>CM059415.1:29380042-39380042 GCA_030378225.1 Knoxia roxburghii | reverse complement strand
ATTCAAACAACAGTAATGATTTTTGATTTCCTTTTTTTGTAAAAATTTTCTTGGGGGGTTTGATTTTGATTTTGATAAAGATTGATCCTAATTAAAAGATTTTGGGATTGGATGGTTTTTCAAAGAGGGCTAAATTTGTTCGATTTTATTGGATGGGCTAAATTATTGGATGGATTATTGTTCGATTTTGATGTTCTTCTGAATCCCAGAATCTTGTATACAATTGGAACTTTTGCTATTATGTTTGCAAAATTCTGTAGATAAATATCAGTTCCATTCCCTTCGGTCAAAATTGATCCTTCCGCTTCTTGAATCGTTACTTGTGTTTTTTGCCTTCAGATTTGACAAGGTTATCAAGAAGGAAATACCCGCTAACATTGTTTACGAGGCTGACAAGGTAGTATTGCCTTTCAGCTGTCATTAGTGGTTTTCATTTTTTCTTTGTTCATGCAATTGATACTTTTCATTTCTAACCTTCTGGATGTGTTAATTGATCCCTAAATGGAGGAGAAATGAATATTTTAGCAATTGTACTCATAGAAGTAATTGAGTCCTAGAAATTTGAAGGTTATTTTCATTTAAAAAGTGTTCTTTTGGGTCGAATTTCGCCTTTTTAGCATTGTTTTATGAGCATATTCACTACAAGTATTTGGAATTGTTTTTGCTTAGTAATGTGGCAGTTCCTTGTTCTGATTAACATCATAAATGTCCAATGTTTTGTTGTGTGTTTATCATTAAATATCATGATTAATTTAGCAGCTTAGGTAATTTTTATGGTTCATCCTGTCTGGATTTACATTGGTTTAACCCTTTGTGTTCCTGGTAGGTTTTGGCATTTAGAGATATAAATCCTCAAGCTCCTCTACACATTCTGCTAATACCTAATGTGAAAGATAGCCTAAGTGGAATCTCCAAGGTAATTTCCATTTGCATAGTTATATGATATTTTGATATTGTCGGAATGTTTTGGAGCTCCTGAAAAGTAACAACTTGTGAACTGGAAATTATCCTTCATTAGAGCAGGGTTCGGTTCCAAGGAAGTGGAGTAATTGATGGCTCAGGAAGCAAATGGTGGGCTGCATCTTGCAAAAGGAACAAAACCAATGTAGTAATAATTTGGTTTTTTTGTAACATATCTTGCCATTCATCTCATACAGATGGATCATGACATTTCTGTTTTCTGTGGTTATTTTTTTTGTTTTTGCAGCCTTGTAGAGGAGCTCCAATCGTAAGGATTTGATGCCTCATAATGATCATTTTCTTCAATACATAACTTGTGTTGCTAGAATCAATACATAGTTTTTGTTGCTAGAATCTAAATTTTCGTTGTTCGTCTAAATTTCATTTTCGCATTTAACTCATTAACGCTCAATGTAGTTAAATGAAATGAATTTTTGCCAAATAAATATTAAAACAAATATAACTTGTGACCAACTAAATGTTTGCTAAAATTCTTTTTTGCCAAACTAGAGTTTTGCTAAAACTATGTTTTGTCAAAGAATGATTTTGTCAAAAATTTTTTTTGCCAAATTAGGGTTTTGCCTTAACTATTTTTTGCCAAAAAAAGGGTTTTGCTGAAACTATTTTTTGTCAAACTAAGATTTTGTAAAAAATTGTGTTTGGTCAAAATAGGATTTTGCCACACAAATGGTAATTATTTTTCTTCACCATTTTTTAATTATGAATTATATAAAAAAAAATTTTATTAAAAATAAAAATATTTTTATTATAATAAAAAATTAATTATTTTAATTATTGTTATTATTTAATATTTTAATAAAAAATTAATATTTTTAAATTTATTTTTTATTATATTAATATAATATTATAAGGTTATATTAATAAATTAGATTGGGGCGAAAAATAAGAATTTGACGAGTAACTAGGACGGTAATTAATAAATACAGGAGTAATTTTATCAAATTAGAGGACTACCGCCCCATTTTTTAGGGCAGTAACTAGTAAGCCCTATGAAAAAATAAATAAGAATACGAGTATCACTCATCTCAAATGGAGAAGAAAGTAAAATGATAATCCTAGGGAGGAGGGGACGTGTGACCTACCCTCATATTTCTTTTGAAAAACTAATACCTAATTATATACTTAGGAAACATCTTATGTGAACAAAAACGTTTAATGAGTGATTAGCATATTAATTTATTTGTAGCATGAACAGTGAACACGCTTTTACTTTTTGGTTCTTTGTTGTAGAGTGTAGTGTGCACATATATATAGGATCACTTTCTCCATGGGCGTTACTTGGCTGTTTCAATACCACTAATAGGTATTGAGAGTGATCATCAGGAAGAGTAACAAAATTACGTTTAAAAAACAAAAAATGGTAAGAGCCCAATTTACTGACAAGAATGGACTGGTGAGAGGTGCATGGAATGAGGAAGAAGACAATAGGCTGAAAGCCTTTGTCGCGAAAAATGGCTTTGGGAATTGGCGGCTCCTCCCTAAACTTGCCGGTAAGAGAGTAACAACACTATATAAGGATTAATGAAGATAACCCTTTCCTACTTTATTCTTCCTTAAACTGCACCAACACCACCACCTCCTTGCTTCTCCTTTCTCTATTATATGTAACTCTTGTCGTTGAAGATGAAAACAAGAACCGAAAAGATAGCCCGGAGTCAAAGAAACTGATCAAATTAGTCTTGGGGGTTTCACTTAATTTGAGCAATTTCTCTCGTCTCAAAGGCTAACTTCCTTGGTGAAAATAAACATGGAATTAATGTTCAAAGATGCTAGGGTATTAGGTCTTGAACATTTAGAGAAGTAGAGTTATGTACTCTTGTCTAACAAAAAACTAAGTTTGAACTGGCATCTAATTTTCAGGTCTTAACAGATGTGGGAAGAGTTGCAGATTGAGATGGGTGAACTACCTGAAGCCAGGGTTAAGAAAGGGAAGCTACACCCCTCAAGAGAAGGACCTCATACTTAAATTACATCACAAACATGGCAACAGGTATATGTACACTTGTCTCAGAATCATTTATCTTATTTCTTGAATTTCAAGGGATCTTTATATTCCTGTGACCATGTATAGATGGGTTGGATTTTATTTTAAAATTAATTGGCAATGAGTAGAGTAGGTTTTGTATCCATATGATGTATCATTTTTTATTTTCTTTTTCCTTTTAATCCATGCGGAACAATAAAATTTTTTGGGATCGGCTGTATGTTTATCTTTTGAATACATGATGAGTAGTTCATAATTCAATTCTGAAGCGAGTACGTGTTTCCTCCCTTGCATGATTTCAGATGGTCAGTGATTGCTGAACAATTACCGGGAAGAACTGACAATGACATAAAAAATTACTGGCACGCTCATTTGAGAAGGGAAATGAAGAGAGATTTGAAGTCAACAACGGCTGATGAGCGTAAGGTTGATTCGGATAATAATGAAACTTTTACATTTTATTCTACGGAAAGGATAGATCAGACGGCTACTACTTATGAAAACATTGCTTATGTGGATCTTGGTTGCAATGAAGCATCATCCTTAAATTACGAAGCCGTCGAAGCCTGGGCTGCTGGTGAGACTATAACTTCAATACTGGAGCCAATATTCATGGAACCTTCTCATGATGTGGATTTAATCTCGGCTCAACCCTTCACCGCTGCTAATACATCCCACAAGGATAATCTTCTTGAACGTCATTAATCACCTGATGCTTTAGGGCAAGAAATCATACGCCCCTTCACCCAATCTAATCTTCTTGATTATCAGCAATTCCCTGCTGCTTTAGGGCAACAAACCACCCTCCCTTTCACGCAGTATGCTGATGAGTTTGATCTCGACTACTGGTTGCAGGAGTTGCTGCTATAACAAGATAAAATGGTCCAGAATCTAGCAACATTAATTAGCGTATGCAATATGCATGCATGTCCTAAGAATTTGTTGAGGGGATGTTTTTGAGGAGGTGGATAGGCATGGTTTAAAGTACTTGTGTTCTATGCAATGAGTAAATTATGGTGGATTTGCTACCTAGGTTAATTAGTTCAGTTGGTTTATGCTTTCCTCTTTTGTGTACTATTTTGTTTGCTTGGACATCTCAAACAAAGTTGAAGCATTGTTAAGGAGCATCACCATTCACCTGTACTGTTTTTATACCCGTTTCTTATAGAGAAAATTCTACTTCGCATAGATTGAGAAAACCCCAAAATTTTCCGCCAACAAACAATTTCAATTCCCCTTTGACACTTAAATCTTTGATCATGAACTGGGACTTCCAAACTTCAGATTTTCTAAGCTCTTGCTCATGGTACATTGATAATAGGTTTTTTTTTATTTATGGTTACTGTTAGCGGGAACCTTGTTGGCTAATTTTATCTCCTTGTAGTTACTAACTTGTGTATTTATGTGGAATGTATAGTTAGCTTGGTTTTGGTGGATTGGCCGAGAATTAATTCATATTGGCCGAGGGAAAATGAACAGAGGGGCATGTGTTGCGAGAACCTATGTTCATGGTAGAGGAAATGCGCACAAAGGCATTGGATGTCGAGAATTTGTGGGCGTGTCTGGAAAAGGTTTGAGATGTGTGGCGAAATGCACATAAGGCTGGGCGGGCTGGTCTTCAGTTGCGAGGAATGCGCACAAGGCTTAGCGAGCTGGTCTTCGGTTGAGGGAAGTTGCGCACAACTTCGAACGGGCTGGTCTTCGGTTGCGGCAAAGAGAGAATGTTGCGACATGATCAAGCCTAAGTTGAGCTAAGGCTTGAAGTGTTGGGATCGATTAGGCATGATTATAGTTTTTGCAGCGAAAGATGCCTAAATTATCAGGAATAGGATCTTACCCTCGAAACGTAATCGGTTGCGCTCGTCGCCTGGCTCCTTTGAGAAGATTGTGTTCACCAACAATTCAGATGAATTGTCTCTACGATCTTGCATCGGAGTCTATCATAATGGGTGCTAGCCAATTCTTACCTACACAAGAGAAAAACTATTTTTCTCTGGAAGATGGTTTTTTGGAAGAATAAAAGAATGATCTGCCTTTTTCCAGATACGTCTCTTACCCTTTTAATAAAAAGGTAAAGACTTATCTGTTAAGTAAATAATAATATAATTATTTACTGTGTCGGGTTTAACCAATACCATGAATCAACCCATTGACCCATGGATCAGGCTGATGGGTCAAAAATCTCAGTTTATAATTAGGTCCCTTCATTTGTTAGCCTATTTCAATTCTTCTTAGGTAATTAATTAACTCTTAATTAATACCAAAATTTCTTCAATAATATTTAATTAAATATTATCATTTAAGTATAACTCTTATACTTAGTACAGACAATTCTGAATCATCGAACTCACTTATGTGCGATCATGTAGGCCCATTCCAAATTGACAATAGATAATTAATCTCATTAATTAATCCATATATCATTAGTGGTCTCTATCAAGACATAATGACTACTCAATTCAGAATGGAGGGTCGAATGGCAATTCAACACAACCTTCCGAGCATACTACGTACGGTCCTCTACATTGATATCCCATTTAGCATAAGGCATAGAACCATCATCCTTATTTAGTTAAACGTTTACTTGATTTCCTAGTGACACTGATTCTATTCGAGCAAATGATAACACTTACCATTTCTCGGGCATGGTCATGCACTTCTCAGTTCACTATCAAGTGGCCAAGATATCATCTCTCACTTAAGAGAGATTTGTAGTCCCATCACTTCACCTACATACCTTAGTGTGACTCATAGTGTACCCAATCATACCTGTACTTGGCAACCTGTTACGGCCCCGTTAGGCGTATGCCTTAGCACACCACAATTCACATAAGACTATGCAGTGATTTCTGGTCTAAGGATCCTCGTACGAGTACTACTCAAAAGAATCACTCATGATCTAAAAGTCCATAGAGTGTTTCTCTTGGCGGATCGATTTCATGAATTCAAATATGCACAAGAATATTATATTCATGAAATTAACTCATCTGATAAATCATCAATCAAATGACAAATGTCTATATAGCCCTTCAAAAGGGCATATACACCAAAAATCTCCCACTTGCCCGTTGAAGGGCTATGTCCTAAACATTTTAAGACCAAGCTCTATTAAAGTCTCTCAAACTTTGAATGTGGTAGAGCTTTATGAGAGGATCTGCTATATTGTTGTCTGACCCTATTTTGCACACTTTCACATCTCTTCGATCGATATTCTCTCGAATGAGGTGAGACCTTCTGAGTATGTGTTTGGTCTTTTGGTTTGACCGAGGCACCCTAGCTTGTGCGATGGCCCCGTTGTTGTCACAAAAGAGGTTTATCAGAACCTGGATACTCGGTATCACTCCGGTGCTAAACACAAACTTCCCTTAACCAGACACTCCCATTGCAACATCTCATGCAACAAAGTACTTAGATTTTGTTGTAGAGTCGGCCATTCTATCATGCTTTGAGTTTTTCTAACTCACTACACCACTATTCAGGTTAAACACGTAGTCTCATTGTGATTTCATGTCATCGTAATTTTTCTGAAAAGTAGCATCGGTGTAGCCTTGTACAACGATTTGTTCTTGTCCTCCACACACTAGCATCAATCCTTTAGTTCTTCGTAAGTACTTAAGGATGACCTTGACTGCAGTCCAATGAACTATTCCTGGATTTTGTTGGTATCTGCTAGTCATGCTTAGTGCATGTGTCACATCTGGGCTGGTACATAACATGAAATACATGATAGATCCTATAGCCGAAGCATATGGGACTCTACTCATTATTTCCCTCTCCTCTCTTATTGAAGGATCTTGGTTCTTCTTCAAGAGAAGGTCATGTATAAAAGGTACCATACCATTCTTAGAGTTAAACATATTGAACCTCTTCAATATCTTGTCTATGTACCCTTCTTGATTTAGTCCTAGAAGCCTCTTAGATCATCTCTATAGATCTTGATACCTAGTATCGTCTCGGCTTCTCTTAAGTCTTTCATAGAAAATACACTCCCCAACCATTGTTTGATATCTAACACCATTGGATGTCATTTCCTATGAGTAGGATGTCATTGAAAGATTGCCACATAGGATTTGGGTTCACACTTATTCGATTTACCACGCAACAAAAATTTCTAATTAAAAGCGGAATCTTAGAAAAGTACCTTTGAAGCGTGCACTCAGGTGATTCTCTTGTATGCCTCTAGACTTTTTGACTTCACATTGTGTAGGCAATGAACTAGAAGTCAATTGATCAGCTAATTACCACAATCCACCTGCTAGAAAATTCTAGCACCGCAGCACCTGGCACGTACTGTAAACGCACCGCCCAGAGAGAGAGAAAGCTGCGCGCAGCAGGTAATAACCAGGCCAAAAATTCGGCCAAAAAGAACAAAAACCAGCCGCAAATCTTTCTTGAATATCTGACTTGGAGAGAGAAAATTTTCTCTCTCTATGATTTTCTCTCTCTAGTTTTCTTGTCTTGAAAACTTATGGAATTGTGTGTCTTGAATAGCTTATCCCTTGTCTATATATAGAGTTACAAGAGAGAGCCCAAGTTGGTTTATGATTGGTCTTCCTATGTTTTCCTTCAATCCTGTTCCTGGACTAATACACATCCAACTGTCACAGGGATTCACTTATCCCATCTTTATGTGGGACTAGGTCTGAGGCCTCTCCCACGCCAATGAACCTATCGGGCTGTCTCACAACCCTCCCACTACTACGAGGCACCACTTGTGTAGGCACATTATCTGTGATCTCATGTGCAGTGTGTGGTGTATCTACTTGTTCAGGTGCATCATGATTAGTATTTTGTCGTATAAGCTCTTCTAGTACTATCTTACTTTTGGGCTTGTGGTCTAAGACATAGTCCATTTCCAAAAATCTAGCGATGGTACTAACCACCACCTTCTGATCTTTAGGACTATAAAATAGACCACCTTTCGGTCCCCTAGGATATCCTACAAACAGCATTAATTCAGTTCTAGCATCTAACTTAGTCGTATCTGCCTTAAGCACATGTGCTAGGTAACCCCAAATTATGAGATGTCTTAGACTGGGCTTGCGCACATTCCACAACTCTAATGGGGTTCAAGGCACGGTTTTAGATGGTACAAGATTAAGAATATACATCGCCGTTTCTAAGACATATCCCCATAATGAACTTGGCAAATCACTATTGCTCATCATAGACCTAACCATTTCCATGAGAGTCCGATTCCTCCTTTCTGCTACATCATTCTGCTGTGGCGTGCCAGGTGCAGACAACTGAGACTGAATTCTGATCTCACTAAGGTATTCTAGAAATTCATGGGACAGGTACTCCCCACCACGATCTGAATACACTGTCTTGATACTCTTACTATGATGTTTATCCACATCTGGCCAAAACTCTTTGAACTTGCCAAAACATTCGGACTTGTGACGCATTAGGTAAATGTACCCGTACCTTGAGTAGTCATCCGTGAACGTCACGAAATACTCGAACCCACCTCGTGTCTGGACTGTCATTGGTCCACACAAGTCAGAATGAATAAACTCTATACTTCTTTAGCTCTATAACCTTTTGCCTTAAAAGGTCTCTTGGTCATCTTACCTTCCAAGCAAGATTCGCAGGTTGCATTACTGTCAATCTCTAATGAACCTAAAGGTCCATCATTGACCAACCTCTAAATCCTACTAAGGTTTATATGACCTAGCCTGAGATGCCAAAGATAGGTTTTATTCATTCCAAAAGGTTTCTTCCTCTGATTAATATTAGATAAAGAGTTATCTAACAG
This sequence comes from Knoxia roxburghii, assembly GCA_030378225.1. Classification (NCBI taxonomy): domain Eukaryota; kingdom Viridiplantae; phylum Streptophyta; class Magnoliopsida; order Gentianales; family Rubiaceae; genus Knoxia; species Knoxia roxburghii. Next base: position 39,371,319 of record CM059415.1, on the reverse strand, counting down.
GGGAATTAGAGTTAACCACAAATAAATTGTCAACCAATGAACCAGAACAAATAAGTTTCACATTTCTTCTAATAAATACAGACTCATCAGAAAAAACAAACTTATAACCGTTCTTTAAGAGTTTAGAAACCAAAATAAGGTTCTTTCTAAAACTCGGTACATAAAGACAATTAACTAACTCTAATCTACAATTTTTGAAATTTAAATTGACAACTCCCACTACTTCTACTGACACTCTTGTAGTGTCGCCCATGTAAATGTCCAGTTCGCCCTCTCTAAGCTTCCGGGTTACTTGGAAATCCTGCAAGGAATTACAAACATGATCAGTGGCGCCTGAATCCACACACCAAGTATCTGTGGGAATCACCGCTAAACATGTCTCAGTAATTAGGACAGAAACTATCGTACCTTTAAGCTTTGTACAATCCTCGTTCCAGTGTCCCATTTTACTACACTTGAAGCACTTGCCTTTGGGCTTGCTCCTCTTTGCGGTATCGGGCTTTGCAGCAAGTTTCTCGGCATTCTTCTTCTTCTTATTCTTCTTGCCTTTAGGCACAGAAGAAGAACCTGAAGCCTTTACTGCGACCAAGGCTTGCTTCTTCTCGTGGAAGATGCCTTCAGCTGCCACCAAATCAGTTAAGAGCTCGGGTAGAGTATAGACTCTTTGGTTAATGTTATAATTGACCCAAAACTACTCAAAACTAAAGGGTAGACTCTGGAGGATAATATCTATCTGACTTTCTTGGTCGATTTCTCCTCCCAACACCTCTATCTCATTGATGTTATTGATCATATGTAACATATGATCTCTCACCGATCCGCCTTCAGCCATCCTTGAGTTCATTAATTTCCTCATGACTGCTTGCTTAGCAGTCCTGCATTGATGCATTAACATCTCTCGCAGGTGAGCCATCATGTTGAAGGCAGAGACCATGGGATGAAGCTGATGTTGCAACATATTTGACATAGAGGCCAAAATATAGCACAGCGCCATCTCATCCGCTTTTCTCCACCGGGCGTAGGCATCCCAATCCTCTTGAGGAGAGTTCTCATCAGGCACATCTGGACATACTTCGGTGAGCACAAACTTATACTGCTCAGGCGTCAGGACTATGTCCAAGTTCTGACTCCAGTCGACATAATTTGTTCAAGTTAACTTATTGTCTTTCAAAATAGCAGCTAAGGGGTTGAATGCCATATCGATAAAACTGTAAAATTAACAAACAGACAATGTTTCAGTTATTAACCTAGAATTTCGAAAACATGAAATTTTATTAATTATTGACTTCCCTCAAAACCATAATTATAATCCACCAACATCCCATCCACCAGAATTCTCGCAAGCCACGCAATGTGGATGTTTACGCTAACCCACATTCGTTTGAGAAGAACAAAGTTCATTAACTACACCATCTGACCAAATGATCTATTGATCAATGTAGCTAATAGTCGGTACTTTCAGCTGTACAAATAAGCAGCGTAACCTCTTGGGAGGAATACTGCAGATCGTACACTAAGTGTATGCCATTATGTGACTTCTGCGTTCGTTACCTCAGGATAGTGCGCCTCAGATGGAGAGGGTGTCGCATTTCTCCTAGTTAAACTCGCTCTAGTCATCTTACTCAGAAATTCATAATCTAGTGATCTCGGGGCTAGACTCATCCGAATGGAGGAAGGCTCTAATGCCAACGCGCAAGCCCACCCACATCGCATATGAACTCGTAATGGTGGCCATAGAAATATTAAACCAACCCGCTCCAACTTAGATTTCCAAATTGAGGGTTTTTTCAATTTTAACATGCAATTAACTAACCCTAAGTTATATGCAACCATAAAATAAACATGCTTTAAAATCATGCATCTAAAATATAGCATAAAATTAAAACAATAAATACGGGAAATAAATACGAAAAATAAATTCCCCAACTATTATGGTTTTAATTGATTCCAAATAAATTCCCCGTTGCTAGCGGTCGCCGGCGGCGACTGCTACCGGCGGTTGGTCGCCGGCGCCGCCTCTTGCCACCACCCTCTTATTCGCTTTTCCCATGCTATTTGGTCTTCTTGCAATTCGTTCTGGGTTTTCCTGGGTTTTTATGAATTAACGATAACCCAAAACCCACGAATTCATGTTGCCCACCATAACTTCGATTACAAAAAGTAATTCTCCTAATACAAGCCTTTCTAGAAAAATTAAATAATCGAATTACATAGAAAAAATCCTACTACAGATTTAATCTAATCCTACACGGCTTCCAGCACGTGGTTATACTATTAGAAACGTTCATAAGAAAATCAAATCCGGACATGTCCCGGAGTTTAATTAAAACTCATACAAATGTAACTATAATAGTCGAGATTTCTTAACCACCTGCAAATAAAACCATGTAATAAATCGAACAAGCACAGAACCTAAAACCAGGCTCTGATACCAATTGAAAGATTGCCACATAGGATCTGGGTTCGCACTTATTCGATTTACCACGCAACAAAAATTTCTAATTAAAAGCGGAATCTTAGAAAAGTACATTTGAATCGTGTACTTAGGTGATTCTCTTGTATGCCTCAAGACTTTTGACTTCACGTTATGTGGGCAATGAACTAGAAGTCAATTGATCAGCTAATCACCACAATCCACCTACTAGAAAATTCTAGCACCGCTGTACCTGGTACGTATAAACGCACCGCCTAGAGAGAGAAAGCTGCGCGCAGCTGATAATAACCAGGCCAAAAATTCGGCCAAAAAGAACAAAAACCAGCCGCAAATCTTTCTTGAATATCTGACTTGGAGAGAGAAAATTTTCTCTCTCTAGGATTTTCTCTCTCTAGTTTTCTTGTCTTGAAAACTTATGAAATTGTGTGTCTTGAATAGCTAATCCCTTGTTTATATATAGAGTTACAAGAGAGACCTCAAGTTGGTTTAGGATTGGTTTTCCTACTGGGTTTCTGTTTTCCTTCAATCCTGTTCCTAGACTGATACACATCCAACTGTCACAGGGATTCACTTATCCCAATTCAGTTCCTGGGATGATTCACAACCAACTGATACAGGGATTCACTTATCCCAAACCAGTTCCTGGTATGATTCACAACCAACTGTCACAGGGATTCACTTATCCAAATCCAGTTCCTGGGATGATTCACAACCAACTGATACAGGGATTCACTTATCCCAAACCAGTTCCTGGTATGATTCACAACCAACTGACACAGGGATTCACTTATCCCAAACCAGTTCCTGGCATGATTCACAACCAACTAACACAAGGATTAAATAATTACTTAATTAATTAAATCTACCTTTGTCAACAACCCAATACATAATTAATCGTACCACTAACGGATTAATTATGGCACTACCACCCTACACCAGAATTGCTTCCGGAACAACTTAATTAAATTATATTCATAATCTCCCCACATCAAAGATATTGTGCTCGTTAATATATTACCTTTTTACTATACCAGACGTAAGTCCACTGGCCGGGTTTAGTATAATAAACTTTATGAGCTCATCTCAGGAGCACCATCACCCCGGACGCACCGGTACATGGTTTCCTTTCGACAAACAGCAGCACACCAAGTAACTAAACACGCGCACCCAACCTACCAAGACTATTGGCCATAATTGGCCTCACCCATTGGCAGATCAAAGTACACTATGCTAATCCTCATGCCCGCTCGAGTCTAGGGACTAAGAGATAGAATACCAAGAACGATTTGTCTATTAAATTGGTACAAGACAAATTTTTCTTAAAGGTCAAGTTCAATATGCCCCGGGCATATCTATATGATTCAATTAGTTTAGACAAACCAATTATCTGAATCACATAATAACCTAAACCGACAGTTTGTCCAAAGCTGTCTCGGTTACGAACCTCATTTATATATTATGTCTTTCAACCAATGATGAGATCTACTGTGTCACACAAGACACCTCATCATCTACTTACATAATACAAATGGACATATCATGCACAACAAGATATAACCAAAACATAAATCGCTATATTACTGGGAAAAAGTACAACACAAGCATAGTTTATGTATTCAACTCCAACAGTCGTTCACATATAGGACAAGAAAAACATTCTTGCTCCACTAACCTTGTTGTAAACACAAGGCTTATCTTCGTTCTTTATTAAATCGTAACCACTATTGCCTCATCGAAACAAAGATTCCAACTTTGAGATGCCTGCTTTAGTCCGTAGGTGGACCTCTGAAGCTTGCATACTCGATTAGGATGCTCCTGATTGATGTATCCCTCGGATTGTTTCAAGTAAACATCCTTGAGTAGGTTTACATTCCGGAAAGTCATCTTAACATCCATCTGCCATATCTCATATTCATAATATGCAGCTATGGCGAGCATAGTCTGAATGGACTTGAACATCACGACAGGGGAGAAGGTTTCATCATAGTCAATACCATGAGTCTGTCTAAAACCTTTAGCCACTAGTCGTGCCTTTGAAGATCCTGCCAGGTTTTAACTTGAAAATTCACTTGCAATCGACAACCTTTGCCTGAACAGGAGGGTCAATCAAAGTCCACACTTTATTGTCCCTCATGGATTGTATTTCAGACTCCATGGCTTGTAGCCATTTATCTAAATATGGACTTTCTAAAACCTGTCTGTAGGTCGTGGGCTCATCAGAGTTCACCAAGATCAAATCTTAATCATCAGTCACGAGATATCCGTATCTCTTGAGTTGTTTATAGGATGAACATTCCAAATGTTTGACACATCCTATCATTGCAAAACCAGTCCTAGTCAACTTATCGGGTTAAACTAGACCAATTTCCCTAAGTCAAACCATCCCTCGAAGTACCACATCAATAAATACCCAAACAGTTTTTCCACATAGTGGTATTGAGTAATGTTGGGCACCTATTATGTAACAACTCACCTCACGAAGAAAACCTGCTGCCCTTATGCTCTCCAAGTCCACAGACGTTTGACGCTCTGGCGAGCCCCCAAGTATAGAAACAATTTACGACTTAGGTTTTTAGAGATTTAGTTTGAGCGGCTTAACATGCATTTCGTTATCATTCATATTAACATATATCAAATATATTTAAAGCGAATAAAATGCAATGAATTGGGCTCTAGTCTATTACAAGGCTTTAAAATTATTTTCTTCATTTGGGCCACCTCAACTGGGCTTCAGTTCCTTAGCTTCGTCTTGGGCTCCTTGAAGTTTGAGCCTATCTAATTCTATTCTATTACATAGAATTTAATAGGCTCGAAGGCCCCAAATTAAAATAATTAAAAGCCAAATTCATGCATGAGAAACACATAATAATACAAGTGCTTCATACAAGCTCATTTTAATTAAGCCGAATAATTTTAAAGGATTGTGTAACTATTACACCATTAAAATTGATCGTGTCATCATCAACTTTAATCAATCCCTTGTTCATTCATTTTGGTCAAAATGATGCATGAACATATTTAAAATGATTATGTATGCATTTCACAATTTAAACAATTTAAATTTGAAATCATAAATCAATCATGAAAAAATGATTAAACAAATAAATTGATTAACTAATCTCATTAATTAATAAATTTTATTTATTATTATTTAATTATTCTAATCTAATTAAGATAATCTTTTAAATTCAAAAGTTCAAATATTTTTTCTAATTATCCTAATCTAATTAAGATAATTATTTAAATTCAAATTTTAAAATATTTCTAATTATCTTTAAATTAAAATTTTCAAATATTTCCTAATTATCCTAATCTAATTAAGATAATTATCTGAAATTTAAAATTGTAAATATTTTGATGGGATGATAATTTTAAATCAAATTTTAATCCTACCTCTAATTTAAAATAAAATTTAATTAATTATCAATAATCTAATTAATATAATTAATCAAATTTTAAATATTTCAAAATCCTAATCTGATAAGATATAATTCTATCCAATAAAATCTAAATAAAAATCTTTTCAAAATTTAAAATCAAAAAAACTATTTTTTTGAAAATTATAGGGCTATTCGGTAATTTAATTAAAATTCTGGGCTAGAGTTTAAAAGAGACACAATGTTTGAGGGCCATTTTGTAATTTTAAAACTATTTTAAAATCTTGCCAGGCGGGGCAGTTTAGTAATTTAAGCCCATTAGGGCATCTGCTCCCACCGTCTCTCTTTCTTTACCCAATTAGGCTGTCATGAGGTGGTAGGGGTATTATGGTAAATTCAGCCCCTAGGGCTCCTGGTGCCGATCGTCTCTTCTGGTCGATTGAATCCAACCGGAACCTTTCCGGTGACCATCAACCTTATCGGCATAAAAAACTATACATCCAGAAATCCTTTACCCGGCATTCGCGTTTTTCTGGCGTTGACTCAAGAAGGTGCAGCGGCGATTCGTCGCTTGTTCCCAATCCAACCGGGATCTTGAGTCGGCTAAAGTCCAACCGGAATGATTCCGGGACTTCCGACTTCATTCGAAGACCGCGAAGGCAAGCAAAATTAGCCTGGAAACCATTTCTGGCAATCCCGCTTTCCCGGTGATGCTGAAAACCCAGCAAACCAAACCTTTTGTGCAATCGGTTTCCGACAAGATATCTCACAACCCAGTTTCAAAACCATTTCAAACCGTTTAAAGAATCCAGCCAAACAAAAACCCAATAACAAAATCATTTTTCCTATCAGAACCCAGTTTGGTGAAATCAATTTTCTGGTAGAAAAACCTTGAATACCCAGAAATGAAAACAAACTTTGCCCAGCGAAAAATTCAAAACATCCCACATGAAATTTTGAAACCAAAATCCATATTTCAAAACACGATTTCCGGCAAGAAAAACCTTGAAACAAAATCATCAAAGAACAACCTTTAGATTCTGGCCAAAAAAATTGATACGGAATTTCACAAAACCCAGAAATTTGGCACCTACTTTTCGACAACAAAAACCCAGTATCCGGCAAAGAAGAACAAAAACTCAATTTTGAAACAAAAGATGACCTTTTTCGGTGAAAATCGGTTTAAGCAATTCTAAATCAATTTTGAAATCCCTCCAAACCAGAACCATTCTGGTAAAACCAAAACGGAAGACAATTCTCGAGACCAATTCAAAAATTCAAAATCTATCCCAGCCAAAAATTTGAAACCTTTTTCTCCAGATCAATTTCCAAAATCTATCCCAGCCAAAAACGAGAAATCAATTTGAGAATCGGCAATCAATAAAAATTAATTTTTAAAACAACCAATTTGTTTTAATCAATAAATTTTAATTAACAATAAAATATGAGCCTAGCTCTGATACCACTGTTGGGATCGATTAGGCATGATTATAGTTTTTGCAGCGGAAGATGCCTAAATTATCAGAAATCGGGTATAACCCTCGAAGCGTAATCGGTTACGCTTGTCGCCTGGTTCCTTTGAGAAGATTGCGTTCACCAACAATTCTGATAAATTGTCTCTACGATCTTGCACCGGAGTCTATCAGAATGGGTGCTAGCCAATTCTTACCTGCACAAGAGAAAAACTATTTTTCTCTAGAAGAGGGTTTTTTGGAAGAATAAAAGAATGATCTGCCTTTTTCCAGATACGTCTCTTTTAATAAAAAGGTAAAGACTTATCTGTTAAGTAAATAATAATATAATTATTTACTGTGTTGGGTTTAACCAATACTATGGATCAACCCATTGACTCATGGTTCAGGCTGATCGGTCAAGAACCTCAATTTATAATTAGGTCCCTTCATTTGTCAGCCTATTTCAATTCTTCCTAGGTAACTAATTAACTCATAATTAATACCGTAAAATTCTTCAATAATATTTAATTAAACTATTTAATTAAATATTATTCATTTAAGTATAACACTTATACTTAGTACAGGTAATTCTGAATCATCGAACTCACTTATGTGCAATCCTGTAGGCCCATTCCAAATTGACAATAGATAATTAATATCATTAATTAATCCATAAATCATTAGTGGTCTCTAGCAATACATAATGACTACTCAATTCAGAATGAAGGGTTAAATGGTGATTCAACACAACCTTCCGAGCATACTACATACGGTCCTCTACATTGATATCCCGTTTAGCATAAGGCATGGAACCATCATCCTTATTTAGCTAAACGTTTACTTGATTTCCTAGTGACACTGATTCTATTCGAGCAAATGATAACACTTATCATTTCTCAGGCATGGCCATGCACTTCTCAGTTCACTATCAAGTGGCCAAGATATCATCTCTCACTTAAGAGAGACTTGTAGTCTCATCACTTCACCTACATAACTTAGCGTGACTCATAGTGTACCCAATTATACCCGTACTTGGTAACCTGTTATGCCTCCGTTAGGCCTATGTCAAAGCACACTACAATTCACCTAAGACTATGCAGTGATTTCTGGACTAAGAATCCTCGTACGAGTACTACTCAAAAGAATCACTTATGATCTAAAAGTCCATGGAGTGTTTCTCTTGGCGGATCGATTTCATGAATTCAAATATGCACAAGAATATTATATTCATGAAATTAACTCATCTGATAAATCATCAATCAAACAAAAAATGTCTATATAGCCCTTCAAAAGGGCACATACACCAACATTCTCCCACTTGCCCGTTGAAGGGCTATGCCCTAAACATTTTAAGACCAAGCTCTGATACAGTCTCTCAAACTTTGAATGTGGTAGAGCTTTTGTGAGAAGATCTGCTACATTGTCCTCTGACCTATTTTGCACACTTTCACATCTCTTCGATGACATTCTCTCGAATGAGGTGAAACCTTCTGAGTATGTGTTTGGTCTTTTGGTGTGACCGAGGCACCCTAGCTTGTGCGATGGCCCCGTTGTTGTCAGAGAAAAGGTCAATCGGAACCTGGATACTCAATATCACTCTGATGTTAGACACAAACTTCCCTCAACCAGATACTCCCATTGCAACATCTCATGCAGCAAAGTATTAAGATTTTGTTTTAGAGTCGGCCATTCTATCCTGCTTTGAGTTTTTCTAACTCCTGCTTTGAGTTTTTCTAACATCATCTTCTGGGCACTTATGACAAAACGGTGAATTTCTTTGCTTCGATCAATGTGTTGCGAAGGTCTGTTGAGTCTTTGGAGATTAGAACTCGGGAGCTTGAAAGGAAAGTTTCGGTCGGTGTGGCTTCTTCAAGTTCTTCTCAGCCTCCATCATTTGTTGATGCTTTAGAGTTGGTTAAGTAGGACATTGTGGTCTTGATGAGAAGATTCGATGTCAATGTTTTAGGGGAAGATGGAGGATGATCTTTTTGAGTTACGAAAGGTGACAGAAGATGTTGCTTTGTTGAAGAAGGCTGTCGGAGCTGGTTCAACTGATAGCGGGGCTTCTTCGTTCGGTCGAAAATTTAAAGTTCCAGCACCTAAGTCTTTGGAGGAGTTCGAAGTGGCAAGGAACTTTAGAATTTTGTGTGGGATATGGAGCAATATTTTGTGGCTGCACATATGCCGGAAATGGAACGGGTTGTGATTGCTAGCATATACCTCGATGAAGATGCGAAGCTCTGGTGGAGGACAAGGGCTAAAGATCATAGTCGGATGGAAATCTAGACTTGGGATAGGTTGAAGAAGGAGTTGCAGGCTCAGTTCTTACCATCGAATGCGGGTTGGATGGCTCGGGAGTCGTTGAGAAGGCTCAGACAAGTAAGTTCCATTCGTGCTTATGTTAAAGAATTTTCTTCTTTAATGTTGGATGTTGAAGGCATGTCAGAGGAGGACAAGATCTTCAACTTCGTGGTAGGATTGCAACCATGGGCGCAAGTGGAGTTGCGTCTCTCCAATGTGAGGAACTTAACCCAAGCACTTCAGGTAGCGGATGGGTTAGTTGAATTGCAGGCACCAATGAGTGGTGATGTGGCTAAGATGCCTAAGAAAGACAAGGCATGGGCGAAGGAGAAAGTTGTTGCTGAGAATCCAAGAAAAGGCAACATCCCTACTCCGGCAACAAGTGGAAACCAAAGGGAACAGGTTGTTTCAAGTGTGGCAAATAGGGGCATTGGGTTCGAGACTGTCCGTTCAGGGAACAAGTCGCTAGTGCAAACTCAGTTCGGGTAGAGGAAGCTTCGAACGAGATTGTACGTGTTGGAGCAATTCAGCGGCTCAAGTAGCCTTCGAGCGTAGGTAAGGGTGCTTTCATTTCTATCATTGGGGTCGTTATGGGAGGCCGCTAACCTTTGAGTCCATTTTCTAGTTAGTATGGGATGCAAGAAGTGGGGAAGTGAAAGTTGTCGTGAAGTTGTGCTAGTTTGGTCGAGAAAACTAGTATGATCGGTTTTTTCAAGCTGAGTTGGATAATTGTTGTTGAACAAAAAAATTAAGTTCAATTTCCTCGAGCCCCCATGTGTTGGAGTTGAATACATAAGCTATGCTTGTATTGTACATTTTCCCAGTTAATATATCGATAAATGTTTTGGTTATATCTTGTTGTGTATTATTAGTCCACATATATTATGTAGTTAGATGATGAGGTGTCTTGTGTGACACAGTAGATCTCATCATTGGTTAAAAGACATAATATATAAATGAGGTTCGTAACCGAGACAGCTTTGGACAAACTGTCAGTTTAGGTTATTATGTGATTCAGATAATCGGTTTGTCTAAACTGATTGAATCATAGAGATATGCCCAGGGCGTATTGAACTTGACCATTAGGAATGATTTGTCTTGTATGATTTAATAGACAAATCGTTCTTGGTATTCTACCTCTTAATCCCTAGACTCGAGCGGGCATGATGATTAGACATAGTGTACTTTGATCTGTCAATGGGTGAGGTCAATTGTGGCCAATAGTCTAGGTAGGTTGGGTGCGCGTGTTTTGTTGCTTGGTGTGCTGCTGCTTGTCGAAAGGAAACCATGTACTGGGGCGTCCGGGGTGATGGTGCTCCCGATGAGCTCGTAATGTTTATTATACTAAACTCGGCAGGTGGACTTCTGTCCGGTATAGTAAAAAGGTCGAGTGGTACTAGTCTCAGAATTAAAGAAGTTAATTAATTAATTTATCAGTAAATTAATACAATAACGAGCACTATATCTTTGATGTGGGAGATTATGAATATAAATTAATTAAGTTGTTCCGGAAGCAATTCTGGTGTAGGGTGGTAGTGTCATAATTAATCCGTTAGTGGTACAATTAATTATGTATTGGGTTATTGACAAAGGTAGATTTAATTAATTAAGTAATTAATTAATCCTTGTGTCAGTTGGCAGTGAATCATATCAGGAACTGGATTGGGATAAGTGAATCCCTGTGTCAGTTGGATGTGTATCAGTCCAGGAACAGGATTAAAGGAAACAGAAACCCAGTAGGAAGGCCAATCCTAAACCAACTTGGGGTCTCTCTTGTAACTCTATATATAGACAAGGGATTAGCTATTCCACAATATACAATTCATAAGTTTTCAAGACAAGAAAACTTAGAGAGAGAAAATTCTAGAGGGAGAAATTTTCTCTCTCTTAAAATCGGATTTTCTTAAGCTCAAGGCTGCCAAAATTTCTTCTATTTTTGGCGGCGACGTGTAGCTTTCTCTGGGCGGTGCGTTGATTGTACGTGCCACGTGCAGTGGTGCTGAAATTTTTCTGGCAGGTGGATTGTGGTGATTAGCTGATCGAATTACTAGTTAGATTGCTGCCCACACAGCATACAAGCAAAGTCTTGAGGCATACAAGAGAACCACCTGGGTATATGCTTCAATAGGTAATTCTTATTCTTCCGCTTTTATTAAGGATTTTGCTGTGTGATAAATCGAATAAGTGCAAACCCAGATCCTACACAATGTTATTTCAAAATAGTTAGAATATTGATTGTGCTAGCGTCTAAGCCTAGCCAGAGATTCCGATTCTGGAATGCATAGCACGAAAGTGAGTTTCTGGCTAGACCCATGCAGATAATCTTTTACCATGGGGTGTGGAGCAATTCAGAGGTTGAATTTCTGATTTTTTCTTTAGTTGGTCGAAGAAATGTTAAAATTTTTGGTTCAGGAATGAAACGGAGTTCAGTGGTTAGAGAATTGCTGGACTGAAGTTGTTTGAAATTTGATGAGGGCATCAAATCTTTAAGTGGGGGAGGTTTGTTAGCATTAAACTTATTGGCTAGTTTTATGTCCTTGTAATTACTAACTTGTGTGTTCATGTGAAATGCATATTTAGCTTGGCTTTGGTGGAGTAGCCAAGAATTAATTCATGTTGGCCAAGGTAAAAGGAATGGAGGGGCATGTGTTGCGAGAACCTATGTTCATGGCTGAGGAAATGCGCAGAAAGGCATTAGATGTCAAGAATTTGTGGGCGTATCCGGGAAAGGTTCGAGATGTGCGCAAAATGCACACAAGGCTGGGCGGGCTGGTCTTCAGTTGCGAAGAATGCTTACAAGGCTGAGTGGACTGGTATTCGGTTGCGGGAAGTTGCGCACAAGGCTGGGCGGGCTGGTCTTCAGTTGCGACAAAGTGAGAATGTTGCGCCATGATCGAGCCAAAGTTGTGCTAAGGCTTGAAGAACAGTTAGGCGGTTGAGAACGTGGGCAGAAGTTGCTGGAAACGTGTTGGAATGGCCGAGATTGTGGGTTGGTGTTCCAGAAAATGCTGGCAGTTTCTTCAAACGTGGGAGATAACCGTTTGTAACCGTTTCTTAGTGCTTTAGTTGGAGCCTAGTGTTTGGGGCTGTCAAACATGAACCTGCGAGCCTATAAATAGGTCGATCCTTGTATATTTTTAGGGAGCTCGGTTTTGGTAAAGGAATTCCAAAATTCGGGTGGGAATAATTTAGCTTTGGGAGGGAGTTAGGCTAGTTAGTTCAGATTTTTGCTAAGTTTGAGGCCTTAGTCTTGAACGAAAATTTTTTGTAACTAGTTGAGGGATTTCAACAAAAATTTCACTGAGTTTTGGGGCTTCAGCCCGTTAAAATCACTTGCGTTTGAGGTGTTCTTTTGGGTTCAATTCTTCTTGCTGCCTAAGAAATTTTCGCTAATCTTTGGCAGCGTTTGGGGGTGTGATAGTTACCATGGTAGGAAAAAATATAAAATTTTACTAGTTACCGTCCCACTTCTTACCCTCTATTGCCCTAATTTGGACTAAAATACCCCGCTACAGTATCCTCTCTCCCACCATTTTAAGTTAAAGGACAATTTTGTCAAAACCTATAGATTACCGCGCCAAAAACTGAGGCAGTAACTAGTAATCCCCAAAAATATACAATTGGGTAGTATTTAGAACCGAGAAAAATTCAAGCCTTGGGAGAATTCAGAATTCAAAATTTCCTTGAAACAAATTTGTCCACTATTCAAAATGGGTAAGAGATTCAATGAATGAAATGTTTCCCAGGAAACAATGGAAAACATGAATCGATTTGCACAATAAACCGTGTTACGATTCTAAGGGTCAAAACCGCACTCTTTGTATTTCTTTTTATTTTTCATCTCATCTCTTTAAATCTTTTAATTTTCAGCCCAATTCTTTATTTAATTTTGTTAAATTCACCCTCATTTTGTATGATTGGCCATGAATAATTTCTTTCGTCAAATAATTATTTTAGTTGCTTATAATTTAGTATGCTGGAATTTCTTTGGACAAATAATTAATTTAGTTTCTTATAATATAGTGGGCTTGGATTTTCTTTGGGAAAATAATTAATTTAATGGACAATATTATTTAGTTGTTTATTATTTTAATATTATAATTAATTGCTCGGAAGACTATTTTTGGAGCAGGATTAGGACAACAAAGAATTTCGGGCCAAGCCAAGCAGATGGACTACTTTATTTATTCAGCCCAAGCCAAGGAAAAATTGCAAGAATTGATTGCGGTACTGAAGGAAACAGATCTAGCTCGGGCTAAACCAAAAATCTCAGTTTCGTGCTATACATTCCAGAATCGGAGACTTTCGATTCGGCTCAGGCTTAAAATCATTTCCCCTGAACGGATCTAAGCTTATACTAGTTCAATTTATTAAAAAGTCACGCAAAAATCAATTCTTTAATTAATGAGGAAATCTTAAAAATTATACTTTTCAAGCGTGTCCCTCGTAATAAGAAAACCCAAAGCTGGGAAACTGTGAATACCACCAAAAATCCTTTGGATGACTCCTACAACTCCGAGATCAGGTGGGAAATCAACTACGGAGCGGCTAATAGCACAAATAAAGAAACCCACTTCAAAAAAACTCAAACTGTGATGAGGTAATAGCAGATTCCTATACGAAGTTTTTGGAGATGTGTCTCCGAGTATTCTTGGATCATTTCCTCCAAGAGGAGGAGTTCCTCTAATGTTATGAATTTTTCTAGAATTCCCCTTTCTTGAATATCATTCAAAAAAATTTCGGATTGTCCAACATTCCACCACTTAGTGATCCAAAATTCCAGGCTTTTATTAAATGATAGAAAAAGGCACCAGGGCAAAAATACTATAAATAGAAGCTTTAACAAGGGAGTAAATGCTTTATTTTTTGTCATCAAGTAATTGATCATATCCTTCTATGAACCGTACAAGCACGTCCTCTGTCAAAGGACAATTCAAAGTGCTTTTCTTGCGTATTCTTGATAAACCAGCGTTTATATATAGATGTAGGAGGATCCGTTTGGAAAGAAAGAAGCCCCTTTGACATCTCTTCATCTGCAAATAATTCTCGATGTGAAAACACAGAGCCGGCGGGCTACCCCAAAATAGCCTGGACCCATAGGTAAATCCCAATACATTGGGCCTTTCGATACAATCAAATAGAAAGGCCTAAGGGCGCCATATTCTAGGAGCCCAAACTACAGAAACGAGACTTCAGAAGTTTAGGGACTTGAGAATGAAACAAAAAACAGGGAGACTTAATCGTCTTCAAAAAAGAGATGCAGCTATGTTAAAAAGACAATTATCTCATTTGCAAAGATATCTGGGTGGGATGAGCTAATAGCCCGTCGTGCGAGCCTCCCACCAGGGCCCGCTATGCCAAAAGCGAGAGAAACCCCATCCCTCTCTTTTCCTTTTTCCCCCCCATGTCGCCACACCGGGGGGGCACGGGGACGTAAAAAGGGGGATACTATCAACTTGTTTTGTTCCGACCTAGGATAATAAGCCCATGGGCTTGGTCTTACTTCACCGTCAAGAAAGGAAAGAAGACTTCCATCTCCAAGTTTAACTCAGACGTGGCTCTCTTCTTTTTGGGTGTGAAGTAGTGTCAAACCAAAATACCCAACAAGCATTAGCTCTCCCTGAAAAGGAGGTGATCCAGCCACACCTTCCAGTACGGCTACCTTGTTACGACTTCACTCCAGTCACTAGCCCTGCCTTTGGCATCCCCTCCTTGCGGTTAAGGTAACGACTTCGGGCATGGCCGGCTCCCATAGTGTGACGGGCGGTGTGTACAAGGCCCGAGAACAGATTCATCTATTAAATTAAATAAGTAGTGTGTTTTAATGCATGGCTTTCTTTGTTATCTTTCATGTTGTTCTATGTCTTTTGTTTACTTAATATGATATGTTATTCCGAAAAAAGGGAAGAAGACAAACTGCCCAAAACTGAATCAGCCCGGAGGCCTGCGCCTAATCTGAAATCCAACAAACACCTGTAGAAACTTCGCTGGAAAACCTTCTGCCCAAAGATCTAGACTTTGGCAAACCCAGAAGAACAAGCCAAAGGATCAGCGCGATGGAAAAAACAAAAGCCCAAAGCTTTCCGACCACCGGACAGCGCTACCAGAAATCATGCGGCGGCGGGAGGGTCACAACGGTGGTGGAAGCTCAAGGGTCACAGCAGATTGGGCAACGATCTATCGAAGGATTTCTAGGCTAAAGAACGGGCTGAGTTCTCGAAGAAGAAAGATCAAAAATCGACTTCGAGAAAGAACCCAATGAAGAAGATGAAGTTCTCTCTCTAGGCTTCTCCTTCTCTCTCTAGAGGCAACTTAGCCTACAAGGTTTCTTAATGTCTTAATTGCCTAACATTAGCTATTTATAGGGAGCTCCAAGGGAGACTTAGTAGGCTTTTGAGTTGGGCCTTAGTGTTTGACTTTCGTTGACCTCTTAGTCTTCCCTAGACTAATCAACTCCAATCGAACCTTTCGAATTAATTTCTTAACCCATTTTGTTAATTAAATTTAATCAAGCCCTTAGGATTATTTCGTATAACCCACTTAGTCAATTAAAAACCTTTAGGATTAATTAATTCACTTTGTCAATTAGTCAAACACATAATTAGCCGTACCACTAATGGACCAATTATGGAACTACCGCTCAAAAATGAATTTACTTCGCATTCACTTTAATATTCTTCTATCTCACCACATTAAAGATCTAGTGCTCGTCGATTCATAAATTTACTGGCAAATTAATTCATTGACTTTTTGGTATCCGAGATTAGTATCACTCGACTTTCTTATTATACAAGACATAAAGTCCACTGGCCAGATTTAGTATAATAAATCTTTTGAGCTCATTTTGGGAGCACCATCAACCCGGCGAACCGGTACATGGATTCCTTCAACTAACAACGACACAGAAAGAAGCCAAACAACGCATACCCAACTTACCGAGATTTAGGCCTCAATTGACCGCACCCTTTGGCAACGATATCTAACTCTCATGCCTGTACCAATCTAGGGATTAAGAGATTAGAATACTAGGTTCGAATTAACTACGCCAATCAATACAAGTTAGTTCAATCCTGAACAGGTCGTGCTCATATACCTCGGGCATATCTGTATGATTTAATTAGTGTAGACAAACTAATTTTCTAATCACACGATAACCTAAATTGATAGTATGTTAAAACTATCTCAGTTTTGACCATCTATTTATATATCATTACTTTAACCAATAACGATATCTACTGTATTTTTCTACACCTCGTTATCTAGTTCTATGATATAATGGAACAAATTTAGTATTAAAAAAAAATGCTATGTCAACTAGGTATTAGTTTTTGATATAAGCAATAGCTTTTCAGTATTCAAAACAAACAGGTTCGGCCCAGCAAAATAAACTACTTTCGGCCAGTAAATTGTAATGCCTGGAACAAGTTATTATAACTAAAAGAGAGTTTCAGCTAACATAAGGAAGAAAAAGAAGAAGAGCAGAATAGCAGAGAGGAAACATTCATTAAGTAGCTCAAAATTTTAGTTCCTCACGCAGGAGTACCCCCTCTTCCCTTTATCCACTCCCACCCTGCTCTGGCCTTAACATAAACGTGAGAGAAAGGAAAGGTTTCCTACCAAACATTCTAAAACAAATTCATACTAGTTGTATTGCTAAAAATAATAAAACGACATCGTAATGCCCCAATGTATAACATTCCCCTCCGCTTGAAAACAGTCTTGTCCTTAAGACTCTTGTTCTAAATCTGGAACTGTGGAAACTGCTGCTGAATAAATACTTGGTATGGGTCTTCCCCCGAAGCATATTCTATTGGAAAACTTCTCCATTTCATCAACCATT
This sequence comes from Knoxia roxburghii, assembly GCA_030378225.1. Lineage (NCBI taxonomy): Eukaryota > Viridiplantae > Streptophyta > Magnoliopsida > Gentianales > Rubiaceae > Knoxia > Knoxia roxburghii. The sequence goes on along the minus strand of CM059415.1, from coordinate 39,353,913 downwards.
GCACCACCTTCTTGCCTTCTCTAATAATGAATCTCCTTTGAAGAATCTGCTCAGGATTCATTTCCAATACATCCTCTGGATTGAGTTCAGGAATAGGACCTGAAGTTACAGGAGCCACTCCAACATGCTTCTTCAATTATGAAACATGGAAAACAGGATTCATTTTAGTCTGAGGTGGCAATTTGAGCTTGTATACCACTGATCCAATCTTCTCCAGCACTTGGAAAGGACCGAAGAACTTTATAGCTAACTTTAGATGAAGACGTGCAACAACTGTTGATTGTCTATAAGGTTGCAATTTAAGATATACCCAATCATCACTTCAAAGTTTCTTTCTGATCTATGTTGATCCTCAAAGAATTTCATTCGACTTTGAGCTTGTTTTAAATTATTCTTAATCTCCTTCTATATTCTATCTCTTTGATGCACCATATCCTCAGCTGCTGAAATTAAAACCTCTTCATATGGTCCCAAGGGAAAATCAATTGGTTTAGTACCAAACAGTGCTTCATAAGGAGACATTTTAAGACTCACATGATGGCAGGTATTGTACCATCTCTCAGCCATTGGTAACCAACTGCTCCAAGTAGAGCGATGATCACTAGAGAAACACCTCAAATAATTCTCCAAACATTGATTTAGTATTTCAATTTGCCCATCAGACTGAGGATGATATGCAATAGAGAAATAAAATTTTGCTCCCAGCATTTTGCACAAGGTTTTCCAGAAGTGACTAGTAAAAACTTTATCTCTATCAGAGATTATAGGTTCTGGTATTCCATGCAACTTATAAATTTCCTGGGGGAACAATTTAGCAATATTAGATGCTCCATATGGATGTGACAAAAGAAATAAATGGCCAAATTTAGTCAACCTGTCCATAATCACAAGTATCACAATATAGTCTCTAGATTCAAGTAACCTATCAAATGAAATCCATAGAAATATATTTCAAAACCATCTGTGGAATATGGATAAGACTGAGCAAAACTGGATAAGCAACATTCTCACTCTTTCTTCTTTGACAAATTTCATACTTCATGATATATTCTTCAATATCTGTTTTCATGTTAGGCAAGTAAAACAAGGATTTCAGCCTATTCCGAGATGCCTTTTACCCTGAATGACCTCCAATTGGAGTGGAACGAACATTCTCAATCAATAACTATCTTATTCCTTTAGCCTTTCCCACAAAGATTCTATTGCATTTCCTCAGCAGTCATTTGTCATAACTCCAGTCAGGGTTTGCTTCCTTCTGTAATAATGCTGCAGATATATATTATTAAGCCAACTCATCCTCTATATGGCTTTCTTAAACCTGGTGTATCCATTGTGTATAAATTGTGGATATAGCATAACATTGTGGCTTCTCTCCTTTAGTTGAGTCCTCAGTAGTTATCCTTGACAAGGCATCAAATACTTTGTTTTGACAACCATGCTTGTACTAAATAGTGTAATCAATTCCTAGTAATTTGCCAGACATTTATGTTGTAAATAGGGGTGTTCAAATGGGCGATTTGCTGGTTACGCGGGTTAATCGGTTTATTGGTAGTACGCCACCCGCCCATGAACCGAACCGCATAAGGAGAAAACCACACCGATTTTTGTTCGGTTTTGTGGTTTGGGGCCTAAATAACCCTCTTGTAACAAATTTCTTTGTTTGTTAAAAAAAAAACTCATGTTTTACAAATCTCTCACTTTCTACCAATAATCAATCAATACGCATAAAGAAAAATATTCAAATCTCTTACTTTCTACCAGCAATCAATCCATACACGCGTAAAGAAAAACATTCAACAACCTTACAAAGCATAATAAAATCCATGCATCAGCAGCAAATAACGACAATCCATAAAATCCATCCATCAGCAGCAAATAACAACAATCCTTAAAATCCATCCATCAACAATCCATAAAATGTAAAATACATTCATCCAGCAATAACAACAATCCATAAAATCCATCCATCAAGACTCAAGTCAAATAAGAAAGAATTCAAATCAATTGCATGGCTCCTCCTTGTCAGTAGATGAGAATTCCAAGTTCAACCTACTAAAACAATACATATAGTAAGATTGACGCCCTTAAACATCATTTGAATATTAAAGAATGAATGGAAATACAAATACTTACAAACTTACAAACCCATTGATTCACAAAAGTTGCAACTTTAACTTATTTTGGTACCACTAACCCCATCCTCATATTCTACAAAAAGGAGATTAAATTGAGTAAAACATCAAGTACTTAGAAAATATAGGAAAAAAAAACATAATATCAAACAAATACAACCTTCTTCCAATTGCTGAATTTCGTCACAAGATTCTTCAACATCAATTGGAGTTGAATCTACACGAAGCCAATCTTGACAACAAATTAATGCTTGAACAACTTTAGGAGTTAAAGAACTCCTAAAAGAATCCAAAACCCTTTCACTAGTGCTAAAAACTTATTTAGAAGCCACAGTAGAAATTGGAATTGCCAAAACATCACGAGCCATCAAAGACAAAATATGAAACCTAGGACTATTCACCTTTCACCAATCCAAAATATTAAAATCAGGAGAATGTTCCTCAACTCAGATTTTGATCCAAACAAACCACTTTCTTCCTTTCTCCATTTCATTTCCATTCTAAATTTGTTTTTCAGCTCTTTAGAAGGTTCCATATCTGCCGGAGAAGACCTTTTTCCAGCAGATTGAGAAGACAAGGATATGGGAGGGGTAGAAATAGCAAAATGAAGGGTATGATCCTTACATATTCAACATATATCTCATCAACATGTTCTTTTACCAAACTAAGCATACTTGATCCATCAACTTTTCTATAAACATCAATAAGCATATATTCCTTGTATGCATACTTGTTTCTAGGATCAAGCAAAGAAGCAACAAAAACTAACATATTGAATTTCTCCACCTTTCCATAGTACTTATCAAACTTAACTCTCATCAAAGTAGCCATAGCAATAAGATTCAAATCATCACTATCATTCAAACATTTCCTCAACAGCACATCAATGATAGTAATATCATCCAAAAAAGTATTAGCAAACATATATTTGGTCCCAAAAACATTCAAAGTCAACTTATAAAATAAGAAAGAAAACCAGTCAATTTTCTCACATTGCTCCAATCATCAGCAATAGGTATTCCTGTCTTTGAAAGATCATCCCTAAAATCAGAATCTTCATTAGCATATCTCCTAAAGGCTCTTTCATAGACCTAAGCCGTACTTAACATCAAATAGGTGGAATTCCACCTTGTAGGGACATCTAGGATCAAATTCTTAGAACTACCACACTTTTCATAATCAGCACATTGTCTAAACATTTTCAGCCTTTGGGGAGATTGTCTAACATACTTAACAGCAGCTCTAACACAATCCATAGATTTTCCAATATGATTCAAACCATCTTGAACAATCAAATTCATGATATGAGCAACACAACGAACATGTACTCGTTTCCCTCCCAAAATACACTTATCATAATTCACCAATTGAGATTTCAAGTAATTAAGGGCAGCATCATTAGCACTTGCATTATCAACAGTAACAGTAAGCAAATTATCAATCCCCCACTCAATCAAACACAACTCAAGAGCTTTTCCAATGTCAATTCCCCTATGACTAGATATAGGTTTAAAAATGAGAACTCTCTTCTGTAATTTCCAATCATTATCCACAAAATGAGAAGTAACACACATATAATTAACTTTTTGCAACAAAGTCCAAGTATCTGTTGTCAAACAAATTCTACCAACATTTTCTTTAAGAAGAGCCCTAACTTTCTTTTTTTCTTCCAAATAAAAAGTACGCACATCTCTTCCAACACTAATCCTTGATGGAATTTGAAACAAAGGTTGACATACACTCAAGAAATGCTTAAATCCCTTACCCTCTACAAATTTGAAAGGAAGTTCATCTACAATAACCATATGTGACATAGCTTTCCTAACAGTAAGTTGATCAAACTTCCAAGCAAGCAAATTAACTTTTTTATCATCCTTATGGAGGGTTAAATGAGTCTGGGCAAAATCTATATTTTCAGGGAAAGACACACAGTTGTTCAAATGCCTTCTTAAAGAACTAGTCCCATGAGTCATAGGTGCAGAACAGTACTCTTTCCCACAATAACGACACCTACTTTTATGTTTACCATTATCATCTAAAAAAGAGTCAAAATGATCCCAAACCTTAGACCTTTTGCGATATGCCCTTGTTTTCTTTAGTTTTTCCTCATTTGGTGGCTGATTTGATGAATCCTCCACCGCCACATTCTCCTCCCCTTCCTGCTGCTCCATGTCCATATCAAAATCTATGGATTCGTCATCTTTAAATTGGGATTTCCTTCAAAACAAAAAAAAATTTAAAATTTATATACCAAAAACAAAATTCAGAATGTATTAAACACAGAAAACAAGCTCCATTCCAGCAGAAAACAAAAAACAGCTCAATTCCAACAGAAAACAAAAAAAACTCCATTCCAGCAGAAAACAGAATAAGCTTCATTCCAACAGAAAACAACACCGTTCCAGTAGGGAAAAAAAAAAAAAAAAGCTCCAACAAAAAAAGCAAAAAAGCTCCACACAGAACATTTAAAAAAAACTCCAAACTGAAAACAAGCAAAAAAGCTCCAACAAAAAAAAAAGCAAAAAGAAAGAAGCAAAAAAAAAAAAAAAAAAAAACTCCACGCAGAACATTAAAAAAAAAAACTCCAAACAGAAAACAGAAAAAAGGCTCTATTTCAACCGAAAACATTAAAAAGCTCCATTCCAATAAAAAAACATAAAACATCTCCATTCCAGCAGAAAATATAAAACAGCTCCATTCCAGTAGACAAACAGAAAACTCAATTCCAGTAGAAAACAAAAAACAGCTCAATTCTAACAGAAAGCAGAAACCAAAAAACATCTCCATTCCAGCAGAAAATAGAAAACATCTATATTCCAGCAGAAAAACAGAAAAAAAAAAAAAAAAAAAACTCCATTCCTGCAGAAAACAGAAAACAGCACCATTCCAGCAGAAAATAAAAAAAAAAAAAACTCCAACAGAAAACAACAAAAAAACTCCACACATAACATCAAAAAAAGCTCCAAATAGAAAATAGAAAAAAAAAAAAAAAAAAAGGCTCTATTCCAGCTGAAAACATAAAAAAAGCTCCATTCCAGCAGAAAACATAAAACATCTCCATTCCAGCAGAAAATATAAAATAGCTCCATTCTAGCAGAAAATATAAAAATAGCTCATTTCTAGCAGAAAACAGAAAATAGGTCCAACGAAAAATAGAAGAAAAGCTCCACACAGAACAACAAAAAATCTCCATACAAAACAAAAAAAACTCTCCATACAGAATAGGAAAAATTCTCCAAACAAAAAACAGAAAAAAATCTCCAAACAGGAAATAGAAAAAAATCTCCAAACAAAAAACACATAAAAAAAAAGCTATATTCCAGCAGAAAACGGCAAAAAAATTCATTAATTGTGATTCCATTAATTAATAGAATGTGGCATCCCAAACTACAGTAGGGAGAAAATCAGATAAAATAACAAACAAATTATCAAAGAAAGTTTTCTCTTTTCTGTTTATCCCAGAACAATAACAGTATGAGATATTAAATGATTAAATCTCAATTAACAAAGAAATGGGCACACTGAAGCACACTAATTATTAACAAACAAAATTATATACTGAAACATCCTCAAGATTCAAGAAATGAGCGCACTGAATTAAGAAATTTTAACAAAGAAATGTTTTAAAAATAAAAACTAACAGGAAAAACTCAGTTTGTAAAAAAAAATCCAAATGTATATGTATGGCAGAATATTAGGTGGGCGTTCAAATGTGTGGCAGAAAACATACAAATGTATATATGGAGCTAATATACCAAATGTATATTATAGCAATTCAAATTGAAACGGCTAAACTATAGGATCATTATGTTAACAGACATATTGATCTAATATATCTATTATTGTGTTGGAGTAGAATACATAAGTTATGCTTGTATTATACAATTTCCCAGATTAATATATCGATTCGTGTTTCAGTCATATCTTGTTCTGCATTTATTGTCCATTTATATTATGTAAGTAGATGATGAGGTGTCTGGTGTGACACAGTAGATCTCATAATTGGTTGAAAGACATAATATATAAATGAGGTTCGTAACCGAGACAGTTTTGGACAAACTGTCGGTTTAGGTTATTATGTGATTTAGATAATTGGTTTGTCTAAACTAATTGAATCATATAGATATGCCCGGGGCATATTGAACTTGACCTTTAGAAATGATTTGTCTTGTACTGATTTAATAGAAAAATCGTTTATTGTATTCTATCTCTAAATCCCTAGACTCGAGCGGGCATGAGGATTAGACATAGTGTACTTTGATCTGCCAATGGGTGAGGTCAATTGTGGCCAATAGTCTCGGTAGGTTGGGTGCACGTGTTTAGTTATTTGGTGTGCTGCTGCTTGTCGAGAGGGAACCATCTACCGGTGCGTCTAGGGTGATGGTGCTCCCGAGATGAGCTCAAAATGTTTATTATACTAAACCCGGACGGTGAACTTATGTCTGGTATAATAAAAAGGTCGAGTGGTACTAGTCTCGGAACTAAAAAAGTTAATTAATTAATTTACCAGTAAATTAATTTTAATTAACGAGCACTATATCTTTGATGTGGGGAGATAAATGAATATAATTTAATTAAGTTGTTCCGGAAGCAATTCTGGTGTAGGATGGTAGTGCCAAAATTAATCCGTTAGTGGTACGATTAATTTTGTAATGGGTTAATTGAATAGGTAGATTTAATTAATTAATTGGTTAATTATTCCTAAGGGTTAATTCAGTAATTAACAAAGTGGAATTATTTAATTAATTCCTAAGGGTTAATTAAGTAATTAATAAAGTGGAATTATTTAATTAATTAATTAAGTCTTAAGTTTCAATTGAAATTAGGAAATCCTAGAGATTAGGAATCTAGTAGGATTTAGTTTATCCTATCAGATTGGTTGCCTAATTGGATTTGGAAACTAATTCATTACCTAAACCCATTAGAAAGACCAATCCTAAACCAACTTGGGGTCTCTCTTGTAACTCTATAAATAGACAAGGAATTAGCTATTCAAGACACACAATTCAATAGATTCATTATTCAAGAATCTAGAGAGATAAAATTCTATAGAGAGAAAATAATTTCTCTCTCCAAAACGAATTTTGAAGAGCAAATAGGTGGCTGGTTTTCTTCATCAAGTGGCCGAAAATATTGGTCCAAAATACTAGCCCCGTGTGTTGCTTTCTCTCTCTCCGGACAGTGCGTTTGCAGTACGTGCTAGGTGCGGAGGTGCTGAATTTTTTAGCAGGTGGATTGTGGTGAGTTGCTGATCAATTGACTTCTAGATTGTTGCCCACACAACAAGAGGTCATAGTCTTTGAGGCATACAAGAGAATCATCAGGTGCACGCTTCAAATGTAACTTTCTAAGGTTCCGCTTTAATTAGAAATTTTTGTTGCGTGGTAAATCGAGCAAGTGCAAACCCAGATCCTATGTGGCAAAATTCTTTCATATAGCATATTGATCATATACATATTGATCCTATCTGGCTAACAAAGAAAACATATATTAGATTAAAAAAAATAATATATTAGAGAAAAAAAATCCACCACACATGAACAGAAAACGTGAACACCAAAAACACAACAGATCAGCAACCCAAAAGCTCAAACCAAAAAAATAAAAAAATCAACCTTTGTGTTGCATCTTCTTCCATCTAGTCTCTATTCTCTCTCACTTATATTTGGAAAAATAGCCCTGCAAAAAATATACACCATTTAAATATTATTTAAACTCATACACTCCCTTAGCTAACTGTTGCTTGAGGGTAGTTTGTTCATTTAGAAACCTATTAAGATCAGAAGGAGAAAAGTTAACGAGAAATAAAATCCGTTATATTAGGAAGTATTGTCCTACTAATAAATTGAGTACACAAATTTGATGAAGTTCCAGTTCTTCTTTAATCCAAAAAAACTTACTAATCATATGCTTCTGCCTATTTATCAACAGAACTACCAGCAAATACCCCTTCAGCAACCTGCTGCCCAAATTCTTCAGCCCAGTCATCAATATGTAATTTAGAAAATTCATTCACCAACTCATCATCAGCTAATTCATGGTGCCCATGTTCAACAACAACTCATTATCCCATCCAGTAGGTCCTTTAGAAAGATGAAAATAATAAATGCAGATATATGAAACAAAAAACAAAATTCCTTTCACTTATTTAAAGTAATGCATTCAAAACTATATCATCATCAGTGCAGCAAATAATGAGAATATTTATTGATGCAACAATTGCAAAATGTTAGAACATAAATCCCTGATTCTTGGAAGCCAAAACGTTGGCCACAGTTTCCATTTCACATATGTTATTTTAGTTAAATTCCTGCCCCACTCATTATTATCAATGAATTCCCAATGTGGTGATTGAGAATTCAGCCACTACTAAAAAAATGTTCTTGAGAACCAAATCCAAGCAATAGATGGCAAACAGGAGTCATTATTTTGCAGCAGTAAAAACAAAGACTTTGTATTTGCAGCAACTTACCCAAAAAAAAAAAAAAAAATTCAAATCAACAGGTTAATCCGAACAAGCCACAAAAATTTTGCAATTATTGGACAAAATGAAAATAATAATGATTGCATAAGCAGTAGCAACTACCTGGTCAAAATTGTAAGAAAGCTTAATCTTGTGTGAAGAGAAATGGCTGCTTGTTGTGGGGAAAGACAACCAACGGATACAGGAATTGGGCGTAGGGTTTGCAATGAGAAATGAAGAGTTCGCAAGGAGTAGAAAAGGCTGCCGGAGTAGTAGTTCGCGAGTTACGTCACCAATCGACTGAGGCGAAGAGGAGAGAAGACGAGTCACCAATCCTCAGGAGATGCACGATCGATTCGCGTCACAGATTGACGAGGGAGAAGAGAGTGAAGACGCACGATGATCGATTTTTGTTACGTTCAAAATTTTTTTCCTGCGTTTGATTTTTTTTTTTTTTGGTTGAATTCTTCTGACAATCGATCGATATAGGCTAGGCTAGGCTGCTATCCCAGACGAGATGAGACGAGGAGGGAGGAGGAGTAGTGGTGGTGGTGGACTGAGGTGGTGTAGTGTGGTGGTGGAGGAGGAATTAGTCGGCAGTCTAGGGTTTCTCAGAAGAGAAGAAGAGAGAAACGAAAAGATGGACAGAACTATTGGCTAGGGTTAGATGGGAGGCAATATTTTTTGGAATGAAGACTAACCCTAAATTTTAACTTATATACCCTATTTGCTATTCGGGTTGCGGACGGTCCCCAACTAAGAAATCCCATACCCACACCCGCCCACTAAACCGTCTCCTTCATTCGGTTCTCCGCCCATACAACCCGCTCACCCACATAACCCAACCCGTTTTCTTAAACGGTTGTGGGTCGGACGGATCGAACGGAATAATGAACAACCCTAACTGTAAAGGATTGTTCATTCTTTGTTCCAGCAGATACTTTAAGGCTTGGTGATCTGTCTTGATCACAAAAGAGTGTCCAAGCAGGTAGTTTCTCCACTTATGAACTGCTAAAACAATAGCCAACAATTCTTTTTCATATACTAAAAGTCCCAGATTTCTTGGCACAAATACCCTGCTGATGAAAGTTATAGGTTGCCCTTTTTGTATCAAAACAGCTCCCATTCCTCCCAAACTAGCATTAGTTTCTAGCACAAAAGCTTTACCAAAATCATACGTAGTACAGGTTCTGTCAATACTGTTCTTTTAAGATTCTGAAAAGCTCTAGTTGCTTCCTATGACCAACAAAAAATATCTTTCCTTAGCAGATTGGTTAGAGGTTTAGCTATCACCCCATAGTCCCTAATAAACCTCCTATAGTATTCTATGAGCCCTAGAAATCCTCTCAATTCTTTGATATTAACAGGTTGCTTCTACTCTTTGATACAGTTAACCTTGTCTTTCTTTATCTCAACACCTTCACTGGTTATAGTATGTCCCAAGTATCCTACCCAATTCTGAGCAAACACACACTTTGTCTGTTTTGCAAACAATTTATGTTGCCTCAAAATCTCCTGCACACAAGACAAGTGAGATATATGGCACTCCAAATTAGGGCTATAAATCAGAATGTCATCAAAGAATACTAAAACATACTTGTGCAAACAAGGCTGAAATATGTAATTCATTAAAGACTGGAATGTAGCAAGAGCATTTGTCAAACCAAATGGCATTACTAAAAACTCAAAATGGCTATAGTGAGTTTGAAAAGCAGTTTTAGGAATATCTTCATGATTCTCTCTAATCAGATGATATCCAACTCTTAAATCAATTTTAGAAAAGAATTTTGATCCATGTAATTCATCTAATAGCTCATCAATGATGGAAATTGGAAACTTATCTTTGACTGTCAGCAAATTCAGCTTCTTGTAATCAACACAGAGCCTCCAAGTATGGTGTTTTTTCTCAACCAACAACACAGGAGATGCAAATGGACTCTTGCTAACTTGAATAATACCTGCCCTCAGTATCTCTTCCGCTTGTCTTTCAATTTCTGGCTTATAGGCATATTGATGCCTATATGGTTTCAGTTTGAAAGGTTGTGTATCCTTCTTCAGTATGATCTTGTGCACCACTTCCGTTTCTAAAGACAGAGAATTTGGTATGGTAAAGATATCCTGAGAGCCCTTAAGTAATTCTAGAACTCCACTTGGAATCTCTTCTGAAGATAGAACCTGTTCACTGTCACTAGAGGCTTCATGCTTGACACTCACCCTTGTACTGCCCTGGTTCAATGTCTCTTTTCCTTTTCTCTCAGTAATGGACAAAGAATCTGCAGGATGAGCTATACCTTCCAATATAAACCAATTTTCCTCATAGCATAGACCAATACACCTACTTCTGAAATCGAACATGACAGGGCTGAAATGATGCATCCAGCCCACTCCCAACAACATGTCCCACACCCTCAGCTCCATGATCTTGAAATCATGATTAAAAACCTTCTTCTGCATCACCCAAGTCATTTTAGGACAGAAATAGGTTCCTGCCACAATAGAGCTATTAGCAATAGTTAAAAGATTATCTGCCCGAGTCTGGTAAAAAATTTACTTTCTTGCTACGCATTCCAGAATCGAAACTCTTGACCAGGCCTAAGTTCTAGCGCAATTACTGTTCCAACCCTTGCTTGAAATACCATTGCGCAGGATCTTAGCTTCTACTTATGCAATTTGTCACGCAAAAATAAATTCTTAATTAAAGCAGAAGTTTAAGAATTACCTCTTGAAGCGTGTACTTATGTGGTCGCTTGTATGACTTAAGACGAGCACGTATGTTGTGTAGGCAACAAACTAATGAACCAATGATCAACAAAACAGCACAAAAATGTGTCGGAAAATATATTCAACTGTCGCAGAACTTTGCCAAAATTTCACCAACTGCCGCCGCCAAACACTGTCAGAAAAATCCCCACTTACCGCGGGGAGAACTCGCCGGCTGCCAGAAATCTTTGTTGCCGCCACCGCCTGAGAGGGAAGGCCGACTTCGAGGGAGAATTCTTTGAGTTCTCTCTCTGGTTTTCTTGTCTTGAAAACTTATAAATTGTGTATTGTGAATTGCTAATCTCTTGGCTATTTATAGAGTTACAAGAGAGACTCCAAGTTGGTTTAGAATTATCCTTCCTAATGGGTTTAGGTTTCTTAATTAGTTTCCAAATCCAATTAGGAACCAAAACTAATAGGATTTCCAAATCCAAATTGAGTTCCTAATGTCTTGAATTTCCTAATTCCAATTTAACTTTAAGACTTAATTAATTAATTAAATAATTCCACTTTGTTAATTACTAATTAACCCTTATGAATAATTAATTAAATAATGAATTCTACTTTATCAATTAACCCACTACATAATTAATCATACCACTAATGGATTAATTATGGCACTACCATCCTACACCAGAATTACTTCCGGAACAACTTAATTAATTATTCTTCAATCTCCCCACATCAAAGATATAGTGCTCCTTAATTTATTAATTTACTGATAAATCAATTAATTAACTTCTTATAATCTGATACTAGTACCACTCAACCTTTTTACTATTCAGGAAAAAATTCCACTGGCCAGGTTTATTATAATAAACATAACAAGTTCATCTCGGGAGAACCATCACCCCGGATGTACCGGTACATGGTTTCCTTTCGACAAGCAACAGTACACCAAGCAACCAAACACGCGCACCCAACCTACCGAGACTATTGGCCTAAAGTGACCTCACTCTTTGGTAAACCAATGTACACTATATCTAATCCTCATGCCTACTCATGTCTAGGGATTTAGAGATAGAATACTATGATCGAATAGTCTATTAAATCAGTACAAGACAATTCATCCTAATTGGTCATGTTCAATATGCCCTGGGCATATTTATATGATTCAATTAGTTTAGACAACCCCATTTTTTGAATCACATAATAACTTAAACTGACAGTGTGTCAGAAACTATCTCAATTACGAAGATCATTTATATATTATGTCTTTTAACCAATGATGAAATCTATTGTGTCACACCAGACACCTCATTTTCTAATTACATAATATAAATGGAAAACATATGTAAAAAATAAAAATAACTTAACTAAAACATTTAATCGATATATAAACTGGGAAATAGTTTAATACAAGCGCAGCTTTAGTATTCAAACCCAACACTAGTTACTAAAAAATGGGTGCTCTTCTGAACTTTAAACACAGCTTCTTCTACCATCCTAGGTGATACATATCTATCAGTAGATCCTGTGTTTATGAGAATCTTGACAATTCTCCCACATAGCTTACCTGCACTGCAATAGTTCTAGGCACCTTATCATCAAGTACAGTATGCATAGACATCTTCTAAGAGTTATACAGCTCAACACTGGTATTTATTAGTTCCACTAATGGAGGTTTCACCACTTCACTGTTATCCTCTTCTGTGATCACAAATGCATAGTCCTGTAACTCGCACTGATGTCCAGCTATAAATTTCTCACTAAACTTATAACAACGATGATTGTTCCTTATATACTGCAGCTCCTGGGGAGTTATGTGCTTAAACTTTTCATGCCAAGTTTTTCTCTCATCATCCTGGGACATTACTTTAGGATTCTTAACCAAATTGATCCCAGGGTTGTTGTAATTAGCAGATAAGGCTTTCATCTTCTTAACACACATATTCAGAGCCTGCTATTGTAATGAAGCCATTTCCATATCATGAGACAGAGTAGTTGGTTTCCACATTCTAATGCCAGGTTTCAATTCATCTTTCAGTCCACTAATGAAGCCAGACACAAAATACTGCTCAATAAGACTAGGATCAATGCAAAGTACTCTAAACTTAAGTAATTCGAACCTCTCCTGATAATCTGCCACACTAGTAACCTGTTGGACCTTATTACATTCTTCGAAATCATTCTTACCTCTCTTATCCCCAAATATGACTATCAAAGTCTCAGAAAATTCACTCCAGGTCAGCTGTCCCTTCCCACATTTTAAATCCTTGAAACCAAATATTGACTCTATCCTCCAGATATAATTCAACCGAATCTACTTTTCATTTATCCCCAATGTTATAAATCATGAAATACTTCTGACAATTTCTCAACCACTTCATCGGATTATCACCCCTAAATGCCGTCAATTCAATTTTAGGATTATTATTATTCAGCCCTTTCATAATTCGTTCCTTCCAGAAATTCCCAGTTTGATAATCAACATTGATTCGAGAAATACCTGGAGTTGGTAGTAAAGGAGTTCGATCCATCCCTTTTTCCTTTTGCAGAAGACGCGACACACTCTGTTCAATTTTCTAGTCCAATAGAGAGTTTTTAGCCTCCATTTGTGATTTCAATTTCGCATTCAACTCTTCAGCTTGCTTCATACTACGAGCATTCCATTCCTCGCTCAGCGATTTCATCATCTCCATCATCGCATGCTCCATTGCCGAAGATTTTTATCCTGAGACTTGGAACGAGTTTCTATCATCTCCTTCGCGGATTTGTGCCGAGAATGGATCGCTTTGATACCACTTGTAATGCCTGGTACAAGTTATTATAACCAAAAGAGAGTTTCAGCTAACATAAGGAAGAAGAAGAAGAATAGCATAACAGCAAAGAGGAAAAATTCATGAAATAGCTCAAAATTTCAGTTCCTCACGCAGGAAAACCCCCTTTTCCCTTTTATCCAGCTCCCACCCTGCTCTGGTCTCAACAGAAACGTGAGGGAAAAGAAAGGTTTCCCCCAAAACGGTCTAAAACAAATTCATACTAGTTGTATTGCGAAAAATAATAAAACGTCATCGTAATGCCCCAATGCATAACACAAATGAACTAGTTTATTTCGGCCCAGCCAAAGCTTATTTCACCCGAATGCAAAAGTCAAAGAAAAGATGGATTCCAGAATAATTTTTGGAGCAATTTTGGGCTGTCAATTTCGGCCAAAAATCGTTCCCATTTAGCGTTTTTGTACTGCCAAAATTGTTTCCATTTAGCGTTTTTGTTCACTCCAAAACGCTAAATGGGGCCCTTTTTTGTGAACAAAATGGTTCTTTCCATGTGTTTTTTTGGCCGAAAGGTCTTTTTTCTTTTAACAAAAAAGGCACTTTTGAAATTTTATAATAATTTTTATTTTCTTTTTTTGAGTGAAATAGCAAATTTGTGAGCCTAATAGCAATCCAGGTGTTTTTTGAGCAGGTTGGGCTTCAAAATACTGCAGACTTCGGCCGAGGGAATATGGGTCAGATTGGACAAATATTCAGCCCACCAAGAAAAGCAAGAAGGAATTATTTACGGGCCAGCCAAGAAAATTGCAAAGCCGAATTGATTGAAGAGCAGTCAAGGAAATTAATTATTGCGGACAAGGAAAATTGCAAGACTTTTTTCTTTTTGGGCCCAGCCACTAGGAGAATTTTTCAAGCCCGCCGAGTTTTGTTTTCGGCCGAATGGAAATCTTGAAGAATTGTTTTGGGCAGTAGTTTTGCAACCCGAGAACAAGTCAACACTACAAAACTTACAGACGAAAAATTCTGAAATAATTAGTCAATTACTCGGCTGGAAAAAAGAAATTTAAATATTTATTTTTAGAGTTTAGACTTTGGTAGGCTAGGATAAAGGGTTATTTTGTAATTTAGAGAAGAAATTCAGCATTCTCATTCATGATTTGAAGATTAGAAAAGTTATGTTTTTACTCCTAAAGTTCTTTCTCAAGCCATCTTTTGCATTTATTAAATTTAGGGTAGATTAACTTTGTGGGTGCTTTCTAGATTCTTCCTTTTGAAGGCCTAAACTCCTCTACCACTTAGAAATTTCATCCCCTCGAAAAGCACTAGATTAGGGATCCCTTTTTGACCCTACAAAGAACTCCAAAAATTCGGCCTTCACCTCCTCTCCAACCTTCCCAAAATTCAAGTCCAATTACAAGCCAATTATAGCCAAACCTTTGCCGAATTTTCATCTCTAAAGGAGTGTTAAGATTGCCCCAATCCTATATCGGTAACCCACAATATTTGTGTCTAATATAAATAATCCAAGGGCATCTCCACGCATTGTCAATTGGTTTTGGGTTGGATGCCCATGTTAGATAAATAAATTTAACATGATATCAGAGTGGGTTTTGGGTCTCTTGACTGATCCGGAAGTATATCCCCGGTTTGTTTGCCCAAAGTTTGGGCATGTTTGAACCTAAAAGCCCAGAGCGTGTTATGGGTTAAGGGAGGGTGTTAAGATTGCCCCAATCCTACATCGGTAACCCACAACACTTGTGTCTAATATAAATAATCCAAAGACATCTCCACCCATTGCTAATTGGTTTTGGGTTTGATGCCCATGTTGGATCAATAAATTTAACAAAGAAGGATCATATCAAACCGTCTCACCAATGAACTAAAACAAGATCAAAGCACTTTAAGTAAGGGAAATTTTGTAAGAGACTTGAGGGATTATTTTAGCAGGAGGACAAGAATTTTTAGATTGTAAAGAGAAAGAAGAACATCAGATTAAAGCTAAAAAAATGTGTGTGTTCAAGTTTGAATTATCATGGGATATTTATAGGCAAAGCCTTCAAGTTTTGCATGGACTATTAAACCAGCCTGATGGGCTTTGTTATGCAGCTCAAATTAATCAATTTCTTCCTACCGAACTACAATAAATTGTAGCAGTAGTGGTATCGGGTTGAATCCCAAGGGTGTCAGAATTAATTTTAACGCCTAACTTGATCAATTATGCAAAGAGATTTAAAGTAATAAAAAGGCGGGAAAGAATGAAGTTGAAGACTGAAATATGATGGAATTAAAACTTGAATTTCAAAAGAATAAAACTGATTAACATTGTTGAAAAGAGCATAATTTTAGCTGAACTACAACTAGTTAAAAGAAATTTGACGAGAAAAAATAATTCTGACTACTACTACTAAACTACTCCTACAACTAAACTACGTCCTATTGCAGGGTAATCAGGTTATCTTTCTCAGTCTACTAATACCTCTATTTATAGGCATTTACAAATCCCACAAATTCCTAAATAATTCAATCCAAACATTAAAATTAACAATTTGATTTTTCTCCACGAAAAATCCCCACTCCAGATATCTTCCAACGTCTCAATAAAATTAACCCCCAAGAATCGTAACTCCCCAATTTACCAGACAAAACTTCTTTACTTCTTTTCTACTTCTTGTAAAAACTTCACAGCTGCCCCTTAAGCTTTCCAAATCAGGACCAATTATTTATAATTGCAATTTTAGTCCTTGAAAGTTCCTTTTTCTCCAACTCAACCTGCCAATAATCCAAAAATTGCAATTTAGCATAAAAACACCTAAATCAATTAAATCCGCTCACAATAAGCCATAATAATACCACAATCAAACCCAAATTGTATACTAATTATGAACTTATCAAATTCCCCCACACCTGTCCCCAAGCATGACTTAAGACTCAACAAGAAAAATTAAACAAACACAATGGATCATCAACATGCACTACATAACCCAGCAAGACTTACCATCCAAATAGCAAACTTTTCATAGTACCAAGTATTTATAATGATTATTCCAAGTCCCTCACAACTCTCCAAAATCAACCAACAATCAAGAGTGACATCCAACTCACAAGTAATCTCTCTTGCACTCAAAAGTGTATATAGGACATATAATCGCTCAAATTCACCACATAGCATGTTCTTGCCATAAGTTTGCAAATATATCACATTACCATCACTCAAATGAATTCAAAGCAAAAATCAAAAGTTCTTTGCCATAGGGTATAATGGGGGTTATGAAAAAGGGGTAGGATTTACAAAGATAAAACAATAGGCTAAGTTATGAGAGAAAGAAAAAACTCAATTGCCAACCTTCCACCATCTTATCAATGATGACTCATACAAAAGAACGCTAATGCACAAAGATACAAACATTAACTCATGCTCTTTTTTTTTTTTTTTTTTAAATTTTCATTTCCCTTTATTTTTAGAGAAAGAAACTTGTAATCTTTTTCTCTTTTCAACCAATTTGAACCTTTATTACTTTCCATATGCGACTTACCCTTTTTTTCTTTCTTTTTCTATTTTTTTCCTTTTTTTTTTTTTTTTTGTAATAGCATACTCATCTATTTATGGGCTAGCATTGCCTTGCAATGTCCACCTTCATACCACAAACTGAAGGTTAACAATCAAGCATAACTTTTCTCCTAAGAAGGTAGAAATAAGCAAGATAAAATAGGCCTTGGTTTTATTTTAGTGGCTTTTCAAATCAAAGAACAAGTCCAAGGTTCAAAAGAGTTAACTAGTTGAAATCATAAAAGGTTGGATTTTCAAAAGCAAGCAAAATGGGTTCATCCTAATGCCTTTATCATATTTGCACATTGAAAACACAAGTAACAATAACATGCACAACAAAGCAATTTCTAGAATATGCAGGTTGTGCGTGAAATCACTCTTCAAGAAATAATTGAGCACAAAAAATTTTTGTTCATTCAAAGCTCACACCTAACTATCTAGGCTTTTTGGTGGCACTCAAGCAAGCACAAAAAATTTGAGTCATCATGAGGAAAAAGTTATAATCATCCAACACATATTACTAATATTATTCACTAATTTTCATATTCCTATCTCCAAATCACATATTGCACGTTAAGTCTCGAACCTAAAACAAAACAACCATACTCCTCCCCAGCACCTAGACTCTAAACACAATAAACCAGAAAAACAATCCCAAAAACAATAATCATAAAAACAATCCCCCATCCTCCCACCAAAATTCTACATTGTCCCAAATGTAGAAAATATGAGTAACAGGGAACACAATATAAATACACCACTAAGACATAATAATAAAAAGGCCAAATTGGTGTTTTGGTCTCTTATAAATAGGGGTGTTGTCATTTTGGTCCCTCATAAAACCACGATTGTCGTTTTAGTCCCTTATCTATTTTTTATTAGCGTTTTACATCCTTTTGGATGGAAAAATGGGTCTGCTAACGGATTGACCATTTTGACCGTTAAAAAATCTCCTTCTTCTTCTTCTTCCATTTCTTTTTCTTTTTCTTTTCTCCTACCAACCCCCCTCTCTCCCCCCTGCCGGACAGCCTCCTCGCCGCACATCACCGGCCGTTCAGCCCTCCTGCGTCGTCCAAGTCGTGCAAACCCCTGGAAAGCTTCCTCTCTTCACAAGGAACAAAACCTAACCCTTGTTTCTATTTTTCCCTCACGGTTTCTCTCTCCTTAAACCCTCTCTCCCGCCATTTTTCTGTCACCGATTTTGGCCACTTCTTCTTAAAAAAACACTTCTTCCTGTTCAAAAATCTTTTCTTCTTCTTCAAAAATCTCTCATTCTTCTTCAAAAATAACTTATTCTTCTTAAAAAATCACCACATCATAAAGTATGAACTGTATGTAATGGATTTACGGAACCTTATTTTCACGATTTTGAAGACGGGTAATGTATTAATGATGTTATATTCGTGTTTTCTTATTCAAATAATGCTATGTTACTCCAAAATATGATATATAAATGGTTTTCGTGAGGTATTAGCACTTTCATGTGAAATGGGTTATTTCTGATCAGAGAATAATAGACATCAGATCAACAGACTATAGATATCAGATCAAGAATATAAAAGAAATCATACAGTAGAACTAAAACATACTTAACAAGGGTGGCCAAGTTTAATACGCCCAGGGTATATCTATATGATTCAATCAGTTTAGACAAACCAATTATCCGAATCATATAATAACCTAAACTAACAGTTTGCCCAAAACTGTCTCGGTTACGAACCTCATTTATATATTATATCCTTTAACCAATAATGAGATCTACTGTGTCACACAAGACACCTCATCATCTAACTACATAATATAAATGGACAAATAATGCATAACAAAATATAACCAAAACATAAATCGATATATTAACTAAGAAAATGTAACACACAAGCATAGCTTATGTATTCAACTCCAGCAATACCGAGCTACGACTGTGCCTCAGATCGGCCCCGGTCCCAATAGGACAGCACGAAAAGATTGGGCTACCTGAAAGATGCAAACAAATACATGACTCAAAAGTAAACCAAACAGCAACTAGTACAAATAATTATATTGTCATGCAATAGACTCT
The DNA here is from genome assembly GCA_030378225.1 of Knoxia roxburghii. Classification (NCBI taxonomy): domain Eukaryota; kingdom Viridiplantae; phylum Streptophyta; class Magnoliopsida; order Gentianales; family Rubiaceae; genus Knoxia; species Knoxia roxburghii. Next base: position 39,334,235 of record CM059415.1, on the reverse strand, counting down.
ACAGGAATTTTGGTAGCATAACGGCAATACAATCAGCATTTCCAAATACCCAAACAACATAGAAATCCATCAAACGCAGCTATAAAAATCCACTATCATCACACAATATTATATAAGCAGAACCTATGTGCCGGCAAGGCCATAAAGTTCTAAACAGAAATCATAAATCACTCACATGCATAAAATAAGCTTCAAATGGGATCCAGGTTATACCTAGGTTACACCTATATATCCATAAAACATATCGGTGTTTTTCTAGCTATAACAACATGCATAAGTAATGGGGAGACGCTCATCTGGTGGCTCAACTCAATGCTAGTAACCTCCTAACTCTGAAAAGAGATATGCATCATCCTGGTCCTCGTCGAGAGTATCTATACACATGGTAAAAATCATAAGATTCCTACATAAACCGTATAAACCTACATTACATGAAATTTGATATGATTCCTATATAACATTACACTAGCTAATCTTGTAACTGAAGGTTAAGCTAAGGATTAAGGGACATGGAAATCTAATCGAGTGGCCAACTCAAGGAAACTTCTCATTCTTTTAATCAATTCTTAACCAAAAGACAATGAGCTCGCGTAGTATTATTTACTAAACTAAACCTAGCTCTAGCTATGGTCTTGTGCATGTGTGTTATAATGAGAATCTCCTAATGGTTCCTTTATGCCTAACTATTATTCTTATACGCTATTTATTCTCCACATTATTAATCTAGCTCATTTATCCTGTAATATCTCATAAAGAACTATACTTTAAAACTTAGCCCAAATCTGCCCTAAATGGATTCTACTTTCTCTTTATATAATTTGAAACCATTTACATGTTAAGCCTCAATATAATAACAACCATATGCTTAAATAAAATTCCTAACATCCATTATATAATAACACCTTATTAATAGTTGAAGGATTTACCACCAAAGTTACCAGAATGAAGTGAAAATGAAGGGAGAATGTTTTGGACTGTGAATGGAGGGAAATATGGGCGCCGATAGTGGTGGTCCGACGGCAGTGATTCCAACAGTGAGATCCAAATGCTAAATTTCTTGAGGGGTTTCGTAAAGATAAACTAGAGGAGTCTTTTGGTGGTGGTGGTAACTCAATAGGTTGCCGGACGGTGGCGGTAGGTGGCGGAGAAGCGACGAAATTCTAGGGTTTTCCAATTCTTCAACATGCAACCTCCAAAACCCAAATCTAATTAGAGGGTTTTGTTCTACAATTGATAGGGAGTATTTTGATGGTGAGTTCCGACCAAATGCATGGCCGGAAGGGAGGAATCGTGACGGGGAGTTAGATTTCGTGAAGAGAGAAAAGTCGAACAAAATGTACGAATGAAGGTAGGGTTTTTTTCCTTATATCGTGGGGAACATTTTGGTATGTTCAGCTTACTGAGATGGTGCCCGGATGGCCAGAAATGAAGGTGCCTGGCGGTGGTTTGTGGACGTGGGTATTACGTGAAGAAAGAAAGGAGAAATGATGAAGAAGAACGAAAAAAAGAGAAAAAGAAAAGGAATGGAAAAGAGTTTTCTAGGATTTAAATCCTCAAAATTATGTTTAAGCCCCTAGACCTTTATAGTCTTTTAGATTTCACCTTAACGTTTTTTTTGTTTCTTTTAATTAAATCCAAGTTCTTAAGCTCCTTTAATTTCGTTCTAATGTTCTTTAATTCTTTCAATTAAGTCATTTCCTTCACTTTTTCCTAATTCCTCTTTATTTCAATTTAGATATACCTATCAATTTATGTTCTATTTAATCAATTGTCTCACCTATAATTATTTAAATCTAATTATTTTATTCTTTTAAAGATTTAGACCCTATAATCTCCTTGAAAATATTCGCCTACTTGCAGGGATGTTACAATCTTCTCCCCTTATGAAATTTCGTCCCGAAATTTCCTTCTGAAGAGATTGACTAGACACTAAGGTGCTCTACAACTTCAACTTCTAAATTTTTATGAATGGATGAGATGCACTTGAATGTGTAGCACCTAGATCAATTAAAACTCTAACTACATGGTTATTAATTACAAGTGTACCTTTAATCCCTACCTGATGGTAGTGGCTCAGTGACTCCTCCCATGAAGAAGACACGAGAAGGAGCTGTAGATGTACTTGGTACTCCATATTTCTTGGGAGTTTTCTAGCTGAAAGGTAGACGAGGTCCAGCACTTGGCCCAAAACGCGAGCAACTATAAGCAAAGTGTTCACTCTGTCCACACCTATAACACTGCTGATTCGTCCTCCTGCAGTTTGCCTTTAAGTGACCCATGATTCCACATTAAGTACACTTACTTACCTAATAAGTCGGGTGAGGTTCTGATAATCACAACTAGAATCCTCCCTAAGATAATATGTACTACCAAATTGGATCGAACGTCGTACCCGCTAACTACACTCCACCAAAGGTACCCCGGGCCATACCGACCTATGATTGTGCCTCAGATCGACCCCTATCCCAATTGGACGGTGCGAAAAGGGTGGGATACCCTAAAGATGTAAACACATACATGACTCATAAGTAAACCAAACAGAAACTAGTACAAATGATTATACGGTCGTGCAATAGACTCTACAGGAATTTTGGCAGCATAACGACAATACAAGTAGCATTTCCAAATACCCAAAAAGCACTGAAATCCATCAAAAACAGCTATAACAGTCCAACAACATCACATAATATTATATAAGCACAACCTATGCGCTGGCAAGACCATAATCTTCTAAACAGAAATCATAAATCACCCACATGTATAAAATAAACTCCAACTGTGATCCAGGTTATACCTAGGTTACACCTATATGACCATAGAATATACCGGCGTATTCCTAGCTATAACAACACGCACAAGTAAGGGGGAGACACACACTTGGCGGCTCAACTCAAGTAACCTCCTAACTCTCAAAACAGATACGCATCATCCAGGTGCTCGTCAATAGTATCTATACACATTGTAAAAATCATAAAATTCCTATCTAAACCGTATAAAACTAAATTACATGAAATTTGATATGTTTCCTATATCATTACACTAGCTAACCTTGTAACCGAAGATTAAGCTAAGGATTAGGGGACATGGAAATCTAATCAAGGGGCCAACTCAAGGAGACTTCACATTCTTTTAATCAATTCTTAACCGAAGGACACAGAGCTCGCGTAGTATTATTTACTACACAAAAACTAGCTCCAGCTATGGTCTTGTGCATGCGTGTTATAATCAGAATCTCCAAATAGTTCCTTTATGCCTAACTATTATGCTTATACGTTATTTATTCCCCATATTATTAATCTAGCTCATTTATCCTTTAATCTCTCATAAAGAACCATACTTTAAAACTTAGTCCAAATCTGCCCTGAATGGATTCTACTTTCTCTTTATATAGTTTGAAACCATCTACATGTTATGCCTGAAAGATTATCTGCCCGGGCCTAGCCAAAAACTCACTTTCGTGCTATGCATTCAAGAATCGGAATCTCTGGTCAGGCCTAGAATCTAGCACAATTACTATTCCAACCCTTTTGAAATAACATTGCGCAGGATCTGGGTTTGCACTTATTCGATTTATCAAGCAACCAAAATTTCTAGTTAAAAGCGGAACTTTAGAAAATACCTTTGAAGAATGCACTCAGGTGATTCTCCTGTATCCTCAAAACTTTGATTTCACGTTCTGTGGGCAACGATCTAGAAACCAATTTGATCAGCTAATCACCACAATCCACATGCCAAAAAATTCCAGCACCACTGCACCTGGCACGTACAAAAAATGCACCACCCGAAGAGAGAGAAAACTATACGTGCTGCTAGTTTGAACAGGCCAAAATTTCGGCCAACACAGAGGGAATATCCAGCCGCAGTTTTCCTTCTAAAATCTGAATTTGAGGGAGAAATTTATTTCTCTCTGTAGGATTTTATCTCTCTAGTTTTCTTGTCTTGAAAACTTATGAATTGTATGTCTTGAATAGCTAATCCCTTTTCTATATATAGAGTTACAAGAGAGACCAAGTTGGTTTAGGATTGGCCTTTCTACTGAAATTCTGTTTCCTTCAATCCTGTTCCTGGACTGATACACATCCAACTGAAACAGGGATTCACTTATCCCAAACCAGTTCCTGGTATGATTCACAACCAACTAATACAGGGATTCACTTATCTCAAACCAGTTCCTGGTATGATTCACAACCAACTGACACAAGGATTAATTAATTACTTAATCAATTAAATCTACATTTGTCAACCACACAATACATAATTAATCGTACCACTAATGGATTAATTATGGCACTACCATCCTACACCATAATTGCTTCCGGAACAACTTAATTAATTTATTCATAATCTCCCCACATCAAAGATATAGTGCTCGTTAATTTATTAATTTACTGATAAATTAATTTATTAACTTCTTTAATTCTGAGACTAGTACCACTCGACCATTTTACTATACCGGACATAAGTTCACCAGCTGAGTTTAGTATAATAAACATAACGAGCTCATATCGGAAGCACCATCACCCCGGACGCACCGGTACATGGTTTCATTTTGACAAGCATCAGCACACCAAGCAACTAAACACACGCACCCAGCCTACCGAGATTATTGGCCACAATAGACCTCACCCATTGGCAGATCAAAGTACACTATGTCTAAACCTCATGCCCGCTCGAGTCTAGGGATTAAGAGATAGAATACCAAGAACGATTTGTCTATTAAATCAGTACAAGACAAATCATTCCTAATGGTCAAGTTCAATACGCCCCGGGCATATCTATATCATTCAATTAGTTTAGACAAACCAATTATCGTAATCACATAATAACCTAAACCGACAGCTTGTCCAAAGCTGTCTCGGTTACGAACCTCATTTATATATTATGTCTTTCAACCAATGATGAGATCTACTGTGTCACACAAGACACCTCATCATCTACTTACATAATATAAATGTACATATCATGCACAACAAAATATAACCAAAATATAAATTGATATATTACTGGGAAAATGTACAATACAAGCATAGCTTATATATTCAACTCCAACAAAGCCTCAATATAATAACAACCATATGCTTAAATAAAATACCTAATATCCATTATATAATATCACTTTATTAATAGTTGAAGAATTTACCACCAAAGTTACCAGAATTAGTGAAAATGAAGGGAGAACGTTCTGGACTTTGAATGAAGGGAAATGGGGAGCCAGCAGCGGCGGTCCGGTGGTGGCGGTTCTGACGGTGAGATCCAAATGCTAAATTTCTTGAGGGGTTTTGGAAAGCTAAACTAGAGGAGTCTTTTGGAGGTGGTGGTAACTTAATAGTTGGCGGGACGGTGGCGAAGAAGCGACGAGATTCCGTGTTTTCCAATTCTTCAACATGCAACCTCCAAAACCTAAATCTAATAGGAGGGTTTGTTCCTACAACTAATATGGAGTTTTTTGATGGTAAGTTCAGACCAAAGGCATGGTCGGACAGGAGGAATTGCTACGGGGCAATATATTTCATGAAGAGAGAAAAGTCGAACAAAATGTAGGAATGAGAGTAGGATTTTGTTCCTTATATCGTGGGGAACATTTTGCTATGTTCAGCTCACCGAGATGGTGCTTGGATGGCCAGAAATGAAGGGCGCTGGCGGTGGTATGTGGAGGTGGGTGTCACGTGGAGAGAGAAATGAGAAAGGAAAAAGAAGAAAGAAAAAGAAGAGAAAAAGAAAAGGAATGAAAAAGAGTTTTCTAGGATTTAAATCGTCAAGATTATGTTTAAGCCCCTAGACCTTTGTAGTCTTTTTTATTTCACCTTAACGTTTTTTTTTGTTTGTTTGTTTCTTTTAATTAAATCAAAGTTCTTAAGCTCTTTTAATTTCGTCCTAAAGTTCTTTAATTCTTTCAATTAAGTCCTTTTCTCCAGTTTTGCCTAATTCCACTTTATTTCAATTTAGACATACCTATCAATTTATGTTTAATCAATTGTCTAACCTGTAATTATTTAAATATGATTATTTTATTTTTTAAAGATTTAGACCCTATAATCTCCTTGAAATTATTCGCCTACTTACAGGGATGGTACAATCTTCCCCCCTTATGAAATTTCATCCCAAAATTTTCTTGGGATGAGATTGACTAGACACTAAGGTGATCTACAACTTCAACTTCTAAATTTTTATAAATAGATAAGATGCACTTGAATGTGTAGAACCTGGAAAAATTAAAACTCTAACAACATGCTTATCAATTCCAAGTGTACCTTCAATTCCCACCAGATGGTAGTGGCTCAGTGACTCCTCCCATGGAGAGGACATGAGAAGGAGCTGTAGATGTACTTGGTACTCCAGATTTCTTGGGAGTTTTCTGGCTGGAAGGTATGGGAGGTCCAGCACTTGGTCCGGAATGTGGGCAGCTATAAGAAAAGTGTCCAATCTACCACATCCATAACACTGTTGATTCTTCCTCCTACAGTTTGCCTCTAAGTGACCCATGACTCCACAATAAGTACACTTACCCACCTACTAAGTCAGGTGATGTTTTGATAATCACAACTAGAATCCTCCTTAAGATAATCTATACCAACCACTTGGATAAGCCGTTGCACCCGCCAACTACACTCCACCAAAGGTACCCCGGGCCATACCGACCTACGACTGTGCCTCAAATCGGCTCCTATCCCAATAGGACGGCGCAAAAAAAGTGGGATACCTGAAAGATGCAAACACATACATGACTCATAAGTAAACCAAACAACAACTAGTACAAATAATTATACGATCGTGCAATAGACTCTATAGGAATTTCAGCAGCATAACGGCAATACAATCAGCATTTCAAAATAACCAAACCACACAGAAATCCATCAAACGCAACTATAGCAGTCCACCATCATCACACAATATTATATAAGCATAACCTATGTGCCAGCAAGGCCATAATCTTCTAAACAGAAACCATAAATCACCCAAAGGCATAAAATAAGCTCCAAATGTGATCCAGGTTATACCTAGGTTACACCTATATGTCCATAGAACATACCGGTGTATTCCTAGCTATAAGAACTTGCACAAGTAAGGGGTGAACTTAATGCTAGTAACCTCCTAACTCCAAAAAGAGATATGCATCGTCCTGGAGCTCGTCAAGAGTATCTATACACATGGTAAAATTCATCAGATTTCTCCCTAAATCATATAAACCTATATTACATCAAATTTGATATGATTCTTGTATAATATTACACAAGTTAATCTTGTAACTGAAGATTAAGCTAAGGATTAAGGGACATGGAAATCTACTCGAGTGTCCAACTCAATGAGACTTCACATTCCTGTAATCAATTCTTAACTAAAGGATAAGGAGCTCGCGTAGTATTATTTACTAAACTAAACCTAGCTCTAGCTATGGTCTTGTGCATGTGTGTTATAATGAGAATCTTCTTATGGTTCCTTTATGCCTAACTATTACCCTTATACGTTATTTATTCTCCACATAATTAATTTAGCTCCTTTTATCCTTTAATCTCTTATAAAGAACTATACGTTAAAACTTAGCCCAAATCTGCCCTAAATGGATTATACTTTCTCTTTATATAATTTGAAACCATCTACATGTTAAGCCTCAATATAATAACAACCATATGCATAAATAAAATACCTTACATCCATTATATAATAATGCCTTACTAATAGTTGAAGGATTTACCACCAAAGTTTCCGGAATCAAGTGAAAATGAAGGGAGAATGTTCTGGACTTTGAATGGACGGAAATAGGGGCAGCGACGGTCCGGCGGTGGCAGTTCTGATGGTGAGATCCAAATGCTAAATTTCTTGAAGGGTTTTGTAAAGATGAACTAGATGATTCTTTAGGTGGTGGTTGTAACTCAATAGGTGGTAAGACGGTGGCGGTAGGTGGCGGAGAAGCGACGTAATTCTAGGGTTTTCCAATTCATCAACATGCAACCTCTAAAACCAAATTCTAATTGGAGGGGTTTTTCTACAATTGATAAGGAGTATTTTGATGGTGAGTTCCAACCAAATGCATGGCCGGATAGGAGGAATCGCGATTGGGCGGTAAATTTCGTGAAGAGAGAAAAGTCGTACAAAATATAGGAATGAGGGTAGGGTTTTGTTCCTTATGTCATGGGGAACATTTTAGTATGTTTAGCTCGCCGAGTTGGTGGCCAGCGGTGGTTTGTGGGAATGGGTGTCAGGTGGAGAGAGAAAGGAGAAAGGAAGAAGAAGAAAGAAAAAGAAGAGAAAAAGAAAAGGAATAGAAAAGAATTTTCCAGGATTTAAATCCTCAAAATTATGTTTAAGCCCCTAGACCTTTGTAGTCTTTTTTATTTCACCTTAACTTTTTTTTTTGTTTCTTTTAATTAAATCCAAGTTCTTAAGCTCCTTTAATTTTGTCCTAAAGTTCTTTAATTCTTTCAATTAAGTCCTTTCCTCCACTTTTGCCTTATTCCTCTTTATTTCAATTTAGACATACCTATCAATTCATGTTCTATTCAATCAATTGTCTAATCTATAATTTTTTAAATCTGATTATTTTATTCGTTTAAAGATTTAGACCCTATAATCTCCTTGAAAATAGTCATCTACTTGCATGGATGTTACAATCTTCCCCCCTTATGAAATTTCATCCCGAAATTTCCTTGGGAAGAGATTGACTAGACACTAAGGTGCTCTACAACTTCAACTTCTAAATTTTTATGAATGGATGAGATGCACTTGAATGTGTAGCACCTTGATCAATTAAAACTCTAACTACATGCTTATCAATTACAAGTGTACCTTTAATCCCCACCTGATGGTTGTGGCTTAGTGACTCCTTGCATGGAAAAGACAGGAGAAGGAGCTGTAGATGTACTTGGAACTCCACATTTCTTGGAAGTTTTTGGGCTGGAAGGTAGGGGAGGTCCAACATCTGGTTCAGAACGCGGGCAGCTATAAGCAAAGTGTCCACTCTGCAACATCCATAACACTGCCGATTCTTCCTCCTGCAATTTGCCTCTAAGTGACCTATGACACCATAATAGGTACACTTACTCACATACTAAGTCAAGTGATGTTCTGATCATTACAACTTGAATCCTCGCTAAGATAATCTGTACGAACCAACTGGATCGGGCGTCGTACCCGCTAACTGCACTCCACCAATAAACTACACTCAACCAAAGGTACGCCGGGCCATACCGAGCTACAAACGTACCTCAGATCGACCCGTATCCCAATAGGATGGCGTGAAAAGGGAGCGATACCCGAAAGATGTAAACACATACATGACTCAAATGTAAACCAAATAGCAACTAGTATAAATAATTATACAGTCGTGCAATAGACTTTACAGGAATTTTGGCAGTGTAACGGCAATACAAGCAGCATTTCCAAATACCCAAACAACATAGAAATGCATCAAATGCATCTATAGCAATCCACCATCATCACACAATATTATATATGCACAACCTATGTGCCAGCAAGGCCATAATATTCTAAACAGAAATCATAAATCACCCACATGCATAAAATAAACTTCAAATGTGATCTAGGTTATACCTAGGTTACACCTATATGTCCATAGAACATACCGGTGTATTCCTAGCTATAACAACACGCACAAGTAAGGGGGAGACACTCACTTGGTGCCTCAATTCAATGCTAGTAACTTCAAAACTCTGGAAAGAGATACGTGTCATCCTGGTGCACGTCAAGAGTATCTACTCACATGGTAAAAATCATAAGATTCCTACCTAAACCACATAACATTAAGGGACATGGAAATCTAATCGAGTGGCCAACTCAAGGAGACTTCACATTCCTTTAGTCAATTTTTTTTGCTATAGGACATGGAGCTCGCGTAGTATTATTTACTAAACTAAACCTAGCTCTAGCTATGGTCTTATGCATGTGTGTTATAATGAGAATCTCCTAAGGGTTCTTTTATGCCTAACTATTATGCTTATACGTTATTTATTCTCCACATTATTAATCTAGCTCCTTTATCCATTAATCTCTTATAAAGAACTATACTTTAAATCTTTGCCCAAATCTGCCCTAAATGGATTCTACTTTCTCTTTATATAATTTGAAACCATCTACATATTAAGCCTCAATATATTAACAACCATATGCTTAAATGAAATACTTAACATCCATTATACAATAAAATCTTATTAATAGTTGAAGGATTCACCACCAAAGTTGCCGGAATAAGTGAAAATGAAGAGAGAATGTTCTGGACTTTGAATGGAGAGAAATATGAGAGACGGCAGCGGCGGTGTGGTGGCGGCTGTTCCGACGGTAAAATCCAAATGCTAAATTTCTTGAGTGGTTTTGTTTAGCTAAACTATAGGAGTCTTTTGGTGGTGGTGGTGGTAATTCAATAGGTGGCCGGACGGTGGCGGTAAGTGGCTGAGAAACGTCAGAATTCTAGGGTTTTCCAATTCATCAACATGCAACCTCTAAAACCAAAATCTAATCAGAGGGGTTTTTTCTACAATTGATAGGGAGTATTTTGATGGTGAGTTCCGACCAAATGCATGGCCAGACGGGAGGAATCGCGATGGGGCGGTAAATTTTGTGAAGAGAGAAAAGTCAAACAAAATGTAGGAATGAGGTAGGGTTTTGTTCCTTATATCATGGGGAACATTTTAGTATAATTAGCTTGCTGAGATGGTGCCTGGATGGCCGGAAATGAAAGCGGCCGGCGGTGGTTTGTGGGAATGGGTGTCACGTGGAGAGAGAAAAGTGAAAGGAAGAAGAAGGAAGAAAAAGAAGAGAAAAAGAAAAGGAAGGGAAAAGAGTTTTCTAGGATTTAAATCCTCAAAATTATGTTTAAGCCCCTACACATTTGTAGTCTTTTTGATTTCACCTTAACGTTTTTTTGTTTTGTTTCTTTTTATTAAATCCAAGTTCTTAAGCTCCTTTAATTTTATCCTAAAGGTCTTTAATTCTTTCAATTAAGTCCTTTCCTCCACTTTTGCCTAATTCCTTTTTATTTGGATTTAGACATACCTATCAACTCATGTTCTATTCAATCATTTGTCTAAACTATAATAATTTAAATCTGATTATTTTATTCTTTTAAAGATTGAGACCCTATAATCTCCTTGAAAATATTCGTCTACTTGCATGGATGAGAATGGAACAAAAAAACAGGGAGACTTAAAAATAATTTTGTTTAAAATTCGATTTTTTTCCGAGGTCAATATGAATGTTCTAACAAACACACTAAAGGGGTTATATGATGTATCTGGTGTGGAAGTACCTCGACTTTTTTAGAATAGGTCCGAATCAAATAGCAATGATTCGAAGCACAATCTTCCCCACTTATGAAATTTCATCCCGAAATTTCCTCAGGAAGAGATTGACTAGACACTAAGGTGCTCTACAACTTCAACTTCTATATTTTTATGAATGGATGAGATGCACTTGAATGTGTAGCACCTAGATCAATTAAAACTCTAACTACATGCTTATCAATTACAAGTGTACTTTTAATCCCCACCTGATGGTAGTGGCTCAGTGACTCCTTGAATGGAGAAGACACGAGAAGGAGCTGCGAATGTACTTGGTATTCCAGATTTCTTGGGAGTTTTCTGGCTGGAAGGTAGGGGAGGTCTAGAACTTGGTCCGTAAAGCGGGCAGCTATAAGCAAAGTATCCACTCTGCAACATCCATAACACTGTTGATTCTTCCTCCTGCAGTTTGCCTTTAAGTGACCTATGACTCCACAATAAGTACACTTAATCACTTACTAAGTCAGGTGAGGTTCTGATCATTACAACTAGAATCCTCCCTAAGATAATCTGTACCAACCAACTGGATCGGGCATTGTACCCGCTAACTACACTCCACCAAAGGTATGCCGGGCTATACCTAGCTACAATTGTACCTCAGATCGGCCCCTATCCCAATAGGACTGAGCAAAAAAGGCGGGATACCCGAAAGATGCAAACACATACATGATGTTAGTGTATGTGCCCTTCTTAAGGGCTATATAGATATTTGCCATTTTGATTGATGTTATAATTGGATGAGTTAATTTCATGATAGTAATATTCTTGTGCATATTTAATTTCATGAAATCGATCGCCAAAAGAAACACTCAATGGACTTTTAGATCATGAGTGATTCTTTTGAGTGGTACTCGTACGAGGATCCTTAGACCAGAAATCACTACATGGTCTTAGGTGAATTGTATTGTGCTTTGACATACGCCTAACAGGGTCGTAATGTTAGGAACTAGGCATGCATAATTTCCTAAATTATGCTATGGAATAGCCTAAATTCTATGGAATCGGGTCTTATCCTCGACGCGTAATCGGTTACGCTCGTCGCCTGGATCCCTTGGGAAGATTGCGTTTACCACCAAAAACAATTCACACGAATTGCCTCTACGTTCTTACATTGGAGTCTCTCAGAACCGGTGCTAGCCCAAAAGTGCCTGTCTAAGAGAAAACGTTTTTCTCTCTGGAAGAATGTTTTTGAAAAAGTGATTCCTGGAAGAGTCAGAGAGAGAGCCTTTAAAATTTTTCCAAAACGTGTTTTAAAACTAAATTAGTTAAAATCTCTCAACAGACTCCCAGATACTTCTCTGATTAAAGAGTTGAGAAGTATCTGTAAATAATTAATTATTAATAATAATTAATTATTTACTGAGTTGGGTTTAACCAACACCATGGATCAACCCATTGATCCATGGGTCAGGCTGATGGGTCAAGAACCTCAATTCACAATTAGGTCCCTTGATTTGTCAGCCCAACTCAATTCTTCCTAGGTAATTAATTAACTCTTAATTAATACCATAATACTCTTCAATAATATTTAATTAAACTATTTAACTAAATATTATCAATTTAAGTATAACTCTTATACTTAAAACAGACAATTTAATTAATTCTGAATCATCGAACTCACTTATGTGCGATCCTGTAGGCCCATTCCAAATTGACAATGAATAAATTAATCTCATTAATTAATTCATAAATCATTAGTGGTCTCTAGCAAGACATAATGACTACACAATTCATAATGGATGGTCGAATGGTGATTCAACACAACCTTTCGAATATACTACGTAATGTCCTCTACACTGATATCCAGTTTAGCATAAGGCATGGAACCAATCATCTTATATATAGCTAAACGTTTTACTTGATCTCTTAGTGACACTGAACTTAATCAAGCAAATGATAACACTTATCATTTCTTGGGCACGGCCATGCACTTCTCAGTTCACTATCAAGCGGCCAAGATATCATCTCTCATTTAAGAGAGACTTGTAATCCCATCACTTCACCTACTTACCTTAGCGTGACTCATAGTGTACCCAATCATACCCGTACTTAGCAACCTGTTACGATCCCGTTAGGCATATGTCAAAGCACACTATAATTCACCTAAGACTATGCAGTGATTTCTGGTCTAAGGATCCTCGTACGAGTACTACTCAAAAGAATCACTCATGATCTAACAGTCCTTGGAGTGTTTCTTTTGACGGATCGATTTCATGAAATTCAATATGCACAAGAATATAATTTCATGAAATTAACTCATCAGATAAATAATCAATCAAACGACAAATATCTTATTTACATAAATAACCCTCAAAGTTTATTTACATCAATAGCCCTCATAAGGGCACATACACCAACACGTAACAGGTTGCCAAGTACGGGTATGATTGGGTACACTATGAGACGCTCTAAGGTATGTAGGTGAAGTGATGGGACTACAAGTCTCTCTTTAGTGAGAGATGATATCTTGGCCACTTGATAGTGAACTGAGAAGTGCATGGCCGTGCCCAAGGAATGATAAGAGTTATCATTTTATTGATGAATTCAGTGTCACTAAGAGATCAAGTAAACGTTTAGCTATATAAGGATGATGGTTCCATACCTTATGCTAAACGGGATATCAATGTAGAGGATCGTACGCAGATTGCTCGGAAAGGTTATGTTGAATCACCATTCGACCCTCTATTCTGAATTGGGTAGTCATTATGTCTTGCTAGAGACCACTAATAACTTATGGATTAATCAATGAGATTGAGTTATCCATTGCCAATTTAGAATGGGCCTACAGGATCGCACATAAGAAAGTTCGATGATGCAGAATAAGTATTCTTGCCTACAATAAGTATAATTGTTATACTTAAATAAATAAGATTTAATTAAATGGTTTAATTAAATGTTATTGAAAAGTTTTGTGGTGTTAATTAAGAGTTAATTAATTACATGGAAATAATTGGGATGGGCTGATAAATCAAGGGACCTAATTGCAATTGAGGTTCTTGATCCATCAGCCTGATCCATGGGTCATGGGTTGATCCATGGGCTTGGTGTATAACCCAAATCATTAAGGTATTATTTAATATTGATTTGGAATCAGTAAATATTATTTAATACTGATTTGGAATCAGTAAAATAATATTTGGTAATAATACTGATTTGGAATATGATTAAATCAGTTAAGTAATAATTGATTGATTACAATATTGATTTTGGAAATTTCAACTCTACAAATATCCTAGGGATATTATTGTAGTAGGATGATGATTTTCAATCAGAAATATCAGAACAAGCAAAATATACACAAAATCCCAATTCTCTCTGCAGGCGAAAAACGGCTAGCACCGCGGCAACCGATTACGCTTCGAGGGTAAGCTTTAGAAGCTTTAAATGTAGGATTATTAAAACACTAAAATTGGAATTGGCATGAATCCGCTGCGTAAATTTTTGAAAATCATGCCTCCGATCCCAACAGTGGTATCAAAGCTAGGCTTAATTTTAGTGTTAAAATTAAAATTGATTTTGATTAAAAGAAATTGAATTTTTAATTAAAATTGATTTTTTTTTGGAAAAAATCCAGCTTTTAGAAAGCAAAAGAAAAAAAAAAAATTCTGGGAAAAAATAATTAAAATATTATTTTCTGGAAATTGGTTGAAGCTCATCGGACTGGCTACCGCCAACCGGCTGGAATTTTGCCAAAAAATTGCGATTTCTGAACATGCTCGATTTTCATGGTTTTGGTTGAAATTTTTTTGTGGGTTTTGTTCTCCCTTGAAACCATTTTCGTTTTGGTTTGAGGTTAAAAACACGTCTGGATTGAATGGTTCAAAATCTGGAGTTTTTTTTTTTTTTAAAATTTTCGCTAGAAAAATGATTAAACAGGAAAAGAAATTAGGGGTTTGGTTTTTGGTTGAAAAATTAAGTTTTAAAGGCTGGGTTTTGTAACCGGGATGATTTTGGTGCTTTTCCAATTGGTTTAAAAGGATTTGGGTTGTTTTTCGGCTGTAGAATTGGGTTCTTCGATTCTCCTCGAAAAATCAGGTTAGTCAGAAATACCGTTGGACAAAATTTGATCTGGCTCTTCGAAGATCGATGGTGGTTCTTCAATCATCAAGATAACTAGATTACCGGGAAAGAGCGGACGAGATGAACGGTGTTCATCTATGACACAACAAAGATTTTCTATCGCCGGGAAACGATTTGCTCGTCGGGAAAGACGACTGAACGCAGCAGCGGGTGGCGTAAACAATAGTGGGTGAAATTATGGAAATGCCCCTGTCGCAAGCCCAAACCCTAGCTGGCAAAATTAAAAACTTTTAAAAATTACAAACATGCCCTAGTAGTTTTGTTTCCCTTAAACCATAACCCTAGAACTTTTGTTAATTACAAAATTGACCCAAAATTTCAGAAATTTTTTTCTGATTTTTCAATTTTGGTAAGATTTTAAATTTTGATTTATTGGGATTAAATCAAATCTTTCAGATCTTAATTTTAAAATGTTAAAATTGGATTTTAAGATTTTAAATATATTAAATCAATTATCTTAATGAGATTAGGATAATTAGCTAATAAATAGAATAATTAATTTTATTAATTTTATTCTTTATTTATGCATTTAAATATGGTATGATTTATTTAAATGGTTTAAGGATTTGCATACATATTTGGTATGTTCATGCATCATTTTTCCATAAATGATTGAACAAGAAAAAGGAAAGATTGATTAAAATTGATTATGACATTATCAATTTTAATAGTATAGAATATTTTAGAAATATTCAATTACACAATCTTTTAAATTGATTGGCTTAATTAAAATAAGCTTCTATGAAGCACTTGCATTTTATGTGTTTTTCATGCATGAATTGGGCTTTATTTATTTTGTTTTAATTTAGGGCTTGTGAGCCATTTAAATTGGGCCTGCGTGCCTATTAAAATTTATTGTAATAGAATAGATTAGAAATTAGGCCCAAGAAATTCCAACAAGCCAAGACGGAGTCATGGAGTTGGAGCCCAATAAAGGAGGCCCAAATGAAGACAAAGTTTTAAAAGCATTATAATAGACTAGAGCCCAATTCATTGCAATTTTCGCTTTATATTTTATATGTTGTGAATGATGATAAATGAAATGTATGTTAAGCCGCTTAAACTAAATCCCTAAAAACCTAAGTTATAAATTGCTTCCATACTTGGGGGCTCGTCAGAGCGTCGAACGTCAGTGGACTTGGAGAGCCCAAGGGCCTCAGGTTTTCTTCGTGCGGCGGGTTGTCACATAATAGGTACCCAACTTTATCACTACCGTTAATGAGTGGGAAAACTGTTTGGGTATCCAGATGCTCAACTTTATCACTACCACTCGTTATAGAAAAACTGTGTGGGTATCGATTGATGTGATGCCTCGAGGGATGGTTTAACTTGGGAAAATTAATCCTAGCTTGACCCGATAAGTTGACTAGGGATTAATTTTGCAAAGATAGGATGGTGTCAAAAATTTGGAATGTTCATCCTATCACCGAAAAGTTGCATGGTATGCAATTGGAAAGTGTTAGATTACATGGAATGTAATTTGAACGTTGCCTAACAAAAGAGCCGGATCCCATACGATACTTGCCAAAGCAAGACTGGGGTTAACTCTTTATGGATTTTTGGCCCACAATCTAGCACCAACACAAAATTATTTGGGATTTCAATTTTGGCTATTGTGGAAAATGATTTTAAAAACTCATCCTAATATTTTGCATTTATTCTTTGTAGAAATGGCATAATCTAGAACTAATGTTGTTTCAAACTTCACTCTAATAAGTATCTTGGATAAAGACAAATTGGTTGGACCAAACTTCTTAGACTGGGAAAGAAACTTGGGAATTGTTCTCAAGCAAGAAAGCAAGCTACATGTCTTAGAGATTGTTTTACCTGAACCACCACAGAATGCCACAGCTACTGTTCAGCAAGCATGGGATAAGCTGAAAAGCGATTCCAATTATGTGACTTGCTTGATGCTCACGTCTATGACAGGTGAGCTTCAAAAGCAGTTCATGAATTTTGAAGCGTTTCGGAATTATGAGTCACTGACGGAAATGTTTCGTGAACAAGCCCGTATCTTTGTTATTGAAATAAATCTTTCTATATCCACCTCATAGGTATTAGATACCGGATGTTGGGCTCACATTTGTACTAATGTGCAAGGACTCAAAAATAGAAGAATGACAAGAAAAGGTGAAGTTGTTCTCCGAGTGGGCAACGGGGCAAGGGTTGCCGCTGTTGAAGTGGGAGATTACACTTTATCTTTACCTTCCGGTTTAAACATTGAACTTAAGAATTGTTATTATGTACCTGCTTTGAGCAGGAATATTATTTCAATTTCTTGTTTGGATATTAAAGGATTTCGTTTTATTATTGGTAATAATTCGCTATCTTTTTATCGGAATGATGTTTTATACGGAGTTGCAAATTTGTGCAACGGCCTATATGTCTTGGATTTGAGCCATGAAAGACCGGTCTATAACATTGAATAGAAGGCTAAATCAATTAAATTTGATATGAGTCCAACTTATCTTTGGCACTGTCGTTTAGGCCATGCAAACAAGAAACGAGTTCAAAGACTTTATAAGGATGGAGTGCTAGGGTCATTTGATTTCGAATCATATGACACGTGTGAACCCTGTTTGCAAGGAAAAATGACAAAGAGTCCTTTCAACAAGAAAGGCGAAAGAACTAGTGAGCTATTGGCCCTAATACACACGGATGTATATGGACCAATGAGCACACAAGCCAGAGGTTGATTCGTATACTTCGTTACTTTTATAGATGACTATAGTAGATATGGCTATGTCTACTTAATGAGGCATAAAAGTGAAACTTTTGAAAGGTTCAAAGAGTTTAAAAATGAAGTAGAGAATCAGTTGGATAGAAGGATTAAGGCTATTCGCTCTGATCGGGGAGGTGAATACCTTAGTGATGAGTTCGATGGCTATCTAAAAGAGTGTGGAATTGTTTCACAGCTAACTCCACCGGGAACACCTCAATGGAATGGTGTATCTGAAAGGAGGAATCGTACCCTATTAGATATGGTTCGATCAATGATGGGCCAAACAATTCTCCTCACATCCTTTTGGAGTTATGCTCTCCTTTCTACTGCCTACTTATTGAATCGTATTCCATCTAAGGCAGTAGATAAGACTCCATATGAGATATGGATGGGCCAAAAGCCCTATATGTCCTATATGCGAGTTTGGGGTTGTCAAGCTCATGTAAAGCGTTTACAATGTAATAAACTTGAACCCAAAACTGACAAATGCCTGTTTGTGGGGTATCCTAAGGAAACCAAAGGATATCAATTCTACCTCCTGACTGAGAACAAAGTGTTTGTTGCTCGAGGAGCTACTTTCTTAGAGAAAGAATTTTTGTACAAGAAAGATAGTGGGAGTAGAATAGAACTCGAAGAGGTTTGAGACCCACAAGAGAGTGTAGAACCATCTACAAAAACTCATATGGAAGTTGGCATAGAAACTCATAAAGATAAGAAACCTGAGCCAATAACACAAGAACCTAGAAGATCTGGTAGATCTCGTCACCAACCCGAGAGATACGGATTTCTCGTGATTGACGATCAAGATTTGATCTTGGTAGGCTCTGATGAGCCCACGACCTACATATAGGTTTTAGAAAGTCCAGATTCAGATAAATGGCTCCAAGCCATAGAATCTGAAATGCAATCCATGAGGGACAATAAAGTGTGGACTTTGATTGACCCTTCTGTTTAGGCAAAGGTTGTCGATTGCAAGTGGATTTTCAAGTTAAAACCTGGCGGGATCTTTAAGGTACAACTAGTGTCTAAAGGTTTCAGACAGACTCATGGTATAGACCATGATGAAACCTTCTCTCTTGTCGTGATGCTCAAGTCCATTCGGACTATGCTTGCCATAGCTGCATATTATGACTATGAGATATGGCAGATGGATGTTAAGATGGCTTTCCTGAATGGAAACCTACTCGAGGATGTTTACATGAAACAACCCGAGGGATACATCGATCAAGAGCATCCAAATCATGTATGCAAGCTTTAGACGTCCATCTACAGACTAAAGCAAGCATCTCAAAGTTGGAATCTTCATTTTGACGAGGCAGTAAAAGATTACGGCTTCATAAAGAACGAAGATGAGCCTTGTGTTTACAAGAAGGTTAGTGGAAGCAAGAATGTTTTTCTCGTCCTATATGTGGACGACATCCTACTCATAGGAAATGACATTCCCATGATGAAAGACATCAAACAATGGTTGGGGAGTTTATTTTCTAAAAAAAACTTAGGAGAAACCGAAATGATACTAGGTATCAAGATCTACAGAGATAGGTCTAAAAGGCTTCTAGGACTAAGTCAAGAAGGGTATATAGACAAGATATTGAAGAGGTTCAATATGTCTAATTCTAAGAATGGTATAGTACCATTCACACATGGCCTTCTCTTAAAGAAGAACCAATGTCCTTCTACTAAAAAAGAGAGGGATGCGATGGGTAGAGTTCCATATACTTCGACAATAGGATCTATCATGTATGCCATGTTATGTACCCGCCCGGATGTCGCACATGCACTAAGCATAACAAGCAGATACCAACAAGATCCAGGTATGGATCATTGGACTGCAGTCAAGGCAATCTTGAAGTACTTGCGAAGGACTAAATGATTAATGCTAGTGTACGGAGGACAAGAATAGCTCGTCGTACATGGTTACATCTATGCTGTTTTCTAGACTGATCAAGATAGTGAGTTGGAAAAGCTCGAAGCAAGATACCACAGCCGACTCTACAACAGAATCTGAGTATATTGCTGCATCAGATGCTGCAAAGGAAGCTATTTGGTTGAGGAAGTTTGTGTCAGACATCGGAGTGATACCGAGTATCCAAGATCGAATAGACCTCTTCTATGATAATAACTGGGCCATCGCACAAGCAAAGGAGCCCCGGTCACACCAGAAGACCAAACACTTACTCAGACGTTATCACCTCATTTGAGAGATCATCGATCGAGGAGATGTTAAAGTATGAAAAATAGGGTCAGACGACAATATAGCAGATCCTCTCACAAAAGCTCTACCACAGTCAAAGTTTGAGAGACATGTAATAGAGTTTGATCTTAAAATGTTTAGGACATAGCCCTTCAACGGGCAAGTGAGAGATTGTTGGTGTATGTGCCCTTTTTAAGGGCTATATAGATATTTGTCATTTTGATTGATGTTATAATCAGATGAGTTAATTTCATGATAGTAATATTCTTGTGCATATTTAATTTCATGAAATCGATCCGCCAAAAGAAACACTCCATGGACTTTTACATAATGAGTGATTCTTTTGAGTAGTACTCGTACGAGGAACCTTAGACCAGAAATCACTACATGGTCTTAGGTGAATTGTAGTGTGCTTTAACATACGCCTAACGGGTCCGTAACAGGTTGCCAAGTACGGGTATGATTTGGTACACTATGAGACGCGCTAAGGTATGTAGGTGAAGTGATGGGACTACAAGTCTCTCTTCAATGAGAGATGATATCTTAGCCACTTGATAGTGAACTGAGAAGTGCATGGCCTTGCCCAATGAATGATAAGCGTTATCATTTGCTTGATTAATTCAGTGTCACTAAGAGATAAAATAAATGTTTAGCTATATAAGGATGATGGTTTCATGCTTTATGCTAAACAGGATATCAATGTAGAGGATCGTACGCAGTTTGCTCGGAAAGGTTGCGTTGAATCACCATTCGACCCTCCATTCTGAATTGGGTAGTCATTATGTCTTGCTAGAGACCACTAATGACTTATGGATTAATCAATGAGAGTGAGATATCCATTGCCAATTTAGAATGAGCCTACAGGATCGCACATAAGAAAGTTCGATGATGCAAAATAAGTATTATTGCCTACAATAAGTATAATTGTTATAGTTAAATAAATAATATTTAATTAAATGGTTTAATTAAATATTATTGAAAAGTTCTGTGGTGTTAATTAAGAGTTAATTAATTACCTGGAAACAATTGGGATGGGCTGATAAATTAAGGGACTAATTGCAATTGAGGTTCTTAATCCATCATCCTGATCCGTGGGTCATGGATTCCATGGGCTTGGTGTATAACCCAAATCATTAAGGTATTATTTAATACTGATTTGGAATCAGTAAATATTATTTAATACTGATTTAGAATCAGTAACATAATATTTGGCAATAATACTGATTTGGAATATGATTAAATCAGTTAAGTAATAATTGATTGATTACAATACTGATTTTGGAAATTTCAACTCTACAGATATCCTAGGGATATTATTGTAGTAGGATGATGATTTTCAATCAAAAATATTAGAACAAGCAAAATATACACAAAATCCCAATTCTCTCTGTAGGCGGAAAATAGCTAGCACCGAATCTGCAAAGGCATTCGTGCTTGAAAGTAGAGAGTCCTTCAAGGAAGGATTTTGGTGGTGACAAACGTAACTGGAGTAGAAGGTTTGGACCAACATCAAACAAGGATCTAGACACGGCAACTGATTACGCTACAAGGATAAGCTTCAGAAGCTTTAAACGTAGGATTATTAAAACACTAAAATTTGAATTAGCATGAATCTGCTGCGTAATTTTTTGAAAATCATGCCTCCGATCCCAACACATGACTCATAATTAAACCAAACAGCAACTAGTACAAATAATTATACGGTCGTGCAAGAGACTCTACAGGAATTTTGGCATTATAACGTCAATACAATCAGCATTTCCAAATACCCAAACAGCAGAGAAATTCATCAAACGCATCTATAGAAATCCACCATCATCCCACAATATTATATACGCATAACCTATGTGTCGGCAAGGCCATAATCTACTTAACAGAAATCATAAATCACCTACATGCATAAAATAAACTTCAAATATGATCCAGGTTATACCTAAGTTACACCTATATGTCCATAGAACATACCGGTGTATTCCTAGCTATAACAACACGCACAAGTAAGGGGGAGACACTCACTTGGTGCCTCAACTCAATGCTAGTAACCTCCTAACTCTGAAAAGAGATATGTGTCATCCTGGTGCTCGTCAAGAGTATCTACACACATGGTAAAAATCATAAGATTCCTACCTAAACCGTATAAACCTATATTACGTCAAATTTGATATGATTCCTATATAACATTACACTAGCTAATCTTGTAACCAAAGATTAACCTAAGTATTAAAGGACATGGAAATCTAATCAAGTGGCCAACTCAAGGAGACGTCTCATTCCTTTAATCAATTCTTAACTAAAGGACAAGGAGCTCGCGTAGTATTATTTACTAAAGTAAACCTAGCTCTAGCTATGGTCTTGTGCATGTGTGTTTTAATGAGAATCTCCTAATGGTTCCTTTATGCCTAACTATTATACTTATACGTTATTTATTCTCCACATTATTAATCTAGCTCCTTTATCCTTTAATCTCTCATAAAGAACTATACTTTAAAACTTTGCCCAAATTTGCCCTAAATGGATTCTACTTTCTCTTTATATAATTTGAAACTATCTACATGTTAAGCCTCAATATAATAACAACCATACGCTTAAATGAAATACCTAACATCCATTATATAATAACGTCTTATTAATAGTTGAAGGATTTACCACCAAAGTTGTCGGAATGAAGTGAAAATGAAGGGAGAATGTTCTGGACTTTGAATGGAGGCAAATAGGGGTGACAGTAGATGCGGTCTGGTGGCTGCGGTTCCGACAGTAAGATCCAAATGCTAAATTTCTTGAGTGGTTTTGTAAAGCCAAACTAGAGGAGTTTTTTGGTGGTGGTGGTAACTCAATAGGTGGCCGGATGGTGGCGGTAAGTGGCGGAGAAGCGACGGAACCAAAACCCATATCTAATAAGAGGGTTTTTTTTCTACAACTAATAGGGAGTATTTTGATGGTGAGTTCTGAAAAAATACATGGCCGGACGTGAGGAATCGCGACAGAGCGGTAAATTTTGTGAAGAGTGAAAAGTCGAACAAAATGTATGAATAAGGGTAGGGTTTTGTTCCTTATGTCATGGGAAACATTTCAGTATGTTCAGCTCACTGAGATGGTGCCTGGATGGCCGGAAATGAAGGCGGCCGGTGGTGGTTTGTGGAGGTGGGTGTTACGTGGAGAGAGAAATGAGAAAGGAAGAAGAAGAAGAAAGAAAAAGAAGAGAAAAAGAAAAGGAATGGAAAAGAGTTTTCTAGGATTTAAATCCTCAAAATTTTGTTTAAGCCCCTAGACCTTTGTAGTCTTTTTTATTCACCTTATCGTTTTTTTTTTTTTTTTTGTTTCTTTTAATTAAATCCAAGTTCTTAAGCTCCTTTAATTTCGTCCTAAAGTTCTTTAATTCTTTTAATTAATTCCTTTCCTCCACTTTTTCCTAATTCTTCCTTATTTCAATTTAGACATACCTATCAATTTATGTTCTATTTAATCAATTGTCTAACCTATAATTATTTAAATCTGATTATTTTATTCCTTTGAAGATTTAGACCCCATAATCTCCTTGAAAATATTCACCTACTTACAGGGATGTTACATTATTGGTTAAAGATTATGACATATAAAGTAGTCCCGTGGCTGAAACAGTTTGGACATACTGTTGGTTTAAGTCATTCTGTGTTTCTGAAATATGTTTATCTAAACTAATTGAAATACACGAATATGTCGAGGTGTATTGAGCATGACCTACTAGGATTGAGTTTGTTGGAGTAGAATACATAAGCTATGCTTGTATTGTACAGTTTTCCAGTTTAATATATCGATTTGTGTTTCAGTCATATTTTGTTGTGCATGTTTATGTCCATTTATATTATGTAAGTAGATGATGAGGTGTCTGGTGCGACACAGTAGATCTCATCATTGGTTGAAAGACATAATATATAAATGAGGTTCGTAACCGAGACAGCTTTGGACAAACTGTCGGTTTAGGTTATTATGTGATTCGGATAATTAGTTTGTCTAAACTAATTGAATCATATAGATATGCTCGGGGCATATTGAACTTGACTCTTAGGAATGATTTGTCTTGTACTGATTTAATAGACAAATCGATCCTTGTATTCTATCTCTAAATCCCTAGACTCGAGCAGGCATGTGGATTAGACATAGTGTACTTTGATCTGCCAAAAGGTGAGGTCAATTGTGGCCAATAATCTCGGTAGGTTGGGTGCGCGTGTTTAGTTACTTGGTGTGCTGCTGCTTGTCGAAAGGAAACCATGTACCGGTGAGTCCGGGGTGATGGTGCTCCCGAGATGAGCTCGAAATGTTTATTATACTAAACCCGGCCGGTGGACTTATGTCCGGTATAGTAAAAAGGTCGAGTGGTACTAGTCTCGGAATTAAAAAAGTTGATGAATTAATTTATCAGTAAATTAATGAATTAACGAGCACTATATCTTTGATGTGGGGAGATTATGAATATAATTTAATTAAGTTGTTTCGGAAGCAATTCTGGTGTAGGGTGGTAGTGCCATAATTAATCCGTTAGTGGTACGATTAATTATGTACTGGGTTAATGACAAAGGTAGATTTAATTAATTGAGAAATTAATTAATCCTTGTGTCAGTTGGGAGTGATTCACCCCAGGAACTGGATTGGGATAAGTGAATCCCTGTGTCAGTTGGGAGTGATTCATCCCAGGAACTGGATTGGGATAAGTGAATCCCTGTGACAGTTGGGAGTGTATCAGTCCAGGAACAGGATTGAAGGAAACAGAATCTGTATCAGTCCAGGAATAGGATTGAAGGAAAACAGAAACCCAGTAGGAAGACCAATCCTAAACCAACTTAGAGTCTCTCTTGTAACTCTATAAATAGACAAGGGATCAGTCATTCAGAAACACAATTACACAATTAATCCACAGGATTTCTAGAGAGAGAAAATTCTAGAGAGAGAAAACGTTTCTCTCTCCAAGTCGAATTTTCAAGAAAGTGTGCAGCTGGTTTTTGGGTTTCTAGTGGCTGAAATTTTGGCCTTGGTCTATACCAGCTGCGCGTAGCTTTCTCTCTCTGCGGGCGGTGCGTTTATAGTACGTGCCAGGTGCTGCGGGGCTAGAGTTTTCTAGCAGGTGGATTGTGGTGAGTAGCTGATCAATTGACTTCTAGTTCGTTGCCCACACAACGTGAAGTCATAGTCTTGAGGCAAACAAGAGAATCACCAAGTGCACGCTTCAAAGGTACTTTTCTAAGATTCCGCTTTAATAGAAATTTTTAGTTGCGTGGTAAATCGAGCAAGTGCAAACCCATATCCTACCAAAATCTTTCAATTGGTATCAAAGCCTGGTTTAGGGGGTTCTATGCTTGTTCGATTTATTATATGGTTTTATTTGCATGTGGTTTAGAATCCCGACTATTATGGTTACGTTTGTATGGGTTTTAATTAAACTCTGGGACTTGTCCGGATTTAATTTTATTATGAATGTTTGTAATAGTATAACCATGTGCTGGAAGCCGTGTAGGAATATATTAAATCTGTAGTAGGATTTTTTCTATGTAATTTCGATTATTTAATTTTCCTAGAATGCCTTGTAGTAGGAAAATTATTTTTTTTTATGTAATCAAAGGCGTTATGGTGGGCGACTTGGATTCGTGGGTTTTGGGTTATCATGAATTTGAAGAAACCCAGGAAAACCCAGAACGAATTCCAAGAAGACCAAATAGCGTGGGAAAAAGCGAAGGAGGAGTTGGCGGCAGGAGGCGACGCAGGCGACGACCGCCGGCAGCAAGTCGCGCCGGCCGGGTGGCTAGCAGCAGCTGCTGCCACACCAAGGGCGCAGCAGCAGCAGCTGCCGCGCCCAGGGCGCAGCAACCACAAAACAATATTTGGCGGTGCGCGCGGGCAGCTGCGGCCCGGGCGGCCCGTTCGGACTGTTCGGGCTATTTTGGGCCCATTTTTCCTCCAGTTTTCATTTTTTGAAGTTCAAGACTCTCTCCATCGAGTGACATGACGGGACACGAGATCAAGGCAAAATGATGGAAGCAATTAAAACCATAATAGTCGAGGAATTTATTTTTTCGAATTTATTTCCCGTATTT
Source organism: Knoxia roxburghii (assembly GCA_030378225.1). NCBI lineage: Eukaryota > Viridiplantae > Streptophyta > Magnoliopsida > Gentianales > Rubiaceae > Knoxia > Knoxia roxburghii. The sequence continues at coordinate 39,307,883 of CM059415.1, read as the reverse complement.
ATTGTTTTAATTTTTATGCTTTATTTTTACACTGTATTTTAGATGCATGAATTAAAGCATGTCTGGTTTTATGGTTGCACATAACTTATGTTAGTTAATTGCATGTTAAAACCGGAAAAACCCTCAATTTGGAAATCTAAGTGGGAGCGGGTTGTGTTATATCCCCATGGCCACCATTACGGGTTCATATGCGATATGGGTGGGCTTGCGCGTTGGCATTAGGGCCTTCCTCCATTCGGATGAGTCCAGCCCCGAGATCGCTAGACTATGAGCTTCTGAGTAAAATGACTAGAGCGAGTTTAACTAGGAGAAATGCGACACCCTCTCCATCTGAGGCGTACTATCCTAAGGTAACAAACTCAGAAGTCACGTAATGGCACACACTTAGTGTATGATCTGCAGTATTCCTCCCGCGAGGTTACGCTGCTTACTTGTACGGCTGAAAGCACCGACTATTAACTACATTGATCAAAAGATCGTTGATCAGATAGTGTAGTTAATGAACTTGGTTCTTCTCAAACGAATGTGGGTTAGTGTAAACATCCACACTGCGTGGCTTGCGAGAATCCCGGTGGATGAGATGTTGGTGGATTAATATTATTGTTTTGAGGGAAATCAATAATTAATTAAATTTTCATGTTTTCAAAAATTCTAGCATATATAACTGAAACACTGTTTGTTCACTTTCCAGTTTAAATCGATATGGGATTCAATCCTTTAGCTGCTATTTTGAAAAACAACAATTTAACTGGAACTAATAATGTCGATGGAAGTCGTAACTTGGACATTGTCCTTAGGGCTAAGAGCGCTCCTGTGAGAGAACGTGTCATTGACATGATTAGTAACATCAACAAGGTTGAGGTAGGAGGAGGCGAAATCGTTGGTGAAACCAAAGCCGATATTGTCCTCCAGAGCTTGCCTCAAAGCTATGAGCGGATTTGGTTGAACTACAACATAAGTAAGATGTTGTGGAGTTCATCCGAGCTCTTGGCAGAGTTGATGGAGGCTCAAAGCTATGAGCGGATTCGATTGAACTACAACATAACTAAGATGTTGTGGAGTTCATCCGAGCTCTTGGCAGAGTTGAAGGTGGCTAAAAGTCTTCTTCAAGAGAAGAAGCGAGCTTTAGTCGCAGTCGAAGCTTTAGAATCTTCTTCTGAGCCTGAGCCTGGAAAGAAGAAGAGAAAGCTCGAGGGAGTAGCTAAAAAGGCACAAATTGTGCCTAAGCCAGATATTGCAGAGAAGAAGTCGAAAGACAAGTGCTTCAAGTGCAATAAGACCGGACATTGGAAAGCGGATTGTCCAAAGCTTATAAGTACGATAAATTATGCCTTAATTACTGAGACATGTTTAGCGGCGATTCCCACAGATACTTGGCGTGTGGATTCAGGTGCCACTGACCATGTTTGTAATTCTTTGCAAGGGTTCCAAGTAACCCAGAAGCTTAGAGAAGGCGAATTGGATATCTACTTGGGCGACACTACAAGAGTGTCAGTAGAAGCAGTGGGAGTAGTTAAGTTAAATTTCGAAAATTCTAGTTTAGAGTTAGTTAATTGTCTTTATGTATCGAGTTTTAGAAAGAACTTGATTTCGGTTTCTAAACTCTTGAAGAACGGGTATAAGTTTATTTTTTCTGATGACTGTGTTGTTATTAGAAGAAATGGAAAACTTATTTGTTCTGGTTCATTGGCGGACAATTTGTTTGTGGTTAACTCTAACTCCCCTGTTGCACAAAACATAGAGATAGATAGCTCAGAATCTAACATTAATAAGAGGAAGAAACCTTCTGAAATGAATCAAACCTATCTTTGGCATCTAAGGCTAGGTCATATAAACCTTAGTAGGATTCAGAGGTTGGTCAATGATGGACCTTTGGGTTCATTAGATAGTGACAGTTATGCAACCTGCGAATCTTGCTTAGAAGGTAAGATGACCAAGAGACCTTTTAAAGCAAAAGGCTATAGAGCTAAAGAAGTATTAGAGTTGATTCATTCTGACTTGTGTGGACCTATGACGGTTCAGGCACGAGGGGGATATGAGTATTTCGTGACATTCACGGATGATTACTCTAGGTACGGATACATTTACCTAATGCGCCACAAGTCCGAATGTTTTGGCAAGTTCAAAGAGTTTCGGGCAGATGTGGAGAAGCATCATGGTAAGAGTATCAAGACACTGCGTTCAGATCGTGGTGGGGAGTACCTGTCCCATGAATTTCGAGATTACCTCACTAAGGTAGGAATTCAGTCTCAGTTGTCTGCACCTGGCACGCCACAGCAGAATGGTGTAGCAGAAAGGAGGAACCGAACTCTTATAGAAATGGTTAGGTCCATGATGAGCTATAGTGATTTGCCAAGTTCGTTCTGGGGATATGCCTTGGAAACGGCAATGTATATTCTTAATCTTGTACCATCTAAAACCGTGCCTTCAACCCCAGTAGAGTTGTGGAACGGGCGGAAGCCCAGTCTAAGACATCTCAGAATTTGGGGCTACCCAGCACATGTGCTTAAGGCAGATACGGCTAAGTTAGATGCAAGAACAGAATTAATGCTGTTTGTAGGATATCCTAGGGGAAGGAAAGGTGGTCTATTCTATAGTCCTAAAGATCAGAAGGTGGTGGTAAGTACCAACGCTAGATTTTTAGAAGAGGACTATGTCTTAGACCATAAGCCCAAGAGTAAGATAGTACTAGAAGAGCTTAGACGACAAACTACTAATCCTGATGCACCAGCGCAAGTAGATACATCACACACTGCACATGAGATCACAGATGATGCGCCTACGCAGGCGGTGCCTCGTCGTAGTGGGAGGGTTGTGAGACAGCCAGACAGGTTCATTGGCATGGGAGAGGCTTCAGACCTGGTCCCAGGTGTGCCTGAACCTGACCCAGTTAACTATAATGAGGCGCTTCGAGATAAAGATGCAGAATCTTGGCGTAAGGCAATGATATCCGAGATTGGGTCAATGGACCACAATCAAGTCTGGGAGCTTGTGGACCTGCCTGATGGGTTTAAGCCCATTGGATGCAAGTGGGTCGATAAACGTAAGAGAGGACCTGACGGGAAGGTGGAAACCTTTAAAGCTAGGCTGGTGGCGAAGGGGTATACTCAGAAAGAGGGAATCGACTATGAGGAAACCTTCTCCCCGGTAGCCATGCTTATGTCGATCCGGATTCTCTTAGCCATAGCTGCTCATATGAATTATGAGATTTGGCAGATGGATGTCAAGACAGCTTTCCTAAACGGAAGTCTTAAAGAAACCATCTTTATGCAGCAACCAGAGGGATTCATTGAAAAAGGCCAAGAGCATAAGGTTTGCAGGCTTAAGAGGTCTATTTATGGAATTAAGTAGGCATCCAGATCTTGGAACATCCGGTTTGATGAGGTAATCCAGTTCGTTGGATTTACTCAGTGTCCGGATGAGCAATGTGTATATCGCAGACGTGATGGAAACTCAGTGGTGTTTCTTGTGTTTTACGTAGATGACATTCTATTGATTGGCAACAACAAGAAAGTGTTATCAGACGTGAAGGCATGGCTGTCCAAGCAATTTGATATGAAGGACTTAGGGGAAGCGGGACATATCCTTGGGATCAAGATTATTCAAGATCGTAGGAAATGTTCGTTAACGCTCTCCCAAGCTTCATACATAGACACGATTCTGGCCCGTTTTAACATGCAGAACTCCAAGAAAGGTTTTCTACCTTTCAGGCATGGAGTGTTTCTATCTAAGGAACAGTCTCCTAAGACTGTTGAGGAGATAGAGGCCATGAAGACAGTTCCGTATGCTTCGGCAGTAGGAAGTCTCTTGTATGCCATGTTGTGTACGAGGCCTGATATCTGTTATGCCGTTGGCATGGTCAGCAGATATCAGAGTAACCCCGGGAAAGCTCATTGGGAGGCAGTAAAATGCATTCTCAAGTATTTGCGCAGAACGAGGGACCAAGTTCTGGTCTATCAAGCGTCTGAGCTGGTACCCCGAGGTTACACAGATTCAGATTTCCAAGGCGACAGGGACAAGAGCAAGTCTACCTCAGGGTATGTGTTTACTCTGGGAGGTGGAGACATAGTTTGGAGGAGTGTCAAGCAGAAATGCGTGGCAGACTCTACCATGGAGGCTGAGTACGTTGCCGCATCAGAGGCAGCGAAAGAAGTAGTATGGCTCAAGAACTTCCTAGTGGACTTAGATGTGATTCCTGGTTTGCAGCGGTCTATCACGGTATATTGTGATAACAACGGTGCAGTAACAAACTCGAAGGAACCACGAGCCCACAAGGCGAGTAAACATATACAGCGCAAGTACCACCTGATACGAGACATCATAAAGAGGGTAGACGTGGTCGTGGCAAAGATAGCATCAGAGGATAACCTTGCAGATCCATTCACGAAAACATTGACTTCAAAAGTCTTTGAGGCTCATGCGAAGGGCATGGGGATCAGATGCTTAGGAGAGCCTTGACAGTTTTTCTAGATAGATAGCAGCAGATTGGGTAGGATTGTATGTAGTTGTATACTTAAAGCACAGCTTAAGTATTAGTGGGAGATTGTTGGAGTAGAATACATAAGCTATGCTTGTATTGTACAGTTTCCCAGTTTAATATATCGATTTGTGTTTCAGTCATATTTTGTTGTGCATGTTTATGTCCATTTATATTATGTAAGTAGATGATGAGGTGTCTGGTGCGACACAGTAGATCTCATCATTGGTTGAAAGATATAATATATAAATGAGGTTCGTAACCGAGACAGCTTTGGACAAACTGTCGGTTTAGGTTATTATGTGATTCGGATAATTAGTTTGTCTAAACTAATTGAATCATATAGATATGCCCGGGGCATATTGAACTTGACTCTTAGGAATGATTTCTCTTGTACTGATTTAATAGACAAATCGATCCTTGTATTCTATCTCTAAATCCCTAGACTCGAGCAGGCATGAGGATTAGACATAGTGTACTTTGATCTGCCAAAGGGTGAGGTCAATTGTGGCCAATAATCTCGGTAGGTTGGGTGCGCGTGTTTAGTTACTTGGTGTACTGCTGCTTGTCGAAAAGAAACCATGTACCGGTGAGTCCGGGGTGATGGTGCTCCCGAGATGAGCTCAAAATGTTTATTATACTAAACCCGGCCGGTGGACTTATGTCCGGTATAGTAAAAAGGTCGAGTGGTACTAGTCTCGGAATTAAAGAAGTTGATGAATTAATTTATCAGTAAATTAATGAATTAACGAGCATTATATCTTTGATGTGGGGAGATTATGAATATAATTTAATTAAGTTGTTCCGGAAGCAATTCTGGTGTAGGGTGGTAGTGCCATAATTAATCCGTTAGTGGTACGATTAATTATGTACTGGGTTAATGACAAAGGTAGATTTAATTAATTAAGAAATTAATTAATCCTTGTGTCAGTTGGGAGTGATTCATCCCAGGAATTGGATTGGGATAAGTGAATCCCTGTGTCAGTTGGGAGTGATTCATCCCAGGAACTGGATTGGGATAAGTGAATCCCTGTGACAGTTGGGAGTGTATCAGTCCAGGAACAGGATTGAAGGAAACAGAATCTGTATCAGTCCAGGAACAGGATTGAAGGAAAACAGAAACCCAGTAGGAAGACCAATCCTAAACCAACTTGGAGTCTCTCTTGTAACTCTATAAATAGACAAGGGATCAGTCATTCAGAAACACAATTACACAATTAATCCACAGGATTTCTAGAGAGAGAAAATGTTTCTCTCTCCAAGTTGAATTTTCAAGAAAGTGTGCAGCTGGTTTTTGGGTTTCTAGTGGCTGAAATTTTGGCCTTGGTCTATACCAGCTGCGCGTAGCTTTCTCTCTCTGCGGGCAGTGCGTTTATAGTACGTGCCAGGTGCTGCGGGGCTAGAGTTTTCTAGCAGGTGGATTGTGGTGAGTAGCTGATCAATTGACTTCTAGTTCGTTGCCCACACAACGTGAAGTCATAGTCTTGAGGCATACAAGAGAATCACCAAGTGCACGCTTCAAAGGTACTTTTCTAAGATTCCGCTTTAATAGAAATTTTTTGTTGCGTGGTAAATCGAGCAAGTGCAAACCCATATCCTACCAAAATCTTTCAGAGTTAACTTATACTGATCGATAATAGTTAATTCAAACATTTTATTATATCTCTTAATCCCTAGGCTAAGCATAGTATACTTTAATCTGCCATCACGTGAGACCTATATTCTCGGTAGGTTGGGTGCGCGTGTTTGATTGCTTGTTGTGTTGTTGCTTGTCAAAAGGAAATCATGTACCGTTGCGTCCGGGGTGATGGTGCTCTCGAGATGAGCTCGTAATGTTTATTATACTAAACCCGACAGGTGGACTTATGTCCAGTATAGTAAAAAAGTCGAGTGGTACTAATCTCGGATGAGACGAAGTCGATTAATTAATTTATCAGTAAATTAATAAATTGATGAGCACTATATCTTTGACGTGGAGAGATTAAAGAATAATTAAATAAGTGGTTTTGGAAGGAATTTCGGTTTGGATGGTAGTTCCATAATTAATCTGTTAGTGGTACAATTAATTATGTATTGGGTAATTGACAAAGGTAGATTTAATTAATTAATTAATTCTTGTGTCAGTTGGGATTGGAGCAAAACACAAACCCAATAGGAAGGCCAAACCCAATCCCACTTGAGGTCTTTCTTGTCACTCTATAAATAAACATAAGAGTCAGAAATACAAACACAGAGAAGTCACAATTGGCAGAACACAATTTCTAGAGTGAGAAAATAGAGAGAGAAAGTCTAGAGTTCTCCCCAGGCGTGAAACCCCATGAGCTGCGGGGGTGACTTAATCATCCGGCAGCGAAAGCGGCAAGATTCTCTCCGGTGAGTGGCGGTGAGGAATTTCGGCGACGGCTATCGACAGCAGTGAGGGATTCTGGCGGGGCTATTGGCGGTGGTGAGGAATTTTGGCAGTGGCAGGAGTGATTTTTCGGTGAGAATTTTTGTGCTGATTCTGTTTGTTCGCTAGATCGCTACTCACACAATGTACGAATAAGTCTAAGAGTCATACAAGAGAAATCTTGAGGAACATGCTTCAAAGGTTAAATCTTTTCATTCTGCTTTAATTAGATTTATTTTGAATGCGTCACAAATCGAACAAGTTAAACCAAGATCCTGTGCAACGCTATTTCAAAAGGGTTTGAATCGAATTGCACGAGCGTTTGGGTTCATGAGGGAGTTTCCTAATCTGGATGCTCTACACGATATAGAAATTTTCGATTGGGCCTAGCCAGATAATTCCTTAAAAGCCGTAGGGGTAGTGTGAGGGTCCGGCCAAAACGACTTCAAGAGAAATGAAATTCCAGGTGGGAAAAGCTTTATTGAGGGATATGTGAGGATAATTGAGCAAGAAAAATAAGGAAGAAGAAGAATCAGTGGTGAGGGTGATGGAATGGTGGTGTCTCGAGTGTTAAAGACCGAGGAAGAAGGCTTTGCCTTTTATGAATCAGTGAAGGTGTAGACATGCTCCCCAAGTTTTAATATACAAATTTTTGTACTCTTGGGTTATTGATCTTAAAAAAAATTGAGAAAAAAAGGAAAAAGCGATAGAAATGACAACAGGCATAATAGCAGGAAAACAATTCAAATTGTTGTCGCTGTTTTTAGTTTTACTCCCAAAAAAAAACTTAGATGGTGGCTCAACTGGATAACTTCCATTGATCCATGATCTCTGCCAATGTTGATGCACGCTCGCCTGCATGGATATGGTTGGCATCCATTAAATCTTATAACATACTCTCGCTAACTCTCTGATAGCGACTAACATACTGAAATTTTTAAGTAACGTAAAAAAAAAGTACTATTTGTAGCTCATTTTTTACTATTTGTAACCCTATTTTCAAAACAATCTTCCTAAATTGTCCTTTTACTAACTTTTAAATAATTTATCAAAATTCAACCAAATGAATATATATTTTTTTATCCCAACAAAATGAATACTATCTTAATTATTTTAAACATATTTAATCCTATAATAATCAATTATAAGAACAATTCTCATACATACAGTATTTTTTAGAAAAATAAAAAAATTAAAAAAAGGGAGGAAATGGGGGAGGAAATGGGGGAGGAAAATAATAAAAAAAATCGTCTACAAATAGTAGTCCAGTAAAAAAAATTGATAAATATGATATTATTCTAGTTAATGTTCATTATGCAAAAAAAAAAAACACACACACACACACACACATTAGACTATCTACATATTCACTATTGCTGCGAGAAGGAGGTCGACTAGATTCAGCAACTGACACGTGCAAAAGATAAGGGCGTGAATGAGATGTGTATCACTCTATGTACCCCGTATGACACGAACCTGGATCCTATGAAGTAGGTGTGTATAACCCAAGATTAATTGTGTGCAGTTGAGGAAAGCTCTCCCAAACATCAATAGCAGGGATTACTCCATGCTCTACCTTGTATGATCTCACGGACCATGCTCTACCTTGTATAGGCCTAGTAATCTTGGGTGGGATAGACTGCATGTATCCAATTTGTCAAACCACTCTAGCAGGACAGTAAGGATCAACAATATCTCGACAAACAATAAACCGTACACATTGCCGGAAGCCGTGCGCAAGGGGTACGCAACGCCTTCGAATTTGATCCAAATCTGTTTAAAACATTTTTATTGAAATTAAATTTAAAACTTATATATTTTGTCGTAAAAAATCACATACCTGTTTTCCCCTTGTTCCTCTGCCTCTCCCTGTGATTTTTCTTGGTGCCATAACTTCTTCGAAATTGTTTAAAAAGTGGAAAACAATTTAAGTTTTCAAAGAGTTGGAGTATAATAGTGGTAACGAGTGACGGTTATGTGTTAGTGTGTATTATATAAATGAAAAGAAATATATATTAATAAAAGGGTAAAATAGGAATTTAATATAAAAAAGTGAGTTATAATAAGTAAAAAGTAGGAGACGAATAGCAATTCACTCTCAATAGTTCCTTTGGATGTTTGGACTTTCTTGTGGGCCTTCGAATATTGGTCAACCTAAGTCCCAATCTTATTTACTATTTTTTCTGTTTAAAAATTTTTTTAATTCCATTTATTGTTTTACTTTTTTATGATTTTTGACCCCAATCGATCTGTTTTGATACCTTTTAGATTTTGTATCACCCAAAAGTATAGTTTTTTATTTTTATTTTTTGGGTTGAACAAAAGTATAGGTTTTTGAGTTGTTCATGGATGGAGTATTTTTCCCGTCCCTAAATACAAGTTAGAATAGGCAGACCAGATCCATTGATAAATACTTCGTGAGTGCTCCACTAGAATCCATACTCCCAACATATCGATAATCAACAGTGTTGGCACCAAAAGGTGCTTCCCAACAAGAACAAGAAACAAAATTGAGAGAACTTTGCGGGACAGCGCATATGGCAGATGTTCATGATTGAGTGGGGAGAAAATCACAGGACCCATTTCCAAAGACAATGTCGTGGAGGGGACACAATGACATCTAGTTTCTTTAGTCAACTAATCCAACACATGTGTGCTGGTTCACGCCTCATACATATCACTATCCAAACTTCCATTTTAAGCTAGAAAATCCTCACTCTCTTCATATTTTTGTAAGCATTAATGGCTGCTTCTGCGTCTCCTTCTCCTTCTGCAACTTTCTGGATGGCATTAGGGATTGTTGTGGCTTTATCCTCTTCACTTTGCTCTGGTTATGATCTAGACCCTTTGCAGGATTTCTGCGTTGCTGTTCCTGATCGACTCTCAGCTGGTGAGTTGCTAATTAAGAAAATATTTCCATCAATCATCATCTCTCTGATCAAGTATATTATATTTCATCTTATTGAAATGACGAGGATTTATCTGGTTCGTTCACTAGAATCATGTTTGTGACTAATTAGTTACTTACTAACATGATTTTTGTCGGCATTTTTAATTTTCTTCTCAGATTTGTATAACTTGCTAAATAAACAATTCACATTTGGATTTTGTAGTAATGTAATTTTTTAAATTAAATTAGACTCAAATTTTATTTTGTGCCCCTTAAATATAATAGAGATTTCCTCCTAAGAAGGTCAACCTTATCCCGATATTCAATTATTTTTTCGATTAAAACATTGAGATACTATTTATTTGTTAAAATGACAATAAAATTTATATTTTAGAATAAAATTTATACCAATGGCCACGAGTTAAGAACAGCAAATGAATATTTTGTGAAATAAAATTACAACCCTCCTATTTTTCATTTAATTTTAATCATGTAATTCATTAATTTTATCACAACTACAAAATGACAAATCACATCGATGAAAGAAAATGCTGCAGCTCTTTACTAGCTTCAGTTTCCATTCTGTAACAAAGAGATTCAGCTTTCTGAGAGTATCAATTTTTAAGGTTTGGAATTTGCGTTCATGTTAAATTGTTTATTCAAATCTTTGAAACAGTGTTCCTGAATGGAAAGTTTTGCAAGAACCCAAAACTAGTCACAGCAGAAGACTTCCAGGCTTCCGGCTTCCATATTCCCGGAAACATCGTCAGCCCTTCAGGCTTCGCCGTGAGTGTAGCCGATGTGAACAGAATTCCAGGCCTCAACACTCTCGGTCTCACCCTAGTCCGGGTCGACATCGAACCAAATGGCGTTGTTCCTCCCCACACCCACCCTCGTGCCACGGAAATCATCGTCCTTTTGGAGGGAACCATCTATGCCGGCTTTGTTACCTCAAACCCAACAGACGGCACCAAAAACAGGCTTTTCGCGAAGATTTTGAATCCGGGAGACGTGTTCGTGTTCCCGATCGGCCTTGTTCATTTTCAGAGGAACGTAGGAAAGACCAAGGCGATGGGTATTGTGGCGTTCAATAGCCAAAATCCAGGAGTTATTACACTTGCAAACGCTGTTTTCGGGACCGAGCCGCATATTTCCACCGAAGTTCTTACTAAATCATTTCAGCTGGATAATAAGACTGTTGATTATCTTCTGTCAAAGTTCTAATGTCAACAATCATTTTCCTTTTTTATTCTGAAATTATTGCAGCTCTGCAATTTTTTTTTTCTCTTGCACAGCCAATTTTAATCCGTACTAGCACTTTAATCTTTAACTTTTAACCATATTAATAATATCTTTCAAATTACACAAAGTGACTCTTATTCATCGTACCTTTCCAGACCAATTTATCCCTAACAATTTAAGAAATACCCCTCGTAACATTTAAATATAAAATACGATAATTACATAAATATGACCCAATTACCCTTATGTCATTTACCCAAGGAAAAAATGCACAATTGGTCATATATAATGATCATGTTACACAATTGGTCTTACACGTTTAGAACTCAATAAATTTGGTCATAAATGTTTCTAAAATTGACACATTTGAACTAATTTAATATTTTTTAATAGGGTTTAACAGCTGATCGGTAACCGTTAAATTTTATGCCATATGGCAAACACGTGGCATAAAGTGCCACGTGACAGTCAATCGTTCACCGAAATGCCATGCAGCATCCACGTGGCATAGAGGTGCCACATGGCAGCCACCTGTATGCACACATGACACGTAACTGCCACGTGGCATAACTATTAAATTTTTTAAGAAAATGTTAAGATTGAAAAATTCAGTTCTAACAAGTTTTGAAAGTATCAAATTTAGTTTTAAAAGTTTCTAAAGGTATCAAATTCAATCCAACTACTAGAATTTTGCATTCAGTTAACGGTAATTTCTCTCAAATCGTTAGTTAGCGATTATTTTTAAATTATTTACTAAACAATAATTTTTTAACATCATGTTCACCACATTTTAAGCCAAATTAGTCTATTTTTTCTAGATTTGAATATGTCTCAATTCGGGTCAAATCAATTGACTAGACTAATTCGATTTGACCCGCATTAATAAATAGTTAAAATTGTTAAAAGAATTATTTTATATTAATATAAACGAAATAAAAAAAATGTCAATATGGGTCAAACCGGGTAAGTATTGTCAACTAATTTGATTCAAGCTCAACATAGGCTGGCACGTGGCATGTGCGCATACGGGTGGCACCTTTATGCCACGTGGCACATCGGCAGACAATTGAATGCACATGCACTTTATGCCACGTGGCTGTCACCTGGAATAAAATTTACCGGCTGATAAGTCAGCCATCAAAACCCTTTAAAAAATTTTAAATCAGACCAAATGTGTTAATTTTAAAAACATTTAAGACTAAATTTGTTGAGTTCCAAACGTGTATGACTAATCGTATAACAGGGTTATTATATAGGACCAATTATGTATTTTTTCCCGAAAATTTTAATAATTATGCCACGTAGCAGTCACGTGGCATGTGCGCATACAGGTGGTTGCCACATGGTATGTTGGCGGACGATTAACTGCCACGTGGCATCCACGTTGGTGCCATTTGGCTGTCATGGGGCATAAAATTTAACGGCTATTGAGTTAGCCATTAAGTTGGTGTTAAATCCGTTAATTGAAATGTTTAGGACCAAATTTGTCGAGTTTTAAACGTCTAGGATCAAATGTGTAAAGGGGTAATAATAAAGAACCAATTATGCATTTTTTCCTTTACCAAAAATGTCCAAAAAAAAGAATGGGCGAATTATATTTTATCCCCTAAAATTTAGTCAAAATACGAAAACCCCCTAAAATTTTAAAATTACAAAAATCCCTTAATTTGTTTTATTTTTTCAAAATGACCGTTGACAGAGTTGACTTATATTTATTCCCGGTTGATGGACTAAAACAGTTTAAAAATTAAAACTTAATGAGTATTTTAGGAGGACCTAAATATTTTGGACCAAAATAGTAAATTCTCCAAATGTAATGGACCAAAATTGAGTTTTTTCATTAATTTTTAGACAAATGTAGATATGGGTTTTTGGTTTTTTCACTTGTTTCAACTCCCTTATTTTTGTGTGTTTGGGTGGTGCAAGAGAGTTTTTGTAATTTTCAAAATTTTAGGAGATTTTTGTAGTTAGACTAAAGTTTAGGAGGTAAAATATTATCATGTTATATTGGTAATTAAAGTGGGCGCTATATAGGATTTTGGAGACAATACTTAAGAAAATTAAGAACTTTTATGTAATAATGGGTGGTGGAAGATAAGAATTAATGGGCGAAAGATAATAATTATGGGGGACGGAAAATAAAAATTGAAGGGGCGATCCTTAAGAAACTTAAGGACTTTTTTGGAAAAGAAAGATGATGAATAAGAAAAATACAGGCGGTAAATAATACTACCTTGTGCATGAAGGAAACAGATCTAGCTCCGGCTAAATCAAAAATCTCACTTTCGTGCTATGCATTCCAGAATTGGAGACTTTCGATTCGGCTCAGACTTAAAATCATTTTCTCTAAATGGATCTAGGCTTATACTAATTCAATTTATTAAAACGACATGCAAAAATTAAATATGTAATTAAAGTGAAAAGTATAAAGATTATACCTTTGAAGTATGTCCCTCGCAATGAGAAAACCCAAAGCGAATACCACCAAAAATCCTTTGGATGTCTCCAAGAAATTCCGAATATCGTGTGGGCGATAAACTATCGAGAACTGCTCACAAAGCCCGATAAAAACTGCTAGGAAAATCTCTCAAAATAGATTCAAAAACCCCCAAAACTGGCCGCCACCATTTTGCCGGATTATCGCCACCAATATACAGGATTTTGCCGTCGATCTACCAGAAAACGGACGAAGAACCACCCCAGCTACGATCTAGATCTTGGCGAACCCAAAGGAACGACCCAAGAGATCAGAATGCGGGATGATTTTTTGGTCGAAAAACTCGCTGGAATCGACATCGTGAAAATTGGTTCGGCGGGAGGAAGAACGGCGTGGCAGGAAAAGAAAAAACCAGACTGCCCAATAAAAATTCAACCTTAGGTTGAATCTAATTCGAGCAAGCGAGATCTCTAGTTCGACTTTGAAAGAAAACTTCAAGAAGAAGAAGTTCTCTCTCTAGAACTTTCTCACTCTAAGAGGCAAGACTTGTCTTGCAAGATTTTCAACTTTCTTAAGGTTTAAACTTTCTATTTATAGGGAATTTCAAAGGATACCTAGTGGGCTTTTGAGTTGGGCCTTAGTGTTGGACTTTCGTTGACCTCTTAGTCTTCCCTAGACAACTCCAATCGATCTTTTTAAATTAATTTCTTAACCCAATTCGTTAATTAAATTTAATCGAACCCTTGGGATTATTTCTTAACCCACTTTAATTAATATTTAATCAATTAAATATTAATTAAACCTTTAGGATAATTCACTTTGCCATTAGTCCAACGCATAATTAGTTGTACCACTAACAGACCAATTATGGAACTACCGCTCAAAAATGAATTTAATTCGCACTCACTTTATTATTCTTCTATCTCCCCACATCAAAGATCTAGTGCTCGTCGATTCATAAATTTACTGACAAATTAATTTATCTACTTCTTGATATCCGAGATTAGTACCACTCGACTTTCTTATTATACCGGACATCAAGTCCACCGGCCGGGTTTAGCATAATAAACCTTTCGAACTCATATCGGGAGCACCATGAACTCGGTGAACCGGTACATGGATTCCTTCGACTAGCAACGGCACACAAAGAAGTCAAACACCGCATACCTAACTTACTGAGATTTAGGCCTCAATTGACCGCACCCATTGGCAAATCAAAGCATACGATATCTGACTCTTGTGCCTGCTCCAATCTAGGGATTAAGAGATTAGAATACTAGGTTCGAATTAACGACGCCGATCAGTACAAGTTAATTCAATCCCTAACAGGTCCTGTTCAATATGCCCCGGGCACATCCGTATGATTTAATTAGTATAGACAAACTAATTTCCAAATCATACGAGCTTTCAGTATTAACACTAACAATCGACATATCCACTTCGGGGGAGCTACAGAGAGCTCTAGCCAGCGACTCTCAGCCCTCGCCAATGGCTTTCTCAATCTTTATTCTAGCTCCAGAACCGTTCCCCAGCTCCAATTTTAGCTTGTAGTTGTTGGTGTATGTGCCCTTATGAGGGTTATGTATTGACATTTGTCGTTTGATTGATATAATATCAAATGAGTTAATGTCATAAGTATAATATTCTTGTACATATATAAATGATGAAATGATCCATGTACTAGATGTTGGGTGTCAAACCAACAAATATAAAAGACATACTCTTAACATATTTGATAGTATAGTAGTGAGTAGGGTCATCTCCTTAGGGACTATGTACTAATACTAACCTGTTTTCTACTATCTAGTCTAGAAGGGAATTTTTGGGAATTGATTTACTAATTAAACTAACCAACACAAATAAAAATAATAAAATTCCTAACGTAGTACTTAGATAAGAATCCCCATAAACTCTTTAATCTCATAGTGCTTAACAAACCAACAGTTAAAGATAATTGGATGCAAATATGCAAATTGAATCAACATGTCATCATCCCACCAATTAGTAGGCTCAATTCAAATCAATTGAATTCACCGACCTTATTAGTCAATTCATCAAATTAATTAATTCAACCTATTTATCGCTGCAAACCATTGCCTTAGTGTTCTAGACCTTAAACGATTTCACCTTTTTAACCTCTTCCAACTCTAATTAACAAATTCGTAAGCTCTTACGGGATTATCCTAATTGAGATTATATTATATTAAATTTAAAAGTTGTAGACAAATCCATTTATCTTTTGGTTAAATGAACAATAAGAAAATTCAATACAAGATAATTCGATTTAACCGAATAAATTATTTGACTATAATATATATCAAATAGCATAAATCAAAATAAATATCAAAAAATAATTAACACATAAACATACCATAAAATTAATTAATTTAAGGGTTCATCAAATCCAAGCACACTCTAAGCTAATTAAAATACATAATCAAAAAGGGAAAAATAACTTAGCGAGGCGGAAAACATGAAATCCAAGGAACCAGTAGCCGCCATTGTTAATTTACTGGGCAAAAACTAGACTCAAGCTAACCTACGTCTAATACTATATATACTAACCTACGGCCCACATTATTATAATATATATAAAACTAATTTTAATGTTAAACTAATTCCTAATAATTTTTAAAAACTAATTAAAATAATACTAATTATAAATCCATTAACTAAAACTAACTTTGGGTCTAAACATAAAGTCCAATTGAGTATTTCTCTTTCTTCATAATTGATCTCATGCAAGCCCAAATATAATTCTCCTCATTCTGTCCAACTCTCGATTTCTTTTCAAAAATTGGTCAAACGCGTATTCAGCTTCTTATAACTCTATCTTTCCCTGCATTTAAAATACAGGCCACTAAGCCATAAAATTCATCTAATTGGCCTTCAATTCAAACAAAATTAAGTCATTAATTCCAGGCTTATCAAATGCACCACACCTAAACAATACTTGTCCCCAAGTATGACTCAAAACACAACAAGAACAAACAAACATACGGATCCTCAATATGCAATATATAACCAAGCAAAACTTACAATCCACATGGAAAACTTTTCATAGTACCAAACATTTGCAATGACTATACCAAATTCCTCATAACTCTTTAAAATCAAATAACGAGCAAAAGTGACATCCATCTCTCAAGTAATCTCTCATGCACTCAAAAGTGTTTATGAGAAATATAATCACTCAAATTCATCACATAGCATGTTCTTGTCATAAGCTTGCAAATATAAAACATTACCATCACTCAAATGAATCCAAAGTACAAATAAAAAGGTCTTATCAAAAGGGTATAACAAGGCTTAGGACAAAAGGGTAGGATAAACGAAAGATAAACACTAGGCTACAGTTACGAAAGAAAGCATATACTCAATTGTCAACTTTCCAACATCTTACCGAGGATGTCCTATGCAAGACACTAGTAACCCGTAAGATTTCCAACCTAGCTCTTCCTTCAACTTGCCCCTCCCCCCCCCCCCCCCCACCCGCCTCCTTTTTTTTTCTAGGCACACAATTTCATTGGAATTTGTTTATACTGGCTTCTTTTCTTTATCCTTTTTTTTTCATTTTCATTTTCTTTTTTTTTCAACAACCCTTGTGCTTTTATTTCATCCATAGGCATCTTTACATTGCAGAGCATACTTATTTCTTTATGAGCTACTATTGCCTTGCAATGTCCGCCTTCATACCACAAATCAAGGTCAACAATCAAGTTCCTTCCAATAACTAGGCAGAAAAAACAAGCTAAACACAGGCCAAAGTTTTATTAATGTGGCTTTACAATCAAAGAATAGGATCTAAGCTTCAAAGAGGTTAACTAGTGGTAAGCATAAAAGGTTGGATTTTAAAGCAAGCCAAAATTGGTTTATACTAATACCTTTATCATATTTGTACATCAAATTCACAAGCAATGACAACATGTATAACAAAGCAAGTTCTAGAATATGCAAACTATGTGTGAAACACTCTTAAAAAAAAATAATTGAGCTCAAGAAAGAATGTTGCTCATTAAGACCCAAATCTCACTTTGTAGAGCTTTTTGGTGTCACTCAAGCATCATAAGGAAAAGTTATAGTCATCCAACACATAATACTACTATTATTTCCTACATTTCATTCTCATGTTACCCAAATCACACATTGCATATTAATTCTCCAACAAAAGAAATATAACATATAACTTCTCCTGCACAACTAGACTCTAAACACACTAAAATACGAAACCATCCCAAAAAACAAAAAATATACAAATAATCCCCCCACACCAAAACTCTAAATTGTCCCCAATGTAGAAAAATAGGCATAAACAGGATTGCAAAAACAAACACCACCAAGACATAATAAAAAAAGTTAGTAAGGGGAAGAGAAGCTTCTCTATGTTGGAGGGATTGGTGATGTAATGCCCACATGCACGCAAAGAGCGTGGAGATTGGAGTTCATTTATTGAATTATGTTTTGAAGGCCATTGAGCTAATCATTCCTCCTATGGTGGGGGCCTCTTGCCCTTGGTTTGCATTCTCTACATTCATCAACTACAAAAGGAACTAAAATCAGCACCCAAACATCAAGTAATACCCAAATTAAAGAAATTAACAAAGAAAAACAAAGGGAGAAAATTAGGGCTTGGGTCACATAGCTGGAACTGGCAATCGATGAGAGACAATCGAATGGCGGTCGGCGTTATGGATTTTTTGGTGGCAGTCGGTCGCTGGTTATGGTCGGAAGATGGGTTGCCCAGGGTGGTGCAGGAGTGGGTAACAGGAGAGAGACTTGGGTGTGGCGGCTGGTATGTCCAAGAAGGAAAGAAAAGAAACCTTAAGTAAGGTGGGAAAAGAAAAAAAATAGAAAAGAATTTTTATTTATTTATTTTTTACGTGGGCATGTAGCGAGCAAACTTCACTTCTTTCCAGACTCCCCAAATAAGCGAAATAATTCGACATGGGCATGTCATAGGAAAAGTTCACTTCCGTCCAGACTTCCCAAATAAGCGCAATAATTCGACATGGGCATGTCATGGAAAAACTTCACTTCTGAATTTCTCTTAAACGTGCTCACTAAACACCTGCAAAACTATCTCAAAAATATTGTGAAGAAATTAATACTCAAAAAATAGTAACCCAAACAACATAAACTACAAAGAAAACACACTAAAACATTGACTAAAGGGTTAAGAAAAACCACGAAAATCTAAGAGTCAAAAACTCAAAAATTAACAGAAAAAAAACTTAGCCCCACAACTAAGTTTAACACAATAAAATACAAACAACTTAAAATAAAATAATAATCTGAAAGTAAGGGTTACCTCCCTGAAGCTCTTGTTTTACGTCTGTAACTCGACGTGAGATGGCTTGCTTTAAGGCGGATGATATACATAGTTTTGACTATCGTTATGGCACCGTCCTTGTGTTTGAGGTGCATTTACCTTTCCTGGATCAGATATGGGACTCTTAGTTGTAGGCTTTTGACTATTCAAGATTCGAAACATCATGTCTTCTAAAACGGTTAGTCTTCCTTTGAATCTCTTTCCCTCAATCTTAGCTTGTTCTCTCTTTAACTGTCTCTTCCTTTTCCTACTATGTATGCACTTCTTGTTGGTGTCTATTTTGGCAATTTGAGGCGTCATGTCTTCTTCTGGAATGAGGTTGTGAACCTCAAATGCCATAGTGTGGTCTCGCAACAATATTTTTTCTATGACTTCATACTCATCCACGCTAGTATTATCAGGATATGTGTACATCATTTCAGAAGAGTCATTGATCTGCCCATTCACACCATTTTCTCTTTCATGTGTTCCCCCATTGGCATGAATTTTTGGAAGGATCCCACCATTGTTGATGCCAGTGTTTGCAGAGAGCATCTGAACACATTCCTTCTCAAGCAGATGAAGACAAACATCCTTGACCGAGGAGTTCAATTGTTTTATTTGTGATTCCACTTTCAACAATTGTTCTTCTTGGATATACTCACTTTGAACTATCTTCTCTTGAACCTTTAGATGCTTGTTCCACCTTGCACTTTCCTTTTCTAAGTATTTAGCACTTCTTTTTCAAAACATAACTTTTTGCCCTTATCCTTGGGTGATTGTTCAATTGGCTCTTTCTCTTGCACGTAACATTCCCCATGACATTGTGGTTGTGACAATTTTTGCAACAATAGTTCCATTTTTTCTTGCATTTGGGTAAGTCGAGTCTCCAATTCGAAAACTCTACTTTCGCATTTACAAGACCTTTCACATTGCTCAATCTACCTATTTAGTATTTGTCTGTCACCTTTTTATCTAGTAAACTCACCCACTTGTTCTTGTAGTTTGGGAAACAACTCATTCAGTCAAGTTTGGACTCCCCACAAGCGAGCTTCATATTCATCGGATTTTTCTCTATGAACGTGCAATTTCATAATGGCGGAATAGAGTTGACTTGCTAGATCTTGTGGATATGATGTATCTTCCGGATGAGCTTGCCAAGTGGTCATATTTTGGTACTCTCCCTCATAGCCATGTTGGTAACTTGCACTGAATCCATTGTGACCTTGCCATGAATAATTTTGCTCATCCATCATTGTTCTTGCAAGCTTCCTAAACAGAAAAAATGGAAAATAATGTAATAAAGATAAAAAATAAAAGGAAATATAGAAATTAGAATAATAAAATCAAAGTTTTTCTAATATCTTTAGTCCCCGGCAACGGTGCCAAAATTTGATGGGTGTCAAACAAACAAATATAAAGACCTACTCTTAACAAATTTGATAGTATAACAGTGAGTATGGTCGTCTCCTCAGGAACTACGTAGTAGTACTAACCTCTTTTCTACTATCCAGTCTAGAAGGGAATTTTTGGGAATTGATTTACTAATTAAACTAACCAACATAAATAAAAATTAAAATTCTAACATAATACTTAGATAAGAATCCCCATAAACTCCTTAATCTCATAGTGCTTAACAAACCAACAGTTAAAGATAATTGGATGCAATATGCAAGTTGAATCAACATGTCATCATCTCACCAAGTAGTAGGTTCAATTCAAATCAATTGAATTCACCGACCTTATTAGTCAATTCATCAAATTAATTAATTCAATCTATTTATTACTGCAAATCATTGCTTTATTAGTGTTCTAGGTCTTAAAAGATTTCACATTTTTAACCTCTTCAACTCTAATTAACAAATTCGTAAGCCCTTAGGGGATTATCCTAATTTATATTGTATCAAATTTAAAAGTTGTACACAAATCCATTTATCTTTTGGTTAAATCAACAATAAGAAAATTAAACACAAGATAATTCGATTTAATCGAATAAATTATTTGACTGTAATATAAATCAAATAGCATAAACCACAATAAATATCCAAAAATAATTAACACATAAACGCACTATGGAATTAAATAATTTATGGGTCCATCAAATCCAAGCACTATCAAACCTAATTAAAATACATAATCAAAAAGGGAAAAAAACTTAACGAGGCGGAAACATGAAATCCAAGGAACCAGTAACCGCCGTCGTTAATTTCCTGGGCAAAAACTAAACTCAAACTAACCTACGTCTAATACTATATATACTAACCTATGCCGGCCCACATTATTACAATATATAAAACTAATTTTAATGTTAAACTAATTCCTAATAATTTTTAGAAACTAATTAAAATAATACTAATTATAAATCCATTAACTAAAAATAACTTTGGGTCTACATATAAAGCCCAATTGAATATTTCTCTTTCTTCACAATTGATCTCATGCGAGCCCAAGTATAAATTATCCTCATTCTGTCTTCCCAAAAATTGGCCAAAACGCGTATTCAGCTTCTTCGAACTCCATCTTTCCCTGCATTCAAAATACAGCCCACTAAGCCATAAAATTCATCTAATTGGCTTCAATTCAAACAAAATTCAGTCATGAATTCCAGGCTTATCACTAGAACATTGGCTTATAAATGAACCTTCAAAGTGACTTGGTTGTGAAACCCCTTAAGCCAGAAAATGTTCTAAGTACAAAACTATCCCTAATCAGTTATTGCATTTGAACTTCAATATGATAAGACTAGTATGTGCTTTAGTGTTGGTACAGTTTCACTGGCCATGATGTAGTGACATCAACTAAAGACATAAATGAATATGTTAGTAAACATATCCTTGGATCGACCTGCCAAAAGAAACACTTCATGGACTACTTAGATCATGAGTGATTCTTTTTAGTAGTACTCGTACTAGAATTCTTAGAACAGAAATCAACACATGGTATTAGGTGAAGAGTTGTGTATTTTGACATACGCCTAACGGGGCCGCAACAGGTTGCCAAATATGGGTATGATTGGGTATGCTATGAATCACGCTAAGATATGTGAGTAAAGTGATGAGACTACGAATCTCTCTTGAGTGAGAGATGATATCTTGGCCACTTGATAGTAAACTGAGAAGTGCATAGCCGTGCCCAATGAATGATAAGTGTATCATTTGCTTGATGAATTTCAGTGTCACTAAGAGATCAAGTAAACGTTTAGCTAAATGAGGATGATGGTTCCATGCCTTATGCTAAACGGGATATCAATGTAGAGGATGGTACGTAGTGTGCTCTAAAGGTTGTGTTGAATCACCATTTGACCCTCCGTTCTAAATTGGGTAGTCATTATGTCGTGCTAGAGACAACTAATGAGTTATGGATTAATCAATGAGATTGAGTTACCCATTGCCAATATTAGAATGGGCCTACAAGATCGCACATAAGAGAGTTTGATGATACAGAATATGTAATCATGTCTGCACTAAGTATAATTGTTACGCTTAGATAAATAATGCTTAATTAAATGGTTTAATTAAGTATTATTGAAAGTTTGTGGTATTAATTAAGAGTTAATTAAGTACCTAGGAGCTATTGGGATAGACAGATAAATCTAGGGACCAAATTGCAATTCTGGTGCTTCTTGACCCATCAGTCTGATCCACGGGTCACTGGGTTGATCCATAGGTTTGGTTAAATCCAAATCAGTAAAAGTAATATTCTAAAATTAAGAATAATACTAACTGAATTTTGGGAGATACTATGTTATATATCCTAGGGATATACGTGAGTGAGGAACAGACGTTTAGTTCAGAAAACCAGAAATCCCAAAATTATCTCTGTGCAAGTATGAGGGCTAGCACCCGTTTTGTGAAGACTCTCAGTGCTTGAGAGTAGAGGATTCTTCCGGGAAGAATCTACGGTGATCAAAACCACAATCAAAAGGATCCAGATGAATGCAACCAATTACGCTTCAAGGGTATGATTTACATGCTTTGAAATGTAGGATTAAAACAATAATATCAAATTAGACATGAAAGTTATTGAAAACTTCCGCTGCGTTTTTGTAATTCGTGCCTTAGATCCCAACAGTGGTATCAGAGCTAGACTTTAAATATTTTGGTGTTCATAAAGTATTAATTCCAAAACAAGAAAAAAAAATTTACTACTCGAACTGTGCCTGAGAATCAAAAAGTGATTTTCTGAAATTTTGTTGAAGGTCGCCGAAGAAGGTAGTGTCGACCTGCTGGAATAGTTCTGACTGGCCGGAATCTCGCCGAAAAACTGCGAGCCACCTAATCTCTGGGTTTTGGCCTTCAAATAGGATGGTTTTTCTTGCTTTTCTTTCGGAAATTGTTTTGGATGTTGTTGGAATTGAAATTGGATTTCAATTTTTCGGATTTGAAAGGTTTGCGTTTCTGTCAGAAAAATCGTCTTTGTTTCTGGGTTTTTGTTCGATAATCAGGGAATACCAAAAAGAGTTTTGGGTTTTGATTTTCTTTCAATTAAACGAAGTACCAGAATGGTTCCGGGGATTCTGTCGGATTCAAAATGGTTTTGGTCGATCTTTGCCGGGAAATTTCTAGGTTTGCGAAAATTCTTGCTGGGAAAAGGTTTTAGTTTTGGGTCTCAATTTCGATCGGGAAAATCGGGGAAAGCAAAAACATTTTGGGGTTTTCATTTTCTGGGTTTTGCCAAAAGGACGTTCGGTTATGTTTTGGATGGTTGGTTTTCGCTGGTGAATCGGGACTGGGTTCCCACGGGTTTCCCTCACAATGGTTATCGGTTCGAGCCGCTACTATTTTCGAAGCTTTATCTTCATCGGGAGAGTTTTTCTTTTGCTAGGAAAGATGATCGGAGACAGCCAGGTTCACCGGGAAGAAAGAGTTGCGGCGGGGTTGGTGATGCCCTAAATTGGTGAAATTATCACAATGCCCCTGCCGCAACCAAAACCTTAGCTGGCAGAATTTTAAATTTTTTTTGAATTACAAATTGGCCCAAGAAGTTTTATTCTTCATTAAACCCTAAGTCCAGAACTTTTATTAATTACAAAATCGACCTGAAAATTTTCAGAAAAGGTTTTCCTAAATTTAATTTATTTGAAAAGATTTTAGTTCTATTAATCAAATAGACAGCTGTCAAGACACAATGACCCCAAAATTCAATAGGTAATTTAGACTAAAAAAGTAAGACACAAGCCACATTAAGAAGAGGCTAGTGTTTACGTTCTACCCGACCATTCTATTGAGGGGTGCCCACACAAGAGGTTTCATGCAAAATACCATACTCATGAAAGTAGAAACGCAAACCTAGAAATTTAGTACCATTGTCACTTCTAACAACTCTCAGAACAGAATTAAATTGAGGACGAACTATATTGAAAAATTTAATCAAAGCAGCTGGCACACTAGCCTTATCTTTTAACAAATAATCCAAGTGGTACGACTTAAATCGTCCACAACAGTTAAAAAATACCGAGCCCCACAAATGGCAGGAGAATAATAAGAACCCCAAACATCACAATGTATCAAATAAAAAACAACCGAACTAAGTGTTTGACTAACTAAAAACTAGAACGAGTATGCTTAGCATGAAGACACACATCACTTGGTTTATTAGACTGCAAAACATCTGTTTTAGAAATAGAAATCCCAGGAAGATATTGAATAGCTGGTGTAAACGGATAACCAAACCAACGATGCCACAACTCAAGAGAAGATTATGAAGTAACAATAGTAGCCAGAGCCGCTGCCCCCCTCTGAAAGTAGTAGTTACCCCCAGACTGTTTACCCGTGCCAATCGTCCAACTCATAATGCAGTCCTCGATTAGACACAAAGAAGCATCAAATGAAACAGTTAGATCAGCACCAGTTAATAACTAGTACAACGAGATAAGATTACAACTT
Source organism: Knoxia roxburghii (assembly GCA_030378225.1). Classification (NCBI taxonomy): domain Eukaryota; kingdom Viridiplantae; phylum Streptophyta; class Magnoliopsida; order Gentianales; family Rubiaceae; genus Knoxia; species Knoxia roxburghii. Next base: position 39,283,255 of record CM059415.1, on the reverse strand, counting down.
AATCCAAAAACAACCAAAACATCATGCAAAACAATATTTGAATCAAGATAAACAATGCCAATTTGGGAGGCCAGAGCAACAGTTTCGTCGGGCAAGTGAATAGGGCGAGACGGTATCAAACGAACATCTTTAAGCAAAGCCATACATCCTGTCATATGATGAGTGGCTCCACAATCAAACATCCATTCAGAAGACTGAGACATACCAGATAATTTGTCAGACTGAACGAAATTAATGAATCCCAACATGGACTGCAACTGGTTATTGGACAATCCCGATGCAGCCTTATTGAGATCGTTTGTAGTAACAACATTGTAGCGGGCAGGACTGGCGGCTGGCACAGGCGGCGCGTGAAGAGCCACCCCCCAGCTCACGTGAAGGACTGTCGTTGGCCAAGTCGGCGGTGAGTGATGGTGCTGTTCGTTTTGAATACTAAAGCTTTGCTTGTATTAAACTATTTCCCAATTTTATATTGATTAAACATTTTAGTTCAAATGTTTATTTTCCATTTATATTATGTAATTAGATGATGAGGTGTCTGGTGTGACACAGTAGATCTCATCATTGGTCAAAAGACATAATATAAATGAGGTTTGTAACCGAGAAAGTTTTGGACACACTGTCAGTTTAGGTTATTATTTGATTCGAAAAATTGTTTTGTCTAAACTAATTGAATCATATAGATATACCCAGGCATATTGAACTTGACCAATTAGGATGAATTATCTTATACTGATTTAATAGACTATTTAATCCTAGTATTCTATCTCTTAATCCCTAGACTTGAGCAGGCATGAGGATTAGACATAGTGTACTTTGATCTGCCCAAGAGTGAGGTCATTTGAGATCAATAGTCTCGGTAAGTTGGGTGCACGTGTTTAGTTTCTTAATGTGCTGTTGCTTGTCGAAAGAAAACCATGTACCGGTGCGTCCCAGGTGATGGTGCTCCCGAGATGAGCTCGTTATGTTTATTATATTAAACTAGGCCAGTGGATTTATGTCCGGTATAGTAAAAAGGTCGAGTGGTACTAATCTCGGATTATAAAAAGTTAATTAATTAATTTATCAATAAATTAATAAATTAACGAGCATTATATCTTTGATGTGGGGAGATTAAATGATTATTAATTTAGTTGTTCTGGAAGCAATTCTAGTGTAGGATGGTAGTGCCAGAATTAATTCGTTAGTGGTACAATTAATTATGTAGTGGGTTAATTGATAAAGTAGAATTAATTATTTAATTAATTATTCCTATGTGTTAATTAAGTAATTAACAGAGTAGAATTTTTTAATTAATTAATTAAGTCTTAAAGTTCAATTGGAAGTAGGAAATTCTAGAGATTAAAAAATTTATTTGGATTTGGAAATCTAATTAGATTTGGTCACTAATTGAATTTGGAAACTAATTAATTATCCTAAACCTAATAGGAAGGCCAATCCTAAACCAACTTGGGGTCTCTCTTGTAACTCTATAAATAGACAAGAGATTAGCAATTCAGAACACACAATTCATTAGTTTTCAAGACAAGAAAACTAGAGAGAGAAAATCCTAGAGAGAGAATTAATATTTTCTCTCAAAGTTGAATTCTCCAAACTCCGTGCAGCAGCTCAATTCCGGAGAAAAGTCCGGCGTTATTTTCTTCTTGAATCCGGCGGCGCATGGAGGAGTTTCTCGGGCGGCGGCGACGCGTGGGTTGTATGCGCAACGGCAGCGGGTCGGAAGATTTTTCCGGCGAGCTTTTGTGATGGATTGTTGATCGTTGGTTCATTGGCCACACAACGTACAAGCTGGTCTTGAGTCATACAAGCGATTACCTAAGTACACGCTTCAAGAGATAATTCTTAAACTTCCGCTTTAATTAGGAATTTATTATTGCGTGGTAAATCGAACAAGTAGAAGCTAAGATCCTACGCAATGTTATTTCAAGCAAGGATTGGAAAAGCGATTGTGCTAGACCTTAGGTCTGGTCAAGAGTTCCGATTCTGGAATGCATAGCATGAAAGTGAATTTTTAAACGGGCCTGGACAAATAATCTTTCAGGTGCTGGCGCCGCCGAGCGACGAGGTCCGAACCGAGTCGCCCAGCCTTTGGGATACCCAATTATTTGGAAGCCGGACGAAATATCGTGTCCCTAAAGATCACAATGAGTACATGTCATATTTTTGCAAAGGCCACGATCTGCTCCACTCCCAGGAACTGCCTGAGTAGCAAAAGTTGCTATCTCACCAATTCCGCTAACCAACTTGGAAAGAGAAACACGAAGACTTTCTTCCTGAACAAGCAATGAATAAATTCGTTCCAAGGAAGGAAGGGGCTTATGAGCCAAAACATTAGATCATATAGATCCATAGACATCTGGATCCAAACGATGCAGAAACTGGTGCAGACGCTCTATTTCACAATGCGTAAGTAAATTAGCCGACATTGTTGACTGACAGTTACCACAAAGAGAGGCCACAGAAACACAGTTATAGTCACCCACCCATGGCTTCCCAAAGACTTTGCAATTTTCCATAATATGCAATAATCATGAGTCCCTGCTGCTTACAGTTTGCCAATTCAGATTTCAATTGCTAAATTCTGGAACCAGTCACCACAGAAAACTGCTGCTTAATATGATTCAACAGATCAACTGCGACTTCAAGATAAGGAATAGATTTGTGCAAAGTAGGATCAATGGAATTTAAGATCCAAGAAATTAGCAGGGATTGGATCGTCCACCAATCCTCCAAATTATTGGCTTTCTTGAGCTGAAGAATATATCCATCCAATAAACTATATTTCTTTCGCGATCGAAGAGCAACTCGAATAGCCCTCGACCATTCATCATAATTCGATTCTCTTTCAACTGCACCTGAGTAATGAGCAAACCTGATGTATCTTGGGGTAAAATATCATATGGAAAAATATTTTGATGCTTTCCAATATTGTCTTCATCAGAACTAGAAGAGGAAGTATCATGATCGAATTCTTCTAATTTTCTTGAAAAAACCATCCGAAACTGCTGCGGAAATAACGTCGCTACTCAAGAAACAAAATCAACAAAATTGTTGCCCGAAAGAACCTCACTGCCGCTACTAAGTGCAGGCCACGATCGAGGTCGAGATATTGCTGCTGAATCACGAGTGACAGGAAATCGCTATGGAATTGCGACTTCACAGCACAAAGAACAAACGAAAAACCAACACAACCTGTCGTCGGCTTGAGTACTACCTGAGCCGAATTTTCTAAAGAAAGAAAAAATCAAGGAAATTCTCCCTGTTCTGGTACCATGACAAAATATGAAGAAGATTTTGTACAAGCATATCTTTGATTGATATATAAAAAAGAGTATTTATAGTTATAGGGTTTCAGGATTTCTTTTTGTAGAAGAAACCAGCTTTCTAATCCTAGAAGAACAGAAAATAGTAACCTACTATATTTACAATTTCTCTAAATATATATAGTTATACAATAATACAATTCTTCCACAAATAATGGGACCCGTCCTCCTGCTAATAAGATCCTAATTCAGGGAATCGATCGTCGTCGATTTCTAAGTTGCGAGATGAGTCTATAACAAAGTAAACATCTCGCCTCAGTTCACGTTGACGAATGTAAACGTTGTTTATACTATATGCATGTGTCCCTATTAACTACATGACTTCTTTCCCTCTACCCATTTTCCTCTACATGCCATTTACCAAATCAAAATCGAAAGGAGTAATTCCTATTTGAGTTAGCTACTCTCCAATAAAATACAACCCCTTCAGACCGCCATTGGCTTCAGCCCTTACACCCTTTGGTTTCTCATCTCAAAACTAATCTTCTAATTCCACTTCCTAAAAGACAGCTAATTAATGGATTTCCCTCAATTTAACTAAAACTCAATTCAAATTCGCCTACCAACATAATTCAAATAATTACCTTTTAGAATGTAGCATAGTGACAAACTCCAGCTAACCCTCACCCTTCTCACGAGCTAGCAGTTGGAAGTACTCTTTCCTAGTTCTGGACCCTGTGGATCGATTGCCGCGTGTAACAATGAGTGAAATCGGCTACTGAATCGCTCATTTCAAACTTATTAGGGGAGGGAAAAGATTATTAATACCAAACTATGAAAGTTTGATCCTTTGTTATTTTCCTCAATTTGATCCCTCTCTCCCATTCTTTCTCCTTTTTTTATATTTTTTTTATCAATCAGGATTTTAGTTTCAAATGAACAATGCAAAAATCCAGTATTAGAATTTCAGATTGCACAAAATCTGTTATAGCTGCTGCTTGTAAAATTCCTATGCTAACCGCAGACTATAGTATAAATAAACTATTTACAGAAACCAAACAGGTGTTGAAGTGAGAAAATAAACTGGTGAGCTTGACGACGAAGATTCAAAATCATATGTTGCACGTTATTTGGAATTTGGTCTGGGTCTTCTTCAGATTTTTTGTACTCAGCCTTGCGTTCGTATAACTTCCTTGATCTGATCCCTTGTTATTGTATACACATAGTAGTTTAAGCATGTCCTTGAGGAATTGCTGGAAGGACACAACAACAAATTGGGAGACCAGAAGGCATATTTCGTGAGTTCATAAACAAGAACATAAATGCAAAAGTTGAACATGCCAGCATAATCTTGCCAGAAAATATGTAGCAAATTAAAGGGTTGAAGATAGTTTTGAATCTATTAAATATTCATTCGAAAATGAAGGAACAAACTAAGATAGAGCAACAAGGCCACGCACCTCTGGCTGGTCTCTTTCATGAATCAATTGTTTCAGTGTCCAATTTGGTTGCCTTTCAAAGATCTTGAGCATAATCTCTTTTATTTTCGTCTCTTCCTCTTCTTTTTCTTTTCATTTCTGATACCACAGTAGGCATTTTCCTCTTCTCCTGTTCAGTAAATCATGGTTTTCTATGAAAATTTTGCTTCCAAATAACATGATGAAACAATAAATATCTAATTGGATTAGGTTATGTCGATTAGTTGGGTTTTCTTAAGTCTTTATAGCAACCATTCCCGGCATTGGCCTTAAATGTTGTCCACCACTAACTTGTCGGATGGAACATGTTGTAGCAATCAGTAGTTTTCACTCCTTTGAAAAGAAAGGTAAGCACTTGATTCTAACAAAGATCCCAAATTTTCACCTAAATCTGTCTGCTTTTAATCATATACTTTTTGTCCTTTCACGACAAAGTTTTCCATAGTCATCAACAGTTTTACTTGAGACTTCATGTCGAATTTGTGATAAATTTTCCCCTTCACAGAGATCTTTCCTTGACCTGACTCGGCAAACACCGACATTGGAATAAAATCGGTAGACATATCCACGGAGTAGCAAGTGGAACAAAGGGGCAATTTGAGAAGTTTGTTGGGTGAATTATAAATTTAGTCATCATACTTCGGTGAAATTTAGATTTTGGTCACTAAATTTAAAAACTCAAAAAACATCATTAACTTTGTCATTTTGATTTCACTTTTTGTCATTCCGTCAAAATAAACCGTTAAATGCATTAACGTTGTTAACTTTTAAGGGTAAATTGTCCAATCATCAATAATTAAATAGTGAATTATAAATTTGGTCATCATACTTTGGTGAAATTCAGGTTTTGGTCACTAACTTTTAGGAAAGCAAAAAAGTCACTAACTTTATCATTTTTGTTTTATTTTTGGTCACTCCGTTAAATTTTACCGTTAATATACTAACAGACAAATTTGAGGTCATTTTTGCCATTTTCTTTTGCAACTCTCTCCTACTTATGTAGCAAATTTTCAATCTCTTTTTTCTTTATTTAAAAATTTTTCTTTCCACTATAGTTTTTCACCCTCATTTTGTCTTTTCCCATTATTTTTTTCACTGTAGCACTTCAACCTTGATAAGCTGGAAATTAAGTGGTGGATTGAATGCAATTTGAGGGTTGTTTTGAGGGATTTAATGAGCTAATAGGCTAATTTTACTTGCAGGGGAGATTTCATAAAGGAGAGCAAAGAAAAGAGATTTTGGCAAATTTTGGAAGAAGTGGGCTGGATTGAAGAAAAAAAAACTGCAGAGGGAGAGTTATTAAAGTAGGCTGTGGGTTGAGACCCAAGATTTATTTTGGATTTTACAATCAGTTTTATTTTAATTGGTGTCCAAACTTAATTAGGAATAGTTATATATATTTTTAATTGTGGGCCCGTTATGAGGAGTAGTATATATACTAGAAACGTAGGTTTTATTAAGGGACTTTTGTTTGGAGGATTTTGGGAAAAAGGGTCGGCAGACTTGGTCCAGTGTGGTGCGAAGGTTTCCTGCGGCTAGACAGTACTATTCCTCCTTCTTTATTGTTCATGGGATTTTTATTTATTATTATTAGTTTTGTTTTTAATTCGATTATGAGTAGCTAAATTTTTAGTTCTAGTCAGAGGAATTACACCCTAGATGTGAATTAAATTGTGAGATAAATTTGTTCTTAATATCAATTGAGTTTTGATTATTTATTTATTCTCCACTTTGTCTGTTAGATTATTTAGCATTAATTGAATAGCTGGTAGCATTCAATTCTTCCTAGTAGTCTAGTCAACTCGAATACACGAGGTTCGGTATTCCTAAGAGTTTCAATTCAACTAATCACGTGGTACGTAGGTTAGCATTTTGAAGGGAATAAATAATCAACGTGCAATTAAACAAGGTTTGATTAATTGTAAATTGAATTGGGTCCTAGACTATCGAAATCAATGTTCTAGGAGGTTCCAGGACAGATATTCGATTATAGATGCAGTTAACGGAGGTTCCTTAATTGCTGGGTTAAATTTATAGCACTGAACTGTTAGGAGGTTCCAACAGGGAAAACCAATATAATCAAGGTTAATTGGGAAAATTTGTGCATCGAGGATCAATTTATCACATCTGGGTGGAAACAATTCCTTTGACTAGATCATTTCCTAAATTTGATTTAAGCAAATTCCTGTTTTCTTTATTAATTTTAATTGAAGTTTATTTAAGTAGATTAAATTCTCAAAAACCCCCCTTTTGGTTACCAGTTTCTGATTTAATTAATTCACTACACTGCTTCCTGTGGAGACGATCCTACTCACTGCTTGCTATTTTATTCTGTGTAGAGTAGGTATTTATTTTTGATTGGTTGACGACCCATCAAATTTTGGCGCCGTTGCCGGGGAGCACAGTTTAGTGTTTTTAATTTTAGTCAGAATTGTTTGTTCCTTTTTATGGTTCGCTCTTCTCGTACAGGCAAACTTGTCTTTGATCCAGAGATAGAGAAGACTGCAAAGAGGAACACCAAAGAGAAGAAACAAAGAGAGCAACTGGCTGAGTCAACATCTGGGGCTCCACCAGTTGACGAACAAGAAGAAGTTCAAGTTCCTGAAGAGGAGGAAGAGTTGGTTGCAACACCAATGGCAGACCGCACCTTAAGGGAGCTGGCAACTCCTGATGCCAACCCACAATCTTTATGCATTGCTCTTCCTGATAATACACCTAGATTTGAATTAAAATCTAGTACGATTCACTTACTTCCTAAATTTCGTGGTTTGACAGGCGAGGATCCCCACAAGCATCTGATGGAGTTTCATATCGTCTGTTCAGCAGTGAGCTACGAAAATGTCACTGAAGAGCAGATTAAGTTGCGGGCTTTTCCCTTTTCTTTGGAGGACAAGGCAAAGCATTGGTTATTTGGGTTACCCGCAGGCTCAGTCACCACATGGAATGATCTGAAGAAGCTGTTTTTGGAGAAGTTTTTCCCTGCATCTTGGGCTTCTAATATCAGGAAGGATATATGCGGTATCCGACAATACAGTGGAGAGCGCTTGTACGAATATTGGGAGAGATTCAGTGATTTGTGCAGAAGCTGTCCTCAGCATCAGATCCCAGAGCAGCTGTTGATCCAATATTTTTATGAGGGGTTATCTGAGCTTGACAGAGATAAAATTGATTCAGCAAGTGGAGGAGCACTTATGAACAAAACTCCTACAGAGGCGCGCAGGTTGATTTCAGTTCTATAGGAGAGCAGAACCGGTCACCAGAAAAGTAAATGAGGTCGGTACTCCAAGTATAGAAAATCAAATTGCTGAACTGACTAGTGTGGTGCGTCAGCTAGCAGTCGGACAGTTGCAGTCAGTTAAGGTGTGTGGTATTTGTGCAATGCAAGGACACACTTCAGAGGATTGTCATGTTATGCAGGAAGGTGAATTGGTAAATGCTGTAGGCGGATTTCAGGTTCCTCAAAGGAAATATGATCCGTATAGTAATTCCTACAATCCGGGATGGAGAAATCATCCGAATTTCAATTATAAGTAGCCTGGTTTTCAGCCACCTGGTTTACAACCACATCCACAGCCTCAACCTCAAATGAGGAACCCAGCTCCTGCACAGGGAAATGCTTCAGGACCTTCCATGGAAGAAATGATTAAGAATCTAACAATGACTGTGAATGGAATGGTTGAGAGAGAGCAAACACGTGAACAACAGTCTCAAGCAGCTATTAGGAATTTGGAGAAACAAGTCTCACAGTTGGCCACTCAAATGAATCAGAGGGACAGAGCGAATGGGAAACTTCCATCTCAAGCGGGATCTAGCTCAATGGAGAATGTTAGTGCCATGACCCTGAGGAGTGGGAAAGAGTTACCAGACCCCGCAGTTCCCATTCCAGCTGCCTAAGCATCTTCGCAGGAATCAAAGGAGGAAGTGGAGAGTGAAGAAAAGAACGAACAGGTGGTAAGTCCTAAATCTCCAGAGAAAAATATTGAAAGTTTAGTTCCACCTTTTCCTGGCAGGTTGGCACCAATGAGGAAGGAATACAGTGATGATGAGGTTCTAGATGTGTTTCGCAAGGTGACAATCAACATACCCTTGATGGAAGCCATAAGTCAAATCCCAAGGTATGCAAAATTCTTGAAGTCACTTTTGACTAGGAAGAGGCGACCGGAAGGTAAAGTGTATGTCAATGAGAATGTATCTTCAGTACTTCAGTGGAAACTGCCTCAAAAATGCACAGACCCAGGTATATTTGCTATTTCATGTGTTATTGGGTCAAGGGTAATAGAAGCAGCTATGCTGGATTTAGGTGCTTCAATTAATGTGATGTCTTTATCTCTTTTTAAGAAGTTAAAAATTGGAGCTCTTAAAGACACAAAGGTCATAGTGCAATTAGCCAATAGATCAATGATATATCCTGAAGGGGTAGTGGAGGATGTCTTAGTTAAATGCGATAAATTAATATTTCCTGCTGACTTTTACATCCTTGCATGAATGATAAACATGTTATAAATGCTGATATTTTGTTGTTAGGAAGATCATTCATGAAAACTGCCAAAACAAAAATTGATGTTAATGCTGGCATTTTTACTTTTGAGTTTGATGGTGAGAAAGTGCACTTTAACATGTATGAAGCTATGAAGTACCCACCTGACTCTGAGTATTTTGTTAACGTTACCTTAGTTGATGCTATTGTGCAAGAAGAGATAGAGTTTAATCTGATGCTTGATGAGCTGAACTTTGTGTTACAGCATAGTTTGCAGGAAAAAGACACTCACAGAGACATGAGTGAAGCTGTCATTAAGGCGATAATGGCGTTTCATGCCAATCCTGAGCTGCCACCAAGGTTTGCAAATAATTTTTTGGAATTGCCTTCATCTTCTGAAGGAGTTTTACCTTCTGTGGTACAGGCACCCAAGTTAGAGCTGAAGACATTGCCGAGTCATCTCAAGTATGTTTACTTGGGAGAGCTTAACACATTGCCTGTGATCATTTCAAAGGGTCTCACTGAAGTGCAAAAAGAAAAGTTGCTGAGAGTATTGCGGGACCACAGAACAGCCATAGGGTGGACACTAGCAGATATCAAGGGCATCAGTCCTTCCATCTGCATGCATCGCATCTTTCTTGAAGCAGACTTGAAACCTGTCAGAGAAGCTCAGAGGAAATTAAATCCTGCAATGAAAGAGGTAGTGATGAAGGAAATTCTTAAATTACTTGATGCAGGAATTATTTATTCTGTTTCTGATAGTAAATGGGTTAGCCCAGTCCATGTTGTGCCTAAGAAGTCGGGATTTCAATTGGTTAAAAATGAGGCTAATGAGTTGGTTCCTATGAGATTGCAGACAGGTTGGCGCATGTGCATAGATTTTAGGAAGTTAAATGCAGCCACAAGGAAGGATCACTTTCCACTTCCTTTCATTGATCAAATGTTGGAATGTTTGGCAGGTAAGGATTTTTTCTACTTTCTAGATGGGTATTCCGGGTATTTCCAAATAGCAGTAGCTCCGGATGACCAAGATAAGACTACCTTTACTTGTCCATTTGGTACATTTGCATATAGGCGCATGCCCTTTGGTATGTGTAATGCTCCGGGAACTTTTCAAAGATGCATGATGAGTATATTTTCAGATTTTCTTGAAAAATGCATTGAAATTTTCATGGATGATTTTACTGTGTATGGTGACTCGTTTGACCAATGCTTGGAAAGTTTGTCATTAGTTTTACAAAGATGCATTGAAAAAGATTTGGTGTTGAATTATGAGAAGTGCACTTCATGGTGAGAGAGGGAATTGTACTAGGTCATGTGGTATCATCAAGAGGAATAGAAGTGGATAAGACTAAAATTGATTTGATTGCTAGTTTGCCTTATCCTACTAACGTTCGAGAAATTCAAAGCTTTCTTGGTCATGCAGGGTTTTATAGACGCTTCATTAAGGATTTCTCGAAGATCACACAACCCTTGTCACGGTTACTGCAGAATGATGTGCCCTTTGAATTTGGGGAGGAGTGTAAGAAGGCTTTCCATAAATTAAAGGAGTTACTCACGTAAACTCCAATAATTCAACCTCCCAATTGGGAACTGCCTTTTGAGCTCATGTGTGATGCCAGCCACTATGATGTGGGGGCTGTGCTTGGACAAAGAAGTGGAAGACAGAGTCACGTCATTTATTATGCCTCTAAAACCCTTGACTCAGCGCAATGCAATTACACCACCACAGAAAAAGAACTTTTAGCTATTGTGTTTGCTTTTGAAAATTTTCGTTCTTACTTGCTAGGTTCTAAAGTGGTCGTGTTTTCTGATCATGCAGCTTTAAAATTCTTGCTGTCGAAGAAGGAATCAAAGCCGAGGCTCATTCAATGGATTCTTCTACTACAAGAGTTTGATTGGGAAATAAAGGATAGGAAGGGTGCAGAATTTAATCTACTTAAATAAACTTCAATTAAAATTAATAAAGAAAACAGGAATTTGCTTAAATCAAATTTAGGAAATGATCTAGTCAAAGGAATTGTTTCCACCCAGATGTGATAAATTGATCCTCGATGCACAAATTTTCCTAAATAACCTTGATTATATTGGTTTTCCCTGTTGGAACCTCTTAACAGTTCAGTCCTATAAATTTAACCCAGCAATTAAGGAACCTCCGTTAACTGCATCTATAATCGAATATCTGTTCTGGAACCTCCTAGAACATTGATTTCGATAGTCTAGGACCCAATTCAATTTACAATTAATCAAACCTTGTTTAATTGCACGTTGATTATTTATTCCCTTCAAAACGCTAACCTACGTACCACGTGATTAGTTGAATTGAAACTCTTAGGAATACCAAACCTCGTGTATTCGAGTTGACTAGACTACTAGGAAGAATTGAATGCTACCAGCTATTCAATTAATGCTAAATAATCTAACAAACAAAGTGGAGAATAAATAAATAATCAAAACTCAATTGATATTAAGAACAAATTTATCTCACAATTTAATTCACATCTAGGGTGTAATTCCTCTGACTAGAACTAAAAATTTAGCTACTCATAATCGAATTAAAAACAAAACTAATAATAATAAATAAAAATCCCATGAACAATAAAGAAGGAGGAATAGTACTTTCTAGCCGCAGGAAACCTTCGCACCACACTGGACCAAGTCCGCTGACCCTTTTTCCCAAAATCCTCCAAACAAAAGTCCCTTAATAAAACCTACGTTTCTAGTATATATACTACTCCTCATAACGGGCCCACAATTAAAAATATATATAACTATTCCTAATTAAGTTTGGACACCAATTAAAATAAAACTGATTGTAAAATCCAAAATAAATCTTGGGTCTCAACCCACAGCCCACTTTAATAACTCTCCCTCTGCAGTTTTTTTTTCTTCAATCCAGCCCACTTCTTCCAAAATTTGCCAAAATCTCTTTTCTTTGCTCTCTTTTATGAAATCTCCCCTGCAAGTAAAATTAGCCTATTAGCTCATTAAATCCCTCAAAACAACCCTCAAATTGCATTCAATCCACCACTTAATTTCCAGCTTATCAAATTCCCCCACACCTAAACAATGCTTGTCCCCAAGCATGACTCAAAACTAAAGAAGAAAAAAAAACAAACACAAAACAACAACTTGGCTTCTCAATATGCAATATGTAACTAAGTAAGGTTTGCAATCCACATAAGAGTTTTCATAGTATCGAGCATTTGTAATGACTATACCACTTCCTCATAACTTCCCAAACTCAAATAACACACAAAAGTGACAACCACCTCCCCAGCTCTTCTCCTCCTCGGCCCGTCAACTACCACCCGCCCCTCTGCTCCGCCTTTTTCCCTCCACTCTTCCTATCTCGGTTCCAACATCAGTTCACCCAACAACAGTTCGCTGCCGCGCCAAGGTTCCAGTTCAGCGGTGGACGTGCGACTCACCAAGTTCTTTCTGTTGGAGTAGAATACATAAGCTATGCTTGTATTGTACAGTTTCCCAGTTTAATATATCGATTTGTGTTTCAGTCATATCTGGTTGTGCATTTATCGTCCATTTATATTATGTAAGTAGATGATGAGGTGTCTGGTGCGACACAGTAGATCTCATCATTAGTTGAAAGACATAATATATAAATGAGGTTCGTAACCGAGACAGCTTTGGATAAACTGTCAGTCTAGGTTATTATGTGATTTCAGATAATTAGTTTGTCTAAACTAATTGAATCACATAGATATGCCCGGGGCATATTGAACTTGACTCTTAGGAATAATTTGTCTTGTACTGATTTAATAGACAAATCGATCCTTGTATTCTATCTCTAAATCCCTAGACTCGAGTGGGTATGAGGATTAGACATAATGTACTTTGATCTGCCAATGGGTGAGGTCAAATGTGGCCAATAATCTCGGTAGGTTGGGTGCGCGTGTTTAGTTACTTGGTGTGCTGCTGCTTTTCGAAAGGAAACCATGTACCGGTGCGTCCGGGGTGATGGTGCTCCCGAGATGAGCTCGAAATGTTTATTATACTAAACCCGGCCGGTGGACTTATGTCCGGTATAGTAAAAAGGTCGAGTGGTACTAGTCTCGGAATTAAAGAAGTTGATGAATTAATTTATCAGTAAATTAATGAATTAACGAGCACTATATCTTTGATGTGGGGAGATTATGAATATAATTTAATTAAGTTGTTCCGGAAGCAATTCTGGTGTAAGGTGGTAGTGCCATAATTAATCCATTAGTGGTACGATTAATTATGTACAGGGTTAATGACAAATGTAGATTTAATTAATTTAGAAATTAATTAATCCTTGTGTCAGTTGGTTGTGAATCATCCCAGGAACTGGTTTGGGATAAGTGAATCCCTGTGTCAGTTGGGAGTGATTCATCCCAGGAACTGGATTGGGATAAGTGAATCCCTGTGACAGTTGGGAGTGTATCAGTCCAGGAACAGGATTGAAGGAAACAGAATCTGTATCAGTCCAGAAACAGGATTGAAGGAAAACAGAAACCCAGTAGGAAGACCAATCCTAAACCAACTTGGAGTCTCTCTTGTAACTCTATAAATAGACAAGGGATCAGTCATTCAGAATAAAACAATTACACAATTAATTCACAGGATTTCTAGAGAGAGAAAATTCTAGAGAGAGAAAACGTTTCTCTCTCCAAGTCAAATTTTCAATAAAGTGTGCAGCTGGGTTTTGGGTTTCTAGTGGCTGAAATTTTGGCCTTGGTCTATACCAGCTGCCCGTAGCTTTCTCTCTCTGCGGGCGGTGCGTTTATAGTACGTGCCAGGTGCTGCGGGGCTAGAGTTTTCTAGCAGGTGGATTATGGTGAGTAGCTGATCAATTGACTTCTAGTTCGTTGCCCACACAACGTGAAGTCATAGTCTTGAGGTATACAAGAGAATCACCAAGTGCACGCTTCAAAGCTACTTTTCTAAGATTCCGCTTTAATAGAAATTTTTGTTGCGTGGTAAATCGAACAAGTGCAAACCCAGATCCTACCAAAATCTTTCAATTGGTATCAGAGCCTGGTTTAGGGGGTTCGGTGCTTGTTCGATTTATTAAATGGTTTTATTTGCAGGTAGTTTAGAATCCCGACTATTATGGTTACGTTTGTATGAGTTTTAATTAAACTCCGGAACCTGTCCGGATTTAATTTTATTATGAATTTTTGTAATAGTTTAACCACGTGCTGGAAGCCGTGTAGGATTAGATCAAATCTGTAGTAGGATTTTTTCTATGTAATTTCGATTATTTAATTTTCCTAGAAGGCCTTGTAGTAGGAAAATTGTTTTTTTGTAATCGAATGCGTTATGGTGGGCAACTTGGATTCGTGGGTTTTGGGTTATCATGAATTTGAAGAAACCCAGGAAACCCAGAACGAATTGCAAGAAGACCAAATAGCGTGGGAAAAAGCGAAGGAGGAGTTGGCGGCAGGAGGCGACGCTGGCAACGATTGCCGGCAGCAAAATCGCCGGCCGGCAGGCGAAAAACGCAGCAGCAGGCAGCAGCAGCGCGCAGCAGTCGCTGCACGCAGCAGCTGCTGCGCGCTGCTGCCAGGCGCGGGCCGCGCGCTGGGCCGCGCGCGCACGGGCCGTGCGGGCTGTGTGCGCGGGCAGCACGGCCCGAGGGCCGTGCTGCGGCCCGTGCAGCCCGTTCGGGCAGTTCGAGCTGTTTTTGGCCCGTTTTTCCTCCAGTTTTTGTTTTTTGAAATTCAAGACTCTCTCCATCGAGTGACGTGACGGGACACGAGATCAAGGCAAAGGATGGAAGCAATTAAAACCATAATAGTCGGGGAATTTTTTTTTTTCGAATTTATTTCCCGTATTTATTGTTTTAATTTTTTATGCTTTATTTTTATGCTGTATTTTAGATGCATGAATTAAAGCATGTCTGGTTTTATGGTTGCACATAACTTAGGTTAGTTAATTGCATGTTAAAACCGGAAAAACCCTCAATTTGGAAATCTAAGTGGGAGCGGGTTGTGTTATACCCCCATGGCCACCATTACGGGTTCATATGCGATGTGGGTGGGCTTGCGCGTTGGCATTAGGGCCTTCCTCCATTCGGATGAGTCCAGCCCCGAGATCGCTAGACTATGAGCTTCTGAGTAAGATGACTAGAGCGAGTTTAACTAGGAGAAATGCGACACCCTCTCCATCTGAGGCGCACTATCCTGAGGTAACAAACTCAGAAGTCACGTAATGGCACACACTTAGTGTATGATCTGCAGTATTCCTCCAGCGAGGTTACGCTGCTTACTAGTACGGCTGAAAGCACCGACTATTAGCTACATTGATCAAAAGATCGTTGGTCAGATAGTGTAGTTAATGAACTTGGTTCTTCTCAAATGAATGTGGGTTAGCATAAACGTCCACATTGCGTGGCTTGCGAGAATCCCGGTGGATGAGATGTTGGTGGATTAATATTTTTATTTTGAGGGAAATCAATAATTAATTGAATTTTCATGTTTTCGAAAATTCTAGCATATATAACTGAAACACTGTTTGTTTAACTTTCCAGTTTAAATCGATATGGCATTCAATCCTTTAGCTGCTATTTTGAAAAACAACAATTTAACTGGAACAAATAATGTCGATGGAAGTCGTAACTTGGACATTGTCCTTAGGGCTGAGAGCGCTCTTGTGAGAGATCGTGTCATTAACATGATTAGTAACATCAACAAAGTTGAGGTAGTGGGAGGCGAAATCGTTGGTGAAACCAAAGCCGATATTGTCCTCCAGAGCTTGCCTCAAAGCTATGAGCGGATTCAGTTGAACTACAACATAAGTATGATGTTGTGGAGTTCATCCGAGCTCTTGGCAGAGTTGATGGTGGCTAAAAGTCTTCTTCAAGAGAAGAAGCGAGCTTTAGTCGCAGTCGAAGCTTTAGAATCTTCTTCTGAGCCTGAGGCCTGAAAAAAGAAGAGAAAGCTCGAGGGAGTAGCTAAAAAGGCACAAATTGTGCCTAAGCCAGATATTGCAAAGAAAAAGTCGAAAGACAAGTGCTTCAAGTGCAATAAGTCGGGACATTGGAAAGCGGATTGTCCAAAGCTTATATGTACGATAAATTATGCCTTAATTACTGAGACATGTTTAGCGGCGATTCCCACTGATACTTGGTGTGTGGATTCAGGTGCCACTGACTATGTTTGTATTTCTTTGCAAGGGTTCCAAGTAACCCAGAAGCTTAGAAAAGGCGAATTGGATATCTACTTGGGCGACACTACAAGAGTGTAAGTAGAAGCAGTGGGAGTAGTTAAGTTGAATTTTGAAAATTCTAGCTTGGAGTTAGTTAATTGTCTTTATGTACCGAGTTTTAGAAAGAACTTGATTTCGGTTTCTAAACTCTTGAAGAACGGGTATAAGTTTATTTTTTCTGATGACTGTGTTGTTATTAGAAGAAATGGAAAACTTATTTGTTTTGGTTCATTGGCGGACAATTTGTTTGTGGTTAACTCTAACTCCCCTGTTGCGCAAAACATAGAGATAGATAGCTCAGAATCTAACATTAATAAGAGGAAGAAACCTTCTGAAATGAATCAAACCTATCTTTGGCATCTAAGGCTAGGTCATATATACCTTAGTAGGATTCAGAGGTTGGTCAATGATGGACCTTTGGGTTCATTAGATATTGACAGTTATGCAACCTGCGAATCTTGCTTGGAAGGTAAGATGACCAAGAGACCTTTTAAGGCAAAAAGTCATAGAGCTAAAGAAGTATTAGAGTTGATTTATTCTGACTTGTGTGGACCTATGATGGTCCAGGCATGAGGGGGATATGAGTATTTCGTGACGTTCACGGATGACTACTCTAGGTATGGATACATTTACCTAATGCACCACAAGTCCGAATGTTTTGGCAAGTTCAATGAGTTTCGGGCAGATGTGGAGAAGTATCATGGTAAGAGTATGAAGTCACTGCGTACAGATCGTGGTGGGGAGTACCTGTCCCATGAATTTCGAGATTACCTCACAGAGGTAGGAATTCAGTCTCAGTTGTCTGCACCTGGCACGCCACAGCAGAATGGTGTAGCAGAAAGGAGGAACCGAACTCTTATGGAAATGGTTAGGTCCATGATGAGCTATAGTGATTTGCCAAGTTCGTTATGGGGATATGCCTTGGAAACGGCATTGTATATTCTTAATCTTGTACCATCTAAAATCGTGCCTTCAACCCTAGTAGAGTTGTAGAATGGGTGGATGTCCAGTCTAAGACATCTCAAAATTTGGGGCTGCCCAGCACATGTGCTTAAGGCAGATACGGCTAAGTTAGATGCAAGAACAGAATTAATGTTGTTTGTAGGATATCCTAGGGGAACGAAAGGTGGTCTATTCTATAGTCCTAAAGATCAGAAGGTGGTGGTAAGTACCAACGCTATATTTTTAGAAGAGGACTATGTCTTAGACCACAAGCCCAAGAGTAAGATAGTACTAGAAGAGCTTAGATGACAAACTACTAATCCTGATGCACCAGCGCAAGTAGATACACTACACACTGCACATGAGATCACAGATGATGCGCCTACACAGGCGGTGCCTCGTCGTAGTGGGAGGGTTGTGAGACAGCTAGACAGGTTCGTTGGCATAGGAGAGGCTTCAGACCTAGTCCCAGGTATGCCTGAACCTGACCCAGTTAACTACAATGAGGTGCTTCGAGATAAAGATGCAGAATCTTGGCGTAAGGCAATGATATCCGAGATGGGGTCAATAGACCACAATCAAGCCTGGGAGCTTGTGGACCTGCCTGATGGGTTTAAGCCCATTGGATGCAAATGGGTCTACAATCGTAAGAGAGGACCTGACGGGAAGGTGGAAACCTTTAAAGCTAGGCTGGCGGAGAAGGGGTATACTCAGAAAGAGGGAATCGATTATGAGGAAACCTTCTCCCCGGTAGCCATGCTTAAGTCGATCCGGATTCTCTTGGCCATAGCTGCTCATATGGATTATGAGATTTGGCAGATGGATGACAAGACAGCTTTCCTAAACGGAAGTCTTGAGGAAACTATCTTTATGCAGCAACCAGAGGGATTCATTGAAAAAAGCCAAGAGCATAAGGTTTGCAGGCTTAAGAGGTCTATTTATGGACTTAAGCAGGCATCCAGATCTTGGAACATCCGGTTTGATGAAGTAATCCAGTCCTTTGGATTTACTCAGTGTCCGGATGAGCAATGTGTATATCGCAGACGTGATGGAAACTCAGTGGTGTTTCTTGTGCTTTACGTAGATGACATTCTATTGATTGGCAACAACAAGAAAGTGTTATCGGACGTAAAGGCATGGCTGTCCAAGCAATTTGATATGAAGGACTTGGGGAAAGCGAGGCATATCCTTGGGATCAAGATTATTCGAGATCGTAAGAAACGTTCACTAATACTCTCCCAAGCTTCGTACATAGACACGATTCTGGCCCGTTTTAACATGCAGAACTCCAAGAAAGGTTTTCTACCTTTCAGGCATGGAGTGTTTCTATCTAAGGAACAGTCTCCTAAGACTATTGAGGAGACAATGAAGACAGTTCCATATGCTTCGGCAGTAGGAAGTCTCATGTATGCCATGTTGTGTACGAGGCCTGATATCTGTTATGCTGTTGGCATGGTGAGCAGATATCAGAGTAATCCCAGGAAAGCTCATTGGGAAGCAGTAAAATGCATTCTCAAGTATTTGCGCCGAACGAGAGACCAAGTTCTGGTCTATCAGGAGTCTGAGCTGGTACCTCGAGGTTACACAGATTCAGATTTCCAAGGCGACAGGGACAAGAGCAAGTCTACCTCAGGGTATGTGTTTACTCTAGGAGGTGGAGCCATAGTTTGGCAGAGTGTCAAGCAGAAACGCATGGCGGACTCTACCTTGGAGGCTGAGTATGTTGCCGCGTCAGAGGCAGCGAAAGAAGCAATATGGCTCAAGAACTTCCTAGTGGACTTAGATGTGATTCCTGGTTTGCCGAAGTCTATCACGGTTTATTGTGATAACAATAGTGCAGTAGCAAACTCGAAAAAACCACGAGCCCACAAGGCGAGTAAACATATACAGCACAAGTACCACCTGATATGAGACATCATAAAGAGGGTAGACGTAGTCGTGGCTAAGATAGCATCAGAGGATAACCTTGCAGATCCATTCACGAAAACATTGACTTTAAAAGTCTTAGAGGCTCACGTGAAGGGCATGGGGATCAGATGCTTAGGAGAGCCTTGACAGTTTTTCTAGATAGATAGCAGCAGATTGGGTAGGATTGTATATAGTTGTATACTTAAAGCACAACTTAAGTATTAGTGGGAGATTGTTGGAGTAGAATACATAAGCTATGCTTGTATTGTACAGTTTCCCAGTTTAATATATCGATTTGTGTTTCAGTCATATCTGGTTGTGCATTTATCGTCCATTTATATTATGTAAGTAGATGATGAGGTGTCTGGTGCGACACAGTAGATCTCATCATTGGTTGAAAGACATAATATATAAATGAGGTTCGTAACCGAGACAGCTTTGGACAAACTGTCAGTCTAGGTTATTATGTGATTCAGATAATTAGTTTGTCTAAACTAATTGAATCATATAGATATGCCCGGGGCATATTGAACTTGACTCTTAGGAATGATTTGTCTTGTACTGATTTAATAGACAAATCGATCCTTGTATTCTATCTCTAAATCCCTAGACTCGAGTGGGCATGAGGATTAGACATAGTGTACTTTGATCTGCCAATGGGTGAGGTCAAATGTGGCCAATAATCTCGGTAGGTTGGGTGCG
Organism: Knoxia roxburghii; assembly: GCA_030378225.1. NCBI lineage: Eukaryota > Viridiplantae > Streptophyta > Magnoliopsida > Gentianales > Rubiaceae > Knoxia > Knoxia roxburghii. The sequence goes on along the minus strand of CM059415.1, from coordinate 39,263,294 downwards.
CGTGTTTAGTTACTTGGTGTGCTGCTGCTTTTCGAAAGAAAACCATGTACCGGTGCATCTGGGGTGATGGTGCTCCCGAGATGAGCTCGAAATGTTTATTATACTAAACCCGGCCGGTGGACTTATGTCCGGTATAGTAAAAAGGTCGAGTGGTACTAGTCTCGGAATTAAAGAAGTTGATGAATTAATTTATCAGTAAATTAATGAATTAACGAGCACTATATCTTTGATGTGGGGAGATTATGAATATAATTTAATTAAGTTGTTCCGGAAGCAATTCTGGTGTAGGGTGGTAGTGCCATAATTAATCCGTTAGTGGTATGATTAATTATGTACTGGTTAATGACAAAGGTAGATTTAATTAATTTAGAAATTAATTAATCCTTGTGTCAGTTGGTTGTGAATCATCCCAGGAACAGGTTTGGGATAAGTGAATCCCTGTGTCAGTTGGGAGTGATTCATCCCAGGAACTGGATTGGGATAAGTGAATCCCTGTGACAGTTGGGAGTGTATCAGTCCAGGAACAGGATTGTAGGAAACAGAATCTGTATCAGTCCAGAAACAGGATTAAAGGAAAACAGAAACCCAGTAGGAAAACCAATCCTAAACCAACTTGGAGTCTCTCTTGTAACTCTATAAATAGACAAGGGATCAGTCATTCAGAATAAAACAATTACACAATTAATCCACAGGATTTCTAGAGAGAGAAAATTCTAGAGAGAGAAAACGTTTCTCTCTCCAAGTCGAATTTTCAAGAAAGTGTGCAGCTGGGTTTTGGGTTTCTAGTGGCTGAAATTTTGGCCTTGGTCTATACCAGCTGCGCGTAGCTTTCTCTCTCTGCGGGCGGTGCGTTTATAGTACGTGCCAGGTGCTGCGGGGCTAGAGTTTTCTAGCAGGTGGATTGTGGTGAGTAGCTGATCAATTGACTTCTAGTTCGTTGCCCACACAACGTGAAGTCATAGTCTTGAGGCATACAAGAGAATCACCAAGTGCACGCTTCAAAAGTACTTTTCTAAGATTCCGCTTTAATAGAAATTTTTGTTGCGTGGTAAATCGAGCAAGTGCAAACCCAGATCCTACCAAAATCTTTCACTTTCCCCTTCGCCAGCCGTCGTTTCGTCCAAGGGTCTCCGTCGGCGCCGCACACCGCACGCGGATTTGTCGGATTTGTCTGGCCGTCCATTAACAGACATAATTTCTTCAACACTTTGCCCCGTCTGTTAGCAGAGGCCGTCACAGTCCTCTTTGAACATTAATTCTTGCTGTTTTTCTTTTAAATTTCTGTACACGCTCTGTTTTTGCCAATAGAAACTTTGGCTGATTGTGTTGTTTTCTAATTTCTGGTGCAGCGAGTATGGTTCGCAAGAAGGCAAAAGCCAACCGGCCACCACGGTTGGAGCCAACCTCATTGGAGCTGGAGGACACGCCTCCATCATCCCCATTGCCGTCGGTTCGGTCCGCTCGGGCGCTAGTTCCTGTTCGAGGGCCCCAAGCCAAGCGGCCGGCGGATAATCCAGGCTCTCCTCCCACTTCCACTGTCGCGAATTCAACTGAGCATTCGGCTGCCGCCGTTTCATGCTCATCCACCGATGTACCAGCGCCGCCGCCACCTAAACGGCCTAAGTTGCCGGCGGACCAATCAAAAGGAGAAGACAAAACGTGGATAGGACGTAGGAAGACCACCTCAGGCCCCAATACTTTGCCCCCTTCCGAATCTCGTTTATTCAAGGTAAAATTTGCTAAACCCAGTCAACAAGAGAAGTATAAACTGCTTTCTTCCAAAAGTATTTATGAGTGTAAACGTTTTGATTTGGAAGCTTTGCATACGTTGAATGTCTATGATTCAGTGCGGGCAATGTTTGAGGGTATTGGTTGGGAAGAGTATTTCAATTTATCCTTGCCTGCCTATGTTGAATTAACAAGGGAATTTCATGCAAGTTTGGAATACAAACCTCCAAAGAAGAATTTTACTCTAGATTCACCAAATGTTATTTGTTTTCAATTGATGAATAAGTGTTTTAAAATGTCTTTGGTGCAATTCGATATAGCAATGGGTTTTCTTTCTGAGAGTGAGTCTAAAACTGAGGCTTATACGTCATGTGAGTTAGATGTTCCGAAAGGTTTTTATCCTACTGAATGTCTTGCTGAATGGAAAAGATTAGCTCATAAATCTTTGGATATTTTTAAGCCAAGCAAAGTATGTGATTATTTCTTTGAGGATCCTGTATTAAGATTGTGCCATAGATTCCTGGGCTATAGTTTAGCAGGGAGGAAGGATCAAGCGAACATAATCACCACACACGAATTGTTTTTAATTACTCGCATGCTCCAGCGGAAACGTGTGTGCTTTGCTTATACTTTTGTGCATCAATTGAGAGCTTCTCATAACCGTAAGGGCAGGGGGTTAACCTTGGGATCGTTAATAACCCATTTGGCAGTTAATTTAAAGGTTTTGGATTTACAGCATAACCCTTTGCATGTGGCTCGTCCTGTAGTGCCTTTGAATTTGCCTAGTTTATTACGCATGCAGCTCATTGTTTGTAAGGGTGACACATATGAGTTTCTTCCGCTGGGAAAACTATTCCCGAGCACGCATGCTAGCTCTTCTCATGCAGGTGATTCTGAGGAGGAATAAGAGGATTCTTCTTTCGTGACCAAGGCGCAATTCACAGCCCTCCAAGCACAGCTTACTAGCATTCAAGAGGTTTTAGCAATCCATCAAGCATCTCTCCAGGCCTTGTGTGATTGCGTCGGCCTCAGTCCAGCAGCTCCTCCACCATAGGGAGTTCCCTCCATACCTTACTCTTGTTTAGTACTACACTTTCGTGTGTAGATATTTTTTTTATTTTTTATTATTCTTATTTGTTTTTTTTATTTTATGTGTTGCTTGTTGTCTTCATACTTATTGTCTACATTGAGGACAATGTAGATTTTAGGTGTGGGGGGGTGTTATTTTGGTTGCTTTGTTTTAAGTATGTTTTGTTTTATGTTTCGTGTGGATAATTGATAGGCAATGTGTGATTTAGGTAAGATAAGGATGAAATGTAGGAAGAATTAGTAGTGTTTAGTGTTGGATGACTATAACTCTTCTTTGTGATAACTCAAATGATGATGCATGTTGGAGTGACACCAAAAGCCATATTAAGTGAGATTTTGGGCCTTAACGAGCAACAACTCTTTCTTGTGCTCAAATTGTTTTTTTTTTAGAGTGTTTCGCGCATAGTTTGCATATTCTAGAACTTGCTTGGTTATGCATGTTACCGTTGCTTGTGAATTTAAAGTACAAAAAGGATAAAGGCAATAGGATAACCAAATTTGGCTTGCTAAAAAATCCAACCTTCAATTTTTACCTTTAGTTAACCTTTTTGAAGCTTGGACCTGATTCTTTGATTTTAAAGCCATTAAATTAAACCTAGGCCTGCGTTTAGCGTGCTCTTTTCGCCTAGTTATTGAAAGAAGTATATACTTGGTTGTTAACTTGGGTTTGTGGTTTGAAGGCGGACATTGTAAGGCAATAGTAACTCATTAAGGATAAGTTGTGCTCTAATCAAGGTGTTGAAAAAAAAAAATGAAAAAAATGAAAATGAAAAAAAAAAAAAGAGAAAAGAAGACAAGAAAGAAAAGGAGCCAATATAAACAAATTCAAATGAATTTGTGTGGCTAGAGAAAAAAAGAAAAGAAAAAAAAAAGATTGTGGAAAGAGCCAGGTTTGGAATCCTTTGTGGGTTAGTAGTGTCTTGCATGGGTCATCTTCGGTAAGATGGTTGAAAGTTAACAATCAAGTGTGTTCTTTCTTTCATAACTTTAGCCTTTGTTTAATCCTTGTTTATCCTACCTTGTCCTGAGCCCATGATGACCCTTGACGAAGACCTTTTGATTTGTACTTTGATTTATTTGAGTGATAGTAATGTGTTAATTCTGCAAGCTTATGGCAAGAACATGCTATGTGATGAATTGAGTGTTTAAATGTCCTTGAAACACTTTTGAGTGCATGAGAGATTACCGGTGAGGTGGTTGTCACTTTTGTGTGTTATTTGAGTTTGGGAAGTTATGAGGAAGTGGTATAGTCATTACAAATGCTCGATACTATGAAAACTCTTATGTGGATTGCAAACCTTACTTAGTTGCATATTGCATATTGAGAAGCCAAGTTGTTGTTTTGTGTTTGTTTCTTTTTCTTCTTTAGTTTTGAGTCATGCTTGGGGACAAGCATTGTTTAGGTGTGGGGGAATTTGATAAGCTGGAAATTAAGTGGTGGATTGAATGCAATTTGAGGGTTGTTTTGAGGGATTTAATGAGCTAATAGGCTAATTTTACTTGCAGGGGAGATTTCATAAAGGAGAGCAAAGAAAAGAGATTTTGGCAAATTTTGGAAGAAGTGGGCTGGATTGAAGAAAAAAAAACTGCAGAGGGAGAGTTATTAAAGTGGGCTGTGGGTTGAGACCCAAGATTTATTTTGGATTTTACAATCAGTTTTATTTTAATTGGTGTCCAAACTTAATTAGGAATAGTTATATATATTTTTAATTGTGGGCCCGTTATGAGGAGTAGTATATATACTAGAAACGTAGGTTTTATTAAGGGACTTTTGTTTGGAGGATTTTGGGAAAAAGGGTCGGCAGACTTGGTCCAGTGTGGTGCGAAGGTTTCCCTAGACAGTACTATTCCTCCTTCTTTATTGTTCATGGGATTTTTATTTATTATTATTAGTTTTGTTTTTAATTCGATTATGAGTAGCTAAATTTTTAGTTCTAGTCAGAGGAATTACACCCTAGATGTGAATTAAATTGTGAGATAAATTTGTTCTTAATATCAATTGAGTTTTGATTATTTATTTATTCTCCACTTTGTTTGTTAGATTATTTAGCATTAATTGAATAGCTGGTAGCATTCAATTCTTCCTAGTAGTCTAGTCAACTCGAACACACGAGGTTTGGTATTCCTAAGAGTTTCAATTCAACTAATCACGTGGTACGTAGGTTAGCGTTTTGAAGGGAATAAATAATCAACGTGCAATTAAACAAGGTTTGATTAATTGTAAATTGAATTGGGTCCTAGACTATCGAAATCAATGTTCTAGGAGGTTCCAGGACAGATATTCGATTATAGAAGCAGTTAACGGAGGTTCCTTAATTGCTGGGTTAAATTTATAGGACTGAACTGTTAGGAGGTTCCAACAGGGAAAACCAATATAATCAAGGTTAATTGGGAAAATTTGTGCATCGAGGATCAATTTATCACATCTGGGTGGAAACAATTCCTTTGACTAGATCATTTCCTAAATTTGATTTAAGCAAATTCCTGTTTTTGTTATTAATTTTAATTGAAGTTTATTTAAGTAGATTAAATTCTCAAAAACCCCTCTTTTGGTTACCAGTTTCTGATTTAATTAATTCACTACCCTGCTTCCTGTGGAGACGATCCTACTCACTGCTTGCTATTTTATTCTGTGTAGAGTAGGTATTTATTTTTGATTGGTTGACGACCCATCAAACCTCCTTTTCTTTTTTTTTTTTCTTTAAATTTCCATTGCAAAATTTAGGTAAAACATAAAACAACAACACTTCAACCTTCTTTTCCCTTTGACAAAAATGGCCTTATACAAATTATTTTTGTAGTCCATTAACGGTGCAATTTGACAGAGTAATAAAAAATATAATAAAAGGCCAAATTGGTGTTTTGGTCCCTTATAAATAGGGGTGTTGTCGTTTTGGTCCCTCATAAAACCACGATTGTCATTTTAGTCCCTTATCTATTTTTTATTAGCGTTTTACATCCTTTTGGATGGAAAAATGGGTCTGCTAACGGATTGACCATTTTGACCGTCAAAAAATCTCCTTCTTCTTCTTCTTCCATTTCTTTTTCTTTTTCTTTTCTCCTACAAACCCCTCTCTCTCCCCCCTGCCGGACAGCCTCCTCGCCGCACATCACCGGCCGTTCAGCCCTCCTGCGTCGTCCAAGTCGTGCAAACCCCTGGAAAGCTTCCTCTCTTCAAAAGGAACAAAACCTAACCCTTGTTTCTATTTTTTCCTCACGGTTTCTCTCTCCTTAAACCCTCTCTCCCGCCATTTTTCTGTCACTGATTTTGGTCACTTCTTCTTAAAAAATCACTTCTTCCTGTTCAAAAATCTTTTCTTCTTCTTCAAAAATCTCTCATTCTTCTTCAAAAATAACTTATTCTTCTTAAAAAATCACCACATCATAAAGTATGAACTGTATGTAATGGATTTACGGAACCTTATTTTCATGATTTTGAAGACGGGTAATGTATTAATGATGTTATATTCGTGTTTTCTTATTCAAATAATGCTATGTTACTTCAAAATATGATATATAAATAGTTTTCGTGAGGTATTAGCACTTTCATGTGAAATGGGTTACTTCTGATCAGAGAATAATAGACATCAGATCAGAGAATAATAGACATCAGATCAACAGACTATAGATATCAGATCAAGAATATAAAAGAAATCATACAGTAGAACTAAAACATACTTAACAAGGGAGATCATATCAAGATTATATAGACATCAGATCAGCGAATACTTGACATCAGATCAACGGACTATAGATATCAGATCAAGAATATAAAAGAAATCATACAGTAGAACTAAAACATACTTAACAAGAGAGATCAGATCAGGATTATATAGACATCAGTTCAGCGAATACTTGACATCAGATCAACGGACTATAGATATCAGATCAAGAATATAAAAGAAATCATACAGTAGAACTAAAACATACTTAACAAGGGAGATCAGATCTGGATTATATAGACATCAGATCAGCGAATACTTGACATCAGATCAACGGATTATAGATATCAGATCAAGAATATAAAAGAAATCATACAGTAGAACTAAAACATACTTAACAAGGGAGATCATTTTATTTTTTTGTCTTCCTCCTTGAGACTTTATAAAAAAAAATACTTTTTAATGATAATTTAAAAATATTTTTTTATAAAATTCAAAAACATTAAAAAAAAATGAACGAAAAAAAGTCTCAAGGAGGAAGACAAAAAAATAAAATGATCTCCCTTGTTAAGTATGTTTTAGTTCTACTGTATGATTTCTTTTATATTCTTGATCTGATATCTATAGTCCGTTGATCTGATGTCAAGTATTCGCTGAACTGATGTCTATATAATCCTGATCTGATCTCTCTTGTTAAGTATGTTTTAGTTCTACTGTATGATTTCTTTTATATTCTTGATCTGATATCTATAGTCCGTTGATCTGATGTCAAGTATTCGCTGATATGATGTCTATATAATCCTGATCTGATCTCCCTTGTTAAGTATGTTTTAGTTCTACTGTATGATTTCTTTTATATTCTTGATCTGATATCTATAGTCTGTTGATTTGATGTCTATTATTCTCTGATCTGATGTCTATTATTCTCTGATCAGAAGCAACCCATTTCACATGAAAGTGCTAATACCTCACGGAAACCATTTATATATCATATTTTGGAGTAACATAGCATTATTTGAATAAGAAAACACGAATATAACATCATTAATACATTACCCGTCTTCAAAATCGTGAAAATAAGGTTTCGTAAATCCATTACATACAGTTCATACTTTATGATGTGGTGATTTTTTTCAAAAGAATAAGTTATTTTTGAAGAAAAATGAGAGATTTTTGAAGAAGAAGAAAAGATTTTTGAACAGGAAGAAGTATTTTTTAAGAAGAAGTGGCCAAAATCGGTGACAGAAAAATGGCGGGAGAGAGGGTTTAAGGAGAGAGAAACCGTGAGGGAAAAATAGAAACAAGGGTTAGGTTTTGTTCTTTGTGAAGAGAGGAAGCTTTCCAGGGGTTTGCACGACTTGGACGACGCAGGAGGGCTGAACGGTCGGTGATGTGCGGCGAGGAGGCTGTCCGGCAGGGGGGAGAGAGGGGGGTTTGGTAGGAGAAAAGAAAAAGAAAAAGAAATGGAAGAAGAAGAAGAAGGAGATTTTTTGACGGTCAAAATGGTCAATCTGTTAGCAGACCCATTTTTCCATCCAAAAGGATGTAAAACGCTAATAAAAAATAGATAAGGGACTAAAACGACAATCGTGATTTTATGAGGGACCAAAACGACAACACCCCTATTTATAAGGGACCAAAACACCAATTTGGCCTAATAAAAATGACAAAGTTAGTTATTTTTTTACTTTCCTAATAGTTAGTGATCAAAATCTGAATTTTACCAAAGTATGATGACTAAATTTGTAATTCACACTATAATTATTAATGATTTGACAAATTTACCCTTAAAAGTTAACACCATTAATGTGCTCAACGGTTCATTTTGACGGAGTCACTAAAAGTGAAATTAAGATGACAAAGTTAGTGATGTTTTCTTAGTGACCAAAACTTGAATTTTAACAAAGTATGATAACCAAATTTATAATCCACTTTTTAAACAATATGGCTACAAATACTAAAAAATGATACCCTCGAATCATTTTTCTTATACCTACACCCACACCTGAGTCCAGGTAACATAGCCTTTCATGGCTGATCTTGATTCTATTGTCATAGTCTTGGTAGTTGGGTTTAAGGGTTGTTCCTGTTGAAAGTTGGAGAGAAAAACTAGGTCTTCTCAATAGCAATACAAAAGATGTTATATACAAAGAGAAAAGACAAAAAGCAAAATATACAAGAGATAAGGGACTTAAAAGACAATAAAGGTAAAGCCCTAAAATAACTATTACTGCTAACATCCCCCCTCAAACTCACGATGCTACAGCTATTAGCATTGAGAGTTTGTCAGATAAGAAGCGGAAACGAGAACGAGAGTGAGCTTTGGTGAACATATCCGCGATTTGTAGAGAAGAAGAGACAAATGGTAAAGTGATGGTACCAATCTGAAGATGATGACGAGTGATATGACAATCAATCTCAATATGCTTTGTGCGCTCATGAAAAACAGAATTGCGAGCAATTTGAATGGCACTCTGATTATCACAATATAACGGAGTTGGGTGACTTTGTTGAATGCCCATATCCGCAAGTAACCAATGCAGCCAAACAATTTCACAAGTAGTTGAAGCCATAGCACGGTACTCAGCTTCTGCAGAAGATCTAGAAATAACATCTTGTTTTTTACTCTTCCATGAAATAAGCGAATTGCCAAGAAAGACACAGAAGCCAGTTGTTGACTTGCGATCAGTAGGATCACCAGCCCAGTCGGCATCAGAGTAGGCACGTAACTCCAATGAGGAAGTAGAGGGAAACAATAAACTCTGAAACTGAGTACCTCGAAGATACCTGAGAATGCGAAGGACAGCAGCCCAATGAACAGTAGTAGGAGCAGTGACAAACTGACTGACCACATGAACAGCATGAGCAATGTCCGGACGAGTCACTGTAAGATAGACCAAGCTCCCAACAATAGTACGATATAAGCTAGAATCGGGCAACGGAATACCATCAGAGGGAGAGTATCGAGCATTAGTCTCAAGAGGAGTATCTACTGTCCTGTTATCAGTAAGACGCGCCCGATCAAATAAGTCAGCTATATACTTAGACTGAGATAGAAGATAGCCCTTTTTGGAATAGGCAACCTCAATGCCCAAGAAGTAGCGCAACATCCCTAAATCCTTCATAGCAAAACAACGAGATAGCTCCAACTTCAAAGATTCAATTCCAGCATAATCATCACCTGTAATAATCATGTCATCAACATACAAAGATAACAAAATACGACCTGCACGAGTATGCTTCATAAACAGTGCTGAATCATGATGACTAGGAAGAAAACCGAGCGATGTAACCACAGTGGAGAACTTCTCAAACCAAGCACGAGGGGCTTGTTTAAGACCATAGAGAGCTTTGCGAAGTCGACAAACCTCACCAGGTTTGTGGGCAACACCAGATGGAGGTAGCATATAAACTTCTTCTTGAAGATCACCGTTTAAGAACGCATTTTTGACATCCATCTGAGAGAGTTTCCACTTATAAACAGAAGCCACAGCAATCATTGTACGAACCGTTGTCATCTTTACAACAGGAGCAAAAGTTTCTTCATAATCCATGCCATATTCCTGGGAGTAACCTTTAGCGACTAGTCGAGCTTTGTAACGCTCAATGGACCCATCAGATTTAGTTTTGATCTTATACACCCAACGAGAACCAATGGCACACTTACCTGATGGCAATTGCACTAAATCCCATGTATGAGTTTGATGTAGAGCAGTAAGCTCCTCAGCCATAGCATTTTGCCAAAGAGGGTTTGTAACAGCTTCTTTAAAGGATAAGGGCTCAGAAAGATGATGAAGAGAAGTAACAAATGTAACAAAGGAATGAGAATAAGATGAATAAGTAAAATCAGGAAGTTTTGTGGACTTACGAACACGTGTTGATTGACGTGGTGGTGGTGGTGGTGGAGGATCCATGATCTCAGACAAGGATTGAGTAGGCGGAGGAGAGGGAGATGTTTCAGCAACTAAAGTTTCAGGTTCTGGTACATGCGCAGTGGTGGTCTCTGGAGCATCTTCATTAGCCACATCAAAAGGATCAAGTTGAAAGAGATCTGTCTGTGATAAATGGTGTGGACTAGATGGGATGGAGAAGAAAGGGATATGCTCTAAAAACTTGACATGACGAGAGACATATAATTTTTGACTAACAGGATCAAAACATCGATATCCCTTTTGACCAATACCATAACCCAGAAATACACATAAGGCTGAACGAGAAGACAACTTATTACGTTCAATATGAGGACGAAGGACAAAACAAGTACAACCAAAAACACGTAAGGAAGAATAATCAGGTTTATGCCAAAACATCATTTCAAAAGGAGATAAACCTGAATTATGTGAGGTTGGAATTCTATTGATCACATGAGCAGCAGTGAGAATTGCTTCTCCCCAAAAAGAACTAGGTACATGACTGGACAACAAGAATGAACGTGCTGTTTCAACAAGATGGCGATGCTTTCTCTCGGCAACACCATTTTGTTGAGGAGTGTCTGTGCACGAAGTCTGTTGAATAGTACCATCAGAAGCTAACAAATGGGAAAAGTCGTTAGATGTATATTCCCCGCCCAAATCACAACGAAAAACTTTGATGGCACAAGAATGTTGTGTTTTAACAAGTGCTTTGAATTCCTTAAAAATTGAGAGAAAGTCAGACCTGCGTTTCATAAGGTATATCCAACAATAACGAGTATAGTCATCAATAAATGAAACATAATATTTAGAACCTCCCTTTGTGGAAACAGGAGAAGGTCCCCAAACATCAGAGTGAACAAGATCAAATGGTGCATGAGAAATTGAAACACTTTTACTAAATGGTAAGGCTGAAAATTTTGCCAGTTTACAACCACTGCAATCAGAAATATCATGAATATCTAAATGTCCCAAAACACCAGTGGATGCCAAAAAACGTAAACGCGATTCAGACACATGACCCAAACGAGAGTGCCATAAGTAAAAGTCAGAAGAAGACCGACTCAAATGAAAAGAAGAAAGATCCACAGAAGAAGCAGAAACATCTGAAGCTTTAAGTGAATCCAAGACATAGAGTCCCCCCTGCCTACGGCCGGTCCCAATCACCTTCTGAGATCGCGGATCCTGTATAGAACAAGTGGAAACAGAGAAAGAAACTAAGTACCCAGACTCACATAGCTGACTAACAGACACAAGGTTAAGAGTAAGATTAGGTATGTAATAGACATCAGCAAGAGAAATATGAGAGGTAACAATAGGACCAACACCAACCAAAGGCATGGGTGTACCATCAGCAGTTACAATTGACATAGAGGAATGTGGTGATAGTGAAATAAAAGAGGATGCAATTGGAGACATATGGTGAGATGCACCTGAATCCAAAATCCATAAGGAGGAGGATATACCTGATGTGCCAGAGGAAGACAAACCTTGATAGGAAGTGGCAGACATAGCATGAGGCTGAGAAGCAAGAAATTGTTGAAATTGCTCAAACATGTAGGGATCTAGTGACGGAGCAGCAACTCCGCTATTGGAAAGAGATGGTCGATAAGTCCATGGTGCAGGCGAAGGTGAGAGTAGTGGTGGTTGCTGCTGTGATGGGCGCTGTTGGTGCTGCTGTTGTTGTGGGCGTTGTTGCTGTTGTTGTGGTGGACGTTGTTTTCCCTTACTCAATAACAGTGGGCACTGAACCTTCCAATGACCCTTCTGCTTACAAAATGCACATTCATCCTGGGAAATCTTAGAACCCGACCTATTCAGGTTAGTAGTCATCAAAGGCCTTTGAGGAGTGGCAAAAACAGAGGGGCTGGATGGTTGAACAATCTTTTGGTCTTGTTGAGATTTAAGACGAATTTCTTCTGCCAACAATTCACTAACAACTGAGTCAACAGAAGGAAGAGGATTACGGTGTAGAATTGTGCCACGCAAACCTTCAAAGTCTGAACGAAGTGCCATGAGAAACTGAACCAAACGTTGCTCCTCTCGACGGGCAATGTAAGGTTTAAAAGCACTCAATTCTGCAGATTTCGTCAATGCCAACTGATCCCAAAGCGTGGACATGGAGGAATAGAAATCTTGGATACTGAGATCGTTTTGTTTCAGTGCACGTATATCAGTCTCCAATTGGTACTGTTTGGAAAAATTAGACTGTGTGTACAAACGAGCTAAATGATCCCAAACCTCCTTAGCAGTTTCGTATTTTGCCAGTTGCGCTCCTATGGAGTGAGTGACTGAATTGTTAACCCAAGTGATAATCTTAGAATTGTCAGCCTCCCAAGTGTCTAACAACATCATATAATCAGAATCTTTATTATCAAGTGGTTTAACTCGTACCCCTGAGATATAACCCCACATAGACTTTCCACGTAAAAATTTTTCATCACATAACTCCAATATGAGTAGTTTTTACCATCCAACTGCACACTAATTGACTGAAGAGAATCATCTTTACGACTAGCCATTATGAAAAATACGAAATCCCCAAATCACAAACAAATCTTAGCAGCAATTCGAACAAGGGTTATGCAAGATAAGAAAGGGGATCGATTATACCAAACGAACAAGAAAACAACGATGAATCAAGAGAAAGGGGATCGATCCGCGAAAGCTGTGAATGTGTATACTGTTCCTCCAGAGATTATGAGTGGCTCTGATACCATGTTGAAAGTTGGAGAGAAAAACTAGGTCTTCTCAATAGCAATACAAAAGATGTTATATACAAAGAGAAAAGACAAAAAGGAAATATACAAGAGATAAGGGACTTAAAAGACAATAAAGGTAAAGCCCTAAAATAACTATTACTGCTAACAGTTCCATTTCTAATGAAGAAACTGATTATTGGTGAATTGTATAATTTTCTTTCACTAATGTGTTTCTGTACTACCTTTATGACTGTTGGTGTCAGATGGACCTGATGACTCAGTTCACATTTTCATGGGTCATACTGGTATGGCACAATCTCGTGACGTCAACTAGTTTTCTGCATTCACTATTTGAATGAGTTCATATTATCCTTGGCTCCGATTTTGAATTAACAAACCATAATATCGATGCATTTATTTCTTTCTTCTAAAAGGAAACTTGAATCATAATGCAACCTTTTGAAAGTTGAAGCTCTAATTTCTTTTCGAACAAGTGAAAAGCATCAATATGGATGAAGGGTTTAGTTTTGATCTTGGATACCTTAGAAATCTGTGTTGTGGCAAATTTTCTCAAGTTTTGGTGATCTGTATCTTTCATTGTTAATTCTTGTATGCAATGTTGATAAGCTGACCTTTTTCTTTAGCAATTTAGTGACATCTACCTAAACTTTTTAGAAGTTTGTATATCCTCATCAAAATGAATAATTGTCGAAATTTCTCTGATCATGTTAGTCAACATCTAAGGGTACGTTTGGTTTGTGTTTTTAGTTATGTTGTGAATTGTGTTTTTGTAGGAAAATTGAAAAAGTAGCAATGGAAAAATGTTGTGCTGAAAATTGGTAATAGAACTCAAAAACATGTTTGAGTTAGCTCTCAAAACAGGTCCTAAATCCCTTCTCCTCTCCCTATGCTGAATGAAGGTCGGAATATAAATTTTAATTGTTAAAAGTTGCAACACTTCATGGCTTTAACATAGTTACAATAGAGAAAGTAAAAGCAAATGAACTTACTTTGTTTTAACTTGGTCGCCTTTTTCGTCCTGAAACAGAATATCATTACAGTGCTTTTTTTAGTTTACGAAATCTATGGTGAGGTTCTAGGGATTTTAGTATAATATCTCTCAAGTTCTATGTCTTAAGGTAATCAATTAAGCTTCCGGTAGGCAGTATTATATGGAAGCATCCCATAATCAGATGAGGGAAACAACAAAACGGACTCGAAGATTTCTAAATTTTTCAAAGAACTTTGCTACTTTGACTTGAAAAGTTGTTATTGACGGTTCAGTTGGGGTTAAATATAGGTTTGCTGCTATAACTTGATTTAAGAGTCTTCAACAAGATGTTTAGTGCATATCAGCAGAGATGTAGTTGCTTTCTTGTCCCCTCTCCCCTATGTAATTTCTTTTTGTATGAAATAAAAATTTGGTAACCATCCCAACCAGGTACTGCTATACTGCTTTGGTTCTACTAAAAATTAAAAGAAAAGAATAGTTGCTTTCTTGTTGTATGAAAGAGATGACCACTAATAGAGTAATGCTTCGAGACGCTTGATTGTATTTGGAGTTCTGAAAGGTTCAGGACATGATTTTACATAATAATTTTTATTAGATGTTGAAAGTATGAATTTTAGTTTTCTGCATCTGTCTTACTGTTCAAACTTTGCTAATATTCCAATCCCAAAGCCAACCTTGCCTAATATTCGCATGCATGATTGTCTTTTGTGCTGAGATTTTGGTTAGTTGTGGTTTGAAGATGACTTGTTTTTCTATGTGACTTGTTGCTCAACTCCAATGGTTTCATTTCAGGATAGATAAGAGTGGAGACTGATTGTGTCGGCAATGTATATTCTTCACGATACAATGTTCTTACATTAAAGATCTTCTATAAACTCTCTGTTTCATTCTACTTTGCAGATCAAGTCTATAGTGTTGCGTGCAGTCCAACTGATCCTAATTCAGTGACTACCGGAGGTGGAGATGAGAGAGGATTTCTTTGGAACATTGGTCAAGGAGATTGGAATCTTGAGTTAAAAGGTACCCAATGAAGTATGTAATTATTACTTCGTCAATTCATATTCTAGCCTACTAGGCCATGAATAAGCAGCCAGATTTATTATTGTTTTTGCTGTGGAAACATCTACTTTGTAAACTATGCTTTCATAAGTAGGTTGAAACCAGAACTGCCTGTATGCAGGTCATACCGATTCGATTTCGAGTTCAGGATTCAGCTTTGATGGCCAATTACTTGCATCTGGAAACTTGGATGGCTTTTCTGGAAGTGTGTGACATACCATCACAGAATATGAAGTGCAAAACCTTATGTGGTGGTGGTGAACCAGGCATTGAGGTCAATCCTTGTTTTCTTTTTAACATATTTTTTATGTTTTGGTATGTGTTGTATAATTAATTGAAGTATGTTTCTTTACAGTGGGTTACGTGGCACACTCGGGGAGATTTGGTTTTGGCTGGTTCTGAGGATTGCACTGTGTGGATGTGGAATGCTTCCTTAACATGTTTGCTGGGCATAGTAATAAACCTGCTACAAGAAGTGATTTAACCCCAAAAGGTCCTGCTACCTGCGGTGATGTCACCCGAGATGCTAATTTTCTGCTTCTTTTGGAGTACATGTAAATTTCATCTGCTTTACAGTGATTGAATTTTTAAGGTAGAATGATTTGCATTTGTGATATGAGTGCGACTTTGAGGATATGGAACCCTGAAAATGGAGAACTTATCCATGTTGGTAGAGGTATGAACTTATCTTTTTCATTCTGCAACGTTTCTTCCATCTTTATGGATCTGATGATGTAGTGAAATTTGTTGTAAATGGAGTCTTCATTTGAGTAGTATTAGTTGTCTAGGTCGAACCTTCACCATCCCTCTTCCTCTCAGGGAACTTATGATGTTTGGCTGACTTATGCTGGAATTTTTCTCTTTCTTTATACAAATATTCTTGATAGAGCAAAGCAGTAAATGAAAAAGATAAATCCAGGAGTTTCAATTGTATACCAGTGCTTTATAGTGGTCAAATTCCAAGGATATCTTTGCAAGAGGTGACTAGTTACCTCCAAACTATCTCATGGACGTTTTCGAGTGGGAATCAGTTTTGGTTTGAAACTAGCAACCAGTGAAGTGGCCTTTAGATTATCAATAATTTGACAACTGATCTTGTGAACCTTTTGAGTATTTATCCTTAAGTTGATGCACGTTTGAGCTCTGTGCAAAAGCTAGTGTGCGGGCCCTTTTTATCCTTGTGTGTTTATTCTTCTGGTCAATTATGATTTCATCACCTATATGGGTATCTTGATGATTCTAGTTTTGTTTGGCTCATCTCTACTAAGAGCTGATCTTTTACATTAAAAGGGTGACATGCTTGGAGTTTAAGTTGTGATTCGACCCTTGCTCTTACTTACTGCTCTGTTCGTCTAGTGAATATAAGAAGAGGAAAGGTTTGAGTCATATATGATATCCTTCCACTTCAAAATGGATGCTTCATTTCTTCAGAATGTTTGGTTTATTTGAAAATACCACTCTAGTGTGTGTATGTATGTATCTAAATGCTTTTTTGCTGTTAATTTTAATACAGTTCGTTGGTTGGCTGACTAATCATTCTGAAAAAACATCAATTGGATGCGCTGTGTTTGCCTCATCAAAGTTTGTCCTACTTTTTGACATTTGACATTGCTCACTCTCCTTTTTATCCAGTTTGCCTGTTTGCTTCTATTTATCTAACTGAGAGGGGGATGGCAATTGTGCTTCAAGTATATTTGGTTAATAAAACATGTATGGGATAATACTGGGACTGGAATCTTTACACCTTCAAGCATAGTTTTCAGGATCGAGATCCCATGTAGAATTGTTTTGTAATCACAGGATCAGATCGGTCCCTAGATCGGTAGGATCGAATTATTAGGATCGTAAAAATATAAAAATGTAGGCAAAAAATCCAGCTGAAATTCACATGTTTGGAGATGTTTCTGGGCATGGTGCTAGTTGTTCTGGTACTAATTGTTTTTGAACGTGGTGCTAGTTGTTCTGAGACGTTTTTGGACGTGGTACTATTTGTTTTTGGGCGTGGTGCTAGTTGTTTTGTAACGTGGTGGTCTGTTTTTGTGAACAAAATCAGTTTAAATTCACACGAATGGATATAGACGTTTCTGGACGTGGTGTTAGTTGTTTTTGACGTGGTGCTAGTGTTTTGAGACGTGGTGGACTGTCTTTATGAAAAAAAATCAGCTTAAATTCACATGAATGGATGTATAAGTTTCTGGACGTGGTGGTAGTTGTTTTTGACATGGTGCTAGTGTTCTGAGACGTGGTGGACTGTCTTCTTGAAAAAAATCAGCTTAAATTCACATGCATGGATGTAAACGTTTCTGGACGTGGTGCTAATTGTTTTTGACGTGATGGACTGTTTTTGTTAAAAAAAATCAGCTTAAATTCAAATGCATGGATGTAGACGTTTCTGAACGTGGTGCTAGTTGTTCTGTGACGTGGTGGGCTGTTTTTATGAACAAAATCAGTTTAAATTCACATTAATGGATGTAGACACTTTTGGACGTTGTGCTAGTGTTTTGAGACGTGATGGACTGTATTTTCTCTATGGAGCGTACAGACTCTTGAAATCGGTCCGATCCCACAATCTCATACGGTTCTGTCCGATCCCACCTATAAACTCGATCCCCAACGATTCTAGATCGATTTTGTGGTTTTGAAGCGTAGGATCGGACGATCCTGCAATCCGGATCGCGAGT
This sequence comes from Knoxia roxburghii, assembly GCA_030378225.1. Classification (NCBI taxonomy): domain Eukaryota; kingdom Viridiplantae; phylum Streptophyta; class Magnoliopsida; order Gentianales; family Rubiaceae; genus Knoxia; species Knoxia roxburghii. The sequence continues at coordinate 39,245,450 of CM059415.1, read as the reverse complement.
TTGCAAACTATGCCTTCAAGCGTGTATTATGAAATTCCACAGGAGATGAGAATGAGAAGCTTGTCATATGGGATCTTCAGTATCTGACGGCTCCATGCACCTGTGAATATATGTTTACTGTCTTAATCTTTACACCTTCTGCTACCATTCTTTAACTGAATGAATGAATATATGTTTGTATTTGGCAGGATGGAGTTGTATGCATGTCCTCCTGTCTTTGTGGAGATTGTGTGACAACCTTTAGCGGTCATCATGATGCCATCCTCCAATCTCTTACTGTGTCTGCCAATGGAGATTTCTTGGTTTCAGTTTTTGATGATCATACTGCCCGTGTACGGTAGTTGCATGCCAAAAGATAACATTGCAGTCTAGAAATAGTGAGACCATTTTTTTTTTTTTAAATGACTTATATATTTTTTTTTTATGGAAAGGATACGAGAGTTTCGTTCCCATTTATTCCTTCATTTTTTTTTTTCTATTCGTATATTATAATTTTCAGTTTAAGTTGAAAAGTGAAGAAATAAATGGGCAAGTAACAGTTTTCATAACTCTCCATAACTTTTAACATATTCTGTTAAATTAAAATAAGGGACTTAAAATATTTTTAAAAATAATTAATTTTGAAATTTCAAAATTCTTATTGACTAATTTGGATGGGGTTTACAATTGAATGGTTAAAATTGGATTTTGTCCTTTAAATTAAAATAAAAAATTAAAATAATAAAGAAAAATGACTAATTTTGAAACTTAAAAATTTTTTAAATGGGAGTTAAAATTCTTGATGACTAACTCAGATGGAGTTATAATTAAATGACTAAAATTGAATTTTATCCTTATAAAATTTCAAATATTTGTAATCTATCCAGCGGTTATTTTAGAAAAGTCAATGCTGGTCAACATTTATTTCGTGTCAAAATATAACTTGTAGTACATATTGTTTAGTACATATTGTTTAGATATTTTAAAATATTAAAAAGTACACATCCAAATTTTTTCCATTATTTCTTCTTCCCATTTTCTTCCCTGCCCGGCCAAAGATCAACGTCACCGCCTTCTTTGAAAAAGACAACATTGGGCTCTGGGTGGGAAATCAAGATCATATTTCATATCCGACATTGATTTATGACAAATTGTCACCCCAATACATACAAGATCGTAGTTAATTTATTTCCCAAATAATCAAATTCCATACAACATAAAAAAAATGTCTAAAAGATTTCTAATATTTATAAAATACTTTCATATATTTTTATAATTTATAAATACAGTGCCTTTTACCTTTCACTTGCTTTACTATACAAAAACCTGCTATATAGATCAAAAGTATTTAAAAAATCAAACGTAATGAATATTTTTGGAGATGTCCAAATATGATGGACCAAAAGAGTAAAATAGCCAACCGTAATAACTAAAATTGCATTTTTTTCCATTAAGAAGAAATCTATACTAATTTATACCATTAATTAGTAGCACACAACTCCAATCGCACAACTTGATTAGCCCCATTATATGCATTGTATCATCTGAATAGAAGCCATACTTTGGTTACATTAAACTTCTCTCCATCACCCCACAAAACATAAGCCTTTTCTCCATGCACACCATCATCTCCCATCGTCAACTTTTCCTCAGACATGCGCAAAGGTATCACCAAAATGATCAAGTAACATATAATTGATCAAAACTTGGCTCGAGACTCAATCAAAACTCGACTAAAACTGCTCGAGCCCGTAATATCTAGTAACACTATCTAAAAAAACTTAAGAGGGTGAGTTTTTCTAATGAGCTACTTTATTACACTTCTAAAAACTTGAGAGGTAAAGCTAAATGTATATTATAAGGGTTAAAGCTCTTGAGAATTATGAAAAATGCAGTGAAGGAGCAAGGAAAAGATGAAATAATGGTTACAACTTTTGTGGACAGCTGGACCAATGAGAAGATCATACATCAGCAACAAAGTCAACAACTGAAATTGCTTAATCTTGAAGCAGATTGGAGATCGAAAGATTATCTGCCCGGGTCCGGTAAAAAATTTACTTTCGTGCTACGCATTCCAGAATCAAAACACTTGACCAAGCCTAAGCACTAGCGCAATTACTATTCCAACTCTTGCTTGAAATACCATTGCGCATGTTCTTAGCTTCTACTTTTTCGATTTGTCACGCAACAATAAATTCCAAATTAAAGCGGAAGTTTAAGAATCACCTCTTGAGCGTGTACTTAGGTGATTCTCTTGTATGACTCAAGACTTGATCGTACATTGTGTGGACAATGAACTAACAAAAAATTGATCAGTAATCACCACAAACGAACTCGCCAGGGAAATCTGTGAATCCGCCGCCGCAGCGCGTGTACTTTCACGCGCCACCGGGAGAGAAGCTGCCGCGGCCCACCGATCTTCACGTGCCGCCCTCGGAAGAAGAAGGTTGTTGCTCGATCGGAATTGCGCACGCAATTTCAGGGAGAAAAATCTTGAAGAATTGATTTTTCTTCCTTTTCTCTCTCTAGATTTCTCTATCTAAGTTTCTTGAATTATGAAACTATGAAATAGTGTATCGTGAATTGCTAATCTCTTGTCTATTTATAGAGTTACAAGAGAGACCCCAAGTTGGTTTAGGATTGGTTTTCCTATTGGATTTGTGTTTACTTCAATCCTGTTCCTAGATTGATTCACATCCAACTGACACAAGGATTCACTTATCCGTAATCCAGTTCCTGGTCTGATTCACAACCGACTAACAAAAGGATTCACTTATCCTCAATTCACTTCCTAGTCTGATTCATAACCAATTGACACAAGGATTAATTAATTACTTAATTAATCAAATCTACCTTTGTCAATTATCCAATACATAATTAATCGTACAACTAACGAATTAACTACGGTACTACCATCCTATACCAGAATTGCTTTCGGAACAACTAAATTAATTATTCTTTAATCTCCCTACATCAAAGATATAGTGCTCATTAACTTATTAATTTACTAAAAAATTAGTTAATTAACTTATTATAATCCGAGATTAGTATCACTTGACCTTTTTACTATACAGGTCATAAGTCCACCGGCCGGGTTTAGTATAATAAACATAACGAGCTCATCTCGGGAGCACCATTACCCCAGATGCACCGGTACCTCGTTTCCTTTCGAAAAGCAACAACACACCAAGCAATCAAACACGCGTACCCAACCTACCACGACTATTGGCCTCAAGTGACCTCACTCTTTGGCAGATCAAAGTACACTATGTATAATCTGTTCGTTTTGAATACTAAAAAGCTATTGCTTGTTTCAAAAACTAATACCCAGTTGACATATCATTTTGTTTCAGTATTAAATTTTTCCTTTATATCATATATATATATAGATAACGAGGTGGAGAGAAGCACAATAGATCTCGTTATTGGTTAAAGTAATTATATATAAATAGACGCTCATAACTGAGATAGTTTGAATATACTATTAGTTAAGGTTATCGTGTGATTTAGAAATTAATTTATCTAGACTAATTAAATTATACAGATGTGCCCGAGTCATATTGAGCACGACCTATTCGAGATTGAATTAACTTATATTGATCGGCGTAGTTAATTAAAACCTAATATTCTAATCTCTTAATCCCTAGATTAGAGTGGGCATGAGAGTTAAATATCGTATACTTTGATTTGCCAAAGGGTGCGGTCAATTGAGTCCTAAATCTCGATAAGTTGGGTATGCGGTGTTTGACTTCTTTATGTGCCGTTGCTAGTCGAAGAAATTCATGTTTCGGTTCGCCGGGTTGATGGTGCTCCCGATATGAGTTCGAAATATTTATTATACTAAATCCGACAGGTAGACTTTATGTCCGGTATAATAAGAAAGTCGAATGGAACTAATCTCGGATACCAAGAAATCGAAGAATTAATTTATCAGTAAATTTATGAATCGACGAGTACTAGATCTTTGATTTTGGGAGATAGAAGAATAATAAAATGACGCAAAGTAAATTCGTTTTTGAGCGGTGGTTCCATAATTGGTCCGTTAGTGGTACGACTAATTATGCGTTAGACTAATTGACAAAGTGAATTAATTAATCCTAAAGGTCTAATTATTATTTAATTGACAAAGTGGGTTATACAAATAATCCTAAGGGCTCGATTAAATTTAATTAACGAAGTGGGTTAAGAAATTAATTTAAAATGTTCGATTCGAGTTGATTAGTCTCAGGAAGATTAAGAGGTCAATGAAAGTCCACACTAAGGCCCAACTCAAAAGCCCACTAAGTCTTTCTTGAAGCTCCCTATAAATAGCTAATGTTAGGGTTTCAGCCCATGCCGCCTTTCTTCTTTAACCAATTAGGGTTTCTTGGGGCAGTGGGGCTATTTTGGTAAATTCACCCTTTAGGGTTTTTACCCCCGTCGCCTCCATTCTCTTCTTCTCTGACAGACCTCCCGTCGGATTCTTGACTTCCAGCGACAATCACCGGTCGTCTCCCCGACGCATTCGGCCTCTCCCGGCGCCATAATTCCATATGGTGGATCGTGATCTTCAAACTACACTGGCCGCCATCCGAAAACCCACGAAGCCGCGAAGTCACCGGTGTCGAGCGAAGAGAACACCATTCACCGACCGAGAAGAAGGATCGAGGCTCAGTCTTGCGCATTCGATCGATTACCCCCAGAATTTTCTGGTGTAATGTGACTTCTCGGTGAGAAAAACAACACAGCCCAGAAAACTATTTTTCAGGCATGCCCATTTTTCCCGCGAGGCTTTAAAACCCAGAAATCCATTTTTCATTTTGAAATTCCGGTACAACAACTTGGTAACCCAGGTTTCCAGCGACCCATTTCCAAAACCCACTAGCCCAGCAACTTTTGAAACCAAAACATACCAAAATCCAATTTCGAAACCATTTCAGCCAAACCTTTTCCCAGAAATTAAGACCAAAACGAAAAACACAGCGACTGAAACAATTCCAGTAGATAAACAAAACAAGAAACAAAAGAACCCAAAATACAATTTCCAGATCAATTCGGTTGAAAACAAGAACCCAAATATGTTTATCGGTTTTGAAAATCCTATCCGGCAAGACTCGAAACATGGCCCAGTTTTCGGCGAAAACAAAACAAATCTAATTTCATATTTGGTTTTCCGACGAAAAGAAAAACCCAACAAATTACAATTCAACGAAAACGAACCAAAAGAAAAACAATAGCATACATTCAATCCGTTTTTCCAAATGGTTTTCCAGCAAGAAGCCATGAATCCTGTCATATGAATTCAAACATGAACCCAGTTCCTGATTTTGAAATCCGGTTTCCAACCAAGTTGAAGAACCCAGAAGAGGAAAAAAAAACGAGAAAAGGAAAAATAAAATGTGCCCAGCAATTCATTTACGTACTTTACGAAAAAAAATTTCGACGGAACCCGATTCTTTTTTCTTTTACTTTTCCATTGGTGTTTTTTTTGTTTTAATAAACCTGGCTCTGATACCACTGTTGGAAATTATTTAGGTATTTAATCTAATTAAATGGCGGAATACTTAACACTAAGGATCGGGTCTTACCCTTGAAGCGTAATCGGTTGCGCACGACGCCTGGCTCCTCTGAGAAGATGACGTTTTGTTGTCTCCAAAATCTTTCCTCGAAGGATCCTCTACTCTCAAGCACGAAAGTCTTCGCAGGTTGGTGCTAGCCAATCATGCCTACCAAGAGAATTTGGGAATTCTGTGTATTTTTGTTTGATCTGATTTTTATAATTCAAAATCATCATCATACTACAATCATATCCCTAGGATATTTGTAGAGAATTAATTTTCAAAATCAGTATTGTAATTATCTAATCATAACTTAACTGATTTTAGTCATATTCCAGATCAGTATTATTACCAAATATTATTTTACTGATTCCAAATCAGTATTTAAATAATATTTACTAATTCCAAATCAGCCTTAAATAATACCTTAAAGATTTGGGTTATACACCAAGCCCATGGATCAACCCATGACCCATGGATCAGACTGATGGGTCAAGAACTTCAATTGCAATTAAGTCCCTTGATTTATCAGCCTGCCCCAATTGTTCCCAGGTAATTAATTAACTATTAATTAATACCCCAGAACTCCTCAATAATATTTAATTAAACCATTTAATTAAATCTTCTTTATTTAAGAATAACAATTATACTTATTGTAGGGAAGAATATTTATTCTGCATCATCGAACTTTCTTATGTGCCATCCTGTAGGCCCATTCCAAATTGGCAACCGATAACTCAATCTCATTGATTAATCCATAAGTCATTAGTGGTCTCTAGCAAGACATAATGACTACCTAATTCAGAATGAAGGGTCGAATGGAGATTCCACACAACCTTTCCGAGCAAACTGCGTACGATCCTCTACATTGATATCCCGTTTAGCATAAGGCATGGAACCATCATCCTTATATAGCTAAACGTTTACTTGATCTCTTAGTGACACTGAATCCATCAAGCAAATGATATCCTTATCATTCCTTGGGCATGGCCATGCACTTTTCAGTTCACTATCAAGTGGCCAAGATATCATCTCTCACTTAAGAGAGATTTGTAGTACCATCACTTCACCTACATATCTTAGCGTGAATCATGTACCCAATCATACCCGTACTTGGCAACCTATTATGGCCCTGTTAGGCGTATGTCAAAGCACACCATAATTCACCTAAAACCATGTAGTGATTTTTGGTCTAAGGATCCTAGTAATAGTACTACTCAAAAGAATCACTCATGATTTAATTAGTCCATGTAGTGTTTCTTTTGGCGGATCAATTTCATGAATTTAAATATGCACAAGGATATTACTATCATGAAATTAACTCATTTGATAAACAATCAATCAAGCGACAAATGTCTTATTTACATAAATAACCTCAAAGTATATTTACATAAATATCCCTCATTAGGGCACATTCACCAACATGCTGGGCAACCACAAATTCTGAGATGTCTCATACTGGGCTTGCGCCCGGTCCACAACTCTGTAGGGGTTGAAGACACGGGTTTAGATAGTATAAGGTTAAGAATGTAAGCCGTTGTTTATAAGACAAATCACTATAACTCATCATTGACCTGACCATTTCTATAAAATTTCTATTTTTACGTTCCGCTACACCATTCTGCTAGGGTGTGCCAGGTGCAGATAACTGAGAATAAATTCTTACCTCTGAAAGATAGTCTCTGAATTCGCCTGACAAGTACTCTCCACCACGATCTAACTGTAGTGTCTTGATACTTTTACCATGATCTTCTCCACATCTGCCAAAAACTCTTTGAACTTGCCAAAACATTCAGATTTGTGGCACATTAGGTAAATGTACCCGTACCTCGAGTAGTCATCTGTGAACGACACAAAATACTCAAAGTCTCTTATCGTTTGTATAGATATAGGTCCACACAAGTCAGAGTGAACTAGTTCTAACACTTCTTTGGCCCTATACCCCTTTGCCTTGAAAGGCCTCTTAGTCATTTTACCTTTCAAGCAAGATTCGCAAGTTGAATAGTTATCAACTTTTAATGAACCTAAAGTTCCATCTGTGACCAACCTTTGAATCCTACTATGGTTAATATGACCTAGTCTAAGGTGTCAAAGGTATGTTTGGTTCATCTCAGAAGGTTCTTTCCTCTTATTGTTATTCAATGATGCGTTATTTGATTCAGTGTTTTGCACAGCAGAGGAGTTTGGTTTTAATAAAAAATAGATTATATACTAATGAACCGGAATAAATAAGTTTCTGATTCTTTCTAACAAAAACAGATTTATCAGAAAAAATAAACTTATAACCATCCAACATGAGTCTTAGAAACTGAATTTAAATTCTTTCTAAATCTCGAAACATAAAGACAATCTTTTAAAACTAAACTATAATTTTGCCTAACTACTCCCACTGCTTCAACTGACACTGTCGTAGTATCGCCTAAGTAAAGCTCTAATTCGTCACTTCTAAGCCTTCGGGTTACCTAAAATCCCAACAAATAATTACAAACATGATCAGTGATTCAAGAATCCACACACCAAGCATCTGTGGGAATAACCGCTAAACATCCTTAAGTAATAAATGCAGAAATAGACGTACCTTTGTGAAAGATTACCACACAGGATCTGGGTTCGCAGTTATTCAATTTACTGCACAACAAAAATTTCTAATTAAAAGCGAAATCTTAGAAAATTACCTTTGAAGCGTGCACTCAGGTGATCGCTTGTATGACTTAAGACTTTGATCTCATGTTGTGTGGGCAACGTTCTAGAAATTAATTGATCAGCAATATACATAATAACTGCGTCAGAAACCTCACTGGAGAAAAACTCACAGTCTGCCGCCTGCGCGTGTGCTACACTCGCTGCTCCAAAGCTCGATCGCTGCGGCTCTCAAAAACCACGCGCCTCCGGGAGTAATGTAAAACCGGCCGCCGGTTTTGGAGGAGAGAGAAGCCGCCTAGAACTTTGGAAAATCTGACTTCGAAAGAGAAATAATTATTTCTCTGTCTAGGATTTTATCTCTCTAGATTCTTGAATTATGAATCTATTGAATTGTGTGTCTTGAATAGCTAATCCCTTGTCTATATATAGAGTTACAAGAGAGAGCCCAAGTTGGTTTAGGATTGGTCTTCCTAATGGGTTTAGGTAATTAATTAGTTTCTAAATCCAATTAGGTAACCAATCTGATAGGATAAACCAAATCCTACTAGATTTCCTAATCTATAGGATTTCCTAATTCCAATTGAAACTTAAGACTTAATTAATTAATTAAATAATTCCACTTTGTTAATTACTCAATTAACCCTTAGGAATAATTAATCAATTAATTAATTCTACCTATTCAATTAACCCATTACAAAATTAATCGTACCACTAACGGATTAATTTTGGCACTACTATCCTACACCAGAATTGCTTCCGGAACAGCTTAATTAAATTATATTCATAATCTCCCCACATCAGAGATACAGTGCTCGTTAATATATTAATTTACTGATAAATTAATTAATTAACCTCTTTAATTCTGAGACTAGTACCACTCGACATTTTTACTATACCGGACATAAGTCCATCGGCCGGGTTTAGTATAATAAACTTTACGAGCTCATCTCTTGAGCACATCACCCCAGACGCACCGGTACATGGTTTCCTTTCAACAAGCAGCAGCACACCAAGTAACTAAACACGCGCACCCAACCTACCGAGACTATTGGCCACAATTGACCTCACCCTTTGGCAGATCAAAGTACACTATGTCTAATCCTCATGCCCGCTCGAGTCTAGGGATTAAGAGATAGAATACCAAGAACAATTTGTCTATTAAATCAGTATAAGACAAATCATTCTTAATGGTCATGTTCAATACGCCCCGGGCATATCTATATGATTCAATTAGTTTAGACAAATCAATTATCTGAATCACATAATAACCTAAATCGACAGTTTATCCAAAGTTGTCTCTGTTACGAACCTCATTTATATATTATGTCTTTCAACCAATGATGAGATCTACTGTGTCACACAAGACACCTCATCATCTACTTACATAATACAAATGGACATATCATGCACAACAAGATATAACCAAAACATAAATCGATATATTACTGGGAAAAAGTACAACACAAGCATAGCTTATGTATTCAACTCCAACACTTTGATCTTTGGACAGTCCGACTTCCAATGCCCCGTCTTACCGAAATTGAAGCACTTGCCTTTCGTCTTCTTCTTCTTTGCGATCTCAGGCTCAGGCGCATGATTGACAGCCTTCTGGGTCTTCTTCTTCTTTTTCTTCCCAGCTTTAGGCTTAGAATAGGAACCTTGAGCCTTGACTATGACTAAAGCTTGTGTTTTTTTCTTGAAAGAGGCCTTACTCCGAAACCAATGCAGTTAAGAGCTCGGGCAGAGTGTAAACTCCCTGATTCATATTGTAGTTTAGCCAAAACTGCTCAAAACTCTGAGGCAAACTCTGAAGGGTCATGCCAACATGCGTTTCCTCATTGATCTCACCACCCAACACCTCAACCTTATTAATGTTGCTAATCATGTCAAGTACGTGATCTCTCACTGGGGTGCCTTTAGCCATTTTGGTATTCATTTTCTTCCTCATGGCCGTTTGCCTTGCTGACCTGCCTTGATGACCGAACATCACCCTTAGGTGAGCCATCATGTCAAAAATGGAGATTATTGACTGAAGTTGATATTGCAGAACATTCGACATTGAAGCCAGAATGTAACACCTCGCCATCTCATCAGCCATCCTCCACCGCTGATTGGCTTCCTCTCTACTTAAGGTGTCTCATCATTGGGCATAGGTGGACAAACCTCATTTAGCACAAACTTATACTGCTCTGCCATTAGGACAATGCCCAAGTTACGATCCAATCGAAAAAATTCGGACCGGTTAATTTGTTCTCTTTTAGTATAGTAGCTAACGGATAGAATGCCATATCGAAAACTGAAAATAAATAAATATACATGTTTTAGAATAAATAAAATTCAAAAATATTGAACCCTCAAAACAATATAATCTATCTATCAACATCTCATCCACCGGAATTTATGCAAGTCACGATAGTGTATACTTTTACGCTAACCCACATTCGTTTGAGAATAACTAACTAAGTTCATTAATCTTATTATTTGACCAAACGTTCTATTGATAAATAAAATTAATAGTTGGTACCTTTTAACCATACACTAAAGAAGAGTAACCTCGATGGGAGGACTACTACTAATTGCACACTAAGTGGATACGATTATATAACCTCTAAATTTGTTACCTAGGATATTGCGCCTCAGATGGAGAGAATATGGCATTCTCCAATTTAACTTACTATAGTCATTAAATCTAATGATCTCGTGAATTAGACTCACCCGATATGGAGGAAGGCCCTAACCCTAACGCGCAAGTCTATCCACATCACTTATGAAATTATAATGGTGGCAATGGAAATTAATTAACTCACCCGCTCCCACTTAGATTTTTAAAACGAGGGTTTTCTGATTTTAATCATGCTATTAACTATCCTAAGTTATTTGCATAAGAAAATCATACTTTAATCATGCAATATAATAAAGTATAAATTAAAACATATAAACATATAAACATGTAACTTAAAAAGATAAATACGAGAAATAAATACGTAAAGTAAATTTCTCGACTATTATGGTTTAAAACTGCATAACGCTTATATCTCCTGCCTTGTATCATCCCATCACATCACTATGATGGGTTGAGTCTTGAACTTGAAAGAACTCGGTTCAATCCGAAAAATACAAAGAAAAAAAAGCACAGAGAGTCCCCACAGCAGCACTGTGAGAACGCCGCGATAGGACCGTGAGCTTGCGGTTGGCGAACTGTGCCACAGCAGTGAACTGCTCTGGCATGTCGTCGTACGCGCCGCCTGAAGGAATTAGTTGGTCTAGGCCAAATCAAAAATTTCACTTTCACGCTATGCATTCCAGAATAGAAAACTTTCGATTAAGCCCAAATACTAGTACAAATTCCTTTGAATCTGATCTTGCTTTAACTTGTTCGATTTACTTTACCTATAAAAAATTGAATATTTAAATTAATGCGGAAAGATTAAATATTCGACCTTTGGAGCGAGTCAATCGAGAAATCAATTGAGAAAGATTCCACCTTTTAAGCTTATCCCTCAAGAAAAACCTCGAATATCTCCAAGATAGGTCCGGAAGTTGTGTGGACAACTATCAATCGGATAGATCGATCAAAACCGTGAAAAACACCTGAAGAAAGTTCCCAAAAAAGGCTGTAGATCCGCCGAAAAATGGCTTAAAATAGTCATCGGAAAATTGCCAAAACAGCAGCCGGAAAACCACTAAAACAGCCTCGGAAAATCTAGAATCAGTCACTGGAAAATCTGGACAATCCAGCCGGAATTCCAGCCGAAAAAACTGAAAGAATCTGCCAGAAAATCTGGGCAGTCCGCCGGAAAATTCTGCTCACTCCGGAAATTCTTGGGCTGGTCTTATTCCAAGAAAGAGAGATCCAAAGTCAACTTCAAGTGGGTCTTAGTTTGACTAGTTCTCTAGGTCTCTCTCTAGGCCTTTCTCTCTCTAGAGGCAAAACATCTTGTCTTCCAAATTTCTTAACTTTTAAGGGCAAGACTTTATCTATTTATAGGAGTTTCAAGGGAGACCTAGTGGGCTTTTGAGTTAGGCCTTCTAGTTGGACTTTTTATTGACTTCTAAGCCTTTACTAGACTAGTCAATACTAATTGACCCAAAGATAATTAATTAAATAATTAAATCCACTTTGTCAATTAATTCAACACATAATTAATTGTACCACTAACGGATTAATTATGAAACTACCGCTCAAAACGAAATTGCTTCCTGGTACCACTTTAATTATTCTTTTATCTCCCCACTTCGAAAATATAGTGCTCGTCAATATATTAATTTATCGATAAATTAATTAATCAACTTCTTTTCATCCGAGATTAGTACCACTTGACCTTATTACTATACCGGACATAAGTCCACCGGCTGAGTTTCGTATAATAATCCTTACGAGCTCATCTCGAAAGCACCATCACCCCGAACGCACCGGAATATGGTTTCTTTTCGACAAGCAACAATACAATAAGAAACTAAACATGTATACCCAACCTACTGAGATTATAGGCCTCAAGTTACCGCACTATTTGGCAAATCAAAGTACACTATGTCTAATCCTCATGTCTGCTCTAGTCTAGGGATTAAGAGACAAAATACAAGGCTCGAATTAATTACAAAGATCAGTACAAGTTAATTCAATCCTACATCAGTCCTGCTCATTATACCCCGGGTATATCTGCATGATTTAATTAGTCTAGACAATCCAATCTCAGAATAATACAATAACTTAAACCGACAGTATGTCCAAACTGTCTCAGTTACGAGCATTATTTTTATATCATAACTTTAACCAATGATGAGATCTACTGTGTCACACCAAACACCTCAAATCTAGTCATATGATATAAGTGGACAACATGTTATGATATACTGAAACACAATCGATATATAATTGAGAAATAGTTTTTAATAAAAGCAAAGCTTTTAAGTATTCAAAACTAACACCGCCACCGTCTCGCACTTCCACCACTTTTTTGATTTCCTGAACCACTCTCACTCGTTAATTGATCTTCTTACAATTTTCTCGGGTTTTCTTGGTTTTGTACTTAATCCTTGGAATCACCCAAATTGCTAAAACCAAAACCCGCAAATCCAAGTCGTCCAAAATTAACGTCTTCAATTACATAAAAATTTCCTAATGGATGATTTACTAGGAAAAATAAAATTGACAATTTACATAGAAAAAATTCTACTACATATTTAATCTAATCCTACACGGCTTCCAGCTCGTGGTTTTACTATTACAAGCATTCATATAAAAACCCAACCCAGACATGTCCCAGGGTTTAATTGAAACATACAAACGCAAACCATAATAGTCGGGATCACAAATCACCTGCATTAAAAAACCATGTAACAAATCGAACAAAGCAAAACCAAACCATTAGTCTGATACCAATTGAAGGAATTGTTTGCCCGGGTCTGATAAAAAATTTTACATTCGAGCTACGCATTCCAGAATCGGGAATTCTCAATCAAACTGGAACGCTCGTGCAATCCGATTTAAACCCCTTTTGAAATACCACACGAGCACCGAATCTTGGTTTAACTTATTCGATTTATTAACACACACAAAAATTAATCTTCAAATAAAAGTGGAATGATTAAAGATTCGACCTTTTGAAACGCGCCCATTAAGTTATCGCTTGTATGACTCTGAGACAGATTCTGACGTTGTGTGGGCAACGAACTTCAGAACCACTGGAATCAGCAATAAAAAAATACCACACAAATATTGCCTGGAGAAATCCAAGCAAAAGCCACCGACCAAGAAGCCGGAAAGTCGCCACCCTGCGCGTGAGCTTCATGCACCGCCAGAGAGAACTAGTCCATTACCGCGCATCAACCATTCGCAAGAGTGCTGTCGCCACTGCCCAAAGGAGAAACTTGAACTCTAAGTTCTTTTCTCGCTCTAATTTTCCTTCAGAGTTTCTCTCTTTAAGTTTTGTGTTCTGTCATTAATGACTTGTGTGTCTTGAATTGTCAATCCCTTATGTCTATTTATAGAGTTGTAAGAGAGACCTTAAGTGGGCTTGAGTTAGATCTTCTTGTTGGGCTTGGGTTTTGGTAATTTCCAAATTTCAATTAGATTACCTAATTCTTGGATTTCCTAATTCTTAATTGAACCAAGAATTAATTAATTAATTAATGAACTAAATCCACTTTGTCAATTTACTAATTGACCCTCATGATTAATTAATTAAATAACTAATTCATTTTATCAATTAACCCAACAACATAATTAATCGTACCACTAACGGATTAGTTATGGCATCACCCCTCAAATCAGAATTGCTTCCGAAACCACTAATTTAATTATTCTTTATTCTCCCCACGTCAAAGATATATTGCTCGTTAATTTATTAATTTACTGATAAATTAATAAATCGACTTCTTATAATCCGATATTAGTACCACTCGACCTTGTTACTATACCGGGCATAAGTCCACTAGCCGGGATTAGTATAATAAACTTTACGAGCTCATCTCGAGAGCACCATCACCCCGGACGCACTGGTACATGGTTTCCTTTCGACAAGTAATAGCACACTAAGCAATCAAACACGTGCACCCAACCTACCGAGAATATAACTCTCAAGTGACCGCACTCATTGGCAGATTATAGTACACTATGTCTGATCCTAATGCCCATTCAATTCCAGGGATTAAGAGATAGAATATTAGAATCGAACTAAATCAATATCCTTTTTTCGGATAATCTTTTCCCGAATTGTCATTGCATTTGACTATCATGGGTTTTTCTTTATTTTTTTTTTTGGATTAACACTAGTATTTACACAGTACCTCCAGTAACTTTGTTTTTCTTCAGTTCTGATTATGTTTGGGGAGGGCTTTTGATGAAGAACTGTTCTTGGCAAATAATTTATAGAACACACGGGGAGGAAGAGTGAAACTGCACCCTGTTTTAAATCCTTATTCAAGAGTATAAGCACGTTGAAAAGGGCGATGCATTGTATGGTAAGTCTGATTTTACATTTATAGAATATATATTCGAGGTTTCAATATTTCTTGGAAATGGTACTGCAATGAGTGGACTCGTTATATGTGCGTTGATATAATTACCAGCTAATTATAGTCTAAAACATTGATTCAGCTATGGAACTGGAATTGACGTTGGAGAAACTCGTGAATGAGAAGCTCTTGAAGGTGCATAGCATAAGATTTCTACCCTTTTTGAACTCTAATCTTCCACTGAATTTTTTCAAATAGTTGTGTATTTTCTCGGGGTTTCAATTACGATTTAAAGCCTAAATTGGCTTAAAACTACAAGTTAGTGAAGAAGAAAATGTCTCTCCTGTTATTGGTGCAGTAGGAGTAAGCTTATAGCATATTCTAGTTCAAATTCACACATTATGGGAACCATTATTGCCCTGATTGAGACACAATGGAAATATAATTGCTACTTTTTTTTTTTTTTTTTTGTCTTGTTTTAAGGCGGAATCATGGTGTGTTCTTTCTTTTTAAGGAACACCATGGAAATGTCTCACTCACAATTTGGTCTGAAACATTCCCCTCCAGTGGGCAGTCAAGTAGGTTGTAGTAGCTTGTAACAGTATGTGCAGCTTGATCAGATTTTCTAGGTCAAGGTTGTGTTTATGAACATAAACCGCTTTTATAGCTTATTGCAGGATTTGTTTGAGAAAAAAAAGTGTAGTTTGAGAGACTATTGACGCTACCCCTTGCATGTTTCTCTGTGCCAAAGGAACATGGTTTAGGGCGTGGCCTGTTCGATGAGTACATTAAACAATTTGATAAATTAATGACGAACTCTTTTTTTACCATGACTAATGCATGTTTATGTGTTTTTTTTCCCTTTTGTTTTTCTTTGGGATTCTAATTTGTTGCAATCTGGTTATTTGGAGTTTTGTTGTTATTGGAGTTTTGTCCTAAGTGAAGTCATACATTTAATTAATTTCAACTCTTAATTTGTAACGAAGTCATATTCCTGTTTCTTAATACATAATTTCATTTTTTTGATACATTAGGTAGCTTTAAAACCGTATATCTGCACCATTAGGTTTGTGATATAATTTAGCTTGAGATGATCTCCATATACTGGCTAGATCTTAATGCTTTGTGGTTCTATTTCCTTTAATAAGTGAGTTTACTATAGAGTAAAAGGTAGTCAGAGGTAGCCTTGAAAAGATGTGGATGACTGTTGGTGTATTGCTCGAAGCACGACAAGTGGCTGGCTTGCATTTGAGATGCCTAGAAAATTATGGATTGGGCTTTATTTATTAACTTTTTAACTGCAAATGCAAATGTTAATGATGCTTCAAAAACTTGACTTCTTCATCAAAATTGACTTCTGCATTAGTCTGATTAAAACTAATTATTATTGTTTTTCTTTTACTCAAAAACCTTTATACTGTTTTAATCACTGGAGCTGTGTTATTAATTTTTGCCTTCCAGTGTTTATGTGCGTACTTAAAATGAAATTTTTCTTACCCTCTACGTCTAGAATATGTTGTATAATTTTGAGGCTCAATATGTGCATCTGTCACGTTTTTCAATACAGTAGTTGGCAATCATAGAGGCAAAAAAAAGTAATAATAAAAATCATGGAACTTCTAAATCTAATCTAAAATAATAAAAAAAGAGGAAATTTAGAAATAAGACTAGTATAATTTATTAGATTGTGGATGATTTTGCCTCGAAACTTCAGGTGGGTGTGGCAGAGATGGTGTAATGAGTGAGAAAAATGCATGCTTCACTGGTCACTACACCGTCATTTTGTCTGGATATAGCAGAACCAGCGATTCACTATATAATTCCAGTTGTTTACTTACGTGGCCAGTGTGGTCATGCTTTTGTAAATAATGAGTGAGACATTAGGTGCATTTTTTCGTGCTTAATTCCTGAATTGAAATTTTGGTAGACATTCTAGTATTTTGTTTCCAATGGAAAGGTAGTTCAAGATTTTTCTTGAAGCTCATCAGCACTGGAGATATGTTTTTTGCATTTGTTGGGTAATTTCATAATATATATGGTTTTTTGTCTAATGCATTTTCTTTTTTTCTTTTGAATGTGACATGGGTAACTTACTGGCTCGTAACTGTTGAAAAAACTGAGAAGAAATTTGGGAAGTGAACAAGATTCTAAATGGATTTAGGGCAGTACCCTTTCTAACCATCTCGAAGTAGACTGGCAATTGAGGTACCCTCCCAAATGATTAGACTAAATTACTTTTCATTAAAAATTTTTTATAAGTTGATTTTGTCTAAACCTTTTCATTGGTATAATTCTATTTGTTTGAATAAGTTTTAAATAAAATACACAGTTATTTATGTTTTAAGTATGTTGGAGTTGGGAAAATCATATTTTAAATAGATATTCATGTGCAACTTTCCTCGATATGGTTATAGATTGATTGAAAGTGGTATTCTAATTTGCGTCTTTGGCATAGAGTTCGAAGGCTAAAGTTCTTATAATAATTGATAGATTCAGCCAGTAAAACTGTTATTTTTAATGTTGTTTAGGTTTAAATATGAATGAACATTTTATTAATATTAATTTCTTATAATTTTGTTGAATATTTAGCTATTTATATTGTTCTTTTCAGCTCATCTACAACCTATTTGATTTGAAATGAGACTAGATCGGGATTGGATGTATAATTGATTTTAGATGTAGGAAGCTATATTAATCCTGAATTCTTAGTAGGGGTTGCGTCATTTGTTGAATATGCCACTCAGCAACCAACTCATATGGATTGTGATAAGATTAGGTGCCCATGTTGTAAATGTCACAATCGAAAGTATCTTTTACCAAGTGAAGTTAAATTGCATCTTTATAAGAGTGGATTTCTTAAAGACTATTATCAGTGAGTTTGCCATGGAGAACCATTGTTGGGTTTGGATTCTATGCAATCAGAAAACAACACTTCAAGTGAAAGAAATGTAGAAGGTTTTAATCCATATCACAATATGATTGTAGATGCAATTGATCCTAGTTTTGACCCACATTCTATAGTTATTAAGGACCCACTTTGGCATCGATGTTCAAAATTATTGTTGTATATTGTTTAATATCAAGTATGAGTATCGTATACCAGAAAAAGGTTATGATGCTATCTTGGAAGTTCTTAGGGATGCAATACTATCTGAAAATAAATTGGTTTATAGTTTTTATGAAATAAAGAAGTTTGCATCTGATTTGGGTATCCTGTGTGAGAAAATTCATTGTTTTATTAATGAATGCATGTTATATTCGAGAGATGATAGCAACAAAATAAGTTGTAAATTTTGTAATCATCCTTGATATAAAGAGAGAAAAAGAGGTTCGAAAAAGAGAAAAAGTGATACACCATATAAGATGATGCATTACTTTTCTCGCACACTTAGGCTGCAAAGATTGTACGATTCAAAAGTCATAGCTAATCATATGAGGTGGCATAATGAGCATGCTAAAAAGGAAGGTGTGATGCAACATCCATTTGATCCTGAGGCATGGAAAATTTTTGATTGTATGCATTCATCTTTTTCCTTAGAGACTTGAAATGCTAGACTTAGGTTATGCACAGATGGATTTCAACCTTTTGGGCAATCAGGAAAACAATATTCATGCTGGCCTGTTATTCTATCACTATACAACTTGCCTCCGTCGATGTGTATGAAAGACATTTCTATATTCTTAACTATTATTATCCCTGGCCCAAAA
Organism: Knoxia roxburghii; assembly: GCA_030378225.1. Lineage (NCBI taxonomy): Eukaryota > Viridiplantae > Streptophyta > Magnoliopsida > Gentianales > Rubiaceae > Knoxia > Knoxia roxburghii. Next base: position 39,226,626 of record CM059415.1, on the reverse strand, counting down.
ATCCAAATCAAAATATTGATGTTTATTTGCAACCCTTGGTAGCATAATTGCAAACTTTTTGGGAAGGTGTATAAACATATGATGTTTCAAATAAACAGAATTTTCTTATGAGAGCTGCACTTCTATGGACCATTAATGACTTTCCTGCTTATAGTATGTTTTTCAGATGAAGTATATCAGGAAAAAGAGCTTGTCCCTATTGTATGGACAAATCAAAAGCTTTTAGTTTGATTAATGGTAAAAAGGTTTCATGGTTTGATTGCCATCATCAATTTCTACCGGAGAATCATGCTTTTAGATGAAATAAATCTCACTTCATTAAGAATAGGATAGAAGAGTCTCTATCTCCGTTGACATCGACTGGTGAAGAAGTTATCAAAGAAATTGATAGTTTATAATTGAAGAAAGTTACTGAAGTTGGTGGGGCGCAATGGAATGCTCCTATTTGCAAGTCGCGTGGATGGAAAAAAAAATGAAGTATATTTTTGGGATTTGCCTTATTGGAGTACTAATCTTATTGTCATAATCTTGATGTGATGCATATTGAGAAGAATATTTTGAAAATGTGCTTGATACTGTGATGGATGTTTGAAGGAAAATCCAAAGATATTGCAAAGGCAAGAGAGGATGTAAAAATTCTATGTAATCGAAAAGAGTTAGAGAAAAATGAACTATGTGGGAAATATCCTAAAGCTTGTTATTGCTTAGATAAAATGAAGACAAAAATTTGTGTGTGATTTGGTGACAAAACTTGAGTTTCTAGATGGCTAGTTTCAAATATGGCAAGGTGTATGGATATGCAAAAGTATAAATGTTTTGGGATGAAAAGTCATGATTGTCATGTTTTTATACAACGATTAATCCCAGTAGCCTTTCGTGAGTTGTTGCTAATCACGGTGTGGAAACTTTTAACGGAGCTACGTTTGCTTTTTAGAGATCTTACATGTACAGTCCTTAAAGAGGATGACATGATCAAACTTGAGAGGGATATTCCTGTGATTTTGTGCAAATTGGAAAAGATATTTCCTCCTAGTTTTTTTAACTCCATGGAACACTTTCCCATTCACTTACCCTATGTAGCAAGAGTTGAAGGGCCAGTCCAATATCATTGGATGTATCCATTTGAAAGGTTTGTTAAACTATATATGTAGTTTTTTTTATTAACTTAGATGTGTTAATCAATATATTAACAAGTTTAAACATCTATTTTTACTTAGGTTCTTATAGAAATTGAAGCTGAAAGTGACCAATAAAGCAAAGGTAGAAAGTTCAATTGCTAATGCTTATTTAATTGAGGAAACATCAATGTTTTGTTCTTATTACTTTGAGCCTGATATTAGTACAAAGATAAATAAAGTATCTCGCAATGATGATGGGGGTGAAGTAGAACATTGTGAGGAGCGCATTTCTATATTTATGTCTCCGGGTCGATCATATGGGAAGCAAAACCAAGATGTTTGACTGATGAAGAGTACAATGCTGCAAGGACTTATGTGTTACTAAATTGTGTTGAGATTGAAGAATACATTAAGTAAACTTCTTAATTCAAATTAAATAAGGTGTAAAATTCTTGTGGAATTATTGTTAATAAATACAGTTTATTATTTGTAGGATATTTGTTGAGGAGATGAAAGCAAATAACACAAATGTAACTGATGAGCAAAGAGAGAGTAAGATTGAGACTGAATTTGTGAATTGGTTTGAAAAATATGTAAGTGTTATGAAAGCTAGGGTTTTGTTATTTTTTAATATATGGGTACTTACATTTTATTTTGTTTTATAGGCACGTGATGAAAGTGGCAACATGATTAGCCAGATCATCAAGGATGTTGCTTGTGGACCTTTAAGAACTGTGATCTCTTATTCGGTGTATTTTGTTAATGGGTTTAAGTTCCATACAAGTGATCATAATTATGGGAGATCAACTTTCAACAGTGGAGTGTGCATAAAGGGTTCAAACTATAGCGATCTGTCATGTGATTATTATGGTACATTAAGGGAAATTGTGCAATTGGAATACCCTGAATTGCCTATTAAAGGGGTCGTACTTTTTAAGTGTGATTGGTTTGATCCAACTTTAAATATTGGGACGAAGGTTCATAGGGAGTATAATATAGTTGATATAAATCATAAAAGAAGGTTTAATAGGTATGAACCTTTTGTTTTAATAGGTATGAACCTTTTATTTTGGCTACTCAAGCGGCCGAAGTATACTATGCACCTTACCCAAACACAAAAAAGGATAAAGTTGATGGGTCGGCTATTTGCAAAGTTAAACCAAGACTTGCTTTTGATGATTTTTCAACAGATTTGGCTTTCCAAGATAATGAAGTGGAGGAGCATTCAATTGATATGATTGATCGTGTAACAGTTTTAGGAAATGATGCAAGATGAAAACATGTCCGGGTGTAGTGAATAGTTTTGGTGATGTTGGTGTATTCTAATATTGATATCTATTTCCAGATTTTACCTTATAAGACTATTTATGGTCCTCTGAATTTAAATTTAATTTTTAAATATTTATATCCTTTTAACTTATAGTTTCTTTTACCTTTCATTTTTTTAAAACAACTAATTGAAATTAATTTGACTTTATATAGTGATTGCAGATATAACCAGAATGAGGAGAAGAAGTGGACATCAAATAAAAGGAGGTAGGTCCGTTCCTAATGCGGTACTAAATGACACTTTTCGTGTCGAAAATAGAAGTGACAATGAGCATTGTGATGATTCGATATCCAATGATACGACAGACTACTGTTATCATTCAAATTCATCATATAATTTACTTTCTATTCTTTCATGATGTGCTGAATAGTAACAAATATATAGAAGATTGAAGTTTGCTGTTCAGTTTGATTCTTCATTGCACAAGTATGCTACTACAGCCAAAAGCTGAACAGAAACTACAGATGGTTAGGTCTTTTAAAATCTGCCATGCAACCGACACAAATCACCACTGAGATATATGAACGTTTTGAATATCAAAATTTGGGTATTGGTGGTCCCTGCTGATACATCCTTAATCCGCTGAAACTGAACTTTCTTTCTTTAAGCTCATTGAAGTCTTTGAATAAACTGACTTGTGTGTAAAATCTGAATAAGTTCTGCAAAGTTTCCGGAATTCAGGATTTTCGATTTTTGTGTAGATTTTTGGTTTATGATGCATGCCTTTTATAACATGTAATTTGATGTATTACAGGAAGGTGTTAGTTTTTTCATCAGAGGTCAACAGCATAAACCTTAAGATTTTTTTCATTAGTTTTTTCTTTGAGTTTTTTAATATAAAACTTAAAGCTGTCATAAATCCTTCCGTTTCTCATTTTCCCCACATGATAGCACAGCAAAATCACTTCTTTGAACTCAACAATCGGCCATTTTCGGTGATATTTTGTGCTTGTGAATGAGTTCTTTACTATTTATGTATAAAGTAATCCTATTAGAACTGATAGTCTCCGACGAACAACGACAGCAGCTATAAGAAGACCATTATTTCAGCTGTTTCAGCAAGAAAGACAGATTGGTTTTTTTTTTTTTCACCAACCTTCTTGTGAATTCCGAATTGGGTCGCGGAATTGGTCGAATTTCGTTGGTGGGTCAGTTGATTTTGGAGCATTTGATGATGGAATGATCGGTTAAGAAGTGAAAAATTCAAGCTGTTTTTGTTGGAAGGTTTTTGGTAAAAATGGAGGGTTTAATTGGGACAGAAATCCATGGCTTCCGGACCATGAGAGGTGCCTCAAAAAATTTTTATTTTGTACTTGTCATGTATCAGTTTTGTTTTTGTCGTTGCTACTATGGGTTTTGGCTTGATCAATTTTTATGTCATCATTTGAATTTTAGAAGCTTTAAAAACTATGGCCTTTGTTTGGAAGTATGTGGAACGGGATGGATGAGGGTGCGGTAGACTTGGAGTTGACTGAACACTGATTGTTTGTTATGTTTTTTTCCATAATTTACGTCACTAGAGTTTAGTTAAGTTTTGGGGCTTAGATAAGTTGGCATTGAAAGATTATGTGCACGGACTCGGTAAAAAATTTACTTTCGTGCATTCTATTCCAAAATCAAAACTCTTGATCAGACCTAACATCTAATGCAATTACTATTCCATCATTTACTTGAAATACCATTGTGCATGATCTTAGCTTCTACTTATTCGATTTGTCACGTAACAATAAAATTTTTAATTAAAGCGAAAGTTTAAGAATTACCTCTTGAAACGTATACTTAGTTGATCGTTTGTGTGACTCAATACCAGCTCGTATGCTGTGTAAGCAACAAACGAATCAACAAAACACTACAAAATCTCCTCGAAAACCCGGAACACCCGCCGCGCGTGAGCTTCCACACGTCGCCTGCCCAGAATTGACTTCTCCATGCGCCGCCGAAAGAAAACTCGCCGGCCACCTGCTAGAGAATAACCGCCGACGACTTTGAGAGGAAAAATTGACTTCGAGAAAAAATTCTTTGAATTCTGTATCTAGACTTTCTCTGTCTAAGTTTCTTGAATTATGAAAGTATGAATTGTGTATTGTCAATTTCTTTTCTATTTATAGAGTTACAAGAGAGACTCCATGTTGGTTTAGGATTGGTCTTCCTATTGGGTTTGTGTTTTACTCCAACCCCTACCTAGACTGATTCACATTCAACTAACACAAGGATTTACTTATCCTTAATCGAGTTCCTGGACTGATTTACAACCAATTGACATAATGATTAATTAATTACTTAATTAATTAAATCTACCTTTGTCAGTTACCCAATACAAAATTAATCATACCACTAACAGATTAATTATGACACTACCATCCTACAACAGAATTGCTTCCAGAACAACTAAATTAATTTTTTTTAATATCCCCACATCAAAGATATAGTGTTCGCTAATTTATTAATTTACTGATAAATTAATTAATTAACTTCTTATAATCCAAGATTAGTACCACTCGACCTTTTACTATACCGAACATAAGTCCACCGGCCTAATTTAGTATAATAAACATAACAAACTCATCTCGGGAGCACTATCACCCCGGATGCACCATGGTTTCCTTTCGACAAGTAACAACACACTAAGCAATCAAACACGTGCATCCAACCTACCGAGACTATTGGACTTAAGTGACCTCACTCTTTGGCAAATTAAAGTACACTATGTCTAATCCTCATGCCTGCTCAAATCTAGGGATTTAGATATAAAATACTAGGATCGAATAGTCTACTAAATCAGTATAAGACAATTAATCATAATTGGTGATGTTTCAATATGCTCCGGGCATATCTATATGATTCAATTAGTTTAGACAAACCAATTTCAGAATCACATAATAACTTAAACTGAAAGTGTGTCCAAAACTGTCTCAGTTACGAATCTCATTTACATATTATGTCTTTTAACCAACGATGGGATCTACTGTGTCACACCAGACACCTCATCATCTAATTACATAATATAAGTGGACAACATATATAAAGCATAAAAATAATTTAACTAAAATATTTAATCGATATATATGGCCTGGAAAATAGTTTAATACAAGCAAAGCTTTAGTATTCAAACCAACAATCTCCCACTAATACTTAAGCTGCACTTTAAGTATAAAACTACATTAATCTACAGCTACAACAATAACTTGAAAAACAATCAAGGCTCTGCTAAGTATCTAATCCCTATACCCTCCACGTGAGTTTCAAAGACTTTCGCAGTAAGTGTCTTCGTGAATGGATCTGTAAGGTTATCTTCCGATGTTATCTTCGTCACAACCATATTTTCCCTCTTAACGATATCTCGTATCAGGTGGTACTTGCGTTGTATATGCTTACTCGCTTCGTGGGCTCGGGTTCTTTCGAGTTTGCTACTTCACCGTTGTTGTCATAGTACACTGTGATCGACTTTTGCAAACCAGGAATCACGTCTAAGTCCACTAGGAAGTTCTTGAGCCACACTGCTTCTTGCACTACCTATGATGTTCTAGTGTACTCAACCTCTATGGTAGAGTCTGCCACTCATTTTTTCTTGACACTCCGCCATACTATGGCTCCATCTCCCAAAGTAAACACATACCCTGAGGTAGACTTATTTTTTTCCCTGTCGCATTGGAAATCTGAATCTGTGTAACCAAGGGGCACAAGTTCATGCGCCTGATAGATCAAGACTTGGTCTCTCGTTCTGTGCAAATACTTTAAAATGCATTTTATAGCCTCCGAATGAGCTTCCGGGTTTACTCTGATACTTGCTTACAATTCCAACAGCATAGCAAATATCAGGTTTTGTACACAATATTCCATACATGAGACTTCCTACTACAGAAGCATAAGAAACTGTCTTCATGGCTTATATCTCCTCAATAGTCTTTGGAGACTGCTCTTCAGAAAGATGCACTTCATATCTGAAAGGTAGAAAACCTTTCTTAGAATTATACATGTTAAAATGATCGAGAATCATATCTATGTATGAAACCTGAGAGAGCGTTAGCGAACGTTTCCTACGATCTTGAATAATCTTGATCCCAAGGATATGTCTTGCTTCTCCTAAGTCTTTCATATCAAACTACTTAGACAGCCATACCTTTACGTCTGACAATATTTTCTTATTGTTGCCAATAAGTAGAATTTCATCTACTTAAAGCACAAGAAACACACCTCATTTTCATCACATCTGCGGTACACACATTCTTTATCCAGGAACTGAGTAAATCCATAGGATTGGATTACCTCGTTAAACTAGATGTTCCAAAATCTAGATGCTTGCTTAAGTCCGTAAATGGACCTCTTAAGCTTGCAAACCTTATGCTCTGCATGAATATGGTTTCCTCAAAACTTCCATTAAGGAAAGCTGTCTTGATATCCATCTGCCAAATTTTATAATCTAAATGAGCTGCTATGGCCAAGACAATCCGTATTGACTTAAGCATGGCTACCGTGGAGAAGGTTTCCTCATAATCGATTCTCATTTTCTGAGCATACCTCTTTGCCATAAGCCTACCTTTAAAGGTTTCAACCGTTCCGTCAGGTCCTCTTTTGTGTTTGTAAACCCACTTACATCCAATGGGTTTGAAACTATTAGGCAGGTCCACAAGCTCCGAGACTTGATTGTGGTCCATCGACCCCATCTTGGATATCATCGCTTTTTGCCAAGATTCTCCATCTTTATCTCGGAGGGCCTCATTGTAATTTACTGGATTAGGTTCTGGCACACCTGGGATGAAATCCGATGCTTCTCCCATGCCAATGAACCTCTTAGTCTGTCTCACAACCCTCCCACCACGACAAGGCACCACCTGTGTGGGCGCATTATCTGCGATATCTTGTGCAGTGTTCTATGGTGTATCTACTTACGCTGGTGCATCAGGATTATGATATTGTTTTCTAAGTTCTTCTAGTACAATCCTACTTTTGAGCTTGTGATCTATAATATAGTCATCTTCTAAAAATCTGTTGTTAGTGCTAACTATCACCTTATGATCTTTAGGACTATAAAACAGACCACTTTTCGTTCCTCTAGGATATTCTACAAACAACATTACTTTGGTTCTTGCATCTAACTTAGCCGCATCTATCTTAAGCACATGTGCTGGATAACCTCAAATTCTGAGATGTGTTAGACTAGGCTTGCGCCCGTTCCACAACTCTGTAGGGGTTGAAGGTATGGTTTTAGATGGTACAAGATTTAGAATGTATGTTGCAGTTTCTAAGGCATATCCCCAAAATGAATCAGGCAATTCACTAAAACTCATCATTGACCTAACATTTTCATAAGGGTTATATTTTTTCTTTCTGCTACACCATTCTGTTGTGGTGTACCAGGTACAGTCAACTGAGACTAAATTTTGACCTCAGAGAGGTAATCTCGAAATTTATGGGACAGGTACTCTCCACCACAATCTGTGTCTTGATACTTTTACCTTGATTTTTCTTCATATCTATCTGATACTCTTTGAATTTACTAAAGCATTCGGACTTGTTGCGTATTAAGTAAATGTATCCGTATATTGAGTAATCATCTGTGAAAGTCACAGAATGTTCAAAACCACCTCTTGCTTGGACCGGAATTGGTCCACACAAGTTAGAGTGAATCAACTCTAATACTTCTTTGGCTCTATAACATTTTTCCTTAAAATGTCTCTTGGTCATTTTACCCTCTAAGCAAGATTCGCAGGTTGAGTAGCTGTCAATCTCTAATGAACTTAAAGGTCCATCATTGACTAACCTCTGAATCCTATTAAGATTTATATGACCTAGTCTAATATTTCAAAGATAGGTTTGATTCATATCAGAAGGTTCTTTCCTCTTATTTTGGTTAAATGATGTGCCATTTGTCTCATTGTTTTGCACAACATGGGAGTTTGATTTTATCAAAAACAAATTATCTACTAATGAACCGGAACAAATAAGTTTATTATATTTTCTAACAACAACATATCTATTAGAAAAAATAAACTTATAACCATCCACTAAGAGTTTAGAACCTGAAATCAAGTTTTTTCTAAAACTCGGTACATAAAGACAATTATTTAAATCTAGTCTACTATTTTCAAAATTAATGCTGACTTCTCCCATTGCTTCTATTGACACTCTTATAGTGTTGCCCAAGTAGACTTCAAGCTTGCCATCTCTAAGCTTCCATGTTACCTATAACCCCTGCAAAGAATTACAAACATGGTCAGTGACGCCTGAATCCACACACTAAGTATCTGTGGGAATTGCCGCTAAACATGTCTCAGTAATGAAGACAGAAACTGTTGTACTTTTGAGCTTTGGACAATCTGATTTCTAGTGTCCCGTCTTCCCACACTTGAAGTATTTGTCTTAAGGCTTCTTTTTCTTTTCGATGTCCTGCTTAGGCGCATGATTATCAGCCTTCTAATTGGTCTTCTTCTTCTTGTTCTTGCCTTTAGGCTCAGAAGAGGAACTCGAAGCCTTGACTGAGACTAAAACTTGCGTCTCCTCTTGGAAGATGCCTTCAGCTGACACCAATGTTGTTAAGAGCTCGGGAAGAGTATAAACTCTTTGATTCATGTTATAGTTAACCCAAAATTGCTCAAACGTGTGAGGTAAACTCTGGATAATGATATCAATCTGACTCTCAGGATCAATCTCACCTCCTAACACCTCTATCTTATTGATGTTACTAATCATGTGAAGCACATGATCTCTCACGGAGGTGCCTTCAGCGATTTTGGTATTCATAATCTTCCTCATGGCTGCCTGCCTAGCTGTCCTACCTTGATGACCAAACATCTCTCTTAGGTGAGCCATCATGTTAAAAGCAGAGATTATAGGATGAAGCTGATGCTGTAGAACATTCGACATAGAAGCAAGAATGTAACACCACGTCATCTCATCAGTCTTTCTTCACTTTTGATAGGCTTCCCTATCTTTTTGAAATGTTTCATCAGTGGGCACATCTGGACATACTTCAGTGAGCATGGACTTATACTGCTTAGCCGTTAGGACAATGTCTAAGTTTTGACTCCAATCAACATAATTTGGACCAGTTAATTTGTTATCTTTCAATATTGTAGCTAATGGATTAAAAGTCATATAAAAAATTGTAAACAAATAAATCGATAATATTTCAGTAAATAATGCAAAATTTTGAAAATAAATCATTGACATCCCTCAAAACAATAATTAAATTCATCGACATCTCATTCACCAGGATTTGTGCAAGTTATGATAGTGTGAATGTTTACGCTAGCCCACATTCGTTTGAGAAGAACTAAATTCATTAACTACACCATCTAACCAAATGATCTATTGATCAATTTAGCTAATAGTCAGTGTTTTCAACCGTACAAATAAGCAGTGTAACCTCGATGGGAGGAATACTACAAATCGTACTCTAAGTGTATGTCATTATGTGACTTCTAAGTTTGTTAACTAGGATAGTGCGCCTCAGATGGAGAAGGTTTCGCATTTTTCTAATTTTAACTTACTCTAGTCATCTCACTTAGAAATTCAAACTAGTGATCTTATTGTTAAACTCATCTAATATGGAGGAAGGCTCTAATACCAATGCGTAAGTCTACCCACATCACATATGAATTCGTAATGGAGGCTATAGGGATACTAACCAACCCGTTCTCACTTAGATTTCTAAAATGAGGGTTTTTTTTCGGTTTTAACATGAAATTAACTAATCCTAAATTATACGTAAAATAAAACCAATATGTATTAATTATACGTAAGATAAAACACAAAATTAAAACATGTAAATAATTAAAACAATAAAACGGGTAATGAAGGCGTAAAATAAATTTCCTGACTATTATGGTTTTAATTGCTTCCATCTTCTGCCTTGTTCTCGTGTCCCGTCACGTCACTCAATGGATTGAGTCTAAAAAATTGGATCTTGGAATTACCTTTGGAAAAGGGGCCACTCGCGCAACCCAAATGGGCCGCGTGCGGGCAGCACGCATGGTGCGTGTCGCGCGCTCATAATCGTTGTCGCGTGCAGCTAGGGCTGTGCCCAGTGCCGCATATGTGCGTCGCTGCACCAGCGCTTACTGTGCGCAGTCCTACGCGTAGCGGCTTCTGCCGGTAATTTTTTTGCCGGCCCACCTGCCTCGTTTGGTTTCCAGGTATTCTATTTTGCTCCTCTTCGTTATCACATATTTTTTCAATAAAAGGCTAAATCTTTGTAGAAAAATAAAAATGACAATTACATAGAAAAAATCTTGATTAAGATTCAATCTAATCCTACACGGCTTCCAGCACGTGATTTCACTATTACAAGCATTGAAAAAAAAAAAAATCCAGACATGTCCCGGGGTTTAATTAAAAAACAAACAAATATAACTATAATAGCCAGGATTTCTAAACCTCCTGCAATCAAAACTATGCAACAAATCGAACAAACACAAAGCCAAAACCATAACCCTAATACAAATTGAAAGATTATCTGCCCGGGCCTAGTAAAAAATTTACTTTCGTGCATTGCATTCCAGAATCGAAACTCTTGACTAGGTCTAAGCTCTACCACAATTACTATTCCAACCCTTGCTTGAAATACCATTACGCAGTATCTTAGCTTCTACTTATTCGATTTGTCAAGCAATAATAAAATTCTTAATTAAAGTGGAAGTTTAAGAACTACCTCTTGAAGCGTATGTTAGTTCTGAATACTAAAAAGCTTTGCTTGTATGTAAACTATTTCTCAGTTACATATCGATTCTATTTCAGTGTTATATATTGTCCCTTTATATCATATGTCAAGATGATAAGGTGTCGGGTGTAGCACAATAGATCTTATCATTGGTTAAATTTATGATATATAAATTAACGCTTGTAACCGAGACAGTTTGGACATACTGTCGGTTTAGATTATTGTATGATTGGAAATTAGTTTGTCTAGACAAATTAAATCATACAGATGTGCGCGGGGCATATTGAGCAGGACCTATTTAGGATCAAATTAACTTGTACTGATCTTCGTAGTTAATTTGAACCTTATATTCTAATCTCGTAATCCCTAGACTAGAGCAGGAATGAGAGTTAGACATAGTGTATTTTGATTTGCCAAAGGGTGTGGTCAATTAAGGCCTAGATTTTGGTAAGTTGGGTATGCGTGTTTGATTTCATATTTTGTCGTTGCTTATTGAAAGGAAACCACGCACCGGTGCGTCCGGGGTGATAGTGATCCCGAGATGATCTCGTAAGGATTATTATACTAAACTCGACCGGTGAACTTATTTCAGGTATAATAATAGGTTATAATGGTACTAGTATCAGATAACAAGAAGTAGATAAATTGACGAGCATTATATCTTTGACGTGTGGAGATAAAAGAATAATTAAAGTGTGCGCAAAGTAATTTGTTTTTGAGTGGTAGTTTCATAATTGATCCGTTAGTGGTATGGTTAATTATGCGTTAGACTAATTGGCAAAGTGGATTAAATAAATATTTACCCTTGGGTTAATTTATATTTAATTGACAAAGTGGGTTACGAAATTACACTTGGGTCGATAAATATTTAATTGACGAAGTGGGTCGAATAAATAATTTTTGGGCTAATTGGTATTGACTAGGCTAGTGAAGACTAAGAAAGTCTATTAAAAGTCTAAAACTAAGGCCCAACTTAAAAGCCCACTAGGTCTCCCTTCAACCTCCTTATAAATACATAACGTTTTGACATTCAAGATAAGAAACTTGAGAGGCAAGACTTGTCTAGAGAGAGAATGAGAAGCCTAGAGAGAGAACTTCATCTTTTCCATTGAAGATCTCTTTGGAAGTTGGTTTAGTTATCCTTCTTCCTCGAAAAGTGCAGCCCAAGGTGGCCTTTCATTTTCCGGTGAGAGAGCAGCTGCCGAAGTTTATTTTTTCTGGTCTTGAGACCATTTTCTAGTGAAGTTTGTCATCGATAGGTGTGCTGATCCGTGGGCTAAGACCACGTCTAGATCGCGATCGTCACAGTGGTGCGGCGGGTCCTTTTGTGGTAGCTGTTCGTCGGAATTTTTTAGGCTGGTTTCAAGCTTTTTCGAGGCGGGTTTCTTGTGAGTTTATTGGATCTCGATAGATATACCCGGTAGATAGTTGCCCACTCAACTTCCGGGTTTGTTGGAGACATTCGTGGCACTTCTAGTTTATTTTGTTGCTCAAGATTGGATTTTTCTTATTTGCATCGAGAACACGATTCAAATGTACAATCTTTATCTTCCGCTTTAATTAAAGATTGAATCTTTTATGTGTCGTTTAATAGGTCTAACAAGTATAAGCCTATATCAGCTCATGGGAATTGATTTTAGAGTTTGGGCTCGATCGAAAGTCTCCGATACCGGAATGCATAGCACGGAAGTGAGATTTTCGATTTGGCCCGGACCGGATTCTAATTCCTTTAAATTGGTATCAGAGCTAAGGTTTTGGCTTTATACTTGTTTGATTTATTGCACTGTTTTGTTACAGGTGGTTATTATTCTCGACTACATTCATTTATAAACCCCGGGACTTGTCCGGGCTCATTTTATTTTGAATGTGAATGCGTGTAATAGTAATAATCACGAGCTGGAAGCCGTGTAGGGTTAGATTAAATCTTGTAGTAGGATTTATTCTAATGTCGTCCTTATTCTCCTAGACAAACCTTGTATTTATAAATTTATGTAAAATGACGAAGACGTTATTCGTGGGTTTTGGTTTATCTTAATTTTGGGTGATTCCTAATTATGTAGAAAAGCAAGAAAACCCAGACGAATTAGGAGGAATCCAAATAACGAGTGGGAGCGATATGACGGGACGTGTCAACAAGGTGTAAAGAGAAAGCAATGATTGAGAAGGCCATAATAGTCGGGAAATATTTCATTATGTATTTATTTCTCATTTTATATGGCCTGAATGTTGCTTATGTATTTTCGTTTTATGTTTTATGCATGATCGAAAACAAGTGGTTTTATGGGTGCAAATAACTAAATTTAGAAATGACTAAAGTTAAGACGTTGCATGTTAAAACCGGAAAAACCCTCAATTTAAGAATCTAAGTGGGAGCGGGTTGGTTTATATCCCCATGGACTCCATTACGAATTCATATGTGATGTGGATAGGATTGCATGTTGGCATTAGGGCAATCCTCTATATCGGAAGAGTCTTTATTCATAAGATCACTATATTGAATTTGTAAAGGGATGACTATAGTGCGTTTAATTGGAGAATTGCGACACCTCTCTATCTGAGGTGAATAAGTATCCTAAGTAACAAACTAAGAAGTCAAGTAATGGCATACACTTAGTGTACAGTTTGTAGTATCCCTCCCAACGAGGTTATGCTACTTATGTGTGCAGCTAAAATCACTGACTATTAATTTCATTGATCAATAGATCGTTTGATCAAATAGTGAAATTAATGAAATTGGTTCTTCTCGAACGAAGTGGACTAGCGATGACGTTCACATGATCGAGACCTGTGTGAATCCCGGTGAACAAGAGATTGGTGGATATGATTATATTATTTTGGGGGTATGAATATTTTCTAAAAAGATAAAATACTGAAACTTCTCTGTTTATTTATTTTTAGCTTTCGATATGTCATTCAATCCACTTGCTGTCATACTCTAAGAAAAAAATCTCACTGGTCCAAATTACATTGACTGGAAGCGAAATTTGGACATTTTCCTTGAAGGAAAATAGAACAAGCCCGGTCTAAATCGAAAATTTCACTTTCGTGCAATGCATTCCAGAATCGGAAACCTTTGAAGAAGTTCAGGCTCAAATTCATTTTCCCCTGGACTGATCTAGGCTTATACTTATTTAATTTATTAAATCGATAAACAACGCACAAAGAATCAACCTTTAATTAAAAGATGAAAACATAGAGGTTATACCTTTGAAGCAAAGTCCAACGCAAATAAGAAAACCAAATCTTTAATTCGCGCCACTATATTTTCTTCTATCTCCCCACATCAAAGAATTAGTGGTCGCGGTTTATCAATTTACTGACAAACTAATTCATCGAATTCTTGGTATCCAAGATTTATATCACTCGACCTTCTTATTATACCGGACGTAAAGTCCACTTGCCAGATTTAGTATAATAAACCTTACGAACTCATCTCAGGAGCACCATCAACCCAGTGAACCGGTACGTGGATTCCTCCGACTAGCAACGGCACGTAAGAAGCTAAACACCGCATACCCAACCTACCAAGGTATAGGCCTCAATTGACCGCACTATTTGGTAAATCAAAGAATATGATATCCAACTCTCATGCCCATCCCAATCTCGGGATTGACAGACTGAATACTATGACCAAATTCACTACGCCGATCAGTACAAGTTAATTTTATCCAAACTAGTCGTGCTCAATATGCCCTGGGCATATCCGTGTGATTAAATTAGTCTAGATAAACTAATTTCCAAATCACACGATTACCTACACTGATAGTATGTTCAGACTATCTTAGCTACGAGCATACTTTTTATATATCAATATTTTAACCAATAACGGTATCTACTGTGTCTTTCCACACTCCGTTATCTAGTTCTATGATGTAATGGAAGAATTTAATACTGAAACAAAATGATATGTCATCTGTGGATATTAGTTTTTGATACAAGCCATAACTTTTCTGTATTCAAAACTAACAATCTTCCACTAATACTCAAAGGTATGCTAAGAAGTACAAAAACTGTCCAACCCGCTATTACACTGCTGTCATAATGAAATCTATAGAACATCTTTAAGCTCACTCAGATAGCTCCCTCAATAATCTGACTCCCATGCCCTCCACATGTCTCTCAAAGACCTTTGGGGTTAAAGGCTTTGTGAAAGGATCTGCAAGGTTGTCATCTGATGCTATCTTGGCCACGATCACGTCTTCCCTCTTTACGATCTCTCGTATCATGTGGTACTTGCGCTCTATGTGTTTACTCGCTTTGTGGGCTCGTGGTTCCCTCGAGTTAGCAACTACACCATTGTTATCCCAATAAACTGTGATAGACTTAGACAACTCAGGAACCATATCTAAGTCCACCAGGAAGTTTCAGAGCCATACAGCTTCTTTCATTGCCTCTGATGCGGCAACATACTCGGTCTCCATGGTGAAGTCCGTCACACATTTCTGCTTGACACTCCGCCATACTATTGCTCCACCTCCTAGAGTAAACACAAACCCAGATGTAGACTTACTATTGTCCATATCACCTTGAAAGCCCGAATATGTGTAACCAAACGGTACATGCTCCTGCCCTCTATAAACTAGGGTATAATCTCTCGTCCTGCACAAGTACTTGAGAATGCATTTTACTGCCTCCCAGTGAGCCTTCTCAGGGTTACTCTTGAAGGAAAACAGAACAAGCCCGGGCTAAATCGAAAACCTCACTTTCGTGCAATGCATTCCAGAATTGGAAGCTTTCGACCAAGCTCAGGCTCAAATTCATTTACCCACGAACAGATCTTGGCTTATACTTATTTAATTTATTAAAACGACATCAATCGGACAAAGATCACATCTTTAATTAAAAGCAAAAAGATTAAAGATTATACCTTTGTAGCGAAGTCCAACGCAATAAGAAAAATCCGACCTTTAATTGCGAATTCCACTAGAAGTCCGAAGAATAACTCCGATCCAATTGCAAAATAATGTGGGCTATTATCTACAAAGTTACCCACGGCAAAATTAAGAAAACCCAAGAAACTTGCTTCGGAAGAAAACTCAAAAAATCTGAAATTAAAAAACTGCCCAGAATTTTTTTCCGAAAAATTGCTGTGCAAGTCACCTTCGCCGGACTCGATTAAAAACAGTTCACCGGAGCCGATCAGTCCAGTCCCGATCTGTACAACCAACCTCACAAATCACTCAAGAAGAAGATCAATGTGAAAGCTGGTCGGTTCAGGGCACCAAACTGAACAAACGCCGGGTTTGAAGAAATCGGAAAAACCCGATCGGCGATAAGCGCTGCCGATTTGAAGAGTCTGACCAGCGGCTTGCGTAAATAACTATCCAGGCAAGATAAAGATTGAGTCTTCCGAAGGAGAAAGCTATCTTAGCTGACTTCGATAAGGAACTTCAACGAGGAAGATTAAGTTCTCTCTCTAAGTTAAACTTTCTCACTCTAGCCCTTTCTTGGACTTCAAGTTTCTTAATGTCTTTCTTGCCAAACAAGGATATTTATATGGAGCTTCTAAGGAGACCTAATGGGCTCTCGAGCGTCTAAGGAGACTGTTAAGTCTTTCTCGACTAATCAACTCCAATCGACCCATTTGAATTAATTTCTTTAACCCACTTTGTTGATTTAATTTAATCGATCCCTTAGAATTAATTAATTCAAATAGAATTAATTTCTTAATTCACTTTGTCGATTACATATTAATTAAACCTTTAGGATTAATTAATTCACCTAACGGACTAATTATGGAAATACTGCGTAATTAGTCGTACCACTAACGGACTAATTATGGAAATACTGCTCAAAAAATGACTTTACATCGCGCCATTATATTTTCTTCTATCTCCCCACATTAAAGATCTAGTGCTCGTTGGTTTATCAATTTACTGACAAATTAATTCACCGACTTCTTGATATCCGAGATTAATACCACTCGTCTTTTTATTATACCGGACATATAGTCCACCGGCCGGGTTTAGTATAATAGACCTTACGAGCTCATCTCGGGAGCACCATCAACTCGGCGAACTGGTACGTGGATTCCTCTGACTAGCAACGGCACGTAAGAAGCTAAACACCGCATACCCAACCTACCGAGGTATAGGCCTCAATTGACCGCACTCTTTGGCAAATCAAAGCATAAAATATCCAACTCTCACGCCCGTCCCAATCTCGAGATTGAGAGACCGAATACTAGGACCGAATTGACTACGCCGATCAGTATAAGTCAATTCTATCCAAACTGGTCGTGCTCAATATGCCCCGGGTATATCCGTGTAATTTAAACTAGTTTAGATAAACTAATTTCCAAACCACACGATAACCTATACTGATAGTATATTCAGACTATCTCTGTTACGAACATATTTTTAGTATATCAATACTTTAACTAATAACAGTAGCTACTGTGTCTTTCCACACCCCGTTATCTGGTTCTATGATATAAAGGAACAAATTTATACCAAAACAAAATGATATGTCAACTGTGGATATTAGTTTTTGATACAAGCCATAGCTTTTCTATATTCAAAACTAACAATCTCCCACTAATACACAAAGCTATGCTAATAAGTACAAAAACTGTCCAACCCGCTATTACACTGCTGTCATGGAGAAATCTCCAGAACGCCTTTAAGCTCACTCACATGGCTCCTTCAAGAATCTGACTCCCATGCCCTCCACATGTCTCTCAAAAACCTTTGGGGTCAATGGCTTGGTGAAAGGATCTGCAAGGTTTTCATCTGATGCTATCTTGGCCACGATCACGTCTCCCCTCTTTACGATCTCTCGTATCAGGTGGTACTTGCGCTCTATGTTTTTACTTGCTTTATGGGCTAGTGGTTCCCTCGAGTTAGCAACTGCACCATTGTTATCACAGTAGACTGTGATAAACCTAGGCAACTCAGGAACCACATCTAAGTCCATCAGGAAGCTCCAGAGCCATACAACCTCTTTCGTTGCCTCTGAAGCGGAAACGTACTCAGCCTCCATGGTGGAGTCCGCCACGCATTTCTGCTTGACACTCCTCCATACTATGGCTCCACCTCCTAGAGTAAACATAAACCCAGAGGTAGACTTACTCTTGTCCAAATCACCTTGAAAGTCCGAATCTGTGTAACCCAATGGTACAAGCTCCTGCGCTCTATAAACTAGGACATAATCTCTCGTCCTGCGCAAGTACTTGAGAATGCATTTTACTGCCTCCCAGTGAGCCTTCCCAGGGTTACTCTGATATCTGCTAACTATGCCAATGGCAAAGTAAATATCAGGCCTCGTACACAACATAGCATACATGAGGCTATCCACTGCAGAAGTATAGGGTACCGCCTTCATGGCATCTATCTCCTCAGTAGTCTTAGGACACTGCTCCTTAGACAAATGCACCCCATGCCTGAAAGGTAGTGAACCCTTCTTGGAGTTCTGCATGTTAAAACGGGCTAGAATCGTGTATATGTAGAATGCCTGAGAGAGAGTCAGAGAACGTCTCCTACGATCGCGAATAATCTTAATCCCAAGGATATGTCTAGCCTCTCCCAAATCCTTCATATCGAATTGCCTGGACAGCCATGCCTTTACGTCTGACAACACCTTCTTACTGTTGCCAATAAGAAGGATGTCATCTACGTAAAGTACGAGGAACACCACCATATCACTATCAAGCCTGCGATAAACACACTGCTCATCCGGACACTGAGTGAATCCACAGGACTGGATAACCTCATCAAAACGGATGTTCCAAGATCTGGATGCTTGCTTAAGTCCATAAATGGACCTCCTAAGCCTGCATACCTTGTGCTCTTGGCCCTTAACAATGAAGCCTTCTGGTTGCTGTATAAAGATGGTCTCCTCAAGACTTCTATTAAGGAAAGCTGTCTTGACGTCCATCTATCAAATCTCATAGTCCATATGAGCAGCTATGGCCAAGAGAATTCGGATTGACTTAAGTATAGCTACCGGGGAAAATGTCTCCTCATAATCGATACCCTCTTTCTGAGTATACCCCTTCACCACAAGCCTAGCCTTGAAGGTCTCAACCCTCCCGTCAGATCCTCTCTTTCGCTTGTAGACCTATTTGCACTCAATAGGCCTAAACCCATCAGGAATGTCTACCAGCTCCCAGACTTGATTTGAGTCCATAGAACCCATCTCAGTAATCATCGCTCTCCGCTAAGAATCTGCATCTTTATCCTGGAGAGCGTCATTGTAGTTAACTGGGTCTAGTTCATGAGCACCAGGGATAAAGTACGAAGACTCACCCAAACCCATGTACCTCTCGGGCTGCCTCACAACCCTCCCACTATGACAAGGCGCAGCCTGTGCAAGAGCATCATCTGTGATAGTGTGTGCAGTCTCTTGTGGTGTGTCTTCCTGTACTTGTGCATCTGGAATAATGGACTGACTTCTAAGCTCTTCTAATACTACCTTGCTGCTCGACTTATGATCTAAAATATAGTCCTCCTCAAGAAATCTGGCATTGGTGCTGATCACCACCTTCTGATCCTGAGGACTATAAAATAAACCACCTCTCATTCCTTTGGGGTAGCCTATAAACAGCATAGCCTTGGATCTCACCTCTAACTTGCCTGCATCTGCCTCGAGCACATGTGCTGGACAACCCCATATTCTGAGATGTCTCAGACTAGGCTTTTGCCTATTCCACAACTCTGATGGGGTCGAAGGCACAGACTTAGATGGCACAAGGTTGAGGATAAATCATGCTGCCTCCAAGGCATAACCCCAAAACGAGATAGGCAACTCACTGTTACTCATCATCGATCTAACCATCTCCATGAGAGTCCTGTTCCTCCTCTCTGCTACACCATTCTGCTGGGGTGTGCCAGGTGCAGACAACTGGGTCTGAATACCCTCCTCTGACAAATAGGATCTAAATTCACTAGAGAGGTATTCACCACCGCGATCAGATCGCAAGGCCTTGATACTCTTACCCAGATGGTTCTCCACCTCAGCCTTGAACTCTCTGAACTTGCCAAAACATTCAGACTTGTGGCGCATCAGGTATATGTATCCATATCTAGAGTAATTATCCGTGAAAGTCACAAAATACTCATAACCACCTCTAACCTGAACTGACATAGGCCCACACACGTCAGAATGAATCAACTCTAAAACTTCCTTGGCCCTATACCCCTTTGCCTTAAAAGGCTTCTCGGTTATTTTACCCTCCAAGCAGGACTCACAGGTCGAATAGCTGTCAATAGCTAGTAAGTCTAAAGACCCACTATTGACTAACCTTTGAATCCTACTAAGGTTGATGTGACCAAATCTCAGGTGCCAAAGATAAGTCTGATTCAAAGGGGAAGACTCTTTTCTCTTATTATGATTCGGTCATGAGCTATTAGTTTATGTGTTTTGCATTACTGGGGAGTATGTATTAATTAAAAACAAATTGTCAACCAATGTACCAGAACATATAAGTTTCTGGCTTTTTCTAATAAAAACAGATCCATCAAAAAAAGCACACTTGTAACCATCCAAAATAAGTTTAGAAACAGAAAGTAAGTTTTTACGAAAACTGGGTACATAAAGACAATATCTCAACAATAAAATAGAGTCTGAAAAATAAAGACAAACAGCTCCCACTGCAGCAACAGAAACTCTGGTAGTATCCCCAAGGTAGACCTGCAACTCTCCCTCCCTAAGCAGCCGGGTCACTTGAAACCCTTACAAAGAATTACAAACGTGATCAGTGGCTCCTAAATCCACAAACTAAGTATCTGTGGGAATCGCCGCTAAACACGTCTCAGTGACTAGGGAAAATTTACACATACTTCGAGGCTTTAGCCAGTCTTTCTTCCAATGTCCTGCTTTGCCATACCTAAAACATTTTCCTTTCGACTTCTGCTTCTTGGCAATGCCCGCCTTGGGTCCATGATCAGCTCCTGCTTTCCGGCCTCTCTTCCTCTTTTACTTCCTGGCTTTGGGCCCAGCAGAGGAACCTGAGGACCAATAGTAGCCAAGGCTTGCTTCTTCTCTGCGAATAGGCTCTCAGCAGACACCAATGTAGTCATGAGCTTGGAAAGTGAATATGAGAGAATCCCCATATTATAGTTTAACCGAAACTGCTCAAAACTGGGAGGCAAGCTCTGGAGAATGATATTGACCTGGGTATCCCCATCAATGTCACCTCCCAATACCTCAATCTCATTGATGCAACTCATCATGTCCAGCACGTGGTCTTTCACTGAAGTGCCCTCAGCCATTCTAGCATTCATGAGTTTCCTCATAGCTGACTGCTTGGCTGCCCTGCCCTGATGTCCAAACATCTCCCTGAGGTTGAGCATCATATCTTAGGCTGAGGTCATCTGCTGATGCTGGTGTTGCAGTACACTTGACATAGAAGCCAAGATGTAGCACCTGGTCATCTCATCAGCCTTCTGCCACTTCGTATATGGCTCTCGCTACTCAGGGGTGGCATCATCTCTGGGCTTAGGGGGACACTCCTCAGTAAGCACGTACTTGTAACACTCAGCGGTAAGGACAATGTCCAGGTTACGTTTCCAGTCAATATAGTTTGGACCGGTGAGTTTGTTTTGGTTCAAAATAACAGCTAGCGAGTTGAACGACATATCAATTGAAAAATAAACAATTCAAGTTTCAGTATACTTTTTCAAAAATATTGAAAATCCTCAAAAATCAATATAATCTTCTACCGACATCTCTCACATCGGGATTAACGCAGGTCACGATGGGTGAACGTCTACGCTAACCCACATTCGTTCAAGAAGAACCGAAGTTCATTAATTTCATTATCTGACCAACGATCTTATGTTCAATGAAATTAATAGTCGATAATTTTAGCCGTACACGAAGATAGCGCAACCTCGATGGGAGGGATACTAAAAATGGTACACTAAGTGTATGCCATTACTTGACTTCTAAGTTTGTTACTTAGGGTACTAATGCACCTCGGATGGCGAGGGTGTCACAACTTTCTCCAATTAAACTCACTATAGTCATCCCTTTAGAAATTCATTCCGATGATATCTGTGGTTGAAAACTCATCCGATAGGGAGGAAAGTCTAAGCCAGCACGCAAGTTTAACCACATCACCAATGAACCCGTAATGGAGGCCATGGGGATTTTTACCAACCCTCTCCAACTTAGATTTTTAAGTTTGATGATTTTTACGTTTTAACATGCAATATCTTAACTATGGATATTCGCACCCATAAAACCGTTGGAGTTTTAATATGCGAATAATCTACCTTAGTTAATTGCACATTACCTTTTAAAAACATTTTTGTTTGGTTTTCATTCATGCAAAATAAAACGAAAAACACACAATCAACGAAAAGACATAAATATGGGAAATTAAAAGAAATAAAATTTCCCGACTATTATGGCCTTCTCTATCGTTGATTCCTTGATGCCTCGGTGACACTTCCCATCATGTCGCTCCCACTCGTTATTTGGATTCCACTCGATTCGCCTTGGTTTTCTCGATTTACTACGTAATTAGGAATCACCCAAAATTAAGAGAAACCAAAACCCGTGAATATAAGTTACCCAAAATAACATCTTCGTCATAATACAAAAATTCCTATATACAAAGGCATTTTTCTAGGAATTTAAAGACGACATGATTAGATCAAATCCTACTACAAGATTTTTCTAATCCTACACGGCTTCCAGCTCGTGGTTATTACTATTACAGACATTTCCATTCAAAAACAATACGAGCCCGGACATGTCTCGGGGTTTATGAATGAAAAATAAAATTCTACCATAATAGCCGGGAAAACAATAACCACCTGTTTAAGCATTTTGACAAAAATAATAATGCCAAAATAAAGCCGTGTAATAAATCAAACAAGTATAAGACCGAAACCAATACTCTGATACCAATTTGAAGGAAAACAGAACAAGCTCGGGCTAAATCAAAAACCTCACTTTCGTGCAATGCATTCAAGAATCGGAAGCTTTCGACTAAGCTCAGGCTCAAATTCATTTACCCACGAACGGATCTTGGCTTATACTTATTTAATTTATTAAAACAACATCAATCGCACA
The DNA here is from genome assembly GCA_030378225.1 of Knoxia roxburghii. Lineage (NCBI taxonomy): Eukaryota > Viridiplantae > Streptophyta > Magnoliopsida > Gentianales > Rubiaceae > Knoxia > Knoxia roxburghii. The sequence continues at coordinate 39,203,498 of CM059415.1, read as the reverse complement.
AATATCACATCTTTAATTAAAAGCAGAAAGATTAAAGATTATACCTTTGTAGCGAAGTCCAACGCAATAAGAAAAATCTGATCTTTAATTGCGAATTCCACTAGAAGTCCGAAGAATAACTCCGATCCAACTCCAAAATAGTGTGGGCTATTATCTACGGAGTTACCCATGGCAAAATTAAGAAAACCCAAGAAACTTTCTTCGGAAGAAAACTCAGAAAATCTGAAATTAAAAAACTGCCCAGAATTTTTTTTCCGAAAAACTGCTGCGCAAGTCACCTTCGCCGGACTCGATTAAAAACAGTTCACCGGAGCCGATCAGTCCAGTCCCGATCTGTACAACCAACCTCATGGATCACGCAAGAAGAAGATCAATGTGAAAGCTGGTCGGTTCAGGGCACCGAACTGAACAAACATCAGGTTTGAAGAAATCGGAAAAACCCGATCGGCGATAAGCGCTGCCGATTTGAAGAGTCCGACCAGCAGCTTGCGTAAATAACTATCTGGGCAAGATAAAGATTGAGTCTTCTGAAGGAGAAAGCTATCTTAGCTGACTTCGAGAAGGAACTTCGACAAGAAAGACGAAGTTCTCTCTCTAAGTTAAACTTTCTCACTCTAGCCCTTTCTTGGACTTCAAGTTTCTTAACGTCTTTCTTGCCAAACAAGGATATTTATATGGAGATTCTAAAGAGACCTAATGGGCTCTTGAGTTAGGCCTTTTAAATTTGACTTTCGTTGATCGCTAAGTCTTTCCCGACTAATCAACTCCAATAGACTCATTTGAATTAATTTCTTTAACCCACTTTGTTAATTTAATTTAATCGATCCCTTAGAATTAATTAATTCAAATAGAATTAATTTCTTAATTCACTTTGTTGATTAAATATTAATTAAACCTTTAGAATTAATTAATTCACCTTGTCGATTAGTCAAATGCATAATTAGTCATACCACTAACGGACGAATTATGGAACTACAGCTCGAAAATGACTTTTCATCGCGCCATTATATTTTCTTCTGTCTTCCCACATTAAAGATCTAGTGCTCGTCGGTTTATCAATTTACTGACAAATTAATTCACCGACTTCTTGATATCCGAGATTAGTACCACTCGTCATTTTATTATACCGGACATATAGTCCACCGGCCGGGTTTAGTATACTAGACCTTACGAGCTCATCTCGGGAGCACCATCAACCTGGCGAACTGGTACGTGGATTCCTCTGACTAGCAACGACACGTAAGAAGCTAAACACCGCATACCCAACCTACCGAGGTATAAGCCTCAATTGACCGCACTCTTTGGCAAATCAAAGCATACAATATCCAACTCTCACGCCCGTCTCAATCTCGGTATTGAGAGACCGAATACTAGGACCGAATTGACTACGTCGATCAGTATAAGTCAATTCTATCTAAACTGGTCATGCTCAATATGCCCCGGGCATATCCGTGTAATTTAAACTAGTTTAGATAAACTAATTTCCAAACCACACGATAACCTATACTGATAGTATGTTCAGACTATCTCGGTTACGAGCATACTTTTAATATATCAATACTTTAACCAATAACGGTATCTACTGTGTCTTTCAACACCCCGTTATCTAGTTCTATGATATAAAGGAACAAATTTATACTGAAACAAAGTGATATGTCAACTGTGAATATTAGTTTTTGATACAAGCCATAGGTTTTCTGTATTCAAAACTAACAACTCTGATATCTGCTAACCATGCCAATGGCAAAGCAAATATCATGCCTCATACGTAATATAGCATACATGAGGCTATCCACTGCTGAAGCATAGGGTACCGCCTGCATGGCATCTATCTCCTCAGCAGTGTTCGGACACTGCTAACACTGCTCCTTAGACAAATGCACCCTATGCCTGAAAGGTAGTGAACCCTTCTTGGAGTTCTGCATGTTAAAAAGGACCAGAATCCTGTCTATGTAGGATGCCTGTGAGAGAGTCAGAGAACGTCTCATACGATCTTGAATAATCTTCATCCCAATGATATGTTCAGCCTCTCCCAAATCCTTCATATCAAATTGTCTGGACAATCATGTCTTTACATCTGACAACACCTTCTAACTGTTGCCAATCAAAAGGATGTCATCTAAGTAAAGTACGAGAAACACCACCGTATCACCATCACGCCTGCGATATACTGCTCATCCGGACACTGAGTGAATCTATAGGACTGGATAACCTCGTCAAAATGAATGTTCCAATATCTGGATGCTTGCTTAAGTCCATTAATGAACCTCCTAAGCCTGCATACCTTGTGCTCTTGTCCCTGAACAATGAAACCCTCTGGTTGTAGTATAAAGATGGTCTCCCTAAGACTTCCATTAAGGAAAGCTGTCTTGACGTCCATATGCCAAATCTCATAGTCTATATGAGCAGCTATTGCGAAGAGAATTCGGATTGACTTAAGCATAGCTATCGGGGAAAAGGTCTCCTCATAATCGATACCCTCTTTCTGAGTATACCCCTTCGCCACAAGGCTAGCCTTGAAGGTCTCAACCCTCCCGTCAGATCCTCTCTTTTGCTTGTAGTCCAATTTGGACCCAAAAGGCCGAAACCCATGGGGAAGGTCTACCAGCTCCCAGACCTAATTTGAGTCCATAGAACCTATCTCAACAATCATCGCTCTCTGCCAATAATCTACATATTTATCCTAGAGAGCCTAATTATATCTAACTGGGTCTGGTTCATGGGCTCCAGGGATAAAGTCTGAAGACTCACCCAAACCCATGTACCTCTCGGGCTGTATGACAACCCTCCTACTGCGACAAGGCGCAGCCTGTGTAAGAGCATAATCTGTAATAGTGTGTACAGTCTCTTGTGGTGTGTCTTCCTGTACTTACGCATCTGGAACACTAGACTGACCCCTAAGTTCTTCCAATACAGCCTTGCTCTTTGCCTTGTGATCTAAAACATAGTCCTCCTCAAGAAACTTGGCATTGGTGCTCACCACCACCTTATTATACTGAGGACTATAAAACAGACCACCTTTCGTTCCTTTTTGGGTAGCCTACAAAAAGCATAATCTCAGATCTCGCATCTAGCTTGGCTGTGTCTGCCTTAAGCACATATGCTGGACAACCCCAAATCCTGAGATGTCTCAGACTAGGCTATTACCCAGTCCACAGCTCTACTGGGGTCGAAGGCATAGACTTAGATGGTACGAGATTAAGGACAAAACACGCTGACTCTAAGGCTAAACCCCAAAACAAAATAGGCAATTCACTATAACTCATCATCGATCTAACCATATCCATAAGAGTCGTGTTCATCCTCTCTGCTACATCATTGGGGTGTGCCAGGTGCAGACAACTGGGTCTGAATACCCTCTTCCAACAAATAGGAACTAAATTCACTAGAGAGTATTTACCACCGTGATCAGATCACAAGACCTTGATACTCTTACCCAGATAGTTCTCCACCTCAGCCTTAAACTCTTTGAACTTGCCAAAACATTTAGACTTGTGGTGCATCAGGTATATGTATCCATATCTTGCGTAATCATCCATGAAAGTCACGAAATACTCATAACCACCTCTAGCCTGAACTGACATAGACCCACACAAGTCAGAATGAATCAAGTCTAAAACCTCTTTGGACCTATACTCCTTTGCCTTGAAAGGCCTCTTGGTCATTCTCTAAGCAGGACTCACAGGTTGGATAGCTGTCAATATCCACTGAGTCCAAAAACCCACTATTGACTAACCTTTGAATCCTACTAAGGTTGATGTGACCGAGTCTCAGGTGCCAAATATAAGTTTGATTCAAAGGGGAAGACTCCTTTCTCTAACTATGATTCAGTGATGAGTTATTAGTTTCTGTGTTTTACATTACTGGAGAGTATGTATTGATTAAAAACAGATTGTCAATTAATGTACCGGAACATATAAGCTTCTGGTTCTTTCTAATAAAAATAGATTTATCAGAAAAAACACACTTATAACCATCCAATAAAAGTTTAGAAACTGAAAGCAAATTCTTTCAAAAACTAGGTACATACAAACAATTTCTCAAATGTAAAACTGAGTTTGAAAAATAAAGACATAAACTCCCACTACAACAACAGAAACTTTGGTAGTATCCCCAAGGTATACCTGTAACTCTCCCTCTCTAAGTAGCCGGGTCATTTTGAATCCCTGCAAATAATTACAAACATGATCAGTGGCTTCTGAATCCACACACCAAGTATCTGTGGGAATCCCTGCTAAACATGTCTCAGTAACTAGGGAAAATTTGCACATACCTCGAGGCTTTGGGCAATCCTTCTTCCAATGTCCTACTTTGCCACATTTGAAGCACTTGTCTTTCAGCTTATGTTTCTTGGCAATGCTCGCCTTGGGTCCATGATCAGCAGCTCGCTTTGTGGCCTCTATTCCTCTTTTGCTTCCTGGCTTTGGGCCCAGTAGAGGAACCTAAGGGACCAACAGTAGCCAAGGCTTGCTTCTTCTCTGCGAAGAGGCCCTCAGCAGACACCAATACAGTCATGAGCTCGGGAAGTGAATATGAGAGCTTGCTCATATTGGGGGGGCAAGCTCTGGAGAATGATATCGACCTGGGTTTCCCCATCAATATCACTTCCCAATACCTCGATCTCATTGATACAGCTCATCATGTCTGGCACATGATCCCCCACTGAAGTGCCCTCAACCATCCTAGCATTCCTGAGTTTTCTCATAGCTGACTGGTTGGTTACCCTGCCCTGATGTCCAAACATATCTCTGAGGTTGAGCATCATATCGTAGGCTGAGGCAAACAACTGATGCTGGTGTTGTAGTACACTCAACATAGAAGCCAAAATGTAGCACTGGGTTATCTCATCAACCTTCTGCCACCTCGTATATGGCTCTCGTTGCTGAGGAATGACATCATCGCTGGGCTTAGAGGGCACTCCTCAGCGAGCACATACTTGTAACCCTCAGTGGTAAGGACAATGTCCAGAATACATTTTCAGTCAATGTAATTTGGACCCGTAATTTTGTTCTGATTCAGTATGACTGCTAGCGGGTTGAACGACATATGAACAACTGAAAAATAAACAATCAAGTTTCAGTATTACTTTTCCGAAAATATTGAAATCCTCAAAAAAAAAAAATATATAATCTCCATCGGCATCTCTCACACCAGGATTAACGCAGGTCACGCAGGTGAACGTCTACGCCAACCCACATTTGTTCAAGAAGAACCGAAGTTCATCAATTTCACTATCTGACCAACGATCTTATGATCAATGAAATTAATAGTCAATGCTTTTAGTCATACACATAAATAGCGTAACCTCGTGGGAGGAATACTATAAATAGTACACTAAGTGCATACCATTACGTGACTTCTATATTTGTTACTTAGGATACTAATGCACCATCAACAGAGAGGGTGTCAGAACTTTCTCCAATTAAACTCACTATAGTCATCCCTTCAAAAATTCATTCTAGTGATATCTGTGATTGAAGACTTGTCCGCATGGAGGAAGGCCATAGTACCAACTCGCAAGAATAACCACATCACTAATGAACCCGTAATAGAGGCCATGGGGATATTTACCAACCCGCTCCCACATAGATTTTTTAAGTTTGAGGATTTTTCATTTTAACATGCAATATCTTAACAAAGGATATTCGCACCCATAAAATCGTTGGAGTTTTAATATGCGAATAATCTACCTTAGTTAATTACACTTTACCTTTTTAAAATGGTTTGGTTTGGTTTTTCGTTCATGCAAAATAAAACGAAAACACACAATCAACGAAAAGACATAAATAGGGGAAATTAAAGAAATAAAATTTCCCGACTATTATGGCCTTCTCTATCGTTGATTTCTTGACGCCTCGCTCCCCCTCGTTATTTGGATTCCTCTCAATTAGCCCGGGTTTTCTCAGTTTACTACGTAATTAGGAATCACCCAAAATTATGAGAAACCAAAACCCGCGAATATAAGTTACCCAAAATAACGTCTTCGCCATAATACATAAATTCCTATATACAAGGCATTTTTCTAGGAATTTAAAGACGACAATATTAGATTAAATCCTAATACAAGATTTATCTAATCCTACATGGCTTCCAGCTCTTGGTTATTACTATTACAAACATTTCCAGTCAAAAACAATACAAGCTCGGATATGTCCTGGGTTTATGAATGAAAAATAAATTCTACCATAATAGCTGGGAAACTAATAACCACTTGTTTAAACATTTCAACAAAAATAATAATGCCAAAATAAATCCGTGTAATAAATTAAATAAGTATAAAGCCAAAAAACTCGTTCTGATACCAATTTGAAGGAAAACAGAACAAGCCCGGGCTAAATTGATAAATCTCACTTTCGTGCAATGCATTCAAGAATCGAAAACTTTTGACGAAACTCAGGCTCAAATTCATTTTCCCCTGAACGGATCTAGGCTTATACTTATTTAATTTATTAAATCGACAAAAAATGCACAAAGAATCAACCTTTTACTAAAAGCGGAAAACATAAAGGTTATACCTTTGAAGCGAAGTCCAACGCAAATAAGAAAACCAAATCTTTAATTCGGGATCACCACCGAAATCCAATGGATAACTCCAAGAAACCTCAAATATTGTGTGGGCAATAGTCTATCGAGGTGTACTACCAAAGCCCACGAAACTCACTAATAAAATCCCTCAATTAGATTAAATCTGCCCAAAAGATCAAACATTTAACCCAAAAAACTGCTGCCCACTACTTTTCTCGCCAATAAAATCGAACTCACTTCAACTCTGGCCACGATTTGGACAACCGGGATTGTGGATCACCAACCCAAGGGAGAGATCAACACAAACCCAGCGGGATCAAGCACCCCGGAGTGATTAGAAGTGATCGCCAGACTGCTCAAGCAAATACCAAAATTCTGGCAGAAAAATATGCTTGGTTTGACAAGAATAAAATGAATTCCGAACGAAATAAGATGAAATCCAGCAGTGGGCAACTCAAATAAATCAATGGGCTATCTAAAAGTTTGATTTTTGAACTTAATCTAAATCGAGAAGTGAGATTCCAAGTTTGTTTTTCAAAGAAACTCAAGGAGGAATGAGAATCTCTCTCTTTCTTAAGTTTCTTAAGGCATAAGCTTTCTATTTATAGGGAGCTCCAATAGAGACCTAGTGGGCTTTTGAGTTGGGTCTTTTAATTTGACTTTCGTTGACCACTTAGTCTTTCTGAGACTAATCAACTCCAATCGACCCATTCGAATTAATTTCTTAACCCACTTCGTTGATTTAATTTAATCGAACCCTTAGGATTAAATAATTCATACATAATTAATTTCTTAATCCAGTTTGTCAATTAAATATTAATTAAACCTTTAGGATTAATTAATTTCACTTTGTAGATTAGTCAAATACATAATTAGTCGTACCACTATCGGACTAACTATGGAACTACCGCTAAAAATGACTTTACATTGCGCAACTATATTTTCTTCTATCTCCCCACATCAAAGAACTAGTGCTCGTCGGTTTATCAATTTACTGACAAACTAATTCACCGACTTCTTGGTATCCGAGATTAGTACCACTCGACCTTCTTATTATACCATACATAAAGTCCACTGTCTAGATTTAGTATAATAAACCTTACGAGCTTATCTCAGGAGCACAATCAACCCGGCAAACTAGTACGTGGATTCCTCTGACTAGCAACGGCACGTAAGAAGCTAAACACCACATACCCAACCTACCGAGGTAGAGGCCTCAATTGACCGTACTCTTTGGCAAATCAAAGCATACGATATCCAACTCTCACGCCCATCCCAATCTCAGGATTGAGAGACTGAATACTAGGACCAAATTCGCTACACCGATCAGTACAAGTCAATTATATCCAAACTAGTCGTGCTCAATATGCCCCAAGCATATCCGTGTGATTAAATTAGTATAGATAAACTAATTTCCAAACCACACGATAACCTATACCAATAGTATGTTCAGACTACTTCAGTTACGAGCATACTTTTTATATATCAATATTTTAACCAATAACGATATCTACTGTGTCTTTCCACACCCCGTTATCTAGTTCTATGATATAATGGAACAATTTAATACTGAAACAAAATGATATGTCATCTATGGATATTAGTTTTTGATACAAGTCATAGCTTTTCTGTATTCAAAACTAACTGTCCTTACTGCTGAAGGGTAGAAGTATGTGTTCACTTAAGTGTGCCCAGAAACACCCACTGATGTTTCCACCCCTGAGGAGATAGGGGCTCATAAAAGGTGGAAGAAAGCTGATGAGATCACCAGGTGCTACATTTTAGCTTCTATGTCAAATGTGTTGCAGCGCCAGCATCAGTTGATGACCTCAGCCTATGATATGATGACTAACCTTAAGGAGATGTTTGGACATCAGGGCAGGGCAGCCAGGCAGACAGCTATGAGAAAACTCATGAATGCCAAGATGGTAGAAGGAACTCTAGTGAGGGATCATGTACTTGACATGATTAGCAACATCAATGAGATCGAGGTATTGGAGGTGATATTGACTGTGTGTCTCAGTGTGATATCATTCTCCAGAGCTTGCCTCAGAGTTTTGAGCAGTTTTGGTTGAACTACAATATGAATCAGATTTCGTATACTTTTCCCGAGCTCTTGATTGCATTGGTGTCAGCTGCAGTTCTCTTCAATGAGAAGAAGTAAGCTTTGGCAACTGTCGGGCCTTCAGGATCTTCTACTGGGCCCAAAGCCAGAAAGAAGAAGAGGAAGACTCAGAAGATTGCTGCTAATCATGGGCCTAATGAAAGGATTACCAAGAAGAACAAGCTAAAAAACAAGTACTTCAAGTGTGGCAAGGCATGACATTGGAAGCCGGATTACCCAAAGCTAAAAAGTATGAGAAATTTCACCTTTGCTACTGAAACATGTTTAGTAGTGATTCCCACAGATGCTTAGTGTATAGATTCAGGAACCACTTATCATGTTTGTAATTCTTTGCAGGGTTTCCAAGTAACCCGGATGCTTAGAGATTGTGAATTGCAGGTCTACTTGGGAGATACTACCAGAGTATCAGTTGTTGCAGTGGGAGTTGTTAAGCTTATTTTTTCAGACTCAGTTGTTTTAGTTTTGAGAGATTGTCTTTATGTTCCCAGCTTTAGAAAGAACTTTCTTTCAATTTCTAAGCTTTTAAAGGATGGTTATAAGTTTGTTTTTTCTAATGACTCTGTTGATTTTAGAAAGAATAAGAAACTTATATGTTCCTGTTCATTGGTTGACAATCTTTTATTAATTAAGACTAACTCTGATGTAGCGCAAAATACAGAAATTAATGACACATCATCTAATCATAGTAAGAGAAAAGAGTCTTCCCAAATGAACCAAACTTATCTTTGGCACCTTAGACTAGGTCACATCAACCTTAGTAGGATTCAAAGATTGGTCAATTATGGTCCTTAGCGCTCATTGGAGATTGACAATTATCCAACCTGTGATTCTTGCTTGGAGTATAAAAAGACCAAGAGGCCTTTCAAGGCAAAGGGGTATAGGGCCAAAGAAGTTTTAGGGTTGTTTCACTCTGACTTATGTAGGCCTATGTCAATTCAGGCTAGGGGTGGTTTTGAATACTTTGTGACCTTTACGGATGATTACTCTAGATATGGGTACATTTACCTAATGCACCACAAGTCTGAATGATTTGGCAAGTTCAAAGAGTATAGCAGATGTGGAGAAGCATCATGGTAAGAGTATCAAGACATTACGATCTGATCGCGGTGGCGAATACCTCTCTAGTGAATTTAGGAGCTACTCGTCAAGTGAGGTATTCATTCCAGTTGTCTGCACCTGGCACACCCCAGCAGAATGGTGTAGCAAAGAGAAGGAACAGGACTCTTATAGATATGGTTAGATCGATGATGAGTTATAGTGAGCTGCCCAATTCATTTTGGGGATATGCCTTGGAGACAGCATCTTACATTCTAAACCTAGTATCATCTAAGTCTGTGTCTTCGACCCCTGTGGAATTGTGGACTGGACGAAAGCCTAGTTTTACACATCTCAGGATTTGGGGTTGCCCAGCATATGTGCTTAAAGCAGATGCAGGCAAGTTAGATATGAGGTCAGGGGTAATGCTATTTGTAGGATATCCTAGGGGAACGAAGGTTGGTCTATTTTATAGTCCTAAGGATCAGAAGGTGATAGTTAGCACTAAAGCCATATTTTCAGAAGATGACTATATTTTAGATCACAAGCCCAGTAGCAAGATCATACTAGATGAGCTTAGGGGACAGTTCAATATTCCAGATGCACCAGTATAAAGAGACACACCACAGAGTACTACATGAGATATCCCAGATGATGTACCTATACAAGTTGCGTCTCGTCGTAGTGGGAGGGTTGTGAGACAACCCGAGAGGTATGTGGGCTTGAGAAAGTCTTCGGATTTTGTCCCTGGTGCTCATGAGCCAACCAATTAACTTCAATAAGCCTCTCTAAGATAAAGATGCAGATTATTAGCAGAGAGCGATGATTTCTGAGATGAGTTCGATGGACTCAAATCAAGTCTAGGAGCTGATAGACCTTCCTGGTGGGTTTTGACCTATTGGGTGCAAATAGGTCTACAAACGAAAGAAAGGATTTGATAGAAAGGTTGAAACCTTCAAGGCTAAGCTTGTGGCAAAGGGGTATACTCAGAAAGAGGGTATCGATTATGAGGAGACCTTTTTCTCGGTAGCTATGCTTAAGTCGATCCGGATTCTTTTAGCCATAGTTGCTCATTTAGATTATGAGATTTAGCATATGGACGTCAAGATAGCTTTCCTCAATGGAAGTCTTGAGGAGACTATCTTTATTCAGCAACCTGACGGATTCATTGCAGAAGGTAAAAAACACAAGTTTTGCAAGCTCAAGAGGTCTATCTATGGACTTAAGCAAGCATCCAGATCTCGGAATATCCGTTTTGATGAGGTTATCCAGTCTTATAGATTTACTCAATGTCCGGATAAGCAGTGTGTATACCACATGCGTGATGGAGATATGGTGTTGTTTCTTGTACTTTATGTAGATGAAATTCTTCTTATTGGCAACAGTAAGAAGGTGTTGTCAGACATAAAGGCATGGTTGTCCGAACAGTTTGATATGAAGGATTTGGGAGAGGGTGGACATATCCTTGGGATAAAGATCATTCAAGATCGTAGGAGACGTTCATTGACACTCTCTCAGGCTTCATACATAGATACAATTATGGCCCGTTTTAACATGCAGAACTCCAAAAAGGGTACACTACCTTTAAAGCATGGAGTGCTTCTATATAAGGAGCAGTGTCCCAATACTCCTGAGGAAATAGAAGCCATGAAGGCAGTTCCCTATGCATCTGCAGTGGGAAGTCTCATGTATGCCATGTTGTGTACTAGGCCTGATATTTGCTTTGCCATTGGCATGGTTAGTAGATATCAGAGTAACCATAAGAAAACTCATTGGGAGGTTGTCAAGTACATCCTCATATATTTACGTAGGACGAGAGACCATATGTCGATCTATCGAGCACAAGAGCTTATTCCAGAGGGTTACACATATTCAGATTTCTAAGGTGATATGGAAAAAAGTAAGTCTACCTCTTGTGTTTACTATGGGAGATGGAGCAATAGTTTGGCGGAGTGTCAAGCAAAAATGTGTGGCAGACTCCACCATGGAAGCTGAGTACGTTGTCGTATCAGAGGCAATGAAAGAAGCTGTATGGCTGTAGAACTTCCTAGTGGACTTAGATGTGATTCCTGAGTTGCCGAGGTCTATCATAGTTTATTGTGATAACAATGATGCAGTTACCAACTCAAGGGAACCACGAGCCCACAAGGCGATTAAACACATAGAGAGCAAGTACCACCTGATACGAGAGATCTTAAAGAGGAGAGACGTGGTTGTGGCCAAGATAGGATCAGGAGACAACCTTGTAGATCGATTCACGAAGGCATTGACTCCAAAAGTCTTTGAGACCCACATAGAGGGCATGGGAGTTAGATACTTGAGTGAGCCATGGGGGTTTTCTAGTTTATTGTATAACATCAGAATAAGTGTATTGAACTATTTTTATACTCCAAAGCATAGCATTGAGTATTAGTGGGAGATTGTTACTTTTGAATACCGAAAAGCTTTGTTTGTATGAAAAACGATTTCTCAATTACATATCGATTGTGTTTCAGTGTTATATATTGTCCCTTTATATCATATGTCTAGATGATAAGGTGTCGGGTGTAGCACAGTAGATCTTATCATTGGTTAAATTTATGATATATATATATAAATTAACGCTCATAACTGAGACAGTTTAGACATACTATCAGTTTAGATTATTGTATAATTTGGAAATTTGTTTGTCTAGACTAATTAAATCATACGGATGTGCCCGGGGCATATTGAGCAGGACCTATTTAGGATCGAATTAACTTGTACTGATCTTCGTAGTTAATTCTAACCTTATATTCTAATCTCTTAATCCCTAAACTACAGCGGGCATGATAGTTAGACATAGTGTACTTTGATTTGCAAAAGGGTGCGGTCAATAGAAGCCTAGATCTCGGTAAGTTGGTATGCATGTTTGATTTCATATTGTGTCGTTGCTCATCGAAAGGAAACTATGTACCGGTGCGTCCGAGGTTACGGTGCTCCAGAGATGAGTTCGTAAGGATTATTATACTAAACCCCACCAGTGGACTTATATTCGGTATAATAATAAGGTCGAGTAGTACTAGTCTCGGATAACAAGAAGTCGATAAATTAATTTATCAATAAATTTATAAATTGATGAGCACTATATTTTTGACGTGTGGAGATAAAAGAATAACTAAAGTTTGTGCAAAGTAATTTCGTTTTTAAGCGGTAGTTCCATAATTGATTCGTTAGTGATACGATCAATTATACGTTGGACTAATTGGCAAAGTGGATTAAATAAATATTTACCCTTGGGTTAATTTATATTTAATCAAATAAGTGGGTTACGAAATAACCCTTGAGTCGATTAATATTTAATTGATGAAGTGAGTCAAATAAATAATCTTTAGGCTAATTGCTATTGACTAGTCTAGTGAAAACTATGAACGTCAATTAAAAGTCTAACACTATGGCCCAACTCAAAAGCCCACTAGGTCTCCCTTGAAGCTCCTTATAAATACATAATGTCTTGACATTCAAGACATAAGAAACTTGAGAGGCAAGACTTGCCTCGAGAGAGAAGGAGAAGCCTAGTGAGAGAACTTCATCTTTTTCATTGAAGATCTCTTTCAAAGTCGGTTTAGTGTTCCTTCTTCCTTGAAAAGTTCAGCCCAAGGTAACCCTTCATTTTCCAGTGAAGAGCAGCTGCCGGTGTTTATTTTTTTCCGGGCGTGAGACCGTTTTCCAGCAATGTTTGTCATCGATCGATGCGCTGATCAGCGTGCTGAGGCCATGTCCAGATCATGACCATCCAGTTTGATTTTCATGGCGGTGCGGCGGGTCCTTTTGTGGTAACTGTTCGCCGGATTCTTTTGGGCCCGTTTCAAACTTTTTCGATGCGGGTTTCTTAGATCGCGATAGATCTACCCGGTAGATAGTTGCCCACTCAACTTCCGGGTTTGTTGGAGACATTCGAGGGACTTCTAGTTGATTTCATTACTGAATATTGGATTTTTCTTATTTGCATCGAGGACACTCTTCAAAGGTACAATCTTTATCTTCCGCTTTCATTAAGGATTGAATCTTTTATGTGTCGTTTAGTAGATCTAATAAGTATAAGGCTAGATCCGCTCATGGGAATTGATTTTAGAGTTTGGTCTTGATCAAAAGTCTCCGATTCTGGAATGCATAGCACGAAAGTGAGATTTTCAATTTGGTCCGGACCAGATTCTAATTCCTTCAGTAAATACTTAGGTGATCGCTTGTATGACTCAAGACCAACTGGTATGTTGTGTGGGCAACGAATCAATGAACCAACAATCAGCAAAACACCACAAAATCTCCTCGAAAACCCAAAACACCAGCAGTGCATAAGCTTCCACGCGCCGCCTGCCCGAAATCGACTTCTCCACGTGCCGCCGGAAGAAAACTTGCCTGCCACCTGCTGGAGAATAACCGCCGCCGTCTTTGAGAGAAAAAATCGACTTCAAGAAAAAATTCTTTGAATTATCTCTATAGAATTTCTCTCTCTAAGTTTCTTGAATTATGAAACTATGAATTGTGTATTATGTTTTGCCAATCTCTTGTCTATTTATAGAGTTACAAGAGAAACCCCAAGTTAGTTTAGGATTGGCCTTCATATTGGGTTTGTGTTTTACTCTAATCCCGTTCCTGGACTGATTCACATCCAACTGACGTAAGGCGTCACTTATCCTTAATCCAGTTACTGGACTGATTCAGAACCAATTGACACAGGGATTAATTAATTAATTACTTAATTAATTAAATCTACCTTTGTCAATTACCCAATACATAATTAATCATACCACTAACGGATTAATTATGGCACTACCATCCTACACCAGAATTGCTTCCGAAATAACTAAATTAATTATTCATTAATCTCCCACAGCAAAGATTTAGTGCTGCTAATTTATTAATTTACTGATAAGTTAATTAATTAACGTCTTATAATTCGAGATTAGTACCACTCGACTTTTTTACTATACCAGACATAAGTCCACTGATTGGGGTACAATAAACATAACGAGCTCATTTCGGGAGCACCATCACCCCGGACGCACCGGTACATGGTTTCCTTTCGACATGTAACAGCACACTAAGCAATCAAACACGCGCACCCAACCTACCGAGACTATTGGACTCAAGTGACCTCAGTCTTTGGCAGATTAAAGTACACTATGTATAATCCTCATACCTGCTCAAGTCTAGGGATTTAGAGATAGAATACTATGATCGAATAGTCTATTAAATCAGTAAGACAATTCATCTTAATTGGTCATGCTCAATATACCCCGGGCATATCTATATGATTCAATTAATTTAGACAAACCAATTTCAAAATCATATAATAATAACTTAAACTAACAGTGTGTCCAAAACTGTCTCGGTTACGAACCTCATTTATATATTATGTCTTTCAACCAACGATGGGATCTACTGTATCAAACCAGACACCTCATCATCTAATTACATAATATAAGTGGACAACATATGTAAAATATAAAAATAATTTTATTAAAATATTTAATCGATATATATAAACTTGGAAATAGTTTAATACAAACAAAGCTTTAGTATTCAAAACCAACCGCCCTAGGTTTAACATGTTCAATAATGGAACTTTTAGCCAAAAAATAGTGTTTTTTCGCTCCCTTGGAGGTAGAAATGTGACTTGAAACTCAGACTGTTTTCTGTAATTTTCTGGACTTATTTATGAAATGTTAGTAGTATTGTTGAAGTAACTTCGAAATTTATTGATATAGACAAATTTTTTGCTGAAAAAAAGAAGCAATTCAAGTAAGCTAGTGATTGTTTAGTTGTATATAATAGATGTTGTGATTGTAATTCCCGAAAAAACTGAATGTCAGAATAAGCTCCACAGTAATCAATATGTAAAGCAGTAAGTATTCCATGTAATGTTTTTTATACTTTGATCATTCTGTTGATTACTGTTAATTTTCCATGAATGCTTCATGTATTGGAACAAATTATTCATAGTAGTTGTTATTGCATGTAAATATTTGCATGTCTGTCAGGTATATTTTTGTGGTTTCCTTGCAGTTAGCTATAAACTCAGATTTAATTGTATTTAAACTTAAGTATGTTTTCTAGCCTACCGTTGTATATTATTTTTGTAATTGATGCAGTTTGTCATGATGTAATTTGGTCTTTTCTACTAGTTGGAATAATGTTATTGATTCTAAACAGCTCTAACAATGGAATTTTGTTGCAAAAATGCCTATCATGAGGGGAAAATGTGAGTATACAACAAGGGGAGATAGACCCCTTCGTAGTGGAGGACAATCAAAAGACAATCCACACGTTGAAAAAGAAAATTAAAATCGATGTGTTGGTAGTTCAACGGTTAATTGTACTAATTTGAACTTGTAAATTTTTTTTAAAATGATATTCTTGTACCTTCATGAGTTATGGGAACAGACACATAATTTTGAAAGAATTTATTCTTGATTTGTCACTGATTTTTTTCTTGTTACCAATTAAAATTTTTGTTTTTTTAACTCTTTTTTTAAAATTAAAATTTTTAATACATATTAGGTGCAAATATGCCAATGATAGGTGGAAGGGGTGGACATGTAGAAAGTGGAGGTAGATATTTGCGTAGTGGAGGAACACCAAATGACAATCCACATGTTGAAGAAAGAAACTAAAATCAATTTGGTGCAGGTTCAATGATCAATGGTAATTTAAACCGCACTTTTTTTCTTTTTTTTTTAAATACCTACCTTGCAATTTAATGAGTAACGCAAACAAGCATCTAGTTTAGTAATTGGTAGTTGTAAAATTCTAATACATTTAGTACAACCATATTGATCTTAGAAGAAGCCAACATAATTTCTTCTTGAAATACATAAATGCAAGATTTTAAACTATTTTGAGTTTCTCTTAGTTTTAACTGATTTTTCTTATGTTGATATTTTTATTATTTCTTTTCCATTTAACCATTTAAAATATAAAAATTTTGAAAACATAGTAGATACAAATATGCTTATAATAAAGGGAAGAGGTGGACAGATAGGAAGGGGAGGTAGGTCACAGTCATCAAATTACATTCCACGTGTTGCGAGAAATCAAGATCAATGTGATGATAATTTAGTGACCAATGGTACTACAAATTGAAATTTTAATCTCATGTATACATCTTATTTCTAGAGTATGTATTTACATGAGTTTAATCTCATGTGTTGATGATGGTTTGTTTTAGGAAATACTAGTGGGAATTCAGCATGTCTTTTTACCATAAATGACACTTCTGACACTTCTAAGACATCACATGGTGATGGAAATGATGCTGGAAATGTGGTTTCACCTTCAATTCCTCGATCAAACGACAATTCACTACAACAATCTCTTCAAAGTCATTGAAATCTACTCAGCATCAACTTGGTTCTAAGCAGTTTTTTTTTTTTCCGGAATTTATGGTTTAGGGTTATACTTTGTGGTTTATTTATTGTTTTTTATCTACGAACTTGCCTTTTCTTTCTCTCCAACTCTCTCTTTCTTCTTACATAAGTTTCCAGTCCATAATTTTCTAGTTTCTAAGTTTACTATGATGGTTTGCTTTACGAAATACTGGTGGGAATTCAGCATCTCGTGATACTAGAAGAAAAACTCTTAATAATTCAAATACATCACATGGTGATGGAAATGAAGCTGAAAATGTGGTATCACATTCAATTCCTCAATCAGGCAATAATTCATTACAACAGTCGCATGAAGGTGGAAGAAAAGAACTCACCATCATCAATGGATTGTAAGTAATCAATACTATATGCATATAATACTGTATGTTGTGTTATCTAATTTACTTGTTCATGAATTTATTAGGTTAAGCTACTCTATTGATTGCTCCCGGAAAATAACAAAAGTTTTCAAGGAGAATGTTGATATTAAAGGCTACACATGGAGAAATGTTTAACAAGCTACAAAAGAATTTTACTTTAAAGTGTTCAAGGTATAAATATTTAGACATCAATTTCCTTATGTTATTCATTTTGAACGTTGAAAATATTCAAAAACTCAATTTAATGTAGAAACAAGTGAAGGAGGCGTGGAATTTAAAAGCTTCAGAACGCTATGCAGACTTTATGAGAGACATACGAGATAAAGTGGAAAAATAGTTTTTTTTTAATGAAGATGCTTAGATAAGCTTTAGAGGTTATTTGGAATCTTCTAGGAAAAAAGAAAAAAGTGAAAGAAATTCGAACAATAGACGCAGTGAGATGGGATATTCATCTCATACAGGAGGATCAATATCTTATATTGAGCATGCAAGGAGATTTGCAAGTTTACTATAACTTAACTTTGATTAAAAGTATAGTGATATGTATATATCCGAACTTATTTTTAAGTTAATTCGTGAAGAGTGAATGTGGCTGGTTGGCAAGATGATGCAACAGCTATTGATGCTGTATTTACTTAGCTGTTGGTTGTGTTTATGAATGTGGCTGATTGGTAAGATGATGCAGCAGCTGTTGATGCTGTTTTAACTTTGTTGTTGGTTGTTTTATGAATGTGGCTTATTGGCAAAGATGATGCAACAGCTGTTGATGCTTTTTTTCTACTCTTTGCTGTTTGTGGGGTTTTATTTAGTTGCCGGTTAACTTTACGTTTCTTTAGTTTGCTATATTGGTGTGAGATTTTTGTGAAACTAGCTTTGGTCATTTTATATGTTTGGGAAAAATGGTCTTCAATTATAATTTTGCCGTCTGAGCTGAATGCCTTGTTTGTTGTGAAGAAAGATGCATTCTCCTGAGTATGTTTTTGTTATTGTTGATAAAAACTATATTGGAATTTAATGGTATTACATTCTGTCATGTGTGGTTTTGAATACTTTGGACTCTGTTATATGCATCCATAGTTGCTTGCGAAATGGCTATTTCTGTAAAGACAATGATGTATAACAATTACATAACTAAATAAGGGGTTTAATATTGTAATGTCTCTTACTAATTTAAACTACCAAGGAAAAAGTTTGCACAGGGCACAAGGACTGGATTAATCTGAATATTATTAAGTGTCAGAGCTGTTTCAGTTCAAACAAAACCTTAAGTTAAGTTAGGATTGTGGGATTATTGAGCATTATTTATTAAGATGATTGATGACCAAATTCACTGAATTGGCAAGTTCAATATTATATTTTCTTTTGTAATTTTGAAATATAATTTCTAGTAATGAAGAACTAGTGTCATTTTTAAGTGAACTATTTAAGTTTGTTATGCTATTTAAGTCTCACTTGTACTTAGTACAAATTATATATCACTGGACAGAAGAAATTTACAGTTTTCTATTTGTTTTCTTGTCTTGTTGCTTACAATTTTGAAAATGTACTCATTTACTTTTCCTCATTTGGCATGGTCTCCTCAAAGATGGTTTAATTTATCTGATGATAATTCTTTTTCTTTGTTATATTAATCACGTACTTGTTAGGTACCTAGTCTGTTTTTTCCTTACACTGCCAAGCAGTACATTTTTTAAAAAAAAATCATATGTTAAAACGCTTAAATATGTATATATTCTTCTTCTGTCTGTCATGCACTTCTGTTCCACCTGTTCCACTCCTATTATTTAGAGCTACATGCCCTTGTGGTAGAAATATATAGGTTCTGATTTTCAATATGACTTGCATTAATATGGTTAATGTTTAGGAATCAAAATGGGGCCGAGCGCCTACGCCACATAAGCTGTTTAAATATACCCATACCAAAAATAATGATGGTATAAATTTCAATAATGCAAAAGCAAAATCAATTGATGTAAGTCTTGGTTTATGATATAGTTGTTTCAATTTTTTGATTCATTAGTTCACTTTTCCAACAGTAATATGTTAGCTACTATTACAGGATGATATGATGAGTTTGAGACAAGCACATGAGGCAAATCTTGAGACTGTGAAGATGTAGATGAGTATGCTATGTATTGTGAAGCTGACGGAGGAAAAAAGAAGCGAAAGGTCAATGGTTTGGGCGCACAAGCAACTAGTTATTACTTTTCAAGTGCACATAATTCAAATGCATCATCCTTTAATACATTGCTTCATTGAGAGAATATGAGTAATCAAATGTTGGTTAGGATGGTTGAAATTCAGGAACATACCATCAATATTCTAAAGCAAACTGTAGAGAAGTTGTGTTGTCAACTTGGTGAAGAAATTCCACTTTTTGATGTTCCAAGTGAACATACTTGAAAACCCAAAATGCAGAAAATGTTGAAGATGCAAGTCCTTCATAAACAATTCCAAAAAATATAGGTGATCATGACTTTGGTCTTGATTGAAAGTTATAAACACCGACATTAGTTACATAGAGCAGGTATGATGGATTGTTCTTAGACTTTCTATATTTTAAGTCTTCACCTTTGTACAACATGGGTTGTTTTAAGTGTTTCTAGTAATCAGTCTTGTGTTTTAAGTCTCAACTAGAAACACTTAAAATTAGCACTAGGTTGTTGTAAGTATTCCTACTAAGTGTTCATATTTTGAGTCTCAGCTCTTTGCAAAGCTTGGAGCTGTTTTGGGTGATGCTAGACTAGCTTTTTGATGCAGACTAGTGTTAACCGTAGTACTTAATACGGTAGTTTGCATGTGATGCAATGACATATTGCATTTGAAGGATGTATTATTTTTGTATAAATTATGGTAATTATTTGATATATTATTTTTATAATAGGTTAATTATATTTTGGAAATTTTAATTTGTGTATGTTAATTAATTGGTACATTATTTTTTACTCAAGAAAAATTTACTTTTCAAATTAATCCAAATAATTATTTAAAAAATTATTAATTTGTATAATTACCCAAGAATCACCCATAAACAATGAATTTATACATTATTATTGTGAAAAATAAGTAGACAGACATTACACATGAAACTGGATCTGTGTAATTTTTGCCCATGGTTCTCCCAAAAAATTTTCCTAGGCAAACTATAATTTTTTTTATTAATTTCTTAACAAAATTACCTAGGGACATAACACAATTCTCCCATGAAAATTCAATAGCTAAAATTACTCATGACATTTCTCATGAGCGCTGTAATGGGTACTTTTTGGGCACCTACTCAATTTTCCCAAATATTTACCATTGATTTTGTTATGGCTAAATTACCCATGAGTGAGATTTTTTTGGGTAAAAAATTTGCCCACGGAGCTTTTAGATAGGTACCCATAAATATGGATAAATCATGGGTAATTACCTATTACCCATGAAATTGGGTCATTTTTCCAATAAAATTGTCCCTGGCTAATATGATATTTTTCTTGTAGTGCTAGTTCAAAAAGGTTTTGTAAGCCTATCCTATTTCTAATATGATGAGTTTAGTTTTTCCTTCTTTAGATGGGTTTCTACTTTGTAGTTTAGTTTTTCCTTCTTTAGATGGGTTTCTACTTTGTATTTAAGAGCTATGTTTGACCGAATTCATTGAGGGCAATCATAGTTAAAATAGAATTTAAATAATATCCATTAAAGATTTTTTAGTTGTTAAAGTCTTCATAATATTTTCTCTCTCTAGATCTAGAGATTGATTGCCTCTATTCCTTGTTCACAAGTGTAAAGCTAAAACCCCCTCACAAACCAATTCTCCATCCGATTTTCTTTAAGAGATCTTTCGAAAATCAACCCAATCCGTTTGTCTTGATTGATCCGCCGATCAATTCAATTGACCGCTAGATAACGTGGATAGTTAGAAAAGTTCAGGCAAACTTATAAGGCATTTAAGAGAGTCATATCAACCTGACAGTTTTGTTACTATCGGTAACTTGTTCCTCCCTTGAACACGCCATCAAATGTCTATTCCTACTTCCATTAGGTTTTTTATTTATTTTTCTCTTCTAGTTAGAGAACGTTTTGTAAGCTTGTTGTAATTAAATAGGATAAGTGAAGTTTTTCTTCCTTAGAAGACAATTTAAATTTTTGTATTATTCTTCTATGTTGGCCGAATTATTATAAATCAATCATAGTAGAAATAGGATTTTAGTTTCAATCATCTTCTCGCCAAGATTAGATGATATTTTTTAATCCTAATTAGACCAGGAAGAGAAACCAAGTCTATAAATAGATCTTAGCGGCCGTGTAATACACCACAGTTTTATAGATTAATAGATTGAGATTTTGTTTAGAAGATTTCATAATTATTCTTTCACTCCTGAAATTTTAACACATTCATATAAGAGGGTAGGTTTATGATTAAGAGTTTAGGTTTCGCTTTAATTCCCTAAACTAGCAAACGAATTGAACTTCCCTGTGCATTTTATGAAACTGTTCTCTTCTTCTCAAGTAATTCTTTTCTCCCTTCAATCAACCAAAAAGAAATATCTGCCAACAAGGTGGAGGAAGGAGATTAATCTGACTTCCAAAGCTACTATCAGTCAAGCCTTAATCCTCATCAATCCTATCTCTATTTTTGGTGAACATGGTTGTAGATGTGTGGTTGGGCGTCGTGGTCCTCTTCTCCATATGCAATGGTGGTGGTTGCTAGATAGTGAAGAAATCATACATAGGTTATGTTTTGTGTCTGGGAGAAACGTGAATGGCTTTTGGTTGTTGATTTAAAGTTTTGGCTTCTGTTTTGTTTGCAAATTTGAATTCAAATAGGTATTTTCCTTTTGTATTGGCTTTTGAACATTTTTTTTGCTTTTGGTTGTTATTTTGTAAACTATAAACTTGAACTAAACTGATTCAATTTGGAGTTTGAATTGATCCTTTTCTGCTTATATTGAAAGGAAAATCTATATGCAAATCCTATTTGCAGCGGAACATTAAATTTTCCTGCCAAGAATCTTGATAGTTTGCGCGAGTTACCTTTTATATAATTGCCAACCTTCTTCTCTTGGTCACGAACGGAATTGCCAAAAACACCTTTTTGACTCTTCTCAGGATCAACAACGCGTTGTCAAAAATCTTCGTAACGTTTCTCTGAATCACCAACTGGACGGAAGCCAATCTAGCTGCTCAGTATGACCAGCCTCCAAGGTATCCACGCGAACAACTCTGGAACTTCACGTACTGAACACGCAGAGAGAATCGGCCAGTATTCTTCTTACTCCGTTAGCACAACCCAATATCTTGATATTGTCTGAGTTTTCTGTAATTGTCAGATAGTGCCCAGAGACCTCTGTGTGTTTGCCCATTTATAGAACAAAAAGGAACGTTGTGTGAAAAGCATCTTCAGAGATTGATTCTCTGAAGGAACGCTCCCACGATCTGATCGTGTCCAACGTTTCTTTTTGTTACAGAATTTACTTTTAACTTAAGTTTAAAAGTAACTCTGTAACTCAATAACTTTTATTGCAATTAGTCTTCTAACTTTTAGACAATTATACATAGGCACTAGGAATTAAATAATCTAATAATTTAATCCCTAATCAGTTTAACCAGGAACTGTTCAATTGTGTGACCCTTTAGGTTCCCAACTGTTTGGCAAATAAATATAGAATTAAATCTTAATTCAATTGGTTTTAGTATAAAACCAACAAACTCCCACTTAGACTAAAACCAATTTTAGCCGTGAGAATTCTAAGATTAAAATAAATTAAACAAATTTAATTTATCGTTAATTCTCTAATTAACTCTTTTATATTTATCGATCAAGAGCGGCCTCTAGCCTAGGCATCATGACCATCCAAAAGTTAGGAAAAGTCAAATGATTGACTTCACCTATCCATGAAACAGATTTCTTGTACTCATTCCTTTCACCATCACTTATTCCCATTAGTAAAGAGTAAGGTGTAAGTGCCAACTCTTTTATATACTAATTTTTCTTGTTACCGAATTCAACTTTCTTTAAATTTAGAACTCTTCTAAATTTGATCGTTTGCAAACTTTAGAGTTGACATTCTAACAAGTGGCCAAACTAGGAATAGACTCTCCTTCTGTAAGGAGCGGTGAATTCTTTATTAGTCATAAACTATTACACTTGTGCTTCTTATTGTATCTGACATCTACCACTTGCATAACCTTTTACAGCTATGTGAAAATAGAGTAAAAATAAAATAATAAGCACAAGCAATACTCTTATGACCTCAAGTCTAAGGATTTATTATACTCTGCCATGAAGAGATTATACCAATGGCACTTAGAAGTACAACCCTTTGGTAATCTCTTAGCGGATCAGTCCAGTGAACTTGTTCACAACAATTCACTCATGTATCATTATACAAGCCAATCTATCCGTATCAACAATGCCCTTGTTTTGTTAATACTATGATTAGGGACATTTAAGAATAATAATATTATTCTAAGGACTTTTATCATTTGAACAAATATAAAACACGAATGATAAAGATGCCATATTATTCATTGCATAAATTTAACCAAAATACAAATATTCTGGAATTTATAAAATATAATTCCTACAATGTCTAGCACCAATCACTCATGCTCTTGAGACCAAAAGAAACAACATGACTTTCATGTTTCTTTTGGGACAAGGCCTTAGTCAATGGATCGGCTACATTATCTTCTGTAGGAATCTTTTCTATTCTAATTTCATTTCTACCAATGATCTCTCTAATCAAGTGATAGCGCCTAAGGACATGTTTGGATCGCTGATGAGACCTTGGTTCCTTCGCTTGAGCAATGGCTCCGGTGTTGTCACAATACAGTTTTATTGGATCAACACTTGAAGGAACAACTTGTAGTTCAGTTATGAACTTTTTAATCCAAACAGCCTCTTTCGCAGCTTCAGAAGCAGCAATGTATTCGGCTTCCGTTGTAGAATCTGCAGTAGTTTCTTGCTTGGAACTCTTCCAACTTACTGCACCACCGTTCAGAGTAAATATGTACCCTGATTGAGATTTGAAATCATCTTGATCAGACTGAAAACTCGCATCAGCGAATCCACAGATCTCAAGCTCAGCTCCTCCATAGATCAAGAATAAGTCTTTAGTCCTTCTCAAGTACTTAAGGATATTCTTGACTGCGGTCCAGTGACTAATACCTGGATTAGCTTGGTATCTGCTCGTAACACTTAGAGCATGGGAGACATCAGGTCTTGTACACAACATTGCATACATGATAGATCCTATAGCAGAAGCATAAGGAATATCTTGCATGCGATGTTTGTCAACATCTGTCACTGGGCACATTTTCTTATTAAGGTGAATTCCATGTGACATTGGAAGAAACCCTTTCTTCGATTGATCCATGCTAAATCTTTTCAGCATTTTATCAATATATGTTGACTGTGAAAGACCAAGCAACCTCTTAGACCTATCACGATAGATCTTTATCCCTAAGATATAAGTTGCTTCTCCTAGATCTTTCATTGAGAAGTTCTTTGACAACCATTTCTTGACTGATTCAAGTGCAGGTTTGTCATTTCCCATAAGTAATATGTCATCTACATATAGTATGAGGAAAACCACAGTGCTCCCACTAATCTTTTTGTATACACAGGGTTCTTCTTCGTTTTTGATAAAACCAAACTGTTTGATTATCTCATCAAAACGAATATTCCAACTTCTTGAAGCTTGCTTGAGTCCATAGATGGACTTCTGTAGCTTACATACCTTTTTAGGATCTTTTGATATGAAACCTTCAGGTTGTATCATATACACCTCTTCTTGCAAATTTCCGTTAAGAAATGCAGTCTTAACATCCA
Organism: Knoxia roxburghii; assembly: GCA_030378225.1. Taxonomy (NCBI): domain Eukaryota; kingdom Viridiplantae; phylum Streptophyta; class Magnoliopsida; order Gentianales; family Rubiaceae; genus Knoxia; species Knoxia roxburghii. The sequence continues at coordinate 39,178,229 of CM059415.1, read as the reverse complement.
TTTGCCAGATTTCATAATCAAAGTATGCAGCTATTGCAAGTAAAATCCTAATGGATTTCAGCATAGCAACTGGTGAAAATGTTTCATCATAGTCAATACCATGTCGTTGTGTGAAACCTTTTGCAACCAATCGTGCTTTGTAGGTAGACACTCTACCATCCATGTCGGTCTTTTTCTTAAAGACCCATTTGCACCCTATAGGTTTAATTCCTTCAGGTGGATCAACCAAGGTCCAAACTTGGTTCTCGTACATGGAATCCATTTCAGATTTCATGGCTTGGAGCCACTTCTCAGAGTCCTTATCACATAAGACCTCATTATAAGTAGCAGGTTCATTCTCAATGATAAACACATCATCATACCTTTTGGGTGGACGATGTGTCCTACTAGACTTACGTGTACCTTGTGTATCTTGTTCCACTTGTTCTGAGATGTTATTTTGTGGTACCTGAATTTCTTCAAGTTCCACTGAGCTCCCACTTGCCTCTTCTAGAATAAACTCTTTTTCTAGAAATGTGGCATGTTTTGAGACAAACACTTTTTGCTCATTTGGATTGTAGAAATAATATCCAAAAGTTTCTTTCGGATATTCTACAAAATAACATCTTTCAGACTTAGCGTCAAGCTTATCTGATTCTACCTTTTTGACAAAGGCAGGACACCCCCAAACCTTCAAATATTTAAGGTTTGGTTTCCTTCCTTTCCATATCTCATATGGGGTAGAGTTCACAGCTTTAGTTGGAACATAATTTAAAAGATGGGCAGCAGCACTTAGAGCATAGCCCCAAAATGATTTGGGAAGTTCTGCACGACTCATCATGGAACGAACCATATCCAATAAGGTTCGATTTCTCCTTTCAGATACACCATTCATCTGTGGGGTGTATGGAGGAGTCCATTGAGATAGAATACCATTCTGTTTTAGAAAATCTTGAAATTCTTGGCTTAGGTATTCTCCACCTCGATCTGATCGAAGTGCTTTAATACTCTTACCAAGTTGTTTTTCAACTTCACTTTTATACTCTTTGAACTTTTCAAAAACTTCATATTTATACTTCAATAAGTATACATGACCATATCTCGAATGATCATCAGTGAAGGTAAGGAAGTATGAAAAACCTCCTCTAGCTTGAATTGACATAGGTCCACATACATCAGTATGTATGAGACTAAGTAATTCTGTAGTTCTTGCACTCTTTCCAGAAAAGGGTGTTTTGGTCATTTTACCCAATAAACAAGACTCGCATTTGTCATATGATTCATAATCAAATGAACCCAAATAGCCATTTTTATGCAATTTGGTTATGCGTTTCTCGCTTACATGACCAAGTCTACAGTGCCAGAGATATGAATTCCTAAAACTATCAACTTTTAATTTCTTGTTGTTTATGTTGAATATATGATTCTTAAGATCAAGAATGTAAAGACCATTACATAGATAACCAATGCCATAGAAAATATTATTACGATATATCGAACAACTTTTATTCTGAGAAATAATCGTAAACCCATCTATATCATCCAAGTATGAAATAGAAATAATATTCTTCATAAGCAAAGGAACAAAATAACAATTATTGAGTTCAAGAATCATGCCAGTTGGCAAAAGAAGACTATAAGTCCCTACAGCTAAAGCAGCAACCTTTGCTCCATTGCCAACTCGTAGGTCCATCTCCCATTTGGCCAGCATCCTACTTCTCTTTAGACCCTGCATATTTGTACAAATATGAGATCCAGATCCGGTATCTAATACCCATGAGTCAGATAAAGTAGAAATATTGGTTTCAATCATAAACATACCTGAAGCAGAGGTAGAGGCTTCACCAAGCTTCTTTTGCTTCAAGGTATCCAGGTACTCTTTGCAGTTCCTTTTCCAGTGGCCATCCTTATGGCAGTGGAAACATGTGCCCTTGGGCTTCTTTTCTTCTTTCTTAAGGCTTGGCTTGATGGTGGTTTTTCTTTTCTTGTTCTTATTAAGAACAGTTTTTGCCTTCCTTTTCTTTGAAGACTCCACCATCAACACACTTCCCTTATCCTTCTTTATTGATTGCTCAGCAGTCTTTAGCAAATTCAATAACTCGGCCAAGGTATCGGTCTCCACTTTGTTCATGTTATAGTTCATGACAAAGTTTGAGAAACTAGGAGGCAGGGATTGCAGTATCAAGTCAACACTTAACTGATGCTGCATCGTGAATCCCAACTTCTCCATTTTCTCAATGAGGCCAATCATCTTTAGCCCATGAGCTGCCACGGAGGAACCCTCAGCCATCCTGCATCGGAAGAGCTCTTGAGAGATATCATATCTCTCAGTCCTAGCTCTGTTTTGATACAATGACTTTAGGTGAGTCATCATTGAGAAAGCAGTCATATCCTCATGCTGCTTCTGCAACTCAGAACTCATTGAGGCAAGCATGATACAACAAACACTCTCCGAATCTTCCAAGTGTTTGTTGAACTTGTCCTTTTCCTCCTTTGTTGCTGTATCGGCCAGCTCATTAGGGATAGGGTTTTCAAGCACATAAGATAACTTCTCATTCCTGAGAACAATTTTCAGGTTCTGGAGCCATTCCATAAAGTTAGGCCCCGCGAGCTTGTTATCGAGCAAAATGTTTCTCAAGTTTACAGCAGTAGACATGTTCTACAATCAATGAAAATAAAATAAAATAAATATTTATGCAATCAACAAAACCAAAAATACATGATTATGTGGACTTATTTATATTTTGGTTTTGCTCCCACTATTTTATTCAAATCAACAACCCTCATTATTGATTCGAGAATTTTCATAAAACTCTTAGTGGCTAGGATCTCATTTTAATTAACTTTGATCTTGAGTTAGCCCAACAAATCAAAATAAATAAAACAAGTAGGAACAATTCCAATTGTAACAATTACAACTCCTAGATAGTTAGGAAGTCAACACTTGACAACATATCTCATATGTCACCTAACTCTTTGCCTCAAAGGACATGTGATCTTGGGTTAGCCCAACAAATCATATTCCTTTGTTAACTCCGACCCATTATTCAGAGATATAATCTCAAGGCTAAAATAATTCTTGACAAAATAACCTTGGGTTAGCCCAACAAGCTATTCGGCCCATAATTATTCAAGCCCTTCCAGAGATTTATTCTCATAGTTTAAAATACTTGGTCTTGATAAAACAACCTTGGGTTAGCCCAACAAGCTGTTTAACAAAACCATTTTAAACTATAATAATGGAAGGCAACTTATGGATTTAATATTATTTGAGGGTTCAAATTATTAATGTTGGGTGTGTCTTACAGCTTTTTCAAAGTAAACATTTTACTTTGATAGTGAGTGAAGAAGACACATGGGTTTAATTAATGCATCAATTTAAATTTATTACCAATTGACATACAATATGCAATTTTTCAAATAAATTCAAAACATGCAATTGACATATAATCATGCATATTCAAAACATGCAATTTCAATCGACATATAATCATGCATTTAATCAAACTAAATAGCACATTAACATAAGTAACTCATTTAAATATACATGCACAATATTCTAATCATATTAGAATTAAATAAAATTGAAGGCTTAATTAAGTTTTGGGCCAATCTTAGAGGTTTTAATAAGTATATACAACAATTGCAAAAATTAATTAAAACCAGGGACTAATTTGTAAGAAAAACATATTTTTCTAAATTTGGGTTTGCTTTTGAAACTTTTCTAGGCATAAATTAAACAAGGAATAAAATTCTGGGCCTTTAATGTAATAAAAACAATTTTTATTACTTAAGTTTTATTTTAAAACTTTCCGGGTAAGAATCCAAGAAGGCTTTAAATTTAGGGACCAATTTAGCAATTAAAACAATTTTAACCATTTGGTCTTTAGGGTTTTCAGCCGCCGCCACTATTCATCTTCTTCAACTTGGTCTCTTCGCCGGCCGCTGCTACGAATCCGGCGACATTCGCCATCTTGCAGCGCCGGTTTCGTCTCTTCTACCAGACTCGAAGCCCGATCGAAGCCAGCGCAGACCGACCCTCTCCCGGCTTTGAAAACAGAACCCACCAAGAAGTTTCCGGCGGTCCCGTTTTCCCGGCGACAAGACCTCCGCGTCGTTCGGAAACCATTTCCGAATCCAGCTCTGGCCCCGGCGAAAAAAACGAAACCAACAGAGTTCCAAATTTTTAAAACCAAAACAAGGCCGGAACTATTCCGGTCCTCGTTTTTCCGGCGACAAACCAAAATCAAAAACCGGTAACCCCGTTCTTCCGGCAAGCAAAACAAAAACCCAAAAGCTAAAACCAGATTTGATTTTGAAACCGAAACAAAAGCCAGAACTCTTCTGGTAAGTTTTTACAACCCAAAAATTGATTTCCAATGACAAAATAGGTTTCCAAAACCTTTCCCGGGCAATCCCGTCTTTCCCATTTTTTCCGCAGCGACAGCCAAAGCAAAAATTACCTCAAAATGTCCTACGCTTTCTTATTTACCATAACCCAGAAAATATTCAACCAAACCAATATCCCATTCTTTTACTTTCGGTTTAATGTTCCCAAACAAAAACCAAAAACAAACAAATTTAAGCCCATCGTAAAGTCAGAACAATTTTAACTTATTAGCCTTCAATTATGCATATATATTCACAAATTATCAGCTCAAACAAGGCTCTGATACCACTGAAAGGAAAATCTATATGCAAATCCCATTTGCAGCGGAACATTAAATTTTCCTGCCAAGAATCTTGATAGTTTGCGCGAGTTACCTTTTATATAATTGCCAACCTTCTTCTCTTGGTCACAAACGGAATTGCCAAAAACACCTTTTTGACTCTTCTCAGGATCAACAACGCGTTGTCAAAAATCTTCGTAACGTTTCTCTGAATCACCAACTGGACGGAAGCCAATCTAGCTGCTCAGTATGACCAGCCTCCAAGGTATCCACGCGAACAACTCTGGAACTTCACGTACTGAACACGCAGAGAGAATCGGCCAGTATTCTTCTTACTCCGTTAGCACAACCCAATATCTTGATATTGTCTGAGTTTTCTGTAATTGTCAGATAGTGCCCAGAGACCTCTGTGTGTTTGCCCATTTATAGAACAAAAAGGAACGTTGTGTGAAAAGCATCTTCAGAGATTGATTCTCTGAAGGAACGCTCCCACGATCTGATCGTGTCCAACGTTTCTTTTTGTTACAGAATTTACTTTTAACTTAAGTTTAAAAGTAACTCTGTAACTCAATAACTTTTATTGCAATTAGTCTTCTAACTTTTAGACAATTATACATAGGCACTAGGAATTAAATAATCTAATAATTTAATCCCTAATCAGTTTAACCAGGAACTGTTCAATTGTGTGACCCTTTAGGTTCCCAACTGTTTGGCAAATAAATATAGAATTAAATCTTAATTCAATTGGTTTTAGTATAAAACCAACATATATAACAATGGATTATGTTACATGGGTGATACTCCTAAGGTCCTCACTCCATTCAATCAACTTTGAGGATGTATACCATGAAAAGCTCATGCGTGAAGAGCATATACTTGGGCTAAATAATGAGCATCAAATCCAATTTGAAGACTTTAGAGCAAGAGCAAGATCAAGATCAATTGGACACAAGGTTGAAGAGCCAATGAAGGAATTCTTTGGGCAAAACTAGAGTTTTGAAACTAAACAAGTTCACCAAAGAGAGCCAAAATTATTCTTCAAGGGAAATTTGCTTCAAAGGGATGTTGGATCCTCAAAAATAAATGTTGTATCTTATAGGATCCATCATCAAGTGTTTTTATTATTTTTGTGGTTCAAATTTCGGCCAAAGGACTATTTATTGGTCTATTTTGCACTTTTATTTTATTTTGAATCTTTGGGATAATTAAGGGGTTTTGTAAATCTATTAAGGATGAGTTTTACCTTTGAGGAAGTCCAAAAGGTCCAATCAAACCCAAAAGAAGAGGGAGAAGTCGGCCATACAAGTTTCTAGAAGATTTACAAGTTTACTTGGACAGGAAGACAAGTAGAAGGAAGAAAGAACGAGGGAGAGCTGAAAATTCCAGCCAGGAATACGCTGGAATTACTAGATTTGTTGAAAACTTCTTTTATTTTGAGTTTGATTGAGTTAAATAAGGACTAAATCTTGTAAGAAATAGTAAGATTTAGTCATAGATTGATTGATTAGATAAATAAGGTCGTAAATTGATCAAGTAGTTAAATTAGGAAACAAGAATCTCTCTCTCTCTCTCTCTCTCTCTCTCTCTCTCAATTTTCCATCTTTGTAAAGAGAGAGACTTGTAAACCAAGAAATTTCCCTTCAAAATGTCATGGCCTCTCCCCTATAAATAAAGGGAGCACTAGTACAATATTGGCTTGTTGGCACATTTATATTATCATACTAAACCTGAAATATGATAAATGGCATCTATTAGCACACCAATTTACTAACTAATAGAACATTACATAGTTAATGTCTCTATAAATATGTTATTGGAACAACAAATTAAATCTTATTATGACATTTGACGTAGTTGTAGTAATATATTTAAATTATGACATCAACAAGTGTAATGTATTTTTATGAGAATATAGTGAAATTGGTTAGTGTAATTTATATCAAAAGTATTATCATATTTATTTTTTTTAGATATTAACACATTAATAAGTGTAATTATAACCATTATAATTTATATATAATTTTTTTATTTATATCAATGCACTATATAATGTGATAATAGTAAGGGAACTGTAGTCCCACATTGAAAAAAGAGAGCAGTGTGAAAATTAACTTTTAGTAGGTATTGAAATTCCTACTCTATATTATATGTCACACGTCCCACTCACGTGCGCCCCCGCCAAAATAGCTTAAACTTGTGTCCGGGCGTACACTCACGTTTGCTGACATGAATACCGTACCGCTCGTAAGCAAAAACGGTGAGTCTGATCAACCCGCATTTCGCTTCATTTCACAACTAATTACAACATTTACATATGTTATAATAAATTTAAATCATGGTCTACACAAATAATGCAAAATGTCACAATACACACATTATTAAAACATTTACATATGTCATAATAAATTAAAATCATGGTCTAATGTAACACTCTTAAGCATGTATGTTGACATTTTATAGTGTTTTGATAGCTACTAGACCTATTATCACGACACCATATACGGACACTAAAATTTCGTGTCACAATAGCCAAAAATGTAATAAATTGTTATATATTAAGACATTTTCACATGTGTTAATAAGCCAATTTCGTACTAGTGGAGTGTGTCTTCAATAAAATTACTTAGGCAAGAAGGCAAGTAGTGTTGGGTTTAAATACTAAAGCTTTGCTTGTATCAAACTATTTCCCAGTTTTATATATCGATTAAATGTTTTAGTTAAATTGTTTATATGTCCATTTATATTATGCAATTAGATGATGAGGTGTCTAGTGTGACATAGTAGATCTCATCATTAGTTAAAAGACATAATATATAAATAAGGTTCGTAACCGAGATAGTTTTGGACACACTGTCGGTTTAGGTTATTATGTGATTCAGAAATTGGTTTGTCTAAACTAATTGAATCATATAGATATGCCCGGAGCATATTAAACTTGACCATTTAGGATGAATTGTCTTGTACTGCTTTAATAGACTATTAAATCCTAGTATTCTATCTTTCAATCCCTAGACTTAAGCAGGCATGAGGATTAGACATAGTGTACTTTGATCAATCAAAGGGTGAGGTCATTTGTGGCCAATAGTCTCGGTAGGTTGGGTGCGCGTGTTTGGTTGCTTGGTGTGCTTTTGCTTGTCGAAAGGAAACCATGTACCAATGTGTCCGGGGTGATGTGCTCCCGAGATGAGCTCGTTATCTTTATTATACTAAACCAGGCTGGTGAACTTATGTCTGATATAGTAAAATGGTAGAGTGGTACTAATCTCGAATTATAAGAAGTTAATTAATTAATTTATCAGTAAATTAATAAATTAAAGAGCATTATATCTTTGATGTGGGAGATTAAAGAATAATTAATTTAGTTGTTCTAGAAGCCATTCTGGTGTAGGATGATAATGCCATAATTAATCCGTTAGTGGTACGATTAATTATGTAGTGGGTTAATTGATCAAGTAAAATTAATTATTTAATTAATTATTCCTAAGGGTTAATTAAGTAATTAACAAAGTTGAATTTATTAATTAATTAATTAAATCTTAAAGTTCAATTAGAATTAGAAAATCCTAGAGATTAGGAAATCCTATTAGATTTAGTTACCTAATTGGATTTGGAAACTAATTAATTATCTAAACCCATTAGGAAGGCCAATCCTAAACCAACTTGGGGTCTCTCTTGTAACTCTATAAATAGACAAGAGATTAGCAATTCACAATACACAATTCATAAGTTTTCAAGACAAGAAAACTAGAGAGAGAAAACAAGTTTCTCCCTCGAAGTCAATTGTCTCAGGCGGCGGGTTCTCACCTCAAGCGGCTGCCGGGCAGTACAAACTCCGTGCGGTGGCGGCGACAAGGTTGAACCGGCGGTGAGCTGCTGGATTTTTTTTGGTGAGATTTTTTTTGTTGTGATTGCTGATCATTTGTTCGTTAGATAGTTGCTCACACAACGTACGATCAAAGTCTTGAGTCACACAAGAGAATCACCTAAGTACATACTTCAAGAGGTAATTCTTAAACTTCCGTTTTAATTAGGAATTAATTATTGCGTGGAAAATCGAACAAGTATAAGCAAAGATCCTGCACAATGTTATTTCAAGCAATGATTGGAATAGCGATTGTGCTAGAGCTTAGGCCTGGCCAAGAATTTCGATTCTATAATCATAGCACGAAAGTGAATTTTTGACTGGGTCCAGACAGATAATCTTTCAAGTAGAAGGATGAAAGAATGAAGGGGAGCTGCAAATTCCAGCAAGGGATACGTTTGAAATTACTATATTTGTTGGAAATTTCTTTTATTTTGAGGTTGATTGAGTTAAATAAGGACTAAATCTTGTAGAAAATAGTAAGATTTAGTCATAGATTAATTGATTAGATAACTAATGTCATAGATTGATCAATTAGTTAAATTAGGAAACGAGACCCCCTCTCTCTCAATTTTTCAACTTTGTAAAAAGAGTGACTTGTAGACCAAGAAAGGAAATCCAAAAACCACTGGAATTTCCCTTGAAAATTTCGTGGCCTCTCCCCTATAAATAGATGGAGTGTGTGTTCAATAAAATTATGCATTAATTCTCTTGAATTTTCATGAGCTTGTGAGCTACTAACCCGAGGTCAATGGCAGATTAAGTACAACCATGGTGCGTTTTAGGGGATAGGGGTATTCTATCAATGGAGAATTGCATCACCGCCCCACGGTCAGAACTGCCTTTGGTGGACATCCAATTTCAACTTTGGCTAGTAGTTTAGCGCAGATACCTAAAGCTCGAAACACTAAAATTATATAATCAACTGTGAGAATTTCTCTATCCGCACGATAGGGTGAGTTTTCCTCCTGGACCGTGAGCCCTAAGAGCATCCACAATGGTTTGCTCCCAAAATAGGTTAATAAATGGGGCCAACAGTGCCACATCAGCTTTCCACTAACCTCTCATTTTATTAACCTTTTCTCTCCAATGGTATCACACTATAATAGGTTAATGAATGGACCATTATAAAAATATTTTTATTTTTTTAAAGGGAAGGAGCCACGTTTCAGAACACTAGCACCACGTCCAGAAACGTCTACATCCATGCATGTGAATTTAAGCTATTTTTTTTATAAAGACAGCCCACCACGTCTCAGAACACTAGCACCACGTCAAAAATAACTATCACCATGTCCAGAAACGTCTACATCCATGCATGTGAATTTAAACTATTTTTTTCACAAAGAAAGCCACCACATCTCAAAACACTAGAACCACGTCAAAAATAACTAGCACCACGTCCAGAAACGTCTATATCAATGCATGTGAATTTAAACTATTTTTTTCATAAAGACAGCCCACCACGTCTCAGAACACTAGCACCACGTCAAAAATAACTATCACCATGTCCAGAAACGTCTACATCCATGCATGTGAATTTAAACTATTTTTTTCACAAAGAAAGCCACCACATCTCAAAACACTAGAACCACGTCAAAAATAACTAGCACCACGTCCAGAAACGTCTACATCAATGCATGTGAATTTAAGCTATTTTTTTCATAAAGACAGCCCACCACGTCTCAGAACACTAGCATCACGTCAAAAACAACTAGCACCACGTCCAGAAACGTCTACATTCATGCATGTGAATTCAAATAGAATTTTTCACAAAGAAAGCCCACCACTAAAAGATTATCTACCCGGGCCTAGCCAGAAACTCACTTTCATGCTACGCATTCCAGAATCGGAATCTCTGGCCAGGCCTAGATGCTAGCACAATCGCTATTCCAACCCTTTTGAAACAACATTGCACAGGATCTGGGTTTGTAATTATTCGATTTATCACGCAATAAAAATTCTTAATTAAAGCAGAAACATAAGAATTACATATTGAAGCGCATACTCAGGTGATTCCCTTGTATGCCTCAAGACTTTCATTGCACGTTGTGTGGGCAACGATCTAGTAACCAATTGATCAGCCAATCACCACAATCCACATGCAAGAAAATTCCAGCACCACCACACCTGGAAAGTGTACTACATGCGTCGCCTGATAGGAGAGAGAAAGCCACACATGTCGGCCAAAATTGGGAAAAAATTGGCCAACTATTTGGCTTGAAAAATTCAAAATTTAGAGAGAGAAAATTTTCTCTCTCTAGATTCTTGAATTATGAATCTATTAAATTGTGTGTCTTGAATAGCTAATCCCTTATCTATACATAGAGTTACAAGAGAGACCCCAAGTTGGTTTAGGATTGGTCTTCCTAATGGGTTTAGGTAATTAATTAGTTTCCAAATCTAATTAGGTAACCAATCTAATAGGATATACCTAATCCAAATTAGATTCCTAATCTCTAGGATTTCCTAATTCTAATTAAAACTTAAGATTTAATTAATTAATTAAATAATTCCACTTTGTTAATTACTCAATTAACCCTTAGGAATAATTAATCAATTAATTAATACTACCTATTCAATTAACCCATTACAAAATTAATCGTACCACTAACCGATTAATTTTGGCACTACCATCCTACACCAGAATTGCTTCCGGAACAACTTAATTAATTTATTCGTAATCTCTCCACATCAAAGATATAGTGCTCGTTAATTTATTAATTTACTGGTAAATTAATTAATTAACTTCTTTAATTCCGAGACTAGTACCACTCGACCTTTTTACTATACCGGATATAAGTCCATCGGCCGAGTTTAGTATAATAAACATTGCGAGCTCATCTCGGGAGCACATCACCCCGGACGCACCGATACATGGTTTCCTTTCGACAAGCAGCAGCACACCAAGAAACTAAACATACGCACCCAACCTACCTAGACTATTGGCCACAATTGACCTCACCCATTGGCAGATCAAAATACACTATATCTAATCCTCAAGCCTGCTCGAGTCTAGGGATTAAGAGATAGAATACCAAGAAGGATTTGTCTATTAAATCAGTACAAGACAAATCATTCCTAATGGTCAAGTTCAATACGCCCCAGGCAGATCTATATGATTCAATATGTTTAGACAAACCAATTATCTGAATCACATAATAACCTAAACCGACAGTTTGTCCAAAGATGTCCCAGTTACGAACCTCATGTATATATAATGTCGTTTAACCAATGATGAGATCGACTGTGTCACACAAGACACCTCATCATCTAACTAAAACATATATTGATATATTAACTGGGAAAATATACAATACAAGCATAACTTATGTATTCAACTCCAACAATCTCTCACTAATACTTAAGTTGTGTTTTAAGTATACATCTACATACAACCCCTATACACTTTGCTACTATATATCTAGAAAAACTGTCATGGCTCTCCTAAGTATTTGATTCTCATGCCCTCCACATGAGCCTCAAAGACTTTTGAAGTCAATGTCTTCGTGAACGGATCAGCAAGATTATCCTCTGATACTATCTTAGTCACGACCACGTCTTCCCTCTTTACGATATCTCGTATCAGGTGGTACTTACACTGTATATGTTTACTCGCTTTGTGGGCTCGTGGTTCTTTCGAGTTTGCTACTGTACCATAGTTATCACAATACACCGTGATAGACTTCTGCAAACCAGGAATCACATCTAAGTCCACTAGGATGTTCTTGAGCCATACTGTTTCTTTTGCTGCCTCTCATGTGGCAACGTATTCAGCCTCCATGGTAGAGTCCGCCACGCATTTCTGCTTGACACTCTGCCAAAATATGGCTCTGTTGGAGTTGAATACATAAGCTATGCTTGTATTATACATTTTCCCAGTAATATATCGATTTATGTTTTGGTTATATCTTTTTGTGCATGATATGTCCATTTGTATTATGTAAGTAGATGATGAGGTGTCTTGTATGACACAGTAGATCTCATCATTGGTTGAAAGATATAATATATAAATGAGGTTCGTAACCGAGACAGCTTTGGACAAACTGTTGATTTAGGTTATTATGTGGTTCGGATAATTGGTTTGTCTAAACTAATTGAATCATATAGATATACCCGGGGCGTATTGAAATTGACCATTAGGAATTATTTGTCTTGTACTAATTTAATAGACAAATCATTCTTGGTATTCTATCTCTTAATCCCCAGACTCGAGCGGGCATGAGGATTAGACATAGTGTACTTTGATATGCCAATGGGTGAATTCTATTAAGGCCAATAATCTCGGTAGGTTGGGTGCGTGTGTTTAGTTGCTTGGTGTGCTGTTGATTGTCGAAAGGAAACCATGTACCGGTGCGTCCGGGGCGATGGTTCTCCCAAAATGAGCTCGTTATGTTTATTATACTAAACCCAGCTGGTGGACTTATGTCCGGTATAGTAAAAAGGTCGACTGGTACTAGTCTCGGAATTAAAGAAGTTGATGAATTAATTTATCAGTAGATTAATAAATTAACGAGCACTATATCTTTGATGTGGGGAGATTATGAAAATAATTAATTAAGTTGTTTCGGAAGCAATTCTGGTGTAGGATGTTAGTGTCATAATTAATCCGTTAGTGGTACGATTAATTATGTATTGGGTTGTTGACAAAGGTAGATTTAATTAATTAAGTAATTAATTAATCTTTGTGTCAGTTGGTTGTGAATCATACTTGGTGTGTGGATTCAGGTGCCAACACTTGGTCTCTCGTTCTGCGCAAATAAATGAGAATGCATTTTACTGCCTCCCAATGAGTTTTTCCAGGGTTACTCTGATATCTTCTTACAATGCCAACGACATAACAGATATCAGGCCTCGTACACAACATAGCATACATGAGACTTCCTACTGCCGAAGCATAAGGAACTCTCTTCATGGCCTCTATCTCCTCAACAGTCTTGGGAGACTGTTCTTTAGACAGATGCACTCCGTGTCTGAAAGGTAGAAAACCTTTTTTGGAGTTCAGCATGTTAAAACGAGCTAGAATCGTATCTATTTTAAAGCTTATGAGAGCGTTAACGAACGTTTCCTATGATCTCGAATTATCTTAATCCCAAGGATATGTCCCGCTTCCCCTAAGTCTTTCATATTAAACTTCTTGGACAGCCATGTCTTTACGTCTGATAACACTTTCTTGTTGTTACCAATCAATAGAATGCCATCTACCTAAAGCACAAGAAACACCACTGAGTTTCCATCAAGTCTGTGGTACACGCATTGCTCATCCGGACACTGAGTAAATCCTTATGACTGGATTACCTCATCAAACCAGATGTTCCAAGATCTGGATGCCTGCTTAAGTCCGTAAATGGACCTCTTAAGCCTGCAAACCTTATGCTCTTGGCCTTTTTCAACGAATCCCTCTGGTTGTTGCATGAATATGGTTTCCTCAAGACTTCCATTTAGGAAAGCTGTCTTCACATCCATCTGTCATATCTCATAATCTAAATGAGCAGCTATGGCCAAGAGAATTCAGATCGACTTAAGCATTGCTACTGGGGAGAAGGTTTCCTCATAATTGATTCCTTCTTTCTGAATATACCCGTTCACCACCTGCCTAACTTTAAAGGTTTCCACCTTTCTGTCAGGTCCTCCCTTATGTTTGTAGACCCACTTGCATCCAATGGGCTTAAACCCATCAGGCAGGTCCACAAGCTCTCAGACTTGATTGTGGTCCATTGACCCCATCTCGGATATCATTGCCTTACGCCAAGATTCTGTATTTTTATCTTGGAGAGCCTCATTGTAGTTTACTGGGTCAAGTTCAGGCACACCTGGGACTAGGTCTGGGGCCTCTTCCATGCCAATGAACCTATCGATCTGTCTTACAACCCTCCCACTACGACGAGGCACCACCTGTGTAGGTGCATCATCTGTGATCTCTTGTGCAGTGTGTGGTGTATGTACTTTTGCTGGTGTATCAGGATTATTAGTTTGTATTCTAAGCTTTTCTAGTACTATCTTACTCTTGGGATTGTGATATAGGATATAGTCTTCCTCCAAAAGTCTAGCGTTGGTACTAACCACCACCTTCTGATCTTTAGAACTATAAAATAGCCCACCTTTCGTTCCCCTAAGATATCCTACAAATAACTTTAATTCTGCTCTTGCATCTAACTTAGCTGCATCTGCCTTAAGCACAGATGTCTTAGACTAGGCTTTCGCCCGTTCCACAACTCTACTGGGGTTGAAGGCACGATTTTAGATGGTAAAATATTAAGAATATACACCGCTATTTCTAAGTCATATCCTTAAAATAAACTCAAAAAATCACTATAGCTCATCATCGACCTAACCATTTTCATGAGAGTACGATTCCTTCTTTCTGCTACACAGTTCTGCTATGGCGTGCCAGGTGCAGACAACTAAGACTGAATTCCTACCTCACTGAGGTATTCTCAAAATTCGTGGGACAGGTACTCCCCACCATGATCTGATCGCAGTGTCTTGATACTCTTACCATGATGTTTCTCCACATCTGCCCGAAAGTCTTCGAACTTGCCAAAGCACTCGGACTTATGATGCATTAGGTAAATTTACCCGTACCTTGAGTAGTTATCCGTGAACGTCACGAAATACTCAAATCCACCTCGTGCTTGTACCGACATTGGTCTATACAAGTCAGAATGAATCAACTCTAGTACTTCTTTGGCTCTATAACCTTTTGCTTTAAAAGGTCTCTTGGTCATCTTACCCTTCAAGTGAAAGATTATCTGCCCGGACCTAGCCAGAAACTCACTTTCGTGCTATGCATTCCAGAATCGGAATCTCTGGCCAGGCCTAGACGCTAGCACAATCGCTATTCCAACCCTTTTGAAATAACATTGTGCAGGATCTGCGTTTGCACTTATTCGATTTATCACGCAACAAAAATTCTTAATTAAAAGCGAAAAAAAAAAAGAATTACCTATTGAAGGGTATACTTAGGTGATTCTCTTGCATGCCTCAAGACATTGCTTGTATGCTGTGTGGGCATTAATCTAGCGAGTAATTTGATCAGCTAATCACCACAACTCGGTCGCCTGAAAAATTCTGCAGCCACCTGCCCTAGTGCATGAAGATCACGCGCCACCTGGAAACTCTCCCACGCGCCTCCAAAATCTGGCCGTCCAAAGGAAGAAAAAAAAAAGCAGCTTTGAGCTTATAAAATCCAATTTTAGAGAGAGAAATTTCTCTCTCTCGGATTTTCTCTCTCTAAGTTTTCTTGTCTTGAAAACTTATGAATTGTGTATTGTGGAATAGCTAATCCCTTGTCTATATATAGAGTTACAAGAGAGACCCCAAGTTGGTTTAGGATTGGTATTCCTAATGGGTTTAGGTAATTAATTAGTTTTCAAATCCAATTAGGAAACCAATCTGATAGGATAAACCAAATCCTACTAGATTCCTAATCTCTAAATTTTCTAATTCTAATTGAAACTTAAGACTTAATTAATTAAATAAATAATTCAACTTTGTTAATTACTCAATTAACCCTTAGGAATAATTAATTAATTAATTCTTCCTATTCAATTAACCCATTGCAAAATTAATCGTACCACTAACGGATTAATTTTTGCACTACCATCATACACCAGCATTGCTTTCGGAACAACTTAATTAATTTATATTCATAATCTCCCCACATCAAAGATATATTGCTCGTAAATTTATTAATTTACTGATAAATTAATTAATTAACTTATTTAATTCTAAGACTAGTACCACTCGACCTTTTTACTATACCGGATATGAGTCCATCGGCTGGGTTTAGTATAATAAACATTACAAGCTCATCTCGAGAGCACCATTACCCCGGACGCACCGGTACATGGTTTTGTTTCGACAAACAGTAGCACACAAAGTAACTAAACATGCACACCCAACCTACCGAGACTATTGGCCACAATTGACCTCACCCATTGGCATATCAAAGTACAATATGTCTAATCCTCATGCCCGCTCGAGTCTAGGGATTAAGAGATAGAATACCAAGAACGATTTTTCTATTAAATCAGTATAAGACAAATCATTCCAAATGGTCAAGTTTAATACGCCCCGGGCATATCTATATGATTCAATTAGTTTAGACAAACAAATTATCCGAATCACATAATAACCTAAACCGACAGTTTGTCCAAAGATGTCTCGGTTACAAACCTCATTTATATATAATGTCTTTTAACAAATGATGAGATCTACTGTGTCACAAAAGATACCTCATCATCTAACTACATAATATAAATGGACAAATAATGCACAACTAAATTTAACCAAAACATAAATCGATATATTAACTGGGAAAAAGTACAATACAAGCATAGCTTATGTATTCAACTCCAATAATCTCTCACTAATACTTAAGCTGTGCTTTAAGTATACAACTACGTTAAACTCCTATACAATCTGCTACTATATATCTAGAAAAACTTTCATGACTCCCCTAAGTATCTGATTCACATACCCTCCACGTGAGCCTCAAAGACTTTTGAAGTCAATGTCTTCGTGAACGGATCTGCAAGGTTATCCTCTGATGCTATCTTAGCCATGACCACCTCTTCCCTCTTTACGATATCTCGTATCCAGTGGTACTTGTGCAGTATATGTTTACTCGCCTTGTGGGCTCGTGGTTCCTTCGAGTTTGCTACTGCACCGTTGTTATCACAATACATCGTGATTCTGCCAACCAGGAATCACATCTAAGTCCACTAGGAAGTTCTTGAGCCATACTACTTCTTTCGCTGCCTCTGATGCGACAACGTATTCAGCCTCCATGGTAGACTCCGCCACGCATTTCTGCTTGACACTCTGCCAAACTATGGCTCCACCTCCTAGAGTAAACATATACCCTGAGGTAGACTTGCTCTTGTCCCTGTCGCCTTGGAAATCTGAATCTGTGTAACCTCGGGGTACCAGCTCTGGAGCCTAATAGACCAACACTTGGTCTCTAGTTCTGCGCAAGTACTTTAGAATGCATTTTACTGTCTCTCAATGAGTTTTCCCAGGGTTACTCTGATATCTGCTTACAATGCCAACGACATAACAGATATCTGGCCTCGTACACAACATAGCATACATGAGACTTCCTACTGCCGAAACAAAAGGAACTGTCTTCATGGCTTCTATCTCCTCAACAATCTTGGGAGACTATTCTTTAGACAAATGCACTACGTGTCTAAAAGGGAGAAAACCTTTCTTGGAGTTCTGTATGTTAAAACGAGCCAGAATCATATCTATGTATGAAGTTTGGGAGAGCGTTAACGAACATTTCCTATGATCTCGAATTATCTTGATCCCAAGGATATGTCCCGCTTCTCCTAAGTCCTTCATATCAAACTACTTGGACAGCTATGCTTTTACGTCTGATAACACTTTCTTGTTGTTGCAATCAATAGAATGTCATCTACGTAAAGCACAAGAAACACCACAGAGTTTCCATCACATCCGTAGTACACACATTGCTCATCCAGACACTGAGTAAATCCGTATGACTAGATTACCTCATCAAACTGGATGTTCGATGATCTGGATGCATGCTTAAGTCCGTAAATGGACCTCTTAAGCCTGCAAACCTTATGCTCTTGGCCTTTTTCAACAAATCCCTCTGGTTGCTGCATGAAGATGGTTTCCTCAAGACTTCCATTTAGGAAAGCTGTCTTGACGTCCATCTGTCATATCTCATAATTTAAATGAGCCGCTATGGCCAAGAGAATCCGGATCGACTTTAGCATGGCTATCGGGGAGAAGGTTTCCTCATAATCGATTCCCTCTTTCTGAGTATACCCCTTTGCCACCAGCCTAACTTTAAAGGTTTTCACCTTTCCATCAGGTTCTCTCCTACGTTTATAGACCCACTTGCATCCAATAGGCTTAAACCCATCAGGCAGGTCCACAAGCTCCCATACTTGATTGTGGTCCATTGATCCCATCTCGAATGTCATTGTCTTACACCAAGATTCTGCATCTTTATCTCGAAGAGCCTCATTGTAGTTAACCGGGTCAGGTTCAGGCACGACTGGGACTAGGTCTGAGACCTCTCTCACGCCAATGAACCTGTCGGGCTATCTTACAATCCTCCCACTACGACGAGGCACCACCTGTGTAGGCGCATCATCTGTGATCTCTTATGCAGTGTGTGGTGTATCTACTTGTGCGGTTGCATCAGGATTATTAGTTTGTCTCATAAGCTTTTCTAGTACTATCTTACTCTTGGGCTTGTGATCTAGGATATAGTCTTTCTCCAAAAATCTAACGTTAGTACTAACCACCACCTTCTGATCTTTAGGACTATAAAATAGACCACCTTTCGTTCCCCTAGGATATCCTACAAACAACATTAATTCTGTTCTTGCATCTAACTTTGTCGCATCTGTCTTAAACATATGTGTTGGGCAACCCCAAATTCTGAGATGTCTTAGACTAGGCTTTCTCCCGTTCTACAACTCTGCTGGGATTGAATGCACTGTTTTGGATGGTACAAGATTAAAAATATACACTACTGTTTCTAAGGCATATTCCCAGAACAAACTCGGCAAATCACTATAGCTCATCGTCGACCTATCCATTTCTATGAGAGTTCGATTCTTTCTTTCCACTACACGTTCTGTGGTGGCATGCTCTGTGATGGCATGCTAGGTGCAGACAACTGAGACTGAATTCCTACCTCACTGAGGTATTCTTGAAATTTGTGGGACAGGTACTCCCCACCATGATCTGATCACAGTGTCTTGATACTCTTACCATGATGTTTCTCCACATCTACCCGAAACTCTTTTAACTTGCCAAAGCACTCGGACTTGTGACGTATTAGGTAAATGTACCCGTACCTTGAGTAGTCATTCGTGAACGTCACGAAATACTCAAACCCACCTCGTGTTTGGACCATCATTGGTCCACACAAGTCAGAATGAACCAACTCTAATGCTTCTTTAGCTCTATAACCTTTTGCTTTAAAAGGTCTCTTGGTCATCTTACCTTCCAAACAAGATTCGCAGGTTGAATAACTGTCAATCTCTAATGAACCTAAAGGTCTATCATTGACCAACCTCTGAATCATACTAAGGTTTATATGACCTAGCCTGAGATGCCAAAGATAGGTTTGATTCATTTCAGAAGGTTTCTTCCTCTTATTAATGTTAGATAAAGAGCTATCAGTTTCTATGTTTTGCACAACAGGGGAGTTAGAATTAACCACAAATAAATTGTCAGCCAATGAACAAGAACAAATAAGTTTTCCATTTCTTCTAATAAATACAGAATCATCAGAAAAAAATAAACTTATAACCGTTCTTTAAGAGTTTAGAAACTGAAATAAGGTTCTTTCTAAAACTCGGTACATAAAGACAATTAAATAAATCTAGCTTAGAATTATCAAAATTTAGGCTGACTATTCCTACTGCTTCAACTGACACTCTTGTAGTGTCGCCCATGTAGATGTCCAGCTCACCATCTCTAAGCTTCAGGGTTACTTGGAACCCCTGCAAAAAATTACAAACATGATCCGCGATGCCTCAATCCACACACCAAGTATCTGTGGGAATCACCGCTAAACATATCTCAGTAATTAGGGCAGAAACTTTCATACCTTTAGGCTTTGGACAATCCGTTTTCCAGTGTCCCGATTTTCTGCACCTGAAGCACTTGCCTTTGGGCTTGCTCTTCTTTGTGATTTCTGGCTTTGCAGCAAGTTTCTTGGCCTTCTTCTTCTTCTTATTCTTCTTGCCTTTAGGCGTAGAAGAAGAACTTGAAGTCTTCATTGTGACCAAAGCTTGTTTCTTCTCGTGAAAGATGCCTTCAGCCGACACCAAATCAGTTAAGAGCTCAGGTAGAGTGTAAACCCTTTGATTCATGTTATAGTTGACCCAAAACTGCTCAAAACTAAAGGGTAAGCTCTGAAGGATGATATCTATCTGACTTTGTAGATCGATTTCACCTCCCAATACCTCCATCTCATTGATGTTACTGATCATATGAAGCACATGATCTCTCACCGATCCGCCCTCAGCCATTTTAGTGTTCATCAACTTTCTCATGGCTGCTTGCCTAGCAGTCCTGCCTTGATGAGTGAACATGTCCCTTAGGTAAGCCATCATGTTGAAGGCAAAGACCATGGGATGAAGATGATGTTGCAGCACATTTGACATAGAGGCCAAAATATAGCACCGCGCCATCTCATCCGCTTTTCTCCACCAGGCATAGACATCCCTATCCTCTTGAGGAGAGTCCTCGTTAGGCACATATGGACATACTTCGGTGAGCACAAACTTATATGGCTCTGCCATCAGGACAATGTCCAATTTATGACTCCAGTCGACATAATTAGTTTCAATTAACTTATTGTCTTTCAAATAGCAGCTAAAGGGTTGAATGCCATATCGAAAACTGTGAAATAAATAAACAAACAATATTTCAGTGTTTAATCTAGAATTTCGATAATAAGGAAATTCTAACAATTATTGACTTCCCTCAAAACAATAATTTTAATCCACCAACATCTTATTCACCGGGATTCTCGCAAGCCATGATAGTGTGGACGTTTACGTTAACCCATATTCGTTTGAGAAGAACCAAGTTCATTAACTACACTATCTGACCAAATGGTCTATTAATCAATGCAGCTAATAGTCGGTGCTTTTAGTCATACAATAAAAAGAGTAACCTCGATGGGAGGGATACTGCAAATCATACACTAAGTGTGTACCATTGCATGACTTCTGAGTTTGTTACCTCAGGATAGTGCGCCTCAGATTGAGAGGGTGTCGCATTTCTCCTAGTTAAACTTACTCTAGCCATCTTACTCAGAAATTCATAATCTAGTGATCTTGTGGTTGTACTCTTCCGAATGGAACGCGCAAGTCCACCCACATCTCATATGAACTCATAATGGTGGCTATGGGGATATTCAACCAACCCGCTCCCACTTAGATTTCCAAATTGAGGGTTTTTTCAATTTTAACATGCAATTAACTAACCCTAAGTTATATGCAGCCATAAAACCAACACGCTTTAAAATCATGCATCTAAAATACAACATAAAAAATTAAAGCACAAAAATTAAAACAATAAATACGAAAATAAATGCAAAAATTGAATTTCTCGACTATTATTATTTTAATCGCTTCCATCTTCTGCCTTGATCTCGTGTCCCATCACGTAACTCGATGGAATGAGTTTTGAACTTCAAAAAACGAAAACTGGAGGAAAAGATGGGCCAAAATGCGTTCCAAAAAATGCGCGCGCAGTAGCTGCTACGCACAGCTGTTGCACCTGCTGCCGTGCACAATGGTTGTTGGCGGCTCCCACTGGCGATTCATCGCCGGTGCCGCCCCCTACCACCAATCCCTCATTCGCTTCTTCTACGCTATTAGGTCTTCTTGCAATTTGTTCTGGGTTTCAACAAATTAATGATAACCCAAAACCCACGAATTCAAGTTGCCCACCATAACGCTTTTCATTACAAAAATTAATTCTCCTAATACGAGGCTTTCTAGGAAAATAAAAGAATTGAAATTACATAGAAAAATCCTACTACATATTTGATTTAATCCTACACGGCTTCCAGCACGTGGTTATACTATTACAAACATTCATAATAAAATCAAATCCGGACATGTCCCAGAGTTTTATTAAAACCCATACAAATGTAACCATAATAGTCTGGATTTCTTAACCACCTGCAAATAAAACCATGTAATAAATCGAACAAGCACAAAAACCAAAAAACCAGGCTCTGATACCAATTGAAAGATTATCTGCCCGGGCCTAGACGCTAGCACAATCGCTATTCCAACTCTTTTGAAATAACATTACGCAGGATCTGGGTTTGCACTTATTCGATTTATCACGCAACAAAAAATCTTAATTAAAAGTAGAAGAATAAGAATTACCTATTGAAGCGTATACTTAGGTGATTTTCTTCTATGCCTCAAGACTTTGCTTGTATGCTGTGTGGGCAGTAATCTAACTAGCAATTTGATCAGCTAATCACCAGCCTGAAAATTTCTGCAACCACCTGCCCCTAATGCGTGAAACTGTCCCACGCACCGCCAAAATCTGGCCGGCCAAAGGAAGAAAAAAAAAAGGCAGCTTTGAGCTTATAAAATTCAATTTTAGAGAGAGAAATTTTCTCTCTCTAGGATTTTCTCTCTCTAAGTTTTCTTATCTTGAAAACTTATGAATTGTGTATTGTGGAATAGCTAATCCCTTGTCTATATATAGAGTTACAAGAGAGACCCCAAGTTGGTTTAGGATTGGTGTTCCTAATGGGTTTAGGTAATTAATTAGTCTCCAAATCAATTAGGTAACCAATCTAATAGGATAAACCAAATCCTACTAGATTCCTAATCTCTAGGATTTCCTAATTTTAATTAAAACTTAAGACTTAATTAATTAATTAATTAATTCCACTTTATTAATTACTCAATTAACCCTTAGGAATAATTAATCAATTAATTAATTCTACCTATTCAATTAACCCAATACAAAATTAATCGTACCACATTAATTTTGGCACTACTATCGTACACCAAAACTGCTTCCGGAATAACTTAATTAATTTATATTCATAATCTCCCCACATCAAAGATTTAGTGCTCGTTAATTTATTAATTTACTGATAAATTAATTAATTAACTTCTTTAATTTCGATACTAGTATCACTCGACCTTTTTACTATACCGGACATGTGTCCACCGGTCTGGTTTAGTATAATAAACATTATGAGTTCATCTCGGAGCACCACCACCCCAGACGCACCGGTACATGGTTTCCTTTCGATAAGCAGCAGCACACCAAGTAACTAAACTCGCACACCCAACCTACCATGACTATTGGCTACAATTGACCTCACCCATTGGCAGATCAAAGTACACTATGTCTAATCCTCATGCCCGCTCGAGTCTAGGGATTAAGAGATAGAATACCAAGAATGATTTGTCTATTAAATCATTACATGACAAATCATTCCTAATGGTCAAGTTCAATACGCCCCGGGCATATCTATATGATTCAATTAGTTTAGACAAACCAATTATCCAAATCACATAATAACCTAAACCGACAGTTTATCCAAAGCTGTCTTGGTTACGAACCTCATTTATATATTATGTCTTTTAACCAATGATGAGATCTACTGTGTCACACAAGACACCTCATCATCTAACTACATAATATAAACGGACAAATAATGCACAACTAAATTTAACCAAAACATAAATCGATATATTAACTAGGAAAAGTACAATACAAGCATTGCTTATGTATTCAACTCCAACATTAAGAAAGATTCGCAGGTTGAATAACTGTCAATCTCTAATGAACCTAAAGGTCCATCATTGATCAACCTCTGAATCCTACTAAGGTTTATATGACCTAGCCTGAGATGCCAAAGATAGGTTTGATTCATTTCAGAAGGTTTCTTTCTCTTATTAATGTTAGGTAAAGAGGTATTTGTTTCCATGTTTTGCTCAACAAGGGAGTTAGAGTTAACCACAAACAAATTATCTATTAATGAACCAGAACAAAAAGCGTGTCATTTCTTCTAATAATAACATAATCATCAGAGAAAATAAACTTATAACCGTTCTTTAAGAGTTTAGAAACCGAAATAAGGTTCTTTCTAAAACTCGGTACATAAAGATAATTAACTAACTCTAAACTAGAATTCTCAAAATTCAGAGTAACTACTCCACTGCTTCCACTGACACTCTTGTAGTGTCACCCAAGTAGATATCCAGCTCTCCCTTCCTAAGCTTCCGGGTCTCTTGGAACCGTTGCAAAGAATTACAAACATGGTCAGTGGCACCTGAATCCACACACCAAGTATCTGTGGGAATCGCTGCTAAACATGTTTCAGTAATTAAGGCAGAAACTATCGTACCAATAAGCTTTGGACAATCCGATTTCTAATGTCCCATCTTATTACACTTGAAGCACTTGTCTTTCGACTTCTTCTTTGCAATATCTGGCTTAGGCGCAATTCTCGCCTTTTAAGCTTTTCCCTCGAGCTTTCTCTTCTTCTTTGTAGCCTCAAGCTCAGAAGAAGATTTTGAAGCTTTGACAATATCCAAGTTACGACTCCAGTCGACATAATTAGGTTCAGTTAACTTATTGTCTTTCAATATAGTAGCTAAGGGGTTGAATGTCATATCGAATACTGTAATTAAATAGACAACGTTTTAGTTATCTAAATCTAGAATTTTGAAAATAAGGAAATTCTAACAATTATTGCCTTCCCTCAAAACAATAATTTTAATCCACCAACATCTCATTCACCGGGATTCTCGCAAGCCACGATAGTGTGAATGTTTACGCTAACCCACATTCGTTTGAGAAGAACCAAGTTCATTAACTACACTATCTGACCAAATGATCTATTCATCAATGTAGCTAATAGTCAGTACTTTCAGCCGTACAAATAAGCAACGTAACCTGATGGGAGGAATACTGCAGATCATACACTAAGTGTGTGCCATTACGTGACTTATGAGCTTGTTACATATCAGGATAGTACACCTCAGATGGAGAGGGTATCGCATTTCTTCTAGTTAAACTTACTCTATTCATCTTACTCAGAAATTCATAATCTAGCGATCCCGTGGTTGGACTCATCTGAATAGAGGAAGGCCCTCATGCCAACGTGCAAGCCCACCCACATCGCATATGAACTCGTAAATGGTGGCCGTGGGGATATTAAACCAATCCGCTCCCACTTAGATTTCTAAATTGAAGGTTCTTTCGGTTTTAACATGTAATTAACTAACCCTAAGTTATATGCAACCATAAAACCAACATGCTTTAAAATCATGCATCTAAAATACATCATAAAAATTAAAGCACAAAAATTAAAACAATAAATACGGGAAATAAATGCGAAAATTAAATTTCTCAATTATTATGGTTTTAATTGCTTCTATCTTCTGCCTTGATCTCGTTTCCCATCACGCAAATCGATGGATAGAGTCTTGAACTTCAAAAAAAGAAAGCTGGAGGAAAAAATGGGCCAAAACGCACCCCAAACGGGCTGCGCCTACTGCCGCGATCTAGCGCAGCAAACCTGCTGCGCTGCGCGGCAGTGGTGCTGCCACTTTCTGGCGGTTTCCAATGGCGGCTCCCGCCGGCGAGTCGTCGTCGGCGCCGCCCCCTGCCACCAATCCCTCCTTTGATTCTTCTACGCTATTTGGTCTTCTTGCAATTCGTTCTGGGTTTTTCTGGGTTTCTACGAATTAACGATAACCCAAAATCCATGAATTCAAGTTGTCCACCATAACGCCTTCGATTACAAAAATTAATTCTCCTACTACAAGGCTTTCTAGGAAAATTAAAGAATCAAAATTACATAGAAAAAATCCTACTACAGATTTGATCTAATCCAACACGGCTTCCAGCACATGGTTATACTATTACAAACATTCATAATAAAATCAAATTTGGACATGTCCCAGAGTTTAATTAAAACTCATACAAACGTAACCATAAAAGTCGGGATTTCTTAACCACCTGCAAATAAAACCATGTAATAAATCAAACAAGCACAAAACCCAAAACCAGGCTTTGATACCAATTAAAAGATTATATGCCCGGGTCTAGCCAAAAGCTCACATTCGTGCTACGCATTCCAGAATTGGAATCTCTAGCCAGGTCTAGACGCTAGCACAATTGTTATTCCAACCCTTTTGAAATAACATTGCGCAACATCTGGGTTTGCACTTATTCGATATATCACGCAACAAAAATTCTTAATTAAAGCAGAAACATAAGAATTACATATTGAAGCGTACACTCAGGTGATTCTTTTGTATGCCTCAAGACTTTGATTGCACGTTGTGTGGGCAACGATCTAGCAACCAATTGATCAGCTAATCACCACAATCCACCTGCCAGAAAATTTCAGCACCACCACACCTGGAACATGTACTACACGCGTTGCCTGGAAGGAGAGAGAAAGCCACACGTGCCGGCCAAATTTGGAAAAAAATCGGCCAACTATTTGGCTTGAGAAATCCAAAATTTAGAGAGAGAAAATTTTCTCTCTCTAGATTCTTGAATTATGAATCTATTGAATTGTGTGTCTTGAATAGCTAATCTCTTGTCTATAGATAGAGTTACAAGAGAGACCCCAAACTGGTTTAGGATTGGTCTTCCTAATGGGTTTAGGTAATTAATTAGTTTTCAAATCCAATTAGGTAACCAATCTAATAGGATAAACCAAATCCAAATTAGATTTCTAATCTCTAGGATTTCCTAATTCTAATTGAAACTTAAGACTTAACTAATTAATTAATTAATTTCACTTTGTTAATTACTCAATTAATCCTTAGGAATAATTAATCAATCAATTAATTCTACCTATTCAATTAACCCATTACAAAATTAATCGTACCACAAACAGATTAATTTTGGCACTACCATCCTACACCAGAATTGCTTTCGGAATAACTTAATTAATTTATTCATAACCTCCCCATATCAAAGATATAGTGCTCGTTAATTTATTAATTTACTGATAAATTAATTAATTAACTTCTATAATTCCGAGAGTAGTACCACTCGACATTTTTACTATACCGGACATAAGTCCACTGACCGAGTTTAGTATAATAAACATTACGAGCTCATCTCGGGAGCACCATCACCCCGGACGCACCAGTACGTGGTTTCCTTTCGACAAGCAGCAGCACACCAAGCAACTAAACACGAGCACCCAACCTACCGAGACTATTGGCCACAATTGACCTCACCCATTGGCAGGTCAAAGTCCACTATGTCTAATCCTCATGCCCGTTCAAGTCTAGGGGTTAAGAGATAGAATACTAAGAACGATTTATCTATTAAATCAGTACAAGACAAATCATTCTAAATGGTCAAGTTCAATACGCCCCAGGCATATCTATATGATTCAATTAGTTTAGACAAACCAATTATCCGAATCACATAATAACCACCGACAGTTTGTCCAAAGCTGTCTCGGTTACGAACCTCATTTATATATTATGTCTTTTAACCAATGATGAGATCTACTGTGTCACACAAGACACCTCATTATCTAACTACATAATATAAATGGACAAATAATGCACAACAAAATATAACCAAAATATAAATCGATATATTAACTGGGAAAATGTACAATACAAGCATAGCTTATGTATTCAACTCCAACAACTACGTCTCAGAACACAAACGCCACATCAAAAACAATTAGCACCACGTCCAGAAATGTCTACATTCATGTGTGTGAATTTAAACTGATTCTTTTCACAAAGACAGCCCACCAGGTCTCAAAACACTAGCACCACGTCAAAAACAACTAGCACCACATCCTGAAACGTCTACATCCATGTGTGTGAATTTAAACTGATTTTTTTCACAAAGACATAAAGTGTAAAATATAAAATATAATACATTACCAAAATGAAAAATAATTTATAAAATAAAAGTTTTAAATAAAGAGTACATCAAATAAATAGTACATAAAATTTCTAAATAAAGAGTACATCATTTCAAATTAAACCACTAAATTACATACAACTAGATAGATAAAATTACATAAAGTCCTATTTTTTTATCTTCATAATGTCCCTTATAAATTGAGCCGGCTTGGGCTGATTAATTTTAAAAAAATTTTTAAAAAAACAATAGATGACATGGTGGGCACCTTTCTACACGGTTGTCCACAAGACAATCGTGTAAAAACAGTACACCATCTCCAAAGGTGCAATGCGGTAATAGGTAGGGCCCACTATCCTATTAACCCAAAAAATGCACAATTGTGGATGTTCTAATTTAGAAATTTGTTCGGATATTATTGCTTGCCTCCTTCCTCTATTCTTGCCAGATTTGCTGCCTTTAGGCTTTAGCGCGATCTTTGAAGACATTGTTCTGATGCCTTTTTTTGCTGATTTCTCCATCTCTGTTTACCGGACTTGAGCGGCGTATATGATTCGCAAAGCCTTAATACTGGAAAGCAACAGGGATATTACTGCTTGCCTATAGACATGCTTTTGATGGGTTTACTTGCTTTATTCATTTGCAATTTGGTGGCCAATTTTGTTTGTTTTTCTTTTCTTTCTTAATTATTATTACTCTGTTGCTCCCTACAGGAGTGAAGATGTAGCAGTAACAATGGCAAGGATAGAAAAAAGAATTTAGTGAATTAATATGTGGTTTGTTGTGAACAAATCACACAAATTGAAGAGAATATTTTCTGTGTATTCTTCTTGTTTTGTATTGAGGCTGAGTAGCCTGATTTATAGTACAAAGCATATCTACAAACATGGTAAAAATATCACCTAATTAGACTAATATCAATCTAATTATGTATCATATCAATTTACTATATTTACAACATAATCAACGTCAATCATGCTCCAACACCCCCCCTCAAGTTGGAGCGTGGGGATTGTCAATGCCCAACTTGGCAAGACAGCTATCAAATTGGCGTTTCCCAAGAGCCTTCGTGAGAATATCAGCAAGTTGATCACGCGAAGGAACATAGCCCGGAGCAATGATACGTTGGACCAACGCATCGCGAAGAAAGTGACAGTCAATTTCAATGTGCTTGGTCCGTTCATGAAATACCGGGTTGGCAACAATATGAAGAGTAGCATGGTTGTCACAAAACAAGTGCATGGGCTGATGATGAGCAACACCAAGACTGTGTAGAAGAGATTTCAGTCACTTAAGTTCACAGGTGGTAGAAGCCATTGCCCGATATTCAGCTTCAGCAGACGATCGAGAAACGATCTGCTGTTTCTTGGTGCGCCAAGAAATAGGAGAGTGGCCTAACTGTATAAACCATCCAGTGAGAGAATGACGTGTAAGTGGACAGCTGGCCCAGTCAAAATTGCACCATGCATAGAGCTGGAGATCACAATCAGCACGTAAGAGAATACCCTGGCCAGGAGTGCCTTTTAGATACTGAACAACTCGAAGAGCGGCATCCCAATGAGCTTGAACAGGCTGCTGCAAGTGCTAGGCTAAGACATGAACACAATAAGAAAGTTCAGGGCGAGTAACAGCCAGATAGATAAGCCGACCCACTAGGCGACGATATCGGTCAGGATCAGGAAGTGGATCAGTATCGGGCAAGCTAAGATGATGATTAGGTTCCAAATGAAAACTAGCAGGCTTGGCACCAAGAAGACCAACCTCTGAAATAATAACCAAAGCATATTTCCTTTGGCAGAGGAATAGACCAGTAGCATTGCGAGCAACCTCAATGCCCAAAAAATACTTAAGGAAACCAAGGACTTTCATGTGAAAGCAGCGACTGAGATAGGCTTTAAAGGAGGAGATGGCAGCAGAGTTATCTCTGGAAATAACAAGATCATCCACATAGACAAGAATTTGCAATTGAATGTCGGCACGACCAAAAGTGAACAGTGAATGATCAGCAGAGGACTGAACAAACCCATACTGGCGAAGAGCCCGAGCCAATTTCACAAACCAACAGCGTGGGGCCTGTTTCAAGCCATGCAGAGACTGATGAAGATGACAGACTTGACCCGGGAGAGTAGACTGAAATCCGGGTGGAAGTTTCATATATACCTCTTTTTCCAAATCACCGTGAAGAAAGGCATTATGGACATCCATCTGATGAATCTCCCACTGTCGAGCAGCTGCGACTGCCAGAAAAGTCTGGATTGTCACCATTTTGGCAACCAGAGCAAATGTTTCCTTATAATCAATTCCTTCCACTTGGTTGTTGCCCAAAATAACCAAGCGAGCTTTGTGCCGTTCGAGGGTCCCATCAGATTTATATTTGAGTTTGTAAGAGACCACTTCTTATTTGTTTCAAGAGCAGCAATTTCAGATTGCATAGCCTTACGCCATTGAGGATTAGTGACAGTATCCTAAAATATCGTAGGCTCAATCCCATCCGTAATGGCAGCAAGAAAAGTCCTGTACTGAGGAGAAAAAATAGTACAATCAACATAATGAGACAGCGAATAGGGAGTACCTGAGGAGGCTAACGGAGCAGGAGAGACTGAGGTGAGAGTGGGGGGAGAAACCGTATAGGAGACATATTCACGAAGACGAGTAGAGGGAATTTTAACCCGATGACCACGACCCAACTCCTCAGGATGAGACTGTACGGGAGGAGATTGTACGGGAGGAGACGATGTAATAGGATCTTCCTCGTCTTCAATAATAACAGAGGACGACGGGCCCGGAACTATTTGATCACCGGGACCCTGAGCAAATGGAAACTCATCTTCACAAAAATGCACGTCCCAGGATATCAAGAAAACTTGTTGATCAAGATCATAAACTTGCCATCCTTTCTTTCCAAAAGGATATCCAAGGAAAACACACCGCCTACTTCGACTAGCAAACTTATCCCCCTTATGGTCCTTATTGTGCACATAGCACAAATAACCAAACACTCGCAAATGTGTCAGCGAAGGAGACTTTCAATATAAGCGTTGAAACGGCGTGCGTCCATTTATCAGATATACCGCAGTCATAACACAGTGACCCCAAAATTGAATGTGTAACTGTGCCTGAAATCTCAAAGCACGAGCAATATTCAGTATGTGACGGTGTTTGCGTTCTACTCGTCCATTTTGCTGAGGTGTGCCAACGCATGAGGTCTCATGTAGAATTCCTTGCTCACAAAAATAAGAACTTAGACTTATGAACTCCGATCCATTGTCACTACGAATAGATTTAACTTGTGTCCCAAATTGGCGTGAAACCATGACAATGAATTGTCGAAGATGTTAGTTTTGAATACAGAAAAGCTATGGCTTGTATCAAAAACTAATATCCACAGATGACATATCATTTTGTTTCAGTATAAATTTGTTCCTTTATATCATAGAACTAGATAACGGGGTGTGGACAGACACAGTAGATACCGTTATTGGTTAAAGTATTGATATATAAAAAGTATACTCGTAACCGAGATAGTCTGAACATACTATCGGTATAGGTTATTGTGTGGTTTGGAAATTAGTTTATCTAAACTAGTTTAAATCACACAGATATGCCCGGGGCATATTGAGTACGACCAGTTTGGATAGAATTGACTTATACTGATCGGCGTAGTCAATTCGGTCCTAGTATTCCGTCTCTCAATCCCGAGATTGGGACGGGCGTGAGGGTTGGATATCGTGTGCTTTGATTTGCCAAAGAGTGAGGTCAATTGAGGCTAATACCTCGGTAAGTTGGGTATGCGGTGTTTAGCTTCTTACGTGCCGTTGCTAGTCAGAGGAATCCACGTACCGGTTTGCCGGGTTGATGGTGCTCCCGAGATGAGCTCGTAAGGTTATTATACTAAACCCGGCCGGTGAACTTTATGTTCGGTATAATAAAAGGACGAGTGGTACTAATCTCGGAAACCAAGAAGTCGGTGAATTAATTTGTCAGTAAATTGATAAATCGACGAGCACTAGATCTTTAATGTGGGGAGATAGAATAAAATATAATGGCGCGATGTAAAGTCGTTTTCGAGCGGTAGTTCCATAATTGGTCCGTTAGTGGTACGACCGATTTTGCATTTGACTAATCGACAAGGTAAATTAATTAATCCGAAAGGTTTAATTAATATTTAATCGACAAGGTGAATTTAGAAATTAATTTGATTTTGAATTAATTAATTCTAAGGGTTCGATTAAATTAAATTAACAAAGTGGATTAAATAAATTAATTTAAATGGGTCGATTGGAGTTGATTAGTCGGGAAGACTTAGCGGTCAACGAAAGTCAAATTTTAAGGCCTAACTCGAGAGCCCATTAGGTCTCTTAGAAGCTCCTTATAAATACAACTTGTTGGGCAAGAAAACATTTTAGAAGAAACTTGGCAGCCAAGAAAAGCCAAGAAAGAGAAAGTTTAGTCTAGAGAGAGAACTGTGTCTTCCTCGTCAAGTTTTCTTTCGAAGTTGACTAAGATAGCTTTCTTCTTTGAAAAGAAACTCAGCCCATCGATATATAAGAACTGCTGCCCATCGGATTTCTAGAAAAACTGCCGACCGCCGCTGGTTTTTTAGTTGCTCGCTGCTGCAGATTTTTCTCGCGTCTTTCCGGCTGCTGTTTCTCTTCCCGGGGTGCTTGATCCGGCTACTTCTCACGTCGATCTCTTCTCCGGTTGGTGATCTGTGAGGGTGGTTGTGCAGATCGTGGCTGGGAGGAGAGCAGACTGTCCGGCGTTCAAGCAGCAAAAGGGGCAGCCGGCGGTTTTCCTGCTGTGAACAGTTCTGGGCAGATTTTTGAGTTTTCTTGAGAAGCAAGTTTCTTGGGTTTTCAATTATATTGCCGAGTTTTCTTCATGGATTTCCAGCGATATTATGCTGCAGTTTTATGGGTTTTTATTGGCTGAATTGTCGAGTCTTTGTTTGCTGATCCACAAATTCAGTTTGTGTTTTAGATCGCAAGCAAGACTCTATTTCGGTCCAGGGATTTTGCTGCAGCAGTCGCTGGAAATTCTGGGCAGTTTATCATTTTTCAAGCGGCAATTCTGCCCAGTTTTGATCGGACCAGTTTTTGGAGTTATTTTATGAGAATTTTGGCCAGCCCCTTTTGGTAGTTCTTGTGGGTTTTATAAGTAGACTTCGACAGATTATTGCCCAAGCAATATTCGAAGTTTCTACGGAGATATCTATTGGATATCTATTGGAATCGCAACAAAGATTGGATTTTTTCTTTAGGCAAGGGACTTCGCTACAAAAGGTAAAATCTTTAAATTCCGCTTTTATTAAAGATTTAATTTTTTTTGTCCCGATTAATAAATTAAATAAGTATAAGCCTAGATCCATTCATGGGTAAACTAATTTGAGCCTGAGCTTGGTCGAAAGCTTCCGATTCTGGAATGCATTGCACGAAAGTGAGGTTTTCGATTTAGCCCGGGCTTGTTCAGTTTTCCTTCAAATTGGTATCAGAGCGTTGGTTTCGGTCTTATACTTGTTTTATTTATTACACGGCTTTATTTTGGCAATATTATTTTTGTCGAAATGCATAAACAGGTGGTTATTGGTTTCCCGGTTATTATGGTAGAAATTTAATTTTCATTCATAAACCCCGGGACATGTCCGGGCTCGTTTTATTTTTTGAATGGAAATTTCTGTAATAGTAATAACCACGAGCTGGAAGCCGTGTAGGATTAGAAAAATCTTGTAGTAGGATTTGATCTAATCATGTCGTCTTTAAATTCCTAGAAAAACGCCTTTGTATATAGGAATTTATGTACTATGACGAAGACGTTATTTTGGATAACTTATATTCGCGGGTTTTGGTTTATCGTAATTTTGGGTGATTTCTAATTACGTAGTAAACCGAGAAAACCCGGGCGAATTGAGAGGAATCCAAATAACGAGTGGGAGCGACACGACGGGAAATGTCACCGAGGCGTCAAAGAATCAACAATAGAGAAGGCCATAATAGTCGGGAAATATTATTTGTTTAGTTTCCCGTATTTATGTCTTTTCGTTGATTGTGTGATTTTTGTTTTATTTTGCATGAACGAAATCCAAACCAAATTTTTTTAAAAAGGTAATGTGCAATTAACTAAGGTAGATTATTCGCATATTAAAACTCCAACGGTTTTATGAGTGCGAATATCCATAGTTAAGATATTGCATGTTAAAACGTAAAAATCCTCAAACTTAATTAAATTCGCGGGTTTTGGTTTAATCGTAATTTTGGGTGATTCCTAATTACGTAGAAAACCGAGAAAACCCGGGCGAATTGAAATTAATTAAAAATCTAAGTGGGAGCGAGTTGGTTAATAGCCCCATGGCCTCCATTACGGGTTCATTGGTGATGTGGTTAAACTTGCGTGCTGGCTTAGACCTTCCTCCCTATCGGATGAGTTTTCAATCACAGATATCACCGGAATGAATTTCTAAAGGGATGACTATAGTGAGTTTAATTGGAGAAAGTTGTGACACCCTCGCCATCCGAGGCGCATTAGTATCCTAAGTAACAAACTTAGAAGTCACGTAATGGCATACACTTAGTGTACTGTTTATAGTATCCCTCCCATCGAGGTTACGCTATCTACGTGTACGGCTAATTATCGACTATTAATTTCATTGATCATAAGATCGTTGGTCAGATAATGAAATTAATGAACTTCGGTTCTTCTCGAATGAATATGGGTTGGCGTAGACGTTCACCCATCGTGACCTGCGTTAATCCCGGTGTGAGAGATGTCGGTAGAAGATTATATTTGTTTTCTGAGGATTTTTCAATATTTTCAAAAAAGTATACTGAAACTTGACTGTTTATTTATTTCAGTTGTAGTTGATATGTCGTTCAACCCGCTAGCTGTCATTCTGAACCAAAACAAACTCACCGGTCCAAATTACA
Source organism: Knoxia roxburghii (assembly GCA_030378225.1). Taxonomy (NCBI): domain Eukaryota; kingdom Viridiplantae; phylum Streptophyta; class Magnoliopsida; order Gentianales; family Rubiaceae; genus Knoxia; species Knoxia roxburghii. Next base: position 39,143,394 of record CM059415.1, on the reverse strand, counting down.
TTGATTGGAAACGTAACTTGGACATTGTCCTTACCGCTGAGGGTTATAAGTATGTGCTTACTGAGGAGTGTTCCCCTAAGCCCAGCGATGATGCCACCCCTGAGCAGCGAGAGCCACATACGAGGTGGCAGAAGGCTGATGAGATAACCAGGTGTTACATCTTGGCTTCCATGTCAAGTGTACTGCAGCACCAACATCAGTAGATGACCTCAGCCTACGATATGATGCTCAACCTCAGGGAGATGTTTGGACATCAGGGCAGGGCAGCCAAGCAATCAGCTATGAGGAAACTCATGAATGCTAAGATGGCTGAGGGCACTTCAGTGAGAGATCACGTACTGGACATGATTGGTTGCATTAATGAGATTGAGGTATTGGGAGGTGAGATTGATGGGGATACCCAGGTCGATATCATCCTCCAGAGCTTGCCTCCCAATTTTGAGCAGTTTCGATTGAACTATAATATGGGGAATCTCTCATATTCACTTTCTGAGCTCATGACTGCATTGGTGTCTGCTGAGAGCCTCTTCGCAGAGAAGAAGCAAGCCTTGGCTACTGTTGGTCCCTCAGGTTCCTCTGCTGGGCCCAAAGCCAGGAAGCAAAAGAGGAAGAGAGGCTAGAAAGCAGGAGCCAATCATGGACCCAAGGCGGGCATTGCCAAGAAACAGAAGCCGAAAGGCAAATGTTTCAGGTGTGGCAAAGCGGGACATTGGAAGAAGGACTGCCCAAAGCCTCGAGGTATGTGTAAATTTTCCCTAGTCACTGAGATATGTTTAGCGACGATTCCCACAGATACTTGGTATGTGGATTCAGGAGCCACTGATCATGTTTGTAATTCTTTGCAAGGGTTCCAAGTGACCCGGCTGCTTAGAGAGGGAGAGTTGCAGGTCTACCTTGGGGATACTACCAGAGTTTCTGTTGCTGCAGTGGGAGTTTTATGTCTTTATTTCTCAGACTCTATTTTACATTTAAAGGATTGTCTTTATGTACCTAGTTTTCGAAAGAACTTGCTTTCGGTTTCGAGACTTGTTTTGGATGGTTATAAGTGTGTATTTTCTGATGGTTCAGTTTTTATTAGAAAATGCCAGAAACTTATACGTTCCGGTACATTGATTGACAATTTGTTTTTAATTAAAACTTACTCCCCAGTTATGTAAAACACAGAAACTAGTAACTCATCATCGAATCATAATAAGAGAAAAGAGTCTTCCCCTTTGAATCAGACTTATCTTTGGCACCTGAGACTAGGTCATATCAACCTTAGTAGGATTCAAAGGTTGGTCAAGAGTGGGTCATTGGACTTACTAGATATTGACAGCTATTCGACCTATGAGTCCTGCTTGGAGGGTAAAATGACCAAGAGGCCTTTCAAGGCCAAGGGGTATAGGGCCAAGGAGGTTTTAGAGCTGATTCATTCTGACGTGTGTGGGCCTATGTCAGTTCAGGCTAGAGGTGGTTATGAGTATTTCGTGACTTTCACGGATGATTACTCTAGATGTGGATACATATACCTGATGCGCCACAAGTCTGAATGCTTTGACAAGTTCAGAGAATTCAAGGCAGAGGTGGAGAACCATCTGGGTAAGAGTATCAAGTCACTATGGTCTAATCGCAGTGGCGAATACCTCTCTAGTGAATTTAGATCCTATTTGTCAGAGGAGGGTATTCAGACCCAGTTGTCTGCATCTGGCACACCCCAGCAGAATAGTGTAGCAGAGAGGAGGAACAAGACTCTTATGGAGATGGTTAGATCGATGATGAGTTACAGTGAGTTGCCTACCTCGTTTTGAGGTTATGTCTTGGATACAGCATGTTTTATCCTCAACCTTGTGCCATCTAAGTCTGTGCCTACGACCCCAGTAGAGTTGTGGAGTGGGCAAAAGCCTAGTCTGAGACATCTCAGGATTTGGGGTTGTCCAGCACATGTGCTCGAGGTAGATGCAGGCAAGTTAAAGGCGAGATCCAAGGTTATGCTATTTATAGGCTACCCCAAAGGAACGAGAGGTGGTTTATTTTATAGTCCTCAGGATCAGAAGGTGATGGTCAGCACCAATGCCAGATTTCTTAAGGAGGACTATATTTTAGATCACAAGTCAAGCAGCAAGGTAGTATTGGAAGAGCTTAGAAGTCAGTCCACTATTCCAGATACACACGTACAGGAAGACACACCATAAGAGACTGCACACACTATCACAGATGATGCTCTTGCACAGGCTGTGCCTCGTCGTAGTGGGAGGGTTGTGAGACAGCCCTAGAGGTACATGGGTTTGGGTGAGTCTTCGGACTTTATCCCTGGTGCTCATGAATCGGACCCAATTAACTACAATGAGGCTCTCCAGGATAAAGATGCAGATTCTTGGCAGAGAGCGATGATTGCTGAGATGGGTTCTATGGACTCAAATCAAGTCTGGGAGCTGGTAGACCTTCATGATGGGTTTAGGCCTATTGGGTGCAAATGGGTCTACAAGCGAAAGAGAGGATCTGACGGGAGGGTTGAGACCTTCAAGGCTAGGCTTGTGGCGAAGGGGTATACTCAGAAAGAAGGGATCGATTATGAGGAGACCTTTTCCCCAGTAGCTATGCTTAAGTCGATCCGGATTCTCTTGGCCATAGCTGCTCATATGGACTATGAGATTTGGCAGATGGACGTCAAGATAGCTTTCCTTAATGGAAGTCTTGAGGAGACCATCTTTATGCAACAACCAGAGGGCTTCATTGTTAAGGGCCAAGAGCACAAGGTATGCAGGCTTAGGAGGTCCATTTATGGACTTAAGCAAGCATCCAGATCTTGGAACATTCGTTTTGATGAGGTTATCCAGTCCTATGGATTCACTCAGTCTCCAGATGAGCAGTGTGTTTATTGCAGGCGTGATGGTGATATGGTGGTGTTCCTCGTACTTTACGTAGATGACATTCTTCTTATTGGCAACAATAAGAAGGTGTTGTCAGACGTAAAGGCATGGTTGTCCAGGCAATTCGATATGAAGGATTTGGGAGAGGCTGGACATATCCTTGGGATTCAGATTATTCGAGATCGTAAGAGACGTTCTCTGACTCTCTCTCAGGCATCCTACATAGACACGATTCTGGCCCGTTTTAACATGCAGAACTCCAACAAGGGTTCACTACCTTTCAGGCATGGAGTGCATTTGTCTAAGGAGCAGTGTCCTAAAACTGCTGAGGAGATAGATGCCATGAAGGCAGTACCCTATGCTTCTGCAGTGGGTAGCCTCATGTATGCTATGTTGTGCACGAGGCCTGATATTTGCTTTGCCGTTGGCATGGTTAGCAGATATCAGAGTAACCCTGGGAAGGCTCACTGAGAGGCGGTAAAATGCATTATCAAGTACTTGCGCAGGACGAGAGATTATGTCCTAGTTTATAGAGCACAGGAGCTTATACCATTGGGTTACACAGATTCGGACTTTCAAGGAGATTTGGACAAGAGTAAGTCTACCTCTGGGTTTGTGTTCACTCTAGGAGGTGGAGCCATAGTATGGAAGAGTGTCAAGCAGAAATGCGTGGCGGACTCTGCCATGGAGGCCGAGTACGTTGCCGCTTCAGAGGCAGCGAAAGAGGCTGTATGGCTCAGGAGTTTCCTGATGGACTTGGATGTGGTTCCTGAGTTTCCTAGGTCTATCACAGTGTATTGTGATAACAATGGTGCAGTTGCTAACTCGAGGGAACCACGAGCCCATAAGGCGAGTAAACACATAGAGCGCAAGTACCACCTGATACGAGAGATCGTAAAGAGGGGAGACGTGATCGTGGCCAAGATAGCTTCAGAGGACAACCTTGCAGATCCTTTCACCAAGCCATTGACCCCAAAGGTCTTTGAGAGGCATGTGGAGGGCATGGGAGTCAGATTCTTGAAAGAGCCATTTGAGTGAGCTTAAAGGTGTTCTGGAGATTTCATTATGACAGCAGTGTAATAGCGGGTTGGACAGTTTTTTGTACTTCTTAGCATAGCTTTGAGTATTAGTGGGAGATTGTTAGTTTTGAATACAAAAAAGCTATGGCTTGTATCAAAAACTAATATCCACAGATGACATATCATTTTGTTTCAGTATAAATTTGTTCCTTTATATCATAGAACTAGATAACGGGGTGTGGACAGACACAGTAGATACCGTTATTGGTTAAAGTATTGATATATAAAAAGTATACTCGTAACCGAGATAGTATGAACATACTATCGGTATAGGTTATTGTGTGGTTTGGAAATTAGTTTATCTAAACTAGTTTAAATCACACAGATATGCCCGGGGCACATTGAGCACGACCAGTTTGGATAGAATTGACTTATACTGATCGGTGTAGTCAATTCGGTCCTAGTATTCCGTCTCTCAATCCCGAGATTGGGACGGGCGTGAGGGTTGGATATCGTGTGCTTTGATTTGCCAAAGAGTGAGGTCAATTGAAGCCAATACCTCGGTAAGTTGGGTATACGGTGTTTAGCTTCTTACGTGCCATTGCCAGTCAGAGGAATCCACGTACCGGTTTGCCGGGTTGATGGTGCTCCCGAGATGAGCTCGTAAGGTTATTATACTAAACCCGACCGGTGAACTTTATGTTCGGTATAATAAAAGGACGAGTGGTACTAATCTCGGAAACCAAGAAGTCGGTGAATTAATTTGTCAGTAAATTGATAAATCGACGAGCACTAGATCTTTAATGTGGGGAGATAGAATAAAATATAATGGGGCGATGTAAAGTCATTTTCGAGCGGTAGTTCCATAATTGGTCCGTTAGTGGTACGACCGATTATGCATTTGACTAATCGACAAGGTAAATTAATTAATCTGAAATGTTTAATTAATATTTAATCGACAAAGTGAATTTAGAAATTAATTCGATTTTGAATTAATTAATTCTAAGGGTTCGATTAAATTAAATTAACAAAGTGGATTAAATAAATTAATTTAAATGGGTCGATTGGAGTTGATTAGTCGGGAAGACTTAGCGGTCAACGAAAGTCAAATTTTAAGGCCTAACTCGAGAGCCCATTAGGTCTCCTTAAAAGCTCCTTATAAATACAACTTGTTGGGCAAGAAAACATTTTAGAAGAAACTTGGCAGCCAAGAAAAGCCAAGAAAGAGAAAGTTTAGTCTAGAGAGAGAACTGTGTCTTCCTCGTCAAGTTTTCTCTCGAAGTCGACTAAGATAGCTTTCTTCTTCGAAAAGAAACTCAGCCCATCGATATATAAGAACTGCTACCCATCGGATTTCTGGAAAAACTGCCGACCGCCGCTGGTTTTTTAGTTGCTCGCTGCTGCAGATTTTTCTCGCGTCTTTCCGGCTGCTGTTTCTCTTCCCGGGGTGCTTGATCCGGCTGCTTCTCACGTCGATCTCTTCTCCGGTCGGTGATCCGTGAGGGTGGTCGTGCAGATCGTGGCTGGGAGGAGAGCAGACTGTCCGGCGTTCAAGCAGCAAAAGGGGCGGCCGGCGGTTTTCCTGGTGTGAACAGTTCTGGGCAGATTTTTGAGTTTTCTTGATAAGCAAGTTTCTTGGGTTTTCAATTATATTGCCGAGTTTTCTTCATGGATTTCCAGCGATATTATGCTGCAGTTTTGTGGGGTTTTATTGGCTGAATTGTTGAGTCTTTGTTTGCTGATCCACAAATTCAGTTTGTGTTTTAGATCGCAAGCAAGACTCCATTTCGGTCCAGGGATTTTGCTGCAGCAGTCGCTGGAAATTCTGGGCAGTTTATCATTTTTCAAGCGGCAATTCTGCCCAGTTTTGATCGGACTAGTTTTTGGAGTTATTTTATGAGAATTTTGGCCAGCCCCTTTTGGTAGCTCTTGTGGGTTTTATAAGTAGACTTCGATAGATTATTGCCCACGCAATATTCGAAGTTTCTACGGAGATATCTATTGGATTTCTATTGGAATCGCAACAAAGATTGGATTTTTTCTTTAGGCAAGGGACTTCGCTACAAAAGGTAAAATCTTTAAATTCCGCTTTTATTAAAGATTTAATTTTTTGTGTCCCGATTAATAAATTAAATAAGTATAAGCCTAGATCCGTTCATGGGTAAACTAATTTGAGCCTGAGCTTGGTCGAAAGCTTCCGATTCTGGAATGCATTGCAAGAAAGTGAGGTTTTCGATTTAGCCCGGGCTTGTTCAGTTTTCCTTCAGAAGACGGGTGGACACCTCGGTTTTGTCATGAAGAAGATACAGCCAGGTGGCACGGGAGCAATCATCAACAATAGTCAAAAAATAATATGCACCATTAACAGTTGGAGTCCTATATGGGCCCCAGACATCACAATGAACCAATGCAAATAACTCAGAAGATGTATTAAAACTAATAGGAAAAGAATCCCAGCACTGCTTAGCTCTAAGACAGGCGTCACAGGCCTTATTATCCAAAACATCACTATTACCAAGAGAAAGCTGTTTTAAAATCTTGACAGGCGGATGTCCCATACGTCGGTGCCATACTTCAATGTCATCTGTATTCTGAACACGGACAGATGAAACTAAAACCGGTCCCCAGAAGAAGTATAGGCCCCCCACTTGCTCACCCGCTCCAATCAGCGTCCTCGAAGTGCGGTCCTCAATGACACAAAAGTGATTAGAAAACCGAGCAGTTGCATCTGATTGATTTAGTAATTGATACAACGAAATCAAATTGCATTTGAGACTAGGAACATAGAGCACATCATATAAGATCACCAAGGTGCTCAGTCAAACTGTTCCGGCCTTATTAGCCATAGAAAATGTGTCATCTGGAAGTTGTACAGGGCGTGGAGGAATATTTTGAAGATCCATAAAAAATCAGTGGAGCCTGTCATATGATGGGTTGCCCCACTATCAAACATCCAATAATTAAAAAGAATATTACCAGACAGATTTTCAGAGGTATCGGTTTTATTAAGGAAAGTCATTAATTGCTCCCACTGTGCTGGACTAAAACCAGTAGCTACAGATTCTCCACTGAATTGGAAGGACCAGGATTGCCAATATTATTTTGAGAAGGAAACTCATTAAATGCACTGACATGTGCATGAAAGCTCCCTGGTGCGCGCGTGCCACTCACGCGTCGTCATCCTCTAGCATTCCCAGCCCAACTGCCGCTCCTTTCGTGTCCGGCAGCAAACGGCGCGAGAGACCCAGGTGTAGATCGACCTTTTCCGCCACCCGGAAGTTGTCCTCCATACCCAGGAAACCCTCTGGAGCTAAATCCAGGGCCGAAGGTCAGCCCGCCCGTCCCTGCAAGTCCGGCCGGTTGTCCACCATTATTACCGGCGATTCCAGGGGGTCTATCGCCCCACCACGCCGGATATCCAATCAACTCAAAGTAGGTCAATGAATCATGTCCTCCTCGGCTGCAAATGGAACAAAAAATTTCCGGACTCTGCCCAGAATTCGAGGTCGGCCGGCGGCGGCGGCGCTGGCGGTGGCATTAAACGGCATAACTTGACTTCCTTCTTGAGTCCTTGCAACAGTGCGAACTCTTTCTTCTTGAACCATCAAAGCATACACCCGGTTTACTGCCGGCATAGGATCAGTAGACAAAACAGTAGAACGAACAGTACCATACAAATTCGAATCCAATCCCATAAGAAATTGGTGAATTTTCTCATCTTCTCTGCGTTTTTCGAGTACCTGCTTAATGCCACAAACACAATGGGCACAAACCGGACATCCAGGTATACGTTCGTAACTATACAGTTCACCCCATAATTTCTTCAACTTACCATAGTACGCCGCTATATTAAGTCCGGCTTGTTTGCAATCTGTCAGCTCACACCTCAACTGATGAACACGAGGTCCATTGACAATACAATAACGTTCTCTAATGTCATCCCAAAATTCTTTGGCCGTCACAATTTCAGTGTGCACAATTGATGACCGCAACGATGGTTCTATAGTGTTCATAATCCATGAACAAAGGAGAGATTGGATAGTACGCCAATCTTCCAAATCTTCGGAATCTTCTGACGGCTGGGCGATAGTGCCGTCAACAAATCCAAATTTCTTTCTGGCTTGAAGAGCCATTTGCAAAGAAGTTGACCATTCTGCGTAATTTTCTTCTTTAAGCGGAACTTGACTAATCAAATTGCCGGAGTTATCATTGGCCGTAAGATCGTACGGAGAAATTGTTTTCCTTCTCATTGTTTCTTCACCGGTATTCTTGCTGGACTCTTCACCGTGCTTAGCCATGTCAATGAGGATTAAAGCTCTGATACCATGAACAAATCACACAAATTGAAGAGAATATTTTCTGTGTATTCTTCTTGTTTTGTATTGAGGCTGAGTAGCCTGATTTATAGTACAAAGCATCTCTACAAACATAGTAAAAATATCACCTAATTAGACTAATATCAATTTAATTATGTACCATATCAATTTACTATATTTACAACATAATCAACGTCAATCATGCTCCAACATGTTGAAGTAATTAGGAAGTCGAAGGTTTAATTTATAAAAATTTTCTTGTTTAGCCACAACATAGCTCTTGAGTTGTCTTTGATGCTCCTTGCCGATGTTCTGTTTAGGGTCCGTTTTTCTTGATTGGAAGGAAGCCGACAAGTGTTTGGTGAAAGCTCTTCATCATGCTGGGGAAGAATGTCACCTCTAATTTTGGAGTCAGGAAGGTAAAATCAAATCACATTAATGATGTCTGTTGATGAGTTTGAATATAAATTACTTGGGAAGGTTGATAAAGGGTTCATTTGTTTATTCTTGTTATGGGCTTGTGCCAAATAGTGTGGAGAGGAAGAACATTAACGTGTGCACAGGATTTCTGAGCTGCCAAATGATGTTCTTGTCCCTATTCTTTATTTTTTGCCACTTAAAGATGCTGGTAGAACGAGTGTTTTATCAAAACATGGGATATATCTTTGGACGTTTGTTTCTGGATTTGATTTTAATGGTGCAAAAGATTGAGAAGGGATCAAAGGAATGTATGAAAAAAATTTTGGCCCCATCTTATCAAAATTCCTGCATACGTTGCTGTCTGAGATTATTCTCTTTCCATCAAAACGATTTTATCAACAATACTTGGTTATTACTATTGTGATGCTACTTTATGGGATGTCCTTTGAGTCTATGCCATACAACCATAATTCTGCCAAATCTTTTGCATCCACAATTCATGCATCTATCATCATCACACGTTTGGAGCATCAATAGATTGGGCATTGTCCCTTGCTTTCATTTTTTGTGAAAGAAACCACATCAACGGGAAATCAGGGTTTTAGGTTCCCAGGTCTATGGCGACCCTTATAATTATGTTGAATTATGGTTAAACTTTTTTTAAAAAGTGAACTATTTAGTTAAATAAGTCAGGTTCAAATTTGGAATTCTACTTTTTTGTGGGTTTTAACCCAACCCAACCCGAAAAATAGTCACCCAAATATATACAAATAATTGTTGTAATTAATTATTTTACAAATAATCAAATTCACATATAACATAAAAACTTTTAACAAGAAATAAACATTAATTTCTACCATTAATTAGTAGCACACGACTCCAATCACACAACTTGAGTAGCCCCGCTAGAAGATTTGATTGGATGCATAGTATCATCTGAATAGAAGCCATGCTTGGTTATATCAAACTTCTCTCCATCACCCCACAAAGCATAAGCCTCTTCTCCATGCACAGCATCATCTCCAATCGTCAACTGTTCCTCAGACATCCGCAAAGGTATAACCAAGCTTATCAAGTAACATATAATCGAAGTGACCACAATGTTCCACCCAATTATGAAACCACCACCAACAATTTGTTTCAAGAATTGTACCCCACCGGAACCTCCATAAACTCCACCCCTGGAGTTTGTGACAGGGAGGAAAAGAGTACACAGCTCTGGCTCGGCAAAAAGCCCCGTCAAGATGCCGCCAAGGAAGCCAGCCACGGCATGAGTGTGGAACACCCCAAGTGTGTCATCTATCTTCTGAAGTAGCGTCCATCTTTTGTGGACAATCATCATTGTGAACCATGGAACACTGCCTGAGAGAATCCCCATAACTATGGCTGCCCATCCTTGGACAAGACCTGCACCAGGAGTGATGCAAACGAGGCCAGTGATCATTCCCTGAACCGCACCAATCACCGAGGGTTTATTGAAGAAAATGACGTCCAGCCAAGTCCAGACCAACAGGCTGGTTGCCGCACATATGTTGGTGTTTAGGACAGCCATGGAAGAGTCAATATTTGCGCTATATGGGTCGCCACCATTGAACCCGGCCCATCCCATCCACAGTAGCCCTGCCCCTGCCAGCATCAGGAGTACATTGTTTGGTGGAAATCTCTCCCTGTCATTTTTAGATCTTGGACCTACCTGCAACCCATAGGGAAATAAATGCTTCTTAATAAGTTAACAACATTCGGTAGTCAAAAACACTAAAGAATAAAGTTCGTCACATCTCCAATTGGCGAAAATAGAATATTCAAAAAAAATTACAACTCTTTCTCCGTTTTATAAAAATAGTTATATTTAAATAATATATAATTTTTTATACTACACAATTGATCACTTTTTAAAATTATTTTTTATTATAGTTTTTTTATTTATAACTTTATTTCATAGCTATAAACCTTATAAAAACTATTTATCTCTACATTTAGAGGTGGAATCAAAAAGGGGGTGCACAATTTAAATAACTGAGAAATGACTGACTGTTTTGTAGAAAGAAATGAAAAAGGGGAGAAAAAAAAAACAAAAAGAGAGAGAAGAAAGAAAGCGGGCTAACCAAAAGCAAAGTAATACCTTTTTTTTTTTTTTTTTGTTAATTTTAATCCAATAAGTGAAACATATATGATTTTTTAAAGAAAACAATTATGAAACTCTTATTCTTCTCCTTCAAAAGATTAGCACGGCAGCCATAAACTTTTGCCATAGCTGCTCCTCATCCTACAAGCATGACTGCTCTTGGCGAAACCCGACCACACAAGGGTGCAATTCCACCAAGTTGGTATGGCCACTCAAATATTGAAAGTAAATGATATATGTTAATTTTTGGTTATTGTAAAATGAGTGTTTGGTAAGGGAGATTTGGAACAGGGAATGTCACATTTTTAGTGTTTAATTAAAAAAAAAAAAAAAATGGGAATGGGAAATGAAACACAAACCTAAATATTTTATGGAGAAATGAGCAGTAATTAAAAAAGAAAAAAAAAATCACAAAGATTCTTCCTGGAAGCTGGCAAAGTGGGAGAGTCTTTTATTGTGGCTGGTGAAAGTTAACGTCAAGTTTTAATGAGCAGCCAAATCTTACTGCTCGTTCGTCCTTTTCCGCTGACTTGGAGACGACTACTGGTTTGGAGTTTGGACATTCATTTCCACATTTTGTTTTACACACCGACTTGGAAAATTATTTTATTATTTTCCTTGTTAAATATTAAATGTGCGTAATCAACAACCTAAGACATCTTGACCTTTTTTTTCTGATTTTTTTTGTTTTTGTTTTTGTCTTTTTAGTCGATTTTGATAAAAATACATGTCAATTGAGTGCTTATACGTTTCACATCATGAAAATACAAGGACAAGCCATCTCTTAATATGAAATATTGTAGATTATTCTTTATTAAATAATGTTTTAAAATTTTCCTTAGATTTAATAAAATATTAATTATAGTTATATTTTATTTTTTAAAATAATTAATTCTATTTACACCATCATAAGTACAGACACGTAAAATTGTATAAAATTGAAATAAGTAAAATTTACTAAAAAAATTATATAATTTAGAATCGAGGAATATTGACTAATAACAGACCGATTGAATAAATTACTATTAACCATTCGCTTTTAATAGTGAAGAATTTTCTGTTAGTAAATTTTTCTTTTTTGGTTCCATCAATTGAGTTTTTGAACATTTCTTTTTATGAGAGAATATTTCTCTTATGAAGTAAATGGGTCAGATTTAGTTGGGACTCCTAAGAGTCATACATAAACACTGATTAAGAAATGAATTGGTTCATAGTATAGGTATGTGTTTACTCGGATAACACATTTGTGGGTTGACACATATATTAAGAAAATAATCCTATAATATATATATATATATATTTTATTAATTTAAATTAAAATTCATTTTACATTTTTAATTAACTAATTTGATAATATTAAATTTTTTTGGGGTGAATTACAATTACCTTCCAGCAGTTTGGTCAAACTATCAACTGTACTTGAAATTTATGTCAGTTATATTTACCTTCTTACCAAAGTCAAACATAAAAAAAATAATTATAAATTTTTTTTAATTAGCCAAAATGATATTATAAAATTAAATTAAATTTATCTTTCAATACAATAACAATGCTTACGTGCTCATTTTTTTGTCAAATAAGGGACTAGTTGTTATTAATTTAAATAGTCAATGAGTATACATAATTTTTAAAATTTGAGAGAAATATTAATAGTTTGATAAAATTATATGAGAGATAAATATAATTCATCTAAGATTTTAATGATATTTATTGATAAAAACTTTTTAATAAGAAGATTTCATCTCTTTGTAATGAAAATGATAAAATAATTAAGTGTAAATATATAAAAATAATTATTTATTTTTTAAAACTACACCACTAACTAATATTTTGATATGTATACCTTTGGGGAAGAAAAAAAAAAAAAAAAAAAAAAAACCCGACTTACATGGTAAAGTGGATTGGGAGTAATGAAAGTCAATATTGAATGTGTTGACCGCCAGCCGAACATGTGGCCAACAAAAATAGACCCCCAACCCCGCCACCCCCCGCCCACAAAAAAAATAAATAAATAAAAAGGGCAGAAATGGAAAAAAAAAAAAAAAAAACCATTAACGTGTAGAGAAAAGCGAGGGTATTCCCATTGTGAGAGTTGAATTTGGAAGGTCAACTTTCGGTACAGGTACACATGAATCATTAGATCTTCAACTATGAACCAATCATAACCAAAACTTTATCACTTTAAATTTCATTAACCTTATAATCCTCTCTTTCAATAAATACACTCAATAACCAAGAACGGGAAAATAATTCTTAAAATGTTTCTTGTAAGAAACTAAGAGAAAAAAAAAAAAAAATCATTTTTGTCAAAGAATTTGGGAAAATGAGAAGATAAAACTTTGTGCAATTTTTTTTTTTAAAATTAATGAAGATAGATTCCACTTGGATGCGGAATAGGTTGAAAAAAAAATCAAATTTTGAAAGAGGGAAAATGCTGTTTTTAAATAATATAAATTTAAGTCAAACAGTTAAATAAGTATAGAAAATGTTAATTAGATTTAATATGATGGTTCAAAAAATAATTAAGATTAGATTTGTCCAGGTTAAAAATGCAAGATTAAATTTGATATAAAGTTATACTATAGGGATTAATTATGCATATATTTCAATTTCTAAAACATTTATTATTATAAGTAATTAAGGTAATTAGGCATTTGGGTAATTAAATTGTGATTTTGATCTTAATTACCTGTATATGGGTTGGAACTGCGACGTTAAGGTAATTAAGATAATCATTTTGATCCTTCCGATGAATATAATACATTTATTAGAATGGAATCCATAAATTTGTTACTAACAATTAGAGAAAATGATACCCAAGTCAACGCCCACGACTTTGATTCCCTCATTTAATATTAGATTCCCCCCATGAAAATAAACCAAAAATTCCCCTAAACAAATTTTCACACAGGCAGAGTGGTCTTCATTTTGGATTTCCTATGTCACAGCTGTACACTACTCATTGTTTTATTGTGATATAATTATTATTTATTTATATTTTAATAAAATTTTAATATGAAGGGTTTACTTTTTTATGTTTATAATATTTTTTTTAATTCAACATATTATAATAATAATATAAAAAGTACAAATATTAATAAAAGATAGTAAATTTATATTCGAGTGACAGCCCATGTCATAGCGTACACACAACACCATAAGCCAAAATTCTCCCGTACATTGAACCAATTGCAAAACAACCGTTTCAATTTTTTATTTTTATTTTTTTTCATCCAAATATTATATATGAGGTTAAGGTAACTTTTAACTAACATTTTTATTGTAAAATTTTAATCCTTAATAACTTTCATTTTCGCAATCTAAAATGATTAACTAATTTTAAGGCGCAATTTTTAATCAACACTTTTGATGTAACTATCTCAATCTCATAAACTGAGATCATTACTTTGAGGTTTGATTTACAGTAGTCTAAAATATTTAACCAATTTTAAGGCTAAGATAACATTTAATTAATATTTTTATTGTAAAATTTCAGCTCATGGATCTCATCATTGCTAGCTAAAAATAATTAAACAAATTTGAAGGTAAAACAAATTTTAACTAACAGTTTTATTATAACATCTCATCTCATAGATCAAGTTTGAGGCTAAGGCAACTTCTCTACTATACATCCGTCCTTCAACTCTATAATCTTTTAGTAATTTTTTTTAAAAAAAAAAAAGCTAATATTTTACTGGACGAAATCAAGCAGTAATATTCGTTCTAAATTCATAAAAAGCATGTTAAAACGAAAATGGAAAAAATCATGACAAAATAAAAATCGCATTAATTAGAGGAGTATTTTTTTTTTGAAGCAATTAGAGGAGTATTTTTTATACGAAGGAGGAGTAATAGTAATTGATGTTTGTATACTAACCCAGTAAGCAGCTGTGATCCCGGCAATTCCAGAGGAAAGATGGATGACATAGCCGCCGGAATAATCAATAACGCCCCAGTGAAACAGGAAACCGCCGCCCCAGAGGCTGAATGCTCCGATCGTGTAAGAAAAAGTGAGCCAAAGAGGCACAAAAGTCATCCAAGCCTTAATATTCATTCTCCCAAGAACAGATCCCGCCAAAAGAATTACCGTAATGGCCGCGAAAACGCACTGGAACCACACCATGGACGCCATGGGATAGTACGGAGTGGCCATGGGCGTCTCTACAGTACCGTTGTGAAATTTATGAACGGTGGCCGGTAGTTCAGCTTGCTTGATCAGAAACTTTTGACCCAAAGCCGGCCCTGCTTTCCCCCAAAAGGGCAACAGTTTCTCGCCAAAAGACATCTTGTAAGCCCACGTTACCCAGCATAAAACCACCGCCGCAAAAGCGTATAATGCCATGAAAGCGGAGTTGACGGCCCACTTTTTCTTGACGATGCTGCCGTAGAGGATGACCAGACCCGGCACGCTCTGGAGGCCCACCAACGTGGCTGATATCATTTGCCATGCGTTGTCTCCTTTGTTCAACCAATCGGTAACCGCAGCCGATGTATTGGCCTGGTAGGCCACGGGGACGACGGTGGCCATGGCTATGGTTGAGCTTCAAGTTAGATTTGACTTTTGGGGGAGGGGTAAGTGTTATGGTTTATATTACAACTGTATTACGGTAGCCACTCCCACAATATCTCATCAAAGTAGTACATTACAAAAATTACAATGGTATTTATATAAAGAATTTTTGACCAAATTAATCCCTAAATAAATTTGTGGACAAAAAAATAAAAAATGGAAAGGTGTGGCCTAAAAAAGGCCTATCGAATTTTGAAAATCCGAAATAATTCAAAATCGGATTTTAGAAATCCGAATTTATAAACTTTCAGATTTTAAAAATCTAAAATATCAATAACCCTAATTAAATTAAAAAATAATAAGGAAGATTAATTAGATTAATTAAATTCAGATATCAAAAATCCGAAATCAATTGAATTCGGATTTCCAAAATCCGAATCAAAACATTGTTGAACAGATTTTTTCAACAAAGAAAGTCCACTACGTCTCAGAACAACTAAAACCACGTCAAAAAAACTAGGACCACGTCCAGAAACGTCTACATCCATACATGTGAATTTAAGCTATTTTTTTCACAAAGACAGTTCACCACGTCTCAGAACACTAGCACCACGTTCAGAAACGTCTACATCCATGCATGTGAATTTAAGCTATTTTTTCACAAAGACAGTCCACCACGTCTCAAAACACTAGAACCACGTCTCAGAACACTAGCACCACGTCCATAAAGGTCTACATCCATATGTGTGAATTTAAACTGATTTTTTTCACAAAGACAGTCCACCACGTCTATTAACACTAGAACCACGTCAAAAACAACTAGGACCACGTCCAGAAACGTCTACATCCATTCGTTAGAATTTAAACTGATTTTTTCAACAAAGAAAGTCCACCACGTCTCAGAATAAAATGCACCACGTCAAAAACAACTACGACCACGTCCAGAAACGTCTACATCCATTCGTTAGAATTTAAACTGATTTTTTCAACAAAGAAAGTCCACCACGTCTCAGAATAAAATGCACCACGTCAAAAACAACTACGACCACGTCCAGAAACGTCTACATCCATTCATTATAATTTAAACTGATTTTTTCAACAAAGACATTCTACCAAGTCTCAGAACAACATGCACCACGTCAAAAAAAATTAGGACCACGTCCAGAATCGTCTACAACCATGCATATGAATTTAAGCTATTTTTTTCACAAAGACAGTCCACCACGTCTCAGAATACTAGCACCACATCTCAGAACACTAGCACCACGTCCATAAACGTCTACATCCATTTGTGTGAATTTAAACTGATTTTTTTCACAAAGACAGTCCACCACGTCAAAAACAACATGAACCAAGTCAAATTAAATTAGGACCACGTCCAAAAACGTCTTGTAAAATATGAATTTCAAAACATACAATGAAAAAATAAAAATCCGGCGAGGGAATAATTCCGTGAAGTAGAAGAAAGAAGAAGAAAAAATAGGGGGTGGGGTTTTGTAATTCGGATTTACAAAATCCGAATTGAAGGAATTCAGATTTTGCAAATCTGAATTTTGGCGGGAATTGGCGAGATTTGGAAGAAAAAAAATCCAGTTTTGGATTTTCAAAATCCGAGACCGAGACCGGATTGGAGGGATATCCAAATTAATACTAATTCGTATTTCACAAATTCGAATTATTATTAATTCGGATTTAATCCGAATTAATATTATTTCGGATTTGTGAAATTCGAATTAAATAATTAACTCAGATTTACCAAATCCGAATTAATTAAATTCAGAATTTTATTGTCCGAATTAAATTGAATTCGGATTTTCTAAATCCGGATTAAATTTTAATTCAGATTTTCATTGTACGAATAAAAAAAATCACAATTCCACTTATTCCATATACCAAAAATCAATCAATAACTCATCAAAATACAAATATGAACTTAAAAATCACAATTCTACCAATTCCATATAACAAAACATTAATAACTCATCAAAACACAAATATGAACTTCAAAATCACAATTCTACCTATTCCATATAACAAAACATCAATAACTCATCAAAACACAAATATGAACTTCAAAACACAATTCTATCTATTCCATATACCAAAATGTCAATAACTCATCAAAACACATATATGAACTTCAAAATCACAATTCTACCTATTCCATATACCAAAACATCAATAACTCATCAAAACACAGATATGAACTTCAAAACACAATTCTATCTATTTCATATACCAAAACATCAATTGTTGGAGTTGAATACATAAGTTATGCTTGTATTGTACATTTTCCCAGTTAATATATCGATTTATGTTTTGGTTATATTTTGTTGTGCATGATATGTCCATTTATATTATGTAAGTAGATGATGAGGTGTATTGTGTGACACAGTAGATCTCATCATTGGTTGAAAGACATAATATATAAATGAGGTTCGTAACCGAGACAGTTTTGGACAAAGTGTCGGTTTAGGTTATTATGTGATTCGGATAATTGGTTTGTCTAAACTAATTGAATCATATAAATATGCCCGGGGCGTATTTAACTTGACCATTAGGAATGATTTGAATTGTATTGATTTAATACACAAATCGTTCTTGGTATTCTATCTCTTAATCCCTAGACTCGAGAGGGCATGAGGATTAGACATAGTGTACTTTGATCTGCCAATGGGTGAGGTCAATTATGGCCAATAGTCTCGGTAGGTTGGGTGCGCGTGTTTAGTTGCTTGATGTGCTGTTGCTTGTCGAAAGGAAAGCATGTACCGGTGCATCCGGGGTGATGGTGCTCCTGAGATGAGATCGTAAAGTTTATTATACTAAACCCGGCCAGTGGATTTATATCTGGTATACTAAAAAGGTCGAGTGGTACTAGTCTCGGAATTAAAGAGGTTAACTAATTAATTTATCAGTAAATTAATATATTAACGAGCACTATATCTTTGATGTGGGGAGATTATGAATAAAATTAATTAAGTTGTTCCGGAAGAAATTCTGGTGTAGGATGGTAGTGCCATAATTAATCCGTTAGTGGTACGATTAATTATGTATTGGGTTATTGACAATTGTAGATTTAATTAATTAAGTAATTAATTAACCCTTGTGTCAGTTGGTTGTGAATCATACCAGGAACTGGTTTAGTGAATCCCTGCATCAGTTGGTTGTGAATCATACCAGGAACTGGTTTGGGATAAGTGAATCCCTGTATCAGTTGGTTGTGAATCATATCAGGAACTGGATTGGGATAAGTGAATCCATATATCAGTTAGATGTGTATCAGTCCAGGAACAGGATTGAAGAAACAAAAACCTAGTAGGAAGGCCAATCTTAAACCAACTTGGAGTCTCTCTTGTAACTCTATATATAGACAAGGGATTAGCTATTCAAGACACACAATTCAGAAAGACAATTCATAAGTTTTCATGACAAGAAAATTTAGAGAGAGAAAAATTCACTCCAAATTTTGGATTTTCCATAGCTAAGAGCAGTCAAAATTCTTCTTGATTTTTGGCAGCAAAGTGTAGCTTTCTCTCTCTCTGGGCGGTACATTAATTGTACTCGCCAGGTGCAGCGGTGCTGAATTTTTCTGGCAGGTGGATTACGGTGATTAGCTGATCAAATTGCTAGTTAGATTGCTGCCCACACAGCATACAAGCAAAGTCTTGAGGCATACAAGAGAATCACCTAAGTATATGCTTCAATAGGTAATTCTTATGTTTCTGCTTTTATTAAGAATTTTTTTTGGCGTGGTAAATCGAATAAGTGCAAACCAAGATCCTACGCATTGTTATTTCAAAAGGGTTGGAATAGCAATTGTGCTAGCATCTAGGCCTGGTCAGAGATTCCGATTCTGGAATGCGTAGCACGAAAGTGAGTTTCTGGCTAGGCCTGGGCAGATAATCTTTCAATTGGTATCAGAGCCTGGTTTTGGGTGTTGTGCTTGTTCGATTTATTACATGGTTTTATTTACAGGTGGTTATGAAATCCCGACTATTATAGTTACGTTTGTATGGGTTTTAATTAAACTCCTGGACATGTCCGGATTTGATTTTATTATGAATATTTGTAATAGTATAACCACGTACTGGAAGCCTTGTAGGATTAGATCAAATCTGTAGTAGGATTTTTTCTATGTAATTTCGATTATTTAATTTTCCTAGAAAGCCTTGTAGTAGGAGAATTAATTTTTTGTAATCGAAGGCGTTATGGTGGGCAACTTGAATTCGTGAGTTTTGGGTTATCGTTAGTTCATAGAAACCCAGGAAAACTCAGAACGAATTGCAAGAAGACCAAATAGCGTGGGGAAGAAGCGAAGGAGGAACAGGTGGTAGGGGGCGGCGCCGGGGACGACTCGCCGGCAGAAGCCACCGTCGGCAACCGCCGGTTGCAGCAGCACCGCTGCCGGTTGCCGACAGGAGCCACCGACGACTCGCTGGCCGCAGGCGCTGCAGCAGCGTACTGCAGCGCGCTGTTGGGCTTAGCGCGCTCCCTTGGGCGTGCTGCGCGCGTGCGGCCCGTTTGGGTCGTGTTTTGGCCCATTTTTCTTCCAATTTTAGTTTTTTGAAGTTCAAGGTTCAATCCATCGAGTTGCGTGGCGGGACACGAGATCAAGGAAGAAGATGGAAGTGATTAAAACCATGATAGTCGAGAAATTTATTTTTCGCATTTATTTCCCATATTTGTTATTTTAATTTTATGCTTTAATTTTTTTGATGTATTTTAGATGCATGATTTTAAAGGATGACTGGTTTTGTGATTGCACATAACTTAGGGTTAGTTAATTGCATGTTAAAACCGAAAAAACCCTCAATTTGGAAATCTAAGTGGGAGCGGGTTAGTTTAATATCCCCACAGCCACCATTATGAGTTCATATGCGATGTGGGTGGGCTTGCGCGTTGGCATTAGGGCCTTCCTCCATTCGGATGAGTCCAGCCCCGAGATCGCTAGATTATGAATTTCTAAGTAAGATGACTAGAGTAAGTTTAACTAGGAGAAATGCGACACCCTCTCCATCTGAGGCGCACTTTCCTGAGGAAACAAACTCAGAAGTCACGTAATGGCACACACTTAATGTACGATCTGTAGTATTCCTCCCTCGAGGTTATGCTGCGTATTTGTACGGCTGAAAGCGCTGACTATTAACTACATTGATCAATAGATCGTTTGGTCAAATAGTGTAGTTAATGAACATGGTTTTTCTCAAACGAATGTGGGTTAGCGTAAACGTCCACAATGCGTGGCTTGCGAGAATCCCGGTGAATGAGATGCTGGTGGATTAAGATTATTGTTTTGAGAAAAAGTCAATAATTGTTAGAATTTCCTTGTTTTCAAAATTCTATATTAGATAACTAAAACGTTGTCTGTTTAATTACAGTATTTGATATGGCATTCAACCCCTTAGCTACTATATTGAAAAATAACAAGTTAACTGGACCTAATTATGTCGATTGAAGTCGTAACTTGGATATTGTCCTTATGGCTGAGAGTACTCCTGTGAGAGATCATGTCATTGACGTGATTAGGAACATCAACAAGGTTGAGGTAGTGGGTGGCGAAATCGTTGGTGAAACCAAAGTCGATATTGTCCTCCGGAGCATACCTCAAAGCTATGAGTAGATTTGGTTGAACTACAACATAAGTAAGATGTTGTGTACTTCATTCGAGCTCTTGGCAGAGTTGGTGGCGACTAAAAGTCTTCTTCAAGAGAAGAAGCGAGATTTAGTCGCAGGCAAAGCTTCAGAATCTTCATCTGAGCCTGAGGCTAGAAATAAGAAGAGAAAGCTTGAGGGAATAGCTCAAAAGGCGCAAATTGCGCCTAAGCCAGATATTGCAAAGAAGAAGTCGAAAGACAAGTGCTTCAAGTGCAATAAGACAGGACATTGGAAATCAGATTGTCCAAAGCTTATAGGTATGATAGTTTCTGCCTTAATTACTGAGACATGTTTAATGGCGATTCCCACAGATACTTGGTGTATGGATTCAGATGCCACTGACTATATTTGTATATCTTTGCAAGGGTTCTAAGTAACCCGGAAGCTTAGAGAAGGCGAATTGGATATCTACTTGGGCGACACTACAAGAGTGTCAGTAGAACCAGTGGGAGTAGTTACTCTAAATTTTGAGAATTCTAGTTTAGAGTTAGTTAATTGTCTTCATGTACCGAGTTTTAGAAAAAAAATTTTGGTTTCAAAACTCTTAAAGAACGATTATAAGTTTATTTTTTCTGATGACTGTGTTGTTATTAGAAGAAATAGAAAACTTATTTGTTGTGGTTCATTGGCTGACAATTTGTTTGTGGTTAATTCTAACTCCCCTGTTGTGCAAAACATAGAAACAGATAGCTCTTTATCTAACATTAATAAGAGGAAGAAACCTTCTGAAATGAATCAAACCTATCTTTGGCATCTCAGGCTAGGTCATATAAATCTTAGTAGGATTTAGAGGTTGGTCAATGATGGACCTTTAGGTTCATTAGAGATTGGCAGTTATTCAACTTGCGAATCTTGCTTGGAGGGTAAGATAACCAAGAGACCTTTTAAAGCAAACGGTTATAGAGCCAAAGAAGTACTAGAGTTGATTTATTCTGACTTGTGTGGACCAATGTTGGTCCAAGCACGAGGTGGGTTTGAGTATTTCGTGACGTTCACGAATGACTACTCAAGGTACGGGTACATTTACCTAATGCATCACAAGTCCGAATGTTTTGGCAAGTTCAAAGAGTTTCGGGCAGATGTGGAGAAGCATCATGGTAAGAGTATCAAGATACTGTGATCAGATCGTGGTGGAGAGTACCTGTCCCACAAATTTCAAGAATACCTCAGTGAGATCGGAATTTAGTCTCAGTTGTCTGCACCTAGCACGCCACAACAGAACGGTGTAGCAGAAAGAAGGAATCGAACTCTCATGGAAATGGTTAGGTCGATGATGAGCTATAGTGATTTTCCAAGTTCGTTCTAGGGATATGCCTTAGAAACAGCGATGTATATTCTTAATCTTGTACAATCTAAAACTGTGCCTTCAACCCTAGTAGAGTTGTGGAACTGGCGAAAGCCTAGTCTAAGACATCTCAGAATTTGGGGTTGTCCAGCACATGTGCTTAAGGCAGATGCGGCTAAGTTAGATGCGAGAACTGAATTAATGTTGTTTGTAGGATATCCTAGGGGAACGAAAGGTGGTTTGTTTTATAGTCCTAAAGATCAAAAGGTGGTGGCTAGTACCAACGCTAGATTTTTAGATGAAGACTATATACTAGATCACAAGCTCAAGAGTAAGATAGTATTAGAAGAGCTTATGAGGCAAACTAATAATCCTGATGCACCAGCACAAGTAGATACACCACACATTGCACAAGAGATCAGAGATGATGCGCCTACACAGGTGGTGCATCGTCGTAGTGGGAGGGTTGTAAGACAGCCCAACAGATTCATTGGCATGGGAGAGGCCTCAGACCTAGTCCCAGGCGTGCCTGAACCTGACCTGGTTAACTATAATGAGGCTCTCCGAGATAAAGATGGAGAACCTTGGCGTAAGGTAATGATATCCGAGATGGGGTCAATGGACCACAATCAAGTCTGGAAGCTTGTGGACCTGCCTGATGGGTTTAAGCCCATTGGATGCAAGTGAGTCTACAAACGTAAGATAGGACCTGATTGTAAGCAGATATAAGAGTAATCCCGGGAAAGCTCATTGGGAGGTAGTAAAATGCATTTTCAAGTATTTGCGCAGAACAAGAGACCAAGTGTTGGTCTATCGCCTGAGCTGGTACCCCGAGGTTACAAAGATTTAGATTTCCAAGGCGACAGAGACAAGAGCAAGTCTACCTCAGGGTATGTGTTTACTCTAGGAAGTGGAGCCATAGTTTGGCGGAGTGTCAAGCAGAAATGTGTGGCAGACTCTACCATGGAAGCTAAATACGTTGTCGCATCAGAGGTAGCGAAGGAAGCAGTGGCTCAATAACTTCCTAGTGGACTTAGATATGATTCCTGGTTTGCAGAAGTCTATCACGGTGTATTGTGATAACAACGGTGCAATAGCAAACTCGAAGGAACCACGAGCCCACAAGGTGAGTAAACATATACAGTGCAAGTACCACCTGATACGAGATATCGTAAAGAGGGAAGACGTGGTCGTGGCTAAGATAGCATCAGAGGATAACCTTGCAGATCCGTTCATGAAGACATTGACTTAAAAAGTCTTTGAGGCTCACGTGGAGGGCATGAGGATCAGATACTTAGGAGAGCCATGACAGTTTTTCTAGATATATAGTAGCAGATTGTATAGGAGTTGAATGTAAATGTATACTTAAAGCACAGCTTAAGCATTAGTGGGAGATTGTTGGAGTTGAATACATAAGCTATGCTTGTATTGTACATTTTCCCAGTTAATATATCGATTTATGTTTTGGTTATATTTTGTTGTGCATTATTTGTCCATTTATATTGTGTAGTTAGATGATGAGGTGTCTTGTGTGACACA
Source organism: Knoxia roxburghii (assembly GCA_030378225.1). Lineage (NCBI taxonomy): Eukaryota > Viridiplantae > Streptophyta > Magnoliopsida > Gentianales > Rubiaceae > Knoxia > Knoxia roxburghii. The sequence goes on along the minus strand of CM059415.1, from coordinate 39,119,673 downwards.
GTAGATCTCATCATTGGTTAAAAGACATAATATATAAATGAGGTTCGTAACCGAGACATCTTTGGACAAACTGTCGGTTTAGGTTATTATGTGATCCGGATAATTGATTTGTCTAAACTAATTGAATCATATAGATATGCCCGGGGCGTATTGAACTTGACCAATAGGAATAATTTGTCTTGTACTGATTTAATAGACAAATCGTTCTTGGTATTCTATCTCTTAATCCCTAGACTCAAGTGGGCATGAGAATTAGACATAGTGTACTTTGATCTGCCAATGGGTGAGGTCAATTGTGGCCAATAGTCTCGGTAGGTTGGGTGCGCGTGTTTAGTTGCTTGGTGTGCTGCTGCTTGTCGAAAGGAAACGATGTACCGGTGCGTCCGGGGTGATGATGCTCCCGAGATGAGCTCGTAATGTTTATTATACTAAACCCGGCTGGTGGACTTATGTTCGGTATAGTAAAAAGGTCGAGTGGTACTAGTCTCGGAATTAAAGAAGTTAATTAATTAATTTATCAGTAAATTAATAAATTAACGAGCACTATATCTTTGATGTGAGGAGATTGAGTAAATTAATTAAGTTGTTCCGGAAGCAATTCTAGTGTATGATGGTAGTGCCAAAATTAATCCATTAGTGGTACGATTAATTTTGTAATGGGTTAATTGAATAGGTAGAATTAATTAATTGATTAATTATTCCTAAGGATTAATTGAGTAATTAACAAAGTAGAATTATTTATTTAATTAAATAAATTTTAAGTTTCAATTAGAATTAGGAAATCCTAGAGATTAGGAAATCTAATAGGATTTGGTTTATCCTATCAGATTGGTTACCTAATTGGATTTAGAAACTAATTAATTACCTAAACCCATTAGGAAGACCAATCCTAAACCAACTTGGGATCTCTCTTGTAACTCTATATATAGATAAGGGATTAGCTATTCAAGATACACAATTCAATAGATTCATAATTCAATAATCTAGAGAGAGAAAATCCTAGAGAGAGAAAATTTTCTCTCTCTAAAAATCAAATTTCTCAAGCTATCTAGCTGGCCGAATTTTTCCTATTTTTGGTAGCTACGCGTGAAGCTTTCTCTCTCTCGGGGTGGCGCGTTAATTGTATGTGCCAGGTGCAGCGGTGCTGGAATTTTCTTGCAGATGGATTGTGGTGATTAGCTGATCAAATTGTTCGTTAGATTGCTACCCACACAACATATAAGCAAAGTCTTGAGGCATACAAGAGAATCACCTGATTATACGCTTCAATAGGTAATTCTTATGTTTCCGTTTTAATTAAGAAATTTTGTTGCGTGATAAATCGAATAAGTGCAAACCCAGATCCTGAGCAATGTTATTTCAAAAGGGTTGGAATAGCGATTATGCTAGCGTCTAGGCCTGGCCAGAGATTTCGATTCTAGAATGCATAGCACGAAAGTGAGTTTCTAGTTAGGCCCGGGCAGATAATCTTTCATTCACCACCACGATCTGATCATAGTGTCTTGATACTTTTACCATGATACTTCTCCACATCTGCCCGAAACTCTTTAAACTTATCAAAGCATTCAAACTTGGGGTGCATCAAGTAAATGTATCCGTATATTGAGTAGACATCTGTGAATGTCACAAAATACTCAATACCTCATCTTGCTTGTATTGACATTGGTCCACACAAATCATAGTGAATTAACTCTAACACTTCTTTGGCTACTCCTTTGCCTTGAAAGGCCACTTGGTCATTGTACCCTCCAAGCATGATTCGCAGGTGTAGGAAAATAGAACAAGCCCGGGCTAAATCAAAAACCTCACTTTCGTGCAATGCATTCCAGAATCGGAAGCTTTCGACCAAACTCAGGATCAAATTCATTTACCCACGAATGGATCTTGGCTTATACTTATTTAATTTATTAAAACGACATCTAACGCACAAAGATCACACCTTTAATTAAAAGCGGAAGGATTAAAGGTTATACCTTTGTAGCGAAGTCCAACGGAATAAGAAAAATCCAATCTTTATGCGAATTCCACAAGAAATCCAAAAGATAACTCAGAGAAAACTTTGAATATTGCGTGGGCAATAATCTATCGATGTCTGCTACCAAAGCCCACGAGAAACCCTCCAAGAAAATCCCTCAATTAGATCAAATATGCCCAAAAGATCAAACCTTTAACCCAAAAAACTGCTGTCCACTACTTTTCTCACCAATAAAATCGAACCCACTTCAACTCCGGTCACGATCTGGAAAAACCGGGATTGTGGATCACCAACCCAAGGAAGAGATCCCTAGCTGGATCAAGCACCTCAGAGTGAACAGTGTCCATGAACAGTGTCCGGCATGAACAGTAATTCTGGCGTGAACAACACCGTGAACAGTACCGATGAACAGTACCCTTGAACAGTAATTCCAGCAGTAGGGAACTCCAAAAATCGATGGGCTATCTAAAAGTTTAATCTTTCAAGCTTAATCTAAATCGAGAAGTGAGAATCCAAGTTCGTTTTTGAAAGAAAACTCGAAAGGGAAGAGAGTTTCTCTCTAAACTTTCTCACTCTAAGGAAGACATAAATGTCTTGCAAGATTTTCTTAAGTTTCTTTTGCCTTAAGCTTTCTAATTATAGGAGCTCTAATGGAGACCTAATGGGCTCTCGAGTTGGGCCTTTTAATTTGACTTTCGTTGACAGCTTAGTCTTTCCCGACTAATCAACTCCAATCGACCCATTCGAATTAATTTCTTAACCCACTTCGTTAATTTAATTTAATCGAACCCTTAGAATTAATTAATTCAAATAGAATTAATTTCTTAATTCACTTTGTTGATTAAATATTAATTAAACCTTTAGAATTAATTAATTCACCTTGTCGATTAGTCAAACGCATAATTAGTCGTACCACTATCAGACTAATTATGGAACTACCGCTCGAAAATTACTTTACATCGCGCCATTATATTTTCTTCTATCTCCCCACATTAAAGATCTAGCGCTCATCGGTTTATCAATTTACTGACAAACTAATTCACCAACTTCTTGGTATCCGAGATTAGTACCACTCGACCTTTTATTATACCGGACGTAAAGTCAACCGGCTAGGTTTAGTATAATAGACCTTACGAGCTTATCTCGGGAGCACCATCAACCCAGCAAACCGGTACGTGGATTCCTCCGACTTGTAACGGCACATAAGAAGCTAAACACCGCATACCCAACCTACCGAGGTATAGACCTCAATTGACCGCACTCTTTGGCAAATCAAAGCATACGATATCCAACTCTCACGCCCGTCCCAATCTCAGGATTGAGAGATTGAATACTAGGATCGAATTGACTACGCCGATCAGTATAAGTCAATTCTATCCAAACTGGTCGTGCTCAATATGCCCCGGGCATATCCGTGTGATTTAAACTAGTTTAGATAAACTAATTTCTAAACCACACGATAACCTATACCGATAGTATGTTCAAACTATCTCGGTTACCAGCATACTTTTAATATATCAATACTTTAACCAATAATGGTATCTACTGTGTCTTTCCACACCCCGTTATCTAGTTCTATGATATAAAGGAACAAATTTATACCGAAACAAAATGATATGTCAACTGTGGATATTAGTTTTTGATACAAGCCATAGCTTTTCTGTATTCAAAACTAACAGCAGGTCGTATAATTGTCAACTTCTAATGAACCTAAATGTCCATCTATGACTAACCTTTGAATCCTACTAAGGTATATATGACCTAATCTAAGATGCCAAAGATATTTTTTTATTCATCTCAGAAAATTCTTTCCTCTTATTATGGTTTAATGATGTATGAGTTGTCGTTGCATGATTAGTAAGAGCAGTCGGTTTGAAAATGAACAAATTGTCTATCAACGTGCCAGAACAAATAAGTTTCTCATTTCATCTAATAAACACAAACTTATCGAAAAAAATGAACTTATAACCATTCAATAAAAGTTTAGAAACCGAAACAAGGTTCTTTCTAAAATTAGAAACATAAAGAAAATTATTTAAAACTAGACTATGACTTTTGAAAATTAAGTCTACTTCTCCCACTGCAACAGCTAACACTTTTGTAGTATCTCCCATGTAGAATTCTATCTCGCCTTCTCTAAGCTTCTAGGTTATTCGAAACCCTTGCAAAGAATTACAAACATGATCAGTGATGCCCGAATCACACACCAGGTATTTGTGGGAATCACCGCTAAACACGTCTCAGTAATTAAGGCAAAATTAGTCTTACCTTTCTTTGAACAATCCATTTTCAAATGTTTCGTCTGTCCGCACTTGAAGCACTTGCCTTTCGGCTTCTTCTTCTTCTTGATATTCGACTTAGGCGCATGATTCTTTGTCTTTGCCTTGGACTTCTTCTTCTTTTTACCAGCCTTAGGCGCAGAAGAAAGACTTGAAGCCTTGGTCGTGACTAAAGATTGCTTCTTCTCTTAAAACTATCCTTCAGCTGACACCAACTCTGCTAAGAGCTCGGATAAACTATAAATCCTCTGATTCATGTTATAGTTCAGCCAAAACTGCTCAAAGCTTTGAGGCAGACTTTGGAGGACGATATCAACTTTGGTTCCATCTTCAATCTCGCCCCCAAGTACCTCAATCTCATTGATGTTGCTTATCATCTCAAGGATATGATCTCTCACATGAGTACCCTCAGCCATTTTGGTGTTCATTATCTTCCTCATGGCTACTTGCCTAGCTGCCCGACCTTGGTGACCAAACATCTGTTTGAGATTAGTCATCATGTCAAAAGCATAGATCATTGACTGATGCTGATGTTGCAGTACATTCAACATAGAAGCCAGAATATAACACCGTGCCATCTCATCGGCCTTTCTCCACCTCTGATAGGCCTCTCTCTCCTCATCAGTCTACTCTTCGAAAGGCGTATCTGGGCATACCTCATTGAGCACGAACTTGTACCGCTCAACTTTTAGGACAATATCCAAATTCCATTTCCAATCAATTTAATTTGGACTAGTTAACTTGTTCTCTTTCAAAATAACAGCTAATGGATTGAACATCATATCGAATTACTGAAAATGAATAAACAGTAAAAACTTTAAAAAATAATTAATTAATGGTTTGAAAATATTGACTCCCTCAAACAAAATAATCAATTTAATCTACCGACATCTCATTCACCAGGATTTGCACAAGCCACGATAGTGTGGACGTTTACAGTAGTCCATATTCGTTTGAGAAGAACCTATTTCATTAATTCTCATTATCTGATCAAATGTTCTATTGACAAACGAGATTAATAGTCAGTGTTTTTAGCCGTACACATAAGCAGTGTAACCTCGATGAGAGGAATGCTGCAAATTGTACAACAAGTGTGTGCCATTACGTGACTTGTAAGTTCATTACTTCACATAATACGCCTCGGATAGAGAGGTTGTCGCATTTTTTTAGTTTAATTCACTATAATCATCTTCTTAGAAATTCAACCTAGTGATCTGCATGTTTCACTCATCCGATATGGAGGAAGACCCTAATGCCAATGTGCAAGTCAAAACTACATCACCTATGAATTCGTAATGGACGCTGTGGGAATAACAATTAACCCGCTCCCACTTAGATTCTTAGAATGAGGGTTTTTTAGGTTTTAACATGCAATTAACTAACCTAAGTTATAAGCAACCATAAAACCATATGCTTCAATAATGCATAAAATTAAAGCACATAAAGATTGCAATAAAAATGTAAATACAATAAATAAATACGTAAAATAAATTTCTCGACTATTATAGTTTTAATTGCTTCCATCTGCTCCCTTGTTCACATGCCTTGTCACATCACTCTGATGAATTGAGTCTGAAAATCTGGCTCTCGAAATTACCTCAAAAAAAGGGCCAGGCGCGTACGACCCGTACACACACGGGCGCGCACTGATTGCGCAAAGCCCAGGCCAGGCGCTCAAGCGAAGGCCTGCGAACGTGGGCCTCGCGTGCGCTAGGGCGCCGCACGCCTGGTGCCTCAATACTGCAGCAAACGACGGCCTTTCCTTGTGCGCTAATGCGCCCAACGTCGGCGGTCTTTGCTGGCATTCCTATGCCGGCACCGTTCGGTGTCCCGTTGTCCCTCCGTGTCTTATTCTCCGCTCCTACTCGTTATTACATATTCTCCTAAATACAAGACTTGATTTTTCTAGGAAAATAAAAAATGACAATTTACATAGAAAAAATCTTACTATAGATTTAATCTAATCCTACCCTGCTTCCAGCACGTGGTTTTACTATTACAAGCATTCACATTAAAAAAAACCAACAACCCGGACATGTCCCGGGGTTTAATAAAACATAAATACATTAACCACAATAGCCAGGATAACAAACACCCTACATTAAAGATGTTAGTTTTGAATACAGAAAAAGCTATGGCTTGTATCAAAAACTAATATCCACAGTTGACATATCATTTTGTTTCGGTATAAATTTGTTCCTTTATATCATAGAACTAGATAACGGGGTGTGGACAGACACAGTAGATACCGTTATTGGTTAAAGTATTGATATATAAAAAGTATGCTCGTAACCGAGATAGTCTGAACATACTATCAGTATAGGTTATTATGTGGTTTAGAAATTAGTTTATCTAAACTAGTTTAAATCACACAGATATGCCCGGGGCATATTGAGCACGACTAGTTTGGATAGAATTGACTTATACTGATCGGCGTAGTCAATTCGTTCCTAGTATTCCGTCTCTCAATCCCGAGATTGGGACGGGCATGAAGGTTGTATATCGTATGCTTTGATTTACCAAAGAGTGCGGTCAATTGAGGCCTATACCTCGGTAGGTTGGGTATGCGGTGTTTAGCTTCTTACGTGCCGTTGCTAGTCGGAGGAATCCACGTACCGGTTTGCCGGGTTGATGGTGCTCCTGAGATGAGCTCGTAAAGTCAATTATACTAAACCCGGCCGGTGAACTTTATGTTCGGTATAATAAAAGGACGAGTGGTACTAATCTCGAAAACCAAGAAGTCGGTGAATTAATTTGTCAGTAAATTGATAAATCGATGAGCACTAGATCTTTAATGTGGGGAGATAGAATAAAATATAATGGCGCGATGTAAAGTCATTTTCGAGCGGTAGTTCCATAATTGGTCCGTTAGTGGTACGATCGATTATGCATTTGACTAATCGACAAGGTAAATTAATTAATCCTAAAGATTTAATTAATATTTAATCATCAAAGTGAATTAAGAAATTAATTCTATTTGAATTAATTAATTCTAAGGGTTCGATTGAATTAAATTAACAAAGTGGGTTAAATAAATTAATTTAGATGGGTCGATTGGAGTTGATTAGTTGGGAAGACTTAGCGGTCAACGAAAGTCAAATTAAAAGGCCTAACTCGAGAGCCCATTAGGTCTCCTTAGAAGCTCCTTGTAAATACAACTTATTGGGCAAGAAAACAATTAAGGAAACTTGATAGCCAAGAAAGGGCTAGTGAGAGAAAGTCTAGCTTAGAGTGAGAAGTTCTTCTTCTTCGAATCTTCTCCTCGAAGTCAGCTAGGGATCTTTCTTCTTCGAGATTAACTCTGCCCGTTTATTAGTCCCTCGATTATTTTAGGAGCTGCTGCCGCTGATTCATTTTACTCGTCGGAATCGCTGGTTGCGTGCGGCTGTTTTTCACGCAGTCCAGATTTGCGATCAGTTTCCCGGTGGTCGATTCATGGTGCTGTGCTGGGTTATTGGTTACAAACCGGTGTGGTGAACCGCTAGCTTGGCAAGAGCTTTGAGCTAGTGTCTAGATCTCTGATCGGTCGAATCATTTCCTTGCGAAGCAAGTTATTAATATCGGCGGCAGCTCCTGGTTTGCGCAGAAGCCTTTGGGAAGTTCTGTCCTTGGGTTTTTAGAGTTATTTCGAAGTGGGTTTCCTTGGGTTTTCTATATTTTGCCGTGGGTAACTCCGTAGATAATAGCCCACACTATTTCGGAGTTTGTATCGGGGTAATTCTTTGGATTTCTTTTGGAATCGCTATCAAAGATCGGATTTTTCTTTAGGCAAGGGACTTCGCTACAAAAGGTAGAATATTTAAATTCCGCTTTTATTAAAGATTTAATTTTTTGTGTCCCGATTAATAAATTAAATAAGTATAAGCTAAGATCCGTTCATGGGTAAACTAATTTGAGCCTGAGCTTGGTCAAAAACTTCCGATTCTGGAATGCATTGCACGAAAATGAGGTTTTCGATTTAGCCCGGGCTTGTTCAGTTTTCCTTCAAATTGGTATCAGAGCATTTGGTTTCGGTCTTATACTTGTTTGATTTATTACACGGCTTTATTTTGGCATTATTATTTTTGTCGAAATGCTTAAACAGGTGGTTATTGGTTTCCCGGCTGTTATGGTAGAAATTTAATTTTCATTCATAAACCCCGGGACATGTCCGGGCTTGTTTTATTTTTGAATGGAAATTTCTGTAATAGTAATAACCACGAGCTGGAAGCCGTGTAGGATTAGAAAAATCTTGTAGTAGGATTTGATCTAATCATGTCATCTTTAAATTCCTAGAAAAACGCCTTTGTATATAGGAATTTATGTACTATGACGAAGACGTTATTTTGGGTAACTTATATTCGCGGGTTTTGTTTTATCGTAATTTTGGGTAATTCCTAATTACGTAGAAAACCGAGAAAACTCGGGCGAATCGAGAGGAATCCAAATAACGAGTGGGAGCGACATGACGGGACGTGTCACCGAGGTGTCAAGGAATCAACGATAGAGAAGGCCATAATAGTCGAGAAATTTTATTTGTTTAATTTCCCGTATTTATGTCTTTCGTTGATTGTGTGATTTTTGTTTTATTTTGCATGAACAAAAACCAAACCAAAATGTTTTTTAAAAAGGTAATATGCAATTAACTAAGGTAGATTATTCGCATATTAAAACTCCAACGGTTTTATGGGTGCGAATATCCATAGTTAAGATATTGCATGTTAAAACGTAAAAATCCTCAAACTTAAAAATCTAAGTGGGAGCGGGTTGGTAAATATCCCCATGGCCTCCATTACGGGTTCATTGGTGATGTGGTTAAACTTGCGTGTTGGCTTAGACCCTCCTCCCTATCGGATGAGTTTTCAACCACGGATATCACCGGAATGAATTTCTAAAGGGATGACTATATTGAGTTTAATTGGAGAAAGTTACGACACCCTCGCCATCCGAGGCGCATTAGTATCCTAAGTAACAAACTTAGAAGTCACATAATGGCATACACTTAGTGTACCGTTTTTAGTATCCCTCCCATCGAGGTTACGCTATTTTCGGGTACGGCTAAAATTATCGACTATTAATTTCATTGATCATAAGATCGTTGGTCAGATAATGAAATTAATGAACTTCGGTTCTTCTCAAACGAATGTGGGTTAGCGTAGACGTTCACCTATCATGACATGCGTTAATCCCGGTGTGAGAGATGTCGGTAGAAGATTATATTGGATTTTTAGAGGATTTTCAATATTTTCGAAAAAAGTATACTGAAACTTGAATGTTCATTTTTCAGTTGATATGTCGTTCAACCCGCTAGCTGTCATTCTGAACCAAAACAAACTCACCGGTCCAAACTATATTGACTGGAAATGTAACCTGGACATTGTCCTTACCGCTGAGGGTTACAAGTACGTGCTTACTGAGGAGTGTCCCCCTAAGCCCAATGATGATGCCACCCCTGAGTAGCGAGAGTCATATACGAGGTGACAGAAGGCTGATGAGATGACCAGGTGCTACATCTTGGCTTCTATGTCAAGTATATTGCAGCACCATCATCCGCAGATGACCTCAGCATACGATATGATGCTTAACCTCAGGGAGATATTTGGACATCAGGGCAGGGCAGCCAAGTAGTCAGCTATGAGGAAACTCATGAATGCTAAGATGGCTGAGGGCACTTCAGTGAGAGATCACGTGCTGGACATGATTGGTTGCATCAATGAGATCGAGGTATTGGGAGGAGATATTGATGGGGAAACCCAGATTGATATCATTCTCCAGAGCTTGCCTCCCAGTTTTGAGCAGTTTCGATTGAACTATAATATGGGGAATCTCTCATATACACTTTCTGAGCTCATGACTGCATTGGTGTCTGCTGAGAGCCTATTCGTAGAGAAGAAGCAAGCCTTGGCTACTGTTGGTCCCTCAGGTTCCTCTGCTGGGCCCAAAGCCAGGAAGCAAAAGAGGAAGAGAGGCCGGAAAGTAGGAACTAATCATGGACCCAAGGCAGGCATTGCCAAGAAGCAGAAGCCGAAAGGCAAATGCTTTAGATGTGGCAAAACAGGACATTGGAAGAAGAACTGCCCAAAGCCTCGAGGTACGTGTAAATTTTCCTAGTCACTGAGACGTGTTTAGTGGCGATTCCCACAGATACTTGGTGTGTGGATTCGGGAGCCACTGATCACGTTTGTAATTCTTTGCAGGGGTTCCAAGTGACCCGGCTGCTTAGAGAGGGAGAGTTGCAGGTCTACCTTGGGGATACTACCAGAGTTTCTGTTGCTGCAGTGGGAGTTATTTTTCTTTATTTTTCAGACTCTACTTTATTGTTGAGAGATTGTCTTTATGTACCCAGTTTTCGCAAGAACTTACTTTCAGTTTCTAAACTTGTTTTGAATGGTTATAAGTGTGTTTTTTCTGATAGATCTATATTTATTAGAAAAGGCCAAAAACTTATATGTTCTGGTATATTGGTTGACAATTTGTTTTTAATTAAGACATACTCCACAGTAATACAAAACACAGAAACTAGTAGCTCATCACCGAATCATAATAAGAGAAAAGAGTCTTCCCCTTTGAATCAAACTTATCTTTGGCACCTGAGACTCGGTCACATCAACCTTAGTAGGATTCAAAGGTTGGTCAAGAGTGGGTATTTGGACTTACTAGATATTGACAGCTATTCGACCTGTGAGTCCTGCTTGGAGGGTAAATTTACCAAGAGGCCTTTTAAGGCAAAGGGGTATAGGGCTAAGGAGGTTTTAGAGCTGATTCATTCTGACGTGTGTGGGCCTATGTCAGTTCAGGCTAGAGGTGGTTATGAGTATTTCGTGACTTTCACGGATGATTACTCTAGATATGGATACATATACCTGATGCGCCACAAGTCTGAATGCTTTGGCAAGTTCAAAGAATTCAAGGCAGAGGTGGAGATCCATCTGGGTAAGAGTATCAAGGCCCTGCGATCTGATCGCGGTGGTGAATACCTCTCTAGTGAATTTAGATCCTATTTGTTAGAGGAGGGTATTCAGACCCAGTTGTCTGCACCTGGCACACCCCAGCAGAATGGTGTAGCAGAGAGGAGGAACAGGACTCTTATGGAGATGGTTAGATCAATGATGAGTTACAGTGAGTTGTCTATCTCGTTTTGGGGTTATGCCTTAGAGACAGCATGTTTTATCCTCAACCTTGTGCCATCTAAGTCTGTGCCTTCGACCCCATCAGAGTTGTGGAATGGGCGAAAGCTTAGTCTGAGACATCTCAGAATATGGGGTTGTCCAGCACATGTGCTCGAGGCAGATGCAGGCAAGTTAGAGGCGAGATCCAAGGCTATGCTATTTATAGGCTACCCCAAAAGAACGAAAGGTGGTTTATTTTATAGTCCTCAGGATCAGAAGGTGGTGATAAGCACCAATGCCAGATTTCTTGAGGAGGACTATATTTTAGATCACAAGTCAAGTAGCAAGGTAGTATTGGAAGAGCTTAGAAGTCAGTCCACTATTCCAGATGCACACGTACAGAAAGACACACCACAAGAGACTGCACACACTATCACAAATAATGCTCTTGTATAGGCTATGCCTCGTCGTAGTGGGAGGGTTGTGAGATAGCCCGAGAGGTACATGGGTTTGGGTGAGTCTTCGGACTTTATCCCTGGTGCTCATAAACCAGACCCAGTTAACTACAATGAGGCTCTCCAGGATAAAGATGCAGATTTTTGGCAGAGAGCGATGATTGCTGAGATGGGTTCTATGGACTCAAATCAAGTCTGGGAGCTGGTTGACCTTCTTGATGGGTTTAGGCCTATTGGGTGCAAATGGGTCTACAAGCGAAATAGAGGATCTGACGGGAGGGTTAAGACCTTCAAGGCTAGGCTAGGCTTGTGGCGAAGGGGTATACTCAGAAAGAAGGGATCGATTATGAGGAGACCTTTTCCCCGGTAGCTATGCTTAAGTCAATCCGGATTCTCTTGGCCATAGCTGCTCATATGGATTACGAGATTTGGCAGATGGACGTCAAGACAGCTTTCCTTAATGGAAGTCTTGAGGAGACCATCTTTATGCAGCAACCAGAGGGCTTCATTGTTAAGGGTCAAGAGCACAAGGTATGCAGACTTAGGAGGTCCATTTATGGACTTAAGCAAAAATCCAGATCTTGGAACACCCATTTTGATGAGGTTATCCAGTCCTATGGATTCACTCAGTGTCCGGATGAGCAGTGTGTTTATCACAGGCGTGATGGTGATATGGTGGTGTTCCTTGTACTTTACGTAGATGACATTCTTCTTATTGGCAACAGTAAGAAGGTGTTGTCAGACATAAAGGCATGGTTGTCCAGGCAATTTGATATGAAGGATTTGGGAGAGGCTGGACATATCCTTGGGATTAAGATTATTCGAGATCGTAGGAGACGTTCTCTGACTCTCTCTCAGGCATCCTACATAGACACGATTCTGGCCCGTTTTAACATGCAGAACTCCAAGAAGGGTTCACTACCTTTCAGGCATGGAGTGCATTTATCTAAGGAGCAGTGTCCTAAGACTGCTGAGGAGATAGATGCCATGAAGGCGGTACCTTATGCTTCTGCAGTGGGTAGCCTCATGTATGCTATGTTGTGTACGAGGCCTAATATTTGCTTTGCCGTTGGCATGGTTAGCAGATATCAGAGTAACCCTGGGAAGGCTCACTGGGAGGCAGTAAAATGCATTCTCAAGTACTTGCGCAAGACGAGAGATTATGTCCTAGTTTATAGAGCGCAGGAGCTTGTACCATTGGGTTACACAGATTCAGACTTTCAAGGTGATTTGGACAAGAGTAAGTCTACCTCTGAGTTTGTGTTTACTCTAGGAGGTGGAGCCATAGTATGGAGGAGTGTCAAGCAGAAATGTGTGGAGGACTTCACCATGGAGGCTAAGTACGTTGCCACATCAGAGGCAGCGAAAGAGGCTGTATGGCTCCGGAGCTTCCTGATGGACTTGGATGTGGTTCCTGAGTTGCCTATGTCTATCACAGTTTATTGTGATAACAATGGTGCAGTTGCTAACTCGAGGGAACCACGAGCCCATAAGGCGAGTAAACACATAGAGCGCAAGTACCACCTGATAAGAGAGATCGTAAAGAGAGAAGATGTGATCGTGGCCAAGATAGTATCAGATGACAACCTTGCAGATCCTTTCACCAAGCCATTGACCCCAAAGGTCTTTGAGAGTCATGTGGAGGGCATGGGAGTCAGATTCTAGAGGGAGCCATGTGAGTGAGCTTAAAGGTGTTCTGGAGATTTCATTATGACAGCAGTGTAATAGCGGGTTGGACAGTTTTTGTACTTCTTAGCATAGCTTTGAGTATTAGTGGGAGATTGTTAGTTTTGAATACAGAAAAAGCTATGGCTTGTATCAAAAACTAATATCCACAGTTGACATATCATTTTGTTTCGGTATAAATTTTTTCCTTTATATCATAGAACTAGATAACGGGGTGTGGACAGACACAGTAGATACCGTTATTGGTTAAAGTATTGATATAAAAAGTATGCTCGTAACCGAGATAGTCTAAACATACTATCGGTATAGGTTATTGTGTGGTTTAGAAATTAGTTTATCTAAACTAGTTTAAATCACACAGATATGCCCGGGGCATATTGAGCACAACCAGTTTGGATAGAATTGACTTATACTGATCGGCGTAGTCAATTCAGTCCTAGTATTCCGTCTCTCAATCCCGAGATTGGGACAGGCGTGAAGGTTGGATATCGTATGCTTTGATTTGCCAAAGAGTGCGATCAATTGAGGCCTATATCTCGGTAGGTTGGGTATGCGGTGTTTAGCTTCTTACGTGTCGTTGCTAGTCGGAGGAATCCACGTACCGGTTTGCCGGGTTGACGGTGCTCCCGAGTTGAGCTCGTAAAGTCTATTATACTAAACCCGGTCGGTGAACTTTATGTTCGGTATAATAAAAGGATGAGTGGTACTAATCTCGGAAACGAAGAAGTCGGTGAATTAATTTGTCATTAAATTGATAAACCGACGAGCACTAGATCTTTAATGTGGGGAGATAGAATAAAATATAATGGCGCGATGTAAAGTCATTTTTGAGCGGTAGTTCCATAATTGGTCCGTTAGTGGTACGACCGATTATGTATTTGACTAATCAATAAGGTAAATTAATTAATCCTAAAGGTTTAATTAATATTTAATCGACAAAGTGAATTAAGAAATTAATTCTATTTGAATTAATTAATTCTAAGGGTTCGATTGAATTAAATTAACAAAGTGGGTTAAATAAATTAATTTAAATGGGTCGATTGGAGTTGATTAGTTGGGAAGACTTAGCGGTTAATGAAAGTCAAATTAAAAGGCCTAACTCGAGAGCCCATTAGGTCTCCTTAGAAGCTCCTTATAAATACAACTTTTTGGGCAAGAAAACAATTAAGGAAACTTGATAGTCAAGAAAGGGCTAGTGAGAGAAAGTCTAGCATAGAGTGAGAAGTTCTTCTTCTTCTTCGAATCTTCTCCTCGAAGTCAGCTAGGGATCTTTCTTCTTCGAGATTAACTCTGCCCATTTATTAGTCCCTCGATTATTTTAGGAGCTGCTGTCGCTGATTCATTTTACTCGCCGGAATCGCTGGTTGCGTGCGGCTGTTTTTCACGCAGTATAGATTTGCGATCAGTTTCCCAGCGGTCGATTCATGGTGCTGTGCTGGGTTATTGGTTATAGACCGGTGTGGTGAACCGCTAGCTTGGCGAGAGCTTTGAGCTAGTGTCTAGATCTCTGACCGGTCGAATCATTTCCTTGCGAAGCAAGTTATTAATATCGACTGCAGCTCCTGGTTTGCGCAGAAGCCTTCGGGCAGTTCTGTCCTTGGGTTTTTAGAGTTATTTCGAAGTGGGTTTCCTTGGGTTTTCTATATTTTGCCGTGGTTAACTCCGCAGATAATAGCCCACACTATTTCGGAGTTTGTATCGGAGTAATTCTTTGGATTTCTTTTGGAATCGCTATCAAAGATCGGATTTTTCTTTACGCAAGGGACTTCGCTACAAAAGGTATAATCTTT
Source organism: Knoxia roxburghii (assembly GCA_030378225.1). NCBI lineage: Eukaryota > Viridiplantae > Streptophyta > Magnoliopsida > Gentianales > Rubiaceae > Knoxia > Knoxia roxburghii. Next base: position 39,104,400 of record CM059415.1, on the reverse strand, counting down.
AAATTCCACTTTTATTAAAAATTTAATTTTTTGTGTCCCGATTAATAAATTAAATAAATATAAGCTAAGATCCGTTCATGGGTAAACTAATTTGAGCCTGAGCTTGGTCGAAAGCTTCCGATTCTGGAATGCATTGCACGAAAGTGAGGTTTTCGATTTAGCCCGGGCTTGTTCAGTTTTCCTTCAAAAGAAACCATGTAACAAATTGAACAAAGCAAAACCAAAACCTTAGCTCTGATACCAATTGAAAGATTATCTGCTCGGGCCCGATCAAAAATTTACTTTCGTGCATTGCATTCCAGAATCGAAACTTTTGATCAGGCCTAAGCTCTTGTGCAATACTATTCCAACCCTTACTTGAAATACCATTGCACAGGATCTTAGTTTTACTTTATTCAATTTGTTAAGCAACAAATAAAATTCTTAATTAAAGCGAAAGTATAAGAATTACCTCTTGAAGTGTGTACTTAGGTGATTCTCTTGTATGACTCAAGACAAACTCGTATGTTGTGTGGGCAACGAACCAACAAACTAAAACAAATCAGCAACAAAAAGAACACAGAGAAATTGCTTGGAAAAAGATTCTGGACTCGCCGCCGCTCGCGCGTGCTCCTCACGCGCCGACCGAGAAACTCCATGCGCCGCTGCACTATAACCCACGTGTCGCCGGAATTTTGGAAAAGACCAGCCGCCGATCCTATGGAGATGTGCCGCAGCCTGGAGGGAGAAATTCGACTTCGAGAAAGAATTCGGTTGATTTCTCTCTATAGAATTTATTTCTCTAAGTTTCTTGAGTTATAAAACTTGTGAATTGTAAATTGTGTTCTTCAATTTCCAACTCTTTATGTCTATTTATAGAGTTACAAAAGAGACCCGCAGGTTGGTTTAGGATTGGTCTTCCTATTGAGTTTTGGTTTTAATTAGTTTCTAAAACCAATTAGTAACCAAATTAGATTAGATTCCAAATCCAAATAGAATTCTTAATCTCTTGAATTTTCTAATTCTAATTAAACTTTAAGCTTAATTAATTAAATAATTTTACTTTGTCCATTTACTAATTGACCCTACTTTATCAATTAACTCAATGCATAATTAATCTTACCACTAACAGATTAATTACTGCACTACAATCCTACACCAGAATTGCTTCCGGAACAACTTAAATTAAATTAAATTAATTATTCTTGATTCTTTATCACCCACATCAAAGATATAGTGCTCGTCAATTTTTTTAATTTACTGATAAATTAATTAATCAACTTCTTATTATCCGATACTAGCACCACTTGACTTTATTACTATATTGGACATAAATCCACTGGCCAGATTTAGTACATTAAACTTTTCAAACTCATCTCGAGAGCACTATCACCCCGGACGCACCGGTGCGTGGTTTCCTTCGACTTGTAACGACACACCAAGCAACTAAACATACGCAGCCAACCTACTGAGACTATAGGCCTTAAGCGATCGCACTCTTTTTCAAATCAAACTACGCAATGCTTAATCATCGTGCTCATTCTCATCTAGGGATTAAGAGGCAGAACATAAGATTCGAATTAACTACAATAGATTAGTACAAGTTAATTCAAATCTAATTGGTCATGATCAATTTACTCCGGGCATATCTATATGATTCAATTAGTCTAGATAAACTAATCTCAGAATCACATAATGACTTAAACTGACAGTATATCCAAAACTGTCTTAGTCATGAGCCTAGTTTATAAATCATAACTTCAACTAATGATGAATCTACTGTGTCATACCTAACACCTCATCATCTAGTCATACGATATAAATTGACTACATAAATAAATATGAAACAATTAACTAAAGTAATATAATTCGATATATATAAACTGAGAAGATAGTGTTCATACAAGTTAAGCTTTTCAGTATTCATACTAACAGCCGCTACCACGCCAACGAACTTTACCAACGAAACTGTTGTCATAACAACGAACATCATCAATGAAGCTGCAACTAGACTCTACCAGTAGATCTGAATCTACTGAAGGAACAATACTCTACCAGTAGATTTAAATCTACTGAAGGAACTGAAAGATTTTGGTAGGATCTGGGTTTGCACCTGCTCGATTTACCACGCAACAAAAAATTCTAATAAAAGCGGAACTATAGAATAATACCTTTGAAGCGTGCACCTGGTGAATCTCTTGTATGCCTCAAAGACTATGACCTCTTGTTGTGTGGGCAACAATCTAGAAGTCAATTGATCAGCAACTCACCACAATCCACCTGATGGAAAACTCTAGCCCCGCAGCACCTGGCACGTACTATAAACGCACCGCTGGCAGAGAGAGAAAGCTACGCGCAGCTGGTATAGACCAAGGCCAAAATTTCAGCCACTAGAAACCCAAAAACCAGCTGCACACTTTCTTGAAAATTCGACTTGGAGAGAGAAACGTTTTCTCTCTCTAAAAATCCTGTGGATTACTTGTGTTAATTGTTGTAATCTGAATGACTGATCCCTTGTCTATTTATAGAGTTACAAGAGAGACTCCAAGTTGGTTTAGGATTGGTCTTCCTACTGGGTTTCTGTTTTCCTTCAATCCTATTTCTGGACTGATACAGATTCTGTTTCCTTCAATCCTGTTCCTGGACTGATACACTCCCAACTGTCACAGGGATTCACTTATCCCAATCCAGTTCCTGGGATGAATCACTCCCAACTGACACAGGGATTTACTTATCCCAAACCAGTTCCTGGGATGATTCACAACCAACTGACACAAGGATTAATTAATTTCTAAATTAATTAAATCTACCTTTGTCAACAACCCAGTACATAATTAATCGTACCACTAACGGATTAATTATGGCACTACCACCCTACACCAGAATTGCTTCCGGAACAACTTAATTATATTATATTCATAATCTCCCCACATCAAAGATATAGTGCTCGTTAATTCATTAATTTACTGATAAATTAATTCATCAACTTCTTAATATTCCGAGACTAGTACCACTCGACCTTTTTACTATACCGGACATAAGTCCACCGGCCGGGTTTAGTATAATAAACATTTCGAGCTCATCTCGGGAGCACCATCACCCCGGACTCACCGGTACATGATTTCCTTTCGACAAGCAGCAGCACACCAAGTAACTAAACACGCGCACCCAACCTACCGAGATTATTGGCCACAATTGACCTCACCCTTTGGCAGATCAAAGTACACTATGTCTAATCCTCATGCCCACTCGAGTCTAGGGATTTAGAGATAGAATACAAGGATCGATTTGTCTATTAAATCAGTACAAGACAAATTATTCCTAAGAGTCAAGTTCAATATGCCCCGGGCATATCTATATGATTCAATTAGTTTAGACAAACTAATTATCTGAATCACATAATAACCTAAACCGACAGTTTGTCCAAAGCTGTCTCGGTTACGAACCTCATTTATATATTATGTCTTTCAACCAATGATGAGATCTACTGTGTCGCACCAGACACCTCATCATCTACTTACATAATATAAATGGACGATTAATGCACAACAAGATATGACTGAAACACAAATCGATATATTAAACTGGGAAACTGTACAATACAAGCATAGCTTATGTATTCTACTCCAACAATCTCCCACTAATACTTAAGCTGTGCTTTAAGTATACAACTACATACAATCCTACCCAATCTGCTGCTATCTATCTAGAAAAACTGTCAAGGCTCTCCTAAGCATCTGATCCCCATGCCCTTCACGTGAGCATCAAAGACTTTTAAAGTCAATGTTTTCGTGAATGGATCTACAAGGTTATCCTCTGATGCTATCTTAGCCACGACCACATCTACCCTCTTTACGATGTCTCGTATCAGGTGGTACTTGCGCTGTATATGTTTACTCGCCTTGTGGGCTCGTGGTTCCTTCGAGTTTGCTACTGCACCGTTGTTATCACAATAAACCGTGATAGACTTCTGCAAACCAGGAATCACGTCTAAGTCCACTAGGAAGTTTTTGAGCCATACTGCTTCTTTCGCTGCCTCTGATGCGGCAACGTATTCAGCCTCCATGGTAGAGTCCGCCACGCATTTCTGCTTGACACTCCGCCAAACTATGGCTCCACCTCCTAGAGTAAACACATACCCTGAGGTCGACTTGCTCTTGTCCCTGTCGCCTTGGAAATCTGAATCTATATAACCTCGGGGTACCAGCTCAGACGCCTGATAGACCCGAACTAGGTCCCTCGTTCTGCGTAAATACTTGAGAATGCATTTTACTGCCTCCCAATGAGCTTTCCCGGGGTTACTCTGATATCTGCTCACCATGCCAACGGCATAACAGATATCGGGCCTCGTACACAACATGGCATACATGAGACTTCCTACTGCCGAAGCATATGGAACTGTCTTCATGGTCTATATCTCCTCAACAGTCTTAGGAGACTGTTCCTTAGATAGAAACACTCCATGCCTGAAAGGTAGAAAACCTTTCTTGGAGTTCTGCATGTTAAAATGGGCCAGAATCGTGTCTATGTACGAAGCTTGGGAGAGCGTTAACGAACGTTTCTTACGATCTCGAATAATCTTGATCCCAAGGATATGTCCCACTTCCCCTAAGTCCTTCATATCAAATTGCTTGGACAGCCATGCCTTTACGTCTGATAACACTTTCTTGTTGTTGCCAATCAATAGAATGTCATCTACGTAAAGCACAAGAAACACCACTGAGTTTCCATCACGTCTGCGATATACACATTGCTCATCCGGACACTGAGTAAATCCAAAGGACTGGATTACTTCATCAAATCGGATGTTCCAAGATCTGGATGCCTGCTTAAGTCCATAAATAGACCTCTTAAGCCTGCAAACCTTATGCTCTTGGCCTTTTTCAATGAATCCCTCTGGTTGCTGCATAAAGATGGTTTCTTCAAGACTTCCGTTTAGGAAAGCTGTCTTGACATCCATCTGCCAAATCTCATAATCCATATGAGCAGCTATGGCCAAGAGAATCCGGATCGACTTAAGCATGGCTACCGGGGAGAAGGTTTCCTCATAGTCGATTCCCTCTTTCTGAGTATACCCCTTCGCCACCAGCCTAGCTTTAAAGGTTTCCACCTTCCCGTCAGGTCCTCTCTTACGTTTGTAGACCCACTTGCATCCAATGGGCTTATACCCATCAGGCAGGTCCACAAGCTCCCAGACTTGATTGTGGTCCATTGACCCCATCTCGGATATCATTGCCTTACGCCAAGATTCTGCATCTTTATCTCGAAGCACCTCATTATAGTTAACTGGGTCAGGTTCAGGCACACCTGGGACCAGGTCTGAAGCCTCTCCCATGCCAATGAACCTGTCTGGCTGTCTCACAACCCTCCCACTACGACGAGGCACCGCCTGTGTAGGCGGATCATCTGTGATCTCATGTGCAGTGTGTGGTGTATCTACTTGCGCTGGTGCATCATGATTAGTAGTTTATCATCTAAGCTCTTCTAGTACTATCTTACTCTTGGGCGTGTGGTCTAAGACATAGTCCTCTTCTAAAAATCTAGCGTTGGTACTTACCACCACCTTCTGATCTTTAGGACTATAGAATAAACCACATTTCGTTCCCCTAGGATATCCTACAAACAGCATTAATTCTGTTCTTGCATCTAACTTAGCCGTATCTGCCTTAAGCACATGTGCTGGGCAGCCCCAAATTCTGAGATGTCTTAGACTGGGCTTCCGCCCGTTCCACAACTCTACAGGGGTTGAAGGCACGGTTTTAGATGGTACAAGATTAAGAATATACATTGCCGTTTCCAAGGCATATCCCCAGAATGAACTTGGCAAATCACTATAGCTTATCATGGACCTAACCATTTCCATAAGAGTTCTGTTCCTCCTTTCTGCTACACCATTCTGCTGTGGCGTGCCAGGTGCAGAAAACTGAGACTGAATTCCTACCTCAGTGAGGTAATCTCGAAATTCATGGGACAGGTACTCCCCACCACGATCTGAACGTAGTGTCTTGATACTCTTACCATGATGCTTCTCCACATCTGCCCGAAACTCTTTGAACTTGCCAAAACATTCGGACTTGTGGCGCATTAGGTAAATGTATCCGTACCTAGAGTAATCATCCGTGAATGTCACGAAATACTCATATCCCCCTCGTGCCTGGACCGTCATAGGTCCACACAAGTCAGAATGAATCAACTCTAATACTTCTTTAGCTCTATAGCCTTTTGCTTTAAAAGGTCTCTTGGTCATCTTACCTTCCAAGCAAGATTCGCAGGTTGCATAACTGTCAATATCTAATGAACCCAAAAGTCCATCATTGACCAACCTCTGAATCCTACTAAGGTTTATATGACCTAGCCTTAGATGCCAAAGATAGGTTTGATTCATTTCAGAAGGTTTCTTCCTCTTATTAATGTTAGATTCTAAGCTATCTATCTCTATGTTTTGCGCAACAGGGGAGTTAGAGTTAACCACAAACAAATTGTCCGCCAATGAACAAGAACAAATAAGTTTTCCATTTCTTCTAATAACAACACAGTCATCAGAAAAAATAAACTTATACCCGTTCTTTAAGAGTTTAGAAACCGAAATCAAGTTCTTTCTAAAACTCGGTACATAAAGACAATTAACTAACTCCAAGCTAGAATTTTCGAAATTCAACTTAACTACTCCCACTGCTTCTACTGACACTCTTGTAGTGTCGCCCAAGTAGATATCCAATTCGCCTTCTCTATGCTTCTGGGTTACTTGGAACCCTTGCAAAGAATTACAAACATGGTCAGTGGCACCTGAATCCACACACCAAGTATCTGTGGGAATCGCCGCTAAACATGTCTCAGTAATTAAGGCATAATTTATCGTACTTATAAGCTTTGGACAATCCACTTTCCAATGTCCCGTCTTATTGCACTTGAAGCACTTGTCTTTTGACTTCTTCTTTGCAATATCTGGCTTAGGCACAATTTGTGCCTTTTTAGCTACTCCCTCGAGCTTTCTCTTCTTCTTTCTAGCCTCAGGCTCAAAAAAAGATTCTAAAGCTTCGACTGCGACTAAAGCTCGCTTCTTCTCTTGAAGAAGACTTTTAGCCACCATCAACTCTGCCAAGAGCTCGGATGAACTCCATAACATCTTACTTATGTTGTAGTTCAACCGAATCTGCTCATAGCTTTGAGCCGCCATCAACTCTGCCAAGAGCTCGGATGAACTCCACAACATCTTACTTATGTTGTAGTTCAACCGAATCCGCTCATAGCTTTGAGGTAAGCTCTGGAGGACAATATCGGCTTTGGTTTCACCAACGATTTCACCTCCCACTACCTCAACCTTGTTGATGTTACTAATCATGTCAATGACACGATCTCTCACAGGAGCGCTCTCAGCCATAAGGACAATGTCCAAGTTACGACTTCCATCGACATTATTAGTTCCAGTTAAATTGTTGTTTTTCAAAATAGCAGCTAAAGGATTGAATGCCATATCGATTTAAACTGGAAAGTAAACAAACAGTGTTTCAGTTATATATGCTAGAATTTTCGAAAACATGAAAATTCAATTAATTATTGATTTCCCTCAAAACAATAATATTAATCCACCAACATCTCATCCACCGGGATTCTCGCAAGCCACGCAGTGTGGAAGTTTACACTAACCCACATTCGTTTGAGAAGAACCAAGTTCATTAACTACACTATCTGACCAACGATCTTTTGATCAATGTAGCTAATAGTCGGTGCTTTCAGCAGTACAAGTAAGCAGCGTAACCTCGCGGGAGGAATACTACAGATCGTACACTAAGTGTATGCCATTACGTGACTTCTGAGTTTGTTACCTCAGGATAGTGCGCCTCAGATGGAGAGGGTGTCGCATTTCTCCTAGTTAAACTCGCTCTAGTCATCTTACTCAGAAGCTCATAAACTAGCGATCTCGGGGCTGGACTCATCCGAATGGAGGAAGGCCCTAATGCCAACGCGCAAGCCCACCCACATCGCATATGAACCCGTAATGGTGGCCATGGGGATATAACACAACCCGCTCCCACTTAGATTTCCAAAATGAGGGTTTTTCAAGTTTTAACATGCAATTAACTAACCTAAGTTATGTGCAACCATAAAACCAGACATGCTTTAATTCATGCATCTAAAATACAGCATAAAAATAAAGCATAAAAATTAAAACAATAAATACGGGAAATAAATTCGAAAAAATAAATTCCCCGACTATTATGGTTTTAATTGCTTCCATCCTTTGCCTTGATTTTGTGTCCCGTCACGTCACTCGATGGAGAGAGTCTTGAATTTCAAAAAACGAAAATTGGAGAAAAAACGGGCCAAAAACAGCCCGAACAGCCCGAATGGGTCCCCCGGGCCGCAGCACGGCCCGAGGGCCGCACTGCCCGCGCGCACAGGCCGCACGGGCCGTGCGCGCGGCCCTGCGCGTGCGGCTCCTGCCCGCGCGGCCACTGCGCGAGCGGCCCAGCGCGCGGCCCCTGCGCGCGCGGCCCCTGCGCGCGCGGCCTCGGCGCGCGCGGCCCCTGCGCGCACGGCCACTGCGCGCGCGGCGCCTGCGCGCGCCCGGTAGCTGCGCGCAGCAGCTGCTGCGTGCAGCGACTGCTGCGCGCTGCTGCTGCCTGCTGCTGCCTTTTTGGCCTGCCGGCCGGCGATTTTGCTGCCGGCAAACGTTGCCGGCGTCGCCTCCTGCCGCCAACTCCTCCTTCGCTTTTTTCCACGTTATTTGGTCTTCTTGCAATTCGTTCTGGATTTTCCTGGGTTTCTTCAAATTCATGATAACCCAAAACCCACGAATCCAAGTCGCCCATCATAACGCCTTCGATTACATAAAAAATAATTTTCCTACTACAAGACATTCTAGGAAAATTAAATAATCGAAATTACATAGAATAAATCCTACTACAGATTTAATCTAATCCTACACGGCTTCCAGCACGTGGTTATACTATTACAAACATTCATAATAAAATTAAATCCGGACATGTCCCGGAGTTTAATTAAAAACCATACAAACGTAACCATAATAGTCGGGATTCTAAACCACCTGCAAATAAAACCATGTAATAAATCGAACAAGCACAGAACCCCCTAAACCAGGCTCTGATACCAATTGAAAGATTTTGGTAGGATCTGGGTTTGCACCTGCTCGATTTACCACGCAACAAAAAATTCTAATAAAAGCGGAACTATAGAATAATACCTTTGAAGCGTGCACCTGGTGAATCTCTTGTATGCCTCAAAGACTATGACCTCTTGTTGTGTGGGCAACAATCTAGAAGTCAATTGATCAGCAACTCACCACAATCCACCTGCTGGAAAACTCTAGCCCCGCTGTACCTGGCAGGTACTATAAACGCACCGCCCGCAGAGAGAGAAAGCTACGCGCAGCTGGTATAGACCAAGGCCAAAATTTCAGCCACTAGAAACCCAAAAACCAGCTGCACACTTTCTTGAAAATTCGACTTGGAGAGAGAAACGTTTTCTCTCTCTAGAAATCCTGTGGATTACTTGTGTTAATTGTTGTAATCTGAATGACTGATCCCTTGTCTATTTATAGAGTTACAAGAGAGACTCCAAGTTGGTTTAGGATTGGTCTTCCTACTGGGTTTCTGTTTTCCTTCAATCCTGTTTCTGGACTGATACAGATTCTGTTTCCTTCAATCCTGTTCCTGGACTGATACACTCCCAACTGTCACAGGGATTCACTTATCTCAATCCAGTTCCTGGGATGAATCACTCCCAACTGACACAGGGATTTACTTATCCCAAACCAGTTCCTGGGATGATTCACAAACAACTGACACAAGGATTAATTAATTTCTAAATTAATTAAATCTACCTTTGTCAACAACCCAGTACATAATTAATCGTACCACTAACGGATTAATTATGGCACTACCACCCTACACCAGAATTGCTTCCGGAACAACTTAATTAAATTATATTCATAATCTCCCCACATCAAAGATATAGTGCTCGTTAATTCATTAATTTACTGATAAATTAATTCATCAACTTCTTAATATTCCGAGACTAGTACCACTCGACCTTTTTACTATACCGGACATAAGTCCACCGGCCGGGTTTAGTATAATAAACATTTCGAGCTCATCTCGGGAGCACCATCACCCCGGACTCACCTGTACATGGTTTCCTTTCGACAAGCAGCAGCACACCAAGTAACTAAACACGCGCACCCAACCTACCGAGATTATTGGCCACAATTGACCTCACCCTTTGGCAGATCAAAGTACACTATGTCTAATCCTCATGCCCACTCGAGTCTAGGGATTTAGAGATAGAATACAAGGATCGATTTGTCTATTAAATCAGTACAAGACAAATCATTCCTAAGAGTCAAGTTCAATATGCCACGGGCATATCTATATGATTCAATTAGTTTAGACAAACTAATTATCTGAATCACATAATAACCTAAACCGACAGTTTGTCCAAAGCTGTCTCGGTTACGAACCTCATTTATATATTATGTCTTTCAACCAATGATGAGATCTACTGTGTCGCACCAGACACCTCATAATCTACTTACATAATATAAATGGACGATTAATGCACAACAAGATATGACTGAAACACAAATCGATATATTAAACTGGGAAACTGTACAATACAAGCATAGCTTATGTATTCTACTCCAACAGGAACAATAAAATAAAAATTGAAATTAATCCCCTTTATTGGATGACAAAACAAAAAATAAGAAAACGAAAGTTTACAACATATTTATTTCCCCTACCCTCCCATGATGAGAAGATAGGGGAATAAATATTTTTTTGAAGGTGAAGTTTGGGAGAGAAGAGACTACGGGTATGACAGAATCAATTATATAAACAATAATAATTTGATTTGCTTTAGTTGAGTGCTTTTAGTATTTATATTGATGTGTTGTATGACTTTTTAATTCGGTTTCTTCTTAAATAAAAATTAAACTAAATTTAATTTATATACATATTAATTTTACTGTAGATTTTAATATTTATAGGATAATTTTACATAGGATAATTTTATGTAAATTATTATTACCTTCTTTTACATAAATATTTGTCTTTTACATAAAAAATTATATTTATTTGTAAATTTAAATATTTGTCTTTTACATAGGATAATTTTATGTAAACTTTATTTCATTATGTAAATTTCATAATTATCCTAAAAATATAGTTTGTCTTTTAATTTTATGTAAATTTTATAATTATTATTACCTTCTTTTACATATATAACTTCATATGTAAATTTATTTCTGTTTATATTATGATGGGTAGACTGTAACATTTTAATATTTATTTTCAATATACCTCAAAGCCTGGTTGGTAGGTTTATGTTATTAGTCAACACACAGAATTCACAAGCATGAATAAGATGAACATAGTTCATAAAAAGAATAATATGAAAAATATAAAGAGTGAGGAATATGATATCCCACAGAATTTGGAATTGCTTAATAAATGGACAATTCCTAGAGTTGAACCTATGTTAATATATCAATTAGGTACTTTTGAAAAACTAGGTTTAAAGCAGATAGTCAAAACCACTGAAGAGTCAATTTCATTAGATGAAAATGAAATGATAATTAAATTATTATCTGTTAAAGACATAAGTTCTTATAAAGAGACACATAAGTTTTTACATATCAGATTAGTGCAAATTGCATTTAAACCTTTAACATTAGAAGGTTTACCAGAAAGCTTTATGGCAGCTTTAAGAGATGGACGAAACAGAAATTGAAAAAAATCTTTAATGGGAATTATACAATCTAGTCTGGCACATGGACCAGTATATTTTAATGTTTATCCTAATTTACAATTATCTCTGTCTGATGTAAATATATTGGATGCTTTAACATTAAATGTTAAGACTCATGGTTATGATTATCTTGCTGGAACAGAAGTAATATGTCTCTGTTATAGGATATATTATAAACCATTATTTACATTAAATCCTCATTGTAAGATAATGGATAAAAATAAGAATGAAACTATAATAATCGAAACTAATTTTAATAAATCAAATATTAGTAGTAGAAGACCTATTAAATGGGAAGAAATTACTTTTCCAGAACATTGGGTAATAGAACAGGCTGTTCCTATTAAACCATAGACTCAGGATCAAAGTGATATAATTGATATTATCCAAAATAATGAAGGAAATGTTAATATTAGATTTGATAATCAATTAAAATTGTTATCATATCCAACAAGTAAATCAATGAGATCATATATTTCACCTATAGATTATAGGGTTGAACCTCCTATGCCTTCTAGAGCATCTACTTCTCATGATTATAGAGTAGAATCTCCAATGCCTTATAGGGCATCCACTTCTCAAATAAGAGAATCAGATATTTCCACTCCCTTAGCAGAAAAATTGTATATAAATAGAAATAATATAGTAAAAGAACGTAATAATAATAATCATCCTTATACTAGAAATGAGCTAGACCCGACAATTTCGGACATGGAATTTCCTATTTAATGGATATAAGTAATATTATAGATTTTAGTCCTGGTTCTCCAGCAAGAAAAATAATTTTAGAAGAATTTAAAGATCCAGGTTATAACCAGTTTAAAAAATGGTTTTCTGAAACATATAATCAGAAAGAAATGTTATATTTATAGGATGAATTTTATACATACTGTAACATGATAAATGCATTAATACCTTTTGTTCATTGGTTTATATATAGATATATAAACAATTATATTTCTGTAATTGAATGAGATTATAAACTTACATCAGGAAGTGTTTTTAAATGGATATATCCTCCACAACAAGCTTTTCAAATAGAGAAAAATGGAAAGATTCATCACTTTTCAGCATTTATAAAATTAATTGAAAATGCTACTTTAGCAATTACATGTAAGCATATTAATAATATGTTTGAACAACAAAATTATACAAATTTATTTTTAAATGTTTTAGGAGAACAGATGCAATCACTTTATAATAAAATAGAAATAATAAATAAGGCTATTAATAAACTACAGCCAACAGTGATACAATCCACCACTATTGAGACTAAAGAGATTGCTCCCAGCTTTCAGCCTCCCCCGAGTGTATCTAATTTTAAGATAAGACCAATATTTGAATTAGACAAACTACTAGAAGAAAAATTTAATAAATTAAGTATTAAAACTTTAAATAAGGAATTTCAATACGAGGTTATTGAAAATAATGATCATAGTCAGGTAATTAATAATCAAATAAATAAAATTAATACTAAATGGGCAGATAAGCCCATAAAAAATAAATATCACTATCCTAGACCGACTCCAATGGATGTTTTACATGAAGAATATACTGATATAATTGATATTAGTTATTCTGGTAATAAAATATATGAATGGAATATTGATGTTTATTCTAATAAACAAATTTATAATACAGTTCATAGGATGTTGATGTATGCTACTATATGCAAAAGTAATAATAATACTGATAAGACAATTGCATCCATGATAGTTGCAGGATTTACTGGTCAACTTAAAGGTTGGTGGGATAATTTTTTATCTCAAGAAAATAAAGATGAAATTATACAAACAGTAAAACAAGAGAATAATATTTTTGTAGAAAATGCGGTTTATACACTAACTATTAATATAATAGAACATTTTACTGGTAGATTCAGTGATAATAGTGATACTATTAGAACTCTATTACAGAATTTAAGGTGTAAAACACTTTCTGATTTTAGATGGTATAAAGATACATTCTTAAGTAGAGTAATAGAATTACCCGAATGTGGTAATACTCATTGGAAATCTAAATTTATAGATGGACTTTCTAGTTTATTTGCAGAGAGAATAAGAAAAACTCTTAGAAAAAATAATATTACTATAGCATATGAAAATTATACATATGGATCATTAATAGATACTTGCATTCAAGAGGGATTAGCTCTTTGTAATGAAATAAAGCTGAATCAGCAAATTAAAAGACAAAATTTAGATGAAAGAAAACAATTAGGACAATTCTGTCAATAATTTGGATTAGAAAATCCTCACACTAGTAAAACTAGTAAATCTCATAAAAACATGATAAGGTATATAAATCTAAAAAATGCAGACCTTCTCCATATTATCTTGAAAAGAAAAAACAAAAAACAGATAATAAATCTAAAAAACCTAAGTATGATAAAAGGAAAAAGAAACATAATGAAAGACATTGTAAAACATGTGAAAAATTTGGTCATACTACAGAATACTGTTGGACTAGGAAAAAGATAAATAATCTTTATATTCCTGAGAATATAAAATCTATAGTTATACAGTCATTACAACAGTCTGAATCGGAAAAATCAGAAACAGATGATACTTATGACTCAGAAGAAATAATAAGTGCTTTAAATAATGAAGACAGTTCTGAATCAGAATGTGAACCATGCAAACTAGGACAAATATGTTCTACAGAAAAAGGGAAAAATAAAATTGAAGATAATAATTCAGATGAATTTTATAAGATAATGTCTCAATTTTTAGAGATGAAGATTAATGTATTAACTTCTAATAATATTATGGAATTATTAAAATCCATAAAAGATCCAAAATTAAGAATGTAGATTATTGAACAATTCAATATGGAAGAAGGAACTTCTTCATCTAAAAAAGGACTTACTTCAGATAAACTTTTAGACTCTAGAACATATAATATGAAGGAAGCTATGAGTCAATTAAAGAATAAGTATCAAATTAGTAATGAAAATATATCGATACAAACGCTTTATAAAGAAATTAATAATTTAAAGGAAGAAATTAAATTACTAAAAGACCAACAAATAATACAAGAAAACAGAATAATTAAATTAGAAGATAATTCTAAGGATAATATAGGAAATACTTCAAAAAGTAGTATATTAAATGATGAGTTTAGTACTCCAGAAAATTTCCCAGATAATTTTCTGTCTACATTAGAAATGGTAATATCCCAAAAATGGTATGTTAAAATATCATTATTAATTGATAATTATTATACTAAGAATTTCATGGCATTAGTTGATAGTGGTGCAGATTTAAATGTTATTCAGGAAGGATTAATTCCTACTAGATATTTTCATAAAACTAGTCATAATTTATGGCATGCTGGAGGAGATAAATTACAGATTAAATATAAACTCCCTAAAGCTTTTATTTGTATTAATAATACATGTATTGCTCAAAGTTTTATTTTAGCAAAAGATATTTCTAACCAAGTTATACTTGGTACACCTTTTTTAAACAAAATATACCCAATTAAGAAAATAGATAATAACGGCATAATTGGAACTTTTGAAAATAATAATATCTTTCTTGAGTTTATAACAGAACCACATATTAAAATGTTACATAATATGTATGATAATATTATGTCAAAACAGAATCAAACAAATTTTTTAAAACAAGAAATTTATATTTTGTCAATTGAAGAACAATTAAATAATTCTAGATTACATAGTAAAATTGAATTATTAAAAAATAATTTCTGAATGGAAATTTGTAATGATCATCCTAATGCTTTTTGGAATAGAAAAAACATATTGTTTCTTTACCATATGAAGATTCTTTTAATGAAAAAGAAATTCCTACTAAAGCTAGACCTTGCCAAATGAATGCAGAATATTTAGAAATTTGTAAAAAAGAAATTGAGTCTCTTTTACAGAAAGGTTTAATAAGTCCTTCTCAGTCATCATGGTCATGTACTGCATTTTATGTTAATAAACATTCGAAAATTGAAAGAGGTATACCCAGATTAGTTATCAATTATAAACCACTAAATAAAGTTTTAAAATGGATTAGACATCCTATCCCTAATAAAAAGGGTTTATTAGATAGATTATATGATTGTTTAATATTTTCTAAATTTGACTTAAAGTCGGGATATTGGCAAATTCAGATTGATAAATCTGATAGGTATAAAACAGCATTTAATGTTCCTATTGGACATTATGAATGGAATGTAATGCCATTTGGATTAAAGAATGCCCCTTCTGAATTTCAGAAAATTATGAATGATATTTGTAATCCCTATAGTACATTTATAATTGTGTATATTGATGAGATCTTAGTATACTCAAAAACAATTGAAATGCATTTTAAACATTTAAATATGTTTAAATCAATTGTGATGCAAAATGGTTTAGTTATCTCAAAACCAAAGATGGTTTTATTTCAAACCAAAATAAGATTTCTTGGTCATATAATTGATAAAGGAAATATTATTCCTATAAACAGAAGTATTGATTTTGCAGAAAAATTTCCTGATAAAATCACTGATAAAACAATGTTACAAAGATTTTTAGGAAGCTTAAATTATATTGCTTCCTATTATAAAGACTTGGTTAAGGATACAGCTATTTTATATGATAGACTTAAAAAGAACCCTAAACCTTGGACAAAAAATCATTCTGAGGCAGTAAGAAGAATAAAAGAAAAGGTAAAAGTATTATCTTGTTTAATGATTAGTAATCCTAATTGGGAAAAAATAATTGGAAAAGATGCTTCTGATCTAGGATTTGGAGGAATTTTAACTCAGAAAAATCCAGAAAATAAACAAGTATATCTTGTTAGATTTCATTCAGGAAAATGGAATGGATCACAGAAAAGTTATGCTACTGTAGCTAAGGAAATTTTAGCAATAGTTAAATGTGTTTTAAAATTTCAGGATGATTTATATAATCAGAGATTTATTATAAAAATAGACTGTAGTGCTGCAAAATTTATGTTTCAAAAAGATTTTAAACATGATGTTTCTAAACAAATGTTTGCCAGATGGCATGCTCATTTAGCCCCATTTGATTTTGAAATCATTTATAAAAAAGGAGAAGATAATAATCTTCCAGATTTTTTTACTAAGGAATATTTATCTCAATGACAGGTATGAGTTCTCATGGACGAGGAACTCCCTCTTATAAAGGAAGAGGTGGTAGAGGATATTCCTCTCATGGTCAGACCTCATATGGTCAAAAAAAGATTCTAGAAGTTTTATCCCAATATGGGAGACAGAAGCTAATAGCTATGGATTTGTCTCAAGACAAAGAATATCAAGAATTCTTGAATTTCAAGAAAAATCAGCAAACTTCCACTGAAGGTGCAGAAGGTAATACTCCTTCTTATGCCAAAGTAATTGGTGAAGAAGAAACTGAATCCAATAATATTGGATTCTCAGAGAATGAATATAGAGAAATTATATTTCTCTTGGAGGAAAAAGATCTTAAATGGAAAAATGATCCATGGACCTTAATACAAAGGTATATGGATAAATTTTTTATGCCTACTAGAACTTATAAAACAAGATTGTTTTATGAACAAATATTAATCCAAAGTGGTTCATGTGAAATAACACATTTCTTTGCAAAAACCAAAGAAATTTATAATTTCAGTAAGATTATTATTAAGAAGGTTATATCCGTTGAAGAATGGGGTATTTCTCCTATGAGAGAAAGAGAAATTATAATGAATACCTTAGCATTAGTCAAGTATAATTATTGGGACTATTGTGATGCTTTCATAAAAACATTTTATTATGAAAATGAAAGACATAAGCACTCTTGGTTTATAAAGGTATGTGGTCAGGTGTATAATATGGACATCCCACACTGGTTTATAAACTGGTTTTATTGTTTTGGCCCAACTCCAGAAATATTACCGGAATTAATGAAAAAATATTTTAATCGATGGGTAGAAGTTTCTCCCCAACTTCTTAAAAAACAAGAAAATAAATTTTATGTTGATGGAATAGCCTCATGCTTTTTCTTTATTGAATTTTCAATACCATGGATCTGTAAATAGAGTCCAGAA
This sequence comes from Knoxia roxburghii, assembly GCA_030378225.1. Lineage (NCBI taxonomy): Eukaryota > Viridiplantae > Streptophyta > Magnoliopsida > Gentianales > Rubiaceae > Knoxia > Knoxia roxburghii. The sequence goes on along the minus strand of CM059415.1, from coordinate 39,086,626 downwards.
GTTGGTCATACCAAAACAGGAATTCCTTGTTTACAAAGAAAATTCTTTACCCGATTTTGGGAAAAAATGATGCAAATTGATTCATCTACTCAAGAGATCTTGGCTCAAGACACTTTGGACTTGATGCAGACACAGATTGATGAATATGAGAGTCAACAAAATAATATTGAGACTCCATCTCCTTTTGATTATATCACCAAAAAATTTAGAATGCGATCAGAAAATTTAACCAAGCAACAAATGATTGCTGCTTATGTTGATACAATGAAAAAAGATTTGATGTCTCAATTTGAAGAGAACAACTCCATTAAATCCGAATCAACCACGGCATCGATGCCTGATGTCTCAGAAGATGTGCTTATTGATGATATCTTTGAAGCAATAACGGATACCTTGGTGGAAAATATTTCAAAAAAGACAGAGGAAGCATCTTCTTCAACACAAAAAGAAAAAGGTAAAGCAAAAATAGAGGTATAAGGCTGGCTGCTGATCAATAATGGATGCTGACGCAAGTGATGATGATATTGCTCACCAATAATGGATGCTGACGCAGATGATGATATTGCTCACCAATAATGGATGTTGATGCAGGTGCTGATGATATTGTTCCTGTAATCATTAAATAAGGACAGAATGTATAGATTAGTCAATTTTTCTTTTTAAGTGCTGAGACTATTTGAAAATAGTTCTTACGCCTTTTTAGTAGTATGAAAGGACATGAAGGCAGAAGGGAAAGATCATCATCTTCTCTACTACTTCATAATTTCTCTTGTATGCTCATGTGTTGAGCGTTTTCCTTCTTTTGTAAATTATTTTCAAAGTAAATACACAATTCCATATTTTGGTATCAAGGAGCTGAGTAGCTCTTGATGACTGGTGGTCAGAAACCGTAAGTTTTCTAAAATTTTATTTTGTTTAAATATGTTTAGCCTTATAGGCTAAATTATTTGTGTGTTGTCTGATAACTATATATGCTAAACATGTAATCGATCTTGTTTATTGCTTGAGGTATACTTATGTTAGATAATTAAAACTGGCCTTACATATAAATTTATATCCTGTTTAACATCTGGCCTGGTAAATCCCGCTTAAGCCATGGTTAGGCGTTTAGGGAAATTGGTATGATGTTGTAGTGGGTAGACTGTTTATGAGAAAGTGCCGGATTTATATTATGATGTAAAATTATCCTATGTAATTTTACTAATAATGTATATATATATCCTATGTATTGTAATTTTACTAATAGGATTAAAGCTGAATCAATAATTACTAATAATTTTACTAATAGGATTAAAAGTAATAATATATGTCTTTTAATTATACATCATAATATAAATCCGGCACTTTCTCATAAACAGTCTACCCACTACAACATCATACCAATTTCCCTAAACGCCTAACCATGGCTTCAGCGGGATTTACCAGGCCAGATGTTAAACAGGATATAAATTTATGTGTAAGGCCAGTTTTAATTATCTAACCTAAGCATACCTCAAGATATAAACAAGATCGATTACATGTTTAGCATGTATAGTTATCAGACAACACACAAATAATTTAGCCTAAACATATTTAAACAAAATAAAATTTTAGAAAACTTACGGTTTCTGACCACCAGTCTTCAAGAGCTACTCAGCTCCTTGATACCAAAATATGGAATTGTGTATTTACTTTGAAAATAATTTACAAAAGAAGGAAAAGGCTCAACACATGAGCATACAAGAGAAATTATGAAGTAGTAGAGAAGATGATGATCTTTCCCTTCTGCCTTCATGTCCTTTTATACTACTAAAAAGGCGTAAGAACTATTTTCAAATAGTCTCAGCACTTAAAAAGAAAAATTGACTAATCTATACATTTTGTCCTTATTTAATGATTACAGGAACAATATCATCAGCACCTGCATCAGCATTCATTATTGGTGAGCAATATCATCATCACCTGCGTTAGCATCCATTATTAGTGAGCAATATCATCATCACTTGCGTCAGCATCCATTATTGGTCAGCAGCCAGCCTTATACCTCTATTTTTTGCTTTACCTTTATCTTTTTGTGTTGAAGAAGATGCTTCCTCTGTCTTTTTTGAAATATTTTCCACCAAGGTATCCTTTATTGCTTCAAAGATATCATCAATAAGCACATCTTCTGAGACATCAGGCATCGATGCCGTGGTTGATTCGGGTTTAGTGGATTTGTTCTCTTCAAATTGAGACATCAAATCTTTTTTCATTGTATCAACATAAGCAGCAATCATTTGTTGCTTGGTTAAATTTTCTGATCGCATTCTAAATTTTTTGGTGATATAATCAAAAGGAGATGGAGTCTCAATATTATTTTGTTGACTCTCATATTCATCAATCTGTGTCTGCATCAAGTCCAAAGTGTCTTGAGCCAAGATCTCTTGAGTAGATGAATCAATTTGCATCATTTTTTCCCAAAATCGGGTAAAGAATTTTCTTTGTAAACAAGAAATTCCTGTTTTGGTATGACCAACTTCTGGACTCCATTTACAGATCCATGGTATTGAAAATTCAATAAAGAAAAAGCATGAGGCTATTCCATCAATATAAAATTTATTTTCTTGTTTTTTAAGAAGTTGGGGAGAAACATCTACCCATCGATTAAAATATTTTTTCATTGATTCCTGTAATATTTCTGGAGTTGGGCCAAAACAATAAAACCAGTTTATAAACCAGTGTGGGATGTCCATATTATACACCTGAGCACATACCTTTATAAACCAAGAGTGCTTATGTCTGTCATTTTCATAGTAAAATGTTTTTATGAAAGCATCACAGTAGTCCCAATAATTATACTTGACTACTGCTGAGGTATTCATTGTAATTTCTCTTTCTCTCATAGGAGAAATACCCCATTCTTCAACGGATATAACCTTCTTAATAATAATCTTACTGAAATTATAAATTTCTTTAGTTTTTGCAAAGAAATGTGTTATTTCACATGAACCACTTTGGATTAATATTTGTTCATAAAACGATCTTGTTTTATAAGTTCTAGTAGACATAAAAAATTTATCCATATACCTTTGTATTAAGGTCCATGGATCATTTTTCCATTTAAGATCTTTTTCCTCCAAGAGAAATATAATTTCTCTATATTCATTCTCTGATAATCCAATATTATTGGATTCAGTTTCTTCTTCACCAATTACTTTGGCATAAGAAGGAGTATTACCTTCTGCACCTTCAGTGGAAGTTTGCTGATTTTTCTTGAAATTCAAGAATTCTTGATATTCTTTGTCTTGAAACAAATCCATAGCTATTAGCTTCTGTCTCCCATATTGGGATAAAACTTCTGGAATCTTCTTTTGACCATATGAGGTCTGACCATGAGAGGAATATCCTCTACCACCTCTTCCTCTATAAGAGGGAGTTCCTCGTCCATGAGAACTCATACCTGTCATTGAGATAAATATTCCCTAGTAAAAAAATCTGGAAGATTATTATCTTCTCCTTTTTCATAAATTATTTCAAAATCAAATGGGGCTAAATGAGCATGCCATCTGGCAAACATTTGTTTAGAAACATCATGTTTAAAATCTTTTTGAAACATAAATTTTGCAGCACTACAGTCTGTTTTTATAATAAATCTCTGATTATATAAATCATCCTGGAATTTTAAAACACATTTAACTATTGCTAAAATTTCCTTAGCTACAGTAGCATAACTTTTCTGTGATCCATTCCATTTTCCTGAATGAAATCTAACAAGATATACTTGTTTATTTTCTGGATTTTTCTGAGTTAAAATTCCTCCAAATCCTAGATCAGAAGCATCTGTTTCAATTATTTTTTCCCAATTAGGATTACTAATCATTAAACAAGGTAATACTTTTACCTTTTCTTTTATTCTTCTTACTGCCTCAGAATGATTTTTTGTCCAAGGTTTAGGGTTCTTTTTAAGTCTATCATATAAAATAGCTGTATCCTTAACCAAGTCTTTATAATAGGGAGCAATATAATTTAAGCTTCCTAAAAATCTTTGTAATATTGTTTTATCAGTGATTTTATCAGGAAATTTTTCTGCAAAATCAATACTTCTGTTTATAGGAATAATATTTCCTTTCTCAATTATATGACCAAGAAATCTTATTTTGGTTTGAAATAAAACCATCTTTGGTTTTGAGATAACTAAACCATTTTGCATCACAATTGATTTAAACATATTTAAATGTTTAAAATGCATTTCAATTGTTTTTGAGTATACTAAGATATCATCAATATACACAATTATAAATGTACTATAGGGATTAAAAATATCATTCATAATTTTCTGAAATTCAGAAGGGGCATTCTTTAATCCAAATGGCATTACATTCCATTCATAATGTCCAATAGAAACATTAAATGCTGTTTTATACCTATCAGATTTATCAATCTGAATTTGCCAATATCCTGACTTTAAGTCAAATTTAGAAAATATTAAACTATCATATAATCTATCTAATAAATCCTTTTTATTAGGGATAGGATGTCTAATCCATTTTAAAACTTTATTCAGTGGTTTATAATTGATAACTAATCTGGGTATACCTCTTTCAATTTTCGAATGTTTATTAACATAAAATGCAGTACATGACCATGATGACTGAGAAGGACTTATTAAACCTTTCTGTAAAAGAGACTCAATTTCTTTTTTACAAATTTCTAAATATTCTGCATTCATTTGGCAAGGTCTAGCTTTAGTAGGAATTTCTTTTTCATTAAAAGAATCTTCATATGGTAAAGAAACAATATGTTTTTTCTATTCCAAAAAGCATTAGGATGATCATTACAAATTTCCATTCAGAAATTATTTTTTAATAATTCAATTTTACTATGTAATCTAGAATTATTTAATTGTTCTTCAATTGACAAAATATAAATTTCTTGTTTTAAAAAATTTGTTTGATTCTGTTTTGACATAATATTATCATACATATTATGTAACATTTTAATACGTGGTTCTGTTATAAACTCAAGAAAGATATTATTATTTTCAAAAGTTCCAATTATGCCGTTATTATCTTTTTTCTTAATTGGGTATATTTTGTTTAAAAAAGGTGTACCAAGTATAACTTGGTTAGAAATATCTTTTGCTAAAATAAAACTTTGAGCAATACATGTATTATTAATACAAATAAAAGCTTTAGGGAGTTTATATTTAATCTGTAATTTATCTCCTCCAGCATGCCATAAATTATGACTAGTTTTATGAAAATATCTAGTAGGAATTAATCCTTCCTGAATAACATTTAAATCTGCACCACTATCAACTAATGCCATGAAATTCTTAGTATAATAATTATCAATTAATAATGATATTTTAACATACCATTTTTGGGATATTACCATTTCTAATGTAGACAGAAAATTATCTGGGAAATTTTCTGGAGTACTAAACTCATCATTTAATATACTACTTTTTGAAGTATTTCCTATATTATCCTTAGAATTATCTTCTAATTTAATTATTCTGTTTTCTTGTATTATTTGTTGGTCTTTTAGTAATTTAATTTCTTCCTTTAAATTATTAATTTCTTTATAAAGCGTTTGTATCGATATATTTTCATTACTAATTTGATACTTATTCTTTAATTGACTCATAGCTTCCTTCATATTATATGTTCTAGAGTCTAAAAGTTTATCTGAAGTAAGTCCTTTTTTAGATGAAGAAGTTCCTTCTTCCATATTGAATTGTTCAATAATCTGCATTCTTAATTTTGGATCTTTTATGGATTTTAATAATTCCATAATATTATTAGAAGTTAATACATTAATCTTCATCTCTAAAAATTGAGACATTATCTTATAAAATTCATCTGAATTATTATCTTCAATTTTATTTTTCCCTTTTTCTGTAGAACATATTTGTCCTAGTTTGCATGGTTCACATTCTGATTCAGAACTGTCTTCATTATTTAAAGCATTTATTATTTCTTCTTCTTCTTCTGAGTCATAAGTATCATCTGTTTCTAATTTTTCCGATTCAGACTGTTGTAATGACTGTATAACTATAGATTTTATATCCTCAGGAATATTAAGATTATTTATCTTTTTCCTAGTCCAACAGTATTCTGTAGTATGACCAAATTTTCCACATGTTTTACAATGTTTTTCATTATGTTTCTTTTTCCTTTTATCATACTTAGGTTTTTTAGATTTATTATCTATTTTTTGTTTTTTCTTTTCAAGATAATATGGAGAAGGTCTGCGTTTTTTATATTTATATACCTTATCATGTTTTTTATGAGATTTACTAGTTTTACTAGTTTGAGGATTTTCTAATCCAAATTGTTGACAGAATTGTCCTAATTGTTTTCTTTCATCTAAATTTTGTCTTTTAATTTGCTGATTCAGCTTTATTTCATTACAAAGAGCTAATCCCTCTTGAATGCAAGTATCTATTAATGATCCATATGTATAATTTTCATATGCTATAGTAATATTATTTTTTCTAAGAGTTTTTCTTATTCTCTCTGCAAATAAACTAGGAAGTCCATCTATAAATTTAGATTTCCAATGAGTATTACCACATTCGGGTAATTCCATTACTCTACTTAAGAATGTATCTTTATACCATCTAAAATCAGACAGTGTTTTACACCTTAAATTCTGTAATAAAGTTCTAATAGTATCACTATTATCACTGAATCTACCAGTAAAATATTCTATTATATTAATAGTTAGTGTATAAACTGCATTTTCTACAAAAATATTATTCTCTTGTTTTACTGTTTGCATAATTTCATCTTTATTTTCTTGAGATAAAAAATTATCCCACCAACCTTTAAGTTGACCAGTAAATCCTGCAACTATCATGGATGCAATTGTCTTATCAGTATTATTATTACTTTTGCATATAGTAGCATACATCAACATCCTATGAACTGTATTATAAATTTGTTTATTAGAATAACCATCAATATTCCATTCATATATTTTATTACCAGAATAACTAATATCAATTATATCAGTATATTCTTCATGTAAAACATCCATTGGAGTCGGTCTAGGATAGTAATATTTATTTTGTATGGGCTTATCTGCCCATTTAGTATTAATTTTATTTATTTGATTATTAATTACCTGACTATGATCATTATTTTCAATAACCTCGTATTGAAATTCCTTATTTAAAGTTTTAATACTTAATTTATTAAAATTTTCTTCTAGTAGTTTGTCTAATTCAAATATTGGTCTTATCTTAAAATTAGATACACTCGGGGGAGGCTGAAAGCTGGGAGCAATCTCTTTAGTCTCAATAGTGGTGGATTATATCACTGTTGGCTGTAGTTTATTAATAGCCTTATTTATTATTTCTATTTTATTATGAAGTGATTGCATCTGTTCTCCTAAAACATTTAAAAATAAATTTGTATAATTTTGTTGTTCAAACATATTATTAATATGCTTACATGTAATTGCTAAAGTAGCATTTTCAATTAATTTTATAAATGCTGAAAAGTGATGAATCTTTCCATTTTTTTGTATTTGAAAAGCTTGTTGTGGAGGATATATCCCTTTAAAAACACTTTCTGTTGTAAGTTTATAATCTCGTTCAATTACAGAAATATAATTGTTTACATATCTATATATAAACCAATGAACAAAAGGTATTAATGCATTTATCATGTTACAGTATGTATAAAATTCATCCTGTAAATATAACATTTCTTTCTGATTATATGTTTCAGAAAACTATTTTTTAAACTGGTTATAACCTGGGTCTTTAAATTCTTCTGAAATTATTTTTCTTGCTGGAGAACCAAGACTAAAATCTATAATATTACTTATATCCATTAAATAGGAAATTCCATGTCCGACATTGTCGGGTCTAGCTCATTTCTAGTATAAGGATTATTATTATTATTACCTTCTTTTACTATATTATTTCTGTTTATATACAATTTCTCTGCTAAGGGAGTGGAAATATCTGATTCTCTTATTTGAGAAATGGATGCCCTAGAAGGCATTGGAGATTCTACTCTATAATCATGAGAAGTAGATGCTCTAGAAGGCATAGGAGGTTCAACCCTATAATCTATAGGTGAAATATATGATCTCATTGATTTACTTGTCGGATATGATAACAATTTTAATTGATTATCAAATCTAATATTAACATTTCCTTCATTATTTTGGATAATATCAATTATATCACTTTGATCCTGAGTCTGTGGTTTAATAGGAACAGCCTGTTCTATTACCCAATGTTCTGAAAAAGTAATTTCTTCCTATTTAATAGGTCTTCTACTACTAATATTTGATTTATTAAAATTAGTTTCGATTATTATAGTTTCATTCTTATTTTTATCCATTATCTTACAATGAGAATTTAATGTAAAATTATTATGTATTGAAATTACATATGTGGTTAATAATTATTATGTAAAATTATACATTTAATAATTTTACTAATAATTTTACATTTAATAATATGTAAAATTATCTTATGTAAAAATAATTTTATTACCTTCTTTTACAAATTAAATATCTCTTCAACAAATTTAAATGTAAATATTTAAATATTAATTTTAATTTAATTCAATCTATTTTAATATAAAATTAATTATACTAATCTAAAATATATAATAAAAGATAAGTACAAATTACATCTTAATCTAATCCATATACCTATTAATTACATAATAAATATCCATTAAGTAAATAATAATAATTAAAATAAATATAATTTTTTTAAAAAAATTGTACTCCTCTATGCCCCTTTTTCCCTTCGCGATCGGCTACCTCCTCTGCCACAGCAACTCGCTGGCTGCCACCAATTCCCGCTGCCAACCACCAGCGAACCAGTCATCTCTTCCCTCGTTTTGGTCGCGCCACCATTCCGATTAGATTTCTCACACCTCCAGGACCAAAACCCAGCAAACTTTCCCTCTCTTCCAAGTTTCTCTCTCCCCATCACTGTCGCGCACTGTCGCCGCCGCCTCGATCTCACTCCCCAGCTGCTAGCCGATGTCCCTTCGTCCAGTTACAGCTTTCTTTCTGGCTCGATCTTGATTTCTGAATCAGGAGGGCGTCCTCTCAGGAGCTTTTTACGCCTTTATTCCTCACAGCTTCCCGAAGCCCTCCCCGGAACAAAAAAAAAAACCACAACTATTTCCAGCAAAAAAACCACAGCATGAAACCAACACCATTTTGCGAAAAAACCACAGCTTTTTAGCCTTTTTTCAACCAAAATCGGCATCTTTTTTTCATCCATTTTGACCTCCATAGCATAAATTTTCAAACTAAAACATACTTTCAATCTAATGGTTCCCTTGCTTTATTTGGCGGCTCATTTGATATTTCCATTTTCTATTGCAAACAGGGTTCACTTATGAAGCATCAGGAGTTGTTACTCCATAAGAAATCCAAAGAGGTGAAAAGCTGTACTCATCTAATGTTTCATATGGAACACCAATGCTTTATATTCCTGATTTGGTGCTTCGATTTGAACATTGTCAACTTCCATATTCTACATTTAGTTATGGAATTACACAAGTTGTAGTTGTAGGTTCAATTTTACAGGACGAAAATACAAACTCCTGAAGATGTACTGAAGGTTACTATGGCTAAAGAACCCCGCACTGGAAACACTTCAAACTGCTCAAAACAAGAGGTATTGTTGTTTCTTTTTCTCCTGATTTGGTCTCTTTTTACGAAGCATCACCGGTGGTTCTTGACCAATTCTGAGGCAAATGAGCGTTTGGAATTGGAAACACCGGAGATGACTTCTTTTGTGGTATTAATGTTTGACTCAAGAATTTTTCTTTCATACTTGTCTAGATACTTTAGCCTCCTTCAACAACCCCAACAATAAAAAGCAAACAAAAGTTGACAATAATTCAAGTACGTTTGCAACTTGCATTATTGCCACCGGAATTTTCATATCCTAATCCTTGAGTTGTTTTCTTTTATCCATATCTTAATTTTCATACCCACACCACTCTCTACTCCCAAATGATGTAGATGGTTCAATACAATTTAACAAATAAAGACAATTATAAATATACTTGACGAATAAGTGTAAGAATGTACTAAACTCGATCCAACATTGCTAAATCTTAAATTTTTTTTAATACAAATTCATTCTTCCTAGGCATATTTAAGTATATGACAATATGCCCTTAATTTTGACCATTTGAATTTTCAAAATACAAATAAAACAAAATGAAAAAGAAAATACCTTATGCATAAAACTAAATCGATTCCCATTATCAGATACAGTAAGTAAATCCACTAGTGCTTTATGAAGGAGGGGAGATTATGCAGAGAAAAACGAGCAATATATTTCTAGTCCAGTTCATTCTTCAGCCTCTATCCGGCCACACAATTAGCAAAGTAGTCGGCCCAACCTATCTAAATATTAAGAATTCTATACCTGGAAAAATATCTTAAATCTGATCATCCAATTGTGGTGGCACCTCAAAAGGCTGTAGTTTTTCCCACTGAGCATGAGTTTCTCTCCGGCATCTGCCACCCTGACATAATAACGAGACCGCTAAACGAATCAACCCGAATAATACTTCTTTTAGAAATTATAAAATCTGGAATTAATATATTACCATGATCATCTTCTCCTTTACAGACACGAGTATATTCCACAAACCTCTCTTTGTACACTGCCCAATACAAATACCCTTTTAAAATTACGCACTTAGTGCGACAAGGCGGCTTTTGATCCTTTGGTTCGTAGCCATCAAGAATCTGATAGCGAATTGTTGTCCAAGAATAACCACTATCTATAGATAGAAATTTTGAATATCACACGAATTTTTGTGGTATAAATATATTGCAACTTGGCTACTATGTGGGTGAAAGAATCAAAGCCGAAGCCAACAGCACTGGTTACATAACCTTTGCCGATATCTGCAGGTAACAAATTGCATTGGCGTAAGGTAGGATTCCATAAAAGTATTTTGGCGTCAAAACCACAATTGAGCTTGCAAACAACCTACAAACAAATACTCCATCGCAGCAACAGATTATCTTTACGTTAGCATTATGTAAATGTAAGGAGGACTCCATGTCCCTCAGCGAGGGGGAAATTTTGAGTTTTTCAGAGAGCACGAGCACATTCATTGGATCAGACTTTTCCGGATAACTGGCGATTGCATGAATGGTGAGTTGACAACAGGTGAAAGATGATGGTGATGGTGTGGAGGACTGTCGCAGCCAAACGACTTTGGGAGGGGATGTTGCCTGGTGATATAACAGATTTGATCTGGAAAAATATGGTGGATTTGAGAAAATAAAAATGTGTCATGATTTGTTTAAATAAGTGAGTCAAATGAGGTCCTTTGGTGGTATCCTGAATAAGATTTCTATAGCGATATCGTGAGGTAAGCCTGGTATTAAAGTGGATGATTCCTCCATGATCATAGATGATAGCTTGGGTGTTTTTGTAGAATATTTGTGTATATCAAAGAAATCTTTCTGTTGTACCGGTTATTTAAATTAGGATTAAGATTAGCCTTATCGGATAACTTATCAAGTTTATCCTTTGTATGTATTATAAAGACAACTTCCATGTACGTAATTATATGAGTTAAATATATACAGAACTTTTTGTTCTTGCTCAATTCTTTCTTCAAGGTATCAGAGCAGGATTACTGCTGCGTCTGAATTTTTTTTCCGTTTTAATATCTGTCGAGTATGGCTAGTTCTAGTTCAAGTGTGGAATTGCCTAGTGGAGGACGAGAGCATGAGTCCTGTTCCTCAGAACGGTTAACCACCATTTTACTAAACGAATTCAATTATTTGCCATGGTCGCGAGCAGTGAAAATTGCTCTTGGCGGTCGATCGAAAATTGGATTCATTAATGGCAAAGAACAGGCTCCTGATATGACAGGCGCAGGGTATGAAGCTTGGATTTCAAAAGATCATTTGGTTATGTCATGGTTGCTGCATTCCATGGAACCAAAGATCGCCGAGTTGTTTAGTTATTATGATTCTTCGTTTGAGATGTGGGAGGCCGTATATGACATGTACGACAATCAGAACAACACAGCTCGTATTTTCCAAATTCACCAGGAGATTGCTAGTGTTCGGCAGGAGAAAAAATCTTTTGTCCATGTACTTGCAAAGTTGAAAGGGTTATGGAATGAGCTGGACGTTTATCGTCCTCATTGTGTTGATCCTATTATTTTGAAGAAGCGAACGGAAGAAGATCGGGTCTTCCAATTGCTTGCAAGTCTCGGGGCTGATTTTGAGGATTTTCGCAGAAATATTCTAATGACTGATGATCTTCCTTCACTTAAAATGATTTGTGCTGCTATTCAAAGAGAGGAAGTAAGACGGAAAGTGATGATTTCAGATGGGGCATCAGGTCTGGAGGTGTCATCAGAAAATTCTGCGCACACAGTTCAAGTGCAGGTGCTTCCAGGGAAAAAATCAGTTAAAGGTGAGCGTGTTTGCACTCATTGTGGGGGTGTCGGTCACACAGTTGATAGATGTTGGACGTTGCATCCAGAAATGAGGCCAAAGTTTCAAAGTAAAAAAGGGAGTGATAGGCGGTCAAGAACTGCTTATTTGAGTCACGGTTTGGAAGCAGGGGCTTCAAATCCCATGAATTTGTTGCATGGATTTGCGGCTTATCTCCAGGAGCAACAAGGAAAAACTGCAGCCGCAAAGTCCTCTAGTGGAACGGATTCATCCTCAACAGCTCTTCTGGGTTACGCCCCAGGTTTTTTTGATTCTGTTAAAGTGGATTCATCTCAAGGTATTTCTCATGCTCTTGCGTTTGCTTTTCATATTAATTCCGTGTGCGACTTATGGGTTGTGGATTCCGGTGCGACGAATCATGTGTCTAATCGTCGCTCCTCTCTTCATAATTTTCGTCCATGTTCTTCTCCAACGGTTATTTCAGTAGCCAATGGGAAGGGAGTTTTAGTAGAGGGAAAAGGAAAAGTTAATTTGTTTCCTTCCTTAGCGTCTGAAGTTCTCTATGTACCAGGATTTCCATTGCAACTTTTGTCTGTGAAACGACTAATTTCTTCCTTTGATTGTGAGGTCCTTTTTACAGCTGATCGTGTGTTATTTCAGGACCGTCTCTCCAAGAGGACGATTGGTGAGGGGTTTCACCGCCATGGTTTATATTTTTTTGTCTCAAGACCGGTTGCAGCTTATTTTAATTCTGCAGTAATAAGTTCTGAGCTGCAAATAAAGGTTGATTGTTCGGGTAGTGATAATCTGCATCCTGATCAACTATTGAGGCATGATTATAGTCATTCAAGAGTTCCTGTTTGTTCCCAGAATTTGTCTTCAGTTTCTGGTTCTGCCCAGAATTTGTCTTCAGTTTCTGGTTCTGCCCAGGAAATTTTTTCAGCAACCAGGAGGAAATTTTTTCTGCAGCAGCCACAAGTTTCAGCAGCAGCAGTGGCGCCTTCAGCTGCAGCCGCGGCGCCTTCAGCAGCAGCGGCGGCGACTCCAGCAGCAGCAGCAGGTCCAGCAGCAGCAGCAGGCTCCTTGATTCCGCAGCAGCCGTTTTTTACAAAGTGTGTGAAGTCTGCAACTGGTCAACAGCAACTGCTGCCTTGTGTGAGTTCTCAAACGGGTGCCGACCGCAAGTTATTATGGCACTATCGGTTAGCCCATCCTTCGGAAGCAACGTTGGCTCGATTATCCCTTGAGGTGCCAAAAACAAATTCTATCTCTTGTGATGTTTGTCATTATTCGAAGTCAACTAGGCTGCCTTTTAATGATTCTTTGTCTAAATCTGCACAATTATTTGATTTAATTCATACGGATGTGTGGGGGCCGTTTTCTGAGTCAATTGACCATTTTTGATTTTTTGTGACCTTTATTGATGATTGTTCTAGAACTACGTGGGTATATCTGCTGAAATCTAAAAAAGAGGTGTATCCTACTTTTAAGGTGTTTCATAAGATGATTGACAATCAATTTGGTCTTCGGATTCGTACGTTGCGTTCTGACAATGGCACAGAGTATAGTTCGAACGATATGAAAATGTATCTAGTTGAGCATGGTATTCTTCATCAAACGAGTTGTGTTTACACACCACAGCAGAACGGTGTCGCTGAACGCAAAAATCGCGATCTGTTGGAAAAGACACGAGCACTAATGCTGCAAATGAACGTGCCGAAACCTTATTGGTCTTTTGGTGTTCTTACTGCTGCGTACTTGGTTAACCGGTTGCCAAGTAGAGTGCTGAATTTTAGAAGCCCACTTGAAATTTTCCAGAAGGTCAAGCCGAGTTTGTCCAATTTGAAAGTATTTGGCTGCCAATGTTTTGTTCATATTCCGGAAATTCACCGCGACAAGTTGGATTCTCGTGCAGTGAAATGCATTTTTCTAGGCTATTCTATCACTCAAAAAGGTTACAAATGTTACGATCCTTCTATTAATAAGTTACACATCAGCAGAGATGTTCTGTTCAATGAATTGGTGCCATTTTTTGAAGATGTGCCCACTGCTAGTGAGGAGTTTTTGATCCCGTTACCTTTGGTGTCTTCATCCTTAGACACCCCTGAACTTGAATCTTTGGGTTCTTCTCCTCCAGGTTTTGCATCTACCACCGATTCAAGCCAGGCATCAGCTAGTGATCCGAATTTAGTTCTTCGTCGCAATCCCAGTCGACTTCGCCGATGACCTGAAAGATACAATGATTATGTGGCAAGTATTAGTCATGCTGCCCGAACTTCATTACTTACTGATGCATCTTTGAAGGGTTTTTCGGTGTCTCACCAGGGTTTTTTTGGCTTCTTTATCCAGTGTTTCTGAGCCCTCAAATTTTTATGAAGCGGTTAAGCACCCTGAATGGCGCAAGGCTATGGATGATGAGTTACAGGCCCTAGTCGATAATCATACTTGGAGTATTGTTCGCCTTCCGCCAGGGAAACACGCTGTTGGTAGTCGATGGGTGTTTAAGACTAAGTTTAATGCAGATGGTTCGATCGAATGACACAAAGCTAGACTTGTGGCTCAGGGATTTACTCAACAGTTTGGCGTCGACTACAAAGAGACGTTTGCACCTGTTGCAAAGATGACAACTGTTCGGGTTTTTCTGTCTATTGCTGTTAATTATGGTTGGGAATTGTCTCAATTGGATGTAAAGAATGCGTTTTTACATGGCAAGTTGGACGAAGAAGTATTTATGCGACTTCCTCCTGGTCATCCTCAAGCTCATCAGTCCGATCTGGTTTGCAAACTTCATAAGTCAATTTATGGTCTGAAGCAGAGTCCTCGTGCGTGGCATGCCCAGTTAAGTCTTGCGCTTGAGAGTCTTGGATTTTCTCGCAGTGTTGCTGATTCTTCCGTGTATATTCGTAGGAATGAGCACGAAGTGTTAGTTGTGCTAATTTATGTTGATGATCTGATTATTACTGGTAGTCGATCGCAATCTATCGCAATCTTGAAAAAACAACTGCAGACTCGATTTTCGGTCAAAGATCTTGGTGACTTAAAATATTTTCTTGGCATCGAAATGGCTAAGTCATCTGAAGGATTATTCTTGAACCAGCGTAAATACATCATTGATCTGCTTCATGATGCTGATCTGGTTGCTGCTAAACCTGCATCTACGCCATTGGATAGTAAGTTCAAGTTTCAGACTGCAAGTCGGCCACTATCCTCCCCCCAAGTTTATCAACGACTTGTGGGTCGATTGATCTATCTCACAATTACGAGACCTGATATTGCATATGCAGTCAGTTTGGTTAGCCAGTATATGCATGCACCTACTGAGTACCATTTGCAGTTGGTCAAGAGGATTCTTCGTTACTTGAAGGGTACCATCGCACGGGGGATTTTAATGGCTCGTCATGGTCACACCAACATTGTTGGGTACACAGACTCGGATTGGGCTGGTAATGTACTGGATCGTCGCTCTACTACTGGGTACTGCGTTTTTGTTGGTGGCAATTTGGTGTCTTGGAAAAGTAAGAAGCAGCACGTGGTTGCACGGTCTAGTGCTGAGGCAGAATACCGAGCTATGGCAGCAGCTGCGTGTGAACTTATTTGGCTTAAGTCACTTTTGGTTGATCTGGGTTTTCCGGTTACTCCTCCAGTTACACTGTTTTGTGATAACCTGGCTGCCATGCACATTGCAGCTAATCCTGTTTTTCATGAGCGGACTAAACACATCGAAGTTGACTGTCATTTTCTTCGAGACTTAGTTCGGTCTAAATTTCTTTCTCCAAGCTATATTCGTAGCTTGGACCAATTGACCGATATTTTCACTAAGACACTTCCCACTGCTCAATTTCATCGATTACTCGGCAAGCTCGGATCCATCAATTTGTTGAATCCCGCTTGAGGGGGTGTGTAGAATATTTGTGTATATCAAAGAAATCTTTCTGTTGTACCGGTTATTTAAATTAGGATTAAGATTAGCCTTATCGGATAACTTATCAAGTTTATCCTTTGTATGTATTATAAAGACAACTTCCATGTACGTAATTGTATGAGTTAAATATATACAGAACTTTCAGTTTTCATAGAGATAGAGATACGTGTTCTGCTTGGGTGTTTTTATAGAGATAAAGATATATGTTTTTATAGAGATAGAGATAGTGGAGCAAGGTACCCAACTATCTATAGATAAGCCAACATTAATATTCCTAATAGTAATAGGATACTGAAACAAAATAGAATAGAGGTAATTTATATGGTGCTCTATCATTTAATTTTACTCATACTTCCAAAAATAATATAGAAATAGGATTAATAGACTACAGTACACGCACTGTTGTAGGAGTTTTTCTTCTTTTTTTTTTCTTTTTCATGCGAGCGTGAGTCCGTGCTCGCCCAAGTTTTTTTTTTTTTTTTTCTTCACAATAGTAATAGTATGTAGCATCAACAGTTTTTCTTTTCTCCCTCTTCCTTAGCATATCTTGGGCGATTTTTTTTTCTTCATCTCTAAAACTTTTTTTTCGTCCGTTTTTCTTTTAAACAATTTAGTAATTTTTCTGTGTTTTTTAATTTTTTAATTATTTTATTTATTTTATAATTAAATAATTTTACATATTGTGATATAATTTCTTTTGTCTTGCGATATGATATGTGAAGTGTGCAGATACGAATACATAGGGCGTTTTTGTTGTATGATATGATTTCTTTTATATTCTTGATATGATATCTGTTGTCTGCTGATCTGATGTATACTATTTTGTGATCTGATATCTATATAATCATGATTTGATCCATCTTAAGTATATTTTAGTTATATTGTATGATTTTTTTTATATTCTTGATGTGATATCTATTGTCTATTGATCTGATGGTTACTATTTTGTGATGTGATGTCTATATAATCATGATCTGATTTCTCTTGTTAAGTATATTTTAGTTCCAAAAGATATGATCTGATTTCTTTTATATTTGTGATATAGTATCTTTTGTCCGCTGATCTGATGTCTACTGTCTAATTTATTTTTAAACAAAAAAGCATTTAAAAGAAAAAAATCGTAGCGCGTGATTGTAGCACGCTACAGTAGGAGCATGATGAATTTTATTCCTATAAACCTACAGTATACGCATCCTAGAATAGAACCTGCATAATATTAAACCACTAATAAATACTCGCAAAATAGAATAGTAATCTGCGCAAATTATATCCTGTACCTAGAGGTACATGTACCTAATAATACATAATCACTCTCACTATAAGAGAGTGAGATACACGCTCTTCTCTTCTTATTCTTCTCCAAAAACCCAGTTCCTTCTTTTTCAAAAAATCACTTCTTCTTCTTAAAAAATCAGTTATTCTTCTTCACCGTACTCCATTCGAAATCGCATTTAATCAAAATTTTCATTCAAACACAGATTTAACAGAGATCGATGATTGTTTTTTCCGACGAACAACACCAAATACAACGAAAAAATTACTTTTTCTTAAAAAATCACTTCGTCATATTCAAAAATCTCTTATTCTTCTTCAAAAATAACTTATTCTTCTTAAAAAATCACCACATTATAAAGTATGAACTGTATTTGATGGATTTACGAAACCTTGTTTTCACGATTTGATGTTGGGTAATGTATTAATGATGTTATATTCGTGTTTTCTTATTCAAATAATGCTCTGTTGCTCCAAAATATGATATATAAATGGTTTCCATGAGGTATTGGCACTTTCATGTGAAATGGGTTGCTTCTGATTCTTTCCTGCTGCTGGACTTGGTAGAACGCGTTATGGGACGTAACTAGACGTTGCGGGACATAACGGGATATTGCTGCTTTGTATTTTGGACGTAGCGGGACATAACAAGACGTTGTGGGACGTTGCTGCTTTGTATTTTCAGACGTTGCGGGACGTTGCTGGACGTAGCTGGACGTATTTGGACATGGTGCTAGTTTTTTCGGACATAGCGAGACGTGGTAGACTATGTTCTGTGAAAAAATGAGCTTAAATTCACATGTATGGATGTAGACGTTTCAGGACGTGGTGCTAGTTGTTTTTGACGTGGTTCTAGTGTTATGAGACTTGGTGGACTGTCTCTGTGAAAAAATCAACTTAAATTCACATGCATGGATAGATGTAGACGTTTCAGGACATAGTGCTAGTTGTTTTTGACGTGGTTCTAGTGTTAGGAGACGTTGAAGGTGTAATATGAAAAATTCAGTGTAAATTCACATGCTTGGATGTAGACGTTGCGACAGTTATTTTTTGGACGTGCATGGATGTTGCGGCAGTATTAGGAGACGTTGTAGAAGGTGTTATGTGAAAAATTCACCACATGCCTGGATGATGACGTTGCGGCAGTTGTTTTTTGGACGTGCAGGGACGTTGCGGCAGTGTTAGGAGACGTTATGGATGGTGCAATCTATGAAGTTGTATTGCACGGACGGTTCAAGAGGGCATAACTCGGCACTCGAATGTCCGATTTGGATGCACGAATAGTCGATTTGATGGTTCTCGACAAGATCTACGCAATGTATACAACAAACCGGTATTTGGAGATGGTTCCGATATTGAAAAATATGTGGTTTTGGACGAAAACTTTAAATGGTCATAACTTTGCGCTCGGTGGTCCATTTTGGATGAATTTTTTTTTTTTTTGATTTCATATAACTTTTCGAGATCTATCTATCTGCAAACACCCGAAGGCGGTTTGGACTGCTCGAAACTCCAAAAAATGCCATATTTTAAAAGATACAAAAGATTTTTTATAATTTCAAGGGTTTTTTGAATTTTTGACGAAACATTTGACATGTATAAAAAATAATTTTTTACGATTTGCCTGCATGAAAACCTTGTTCCTCCGGGGTTCTACTGACCTATGTATTGGGAGATGGGAAATTCAATATTGACAATAGTGATCTTTTAAATGACATGTATAAAAAAGTGTAATTAAATGTCAACTAACTTTAAGTGGATTAATAGCAATTGAATTTTTTGGAAAGTCACAAGACTAAAATAACCGGGGTTCGAGTCTCGTCCCAGACAATTTTTTTTTTTGTTTTTTCCTACTAATAGTTACTTAAATGGTATCTGTTTTTTACATTACTAAAATCAGCTATGCCGTTTTTGGACGTTGCAGCAGTTGTTTTTTTGGACGTGCGGGGATGTTGCGGCCGTGTTAAGAGACGTTGTGGAAGATGTTATGTGAAAAATTCAGCTTAAATTCACATGCCTGGATATAGATATTTTTTGACGTTGTGGCAGTTGTTTTTTGGACGTAGGTGGACGTTGCGGCAGTGTTGGACATTCCTGGATGTAGATGTTGCGACAATTATTTTTTGAACGTTGCGGCAGTTGTTCTGAGACGTTGTTGACTCAGCGAAGACGTTGTGGACATGCCTGGATGTAGACGTTTATGGACGTGGTGCTAGTTGTTTTTTACGTGGTTCTAGTTGTTCTGAGACGTGGTGGACTGTCTTTGTAAAAAAAAAGTTTAAATTCACACGCATGGATGAGGACGTTTCTGAACGTAGTGCTATTTATTTTTGACGTGGTTCTAGTTGTATTTGTAAAAAAATCAGTTTAAATTTACATTCATGGATGTAGACGTTTCTGGACGTGGTGCTAGTTGTTTCGGGCGTGGTGCTAGTGTTAGGAGACGTTGTAGACATGAAGACCTTTGCCAATCAATTTTAATTGCGGTAATTTTTTTTTGCTGTTACTCCAATTAATTTTTAGGTAGTGTTATATGGCGCTTTTTTTCAAAAAAAAATCCTTTATTTTAATAAGTAGCGCCCCCCTTAATTCTTATTTCTCCCCCTTAATATTTGTCTTTTGCCCCTTATATTATTACAATATAGCATTTGAGTAATATTATATTTCACCCTCTTTTTCTTATTCAACGCTCCTCATTTTTTTGCCCATTAATTCTTATTTATCACCCCTTTAAGTAATATTATATTGCGCATCCTTTTTCTTATTCAACGTTAAAAAAAAATCTTTAATTTTTTAAATATCACCCTCTTAATATTTATCATTCCCCTACATAATAATAGGAATTCAACCATAAATGGGGCAAAATCCTGATTCAGAACACCACCTCCGCCCAGCCCAACCCCCAGAAAATTAAAAATTCTAGCTTTGCGCAAGAACGAATAAGAATTACCAAAGCCCACACGCGGAATCAAATCCAATAGGAATTATGGTTGTACATTACCTTGGGATTGATGGTTTCAACGGATACAGGGGTGGTGGAATAACTGGGAGCCACAAGATTGATGGAGTAAGGAAAAACAGTAAAATAAGAAAAGGGTCGGTTCAGAAGAGTAGCAGCCAAGAATCGGAGAGAACTATTAATAGAATTAGATCGAGGGAAATAAGATGGTGATGATGTGGGATGGTGAGAAGTGTGGAGGTGCACTGTGACACGAGACTCGGTCTTGAATGTATAATGTAAATCTAAATTTTAACGGGATTTTATATTTTGATTAAATGTTACGGGTAAAAATAATTATTTAAATTATTTAATAATTAAAGTAAAAAAATATAAATGAATTTTTTAATGGGTATTTTTAGTAATTTATTTACGGACAAATAGGTAATTTAAGATATTATTTAATATTATATTTAAATATTATAGTTGATATTTCTTAATTTGTTATGAATAATTTAGGAATAAAGGAGCACGAAATAACAAAATGGGTGGCGCGAAATGAATTTTTGACCAGATAAATCCCCAAAATCAATTTGTGGATAAAAAAATAAGAAATTTGGAATTGTGGCTTAAAAGGAGGCCTCTCGAATTTTGAAAATTCGAAATGAATTAAATTCAGATTTTGGAAATCCGAATTCATCCAAATTCGGATTTTGAAAATCTGAAATATTAATAACCCTAATTAAATTTAAAATTAATTAAAAATTAATAAGGGAGATTAATTAGATTAATTATATTGATATGTGGCGTGGACGTAGTTCCAGCTTTGAGGGACGTAGTTCCAGCTGTGCAGGACGTAGATGGAGTTTTACGGGACGTAGTTCCAGCTTTGCAAGACGTAGTTGGAGTTTTGCGGGACGGCGGCGACGGTTCGGCAGTCCGGCATCTGTGGGCGGCGGTCCGACTGCAGAGGGCGGTGTTACGGTGTCGAAAACAAAAATCGATCGGTTCGTTTTGTAGAGTTCAACAAGATGAATATGTTGGTGCTATTGTATCACAAAAACACCGACCGGAATTTCGTTACGAATATTTAATGGGTTTTAATTTTTGGGAAATGTACAAAACCCAAAAAAAAAAAAATGATTGAAATGTATGGTTTTGTTCATTGAGATGAGATGAATGTTTTGATCGGTTTAGATTTTTTAATGGATGTTCGGTTGGTCGGAATTGAAAAATCCGACGAGGGAAATAAAAAATGTGTCAGCAATGGGAATTTAGAAGGAGAAGAAAGGATAAGAAAGAAGAAATGGCGAAGTCTTAAAAGGGGGTGGGGTTTTATAATTAGGGTAGTATTCAGATTTTTAAAATCCGAATACTACCCAATTCGGATTTACAAAATCCGAATTAAAAGAATTCAGATTTCGAAAATCTGAATTCTGGCGGGATTTGTCCCGCCGGCAAAAAAATCCGGTTTTGGATTTTAAAAAACAACTATCACCACGTCAAAAACAACAAGCACCACGTCAAAAACAACTAGCATCACGTCTAGAAACGTCTACAACCATTCATGTGAATTTAAACTGATTTTGTTCACAAAGACAAACTACCAAGTTTCAAAACAACTAGCACCACGTCAAAAACAACAGCAACCACGTCAAAAAATGTCTACATCCATGCATGTGAATTTAAACTAGTACCACGTCAAAAACAACTAGCACCACGTCAAAAACAACTAGCACCACGTCCAGAAACGTCTACATCTATGCATGTGAATTTAAACTAGCATCACGTAAAAAACGACTAGGACCATGTAAAAAACAACTAGCACCACGTCCAGAAACGTCAACATCTATTCATGTGAATTTAAACTGATTTTGTTCAGAAAGACAACCCACCACGTCTCAGAACAACTAGCACCATGTCAAAAACAACAAGAATCGCGTCAAAAAATGTCTACATTCATGCATGTGAATTTAAACTAGCACCACGTCAAAAACAACTAGCACCACGTAAAAAACAACTAGCACCATGTCCAGAAACGCCTGCATCCATTAATGTGAAATTAAACTGATTTTGTTCACAAATACAACCCACCACGTCACAGAACAACTAGAATCACGTCAAAAACAACAAGCACCACGTCCATAAATGTCTACATCCATTCATGTGAATTTAAACTGATTTTTTTCACAAATACAACCCACCACGTCTCAAAACAACTAGAACCACGTCAAAAACAACAAGCACCACGTCCAGAAACGTCTACATCCATGCATGTGAATTTAAACTAGCACCACGTCAAAAACAACTAGCACCACGTCCAGAAACATCTGCATCCATTCATGTGGATTTAAACTGATTTTGTTCAGAAGGACAACTAGCACCACGTCAAAAACAACAAGAACCATGTCAAAAAAGTCTACATCCATGCATGTGAATTTAAACTAGCACCACATCAAAAATAACTAGCACCACGTCCAGAAACGTTTGCATCCATTCATGTGAATTTAAACTGATTTTGTTCACAAAGATAACCCACCACGTCTCAGAACTACTAGCACCACGTCAAAAACAACAAGAACCACGTCCGGAAACGTCTACATCCATGCATGTGAATTTAAACTAGCACCACATAAAAAACAACTAGCACCACGTCAAAAACAACTAGCACTACATCCAGAAACGTCTACATCCATTCATTGGAATTTAAACTGATTTTGTTCACAAAGACAACCCACCACGTCTCAGAACAACTAGAACCACGTCAAAAATAACTAGCACCACGTCCAGAAATGTCTACATCCATGCATGTGAATTTAAACTAGCACCACGTCAAAAACAACTAGCACCACGTCTAGAATGTTCGGCCTGGTTGCCACTTTTTTCCCGCTCCAAAGCCTTCAAATTTTTTTTTTTTTATTAATGGCCAACAAAATAAAACGTTCGGATTGGGAAAATCCGAAATACATAAAATTTTGATTTCCTAAATCTGAATTTAATTAAAAATTCAGATATTCTAAATCCAAAATGAATTAAATTCAGATTTAGAATATCCGGATTTAATTAGATTCGGATTTAGAAGATCCGAAATTAATTAAATTCAGGATCTTATAAATCCGAATTTAATTAAAATCGGACAATTATAAGAAAGAATAGATAGTACAATAATCCAATCCATAACATTTATACCAATATACTAACCATAATACAATTCATAAAACTTCTATCCAATATACAAATACAATATGACCATAATCCAAATCCCAAATGGTCATACAACTCTTACAGTGCTCGTGATATCTTATCAAAGAGTTCTAATAAGATAAAACAATTAAAATGACCATAGAACTCATAAAAATGTTCATGATCTCTCATCTAAGGGTTGTAATAAGATAAAACAAATGAAATGGCCAAACAACTCTTAGAATGTTCATGATCACGTATCTAACAGTTGTAATAAGATAAACAAATAAAATGGTCAGGTAGCTCTTACAATGTTCGTGATCTCTTATCTAAGAGTCGTAATAAGATAAAACAAATGAAATGGCCAAACAACTCTTAGAATGTTCATGATCATGTTGAAGGAAAACTGAACAAGCCCGGGTTAAATCGAAAACCTCACTTTCGTGCAATGCATTCCAGAATCGGAAGCTTTCGACCAAGCTCAGGCTCAAATTAGTTTACCCATGAACGGATCTAGGCTTATACTAATTTAATTTATTAATCGGGACACAAAAGATTCGATCTTTAATAAAAGCGGAATTTAAAGATTATACCTTTTGTAGCGAAGTCCCTTGCCTAAAAGAAAAATCCAATCTTTAGCGCAATTTCCACAAGAAATCCGAAGAATGACTCCTATACGAACTCCGAAATAGTGTGGGCTATCGTCTACGGAGTTACCCACGGCAATACAAAGAAATCCAAGAAACTTGCTTCTCAAGAAACTCAAGAATAAAACTGCCCAGAGCATAAAACAAGGCCGCCGGTTTCCTTCTTCTTCGATCGGACAGTCGGCTGTGTGAGCTGCCAAGATCCAGCCGCGATCTGCACAGCAGGCCTCCCGGATCACCGACCAAAAAGGAAGAGATAAAAGAAAGGAGACTTCCGGATCAGCACCCCAGACCTATAGCAGCTAGCCGGCGGAAAAACTGGCGCAGAAAACTGCACCGGTGAAATATTCAGCGGCTGAAAAACCCGCAGTAAGAAATCAGTAGCCTTTCTCAAAATATATGATCAAGCTGCTCTAAAATTGAGTGGGCTGAGTTCCTTGTCGAAGAAGAAAGCTATCCTAGTCGACTTCGAGAGAAAACTTGACGAGGAAGACACAGTTCTCTCTCTAGACTAGACTTTCTCACACTAACCCTTACTTGGGTATCAAGTTTCTTAATGTCTTACTTTCCCAATAAGTTGTATTTATATGGAGCTTCTAAGGAGACCTAATGGGCTCTCGAGTTAGGCCTTAAAATTTGACTTTCGTTGACCACTAAGTCTTCCCGACTAATCAACTCCAATCGACCCTTTTAAATTAATTTATTTAACCTACTTTGTTAATTTAATTTAATCGAACCCTTAGAATTAATTAATTCAAAATAGAATTAATTTCTAAATTCACTTCGTCGATTAAATATTAATTAAACCTTTTGGATTAATTAATTTACCTCGTCGATTAGTCAAATCGTAATCGGTCGTATCACTAATGGACCAATTATGGAACTACCGCTCGAAAATGAGTTTACATCGCGTCATTATATTTTATTCTATCTCCCCACATTAAAGATCTAGGGCTCGTCGGTTTATCAATTTACTGACAAATTAATTCACCGACTTCTTGGTTTCCGAGATTAGTACCACTCGTCCTTTTATTATACCGAACATAAAGTTCACCGGCCGGGTTTAGTATATAACCTTACGAGCTCATCTCGGGAGCACCATCAACCCGGCAAACCAGTACGTGGATTCCTCCGACTAGCAACAGCACGTAAGAAGCTAAACACCGCATACCCAACTTACCGAGGTATTGGCCTCAATTGACCTCACTCTTTGGCAAATCAAAGCACACGATATCCAACCCTCACGCCCGTCCCAATCTCGGGATTGAGAGACGGAATACTAGGACCGAATTGACTACGCCGATCAGTATAAGTCAATTCTATCCAAACTGGTCGTGCTCAATATGCCCCGGACATATCTGTGTGATTTAAACTAGTTTAGATAAACTAATTTCCAAACCACACAATAACCTATACCGATAGTATGTTCAGACTATCTCGGTTACGAGCATACTTTTTATATATCAATACTTTAACCAATAACGGTATCTACTGTGTCTGTCCGCACCCCGTTATCTAGTTCTATAATATAAAGGAACAAATTTATACCGAAACAAAATGATATGTCATCTGTGGATATTAGTTTTTGATACAAGCCATAGCTTTTCTGTATTCAAAACTAACAATCTCCACTAATACTCAAAGCTATGCTAAGAAGTATAAAAACTGTCCAACCCGCTATTACACTGCTGTCATAATGAAATCTCCAGAACACCTTTAAGCTCACTCACATGGCTCTCTCAAGAATCTGACTCCCATGCCCTCCACATGCCTCTCAAAGACCTTTGGGGTCAATGGCTTGGTGAAAGGATCTGCAAGGTTGTCCTCTGAAGCTATCTTGGCCACGATCACGTCTCCCCTCTTTACGATCTCTCGTATCTGGTGGTACTTGCGCTCTATGTGTTTACTCGCCTTATGGGCTCGTGGTTCCCTCGAGTTAGCAACTGCACCATTGTTATCACAATAGACTGTGATAGACCTAGGCAACTCAAGAACCACATCTAAGTCCATCAGGAAGCTCCTGAGCCATACAGCCTCTTTCGCTGCCTCTGAAGAGGCAACGTACTCGGCCTCCATGGTAGAGTCCGCCACGCATTTCTGCTTGACACTCTTTCATACTATGGCTCCACTCCTAGAGTAAACACAAACCCAGAGGTAGACTTGCTCTTGTCCAAATCTCCTTGAAAGTCCGAATCTGTGTAACCCAATGGTACAAGCTCCTGCGCTCTATAAACTAGGACATAATCTCTCGTCCTGCGCAAGTACTTGAGAATGCATTTTACTGCCTCCCAGTGAGCCTTCCCAGGATTACTCTGATATCTGCTAACCATGCCAACGGTAAAACAAATATCAGGCCTCGTGCACAACATAACATACATGAGGCTACCCACTGCAGAAGCATAGGGTACCACCTTCATGGCATCTATCTCCTCAGCAGTCTTAGGACACTGCTCCTTAGACAAATGCACTCCATGCCTAAAAGGTAGTGAACCCTTCTTGGAGTTCTGCATGTTAAAACGGGCCAGAATCATGTCTATGTAGGATGCCTGAGAGAGAGTCAGAGAACGTCTCCTACGATCTCGAATAATCTTAATCCCAAGGATATGTCCAGCCTCTCCCAAATCCTTCATATCAAATTGCCTGGACAACCATGCTTTTACGTCTGACAACACCTTCTTACCAATAAGAAGAATGTCATCTACATAAAGTACGAGGAATACCACCATATTACCATCACGCCTGCGAAAAACACACTGCTCATCCGGAGACTGAGTGAATTCATAGGACTGAATAACCTCATCAAAACGGATGTTCCAAGATCTGGATGCTTGCTTAAGTCCATAAATGGACCTCCTAAGCCTGCATACCTTGTGCTCTTGGCCCTTAGCAATGAAACCCTCTGGTTGCTGCATAAAGATGGTCTCCTCAAGACTTCCATTAAGGAAAGCTGTCTTGACGTCCATCTGCCAAATCTCATAGTCCATATGAGCAGCTATGGCCAAGAGAATCTGAATCGACTTAAGCATAGCTACCGGGGAAAAGGTCCCCTCATAATCGATCCCTTCTTTCTGAGTATACCCCTTCGCCACAAGCCTAGCCTTGAAGGTCTCAACCCTCCTGTCAGATCCTCTCTTTCGCTTGTAGACCCATTTGCACCCAATAGGCCTAAACCCATCAAGAAGGTCTACCAGCTTCCAGACTTGATTTGAGTCCGTAAAACCCATCTCAGCAATCATCGCTCTCTGCCAAGAATCTGTATCTTTATCCTGGAGAGCCTCATTGTAGTTAATTGGGTCTGGTTCATGAGCGCCAGGGATAAAGTCCGAAGACTCACCCAAACCCATGTACCTCTCGGGCTGTCTCACAACCCTGCCACTACGACGAGGTGCAGCCTGTGCAAGAGCATCATCTGTGATAGTGTGTGTAGTCTCTTGTGGTGTGTCTTCCTGTACGTGTGCATCTGGAATAGTGGACTGACTTCTAAGCTCTTCTAATACTACCTTGCTGCTTGACTTGTGATCTAAAATATAGTCCTCCTCAAGAAATCTGGCATTGGTGCTGACCACCACCTTCTGATCCTGAGGACTATAAAATAAACCACCTCTCGTTCCTTTGGGGTAGCCTATAAACAGCATAACCTTGGATTTCACCTCTAATTTGCCTGCATCTGCCTCAAGCACATGTGCTGGACAACCCCAAATCCTGAGATGTCTCAGACTAGGCTTTCGCCCACTCCACAACTCTACTGGGGTCGTAGGCACAGACTTAGATGGCACAAGGTTGAGGATAAAACATGCTGTATCCAAGGCATAACCCCAAAACGAGATAGGCAACTCACTGTAACTCATCATCGATCTAACCATCTCTATAAGAGTCCTGTTCCTCATCTCTGCTACACCATTCTGCTGGGGTGTGCCAGGTGCAGACAACTGGGTCTGAATACCCTCCTCTGACAAATAGGTCCTAAATTCACTAGAGAGGTATTCGCCACTACGATCAGACCGCAGTGACTTGATACTCTTACCCAGATGGTTCTCCACTTCTGCCTTGAATTCTCTGAACTTGCCAAAGCATTCAGACTTGTGGCGCATCAGGTATATGTATCCATATCTAGAGTAATCATCCGTGAAAGTCACGAAATACTCATAACCACCTCTAGCCTGAACTGACATAGGCCCACACACGTCAGAATGAATCAGCTCTAAAACCTCCTTGGCCCTATACCCCTTTGCCTTGAAAGGCCTCTTGGTCATTTTACCCTCCAAGCAGGACTCACAGGTCGAATAGCTGTCAATATCTAGTAAGTCCAAAGACCCACTCTTGACCAACCTTTGAATCCTACTAAGGTTGATATGACCTAGTCTCAGGTGCCAAAGATAAGTCTGATTCAAAGGGGAAGACTCTTTTCTCTTATTATGATTCGGTGATGAGTTACTAGTTTCTGTGTTTTGCATAACTGGTGAGTAAGTCTTAATTAAAAACAAATTGTCAACCAATGTACCGGAACATATAAGTTTCTGGCATTTTCTAATAAAAACTGAACCATCAGAAAATACACACTTATAACCATCCATAACAAGTCTCGAAACCGAAAGCAAGTTCTTTCGAAAACTAGGTACATAAAGACAATCCTTTAAGTGTAAAATAGAGTCTGAAAAATAAAGACTAATAACTCCCACTGCAGCCACAGAAACTCTGGTAGTATCCCCAAGGTAGACCTGCAACTCTCCCTCTCTAAGCAGCCGGGTCACTTGGAACCCCTGCAAAGAATTACAAACATGATCAGTGGCTCCTGAATCCACACACTAAGTATCTGTGGGAATCTCCGCTAACTATGTCTCAGTGACTAGGGAAAATTTACACATACCTCGAGGCTTTGGGCAGTCCTTCTTCCAATGTCCCGCTTTGCCACACCTGAAACATTTGCCTTTCGGCTTCTTTTTTTGGCAATGCCCGTCTTGGGTCCATGACTGGCTCCTGCTTTCTGGCCTCTCTTCCTCTTTTGCTTCCTGGCTTTGGGCCAGCAGAGGAACCTGAGGGACCAACAGTAACCAAGGCTTGCTTCTTCTCTGCGAAGAGGCTCTCAGCAGACACCAATGCAGTCATGAGCTCAGAAAGTGAATATGAGAGATTCCCCATATTATAGTTCAATCAAAACTGGGAGACAAGCTCTGGAGGATGATATCGACCTGGGTATCCCCATCAATCTCACCTCCCAATACGTCAATCTCATTGATGCAACCAATCATGTCCAGTACGTGATCCCTTACTGAAGTGCCCTCAGCCATCTTAGCATTCATGAGTTTCCTCATAGCTGACTGCTTGGCTGCCCTGCCCTGATATCCAAACATCTCCCTGAGGTTGAGCATCATATCGTAGGCTGAGGTCATCTGCTGATGCTGGTGTTGCAGTACACTTGACATGGAAGCCAAGATGTAGCACTTGGTCATCTCATCAGCCTTCTGCCACCTCGTATATGGCTCTCGCTGCTCAGGGGTGGCATCATCGCTGGGCTTAGGGGGACACTCCTCAGTAAGCACATACTTATAACCCTCAGCGGTAAGGACAATGTCCAGGTTACGTTTCCAATCAATGTAATTTGGACCGGTGAGTTTGTTTTGGTTCAGAATGACAGCTAGCGGGTTGAACGACATATCAACTGAAAATAAACAAACAAGTTTCAGTATACTTTTTCAAAAATATTGAAAAATCCTCAGAAAACAAATATAATCTTCTATCGACATCTCTCACACCGGGATTAACGCAGGTCATGATGGGTGAACGTCTACGCCAACCCACATTCATTCGAGAAGAACCGAAGTTCATTAATTTCATTATCTGGCCAACGATCTTATGATCAATGAAATTAATAGTCGATAATTTTAGCCGTACACGTAGATAGCGTAACCTCGATGGGAGGGATACTATAAACAGTACACTAAGTGTATGCCATTACGTGACTTCTAAGTTTGTTACTTAGGATACTAATGCGCCTCGGATGGCGAGGGTGTCGCAACTTTCTCCAATTAAACTCACTATTGTCATCCCTTTAGAAATTCATTCCGGTGATATCTGTGATTGAAAACTCATCCGATAGGGAGGAAGGTCTAAGCCAGCACGCAAGTTTAACCACATCACCAATGAACCCGTAATGGAGGCCATGGGGCTATTAACCAACGCGCTCCCACTTAGATTTTTAATTAATTTCGATTCGCCCGAGTTTTCTTGGTTTTCTACGTAATTAGGAATCACCCAAAATTACGATTAAACCAAAATCCGCGAATTTAATTAAGTTTGAGGATTTTTACGTTTTAACATGCAATATCTTAACTATGGATATTCGCACCCATAAAACCGTTGGAGTTTTGATATGCGAATAATCTACCTTAGTTAATTGCACATTACCTTTTAAAAACATTTTGGTTTGGTTTTCGTTCATGCAAGATAAAACGAAAAACACACAATCAACGAAAAGACATAAATACGGGAAATTAAACAAATAAAATTTCCCGACTATTATGGCCTTCTCTATCGTTGATTCTTTGACGCCTCGGTGACACTTCCCGTCGTGTCGCTCCCACTCGTTATTTGGATTCCTCTCGATTCGCCCGAGTTTTCTCGGTTTACTACGTAATTAGGAATCACCCAAAATTACGATAAACCAAAACCCGCGAATATAAGTTGCCCAAAATAACGTCTTCGTCATAGTACATAAATTCCTATATACAAAAGCGTTTTTCTAGGAATTTAAAGACGACATGATTAGATCAAATCCTACTACAAGATTTTTCTAATCCTACACGGCTTCCAGCTCGTGGTTATTACTATTACAGAAATTTCCATTCAAAAATAAAACAAGCCCGGACATGTCCCGGGGTTTATGAATGAAAATTAAATTTCTACCATAATAGCCGGGAAACCAATAACCACCTGTTTATGCATTTTGACAAAAAATAATAATGCCAAAATAAAGCCGTGTAATAAATCAAACAAGTATAAGACCGAAACCAACGCTCTGATACCAATTTGAAGGAAAACTGAACAAGCCCGGTCTAAATCGAAAACCTCACTTTCGTGCAATGCATTCCAGAATCGGAAGCTTTCGACCAAGCTCAGGCTCAAATTAGTTTACCCATGAACGGATCTAGGCTTATACTTATTTAATTTATTAATCGGGACACAAAAGATTCGATCTTTAATAAAAGCGGAATTTAAAGATTATACCTTTTGTAGCGAAGTCCCTTGCCTAAAAGAAAAATCCAATATTTAGCGCAATTTCCACAAGAAATCCGAAGAATGACTCCTATACGAACTCCGAAATAGTGTGGGCTATCGTCTACGGAGTTACCCACGGCAATACAAAGAAATCCAAGAAACTTGCTTCTCAAGAAACTCAAAAATAAAACTGCCCAGAGCATAAAACAAGGCCGCCGGTTTCCTTCTTCTTCGATCGGACAGTCGGCTGTGTGAGCTGCCAAGATCCAGCCGCGATCTGCACAGCAGGCCTCCCGGATCACCAACCAAAAAGGAAGAGATCAACGAGAGGAGACTGCTGGATCAGCACCCCAGACCTGTAGCAGCTAGCCGGCGGAAAAACTGGCGCAGAAAACTGCACCGGTGAAATATTCAGCGGCTGAAAAACCCGCAGTAAGAAACCGACAGCCTTTCTCAAAATATATGATCAAGCTGCTCTAAAATCGAGTGGGCTGAGTTCCTTGTCGAAGAAGAAAGCTATCCTAGTCGACTTCGAGAGAAAACTTGACGAGGAAGACACAGTTCTCTCTCTAGACTAGACTTTCTCACACTAACCCTTACTTGGGTATCAAGTTTCTTAATGTCTTACTTTCCCAATAAGTTGTATTTATATGGAGCTTCTAAGGAGACCTAATGGGCTCTCGAGTTAGGCCTTAAAATTTGACTTTCGTTGACCGCTAAGTCTTCCCGACTAATCAACTCCAATCGACCCTTTTAAATTAATTTATTTAACCCTTTTTATTAATTTAATTTAATCGAACCCTTAGAATTAATTAATTCAAAATAGAATTAATTTCTAAATTCACTTCGTCGATTAAATATTAATTAAAACTTTTGGATTAATTAATTTAACTCGTCGATTAGTCAAATCATAATCGGTCGTACCACTAACGGACCAATTATGGAACTACCGCTCGAAAATGACTTTACATCGCACCATTATATTTTATTCTATCTCCCCACATTAAAGATCTAGCGCTCTTCGGTTTATCAATTTACTGATAAATTAATTCACCGACTTCTTGGTTTCCGAGATTAGTACCACTCGTCCTTTTATTATACCAAACATAAAGTTCACCGGACGGGTTTAGTATAATAACCTTACGAGCTCATCTCGGGAGCACCATCAACCCGGCGAACCGGTACGTGGATTCCTCCGACTAGCAACGGCACGTAAGAAGCTAAACACCGCATACCCAACTTACCGAGGTATTGGCCTCAATTGACCTCACTCTTTGGCAAATCAAAGCACACGATATCCAACCCTCACGCCCATCCCAATCTCGGCATTGAGAGACGGAATACTAGGACCGAATTGACTACGCCGATCAGTATAAGTCAATTCTATCCAAACTGGTCGTGCTCAATATGTCCCGGGCATATCTGTGTGATTTAAACTAGTTTAGATAAACTAATTTCCAAACCACACAATAACCTATACCGATAGTATGTTCAGACTATCTCGGTTACGAGCATACTTTTTATATATCAATACTTTAACCAATAACGGTATCTACTGTGTCTGTCCACACCCCGTTATCTAGTTCTATGATATAAAGGAACAAATTTATACCGAAACAAAATGATATGTCATCTGTGGATATTAGTTTTTGATACAAGCCATAGCTTTTCTGTATTCAAAACTAACACATGTATCTAACAGTTGTAATAAAATAAACAAATAAAATGGTCATGCAGCTCTTACAATGTTCGTGATCTCTTATCTAAGAGTCGTACTAAGATAAAACAAATAAAATGGCCATACAACTTGTAGAATACTCATGATCACTTATCTAACAGTAGTAATAAGATAAAACAAATAAAATGGTCATACAACTCTTAAAATATTGGTGATCTGTTATCTAAGAGTTGTTAATAAGTTAAAACAAATGAAATGGCCGTAGATAAGTGATCATACACATGGACGTAGCTGGACGTAGCTTGACGTGGTGCTAGTTGTTTTGGACGTAGCGAGACGTTGTATACTATGTTCTGTGAAAAATTCAGCTAAAATTCACATGTTTGGATGTGTAAGTGGTGTGGTAGTTATTTTTGGACTTGGTGGTAGTAGTTATATTCCAATTAATTTATTCTCACGTGAAAAAAAATCAGTTTAAATTCACATGTATGGATGTAGACGTTTTTGGATGTGGTTCTAGTTGTTTTCGGACGTGGTGCTAGTTGTTCTGAGATGTGGTGGGCTGTCTTTTTGAAAAAAAAAATCAGTTTAAATTCACATGAATGGATGTAGGCTTTTCTGGACGTGGTGCTAGTTTAAATTCACATGCATTGATGTAGACGGTTCTGGACGTGGTGCTAGTTGTTCTGATACGTGGTGGGTTGTCTTTGTGAACAAAATCAGTTTAAATTCACATGAATGGATGTAGACGTTTATGAATGTGGTGTTAGTTTAAATTCACATGAATTGATGTAGACGTTTCTGGACGTGGTGCTAGTTGTTCTGGACGTGGTGCTAG
Organism: Knoxia roxburghii; assembly: GCA_030378225.1. Classification (NCBI taxonomy): domain Eukaryota; kingdom Viridiplantae; phylum Streptophyta; class Magnoliopsida; order Gentianales; family Rubiaceae; genus Knoxia; species Knoxia roxburghii. The sequence goes on along the minus strand of CM059415.1, from coordinate 39,052,546 downwards.
TTTTTTTTTTTTGACGTGGTGCTAGTTGTTTTTTGACGTGGTGGGTTGTCTTTTTGAACAAAATCAGTTTAAATTCACATGAATGGATGTAGACGTTTCTGGATGTGGTGCTAGTTGTTTTTGACGTGGTGCTAGTTGTTCTTGACGTTGTGCTAATTGTTCTGGACGTGATACTACTTTTTTTTTTTTTTTTAAAGAATTCAGATTTCAAAAATCCGAATTCTTCTTAGATTAAGAACTCGGATTTGTGACATCCGAATCTCTAATTGATTAAGAGACTCAGATTTCACAAATCCGAGAGGCCTAAATTTGGTCTACACCTTTCTGAGTTTTATTATTTCCTTTCACACCCCCAAATTTTGTATTATTTTGGTCTGGGCCCCGGCGCGAAATAGGCCTCCACTTAATTTTTATTCAAGTCTTAATTTTTTTATTATGTATATATTACCTAAAAGGGCGAAAGATAAATATTAAGGGGACAATGCTTAAAAAAATAAGATTTTTTTAGAAAAATGAGGGGCGTTGAATAAGAAAAAGGGAGCGTGATATAATATTATCTAAAGGGGTTAGAAATAAGAATTAAGGGGCCGTCACTTAAGAAAATAGAGGACTTTTTTGAAAAAATTAAGGGCGTTAAATAAGAAAGGCTTAAATCTATTTTTGGTCTCTCATAACATGGGTAATTCCAGTTTTGATCCCCCATATATTTTACTCACCAATTTTAGTCCCACTTAAACTTTTTTTTACCAATTATGGTCTCTTTTAACAGAAAAGTTTAGAAGATAACGGATTATCTCATTTGATCGCTAGTCAAACCTATTTTTTTTTTTCAAAATAATTTTTACCATGATGTTTTCAATTCATTTTATGACTCGATTTCTCATGAATGTTCAACCCATTTAGATCGACTCACAATCTAAAATGACGGCCGGAACCCTAAATGGGTTGAACATTCATTAGGATCCGGATTATAAAATTGGTTGAAAATATCATGGTACAAATCATTTTGAAGAAAAAAATTAAGTTTGACTAGCGATCAAATAAGTTAGTCCGTTATCTTCAAAACTTTTTCGTTAAAGATGACTAGAACTGTCAAAAAAATTTAAGTGGGACTAAAATTGGTGACTAAAACATATGAGGGACCAAAACTAGAATAACCCATGTTATGAGGGACTAAAAATGGATTTAAGCCAATAAGAAAAAGGGGCGCGAAATAATACTACATAAGAGTTATATTATAATAATAGGAAGGACGGAAAATAAATATTGAGGATGCGAGAAATAAAAATTAAGGGAGCGCTGCATATCAAAATGAAGAACTGTTTTAGAAAAAAAAAAAAAAAAAAAGAGGCGTTGAATAACAAAAAGAAAGGCGGGATATAAAACTACCCAATAAATAAATAAGTTTTAGAACTATCCTAATTTCATTTTAAATATAAAAGTATCATAAATTTAAACCACTTTTCTGCAATTCGCGATCATAATTATCTGCTTATTTTAAGATTAATGTACTCTTTTCTAAATGTTCCAAACCAAGCGACAGTAATGGATTTAGAAAACCCATAGTCATTCCTACCCAGCTATGAAATACATTCCAATTCCAATTCCCACTAATCAAGTAGCCTTGACCCGAAGAGTTTTCATGAATTTTTACCTTAATTTTCACCAAATTAAGTAGCCACATTCATGTTTTCCAAAAAAAAAAAAAAAAAGTAGCCACATTCTAAGGCTGTGTTTGGTTCATGAAAATGAAATTGAATTGTCATTCTAAGACTTGGTCTTCACTTTGAAGCCTGGGAGTTTCCTTCTCGTAGATATGATATATAAGGATGTAACTAATATTTAGTTTTAGTTAGAACAAAGTTAAGTCAAATCAAAGGTAGAGACCATGGCTCGTATCCTAGCTCGCACGCCCGTGGGCTGCTTCTTTGGAGTAACATAAACCAATCATGTCATGAATGTAGCATTTTCAGCTCAAGAAAAATGAGTGGGAATTTTTGTTTTCAACTGAATACATTAATCCCAACATGGTATGAACTTTTGATGTTGAAACTTGTATTTAACAAGTATACCATGCACTTGTTTTAACAAGCTCACCCACTGAATAAAGACAAGTTAAGGCACACTTGTTTTGTTTGTTGGTAACAAAACGTTAAGGCATCCCAACAAGTTAAGGGCGAAATTTTTTTGTACAAGAATATTTCCAGACTGCTAAGGAAATGTCATTGAGAAGTAGCAAAGTGAATTGATAAACAACATTGTTGTTCAACATGAACAATTCACTAACAAGACACATACCTTTGCTTTCTCATTATATTTCCTTTTTATGGATTCATCTAAATTTAACGGTTAACCTAAAGAGTTGATGATCTCATACACAGGAATCAAAGTGGAAAGTGAATAATTCATCAAGTTCTACTTCATCCCAAAATAAGAGTCAGTATTGTTTTTACATTATAAAAAAATACTCTTTTTTTTTTTTTTGAGACGGACGCAATATGAACTATTTGAAACATCTGTTAAATTACAATAGATTTGTACCTTATACCAAGGCATTATGATTAAGGAAGAGGGATACTGAGGGATCCAGCATCAAGCAATCTTGGAAGTATCTGCATCCACATTTGCAATTTTACAAGATTTACAGCATGTAAAACACATTTAGATAAGATTTGATTTTGATTGGGAGCCATACGATCCTTACCTCACCAAGTCGAGCATTGATTCTCAGAGGCACAAATTTATCGGCCCGGGTCTCACCAATATTCACAATTGCAGTTGTTGCACCAACCTCATAAGCAGCTCTAATAACAAAGTCAAAGGAAAATATCATTATGTCCTATCTTCAACACAAGCTCCAATGGAATAAAAGTTCAGCCATGTTCGAATGGAATAAAAGACTTATGCAATACATATAACACTATTCAGCTAGGATTCAATTTCTTGACAATAAAGGAACTCAGGTCTTGGTGGCCTTTTGCAAGTTAAAATATCTAACCAAGGCTGTCCAAGGTGTTCACAAAGCTACGCTGTTTACATGTTAAAAACATGGCAATACAACTTTGTTTCTAAGTGAAACTTTGAGCAGCTTTTTTGGCTCCTTGGAACAAGACTCTAAATCTTTGATCTGAACAAATGTTGTACTCATTCCTTTTAGATTTCCATAGCAACCAAAATCAGGTAACTTAGACTTTTTGTAGCTCCAAATATGTCTACTTCACTGAAATATCACACATTTTCTGCTTCCTCAATTTGCACCTTGATTCAGTCGAATTTTGACCTCAACTCTCAAACCACCATTCAAAAACGTTTCCAAAACATCTGAGATAAATTTTCTGGTAGAATAGAATGAAACATATGCCCGTTTAAGATTTAGTTTGTGAATTCATAACCTTGAAAACTTTGAACTCAAAATCTTAGATTGAAACCCTTAGCTCTTAATCATTGATCATCAAATATCAAAAAAAATTTAACTCGTTTTAAAAACTCAAATACTAACCACTTATTTGCTTGACACATCATCAAAACAATTAATGCTCAAAACAATAATTCATTAGAGCAGATGTCTAACATGAAAGAAATAAATGCCAATACCTAGAAATTGCTTTCAGTCACTGATAAACATGTGTTTGATTCAATGTTATGCAAACTACTCACTTAATAAGACGGAAAGCAGACATGGTCATCAAAGATGAGCCAAGAACAAGGAAAGCATCACAGTTCTTTGCCGCATCCAAAGCTGTATCAGCTCTATCCTTGGGGACATTATCTCCAAAGAACACAACCTGCAAAACTTAGACACTGCCTATGATAGAAAACCACTGTTGGAATTAAACAAGTGCAAGGCTTGGAGTTTACTTAATAATCTATAAGAAAAATATTTCCTATCCCACACTCTGGAGATCTACCTACTTCTCACAACTAAGAGATTCAAATGTCAGAATGAGGTGAAGTCCAGAAACAAATTCATCAAACAACCTGAAAGTAGGAAGTATAGCCGGCAAGGTGATGAGAACAATTTCCTTGAATAGGTGTGCTACTCGGTTGCTACTCGGTATGTATAACTGGCAAGGCTAACTAGGACTGATCACATAATTATGCATCCTATAGGTAAGAGAGACTTCGATGTCACTGTTAGGAAATGGGAGATAAATCAACTTTGGTTTCACAATCTTGGCATGAAAGATTCTTAAGATGGTAAATTCAAACAGGAAAGTGTGGGATAATTGGGAGAAAAGCACGTCCAAGGAATATAATTGATGTCGAATCTACAGTTTGAAGCAAAAACTTAATAGCTTTAGAGGGAGAGTTAGTTTCAACTTATTATGCTCGTCAAAGAGGGAGGAGCTTCATCATCCATCCACTTGATGAAGAATATTCAAGTTCTTGGCAGGACTACATATTAGTTTTTGAGAAACACTCAATACTCAAGTTTTAAGTAGCAAGACTTGCAAGACATGAATGCCTTATTTGAGCTGGTTTCAGTTATGGGGACTTATCCACTGTAACAATAAATGATTACAAACATCATGTCGATTGATACTCTCTAGAGGTATTGTGCTTTTCATATGGTTCATGGTAACACTTGTAATCTAAAAAGAAATAAACATGTTCAGAAGGATAATTTTGTAAAGCAAGGTAAAAAATTTAGCAGTAATCAATGGAAAAGATGAGAGATAAGAGCTGCAAATATAAACTTTTCATCTCTTGCCAATCATAGGTAAAAGGTTATTTTTTAATAAACATCAAACAATGGTACAGGAAAGAAAATGATACTTCAAAATCCAAGAAAAATAGCCAGTTAAAAAAAGCAGAAAACATCCTGGGAATGAGAAAAGTGCTTACATCAGGTTTCATTACTCCATTACATCTCTGACAAGTTGGAATATGAAATTCCTCCTCCCAGAATTTCTCATGAATCTCAATATCACCATCAGGCCTTACCTTCATGCCAAAACTCTTGTCTGACACACTGTTATAGTCTAAACTTTCAATTGCAGCCGCCCACTGTAAAAGAAAATAACACTTTAGAATCTATCCAGAAAAGAAGGTAAACTATGTACTCCGAAGTATGAAGGGCAAACGAATATGAATCAGGTATATAGCAATGACAAGCATCAAGCTTATGCTTTCCAGTGTAACAAATATGTAGTTTGTTGGGTTAAATGATCAGCTGACTGATTTCTTACCAATCTCCTTGCAAGGTTCTAGGGTTGATTACAGTTGTACCAATTGAACCCATACAATATATATGCACCAACTCGAGGGGGAGAGTTAAAAGTATAGAGTATATAAGTGAGGGTATAATATGAAAGTCAACATGCACATATATGTGTAACCTCTCATTTTTCTTGGTCAGTAATTGAACACACTTATCATTTCACAGTTCACTAGCATCATCAAAGAAATGATGGGAAGGAAAAAAAAAAAGTATTTTCTAGAAAATTTGTTCACCTTCATATACTAATGAAACAATGGCTCATATAAATGTCCTATACCTACTTACCAGTGGGGAACACAGGTCAAAAAGTTCTTTCCGATATCTTGGTCCATTTTTAAAATTTTAACGTTTACTTAAATATCTTGTAAATGTTGAGGATATTAAAAACTCTGATTGAATGGGAATACCATGTGACAGTTCAAAGGTCAAGCAGCAAGAGTAAAGACAGCAGAATATGCTTAATCACACTCGAGATTAATCAAATGACGTGCTTGAGGTGTGATGCGCAACCCAACTTCAAACAAATAGCACAAATATATGTTGCATAGGGGGAAAATTTTCCCAGTGACCAAATGATGTCAGGAGTTATCAGTTCTGCGTCAATCCTTATTGGACATATTAAACATGTTTTTATACCTCATGAAATGTGGTTACGCGGCGGACGCCACATAAAGAACTGAAAGCAAGAAAATCAACCCTTAATTAACATGTTATCCATCACAACACCTCAAAATGATTAGACAAAAAAGTTGAAGGCACAAGTAACCATTTGGATGAAAATAATTTTTGGACTAACCTTTGGATTCAGGTGTCTTACTTGATCTTGAAATATACTCCGGGAAATAGTAAAACCACAATTAGTACAAATTACAGTGTATACAGTTCCATGTAATTCAAGTGGGTTGCTGCCTACACGATGGTGCAGCCTGACACAAGAAATGGAGGTGGGTTAAATTTTCTCTTCATAACTTGCAAAAAGAAAAGGACTAAGAGGTTTTCAAGCCTAAGCGATTAATGCATCCTGAAGAAAAATACACCTGTCAACATTTTGGGTAATCATAAAATTTATCCGTCCTGCTTTCTCAAGAGACGACAAAGCAATATGAGCTGCACCAGGTTGTGCTGCAGTGAACTTTCTCCATCCAGCAAAGCTTCTTGCCCAATATCTTCGGCGTGCTCGGCTAGAACGGATAAATTCCTGTTTCACCGAATAAACAGTTACATTTTCGTAAACATGCATATGTGCACTGATCCTATCCAAGAAATACACCACAAGATTGCCAAAAAAATTATAGGAATATCTTGTGGAACATAATATACAAAAAATCTACCAACAACAAAAATACCTTAAATAGATAAAAGGTAGTACAATATGCTTAAGACACAATGAGACTCATGCCAGATTGATGAGAATTGTACATGAAAAGCTAAACCTCAAGAAACACCCATATTCTTAAAACCATGCCTATACCAGATCTACCCATAAAAGTTAAAAACAAATTTCTGATGCCTCAATATGGCAAAGTATTGCTGTGGAAATCCAAAATTAGAGATACAGCATTTCCAAGAGATATATTGTACAAACTTTTCTTGTTTAACTTGCACAATTAGCAGGACATATCCATTCTCAGTAAAAGGATAAGGGAGATCCAAGCTACTCAGTAAGATTTGAGTTATTATGCCCATGTCGGGAGATGAGGTAACTCTAATACAATAATTTTCAGCCTTCAAACTATTTTGAGAAGGAAGCATCCATATGGCATCTGATTGAGGGTTATCTCTGCTTAGATTATTCTATTCCACATTAATACAGGAGGTTAATTCATACATTAAATACGCAGCCTCTGTGTAACGAAAGGTATAAATAAGTTAAAAGTTTAGCAATGTAAGCCAGATGCAAATTCAATGATTATCATCCTTGGGCATTCAAACAAGTTTCAACCTCTAAAATTAGCATCAATTTGGTATCATAGAGAAGGTAAAATCTCTCCAATTATATCCCCTTTTTTTGTGTTTTTTTTGCTTTCGTGATTTTTGTGATTTATCAATAGATATCTATCACAATTTCTGGAGTTTGCCTGCCTGTCGAGACTCAGCGACAGTTCCTGCCAAGACTGTCCCATTATAATTTTTTCTTTTTTTCTTTTTGCCTTTTGGTTTTTTCTGTTTTCTTTGTTTTATTCTTGTTGAAATTTTTGACAATAATTTCCAACAGTGTGTTATGATATACCCCCTCCATATTCTTTATAAGATGTTTAAGGTTGTTTACACAAGGTAAGGATCAATCATTGTTAAACTTGAAAGACAATGTTATCCTTAATTTTCTTTTATTACAACTCTTCTCCCAAACAAAAAATCTGCTTTGTATCTATTGAACTCTACAATTAAATATGAGTAATTTAGGATAAAAAAGTCAAACGTTGCATTGAAAATCCAAAATATCTCATAAAAAAAAATTTTACTTATTAAAATATGTTTAAAACCGGAGGGAGTAATTGTAGTGCCTTCATAATTTTTAAATTTGTTACGAGGATCTTAAACCTCAATTTTGAAAATTGGTTTCCAAAGATCCTGATTTTAATGAATACAGTTGCATTGATCGTGATCTAAACTCCAAATTTTGCATTGTCTTTGTAAATTTGACACGCATAGAGATGTGCTGAAATAATAGCAGGCATAAAAATGAATGCAAATCCACATGATTCTCATCAAGACACCAACACCAGTAGTTCAGCTCCAAGCTCCACACCAACACAAGAAGGCAATAAGCCCTTACAACAGTTGTCAAGTCGACATGGGCTAAGGAATAACTCAAGCTTGAAGACTAAAACCCCAACTTGGTTAATGTTTTAAGCATTTGTAATAATAAATAGCCTTCTTTAATTTGTTTTTCTTTGAATCATCCAAGCATATCATACGTCATATCTTTTGCTTAATGTGTTCATAATTTTTGTCTCTCTTTAATAGCTTTGGCCAAATTACCATCCTGAAGAACTAGAGAAGTCTTGGCAATTTCTCTTCTGCACACGAAATTGCATCAAGATGCCATTTGCTTAACCTATGTCCTTACGAAAAAGTAGAATGCTGACATCTTCACAAAGGGTCTACTCCGTCCATAATTTAAAATTTTATACAAAAGTTGGACATGGTCATTTATGACTCAACTTAAGGGGAGTGTAAAAATCTCTTTACATGTGCAGGAAATTGGGAATGGTTTTGTTATGAGACTTGGTTAAATATTTTGACTGATTTTTTCATACAATTTAGGCTAACTGTTCAGGCTGATAGTTTATCCTATCTTTGAGGAATCTTCTTTCATTATGTAAGTGTTAGGATCTCTAAATATGTAAAAGGATTGTACATAATTGATACAGAAAAATATAGAAAAACTCTGTTTCTACCAACCATCTAAACATCTAGATGCTCCTTTATTTAGTATTTTACACCAAATCACAGTAAGATTTGACTCGAATAAATTTTGATACTAAAGTACATATAATCGGCTTTTTTTCTTCTTGTTTGTTTTCAGATGTCTTCCTGACATTTGACGTTGTCAGGCTATTAGTAAATTAACTTCTACTTAGCAATATTGCACCTTGGTAATTTAACTTCAAGAATGTTTTCCAGCACAATCCAGTAATGAGGCAAACATCAAAAAGAAGACAGTAGGAAAAAGTGCAAGACAGAATTATCATCAAAAAGGTAGTCAGAATTCATAGTTCATGCCTTCAGTTCACCTGATGGGTTATAGGTCGAAATCCCGTGCTATAAGCTCCATTTGGGCTGCGAGAAAAATGTTAAAATATAATTTAGTTCTTTACTTGTAGAAAGTTAATATGAACAAAACAATCAGGAACAATATAAACTTTTCTTTGCATAAATTTGTTGTAGCCATCCTATAATTACGGGGTTACAGTTGATGAATCCATTGTAAAGAATCAAAACATGAAGTAGAGCCTCCACATAGCATTAAGAGATGTTGCCCTGTATATAAGGTCACAGGTCTGAGACCTAGAAACAGCCTTTTATAGAAATAGAAAGTAAGGCTGCTTACGTTAGGCCTTATTGACCCAACCCTTCCTTGTACCTTGCCCATGCATGCAGGAGCTTCTATGCTCCAGGTTTCCCTTGAACAAGAAAAACATAAATCTACATCTCTAGATCAGTATATACAAGGTTCCGTATGGACTCCTCCAGATTTTCATCAATATTGTAAGCCATTTGCTGAAATTGATGAACTGCTAAAACAATGTTCTTGGCCATGGTTTGATGAAAGTGATAGAATGCAGGCTTGATGTGAATCGTTACACAAACTTCTAATTTCAAGTCAGCTGTGTAGATTTTGTAACGTGTGACCAGTTTTTCATCCTTGGGAATCTTTGATTGCCCTACTGTATAGAGAATAGAGACTAATTAATTATTAACTTAAATTTAAATGGGAAGGAAATGACCCAAGGATTCTTCAAAAGAAACTATTGATAAGACATGATAGATTCAAACATAAACAAGAAAATGTGTCTTTAAAGTACATAAGGGCAAGATATAATCCATTACGCATATAAAGGGTTAGTTTTTCTCTTGTTCTTGTCGTTCTCTTTCTTTTTTGATGTATGAGCTTCATTTAAAATGTGCAAGCCTTGTGAGTTAGTAATATCAAATACTTAGTACATTAGTAGACAAGGCCTATAGACAATTATCGAAGAAAACAAATGATATGCCAAAAAGAGTTTAGAAAGCACCATCAAGTAGCAAGATGAGCACAATATATTTCCTTAAAGTTGTGTCTCCACTTCAAGCGCCTACAACATTCGAACTGCTGACTATCTCAAGCATCATCCTAGAACTTCTTATTGCCAACATATGTTTGAGTAATTATACTCCTGATGGCAATTCCTCATGAATCAAAACCAAATGAAGAAGATAAGAGGGTCACAGACTTGACAGCAGAAGAACTTGAATCTGAGGCTATATCATTTAAGTAGTAAGGTAGCATAACGTGCAAAGGTGCACATAATTTACTCAAGAAGCAAGAAGCAGTGAAATCAAACACAAAGGGCAAGTAAATGATCTATCTAAAAGTTCTAAGAAATGAACAAGAAAAACCCACAATATATCACCTTTCACTTCACTGAGTCCTTCTCCTTTCAAAAACTACAAAATCTTTGCTACCCCTATATTCTGAAACGAAAAAGAGGTTACAATACAATTGTAAGAAATCTCCCAATTGCTAGAAAGGCTTAGAAGCCATTTTCATCCATTAAGGAAATAGTTGTATCTTTCTCCACACTATTCAAAAGTTCAGAGAGAACTAAGCACCTCAAAGTGCAATAAGAGGTCAATGTGCAAAGAAAGTCAACATAAACTTCTGTGCAGATGCCAGGAGAAACTTTGAACTGTTTTTGCTGCAGCAATCCTATAAACATACCTCCAAGCACAACCCAATCTCATTCTTGCTGTCACCTAGATAATGTAACGAACTGATGGAGGATCTTTGACAACCACCTCATATTCACTTTGTAAATCCCACAGAAGAAATCCTTTTCTTTTGGCAATATTCCCCAACTTGTGAATCGTGCCATAATATAGAACCTAAACTGCTACATGGTGGCTTTGAATTTCATGTTTTGTATCACCGACAACAGTAAAACTCATACTCATGTATGTCCGGAGGAGGTAAGAAACATTCGTCAAAGGCTTATCTAGAATATCATGCCAGCATTTCATTTAAAACATCACAACGATGCATTATGATGCAATATCTTTGAAATTCAACAATCATTTCACAGGGATATTCTGTTTGTGTTTATTAAATATCCCCAGTTCTTTCTAAATTGTTTCCCAGAACTATACCACTTGAACGATAACCAATATTCTTCTGAGGATCCTACTTTAAAAAAGAGAGGGGGCAAAACAAGTACTACTTTAGGATGATTTTTTTCCAAGTTTTAAAGTTTTCCACCTGCTGATTTGGCACCTCCAGTGTTCATAGTGATATTCTGTGTATGTCTATGAAATATCTAATACCCAGTCCTCTCTTAATAGGTTCACAAAATTATTCCACTTGAAAGCTACTAATGTTCTTCTAAGGATCCTACTTTGCAACCCAAAAGAAACGAGAAAAATTAATACATGTTAAGAAAAGACGCATCAAATAGAGCAAAAATAAAACATGAAAATATACAAGATTACATGATTTCGCCAATGTGACCCACTCCACGGGCAAGGAGAGAGAATCTTATTCCGTCAAAATTTACACGTTGCTTAGCCCTAGAACCTTTTACATCATTATATATATATATACCAATTTTTTTGAGCCTGCTCCAAAAACGAAATAGATACTGGGCCAGATCTATACCACAGAGAGTGAAGTACCCGCATCCCCCAAGAGATCAGGGTCACTAGCGGATCGGATTTATCGGCCATCATCTTGCTCGCCCAACAAATCTCGAGTCGAGATCACAAATATGCAGGTTGAACCATATTCTATTCTTGATTCTCCAAAATTCCAGACAACTCAACAATACTGTTTATCCTTGTTTCAAAAGTGATGAGCGTCAAAATGCTACAACTATTTGTTTTACACTAGCATGTTGCCAAATCTTGTGACTGCTTGTTTCAACAGCTGTATACAGGCAACTGAATAATGTTTATACAAGGTATCAAACTTTGCATCAAGAAGCAACACGTACAAATAGTTTCAATCCGATATCTTGTCCCTTGCCTCAACCAATTTGTGTTACCCACTTCATCCTCATTGCACCCCCGACCCCCTATTTCCTCATACTCTTTGGTTAATATTCTGACACTGCAAGAAATCCTTCTTTCTTGGGATTGTCAATTTCTAGGCAGCTGAAATCATATGACGAGCTAACAAAAGTTGTGCAGATATCACACCAGCTATAGTATCTTGACTTTATCCAAGAACAAGATTATTAACTGTACTAACCATTTCATTATCAACTCCGCAAAGGAACATAATATGATTTAAAGGATAACAAATTAACTCAGCTGAAAATTGGACACAATCAAGAGGCTGCAACTTTATTCTTTGAATTACAATACAATTTAATGGTTAATTCGAGTTCAACATTCATTAACCTCTAATTTTATGCTTTGTCATTGATGACCTACTTAAATAGATGTTTTTTGCTTGGTCAATTAAAGATGTGACTTCAGAGCAAACTATCATTCATGATAGTTGAAGATGAAAAATTAAGATGAATTTCTTATTTGAGATGAAGCTTAACAGAATAAAAAACAAGATTTAGCAAAAGAAATGCAAGAATAGCAATCTAACATGTCATGTCCACCAGGGGAAAGAAAGAGAAACCAAATATTATCTCTCAACATAGAAGCATGGCAATTTGAGAGTTTCTAACAGAAAGGGTCAAAGAGAATAACCTTCTATAGTCAGGAATTCCACATTCTGTGCTGATCCCAGCACCAGTCAGAACAACAAGTTTTGAACTGTACAGTATCACGAGAAAAAATCAGTGACCAGCTTCCCAGAATGTCGTGTAAACAACTTTTTAAGCCTCGATAAATAACTTTTGCAAGGAATATTACAAAATATTTATAACTTCTCTCCACTTTGAAATTAGCTGATTCCAACATTCAGGTCAAATAAATGTAGAAAATAAGAATTTCAATTTGCTAGCCTGAGATCGTGCAATGCCCCATAAGTAAGAAATATAATAGCTAGTTCAACAGATTTCAATTCAATTCTAAAGATAGTAATATACAAAGAACGCACCTAACTCCAGTTCTGGTATATTTGAATTGAAAAAGTATTTTGTTATTTGTAAGTGCAGGTATACACTTATTTGACCCAGGAAAAAACTGGAACGCTAAAACTAGCCAGTTCTCAATACATGCTAAAGGCCTTAAGTATTATTTCCATAACTGTTAAAATGCAAGCTGAGATGAATAAATTAGAGAGTATATATTAGTATCTCGAAAGGAATTAAGTAGAGGAAGACCATGATCCCCAAATAAAGGGTTATTTGAGAGGGAACTACTTTTATACAAGCACACAATTATGCATTGAGGTATGGGGCGATGATAATAATTCAACTTCTCCAACAGAATTTTCAAAACAATAAGCCAGTGAGTACTTTCAATGCTCTAGAACAGATTCGACCATACCTTCTATCAAAGAATTGATACAGAAGATTGACATCTTTGACACTAGGTGGATCTGACTCAGGAATTATCTTCTTGTTTCTCAAATTGGAAGACACCTTCTCTTTATTTTCAGAGTCCCCCCTAGGGAATGAGATTCGGGAAGTTGTCTGCACAAATCTAGCATATCCTACTGAAGGTATAACCTTTCCAATTTTACCAAGAGACTTTAGAATCTGCAATATGGGGCAAAAAAAACTTTTGAATATCAAGCTTTAACAATTTTCAAAAATTAGAAGACACCTTCTCTTTACTTTAACACTGTTACTGCCAGTTGTCTTGTAATTTCTGTGAACTGTATATTAAACAAGCACAATAAGGAAAAAAAGGTTACATAAACCCACAGATGTGTATACCCCAAGTTAAACCAAACAAAATAGATAAAATTTAAACAACTTAATTTCTCAGCAAACATTTTAAGCATCATAAATTCACATGGAACAGCAAAACCATGTCATCAAAAGAAACTCTTCCTCGAGTAGTCCATCAGAAGGGCCGAAGATATGGCAAAAAAAAGGAAGTGGAAAAACCTAGTGCAAGGAGAAAAATGTTAATAGGAGCAAGAATGACCTAGTCTATCAAGCCTTACACTTGTCCAGGCAAAAGCTCATTCCCAATTAAGAAATTGGCACATCATCTCAGGGCAGGCAAAGTTTCGGCTTTCAGCAATCAAGTCAATGTCAGATGTCAGAACTACAAAGCAAAGAGAAAACAAGAATGGCAGGTGGTATCTTGTCAGCGGAGAATGCATTCCAAGAGAACCCAGAAACCAATGTTTCCATCATCGAGAGAAATAACATCATGAATATGAAGTAACAGGAAATAGTAGAACTCTCTCTCATAAATAATCCCATTTATGCCACATTTTTGTTCCCATCCAAAACGAAAGATTTATATATAGATGATTTACCAAACAGGAACGCTACTAAGTGAATTATTAAAGCAGCCATGGAAATTATCTAGACCTCTTTAAAACTTACTGGTATAAAACGCCCGCAAGGAACTCGCAAGACCATGGCCATTCAGTTGATTTGAGGGACTCTTTGATTATTCCTTCGGTTAGGAAGCTTGTGTCTGCAGGAGAGAGAGAACCGACAGGTCTCCGGTGTCCTCATTTACAATTAGTAAACTCGTCGTCGAACTAGGAGCTTAGTTCCACGTTGCAACATTGTCCACCTCCAACATATGTCTTGATTTTTACTATGGGCCAGCGTTCTCTCAACTTGCAATCTTAGAAACATACTCCCTCCATGCCGGACCAAATAAATCCCAAAATGAAGGTGTGGTAGTGCAGGCCATGTAGCTAGAATGTGACCTTATCTCATCCTATATCCGATCGAACGAGACTTGATAGACTTTATAACTTAAGTGTCATTATTTGAGGTTATTATGTTGTATTGGTTAATTATTGTTATTTTTTGTATATGTAATAGGTACAATTGCTATTTGAGGTTATTATGTTGTATTGGTTAGTTATTTATGTTTTTTTGTATATGTAATAGGTACAATTGCTATTTGAGGTTATTATGTTGTATTGGTTAGTTATTGTTATTTTGGTATATGTAATATGTACAAATATACAAGAGGTTATTATGTTGTATTGGTTAGTTATTGTTGTTTTAGTATTCAAATTTAATGAAATTCGGATTCTAGTATTTACAATTGCTAAAACTTTTATTACTTCAACTTTAATATTTACAATTGCTAAAATTTTTATTGGTGATCCAGGAATATTTAGAGATAAGTCTTCAGAATTGTTGAACAATCTCAAATGTCATGGATTGAGTGGTTTCTAGGAGTACAAAAATGTCTTCTTATCTAGAATTTATGACTGACCAGATGGAAACCAACAATATTGGAAAGAAAAGTTTATTGATGGCCTTCCTAAGTCTTTAAGGAGATTAGTCCGAGATGAGCTTAGAGAAGAGTTCAAAGGATTTGTTCCCTATGAACAACTCACTTATGAAAAACTCAATACTTTCATCCAGAAGGTAGCAATGAAAACATGCAGGCAAGATAAAATGATGAGAGGTCTTGCAAATAATAGGAAAATGCTAGGATCATTTTGCGAACAATTTGGTTTACCGAGTTATTCTAAAAAGAAAAAGTATAAACCAGATTTTCAAAGGTATAAGCCAGATCCTCAACTCAAACCTTTTTCATAGAAAGAAAACGTATTCTACGTTTCAAAGAAAAACTCTCATAGAACAATCTAATAAATCCAGAGATTTATCTAAGATTATTTGCTATAAGTGTCAAAAACCTAGCCACATAGCTAGGTATTGCAGGTTAAATAAAAAGATTCAGGCCTTCAACCTCCAAGAGGATGTTACTAACCAACTTAATCAGCTTCTTGTAGGTTCAGATAAAGACACTGATACAGAATCCAGTGATGATAATATGCAGCACTTTCAGCATGATGATATTGATTCATTATCATAAGAAGATGAAATCAAGGAGGGTCACTCTATTAATGTCCTTACCAAAGAACAAGATCTCCTTTTAGAGATTATTGAAGGAATAGAAGACCCTATTCAGCAAAAAACCTACTTAAACCAGTTTAGACAAACTTTGAAAGAAAAATCATCTACTTCCTTCATACCTAATCCTTTAGGAAACCACCCAAAGTTACTTAATACTTACAATCTTACGGAAATCCTCAATAGATTCGCTAAGAAAAATCCCAGTCCGGTCTCTATTAATGACCTACAAAAAGAATTAGCTTTAGTTAAAGAAGATATTAGAGACATAAAAACTAAACAGGATCTACAGGGTTTACTAATCCAAAACTTAATTGATAGTCAAAACCCCAAACCTGTTTTAGAAAAAGAAGAGGATCTATTCATTGGAGATAATATCCCCCAACTTAATTCTATAACAATATTTCAAATACATGATGTTAGAATAAAGTTGGTTGTTCAAAATTATTTTGTCCTAGAAACAGATGCATTATGGGACACATGTGCTGATTTCAGTTGCATTCAAAAAAGACTTATTCCCATTAAATTATTTGAAAAAAGTAGGGAAAGGTTAACTGCAACTTACAAAACAAAGCTTGGAATCAAATTCAAGTTATCAGATGATGATGTTCATTTTTCAACAACTAAGGTAACAGTTTCATTCCTATTAGTAAAAGAATTATCTCGTCCTATTATTTTGGGCACTGACTTCATTATCCAGCTAGTTCCATATCTAATCACAATGGAAGGAATTCAACCACAAGAATTAGGAGAAAATATTATTCTCCCATTCTCAAAAGAACCAATTACTATGGAAATAAATCCTTTGACAACAAAGACTCAACAAATTAATTTCCTTAAAGAGGAAATAGAGTTCAATAGGATTGAATCACAAATACAGCAACCACAAATCCAATGAAAGATTAAACAGATGCAACAAAAAATTGAAGAATATGTATGTTCTGACCTCCCAAATGCTTTTTGGAAGAGAAAACAACATACAGTGTTCCTTCCTTATGAAAAAGATTTTAAGGAACAAAATATTCCTACAAAAGCAATACCTATTCAGATGAGTCAATAATTAATGGAACATTGTAAAAAAAGAAATTCATGACCTTTTACAAAAGGGAATTATTAGCACAAGTAAATCCCCATGGAGTTTTCTGGCATTCTACGTAAATAAAAGTTCAGAAATAGAATGAGGAGTGCCTAGGTTAGTCATTAATTATAAAGCCTTAAATCAGGTTTTACAGTGGATTAGATATCCTATTCCAAACAAGAAAGACTTGTTACAAAGATTATTTGCAGCAAAAATCTTTTCTAAATTTGATATGAAATCTGGATTTTGACATATTCAAATTCACCCTTCTGACAGGTACAAAACAGCATTCACATTTCCCTTTGGACACTATGAATGGAATATGATGCCGTTTGGATTGAAGAATGCTCTTTCAGAATTCCAAAGGATCATGAATGATATCTTCAATCCTTATTCAAGTTTTATTATTGTTTATATTGATGATGTTTTAGTTTATTCTAACAATCTTGACCAACATTTCAAACATCTTAATATCTTCTTATAGGTAATTAAAACTAATGGATTAGTAGTTTCCCAAAAGAAGATAAGTCTTTTTCAAACCAAAATTAGATTCCTTGGACATTATATTCACCAAGGAACAATTACACCAATTGAGAGATCAATTGGTTTTGCTGATCAATTTCCAAATCAGATTTTAGAAAAACAACAACTACAAATATTTTTAGGATGTTTGAACTATGTTGCTGATTTTATTCCTAATTTAGCAAATATAGCTAAACTTTTGCATGACAGATTAAGAAAAACACCTTCATGGGCTGACTCACATACACAATCAGTAAGAAAAATAAAAACTTTAGTTAAGTCTTTACCTTATCTTGACATAGCTAATCCAAACTTGAAGAAAATAGTAGAAACATATGCCTCTGATTTGGGGTATGGCGGCATTCTAAAACAAGTTTAGGGAGAAAAAGAGAAAATTATTTCCTTTAATTCTAAACACTAGAATAATACACAACAAAATTATTCCACAATAAAAAAAGAAATACTTGCTATTGTCCTCCGTGTTTCTAAATTTCAATCTGATTTACTTAATAAAATTTTTTTAATACGTGTTAATTGTAAATCAACAAAAGATGTTTTACAAAAAGACATAAAAAATCTAGCATCTAAACAGATTTTTGCTAGATGGCAAGCTATATTATCTATTTTTTATTTCGATATTGAATACATTAAAGGAGAATATAATTCTCTTCCAGACTTTCTGACGCGTGAATTTTTTCAGGGCAAATAATCATGCCGCCTAAGAAAAAGAAAGAAGAAAGGCCTCCAGATCAACTAATGATAGCAATAGAAGCTATCAAAGCAGCAAAAGAATGATCCCCTTCCTCCAAATAATCTTCAGAAGCCTCATCAACCTCTCTTCTGATATCAGAGCCATAAGAGAGGTTGATAAGAGAGGTTGGTCCCTAAGAGAAGAAAAAACACAAATATAATACAGAAAGGAAAGTGGGTTACAAACGGATTGCCACTATAATGTTAGTTACAGAAATATAAATGTTAAATGTTAGAAATATAAATGTTAGATGTTAATAGTGCAGAAATGTAAATGTTAGATGCAGAAATTAAAGCATAAAATAAAATGTTAGTAGTCATGAACAAAAATAGAAAACATATTATCAATTAATTCATAATACAATCTTCAACAGTCTTACAATTAAAACTCCAAAAGGTTCTCTGCTTTGGGTACAACAACTAGTTATTCAATCTCCAAAGCTTAGGTAAAAAAAAAGAAAAATTATATGTAAGAGGGAGAAGGATAGAAAAGAGAAATGTTGTGGGGATACAAGGAGAAAATAAAGAAATTTCAAAGAAGAGAGAGAGAGAAAATACTTGAGAAATTACAAGAAAAGGGGGAAGAGACTTTAAGAGAATACAAATAAAAGAGGGAGAATACTAAGAATTACAATGAGAGTGGGGAGAAAAATGCTTAGAAACTTTGGGGAGAATGTCTTCAAAGCTTCAGACTCAAAGGGAAGTAAGGTGTGTCCTTCTGCTTCTTTTGTAGGCTATTTATAGGAAAACCTCAATCATTTTCCACGTTTTTTTTTTCAAACCCGTGTTGCTATAGTACTGCTAGACTACTTAAAAATTTTTTTAATTTTTAAATTCCCATTACTCTTGTTTTAAGAAATTGGGGGAAATTTCCAAAACAGTCATCTTCATGTAGAAGATCTATGAGTAGATCTTCTTCTTCATTTTCTTCTTTGACTGAAGCTTCTCTGCTTCCCTGGGAACTTGTGCCACTCTTTAATTGACTTAGTATATTTTCTA
Source organism: Knoxia roxburghii (assembly GCA_030378225.1). Classification (NCBI taxonomy): domain Eukaryota; kingdom Viridiplantae; phylum Streptophyta; class Magnoliopsida; order Gentianales; family Rubiaceae; genus Knoxia; species Knoxia roxburghii. The sequence goes on along the minus strand of CM059415.1, from coordinate 39,033,315 downwards.
AGTGTTTGATATAGTCCTCATGGGTTGATACTGCTGCTAGCTTGGAAGCAGCCAACGCCTTCTGCTGTAGAAATATTGAAGTTTGTTGATTTGCTGGCGGAAGATATCTTGGATTTTGTCGGAACTAGGCTTCAATCATTTCTGGTTGAACAGCATCTATTTTGAACTCTTTCCACCATTTGGAATACCCTTGTCTAACCAAAGATGGTAGCATATCTTCTTGCTTAGAAAATTCAAATTTCCAAGCATATATCCATGACAAGGAAAAGATGGAATAAAATTGTAGTAATTTTGGCACAGATCTTGGTGCTGTAAATTTTTCATAGAACAATTGAAAACCAGGTCTCACTGATTCTGGTAGAATTTGTGGGTTTGGGCCATGATTATTCCACCATGTTACAAACTATATTGGAAACTTATATTGATTTCCTCTTTTAAAATAAAAGAGCCAAAAATGTCTATATGCCTGATTTTGTACTGTAAAGGCGTTAAACCAGGCTTGTATGTAATCCCAGTAAGTATATCTAGGGGGAGAAAAGGGCTTTCTGATTGGTTTTCCAGTCTGATTGGGTTAAGACAGGGAGAATTTGGGTTGTGGAATGTGTATTCTCTCCTTTTTCAAAGTAAGCTTTAAAAGAGACAGACCCTGAATCCACCAATATGAATTCATAATATTTTTGTGTTTTGTTCAAGGAGTGTGGAATGAAATTTGTTTGAGGTGGTAGGACTCTTTGGGCTACCTGAATAGGATTGCTTATAAAGAAATCTGGTTTTGTCTGAACTATCAGTTGTGAAAACTGAAATTTGAAGTATTCAGTTGGAATTGAACCTTTTGATCCAGTGGGGATCGATTTTTGCCCTGATGGCTTCAAAACTTGTTTATTAGCGGTATTTGTAATCACCACTTTGTTCTGAGGAGTGGGATTTGTAATCACCACTTTGTTTTCAGGAGTGGGATTAATACTCACCACTTGAGATTTTGAAGTGACTGTAAATCACCACTTTAGTTTGAGTAGTGGGACTATTAGTCACCACTTGAGGTTGATGAACAACCTGCGGTTGAGTGGATTTTACTAAAAAAAATCCCGATTTTGATGTCCACTGTTGGATAGACTCCATTTGGGCCTGTCTGATTTGTTCTTCTTCAGCCATATCTGCCCAAATTTTTGGGGAGACTAGCAAGATTGGCTGGATAGCTGCGAGGTTATCCATTGCTTTGAACTGCCCTAGAGTCAAGTCATAATCTTTAGGTATTTTTGCACCATTTGTTTTGAAGTTGATGTTTAAGAAGATTGTTTGGAGGAAGGGGATCATTCATTTGCTGCTTTGATAGCTTCTATTACTATCACCAGTTGATCTGGAGGCCTTTCTTCCTTCTTTTTCTTAGGTGGAATGATTATTTTCCCTGTAAAAATTCACGAGTCAGAAAGTCTGGAAGTGAATTAGATTCTCCTTTAATGTATTCAATATCAAAATAAAAAATAGATAATATAGCTTGCCATCTAGCAAAAATCTGTTTAGATGCTAAATTTTTTACGTCTTTTTGTAAAAACATCTTTTGCTGATTTACAATCAACACGTATTAAAAATTTTTGATTAAGTAAACCAGATTGGAATTTAGAAACACAGAGGACAATAACAAGTATTTCTTTTTTATTGTGGAATAATTTTGTTGTGTATTATTCCAGTGTTTAGAAGTAAAAGAAATAATTTTCTCTTTTTCTCCCTGAACTTGTTTTAGAATGCCGTCATACCCCAAATCAGAGGCATCTGTTTCTACTATTTTCATCAAGTTTGGATTAGCTATGTCAAGACAAGGTAAAGACTTAATTAAAGTCTTTATTTTCCTTACTGATTGTGTATGTGAGTCAGTCCAGGAAGGTGGTGTTTTTCTTAATCTATCATGCAAAGGTTTAGCTATATTTGCTAAATTAGGAATAAAATCAGCAACATAGTTCAAACATCCTAAAAATCTTTATAGTCGTTGTTTTTCTAAATTGTGATCTGGAAATTTATCAGCAAAACTAATTAATTTCTCAATTGGGGTAATTGTTCCTTGGTGAATATAATGTCCAAGGAAACTAATTTTGGTTTGGAAAAAACTTATCTTTTTTCTGGGAAACTACTAATCCATTAGTTTTAGTTACCTGTAAGAAGATATTAAGATGTTTGAAATGTTGGTCAAGATTGTTAGAATAAACTAAAACATCATAAATATAAACAATAATAAAACTTGAATAAGGATTGAAGATATCATTCTTGATCCTTTGGAATTCTGAAGGAGCATTCTTCAATCCAAGCGGCATCACATTCTATTCATAGTGTCCAAAGGGAACTGTGAATACCGTTTTGTACTTGTCAGAAGGGTGAATTTGAATCTGCCAAAATCCAGATTTCATATCAAATTTAGAAAAGATTTTTGCTGTAAAACAATCTTTGTAACAAGTCTTTCTTGTTTGGAATAGAATATCTAATCCACTGTAAAACCTAATTTAAGGTTTTATAATTAATGACTAACCTGGGCACTACTCGTTCTATTTCTGAACTTTTATTTACGTAGAATGCCAGACAAACTCCATGGGGATTTACTTGTGCTAATAATTCCCTTTTGTAAAATGTCATTAATTTCCTTTTTACAATATTCCATTAATTCTTGACTCATCTGAATAGGTCTTGCTTTTGTAGGAATATTTTGTTCCTTAAAATCTTTTTCATAAGGAAGGAAAACTGTATGTTGTTTTCTCTTCCAAAAAGCATTTGGGAGGTCAGAACATACATGTTCTTCAATTTTTTGTTGCATTTGTTTAATCCTTCCTTGGATTTGTGGTTGCTATATTTGTGATACAATCATTTTGAACTCTATTTCCTCTTCAAGGAAATTAATTTGTTGAATCTTTGCTGTCAAAGGATTTATTTCTCTAGTAATTGGTTCCTTTGAGAATGGGAGAATAACATTTTCTCCTAATTCTTGTGGTTGAAATTCATTCCATTGTGGTTAGATATGGAACTAGTAATTGGTTCCTTTGAGAATGGGAGAATAATATTTTCTCCTAATTTTTGTGGTTGAAATTCATTCCATTGTGGTTAGATATGGAACTAGCTGGATAATGAAGTCAGTGCCCAAAATAATAACACGAGATAATTCTTTTACTAATAGGAATAAAACTGTTACTTTAGTTATTGAGAAATGAACATCAACATCTGATAACTTGAATTTGATTTCAATCTTTGTTTTCTTAGCTGCAGTTAACCTTTTCCTACTTTTTTCAAAGAATTTAGTGGGAATAAGTCCTTCTTGAATGCAACTGAAATCAGCACTTGTGTCCCATAATGCATCTGTTTCTAAGACAAAATAATTTTAAACAACCAAATTTATTCTAACATCATGTCTTTGAAATGTTGTTATAGAACTAAGTTGGGGGATATCATCTCCAATGAAGGGATCCTCTTCTTTTTCTAAAACAGGTTTGGGGTTTTGACTATCAATTAAGTTTTGGATTAGTAAACCCTGTAGATCCTGTTTAGTTTTTGTGTCTCTAATTTCTTCTTTAACTAAAGCTAATTCTTTTTGTAGGTCATTAATAGAGACCGGATTGGGATTTTTCTTAAGGAATCTATTGAGGATTTCCATAAGATTGTAAGTATTGAGTAACTTTTGGTGGTTTCCTAAAGGATTAGGTATTAATGAAGTAGATGGTTTTTCTTTCAAAGTTTGTCTAAACTGGTTTAAGTAGGTTTTTTGCTGATTAGGGTCTTCTATTCCTTCAATAATCTCTAAAAGGAGATCTTGTTCTTTGGTAAGGACATTAATAGAGTGACCCTCATTGATTTCATCTTCTGATGATGATGAATCAATATCATCATGCTGAAAGTGCTGGATATAATTATCATCACTGGATTCTGTATTAGTGTCTTGATCTGAACCTACAATAAGCTGATCAAGTTGGTTAGTAACATCCTCTTGGAGATTCGAGGCCTGGATATTTTTATTTAACCTGCAATACCTTGCTATATGGCCAGGTTTTTGACACTTATAACAAATAATTTTAGATAAATATCTGGATTTATTGGACTGTTCTATGGGAGTTTTTCTTTGAAACTTAGAATACCTTTTCTTTCTATGAAAAGGTTTGGGTTGAGGATCTGGCGTATACCATTGAAAATCTGGTTTATACTTTTTCTTTTTAGAACAACTCGGTAAATCAAATTGTTCGCAAAATGATCCTAGCATTTTTCTATTCTTTGTAAGATCTCTCATCATTTTATCTTGCCTGCATGTTTTCATTGCTACCTTCTGGATGAAAGTATTGAGTTGTTCATAGGGAACAACTCATTTGAACTCTTCTCTAAGCTCATCTCGGACTAATCTCCTTAAAGACATAGGAAGGCCATCAATAACCTTTTCTTGTCAATATTGTTGGTTTTCATATAGTCGGTCATAAATTCTAGATAAGAAGATATTTTTGTACTCCTGGAAACCTCTCAATCCATGACATTTGTGATTATTCAAGAATTCTGAAGACTTACCTCTAAATATTCCTGGATCACCAATAAAAGTTTTAGCAATTGTAAATATTAAAGTTGAGACGGAGTTAGGGATAGTTTCACCATTTTGGATGATGGGTTCTCCTTCCTCATCAACTTTTACTGCATAAAGATTGTTATTTCTTTCATTTTCAGTGAGGTGTCCATCCCACTATTAGTTGACCTGTAAACCCTACAATTAAAATATAGGCAGTAGCTAAATCATTACTACCTTGGGTTGTTCTATATACTGTGGCTACCATGGTCATATTTTGTATCATCTTCATAATGCTATATTCTGGTTGTCCATCTACACACCATTCATAGATGTTATTGACATTATAACTATTTTGTATAACAATTGGGGCAGGTTCCATTCCTGGGTTGGAGATGGTATGATAGCGAGGACCCTTCTTTGAGGTATTAGTCTTCTCCAAGTGGATACTTGTCTTCTTCTTGGGAAAGGTCATATCCTAACAATCTATGGATCATTATCCATTAATTCCTCCAACTCACTATAAGAAGTTTTGCTAAAGACTCTAATTCCTAGGTTTATTGATATTGAACCTAATTCGGACTCTGGTTCTCTAGCTTTCTGTTTGAGTTTTGGGGCTAAGGATTCCTCAATCTTGGCTAGTCTTTTCTCAAGTTCAGTCATTGACCGAGAAACCAATTGGTTGGCTATTTTTTGGAAATTTCATGTGGTTTAAACAATGGTTTTTTGTTAAATGTCTCAGATATATGAGTAGATACAGAAGGTTGGGGTTTTATAGTTAGGTACTCTCTTATGGTTTGAAGGTATTTGTTGGTGTAGTTATTTTGTTCAAAGATACTCTGGATATCCTTAGCATTGATTGGTTCCGATAAATGTCTTGTATCCTTCTGTTTGAATGGGACTGCTTTAATTTCTACCGCTTTATAGGTTGTATTGAAAGGCATTACCAGAGGCATCTCCGACTTCACCTTATCACCCTCTGTGATCTGCCACGTTTTTGCCACATAAATTTCCTTTTCCTTTAAAAAAGGATAATCTATATTGTGATTAGAAGCATAATAATCAAACCATTTAAAGAATATTACATTTACCTTATGTTGATTAAGAAAATTATAATATTCTTCCTGAATCTTTTTTCTATCTTTGCCTTGATATTTAGCAAAAAACCATTCTCTTTTTATTTTATTCTTTTCAGAATAAAATTCCTTTTGTAAATTTTCCCTTTCAAAATTAAATTCTGATTTAATCATGTTTAATTCTCCTACATTATCTGTCATAGTGGAGTAAGTAGGGGATCTGAGAAGACTATTATTATCATATGAGTCATCTTGAGGTTCTACTTTATACCTAGCTTGGGGAATTTCAGATGAATTATCTAAATCATGTAAGCTTGTATTGATTGCCGAGACAGAATGCCTAAGGGGTTGTTCTATTTTTCTAGATAAATGTGAAAAAGAAGAAGACCTGGATGATTCAGCTTCTTCTCTTTGAGAATCCCTCAAACTAGTCAACTTTTCAAATGTTATTTTGACAGTTCCACTAGCATATTGAGTGATTTTGGTTGGCATAGTACTTCTGACTGGATCTGGAGGAGTTGCTTCTTCTAAAAGTTAGTCATCTAACAATGAAACATCTTTCCATCTAATGCTTTGTGGAATTGATAATCTAAATTTATTCATATATGTTTTAAATAAGATGGTTTCTCCCGTTTTTGAAACCATTGCTCCTGTATTAAAAGCTGAGATTAAGGCCTTATATCCGAGCCTATATAAAATTGTAACAGGAATATATCCTTCTTTTGCTTTTATATTAAATACTTTAATATTTAAAGTTAAAGTTAAAGTATCTAAAATATTTTTATCCTACAAAGAAACGCAGAAATTAGGAAAACAATCAAAATAAATTGGTCATTCACAAAGGCTAGTTTATACCATTCCAAGTAAGGAATCTTTAAAAACTAAAAATCTGCAATCTCTTAATCCAAGAAGTAAAGCAGAATTCATACCATCTTTATTAAGTGGTTTTGCAGCTATTTGGACTAAACCAAAATGTAAATAATTATAACCATTTTTTCTATGACTTTCAATGGTTTTTTATGATAAAAGTTGAATTGTTTCATCAGGTTTTGTTAGTGGAAAAGCTTGTTCCACTGTTTTTACTGAAAAATCAGAGACCATTTTCCATTTATCCTTATAGACATCATTTGTTGGTCTCTTTTTGGGATAAATTTTCAAAATTTATTTCTTCTTTAAGAAGAACATTATTTGAAGACCTACTTGATGAGGCTTCTGAAGATTTTTTAGAAAAATTTCTAAAAATTGAAGACATAATTGTAAATAGCAAATAATAAGAGCAGAGAGTTAAGAATAACAAATAATACAATAGTTCAAAATTCAATTAAAAACTTAATAGTTCAAAATTCAATTAAAAACTTACTCCCTTCTAGGCTCATCACCTTCTGGTTCCATGAATCCCTGGATAATAATTTCACTTATTCTTACCAATGATAATGAAAATCTGACTGTGTTGAATATTGAATTAGTAAACTATGGTTAGGATTATGCCAGAAGACATTCTGTCACCTCAATAGTATGGTCCGGGCTTTCCAATCATTTAGCCTACTCCAACTACTGCTGGCACTACTAGATCCTGATCATAGGATTTCTGATCCAAGCTCAAGAACACAGATCTGTGAAAACATTGTTAAGAATAATTAAAATACATATCTAGTTACCCACGTCCCCTTCTGGCTCTGATACCAGAAGATAAGTAAGGTGTGTCATTCTGCTTCCTTTGTAGGTTCTTTATAATCCGAATTTTATTAAATTCGGAAAAAAGATTTTACATTCTGTCCAAATGGATAGAATGTAAAAGGAAAGTTCAGATTTTAAAAATCCGAACTTTCCTTCAATATGTCCAATTACATTCTGTCCAAACGGTAGAAAAAATTTTTAGGGGAGGGGGTTTAATGATTCAGATTTTAGAAATCCGAATTACATTGAATTCGGATTTCTAAAATCCGAATCATGGAGAATCCAAATTCTCACAGGCATATAAAAGGGCAGCCAACCCTATTTCTTATTCTTCTTCCTTCATTTCTCATAAAAAAACACCGCCCCCTACTTTTCCGACCTACCCACCGGATTTCTCATTCCGACAGTCAAAAATCAAATCTAAACTGATCAAAATCTTCCCCTAATCACAAGGAACAAAACCATACCCTCCATTCTCTATTTTGGGTTGAGTTTTTCTCTATCCAAAAAAATTCAAAACCCACCACCTTTCCTTAGATCCCGGAAAATCCATGCAGAGTTTGAATGAGATATCAACACCAAAATGCTCCCCTAATGTAGCTCTATAAAACCCACTGAATATTTTTGTATTTGGACCATCGCCACCGAACCGTCATCTCCAGCTACCACTGCTGAACGGAATTTATTATTTTGGCCTATTATTCTTCTTGTAAGCAGTTTTTCTTTAATAGTTTTTCATTTTTTCTATGAATTTGTATTGTCATGTGATTTATGCATTTGATTTTCATTATTCTAATATTTTCTTTTTGTAGATTGTAGTATTATTATATTTGTGTTTTGGATTTGTGCAAATGGTGATATAATTTAGTATTGTGATACTCTATATGATTGTGATAATGGTGATATAATTTAGTATTGTGCTACCATATATGATTGTGGTAATGGTGATATAATTTAGGTTTTTTCAATTTGGAGATAAAATTTTGGTTTGTGCTAATTGTGATAAAATTTTGGTTTTATGTGTTGTTTGAAAATTTGAAAAGTTGCATTTACTGTTGTTATGCTGCCAGATTTTTTATTATTATTAAAGTGTTCATTTTTAATGTGTTGTTCTAGGTACAAGAAAAATGGCATCATCGAGCAGTAGCTCTCAACCATGCCGCCAATATCTAAATACGGGCCCTATCGATACGGAGCTCCTTTATCTATAGCCATCACACCGATCTCAAAGTGTGTACTTAAATGCGTCAGGGTTTCGATCGGGTACCCTCAGGTGTTGCTGCGCAGATACTGGTTTGTGGAAACTTTTGGATAGGGAACTAGCCCAAGTGAAAGATGAAATGGAACAGTTTGGTTTTGGGGAAGTTGGCCATGTGCGGTCGATTCAACTCGACCATTCCCTAACGGCATTGGTGAAGAGATGGCAAACAAAAATGCACACTTTCCATTTCTACTACGGCGAGGCAACGGTGAAGTTGTAAGACATGCAGGTCCTACTTGGTCTGTCGACGCACGGTGATGCTATTACGGGTACACTTGTTCGAAGAACGCCCGAAGAATAGATAGAATAATATCGGTGGGTTTTGGGTTTTACTGCAGAGCCGGAGGATTTTAAGAGCGGCAGCCAACATATCACACTTCTTAAGTGTGCGATTGAAAACCCACTCCAACCTTATGGGGTTGAACAAGTAGAATATAGACAGCGGGCTAGGTGTTACATCCTCTACATATGTTTTGGATTGCTATTTACAAACACAGGAGGAAACTGGGTCCCTCTATATCTTTTTCAGAATATAGAGCATCGGGAGAGCTGTACAACACTTAGTTGGGGTTCGGCAGCCTTTTGTAGTTTGTACCGTGGCTTATGCAAGGCTTGGCGGCAATAATCAAATGACATAACTGGTTGTTTGCTCTTACTACAGGTAAAAAGATTTTGTGTTCTTTTGAAAATTCATATTTTTTTTATTTTAGTGTTTTGAGCCTTATATCTCTTCGTATTAAATTTTATGTTAATGTCAATTTGAATTTATTATCTAGATAGGGCTTAGGAGGGTATTCATTCTGTTAGACCAACTAGAGTGCAGGTGAGTGACAGACCTGAAGCTGGTTGCCCATTGGCAGAACGGTGGCACGTCAGGAAAAAATTTAACACCAGGAGTCCTCATTGCTTGCCCTCGTACCGAGATCAGCTAGAGGGTCCCCGAGAGGCGGACGTAAGTTTCAATATTTATGAATTCAATGCATATTAATATATTATTATCTTTATCAGCATTTTATGAGTTTTCTATTTATTTTTTCAGTTTCTCTAGGAGCCTTATGTTCATGACAATTTGTTTGAGAGGTACCATAATACTTTCGAGAAGGGAGGGAATGTTGGATGTCCAATACTTGGCTCATTTATTGGGATGCTCACGAGCCTCATGAGGCTGAGAGGGTACTTCGATAATATGGGTGCAATCAGCCTATTGCTGGCTATCCTATGATTTATCCTATGAGGTCGGACATATATGAAAAGGAGTATACCAAGGGGCAGGCAGGCAAAGGGTACATTGACGGGGAAAGTGAATGTTGGCGGTACAATATGGTTTGGAAAGATAGGATGGCACAGGAATATTTATCTAATGCTGACCTAGAGCAACCTCCACAAGCAGAAGTGGGGTACCAAATGAAAGAATTTGGTAGGATCTGGGTTTGCACTTGCTCGATTTACCACGCAACAAAAATTTCTATTAAACCGGAATCTTAGAAAAGTACCTTTGAAGCGTGCACCTAGTGATTCTCTTGTATGCCTCAAGACTATGACTTCACGTCGTGTGGGCAACAAACTAGAAGTCAATTGATCAGCTACTCACCACAATCCACCTGCTAGAAAACTCTAGCCCCGCAGCACCTAGCACGTACTATAAACGCACCGCCAGCAGAGAGAGAAAGCTACGCGCAGCTGGTATAAACCAAGGCCAAAATTTCAGCCACTAGAAACCCAAAAACCAGCCGCACACTTTCTTGAAAATTCGACTTGGAGAGAGAAATGTTTTCTCTCTCTAGAAATCCTGTGGATTAATTGTATGAATTGTATGTCTTGAATAACTGATCCCTTGTCTATTTAGAGAGTTACAAGAGAGACTCCAAGTTGGTTTAGGATTGGTCTTCCTAATGGTTTAGGTAATGAATTACTTTCCAAATCCAATTAGGCAACCAATCTGATAGGATAAACCAAATCCTACTAGGTTCCTAATCTCTAGGATTTCCTAATTCCAATTGAAACTTAAGACTTAATTAATTAATTAATTAATTCCACTTTGTTAATTACTTAATTAACCCTTAGGAATTAATTAAATAATTTCACTTTATTAATTACTGAATTAACCTTTAGGAATAATTAACCAATTAATTAATTAAATCTACCTATTCAATTAACCCATTACAAAATTAATCCTACCACTAACGGATTAATTTTGGCACTACCATCCTACACCAGAATTGCTTCCGGAACAACTTAATTAAATTATATTCATTTAATCTCCCCACATCAAAGATATAGTGCTCGTTAATTAAAATTAATTTACTGATAAATTAATTAATTAACTTCTTTAATTCCGAGACTAGTACCACTCGACCTTTTTACTATACCGGACATAAGTCCACCGGCCGGGTTTAGTACAATAAACATTTCGAGCTCATCTCGGGAGCACCATCACCCCGGACGCACCGGTACATGGTTTCCTTTCGACCAGCAGTAGCACACCAAGTAACTAAATACGCGCAACCAACCCACCGAGACTATTGGCCACATTTGACATCACTCATTGGCAGATCAAAGTACACTATGTCTAATCCTCATGCCCCCTCGAGTCTAGGGATTTAGAGATAGAATACAAGGATCGATTTGTCTATTAAATCAGTACAAGACAAATCATTCATAAGAGTCAAGTTCAATATGCCCCGGGCATATTCATATGATTCAATTAGTTTAGACAAACTAATTATCTGAATCACATAATAACCTAGACTGACAGTTTGTCCAAAGCTGTCTCGGTTACGAACCTCATTTATATATTATGTCTTTCAACCAATGATGAGATCTACTGTGTCGCACCAGACACCTCATCATCTACTACATAATATAAATGGACAATTAATGCACAACAATATATGACTGAAACACGAATCGATATATTAAACTGGGAAACTAGACAATACATGCATAGCTTATGTATTCTACTCCAATAATCTCCCACTAATACTTAAGCTGTGCTTTAAGTATACAACTACATACAATCCTATACAACCTGCTGCTATCTATCTAGAAAAGCTGTTAAGGCTCTCCTAAGCATCTGATCTCCATGCCCTTCACGTGAGCCTCAAAGACTTTAGAAGTCAATGTTTTCGTGAACGGATCTGCAAGGTTATCCTCTAATGCTATCTTAGCCATGACCACATCTACCCTCTTTACGATGTCTCGTATCAGGTGGTACTTACGCTGTATATGTTTACTCACCTTGTGGGCTCGTGGTTCCTTCGAGTTTGCTACTGCACCATTGTTATCACAATAAACCGTGATAGACTTCGACAAACCAGGAATCACATCTAAGTCTACTAGGATGTTCTTGAGCCATACTGTTTCTTTCGCTGCCTCCGATGCGGCAACGTACTCAGCCTCCATGGTAGAGTCCGCCACACATTTCTGCTTGACACTCCGCCAAACTATGGCTCCACCTCCTAGAGTAAACATATACCCTGAGGTAGACTTGCTCTTATCCCTGTCGCCTTGGAAATCTGAATCTGTGTAACCTCGGGGTACCAGCTCAGACGCTGATAGACCAGAACTTGGTCTCTCGTTCTGCACAAATGCTTGAGAATGCATTTTACTGTCTCTCAATGAGCTTTCCCGGTGTTACTCTGATATCTGCTCACCATGCCAATGGCATAACAGATATCAGGCCTCGTACACAACATGGCATACATGAGACTTCCTACTGCCGAAGCATATGGAACTGTCTTCATGGTTTCTATCTCCTCAACAGTCTTCGGAGACTGCTCCTTAGATAGAAACACTCCATGCCTGAAAGGTAGAAAACCTTTCTTGGAATTCTGCATGTTAAAACGGGCCAGAATCGTGTCTATGTATGAAGCTTGGGAGAGCGTTAACGAACGTTTCCTACGATCTCGAATAATCTTGATCCCAATGATATGTCCCACTTCCCCTAAGTCCTTCATATCAAATTGCTTGGACAGCCATGCCTTTACGTCTGATAACACTTTCTTGTTGTTGCCAATCAATAGAATGTTATCTACGTAAAGCACAAGAAACACCACTGAGTTTCCTTCACGTCTGCGATATACACATTGCTCATCCGGACATGAGTAAATCCAAAGGACTGGATTACTTCATCAAACCGGATGTTCCAATATCTGGATGCCTGCTTAAGTCCATAAATAGGCCTCTTAAGCCTGCAAACCTTATGCTCTTGGCCTTTTTCAATGAATCCCTCTGGTTGCTGCATAAAGATGGTTTCCTCAAGACTTCCGTTTAGGAAAGCTGTCTTGACATCCATCTGCCAAATCTCATAATCCATATGAGCAGCTATGGCCAAGAGAATCCGGATCGACTTAAGCATGGCTACCGGGGAGAAGGTTTCCTCATAATCGATTCCCTCTTTCTGAGTATACCCCTTCGCCACCAGCCTAGCTTTAAAGGTTTCTACCTTATCGTCAGGTCATCTCTTACGTTTGTAGACCCACTTGCATCCAATGGGCTTGAACCCATCAGGCAGCTCCACAAGCTCCTAGACTTGATTGTGGTCCATTGACCTCATCTCGGATATCATTGCCTTACGCCAAGATTCTGCATCTTTATCTCGAAGCGTCTCATTGTAGTTCACTAGGTCAGGTTCAGGCACACCTGGGACTAGGTCTGAGGCCTCTCCCACGCCAATGAACCTGTCGGGCTGTCTCACAACCCTCCCACTACGACGAGGCACCGCCTATGTAGGCGCATCATCTGTGATCTCATGTGCAGTGTGTGGTGTATCTACTTGTGCCGGTGCATCAGGATTAGTAGTTTGTCGTCTAAGCTCTTCTAGTACTATCTTACTCTTGGGCTTGTGGTCTAAGACATAGTCCTCTTCTAAAAATCTAGCGTTGGTACTTACCACCACCTTCTGATCTTTAGGACTATAGAATAGACCACCTTTCGTTCCCCTAGGATATCCTACAAACAGCATTAATTCTATTCTTGCATCTAACTTAGCCGTATCTGCCTTAAGCACATGTGCTGGGCAGCCCCAAATTCTGAGATGTCTTAGACTGGGCTTCTGCCCGTTCCACAACTCTACTAGGGTTGAAGGCACGGTTTTATATGGTACAAGATTAAGAATATACATTGCCGTTTCCAAGGCATATCCCCAGAACGAACTTGGCAAATCACTATAGCTCATCATGGACCTAACCATTTCCATAAGAGTTCGATTCCTCCTTTCTGCTACACCATTCTGCTGTGGCGTGCCAGGTGCAGACAACTGAGACTGAATTCCTACCTCAGTGAGGTAATCTCGAAATTCATGGGACAGGTACTCCCCACCACGATCTGAACGTAGTGTCTTGATACTCTTACCATGATGCTTCTCCACATCTGCCCGAAACTCTTTGAACTTGCCAAAACATTCGGACTTGTGGCACATTAGGTAAATGTATCCGTACCTAGAGTAGTCATCCGTGAACGTCACGAAATACTCATATCCCCCTCGTGCCTGGACCGTCATAGGTGCACACAAGTCAGAATGAATCAACTCTAATACTTCTTTAGCTCTATGACCTTTTGCCTTAAAAGGTCTCTTGGTCATCTTACCCTCCAAGTAAGATTCGCAGGTTGCATAACTGTCAATATCTAATGAACCCAAAGGTCCATCATTGACCAACCTCTGAATCCTACTAAGGTTTATATGACCTAGCCTTAGATGCCAAAGATAGGTTTGATTCAAAAGGTCTCTTCCTCTTATTAATGTTAGATTCTAAGCTATCTATCTCTATGTTTTGCGCAACAGGGGAGTTAGAGTTAACCACAAACAAATTGTCCGCCAATGAACCAGAACAAATAAGTTTTCTATTTCTTCTAATAACAACACAGTCATCAGAAAAAATAAACTTATACTCGTTCTTCAAGAGTTTAGAAACCGAAATCAAGTTCTTTCTAAAACTCGGTACATAAAGACAATTAACTAACTCTAAGCTATAATTTTCAAAATTCAACTTAACTACTCCCACTGCTTCTACTGACACTCTTGTAGTGTCGCCCAAGTAGATATTCAATTCGCCTTCTCTAAGATTCTAGGTTACTTGGAACCCTTGCAAAGAATTACAAACATGGTCAGTGGCACCTGAATCCACACACCAAGTATCTGTGAGAATCGCCGCTAAACATGTCTCAGTAATTAAGGCATAATTTATCGTACTTATAAGCTTTGGACAATCCGCTTTCCAATGTCCCGTCTTATTGCACTTGAAGCACTTGTCTTTTGACTTCTTCTTTGCAATATCTGGCTTAGGTGCAATTTGTGCCTTTTTAGCTACTCCCTCAAGCTTTGTCTTCTTCTTTCCAGCCTCAGGCTCTGAAGAAGATTCTAAAGCTTTGACTACGACTAAAGCTCGTTTCTTCTCTTGAAGAAGACTTTTAGCCACCATCAACTCTGCCAAGAGCTTGGATGAACTCCACAACATCTTACTTATGTTGTAGTTCAACCGAATCCGCTCATAGCTTTGAGGCAAGCTCC
Organism: Knoxia roxburghii; assembly: GCA_030378225.1. NCBI lineage: Eukaryota > Viridiplantae > Streptophyta > Magnoliopsida > Gentianales > Rubiaceae > Knoxia > Knoxia roxburghii. Next base: position 39,018,274 of record CM059415.1, on the reverse strand, counting down.
GGAGGACAATATCGATTTTGGTTTCACCAACGATTTCGCCTCCCACTCCCTCAACCTTGTTGATGTTACTAATCATGTCAATGACACGATCTCTCACAGGAGCGCTCTCAGCCCTAAGGACAATGTCCAAGTTACGACTTCCATCGACATTATTAGTTCCAGTTAAATTGTTGTTTTTCAAAATAGCAGCTAAAGGATTGAATGCCATATCGATTTAAACTAGAAAGTAAACAAACAATGTTTCAGTTATATGCTTAGAATTTTCAAAAACATGAAAATCCATTTAATTATTGATTTTTCTCAAAACAATAATATTAATCCACCAACATCTCATCCACCGGGATTCTCGTAAGCCACGCAGTGTGGACATTTACGCTAACCCACATTCGTTTGAGAAGAACCAAGTTCATTAACTACATTATCTGACCAACGATCTTTTGATCAATGTAGCTAATAGTTGGTGCTTTTAGCCGTACAAGTAAGCAGCGTAACCTCGCGGGAGGAATACTGCAGATCGTACACTAAGTGTGTGCCATTACGTGACTTCTGAGTTTGTTACCTCAGGATAGTGCGCCTCAGATGGAGAGGGTGTCGCATTTCTCCTAGTTAAACTCGCTCTAGTCATCTTACTCAGAAGTTCATAGTCTAGCGATCTCGGGGCTGGACTCATCCGAATGGAGGAAGGCCCTAATGCCAACGCGCAAGCCCACCCACATCGCATATGAACCCGTAATGGTGGCCATAGGGATATAACACAACCCGCTCCCACTTAGATTTCCAAATTGAGGGTTTCTCCGGTTTTAACATGCAATTAACTAACCTAAGTTATATGCAACCATAAAACCAGACATGCTTTAATTCATGCATCTAAAATACAGCATAAAAATAAAGGATAAAAATTAAAACAATAAATACGAGAAATAAATACGTAAAATAAATTTCCCGACTATTATGGTTTTAATTGCTTCCATCATTTGCCTTGATCTCGTGTCCCATCATTTCACTTGATGGAGAGAGTCTTGAACTTCAAAAAATGAAAACTGGAGGAAAAAAGGGACAAAAACAGCTCGAACGGTCCAAACGGGCAGCCCGGGCCGCAGCACGACCAGAAGACCACACTGCCCGCGCGGGCCTGCGCGTCTGCGCGCCCAACAGCAGCTACTGCGTGCAGCGACTGCTGCGCGCTGCTGCTGCCTGCTGCTGTGTTTTTTGCCTGTCGACCGTCGATTTTGTTGCCGACAAACGTTGCCGGCGTCGCCTCCTGCCGCCAACTCCTCATTCGCTTTTTCTCACGCTATTTGGTCTTCTTGCAATTCGTTCTGGGTTTTCCTGGTTTTCTTCAAATTCATGATAACCCAAAAACCCACGAATCAAAGTCGCCCACCATAACGCCTTCGATTACATAAAAAACAATTTTCCTACTACAAGGCATTCTAGGAAAATTAAATAATCGAAATTAAATAGAAAAAATCCTACTACAGATTTGATCTAATCCGACACGGCTTCCAGCACGTGGTTATACTGTTACAAACATTCATAATAAAATTAAATTCGGACATGTCCCGGAGTTTAATTAAAACCCATACAAACGTAACCATAATAGTCGGGATTCTAAACCACCTGTAAATAAAATCATGTAATAAATCGAACAAGCACATAACTCCCTAAACCAGGCTTTGATACCAATTGAAAGAATTTGGTAGGATCTGAGTTTGTACTTGCTCGATTTACCACGTAACAAAAATTTCTATTAAAGCGGAATCTTAGAAAAGTACATTTGAAGCGTGCACCTGGTGATTCTCTTGTATGCCTCAAGACTATGACTTCACGTTGTGTGGGCAACGAACTAGAAGTCAATTGATCAGCTACTCACCACAATCCACCTGCTAGAAAACTCTAGCCCCGCAGCATCTGGCACGTACTATAAACGCACCGCCCGCAGAGAGAGAAAGCTACGCGCAGCTGGTATAAACCAAGGCCAAAATTTCAGCCACTAGAAACCCAAAAACCAGCCGCACACTTTCTTGAAAATTTGACTTTGAGAGAGAAACATTTTCTCTCTCTAGAAATCCTGTGGATTAATTGTATGAATTGTATGTCTTGAATAACTGATCCCTTGTCTATTTATAGAGTTACAAGATAGACTCCAAGTTGGTTTAGGATTGGACTTCCTAATGAGTTTAGGTAATGAATTAGTTTCCAAATCCAATTAGGCAACCAATCTGATAGGATAAACCAAATCCTACTAGGTTCCTAATCTCTAGGATTTCCTAATTCCAATTGAAACTTAAGACTTAATTAATTAATTAAATAATTCCACTTTGTTAATTACTTAATTAACCCTTAGGAATTAATTAAATAATTCCACTTTGTTAATTACTAAATTAACCCTTAGGAATAATTAACCCATTAATTAATTAAATCTACCTATTCAATTAACCCATTACAAAATTAATCGTACCACTAACGAATTAATTTTGGCACTACCATCGTACACCAGAATTGCTTCTGGAACAACTTAATTAAATTATATTCATTTAATCTCCCCACATCAAAGATATAGTGCTCGTTAATTAAAATTAATTTACTGATAAATTAATTAATTAACTTCTTTAATTCCGAGACAAGTACCACTCGACCTTTTTACTACACCGGATATAAGTCCACCGGCCGGGTTTAGTACAATAAACATTTCGAGCTCATCTCGGGAGCAGCATCACCCCGGACGCACCGGTACATGGTTTCCTTTCGACCAGCAGTAGCACACCAAGTAACTAAACACGCGCACCCAACCCACCGAGACTATTGGCCACATTTAACCTCACTCATTGGCAGATCAAAGTACACTATGTCTAATTCTCATGCCCACTCGAGTCTTGGGATTTAGAGATAGAATACAAGGATCGATTTGTCTATTAAATCAGTACAAGACAAATCATTCCTAAGAGTCAATTTCAATATGCCCCGGGCATATTTATATGATTCAATTAGTTTAGACAAACTAATTATCTGAATCACATAATAACCTAGACCGACAGTTTGTCCAAAGCTATCTCGGTTACGAACCTCATTTATATATTGTGTCTTTCAACCAATGATGAGATCTACTGTGTCGCACCAGACTCCTCATCATCTACTTACATAATATAAATGAACAATTAATGCACAATAAGATATGACTAAAACACGAATCGATATATTAAACTGGGAAACTGTACAATACAAGCATAGCTTATGTATTCTACTCCAACACCAAAGCTGGGTTAACCATAGGACAGCCAGACTCATCAATGATCCAAGCAAAGATGACCCTGAGGAAATTGGATACCGTGTGCAATGACCCGAGCCAGAGTATATGTAAGTGTTTAATTTAATTGTTGTTTAGATTATTTTATATATTCTCTATGATTATCGATTTTTTTATAACTATTGAAATTTTTTTATTTGTTTGTAGTCGGATTCGATGAGTGACTAGTACAATAGGGGCATGTAATTCCAGAGTGATTACTTTCGAAAAGAGGACCCTCACCCTGAAGTACTGCAGTTTATCAAAGAAATTTCCAGCTCTCTCCACAGTGTCCTCACACTTGGTACTTCACATTTTGTGGCATTCGATGATGTTGGGTCCCAATTACTCGCCGATGATCCACCTCCTTTCTCTCAGGCCCTTGTTCCGGCTCGCCGAACAAGGCATGCTCCTCCAAGGGGAGGAGGTAGAAAAAGGAGGTAATCCATGAAGAGCATGGAAAGCCAATATTTTTGGAACATATTGGGGGCTAACATGAAGAAGATGAACAAGAAGAAGAATCTGAAGAAGATGAGGAAGAGGATAAGACGAGCGATGATGATGGAGGTTTGCCGCCGCCACATGGTCCACGGGATCCAGGTGAAGGTAGAGGTGGAGGTGCATGTGGAGGTTCACTGGGTGGAGGTAGAGGTTGAGGTTCACAAGGTTTATGTTCATAGGGTTGAGGTTCTATTTCTAAGAGAGCGGTCAGAAGAAATGCGCCTCCACCTAGAAAATATGGATTTAGTTAAATTTTTAGTTTTTCTATTGGATGTTTTGATATTCTGATTTTATAATATTTATCATATTTTAAAATTTTAGATTTTTTTATATATTATGCTTCAATTCAATATAAATGTTCTTTCGTAGTGTAATTACATTGAATTTTTGAACATTAGAATTTCTTATTTTATTGTTGTTAACAGATAAAATAAACCCTTTTATTATTTTTTTCTATGTATAATTTATTTATATTTTAACTAAATTCGAATTTATAAAATCCGAATTTTAGTCAAAATGACTGAAAATTCGAATTTTGTAAATTCGAATTCTTTTTTTAATAATATTCAATTCCAAAAAATTCATTTTTTATTTCTCTTTAATTTTTTCTCCTTATATTTTGGATTTTTAAAATCTGAATTTCATTAATTAAATTAATTAACATAATTAGTTTCTAATTTAAACGAGTTAGGTCATAATTCGAATTTTTAAAATTCGAATCTTCTTAAATTTGGATTTTAAGAATCCGACCTATTTCCCTCCACAATCCCCATTTCCACATTTTTTTGTCCACAAATTGATTTTAAGCATTTAATTGGTAAAAAATTCTCATAGACACTGCGGTAACTATTGATGTAACTAGTTAAATTTGTTTTTCTATTCTTTTTTTTGGTTAAAAACTTGACTGTCATTAAACTTATTCAATAGTATAGGTTCGCCCACTAAACTTTTTTACTCAACAAATCAGTCATTAAAGTCTTCAAATATATTACTTGTCATATTTCTGTTAACAATTACCGTTGACCTAACGAAAAATTCAAACACCATTGAGTTTTTAAGGGGGAAAAAAGTAAATTCAAATTATAACATTAAAATAGTCTCAAATCTGCTTATACTCCCTCCATCACCTTCGCCCATTTCAGAACTCCTATTACCCTTCACCCATTTCAGGATCTCTCTGTTCCTTCTACTTCTTCACAATATAATCATCATCATCAATATTCTTTTCATTACCCATGGAATCATCCTCATAATTTTCTAGCAACAACACCCACCCAGCAGCAGCAAGGATCAATATATATATATATATATATATTACAACTTAAAACATTCTAGCAATCAAATATAAATCCGTCTAGCTTTCAAAAATTTTAACCACTCAACATCAAGGGGCACACCATTAACAAAGAACCAGAGTATAAGGCGTTTTACGACCAAAAATTGTTCAATAAAATTTATAAAGGCATCCTTTCACAAGATTTAGTCACTAGAGGCAGATACACCGCATAAAAGAACCTACATTTTTTTTTTTTTTTTATCAAAATTGATAGATGAAGCTCTTAATTTCTAGAAATCAAGGAGTGACAACAACAATGCGGCCAGCAACTTGATCAAGATCTCTTTTGCCACTGGATGTAATTCTTCTTCCACCTTTTGGATCCATGTCAATGATATTCATGTTATCCAATTGCTGAAGGATGTGTCTTGCAATACCGCCGCTGCTTAGACCAAAATGTGGTGGGCGGCTTCCATTCCTTTTGCTTTCACCATAAATCCTCCTGAAATAGCCAACTCCAAAACCTTGTCTCAAATAAATTTTCCTAGCCACGGAAGCAGCTTCGATGTAGTTCCAATCTGGATTATAGGGAGCAAGTTACCAGTTTTCACAATATCAACCCAGTGAGGGAGTTCCATCTTGCCGGAACGCCTGAGGTGAGAGGCATAAGACTTGACGAAATCGTGCGGAGATACATCTTTCACAGTTCTTGCAATCACCATGATCGATTGACTGAAAGAGAGCGCAACTAACCCACTTCTTCTTTGTCTGCCTTCTGCTAGCCTTTGTTTAGCGACTAAAACCTATGAGGACACTGCGCTCAAAGCGCTCAAATAATTATGAATAGCAGGGATCAATATTAGTACTCCCATTTCCAACAATATAATTATGAAAATTGCAAACGCCGTGGTGGTGGTGGTGGTGGTTACGGTTGGGATATGGAGGTAGAAACCCTTGCTTCGGGTCAATCATACATCTCAACAGATCCCAACCGCAGGAGGAGGGGGAGGGGGAGGAGCAGCAGTGGCGGCAAGGGTCTGTGGTGGTGGTACAGGTTGTGTTGGGATGAGAAGTGGAGGGTCAAACGTCACTTGCTGTAGAATAGTTGCTTTCAAAATTCGAAGAGACGAAACTCTTGTCGCCCGACTGCCGCTGAAATGGTGAAGGGATATGGAGAAGTAAAAACAGATTTATATTGACAGTCAAATATTTTTATAATTTGAATTTACTTATTTACCCTTAAAAATTAACATTTTTTTAATTCTCAGTTAGGTCCACAAATAATGATTTAACTATTTAGGGCGTTTGGTTGAACTCACGAGAATCGGAATCAGTATGAGTTTTATTTAAGTCGGAATGGATTTGATTAAAGTCGGAAAGAGTATGGATTTTGAAAATTAAAATGGGTATGATAAAATTGATTTGGATGGTAGAGCGAGTTTGGTATTATTAGGGTTTAAAATCTTATAAAATTACCTATTTGTCCTCAAGTAAAATTAAAATGTAAAATTATAAAAAAAATACCATTTCACCCTAATTTGCAAACCTTAGCTGCCCTCTTCTTTTCTCCTCTCTCCCCGCCTTCCCCTTCCCTTCTCCTCCCGCCCACCTTCTCCGCTGCTACCACCGCGAGCCATACTTCCGGCATATCTACGCCTCCTTCTCGATCTCCATCATCACCTTCGCCATCAACCACCTACCATCCCGATTCGTCATTTTTGCTAATCAGGTATGTACTACTGGAAGTTCGATTTTTGGGAGATCCCAAAAAGGGGTTTGATTTTTATGTGTAAAAATGGTGAGCCCAATTGATTGATTTATCGGTTCATCATCTTCGCCGTCAACCATCGCGATTCATCATTGTTCTTCTCTTATCGAAGGGCAGTTGAGGAAAACAACAAAGCTGCAAGGGAATGAAAATTTAAACCCACCCCCTCCCCCAGGTTTGCTAAAATCCATATCCATGGGTTTTGTTTCAATTCCCCCATTCCGTTTTTCTTTTCAAACAAACACAAGAAATGGGATGAGGAATGAAGTTCATTCCATTCTTCCATTCCAAATTTACTAACCAAACGCCCCTTACTTTTAAGTTAATTTTTTTGAGCTAATATACATGTTTTAATTTTTTATGTTTTACACTTTATGTAGTTTGTTATTTCTTAGGTTCATTCTATCGTTTTAGTGTTTATGCATTTTTTTAATAATGCATCGTAAATTAATTTTATTAAAATCGTGTGAAATGCGTAGAAATAAGAAGTAATTATAATGCAAGGTCTGTACTAGTAGATGAGAAGGACATGTTTAGCCTGGGGAAAGTTTTAAGATAAAAATTTTAGGATGAGTAGGAAAATAAATTTATAAATATTCAAGATTTTTTTAAAATTATGGTAACCCTTTATAACCATTAACTGAAGGTAGATTTTTTTTGGAGAAATTTGATTAAGAAGGACAGCATTCGTGGTTACGAGGCCTTAGTTGGAGTAGTATAATCCAAAAAGGTCAGGGAGGGTAAAAGAAAAAAAAAAAAATCTAAAATTTACTTGAATTACACTAAAATGACAGCTAATAAAAGATACCCTACAACTCATAAAACGGCTAATATATGTAGTCGGAAGGAGTTAGGTCCTCGGGAGCACAAACCTATGAGGAGCTTGGGGATGGTTTTGGACGATGCTAAACCTTAAAAAATGAAGTAGGAATAGCTTACATTCAATGTTTCTAGTTCGAATAAACTTAATTGGAGTAGTATAATCCAAAAAGGTCACAAAGTTTTGATGGAGGGTAAAAGAGAAAAAAAAATTCTAAAATTTACCTGAGTTACACTAAAATGACAGTTAATAAAAGTACACTACAACTTATAAAATGACTAATATATAGTCGGAAGGAGTTAGGTTGATATGATCATTCATTGCTGAAAATTCCGGCAAAGGTTCGGTTAGTGAGAGGTGTATATGGTTTCGGATGTGTGGAGTAATGGGGTGATATGATGGCAGAATTTTCTGAGGTTTATGAAGGATCAAGAGGGTCTCTAATCTAGTGCTTGATAAAGGAGATGGAACTTTGGGGGTGGTAGAGGGGTGAGACCTTCAAAAGGAAGAGCCTAAGGAGAGCAACCACAAGTCTATTCTACACTAAACTTGATAAATGCTAAATGATGAATCGAGAGAGAAAATGAGTATGCAAACTCGGTTTGAATTCATCAAATCATGATTAAGAAGGCTGAATTCTTTATCTATTTTTAGGAGAAGGAATGGCCTTGAAGTTACAAGCTTATCCCTCAACTCTAGACTAATCCTGATACAATTCAAACTCTAACTTAGCTCTCAAAACCCTAACTTATATGGCTGAGATTCAATCTTGATTTTGAATGAATTTGGAAGGAAAGAAGACACCTTTTAGACCTTGAATCCTTATAAGGTTGGAGTCTTGGGTATTGTAGAAGTTTCTATCTCTTCAGAGAAGTAATTGGCCGAGAATTCTTGAAGTAGTGGACTCTCACTTGTGCTGAAATTCTGGAGAGTTGTTGTAACCAACTATAACTTCTTGTTCAGCCTCCTAATCTGCTTAGATGATTAGAACTCCTCAAATTGGTGTAATTATAATGAAGAACAGAATTTTAGGAGTATTCCTTATAGGTTTAGGAGTCCTCCTTCAAATATACTTCTAGGTAAAATTCAGCAACTAAGTTGATTCCCACGTGAGAGATTGGTGTAGCTAGACCAAAACTCTTCCAATCAGCCACCAATGAGTCCCCCATCTTTAGGACTCCTCCTAGGGTTAAAACTGTGAGTTAGAACCCTTCTAGAAGTAATAAAAATCGGACTTCCCTTTGGTGTAGTCTCTCTCCTGAGTTTTGACAACATTTCCCTCCAAAAGGATCTTCTACTTGGGCTGGGCTTCTTCTCTTTATTTAGCTTAGTCTATTACATTTAATTAATTAACTGGGCTACTATTTGTAGTCCACTTTTTACTATTTATAACCCTATTTTCAAAACAAATTGCACTTTAACTAATTTTTGAATATTTTCAAATTTCAACAAAACAAATATATTTATAATTATGAATAAATTTTGGCCTAAAATTATTTTAAAAATATTCTAAAAAAATATTATTTACCAATTTATGCATAATAAAAATAAAAAATTATAATGAATTCATGGTGGTCAAAACACATAAAAACGTACACAACCGTGGTTAAAACACAAATCAATGCGAGCACACTATAGCTCAGACGCAACTCATGAATTGTTGACCATGGCTTGGGCGCAATTCGTAAAGTTCCCATTAGGGTGAGCATTAATCGGGTAGACCCGATTAACCCGCCCAAACCAAATCAATTTGGGTATTTTGGTTTGGGTTAATCGAGCTTTCGTGTTAATTGGTCGGTTAATTGGTTATTGTGTGCAGTTTTGGGGCAGGTTTGATTTCTCTTATTCTTATTCGGGGCTCGCCCGAAACCCGAACTCCCGTCATGTATATATAGGATTTATAGGTTTTTCATCATTTTCTCTTATTTCTTCCTCCATTCCTTTCATTGTTCTCACCGGCTGCCATGTCTTCTTCAACATCTCCGACCTCCATCCACAGCCTACTGCCATAGCTATCACCATCACAACAACATCACCACTATATTTTTGTGTAGTATAGCCGTAGCCACCATGAACCCTTTCTAAGGTCCCTTTTTCTCTCTACTTTGTTAGTCGCACCACCCCACCATAGATCTGTTTGCAATAGCCACCATGACCCTATCTCTTTTTTTCCAGTCGACAGACTTGCGTAGCCACCACCACGGGAGAGAACCCTTTCTCCCTCCATCTCTCCGTCGCACACTACTAGATCTGTTGCCCCATCGTATCTTTCACACATCAGCACCTAGATATGTTGCTCCATCTGACACACACCACAAACGACTCCTTCTCTTCCTCTCTGCTGGAGCATATCTCCCTTCTTCTCTTGTTGGCTGACTTTTTCTCTGGCTGAGCATATCTTCCTCATATCTTCTGGTTTGTTGATTCAGGGTTAAACATAATTTTTTTTTAATATATAGAGGAACCAAATTGGTTTCCTATAAAATAGACTTACCATAACATAATTTTTTTAAAGAAATATTTTAGATTTTGAATTTTGCTTCGTATGATATTTATAATGCAATTAGTAGGTGGGTTTTCCTGATGTTCGGTTGTTGGTAATTTATTGATTTGTTGCTTTTTTTTGTTTTAATTTTGGTTAAAGAAAATTTTGGATTTTTTGTCAGATTCAACCAAAGACTACATGATTTAAGTGCTGTAACGACCCCGAAAAAGGTCCTTCCACCTGAACTAATACACGAGTTTTCTAAACCAACTACACCTGTTTCAAACATAAATTAACCTGTAGTTCCCAGAGACGAAAGATTTATAACCTTCATAAGATTTAATCATTCTAATTCCAGAACATTCAAACCTAAAAGACCAAAGCTCAAAGCTTAACATTCAGTACAAGTACAAAGGTCCTGAATCCTCAAAACAAGTTCCTCAAATGGAAAAATATACATTAGAGTTTTCTTTCCTCAAGACTCAACATTCAGTCTCAATACAAAGATGATAAGTCCTCAATTATGGCTCCCACAACAGAACGACGTAGACTAGAGTTCTATTCTCTTCCCCAACTTGATCTTCCCAAACCACCCAAGCTCTCTCCTACATTGGCACTCCACACGGTTACCTGAAAAACAGCAGATAAAAAACATGAGTATGCCAGGCATACTCAGTGAGGATCTCCAAACCTTACCTGGCGCCTTCTGCACTGGAAGGAGGGATCAAAGTAAGAAACAACATACAAACAAACATACAACAACAAAAGGACCATCAATCATCATACAACCGCATAACAAGTCATCAAGGCATACAAACATGTCAGGAGAGACAAGCCCACCGAAACTGAACATACAAGACTGCCTAATCGTACTGATCAGATATGCAGTGTAAAATACAATGTAGGTAGAGTTAATACCTCGGGTCACTGTGACCAAAACTGCGTCCACCCTGTTGGAGTTGAATACATAAACTATGCTTGTATTGTATATTTTCCCAGTCAATAAATCGATTTATGTTTTGGTTATATCTTGCTGTGCATTATTTGTCCATTTATATTATGTAGTTAGATGATGAGGTGTCTTGTGTGACACAGTAGATCTCATCATTGGTTAAAAGACATAATATATAAATGAGGTTCGTAACCGAGACAACTTTGGACAGACTATCGGTTTAGGTTATTATGTGATTCAGATAATTGGTTTGTCTAAACTAATTGAATCATATAGATATGCCCAGGGCGTATTGAACTTGACCATTTAGAATGATTTGTCTTGTACTGATTTAATAGACAAATTGTTCTTAGTATTATATCTCTTAATCCCTAGACTCGAGCGGACATGAGGATTAGACATAGTGTACTTTGATATGCCAATAGGAGAGGTCAATTGTGGCCAATAGTCTCGGTAGGTTGGGTGCGCGTGTTTAGTTGTTTGGTGAACTGCTACTTGTCGAAAGGAAACCATGTGCCGGTGTGTCCAGCGTAATGGTGCTCCCGAGATGAGCACGTTATATTTATTATACTAAACCCAACTGGTGGACTTATGTCCGGTATAGTGAATAGGTCGAGTGGTACTAGTCTCGGAATTAAAGAAGTTAATTAATTAATTTATCAGTAAATTAATAAATTAACGAGCACTATATCTTTGATGTGGGGAGATTAAGAATAAGTTAATTAAGTTGTTCCGAAAGCAATTTTGGTGTAGGATGGTAGTGCCATAATTAATCCGTCAGTAGTACAATTAATTATGTATTTGGTTATTGACAAAGGTAGATTTAATTAATTAAGCAATTAATTAATCCTTCTATCTGTTGGTTGTGAATCATACCAGGAACTGAATTGGGGATACGTGAATCTTTGTATCAGTTGGTTGTGAATCATACCAGGAACTGGATTGGGATAAGTGAATCCCTGTATCAGTTGGATGTGTATCAGTCCAGGAACAGGATTGAAGGAAACAGAAACCCAATAGGAAGGCTAATCCTAAACCAACTTGGGGTCTCTCTTATAACTCTATATATAGACAAGGGATTAACTATTCCACAATATACAATTCATAAGTTTTCAAGAAAAGAAAACTTAGAGAGAGAAAATCCTAGAGAGAGAAAATTTCTCTCACTAAATTCAGATTTCTCAAGCCTTAAGGCTGCCAAAATTTGTCCAAGTATTTGGCGGCTTGTGTGGCTTTCTCTCTCTCTCCGGGCGGTGAGTGGATTGTACACGCCAGGTGCAGCGGTGTTGGAATTTTTCCGGCTGGTGGATTGTGGTGATTAGCTGATCAATTGCTCGTTAGATTGCTGCTCACACAGCATACAAGATAATCACCCGAGTATACGCTTCAATAGGTAATTCTTATGTTTTCGCTTTTAATTAAGAATTTATTTATTGCGTGATAAATCGAATAAGTACAAACCAAGATCGTGCGCAATATTATTTCAAGCAAGGGTTGGAATAGCAATTTTGCTAACGTCTAGGCCTGGCCAGAGATTCCGATTTTGGAATTTATAGCACGAAAGTGAGTTTCTGGCTAGGCCCTGGCAGATAATCTTTCACACCCTACGTCCACTAGACATCCTAGGACTGTCTAATCTGATCTCTGAGCAAATCACTGAATGACCTTTGGTCCCAATTCCAGTCTTGCCCACTGGCAAAAGGGAGGCTCGAGCAAGAGAGGATCCTCAAATATTTCAACCATAAACAGAATACGAAGAGTAACAAGAATAACCATCATGCTAAACTGACAAGGCATAACAAGCCATAAACATACATACAACAGCCATGCCAGAGTCACAACACCACAGCACCATACAGGAACACAATAATATACAAGTCAAATCCTAAGTGCTGGCAAGGTCATAATCATCTAGATGCATTTCTTTTAACAATAAACTTAAATAAAGCAAGTACATAACTGTTGCTCTTTTCCAGGTTCAACCCAAGCTACATATAATAGCCTTTTGAGCTACTATACATAATTCGGGGTTAAACAACATACAAGGAAAAGTCAACTCACCTTTCCAACCGACTGCTTCCAGAACCTAAATCCAGCAATGCTCTCAGTCAATCTCTAAGTCTCAATGATCATCTACATGGTATCAAATGAGAGTAACCCAAGTTAATACACAAACTGCAGTTTATTCCTGAATTGATGCAAGTCCTAAAGTTGTATACTCCTAAACAAAGCCTATTCATGTTCTTGGCGTAGGGCTAAAGGAGAATGGATTCCACCCTAGAGCACGCACCCTATGTGGAATCACATAAACCGTTAACTCTACCTTGACCCAAAACAAGCAACACTCCTCTAAAGCTCTGCCCCAACCTATCTTATGTTTAACTTCATGAAGTTAATAACCAGAACGTAAAAATGCACAACTACAGATGTACGGTCAAGGCCCTAATGAATTATAGAATTTACCTCCCAAGCCATCGATTGAGTGGTCGAAAATTAAGAAGAGAGAACAGCGGTCGATGACTAGAGACAAAGAACTAGCAGCGGTGGTGGTCAATGGCGGCGGCAACACCTAGGGTTTAGGCACACCCTAAAATGGTTGTCTAAATGCACAAATAGGTTAGGGGTTTCATAGAACAGGAGTAGAGAAATCGTTCAGTGGTGTTTGCCACTCCAAGAGACACCAGGAACTGGCGGTACATGACATGGATCTGGCAGCGTCTAAGGTTTCCCAATCGATCCCTATCCAACCATCAAAATCACCAATTAATCGATGGGTTTTGTTTGTGAGAGTATGAGGAGTGTTTTGGTGGTAAGAGTCGACCAAGAACACCGCCGGAGAGGGAGTAATCGGCGGCGAACCGTGGTGAGAAAGAACATGTAGTGTGACGGGGAGAGAAAAAGAATGAAGAAAATGGCTAGATAGGGTTTAGCCTTAATGAGGTATTTATAAGACACCTATTTGCACCTTTAGTCCCCCTAGTCCACCCCCTAACCATTTTGCCTTACCTTGTTTTCTCATTATTTCGATTGAAGCCTAATTGATAATTAATCCACCACTTGCCTAATTAACTAAGGTACTTTTATTTAAAACCCAAGTTATTTCCCTTATTTAAGAGATTAACCCAGTAATCCCCTCAAATTATTCACCTGCTCGCCCGGGGTGTTACAAGTGAATATTTGATTTGTAGTTTTGGGTTGCTTGGATATTATTCTCGTTGAAGATTTTGTACTTTTGGAGGAATTACAATGCTCTACTCTCTAGTATCAATAGTATAAAAATAGGATGTTTGGAAAAAGGCAATAAAAAGCCCAATTCGGTTAATTAAGCCCCGAACTGACAACCGAATGTGTAAATCTGTTATGCGGTTCGGTTTTATTACCTTCGGATCGGGTGGCGGGTGGGTGACTAAATTGTTAAAAACTGAATAACCCACACAACCTGAAACTTGCCCGAATAATCACCCCTAGTTCCCACCATGACTCGGGAGCAACCCGTGAAGTGCCGACCATGGCTGGGCGCAACTCATAATATTATTTTAGAATATTTTTAAAATAATTATAGGGAAAAAATTTATTCATAATTATATACATTTGTTTTGTTGAATTTAGGATAAATAATTCAAAAATTATTCACTGGACAATTTTTAAAGTTTGATTTAAAAATAGGGCTACAAATAGTAAAAAATGGGTTATAAATAGTAATAATTAATTAAGGCCTAGACATTGGGCCAAAATTAATTAATAAGCCATTAAACATAGGCTTGGCTAGAAACAACACAAATTAAAAAGAAGAAAATGACTAAACCATCAGGCCAAAATTATTAAATGAACAAATAAAAAACTATCAAATGAATAAAAATAGAAAGGCTAAGGGCAAATGCTCAATACCATAACCTTCTTGGGTAGGTACTTATCTTGATGGACAAGTTATTGAGTGAAGATCTCATGGGCTGAGGCATTAAAGGCTTGTGTAGCATTTCTTCTCTTTGCTCTTGTCATAGACCCATCTATGGCAACTAAAAGGTCTCTTTGGTAGGGCATTGGTGGTAAACTTGGGCTTGGTGGGCTTGGTTTAATAATATCACCCCCTTCTTGAAAAGGAATCGTCTTTGATTCCAACTCTTCATCGAACTCAAACGGGGTCAAGTCTCCCACATTGAAGGTGTCGTGGACACATAACTCTCATCGGGGTCCAACTCATATGCATTGTCATTGATCTTTTTGACCACTTGAAATGGGTCGTCTCCTTTAGGGTGTAGCTTTGTCTTACGGTTTTGAGGGAACCGCTCCTTTCTGAGGTGTAGCCACACCTAATCTCCTGGCTCGAATGAGACCTAGCGTTTCCCTTTATTCACCCTCCTTGAAATGTGTTCTTGATGTTTAAGGATGTTGAGTCTCCTTTAAGGATGTTTAAGGATCGCACATAAGAGAGTTGATGATTCAGAATTAAATTGCCTGTAATAAGTATAAGAGTTATGCTTAAATAGATAATATTTAATTAAATGGTTTAATTAAATATTATTGAAGAGTTTTATGGTATTAATTAAAAGTTAATTAATTACCTGGGAAGAATTGAGTTGGGCTGACAAATCAAGGGATCTAATTATGAATTAAGGTTCTTGACCCATCAGCCTGATCTATGGGTCAATGGGTTGATCCATGGTGTTGGTTAAACCCAACTCAGTAAATAATTATTAATTAATTATTATTTAATTAATTAATATTAATTTACTGTTACAGATAAGTCTGTACTCTTTTATAAAAGAGCAGAGGTATCTGTGTGCTGGGAAGAGATTTTTAACTGATTTTCTGGTTTTGAAACGTGTGAAAATATTTTGAGAAAAACCTCTCTCTCTCTCTTCCAAAATTTTTCCAGAGAAAAACGTTTTCTCTTTTACAGGCAATTTTGGCTAGCACCGGTTCTGAGAGACTCCAGTGCAAGAACGTAGAGGCAATTCATGTGAATTGTTTGGTGGTGAACGCAATCTTCCCAAGGGATCCAGGCGACGAGCGCAACCGATTATGCGTCGAGGGTAAGACCTGATTCCATAGAATTTAGGCTATTCCGTAGCATAATTTAGGAAATTATGCATGCCTAAGATCCAACAGTGGTATCAGAGCCATAGGTTAATCTTGTTTTAATTAAAAGTGTTTTAATTGAAACAAGTAGGTTGAAAAATTGGGTATAAGAATTTTTTTTTTGAAAAAAACGTTTTGAAAAAATATATATATATATATATACTGCTTGAATGTAGCCGGTTTTAGGGAAATTTTCGCCGGAATTTCCGGCCGGCCGGAAGTTCGCCGAAAATTGGCAAATTGCTCAAAATTGGTTTTTTTGACCTGGATTTTTTGTGATTTTGTTCTTTTCCTCATGGGAAACTATTTCGGGCTTGTTTCGTTTCAAGACATTTGTTGCATGGTTGTTTTTAAAAGAAGTTTTTCTTGGTTTTGGAAAAATGTCGCCGGGAAGAAATTTTTTTTTTTTTTTCCGATTTGGGTTTTGAGAACCGTTGAAAACTCGCGCCGGTTGTTTCGCTAAGGCTGGGGAAAGGTTCCTCGCGCCGCGGGGAAACGAAGTGACGGAGAACTGGCTTCTTCGTTTGTTCCGTCGGGAAATCGTTTTCGTCGGGGGAGTCGCTGGGTCACGGTCTTCGTCACTTCTTCTCGATCGATGAATTGCCGAGGTGGGCCGCGATTTGATCGTGGTCGGACCGGGGCGAAGAGACGACGCAGCGCCGAAAAAGGCGAATCGGTTCGCCAGAAATCGCAGACGACGCCGGCAGCAAATCGGGGAAGAAGAAAGGAGGCGGCGGGGGCTGGTGCCCTAATTGGGCTGAAATGACCAGATTGCCCCCGCCGCACTCCATAATCCCTGAAATGCCAATTTTAAAAAATTGTTTTAAAATTTGCAAAACAACCCCAACAGTTTTAATCTTTAAAACCCTAGCCCAATAATTTTTGTTAATTACAGATTTGCCCTAAAATTTTCAGAAAACTTAATTTTTTTGAATTTTAAAATTTGATAAAATTTTAATTTATGATTTAGGATAAATTAAAAGATATTATCAGATTTTAATTGATAATATTTAATTATTAAGATAAAATAAAATATTATCAAATAGTTAAGATAGGATTAGATTTGAATTTAATTCCTATCCTATAGAATTTTAAAATTTAGAATTTTGAATAATTATCTTGATGAGATTAGGATAATTAGAAATATTTAAATTTTTAAAATTTGAAAGATTATCTTAATAAAATTAGATAATTAGATGAATAAATAAATAAATAATTAATTAATAAGATTAGTTAATTAATTATTATGGTTTTATTTATTTATTCATTTTTTCTGATATAATGTGTTATTTATTTAAAATGTTTAAATAATTGCACGCATTATTGGTATGTCCATGCATCATTCGATTAAAATGAATGAACATGGGATTGATTAAAATTGATCATGAAACGATCAATTTTAATAGTGTAAGAGTTACACAATCCCTAATTAAATAATTCGGCTTAATTAAAATTGGCTTGTATGAAGCATATGCATTTGTGTGTTTTTATATGCATGAATTGGGCTTAAAATTTATTATTTTAATTTTGGGGCCTACGAGCCATTTTGAATTGGGGCCTGCGTGCCTATTAAATTATTATGTAATAGTTAGGCCCAAGAGAGGAGGTTCCGAAGAAGTCCATGGTGGACCCCAGGAACGGAAGCCCAAAATGGAGGCCCAAAAGAAATTTTTTTTTTAAAGGCCCTGTAATAGATTAGAGCCCAATTCATCGCATTTTCGTAATTTTATGTTTTGTGAATGAATGAACACGACAATGCATGTTAAGCCGTTCAAAATATAAAATCCCTAAATACCTAAGTCTAAAGTTGCTTCCATACTTGGGGGCTCGTCAAATCATCAAACGTCTGGCGGACTTGGAGAGCCCAAGGGCCTCAGTTTTCTTCGTGAGACTAGTTGTCATGTAATAAAAGCCCAACTTTACTCACTACCACTATAGTGTGAAAAACTGTTTGGGCCAGCCCAACTTTACTCACTACTACTATAGTGTGAAAAACTGTTCGGGTCTTTATTGATATAAGGCTTCAAGGGATGGTTTGACTTAGGAAAATTGTCCTAGTTGACCCGATAAGTTGACTAAGATTGATTTTGCAATGATAGGATGGTGTCAAACATTTGGAATGTTCATCCTATCACCGAAAAGTTGCATAGTGATGTAATTGGAAATCGTTAAATTACATAGGGATGTGATTTGAACGTTGCCTACCAAAAGAGCCCAATCCCTACGATACTTGCCAAAGCAAGACTGGGGTTGACTCATTGTGGATTTTCGGCCCACAATCTAGCACCAACACAAAATTGTTTGGGATTTCAATTTTGGCTATTGTGGAAAATATTTTAAAACTCATTCTAATGTTTTGCATCTTTCTTTTGTAGAAATGGCATCTACTAGCACTAATGTCACATCTAATCTCACTCTAAGAAGCATTTTGGACAAAGAAAAACTTGTTGGTCCAAACTTCTTAGATTGGGAAAGAAACTTGAGAATTGTTCTCAAACAAGAAAGGAAGCTAAATATCTTAGACGCTGCTTTACCTGCACCACCTGTAAATGCTACGGCTGCTGTTCAACGAGCATGGGAAAAGCTGAAAAGCGATTCCGATGACGTGACATGCCTGATGCTCACGACTATGTCAGGCGAGCTTCAGAAGCAATTCATGAATTCGGAAGCATTCCAAATTTATGTGTCACTAACGGAAATGTTCTGTGAACAAGCCCGTAACGAAAGGTTCGTTACGATAAAAGCATTGATATCGTGCAAGATGGCGAAGGGTTTGTTAGTAAGCACGCATTTGATCAAGATGAAGGGGTATATTGATACCCTAGAGAGACTAAATGCACCTCTTGCTAGAGATTAGCCATTGACATCATCTTGGCATCACTGTCTGATGATTACAATGACTTTGTGGTGAACTACAACATGCATAACATGGAGAGGACGATTCCTGAGCTCCATGGAATGCTTAAAAATACTGAGCAAACCCTTCGGAAGGCAACGCCAGTACTTGTTGTAGAAAAAGGTAAGGGCAACAAGAGAAAGTTTAAAGGCAAGGCAAAAGTTTCTGAAAACAAGAAGTCTCGCAGTAATACTGCTATTAAGGCTCAGCCTCAAACTCCTCCTGCTAAGAGAAATGCTCAGAAGACGCTGTATGTTTCCATTGCAATCAAAAGGGGCATTGGAGAAGAAACTGCAAGCTGTTTCTTGAAGAGAAGAAATAGAATCCTTCGGCTTCAGGTATCTTTGTTATTGAAATTAATCTTTCTATGTCCACCTCATGGGTATTAGATACCGGATGTGGGGCTCACATTTGTACTAATGTGCAGGGACTCAGAAATAGGAGGATGACAAAGAAAGGCGAAGTAGATCTCCGAGTGGGCAACGGGGGAAGAGTTGCAACTGTTGAAGTTGGAGATTACACTTTGTCTTTACCATCCGGTTTAAACATTGTTTTAGAGAATTGTTATTATGTACCTACTATGAGTAGGAATATTATTTCAATTTCTTGTTTGGATATTAAAGGATTTCGTTTTATTATTGGTAATAATTCGTTTTCTTTATATCAAAAAGATGTTTTATACGGAGTTGAAAATTTGTGCAATGGCCTATATATCTTGGATTTGATCCAAGAGAAACCGGTTTATAACATTGAAAAGAAAGCCAAATTAATTCAATCTGATTTAAGTCCAACATATCTATGGCATTGTCGTTTAGGCCATGCAAATGAGAAGTGAGTTCCAAGACTTCATAAGGATGGAGTGTTTGGGTCATTTGATTTCGAATCATATGACACATGTGAACCCTGTTTGCAAGGCAAAATGATGAAAAATCCTTTCAGCAAGAAAGGCGAGAGGACTAGTGAGCTATTGGCTCTAATACATAGAGATGTATGTGGACCAATGAGCACACAAGCCAGAGGTGAATTTGAATACTTCGTGACTTTTACTGATGACTATAGTAGATATGGTTACGTCTACTTAATGAGGTATAAAAGTGAAACTTTTGAAAAGTTCAAAGAGTTTAAAAACGAAGTAGAAAATCAGTTAAATAGAAGGATTAAGGCTTTTCGCTCCGATCGGGGAGGTGAATACTTGAGTGATGAGTTCGATGGTTATCTGAAACAGTGTGGAATTGTTTCACAACTGACTCCACCAGGAACACCTCAATGGCATGGTGTATCCGAGAGGAGGAATCAGACCTTATTAGATATGGTTCAATCTATGATGGGCCAAGCGACTCTCCCTATGTCCTTTTGGGGTTATGCCCTTCTTTCAGCAGCCTACTTACTAAATCGTATTCCATCTAAGGCAGTAGATAAGACTCCATATGAGATGTGGACTGGTCAAAAACCCTATATGTCCTATCTACGAGTTTGGGGTTGTCAAGCTCATGTAAAGCTTTTACAAAGTAATAAGCTTGAACCTAAAACTGACAAATGCCTATTTGTGGGATATCCTAAGGAAACAAAAGGATATCAATTCTACAATCCAACTGAGAACAAAGTGTTTGTTGCTCGAGGAGCCACTTTCTTAGAGAAAGATTTTCTCTACAAGAAAGACAGTGAGAGTAGAATAAATTTTGAAGAGGTTCAAGACCCACAAGTGAATGTAGAACGATCTATAGATACTCAGATGGAAGTTGACATGGAAACTCATGAAGAGGAGCAACCTGAGTCAACAACACAAGAACCTATAAGGTCTAGTAGATCTCGTCATGAACCCGAGAGATACGGATTTCTCGTGACTGACGATCGAGATTTGATCTTGGTGGACTCTAATGAGCCCGTGAACTACAAACAGGTTTTAGAAAGTCCAGATTCAGATAATGGCTACAAGCAATGGAATCTGAAATGCA
Source organism: Knoxia roxburghii (assembly GCA_030378225.1). Taxonomy (NCBI): domain Eukaryota; kingdom Viridiplantae; phylum Streptophyta; class Magnoliopsida; order Gentianales; family Rubiaceae; genus Knoxia; species Knoxia roxburghii. The sequence goes on along the minus strand of CM059415.1, from coordinate 38,997,256 downwards.
ATCCATGAGGGACAATAAAGTACGGACTTTGATTGATCCTCCTGTTCAGGCAAAGGTTGTCGATTGCAAGTGGATTTTCAAGTTAAAACCTGGCGGGATCTTCAAGGCACGACTAGTGGCTAAAGGTTTCAGACAGACTCATGGCATAGACTATGATGAAGTCGTGATGCTCAAGTCCATTCAGACTATGCTTGCCATAGCAGCATATTTTGACTATGAGATAGGGCAGATAGATGTTAAAATGGCTTTCCTGAATGGAAACCTATTCGAGGATGTTTATATGAAACAACCTGAGGGATACATTGATCAAAAGCATCCTAATCGAGTATGTAAGCTTCAGAGGTCCATTTATGGACTAAAGCAAGCATCTCGAAGTTGGAATCTTCGTTTTGATGAGGAAGTAAAAAGTTATAGATTCATCAAGAACGAAGATGAGCCTTGTGTTTACAAGAAAGTTAGTGGGAACAAGATAGTTTTCCTTGTCCTATATGTGGACTACATCCTACTCATAGGAAATGACATTCCCATGTTGAAAGATATCAAATAATGGTTGGGGAGTGTATTTTCTATGAAAGACTTAGAAGAAGCTGAAATGATACTGGGTATCAAAATCTATAGAGATAGATCAAAGAGGCTTCTAGGACTAAGTCAAGAAGGGTACATAGACAAAATATTGAAGAGGTTCAATATGTCTAACTCTAAGAATGGTATGGTACCATTCAGACATGGCCTTCTCTTGAAGAAGAACCAAGGTCCTTCAACAAGAGAGGAGATGGATACAATGAGTAGAGTTCCATATGCTTCGGTAATAGGATCTATCATGTATGCCATGTTGTGTACCCACCCGGATATCGCACATGCACTGAGCATGACTAGCAAATACCAATAAGACCCTGGAATGGCTCATTGGACTGCAGTCAAAGCAATCCTAAAGTACTTGCGAAGGACTAAAGGATTGATGCTAGTGTATGGAGGACAAGAACAGCTCATCGTACAAGGTTACGCTGATGTTGCTTTCCAAACAGATCAAGATGACATGAAGTCACAATCAGGTTATGTGTTTAATGGCGGTGCAGTGAGTTAGAAAAGCTCGAAGCAAGATACCACAGCCGACTCTACAACAGAATCTGAGTATATTGCTGCATCGGATGCTGCAAAGGAAGTTGTTTGGCTGAGAAAGTTCGTGTCTGATATCGGAGTGATACCGAGTATCCAAGATCCGATAGACTTGTTCTGTGATAATAACGGGGCCATCGCACAAGCTAAGGAGCCTCGGTCACACCAGAAAACCAAACACATACTCAGAAGGTTTCACCTCATCCGAGAGATCATCGATCGAGGAGATGTGAAAGTGTGCAAAATAGGGTCAGACGACAATATAGCAGATCCTCTCACAAAAGCTCTACCGCAGTCGAAGTTTGATAGACATGTAATAGAGCTTGGTCTTAACAGTTTATGACATAGCCCTTCAACGGGCAAGTGGGAGATTGTTGGTGTATGTGCCCTTTTGAGGGCTATTTATGTAAATAAACTTTGAGGGTTATTTATGTAATTAAGACATTTGTCATTTGATTGATTATTTATCTGATGAGTTAATTTCATGTAATTATATTCTTGTGCATATTGAATTTCATGAAATCGATCCGCCAAATAAAACACTCCATGGGCTGTTAGATCATGAGTGATTCTTTTGAGTAGTACTCGTACGAGGATCCTTAGACCAGAAATCATTGCATAGTCTTAGGTGAATTATAGTATGCTTTGACATATGCCTAACGGAACCGTAACAGGTTGCCAAGAACGGGTATGATTGGGTACACTATGAGTCACGCTAAGGTATGTAGGTGAAGTGATGAGACTACAACTCTCTCTTAAATGAGAGATGATATCTTGGCCACTTGATAGTGAACTGAGAAGTGCATAGCCGTGCCCAAGAAATGATAAGGGGTATCATTTGCTTGATTAAGTTCAGTGTCACTAAGAGATCAAGTAAAACGTTTAGCTATATAAGGATGATTGGTTCCATGCCTTATGCTAAACTAGATATCAATGTAGATGACAGTACGTAGTTTACTCGGAAGGTTATGTTGAATCACCATTCGACCCTCCATTCTGAATTGTATAGTCATTATGTCTTGCTAGAGACCACTAATGATTTATGGATTAATTAATGAGATTAATTTATTCATTGTCAATTTGGAATGGGCCTACAGGATCGCATATAAGAGAGTTGATGATTCAGAATTAAATTGCCTGTAATAAGTATAAGAGTTATGCTTAAATAGATAATATTTAATTAAATGGTTTAATTAAATATTATTGAAGAGTTTTAAGGTATTAATTAAAAGTTAATTAATTACCTGGGAAGAATTGATTTGGGCTGACAAATCAAGGGACCTAATTGTGAATTAAGGTTTTTGACCCATCAGCCTGATCCATTGGTCAATAAGTTGATCCATGGTGTTGGTTAAACCCAACTCAGTAAATAATTATTAATTAATTATTATTTAATTAATTAATATTAATTTACTGTTACAGATAAGTCTGTACTCTATTATAAAAGAGCAGAGGTATCTGTGTGCTGGGAAGAGATTTTTAACTGATTTTCTGGTTTTGAAACGTGTGAAAATATTTTGAGAAAAACCTCTCTCTCTCTCTTCCAAAATTCTTCCAGAGAAAAACGTTTTCTCTTTTACAGGCAATTTTGGCTAGCACCGGTTCTGAGAGACTCCAGTGCAAGAACGTAGAGGCAATTTGTGTGAATTGTTTGGTGGTGAACACAATCTTCCCAAGGGATCCAGGCGACGAGTGCAACCGATTACGCCTCGAGGGTAAGACCTGATTCCATAGAATTTAGGCTATTCCGTAGCATAATTTAGGAAATTATGCATGCCTAAGATCCAACAGTTCCCACCATGACTCGGGAGCAACCCGTGAAGTGCCGACCATGGCTGGGCGCAACTCATAATATTATTTTAGAATATTTTTAAAATAATTATAGGGCAAAAATTTATTCATAATTATATACATTTGTTTTGTTGAATTTAGGATAAATAATTCAAAAATTATTCACTGGACAATTTTTAAAGTTTGATTTGAAAATAGGGCTACAAATAGTAAAAAAATGGGTTATAAATAGTAATAATTAATTAAGGCCTAGATATTGGGCCAAAATTAATTAATAAGCCATTAAACATAGGCTTGGCTAGAAACAACACAAATTAAAAAGAAGACAATGACTAAACCATCAGGCCAAAATTATTAAATGAACAAATAAAAAACTATCAAATGAATAAAAATAGAAGGCTAAGGGCAAATGCTCAATACCATAACCTTCTTGGGTTGGTACTTGTCTTGATGGACAGTTATTGAGTGAAGATTTCATGGGCTAAGGCATTAAAGGCTTGTGTAGCATTTCTTCTCCTTGCTCTTGTCATAGACCCATCTATGGCAACTAAAAGGTCTCTTTGTAGGGCATTGGTGGTAAACTTGGGCTTGGTGGGCTTGGTTTAATAATATCACCCCCGTCTTGAAAAGGAATCGTCCTTGATTCCAACTCTTCATTGAACTCAAACGAGGTCAAGTCTCCCACATTGAAGGTGCCGTGAACACATAACTCTCATTGGGGTCCAACTCATATGCATTGTCATTGAGCTTTTTGACCACTTGAAATGGGCCGTCTCCTTTAGGGTGTATCTTTATCTTACGGTTTTGAGGGAACCACTCGTTTCTGAGGTGTAGCCACACCTAATCTCCGGGCTCGAATGAGACCTGGCGGTTCCCTTTATTCACCCTCCTTGAAATGTGTTCTTGATGTTTAAGGATGTTGAGTCTGGCTTGTTCATGAATTTCTTGCACCATCTTTGCCCTCCTTTCACCATCTAGACTCGAGATCTCATTGATGGGTAGGGATAAAAGGTCCATTGGAGTCATATTTTTCCTTTCTAACCTCTTTAAGCTTTTTCTCTTCCTACCCCATTTTCACCCCTCTAAAACAGTCCTTTTGATTGACTGATTATGGATGCAATAGATTGTGGAGGAGTGATGTTTAGCCAAGCCTATGGTTGAAGTTTATGCATTTAATTGACTAGAGTGCCTCATTCTTCATATACTGCCCATATACCTTGAGTGCTAATGAGTGAACCTTTAAGTGTGAGGGTGACAAGTTAATTAGTTGATAGCTTCGGTAAGTAATTTGTGTGTTATAACTCTGATTACCAATGCCATTTTTAGACTTTGATGAATTGCTGAAGCTTGGTTTTTCATGTATGGCTTAAAGGAAAAAAATTAGAGCATGATACTGTTTTGAAGAAATTACTCATCTCTTATTTCGTGATTAGTTTGTTTAAGGACAAGAAAGTCTTAAGTGTGTGGGTGATGATGCAACTCATTTTACTCATATTTTTGCATGTTTTTAGAATTGTTTTAAACTTCCCATGGATAGATTCTTAATCTGTTTGTGTGGTGAAAATACTAGTTATGGCTTTACTTGTGCTAGTTGTAGGTGAAATGTGGATGAAATGGAGACAGTAGAAAACCACACTAATGACTTAGCATTTGGAGTAGAGAGGATGATTATTAAGTTAGCAGAAGGACACAGCAAGCAGGCGGCGATTTCACATGAACGTGAGATTCACAATTGCAGTGAAATGTAGCATTTGGTGAAATGAGCTAAAGACGTGCAGCTCACGACACCGTTCACTGGACATGACAAAGAAAAAGTGGAGTTAACACTGAAATAAAGTAGCAGAACTGGACGAGATATCACGGCTTACGAACAACAGCGTCTCTGAAATGTGACAATGTGACGATAGTAAACACCAGAGTCTAGTGAACGTGATAAGATGATGACCCAAGACTGCAGCGTCTGAAGAAGCCAAGTCCACCAGACCAGTGTTCAGTGACTGAGACAGAACACTTCCAGTTGACACTCAGCAGAAGCTAACGTCTATTGAACTTCCGGCGACCATTACTGACATGGGCAACCAGAAGGTTAGTTAGTACATTGGCACGAGCTGAGGGTATGACCACATGAGACAAATAGTACACCATCACGAACTATGATCCTGCCCGAGGAGACAATCATACACCGGCAAGAGAGAAGCATACTGAAGAAGGATGACCAGTACAGTGCTGTAGGTTATTTTAACGGCCTCTGAAGAGTGCAAGTTGCTTTTATGGTTGTGAGAAACTTGGCCCCGAAGCAAATATGAAATTCTTGGGATAGCTATCCTACATTTCCCTTCTTAGATTTTATCTATAAATAGATGTAGGGAGCTCCAAACTTAGAAGTAGAGAGTTGTAGAAGATAGTAGGAGTTCAGAGTTTTTTGCCTTGTAATGTTTACTTGGGTTGTTTTATCCGAAACTCATTTTCTTTCTCTTTGTTCATTTTTTCGTTTTCTTTCGTGTCTTGCTAAGACCCGATGAGGTTCTAAGCATCTTGTAGAGATTTTCACTCCTCTAATGAAATAGAGGCAAGGTAAAAGCCCCATTTATAAGATGTGCACTAAAGTAGATTTAATAAGTGTGAACCAAAAGTGTATGCCTTTAGTCTTAGTGCACATCATTCATTTCATTTAGAATAATGTGTGTTTTTTTCTCTGCTGGTTAATTAGTGGACTATGCTGCTATAGAAAAAAACACATTATTAACCAGCACATTTTACACTTGGGCTTTCACTAATTTTAATTATGGTGAGTATTGTAGTTTTAGGTTCTCTAGTTCAGCTAACTGATTGATTAAGGAGTGAAGTGTTGAAGATTTCAGTCTGAATCATGGCAATGCATCATGCCATTAAGAGGCTAGAATGAAACCTTAGGGAGATCTTAATTGATGATACCTTAGTGATTGCTGGCTCAGTGGAAATCCAGAGTGAGACAGGGTCTAATGCTTGTAGAGAAATCTTAATTGAGAATACCTTAGCGTCTACCGGCTCAGTAGAACTCAGGTCCTGGTGTGTGTTTATCATAGTGAAAAGGTCAGTTCCCCAAAATTAGAATTGTGCTATGGGAGTTCCAACTTGTAGCTGATACCGTTGCTTATAACTTGTAGCTATTTTCACTACTGATACCGTAGCTTGTAGTTGATCTCTTTACTTTGTGTTACTGTTTTCTAGATTTTTTTTCCTTCAATAACTGATAATGTTTATACAATTTCAAAAACAAAGCATGAAAACTTAAACTCTTGCTTTGCTGAGAGTAACTATAATTTTTGTCGTACATTTTCCAACTATTGACATGTTTGAAAACTAGACATGTCGATAACAGGTTTATGCATGTAGGAGCCCAGCACTGCAACACCCATTATGTTGTGATCCTTCCAAACTATCAAAATCTGACAGAGGTTTGTTTGTATGAAGGCTTATGTGGAGGCTCGGATTTGGATATGGCGGAGTATTGTATGAAGGATCAAGGTCCCTAATCTAGTGCTATTCTCAAAGTGTGAAAATATGGTGGTAGTGGGATGAGGCCTTCGAAAGGAAGAATCTAAGGAGGCAACCACAAAAGCTAACTACCCTAGCTTTTGATAAATGCTAGGGTGGATGATTCAAAATGAGAGAACTCAATTTCTTCTATTCAAATCTTGCTTACAAAGGTTGAACCTCTCCTCTATTTATAGGAGTAGAAGTGAGCCTTTAGGTTACAAAACCCTAGCCTACATTTATGGTAGAATCATCAATCATCCTTAATCTTCCTTCAATCTACCTAATCATTCTCAATCTGCCTTGTTTTCTTTTTGAAGAATTAAGGCTGATTACTTATTCCTTCATTGAATCTTCTAGAATTTTCTTGTAGCCTTCCATTGTCTTCGTGGGCTGGGCTTCACCTCATGGGCTTGAATAAAGGCTAAGGATCAATGTTCAATACTATCACATCCTTTAATGGGTACTTGTCTTGAAGGACAAGCTCTTGTTTATAGATCTCATGGGCTAAGGCATTGAGAGCTTGTGTGGCATTTTTCCTCCTTGATCTTGTCATGAGCCCATCTATGTCAACCAACGGGTCTCTTTGGTAATGCCTCACTAGTGGACTTGGGTTTTGTGGGTTTTGGTTCATGACATCCCCCCTTTTTGAAAAGGAATCGTCCTTGATTCCAACTCATCATCAAACTCGGACGGCGTCAAGTCCGCTACATTGAAGGTGCCATGGACACCTAACTCTCCTCGGAGGTCCAACTCGTATGCATTGTCGTTAACCTTCTTGACCACTTGGAATGGACCGTCTCTTTTAGGGTGGAGCTTGGTCTTGCGGGCTTGTGAAAAATGCTCTTTTCTGAGGTGTAGCCACACCAAATCTCTGGGCTCAAAAGTCACCTTGTGCCTCCTTTTGTTAACCATCCATGAAGTGTGATCTTGATGTTTGAGGATGTTCAGTCTGGCTTGTTCGTGGATCTCTTGCACCATCTTAGCCCTCTTTTCACCATCTAAGCTCATAACCTCTTTGATAGGTATGGGGGAAAGATCCAACGGGGTCAAGGGCTGGAAACTATAGACTATCTCAAAAGGAGAGTAGTTTGTGGCTGAGTGCATAGACCTGTTATAGGAAAACTCACAAAAAGGAAGAGTCTCTTCCCAACGGATTAAGTTTTTACTAATCAATGCCCTAAGTAAAGAACCAAAAGTTCGATTAGTTACCTCAGTCTGACCATCTGTCTATGAATGGCTGGTGGTTGAGAAGAGTAACTTTGTGCCCAACTTTCCCCACAGGGTCTTCCAAAAATAACTGAGGAACTTGACATCCCAATCACTAACTATGCTGCGGGGAATGCCATGTAGCCTTACTACTTCGGTAAAGAAGAGTTTAGCTACTTCCTTCGCGTCATCTGTTTTCCTGAAAGGGATGAAATGACTCATCTTAGAAAATCTATCTACAACTACGAAGATGGAGTCATTACCTCTTTGTGACCTTGTTAGGCCTAGGATAAAATCCATAGACAAGTCAACCCAAGGTGTTGTTGGGACTGGCAAGGACATGAAAAGACCGTTGGGTTGGGCCTTGGACTTGGCCTTTTTGCATGCTAAACATCTACTACAGATCCTTCCTACGTCCTTCTTCATGTTGGGCCAATAAAAGTGCTCTTGCAACATGTCAAGAGTCTTGGCCAGGCCAAAGTGTCCCATCAGGCCTCCTCCATGGGCCTCTCTAGTTAGCAGCTCATACAGGGATGACTTGGGAATGCAGAGTCTGTTGTCTTTGAACATGTTGTCTTTGAACATGAAACCATCTGCCTTGTAGAATCTCTTAAATGCCCCTAAGTCACAAGCTTCAAAAAGGTTAGAGAAATCGGAATTAGTAGAATAAAGACTCTTTATGTGCTCAAATCCCAATAGTCTAGTGTGCATAGAAGTCAAAAGTGAGCGCCTACGAGACAAAGCATCAGCAATTATATTATCTTTTCCCTTCTTATATTTCAACACATAAGGGAAAGTCTCAATGAAAGAAACCCATTTAGCATGCCGCTTGTTCAACTTATTTTGTGACTTAAGATATTTCAAGGACTCATGATCAGTGTGAATAATGAATTCCTTAGGTAAGAAGTAATGTTGCCACGTTTTAAGAGCCCTAACTACAGCATATAGTTCTTTATCATAAGTTGAATAATTCAAGCATGCACCACTCAATTTCTTACTAAAATATGCAAGAGGACGTTTGTTTTGCATCAATACCGCCCCACCCCAATACCCGAAGCATCACACTCAAGTTTAAATGTATCATCAAAACAAGGTAATGCGAGAGTAGGGGAAGAGGTCAACTCCCTTTTCAACTGGTCAAACGCCTCTTGCTGTCGCTGACCCCACTCGAATCTGACGTCATTATTCACTAACTTATTTAACGGGGCAGCCTTGGTGGAGAAGTCTTGAATGAACCATTGGTAGAAACTACCTAGTCCGTGGAATGACCTCACTTCTGAGGCGTTGGTTGGTGTTGGCCACTCGAGTATAGCTTTCACCTTTGCTTCCTCGACCTTAACACCTTGTGCACCTACAACAAATCCAATAAACACCACTTCTGGTACACAAAAGGTGCACTTCTTGAGGTTAGCATAAAGCTGAGCCTCTCGAAGGGTTAGTAGTACTTGCTTTAAATGAGAGATATGCGATTCAAATGTACTACTGAAAATTAGGATATCATCAAAGTAAACAACCACAAATTTGGCTATGTACTGTCTTAGAACATGATTCATTAATTGCATAAAAGTACTAGGTGCATTGGTTAATCCGAACGGCATTACTAACCACTCATAAAGACCAAATTTGGTTTTAAAAGCAGTTTTCCACTCATCTCCCTCTTTAATTCGGATTTGATGATAGCCACTTTTTAAATCAATTTTTGAGAAAATAACAGCACCATGTAATTCATCAAGCATGTCATCTAAGCGAGGAATAGGGTGACGGTACCTTATGGTGATCTTGTTGACAGCTCGACAGTCAACACATCCGCAAGGTTCCGTCCTTTTTGGGCACTAGGATGATGGGTACGGCGCATGGACTGAGACTCTCTCGAACATGTCCCCTCTAGAGTAGTTCCTCGACTTGCTTCTGTAACTCCTTTGTCTCCTCGGGGTTGGCTCGGTAAGCAGGTCTGTTGGGAATTACCGATCCAGGGATGAAGTTAAGCTGGTGTTTGATTCCTCTAATCGGGGGTAGTTCTTTCGGTAACTCCTCAGGAAAGATATCTGTAAACTCATCTAGGAGGCTCTGAACACTCACAGGTACTGAACACTCACAGGTAACTCGTTAGTAGTAGGGCTAGTCTCTAAGGTATGTTCACAATATTGGATAAGGATGAGACTTTTCCTACTACTAATTGCTCGTTCGACATCTCGGGTGGATGCGCAGAGACTTTGGCCCTTTGACTTGATCTGTATCTTGGGTTGTGGGGCCTTCGATCTGGGTTGTTCGGCCACTTCTTGGAGGGTTTTGGCCGAATTCTTCTTGGGGGTCACCTTCTCTTTTTCCTTGCCCTTTTGTCTCCTTAGCCGTGCTTCATGCATCTCCCTATTGGCTTGAGCAACCTGCCCATGGGACAAGGGATTTAAGACAATTTTAGAGTTGTTAAAAGTGAAAAAGTACCTATTGGTGAGTCCGTCATGGGTTGTCTTGTGATCGTATTCCCACGGCCTTCGTAGGATCATGTGGGCGGCATCCATCGGGACCACGTCACAGGTGGCGTAGTCCTTGTACTTATAGATTGTAAAGCCCACTCTGTATTGTCGAACTACCCGGATCTCACCTCCGTTGTTGAGCCATTGAAGCTTGTTGAAGGAAAACTGAACAAGCCCGGGCTAAATCGAAAACCTCACTTTCGTGCAATGCATTCCAGAATCGGAAGCTTTCGACCAAGCTCAGGCTCAAATTAGTTTACCCATGAACGGATCTAGGCTTATACTTATTTAATTTATTAATCGGGACACAAAAATTCGATCTTTAATTAAAGTGGAATACTTAAAGATTTTACCTTTTGTAGCGAAGTCCCTTGCCTAAAGAAAAACCAATTCTTTGTTGCGATTCCAATAGAAATCCAATTGATTACTCCAAGAACACTTCGAATATTGCGTGGGCAATAATCTATCGAAGCTTACTTGCTTAGCCCATGAAAACCCACGAAGAAATCTTTCAAATCGAATTCAAGAAACCCAAAATTTGATCGAAGAAAACCCTCAAAAACTGCTCCACCTCTTGCATGAAAAACTGCTGCTGTCCCGCCCGATCTGCGCCAGTACCCAGCCCCAAAACTCGCCGGGATCTAGACAAGAGAAGCCTGCGGATCACCCATCAAATGAAAGAGATCAACACAGGCCAATCTCGAATCAACCACGCAAGCTTGTTGCTGAAGAAAACTGCCGCCGGGTGTTTAAATAAAATCGCTGCAGCAGCAGCGAATGGAAGGAAAATTCTGGGCAGCAGCGAAATGAAGAAGACCCAGCAAGAATCTAGTGGAGACTTTGAAATCCAAACTTGAAGGTTCGATCTTTGGGATGAATTCAATCCGAGAGCAAGAAATCTAGTTCGTTTTTGAGTGAAAACTTCAAAGGGAAGAAGTTCTCTCTCTAGAACTTTCTTACTCTAAAATGGGCAAGACTTGTCTTGCAAGATTTCTTAGCTTTCTTTGGTCTCAAGTTATTCTATTTATAGGAGCTCGATTGGAGACCTAATGGGCTCTCGAGTTAGGCATTAAAATTTGACTTTCGTTGACCGCTAAGTCTTCCCGACTAATCAACTCCAATCGACCCATTTAAATTAATTTATTTAATCCACTTTGTTAATTTAATTTAATCGAACCCTAAGAATTAATTAATTCAAAATAGAATTAATTTATAAATTCACTTTGTCGATTAAATATTAATTAAACCTTTTGGATTAATTAATTTACCTTGTCGATTAGTCAAATGCATAATCGGTCGTACCACTAACGGACCACTTATGGAACTACCGCTCGAAAATGACTTTACATCGCGCCATTATATTTTATTCTATCTCCCCACATTAAAGATCTAGCGCTCGTCGGTTTATCAATTTACTGACAAATTAATTCACCGACTTCTTGGTTTCCGAGATTAGTACCACTCGTCCTTTTATTATACCGAACATAAAGTTCACCGGCCGGGTTTAGTATAATAACCTTACGAGCTCATCTCGGGAGCACCATCAACCCGGCGAACCGGTACGTGGATTCCTCCGACTAGCAACGGCACGCAAGAAGCTAAACATCGCATACCCAACCTACCGAGGTATTGGCCTCAATTGACCTCACTCTTTGGCAAATCAAAGCACATGATATCCAACCCTCATGCCCGTCCCAATCTCAGGATTGAGAGACGAAATACTAGGACTGAATTGACTACGCCGATCAGTATAAGTCAATTCTATCCAAACTGGTCATGCTCAATATGCCCCGGGCATATCTGTGTGATTTAAACTAGTTTAGATAAACTAATTTCCAAACCACACGATAACCTATACCGATAGTATGTTCAGACTATCTCGGTTATGAGCATACTTTTTATATATCAATACTTTAACCAATAACGGTATTTACTGTGTCTGTCCACACCCCGTTATCTAGTTCTATGATATAAAGGAACAAATTTATACCGAAACAAAATGATATGTCAACTGTGGATATTAGTTTTTGATACAAGCCATAGCTTTTCTGTATTCAAAACTAACACTTGTAAGGCTTAGGATGCGGTTGGGTGGCTAAACTAAGATTATTGACTGTATACTCAGAAACAAGGTTAGTCCAACTACCGCTATCTATGATAATCAAACAAACAGCTTTACCCACTAGTCCCTTGGTGTGGAAAATGTTGCTTCGTTGTTCATCTTCATCGATTGGCTTGGCGTGTGCTTTCAGGGTCTTCTCTATGGCCAAGCCAGTTGTATCTTGTAAGGATGGCTCGCGTACTTGCAAAGATACAAAGCAGGCATCGTCTACACCATCATAGGAGGCATACTCTTCATCTTCCATTAGGGCCGGCATGTCTTTGAACTCATCCTCATTCTCAAGCCCGGCCCTTCTGCCTCGTCTTTGTCCATGATGGATCCATCATCTAGTGCCACCATGGTCCTTTGGTTCGAGCGTTGTGACTGGATGTGACCTTTGCCTAAACACTTGAAACATGTGACTTGCCTTGAAAAAGGCCGGTTAGTAGCACTATTACTAGAGCCTTGTGAAACAGTAGGCTTAGAAAATGAGGTGGGAGGGTTGAAAAATGCAGGGTTAGATATTACCTTTGTGGGAGCCTTAGACCCACTAGCAGCACTACTACTCTTTGCGGGGGTAGGAGTTTAAGACCTTGAAATGCTTGAAGTGCTAGAAGTACTCCGCCAAGTTGAAGAGGGAATTCGACTAGTACTTGCCTCTCATTCTTCCACTAAGATCGCCTTGTGTGCTAGCTCATCAATATCGACGTAGTGGTGTAGTTCCACCACTTTGGCAATGCTTGGCTTGAGTCCATTGAGGAACCGAGACATCATCATCTTCGGGTCCTCCTCGATTCCACTTCTAATGGCCAAGTGCTCAAGCTCTTGGTAAAAATCGGCCACTCTTTTAGTACCTTGCACAAGAGAGTTAAGATTTCTTAGCATTGTGCGGGAGTAATTCTCAGGAATGTACCTTTTCCTTAGAAGACGTTTCATTTCTATCCACGACTCCATGGGTGCCTTGTAGTACTTTCACCTAAGGTAGGCTTGGTGATCCCACCACGTCAGGGCATAGTCGGTGAGCTCTGCGGAGGCGATACTTACCCAATCCTCCTCGGGATATTTACTGGCTATGAGGAGGGCATCCATTATCTTTTCCCACATCGCGTAGACCTCGGGGTCTATCTTACCATTGAATTGAGGAAATACCACCTTGGGCTTGTGTGATGATCTCGAGTTGGATGTGGAGCTAGTCGTGTCTCTTGAGTCTCGCCCTCTTCTAGGAGTAGTTTCAGCATCGTGCTCCCTTTGTAGCCTTAGAAGCTCTACCTCTGCTTGCAACTCGGCAATTTTCGTATCATATTCTCTTACCTTTTTATCGAGGATGTTTCTCATCATTCTCTCATGTTCAGTTGCAGGCGGATTGTTCCTCTCGAGGTTATCTTTACTCATTGCTGTCTAGGAATAGGAGTTTGTGGTAGAAAAGAAATTCTCCCTTAGGGTTAGATCACACCAAATCTTAAGTAAAATGTGAAAAAGAAAAAAAAAAATATTCTCAAAATTTTCAACTACTCAGAAATATGCACAAAGAATCTCAGGTTGTGGTAAGACATAGGTAAAAGAAATAGGTGTAAAGTAAAGATAAAAGAGAGAGAAAAAAATTAAAAAAATAAAACAACACTTATGAATGCTTGTGCTTTCGTGAGTGCTTAGTGTTATGATTTTATGGCCTAGCTTTGAGGAAAATTTGTTGGCCTTAAGCCTCTTTGTACTTCCTTGGTTGTTTGGTTATTAATCTGCAAAGTTAGGAGAAAAATGAGTTATAATACCAAGACTCTATGACCCTTGTTATTTCCCATTATTATCTCTTTTCTAATATGGCGCCTAATGTTGAAAACCCTTTGAACAACCTCTTAGGTACTTCAGAAAAAATTCTCCTTTGGTTAGAGTATAAGCTAGCTTACACTTTCACCTAAGGGTTTTCTTTTACTTTGCACAAGAACTCCTTTTAAACTTTGAGCCGCACAAAAGTTGTTTAAGTGCTTATATGCTCTTTTCTTGGCCTTTGGCCTTTACAATTTTGCACAAAATCTATTTGAGAGCGCCTATGTGCTTTTATTTTTTATTTTTTTTAGCCTTTGACCTTTACACTTTTGTAAGGAGACACTTTTTCCAAGTGCAACCCTACCGTATTATAGGTGGTTTAAACAAGTTATACAAAAACCAAAGGAAAAAGTTAGTAGAAATACAAAAAAAAATTATTCAAAAGTTTAATTCAAGTAAGACATACCACAATTAGGGAGTTTTATGGTAGTAACACGATCACAGAATAGGTACGATAACAAATAATCTCAAAGTGTTACTAACTTTTTTGGAAAGAATTCACCAAATTCAACTTTAGTCATACTAGGTGACTTAAAACCGACAAATCTTCCCTTTTCAATGATTAACTTTTTTTTATTAAACTAGGTGTGGATGGAAAGATAATCACACGAAGAAGGAAAATAGATAATCACAAAAAAAAGAATGATAATTTATACTAAAAGTTCAGATTTATTCCAAAATTAATTTGCACAAGTATGTTTCCCATTTTATTCTTTTCTTAACCAATGAAATTACTTGCCAAATTCAGTTTTTTTTTTTCAACTTTTCAAGGCGTGTAGAAAAGAAAAGGAAAAGAAAAAAAAATTCCAATAACAGAAAAAAAAATGTTGAACAAGATAAGTAAGATCAATCGACAAAGTAAGAACAATAATAATAAAATAAAATTATGATATACAAAAGAAATTTGATATTTGGATCAAAGTGAGAGAAACGGATATGGTAGATCCGATCTCTTCAAACTTTGAAAATGAAAGGATAAAGATCATAACAATTATGAACAAGAAACAAAAATGAAAAAAATTAATAACAAGAATTAAAATGAACAATATGAACAAAATTAAAACAGGAGAATTTCTCAAATTCAAAGGTGAGAAAATCCGGCTATAGAACCGATTTCTTCAACCTTTTTGATTTTAGAATGTTGATTATAACAACTTGGAGAAGGAGAAGGATCATTCCTTCCACAAGGTGTTACAACAACTCTTACCTTAAAGAGCAGCACTTTGGCTCTAATACCAAATGTTGTGATCCTTCCAAACTATCAAAATCCGGCAGAGGTTTGTTTGTATTAAGGCTTATGTGAAGGCTTGGATTTGGATGATGGCGGAGTATTGTATGAAGGATCAAGGTCCCTAATCTAGTGCTATTCTCAAAGTGTGAAAATATGGTGGTAGTGGGATGAGGCCTTCGAATTATTATGAATATCAGGTGGTGTTGGTCTAGGATAATAAGTTCTTGTTTCAGCTTTTCTCCAATTAGTTTTATTCGTATATCTAGATTGTCTCCTCATTCTGTTGATATTATATGGCTGTTCTTCTAATAATTCTTCTTCTATATCATTTATATGGTGAATAAGTTCATTATCAGAAGTATCACTACTAGAAGAGTCTTCAGAAGCTAATTCTTTATCTAATCCTTTATTGATCACATTTATTTTTGAAGGACCGGGAGCAAGGTTGGAATTCAATTTTTCTAAGGCTTGTGATATTTTCTCCATTAAAGGTGTCTGAAACCCAGTAGAAGGTAATTTGATTTAATCCCTTTCTGTAATTAATACATTAGGTTGAAAATGAGGAAAAGAATAACTATCAGGAAATTTTTGACTATGTTTAGGTAAATATTTAACATCGATTGATAAAGAATCTAATTGTTTAGTTATATGATGCAATATGACATTTAAATAATTATGTTGCATATGCAATTTTTTTATGTCTTCCATCTTAACCGAGTCATCATTATATTTGCCAGTCTTAAATGGAGATGCAGTTAATTCACCATGAGATGTATCTATCTTTAATGTATTTAAAGGAGGATAAGTCTCTGCTATCATTGTTCCATCCCCTAATTTCCATTTTCTTGCCAAATTAGTCTGAACATTAATGTGAGATAAGGTATATACATTTTTTAGATTCAGTTTAGTACAATAGTATTCTAACCTTGCAAAAAATTAAACGGAGTATTATGCCGTTTTACATCTTTTATCCATTCTCTTTGTAAGTGATCCTGAAATTGAGAGTCTAATGAATGATACCAATTTCTTTGTTCTAAGTACTCATCATCTTCTAAATCTGCTATTAATTTATCAAAATTGACAGTGGCAACTTTAGTGATAACATTAATATCCCCTTGCATCTGAGAGGCTATAGGTGACAAAGGTGAAGAGTGATAAGAATTTATTTTTGGGATTGGATTTTTGTGATAAACTTGAGTCTTTGTAAAATTATTTGTAAAATCCTCAATACTAGATGTGGATCGTCGATGAGATTGAAAAGGAATGTCTCCTGAGTTAGAATTATTATATAGAAAAGAATTAAATCGAACTAAGACTGTTCCATCCTCTTCTTCTATTATTCGAGAAACTTCTCTTCTTTCAATATTTCTACTAGATTGCTGATTCTCAACTTGAAATTCTTCTGGTATTGTTATTTCATTCCATTTTAATCTTTTAGGAGTATATGCTTTTGAGTGTGCATCCTCTATTTGTAATAAAACAGTTTCTTCTTTAATTGTTGGATACAATCGAAATTTAGGATTCAACTGACTACACATTAATTTATAATAGATTCTATACATTACCACAAACTGTTCTGTTAATTTTTCAAATTCATCTCCTTGTATGTGAATGTCCAAAATAAGAGAATTCATTACTAATGGATCTGTCAATGATATAGAGAAATTAGGAGCACAATTAAAAAATATGGGACCATTACATATATTAGTCTGAATTAAAGCCAACAAAGAAGTTTTATATTTTTTTAATCTCTTATCCCGTAATGCTACACAGATGGGAGTATCAACACCAATATGAACTAGAGGTTTAATTGCTATTTGAATTAATCCGAAATGAACAAATCTATATCCTTTTTCCAAATAATTCTTTATGGAGATATTAGATAATAATGATGAAGAATGAAATTTTTCTTGAATATTCAACGTTTCTTCATGTGTTTTAATACTAAAAGGAGTTTTAAAATCCAAAGATCCTATCTTATAAATTGTCTCTATATTCTCTTCTGGAATAGACCAATTATCAAAGTTGTCATTAATAATTTCTTCTTTACTTTGAACAATCCTTTTGGTAGTATTATTATTATTATTATGTAGGATTTTCCTCAGTATATTAGCCATATTGATTTACTAAAATTTTCACATAACCAACGTTTTATAGCGGGAATAGTGGGAAACTACACCTGGAACACCGAGCACTTTTCGTACTACAAGCCTTACCAATGGACTTATGAGTTTACTACCACCTTACCAAACACCAAAGTTACGATAATGATGTTACTATTAAAGTATAAGATATATGGCTCTGATACCAAATTAAACCCAGGATAGTAAACTAAGGAATAAAAAATTAAATTAATCAACTTAATAAAAGAATCAACTTACTAATCTTGAAGACAAAAGCCACCTTAATAAAAGAAATCCCGAAAGCTGGATAATAGAATGTTGATGATGTAAAATATGATATTAGACTCCGAAAATATAATCCTTAGAATTCTGATTTTGTTCTCAAAATATCCTCAAAGTGCTTATACAAGAGAGTGTTGAGAGAGCTTAAGAGTTGTAGAAGAAAGAGTTCTGAAAGTTCTGCCTATCCTTCTAATCTACATCCCAATTTATAGAACCCAACTACTACTATTACAAATTTGAAAATAATGCTGAACATGACATAAAGTATCCTCTTTAGTGCGTCTTCCACTATTACAGGGTTAAAAATGGAGGCCTTCTGTAATGCTGATAGTGACATAAAGTGACATAAAGTATCCTTAATGCGTCTTCCACTATTACAGGGTTGAAAATGGAGGCCTTCTTTAATGCTGATTGTGACATAAAGTATCCTGAATGTGACATAAAGTATCCTAAATGCGTCTTCCACTATTTCAGGGTTGAAAATAGAAGCCTTCTTTAATGTTGATTGTGACATAAAGTATCCATGTCTACTTTAGTCATATGGATCTTTAGACATGTTTTGCAAAGATGCCATCCAGTTGGAATATATGGGGGAATGTATCTGATTAAAACTTAATCAGAAAACCAATATTCCGTATCCAAATAATCTGCATCCAAGCAATCTTTATCTTCATTACCTGACAAAAATTCATCCAATGTAAAAGTATGATCCGGGTACATGGGGTAAAAACAGAGCTAAACTTTAGACAGCTGTCCATCGTCATTAATCTATAAGGATTTAATCCTGGTTCTATTAAAAAGTTCATCTTCATCCCTCCATAATCTGTCATACGACAGTTGATTCTGCAATCCTTTGTCAACTAACTTAGTACCAATTTCTCGATTCAAAACCTGGCTGGTACAATTTTGCTTTTTATCAGACATAGGAAATCCTCGTTCTTTAATTTTTTCATCAATCTTATCTTGGCAATATTCCTGCAGCTGCAAAAATGAAAAGATTAATTAATTTTTTTTTTAAACTCAAAATGTTCCAGTACTAAATTGGAATCCATAGGATCAGAAGATGATCATGTGGTAGATGCTCCCTTAAAACTATTAGATATCTCCTTGAACTTCTTAAATTTTAGAAATTCTTGGTGTTCTAGAAGTTCATTCTCCTGTTGAAGTTTTTGTTTTACAGATAGAGTCCATTGTGGTTGTGAGACCTGACTCGTTCCTGTGCTTAATACTTCCTTCTTTGCAGGAGTTGGAAAATTGAGAGGAGTTGATGGTTGTTATGGGAGTTTTCCAAGCGGTATTGTATTATTTTGGAGTAATTTTTGTTCTTCAAAATAAATCTGAACAGTATCTCGATTTACCTTGAGTGAAATCCACCATTTGATCTTAAATTCTCGAACAAGAGAGAGCGGCATGGGCTTCAAAAAATTTTGAGTGAATTTAAAATTCCAACAGAGAATCTATGGAAGCTTCAGCTTAAAATGGAACTGAATAATCTTGCCAAATTCTGGGGCAGCGGAATCTAGCTCTCCACAGAATAATTGCCAAGCCTTCTTGGCATCAGGAGGATAAATATATTCATTGGCTCCATAGTACATCCACTATTCATAAAACCATAAAGGAATACTGGTAAAATTGGTCCTTAGTGTCTTATAAATTGTGTAAAACCATGAATGATTGAAGGGTCTAAAAAGAAATCCTCTAAACCATGCTTCTTTATAATCCTCATATGAATATCCTGGATGATCATAAGAGCCTCCAAAATGAACTTTGCCTGTTGCAGATCCTGTCAAATCTATCCAATCTTGTCTGTTTAAGATTTTCCTTATAACGGCTTTGGAATACATCATGACGGAATTTGTTGGTGTATCCATCGTATGGTGAATATCCACCGATCCTGAGTGTACCAAAATGTACTGATAGAACCTCAAATCCTTGTTTGGTTCAGAAGAGATCCAATATTGTTTATCTTGAAACATATTAAAGACATATCCTAAAAGATCTTGATATTCTAAAGGGTCGTGATGCCTTATAAGGGTTAAATGCTCAACATTAAGTTTGGTCACATAACATGGAGGATTTGGATTGTATGGATGTTTAACTTGAGTATTTTGAGCGGGATGCTGGGGGCTGGATTTAGATGCTGGTTGGCATGAAGGATAAGGAAAATGAATTGGTATAGGGGATCGTTGTAATTTGGCTGAGGGATTTGAAGTAGCTTGAATATAAGTTAGAGGTGGAAAATCCTGAGGAGCTGAAAACGGTTAGAAGTGGACGAAACTGTTTGATTTTTCATGAAATCCTTGACTGTGGGGGTCTTATTCTTTCTTGGCTGCTAGGAACTCATCCTTGGAACCTGTCAAAAATTCTCTGGTTAAGAAATCAGGTAAAGAATTGGAATTTCCTTTAATGTGTTCAATGTCGAAATCAAATACTGATAAAATCGCCTGCCATCTTGCAAATATTTGTTTTGAAACAAAATTCTTTACATCCTTTTGTAAAACATCTCTAGTAGGTTTGCAATCCACTTTTAAAAGAAACTTTTTGTTGATTAGATCATCTTGAAATTTAGAAATACAAAGAACAATAGATAAAATTTCTTTTTTAACCGTAGAATAATTTTTCTAGGGTCTCAGCCATAAAACTGAATGATATCTTACTAATTGATCTTTTGAATCGGATGGTAATCTTTGTTTTAAAATACCACCATAACCTATATTAGATGCATCTATTTCTACAATCATAATTGCCTGAGGGTGTGGGATAGTAATAAGTGGTAGAGTTTTTATCCTTTGTTTTAATAATTTTACAATTGTAGTATGTTCTTCTGTCCATACAGGTGGATTCTTTTGTAATCTTTTATATAAGGGAGCACACAATTCTCTTAATCTGGGAAAGAAGTCAGAAATGTAGTTTAAACATCCTAAGAATCTTTGTAATTGGGTCTTATCCTTTAATTCATTTGGAAATTTATTTGTAAATTCTAAAGATCTTTGTATAGGAATAAGTGTCCCTTTGTATATATTGTGACCCAAAAACCGAATATTTGTCTGAAATAATTTAATTTCTGAAGCAGAGACTACTAATCAATTTTTATTGATTACGCTTAAAAAGATATTTAAATGTTTAAAATGCTCTTCTATTGATTAAGAAAAAATTAAAACGTCATCAATGTATACTATAGAAAAATTTGTATAAGGGTTGAATATTTCATTCATTATTTTCTGGAATTCTGAAGGGGCATTTTTTAATCCAAAAGGCATAACATTCCATTCATAATAACCGAATAGAACGGTAAAAGCCGTTTTATATCTATCTTTTGGGTCAATTTGTATTTGCCAAAATCCCAATTTCATATCAAATTTTGAAAATATTTTTGCATTATAAATCCTTTTTAAAAAATTCCTTTTATTAGGAATGGGGTATGTAATCCATTGTAAAACTTTATTAAGCGGTTTGTAATTTATGACCAATCGGGGAACTCCCATTTCTTTTTCAGCTTGTTTTTGAACATAAAATGTTGCACAACTCCAAGGCGATTTAGATGAAGTAATTAATCCTTTGTTTATTAATCCTTCAATTTCTTTTTTACATATTTCTAATAATTATGAATTCATTTGTATGGGTCTAGCTTTTGTTGGTATATTTCGTTCATTAAAATCCTTTTCATATAGCAAAGATACTAAATGTTTCTTTCTATCCCAAAAGGCATTAGGAATATCTGAACATACTTCTTTTCTTATTCGTTCCTCTAAAATCTTTATTTTTTCTTGTAATCCTAAGTCTTGTAATTGTTCTTCAATCCTTACATAACTTTTTTCTTCCTTAAGAAAATTAATCTTTTTTGATATTATATTTATAGTATAAATTTGATTGTAAATAGAATTACTTTGTAATAATAATAATTATTTTCATTTTACTGGAGATAAAAACCTAAAAAAAACTGTTGATCCCATTATCTTAGTACCTACTCCTTGTTCATCAACCCAAAAAGAATAAATTTGTGTTAAAAAATGAGTTCCTAATATAGTCTGAATATTCAAATCCTCTAATACAATAAAATGATGTTTGAAACAAAATTTTTCATTACATATAGAAGTTTTAACTAACTTACCTTTGACCTTTAACGGCATACCATTTGGAGTGATTAAAGATTCTTTTGTTGGTATCAATCCATCTCTAATACAACTTTGATCTGCACCACTATCAATCATAGCTGTGACAATCATTTGATAAGATCCTATTGAGATTGTAATGTATACTATCCATTTTTGAAAATTTATTTTTTCGATGACAGAAAAAATTTAGAATCTTGTGGTGGTTTATCTGATAATGATATTTCTGCTAACTGAAATTCCGAATGGTTAAATTCTGGTGGTGTCACATCTTCTACGATGTTTTTCCCTTTTGATGTACTGGATTTAAGAATAGCAATTTTAATTTCTAATTCTAAATTCTTTGTTTCAATCCTTAAAACATCTTCTTTGAGTTGTTTCATTTGTTTTTTTAACTGATTAATCTCATTTTGTAAATCTGTTGTACTATTCTTTCGAAATGAACTATCAGTAGAATAAGTATGTAATAATTTAGAAATACTAAATGGATCCTGTTTTTCTGTTAATATCAAATCCTTCAACTTAAGCAAATAAGTTGTTTGCAATTCTGAAGCTAATTCCTGAATTAAGTTGAATAAAAGGTGTTTTTGATCTTTATTGCTATTTTGAGGATTAATCCTAATCATATTAATACAATTACATTCTGGTTCTGCTGAACTTGATCCTGAAACGCTATAAAAATCATCATTATAATCATCTAAACTTTCTTGGACCAAAGATATCTCATTGGCCAATTTTTCTTTTAAATTTAAATCTAATTCAACAAATTTATCCAATATTTCATTAATCCTTTTCTTACTATTACAGGTATTAGCCTTGTGTCCTTTTTTCCCACATTTATAACAGATAATATTCTCCTTATTATACCTCTTTTTATTTTTGTTTTTGTAATATTTCTTAGGATTCTCATATTTCTGTGATTCATATTTGTGTGGTTTCTTTTACCTATAGGTCAATCTTTTCTGTTTAGAAACTCTAGAGGGAGCTTTTATCCCCATAATGCCAAATGCTTCACAAAATGAGCCTAATTCTCTTCTTTCACTACCATATTTAGCCTGAAATTTTAAATCTTGACATGCGGTTAAAGCTTCTTTCTTTACAAAAGCAAACAACTGCCCATAAGTCATGTCATTAAAATTTATTGATTCTGTACCCATTTCTTTTTGTAAATTTGTCATAATCTTCTGAGAAAATAAATTAGGCAATCCTGTAACAAACTTTTCTTTCCATATGGGAGAATTACTATCAGGTCATTTTAATACATGAGTTAAAAAATAACCTTATACCATCTAAAATCAGATAAACTTAGACATCTTAAATCAGTGAAAAAAATCATTGAAGAAGTTAATGCTTCATTTGGATTTCCCACAAAATGCATAGCTATTGTATAAATCAAAAAATCACTAGAATCATTGGTATTAGTGATATTTCCTTCTGCATCCTCCTCTGTTCGCATTTGATCCATTATAGATATTTTATCGTGAAAATTTAAAGAATTATCGCACCAATATTTTAACTGTCCAGTAAATCCTGTAATAATTAAAAGACATGCATCCTTTTCTGACATATTTTTCAATCTATATGCTGTTTTTGCCATTCCTATTTCTTGTAAAGTATTCAAAATTTCATATTCACTTCTTCCATCTATATTCCAGTTAGTCAAGGAGTTTCCATCATAACTGTTAGATCTAAATTTTGCCATTTCTTCATACTGAATATCTGGAGGTGTTGGTCTAGGAGAATAAGTTCTTGTTTCAGCTTTTCTCCAATTAGTTTTATTCGTATATCTAGATTGTCTCCTCATTCTGTTGATATTATATAGCTGTTCTTCTAATAATTCTTCTTCTATATCATTTATATGGTGAATAAGTTCATTATCAGAAGTATCACTACTAGAAGAGTCTTCAGAAGCTAATTCTTTATCTAATCCTTTATTGATCACATTTATTTTTGAAGGACCGGGAGCAAGGTTGGAATTAAATTTTTCTAAGGCTTGTGATATCTTCTCTATTAAAGGTGTCTGAAACCCAGTAGAAGGTAATTTGATTTAATCCCTTTCTGTAATTAATACATTAGGTTGAAAATGAGGAAAAGAATAACTATCAGGAAATTTTTGACTATGTCTAGGTAAATATTTAACATCGATTGATAAAGAATCTAATTGTTTAATTATATGATGCAATATGACATTTGAATAATTATGCTGCATATGTAATTTTTTTATGTCTTCCATCTTAACAGAGTCATCATTATCTTTGCCAGTCTTAAATGGAGATGCAGTTAATTCGCCATGAGTTATATCTATCTTTAATGTATTTAAAGGAGGATAAGTCTGTGCTATCATTGTTCCATCCCCTAATTTCCATTTTCTTTCCAAATTAGTCTGAACATTAATGTGAGATAAGGTATATACATTTTTTAGATTCAGTTTAGTACAGTAGTATTCTAACCATGCAAAAAAATTAAACGGGGTATTATGCCGTTTTACATCTATTATCCATTCTCTTTGTAAGTGATCCTGAAATTGATAGTATAATGAATGATACCAATTTCTTTGTTCTAAGTATTCATCATCTTCTAAATCTGCTATTAATTTATCAAAATTGACAGTGGCAACTTTAGTGATAACATTAATATCCCCTTGCATCTGAGAGGCTATAGGTGACAAAGGTGGAGAGTGATAAGAATTTATTTTTGGGATTGGATTTTTGTGATAAACTTGAGTCTTTGTAAAATTATTTGTAAAATCCTCAATACTAGATGTGGATCGTCGATGAGATTGAAAAGGAATGTCTCCTGAGTTAGAATTATTATATAGAAAAGAATTAAATCGAACTAAGACTGTTCCATCCTCTTCTTCTATTATTCGTGAAACTTCTCTTCTTTCAATATTTCTACTAGATTGCTGATTCTCAACTTGAAATTCTTCTGGTATTGTTATTTCATTCCATTTTAATCTTTTAGGAGTATATGCTTTTGAGTGTGCATCCTCTATTTGTAATAAAACAGTTTCTTCTTTAATTGTTGGATATATTCGAAATTTAGGATTCAACTGACTACTCATTAATTTATAATAGATTCTATACATTATCACAAACTGTTATGTTAATTTTTCAAATTCATCTCCTTGTATGTGAATGTCCAAAATAAGAGAATTCATTACTAATGGATCTATCAATGATACAGAGAAATTAGGAGCATAATTAAAAAATATGGGACCATTACATATATTAGTCTGAATTAAAGCCAACAAAGAAGTTTTATATTTTTTTAATCTCTTATCCCGTAATGCTATGACTTTTTGGTTGTTTTGTATTTTATTTGAGTAAATTCCAAAATTGGTCATCATACTAGCACCACGTCTAAAACAACTTGCACCACGTCTCAGAACAACTAACACCACATCTAAAACAAGTAGCACCACGTCTCAGAACAACTAGTACCACGTCTAAAACAATTTGCACCACGTCTAAAATAACTAGCACCACGCCAACTGGACATTATTGTACATAATAATGGTATTTTATATATGATACCATATTAGAAAACAAATTTGACAACAATTATAATGAAATGATAGTTTGAAATCAAATGAAATGACAACTAATAAAAACACAAAATAAATATTCAAATCAAATTGAAATGTCACATATAATGTTGTATAATTCATGGTCCACAAATCATGTTCCAATGGTCAAGCCTCTTTTTAAATTCATCAGATGCTCTTAGAACACTTAAAAAATTGCCCTTTCAGAATTCCAGAAAATAATGAATGATATATTCAACCCTTATACAAATTTTTCTATAGTTTACAATGATGACGTTTTAATTTTTTCTGAATCAATAGAACATCATTTTAAACATTTAAATATCTTTTTAAGCATAATCAAGAAAAATGAATTTGTAGTCTCTGCTTCAAAAATTAAATCATTTCAGACAAATATTCGGTTTTTGGGTCACAATATATACAAAGGGACACTTATTCCGATACAAAGATCTTTAGAATTTACAAATAAATTTCCAAATGAATGAAAGGATAAGACCCAATTACAAAGATTCTTAGGATGTTTAAAATACATTTATGACTTCTTTCCCAGATTAAGAGAATTATGTGCTCCTTTATATAAAAGATTACAAAAGAATTCACCTGCATGGACAGAAGAACATACTACAATTGTAAAATTATTAAAACAAAGGATAAAAACTCAACCACTTATTACTATCCCACACCTTCAGGCATTTATGATTGTAGAAATAGATGCATCTAATATAGGTTATGGTGGTATTTTAAAACAAAGATTACCATTCGATTCAAAAGATCAATTAGTAAGATATCATTCAGGTTTATGGCTTGGACCCCAGAAAAATTATTCTACGGTTAAAAAAGAAATTTTATCTATTGTTCTTTGTATTTCTAAATTTCAAGATGATCTAATCAACAAAAAGTTTCTTTTCAAAATGGATTGCAAACCTGCCAGAGATGTTTTACAAAAGGATGTAAAGAATTTAGTTTCAAAACAAATATTTGCAAGATGGCAGGCAATTTTATCAGTATTTGATTTCAACATTGAACACATTAAAGGAAATTCCAATTCTTTACCTGATTTCTTAACCAGAGAATTTTTTACAGGTTCCAAGGATGAGTTCCCAGCAACCAACAAAGAATAAGACCCTCACGGTCAAGGATTTCATGAAAAATCAAACAGTTTCGTCCACTTCTAACCGTTTTCAATCTCTTCAGGATTTTCCACCTCTAACTTATATTCAAGCTGCTTCAAATCCCTCAGCCAAATTACAACGATCCCCTATACCAGATTCTAGTATTCATTTTCCTTATCCTTCAAGCCAACCAGCATCTAAATCCAGCCCCCAGCATCCCGCTTAGAATACTCAAGTTAAACAACCATACAATCCAAATCCTCCATGTTATGCGACCAAACTTAATGTTGAGCATTTAACCCTTACAAGGCATCACGACCCTTTAGAATATCAAAATCTTTTAGGATATGTCTTTAATATGTTTCAAGATAAACAATATTGGATGTCTTCTGAACCAAACAAGGATTTGAGGTTCTATCAGTACATTTTGGTACACTCAGGATCGGTGGATATTCACCATAAGATGGATACACCAACAAATTTCGTCATTATGTATTCCAAAGCTGTTATAAGAAAAATCTTAAACAGACGAGATTGGATAGATTTGACAGGATCTGCAACAGGCAAAGTTCATTTTTGAGGCTCTTATGATCCTCCAGGATATTCATATGAGGATTATAAAGAAGCATGGTTTAGAGGATTTCTTTTCAGACCCTTCAATCATTCATGGTTTTACACAATTCAAAAGACACTAAGGACCGATTTTATCAGTATTCCTTTATGGTTTTATGAATGGTGGATGTACTATGGAGCCAATGAAGATATTTATCCTCCTGATGCCAAAAAGGCTTGGCAATTATTCAGCGGAAGCTAGATTATGTTGTCCCAGAATTTGGCAAGGTTATTCAGTTCCATTTCAAGTTGAAGCTTCCATGGATTCTCTGTTGGAATTTTAATTTCACTCAATATTTTCCGAAGCCCATGCCGCTCTCTCTTGTTCGAGAATTTAAGATCAAATGGTGGATTTCACTCAAGGTAAATCAGGATACTGTTCAGATTTATTTTGAATAACAAAAATTGCTCCAAAATAATACAATACCGCTCGGAAAACTCCCAATACAACCATCAGCTCCTCTCAGTTTTCCAACTGAGAGGAGAAGGAAGTATTAAGCACAGGAACGAGTCAGGTCTCACAACCACAATCGACTCTATCTTTAAAACAAAAACTTCAACAGGAGAATGAACTTCTAGAATACCAAGAATTTTTGGAATTTAAGAAGTTCAAGAAAAAATCTAATAGTTTTAAGGGAGCATCTACCACAGGATCATCTTCTGATCCTATGGATTCCAATTTAGTACTGGAACATTTTGAGTTTAAAAAAAAATTAATTAATCTTTTCATTTTTGCAGCTGAAGGAATATTGTCCAGATAAGATTGATGAAAAACTTAAAGAATGAGGATTTCCTATGCCTGATAAAAAGCAAAATTGTACCAGCCAGGTTTTGAATCGAGAAATTGGTACTAAGTTAGTTGACAAAGGATTGCAGAATCAACTGTCGTATGACAGATTATGGATGGATGAAGATGAACTTTTTAATAGAACTAAGATTAAATCCTTACAGATTAATGACGATGGACAGCTATCTAAAGTTTAGCTCTGTTTTTACCCCATGTGTCGGGATCATACTTTTACATTGGATGAATTTTCGTCAGGTAATTAAGATGAAGATTGCTTTGATGCAGATTATTTGGATACGGAATATTGGTTTTCTGATTAAGTTTTAATCGAATACATTCCCCCATATATTCCAGCTAGATGGCATCTTTGCAAAACATGTCTAAAGATCCATATGACTAAAGCAGACATGGATACTTTATGTCACAATCAGCATTAAAGAAGGCCTCTATTTACAACCCTAAAATAGTGGAAGACGCATTTAGGATACTTTATGTCACAATCAGCATTAAAGAAAGCCTCCATTTTCAACCCTGTAATAGTGGAAGACTCATTAAGGATACTTTATGTCACTTTATGTCACTATCAGCATTACAGAAGGCCTCCATTTTCAACCCTGTAATAGTGGAAGATGCACTAAGGAGGATACTTTATGTCATGTTCAACATTATTTTCAACTTTGTAATAGTAGTAGTTGGGTTCTATAAATTAGGATATAGATTAGAAGGATAGGCAGAACTTTTAGAACTATTTCTTCTATAACTCTTAAGCTCTCTCAACACTCTCTTGTATAAGCACTTTGAGGATATTTTGAGAATAAAATCAGAATTCTAAGGATTATATTTTCGGAGTCTAATATCATATTTTACATCATCAACATTCTATTATCCAGCTTTTGGGATTTCTTTTATTAAGGTGGCTTTTGTCTTCAAGATTACTTTCGGGATTTCTTTTATTAAGGTGGCTTTTGTCTTCAAAATTAGTAAGTTGATTCTTTTATTAAGTTGATTAATTTAATTTGTTTTTCCTTAAAGTTGATTCCAAAAATTGATACAAAGTGTTTGGAACAGTATCCATTCACTTTATATGGAACATTATCCTGATTTGCTCCAAAATTGATCTTTGGTATTCCATATATGTAGTTCATTCTCCTATTTAGGACATTCCCAATGTTTTCACTATTAAAACATAGATTATGATGATATTCTAGTCCATTATTATGGCGAACATACTAAGAAAAATCCTAAATAATAGTACTAATTCTAATTCGATGGAGTTTTGAATTCGAGTCACCGCGAAGTGGAGGGATTAAAACAAAAAAAAAAAAAAAAAAAGCCAAAAGAAACTAAACTTGTAAATAATTTTCACAAGTTTAAACAACAATTTCCCACCACAAAGGTTTTTACAAATTCTCAACCTTGGAAGTAAATTTCAGGAGTTCCCACCAATAATATTAATTATATTATATAATAAATATAAAAATATATAATAAATATATATTCGGTCGGTCTGGTTAAAATAGTCAATTTCGTTATTAAAATTGTCAATTGGACCAGTCTTTCTGGTTTTAAATTTTTTAAATCAATAAAAAATATATAATTTAAAATCGTCTAAATTTAATCGATTTGACCAATTTAGACGGTTTCATTGAAATCACATTCACCCTGGCCTTAACTGGGTAAGTGTTCTGAGAGCAATTGCCAAAAAATTATTTTTAAAATAACTCTTTTTTAGCAATATTTTATCATTTTTGTTGTTTTCTTTTTGTGGTAATATTCTTGACTAGAAAACTATTTGTAGCACAAATTTACTATTTGTAGCACAAAAAATTGATGAAATACCTAAAATGAACTTAAAAGCTGGAAAGTTGCAATTGCAATGAAAAATCGCACATGCTTTGTGATAACTAAAGAGAAAATAGCACAAACATTGCAATATAAAGGACAAAAATCGCTCCTAATGCGCGATCAAAAAATGAAAAATCGCCACACTAGTTCGATAAAATGGGTAAAAATCACAAACCGGGTGCGATTTTGTTTTGAAAAATCGGATAAGTGTGGCGATTTTTCATTCCCCTATCGCGCATTAGGTGCGATTTTTATCTCCAGAAGTGCTACTTAGGTGCGATTATTGTATTTTCAGGTTATTTATTTAGTTGATTTAGAAACCATACAAATCCAACATCCATTTCAGATTTTCTCACCAACAATCTCTCAAACCATCCAAAACTCTCTGCAAAAATTGCACAACGGATGCGGGCGGATCTCAACCACCACGCGGTCCTGGGAGGGGGAAAGGCTTGTACAGTCAGGTAAAAATCTTAAAATGTTCGTTAAATTTTTAGAAAAATCGCAATCCGGGTGCTATTTTTGTTAAAAATCTCGCAGTTTGCCCGCGATTGTGCCTCCAATCACCGGTAATCTCTGGGAATCCTAACAAAAATTACACCCGAATTGCGATTTAAGCCAAAAATATCACTGATTAAATGTGATATTTTTGACAAAAATTGCCATCGCGGTGCGATTCCTGGGAAAAATATCGCCTATTACCAGTGATAATTCTCCCAGAAATCGCACCTTATGTGCAATTGTAGGGCGAGAAATCGCATCTTTGGTGGGATTTTTTGAAAGTTTATCGTAGTTGACAAGTGATAAACTTTCAAGAAATCGCAACTTAGATGCAATTTTTTGAAATGATTTCGCTGGTCAACAGCGATTTTCATCCCGAAAATCGCACCTCGAACAAAAATTGCATGTTATGTGCGATTTTTATAATTTTTAATTATTATTAATATTTTTCATGTTTTTAATTCTTATTCTTAGTTTTAATGTTGAATGAACGAAATTCGTTGTAGGTTGGGGGGAAATCTCTCCCTCGAAAGCGTCCCACTGCTTCCAATAGGAAGAAGAAAGCTGGGAGAGGTAGCTCATCTCATCTTTTGATGGATGAGGATATTGATGGAGGGGAGCAGCCTTTCATAGGTGGGGAGGAGAATCCTCAGCCTCAGGACAGGATCAGGAGCCCACACGAGGTCGGTTTTAAATTTATGACTAATTTAATGTATATTTATTTATTTGCCTTATTTAATTTGATTATATGATTATGTTATGATATTTGAAGTATAATAGTGCTTTTTATTATTTATGTAAGTTGATTATGTGATTATGTGTTGATATATGAAGTATTTAGTGAATTTTTTTATTTATGTAATTTGATTATATGATTATGTGTTGATGTATGAAGTATAGTTGTGAATTTTTTTATTTATGTTTGTTAAATCAGTTTATTTATAATAAATATTTTGTGAAATTAGTTACAAATAAGCGTGGGAGAGTCGATACGTCTTGGATTGTGAATGTGCCTTGTACGGGTGGCCCTATTGATGGGTCAGTGATACCTAGTTGGAATGGGCATGTGGCTTCGAGGTATAGACAGGATGGTGAGGAGGGTGAGGAGGCTGTAGTACCTAGGTTTCCCTTGAGGTGCCACAATAGGGCAGGGGTATGCGAGAGATTAGTTTATTGGTTTGAGGGGATGCCCGATGATTGGCAGACGTTATTGAGGTCGATCGGGTTGTCTCACCTGCCTTCTACCATGCACAGTACCATTGATGCCACCTTATATGTGCATTTATTGAGCGTTAGCAGCCTGATACGAACACGTTCCACCTCCCTGTCGGTGAGATGAGTATACTTTTGCACGATGTGTGAAAGATACTTCGCATACCGGTTGATGGTAGTATGATCAATGATTATACTACTAAGTCAGTGATGTGAAGCCTATGCAGATATTTTCTACAGGTGTCTGAGTAGGATGGAGAGTGGAGTGAGATGCACTCTGATGGTGGGATAGTGGTTGATTATATGTTTAGGCGACGGTCGCATTTAGAGACGGGTACTATGCACTTACCTTATGATGTGAAGACTTGGTTATGGTTAGCTATTGGTTCTAATTTATTTGTAGACAAGAGTTCCAATAGTTTTAGACCACATCATATTATGCAGATTAGGGGCCATTTACATACCGTTGATCAGCATTCTTGGGGTACCTCGACACTAGCGTACTTATATAGGAATTTAGGTAAGGCTAGTAGAGGTAGCTGCAGCGGGATGGCGGGTTGTCTGACATTGCTACAGGCATGGATATATGAGTATTTTCAGCATTCAGACCTCATTCTGTGCCTATGCCTAATGATCCACATACCCCATGAGCTGCTTTGTGGACTGCTAGCCCCCGTCAGGGCACGAGTGCCCGTCTGCAGAGGTATCGTGATACACTTGACCACTTGAGAGTGAATGAGGTATGTTAAAATATTTTTGTACATTTTATAATTAAAGTTTTAGTTAAATATTTAATAAATATCTGACCATAATTGTATATATTACAGGTGACATGGACCCCATACGGTCAGTATCCACACTTACGTACCCCGATCACCACATACAGAGGATTGATTGCATGCGGGGACGAGGTTGAGCCTTACATGCCTGATAGGTGTATGCGACAGTTTGGGTATGTGTAGGATATCCCATTCTCCATATTTCGTCCGAAGAAGGAGCATCAGCTGTATAGTGGGGGTTACAGTGTGGAGTTTGCCAAGAGTTTGTGGCAGTCAGTACGTAGTTCTAGTTTACGTACTAAGGACTTTCAGCCTTGTGATTCCCCCCGGCGCCTCCACAGATAGGTACATTACATGGTACCGCGAGCACTCCCACCCGTATTTGTTCATTGATAGCCCCCCACCAATTTTGGTGGAGTTTCGCCTTGCACCAACACAGAATATGTAAGTAATTTTTTCTTTTGTTTTAGTTAATAATAGTTTGCTATTATTATATCAAATATGAAATTAATAATTTCAATGTGTTGAATTTGTAGTGAGTGAGCCAATTTATGCATATATCTGAGGAGTTTCTGCAGATCATTAGAGATGGTGGATATCCCCAGTCAGATGAGTGCGAGGCTATGCTGAGGACGGAGATGGATAGATGGCATTTAGCTGGGTGATGGTTTTATTGTACTCTTTTTTTGGTATTTTTGGATTGTATCGCTATGACTTTTTTGTTGTGTCGTATTTTATTTAGCTATGACTTTTTGGTTGTTTTGTATTTTATTTGAGTAAATTCCAAAATTGGTCATCATACTAGCACCACGTCTAAAACAACTAGCACCACGTCTCAGAACAACTAACACCACGTCTAAAACAAGAAGCACCACGTCTTAGAACAACTAGCACCACGTTTAAAACAAGTAGCACCACGTCTCAGAACAACTAGTACCACGTCTAAAACAATTAGCACCACGTCTAAAACAACTAGTACCATGTCAATTGGACGTTATTGTACATAATAATGGTATTTTATGTATAATACCAT
Organism: Knoxia roxburghii; assembly: GCA_030378225.1. Taxonomy (NCBI): domain Eukaryota; kingdom Viridiplantae; phylum Streptophyta; class Magnoliopsida; order Gentianales; family Rubiaceae; genus Knoxia; species Knoxia roxburghii. The sequence goes on along the minus strand of CM059415.1, from coordinate 38,964,049 downwards.
ATTAGAAAACAAATTTGACAACAATTATAATGAAATGATAGTTGAAATCAAATGAAATAACAACTAAAAAAAACACAAAATAAATATTCAAATCAAATTGAAATGTCACATATAATGTTGTATACTTTATGGTCCACAAATCATGTTCTAATGGTCAAGCCTCTTTTTAAATTCATCAGATGCTGCAAATCGCACCATAACAGCATCGCAGTGATATCCCCACAGATATGCCAACGGAGGGACAGGGAAATCATCATTCAAACTGACCCGTATAAAATGATTTCCATGAACGGGGGCAATGGCTATCTGCCGAGATGGTCTTATGCCACCACCTAAGGGCCTCAAAGGTAAAATGGAGAAACAACACCCACGAGCGATACTGAGATGGATTACCAAGGCGTTTACATAAGTGGCGATAACAAACAAGTCCGTGGGGGTGCTCCTCCAGCTAGCACTGGCACTTGGTGATAAAAATGATTCAATCGCCCAATTCCCCAAGCAATAGGATTAGTGTCCTGAGGAAGATTGTGTGGTAGACAAGCATAGAGAAGTGGTATGTACGTATCCTAATGCACAAGAATCTCTTCAATAGACGAAGTTCTAACCGTTTCCCATTCATTCTGATTGCCATAGAGACCATCTGCAACAGCTCGAAAACCACAATTGCCATCTGGCTCTATGTCCAAAATGCCAGTACAGAAAGGATGAACATAATCTGGTTTAAGTGGACTGCTCTCACTGTCTTCTCTAACTGCAAATTGGAAATAAACAATTATTGTAATTTTAGTCCATTAGAAAATTAAAGTAAAGAGTCAATCTTAATTGACACAAAAACGCTTACCATCCTCAAATTGCAAAGATCTTTTGGATGATATCCCAGATGCATTTTTTCGCCGTGCAACTTTCTCGCGAGCACTCAGCTCGCGCCTCACTAATAGATGTAATCTTTGAAGACCCCTTGATGTTTTCAAAACAGTTGGCTCGAACACACTTGTATTGTCAGGATTCAGCGAGGCGTTCATCTTGACAACAGATCACGCATGACCACACGTGGACTGCTCCCAAATTTAGGAACGATTTCCTTACAGAAGTATATGTTAAAACAATTAAATTATAACATATAAAAAATCTTTATGAAAATATATGTAAATAAATCATAACATCGCTAACTAACATACATAATGTAAAACATACATAAGTTTCTCAGATATGGTATTCGAATCCACTTCAGATGTCTCAATCGTCAATCTTTTCCAAAACTCGCGCACCATTTCAACAGTGATCGTGTCGTGTGATTCCTTTAACTTCCAAATTTCACATGCACAAGGAATCCCATGCGTAGCCTTGCAGACACAGCCACATCTCTCAAATAAGTCATTGCCCAACTTAGTAATCCTTTCAACTTGTTCGCTGATCAACTCCAAACAATAGTGCGACACATGACCATTCAATAATTCATACGAAAAACACAACATAGAGGTTGCTTTCATGGAAATGCATGCCTCAAGGGTTTCCCTAAAATACATTAATAAAGTAAAAGGTGCATAAATTAAATTAATAAAGTAAGTATAGAATCAAATTAAATAATCAAGTTAGAAGTGTATAATTTAAATTAATAAAGTAAGTAGCGAATCAAACTAATTAATAAAATTATCTGATCGGTGATAACTGGTAATTGACATGGTCGTCAATCACACCAAATAGCGTGTCAAGTGAATGGGTGCCAGCATTCATCCAATCCTTCAGTGCAACATGAGTACTCTCCACTCTGTTACTACTAGTATTGCCAAAGTGGAGAATTTTGTTTGTCCAAGCCCTACAAATCATCTCTTTATGGACTAGCCATGTCCTCTCTAAGTAGACAACAACAGACGGCGCAAATATAGAGTAACTATCCTTCAAAAACCTGCAATAACAAATCATATTCTTCAACTTTGGCACATTAACAATTGCCTTCCAAAGCTTTTTTATTTCTTTCTTCCTTTCACCATCACCAACAAGCTTTTTCAACTGATTATCAACATCATGGTCGATATGCCACAAACATAGCAGGTGGTGTGATCCCAGAAAATGATCCCTTATAGGATTCATCAAACTCATTTCTCGATCAGAAACAATAGCATTAGGAACATTTTCAGCATCCAACAACTCTCTCAATTGTGCAAACACCCAATCATAACTAATTTTTTTTCTCATCTCTCAAAAGGGCACATGCAATATTATAATTCTTATTGGAAGGAGTCATACCAATAATCTGAAACAGTGGCATCTTGTACTTGTTGATCTTGTATGTTGCATCCACCACAATCACCCAATAATATATGTTCAACAACTGAATTGACATTGGATGCGCTATGAATGCATGTGTGATCACATCTGTGCCCTCTTCTGTCAAAATTTTTACATAATAATGCTTCTCCTTGGCATAATGAACAAATTGCTGCCCAATATTTCTACCTTCAAACTTTGCTTTCTTCTCATCAGATTTCAGATTGTTTAGCTGCATCACTGTCACATTATCTTCAGGATGTGTCTCAGCAAGATGATTCCGAATCATTTTTGGCTTCATATTTTCATTGTTCAAAGTTCTAGCAACCTGTCTTGATTCATCAGTCAAGCGGCTGAGCTGTCTGTGACCCTCTGGATACACTATAGTAGTGTGATTATGCATTGACTTCACACCCAGTGTTACTTTGACCCACATACCATTTTCCTTCACCTCCTTGCAATATAACTTGAACATACACTTACATCTTCGCCGTTTGGTGTTCTTCCTATGTTGGGGGGGGGGGAGGCCCTTGCTCAATCAGATCTCTGAATCTGTTGCAACGATAGGTGACCCATTTTCCCTTATTACCCTTCCCTACTTTAATCAGCTCGAAACGAAATCTAAGAGCCAAATCTGAATAATGAGTGTATGCTTCTTCTTCAGTAGGAAAAAAGCAAGAACACTTAAAATCGTGACTCATATCCCTCTGAAAGGTCGGGCAATCCATTTGGATCCTACGTCATTAATCAAATTAAAATTAATAATAAGTAATGACATAAACAATTACAAATTATACAAAATATAATTTTGAAAAATTGGAGCAGATAGGTGATTTTCATATGAAAAATCGCACATAAAGTGTGATTTTTAAATAAATCTCGCACACAATGTGCGAGAGTTATATAAAAAATCACCAACAATATGGGAATGTGTAGTGAAAATCGCAAATGCTTTGCGATTTTTGCTGAAATAATCACACACACATTGCGATTATTTTTAAGAAAATCGCAGACCATTGGTATTTTTTAAGATATTATCGCCCACACTTAGTAAACATTATACAAAAAAATTGTAAAAACCGTGCGATTTTGATTGCCTTTCTCGTCAATTTGGGGCAATTACTTCAATGAAAATCGCAAAACATGTGCGATTTTTTATGCAACATACTAAAAATAATAAAAAAAATCAAAATCTTACTATTTTTGCGTAAATTTTGAAGTAGATTGTATCCCAACTCGAAGGAAATCAGTGTTTGAATGTTTTTCTACGATTTTGAAAGGTTTTTTGAAAGATTTGGAAGGGTTTTGTAAGATTTTTGAGTGATTTTTTTATGTTTGGAGATGTTTTCTGAATTTTTAGAATATAACTTCTTAATACATTAAGGCATTTTTGTAATTTGACTTTTTTTTTTTTTGGCTACAATTAGTAAATTTACAAATAGCAAGATCCTATTCTTGAATATAACACGCCCAATTTCGTCATTCTCGTTCTCCTTCCTCTGCAATCTTCTTACTTTCAACCACAAGGGTCCAATATCCCAATTAACCGTCACGATCACAAGTTTCTCTTTGCATACCACGCTTTCACTTCTTATGGTCATTAGTTCAAAATTCGAGGGATATATAAAAAGGAGTGTTGCTTCAAAGCTCTAGCTGGGAGTAATTTCATCGTCATTCCAATGGAAAGAGGCGAAAGCTCCACTCCTCTGACTAACACTTCCATCAGCTGTGGTGATGTTTGGGCGAAACTTGGTAAACCCTTCGATTCGTAAATATTTTGCATGCTTCTCCTTCTCTCTCCCCAACTCCCACCTTTTTGGGTTTACATACACTAAGATGTTTAGTGTTGTTTCTTAAAACTTTAATTGAGTGAATACCATTGGAATGAATGGAATGGTTAGCGGGTGCATTTTCTTGCTTGAAATTTTTGATTTTGTGTTTAGATTTCCGGATTGAGGTGGAAAGATCGTTCCTTTAGCATTTCTGATTTAGAGAAACTGAGAATTTTGTGATATTCTCTCAATTCTTTTTATTGGATGTTTTAAGATTAGAAACTATCAAGAGTTTTGAAAACATAGTTTGGTGGTCAGATGTTTTGGGAGGAATGTGGTAGTAAGAATTATCAAATAAGCATTGAAAAGGACCATTATTCTTCTATACGTTTTCCCTCTTGTGCATTTTGAATCTAACCAATGAATTTTGCATCTCTTTTTTAGGTAAAATCTGGTCTGCTATGGTTGTTGAAAAGCATAATGTCTGTTATTATTCTCATTTCCTATTTAGTGAAAAGCATAATGTCTTAAATCGATGTAGTGTTTTTGATTCACATTGCACAGACTGCTATTGGTCATGTCCCTGGTCATTAACAGTTAAAAATAGGATTTTGCCTCCACGTTTGGTTTTCACTTTCCACATATGACTAGTATTTTACTCTTTGATTAAATTTTCTCTGCTCTTTTATGTAGTACCTTCGGATTCACAATATTCAGATATTGAATTGACATCAAATGAGACACTAGTATCGTCTGAGATTAATATCACATCTTCTGTAAAAAGTGAGTGGTGCAAAATTTCGAGGAATATGGATCTTGTCTCTGCCACATTGCAGAATAGGAGGTATGTGATGCCAATTCTTTGGCTTTTTCAATTATTTGAAATGGTATGACGTGCCTTGTAGATATGGACAGTCAAAGGAACATTTGTTACGGTTTTTCATTCTTGTTTTCTTTGTTATCTTTTGTTGCATCTGTTAACTTCTTGTGTAGCTCTAATGGTTAATGCAGAAAAGACATTAGTTCATCATATCTGTATGATAAGGTATGAGTAGCTAGGAAAGAAATAAGTTCCTAGGCAACGAAATATGCCAATCTGAGATTGAACTAACGTCTGACTCCAGGACAACTTTTCTTCTTTGAACGAAAATTTCCTGATTTTTATTTTAATTAAAAACTTCAACATGCAATACTGTCAGTTATTTGTTATCAGTGAGCTAAATGTTTTTTATCATTTCTTTTAAATTTTATCATTAATTTTCTTGATGGTGAAATTTAAGTTAATTTGACATTTTTGGTAGTTGTTTTGATGGCTATGCAATCTTTTATGACTTGGTAACTAATATCCTTGTTAATTAGCAGTAAAGACTGAAAGGTAAAAGATGATAATTAATCTCTTTGATGTGTTTTCTGTCGGGGGATTCAAAAGAACATTTTGAAGATAAATGTTTGTTGGTGTTTGTTGTATCTCTAGTTCATTTAGCTTCCTCAATCCAGCATGCTTCTCGGATCTTTTTGGAGATTATGAATGTTGCAGTTGTCTTTTTGCTGGTTTTTTTTCGTTATTTTTTCTTTCCCTTTTTCTTTGTGTTTTGTTGCTTTTGTTAATAATCGACAAACAACTGCACCTATGTAAATTTGGTTGTGGTGGGATTGATGACATTACAAACCCTTGTAACTTGGATAATCTGCCTTTTTCAGCATAATTACAATACTAGATTAGGATGTCCAGCCATACATGGTACTACCTCTGTCCTAAAATAGGGCTCTAATTATTCGGATGGAAGGAGTTGGATTTTTTTTGTTTTCCTGCATTTCCCTATTTTATTATTTGGCCTAGCTTGCTTGTTTAGCCTTCCCCTCACTCTTATTTGAAGTTAATTTTTCTGCATATCACTCTTGGATTTTTGAGTGCATTAAACTATCTTTCTTCTGTTAACGAATGATGATAGTAAAATGTCATTCATGTTACATGAAGTTGAAAAATTAGTATGTATCTGTTCCCTTGGTGACATAATAGAGAAGATGAAGTTCTTGTGGATGAGATGGTTGTTCGGGGTGATGATACGGCTGTTATCAGGTGTGGCAGTGAAATTATCCCAGGCTCTTGTAGTGATGGAAAAGGTCAGATTAGTTACTGGTTTTTGCTTTTCATTAGCTTGTATGTTGGAACTTAATATTTCTCTGTTCCTTTCTGTTTGAAGTTAGATTGTCATGATGCCTGACTGTGACTGTTAGAAAGAGCCAAATTATCTTGGTACCAAGCTTGCTATGTAATGTGTAAATGTGATGAATTAATCTCTTGCATACGAGTGCAAAAACGTGAAAGTCAATTTGGTTACTGCAATAGTGATCCAATTAATTTACTCCCAGAGATATCTAAACAATGGTGTCTAGGGTGTAGGTACAATAGACGTGTCTTGTGGTTTGGGTCAATCAGTTATCATGTTATGGCTGATTTTGTCTTTGAATAAATGTGCTTATAACACTCATGCTTCCCTCTCTCTCTCACATGTTACACTATGTTAGAACATAATCTGCAAGCTTGCGAGAACAACTGTTTAGAAGCTTTCCTACTAGAGGTGACCTTTAACAGAGAACGAAAAATGAAAGAGAATGTGACAGTTTCATTTTCATCTCTGCTGAAGCTGTCATTGAGGAGATTGGTGTTATTGTGAAAATCTACCTGCATATGATAAGGTCCTGCGTGGATAGCAGTAATCTTACCAATCCATTTCATTCCTAGAGTTTTCAAGTTTTGAAAGAGTCTTCCTAGAGTTTTCAATTTTTCAGACAGTCAAAAGTAAAGTGTAAACAGAGATTGATTCATAAAAAAATTGACCATTTTCTAGAGTTGATAAAATTTAGTCTTTTAACCACAGTTTGTGAACAAACTATGCTGTAATGTATACTTTGGTGTACTTTTGTTTGATATAAGGTTTCATAACATTTTACTGGCATGATTCTGAATCTTGTCATTATATGCTAATGAATGTCTATACCAGACAACATGGAGTGATTGGTACATTTGATTATTCTTCTTTTGTTAAGTAAACATTTGTTTGACTCCATAGTGCTTGGCATTATTGTTTTTTATTTTTCCTAATTTTAATTTTTTGGATATTTGTTTTATTTTTTCCTACTAAGTCATTAATTTCTGCTTTTTAGTTTTTGTACTCCTTCCATTAACAAATCTTATACTTGGATTTAAATGGTTGATGAAGTTGACTTGTTTATGTTTCTAATTTTATGTTCGTATCAACTTTGAATGAGTCTAAATTCTAATTCTCTGTGTCTTTAAGTCTTATTAATTTTGTTGGTTTTTGAATTAGTAAGTTGGTCATATACCTGACTTATGACCTGATTCTTGGAGATGTGCTATCTGCCAGTTTCACACTTATGGTATATATTTTATGTTTATTTTTATTGTTAGGGGTTTTGAGGTATAGATTCAAATTAATGCCTACCCAGGAATCTGTCAAGAAACAGTTGAAGGTGATAATCACTATTTCATTACTGTCATTTACCTTTTAGTATCTTTTTCTGTTTGCTGAAGAAAAAAGCTGTTTGCAGATTTCTCTCGATGCTGAGCATGCGAAGTGCTGTATCTGCCTTAATATTTGGCATGATGTGGTGACAGTTGCTCCGTGTCTTCACAATTTTTGGTAATTTAGAACTTTATCAAGTCATATAAATTGTGAATTTAAATTCTTGTTATATTTGTTTGTTATTTCCTTCCAGTAATGGGTGTTTCTCAGAGTGGCTGAGAAGGTCCCAAGAGAGACGTGCAAATGTTCTATGTCCTCAATGTAGATCAGTTGTACAATTTGTTGGAAGAAACCATTTTCTCCATAGTATAGAGGAGGTACTGGTGATGATCACTCAAATTTTCGTTTTATTTATCTTAGGGCCTGTCATTAATTTTCATTGTTGAAAATTTGTTGTTTGGTAGTAATGGTAAGTTTGAACTTGTCATTGTCCACCTGTAGGCAAATTCTACATTTACTTTTGGGGGAGTATTGCCTAGTTGGTTGTCTCTAGAAACCAATCGTATAGATGCCAATCTTCTGACCACTACTTCAACTGCCTTTCTTCCTCCTTTTCCACACGTCTACCATTTGTCTCCTTCCATCTCCTTCGTATCCACCATGTCAGTTACTTTCAACCTTTATGGGTTCCTAACTGGTGCTAATTTGCTTCAGTTTTGACCACGTTTAGCTCTTTGTTGAAAACTACCACTTATGCTTGTGCATGATGGAAAACAATTTTTAAAATGCAATTTATGCATTTAAGGCTAAGTTGCATATCTGTCAGTAGCTTTTGGCTTGCTGTAAGTACACTTGTGCTTGATTGAGAATCATGTCATTGTGCAGGATATCTTGCAAGCGGATGATTCACTCAGGAGGTCAAGTGAAGAACTTGCTACTCTTGATTCTTATGCTTCTATTAAGTCACCTTTGGTAAGTTGTTTTGTTCTCCGTGTCAGTTGTTGCATTTGAGTCTCTCAATATTTAAGAGATATACAATGATGCTCATGTTCAGTTCTCTGAATTTATATTTTCTTCCATTTTGGTACATTGAACGGTTTCACTTGAGTAAAACTAATTTCTGAATATTTGAAACGAAAATTTATTTTTATGCTTGGTGAGCTGCTGCTGTGGGTTTTGGTGCCTTTTCCCACATGGTTAGAATAAGATGGCTCTGGTTTCTGTTGAATTTTAATTCTTACATTTCGATGCATTGTTCTTAATTCAAGGCGCATACTGTTATGTCTATGTGACTGAACATAGTTCTGGTTTCAACTCATTGCATTTGCTGTGCATTGTTCTTCATTCAACGTTCAGATTGTTATGTCTGCATAGTCAAACATATTCCTGGCTCATTCAGAATATATCCTTCTTAGGTCATGAGCACTAGCAAAAGGCGGAAAAGATTGCATTCTCCTCCAGAATATGAAAACAGTGAGGAGCTCCCATGCCCGCAGTGTGGTACGTGCATCTTCCTCTATCATATGTTATCCTTTACTGTTGCAGTTTGAGTTTGAATATTGGGAACCGCATTTTCTATTTTCAGTAGATTACACTGATATCCTGTTGGCCTGTCTTAATTATAGCAGTTTTCCTGAGCACACGCCATTATATACAATACTATATCTTTTGATTGTGAAGGTTTTTCGAGACTGTAAATGGTCTTTAAGAACTTTCATTTTTATTTGCGGCACTTATTGCTTTAACTGGATTCCAGGCACTGAACTTGCTGGATACAAGTGCAGTCCAAGCACAGTTCACCTGCAATGTCATGCATGTGGCGGAATGATGCCCTCAAGAATGAGTGGAACTGTCCCACAGCACTGTATGTTCTTTATCCAAGTTCAACTTATGTTTACTCTTATTAAGTTAAATTATTATTTTTAAAAAATGTGAATCTACAAGTGAAACTTCTATTGCTTTTTTACAGTATCATTCTTATCTATAAGAGTTTTTTTTTTTTTTTTTTTTAAATAAGAAATAAAAAAAACTGTAAATTGTGCTTGTTAAGTTCTTATGTGGTTCGAGAGTTTGCTGATAGTTGATATGAAGCCACTCAATTGCAATTTCGGAAATACAGTCTTTCTAAGGCTGTGTTTGGTTTGTATCTTTAAAAAGTGGAGTTCATTTTTTTCCTGAAAAAGATAAATATTCAAACAATTATTAATAACTCAAAATTCAAAACTTTCATTCCCTCCAAACTTCTTCTCACATAACATAAAAAATTTTTCCCTCCAATTCACTTTTTTCTGTTCCCTCCAATTTATATTTCCTCATAGAAAACTCCCTCTGAAAATCCTCTCTTCCCAATGCAACTCTTTTGGAGAAAAATGTAAACAAATGTAGCCTAAGCTTTTTCTCTTATCAGTGTCACTTTTAATTGTGTTGCATGCTTCTCGTTCAGGTTGAATATTACATGAATTTTCCACCACAGAATCCACACTTTCTCTTTTTTTAGCCTTCGATTCTTTTTGCAGGTTTAGGATGCGATAGAGCATTTTGTGGTGCATATTGGCATGCTCAGGGTGTTGCTAGAAATGATTCTCATCCAATTTGTAGCCCTGAGACTTTTAAACCTGTGAGCTCTTAATTCTTGCCTTGGTTTTTCCATTGAAACAGACATTCACTCTTTTGTTATGCTGATCATCGTTGGTGAAATATAGGAAGCTAATATACAGAATGATCCAGGGAAACTTATATTTGCGGCTTTGAAATATGATTGTTTGTGTCCTGACGTAAATGTATGCATTGTGATTTAGTTATTATTTCATATTGCTTGCATCTGACGGTTGATGACATTGAGTATGTGAAAAAAATACTCATTTGTGATGGTTATTTGTTATTAAGCTATTCGTTGCTACTTCTGTTTCAGACAGAGAGTGTTAATGGGAGAGGAGAAAAAGAGAAAGTAGAAAAATAAGAGAAAAGTTGGGTGGGTAAAATAGGAAAGGGTAGAAAAGAAAATATGGGTTGGTTAAATATTGTCTAAGGTGGGGACAATGGAGGCAAACAAGCTTGTTGTAAAATACTTCTCAGAATGCCATTCCGCCCTTCCCATGGCAAACAACACCATCGTATGAGTGAATTTATTGCATATCCTTTTGTTCCTCTTCGAAATTCACAAACTGAATAAAAGAACTCCTAGTTGTTCTCTTCTTCTTTTCTTTTCCCTAGCTTCCTTTGCAGTTCTTGTGTTCCCTGTCCCAAACTGCCAAACTAGTGTTAGAGACAGTTTCCACTTGAAGTTATCTTGTATCAGTGTTATCAAACTGAAATCTTAATTGCTAAGATCTTAACTTGGCAAAAGCATATTAGCTGATTCTTCTAAATATATAATTATAGAAAAGAAAAAAAAAAATGATGCTTTAGGCCTTTTAGAGATTATATGCTCAACGGCAGTTTTAAAGTTGTTTCAAGTTTCGATTTCACTAACTTGAAAGTACTTTTTCCTTTTGTTTTATAGCTTTAAATGCATTTTTTTTAAGAATGAATTTTCTGTTGAAGTGTCCTTATGTACCTTTCCTATTTAAAGTTTGTTGAATAAAATTGTGATTTGTACTAATTACATATTAACTTTTTCTGATGAAGATCTACAAGTAAACAAGACTCTTAAACCAATGTGTGTGGTTGAGCAGTAGGGACTCATCCATTCTTAACCAAAGTTAGGTGTTCAAATCTCCCCTTGGGCATGGAGCTGCCTTAAATCCTGGGCCAGCTGTCCTACCCATCAAGGTACCCACAACTCAGTGGGGGGGGGACTAGCAACTGTTGTCAATAGCAGATACCCAGCTATCTGCAAAATAATTTAAAAAAAAAAGATTTTTTGCAATAATAATATTATTTTTTATATGCCTGTGGTGTGCTTTTACATTTTTATCGTGGAACGTTGATTAATTTAATTTAACTTCATTATTATGAAAAGAAGAAATTTAGCAAATTAAAGACTGTTGATGTCGATTGTGGAAAATGCATTATATTCTGTTGCCTGCCCATCTTGGTGATAATAGAGCAAATTTTCTAGATGAAAATAAATGATTTCAATCTTGCACTTTCGGCTGCTTAAATTTTTGACTAAAACTCACCTACTGAACTTTTAAAAGAGAGAAAATTTGGCCAATCTGTTAGATTTAGGTGTTAGATGAAAGTGAAATAGTGAGACGTGTCTTACACGTCTATTAAGAGGGGAAAAATTGTCCATGCAAACTTTGTCCTCCAGAAGATGATACGTTGACTGAAACAAACCCAGGGTGAAATTGTCCGTGTAAACTTTGTCCTCCAGAAGATGATATGTTGACTGAAAAAAACCTAAATGAAATGATAGCCATGGAGATGAGCTCCAATATCCCATTGAAGAAGAATCCTATCCTTTATTTGGGGGTTTTAGTCTGTCAAATATTGATATGTGGAAGACAGAGTTTTAGTCAGCGGATTGTACTGTGTGAAAGTCATTTTTGTGTTTAACAGAGTCCCAAAATTGAGTGTTTCTGGAAGTTTGGGGGGTGACTTTGCAATTGAAAAGTTTAGTGGGTAAAGTCTGGAATTGGTATAGTTCCGTTGCTTCTGAGTTAATTTGCTTTAAACAACATGTGTTTACAGTTTGTGCAACTAAAGTGTACTTGAAATTGTACTCAGATTTTCTTTGTTATTAAAATGGATTTATATTGCATGCATGTGGGATGTGCATATTTTAGGTGGCTTTGTCTCATTGAGATGCCTAAGTTTGTAACGACATGACTATATTTTGCATTTTCCATCCCATTTTTTACAATAAGCTTGCTGGCGTATTTAAACGAATATAACATTCACCAGAGCATAAAACCATTGTCATAGAACATTAATTGGGGCTTCATAAATTTGAACTCCATTATAAACAGACTTGGCCCGTATCCTCTAGGCTTAGCTCATGTTCCTCTACATATTGTTCCACCTAGACAGACTCCAATTTTTAATCACTAAGAGGTGCATTAATTTGTAGGCTAGATTCTTCCTTTTGGGTTTAGGTGGAGTAAATAATTGGATGTGATTATCCTGAAAGGTGTGTTGTTTTACAAAAGGGTTGCATACTCTTAATGGAGATTTAGGAAGCTTTGGGTGTGCAGATTTTAACTTTCTCCTACTGTTATGACTGCAAACGTAGCTGTATCATTGAACTGGCATCAAACCAATCTGCCTCTGCCCTGGTATTATCCCTTACAGGTTATGTTGTTGAAACTTGGCCTCTTGTTCAGTCTCAAAATTTTTGCTGTCATGTAGGAAAATGGAATAAAAAACAATTGACACTATGTCCGTTACGTTATGCACTTGCTGTAATGGAAGAAGAGAAATCTTATGGGCCCATCTTGTCTGTTCTGTAATTTGAATGGTGAAGTTTAGTGGTTACCAATGTTGCCTTTCAGCTATATATTTGCAATGTGACGTGGCTTTGTCTTGGATTGCATAATATGGGCATTGATACTGAAATTTTGCATTCCAAATTTTGACTTGTCCATTTATGTGTGCACTCACACAAAAAGTATTTATCCTTTTTGTAGATTGTTGATCGTACAACAACTAGACTACCCTTCTGGGTACATGAGAAAAACCGCCATGAACAAGATGTATGATATGTGTTTTAAATCCATTTGCGTCATGTTTTGTATATTACATCTGTATTTGTTAGGCTGTGGATGGGTTCAAATGACAGTTGTTCTTTTGTTTTCTATTAGATAACTGAGAATTGTATGCGTCAGATGGGTAGATCATTGCAAGAGGTGATCTCTGAATGGGTTACAAAATTGGAGAACCGAGAAATGGGTAACTAGTTATTTTTGAACCAAGAAGTTTGATGTTGACTAATATTTCTGTGCGGCAATGGTTTTTCTGGAAATATGTTGCTTTAGAAAAAATGATGAACAATGTCCTCTTTGGTTCAGCAGTGCTTTAGTCTTGGTTTACAGTCAGTTTACTTATGTTGCTCTCTTTGTTTGAGATAATAATGATCAGTTGCAGGTTTTATCTTCAGCTTCATCCTTGACATTTCTTCTTTCTCTGAGTTTCTATGCATGTTTGTGTGTTTTTTGTGTTGCTAAGGCTATTGAACTTGGGTGAAAATGAAGTTGTCGAAAATCTCTATGTTTTAATTTGGAACAAAGTTGGTTGTGTTTTATGTCTTACTATGGTATATATGAATAGGATTAGTTGCCTGCCTGAAAAGACACTTATTAGGACTCATTTTGACAACTTATGAATAGGTGCCACATAATTCTTTGTTTTTTCCCCTTATAAAATGTTTAATTACAATTCAGTCCCCCATGTTTTGTTTCTACAATTTACCCCCTGCCTTTTCAACTCATAACCCAAAGCCCAGCCACAAGAACCACTGCTTCCCTGCGGCGCTGGCCATCATTGGGTGGCGGCTGTCAGCCGTTTGGTGTCTGGGTGATGGGTTTTTGGGACAGGTTAGGGTTTTATTTATGAAAAGAAAAAATATTTACGAATTTTGATTTGGGTTATGGGTTGGAACTTGGGGTTTGGGGTTTTGGGTTTTGATTTAGGGTTTATGCATTTGACTCGAGTTAGGGTTTTATTAACCCAAGAAAAAGAGCTTTACATGACACCCCTTGCTTGGGGTTTATCCCATACACATTTATATGACCATCAATATCTTCAGGATATGTAGCATCAATAATTTTAAAAATTCTTAGCCTTACACAGGACTCCGTTGTTTGCTTCCCTCTGAAATGTTGAATTCAAATCTTTTGTAGATTTCTTTTCACATTCCAAAACTGTTTTTAAATAGCAATCTCTTACCAGTCACGTGTTTGATTACTACGCTCACGTTGCAGTTTAAATTCTTAGCTTACAAAGGACTTTAGTGTTTGCTTCGTAACAAAAGGTAGAATGCAACACTCTTAGGAGATTCTTTTTCATGCCCCAAAAATGTGGTTTCCCTTCGTATTGATCACAAGTTTTTTGACCGTCTGTTCACACACAGTCTTAGCCTTACAAAGGAACAATGGTGTTTGCTTCCCAATCAAAGGCAGAATGCAACTCTATTTTAGGATATTCATTTTCAAACTCCACAAATGTGTTTCAATAGCAATCTATTACTGCTTACATGTTTGATGCTATGCTGGCAAATTAATTGGTATGGCTTTTCAAATAGAACTTTAATTTTAACATGCCAAATGGACCAGCTCATTTCTTGATTCTTTGGCAAAAGTAAATGAGTTAGTTTGAGATAGCTTGTTTTTTCTACAGATCGAACGTTGATGCAACTAAATCATGCTGAGATGATAACTGGTCGGACACATACTTGCAAGTAAGTCACAATTATCTTTATTTTCTTGTAATCATGCTATACTTGTCATTCTGTGCAGAATGATTGTGGTATTTCTTTTGTCATTTCTCCTCTTGGTAACAACTCTAGTTTAATATTGGATTAACTTTTTATATAAGTTAAACTATTGTGAAATTAATGCATTTGAAGGTTAGGAAGTCTTATAAAGTTGAGAAAAATTGAATGGCTCTCTCTATTTGTCACAATTGTCTTTCTGACATGGTGTCAAAGTCTTTTTAAATAAGGTATTTGTTTCCCTTTTTTGTTTGTGCCTTTTGGGTAAAATGAGAAAGCTATATTCTTTATTTATTGAACAATTCTATGTATGTTACTGCTCTTGTAGAACTTTGCTGTTTGATTAAGGAATCTATTTCTTTTATGTTATACCTTATTCCCTCTTAAATAAAAGCTCTCATTTTGTTGCTATCTTCTTTGCGATAGATGTGTTGAACTGAGTTTGTTATATTACTGCAGTCATATCTTTTAAGATATTTTCCATTTTGTTATATGACATTGCTTGGTTTTCTTGCCCTTTTACAGTGATTGTTATGACAAACTAGTTTCATACCTGTTGTACTGGTTCCGGATTACAATGCCAAAACGTGTAAGTTTTTTCTTTCATTAGTTCCTTTGTCGTAAGTTTCCAAGAAGTGCTAAATCTTTTATTTATTTATTTATTTTTTTTTTCGGTTTTGTGTGTGTGAAGTTTCTTCCACCAGAGGCTTCAGAAAGGGAGGATTGCTGGTATGGATATGGATGCAGAACACAACATCACAATGAAGAGCATGCCCGGAAGCGAAACCATGTGTGTCGCCCAACAAGGGGTAGTCGTAGGTGAATTAAATACCATGAAAATGCTCTTTTAAAGAGCATGAAGCATCCTCGTAGTTTTGTTGAATTGAATATGAAGGCCCTCGCCAATGATTTCTGTTAGATTTGAAGATTTTGGAGATTAGCTTAATGATCATCCCTCAATTTTAACAATTATTTAACGTTTTAGTACAAGCCCCTTTGGTCGCCCTAAATTATTGATTGATTTGCCAAGAGATTTCACTCGAGTAAGCTTCCAAGCACATTATGAACTAGGCTTCTAAACGTATCAACGATGTCGGATGAAGGCTACCTGGGTCTTCTCCGGTTCCCGGCCCGTATACCCTGTACTACTGTGTACATGTACATAGTGTTTATATTCCACTCTCACTACTATATAGTAGTTACACGAGCGCGACCGCTCAAAACCCACTTGCTGGACGTTTCCTTTTTCAAAACCCAAAACTCCTTCCCATCAAAAGTTTCCATAACTTCCAGCGATCAAACCCTAAAAAACTTATTCCTACTTCCAATCTTCAAAAATCCAGACGAAAAACAAATCGGACGAAAATTTCTGACAAAGTTTCCGACAGAGAAGAGCAAAAACCCACCGGAACAACTTCAATCCAGGCAACTTACGTCCCGCAACGTTAATACACTACATCGAAACTTCACAAAACTACAGGTAATATATTGCAAAATCTACTACATCGTTTACTATAAACTGTTTTTCACTGGAATTGATGGATTTTCGAAACCCTATTTTCCCGTATTTGCTGCATTCGATTATAATGCTATACTAGACGTTGTTGTGTTACCCTTCAGACTACTGTAAATAATGCTCTATTACTCTAAATAATGCTATATTACTCTAAATTTTACTAGACGTTGCATCGTCTTTGTTATTTCTATTTGTACTGAAATTAAAATTCTGTGTTTCCTAATGGACGTTGCGATAGTAATTAATGGACGTTGCGATAGTAATTGATGGACGTTGCGGTAGTTATTGATGGACGTTGCGGTAGTAATTGATGACGTTGCTGCTTGTTTATCTGCCAAAAATAGAATTGTTTTTGTTTCAAATTTGACTTTGTGATATATTTTATACGAATAGGATGATTCACAATCTGTTTGGTTTTTGAATTGGAGGAAATAACAGTTTTTTTTTCTGTGTTTCCTAATGGACGTTGCGGTAGTAATTTTTGGGACGTTGTTAGACGTGGTGGACATGTAACTGGACGTTGCTGCTTTGTTTTTCTGCCAAAAATATAATTGTTTTTGTTTCAAATTTGACGTTGTGATATATTTTATACGAATAAGGTCATTAACAATCTGTTTGGTTTTTGAATTGGAGGAAATAACAGTTTTTTTTTTTTTTTTTTTGTGTGTTTCCTAATGGACGTTGCGGTAGTATTTTTTGGGACGTTGTTAGACGTGGTTGGTATGTAACTGGACGTTGCGGTGACTTTTCTGTTTGTTTAGTTTAATAAAAAGTAACATTGTGTTTGTTGTAGGTATGTTATAGAAATTTGGTGACCAAAAATGTGTTTTGTGTTTTGTATTTATGAAAAAATAATAAATTTTTGGTCTTTCTTGTTGGACGTTGCTGTAGTCTTTTTTACAGACGTAACTGGACGTTGTAATCATAATGTTACCAATTTTGTGTTTTTGTTTCTGATAATTATTTCTGTGGTTCATTACAGGATGGTTAAATACAAACAATCCGCAATAAGATCAAAACCAAATACAGATGATGATTTCGTGACAGATTCCACGCCATCACCAACACCAAGTAAATCTAATCCTGCCGCATCAAGTGAAGATGACTCCCAAATTCCATTAAACCAATACATACTCAAAAAAAGAAATTCCAGCCCTCATATTTCTTCAAAAAAGCTGGATTCCCTTGTTCATGCAGCAACAAAACACATCCTCAACCCTCAAAAAAATCCACAGCCAAAGCAGAAACAGAAACAGGCTGCTAAACCAAAAAGTCTTAGAGACGAATCAGAAACAGAAGAAGATGAACCACAACAAAAAAAGAAACAGGCTGCTACACCCAAAAAAACACAAACAAAAAAGCAACCTGTAGCAGAAAAACCTACAAAGAGACCAAGACTTCAATCAGGTATGAATACTTTATGATCTTCTTAATTTCATATTTTCTATTATCATATCAACATGTTCTTTTAGGACGTTGCGGCAGTTATTTTATGAACGTAACTGGACGTAGTATGTATTATAATAGACGTTGCGGAATATATTTTGTACGTGACTGATTTTTTTCATTTATTTCCATCACAGTTAGTCAAAAAAATCAACAAAAAAAAAAATCTCCTAAAAGGACCAAATCCAAATTCCAAACAAGGACCAGCATTGCTGCATTGTACAAGCTTGTAAGACATTTGACTGAGCAGCAAAAACAAGCAGTGAGAGATATTGGATTTGGATCCTTGCTTGATATCAACTTAAATCAACTGCCATGTGGATTAGGAGAACATCTGTTGCAATCTTTCACAATCTCAAACAACAGGTGCAATATCCAGTTGAACAGTGGCAGCATTGATATTGAAGAAGAAGATGTCAGGCATGTGTTTGGAATACCATGTGGTGGTATTAAAATTGAAGAATACACCACTTCTGATCTGTACTCTGACGAATACAAGACAGAAATGGAAAAATTCCATTCCGGACATCCAGGATCCGTTAGCAATGAAGCGGCTCAAAGAAAACCAACAACAACTCAAATGACAGATTATATCAAGCAACACAAAGAGTATGCTGATGATGACTTCAAAATTGATTTCACAATCTACATGGCAACAACTCTCCTTTGGGCTTACATGGATTTAAGTTGCCGACAATCTCTACTGAAGAGTGTCAAAAATGTAGATAACATCAGAAACATGAACTGGTGCGAGTTCACCATCAGAGGCTTGATACAATCTGTCAAACATTGGAACGACACAAATCAAAGAGTAATCTTTAAAGGATCGCTCCCCTTCATTGTGGTAAGTACTTTCAATCTACTTTATCAACCGTTGTGCACTTGATTTTCATCAGACGTAACTAACATTTATTCTTTTATTTTTTTTCAAGTTACTATATCTGGACATAGTCAAAATCCCTGGTGAACCCATACGTCCAAGAAACGTCTCTCTACTTTCACATTGGGATTATGAAAAATATACAATAAGAGAGGCAAAAGAGACAACAATGGGAGAATTTGGAAGGGGAAGAATATTGACAAGGGATGAGATGAAAAACCAGATAGAAGATGAAAACATCCCACAAGACAATCAAATCCCAGAAGATCAACATCAGGTAATATTTACATTTTCAAAAACAAAAGCATTATTTGTTATAGACGTTGAAGGACGTTGTGCATATTATACTGAACGTTGTGGACATTAACTTACACATGTATATGTTTCTGTTTTTATTTTTAAAAGCATGGGCCTCAAGATGTTGATTACGACATTCATGATGATGATGATAATAATGATGAGATAAGACATGAAGAAATACCAGAGAAGCAAGATCAGGTAAAATTCGAAATCCAAAATTACTATTTCTCTTATACATTAACTTGACGTAACCAGACGTAACTGGATGTTGTGGCTTTCTTATTGGACATTGCGTCAGACGTAACTAGACGTTGCGTCTAACATAACAGGACGTTGCGTCTAACGCAACAGGACGTTGCGTTAGACGTAACAGGACGTTGCGTTAGACGTAACAAGACGTTGCGTGTATTATTAACTCCTCTGATGTACCTTTTTTATTGTGTACAGCCTGTTGATAGTTCCAATGAAGCCAAAATCAGAAGACTTAATCAAGGAATGGCTCGATTAGTCAAGGAATACACCAACCTCATAAATCTTGTAGAAGATACAAAGGAAATACAAGATAATCCAGCATTGAGGATGCTTGAAGTGACATTGAAAAAAATGGAAAGTCTCTTCAACAATGTCACAAAAAAAAACACTACAAGATGAAGATGCTGCTGCTGTTGTACCAAGTCAACCTCCCACTGACTTTGAACCAATGCTGAGTCAACTTCAAAGGATGTTCCAGAAACAACAAGAAGAACTCAACAAGAAGATTGATGCTACACAAAAGGATACTGCTGTTGTTGTACCAAGTCAACCTCACAATGACTTTGAACCTATGTTGAGTCAAGTTCAAATGATGTTACATAAACAACAAGAAGAACTCAACATGAAGATTGAAACAACTCAGTATCCTGCTGAACTTTTGAGTCAAGTGGATAAGATTGTCCAACAAGAGATGGACAAGAAGTTTGCGGCATTTGTCACACCACAAAGTCAGATTGACAAAGAAGACATTGCTGCACTTCTCAGTCAGGTTGATAAGATAGAAAAAGGACAACAAGATACAAACAAGAAGCTTAAAGAAATTAAAGAAATCCTACCACCAAGCTTCGACCTCGGAATAGAATTGTCACAGCAGCAGCAGCAGCATGAGCCAAGGCCGAGGAATCTACAAAAGGAGTATGATACTTCTCAGAAGATACAGGCTGATCCACATGCTCAAAAACTGGAAGAAATTAGACAGTAAGTAATACTATAATTCAAGCATTTTGTATCATACTATTATTACTGACAGATACATTTTCATTATTTCCCTAAAGAATCATCATGGACGAGGAAGACAATCCTCTGGAAAGACTTAATGAAAATCCACTTCCAAACTCGCCAGATCAAGCTTCCATTGGCACTGAGGAGTCCATTTTACTGTTACATCAAGCCGCAAAAGAAGCAGATGCTGGACGTAAAGCTTTCCAAGAAAGAGGAATTGATGATCAATTTTGCATTCCTCATTAGGGATAGGAAAAGGGATAAGACTCACCACAAACAGTAAGTACATCCAAAACATTATCATCCAACAAAATTAATTATTTATTCTTACTAACTTATGATCCAACAAATGCAGTGAAACACTCTACAGCTTTGGAAGAACGGTCTTGTCTAGGCTAGACTTCCACACCATGTCAGCAAATAAATGGGTTAGTTCAGAAATGATAAATGCATGGTGCGCCCACGAAAACTACATAAGATGTTTTCCTGGCAAGCTAAGAGGCAAATCTGGGCTAAAACGGTTTTTCTTCACAACCAAATTTTCGGTAAGAACATTTATATTTGCAATAAATAACAACTGTTTGTATTTATATTTGCAAGTCGAACGTTGTGGTAGTTAATTTTTTGACGTAGTTGGACGTGGTATGTATTATATTGGACGTTGCGATAGTTTATTTTTTTGACGTTGTGGAACGTGGTGAGTATGAAACTTGACGTTGCGAGACGTGGTGAGTATGTAACTGGACGTTGCGATAGTTTATTTTTTGGACGTTGTAGGACGTGGTGGGTATTAACTGGACGTTGCGACTTGTTAACTGCTTATGTTTGAGATAGAAGTATCATTGACCTTTTTGCTGTTTGAGATAAAACCTTTAACTGACGTTGTGTATTAATTTGATGCAGTTAATTTTCACCAGTTACAAACAAAGCTTACAACAAGATGGTGAAAATGCACAAAAAAAATGTTTTCGTGATTGGATGCAGGAAGAACTTGCTCGATTCCACCATAGCTTGGAACATTTCGTTTTCGAGTTTGTAAGTACATTTACTAAATCATTCATTAAGTATACATATCAAATTCTATTTTATAATTTATTTTTTTCAATCACTACAAGGTTTATTTCCCAATCATCGACGGTGGACACTTCACCACCCTGGCCATTAACATCCAGGATGCATATGCAAAAGTTCTCGACAACTTAAGACCAATTCAAAATCCAATCCATCTTGAGGTCCTAACAATGTTTGCAAGCATAATGGATGAGGAGAAAAAAGGCCAATATCCAGAATTCAAATACATGCAGACTAATTTATTAGAATATGCGGATCTGCCTTGGAAAGATCAAAATAACAAATGCGATTGCGGAATATACACAATAAGATAATATTAATTATCTTCCTACTTGTTTTATTACTTGTTTATGTGACGTAGATAGACTTTTTGAATTAGTTAATAATTGCTGTTTCTGTTTGCTGTCGGACGTTGCGATAGTTGATTTGTTCGACGTAGGTAGACGTGGTTGGTATTAACTGGATGTTGCGGGTCATTGGTATTGCTTATTATTGTTAAACTGCTATTTTGCTAAATAACTTCCACTATTTTGTGTTTACTATCAGGCACATGGAGATGTATGAAGGTGATTTGGATTTCAATTATGACAATCTTCTCATCGAAAGTAAGAAGGCAAATGACAAAACCGTATTCATCAGGTTGCGAGCCAAGTATTCATACAACATCCTGATGTCTCCATCGAACATGATAAAAGATGAGATCAAACAAAAAGCATTGGACTACTACCAGACGAATTATCATCTTTTATCAACCATGGCACAGGAGTCATTGCCAATGCCCACTGGGAAAAAAGAAAGTGAAAGCGAAAGAGAAGAATATGATTTGCCTGATTCAGATCCAGAGATTGCAAATCCAAATCAGAAAAAACAACCGCCAAAGAAACAACAAAGGCAGAATCCCCGAAAATAAAAAATAAATAGGTTTCTTTGTATATTTGTATATTTCTTATATTTGTATATACTTTCCACTATATATAACTTATCTATACTTTCCACTATATATAATCAACACTCCATACAACGTCCAAGACAAACCAACCACGTACGTTCAATATTAACTCTTTCAAAAGCTATACTATAAACAAGAACCACGTCTTGCAACGTCCAAACAACGTCCAAGCAAAATCACTTCATTCCGACGTTGCGATAGTTGTTTTTAAGACGTTACTGGACGTGGCGGATATATCAAGAAAAATCAAAACTTAAATTATATAATATTTGTTAACAATAACCGTACAACGTCCTATCACTTATACAACATCCAAAAAACGTATTACTACGTTTGTGTTTCAATAAAATATGAAATGTTTCTCTTTTCAAATCAGACGTTGCGATAGTTGTTTATGGGACGTTGACGGACGTTGTTGGACGTGGTGAGACATTCACATTCAAAAACTAATTCAAAAACAACAAAAATCTCGTTTCTGTTATAAATTGTTTTAATCTACATATCATTTTCTTCAATTTAGTAGAACAACGTCTGTTAACACTATCGCAACGTCCATATACGTCACAATTTGTCCATCTCGTAAAACTAAACAACTGTAAAAAAATATTCATCATTTACATCACAAAACGTCCTGAAACGTTGAGTATACAAACAGACGCGTCTTTAAAACTTCATTCACTGCATCGAACAAAAAACCGTACGACTTTCCAAGCATACCTTCGTTACAAACAAGAAAACTATCCACTCCTATAAAACTAATTCTAAAACAATGTTTCACATTCACTTTCGTATAACTTAAAAATTCCTTCGCTTTCCTTCTTCCCTATCAAACACACCAATCCCAAAAACTTCTTCACTTTCCAATGGCCAGTCGTTATATTCTTGAAAGCATGAACATATTCGAAGAAAACCAAGACCCGCAACCACCAATGCCTCCAGTACTCCCGCTTGAACAAATGCCAATGAAACATATGTTCAGCGTAGAACCTCATTCTGAACTCCGAATGCTTCTCTTCAGAAATCATTGGAGTGGATTGATGCCGATGAACGACCAACACGTAAACAGATCGCTGGTCCTAGAGTTCTATGATGGTCTGCATCATAGAAATAGACTAAATACAGTTTACGTCAGAGAACATTCAATCAGAATAACTACTCAATCTATCAACGCCCACTTGGGCATCAGGAACTTGGGTCCTCACTCTTTAAAACATGATGATATTGCCCGTTTCCAACCAACCATGGAGGAAGTCCGAGCAGTATTAAAGCAAAACATTAACATCCCAAACAATTATTGGACGATCAGATTGGAAGATCTGAACAGTTTTGCAAAAATATTGTACACGTTCCTTCGTTACAATGTCGCTGCAGGACAAGTCTCCAAGCCATTCGGTTTGGCACTTTTAATTGCAACAAATGCAAGAAAAAGTATCAATTGGGGCAACATCATCAAATACTACATGGAAGATGTTGGCTTCTCAAATAGGTGGACTCGGAGTATCCTTTACCCTAGCCTCGTCATGGACATGTGCGAAATGTCTGGAATCCTACAATCACATCATGATGAAGTGGTTCCACTCCCTGAATATCTTGGAGACATCTCTGCCATTCTGCTTGACGAGGATGACGCTTCAAGTGTAGGTAGCAATGAGTTGTAATAATAATTTTAATAAAATTTCATTTTTTTTTCCTTTAAATATCAATATCTTAAATTTTCTCTTTGCATATTAGACGTTGCGTTAGTATTTTACTTGACGTTGTGGGACGTGGATGGACGTGGTGAGCCATCACTTTCAAAAACCATTTAAAACACAACAAAACTTCTTCAAAAAAATTGATAGAAATCAATACCAGAATCACTAAAACTAGCACGACGTCAAAAGTAACTAAAACCACGTCCGTAAACGTCTACATCCATGATGTGAATTTAAGCTGATTTTTTTTACAAATACAATCCACCATGTCTAATAACACTAGAACCACGCCAAAAACAATTAGCACCACGTCCACAAACGTCTACATCCATGCATGTCAACAACGTCTCATAACAACTTCCGCAACGTCCAAAAAACAACTGTCGCAACGTCTAAATCCAGGCATCTCCACAACCAAAATAAAATTTTAAAATTCCTTATGGACGTTGCGAATAATTTTTTTTTTGACGTAACCAAACATGCAGAAACGTAATAACTAATATCAAAACACAACTCATTATGCCACTACGTCCTACTACGTCCAATTACGTCTACAAAATCTCGAATTAAAAATCAATAAACATTCATTTTCCAAATCAAATGTTTATTACAACTACAAATTCATATCAATCCCTGTAATCATATAACTAAACTACACCTTCTGAACTGTTCTTTTTGTATTTCCTACCTCTCGAAATATTCCTTTTTTTCTCCATTGTACTCTTTGGCCGTACATTTCGAACACCTTTTGGTCTCTTTCCTTTCGGATCTCTAATTTCTCCTTCTGTACCATCATCATCATCATCATCCACATCTTCACCTCCTCCTTCCAATCTAATACCAGCTAAATCAGCAATGCAATCTCTATGATCTTTGAATTTATCGTCTATAATTTCACGAGCAATAGAACTCGACTGACATAATTGAATCAATCTCAAATATTTCTTGCTGGCAGCATGCCTCCAAACAGAACAGTAAACATAATCTCCTTCATTTCTAGGACGTGAATTGTGAAATTGAATCTGACGGCCATATGTCACACCCTTAGTCCACCTTTGCAATATACACCTATCGGGTAGTATCTATAAAAAAAAAATTAATTAATTAATTAATCAACAAAACAAGTTACACAACAAACAACGTCTGGTATTTTATCATCAACGTCAATAAAAACATAATCGCAATGTCCAATTAACACATTAACAACGTCACCAAAAAAAAAAACAAAAAAACTGAATCAATAAAAATTCATACCTTAACACAATTCAGGTTAAAAACACGAAGTGAATGACCGCATAATATCCCAACTTCATTGAAATATTTGCAGCTGCATTCTATCCAATAAGTCAACTTATCAAACAACACAACATGTTGAAAAATATCTTCTCCATCCCACCAGACATGATATTGAATTAACCTGTCATCTTCACAAACCTTTTCATAATTGTATAAAGTCATGTCTTTAAATTGAGTCTCAAACATACGATATGCATTAATTGTGTAAACTTCAGAAGCTTGAATTAACATCGAATGTTTCGGAACAAACAAATCCGGCTTCCCTTGATGACACCTGTAGTCTTCTTCATTTTCGTTATTCCTCCAGTCATTCACCACATCTACAAACTGATGGTAAAAATCGCAAAGTGATGATATTTTGCTTAGACGCCTTGAAATCGAACGATTTGTTAACTCACTCCTTTGAGATGAGAGAACCCCTCCAGAAAAGTAATCTTTGTTAAATGCAGGACACCATTTCTCGCGAATCTCATATAGATCATTCAACAACTTTATATTGCCACATTCATATTCAGCAACCATGCTGTAAACAAAATACCGCAACGTCAAAAACAAATACCGCAACGTATGTAAAAACAATAATGCAACGTCTAATAAAACACTACCGCAACTTCTTTACCTGTCCCAAACATGCTGAAACTCTTCCTTTGTAACAACACTGTAAAGAAGGCGTTGAAACAATTTAAAAAAACCTGTGTCATCACGCAATGAAGGTAAGTTCTTCCGGAAGTTCTCACTTATATGCCAAAGACACAACCGATGACGAGTTGATGGAAATACATCCTTTATAGCTGCTGCCATCGAAAAAGCTTGATCTGTTATCAAAGTAATCGGTGCTTGACCATCCATGGACCTCAAAAACGTCTTAAACAACCAACTAAATGATTCAATCTTCTCATTCTTTATAAAACCAATTCCAAACATAACATTACGGCAGTGATTGTCCATCCCAACAAATGGTCCACATATCAAACCATACTTGTTTGTCCCATAAGTCGTGTCATGAACAACCAAATCTCCAAATATCTTGTAGTCTGCCTTCATTTGTCCATCACGCCAAAACAAATTACACAATGATGAATCGCTGTCCAGCTCAAAATCAAAATAGAAATCCTGTTCTTCAAAAGACCTTTTCTTCAATATCTCAAAAAGAGTATTTGCATCACAACCATCAATGGTCTTTTTCTTCTCAATTTCCATAAGATTATAAATATCTCGTGAAGTAAAACCTACTTGAGATGGTCCACCAGCCTGTTGCAAAAAAAAAAATAATAATAAAATAAATAAATAAATAAAATTTATAACTACAACGTCCACAAACGTCTGTAATACTACTCTCGCAACGTCCTGAAACGTCTGTATTAATACTCTCGCAACGTCCACTTACGTCTACAGGAAAACTATTTAAAGTCCATTACCTCTTTGCACAACACTCTGTAACCATCTGAAACACGAACTCCAGAATCCTTCAACGTCTTCAAATAATCAACTGATAAAGAATTCATATTTTTACTAGAACGCAATAAGTGTCTCTGATGTTCAAAGCACATCTCGTGATTGTGTTTCCTGAAATGCTTCTTGACCTCCCAAATACCATCATCAATTCTCTTAAATTCAACCAGGGCATTACATTTCGTTCGAACATCCAATTTAGAATAAATCCTCTCATTCCCAGTCTTATTTTTATAATCCTTCTCACCTTGCTTCGAACACACAAACTGTCTAATATATAACCCATCTTCCTTGCTACGAGACCTATGCTTCCTAATACTAAAACCCAATTCGAAAGCATATTTGTTATACAAATCGTATGCCTCATCTACGCTACCAACTCTCTGACCAATCAATGACAGCATCGACTCATCGTCCATTGATTCCATATCTGAAAAAAAAAAATTATAACAACTTAAGTAACGTCCCACTTATTACTTACGCAACGTCCCAACACGTCCAAATTATTACTTACGCAACGTCCAGATAAAAATCACAAAAACTAGAGAAAAATATCATATCACGCAACGTCACACTTATTACTTACGCAACGTCCCAACACGTCCAAATTATTACTTACGCAACGTCCAGATAAAAATACATAAAAAATAGATAAAAATCACATATCCCGCAACGTCACACTACGTCCCACTTATTACTTACACAACGTCCAGAAACATCACAATAAAACAAAACAAACAACATCGCATTTAGCAACGTCCAAAAACGTCTCAGTTATACCTTACGCAACGTCCAGTTACATCATATAAAAACTAAAAAAAATAACATCCTATCCCGCAACGTGCATATTTATTCCCCAACATTCAAAAATACATGCCAACTGTCACGGGCTCACTCTTTAACTAGCGAACCGTGCGGCACTAGTTCTAACAACTAACGATATAGAACTAGCTCAGCCTTAACTCTTGCTCGAAAATGAGCTTGTTGGCCTAGAAAATGACCGGAATGACAAGAGATTGTGGGCACAAAATGACCCGAAAATGGAACACAAGTATATTGCTTTTGCACAAAGGCTTACAAACACTTCTATACTTGGTTGGTTTTACAAATGACCTTGGCCTCTATTTATAGGCCTCAAAGTCGGTCACTATTCATGGCTTCCATGAGAAGCTTCCCAATATTTTAATCCAAGAAGTCTCTAGACTTCTCTAGGTCCCTAATTTTCTATACAAGAAATTCCCTAGGGCTGACATCATGCATGATGTCACCCGAGCCAACTTGCCAACTTGCAAGGGAATCGAACCTTCTCATCCCTTCTAGAGAAGCTGCTGCCCCTCGTGCCCCTTTTCGGTCCCGAACGTTCGAGAGATTCTACCGTAGCGGACTGGGGAGCGTTCCGTTTGACGGTCTGAAATGACCGAAACACTCGGCCGTGTCGTTCCCGTGCTTGGCGCACGATGTACTGCTCGCTGCGCCTAGGACCGTCCCAGCTCGGTCCCGTTTGTTTGGTCCGTGCCCCATGCACTCCAAAAGCCCCACGGTCTGTTCCCTTTTGTGCGCAAATGGCCCTGAATCTCGGCCACCGATGCTTCCGTCCCACTTGGGCCGAACCGTCCGTGTCAAGGCCGTGACACTCTCTCCCACTTGAGTGAGGCATCGTCCCTGATGCCTCTCCCGCCTCAAGTACCGATGTCTTTACTGCCTCAAACTTTCGACCCTGGTCCCTGTTTGGTGGCTTCTCCTCGAGCACCATTGCGGCACAAGTATGCTGCACCTGTTCCTCCTTTTGTTCGGACCGTTTCCCATACCGTTCGTGTTCCCATTTGATCGGTATGGTGCATGGGCTTTTCCCTCGCAAGACGACTATGGCGTCCGACCTCGTGATGTATGGCATGATTTTCTTTATGAAGTTCATGCCCAGGATAATGCCATAGTCATCAAGTGGAGCAACGGAGAAAGTTAACTTACCTTGCCACGCCTCGATCATTACCGTTGCGTCGGCCTTGCCCCTGAGATCGGTCCATTCTCCGTTGATGCCCTTTATTTGACCCGTGCTAGGAGTCACCTTGATCCCTAACTTTTGCGCCAATCCCTCATGCATGTAGCTCGTCATGGCCCCCGGGTCAATGAGGGCCGGTTGTAGACTCCTCCCAAAGTCTACGTCCACGAACATCCGCCCCTGGTTGTCCGTGTCCTTGGTGGCTTGGTCCACCTTGTCTTGGATGCAGGCTAAACGCTCCCGTTCCCCATCGTCCAACCTTTGGATGATGGCGGCGAGCTTGTTTCGGGATGGGCAGTCCCGTGCCATGTGCGGTCCGTCACACAAGAAGCAACCCTTGAACTTCTTGGGTTCGTCTCGTTTTGGTGCCTGCCTTATTTCTGCCGACTTGACGGTCTCGTGAGATTTTGAGCGAGGCTTCCCCGTGTCCTCCTCATCATCGTCCTCTAGAATGGCCTTGCCTTTGTCTTTGCCCCCATCTTTCTTTTGAAACTCGATCAAAGTCTCGGCCACGTTCATGGCTTGGGTTATGTTGGAGACGTCCCTCCGTTGTAGCTCCAACTTGGCCCAATGCTTGAGACCGTCCATGAATGTGATTAAGGCCTCCTTAGGCGATAGGTCAGGGATCTCCAGCATTAGTTCTGAAAATTCCTTGACGTATTCCCTAATTCGGCCGTCTTTATGGCTCAATCGACGAAGTCTAGCCCTCGCTTCGTCTTCAGCATCTTTCGGCAGAAATTGTTTCTTGAACTCCACCTTGAAGCTCTCCCAAGTGCTGATGGGCTCGACCCCAACATCTACCGTTCCTGTCCTTCGTCTCCACCACACCAAGGCCGTGTCCTTGAGGTAGAGAGGAACGAAGTCCAACCGAGCCTCGTCCCCATATGCTCCAACGGCTTTGAAATATCGTTCCAAGCCGTAGAGAAAATTCTCAATGTCCCTAGCCTTCCGGGCTCCCCCATAGGCCTCAGGCTTTGGGACTTCAACCCTTGCCACAGCTAGTGCTCCACCTTGAGCACCTTGACCGACACGAGCAGCTAAGGCCTTCACCGTCTTGAGCTCCCCCTGGAGCTTTAGCATCTCCCCCTGGTGCATGCTAATTTGAGCCATCCTTTCCTCGTCGGCCTTTGAGAAACGTTCAACGATTTGGTTGAGAGTCCCCAGCACTCTCTCCTCAAACTCGTCGAACTGTCTATCTTGGTCTTCCCCTCGATCAAGATAGTCGGCCACGACCAACTCCATCTTGGCCACCCGTTGCTCAAATTCGACTAATGGCTCCCGGACAACGGACTTATCCTTACGGCCTCCCTTCCTAGAGGTCCGTTCCATTTCCCTTGAGACGTGCTCACTACCTTCGACTTCACCCACCTTAGTAACGTCGCTTGGTGCGGCTATGATGCTACACTCGTGCACAACGAAGGCTTGGCTTCCACCCGAATGCTAAACCAACGCTCTGATACCAACTGTCACGGGCTCACTCTTTAACTAGCGAACCGTGCGGCACTAGTTCTAACAACTAACGATATAGAACTAGCTCAGCCTTAACTCTTGCTCGAAAATGAGCTTGTTGGCCTAGAAAATGACCGGAATGACAAGAGATTGTGGGCACAAAATGACCCAAAAATAGAACACAAGTATATTGCTTTTGCACAAAGGCTTACAAATACTTCTATACTTGGTTGGTTTTACAAATGACCTTGACCTCTATTTATAGGCCTCAAAGTCGGTCACTATTCATGGCTTCAATGAGAAGCTTCCCAATATTTTAATCCAAGAAGTCTCTAGACTTCTCTAGGTCCCTAATTTTCTATACAAGAAATTCCCTAGGGCTGACATCATGCATGATGTCACCCGAGCCAACTTGCCAACTTGCAAGGGAATGGAACCTTTTTATCCCTTCTAGAGAAGCTGCTGCCCCTCGTGCCCCTTTTCGGTCCCGAACGTTCGAGAGATTCTACCGTAGCGGATTGGGGAGCGTTCCGTTTGACGGTCCGAAATGACCGGAACACTCGGTCGTGTCGTTCCCGTGCTTGGCGCACGATGTGCTGCCCGCTGCGCCTAGGACCGTCCCAGCTCGGTCCCGTTTGTTTGGTCCGTGCCCCATGCACTCCAAAAGCCCCACGGTCTATTCCCTTTTGTGCGCAAATGGCCCTGAATCTCGGCCACCGATGCTTCCGTCCCACTTGGGCTGAACCGTCCGTGTCAAGGCCGTGACACAACAACGTCCTCGAACAAAACGATCAAAATATCAACATCACAAAGACGAATCATACGAATGGAACAACAATTTTCAAACGATCGAAAATCATAATTTTCAAAAACATACTATAAGAACAACAATTAAACAACAAAAACATCAATCACGAACATAAAAAAAAAACCAATGATCATATTTCGATCCAATACCTTTATTAACAATTTCAATAATTGCAGAATGATTTCAGAAGCAGCGCAATTCAAAAAACTCTGGTTCTAATCGCTCTCGTTCAGTTTTTGATCGCTCTCTTTCAGTTTTTGATCGCTCTCGTTCAGTTTTTGATCGCTCTCGTACAATTTTTGAAAAAAAAAAAATACAACCACCACGTTTTGAATGTATATATACCCAGGCGGGAAAAAAAAAGAAAAAAAAAACTGGGCAAAAAACTGGGCGCGTCACTAAATATTACTAAAAATGGAAAAAATACAGTCGACTCAAAAAAATTTACTAATTATAGTAAGTGGTACATGTACACAGTGGTACATGATATAAATTGCGTCCGGTTCCAGATGCGAGTTCTCGACTGGACAACTCAACTTTCTTTTCGAGAAAAATCTATGCCTCTTATATGGGGTTCATTATTGACACTCCAATGCTTTAATTTGTGGATATTTAATTACTTGTAAGTAAAGTGACGTACGTACGAATTTTATAT
Source organism: Knoxia roxburghii (assembly GCA_030378225.1). NCBI lineage: Eukaryota > Viridiplantae > Streptophyta > Magnoliopsida > Gentianales > Rubiaceae > Knoxia > Knoxia roxburghii. The sequence continues at coordinate 38,932,380 of CM059415.1, read as the reverse complement.
AATTTCATATTTAGTTTAGAAATATGAATTAATTAAATCTAGTGCTTAAATTATAAGAAGTTTATAGCAAGTAATAAGGGAAAAGAAAAAGAAACAAAACGTGTTAAAAGCTAGGAAATTTTAGTCATTGGGCATGTAAGAAGAAATTTGGTTAATTGGTTTAAGCTTTCCTTTATTTAGATAATTATAGTTTTATTTAGAGTTTTTCTTTCCTAATTTTTAATGTTTGATTGACAATAATATTTGTTATGAAAATTTTTATAAGAAATGTTTTTTTATCAATTCAGTTCAGGCCATGTACATTTCAAGTTGTCAGGAAATCAACACATGGCAACTATTGCACCCAGCAGCCTATGAAACGTAGTCAAAATAATTTCTGTACAGCATGCAGTGTATGAAACATGAGACTGCTGGAATTTTAAGAAAAAAAATCAGGAATACACTTTCCTTTCCATAGTTTATGTCTTTCTAGTTTTCAAGCCATTCTTCAAAATATCCTCATTGTTTTATGCTTTAAATCATAAGAAATACTTAATTTTTCTAGTTGTCAGCTCGAACCAAGCCTTTTGAAACTGCAGCTTCAAAAATCTATTGCAACTATTTTTCTTTTCTGCAGAATTTCTGCTCAGACCAGCCACCTTCAACATATTGTATCTCCCTCGTTCTATTTCCGATTTATACAAATCTTGGTTTGTTTTAAATCTCATGTTATGACAACACCTACAAACAAGTAAAGTTATTAGCAAATGGTTCGAGACACACAAAACACAAGAATACAACAAAAAGTACTGCACTATAAAGATTACTCAAAAACAACTAAAAACTACCAAAAACACAAAAACAATTGAAAACCTCAAAAATACCAACAACAATAATTAATCAAAATAAACAATCGTCGTCGACGACGCCAATTTTGACGTTCTCTTGTCGTTGCATAAGTTTTAGGCGAACATGCAAAATAAATTTATAAATAAACAAAAACACTAAAACTATAGTATTTAAGGTTTCGTTTCCATACGAACTGTGGTCTTGAATGATAAAATTGTTGGGTTCGAGTCCTTACTTACCAAGGTTCTAGTAGTTTCTAGCCTAAGTGTTTATAAAAACAAAAGGGTAGATGAATCAAATTAAGTAAACATACAAAAACATAAAAATAAAGTAAAAAGATAGTAATGGGTAAAAGGCGGGAAAATCATACCACAACAAGATCCAAGGGGTTATTGATAAGTAGAATCTCATGCAAATGTGGGGAGCTATCCTTATCCAAATAATATAATAATATGTGTTCTTATTTCCCTATGAGGTTTACCTATAGTAATACCAATAAGAACCTTACCTAATGTAATAGAATAAGGACCATGGCAAAACCATTAGCACATAATAGTAGAAATAGGGTCATCAATCCTACTCCATTATCAATCCTCTACACATATTAACCAAGATAAGGACAATAGACAACTTACTTGACAAATAAGCATAAAAACAACCAAACTTGCTCTACAAGTAAGCCCAATTATCATAGCCCAAATACCTAAACAAGTTAACATCACCCAAATCCACAATTAAATGAATAGATTCAACACATATGGTAATAAGTTAGCAAAATCTTCATAAAAGAATAAGAATTACTCCCATTTGTATAAAACCCACTTATCAATATTCATGAATATCCATGGAAGAGAACAAGATTAACATGGGAAGGACAAATAATCATCATGGCAATTCATATAAAGAAAATATTTGCATCTTTTATCAACCAATCATGAAAGAAGTCTTGGATTCCTTCAAGTAAAAAGTCCATAATCAAATAAACTTCATAGATCCATGAATTTGTTCTACATCTTTGGAAATTCACTACTCCCTATCACTTAGAAGAGTAGATTTCCTTAGGATCTACTTAGAACATAGTAGTTCTAAGAGATTTCATTGTGTGTGTGTGTGTGAGAAAAGGTGAGAAAGTGTGTCTTTCTTCCTCCCTAAGTTATTCTCTCTAACATTAAGAAAAACCTACTAAGGTGTAATAGCATGTGTCTTTACAATGAGCCTAGGTTATTAAGAAAGGTTCCAGAGGGCTAAAATTGGAATTACATAAGTGGAATCACGCCATGGGTAAAATTGGACTTTCAGTAGCAGTTTTCCGCCCGACACCAGGCGATGGTGTCGAGTGGACGCTGAGATCGGCGATGGACAGGCGATGGCACCATGTGGATGGCAACAAGCAGGTGCCAGAGCCAATGGACACCGGTCTTGGAATCTTTATATTTTACGCTATTTCCAATTTCTTCTCTTTAAGCTCCAATTCCGCATATTTTATTCCTTTTTCCAGCGAAAGTCTTTAACTTTCTTCAAGAATATCCAACATGCCTCCTTACTACAAAATCATGCAAATCCAACTATAAATGCATTGAAAGCTCATAAAAGATATCATAATCATTGAAATTCAACTAAAAGTAAGCTAAACATGCATGAATTTGGGTCATAAAAAGGTATATTTTGGAGTCACGTCACACCCCCACACTTAAGACTTTGCTTGTCCTCAAGCAAACTAACCAAGAAAACTAATAGAATGCGAGTCCAAAATAAAATAATTAGCTCTAAGATGGTTTTTTCTCCCCCTTCAAGCTAAACATGAAAAACATGCACTCATTATATCATATAACTTCCTTAATTAAGCAAGACAAGCATAATATGAATTCTCTATTGACACCAATTGACTTCATCACCTCACACTATAAAGGATCAAATACGCTCAAAGTGTCTAGGTTTTGAAATATTCAATACACTCAAGTCAATTGCATGAAAGATTTTCAACCATAAGCTTGACTCAAGATCACCTCGCCACCCGCCTATTGCAAATGAAACACATTGATCAAAAGGACTTTTATTAGGTAAAACAGGGCTAAGAAAGTTGGCTAAGGACAAGAAAATGTTAAGGCTTGAAAATTGGAGTTATTGTAAAGAGATTTGTACTAATTGGATGTTTCATCAACTACTTCTACTTGGATTCTTCAACTACTAATGGAGGTTTAAGGCTTAGATGTCCTTTACTTCCCCATTCTTATTTCTTCATAATTTTAAACTTTTTTTTAATCTACTAAAAAAACAAAAAACTAACAACTTAGAATCCATCCATTATTTTTCATTTCCACATCCAATCTCATACAAACTCTTTAAAGGGTCTAAAAACAAGGCTTAACAAGGAAAAAAGCTCAAGTCGGCTTATTGGGACAAAATAGAAAACAAAGAAAATGATGAGAGTCAACTTGTTTATGCCTAAGGGGATAAAGATGATTACGTGTAATGTAAAGCAAAGAAAAGGTAAAAACAAAAGCTAACTAATTGCCTTCATCACTTCAATGTATCACAAACACATAAAAGGTCTTGATATGTATGTTAAAGTCAAGTTCTAGATTCAATCATTAATTCAAGATGAATCACATAACCAAAGAAATATGAGTAAGCAAATGAAATATGCTCACATAAAACAAGGGTTGAAATGTGATTACATCTCAAGATGTTAACTAAGAACCCACATCATACCTATCAATACTTAACCATTTCCATCATATTTTCACCAATCATGCAATGCAAATACACAAAACTACCTTGAAGGGGTCATTTTGTTTTGGAATTTTTTTTTATCAAAATCCAAAATAGAGCAAATTTTTTAAAATTAACCACAAAATGAACTCATCTTCACTACTAGTTTCTCAATTAGCAAGCATAAGGACTTATAATAACTTATGTTATCCCTCCCCCCCCCCCCCCCCCCCCACTTAAGATATACATTGTCCTCAATGTATCAAAACAAAACAAAAGTGGGAAAATTGGAGTACCAATTTCTTTTTCTTTAAATTTACTTATCACAATTAAGCTCATGCCCAATGTAAATCACTTACACTTTAATTAAAAACATAAAAATAAACACACCTAAGAAAATAAAAATAATTAAATTGCAAAAGTGTCGACAAAATGTAGTAAGAAAGTAATAGAGGTAAGGATTCTCAAACTCTTGTTGTAAAGGAACTAAATGTGGAGGAAAACCAATAGTGCATTACTCTATAAGCTTCCTCGCATTGTGGCTCATCCTTCTTCTTTCTTACTTCAAGAGTTAACAATGTCCTAAAAATTGTAACAAATTAGTGAATTTTTCAAAAGAAAATTTGGCTTCATCATACCTCAGGGGTTGGCGTCCAACAGGTGTTGGCGCTTGGCAGTCGCCAACATGGGATCATGGCGCGGTGTCATCATGTCGACTGGCATCAGGGTCAGTCAGTATAAACAAACTCAATTCACTAAAGCATCATTAATAAACATTAAAACACCACAAAACATGTTAATCAAACATATAATTGATCAAAACATAAGAACACATGATTTCTCATTCATTTAAGCACAGGTCATATATGTTCTATTACATTAAAGCTCTAAGATATAAAGATTAGAACATAAAAAACACATAAGTTTGAAAAATACATACTTTCATATCATTATAAGATCATTCACTCATATAAAGGATACATAACATAGTTGTTAGTGTATGTGCCCCTTTGAGGGCTATTTATGTAAATAAACTTTGAGGGTTATTTATGTAAATAAGACATTTGTCGTTTGATTGATTATTTATCTGATGAGTTAATTTCATGAAATTATATTCTTGTGCATATTGAATTTCATGAAATCGATCCGCAAAAAAGAAACACTCCATGGACTTTTAGATCATGAGTGATTCTTTTGAGTAGTACTCGTACGAGGATCCTTAGACCAGAAATCACTGTATAGTCTTAGGTGAATTAGAGTGTGCTTTGACATATGCCTAACGGGACCGTAACAGGTTGCCAAGTACGGGTATGATTGGGTACACTATGAGTCATGCTAAGGTATGTAGGTGAAGTGATGGGACTACAAGTCTCTCTTAAATGAGAGATGATATCTTGGCCGCTTGATAGTGAACTGAGAAGTGCATGGCCGTGCCCAAGAAATGATAAGGGTTATCATTTGTTTGATTAAGTTCAGTGTCACAAAGAGATCAAGTAAAACGTTTAGCTATATAAGGATGATTGGTTCCATGCCTTATGCTAAACTGGATATCAGTGTAGAGGACATTACGTAGTATACTCGGAAGGTTGTGTTGAATCACCATTCGACCCTCCGTTCTGAATTGTGTAGTCATTATGTCTTGCTAGAGACCACTAATGATTTATGGATTAATTAATGAGATTAATTTATTCATTGTCAATTTGGAATGGGCCTACAGGATCGCACATAAGTGAGTTCGATGATTCAAAATTAATTAAATTGCCTGTTTTAAGTATAAGAGTTATACTTAAATTAATAATATTTAATTAAATAGTTTAATTAAATATTCTTGAAGAGTATCATGGTATTAATTAAGAGTTAATTAATTACCTAGAAAGAATTGAATTGGGCTGACAAATCAAGGGACCTAGTTATGAATTGAGATTCTTGACCCATCAGCCTGATCCATGGATCAATGGGTTGATCCATGGTGTTGGTTAAACCCAACTCAGTAAATAATTAATTATTAATTTATTAATAACAGATAGAGAAGTATCTGGGATACGTGGGATTTTAAAAAAAAAATTTCTGTTTTTGAAACAGGTGAAAAAATTTTGAGAAAACTCACTCTCTGCTTCTTCCAAAAACCTCTCCGGGAGAAAAATCGTTTTTCTCTTTTGCAGGCAAGTTTTGGCTAGCACCAATTCTGATAGGCTCCAGTGCAAGATCGTAGAGACAATTCGCGTGAATTGTTGGTGAACGCAATCTTCTCGAGGGAGCCAAGCGACGAGCGCAACCGATTACGCTTCAAGGGTAAGACCCGATCCTTAGTGTTTAGGAATTCCGCTGTTTAATTGGATTAAACACCTAAACATAATCCTACAATAGTACCATGTAAAGTTTAAGAATTCTATTTTTCAAAATTTAAGCAAAATCCAGCTCTATACTCTTACCATTGATTCTTGAACTTGTATGATGCTTGAAATCTACAGAGAACTTAAGAATAACAATGTTATAGGTTAAATTATTTAAAATAAAGTATTTGAAATCTCAAATTCATGAATTGGATACATTGGAGGTGTAAATAATTATCATTTATGCCCATGGAATTTTGGAAGTCTTAGGTAAGTAAGATGGAAGTTTTAAACTCCATAGTACCTTATTTAGAACATAAAAGTAAGATAGGGGATCTGGGCGCTGTGACGGCGTCAAGTCGGCGATGCTGATATAGCCCTCAGATTACGGCTGCAACCTGGTGCTATAGCCTGGTAGACGCCTGCAGCTGGAAGCAACCCGACGGCACACAGGTTCTGCAGTGCTGTTTTTCCTTGATCTTTGCAAAAATGCTTCCACTTGACTTTTACATTATCCAATTGTACCAAATCATGTACCTACTGAAAGGATTTTGGTAGGATCTGGGTTTGCACTTGCTCGATTTACTACGCAACAAAAATTTCTATTAAAGCGGAATCTTAGAAAAGTACCTTTGAAGCGTGCACTTGGTGATTCTCTTGTATGCCTCAAGACTATGACTTCACGTTGTGTGGGCAACGAACTAGAAGTCAATTGATCAGCTACTCACCACAATCCACCTGCTAGAAAACTCTAGCCCCGCAGCACCTGACACGTACTATAAACGCACCGCCCGCAGAGAGAGAAAGCTACGCGCAGCTGGTATAGACCAAGGCCAAAATTTCAGTCACTAGAAACCCAAAAACCAGCTGCACACTTTCTTGAAAATTCGACTTGGAGAGAGAAACGTTTTCTCTCTCTAGAATTTTTTCTCTCTAGAAATCCTGTGGATTAATTGTGTTATTGTTGTATTCTGAATGGCTGATCCCTTGTCTATTTATAGAGTTACAAGAGAGACTCCAAGTTGGAATAGGATTGGTCTTCCTACTGGGTTTCTGTTTTCCTTCAATCCTGTTTCTGGACTGATACAGATTCTGTTTCCTTCAATCATGTTCCTGGACTGATACACTCCCAACTGTCACAGGGATTCACTTATCCCAATCCAGTTCCTGGGATGAATCACTCCCAACTGACACAGGGATTCACTTATCCCAAACCAGTTCCTGGGATGATTCACAACCAACTGACACAAGGATTAATTAATTTCTAAATTAATTAAATCTACCTTTGTCAACAACCCAGTACATAATTAATCGTACCACTAACGGATTAATTATGACACTACCAACCTACCCCAAAATTGCTTCTGGAACAACTTAATTAAATTATATTCATAATCTCCCCATATCAAAGATATAGTGCTCGTTAATTCATTAATTTACTGATAAATTAATTCATCAACTTCTTAATATTCCGAGACTAGTACCACTCGACCTTTTTACTATACCGGACATAAGTCCACTGGCCGGGTTTAGTATAATAAACATTTCGAGCTCATCTCGGGAGCACCATCACCCCGGACTCACCGGTACATGGTTTCCTTTCGACCAGCAGTAGCACACCAAGTAACTAAACACGCGCACCCAACCCACCGAGACTATTGGCCACATTTGACCTCACCCATTGGCAGATCAAAGTACACTATGTCTAATCCTCATGCCCACTCGAGTCTAGGGATTTAGAGATAGAATACAAGGATCGATTTGTCTATTAAATCAGTACAAGACAAATCATTCCTAAGAGTCAAGTTCAATATGCCCCGGGCATATCTATATGATTCAATTAGTTTAGACAAACTAATTATCTGAATCACATAATAACCTAGACTGACAGTTTGTCCAAAGCTGTCTCGGTTACGAACCTCATTTATATATTATGTCTTTCAACCAATGATGAGATCTACTGTGTCGCACCAGACACCTCATCATCTACTTGTATAATATAAATGGACGATTAATGCACAACAAGATATTACTAAAACACAAATCGATATATTAAACTGGGAAACTATATAATATAAGCATAGCTTATGTATTCTACTCCAACAATCTCCCACTAATACTTAAGCTGTGCTTTAAGTATACAACTACATACAATCCTACCCAATCTGTTGTTATCTATCTAGAAAAACTGTAAAGGCTCTCCTAAGCATCTGATCCCCATGCCCTTCACGTGAGCCTCAAAGACTTTTGAAGTCAATGTTTTCGTGAATGGATCTGCAAAGTTATCCTCTGATGCTATCTTAGCCACGACCACGTCTACCCTCTTTACGATGTCTCGTATCATGTGGTACTTGCGCTGTATATGTTTACTCGCCTTGTGGTCTCATGGTTCCTTCGAGTTTGCTACTGCATCGTTGTTATCACAATATACCGTGATAGACCGCTGCAAACCAGGAATCACATCTAAGTCCACTAGGAAGTTCTTGAGCCATACTGCTTCTTTCGCTGCCTCTGATGTGGCAACGTACTCAGCCTCCATGGTAGAGTCTGCCACGCATTTCTGCTTGGCACTCCGCCAAACTATGGCTCCACCTCCCAGAGTAAACACATACCCTGAGGTGGACTTGCTCTTGTCCCTGTCACCTTGGAAATCTGAATCTGTGTAACCTTGGGGTACCAGCTCAGACGCCTGATAGACCAGAATTTGGTCTCTCGTTCTGCACAAATACTTGAGAATGCATTTTAGTGCCTCCCAATGAGCTTTCCCGGGGTTACTCTGATACCTGCTCACCATGCCCACGACATAACAGATATCAGGCCTCGTACATAACATGGCATACATGAGACTTCCTACTGCCGAAGCATTTGGAACTGTCCTCATGGTCTCTATCTCCTCAACAGTCTTAGGAGACTGTTCCTTGGATAGAAACACTCCATGCCTGAAAGGTAGAAAACCTTTCTTAGAGTTCTGCATGTTAAAACGGGCCAGAATCGTGTCTATGTACGAAGCTTGGGAGAGCGTTAACGAACATTTCCTATGATCTCGAATAATCTTGATCCCAAGGATATGTCCCGCTTCTCCTAAGTCCTTCATATCAAATTGCTTGGACAGTCATGCCTTTACGTTTGATAACACTTTCTTGTTGTTGCCAATCAATAGAATGTCATCTACGTAAAGCACAAGAAACACCACTGAGTTTCCATCACGTCTGCGATATACACATTGCTCATCCGGACAGTGAGTAAATCCAAAAGACTGGATTACCTCATCAAACCGGATGTTCCAAGATCTGGATGCCTGCTTAAGTCCATAAATAGACCTTTTAAGCCTGCAAACCTTATGCTCTTGGCCTATTTCAATGAATCATTCTGGTTGCTGCATAAAGATGGTTTCCTCAAGACTTCCGTATTGGAAAGCTGTCTTGACATCCATCTGCCAAATCTCATAATCCATATGAGCAGCTATGGACAAGAGAATCCGGATCGACTTAAGCATGGCTACGGGGGAGAAGGTTTCCTCATAATCGATTCCCTCTTTCTGAGTATACCCCTTCGCCACCAGCCTAGCTTTAAAGGTTTCCACCTTCCGGTTAGGTCCTCTCTTACGTTTGTAGACCCACTTGCATCCAATGGGCTTAAATCCATCAGGCAGGTCCACAAGCTCCCAGACTTGATTGTGGTCCATTGACCCCATCTCGGATATCATTGCCTTACGCCAAGATTCTGCATCTTTATCTCGAAGCGCCTCATTGTAGTTAACTGGGTCAGGTTCAGGCATACCTGGGACTAGGTCTGAAGCCTCTCCCACGCCAACGAACCTGTCTGGCTGTCTCACAACCCTCCCACTACGACGAGCCACCGCCTGTGTATGCGCATCATCTGTGATCTCATATGCAGTGTGTGGTGTATCTACTTGTGCTGGTGCATCAGGATTAGTAGTTTGTTGTCTAAGCTCTTCTTGTACTATCTTACTCTTGGGCTTGTAGTCTAAGACATAGTCCTCTTCTAAAAATCTAGCGTTGGTACTTACCACCACCTTCTGATCTTTAGGACTATAGAATAGACCACCTTTTGTTCCCCTAGGATATCCTACAAACAACATTAATTCTGTTCTTGCATCTAACTTAGCCGTATCTGCCTTAAGCACATGTGGTGGGCAGCCCCAAATTCTGAGATGTCTTAGACTGGGCTTCCGCCCGTTCCACAACTCTACTGGGGTTGAAGGCACGGTTTTAGATGGTACAAGATTAAGAATATACATTGCCATTTCCAAAGCATATCCCCAGAACGAACTTCACAAATCACTATAGCTCATCATGGACCTAACCATTTCCATAAGAGTCCGATTCCTCCTTTCTGTTACACCATTCTGCTGTGGCGTGCCAGGTGTAGACAACTGAGACTGAATTCCTACCTCAGTGAGGTAATCTCGAAATTCATGGGATAGGTACACCCCACCACGATCTGAACGCAGTGTCTCGATACTCTTACCATGATGCTTCTCCACATCTGCCCGAAACTCTTTGAACTTGCCAAAACATTCGGACTTGTGGCGCATTAGGTAAATGTATCCGTACCTAGAGTAGTCATCCGTGAACGTCACGAAATACTCATATCCCCCTCGTGCCTAGACCGTCATAGGTCCACACAAGTCAGAATGAATCAACTCTAATACTTCTTTAGCTCTATGACCTTTTGCCTTAAAAGGTCTTTTGGTCATCTTACCTTCCAAGCAATATTCACCGGTTGCATAACTGTCAATGTCTAATGAACCCAAAGGTCCATCATTGACCAACCTCTGAATCCTACTAAGGTATATATGACATAGCCTTAGATGCCAAAGATAGGTTTGATTCATTTTAGAAGGTTTCTTCCTCTTATTAATGTTAGATTCTGAGCTATCTATCTTTATGTTTTGCGCAACAGGGGAGTTAGAGTTAACCACAAACAAATTGTCCGCCAATGAACCAGAACAAATAAGTTTTCCATTTCTTCTAATAACAACACAGTCATCAGAAAAAATAAACTTATACCCATTCTTTAAAAGTTTAGAAACCGAAATAAAGTTCTTTCTAAAACTCGGTACATAAAGACAATTAACTAACTCTAAGCTAGAATTTTCGAAATTCAACTTTAACTACTCCCACTACTTCTACTGACACTCTTGTAGTGTCACCCAAGTAGATATCCAATTCGCCTTCTCTAAGCTTCTGGGTTACTTGGAACCCTTGCAAAGAATTACAAACATGGTCAGTGGCACCTGAATCCACACACCAAGTATCTGTGGGAATCGCCGCTAAACATGCCTCAGTAATTAAGGCATAATTTATCGTACTTATAAGCTTTGGACAATCCGCTTTCCAATGTCCCGTCTTATTGCACTTGAAGCACTTGTCTTTCGACTTCTTCTTTGCAATATCTGGCTTAGGCACAATTTGTGCCTTTTTAGCTACTCCCTCGAGCTTTCTCTTCTTCTTTCCAGCCTCAGGCTCAGAAGAAGATTCTAAAGCTTCGACTGCGACTAAAGCTCGCTTCTTCTCTTGAAGAAGACTTTTAGCCACCATCAACTCTGCCAAGAGCTCGGATGAACTCCACAACATCTTACTTATATTGTAGTTTAACCGAATCCGCTCATAGCTTTGAGGCGCCATCAACTCTGCCAAGAGCTCGGATGAACTCCACAACATCTTACTTATGTTGTAGTTCAACCGAATCCGCTCATAGCTTTGAGGTAAGCTCTAGAGGACAATATCGGCTTTGGTTTCACCAACAATTTCGCCTCCTCCTACCTCAACCTTGTTGATGTTACTAATCATGTTAATGACACGATCTCTCACAGGAGCGCTCTCAGCCCTAAGGACAATGTCCAAGTTATGACTTCCATCGACATTATTAGTTCCAGTTAAATTGTTATTTTTCAAAATAGCAGCTAAAGGATTGAATGCCATATCGATTTCAACTGGAAAGTAAACAAACAGTGTTTCAGTTATATATGCTAGAATTTTCAAAAACATGAAAATCCAATTAATTCTTGATTCCCTCAAAACAATAATATTAATCCACCAACATCTCATCCACCGGGATTCTCGCAAGCCACGCAGTGTGGACGTTTACGCTAACCCATATTCGTTTGAGAAGAACCAAGTTCAGTAACTACACTATCTGACCAATGATCTTTTGATCAATGTAGCTAATAGTCGGTGCTTTCAGCCGTACAAGTAAGCAGCGTAACCTCGCGGGAGGAATACTACAGATCGTACACTAAGTGTGTGCCATTACGTGACTTCTGAGTTTGTTACCTCAGGATAGTGCGCCTCAGATGGAGAGGGTGTCGCATTTCTCCTAGTTAAACTCGCTCTAGTCATCTTACTCATAAGCTCATAGTCTAGCGATCTCGGGGCTGGACTCATCCGAATGGAGGAAGGCCCTAATGCCAACGCGCAAGCCCACCCACATCGCATATGAACCCGTAATGGTGGCCATGGGGATATAACACAACCCGCTCCCACTTAGATTTCCAATTTGAGGGTTTCTCCGGTTTTAACATGCAATTAGCTAACCTAAGTTATGTGCAACCATAAAACCAGACATGCTTTAATTCATGCATCTAAAATACAGCATAAAAATTAAAACAATAAATACGGGAAATAAATTCGAAAAAATAAATTCCCCGACTATTATGGTTTTAATTGCTTCCATCTTCTGCCTTGATCTCGTGTCCCGTCACGTCACTCGATGGAGAGAGTCTTGAATTTCAAAAAATGAAAACTGGAGGAAAAACGGGCCAAAAACAGCCCAAACAGGCCGTGCGCGTGGCCCAGCGCGCGCGGCCCGTGCACGGCAGCAGCGCGCAGCAGCTGCTGCGTGCAGCGACTGCTGTGCGATGCTGCTGCCTGCTGCTGCCTTTTTGGCCTGCCGGCCGGCAATTTTGCTGCCGGCAAACGTTGCCGGCGTCGCCTCCTGCCGCCAACTCCTCCTTCGTTTTTTCCCACGCTATTTGGTCTTCTTGCAATTCGTTCTGGGTTTTCCTGGGTTTCTTCAAATTCATGATAACCCAAAACCCACGAATCCAAGTCGCCCACCATAACGCCTTCGATTACAAAAAAAAAAAAAAAACAATTTTCCAACTACAAGGCATTCTAGGAAAATTAAATAATCGAAATTACATAGAAAAAACCCTACTACAGATTTGATCTAATCCTACACGGCTTCCAGCACGTGGTTAAACTATTACAAACATTCATAATAAAATTAAATCCGGACATGTCTCGGAGTTTAATTAAAAACCATACAAACATAACCATAATAGTCGGGATTCCAAACCACCTGCAAATAAAACCATGTAATAAATCGAACAAGCACAGAACCCCCTAAACCTCGCTCTGATACCAATTGAAAGGATTTTGGTAGGATCTGGGTTTGCACTTGCTCGATTTACCACGCAACAAAAATTTCTATTAAAGCGGAATCTTAGAAAAGTACCTTTGAAGCGTGCACTTGGTGATTCTCTTGTATGCCTCAAGACTATGACTTCACGTTGTGTGGGCAACGAACTAGAAGTCAATTGATCAGCTACTCACCACAATCCACCTGCTAGAAAACTCTAGCCCCGCAGCACCTGGCACGTACAATAAACGCACCGCCCACAGAGAGAGAAAGCTACGCGCAGCTGGTATAGACCAAGGCCAAAATTTCAGCCACTAGAAACCCAAAAACCAGCTGCACACTTTCTTGAAAATTCGACTTGGAGAGAGAAACGTTTTCTCTCTCTAGAAATCCTGTGGATTAATTGTGTTATAGTTGTATTCTGAATGGCTGATCCCTTGTCTATTTATAGAGTTACAAGAGAGACTCCAAGTTGGAATAGGATTGGTCTTCCTACTGGGTTTCTATTTTCCTTCAATCCTGTTTCTGGACTGATACAGATTCTGTTTCCTTCAATCCTGTTCCTGGACTGATACACTCCCAACTGTCACAGGGATTCACTTATCCCAATCCAGTTCCTGGGATGAATCACTCCCAACTGACACAGGGATTCACTTATCCCAAACCAGTTCCTGGGATGATTCACAACCAACTGACACAAGGATTAATTAATTTCTAAATTAATTAAATCTACATTTGTCAACAACCCAGTACATAATTAATCGTACCACTAACGGATTAATTATGGCACTACCAACCTACACCAGAATTGCTTCTGGAACAACTTAATTAAATTATATTCATAATCTCCCCATATCAAAGATATAGTGCTCGTTAATTCATTAATTTACTGATAAATTAATTCATCAACTTCTTAATATTCCGAGACTAGTACCACTCGACCTTTTTACTATACCGGACATAAGTCCACCGGCCGGGTTTAGTATAATAAACATTTCGAGCTCATCTCGGGAGCACCATCACCCCGGACTCACCGGTACATGGTTTCCTTTCGACCAGCAGTAGCACACCAAGTAACTAAACACGCGCACCCAACCCACCGAGACTATTGGCCACATTTGACCTCACCCATTGGCAGATCAAAGTACACTATGTCTAATCCTCATGCCCACTCGAGTCTAGGGATTTAGAGATAGAATACAAGGATCGATTTGTCTATTAAATCAGTACAAGACAAATCATTCCTAAGAGTAAAGTTCAATATGCCCCGGGCATATCTATATGATTCAATTAGTTTAGACAAACTAATTATCTGAATCACATAATAACCTAGACTGACAGTTTGTCCAAAGCTGTCTCGGTTACGAACCTCATTTATATATTATGTCTTTCAACCAATGATGAGATCTACTGTGTCGCACCAGACACCTCATCATCTACTTACATAATATAAATGGACGATTAATGCACAACAAGATATTACTAAAACACAAATCGATATATTAAACTGGGAAACTGTACAATACAAGCATAGCTTATGTATTCTACTCCAACACCTACAACATAGGAATGTGTTAAAAAATCACATCAAAATATTAGCAATTTAAAAATTTGAAAATCTAAAAACTAGACAATAAAAGAAAAAATGATAAAAATGCTTGGGTTGCCTCCCAAGAAGCGCTTTGGACTTTATAGTCTCCGGCTAGACTTGTCTTGAGGTATAAACTCAATATCCCTCTAAACTCCTTGAATCATGTGCAATGGATGCACTTTCTTCATGATTCTTCTTCAAGCTCTCTTTCATTTCTTTGAACTTTGCCTTGTACTTATCTATCGTTTTCTTTCTCTTCAAATGATCCTTTTTCCTTCCTGATTCTAATTCTTCTTTTTCTAAATCCACAACTTCCTTGATGGTTTCATCCTTCTTACTTACAACTTCCTTTTTTAACCACTCTATTTTATTTTTTCAAGTATTTCTAATTTTTCCTTTATCACATCTCTATTCTTTCATGCATCTTCACCATTTCATCCCCAAATAATTCCTCTTCTTTAGAAACCACCGCTCCTTCTATTATTTCTTCATCTTTACTTGAATAGTACTTTTCACTATCTCCTCTTCGATTTTGACCTATGAAACATTCCACAACACCCATGACGACAATCTCATCTCATTGTTTTCTTGTAAGGTCATCACTTTCGAAATTGGAGTCTTCACTTTTTTATTAGCCTCTTCCAACTTCTTTACTCTACCATGCAATTCCTTGACCATCTTTGCCAATTCTAAGTTCTTTTTATGACATGGAGAATCCTTTGGACATTCCTTCTCCATATACGATGACTTGATATCATCACCTTGAGTGATCATCCCTATTTCTCTTGTGTAATTACATGATATCTTCAATGTTTTAGGATCAATATACAAGTCATCTTCACTTACTACCATATCCCTGATTAGATCTCCTACATCTTTAGCTATTCTCAATAGTGCACTTACCTATTTGGTTTCATCCAACTCATTCAACTCTTCAAGTTCCTTCTTACTAAAGGTCAAAGGCATTGAGTAACTTACCTTCTTTGTACTTACCATATCTCATTCCTTTCCCATTAGTTTGTTTGGTTTCTTCTCTTGTTCCCCTTGTTTTATCAAATGATTTTCATTTGATTTGTCCTACTTAACTTTCATCTCATCATCCAAATCTACCACAAGACATTTTTGAAGATCCTTAGGTGTAACGCCCCAAAACTAGACCCCTTTCCAGTATGGGTATCTACCCGGACATCAGCCTAACTCACGATAGGACTCATTCTAAACATGACAATGTAATTAAGACTGCACACAAAACTTAAAACTACAGCACTTGGTTATTAAAACATAGCCTTATGTTTCTCACAAACCTGTGAGTTATATACACACTCCTGTGACTAATACAATACAAAGTAACACCCAAGATTAAAAAAAAAAAAAAAAAACTCTATACAAGCCTTAGAGTATGTTATAACGCTCCTAACTATCAAAACACTAGTACAGTTTCTACAATCTCTTGCTGCACAGATATCTACTTCACTTCTTCAGCTGGAAAAGTATAGTTTTAGGAAAAATAGTGAGCTATGTTGCCCGTGAGGTTCTCAGTTTGTTTTCAAAAGAACTATTACATAACCAAACCAGCAATGATAAGCAGCCCCATGACGAAAACATTCACTATAGCATGTAGTGATATAATGAGCAGCAAAGAAGCAAGGCAGTAAATCCATTTCAAAGGGGAAAATATCAACCTTGAAATCTGCAGTACACATGTTCATTCAACAGTCATAATTCAATTAGCGTGGAAGCTTTTACTCTGGGTTACTTGTTCCCCAAGGAGTAAGCTCTCACCACTTACTGTACCAGTCTGTGTGGTATCCCACACAATCGTCAGCCTCACCCCTTTAACAGTAAACAATAACAGTGGCAGCTCGAGTCTGCCCTTACCGCGACGACCTCGTTCAGCCACCAAAACCCGTTGCTGGCCTGGTGAACTTAGCCTATTCGCAGCAATTTTGGGGTCCCTCAGTGCAACAGTACACAAACAAATAAACGAATACCCGGGTATCCATTCTACACTACCGCAAACAACATACAACACTCAATCGTCCATAACACACCCAAGCACAAAGATAACAAGCCATGGGAATACTGCTCAATAGGAATTTATTGTTTACATACATACACAAGTGTAATTGCATATACATGGTATATATATAGTTTATAGCACAAAGATGCATTCAAAAGTAGCGAAAACACTCACCGATCCTCAAGACTTTGGATGCTCACCTTTGTCTAGCTGAGTTCCTACAACAAGGTAAAGTCAAAGTTAACAACTTTAAGACTGAGGTTCTCTTCCTTGTTACATGTCTATTCAACTAGCCTAGACATTGTACGTCTTCTAATCTAAAGTAGGGTGCAGGTTTCAAGTTATGTCTCTTAAAAAATAACATTCTTAATTAAGGGATTTAAAGGAGAAACAAGTCAAGAAGTAAACAAAAGGAAGGTTGAAAAACCAGGATTTTCTACAAAAGAAATGTAATAGGACTTAAACATAGAAGAGTAAGAAAGGAACGTCCAAGATTTCAAGGATGGTTTTAATTTACAGAAAACTGCTGCAGAACGCAGCTCTGTTCTTTGCTATATTTCAGAAAATCTAAAGAGCCAAAGTTGTTTCTATAAATTTCTGAGTAAACCTTATGCAAAGAGGTTTAAATTGAGCTATAGTTTGCTTAAATCGAACAACGAATGAAGAAGATATGAATTTCTGAAGTACAACTATTACTTCAGATTTTTCTGTGGAAATAACAGCACTTTCAACTCTGTTTCAGAGCTGATTTATGGGAGATTTACAAATCCAAATGAAGATCTGTAAAATTTTTGTAATCCTTGTAGGGATAGGTTTAAAAAAAGATATGGTTCATTCAAATTGGACACAAAATAAGGGAGTTACATAGTTTTGTAGTTGGCTACTCTAATAAGCAATTTCAGAAAAATCTGCTATAGCAATCCTACTTCAAGAATACTTTTTGGACGATTTAAAAATCCAATTGAGGAGTTTCAAAATTCTAAATAATTCTAGTAGGAATAGGTTCGAAACAAGCCAAAATTTGGTCAAAACGGAAAAGAAACGAGGGAGATATAAAATTTGAAAATTGGATGATAACTGCAGAATTTCTGCGTACATCAGCAACGTCCAGCCACGTCTAGCAAAGTCCAAAATATAAGCCATAACTCACTTAGGCACAATCACAGGATAGTAATGCCCTTGAGACCTTAATTTATGCATACTATCATTTAAACATTTCAAACTTAACAAAAAACTGTATTTCTAAGAATCTTGAACCCATTACAAAATACCAATCTCACTCCAAACATAATACACATTTAAACCTTTAAACCAGTTCAAATCATCATATGCCATCCACACATATTGAATCCAACACCACAGCTAACAAAACAAGGCTAAACCCATAAACCTTCTCGTATAGTTCAGGACACTACAAAACTATTATAAAATCCAAAATTCAATAATGTAATGACATCCAACAACGTATGAAGTTTTGCTAAAGTTAGAGAAGATTGTTGTTACCTTATCTAGATTAAGGGGGTGGAAGCAAGATATCCCTTGCTTCTCCAGCTAATTTCCCCCAAATTAATTAAGCCCTGGATTCTCCTTCAAACAAAATTCTTCCTCGGCCTTCCCCCTTTCAACTAGTTATGGTGGAGAGGAGTTAAACTACAAGCTTGATAGAGAAAGAAACGAAGAAAAGAAGAAGAAATGAGAAGATGTAAGTCGGTTGAGGCAGATCAGAACAAAGGACAAAGACAAAGAAATTGGGAAAAGCAAAACTTTTGGGTTCTTCTTGTTTTCCTTCCTTTTTGTTTAAAATAAACAACAGCTCTTATCAATAACTCTATTTACTTTCTCTGCCTTAAGTTTTCCCAAATTCTAAATCTCACCCACTCGACATAACTCTTCTTTCAATTAAATCCCTGCAACTCCTAATTATGTTTTATCTAGCTAGCAAAAGTTGTTATATAAAGTCATTTTAGATATTAGAAGGTTATTTTCTATAGTACCTCATTAGTTTGGAGCGGGTTCTCACATTAGGATTGGGAATTGTATCACTTGGAAGCCCCCTTTACTTTGACTATTTTGATTTTGTACAAATTTCCCAAGAGTGAGTTCCATTGATTTGAAACTCTTTTGGAGTTCATCCAAGATCTTGGAGTGTGCACCTACCTTTTGTGCGAGGTAATTCATTTGCTCTCCAATAAACAACTCCTCACTTGGGTTTTGCCCTCCATTATTTTGCATTCTTGGGTTAACATTCTTTGACCAAACACTGGTCATTGATTGAAATTACCAAAATTGTTCAAACTTGGTCATCCTTGATTTTGGAAATTGTTCCGAAATCCATTATATCTCCAGTCTTGGTTATTGCCAACAAAATTCACATTTTCCATTACTTCCGGGCAACAATCCATGTGGTGTGGTCTTTTGCATAACCCACAAGATAACACATCCTTATCCTTTTGCAATTGATTCTTAAGAGATGCCACTTGTGCTTACAATTGTTATATGCTATCGGTCACAATTACTCCACCATTAGACGTAGAAGGTGCTTTAGGAGCTTCATTTCTTTCATTTGGAAATCTTCCAAATGTAATTGCCATGTTGTCAAACAACTTTCTCACTTGAGTCTTAATCTTGAAATTGATACAACCCCCGGTACTTGGCCGTGCTTGTCAAGGCACCAAAAATAAATCTGGTTCTACCGAACTCTAAATAAACTTGCAGCAGTAGTAGTACCGAGTCGAAATCCCAAAGGAACCAAAATTAATTCTTAAACCAAACAGTAATCAGGGGTTTTGCAATTAAACTAACTACTAAATCAAAAGAATTCTATAATTGCGACAAATTTAAATCAAGAAAATCAAAAGAGAAAAATCCAATCCAAGGGAAACATGAATAATTAACACGATCATCATAGGCTCAAAGGTTTTCCTTCAATTCAAGCATTCAACCTCCAATATTATTAGGATAGTCGTAATAACTATGGATTCTATAATTTAATCAACCAAACCCAGCATTCGATTAACTCTTGCTATGAAGAACTGGGCACGATAGCGTTTCATATTCACCCATAACAACATTACACACAAGAATTAGTCGAAAACTAAATTAACTAAAAGAGATAGCTGCAATTAACTAATTTAGTTCAATTGTTTCCCTTTAGATTATCACACATGCTCAATTAAGTCTCACCAACATGCATAAATAAACTAATTGCTACTTGAAACTACCATTTCGTGTCATATACGTAACACTCAACATGTAGATAGCACAGAAAAATCAATACTAATCGAGTCGTCAATTCAATTAATACTGAAAATTTCTCAATTAAACCAAGAAACAATCATACTTGAACTTACGAAAGAAATTAAATTCAGCACAAAACCTCACAACATGCTAATTAAATAAAATCCCTTGGATTAGAAAAATAAAATTAGCTACTCATGTTCTTGAACAAAACAAATAAGAAATTGTTAATCATCACAGTGGAAAACTGAAAAAAAAAAAAAAAAAAAAAAACCAGGCACAACGGTTGAGCTCTCCTATTTGCTCTGTTCTGTTCCCTCTGTTGTATTCTGTCTCTGTTTCCTTTTTTAAACTCATGGTTCTCCCTCCCTTTAAATGTCAGCAGCAGGAATAAAAAATGGAAAATCCAGACCCGTAGCTTTTTTTTTTTTTTTTTTCCTTTTTCATTGGTCTTCCCATTGTGGATTCTTTTGGTGAAGGGAGAAACTTTCCTTTCCCTTAACAATCAATCAGCTCAATTTTGGAAAGAAGAAATTCCCCTTTTTTTTCCTTCCTCTCAGCACACTTCAGATTTGGCAAGAATGATTTTCACAGCAACTGAGATCTTCTTTTTGCTTGGGCAGCAGCTCAACTTGGAAATTTAGGAAAATCCATTTTCCTTATTCTTATGATTTGCTTTCTTTAGGAACCAGAAACACAGCAGCCCTTAATTTTTTTGAGAAAACAGCAGCAACTTTGTAAATTGGAGAAATCAAAGCAGCTCAATTTTTGGAGGGATTTTTACTTGCCTTCTTTTTCTTGCACTGTGACAGCTGCAGCTTCTTAGAAACCAGGAAAATTCCAATTTCTTTCCTTCCTTCTTGGGTTCTGATTTTGGACAACAGGTATTTTGGAAACAATAGCAACCCGTTTCCTTATTCATCTTGCATTAGCAGCTCTGAGAAATCACAGCAAACTCCGGAGAAAGAAAAATCACCAGTTTCAGTTATTCTCTTTGGGAATTTAACAACGGATGGCAGCAGCTTGGCAGCTGCAATTCTGGAAGCAAAATGAAGAAGAGCAGCCGAAAACTTCAATTTAGTTAACTAGGGATTTTAGTCAAAATAGCCACAATGCAGAATTGACCCTCTATTTATGCCATTGTCAACTTTCACCCCTACTTTTCCTTCAATTTTGCAAATTGGTCCTTAATAGAGTGTATCATCCAAAATAATTACAATCTCCAATTTGTATCCTTCAACACAAAATATAGATATAAGTCATTAATTCAACTCACAAAGCCTATAAAACAATAAAATTATAACAATCAAGAATACCATTATATGGCTTTATCAGTACTTGCATTCACCATTTGTGCCAACTCTCTTGTCAACCCATTATAGAAGATTTGCAATTCATTTCCCCCATCAAATGTTTGATTGGGGTACTTCCTCAACAAGTGTTGAAACCTCTCCCATGCTTCGGCAAATGACTCTCCTAGATGTTGCTTGAATTGTAGAATGTCATTCCTCAACTTTTCAATCTTGTGAGGAGGATAATACTTCATTAAGAACCTTCTTTTTAACTCCTCAAAAGTTTGAACGTTACTCTCATACAAAGAATTAAACCAAGCACTTGCATTATCCTTCAAAGAGAAAGGGAATAAAATCCTCTTCATTTTATCCCTATTGAGTCATTGCAATCTTGCCTTATTGCACAACATAAGGAAGTTCTTCACATGAGCATTAGCATCTTCGCCCTCAAGTCCTCTAAACTGTGACCCATTTTGAATCAAATTGATTAAGTGGGGCTGAATTTGATAAGTCTTATCATCATCCCCTTGAAAATCCACAGGTTCTTGAAAATGTGGCTCGAAATACCACCCACAATTCCTCTCTTCTTGGGCAGCCATGTTTCTACTCTCTTCAACTCGATTTCTCCTTCTCAAAACTCTTTCAATACTATCACCAAGCTCACGAAACTGTCCTCTAGCTTGAGATCTAGTCACAACCATCAACCAACAACTATAAACCAAAGAAAACCAGAACACCTACAAATAAGTAAAACTATTAGAAAATGATTCAAAACACACAAAAAACAAGAAAACAATAAAAAGTACTGCACTATAAAGATTACTTGAAAAGACTCAAAAACAACTAAAAACTACAAAAACACAAAAACAAGTGAAAACTTCAAAACTACCAAAAACAATAATTAATCAAAATAAACAATCATCGTCGACGGTGCCAATTTTGACGTACTCTTGTCATTGTATAAGTTTTAGGAGAACATGCAAAATAAATTTATAATTAAAAAAAACAAAAACACTAAAACTATAGTATTTAAGGTTTCGTTCCCATACGAATTATGGTTTTGAATGATAAAAGTGTTGGGTTCGAGTCTTTACTTACCAAGGTTCTAGTAGTTTCTAGTTTAAGTGTCAATAAAAACAAAAGGTTAGAGAGTCAAATCAATTAAACATACAAAAACATAAAAATAAAGTAAAAAGTGTTAGGTTTCAATACATAAGCTATGCTTGTATTGTCCTATTTCCCAGTTAATATATCGATTTAATGTTTCGGTTTATATGTTGTGCATGTTTAGTCCATTTATATTATGTAATTAGATGATGAGGTGTCTGGTGTGACACAGTAGATCTCATCATTGGTTAAAAGACATAATATATAAATGAGGTTCGTAACCGAGGCAGTTTTGGATACGCTGTTGGTTTAGGTTATTATGTGATTCGGAAAATTGGTTTGTCTAAACTAATTGAATCATATAGATATACCCGGGGCGTATTGAACTTGACCATTTAGAATGACTTGTCTTGTATTGATTTAATAGGCAATTCATTCTTAGTTTCTATCTCTTAATCCATAGACTTGAGCGAGCATGAGGATTAGATATAGTGTACTTTGATCTGCCAATGGGTGAGGTCATTTGTGGCCAATAGTCTCGGTAGGTTGGGTGCGTGTGTTTAGTTACTTGGTGTGCTGCTGCTTGTCGAAAGGAAACCATGTACCGGTGCATCCGGGGTGATGGTGCTCCCGAGATGAGCTCGTTATTTTTATTATACTAAACCCAACCGGTGAACTTATGTCCAGTATAGTAAAAAGGTCGAGTGGTACTAATCACGGAATTAAAGAAGTTAATTAATTAATTTATCAGTAAATTAATAAATTAATGAGCACTAAATCTTTGATGTGGGGAGATTAAAAATAAATTAATTTAGTTGTATCGGAAGCAATTCTGGTGTAGGATGGTAGTGCCAAAATTAATCCGTTAATGGTACGATTAATTTTGTAGTAGGTTAATTGAATAAGTAAAATTAATTAATTAATTATTCCTAAGGGTTAATTAAGTAATTAACAAAGTGAAATTATTTAATTAATTAATTAAGTCTTAACTTTCAATTAGAATTAGGAAATCCTAGAGATTAGAAAATCTAATTGGATTTGAATTATCTTATTAGATTAGTTACCTAATTGGATTTGAAAACTAATTAATTACCTAAACCTATTAGGAAGGCCAATCCTAAACCAACTTGGGGTCTCTCTTGTAGCTCTATATATAGACAAAGGATTTGCAATTCTATAACACACAATTCATAAGTTTTCAAGACAAGAAAACGAGAGAGATAAAATCCTATAGAGAGAAATTAATTATTTCTTCTCAAAGTTTGATTTTTCAAAGCTTGGTGTGGCAGCTCTTGCTCCAAGATCGGAGGCCGGTTGTCAACAAAATTCCAGCGGCACGTGGAAGCTTGAGCGGCGGCGCGTGGGGCGATTTTCTCTCGGCGGTGGCTGCGCTGACTTGCACGCGATAGGGACGGTGGTGCTGGAATTTTCCGGTGAGGGATTGTGGTGATTTGCTTATAAATTTCTCGTTAGATTGTTGCCCACACAACATACGATCAAAGTCTTGAGTCATACAAGAGAATCACCTGAGTTTCCGCTTCGATAGGTAATTCTTATACTTTCGCTTTTAATTAAGAATTTATTTGTTGCGTGATAAATCGAATAGGTGCAAATCAAGATCCTGCACAATGGAATTTCAAGCAACGATTGGAATAACGATTGTGCTAGAGTATTTGTCTGGTCAAGGATTCTGATTCTGGAATACATAGCACGAAAGTGAATTTTTGACCAGGCCCGGGCAGATAATCTTTCAAAAAGATAGTAATGGGTAAAAGGCAGGAAAATCATACCACAACAAGATCCAAGGAGTTATTAATAAGTAGAATCTCATGCAAATGTGAGGAGCCATCCTTATCCAAATAATATAATAATACGTGTTCTTTTTTCCCTATGAGGTTTACCTATAGTAATACCAGTAAGTCCCTTGGCCTAATGTAAAATAATAAGGACCATGACAAAACCATTAGCACACAATAATAGAAATAGGGTCGTCTATCCTACTCCATTTTCAATCCTCTACACATATTAACCAAGATAAGGACAATAGATAACTTACTTGACAAATAAGCATAAAAACAACCAAACTTTCTCTACAAGCAAACCCAATTATCCTAGCCCAAATACCTAAACAAGTTAAAATCACCCAAATCCACAATTCAATGAATAGATTCAACACATATGGTAATAAGTTAGCAAAATCCTCAAAATAGAACAAAAATTACTCCTATTTGCATGAAACCTACATATCAATATTCATGAATATCCATAGAAGAGAACAAGATTAACATGGGAAGGACAAATAATCATCATGGCAATTCATATAAAGAAAATATTTGCAGCTTTTATCAAACAATCATGATAGAAACCTTGGATTCCTTCAAGTAAAAAACCCATAATCAAATAAACTTCATAGATCCATGAATTGGTTCTACATCTTTGGAAATCCACTACCCCCTATCACTTAGAAGGGTGGATTTCCTTAGGATTTACTTAGAACATAGTAGTTCTAAGAGATTTCATAGTTTGTGTGTGTGTGTGTGTGAAAAGGTGAGAAAGTGTGTGTTTCTTCCTCCCTAAGTTACTTTCTCTAAAACTAAGAAAAACCTACTAAGGTGTAATAGTGTGTGTCTTTACAATGAGCCTTGGTCATTAAGAAAGGTTACAGAGGGCTAACATTAAAATTACATAAGTGGAATCACGCTAAAGGTAAAATTGGACTTTCAACAGCAGTTTTCCAGGCGATGACCATGCGGTGGTGCCGAGATCGGCGGCGGACAGGCGATGGAGCCTTGTGGACGGCGTGGTTGGCGACGAACAGGCTCCAACGCCCAGTGGACGCCGGTCTTGGAATCATCATATTTTACACTCTTTCTAATTTCTTCTCTTTAAACTCCAATTCCGTGTGTTTTCTTCATTTTTCCTGGAAAAGTCTTTAAGTTTCTTCAAGAATCTCCAACATGCCTCCTTACTACACAATCATGCAAATCCAACTATAAATACATTGAAAGCTTATAAAAGATATCATAATCATTGAAATTCAACTAAAAGTAAGCTAAACATGCGTGAATTTGGGTAGTAAAAATGTATATTTTGGAGTCACGTCACAGCTCTCCCAACTTGGTAATAGGACTTATAACTTTTGTGTTGCTACTTCTGCTGTCTTCTTTTGGAAAGATATGTTAAGTCCATTTTGAACGCCTTTTCGGTTCCTTTTCTCTTGATGCGCTTCCTTAAATATTCACTCCGTTTATTTTTATTTGACGTTTTAGGATTTTCAAATAGATTAAGAGAAGACAAAATTTTCTCACTTACCCTTTTTACTTTAAATTAATTACTTTGACATACCCTTTTTACTTTAACATAATTACTATTCCAAAATAAATTAACCGTACACAATAATAATAACGCTCACTGTAAACTCCAAAACTTTTACATTTAATTATTTTGACAGTTTATCAACAACAAGATAAGAACATGGGTGGAAACTATTCTAATCCTTGATGGGAAGATAAAAATAAGGCATAATGGAGAGAGAGAGAGAGAGAGGGTAGTTCTAGCAGGGTAAAATGGGAAGGAAGTGGGTGAAAATGTATAAAATGCCAAATAAATTTTGATTTTTCAATTTTCTAAAATGTCAAATAAAAATAAACAGAGGGAGTATATTATGGTTACAGTGAGACCTGGCTTGAGCTAGATAGATGGTCGACTAAACTCTTTGGTTAGATAAGAGTCTTTGTTGGGGCGTTACAGATGGTATCAGAGCCCGAAAATCAGAAATGTGGAATGGTAACTTTCATAATAATTGAAATTGTTTGGGCACCTCTATGTTGACATTATGGTTACTTCATGTTACAAAAATATATTTTTTGTTTGACCATCTTGTTTGACATGCAAGCCCTGATTTTATGGAAGGACCTGCAAGGGCTAGTACTAGTATGGAGGACCTGAGACTGAACCTAGCCCATGCCGCAGCCCTAGAAAGTTTCCTCCCTCAAGTGGCCACATCCCCGCAGAATGTGGCTGAGTTAGTTGATAAAATATAGGCGCGGCTGTCTCCTCAACATAGTTCTGGGATGGGTGATCCCGCCAATCGTCCTGGACCAGGCAAAGATGTTTATTTAGAGTGGTTTCTTAAGTTCCACCCTCCACAATTCTGATCAAGAAGCAGAGCAATGGTTGGAAACTATGGAAAACATATTTGGTGCCCTTGATTACGATAAGGAACACCATATACTATTTGACGCATTTTTGTTTGATGGACCAGCACAAGCATGGTGGAAATGGTTACTCGTAAATGGTAGTTGGCAGCCACCCAAAAGATTCTGGAAAAATTCATTGAAGAGTTTCAAGACAAGTTTACTTCACTCAGAGTACAAGAACACCGAGAAACTGAGTTAATTTACCTCAAGCACGAGAATATGTCAGTGGCAGACTATGAAACTACTTTTGCTAGACTCTCTAAGTTTGCAGCATACATGGCGGACACCAATGAGAACCACAGATGCCATTTTTATCAAGGGTTAAAGGTGCATATATGTAGCTCAAAGGCCTCAACGAGATTTGTGTCCTATGCAGAATTGGTTGATGCAGCTCACCGAACAGAGGAAAATCAGGAAGAACTTAGCCAAACTGAAATGCAATCGCGAGTTAGTTCTAGCAGTTGGTCAAAGCAAAGGGGAAATAATTTTAGCCCAGACAGGAGGTTTAAGCAAGAAAGTGGGAAACAGTCTGTTGGACAGGGAAAGACCATAGGCATCGGTGGATCATTAGCAGGACTATCTTCCCTACGTATATGCAGCTTTGGTAAAAAGCCTAACCACGTGGAAAAGGACTATTGGAGGAAGAACCGCAGGTGTCTAATCTGTGGAAGTAGGGAGCACCAAATACAAGAATGTCCAAGGAGACAATCATCAAGATCTCCATCAAAATCTCAATCGCCACCAAAAGTTACCACTGAAAAAGGGAACAAACTTAAAGTGCCAGCCAGAGTGTATTCCATTGAGAAACGAGAGGTGGCACCATCTGCAAATGTTGTTGAAGGTACACTCCCTGTGCTTAATCATTTAGCTAAAGTATTGATTGACCCTGGATCTTCTCACTCTTTTTTTGCCCCAGAATTTATGCATAATAATAAACCTATAATTGAAACCTTGCCTTATATACTTGTAGTTAGTACTCCTACTAATGATAAACTGTTGGTCACCGATGTTGTATATCCAAATTGTAATATAGTGTTTGGGGGTAAGGGTTTTTCTATAGATTTGATTGCGTTTCCAATTCGGGGTTATAAGGTGATACTAGGGATGGATTGGCTAACTAAGCATCATATTCATCTTGATTGTCGTGCTAAAACTGTAAAATTATGTATACCTGGAGAGCCTATTGTAGAGGTACAAGTGCAGGAGAGGTTTGCAACATCTAGCCTTATCTCTGGACTTCACGCAAGGAAACTTTTGGAAAAATGGGCTCAATGGTATCTAGCTTACTTGGTTAACTCCCCTAAAGAAAATGCAAGGGTCGAAGATGTGTCGTTATAAAAGAGTTTCTTGATGTTTTCCTTGATGAGTTGAACTCCTTACCACCTGTAGAGTTGTTACCAGGTTCTGCCCCTGTCTCAAGAACCTCTTCTGTACGGCCCCTGCTGAGCTAAAAGAATTGAAACTTCAATTACAAGATCTATTAGAAGGAAACTTTATTTAGCCTAGTACCTCACCTTGGGGAGCCCCTATGTTGTTTGTTAAGAAGAAATATGGGACCTTGAGATTGTGCATAGATTACCGAGGGCTGAATAACCTTACCATAAAACATAAGTATCCGTTGCCACTTATTGAAGAACTTTTTGATCAGTTACAAGGGGCCAAAATTTTCTCCAAATTTGATGTGCGACAAGGTTATTATCAGCTCCGGATAAGAAGAGATGATGTCTCAAAAATAGCATTCAATACAAGGTTTGGTCACTATGAGTTTGTAGTGATGTCTTACGGTTTTACCGACACACCTACAGTTTTTGTGGATTTCATGCAGAGGATTTTTACCCTACCTCGATAAGTTTGTAGTAACTTTTATCGATGACATCTTGGTGTATTCTAAAACTGCAGAGGAGCATGCCAACCACTTGAGACTAGTGCTACAAGCCCTGCGAGATAATCAGCTCTTTGCGAAATTCAGCAAGTGTGAGTTTTGGTTGGGAAAGGTTGCATTCTTGGGACATATCATCTTCGGAGAAGGTATTACAGTTGATCTTACTAAGGTGGGAGCATTCCTCAATTGGAAACGACTGAAGGTTGTGACTAAAATTCGTAGTTTCTTGGGGTTAGCAGGGTATTACCGTAGGTTTATATCAAATTTTTCGAGGGTAGCAATTCCACTAACTCACTTTAATAAAAAATGGGTATAGTTTGAATGGAATGACAAGGCTAAAAATAGTTTTCAAGAACTAAAGAAGTGTCTCACTACAGCCCCAGTCCTTGTGCTACCTTGTGGTCAAGATGATTTTGCATTTTACACTCACGCATCCAACGAATTGAGATGTGTGTTGATGCAAAGGGGTAAGGTGATTGCCTATATTTCTCGTAAGTTAAAACCCTATGAGTTGGCAGCAATTGTGCTTGCTCTTAAGAAATAGAGGCACTATTTATATAGAACTGTTTTTGAGGTTTACACAGATCACAAAAATCTCAAATACCTTTTCTCCCAAAAGGATTTGAATGTAAGGTAGCGAAGATGGATTGAGTTTCTTCAAGATTATGATTGCAGCCTTAATTATCATCCAGGAAAAGTGAATGTTGTGGCAGATGCCTTGAGTAGAAAGGCATAAGTAGTGAGTTTAATGCTGCGAGAAACTCAATTAGTGGCAACTGAGAAGATTGGGAACCCCAAGTTGTGTCTAAAGGGCTGCTCTGCGCGGCATTGCAGTTCAACCAACCACACTTTTCCAAATTAAAGAGATGCAAGAAAGGGACGCCACTCTATAACGGCGAATGAAGAAAGCTCGTCAAGGGGAATTACCTGGTTATTCATTGGGACATGATGGAATTCTGTGATACAATAATGGATTATATGTTCAAACCGGTCAATCCACCCAATTCGAATTTTGGTTTGGTTTCATGGGTGATTTTTAAGTGTTTATAAAAATCAATGGTTTCAAAAATATAAAATTAGAAGTACGGTTTGGTTTGAGGTTTTGTGTTTAAAAACCGCAGTGAAATCGGACCGGACCGGACCGTTCCATTATTATGTATATTAATATATATAATATTCTTCTATAAATTATAAAACAAAAAGGAGCTGAGAAGTAGTTATTTATCATTTATCAAACTTTTAGGTTTCAATTCTTATTCACTCCTTTTTATTTATTTTTTTTACTTTTAAAACTACATACTTTCGTA
Organism: Knoxia roxburghii; assembly: GCA_030378225.1. NCBI lineage: Eukaryota > Viridiplantae > Streptophyta > Magnoliopsida > Gentianales > Rubiaceae > Knoxia > Knoxia roxburghii. Next base: position 38,902,486 of record CM059415.1, on the reverse strand, counting down.
ACTTGCAACCAAAACAATCCTGTAACCTACTTTCTTAACATCAAAAATTCTTTTTTCTTTTACTTTAGAGTAAATTCCAAAATTAGTCACCATACTATAGTCAGTTTCTGGTTTTGGTTATCATACTTTGAAAACTATTTTTATTGTCATCAAACTTTACTTTTCTTTTCAAAAAAGGTCACTCCATTAGAAAGCCCCATTAATATACTAACAACCAATTTTTTAGGGTCATTTTTGTCTTTTCAATGCCTCCTTAAATAAAAAATTAAAAAAATAAAAAATCCCCATTTTAAAAGGACTTTTTAGTCTTTTTCTTGCCCCTCCTCCTCCTCCACCTTGTCCTCCGTCCTCCTCCTCCTCCACCCTCACCCCTACTCCATCATCACCTCTACCATCGTTTCACCTTCCTCCATCGCATGAATTTCTTCACCCAGACTTCTATCGAGTTCCCTCCAGGGATTTTATTTTCTTGGGTGATAACCTTGAACAAATTTCAACCCATTTGATCATCTCAAAATTAAGGTAAGGATAAGTTAAGTTAAATAGCCAGTAGATTAATTGGATTATGATTTTAGCAACCGAATTGTTTATAGGGAGTGAGAATTATGCATTGCGTTAAATTATTTTTCTTTAGAATCTTAGTTGTTGAAAGGGCTGTGATTAAGGTGTAATGTTGTTGCCCTATCTTAGAACTTGGGATTGGAACTTGGTGGAAAGGTAAATTAGTTGGAATTCTTCTGTTTTGTATTGAAACCTTTAATGGAAGTATGAATTAATGGTATTGCTGGCTCTGACTATAAGCTAGATTATATGAGTTAAATAGCTTGGTATTGAATGGTTACTGAGATCATAGCTAATTAATCATACTTTGGTTTCCTCATCTTTATAATCTTTTTTTGGGATTTCTTCACATGAAGCTCCTGTTTTGGTTAATTTGGTTAAAGACAACGTTATTAGCATTTATAATGCATACTTGATGGATATGTGGGGTTTGGCTAGTGAATTGGGTTAGTCCTGATTCCGGATTGAACATGTTTGGCCTATTTTTGATAGTTTAAAACTGGATTCTAACTTAGGAAGATTGGTTATGTTTGGAGGTTAAAGTATTGTTACCTTGAGATTGTAAATGTGTGGTATGTAACTTCGGAACCTTATATCTACCTCATTTCATATCTGAATTGTCCCAATTTAGTCTTGTTTTAAACCTTGTATTACAGGGGTTAACTAGTATCTTCCGGTTTGTAATTTGGACTTTTATATCTTCTAACTGTATTTCAACTAATACTGCTGCAAATGATATTTTTAGAAATTTCAGAACCGCAGAGCTGATTTCAAAACCTCATATCTCTTTTAATACATGTCCGTTTTCAGTGAAACTTGTCTTGATGTAGACCTCATATACCAAGGATTATAATCATTCTCTAGATCATAATTTGGAGTTATAAAATATCCTGAAAACATTTGTAAATTTAGACTGGTACTGCTGTTTTACTGCAGAAGTTCTGCAGCTATTCTCCCGCTTTAACATTTTATATCTCCCTCATCTTATATCCTATTTGAACAAACCATAGCTTGTTTTAAACCTCTTCGCATAAGTATTCTATACAATTTTATGGCTTGTTATTTGGAGTCATAAATATTCCAGAAACTGCTTTTGAAATAGGGGTTGTTACGTAGACCTTCTGAAAATTCCAGAAACTGATTATGCAACTTTGGAAATTGATATCTTCCTCGTTGCTTATCCGATTTGGCCAAAATTTAGCTTATTTTGATCCTTTCCGCCCCACTCCTCCTCTGATGTAGCACCATCATATTTAACATAAAAAGAAATTGAAATCAAAAGTAAAAGAAAAATTAGAGCTATCTCGAGGAGCAAAATCAGAAGAAACCAGAGATTTCAAATAAAAAAAAATCAGAACCCAGAAATCATAAGCGAAATCAGAACCCATAATAGAGCTATTTCCAGTAGAAAAATCATAAAAAGAAATCAGAAGAAACCAGTAATCCAGAAAATAAGAAAAACCCCAAAAAAAAAAAAAAAAAAAAACCCCATAATCAGAAACAAGAGAATAAAGCACCATGATTTTACCCGTACTTGAAATTGAATTGAGAAGTAAAAAGTCAAAGGGAGAAAAAGGCAGATCTTCGACAATAGGAATAAGGATTCTTCGTGCTTTCCCTAGAAGTGGAAGGGTGTGATGGAACTAAGGGGTAGAAGGGGCGGGGGGAGGAGAAGTCAGTTAGATAGGCGATAGAGTACGGGTGTAGCGGTCGGACGGTGGCGAAGATGGAGTTTGGAGATGGTGACGGATGAAATATACATATATATATATATGTATATGTATGCATATTAATAAAATATTTAAGTGAATAGAAATGAGTCCGTTTACGGTGGGCCTATAGGAGTAGGATGAATTTTACTCCTACCTACTGTAGCGCGCTACAGTAACGCGCTATAGTTGCGCGCTACAGTAACGCGCTACAGTTGCGCGCTACAGTTTTTTTTTTTTTTTTTTGACGCACTGCCTTTTTAAAAAAAATACTTAACAAGGGAGATCACATCAGGATTATATAGACATCAGATCAGCGAATAATATACATCAGATCAACAGACAATAGATATCAGATCAAGAAAATAGAAGAAATCATATAGTAGAACTAAAACATAGTTAACAAGGGAGATCAGATCATGATTGTATAGACATCAGATCATAGAATAATAGACATCAGATCAAGAAAATAGAAGAAATCATAGAGTAGAATTAAAACATAGTTAACAAGTGAGATCAGATCATGATTGTATAGACATCAGATCAGAGAATAATAGACATCAGATCAACAGACAATAGATATCAGATCAAGAAAATAGAAGAAATCATATAGTAGAACTAAAACATAGTTAACAAGGGAGATCAGATCATTATTGTATAGACATCAGATCAGAAAATAATAGACATCAGATCAACAGACAATAGATATCAGATCAAGAAAATAGAAGAAATCATATAGTAGAATTAAAACATAGTTAACAAGTGAGATCAGATCATGATTGTATAGACATCAGATCAGAGAATAATAGACATCAGATCAACAGACAATAGATATCAGATCAAGAAAATAGAAGAAATCATATAGTAGAACTAAAACATAGTTAACAAGGGAGATCAGATCATGATTGTATAGACATCAGATCATAGAATAATAGACATCAGATCAACAGACAATAGATATCAGATCAAGAATATAAAAAGAAATCATACAATAAAATAAAAAAATAGCAAAAAATAACAAAAAAAAAGAAAGCACTGTAGCGCGCTTTTGAAGCGCGACTTAATTAAATCCCAAAACCCTTCCTTCCTTTCTCCCGCTCTGAAACTGAAAACCCAAAACCCTTCTTTCCTTCGTGGCTCTCAAACCGATTTCATCCCCACGATCTTCATCGTTCCATTAACAACATCAGATCTAAATTTCTAACCTCAAATACGTTCAGAGATCACTGCATTTCGATTTTCTGCTCTTCTTCCGGTTCAGAAAACACCATAGCCATCATCTGCGCGAAGAAAAAGCTTGCTGTTCAACTCAAACGCTAAAAAAAGTCTCCAAATCGGACGAAAAACTTGCTGTTTTTCTCAAACCAACGTTTTTCCTGCTTCGACATTTATCTACAGGTACAAAAACCTAATTTTATAACCGTTATTTTCTTTGAATAATTAGGGTTCTGATGTCTGTATTGTTTTAATCTGATATATGTTTTCGATTGATCTGATGTCTGTTTATGCTTTTAATTTTTCTATCTGATATAATTAGGGTTCGTTGATCTGATGTATATTATATGTTGCTCTGATCTCTGTATTATCGTAATATGATGTCTATTTTAGTTCATTGAAATATTTGCCTTCAATATTTTGTGACCTGATGTCTGTATTCTTTTTGTCTGATATATATTTTCAATTGACCTGATGTCTCTTATATGCTTTTAATTTTGTTTTAGTTCTTTGAAAAAAGTTTCTATCAAAATTACTAATCTGTTGACTGTATTATTTTGATCTGATATCTATTTTGTTTTGATCTGATGTATGTATTTAGTTGATCTGATGTCTTCATTTTCTTTGATCTGATATAAGTTATATCCTGATTTGATTTATTTGTTCAATTTGTTTTCTTTCTGTGAAATGTTTTTCTTATAAAATAGTGATCTGATGTCCATTTTTTGTTGATCTGATGTGAGAATTAAGTTGATCTGATGTGTGTTTTTGCTTGATCTGATGTTTGTATTCAGTTGATCTGATCTCTGTGTTTTCGTGATCTGGTGTCTGCCATATGCTGATCTGATGTGTTCATGTTGCGATCTGATGTCTTATATCTGCTGATCTGATATCTGCTTTCTTCTAATATGATATCAACTTATTTTTGCTTACATACTCTTACTGACATATTACAGGAAACAACAATTTAAACATAATGGCTGACAAAACCAACCAAGATAAACAAGTTATTCAAGCACAAGATGAGAGTTCAGATTTTCAAGAAACCCCTAGCAAGTCGTTACAACATACCTACAAACGTAAATCAGAAAAGAAAAGAAAAGAACAGGAAGTAGTTCAACCATCCCAAAAGGAGCAAACAAGTAAAAGGATGAAACTACCTCTAAAGAAGAAGAAGACAAATGAAGAAATTCTTCAACAATTGCAGAAGAAGGATCTGCAGCAGAAGCAACAACAGAAAAAGACCAATGTTATGGTCAATAAGGAAAAGAAACAGGGCGATGTGGATGTCCACATCACAAAAAAACAGAAAAAAGATGATGATGATGATGGTGATGATGAGATGAACAAAAGATTCAGTTGCAGTACATCTCCAAACGGTATAAGTTTCGTGGTTTCTAGACTCTCAGAACCACAAAGAAATGCTGTGAGGGATATAGGCTTTGGCAGCTTCCTCAGTATCAACTACACCAGGATGCCAAACAAACTGGGACAATACCTGCACAAAAAATTCAACTGTATCAAGTTGAGGCTGGAGCTGGAGCAAGATACAGTTATTCCCATTGCTGAAGAAGATGTGGAATTGGTTCTTGGCTTCCCAAGAGGTCCAATTGAAGTTGAAGAATACACAGCTGCTGAGTCAAAGGGTGAAGATTATGAGCAGCATGTCGAACAATACTGTCAAAGATTTGGCATGCCACCCACAAAAAGACCGACCATCAAGCAGCTTGAGCAGTACATTGTCAACCATCAGGATTACAGTGACATCAACTTCGTCCAGGATTTCCTTATCTACCTGGCCACCACGTTTCTTTACCATCATGGGAGCATCAACAACATCAGATATCGGCTCCTCAAATCCCTGAACAGCATTGATCAAATAAGGCAGCTGAACTGGTGTAGCTACACATTCAGGGCCTTAGTGGAATGCCAAGAGAAGTATTTCCACAAAGATGGCACAACATCAACAGCCTACAATGGAACACTCTCTTTTCTGATTGTAAGTCTCTCATCTTTCTTTTCTGTATTCATTTGATTACTGATCTGATGTCTGTATTGTTGTGATCTGATGTCTTTTATATGTTGATCTGATGTGTATATTTTCTGATCTGATGTCTGTTTTAGTTCAGTTAAATATTTCCTTTCAATAACTTGTGATCTGATGTTTGTATTCATATAATCTGATATTTGTTTCCTGTTGATCTGATGTCTGTTATATACTGTTAATTTTGTTTTATTTGTTTCAAATAATTTTCTATCAAAATTACTGATCTGATGTGGGTATTATTGAGATCTGATGTATGTTATATGCTGATCTGATGTGGGTATTATCTTGATCTGATGTTTTTTTTAGTTTGTGAAATGCTTTGCTAAAAATTTTATTTTCTTAACTCACAACTAACATATTTTCTTCAGCTATTCTATGTTGATAGGGTTGTGTATGGAATTCACAAAGATATTCCAAGAAACCTACCAACATTCACAAACTGGAGTCAGACTCAACTCTTTGAAAGAGCAAAACTCGAAGAGAAAAAGGGAGGACATGGTCAAGGCTGGATAAGAGAAAGGGCTACAGCCGAGGTGCATGTGGAAAAACAACAACATGCACATGCATCTGAAAAGCCTAGCAAATCAAAACAAGCTCCAACCACATCAAAAAGCAAGGTAAACTCTCTGATCTGATATCTTTCATTTGATGATCTGATGTATTTTTTTTTTTTTTTTGATCTGATGTCCGATTGTTAAGTACATTTCATTTCTATAGTATGCTTTCTTTTATAGTTGTGATCTGATATGTGTTATATTATGATCTGATATCTGTTTTTTCATGATCTGATGTCTCTATAATGATTCTTTAATCACCCATTTTTTAATTATGTTTTCGTTCTGTAGTATACTTTCTTTCATAGTTCTGATCTGATATGTATTATATGCTGATCTGATGTCTATTTTACCGTAATCTGATTTATCTTTTTTATACTAATATGAAACAATCTAACTATAACAATTATCTTCCGCAACAGGATTTTGAAAATGCTGATGAAATGACTCAAACAGTGGTTGATTTGGCAAAGTCCATGATGGCTTTCATCAAAGCATGGCACAATGTTGGGGCAGCAAACAATCCAGAAGGTGCTGCAGCATTTGCCACAATAACAAGCACAGTGGAGGGGATTATCCGTGACTTGAGGGAGAAAAATACAACTCCTGAGCAACAAGGTCAATCCTCAAAATCCACAACCGAAGAAAATGAACCAACACCATCACAGGATGCAAGGTTCTATGCGGCATGTGCCGAAATTGCGGATAAACTACAAGAGGATTACAACAAAATGCAGAAGAAATCCGCCACTGTACGCTTCGAAGATGATATGGATATGCCAAATTTCAACCTCATAACACCTTCAGGAGACAGCATTCATGAAGCAGAAGGAGAACAAACACAAGAAAATGTGGTGGAGCAAAAGGAAAAAGAACCTCAGACACCACATATCTCTCCAATAACCCTGGAACAAAAAGAAGTTGAACCAAAAGAAATGGAAATGGAAGAGAGCAGAACAAAGCTTAAGGAAGATCCAATTGCAAAGCAATTGGTGTATAGAATGTTACGAAAGGAGAATGAAAAACTGGATGTAGATGCAGAGAGTGGAAACAAGAAGAATGAAAAAGAAAAAGATAGGGAGGAAGAGAAGCCTGAAGAAACAGAAGCTACCAAAGAGAAAGAGAATGAGAAAGGGAAAGCTTCTCTACAAGATATAAATATTGAAAGAATGATGGAGGATGCAGTACTGCTTGCTACAAACCTCAATGCAATGATTTCAGAAGCAGATCAACCTCCAAAACAAGTCATGACTTCAAAAGATAATCAAGACATAGCAGAGCTCAAAACGTAAGTAAAAACACACTACAATCTGATATGATATCTTTAATTGAATAATTTGATATGTTATATCTACTGATATGAACTTTATTTCCAGCATGATCAATGAAGAGCCAGACAATGCTGAGGAAGATGTCATCTTGTCACCAAACTCAAGACATCGAGATAGACAACTCCCTGTACGTTTGAGATCAGAATTTTGGCTCAAGAAGCCTAAAATATTTTTGATGATCTCAAGGAGAGAGAAACTGTTCACTGATTATGCTTACCTAACAGGGACAAAAGAAAATAAAATCAATCAGCAGTAAGTTCTAATCTTGCCTTTTTGATCTGATATCTAATATCCAATGATGTGATGCCTACTGTCTTTTGATATGATATGTGTAAAATGCATGATTTGATTCGTTCTAAAAAATGTATGATTTTTTTTATATTATTGATCTGATATAAATAGTCTTATGATCTGATGTCTATAGTCCTCTGATCTGATATAAATATTCTTCTGATCTGATGTCTATAGTCTTCTGATCTGATATCTACTGTCTTGTCATCTGATATCTGTTGGATAAATTGATCTGATATCTGTTATATGCTGACCTGCTGTTTACATTTTGTGATCTGATTTCTATTATATGCTGTAAATTTTGGGATTTCAACATACTTTTGTTAACATTATTTTGATTTACGCATACAGAGAAGTACTCTACTCCGATGGAAAATTTACATTAATGGATCGATCGGACTTCCTATCCATGCTTCCAGGAGTATGGATAACAAATTCGGTACTAAATGCATGGATCACACATATGAACTTCAAAGATCCAACAAGGCTGTTCATATCTGAACAATTTTGTGTAAGATATGAATCCCTTATAATTTTAATATGAAATTCATTTTCAAAAATATATACATGTTATTCCATCTAATATGAATTAAATTCATTATGTTTTCAGTTTGCAATAATGGAAGATACAAAAGAACAACGTCTGAAGTTCGTTGATTCAATGGATGATTACAACAATTTAAAGAAAAAACATGATGCTTCCAAGAAGTTAGGCATCACAATACCAAAACCAGCATTTCCTCACTATGAGGTTAAACCAGAGATTCTGGACAACATGAAAGATCAATTCATAGAAGATGTCACAAAAGCCAAAAGAAACATGGACACATTAAATGTAAAAATGGTAAGTGCAATTTTAATTCCTCTATTCAGTGAATTCAATATATAAAAATATCAACTTCTAATTAGTATTATACTTTGTGCAGATCTTTATCCCAATATTACAGCATGATCATTACTATACTTTGTGTATAAATGCAACGGCGAGAAAAGTAGTCGTACTTAATAACAAAATCCCAGAAAACACTTGGTACACTGCAATTCCCGAACTTATGGTAAGTACATGTCCCTTGATCTGATATCTTCTTTACCTTGATCTGATATATTCTTTACCTTGATCTGATGTCTTCTTTCCGATGATCTGATGTCTTTTTTACACTGATCTGATATGATTTTACACTAATCTAATATCTTCTTTCCCATGATCTGATGTATTCTTTCCCTTGATCTGATATCTTCTTTACCTTGATCTGATATATTCTTTACCTTGATCTGATGTCTTCTTTCCGATGATCTGATGTCTTTTTTACACTGATCTGATATGGTTTTACACTAATCTGATATCTTCTTTCCCATGATCTGATGTATTCTTTCCCTTGATCTGATGTATTTTTTACATTGATCTGATAATGTTTTACACTAATCTGATATCATCTTTTCAATAGTCTGATATATATGTTTTCTTCATTAATGCAGCTGCGGTATATTGTTGAGATAATAAAAGGGACATCAGCAGAAAAAATTTTTGGAAATCCCAAAGAATATAAAGTGGATTATCCAAAACTGGACTGGCAAGATAACAAGAACTCCAATGATTGTGGCATTCTTACAATGAGACACATGGAGCTCTACAAAGGACAAACAACTCATACTTGGGATACAGAGCTCACAAGAGAAGCACGCAAGAGCAAAGCTGCTCTCAACAAGGCTCTACAGATTCTTAGGGTCAAGTATTCTTATAATATACTGGCTTCTCAAATAAATACAATGAAGGATGAGGTCAAATCCAAAATTGAGGAGTTTTATAGTACAAAATTGTAAAAAGTACTAGAGTCTAGTCTTATAGGACAATATTGATTCTAAATGAAAATGTACAGTTTTTTCTTAGATATTCTGAAACTGCAGAAATGATCTGATCTCAGCTTGCGGCTGGTCTGATGTGCACGGCATCTGATCTGATGTCGCGTTTCCTGAGATCTGTACAGAAACAGTTTGAAGCGGTTATTAGTCTTGGTATATATATACTTGTACAGAAACAGTTGTAAGTAGTTTTGATAATAAAATTCAGAGAAAAGCTTTCACAAAATCTTTTGCTCCTTCTTCTTCTGGAAACCGCTTTTCATGTAGTTTTTGCTACTTGTATGACATGTACTTTTCCTTCTCAAACTCCCGAGTGTATTGTCGAGAAATACCTTCAGTAGTGGTGGAAAAATACATGTCATACAAGAGAGCAAAAACTACAGCAAAACTGTAATCTGAACTCTTATCCGATGACTACAGTAGTGGAGGAAATTTTGGGCTTGGTTTTTTTGCAAGGGAAGAAGAAAAGCAGAGGAAATGTTGTATGGACGTTGCCAGACATGGGTCTTGTTTATAGTAGAATTTTTGAAAGAGTTTATGTTGAAAGTACAAGGTTGGTTGGGCAATTAATATGAATGTAGTTGAAACTATTAATAAGTGGTTGAGGAAATTGAATGAAGTGATGAAGTGTTGTACCTTGGCGGGAGTTGTTTTTCAGAAGTGGCAGGAAGTTGTACGCTTACTCTGAACACAATAATGTATCAACTAACAACTAACACCTAATATAGTATCGCATTATTGATCTGATATCTATATTACTCTGATCTGATCTCCATATAATTCTGATCTGATATCTTTTATATGTTGATCTGATATTTTTATTTTCTGATCTGATGTCTGTTTATTTCAGATAAATAATTCCTTTCAATAGCTTGTGATCTGATGTTTGTATTCATTTGATCTGATATCTGTTTCCTGTTGTTCTGATGTTTGTTATAATTCTGATCTGATGTATATATTCCTCTTATCCGATGACTACATTCCTTTAATCTGATCTCTATACACATGTGATCTGATGTCTGTAACACTCTGATCTGATGTCTATATTTCTGTGATCTGATATCTTCTAGACTTTGTAATGAAACAACTAAGTACAGCAAGTCTTTTAATGTTTTGTATCAACTAAAAAAAAGAATTCATATAAACTACAACTACAACTACAACTTCTCCACAACAGGATTTACAAAATTACCATCAACAACAGGATTTTCAATCCCCATTGATGCGACCCGTTCTCTAGTACGCAATGCAAATGCTTCTGCTTTCTTCTTCTTCCCTCTTGCCCTATTGCACATTTTCTCCACAACGCTTTTTGGACGAATGTTTCTAACACCCTTTTCTCTTCTTCTCTTCGGATCTCTAATTTCAGCAATGTTTGAACCTTCTGCTTTTTCACCAACATAGGATGGACCAACCTCTGATTTAATAGAATCTCTAGCCAAATTGAAGTGTCTGTCAAGAATAGAACGTGCAACAGAACTAGACTGTGCATGTCTAATTAAATCCAAATATTTTCTGCTTGCTTCAACTCTCCAAACAGAATCTGAATGTTTCTCAATGCTACTTGATGGCAACAAACAATCTTCTTTCGAATAATAATCACAGCAACTTGCACTCTTAGTCCACCTTTTCAATACATACTTCTCAGGGATTCTCTACAGTATATAACATGTATAAAGTTAAACATATCAGATCAACTAGCAACTAATATCATATCAACTAGCAACTAATATCAGATCAACCACATTACATAAAAAAAAAAAAATACTTAAAAAGGCAATAGATATCAGATCAACAGACAATAGACATCAGATCAAGAATATAAAAGAAATCACACAGTAGAACTAAAACATACTTAAAAAGGGAGATCAGATCAGGATTCTATAGACATCAGATCAGCGAATACTTGACATCAGATCACCAGAAAATAGATATCAGATCAAGAATATAAAGTTAAACATATCAGATCAACTAGCAACTAATATCATATCAACTAGCAACTAATATCAGATCAACCATATTACATAAAAAAAAAAAAACTCTGAAGTTGCAATAAATACGTACCGAGTAATTATTCAGATTTAGCACACGAAGAGCATGCGAGCATAACAACCCAGCCTCAGAAAAAAGATTACAAGTGCAGCTCACTGTATACTCATTCTCATCAAAACGAACTACGTGTCGAAACAAATCAAGTTTGGTACGCCAAACCTGATATTCATAAACACCATTATCGCTACTCGTCTGCAAGTGATTATAAGATAACATCTTGATATACAGCTCCTGAAATCTTACAAACACCTCTATCGTATAAACCTCAGCAGCATGTTGAAGCATTAATGAATCTCCAACAATAGGATCAACCCTTCCTCTACATCTAAAATCTTCTGCAATGCCATTGTTTCTCCACTCCGTCACAACATCAAGAAACTGCTGATAGAATTCACACAAAGTAGACGTTTTCGACAACTTCATTGAAACCGAACGATTGGTTGTCTCACATCTTTGGGAAGAAACTGCCCCTCCAGAAAAATATTGTTTACTGAATGCAGGGCACCACTTCTCTTTTATCTCATCTAATTTCTTCAACCAAGTGTTTCCTTTGCAATTGTAATCCTCCAACAAACTAATGGAATAAAAATGTAACTGATTAATATATCAGATCAATTCATAATAAAATATCAGATCAATTCATAACTAATATCAGATCAGCTTACAGCAAAAAAAAAAAAAAAGTAGTATAATAATAATATATCAGATCAACACGAACTTCATATCAGATCAATACATAACTAATATCAGATCACCTAACAACTAATACAGAAAGAAAACACACACCTGTTCCAGAAGTGGTTAAATTCAGCTTCTGTGCAAACTTGATTAAGCAAGAATTGAAAAGCATCTGAAAATCCTTCTTTACTCATCAAATGAGGTATATTACTACGAGCATTCTTTGCAATGTGCCAAACACAAAGACGATGACGAACATTTGGAAAAACCACACGCACAGCAGCTGCCATCGAAAAATCCTGGTCTGTCATAAATGTCATTGGTTGCTTGTTCCCCATCGATCTCAAAAATGTACTAAACAACCAAATAAACGACTCCACCTTCTCATTTTTTATGAAACCTATACCAAACATAACATTACGACAATGGTTGTCCATACCAACAAAAGGTCCACAGATCATGTCGTATTTGTTTGTCCGATAAGTCGTATCATGAACCAACAAATCCCCAAATCTACTATAATCCTCCTTCATCTTCTGATCTCTCCAAAATACACTACATAATGAAGACTCCTCATCCAAATCAAAATCATAATAAAAGTCCTTCTCATCCGTAAATCTCTGTTTTAACATATTTATCAGTGCATTACTATCACACCCTTCAATCTTCCTCCTCTTCTCTTATTCCAAATGATTATATACATCTCGCATGGTATAACCAACATTTGATGAACCTCCAGACTGAAAAATAATATCAGATCAAACAGAAAAATAATATCAGATCAACAGAAAGGAAATATCAGATCAACTCAAACGTAATATCAGATCAACTCAAACGTAATATCAGATCATAACAAGTATCACATTTATGTAGATTCATAAAAAATAATCTGAAAGTATAACTACCTCTTTGGACAATATATGATAACCATCCGTTACACGAACACCTGAACTTTTCAATTCCTCAAAATACTGCAATGCAGAATCATCAAACTTCCTCTGAGAACGTAAAAACTGCCTCTCAGCTACAGGACACAATTCATGATTATGCTTCCTGAAATGCTTTTGGACAATCCAACTCCCATCTTCTCTTTTCTTAAATTCAATAAAAACTTTACATCTAGATCGCATATCAACTTTCGTATAAATCTTCTTCAAATTCTCCTTGCATTGTTTAGCTCCTTCTCTATTACAAAGATATCTTCTCAAATACCTGATTCCAGTAGTTTTGTTTTTACGATCTTTACCTTTCCTCACACTAAATCCTAACCTAAAAGCATAATCATTATATAAATTGTATGCTGCATCTTCATTTTCAACCACTGATTTACACAGAGATTCCATAGATTCATCATCTGAACCTGTATAAAAAATGATAATATTATATTAGTTTAAACATAGTTGATCAGATAAGGATTATATAGACATCAGATCAGCGAATACTTGACATCAGATCAACAGACTATAGATATCAGATCAAGAATATAAAAGAAATCATACAATAGAAATAAAACATACTTTACAAGGGAGATCAGATCAGGATTATATAGACATCAGATCAGCTGATACTTGACATCAGATCAACAGACTATAGATATCAGATCAAGAATATAAAGAAATCATACAACAGCACTGAAACATACTTAACAAGGGAGATCAGATCAGGATTATATAGACATCAGATCAACGAATACTTAACATCAGATCAAAAGACTATAGATATCAGATCAAGAATATAAAAGAAATCATACAACAGCACTGAAACATACTTAACAAGGGAGATCAGATCAGGATTATATAGACATCGAATCAACGAATACTTAACATCAGATCAACAGACTATAGATATCAGATCAAGAATATAAAAGAAATCATACAATAGCACTGACACATACTTAACAAGGGAGATCAGATCAGGATTATATAGACATCAGATCATAGAATACTTGACATCAGATCAATAGACTATAGATATCAGATCAAGAATATGAAAATATCGTACTGTAAAACTAATATCAGATCAACATAGAACTAATATCAGATCAATGAATAACTAATATCAGATCAATTCATAACTAATATCTCATCATGACTTACATTCCAACAGAGATACCGTTGATTCTTGCTGTTTATCAAAATCAAACAATTCAGGAGCATCTTCTTCGCGAATGAAATCAACTATACCACCCACCGTATCTTCCATTGAAATTTCTCCAATCCACAATGATCTATCAACAAAAAAAATAGACTTTAAGCAACAATTTTCGATCAAAAACAAAACGGTAAGAATAACAGAACCGTAGAAACAACAAATTCAAACACATAAATCAATCGAAAGGATCAAAACACAGGAATAAATATCTTAATTATCAAATTCGAAGCAAAAACTCCACAGAAAGATAAACAGAGCACAAACGGAAACAAACTAAGCGAAAAACGAAGACGAAAAACAGATAAACAACACATTTGTAAGCATAAATCAATCACAATCATACCGTAATCAAAATTGGAAGCAAAAGAATTCAAGCGAAAGACGGAGACGAAAAACGGCAACAAAAGACGAAGAAGAATATCGGCAACAAACTCCTGAAAAAAAGAAAAAAAAGAACCTTATATAGCTTAGGGTGGGAGTAAGGCGCGTGTCTAATTTTTTTAAAAAAAGAAACTACTAATAAAGTTGGGAGGCTAAAATAGAAACTACTACTATATTAGGGGTAGGAGTAAAATTGCATGGTGGTCCTATAGGACCACCATATAAATTACCAATAGAAATAGGATATAAAAAAAGAAAAATAAAAGAAAATAATATTTTACGCATTTACGCTTAAAAAAAGGGCCAGTTAAGGTTACTAACGGCCAAACATGACGGAATGACCATTTTTGAAAAGAAAAGTAAACTATGATGACCTTAAAAATAGTTTTCAAAGTATTATGACAAAAACCAGAATTTTGAAAATTATTTTTACGGTCATCATAGTTTACTTTTCTTTTCAAAAATAGTCACTCCGTTAAGTTGAGATGTTCAAATCACTAACGACCAAATTTTTTTAGGATTATTTTTGTCTTCTCACTGTCCCTCGTAATAAAAAAAAGTTATGGGCTAGGGTTTAGGAGGAACACAAAACCAAGGGCTATTAAACAAGTTTTAAATTTTTTTTAAAGAATAGCAGCTAGGGTTAGAGAGGTGCGGCGGGGGTATAATGATAATTTTAGCCTTTGCGGCTTCAGCCACCCTCCTCCACCTCCTCTCCCTCTCTGCCCCCGTCGCGGCCGCCTTTTCCTCAGCCATCGGATGTCATCACTCCTTCCCGTCCCCGCCAACCAGCACAATTGTTAGCCTTCTCTCTTCTTATCATTCAACCCGTTCTTCTATCTCTCTCCCCGTTCCTCTCTTCCAGCCCTTCTCCCTCTTCCCGTAGCTTCGATCGGCCATCACAATCGGAATTCCCATATCCTGCATATCAAAACATGTAACCCTTATCTCCCTCGCCAGTCTTCTCCTTTATTTTCGTCACGCCGCCACCTCCCTGGTCTTTTCTCTCGCATAATCACACCACTGCCACCCCAAACAACCTTCGCGATCTCCCTCCCTTCCCCCTCTCTCGCCCGTGTATTGATCTCACTGGATTTCTGCCCGGATTCTGCAGATCTGTGAAAATCTTCGTTTGTGTTTCAAGGTCGATCGTTCGGGAGAGAGGTTTCGAAGACGGGGTTTCGACAAAGGGAGAGGGGCGGGGTTTCAACGAAGATGAAGAAGAATGAGAGGGGGTTCGATGACGGGGTTTCATTGGGGAAGGGACGGGGTTTCGATGAAGAAGAAGAATGAGGGTTTCTACAAAGATGAAGAAAAAAGGGAAGGAGGGCGGCGACGACGGGAAACAATGAAGAAGAAGAAGGGGAGGATGAGGGGGGCGGCGGTGGAAACAAAGAAGAAGAAAAACCCTAATGAAATTGGGAATTTTTTTGTTTTAATTTTTTTTATGTAAGGGGTCGTGAAAAGACAAAAATAACACAAAAAAAAGGACAATTAGTGTTTTAACGGAGAGTATTGACGGAGTGACCAATTTTGAAAATAAAAAAAAGTAAAGTATGATGACTTTAAAAATAATTTTCAAAGTATGATGACCAAAACTAGAAATTGACTATAGTATGGTGAATATTTTGGGATTTACTCTTTTTTATTATTATTTTATGGTGGATTGAATTGTTGTTAAGTTATTTACATTGCTGAATTGATGTTATAATTATTTATAGTATAATTATGTTATGTATGATCCATAAAAAGATGGTTTTTCGTTTATAAAATAATAAAATAGAAAAGTTCATATTTAGTGATCAAAACCGCAAAACCGCCCAAACCAAACCATTCAATTTGGTTTGGATTGGTTCTATTTTTATTTTTGAACGGTTTGGTTTAGGTTTCGATATTTAAAAATTCATAACTAATGGTTTGGTTCCAGTTTAGATGAAAAATTAGACCATCCAATCCGCGAACACCCTAACCGCAGGATCCAACTTTAAGAAAGAACATTTTAGAAAAGGCTCATCACTCTAAGTATACGGTCTATCCTGGCAGTACTAAGATGTACCGAGACTTGAGACAACACTATTGTTAGGACAATATGAAAAAATATGTAGCTCAGTTTGTTTCCAGTTGTATGACTTGTCAACAAGTAAAAGCAGAGCACCAAAGGCCATCTGGGTTACTGCAGCCTTTAGAGATACCGGAGTGGAAATGGAACGACAGGGCTTCCACGAACGCAAAGGAATCATGATGCAATATGGGTAATTGTGGATCGCTTAACTAAGTATGCACATTTCCTGCCTGTGAATATGAGAGACTCCTTAGAGAAATTGGCTCGTATATACATCGATGAAATAGTTCAATTACATGAGGTCCCTGTGTTTATTGTCTTTGATAAAGATCCTCGATTTACTTCCAGACTGTGGTAGCAATTGCAAAAAGCTTTGGGAACCAGATTGGACTTTAGTATAGTTTCTCATCCACAAGTAGATGGGCAGTCAGAGCGCACTATTCAGACAATGAAAGACATGATTCGAGCTTGTGTCTTGGATTTTGGGGGAAGCTGGGATAGGAATTTGACTTTGATTGAATTTGCCTATAATAATAGCTTTCATGCCTCAATTGGAATGGCACCTTATGAGGACTTATATGGGAGAAAATGTACATCCCCAATTTATTGGGATGATGTTGGGGAGCGAAAGTTTGTTATTGAACAGAAAGTACCATGGATTGATTAGGCATACAATAAGGTGAAATTGGTGCGACAATGCTTGCATACTGCCCAAAGTAGGCAAAAGAGCTATGCAGATAACCGTCACAAGGATTTGGAGTTTGTGGTTACTGATCAAGTCTTCGTGAGAGTGACACCCCATACTAGAATTACTCGCCATGGAAAGACAGGAAAACTAAATCCGCGATACATTGGGCCATTTGAAATTACTCAACGAATAGTTCCAGTAGCATATAGGTTGAAACTACCTCCACATCTAAGCAGAATGCATGCTGTTTTTCATGTGTCTCAACTCAAAAAGTACCATCACATCCCTGATCATGTGCTGGAACTTGAAAACAGGGAATTGGATAATACATGGCAGAATTAGTTCAAATTCTTTCAGAAGCGAATGCTTTGGAATATTCCATTCTTGAAGCAGCCACCGCTTCGGATCCTGCTCCTCTGCAATTTTCGGCCCATATTCTGGGTGTGCAATGTGGGATAACGCGAACTACATCTAGGGAAGTCCGTTGGGTGGGCCACAACCCACGACAATCATGCCAGGACTAACGAGATAAATCTCTCTCTTCTTCGTTTTTACTCCTCTGTCGAGGCAGTAAACTCCTCAGACTCGCCTACAAATAAACGATTATTGAGATCGTCAATTCACTACTTTAGCAGCACCAAGTTACGAATCAAGAATGGAAGCCAAAGGAAAAACCCATTCAGATTTTGGAACGTGAAACTAAAGTACTTCGTAATAAAGAGATACCACTGGTTAAAGTACTTTGGAAGCATCATGGAGTTGAGGAGGCAACCTGGGAAATCGAATAAGAGATGCGCCACATATACCCTCACTTGTTCTAAATTTTGAGAACGAAATTCATTAAGTAGGGAAGGATGTGAGACCTTGCTCCTAACCGAAGAGGTAACCCCGTTAGTTAATGTTCTAAGTCCTGAAATGGGCATGTGTAACTGATTATTTTATTTACTTACTATGCTTTTGGAAATGAAACATGGAATTGATTGAAATGGTTATTAAATTAAGTGGCAAAACCTAGAGTTTAGGGAACTTAGGGATGTAATGAGTAAATAGTTTTTCTTAAAAAAAAAGTAAAAGTAAAAGAAGGGTCTGGAGGAGGGATTAAGCAGGAGCATAGTTTTCAGGATTGAGATCCCATGCAGAATTGTTTTGTGATCACATGATCGGATTGGTCCCTGGATCGGTAGGATCGAATTATTAGGATCGTAAAAGTATAAAAATGGAGGCAAAAAATCCAGCTAAAATTCACATGTTTGGAGACGTTTCTGGACATGGTGCTAGTTGTTTTTGACGTGGGGCTAGTTGTTCTGAGACGTTTCTGGACATGGTAGTAGTTGTTTTTGGACGTGGTGCAAGTTGTTTTGAGACGTGGTGCTACTTGTTCTGAGACATTTCTGGACGTGGTGCTAGTTTTTTGGACGTGGTGCTAATTGTTCTGAGACGTTTCTGGACATGGTACTATTTGTTTTTGGACGTGGTGCTAGTTGTTCTGTGACGTGGTGGTCTATTTTTGTGAACAAAATAAGTTTAAATTCACACGAATGAATGTAGATGTTTCTGGACTTGGTGCTAGTTGTTTTTGACATGGTGCTAGTGTTCTGAGACGTGTTGGACTGTATTTGTGAAAAAAATAAGCTTAAATCACATGTATGGATGTAGACATTTCTGGACGTGGTGCTGGTTGTATTTGACGCGGTGCCAGTGTTCTGAGACGTTGTGGACTGTCTTTGTGAAAAAAATTAGCTTAAATTCACATGCATGGATGTAGACTTTTCTGGACATGGTGCTAGTTGTTTTTGACGTGGTGCTAGTGTTATGAGACGTGGTGGACTGACTTTGTGAAAAAAATCAGCTTAAATTCACATGCATGGATGTAGACGTTTCTGGAAGTGGTGCTAGTTTTTTTGACGTGGTGCTAGTGTTCTGAGACGTGGTGGACTGTCTTTGTGGAAAAAAATTAGCTTAAATTCACATGCATGGATGTAGACGTTTCTGGACGTGGTTTCAGTTGTTCTGTGACGTGGTGCTAGTGTTCTGAGACGTGGTGGACTGTCTTTTTAAAAAAATAAGCTTAAATTCACATGCATGGATGTAGATGTTTCTGGACGTGGTGCAAGTTGTTCTGCGACATGGTGGTCTGTTTTTGTGAACAAAATCAGTTTAAATTCACACGAATGGATGTAGACGTTTCTGGACGTGGTGCTAGTTATTTTTGACGTGGGGCGAGTGTTCTGAGACGTGGTGGACTGCCTTTGTGAAAAAAATCAGCTTAAATTCACATGCATTGATGTAGACATTTTTGGACGTGGTGCTAGTTGTTTTTGACGTTGTTCGAGTGTTCTGAGACGTGGTGGACTGCCTTTGTGAAAAAAATCAGCTTAAATTCACATGCATCGATGTAGACGTTTCTGGACGTGGTGCTAGTTGTTTTTGACGTGGTTGAAGTTGTTCTGACACGTGGTGCTAGTTGTTTTTGTTAAAAAAATCTCTTAAATTCACATGCATGGAAGTAGATGTTTCTGGATGTGGTTCTAGTTGTTTTTGGACGTCGTTCTAGTTGTTATGAGACGTGGTGGACTATTTTTGTGAAAAAAAATCAGTTTAAATTCACATGCATGGATGTAGACGTTTCTGGACGTGGTTCAATTTTTTTTTTGACGTGATGCTAGTGTTATGAGACGTGGTGGACTGTTTTTGTGAAAAAAATCAGATTAAATTCACATGCATGGATGTAGACGTTTCTGGACGTGGTGCTAGTTGTTCTGTGACGTGGTGGGCCGTTTTTGTGATCAAAATCAGTTTAAATTCACACGAATGGTTGTAGACGTTTCTGGACGTGGTGCTAGTTGTTTTTGACGTGGTGCTAGTGTTCTGAGACGTGGTGGACTGTATTTTCCCTACGGATCGTACAGACTCTTGAAATCGGTCCGATCCCACGATCCTATATGATTCTGTCTGATCCCACTACGATCCCACCTATAAACTCGATCCCTAACGATCCTAGATCGATTTTGTGGTTTTGGAGCGTAGGAACGGACGATCCTACTATCCGGATCGCGAGTTTGCAAACTATGAGCAGCAGAACGAACGAGAAGAAAAAAAAAAAAAAAAAAAAAAAAAAGAAGTCTTCCTGCTTCTTCTGTGGTGATTATCCCATTCCCTTACTCACCTCCACTTACTATCTGTTCTGAGCTTCATCCCTCTCCCAAATTTTCCCACGAAACTTCTTTGTTGCAGCTGATAAACCTTGGAGAGCAACCGACAACATGAATTGAACACCAACTACTACAGAGCAACCTTCAAAGCTTTAGGAACCAAGCTTGGGTGAAGGTTCAGGAACTACTCGAGCTTTAGGATCGAAATTTTAGGTTGTTATTGTGCACTACAGTAGTTATTCAAGGTAAAGAACATCTCCCTTACATTTCATAGCAAACCCCTTAGAAGATTTTTATTTTGATTTTTATTTTCAGTTTGAAAAAAATAGGAGTTAGGATTTGCATGACCCCAACAGCACCAAAGTCTATCTAGGGTTTCGTTGAAGGTAATTATACCATTGATAGAAATCCTTTACCTACCTAGAATTGGATTTGGTGCATGTCTTTGCTTAGTTTGTGTGAGGTCTATTATTGATTTGGGGCTGGTTTGATGAGTGGAGATGGTTATGTTGATCTAGTACTCTAAAACCTATGCTAAGAGTTAATTTTTGATCTTTTGTTCTTGTATAATCCTATTCATTGATCATTGGTTTAGGACTACGAATTTTTTGGTATGAATCCAAAGTTTTTTATGCATGAATTGTGAATGGTTGCTGATGTATTTTGCACTTGGAGGCCCTAGTTAAGGAGCCAATCTTGAGGCTTCATAACCCTGTTCTTCTACTGCCTCTTGGGTCAAACTCTAGCTTCCTGTAAACTTCATTTTTCAAGGATTATCTAGGATTTTATGTTTTGTAAAATTTTTCTTAAGGATTTCTCTAAAGCATGCAGTGTATGAAACATGAGACTGCTGAAATTTTCAGAAAAAAATCAGCAATACACTTTCCTTTCCATAGTATATGTCTTTCTAGTTTTCAGGCTATTCTTCAAAAGATCCTCATTGTTTCATGATTTAAATCATAAGAAATGCTTAATTTTCCTAGTTTGTCAGCTGGAACAAAACCTTTAGAAACTGCAGCTATTTTTTTTTTTGGAGAATTTTTGCCCAAACCAGCCAACTTCAACATGTTGTATCGTATCCCTCGTTCTGTGTCCGATTTGTAAAAATATTAGCTTGTTTTAAACTTTATATTATGAGGATTATGAAGAATTTTACGGCTTGTTATTTGGAGTTGTAAATCTTCCATAAACGAGTTCTGAAGCAGAGGCGATGATGCTGTTTTTCGGCAGAAATTCTGAACGGCCCACCTTACTTTAAAAATTCACATATCCTTCATTCCTTGTCCGATTTGGGAAAAATTTGCCTTGATTTAAACCTCTTCATCTAAGGTTACTCACAAATTTTTAGAGTTTAATTTCGCCTCTTAAATCTTCTCATAATGTTGTTTAAACCTAACTAGCTGCTGCAACAGTTTTCTAAAAATCAGCAAGGTGATTTCTTGCTTGTAACTTATCAAAAATTTCTGAACCCCTTGAGCCATTGAACTTGTTTTCTTACATTAGTTTCTTTTCAAGCTGCAACTATAGCGAAAGATAATTTACAATAGAAAGAACTTGTCCTAGGTCATTAATAGCAAATCATTCTTTGTTTTCTAGGGAACAAGCTGGACAAGACTAGCAATTCCGGATTTTGAGCATCGGTGAGTGTTCTCGCTATTTCTCTTCTGCATGTATGCTACTGTACTAATGTGCATTGTTGGTGTGTGCCTATATACAAATATGAGAGAGTACATGTTTAGCTATATGCACGATGGAGTATTTATCCCATGCCTTGTTAAAATTATTGAACTTCATGGCGTTACCAATGCTTTTCTGCTTGTAAATGTTGCTTGTATGCATGGATGGATGTCATAGCATAACAGGATCCGTGTACCTTATTTGCTTGTGCAAATGTTGGCCGTGATGGGATCCCCAACCCTCTGTGCTGAATTCTTCAAGCCAGCAACGGGCTCGGTTGATTGAATAAAGCCTTCTTGAGGTAGTGGTTAGATAACATAAAAGAAATGGAAAATGAATGTTTGGGCAAGGTTAGCGACAGTGCGGAGACCCGCACCAAAAGGTACTGTAGTAGCTGGAGGTCTTGCCTTGTGATCAGGTAGCACAAGTGTGTATCCAGCAACGCTAAATGATGTTTACTGAATGGATTAAAAGCTTTACTATTGGTTCAATGTTTGTCTTGGCATGGGATGCTCCTGAGATTATTATTGTTGAACTGTGCATGATTGTTTAAACAAACAGAGAACCTCATGGGCATTAGCTCACTATTTTTTTTTTTTTTATAAACTATTACTTTTCCAGCTGGGAGGCCTAGACAAAAGCTAGAGCAGCGGGAGTACACGATGTACTAGCTAGAAGTGTCTAGACATTAGCTTTGTGGTTGTATATATGTGTGAGGCCTAGAAAGCCGTACGTGACTGTTTGTATTTTCCTAGTTTGATGTTATAGCTCTCCAAACTTGGTAATAGGACTTATAACTTGTGTGTTGCTACTCCGGCTTGTTGGAGTTAAATACATAAGCTATGCTTGTATTGTAAATTTTCTAAGTTAATATATCGATTTATGTTTTGATTATATTTTGTTGTGCATTATTTGTCCATTTATATTATGTAATTAGATGATGTGTCTTGTGTGACACAGTAGATCTCATCATTGGTTAAAAGACATAATATATATGAATGAGGTTCGTAACCGAGACAACTTTGGACAAACTGTCGGTTTAGGTTATTATGTGATTTGGATAATTGGTTTGTCTAAAATGATTGAATCATATAGATATGCCCGGGGCATGTTGAACTTGACAATTTGGAATGATTTGTCTTGTACTGATTTAATAGACAAATCATTCTTAGTATTCTATCTCTTAATCCCTAGACTCGAGCGGGCATAAAGATTAGACATAGTGTACTTTGATCTGCCAATGGGTGAGGTCAATTGTGGCCAACAGTCTCGGTAGGTTGGGTGCTCGTGTTTAGTTTGTTGGTGTGCTGCTGCTTGTCGAAAGGAAACCATGTACCGGTGCGTCCGGGGTGATGGTGCTCCCGAGATGAGCTCGTAATGTTTATTATACTAAACCCGGCCGGTGGACTTATGTCCGGTATAGTAAAAAGGTCGAGTGGTACTAGTATCAGAATTAAAGAAGTTAATTAATTAATTTATCAGTAAATTAATAAATTAACGAGCACTATATCTTTGATGTGAGGAGATTATGAATAAATTAATTAAGTTGTTCCGGAAGCAATTCTGGTGTAGAATGGTAGTGCCAAAATTAATCCGTTAGTGGTACGATTAATTTTGTAATGGGTTAATTGAATAGGTAGAATTAATTAATTGATTAATTATTCCTAAGGGTTAATTGAGTAATTAACAAAGTGAAATTAATTTTTTTGAAGCACAAAGTGAAATTAATTAATTAATTAATTAAGTCTTAAGTTTCAATTAGAATTAGGAAATCCTAGAGATTATGAATCTAATTTGGATTTGGTTTATCCTATTAGATTGGTTACCTAATTGAATTTGGAAACTAATTAATTACCTAAACCCATTAGGAAGACCAATCCTAAACCAACTTGGGGTCTCTCTTGTAACTCTATATATAGACAAGGGATTAGCTATTCCACAATATACAATTCATAAGTTTTCAAGACAAGAAAACTAGAGAGAGAAATAATTTTATCTCTCAAGTTCGGATTTTTGAAGCTCAAAAGTTGGCTGCTCTCTCTTCAAACCAGCGGCCTGATTTTCTCAATTCCCGGCGGCACGTGGTTCTAAGAGCGACGGCGCGTGAGTGTCTTTCGGCGGTGCGTGAAGTTCACGCGCGCAGGTGGTGGTTCTGGAGCATCTTCTGGTAACCCAGTTGTGGTGATTAGCTGATCAAATTGCTCGTTAGATTGCTGCCCACACAGTATACAGGCAAAGTCTTGAGGCATATAAGAGAATCATCTGAGTATACGCTTCAATAGGTAATTCTTATGTTTCCGCTTTAATTAAGAAATTTTTTTTGTTGCGTGATAAATCAACTGCGTGCAAACCCAGATCCTGCGCAATGTTATTTCAAAAGGGTTGGAATAGCGATTGTGCTAGCGTCTAGGCCTGACCTAAGATTCTGATTCTGGATTGCATAGCAAGAAAGTGAGTTTCTGGGTAGGCCCGGACAGATAATTTTTCAATTGGTGTCAGAGCATGGTTTTGGGTTTTGTGCTTGTTCGGTTTATTACATGGTTTTATCCGCAGATGGTTCAAAAATCCTGACTATTATGGCTACGTTTGTATGGGTTTTAATTAAATTCCGGGACATGTCTGGATTTGATTTTATTATGAATGTTTGTAATAGTATAACCATGTGCTGGAAGCATTGTAGGATTAGATCAAATATGTAGTAGGATTTTTTCTATGTAATTTCGATTCTTTAATTTTCCTATAAAGTCTTGTAGTAGGAGAATTAATTTTGTAATCGAAAGCGTTATGGTGGGTAACTTGAATTCGTGGATTTTGGGTTATCGTTAATTCGTAGAAACCCAGAAAAACCCAGAACGAATTGCAAGAAGACCAAATAGCGTGGGAAGAAGCGAAGGAGGGATCAGAGGCAAGGGGCGGCGCTGGCGAAAAATCGCCGGCAGAAGTCACCGGCCGACAGCGGTGCAATCGCAGCAGTTGCTGTGCGCGCGCAACCTATTCGGGTCGCGTTTTGACCTGTTTTTTCTCCAGATTTCGTTTTTTGAAGTTCAAGACTCTTTCAATCGAGTTACGTGACGGGACACAAGATCAAGGCAAAAGATGGAAGCGATTAAAACTATAATAGTCGGGAAATTTAATTTTCGCATTTATTTCCCGTATTTATTGTTTTAATTTTTATGTTTTAATTTTTGGCGCTGTATTTTAGATGCATGATTTTAAAGCATGATGGTTTTATGATTGTATATAACTTAGGGTTAGTTAATTGCATGTTAAAACCGGAAAAACCCTCAATTTAGAAATCTAAGTAGGAGTGGGTTGGTTTAATATCCCTACGACCACCATTACGAGTTCATATGCGATGTGGGTGGGCTTGCGCGTTGGTATTAGGGCCTTTCTCCATTCGGATGAGTCCAACCACAACATTGCTAGATTATGAATTTCTGAGTAAGATGACTAGAGTAAGTTTAACTAGGAGAAATACGATACCCTCTCCATCTGAGGCGCACTATCCTGAGGTAACAAGCTCATAAGTAACGTAAGGGCACACAATTAGTGTACGATCTGTAGTATTCCTCTCATCGAGGTCACGCTGCTTATATGTATGGCTGAAAGCACTGACTATTAGCTACATTGATCAATAGATCGTTTGGTCAGATAATGTAGTTAATGAACTTGGTTCTTCTCAAATGAATGTGGGTTAGTGTAAACGTCCACACTATCGTGGCTTGCGAGAATCCCGGTGAATGAGATGTTGGTGGATTAAAATTATTATTTTGAGGGAAGTTAATAATTGTTAGAATTTCCTTGTTTACAAAATTCTAGATTTAATAACTGAAACATTGTCTGTTTATTTATTTTACAGTTTTCGATATGGCATTCAACCCCTTAGTTGCTATATTGAAAGACAATAAGTTAATTGGAACTAATTATGTCGACTGGAGTCGTAACTTGGACATTGTCCTGATGGCAGAGCAGTATAAGTTTGTGCTCACCGAAGTATGTCCAGATGTGCCTAACGAGGACTCTCCTCAAGAGGATAGGGATGCCTATGCTAGGTGGAGAAAAGCGGATGAGATGGCGTGATGCTATATTTTGCCCTCTGTGTCAAATGTGCTGCAATATCAGCTTTATCCCATAGTCTCTGTCTTCAACATAATGGCTCACCTAAGGGAGATGTTCGCTCATCAAGGCAGGACTGCTAGGCAAGCAACCAGGAGAAAGTTGATGAACACTAAAATGGCTGAGGAAGATCGGTGAGAGATCATGTGCTTCACATGATCAGTAACATCAACGAGATAGAGGTGTTGGGAGGTGAAATCGACCCAGAAAGTCAGATAGATATCATCCTCCAGAGCTTACCCTCTAGTTTTGAGTAGTTTCGGGTCAACTATAACATGAATCAAAGGGTTTACACTTTACCCGAGCTCTTAACTGATTTGGTGTCGGCCGAAGGCATCTTCCATGAGAATAAGCAAGCTTTGGTCACAGCGAAGGCTTCAAGTTCTTCTTCTACGCCTACAGGCAAGAAGAATAAGAAGAAGAAGACGGCCAAGAAACTTGCTGCAAAGCCTGAAATCGCAAAGAAGAGCAAACCCAAAGGCAAATGCTTCAGGTGCAGGAAAACGGGACACTGGAAAGCGGACTGTCCAAAGCCTAAACGTACGATAGTTTCTGCCCTAATTACTGAGATATGTTTAGCGGTGATTCCCACAGATACTTGGTCTGTGGATTCAGGCGCCACTGATCATGTTTGTAATTCTTTGCAGGGGTTCCAAGTAACCCGGAAGCTTAGAGAGGGTGAGCTGGACATCTACATGGGCGACACTACAAGAGTGTCAGTAGATGTAGTGGGAGTAGTCAGCCTAAATTTTGATAATTCTAGGCTAGATTTATTTAATTGTTTTTATGTACCGAGTTTTAGAAAGAACCTTCTTTTTGGTTTCTAAACTCTTAAAGAATGGTTACAAGTTTATTTTTTCTGATGATTTTGTATTTATTAGAAGAAATGGAAAACTTATTTGTTCTGGTTCATTGGCTGACAATTTGTTTGTGGTTAATTCTAACTCCCCTGTTGTGCAAAACATAGAAACATATAGCTCTTTATCTAACAGTAATAAGAGGAAAAAACCTTCTGAAATGAATCAAACCTATCTTTGGCATCTCAGGCTTGGTCATATAAACCTTAGTAGGATTCAGAGGTTGGTCAATGATGGACCTTTAGGTTCATTAGAGATTGACAGTTATTCAACCTGCGAATCTTGCTTGGAAGGTAAAATGACCAAGAGACCTTTTAAGGCAAAAGGTTATAGAGCTAAAGAAGAATTAGAGTTGGTTCATTCTCACTTGTGTGGACCAATGTCGGTCCAAGCACGAGGTGGGTTTGAGTATTTCGTGATGTTCAAGGATGACTACTCAAGGTACGGGTACATTTACCTAATGCATCACAAGTCCGCGTGCTTTGGAAAGTTCAAAGAGTTTCAGGTAGATGTGAAGAAACATCATGGTAAGAGTATCAAGACACTGCTATCAGATTGTGGTGGGGAGTACCTGTCCCACGAATTTCGATAATACCTCAGTGAGGTAGGAATTCAGTCTCAGTTGTCTGTACCTGGCACGCCACAGCAGAACGGTATGGCAGAAAGAAGAAATCAAACTCTCATGGAAATGGTTAGGTCGATGATGATCTATAGTGATTTGCCGAGTTCATTATGGGGATATGCCTTAGAAACAGCAGTGTATATTCTTAATCTTGTACCATCTAAAATCGTGCCTTCAACCCCAGTAGAGTTGTGGAACGGGCGAAAGCCTAGTCTAAGACATCTCAGAATTTGGGGTTGCCTAGCACATGTGCTTAAGGCAGATGCGGCTAAGTTAGATGCAAGAATAGAATTAATGCTGTTTGTAGGATATCCTAGGGGTACGAAAGGTGGTATGTTTTATAGTCCTAAAGATCAGAAGGTGGTAGTTAGTACCAACGCTAGATTTTTGGAGGAAAACTATATCCTAGATCACAAGCCCAAGAGTAAGATAGTAGTAGAAGAGCTTAGGAGACAAACTAATAATACTGATGCACCAGCACAAGTAGATACACCACACACTGCACAAAAGATCACAGATGATGCGCCTGCACAGGTGGTGCCTCGTCGTAGTGGGAGGGTTGTAAGACAGCCCGACAGGTTCATTGGTGTGGGAGAGGCATCAGACCTAGTCTCAGGTGTGCCTGAACATGACCCAGTAAGCTACAATGAGGCTCTCCGAGATAAAGATGCAAAATCTTGGCGTAAGAAAATGATATCCGAGATGGGGTCAATGGACCACAATCAAGTCTGGGAGCTTGTGGACCTCCCTGATGGGTTTAAGCCCATTGGATGCAAGTGGGCCTACAAACGTAAGAGAGGACCTGACGGAAAGGTAGAAACCTTTAAAGTTAGGCTGGTGGCGAAGGGGTATACTTAGAAAGAGGGAATCAATTATGAGGAAACCTTCTCCCCGGTAGCCATGCTTAAGTCGATCCAGATTCTCTTGGCCATAGCTGCTCATTTAGATTATGAGATATGGCAGATGGATGTTAAGACAACTTTCCTAAACGGAAGTCTTGAGGAAACCATCTTCATGCAGCAACCAGAGGGATTCGTTGAGAAAGGCTAAGAGCATAAGTTTTGCAGGCTTTAGAGGTCCATTTATGGACTTAAGCAGGCATCGAGATCTTAGAACATCCTGTTTGATGAGGTAATCCAGTCATACGGATTTACTCAGTGTCCGGATGAGCAACGTGTGTACCGCAGACGTGATGGAAACTCAGTGGTGTTTCTTGTGCTTTACGTAGATGACATTCTATTGATTGGCAACAACAAGAAAGTCTTATTAGACGTAAAGGCATGGCTGTCCAAGCAGTTTGATATGAAGGACTTAGGATAAGCGGGACATATCCTTGGGATCAAGATAATTCGAGATCGTAGGAAACGTTCGTTAACGCTCTCCCAAGCTTCATACATAGATACGATTCTGGCCCGTTTTAACATGCAGAACTCCAAGAAAGGTTTTTTACCTTTCAGACACGGAGTGCATCTGTCTAAAGAACAGTCTCCCAAGACTGTTGAGGACATAGAGACCATGAAGATAGTTCCTTATGCTTTGGCAGTAGGAAGTCTCATGTATGTCATGTTGTGTACGAGGCCTGATATCCGATATGCCATTGGCATTGTAAGCAGATATCAGAGTAACCCCGGGAGAGCTCATTGGGAGGCAGTAAAATGCATTCTCAAGTGTTTGCGCAGAACGAGAGACCAAGTGTTGGTCTATTAGGCACCAGAGCTGGTACCCAGGGGTTGCACAGATTTAGATTTCCAAGGCGACAGGGACAAGAGCAAGTCTACCTCAGAATATGTGTTTACTCTGGGAGGTGGAGCCATAGTTTGGCGGAGTGTCAAGCAGAAATGCATGGCGAACTCTACCATGGAGGCTGAATACGTTGCTGCATTAGAGGCAGCGAAAGAAGCAGTATGGCTCAAGAACTTCCTAGTGGACTTAGATTTGATTCCTGGTTTTCAGAAGTCTATCACGGTGTATTGTGATAACAACGGTGCAGTAGCAAACTCGAAGGAACCACGAGCCCACAAGGTGAGTAAACATATACAGCGCAAGTACCACCTGATACGAGATATCGTAAAGAGGGAAGACGTGGTCGTGGTTAAGATAGCATCAGAGGATAACCTTGCAGATCCATTCACGGAGACATTGACTTCAAAAGTCTTTGAGGCTCACGTGGAGGGCATGAGAATCAGATACTTAGGAGAGCCATGACAGTTTTTCTAGATATATAGTAGCAGAGTATATATGGGCTGTATGTAGATGCATACTTAAAGCACAGCTTAAGTATTAGTGGGAGATTGTTGGAGTTAAATGCATTAGCTATGCTTGTATTGTACATTTTCCCAGTTAATATATCGATTTATGTTTTGGTTATATTTGTTGTGCATTATTTGTCCATTTATATTATGTAGTTAGATGATGAGGTGTCTTGTGTGACACAGTAGATCTCATCATTGGTTAAAAGATATAATATATAAATGAGGTTCGTAACCGAGACAGATTTGGACAAACTGTCGATTTAGGTTATTATGTGATTCAGATAATTGGTTTGTCTAAACTAATTGAATCATATAGATATGCCCGGGGCATGTTGAACTTGACCATTTGGAATGATTTGTCTTGTACTGATTTAATAGACAAATCGTTCTTAGTATTCTATCTCTTAATCCCTAGACTCGAGCGGGCATGAGGATTAGACATAGTGTACTTTGATCTGCCAATGGGTGAGGTCAATTGTGGCAAACAGTATCGGTAGGTTGGGTGCGCGTGTTTAGTTACTTGGTGTGCTGCTGCTTGTCGAAAGGAAACCATGTACCGGTGTGTCCGGGGTGATGGTGCTCCCGAGATGAGCTCGTAATGTTTATTATACTAAACCCGGTCGGTGGACTTATGTTTGATATAGTAAAAAGGTCGAGTGATACTAGTTTCAGAATTAAAGAAGTTAATTCTTTAATTTAACAGTAAATTTATAAATTAAAGAGCACTATATCTTTGATGTGGGGAGATTATGAATAAATTAATTAAGTTGTTCCGAAAACAATTCTGGTATAGGATGGTAGTGCCAAAATTAATCCGTTAGTGGTACGATTAATTTTGTAATGGGTTAATTGAATAGGTAGAATTAATTAATTGATTGATTATTCCTAAGGGTTAATTGAGTAATTAACAAAGTAAAATTAATTAATTAATTAATTAATTAATTAATTAAGTCTTAAGTTTCAATTAGAATTAGGAAATCCTGGAGATTAGGAATCGAATTTGGATTTGGTTTATCCTATTAAATTGGTTACCTAATTGGATTTGGAAACTAATTAATTACCTAAACCCATTAGGAAGACCAATCGTAAACCAACTTGGGTCTCTCTTGTAACCCTATATATAGACAATGGATTAGTTATTCCACAATATACAATTCATAAGTTTTCAAGACAAGAAAACTAGAGAGAGAAAATCCTAGAGAGAAAAATAATTTTATCTCTCAAGTTCAAATTTTTGAAGCTCAAAAGTCGGCTGCTATCTTTTCAAACCGGTGGCCGGATTTTCTCAATTCCTGACTGCGCGTGGTTCTAGGAGCGACGGCGCATGAGTCTCTCTCAGGCGGTGCGTGAAGTTCACACGCGCAGGTGGTGGTTCTGGAGAATCTTCTGGTAACCCAAGTGTGGTGATTAGCTGATCAAATTGCTCGTTAGATTGCTGCCCACACAGCATACAAGCAAAGTCTTAAGGCATACAAGAGAATCACCTGAGTATACACTTCAATAGGTAATTCTTATGTTTCCGCTTTAATTAAGAATTTTTTTTTTGTTGCATGGTAAATCGAATGAGTGCAAACTCAGATCCCGCGCAATGTTATTTCAAAAGGGTTAGAATAGCGATTGTGCTAGCGTCTAGGCCTGGCCAGAGATTCCGATTTTGGAATGCATAGCATGAAAGTGAGTTTCTGGGTAGGCCCGGGCAGATAATCTTTCAAACATATCTTTCCAAAAGAAGACGACAGTGAAAGATTTTCTGTCCGGGCCTAGCCAGAATCTCACTTTTGTGCTATGCATTCAAGAATCGGAATCTCTGGCCAGGCGTAGATGCTAGCACAATCGCTATTCCAACCCTTTTGAAATAACATTGCGCAGGATCTGGGTTTGCACTTATTCGATTTATCACGCAACAAAAATTCTTAATTAAAAGCGGAAGAATAAGAATTACCTATTGAAGCGTGTACTTAGGTGATTCTCTTGTATGCCTTAAAGACTTTGCTTGTATGCTGTGTGGGCAGAAATCTAACGAGCAATTTGATCAGCTAATCACCACAATCCACCTGCAGGAATAAACCAGCTGTCACAATCGTCTCGTATGAGAACCACAACTGGGATTTTCTCTCTCTAGTTTTCTTGTTTTGAAAACTT
Organism: Knoxia roxburghii; assembly: GCA_030378225.1. Taxonomy (NCBI): domain Eukaryota; kingdom Viridiplantae; phylum Streptophyta; class Magnoliopsida; order Gentianales; family Rubiaceae; genus Knoxia; species Knoxia roxburghii. The sequence continues at coordinate 38,870,088 of CM059415.1, read as the reverse complement.
ATGAATTGTATATTGTGGAATAGCTCATCGTTGTCTATATGTAGAGTTACAAGAGAGACCCCAAGGTTGTTTAGGATTGGTCTTCCTAATGGTTTTAGGTAATTAATTAGTTTCCAATTTCAATTGGATAACCAATCTAATAGGATAAACCAATTCCAAATTCGATTCCTGATCTCCAGGATTTCCTAATTCTAATTGAAACTTAAGACTGACTTAATTAATTAATTCTACTTTGTTAATTACTCAATTAACCCTTAGGAATAATTAATCAATTAATTAATTCTACCTATTCAATTAACCCATTACAAAATTAATTGTACCACTAACGGATTAATTTTGGCACTACCATCCTACACCAGAATTGCTTCTGGAATAACTTAATTAATTTATATTCATAATCTCACCACATCAAAGATGTAGTGCTTGTTAATTTATTAATTTACTGATAAATTAATTAATTAACTTCTTTAATTCTGAAACTAGTACCACTCGATGTTTTTACTATACCAGACATAAGTCCACCGGCTGAGTTTAGTATAATAAACATTACGAGCTCATCTCGGGAGCACCATCATCCCGGACGCACCAGTACATGGTTTTCTTTCGACAAGCAGCAGCACACCAAGTAACTAAACACGTGCACCCAACCTACCGAGACTATTGGCCACAATTGACCTCACCCATTGGCATATCAAAGTACACTATGTCAAATTCTCATGCCCGCTCGAGTCTAGGGATTAAGAGATAGAATACTAAGAACGATTTGTCTATAAAATCTGTACAAGACAAATCATTCCTATTGGTCTAGTTCAATACGCCCCGGGCATATCTATTGATTCAATCAGTTTAGACAAACCAATTATCCAAATCACATAATAACCTAAACCGATAGTTTGTCCAAAGCTGTCTCGGTTACGAACCTCATTTATATATTATGTCTTTTAACCAATGATGAGATCTACTGTGTCACACAAGACACCTCATAATCTAACTACATAATATAAATGGACAAATAATGCACAACTAAATTTAACCAAAACATTAATCGATATATTAACTGAAAAAAAGTACAATACAAGCATAGCTTATGTATTCAACCCTAACAATCTCTCACTAATACTTATGTTGTGCTTTAAGTATACAACTACATTCAACTCTTATACAATCTGCTACTATATATCTATAAAAACTGTCATGGCTCTCCTAAGTATCTGACTCCCATGCCCTGCACGTGAGCCTCAAAGACTTTTGAAGTCAATGTCTTCGTGAACGGATCTGCAAGGTTATCATCTGATGCTATCTTAGCCACGACCATGTTTTCCCTCTTTACGATATCTCGTATCAGGTGGTACTTGCGTTGTATATGTTTACTTACCTTGTGGGCTCTTGGTTCCTTCGAGTTTGCTACTGCACCGTTGTTATCACAATACACCGTGATAAACTTCTGCAAACCAGGAATCACATCTAAGTCCACTAGGAAGTTCTTAAGCCATACTGCTTCTTTCACTGCCTCTGATGCGGCATCGTACTCAGCCTCCATGGTAGAGTCTGCCACGCATTTCTGTTTGACACTCCGCCAAACTATGGCTCCACCTCCTAGAGTAAACACATACCCTGAGGTAGACTTGCTCTTGTCCCCGTCTCCTTGAAAATCTAAATCTGTGTAATCTCAGGGTACCAGCTCAGGCGCCTGATAGACCAACACTCGGTCTCTTGTTCTGTGCATATACTTGAGAATGCATTTTACTGCATCCCAATGTGCTTTCCTAGGGTTACTCTGATATCTGCTTACAAAGCCAATGACATAACAGATATTAGGCCTCGTACACAACAAGGCATACATGAGACTTCCTTTTGCCGAAGCATAAGGAACTGTCTTCATGGCCTCTATCTCCTCAACAGTCTTGGGAGACTGTTCTTTAGACAGATGCACTCCGTTTCTGAAAGGTAGAAAACCTTTCTTGGAGTTCTGCATGTTAAAACGGGCCAGAATCGTATCTATGTATGAAGCTTGGGAGAGTGTTAATGAACGTTTCCTACGATCTCGAATTATCTTGATCCCAAGGATATGTCCCGCTTCCCCTAAGTCCTTCATATCAAACTGCTTGGACAGCCATGCCTTTACGTCTGATAACACTTTTTTGTTGTTGCTAAACAATAGAATATCATCTACGTAAAGCATAAGAAACACCACAGAGTTTCCATCACGTCTGCAGTACACACGTTGCTCATCCAGACACTGAGTAAATCTGTAGGACTGGATTACCTCATCAAATCGGATGTTCCAAGATTTGGATGTCTGCTTAAGTCTGTAAATGGACCTCTTAAGCCTGTAAACCTTATGCTCTTGGCCTTTTTCAACGAATCCCTCTGGTTACTGCATGAAGATGGTTTCCTCAAGACCTCTGTTTAGGAAAGCTGTCTTGACATCCATCTGCCATATCTCATAATCTAAATGAGCACCTATGGCCAAGAGAATCCGGATCGACTTAGGCATGGCTACCGGGGAAAAGGTTTCCTCATAATCGATTCCCTTTTTCTAAGTATACCTCTTCGCCACCAGCCTACCTTTTTCTGAGTATACCTCTCTTACGTTTATAGACCCACTTACATCCAATGGGCTTAAACCCATCAGGCAGGTCCACAAGCTCCCAGACTTGTTTGTGGTCCATTGACCCTATCTCGGATATCATTGCCTTACGCCAAGATTCTGCATCTTTATATCGGAGAGTCTCATTGTAGTTTATTGGGTCAGGTTCAGGCGCGCCTGGGACTAGGTCTGAGGTCTCTCCCACGCTAATGAACCTGTCGGGCTGTCTTACAACCCTCCCACTACGACGAGACACCACCTGTGTAGGCGCATCATCTGTGATCTCTTGTGCAGTGTGTGGTGCATCTACTTGTGTTGGTGCATCAGGATTATTAGTTTGTCTCCTAAGTTCTTCAGTACTATCTTACTATTGGGCTTGTGATCTAGAATATGGTCTTCCTTCAAAAATCTAGCGTTGGTACTAACCACCACCTTCTGATATTTAGGACTATAAAACAGACCACCTTTCGTTCCCCTAGGATATCCTACAAACAACATTAATTCAGTTCTCGCATCTAATTTAGCCGCATCTGCCTTAAGCACATGTGTTGGGCAACCCCAAATTCTGATATATCTTAGACTAGGCTTTCGCCCATTCCACAACTCTACCGGGGTTGAAGGCACGGTTTTAGATGGTACAAGATTAAGAATATATTTTTCTATTTCTAAGGCATATCCCCAGAACGAACTTAACAAATCACTATAGCTCATCATCGACCTAACAATTTCCATGAGAGTTTGATTCCATCTTTCTACTACACCATTCTGCTGTGGCGTGCCAAATACAGACAACTGAGATTGAATTTTGACCTCCCTGAGGTATTCTCAAAATTCGTGGGATAGATACTCCTCACCACGATCTGATCGTAGTGTCTCGTTACTCTTACCATGATGCTTCTCCACATCTGCCCGAAACTCTTTGAACTTGCTAAAGTATTCGGACTTGTGACGCATTAGGTAAATGTACCCGTACCTTGAGTTGTCATCCGTGAATGTCACGAAATACTCAAACCCACCTCGTGCTTGGACCGAAATTGGTCCACACAAGTCAGAATGAATTAACTCTAGTACTTCTTTGGCTCTAGAACCTTTTGCTTTAAAAGGTCTCTTGGTCATCTTACCCTCCAAGCAAGATTCGTAGGTTGAATAACTGTCAATCTCTAATGAACCTAAAGGTCTATCATTGAGCAACCTCTGAATCCTACTAAGGTTTATATGACCTAGCCTGAGATGCCAAATATAGGTTTGATTCATTTAAGAAGGTTTCTTCCTCTTATTAATGTTAGATAAAGAGCTATCTGTTTTTATGTTTTGCACAATAGGGGAGTTAGAATTAACCACGAATAAATTGTCAGCCAATGAACCAGAACAAATAAGTTTTCCATTTCTTCTAATAAATATAGAATTATCAGAAAAAATAAACTTATAACCGTTCTTTAAGAGTTTAGAAACCGAAATAAGGTTCTTTCTAAAACTCGGTACATAAAGACAATTAACTAACTCTAATCTAGAATTTTCAAAATTCAGAATGACTACTCCCACTGTTTCCACTGACACTCTTGTAGTGTCGCCCATGTAGATGTCCAGCTCACCCTCTCTAAGCTTCCGGGTTACTTGGAACCCCTGCAAAGAATTATAAACATGATCAGTGGCACCTGAATCCACACACCAAGTATCTGTGGGAATCACCACTAAACATGTCTCAGTAATTAGGGTAGAAACTATCGTACCTTTAGGCTTTGGACAATCCACTTTCCAGAGTCCCATTTTCCCGCACCTGAAGCACTTGCCTTTGGGCTTGCTCTTCTTTGTGATTTCAGGCTTTGCAGTAAGTTTCTTGGCCTTCTTATTCTTCTTGCCTTTAGGCGCAGAAGAAGAACTTGAAGCCTTCACTGTGACCAAAGCTTGCTTCTTCTCGTGAAAGATGCATTCGGCCGACACCAAATCAGTTAAGAGCTTGGGTAGAGTGTAAACTCTTTGATTCATATTATAATTGATCCGAAACTGCTCAAAACTAGAGGGTAAACTCTAGATAATGATATCTATCTGACTTTCTGGGTCGATTTCACCTCCCAACACATCTATTTCGTTGATGTTACTGATCATGTGAAGCACATGATCTCTTACCGATTCGTTCTCAGCCATTTTAGTGTTCATCAACTTTCTCATGGCTGTTCGTCTAGTAGTCCTGCCTTGATGAGAGAACATCTTCCTTAGGTGAGCCATCATGTTGAAGACAGAGACCATGGGATGAAGCTAATGTTGCAGCACATTTGACACAGAGGCCAAAATATAGCACCACGCCATTTCATCCACTTTTCTCTGCCTGGCATAGGCATCCCTATCCTCTTGAGGAGAGTCCTCGTTAGGCACAGCTGGATATAATTCGGTGAGCACAAACTTATATTGCTCTGCCATCAGGACAATGTCCAAGTTACGACTCCAGTCGACATAGTTAGTTCCAATTAACTTATTGTCTTTCAATATAGCAGCTAAGGGGTTGAATGCCATATCGAATACTGTAAAATAAATAAACAAAAAATGTTTCCATAATTAAATCTAGAATTTTGAAAACAAGAAAATTCTAACAATTATTGACTTCCCTCAAAACAATAATTTTAATCCACCAACATCTCATTCACCGGGATTCTCGCAAGCCACGATAGTGTGGACGTTTATGCTAACCCACATTCGTTTGAGAAAACCCAAGTTCATTAACTACACTATCTGACCAAACGATCTATTGATCAATGTAGCTAATAGTCGGTGCTTTCAGCCATACAAATAAGCAGCGTAACCTCGATGGGAGGGATACTACAGATCATACACTAAGTTTGTGCCATTACATGACTTCTGAGTTTGTTATCTCAGGATAGTGCGCCTCAGAAAGAGAGGGTGTCACATTTCTCCTAGTTAAACTTACTCTAGTCATCTTACTCAGAAATTCATAATCTATCGATCTCGTGGTTGAACTCATCCGAAAGGAGGAAGGCCCTAATGCCAACGCGCAAGCCCACCCACATCGCATATGAGCTTGTAATGGTGGTCGTGGGGATATTAAACAAACCCACTTAGATTTCTAAATTGATGGTTTTTCTAGTTTTAACATGCAATTAACTAACCCTAAGTTATATGCAATCATAAAACCAACACGCTTTAAAATCATGCATCTAAAATACAACATAAAAATTAAAGCACAAAAACTAAAACAATAAATACGGGAAATAAATGCGAAAAATAAATTTCCCAACAATTATGGTTTTAATTGCTTCAACTTTCTGCCTTGATCTCGTGTCCTGCCACGTAACTCGATGAAAAGAGTCTTGAACTTCAAAAAATAAAAACTGGAGAAAAAACGGGCCAAAACGCGCTCTGAATGGGCCGCGCGCGCACACAGCCTACATGGGCCGTACGTGCGACCCTGTACCGCTGCCGTCCTCCGGCGGTTGCCCGTGGTAGCTCCCGCCGGCGAGTTGTCACCGACGCCGCCCCCTGCCACCAATCCCTCATTCGCTTCTTCTACGCTATTTGGTTTTCTTGCAATTCGTTCTGGGTTTTCTTGGGTTTCTACGAATTAACGATAACCCAAAACCCACGAATTCAAGTTGCCCACCATAACGCCTTCGATTACAAAAATTAATTCTCCTGCTACAAGGCTTTTCTAGGAAAACTAAATAATCGAAATTACATAGAAAAATCCTACTACAGATTTGATCTAATCCTACACGGCTTCCAGCACGTGGTTATACTATTACAAACATACATAATAAAATCAAATCCGGACATGTCCCGGAGTTTAATTAAAACCCATAAAAACGTAGCCAAAAAAGTCGGGATTTCTTAAACACCTGCAAATAAAACCATGTAGTAAATCAAACAAGCACAAAACCCAAAATCAGGCTCTGATACTAATTGAAAGAATATCTGCCCGGGCCTAGCCAGAAACTCACTTTCGTGCTATGCATTCCAGAATCGGAATCTCTGGCCAAGCCTAGATACTAGCACAATCGCTATTCCAACCCTTTTGAAATAACATTGCGCAGAATCTGGGTTTGCACTTATTCGATTTATCACGCAACAAAAATTCTTAATTAAAAGCGGAAGAATAAGAATTACCTATTGAAGCGTATACTTAGGTGATTCTCTTGTATGCCTCAAGACTTTGCTTGTATGCTGTGTGGGTAGCAATCTAACGAGCAATTTGATCAGCTAATCACCACAATCCACCAGCCGGAATAAACCAGCTACAGCCACCGCCTTGCATGAGAACCACGCGCCAATAGCTGCCGGAGAAAAGCTTTTCACGTGCCGCAGCTTTGCTCGCCAAATGCCACCGCCAAAAAAAGTCTCCGATCAACACCGCCGCCTAGGAAAGTAAACCACCAGCCACTAAGCTTAAATCCCAACTTTGAGAAAGATTTTCTCTCTCTAGTTTTCTTGTCTTGAAAACTTATGAATTGTATATTGTAGAATAGCTAATCCCTTGTCTATATATAGAGTTACAAGAGAGACCCCAAGGTGGTTTAGGATTGGTCTTCCTAATGGGTTTAGGTAATTAATTAGTTTCCAAATCCAATTAGGTAACCAATCTAATAGGATAAACCAAATCCAAATTAGATTCTTAATCTCTAGGATTCCTAATTCTAATTGAAACTTAAGACTTAATTAATTAATTAAATAATTCCACTTTGTTAATTACTCAATTAACCCTTAGGAATAATTAATCAATTAATTAATTCTACCTATTCAATTAATCGTACCACTAACGGATTAATTTTGGCACTACCATCCTACACTAGAATTGCTTCTGGAACAACTTAATTAATTTATATTCATAATCTCCCCACATCAAAGATATAGTGCTCGCTAATTTATTAATTTACTGAAAAATTAATTAATTAACTTCTTTAATTCCGAGACTAGTACCACTCGACCTTTTTGTCCACCGGTCCGGTTTAGTATGATAAACATTATGAGCTAATCTCGGGAGCACCATCACCCTGGATGCACCAGTACATGGTTTCCTTTCGACAAGCAGCAGCATACCAAGTAACTAAACACGCGCACCCAACCTACCGAGACTATTTTCCACAATTGACCTCACCCATTGGCAGATCAAAGTACACTATGTCTAATCCTCATGCCCGCTCAATTCTAGGGATTAAGAGATAGAATACCAAGAATGATTTGTCTATTAAATCAGTACAAGACAAATCATTCCTATTGGTCAAGTTCAATACGCCCCGGGCATATCTATATGATTCAATCAGTTTAGACAAACCAATTATCCGAATCACATAATAACCTAAACCGACAGCTTGTCCAAAGCTGTCTCGGTTACGAACCTCATTTATATATTATGTCTTTTAACCAATGATGAGATCTACTGTATCACACAAGACACCTTATCATCTAACCACATAATATAAATGGACAAATAATGCACAACTAAATTTAACCAAAAAATTAATCGATATATTAACTGGGAAAAAGTACAATACAAGCATAGCTTATGTATTCAACTCCAATAATGTTAAGTCTATTTTGAATGCCTTTTTGGTTCTTTTCTCTTGATGCATTTCTTTAAATATACTATTGTTATAGTGATACCTGGCTTGAGCTAGGCAGACGCTCGACTAAACTTTTTGGTTAGATAAGGGTCTTGGTTGGGGTGTTACATTTGGTTTCTCGAGATGTAGTATTTTGTGAGATTGAATTCCTGTATGCTGCTCCTGAGTATGCACCACTGGATCGTGTTTCACCTCAGGATCCAGTGGTGGACCTTGTATCTCCTAGTTCGATGATACTCAATGATGAAGAAGATGAATCTGAATCCCTGAATTCGAATGACAGAGGGATTTAGTTGTGCCTGATTCATCTGATTCTGCTGACTTGTTAGGCCGAGGTCATCACAATAAAGTTTTTTCCCCCAGACTACGAGATTTTGTGACTCATACTATTTGTCCCACCACTCCCACCTCTGCTCCATCCACTTCCACATCCTCAAGTACTCCCTATCATTCCAAGAACAAAGATCCTGAAGTTCATAATGCCATTCAGCATGGTGATCTCACTGAAGAAGTGTATATGAATTTTCCTAATGGATTTCATTTATCTATTCCTAGCTAAGTTTGTCATTTCATAGATCTCTGTATGGCTTAAAGCAAGCTCCTCAATATTGGTTTGCTAAGTTGGCCAGTGCTTTTCGACGGTATGACTTCACCCAGTCTTCTGCTAATTATTCTCTATTTTCCTTTTGAAGAGCCCATGTTGACTTGCATGTTTTAGTCTACGTGGATGTTCTGGTAATCTCTGGGAATGATTTTGTTACTATCTCCACCTTTAAGCAGTACTTGAGTAACTGCTTTCACATGAAGGACTTGGGTCCTCAAAATTATTTTTTGGGTATTGAAGTTGCTCGGGATGTTTCTGGCTTGTTTTTGTGCCAACGAAAGTATGCTCTTGACATCATTTTTGAGGTTGGCTTACTAGGCTGATGTGAATATCATGGCGGTAGACTCTCCTCAAGGAATTATCCGCCGGGGCTCGATAAAAAATTTCACTTTCGTGCATTGCATTCCAAAATCGAAAATCAATCACAGCCCCGGACACTAGTGCAATACTATTTAAACCCTTTTGAAACACCATTGCATAGGATCTTAGTTCTACTTTATTCAATTTGTTAACACACAACAAAATAATTCTAATTTAAAGCGGAAGGAAAATAATTGACCTTTAAAGCGTGTCCCCAAGAAAATCTCTTGTATGTCTCTAGAATTGTAAGGAAATTGTGTGGGCAATTGTCTACCAAACGAACAGATCAGCACCAACGAAAATCTACACAAAACTCGCCGGAAAAGTTCACCAGAAAATCTAGTCGAAAAACTAGACCCGCCACCACTGCCCGGTTCGAGCTTTCCCAGCCACAGTTGGGAAAGCTACCACCGCCACTGCCTGGGAAGAACCGACTTCGAGAAAGAATTCTTTTGATTTCTCTTTCTAGGTTTCTCTCTCTCTAAGTTTCTGTTGTCTTGAAACTTATGAATTGTGTATTGTGTTGTTGACCCTCTATGTCTATTCATAGAGCTACAAGAGAAACCTCAAGTTGGAAAAGGATTGGTCTTCCTATTGGGTTTGTATTTTACTTCAATCCTACTCCTAGACTGATTCACATCCAACTCATACAAGAATTCACTTATCCTTAATCCAGTTCCTGGACTGATTCACAACCAACTGACACAAGGATTAATTAATATCTTAATTAATTAAATCTACCTTTGCCAATTGACCAATACATAATTAATCGTACCACTAATGGATTAATTATGGCAATACCATCCAAACTAAAATTGCTTCTAGTACAACTAAATTAATTATTCTGTAATCTCGCCACGTCAAAGATATAACGCTTGTCAATTTTATTAATTTACTGATAAATTAATTAATTGACTTCTTACTATTCGAGACTAGTGCCACTTGACCTTTTTACTATATAGGACATAAGTCCACCGGCCATGTTAAGTACAATAAACATTACGAGCTCATCTCGGGATTACCATCAACCCGGACAGACACTGTTATATGGTTTCCTTTCAAACAAGCGACAACACATCAAGCAATCAAACATGTGCACCCAACCTACTGAGACTATTGGCCTCAAGTGACCTCACTCTTTAGAAGATCATATTACACTGTCTATATGCCCCGGGCATATCTATATGATTCAATTAGTCTAGACCAACTCATTTCAGAATCACATAATAACCTAAACTGACAGTTTCACCAAAATTGCCTCAGTTACAATCCTGGTTTATATATCGAGACTTTAACCAACAATGAGATCTATTGTGCCACACCAGACACCTCACCATCTAGTCACTTGATATAAGTGGACAACATATGTAAAACATAATATGATTTAACTAAAAAAATTAATCGATATAGATGGGAAATAGTTTTTATACGAACTCAGTTTTTCAATATTCAAAACCAACAACTCCATCAGAAGAAGAACAACCAAGGCTTGCCAGTTCTTCATCCACTCCAAGACAGTTGGCGCTAGTCCAAGCTCAAGGAGAGCCTGTCTGCACAAATACTGCATCAGAAAGATCACTTGTGGGTCGAAAACTCTGTCTCAGAGATCCACAAGTTGAGTACGTTGGCGCAATTACTAGATCAAAAGCCCAGAAGATAGATGGATTCAATCCAGCTTCAAAGTTCAAGATCAAATCCAAGGCACAACAGGCCTAAGCCCATCTACAGATTTGCAAGCCCAAGCCCATTAGTATAACGAGATTGTTTGATAATGGACTTGCAGATGTGGAATGAAGCCCAGAATATAAGCTGAAGTTTGGATTAGGTGAGCAAGAAGCCCAGTCAAAAATCCAAAGCTTTCTTGAGCCCAATTGAAGCTGGGAAATACAAGTCTCTTCCAATTAGGATTGTGTTGTCTTTTACTTTCATAGTAGGAGGAGGTTTAGAAGAGTATTTTATTTGAAACAGGATATGCTGAGTTTTCCCTTCTTGATTAGGATTTAATTTTGTCTTGAACATTATCTCTTTTTGGCCGAAATTACTAAGCCAATCAGAGTAGTAATAGGATTTGTTTTGTTTTGTTTCCTAATCTATAAATCACTAGGATTTGAGATTACCTTTTTAGAATAGGAAGAGAAGAATTGTAATTGCCCATATAAGGCTCCCTATACCCAAATTTTCAATACAGTTGAGTCATTATTGAGTGTTAATTTTCGAAAGTTAGCTGTGTGCTATTCTTTCTCCCGGAATCTCGAGTTCGAGTGGTCTTGCGAGATCGTGTGAATCCTTGCGTGGGAAACACCTAAAACGCATACTTGGTGTAGTAGTTTAGGTTGAACTATTATTCCATGTCAGATTGATAGAATTCATCATAAATCGCCATCCATCCTCTTAACCAATTTCGCACAAAGAGGTTAAATAAGTGTGTCTTTGTGAGTTGATTGTTTTCGCCAGTCAATTCCTTGGTTTTATAAGATACTGAAGGGATAGCTACGAACGATCGGACAAAACATCGGTAACTTGGTTGTTCTTTGAATGAAGGTGCGACTGGGATTCGTCAGAGTGGTATCAGAGCTAAGTTTTCATACTATTCCGTATCTTTATGTTTTTTGTTTGATTTTTCTGTTTTTTCATTGGTTAAAAAATTTGTCCAATTTTTTATCCAAATATCTAAGAGTCTTTTTTTGAAATATATGTCTAATATTTCGCAGGTTATTTTAGTCTATTGGTTGAAAATCAGTCCAATTTTCAGTCCAAATATCTGTGTCAGAAGTTGTGTTTGAGGCCCCCTTAGAGAACCAGGCATTTCTTCGTTTTTGAGTCTTTTTAATTGATTTTTGTTTTATTTGAATCTAGAAGTCATCCTCTACGTTTAATTTATGTCAGTGTCGAGTTTTGGTGGTAGAAAAGTCAATTTTACCCCTAGTCAAAACCCTTCAAAACTTGCCAAAATTTACCTAAATACCCTTTTTGTGAGTTTAGGTGATTTTCAAAACTTTGTGTCTTCTTTCTATTGTCAAGGTTGTTTTTGTTATGTTTGAACTATTTCTGGATTTTTTTGACAGGTTGTACAAGTTTGAAACTTGCAGAGGTGAAACGTATTTTCACAAGTCGGTGCACGAGGATCACGGACTTTGACAACTCTGAGGTTAGTGGGTGTTCTCTAAGGCTGACTTGTGATTTTCTTGAGAATACCTGAAGCTCGATAACCTTACCCTCTTGTTGTGTACTTGAGGTAGAAATTCCCACTCGCAATACAAATTCTATACTCCCGGAAAAATTCTAAAGTTAGTGACAAAAGGTAAGAGCCAAAGAGCCAATATGAAGAATCTGACAAATTCTGAAAAAGAAAAGCTCTTCTGTAAAAGTCTGGCTAAGTAAATAAAAAGAGAAGCTGAGGTTACAAAAGTAACGAGTTCTAAGTTAGGAGGGAAGCAAATGAAATTCGGAGATAGGAGAGATTACACCTTGAAATTGTGAGGTAAGAGTTATATTTCCTGGTGTGTGTATAAATTCTTTCCTCTCCCCAGTAGTTGAGCTCGTATTCTTGAGGGATCGCAGTTTGACTTGAGAAGAGTACCTGTTGATTTTGGTTTTGTTTGACTTTTGTGTGACTTAATAAACATCTATATTATATAACTACTTGTTTTTGTCACCTTTGTTTGTTTCAAAATTTTACTATCTTGTTAAACTTTTCATTTGATTGCTAGTTAGTCTTTGAGTTTTGCTTTGTTTTAAAGTCTTTTAGTTGTAAGTTTTGTTTTCGAGTCGTAAGGAAAGGAAACCCATCTAGAGAGAGTAAGTAAGTTGTTGGAAGCAAGGTTCGAAGAAAATTCAGCAAATTAGCCGCAACACTGTGACCGCGAGCTCACTGCGAATCCAACGGTCTCCTCGCGGCCCTTCCGACAGCCGCCCGCGCTTTGCGCCAAAATTCGGTTTTTCAATTTCTTTCCTTTTCCTTTTTTTTATTTTTTTTTTAGTTTTTTGAAGGCTTGCTATATTACTTTGTAGTCTTCTTTGTTGTTTACCTTCTTTTTCAAGATGGTTCGTGCTAATAAAAATACAAACCGAGACGATCAAGTTGATCAAAAAGTCGAGGAACCTAGGCTGTCGATTTTCATGGAACAGATTGCAAATTCTCTTGTAGGTTTACAGATGCAGTTGACAGAGATGAACTAATGTAGTGGCAATTTAGAAGCCAATAGTAGGGAAGATCAGTTAACCGATTTGTAGGATCGCCACGCCAGAGAAGGCCTAATCAGGGTCCCAGACTTGAAAGAAATCCTGAAGTTTCTTCTAATTTAAATTATGATTATGATTACTCAGTGGCCCGTATTGCACGCCACAGAGCTCCTATTTTTAGATATCAAGATAACATTAAGTTTGAAATTCCTGAATTTGTAGGAAAATATGATCCTGAAGTTTATCTTGATTGGCAGTTTCAGATTGAGCAGATCTTCAATGCCAACGATTTCACAGAGGAGCGAACAATCAGATTAGCCACCACAAAATTCAAGCACCGTGCAGCAATTTGGTGGGCTACAACAACTCATGCGAGGTGGCGTATGGAACGTCCCCCGGTCGCGAGTTGGGAAGAACTCAAGGAACTCATGCGCAATAAGTTTATTCCTTTTTCTTTTATTCATGATTTACATAGAAAATTGTATAGTTGCAGGTAAGGATCGCGAACTGTTACAGAGTACGACAGTGAACTCGAGTCCCTCCATTATAGAGCAGAGATTATGTAGATGATGATGCAGCAATTGCAAGGTTTCTCGGTGGCCTTAGCAAAAACATCAGTCAATGGATAGAGCTTACAGGTTACACCGATCTAGAAGATTGTTTTCAGAAAGAAATGTTGATTAAGAAACACCTAAACGAAGATGGAAAATCAAGTAGTCGGAGACAGTCTACTAGCAGTAGTTGGTCATAGGGGAAGAGTAACAAACCTCGTAATAAGTCAGTGCAATCTCTCACTCAGTCTAACACCAAATCCTCTACCCCTGTCCATCCTAAGTCTTCTGATTTTAAGTCTAGTAATTCTCAAAATAGTAAGAGTGTTGTATGTTACAAATGTAAGGCTGCGGGACATTATCAATCCCAATGTCCCCGTAGGTCAGCTATTACTATGAAAGATAACCAATTATATGTAATCGATGAGGATAAGGAAAATGATAGTGATTCAGAGAAGATGCAACCTTTCATTGAAGAAGGTGAAGAAGAAGATGGACTGTTCATTGGCCAATCCAATGAAGTAGAAGATGAGGAGAATCGACAAGGCCTCTTAGCTTTAGCTCAGTATTGTCGAAATTCAGAGCTTTCTGATGAACCCATGGTAAGCAATTCTACTCTTGTTATTGTTCACACTTTGAATGCTCAATTTTTTTCAGATTTATCCCCTACGCAGCGCAACAACATATTTCATATGTGGTGTAAGACAGAGGATCAGAGAAAGCGTTTATTGATTATAGATGGTGGAAGATGCACAAATGTAGTCAGTGAGTCTTTAGTTAAAGATTTGTCAATAACATGTTTGCCACATCCTAAGCCTTACAGATTGCAGTGGCTCGAAGAGGGAGGTGAGAAGAGAGTCCAATACCAAGCACTGGTCACTTTCTACCTTGGTCCAATCAAGGAAGAAATCCTTTGTGATGTGCTACCAATTGACGCTTGTCATATACTCTTAGGAAGACCTTGGGAGTATGACAGAAGGGTCACCTTCAATGGTTTGACCAATAGATATTCGTTTATGTTTAATGGAAAGAAAGCTAACTTGTTACATTTGTTTCCTACACAGGTTTCTAGCGAGCAAGAAATGTTGCGAGAAGAGAAGAACAAAGCAAACCAATCTAATAATAAACAGGCGAAATCAGTACCTAGGCCTAAAGACAGTTTGAAATTGGCTTTGACATCAGTTGGATGTCCTAGGCATTTTTGGCCATGTCAAGGGCATACTTGTCAACTTAAAACTTTAATGTATCCTATTATCCTTTTCTAAGTTTATTGCAGTAGGAGAAACAGTCCACTAAGAGGTTTAAGCGAATCTGGAAGTCGAAGTCCAAACGTTCAAAACGTCCTAAAGCCGGTAAGGTAGAAAAGTTTTCTAATGTGTTTACTAATCAATTGTTTGATTATACGGGTACACCAGATTTGAGGAAGAATCACTTTCGGCAGGGAGGGGATGATGTGAGCATCATGACGGTAGACTCTCCATCAAAAGAAGAACTAGCAAGGCTTGCCAGTTCTTCATCCACTCCAAGACAGTAGGAGCCAGTCCAAGCTCAGGGAGAGCCTGTCTGCGCAAATACTTCCTCAGGAAAATCACTTGTTGGTCGAAAATGAAAGATTATCTGCCCGGACCCGGTCAAAAATTTACTTTCATGCTATGCATTTCAGAATCGGAATGCATCACCAGGCCTAAGCTCTAGCACAATCTCTATTCCAATCATTGCTTGAAATAACATTGCGCAGGATCTTAGCTTCTACTTGTTTGATTTTCCACGCAACAATAAATTCCTAATTAAAGCGGAAGTTTGAGAATTACCTCTTGAAGCGTGTACTTAGTTGATTCTCTTGTGTGACTCAAGACTTGATTGTACATTGTGTGGGCAAGGAACTAACAAGCAATTGATCAGCAATCACCACAATCCACCAAAGCTGCCGCCGGAAAGGACCAGCCGCCAATTGCCGTCGTGCTTGATGGTCACGCACCGCCAAGTTCTCCATGAGCTGCCGCACCGATCGCACATGCCCTCAGCCAGAATGAAGAAGTCCGACCGCCGACTTCGGCAGGAGACCGAGCTTCTGCTGCCCCGAGGTGAAAACCGACTTCGAGAGAAAAAAATTAATTTTTCTCTCTAGTTTTCTTGTCTTGAAAACTTATGAATTGTGTATCTTGTGTATTGCTAATCTCTTGTCTATTTATAGAGTTACAAGATAGACCCCAAATTAGTTTAGGATTGGCCTTCCTAATGGGTTTAGGATTATTAATTAGTTTCGAAATCCAATTAGTAACCAAATCTAATAAGATTTCCAAATCCAAATAGATTTCCTAATCTATGGGATTTCCTAATTCCAATTGAACTTTAAGACTTAATTAATTAATTAAATAATTTCACTTTGTTAATTACTTAATTAACCCTTAGAAATAAATAATTAAATAATTAATTCTACTTTATGAACTAATCCACTACATAATTAATCATATCACTAATGGATTAATTATGACACTACCATCCTACACCAGAATTGCTTCCAGAACAACTAAATTAATTATTCTTTAATCTCCCCACATCAAAGATATAGTTCTCGTTAATTTATTAATTTACTGATAAATTAATTAATTAACTTCTTATAATCCGAGATTAGTACCACTCGACCTTTTTACTATACCAGACATAAGTCCACCGGCCAGGTTTAGTATAATAAACATAACGAGCTCTTCTCGGGAGCACCATAACCCCGGACACACAGGTACATAGTTTCCTTTAGAGAAGCAACAACACACCAAGCAACTAAACACATGCACCCAACCTACCGAGACTATTGGCCTCAAAAAATCTCACTCTTTGGCATATCAAAGTACACTATGTCTAATCCTCATTCCTGCTCAAGTCTAGGGATAAAGAGATAGAATACTAGGAATGAATAGTCTATTAAATCAATAGAAGACAATTTATCCTAAATGATTAAGTTCAATATGCCCCGGGCATATCTATATGATTCAATTAGTTTAGACAAACCAATTTTCCGAATCACATAATAACCTAAATCGACAGTGTGTCCAAAACTGTCTCGGTTACGACCCTCATTTATATATTATGTCTTTTAACAAATGATGAGATCTACTATGTCACACCAGGTGCCTCATCATCTAACCACATAATATAAATGGACAACATATCTAAAACATACAAACAATTTAACTAAAACATTTAATCGATATATACAACTGGGAAATAGTTTAATACAATCAAAGCTTTATTATTCAAATCCAATAGAAAACTATGCCTCAGAGATCCATAAGCTGAGTACGTTGGCACAGTTACTAGATCAAGAGCCAAAAAAATAGATGGATTCAATCCAGCTTTAAAGTTCAAGATCAAGTCCAATGCACAACAGGCCCAAGCCCATCTATAGATTTGGAGGCCCAAGCCTATTAGTATGAAGAGATTGTTTGATAATGGACTTGCAGATGTGGAACGAAGCCTAGAATAGAAGCTGAAGTTTGGATTAGGTGAGCAAGAAGCCCTGTAAAAAATCTAAAGCTTTCATGAGCTCAACTGAAGCTGGAAAATACAAGTCTCTTCCAATTAGGATTGTGTTGTCTTATACTTTCATAGTAGGAGAAGGTTTTAGAAGTGTATCTTATTTGAAGTAGGATATGCTGAGTTTTCCCTTCTTTATTAGGATTTCATTTTGGCTTGAACATTATCTCTCCTTGGCCGAAATTACTAAGCCAATTAGAGTAGTAATAGGATTTGTTTTGTTTTGTTTCCTAATTTCTAAATCACTAGGATTTGAGATTACCTTTTTAGAATAGGAAGAGAAGACTTGTAATTGCCTATATAAGGCTCCCTATACCCGAATTTTCAATACAGTTGAGTCATTATTGAGTGTTAATTTTTGAAAGTTAGCTGTGTGTTATTCTTTCTCCTGGAATCTCGGGTTCGAGTGGTCTTGCGAGATCGTGTGAATCCTTGTGTGGGAAACACATAAAACGCACCCTTGGTGTAGTAGTTTAGGTTGAACTATTATTCCGTGTCAGATTGATAGAATTCATCATAAACCGTAATCCATCCTCTTAACCAATTTCGCACAAAGAGGTTAAATAAGTGTTTGTCTTTGTGAGTTGATTGTTTTCGCCAGTCAATTAATTGGTTTGATAAGATACTGAAGGGATAGCTACAAACGATCGGACAAAACATTGGTGACTTGGTTGTTCCTTGAAGGAAGGTTCGACTGGGATCCGTCATAGGCGCCAAACCTGGTAGTTTTCCTATGGAGCCCAACCATCATCTTCCACTGGCTGCTGATACTCCTCTACCCAATCCAAATCAATATCATCAATTGGTTGGTCGTCTAATTTATCTAGTTGTCACTCAACCAGAGTTGTCTTATTGTGTTCATATGCTTGCTCAATTCAAGTAAACCCCGGTCCAAGCTTATTGGGATGCAACTCTAAGTGTTGTTCGCTACTTAAAAAGCAATCCTTGTCAATGTGTTGTCTTGCATTCTGATTGTCACCTTCAACTGTATGCATGGTGTGATTTTGATTAGGTCAGCTGCCCATTTACTCAACGCTCTCTCACCGGTTGGTTTATCCAATTTGGTCATTCTTCCATCTCTTCGCACACCAAGAAACAACATACGGTTTCTCGTTCCTCTATTGAGGCGGAATATCGTGCTTTGGCCTCCACTACCTATGAGTTCAAATGGTTAAAAGGTCTGCTTCGATGTCTTGGTGTGTCTCATGCCCAACCTATGCGCTTGTACTGTGATAATCAGGTTGCTCTGCATATTATTGTCAATCATGTCTTTCATGAAAGAACCAAATACATTGAAATTGATTGTCATTTTTTGCGTGATGCATTAGTCCAGCATGTTATTGCTCCGCGTTATGTTCCATATCATGATCAATTAGCTGACATTCTCATTAAAGTCTTAGGTAAGAAGCAGTTTGACAGTTTTCTCTCCAAGTTAGGCATTTGCAATCCTCACGCTCCAACTTGAGAAGAGTCATACAATTGGATATGATTGATTGGCATGATCGTTGTAGTATAGGCCGTAAATATGACAATACCAAACTTAGTTTAGGCAAACTTATTCTTTTTTATTCGTATAACATGATTGTAGGCAGTTTTGTACTATGGCTAACTTTAGTGTTGATTCAATTTAAGAAGAATATCCCCAAAAATAAGCTTTGTCTTCTTCAGTTCCACTAAAGTTTACTACCTAAATTTCAAGAATAAAACAACAAATATCAATAAAAATTTATGGAGAAAATTCGAAACCACTCAAGAAACAACTCAAGATTCAAATAAAAGATTAGTGCTTTGATAGTTCTTGATGAAAATTTTTAAAAAATTCGAAGCACACCAGATCAAGATAGTCGGGCAGAAAACAAGATTTAGTCTTCTTGAAATTCTTGATGATTAATGAAGTACTTTTTAGGGTAGTTTTATTTTGAATGATTACCACTAGGTTTTCCAGCCAATTAACATGCAACCTTTAAGATTTTAACATGCAAATTCAATAAGAAAATTGCAGCAAAATGTTGAAATCCAGAAAATCAACTCAATTAATATAAGCTAAAAAATTTTAATAAGTTTGTTGAGTTACAAGGCAGCGATTTTTAGGACAATTTATATTTTGATTTTTCAAGAAATTGAAATATAATTTAACATGAAATAATGAGGCATTATAGACATTCAAAAATTCCATATTAAAGCATATGAAAATGTGACAAAAAATAGCAACAAGAATAGTAACCAAGAAAGTAGAAACATTGAGTGAAGGGATACTTAAAACTCTAGTACCAAACTAATGCAAAACCTCCTCTTTGGAAGAAAATTCTTTCTAGGAGCAACCTATCCTTTTGATTTCTCTACATGGGGATGGAATTGGATAGCTATAAGATGTAGGATTCAAAAGAAAAACTTGTAAAAGAAAACCACCTTGCCTATCGCAATCCTGTACTTAATAATTATTCACCACTCTTACTGTAAGAGAGTGAGAACCATGCTCTCTTCATTTTCTTCTTCTTTTATGTCCAAAAACCCACTTTCTTCTTCTTCAAAAATCATTTCTTATTCTTCTTTAAAAATAACTTCTTCTTCTTCTTCTTCGCCGCACTCCATTCGAAACCGCATTCAATCCAATCTTCATCCAAACACAGATTCAACTGAGATGACGATTGTATTTTCTGATGAACAACACCAAATATAATGGAAAAATCACTTCTTCTTCAAAAATCACTTCTTCCTCTTCAAAAATCACTTATTGTTCTTCAAAAATCAATTCTTCTTCTTAAAAAATACCACATCATAAAGTATGAACTGCATTTGATGGATTTACGAAATCTTATTTTCGCGATTTGATGTTGAGTAATGTATTAGTGATGTTATATTTGGGTTTTCTTCTTCAAATAATGTTCTATTACTCTGAAATATAATATATAAATGTTTTCCATGAGATATTTAAATTTTCATGTGAAATGGGTTGCTTTTGATTCCTCCCCATTGTTAGACGTTGTAGCAGTTGTTTTTTGGACTTAAAGGGACATTGTAGTAGTGTTAGCAGACGTGGTGGAAGGTGCTATGTGAACAATTCAGTTTAAAATCACATGCCTGGATGTTAACGTTGTAGCAGTTGTTTTCTGGACATAGAGAGACGTTTTGGTAGTGTTATGAGACGTGGTGGAAGGTGTTATGTGAAAAATTCAGCTTAACTTCACATGCCTGGATGTAGACATTGTAACAGTTATTTTTTGGATGTAGAGGGACGTTGTAGGAGTGTTAGGAGACGTGGTGGAAGGTGTTGTGTGAAAAATTCAGGTTAAATTCACATGCCTAAATGTAGAATGACTGCAAAAACGATTTTCAACCGATCGAAAGCGAACATGTAATAATATCTCTTCCAGAATTCGCAAAAAAACTTTCAAAACGAAAATTAAACAACCAAATTCAACAGAAACATCAATCGCCGAAAAAAACGATGATCATGATTGTTTTTTGTTCCGGTACCTTTATTAACGCGCTGATCCAAAACAAAAATAACGATTTGAATATTTGCAGAATATATTAAGCAGCAGAACAAAGAGAATTTAATTGGGTTTCTCTCGGTTTCATTAGTTTTTTGAAAAAAAAATTGCAAAACTCACGTTTATATATGTCGCAGCTGAAAATAAGGGAAGAAAAGGAAAAAGAGACGCATATGCTAATTAATACTATAGATAAAAATTTTACAGGTGTCATCAAAAAGTTACTAAATATAGTAGTATGTACATATACCTAGTAGTACAGGGTATAATTTCTGTCTTACCTAGCCACAGACTAATAATAAACTACATAAGTTGGGACAAATTTGATGCAAATAACAAATGATTTTTATGCAAACAAATCCAAGCGGTTTTGGAAGAAATTCTTACCTTAAATAAGTTTAGGGATTCAACCAAATTGAAAGAATTTACAAAATTCTCTTATAAATAGGATTTGAATGTACCCAGAATCCTGTTTTGAGAGGAAAGAGAATTGTAGCCTAAATCTAAGTTGAGTTGGCTGAATTTTTAATCCTATTTTCAAGGATTATGCCAACATTAATTAAAATAAAATAATTAGAACAAAAAGCATTGTACAATTGGCCTTATGGGATTAAGTGGCCAACTTGAGTCTAACTCTCACCTCGCCCAATTATCTTGGACTTAAAAAATGTTTTAAATTACGAAAGGTAAAACTAATCTAATTAGATTTTAAAAATTCAAAAATAAAAATTTGGTCCAAAAATAAAGGCAAAAAGAAACAATAAAATAGGTGTTGTGAAGTCCATCTCTTTCATGGTGGTTTTAAGAACTCAAAAATAAAAATTTGGTCCAAAAGCAAAGGCAAGAAAGAAACAATAAAATAGGTGTTGTGAAGTCCATTGGGGAGGGGTACTCCAACCCAACCTCCAAATCATCCTTCCAAAATGGAAGGTGCTACAGTTACCAGCTATATGACCAGTATGTATGGCTTGTCACTGTTCAACCTTCCAAAATGAAAGGTTGTACTATAATAATATTATATTATTTTAAAATAAATTAATATAATATCATTTTATATAATTATTTTATTGGTTTTATAATTTTAAAAATTTATAATTTATAATTAAAGAAAATATTTAATAAAATAATTTAATATTTTATTTTAAAAAATTTTAAATAATTTTTAAATTTTATTTATTTAATTATTAATTAATTAATAAAATTATTATAAAATGAACATAAAAATTTTAAAAATGACAAGAGAGAACTAAATATTTCGGGATAAAAATATAATAGTCAAAATGATGTTGAATTATTTTGTAAATTTATTGTATGAAAAAAGTTAAAAAATTAGTAAAAAAAGACAAAACGTTCAAAATGAGCGGTATGAATTCAAGTTACAAATACTATAGTAACCTCTCTAAAACCATTTTGGACGGTAAGACCTCTTATTTTGGGCGATATGGGTTGGAGATGGTGTAATAGCACTTGGGTGAACTTAGACTTCCTAGCTAATAGGCTTAGTGCTGCCCGAATCACCAATTCTTATATCCTAGGACTAGGAGTATAAGAAATTATGGTATACCTAGCAAAAAAAAAATCCAAAAAAATGGCATAAAATTGGCACCTAAACAGTGTATTAAACACGCCTAATCAGCCGCCCTATCCCTCTAGTTTACATCGAATCCAATCCCGCGAATCAAATCAAAATCAAAATTTTTTTGGACACCTAGTTGTACAGAATTTACACAAAGATAGAACAAAAGGAATGGAAACAGACATTTTGGGATTTTATTTTCCATTTGAAGCAGTTGCAGCACTCTTGAACCTCTCCACTCGACCCACGACGTCCACGAAAATAGGAAGAATTAAGAGCACGTTCGATCGCGGAACCGAGCAACTTGAACGGCAGAAGACTACTATAAAACGGATATCCAGCGAAAGGCGAATCAACGTTGTTTTGAGTGGGGATAAAAAAAATTCGATCAAACCGTACAAACATGGTTAGGGTTAAGCATGTTACAAGTGAAGCAGAAGCAAAAACAATTGAAAGCTGCATGGAAGGTATGTTTATAACAAATGTTGAACTCATATTTGCAGATTAGGGTTATTCATAATGGTGGTACTGACTTTCTTTTTTGGTTTAAAAAATGCAAAATAGTTGGAAGCACGGTAAATATTGTTGATGTAAAGAGACCCAGGAAAAAATTAGATAAACAACTGACGGAGAGTAGGTTTTTTACACTTCTTCGTGCTGATATCTTTGTGTAAAGTACCGGTTGTTTATGTAAAGTGCTGAGAGTTTGTGTAAAGTACTGTTGGCTGATGTAAAGTGCGGTTTTTTGATGTATAATGTTGTTCCTAAGAGTAGAATGCTCATAATTCGTGTAAAGTAATGTTTGCTGCGTTAAAATAAGGTTGCATGTTTTAAAAAATTCTTCGTTCTCATTTGTTTATGTGAAGTTCTGTTGTTTATGTAAAGTGCTGAGAGTTTATGTAAAGTACTGTTGGTAGATGTAAAGTACCGTATATAGTTGTAAAATGTTGTTCCTATGGTTAAAATGTTCTCAGTTGGTGTAAAGTAGTATTTGCTGCGTTAAAATGATGTTCAATGATTTAAAATCTTTGTTTTGATGTCTTTGTGTAAAGTACCGGTTGTTTATGTAAGGTGTTGAGAGTTTGTTTAAAGTACGGTTGGTTGATGTAAAGTGCAATTTTTTGTTGTATAATGTTGTTCCTAAGAGTAGAATGCTCATAATTTGTGTAAAGTAATGTTTGTTGCGTTAAAATGAGGTTGCATGTTTTAAAAATCTTCGTTCTGATTTCTATGTATAAAGTTCTAGTTGTTTATGTAAAGTGCTAAGAGTTTAAGTAAAGTACTGTTGGTTGATGTAAAGTACCGTTTATAGTTGTAAAATACTATTCCTATGGTTGAAATGTTCTCAGTTGGTGTAAAGTAGTGTTTGTTGCGTTAAAACGATGTTCAATGATTTAAAATCTTCGTTCTGATGTCTTTGTGTAATGTACCGGTTGTTTATGTAAAGTGTGAGAGTTTGTGTAAAGTACGGTTTGTGTAAAGTGCGGTTTTTTGTTGTATAATGTTGTTCCTAAGAGTAGAATGCTCATAATTCGTGTAAAGTAATGTTTGCTGCATTAAAATGAGGTTGCATGTTTTAAAATATTCGTTCTGATTTCTTTGTGTAAAGTTGGGGTTGTTTATGTAAAGTGTTGAGAGTTTATGTAAAGTACTGTTGGTTGATGTAAAGTATGATTTTTTGTTGTATAATGTTGTTCCTAAAGAGTATAATGCTCATAATTCGTGTAAAGTAATGTTTGATGCGTTAAAATGAGGTTGCATGTTTTAAAAATCTTCGTTCTGATTTCTTTGTGTGAAGTTGGGGTTATTTATGTAAATTACTGATAGTTTAGGTAAAGTACTGTTGGTTGATGTAAAGTGCGATTTTTTGTTGTAAAATGCTGTTTCTAAGAGTATAATTCTCATAATTCGTGTAAAGTAATATTTACTGCATTAAAATGAGGTTGCATGTTTTAAAAATTTTCGTTCTGATTTCTTTGTGTAAAGTACCGGTTGTTTATGTAAGATGCTGAGAGTTTATGTAAAATACTGTTGGTTGATGTAAAGTGCGATTATAAAATGTTGTTCCTAAGAGTAGAATGTTCATAATTTGTGTAAAGTAGTGTTTGCTACGTTAAAATGATGTTGAATGATTTAAAATCTTCGTTCTGATATCTTTATGTAAAGTACCGGTTGTTTATGTAAAGTGCTGAGAGTTTGTGTAAAGTACTGTTGCTAAATGTAAAGTATCATTTATAGTTGTAAAATGTTGTCTCCAATGATTAAAAAGCTCATAATTCGTGTAAAGTAGTGTTTGTTGCGTTAAAATGATGTTGAATAGTTTAAAATCTTCGTTCTGATAACTTTGTGTAAAGTACTTGTTGTTTATGTAAAGTGCTGAGAGTTTGTGTAAAGTACTGTTGGCTGATGTAAACTGCGGTTTTTTGTTAAGATGAAGGTCATTTCTGTAAAATTCTCGTACTGATATGTTAGTGTAAAATACTGTAGCTTTATGTAAAGTATTGTTATATGGTGTATATTCTGTTCAGTTGTTGATGTGTTTTTAGGTAAAAGAAAGAAGGTTGTTCAAGATGATTCTGACGATGATTTTGAAGAAACGATGACTTTAGAAAAATTTAAGCAAATGAAGCAAAAAAAGGATAAAGCTAAGGGAAAAAAATATGATGAATCTGGGGAAGAATAGAAAAAGGGAAAGAAAAAGAGAGAGGCAAAGGTCACTGTTCAAATCCTAGACCAAAGGAGCAAGAGAGTGCATGAACGAGTTGAATTGTCAGATAAGAGAGAGTCTGTAGAAGACCAAGGGGAGGAAGAAACAAAAAAAAAAAAACATTCCAGTCAATAACTGTTGTTGCTGGAATATCGTCACTGCTCACGGAACTTAGTGAAGCACAGAGGGAGCAACTGACAAATGTGGGACTGGGCTGTCTGTTCCACATTAACTACGGGAGGTTTCCGAATTCGTTCGGCCATTATTTGATATCAAACATCAACACTGACAGAAGCACATTGGAGTTGGATGCAGGCACAATTTCAATTACGGAAGCTGATGTCGAAGCAGTAATGAGATTCCCTTGTGGGGAAGTAGATGTTAAGGAATACACCAGGAAAGATAAAAAATCACATCTATACATGGAAGACAAAAAAAAGTGGGATCTCAGGCACCCGGTTCCAGAAAAAAAGGGGATGATATCAATAACAAGCTTAGTTGATTACATCAAAAATAGCGATGACGCTGGCCTGGAATTCCTTCAGGACTTTTTGATATTCATGGTATCAACACTCATTCACAGTAACGGGACCAGTACCGTTCAATACCGATATCTGAAATCATTCAGGTCGGTCGAGAATATCATGAAGCTGAATTGGAGAAAATATGTCATCGCTCGCTTAATGGAGAGCATAAAAGAATGGAGAAAACATCCTAGAGGCAAATTCACTGGGCCTCTTACATTCGTTATGGTATAATTTAGTTTGATTATATTTTACATCATGCAGATCAGACTCTATGTGTAAATTGAAAGTTTACATAACTTGTTCATGTAAACTAATTTTTTTTTTTTTTTTTTTTGCACTATCACAGTTGTTGTATGCTGATAGGCTGGGGTATTCCAAGGTAAATTCCAATGATCGCCTTGTCCCGACAATCCAAAATTGGTCCCAAAGTAAGCTCATGGAGCTTGCTCAAAGAAAAACACTCTTGGGAACGGGCAGAATAAGAGAACGCCCTGAAGAGGATGATGAGTTGTATGAGGTTTGTATTCAAGTTGATGTCAAAAAAAATTACTTTTATATCATTTTACAACATTACTTTGCACCAACTCTGAGCATTTTACTCATACAAACAGCATTTTACAACATAAAACGTTACTTTACATCAGCTAACAGTACTTTACACCAACTGTCATTTTGCTGATGAATTTTTAACATCATGTTGGCAGGATGATGAAAGTTAATCATCCCCCGATGGAGGGGATGACACAGACGGGGATGAAACAGCTGCTGATGAATCAGCAGATGATGAAGCTACGGAGGTAGAATCCGTAAAGAAAGAGGCTGCGGATGAAGAATCTGCATATGACGAGGCTGCGGATGAAAAATTAGCAGAGAAAGAGGCTGCGGAGGTAGAATCCGCCCATGAAGATGCGGACCAAGAATCCACACATGAAGATGCGGACTAAGAATCCACCCATGAAGATTCGGAGTAAGAATCCACACAGGAAGTTGCTGAGGAATCTGTTCAGGAAGCTAAGGATCAATTAGCACAGGAAGCTGCGGAGGAATATGCTCAGGAAGCTGGGAAGGCAAGTATAGAGGAAGCTAGTTTACATCAGACATGATGTAAAGCTCCACTTTACATCAAGGTTTCATGTAAAGTGTTATCTAATTTTATTGTAATATTTTTGCCATTAACACAGTTGTTGGAGAAACCAGTGAAGGAAAACTGAACAAGCCCGGGCTAAATCGAAAACCTCACTTTCGGGCTATGCATTCCAGAATCGGAAGCTTTCGA
The DNA here is from genome assembly GCA_030378225.1 of Knoxia roxburghii. Lineage (NCBI taxonomy): Eukaryota > Viridiplantae > Streptophyta > Magnoliopsida > Gentianales > Rubiaceae > Knoxia > Knoxia roxburghii. The sequence continues at coordinate 38,843,117 of CM059415.1, read as the reverse complement.
CCAAGCTCAGGCTCAAATTAGTTTACCCATGAACGGATCTAGGCTTATACTTATTTAATTTATTAATCGGGACACAAAAAATTAAATCTTTAATAAAAGCGGAATTTAAAGATTATACCTTTTGTAGCGAAGTCCCTTGCCTAAAAGAAAACCCAATTCTTTAGCGCAATTTCCACAAGAAATCCGAAGAATTCTCCAATACGAACCCCGAGATAGTGTTGGCTATCGTCTACGGAGCTACCCACGGCAATACGATTGAAAACCCAAGAAACTTGCTTCTCAAGAAACTCAAATTGAGGCTGCCCAGAATTTTTTCTCAAAATTATAGCTGCCCAGAATTTTTTTTATCAAAATTGAAGCTGCCCAGAAATTTTTCTTTCAAATTGAAACTGCCCAGAACAGCCCAAAACTTCATCCGCTGGATTCTGCTCCCAAAACCGATTTCCGACAATTGAACTGCCAAAACCCCAGCCACGATCTGCACCGCTGCCACCGTGGATCACCTAGACAAGCAAGAGATCAACACTATGACAGCAGGATCAGCACCCCAGGGTTGAAGCAGCTCGTTGGCCGACTGGAAGAAACCCGCGCAAAAAAACCCAGCAGAGAAAACCCGCTGGAATAAAAACCGTGCAGCAGTGGCGTAAATACTGCAGAATCTGGCGACCGATTTCAGTGAAGAAAGGGACTGGGCTACTATATTAATTCATGGGCTGAGTTCCTTGACAAAGAAGAAAGTTTTCTTGATCGACTTCGAGAGAAAACTTGACGATGAAGACACCGTTTTCTCTCTAGACCAAACTTTCTCTTTCTAGCCTAACTTGGCTGCCAAGTTTCTTCTTAGGATTTTCTTGCCTATTATGTTGTATTTATAGGAGCTTCTAAGGAGACCTAATGGGCTCTCGAGTTAGGCCTTAAAATTTGACTTTCGTTGACCGCTAAGTCTTCCCGACTAATCAACTCCAATCGACCCTTTTAAATTAATTTATTTAATCCACTTTGTTAATTTAATTTAATCGAACCCTTAGAATTAATTAATTCAAAATAGAATTAATTTCTAAATTCACATTTTCGATCAAATATTAATTAAACCCTTCGGATTAATTAATTTACCTTGTCGATTAGTCAAACGCATAATCGGTCGTACCACTAACGGACCAATTATGGAACTACCGCTCGAAAGCGACTTTACATCGTGCCATTATTATTTCTTCTATCTCCCCACATTAAAGATCTAGTGCTCGTCGATTTATCAATTTACTGACAAATTAATTCACCGACTTCTTGGTTTCTGAGATTAGTACCACTCGACCTTTTATTATACCGAACATAAAGTTCACTGGCCAGGTTTAGTATAATAACCTTACGAGCTCATCTCGGGAGCACCATCAACCCGGCGAACCGGTACGTGGATTCCTCCGACTAGCAACGGCACGCAAGAAACTAAACACCGCATACCCAACTTACCGAGGTATTGGCCTCAATTGGCCTCACTCTCTGGCAAATCAAAGCACACGACACCCAACCCTCACGCCCGTCCCAATCTCGGGACTGAGAGACGGAATACTAGGACCGAATTGACTACGCCGATCAGTACAAGTAAATTCTATCCAAACTGGTCATGCTCAATATGCCCCGGGCATATCTGTGTGATTTAAACTAGTCTAGATAAACCAATTTCCAAACCACACAATAACCTATACCGATAGTATGTTCAGACTATCTCGGTTACGAGCATACTTTTTATATATCAATACTTTAACCAATAACGGTATCTACTGTGTTTGTCGACACCCCGTTATCTAGTTCTATGATATAAAGGAACAGATTTATACTGAAACAAAATGATATGTCATCTGTGGATATTAGTTTTTGATACAAGCCATAGCTTTTCTGTATTCAAAACTGACAACCAGCACACATGGAAGTGATCATTCAAGAGGAGGGAGTTGACATTCAATTTGAGCCAATTCTACATGAAGTAGAATCTCCTCTGCAAAGAGATATATCATTCAATGCAGTTATGGTTGAAGCTGCAGGCGGTGAACTGCCAGAACCCGAATCTGGAGTTCAGGATGAGGTCATGGTCAAACATGAGACATGTTTACATCAATCTATTATTTTATTTCTAATTCATTTCCTGTTTTTGCCTTTTAAAGCTGGTAAAAGGGGATGAGGGTGCTCCAGATATGGCTCCAACTGCTTCAGATATTATCATATCTGTTATGGAAGAGGGGAACCCTTCTGCGTCTCAAAAGCAAGATGGAGAGGTAAATATCATGATGATCTTAATAGTCTTTTTACATCAAACACTTTATGTAAAACGTGCAATGTGTGTACAGGATGACATGGACCTCCTGGGACATTTTATATAAATGTACATTGAATTGGGGAAATATAGTAGATCGTTCATAGAATACATGGCTAGAATATGGGCTTCAAAGAATCCGGATCTGGGTACATTACAATCAATCCTGGAAGATGTTCAAGGTATGATAAATGACCTCCAGAAAGCAATGGACAATCACGAGGACGAAGCTGGAGAGAAAGAGGTAAGCATAATACTGATTAGTTGGTGTAAAGTTGTAATTTATGTTCTGATTTGTTGATGTAAAGTTCTGGTTGTTTATATAAAGTGCTGAGAGCTGTGTAAAGTACTGTTGGTAGATGTAAAGTACAGTTTATAGTTGAAAAAATTGGTCCTATGATTAAAATGCTCTCAGTTGGTGTAAAGTAATGTTTGCTGCGTTAAAATGAGGTAGAATGTTTTAATATCTTCATTCTGATATCTTTGTGTAAAGTACTATTGGCTGATGTAAATTGCTGATAGTTTGTGTAAAGTACTGGTTGTTTATGTAAAGTGCTGGCAGTTTGTGTGAAGTACTGGTGTCTGATTAGTTTGTGTAAAGTGATACTTGTTTGTGTAAACTGTTGGTAGTTGGGGTAAAGTACTGTTTGTTATGATTAGTTGATGTAAAGTGATGTTCATATTGATTTGTTGATGTAAAGTGTTGTTTTTACTGATTTGTAAAATAATTCTATTAATGGTTTGCTTATGTTTCGAGGAAAAATAGGATGCAAATCCCCTGGGGGGGAACCTGCTGAGATGGAAAAAACACCGCAAACAAAGAAAATACCAGCTGGAGAGGTATTTATGTAAAATAATGTACATTGCTTAGTTTAAATCCCTATGTTTGTGGAATGATGTTAAATGATTATATAATAACAACTTGCAGCCAACAGACACACCAGACACACAGTTTTTAAAACAAACGTGTCTGCTGGCTGATGTTGTAGAAAAAAGCTTTGGGCAAACGGTCATTCCAATGAAGAAAATAACGACAACAAGTCTAACTTTTGATCTAGGCATCTCACAACTAACGCCAGTCCGTTTGGTTAATAAATTTCAAGAAACTGAGATAGATAAAACGTCGGATGTCGTTGGCGCAAAAGCCTTGGTTCATGCATCCATTCAAGATGTTCAATCCCACATGATTAGGAGACTTGACTTCATGGGTCAACCATTGCTTGCGGATGAGCCTGACTTTGAGTAAGTAATTTTATCATCTCCCGTTTGATGTAATTTAACATTGAATATCGAATGAACTATTTGAATCCAACATTTCAGCGTAATCATGGGGGATCCTGACAACACTGAGGAAGTAGCTGCATTCCGTCCGAATAGGGCACATAGAGCAGTTAAAAACCCAAGGAAATTGTCGTCTCCTTACATCACCAGCTGGATGAAGGATACACTTGCTAGCCTCTTGGAAAAAGAGAAGATTGTCAATGATTACGCACTGTTACCTGCAGATGCCAGCAAAGACAGATCAATCCAGTAAGTATTCTTGCCTTACATGTATTTTACATAACCAGTTTACACCGAGCTAATTTACATGAAGGTATTTTACATATGTCAGTTTACATAAATCTATTTTACATAAAGTTAGTTTACATAAATCTATTTTACATAACTAGTTTACACCGAGCTAATTTACATTAAGGTATTTTACATAAATCAGTTTACATATGTCAGTTACATAAATCTATTTACATAAGTCAGTTTACATAAATCTATTTTACATAACACTTGGCAGCGTGCAACTGTTTGGTAGGGATGGCAATCTTACCATAGACAGTGAACAGATGTGCAGTATGATTTGGGGACAATGGTTGGATACGGCCATCATTGATTGTTGGTCGTAAACTTGAGTAGAACAAAAAATTTGCCGCAAAGAGAGAAACCTTCGAAGTTTTTCTTGACACTCCAGTTTTCGGTGAGTTGATAGTTACCACTACTTTACATCACTTGGAGTTTCTGCGTGATATGGTTTGTTCATAACCTCTCTATGTTACATTTAAAATTTTGCAACTCATTGTGAATGACGTGAGAATGCCCAGAGGAAAGAACAAAACATGTGTACACAGATTCTCTTTACAAATGACAACGGAGTTATCGTTCCTCAAGAAAAACAAATTTTCTTTCCAACTGTCCATGGTATTGACTACCACAATTTTCACAGTTTACATTACATTTAAGAAAACAAACTCATACCTCTGTATACATAATGCATGTATTCTTCCCCATTCACCAAAGGGCCCATTATGTGTTGGTGTGCATCAACAGCAACAATAAACAGGTGGTACTGTTTGACAAAGCAGGCGGAGATGCAGGATCCTACGGTGGTCTTCTGAAGAAATTAGTAAGTACAATATAACATAATAATGTATAATTTACAACATTTTAGACGTCATTTTACATCAAAGCTTATGTAAAATGCAGCAGGTATACTACTTCCAAGCCTGGACAACAGATACACCTTGGTCCAAAAGCTATGAGAAGTCCTACCATTGGAAGTGGATCTAGGCTAACCTCACATGGAAAAACCCTGACGGATTCAATTGTGGCCTCTACATCATGCGGCATATGGAGCTTTATGATGGACAACAAGTTTTTTACTATGACCATGACATGATTGCTGCGAAGGACAATCTTGAGATGTTGAAAACTTTAAGGGTGAAGTACCTGTTTAACTTGCTAATGTCACCACACAATAGCCTCTTGGTTCCACTAAAGAGAAAAATATATGATTTTTACTACAAAAACTAAGATTCACATGTTAACTAATTGTATTTATGTAGGACAGAGTTCTATTTGTTGTTGCTGTTTTGTACGTTTCTTGATTATCAAAAAATCAGCTTCTATGTTAATTTATGTTTGATTCTTTATACACCAAGTATCACTTTACACACAAGATCATCATTTTGTTGGATTTGAATACATAAACTATGCTTGTGTTGTATAATTTCCCAGATTAATATATCGATTTGTGTTTCAATTATATCTAGTTGTGCATATTGATGTCTATTTATACTATGTAAGTAGATGATGAGGTGTCTTGTGTGACATAGTAGATCTCATCATTGGTCGAAAGACATAGTATATAAATGAGGTTCATAACCGAGACAGCTTTGGACAAACTGTCGGTTTAGGTTATTATGTGATTCGGATAATTGGTTTGTCTAGACTAATTGAATCATGTAAATATGCTCGGGGCATATTGAACTTGACCTTTAGGAATGATTTGTCTTGTACTGATTTAATAGAAAAATCGATCCTTGTATTCTATCTCTTAATCCCTAGACTCGAGCGGACATGAGGATTAGACATAGTGTACTTTGATTTGCCAAAGGGTGAGGTCAATTGTGGCCAATAATCTCTGTAGGTTGGGTGCGCGTGTTTAGTTACTTGGTGTGCTGCTGTTTGTCGAAAGGAAACCATGTACCGGTGCGTCCGGGGTGATGGTGCTCCCGAGATGAGCTCGAAATGTTTATTATACTAAACCTGGCCGGTGGACTTATGTCCGGTATAGTAAGAAGGTCGAGTGGTACTAGTCTCTGAATTAAAGAAGTTGATGAATTAATTTATCAGTAAATTAATGAATTAATGAGCATTATATCTTTGATGTGGGGAGATTATGAATATAATTTAATTAAGTTGTTCCGGAAGCAATTCTGGTGTAGGTTAGTAGTGCTATAATTAATCCGTTAGTGGTACGATTAATTATGTATTGGGTTATTGACAAAGGTATATTTAATTAATTGAGAAATTAATGAATCCTTGTGTTAGTTGGTTGTGAATCATCCCAGGAACTGGTTTGGGATAAGTGAATCCCTGTGTCAGTTGGGATTGATTCATCCCAAGAGCTGGATTGGGATAAGTGAATCCCTGTGACAGTTGGGAGTGTATCAGTCTAGGAACAGGATTGAAGGAAACAGAATCTGTATCAGTCCAGAAACTGGATTGAAAGAAAACAGAAACCCAATAGAAAGACCAATCCTATTCCAACTTGGGGTCTCTCTTGTAACTCTATATATAGACAAGGGATCAACCATTCAGAATACAACAATTAATCTACAAGATTTCTAGAGAGAGAAAACATCGTCTCTCCAAGTCAGATTTTAAAGAGCAATTGTGGCTAGTTCTTGGGTTTCTAGTGGCCGAAATTTTGGCCTTGGTGTATACCAGCTGCGAGCAGCTTTCTCTCTCTTCGAGTGGTGCGTTTACAGTACGTGCCAGGTGCTGCGGTGTTAGAGTTTTCTAACAGGTGGATTGTGGTGATTGGTTGATCAATTGGCTTCTAGTTCGTTGCCCACACAACGTGAAGTCATTGTCTTGAGGCATACGAGAGAATCACCTGAGAGCACACTTCAAATGTATTTTTCTATGGTTCCGCTTTAATTAGAAATTTTTGTTGCGTGGTAAATCGAGCAAGTGCGAACCCAGATCCTATGTGGCAAATCTTTCACATTTTACATAAACGAACAGCTAACAATCATCATTTTACATAAACCAATAGCACTTTACACAAGTGACAATAGTACTGATCTCGTTGCGTAAAGTACTGATATGTTTGTGTAAACTGACAGTTTACATCAATGTAAATTGATAGTTTACACACAAAAAAAAAAAAAAAAAAAACCAGTACTTTACATAAAGAGATCAGTACTGATCTAACTTGTGTAAAGTACTGTCTTGTTGAAACATCAAAGTTGATGTAAAGTCACAGTTTACACAAATTTTGATGTAAACTGACAGTTTACATGATTGAACAGTTCTTAACACCAACGAATCAGACATGATCTCTACTTTAAATAAAATGAATAGTACTATATACCAACAAAACATCATTACTTTACACAAACAAAACAGAATGACAACTTTACACACAAATCGTCATTTTACATAAATGAACAGTACTTTACACCAACAATCATTGTTTTACATAAACCAATATCACTTTACACAAACAAATCAGTAGGAGCACTACTTTACAAAAACTGTGAGCACTTTACATAAATGAACATTACTTTACACAAATAGGTCAGTACTTTACACAAACAAGTCAGCACTTTACATAAACAAAACAGTACTTTACACAATCAAAACAGAAAACATTAGTACTTTACACCAAGAAAGCAACTGTTTACAGAAACGAACCATGCTTTACAAAAAACATTTTAAATCAAATTCCAATCTTTTCTCTCAGAAAATGTCGTTAACAACAATCTTTCTTTTTCCTTTGATGTTTCAATTTGGCTTTATGCTCACACTTATCAACTGTACTTTTAAAACAAACATTCCGCACACCTCTTGACCTCCTCGAAGTGGGGGTCTCTAATCTTCTTCGATGAATGCAATTCAAAATTCTCATCCAAAATATCAGCTTGGGCAGCAAGTGCATCTTTGGCTTTGACATAGTACTCATCCAAAATACTGCGACCAATCTCACTGGTATGCGATAATCTAATTAAATCAAAATACCTTCAACTAGCATCTGCCCTCCAAAACGATGGTGAAAAACTTGATGGCAAACACATCGGCAATTCTGAATCATTAAACTTTCCATAACGGGAAACTGAAGCAGCTTTTGTCCACCTATCGAAGATATACATTTGTGGAATTTTCTACAAAAAGGTGAAAAAAAAACCAGTATGATTATATTGTTTTACATCAATTTATACTAGTTTACATTAATGACATCAGAAGAGAAAAAATACCATAAAATTGTTCTGAAAAAGGACACGGAGGCAATGAGAACCTAGAATCCCAACTTCAAAAAACTTTTTGCAAGTACACTTTATAGAATAATCACTGTCGTTATAAATGACAACATGCTGGAATATGGGATCATTATCATCTTGTTTTGGAATCCAAAGTGAAAGATTTGCCACATAGCATCTGGGTTCGCACTTGCTCTATTTACCACGCAATAAAAAATTTCTAATAAAAGCGAAACCATAGAAAAATACCTTTGAAGCGTGACTTGGGTGATTCTCTCGTAAGCCTCAAGACTATGACTTCACGTTGTGTGGGCAACGAACTAGAAGCCAATTGATCTACCAATCACCACAATCCACCTGCTAGAAAACTCTAGCACCGCAGCACCTGGCACGTACAGTAAACGCACCGCCCGAAGAGAGAGAAAGCTGCTCGCAGCTGGTATACACCAAGGCCAAAATTTCGGCCACTAGAAACCCAAAAACCAGCTGCAATTGCTCTTTAAAATCCGACTTGGAGAGAGAAATGTTTTCTCTCTGTAGGATTTTCTCTCTCTAGAAATCTTGTGGATTAATTGTGTATTCTGAATGGCTGGTCCCTTGTCTATATATAGAGTTACAAGAGAGACCCCAAGTTGGAATAGGATTGGCCTTCCTACTGGGTTTCTGTTTTCCTTCAAACCTGTTTCTGGACTGATACAGATTCTGTTTCCTTCAATCCTGTTCCTGGACTGATACACTTCCAACTGTCACAGGAAATCACTTCCCAATCCAGTTCCTGGTATGAAACACACCCAACTGACACAGGAATTCACTTAACCCAATCCAGTTCCTGGGATGATTCACAACCAACTGACACAAGGATTAATTAATTTCTCAATTAATTAAATCTACCTTTGTCAACAACCCAGTACATAATTAATCGTACCACTAACAGATTAATTATGGCACTACCACCCTACACCAGAATTACTTCCAGAACAACTTAATTAAATTATATTCATAATCTCCCGACGTCAAAGATATAGTGCTCGTTAATTCATTAATTTACTGATAAATTAATTCATCAACTTCTTAATATTCCGAGACTAGTACCACTCGACCTTCTTACTATACCGGACATAAGTCCACCGGCCGGGTTTAGTATAAAAAACCTTTCGAGCTCATCTCGGGAGCACCATCACCCCGGACGCACCGGTACATGGTTTCCTTTCGATAAGCAGCAGCACACCAAGTAACTAAACACGCGCACCCAACCTACCGAGATTATTGGCCACAATTGACCTCACCCTTTGGCAGATCAAAGTACACTATGTCTAATCCTCATGCCCGCTCGAGTCTAGGGATTAAGAGATAGAATACAAGGATCGATTTTTCTATTAAATCAGTACAAGACAAATCATTCCTAAAGGTCAAGTTCAATATGCCCCGAGCATATTTACATGATTCAATTAGTCTAGACAAACCAATTATCCGAATCACATAATAACCTAAACCGACAGTTTATCCAAAGCTGTCTCGGTTACGAACCTCATTTATATACTATGTCTTTCGACCAATGATGAGATCTACTGTGTCACACAAGATACCTCATCATCTACTTATATAGTATAAATGGACATAAATATACACAACTAGATATAACTGAAACACAAATCGATATATTAGTCTGGGAAATTATACAACACAAGCAAAACTTATGTATTCAAATCCAACAATCTCCCACTAATACTTAAGTTATGCTTTAAATATACAACTACATACAAGCCTATAAAATCTACTGCTATCTATCTAGAAAAACTATCATGGCTCTCTTAGATATCAGATCCCCATGCCCTTCACGTGAGCCTCAAAGACTTTAGAGGTCAATGTTTTTGTGAATTGATCTGCAAGGTTATCCTCTAATGCTATCTTAGCCATGACCACGTCTACCCTCTTTACGATGCCTCGTATCAGGTTGTACTTGCGCTGTATGTGTTTACTCGCCTTGTGGGCTCATTGTTCCTTCGAGTTTGCTACTGCACCGTTGTTATCACAATAAACCGTGATAGGCTTCTGCAAACCAGGAATCACATCTAAATCCACTAGGAAGTTCTTGAGCCATACTGCTTCTTTCGCTGCCTCTGATGCGGCAACGTACTCAGCCTCCATGGTAGAGTCCGCCACGCATTTCTGCTTGACACTCTACCAAACTATGGCTCCACCTCCCAGAGTAAACACATAACCTGAGGTAGACTTGCTCTTGTCCCTGTCGCATTGGAAATCTGAATCTGTGTAACCTCAGGGTACCAGCTCAGGCGCCTGATAGACCAGAACTTGGTCCCTCGTTCTGCGCAAATACTTGAGAATGCATTTTACTGCCTCCTAATGAGCTTTCCCGGGGTTACTCTGATATCTGCTGACCATGCCAATGGCATAACAGATATCAGGCCTAGTACACAACATGGCATACATGAGACTTCTTACTGCCGAAGCATATGGAACTGTCTTCATGGCCTCTATCTCCTCAACAGTCTTAGGGGATTGTTCCTTAGATAGATGCACTCCGTGTATAAAAGGTAGAAAACCTTTCTTGGAGTTCTGCATGTTAAAACGGGCCAGAATCATATCTATGCATGAAGCTTGGGAGAGCGTTACTGAACATTTCCTACGATCTCGAATGATCTTGATCCCAAGGATATGTCCCGCTTCCCCTAAGTCCTTCATATCAAACTGCTTGGACAGCCATGCCTTTACGTCTGATAACACTTTCTTGTTGTTGCAAATCAATAGAATGTCATCTACGTAAAGCACAAGAAACACATTGAGTCTCCATCACGTCTGTGATACACACATTGCTCATCCGGACACTAAGTAAATCCAAAGGACTGGATTACCTCATCAAACCGGATGTTCCAAGATCTGGATGCTTGCTTAAGTCCGTAAATAGACTTCTTAAGCCTGCAAACCTTATACTCTTGACCTTTTTCAATGAATCCCTCTGGTTGCTGCATAAAGATGGTTTCCTCATGACTTCCGTTTAGGAAAGCTGTCTTGACATCCATCTGCCAAATCTCATAATCCAAATGAGCAGCTATGGCCAAGAGCATCTGGATCGACTTAAGCATGGCTACCTGTGAGAAGGTTTCCTCATAATCGCCACCAGCCTAGCTTTAAAGGTTTCCACCTTCCCGTCAGGTCCTCTATTACGTTTGTAGACCCACTTGCACCCAATGGGCTTAAACCCATCAGGCAGGTCCACAAGCTCCCAGACTTGATTGTGGTCCATTGACCACATCTCGGATATCATTACCTTATGCCAAGATTCTGCATCTTTATCTCGAAGCGCCTCATTGTTGTTTCCTGGGTCTAGTTCAGGCGCACCTGGAACTAGATCTGAAGCCTCTCCCACACCGATGAACCTATCGGGCTGTCTCACAACCCTCCCACTATGACGAGGCACCACCTGTGTAGGCGCATCATCCGTGATTTCATGTGCAGTGTGTGGTGTATCTACTTGTGCAGGTGCATCAGGATTAGTAGTTTGTCGTCAAAGCTCTTCTAGTACTATCTTACGCTTGGGCTTATGGTCTAAGACATAGTCCTCTTCTAAAAATCTAGCATTGGTACTAACCACCACCTTCTGATCTTTAGGACTATAGAATAGAACACCTTTCGTTCCTCTAGGATAACCTACAAACAGCATTAATTCTGTTCTCGCATCTAACTTGGCCGTATCTGCCTTAAGCACATGTGCTGGGCATCCCCAAATTCTGAGATGTCTTAAACTGGGCTTACACCCATTCCACAACTCTATTGGGGTTGAAGGCACAGTCTTAGGCGGTACAAGATTAAGAATATACATTGTCGTTTCCAATGCATATCCCCAGAACGAACTTGGCAAATCACTATAGCTCATCATGGACCTAACCATTTCCATAAGAGTTCGATTCCTCCTTTCTGCTACACCATTCTGCTGTGGCGTGCCAGGTGCAGACAACTGAGACTGAATTCCTACCTCAGTGAGGTAATCTCGAAATTCATGGGACAGGTACTCCCCACCACGATCTGAACGCAGTGTCTTGATACTCTTACCATGATGCTTCTCCACATCTGCCTGAAACTCTTTGAACTTGCCAAAACATTCAGACTTGTGATACATTAGGTAAATGTACCCGTACCTAGAGTAGTCATCAGTGAATGTCACGAAATACTCAAATCCCCCTCGTGCCTGGACCGTCATAGGTCCACACAAGTCAGAATGAATCAACTCTAATACTTCTTTAGCTCTATAACCTTTTGCCTTAAAAGGTCTCTTGGTCATCTTACCCTCCAAGCAAGATTCGCATGTTGCATAACTGTCAATATCTAATGAACCCAATGGTCCATCATTGACCAACCTCTGAATCCTACTAAGGTTTATATGACCTAGCCTGAGATGCCAAAGATAGTTTTGATTCATTTCAGCAGGTTTCTTCCTCTTATTAATGTTAGATCCTGAGCTATCTCTCTCTATGTTTTGGGCAACAGAGGAGTTAGAGTTAACCACAAACAAATTGTCAACCAATGAACCAGAACAAACAAGTTTTCCATTTCTTCTAATAAATACCGACTCATCAGAAAAAACAAACTTGTAATCGTTCTTCAAGAGTTTAGAAACCGAAATAAGGTTTTTTCTAAAACTCGATACATAAAGACAATTAACTAACTCTAAACTAGAATTCTTGAAATTCAGAATAACTACTCCTACTGTTTCTACTGACACTCTTGTAGTGTCGCCTAAGTAGATATCCAATTCACCCTCTCTAAGCTTCCGGGTCACTTGGAACCCTTGCAGAGAATTACAAACATGGTCAGTGGCACCTGAATCCACACACCAAGTATCAGTGGGAATCGCCGCTAAACATGTCTCAGTAATTAAGGCAAAATTATCGTAGTTATAAGCTTTGGACAATCCAATTTCCAATGTCCCATCTTATTGCACTTGAAGCACTTGTCTTTCGACTTCTTCTTTGCAATATCTGGCCTAGGCGCAATTTGTGCCTTTTTAGCTACTCCCTTGAGCTTCCTCTTCTTCTTTCTAGCCTCAGGCTCAGAAGAAGATTCTGAAGCTTCGACTACGACTAAAACTCGCTTCTTCCCTAAAAGAAGACTTTTAGCCGCCACCAACTCTGCAAAGAGCTCGGATGAACTCCACAATATCTTACTTACGTTATAGTTCAACCAAATCTGCTCATAGCTTTGAAGCATGCTCCGGAGGACAATATCATATTTGGTTTCACCAACGGTTTCGTCTCCCACTACCTCAACCTTGTTGATGTTACTAATCACATCTAAGACATGATCTCTTACAGGAGTGCTCTCAGCCCTAAGGACAATGTCCAAGTTACGACTTCCATCGACATTATTAGTTCCAGTTAATTTGTTGTTTTTCAAAATAGCAGCTAAAGGATTGAATGCCATATCGATTTAAACTGGAAAATAAACAAACAATGTTTCAGTTATTTAAGCCTAGAATTTCAAAAACATGAAATTCTATTAATTATTGACTTCCCTCAAAATAATAATCTTAATCCACCAACATCTTATCCACCGAGATTCTCGCAAGCCACGCAGTGTGGACGTTTACGCTAACCCACATTCGTTTGAGAAGAACCATGTTCATTAACTACACTATCTGACCAACGATCTTTTGATCAATGTAGTTAATAGTAGGTGCTTTCAGCCTTACAAATAAGCAGTGTAACCTCGCGGGAGGAATACTGCAGATCGTACACTAAGTGTGTGCCATTACGTGACTTCTGAGTTTGTTACTTCAGGATAGTGCGCCTCAGATGGAGAGGGTGTCACATTTCTCCTAGTTAAACTCGCTCTAGTCATCATACTCAGAAGTTCATAGTCTAGCGATCTCGAGGCTGGACTCATCCGAATGGAGGAAGGCCCTAATGCCAACGCGCAAGCCCACCCACATCGCATATAAACCCGTAATGGTGGCTATGGGGATATTAAACCAACCCGCTGTTGGAGTAGAATACATAAGCTATGCTTGTATTGTACAGTTTCCCAGTTTAATATATCGATTTGTGTTTCAGTCATATCTTGTTGTGCATTAATCGTCCATTTATATTATGTAAGTAGATGATGAGGTGTCTGGTGCGACACAGTAGATCTCATCATTGGTTGAAAGACATAATATATAAATGAGGTTCGTAACCGAGATAGCTTTGGATAAGCTGTCAGTCTAGGTTATTATGTGATTCAGATAATTAGTTTGTCTAAACTAATTGAATCATATAAATATGCCCGGGGCATATTGAACTTGACTCTTAGGAATGATTTGTCTTGTACTGATTTAATAGACAAATCGATCCTTGTATTCTATCTCTAAATCCCTAGACTCGAGTGGGCATGAGGATTAGACATAGTGTACTTTGATCTGCCAATGGGTGAGGTCAAATGTGGCCAATAGTCTCGGTGGGTTGGGTGCGCGTGTTTAGTTACCTGGTGTGCTGCTGCTTGTCGAAAGGAAACCATGTACCGGTGCGTCCGGGGTGATGGTGCTCCCTAGATGAGCTCGAAATGTTTATTATACTAAACCCGGCCGGTGGACTTATGTCCGGTATAGTAAAAAGGTCGAGTGGTACTAGTCTCGGAATATTAAGAAGTTGATGAATTAATTTATCAGTAAATTAATGAATTAACGAGCACTATATCTTTGATGTGGGGAGATTATGAATATAATTTAATTAAGTTGTTCCCGAAGCAATTCTGGTGTAGGGTGGTAGTGCCATAATTAATCCGTTAGTGGTACGATTAATTATGTACTGGGTTATTGACAAAGGTAGATTTAATTAATTGAGAAATTAATTAATCCTCGTGTCAGTTGGTTGTGAATCATCCCAGGAACTGGTTTGGGATAAGTGAATCCCTGTGTCAGTTGGGAGTGATTCATCCCAGGAACTGGATTGGAATAAGTGAATCCCTGTGACAGTTGGGAGTGTATCAGTCCAGGAACAGGATTGAAGGAAACAGAATCTGTATCAGTCCAGAAACAGGATTGAAGGAAAACAGAAACCCAGTAGGAAGACCAATCCTAAACCAACTTGGAGTCTCTCTTGTAACTCTATAAATAGACAAGGGATCAGTCATTCAGAATATACAATTACACAATTAATCCACAGGATTTATAGAGAGAGAAAATTCTAGAGAGAGAAAACGTTTCTCTCTCCAAGTCGAATTTTCAAGAAAGTGTGCAGCTGGTTTTTGGGTTTCTAGTGGCTGAAATTTTGGCCTTGGATTATACCAGCTGCGCGTAGCTTTCTCTCTCTGCGGGCGGTGCGTTTATAGTACGTGCCAGGTGCTGCGGGGCTAGAGTTTTCTAGCAGGTGGATTGTGGTGAGTAGCTGATCAATTGACTTCTAGTTCATTGCCCACACAACGTGAAGTCATAGTCTTGAGGCATACAAGAGAATCACCAAGTGCACGCTTCAAAGGTACTTTTCTAAGATTCCGCTTTAATAGAAATTTTTGTTGCGTGGTAAATCGAGCAAGTGCAAACCCAGATCCTACCAAAATTCTTTCACCCGCTCCCACTTAGATTTTCAAATTGAGGGTTTTTCGGGTTTTAACCTGTAATTAACTAACCTAAGTTATGTGTAACCATAAAACCAGACATGCTTTAATTCATGCATCTAAAATACAGCATAAAAATAAAGCATAAAAATTAAAACAATAAATACGGGAAATAAATTCGAAAAACAAATTCCCCGACTATTATGGTTTTAATTGCTTCCATCTTCTGCCTTGATCTCGTGTCCCGTCACGTCACTCGATGGAGAGAGTCTTGAACTTCAAAAAACAAAAATTGGAGGAAAAACGGGCCAAAAATAGCCCGAACGGGCCCCCGGGCCGCAGTACGGCCCGAGGGCCGCACAGCCCGCACAAGCCATGCGCGCTGCCCTGCGTGCGCGGCGCCATGTGCAAGTGCGCCCGCGCGCCCGCACGGGCCATGCACGCGCGGGCCTGCGCGCGCCCAGCAGCAACCTGCTGCTGCCGTTTCTTGGCTGCCGGTGGCGATTTGCTGCCGGCGGTCGTTGCCGGCGTCGCCTCCTGCCGCCAACTCCCTCCTTCGCTTTTTCCCACGCTATTTGGTCTTCTTGCAATTCGTTCTGGGTTTTCCTAGGTTTCTTCAAATTCATGATAACCCAAAACCCACGAATCCAAGTCGCCCACCATAACGCCTTCGATTCCAAAAAAACAATTTTCCTACTACAAGGCATTCTAGGGAAATTAAATAATCGAAATTACATAGAAAAAATCCTACTACAGATTTAATCTAATCCTACATGACTTCCAACATGTGGTTATACTATTACAAACATTCATAATAAAATTAAATCCGGACAAGTCCCGGAGTTTAATTAAAGCCCATACAAACGTAACCATAATAGTCGGGATTTCTTAACCACCTGCAAAACAAAACCATGTAATAAATCGAACAAGCACAGAACCCCCTAAACCTGGCTCTGATACCAATTGAAAGATTTGTCACATAGGATCTGGGTTCGCACTTTCTCGATTTACCACGCAACAAAAAATTTCTAATTAAAGCGAAACCATAGAAAAATACCTTTGAAGCGTGACTTTGGTGATTCTCTCGTATATCTCAAGACTATGACTTCACGTTGTGTGGGCAACAAACTAGAAGCCAATTGATCTACCAATCACCACAATCCACCTGCTAGAAAACTCTAGCACAGCAGCACCTGGCACGTACTATAAACGCACCGCCCGAAGAGAGAGAAAGCTGCTCGCAGCTAGTATACACCAAGGCCAAAATTTCAGCCACTAGAAACCGAAGAACCAGCTGCAATTGCTCTTTAAAATCCGACTTGGAGAGAGAAACGTTTTCTCTCTCTAGGATTTTCTCTCTCTAGAAATCTCGTGGATTAATTGTGTATTCTGAATGGCAGGTCCCTTGTCTATATATAGAGTTACAAGAGAGACCCCAAGTTGGACTAGGATTGGTCTTCCTACTGGGTTTCTGTTTTCCTTCAATCCTGTTTCTGGACTGATACAGATTCTGTTTCCTTCAATCCTGTTCCTGGACTGATACACTTCCAACTATCACAAGAAATCACTTCCTAATCCAATTCCTGGTATGAATCACACCCAACTGACACAGGGATTCACTTAACCCAATCCAGTTCCTGGGATAATTCACAACCAACTGACACAAGGATTAATTAATTTCTCAATTAATTAAATCTACCTTTGTCAACAACCCAGTACATAATTAATCGTACCACTAACGGATTAATTATGACACTACCACCCTACACCAGAATGGCTTCCGAAATAACTTAATTAAATTATATTCATAATCTCCCCACGTCAAATATATAGTGCTCGTTAATTCATTAATTTACTGATAAATTAATTCATCAACTTCTTAATATTCCGAGACTAGTACCACTCGACTTCTTACTATACCGGACATAAGTCCACCGGCCGGGTTTAGTATAATAAACATTTCGAGCTCATCTCGGGAGCACCATCACCCCAAGCAGCAGCACACCAAGTAACTAAACATGCGCACCCAACCTACCGTGATTATTGGCCACAATTGACCTCACCCTTTGGCAGATCAAAGTACACTATGTCTAATCCTCATGCCCGCTCGAGTCTAGGGATTAAGAGATTGAATACAAGGATCGATTTGTCTATTAAATCAGTACAAGACAAATCATTCCTAAAGGTCAAGTTCAATATGCCCCGGGCATATTTACATGATTCAATTAGTCTAGACAAACCAATTATCCGAATCACATAATAACCTAAACCGACAGTTTTCCAAAGCTGTCTCGGTTACGAACCTCATTTATATACTATGTCTTTCGACCAATGATGAGATCCACTTTGTCACACAAGACACCTCATCATCTACTTACATAGTATAAATGGACATAAATATGCACAACTAGATATAACTAAAACACAAATCGATATATTAATCTGGGAAATTATACAACACAAGCACAGGTTATGTATTCAAATCCAACACAAAGTTCAAACACATATACACCATTTGATTGGGACTTCTGTTCCATCTTCAATTCCAGAATATTCATATATTGTTTCTCAAAATATGTGTACATCTCAAGTGTGTACACTTCACGGGCATGCCTCAACATTAGACATTGTTTAACAAGTAGGTCAACATTACCATAGAAGCACCTATGGTTTTCGCAAGCAGCTTGGTATCGCCAATCCAAAACAACATCAACAAATTGATGGTAAAAATAACATAATGTTAAAGTCTTAGACAATCTTCGAGAAATAGAGTTACTTGTACTTTCACTCCTCTGGGAAGATAATGTTCCCCCAGAAAAATAATCCTTGTCAAAAGCAGAGCACCACTTCTCCATTGAATCATAATTTTTTTTCAACTACTCATTGTCTTCGCAACCAAATTTTTGTTCCATCCTGAAAACACATAATACATGTTCACTACGATTCTGACAAATCAAATGTTGTAAATTATCAGCTTACATCAGACGTTGATGTAACCTAACAGTTTATGTAAACTAAAATCTTACATCAGTCGTTTATGTAAACTGATAGTTTACATCAGTCATTGTTGTAAAAATCAACATGTGCATACACTTACCTCTTCCAGTCGTAATTAAATTCATCAACGGTGTCCACTTTGGCGAGCAATCTATAAAACAACTCACTGAAACCTGCCAGCTGTCTGAGAAAACCAATTTTCATCTCGGAGTTTTTTATGATATGCCAAATGCAAATACGATGGCGTGAACCAGCAAATATCTCTTAAATCGCCTTTTCCATGGATGCTGATTGATCAGTCATTACAGTAATCGGATGCTTATTGTCCATTGACCTCAAGAATGTAGAAAACAACCAAACAAATGATTCAACTTTCTCGTCTCTCAAAAAACCAATTCCAAACATGACATTCTTCATGTGGTTGTCCAAACCGATAAATGGACCACATATCAAATCATATTTATAAGTACGATACATGGTGTCATGGATTAAAAATCACCAAACAGGTTGTAATTAGTCTTTATTTGACCATCTCTCCAAAAAATATTTTTCAGAGAAGACTCATTGTCCAATTCGAAATCAAAGAAAAAACCTTCCTCGTGAGCAGCCCTGTATTTCAATATCTTTATCAAAACATTGGAATCACTGCCATCAATGAATTTTTTTTTTTTTTTTTTTTTGTTTCCAGCTCGTTGTATACATCCATTTGTGTAAAACCAACGTTTGATCGACTTCCAGCCTATATAACATCATATTTCTTTTCAATATTAAAATGGAAGTTTACACCAACAAAAAGGTACTTTACACAATTGAGATCAGTACTAATCTCTTTGTGTAAAGTACTGTTATATTTTTGTAAACTGGCAGTTTACATCTATTTGATGTAAAGTCCCAGTTTACATAATCGTTGATGTAAACTGACAGTTTACACAAACAAACAGTACTTTACACAAAGAGATCAGTTCTGATCTCGCTTGTGTAAAGTTCTGTTTTGTTGGTGTGAAATTCTTTTAGTTTGTGTAAAGTACTGTCTATTGGTGTAAAATGATGTTCGCATGTGCAAAATTCTTCTAGTGATCTCTTTCTGTATAGTTCTGATCTCTTAGTGTAAGGTATCTTTTGTTGGTGTAAACTGGTAGTTTAAATCAACATTTGTGTAAACTGTATCTTTACATCAATATTTGTGTAAACTGCGACTTTACATCAACTTTGTTGAAAACTACCAGTTTACACCAACAAAAGATACCTTACACCAAGAGATCAAAAATGTAGAAAAAGAGATCACTAGAATAATTTTGAACATGCGAACATCATTTTACACAAACTAAGAGAATACCACACCAACAAAACAGAACTTTACACAAACGAGATCTGAACTGATCTCTTTGTGTAAATTACTATTTGTTGGTGTAAACTGTCAATTTACATCAACGATTATGTAAACTGGGACTTTACATCAAAGTAGATGTAAACTACCAGTTTACACAAACATAATAGTGCGATCATTTTATCGCAACACCAAGCATTTTACACGAACAAAACTAACCTCTTTATAAAGGAGCTTGTAACTATCACAAACAGATATCCTCGCAGATTTCATTACATGAAAAAATTCAATAGATGATTTGGACAGTTTCTTGTGAGAACGTAACAAATGTCTTTCATTCTCCGGACACATAACGTAATTATGCTTTCTGAAATGCTTTGTGACGACCCATAAACCATCTTCCGGCCTTATTTTAATTTCAATACAAGCCAAACAATCAGAACGACTATCAATCTTGGTGAATATTTGGTCTATCTTACAATTCTCCTTCTTCTTACCATTTTTACAGCAAACAATTCTCCTCCAATACCTGGTTTCGTCACTTTTCTTTCTATCTTTCTCTAAACAAACACCAAAACCAAGATCCCAAGCATATGAATTACAAAGTTCATATGCTTGTTCGTCACTCTCGGATGTTCTCTCAACAAGAGAAGGCATTGTTTCATCATCCCCTGGTTCTTAATCTGAAATGAAAAAATAAAGACGGAAGTTTACATCAAATCCATATTCATTAAAGACGAAATTATATATGAGAAACAATAACCTACCACAACATATTACTTGCACGATAGAATGATATCCAGAACTTTTGCAAACACCTAAATCATTTCCTTCAATGAAATGAACTATTTCCCCCATAGAAAGTATATGAAACTGAATTATCAATAAAATTCGGTTTGTGTAAACTCGCGACTTTACACAAACCCAATGTGAGTTTACATAAACTCTCGTGGCTCCAACACTACCTGAAATGGATAGCACAATCCTCGGATTTAAATTTTGAAACACGCTGAAGATGAAGATGATGATATATACCAAATTTGAACCTTGATTATGAACGCCCGTCATCATTATTTGTACGATGTATAAAAAAACTCAGCACAAAATCATACTTTCTAGGATGCAAAACATGGCTCCCGTCTTGTCGAACATGGGTGAAGACGCCGTGTGGACTGGAACCGCTCAATAAACGCGCGTGGAGCATTCTTTCCCTTCAGACGCATTAAATGTGCATTTAATGCGCCTGAAAGAATAAACCAAGTAAAGGACCCGATTTTTTGCCGGTTTTTCATCCATTAACCTGGTTTTTTAGGAAAAACTGGGTGGGTGTATAAGTCTGGCTTTACACCTAGTCCTACAATATAATTTGCCCCGGATCACAACCATCTTTTATAGAACAATTGGTTGTTTAATGTCCCAAATAGTATGTTGTGACTTAGATGGATTGCTTGACCCATCTAAACACTTAAGTAAGTTATGATTGAAAGTTATACAACGGTTGGATTCGTATCATCATGGCAATAAAATAAGTTTTATATGTAAATCACCCTTGGCAAGTCTTCTTAGGATCTTAGGACCACTTCGGTTGAAATTTTACTAGTTACCGTCCCAGTTTTTATTCTCTATCGTCCTAATTTGGACTAAAACACCCCCTACAATACTCTCTCTTCTCTGTTTTGAAGCAAAAGGACAATTTTGTCAAAATTAGGACGATAATGCTTAAAACTAAAACGGTAACTAGTAATACCCATCCGCTTGTGGTTAACGGGTCACTTTTCTTCCCAATCCTTGTTGCATTTTGCCAAGTAGAGGCATGGTTCATCTTTCACTTGGTTTATACCATCTATTATTTCTGTTAACATTAATACACTATATTATCCAATTACTTTTTTGGGTATCACATTCTAATGCCTTGTCTTCCATGTGCTAAGAAATATGTAAGTGAGGGTCGAGGGACTTTACGAGATAATATTCTTTATGCTAAGCCCTAGTCTCAAATAAAGTTTATTGATAATAATGTATTAGAGAGGGGGGCTCAAAACTCCAATTTTCTCCTTCAAGTTTGGATGAAACTGAGATATGATGTTCACAATCCCAATTTTATCTCTGAAACTGAAGGTAGACTAGATTGATATAGGATATTGGTGCGTCTACTAGACACAGAGAGTCTACCATGTGGTCTCTGCCATTAGAATTTTGGGAGGACTCTTCTATCCAATTCCATTTCTTCCGCAGATTTCTAAAACTTGAATAATTAAAGTAAAAGAATAATATTGTCAAAACCTTTTTATCTAATTTCATTCCCTCCCCTTACAATATTCTTTCTTCCCCCTTTTAAGTAAAAATGTAATTTTGTCAAAACCCGTAAACTACTGCCCAAAAGCTGAGGTGATAACTAATAACCCATATATGAAATTTTCATGCTACACTTTTGACACTTAATCTATGTATTTGATTGTATTAATGTGTGTATGGTCCCTTTCATTATATGCTGGTGTAGTTAATGGATGAGATCATTCAAAATAATTTTATGATAACAAAATATGATTATTTTTAAAGTTTATAATTTTTTATATAAAAATGACTCGAATTCAAAATCTATTATCTTAAGCGATGAGTACTTACCAATGAATTACATCCTCCCATTTTTAAAGTTTATAATCTAAATGGGAATTGTAAATATTTTAGATTTACTATATTTATAAATTAATTGTGTGTCATATTACTATATGAATTATTGGTCCTATCAAAGTGATTATCTAAAAATCTAATCATCTAATCAGTTCGGTTAGCATCTTATAAATATGGTCTAATATAATGTAAAAATTATTAGATGTGATTTGATGAGCAAAATAAAATAGTCAACAAATAAATAATATATATTATGCATTGATGTTCCCAAAATGATGAGCTCAATCTCTTCTCCTCGCATGTATTCAATAGGATTGAAGGCTTAATACAAGGAATATAACCCACAAAAAAAAAAAAAAAAACCATAAGCTTTTTCCTATATTTTCGTCAAATTCAAAAAGACTACTCATGAAAAAATGTTAAACAATCCTATACTTTCGCTTTAATAAAAGTCTCCTTGTGATGGTGGTGGCCTTGTTCTCCGAATCTTCCTTCAAACATCAAAAGATAACTCATGCCTACTAAACTTTCTTTAAGTTTTCATCAAACCTTCAACTCAAAATTTTAACTTAATGTTTCTATATGTCACCTTGAGAGATGAAATGGAAGGATATTTTCTCGTAAAAGTTAAAAACAATTGGTTGGATCATTGGAGGGAAAGGAAGAGTGTTACTCCTCCCTTTCTAAGTAGTAGAGGCTTTTTAAAATTGTATAATTATTAAAAATATGACTAAATAATTAGATATATTAACGAATTTCTCTTATTTATCTTTAATTAATAAATAAATTCATATTTTGACTAACAAATATTTATAATGTCTAAAAATTGAAAAGAGATTATTAAGAAAAAGATAAATTTAAATATTTAAATAGACTATTAATTTGATACGGGGAGTATAATATTGGTTTGTGTGGTTAAGTAAGTGGGTAAAAGGATTTTTTGTGTTATTAATATTGAGTTTAAAAAAAGAAAAAAAAACTAAACATGCGGTCCTGTCCTGGCTAAGGGAATGTCTTGGAAGTTGGGATATTAAAAAGAAACCGAATCCATACATGAGGTGAAAAGTACAAAAACAGTTCACATGGGCACTGGACACAAAACCTTAATCCCTCAAATCAAACACCAACAACCTTAATTATTCAGTTTACCACTCTGATCTTTAACTCAAACCCTAGCTCAAACATAATTGTTCTGAGATTGATGACAAAACAAGTACAACAACACTACCCACTGCTGGATGTTGGATTTGATTCGGACAGTTGATCGGAGCTTTAACAGAGCCTGGTGCAAAAGCATCTCCGGCGGAAACCTAAGCATCGTCCACCGGAAAACCCTTCATTTCTGCAGACTAGAGCACAGTTGTGATGCCTCAAGCATGGCCCTCTGTATCCATGGCTCCTTGACTGACACATCCTCGCCTCCACAACCGGCACATTCTCTCCTGTGATAAAGGGATTCATTGAAGATTACTAGGCATTAATGTTATGAGCAAGAATCTGATTTTGGAAATGAGAGAGTAATATACAGCGTGAACACTTACGGGAGATGAAGACAAGGAGGAACAACAGCAAGAGCCCAAATGTTTTCTTTTCCATGATGCCTGTGCTTTTATTGTCACACTATAATCCTTCCTTAGTTTGATGTCCTGAGATTGTAAACTTGAACTCTCTATATATAGACGAAGAATGAAGGGAACCAAATACTATGTTTTAAAGATGAAGGTATAATATATAATTATATATTGAATTGTTTTGGTGTAATTATTATTTTGAAAATAAAAAGTAATGAATTATACTCATTTTTTTTACAAACCGTCTACAAATTCAAACAGACATGTGGACTGTCGGTATCAGCTACAAATTATATTAGAAATTATATTTCATTTGTCACGATATAAGTCATTTTTTACTTGACACCTATAATAAAAAAAATAATTATTTAATACACCATTCTACCCTTTTAAATTATAATTTCTTTTATACTATTAATAATTTTGGTAATTCAAAATTTTTCAATAAGATTTATTGACAACAACTTTATAATGAAGAAATTTGGCCGATTTGTAATGAAAGTGATTAAATAATTGATGCTAAATATATACAAACAATTCAGAACAAACAAGATTATAGTGCATAAAATTTACTGCAAATTGTCCTGCAACAAATGAACAAAAAATTCTTTCACACCAGTCTAGTTTTGTAATCCAATTAGAGTAGATATTCTGAAATAACGGATCCAATAAAATTTGGAGGCAAAAAAGGAAAGTTAATAGTATTTTACAGTTTTCAATAATGGGAAGGAATTGTGCGAACAAATCGAAATGTTTTTAGTCGCTGAGATGAATTGAGATGGACTAAAAATTTAGTCGCTATGTTTAGAGAATTATCTGTTTCCTTAAAATTATATAAATAATTTACATTTCAATACATCTCTCATTAAAAAAAAGAATAATACAATGGAGAGAGTAAATAATGTATCCAGGTTATGGGATTGGTCAGAGGGATGAGCCTCGTGCTTTGTGACGTTCACGTGCTTCCTGCGTTCTTCAGTAGTCATGTATTCACGTTGTAGATTGTACCCTTCTAATTTTTCATTTACACAGTGAGTGATACTGTGATTTTGGAGTTAAGATAAAGAGTGTACCTCAAAATATAGGGTATATAATTTTTTTTTTGTTTAAGGTTTAGAGAAGAAATCTATACTAGCTTATAGGCCAACATTATGAAAATAAACAATTCCTTTTACATCATTATCAAGCCAAGGCTTTATTTCCATGAAAATAAACAATTCCTTTTACATCATTATCAAGCCAAGGCTTTATTTCCCCAGGAGGTTCTGACAAAGTATACAGAACTCTGGCTGATGCAGGTTTTTTCCTAAATGAGTATGTTTTACTACTTCTTGTTGATTCTTATTAATATAATTTGTAAATTCAATTTGTATTTTTCTTTTGCAGACATAGACGAATCCTGTGGATGAAAATAATAGTTTGGATGGTTCAGGTAAGACTTCAATTATCTTTAAGTTTCTTTTTATTTTTTATTCTCTAAATAATCTTGTGAAAAGAATGTTGGCACCAAAGGATCTGATTTAGTTGGGGTGGATGCAGCACTGTGAACTTTTGTGGCTCTGGAACAACATAAGGTTAAGGCTGAAGAAATTTCTCTTCAGAGAGAAGTTCTTAATGATATACCTCCTTATTTCATGAAGGAGAACCTAGAAGTAAAAGAACTTCAAAATGTTAGTAGAATAGCAGAGTTCAATAGTGGTCGAGAAGCAATAATTGGTGTACCTGTTCCATTTTAAAACGATGGCTCCTATTTATGCATGTTGACTCCTGTCCAATTGCCTCCATCAGAGGAACATGTTGTGAGATGGCTATGGTTGGATGGCAGAAATACTTTAAATGATACTAGTACTGTGGGGATAACAGTTTTGAGTACATCATCAATTTCCTGGAGATCATATGAATCCGAGACTTCATTATATCTTGTTTCTTATCTGCATTTGTTGGATTCAGGGTCAAATGTGTTGCTGGTAGGCAGCAGCTTACAATTGTGAGTGTTAAGATTCATGCAGGATGCAGAGGATATTTGAGGCCTAGATTTAGAGGGCACCGAGCATGAGAAATATTCTATTCACGACAGGGAGAAAGAGAGAGATGCCTCTTGCTTGTAACGAAGCAGATATTCTTAAGAAGAGGTTCATGAAACTAAAATAGAAAGGAATCTATTACAGAAAGACAATGAGCAGGCTGCAGATATAAATGATCTCGAAAATGCTTTTCCACCGGCGGTGTTTTGACTCATCCCCTTTATTCAATTTTCGAATTTCACTGCTTTTGCACTCTCCCTCCTCAACCCTCAAGATGTCATCAGAACAAGCACCATTTAAGCCCAGAGAGAAGCTCTTTGAGAAGCAA
Source organism: Knoxia roxburghii (assembly GCA_030378225.1). Lineage (NCBI taxonomy): Eukaryota > Viridiplantae > Streptophyta > Magnoliopsida > Gentianales > Rubiaceae > Knoxia > Knoxia roxburghii. Next base: position 38,816,627 of record CM059415.1, on the reverse strand, counting down.
ATTGTTTTCCAAAATGTTCACAAGCATACTTATCTGAAAGGTCCTCTTGATAAGATCACCTCTGTTGACATTCCTGCAGCTCTGGCCGCTACCTGTACTTACATGATTGTCAGAGGAATCTACAATACGTCTCATGGGATTGGAAAGAATGAATGACAATGGATCACCTCTGGATTTTGAGCATACATGAAAGATTTCTTGGAGCTTTAACGTTGAATGATAATAATGTACTGAGATATGGACACGTTGAATTTTTTTCCTGTTCTCTCCATTCTGTTTTTGTTGCATTTGGTTCCCCTATTCTCCCATATTGAAATCCTTTCAGATCAAGCTAACCTTGATATTTTATCTTTGGGGAATATTATTTGATTTTCTACGTGATAACTCAAGTTTAATGGAATTTGTGAATGAATGATTGCCTATTTAAAATAAATAAATAAAAATTGTTTATGGTGCTTGCAGTGTAGGATAATTCTTTTGTTGTTCATTTTGTATTTTTGGTAAATTATTACTAATTTGATGAACACAATATTATTCTTAAGAGTTAAATGTTGAATTTTTTTTTTCTTTTGAAGCCAATGATGATAACTCAACCCATGAAAGTCTACCTCATCGTAGATTGGATTTTCGAACTCCAAATTTCGTTAAAGTTAATGAGAATATTCAACCATCTTCTTCTGTTGAAGGCAATGAAAATGATGGCTTTGTGTATGCTAGAAATTTGGTCTCTGAAGAATTGATTCCTCAACTTGGAATGGAGTTCGACAGTGAATCGGCTGTATATGAGTTCTACCAAAAATATGCAGAATCGATGGGTTTTGGGACTAGAATAAGTAGTGCACATTTGACAAAAGATAAAAAAATTATTTTTTGATAGGATTTTTGGCTATCACCGACAAGGTAAAAGAGTAAATGACAAACGTATCATCACCGTTAAGCATTCCCATGCTGAGACAAGGTGTGGATGTAGTTCCATGCTAAAGATCTCCTGTAGAGAAAATGGAAAGTATCGTATTGTAAAATTCGTTGCTGACCATGATCATGAACTCTGTAGTCCAAGTAAGACCCATCTGTATAGATGTTTTAGAAAGTTGAATGTTGCTCAAAAAGTTGAAGTGGATGTTGCCCAAAGTTGTGGTATACCACAAAAACAAATACTTGATGTCATGACAACAGAGGCGATTGGACGAGAAAATCTTGGATTTATTCGAACTGATTTTAAAAATTATTTGTGGTCTAAGAGATCGATTGCAATGAAGTAGGGAGATACAGGGGGTATTTTGGAATATTTTTGCAAAGGATGCAATTGGAATATCCAAATTTTTACTGCGCACTTCAAGTAGATGAAGATAACCTCATCATAAATATATTTTGGGCTGATGTAAGGATGAGGACTGATTTTAATTGTTTTGGTGATGTAGTGTGTTTCGATACAACCTATAGAAAACACCGAGATGGTAGACCGATTGCATTATTTGTTGGGGTAAATCATCATAAGCATACTTCAGTTTTTGGAGCAACATTGTTGTATGATGAAACAATTCCAACTTTTGAATGGTTGTTTAACTCGTTTTCAAGGGTTATGATGGGTAAAAGGCCAAAAACAATCTTAACTGATCAAGATCAAGCAATGGCAGCAACATTGGCTTCTCAGTGGTCAACAACTTATCATCGTTTGTGCATATGGCACATTTATCAAAATGTTGCAATCCATCTCGCAGATGTTTTTGCAAAGTTTAAGCATACATTCACATCTTATTTTAGTAAGTGTGTATATGACTATGAAGAGGAAGATGATTTTCTTAATGCATGGAATGAGATGTTGGAAAAATATGAGTTTCAGGACAACAATTGGTTGCTTAGATTGTTTGGTTTAAAAGAAAAGTGAGAAATGGTATATGGTAAGGAAACTTTTTGTGCTGATATCACTACAACTCAACGGAGTGAGTGCATGAATGCTGTTGTGAAGAAGTATATAAGCTATAAGTATGGTTTGGCCGAATTTTTTCACCACTTCCAGAGATTGCTAGATGACGGTAGATATGATGAAACTTTGGAGGATTTTAGATGTGGTCAAAGTACTCCAGCCATGACATTTACTTTGGAAATTTTGTTACATGCATCTCAAGTGTACACGTACAAGGTGTTTGCACTATTTAGTGATGAGCTAAGAAAAGGAATTAATTGCAAAATTGAAAGTGAGAGTAAAGTTGAAAGCCAAATGATTTTCAATAGCAGATCTAGTCACAAGCAATCAGAGCATACAGTCACTTACAATTCATCTAATAACGATGTAAGTTGCAGCTGTAAGAAGTTTGAATTTGTTGGTATTTTGTGTGCACATTGCTTAAATATTTTCACTACTTTGCATGTTATGAGGATTCCTGATCAATACATTTTGAAGCGTTGGACAAAGGCAGCTAAGAGTGGAATGACACGAGGTCCTAATGGAGTTAACATTGTTGATGATGAAAAAAAAAAAAGATCAGCTCACGTTTTAAAAAGTTATCACATTTATTCATGGAATTGGTGACGAAAGCAGTCGAAAGTGAATATGGGTACAAATATGCTAAGGATTGTCTCATAAATATGGGAGAAGAAATTGATACATTTATGGTGAAGATGAAAAATGTTCAAGAAGCTAATCCAATAATTCCCCTAGATAAAGATATTACTCCAAGTGAAATTGGAATTGATAAAAGTAGAATAAAAGGGGTGAAACCAAAAGAGATAGTTACCTACAAAGCTAGCAAGAGACCGAAGAATGCTTTGGAACAGGCTACCAAAAAACGAAAGTACAACATGAAAAAGAAAGATAGTTCCATGGAAAATTTGTAGGTTAGCTAAAATGTCCGTTATGATAAGTGATTCATACTAATTATTTTATTTTTAGGTTGAAAATTCATCCTTCAAATTTTAACATGTTCATTATTGCTTAACTCTAAGATTACAAAATCATCTGAGATTCCTTCCGCTGTCCAGAATCAGAATTCGGGCACTCCAGAGGTAGATTAATTTTTAATTTCTTTAAGTATTTGTTTTTGGCTAAAATCTATATTGCAAATATAATTTCTCTCTCTCTCTCTTTCTCTCTCTCTATCTCTTTCTCTCTCTCTCTTTTTCTCTCTCTCTCTCTTTTGTAGAATGTGGATATGCATCTTTATCCTGAGGTCATGTATTGTGATTCAAGTAAAAAGGATGATAATGTACAACATTTTCCACAAGTCACACATGGTCATTCAAGGATGGAGTACCAACATGGTTATCATGTTTCACCTTTGTTGAGATTTGGAACAACTGAGGAACCATCACAACACAACTATTTAGGAGAGAATCATGTAAATTAATGTGATTGAATAATTGATCTTGTAGTTAGAGTTGAGTAGTTTCACTAATACTAAATGTAAATTTTGCAGGATTTATCACACCAACAAGAACCAGATCCACGTCGCAAAGACTTTGAAGAAAATAGCAATATTAGGAGTAGTATCATTGAGTTTGATTTCCTTCACAAGGATGATTAGACAAAGTTATTACTATTTCACATGGTTATTATGGTTCATTGTTATTTTTAACTTCAAAGTTGTCTGTCCTATAGTAAGAATAAATTGAACAATATTTGATTGTTAGACATTATGCACTCTTTTTATTTTTTTTAATGATTTTATATTAGGGGTGTAAATGAACTGAGCCACTCGTGAGCTATTCGCGAGCGGCTCGGTCAAAGTTTGGCTCGAGTTCGGAGTTGACCGAGCTCGAGCCGAGCTCGAGCTCGGCTCGTTAAGGTAATGAGCCGAGTTCGAGCCTGTAATATATAGGCTCGTTAGGCTCGACGAGCCTAACGAGCTTATATATTATATATATTTATTTATTGGGACTTGCTATTTGTATCACAAAATTGCTATTTGTATCACAAAAAAAATCAAAATAATTATGAAATGACCAAAATGGCCTTATGAAGGAAAAAGGTAGAAAATGGCTAAGTAAATGTCAAAAATTTTTGGTGCGTTTTTTGTCCCGTACTACAAAATCAGTTTTTTTAGACATTTTTGGACGTGGTCCTAGTGTTTTGAGACGTGGTGCTACTTGTTCTGAGACGTGGTATACTGTCTTTGTGAAAAAAATCAGTTTAAATTCACATGAATGGATGTAGACATTTTTTGACGTGGTTATAGTTGTTCTGAGACGAGTTGAGATGTTTTGTGCAAAAAACAGTTTAAATACACATGCATGGATGTAGACGTTTTTGGACGTGGTTCTAGTGTTTTGAGACGTGGTGCTAGTGTTATGAGACGTGGTCGACTGTCTTTGTGGCAAAAATCAGTTTAAATTCACATGAATGGATGTAGGCATTTTTTTGACGTGGTTCTAATTGTTCTGAGACGAGTTGAGATGTTTGGTGCAAAAATTAGTTTAAATTCACATGTATATATGTAGACGTGTTTGGACGTGGTACTAGTTATTTTGGACGTGGTGCTTGTGTTCTGAGACGTGGTAGAATGTCTTTGTGGCAAAAATCAGTTTAAATTCACATGAATGGATGTAGACGTTTTTTTGATGTGGTTCTAGCTGTTCTGAGACGAGTTGAGATGTTGTATGGCCATTTTAGTTGTTTTATCTATTTATAACACCTACTTACAAGATCATGAACATTTCTAAGAGTAATATGGTCATTTTAATTGTTTTATATTCACAAAACACTTACATCAGATATCATAAACATTTCTAAGAGTTGAATGGTCATTTTATTTGTTTTATCTCATTACAACTCTTAGATATGAGATCATGATCATTTCTGAGAATTGTATAGCCGTTTTATTTGTTTTATCTTTTCAAAACCCTTAGATAATAGATTATGCACATTTCGGTCCACATCAGACTTTTTGACGTAATTATAGTTGTTCTGAGACGAGTTGAGATGTTTTGTGCAAAAATCAGTTTAAATACACATGCATGGATGTAGACGTTTTTGGACGTGGTTCTAGTGTTTTGAGACGTGGTGCTAGTGTTATGAGACGTGGTGCTAGTGTTATGAGACGTGGTAGACTGTCTTTGTGGCAAAAATCAGTTTAAATTCACATGAATGGATGTAGACGTTTTTTTTGACGTGGTTATAGTTGTTCTGACACGAGTTGAGATGTTTTGTGCAAAAATATTTTAAATTCACATGCATGGATGTAGACGTTTTTGGACGTGGTACTAGTTATTTTGGACGTGGTGCTTGTGTTCTGAGACGTGGTAGACTGTCTTTGTGGCAAAAATCAGTTTAAATTCACATGAATGGATGTAGACGTTTTTTTGACGTGGTTCTAGTTGTTCTGAGACGAATTGAGATGTTGTATGGCCATTTTATTTGTTTTATCTATTTATAACACCTACTTACAAGATCATGAACATTTCTAAGAGTAATATGGTCATTTTAATTGTTTTATATTCACAAAACACTTACATCAGATATCATAAACATTTCTAAGAGTTGAATGGTCATTTTATTTGTTTTATCTCATTACAACTCTTAGATATGAGATCATGATCATTTCTGAGAATTGTATAGCCGTTTTATTTGTTTTATCTTTTCAAAACCCTTTGATAATAGATTATGCACATTTCGGTCCACATCAGAAGTTTTTTTTACGTGTTTCTAGTTGTTCTGAGACGAGTTGAGATGTTTTGTGCAAAAATCAGTTTAAATACACATGCATGGATGTAGACATTTTTGGACGTGGTTCTAGTGTTTTGAGACGTGGTGCTAGTGTTATGAGACGTGGTAGACTGTCTTTGTGAAAAAAAATCAGTTTAAATTCACATGAATGGATGTAGACGTTTTTCGACGTGGTTCTAGTGTTTTGAGACGTGGTGCTAGTTGTTCTGAGACGTGGTAGACTGTCTTTGTGAAAAAAATCAGTTTGAATTCACATGAATGGATGTAGACGTGTCAGCACAACTAGCACCACGTCAAAAATAACAAGCACCACGTCCCGAAATGTCTACATCTATGCGTGTGACTTTTAGCTGAATTTTTCACAGGACATAGTCTACCACATCTCTTTACGTCCAAAACAACTATCGCCACGTCTAGATACGTCCAGCTACGTCCCGCTACGTCCAGCTACGTCCGAAAACGTCCAGTTACGTCCCATAACGTGTTAATTTATTTTATAATATTAAATATTTTTAATATTTTTAAAATTTTTCTCCTCTTATGGATTATGATCTTTTATGGTTTCTTCTCTCACGGAATTAATATTAAATTTAATGAGCACTTTGTCAAACTCAAAATCGAGCTTAGCTCGCGAGCCTAGCGAGCGAGCTCGAGCTCGAGCTTCACAATTCTTAAACGAGCTCGAGCTCCAAAAAATGAGCTCGAACGAGCTCGAGCTCATATTTAGGCGAGCCGAGCCTAAACATAGGCATGTTTGAGCTCGGCTCGGCTCGTTTACACCCCTATTTTATATCATGCAGTTTTAAACAATGGTTATTGAAGTCGTTAGGTTTAGTAAGTGACTGATATAGTTTACTAATTGGATTTCTGGTGTTTTTTCGGTTAGGTTTAGGCTCTCTCAGGAAGTTGAGTCAAAGGATAGAAATGATAATAAGAGGTTTGTTATGCATACAAACATATAGGCTGCTTGTTCATCTCCGGTTCCAATTGGGTTTTGAAGTCAGGTTGATAAACAACATTGTTCCAGGCCTGCACCCCTTGTCTATGAATTCATTGTACCACTTCTAAAATTTTTATAATAGACTTCCAAGGAAAAGAACAAAACCTTATTAAAGTATGCGTGAATTTGGCTCAACTAACAACAATATTATTCTGAAACAGAGAAGATAGCACTACTTAGTCTTAGTCGTAGGCTATAAGCAGCAAAAAAGAAGCCAACCAACCAATAAAATGAAAAGAATATCTATTAATCAAGATCAAGAGATTTTCCATACATAACAAAAATATATGGAGCATAGATTCAATGGGGAAGGAAGAAGTAAATGCTATTAATTTGCTTCCCAAATTGCAAACTAACATATATCACAACCATACAGAAGACCTTCCCAAAAGTGATATATTTTCTATACTGTCCTGTGAGCCAATGAATCAATTACATTTGTATTGCTTTGTGTTCTCAGTTTTAGCATGTGTAATCTTCACGCACTGCCCCTGAAACCACCTTTCGCAGATGTCACACCCAATCCAAAACTCGTCCGCATTATAATTTCCACAACAGCTTCCACAAAGTGTTTCAATATGTTCATTTTCATCCTCTTCGTAACTTTCCTTTGCCGACCTGGATTGCTTTTAGCTTGGACATCACTAGACCTCTGCAGATAAAGATAAATGTCTGCAACATAGGAATCAGCACAACATAAACTGCAACACTGCACTTTTATCCTACTATGTATGATCCACTAAATAGATAATTTCTTAGTAATTTCAAACCTATCACATTTAGTTAAATGTCTTTCCTCCAATAGAAGTTTCCAATGAGGCAAGAAAAAGATGCAAGAAACTTATAATTCCAAAAACTCGTTCAGTTCAGTTTTTTCTGGTAAGGTACCACTCCGCTAAGTATCAAATACATAAAATAATCTAAAAACTTAAGTAATGCGCACTTGTAGGCTACCCAAATTTGCTATTTAAATCACATCATAAACCAGTACACTTATTCATCAGCTCAACTGAACGAGCTGAATCCTCATGTCCAGAAAACAGTACAAATATCAATGGATGGTAATGCTTTTATATCTCAAACAGGAAAGAAAATGAATAAGATAAAGGAAAAAAGAAATTTTCTCTACTGTAAAAGAGGGAAAAGAGAGGGGGGAGGTTCAGAGAACAGGAAAGATAGCATACTTCAATAGAAGTATCAAAACTCTCTTCCATGTATGTGACAAGTGCAAAATCCAAAATACTGGCACCAACAAAAAGTACATTGATTGTTTTCATGACCAGACACTTTTAAGGCTTAGATTTTTTAAGAAACTAATTTTATAGGAGTAAAGGTACAGATGTTATGTTACACGCTCATAATATACACCAGCTAAACTATGCATAGACAACTAGGAAAAATGAGATAAGAAGAATTGAAGTTAGAAACTTCTAATGCAACTTAAAACATAAAACAATCTTAACGCAAAAAAGAGCGAGATATGGAAACTTTAGAATATAAAAGGCCAAACGAAGGGACTTTTTGCTTAGAAGCTGGGGAGAAGTAATCAATCATTTGGCAACCAGGAGATTCAAATGTAATTGGAGGAAGAACTTGGTTCTGGTTCACAATTATTCACTCTTCCAGCCTTCTGAGTTATGATGGGTCTAAAAATAGTTCAAGAAAAGTCATCAAGTCATTAATTGAATTCAAAATCAATTCTTCAGCATTTAAAAACTAAAGATAAAGAAAAACACATATTTGATATGCCAGTTAGAATATCTTCTTGGTTATAACCCTATCACAAGTGCAGGACATACTCCTGTAAATTTCATCCATGTAATGAAATGTTTATTTCATAGTAGATTGTGAACACATAGCTCTACAACGTTAAGAGAATACCTGTGAGAAAGCCCCATTGACAACAGTTGATCCACAGTTGCCTCCCAAATAAGCTGACCTCTGAAAAAGATTTTTCTTTCATTCTACTGTTGAGTTAAACAGACAGCGCACTGAATGCTTCACTTTTTATTGTTCCTTCCATCATGTATAAAAAAAGTAAAAATTACAGTGCATGAAAGAGCAAAAAGTTACATAAGTACTTACTTCAAACCCATTCTCAGGGCGCCCAGCAAAAGATCCAGCATCACAGTACCGAATCTTCACTCTGTTCCTCCCTAATAAACATTCCATTTAATTTTAAAAAAAAAAACAATCTACAACATGCATATCTAAGTAAGTTGTCTTTAAATTCAGTTATAAAATAATAGAAGAATCGCTGAGAAATGATAAAACTCACTTGTCCCAATTTCACACCAAAATCAAAATTAGGGTTCTTCTTTCAGAAAGAAAACCCATAAAACTATGGAGAATGTGGTGGATAAATGAAAAAATATCTCACTCTCTTTGTTGTAACTCAAAAAATCTTGGAGGACAGAGTTTCCAAGGAGAAGGGCGGTGAGATTCTGGCCGGCGGAGGAGAGAAGGCAGAGATCCGACGGCTTGATTTTTTTCTTTTCCTTTTCTTTTTGTTAAATGTAAAAAAAAAATAACATAATGTCTGTTAGGGCAAACTTGGGTGAACGTTTGTTAGCTATTTGAGTTAGACAGATGTCAGTCATTTATTGGTGTAACATGGAATGTAACACCAAAAGGTAACAGGAGATCCCTACTGTTGCTTTGACATAGCAAGAGAGGTTAGACAATCTACAGCAAAGTTAGCTTCTCGATGGATATGTGACACTTCAACTTCCCAATCCTTCATAAAAAGATCACGAATGTTCTCGACAAGGCTACCATAAAGACCATCATATGAACAGCTCCCCACAACTAGTTCTACCACCTTATTATTGTCAACTTCTACCTTCACCTTTCTCTCACCCAAATCCTAGCATAACCTCAAGCCATGGTATAATCCCCATAATTCTGCCCTCAAATTATCACAAAAACGAATGCTTTCCATAACACCCCCTTCCACACCCCGTTAGATACAAATCCTTCCAACTTTAGCACACTTTTTCTTGAACCCTTAATTAATTAATATTTTACTTTAACTTTAATTTTAATATTTGTGAGTTACAAAATATCGTAGTTTATTTAACATAGTGAGTGCGAGCAATTCTTGAGAGGCAGCTCCTTGTGAACACCCGTACTGTACCCTACCTTTCCCGTCAAGTACTTTCTTCCCCGTACGCTTTCCCATTGGCGTCGGAGCAACAGCTTTCCTGGCCGGCTTCTGTGGTTGCTCTATTGTGAAAGCTTGTTCCTTTTCTCAAAAATTTGTAGTGATGGATGACTCATTAGCTTCACTTTATGATAAGTTGTCTCTTGAAGAATCTGAGGTTCTTGTTTCTCCTCCGCCGACAGCCCCCACTCACCGTCTCTGGACAGAGAATACCCTTGTTGGAAAACTTCTCTCCTCCAGAATTATCCCACCAGACCATGTGTTCGCTCTTTTTCATCAGTTATGGAAACCTTCAGGGATGCTCACAATAAAACCCATAGCCAACAACACGCTTCTGTTCCAATTTGAGTACTCAGTGGATAAGAAGCATGTTATGGCCAGCCGTCCATGGCTTTTTGATCGCTGCCTTTTGCACCTGTCGAACGCTGCGGTATGTGACGTGGGTCGAAGGTAAAACCTTTAACGTGCCCCTTTTGAATTCAAGTCTATCGTGTTCCTATTGTTCGGATGACTTTTGGTTTTGCTAAGTTTTTGGAAATTCTTTGGGCCATTTGTTGATGTCAACAAGGACTCGGATGGGTCTTAGATCGGACATTTCTTGAGAATTAAAGTTACTTTGGATTTGGGGAAGCCCCTTCGCCAGATATTGCAACTGAAAGATGACGGAATGACATACAAATTTCCCCTTCGTTATGAGAACCTCCCTGATTTTTGTTACCATTTTGGTATTATTGGACACATGAAGAAGGATTGTGGGTTACGGGATGGACAGGAGGAACCAAGTGACCGGCCATACCGGTTTGGGCAGTGGTTAAGGGCCCCATTGAATGTCAGACCATTTTTCACTGCTCTGTTGGTTTTGAAAACTAAAACTTAGCTTGTATTAAAACTATTTTCTGGTTTATATATCGATTAAATGTTTTAGTTAAATTATTTTTTATGTTTTTACATATGTCGTCCATTTATATCGTATGACTAGATGATGAGGTGTCTAGAGTGACACAGTAGATTTCATCATTGGTTAAAGTCTTGATATATAAATGAGGCTCGTGACTGAGACAGTTTGGACATACTATCGGTTTAAGTCATTATGTGATTCAGAAATTAGTTTTTCTAAACTAATTGAATCATATAGATATGCCCGGGGCGTATTGAGCATGACCGTTTGGATTGAATTGTCTTGTACTGATTTAGTAGACTATTTGATCCTAGTATTGTATCTCTTAATCCCTAGACTTGAACAGGCATGAGGATTAGATATAGTTTACTTTAATATGCCAATGAGTGCGGTCACTTGAGACTTGTATTCTCGGTAGGATGGGTGCACGTGTTTGATTGCTGAGTGTGTTGTTGCTTGACGAAAGAAAACCATGTACTGGTGTGTCCGGGGTGATAGTGCTCTCGAGATGAGCTCATAAAGTTTATTATACTAAACCCGGCCGGTGGACTTATGTCTGGTATAGTAATAAAATCGAGTGGTACTAATCTCGAATTATAAGAAGTCGATTAATTTATCAGTAAATCAATAAATTGACGAGCACTATATCTTTGACGCGAGGAGAATAAAGAATAATTTATTTAGTGATTCCGGAAGTAATTATGGTTTGAGCGATGATTCCATAATTAATCCGTTAGTGGTACGATTAATTATATTTTTGGGTTAATTATTAAAGTGAATTAATTAATCCTTAGGGTCAATTAGTAAATTGACCAAGTGGATTTAATTAATTAATTCTTAGTTCAATTAAGAACTAGGAAATCCAAGAATTGGTAATCTAATTGTGATTTGGAAATTACCAAAACTCAAGCCCAACAAGAAAGCCTACCTCAAGCCCACTTATGGTCTCTCTTGTAATTCTATAAATAGACACAAAGGGTTAGTAATTAAAGATACAATACTCATAATTGTGAAAGCTCTTTTAGAAACTAGAAAGAGAAAGAAATCTAGAGAGATAAGCTCTCAATCTTTGGATTTTTTTCTTCTGGTTGGCGGCAGGCGGCGGCTTTTTCACTACGCCGGAATTCTCGTCAACAGTTTCTACAAGTGGAGCGGAGCGACGGTGCGTAAGCGGACTTACGGCGGTGCGTGGATCATGTGCGGTGGCGGCTCAACGCGTGCGACGGCGGTAGCGCAAATTCTGGGAAGCCAAATTGGTTTTTCGAGAAGCTGATTTTGTGCTGGTTTTTCTTGGTGCTGATTCCGTTGGTTATGAAGTTCGTTGCCTACACAACGTCAGGATCTGTCTTAGATTCATATAAGCGATCACTTAAGGGACACGTTTCAAAGGTCAAATCTTTAATCCTTCTGCTTTTATTTAAATATTAATTTTTATGCGTGTTAGTAAATCGAATAAGGTAAACCAATATCCGGTGCTCGTGTGGTATTTCAAAAGGTGTTTAAATCGGATTGCACGAGCGTTCAGGTTTGATTGAGAATTTTCAATTCTGGAATGCATAGCACGAAAGTGAAATTTTTTTATCGGACCCGGGCAAACAATTCCTTCATGCTCGGCCTAGGACTTCGGCGGCGGCTACTGATGATGGTACTACTCCTCCGCCATCGCCTCACACTTTGGCACCACATGTCGCCCAAAATGATGACCGCTACTAATTCCAGCTTGCTGATCATGCTCCCCCAGAACCAATGGATGGTGATCTTTATCTTCTGGATCCCTCTTCCCCAATTCGACGTCCATCCGCTCCTGATACACCCCAAACTGAGGTTGTCATACCACCTGTTTTACCGCTTTCCCAGCCCAACAGCGGCTCTCCTATTATAGCCTTATCGCATCAACATGCAGTTGATTCTCCTAAATTAACTCGAACAAGCTCCAGTCCAGGTTTAATCGATTGCATGCTAGTGACAGTCCCTACGCAGCTGGATCATTCTGTTCGTCAATTGCAGAAGAAGTTCACCGTCATAAAATCTCCCATGATAACACTGATACTTTTATGGCCGGTGACTCCTCGGGGGCAAAGCGCAAATTACTGATTGATGATGACAGTGTGGATCCATGTGATGATATCCACAGGAAATGCAGTTAAAAAGAAGAGGACGAACGAGGCCATGGTCACCTCAATTTTCAGTTTGGATAACAGTTCAATTATGGATGGCGAAGTGGCGATGGTTGGCGATAATGGCCAACCCCGCCCAACTCAATGAATCTCTTAAGCTAGAATTGTCGGGGGTTGAGGAACTCCGGGACAATTTAGGAATTGCGAGGCTATATTCCCTCGCATCATCCCCATGTTATTTTGATGTGTAAGACTAAGTGTTCTCAATCAGGTTTTATTCGTATTAGAAATTAGCTTGGGTTGTTTGGAATTTGTTATGAATCTAATGGAAATAATGGTGGTTTGTGTTTGTTGTGGGATCGTAGTATTGATGTTACTTTATCCAGCATGTCAGAAAGATTTATTGATTACACTGTTAAATTCCAGGAAGATACAATTAGATTAACAGGCTATTATGGGCAACCGGTTGTGGCACAACATCGGGCTACTTGGGAAAATTTTCGTTCCTTACATCACCTATCCCATGCCCCATGGATTTGTTTTTGGGATTTTAATGAGGTTCTCTTTCAGTATAAATTTCGCGGGGAACAAGACCTACGTGGCAAATGCAGACTTTTCGTGAGGTTTTAGATGCCTGCTGGCTAGAGGATATGGTTGATCAGGGTCAACAATTTACTTAGGTTCGCCTTTTGCAACATCCTTATAGACAGCAGGGGCACATAGATAGGGCAGTGATGAACCCGGAGCTGAATTCCTTGTTTCCTGCTACTATCACCAAAAGTGTGCCTTCTTTTTCATCGGATCATACTGCCAGAGTCATTCAGTTGCGTAGCATGCCACAGCCTATGATGTCCTCGAGTCGACAAAAATGCTTCCGGTTTGAAGCCTTTTGGATGAAGTCGGAAGACTGCAAGATAATTATATAAGATAATTGGATATCGCATGATGGGGTTCTTGATAAGCTCAACAATTGTTCTATGGGTCTTATTCGTTGGGGAGGAGGTCCGTTTTGCAATCTACATAAAGAAATTTAAAAAGCAAAAGTTGAACTAGAGTCGCTCAGTAAGGGCACAGTCACTGCCATTACTCATACCCGTATTAAAGTGTTGCAAACTCATCTGGAGATTTTGGAGGATCAGTTAGTTGTTAAATGGTAGTAGCGCTCAAAGCAGTTTTGGCACAGGCATGGGGATTGTAATAGTAGATATTTTCATCAAGCAGCCAGCAGAAGAAGAATGAACAACATGATCTGAAGTCTATGAGATAGCGGCAGAATGGTTAAAACTGACCCGACAGACATATAGTCTATTGTTACCAGCTATTTTGCGGACCTTTTCACTTCCACCAGCCCTGCACCAGCAGATACTCATCGTATTTTGCACCGCCTTGGGACTCGAGTTACCCCTAAGCATAATGTTTTTTTGGACAGCCCTATACGGAGGACGATGTGACACGCGCATGCATTCATATAAGTCACCGGGTCCTGATGGGATGAGTCCTATTTTTTTCAAAAAGTATTGGCATATTGTGGGCTCATATATTGTGTCCTATGTGCTTAATATTCTTAATCATAGCCAGCTGGACCCCCTGGTCAATCTGATGTATGTTGTGTTGATCCCCAAGGCTAACAAGCCGGAGATGATTACTCAGTTTTGACCTATCAGCTTGTGTAATGTGGTTTACAAGTTAGTGTCGAAAGCCGTCTCGAATTGTTTTTGTCGAGTTCTCCCTTATATTATTTCAGCCTCTCAGTCGACCTTTATTCCGGGCAAACTGATTATGGAACGTGTTAGTGCCGTATGAAACCCACTACTCCATGAAATTTAAGATGGTCGGTGCTAAAGGGCAGATGAGTATTAAGCTTGATATGAGCAAAGCTTTCGATCGAGTGGAGTGGAGTTTTGTTCTTAAAGCTATGCAAGAGATGGGTTTTAGTGAAAAGTTTGTTTCTCTCATCAAGCAATTTTTGTCCTCGGTTCAGTTATTTTTTCTTTTTAACGGTATGCAATTTGGCCGCCTGAAATAACAATGGGGTATTGGGCAAGGGGACCCCATTTCCCCTTACCTGTTTATTCTTTGCAGTGAAGTACTTTCATGTTTACTGAATGATTTGAAGCGATGTGGAAATCTTGGGGGAATCTCAATTGCGATGGGTGCACCTCATATCTAGCATCTGTTTTTTGCCGACGATACTTTGTTATTTGGAAATACGGTCCATGAGGAGGCAGGGCACTTCCAGTGGGCTCTATCTACATATTCTGCTATCTCTGGGCAGAGTATTAACTTGGAAAAATCTGGAATTTACTTTAGCCCGAATAGTCCTTCTCTTGTGCACGCGAAAGTTTACGCTATCTTAGGCATTGCTGAATCCCATTCGCATAGAAAGTACATGGGCCTGCCTAGTTGAAAGATTATCTGCCCGGGCCCAGTCAAAAATTCACTTTCGTGCTATGCATTCCAGAATCGGAATTCTTGACCAGGCCTAGGCTCTAGCACAATCGTTATTCCAACCCTTGCTTGAAATAACATTGCGCAGGATCTTGGTTTGCACTTCTTTGATTTATCACGCAACAAATAATTTCTAATTAAAGCGGAAGTTTAGAAATACCTCTTGAAGCGTAAACTCAGGTGATCACTTGTATAACTCAAGACAGGTTCAACGTTGTGTGGGCAATGAACCAACGATCAACAATCCAACACAATTGAGTCACTAGAAAAATCCAGCAACCGCCTCGCCTGCACGTGTAGCTCACGCGCTGCCCCTATCCACGTGCCGCCCCTTTTGATTCCATACGCCACCAGCTGACCGGGAATAAATCCAAAATGCCGGTGCTACACTTCAAGAACTGGGCCGCCGCACGAAGGGAAGAAAAAATGTTTTTGAGAGCGGAAAATTTGATTTCTCTCTCTAGTTTTCTTGTCTTGAAAACTTATGAATTGTGTGTCTTGAATTGCTAATCCCTTGTCTATATATAGAGTTACAAGAGAGACTCCAAGTTGGTTTAGGATTGGTCTTCCTACTGGGTTTCTATTTTCCTTCAATCCAGTTCCTAGACTGATTCACATCCAACTGATACAGGGATTCACTTATCCCCAATCCAGTTCATGGTCTAATTCACAACCAACTGACACAAGGATTCACTTATCCTTAATCCAGTTCCTGGTCTGATTCACAACCAATTGACACAATGATTAATTAATTACTTAATTAATTAAATCTACGTTTGTCAATAACCCAATACATAATTAATCGTACCACTAACAGATTAACTATGGCACTACCATCCTACACCAGAATTGCTTCCGCAGCAACTAAATTAATTATTCTTTAATCTCCCCACATCAAAGATTTAGTGCTCGTTAATTTATTAATTTACTGATAAATTAATTAATTAACATCTTATAATCCGAGATTAGTACCACTCGACCTTTTTACTGTACCGGACATAAGTCCACAGACCGGGTTTAGTATAATAAACATAACGAGTTCATCTCGGGAGCATCATCACCCCTGACTCATCGGTACATGGTTTTTTTTCAACAAGCAGCAGCAAACCAAGCAACTAAACACGCGCACCCAACCTACTGAGACTATTGGTCACAAACGACCTCACCCTTTGGCAGATCAAAGTACACTATGTCTAATCCTCATGCCTGCTCAAGTCTAGGGATTAAGAGATAGAATACTAGGAATGAATTGTCTATTTAATCAGTATAAGAAAATCCATCCTAAATGGTCAAGTTCAATATGCCCCTGGCATATTTATATGATTCAATTAGTTTAGACAAACCAATTTTCTGAATCACATAATAACCTAAACCGACAGTGTGTCCAAAACTGTCTCGGTTACGAACCTCATTTATATATTATGTCTTTTAACCAATGATGAGATCTACTGTGTCACACCAGACACCTCATCATCTAATTACATAATATAAATGGACAAAATATGCACAAAATATAAACTAAAACATTTAATCGATATATTAACTGGGAAATAGTATAATACAAACATAGCTTTAGTATTCAAATCTAACACTAGTATCATGGGTAGAAGTAAAAAGAAGCTTTTTAATAATTTGCGGGATCGTGTTTCTGCTTGCATTCAAGGTTGGTCGGAGAAGTCATTGTCTAAAGCGAGGAAGGAAACCTTAATCAAGTCTGTTTTACAAGCCATACCATCGTATGCCATGTCCTGTTTCTTAATTCCGGATGGGGCATTGGATGAGATCCAGAGATTTATTGCTCGATATTGGTGGGGATCAAGTTCTGATAATCAAAAAATCCGTTGGATAGCGTGGAAAACAATGTCTCGCGGGAAAGTAGTGAGTGGTCTTGGATTTTGGGACCTGAATTTTTTCAACCTCGCATTGCTTTGTAAGCAAGCTTGGAGGCTTTTAGTTCAACCGCATTCTACCCTTGCTCGTGTGCTAATTGCTAAGTACTATCCAAATGGTACCATTTTTGAGGCTTCGCTTGGCGCTCGGCCCTCTTTCACTTGGCGGGACTTATGGAAGGAATTAAAGGCTTGAAGTTGGGGGGCGCACCATAAGATTATCTCTGGGTTGCATAATCGGATTTGACTGGATCCGTGGCTGCCGTGCAATAATCCTCTTTGTGGTTTCTACCCAACTATCGCCTTCCTAGAGGACGCCACTGTATCTGCATTGTTTTTGCCTGGCTCTTGGGCTTGGAATGTCGAGTTAATTCAGGTGACCTTTTCACCGGCGATTGCTACCACCATCCTTTCCATCCCTCTCTGTGCTTCCGGGGGAGTGGATCGTTGGTATTGGCACTGCAACACAAAGGGGAGTTTTACAGTAAAATCTGCATACCATGCAATTCAGGAATCTCGTAGTTCCTTTGTTTCTTTGATCTCTAGTACAACTGATGCCCAAGGAACACACCCCATTTGGCGCCGGTTATGGAATCTCAAATTACCTCCTAGGATTATCCATCACTGCTGGCGTCTTCTGACCGGAACTCTCCCTACCATTGAGAATCTTTCTAGACGTCAAGTTGTTGTCTCTTCACAATGCCCTTTTTGCCAGCATAATGACGGATCGCATAAGCATATCACATTTTTCTGCCCGTTTTCCAGAGAAGTCTAGAGGTTTCTAAATTTGCCCAATGTCCCTTTTTCTTTCCAGCACGCACAATTGGAACTATGGGTCATGAATATGCTATTGGCCGTGTCTGCTGCTGAGACCGAGCAAATTTTGATGGTTTTGTATTCTCTGTGGTATCCCAGAAACAGGGTGGTCAATGAAGCTTGCTTAGTTCGTCCTTTTGAGGTTTCATTATCTGTTGTCTCTGTTCTTCATACCTACCAGTCTGCGAGGAAGGTTCAGGGACCCGACCACGCTGTTGGCTTCATGCCATTACCTGTCCGACCAGTTCATCTTGAAGGAGTCCGAACTTTTTTCGACAGTGCAATCTCGCATCAGCGACAGGGGGCTGCGGCAGGTATTTTCATCACGGATGGTTTAGGTCGCCACATCTGCATATATGGGAAATTTTTTCCTAGTGTTTCTGATCCTGATGCGGCTGAGGCATTAGACTTGCATAAAGTTCTCATATTGTACCATCAGCGAAAAATAGAGATTGGTTCCATCCTTGGAGACTCTTTGCAGATTATTTTGGAGGCCAAGAGCCTCGCAGAATGCTCCCATATTGCTTTTCCCATTGTGGAAGATTGTCGTGCTCTATTACTGAAAATTGGAACCCCGAAGCTTTACTGGATCCACGTTCTCAGAATTTACATGCTTATGGATTAGCAGAGTTTACTAAAAGTGAGGTATCTTCTTTTTGTGAATGGCTTTGTGTGCCTGATTTCTTGCAACAATTGCTGCTGGACAATCTCCAGTAATTTTTAAAAAAAAACCTTTTACTTTCAAAAAAATATAGTGAGTTGGAGTAAAATTGATTATTTTTTCTCTTATTCCTTATGCGATCTAATCTAAATCAAGTGAATTAGTTTAGGACATGTCTCTTTTAAAACAATTTTGAGCCTTTTACCTTCAAGAAAACATAGTGAGTGCGAGTAAAATTGATTATTTCTCGTCCTATTCCTTATGCGATCTAATCTAAATCAAGTGAATTAGTTTATGACATGTCTCTTTTAAAACAATTTTGTTTTAGATTTAATGGATTAAGATCTTTTTTTTTTTTTTATATATATATAGAGACTCGAACTCAAGACCTATTGTCTTAAATGGGGGAGTGTCTACTATTGGGCTACATACCTCTTGTCCTTATATCATTTTTCTAGATCAATCTGAATTATTATTATTATTATTATTATTATTATTATTATTATTTAAGCAAATATGAATTGTCTAAACACCTTTAAAAATTTTTTTGTTTTTCTAAATCATTTTTTTAGAAATTTCAAACAAAAATTTATATTATTTGTATATTCATATTTTAAAAAAATTATCATTTCTATCATAAAAATAATAGTCACAATTTTTTATATTATTTTAATTAAATAAAGTGAATACTTATTTCGCGTCCTTTTATACTAAAATTATCCATGACAAATTAAGAAATATCAATCATAATATTTAAATATAATATTAAATACTCCCTCCATTCTAAAATAATTGACGTTTTAGAGTTTTAGTAAAAATTTCATTTATTTGACGTTTTAGGATTTTTTACATATTTTATCTCATTTTATCCTCCAATAACTATCCTCTCTTTCCTCCCTAATAAGTGGAAGTTTATAATGAGGTGATAAGTGTTGTAATTATTCTTAAAGTAAAAGGATAATTTGGGTGATTTACCTCATTCTTAATTTTTTGGAGAATCACTAAAACGTAAAATATTTCAGAATGGAGGGAGTATAAAATATAATAATAAATTACCTAACTACTCTTAATCATTTACTAAAAATACTCATTAAAAATTCATTTATAATTTCACTTATCTATGTTGCTTTAATTATAATTTTTATAAATTTTTGATAGATCAGTAGAGATTTATAAAATTTTTGATAAATTGATTAAAGACAATTAAGTAATAATAGGAGGGACGGAAGATAAGCATTAAAGGGGCGAGAAATAAGAATTAAGAGTCGATATTTAAAAAAATAGAGAACTTTATAAATGGATGTTGAATAACAAAAAAGGGACCATACAACACTACCCTTAAATAAATAAAATTATTATTTTATTAAAATAAATTTACAAATAAATCAGTTATATGAATCGGTACATCCGAACGGATGAACCTGCTGCAATCTTGCTACTATCCGATGTGATATAGTCAATGCCTGGAATCCCTGCCATAGTAGTGAGCCTTCACCCGGAAACAATTAATAGTGGACATGATAGAAATATCAAAGGTAAACAAGAACCCAAATGATCAGCTGGAATTTAGTCCTCAAGAATAGCATCTTGAATACATGTAAATATTATGTTATACGAGAACCAAGAAACGTACGATTTCCACAAATGCAAAAAAAAAAAATGTAAGTGTATCAAAAATTTTAACACACTAATATTCTGGGAAAAATAGCAGCTCAATACACTATACTACTAGTATAAAATCTGTTAAAAACATTCAAATCACAACCCTCATCAAAGCAAACATGTTCAGGCCTTAATCACATTCCTATATATATATCAAAGTTCTGAAGAAAACCAGTGACTAATGAGAGTTATCGTCGCTGAAATCCATACTTCCGCTGCGAGAGCTGGTGCTGGCGTTTCGACTGTGCAAAGAAAGGCCCTTGACATGAGTGGCAAGAGCTGGACCGTCCACCTTATGGTCCTGGAAGAATTTCTCCCTCTCAACATGTTTTGCAGGTGGTGGTGGAATTCCCACAGCAGGTTTGCTTCCATTAGAATCATGTCTTGGTTCCAGAATCAGAGGCTTGCTTCCGTTAGAATCGTGTTTTGGCTCCAGTGTCAGAGGCCGTATAAGTGGACGATTAAGCATTCCAGCTCTTCCAGAAGATCCAAGCAAACCTAATGTTCCATTAATTTGGGGGCTTTCATCTTCAGGTTGAAGACAGGCCTTTCCTTTTCTTATCCTGCCATTTAATGGAGAACTTGGATTAGGCAAATGCAAAGACCTGCAATATGGTGTAATGAATTTTGCTCAAGTACAGATTCTCTATGCTATACAACAAGCCACATAATACCTTCGAAAAAGCTGCTCCGCCTCCTCTTCTTCCTCTGGCTCTTCCACGTCAACATGATTTGAGGTGGATGTAGGCCTTCCAGAAATCATTGCATCATGCCTTTTCAAAACTCTCTCAAGCTGATCATTCAGCTCAATCGCTTGAGAAACCAGCTTATCATCCCTAGGGACAGGTACAGATAAATAACCATAAATATAGAGTTCCCTGTTTTGTCCCTCCCAATAATTTCACACGCAAAGAAATTGAAGCACAGAGGGACGAATAGCCAAGGCCAATATGGCTAGTATGTATGAACCAGACTTTTCTCCTAAGTAGCAGCTTCAATAATATTTTAGTTCATTTAACATCTTAAGGTTAGACCAATTCCCTATGAATAAATCGGACCAAAGATGCCAAAAAAGAAAAGGGTCAGCGAGAGAAATAACATGCAAAAATGACTATCCATGTATAGCATTCTTTTTCAAGTGTGCTGGTTAAGTTGTCCAATCAAAGTTGTGATATCAACTCTCATAAAGTGAGAACACATAAGCAGGCAGTTATTCTATAGTAGCCTCTTGGTAAACAGGATAAAGGTTTGATTTTAATATGAAGTTAAACGTTGCAAGAATACTTTTCAGAAAATAACACATCACAAGTTAAATTACAGAATGATCTCCTAGCAAGAGGAACATTTCCCAACAGGCAGACTCATGTGGAAGTTTTCAAGTGCACAGTATATTCGTGTTTTCTGAGACCTAAAACGTCCCACTTGTTCAACATAATAAAGGCTCCCAAGAAAGCTGGTGCCTACAATTCATCCAGACACTATATTTGCTAATGTTTATTTTGAGAATATTTTTCTTGGGAAATATACAAATTTTAAGGGGAAATTTCTATCGAGGATTTGTAGGAACAAAAATTTAAGTAAGCTGAGTGATATTTCAGGGGGAGAACTTTGAAATTTTAAGTTCACTATGGGGAAGAGAATGATAATTTTTCTTTTGAGGGGTTGAAAAAGTTGGAAACAAAGCTAAACAAACATGTAAAAAATTCCATTGTCAAATAGGAAACTACATATCTTTGGATGATGTTCCAAACTAATTTATCTGCAGATTAATCAGTACTTTGTTAAAAGTCCCTACATTTCAGCTGTGCTCGAGATGTATCAGCACCAGTATATTATATGCTATAGAAACTCTTGCAATCTCGAAATGGTAAGCTAAGTCAAGATGTATGGAAATAGTCAGTATGAGAAACATGTTGAAAAACTGATTCAGGTTCTCAAACCAATAAATCTGCCTGTTAGCAAACTCATTACAAAACGTTGTTAAAGCATTTATGTGATATAGCATATCTCCTATCATGCTGCCCCACTCATAAGAAACCTATGTCATCAATTTAACACCAAATAAAATCACTAAGCATCTTAAGATGCCTCTGAGGAAGACAATCACCATCGGAGTAAGGTCAATCAAACTGTTGTTTCATGCGCCAACATTGATAGACAAATATCCTCAAAGTAATTAACCAATTTCATTATGAAGCAAAGGACAACTTGAAGGGAAAGCTACTATGAATTTCGCCAGTGTGTTAACATACTCCTAAAACTATAATGAGAAACAAATATTTAAAAACAAATTTAATTTCACTCTTCCACCCATATATGTACGTCAGAAATGACAAAGCAAGACCAGTAGGGTGGTATATTGGTTCAACAGAGAAATGTATGCACACACAGAGATCAACTGAAGCTTCCCATACCTTGATGTCATGGCAAGATGCATTACTCGTTGCTTTTGGAAAGAACACTGTTCAACCAGATCAAGAGTGAACTCGTCCTTTGCTCCCTGAAGGAGAACATGAAAATCAACTCAACGCTTTTTCACTATAAGAATAAGCAAACCAAAACCAGCAACAAACATGTATATTATTATATAAAAATAAATTCAAAAAAAGAGCCTTGCCAGGTCCATTTGAGAAAGACTCAATCAAAGAACAGAATTTAGTTGGAGAAAGAAATAGGTGTTGATCACTTGGGAAAAAACCATTGAACCTAGACAATGTAAAAATCAACAACATATGCACTAGTACCTCAGGATGCCGAGTATCAACTGCATCGATTACTTCTCTCAACACCTCCAATGCAGCCCCGGCCTTCTGAAGAATACTGAGAGAAAAAAAATCAAGTTTAACTCATGGTACAAAAACTGGGGAAATTATAACCATGTCAATAAAGTTTTACCAATACCGTTGAATGAAATAGCTTTGTCTTCAACACATGTCAAACAATGGTAAAAGGAGTTGCAGTCCAATCACAACTTCAAAGCTATAATTGATCACAATGGTCGGATAATTATAATACAAAATGAAAATGGCAACAACAATACTACTTTCTGTGCTACTTTGCACTCATTACAGTGCTTGAAACTTTCTGGGGTTATCGTTGTTCCCTACTGATGGAAGGTACTAGGACACAACCCCCGTTGGACTTATACACATACAACAAAAACCCCTACATCCAACTATTACTGCTCAGAATTCACATTAATTAGATCATCACAAAACTTGGAAAGATTTTGTTTGGGAAAAAAACATTTGGCCACTACAGCAACACAGAATAATGTGAACAGAATACAAATCTATTCTCTTCATATACAGTAATTACAAGGGGACAAAGGACATTGTCTTTCTTGGTCCCTCGTCCAGAAAGGTTCATGCATAAGAACTTTAAAGTAAATCGGTCTGCAAATGAACCATGATTGTTACCTAGAATCAGGAATTTTTTGAGGATCAACTTTTGCTGTACGCCTCTCAGGTGGGGGAGCTGCAGTGCCTTGTACTTCAGCTGGATTGCTTTTATTTGAATGTGAAACAGGTTCACTGTTCTGGACAACACTAGGCCTCGGAGGGAACTGCACTCCTGCACTCTGGCAATTTAATTCTATTAGTTATATAGATGCAGAGATGCTTACCCAAATGGATCTTTTAGGATACCAAATCCAAGAGAAAAAATGTGAAAACAACAAACTTATGGTGAAACTAATAATTAGGTAGACAAGCAAAATATATATCATTCTGGAGCCAATCATTCACTTTGGAAGGCTAAAATATGGGACCACATTACATGTCACAAATCCTGCTCATGTTAATATATCTGCAAATTAATTGTGGAAAAAGATGTGAAACCTAAGAGACATATAAATCAAATGGAGTTGACTGTACAGGCTACCAGATCAGCACCTACCACTAATTCATAGTATGCAGAATAATATTGAGGGAATCTCCCAGAAGCTCCGCCAACAGATGTCTGCGCGGCATCTAGCAAAAGAAAAATTTTCTCTCGTACGGGAAGGTCAGACTGCAGTTCAATGCAGACCAAGTTACCCAAGCAGAACAAATGTTATCGCAGTTTGTGCACAGAGAAAATGAGGGAGCGAGGGGAAAACCTTTTTCTTTACTATCTTTACAAGAACAGGGAGGATCCTCGTATCAATAACCTGCTTATGGACTAGTTCTCCAATGTTGTTCATCAGCATCTCCAACAACTGCACTTTAAATGAGTATTTCATCATTCTCATACCAAAAGAAGGAAAAAGTTGACCTAGATCTGTGCTCCCATGAAAGCAAAAGCACAAGATAAAAGTCAAAAAAAAAAAAATTAGTATATGGTCAACCTAAGTAACGTATACTTTCCAAGTGTTTAGTTTATAACTCTGACTTCATACATCGGGCAGATGGTTTGAACAATTACCTACAGAAAATTAACAGCTAAAATTTTCCAGATTGTCTTCTGAATGGATACATTAACTACATTAGTTAGAAGAAACCACAAAACCTTGAAATCTTGAATGTAGTTCACTATTACTAATTTATGCACAATCATATATTAGCATCTTGGTCAGGTATCCATTTTACGTATAAAAACTATATAGGAAAGGAGACATGTGAATAGATACTTTTGGAAACTCTTGTGCTACAATTGCACTGAATTACCCAGGAACGTAACAGTACAAAGGAGATCAAGGAGCATAAAAAACTTGCAAAGTCTTGAGAATATCTAAATGAAGTATGTCCAAGCTACATGACATCCAATTATTTAGGAGTCTCTACTGCACAAACTCAATCTTGGGAAATATAAGTATATATATATAATATGAATGATAAATAAAGAGAAGGTCACGACTTCCTTTTGGCTTTTGCATCTTACCTCAAACAGAATTTGGCCAAATACATTATTGCATACCTAATAAAAAGCATAAACTAATAGCATAAAGATACCTCTGCAATCATGCCTTCAGCAAAATAAGAACTCACCATTACTGCTAGAAGTTGGCTGTTGGGATTCTTACTGCCCAGACGCTTCTTTATGGACTTGATTACATCTCTAGTCTGTCTGCAGAACAGAAACAGATCAAAGAGATTAGGTACCTGGGTACCAAGAATTTTGCTAAACTAGTCAAAAAGAAAAAGTAAAAGATATCCCTATCATGAATCAGAAATATCTTAAACTATATCAACTATCCACATAAACATCAAGCTTAAAATAATACTTGTAACAAGTTTCTGGATAACTCTCTGAGTAAACACTTGCGAATTGTGACTATAAACAGAAAGTATCATTGTTCTCTATGTCAAAAGCAAAGAAAATTGGATATACCTGTGATCATTTGCAACTAACTCACAAATTTCAATATTCTTCATCCAATCCATTTCAGAGAGTTTCTCACTTGTTGCAGCATTGACAAGTTCAGCAGCCATTGTTCCTTTAAGCAGCTGTAAGTAAAGCCGAGAAAGTAATTAAGAACCAACAGAGTTTTCCAAACACGATCGATTACTGATGCTAAAAGGTTTCTGAAAGAAGGTTATAAAAGAATGAGCAGAAAATATTAGTTAAATCAACTTAAAGGAAAACCTAATGGCTCCATCCCATGTTTAGACTTCATTAAAAGTTGTCCAACATGCTAGACACTAACTCACCAACTAAAAACTGTGTACCCAACCAATTTTTCAATGAGACTTTCCACCTTCAATAATGTTGAAAAGAGCATAGGTTAAGGATAGAACTGCTAGTAGCACCCAAACCAATTTGGTAACTAGCTCTTATCCGCTTTAATACAAAAAAGAAAATTCATAAGTTAAGAATGTATCTGTATGTTGCTCCTTCATTGGTTTCCATGTTATCCTTCCCATGACATAATAAAACTGATAACGTTTTGAGGAGAGTTCAGTCCCAAATTTTCAAAGTGAAAACATGCAGAGGATATTGAACTTGGAAAAGGATCTAATAAAACTAGGGAATTGTACATTGTATTGAAAATCACCATCTCAATGGCATCTCAGTTAGGTTAGTTAATCCATTTCCTAATTGATTAAACTTGCTAACTCCCCATGGCCAAAAGCAGTATCATGAAGGTCTATAATAATGTTGCCAACCCGCCAAAGTATCAGCAGTGTGATAGTTACATAAATATGTCTGCATCCAATAGAGTTTACAACATGTCAAAATACAATCACAAATTTTGCAATTTTCCCTCCCACAGAAGGACTAGAGAAACAAAAACTGGGAAAAGGAAAAAATACAAACTGCATTCTGTAAGTGATTTCAGACATTCAAGTTTAAATCGCACAGAGACACAGATAGAGATTCTCTACTAAAATATACTTGCTCCTAAAAGTTTGTAATTGTAATATTAGTTTATGATTCCAGGACACAAAAACTTCTGAAATACTAATATATTAATTTTAAAATTTATCGTCCAATAGAAGAACCACAATTACCTGCACAAGAACAAACTTGAAAGAAAAATGGAATACTCTGTACTAACTAATACATCAGTTCAACGTTGTACATTTCCCTGCAAACAGAATAATGTAAGAGTTAGTAACACTAAAGCTTATGAAGAAGAATTACACTCTACATATCACCAAAAAAAGGGGGCTTTTGAAAGATTGAATACTAGATGGGAAAAGGGAAATGTTAAACACAGACTGTGCGCACGCGCGAGATGAACAGTAAATAGACTACAAAGGACGCCATAAAACCAGAACAATTAAATTGGTTAAATAAAAATAATAATAATGAAGAAGATTCAAATGGACACTTAAAACAAGACTAGAAAAACGAGAAAACACCAGAAAACATTAGACTTGTGAAGGATTGAATAGTAGATGAAAATGTTAATTTAAAAGAAGGCATCGACAAACCGCACGAAGCATCATATGATGTAAGGCAAATGATTGGAGACCAGTTACATGCAAACTTTGAATATTCTACCATTACCCAACCACAAACCTTTTACCATATTCTATGGTTCCTCAACTAGTTTCAGCTCCAATGAGATTTTATGAAAGGCATGACAGAGATTTTCAGTTCACAAACTGATGAAACCTTCTTTCAATACTTGTTCAAGAACATCATCCTGAATGGGAATTACTAAACAAACTGTTGATCAGCAGTTCTAGAAACTAGGCCACCAAAGAGAGAGTGAAAGCGAGGATTTCTGTCATTTGCTCCATTCTTTTGCATAGATCATACAGTGTTTGATTCAACCAGAAGTCATCAAACATTAGACTGGCCAACCTTCTAATTGCTTCTCCTTTATAGCTTACATCCCTTTGTACAAGCAATTTCAAATGAACAAAGATTTCAATCGGCATTGTTACCCAATTCCAAGTTACAAAATGGATGTTGCATACAACTTCACTGTTAGTATCTTACAAATCCCACTGATGCTACTTACCAAATTAACAACCAAAAAGTGCCTCTTTAGCACTCCCTCTGTCCCAAAATAAGACTTGTTAGTTCAAAAAACAGAACTATTATTTTGGGATGGAGGTATTAATTTTTCTTTCACCTTTGATTTTTAAATAAGAATACTAATACACTTAAAAATATTGCATACTTCAGACATTTTCTTTCCCGTACCTAAAATGTACATGGTGAAAACATCAAATAATCAACGCAAAACCACTACTTCACAATGGAAGGCACCAACAGTCCACCAAAGGAAACCCAAAATGGGAGGGGGAAACTTATCACCCCAGCTACGAAAATACACAGAACAATCAGCGAAATCACACAGGAAGAAGGCGGGAAGCGGATCACCAATGTTCAACAACCAAAATTCTGGAGAACTTTGAAACCCTTCATATTTCATACACCAAACAAAATCAATTGCAACGGAATACGCCTCACAATCAAGCAAAACCAAACTCCGAAAGCAAGAAAAAATCAATTAAGAGCACACGAGTTTATAGCGGGCAGAATTGACAAAACTTAGAAATAAAAGTTCCATCACTGCAACCAAAGAAGCTAAAACAAACCCAGAACAAGAAGCTGTCTGCATTAACAGGTTCATGGTCACGCTGGCAAGTTTGATGAATAAGCACAACGCAGCCAAAACCTCACATACAAACCTCTTCCCAGCCCACAAATTAAGCTGATCCCACAGCCCCATCATCATCACATAACCAATTTGTTTACTGAAATTAGCAGAAATTCACACTCCTCTGAGTTCCCACACTAGTTCCGCTCGATCCTCAATCCAGAACCAACCGGTACTTAAATATTCCATAAAAAGCCAGGGTCGAAAAGCCAAACAAGGGAGCATAAATTTTCATAGCCCACAGAAAATTTAAAGAATAACTAAAAATCAAGTATACCAGCAAAAGCAAATCACCAGAGTAACAGCAGCCAGCAGCCAGCAGCAGCAGGAACAAGAACAAGAACAGCAAATCAGTAGTTAGTTAGCTTTTCTACTGTTGGAATTGATAATGATTGTACGCACACACAAATACAGCTATGAAATGCAATTATTTTATAATATATACTTGTTTAGGAAAAAACAAATTATAATTGCTTAATAATAATAACAACAAGAATCTCTCTGTGTCTGAAGTATACGTGGGCCGTTCTGAGTGTTGTTTTTAATTTTATTTTTGGCGTAGGAACGTATTTATTTATAGATTATTAAATACGATTATTTTCTCTTTATTTTTGGCGTAGGAACGTGTATTTATTTATAGATTATTAAATACGATTATTTTCTCTCAAAAAAATTAAATACGATTATTTTTTATTTTATCATTTTATTTTTATTTGTTACTAAAATGTCTTTGTTATTTTTTAAATATAAAAAAATTTTAATAAAAAAATAACGATAATTTTTTTAAAAAACGAGATTTAATAACTTCACTTATTTATTTATTTATTTTAATAGTTAATTTCAAAAAGTACCATCAACTTTTAAAAATTGCAAACTGTGCTGGTGTACCCCAAAATATAATGAAAGTTCTGTAGGTATTTCTTTTTTTTTTTTTTTTAATAGACGAAGGGCTTTAATAAATATGGAGTCCGACGAATTTAATTATTTTTGTATTTATTATTAAAAATAGCAGTTAAAAAATTTTTACGACTATGTTTTTGTTTTTTCATAATTAAAAATTCTTTTTTTTTTCCTATGTATAACGAGAGAAAACAAATTGAGATAAACCTTTACTTGTATATTAATACAATCTTATAGTATTTATACACGCAATTCTTATTAATTAGTATATTAAAGTATCCTAATTGAGATAAAGTATCAATAAAAATCTGTACACAATTAAAATCTATGTAAGAAAAGAAACTATCAATTACAATTATACAAATGAAACAGGCTAGCAATCAAGATATTTCTAACACCCTCCCTCAAATAATATACCGATTGCAAATATCCAACTTAAAAAAAATCAAAATAAGGCATGTCTGTGATCAACTAAACATGTGTAAACATATGGCGAGGGGCTTCAAGGTCTTATCACGAACGAAATAACAATTAATTTTGATTTGCTTTGTGTTCATTAAAGATAAGGTTGGGAGCGATGTTTAAGGCAGCTTGACTATCACAGTAGAGATGCATAGGCAAAAAAATGATAAACACCAAGAGACAACAACAGAGCATTCAACCACTTGAGCTTGCAAACCGTGAAAACTAAAGAACGATACTCAGCAGAGGAATGAGGCATAGTGTGTTGTTTTTTCATTTTCCAAGAACTAGGGGAAATGCCAATCAAAACAAACTAACTGGTAAGAGAGTGACAAGTCAATGGACAATTGGTCCAATCAGAATCACACTAACCATACAGCTGCAAATCACGATCAACTCGAAGCATAATTCCTTGTCAAAGGCAAAATGTGGACATCGTAAGATAACTTAGGATAAATAACTATAAGATAAGTCAAGCAGCCCACCAAACGAATGGTGCATAATCAGCCAAAGAAAGCTTGTGATTAGGATCCAATGGGAAGCCAACCGACTTAGCCCTAAGAAGTTCAACTTCAACAATAATGTCCAATGTATACTTACTTTGATAGAGAAACAAACCAGAAGCATTCAGTGCCACTTTGATGCCCAGAAAATAATTAAGAACACTAAGACCCTTCATATGGTAACAGTGGATAAGATAGTTCTTAAATGTTAAGATAGCTAAGCTATCATTACTAAATATGATAAGACCATCAACATAAACTAATACATGAAAATGCACACCTAATCAATAAAGTGTAAACAAAGAATAATCAGAGTAAGAATGCTAAAAGCCATACCGTTTCAAAAAAACAACCAACTTGGCAAACCAACATCAGGGTGCTTGCTTTAATCCACAAATATCTACATAAATGACAAACAACACTAAATAGATAACCAAAAGGCATTATTAACCATTCGTATAAGTCAAACTTAGTATTAAATGCAGTTTTTCACTCATCACCTTGTTTTATATGAATCTAATGGTATCCGAATGTGAGATATACTTTTTAGAATATAGCAGCACCATGCAAGTCCTGTAACATGTCGTCTAAACTTGGACTGGGGTGTCAGTATTTAACTGTTATCTTATTAACGGCTTTACAGTCTACACACATTCTCCAAGTTCTGTCCTTTTCAGGGACTAGTATGACAGGAACTGCACAAGGACTCAAAAACTCACGAATCGAACCTTTGGCAACGAGTTCATCGACTTGACTTTGCAATTCTTTGGTCTCATCAGGGTTGGCTCGATAAGTGGGACGATTCGGTATGCTCGCTCTGGGAAGGAAATATATCTGACATTCGATTCCTCTCAAAGGGGGCAGTCCTTTGGGTAACTCTTCAGGGAAGACAGATGTGTGATCCTACAAAACAGATTTAACTACGGGAGGCAATTTTTCAAGAAGATTAGGGTTAGTATGTAAAGCATGATCCTTAAACTTGACAAGAACTATAGGTGATTTGCTAGCTGTAACAAGATTGATGTCTCGGAGATCAGCAAAGAAGTTGCCTTTCACAAGGCAGGGAGGATCCTTCCCAGCGCCATCTTTCAGTGTTTTGTTGGCCTGATGGACTTTTGTTTGTCGCTTCTTTGTTTGTATTTTGGGGATGAATTTTCTCTTTTTTCTCTTTCTTCTTACATATTTCCTTGCGCAATGGCAGACTGTGTAAGAGAAAGAGGAAAAATATTAGTTTTATTCCCTTTATACAATAAAGAGTTTTTTTTTTTAGCAAAACCATCTTTCAAAATAAGTTGATCGAATTCCCAGGGTCTTCCTAAAAGGCTGTGACAGATATCCATTGGTACGACATCGCATAACACTTATTCCTTGATTAGGCAAAGATAGAATGTTATCATCACTTGTTGTTGTACATTGATCTCTCCGGTATTATCTAACCACTGTAACTTGTATGGCTTAGAATAAGACAAACATGTGAGTTTTAACTTTTTACAAGAGACTCACTTAACACATTTGTGCAACTACCACCGTCTATGATGAGTAGGAGCTTTTTTGTTCCTCAGTCTTACACCATATGTGAAATATATTTCACCCATGTTCTTGCTTATGATCCAGAGAAGGTTGAGCACTTAAAAATTGAATCGTGGCAAGAGTATAATTTCTTACCAAATGTCCTTCTGGGTGCTCGGTGTCTCCTATAGGGCGATTAAGGGAGAGAAAGGTATGGTGTTCCACTTCTTGTTCATTGTCAAGAAGGCCGAAATTGAATTCCTCATAATCCTTCTTTACAAAAGGTGGCATATCATCATCTTCCTCATCAGTGTGGGCATCATCTTAACGTAGGCTTCGTTCTCCCTAACAGTATAAGCTATTTTGTTTGAACATTGGCTTTTTAATGTTGCCAATGTCATTGCACTTGAAACAAGTGAAAAGCCTTTTACTATTACTTAGGGTGTTACTAGCTCTAGAATCGGATGGTTTAGAAAAAGAAGAAGAAGTACATGATTTAGTTTTGTTGGCACTTGAGAAAGGTGTCGCATTTCAGCTTCCACTACTTCCTTTTTATGACCAACCTACATTAGATAGTCTCATAAAGCTACCTTCACTTTTTTATTTCATGCTTTCTCTATGAGCATAATTATTTGAAATCAATCTTTAAGATCGGTATAACCGGTTATCTATATTTCTTGACTGATGGTTTTATTGAGACTTTTTTTTTCTTTCATGTGTTCTCTATGAGCATAGTTATTTGAAAACAATTTTTAAGATCGGTATAACCGTTTATCTATATTTGTTGACTGATGGTTTTATTAAGACCTCCTAGTAATCTAGCAATAGCCACATCATCGTCCATATATATTTTTGTTGTATAGTGGACGGATTCGAGTTCACAATAATAGTCAGCCACAGTCTGCGAGCTATGCTTGCAATTTTGAATTTTATAATGTAAATCATGATAAAAATAAGTAGGAATATACTTACTTCGCATTATGGCATTCAGATCTTCCAATAAAGCTACTAGATGTTAGTCTATACGTCTTCTTTATCTTATAAAGTTAACCAACCAAATAGCAGCATATTGTTTGAACTCAATAGTTTCTAATTTAACATTCCTCTCTTGCATGTACTCATTTGCTTTGAACATCTCTTTTACTAGAAGGTGTCAATCAAGATACGTGTCACAATTAAATTTACCTATGAATTCGGGAATTTCAAACCTGATGTTGTCTTGTTCTTGGTAGTTGGGGTTAGTGTAGAACTAAGGATGTGATTCATCTGAATCAAAGATATTAGGTATATTTTTGGAAGAAACTTGAGGTTGAGGCTCTGGTCTTTGGCAAAATCTTGTCTTCTTTGGAGTTTTGGGAATCACCATCTGATCAACTTAGTTGTCTCGATTGTTTTTTGCTTCTAAAGCTCTAAGCTGTATCAGCTAATTGACTTTGAATGCCATTTATTGTTTTCATAATTTGTTCAAAAGAGATTGGATTTTTTCCAAGTTCCTCGGGCAATTGAGCTTCTGTCTCTGCCTTTGGGACTCGTTCTCTATTGTTTCATACCAGCTTGCAAAAGAATTGTAGAATAAAAAGAGAATACCAATTGTAATATAAAAACTTTAAAAGAAAAAAATAAAATAAAATAAAAAGAAAAGGAATCGGAAAAGAAAAATGAAAAGGAAAATTGAAAAAACAAACAAACAAACCTAGCTGCGCCTTGCGCGTAGGGATTTTTAGTGACACTTCTTAGGGAGTCTGCAGCTAAAGCTCTGACGCTTCTTGGCTAGCTTCTTGTCAACTTTTAGCTATGGTTTCCTGCGATTTATCACTGAAGGCTGATAGGGTTTCTCAACTAGGGTTTTGGCTAGAGTTTCCCTTCTTAAGGTGACTCATTTTAAGGGGTTGTTTTAAGGAGGTGTGAATGCTATAGTTTTCGCTTCAAAGACTCGAAAATTTGTTAAAACTAAAAACAAAAAGATACAACAACACAAGAAATCACTGATTTAATCTAACAGAATACCAAATTTAAAAAATCACTGTGATTGATTTTGGCAAACCAAGAATCACATCTAAGTCCACCAAAAAGTTCTTGAGCCATACTGCTTCTTTCACTGCCTCTGAGGCTGCAACATACTCAGATTCCATAGTAGAGTCCGCCACGCATTTCTGCAGGACACTTCGCCAAACTATGGCTCCACCTCCCAATGTAAACACATAACCAGATGTAGACTTACTCTTGTTTCTATCACTTTTGGAAGTCTGAATCTGTGTAACCCCTCAGAACTAGCTCATGCGCATGATAGACCAAGACTTGGTCTCTAGTCCGGTGCAAATACTTGAGGATGCATTTTACAGCCTCCAAATGAGCTTTTCTGGGATTACTCTGATATCTGCTAGCCATGCCAACAGCATAGCAAATATCAGGCCTCGTATACAACATTGCATACATGAGACTTCCTATTGCCGAAGCAAAAGGAACTATCTTCATGGTTTCTATCTCCATGGTTTCTATCTCCTTAACAGTCTTCGAAGACTATTCTTTAGATAGATGCACTCCGTGTCTGAAAGGTAGAAAACCTTTCTTGGAGTTCTGCATGTTAAAATGAGCCAGAATCATGTCTATGTATGAAGCCTGGGAAAGCATAAGCGAACATTTCCTACGATCTCGAATGATCTTGATCCCAATGATATGTCCAGCTTTTCCCAAATCTTTCATATCAAACTGCTTGGACAACCATGTCTTTATGTCTGATAATACCTTCTTACTGTTGTCAATAAGTAAAATATTATCTATGTAAAGTACAAGAAACACCACTACCTTTCCCTCACATCTGCGATACACATTGCTAATCCGGACACTGAGTAAATCCGTAGGACTGGATTATCTCATCAAATCAGATGTTCCAAGATCTAGATGCTTGCTTAAGTCCATAAATGGACCTCTTAAGCTTGCAAACCTTATACTCTTGGCCTTTACCAATAAATCCCTCTGATTGCTGCATGAAGATGGTTTCCTCACGACTTCTGTTAAGGAAAGCTGTCTTGACATCCATATGCCAAATCTCATAATCCATATGAGCAGCTATAGCCAAGAGCATCCGGATTGACTTAAGCATAGCTACCGGGGAAAAAGTTTCTTCATAATCGATACCTCTTTTTGAGTATGCCCATTTGCCACAAGTCTAGCTTTGAAGGTTTCAACCTTCCCGTCAGGTTCTCTCTTGCTTTTGTAGACCCATTTGCACCCAATTGGTTTAAAACCATCAGGCAAGTCTACAAGCTCCCAGACTTTATTAGAGTCCACTGACCCCATCTCTGATTTCATTGTCTTCTTCCAAGAATCTGCATCTTGATCTCAGAGTGCCTCATCGAATGTAACTGGGTCAGCCACTTACTCTCCCGGGACAAAATCCAAAGATTCTCCCAAGTCTATATACCGTCCAGGTTTTCTAACAACCTCTCCACTACGACGAGGTACTATCCCCGAATGTGCATCATCTATGGTAGGTTATGCAGTGTTTTGTGATGTATCTACTTGTACAAATGGTGTGGAAGTCGGGGGCTGTCCTCTAAGTTTTTCTAATACGATCTTACTCTTGGGCTTGTGATCCATAACATAGTCTTCTTCTAAAAACATGGCATTAGTGTTGAGTATTACCTTCTGGTCCTTAAGACTGTAGAATAGTCCACCTTTCGTTCCCTTTGGATATCCTACAAACAACATTACTTCTATTCTTGAATCTAACTTACCCGCATATGTCTTAAGCACATGGACAGCCCCAAATTTTTAGTTGTCTTAAATTGGACTTGTGCCCAGTCCATAACTCTCTAGGGGTTGAAGGCACGGATTTAGATGGTATAAGATTCAGAATATAAGTCATTTTTTCTAAAGAAAAACACCAAAACGAATTATGTAACTCACTATAGCTCATCATAGATCTAACCATTTCCATGAGAGTTTTATTCCTTCTTTCTGATACACCGTTCTGTTAGGGTGTGCCAGGTGCAAACAACTAGGATTGAATTCCCATATCTGAAAAGTAGTTCCTAAATTCACCTGCAAGATATCTACCACCGCGATCTGATCACAGTGTCTTGATATTTTTACCATGATGTTTCTCCACATATGCCCGATACTCTTTGAACTTGTCAAAACACTCAGACTTGTGGCATATCAAATAAATATACCCGTACCTCGAGTAATCATCTGTGAAAGTCACAAAATACTCAAAGACACCTCTCGCTTGAATTGGCATAGGTCCGCACAAGTCAGAATGAACCAATTCTAACCCTTTTTTGGCCCTATACCCCTTTGCCTTAAAAGGTTTTTTGGTCATCTTACCTTCTAAGAAGGATTCGGAGGTCAAGTAGTGGTCAACCTCCAACAAACCTAAAGGTCTATCAATTACCAACCTTTGAATCATACTAAGGTTAATATGACCTAGTCTAAGGTGCCAAAGATATGTCTGGTTCATTTCAGAAAGTCATTTCCTCTTATTATGGTTCAATGATGTATGAGTTACAGTTGCATTAATAATAGGAGAAATTGGCTTTAAAGTAAATAGATTGTCAACTAATATGCCAGGACAAATATGTTTCCCATGTTTTCTTACAAACACAGTGTGACCGATCATGTGAATGACATGATATCTCACTGGAGTGCCCTCTATCATTCTGGTTGTTATGAGTTTTCTCATAACCACCTATCTCGCTGTCTGTCATTAATGATCGAATATCTCCCTAAGGTTTGCCATCATATCAAAAGCGGCGAGCATCGCCTGATGCGGATGTTGCAGAACATTCTCCATAGGGGCAAGAATGTAACACCGCGACATCTCACCAGACTTTCTCCACCTCTAATAGGCTAGCCTTTCGGGCTCTGGTGTCTCATCAGTAGGCATTGGTGGATATTCCTCAATTAGCACAAATTTATGTCCTTCAGCCATTAGGACAATATCCAAATTACGCTTCCAATCGGTGTAATTTTGACCGGTGAGTTTGTTCTATTTAAGTATAGTAGCTAATGGATTAAAATCCATATCGATAACTGAAAATAAAATAAACAAAAACATCCTTTAGAAATTAAACAATTAAATTCAAAAATATTGTACCCCTCAAACAATATAATCAATTCAATCTACTGACATCTCGTCCATTGGGATTCACACATGCCACAATAGTGTGGACATTTACTAGCCCACATTCGTTCGAGAAGAACCTAGTTCATTAATCTTATTATCTGGTCAGACGATCTATTGACCAATAAAACTAATAGTCAGTAGTTTTGGCCGTACACAAAAATAGCGTGACCTATTGGGAGGAATACTGCTAATTGTACACTAAGTGTATGTCATCACGTGACTTGTAAGCTTGTTACCTCGGATAGTGCACCTCAGATAGAGAAGGTGTTGCATTTTTCCATTCTAACTTACTATAGTCATCTTCTTAGAAATTCATTCCTGTGATCCGTGGATTGACTCATCCGATATGGAGGAAGGCTCAATGCTAACACGCAAGTCTACACACATCACCTATGAATTCATAATGGAGGCCATGGGAATATCAACCAACCCATTCCCATTTAGATTTTTAAAACGAGAATTTTTTGGTTTTAACATGCAATTAACTAACCTAAGTTATACGCATTCAGAAAACCATATGCTTCAGTCAAACACAATAATTAAAACATACATACATGCAATTTAAAACGATAAATACGGGAAATTAAATGCATAATTAAAATTTTTGACTATTATGGTTCTTCGAAAATTGCCAAGTCGTTTCTATCTACTGCCTTGTTTACATGTCCCGTCCCGTCACGTCACTCTAATGGATTGAGTATGTCTTGGAAATCTCGAAACCACCCCGAAGATTAGACCATGCACACAGCCCTTTTGGGCTGCGCGCATGGGCCACACGCAAGCACGGCGAGCACGGGTTGCGCCTGCTGGGTGGGCTGCAGTGCGTTGCTAGTGCCCTAAGTGCAGCGCCTCACCAGCAGCATCCGTGCGCCGCACTAAGCATGCAGCGGTGTCTCATAGCAGTGTTGCGGCTGCACCACACCTGCTGTAACGACCCCAAAAAACGGTCATTCTACCTGAATCAGCATACAAAGCTCGATTTGACTTTTCCAAAATAACTTAACGTTTATAACATCAAATTCATAACAGCTAAACCCAAAATCATCATTATCTTGCTACAATTGCTTTACAAGAATCCTAAACAAGTTTAAATCATAAAGTACTTAAGTACATTACATACAAGTTCTAGTTTTAAATTCAATTCCTTAGTTCGCAGCTTCGAACACCTTCCTTCAAACCCATAAACCAACCCAGCTTCCCCCTAGGCTCGCTCCGGACTCATTCCTGGAAAACACACGTAACTAAATAAGCATGCTAGGCATACTCAGTGAGGATTCTCTTTTAGCTTACCTGGCGCCGCCTACGATGGATGGAGGGTCAAAAAGATAAGCACACAAACAACAAACCGACAAACATATACAAGAACCATCGATAACATAACCACATAATTAGGCATCAAAACGGTAAAACATTTAAACATGCTAACAAAAAAGTCAACCAACCAAATAATGTGCAACAACTTAAATAAAGCCAACCTGAATCCTAGAGAGGTATAGGTCATCGCAACCAATGCCCTCCCTAGGATATACGGAAAACGGGCATCCCACCCGCTATCAACCGAGCCACCAATATCCACCGAGCCACCAAAGGTACCCCGGGCCATACCTGTCCTACGTACTAAGCCTCAGTCCGGCCCCTACCTAGTAGGTCGGCGCGAAAAGGGCGGGGCCCCCAAAAGATGCAAACACAACAAATGTGCGGAAATAACACCCATCAACCATCATGCTACACATCCAAAGTCGTAAATACCACACATAATTCATTACCACAAACTAGCATCAAAACATAACCATGGTTACAGAGAATAAATCCTAAGTGCCGGCAAGGCCATAATTGTCTAGATGCATCGAGAGCAATAAGCAGAGACACGCAAAGTACATACGAATGTTTTCCAGGTTAAACCCAGGCTACCCATATGCTTTTGAGGGCATATAAGTACTCCTGAATTTAACAAAGCAACACATAAAAAGAATCAACTCACCTTTACCGCTTAACTAATCACGACCTCATTTGACAAGAGAAAACCCTTTGTCTCAAGTCCCACGTATTCCTAACCAAATTGCATGCAAATCAGTTAAAGATTTATTGAGAGATGTAAATGCATATGTCATAATGTCTAAATGCTACTAATTTAATCCTTATCATGTCTCGAGGTCAATGTACAAGACCAAAAGAAATGAGATTCCTCTCAGGGTCGCGAAGCCCAAGATGACTCTCACATCCTTTAGATATTATCTCGACTCCGAGGCACATGCAAATTAATTCCTATTATGTTGTTCTCTTAATTCTCTAGGTGTTTTCTAGCCTCTCTTACAACCATAAACCTCATGGTGACAGTCCTTAAATTAACTAACATATTGGCTAACTCAAGTATTACTAAGTTATAGGAAATCACGCTACTAACTTGCCTATGATTCATAAATCAGTGGCCTATAATAAATCCATCTTTTGAATCTCTTAAACTAAACATGCATGCAAAGATTTTAGCTTTAATCCTTCATTCCTAAAACTAGAACATTAAGAGAGTAGGTTACCTAAATATGGAAATGGTGAAAAGATTGAATGGTGGTGAAGGGGATTTCGATCGGCGGCAACGCAAGCGAGCAGCGGCGGTAGTCCGGCGGCAGCAGTCCATTGGCGACGATCCTAAGTAACACCCCAGCCATCCAAATGAGGAATTACTTGGTGGGTTTTGTTCTAAATGGTATGGGGAGCATTTTGGTGTTAAGAACCGACCACCTGCATGGCCGGAAATGGCCAAATGGGCAGCCCAGAAGTGGATCGGGAGAGAGAAAAAAATGTGAAGAAAAGTGATGATTGAGGGCTGGGTTTTGTTCCCTATGTCATGGGGAGTATTTTCGGGTGAGCGGTCGACCGAATGGACGGTCAGTTGGCCGGAAATAAGGACGGCCAAGCAAACTCCGGTGAGGCGAGGGAGTGTCGGTGAGAGAGAGGGGAAAAGAAAAAGAAAAGGGCTGCTGGAATTTTGTTTTAAAAAGAATAGGAACTAAGTTTAGTCTTTAGGAATCTATGATTTAGTCCCTAGATTCTTAGGTTCTTTTTAAATTACACCTCAAAATTCCTAATTCCCTTGATTAGGTTCTTTTCTCCCATTTAGCCACTTAAATGTTTTCTTTTAAATCACTTAAGTCTCTAACTTTTCTCGTTCTTATCTTAATTAACATATTTATTTTTATAATTCCTACTTAACTCTTAATAATCACGTGAAAGGGATCGCATGTTCTTCCAGGGGTGTTACACCTGCTGCCGGCGAATAGTCACCGGCGCCGCCTGCCGCCCCGTGTTGTCTCTGGGTTTTATGTTCCGATCCCATTTGCTATTTGGTCTTCTTTCAATTCGCATGGGTTTTCTCAGTTTTCAATGCAATCCTTGGAATCACCCAAACTACGATAAACCAAAACCCACGACTCCAAGTCGCCCACAACAATGTCTTCGATTACATCAATTTTCTGAATACAAGGTTTGATTTTCTAGGAAAATAAAATCGATAAATTACATAGAAAAATCCTAATACATATTTAATCTAATCCTACACGGCTTCCAACTCGTGGTTTTACTATTACAAGCATTCGTATCAAAAAACAAAATCCAGACATGTTCCGGGGTTTAATAAAATATAAACACACAACCATAATAGCCGGGATAACAAACCATCTGCAATAAAAAGTCATGTAACAAATTGAACAAAGCAAAGCCAAAACCTTAGCTCTGATACCAATTGAAGGAATTATCTGTCTGGACCCAATCTAAAATTTCCATATCGTGTATAGCATTCCAGATTAGGAAACTTCCTCTCAGGTCCAAACGCTCGTGCAATCCAATTCAAACCCTTTTGAAATACCATTGCACATGATCTTGGTTTACCTTGTTCGATTTGTCAGGAAACAAAACAAAACTAAATTAAAGCTGAAGATTAAAATTGACCTTTGAAGTATGATCCTCAAGAAATCTCTTGTATGACTCTAAGACGCGTCTGGAAGTTGTGTGGGCAACTATCTACCAAACGAACAGATCGGCACCAACAAAACCAGCTTGAAAATTGTCTTCCAAATCTCACCGCTGTTCAGGGCTCTCCGTGCTGCGCCGTTATCGTCCACACCACCACCAAAAAATGCCGAGCTCCACCGATCGCCGTCGACCGTTGCCGCCGCTAGCCGCCGTGAATTGCCGCCGCTGGTCCTGGCCTCGGGTTTGGCGCTGAACTTTGGTTCTACACTGAGCTCGGGGATCTCACAATTTTTCTCTCTCTAAGTTTCTTGTCTTTCTAACTTATGAGTTCTGTTGTCTAGGTATCGCTGACCCTTGTGTCTATTTATAGAGCTACAAGAGAGACCTCAAGTGGGTTTGGGTTTGGCCTTCCTATTGGATTTGTGTTTTACTCTAATCCCGTTCCTGGACTGATTTACACCCAACTGACACAAGGATTAATTAATTAAATATACCTTTGTCAATTACCCAATACATAATTAATCGTACCACTAACGGATTAATTATGGAACTACTATCCAAACCATAATTGCTTCCAGATCCACTTATTTAATTATTCTTTATTCTTCCCATGTCAAAGATATAACGCTCATCAATTTATTAATTTAGTGATAATTAATTAACTAACTTCTTTAACCGAGATTAGTACCACTCAACCTTTTTACTATACCGGACATAAGTCCACCGGCCGGGTTTAGTATAATAAACATTACAAGTTCATCTCGAGAGCACCATCACCTCGGATGCACCAGTACATGGATTCCTTTGACTCGCAACGACACACCAAGCAACTAAACACACGCAGCCAACCTACCGAGACTATAGGCCTCATGTGACCACACTCTTTGGTAGATCAAACTACGCAATGCTCAATCCTCGTGCTTGTCCCTGTCTAGGGATTATGAGACTAATACAAGGTTCGAATTAACTACTATCGATCAGTATAAGTTAATTCAATCCTAGTAGGTCATTCTCAATACGCCCCGGGCATATTCATGCATTTCAATTAGTTTAGACAAACCAACTTCAGAAATACACAATGACCTAATCCGACAGTATGTCCAAACTATCTCAGTTACGAGCCTACTTTATATGTCATACCTTTAACCAATAATGAGATCTACTGTGTCACACCAAATATCTCATTATCTAGTCATATGACATAAATGGACTTCATATATAAAAGCATAAATATGAAACAATTAACGAAAGCAATATTAATCGATATATTCGGGAAATAGTGTTTATACAAGCGATGCTTTCAGTATTCACACTAACACATATCCCGCAAAATAGGGCTGCTGGAAAATTTCGCAGAAGGAGAAAGTATAATGAGCAAAATATGTGACGAATTGAAAAAGTACGCTCTGTTTTGGATTCTTTTTCTTCTTTTGTTTATTTATTTATTTTTTTTTGTTCGGATCTCCTGGGAAGGTGAGGGGTTGGATTTTGATTGGATAACAAATTTTGGTGACTGAAGGAATAAAGGGGGTGGGGATTTCAGTTTTGGATTTATGGTTGTGATGGAGTATGATGAACAAACTATGTGACCCGACGGAAAAAGAAGAAGGGTTCTTGACTGTGGAGTAGGATGGAAGAGTAGTGGTGGTTGGGGAAAATGTTGACGGAGAAAATGCATTCCAGAAACCGAACCAAGCACCAAACAATGATTTCCATTCCAAATTAACAATCCATTGTCATTCCATACTACAATCATACCCATACCAATTCTGATTTCTGACATTGAACCAAACAGGCACTAAGTAACAATAAGAATCTGAAAGAAAACTTTGGAAGTAAAACTGTGATCTTTGTTACACGAGTTTAACTACCTACGAAAACAAGAAGTTTATAATCACAACGCACAACTTTGATTTAAAACAAGGGTTTCAATATACCCTATTCTCCATTTTTGGTTGCTCTTTGTCGGTGTGTTACTTCTAATTCAAGATTTCGATAGCTTCCCTATGACTTTGGAGCAACATACTTTCTTTGGTTTTGCCTCTTTTAATCTTTAGCCAGACTTTTGCAGAAGAGTGTTTTACAGCTACCATTTTTTCAAGACCCCTTTTAAACTTCGATTATGGCTCTTTTTTGGCTCTTGCCACTTCTTAACTATTGACTTTTTCTGGGAGTGTATTAGATTCTAAACAATATTAGGGGGAATCTAAAACTTGAGAACTTATCAAGAGTCAAGGTTATCAAGCTTTAAGTATTACTACAAAATCACAATCAAACTTTTAAAGAATTCCACCAAACTTTAGATCTATCAACTCTATGATCCTTTTGCACCAAATTTTGAAAATAACATTTACACCTTCGGAAGTTCAAAACTCTCACAAAGGTCAAAAAAAATCAATTACAACATGTTAAAAGAAGGAACAGGGTGTGCGATTTCAAGGTAGATGACAAAAAAAGACTCAAACAATAAAAACAGAACAAAAGAATGACTTTAGCGAGACAAATCCATGGGAGTTGCTATTTTTTCTAGGGGGTTTTAAGGTTCAAAAATTAAAAAAAAAATTATCAGAAAGACACAAGACACAATAAAAATACAAAAGACTAGATAAAAGAATAGAAAAACTGAACCTTTAACGCTTTGATATCAAATTGATGATGGATTCTTGAGAGAAATGTGATTGATGGTAGCGCTGCTGTCGAATTGATCTGACTCTCTTAAAAAAGTCCTATAAAAGGACTGAATCTTTCTAACTATCTATATTATCTAGTGGCCAATTAGATTGATTGGCGTAAACAATCAACACAAAAGGATAGAGTTTAGAATCGAATGGCATTCGTACGATTCTTGGTGGGGAATTGGTTTGTGGATATTGGTTCAATAAACCTTGAACTAGACTAGAGACAACTATCTCTAACCTAGAGAAAGAATATTATAATGACTTTAAACAACTAAAAGTCTTCAATGTATAATCTATACTGAATAAATTCGTGACTTTGGTGGCCTTATACAGGCGATAAAACCTCTCTTCCTATTCAAACAAGGATTCCCCAATCCTAATGAAAAGGAGATTGAAAAGTAAAATCATATTTTAACTATGGTTTGACCACATGAACTCAGCTAACTCATAGGTTAGTTACAAGAATATTAATCCTATCTAAAGAAAAAAAAAAAAAAAAACTCAACTTATCCCACTCGTAATAAGATAGACTTACAAAACCTTCTCATATTAGAAAAGTAAAATAAAACAAATCCTAAAAGAAGAGGATTTCACTTATTATTGGGGATTTGTGTGGCCTTTTGAAATTGGGCTTGGTCGAAATTCCTTACTCAATTCTTGGGGCAATTAATCTCCTTTATTTGGGCTCAAGTTCTTCACTTTCTCTCTTCTTCAAGTACATATTCCGTAAGAAAAATCAAACTTACGATCTTGGACTCCGAAAGAGTAAAATGGGTTTGAACCTCTTGTTGGGCTTCTTCAATAAGAAATTGCAAGGCATCCTACATTCTCTTAGTCTTATTTCTCGTCATATACCCAATGATATCAACTAAATTATCCATTTTATAAGTGTTTGGGTCCTTAGCTAGACTTCCA
Source organism: Knoxia roxburghii (assembly GCA_030378225.1). Classification (NCBI taxonomy): domain Eukaryota; kingdom Viridiplantae; phylum Streptophyta; class Magnoliopsida; order Gentianales; family Rubiaceae; genus Knoxia; species Knoxia roxburghii. The sequence goes on along the minus strand of CM059415.1, from coordinate 38,772,209 downwards.
TTGTAAGTTGGTGCAGGTTTTGCATTTCCTATAGGGAGAGAGGGGTCTGCGAAACTTTGTTGGTTTTGATCCCTTCTAATGTTCTCATCACCATTAGTTTAGAGTCTTTTAATTTCATCAAAATAATTGACTATTCTTATAAGATAATGTTAAAAGAATACTGTCAACTAGTGTTGACACTAGATAAAACTAATGTTCACACTAGAGTAGTTCTAATCCTTATCTAATTTAGATTTCTATTGAGATTCAAAATCTAGAAAGAGAGGATTACATTTTGTAACCCTAGGCTAGCCACACACACCCCTCTATAAATATAAAGGATAAATATAAAGGTTAGCCACCATGAATAATGATACTTTTGATTTTTATATAATTTTATTGATTTGAACATTTGTTCTCGATGGAGGAACTCTAGGAATTTCTTAGGGTCTACACTTTATGGTGTTTTCTCCTTAAAGACTTTATCTTTAAAGGACTATGTCCATCCTAGCCAAATTATGTCCACAAGTAACAACATATCCACAGAATTAAAAAGATCTTTGGAAGGAAATTCTCTCATCCATTCAAATTCATCCATTTAAATCCCAATAGTTATGTGAGTATAAATGTATAGTTACCCATAAATTAAATACCCATTTAATACCTACCCATCACCTGCCCTTTGACAGTCCTAATGTATGGTTTAGTATTACCGAGATTCCATCATATTTTATAGAGCAAATCCTTAATTAATGGTCTAAATAATGTATGGTTTCTTGGATGAATTTCTTGAACTTTTAAGTGAGGTAATGATTGAGTGAGTATGGTTCTCCAATTAATATCACAATGTTACATTTACTGTTTTTTTTTTTTTTTTTACTACAACTCTTGTCCGAAATTTTTTTTATCACATCATAATAATTTTACCATTAAATAAGGGTATTGTCTTAAAAAGTTGGTGAATTTTTTTACAATTTTAATATAACTTTTTTAGTTCTAAACTGTCTATGTTTAATAATACCATAATAGAAAATGAATTTTTCAAAAGAATTAGAATAAAAAATTAAATTCAATATTATTTGTTAATTAAATAACGATTAATTTAATGGGAAGGAACTTTTGAGTAAGGCGCCAGTGCGTGACTGCGTGTTTTTTTCTGATAGTTGACTGACAGCGATGGTTAACATGCAGCACCTCCACGAGGGTTGTCCGTAGTCAGAAGGAGAGCTAATCTGACAGGCGGTGATTTAAGGAAAGTAAAAGCAGGCTTTCACGAGGAGACGCGTGGATCTACGGATGATTCAGAGGAAAAAGTTGGGACGAGGTGTTTGTAGTTTGTGAAAGGGTGGAGCTTTGCTGTATTAGATTCTCTTCACCCCATGCAATGCTCTTTTTTTTTTTTTTTTTTTTTTTCCTTATTTGTGGGTTTAATTTAACCAAAGAATCCTTGATTGCTTCGTAAGCACTCTACCAAAACTAAAATTGCAAAGCAAGTCACCAAAGATTTTTTTTTCTTTTCTTAAAAAAAAAAAAAAGGTTGAATATTTTTTATCCTCCTCCTAGTAGGTGGTGTGTAACTTTTGGTCCTTTTTAAATTTTAATCGATTAAAATAATTACATTTAATTTTTTTAACAAAAAAATTTTAAAAATGATTTAATTCATTTAATTACTAATCAAATATATTTTGTATTTAATTATAATTTCTTCAGTTTATTTTATGAGTTAGATTCTCTTTATTATTTAACTCATTTAGATCGACCCTAATCATGATGAAAACTCTAAATGGTCGAATATTAAAAAGATTTAGGTCATAAAATGAGTTGAATAAACTATAATACAAACTATGATTAAATAATAAATAAATTTGATTAGTATTTAAATAAGTTAAACTATTATTTCACTAAATGAACTATTTTAATTGATCAAAATTTAAAAGAGAAGATTTAGGTCATAAAATGAGTTGAATAAACTATAATACAAATTAATATTAAATAATAAATAAATTTAATTAGTATTTAAATGAGTTAAACAATTATTTCACTAAATGAAGTATTTTAATTAATCAAAATTTAAAAGAGACCAAAATGACCGCCCACATACAAATGAAAAAAAAGGCTTAAATTTATTTTTAGTCCTTCATAGCATGAGTTATTCTAGTTTTGGTCCCCCATATGTTTTAATCACCAATTTTAGTTTCGCTTAATTTTTTTACCAATTATGGTCCCTTTAAACTGAAAAGTTTAGAAGATAACGGATTACCTCATTTGATTGCTAGTCAAACCTAATTTTTTTATTCAAAATGATTTGTACCGTGATGTTTTCAACCAATTTTATAATTCAGATTTTCATGAATGTTCAACTCATTTAAGGTTTCGGCCGTCACTTTGGATTGTGAGTCAATCTAAATGGGTTGAACATCCATGAGGAACCCAGTCATAAAATGGATTGAAAACATCATGGTACAAATCATTTTAAAAAAATAGGTTTGACTAGCGATCAAATGAGTTAATCCTTTATTTTCTAAACTTTTCCGTTAAAAGGGACCATAATTGATAAAAAAAAATTTAAGTAGGACTAAAATTGGTGACTAAAATATATGGAGGACCAAAACTGGAATGACCTATATTATGAGGGACCAAAAATAAATTTAAACAAAAAAATTAAGCCAAAATATAAAAAAGTCAGTCATAAAATCAAAGTTTCACAATCACCATCTCAGTAAATACAATCCTCTCTAGGTATGAGATAGTGAGAATACGATGAGTCCCACTATTAACCTATGAAATTTTATTATTTAACCAACAAAAAATAAAAGCGGGAGGTATTATTGTTTGTGGGGACAATGCATTACTCGAAGGAACAACTACGGCTGAAAAGAATAAGATATTTTTTTGATTAAAATTATTTTCTTTTAAATAAAAGACATATACTAATTTACTGAAATTAGAGGTATAGTTACATAGAATTAGAATACGCGTTCGCCTATGTAAAGATTAGATTTTTACCTAGAGAGGATGTAGATTCGCCATGATTTTATAGTGCCGCCTAGGGAGTTATTCAACTCTGCCCAGGAGAAATTTTTTACAGTGCCGGCTGCCCAGGGGAAATTTTTGACAGTCCGGCCACCCAGGAGTTTGTTGGAGAAGATGACTCCGGCCGCCCAGGAGTTTGTTGGAGAAGATGACCTTTTAACATTTTTTTTCCCCTAATATGAAACGGCGTCGTTCAATTAGTAACGTGGGCAAAATTAGAAAAAGGGAAATTGTGCGAGCGGGAAAAATTACTGTTGAGAGAAATTAAAAAAAAGCAGCAGCGGTTTTCACCAACCAAAACAAAGGCAGCCTGGTTAGAAAAAAGAAAGAAAAGGCAGTGGATCTGGGGAAAAAGAAAAGAAAGGCAGCCGAGTATTTTTTTTTTCCAATTTCAATTCAAATTCTCAATTTATCCAAACCCTTATCCAAATCCTTTGTTCCCTTCTTCCTTGCAATTATCCCAATCCACAAAATATCAAACCCACAATAATTTTATCTCCCTTTTCTTAATTTTAGTATTTTTGTGATTAATGTATTATATTTTGTATTCTAAATATAATATCTTGACTTGTTGATTGTTGTTTGTTGATTTATATTTATTATTGTGTAACTTGTGTTTATTTTCTTTATTGCTGTGAATTTAGTCGGTTAATAATGGAATTAATATTAATTTTTTTGTTGTGATTTTTTAGATAACACAATGAAAAAAACTTTGAAGATTTTTTTCAAACCTACGGATAAAAATGAAGATGCCAATGTCAACATCGTACCGTTCTCAAAACCGGGAAGTAGTGAACACAGTGGTGGTACAAAAAGAAGTCAGTTAGATTTTAGTTCTCAAGATATAATTAGTGATCCGGGTAAAAGAAAACCGATTGAGCAATATGATGTGTCCATAAGAAATGAAGTTAGGAGGGAATATTTAGTAAAATGTCCGTGTCAACCGTTTAATCATGAATTTCCAAAGAAAAAGCAAGGGGATTGCATGAGATTTTTTAATGAAAGATGGTTCTTGAAATTTCCTTAGTTGGAGTATAGTGTTGAAAAGGATGCCGCATATTGTCTATATTGTTATTTGTTTGCTAAACCCAGAAGAAGAAGTGACACTTTCACTAGTGTTAGTTTACGAATTGGAAAAATGCAAAAGATCTTTTTAAATCACATGTAGAAGGTGGTGATAGTTCATAATAATGCACGATGAGATTGTGAAGATTTTGAAAATCAATGACAAAGTATTTCACATTGTATGACATCTCAAAGTCGTCGTGATGCAGGAGATTATAGAATTTGGTTAACGGTGGTATTGCATGTTGTTCGCTTTCTTTTGATCCAAGGTCTAGCATTTCGGGACACTGTGAGAAGACTGATAGTCTCCGTAAGGGAAATTTTCTTGCTATGCTCTCTTTGTATGCTGATAGGGGTGAGAATGTTAGAAATGTTCTTAATGAGAATGTTCCATGTAATAATCGACTTACATATCTGGATATTCAAAATGATCTAGTGAATTGTTGTGCATCACTAACATCTCTTTCAATCATTGAGGAGTTAGGTACTAAAAATTTCTCCTTGTTAGTTGATGTATTTCGTGATGTGTCAACAAAAGAACAAATGGCAATTATGTTGAGGTTTGTGAATGACAAAGGTGAAATCATTGAACGTTTCCTTGCTATTGAACATGTAAGTGATACTTCCTCAGCTTCATTGAAAATAGTTATAGATGAAGTATTTTCTCATTTTGATTTGTCTATTTCGAGACTTAGGGGCCAAGGTTATGATGGAGCATCTAACATGAGTGAAAAATTAATGGTTTGAAGTCACTTATTGCAAGTGAGAATCCTTTTGCCTTTTATATTCATTGTTTTGTCCATCAATTACAATTAGTTGTTGTTGCCACTGCGAAGGGTGTTCCAAATATGTGTGATTTCTTTGATTACATTGGTTTGATTGTAATCATGTTGGTGCTTCTTGTAAGAGAAAAGATTCATTGATACTCAAACAACATGAGAATATTTTGAAGCAATTAGAATCAAATGAGATACCTTCCGGAAAAGGCAAGAATCAAGAAATAAATCTTGGAAGACCGGGGGACACTCGTTGGGGATCTCATATTAAAACTTTAATTCGCTTGAAGAACATGTGGAAAACAATTTTATTTGTACTTGATATAATTGTTGAAGATGAATCTAGTAGTAAGGAGCAAAAGGGTGTGGCAAGTGGGTTGATTCACAATACGGAAAGTTTTCACTTTGTGTTCATTATGCATTTTATGATAAATGTGTTGGGTATAACCAATGACTTCTCAAATGCTTTGCAATGGAAGGATCAATATATTGTAAATGCAATGAATTTGTTAGTTGCTACCAAAGAAATATTGCAAGAAGAAAGGGACAATGGATGGGTTCTTCTACTTGAAAAAGTCACTCAGTTTTGTGAATCTAATGGAATTAGAGTTCCTAATATGGATGAACTCGTACCAATGAGGGGACGTTCTCGAAGTAGGGGTTCTACAATGGTAACATATTAACATCAATATCACTCTCAAATATTTCTTTGCGTGATTGATTTGTTTATTAGTGATATGAATGATAGATCTTCAGAGACTAGTATTAAATTATTGAGATAGATGTCATGTCTTGATCCTAAAGATTTATTTGCTAATTTTGATAGTACTAGTTTGGTGTCCTTTGCTGAGATGTATTCTAAAGACTTTTCAAGTGTTGATTTGGAGCTTTTGAAATTTCAACTTGATGCATATATCATTGATGTGAAAAGAAATGAACGCTTTGTTTGATGTCATGATCTTGCTAGTTTTGTAATCAAGATGGTTGAAACCAGTATGCATGAGGTGTTTGGGTTGGTTTATCGATTGATTGAATTCGTTTTACTTTTACCAGTAGGTACAACATCTGTTGAGAGAGTTTTTCTGCTATGAATATGGTTAAAACTGATTTACGCAACTGGATGAGTGATAATTGGATGAATGATATGATGGTGTGTTACGTAGAAAGAGATGTATTTGACTCCATCAACGATGAAGATATTTTGGATCGCTTTCAAAAAATGTGAGACCGTCGATATCCACTTTCACGAATTAGATAGTTTATATTCATGTATTGTATAAATCTTTTAGAACGTTTTGTAATATTACTAAATTAATATATTTTTTCTTTTAATATTAAAATATATGTATATTTTGGTAGAAAAAAAAATTCTCGCCCATGTAATTCCGAAATCCTGGCTACACCACTGATTGGAACGTCCAGCAACGATTGACAACAAGAAGATATAATAAAAGAAACATAAATTACAAGTATTGTTGTGTTTAATACCAGGAGCGGAGCCAGGCCCCAGGGTTCAGTGGGGCAGTAAATTTTACAAATAATTTTTTATATATTAAATAATAAAAATTTACAATACTCCTCTACGAGTACTTATATTTTGAAAATGGCATAAAATGAGGTTGTTATCAGTCACATCAAAAATTTATTTTTCAATATTTGTTACTAGACAATCATTCATTCACTGATCTCTAATTCGATTTCAAAACCGACTTTTCATAATTTTCGTATCATTTTTTTTCTTTCTTTTTTTCCGTTTAATATAAAAAGATTGGAAGCATACGTAATGACTCATATCTTCAACAACAATATCATTTATCAAAGGTTTTCCTGACTCTCTCCCTTAGTTTTCCCTTTCTATTCTTCAAGTTTCCTTGCATCCCTCAATAATTTATTCATCTACTATAGATGAAAGTTCACAAAACAAGATTAATGTTCAGATTTTTCAAAAAATATGTAAAACACAAACTTTATTTATGCGCACAAATAATTTATACACTGATTTGTGATGAATTCAACAAATAGAAAAAATAAATATCATAGGTACTCTTTTTTTTTTTTAAGAAATATCATAGGTACCTAGAATATAGAAAATTTTGACAATAGTTTTGTTATTGATGCATGATCCTCAATAAATTGATTGGTGGCACCCTTGGATTAATTACTTTACCATTCACCCTTGTTTTCTCAAACTTTATATGGTAAAAAATTATACTTTACTTATTTAATTATTGTAGAATTGTAAATTTTAACTTATTTTGTCCATTAATAAATTCTTTAAATTTATTTACTTTTTGCCCCTTAATTTAACTATTTAGGCAAAATATAATTTTTTAAAATATTTAAATATATTAGTACTATTTATAAACCTATATAGATCTACCATATCAAGCGATGGATTTACCTCTTGACGAAATTTTAATCCGAACAAGGATACATCACTAATTATCATATGAAAACTCCAAACCATAAATCTAATAAATAGATCTATGGTGACTGAATCCTCTTGGACCAAATCAGCGAATATCATCAACGAAACCGCTACCAATCCAACGAATTTCACCAACGAACTTTCGCCATAACAACAAACACCATCAATGAAGCCACGACCAGACCATACCAGTAGATCTGAATCTACTGAAGGAAAAAGACACTCTACCTTTCTATAGATCATCTATTGAAGGACAGAAGAAAATAAAGATTGGGGATAACCCCCTTTATTGGAAAACAAAACTAAAATAGGAAAACAAAAATGGAGAACAAATTTATTTCCCCCATCCCATCCTCCCATGATAGGAAGATGTAGGAAGAAATATTTTTTGAAGGTTGAGTTTGGGAGAGAAGATAGGAACAATGGCTGCTAGAGTTTTTTAGAGATCATTTGATTTAAAGTAATCTAAATTTTTAGTTTGGTTTAGATTATATTTTATTTGAATTAATTTTGTTTGGATTAGATCGAATTGAATTGGATTATTTTTTAGAATCGATCCAAACTGATCCGAATTGATTCAGACCATTTTTAAAATTTTCTTTTGAAACTTTAGTTACTATATCCAAATTTTGAGAGAGTAAACTTACATAGTCATGCAGGCAACCATCATTGCAACAGCAGTTCCTATATCATAGTACTATAGTAGTACCATGGTTCGTCCCCGTCCTAATTTTTTGACACTCCACCATTCTCAGTATGCACACGTGTAAAACAATCATTCCTTATCTCCTGAACAACAAACCATGACTCCCCCTCCCCTCTCTTTACTCACCCTCACACCGCCTCCTCCTCCTCCATAACTCTCCTCTCTCCCTCCCTCTCTCTGTTGGAGTAGAATACATAAGTTATGCTTGTATTATACAGTTTCCCAGTTTAATATATCGATTTGTGTTTCAGTCATATTTTGTTGTGCATGTTTATGTCCATTTATATTATGTAAGTAGATGATGAGGTGTCTGGTGCGACACAGTAGATCTCATCATTGGTTGAAAGACATAATATATAAATGAGGTTCGTAACCGAGACAGCTTTGGACAAACTGTCGGTTTAGGTTATTATGTGATTCAGATAATTAGTTTGTCTAAACTAATTGAATCATATAGATATGCCCGGGGCATATTGAACTTGACTCTTAGGAATGATTTGTCTTGTACTGATTTAATAGACAAATTGATCCTTGTATTCTATCTCTAAATCCCTAGACTCGAGTGGACATGAGGATTAGACATAGTGTACTTTGATCTGCCAATGGGTGAGGTCAAATGTGGCCAATAGTCTCGGTGGGTTGGGTGCGCGTGTTTAGTTACTTGGTGTGCTGCTGCTTGTCGAAAGGAAACCATGTACCGATGCGTCCGGGGTGATGGTGCTCCCGAGATGAGCTCGAAATGTTTATTATACTAAACCCGGCCGGTGGACTTATGTCCGGTATAGTAAAAAGGTCGAGTGGTACTAGTCTCGAAATATTAAGAAGTTGATGAATTAATTTATCAGTAAATTAATGAATTAACGAGCACTATATCTTTGATGTGGGGAGATTATGAATATAATTTAATTAAGTTGTTCCGGAAGCAATTCTGGTGTAGGTTGGTAGTGCCATAATTAATCCGTTAGTGGTACGATTAATTATGTACTGGGTTATTGACAAAGGTAGATTTAATTAATTGAGAAATTAATTAATCCTTGTGTCAGTTGGTTGTGAATCATCCCAGGAACTGGTTTGGGATAAGTGAATCCCTGTGTCAGTTGGGAGTGATTCATCCCAGGAACTGGATTGGGATAAGTGAATCCCTGTGACAGTTGGGAGTGTATCAGTCCAGGAACAGGATTGAAGGAAACAGAATCTGTATCAGTCCAGAAACAGGATTGAAGGAAAACAGAAACCCAGTAGGAAGACCAATCCTAAACCAACTTGGAGTCTCTCTTGTAACTCTATAAATAGACAAGGGATCAGTCATTTAGAATACAACAATAACACAATTAATCCACAGGATTTCTAGAGAGAGAAAATTCTAGAGAGAGAAAACGTTTCTCTCTCCAAGTCGAATTTTCAAGAAAGTGTGCAGCTGGTTTTTGGGTTTCTAGTGGCTGAAATTTTGGCCTTGATCTATACCAGCTGCGCGTAGCTTTCTCTCTCTGCGGGCGGTGCGTTTATAGTACGTGCCAGGTGCTGCGGGGCCAGAGTTTTCTAGCAGGTGGATTGTGGTGAGTAGCTGATCAATTGACTTCTAGTTCGTTGCCCACACAACGTGAAGTCATAGTCTTGAGGCATACAAGAGAATCACCAAGTGCACGCTTCAAAGGTACTTTTCTAAGATTCCGCTTTAATAGAAATTTTTGTTGCGTGGTAAATCGAGCAAGTGCAAACCCAGATCCTACCAAAAATCTTTCACTCTCTCTCTCTCTCTCTCTCTCTCTCTCCTTTCCCTCCGCCGTCGCCTCAAACATGGCATATTTGACAGTAATTTTCCAGTTTTAATCCTGTAGTAGTACCATTTGAACCCGAAGGCCCTTCTAAGAATGTTACCCTTTTGGAGGTTTTGGAAACTCGAGGGACTTCAAAAACAACCTATTTTTTCTGGTCTAAATTACTGAATGAGGAATCTGTGTTATCCTTATCATCATTTTAAACCAAATCTTCTACGATTTCTAAAGAATTTGTAGAAAAGAAAGTGGTTTTTCCTTCAGAAAAAGTGATTGAGGTTCGAATAGGGTTGTTTCTCTCCACTAAGACCATATAATTCTCTTGCGATTGAGAATTATTTTGGTTGCTTCTTCGCATTGCCAATTGTGTTTTCTGCTATGAGATGGGATGTTTTCACTGCAAGGAAAACCATGGTTGCTACATTTGTGCTATTGTTCGTATTATTAGGTCCAGTCAAAGCATTAACCTACTTGATCTAAAGCAAGTTGGGGTGTCTCGATTTTCTTCTGTTCACTAGTTAGAGCAATTGGTGCTATTGGTTGTATTTTGGTATCCTCATTTTTTATAGAAGTAAACATACTTGCTTTGATCACTGTGAATAGTCATGTTTCTCTCACATATCTGTTGACAAATATCGACGTTCAATCTGTTCCATAAATGGATACTATATATGTGATTTTTGGGACCTTGCTTTTGATTAATACCTGTTTCTTCATATTCTTGCTAATCTTCTTTATACAATGTTCTTCACCAAATTTGGGATGAAATCATCCTTAAGACTACCAAAGTGTCTGGAGAATGTAATATGATCCTTCTGTGTTCACCAAAATTATCTTAAGGTATATGTTATCTTTACTGGGTTTTCTTTTTCATATATATGGGTAAAAAAGTTGGAATATACTGACAAATGGTTTAATTTCTTAGCATGAATTATAGAATCCTGTTATTACTTTAAGAAATTTTCAAAATTTTTTCCTAGATTCTTAATATTTCAACCAAGCTGTCATTCACATGCTCTTCAGCGTTTTGTTTTAGTGCATCGTTTTTCAATTCTCGATTCTGGTGATTTCGTAAATGAATGGAGCTTTGATAAGATGCATTTTTGTACTATCTGATATTGTTGCATATTAGGAGTATTTTACTTCTTTGTGAGGTTCTTGCTGCTTTGTAACTGCATTTCTTTATCATGGTGGAATTTACTCTCTTTTGGGTGTTTTGGTTGATATAAAATACTATTGTAAGGATATGACTTCTGATTTTGGTTAATATAAACTCAGTTCCGGTTCATATAAAACATAAATTTTTTTTTATCAGGAATATGTCTGATATAAAATACTATTGTATATATATAACTCTTATTTGGTTGATAGAAAAAGACTATTGTATATGATATAAACTCTTTTTTAGTTGATATAAACCGCTCATCAAAAATCCATTGTAGACATAATATATCCCTTTCTTATATTGATATAGACATATGTTCTACATAATATAAACTCATGTTCTACATGATATAAAGTCGTGTTTTCAATGATATAATCAAATATTTACTTTATATATATACATATACATATAATTATGAAATCATTGTACACTGACCCCTTGTTATATTAATATAGACACATACTTTACATGATATAAATACATTTCTATTTTATATAAACTCGTGTTTTCAATGATATAATCAAATCTTTACTTTATATATACATACACATATAAAATTTCATGAAACCATGATATAAACTCGTGTTTTGACTGATATAATCAAATCTTTACTTTATATATATATAAAATTTTAAAAAAAACTTCATGAAATTAAAAATTTGATATAATTTCATATTTTAACTTAATTAAATAATTTTAAAAATTAAATTAAATTTTTTTAATTTATAAAAAAATTAAAATTTTTCTTTTTTTTTTTTTTAAGCTATAATAAGGCTTACATGATGGCGGATGATGTTTAGGCAAAGTCGTGAGACTTTTACAGAAAGCTACCTAAACTAGACTACATAATAAAAAAATCGTCATTGTCAATCTAGATGAGTAACTAGCCTGCTTTTTACAAAATACCAATAGTCCACTGATTCTATACATCCTACCTGATACGAAGCATTGGGATTGAGTCCTTGTCCATTAAGATTAGACCTTTCAAACTACTGGGCAGGGACTCTAATTTCTCAAAAAAAAAAGTATCCTCTAGTTGGCATGCCATTTTTGCCATTTGATTAGCCGGTCCATTAATTTCCCTGGGAATGTGCTCAATTCTGTGTTTCCTCTTGGACAGTTCATTCCAAATGTTCGTCAGATCCCTGAAGTTTTTCCAACAGAAAATTTTTTTTCCTCTATGCAGCATATTCACCATCATTTCACAATCGCATAAGAACAAACATCCAAAAAGGTTGAGGGATGAGCAGAAATAGATACCTTTTAGTAGTGCCTTGATTTTAGCCTAAATTGGGGAGACTGATTGAACCTTGAAGAGTTCTGCATAAATTAAATCTCCAGCTTTAAAATGCGGGATGAAGCTTCCTCCATTAACTCCATTTTGCCTCCATGAAGCATCTGTGTTGATGATTAAGTCTGCCCCTTGAATACTGTTCTTCTAGCTGAGAATTTGAGGAACTGGTGTATTTATTCGAGGCATCCCACAACCATAGTTCCTGAAGATCTATACTTGTTCCTTTTCACGTCTTTTAGGTCCGTATGCACTTCTTCAAGGAACTATTTCTTGTCTAGTCCTATATTTTCATGCATCATCCTGTTTTTTGCCTTCCAAATATTCCATAAGAAAATGGATGGGGTGAGCCTTTTAAGCCTATGGACAGCTGACTTACCCTTGAATTTTAGCCACAAATTCTGCACCAAAAATTTTCTAATGGCAGCCGTAAGGACGAGATCGAGCCGGGAAGCCAGAATCTCCAAATTGGTACAATTACCGGGTAGGAGAAGAAGGTGTGATGAGCCGAATCCTCCTCCGCTCTGCAAAATAGACAGATGGAAGGCCTCACGTTGATTCCAATATTGCAAAGTTTCTCCAGAAAGGGAAGCAGTGAGTTCTATATTCTCCAGAGGAAGGCTGAGATTTTTGGTTGACACCATGAATCCTACATGTATTTCCTGAACTTCTCCCTTGGCTGTATTTTATTGAAGGAATTGTAAGCAGATTTAAAGGTGAAATTTCCGTGTGTTTCAGGTTTCCAAATGAGCAAGTCCGGTTGCAAGGAGGAGGAAAGGTCCATTTCTGCAAGCTGATGGGCTGAGTTTTGAGGTAGTTAGGGGGCGACACTACAATCCACTCTATTTTGTTGTTGAAGAATTTTCTCAGGGTAAGGCTTTGAGCTGCCGGCTTTGTTTTCTTTTTCCAGAGACAACCAAGGTCAGACCAGTTGTCATACCAAAACATGCTTGAACCGTCTCCTATTCTTATTTTTGTTAAGCTCGCTATCTTGGGGGCAATCTGATGGACTCTTCTCTAGGAGCTTTTGAGACGGGCAATGAGAGAGAGAGAGAGATTGAACAAAACGTGCCCCAAAGTCCATGTTGATTCCTCCATTTCCACCAGAGCTTTGCTTCAAACATTGCAGTATCACCTAAAAATCCCTTATACCGATACCATTCTCCTCTATTGGATATGTCATTTTTGACCAGGTTCTCCAATGCTTCCTTGATCTCTCTATGTTGTGGCCCCAAAGGAATCGTTGGCATCTCTTTTCCACTTCTTAATGAGGGTTTTGGGAGAGTCTAAAGTCGCCTATGTGTGCAAGAGAATTGCTGATAGTACTAATTTAACTAGATTAAGTCTCCCTCCCCAGCCGATTCTGCCAAGCCCCCATTTTCTTGTCTAGTTTCTCCAGCAACATGTTGAAATGTGAGATGTTTGCTCTCCCCTTTTGAATACTACAGCCCAGATAATCCAGCGGCCATTGGCCTTCAGAAATATTCAGCCTTTCCTCCATTTTTTTCCTTGCATTGAAAGAAGCATAATCTAAAGTTAGGAAGAAACTCTTGTTCTTGTTCATTTTTTGGCCAGATACTTTTTTATACTCTTTAAAGAACTGAAGAAGACTTCTCAGCGATTTAGAGTTCCCCCTTGTAAAAATCATGAGGTCATCTGTATAGGCCAAATGAGTAATAATCAGCGATCCAGCTGGAATGTGGAAAAGAGACAGTCGACCTTGATTTGATAAGGCAATTAGATTTCTAAACAAGGATTCTGAGACAATGTTGAATAGAAAAGGGGAGAGGGGATACCCTTGCTTAAGCCCCCTTGAGGCTGGAAAGAAGCCTTTTCCGCCTCCATTTATCAGAACTGAGAACATACTACTGCCAATGATGTTTAGGATCAGTGAGATGAACTGCCTTGGAAAACCGAATTTGGCCAGAATAGCTTCCAGGAAGGACTAAGATACTCCGTCAAAGGCTTTAAGCATGTTCACTTTGAGAGCAAGGTTGTGACCTGAGACTTTTGAATTCAGATGAGCGAGGAAGTCCTTTGCAACCATTATGTTGTCTGCAATGTGTTTTCCAGCGAGGAAGCCTGATTGTTCCTGCGATATGAGAGAATTCAAGATTGGCGCCATACGGATTTTAAGAATTGCTGAGAAGGTTTTCCCTATAAAATTGCAAAGGCTGATTGGCCTATAGTCTGTAAAGGTTGCTGGAGTTTTCTTCTTTGAGATTAGCACGATGAGAGCACTGGCTATCGCCCTTGGAATAGGTACTCCTGCAAGAAATTCCTGACAGGCCGAGAATACATCATCTTTAGCAATCTCCTATGCTTTGTGGAAAAACAGTTCGAGGAAACCGTCCGGGCCTGCAGCAGTTGAGAGAAAAAATAGCCTTTTAACCTCCTCCACTGTGACCTCCTTTAAAAGTAGCATTCTTTGATCTTTGTTGATTAGGCCTGGAAGATGCTGAAACAGCCTATCTAAAATAGTTTGGTCCCTTTCTGTTTGATCTTCTGTCAAAAGTTTTGAAAAATACCAAACTGCTTCCATTTCAATATCCTGTAGTTTAGAAACCCAGTTCCCTCTTTCCTTTTTGATTTTGACAATCTTTTGGCTATCCCTTCGCTCTTTTATAGAAGCATGAAAAAATGCAGAGTTCCGGTCCCCCTCTGCAATCCAGTGAATTTAAGCTTTTTGGCCCAATAAGACCTCCATTTCCTTTAATTGTCTGTTTAATTTTGCTTGCACCAGAGAAGCAGCCACCCTAGGTTCTGGACAGGAGTTGTTTTTTAGCTCAATTTCTTTCCTAAGAGCTTACTCTTCAGCTTCTTTCCAGTTCTTGTGTAAGTCACCGAAAGAATCTTTGTTCCAAATTTTGAGAGCCGATTTCAGCCTGCGAAGTTTTAGAGAAAGGGCCAACATGCCGAATGCTCCTATGGGTTGATTCCAGTTGTCCTTGACCATTTCCAAAAATTCTTTTCTGTGCAGCCACATCTTTTGAAAGATGATTTTTTTTGGCCGAGTCTCTTGAGTTCTGCTCAGTTGAAGGAGAAGTGGAGAGTGGTCAGAGGAGTTATTGCATAGAACATGCACCACAAACACTGGAAAGAGATAAGTCCATTCCTTAAAAAATAGGAATCTGTTCAGTCTTTTGCTCACCCAACCGTTTGCTCTATTTCAACCCCAGGTAAAAGTCCTTGCCGCCGTGGGTGATTCTTGCAGCTCTAGAGAATTAATACAATCATTGAACTCTTTTATCGGCGTCCTATTTGGGATTGCTGCCCCTTTGTACTCACTCACTTCTCTTATCACATTATAGTCTCCTCCCAGAGCCCAAGGGAGATTTTGGTGATCCCTTCTGAATTTCTCCAGCTCTTCCCATAATATTCTTCTACCAGCTTGCCCAGAACTAGCATAGATGAAGGACAGTACACAACTTATACCCAGGGACTAATGAGATGCCTTAGAATGCAGCACTTGTCATGGCTTTTTAGCAGAGTTAATTCAAAGACATTCTTAACAAAAACCCAAATTTTGCCCGTACATGATGACCAGGCCTATCTAAAACCCAACTTAATACAAAATTCATTCAACTTATTTACAGTAACCAGAGGTTCCATTATAGCTAAAATAGACACATTTCTAACTTTGACCAGAAAACGTAAACGTGTAAGCGAGGGGGCGTTCGCAATTTCCCTAATATTCCATGCCATGAAATTAATCATTAAAAAGATGCGGGTTTACGGACCTGGATTCTCCCTGAGCGACGAGTGGAACCCTTTGTGGTTGTGTCTCTTTGTCAAGGTTTGCCCATTTTTCTCCTTACAGGAATGAATTCATCCTCATATAATCGAGTTTTCATTTCCGTTGCTGTGAAGTTGCCGTCAGAATATTAGTCAGCCACATTCTTTTCTAGCTCCATTAGTGACATGTATCCCGTAGCAGCATCTGATTTTGAGTCGAACGGGATGAGATTCTTCGGGCTTTCTCGTTCTGGCTGCTCATTCATCTCCCCGCTTTTAGTGACCCCCAGGCTTGTTTTGAGATTGTGCATTGCTGTCTTGACCGGAATTGAGTTAATTTCTCTCAGGAAAGGGAGGTCGATAAAAAAAGACGAATTGCCTGGGGAGATGAAAATTCCTTTCGTCCCACCCTTCGCTACTGGAGTCGCCAATATTTCCCTTTCTTTGGCCTCCTGTCGACTGCTCTATTTCCTTTTACTCTTCATTTGATACTCTCGGACTTCAATCCTGTCTCTGTTCTCTACCTGCTTTGAAAATGTTAGGTTTCAATACATAAACTATACTTGTATTGTACTTTTTCCCAGTAATTATATCGATTTAATATTTTTGTTTATATGTTGTGCATGTTTAGTCCATTTATATTATGTAGTTAGATGATAAAGTGTCTGGTGTGACATAGTAGATCTCATTATTGGTTAAAAGACATAATATATAAATGAGGTTCATAACCGAGACAGTTTTGGACACGCTATCGGTTTAGGTTATTATGTGATTCAGATAATTAGTTTTTCTAAACTAATTGAATCATATAGATATGCCTGGGGCGTATTAAACTTGACCATTTAGAATGATTTGTCTTATACTGATTTAATAGACAATTCGTTCTTAGTATTCTATATCTTAATCCCTAGACATGAGCGGGCATGAGGATTAAACATAGTGTACTTTGATCTGCCAATGTGTGAGGTCAATTGTGGCCAATAGTCTCGGTGGGTTGGTGCGCGTGTTTAGTTACTTGGTGTGTTGCTGCTTGTCAAAAGGAAATCATGTACCGGTACGTCCAGGGTGATGGTGCTCCCGAGATGAGCTCATTATGTTTATTATACTAAACCCAACTGGTGGACTTATGTCCGGTATAGTAAAAAGGTCGAGTGTTACTAGTCTCGAAATTAAAGAAGTTAATTAATTAATTTATCAGTAAATTAATAAATTAACGAGCACTAAATCATTAATGTGGGGAGATTATAAATTAATTTAGTTATTCTGGAAGCAATTCTGGTGTAGGGTGGTAGTGCCAAAATTAATCCGTTAGTGGTACGATTAATTTTGTAATGAGTTAATTGAATAAGTAGAATTAATTAATTAATTAATTATTCCTAAGGGTTAATTAAGTAATTAATAAAGTAAAATTATTTAATTAATTAATTAAGTCTTAAGTTTTAATTAGAATTAGGAAATCCTAGAATTAAAAAATCTAATTGGATTTGAATTATCCTATTAGATTAGTTACCTAATTGGATTTGGAAACTAATTAATTACTTAAACCATTAGGAAGTCCAATCCTAAACCAACTTGGGGTCTCTCTTGTAGCTCTATATATAGACAAGGGATTATCAATTCTACAATACACAATTCATAAGTTTTCAAGACAAGAAAACTAGAGAGAGAAAAACCTAGAGAGAGAATTATTTTCTCTCCAAGAATTTTGGATTTTATAAGCTTTTGGCCGGCTGGATTTTTCCTCTAAAAACCGGCGGCACGTGGCTTTCTCTATCCCTCCGGGAGGTGCGTGAATTACACGCGCTAGGTGCGGTGGAGTTGGAATTTTTCGGCAAGTGGATTGTGGTAATTTGCTGATCAATTGCTCGTTAGATTGTTGCTCACACAACATACGATCAAAGTCTTGAGTCATACAAGAGAATCACCTGAGTTCACGCTTCAAGAGGTACTTTCTATGTTTCTGTTTTTATTAGAATTTATTTTGTTGCGTGATAAATCGAATGAGTGCAAACCAAGATCTTGCGCAATGTTATTTCAAGCAAGTTTTGGAATAGCGATTGTGCTAGAGTCTAGGTCTGGTCAAAGATTTCGATTCTAGAATGCGTAGCACAAAAGTGAATTTTTGACCTGGCCCGGGCAGATAATCTTTCAATTGGTATCAAAGCCTGGTTTTGGGTTTTGTGCTTGTTCGATTTGTTACATGATTTTATTTGCAGATGGTTTAGAAATCCTGACTATTATAGTTGCGTTTGTATGACTTTTAATTAAACCCCAGGACATGTCCGGGTTTGGTTTTATTATGAATGCTTGTAATAGTATAACCACGTGCTGGAAGCCGTGTAAGATTAGATCAAATTTGTAGTAGGATTTTTTCTATGTAATTTTGATTTTTAATTTTCCTAGAAGCCTTGTAGTAGGAGAATTTTTTTGTAATCGAAGGCGTTATGATGGGCAACTTGAATTCATGGGTTTTGGGTATTGTTAATTTGTAGAAACCCAGGAAAATCCATTATGAATTGCAAGAAGACCAAATAGCGTGGGAAAAGTGAAGGAGGAATCGAAGGTTGGCAGCGATAGCACCGCCACTGCGTGGCGCAGCAAAATTGCTACGTAAGCGCGCAGCAGCGGTCGCGGCAGCAGCTGCTCAGCAGCGTGCAGCCCATGTGGCTGGCGCGCGCGGCCAGTTTGGCTTGCGCGTTTTGGCCCGTTTTTCCTCCAGAGTTCATTCTTTTTGGAAATTCAATTTTTTCAAGATTCAATCCATCGAGTGGCGTGGCGAGGCACGAGATCAAGGCAGAAGATGGAAGTAATTAAAACCATGATAGTCGGGAAATTTATTTTTCGTATTAATTTCCCATATTTATAGTTTTAATTTTTGTGCTGTATTTTATATGCATAATTTTAAAGCATGCTGGTTTTATGTTTGCATATAACTTAGGATTAGTTAATTGCATGATAAAATTGGAAAAACCCTCGATTTAAAAATCTAAGTGGGAGCGGGTTGGTTTAATATCCCCACAGCCACCATTACGGGTTCATATGTGATGTGGGTGGACTTGCGTGTTGGCATTAGGGCCTTCCTCCATTCTGATGAGTCTAACCACAAGATCACTAGATTATTAATTTCTAAGTAAGATGACTAGAGTAAGTTTAACTAGGAGAAATGCGATACCCTCTCTATCTGAGGCACACTATCCTGAGGTAATAAGCTCAGAAGTCACGTAACGACACACACTTAGTGTACGATCTGTAGTATTCCTCCCATCGAGGTTACACTGCTTATTTGTACGGCTGAAAGTATTGACTATTAGTGAATGATTATCTTCCCGGGCCTAGCCAGAAACTCACTTTCGTGCTATGCATTCCAGAATCGGAATCTCTGGCCAGGCCTAGACGCTAGCACAATCACCATTCCAATTCTTGCTTGAAATAACATTGCGCAGGATCTGAGTTTGTACTCATTCGATTTACCACGCAACAAAATTTTTTTAATTAAAGTGGAAACATGAGAATTACCTATTGAAGCGTATACTCAGGTGATTCTCTTGTATGTCTCAAGACTTTGCTTGTATGCTGTGTGGCAGCGATCTAACCTGCAATTGATCAGCTAATCACCACAATTCACCTGCCAGAAAAATTCCAGAACCACCGCACCTGGAACGTGTACTACACGCTAAGCCTGGGAGGAGAGAGAAAGCCACGCGCCGCCGGTTTACTAGGCCAAAATTCGGCCACCACAAGGGAAGAAAACCAGCCTCCTATTAGCCTCAAAAATCTGACTATGAGAGAGAAAATTTATTTCTCTCTCTAGGATTTTATCTCTCTAGTTTTCTTGTCTTGAAAACGTATGAATTGTGTATTGTGGAATAGCTAATCCCTTGTCTATATATAGAGTTACAAAAGAGACCCCAAGTTGGTTTGTGATTGGTCTTCCTAATGGGTTTAGGTAATTAATTTCCAAATCCAATTAGGTAACCAATATGATAGGATAAACCAAATCCTACTAGATTCCTAATCTCTAGGATTTCCTAATTCTAATTGAAATTTAAGACTTAATTAATTAATTAAATAATTCTACTTTGTTAATTACTTAATCAACTATTAGGAATAATTAATCAAGTAATTAATTCTGCCTATTCAATTAACCCATTACAAAATTAATCGTACCACTAACGGATTAATTTTGGCACTACCATCCTACACCAGAATTGCTTCTGGAACAATTTAATTAATTTATTCATAATCTCCCCACATCAAAGATATAGTGCTCGTTAATTTATTAATTTACTGATAAATTAATTAACTTCTTTAATTCCGATACTAGTACCACTCGACCTTTTTACTATACTGAACATAAGTCCACCGGCCGGGTTTAGTATAATAAACATTACGAACTTAACTCGGGAGCACAATCACCTCGGATGCACCGGTACATGATTTCCTTTCGACAAGCAACAGCACACCAAGCAACTAAACACGCGCACCCAACCTACCGAGACTATTGGCCACAATTGACCTCACCCATTGGCAGATCAAAGTACACTATGCCTAATCCTCATGCCCGCTCCAGTCTATGGATTAAGAGATAGAATACTAAGAATGATTTGTCTATTAAATCAGTACAAGACAAATCATTCCAAATGGTCAAGTTCAATACGCCCCGGGCACATCTATATGATTCAATCAGTTTAGACAAACCAATTATCTGAATCACATAATAACCTAAACTGACAGTTTGTCCAAAGCTGTCTCGGTTACGAACCATTTATATATTATGTCTTTTAACCAATGATGAGATCTATTGTGTCACACAACACACCTCATCATCTAACCACATAATATAAATGGACAAATAATGCACAACAAAATATAATCAAAACATAAATCGATATATTGACTGGGAAAATGTACAATACAAGCATAGCTTATGTATTCAACTCCAACAATTAGCTACATTGATCAATAGATCGTTTGGTCAGATAGTGTAGTTAATGAACTTGGTTTTTCTCAAACGAATGTGGATTAGCATAAATGTCCACACTATCGTGGCTTGTGAGAATCCCGGTGAATGAGATGTCAGTGGTTTAAATTATTATTTTGAGGGAAGTCAATAATTATTAGAATTTCTTTGTTATTTTTGAAATTCTAGGATATGCACTAAAACATTGTCTGGTTATTTAATTTACAGTATTCAATATCGCATTCAATCATTTAGCTACAATTTTGAAAGACAACAAGTTAACTGGTCCAAACTATGTTGATTGGAGTCGTAATCTGGACATTGTCCTGACGGCTGAGCAGTATAAGTTTGTGCTCATCGAAATCTGTCTAGATGTGCCTAACGATGATTCTCCTCAAGAGGATAGGGATACCTATGCGAGGTTGAGAAAAGCGGATGAGCTGTCACGGTGTTACATTTTGGCCTCTGTGTTGAATATTCTACAACATCAGTTTCATCCCATGATATCTGCCTTTAACATGATGGCCCACCTGAGATAGATGTTCGCTCATCAAGGCAGGACAGCTAGGCAAGCAGCCATTAGGAAGTTGATGAACACCAAAATGGCTGAAGGCTCGTCGGTGAGAGATCATGTGCTTCACATAATCAGTAACATCAATGAAATAGAGGTGTTGGGAGGCGAGATAGACCCCGAAAGTCTGAATGATATCATTCTCCAGAGCTTACCCTCTAGTTTTGAGCAGTTTGGTCGGACTCAATGATGTATTCATTGAAAGATTGCCACAGGATCTGGGTTCGCACTTATTCGATTTACCACGCAACAAAAATTTCTAATTAAAAGTGGAATCTTAGAAAAGTACATTTGAAACGTGCACTCAGGTGATTCTCTTTTATGCCTCAAGAATTTGACTTCACGTTGTGTGGGCAACGAACTAGAAATCAATTGATCAGCTAATCACCATAATCCACCAGCTAGAAAATTCTAGCACCGCTGCACCTGGTACGTACTGTAAATGCACCACCCAGAGAGAGAGAAAGCTGCGCGCAGCTGGTATAAAACTGGCCAAAAAATTCAGCCAAAAGAAACCAAAAACCAGCCGCAATTATTGCTTAAAAAATCTGACTTGGAGAGAGAAATTTTCTCTCTCTAGATTCTTGAATTCTGAATCTATGGAATTGTGTATCTTGAATGACTGATCCCTTGTCTATATATAGAGTTACAAGAGAGACCCCAAGTTGGTTTAGGATTGGTCTTCCTACTGAGTTTTTGTTTTCCTTCAATCCTGTTCCTGGACTGATACACATCCAACTGTCACAGGGATTCACTTATCCCAATCCAGTTCCTAGGATGATTCACAACCAACTGATACAGAGATTCACTTATCCCAAACCAGTTCCTGGTATGATTCACAACCAACTGACACAGGATTCACTTATCCCAAATCAGTTCCTGGTATGATTAACAACCAACTGACACAAGGATTAATTAATTACTTAATTAATTAAATCTACCTTTGTCAACAACCCAATACATAATTAATCGTACCACTAACGGATTAATTATGGCACTACCATCCAACACCAGAATTGCTTTCGGAACAACTTAATCAAATTATATTCATAATCTCTCCACATCAAAGATATAGTGCTCGTTAATATATTAATTTACTGATAAATTAATTAATTAACCTCTTTAATTCTGAGACTAGTATCACTCGACCTTTTTACTATACCGGACATAAGTCTACCGACCGAATTTAGTATAATAAACTTTATGAGCTCATCTCGGGAGCACCATCACCCCGGACGCACCGATACATGGTTTCCTTTCGACAAGCAGCAGCACACCAAGTAACTAAACATGCGCACCCAACCTACTGCGACTATTGGCCACAATTGACCTCACCATTTGGCAGATCAAAGTACACTATGTCTAATCCTCATGCTCGCTCATGTCTAGGGATTAAGAGATAGAATACCAAGAACGATTTGTCTATTAAATAAGTACAAGACAAATCATTCTTAATGGTCAAGTTCAATACGCCCCGGGTATATCTATATGATTCAATTAGTTTAGACAAACCAATTATCCGAATCACATAATAACCTAAACCGACAGTTTGTGCAAAGCTGTCTCGGTTACGAACCTCATTTATATATTATGTATTTTAATCAATGATGAGATCTACTGTGTCACACCAGACACCTCATCATCTAACTACATAATATAAATGGACAATTAATGCACAACAAAATATAACCAAAATATAAATCGATATATTACTGGGAAAAAGTACAACACAAGTATAGCTTATGTATTCAACTCCAACAATTTCTCACTAATACTTAAGCTGTGCTTTAAGTATATATCTACATACAACTCCTATACATTATGCTGCTATATATCTAGAAAAACTATCATGGCTCTCATAAGTATCTGATTCCCATGCCCTCCATGTGAGCCTCAAAGTCTTTCGAAATCAATGTCTTCGTGAACGGATCTGCAAAGTTATCTTCTGATGCTATCTTAGCCACGACCACGTCTTCCCTCTTTATGATGTCTCGTATCAGGTGGTACTTGCGTCGTATATGTTTACTCGCCTTATGGGCTCGTGGTTCCTTCGAGTTTGCTACTGTACCGTTGTTATCACAATAAACCGTGATAGACTTCTGCAAACCAGGAATCACATATAAGTCCACTAGAAAATTCTTGAGACATACTGCTTCTTTCGCTGCCTCTGATGCGGCAACGTACTCAGCCTCCATGGTAGAGTCCGCCACGCATTTCTGCTTGACACTCTGCCAAACTATGGCTCCACCTCCCAGAGTAAATACATACCCTGATGTAGACTTGCTCTTGTCCTTGTAGCATTAGAAATCTGAATCTGTGTAACCTCGGGGTACCAGCTCAGGCGCCTGATAGACCAGAACTTGGTCCATCGTTCTGCGCAAATACTTGAGAATGCATTTTACTACCTCCCAATGAGTTTTCCCGAGGTTACTCTGATATCTGCTTACCATGCCAACGACATAACAGATATCAGGCCTCGTACACAACATGGCATACATGAGACTTCCTACTGCCAAAGCATAAGAAACTGTCTTCATGGTCTCTATCTCCACAACAGTCTTAGGGGACTGTTCCTTAGATAGATGCACTCCATGTCTAACAGGTAAAAAACCTTTCTTGGAGTTCTGCATGTTAAAACAGGCCAGAATCATATCTATGTACGAAGCTTGGGAGAGCGTTAACGAACGTTTCCTACGATCTTGAATTATCTTGATCCCAAGGATATGTCCCGCTTCCCCTAAGTCCTTCATATCAAACTGCATGGACAGCCATGCCTTTACGTCTGATAACACTTTCTTGTTGTTGCCAATCAATAGAATGTCATCTACGTAAAGCACAAGAAACACCACTGAGTTTTCATCACGTCTGCTATATACACATTGTTCATCCGGACACTGAGTAAATCCGAAGGACTGGATTACCACATCAAACCAAATGTTCCGAGATCTGGATACCTGCTTAAGTACGTAAATATACCTCTTAAGCCTGCAAACCTTATGCTCTTGGCCTTTTTCAATGAATCCCTCTGGTTGCTGCATAAAGATGGTTTCTTCAAGACTTCCGTTTAGGAAAGCTGTCTTGACATCAATATGCCAAATCTCATAGTCTAAATAAGCAGCTATGGCCAAGAGAATCCGGATCGACTTAAGCATGGCTACCGGGGAGAAGGTTTCCTCATAATCGATTCCCTCTTTCTGAGTATACCCCTTCGCAACTAGCCTAGCTTCAAAGGTTTGCACCTTCCCGTCAGGTCCACTCTTACGTTTGTAGACCCATTTACATCCACTGGGCTTGAACCAATCTGGCAGGTCCACAAGCTCCCAGACTTGATTGTGGTCCATTGACCCCATCTCGGACATCATTGCCTTATGCCAAGAATCTGCATCTTTATCTCAGAGAGCCTCATTGTAGTTAATTGGGTCAGGTTTAGGCATGCCTTGGACTAGGTCTGAGGCCTCTCCCACGCCAATGAACCTATCGGGCTGTCTCACAACCCTCCCACTACGAAGAGGCACCACCTGTGTAGGCGCATCATCTGTGATCTCATGTGTAGTGTGTGGTGTATCTACTTGTGCGGATGCATCAGGATTAGTAGTTTGTCATCTTAGCTCTTCTAGTACTATCTTACTCTTGGGCTTGTGGTCTAAGACATAGTCCTCTTCCAAAAATCTAGCGTTGGTACTAACCACCACCTTCTGATCTTTAGGACTATAAAACAGGCCACCTTTCGTTCTCCTAGAATATCTTACAAACAGTATTAATTTAGTTCTCACATCTAACTTAGCCGTATCTACCTTAAGCATATGTGCTGGGTAACCCCAAATTCTAAGATGTCTTAGACAGGGCTTGCGCCCATTCCACAACTCCAATGGGGTTGAAGGCACGGTTTTAGATGGTACAAGATTAAGAATATACATCACCATTTCTAATGCATATCCCCAGAACAAACTTGGCAAATCACTATAGCTCATCATAGACCTAACCATTTCCATGAGAGTCTGATTTCTTCTTTCTGCTACACCGTTCTGCTATGGCGTGCCAGGTGCAGACAACAGAGACTGAATTTCGACCTCACTAAGGTATTCTCGAAATTCATGGGACAGGTACTCCCCACCATGATCTAAACACATTGTCTTGATATTCTTACCATGATGCTTCTCCACATCTGTCCGAAACTCTTTGAACTTGCCAAAACATTCGGACTTGTGACGCATTAGGTAAATGTACCCGTACCTTGAGTAGTCATCCGTGAACGTCACGAAACACTCGAACCCACATCGTGCCTGGACCGTCATTGGTCCACACAAGTCAGAATGAATCAACTCTAATACTTTCTTAGCTCTATAACCTTTTGCCTTAAAAGGTCTCTTGGTCATCTTACCTTCCAAGCAAGATTCGCAGGTTTCATAACTGTCAATCTCTAATGAACCTAAAGGTATATCACTAACCAACCTCTGAATTCTACTAAGGTTTATATGACCTAGCCTGAGATGCCAAAGATAGGTTTGATTCATTTCAGAAGGTTTCTTCCTCTTATTAATGTTAGATAAATAGCTATCTGTTTCTGTGTTTTGCGCAACAGGGGAATTAGAGTTAACCACAAATAAATTGTCAACCAATGAATCAGAATAAATAAGTTTCCCATTTCTTCTAATAAATACAAACTCATCAGAAAAAATTAACTTATAACCATTCTTTAAGAGTTTAGAAACTGAAATAAGGTTCTTTCTAAAACTCGGTACATATAGACAATTAACTAACTCTAATATACAATTTTCGAAATTTAAATTGACAACTCCTACTGCTTCTACTGACACTCTTGTAGTGTCGCCCATGTAGATGTCCAGTTCGCCCTCTTTAAGCTTCCGGGTTACTTGGAACCCCTGTAAATAATTACAAACATGATCAGTGGCGCCTAAATCCACACACCAAGTATCTGTGGGAATCACCGCTAAGCATGTCTCAGTAATTAGGGCAGAAACTATCGTACCTTTAAGATTTGGACAATCCACTTTCCAGTGTCCCGTTTTACCACACTTGAAGCACTTGCCTTTGGGCTTGCTCCTCTTTGTGGTCTCAGGCTTTGCAGCAAGTTTCCCGGCATTCTTTTTCTTTTTATTCTTCTTGCCTTTAGGTGTAGAAGAAGAACCTGAAGCCTTTACTGTGACCAAGGCTTGCTTCTTATCGTGGAAGATGCCTTCGGCCGTCACCAAATCAGTTAAGAGCTCGGGTAGAGTATAGACTCTTTGGTTCATATTATAATTGACCCGAAACTGCTCAAAACTAGAGGGTTGACTCTGGAGGATAATATCTATCTAACTTTCTGGGTCGATTTCTCCTCCCAACACCTCTATCTCATTGATGTTACTGATCATCTCACCGATCTACCTTCAACCATCTTTGAGTTCATTAATTTCCTCATGGCTATTTTCCTAGCAGTCATGTCTTGATGCGTGAACATCTCTCTCAGGTGAGCCATCATGTTGAAGGTAGAGACCATGGGATGAAGCTGATGTTGCAGCACATTTGACACAGAGGCCAAAATATAGCACCGCACCATCTCATCCGCTTTTCTCCACCGGGCATAGACATCCCTATCCTCTTGAATATTGCAGCACATTTGACACAGAGGCCAAAATATAGCACTGCACCATCTCATCCGCTTTTCTCCACCAGGCATAGACATCCCTATCCTTTTGAATATTGCAGCACATTTGACACAGAGGCCAAAATATAGCACCGCGCCATCTCATCCGCCTTTCTCCAACGGGCATAGGCATCCCTATCCTCTTGAGGAGAGTTCTCATTAGGCACATCTGGACATACTTCAGTAAGCACAAACTTATACTACTCAGCCGTCAGGACTATGTCCAAGTTCTGACTCCAGTTGACATAATTGGTTCCAGTTAATTGATTGTCTTTCAAAATAGCAACTAAGGGGTTGAATGCCATATCGATAAAACTGTAAAATTAACAAACAAACAATGTTTCAGTTATTAACCTAGAATTTTGAAAACATGAAATTTTATTAATTATTGACTTCCCTCAAAACAATAATTATAATCCACCAACATCTCATCCACCAGGATTCTCGCAAGCCACGCAGTGTGGACGTTTATGCTAACCCACATTCATTTGAGAAGAACCATGTTCATTAACTACACCATCTGACCAAAAGGTCTATTGATCAATGTAGCTGATAGTCGGTACTTTCAGCCATACAAATAAGCAGCGTAACCCCTTGGGAGGAATACTGCAGATCGTACACTAAGTGTATGCCATTACGTGACTTCTGAGTTTGTTACCTCAGGATAGTGCACCTCAGATGGAGAGGGTGTCGCATTTCTCCTAGTTAAACTCACTCTAGTCATCTTACTCAAAAATTCATAATCTAGCGATCTCGGGGCTGGACTCATCCAAATGGAGGAAGACCCTAATGCCAATGCGCCCACCCACATCGCATATGAACTCGTAATGGTGGCCATGAGAATATTAAACCAACCCTCTCCCACTTAGATTCCCAAATTGAGGGCTTTTCCGGTTTTAACATGCAATTAACTAACCCTAAGTTATATGCAACCATAAAACCAACATGCTTTAAAATTGTGCATCTAAAATACAACATAAAAATAAAGCATTAAAAATAAAACAATAAATATGGGAAATAAATACGAAAAATAAATTCCATGACTATTATGGTTTTAATTGCTTCCATCTTTTGCCTTGATCTCGTGTCCCATCACGTCACTCGATGGAGAGAGTCTTGAACTTCAAAAACGAAAACTGGAGGAAAAACGGGCCAAAACCACAGCCCGCCCAAAAAGGCGCGCTGCTGAAGTGCCCCGCGGCAGCGGCGCTGCCGTTGCTGGCGGTCCGGCGGCGACTGCTGCCGGCAATTGGTCGCCGGCGCCGCCTCCTGCCACCACCCCCTCATTCACTTTTCCCACGCTATTTGGTCTTCTTGCAATTCGTTCTGGGTTTTCCTGGGTTTCTACGAATTAAAGATAACCTAAAACCAACGAATTCAAGTTGCCCACCATAACGCCTTCGATTACAAAAATTAATTCTCCTACTACAAGGCTTTCTAGGAAAATTAAATAATCGAAATTACATAGAAAAAATCCTACTACAGATTTAATCTAATCCTACACGGCTTCCAGGACATGGTTATACTATTACAAATATTCATAATAAAATCAAATCCAGACATGTCCCGGAGTTTAATTAAAACCCATACAAACGTAACCATAATAGTCGGGATTTCTTAAACACCTGCAAATAAAACCATGTAATAAATTAAACAAGCACAGAATCCAAAACCAGGCTCTTATACCAATTTAAACATTGCCACAGGATCTGGGTTCGCACTTATTCGATTTACCACGCAACAAAAATTTCTAATTAAAAGCGGAATCTTAGAAAAGTACCTTTGAAGCGTGCACTCAGGTGATTCTCTTGTATGCCTCAAGACTTGGACTTCACGTTGTGTGGGCAATGAACTAGAAATCAATTGATCAGCTAATGACCACAATCCACCTGCTAGAAAATTCTAGCACCGTTGCACTTGGCACGTATTATAAATGCACCGCCCAGAGAGAGAAAGCTGCGCGTAGGTGGTATAAAATTGGCCAAAAAATTCAGCCAAAAGAACCCGAAAACCAGCCGTAATTATTGCTTGAAAAATCCGACTTGGAGAGAGAAAATTTTCTCTCTCTAGATTCTTGAATTCTGAATCTATGGAATTGTGTATCTTGAATGGCTGATCCCTTGTCTATATATAGAGTTACAAGAGAGACCCAAAGTTGGTTTAGGATTGGTCTTCCTACTGGGTTTCTGTTTTCCTTCAATCCTATTTCTGGACTGATACACATCCAACTGTCACAGGGATTCACTTATCCCAATCCAATTCCTAGGATGATTCACAACCAACTGATATAGGGATTCACTTATCCCAAACCAGTTCCTGGTATGATTCACAACCAACTGACATAAGGATTCACTTATCCCAAACCAGTTCCTGGTATGATTCACAACCAACTGACACAAGAATTAATTAATTACTTAATTAATTAAATCTACCTTTGTCAACAACCCAATACATAATTAATCGTACCACTAACGGATTAATTATGACACTACCATCCTACACCAGAATTGCTTTCGGAACAACTTAATTAAATTATATTCATAATCTTCCCACATCAAAGATATAGTGCTCGTTAATATATTAATTTACTGATAAATTAATTAATTAACCTGTTTAATTCCGAGACTAGTACCACTCGACATTTTTACTATATCGGACATAAGTCCACCGGCCGGGTTTAGTATAATAAACTTTATGAGCTCATCTCGGGAGCACCATCACCCTGGACGCACTGGTACATGGTTTCTTTTCGATAACCAGTAGCACACCAAGTAACTAAACACGCGCACCCAACTTACCGAGACTATTGGCCACAATTGACCTCACCCTTTGGCAAATAAAAGTACACTATGTCTAATCCTCATGCCCGCTCGAGTCTAGGGATTAAGAGATAGAATATCAAGAACGATTTGTCTATTAAATAAGTATAAGACAAATCATTCTTAATGGTCAAGTTCAATACGCCCCGGGCATATCTATATGATTCAATTAGTTTAGGCATACTAATTATCCGAATCACATAACAACGTAAATCAACAGTTTGTCCAAAGCTGTCTCAGTTATGAACCTCATTTATATATTATGTCTTTTAACCAATGATGAGATCTACTGTGTCACACAAGACACCTCATCATCAAAATATATAATATAAATGGACAATTAATGCACAACAAGATATAACTAAAACATAAATCGATATATTACTGGGAAAAGTACAACACAAGCAT
This sequence comes from Knoxia roxburghii, assembly GCA_030378225.1. Classification (NCBI taxonomy): domain Eukaryota; kingdom Viridiplantae; phylum Streptophyta; class Magnoliopsida; order Gentianales; family Rubiaceae; genus Knoxia; species Knoxia roxburghii. The sequence goes on along the minus strand of CM059415.1, from coordinate 38,741,851 downwards.
AGCTTATGCATTCAACTCCAACATTCATCGCAAGGTTCTAATAGTCATGTGAGCGTGTGTTCGATGGCACTCAAATCCGTATCTGAGGGTTCAAAATACAAGAGAGAGGGTCCAATAGATCACATACCTTTTGATTGTATGAGTACACCAAAAAGGGAGACATTCTTTACTCCTACTTTTGCTCTGTTTAAAAGTGTTTGTAATTTTCAATTTCAATTGTTAGGAGTATGGATGAAAAGTGTGTTGTTGCATAACATGAGCACTATAGATAGATGTAGTGCTAGGCTTAAAGAAACCATGGTAAGTTATCATGATAGTGCTTCAAATATGTTCACTAATATAGTTGAATTTTATGGTTGCATGGACATTGACCATGTGAAGAAGCTAGCAAGATATCATATGCAAGACACTGAGATTAGTGTGCCTCAAGCTAATGCAAGAAAGTTGCTGCTTCAAGATGCTCGCAATGGAGAAGTCAAAGGACATCAACGTGAAAGCATAATTCTTGAAACTCTTTAAGAGCAGTTTTTTTAGCCGACGTTGAAAGAAGATGTGGAAAGCATGTGCCAAAATTGCATTACTTGCAAAAGGGAGTAGACCGCATTCTATGAACAAAAATTAGAGATGGCCAAAAATTGTGATGTGTCCATGCAAGTTTGGCGGACCGTGTTGGGTGACCAAGTGTCACGCAAGAGATGTCAAAACTCAATGACATCATATGAGTTGGTACCCCCTAGTGGTATTAAGAAAGAGATCAAGGATCACAAAGAAGACAACAGTGGTGAAAAGAGATATTTTGCTTATTTTCCTTTCGCTAATCTACCTCCTTTAGTTTACAATGAATGTTGGGAATTAAGGACAATTCCTTTTCAAGAGGGAGGGGATGATTTGATCTCAAGATCACCTCATGGTTCACAACCTACTGCATTAAGTATTGTACAAGCTCAAGTCATGAGGAGCATGAGCCAAGTACAACTTGTGGATATTTGGGATCCAATATCCAGAGTTAACGTGAAAAAGACAATTGAAACCCTTAGCATAGTGGTTCTTATTTTCAAATACAAGTCACCATCAAGAGAAGTCATTGTGCTAAGAAAATTGGAAAGCTAGCCTTTTTGTTTTATGTTACAATTCAAAGACAATTAATTTTAAATATTTTAAATTATTGAGTCTTTTTACTTGTTTAAGGGCTTTTGTAAATCCTCTTAAGGATGAGTTTTTCCCTTAAACAAGTCCAATAAATTCGATAAGCCCAAGAGGGGAAAGATTTTAGGCCAACACAAGCTTCTAGAAGGTCCACAAGAAGATTACTTGGACAAAAAGGCAATGGTGACCCCTATACCCTAGTTCGGCTGTCGGCCCTCTGAAGCTCCCAGTTTTTGGCAGTTTTTTGATTTTTGCTAATTTGTGTTAAATAAGTTAAATAAATTTTATTCTTTAAAGAATTTAGAAAGAACAAATCTCAGCAAGAATCCTAGTTTATTTCTTGTTAGATTGAAGTAGAAATAAGGAAACAATTTCTAGTCTTGAAAAAAGGAAAAGACTTGTACCTTAAGAAAAAGAAATTCTTGTTTCACAAGAATTCCCTTTCTTGCTCTGTGATTCGGCCGCCCCTATAAGTCTATAAATAGAGGGTTATGCCTTCAATTTTCTTATGCATTGATGAATATTGAAAACCTTTTATGAGAGCTCGAGATAGCCCAAAACCGAAATTCTTTAGCATAGTGCATTAATTGGATTTATCAACAATACGTGGTTGTTATTGTTGTGGTTCTATTCTACCCATTTTACAACCAAAATTCCACTAAGTTTGTAAGATAGTGAATCTAAAATCTCTAGATCGGGCAAATTTGTCGATGATTTCTTCTACTGAAGAAATCCTTTCTACGAAGATTCTTTGTTGGAGGTAGATTCCGCATCATCATTTCTTCAAAAATAGCCCAAACACCTTGAGTGATATTGTGTGAACCTTAAGTGTGAGGGTGACAATTTAACAGTTGATAGCTACAGTAAGAGATTTCTGTGTTATAATTCTAATTATTGATGCTATGCTTATATAATAATGTGTTACTTAAAGCTTGGTTTTTCATGCACGACATGAAGGGAAAATATTAGAGCATCATGCTGTTTTTAGAACTTACTCATCTCTGATTTCATAATTAATTTGCTTGAGGACAAGCAAAGTCTTAAGTGTGGGGATGCTGATGTGAATAATTTCACATCTATTTTCGTATTTTTTTGCACGGATTTAAGCTTACTTTAGATAGATTCTTAGTCTATATTTGAGGTAAATACTCTACTTATGGCTTTGATTGTGCTAATTTCAGGCAAAAGATGGAAGGAATGAAGACTGTAGAAAACCACACTAAGGACTGAGCTTCTGGAGCAGACTTGAAGATTTTTAGAAGAAGCTGAGGTATTAGAGGACATGACGAGCAGACGACAGTTTATCCTTGGCGTGAGACACATGACGTCTAGTTGACTCCAGTGTTCGATGAGTGTGAGCAGTAGACGTCTAGACTACGACACCGTCTCCTGTGCACGACAATAATAAAGTCAAGACTTTATTAAGGAGAATCATCTAACTTTGAGCGTAAAGAGATCATGGCGCACTCACTACACGGATTCCAACTTGTGGTTATTACTATTAAAAGTATTCATATCAAAATAAACCCAACCTGGACATGTCCAAGGGTTTAATTAAAATAGAAACACAAAACCATAATAGCCGAGATAACAAACCACCTGCAAAAAACCATGTAACAAATCGAACAAGTATAAAGCCAAAACCTTAGCTCTGATACCAATTGGAAGATTATCTGTCCAGGCCCAATAAAAAATTTCAATTCGTGGAATCCGATTACAAAACCTTCTCTCAGACCCAAACGATCGTGCAATTTGATTTAAACCCTTTTGAAATACCGTTGTACAGGATCTTGGTTTAACTTTTTCAATTTGTCACGCAATCAATACAAAACTTAAATTAAAAGCGGAAGGAAAAGATTTGACATTTGAAGCGTGATCCTAAATCTCTTCATTCTCTAAGACTTGTCTAGACGTTGTGTGGGCAACGATTTACTAGAATAATCTGAATCAGCACCAATAGAAAACCAGCACAAAAAAAAAAAAAATCTAAATCCGTTCCTAGCCCGGAATTCTGATCACCGCTGAGCCGAAAAAACTCGCCGCCGCCAATGAACTTTGCCTGCCACCGCCGAGAAGAGTCAACACCAGTTGCCACCGCAGCACTTGGAGATTTGCCTCCTACCGCCACTCACGTTACCCTAGGAGAAAAACTGCAGACTTTTTTTCTTCTCTCTCTCTAGCATTCCTCTCTCTAGTTTCTGAAGTACTCTTTCAATTATGACTTCTGTGTGTTGGTCTTGCTAATTATTGTGTCTTATATAGAGTTACAAGAGAGACCTCAAGTGGGCTTAAGTTAGGCGTTCCTGTTGTGTTTGGGTTTTATTAATTTCCAAATCTCAACTAGATTCATTAATACTAATTGACCCAAGGTTAATTAATTAAATAATTAAATTCATTTTTTCAATTAACCCAACACATAATTAATCGTACCACTAGCGAATTAATTATGAAACTACCGCTCAAACCAAAATTGCTTCCGGAACCACTTATTTAATTATTCTTTAATCTCTTCACATTAAAAATATAGTGCTCGTCAATTTATTACTTTACTGATAAATTAATTAATTGACTTTTTCTCATTCGAGATTAGTACCACTCGACCTTATTACTATACCGGACATGAGTCCACTGGCCAGGTTTAGTATAATAAACTACTAAAGAACATTACACGTTAATTCAATCCTTAATCGGTCATGCTCAATATGCACCGTGCACATCTGTATGATTCAGTTAGTATAGACAAACTACTTTCAGAATCACATAATGACTTAAACTGACAGTATATCCAAACTATCTCAGTCACGAGCCTTATTTATATATAATAACTTTAAACAATTATGAGATCTACTGTGTCTCACCAGAAACCTCATCATCTAGTCATATGATATAAAGGGACAACATATATAAAACATAAAACTATTAACTAAAACATTTCAATCAATATATAAATCGGGAAATAGTGTTCATACAAACGAAACGTTTTAGTATTTACACCAATAGCATGAGCTATGGCCATGATCGAGGGGACAAACAGTACAACAACATGAGCTAAAACATAATGAAAATGACGAATTGTACACTGTTGCAGGCCACTTTAACAGCTTGTGCACAGTGCGCTACATTTCCTTCCTTTAGTTTTTCTGTATAAATAGGTACAAGAATTTAGGGAGTTGGGAGTTTTTCCCTTGTAGACACTTTTACTCGGGTTTTTTATCCGAAACTCATTTTATTTTGCTTTCATTTAGGTCTTTATTTATTTTCTATATTAGCTAAGAACTGATGAGGTTCTAAGCATCTTTTAGGGATTTTCACCCCTTTAATGGAATAGAGACAGGTGGAAGTCCCATTTACAAGATGTGTTGCATCAGATTTACAATGTGTGCTTGCGCTTGTTTATATCTTTGCTTGCGTGTGCGTTATTCACTGTATTTAGAATAATGTGTGCATATTTCCTCTATCGGGTTGATTAGCCATTAATCTTGTTACAGAATTTGATGTGTGCATTTTGTACTTGGGCTTTCATTCGTTTGTGATAAGTATCATGTCTTGTGGTCCGTAGCTAGTTAACTGAATGAGTGAGGCAGATAGGCGCAAACCTATCTGGCACTTTATCATGACAACAAGTCACATATTTAGAGTAGTATAGAAGTTGGATTTGGTCCTTGTAGTGAGATCTTAATTGATGATAATTTAGGAACTGTAGGTTCAGAACAAGTCCTATTTCTAAATGTGTGGCTGTCATGGTCAGTGCTCGAGTCCATTTGCGAGTAACTGTGCTAGGCGAAAAAACTGAGTGTAAACAGGGATTTCACGGTTAATGACAAATTTTCCATGAAGTAAGTGACACAGGTGTTACACTCAGGCAAGCCAATGCCAAATATTAAGTGCTCCCGACCGGTCCTGGTGGTTAGGTGACACAGCTGTGTGCTAGCCGTTCCGGCCATTTCGTCCCATTCCCGCACTTCAGTGTTGTGCGCCCATTGCAAAGTTTTTCTCGCCCGTTTTTTACTGGAATGGACACGATGGGACAAGAGCTTCTCTAGAAGGGAATAGAAGGTTCTTTTCTCCTGCAAATTGCACAAGTGGGCCATGGTGATGTAAGCATGGCATCAGCCTGTTGGGAATTGTTTAGGTGTTTAATCCAATTAAACAGCGGAATCCTAAACACTAAGGATCGGGTCTTACCCTTGAAGCGTAATCGGTTGCGCACGTCTCCTGGCTCCTCTGAGAAGATGGCGTTTTGTTGTCTCCAAAATCCTTCCTCGAAGGATCCTCTACTCTCAAGCACGAAAGTCTTCGCAGGTTGGTGCTAGCCGATCTTGCCTACCAAGAGAATTTGGGAATTCTATGTATTTTTGTCTGATGAGAATAATTCAAAATCCTCATCCTTCTACAATTATATCCCTAGGATATTTGTAGAGAATTAATTTCCAAAATCAGTATTGTAATTATCCAATTATAACTTAACTGATTTTAGTCATATTTCAAATCAGTATTATTACCAAATATTATTTAACTGATTCCAAATTAGTATTTAAATAATATTTACTAATTCCAAATCAGTCTTAAATAATACTTTAATGATTTGGGTTATACACCAAGCCCATGGATCAACCCATGACCCATGGATCAGGCTGATGGGTTAAGAACTTCAATTGCAATTAAGTCCCTTGATTTATCAGTCCATCCTAATTGTTCCCAGGTAATTAATTAACTATTAATTAATACCACAGAACTTTCCAATAATATTTAATTAAACCATTTAATTAAACCTTATTTATTTAAGTATAACAATTATACTTATTGTAGGCAAGAATCCTTATTCTGCATCATCGAACTTTCTTATGTGCGATCTTGTAGGCCCATTCTAAATTGGCAACGGATAACTCAATCTCATTGATTAATCCATAAGTCATTAGTGGTCTCTAGCAAGACATAATGACTACCCAATTCAGAATGGAGGGTCGAATGGAGATTTAACACAACCTTTCTGAGCAAAATGCGTACGATCCTCTACATCGATATCCAGTTTAGCATAAGGCATGAAACCATCATCCTTATGTAGCTAAACGTTTACTTGATCTCTTAGTGACACTGAATCCATCAAGCAAATGATATCCTTATCATTCCTTGGGCATGGTCATGCACTTTTTAGTTCACTATCAAGTGGCCAAGATATCATCTCTCACTTAAGAGAGATTTGTAGTCTCATCACTTCACCTACATACCTTAGCGTGTCTCATAGTGTACCCAATCATACCCATACTTGGCAACCTGTTACGGCCCCGTTAGGTGTATGTCAAAGCACACTACAATTCACCTAAGACCATGTAGTGATTTCTGGTCTAAGGATCCTAGTACCAGTACTACTCAAAAGAATCACTCATGATCTAATTAGTCCATGGAGTGTTTCTTTTGGCGGATCGATTTCATGAATTTAAATATGCACAAGGATATTACTATCATGAAATTAACTCATTTGATAAACAATCAATCAAGTGACAAATATCTTGTTTACATAAATACCCTCAAAGTATATTTACATAAATAGCCCTCGTTAGGGCACATTCACCAACAATCTCCCACTTGCCCGATGAAGGGCTATGTCCTAAACTGTTTAAGACCAAGCTCTATTACATGTCTATCAAACTTTGACTGTGGTAGAGCTTTTGTGAGAGGATCTGCTATATTGTCGTCTGACCCTATTTTGCACACTTTCACATCTTCTCGATCAATGATCTCTTGGATGAGGTGAAACCTTCTGAGTATGTGTTTGGTTTTCTGGTGTGACCGAGGCTCCTTAGCTTGTGCGATGGCCCCATTATTGTCACAGAAAAGTTCTATCGGATCTTGGATACTCGGTATCACTCCGATGTCTGACATGAACTTTCTCATCCAAATAGCTTCCTTTGCAGCATCTGATGTAGCAATGTACTCAGACTCTGTTATAGAATCGGCTGTTGTATCTTGCTTTGAGCTTTTCCAACTTATTGCACCGCCATTCAGACTAAACACGCAGCCTGATTGTGACTTCATGTCATCTTGATCTGTTTGGAAAACAGCATCAGCGTAACCTTGTACAATGAGCTGTTCTTGTCCTCCATACACTAGCATTAATCCTTTAGTTCTTCGTAAGTACTTCAGGATTGCTTTGACTGCAGTCCAATGATCCATCCCTAGATCTTGTTGGTATCTGCTGGTCATGCTAAGTGCATGTGCAACATCCGGACGGGTACACAACATGGCATACATAATAGATCCTATTGCCCAAGCATATGAGACTCTACTCATTGTATCCCTCTCCTCTCTTGTTGAAGGACCTTGGTTCTTCTTCAAGAGAAGGCCATGTATAAATGGTACCTTACCATTTTTGGAGTTAGACATATTGAATCTTTTCAATATCTTGTCTATGTACCTTTCTTGACTTAGTCCCAGAAGCCTTTTAGACCTATCTCTATAGATCTTGATACCTAGTATCGTCTCAGCTTCTCCTAAGTCTTTCATAGAAAATACACTCCCCAACCATTGTTTGATGTCTTTCATCAAAGGAATGTCATTTCCTATGAGCAGGATGTCGTCCACATATAGGACAAGGAAAACAATATTGCTCCCACTAACTTTCTTGTAAACATAAGGCTCATCTTCGTTCTTGATGAATCCGTAACCTTTTACTTCCTCATCAAAACGAAGATTCCAACTTCAAGATGCTTGCTTTAGTCCATAGATGGACCTCTGAAGCTTACATACTCGATTAGGATGCTTTTGATCGATGTATCCCTCGGGTTGTTTCATATAAACATCCTCGAGTAGGTTTCCATTCAGGAAAGTCGTCTTAACATCCATCTGTCATACCTCATAGTCAAAATATGCTGCTATGGCAAGTATTGTCCTAATGGACTTCAGCATCACGATAGGGGAGAAGGTTTCATCATAGTCTATACCATGAGTCTGTCTGAAACCTTTAGCCACTAGTCGTGCCTTGAAGATCCCGCCAGGTTTTAACTTGAAAATCCACTTGCAATCGACAACCTTTACCTGAACAGGAGGGTCAATCTGAAAGATTTTGGTAGGATCTGGGTTTGCACTTGCTCGATTTACCACGCAACAAAAATTTCTATTAAAGCGGAATCTTAGAAAAATACCTTTGAAGCGTGCACCTGGTGATTCTCTTGTATGCCTCAAGACTATGACTTCACGTTGTGTGGGCAACGAACTAGAAGTCAATTGATCAGCTATCACCACAATCCACCTGCTAGAAAACTCTAGCCCCGCAGCACCTGCCACGTACTATAAATGCACCGCCCGCAGAGAGAGAAAGCTACGCGCAGCTGGTATAGACCAAGGCCAAAATTTCAGCCACTAGAAACCTAAAAACTAGTTGCACACTTTCTTGAAAATTCGACTTGGAGAGAGAAACGTTTTTTCTCTCTCGAAATCCTGTGGATTAATTGTGTTGTCTTGAATAACTGATCCCTTGTCTATTTATAGAGTTACAAGAGAGACTCCAAGTTGGTTTAGGATTGGTCTTCCTACTGGGTTTCTGTTTTCCTTCAATCCTGTTTCTGGACTGATACAGATTCTGTTTCCTTCAATCCTGTTCCTGGACTGATACACTCCCAACTGTCACAGGGATTCACTTATCCCAATTCAGTTCCTGGGATGAATCACTCCAACTGACACAGGGATTCACTTATCCTAAACCAGTTCCTGGGATGATTCACAACCAACTGACACAAGGATTAATTAATTTCTCAATTAATTAAATCTACCTTTGTCAACAACCCAGTACATAATTAATCGTACCACTAACGGATTAATTATGGCACTACCAACCTACACCTGAATTGCTTTCGGAACAACTTAATTAAATTATATTCATAATCTCCCCACATCAAAGATATAGTGCTCGTTAATTTATTAATTTACTGATAAATTAATTCATCAACTTCTTAATATTCTGAGACTAGTACCACTCGACCTTTTTACTATACCGGACATAAGTTCACTGGCCAGGTTTAGTATAATAAACATTTCGAGCTCATCTCGGGAGCACCATCACCCCGGACGCACCGGTACATGGTTTCCTTTCGACCAGCAGTAGCACACCAAGTAACAAAACACGCGTACCCAACCCACCGAGACTATTGGCCACATTTGACCTCACCCATTGGCAGATCAAAGTACACTATGTCTAATCCTCATGCCCACTCGAGTCTAGGAATTTAGAGATAGAATACAAGGATCGATTTGTCTATTAAATCAGTACAAGACAAATCATTCCTAAGAGTCAAGTTCAATATGCCCCGGGCATATCTATATGATTCAATTAGTTTAGACAAACTAATTATCTAAATCACATAATAACCTAGACCGACAGTTTGTCCAAAGCTGTCTCGGTTACGAACCTCATTTATATATTATGTCTTTCAACCAATGATGAGATCTACTGTGTCGCACCAGACACCTCATCATCTACTTACATAATATAAATGGACATAAAACTGCACAACAAAATATAATTGAAACACAAATCGATATATTAAACTGGGAAACTGTACAATACAAGCATAGCTTATGTATTCTACTCCAACACAATCAAAGTCCACACTTTATTGTCCCTCATGGATTGCATTTCAGATTCCATGGCTTGCAACCATTTATCTGAATCTGGACTTTCTAAAACCTGTCTGTAGGTCGTGGGCTCATCAGGGTCCACCAAGATCAAATCTTGATCGTCAGTCACGAGAAATCCGTATCTCTCGGGTTCATGACGAGATCTACTAGACCTTCTAGGTTCTTGTGTTGTTGACTCAGGTTGCTCATTTTCATGAGTTTCCATGTCAACTTCCATCTGAGTTTCTATAGATCGTTCTACATTCTCTTGTGGTTCTTGAACTTCTCCGAGTTCTATTCTACTCCCACTGTCTTTCTTGTACATAAATTCTTTCTCTAAGAAAGTAGCTCCTCGAGCAACGAACACTTTGTTCTCAGTTGGGTTGTAGAATTGATATCCTTTGGTTTCCTTAGGATATCCCACAAATAGGTATTTGTCAGTTTTGGGTTCAAGCTTATTACTTTGTAAACGTTTTACATGAGCTTGACAACCCCAAACTCGTAGATAGGACATATAGGGCTTCCGACCCATCCATATCTCATATGGAGTCTTATCTACTGCCTTAGATGGAATACGATTCAATAAGTAGGCAGCAGAAAGGAGAGCATAACCCCAAAAGGATGTAGGGAGAGTCGCTAGGCCCATCATAGATCGAACCATATCTAATAAGGTCCGATTTCTCCTCTCGGATACACCATTCCATTGAGGTGTTCCCGGTGGAGTCAGCTGTGAAACAATTCCACACTGTTTTAGATAGCCATCGAACTCATCATTAAGGTATTCACCTCCCCGATCAGAGCGAATAGCCTTAATCCTTTTATCCAACTGATTCTCTACTTCGTTTTTAAACTCTTTGAACTTTTCAAAAGTTTCACTTTTATACCTCATTAAGTAGACATACCCATATCTACTAAAGTCATCACTAAAAGTCACGAAGTATTCAAAACCACCTCTGGCTTGTGTGCTCATTGGTCCACATATGTATTAGGGCCAATAGCTCACTTGTTCTTTCACCTTTCTTGTTGAAAGGACTCTTTGTCATTTTGCCTTGCAAGCAGGGTTCGCAGGTTTCATATGATTCAAAATCAAATGAACCAAGCACTCCATCCTTGTGAAGCTTTTGAACTCGCTTTTCATTTGCATGGCCTAATCGACAATGCCAAAGGTATGTTGGACTTAAATCATTTTTAGATGATTTAGCTTTCTTTTCTATGTTATAGACTGGTTTTTCTTGGGTAAAATCCAAGACATACAGACCGTTACACATATTTGCAACTCCGTATAAAATATCATTTCGATATAAAGATAACGAATTATTCTCTATAATAAATCGAAAACCTTTATTATCTAAACTCGAAACTGAAATAATATTTCTGCTCAAAGCAGGTACATAATAACAATTTTCGAGTTCGATATTTAAACCAGAAGGTAAAGACAGAGTGTAATCTCCAACTTCAACAGCAGCAACTCTTGCCCCGTTGCCCACTCGGAAATCTACTTCACCTTTCTTTGTTATCCTTCTATTTCTGAGGTCCTGCATATTAGTACAAATGTGAGCCCCACTACCAGTATCTAATACCCATGAGGAGGACATAGAAAGATTTATTTCTATAACAAAGATACCTGAAGCTTGTTCACGAAACATTTTCGTCAGTGACTCATAAATTCGGAATGCTTCCAAATTCATGAACTACTTTTGAAGCTCGTCTGTCATAGACGCGAGCATCAAGCACGTCACATCATCGGAGTCGCTTTTCAGCTTATCCCAGGCTCGTTGAACAGTTACCGAAGCATTTTTTGGTCGTTCAGGTAAAGCGGTCTCTAAGACATGTAGCTTCCTTTCTTGTTTGAGAACTATTCTCAAGTTTCTTTCCCAATCTAAGAAGTTTGGTCCAACCAATTTATCTTTATCCAATATACTTCTTAGAGTAAAGTTTAAGATAACATTTGTGCTAGAAGATGCCATTTCTACAAAAGATAATTGCAAAATATTAGAATGAGTTTTGAAAAATGTTTTCCACAATAGCCAAAATTGAAATCCCAAACAATTTTGTGTTGGTGCTAGATTGTGGGCCGAAAATCCACAAAGAGTCAACCCCAGTCTTGCTTTGGCAAGTATCGTAGGGATCGGGCTCTTCTGGTAGGCAACGTTCAAATCACATTCCATGTAATATAACGCTTTCCAATTACATACCATGCAACTTTTCGGTGATAGGATGAACATTCCAAATGTTTGACACCATCCTACCTTTGTAAAATTAATCCCTAGTCAACTTATCGGGTCAAGCTAGGATTAATTTTCCCAAGTTAAACCATCCCTCAAGGCATCACATCAATAGACACCCACATAGTTTTTCCATAACAAGTGGTAGTGATAAAGTTGAGCATCTAATACCCAAACAGTTTTTCCACTCATTAATGGTAGTGATAAAGTTGGGCACTATTATGTAACAACCCGCCGCATGAAGAAAACCTGAGGCCCTTGGGCTCTCCAAGTCCATCAGACGTTCGACACTCAAGCGGGCCCTCAAGTATGGAAGCAAAATCTTGGGTTTTTGGGATTTAAGTTTGATCGGCTTAACATGCATTTTCATTTATCATTCATTTGTATAAATAAAAGAATGAATTAAAGCGATGAACTGGGCTCTAGTCTATTACAGGGCCTTTTAAAATCTTCATGTTTGGGCCTCCGCTCCTGGGCTCCACCATGGACTCCTCTTGGAACCTCCTTTGGGCCTAACTATTACATGATAATTTTTATAGGCACGCAGGCCCAAATTCAAAATTGGCTCGCAGGCCCCAACTTTTAAAACGTTAAAATTAAAAGCCCAATTCATGCTTTAAAACACATAAAATGCATATGCTCATACAAGCCGATTTTAATTTAAGCCGATTAATTTTAAGGATTGTGTAACTATTACAGAATTAAAATTGATCGTGTCATGATCAATTTTAATCAATCCTTCTGTTCATTTTACATTTATCCAAAATGATGCATGAACATGCTTGCATAATTATGATGCTTCAAATAAAATTTAAACAATTTAAATAAGCATCAAAATTAAAATAAGATAAAATAAATAAATAACAATTCAAAATTTAAATAAATTAATTAATCTAATTATTTATTTATTTATCTTTTCTAATTATTTTAATCTAATTAAAATAATTATTTTAAAATTTATCTAATTATCTAATTAAGATAAATTTTCAAATTTAAACTTATGGGATAAAATTCTAAATTAATCCTATCTTTATCTAATAAGATTATTTAAAAATTCAGAAAATTTTAAAATTTTAATTTTCTGAAACTTTTTGGGGCATTTTGTAATTTAAATAAAATTCTGGGCTAGGGTTTTGAGGAGGACTCAAAGTCCAGGGGCCATTCTGTAATTTAAAACTATTTTAAAAAAAGATGATGACACTTTCGGGTTTTGAGAGGCGCAGTGGGGTTATTTTAGTAAATTCAGCCGATTAGGGCTTCACCCCAAATTAGCCTTCAACTCTTTCAAATAGGTAATTAGGGTTTAGGGGGCGGCGGGGCAGTGTTGTAATTTCATCCCAATTAGGGCATCAGACCCCGGCCGCCAACCCTCATCTCCTTCAACCTCTAGCCGACAACCTTGACTTCCGGCGACCTTCGCCGGTCGTCTCTTTTGGCGTTGTTCCCGGTCGGATTTCAGTATCAATCGCCTATTCCTCTTCGTCTTTGGTGGCCAGAACCCTTTTGGCCCTGATCGGAGTGATCTCCGGGCTTAATCCGCAAAACCATTTTGCGAAGAACCCATTCGGAAAAATCTACCACCGTCGACCCCAGTACGACATAGCAGAGATGATCAGCCGGACGAAACCACGCAGCTATCTAGTTCCAGTCGGAACATTCTCGACTTTCGTCAACAACCCGCGTGAAAATCAAATCGCACAAAAACCATTTCCGGCGAATCCATTTTCCTGGCGACCCAAAACCTGTGAAAGAAATAACTACCTGCAGCCCATCCTTAAACCCATAAACCAAATCAAAAGCGGAACAATTCCGACAAGGAAATCAACCATCCAGCCAAACAAGGAATTTCCTTGTATATAATAATAGGGACTAGAGTGGACTAGAAGTTTTTTAGGATTATTTTATTGGAAGCTTCTCCAAGAAGTTTCGAATAGTAACCGACCTTGGAACCCTATAAATAGGGGAGAGGCTCATTTGTAAAGCTCACCAAGTTGGAGAGTCTAAGTACTTGTATAGAGCAATATACTTCCGTTCCATTTTCCAATCATTTTGTGCAAGCATTCTCTAGCTGTTGTTTGGTTATTTTATAGCCAACAAGCTCTTTTGAGTGTTGGAGTGAAGGCTAAGTTAGTTCTAGTCTTTGGTTTTTAGAACTAGTGCCTCATGGTTCGCTAGCACAAAAGTGAGCTCGTGACAGTTGGTATCAGAGTGTTGTTCCGTTTGAAGCCAAGCTTTCATTCGAGTCGTTCGTTTGGGATCATGGCCACACCAAGTAACCCTTCCAAGGTGGTAGAAGTTGTAGGTGGTGAGCATGTCTCGTGAGAAACGGAACGTACCGGAAAGAAAGAGGGCCGAAAGGACAAGTCCATTGCCCACAAGCTGACGGTCGATTTAGAGACACGGCTTGCCAAGGTGGAGCTAGCCGTGGGGCACTATTTAGACTTAGATGAGGACGAGCGCAAGGAGAAATTTCTGTTCGCCTTTAATCAGTAGATGGAATGATTCAAACAGAGCAACGATGAGCTAATGTTCATCATTACCACTCTTCAGGAGGGGATGCTCAGGCTTCAAGAGGAAGTTGAAGTACTGAGGGCATAAGTGGCTTATAGTGGAGTTCAAGATGGAGTTCTCGCCACCACTCGAATCGATATTTCGAAGCCTGAGGCATATGTGGGATCCCAGAAGGCTGAGGACATTGAGAATTTTCTATACGGCCTAGAGCGGTACTTCAAGGTTGTTGGGGTAATCACTGATGTTGCCCAGCTCGACTACGCCCCACTCTACCTCAAGGATGCAACCTTAGTGTGGTGGAGAAGGAGGATGGGGACCGTAGATACGGGCGTGGAGGTAATAGGAACTTGGGATGAGTTCAATTTGGAATTAAAGAAGCAGTTATTTCCCAAGGATGCCGAAGATGAAGCTAGAGCCAAGCTTTGACGATTGCAGTACCGGGACGGCTAAGTTAGGGAGTACATCAAGGAATTTCAGAACTAATGCTGGAGATCCCTGACTTATCCCCTATTCACATTCATAGACGGCCTTAAGCCATGGGCCAATCTTGAATTATAATAGAGGGATGTGTAAAACATAACCCAAGCCATGAATGTAGCAAAGTCCCTAATCGAGTTTCAGAAGAGTGATGGGGGCAAGCCGAAGCACAAGCCGAAGAAGTTCTCCGGAAAAAGTGGTAGAGATAAAGGGAAGTCTTACTCCAAGTCGGAGACAGCCAAGCCCTCTAGCAGCAAGGACGGGTCAAAGGGGGACAAGCCCAAGAATTTCGAGGGATACTTCTTGTGCCACGGTACTCACTTGGCGCGAGATTTCTCGTCTCGTGCAAAACTTACAGCATTGGTGCATGAGTCTAACCAAAATGACGAGAGGCAGGTCACTTGCATCAAACGGTTGGACACCGTTCAAGAAAAGCTAGATGACAAACATAAAGGCCGTATGTTTGTCGCGGTAAGTTTTCGCAACCGGTCTTATTGGGCACCTGTTGTAACTATGTGAACGATGCCCTAGCCCGTGAGCTAGGCATCTCTTGGAAGCCCAGCAACGGGAGATTCAAGGGAGTGAATGGGGCCTGGACATCGGTCTGTTGGAGTTGAATACATAAGCTATGCTTGTATTGTACAGTTTCCCAGATTAATATATCGATCCGTGTTTCAGTCATATCTTGTTGTGCATTAATTGTCCATTTATATTATGTAAGTAAATGATGAGGCATCTGGTGCGACACAGTAGATCTCATCATTGGTTGAAAGACATAATATATAAATGAGGTTCGTAACTAAGACAACTTTGGACAAACTGTCGGTCTAGGTTATTATGTGATTCAGATAATTAGTTTGTCTAAACTAATTGAATCATATAGATATACCCGGGCCATATTGAACTTGACTTTTAGGAATGATTTGTCATGTACTGATTTAATAGACAAATCGATCCTTGTATTCTATCTCTAAATCCCTAGACTCGAGTGGGCATGAGGATTAGACATAGTGTACTTTGATCTGCCAATGGGTGAGGTCAAATGTGGCCAATAGTCTCGGTAGGTTGGGTGCGCGTGTTTAGTTACTTGGTGTGCTGCTGCTTGTCGAAAGGAAACCATGTACCGGTGCGTCCGGGGTGATGGTGCTCCCGAGATGAGCTCAAAATGTTTATTATACTAAACCCGGCCGGTGGACTTATATCCGGTACAGTAAAAAGGTCGAGTGGTACTAGTCTCAGAATTAAAGAAGTTAATTAATTAATTTATTAGTAAATTAATTTTAATTAACAAGCACTATATCTTTGATGTGGGGAGATTAATGAATATAATTTAATTAAGTTGTTCCGGAAGCAATTCTGGTTTAGGATGGTAGTGCCAAAATTAATCCGTTAGTGGTACGATTAATTTTGTAATGGGTTAATTGAATAGGTAGATTTAATTAATTAATTGGATAATTATTCCTAAGGGTTAATTCAGTAATTAACAAAGTGAAATTATTTAATTAATTCCTAAGGGTTAATTAAGTAATTAACAAAGTGGAATTATTTAATTAATTAATTAAGTCTTAAGTTTCAATTGGAATTAGGAAATCCTAGAGATTAGGAATCTAGTAGGATTTGGTTTATCCTATCAGATTGGTTGCCTAATTGGATTTGAAAACTAATTCATTACCTAAACCCATTAGGAAGACCAATCCTAAACCAACTTGGAGTCTCTCTTGTAACTCTATAAATAGACAAGGGATTAGCCATTCAAGACCACACAATTCAATAGACTCATTACTCAAGAATCTAGAGAGATAAAATTCTAGGGAGAGAAATTTCTCTCTCTCAATAACGAATTTTTAAGCTTGGGGCGGCTGGTTTTTACCATTGAAGTGGCCGAAAATTCTTGGTCTTCTGGGCAGCCCTGTGTGTAGCTTTCTCTCTCTCCGGGCAGTGCGTTTGCAGTAGTGCTAGGTGCGGAGGTGCTGAATTTTTTTTCAGCAGGTGGATCGTGGTGAGTTGCTGATCAATTGACTTCTAGATTGTTGCCCACACAACAAGAGGTCATAGTCTTTTAGGCATACAAGAGAATCACCATGTGCATGATTCAAAGGTAACTTTCTAAGGTTCCGCTTTAATTAGAAATTTTTGTTGCGTGGTAAATCGAGCAAGTGCAAACCCAGATCGTATATGGCAAATTCTTTCAATGCGCGCGCGAGCAGCAGCCTTCGGGCCGTGATGCGGCACGGACGGCCCGTTCGGGCCGTTCGAGCTGTTTTTGCCCATTTTTCCTCCAGTTTTTGTTTTTTTTAAGTTCAAGACTCTCTCCATCGAGTGACATGACGGGACACGAGATCAAGGCAAAGGATGGAAGAAATTAAAACCATAATAGTCGGGAAATTTATTTTACGTATTTATTTCCCGTATTTATTGTTTTAATTTTTATGCTTTATTTTTATGTTGTGTTTTAGATGCATGAATTTAAAGCATGACTGGTTTTATGGTTGCATATAACTTAGGTTAGTTAATTGCATGTTAAAATCGAAAAAACCCTCAATTTAGAAATCTAAGTGGGAGCGGGTTAGTTTATATCCCCATAGCCACCATTACGGGTTCATATGCGATGTGGGTGGGCTTACGCGTTGGCATTAGGGCCTTCCTCCATTCGGATGAGTCCAGCCCCGAGATCGCTAGACTATGAACTTCTGAGTAAGATGACTAGAGCGAGTTTAACTAGGAGAAATGCGACACCTCCATCTGAGGCGCACTATCCTGAGGTAACAAACTCAGAAGTCACGTAATGGCACACACTTAGTGTACGATCTGCAGTATTCCTCCCGCGAGGTTACGCTGCTTACTTGTATGGCTGAAAGCTCAGACTATTAGCTACATTGATCAAAAGATCATTGGTCAGATAGTGTAGTTAATGAACTTGGTTCTTCTCAAACGAATGTGGGTTAGCGTAAACGTCCACACTGCGTGGCTTGCGAGAATCCCGGTGGATGAGATGTTGGTCGATTATAATTATTGTTTTGAGGGAAGTCAATAATTAATAGAATTTCATGTTTTTGAAATTCTAAGCATATATAACTGAAACATTGTTTGTTTACTTTACAGTTTAAATTGATATAGCATTCAACCCCTTAGCTGCTATTTTGAAAAACAAGAATTTAACTGGAACTAATAATGTCAATGGAAGTCGTAACTTGGACATTGTCCTTAGGGCTGAGAGCGTTCCTGTGAGAGATCATGTCATTGACATGATTACTAACATCAACAAGGTTGAGGTAGTGGGAGGCGAAATCATTGGTGAAACCAAAGCCGATATTGTCCTCCAGAGCTTGCCTCAAAGCTTTGAGCGAATTTGGTTGAACTACAACATAAGTAAGAAGTTGTGGAGTTCATCCGAGCTCTTGGCAGAGTTGGTGGTGGCTTAAAAGTCTTCTTCAAGAGAAGAAGCGAGCTTTAGTCACAGTCGACGCTTTAGAATTTTCTTCTGAGCCTGAGGCTAGAAAGAATAAGAGGAAGCTCGAGAGAATAGCTCAAGTGGCGCAAATTGCGCCTCAGCCAATTGTTGCAAAAAAGAAGTTGAAAGACAAGTGCTTCAAGTGCAATAAGACGGGACATTGGAAAGCGGATTGTCCAAAGCTTATAAGTACGATAAATTCTGCCTTAATTACTGAGACATGTTTAGCGGCAATTCCCACAGATACTTGGTGTGTGGATTCAAGTGCCACTGACCATGTTTGTAATTCTTTGTAAGGGTTCCAAGTAACCCGGAAGCTTAGAGAAGGCAAATTGGATATCTACTTGGGCGACACTACAAGAGTGTCAGTAGAAGCAGTAGGTGTAGTTAAGTTGAATTTCAAAAATTATGGCTTAGAGTTAGTTAATTGTCTTTATATACCGAGTTTTATAAAGAACTTGATTTTGGTTTCTAAACTCTTGAAGAATGGGTATAAGTTTATTTTTTCTGATGACTGTGTTGTTATTAGAATAAATGGAAAACTTATTTGTTCGGGTTCATTGGCGGACAATTTGTTTGTGGTTAAATCTAACTCCCCCGTTGCGCAAAACATAGAAATAGATAACTCAGGATCCAACATTAATAAGAGGAAGAAATCTTCTGAAATGAATCAAACCTATCTTTGGCATCTCAGGCTAGGTCATATAAACCTTAGTAGGATTCAGAGGCTGGTCAATGATGAACCTTTGTGTTCATTAGATATTGACAGTTATGAAACCTGCGAATCTTGCTTGGAAGGTAAGATGACCAAGAAACCTTTTAAGGCAAAAGGTTATAGAGCTAAAGAAGTATTAGAGTTGATTCATTCTGACTTATGTGGACCTATGACGGTCCAAGCACGAGGGGGATATGAGTATTTCGTGACGTTCACGAATGACTACTCTAGGTACGGATATATTTACCTAATGCGCCACAAGTCTGAATGTTTTGGCAAGTTCAAAGAGTTTCAGGCAGATGTGGAGAAGTATCATGGTAAGAGTATCAAGACACTGCGTTCAGATCGTGGTGGGGAGTACCTGTCCCATGAATTTCGAGATTACCTCACTGAGGTAGGAATTCAGTCTCAGTTATCTGCACCTGGCACGCCAAAGCAGAATGGTGTAGCAGAAAGGAGGAATCGAACTCTTATGGAAATGGTTAGGTCCATGATGAGCTATAGTGATTTGCCAAGTTCGTTTTGGGGATATGCCTTAGAAACGGAAATGTATATTCTTAATCTTGTACCATCTAAAACCGTGCCTTCAACCCCAGTAGAGTTGTGAAATGGGTGGAAGCCCAGTCTAAGACATCTCAGAATTTGGGGTTGCCCAGCACATGTGCTTAAGACAGATACGGCTAAGTTAGATGCAAGAACATAATTAATGCTGTTTGCAGGATATCCTAGGGGAATGAAAGGTGGTCTATTCTATAGTCCTAAAGATCAGAAGGTGGTGGTTGTTGGAGTAGAATACATAAGCTATGCTTGTATTGTACAGTTTCCCAGTTTAATATATCGATTTGTGTTTCAGTCATATCTTGTTGTGCATTAATCGTCCATTTATATTATGTAAGTAGATGATGAGGTGTCTGGTGCGACACAGTAGATCTCATCATTGGTTGAAAGACAATATATAAATGAGGTTCGTAACCGAGACAGCTTTGGACAAGCTGTCAGTCTAGGTTATTATGTGATTCAGATAATTAGTTTGTCTAAACTAATTGAATCATATAGATATGCCCGGGGCATATTAAACTTGACTCTTAGGAATGATTTGTCTTGTACTGATTTAATAGACAAATCGATCCTTGTATTCTATCTCTAAATCCCTAGACTCGAGCGGGCATGAGGATTAGACATAGTGTACTTTGATCTGCCAATGGGTGAGGTCAAATGTGGCCAATAGTCTCGGTGGGTTGGGTGCGCGTGTTTAGTTACTTGGTGTGCTACTGCTTGTCGAAAGGAAACCATGTACCGGTGCGTCCGGGGTGATGGTGCTCCCGAGATGAGCTCGAAATGTTTATTATACTAAACCTGGCCAGTGGACTTATGTCCGGTATAGTAAAAAGGTTGAGTGGTACTAGTCTCGGAATATTAAGAAGTTGATGAATTAATTTATAAGTAAATTAATGAATTAACGAGCACTATATCTTTGATGTGGGGAGATTATGAATATAATTTAATTAAGTTGTTCCGGAAGCAATTCTGGTGTAGGTTGGTAGTGCCATAATTAATCCGTTAGTGGTACGATTAATTATGTACTGGGTTGTTGACAAAGGTAGATTTAATTAGTTAAAAAATTAATTAATCCTTGTGTCAGTTGGTTGTGAATCATCCCAGGAACTGGATTGGGATAAGTGAATCCCTGTGTCAGTTGGGAGTGATTCATCCCAGGAACTGGATTGGGATAAGTGAATCCCTGTGACAGTTGGGAGTGTTTCAGTCCAGGAACAGGATTGAAGGAAACAGAATCTGTATCAATCTAGAAACAGGATTGAAGGGAAACAGAAACCCAGTAGGAAAGATCAATCCTATTCCAACTTGGAGTCTCTCTTGTAACTCTATAAATAGACAAGGGATCAGCCATTCAACAAACACAATTCAAGAGATTCATAATTCAAGAATCTAGAGAGATAAAATTCTAGACAGAGAAATTTCTTTCTCTCTCAAGAACGAATTTTTGAGCAAATAGGCGGCTGGTTTTCTTCATCAAGTGGCCGAAAATATTGGTCCAAAATACTAGCCCCGTGTGTTGCTTTCTCTCTCTCCGGGCAGTGCGTTTGCAGTACGTGCTAGGTGCGGAGGTGCTGAATTTTTTCAGCAGGTGGATTGTGGTGAGTTGCTGATCAATTGACTTCTAGATTGTTGCCCACACAACAAGAGGTCATAGTCTTTGAGGCATACAAGAGATTCACCAGGTGCACGCTTCAAAGGTATTATTCTATGATTCCGCTTTTATTAGAATTTTTGTTGCGTGGTAAATCGAGCAGGTACAAACCCAGATCCTACCAAAATCTTTCAATTGGTATCAGAGCCTGGTTTAGGGGGTTCTGTGCTTGTTCGATTTATTACATGATTTTATTTGCAGGTGGTTTAGAATCCCGACTATTATGGTTACGTTTGTATGGGTTTTAATTAAACTCCGGGACATGTCCGGATTTAATTTTATTATGAATGTTTGTAATAGTTTAACCACGTGTTGGAAGCCGTGTAGGATTAGATCAAATCTGTAGTAGGATTTTTTCTATGTAATTTCGATTATTTAATTTTCCTAGAATGCCTTGTAGTAGGAAAATTATTTTTTATGTAATCGAAGGCGTTATGGTGGGCGACTTGGATTCGTGGGTTTTGGGTTATCATGAATTTGAAGAAACCCAGGAAAACCCAGAACGAATTGCAAGAAGACCAAATAGCGTGGGAAAAAGCGAAGGAGGAGTTGGCGGCAGGAGGCGACGCCGGCAACATTTGCCGGCAGCAAAATCGCCGGCTGGCAGGCCAAAAAGGCAGCAGCGCGCAGCAGTCGCTGCACGCAGCAGCTGCTGCGCGCTGCTGCCGGGCGCGGGCCGCGCGCGCAGGGGCCGTTCGCGCAAGGGCCGCGCGCGCAGTGGATGCGCGCGCTGGGCCGTGCGCACGGCCCGTGCGGGCTGTGCGCGCTTGTTGCGGCCCGGGCGGCCCGTTCGGGCCGTTCGGGCTGTTTTTGGCCCGTTTTTCCTCCAGTTTTCGTTTTTTTGAAATTCAAGACTCTCTCCATCGAGTGACGTGACGGGACACGAGATCAAGGCAGAAGATGGAAGCAATTAAAACCATAATAGTCGGGGAATTTATTTTTTTCGAATTATTTCCCGTATTTATTGTTTTAATTTTTATGCTTTATTTTTATGCTGTATTTTAGATGCATGAATTAAAGCATGTCTGGTTTTATGGTTGCATATAACTTAGGTTAGTTAATTGCATGTTAAAACCGGAAAAACCCTCATTTTGGAAATCTAAGTGGGAGCGGGTTGTGTTATATCCCCATGGCCACCATTACGGTTCATATGCGATGTGGGTGGGCTTGCGCGTTGGCATTAGGGCCTTCCTCCATTCGGATGAGTCCAGCCCCGAGATCGCTAGACTATGAGCTTCTGAGTAAGATGACTTGAGCGAGTTTAACTAGGAGAAATGCGACACCCTCTCCATCTGAGGCGCACTATCCTGAGGTAACAAACTCAGAAGTCACGTAATGGCACACACTTAGTGTATGATCTGCAGTATTCCTCCCGCGAGGTTACGCTGCTTACTTGTGCGGCTGAAAGCACCGACTATTAGCTACATTGATCAAAAGATCGTTGGTCAGATATTGTAGTTAATGAACTTGGTTCTTCTCAAACGAATGTGGGTTAGCGTAAACGTCCACACTGCGTGGCTTGCGAGAATCCCGGTGGATGAGATGTTGGTGGATTAATATTATTGTTTTGAGGGAAATCAATAATTAAATTGAATTTTCATGTTTTCAAAAATTCTAGCATATATAACTGAAACACTGTTTGTTTACTTTCCAGTTTAAATCGATATGGCATTCAATCCTTTAGCTGCTATCTTGAAAGACAACAAATTAACTGGAACAAATTATGTCGACTGGAGTCGAAATTTGGACATAGTCCTGACAGCTGAGCAGTACAAGTTTGTGCTCATCGAAGCATGTCCAGAAGCGCCTGATGAGGACTCTACCCAAGAGGAAAGGGACGCCTATGCCAGGTGGAGGAAAGCGGATGAGATGGCGCGGTGCTACATTTTGGCCTTTGTGTCGAATGTGCTGCAACATCAGCTTCATCCCATGCTCTCCGCCTTCGACATGATGGCGCACCTAAGGGAGATGTTTGCGCATCAAGGCAGGACTGCCAGGCAGTCAGCCATGAGGAAGTTAATGAACACCAAAATGGCTGAAGGCGGATCGGTGAGAGATCATGTTTTACACATGATCAGTAACATCAATGAAATAGAGGTGTTGGGAGGAAATATCGACCCAGAAAGTCAGATAGATATTATCCTCCAGAGTCTACCCTCTTGTTTGGAGCAGTTTCGGGTCAACTACAATATGAACCAAAGGGTTTATACGTTGCCCGAGCTCATGACTGATTTGGTGGCGGCTGAAGGCATCTTCCATGAGAAGAAGCAAGCTTTGGTCGCGGTAAAGGGTTCAAGCTCTTCTTCTGGGCCGAAAGGCAAGAAGAATAAGAAGAAGAAGAACGCCAAGAAACTTGCGGCAAAGCTAGATGTTGCGAAGAAAAGCAAGCCAAAGGGCAAGTGCTTTAAATGCGGCAAGGCAGGACATTGGAAAGTGGATTGTCCAAAGCTCAAAGGTACGATTGTTTCTGCCCTAATTACTGAGACATGTTTAGCGGTGATTCCCACAGATACTTGGTGTGTGGATTCAGGCGCCACTGACCATGTTTGTAATTCTTTGCAGGGGTTCCAAGTAACCCGGATGCTTAGAGAGGGCGAACTGGACATCTACATGGGCGAAACTACAAGAGTGTCAGTTGAAGCAGTGGGAGTAGTTAGGTTAAATTTCGAGAATTGTAACCTAGAGTTAGTAAACTGTCTTTATGTACCGAGTTTTAGAAAGAACCTGATTTCGGTTTCTAAACTCTTGAAGAACGGTTACAAGTTTATTTTTTCTGATGAGTCTGTTTTTATTAGAAGAAATGGAAAACTTGTTTGTTCTGGTTCATTGGTGGACAATTTATTTGTGGTTAATTCTAACTCCCCTGTTGCGCAAAACATAGAAATAGATACCTCAGTATCTAACATTAATAAGAGAAAGAGACCTTCTGAAATGAATCAAACCTATCTTTGGCATCTAAGGCTGGGTCATATAAACCTTAGTAGGATTCAGAGGTTGGTCAATGATGGACCTTTGGGTTTATTAGATATTGACAGTTATGCAACCTGCGAATCTTGCTTGGAAGGTAAGATGACCAAGAGACCTTTTAAAGCAAAAGGCTATAGAGCTAAAGAAGTATTAGAGTTGATTCATTCTGACTTGTGTGGACCTATGACGGTCCAGGCACGAGGGGGATATGAGTATTTTGTGACATTCACGGATGATTACTCTAGGTACGGATACATTTACCTAATGCGCCACAAGTCCAAATGTTTTGGCAAGTTCAAAGAGTTTCGGGCAGATGTGGAGAAGCATCATGGTAAGAGTATCAAGACACTGTGTTCAGATCGTGGTGGGGAGTACCTGTCCCATGAATTTCGAGATTACCTCACTAAGGTAGGAATTCAGTCTCAGTTGTCTGCGCCTGGCACGCCACAGCAGAATGGTGTAGCAGAAAGGAGGAACCGAACTCTTATGGAAATGGTTAGGTCCATGATGAGCTATAGTGATTTGCCAAGTTCGTTCTGGGGATATGCCTTGGAAACGGCAATGTATATTCTTAATCTTGTACCATCTAAAACCGTGCCTTCAACCCCAATAGAGTTGTGGAACGGGCGGAAGCCCAGTCTAAGACATCTCAGAATTTGGGGCTGCCCAGCACATGTGCTTAAGGCAGATACGGCTAAGTTAGATGCAAGAACAGAATTAATACTGTTTGTAGGATATCCTAGGGGAACGAAAGGTGGTTTATTCTATAGTCTTAAAGATCAGAAGGTGGTGGTAAGTACCAACGCTAGATTTTTAGAAGAGGACTATGTCTTAGACCACAAGCCCAAGAGTAAGATAGTACTAGAAGAGCTTAGACGACAAACTACTAATCCTGATGCACCAGCGCAAGTAGATACACCACACACTGCACATGAGATCACAGATGATGCGCCTACACAGGCGGTGCCTCGTCGTAGTGGGAGGGTTGTGAGACAGCCAGACAGGTTCATTGGCATGGGAGAGGCTTCAGACCTGGTCCCAGATGTGCCTGAACCTGACCCAGTTAACTATAATGAGGCGCTTCAAGATAAAGATGCAGAATCTTGGCGTAAGGCAATGATATCCGAGATGGGGTCAATGGACAACAATCAAGTCTGGGAGCTTGTGGACCTGCCTGATGGGTATAAGCCCATTGGATGCAAGTGGGTCTACAAACGTAAGAGAGGACCTGACGGGAAGGTGAAAACCTTTAAAGCCAGGCTGGTGGCGAAGGGGTATACTCAGAAAGAGGGAATCGACTATGAGGAAACCTTCTCCCCGGTAGCCATGCTTAAGTTGATCCGGATTCTCTTGGCCATAGCTGCTCATATGGATTATGAGATTTGGCAGATGGATGTCAATACAGCTTTCCTAAACGGAAGTCTTGAAGAAACCATCTTTATGCAGCAACCAGAGGGATTCATTGAAAAAGGCCAAGAGCATAAGGTTTGCAGGCTTAAGAGGTCTATTTATGGACTTAAGCAGGCATCCAGATCTTGGAACATCCGGTTTGATGAAGTAATCCAGTCCTTTGGATTTACTCAGTGTCCGGATGAGCAATGTGTATATCGCAGACGTGATGGAAACTCAGTGGTGTTTCTTGTGCTTTACGTAGATGACATTCTATTGATTGGCAACAACAAGGAAGTGTTATCAGACGTAAAGGCATGGCTGTCCAAGCAATTTGATATGAAGGACTTAGGGGAAGCGGGACATATCCTTGGGATCAAGATTATTCGAGATCGTAGGAAACGTTCACTAACGCTCTCCCAAGCTTCATACATAGACACGATTCTGGCCCGTTTTAACATGCAGAACTCCAAGAAAGGTTTTCTACCTTTCAGGCATGGAGTGTTTCTATCTAAGGAACAGTCTCCTAAGACTGTTGAGGAGATAGAGACCATGAAGACAGTTCCATATGCTTCGGCAGTAGGAAGTCTCATGTATGCCATGTTGTGTAAGAGGCCTGATATCTGTTATGCCGTTGGCATGGTGAGCAGATATCAGAGTAACCCCGGGAAAGCTCATTGGGAGGCAGTAAAATGCATTCTCAAGTATTTACGCAGAACGAGGGACCTAGTTCTGGTCTATCAGGCGTCTGAGCTGGTACCCC
The DNA here is from genome assembly GCA_030378225.1 of Knoxia roxburghii. NCBI lineage: Eukaryota > Viridiplantae > Streptophyta > Magnoliopsida > Gentianales > Rubiaceae > Knoxia > Knoxia roxburghii. Next base: position 38,715,385 of record CM059415.1, on the reverse strand, counting down.
GAGGTTATACAGATTCAGATTTCCAAGGCAACAGGGACAAGAGCAAGTCTACCTCAGGGTATGTGTTTACTCTAGGAGGTGGAGCCATAGTTTGGCGGAGTGTCAAGCAAAAATGCGTGGCGGACTCTACCATGGAGGCTGAATACGTTGCCGCATCAGAGGCAGCGAAAGAAGCAGTATGGCTCAAGAACTTCCTAGTGGACTTAGATGTGATTCCTGGTTTGCAGAAGTTTATCACGGTTTATTGTGATAACAACGGTGCAGTAGCAAACTCGAAGGAACCACGAGTCCACAAGGCGAGTAAACATATACAGCGCAAGTACCACCTGATACGAGACATCGTAAAGAGGGTAGACGTGGTCATGGCTAAGATATCGTCAGAGGATAACCTTGCAGATCCGTTCACGAAAACATTGACTTCTAAAGTCTTTGAGGCTCACGTGAAGGGCAAGGGGATCAGATGCTTAGGAGAGCCTTGACAGTTTTTCTAGAAAGATAGCAGCAGATTGGGTAGGATTGTATGTAGTTGTATACTTAAAGCACAACTTAAGTATTAGTGGGAGATTGTTGGAGTAGAATACATAAGCTATGCTTGTATTGTACAGTTTCCCAGTTTAATATATCGATTTGTGTTTCAGTCATATCTTGTTGTGCATTAATCGTCCATTTATATTATGTAAGTAGATGATGAGGTGTCTGGTGCGACACAGTAGATCTCATCATTGGTTGAAAGACATAATATATAAATGAGGTTCGTAACCGAGACAGCTTTGGACAAGCTGTCAGTCTAGGTTATTATGTGATTCAGATAATTAGTTTGTCTAAACTAATTGAATCATATAGATATGCCCGGGGCATATTGAACTTGACTCTTAGGAATGATTTGTCTTGTACTGATTTAATAGACAAATCGATCCATGTATTCTATATCTAAATCCCTAGACTCGAGCGGGCATGAGGATTAGACATAGTGTACTTTGATCTGCCAATGGGTGAGGTCAAATGTGGCCAATAGTCTCGGTGGGTTGGGTGCGCGTGTTTAGTTACTTGGTGTGCTATTGCTTGTCGAAAGGAAACCATGTACCGGTGCGTCCGGGGTGATGGTGCTCCCGAGATGAGCTCGAAATGTTTATTATACTAAACCTGGCCAGTGGACTTATGTCCGGTATAGTAAAAAGGTCGAGTGGTACTAGTCTCGGAATATTAAGAAGTTGATGAATTAATTTATCAGTAAATTAATGAATTAACGAGCACTATATCTTTGATGTGGGGAGATTATGAATATAATTTAATTAAGTTGTTCCGGAAGCAATTCTGGTGTAGGTTGGTAGTGCCATAATTAATCCGTTAGTGGTACGATTAATTATGTACTGGGTTGTTGACAAAGGTAGATTTAATTAGTTGAAAAATTAATTAATCCTTGTGTCAGTTGGTTGTGAATCATCCCAGGAACTGGATTGGGATAAGTGAATCCCTGTGTCAGTTGGGAGTGATTCATCCCAGGAACTGGATTGGGATAAGTGAATCCCTGTGACAGTTGGGAGTGTTTCAGTCCAGGAACAGGATTGAAGGAAACAGAATCTGTATCAATCTAGAAACAGGATTGAAGGGAAACAGAAACCCAGTAGGAAAGATCAATCTTATTCCAACTTGGAGTCTCTCTTGTAACTCTATAAATAGACAAGGGATCAGCCATTCAACAAACACAATTCAAGAGATTCATAATTCAAGAATCTAGAGAGATAAAATTCTAGACAGAGAAATTTCTTTCTCTCTCAAGAACGAATTTTTGAGCAAATAGGCGGCTGGTTTTCTTCATCAAGTGGCCGAAAATATTGGTCCAAAATACTAGCCCCGTGTGTTGCTTTCTCTCTCTCCGGGCAGTGCGTTTGCAGTACGTGCTAGGTGCGGAGGTGCTGAATTTTTTCAGCAGGTGGATTGTGGTGAGTTGCTGATCAATTGACTTCTAGATTGTTGCCCACACAACAAGAGGTCATAGTCTTTGAGGCATACAAGAGATTCACCAGGTGCACGCTTCAAAGGTATTATTCTATGATTCCGCTTTTATTAGAATTTTTGTTGTGTGGTAAATCGAGCAGGTACAAACCCAGATCCTACCAAAATCTTTCAGTGGTAAGTACCAACGCTAGATTTTTAGAAGAGGACTATGTCTTAGACCACAAGCCCAAGAGTAAGATAGTACTAGAAGAGCTTAGACGACAAACTACTAATCCTGATACACCAACACAAGTAGATACACCACACACTGCACATGAGATCACAGATGATGCGCCTACACAGGCGGTGCCTCGTCGTAGTGGGAGGGTTGTGAGACAGACCGACAGGTTCGTTAGCATGGGAGAGTCCTCAGACCTAGTCCCAGGTGTGCCTGAACCTGACCAAGTTAACTACAATGAGGCGCTTCGAGATAAAGATGTAGAATCTTGGCGTAAGGCAATGATATCCGAGATGGGGTCAATGGACCACAATCAAGTCTGGGAGCTTGTGGACCTGCCTGATGGGTTCAAGCCCATTGGATGCAAGTGGGTCTACAAACGTAAGAGAGGACCTGACGGGAAAGTGGAAACCTTTAAAGCTAGGCTGGTGGTGAAGGGGTATACTCAGAAAGAGGGAATCGACTATGAGGAAACCTTCTCCCTGGTAGCCATGCTTAAGTCGATCCGGATTCTCTTGGCCATAGCTGCTCGTATGGATTATGAGATTTGGCAGATGGATGTCAATACAGCTTTCCTAAACGGAAGTCTTAAGGAAACCATCTTTATGCAGCAAATAGAGGGATTCATTGAAAAAGACCAAGAGCATAAGGTTTGCAGGCTTAAGAGGTCTATTTATGGACTTAAGCAGGCATCCTGATCTTGGAACATCCAGTTTGATGAGGTAATCCAGTCCTTTGGACTTACTCAGTGTCCGGATGAGCATTGTGTGTATCACAGACGTGATGAAAACTCAGTGGTGTTTATTGTGCTTTACGTAGATGATATTTTATTGATTGGCAACAACAAGAAAATGTTATCATACGTAAAGGCATGGCTGTCCAAGCAATTTGATATGAAGGACTTAGGAGAAGCGAGACATATCCTTGGGATCAAGCTTATTCGAGATCGTAGGAAACGTTCATTAACACTCTCCCAAACTTCATACATAGACACGATTCTGGCCCATTTTAACATGCAGAACTCCAAGAAAGGTTTTCTACCTTTCAGGCATGGAGTGCATCTATCTAAGGAACAGTCTCCTAAGACTGTTGAGGAGATAGAGGCCATGAAGACAGTTCCGTATGCTTCGGTAGTAGGAAGTCTCATGTATGTCATGTTGTTTACGAGGCCTGATATCTGTTATGCCGTTGGCATAGTGAGCAGATATCAAAGTAACCCCGAGAAAGCTCATTGGGAGGCAGTAAAATGCATTCTCAAGTATTTGCGCAGAACGAGGGACCAAGTTCTGGTCTATCAGGTGTCTGAGCTGGTACCCCGAGGTTACACAGATTCAGATTTCCAAGGCGACATGGACAAGAGCAAGTCTACCTCAGGGTATGTGTTTACTCTAGGAGGTGGAGCCATAGTTTGGCGGAGTGTCAAGTAGAAATGCGTGGCGGACTCTACCATGGAGGCTGTGTACGTTGTCGCATCAGAGGCAGCGAAAAAAGCAGTATGGCTCAAGAACTTTCTAGTGACTTAGATGTGATTCTTGGTTGGCCAAAGTCTATCACGGTATATTGTGATAATAACGGTGCAGTAGCAAACTCGAAGGAACCACGAGCCCACAAGGCGAGTAAACATATACAACGCAAGTACCACCTGATACGAGACATCGTAAAGTGGGAAGACGTGGTCGTGGCTAAGATATCTAAGAGACAGTTCCATTCACGAAGACATTGACCTCTAAAGTCTTTGAGGCTCACGTAGAGGGCATGGGGATCAGATATCTAGGAGAACCATGATAGTTTTTCTAGATAGATAGCAGCAAATTGTATAGGATTGTATGTAGTTATATACTTAAAGCACAGCTTAAGTATTAGTGGGAGATTGTTGGAGTAGAATACATAAGCTATGCTTGTATTGTACAGTTTCCCAGATTAATATATCGATTCGTGTTTCAGTCATATCTTGTTGTGCATTAATTGTCCATTTATATTATGTAAGTAGATGATGAGGCGTCTGGTGCGACACAGTAGATCTCATCATTGGTTGAAAGACATAATATATAAATGAGGTTCGTAACCGAGACAGCTTTGGACAAACTGTCGGTCTAGGTTATTATGTGATTCAGATAATTAGTTTGTCTAAACTAATTGAATCATATAGATATGCCCGGGGCATATTGAACTTGACTTTTAGGAATGATTTGTCTTGTACTGATTTAATAGACAAATCGATCCTTGTATTCTATCTCTAAATCCCTTGACTCGAGTGGGCATGAGGATTAGACATAGTGTACTTTGACCTGCCAATGGGTGAGGTCAAATGTGGCCAATAGTCTCGGTAGGTTGGGTGCACGTGTTTAGTTACTTGGTGTGTTGCTGCTTGTCGAAAGGAAACCATGTACCGGTGCATCCGGGGTGATGGTGCTCCCGAAATGAGCTCGAAATGTCTGGTGGACTTATGTCCGGTATAGTAAAAAGGTCGAGTGGTACTAGTCTCGGAATTAAATAAGTTAATTAATTAATTTATCAGTAAATTAATTTTAATTAACGAGCACTATATCTTTGATGTGGGGAGATTAATGAATATAATTTAATTAAGTTGTTCCGGAAGCAATTCTGGTGTAGGATGGTAGTGCCAAAATTAATCCGTTAGTGGTACGATTAATTTTGTAATGGGTTAATTGAATAGGTAGATTTAATTAATTAATTGGTTAATTATTCCTAAGGGTTAATTTAGTAATTAACAAAGTGGAATTATTTAATTAATTCCTAAGGGTTAATTAAGTAATTAACAAAGTGGAATTATTTAATTAGTTAAGTCTTAAGTTTCAATTGGAATTAGGAAATCCTAGAGATTAGGAATCTAGTAGGATTTGGTTTATCCTATCAGATTGGTTGCCTAATTGAATTTGGAAACTAATTCATTACCTAAACCCATTGGGAAGACCAATCATAAATCAACTTGGAGTCTCTCTTGTAACTCTATAAATAGACAAGGGATTAACCATTCAAGACCACACAATTCAATAGATTCATTATTCAAAAATCTAGAGAGATAAAATTCTAGAGAGAGAAATTTCTTTCTCTCTCAAGAACGAATTTTTAAGCTTGGGGCGGCTGGTTTTTACCATTGAAGTGGCCGAAAATTCTTGGCCTTCTGGGCAGCCCTGTGTGTAGCTTTCTCTCTCTCCGGGCAGTGCGTTTGCAGTACGTGCTAGGTGCGGAGGTGCTGAATTTTTTTCAGCAGGTGGATTGTGGTGAGTTGCTGATCAATTGACTTCTAGATTGTTGCCCACACAACAAGAGGTCATAGTCTTTGAGGCATACAAGAGAATCACCAGGTGCACTCTTCAAAGGTAACTTTCTAAGGTTCCGCTTTAATTAGAAATTTTTGTTGCGTGGTAAATCGAGCAAGTGCAAACCCAGATCCTATGTGGCAAATTCTTTCACTGTCATGGGCAAGACAAAGAACGTACCGCCCCAGATCGGGTTGTGGAGTGGTTGTGCCTTATTTTTCGTTACACCACTGGGAGTGTAGTGTTAGGCATGAGCTTCATCGATGGTCTCCGGGCTTTTATGGTACCAATGATGACACAATAGTCGTGTTGCAGGGATGAGGCCTGTGCATCATCCAGATGCATTGGGAGATGGAGCTGAGTGCAAGACAGCTCAACCGAGGCCTGAAGCAAGGGGAGCAAACATTTGCCACCTTGGTGTTCGAGAAACAGCAGCCGACCGAGCCAACATCGGAACCGTAGCTCATTCCCCCAGCTCTTCGCACAGTGCTCTAGGAATTTTGGGACGTAATGCCCGAAGATTTACCGAATGCCTTGCCCCCTAAGAAAGAGATCGACCATGCTATTGAGCTGGTTGATGGGGAAAAACCCGTAGAGAAGGCACCATACTAGATGTCCCAAGTGAGCTACGACCAACTCAGGGAGCTGCTTGAGGTCGGGTTCATATGGCCTTCCAAAAGTCCATATATCACACCGGTCTTATTTCAACGTAAGAAGGACGGGACGTTGAGGATGTGCATAGACTACCGGGCGCTGAATAAATTTATGGTAAAGATCAAGTACCCTATTCCTCTTATAGCTGACTTGTTCAACCGTTTGTTGAATGCTAGGGTCTTCTCAAAGCTGAACTTAAGAAAGGGGTACTATCAGGTCAGGATTGCCCCAGGGGACGAGCTGTAGACGACCTGCATCACACGGTAAAGGTCTTATGAATTTTTTGTCATGCCGTTCCGCCTCACCAACATACTGGCTACTTTTTCCATGCTCATGCAACGGGTGCTGGCTGATTTCATCGACCGTTTTGTGGTGGTCTACTTGGATGATATTGTCATTTATAGTGAGACCATAGAGGAACATGTGGGTTATCTCCGTGCTATCTTCCAGGCCTTAAGGGAGAACATGTTGTACGCCAAGGAGGAGAAGTGTGTGTTCGGGTTGAAGAAAGTCTTCTTTCTAGGCCACATTATTGGAGGAGACCAGATTCGTATTGATCCGGACAAGGTTCAAGCCATCGTCGAGTGGGAGGTACTAACCAAGATGACTGAGCTCCAATATTTTTTGGGGCTTGTCAATTATTACCGGCGGTTTATAAAGGGACACTCAACCATTGCTGCACCTCTAACGGACCTGCTCAAGAAAAAAAACCGCATGGTGCTGGACAAGGAAGCAACAAACGACCTTTGAAGCCTTGAAGGATGTGGTTATAAAGAAACCGATGCTGGCACTTGCAGATTTTTCTAAGCCATTCGAGGTATGTACCGATGCTTCTGATTTCACCATCGGTGGTGTGCTCATACAGGACGATTATACCATCGCCTGTGAAAGCCGAAAGTTAAGCAATGTGAAATGATGACGGCCAACCCACGAGAAGGAAATGCTGGCCGTAGTGTATTGTCTCAGGGTCTGGAAGCACTACTTGAAGGCAGCAAATCCGTTCAAGGTCAAGACGGACAATTGGGTGGTCAGCTTCATTAAGAACCAGCCAAAGCTATCTAGCAAACAGGCGTGATGGCTAGACTTTGTTGCCGAGTTTAAGTTTGAGCTGGAGTACAGCCCGAGGAAGACCAACCATGTTGCGGACGCCCTAAGTCGCAAGAACATGCTGGCTGCCATCACCAGTGTGTTTGAGAGACAGACATTGGAACGGATCAAGACGGGACTAGAGCATGACAAGCAGGCTCATGCTTTTATGGAGGATTTCAAGAAGGGAAAGACGGCTCGGTTTTGGCTCAAGGACGGGGCCTGGTATGCCAAAGGGGACCGTTTATACGTGTTGGCATGGGAGAATTTGAGATGAAGATCTTGAAGGAGTGTCATGATTCCCGTTATGCCAGTCACCCAAGTACACACTTCACTTTAGCCTTGGTACAGGAACGGTTCTACTGGCCCAGGATGAGAGAAGACGTAGAGGCATACGTGCGGACATGCCTGGTTTGCCAACAAGATAAGACCGAGTAGGATTATCCGCCCGGCCTTCTTCAATCGCTGCCCATACCAGAACGAATATGGGACAGCGTTTCTATGGACTTCATAGTTAGCTTGTCTGTCTCAAGTGGATGCACCAACATTTTGGTGATCGTGGACTGGTTATCAAAGTACACCGATTTCATTCCAGCCCGAAAGGAATGCACGGCAGAGACGACCGCCAAGCTTTTTATGAAGCATGTGGTAAATCACTAGGGGCTGCCTACATTGATCGTGAGCGACAGGGACTCACGGTTCACAGGACGTTTCTAGCAGGAGTTGTTCCGGCTATTGGGCACGAAACTGAAGATGTCCAAAGCTATGCACCCACAGACGAACGGTCAGACGGAAAGGGTCAATAGCGTGCTAGAGGCATACCTCAGACACTATGTTGTATCCAACCAGATGGATTGGGCATAGTTGTTGGACGTTGCCTAATTTTGCTACAACCTGATGCGGAACAAGAGTACCGGCAAGAGTCCGTTTGAGATTGTCTTGGGGTTTTAGCCGACAACACCCAAAGACATTGTTGGGGGCTACATAGGGAGCAGCCCACCGACTTATCGGTTAGTCAATGATTGACAGGAACGAACCGATATTGCCCACTATACTTGGAACGCTCGACCAAAAGGATGAAGAAATAAGCCAATAAGAAGCAAACTGCCCAGGAGTTCTAGGAGGGAGACTAAGTGTTGGTTAAGCTATAAACACAGGTGAGTTCGTGGGCTGCACAAGGAACTCTTACGAAGGTACGAGGGACCGTTCACCATTCTCAAATACATTGGGATGGTTGCCTACAAGCTGGAGCTGCTAGAAGCCTATGAGAAGTTACATCTGGTCTTTCATGTGAGCTTGCTCAAGCTATTTCACAAAGGTATGGAGGACCCGGAATGGATTGTTTCATCTAGAGCCCCAACCAGAATTTGGAAGCTGTTGGAGAAGGATCCGGAGCAGATCCTCTCCAAGCGCATCATTTGGGGTAGAAAAAGGCACCGACCAAGGAATACCTAGTCAAGTGGAAGGGACAACCGACGAGCGAGACCAGTTAAGAGCCTGCCGAGAAGCTAAGTGGGGCAACGAGACTTGTGAAAAAGTTCGAAGAGCAAGAGCCATCAGGGACGATATCTCGTTGAAGTAGGGGAAAATGACACAGTTGTGTGCTAGTCGTTCTGGCTGTTTTGGCCAGTTCCAACACCTAAGCATCGTGCACCCGTTGCGAGGTTTTTCTCGCCCGCTTTAGACCGAAATGGACGCGATGGGACAAGAGCTTCTTTAGAAGGGAATAGAAGGTTCTATTCCCCTACAAATTGCACAAGTGAGCCACGGGTGATGTAAGCATGACATCATCCCTAGGAATTTCCTAATAATAGGGACTAAAGTGGACTAGAAGTTTCTAAGGATTATTTTTTTGGAAGCTTCTCCAAGAAGCTTAGAATAGTAACTGACCTTAGGACCCTATAAATAGGGGAGAGGTTCATTTGTAAAGCTCACCAAGTTGGAGAGTGTAAGTCCTTGTATAGAGCAATATACTTATGTTCCATTTTTGGTCATTTTCATCAAGCATTCTCTAGCTGTTGTTCGGTTGTTTTCCAGCCAACAAGCTCTTTTGAGTGTTGGAGTGAAGGCTGAGCTAGTTCTAGTCGTTGGTTGTTAGAACTAGTGCAGCACGGTTCGCTAATACAAAAGTGAGCTTGTGACATTAGGCGCTTAAAACCTTTACCTAGCATAAGAAAGGCACAACCGAAGTCTCTATCTTCAAGAAAGATGTGGAAATCCCGCCTTTTGTTTTCTGTTGTATTTTATTTACTCGGTTTTTGACTCACAAACTGCTCTAACTTTACTAATTTCTTTACTTATTTATTTTACTGCTTTTCTAACTTGTTTGCAATAGAATTCTACCCCGTTCCCTGTGGGATCGACACCTTTTACTACATTTTAGTGGTTAGAGGTTAAATTATAAATAAATAATTCTGTGCGGTATGCAACAGTAAATTCGCATCACTCTACCATGAAGAGATTATACCAATGACACTCAAAAGTACTACTTTTTGGTAATCTCTTTGAGGATCAGTCCAGTGAACTTGTTCACAACAATTCACTCATGTATTATTCAATGTACAAGTCAATCTATATGTATTTGTTAATACTATGATTAGGGACATTTAAGAATAATAATATTTTTCTAAAGACTTTTATCATTTGAACAAACATAAGACACGAATGATAAAGATGCCATATTATTCATTGCATAAATTCAACCAAAATATAAATACTGTGGTATTTACAAAATATCATTCCTACAATGTGTAATAGCAATCATTCATGCAATTGAGACCAAACGAAACAACATGAATTTCATGTTTCTTTTAGGACAAGGCCTTAGTCAATGGATCAGATACATTATCATCTGTAGGAATCTTTTCTATTCTAATTTCATTTCTACCAATGATCTCTCTAATCAAGTGATAGCTCCTAAGGACATGTTTGGATCGTTGATGAGACCTTGCAGATGTTGGCTTCTACTGAGTGTCACTGAAAGTGTTCTGTCGCGGTCATCGTGCACTGTCGGGTGAACACTTGCTCTTTAGACGTTGCAGTTCTAGGTCGTCATCGAACTCATGCTCACTAGACGCTCGCGTTTTCTAGCCATCACACTGTCAAATTCCGTAGACACTGGAGTTCACAAATCATGACCTCCTCATATTCAGTGTCTGCTGCTTCATCTCAACGCTAACTCCATTTTGTCTTTGTCACATCCAAGAGACGGTGTCGTGAACTGGACGTCTTTAGCTCATTTTCACCAAAAGCTGGATTTAACTGGACATCTTATATCTCACGCTCTAGAGAAGTTGTCGTCTATTTGTCGTGTCCTCTGTTACCTTGACAATCTTCAGCTCTACTCCAAATGCTTAATCCTTAGTGCGGTTTTCTCCTGTTTCATTTCATCCACATTTCACATGCAATTAGCACAAATAAAGCCGTAACTATTATATTTACCACACTGCTTAGACTAAGAATCTATCTACAGTAAGTTTAAAACCGTGCTGAAAACATATGAAAATATGTGTAAAATTATTCACATCAATCTCCCTATCCATTCCCTTCTCCACCAATGTCACCACACTGACATTATCTACCTCCGCTACCACTCACCTAAACTCAGATTCCCAAACAAGTCGCAACCCACAAAGTAAACCCCATAACTCCACCTTCATTATACTGCAAATACCAATATTAAACATAACACCTGAAAGATTTTGGTAGGATCTGGGTTTGTACCTGCTCGATTTACCACGCAACAAAAAATTCTAATAAAAGCGGAACTATAGAATAATACCTTTGAAGCGTGCACCTGGTGAATCTCTTGTATGCCTCAAAGACTATGACCTCTTGTTGTGTGGGCAACAATCTAGAAGTCAATTGATCAGCAACTCACCACAATCCACCTGCTGGAAAACTCTAGCCCCGCAGCACCTGGCACGTACTATAAACGCACCGCCCGCAGAGAGAGAAAGCTACGCGCAGCTGGTATAGACCAAGGCCAAAATTTCAGCCACTAGAAACCCAAAAACCAGCTGCACACTTTCTTGAAAATTCGACTTGGAGAGAGAAACGTTTTCTCTCTCTAGAATTTTCTCTCTCTAGAAATCCTGTGGATTAATTGTGTTATTGTGTTTTCTGAATGACTGATCCCTTGTCTATTTATAGAGTTACAAGAGAGACTCCAAGTTGGTTTAGGATTGGTCTTCCTACTGGGTTTCTGTTTTCCTTCAATCCTGTTTCTGGACTGATACAGATTCTGTTTCCTTCAATCCTGTTCCTGGACTGATACACTCCCAACTGTCACAGGGATTCACTTATCTAATCCAGTTTCTGGGATGAATCACTCCCAACTGACACAGGGATTCACTTATCCCAAACCAGTTCCTGGGATGATTCACAACCAACTGACACAAGGATTAATTAATTTCTCAATTAATTAAATCTACCTTTGTCAACAACCCAGTACATAATTAATCGTACCACTAACGGATTAATTATGGCACTACCAACCTACACCAGAATTGCTTCCGGAACAACTTAATTAAATTATATTCATAATCTCCCCACATCAAAGATATAGTGCTCGTTAATTCATTAATTTACTGATAAATTAATTCATCAACTTCTTAATATTCCGAGACTAGTACCACTCGACCTTTTTACTATACCGGACATAAGTCCACTGGCCAGGTTTAGTATAATAAATATTTCGAGCTCATCTCGGGAGCACCATCACCCCGGACGCACCGGTACATGGTTTCCTTTCGACCAGCAGTAGCACACCAAGTAACTAAACACGCGCACCCAACCCACCGAGACTATTGGCCACATTTGACCTCACCCATTGGCAGATCAAAGTACACTATGTCTAATCCTCATGCCCACTCGAGTCTAGGGATTTAGAGATAGAATACAAGGATCGATTTGTCTATTAAATCAGTACAAGACAAATCATTCCTAAGAGTCAAGTTCAATATGCCCCGGGCATATCTATATGATTCAATTAGTTTAGACAAACTAATTATCTGAATCACATAATAACCTAGACCGACAGTTTGTCCAAAGCTGTCTCGGTTACGAACCTCATTTATATATTATGTCTTTCAACCAATGATGAGATCTACTGTGTCGCACCAGACACCTCATCATCTACTTACATAATATAAATGGACATAAAAATGCACAACAAAATATAATTGAAACACAAATCGATATATTAAACTGGGAAACTGTACAATACAAGCATAACTTATGTATTCTACTCCAACAACACCCCCCCCTTCCAGTTACCTTGCTCATCCCTCAACAATCCTCCTGTTGTTGCCCATCCTGTCTCAGAATGGTAAGCGCCATCAGAATTTAATTTAATCCATTCCTCAGACGGCAGCCTCCAAGATATCCAACGACTGTCTTTCTTCACTAGCGGATGCCCTACTCGAATTGCAAATTCAGTGGACTGCTTGATTCCACGGGGCTCGCACCAGGACCTCCATTTTCGTTGCTTCTGTAAGAACCCATCTAGCAGCTCACCACTCCTCAAATTTTCCCAGAACCACTCCCTCAACGACAAGCTGAAGAAGAAACACCACCTCACTTGGCAATAATTTCCTCCAAACCTGAGCTACACAAGAGCAGTCTCAAAGGACATGTAACACTAACTCTTCCATGGCTTCACACCAGTTTCCTCAATTAGATGTCTGCTTTTGTGATTTTTGAATTTGTTTTTAAACGGGTTGTATTTTCACCTATTTTTTTTATTTATACATATATTTTAAATTTTTATAGAGGTAGGACATAAAGTACCATAGTCTTAAATATACTAAAACAGAAGAAATTCTTGAGCAACCACCCCCCAAGCTAATGACATGTCATTTAGAAAAATTCCTTGAACAAAACCCTCTGACCTGATTACGTGTCATTTCAAGATTTTACACATTCACTAAATTCAATTTCATTTTATATATTTACTAATTCACTCAATTGAATCACTTATACTTGCTAATAATTACTAAAAGTAAACTTATCATTAATTATCTATTTAAATTTTAAAATATAATTCTATCATTTTTTTCATCTATTATTTATCTTTCTTCACCTCCCACCAACATTCATTCTCACACCACATCACGAAATCATGAACCAAAACTCATATTTTTCTCTCTTTATTTCTCTCTCTCTCTCTCTCTCTCTCTCTCTCTCTCTCTCTCTCTCTCAGAAATCTTCACGACTTCAACAAGCAATCAAGAACTCTCTTCCATCCTTCGTATACCTCACTATTCTCACATACCAAAGGTATCTACATTAATTTGCATAAATTATTTTATTTTCTATGTTTCTTATGTTGAATATGATAATAATTCATTCATTATCACATTTCTTGTGTGTTTTATTTCTCTCTCTCTCTCTCTCTCTCTCTCTCTCTCTCTTTTTTTTTTTTTTTTTTTGCAGAAATCTTAATCACTTCAATAAGTAATCAACAACTCTCTCTCATCCTTCATCTACCTCATTATTCTCACATACTGAAGGTATATTTCTTCATCTCTTATTTATCTTTCAATCTTCCTTGATCTTCATTCATCTCCATCACCATTCTCAAATACAAAAAAGGTGCATTAATTAATTTGCATCAATTATATTATTTTCTATGTTCCTTATGTTCAATATGATAATAATTCATTCATTATGACATTTTTGTGTTTTTTTTAAATTTTTTATTTAAAAAAATTTTCAAATTTTCCTCAATCTTCATTCATCTCCATTACCATTTTCAAATGCAAAAGGTGTACATTATTAACCCGTTTTAGATTTAAACATTATAAATACTCATTACCATATTTTTGTATGTTTTGTTTTTTATAATTATTAAATGAATTATAATTTATTTTCGTTAATAATTAATTTGCATTGATTCTACATCGTTTATTTTATATCTTGATTATATTATTCCTCATGATAAAGACTCATTACCATGTTTTTGCCTTTTTTTTTTCAGGAATATTCATGGCTTCCACAAGAAATCAACAACTCTTTCTCATCCTTGTAATAATTTCTTTTCTTTCGGTTCATTGGCACCCCTCATCATATTTTGTCAATCTTTTATTTTATATATTAATTATCTTCACATTGATGATAAAGACTAATTATAATGTTTTTTAGCTTTTTTTAAATTTTTTATTCATAAATCTGAAGGCTTACACAATAAATCAACTCTATCTCATCTTTCATCTCACTAACTCTTTCACAAATTCCAATTATGGTCTTTCCCAATTAGATTGAAATTTTAATTGAGTCTAAACCTTATGATATAATTTGAGGATTAATCCATTTAAGAATTATTATAATGATCAAATTATTTGCAGGTTGGTTGTGTTTTCAAATTATTGAATGTTGATTGTGTTTTTAACATTTCAAAAATTTTATCAGTGAAATCAAGTACTATTATTATAACATTAGATAAGATTAAAATGTAGATAAAAGTAAAAAAATTATTATTTATAAAGAATAATTCAAAAAGGGTAAAGAAAAAACAAAAAGATGATATTAGAGAGGATTAAAATTTAGATAGAGATAGATAATAAAAAATAATTATTTGTAGAGAAAATTTAAAAAAAGGGAGTAAATTAAAGGAAAAAGAATAAGTCGGTTAGGATGACATTAGATATAATATTAAATTTTAGATAAAGAAATAATTATTTGTAGATAAAATTAAAAAAACAGGGAGTAAATTAAAGGACAAAGAATAAGTCCATTAGGATGACATTAGATATAATATTAAATTTTAGATAAAGATAAATAATTATCTGGATAGGAAAGACAAAAAAAAAAGAGTAAATTAAAAAGAAAACAAAAGCTCTACTAGAATAAAACAACAAACTCTTTACTTCATTAGATAAGATCAAAATTGAGATAAAGATAAATAAGAAAAAATAATTATTTGTAGAAAAAAATTGAAAAAAAATAAATTAAAAGTAAAATGAGTTAGCAGACAAAGACACTTTTTACTTCTGTTGACAGTAATTTGCACTAATATAGATATTTTTTCTAATTAAAAATTTTGTAATATATATAAATATATTTCTTGATTCTATTTAGAAAATAAATAATTCAAGAGTAATTTATTACACTCATTCATCTATATATTTTTTTCATCTATATATTTTTTAAAAATAAATATATTGTTACATAATATACACTACCTCATATCTATAAAAATATTTTTATTTATTTCATCTATCTGGAGTTAGAAGAAAATAGAAGTAAAAGTGGAGTCGAGTGTTTTAACATATAAACTAAATACCCAAGACAGTGGGTAACAAATAACCTTATATTTTTTATTGAAGGTAACTATATTTTTGTCTATTACTTTCACTTAATTGGTGAAGGTTTCTCCAATATGAAATAGGATTCTCTAATTATTATATTATTTTTTAGGCCAGTTAAAAAAATAATTATTATCCTAATACTAATAAAAAATAATTATATATTGATAAGATATTCAAATTTTTTATTTTCATATTGATTAAAATAATTACATAATATTCAATTATTATTATTATTTTATATTTTAACTAAATGACAAATTATACAATAACTTTATTAAGTTTTAACTTATAAAAAATTATTAATCAAATTAACAATTAAATTAATAATTTATAATTTACAAAATATTTTTATAAAAATTCTATTACAAACAATTATACTAATTTAAAATTCGTATAAAATATTACGATTATAAATAAATAATTTTAATAATTAAATTATTATTAGAGTTTATAAATAATTAAATCATTTTTATAATTTTTCGTGTAATAAATAATAATTAAGTCGTTCTTATAATTTTAAATGTGATAAATAATTAAGACATTCCTATAATATTCCAAACTGGTGCGATGCGTTAAAATGTGATAAATAATTAGGACATTCCTATAATATCTTACATATCTTACAGGACGACGCGTGTACTAGTATACAACTATAATATGAGAATTACCACTAGCTGCACGAACTTACTAGGCCCCTTTTGTATGCAAGTTAAAATTGGTTGCTTAGCCCAAAAACTTCAATCGACTACCTACTCTCGCTCACTAATTAAAAATCAAACCTCAACCTCAACATACTGCAATGCTATTCAAATCCTAAATACTAAATGTCCAACATAGTCCGAGGTAATCAAATTGTTTCCACTTGAATTCTTTGTTTGCTTCCCTGTTATTCTCAATGAATGCCCAAAATATTATAGTTAGCCAACCAAATCAAGATTATTAAAAAAAAAAAAAACGTAAAAGAATAAAAAAGGATCTAAACTCCCCCTACAATTGAAATAATGAGCCAGCCGACTAGTGCCATTTGCAGCAATTGAGGCTGCAATTACAAGTGGGGCATCATCACAGGGCAGGAAACAAAATTTACCCTGTCAGAGCCCCACCATCCCCAAAAACTGGCCCTGCAAATGAAATAATGAAATAGGCATTGCACCTGAAAGGGAAAAAAAAACTATACCCCAATGCAGTAGTATCATGGTCAGCTATGATGTCCATGTATCTAATACCAAAAGTATCTATGTCCAATAAATGCAACTGCTTCTCAATCCTCCTTCCATTTGTTCTCATATTTAAGGAACGCAAGAGCAGGGTTGTCCCTTGGAGGAGCACGAACACGAGTTGATCGGCGAAGCACAGCCTCTTCCATAGCAATCTTCAGGGCTAGCTCCTTTGATCTCTTTTGAAGCTCAAAGCTGTAATAGATAACCATACAGTAAAAATTTGCATAACCCAAACCTCTTGGGTAGCTAAAAACAGGTGCAAGCATAAAGGATACTATGTCAATGAAATGCATGCGTTAATCTCAAATCCATATGATGCACAGAAACAGCAGAAAAGCAGCACATATTTTCTTTCTCAACCAGACTAAGATGAAGGCAGTTCATTAATACGTTGGAATATCCAGATAAAACTCAGCAATCAACTAGTTCAACCTAGAAGTAAAACGAATGCCAGACTTCGGGAAAGAAACAAATGGACTTGATAGACATACAAAATCAACTTACCAAATCTTTTCAGAGTGCTTTTCCAATTGTCTTTTAAGAGCCAACTCTCTGACGCCCTTCACATTGAGTGATGCCATTAAGGCATCAAGCTGCCACAGTAGGAACAGAAAGCATGAAAAGATATGATAAAAGCATACATACCCAAAAGTCAGGAAACATGTGACATTCATACCTCTTCCTTGGAGCTATAATAGCCCCACTGAGTAGACTCACAGTTTTCAACAAATATTCTTCCATCACGTCGGAAGAACCAATACCTATTGTAATCTCGGTCTTTCCCCAGAGCAGTATGTCGTATAAACCTCTTTTCTATCTCCCGCTCCAGATATTCTTTCTGTGGACAAGAAATATTGTATGCAAGTTAGGTATCATATATTTAATAGCTTCAATTGCAACATAGGCCATGTATGTTATGGAGTAAAAAATTTCAAACAGAAGCACCTTAAGAAAAAATTAGATACAATAGAAAGTCTGTTAACATAAACAAAAGAGACTTACTCTCTGTTCTTTATTCTTCTTTTGAATTGTTTTTCTTATGTCAGCCTTCATTAGTTTGTGAATCTTTCGCTTTGTAGTTTCATTCGTTCTATCTATAATGACTTCCTCATCAGACTTTTGCTTGTTCACATTTCTATTCTCTGTGGTATCAGCTTGTTCATCCTCACTGTTTGACATTTTGAGGAAATAAAGTCAGGTTCAATAAAAAGACAAGTAATGTTAGGCAATCACAGGATAGGCCAACCAACATCATGATCTAAGGAATTCAAAAAGAAACATTCTATAATATAGAAAATCAAACCTGTTGCCTAATGAACTTTGAGGTTTGATGGTTTGGTTTGATTTCTTCGATACATTTCCATTTTCTTCACCTCGGTTGCCCTCTATAGGGTTAGTGGAACTGTTTGCAACAAGTTTGGATGAAACTGTTATGTCTTTTCCATCAGATTCAGCCTTCAAGCGTTCCTTCTCCTCCCTTCTCTTTCTACCTTCCTTAATAGCTTCCCCTCTTTTGGTGGCTGCAAATGCCTGCAGCTCATCATAATTCTCATCCAGCTTCTCCCTAAGCACATCTGTTTCAAGGGCTTGAGCAACTAGTTCCTTAAAGATTCCTAGTTTTATATGTATGTCCAGGAGCCCATAATGGCCTCGCTTAATTGTTGTGATGCAACTTGCCGATTCCGAAATACCAATCATTTCCACAAAATCACATAAATACTCTGTCCAAGTGATCAAAGTGATCTGAATCACAAAAAAATAAAATAAACGACAAGATGATGATGATAACAACAATAAGAAGAAGATGATGTCAACAACAAGATTTAATTAAATAAGAAGCAAAAAAATTGAACTCAAAATACTTGGGAAAAAGGCTAGTTGTCAAACAAGCAAATAAACACAGAATCAGACTTTTTAAAAAATGGAGTGTGAATTCTCTTAGGAATTTGATAACAGTAATAACAGAAGCAATCATGGATATGACCTTTGGCTTGCGCTTTTTATTCTGTATAGACAGTGAAAATTTTCCATTATCTTTCATTAGCAAGCGAAGGAGAGCTGAATGACATTCCATGATCAGAACCACGTTGCTGTCCTTGTGACAAAGACCACCCTCAAAATCTTCCAATGAAAAAGGTGACAAGTGCAATAGTCTGCCAAAAGAAGTGCAAAAATCCCAAACCATCAGAAGATCACCGACACAATCCATTGGGGCATTAAAGTCCCTGCATGGGGCAGGGCGTTCACTCAAATTCTGATCATCCTCTGCCAGATCCACTAAAAGATCATCAATAGGATACTTGAGCTGTTTTTTCAATCTCTTGCCATCTGAAAGACCGACGCAAATAAAGAGAATTTAATGACTAATAAGAGAGATGGGAGAAAACTAAGATCCTCGGGAACATATAGGTATTTAACAGAACAAGAAGAATATGAAATGAATCTAACAAACCAGGAAGCAATGAACTCGAGGATATCACCAAGATGGAACAGAATAAAACTACTCATAAATTCCATAACAACAGAAACAATACAAGCTGTTTTATTAAAAGGTGCTGAATTACTACCAATAAAACCTTAAGCTAATCAAAAGGAGACTAATTTGACACCAACATGCATAATGTATTTTTACAATAGGCTAAATACACAACTACCACACATTAATCAATAAGACATAAACCCCCGTACCTCCATCTGCTGTAACTCATAAGATTAAACTGTCAAGATAGGATTACTGTACTCCCTCCATCCCATTTATCTGGTCCAGGTTTCCTTTCTAGGCTGTCCCAAAATAACATCATATTTGCTCAATAAATTCACTTTAAATAAAACCTCCTAAGTTGCCCATCACTATTAATTATCATTCTACCCTCTTAAATTATTTCTACAATACCCAAAGCTCGACCTCCAATTGGTTAAGGGTGGTAATTTAGGAAAAACAACTACTTTAACTACCTAAACTGACATTTCTTAATCTCTAGACAGGTGGTTACAGGAAAAAATATATGGGATGGAGGGAGAATTTATTGCAAACAAACCCATCATAGCTATTTGGCATGCTCAGTAACTCATGCTAAATAGAAGTAGTTCTAGGAAAATAACTAACACAATCAATAACAATTTAAAAAAAAAATTTCTTTGACAAATGCCTGCATAAAATATTTAACAGATCAGCTAGGAGATACAGAAGACTCATGCGTGAAAAAAACATGTATTATCATTCTTGGACAAGAAACAAAAATCAAGAAGGGGATCCAAAATAACCAAAACTTCTAAAAGATTTCAGCTCCGACGACTGACTCACTAAAGCTATCCCAAAAATAAACTCTAAACGACAAAAGAATAAAACACAACAATTTCCAGTATGCAATTTTAATGGAACTTCACTAAACAAAATCCAATAATAAATCAAATATGCCCATTGAAAGAAACAACAGTACATGTGAGTAATACTAACATCCTAAAAAAATCAGACAAACAACTTAAGAAAAACAGACAAAAACAGAAAAACTCTGTACATGAGGACAAGATATAATTTTTAAAAGACATCTTCATAAAGTCCTTCCTCTTGTTCAGGCAAAAAATCCATGATACTACAGTACTACTAACAGAGAGAAGCCATATTAATTTGATAATATGCCACTATCGTTCCTACTCATCAACACAAAATACAATTCATGTGGTGTGCACATATGTACTCATGCTTCGATGAGCGTGTATAACAGTGTAAGACTGAGTAAACTACTCAAGGAGCTGTAACATTAGCAAGAACATACACTCAAAAACAATTCTCAGAAACTAACCCAACAAGAAGTTGACTTTTGGCCTATGAAAATCTTAAGCAACTTCAACTCAGTTTGTAAGCAGTAGTCTTAGGGCTATAATTGTATATGCACCACTAAGACCCACCTATTTACCCCATCATTCATCTCAACAGGCATGTTTAATAACTCTCAGGGCCCCACCTTAAAGAGTAACTTATCTATAGTCTTCCATACACAATGGGTCACAATTGTCTATAGTACTAGGACTATAATATCAATCGCCACTTCCACTGCAACTTGACGTGTTCTGTATAAAAAATTTGCTTTAGAATTTATTTTTGTCTAGTGAGCCGCAGCAGGTTTCCTACTGATATTCTGTCCAGAAGCAAATTACAATGCAAAACTTACCCTCATCCGCATTTTCCGAAGATAGGCCAGCCACAGATTTACTCCTTGCCTTGAAGACACCAAAAGAAAGGAAAGCAATATCAGCCATAAAGTTCATTTATCTGCTAGCAGTAACAGAAATGAACACTAAAAATTATTTAGGAAAGTAAAATGGAAAACAAAAACTACCTCATCATCCTGTTGATCTTCAGCTTTCTTTCTCTTCTTATTACATACCACTAGCCCGTTACGGAAAGATACCATTCCTTTCAGTACCTCAGGTGGATCAGTTGAGATTCCATGCTTCCTCGCCACCTTCTCATGTAACACCCAAGGACAATTTCGATATGTTGACTCCCTAATAAAAGACTTTAGGACTCCTCTAGTAAATGGCAATTTAGTTATGAAAACTTCCTCATTTACTAGTTCATTTTCAGCCACTTTACGACCTTCATCAAGCCAAGCAACCTCAAATTTGGTCTGATTATCATCCTCAAGAATCTTAATGACTCTACAAGGAAAAGGGCGATTTTTCTTCATTCCATATAATTCACTCCCCTCTACAACAGGTCCCTCAAACTTCTCAGCAACAGCATTCACAAGATCTCTTAGTGTAAGCATACCTGCCAAGATGAAGGAAGCGATATTAAACACAAGGGGCACAAACAGAAAATAACATAGAATAGTCACAAAGGAAAAGAAGACTAGATCAAGCATTTTTCAACTTCGCCCAGTTGTCAACAGGAGAAAGTAACTATGCCACAGTTACAAGAAAAAATGTAATGAACTTTTCCTCTTCAAGGATGCAAATCCCCCGACCCAGGCCTATCTATCACAACAATTCCGAAAAGGAAAAACAATATATCAAGAATTATAACAAGGATATGACGAAGTGTAGCAGATCTAGAATCCATTATTTTCTCAAAGTATAGTCTTCCACTACAATTCATCGAAGTTTTCAAGCTCAGACTAGGTCTTAGCTATAGGCAAAATGCTTCTCATTCAAAAGGTAACAAAAAAACAAGTAGCAATGATTCAAAACATATCATGGGCATAACTCCGTAAATCCAAACGAGTTACCAATTTACACCCTAATCACCAGAACACATTCAATGCCTCAACCATACAACAGTTGACAGCTCCAACAGGAGAGGGAAGAATAGGAAGACGTTAGAATAAGAAACGGCTAGCGGATAAGGAAATGATGTCAACACTCCTGAAAGAAATACAGATGAAAATAAGCATGATTCAAAAAGAAATGGAACACTGTCAAAACGAGCATATTTCTTTTTCAACCAAATTAACAAGGATATTATTACCGAAAGCTTGTTCAGAAAGGAAGTCAAACAGGTAAGTGAACCACCTCATTACTAGAAAAATTAATTTCAACATAAAGATAATGATCCAGACACATTACCGATAACATTATTAAGAAAGTAACACGCAAAAGAAAATAGAGGTCGAATATCTATATCCTGAACCATACTTCAAAATTCAAACCAAGTCCACTATCCTTATTAATAACACCGCAAAAAGTCATCAGTTAGGTTATTTCTTATAAAGGGTTTGACATTCAATTCAGTTATAATATGCAAAATCTCGGATAACCAATCAAGTTTGTCTACTAATTATCTGTAAAATCTCAGAAAACCAGTTAGGTCTCTCTCTTTCTTTAATATGAACGAATAAATACTGTATCTAGAAGAAAGCTAAGTATACTATGTAGTATATCAATATGAAACCAGAGTGTAGACAAAACTCCTGGCAACCAAAGTACTGCTTACAATAAAGATTAAAATATCTACAATTTGCAACTACTCATAACAAAAGCAGTACATTTGGAACATTTAAGTAGTAGCTTTACCTCGTGCATGAGCAGAGAGCAAAAATCTCTTTCTCAGATCTATAACACATTCCTATTACAAGAATAATGCTCAATTTCAGTTAACTAAACAACCTTCTAAACTGGGGCTTGCGTGACATCCAAAGAAAGTAAAGTTTTGAAATCACTTGCTAAAAGGATTTTCTTACAATCTAAAGCTCAACTCATTAATCAAGGCTAAATGTATCTCCCCTACCAATAATGGTAGCTTTCAAATTTCCAATAGCATTTCAGTAGCGGTGTAATGCTTTCATCACAAATTACAAACTGTTACAAGGTTGTGGCACATTAATCTGCAATGATAAGAAGAAATATATCTCTTGCTAATCCGCCATTTTAAAGCTTTCAAGTTCAACAAGTCAACAAATTCCAATGCACCCTCACAAAATACAACACTTTAAACAATGAAAAATCTATGACCTCTGTAATCCATAGCCACGAAATTAAGAATGTAAACAAATAAAAGATATTGTTATGAAAAATCAAGTAATTGTTGCACATAAACATAAGATGAAAATTCCATTTGAAAAAACAAATGAAGCTCATGTAAAAAACAAATTGCTGCGAAAATACCATCTGGAACTGGAAATCAGTACCCACAAAACCTTTTCTAAAAAGAAGCAACTATGTAAAGTGACTGCTCCACGGGATAAAAAGTAACTGAGATGATGAGTTACACTCATCCATGCAAACCCATGAAAAAGAAAGAAAACCTTTGACTAGTTGTCCAGTAGATGAAGGAGAGCAAAAATGAAGCAACTTTACATCAACTAAAAGAATCCCCCTAATCTAGCAGCCAAGAAAAAAGAACAGTATGAAAATATCCTTTCACTAGAGACTACTATGGTCGTACAAACATTGCAGTGCAATAAGGGATGTACATTCTTGGTGAGTCCAATCAGGCATCATATTCCAACGTGCTGAAATCTGACACATAAAATGCTGAATACTTGAACCAACCATAATGTTAAGAGCTTTATACGATTTTTAGACTCTGACACCTTCATATGTCTACCAATTAACCAAGTAGACCGAAAGCATAGAAAAAGTATGCTACCACCCAAATAAACTACATAGGTAACAAATGGAATCATTTACCCTCCTAAGCATAAAACAATAAATAAATAAAAAATCAAACAAATCAACTTCAGTACTTTATACTGAAACTCTTAACTGTCCTTCACCAAGCAAACCATTTTTGGTTTCACTGTGAGGAAACTATTATTTTCACAAGTATTAATGCACCATATCTTACAAAACCTTTTCTACCATAATTACATCACTACAGCCTCAACCTTGCTCCATGGGCAGAAATGACAAGCCTCAGAAGAAAGGATATATTTCCAAACCAGATGAAACGTGTAGCAAAACCCTATCTTTGCAACCACATTAATGATTTCACATTTTCCTATTCCGAACCAAATCCTACTTGAAACACCAAAAAACTTGCATTGTAGTCTTGGAAAACCAAAAATAATCACAAAAGTTTTAACAAAACTATTGGAAATCAACTCAACAAATAGCTTTCGAACAAAGAAGCAATAAATACGAAAAGTAAAAGTATATAAGCATCAGAAAAAATAAATAAATAAATAAAACATCCATGGTTCGTGAATGCCAGAAGAAAAATTCAAATAACGAGTTAATAGAATTACTGAATTGGACATCACGAAGCACTGGCTTGATTAATTCTTTAGGGATTTGTTGAACTCTTTTGATGGCATTGCTCTCAGAAACCAATGCCTCTTCATAGGTCAAATTACCCTTCCCGGTAACTTTGCATGTCCAAACCCGACGACGATAAAGATTAATCCGAATCAAATAATCGCTGCAACAACCGAAAACCCTCGATCAAAACCTAAAAAAGATAAAAACTTTTATCCCCCTACCGTAAATTCCATTGCACCTGTACAGTTTGAAGATCTCTTTCGTGAAGCGAACTTGAAAAACTCGCTCATGGGGCTTCAAATCCCTGGGCTGTTCCGCCAATGGGAATGGCTTCCGTTTGTACAAAGGCATTGTTTTTCCACTTCAATTTCTCAAACCCTAGTAACAAATCACCCAAACAATTCCAAACAAAAACGAAAAAACACAACAAAACATTCCACGTCAGCACATGCACGTTAAATTTCGCCACAGAAAAGATAAAGGAAATAAAAATTCACGCCATTGATGAATGACGAGAAAGTAGAAAGGAAATCAGAGCGAAAAATGAAAAAAAAAAAATCAATTCAGGACAACACTTCCCGCCATAAATTTGCCCCCTTTTTTCCCCTAATAAGAGCAACGTAATTACCAAAGAGAGAAAAATCATTGCAAAAATGAGGACCAGAGTAGAGGCGATGTCGAGGTGAGATATGAATTAGTACTTGCTTAGGAAGTCACTTATTTAAGTTTAAGCAGTATGTGAGTGCGTGTTTTTTCTTCCATTTGTTTTTTGGGTTCTTGGGCTGGGACGGGAGAGAGAAGACGCGGAGGCGGTGGTGGGGGAACGGTTTTTGGCCTTGTTCTCTCTTCTCTCTCTTTCTAGACTTACGTGTAGGAGAGGAGAGTGGGAGCTGCAGGTATCTTCTAAGTTCTAACTTGACCAAAAAAAAAAAAAACATTTTTCTAACTTTTATAAGTCATTGTACACAAATAACTCCTTTTTATCGACACAAATTATCCCTCTAATCCACATTTTTAGTTTCTTCAATTTGAAATTTTAAAGGTTAGAACACCGCAAATTAAATTATACACCTACAGAGTATTAAATATTATGTCCTAGGGTGGGAATGAAGTGATCAACATTTGATTAATCGAACATTTATTAAGTAATGTGATTATTTTTGACTTGTTTGGTAATCTCATTAAAGGAATAGAATTATTTTGACTCGTTTGATTTTTGTATTAAAAGATAATTATATAGTACCTAACCAGTAATAAAAAAAAATTTACTAGTTACCGCCTCAATTTGGACTAAAACCCCTCCCCCATTGCCCCATCTCTTTTTCCCCTTTGAAATAAAATGACAATTTTATCAAAATTGTGGCGATAATACTTAAAACTGAGACGGTAACTAGTAATACCCATAATCAAATTACCTTAGGGTGCGTTTAACATGCAGGAATGAGAATGAAACAATCGGCAAATGATTTCGATTGCAATCTCTTTTTGTCATTAAAGTAAAGGCAACGACATTCTCATAACGGCAAGATAATCTGATTATTTGTTAAGATAATCTTATACCAAATATACTTATCTATTAAGAGAAAAAAATGATAATTACTCTCTACAAAACAAGTCAAAGGCAATGATATTGCTTTAATGAAACTACTATTAATTTATCAAACAAGTCAAAGATGATTTCAATACTTTAATGAATGTTTGATTAATTAAATATCGATTGCTCCATTCTCATTCTCGCCTGTCAAATGCACCCTATGTGGGTTAACAAATATTTCTAGTATTAATCATATTGTCTTTGCATTTGCTTTGCTGACAAAAAGAGGTAACAATCGGAATCATTTGCCAATTACTTCATTCTCATTCCCGGGTACCAAATACATCCCTAGAGTGCGTTTGTTTCGCGGGAATAGGAATAGAGTAATCGAAAAATGATTTCGATTACTAGTTTTTCAAATTGTAAGTGCAAAGCTAACAAAATCGATAACAATTCATTACAGATCATCTTTTAATTTATCAAACAAATTAAATGCAATCTGAATGCGTAGAATTTGTGTTCTACTCATATTGTAGTAATAATTATGTTATATTTATTTTAATAATATAACTTCTATTTTTTATTCAAATTCATCACATGTTTATCAGCTCCATTTATGCTTAGTTTTCAGCCATTACAATTTTAGATTTTTTCCCTTTTTTAGTTTATGCAGATTTTTTTAACTCTTATACTTACTAAGGTATAATTACCCAAATAAGATAATTTTCATATATAAAAGATTCTCACATGTTTATCAACAGTCTCATATACCCTAATGGATAAGGACGACCGACAGGATTGGTTACTTGTTATTAATTTATGAAAAAGAAAATTACAATGGACAGTGCTAGGAACTTAAACCCCTAGATGCCTTCATATCAAGGTCATTAATAATAATCATTTTCCCCCAACTTATGTCTATACGGCCACCAATACTCCATAAGAAACTCCTATTTTATATAGACGTCAATATTCTGCGGAACTCTTATTTCTATACATTAAGAGTTTAGAAACTATGTATCTATACCTAATTAGGACTAATGTAAAATAATCTGCAAAGAAGAAAGTTGAATTTATTAGTATAATAATGTGATGGGTGAGATCATACGTGGCTTGACGAGTTCAACTAATCCTCGTGGTGTAGACATGATCATCTCTCTAATGCAATTTGGTTTTTGATAAATTTGGAGAAGTATTCATTGTTGTACCATTTTGTGGTTTGTGAGGTTAAGACTTCTTTATCAAGTTGATGTGTTACTGAATTCGCTTCCCTGATGAGTTGAAGGACTAAACTTCTGATGTCGAGCATAAACTTCTTTTGATAAGATAACTTCCATATTTTAAAAGATTCTCACATGTTTATCCTTAATGATTGATAACATAGAATAATACGAATCTCATAGATTGATTTCATGATTTAATCTCTCCTTCTAACACAGCGACAATAGATCATCAAATGTCCAAGTGATATGAGACTAAAAGCATTGTCTCTTCTATTTTTGTTTAGGTTATCAAGTAAAGACATGCAGCCACCAAACTACCCACTACTTGGTCCATTGACCAAGGAATTGTGCTTAAAAATAAGTGTTATCAAGATAATATGATGTGAACATCATGGCAGTAGACTCTCATTCCCTAGAGGAAGCAGCTATCAATGCCAGTTCTTTCTCTACACTGAAGTAGCTGGCGCAAAAGGAAGCTCAAGAGAGTCATTTCAGCGCAAGTTCTGGCTCAGTGAGCTCGTTTGTGGGTCAAAAACTCTTTGTCAGAGATCCACAAGCCTCATATGTTGGATCAGTTACTAGATCGAGAGCCCAGAAGATGGTTGGATTGAATCCAACTTCAAAGTTTAAAATCAAGTCTGAAACCCAACAGGCCCAAGCCCATCTACAGATTTGGAAGCCCAACCCCATTAACTTTTCGAGAGTATTCGATAATGGACTTACAGATACAACGTAAATGATGAATGAAACCCAATAATAAAAGATGAAGTTTGGATTAAGGAAGCCAGAGGCCCAGTTAGAAAATCAAGCATTCCCTAAGCCTAACTGAAGTTGGGAAAATCAAGTCTCTTCATACTAGGATTATGTTTGTTTACTTTCTTAGATTTGGAAGGTTTTGTAAGTCTATTCTAATTCAATTAGGATAGATGGAGTTTTTCTTTCTAATTAGGATTTTTAATTATATTTTAACTCTACTCTATAGTTTTCGAATTTTCTAAACTATTAAAGTAATAATAGGATTTTGTTTCCTAATCTCAAAATCACTAGGATTTGAGATTACATTTTTAGAATAGGAAGAGAAGACTTGTAATTACCTATAAATAGGCCTCCTTATTTTCAAAATACATAGATTGTTTTTGCCTAAAAATTGCGTGTTTTTGCCTAAAATCTCTTTGAGTGATCTTGAGAGATCGTGAGTTGTCCTTGCGAGGAAACTTACACCCCTTTTCCACTGGTTATATTTGAACGGTTGGACTATTAAACCTTGTCACGAGTTGACTAAAAACATCACCCATCCTCTGAGATAAATTTTCGCACAAAGAGATTAAAGCCACAGTGCGTTTTCTTGAATTGAGCAATTCTGCCGCTTCAATTCATGCTTGTGGAGATAATAGGAAGGAATAGACGAGAAATGTCTATCAATACAAGGGTATTGTTTGTGTAGCATCCAACTTGTCAGCTTCGCTTTCATGTTGATTTGAATTCCAAAGAATATTACCCGTCAGATTGCTATCAGAGTTTCAGGTCGTTTTTGTCCTATTCTACTATTCTTTTTCAAGTTTATTGTTTTCTTTTTGTGTATTTTTATTTCAAAATTTAGTGCCTGATTTTCGAAAATATCTTGAGTCAATTGGTTAAAAATTAGTCCAATTTTCAATCCAAATATCTGTGTCAGAAGTTGTGTCTGAGGCCCCCTTAGGGAACCAGGCGTTTCTTCGTTTTTGAGTATTTTTGTGTGATTTTTATTTTGTTTGAGTTTAGAAGTCATCCTCTAGGTTTAATTTGTGTCAGTATCGAGTTTTAGTGGTAGAAAAGTCAATTTTACCCATAGTCAAAACCCTTCGAAACTTGCCAAAATTTACCAAAAATACCCTTTTTGTGAGTTAGGTGATTTTCAAAAACTTGTGTGTCTTCTTTCTAGAGTCAAGGTTGTTTTTGTTCTATTTGATCTATTTTGGATTTTTCCAATAGGAAGTACGAGTGTGGAACTTGTAGAGGTGAAACGTATTTTCACAAATCGATGCACGTGGAACACAGAGTTTGACAACTCTGAGGTTAGTGAGTGTTCTTTAAGGTTTGATTGTGGTTTTCTTGAGAATACTTGAAGCTCGATAACCTTATCCTCTTGTTGTGTACTTGAAGCTCGCAAATAAATAGCAGTTCTAAACTCCCAGAAAAAGTATAAATATAGTGAGAAGAGGCAAGAGCCAAAGAGCCAATCTTAAGAATCTGACAAATTCTATAAAAGAAAAGCTCTTGTGCAAAAGTCTGGCTAAGTAAAGAAAAAGACAAGCCGAGGTTACAAAAGCAACAGTTCTAAAGTTAGTATGGAAACAAACAAAATTCGGAGATAGGAGTGATCACACCTTGAAGAATAGAGGTAAAAGTTAAATTGCCCGGTGTGTGTGTGTGTAAACTCTTTCTTCTCTCTGGTAGTTGAGCTCGTGTTCTTGAGGGATCACAGTTTGACTCAAGAGAGTACCTATTGATTTTTGGGTTTGTTGCGCTTTTGTGTGACTTCATAAGCATCTATATTATATAGTTACTTGTTTTTGTCATCTTGTTTGTTCAAGATTTTTATTGTTTGTTAGACTTGAAGGAAAACTGAACAAGCCCATGCTAAATTGAATACCTCACTTTCGTGCAATGCATTCCAGAACCGGAAGCTTTCGACCAAGCTCAGGCTCAAATTAGTTTACCCATGAACGGATCTAGGCTTATACTTATTTAATTTATTAATCGGGACACAAAAGATTCGATCTTTAATAAAAGCGGAATTTAAAGATTACACCTTTTGTAGCGAAGTCCCTTGCCTAAAGAAAAACCAATTCTTTGTTGCGATTCTAATAGAAATCCAATTGATATCTCCGTAGAAAATTCGAATATTGCGTGGGCAATAATCTATCAAAGTCTACTTGCTTAGCCCACAAGGAAATCACATGAATCGAAACATAAACAGCCCAAAATCTGATCAAAACTTCACTGCCCAAAACCAGTACTTGCGCTGCAAGTTTCCACCTGCCGAACTGAAATGTAAACTGTCCGGCAGCCTTTGCCCAGCACTTACCCAGCCGTGATCTAGACAACCATCACCACGGATCACCAACAGAGATCGACGTGATAATGGTCGAATCAACGCGCGGGCAGATCACTGGGTTTACAGCACCGCGATAAAGAAAACCCGCACTCCAGTCCGGCGGAAACTCAGCAGCAGTCTGGCAGTTCTTCGATCAGCAACCGGCGATAAATCCACAATCAAATATAGAAGATTTGATCTTTGGGCTGAGTTCAATTCAAGGAGTGAAAAAACTGGTTTGTTTTTGAGAGAAAATTCTTGAAGAAAAATTATCTCTCTTAAACCTTCTCACTCAAGAAAGCAAGAATGAAAAGTCTTGCAAGACTTCCTTAGGTTTTCTTGGGCTTCAAGTCTTCTATTTATAGGAGCTCAATTGGAGACCTAATGGGCTCTCGAGTTAGGCCTTAAAATTTGACTTTCGTTGACCGCTAAGTCTTCCCGACTAATCAACTCCAATCGACCCTTTTAAATTAATTTATTTAACCCACTTTGTTAATTTAATTTAATCGAACCCTTAGAATTAATTAATTCAAATAGAATTAATTTCTAAATTCACTTTGTCGATTAAATATTAATTAAACCTTTTGGATTAATTAATTTACCTTGTCGATTAGTCAAATGCATAATCGGTCGTACCACTAACGGACCAATTATGGAACTACCGCTCGAAAATGACTTTATATCGCGCCATTATATTTTATTCTATCTCCCCACATTAAAGATCTAGCGCTCGTCGGTTTATCAATTTACTGACAAATTAATTCACCGATTTCTTGGTTTTCGAGATTAGTACCACTCGTTCTTTTATTATACCGAACATAAAGTTCATCGGCTGGGTTTAGTATAATAACCTTACGAGCTCATCTCGGGAGCACCATTAACCCGGCGAACCGGTACATGGATTCCTCCGACTAGCAACGACACGTAAGAAGCTAAACACCGCATACCCAACCTACCGAGGTATAGGCCTCAATCGACCGCACTCTTTGGCAAATCAAAGCATACGATATCCAACCCTCACGCCCATCCCAATCTCGGGATTGAGAGACAGAATACTAGGACCGAATTAACTACCCCGATCAGTATAAGTCAATTCTATCCAAACTGATCGTGCTCAATATGCCCCGGGCATATCTGTGTGATTTAAACTAGTTTAGATAAACTAATTTCCAAACCACACAATAACCTATACCGATAGTATGTTCAGACTATCTCGGTTATGAGCATACTTTTTATATATCAATACTTTAACCAATAACGGTATCTACTGTGTCTGTCCACACCCCGTTATCTAGTTCTATGATATAAAGGAACAAATTTATACTGAAACAAAATGATATATCAACTGTGGATATTAGTTTTTGATACAAGCCATAGCTTTTCTGTATTCAAAACTAACAAGACTTGTCCTTGGATTGCTAGTTTAATTTTGAGTCTTTGTTGTTTTGTGTCTTTTGAGTTTTGATTTCTGTTTTTGAGCCTTGAGAAAATAAAACTCGTTAGAAAGAATAAGTAAGTCGTTGAGAGTAAGGTCAAAAACCCAGCAGCAGAATTGCCGCCGGATCACGACCGCGAGCCCCGCCTCAGCGTCGCGACTCAATAGCGACGGCCCCATTACGACTCAACGCATTGTGCTAAAAGTCCAGGTTTTTCTTTTCCTTTTGTTTTGTTTTCTCTTTTGTTTTGTTTTATTTTGTTTTGTTTTGTTTTGTTTTGTTTTCTTATTTTATTTTATTATTGAGTCTTGTGTTATATTACTCGGTAGTCTTCTTGGTTGTTTACCTTTTTTTGCAAGATAGTTCATAACACTAAGAATGCCCGAGAAGAGCCAAATCTCGAAGAAGCTGAGGACTATGGGTAGCCAATCTCAATGGAGTAGATTGCAGCTTTTCTTATAGGTTTACAGATGCAGTTAACAGAGATGAACCAACGTATTGGCAATCTAGAAGCCAATAGTAGGGATCAGTTAACCAATTTATAGGATCGTCACGCTAGATGAGGCCTAATCAGGGTCCCGGACTTGAAAGAAATCCTGAAGTTTCTTTCAACTTAAATTATGATTCTGATGATTCAGTGACCCATGTTGCACGCCACAGAGCTCTCATCTTTAGATATCAATATAACATTAAATTTAAAATTCCTGAATTTGTAGGAAAATATGATCCTGAAGCTTATCTTGATTGGTAGTTTCAGATTGAGCAAATCTTCAACGCCAACGATTTCACAGAGAAGCGAATAATCGGATTAGCCACTACCAAATTCAAGCATCACGCAAAAATTTGGTGGGCAACAATAACTCGAGAATGGCGACACATGAAACATCCTCTGGTCGCGAGTTGGGAAGAACTCAAGGAACTCATGAGCAGTAAGTTCATTCCTTCGTCTTTTATTCATGATTTAGATAGAAAATTGTATAGTTGCAGGCAAGTATCGCGAACTGTTGCGGAGTATTACAATGAACTCGATTTTCTCCATTATAGAGAAGAAATCTATATGGATGATAATGCAACAATTGCAAGGTTTCTCAGTGGCCTTAGCAAGAACATTAGTCAGAGGATAGAGCTCACAGGTTACACCGATTTAGAGGATTATTTTCAGAAAGCTTATATTAATCGAGAAACACCTCAAGGACAGGGGCGAATCAAGTAACAAGAAGCAGTCTTCTAGTAGCAGTTGGTCACAGGGAAATAGTAGCAGCATGCAGAGGAAGCCTGCGCCACCCTCCCCCAAACCCAAGGCACACGTCTCCACACCTTTCCCTCCTAAATATTCTAATTTTCGAAATTCTGTAGCTCAGAGTAGTAAAAAACCAGTTACTTGTTATAAATGTAATGGCATTGGACATCTACAAGACAATTGTCTCAATAAGAGTACTTACACTATGAGAGACAATCAGTTATATGTAATAGATGAAGAAAATGATAGTGATAGTGATTTTGAGGAGATGTCACCTCTCATAGAAGAAGGTGAAGAGGATGATGAGCTCTTCATTGGCGACAGTAAATCAATTGATGAGGAAAATCGACAAGCCCTCCTTTGCTTATATCGTGATTGTCCAGATGAGCATCCGGATAGACCATTGGTAAGAAATTCTACACTTGTAATTGTCCATTCTTTGTGTTACAGTTGAATACATAAGCTATGCTTGTATTATACATTTTTCCAGTTTATATATCGATTTAATATTTTAGTTAAATTTGTAGTGCATTATTTGTCCATTTATATTATGTAGTTAGATGATGAGGTGTCTGGTGTGACACTGTAGATCTCATCATTGGTTAGAAGACATAATATATAAATGAGGTTCTTAACTGAGACAGTTTTGGATAAACTGTCGGTTTAGGTTATTATGTGATTCAGATAATTGGTTTGTCTAAACTAATTGAATCATATAGATATGCCCAGGGCATATTGAACTTGACCATTTAGAATAATTTGTCTTGTACTGATTTAATAGACAAATCGTTCTTAGTATTCTATCTCTTAATCCCTTGTAGACTTGAGCGGGCATGATGATTAGACATAGTGTACTTTGATCTGCCAATGGGTGAGGTCAATTGTGGCCAATAGTCTCGGTAGGTTAGGTGCGCGTGTTTAGTTACTTGGTGTGCTGCTGCTTGTCGAAAGGAAACCATGTACCGGTGCGTCTGGGGTGATGGTGCTCCTGATATGAGCTCGTTATGTTTATTATACTAAACCCGGCCGATGAACTTATGTCTGGTATAGTAAAAAGGTCGAGTGGTACTAGTCTCAGAATTAAAGAAGTTAATTAATTAATTTATCAGTAAATTAATAAATTAACGAGCACTATATCTTTGATGTGTGGAGATTAAGAATTAATTAATTTTAGTTGTTCCGGAAGCAATTCTGGTGTAGGATAGTAGTGCCAAAATTAATCCGTTAGTGGTACGATTAATTTTGTAATGGGTTAATTGAATAAGTAGAATTATTTAATTAATTAATTATTTCTAAGGGTTAATTAAGTAATTAACAAAGTGGAATTAATTAATTAATTAATTAAGTCTTAAGTTTCAATTAGAATTAGAAAATTCTAGAGATTAGGAAATCTAATTGGATTTGGTTTATCCTATTAGATTAGTTACCTAATTGGATTTGGAAACTAATTAATTACCTAAACCCTTTAGGAAGGCCAATCCTAAACCAACTTGGGGTCTCTCTTGTAACTCTATATATGGACAAGGGGTTAGCAATTACATAACACACAATTCAATAGTTTCATAATTCAAGAAACTAGAGAGATAAAATCCTAGAGAGAGAAAATAATTTTCTTCTCTCCAAGTCAGATTTTTGAGCTTTTATGTGGCCCTCTCTCTCTAAAACCGGCGGCTGGGTTTTATCTCTCCTCTCGACGGCGCGTGGTTTTTGAGGCAGTAGCGCGTGTGAGGCTTTCTCTCCCTCCAGGCAGCACGTGAATCTCACGCGCCAGGTGTGGCGGTGCTGGAATTTGTCCGGTGAGCAGTTTTTGTGTTGGTTGCTGATCAATTTGGTTGCTAGATCGTTGCTCACACAACGTGCGATCATAGTTTTGAGTCATACAAGCGATCACCTGAGTTAATATGCTTCAAGAGGTACTTTTCTAAGATTGCATTTTTAATTAGAAATTATTGTTGCGTGGTAAATCGAATGAGTACAAATCAAGATCCTGCGCAATGTTATTTCAAGCAAGGATTGGAATAGCGATTGTGCTGGAGTATAGGCCTGGTGAAAGATTCTGATTCTGTAATGAGTAGCACGAAAGTGAGTTTTTGACCGGGCCCGGGCAGATAATCTTTCACTTTGAACGTTCACTACTCTCCAGATTTGAACACTACGCCGCGCAACAACATATTTCATATGTGGTGTAAGACATCTGATCAAAAGAAGCGTCTAATGATCGTAGATGGTGGAAGTTGCATAAACATTGTAAGTGAGTCTTGAAAGAATTTTACCACATAGGATCTGGGTTTGCACTTGCTCGATTTACCACGCAACAAAAATTTCTAATTAAAGCGGAACCTTAGAAAGTTACCTTTGAAGCGTGCACCTGGTGATTCTCTTGTATGCCTCAAGACTATGACTTAACGTTGTGTGGGCAACGAACTAGAAGTCAATTGATCAGCTACTCACCACAATCCATCTGCTAGAAAAATCCAGCACCGCAGCACCTGGCACGTACTATAAACGCACCGCCCGCAGAGAGAGAAAGCTACGCGCAGCTGGTATAAACCAAGGCCAAAATTTTAGCCACTAGAAACCCAAAAACCAGCCGCACACTTTCTTGAAAATTCGACTTGCAGAGAGAAACATTTTCTCTCTCCAAAATTTTCTCTCTCTAGAAATCTTGTGGATCAATTGTGTGTCTTGAATGGCTAATCCCTTGTCTATTTATAGAGTTACAAGAGAGACTCCAAGTTGGTTTAGGATTGGTCTTCCGAATGGGTTTAGGTAATGAATTAGTTTCCAAATCCAATTAGGCAACCAATCTGATAGGATAAACCAAATCCTACTAGATTCCTAATCTCTGGGATTTCCTAATTCCAATTGAAACTCAAGACTTAATTAATTAAATAATTTCACTTTGTTAATTACTTAATTAACCCTTAGAAATTAATTAAATAATTCCACTTTGTTAATTACTAAATTAACCCTTAGGAATAATTAACCAATTAATTAATTAAATCTACCTATTCAATTAACCCATTACAAAATTAATCGTACCACTAACGGATTAATTTTGGCACTACCATCCTACACCAGAATTGCTTTCGGAACAACTTAATTAAATTATATTCATTAAGCTCCCCAC
Source organism: Knoxia roxburghii (assembly GCA_030378225.1). Classification (NCBI taxonomy): domain Eukaryota; kingdom Viridiplantae; phylum Streptophyta; class Magnoliopsida; order Gentianales; family Rubiaceae; genus Knoxia; species Knoxia roxburghii. The sequence goes on along the minus strand of CM059415.1, from coordinate 38,679,316 downwards.
ATCAAATATATAGTGCTCATTAATTAAAATTAATGTACTGATAAATTAATAAATTAACTTATTTAATTTCGAGACTAGTACCACTCGACCTTTTTACTATACCGGACATAAGTTCACCGGCCGGGTTTAGTATAATAAACATTTTGAGCTCATCTCGGGAGCACCATCACCCCGGACGCACCGGTACATGGTTTCCTTTCGACAAGCAGTAGCACACCAAGTAATTGAACACGCGCACCCAACCCACCGAGACTATTGGCCACATTTGACCTCACCCATTGGCAGATCAAAGTACACTATGTCTAATCCTCACGCCCACTCGAGTCTAGGGATTTAGAGATAGAATACAAGGATCGATTTGTCTATTAAATCAGTACAAGACAAATCATTCCTAAAAGTCAAGTTCAATATGCCCCGTGCATATCTATATGATTCAATTAGTTTAGACAAACTAATTATCTGAATCACATAATAACCTAGACCGACAGTTTGTCCAAAGCTGTCTCGGTTACGAACCTCATTTATATTTTATATCTTTCAACCAATGATGAGATCTACTGTGTCACACCAGACACCTCATCATCTACTTACATAATATAAATTGACATAAATATGCACAACAAAATATAATTGAAACACAAATCGATATATTAAACTGTGAAACTGTACAATACAAGCATAACTTATGTATTCTACTCCAACAATCTCCCACTAATACTTAAGCTGTGCTTTAAGTATACAACTACATACAATCCTATACAATCTGCTGCTATCTATCTAGAAAAACTGTCAAGGCTCTCTTAAGCATCTGATCCCCATGCCCTTCACGTGAGCCTCAAAGACTTTTGAAGTCAATGTTTTCGTGAATGAATCTGCAAGGTTATCCTCTGATGCTATCTTAGCCACGACCACGTCTACCCTCTTTACGATGTCTCGTATCAGGTGGTACTTGCGCTGTATATGTTTACTCACCTTGTGGGCTCGTGGTTCCTTCGAGTTCGCTACTGCACCGTTGTTATCACAATAAACCGTGATAGACTTCAACAAACCAGGAATCACATCTAAGTCCACTAGGAAGTTCTTGAGCCATACTGCTTCTTTCGCTGCCTTTGATGCGACAACGTACTCAGCCTCCATGGTAGAGTCCGCCACGCATTTCTGCTTGACACTCCGCCAAACTATGGCTCCACCTCCTTGAGTAAACACATACCCTGAGGTAGACTTGCTCTTGTCCCTGTCGCCTTGGAAATCTGAATCTGTGTAACCCTGGGGTACTAGCTCAGGCGCCTGATAGACCAGAACTTGGTCCCTCGTTCTGCGCAAATACTTGAGAATGCATTTTACTGCCTCCCAATGAGCTTTCCTAGGGTTACTCTGATATCTGCTCACCATGCCAACCGCATAACAGATATCAGGCCTTGTACACAACATGGCATACATGAGACTTCCTACTGCCGAAGCATATGGAACTGTCTTCATGGCCTCTATCTCCTCAACAGTCTTAGGAGACTATTCCTTAGATAGAAACACTCTATGCCTGAAAGGTAGAAAACCTTTCTTAGAGTTCTGCATGTTAAAACGGGCCAGAATCGTGTCTATGTACGAAGCTTGGGAGAGCGTTAACGAACGTTTCCTATGATCTCGAATAATCTTGATCCAAAGGATATGTCCCACTTCCCCTAAGTCCTTCATATCAAATTGCTTGGACAGCCATGCCTTTACGTCTGATAATACTTTCTTGTTGTTGCCAATCAATAGAATGTCATCTACGTAAAACACAAGAAACACCACTGAGTTTCCATCACGTCTGTGATACACACATTGCTCATCGGGACACTGAGTAAATCCAAAGGACTGGATTACCTCATCAAACTGGATGTTCCAAAATCTGGATGCCTGCTTAAGTCCATAAATAGACCTCTTAAGCCTGCAAACCTTATGCTCTTGGCCTTTTTCAATGAATCTCTCTGGTTGCTGCATAAAGATGGTTTCCACAAGACTTCTATTTAGGAAAGCTGTCTTGACATCCATCTGCCAAATCTCATAATCCATATGAGCATCTATGGCCAAGAGAATCCGGATCGACTTAAGCATGGCTACCTGGAAGAAGGTTTCCTCATAATCGATTCCCTCTTTCTGAGTATACCCCTTCGCCATCAGCCTAGCTTTAAAGGTTTTCACCTTCCCGTCAGGTCCTCTCTTACGTTTGTAGACCCACTTGCATCCAATGGGCTTGAACCCATCAGGCAGGTCCACAAGCTCCCAGACTTGATTGTGGTCCATTAACCCCATCTCGGATATCATTGTCTTACGCCAAGATTCTGCATTTTTATCTCGAAATGTCTCATTGTAGTTAACTGGGCCAGGTTCAAGCACACCTGGGACTAGGTCTGAGGCCTCTCCCACGCCAACAAACTTGTCGGGCTGTCTCACAACCCTCCCACTACGACGAGGTACCACCTGTGTAGGCGCATCATCTGTGATCTCATATGCAGTGTGTGGTGTATCTACTTGTGCTGGTGCATCAGGATTAGTAGTTTGTTGTCTAAGCTCTTCTAGTACTATCTTACTCTTGGGCTTGTGGTCTAAGACATAGTCCTCTTCTAAAAATCTAGCGTTGGTACTAACCACCACCTTCTGATCTTTAGGACTATAGAATAGACCACCTTTCGTTCCCCTAGGATATCCTACAAACAGCATTAATTCTGTTCTTGCATCTAACTTAGCCGTATCTGCCTTAAGCACATATGCTGGGCAGCCCCAAATTCTGAGATGTCTTAGACTGGGCTTCCGCCCGTTCCACAACTCTACTGGGGTTGAAGGCACGGTTTTAGACGGTACAAGATTAAGAATATACATTGCCGTTTCTAAGGCATATCCCCAGAACGAACTTGGCAAATCACTATAGCTCATCATAGACTTAACCATTTCCATAAGAGTTCGATTCCTCCTTTTTGCTACACCATTCTGCTGTGGCGTGCTAGGTGCAGACAACTGAGACTGAATTCCTACCTCAGTGAGGTAATCTCGAAATTCATGGGACAGGTACTCCCCACCATGATCTGAACATAGTGTCTTGATACTCTTACCATGATGCTTCTCCACATCTGCTCGAATCTCTTTGAAGTTGTCAAAACATTCAGACTTGCGGCGCATTAGGTAAATGTATCCGTACCTAGAGTAGTCATTCGTGAACGTCACGAAATACTCAAATCCCCCTTGTGCCTGGACCGTCATAGGTCCACACAAGTCAGGATGAATCAACTCTAATACTTCTTTAGCTCTATGACCTTTTACTTTAAAAGGTCTCTTGGTCATCTTACCTTCCAAGCAAGATTCGCAGGTTGCATAATTGTCAATATCTAATGAACCCAAAGGTTCATCATTGACCAACCTCTGAATCCTACTAAGGTTTATATTACCTAGCCTGAGATGCCAAAGATAGGTTTGTTTCATTTCAGAAGGTTTCTTCCTCTTAATGTTGGATCCTGAGCTATCTATTTCTATGTTTTGCGCAACAGGGGAGTTAGAGTTAACCACAAACAAATTGTCCGCCAATGAACCAGAACAAATAAGTTTTCCATTTCTTCTAATAACAACATAGTCATCAGAAAAAATGAACTTATACCCATTCTTTAAGAGTTTAGAAACCGAAATAAAGTTCTTTGTAAAACTCGGTACATAAAGACAATTAACTAACTCTAAGCTAGAATTTTCAAAATTCAACTTAACTACTCCCATTGCTTCTACTGACACTCTTGTAGTGTCACTCAAGTAGATATCCAATTCATCTTCTCTAAGCTTCCGGGTTACTTGGAACCCTTGCAAAGAATTACAAACATGGTCAGTGGCACCTGGATCCACACACCAAGTATTTGTGGGAATCGCCGCTAAACATGTCTCAGTAATTAAGGTTGAATTTATCGTACTTATAAGCTTTGGACAATCCGCTTTCCAATGTCCCGACTTATTGCACTTGAAGCACTTGTCTTTCTACTTTTTCTTTGCAATACATGGCTCAGGCGTAATTTGCACCACTTGAGCTATTCCCTCGAGCTTCATCTTCTTCTTTCTAGCCTTAGGCTCAGAAGAACATTCTGAAGCTTTGACTGTGACTAAAGCTCGCTTCTTCTCTTCAATAAGACTTTTAGCTGCCACCAACTCTGCCAAGAGCTCGGATGAACTCCACAACATCTTACTTATGTTGTAGTTCAACCGAATCCGCTCATTGCTTTGAGGCAAGCTCCAGAGGACAATATTGGCTTTGGTTTCACCAACGATTTTGCCTCTCACTACCTCAACCTTGTTGATGTTACTAATCATGTCAATGACATGATTTCTCACAGGAACGCTCTCAGCCCTAAGGACAATGTCCAAGTTATGACTTCCATCGACATTATTAGTTCCAGTTAAATTGTTGTTTTTCAAAATAGCAGCTAAGGGATTGAATGCCATATCGATTTAAACTGGAAAGTAAACAAACAATGTTTCAGTTATATGCTTAGAATTTTCGAAAACATGAAAATCCAATTAATTATTGACTTCCCTCAAAACAATAATATTAATCCACCAACATCTCATCCACCGGGATTCTCGCAAGCCACGCAGTGTGGACGTTTACGCTAACCCACATCGTTTGAGAAGAACCAAGTCCATTAACTACACTATCTGACCAACGATCTTTTGATCAATATGGCTAATAGTCGGTGCTTTCAGCCGTACAAGTAAGCAGCGTAACCTCGCGGGAGGAATACTGCAGATCGTACACTAAGTGTGTGCCATTACGTGACTTCTGAGTTTGTTACCTCAGGATAGTGCGCCTCAGATGGAGAGGATGTCGCATTTCTCCTAGTCAAACTCGCTCTAGTCTTCTTACTCAGAAGCTCATAGTCTAGCGATCTCGGGGTTGGACTCATCCGAATGGAGGAAGGCCCTAATGCCAATGCACAAGCCCACCCACATCGCATATGAACCCGTAATGGTGGACATGGGGATATAACATAACCCGCTCCCACTTAGATTTCCAAATTGAGGGTTTTTCTGGTTTTAACATGCAATTAACTAACCTAAGTTATATGCAACCATAAAACCAGTCATGCTTTAAATTCATGCATCTAAAATACAGCATAAAATAAAGCATAAAAATTTAAATGATAAATACGGGAAATAAATACGAAAAATAAATTTCCCGACTATTATGGTTTTAATTGCTTCCATCCTTTGCCTTGATCTCGTGCCCGTCACGTTACTGGATGGAGAGAGTCTTGAACTTCAAAAAAAACGATAAACTAGAGGAAAAACGGGCCAAAAACGGCCCGAACAGGCCACCCGTGTCGCAGCAAGGCCCGAGGGCCGCGCGCAGCAACTGCTGCGTGCTGCTGCCTTCCTGGTGGCTTACTGGCAGCTGCTGCTGCCGGCAGTGTTTGCCGGCACCACCTCCTGCCGCCAATTCCTCCTTCGCTTTTTCCCACGCTATTTGATCTTCTTGCAATTCGTTCTTGGTTTTCCTGGGTTTCTTCAAAATTCATGATAACCCAAAACCCACGAATCCAAGTTGCCCAACATAACGCTTTCGATTACAAAAAACAATTTTCCTACAACAAGGCATTCTAGGAAAATTAAAGAATCCAAATTACATAGAAAAAATCCTACTACAGATTTAATCTAGTCCTACACGGCTTCCAGCACATGGTTATACTATACAAACATTCATAATAAAATTAAATCCGGACAAGTCCCGGAGTTTAATTAAAACCCATACAAACGTAACCATAATAGTCGGGATTCTAAACCACCTGCAAATAAAACCATGTAATAAATCGAACAAGCATAGAACCCCCTAAACCAGATTCTGATACCAATTGAAAGAATTTTGCCACATAGGATCTGGGTTTGCAATTGCTCGATTTACCACGCAACAAAAATTTCTAATTAAAGCGGAACCTTAGAAAGTTACCTTTGAAGCGTGCACCTGGTGATTCTCTTGTATGCCTCAAGACTATGACTTCACGTTGTGTGGGCAACGAACTAGAAGTCAATTGATCAGCTACTCACCACAATCCATCTGCTAGAAAAATCCAGCACCGCAGCACCTGGCACGTACTATAAATGCACCGCCCGCAGAGAGAGAAAGCTACGCGCAGCTGGTATAAACCAAGGCCAAAATTTCAGCCACTAGAAACCCAAAAACTAGCCGCACACTTTCTTGAAAATTCGACTTGGAGAGAGAAACGTTTTCTCTCTCTAGAAATCTTGTGGGTTAATTGTGTGTCTTGAATGGCTAATCCCTTGTCTATTTACAGAGTTACAAGAGAGACTCCAAGTTGGTTTAGGATTGGTCTTCCTAATGGGTTTAGGTAATGAATTAGTTTTCAAATCCAATTAGGCAACCAATCTGATAGGATAAACCAAATCCTACTAGATTCCTAATCTCTAGGATTTCCTAATTCCAATTGAAACTCAAGACTTAATTAATAAAATAATTTCACTTTGTTAATTACTTAATTAACCATTAGGAATTAATTAAATAATTCCACTTTGTTAATTACTAAATTAACCCTTAGGAATAATTAACCAATTAATTAATTAAATCTACCTATTCAATTAACCCATTACAAAATTAATCGTACCACTAACGGATTAATTTTGGCACTACCATCCTACACCAGAATTGCTTTCGGAACAACTTAATTAAATTATATTCATTAAGCTCCCCACATCAAATATATAGTGCTAATTAATTAAAATTAATTTACTGATAAATTAATTAATTAACTTATTTAATTCCGAGACTAGTACCACTCAACCTTTTTACTATACCGGACATAAGTTCACCGGCAGGGTTTAGTATAATAAACATTTCGAGCTCATCTCGGGAGCACCATCACCCCGGACGCACCGGTACATGGTTTTCTTTCGACAAGCAGTAGCACACCAAGTAACTAAACACGTGCACCCAACCCACCGAGACTATTGGCCACATTTGACCTCACCCATTTGCAGATCAAAGTACACTATGTCTAATCCTCATGCCCACTCGAGTCTAGGGATTTAGAGATAGAATACAAGGATCGATTTGTCTATCTATTAAATCAGTACAAGACAAATCATTCCTAAAAGTCAAGTTCAATATGCCCCGGGCATATCTATATGATTCAATTAGTTTAAACAAACTAATTATCTGAATCACATAATAACCTAGACCGACAGTTTGTCCAAAGCTGTCTCGGTTACGAACCTCATTTATATTTTATGTCTTTCAACCAATGATGATATCTACTGTGTCACACCAGTGTTGGGGTATGTGCCCTTTTGAGGGCTATTTATGTAAATAAACTTTGAGGGTTATTTATGTAAATAAGACATTTGTCGTTTGATTGATTATTTATCTGATGAGTTAATTTCATGAAATTATATTCTTGTGCATATTGAATTTCATGAAATCGATCCGCCAAAAAGAAACACTCCATGGACTTTTAGATCATGAGTGATTCTTTTGAGTAGTACTCGTACGAGGATCCTTAGACCAGAAATCACTGCATAGTCTTAGGTGAATTAGAGTGTGCTTTGACATATGCCTAACGGGACCGTAACAGGTTGCCAAGTACCAGTATGATTGGGTACGCTATGAGTCACGCTAAGGTATGTAGGTGAAGTGATGGGACTACAAGTCTCTCTTAAATGAGAGATGCTATCTTGGCCGCTTGATAGTGAACTGAGAAGTGCATGGCCGTGCCCAAGAAATGATAAGGGTTATCATTTGCTTGATTAAGTTCAGTGTCACTAAGAGATCAAGTAAAACGTTGAGCTATATAAGGATGATTGGTTCCATGCCTTATGCTAAACTGGATATCAGTGTAGAGGACATTACGTAGTATACTCGGAAGGTTGTGTTGAATCACCATTCGACCCTCCGTTCTGTATTGTGTAGTCATTATGTCTTGCTAGAGACCACTAATGATTTATGGATTAATTAATGAGATTAATTTATTCATTGTCAATTTGGAATGGGCCTACAGGATCGCACATAAGTGAGTTCGATGATTCAGAATTAATTAAATTGCCTGTTTTAAGTATAAAAGTTATACTTAAATTGATAATATTTAATTAAATAGTTTAAATTAAATATTATTGAAGAGTATTATGGTATTAATTAAGAGTTAATTAATTACCTAGGAAGAATTGAATTGGGCTGACAAGTCAAGGGACCTAATTATGAATTGAGGTTCTTGACCCATCAGCCTGATCCATGGATCAATGGGTTGATCCATGGTGTTGGTTAAACCCAACTCAGTAAATAATTAATTAATTATTATTAATTATTATTAAAACAGATACTTCTCAAATCAGAGAAGTATCTGGAGTCTGTTAAAAAAGTTTTTAACAGAATTGGTTTTAAAACGTTTAGAAAAGGATTTTAAAAAAAAAGACTTCTGAACTATTCTAAAACAGACTCTGAAAAACCATTCTTCCCAGAGAGAAAAACGTTTTCTCTTGAACAGGCAAATTTTGGGGCTAGCACCAGTTCTGAGAGAACTCCAGTGCAAGAACGTAGAGGCAATTCGCGTGAATTGTTCTTGGTGGTGAACACAATCTTCCCAAAGGATCCAGGCGACTGCACAACCGATTACGCGTCGAGGGTAAGACCCGATCCTCTTAGAATTTAGGCTATTCCGTAGCATAATTTAGGAAATTATGCATGCCTAGTTCCAACAGTGGTATCAGAGCCTGGTTAATTTGTTTTAATTAAAAGTGTTTTGATTGAAAAATTGGGTATAAAATTTTTTTTCTTGAAAAACGGTTTTAAGAAAAAAAAAATGTTGCTGGGAATGGTTGCCCATTTTTTTGGGAATGGTCGTCGGAGCGTTTTTCCGGCCGGCCGGAAGTTCACCGGAAAACGCAAAGTGCTCAAATTGGCCTGAATTTTTTTGTGGGTTTTGTTCTTTTCTTCATGGGGAACCATTTCGCGTTGATTTGGGGTGTCAAAAACGTTTTGATTGCAAAATTTTGGAGAGAATTTTATGGGTTTCCAAAACCCACTTCGCCGGGAAAAATGTTTTTCCGTTTTGGGGTTTTGAAAGCCGCGGGCTGGTCGGAATGGCTGCTGTGTGTTTTTTTTTTTTCCTCCGTTTTGATTTGCAGGTGTTGGGTCGTCCGTTTTGCCGGAATCCATGTTGGCGGGTTGCTTCGGTTTCATCGAAGCGGCCGCTGGGTTCGACGTTGACGGGCGGAGAACGATATACTTCTTCTCCAAATCGCTACTGGTCTTCCTTCGATCGGCATTTGATGTCAGTTGGGAAGACCGCCATCGGGGGCCGAAAATGTTCTGGACACCGAAGGATTGCAGCGACGCCAGATGCCGAAGAAGGTGACCAGGTCACCGGGGAAGAAGAAGGAGGCGGCGGGGGGCTGGTGCCCTAATTGGGTGAAATGACCAAATTGCCCCCACCGCACTCCATAATCCCAGAAATGCCAGCATTTTAAAATTGTTTTGAAAAATTTGCAAAACAACCTCAGAAGTTTTAAACCTTAAAACCCTAGCCCGAGAGGTTTTGTAAATTACAGATTGGCCTCAAAATTTTCAGAAAAACCTTAATTTTCTGAATTTTAAAATTTGATAATATTTTAATTTATAATTTAGGATAAATTAAAAGATATTATCAGATTTTAAATCACGATAAGATAAGATTAGATTTATATTTAATTCTTATCCTATAGAATTTTAAAATTTAGAATTTGAATAATTATCTTAATGAGATTAGGATAATTAGAAATATTTAAATTTTAAAATTAGAAAAAAAATTATCTTAATAAAATTAGATAATTAAATGAATGAATAATTAATTAATTAATTAATAAGATTAGTTAATTAATTATTATGTTTTATTTATTTATTCATTTTCTGAAATAATGTGTTATTTATTTAAAATGTTTAAATAATTGCACGCATTATTGGTATGACCATGCATCATTCGATTAAAATGAATGAATATGGGATTGATTAAAATTGATTATGACACGATCAATTTTAATAGTGTAAGAGTTACACAATCCCTAATTAAATGATTCGGCTTAATAAAATTGGCTTGTATGAAGCATATGCATTTATGTGTTTTTCTATGCGTTGAATTGGGCTTAAAATTTATTATTTAAATTTTGGGCCTGCGAGCCATTTTAAAATTGGGCCTGCGTGCCTATTAAATAATTATGTAATAGTTAGGCCCAAAAGGAGGTTCCAAAGAAGTCCATGATGGAGCCCAGGAACGGAAGCCCAAAATAGAGGCCCAAAAAGAGTTTTTTTTTTTTTTTCCTTAAAAGGCCCTGTAATAGATTAGAGCCCAATTCATCGCATTTTCGTAATTTTATGTTTTGTGAATGAATGAAAATGACAATGCATGTTAAGCCGATCAAACTTAAATCCCAAAAACCCAAGATTTTGCTTCCATACTTGAGGGCCCGCTTGAGCGTTGAACGTCTGGTGGACTTAGAGAGCCCAAGGGCCTCAGGTTTTCTTCGTGCAGCGGGTTGTTGCATAATAGTGCCCAACTTTATCACTGCCATTAATGAGTGGAAAAACTGTTTGGGTATTAGATGCTCAACTTTATCACTACCACTTGTTATGGAAAAACTGTGTGGGTGTCTATTGATGTGATGCCTTGAGGGATGGTTTAACTTGGGAAAATTAATCCTAGCTTGACCCGATAAGTTGACTAGGGATTAATTTTGCAAAGATAGGATGGTGTCAAACATTTGGAATGTTCATCCTATCACCGAAAAGTTGCATTGTGATGCAATTGGAAATCGTTAAATTACATAGGGATGTGATTTGAACGTCGCCTACCAAAAGAGCCCAATCCCTACGATACTTGCCAAAGCAAGACTGGGGTTGACTCTTTGTGGATTTTCGGCCCACAATCTAGCACCAACACAAAATTGTTTGGGATTTCAATTTTGGCTATTGTGGAAAATATTTTAAAACTCATTCTAATGTTTTGCATCTTTCTTTTGTAGAAATGGCATCTACTAGCACTAATACATATAATCTCACTCTAAGAAGCGTTTTGGACAAAGAAAAACTTGTTGGTCCAAACTTTTTAGATTGGGAAAGAAACTTGAGAATTGTTCTCAAACAAGAAAGGAAGCTAAATATCTTAGACGCTGCTTTACCTGAACCACCAGTAAATGCTACGGCTGCTGTTCAACGAGCATGGGAAAAGCTGAAAAGCGATTCCGATGACGTGACATGTCTGATGCTCGCGACTATGTCAGGCGAGCTTCAGAAACAATTCATGAATTCAGAAGCGTTCCAAATTTATGTGTCACTAACGGAAATGTTCCGTGAACAAGCCCGTAACGAAAGGTTCGTTATGATAAAAGCATTGATCTCGTGCAAAATGGCGAAGGGTTCGTCAGTAAGCACGCATTTGATCACCCTAGAGAGATTAAATGCACCTCTTTCTAGAGAGTTAGCCATTGACATCATCTTGGCTTCACTGCCTGATGATTACAATGATTTTGTGGTAAACTACAACATGCATAACATGGAGAGGACGATTCCTGAGCTCCATGGAATGCTTAAAAATACTGAGCAAACCCTTCGGAAGGCAACGCCAGTACTTGTTGTAGAAAAAGGTAAGGGCACCAAGAGAAAGTTTAAAGGCAAGGCAAAAGTTGCTGAAAACAAGAAGCCTCGCAGTAAGACTGCTTCTAAGGCTCAGCCTCAAACTCCTCCTGCTAAGAAAAATGCTCAGAAGGACGCGGTATGTTTCCATTGCAATCAAAAGGGGCATTGGAGAAGAAACTGCAAGTTGTTTCTTGAAGAGAAGAAACAGAATCCTTCGGCTTCAGGTATCTTTGTTATTGAAATTAATCTTTCTATGTCCACCTCATGGGTATTAGATACCGGATGTGGGGCTCACATTTGTACTAATGTGCAGGGATTGAGAAATAGAAGGATGACAAAGAAAGGCGAAGTAGATCTCCGAGTGGGCAACGGGGCAAGAGTTGCAGCTGTTGAAGTTGGAGATTACACTTTGTATTTGCCTTCCGGTTTAAACATTGTTTTAGAGAATTGTTATTATGTACCTACTATGAGTAGGAATATTATTTCAATTTCTTGCTTGGATATTAAAGGATTTCGTTTTATTATTGGTAATAAATCGTTGTCTTTATATCAAAAAGATGTTTTATACGGTGTTGCAAATTTGTGCAATGGCCTATATATCTTGGATTTGACCCAAGAGAAACCGGTTTATAACATTGAAAAGAAAGCCAAATTAGTTCAATCTGATTTAAGTCCAACATATCTGTGGCATTGTCGTTTAGGCCATGCAAATGAGAAGCGAATTCAGAGACTTCATAAGGATGGAGTGATTGGGTCATTTGATTTCGAATCATATGACACATGTGAACCCTGTTTGCAAGGCAAAATGACGAAGAGTCCTTTCAGCAAGAAAGGCGAGATGACTAGTGAGCTATTGGCTCTAATACATACAGATGTATGTGGACCAATGAGCACATAAGCCAGAGGTGGATTTGAATACTTCATGACTTTTACCGATGACTATAGTAGATATGGTTATGTCTACGTAATGAGGTATAAAAGTGAAACTTTTGAAAAGTTCAAAGAGTTTAAAAACGAAGTAGAAAATCAGTTAAATAGAAGGATTAAGGCTATTCGCTCCAATCGGGGAGGTGAATACCTTAGTGATGAGTTCGATGGCTATCTAAAACAGTGTGGAATTGTTTCACAGCTGACTCCAGCAGGAACACCTCAATGGAATGGTGTATCCGAGAGGAGGAATAGGACCTTATTAGATATGGTTCGATCTATGATGGGCCAAGCGACTCTCCCTATGTCCTTTTGGGGTTATGCCCTCCTTTCAGCAGCCTACTTACTAAATCGTATTCCATCTAAGGCAGTAGATAAGACTCCATATGAGATGTGGACGGGTCAAAAACCCTATATGTCATATCTACGAGTTTGGGGTTGTCAAGCTCATGTAAAGCTTTACAAAGTAGTAAGCTTGAACCTAAAACTGACAAATGCCTGTTTGTTCTACAATCCAACTGAGAACAAAGTGTTTGTTGCTCGAGGAGCCACTTTCTTAGAGAAAGAGTTTCTCTACAAGAAAGATAGTGGGAGTAAAATAGAACTCGGAGAAGTTCCAGAACCACAAGAGAATATAGAACGATCTATAGAACCTCAGATGGAAGTTGACATGGAAACTCATGAAGCTGAGCAGCCTGAGTCAACAACACAAGAACCTAGAAGGTCTAGTAGATCTCGTCATGAACCCGAGAGATACGGATTTCTCGTAACTGACGATCAAGATTTGATCTTGACGGACTCTAATGAGCCCGTGAACTACAAACAGGTTTTAGAAAGTCCAGATTCAGATAAATGGCTACAAGCAGTGGAAGCTGAAATGCAATCCATGAGGGACAATAAAGTATGGACTTTGATTGACCCTCCTTTTCAGGCAAAGGTTGTCGATTGCAAGTGGATTTTCAAGTTAAAACCTGGCGGGATCTTCAAGGCACGACTAGTGGCTAAAGGTTTCAGACAGACTCATGGTATAGACTATGATGAAACCTTCTCCCCTGTCGTGATGCTCAAGTCCATTCGGACTATGCTCGCCATAGCTGCATATTATGACTATGAGATATGGCAGATGGATGTTAAGACGGCATTCCTGAATGGAAACCTACTCGAGGATGTTTATATGAAACAACCCAAAGGATACATTGATCAAGAGCATCCAAATCGTGTATGCAAGCTTCAGAGGTCCATCTACGGACTAAAGCAAGCATCTCGGAGTTGGAATCTTCGTTTTGACGAGGCAGTAAAAGGTTACGGCTTCATAAAGAACGAAGATGAGCCTTGTGTTTACAAGAAGGTTAGTGGGAGCAAGATAGTTTTCCTTGTCCTATATGTGGACGACATCCTACTCATAGGAAATGACATTCCCATGATAAAAGACATCAAACAATGGTTGGGGACTGTATTTTCTATGAAAGACTTAGGAGAAGCTGAAATGATACTAGGTATCAAGGTCTATAGAGATAGGTCAAAAAGGCTTCTGGGACTAAGTCAAGAAGGGTACATAGACAAGATATTGAAAAGATTCAATATGTCTAACTCCAAAAATGGTAAGGTACCATTTAGACATGGCCTTCTCTTGAAGAAGAACCAAGGTCCTTCAACAAGAGAGGAGAGGGATACAATGAGTAGAGTACCATATGCTTCGGCAATAGGATCTATCATGTATGCCATGTTATGTACCCGCCCAGATGTCGCACATGCACTGAGCATGACTAGCAGATACCAACAAGATCCAGGAACAGATCATTGGACTGCAGTCAAAGCAATCCTAAAGTACTTACAAAGAACTAAAGGATTAATGCTAGTGTATGGAGGACAAGAACAGCTCATTGTACAAGGTTACGCTGATGCTGCTTTCAAAACAGATCAAGATGACATGAAGTCACAATCAGGCTACGTGTTTAGTCTGAATGGCGGTGCAATAAGTTGGAAAAGCTCAAAGCAAGATACAACAGCCGATTCTACAACAGAGTCTGAGTACATTGCTGCATCAGATGCTGCAAAGGAAGCTGTTTGGTTGAGAAAGTTTGTGTCAGACATCGGAGTGATACCGAGTATCCAAGATCCGATATAACTTTTCTGTGACAATAACGGGGCCATCACACAAGCAAAGGAGCCTCGGTTACACCAGAAAACCAAACACATACTCAGAAGGTTTCACCTCATCCGAGAGATCATTGATCGAGGAGATGTGAAAGTGTGCAAAATAGGGTCAGACGACAATGTAGCAGATCCTCTCACAAAAGCTCTACCGCAGTCAAAGTTTGATAGACATGTAATAGAGCTTGGTCTTAAACAGTTTAGGACATAGCCCTTCAACGGGCAAGTGGGAGATTGTTGGTGTATGTGCCCTTTTGAGGGCTATTTATGTAAATAAACTTTGAGGGTTATTTATGTAAATAAGACATTTGTCGTTTGATTGATTATTTATCTGATGAGTTAATTTCATGAAATTATATTCTTGTGCATATTGAATTTCATGAAATCGATCCGCCAAAAAGAAACACTCCATGGACTTTTAGATCATGAGTGATTCTTTTGAGTAATACTCGTACGAGGATCCTTAGACCAGAAATCACTGCATAGTCTTAGGTGAATTAGAGTGTGCTTTGACATATGCCTAACGGGACCGTAACAGGTTGCCAAGTACCGGTATGATTGGGTACGCTATGAGTCACGCTAAGGTATGTAGGTGAAGTGATGGGACTACAAGTCTCTCTTAAATGAGAGATGATATCTTGGCCGCTTGATAGTGAACTGAGAAGTGCATGGCCGTGCCCAAGAAATGATAAGGGTTATCATTTGCTTGATTAAGTTCAGTGTCACTAAGAGATCAAGTAAAACGTTTAGCTATATAAGGATGATTGGTTCCATGCCTTATGCTAAACTGGATATCAGTGTAGAGGACATTACGTAGTATACTCGGAAGGTTGTGTTGAATCACCATTCGACCTTCCGTTCTGAATTGTGTAGTCATTATGTCTTGCTAGAGACCATTAATGATTTATGGATTAATTAATGAGATTAATTTATTCATTGTCAATTTGGAATGGGCCTACAGGATCGCACAAGTGAGTTCGATGATTCAGAATTAATTAAATTGCCTGTTTTAAGTATAAAAGTTATACTTAAATTGATAATATTTAATTAAATAGTTTAAATTAAATATTATTGAAGAGTATTCTGGTATTAATTAAGAGTTAATTAATTACCTAGGAAGAATTGAATTGGGCTGACAAATCAAGGGACCTAATTGTGAATTGAGGTTCTTGACCCATCAGCCTGATCCATGGATTAATGGGTTGATCCATGGTGTTGGTTAAACCCAACTCAGTAAATAATTAATTATTATTAATTATTATTAAAACAGATACTTCTCAAATCAGAGAAGTATCTGGAGTCTGTTAAAAAAGTTTTTAACATAATTGGTTTTAAAATGTTTAGAAAAGGATTTTAAAAAAAAAGACTTCTGAACTATTCTAAAACAGACTCTGAAAAACCATTCTTCCCAGAGAGAAAAACGTTTTCTCTTGAACAGGCAAATTTTGGGGCTAGCACCAGTTCTGAGAGAACTCCAGTGCAAGAACGTAGAGGCAATTCGCGTGAATTGTTTTTGGTGGTGAACGCAATCTTCCCAAAGGATCTAGGCGACTGCACAACCGATTACGCATCGAGGGTAAGACCCGATCCTCTTAGAATTTAGGCTATTCCGTAGCATAATTTAGGAAATTATGCATGCCTAGTTCCAACAACCAAACACCTCATCATCTACTTACATAATATAAATTGACATAAATATGCACAACAAAATATAATTGAAACACAAATCGATATATTAAACTGAGAAACTATACAATACAAGCATAGCTTATGTATTCTACTCCAACAAGTCTTTGGTTAAGGATTTATCACTAACATGTTTGCCCCATCCTAGGCCTTAAAGGTTGCAATGGCTCAAAAAAGATGGAGAGAAGAAAGTCCAATACCAAGCACTAGTCACCTTCTACATTGGTCCAATCAAGGAAGAAATACTGTGTGATGTTGTTTCGATGGACGTCTGTCATATACTTCTAGGAAGGCCTTAGGAGTATGACAGAAGGGTCACCTTTGATGGTTTAACCAACAGGTATTCTTTCATGTTCAATGGTAAGAAAGCGAACTTGTTACCTTTATCTCCTGTACAGGTTGTTAGTGCGCAAGAAATGATGCGAGAAGAAAAGAGAAAGTCGAAGCAAGTCAAGCCTAAGAAGTCCAAAGTAGTACAGGCAGCAAAAGGCAATTTGAAATTGGCATTGACATCCAGCTTCAAAGTTCAAGATCAAGTCCGAGGCCCAACAGGCCCCAACCCATCTACAGATTTCGAAGCCCAAACCCATTAACGTTTCGAGATTATTCGATAATGGACTTACAGATACAACGTAGATGAGGAATGAAGCCCAATAATAAAAGCTAAATTTTGGATTAAGGAAGCTAGAGGCCCAGTTCGAAAATCAAGCTTTCCCTAAACCAAACTGAAGCTGGGAAAATCAAGTCTCTTCCTACTAGGATTATGTTTGTTTGCTTTCTTAGTTTTGGAAGGTTTTGTAAGTCTATTCTAATTCAATTAGGATAGTTGGATTTTTTCCTTATAATTAGGAGTTTTAATTATATTGTAACTCTACTCTATAGTTTTTGAATTTTCTAAACTATTAGAGTCAGAATAGGATTTTGTTTCCTAATCTCTAAATCACTAGGATTTGATATTACCTTTTTAGAATATGAAGAGAAGAGTTGTAATTGCCTATAAATAGGCACCTTTATTTTCAAAATACATAGATTGTTTTTGCCTAAAAATTTTGTGTGAAATTCTGAGTTGTTAACTCACCCCTAAAATCAGTTTGAGTGATCTTGCGAGATCATGAGTTGTCCTTGCGAGGAAACTTACACCCTTTTTTCACTGGTTATAATCGAATGGTTGGACTATTAAACCTTGTCATGAGTTGACTAAAAACATCACAAACCATCACCCATCCTCCGAGATAAATTTTTGAACAAAGAGGTTAAAGTCACAGTTCTTGAATTGAGCGATACCGCTACTTCAATTCATGCTTATGGAGATAATAGAAAGAAATAGACAAGAAAGTCCGTCAACACAAGGGTCTTGTTCGTGTAGCATCCAACTTGTCAATTTTGTTTTAATGTTGATTTGAATTCCAATGAAGATTACCCTTCATAATATAAGATTCAAGATACATCTCCAAGTATTCAAAATTTTTTAAGAATTATTATTAAAAACACCCCTGAAAAAGAGTTGGAGATCAAGATACCATTGCATATTTAATTCTTAATTTATCATTCATAGACTAAAATAAATAAGGTCTTATGTCTTTTATTTTAATTCATTTGGGTTTGAAGGGGTTTTTAGATCCAATCAGAAGTAATTGGGTAAATTTACCTTTTAAGACCAAAAGTTAGTAGTTGGGCTCCTGCAAAAGTTAGCTAAATCCCGCCACTCAAGCCTATCAGAGTCTATTTTTAATTTCTTATTTTTAGATAATATAATAATATCCTATTCCTTAGGATAAATATAGAGGAATTCGGCTAAGCATAGGAAGTGGTTTAGATCAAAATGAATTTTGAAACCTTCTCTCATAGAATTCTAGTAGTATGATAATCATATGGAGAGAGGGAGAATCATAATTTGAATAGGACCCTTGTAAAGAAAGGGATGGTTACTTCTTGATTTAAACAAGAGGATCGATCATTTATTCCTCAATCTTTAGTAATATTATAACTGATATTTATTTTTGTGGCTTAACTCTTTTATCTAAATTATCTTTAATATGTCTAGTAACTAAAGTGGATACTCATACTGAAGGAAAAAGTCAACCCTTCCTTAAGGAACAAGTCACCGATGATAGTGGAGCTGTCAGGATGATCTACTTCTCGAAGGTTTAACCTAGACCAATTGTTGCCCGACCTTTCGAACTATTATTTCTCTCTATCTTTCAAGATGAATTAAGTAACGGAATCACTCAACTCACAACGCACTATTGTTTAACCTCTTTGTGCGAAAATTCTCAGAGGATGAACGATGGTTTGTGATGAATTAGTCTCATAAGACATGGTCTAATAGTCAACCTAAGCTATCGAAAACCAAAAAGGGGTTTCATTTTTGTGGCTTCTACGCAATGACACTCACGATCTCACAAGATCACTTTGAACTAGAGATTTTGGGTTGAATTTGAGCACCAGCTCACAATTCAAAAATAAACAATCAATAATCTTTCAAATCTATTGAATTCATGAATATAGTGGCCTATTTATAGGAAATTACATGAATTCTCTTCCTTTTCTAAAAAGGTAATCTCTAATCCTAGTGAGAGAGAGAGATTGAAAAACAAAATCCTAATCTAACTCTAAGACCTATAGAATTTTGGCCAATAGAGAGAGACCTAATCAAGAAGGGAAAACTCAGTATACCATATTACAAATAAGATACACTTCTAAAACCTTCTAGAACTATGAAAGTAAAACACAATCCTACAATGAAGAGACTTTAGTGGTCTCAAATGAGCTTATGGAGTGTATGGACCTTCATGTCTAGCCTTTTAACTCTTCAACTCAATTTTCAACCTTTTATTAGTAGGCTTCGGTCCTCATCTACGTTAACTCTACAAGTCCATTATCGAACAATCTCGTGACATTAATGGGCTTGGGCCTGTTGTTAGGCTTGGACTCGATCTTGAACATTGAAGTTGGGTTTGCTCCACACGCTTTCTGGGTTCTAGATCTTGTAACTGGTCTAACAATATCAGCTCGTAGATATCTCAAACAGAGATTTTGACCCACTTGTGATCTCCCTGAGTTATCTCTTGCGCAAATAAGCTCTCCTCGAGCCTTTTCCCGCGCCAATTGCTCTGGAGTAGAGGAAGAACTGGCACGTCTTGCTGGTTCTTATTCTGGTGGAGGTTTTATCATCTGATGTTCACATCACATACTATTGAAAATCCTTGTTGATTCTTCCTCCCGTAGATGATTTTTCCATCTCAAGGCATTAAAGACACAGGGGATACGATATTGGACAATGTATTTTTTAATCCAAAAGGAGTTTCAAAAAGTACACATCAGTTCGGTATCTGAAAATCAACAACAAAACCTAAGAATGGGTTAATTAGGTTGTTTAAAAATTTACTTTCATTTTAAAATAAACAATGAATATCTATGTGTATAAAACAAGAATAGTAAAATTAGTCAACAATAAAAAATAGACACGGAAACAAGAAAATGTTAGTTCACAATATATAATAATTAAATTAAAATAAGGTCAAGTGCATGACTTGAAATGGACAAGTTTTGAATTAAATATTTTAAAGTGATGATTTTATTAAGGACAAGTCTAGAAATCAAATAACTTAAAATAAAACTCATAGATTGACTTGATTAATGACAAGTCTAAGATAAAGTAAATACTTAATTAAAGAAACCTAAACTTGAAATAAGGACAAGTCTTAAATAAAATTTTAAAATTAAAATTGTCAGACTTGAATTGGACAAGTTTAATGGCAATGCTTTATGATGTAAGAAATATAGAAGGAAGGGTATAGATGCAAAATACAATGCAATGCAAGAGATAAAATTTTTAAAGTGGTTCAATCTTGCAACTCTCCTACAAACTTTACATCAATTCACCATTTTCTAAAGTTGAGACCCTATGACAGAAAAAGCTAACCATTCCTTCAGGAACAAGTCGCCGATGATAGCAAAATTGTTCGATTGATCTTCTCTTGAAGGAAAACCTAATCCAGTTGTTGCCCGATCTTTTTAACTATTCTCTCACACTATCTTAAAGGATGAATTAAGTGGCGGAAACACTAAAAAAACACACACCATTCTTTAGCCTATTCGTGTGAATTGGATAAGAGGATGGAGTGATGGCTTATGATTGATTTAGTCACTCAAGACAAGGCTTAATAGTTTAACCTCAACTACTGAAACCAAACAAAGGAGTTGTGGCTTCCTCGCAAGGACAGCGGCACGATCTCACAAGATCACTCTAAACTAGAGATTTTAAATGAGTACGCAACTAAACACACAATTTCGAAAATCAATTTAAGTCTATTGACTAATTTCGACAATGAGTCCTTTTATATAGGCAATACAAATGTTCTCTTATTTTTCTAAAAAGTAATCACTTAGTGCTAATGAGAGAGGGATTAAAAAAAATCCTAAACTAACTCTAAAAGGCTTAATATTTTTGGCCATATTGAGTACGGTTATATACAAAATAAAATCTTACTATATAAGGGAAAAAGTCATCTATCCTAGTAGAATTAGGATAAACTTACAAAACCTTCTAGAACTGTGAAAGTAAAGTACAATCCTAGTAGGAAGAGACTTTAGAGGTCTCATATGGGTTTATGAAATGACATGAGCTTCACTTGTAGGCCTTTAACTCTTCAACCCAATCTCCACCCTTTATTGTGGGCTTCATTCCTCATATACGTTAACTCTACAAGTCCATTCTCGATGAATCTCATGACGTTAATCGACTTGAGCCTCGTTGTTGGTAGATGGGCTTGGTCCTTCTCATCTACCTCATTGGTCTTGCCAATGAAAGAGCTCATCATCCTCTTCACCTTCTTCCATTAAAGGTGGCATTTCCTCGGAGTCACTATCACTTTCCTTATCTTCTTCTACTACATACAATTTGTTCTCTCTAAAAGTATAAGTCATCCTATTGGGATTGGATATGACTAACTCCATTACATTTAAAATAATTAATAGGTTTCTTACTACTTTGAGAAGCATTGAACTTAAACTCAGAAGACTTAGGAGGGTTAGGTGTAGAGGAAGTTGCGTTGGTTTTAGGGAGGGTTAGGTGTAGAGGAAGTTGCGTTGGTTTTAGGGAGGGTTTGTGCAGGCTTCCTTGGTATGCTGATGCTCTTTCTTTGTGACTAACTGCTGCTAGTAGACTGCTTTTTTGAGCTAGACTTAGTGCCTTCCCGCAGGTGCCTTTCAATGAATATAGCCTTTTGAAAATAATCTTCTAGATCGGTGAACCCTATGATCTCTATCCTCTGACTGATGACTTTGCTAAGGCCATCAAGAAACCTTGCAATTGGTACATCATTATCCATGTAGATATCAGCTCTGTAGTGGAGAGACTTGAGTTCACTATAATACTCTGCCACAGTTCGTGTTCCTAGCCTGCAACTATACAACTTTCGATGTAAGTCATGAATAAAAGATGAAGGAAAAACTTAATGCGCATGAGATCCTTAAGTTCTTCCCAGCTGGCAACTGGAGGTCACTCCATGCGTCAGATTTCTCGAACTAAGGTAGCCCACCATATTGCTCTATTAGGCTTGAATTTGGTGGTGCTTAATCTGACTTTTCGTTGATCTGTAAAGTCATTAACATTGAGAATCTGCTCAATCTGAATTTGCCAATCAAGATAAGTATCAGGATCATATTTTCCCAAAAATTCAGGAATCTTAAACTTAATAATATCTTGATAACGAAAAATTAGTATAAACAAGAGCCTTATGATGCTCAGAGTGTGCATGTGATTTGTCATAATCATAGTTCAAGTTGGATGAAACTTGAGGCTGCTTTTCAGGCCTATGACCATGTCTAGTCTTCCTTGGAGTCTGCAACCCAAAAACTTGGTTAACTGATCTTTTCCTACTATTGGCCTCTAAATTGCCAATACATTGGTTTATCTATTTAACTACATATGCAATCCTGCAAGAGAAGTTGCAATCTGCTCCATGGAGATTTGATTTATGTTGCTCTCTTCAACCTGCTCCATGACTGGTTCTTCTCGAACGTTCTTATCCTTATTGGTGTTCCGGGCTATCTAACAAAAGAAGGTAGATCACACAAGAAAAAAAAGACCAAGTAAACCAGGAAAATACACAAAAATCAAAAAGAAAACAAAACAAAAAAAATCGAAAAGAATGCACACCAAGTTGCTCAATGTGCGAGGAAGCCAACAATTAGCGACGGTTCACGTGCATCGCTAATTTTCGGGCAACGGTCAGCTGCTTTCTTGCGGTGGCTTTTTGCAACAGACAGGTGTGGGTTGCAATGGATGTGTGATGCATGGATTTAATGTCACGTTACCGCTCAGAATTAATAATTTATAAATCGAATAATATAAAGAGAAATAGCGTACGGGTCAATCTACAGGGAACGAAGGGTAAAACTCTGTTGCTAAGTGATGTGATTCTAAAATAAACCTTTTATGACCCAAAATCATGCATGTTTAGCTTATTTTTAGTTTATTTTCAATGAATATGACATCTTTTATGAGCTTTCAATGCACTTATAGTTCGATTTGCATGATTTTGTAGTAAGGAGGCATATTGGAGATTTTGGATGAAACTTAAAAACTTTTGCTGGAAAAATGAAGATAACATGTAGAAATGAAGCTTAAAGAGAAGAATTTGGAAAGAGCACAAAAAGATGAAGATTTCAAGACCCGCATCCACTGGGCGGTGGCACTGATCGATGCCAACCTCAGCGTCCATATGGCTCCAAAGCTTGACCACCGCCGACCTCGGTGTCCACTTGGTGCCACCGCCTAGTCGTCACCCGGAATTCACTGTTAAGAATTCCAAATTTTCCTTGGCATGACTCAATTTATGTAATACCTATTTCAGCCCTTTGGAACCTTTCTTTATAGTCAAAGCCCTTGTAAAGACACATACTATTACTCCTTAGAGAGTTTTAGGGTGAGAGTAACTTAGGGAGGAAGAAACACACACTTTTTCACTTTTTTTACACACACACACACATTATGAAATCTCTTAGAACAACCATGTTCTAAGTAGATTCTAGAGAAATCTACCCTTCTAAGTGATAAAGGGTAGTGGATATCTATATTATGTAGAACAAATCAAGAGGTTCAATGAAGAAGAATTGTTCTTTGTGGTGAATTTCAAGAGTTTTGTGGAATTTCTCATTACCCATTGAGAAAGGCTCCATATTCTCTTATGAAATGCATGTTATAAGGATGCAATTGACATTTCCTCATTTGTTTTGTTCTCATATGTGGTTATTCATGCATATTGTTAAGTGAGTTTCGTGCAATTGAACATAATTCTTATCTCTTCATGTTATATCTTGTCTTGTTGGTGGAATATTTGTTGAATCTACTTCATTTAGTGGTTTAATTATGAATGCTTAACTTCGTTGATCATTTGGTATAGCTTAATTGAGATTTCTTGTATTGCAAGCTTAGTTTCCTCTATATCCATTTGTTATTTGAGGTTGGTATCGTTTGATTAGCTTCACATAAATGAGTAGAGGATCGATAGTGGTGTAGGATTGACGACCTTATTATACTATTGGCCATTTTAGTCCTTATAGGAAGGTAACAAGCATAATCAATATGATAGGCGGTTTACACGAACTTTACTTAGCAATAGCGCCTTGGATCTTGAAGTGGTGTGATTCTCTCGCTTTTACCCCATTATTATCTTATCTTTTTTTATTTTAGCTTTCACATAACCCATTTGATATTACTATTTTACCCTTTATTTTATTAGATTCTTAGAAACTACTAAAGCATTAGTAACTAAGGACTCGAACCCAACAATACTATTATTCAACACCACTTTCGCATAGGAATGAAAGCTTAAGTACTATAGTTTATTTAGTTTATGTTTGTTTATAAATTTATTTTGAAGTGTTCACCTAAAACTTATACAACGACTAGAGCACGTCACTAAGTTAGAAAAGTTACAGTAAAATAGATAGGTTTCAAGCAATAGGTAGGTTGTGTGACAAAATAGTAATTATTAACAATAAACTGAGAAAAAAAAAAACAAAGAGTACAGTGGATGAGAGTTGGGATTTTCACTTCCTTGTAAGAATAGAGGCTCTGATATGGCTTGCAGTTGTGAGTTAGGTTACAGCTTCCTACCAATGAAGATCCAGAGTATGCTTCAGAGCACAGTTTCGACACCACTCGAACAACATTCGTGTCACTTACTCCTTGACCACTCTGCCTAATTGACCTTTTGAATCCCAGGTTGTCCTCGTATACAGCCTAGCATCAATCCAACCAGTCCACCTAACAAGGGGATTGAACCTCCTTATCACACATATATTATACCAGGACTTGAATTAATAGAGTGTATAATTTCTAAGGTAGCATCAGATAAGATCTCCCTACAAGCATTCTGACTCTTGTTCATTCATGAGTCTCACAGAATAAGAACCTTTGATGGTATAATCATTTAAGACTTTCCAAATGCAGTTCTGTTCGAATTGACTCAAGAGTTTATAGATTAGGTATTAGATTAGGTATTGTCACTAAAGACTTCCATAAGAACTTGCCTAATCCGTAGAGCTCTTGGGCTTAACAAAGTACTAGTTGCTGAAGTATTGTCAATCAAGACTTCCAACAATAGCACTACTCTTGCTAGGCTCTGAGATTCACAGTGTATATTAGCACTGAGTTATTATTAAGTAAGATTTCCCTACAAGCATTTAACTCTGCTAGTCTCTGGACAACACGGGATCTTTAGTTTATACATTATTATCAATTAAGATTTTATGACCAGAATTCCAATCTGTGTTGTCACAGCCCCTTAAGTTGTATGATATTGCCATGATAAGGATTTCTGTGACATCTTTGCATGACTCATTACTCACATTGTGTTTGAATTGAAGAAACTACACTACAATCACTCACCACAAATAGAATCAGTGAAAGCTCAAGTCCAAGTTGTGCTCAGCAAGTTGGATGACCATCTATTTTGCACATCAGCCGACAGAGACGCTTAAGTATGCAGTTTGATGCTATCAAACCCAATTTAGTGCACTTCTTGTAAATGAGGCTTTAATCTTGCCCCTAGATCATGATAGGAGTAAAAATCCCTGCAATAACTTAGAACCTTATCGGCTCTAAATTAACACTCATATAAAGAGAAAAACATAAATAAAGAAAGAAAGAGTTTAGGATAAAACAACCCCAGTAACAAGTTACAAGGGAAAAAACTCCGAACTCAACTATAACTCCTTACTCCCTCTTGTCTCTCCATTGAGTTTGGAGTTTACTACTAATACTTATAGAAGAACTTGTAGTGAAGGAAATGTTGGATGGTTAAAATGGGAATTTCTGGATTGTTTAGTGATAAGGATTGCAAGCTGTCTTATTGGCATCTTCCAGGAGGCAATCGCTGACAACTAGCAGTTAAAGTGATGCCAACGGATTTAGTGTGGTATACCATTCAGAATTATGAATTTATAACCGAATACAACGAATAAGCGTAGTATACGGGGTTGATCCACAAGGAACAGAGGGTAGAATTATACTGTTAAGCTAAAAATATGAGCAAAACATAACAAGTATAAAAACAGTAAATAAGCATAATGGCGAGGTATGCAAAATAAGGATGAAAAGAGGAATGAAATGAACAGAGAAACAGAGGATGAGAGTTGTGATTTTTACTCCCCTATGATGTAAAGGCTTTTGTTATGGCATGCGGTTGAAAGATAAACTTCAGCTTTCACCAGCTAGGATAAAAAATGTGATGAAAAGCACCCAGTTTTGACTCCACTTAAACAACACCCGTGTCACTTCACTCCGTTGCCACTCTACCTTATCGACTATTGGAGTCCCCGGTTGTTCTTGTATATGGCCTAACACCAATCCAACCAGTCATCTTAACAAGGGGATTAGACCTCCTCACCACACATATATTACACCAGGGCTTGAATGAACTGAGTATATAAGTACTAAGGTATAATGAAGATCTCCTTATAAGCACTTTAACTCTAGTTCACTCATAACTTCACAAAACAAGAGGTTACTAAGGTATTGTCAGTGAAGACTTCCCTAAAGTAATTCTCATTGTATTACACTAATGAGCTTCACGAAATAAGTGCTTCTAAGGTATTTTCAGCTAAGACTTCTTTAAGAATTTACCTATTTCGCTAGTCTCTTGAACTTAACAAAGTACACAGTTGCAAGATATTGTCAAGCAAGACTTTCCTGTAAGTAATTTTGACTTATGTTAAGCTCTGGAGTTGCAGAGTAGGTATTTGCAAAGGTATTATCAATTAAGATTTCCCTATAAACATGTCTACTCTGGTTGAATTTCGGAGAGCACAAGATCAGTGGTTACCACAGTATTACCAATAAAGATTTCCTGACAAGTATTATAATCTTGTGCTATCATAGCCCCTTAAATTGTATAATACTACCATGGCTTGGACTTCTGTGACATCCTCACATCACTCTCTACTCACACTGTGTTTGAACTACTGAACCTTATCTACAACACTCACCACAACAAAATCAGTGAAAGCTCAAATACAATAAATGCTCAGCAAGTTTAAATAGCGATTTACTCCACACATCAGCTGGTAGAGAGGTTTAGGTGTGTGGTTCAATACTATCATACCCAATTTAATGTACCTCTTCTAAATGAGACTTTCACCATGCCTATACCTCATTAGAGGAAGAAAAATCCCAGCCAAGATTCAGAACCTCATCGGTTTTAAACCACTCTCAAATGCTCAAGAACATGAATAAAGAGAATATGAGTTTCATATTAATAACCCAAGTAAAAAAGTACAAGGGAGAAATAACTCCAAACTCCAACTGTACTACTCTTTACTCCCTACTATCTCTGTTGATGAGTTCAGAGCTAATTACTACTATTTATAGAAGAAAATCTAGTGAAGGAAATGCTAGATGGCTAATTTGGGAATTTCTGAATTGTTTGGAGGCTAAGGATTGCAAGCTAACTTTTTTGGCATCTTCCAGGGGCAAATGCTGACAACAAGCTGTAAAAGTATACCTACGCAGTTCAGAAACGGTTAAAGCAGTCGGAAACATTATTCCAAGCGTACTTCAGCTGCAAGATTCCCACGCCGGTGTACTTTTTGTCTCATTGGGCAGAAACCATTAGCTGTAATGTGTACTTCTTGTCTCCTGTGGTCTTGCCCTTAGTTGTCGCCAGCTTACTAACTGCTCTTCTAGAATCTTCTCGCTGCCTCTGCCGGTGATGTTGGTCGGACGCTCAGTTGACGGTGGCTTCAGCTGAGCGGCACTTGGAAGTGTTCTATCTCGGTCACCGTACATTGAAGGGTTTGACTCAACTTCACTAGACACTGCAGTTTTCGATCGTCATCTCCTCACATCCTCTTGACGCTAGCGTTTGGTGATCGTCTTGTTGGGACCATCAATGGACGCTGGCGTTGAGAGGCTATGATGTCTTCTTAAGCTCTTGTTGTTTCACTTCAGAGTTACTTTACATTGTCGGTGTCACATCCAGTGAACGATGTCGTGAGCTAAACGTCTTTAGCTCATGGTTGCCAAACGCTGGATTTTCACTAGGCTTGTTGAAGGTTACGCTCATATGAAGTTGTCGTCTACTGGCAGTGTCATTCCTTCATGCTTGAGAATCCTTGGTTCTACTCTGAATGCTAAGTTTGAAGTGTGGTTTTCTACTGTCTTCATTCCATGCATATTTAACATGCAATCAACACAAGTAGAGTCGTAACTAGTATTTTTATCATACGAACAGGTTGTGAATATGCCCATTGGTGGCTCAAAACTGGACTAAAAATAAGTAAAAATATGTATAAAACGAATCACATCAGCACCCCCACACTTAAGACTTTGCTTGTCCTCAATCAAACCAACTATGAAATCAAAAATAAATAAGTCCCTTTTTAGAAAATCGGACCATGCTCTAACTTTCTCCCTTTAAGCCATACTTTCAGAATGAGTCTAATTAATGCATAAAAGGTCTAAAATCAGCCCCAGTAACTAGAATTGCAACATTGATCACTTACCAAAGTTATTGACCTATGGACTTGCCATCCTCACACTTAAAGATTCACTTATTTTTCACTCATAGTGTTTGGGGCAATATTTATAGGTATAGAAATGAAGCACTCAAGTCAATTATATGCATAACTTCTATCATAGGTTTGGCTAGACATCACTCTTCCACCAATTATTTTATTCATAATTAGTCAATCAAAAGGGCTTGTTTATAGGGAATGGGAAAAGGGTGAGAATACATTGGGCTAAAAATGGTGAAAAATAAAAGAAAAATCTGGTGGCTACAATCCTTGCTCAAACTTATTATTTTAGGCCTTCCAAGGTGTGTCATAGTGCTTTGCCTACTACTATATTATCGTAAGGGTACAAGACTTAGAGGTCATTCACTTTCTTACTTTTTATTCTACTAAGTCGGGTGTATCCGTAAGGGTGTAAGACTTAGAGGTCCTTAACTTCCTTACATCTCACCACTCTACTATTGTGAGGGTACAAGGCATAAATATCCTTCACTTCTCCATTTATTCTCACTACGGACATTAGTCCCGGGATATTGGTTCCTAAATTTTTTTTTAAAGGCAACACTTATAGAGAACAACACCTGGTTATTTTGGCATGTTTAAACAAGAACTACAACCATCTAATAGAAATTTAGAATGGAGGGGTGGAAGAGGAAGCTTTAGAAAGGTGTTTATGTAAAGGAGGTCAAAGAAAAAGGTTAGGCTCAAGGGGCTAATCCTAGGGATTTATGTGAAAAAGAAAAGAAAAATGTGGCATATAGGGGCCTTTATCATTTTGACAAATCATAAATACATAAATGGTTTTGTTATGTATAATCTAGCCAAGTTCTAGATCCATTAATGCACATAAGACTAATCACTTAACAAAGAAATATGAGTCGTAGAGAGACTTTTAGGCTCAAAATTCCTCACCAAAATTGGGGTTTTATGACTAAATCTAAGGCAATAGATGAGGTTCAATTCATGTGTCACAATCCTAATCACCGAAAGCTAAGTTTAGATTTCATACATTACTAAAGATTCTCAAAAATAGACTAAAAGGGGTTTTGAGAAAATATTTTTAATTTTGAAAAATTTTAGAGCATAATCGTTTTCAAAGAAAAATTTTATTTTTAGGCAAAGGGATTTAATCATTTATTTCATTCGTAATCAGACCATCATGAAGATACGCATATTCATAGCCAATTCCCCCTCCCCCACACTTATGTTATACATAGATAAAGATCTTTAGTGTAGTGTGTGAGAAAAGTGCAACTCAGCTCAGCATTTGTTCAAAAGAAACCTTTTTTATTGAAAAAGAAAATACTAAGCAACAGGAGAAATGCATAAAACAATTAAAAACAGATTTGAGGATAAAGAATATTCTATTTCTGTAGCATTGTTCCCGAAGCTAAAGCTAGTTGCTTCCACTGCTTGACTCAGCAGTGTATTCAGGTTCCTCCCAAGCAAGATCCCCGTCTCCCATGAAGGTCTTATCTGATAGCTTCCCTTTTAGCTCCTCAAGCTCATCAGTCTCTCTGTACTCAACCACTGCTCTATGGCATATTTCCATAACCAAACTTGGGTATGTAATCTCTGCACACAAGTTCTTTTGACTGAACTCAATCATGAAAGAATAAATAAAATTCCCCACATTCAGCCCCTCTTCACCCATAACTAGCATCAACATTTTTAGCCCGAACCGTCTTGAAATAGTTGAGATGTTGGATGCCATGTTGAATCTCAGAAATGTGTACAGAGTTTTTACCTTTGGATTAAGGTCTGAATAAGTAATGCACTCCAGATTGTTAGGATCACTTTGCCCTTTGCTAAGATATCCTGGATGCGATTAGGCTTTGGGACAAATGTTTCTACCCATAAACGCTTGTACTGTCCTGAACTTGGTTGTATCCCCAAGTGTTGTTGATAGCACTCTCGTTCATCAGGATTCTTCGTCCCCGTCAATAACAACCTGATGTAGCAGAGGTCTATCTATCACTGCAGAGTGTAGTGATTCCCTTATTGGTTTTCTATTGCTCAAATCTCGAAACTTCTCTTAACAGCTCAGACATATCGATATAAAGATACTCTAAATCACTACTGCTGTTGATGCCAATGGATTTAGTGTCGTGTACCACTCAAAATTATCAATTTATAACCAAATACAATGAATAAATGTAGTATACGGGTCGATCTACAGGGAAGAGAGGTTAGAATTATGCTGTTAAGTTAGAAATACAAGCAAAATAGAACAAGTATAACACAGTAAGTAGAATGACAAGGTATGAAAAATAAGGATGAAAAGAGAAAATAAAATGAATAGAGAAACAGAGGATGAGATTTGTGATTTTTACTCCCCTATGAAGTGAAGCTTTGATTATGGCTCGCAGATGACAAGATAGACCTCAGCTTCCTACAGCTAGGATCAAGAATATGATGAAGAGCACCCAGTTTAGGCGCCACTTGAACAACACTCGTGTCACTTTACTCCATAGCCACTCTACCTTATCGACCATTAGAGTCCTCGATTGTTCTTGTATATGGCCTAGCACCAATCCAACTAGTTGTCTTGAAAAAGGGATTGAACCTTCTCACCACACACATATTATACCAGGGCTTGAATGAACTGAGTGTATAAGTGCTAAGGTATCATCAATGAAGATCTCCCTGCAAGCACTCTAACCCTGGTTCATTCGTAGCTTCAAAAAACAAGAGGTTATTGAGGTATTGTTACTTAAGACTTCCATATAGTAATTCTCACTTTGCTACACTAATGAGTTTCGCAAAATAAGTGTTTCAAAGGTGTAGTCAACCAAGACTTCCCTAATAATTTACCTCTTTTGCTAGTCTCTTGAGCTTAACAAAGTAAAGGTTCGCCAAGGTATTGTTAAGAGAGGCTTCCCTATAAGCAGCTTGGCTTATGTTAAGCTCTGGAGTCGCATACTAGATGGTTTCCAAATAAGCATGTCTAATCTTGTTGGACTCCGGATAACACAAGATCAGTAATTACCACAGTATTATCAGTGAAGATTTCTGATAAGTATTTAGATCTTGTGCTATCAAAGTCAATTAAATTGTATAATACTATCATGGCTCAGACTTCATTGACATCCTCACATCACTCTCTACTCACACTGTGTTTGAACTACTGAATCTATACTACAATCAGTGCTCAGCAAGTTTAAATAGTGATATATTTCACACTTCAACTGGCAGAAAGGCTTAAGTGTGTGGTTCGATACTATCACACCTGCTTTAATGCACCTTTTGTAAACGAGACTTTCACCTCGCCTCTACCTCATTGGAGGAAGAAAAATCCCAGCAAAGGTTCAGAACCGCATTGATTCTGAACCAATCTCAAATGCTCAAGAACATGAATAAAGAGAAATGAGTTTCAGATTAGTAACCCAAGTAAAGAATTACAAGGGAGTAACTCTGAACTCCTACTTTACTACTCCTCACTCCCTTCTGTCTCTGTTAATGAGTTTGGAGCTAACTACTACTATTTATAGAAGGAAATCTAGTGAAGGAAATGTTGGATGGCTAATTTGGGAATTTTCAGATTGTTTGGAAGGTAAGAATCACAAGCTGGCTTCATTGGAATCTTTCAGGGGCAAATGCTAACAACTAGTCGTAAAAGCATCCATGCACAGTTCAGAAATGGTTAAAGCATCCAGCTCGGCTTGTCCAGATCGTGGCCAAAGGTTGAGCCTTTTTGAGCGATCCAAATCGGTTTATGCAGCAGGACAGCAGGGTTTTCTTGCGGCAGAAGGTACTAGCTTGCGACAGGTTTTGATCAAGATTTTCGAACCGATTTTGATTTTGATCAAGTGATTTTTCTAGTGGGTTTTCGTGGGCTAAGCAAGTAAGCTTCGATAGATTATTGCTCACGCAATATTCGAAGTGTTCTTGGAGAATCAAT
Source organism: Knoxia roxburghii (assembly GCA_030378225.1). NCBI lineage: Eukaryota > Viridiplantae > Streptophyta > Magnoliopsida > Gentianales > Rubiaceae > Knoxia > Knoxia roxburghii. Next base: position 38,647,004 of record CM059415.1, on the reverse strand, counting down.
TGGATTTCTATTGGAATCGCAACAAAGAATTGGTTTTTCTTTTAGGCAAGGGACTTCGCTACAAAAGGTATAATCTTTAAATTCCGCTTTTATTAAAGGTCGAATCTTTTGTGTCCCGATTAATAAATTAAATAAGTATAAGTCTAGATCCGTTCATGGGTAAACTAATTTGAGCCTGAGCTTGGTCGAAAGCTTCCGATTCTGGAATGCATTGCACGAAAGTGAGGTTTTCGATTTAGCCCGGGCTTGTTCAGTTTTCCTTCAAATTGGTATCAGAGCGTTGGTTTCGGTCTTATACTTGTTTGATTTATTACACGGCTTTATTTTGGCATTATTATTTTTGTCGAAATGCATAAACAGGTGGTTATTGGTTTCCCGGCTATTATGGTAGAAATTTAATTTTCATTCATAAACCCCGGGACATGTCCGGGCTTGTTTTATTTTTGAATGAAAATTTCTGTAATAGTAATAACCACGAGCTGGAAGCCGTGTAGGATTAGAAAAATCTTGTAGTAGGATTTGATCTAATCATGTCGTCTTTAAATTCCTAGAAAAACGCCTTTGTATATAGGAATTTATGTACTATGACGAAGACATTATTTTGGGTAACTTATATTCGCGGGTTTTGGTTTATCGTAATTTTGGGTGATTCCTAATTACGTAGTAAACCGAGAAAACCCGGGCGAATCGAGAGGAATCCAAATAACGAGTGGGAGCGACACGACGGGAAGTGTCACCGAGGCATCAAAGAATCAACGATAGAGAAAGCCATAATAGTCGCGAAATTTTATTTGTTTAATTTCCCGTATTTATGTCTTTTCGTTGATTGTGTGATTTTCGTTTTATTTTGCATGAACGAAAACCAAACCAAAATGTTTTAAAAAGGTAATGTGCAATTAACTAAGGTAGATTATTCGCATATTAAAACTCCAACGGTTTTATGGGTGCGAATATCCATAGTTAAGATATTGCATGTTAAAACGTAAAAATCCTCAAACTAATTACATTCGTGGGTTTTTGATTTAATCGTAATTTTGGGTGATTCCTAATTACGTAGAAAATCGAGAAAACCCGGGCGAATCGAAATTAAAAATCTAAGTGGGAGCGGGTTGGTTAATAGCCCCATGGCCTCCATTACGGGTTCATTGGTGATGTGGTTAAACTTGCGTGCTGGCTTAGACCTTCCTCCCTATCGGATGAGTTTTCAATCACAGATATCACCGGAATGAATTTATAAAGGGATGACTATAGTGAGTTTAATTGGAGAAAGTTGCGACACCCTCGCCATCCGAGGCGCATTAGTATCCTAAGTAACAAACTTAGAAGTCACGTAATGGCATACACTTAGTGTACTGTTTATAGTATCCCTCCCATCGAGGTTACGCTATCTATGTGTACGGCTAAAATTATCGACTATTAATTTCATTGATCATAAGATCGTTGGTCAGATAATGAAATTAATGAACTTGGGTTCTTCTCGAACGAATGTGGGTTGGCGTAGACGTTCATCCATCGTGACCTGCGTTAATCCCGGTGTGAGAGATGTCGGTACAAGATTATATTTGTTTTTTGAGGATTTTTCAATATTTTCGAAAAAGTATACTGAAACTTGTTTGTTTATTTTCAGTTGATATGTCGTTCAACCCGCTAGCTGTCATTCTGAACCAAAACAAACTCACCGGTCTAAATTACATTGATTGGAAACGTAACCTGGACATTATCCTTACCGCTGAGGGTTATAAGTGTGTGCTTACTGAGGAGTGTCCCCCTAAGCCCAACAATGATGCCACCCCTGAGCAGCGAGAGCCATATACGAGGTGGCAGAAGGCTGATGAGATGACCAGGTGCTACATCTTGGCTTCTATGTCGAGTGTATTGCAGCACCAGCATCAGCAGATGACCTCAGCCTATGATATGATGCTCAACCTCAGGGAGATGTTTGGACATCAGGACAGGGCAGCCAAGCAGTCAGCTATGAGGAAACTCATGAATGCTAAGATGGCTGAGGGCACTTCAATAAGAGATCACGTACTGCACATGATTGGTTGCATCAATGAGATTGAGGTATTGGGAGGTGAGATTGATGGGGAAACCCAGGTCGATATCATCCTTCAGAGCTTGCCTCCCAGTTTTGAGCAGTTTCGATTGAACTATAATATGAGGAATCTCTCATATTCACTTTCTGAGCTCATGACTGCATTGGTGTCTGCTGAGAGCCTCTTCGCAGAGAAGAAGCAAGCCTTGGCTACTGTTGGTCCCTCAGGTTCCTCTGCTGGTCCTAAAGCCAGGAAGCAAAAGAGGAAGAGAGGCCAGAAAGCAGGAGCCAGTCATAGACCCAAGGCGGGCATTGCCAAGAAACAGAAGCCGAAAGACAAATGTTTCAGATGTGGCAAAGCGGGACATTGGAAGAAGGACTACCCAAAGCCTCGAGGTACGTATAAATTTTCCCTAGTCACTGAGACATGTTTAGCGGCGATTCCCACAGATACTTGGTGTGTGGATTCAGGAGCCACTGATCATGCTTGTAATTCTTTGCAGGGGTTCCAAGTGACCCGGCTGCTTAGAGAGGGAGAGTTGCAGGTCTACCTTGGGGATACTACCAGAGTTTCTGTTGCAGTAGTGGGAGTTTTATGTCTTTATTTTTCAGACTCTACTTTATTGTTGAGAGATTGTCTTTATGTACCTAGTTTTCGTAAAAACTTGCTTTCAGTTTCTAAACTTGTTTTGGATGGTTATAAGTGTGTTTTTTCTAATAGATCTATATTTATTAGAAAAGAACAGAAACTTATATGTTCCAGTACATTGGTTGATAATTTGTTTTTAATTAAGACTTACTCCCCAGTTATGCAAAACACAGAAACTAGTAACTCATCACCGAATCATAATAAGATAAAAGAGTCTTCCCCTTTGAATCAGACTTATCTTTGGCACCTGAGACTGGGTCATATCAACCTTAGTAGAATTCAAAGGTTGGTCAAGAGTGGGTCTTTGGACTTACTAGATATTGACAGCTATTCGACCTGTGAGTCCTGCTTGGATGGTAAAATGACCAAGAGGCCTTTCAAGGCAAAGGGGTATAGGGCCAAGGAGGTTTTAGAGCTGATTCATTCTGACGTGTGTGGGCCTATGTCAGTTCAGGCTAGAGGTGGTTATGAGTATTTCGTGACTTTCACAAATGATTACTCTAGATATGGATACATATACCTGATGCGCCACAAGTCTGAATGCTTTGGCAAGTTCAGAGAATTCAAGGCAGAGGTGGAGAACCATCTGGGTAAGAGTATCAAGTCACTGCGGTCTGATCGCGGTGGCGAATACCTCTCTAGTGAGTTTAGATCCTATTTGTCAGAGGAGGGTATTCAGACCCAGTTGTCTGCACCTGGCACACCCCAGCAGAATGGTGTAGCAGAGAGGAGGAACAGGACTCTTATGGAGATGGGTAGATCGATGATGAGTTACAGTGAGTTGCCTACCTCGTTTTGGGGTTATGCCTTGGATACAGCATGTTTTATCCTCAACCTTGTGCCATCTAAGTCTGTGCCTACGACCCCAGTAGAGTTGTGGAGTGGGCGAAGGCCTAGTCTGAGACATCTCAGGATTTAGGGTTGTCAGCACATGTGCTCGAGGCAGATGCAGGCAAGTTAGAGGTGAGATCCAAGGTTATGTTGTTTATAGGCTACCCCAAAGGAACGAGAGGTGGTTTATTTTATAGTCCTCAGAATCAGAAGGTGGTGGTCAGCACCAATGCCAGATTTCTTGAGGAGGACTATATTTTAGATCACAAGTCAAGTAGCAAGGTAGTATTGGAAGAGCTTAGAAGTCAGTCCACTATTCCAGATGCACACGTACAGGAAGACACACCACAAGAGACTGCACACACTATCACAGATGATGCTCTTGCACAGGCTGCGCCTCATCGTAGTGGGAGGGTTGTGAGACAGCCCGAGAGGTACATGGGTTTGGGTGAGTCTTCGGACTTTATCCCTGGCGCTCATGAACCAGACCCAGTTAACTACAATGAGGCTCTCCAGGATAAAGATGCAGATTCTTGGCAGAGAGCGATGATTGCTGAGATGGGTTCTATGGACTCAAATCAAGTCTGGGAGCTGGTAGACCTTCCTGATGGGTTTAGGCCTATTGGGTGCAAATGGGTTTACAAGCGAAAGAGAGCATGTCTAATCTTGTTGGACTCCGGATAACACAAGATCAGTAATTACCACAGTATTATCAGTGAAGATTTCTTATAAGTATTTAGATCTTGTGCTATCAAAGTCAATTAAATTGTATAATACTGTCATGGCTCAGACTTCATTGACATCCTCACATCACTCTCTACTCACACTGTGTTTGAACTACTGAATCTATACTACAATCAGTGCTCAACAAGTTTAAATAGTGATATATTTCACACTTCAACTGGCAGAAAGGCTTAAGTGTGTGGTTCGATACTATCACACCTGCTTTAATGCACCTTTTGTAAACGAGACTTTCACCTTGCCTCTACCTCATTGGAGGAAGAAAAATCCCAGCAAAGGTTCAGAACCGCATTGGTTCTGAACCAATCTCAAATGCTCAAGAACATGAATAAAGAGAAATGAGTTTCAGATTAGTAACCCAAGTAAAGAATTACAAGGGAGTAACTCTGAACTCCTACTTTACTACTCCTCACTCCCTACTGTCTCTGTTAATGAGTTTGGAGCTAACTACTACTATTTATAGAAGGAAATCTAGTGAAGGAAATGTTGGATGGCTAATTTGGGAATTTCAGATTGTTTGGAGGCTAAGAATCACAAGCTGGCTTCATTGGAATCTTTCAGGGGCAAATGCTAACAACTAGTCATAAAAGCATCCATGCACAGTTCAGAAATGGTTAAAGCATCCAGCTCGGCTTGTCCAGATCGTGGCCAAAGGTTGAGCCTTTTTGAGCGATCCAAATCAGTTTATGCAGCAGGACAGCAGGGTTTTCTTGCGACAGAAGGTACTAGCTTGCAGCAGGTTTTGATCAAGATTTTCGAACAGATTTTGATTTTGATCGAGTGATTTTTCTAGTGGGTTTTCGTGGGCTAAGCAAGTAAGCTTCGATAGATTATTGCCCACGCAATATTCGAAGTGTTCTTGGAGAATCGATTCGATTTCTATTGGAATCGCAACAAAGAATTGGTTTTTCTTTTAGGCAAGGGACTTCGCTACAAAATGTATAATCTTTAAATTCCGCTTTTATTAAAGATCGAATATTTTGTGTCCCGATTAATAAATTAAATAAGTATAAGCCTAGATCCGTTCATGGGTAAACTAATTTGAGCCCTGAGCTTGGTCGAAAGCTTCTGATTCTGGAATGCATTGCACGAAAGTGAGGTTTTCGATTTAGCCCGGGCTTGTTCAGTTTTCCTTCACATATATATGCAGAAGAGTATGCCTTTGCTGGACTACCTGGCCGGTGCAAGATTAAATATAGTCGTCTATGTTGTTATGGCAGAGTCATGTACCTCTGATTCCTCAATTCCATGTGCCAAAAAACACAACACAAACAATTTTACCCTAACCCATTTCAAGATCGATATTGATTTATACTGTCCTTTATCAAAATAATGTTGTATTGGTTTAGTTCTACCAAAATTGGGAGGAGGGAGAGAAGACCATACAAGAAAGGAAGAATGAATGCTTATGCAATATGTCAATATGATTAAAGAATTGATGAAGAGAATTTTCTTATATGGTACCGCTGGTGACGGGAAACGTTCATGATATGCGCCTCCATTCGGGGAAGTTGAATTGTCAATTCTTCTGTCAAGGTGCGTCACCCGCGGTAGTTCCGGTGGCTTTCTTCTTATCCCTAGCCATAAGGATTGGGATGGAAAGAGAAGCGTTTTGGGTAGAGAAGAGAGATAAAATAAACCATTTTGTTATAACCCAGAAATCAGTCCCATATGTTTATCCGGTTTCATTAAAGAATTGCATGGCATTGGAATTGCAATTTTTAGGGGTCACAAAAGAATTCAAAGTGTGGAGTTGGGCCCATTTGGAATTAGAAAAGAATTCTAATTCTTTCACTTTTTACCCAAACAAACAGTGAAATTGGAATTGGACCCTCCAATTTCAATTCCACCCCCCAATTCCAAGGGAACCAAACACACCTTAAGAAAAATGCAGAAAAGTGTGCTCTTAGAATTGGACATCCCTTGAAAGCACTCTCTTTCCATTTTCTAGATTTTCAGGGGCATAACCTACAAACAATCCCTTGAAGGATTTACTGTCAAATTTATCTCTAATTGTCCTTTTATGCAGAACATAGAAAATGCAACCAAAAACCTTAAATGAGAGTAATCTGGTTGATTCTTAGAGAATACTTCAAGGGGAGTTTGCTAGTTTAAGACTTCAGTGGCAGTCTATTAATGAGATAGGTTGTAGTTAAGATGGTTTCCCCCCAAAACTTACTTGACAGCCCTGAATACAGTAATAACCCTCTTGCCACCTGTACTAGGTGCCTATGTTTTATCTCTTGATGTGATCCAGAGACCATTTCATCAACATTGATGGACCGTTAACAAGAGCAAGAGTGAAGAAGGCACAAAAAGCCCTTAGCACTTTGATTCATAAGTGCTATAATGAAGAGTTTGTCTCCAAGGACAAGTACCCACCAAGAGAAGTCATTGTGCTAAGCAATATGAATTGCTAGAATTCTATTTTTATTTCAAGACATTTATTTTAGCCATAGGATAGATTTTGGGCCATATTTTAAGTCATTTGAATTTTTGAGTCATTGTACTTGTTTAAGGGGTTTTATAAATCCTTCATTGATTAGTTTTACCCTTAAACAAGTCCAATAAGTCCCAAGGAAGCAAGGGAATTTGGTCAAGGAACTTCTAGAAGGTCCACAAAGCTTACTTGGACAAGAAGACAAGAGGAAGGAATGAGGAACCCCTCCTTGGAGGCTGAATTGCGACAACCCTAAGCTGCCCGATTTATGATTTTTAATTTTTGTTGATTTCTATTTAATAAGGTCTTAATCTTGTAGGATATAGTAAGATTAAGACATGGTATGATTTTTAGAAGATTTAGATACTTTATGGAAGAGTTATTAAGGAAACAAATCCATATCTCTCACTTTTTCAAATTGTAAAGGGAAAGGACTTGTAGCCTTAAAGATGGAAATCCTAGTACTCCTAGGATTTGCCCTCTATATTTTTCGGCCACCCCCTTATATATAAAGGGTATGTAAACCTTCAATAAACTCATGCATTGATGATATTAAACCTTTTTGAGAGATTGTGATAGCCGAAAATTTTATATACTTTGCAACCCCCCAAATTAATCAACAATGTCGTGGTTGTTATTGTTGTGGTTGCATTCTACTCCTTTCTTACAACTATATTCCACAAATTGTTACTATAGAGAGTGAGGTCTTCAAGGTACTAGATCGGGAAAATTGAGTTGTCTTCTATCTTTGTAGAAAAAACCTCATCAAGTGGTATCAGAGCTAGTAGTACCACCTCAAGTTTGTGAATACTATTTCAAGGAGGAGGGCTACTAATCATCCATTGGTGTTGTTGACAAGCCTAGCACTCGAACTCATTTGCCATCATCCCCCATAGGTGACCAAAAGGTGCAAGAACTTGAAAATATCTTTTTTTTTTTTTTTCAAGCAAATGTTAGTTTCTTACCCGATTTGTGTGATCATAAAAAGTCCAACGTTTGAACTCGTTTTCTTGATACATCTAAGTTGTGTGGAAAATCTAGGCCAAATTGCAATTTTGGTCCATTATAATAGGTTTTGTACCACTTTTGGTCCTAAATTAATTTTACGAGGACACTTTTAGTCCCCCAACTTTTTTTATTAGCATTTTTAGTTCTTTTTGATGAAAATACCTTTTGACTAACGGTTGACTAACCCTCAAACCCTTTGACTAACGGTTTGACCACCCCTAATTAATCTTCCGTGGACGCGTTTAGTACTTTAACTTTTTTATTAGCATTTTTAGTCCTAATACCATTTTGACTAATAGTTGACTAATCCTCAAAACCTTTTGACTAATGGTTTGACCACCCATGTCATCGTTGTCGCCGCCGACACCTCTACCGTCACCACAACCCCGCCCACCACACCACTGCCCTGTCGTCGCCCCGCCGCTGCCACCACCCGCCGTCACCGCCCCTTCGCCACCACCACCCCGACCACTGTTGGACTCCCTCAATCGCCAACCATCACCACTGTCTCTCTCTGTTATCCATCGTCGTTTGTTCACACCTTTTTATCAGCTATCGAGAAAAATAAGAAAAGCGGGTAGCGGCTATGGGACGGGTTTGTAGAAGTTTTGACGACTGTTGTGGTGGCAACAAGGTGGTGGTGGTGGCGAGGTGGCGGTAGGGCAGTGGTTGTGGTGGTTGCGGTAGGGCGGTGGCAATGGTAAAGGTATCGGCGGCGGCAGCGACGGTGGTGGTCAAATCATTAGTCAAACGGTTTTGAAGATTAGTCAACCGTTAATCAAAGGGTATTTTCGTAAAAAAATGACTACAAATCCCAATAACAAAAAGTTAGGGGACTAAAAGTGTCTCCGTAAATTAATTGGGGGTGGTCAAACCTTAGTCAAAGGGTTTTAAGGGTTAGCCAACCGTTAGTCAAAGGGTATTTCGGTAAAAAAGACTAAAATGCTAATAAAAAAACTTAAGGGACTAAAAATGTCATCGTAAAATTAATTGGGACCAAAAATAGTACAAGGCCTATTATAATGAACCCAAATTGTAATTTGGCCTTCTATATTCTATATTATTACTTGTTCTACTTCTAATTTATTTATACCTAAACTCAATTATTGCTCTAATTAAAAGTTTAATCACAATACATTAGATAAGAAAACCACTTACGTTAGGGTCGAACAATTTCTAAGGAGTCAAAAATTTTTAAGATGCATATAACCAAAATGGAATGATATTTGTTGAACTTTAATCTAATGGAGGACTTCTAACTATCTTTAAATGTCCGTACATGCATGGATTGGGATCGGTGGGACAAATAGGGATATTTTTAACCATACTCAAATTTGAGATAACTTTGCATTATAGAGTACCCCAATTGAAAATGGAAAAAATACGTAATTGGTCATATATAATGATCATGTTATATAATTGGTCTTACACGTTTGGAACTGAACAAATTTGGTCTTAAACATTTTAATTAACGAATTTTGCACCACGACTGACTTAGCAACTGTTAAGTTTTATGCCACGTGTATGACACTAGTCATCCATGTGGCATCAAACTGACCGCACATATGCAACGTGGAATAAAGGTGCCACATGACTGCCAATCATCCTGGCACATGCCACGTGGTTGACTCGTAGCAACCACGTGGCACACGCGTGGATGCTTGACTGACTGCCATATGGCATGTGCACAAATGATTGACTTCCACATGGATGACACGTGGCATAAATTTTAGCGAGTGATGAGTTAGTTGTTAAGACATATTAAAAAATGTTAAAGTAGACCACATGTGTTAATTTTAGAAACATTTAGGACTAAATTTGTCGAGTTTTAAACGTATAAGACTAATTGTGTAATAGAGTCATTATATAAGACCAATTGTGTTTTTTTTTTTTTTTCCTTGAAATTTTTTATAACCCCATGGACGATTCGGATAATCGAATTTGAAAAAAAAGGTACTTTATTCGTTTTAAAGAAAGCCAAACATTAGTTTGCTCATAGATTTTAAGAAAATATTGAATTATTAGGGTCATTCATTATCCCCCTATTTTTTTTATTCATCGTTCACCTTTTTCTAAAATTGTCCCTAACTTACCAAAACTTCTTTACCTTCTTCTTCTTCTTTTTCAGTAAATAAGAAAAGAGAGAGTGATAAATAAAAATTCCAATTCTAAATCATTAATTGTTATGATTATTTGAAATGGCTGTGAACGATGATTATCAATGGTCGTCAAGTAAAATATGAGGATTGAAAAGCAAAATAAAAACCCAAGGGATAGAAAGGGAAGAAAGAAGAGAATGAATAAGCCACAAATATTTGTGTAATGCATTTGCTCCAGGTAATTTATAGGACCACCATGCAATTTTACTCCTACTGCTACAGTAGTACGCTACAGTAGCGTGCTACAGTGCGCTACAGTAGTCTTCTGTTCTTTTGTTATTTTTGGCTTTTTTTTTTTTTTTTTTGCCTTCCTATTTGAGACTTTTTTTCGTCCATTTTTTTTCTAAACAATTCAGTATTTTTTTTAATGTTTTTGAATTTTATAAAAAAATATTTCTAAATTATCATTTTATTTGTTTTATAATTAAATAATTTTAGATATTATGATACATATTATGGATGTTTTTGTTGTATGATATGATTTCTTTTTATATTCTTGATCTGATAACTATAGTCTGTTGTTTTGATGTCTACTATTTTGTGATCTGATGTCTATATAATAATGATTTAATCTACATTATTAAGTATATTTTAGTTCTACTGTATGATTTCTTTTATATTCTTGATCTGATATCTATAGTCTGTTGATCTGATGTCAAGTATTCGCTGATCTGATGTCTATATAATCCTGATCTGATCTCCCTTGTTAAGTATGTTTTAGTTCTACTGTATAATTTCTTTTATATTCTTGATCTGATATCTATAGTCTGTTGATCTGATGTCAAGAATTCGCTGATCTGATGTCTATATAATCCTGATGTGATCTCCCTTGTTAAGTATGTTTTAGTTCAACTGTATGATTTTTTTTATATTCTTGATCTGATGTCTAGTATTTTCTGATCTGATGTCTATATAATTCTGATCTGATCTCCATTGTTAAGTATGTTTTAGTTCTAGTGTATGATTTCTTTTATATTCTTGATCTGATATCTATAGTCTGTTGATCTGATGTCAAGTATTCGCTGATCTGATGTCTATATAATCCTGATCTGATCTCCATTGTTAAGTATGTTTTAGTTCTACTGTATGATTTCTTTTATATTTTTGATCTGATATCTATAGTCTGTTGATCTGATGTCTAGTATTCGCTGATCTGATGTCTATATAATCCTGATCTGATCTCACTTGTTAAGTATGTTTTAGTTCTAATGTATGATTTCTTTTATATTCTTGATCTGATATCTATAGTCTTTTGATCTGATGTCAAGTATTCATTGATCTGATGTCTATATAATCCTGATTTGATCTCACTTGTTAAGTATGTTTTAGTTCTAGTGTATGATTTCTTTTATATTCTTGATCTGATATCTATAGTCTGTTGATCTGATGTCTAGTATTATCTGATCTGATGTCTATATAATCATGATCTGATATCCCTTTTTAAGTATGTTTAAGTTCTACTGTATGATTTGTTTTATATTCTTGATCTGATATCTATAGTCTGTTGATCTGATGTCAGGTATTCGCTGATCCGATGTCTATATAATCCTGATCTGTTCTCCCTTTTTAAGTATGTTTAAGTTCTACTGTATGATTTCATTTATACTCTTGATCGGATATCTATAGTCTGTTGATCTGATGTCAAGTATTCGCTGATCCGATGTCTATATAATCCTGATCTGATCTCCCTTTTTAAGTATGTTTAAGTTCTACTGTATGATTTCTTTTATATTCTTGATCTGATATCTATGGTCTGTTGATCTGATGTCAAGTATTCACTGATCCGATGTCGATATAATCATGATCTGATCTCCCTTTTTAAGTATGTTTAAGTTCTACTGTATGATTTCTTTTATATTCTTGATCTGATATCTATAGTCTGTTGATCTGATGTCAGGTATTCGCTGATCCGATGTCTATATAATCTTGATCTGATCTCCCTTTTTAAGTATGTTTAAGTTCTACTGTATGATTTCTTTTATATTCTTGATCTGATATCTATAATCTGTTGATCTGATGTCAAGCATTCGCTGATCCGATGTCTATATAATCCTGATCTGATCTCCCTTGTTAAGTGTGTTTTTATTCTGTTGTATGATTTCTTTTATATTCTTGATCTAATATCTATAGTCTGTTGATCTGATGTCTAGTATTATCTGATTTTATATCTATATGATCATGATATGATCTCTCTTTTTAAGTATGTTTAAGTTCTACTGTATGATTTCTTTTATATTCTTGATCTGATATCTATAGTCTGTTGATCTGATGTCAGGTATTTGCTGATCCGATGTCTATATAATCCTGATCTGATCTCCATTGTTAAGTATGTTTTAGTTCTACTGTATGATTTCTTTTATATTTTTGATCTGATATCTATAGTCTGTTGATCTGATGTCTAGTATTCGCTGATCTGATGTCTATATAATCCTGATCGGATCTCACTTGTTAAGTATGTTTTAGTTCTAATGTATGATTTCTTTTATATTCTTGATCTGATATCTATAGTCTTTTGATCTGATGTCAAGTATTCGCTGATCTGATGTCTATATAATCCTGATTTGATCTCACTTGTTAAGTATGTTTTAGTTCTAGTGTATGATTTCTTTTATATTCTTGATCTGATATCTATAGTCTGTTGATCTGATGTCTAGTATTATCTGATCTGATGTCTATATAATCATGATCTGATCTCCCTTTTTAAGTATGTTTAAGTTCTACTGTATGATTTCTTTTATATTCTTGATCTGATATCTATGGTATGTTGATCTGATGTCAGGTATTCGCTGATCCGATGTCTATATAATCCTGATCTGTTCTCCCTTTTTAAGTATGTTTAAGTTCTACTGTATGATTTCATTTATACTCTTGATCGGATATCTATAGTCTGTTGATCTGATGTCAAGTATTCGCTGATCCGATGTCTATATAATCCTGATCTGATCTCCCTTTTTAAGTATGTTTAAATTCTACTGTATGATTTCTTTTATATTCTTGATCTGATATCTATGGTCTGTTGATCTGATGTCAAGTATTCACTGATCCGATGTCTATATAATCATGATCTGATCTCCCTTTTTAAGTATGTTTAAGTTCTACTGTATGATTTCTTTTATATTCTTGATCTGATATCTATAGTCTGTTGATCTGATGTCAGGTATTCGCTGATCCGATATCTATATAATCTTGATCTGATCTCCCTTTTTAAGTATGTTTAAGTTCTACTGTATGATTTCTTTTATATTCTTGATCTGATATCTATGGTCTGTTGATCTGATGTCAAGTATTCACTGATCCGATGTCTATATAATCATGATCTGATCTCCCTTTTTAAGTATGTTTAAGTTCTACTGTATGATTTCTTTTATATTCTTGATCTGATATCTATAGTCTGTTGATCTGATGTCAGGTATTCGCTGATCCGATATCTATATAATCTTGATCTGATCTCCCTTTTTAAGTATGTTTAAGTTCTACTGTATGATTTTTTTTATATTCTTGATCTGATATCTATAGTCTGTTGATCTGATGTCAGGTATTCGCTGATCCGATATCTATATAATCTTGATCTGATCTCCCTTTTTAAGTATGTTTAAGTTCTACTGTATGATTTCTTTTATATTCTTGATCTGATATCTATGGTCTGTTGATCTGATGTCAAGTATTCACTGATCCGATGTCTATATAATCATGATCTGATCTCCCTTTTTAAGTATGTTTAAGTTCTACTGTATGATTTCTTTTATATTCTTGATCTGATATCTATAATCTGTTGATCTGATGTCAAGCATTCGCTGATCCGATGTCTATATAATCCTGATCTGATCTCCCTTGTTAAGTGTGTTTTTATTCTGTTGTATGATTTCTTTTATATTCTTGATCTAATATCTATAGTCTGTTGATCTGATGTCTAGTATTATCTGATTTTATATCTATATAATCATGATATGATCTCTCTTTTTAAGTATGTTTAAGTTCTACTGTATGATTTCTTTTATATTCTTGATCTGATATCTATAGTCTGTTGATCTGATGTCAGGTATTTGCTGATCCGATGTCTATATAATCCTGATCTGATCTCCCTTGGTAAGTGTGTTTTTATTCTGTTGTATGATTTCTTTTATATTCTTGATCTGATATGTATATATTCTGTTGATCTGATGTCAAGTATTAGCTGATCCGATGTCTATATAATCCTGATCTGATCTCCCTTGTTAAGTGTGTTCTTATTCTGTTGTATGATTTCTTTTATATTCTTGATCTGATATCTATAGTCTGTTGATCTGATGTCAAGTATTTGCTGATCTGATGTCTATATAATCCTGATCTGATCTCCCTTGTTAAGTGTGTTTTAGTTCTACTGTATGATTTCTTTTATATTCTTGATCTGATATATATATAGTCTGTTGATCTGATGTCTAGTATTATCTGATCTGATGTCTATATAATCATGATCTGATCTCCCTTTTGAGGTATGTTTAAGTTCTATTGTATGATTTCTTTTATATTCTTGATCTGATATCTATAGTCTGTTGATCTGATGTCAAGTATTCGCTGATCTGATGTCTATATAATCCTGATTTGATCTCACTTGTTAAGTATGTTTTAGTTCTAGTGTATGATTTCTTTTATATTCTTGATCTGATATCTATAGTCTGTTGATCTGATGTCTAGTATTATCTGATCTGATGTCTATATAATCATGATCTGATCTCCCTTTTTAAGTATGTTTAAGTTCTACTGTATGATTTCTTTTATATTCTTGATCGGATATCTATGGTCTGTTAATCTGATGTCAGGTATTCGCTGATCCGATGTCTATATAATCCTGATCTGTTCTCCCTTTTTAAGTATGTTTAAATTCTACTGTATGATTTCATTTATACTCTTGATCGGATATCTATAGTCTGTTGATCTGATGTCAAGTATTCGCTGATCCGATGTCTATATAATCCTGATCTGATCTCCCTTTTTAAGTATGTTTAAGTTCTACTGTATGATTTCTTTTATATTCTTGATCTGATATCTATGGTCTGTTGATCTGATGTCAAGTATTCACTGATCCGATGTCTATATAATCATGATCTGATCTCCCTTTTTAAGTATGTTTAAGTTCTACTGTATGATTTCTTTCTATATTCTTGATCTGATATCTATAGTCTGTTGATCTGATGTCAGGTATTCGCTGATCCGATATCTATATTATCTTGACCTGATCTCCTTTTTTAAGTATGTTTAAGTTCTACTGTATGATTTCTTTTATATTCTTGATCTTATATCTATAATCTGTTGATCTGATGTCAAGCATTCGCTGATCCGATGTCTATATAATCCTGATCTGATCTCCCTTGTTAAGTGTGTTTTTATTCTGTTGTATGATTTCTTTTATATTCTTGATCTAATATCTATAGTCTGTTGATATGATGTCTAGTATTATCTGATTTTATATCTATATAATCATGATATGATCTCTCTTTTTAAGTATGTTTAAGTTCTGCTGTATGATTTCTTTTATATTCTTGATCTGATATCTATAGTCTGTTGATCTGATGTCAGGTATTTGCTGATCCGATGTCTATATAATCATGATCTGATCTTCCTTGGTAAGTGTGTTTTCATTCTGTTGTATGATTTCTTTTATATTCTTGATCTGATATATATATATATATTCTGTTGATCTGATGTCAAGTATTAGCTGATCCGATGTCTATATAATCCTGATCTGATCTCCCTTGTTAAGTGTGTTCTTATTCTGTTGTATGATTTCTTTTATATTCTTGATCTGATATCTATAGTCTGTTGATCTGATGTCAAGTATTTGCTGATCTGATGTCAATATAATCCTGATCTGATCTCCCTTGTTAAGTGTGTTTTAGTTCTACTGTATGATTTCTTTTATATTCTTGATCTGATATATATAGTCTGTTGATCTGATGTCTAGTATTATCTGATCTGATGTCTATATAATCATGATCTGATCTCCCTTTTGAGGTATGTTTAAGTTCTATTGTATGATTTTTTTATATTCTAGATCTGATATCTATAGTCTGTTGATCTGATGTCAAGTATTCGCTAATCCGATGTCTAAATAATCCTGATCTGATCTCCCTTTTTAAGTGTGTTTTTATTCTATTGTATGATTTCTTTTATATTCTCGATCTGATATCTATAGTATGTTGATCTGATGTCTAGTATTATCTGATCTGATATCTATATAATCATGATCTGATCTCCCTTTTTAAGTATGTTTAAGTTCTATTGTATGATTTCTTTTATATTCTTGATCTGTCTGTTGATCTGATGTCAGGTATTCGCTGATCCGATATCTATATAATCTTGATCTGATCTCCCTTTTTAAATATGTTTAGGTTCTACTGTATGATTTCTTTTATATTCTTGATCTGATATCTATAGTCTGTTGATCTGATGTCAAGTATTCGCTGATTCGATGTCTATATAATCCTGATCTGATCTCCCTTGTTAAGTGTGTTTTTATTCTGTTGTGTGATTTCTTTTATATTCTAGATCTGATATCTATAGTCTGTTGATCTGATGTCTAGCATTATCTGATCTTATGTCTATATAATCATGATATGATCTCCCTTTTTAAGTATGTTTAAGTACTACTGTATGATTTCTTTTATATTCTTGATCTGATATCTATAGTCTGTTGATCTGATGTCAGGTATTTGTTGATCCGATGTCTATATAATCCTGATCTGATCTCCCTTGTTAAGTGTGTTTTTATTCTGTTGTATGATTTCTTTTATATTCTTGATCTGATATATATAGTCTGTTGATCTGATGTCTATATAATCATGATCTGATCTCCCTTTTTAAGTATGTTTAAGTTCTACTGTATGATTTCTTTTATATTCTTGATCTGATATCTATAATATGTTGATCTGATGTCTAGTATTATCTGATCTGATGTCTATATAATCATGATCTGATCTCCATTTTTAAGTATGTTTTTATTTTGTTGTATGATTTCTTTTATATTCTTGATCTGATATCTATAGTCTGTTGATCTGATGTCTAGTATTATCTGATCTGATGTCTATATAATCATGATCTGATCTCCCTTTTTAAGTATGTTTAAGTTCTACTGTATGATTTCTTTTATATTCTTGATCTGATATCTATAGTATGTTGATCTGATGTCAGGTATTCGCTGATCCGATGTCTATATAATCCAGATCTGATCTCCCTTGTCAAGTGTGTTTTTATTCTGTTATATGATTTCTTTTATATTCTTGATCTGATATATATAGTCTGTCTATCTGATGTCAAGTATTCGCTGATCCGATGTCTATATAATCCTGATCTAATCTCCCTTGTTAAGTGTGTTTTTATTCTGTTGTATGATTTCTTTTATATTCTTGATCTGATATATATAGTCTGTTGATCTGATGTCAAGTATTCGCTGATCCGATGTCTATATAATCCTGATCTGATCTCCCTTGTTAAGTGTGTTTTTATTCTCTTGTATGATTTCTTTTATATTCTTGATCTGATATCTATAGTCTGTTGATCTGATGTCTAGTATTATCTGATCTGATGTCTATATAATCATGATCTGATCTCCCTTTTTAAGTATGTTTAAGTTTTACTGTTTGATTTCTTTTTTATTCTTGATCTGATATCTATAGTCTGTTGATCTGATGTCAGGTATTCGCTGATCCGATGTCTATATAATCATGATCTGATCCCCCTTTTGATGTATGTTTAAGTTCTACTGTATGATTTCTTTTATATTCTTGATCTGATATCTATAGTCTGTTGATCTGATGTCAAGTATTCACTGATCCGATGTCTATATAATCATGATCTGATCTCCCTTTTCAAGTATGTTTAAGTTCTAATGTATGATTTTTTTTATATTATTGATCTGATATCTATAGTCTGTTGATCTGATGTCAGGTATTCGCTGATCCGATGTCTATATAATCTTGATCTGATCTCCCTTTTTAAGTAGGTTTAAGTTCTACTGTATGATTTCTTTTATATTCTTGATCTGATATCTATAGTCTGTTGATCTGATGTCAAGTATTCGGTGATCCGATGTCTATATAATCCTGATCTGATCTCCCTTGTTAAGTGTGTTTTTATTCTGTTGTATGATTTCTTTTATATTCTTGATCTGATATCTATAGTCTGTTGATCTGATGTCTAGTATTATCTGATCTTATGTCTAAATAATCATGATATGATCACCCTTTTTAAGTATGTTTATGTTCTACTGTATGATTTCTTTTATATTCTTGATCTGATATCTATAGTCTGTTGATCTGATGTCAGGTATTTGCTGATCCGTTGTCTATATAATCCTGATTTGATCTCTCTTGTTAAGTGTGTTTTTATTCTGTTGTATGATTTCTTTTATATTCTTGATCTGATATCTATAGTCTGTTGATCTGATGTCAGGTATTCGCTGATCCGATGTCTATATAATCATGATCTGATCTCCCTTTTTAAGTATGTATAAGTTCTACTGTTTGATTTCTTTTATATTCTTGATCTGATATCTATAATCTGTTTATCTGATGTCTATATAATCATGATCTGATCTCCCTTTTTAAGTGTGTTTTTATTCTGTTGTATGATTTCTTTTATATTCTTGATCTGATATCTATAGTCTGTTGATCTGATGTCTAGTATTATCTGATCTGATGTCTATATAATCATGATCTGATCTCCCTTTTGAGGTATGTTTAAGTTCTACTGTATGATTTCTTTTATGTTCTTGATCTGATATCTATTGTCTGTTGATCTGATGTCAAGTATTCGTTGATCCGATGTCTATATAATCATGATCTGATCTCCCTTGTTAAGTGTGTTTTTATTCTGTTGTATGATTTCTTTTATGTTCTGGATCTGATATCTATAGTCTGTTGATCTGATGTCTAGTATTATCTGATCTGATGTCTATATAATCATGATCTTATCTCCCTTTTTAAGTATGTTTAAGTTCTACTGTATGATTTCTTTTATATTCTTGATCTGATATCAATAGTATGTTGATCTGATGTCAGGTATTCGCTAATCCGATGTCTAAATAATCCTGATCTGATCTCCCTTGTTAAGTGTGCTTTTATTCTGTTGTATGATTTCTTTTATATTCTTGATCTGATATCTATAGTCTGTTGATCTGATGTCAAGTATTCGCTGATCCGATGTCTATATAATCATGATCTGATCTCCCTTGTTAAGTGTGTTTTTATTCTGTTGTATGATTTCTTTTATATTCTTGATCTGATATCTATAGTCTGTTGATCTGATGTCTAGTATTATCTGATCTGATGTCTATATAATCCTGATCTGATCTCCCTTTTTAAGTATGTTTAAGTTATACTGTATGATTTCTTTTATATTCTTGATCTGATATCTATAGTCTGTTGATCTGATGTCAAGTATTCGCTGATCTGATGTCTATATAATCCTGATCTGATCTCCCTTTTTAAGTAAGTTTAAGTTCTATTGTATGATTTCTTTTATATTCTTGATCTGATATCTATAGTCTGTTGATCTGATGTCTAGTATTATCTGATCTGATGTCTATTAATCATGATCTGATCTCCCTTCATCTGAGAGTTTTAAAGATATCTTCCTTTACCTGAAAGTTGTAGCCTAATTATTTACCAAGCTCAATCTGTCAACTTCAGACATTGCATTTCCAATGATACACAAACTGAAATTGTGTGCAAACTACCTAGATAGTTTTGAAACATAAAAAGTATCAACAAAATTATCAAACCCCCAAATTTAGTCCACGAAGTTATCTACAAAATTCAAAACAGAGCAGGAATTAAGCAACATTGAATATTTAATCAACAAGAACCAAGATTGAAGCAGCAAAAAAATCAGGGCAAGCGCTGGTGATGAAGAAACACAACAGAAAATTAAAAAATAAAAGAAAAAATAAACCAACGAATTAAAACTGCTCCTCTCAGGATTCGATGGAGAACCGCGCCGGCGACCGGCTCGACTTCTCGACCGGCGCTGAGAACACCAAACAGCGGCGGCACCCTTGGTAACCCAAGCGACCGGCAACCTTCGCAACCCAAGGCTTCGCGAATCGACTTATCCACCGGTCCTAATATCACCAAACCGCGGCGCCAACCTTCGCAACCCAAGGCTCGCAACTCGACTTCGCTACCGGTGCTAAGAACTCCACACAGTGACGGCTTCGCGACTCGACTTTGCGACCGGCTCTAAGAACTCCAAACCGCGGCGGCAACCTTGGAAACCTTCGCGACCGGCTCGGCGGCAACCTTGGCAACCGATTTGGGGACCGGTGAGGAAGGGGTTGAAGTTAGGGCAACCGATTTGGGGACCGGTAACCTTGGCTTTTTTTACATAAATTGTATGAGGGTAGTTTAGGTATTTTAGTATTTATTGATTTAAATATTCATTAAGGTATTTTGTGTATTGTTAAGGGCATTATTGTCGAAACTGGGGCGATAACTAGTAATAATTTTTTACAAATTGAGTAACATTTCTGTCCAAATTCATGATTTTAACTTTGGATTGAAATAGGTGAGTTGACCAAATTGTACCTACATTTTTTATTTTGCAATGATGAAACTAATGTGTTTTTGAAAGATTAACGGAAAACGGCCATAAATAGCAAAAGATAATTATTAAGAACGGAAGCATAAAGCAAAAGAGCATAAACTGAACTCTCAAAAAATTAAAGAAAAGATGAAATAGAAATAGCAATTCCAAAAGTACGAAACATCAAACCGTTGAAAGACAAAAAGAAAGGGAACAGCCCTCCCGATCGAACAAAGGAAAGAAGTCGACTGCAAATGCATATAAAAGAACCCCAAGACAACAATTATTTTAGGTCAGCTAATCCTGAATGTAAATCTCCTGGGGCATGAAATCTTCACTTGGCCTGTAGTATTTTTCTGGCGAATAAAGGCACAAATTGGTAACTTGACTCGTGTATAGGCAAGCAAACCTCTCCACCTGATGTGCAAAACGAGAGTTCTGATGCCCAGTTTTCATCAGCTGTCCCCAGACTTTATGGAACTTGTTGTGATACTCCCTCTGTCCCTGTTGATGCCTTAAACGCAACAAATCCCTCTCCCTCTCTAGTTTCCCAATCGCAGTTGATAACAATACTTGCTTCTTGTTCATGTCCACATCTTCTAGCTTGACAGTCCACTTGAGATAATGTATTTTGTCTTCAATCTCATCATGCTTTCTCCTCAATGTCTGGAGTTGCTTGCGGTCGCCACCTAATTCCCCAACAAGCTTGAATTCTCTCTCAAGCTCAGGAGCCACAAGCATTGTTCTCCACCCTAAAACTTTTTTACTACGCATTATGTCTCCATAGATGTGATCTCCAACGTAAAGCACCTGTGAGCTTGATTCGATTGATAACAATCCATGCAGATGCCGGAAATTTCCGCCCTGGAAAACCCTGCAAAACTTGTTTGGCGGTACCCTAATAATATGCCTACTCCCAACCTCAGCCATGGGTGCTCCATTGTTAGTATTAAGAAGCATCCCAGACTTGGGATCAACCTCAAAAATGTTGGCAGCGACATCTTGAAAGAAACCAGGCTTTGCGCTGCCTGTGATTACCACATCAAAGTAACGGAGCCAATCAAAACCCAAACCGTCAGCTGAATAGTTATCCCCACTAGCAGGTCCACAAAGGAAGTTCATCACTATGTTGGTATAGTCCCAAAGACTATTTGTCACCAAAAATATAGCACGACCAGACTCCCTGAGCATCTTTAGCATGGGAACAACTGCATTATCCTGACTGATGTACCTTTTAGGATCTTTAGCAACCATCTGTTTAAGGGTCCCATCACGATGACAGAGGTCAACTGCAGCACGGACATCTTTGTACATGCCATAGTAATCAACCCCGTCTGGAACCTTCCCTGGATTATTATCCTTGAAGTCAACTAGTTGAGCAAACAGATAAGCTTCAGCTAGTGAGAAGAGAGTGTCAATAAGTGCATAATCTGGACCGTCAAATGAATCTCGAATCAAACTACTTCCATAGACAAAATATTTATCATCCTTCGACAGCTCCCTGAATCCATGGTAGGCAACTTTGACATACTTGTGCCTGTCCATCTTCAGAATATTGCCTCTCTTTTTGTCAAGAACTAAACCCCTGACCATATACTCGGAATCAAATGTCCATTCCAGCAACTCTGGAGGATAAGCCATGTCATCAACTAGCTTTCTGACTGTGCCTTGATGAGCCAGAGATTCAAAAGTCTCAGCTTTGTATTGAGCCAAAGTGTAATCCATGTCGAATCCAACAGCAACAATATTCCTCATGTTTAAAGATCTGTTGCAGAAAATTTGTTTTCCTATGCCGATTTTATGCTCACCGGCTCTGCTATTAGTTTTCTTGGCCTGCACATCTTTTGCATCCATACCCATCCCTTCCATTGTATTGTATTACTGCTAGTATACAAGTGATCAGAATACTTGAAAGATAAATGCAGCTCTGAATGGAAATTGACAACCCTTATATACTAAAAGAGGGAGACGAGGGATGATGCATGGGGAAGAGGCAAAGTGGAGAAGAGAGAAAGGCAGAGGGAAACTGGACGCTTTGGAGTTGGCATCTTCTTCAAGACATTTTTATGGATTCAGAGGAAGGCGAAGAGATTTACAACGAAAATTGGATACCATTCCAAGTATCCAAGTGGAAAAACTACCATTCCAATAATACAAATGGTCCAAATGCCCTTCTCCACAACTGGAGCTAACAATTGAATATGGAGACATTAACGCTTGGTCAACATACATTAAAATTTGGTAGTATAAGTTTTGATAAAAATATCGTTTTAGATAAAAGGGGGAAGAGAAAGGATATTGTAGGGGAATATTTTTATCCAAATTTAAACGATAAAAAGAAAATGCTACGGCGATAACTAGTAATTCCTTAAATTTTATCTAACGATTTAACCCTCTCCGGCTGAATTATAGATATGGGTTCCAACTCTGTATATTTTGTAATCGGTCAAGGATATTTATTACTTTTTTGAAAAAATACCTTTACTAATAGGCTTGATTACCAATATAATTACATATTTAATTAGGAATATTGAAAAAATTGTCATTTAATTTTTTTGAAATGTATCTCAAATGATTAATTTCTTAGTAAAGTCTAAAAACACTTTTAATTTGAAACGAAGGTGATACATTATTAAAATTTTAATTCTCTTTTTATAGCTTGTACACTAAAAAATTAAAATAAATATACCCAAACCTTTAATACTAAAAGTTATTACATTGAAAAGGGTAATGAATTATAATATATGTATCAGATAGATAATATGATTATTTTGACAGAATGTTATATAGTAATCCACCGTCTCTAAATAATAGTCATTTTATAAATTGCACAATTATTAAAAAATGATTAAATATATTATCTTATTTATCCTTCATCAATCGCAAATTATATCATGTACCTAGAAGTACATGTACCCAATAATACATCACTACTCTCACTATAAGAAAGTGAGATACACGCTCTTCTCTTCTTTTTCTTCTCCAAAAACCCAGTTCATTCTTTTTCAAAAAATCACTTCTTCTTCTTAAAAAATCAGTTATTCTTCTTCGCCGTACTCCATTTGAAACAACATTTAATCAAAATTTTCATTCAAACACAGATTTAACGGAGATCGACGATTGTTTTTTCCGACGAACAACACTAAATACAACGGAAAAATCACTTCTTCTTGAAAAATAACTTCTTATTGTTCAAAAATCTCTTCTTCTTCCTCAAAAATCTTTCATTCTTTTTCAAAAATAACTTATTCTTCTTAAAAAATCACCACATCATAAAGTATCAACTGTATTTGATGGATTTACGGAACCTTATTTTCACAATTTGATGTTGGGTAATGTATTAATGATGTTATATTCGTGTTTTCTTATTCAAATAATGCTCTGTTACTCCGAAATATGATATATAAATGGTTTCCGTGAGGTATTGGAACTTTTATGTGAAATGGGTTGCTTCTGATTCTTCCCCGCTTATGGGACGTAACTAGATGTTGGAGGACGTTGCGGGACATAACAGGATATTGCTGCTTTGTATTTTGAACGTAGCGGGACGTAACAAGATGTTGCGGGACGTTGCTGCTTTGTATTTTCGGACGTTGCGGGACGTTGCCGGACGTAGCTGGACGTATCTGGACATGGTGCTAGTTTTTTCGGACTATGTTCTGTGAAAAAATCAGCTTAAATTCACATACATGGATGTAGACGTTTCAGGACGTGATGCTAGTTATTTTTGACGTGGTTCTAGTGTTATGAGACGTTGTTGAAGGTGTAATGTGAAAATTTCAGCTTAAATTCACATGCTTGGATGTAGATGTTGCGACAATTATTTTTTGGACGTGCATGGACGTTATGGCAGTATTAGGAGATGTTGTAGAAGGTGTTATGTGAAAAATTCACCACATGTCTGGCTGTAGACGTTGCGACAGTTGTTTTTTGGACGTGCATGAACGTTGCAGCAGTGTTAGTAGACTTTGTGGAATGTGAAATCTATGAAGTTGTATTGCACGGACGGTTCAATAGGGCATAACTCGGCACTCGATTGTCCGATTTGGACACACGAGTAGTCGATTTGATGATTCTCGACGAGATCTACGCAATGTACACAGCAGATGGGCATTTGAAGATGGTTCCGATATTGAAAAATGTGTGGTTTTGGACAAAAACTTTAAATGGTCATAACTTTACGCTCGGTGGTCCGTTTTGGACAAAATTTTTTTTTTTTTGATTTCATATAACTTTTCGAGATCTATCTATCTGCAAACCGACGGTTTGGGCTGCTCGAAACTCCAAAAAATGCCATATTTTAAAAGATACGAAAGATTTTTAATAATTTCAAGGGTTTTTCAAATTTTTGACGAAACATTTGACATATATAAAAATAGTTTTTTACGATTTGCATGCATGAAAACCTTGTTCCTCTGGGGTTCTACTAACCTATGTATTGGGAGATGAGAAATTTAATATTGACAATAGTGATCTTTTAAATGACATGTACAAAAAAGTGTAATTAAATGTCAACTAACTTTAAGTGGATTAATGGCAATTGAATTTTTTGGAGAGTCACAAGACTAAAATAACCAGGGTTCGAGTCTCGTCCCTGATAATTTTTTTTTTTTGTTTTTTATACTAATAGTTACTTAAATGGTATCTGTTTTTTACATTACTAAAATCAGCTATGCTGTTTTGGACGTTGCAGCAGTTGTTTTTTGGACGTGCGGGGACGTTGCGGCCTTGTTAGGAGACGTTGTGGAAGGTGTTATGTGAAAAATTCAGCTTAAATTCACATGTCTGGATGTAGATATTTTTGACGTTGCGGCAGTTATTTTTTTGACGTAGGTGGACGTTGTGACAGTGTTAGTAGACGTTGTGGACATGCCTGGATGTAGACGTTGCGACAGTTGTTTTTTGGACGTTATGGCAGTTGTTCTGAGACGTTGTTGACTCAGTGAAGACGTTGTGGACATGTCTGGATGTAGACGTTTATGGACGTGGTGCTAGTTGTTTTTTACGTGGTTCTAGTTGTTCTGAGACGTGGTGGACTGTCTTTGTGAAAAAATCAGTTTAAATTCACACGCATGGATGAGGACGTTTCTGGACGTAGTGCTATTTGTTTTTGACGTGGTTCTAGTTGTATTTGTGAAAAAATCAGTTTAAATTCACATGCATGGATGTAGACGTTTATGGATGTGGTGATAGTTGTTTTGGACGTGGTGCTAGTGTTAGGAGACATTGTAGACATGTCTGGATGTAGACGTTGCGATAGTTATTTTTTGGACGTTGCGGCAGTTGTTCTTAGACGTTGTTGACTCAGCAAAGACGTTGTTCACTCAGCGCGGAAAAAAAAAGGGCGCGCGCGTAGGCGAAACTTACTATATTTAGTAAGTGTACAGCTGTCATGCGAAAAATTACTATATATAGTAATAGGTACATGTACACAGTGTACAGGGTATACGCGCTGTTCATCAATAAATGAATTTATATCTCAAAAAGTGAATTCCAAAATAAATCTTGTTAATTCGTTGAAATTTAGTTTTTGGTCATTAACTTTTATAAATTCTATCTAAAATCACTAATTTTTAAATTTTATTCTAATTTTAATCACTCTCTTAAATTCCTCAGTTAATATACTAACATGCTCATTTTATAGGGTTATTTTTGTCTTTTTCCCACATATCTCTCATCCTCTCCGTTTTCCCATTTTATCTTTCTTCTCCATCAATCGGCGGCCACCCCAATTTCCCCTTTTCATCTTCTTCTCCATCAAACGGCGGTCACCCCAATTTCACCATTTCTCCTTTTCCCATCCGATCGACCACCACCCTCTCTTCTTCCTCCACTCATCACCACCATTGTTTTTCCTATTTATCGGTTGTCCTCTTAGTCACCCAGTCGCCACCATCACTTTGTCACCGCGATTCTTCTCCCTCCTTCCTTCCCCCACAAGTGAAGATATAATAATTCGTAGATCAAAACTTTGGCGAGTTAGCAGCAGAGGACTTTTCAGGTCCTTGAAGCTAAAAATCCGACTGCAGTAGAAACTGCCTTAGCAGGACTATGAACTGGATTGGATAGATATATTTCATCTTAAAAAAAAATTATGGAAAAAGGGGAATCCGACTTGTGGTTCATTCAATTCAAACGTGAGGAGATAATGAATGGCTTGATGGGTTTCATTCAATTTAAATTTAAGCTTTGTTTTCAATTCTTTACTTATTTATTCTTCCAAATTAAGCCCAGGTAAAGCTTGTCAGGCTCATGTAAAAAGAGGTCAGATCCTCAATTTATTGAAATTTATGTTTCATTTAGCATCTCTATCATTTGGGGGCAGAAAGTGGAACAAAAATTAGATTTTTCTTCTTGGTGTTTGGCTATGTTATTTATGGTTTGAGTTTGATTATCTTTTTATTTCCCCTCATCCTTCAGTAGTAGCCTGAATCAGTGAAAGAACTGCAGGTCCTTGGCCTGCGATGATAGCAACAGTGGTGAACTTCATGAGGAATTTTTTGATATATTTTTGTTCGTTGGGTGAACTACGGGGAGACACTCTTCCATTGAGTTTCTTGTTTGAGTTTTCCGACATCAGCGTATGCATTTTGCATTTTTACTATAGGCACTGGTCATTCAGTTTTAGAATAAGAGGAAAGCAAAAGGATATTTTATGGATTTGTTTTGGGGAAAGAAGGGGTAACTGTTGTGCCTGATTTATTTGGTTTGGTGAGTTTCTGGGTTGGTAAATCCTCTTGGGCAGATGTGTGGGATTTGGCGTAGTCTTTTCTCAATTTGAATGCTTATGGAGAAAATGGGGAAGATGAAGGAGATAAGCAATAAGATGAAGGAGATGAAGGAGATAAGCAATAAGAAAGGGACGGAGAGAAAAATGAGCAGAGACCAGGAATGTACAAAAATAACCCTCCGTCAAGTGAGTTAATGATGGAGTTTAATAGAGTGATCAAAATTGAAATAAAATGTAAAAGTTAGTGATTTTAGATGAGATTTTTAAAAGTCGGTCATCAAAACTTAAATTTTATAATAGTACGATGATCAAATTTGGATTTCATATCTCAAAGTGAAAAATTTAAAACCACTATTAATTATAAACGGAGGAAGGAGTAACAAATAGTGGAAACATTCCATTCATTCATCATGGTTTTTGAGCTTCTGCTCTTATTCTCGGCGCCAGTCGTATGCGGCTCGATTGGATTTCTTTTCCTTGTAGCTTGAGAGTTCGGGAGGACCCAAAAATTTAAAGTTAAAAATTTTCTAATTTATATCCCAAAAAACTATTTATTTAAATTAGAGAAAATTTTCTAATTTATATCCCAAAAAAATATTTATTTAAATTAGAGAGAATTATAAATTTGGTCATCATACTTTAGGAATTTTTAACCAAATTAATCCCCTAAATAAATTTGTGGACAAAAAAATAAAAAAATGGGAAGGTGCGGCCTAAAAGAAGCCTTTCGGATTTTGAAAATTCGAAATAAGACAAAATCGGATTTTAGAAATCCGAATTCATCAAATTTCAGATTTTAAAAATTCGAAATATTAATAATCCTAATTAAATTAAAAATTAATAAGGGAGATTAATTAGATTAATTAAATTCAGATTCTAAAAATTCGAAATCAATGGAATTCGAATTTCCAAAATTTGAATCATTAAATTGGTAAACGGATTTTTTCAACGAAGAAAGTCCACAACGTCTCAGAACAACATGTACCACGTCAAAAACAACTAGGACCACGTCCAGAAACGTCTACATCCATGCATGTGAATTTAAGCTATTTTTTTCACAAAGACAATCCACCACGTCTCATAACAACTAGCACCACGTCAAAAATAACTAGAACCACGTCCAGAAACGTCATCCATACGTGTGAATTTAAACTGATTTTTTTTACAAAACAGCCTACCACGTCTCAGAAAAACTATAACCACGTCAAAAACAACTAGCACCACGTCCAGAAACGTCTACATCCATGCATGTGAATTTAAGCTGATTTTTTTCACAAAGACAGTCCACCACGTCTTAGAACACTAGCACCATGTCAAAAACAACTAGCACCACGTCGATAAACGTCTACATCCATGTGTGTGAATTTAAACTGATTATTTTTTTCACAAAGACAGTCCACCACATCTCATAACACTAGCATCACGTCAAAAATAACTAGCACCACGTCCAGAAACGTCTACATCTATGCATGTGAATTTAAGCTGATTTTTTTTTCACAAAGACATTTCACCACGTCTCAGAACACTATAACTACGTCAAAAACAACTAGGACCACGTCCAGAAACGTCTACATCCATTCATTAGAATTTAAACTGAATTTTTCAACAAAGACATTCCACCACGTCTCAGAACAACATGCACCACGTCAAAAACAACTAGAACCACGTTCAAAAACTTCTACATCCATTTATTTGAATTGAAGCTGATTGTTTCAACGAAGACAGTCCACCACGTCAAAAACAACATGCACCATGTCAAATTAAATTAGGACCACGTCCAGAAAAGTATACATTAATTGAATTTAAATGGATTTTTTCAACAAAGACAGTCCACCACGTCTTAGAACAACATGAATCACGTCAAAAACAACTAGCACCACATCCAGAAATGTCTACATCCATTAATTTGAATTTAAACTGATTTTTTGAACGAAGACAATCCACCACATCAAAAACAACATGCACCACGTCAAATTAAATTAGGAACATGTCCAAAAACGTATGCATCCATTCAATTGAATTTAAACGGATTTTTTCAACAAAGACAGTCCACCACGTCTACATCCATTCATTTGAATTTAAACTGATTTTGAAATATTATAAAATACGAATATCAAAACATAGAATGAAAAAATAATCCGGCGAGGGAATAATTCCGCGAGGTAGAAGAATGAAGAAATAAGAAGAAAAAAATGGGGGTGGGGTTTTATAATTCGGGTGAAAATCCGAATTCTACCCAATTCGGATTTGCAAAATCCGAATTGAGGGAATTCGGATTATGCAAATCTGAATTTTTCCGGGATTTGGCCGGATTTGAACGAAAAAAAATCCGATTTCAGATTTTCAAAATCCGAAACCGGATTGGATAGATATCCAAATTAATAATAATTCAGATTTCACAAATCCGAATTAATATTAATTCAGATTTGTGAAATCCGAATTAATATTAATTTGGATTTGCGAATTCTGAATTATTATTAATTCAGATTTGTGAAATCCGAATTAATTAAATTCGGAATTGTATTGTCCGAATTAAATTGAATTTGAAAAATCACAATTCTACCTATTCCATATACCAAAACATCAATAACTCATCAAAACACAAATATGAACTTCTAAATCTCAATTCTACCAATTCCATATACCAAAACATCAATCAATAACTCATCAAAACACAAATATGAACTTCAAAATCACAATTCTACCTATTCCATATACCAAAACATCAATCAATAACTCATCCAAACACAAATATGAACTTCAAAATCACAATTCTACCTATTCCATATACCAAAACATCAATCAATAACTCATCCAAACACAAATATGAACTTCAAAATCACAATTCTACCTATTCCATATACCAAAACATCAAATACGTTTCTGGACGTGGTGCTAGTTATTTTTGACGTGGTGCTAGTTATTCTGGATGTGGTACTACTTTTTTTTTTTTTTTTAGAAATCGGATTTCTAAAATCCGAATTATTTTTGGATTAAGAAATCCGATTTGTGAAATCCGAATCTCAAATTGATTAAGAGACTCGGATTTCACAAATCCGAGAGGCCTAAAAATGTTCCACACATTTCAAATTCTAAATATTTTCGTTCACATTCCTAAATTTTGTATTAATTTGGTCTGGGCCCCCATACTTTAGTGAAATTCAGGTTTTTGTCACTAACTTTTAAAAACTAAAAAAAATCACTAACTCTGTCATTTTATTTTCACTTTCGGTCATTCTGTCAAAATGAACCGTTAAGTGCATTAACGGTGTTAACTTTTAAGGGTAAATTTGCCCACCACCACCACCGCATCTACACCTCCATCACCCGTCACTACCACGAAATAGACACCTTCATTCCCACCATCGTCGTCACATCCCGCTTATTCTTCCCGTGACCAACTAAAGACCCACCAAATCCAACAATCACCACCGCCGGCACCTCCATCCAACAACCACTCTCTTTCTTAATCCGCTGCTGCCTTTTATTACCTCTTTCTAAGAGTTAGTGATTTTAGCAAAAATCATTCTATTTAATCCACTAATGCCTCCATCCCACTCTATTGGATTTAGTTTTGATTTGGATATAAATTCAATGTCATCTTTTTCTCCTTCTTCCTCTACGCAAGTTCAGCAACCCAATGACGAGGGTGATGCAATTCCAGCCTATGGTCAAAGCAGCTAGCATCTCCGGCCCATGGTCTAAACATTTCGATTTTTCAAATAGTCTCTATAAGTATGAGTGATGAAGCCTGTGTTGTATTTATGTTCCTTCTCATGTTTTGGATTTTTGGTACAACATTATTGTTTTCTTCCATGTATTCATTTTCAACACTTGGGCATGGCCCACATGTTATTGCGTATTCAGTAATTGTGGTTTCTTAAAGAATTCCACAAATGAGGTATATCAATTTGAGGTCAAGAAAGAGACAATGCAGAATAACCTATGATTTATTGCAAGAAAATATTCGTTGTTAATGGAGTGTTAATCAGTTTGCATATAGTTTCTTTTTAAAAAAAATTGGGGATTGTGTACTGGTCACTCCATGTTTGACTGTTATACTAGGGTTTTATAGATCTTCAAATCTTGAACTGAGATCTAATAGCTCATACCTTCTACATGCCAACCCATTGGTTCGGTTTTGGTACATTCAAGTTTTATGCAATTGTCATTGGTTATGATTTTGGCCTTTTGGGGTAGCATAAAGAATGACGAGGGAGGCTAATGGAGTGAACCGGATTCATTACATTTATTCTTGCTTTCTACATGATTATACAACAGTTTTGAGTGAATATTTATCTTCACTCTTGTGATTTATAAGTTTATGTTGGATGATTGTAAATTGCAAGCAAGAATCTGGAAGTGATGAATTTTGGTACAAAATGGATTGGAATGCTGCTGGAAAAGCTTAAAAGGAAAAACCCATGATTTTGGGACTGATGAGACCAAAGTCCAACTGCTGACCGAGCTAAGGACCATGCCACCTGCCACTAAATGGCTATTTTAACCCCGTTGTTGTAATTATTTACTACCCTAATTTGTAACGAGTATAAATACCCATGAGACAAGTCCTCTAAGACATCTTTTGTTCATTTTATCATCCCACCGTAGTCTAGAGTCTTCTTCAGGAAGCTTGATCTAGGGTTTGGCTATTGATGGCTTGTGAGCTCGGATATATGGAGTTTTAAACTCCATATTGGAGATTTAGCCCCTGGGTGCAAATCGAGCATTATGGTACCATTCTGCTCGCGACCGTCGTCCATCCAAAATATTCTGCTTCAAAAGGGCCGAGTGCCTATCCGACCAACGAACCCTCTTCTGTGGATGGTAGAATATCTTTCTAGCGGTTGTCAGTGCTTGAGTGTATGTGTATGCTTGATTTCTTTAGTTGTGTATAACTCGAATGGTTGATGCAACCTTATCTATGGTAGAATCATTTCCTTAGTAGCTGATTCCTTGTGTGTTCATGCTGGACCTCGGATTATAGTGTGCCATTATTCCTCCGGGAAGACATTGATGCCTTTAATTGAATGCACAAATAGGATAGGTTACCGGACTGGAATCTGATCCCTAATAAACCTGACCTGTTCGATATATGCGTAACACAACATGAATTCTAATGGTGTCTGAATCTCTTCCCTAAAACCAACCCTATTCTAATATGTTCATTTGTGTGCTTTGTGAATGCTTGATACTGCTACTTGTATGTTTTTGTGGACACTAACAAAAAGGAAATTAAATTTGCACAATTGCTTGGTTGCTCTCTGTGGGATCGACACCTAAAATACTACACCGATGGGGTTTTGGAATCCCTTAATGTGGAAATTTGGCTTTTTATTTTGTAGTGTAATTTTCGCACTCCATTTTTGGTGTCATTTTCAGGGAGCACGGTAGCCTTTGTGTGGATTTAATTTTCTTGGAGTTGTGTTCAGGAACCTTTGTGTGGTGTATGGTGCAGACCAGGTCTGCTGGGGTTGAAGGACTGTGAGAAGAAGATCTCGAGTTAGAAAATTCCCTGAGAAGAACCAGAGGGAATAGATCAGGGAAGGGAAAAGGTAGAAATAGAGAACAAGCCGTCATACAAGGAAAATGCTCTGGGTAGAAACAGTGGTGTCACATTAAACGCCCCTCTCTATTTCTACCTTTGCACAATTGCTTGGTTGCCTTCTGTGGGATCGACACCTAAAATACTACACCGATGGGGTTTTGGAATCCCTTAATGTGGAAATTTGGCTTTTTATTTTGTAGTGTAATTTTCGCACTCCATTTTTGGTGTCGTTTTTAGGGAGCACGGTAGCCTTTGTGTGGATTTAATTTTCTTGGAGTTGTGTTCAGGAACCTTTGTGTAGTGTATGGTGTAGACCAGGTCTGCTGGGGTTGAAGGACTGTGAGAAGAAGATCTCAAGTTAGAAAATTCCCTGAGAAGAACCAGAGGGAATAGATCAGGGAAGGGAAAAGGTAGAAATAGAGAACAAGCCGTCATACAAGGAAAATGCTCTGGGTAGAAACAGTGGTGTCACATTAAACGCCCCTCAACCACCCCCTCTCAAACCCCCTTTGTATATCAGAAGGCAGTGAGAATTGAAGATGGCTATGGTAGACAAAATTTTTTAGAACTAAAGGAATCAGTAGCTGAGTTGATTTTACAGGTCCCTAAACACTTGAAATAGTTGAAGGACTTGCTAGCTAAACAGAAACAAGTCAATCATGAAATGGTTATGCCAGCTAGAGCAGTGGAGAGCATTGCAGCTATAGAAATACCCTTGAGATCAAGGACCCAGGGATGTGCATTGTCCCCTGTAATATAGGACTAAGGGAATTCCCCAATGTCCCATGTAACCCTGGTACAGGAGCGAATTTTCAGCCCAAAGAAATGAAATAAACTTTTGAAAGCATCCAGTGTACTAAGCATGAAGAAACTCAAGGGTTGAAGGAAAGGATTGAATCACCAGAAAACACTGATCCTTCAGAGGCGAAATATGATAGAGAGGCAGCATCAGGAGGTGAAGGTCAAAGTTATGGAGGAATTGACGGCATTAATACTAATTCGGATGACAATGACTTAGATTGTGAAATGGTGCCCAAGTTAGGCAACAAAATGACACTCGAGCAGGGCATACAATAGGAATGAGGGTGTCCTCGGCAATATCTTGAAGTTCAGACTTTCAGTGAGCATAATTTACCAGCAACAAAACCAAAAAAATCAGAGGAAGAGGGAGTGCCCAGTAGTAAAAAGTGAACACGACAAGGGAAAAACAGGTCAAAAAGATCACCAGCAAAACCTGATAACCCAGTCGGGAAAAGCCTAATCAGTCTGTCTGAGACGTGCATCGATCTGTGTTGGTGACAGACGAAGCTTGAAAGGATCCTGATGAAAAAAGGGAATTGGAGTCGAGCTGTAGACTGCAAACACAACATTTTTTGGAGGCAACCCAAGAATAAATAAATTTCACTATTTAACTTGTAGTATTTGTTTCTTTTCAAGTCTTAGCCAATGTGTTAGTTTCGATAGTAATGATCCAAGTGAATGATTTGCAGGACAACAACAGAAGTTTAGAGTACAGGTGGACATATTACGCAAATTCAACAACCAGGAGTACTCTTAACTCAAACTATTTTCTTTTTGCTTAAATATGCCGATATAGCATCATTTGGACTTTACAGTTTGGGATCACGGATGAGTGTTTTGGGCGCATAGTTGCCATTGTGGGCACTGAAAGATTATCTGCCCGGACCCGGTTAAAAATTCACTTCCGTGCTACGCATTCCAGAATCGAAATCTTTGACTAGGCCTAAACTCTAACACAATCGCTATTCTAACCCTTGTTTGAAATAACATAGCGCAGGATTTTGGTATGTACTCATTCGATTTATCAAGCAACAAAAATATTTCTAATTAAAGCGAAAACATAGAAAGTGTTGGAGTAGAATACATAAGCTATGCTTGTATTGTACAGTTTTCCAGATTAATATATCGATTCGTGTTTCAGTCATATCTTGTTGTGCATTAATTATCCATTTATATTATGTAAGTAGATGATGAGGTGTCTGGTGCGACACAGTAGATCTCATCATTGGTTGAAAGACACAATATATAAATGAGGTTCGTAACCGAGACAGTTTTGGACAAACTGTTGGTTTAGGTTATTATGTGATTCAGATAATTGGTTTGTCTAAACTAATTGAATCATATAGATATGCCCGGGGCATATTGAACTTGACCTTTAGAAATGATTTGTCTTGTACTGATTTAATAGGCAAATCGATCCTTGTATTCTATCTCTTAATCCCTAGACTCGAGCGGGCATGAGGATTAGACATAGTGTACTTTGATCTGCCAATGGGTGAGGTCAATTGTGGCCAATAGTCTCGGTGGGTTGGGTGCGCGTGTTTAGTTACTTGGTGTGCTGCTGCTTTTCGAAAGGAAACCATGTACCGGTGAATCCGAGGTGATGGTGCTCCCGAGATGAGCTCGAAATGTTTATTATACTAAACTCGGCCGGTGGACTTATGTCCGATATAGTAAAAAGGTCGAGTGGTACTAGTCTCGGAATTAAAGAAGTTAATTAATTAATTTATCAGTAAATTAATTTTAATTAACGAGCACTATATCTTTGATGTGGGGAGATTAATGAATATAATTTAATTAAGTTGTTCCGGAAGCAGTTCTGGTGTAGGATGGTAGTGCCAAAATTAATCCGTTAGTGGTACGATTAATTTTGTAATGAGTTAATTGAAGAGGTAGATTTAATTAATTAATTGGTTAATTATTCCTAAGGGTTAATTCAGTAATTAATAAAGTGGAATTATTTAATTAATTCCTAAGGGTTAATTAAGTAATTAACAAAGTGGAATTATTTATTTAATTAATTAAGTCTTAAGTTTCAATTGGAATTAGGAAATCCTAGAGATTAGGAAATCTAGTAGGATTTGGTTTATCCTATCAGATTGGTTACCTAATTGGATTTGGAAACTAATTCATTACCTAAACCCATTAGGAAGACCAATCCTAAACCAACTTGGGGTCTCTCTTGTAACTCTATAAATAGACAAGGGATTAGCCATTCAAGACACACAATTAATCCACAAGATTTTTAGAGAGAGAAAATTCTAGAGAGAGAAAACATTTCTCTCTCCAAGTCGAATTTTCAAGAAAGTGTGCGGCTGGTGTTTGGGTTTCTAGTGGCTGAAATTTTAGCCTTGGTTTATACCAGCTACGCGTAGCTTTCTCTCTCTACGGGCGGTGCGTTTATAGTACGTGCCAGGTGCTACGGTGCTGAATTTTTTTCAGCAGGTAGATTGTGGTGAGTTGCTGATCAATTGACTTCTAGATTGTTGCCCATACAACAAGAGGTCATAGTCTTGAGGCATACAAGAGAATCACCAGGTGCACGCTTCAAAGGTATTTTTCTAAGGTTCCGCTTTAATTAGAAATTTTTATTGCGTGGTAAATCGGGCAAGTGCAAACACAGATCCTATGTGGCAATATTCTTTCAGAAAGTACCTCTTGAAGCGTGTTACTCAGGTGATCGCTTGTATGACTCAAGACTTTGATCGCACGTTGTGTGGGCAACGATCTAGCGAGCAATTATTCAGAAATCTACACAAAAGGACTACCCGGAAAAATTCTTCAGCTCGACGCCGCCTGAATTGAACCGCCACCGCCGCCGGAATTTACTTCCCGCCACCCGAAAATTATTCAAGAGAGAGAAAAATGTTTTCTCTCTCTAAAATTTCTCTCTCTAGTTTTCTTGTCTTGAAAACTTAAGAATTGTGTGTTGTAGAGTTGCAGATCCCTTGTCTATATATAGAGCTACAAGAGAGACCCCAAGTTGGTTTAGGATTCGTCTTCCTAATAGGTTTAGGTAATTAATTAGTTTCCAAATCCAATTAGGTAACTAATTTAATAGGATAATCCAAATCTAATTAGATTTCCTAATCTCTAGGATTTCCTAATTCTAATTAAAACTTAAGACTTAATTAACTAATTAATTAATTCCACTTTATTAATTAATTAATGGGTGAATTATAAATTTGATCATCATACTTTGGTAAAATTCAGGTTTTAGTCACTAATTTTTAAAAATTAAAAAAACATCACTAACTTTGTCATTTTAATTTCACTTTTAGTCATTTCTTCAAAATGAACCGTTAAGTGCATTAACGGTGTTAACTTTTAAGGGTAAACTTGTCCAATCATCAATAATTTATAGTGAATTACAAATTTGGTAATCATACTTTGGTAAAATTAAGGTTTTGGTCACTAACTTTTAGAAAACAAAATAAATCACTAACTTTGTTATTTTTGTTATATTTTTTGTCACTCCGTCAAATTGCACTGTTAATACACTAACGGACAAATCTGTATGAGGGTATTTTTGTCATTTTCTTTTGTAACTCTCTCGTGCTTATCTAATAATTTTTCAACCTTCTTCCCCCCCCACCTTTTTTTTCTCTTTTCACTACACCACTTCAACATCTATTTCCCTTTTTTTTCTTTCCAATGAAAATTTAGATAAAACATAATTTAGTTTGCTGCCTCCACCGTCTCCTCCATCTCCATCTGCTTTTATGTTTTATCTATATTTTTGCAGTGGAGAGAAAGAAAAAAAGGAAAAGCCTGTTAAAGTGTTGTAGTTTTATGTTTTATTTAAATTTTGCAGTGGAAAGAAAAGAAAAAGAAAAAAAAAAGAGGAAAAGGAAAAGGAGGTTGAAGTGCTGCAATGGAAAGGAAAAAAAAATGAAGAAAGAGAAAATGAGGTTAAAGAGCTGAAAGAAAAAAAAAGGAAAAAGAAGATTGAAAAATTGCTAGATAAGCAGGACAAAGTTGCAAAAGAAAATGACAAAAATGACCTTATACAAATTTATCCATTAGTGTATTAACGGTGCAATTTGATAGAGTGACCAAAAATAGAACAAACACAACAAAATTAGTGACTTTTTTGCTTTGCTATAAGTTAGTGACCAAAACCTGAATTTCACTAAAGTATGATGATCAAATTTGTAATTCGCTATAAATTATTGATGATTGGATAAATTTACCCTTAAAAGCCATAGTGAATTTTAAAAAAGGTCATCATACTTTGATAAAGTTTAGGTTTTGGTCACTAACTTTTAAAAATTCAAAAACAGTCACTAACTTTTGTATTTGAATTTTGGTTTTGATCATTCCGTCCATATTATCCGTTAAACCCACTAACGGACCAAAATTTTGAGGGTATTTCTGTCCAATCATACCCAAAAAACCCATGTACTTCCTTTTGAATTTAAAAAAGGTCATCATACTTTGATAAAATTTAAGTTTTGGTCACAAACTTTTAAAAATTCAAAAAAGGTCACTAACTTTTGCATTTGAATTTTGGTTTTGGTCATTCCGTCCATATTATCCGTGAAGCCCACTAACGGACCAAAATTTTGAGGGTTTTTCATGTGCTTCCTTTTTTTTTATTTATTTATCTTTCTTCCCCTCACCCTTCCCTCTTTTTTTTTCATATTCATCTTTCTTCTCCAGCTACCCTGCCACCCTTCTTGCCGGAAACAACAAAACCCATCACCATTCTCCCAGAAACGTCCAGAAACGTTTACATCCATGCATGTGAATTTAAGCCGATTTTCTTACAAAGACGGATGTGAAAAAAATCGGATTAAATTCACATGTATGGATGTAAACGTTTCTAGACATTTCTGGGAGAATGGTGATGGGTTTTGTTATTTTTGGCAAGAAGGGTGGCAGGGTGGCTGGAGAAGAAAGATGAATACGAAAAAAAAAAAGAGGGGAGGGTGAGGGGAAGAAAGATAAATAGTAAAAAAAAAAAAAAGGAAGCACATGGGTTTTTTGGATATGATTGGACAGAAATACCCTCAAAATTTTGGTCCGTTAGTGGGCTTCACGGATAATATGGACGGAATGACCAAAACCAAAATTCAAATGCAAAAGTTAATGACCTTTTTTGAATTTTTAAAAGTTAGTGACCAAAACCTAAACTTTATCAAAGTATGATGACCTTTTTTAAAATTCAAAAGGAAGCACATGGGTTTTTTGGGAATGATTGGATAGAAATACCCTCAAAATTTTGGTCTGTTAGTGGACTTAACGGATAATATGGACGGAATGACCAAAATCAAAATTCAAATGCAAAAGTTAATGGCTTTTTTTAATTTTTAAAAGTTAGTGACCAAAACTTAAACTTTATCAAAGTATGATGACATTTTTTAAAATTCACTCTAAAAGTTAACACCGTTAATGCACTTAACGGTTTATTTTGAAAGAATGACCAAAAATGAAATTAAAATGACAAAGTTAGTGATGTTTTTTGAGTTTTTAAAAGTTAGTGACCAAAACCTAAATTTTACCAAAGTATGATGACCAAATTTATAATTCACTCTTAATTAATTAACCCTTAGGATTAATTAATTAATTAATTAATTCTACTTATTCAATTAACCCACTACAAAATTAATCGTACCACTTACGGATTAATTTTGGCACTACCATCCTACACCAGAATTGCTTCCAGAACAACTAAATTAATTTATTCTTAACCTCCCCACATCAAAGATTTAGTGCTCGTTAATTTATTTATTTACTTATAAATTAATTAATTAACTTCTTTAATTCCGAGACTAGTACCACTCGACATTTTTAGTATATCGGATATAAGTCCCCCAGTTGGGTTTAGTATAATAAACATAACGAGCTCATCTCGGGAGCACCATCACCCCGGACGCACCGGTACATGGTTTCCTTTCGACAAGCAGCAGCACACCAAGTAACTAAACACGCGAACCCAACCCACTGAAACTATTGGCCACATTTGACCACACCCATTGGCAGATCAAAGTACGCTATGTCTAATCCTCATGCCCGCTCAAGTCTAGGGATTAAGAGATAGAATACTAAGAACGAATTGTCTATTAAATAAGTACAAGACAAATCATTCTAAATGGTCCAGTTCAATATGCCCTGGGCATATCTATATGATTCAATTAGTTTAGATATACCAATTATCCAAATCACATAATAACCTA
Source organism: Knoxia roxburghii (assembly GCA_030378225.1). Taxonomy (NCBI): domain Eukaryota; kingdom Viridiplantae; phylum Streptophyta; class Magnoliopsida; order Gentianales; family Rubiaceae; genus Knoxia; species Knoxia roxburghii. The sequence continues at coordinate 38,607,326 of CM059415.1, read as the reverse complement.
AACCGACAGTGTGTCCAAAACTGTCTTGGTTACGAACTTCATTTATATATTATATCTTTTAACCAATGATGAGATCTACTATGTCACACCAGACACCTCATCATCTAACTACATAATATAAATGGACTAGACATGCACAATATATACACCAAAACATCAAATCGATATATTAACCTGGAAAAAGTATAATACAAGCATAGCTTATGTATTCAAACCTAACAGGCACAATTCACCTCATTCCTTTTGCATACCATTTACACATGTAGTAGAGTGGCAACTTACAAAATGAAAATTACAACAGCATTATATATTCAGAAATCAGTGAGGACACTGATGAAATTAAATGTGGGAGAGGTAATGACTGTAGGGTAGAATCTTGCTTGAAAAGGTAAGATTACATAGCTGCATAGCCAGGTAAGTCATCAAACTCTATGTCTTCTTTCAGAAATTCGTACAGCTGAACAGTGGTGAATTTTTGTTTAATGCTCCAGAATGCATGGAGTGCGGAAAACAAACCAAAATAAAAACCTAATTTTCCACACTAAGGGATTCTAAGACCCCGTCGTGTAGTAGAATAGGTGTCGACTCTACAGAGAGCAACTAAGCCTTGTAAAGATTTAATTTTCTTTTGATTAATGAGCATGAAAACATATAGCGGCTAACAATTCACAAAGCACAAAAATAGAAAGATTGGGAAATAGGATTGAGTTTGAGGAGGAGATTCAGCTACCATTTGAGTTCGGGTTGTGTCGTATTATATTGGATAGGTGCGATTATATCGGGTTCGTTCATGTTCGGCCGTTTAGCCTATGTTTGCAGTTCGTGGGGCTCGATGCTTCTCCGAAGAGAGGCAGAATCCCATTCTGGATTGTAACTCACCTAGGGGAAGGGAAATTCACAATCTCGGTCTAGCTATGAACATGCAAGGAATAAACAACTATTTTACTAAAAGCCAACGATAAGTAAGCAACAACCATCTGCAGTATATACAACCAAAGGAATTAGACAATACAACAATGCCCAGTACTGACGACCAATAAGAAGACTACCGTATTCCTCAGCAGTGGGGAATGGAGACGAATCAACGGCACAACCTCGCGAGCATTGGACTCCCTGGCTGGACTACGATTAAGAGGAAAAGTGTTGCAATAGAGTCCGATTCCACCAACACTAGCTCATCCGGGGCTTCCTCTCCAAAATGGAGCTTAGCACTCTATTTATCCGAGCTCACAACCTAACTGCTGTGAAACCCTAGCTCAAAGAGTACTCAAGAAGATTTTTAAGAGGCCGAGATGAGAAGTGAACAAATGATACCCTAATGAACTTGTCTCTGGGTATTTATACTCGCTACAAATTAGATTAGAAAATAACTACAAAAGTCGGGGCAAAGAGGTAGTTTCGGTGTGGCAGACTGGTCTTCGGGTCTTGATCACCATCTGACTTTCCCTCCAAAAGCGGCAGTTTCCTCACTAAGCTTCATCAACAGCTTTCCCATCCAAAGTATGCATGGATTCATCACTTCTCAATTTTCTACCTGCAATTCACCATTAATTGTAAGAAGCTATTAAAGTATCAAGAATGAAATTAATTCCTTATTCGAACATTTGAATGAATTCATGAAAAGCCGTAATAAAAGTGATGAATCTCGTGCACTCCACCCTCCTACACTTAAAATCTTGTTTGTCCTCAAGCAAGTCAATCAAACTCTAAGGAAAGTCATACAGCTAAACTGGAAACTAGCTCCGGAGGTTTTAGTGATTTCCAAATGCAGAATTAAAAACAAAAGGAGGCAAACTCAGTCGAGTATTAGCTGAACAGAACATCTGAATGCAACTAAACATGTAAGACATCCCTTTGAAGTACTTTCTAGTCCAGTCACTCTCTCAAGAAAGCTCAGAAGATCTGCTCACAATTCAGGGGATTATATTTGCACTGGACTCGCAGGATCCCAATCAGGAAGCATAAACCATATGCTTGAGATAAAATCAAATTGCCACACAAATTGCCAAACATGAAACATTAATCAGAAAAGTATAAGGGTTTGAAGGTCGGTTTTAGGATAAAATGGTTAAGGCTGGAAAGAAGGAGTCTTACAATCCAAATATCTCAACTACGACTTGAACACTCAATGTAAGGCTTTATTTGGGAGTCTTTTATTACACTCATAGGAGGGTACAGGACCTGGAAGTCCCTCACTTCCCCATAAAAACATACATATATATAAATAAAATTTTTTATATATATGGAGTTCTAGAGCTTTAAGGTCCCTTACTTCTCCATTTCTTTGTTTCTCAAGACAAAAGAAACATGCATGCAATATATATGTAGCACACTAAGAATTCCTCTACGCACATTAGCCATTTTAGTATTCCAGTCACAATTAAGCTTCTTTGGGGGTTATACAAACGATGAGGTCAAGAAAGAAAAGTTATTGGGTTTGCTATGCTTTGGTTTAAATCAAAAGAAATTTGAAGTTCTAGGGGTTTATCCTAAAGAGTATTTTATGCAGGTAGCTAGAAGGAAAAAGAAGGTGAACACATAGGGTTCTAGTAGTTCTCATCTCAATGTCTTATGTTGGGATTGGGTATTAGCATGCATTCTTTTCTCAAATTCTGGATACTCTTCTCGACAGGGATAATTCACTCATTTAACAAAGCAATAAGCAGTCAAAGAGAGACTTACAAAGGCTCGATCATGCTCATTCAAATTAATTCAGGTATAGTATGAATGAAATAGAAAGTACTTCACATATCTCATTTCACGTTTAGCATTATCTCATCTAAAGCAAGCTAGCACACTCACTGGACTTGGCCTCATTTTAAAGAATACTGGAAACCCTAAAAAAAAAAAATTTAAGAAAATACATTCTGGAGAAGATAGTGTAAATTTTTGTTATTAGTCCAGCTACATGAATTTCTAAATAAAACAGAGAGTTCGAAAGACTTACCTGGGGTACCATGCAAAATTTCTACTACGCAGATGAATATGCAAAATTTGACCTTGAAGTATTTCTCATATTTTCCCCCTCACCCAAACTATTAATATCTACATTAGTTCTAAATGCCTCAAGTGTGGACTGCACAAAAATACAAAACAAAGGGGCTGGGTTAGGACAGGGCATTTTCGATTGTTGAATGTTAACTACTATGTTCCAGCTGCCCTGTCAAGTCCAGGCAAAAATAGTCACTCTAGTCATTTCTATTTGCATATAAAGATCTACATAATTACTGAAACTTAAAATAAAACACTGAAAGAAAAGTAGAAGAAAAAGGTTGTGAATTGTCGGGGTGCCTCCCAAAAGCGTTGTATTTGCAGTCTTCAACTCAAATCTTGCTTGTTTGTCCTCCTTCAGGGTTCTCCTAAGACTCTCCCCCTTGCTAAGGATTCTTTGATATCCCTGAGCTCTGATCATATTTCTATAATTTTCGTGGTTAGGGTATCTAGGATAGCAGAAAAGAAATCCTGATTATGGAATCTGAGATCCCCTGTTCTTCCTTCAGCTACAAATATGTCACCAGTGTCATCTCCCAACGGCCTGTTTAGCCACTCATACTAGTCTTCATCTTGATCACAAACGTCGCCAACAACACACATATGTTCAATTTGTTGGAACTAGGCATGCATAATTTCCTAAATTATGCTACGGAATAGCGTAAATTCAATGGAATCGGGTCTTACCCTTGAAGCGTAATCGGTTGTTCAGTCGCCTGGCTCCTTTGAGAAGATAGCTTTCACCAACAATTCACGTGAATTGTCTCTACAATCTTGCACCGGAGCCTATCAGAATTGGTGCTAACCCAAAAGTGCCTGTCAAAGAGAGAAAACGTTTTTTCTCTGGGGAAGAGTTTTGGAAGAGCGTCTGTTCTTTTTCTTGGAGTCAGAGAGTCACACTTTTTAAAAAGAAAACTTTTAAACGTGTTTAAAACCAATTCTGTTAAAAAAAACTTCAACAGACTCCCAGATACTTCTCTGATTTTGAGAAGTATCTGTTTTTAATAATAATTAATAATAATTAATTAATTATTTACTGAGTTGGGTTTAACCAACACCATGGATCAACCCATTGACCCATGGATCAGGCTGATGGGTCAAGAACCTTAATTCACAATTAGATCCCTTGATTTGTCAGCCCAACTCAATTCTTCCCAGGTAATTAATTAACTTTTAATTAATACCATAAAACTCTTCAATAATATTTAATTAAACCATTTAATTAAATATTATCTATTTAAGCATAACTCTTATACTTATTACAGACAATTTAATTCTGAATCATCAACTCTCTTATGTGCGATCCTGTAGGCCCATTCCAAATTGACAATGAATAAATTAATCTCATTAATTAATCCATAAATCATTAGTGGTCTCTAGCAATACATAATGACTACACAATTCAGAACGGAGGGTCGAATGGTGATTCAACACAACCTTCCGAGTATACTACGTAATGTCCTCTACACTGATATCCAGTTTAGCATAAGGCATGGAACCAATCATCCTTACATAGCTAAACATTTTACTTGATCTCTTAGTGACACTGAACTTAATCAAGCAAATGATAACCCTTATCATTTCTTGGGCACGGTCATGCACTTCTCAGTTCACTATCAAGCGGCCAAGATATCATCTCTCATTTAAGAGAGACTTGTAGTCCCATCACTTCACCTACATACCTTAGCGTGACTCATAGCGTACCCAATCATACCCGTACTTGGTAACCTGTTACGGTCCCATTAGGCATATGTCAAAGCACACTCTAATTCACCTAAGACTATGCAGTGATTTTTGGTCTAAGGATCCTCGTACAAATACTACTCAAAAAAAATCACTCATGATCTAAAAGTCCATGGAGTGTTTCTTTTTGGTGGATCGATTTCATAAAATTCAATATGCACAAGAATATAATTTCATGAAATTAACTCATCAGATAAATAATCAATCAAACGACAAATGTCTTATTTACATAAATAACCCTCAAATTTTATTTACATAAATAGCCCTCAAAAGGGCACATACACCAACACAATTAGGCTCCCAAAGGGAATGAATCTATGGTATTGGTTTATCCATGATTCCTCAATGTGCTAAGAGATCTAACTCCTTTCATTTCATCATAAGGATGACAACCTTCAACTGAAGCTCGAAAACCTGATTCCCCCCCCATTGATGAAGGTAGGCGCAATGTTATTCCTTACAAAAGTATACAACATACGTGTTTTACGATTCATGTCTTTGAAGAGTAATTCCCTCAATTTCTTTAGGTCGAAGTGGCTATCAGCACGCAGAACTGCTTTCACTTGTACCAGGGAGGGCTCAAAGGATTCTATCTGCCAAATATTCCATGCTTCCTCAGCAACCTCCCTGCCAAGGAATTCATTGATGGCCCAGCTACTAAAGTTCACCTCCACCGATCTCACTGAGGTTGTTTGGCCGATATCAATTTGGGCTGTAGCATAGAACTCTTGTAGCACGGAACTATTGACTGCCCTATTTATTGGCATCAAGAGAAGAAATCCACGGCGATTCCAAAAAGTCATATAACAAGAAATGCCGTTCCACTTGAACTTGATGTAACATTGGTTTGGATTCTCATTCCTTCCAAACTTGTCTGAAGTTTTCAGCGCATGGTCCTGCATTGTTAGGAACGGGCTGTATTTTCCTCTGTATCAACTAATACTCTTATAACCAAAATTCTTTTTGAACTGCTACAGCTTCTTTTTGAATTATGTATAGTTCCCTAAAAATATTTGTTAATTTGCATACAAGGAAACAGAATTCCCTTTTTTCAAACACACTTAAGGAAATGACAAGGAAAAGAAATACTAATATAGATGATGTGATTGATTATCATAAGTCAAAATAAAGGAAAACTACTACTCTACTTCTAAGTTCATTTCATTCTTGAGAGGTCCTCATTCTAATTCAGTGAATTCTTCTTGACGCACATACATCCCTGCTGCATCCAATATCTCATGTTTCTTTGTCTTGGTTGTTGCACTCAGGGTTGTTTGTTTTTTATTCTTGTCTATGGTCACCGATTTAAAGTTCTCGAGAGGAAGACAACCTCTTGCTATTATTGGATCCTGCCTGATCCTTCTTTTTCTCTTATACTGTCTCGCATTTCGCGGTATCTGTTGAAATTGCTGTCCAGTTGTGAAGGCAATACTTTTAATTTAAGGCATTTTCTGAGGAATTTTCTTATGATTTTTTTCTTTCTTGATGTTGACTCTTTTGCAGCTGCGGTAACATTTTGGGAACTCTTTTCTAACTCCTAATTGGTTGCAGTCCATCCTCTCAACTCTGGCCACATGGTCACAGTGAAAATTTCCTCATAGAGTTTGCATGAGCATTCTTGACAGCATGTGAGATCTTGTCACAAGTTGACACTTCTATCTCATCTATTTCTAACGAGGTTGATTCACCCCCCCCCTTTTTTAAGGCAGATGCATCCCCACGGACTCTCACTGTCTTTGTCCATCAAGTGATCCTGTTTTTTTATTTCCCTCACACAACATTTCGCCTTTTGCTTCCTGAACTTCTACTTGGATTGCACATGGGCTTATGGCATTTTCGACCTAAATCCTATCAAGCTCTCTTAGCATGTATTTGAGCTTAAAAATCAATTCTCTATCTTCATCAATGTCGACGTATTCTTTTAGCTCGGCAAACCCAACATTTCTCTCTATTTTCCATTCATCACAACTGGAATAATCATGATCATGGAAATAGTCAAAAAGAGTCTTATGCTTAGGTCTATTTCTGCCCTCAATTACATTCAATTGATATTCCATGTCGTCAGAGTTGAAAAAGTCCCCAAATAACATAGGTTTCTTCTATCCCATGTCTTTACCTGCACATACACTCAACAAAAAATTAGATCTACACGAAAGCTACCGTGCTCCTCGGCAACGACGCCAAAAATAGAGTGCAAAAAACACAAAAAAATAAAAACCTAATTTTGCACACAAAGGGATTCTAAGACCCCATCGTGTATTAGAATAGTTTTTTATCCTACAGAGAGCAACTAAGCCTTGTAAAGATTTAATTTTCTTTTGATTAATGAGAAAGAAAGCATACATACAGCGGCTAACAATTCACAAAGCATAAAAATAGCAAGATTTGGAAATAGGGTTGAGTTTGAGAGGCGATTAGGCTACCATTTGAGTTCGGGTTGTGTCGTATTACATTAGATAGGTGTGATTATAACGGGTTTGTTCTTGTCTGACAGTTTAACCTATGTTTGCAGTTCGTTGGTCTCGATGCATCTTCAAAGAGAGACAGAATCCCATTCTAGATTATAACTCATCTAAGGGAAGGGAAAATACACAATCTTGGTCCAGCTATGAACATGCAAGAAATAAACAGCTATTGTACTAAAAGCCAACGATAAGTAAGTAACAACCCTCCACAATATATACAACCAAAGGAATCAGACAATACAACAATGCCCAGTACTGACGACCAATAAGAAGACTACTGTATTCCTCAGCGGTGGGGAGTGGCGACGAATCAGCGGCACAACCTCACGAGCGGTGAACTCCCTGGCTTGACTACGGTCAAGAGGGAAAGCAATGCAATAGAGTCTGATTCCACCAGCACTAGCTCATCCAGGGCTTCCTCTCCAAGATGAAGCTTAGCAATCCATCGATATGAGTTCACAACCCAGTTGTTGTGAAACCCTAGATTAAAGAGTAATCAAGATGATTTCTAAGCTACCGAGATGAGAAGTGAACAAAATATACCCTAATGGACTTGTCTCTGGGTATTTATACCCGCTACAAATTAGATTAGAAAATAACTACAAAAGTCAGGGTAAAGAGGTAATTTTGGTGTGGCGGACTGGTCTTCGGGTCTTGATCACCATCCGACTTTCCCTCCAAAAGTGATAGCTTCCTCACTAAGCTCCATTAACAGCTTTCCCATCCAAATTGTGTATGGATTCATCACCTCTCAATTTTCTACTTACAATTCACCATTAACTATAATAAGCTATTAAAGTATCGAGAATGAAGAGAATTCCTCATTCAAATAGTTGAATTAATTCCTGAAAAGCTGTAATAAAAGTGATGAATCCCATGCACTCCAATGCATTTTACCGAATGTTTAAAATGTTCCAAGTGTCTTCTCTATGGCAAGAATGCATTCTGGAAGTGTATTGGCTTACTTTAGATGGGATAATGCCGATTGTAAAGTGAGATCTGTGAATTTTTTTCTATTTTATTCATACTGTGCCCAAATTATTTTGAGTGAGTATAAGCTTTTGAAAGTATTCTTTGACTGATTATTCTTTGTTGTGGATGTGTGAATGATTTGTGCTGAGAGTAGTATCCAGAATTTGTGAAGAGTATACATGTTACTGCCTAATTTTGATATAAAGTGTTGAAATGATGAAAGCATTAGAAAACCATGTGTTCATCCCATCTCTTCTAACCAACCCTATATAGTAACCCCTAGGATCAGCCCCTAGAGCCCTAACTTTTCTTTTCCTTCACCTAAATTATAATAAGCGCAACAGCCTTATCTTTTGATCTAATCATTGTGAACCCTCTAAGAAACTTAATTGGAATGCAAGAAAAATTTTTAAGCTTAACATTTTGTTTAAAGACTCAGGTTTATATGTTGTACACCTCGGTAATATTAAGTTTCAATTAAGAAACTTAATTGAAGTAAGGGACATTAAAACCCTGAATCTCCCTAGAATGAGTGAATGAAAAAGAAAGAGAAAACAAAAAGCAAGGAAAAACGTAACAAAAGAAAAATAAGAACAAAAGTTCTTAGATGAAAAAGTGAAGGATAACTAAGCCTTGGACCTTCATCCAAAAAGAGGTATTGAGTCTATTAAAGCTTTAAAAAAGGGATCGCAATGAATACAGTTGAGTTCCTTAGATATGTGGAACTCTCATTCTTCTAGCCTTGACCATTTCTCCTAAACCCCATAACTCTGAACCCTGCATGCTTTTTTGATTGACACTTTATGCTTAGAATTAGTGTAGGGGTGTGATGTCTTCCCAAACATATGGTTGATGATCCTCAGCATAAATCCTGAGAGTCCAATGTATATAATCTCCTGAATTGAGTGAAGGCTCTCTTGAGCCATCCTTGTGAGAATGACTAGATTGGAAAATGATTCAAGGGAACTTCTTCATACTTAGTTGGACCTTCATATTCTGTTTTAAGCCGATGTACTCTACGAGTTTATCTTGTCTTGTTTTAAATTCTGCAGTTAGAAAGGATTACAACTTCTGGAGTATATTTTAGAATTCAGCTATGTGAATTTCCTTGGAGTTTGATTGACTTTGCTTGAGGACAAGTGAAGTGACTCCAAAATATAACTTTTTATGACCTAAAATCATGCATGTTTAGCTTACTTTTAGTCGGTTTTCAATGAAAATGATATCTTTTATGAGCTTACAATGTACTTATAGTAGTATTTGCATGATCTTGTAGTAAAATGCTATGTTGGAGATTTTGGAAGAAACTATAAGACTGTTGCTGGAAAAGAGAAGAAAACACGAAGAAATGAAGCTGAAATAGAAGAATTTAGAAAAGAGCAAAATTGAGCTGAAGAGTCCAGGATCGGCGACCTACAGGCACCGGCGCTTGTACGCCGCCGACCTTGGTAACCGCTCGGCCCCATGTCTTGCTGCCGCTTGGAAAATTTGCTGAATGTTCCAAATTACCCTTAGTGTGTTTTAAAATGTAATTTACCATTTTTAGCCCTCAAACATTTTTCTTAATGGCCAAGGCCTAATGTAAAACACATACTTTCACATTTTTAGTTGGTTTTTTTCTATAGTAGCTTAGTGGAGAAGTTTCACACACTTCTATACCTTTCTCTTCACACACTAGATGATTTCTCCTAGAACCATGGTGTTCTAAGGTGCTTTTTAAGGATTTTACCCCTCTAAGTGATAGAGGGTAGTGGATTTCCAAAGATGTGGAACATATTCATGGATTTAATGAAGAGAAATTGCTTATAAGATGGAGTTCAAGAGTTGGATGAGTTTTTATCATATTTTGTTGATAAAAGACATCCATTTTCTTATGAATGCAATTCTATTATGTGTATTTATTCATGATCTTGTTTATTTTGTTTTATGCAATGGTTTTCCATGTATATTAGCAAGTGTGTTTCATGCAAATGAGTTATTTCTTGTACTAGATATATGAATTTTGCTTTTGTCATGATTACTTGAAGTTGAATCTACTCATTGTTTGCTGAATTGTTGATTCCCTATCTTACATGAGCACTTGATGCGGGCTAATTATGCTTTCTTGTGTTTTAAGCTTAGTTGTTTCCATATCTACTTGCCATGTATTTTAGCCAATCTTCATTATCTTGAGGGAGAGTGTAGATGATTGATAGTAGAATAGGATTGACGACCCTATTTCTATTGTTAATGTGAATAGTCATGTCATGAGAATTCATATACTAGACGTGTTATAGTTCCCGAGTATTATGAGTGAGACGCATTAAGAATGTATCTTAGAGAAACTGAACTACCCACATTTGCATGGTATTTGCTTATTAGTAGCCCTTTGGATATTGTGGTGGTGTGATCCTGCTTTTATCTTTATTATATCTTTTCTTTTTATTTTATTTTGTTACTTTTATGACACACTCAAATTACCTATTTACCTCTTTGTTTTGTTAATTTTTAGGTCTAGAAACTACTAAAAATTTCGTAAGTGAGGAATTGAGCCCAAACACGACATCTAATCAAGACAACTATCGTATGGGAACGAAACGTTAAGTACTATAGTTTTTGTATTTTAGTTTTGTTTTATATAAATTTTCTTTTGATTGTTCGCACTTAACTTTTACAACGACAAGAGCACGTCAACAAGCAAGATTCTTAGTGTGGAGGGATGGAGTGAACTGGATTCATCACATTTATTCTTGATTTTAACATGATTATAAGCTTATGTTGGGTGATTTTAAATTGCAAGCAAGAATTTGGAAGTGATGAATTTTGGTACAAATTTTTTTGAAATAATTTTGGTACAAATTGGATTGGAATGCTGCTGGAAAAGCTTAAAAGGACGAACACCTGATTTTGGGACTGATGAATACATCAAAAGTAAATCAAGAGATTAGAATCAGGAATCTTCTCTTCTTGCAATGGCCTGTAGAAGACTCAGAGCTGATTGCTTGCAATGCTGGATATCACTGACAAGTCTGCCTATTCTTCCCAAAAAGTCTTATATGTCAGCACTCCTCTAAGCCTTTCAAATGCATCACGCTCATCATAGATTACTTTGGCTACTAGATTCATTCGTTCCTCTCCCATCGCCAACATCAATAACCGTAGTTTGAACTTTTTTGTCACCGTAGAAATACTGGACGCCAGGTTGTATCTGGGGAATGTATGTAATGCCTTAGCAAGTGGGTTTAGATCTGAGAAGGTGATGTCCTCGAAGTTATTTGGCATCACCCCATCCCATTTAGTATGCTCCTAATTCTTCTCTGACTGGTGCAAAGGTTACCACTCTTGTGTGACTGTATAGTTCTCGTCTTGGTTGGATCCCTAGGAAATGGTTTATGGAGGTCGCACCGGTACGGACCCCATGTTCCCTGATTACCAAGGTGATTCTAGCTTCATTTCTGAACATTTCCCAGTAAAAATCCATGACCAGTGATCTGTTGACTCTGGCCTTGTTTGTCGGAATTAATTTGGTCCATCCTTTTCTCCTGATGACTGGAGTGCGGAAAACACACCAAAATAAAAACCTAATTTCGACACTAAGGGATTCCAATACCCCATCGTGAAGTACGTTAGGTGTCGATTCCATAGAGAGCAACTAAGCCATTGCAAGATTCATTTTTGTTTTGATTTAATGAGCAGGAGAACATGTACAAGCAAGCTAACAATTCACAAAGCACAAAAATAGCAATATTGGGAAATAGGGTTGAGTTTGAGGAGGAGATTCGGCCACCATTTAAGTTTGGGTTGTGTTATATTATAGCGGATAGGTGCAATTATATCGGGTTCATTCCTAGCCGATCATTTAACCTGTGTTTGCAGTTCACGGGTCTCGATTTGTTTACGAGAAGAGAAAGAATCCCTTCTGATTGCACTCTCCTAAGAGAATGGGAATAGAAAATCTCGGTCCAGTTATGAACATGCAAGGTAAACAACTACGGTACTAAAGTCAACGATAAGTAAGCAACAACCATCTAATATATATACCCAAAGAAATCGGACAATACAACAACACCTAGTACTGACAACAGATCAGAAATCTACTGTTGATTCTCAGCGATTGGGAGTGGCAACGAATCAGCTACACAACCTCGTGAGCAGTGGACTTCATCGATGGGCTATGATAAAGAGGGAAAGTGCTGAAATAAGGTCTGATTCCACCAACCTTAGCTCATCCAGGGCCTCCTCTCCAAGATGGAGCTTAGCACTCCATCGATCCTAGCTCACAACCCAGCTGCCGTGAAACCCTAGCCTAAAGAGTACTCAAGAAGAATTCTAAAGGGGCCAAGATGAAAGTGAACAAAATATGCCATAGAGGACTTGTTTCTGGGCTTTTATACCAGTTACAAATTATATCAGAAAATAGTTACAAAAATCGGGATAAAATGGTAACTTTAGCGCATAGCTGATCTTCGAGTGGAGGTCATCTAGTCTTTTCCCACCACTTCAACTCTCCCAAGTATCCAACTTTCATGGTAAGGTTCTGCAATGCTATTCTGGATCAAAATTTTGTGCATGGATTCATCACATTCCCATTCCTTACCTGCAAATCACAATTAACTACTGTAAGTTATTAAGACCTTAAAATGTAGATAAATTCGTACTCAAGTAGATTAATTAGGTCATGAAAAGCCGCGGTAAATGTGATGAATCCCATGCACTCCAATGACCCTCATTAGTTCACTTCCTTCTTTGACCTCATATTGATGCCTGAGGGGCAATTCTAGGATTGGTTCCCTTTCTTCTTCGATCTGATGTTCTCTGAACGATGAAGAAAGATTGATAAAAAGATACATTGGTTGACTATTAAATTCCATGGCTACCTATCAATAAAAAATTTTGTATTAGAGATGTCTTTACAATGAGCTGAACCTTACCTGTTCTTTCGGCTCCTGCATCAAACATCTGGCCTGTACTAGACATATCATGTTTGCATCTGCAGCGCTTTACCTCATTAAAGCTAGCTCATTCATCTCCATTCGAGTTTACTTGATGTTTACCATAAAAATTTACAATGGAAAAAAGAAAAAAAAATACATGGAATACCTGTTTTGAAGGAAGAACTACTCTGTTGTTGTCAGTTTTAGTCGAGAGAGAGAACCCCTTGGTTTAGATTCAGAGAGCGTTTGATAGGAATTTTTGAATAATGGGGGGGTTGAGAGTATTTTATAACATCCTTGTTGGTTTGAGTACTGAAAGTTTTGCTAGTATAAAAACTATTTTCCAGTTTATATATCGGTTGAATATTTTAGTTAGTTTTTTTTTTTTTTTTTTTTTACATATGTTGTCCTCTTATATCATATGACTAGATGGTAAGGTGTTTGGTGTGACACAGTAGATCTCATCATTGGTTAAAGTTATGATATATAAATAGGCTCGTGACTGAGACAGTTTGGACATACTGTCAGTTTAAGTCATCGTGTGATTCTGAAGTTGGTTTGTCTAAACTAATTGAATCATAAAAATGTGCACAGTGTATATTGAGCATGACCGATTAGGATTGAATTAACTTGTACTGATCTATCGTAGTTAATTCAACCCTTTTATTCTGTCTCTTAATCCCTAGATGAGGACAGACATGAGGATTGAGCATAGTGTACTTTAATCAACCAAAGAGTGCGGTCAATTGAGGCCTATATTCTCGGTAGATTGGGTTCGCGTGTTTAATTACTTGATGTGTTGTTGCTTGTCGAAAGAAAACTATGTACCGTGCATCATGGGTGATAGTGCTCTCGAAATGAGCTCATAAAGTTTATTATACTAAACCCGGCCGGTGGATTTATGTCCGGTATAGTAATGAGGTCGAGTGGTACTTGTCTCGGATGAGAAGAAGTCGATTAATTAATTTATCAGTTAATTAATAAATTAACGAGCACTATATCTTTGACATGGGGAGATTAAAGAATAATTAAATAAGTGGTTCTGGAAGCAATTTTGGTTTGATCGATAATTCCATAATTAATCCTTTAGTGGTACAATTAATTATGTGTTGAGTTAATTGACAAAGTGGATTTAGTTATTCAATTAATTGTACTTGGGTTAATTAGTATTAGGAAATCTAGTTGAGATTTGGAAACTAATAAAATCCAAGCCCAACAAGAAGGCGTAACTCAAACCCACTTGAAGTCTCTCTTGTAGCTCTATATAAGACACAAGAGTCAGCAAACCAAGATATAGAATTCATAAGTTGTCAAGACAAGAAACTAGAGAGAGAAAGAGAAGGAAACATACCTTTTGTTTCTTTTCTCGGGTTGCGTGAGCGATGGCCGGTGGATTTTGTGGAGCGGCAACATGCAATTTTTTGGCAGGCACCGACGATTTTGCATGGTTGCGGTGCAGACGCAGGAAACTGAGGGGGCTCGATTTTGAGGAGTTTTCTCGTGCTGGTTTATTCTGTTGCTGTTAATTCAGATTTTTCCTAGTAGATCATTGCCTGCACAATGTCCAGGCAAGTCTCAGAGAATACAAGAGGTTTCTTAACGATCACGCTTCAAAGGTCAAGTCTTTTCCTTCCGCTTTCACTAGATTTATTTTGTATGTGTGACAAATTGAACAAGGTAAACTAAGATCCGGTGAAACGGTATTTCAAAAGGGTTTGAATCCGATTGCACGAGTGTGTGGGCCTGAGAAGAGGTTTCTTGTTTGGATTGCACGATATGGAAATTTTTTGATTGGGCCCAGACAGATAATTCCTCCAATCCTTACGTTTATTAATTGAGGTACTTTAGAATTTTCAAGACTTGATAAATGCACTCTGTTTCTAATTTCTCTGTCATTGTGATTCCAAGATGTTTAAATGCAATTTTCATTCCCCTTTCTACAAATATTTATAATTCCTTATTTTTCTTTTCACTCATTCCCTGAATTCGAAACACATACTAAAATCTTCTTCCTACATACACATATTGTAAAGCTGGGCTGCCTCCCAGTAAAGCTTTGGAATTTATAGTCTCCGGCCAAGCTACCCTAATGTTAGGGCCCTTCAAATTCTCTTTTATCTCTAGAATAGGAAGTAATGAGGGAATGATTTTTTATAGAGAATTTATGCACATGATACATTTCCCTAATGTTCAGAGGTCTTTCTAATAAGTCATAAACACTGGGGCTGTCTGGAGTAAAAGGTTCATCAGGCCTATTTACCTTTACCCCAAAGTTCCTGACCTTGGCCATTACAAGTTTACTTATCCTGATATAACTCCGATCATTCGAATCTAAGCTCAAAGTTGGGGTTATAAACTCTAAATCTGTGATCCTAACTATTTCAGGTTCAGAACATCTATCATTTTCAAATTTCTCTTCAGGCTCAAGTTCATCAGTTGCTCCAAGATTTTTTACTTGCTGAATTTCTTATGCCATCCTAAGAGTGTGGTCTTTTATAAGCTTATCATAGCCTAACTCCATAGACATAATTCTTTTCTCCAGGTCCTTTATTTTACTAGTGATTTTATTAATAATATGTGACTGTTGCAATTCACAAGAGAGGGCACTCTGATCGAGCACCTAAAGTTTTCTCAATATCTGCTCCATTTGTTTCTCCTGAGTTTGCATGTCAAGATACTTCCGAAGTTCGACTACAAGGTCTTCCCACTCCTCCAAACCACTCCAGTCACTACCTGTACTCTCCTGATTTTCCTTTTTGAACCTTTGATGCCAGTCCTCAGGAAGCTCTACAAGATCCTCATATAAACCCAAAGAGTTCCCCAAACAGCCTAGGCCTAGGTGCAGAAACAGAAACATCAGAAGTAGTACTATACATATTTACTTATATTACTTCCTTCATGCTGCTCTGCTCTACCTCTATTCCTACCATCTAGCAACAAAATACTGGCAATTGTTCCCCAGCAACGGCGCCAAAATTCTGATGCAAACTAATTTAATGTCGTGTTCCGCTCAGAATTATTAATTTATAAACCAAATACTACAAATTAACGTAGTATAAGGTCGATCCATAGGGAATAGATGGTAGAATTCTACTGCACAAGTTAGAAATGTGGTAAAACATAGCAAGTATATAAGCAGTAAAATATAAGCAATTGGTGAGGTATATAATAATGATGAAAAGAGTAAATGTATAGAACAAGAAATCAGAGGATGGGAGGGAGGATTTTCACTCACTTCAGAGATTAGAGGCTCCGGAGATGGTTTGCATTGACAAGAAAGGTGAAAGTTCCTTGACAGTCAGGACCGGAAATAATAAAGTAATGAATATTCAGAATCAGCTCACCTGGAGTAACACCTGTGTCACTTACTCTATGATCACCCTACCAACAGACTAATGAAGTCCTTGTTTACTCCAGGCACTCACCTAGCATCAGTCCTACTACTAGGGGACTAAACCTCTTCACCATAACAAACATCACACCAAGACCTGAATACCACAAAGTATATAGTTGCTAAGGTATTAACAATTAAGTTTTCCCTACAAGCATTCCGACTCTGTGGGACTCTAGACTTAACAGGATCATTGGTTGCTAAGGTATTATCAATTAATATTTCCCTACAAGCATTTCAATCCTACTTCACTCTGACCTTTTAAATTGCATGACACATTACCATGATTCGGACTGAAATCTCCAACACCTCACTCCATACTCAATATCAACTGCCAAACTAGAAACCTAAACGACAACATTCTCCACAAACGAAATCAGTTAAAAGCAAACTATATAACAGCTAGTCCACTCATCAACCAGCAAGGGAAGTAACGCATATCTCTCTAAAGGCAATAAGTGATGCATGTTAAATCGAAAGGCCTAGGCATGCAGTTCGCCCCTATCAAATAATCGTTAGTGCACATCTTGTAGTTAGAGCTTTTCACCCTGCTTCTAACTCTTCAGAGTAGTGAAAATCCTCACAAGTAACTTAGAACCTCATCGGTTCTTAGCAACACTCCAATGAAAGGAAAATCATGAATAAAGAGAAAATAAATGAGTTTCGAATAATACAATCCAAGTAAATAATTACAAGGGAAAAAACTCTGAACTCCTAGTATTACTCCTTACTCCCTACTATCTCTTGTTATTTAGTTTGGAGTTAACTACTGCTATTTATAAACAAAATCTAGTGAAGGAAAATGATGTATAGCTAATTTGAAAATTTTTTAGTTACTTCAGGGCCAAGGATTACAAGTTGGCTTCTTGGCATATTCTGGGGGACAAATACTGACACTCAACCATAAAAGTAACCTGCACAGTTCATAAGCCATTAAAGCAACCTGCAACACTATTCCGGGTGTACTTCTTCAGCATGCCTCTTGTGCCGGTATACTTCTTGTCTCCTATGGTCCTGCCCTTAGCTCATGTCGGCATACTAACCGTCATTCTGAAATCTGCTCGCTGCCCGTGCCGGTGATGATGGTCGAACGCTCAACGGACGATGGCTTCAGTTAAGCATCACTTGGAAGTGTTCTGTCTTAGTCACCATACACTGGAGGGTTGAACTTGGCTTCATCAGACATTGTAGTTTCCGGTCTTGATCTTCTCACGTCTTCTTGACGCTAGCATTTGATAGCTGTCATGTTGAAGCCTTCTGGGAACGCTGTCATCCTCAAGCCATGATCTCTCTTTCAGCTCCTGCTACTTCACTTTAGCGCTAAATCCACTTCGTCTGGGTTACTCCAGCGAACGGTGTTGTGAACCGGACGTCTTCAGCTCATGTTCACCAAACTCTGGATTTTCACTGGACTTAGTGAACTTCACACTCACGTGAAGTTGTTGTCTGCTAGCCGTGTCCTCATACTAACTTTAGAATCCTCGGTTCTACTCAAAATGCTAAGTCCGAAGAGTGGTTTTCTACAGTCTACAATCTATGCATATTTCACCTACAATTAGCACAAGTAAAGCCGTAACTAGTATTTTTATCATACAAACAGATTAGGAATATGTCCATAGGTAGCGAAAAACTAGGCGAAAAACATGTAAAAATATGTATAAAATGAATAGCATCACCGATCAAAGAAGAAAAAGGGAAGAAGAGAGAAAAAAGAAATTTAGGCAAAAAATTTATATACCTAGCTTTTCATTCTTTTTAAAATTATTAGATGTATATAAATTCGTTGGCTTTTTTTATTTCACTAATTTATTTATTTATTTTTTTGTTACAATATTTCACTAATTTATTTATTTATTTTTTTGGTACAATATTTCACTAATTTATTTAAATTTAATTTTATATATTATAAAAATAATATAATAAGATGACATGATATAATATAATATTTTTCAAAAACATCATGATAGAATGTGACATTTAAGAAAAGTGTATTAATAAGTTTTTTTAGTATCATTATATAATATTATTTATGATTTTATTTGTATTATTAGATTGAAATAAAATGTAGTGATAAATATAATGTTTCAAATATATATTTATCATGACATTTTTATTTTACATCAATCAAAACGCCAAACGGATAGCCATTGTAAGGGAACACACACTAACATTGACTTCTTTCACTCTCTAGTGATTCATTTTCTCCTCAAAGAGAAGAATTCCAATTAATAGATGAAAGAAATCCTAGCCCTCCATCCACCCCGCGAGCCATTTCAGGGTTGGAAAATAAGGTAGAAAATATAATAATGCCCGTTCCACTTGTGAAATTTGAATTGGTTTTTTTTCCAGAGTTTTTTTGATAGCCTGGAGTTCACACAATTTGTGAGTATTTTAGAGGGAGTATTTATTTTTGTGTGTAATTTACGAGCTAAATGAGAGAAGAAAAGGGGGGAAGAAAAGAGAAGGAAAAGAGGTAATATATATAAGAATATGGTCTGGATGTTATGTCTCATATCTTTAATAAGCCCAATTAAGTTGGTTTAGGTTTTCTAATCAGTTTAATATTATGATTAAATCTAGACCGTTAAACTAGTATTCGATGGACGTACTAGATTAAAGATTGTGGGTATATAAACTAATCCTCTCTCTGCCCCAATTAATTAACACACAATACACTATTATATGTGTGGGTAGAATAAAGTTGCCTCTCCATCTGGCTATCTACCGCTCAAGAGGGTCAATGTGGAGAAACTAGTTTATAGGATTATTGCGATCCTACTGTAGATCTGGTTTTCCTGTATATATGGTGATGTTTTATCTTATGACGAATTTCGCATTAAGGTATGTTTTATGTGCTTTATCTATGTGGTTATTATTATATTCAAGATCCAAATTGGCATGATTTTTACGATGTTCTTATCATGTTAAAATTAACAATATATGCATCAACCAAGCTTATAATTATGATGTACATTGAACGAGTGTAGATGAGATGGATATGGAGGATTATGAAGTTGCGTTTTGGTGGGTTTTTTGTTGACCGCAGGAAGAACAAGCACGAGAGTAAAGGGAAAGTTATAATGGTTCGGCTAGAAGACGATGCAGCGGCAATGGCTGCCAGCAGAGGAGAGTCGATCGGGGGTGGCGGTGGCAGGGATCGATCTAGTGGTGGTAGCGGGTTATGGAAGAAGACAATTAGGAGAGAGAAAAGGGAAAGTGATATATTTTTTTTATAGATTTTATCTCTTTTTAATTTTTAAAAAAATAATTTTAAACTTGCATTTTACATTTTTATCCTTAAAATTTTAGTCCGTCAAGGTAGTTAATGGTGAGAGATGACGTAGTGACCTTAAATAAGACAAAATGCAAAAGTTAGTGCCTTAAATAAGATAAAATACAAAAGTTAGTGATTTATATAGAATTTTTAAAAGATAATGACTAAAACTTAAATTTAAAAATAGTATGATGACCAACTATGTAATTTACTCTAAAATCAATTATGATTATTTTTGAATAAAACTGAATTTCATTAAGAAAGTTGGGAAGGAGCAAGAGTGATGGTACAAGGAAAGTTGGCCTCTCTGGCCAAATTTGGGAGTATGCTACTGTAGAGTTAGCATATTGAGGTACAGTATGAGATATGATATTTTCAGAACGAGGGATCCAAAATAGTCAAGGAGAATTTAACTACTTGCAATCCTCAATTATTGGGTTGCAAGTGTGAGATCCACCTGCCATACTTTTAGAAGCTAATATAACAATAGAAGAATCTCCATGAATTGAAAAAGTAACAAACTGAAGTGATTTTGCAAGCATTAGTGCTTTTCTTAGGGCAAGACTCTCTGTAATAATAGGATTCATTATGTTTAGAAAAAATTTACCCAAACTGTTGTTATAATCACATTTTGGGTTTACAACAAATACACCAATTCCCGCCCCATGTATATGCCAAGAAATTGCTCAATCAAAATAAATTTTGAAACCTCATGAGTGGATTCAAGGAGCTTCCAGAAGATGAAAAGTCTGCAGTAGATTGTGTGAAAGTTTGAGCTCTTAATATAGACAAAGTCGCGGAAACAAGCCCAGATGGTTGACTTGGAATTTTCTCAAATAACAATTTGTTCCTTACATGCCAAAGTTTGGATGTGACCATGACCATGACCATTAATTCCCCTGCATCCTTGAGCAAAGCAAAAAGAACATCCCTCGTCTAAAGATCCGCTTGAGATTGTTGGTGGGAGAAGATGTGCAAACCGGTGAGAGACCAAGTGACTTGTGCAAAAGGACATGCGAAGATGATGTGGGATAAAGTCGCAAAATGCAATTCACAAAATGGATATAAAGATGAAACCTACACTCTACAGATACAAAGATTTTCAGAAGTGGACAATGTTGCGGTGAGAAGACGCTAACAGAATTGAAGAACTCTTATGGGGAGTCGGAGGCTCCATAACATCTTCCATATGGTGTTAAACGCCAGAGCTGGTGCTAGCACCTATAGAAAAAGATGGGAAATTGCTGGGTGAATTCAAGATGAAATGATATGCCGATTGCACCGTGAATTTTCCAGTTTTGTTGCCACCCCCTATCCATAGTAAAATCAATTATGATAATTATAAAAATAATTAACAATCCCATTATTAGAATAAATTTTTAAAAATTACAATATTGATCCTTTTTATTTTCAGATTTGGTCCTGGTGCACATGCAAAATTTTTCCAAAATTCCGAACAATAAATTATGAGGAGAGGAATTGTGACTTTGGGAAAAATTTGTGACACCTGATTGAATTAAACCTAGTTCTGAATTTTTTATCAAATTAATCGCCAAAATAAATTTGTGGACAAAAAATAAAAAAATGAGAAGGTGTGGCCTGAAAGAGGCCTTTCGGATTTTGAAAATCCAAAATAAGACAAAATCGGATTTTAAAAATCCGAATTCATCAATTTTCGGATTTTGAAAATCTGAAATATCAATAACCCTAATTAAATTAAAAATTAATAAGAGAGATTAATTAGATTAATTAAATTCAAATTTCAAAAATCCGAATCATTTAGGAAAAAAAATTTTTTGAAAAGAATAATGAAATTAAAATTTTTTTGTGTAAATTAATAAATGAAATTAAAACGATTCGGATTTCGAAAATATGAATTTTGAGAATTCGAATTTTTTTCACAAAGACAGCCAACCACGTCTCAAAACAACATGCACCACATCAAAAATAACTAAAACCACGTCCAGAAACGTCTACATCCATGCATGTGACTTTAAGCTATTTTTTTCACAAAGACAATCCACCACGTCAAAAACAACTAGCACCACGTCCAGAAACGTCTACATCCATTCAATTGAATTTAAAGGGATTTTTTTCAACAAAGAAAGTCCACCACGTCTCAGAACAAAATGCACCACGTCAAAAACAACTAGGACCACGTCCAGAAACGTCTACATCCATGCATGTAAATTTAATCTTTTTTTTTTCACAAAGACAGTCCACCACGACTCAGAACAACAAGAACCACGTCAAAAAAAAAACTAGCACCACTTCCAGAAATGTCTACATCCATTCATTTGAATTTAAACTAATTTTTTCAACAAAGATAGTCCACCACGTCAAAAACAACTAGCACCACGTCCAGAAATGTCTACATCCATTCAATTGAATTTAAAGGGAGTTTTTCAACAAAGAAAGTCCACCACGTCTCAGAACAAAATGCACCACGTCAAAAACAACGAGGACCACGTCCAGAAACATCTACATCCATGCATGTGAATTTAAACTATTTTTTTTCACAAAGACAGTCCACCATATCTCAGAACAACAAGAACCATGTCAAAAAAAAAAAATAGCACCACTTCCAGAAACGTCTACATCCATTCATTTGAATTTAAAATGATTTTTTCAACAAAGATAGTTCACCACGTCAAAAATAACTAGCACCACGTCTAGTAACGTCTACATCCATTCAATTGAATTTAAAGGGATTTTTTCAACAAAGAAAGTCCACCACGTCTCAGAACAAAATGCACCACGTCAAAAAAAACTAGCACCACGTCAAAAAAAACTAGCACCACGTCCAGAAACATCTACATTCATGCATATGAATTTAAGCTATTTTTTTTACAAAAACAGTCCACCACATCTCAGCACAACAAGAACCACGTCAAAAAAAAACTAGCACCACTTCCAGAAACGTCTACATCCATTTATTTGAATTTAAACTGATTTTTTCAACAAAAATAATCCACCACGTCAAAAATAACTAGCACCATGTCTAGAAACGTCTACATCCATTCAATTGAATTTAAAGGGATTTTTTCAACAAAGAAAGTCCACCACGTCTCAGAACAAAATGCACCATGTCAAAAACAACTAGGACCACGTCCAGAAACTTATACATCCATGCATGTGAATTCAGCTATTTTTTTCACAAAGACAGTCCACCACGTCTCAGAACAACAAGAACCACGTCGAGAAAAAACTAGCCCCACTTCAAAAAAAAAACTAGCACCACGTCCAAAAACATCTACATCCTTGCATGTGATTTTAAACTGATTTTTTTCACAATGACGTTCTACCACGTCTCAGAATAACTAGCACCGCGTCTCAAACAACTAGCACTACGTCCAAAAACGTCTACATCCATTCATTTGAATTTAAACTGATTTTTTGAACGAAGACAATCCACCACGTCTCAGAACAACATGCACCACGTCACAAATATGAATTAGCACATGGATTGAACTACTGCTCTCGGGCAGTGGCTAAAATCCTGTTTCAGATTTTCAAAATCCGAAACCGGATTGAGCTACTGCTCTTGGGCAGTAGCTAAAATCATGTTTCGAATTTTCAAAATCCGAATCAGGATTTTTTTTCTTTTAAAAAAATATTTAATTTAGATTTCACAAATACGAATTATTTAATTAATTCAGATTTGTGAAATCCGAATTATGGTAATTCGGATAACGAAAATCCGATATCCGAATTAAATTATAATCCAAATAAAAAAATTTTGTATTACGAGACTCTTCACCAAAACGAACTACAACATCACAATTCTACCTATTCGTATACCAAAACTGAAATATGTAGAATCAGAACAAAACTCACTATCGGATGCATGGTCACAGTCAGAATCGTCCTCAGTGTTATAATCCAAGTCCCATGCCTCCTCTTCAAAATCATAAAGGAATCCATAATCAAGTTGCCCTTCTCCGCCATGTGAAGAACTCGAAGCAATATTGCGTCTATCAACTTTATCTAAAGACTGAATTTCCTCAATATCGACGTTAACATTAATAAAACTCCATGGTCAAAAAGTATAAAAAAAATCCAGCATAGCATTAGACGTAATTACTACTTTTGTCTTACTGCCATCCACTTCAAAAAATGCTATAAGTGTGATTTTGCACGAATTCATAGACACCCCAATTACATTGCAAATGGTTTCTAACAAATCATCCCTTGACATTCTAAAATTAACGCATATTGAATGATCCGGATTCGGACGGTTATCAAAATCAAATGTAGATGTCCAATAGAAATTAAAAATATACGGACCATTAAATATCATTATACCTGTCAATCATAAAAATATCATTATATCAATTAATTGTCCATTTTCGTCAACAAAATTTTTTTTAATCAAATCTATAAACCACAGTTCATTAAACAACCCACAACATTATAAACAATCCACAACATTACGATTTTAATTATAATCTCATTACCACTTACGAATAATTATATTTAAAATAGTAATTAGAATAATTACCCTTGACTACAACTTAAAAATTCTACAAAACTTACCCACATATTAGTCATATACTACTAATAAATGTATTTCCAAACCACATTTCATCCAATACGTACACCACTACTCAAAATATCATCTAATCACATTAAAATCGTAATTAGAGTCATTACACTACTAATGCATGACTAATAATTAAAAAGTCCACAAAACTTACACAAATCTTAGTCCTATACTACTAATACGTGTATTTCCTAACCACATTTCATCAACTACATACACCACTACTCAAGATATCATCTAATCTCATTACAATTAATCTAATTACATGAAAATCTAATGTTTTATGAAATATCAACAATAAAACACTAAAATCTTGACTTACCTTATTACGATATCACAACGTGACGTAGATCTTTAGAATAATTTAGGCAGAATCTAATTTTGTAGGTGAATAGTGTTTGGCCGCTACAAAGAGAATGTGCAGCTGGAAGAATATGAGAACAATGCTGCAAAAAATGCTAGGGTTTGTGTTTATATAGTTAAACTGAATTTGGATTTTGAAAATCCAAAATTAGCTAAATTCGGATTTCTAAAATCAGAAATTAGCTAAATTTGGACGAAGCTGGATGTGGGGCTAGTTGTTTTGAATGTATCGAGACGTGGTAGACTATGTTCTGTGAAAAATTCAGCTAAAATTCACATGTTTGGATGTATACATATTTCTAGTTGTTTTTGGACGTGGTGCTAGTTGTTCTGAGACGTGGTGGAATGTCTTTGTGAAGAAATAAGTTTAAATTCGCATGTCTATGTTGGAGTTGAATACATAAGCTATGCTTGTATTGTACATTTTCCCAAATAATATATCGATTTATGTTTTGGTTATATCTTGTTGCGCATAATTTGTCCATTTATATTATGTAGTTAGATGATGAGGTGTCTTGTGCGACACAGTAGATCTCATCATTGGTTAAAAGACATAATATATAAATGAGGTTCGTAACCGAGATAGCTTTGGACAAACTGTCAGTTTAGGTTATTATGTGATTCGGATAATTGGTTTGTCTAAACTAATTGAATCATATAGATATGCCCAAGGCGTTTTGAACTTGACCATTTAGAATGATTTGTCTTGTATTGATTTAATAGACAAATCGTTCTTAGTATTGTATCTCTTAATCCCTAGACTAGAGCAGGCACGAGGATTAGACATAGTGTACTTTGATCTGCTAATGGGTGAGGTCAATTGTGGCCAATAGTCTCGGTAGGTTGGGTGCACTTGTTTAGTTGATTGGTGTGTTGCTGCTTGTCGAAAGGAAACCATATACCGGTGTGTCTGGGTGATGGTGCTCCCGAGATGAGCTTGTAATGTTTATTATACTAAACCGGCTTGTGGACTTATTTCTGGTATAGTAAAAAGGTCGAGTGGTACTTGTTTCAAAATTAAAAAAGTTAATTAATTAATTTATCAGTAAATTAATATATTAAGGAGCACTAAATCTTTGATGTAGGGAGATTATGAATAAATTAATTAAGTTGTTCCAGAAACAATTCTCGTGTAGGATGGTAGTGCCATAATTAATCCGTTAGTGGTACGATTAATTATTGATTGGGTTATTAACAAAGGTAAATTTAATTAATTAAGTACTTAATTATTCCTTGTGTCAGTTGGTTGTGAATCATACCAGGAACTGGATTTGGGATAAGTGAATCCCTGTATCAGTTAGTTGTGAATCATACCAGGAACTGGATTGGGATAAGTGAATCCCTGTATTAGTTGGATGTGTATCAGTTCAGGAACAAGATTGTAGGAAACAGAAACCCAGTAGGAAGGCAAATCCTAAACCAACTTGGAGTCTCTCTTGTAACTCTATATATAGACAAGGGATTAGCTATTCAAGATATACAATTCACAAGTTTTCAAGACAAGAAAATTTAGATAGAGAAAAAATCCTAGAGAGAGAAAATTTCTCTCTCTTAAAATTGGATTTCACAAAGCTTTAAGGGCTGCCAATTTTCTTCAATTTTTGTTGGCTCGTGTGGCTTTCTCTCTCCTCCCAGGCGGCGCGTGTAGTACACGTTCCAGGTGCAGTGGTGCTGGAATTTTCCGGCAGGTGGATTGTGGTGATTAGCTTATCAATTGCTCGTTAGATTGCTGCCCACATAGCATACAATCAAAGTCTTGAGGCATACAAGAGAATCACCTGAGTATACGCTTCAATAGGTAATTCTTATGTTTCCGCTTTAATTAAGAATTTGGTTTCATGGTAAAAATCGAATGAGTGCAAACCCAGATCCTGCGCAATGTTATTTCAAAAGGGTTAGAATAGTGATTGTGCTAGCATCTAGGCCTGGCTAGAGATTCCAATTCTGGAATGCATAGCACGAAAGTGAGTTTCTGGCTAGGCCCGGACAGATAATCTTTAATTGGTATCAGAGCCTGATTTTGGGTTTTGTATTTGTTCGATTTATTACATAGTTTTATTTACAGGTGGTTAAAAAATCCCAACTATTATGGTTACATTTGTATGGGTTTTAATTAAACTCCGGGACATGTCCGGATTTGATTTTATTATGAATATTTGTAATAGTATGACCACGTGCTGGAAGCCGTGTAGGATTAGATCAAATCTGTAGTAGGATTTTTTCTATGTAATTTTGATTCTTTAATTTTCCTAGAAAGCCTTGTAGTAGAAGAATTAAATTTTTTTGTAATCGAAGGCGTTATGGTAGGCAACATGAATTCGTAGGTTTTGGGTTATCGTGAATTTGTAGAAACCCAGGAAACCCATAATGAATTGCAAGAAGACCAAATAGCGTGGGAAGAAGCGAGTGAGGGATTGGTGGCAGGGGGTGGCACCGGCGATGACTCACCGGATGGAGCCACCGCCGGTAACTGCCGGTAGCAGCAGCACTGCTGTCACGCGACAGCAGGCGCAGCAGCAATGCACAGTAATTGTCGCGCGCTGCTAGGCCATGCGCGTGGCCCGTTCGGCTCGTGTTTTTGGCCCTTTTTCCTTTAGTTTTCATTTTTAAAGATCAAGACTCAATCCATCGAGTTGTGTGGCGGGACACGAGATCAAGGCAGAAGATATAAGTAATTAAAAAGTCAGGAAATTTAATTTTCGCATTTATTTTTCTGTATTTATTGTTTTAATTTTTGTGCTTTAATTTTTATGTTGTATTTTAGATGTATGATTTTAAAGCTTGATGGTTTTATGGTTGCATATAACTTAGGATTAGTTAATTGCATGTTAAAACCAGAAAAACCCTCAATTTGAAAATCTAAGTTGGAGCGGGTTGGTTTAATATCCCCATGGCCACCATTATGAGTTCATATGCGATGTGGGTGGGCTTGCGCATTGGCATTAGGGCCTTTCTCCATTCGGATGAGTCCAACCCTGAGATCGCTAGATTATGAATTTCTGAAGGAAGATGACTAGAGTAAGTTTAACTAGGAGAAATGCGACACCATCTCCATCTGAGGCACACTATCCTGAGGTAATAAACTCAAAAGTCACGTAATGGCAGACACTTAGTGTATGATCTGCAGTATTCTTCCCCTCGAGGTTACGCTGCTTATTTGTACGACTGAAAGCACCGACTATTAGCTGCATTGATCAATAGATCGTTTGGTCAGATAGTGTAGTTAATGAACTTGGTTCTTCTCAAACGAATGTGGGTTAGCGTAAACGTCCACACTATCGTGGCTTGCGAGAATCTCGGTGAATGAGATGTTGGTGGATTATAATTATTGTTTTGAGGGAAGTCAATAATTGTTAGAATTTTCTTATTTTTTGAAATTCTAGATTTAATAACTGAAACATTGTCCGTCTATTTATTTTATAGTTTTTTCGATATGACATTCAACCCCTTAGCTGCTATATTGAAAGATAATAAGTTAAATGGAACTAATTATGTCAACTGGAGTCGTAACTTGGACATTGTGATGAGCTGATATTTTATGATACGATTTGGTGCTGAGTTGGGCAAAGTTGGATGTTTTGGTGAGGCTTAATAACGGTTTTTATATTTGCAGGGAATTATATTGATTTTGAGAAGGATGGTGCAATTTTTGGACAAAAGGAGGGCAAATTGGACAATTGAAAAAAAGGAGTTGGGGCTAATATTTGGGTTTAGAATTTAATTGTTAATTGGGGAAATATATTGTATTGGATGAGGAAGCTTTTTTTGGGAAAGACAAGAAAGAAAGAATGACCAAATTGGGAAGGAAGAGTTATATAAAGTTAGGAATAAAAAGAGTAGGATTTTATTCTATAG
The DNA here is from genome assembly GCA_030378225.1 of Knoxia roxburghii. NCBI lineage: Eukaryota > Viridiplantae > Streptophyta > Magnoliopsida > Gentianales > Rubiaceae > Knoxia > Knoxia roxburghii. Next base: position 38,578,816 of record CM059415.1, on the reverse strand, counting down.
TGGATGGTTTTGGTTTGGGGAGTTGACTGCGGGGACCCTTTTTGAAAGGGAAAGACTTTGGGGATTTAGGGAAGACTTTTACTGGAGACACAGGTATTATTTTTTTTGGAGAGAATTATTTTGGTTTTGGAGAGAAACGCAAGTGGGGAACGGCTGAGAACCAAAAAAAGAGCAAAAAGGTGACAGCAGCTTCTGGGGAATTTTGGGGAGCAGCCGTCCTGCGGAAAAAAAATATACCATCATTTAGTATTGTTCCTATTTCTGATTTTTTTTAGTTTTAAATTCATGAAGTACAATTTTTATATGATGCTTTGCTTTTCAATTATGAGTAGCTAGATTTTTTAAGTCTAGCCAAGGGAATCAGAACCCTTCGATGTTACTTTAATCGTGAGATCGAATTGGTGTTATTATTAATTGATTACTGGTTTCTTATTTATTCTTGTGCATGTTTTGAAGATTATTTGGCACTATTTGTATAGCTGGTAGCATGCAGGCTTTCCTAGGTAATCCAATCTACTAGAATACACGAGGTTCGATATTCCTTAGAGTCAATGAAACTAATCACGTGGTATGTAGATTAGTGAATTGAAAAGAATAAATAATCAAGTGTAATTAAGCTAATTGGGTTAATTGTAGTTGAACTGGGTCCTTGACTATCGTGATCTAGGTTCTAGGAGGTTCCAGAATCGACGCAATTAACTAAGGTTCCTTAATTGCTGGCTTAAATTAATAGGACTGAATTGTTAGGAGGTTCCAACAATGAAAACCGGTGTAACCAGTAGTTAGTTAATATATTTTTGCATCAAGGATCGATTAAGTGCATCGAGGTGGTCCAATTCCCTTGGCTAGATGTTTTTCAAATTTGGATTTGACAATTTGTTTAATTTCTTGTCGTTAATTTTAGTTTGATTTTTGATAGTTAGTGTAATTAAAAAACAAACCCCCCATCTTGGTTACACACTTTTAACCAAATTTATTTCATTCTGGTGCTCCCTGTGGATACGATCCTACTCGCACTATACTATTTTTAATAGTTTCAAAAGTAGGTTTATTTTTGATTGGTCTGACAACCCATCAAAATTTGGCACCGTTGCCGGGGAGCACGTGTAGTGTTTTATTTTTGGTTAAAAGTTTTGGTTTTGTTTGTTCCTTTTTATGGTTCGCTCTTCTCATGCAGGCAAACTAGTATTTGACCTAGAGATAGAGAAGACTGCAAAGAGGAACACAAAAGAGAAGAAGCAACGAGAACAACTGGTTGAGATGCAGATGCTTCTGGCTGAGTCAGCATCTGTATCTCAACTAGTTGACGAAAAAGAAATTGAAGTCTACGAAGAAGAAGAGCAGTTAATCGCAACACCAATGGCTGACAGGACTCTCAGGGAGTTGGCAACTCCTGATGAAAATCATCAATCTCTTTGCATTACTTTTCCAAATGATACTCCTAGGTTTAAGTTGAAGTCTAGTACTATACACTTACAGCCTAAGTTTCGTGGTTTGACAGGTGAGGATCCCCACAAGAACTTGATGGAGTTCCACATTGTATGCTCTGCAGTGAGTTACCAAGGAGTTACAGTGGAGCAAGTAAATGTTGGTGCGCCAGCTTGCTTTGGGGCAGTTGCAGGCAGTGAAGGTTTGCGGAATTTGTGCAATGCAAGGGCATGCCTCTGATGACTGTCCAGCAATGCAAGAAGGAGAGCAGGTAAATGTTGTGGGCGGATTCCAGGCCCCACCCTAGAGAAGATATGACCCCTATTCTAATACTTACAACCCAGGGTGGAGGAATCATCCCAACTTCAGCTACAAGCAGCCTGGATTTCAACCTCAACCTCAACAATCCGGTTTCCAACCCCCAGTGAGAAACCCAGTACCTCCACCAGCAGAGGCTTCAAGTTCGTCAGTCGAATCAATAATTAAAGGATTGACAGCTGCGGTGCAGGGTCTTGTTGAGAGGGATCTAGCAAGAGAACAACAACAACAGGCTAGAGAGCAGCAGTCACAGGCTCTAATTAAAAACTTGGAGAAACAAATCTCTCAGCTAGCCACTCAAGTTAATCAGAGAGACCGAGCCCAAGGGAAGCTTCCGTCTCAGCCAGGTAGTTCCACTGAAAATGTGAGTGCCATTACTTTGAGGAGTGAAAGAGAATTGCTAGAACCTAAAGTTCCGATCGTCGAGGTTCAAAAGCCTTCTCAGAAGTCAGAAAAGGAAGAGGCAGTGGAAGAGTTGCCAGAGAAAGAGGTAACTCCTAAATTCATTGTAAGAAAAACTGAGAGTATGATTCCACCCCTTTTCCTGGCAGGTTAGTCTAAGTGAGAAAGGATTACAGTGACGATGAAGTGCTTGAAGTATTTCACAAAGTGGCAATCAACATACCGTTGATGGAGGCCATTGCACAGATTCCAAGGTATACAAAATTTATAAAGTCATTGCTGACCAAGAAGAGAAGGCCTGAAGGTAAAGTCTATGTGAACGAGAATGTGTCCTCGGTTCTTCAGCGTAAGTTGCCTCAGAAGTGCACTGATCCAGGTATTTTGCTATATCTTGTGTTATTGGGTCACGTGTTATAAAAACAGGTATGCTAGATTTAGGAGTTTCAATTAATGTGATGCCTTTGTCTTTGTTTAACAAGTTAAAAATTGGGGCTCTTAAAAATACAAATGTGATTATCCAGTTAGCCAATAGGGCGATGATTTATCTAGAGGGGGTAGTCGAGGATGTACTAGTAAAATGTGATAAGTGGATCTTTCCTGCTATTTTTACATTCTTGACATGAATGATGAACATGTGACAAACTCTGATATTCTTTTATTGGGTAGGTCATTTATGAAAACGGCTAAGACAAAAATAGATGTGGATGCTGGTGTGTTTACTTTTGAATTCGATGGTGAAAAAGTTCAGTTTAATGTGTATGAAGCTATGAAGTACCCACCAGACTCTGAATATTTTGTAAATGTTAGCCTAGTAGACTCTATTGTGCAGGAAGAGATTGAATTTAATTTAATGCTGGATGAGCTGAATTTTGTTTTACAGCATAGTGTACAGGAAATTAATGCTCGCAGCAATGTGAGTTAAGCGGTCATTGAGGCAGTCTTGGCATTCCATGCTAGTCCGGAATTGCCACCAAGGTTGGCTAACCAATTTTTAGGGTTTCCTGTTACTGCTGACAAAAATCTGCCTTCTGTGGTGCAGGCACCTAAACTTGAATTGAAGACACTGCCGAATCACCTCAAGTATGTCTACTTGGGAGAGTTGGAGACTTTGCCCGTGATCATCTCCAAGGAGTTGATGGACTTGCAAGAGGAGAAGCTATTAAGATGCTGAGGGAGTATAGAACCGCAATTGGATGGACACTGGCCGACATCAAAGGAATCAGTCCTTCTATCTGCATGCACCGAATTTTGTTGGAGGCAGATGCCAAGCCAGTTAGAGAAGCCCAAAGGAAGCTGAATCCTGCCATGAAAGAGGTAGTAATGAAAGAGATTATTAAGCTCCTCGATGCAGGTATAATTTATGCAGTTCCGGATAGTAAGTGGGTTAGCCCGGTACATGTAGTGCCTAAGAAATCCGGGTTTCAATTAGTTAAAAATGAAGCTAACGAGTTGGTTCCCATGAGATTACAGATAGGTTGGCGTATGTGCATTGATTTCGGCAAGCTAAATGCAGCCACGAGGAAAGACCACTTCCGCTCTCTTTCATTGATCAAATGTTGGAGCGTTTGGCAGGTAAAGATTTTTTCTGCTTCCTAGATGGGTACTCTGGTTACTACCAAATAGCGGTAGCTCCAGAGGACCAAGATAAGACCACGTTTACTTGCCCATTTGGTACTTTCGCTTATCGCCGTATGCCTTTTGGTCTGTGTAATGAACCTGGGACTTTTCAGAGATGCATTGAGAAAGATTTAGTGTTGAACTATGAGAAATGCCACTTTATGGTAAGAGAAGGCATTGTATTAGGTCATGTCGTGTCTTCTAGGGGAATAGAGGTGGCTAAGGTGAAGGTCGATTTAATTGCTAATTTACCTTATCCTACTAATGTCTGAGAAATTTGGAGTTTCCTTGGTCATGCAAGTTTTTACTGGCGATTTATCAAGGACTTCTCCAAGATCACTCAACCCCTATTGAGGCTCTTACAACATGACGTGCCATTTGAGTTTGGTAAGGAGTGCAGAAGTGCATTTAAGAGGTTGAAGGAGTTACTCACATCTACTCCTATCATCTAGCCCCTAAATTGGGAATTACCATTCGAGCTCATGTGTGATGCGAGTCAATATGCTGTGGGAGCAGTGCTTGGACAGAGGAATAAAAGACAGAGCCATGTCATTTACTATGCATCCAAGACACTTGACGCGGCGCAATGCAACTACACAACAACAGAAAAAGAACTTTTAGGAATAGTGTTTGCCTTTGAAAAGTTTCGTTCTTATTTGTTAGGTTCTAAGGTTGTTATTTATTCTGATCATGCAGCTCTGAAGTTCCTATTGGCAAAGAAGGAGTCAAAGCCACTACTCATAAGATGGATTCTCCTATTGCAAGAATTTGATTGGGAGATCAAGGATAGAAAAGGTGCGGATAATTCAGTTGCTGATCATCTTAGCAGGCTGGTTCGTGAAGAGGATTCTAGACCTATCTCAGAGGTGTTTCCAGAAGAGAAGTTGTGGGCAGTGCAAGGTCACGAGCCATGGTATGCAGACATAGTTAACTATCTGACAAGCGGTAAGTTTCCTCCCAGCATGAATATTTATCAACAAAATAAATTGAAGTCTCAATTTAGACACTATGTTTGGGATGAACCTTATCTGTGGAAAATATGTTCTGATCAAGTAATTAGGAGATGTGTTGCTAAACATGAGATTCAGTCCATACTTGAATTCTATCATTCTCATGCTTGTGGTGGTCACTTTGGTCCAAAGCGTACTGCTAAGAAAGTTCTAGACTGTGGTTTTTATTGGAATTCTTTATTTAAGGATGCATATGATTACTGCAAGAAATGTGATAGGTGTCAGAGGGTAGGCAATTTATCTTCTAGAAATGAGATGCCTCAAGTACCTATGTTGTTTTGTGAGATTTTTGATGTATGGGGGATGGATTTTATGGGTCCATTTCCAAGCTCTTGTGGGAAATTATACATTTTGCTTGTTGTTGATTATGTCTCGAAATGGGTAGAAGCAAAGGCTACCCAGACTAATGAAGCTAAAGTTGCTACAGGGTCTCTTAAATCTAACATCTTTAGTAGGTTTAGAGTGCCCAAGGCTATAATAAGTGACCAAGGAACGTATTTCTGCAATCGCCAAGTTGAGGCATTAATGAAGCGCTATGGAGTTCGTCAGAATTTCCACTGCGTATCACCCTCAGACCAATGGCCAAGCCAAGATTTCAAACAGAGAGATCAAGAGCATCTTGGAGACGACGGTGAATCCAGGCCATAAGGATTGGAGCCTAAGGTTAGAGGATGCATTATGGGCTTACCGAACGGCATACAAGATTCCGATTGGCATGTCGCCTTACAGGTTAGTTTTTGGGAAATTGTGTCATTTACCTGTTGAGTTAGAGCATCGTGCTTTTTGAGCAGTGAAGCAATTCAATATGGATGCTCAAGAAGTGGGACTAGAGAGGAAATTGCAGTTGCAAGAATTAGAGGAGATTCGCTTAGAGGAGTATGATAATTCCCAACTCTACAAGGAAAGGACCAAGCTTGCTCATGACAAGCTTTCGAAGGAATTTGTAGTAGGACAAAAGGTACTTCTGTTCGACTCCAAGCTAAAGTTTATGCCTGGTAAGCTTAAGTCAAGATGGACTGGACCATATAATGTGGTAAGTATTTCTCCATATAGGATGATTGGGATTCAATGCTTAAAATCTGGAAAAGTGTTGCATGTTAATGGGCATATACTTAAGCCGTTTCTTGAATATAAAACCAATGAGGTCGTAGAGATGATCATGTTAGTTCACCCAACATATGCAGATTAATTGAGAAAAAGTGAGTCTAGGCAAAGACGTTAAAGAAATGCACTTCTGGGAGACAACCCAAATTTTTCTGAGTTTTTTTTAAGTAGGTTTAGTCTTTTAATTGTATTTTTAAGTGATTTTTAGCTGAGAATTTCGAGGGGAATTAAAGGTTTGGGCAGGATATAATTTTTCCTCCGACATGCCCAGGTGAGTTTTTCTTGAATTTTTAAGGCAGCTAGACAGAATAGAAGTTTTCCTCTGACATGCCCAGGTCAAGGTTCGTATGTTTTTTTTTTGTATTTTCTGAAGGCTTGGGCAGAATACAATTCTTCCTCTGATATGCCCAGGTCAAGGTTTGCATGGTTTTTGGATTTTCTAAAGGTTTGGACATAATAGAATTCTTCATCTGACATGCCCGGGTGAGTTTTCCTTTGATTTTTAAGGGATGGGGGCAGAACACAATTTTTCCTCTGACATGCCCAGGCCAGCGCCTTTGATTTTCCCACAGTTTTCTTTGCTTTTTCTTTGGAATTTTTTAAGCAGTTGGGCAGATTACAATCTTCCCTCTGACATGCCCATTTCAGTTCCATTTAAAAAAATAAAATAAAATAAAAAATGGAAAAAAAATTCTTTCCTTTTCCATTTTTAATTAGGGTTCCTAATTTCTTTTGGGTTTTCATCTTTCTCTGCAGCTAGCGGCGATCAATTTTTCCTTTTTCCCAACCACATTAGTGCCACTATTCTTCACCAATCGGCCACTGCTCGTCTTCCACCGGGTACTGCGACCACTCCGCCCTTCTCCCCTTCGACATCCGGTCGGGGTGGGAAGCAAATCCGTGACCCCCCATTCTTCCCTTCGACCGTCCGTTCTCGGCGGGGGTCGACGTTGGTTCTGTTGTGGATATTCTCGAAGCCCTCTTCTGGACATCCGATGGCTCTGCTCTTTATTTTGGTCGTTCATCGCCGAATCCACTCGCCCAAGGCGTCCCTTGATTTTCTTGGTGGGGTCGCTATCGCGCCATAGTTCCGCATTCTTCCACTGCTTCGTGAATCGCTAATTTGGGTGGGCGGCCGTTTCTTTTTGGCTTTTGGTGCCACGTTTTCTTCTGCTCCATGCCTTTTGCCCTACTCCTCCACCTCAACCAACCGTTCTTTCGCCTAAGCTGCGGACGTTTTCAACCGGCACATCAACCGCACTCCGTACTGGCGGTTTCTACAAGTCGCCCAGTGTTCCAGCACAGCTGCAAAAGAAATCGGTATCTTCCCCACTTTGTCATTGCCGTCTGCCGCGGTTCCATTCTGCTTCGAATTTTGCTCTGTTTTCGGGAGTCGCCACACTCAGTTCATCTATTCCAGTTAGTACCGACAAGCTGGCCGTTGTTCCCAGTTGATTGCAACTATGGTGAGCAAGAAGGCTCCAACAACAGTTGCATTGCGTGATGAATCCAGCTCCTCAGAAGAAGAGGCCCATTCTTCCCCACTGGCCGTGGCTCGACAACCCTCCAAGAGGCAAAAGGCCCAACCTGACTCCACCAGAGTTGCGGAGCCAACGCGCACACGCACTGTGCGATCGTGTACAAAAAATACTCCTAACACGCTCCCTCATTCGACTTCACAGCAATTTTTTGTCTGGCTCGCGACGGACAAGCTGTGACAACTATTTGATAAGGTATCCTCTGACGCATTTATGAGTGCCGCCGTTTTGATATGGATATATTGCATGAGTTAAATTTTTATGATGAAATTGGAAATTTATTTGCTGGGATTGGTTGGTTGGCCTATTTTCATATCGAGTTGCCTTCTTATATGGAATTAACACGAGAATTTCATGCAACCTTAGAATATAAGCCTCCAAAACAGAATTTTACATTAGACTCTCCTGGGGTAATATTATTTAGACTCATGAACAAAACATTTAAAATGTCTTTAACTGAGTTTGATATTGCTATAGGTTTTCTGACTGTAGAAGAGTCTAGGTCTCCGGCGTATCTTGCTTGTGAATTGGATACATCGGAGGATTTTTACCCAGATGACTGTTTTGCTGCTTGGCGGAGTCTAGCTCCTTCTTCTCCGGGTGTTTTTAGTCCCAGCAAAGTTTGTGATTACTATTTCACAAATCCTGCTTTGCGCTTGTGCCATAGATTTTTGGGGTATAGTTTATCGGGATGGAGGAATCAAGCAAACATAATCACGACCCATGAATTATTCATCTTGACTAGAATGCTTAAGGGGTCTAGGGTTAGTTTTGCTTGTTCTTTTGTTACCCAGGTGCTTGCGTCGTTGAATCACCCAGGGCGAGGGTTAATTTTGGGTTCTCTAATTACTCATCTAGCTGTTAATTTAAAGGTTTTGGACTTAGAGAATAACCCTTTGCATGAAGCTTGTAAAGTGATGCCCCTTGATGCCTTTTTCCTCCAGCGAATGCAATTGATTCGCAAGAGGGGTGATTCTTACGATTTTTTGTCACCGGGTAAGCCTGGTCCACCCGAGCCTATGCGTGCTTCTTTTGCAGGTACCTCTACTTCAGCGCAAGCTGTCCCACCAACCGTGACGGTAGAACAGCTAGCAGGGGTGCAAGCGCAGCTCACCAACATCCAAGAGATGCTACAGCAGATGAACTCCAAGATCAATGCCCTCTATGCTCGAGTCGGCTTAGACTGATTGTTCCCCACATCAAGAAGTTTTTTGTTCTTTTCTTGTTAATTTTTCTTTTTATTTGGAATCTTTATTGCTTTGGTGGTGTATGCTATTTTTCCTCCATGTCTGTTTTCTACATTGAGGAAAATGTAGGAAGTATGTGTGGGAGGAGGTTTTGTTGGTTATAGTTAGGACATTTATTGGTTGTATGTTATTATTTTGGATTGTTTATGGATTATGTCATTTTTTTGGGGTAGTATGGTACGTAGAAGCTAGGTGTGGGGGAGTTGTAAATGTTATATGTTTTGTGTGGGAAAATTGATATGCAATGTGTGATTTGGTAAGGTAAGGATGAAATGTAGGGAATATTAGTAGTATTGTGTGTTGGATGGCTATAATTGTTCCTTGTGATAATTCAGATAATGATACTTGTGTGAATGACACCCAAAAAGCTAGATAAAGTGAGATTTTGGGCCTTAACGAGCAACAATTCATTCTTGTGCTCAATTATTTTTTTTTTTTTAGAGTGTTTCACACATAGTTTGCATATTCTAGAACTTGCTTGGTTATGCATGTTACCGTTGCTTGTGAATTTGAAGTACAAAAAGGATAAAGGCAATAGGATAACCAAATTTGGCTTGCTAAAAAATCCAACCTTCAATGCTTACCCTTAGTTAACCTTTTTGAAGCTTGGACCTAATTCTTTGATTTTAAAGCCACTAAATTAAACCTAGGCCTGTGTTTAGCTTGCTCTTTTTGCCTAGTTGTTGAAAAAGTACATACTTGGTTATTAACTTGGGTTTGTGGTTTGAAGGCGGACATTGTAAGGCAATAGTAACTCATTAAGGATAAGTTGTGCTCTGACCAAGGTGTTGAAAAAAAAAAAGAGAGAAAAGAAGACAAGAAAGAAAAGGAGCCAATATAAACAAATTCAATTGAATTTGTGTGGCTAGAGAAAAAAAAAAGAACAAGAAAAAAAAAAAGAAGAAAAAAAAGGGGGTTAAATTGTGGAAAGAGCAAAGTTTGGAATTCTTGGTGAGTTACTAGTGTTTTGCATGGGTCATCTTCGATAAGACGGTTGATGGTTAACAATTAAGTGTGTTCTTTCTTTCGTGACTTTAGCCTTTGTTTAATCCTTGTTTATCCTACCTTGTCCTGAGCTTTATTCTAATCCTTAACGAAGACCTTTTGATTTGTACTTTGATTCATTTGAGTGATAGTAATGTGATAATTTTGCAAGCATATGGTAAGAACAATGCTATGTGGCGAACTTGAGTGATTACGTCTTTTAAAAAACTTTGAGTGCATGAGTGAAGCACTTGAGAGGTGGGTGTCGTTCGTGCTTGTTATTTGAGTTTGGAGAATTATGCGGAATAGGTATAGACGTTACAAATGCATGATACTATGAAAGTTTCTTATATGGATTGCGAGTCTTGCTTGATCGGATTTTGCATATTGAGGATCCAGTTGTTGTTTGTTACTTGTGTTTTGTTTATGTGTCGAGTCTTGAGTCATGCTTGGGGACAAGCAATGTTTAGGTGTGGGGGATTTTGATGAGCTGATATTTTATGATACGATTTGGTGCTGAATTGGGCAAAGTTGGATGTTTTGGTGAGGCTTAATAATGGTTTTTATATTTGCAGGGAATTATATTGATTTTGTGAAGGATGGTGCAATTTTTGGACAAAAGGAGGGCAAATTGGACAATTGAAGAAAAGAAGTTGGGGCTAATATTTGGGTTTAGAATTTAATTGTTAATTAGGGAAATATATTGTATTGGATGAGGAAGATTTTTTAGAGAAAGACAAGAAAGAAAGAATGTCCAAATTGGGAAGGAAGAGTTATATAAGGTTAGGAATAAAAGAGCAGGATTTTATTCTATAGTGGATGGTTTTGATTTGGGGAGTTGACTGCGGGGACCCTTTTTGAAAGGGGAAGACTTTGGGGATTTAGGGAAGACTTTGGGGATTTAGGGAAGACTTTTACTGGAGACACTGGTATCATTTTTTATTTTTTTGGAGAGGATTATTTTGGCTTTGAAGAGAAACGCAAGTAGGGAACGGCTGAGAACCAAAAAGAGAGCAAAAGGCTGACAGCAGCTTCTAGGGAATTTTGGGGAGCAGCCGTCCTGCCGAAAAAAATATACCATCATTTAGAATTATTCCTGTTTCTGAATTTTTTTTAGTTTTAAATTCATGAAGTACAATTTTTATATGATGCTTTGCTTTTCAATTATGAGTAGCTAGATTTTTTAAGTCTAGCCAAGGCAATCAGAACCCTTCGATGTTACTTTAATCGTGAGATCGAATTGGTGTTATTATTAATTGATTACTGGTTTCTTATTTATTCTTGTGCATGTTTTGAGGATTATTTGGCACTGTTTGTATAGCTGGTAGCATGCAGACTTTCCTAGGTAATCCAATCTACTAGAATACACGAGGTTCGGTATTCCTTAGAGTCAATGAAACTAATCACTTGGTACGTAAATTAGTGAAATGAAAAGAATAAATAATCAAGTGCAATTAAGCTAATTGGGTTAATTGTAGTTGAACTGGGTCCTTGACTATCATGATCTAGGTTCTAGGAGGTTCCAGAATCGATCATCAATTATAGACGCAATTAACGGAGGTTCCTTAATTGCTGGCTTAAATTAATAGGACTGAATTGTTAGAAGGTTTCAACAATGAAAACCGGTGTAACCAGTAGTTAGTTTATACATTTTTGCATCAAAGATCGATTAAGTGTATCGGGGTGGTCCAATTCCCTTGGCTAGATGTTTTCCGAATTTGGATTTGACAATTTGTTTAATTTCTTTTCGTTAATTTTAGTTTGATTTTTGATAGTTAGTTTAATTAAAAAACAAACCCCCCCTCCCCATCTTGGTTACACACTTTTAACCAAATTTATTTCATTCTGGTGCTCCATGTGGATACGATCCTACTCGCACTATACTATTTTTAATAGTTTCGAAAGTAGATTTATTTTTTATTGGTCTGACAACCCATCACATTGTCCTGACGGAAGAACAGTATAAGTTTGTGTTCACTGAAATATGTCTAGATGTGCCTAATGAGGACTCTTCTCAAGAGGATAGGGATGTCTATGCCAATGTGGAGAAAAGCGGATGAGATGGTGCGGTGCTATATTTTGGCCTCTGTATCAAATGTGCTGCAACATCAGTTTCATCCCATGTATCTGTCTTCAACATGATGACTCATCTGAGGGAGATGTTCGCTCATCAAGGCAGGACTGCTAGGCAAGCAGCCATGTGAAAGTTGATGAACACTAAGATGGCTGAGAGCGGATCGGTGAGAGATCATGTGCTTCACATGATCAGTAACATCAACGAGATAGAGGTATTGAGAGGTGAAATCGACCCAAAAAGTCAGATAGATATCATCCTCCAGAGCTTACCCTCTAGTTTTGAGCAGTTTCGGGTTAACTATAACATGAATCAAAGAGTTTACACTCTACCCAAGCTCTTAACTGATTTGGTGTCTGCCAAAGGCATATTTCACAAGAAGAAGCAAGCTTTGGTCACAGCGAAGGCTTCAAGTTCTTCTTCTGTGCCTAAAGGCAAGAAGAATAAGAAGAAGAAGAATGCCAAGAAACTTGGTGCTAAGCCTGGAATCGCAAAGAAGAGCAAGCCTAAAGGCAAGTGCTTCAGGTGTGGGAAAACGGAACACTGGAAAGCGGATTGTCCAAAGCCTAAAGGTACGATAGTTTCTGCCCTAATTACTGAGACATGTTTAGTGGTGATTCCTACAGATACTTGGTGTGTGGATTCAGACGCCAATGATCATGTTTGTAATTCTTTGCAGGGGTTCCAAGTAACCCGAAAGCTTAGAGAGAGTGAGCTGGGCATCTACATGGGCGACACTACAAAAGTGTCAGTAGAAGCAGTGGGAGTAGTCAGCCTAAATTTCGATAATTCTAGGCTAGATTTAGTTAATTTCTTTATGTACTGAGAACCTTGTTTCAGTTTCTAAACTCTTAAAGAATGGTTATAAGTTTATTTTTTCTGATGAGTATGTATTTATTAGAAGAAATAAAAAACTTATTTGTTCTGGTTCATTGGCTGACAATTTGTTTGTGGTTAATTCTAACTCCCCTTTTGTGCAAAACATAGAAACAGATAGCTCTTTATCTAACATTAATAAAAGGAAGAAACCTTCTGAAATGAATCAAACCTATCTTTAGCATCTCAGGCTAGGTCATATAAACCATAGTAGGATTCAGAGGTTGGTCAATGATAGACCTTTAGGTTTATTAGAGATTGACAGTTATTCAACCTGCAAATCTTGCTTGGAGGGTAAGATGACCAAGAGACCTTTTAAAGCAAAAGGTTATAGAGCCAAGGAAATACTAGAGTTGATTCATTCTGACTTGTGTGGACCAATGTCGGTCCAAGCACGAGGTGGGTTCGAGTATTTCGTGATGTTCATAGATAACTACTCAAGGTACAGGTACATTTACCTAATGCTTCATAAGTCTGACTGTTTTTGCAAGTTCAAAGAGTTTCGGGCAGATGTGGATAACCATCATGGTAAGAGTATCAAGTCACTACGATCAGATCATGATGGGGAGTACATGTCCTACAAATTTTGAGAATACCTCAGTGAGGTAGGAATTCAGTCTCAGTTGTCTGCACCTGGCACGCCACAGCAGAACGGTGTAGCAGAAAGAATGAATCGAACTCTCATGGAAATGGTTAGGTCGATGTTGAGCTATAGTGATTTGTCAAGTTCGTTCTGGGGATATGCCTTAGAAACATAGGTGTATATTCTTAATATTTTACCATCTAAAACCGTGCCTTCAACCCCAGTAGAGTTGTGGAACGGGCGAAAGTCTAGTCTAAGACATCTCAGAATTTGGGGTTGACCAACACATGTGCTTAAGGCAGATGCGGCTAAGTTAGATGCGAGAACTGAATTAATGTTGTTTGTAGGATATTCTAGGGGAACGAAAAGTGGTCTGTTTTATAGTTCTAAAGATTAGAAGGTGGTGGTTAGTACCGACGCTAGATTTTAGGACGAAGACTATATCCTAGATCACAAGCCCAAGAGTTAGATAGTACTAGAAGAGCTTATGAGACAAACTAATAATCCTGATGCACCAGCACAAGTAGATACACCACACATTGCACAAGAGATCACAGATGATGTGCCTACACAGGTGGTGCATCATCGTAGTGGGAGGGTTGTGAGACAGCCCGACAGGTTCATTGGCGTGGGAGAGGCCTCAGACCTAGTCCCAGGCGCGCCTGAGTTTGACCCAATTAACTACCATGAGACTCTCCGAGATAAAGATGCAGAATCTTGGCGTAAGACAATTATATCCGAGATGGGGTCAATGGACCACAATCAAGTTTGGGAACTTGTGGACCTGCCTGATGAGTTTAAGCCCATTGGATGCAAGTGGGTCTACAAACGTAAGAGAGTACCTGATGGAAAGTGAAAACCTTTAAAGCTAGGCTGGTGGCGAAGGGGTATACTCAAAAAGAAGGAATCGATTATGAGGAAAACTTCTCCCCGGTAGCCATGCTTAAGTCGATCCGGATTCTCTTGGTCATAGCTGCTCATTTAGATTATGAGATATGGCAGATGGATGTCAAGACGGCTTTCCTAAACGGAGGTCCTAAGAAAACCATCTTCATGCAGCAACCAGAGGGATTCGTTGAAAAAGGCCAAGAGCATAAGGTTTGCAGGCTTAAGAGGTCCATTTATGGACATAAGTAGGCATCCAGATCTTGGAACATCCAGTTTGATGAGGTAATCCAGTCATACGGATTTACTCAGTGTTTGGATGAGCAATGTGTGTACCGCAGACGTGATGGAAACTCAGTGGTGTGTCTTGTGCTTTACGTAGATGACATTCTATTGATTGGCAACAACAAGAAAGTGTTATCAGACGTAAAGGCATGGCTATCCAAGCAGTTTGATATGAAGGACTTAGGGGAAGCGGGACATATATTTGGGATCAAGATAATTCGATATCGTACACATTCGTTAACGCTCTCCCAAGTTTCGTACATAGATACGATTCTGGCCCATTTTAACATGCAGAACTCCAAGAAAGGTTTTCTACCTTTCAGAACGGAGTGCATCTGTCTAAAGAACAGTCTCCCCAGACTGTTGAGGAGATAGAGGCCATGAAGACAGTTCCTTATGCTTCGGTAGTAGGAAGTCTCATGTATACCATGTTGTGTACGAGACCTGATATCTGTTATGCCGTTGGCATTGTAAGTAGATATCAGAGTAACCCTGAAAAAGCTGATTGAGAGGCAGTAAAATGTATTCTCAAGTATTTGCGCAGAACAAGAGACCAAGTGTTGGTTTATCAGGCGCCTGAGCTGGTACCTCGAGGTTACACAGATTTGGATTTCCAATGCGACAGGGACAAGAGCAAGTCTACCTCAGGGTATGTGTTTACTCTGGGAGGTGGAGCCATAGTTTGGCAGAGTGTCAAACAGAAATGCGTGGCAGACTCTACCATGAAGGCTAAATACGTTGCCGCATCAGAGGCAGCGACAGAAGCAGTATTGCTCAAGAACTTCCTAGTGGACTTAGATGTGATTCCTGGTTTGCAGAAGTCTATCACAGTATATTGTGATAACAATAGTGCAGTAGCAAACTCGAAAGAACCACGCCCACAAGGCGAGTAAACATATACAGCACAAGTACCACCTGATACTAGATATCGTAAAGAGGGAAGGCGTGGTCGTGGCTAAGATAGCATCAGAGGATAAACTTGCAGATCCGTTCACGAAGACATTGACTTCAAAAGTCTTTGAGGCTCACGTGGTCATGACAGTTTTTCTAGATATATAGTAGCAGAGTATGTAGGGGTTGTATGTAGATGTATACTTAAAGCACAGCTTAAGTATTAGTGGGTAATTGTTGGAGTTGAATACATCATCTATGCTTGTATTTTACATTTTCCCAGTTAATATATCGATATATGTTTTGGTTATATCTTGTTGTGCATTATTTGTCCATTTATATTATGTAGTTAGATGATGAGGTGTCTTGTGTGACACAGTAGATCTCATCATTGGTTAAAAGACATAATATATAAACGAGGTTCGTAACTGAGACAGCTTTGGACAAACTGTCGGTTTAGGTTATTATGTGATTCAGATAATTAGTTTGTCTCTCTCTTAATATTGGATTTCACAAAACTTTAAGGGCTGCCGATTTTCTTCAATTTTTGTTGGCTCGTGTGGCTTTCTCTCTCCTCCCAGGCGGCGCGTGTAGTACACGTTCCAGGTGCGGTGGTGCTGGAATTTTTCGGCAGGTGGATTGTGGTGATTAGCTGATCAATTGCTCGTTAGATTGCTGCCCACACAGCATACAAGCAAAGTCTTTTGGCATACAATAGAATCATCTGAGTATACGCTTCAATAAGTAATTCTTATGTTTTCACTTTAATTAAGAATTTTTGTTGCGTGGTAAATCGAATGAGTGGAAACCTAGATCCTGCGCAATGTTATTTCAAAAGGGTTGGAATAGATATTGTGCTAGCGTCTAGGCCTGGCCAGAGATTCCGATTCTGGAATGCATAGCACAAAAGTGAGTTTCTGGCTAGGTCCGGGCAGATAATCTTTCGGTCTAATTGTAGACGTTTTTTGACGTGGTGCTAGTTGTTTGAGACGTGGTTCTAGTTGTTCTGAGACATGGTAGACTGTCTTTATGAAACAAAATCTGTTAAAATTCACGTGAATGGATGTAGACATTTTTGGACGTGGTTCTAGTTGTTCTGAGACGAGTTGAGATATTGTATGGCCATTTTATTTGTTTTATCTTAGTACAACACCTACTTACAAGATCATGAACATTTCTAAGAGTTATATGGTCATTTTCATTGTTTTATATTCACAAAACTCTTAGATCAAAGATCATGAACATTTCTAAGAGTTATATGGTCATTTTAATTGTTTTATCTTCACAAAACTCTTAGATCAAAGATCATGAACATTTCTAAGAGTTGAATGGTCATTTTATTTGTTTTATCTCATTACAACTCTTAGATATGAGATCATGATCATTTCTAAGTATTGTATAGCTGTTTTATTTGTTTTATCTTATCAAAACCCTTAGATAATAGATTATACACATTTCGGTCCACCTCAGACGTTTTTGGACGTGGTGCTAGTTATTCTGAGACAATGTGAGATGTCTTTGTGAAAAAATTTGTTTAAATTCACATGTCTAATTGTAGACATTTTTTGACGTGGTGCTAGTTGTTTGAAACGTGGTGCTAGTTGTTCTGAGACGTGGTAGACTGTCTTTGTGAAAAAAATAGTTTAAATTCACATGAATGGATGTAGACGTTTCTGGACGTGGTTATAGTTGTTCTGAGTCGAGTTGAGATATTTTGTGAAAAAATAAGTTTAAATTCACATTTCTAATTGTAGACGTTTTTTGACGTGGTGCTAGTTGTTTGAGACGTGGTGCTAGTTGTTCTGAAACGTGGTAGACTGTCTTTGTGAAAAAAAAAAAAAACAGTTTAAATTCACATGAATGGATGTAGACGTTTCTGGACGTGGTTATAGTTGTTTTGAGACGAGCTGAGATGTTTTGTGAAAAAATAAGTTTAAATTTACATGTCTAATTGTAGACGTTTTTTGACGTGATGCTAGTTGTTTGAGACGTGGTTCTAGTTGTTCTGAGACGTGGTAGACTTGTCTTTGTGAAAGAAAATCAGTTAAAATTCACGTGAATGGATGTAGACGTTTTTGGACGTGGTTCTAGTTGTTCTGAGGCGAGTTGAGATATTGTATGGCCATTTTATTTGTTTTATCTTAGTACAACACCTACTTACAAGATCATGAACATTTCTAAGAGTTATATGGTCATTTTAATTGTTTTATCTTCACAAAACTCTTAGATCAGAGATCATGAACATTTCTAAGAGTTGAATGATCACTTTATTTGTTTTATCTCAATACAACTCTTATATGAGATCATGATCATTTCTAATTATTGTATAACCGTTTTATTTGTTTTATCTTATCAAAACCCTTAGATAATAGATTATGCACATTTCGGTCCACCTCATACGTTTTTGGACGTGGTGCTAGTTGTTCTGAGATGGGGTGAGATGTCTTTGTGAAAAAATCAGTTTAAATTCACATGTCTAATTGTAGACTTTTTTTGACATGGTGCTAGTTTTTTGAGACGTGGCGCTACTTGTTCTGAGACGTGGTAGACTGTCTTTGTGAAAAAAAAATAGTTTAAATTCACATGATTGGATGTAGACGTTTCTGAACGTGGTTATAGTTTTTCTTAGACAATTTGAGATATTTTGTGAAAAAATAGGTTTAAATTCACATGTCTAATTGTAGACATTTTTTGACGTGGTGCTAGTTGTTTGAGACGTGGTTCTAGTTGTTTTGAGACGTGGTAGACTGTATTTGTGAAACAAAATCAGTTAAAATTCACATGCATGGATATAGACGTTTTTGGACGCGGTGCTTGTTATTTTTTGACGTGGTGCTTGTTGTTCTGGATGTAGACGTTTTTGGACGTGGTGCTAGTTATTATGAGACGTGGTGGACCCAGCGAATAAGAATTTTAAAATCCAAAATTAATACTGATTCAGATTTTCAAAATCCGATTTATCCCTCAATTTTTTTAATAATTTCTGCCGTTAAAATTAACAAATTAAATTATAATTTTTTTCATAAATCGGATTTCTAAAATCCGAAATTGTTTTGGATTAAGAAATCGGATTTGTGAAATTCGAATCTCAAATTGATTAAAAGACTCAGATTTCACAAATCCGATTTCTTAATCCAAAACAATTTCGGATTTGTGAAATCCGAATCTCAAATTGATTAAAAGACTCGGATTTCACAAATCCGAGAGGCCTAAAAATTGTCCACACATTTCAAATTATAAATATTTTCGTTTACACCTCCATATTAATTTGGTCTGGGCCCCACCTAGTGCTCTAGTGGCGTATTTAAGTAAATTTCCCTTCGGTCTTAGCCCTAGCCACTCCTTTTTCATAGCAGCCGCAGAAGAATCGGCCGCAGCTGAGAGAAACATGCAGATTTTCGTGAAAACCCTAACGGGGAAGACCATCACCCTCGAGGTCGAATCCTCTGATACCATCGACAATGTCAAGGCCAAGATCCAGGACAAGGAAGGAATCCCCCCGGACCAGCAGCGTCTCATCTTCGCTGGTAAGCAGCTCGAGGATGGCCGAACCCTAGCCGACTACAACATCCAAAAGGAGTCCACCCTGCACCTCGTCCTCCGCCTCCGCGGTGGGGCCAAGAAGCGCAAGAAGAAGACCTACACCAAGCCTAAGAAGATCAAGCACAAGAAGAAGAAGGTGAAGCTCGCTGTGCTCCAATTCTACAAGGTCGATGACTCTGGAAAGGTTCAGAGGCTGAGAAAGGAGTGCCCCAATGCCGAGTGTGGTGCCGGAACTTTCATGGCTAATCACTTTGACAGGCACTATTGTGGCAAGTGTGGCCTCACCTATGTTTACCAGAAGGCTGGCGGTGACTGAATTTTCTTCATACAATGGTTTTACTGCTGTAGTGCTTTCAGTTAATCCGAGACCTGTGTTGTTTTGAATATCTCGTTTAGTTTTTTTTTTTTTTATTATGGATATTTAGTATTATTATATGGAGACAGTCGGTTGGATTTTCTTTGGGAAGTTTCCCAATTTTGATATTCAAATGAGTAACTCTTTGCCCCAATATCTGCTCTTGAACTCTGTATCGTTAAATTGCTCATTTTCGGAAGGAAGGCCTTAACCTGCTTAATTGTTTCCAGATGATGATTGAGTAAATATTTATTGAAATTGTTGAACTTGTACTGCTCCAAGTTGCTATCTAAGGTGAATTATGAGGTTATGAATCCTTTCAGTAGTCGTCTTGATTTAATTTGTAGCTATTTCTGCTTATTATATGAACCATTGCCATGCATCTGTTGTGTTGGATAGCATCCAATGTTTTTTTTTGTTGTCCTGTGATAGTTCCGCCACCCAAGCAATAGTTCATGGTTGGTCTATATGAATTGTTAATGTACTTGGTGGTTTTTGGTTCCGTGACTGATGCAATTGTTGCATTTGTTTTTTTCTAGCACTGGGTCGTACCTGATAAACCTTCTTGTTTGTAAGCTTTTTAGCCTTTTCTTTTTGTTCGACTTGCGATTGGTTTGTAGGGATTTAATGATGTGTGTCAAATCTTTTCCAACTTGTGGATGGTGGAAACATCAAATTGCCTCATGTGACATTCAACTTTGTTCTGCGATTTTGAAGTGTATGATTTAATTTGTTTTAATTGATAGTTGAACGTATTAGCCCGATTCTAAGATACCAATTTGTTGAACACTCAGTTTAACTGTGCATTTCTTCTCTATTGTTAAGATTGTGGTAATTGAATGATCTAATGTTATACTTGATGGTTGTCATGATTTTTGTTAGGATTGCGGCCAGGAATTATCATGTTCAGGAATTATTTTTTTGCATTGTTTTAAAATTGTCAGGCTACCTGGATTGATTTTCTTTTTTTTTTTTTTAATCAGCTTTTAGTTTTTAAGTTTGTTTGTGGTTGTGGTTGTGTTGGGTTCAAAGAAGCCAAGAACAAGATATCAGGCATTGGAGTTTGAGCTCGTGGTTTGTATTTTTGAACAATGTTTCAGGGGTGTACCCGGCACTCCTTACCCCTTTTGAGAATATATAAATATGCAAATGTAGGAAAAGAACAAGTTATCTGAATGATTTTCCTTGTGTTGTATGCCTTTGCCCTGCTATATTTCTCATGGATTGAGTGAGTGCATTTGCATACTGAGTCTGTTGTGAAGCTTGTGAATTAGGATTTGGTTATTGAATTTCTGATATACTAGCTGGTGGAATGGTAGATATGAGAGAAATTGGAGTCTTGTAGTCTAAGTTGTCACAGCTGAATTTTGTTTATTCTGTTGGAGCCATGATTATTGAAGTATGATCTAGCCTTTAGTTGTTCATCCTTGATGTTATTATGGCGTTTAACACTTGGGATCACTGGGTCCTTAGTTTTATCTTTGTTTACACTGTGGATCTCAGTATGTGTCTGTGCTTCTTTACTTGCAATATTATACTAGTACTTTGATTTGCTCACAGATGGATGATGAGGATCTTGATTCCTTGCTCCATCAAAAACTGTTGATAAGCTTATATTTGGGAAAATTTGGCGCAAGAAGTCACGGAATGGGTCGGCCTTTTGTTCCAATTAATGCTGTGTTGAGTTCAAACCACTTTGATGTAGCACTATCATATGTCATTGTCACACAATTCACTTCTTAAGTTTTTCAAATTAGTGTCAAGATAATTTTGATTTTGAATTGAATATCTAAATTTTAAAGGTAGAAAATAGATTTGATCACTGGGGTAAAAAAAGTTTTATAAATTTTTTATGGGGTGATTGTTTTACTAGAAAAAAAAATGATAAGAATAGAATAATTAACATTTGATATATATTTTTTTTTAAATTCAATGAAAATTTACCTAATCAATACCTCATCAAAAAAAATTATTTGTAATATAATTAACTTGAAATTTCTGTTACTTATTTTCATGACCACTTTCAAACAAATCAAATGAAATAAGATTTTCTTTTTCAATAAATAACAATTTTATGAAAGGTTGGTTACTTCATTCTTTTTCAATAAAAAAAGAATCAATTCTCTATCATTTACTGTTTATAAAATTCAAGTGAAATTGGATCTTAATGAACCCAAAAGAAGATTTTTAATTGTGATTTATGTGCTATTGTTAAGGATTAAAAGTAAAAATAAAAAGAATAAAGTAGTTCAATATAATTTTTTACAAATAATCGCGACATTAAATTATTTATTCCCCTTTACATAGCTGAACCATATAATTTTGAGATTTGGGTTGGGGAATTGGGGGATACATGAGGCAATTGCAGTACTTGGGGATTAGGATTACAAATTTGTGGGTCTGAATTTCGTAGTGAATAAATCTCTGCATAAACACTGACTGGTCAAAACCAACCATTTGGAAATTTTGGACTTACTTACACTACGCCTGGATTGCATTTTCATTTTTCAATATAATTTTATTTCTTCTCCCTTTTATAATTTTTATTCTGTCTCTATTTTCTTTTTGTCTTCCCTCTTCCCTCCTCTATCCTCTCTAAACACAAAGAAACAAGCTTTACCTGCACGACGGGGAAACGTGGTCGTAGCCGGCCACCAGAAAAGTGACGTTGGCGTCGGCCATTTTGCAAGTAAGAAAAGTCTCTCTCTCTCTCTCTCTCTCTCTCTCTCTCTCCCCCTCTTTTCGGCCTGCAAATTGAGACAGAATGTTCATTTCAAGTACACTCTGCTAGCTAGCTTTAGCCCAGCATTTCAAATTTTGAAGTCACGCCTTATTCTCATTCTCATGCTCAATGCAAAGGTATTAAAAAAAAAAAAAAAAAAGCTAAAGATGGCTGTTTCTATCTGGCTTTCTGGGTTTCGTTCCTCTTTCTTGTTCTTGGGTTCATAAGAATTGTTTCTGAATTACCATATGGTTCAATCGGGGGCAATGAATGAACTTCTATTTTTTTTTTTTTTTTTTTTTTGTAAAATTTAGGAATAATATTTCCAAAATCGTGAGGACTATAAAAGTTATAAGCAGCCCAGAAAAATGGTAATTTCATTCTGTCAAGTAGCTTATATTTGCAATTTCAATTTTCTGGCAGTTCTGTTGAAGGAGTTGAGCCTACTGAGAACTTGTTATTACTATCACGGATTCACGGGATGTGTTTGTCTATGTCAGAGTAAATTAAATGTTAGTTTCAGGCTTTTTCGTTTTGGAGTTAGAGCGTCACTTGAACAAATTTTTTTTTTTCGATGTTTCAGTACCATGTCATTGATTTTTCTCTTGAATTTGTGAAGCTAGATATCATGGAAAACAGCACCATTTCGGGTACTCCTCCGACGCCTGATTTCGTAGCAGAGAACCAATCTCATATTCACCATTACCACCATTTGGATCCTGATCGCCACCACCACCGCCACCATGGAGCTATCGCTTCTACTTCCATTCTTTTAATAATCATTCCAATCTTCATCGTCATTGTACTCCTAGCAATCCTCTTATTACTAATAATGCTCAGAAAACTTCAGTCCTATAATAAATCCCATGACAGCTCTAAGAGCGGAAGCATAGTGAGCAGTAAAGATTGCATGTTCGTTGCTCATTCCGCCATAAACATCAGTTCTAGCCCAGGTGCTTGATTGTCAATTTCGTTACATATTCTGTATGAATTATGTATGTTACATTTTCTGTATGATGGTTGATTCTTCCCCTGGTGAATTACAGATGTGAAAGGTGGTTGCTTGTATGGAAACACTTCAAGTAGAATGGCTCCAACTAAATTTAGAGGAGTACAAGTGTTTACTTACAAAGAGCTGGAGATGGCTACAGACAAATTCAGTGCTGCAAATGTAATAGGAACTGGAG
This sequence comes from Knoxia roxburghii, assembly GCA_030378225.1. Classification (NCBI taxonomy): domain Eukaryota; kingdom Viridiplantae; phylum Streptophyta; class Magnoliopsida; order Gentianales; family Rubiaceae; genus Knoxia; species Knoxia roxburghii. Next base: position 38,555,767 of record CM059415.1, on the reverse strand, counting down.
GGTATGTAGTTGTGTACAGAGGGACCTTAAGTGATGGAACTTTAGCTGCCATTAAGATGTTGCACAGAGAAGGGAAGCAAGGGGAACGTGCCTTTCGGTTAGAGGTTAGTACAAACTCATTTATTGCTTTTTCTTTCTTCAAAATTTAATTCTCTTTCATTTTAATATGTGTTCTATGTAGTACTATTTTTAATCCATAAAAAAAAGTTGTATTTTGTTGATAAATGTTAAGATTTTGCCAACTCCACCTCCATAATCAACAATACTTATCATTAATATGAGTTCCATTTAAAAATTGTTAGTGGTACTACACTTCAACCATTGTCAATTGCTTTTGAATTAGATACTTATATTGAATTAATAAATTTAATAGAGTATCATACAGTCTTTGGGTTTGTCTGCTGTTTATTGTTTTGGGCTTGTCGGCTATCTATTTGTTTGAGTCTGTCCGTTGTTTGCCTATAATTTGGTTTTGTTGTTTGTTTGAAAAGCCATAGTTTGAGTTTTAGAGTGTTGTGGTTTAGGGATGGTGTAAAGATCGCCTCTTTGAAAGTTCATATTCTTAGAGAGGGGGTTAGGATTGCCCCAATCTCACGATAACTAACAATACTTGTTACTAATATAAATAAGTTAAGAGACTCTCCAACCATTGCCAATTGGTTTGGTTTTGGGTGTTTAGCAGGAAATAATAATAAACTAAAGCTGTTTTGATGAGGTTGTCTCCCTGGATACTACTCTTCAACCAAAAGACGTGGATGTGTTATCCTATTCTATAGTGATTGGTTGCACATGTACCAAAACCAAACAACCTTAGCTAAACATAGAACCAAAAAGAAAGTTGCTATGGCTAATAATAAAGAGGAGTTAAGAAAAGCCACAAATTGTAGGTCTTTGACTTATTAGAGGCTCATTGAGATTTTAGTATTGAAGTTACCCCTGTATTGAAATTTCTTTTCTTGAAAAGACAAAATAGATAAATTAACATGTGCCACAAGTGTACAATCAACTATTTCTGCTGCAAGTCCTGTATTCATGAGACATTCAAGGAAAATGCACATGGTCATCAAAAGTAAAGACAAACTAACAAAAAAAAAAAAAAGAAGCAGTTTCTTTGTGTATTGCCTACGTTTCTTTGATGATAAACTTGATGGAAGCTTATGAAGAAGAAGAATCTGATTCCAATGGAGGACTGTTGTGACAGGTTGATTTACTGAGCCGGCTTGGGTCACCTTACTTAGTTGAGCTTCTTGGCTACTGCGCAGATCAACATCACAGGCTGCTGATATTTGAATACATGCCCACTGGTTCTTTGCAGCAGCTTCTCCACTCCTGTAATCCTCAGTTTAGTAGGATTTTGAGCTGGGGGATGAGATTAAGAATAGCATTGGACTGTGCTAGAGCCCTGGAATACCTGCATGAGTACACAACCCCATCAGTTATTCACCGTGATTTCAAGTGCAGTAACGTTCTTTTGAATCAAAGTTTGAGAGCCAAAGTGTCGGATTTTGGGTTGGCGAAAATCGGTTCGGACAAGATCAATGGCCTCATTTCGACACGAGTGCTAGGGACCACTGGGTATTTGGCTCCCGAGTGAGTTTTCTTATTCTTTATCAAAGAAAAGAATTAATCCTCTCTTACATACTTCCAATTAGTATGCACATGGAAGGGCAGATAAGGTCCCTATCGGGCACCCTGTCCAATCTGTTTTTTACCAATCATTGAAGGGTTGTCTGCTGAAGCAACAATCCAATCAATCTTCCAAAAACTACTAAACGTGGTCCAATTTTGAGCAACTCAGCAATTTGCCTCAAAAACACTCTGCTTGCTGACTGATAACTCCCCCCTTCAACCTTTTTAACTGCAGATATGCTTCAACTGGAAAGCTTACTACCAAATCAGATGTATACAGCTATGGGGTGGTTCTTCTGGAGCTGTTGACAGGACGTGTACCGATCGATACAAAGCGGCCCCCTGGAGAACATGTCCTTGTATCTTGGGTCAGTAATACTATCCTTGGCCACTTACCCCTACCTTAGGTCAGTAGGGAATGTCCGTTTGCACATTCTATCATCAGTGTCATGTGTTGTTGGTAATGTATCCAAGTACATTTCATTGTCCCTTTGTTCTTTTTCGTGAGCTAAAACGTACAAGCCTGGCCCTATAACATTTCTTTCAATCAACCATTGCAGGCTCTCCCAAGATTAACAAATAGAGACAAGGTTCTGGAAATGGTTGATCCAGCCCTACAAGGTCAATATCCCAACAAGGATCTAATTCAGGTAAAAATTAGGATGTATTCCTCATCATAACATTAACATACCGCTCATCACCATCACCATCATCATCATCATCATCATCATCTAAATTCTTGTTTCTTGGCCAATAGGTAGCTGCTATAGCAGCAATGTGCGTGCAGACAGAAGCAGATTATCGCCCGTTAATGACAGATGTTGTACAGTCCTTAATCCCTCTCCTCAAGAATCTTTCTACTAATTTCCCTTCGGCCTCCTTCAGATCTAACCAAACCACACTCAGCCCGCGCAAGTAGTGTTAATCTACCGCTGTGTACACGGGCAAAAATTATATTGTATACTCCTATTATTGTATTTGAAAAATAATGCAATGACAACTCAGTAATTTTTGTAACTTATTCTCTATTCTTATTTTTAAATATAGTAATTGTTGAATTGTCAACACATTCCAAACATAATAATAGCCTTATGCTCATAGATTATACAGTATAATTTGCGTGTAAACCACCCATATACACAGTTCAAGGTTCACTAATCGAGCCAAATTTTCTCATCTCCAAAAAGCTTTGAGTAGCATCTTGACACAATGGCCCTTTCTTGACAATTTTCTACCACAACTCAGTAGAATGATCAAATGTAGCAGCCAAACAAACAAGGAGACCAACAATTTGTTAGGAAAATACTATATATAAAAGATTAAATCATATTTTTGTCTATTTGATCAAATAATTTTTTTTTATTTCTTTACATTTTAAAATGATATTTTTATTCCTTACATATAAAATATATATTATATTATTGATCGCTTACATTTTAAAAATATACTATTTAGTTCTTGTAAAATCTATTCTATCTAAATTATCCTAATTTTATTTATAAATAGTATACAAAAACTTTTTTAATGATGGATATAATAGTTTAAACACCATATATATATATATTAAAATATTTAAATTTAAGCAGGTTATGAAAATTTGAAATTGTTAGTCTCTATTTAATGAATTTCAGGTTAATTATTAATAAATTTGAATGGTGTAATTTAAATGTTTTAGAAAATTTTTAGCCTGTTATATTATTTATTTAGAAATATTTTGTAGACTGTATTGAAATAGAGTTGACATGATTTAGATTGAATAAACTAATAGAGAGCAAATAATACATATTTTATATGTAAAATTAAAAAAATCATTTTAAAATATAAGGAAAAAAAAAACTATATTTGACGAAATGTAACTACAAAACTATGAATTAATCTATATACAAATAGGATTTGCATGGGAAAAATAATTTGATTTCCTCTATGATCATTGATGATTATATAGAAAACATAAATAAACTTTCATCATGGGGGAGTCTCAATAAATCTCTAGTCTCCAATATACAAGCACAAGCATATACTCACACGAGATTAATCATTTATATTCATTTATGGATTGTTTAGGAATCTAAAAAGTCAAACAAACAATTTAATTATGTTATATATTTTAATGTTGTACTTATTAACAATTTATCTAAATATTGGATAAATTAGAAATCTGATAAATATTATCAAATTATCAAGATGAGTTTTATATTCAGTTAAAATTGGATTTAAGTGAAGACAAGATAACGTGCTAACCAGTTTGATACGTTCTGAGGCTAAACCCTTTACGCTATAAATATGTGTTCATGCGGAGGCTAGCAACTTGCTGACGAGTAGGGCTAATTCAATAGGAAGAGAGGACAACCGTTGCCAATAAATTGGTATGGTGGCCGAATTGTATATCTTTTATTTGCATAGTAATATATTCGGATTCTTCTCATTGAAGATTTCATAATTATTTTTACCTCTCTTAATACATCAATTCTTGTTCATATCTAAGGATCTCATTAGAGGCCAAGAGTTAGATTTTTGATGCGAATCAAAAAACAAGGTTGATGCTTCTTGACGTTTTTGATGCGGAAATGAAAACCATTTCTTATAGCTCTTCATACAACTCCCTCAAACTAACCTGTCACCTCCTAGCAATCAACGTAGGCAATCTTTGGTGAATTGGATGACTCTTTTATTGAACCCAACAATTATAGGTATATGAAATCTAACACCTTGGATCACAATGGACTTATAAATGGAAGGAAAAACGCCACACTTCATAGGGAAGGAGTATTGAGTGATAAGTTGTTAGTTATGCAAGAATGATCTTACAAAACCTAATCTAGCTCAAGAGTAGAACTTAAGGAATACCCTTAAAGTATATAATTTCAGTCAAACATGATTTTATTGAATAATACTCAGCTCCTTTTATAGAGAAAAAGAGAACTTTACATGATAATAGTAAATTACAAACTAAAGCCTTAGACTTATACTGTTTTGCTAAACTAGTTCCTAACTTGACTTCTTGACTAAGACTCTTGAAATACTAATTAAAATCTGATTCCTACTTGAAAGCCACGAAATTATTAAGTTAAAATCAAAAGAAAAGACTTAGAATTGTTTTTTTTTTATGAAAACTAGTGAACATTCGGCTTCCCGAGTGACTTTCCAACTTCAATTCTTGATATGTGAAGCATTGCACCTTTTCACATGAAAGAAAACATGTCCCAATGGTGTTGGAATTCTGAAAAGTATATATCTTCAGTCTTGGACCCGAAATGAAGAGCTTTGAAGGCTTTAAATGAAGATTGATGCACCTAGAGAATTTGGAAAGTCTTCATTGACTAGTCTTCATGAATTTGACCACCAAGGCTGACCCAAAGCACTTAATTGACCCCAAAATGTGTGGAGAACATCCTAGAATGTTCTTTGAGGATTGTGGACTGATATGGGCCGAAATACATCCAATGGAATTGGACTTGCACACAAATCTTGCTATCGGGTTGGGCATAATTTAAGAATCAGCACTTGTGTTTTGTTGCACTCCTTTTAGGCTGTAAAAGAGTGTGGAGTGCAGGTCATAAATCATTAGTTAGAAGTTTGATCCAAGGCCTTAACAATGTTAAAGAGTTTAGGCCCTGTAGAGGTGTAGATGGACTGGGCTTCAACTAGTGACTTAGTAACAACTTGGGCTAAGGCTTCTTCCATTTGTTTTTTTCTAAGTTTTGTAAGAGGTCCAGCCTTATTTTGTAGTGGACATGAAGGTACTTGTGATCCATTAACTTCCTTGGAAACTCCTTGATCATCAACATCATTCAAATGTGAAGTAGCTCCTTGATTTGCATCATCCCCCCCCCCCTTTTAAAAGGATTTGTCCTCGAATCTAGGGAATCTACATCAAATTCAAAAGGAGATAAGTCAGAAACATTGAAGGAAGAACTAATACCATATTTATCGGGAAGGTCCAATTTGTAGGCATTGTCATTGATCTTGGCCAACACTTGGAATGGTCCATTGCACCTAGGATGCAATTTTGATCTTCTTGCAACTAGAAATCTCTCATTCCTCATGTGAACCCAAACCCAATCACCGGGTTGAAAGAGGACTTTCCTTCTCCCATTGTTAGATTTCTCGGTGTATTGTTTGGTCTTGTGCTCAATGTTTGCTTGAGCTTGCTCATGCAACTTCTTCACTTTTGCAGCCCTTTGAGCACTATCCATGTTAACCTGCTCTTTGATCGGTAGAGGAGACAAATCCAAGGGAGTTAATGTTAGGTTTGAATACAAAAACTATGCTTGTATTGTACTTTTTCCCAGTTAATATATCGATTTAATGTTTTGGTTTACATGTTGTGCATGTTTAGTCCATTTATATTATGTAGTTAGATGATGAGGTGCTGGTGTGATACAGTAGATCTCATCATTGGTTAAAAGACATAATATATAAATGAGATTCGTAACCGAGATAGTTTTGGACACGATGTCGGTTTAGGTTATTGTGTGATTCAGATAATTGGTTTGTCTAAACTAATTGAATCATATAGATATGCCCGGGGCATATTGAACTTGACCATTTAGAATGATTTGTCTGGTACTGATTTAATAGACAATTCGTTCTTAGTATTCTATCTCTTAATCCCTAGACTTGAGCGGGCATGAGGATTAGACATAGTGTACTTTGATCCGCCAATGGGTGAGGTCATTTGTGGCCAATAGTCTCGGTGGGTTGGAAGCGCGTATTTAGTTACTTGGTGTGCTGCTGCTTGTCGAAAGGAAACCATGTACCGATGCGTCCGGGGTGATGGTGCTACCGAGATGAGCTCGTTATGTTTATTATACTAAACCCAACTGGTGGACTTATGTCCGGTATAGTAAAAAGGTCGAGTGGTACTAGTCTTGGAATTAAAGAAGTTAATTAATTAATTTATCAGTAAATTAATAAATTAATGAGTACTAAATCTTTGATGTGGAGAGATTAAGAATAAATTAATTCAGTTGTTCCGGAAGCAATTATGGTGTAGGATGGTAGTGCCAAAATTAATCCGTTAGTGGTACGATTAATTTTGTAATGGATTAATTGAATAAGTATAATTAATTATTTAATTAATTATTTCTAAGGGTTAATTAAGTAATTAATAAAGTGGAATTATTTAGTTAATTAATTAAGTCTTAAGTTTCAATTAGAATTAGGAAATCCTAGAGATTAGGAAATCTAATTGGATTTGGATTATCCTATTAGATAGTTACCTAATTGGATTTGGAAACGAATTAATTACCTAAACCCATTAGGAAGACCAATCCTAAACCAACTTGGGGTCTCTCTTATAGCTCTATATATAGACAAGGGATTAGCAATTCTATAACACACAATTCATTAGTTTTCAAGACAAGAAAACTTAGAGAGAGAAATAATTATTCTTTCTCAAGTCTAGATTTTTCAAGGTTTTGGGCGGCCGTTTTTCTCCTTATTCCAGCGGCGCGTAAGCTTCTCTCTTCGGGGCGGCGGGTGGACTTAACGCGTGGCAAGATCCCGGTCGGCGGCGCTTGCAACCCAAGCGCAGTGCGGTAGCCTTTGTTGGTCAATCCAAAGAGTCCTTGTGTTGATTGCTGATTAATTGGTTCGTTGGATCATTGCCCACACAATGTTCAAGCCTAGTCTTGAGTCATATAAGCGATCACCTGAGTAACACGCTTCAAGAGGCACTTTCTATGTTTCCTCTTTTAATTAGAAATAATTTGTTGCGTGATAAATTGAATGAGTACGTACCAAGATCCTGCGCAATGTTATTTCAAGCAAGGATTGAAATAGCGATTGTGCTAGAGTCTAATCCTGTTCAAAGATTCCGATTCTAGAATGCGTAGCACGAAAGTGAATTTTTGACCGGGCCCGGGCATATAATCTTTCAATTGGTATCAGAGCCTGGTTTTGGGTTTTGTGCTTGTTCGATTTATTACATGATTTTATTTGCAGGTGGTTTAGAAATCCCGAATATTATGGTTGCGTTTGTATACTTTTTTAATTAAACCCCGGGACATGTCCGGGTTTGGTTTTATTATGAATGCTTGTAATAGTATAACCACGTGCTGGAAGCCGTGTAGGATTAGATCAAATCTATAGTAGGATTTTTTCTACGTAATTTAGATTTTAATTTTCCTAGAAGCCTTGTAGTAGGAGAATTTTTTTTTTTTTTTAATCGAAGGCATTATGTTGGGCAACTTGAATTCGTGAGTTTTGGATTATCGTTAATTCGTAGAAACCCAGGCAAACCCAGAACGAATTGTAATAAGACCAAATAGAGAAGAAGAAGCGAATGAGGGATCGGAGGTGGGCAGCGGCGCCGGAGACGAATCGCAGGCAGGAGCCGCCGCCGCGCAAGTGCAGCAACCGCTACGCAGGCGCGCTGCTGGGCCACGTGCGCGCGGCGCGCTTTGTGCATGTTGCGCGCGTGACACGTTTGGTTCGCGCGTTTGGCCTGTTTTTCCTTCGGATTTCATTTTTTTTAAATTCAATTTTTAAAGACTCAATCCTTCGAGTGGCATGACTGGACACGAGATCTAGGCAGAAGATGGAAGCAATTAAAGCCATAATAGTCGAAAAATTTATTTTACATATTTATTTTTTGAATTTATAGTTTTAATTTTTGTGTTGTATTTTAGATGCATAATTTTAAAGCATGCTGGTTTTATGTTTGCGCATAACTTAGGATTAGTTAATTGCATGTTAAAACTAAAAAAACCCTCAATTTAGAAATCTAAGTGGGAGCGGGTTGGTTTAATATCCCCACAGCCACCATTACGAGTTCATATGTGATGTGGGTGGACTTGCGCGTTGGAATTCGGGCCTTCCTCCATTCGGATGAGTCCAACCACAAGATCGCTAGATTATGAATTTCTAAGTAAGATGACTAGAGTAAGTTTAACTAGGAGAAATGCGATACCCTCTCCATCTGAGGTGCACTATCCTGAAGTAACAAGCTCAGAAGTCACGTAATGGCACACACTTATTGTACGATTTGTAGTATTCCTCCCATCGAGGTTACCCTGCTTATTTTTACGGCTGAAAGCACTGACTATTAGCTATATTGATCAATAGACCGTTTGGTCAGATAGTGTAACTAATTAACTTGGTTATTCTCAAACTAATGTGGATTAGCGTAAACGTCCACACTATCATGGCTTGCAAGAATCCCAATGAATGAGATGTCATTGGATTTAATTATTGTTTTGGGGGAAGTCAATAATTGTTAGAATTTTGTTATTTTCGAAATTCTAGGATTAAACACTGAAACATTGTCTATTTATTTAATTTACAGTATTCGATATGGAATTCAATCCTTTTGCTACAATTTTGAAAGACAACAAGCTTACCGGTCCCAATTATGTCGACTGGAGTCATAATTTGGACATTGTCATGACGGCTGAGCAGTACAAGTTTGTACTCATCGAAATCTGTCCAGATGTTCCTAACGATGATTCTCCTCAAGAGGATAGGGATGCCTATGAGAGGTGGAGGAAATCGGATGAGATGGCACGGTGTTACATTCTGGCCTATGTGTTGAATGTTCTGTAACATCAGCTTCATCCCATGGTCTCTGCCTTTAACATGATGGTTCACCTGAGAGAGATGTTTGCTCATCAAGGCAGGACAACTACGCAATCAGCCATGAGAAAGATAATGAATACCAGAATGGCTGAGGGCTCGTCTGTGAGAGATCATATGCTTCACATGATCAGCAACATCAATGAGATAGAGGTGTTGGGAGGTGAGATTGATCCAGAGATTCAGATCGATATCATCCTCCAGAGTTTACCCTCTAGTTTTGAGTAGTTTCGGGTAAACTACAACATAAACCAAAGAGTCTATACTCTTTCTGAGCTCTTAACAGCATTGGTGTCGGCCAAAAGCATCTTCCACGAGAAGAAGCAAGCTTTGGTCACAGTGAAGGCTTCAAGCTCCTCTTCTCTGCCTAAAGGCAAGAACAAGAAGAAGAAGAATGCCAAGAAACATGCTGCCAAGCCAGACATCACAAAGAAGAGTAAGCCTAAAGGCAAATGCTTCAAGTGCAGGAAAACGGGACATTGGAAATCGGATTGTCCAAAGCTTAAAGGTACGATAGTTTCTGCCTTAATTACTGAGACATGTTTAGCGGCGATTCCCAGAGATACTTGGTGTGTGGATTCAGGCGCCACTGACCATGTTTGTAATTCTTTGCAGGGGTTCTAAGTAACCCGGAAGCTTAGAGAAGGCGAGCTGGTTATCTACCTGGGCGACACTATAAGAGTGTTAGTAGAAGCAGTGGGAGCAGTCAGCCTTAATTTTGAAAATTCTAGGCTAGATTTAGTTAATTGTCTTTATGTACCAAGTTTTAGAAAGAACCTTGTTTCAGTTTCTAAACTCTTAAAGAATGGTTATAAGTTTATTTTTTCTGATGATTCTATTGTTATTAGAAAAGAGGGGAAACTTATTTGTTCTGGTTCATTAGCTGACAATTTGTTTATAATTAAATCAAACTCCCCTGTTCTGCAAAACATAGAGATAAATGGCGCATCATCTAACACTAATAAGAGAAAATAACCTTCTGAAATGAATCAAACCTATTTTAGGCATTTCAGGCTGGGTCATATAAACCTTAGTAGGATTCAGAGGTTGGTCAATGATGGACCTTTAAGTTCATTAGAGATTGACAGTTATTCAACCTGCGAATCTTGCTTGAAAGATAAGATGACCAAGAGACCTTTTAAGGCAAAAGGTTATAGATCCAAAGAAGTACTAGAGTTGATTCATTCTGACTTGTGTGGAAAAATGTCGGTCCAAGCACGAGGTGGGTTTGAGTATTTCGTGACATTCACAGATTATTAGTCAAGGTAAGGATACATTTACCTTATGTGCCATAAGTCCGAATGCTTTAGTAAATTCAAAGAGTATTGGGGCAGATGTGGAGAAACATCACGGTAAAAGTATCAAAACACTGCGATCAGATCGTGGTGGTAAGTACCTGTCCCACGAATTTCGAGAATACCTCAGTGAGGTCAGAATTCAGTCTTCTTTGTCTGCACCTGACACACAATAGCAGAACGGTGTAACAGAAAGCAGGAATCGAACTTTCATAGAAATGGTTAGGTCAATGATGAGCTATAGTGATTTGCCGAGATGTATATCTGGGGGTGTGCCTTAGAAACAACAATGTACATCCTTAATCTTTTACCATCTAAAACCGTGCCTTCAACTCCAGTAGAGTTGTGGAACGGGCGTAAGCCCATTCTAAGACATCTCAGAATTTGAGGTTGCCCAACACATGTGCTTAAGGCAGATGCGGCTAAGTTAGATGCAAGAACGGAAGTAATGCTGTTTGTAGGATACCCTAGGGGAACGAAAAGTGGCCTGTTTTATAGTCCTAAAGATCAGAATGTGATAGTTAGCACTAACGCCAGATTTTTAGAGGAAGACTATATTCTAGATCACAAGCTCAAGAGCAAGATAGTGCTAGAAGAGCTTAGGAAACAATCTCATAATCCTGATGCACCAGCATAAGTAGATACACCACACATTGCACAAGATATCATAGATGATGTGCCTACACAGGCGGTGCCTCGTCATAGTAGGAGGATTGTAAGACAGCACGATTGGTTCATTGGCGTGGGAGAGGCTTCAGAGATAGTCCCAGGCGCACCTGAGCCTGACCTAGTGAACTACAATGAGGCTTTCCGAGATAAAGATGCAGAATCTTGGCGAAAAGCAATGATATCCGAGATGGGGTCGATGGACCACAATCAAGTTTGGGAGTTTGTGGACCTGCCTGATTGGATGCAAGTGGGTCTACAAACACAAAAGAGGACCTGACGGAAAGGTTGAAACCTTTAAAGCTAGGCTTGTGGCGAAGGGGTATACTCAGAAAGAGGGAATCGATTATGAGGAAACCTTCTTCCCGGTAGCCATGCTTAAGTCAATTTGGATTCTCTTGGCCATTGCTGCTCATTTAGATTATGAGATATGACAGATGGATTTCAAGACATCTTTCCTTAACTGAAGTCTTGAGGAAACCATCTTCATGCAGCAACAAGAGGGATTCATTGAAAAAGACCGAGAGCATAAGGTTTGCAGGCTTAAGAGGTTCATTTACGGACTTAAGTAGGCATCCAGATCTTGGAACATCCGGTTTGATGAAGTAATCCAATCTTACGAATTTACTCAGTGTCCTGATGAGCAATGTGTGTACCGTAGACGTGATGGAAACACGATGGTGTTTCTTGTGCTTTACGTAGGTGATATTTTACTAATTGGCAACAATAAGAAAGTGTTATCATACATAAAGGCTTGACTGTCCAAGCAATTTGATATGAAGGACTTAGGAGAAGTGGGACATATCCTTGGGATCAAGATAATTCGAGATCATAGGAAATGTTCGTTAACGCTCTCGCAAGCTTCATACATAGATATGATTCTGGCCCGTTTTAACATGCAGAACTCCAAGAAAGGTTTTCTACCTTTCAGACACGGAGTGCATCTATCTAAAGAATAGTCCCCCAAGACTGTTGAGGAGATAGAGGCCATGAGAAAAATTCCTTATGCTTCGGCAGTAGGAAGTCTCATATATGCCATGTTGTGTACGAGACCTGATATCTGTTATGCCGTTGGCATTGTAAGCTGATATCAGAGTAATCCCGGGAAAGCTCATTGGGAGGCAGTAAAATACATTCCCAAGTATTTGTGCAGAATGAGAGACCAAATCCTGGTCTATCAGGCACCTGAGCTGGTACCCCAAAGTTACACAGATTCAGATTTCCAAGGCGACAGGGACAAGAGCAAGACTACCTCAGGGTATGTGTTTACTTTGGGAGGTGGAGCCATAGTTTAGCGGAGTGTTAAACAGAAATGCGTGGCGGACTCAACCATGGAGGCTGAATATGTTGCCGCATCATAGGCAACGAAAGAAGTAGTGTGTCTCAAGAACTTCCTAGTGGATTTAGACGTGATTCCTGGTTTGCAGTAGTCGATCACAGTGTACTGTGATAACAATGGTGCAGTAGCAAACTCGAAGGAACCACGAGCCCACAAGGCGTGTAAGCACATATAGCACAAGTACCACCTGATAAGAGATATCGTAAAAAGGGAAGACATGGTCGTGGCAAAGATAGCATCAGAGGATAACCTTGCAGATGCTTTCACAAAGACATTGACTTCAAAAGTCTTTGAGGCTCACGTGGAGGGCATGGAGATCAGATACTTAGGAGAGCCATGCTAGTTTTTCTAGATGTATTGTAGATTGTAAAATATTGAATGTAGTTATATACTTAAAGCACAACTTAAGTATTGGTGGGAGATTGTTAGGTTTGAATACATAAGCTATGTTTGTATTGTACTTTTTCTCAGTTAATATATCGATTTAATGTTTTGGTTTATATGTTGTGCATGTTTAGGCCATTTATATTATGTAGTTAGATGATGAGGTGTCTGGTGTGACATAGTAGATCTCATCATCGGTTAAAAGACATAATATATAAATGCAGTTTGTAACCGAGACAGTTTTGGACACGCTGTCGTTTTAGGTTATTATGTGATTCAGATAATTGGTTTGTCTAAACTAATTGAATCATATAGATATGCCCGGGGCATATTGAACTTGACCATTTAGAATGATTTGTCTTGTACTGATTTAATAGACAATTCGTTCTTAGTATTCTATCTCTTAATCTCTAGATTTGAGCGGGCATGAGGATTAGACATAGTGTACTTTGATCTGCCAATGAGTGAGGTCATTTGTGGCCAATAGTCTCGGTGGGTTGCGTGCGCGTGTTTAGTTACTTGGTGTGCTGCTGCTTGTCGAAAAGAAACCATGTACCGGTGCATCCGGGGTGATGGTGCTCCTGAGATGAGCTCGTTATGCTTATTATACTAAACCCAGCTAGTGGACTTATGTCCGATATAGTAAAAAGGTCGAGTGGTACTAGTCTCGAAATTAAAGAAGTTAATTAATTAATTATCAGTAAATTAATAAATTAACGAGCACTAAATCTTTGATGTGGGGATATTAAGAATAAATTAATTCAGTTGTTCTGGAAGCAATTCTGGTGCAGGATGATAGTGCCAAAATTAATCCGTTAGTGGTACGATTAATTTTGTAATGGGTTAATTGAATAAGTAGAATTAATTATTTAATTAATTATTCCTAAGGGTTAATTAAGTAATTAACAAAGTGGAATTAATTAATTAATTAAGTCTTAAGTTTCAATTAGAATTAGGAAATCCTAGAGATTAGGAAATCTAATTGGATTTGGATTATCATATTAGATTAATTACCTAATTGGATTTGGAAACTAATTAATTACCTAAACCCATTAGGAAGACCAATCCTAAACCAACTTGGGGTCTCTCTTGTAGTTCTATATATAGACAAGGGATTAGCAATTCTATAACACACAATTTATTAGGTTTCAAGACAAGAAAACTTAGAGAGAGAAATAATTATTCTTTCTCAAGTCCAGATTTTTTAAGCTTTTGGGCGGCCGTTTTTCTCCTTATTCCGGTGATGTGTAAGCTTCTCTCATCGGGGCGGCGCGTGGACTTAACGCGCGGCAAGATCCCGGTAGGCGGCTGTGCGTGCAACCCACGCGCAGTGCACCAGTCTTCGTTGGTCAATCCGAGGAGTCCTTTATGTTGATTGCTGATCAATTGGTTCGTTGGATCGTTGCGCACACAACGTTCGAGCCTAGTCTTGAGTCATACAAGCGATCACCTGAGTAACACGCTTGAAGAGGTACTTTCTATGTTTTCAATTTTAATTAGAAATATTTTGTTGCGTGATAAATCGAATGAGTACATACCAAGATCCTGTGCAATGTTATTTCGAGCAAGGATTGGAGTAGCGATTGTGCTAGAGTCTAGGCCTCGTCGAAGATTCCGATTTTAGAATGCGTAGCACAAAAGTGAATTTTTGATCGGGTCTGAGAAGATAATCTTTCATTTAAAGGGTTAAATCCATAAACCAATTCAAAAAGAGAATAACCGGTAGTAGAATGCAAGGTCCGATTGTAAGCAAATTCAACAATTGGGAGGCATGTTTCCCAATCTTTCAAGTTCTTTTTGATGATTGCTCTCAATATCATTCCCAATGTTCTATTAGTGACCTCGGTTTGTCCATCGATTTGTGGATGGCTTGAAGTTGAAAACAAGAGTTTAGTTCCTAATTTTCCCCACAAAGTTTTCCAGAAATAGCTCAAAATTTTCACATCCCTATCAGACACAATTGTTCTAGGAATACCATGAAGATGAATAATTTTCTTAAAGAAAAAATTAGCAACATTACTAGCACCATCCATCTTTTTAAATGAAATAAAATGAGCCATTTTTGAAAACCAATCAACCGCAACAAAAATAGAATCCATGTCCCTTTAGGACCTTGGAAGCCCAAGCACAAAATCTATAGAAATATCAGTCCAAGATGCAATATGAATAGGCAATGGTGTATACAAACAATGGGGAAGTGAAGTAAATTTAGCCTTTTTACAATCAAGACATCTCTCACAAATTCTTTGCACATCTTTTTTCATGTTAGGCCAAAAAAAATGTTCACTAAGGATATTAAAAGTTTTCAAAACTCCAAAAGGCCCAATTAAAGCACCACAATGAGCTTCTCTAACAAGCAATTCTCTAAGAGAACAACTAGGAACACAAAGTTGATTTCCTTTGAAAAGGAAACCTTCAAGTTTGTATAATTTTTCAAATGCTACTTTTTCACATGCTTTGAAAGTAGTTACAAAATTAGAATCAAGCACATACAATTCTTTCAAGGACTCAAATCCCATGATATTAGAATGCATGGTAGTGATTAAGGTGTACCTTTGATAGAGTGCATCAGCTACTACATTTTCCTTACCCTTTTTGTACTTGACCACACAGGGAAATGTCTCAATGCAACAGATCCACTTGGTATGATGCTTGTGCAAATTCCTTTCCCCTTGAGGTACTTGATGGATTCATGGTCGGTGTGAATCACGAACTCATAAGGCATGAGGTAGTACTGCCATGTCTCTAAAGCCCTCACGATGGCATAGAGCTCCTTGTCATAAGTTGGGTAGTTCAAGGTTGCACAATTGAGTTTTTCACTAAAGTAAACAGTAGGTCGACTTCCTTGAAGAAGCCCCTATGCCAACACCTGAGGCATCACACTCAACTTCAGAAGCTTTAGAAAAATTTGGTAAGGCCAAAGCAGAAGAGTTAGTCAAATCATGCTTAAGAAGGTCAAAAGCTTTTTGTTGCCTTTCACCCCATTCAAATTTCACATTCTTTTTAACCAACTCATTAAGTGGTGCTGCCTATGTTTCAAAGTCTCCCACAAACCTTCTATAGAAACTAGCAAGGCCATGAAAAAATCTCACCTCGGATGCATTGGTAGGAATTGGCCATTCCTTGATTTCCTTGATCTTTTCCTCATCAAATCTCAGACCGTTGGAACTCACAACAAAACCAAGAAAAGTTACTTGTTCAACATAAAAGGCACACTTTTTAAGATTAGCATACAATTTCTCCTTCCGAAGTGTAATAAACACAAGTCTCAAATGCTCAACATGCTCAACAAAAGTCTTGCTATATATCAAAATGTCATCAAAATACACAACAACAAATTTTCCAATGAAACTCCTAATAACATGATTCAAAAGTCTCATGAAAGTACTTAGGGCATTAGCCGAAAGGCATAACCAGCCACTCATATAAGCCAAACTTAGTCTTGAAAGTAGTTTTCCATTCATCACCTTCTTTAACTCTAATTTGGTGGTAACCAGATTTTAAGTCAATTTTAGTGAAGAACTTAGCACCAAACTCCTCATCAAGCATATCTTCTAATCTAGGAATATGATGACGATACTTAATAGTAATTTTGTTAACAGCCCTACAATCCACACACATGCGCCATGTTCCATCTTTCTTAGGCACCAAAATTACCGGAACAACATACAGACTAAAAGACTCACGAATACTACCTTTAGCAAGGAGTTCATCAACTTGCTTTTGCAGCTCTCTTGTTTCATCTGAATTCATCCTATAGGCAGGACGGTTTGGTATTTGAGAACCGGGCATAAAATCAATCTAGTGTTCAGTTCCACTTATTGGTGACAATCCACTTAGTATGTCCTCCGGAAGTCCATCTGCAAAATCACTCAAAACACCCAAAATCTCTAGTGGCAAATCACTAGGTAAGTCATTAGAAGTAATAATAGAATCATTAAACAAGAGAACCAAATAATGGTGTTTTGCTTGAAGGGTTCGCTCAACATCTCTTATGCTAGCAAAGAAGCTTCATTTTTTCTCACTTGTCTTCGGATTGTTCCCTTTATCACTCACTTTGCTTTTATCCTCACAATCTTTTTATTTTTTCTTTTTCTCTCACTTTGTTTTTGTCCTCACAATCCATTTCTTTTTCACACTCATTTGGCTTTTTTTCCTCGATCCTCTCCTTTTGCCTTTTTTATCTCATTTTCACTTGTACTTTATACACTTGTTGAGGAGACAATGGTACAAGAGTGTATGACTTCTTCTTGTTCACAATCTGATATTGATTTGTCTTGCCAAAGTGGGTAGCATCATGATCAAACTCCTACGGTCGTCCCAACAAAATATGACCAGCATCCATGGGAACCACATCACAAAGGATCTCATCCTCATACCTGCTAATGGAGAAAGGAACTCTAACTTGGCGGTTCACCCTGATTTGTCCATGGTCTTTTAACCATTGCAACCGATAGGGATAAGGCTGTTTGATGGTTGATAGCCCTAATTTCTCTACAAAATCAGAACTTGCAACATTAGTACAACTACCACTATCAATGATTAGCAAGCAAACCTTATCTTGGACTTTGCAATGGGTGTGAAAGATTGTGTTGTGTTGTCCCTCAATTTTTCCAACTTGTGCATTCAAAGATCTCAAGGTAACCAGCACTTCCTCACAACTATCTTCAGCCTCTTGTTCCCCCCCATCTTCGATGTCCTTTTGATCCCTTTGATCCTCACTTTGTCTATAAACCATGCCATCCTCCATCATCATCATGGTTTTCTTATTTGGATATTCAGAAGCAATATTCCCCTTTTCTAAACACCGAAAACATGTTAGTTTAGAGGTAGAAGAAATAGAGGGTTTACTTGAGTCACCTTTGGTGAAAGGCTTGTTTTGCTCAAATTTCCTTTAGTCCCTCTTGTTATCTTCCCTTTTGTTCAAAGTAGAATTTCTTGTTGGAATTTTTCTTGAGCCACTCCTCCTCTTTTGTTGCCTTTCAAATTTTTCAACCACATGAACCATTTCCTCCATGGCCATGTAGTGTTGTAATTCCACCACATCTTCGATCTCACTTCGAAGGCCTCTTAGAAACCATGCCATGGTTGCCTCTACATCTTCTTCTATGCTGGCCCTTGTCATGACAATATCCATTTCTTGATAGTACTCCAAAATATATTTAGACCCTTGAGTAATGCTTTTCAACTTGTTTCAAGTGTGGAGGAAGAAATCTTCTCCTCGTGACTGATCTCATTTCCTCCTATGTCTCTATTGGCCTTTCCCTGTTCTTTTTCCTAGTGAAAATCAACTTATCCCACCAAGTTAGAGCATATTATTGAAATTCAAGAGAAATAATTTTCACCTTCTTCTCTTCTAGATAATCATGAATTGAAAAGATTTTATCCACCTTAGATTCCCAATCCATGTAAATCTCGGGACTATTCTTGCCATGAAACTCAGGAATCATGATCTTGAGTCCCCTGAGATCATTTGTCTTGTCCCCTTCTACGGTTTCCCCTTCGTGCCCTCACTGATGAAGCATTGGATTCCACATCGTTTCTATTTCTTCGTATTAATGACTCCTCAAATCTCCTATCATCTTCTTCATTATCTTGTTGACTTCCTAGCTGTCTCTCTCTTCTCTTTGCTGAAATGCAAGTCTAGTTAGTCCATCCGGGTGATGACCCTTTCAAGGATTTGGTCAAGTTGCCTCGTAGTGTGTTCCCTCAATGCTTTTTGTTTAGGCGTTTCACTAGTTGGATCTGCCTTCAGAAGATAAACAACAAAATAAAAGTTAAAAGTACCTCACACCTTTTTTCCCTGCTTCCCTATTACTTCTCCCAAATGAAAAGAAAATTTTTTACTCGTATTTAAGGCTGATTTAGTAGGGGAAAGTTGCACTCGAATTTTACCACTCCTTCCTTAGCACTAGACACAAACCCCGATCAAGTTTTGGAAGTTTCTCACAAAACGTCACAACTTGGAATAAAAGGTGTTTTCAAGATCAAAGAAAAGAAAAGAAAAGAGGGTTTAGAAATGAAAAGGTAGAAGAAGAAAATGAATAGAAGAATGGAATGAAGAATTTGATACTTCAATACTTTTTTTTTTACTAAATCGAAATCTTTTTTTCTTGACTAAATCGATTTCTCTTTTTTTTTAACACAAAATTTAAAGATATGAGCTAAAAATAAAACTTAGCTCTGATACCAACTGATGCGAATCAAGAGGCAAGGTTGATGCTTTTTGACATTTTTGATACGGGAATGAAGACCGTTTCTTATATCTCTTCAAACAACTCCCTCAAACCTCCTAGGAATGAAGATAGACAATAGAGGGTATATGAAACCTGCCACCTCCTAGAAATCAACATAGGCAATCTTTGGTGAATTGAATGACTCTTCCCAACCCCCAACCTAACTATATTGAACCCAACAATTATAGGTATATGAAACCTAACACCTTTGGATCACAATGGACTTAGAAATGGAAGAAAAAATGCCACATTCAATATGGAAGGAGTATTGAGTGATAAGTTGTTAGTTATGCAAGAATCATCTTACAAAACCCAATCTAGCTCAAGACTAAAACTTAAGGAATACCCTTAAAGTATATAACTTCAATCAAACATGATTTTTTTTTTGAATAATACTCAGCTCCTTTTATAGGAAAAAATGAGGACTTTACATGATAATAGTAAATTACAAACTAAAGCCTTAGACTTATAATGTTTTGCTAAACTAGTCCCTAGCTTGAATTCTTGACTAAGACTTTTGAAATACTAATTAAAATCTGATTCCTACTTGAAATCCACTAAATTATTAAGTTAAAATCAAAAGAAAATACTTAGAATTATTTTTGATGAAAACTAGTGAACATTCGGCTTCCCGGGTGGCTTTCCAACTTCAGTTCTTGATATGTGAAGCATTGCATATTTTCACATGAAAGAGAACATGTCCCAATGGTGTTGGAATTTTGAAAACTGGCTTTCTTGAGTCTTGGACCCGAAATAAAGAGTTTTGAAAGCTTTAAATGAAGATTGAGAACTTTTAAAGTTTTCATTGAATGGTCTTCATGAATTTGACCACCAAGGCTGATCCAAAGCACATAATTGACCCCAAAATGTGTGGAGAACATCCTATAATGTTCCTTGAGGATTTTGGATTGATATGGGCCGAAATACATCCAATGGAATTGGACTTGCACACAAATCTTGCTCTCGGTTTGGGCATAATTTAAGAATCAACACTTGTGTTGTGTTGCACTCCTTTTGGCTGTAAAAGAGTGTGGAGTGCAGCCCATAAATAATTAGTTAGAAGTTTGATCCAAGTCCTTAACAATGTTAAAGAGTTTAGGTCGTGTAGAGGTGTAGTTGGACTGGGTTTCAAATAGTGACTTAGTTGCAACTTGGACTAAGGCTTTTTCCATTTGTTTCTTTCTAAGCCTTGTAAGAGGTCCATCCATGTTTTGTAGTGGACATGAAGGTATTTATGATCCATTAGCTTTCTTGGAAACTCCTTGATCATCAAAATCATTCAAATGTGAAGTAGCTCCTTGATTTTCATCAATTTTGCTCTTATAAACCTATCAACAAGAGAGGGTTATTTCACGAATTCCCATCCCTTGTGACCCCCACAAGAACCATTCATCGCCCATAAGAGAGTTATTTGACCTTCAAGTAATTCTTTCATCCTTCAATTAATTGGAAGAAAGATCCGTGATTAGTTTTTGAGGAAGAGAAGGAAATCGTGGGCAAATTATATCCTGTACCACTAGGTACATGTACCTAGTAATACATCACCACTCTCATTACAAGAGAGTGAGATACACGCTCTTCTCTTCTTCTTCTTTTGAAAAAACCCAGTTCCTTCTTTTTCAAAAAATCACTTCTTCTTCTTAAAAAATTAGTTATTCTTCTTCGCCGTACTCCATTCGAAACCGAATTTAATCAAAATTTTCATTCAAACACAGATTTAACGGAGATCGATGATTATTTTTTCCGACGAACAACACCAAATACAACGGAAAAATTACTTCTTCTTAAAAAATCACTTCTTCCTGTTCAAAAATCTTTTCTTCTTCTTCAAAAATCTCTCATTCTTCTTCAAAAATAACTTATTCTTCTTAAAAAATCACCACATCATAAAGTATGAACTTTATTTAATGGATTTACGGAACCTTATTTTCATGATTTGATATTGGGTAATGTATTAATGATGTTATATTCGTGTTTTCTTATTCAAATAATGCTATGTTACTCCAAAATATGATATATAAATGGTTTCCGTAAGGTATTGGCACTTTCATGTGAAATGGGTTGCTTCTGATTCTTCACCGCTTATGGGACGTAACTAGACGTTGGGGGACGTTGCAGGACATACGGGATGTTGCTGCTTTGTATTTTATACGTAGCGGGACGTAACTAGACGTTGTGGGACGTTGCTGCTTTGTATTTTCGGACGTTGCGTGATGTAACTAGACGTTGTGGGACGTTGCTGCTTTGTATTTTAGAACGTTGCGGGACGTTGCTGCTTTGTATTGTATGATTTCTTTTATATTCTTGATCTGATAACTATAGTATATTAATCTGATGTCAAGTATTCGCTGATCTGATGTCTATATAATTCTGATGTGATCTTCCTTGTTAAGTATGTTTTAGTTCCATTGTATGATTTCTTTTATATTCTTGATCTGATATCTATAGTCTGTTGATCTGATGTCTGGTATTCGCTGATCTGATGTCTATATAATGCTGATGTGATCTCCTTTGTTAAGTATGTTTTAGTGCTATTGTATGATTTCTTTTATATTCTTGATCTGATATCTATAGTATGTTGATCTGATGTCAAGTATTCGCTGATCTGATGTCTATATAATTCTGATGTGATCTCCCTTGTTAAGTATGTTTTAGTTCTATTGTATGATTTCTTTTATATTCTTGATCTGATATCTATAGTCTATTGATCTGATGTCAAATATTCGCTGATCTGATGTCTATATAATCCTGATGTGATCTATCTTGTTAAGTATGTTTTAGTTCTACTGTATGATTTCTTTTATATTCTTGATCTGATATCTATAGTCTGTTGATCTGATATCCACTGTATTATTATTTTTTTAAAAAAATTTCGTTCATAATATGTATCATAATATCTAAAATTATTTAATTATAAAACAAATAAAATGATAATTTAAAAATATTTTTTTTATAAAATTCAAAAACATTAAAAAAATACTGAATTGTTTAGAAAAAAAACGGACGGAAAAAAGTCTCAAGGAGGAAGGCAAAAAAAAAAAATACTGAGTTGTGGGACGTTGCTGCTTTGTATTTTTGAACGTTGTGGGACGTTGCTGCTTTGTATTGTATGATTTCTTTTATATTCTTGATCTGATATCTATAGTCTGTTGATCTGATGTCTAGTATTCGCTGATCTGATGTCTATATAATCCTGATCTGATCTCCCTTGTTAAGTATGTTTTAATTCTATTGTATGATTTCTTTTATATTCTTGATCTGATATCTATAGTCTGTTGATCTGATGTCAAGTATTCACTGATCTGATGTCTATATAATCCTGATGTGATCTCCCTTGTTAAGTATGTTTTAATTCTATTGTATGATTTCTTTTATATTTTTTATCTGATATCTATAATCTGTTGATCTGATATCTACTGTATTATTATTTTTTTAAAAAAATTTCGTTCATAATATGTTTCATAATATCTAAAATTATTTAATTATAAAACAAATAAAATGATAATTTAAAAATATTTTTTTATAAAATTCAAAAACAATAAAAAAATACTGAATTGTTTAGAAAAAAAACGGACGGAAAAAAGTCTCAAGGAGGAAGGCAAAAAAAAAAAATACTGAGTTGTGGGACGTTGCTGCTTTGTATTTTAGAACGTTGCGGGACGTTGCTGCTTTGTATTGTATGATTTCTTTTATATTCTTGATCTGATATCTATAGTCTGTTGATCTGATGTCTAGTATTCGCTGATATGATGTCTAGTATTCGCTGATCTGATGTCTATATAATTATGATCTGATCTCCCTTGTTAAGTATGTTTTAATTCTATTGTATGATTTCTTTTATATTCTTGATCTGATATCTATAGTCTGTTGATCTGATGTCAAGTATTCGCTGATCTGATGTCTATATAATCCTGATGTGATCTATCTTGTTAAGTATGTTTTAGTTCTACTGTATGATTTCTTTATATTCTTGATTTGATATCTATAGTCTGTTGATCTGATGTCTAGTATTCCATGATCTGATGTCTATATAATCCTGATGTGATCTCCCTTGTTAAGTATGTTTTAGTTCTACTGTATGATTTCTTTTATATTCTTGATCTGATATCTATAGTCTTTTGATCTGATGTCAAGTATTCGATGATCTGATGTCTATATAATCCTGATCTGATCTCCCTTGTTAAGTATGTTTTAGTTCTACTGTATGATTTCTTTTATATTCTTGATCTGATATCTATAGTCTGTTGATCTGATGTTAAGTATTCGCTGATCTGATGTCTATATAATCCTGATCTGATCTCCCTTGTTAAGTATGTTTTAGTTCTACTGTATGATTTTTTTTATATTCTTGATCTGATATATATAGTCTGTTGATCTGATGTATAGTATTCTCTGATCTGATGTCTATATAATCCTGATCTGATCTCCCTTGTTAAGTAGTTTTTTTGGACGTTGCGGCAGTTGTTTTTTGGACGTTGTTCACTCAGCGAAGACGTTGTTCACTCAGCGCGGGAAAAAAAAAGACGCGCGCGTAGGCGAATTTACTATATTTAGTAAGTGTACAGCTATCATGCGAAAAATTACTACATATAGTAATAGGTACATGTACACTGTGTACAGGGTATACGCGCTGGAAATCGTGCACCATATCAAACGATCACCATCCTTTAAAACCTTTAAGAACACCCATCAATCTGGTATCGAAGCAGAAGGTTGTTCTTGCTGATTTCTTGAATGACAATCTTGCAATAATTCGCAACCCCTATATCAAATTTAACTTACCAATCTGTTAATTGTTTTTGCAAATTTAATTTTCCTGTACCAATTTAATTTTTTTTTGATTTTTTAGTTTTCGTAAATTTTTCTTGATTTTCTCTAAGTTGGGTGAGAGAATTTTGAACTCCAAGGTGAAATCTATTTTCAAAAATTGGTGCTAAATACAATTGTTTTTTTCTTGACTCATTGGATTGGAAATCATAAAAGTCAATGTTGTTGTCTCTCGTTATTTGAAACTTCTAGACAACTTTTATAAATTCTTGATACGTTCTTGAATTTTTGGATTTCTCCAAAAATAAATTATTGAACTAATAAATTTTTTATCAAAATTCTCCTAGCAGAAGTCAAATTGAGAAGAGCCAAAATCCAAAGGCAAAATCCTAGAGTATCTGACAAAAACCATGAACATCCAAAGTATTAATAGCCTAAAATTCTTATGCAAAATTCGGGTTAAAAAGATTTAAATAGGCAAAAACGAACAATATTTGTCGTCCAGAGTGATAGAGAAGCAAAAGGAATCTTCAGTTTCAAGTAACACACAACAAATAGGCAACAAAGAGCGAAGAGAGATGATGAAAATATGGGCCCGGGATGGATTTTGGTTGATATTTATGTTTCTGCTTATAAAATTAAAGATTCAAAGGTGAAAATTCTGCCCAAAAAGAAGTCAAAATGCTGATTTTATCTTGTTGAGGGAACATATGGGTAAAGCCATTAAAAAGGCTTAAAATATATGTCATCTGACATTAATATGTGTCTAAACTTCAAGGTATGCCTAACTACAAAATTCTATTTGTAAATCCCTCTTCTAATAGGATTTATTTTACTTTTCTAGTTAAATTTTTTTTTTTTGTAAATTTATCCTATTTCTTATAGGATAAGTTGAGTTTTTCTTTTTTATGGTATGATTTTATTTCTTGTATTCACACCTAAGATAGTCGAAAATCAATGTGACTATCATAATTGTAATAGATTTTTATTTTTCAATCATTCTCTCACTAGGTTTGGATGATTTATTTTTAAAATAGGAAGCGAGGATCTTTGTGCCTATAAATAGGCTTTCCCCCCACACGAAATATTTAGACTTGATTAATATATTGAAGATTTCTGGATTTTGAAATTTTCATAATTACTCTCTCTATGTTAGAAACTGGTTATATCTTGTCTAGTTCAAGGTTGTTGAACGAATTCTCCATAACCACTTCATTCATTTTTTTTCCTTTTTCTTTTTATTGTATTGATTGTTTCTACCAATCAATCCAAATATCTTTTCATATAGGGCTATTTCAAGAGAGATAGATAAACGTGACAGCAACACCACCATCGGTCATCTGTCCATCAAGAATACACCATCAATCTGGTATCTTTGTCAAATTATTTTTTGGCTGAAATCCATTTTTGGTCTCCCTTAATAAGGGTTATTCTGATTTTGGTTCCTCTTTTATTTTGGTCACCAATACTAGTCCTAATTTTTTTCTAGCAATTATAGTCATTTTTTACGAAAAAATTTAGAAAATGACGGATTAACTCATTTGATCGCTAGTCAAACTTACTTTTTTCTTAATCATGAGTTGTACCATAGTTTATTCAACCAATTTTATGATTCGGATCCTCATGAATATTCAACTCATTTAGATCGACTCACAATCCAAAATGAAGGTCGAAACCCTAAATGGGTTGAACATTCATGAGGAACTGAGTCATAAAATAGATTGAAAAAATCATGCTACAAATCATGTTGAAGAAAAAATTAGTTTTGACTAGCAATCAAATGAGTTAATATGTTATATTCTAAACATTTTTATAGGGGTGTTCAATCGGATGATTTATGGTTTGTTCGGTTTATTCTATTCGAGTTATTCAATTTTGCCAATATTTCTGAACCGCTCGCTCTTCGAACCGATTACTGTAGAAATCGAACAAAACCAACCAATTTAGCTCTTCGATTTTTGGTTCAGGTATCGATTTACCCGAAACTTTAAAAAAATAAAATTAAAAAAAAAACTCACAAAGCGTACGTTTCCAAACTAAAACCCAAAGATGTGAAAAAAATCAAACTAGGCAAGAACGCAAAGAATCCATAGGTTTCTTTCTAATCACAACAAACATCCTTGTTGGATTGTTGTACGTATTACACAATACAGGTCCCAAATCCAATATCAAATCAAAACACAAACAAATTACACCGATGACTTCTAAATCAAGTCCCAAATCAAAACAAAAAAACAGAAAATTAAATCACAAAATGAATAGAACATCATGAACAAATAAACCTTATCATCGCCATTTAAAAACAAAGAATGAAATAGTCGTGGCAGCTAGTCAAGGTTTGGGCTTCAAATTTGCAATAATTCGTTGGGGAAGGGTTCAAACCATTTAGATCTTGTTGGGGGGAAGAGAGGCCATCGCTCGAAACCAAGAGGAAAGTGGCTACTATGTTCTGTGGGCTGCGCTGCGTTGGAAAAAGAGAGGAAGAAGAAGGTTTCAATCGTGTTGAGGAAAGAGAGATGGAGACGAAGTTTGGTGTGGGAGTGGGCTAGATTTAATCGGTGACAGCCTGCGAAGCTTGATTTTTAGAAAATGATGGTGATGGAAGTGGTGGTTGACGGAGGAGATAAGTGGTGGTTGCGGCTGCTTTATTTTGGAAAATAGAGAATAGAAAAATGAATTTAAGCCTTATTATTTTTTTGATTATTTTCATTTACATGCCTATTTAATCGTAGTCCATTTATCTTTTTGTTTTTTTTGTTTTGTTGGTAAAAAAAAAAATTGCATAGCTTTGTGTTAGGAGATCCCCTACCACCAATGAGTGATACTTCTAATTTGATTTTAATGTCTTTATTGCAGATTTCAAGGAACAGGCTATTCAAGGACAAGATACTACTAGTATCTACTGTGATATTGAGATCACGACAAGTCCAACCCTAAGATCATCTGTTAATGTCACTTCCAACACTCTCACCTTCGGATATGTTGGCGAATCCTTTTTAAGAAAAAAGGGTGGATGGTGATGAGACATCAAGAATACACATGATCCAAAATCCAAGAAGACAACATAAGACAAACAAGATTCTCAAGTTTGTCTTAAGACTCTTTAAACCTTGCTTTAAATAGTAGTTTTCTTTGCTCTTGTATATTATATTTTCGGCCAGTGTTTAGGCCAAAGTCTTATTTTATTTGCTTTGAATCTTTGGGTTTTGAAAGGGTTTTTAGATTCTTATGGGATTAGTTTTACTTTCACAAGTCCAAAGCATATGCATAACTAATTAGGTAGTAAGATTAGACCCAAATGAGCTAACTTAAATTCAACAAATCCATTAGTTTATAATCCTTTATTTCCATTATCATAATTGGCTATTCTTATAGGATAATGTTAAAATACTATTGTCAACTAGTGTTCACACTAGATAAAGCAAGTGTTCACACTAAGATAGTTTAGAATAACATATACCTTTTCTAATTTGGATTTCTATTGAGATTAAAATTCTAGGATTAGAAGGTTGTTTTCTTATTTTATAATTTTGGCCACCCCTCTACAAAAAGAGAGGTTA
Source organism: Knoxia roxburghii (assembly GCA_030378225.1). Lineage (NCBI taxonomy): Eukaryota > Viridiplantae > Streptophyta > Magnoliopsida > Gentianales > Rubiaceae > Knoxia > Knoxia roxburghii. The sequence continues at coordinate 38,528,316 of CM059415.1, read as the reverse complement.
GTCACTATCAATAATAGTTTTATTTCCTTTGATTAATTTTGTGACTTGAACGTTTGTTCTAGAAAGTTATGTCTAAAGTGGTGTCTCTATTAGCATGATCTTGCCAAATTCGTCAATCAATAATAACCTATCCACAGAAATTAAAAAGATTTGGGGAAGGGAATAATTTCCTCCAGAGAAGCCTAATGTGAACCAAATGAATCACAATTTCTATAGTATTTTACTCATGTTTACACCGCTTTCCATTAGATTATGCACTCTGATTGTGAGTTTTATTAGTCTTATGGTGTATTCGTGGAATCTATTGGAAGAAATGTATAAATGGTGCATTTGAGAGATTTACGCAAGAATATTGCTGACATGAGCCAAAGTGGACAAAATGTTTACAATGAAAAAATAGAAAACTTGGTCCAATGAAGCTTTGACCGACAAGGAAACTGAAAACCATTTCACCCCCTGAAATCCCGCAATTGCCCCTGCCGTTGATGTTATTTACTGCCGTTCAAGTATTTTGTATATATAGCCAAATGGACAAGTCCTAAGGGCATCAGCTGTTTAGCTCCATTTACTTTCGCATAGATAGTGTCTTATTCGGGAATGAGCCGATCGAGCTAGGGTTTTGGAGGATGGTTTCTCAGCTTAGAACTATAGAGTTCTAAGTCTCTCGATGGGAATTTCACCACTGAAGATGTAGTTAAGGTGGAATCGGGTGCATCCATAGACAGTGGAGTTTCTCGGCAGTCAGCAAGGTGTGACCTATCCCCGGAGGTTGAATATCTCAATCCTTATAGAATCGTATTGGGGGATCTCCATTAGTAATGTGTTAGGCATGCTTGTGTTGATTCTCTATTAATTCATTGTTTGTGCATGTACCTGAATTCATTTAGTTATGTATATATGCAGTGTTGGTTTGTTTATTTCCCTTACAATTGTGTCTTTCGCTGTAGTGGCTATATCCTTTCCTCTTGCATTCTTGGATTGAAATACATGTACGAAGTAGAAGGGTTAAGGCAGGCAAGCGTCCGTAGTATTCTCTACTGAGTAGTAGCATGTTGTCTGATTGTTTTATGGTAATAAGCTGAGTGCATATAGCTGAGAGCTTTATAGCTGTCAGACCTGACGTGAACCGCAATGAAAATCAAACTATCTGCATATGTGTATTTCACTTGTTACATTGGATGGTGGTTGGAATTCCTTTCAATCAAATTGTATTTTTTATTTGTTCTTTGGTCGTCTTAGTAATCTTTACATGAATTATTTGTCGCCAAAAAAGATAATTAAAAAAAGATCAATGAACACAATGTCCACTTGCTCCTTGTGGGATCGACACCTAACATACTGCAGGCGTGGTTTTGAGTCCTTTAGTGTGGATGAAAGATTATCTACCCGGGCCTAGCCAGAAACTCACTTTCATGCTATGCATTCCAGAATTGGAATCTCTGGCCAGACCAAAATGCTAGCACAATGCTATTCCAACCCTTTTGAAATAACATTGCACAGGATCTGGGTTTGCACTTATTCGATTTACCACGCAACAAAAATTTGTAATTAAAAGCGAAACTTTAGAAAATACCTTTGAAGCGTGCACTCAGGTGATTCTCTCGTATGCGTCAAGACTTTGATTTCACGTTGTGTGGGCAACGATCTAGAAACCAATTTGATCAGCTAATCACCACAATCCACTTGCCAGAAAATTCCAGCACCGCTGCACCTGACACGTACTGTAAACGCACCGCCCGGAGAGAGAGAGAGAGAGAAAACTACACGCGCAGCTGGTTTGAACAGGCCAAAATTTCAGAAGGTTTGATTCATTTCAGAAGGTTTCTTCCTCTTATTAATGTTAGATAAAGAGCTATCTGTTTCTATGTTTTGCGCAACAGGGGAATTAGAGTTAACGACAAATAAATTGTCAGCCAAAAAACCAGAACAAATAAGTTTCCCATTTCTTCTAATAAATACAGACTCATCAGAAAAAACAAACTTATACGCATTCTTCAAGAGTTTAGAAATTGAAATAAGGTTCTTTCTAAAACTCAGTACATAAAGACAATTAACTAACTCTAATCTACAATTTTCAAAATTTAAATTGACTACTCCCACTGCTTCTACTGACACTCTTGTAGTGTCGCCTATGTAGATGTCCAGTTCACCCTCTCTAAGCTTCCGGGTTACTTGGAACCCCTGCAAAAAATTACAAACATGATCAGTGGCACTTAAATCCACACACCAAGTATCTGTGGGAATCACCGCTAAATATGTCTCAGTAATCAGGGTAGAAACTATCGTACCTTTAAGCTTTGGACAATCCGCTTTCCAGTGTCCCGTTTTACCGCACTTGAAGCACTTGCCTTTAGGCTTGCTTCTCTTTGCGACTTGGGCTTCGCAGCAAGTTTCCTGGCTTTCTTCTTCTTCTTATTCTTCTTGCCTTTAGGCGCAGAAGAAGAACCTGAAGCCTTTAATGTGACCAAAGCTTGCTTCTTCTCGTGGAAGATGCCTTCGGCCGCCACCAAATCAGTTAAGAGCTCGGGTAGAGTATAGACTCTTTGGTTCATGTTGTAGTTGACCCAAAACTGCTCAAAACAAGAGGGTAGACTCTGGAGGATAATATCTATCTGACTTTCTGGGTCGATTTCTCCTCCTAACACCTCTATTTCATTGATGTGACTGATCATGTGTAGCACACGATCTCTCACCGATCCGCCTTCAGCCATCTTTGAGTTCATTAATTTCCTTATGGCTGCTTGCCTAACAGTCCTGCCTTGATGTGCGAACATCTCTCTCAGGTGAGCAATCATGTTGAAGGGAGAGACCATGGGATGAAGCTAACACAGAGGCCAAAATATAGCACCGCGCCATCTCATCTGCTTTTCTCCACCGGGCATAGGCATCCTTATCCTCTTGAGGAGAGTTCTCATCAGGCACATCTGGACATACTTCGGTGAGTGCAAACTTATACTGCTCAGCCGTCAGGACAATGTCCAATTTACGACTCCAGTAGACATAATTGGTTCCAGTTAATTTATTGTCTTTCAAAATAGCAGCTAAGGGGTTGAATGTCATATCGATAAAACTGTAAAATTAACAAACAGACAATGTTTCAGTTATTAACCTAGAATTTCGAAAACATGAAATTCTAATAATTATTGACTTCCCTCAAAACAATAATTATAATCCACCAACATCTCATTCACCGGGATTCTCGCAAGCCACGCAGTGTGGACGTTTACGCTAACCCACATTCGTTTGAGAAGAACCATGTTCATTAACTACACTATCTGACCAAATGATCTATTGATAAATGTAGCTAATAGTCGGTGCCTTCAGCCGTACAAATAAGCAGTGTAACCTCTTGGGAGGAATACTGCAGATCGTACACTAAGTGTATGCCATTACGTGACTTATGAGTTTGTTACCTCAGGATAGTGCGCCTCAGATGGAGAGGGTGTCGCATTTCTCCTAGTTAAACTTACTCTAGTCATCTTACTCAGAAATTCATAATCTAGCGATCTCGGGGTTGGACTCATCCGAATGGAGGAAAGCCCTAATGCCAACGCGCAAGCCCACCCACATCGCATATAAACTCATAATAGTGGCCATGAGGATATTAAACCAACCCGCTCCCACTTAGATTTCCAAATTGAGGGTTTTTTCGGTTTTAACATGCAATTAACTAACCCTAAATTATATGCAACCATAAAACCAACATGCTTTAAAATCATGCATTTAAAATACAACATAATAATAAAGCATAAAAATTAAAACAATAAATACGGGAAATAAATATGAAAAATAAATTTCTCAACTATTATGGTTTTAATCGCTTTCATCTTCTGTCTTGATCACGTGTCCCGGCAAGTCACTCGATGGATAGAGTCTTGAACTTCCAAAAAAAAATTAGAGGAAAAATGGGCCAAAATGCAGCCCGAACGAGCCCCACGCGCACAGCAACTGGCGCGGCAGCCCGCTGCCGCTGGCCGTTGCCGGCGGTGGCCCCTGTCGACGGGTCATCGCCGGCGCCGCCCCCTGCCGCCAATTCCCTTATTCACTTTTTCCCAGGCTATTTGGTCTTCTTGCAATTCGTTCTGGGTTTTCTTGGGTTTCTACGAATTAACATAACCCAAAACCCACGAATTCAAGTTGCCCACCATAACGCATTCGATTACAAAAATTAATTCTCCTACTACAAGGCTTTCTAGGAAAATTAATTAATCAAAATGACATAGAAAAAATCCTACTACAGATTTGATCTAATCCTACACGGCTTCCAGCACGTGGTTATACTATTACAAACATTCATAATAAAATCAAATCCGAACATGTCCCGGAGTTTAATTAAAACCCATACAAACGTAACCATAATAGTCGGGATTTCTTAACCACCTGCAAAATAAAACCATGTAATAAATCGAACAAGCACAAAACCCAAAACCAGGCTCTGATACCAATTGAAAGATTATCTGCCCGGGCCTAGCCAGAAACTCACTTTCGTGCTATGTATTCCAGAATCGGAATCTCTGGCCAGGCCTAGATGCTAGCACAATGCTATTTCAACCCTTTTGAAATAACATTGCACACGATCTGGGTTTGCACTTATTCGATTTACCACGCAACAAAAATTTATAATTAAAAGCGGAACTTTAGAAAAATACCTTTGAAGCGTGCACTCATGTGATTCTCTTGTATGCCTCAAGACTTTGATTTCACGTTGTGTGAGCAACGATCTAGAAACCAATTGATCAGCTAATCATCACAATCTACCTGCAAGAAAATTCCAGCACCACCACACCTGGCACGTACTGTAAATGCACCGCCTGGAGAGAGAAATCTACACGCGCTGCCGGTTTAAAGAGGCCAAAATTTCGGCCAACAATTGATAAAAACCAGCCGCACCTAGGCTTCTAAAATCCGACTATGAGAGAGGAATTTTATTTCTCTCTCTAGGATTTTCTCTCTCTAGTTTTCTTGTCTTGAAAACTTATGAATTGTATGTCTTGAATAGCTAATCCCTTGTCTATATATAGAGTTACAAGAGAGACCACAAGTTGGTTTAGGATTGGGCTTCCTACTGGGATTCTGTTTCCTTCAATCATGTTCCTGGTCTGATACACATCCAACTGATACAGGGATCCACTTATCCCAAACCAGTTCCTGGTATGATTCACAACCAACTGACACAGGGATTCACTTATCCCAAACCAGTTCCTGTTATGATTCACAACCAACTGATACAAGGATTAATTAATTACTTAATTAATTAAATCTACCTTTGTCAACAACCCAATAACATAATTAATGGTACCACTAACGGATTAATTATGGCGCTACCATCCTACACCAGAATTGCTTTCGGAACAACTTAATTAATTTATATTCATAATCTCCCCACATCAAAGATATAATGCTCGTTAATATATTAATTTACTGATAAATTAATTAATTAACCTCTTTAATTCTGAGACTAGTACCACTCGACCTTTTTACTATACCGGACATAAGTCCACCGGCCGGGTTTAGTATAATAAACATTACGAGCTCATCTCGGGAGCACCATCACTCCGGACACACCGGTACATGGTTTCCTTTCGACAAGCAGCAACACACCAAGCAACTAAACACGCGCACCCAACCTACCGAGACTATTGGCCACAATTGACCTTACCCATTGGCGGATCAAAGTACACTATGTCTAATCCTTATGCACGCTCGAGTCTAGGGATTAGGAGATAGAATACCAAGAATGATTTATCTATTAAATCAGTACAAGACAAAACATTCCTAATGGTCAAGTTCAATACGCCCCGGGCATATCTATATGATTCAATTAGTTTAGACAAACCAATTATCTGAATCACATAATAACCTAAATCGACAGTTTGTCCAAAGCTGTCTCGGTTACGAACCTCATTTATATATTATGTCTTTCAACCAATGATGAGATCTACTGTGTCACACAAGACACCTCATCATCTACTTACATAATATAAATGGACATATCATGCACAACAAGATATAACCAAAACATAAATCGATATATTATTGGGAAAAAGTACAATACAAGCATAGCTTATATATTCAACTCCAACAGTGGAAACTTAGGTTAATTATCCTTTCCTCTTGCATTATTGGATTGAAATACATGTACAAAGTAGAAGGGTTGAGGCAGGCAAGCGTCCTTAGCGTTCTCCACTGAGTAGTAGCATGCCGCTTGACTGTTTTATAGTAGTAAGTTGAGTGCATAGAGCTGAGAGCTTTATAGCTGTCGGACCTGACGTGGACTGCCGTGGAAATCATACTATATAAATATGTTCATTTCACTTGTTGCATTGGATAGTGGCTGGAATTCCATCTCACTCAAATCATATTTTCTTTATTTGTTCTTTAGTCCTTGTAGTAATCTTTTCATGAATTATTTTTCACCAAAGATCAATAAATACAATGTCCACTTGTTCCCTGTGGTGATCGATACCTAATATACTGCACGACGAGGGTTTGAGTCCTTTAGTGTGAAAACTTAGGTTAATTATCTTGATAAGTGTTTTTTCACGCATCAGAGCCCATCTTTACTATGAAGAGTTCCCATCACAACCTTTCAAAACTGAGCCATCCATGTTCAAAATCTCATGAATAAAAAGGTTTCATAAAATTATATATTTTATATCATGTAAAATAAGAGTTTATATCAATTAGAAAAAGGATTTCTTACATCAATTAAAAAACATGATTATGGTGAATCGAAAGGGCACCAAATGTTAGAGAACCGGAATCACGGGTGCATCACACACAAAAATTGAGAGTGTCAGTGTGCATATAGGACCAACATATAGGAATTGGTTAAAAACGTGAGTGAGTGGTGGGAGAATAGTTTGAAAAATATAGATAGGATATTCATGTTATTATTTCAAAAATAATTACAAGTTAAGATATGATTAAATAAAAATTACATTACTAATTTTTTTAATTGCATATTTGATCTTGAGTTCAGATAAATTCATAAATAGTAATTCTAGACTACATTTGTAGAATAATATATTAACAAATGATAACATATATTGATTAGAGGAAAAAATGATGGACATTCAGGGTCCAAGTCTATACAATTGGATTTCACATTGATAATTTTATTATGAGACCCATCCACACGTGTAAAATATCATAATAGAATAAAAAAAAATCAATTAAAAAAAATCCCCCAATGATGCAATAACAACGAAGATTTTTTTTCCTTTCTGCCGTTTCCTTCCCGCATTAATAGATTTTAGATTGGTGAAAAAAAATACAATTGTTCTTTTTTATCAAACTTTTGGTGATTTTGGTAATTTTTTTCTGGGTATCTTAGCCACATCAAGAAGTGCATTGATCGCTTGAATTTTTTACCAAAATAATATGTATTTGGAAAGTGTGGACTGAAAAAGGTGAATTGTTGAATTGTGGACGGACATGGAGTTCCTGGATTTGCAAAATCCGAATTCAAAGAGGTTCGGATTTTATAAATCCGAACTTGAGTTGACATTACTCAATAATTATGTTAATTAAACAAATTTGGATTTTTAAAATCTGAATTTGTTGGAATTTGGATTTTTAAAATTCGAATTTGTTGGAATTCGGATTTCACAAATCCTAATTATTAAGGAAAAAATAAATTACAGTTAAAAAGTAAATTTTGTTGGAATTAAATATTAATAAAAATACGAACTCGGATTAGTAAAATTCGAATCTCTATAATTGTGACTAAAATTCGGATTTTAAAAATCCGAATATTTTTGAAATAAAAAGATTTGGATTTCCATAATCCGAGCCTAGTTTTTCTGTCGAATTGGACACAATGTTAAATAAGAGTTCGGATTTTGTAAATCCTGAATGAATTAAGATCCGGTCCGGCCGAATCGAAAATCTCACTTTTGTGCTATGCATTCCAGAATCGGAGACTTTCGATCGAGTCCAAACACTATAATCAATTCCCAATAGCTGATCTAGCCTTATATTTGTTAGATCTATTAAATGACACGTTAAAAATTGAATATTTATAAAAGGCGGAATTAAAGATTATACCTTTAAAGCGTGTCCCTTAAGGAATAAGAAAAATCCAAGCTTTAGTAGCGAAATCCACTAGAAATCCCTCGAATGTCTCCAACAAACCTGAAAATTGAGTGGGCAATTATCTACTGGGTAGATCTATCGAGCACCAAGAAAAACTCACAAGAAACCCGCCTCGAAAAAGTCCAAAACTGCTGCCCAAAGACTTGCCGGACAGCTGCCGCCGAACACCGGACCACCTAGCAGCACTGCTGCAATAATCCGGCTAGTTCACCGCGAACTAATCATCGGGAGAGCCGCGATCTTCACACGGTCAAGCCGCGGATCTGCACGCTACACCGCCGGGACTGTTTGCCGAAAAAACAACTTAACCGGATTTCGCAGAAACCGGCCAGCAAGTCCAAACTCTGAAAAAAGGAAATGGGCAGCAGCTCTTTCTGAAAAATGGAATCTTTGGGCCGAACTTTTCTTCGAGGAAAAAGGATCGAAACTGACTTTGAGAAAGTGTTGGTGAATATGCCCTAATGAGGGCTATTTATGTAAATATACTTTGAGGGTATTTATGTAAATAAGATATTTGTCGCTTGATTGATTGTTTATCAAATGAGTTAATTTCATGATAGTAATATCCTTGTGCATATTTAAATTCATGAAATCGATCCGCCAAAAGAAACACTCCATGGACTAATTAGATCATGAGTGATTCTTTTGAGTAGTACTGATACTAGGATCCTTAGACCAGAAATCACTACATGGTCTTAGGTGAATTGTAGTGTGCTTTGACATACGCCTAACGGGGCCGTAACAGGTTGCCAAGTACGGGTATGATTGGGTACACTATGAGACACGCTAAGGTATGTAGGTGAAGTGATGGGACTACAAATCTCTCTTAAGTGAGAGATGATATCTTGGCCACTTGATAGTGAACTGAAAAGTGCATGGCCATGCCCAAGGAATGATAGGATATCATTTGCTTGAAGGATTCAGTGTCACTAAGAGATCAAGTAAACGCTTAGCTACATAAGGATGATGGTTCCATGCTTTATGCTAAGCTGGATATCGATGTAGAGGATCGTACGCAGTTTGCTCGGAAAGGTTGTGTTGAATCACCATTCGACCCTCCATTCCGAATTGGGTAGTCATTATGTCTTGCTAGAGGCCACTAATGACTTATGGATTAATCAATGGGATTGAGTTATCCATTGCCAATTTGGAATGGGCCTACAGGATCGCACATAAGAAAGTTCGATGATGCAGAATAAGTATTCTTGCCTACAATAAGTATAATTGTTATACTTAAATAAATAAGATTTAATTAAATGGATTAATTAAATATTATTGGAAAGTTCTATGGTATTAATTAATAGTCAATTAATTACCTGGGAACAATTGGGATGAGCTGATAAATCAAGGGACTTAATTGCAATTGAAGTTCTTGACCCATCAGCCTGATCCATGGGTCATGGGTTGATCCATGGGCTTGGTGTATAACCCAAATCATTAAAGTGTTATTTAATGCTGATTTGGAATCAGTAAATATTATTTAAATATTGATTTGGAATCAGTAAAATAATATTTGGTAATAATACTGATTTAGAATATTACTAAAATCAGTTAAGTTATAATTGGATAATTACAATACTGATTTTGGAAATTAATTCTCTACAAATATCCTAGGGATATAATTGTAGGAAGAGATTTTTTTGGAATTATTCTCATTAGACAAAATACACAGAACTCCCAAATTCTCTTGGTAGGCAAGATCGGCTAGCACCAACCTGCGAAGACTTTCGTGCTTGAAAGTAGAGGATCCTTCGAGGAAGGATTTTGGAGACAACAAAACGCCATCTTCTCAGAGGAGCCAGGCGACATGTGCAACCGATTACGCTTCAAGGGTAAGACCCGATCCTCATAGTTTAGGATTCCGCTGTTTAATTGGATTAAACACCTAGACTATTCCCAACAGTGGTATCAGAGCGAGGATATTTTAGAATTAAAATTGAATTTTAGTTAAAATTGGATTTTAATTAAAATAGGTTTTAATAAGATTTTGGAAAATCGTTTATTTAAAAGCAAGAAAAACTAAGAAAACAATTTTTTTATTTCTGGGAAAATAATTAAAATTTTAATTTCTCAAATCTTTCTTGGAAAACCACCGAAGTCTGGGATTTCATTTTTTTGGTGTAATGGGTCTTCGCAAGAGAGATGGTCGGAATTGTTCCGCAAATGTTTTGGTTTCTAATCTCGCCGGGAAAACGAATTTCTTCTTCGGGGATTGAAAATTGGTTATTTTCGAATCTGGGTTTTGATGACCGGAATTGTTCCGCTTTTGCTTTGGGCTGCTGTTATTTCTGGAGTTTAAAATTTTTCGCCGGAAATATATGGGTTCTTGTTTTCAACCGAATTGATCTGGAAATTGTGTTCTGGGTTTTTTATGTTTCTCGTTTTGTTTATCTCCTGGAATTGTTTCAGTCGCTGTGTTTTTCGTTTTGGTCTTAGTTTCTGGGAAAAGGTTTAGCTGAAATGGTTTCAAAATTGGATTTGAAATATTGGGCTGATTTGGTTTTGAATGTTTCTGCCTAAAAATTGGATTTGGCGGATTCTGGGTTTTCAATATTGGGTTTTTTTTTGTTGCTTCTTTGGGTTTTAAAGATCCACCGGTAAAACGAGGTTGCCGGAAATGTTCCGGGCCTCTTCATGGTTTTAAAAACCTTGCTGTTTTCGTTTTGGGTTTTGTCGCCAGGAACTCGTCGGACATCAGGAATTGTTCCGGATGGTGTCGGACTAGAGATAGGCGTCAATCGGAGATGAAGAACGTCTTCAACTGGTACCGATTGTCGGCCGCCGCTGCATCTTCGGTTGCGCTGTTCTTCAGTCGGCATTGTCCGCGAGTCGTCAAAGATGGATCTCGGTTCGATCGGGGTCAAACCTGGCCGATGGAACTAAATAGGCGTTGCAAATTTGAACCGCCGGAAATGGCGAAAATCGCCGGGAAATTATATTTCGCCGGGGAAGAAGAACAGTGGCGGCGGGGGTGATGAAGCCCTAGGGGCTGAAAAGACTAAAATGCCCCCGCCGCACCATTAAACCCCAAAGAAGCCCCTATTTTAAAATTGTTTAAAAATTACAAAAGGACCCCAAAAAGTTTTATTTCTTGAAACCCTAGCCCAGAAATTTTGGCTATTTATGAAATGACCCCAAAAGTTTCAGAAAATTAAAAATTAAAAATTTTCTGAATTTTATTTAATATGTTTAAATAATCTTATTAGATAAAGATAGGATTAATTTAGAATTTTATCCTATATGTTTAAATTTATCTTAATTAGATAATTATACAAACCTTAAAATAATTATTTTAATTAGATTAAAATAATTAGAAAAGATAAATAAATAAATAAATAATTAATTAATTAGATTAATTAATTAGTTTAAATTTTGAATTGTTATTTATTTATTTTTATTTTATTTTAATTTTGATGCTTATTTAAATTGTTTAAATTTTATTTGAAGCATCATAATTATGCAAGCATGTTCATGCATCATTTTGGATAAATGTAAAATGAACAGAAGGATTGATTAAAATTGATCATGACACGATCAATTTTAAATTCTGTAATAGTTACACAATCCTTAAAATTAATCGGCTTAAATTAAAACCGGCTTGTATGAGCATATGCATTTTATGTGTTTTAAAGCATGAATTGGGCTTATTAATGTTTTAAAAGTTGGGGCCTGCGAGCCAGTTGAATTTGGGCCTGCGTGCCTGTTAAAATTTTATGTAATAGTTAGGCCCAAGAGGAGTTTCCAAAAGGAGTCCATGGTGGAGCCCAGGAACGGAAGCCCAACAATGAAGGCCCAAATATGAAGAACTTTAAAAGGCTTTGTAATAGACTAGAGACCAATTCATTGCTTTTATTCATTTTATTTGATATGCAAATGAATATGATAAACGAAAATGCATGTTAAGCCGATCAAACTAAAATCCCAAAAACCCAAGATTTTGCTTCCATACTTGAGGGCCCGCTTGAGTGTCGAACGTCTGATGGACTTGGAGAGCCCAAGGGCCTCAGGTTTTCTTCATGCGGCGGGTTGTTACATAATAGTGCCCAACTTTATCACTACCATTAATGAGTGGAAAAACTGTTTGGGTATTAGATGCTCAACTTTATCACTACCACTTGTTATGGAAAAACTGTGTGGGTGTCTATTGATGTGATGCCTTGAGGGATGGTTTAACTTGGGAAAATTAATCCTAGCTTGACCCGATAAGTTGACTAGGGATTAATTTTGCAAAGATAGGATGGTGTCAAACATTTGGAATGTTCATCCTATCACCGAAAAGTTGCATGGTATGCAATTGGAAAGCGTTAGATTATATGGAATGTGATTTGAACGTTGCCTACCAAAAGAGCCCGATCCCTACGATACTTGCCAAAGCAAGACTGGGGTTGACTTTTTATGGATTTTCGGCCCACAATCTAGCACCAACACAAAATTGTTTGGGATTTCAATTTTGGCTATTGTGGAAAATCAATTATAAAACTCATTCTAATATTTTGCAATACTCTTTGTAGAAATGGCATTATCTAGCACAAATGTTATCTCAAACTTTACTCTAAGAAGTATATTGGATAAAGATAAATTGGTTGGACCAAACTTCTTAGATTGGGAAAGAAACTTGAGAATAGTTCTCAAACAAGAAAGGAAGCTACATGTCTTAGAGACCGCTTTACCTGAACCACCACAAAATGCTTCGGCAACTGTTCAACGAACCTGGGATAAGCTGAAAAGCGACTCCGATGATGTGACGTGCTTGATGCTCACGTCTATGACAGGCGAGCTTCAAAAGCAGTTCATGAATTTGGAAGCGTTCCGAATTTATGAGTCACTGACGGAAATGTTTCGTGAACAGGCTTCAGGTATCTTTGTTATAGAAATAAATCTTTCTATGTCCACCTCATGGGTATTAGATACTGGATGTGGGGCTCACATTTGTACTAATGTGCAAGGACTCAGAAATAGAAGGATAACAAAGAAAGGTGAAGTAGATCTCCGAGTGGGCAACGGGGCAAGAGTTGCTGCTGTTGAAGTTGGAGATTACACTCTGTCTTTACCTTCTGGTTTAAATATCGAACTTGAAAATTGTTATTATGTACCTGCTTTGAGCAGAAATATTATTTCAGTTTCGAGTTTAGATAATAAAGGTTTTCGATTTATTATAGAGAATAATTCGTTATCTTTATATCGAAATGATATTTTATACGGAGTTGCAAATATGTGTAACGGTCTGTATGTCTTGGATTTGACCCAAGAAAAACCAGTCTATAACATAGAAAAAAGAAAGCTAAATCATCTAAAAATGATTTAAGTCTAACTTACCTTTGGCATTGTCGATTAGGCCATGCAAATGAAAAGCGAGTTCAAAAGCTTCACAAGGATGGAGTACTTGGTTCATTTGATTTTGAATCATATGATACCTGCGAACCCTGCTTGCAAGGCAAAATGACAAAGAGTCCTTTCAACAAGAAAGGTGAAAGAACAAGTGAGCTATTGGCCCTAATACATACGGATGTATGTGGACCAATGAGCACACAAGCCAGAGGTGGATTTAAATACTTCGTGACTTTTACTGATGACTTTAGTAGATATGGGTATGTCTACTTAATGAGGTATAAAAGTGAAACTTTTGAAAAGTTCAAAGAGTTTAAGAACGAAGTAGAGAATCAGTTGGATAGAAGGATTAAGGCTATTCACTCCGATCGGGGAGGTGAATACCTTAGTGATGAGTTCGATGGCTATCTAAAACAGTGTGGAATTGTTTCACAGCTGACTCCACCGGGAACACCTCAATGGAATGGTGTATCCGAAAGGAGAAATCGGACCTTATTAGATATGGTTCGATCAATGATGGGCCTAGCGACTCTCCCTACATCCTTTTGGGGTTATGCTCTCCTTTCTGCTGCCTACTTATTGAATCGTATTCCATCTAAGGCAGTAGATAAGACTCCATATGAGATATGGATGGGTCGGAAGCCCTATATGTCCTATCTACGAGTTTGGGGTTGTCAAGCTCATGTAAAGCGTTTACAAAGTAATAAGCTTGAACCAAAAACTGACAAATGCCTATTTGTGGGATATCCTAAAGAAACCAAAGGATATCAATTCTATAACCCAACTGAGAACAAAGTGTTCGTTGCTCGAGGAGCTACTTTCTTTGAGAAAGAATTTCTGTACAAGAAAGACAGTGGGAGTAGAATAGAACTCGAAGAAGTTCAAGAACCACAAATGAATGTAGAATGATCTACAGAAACTCAGATGGAAGTTGGCATGGAAACTCATGAAGATGAGCAACCTGAACCAACAACACAAGAACCTAGAAGATCTGGTAGATCTCGTCACCAACCCGAGAGATACGGATTTCTCGTGACTGACGATCAAGATTTGATCTTGGTGGACTCTAATGAGCCCGCGAACTACAAACAGGTTTTAGAAAGTCCGGATTCCGATAAATGGCTAGAAGCTATGGAATCTGAAATGCAATCCATGAGGGACAATAAAGTGTGGACTTTGATTGACCCTCCTATTCAGGCAAAGGTTGTCGATTGCAAGTGGATTTTCAAGTTAAAACCTGGCGGGATCTTCAAGGCACGACTAGTGGCTAAAGGTTTCAGACAGACTCATGGTATTGACTATGATAAAACCTTCTCCCCTGTCGTAATGCTCAAGTCCATTAGGACAATGCTTGCCATAGCAGCATATTTTGACTATGAGGTATGGCAGATGGATGTTAAGACGGCTTTCCTGAATGGAAACCTACTCGAGGATGTTTATATGAAACAACCCGAGGGATACATTGATCAACAGCATCCTAATCGAGTATGTAAGCTTCAAAGGTCCATCTATGGACTAAAGCAAGCATCTCGAAGTTGGAATCTTCGTTTTGATGAGGAAGTAAAAGGTTACGGATTCATCAAGAACGAAGATGAGCCTTTTGTTTACAAGAAAGTTAGTGGGAGCAAGATTGTTTTCCTTGTCCTATATGTGGACGACATCCTGCTCATAGGAAATGACATTCATTTGATGAAAGACATCAAACAATGGTTGGGGAGTGTATTTTCTATGAAAGACTTAGGAGAAGCTGAGACGATACTAGGTATCAAGATCTATAGAGATAGGTCTAAAAGGCTTCTGGGACTAAGTCAAGAAGGGTACATAGACAAGATATTGAAAAGATTCAATATGTCTAACTCCAAAAATGGTAAGGTACCATTTAGACATGGCCTTCTCTTGAAGAAGAACCAAGGTCCTTCAACAAGAGAGGAGAGGGATACAATGAGTAGAGTCCCATATGCTTCGGTAATAGGATCTATCATGTATGCCATGTTGTGTACCCGTCCGGATGTTGCACATGCACTTAGCATGACTAGTAGATACCAACAAGATCCAGGGATGGATCATTGGACTGCAGTCAAAGCAATCCTGAAGTACTTACGAAGAACTAAAGGATTAATGCTAGTGTATGGAGGACAAGAACAGCTCATTGTACAAGGTTACACTGATGCTGCTTTCCAAACAGATCAAGATGACATGAAGTCACAATCAGGCTACGTGTTTAGTCTGAATGGCGGTGCAATAAGTTGGAAAAGCTCAAAGCAAGATACAACAGCCGATTCTACAACAGAGTCTGAGTACATTGCTGCATCAGATGCTGCAAAGGAAGCTGTTTGGCTGAGAAAGTTCGTGTCAGACATCGGAGTGATACCGAGTATCCAAGATCCGATAGAACTTTTCTGTGACAATAACGGGGCCATCGCACAAGCTAAGGAGCCTCGGTCACACCAGAAAACCAAACACATACTCAGAAGGTTTCACCTCATCCGAGAGATCATTGATCGAGGAGATGTGAAAGTGTGCAAAATAGGGTCAGACGACAATATAGCAGATCCTCTCACAAAAGATCTACCACAGTCAAAGTTTGATAGACATGTAATAGAGCTTGGTCTTAAACAGTTTAGGACATAGCCCTTCATCGGGCAAGTGGGAGATTGTTGGTGAATATGCCCTAATGAGGGCTATTTATGTAAATATACTTTGAGGGCATTTATGTAAATAAGATATTTGTCGCTTGATTGATTGTTTATCAAATGAGTTAATTTCATGATAGTAATATCCTTGTGCATATTTAAATTCATGAAATCGATCCGCCAAAAGAAACACTCCATGGACTAATTAGATCATGAGTGATTCTTTTGAGTAGTACTGATACTAGGATCCTTAGACCAGAAATCACTACATGGTCTTAGGTGAATTGTAGTGTGCTTTGACATACGCCTAACGGGGCCGTAACAGGTTGCCAAGTACGGGTATGATTGGGTACACTATGAGACACGCTAAGGTATGTAGGTGAAGTGATGGGACTACAAATCTCTCTTAAGTGAGAGATGATATCTTGGCCACTTGATAGTGAACTGAAAAGTGCATGGCCATGCCCAAGGAATGATAGGATATCATTTGCTTGAAGGATTCAGTGTCACTAAGAGATCAAGTAAACGCTTAGCTACATAAGGATGATGGTTCCATGCTTTATGCTAAGCTGGATATCGATGTAGAGGATCGTACGCAGTTTGCTCGGAAAGGTTGTGTTGAATCACCATTCGACCCTCCATTCCGAATTGGGTAGTCATTATGTCTTGCTAGAGGCCACTAATGACTTATGGATTAATCAATGGGATTGAGTTATCCATTGCCAATTTGGAATGGGCCTACAGGATCGCACATAAGAAAGTTCGATGATGCAGAATAAGTATTCTTGCCTACAATAAGTATAATTGTTATACTTAAATAAATAAGATTTAATTAAATGGATTAATTAAATATTATTGGAAAGTTCTATGGTATTAATTAATAGTTAATTAATTACCTGGGAACAATTGGGATGGGCTGATAAATCAAGGGACTTAATTGCAATTGAAGTTCTTGACCCATCAGCCTGATCCATGGGTCATGGGTTGATTCATGGGCTTGGTGTATAACCCAAATCATTAAAGTGTTATTTAATGCTGATTTGGAATCAGTAAATATTATTTAAATATTGATTTGGAATCAGTAAAATAATATTTGGTAATAATACTGATTTGGAATATTACTAAAATCAGTTAAGTTATAATTGGATAATTACAATACTGATTTTGGAAATTAATTCTCTACAAATATCCTAGGGATATAATTGTAGGAAGAGATTTTTTTGGAATTATTCTCATTAGACAAAATACACAGAACTCCCAAATTCTCTTGGTAGGCAAGATCGGCTAGCACCAACCTGCGAAGACTTTCGTGCTTGAAAGTAGAGGATCCTTCGAGGAAGGATTTTGGAGACAACAAAACGCCATCTTCTCAGAGGAGCCAGGCGACGTGTGCAACCGATTACGCTTCAAGGGTAAGACCCGATCCTCATAGTTTAGGATTCCGCTGTTTAATTGGATTAAACACCTAGACTATTCCCAACAGAAAGATCTTCGAAAAAAATGAAGTTCTCTCTCTAGACTTCTCCTTTTCTCTCTATGGCAAGACTTGCCTCTCAAATTTCTTATGTCTTAAATGTCAAGACTTAATATATTTATAGGAGCTTCAAGGGAGACATAGTGGGCTTTTGAGTTGAGCCTTACTAATTGAATTTAATTGATTTTTCTTAGTCCTCACTAGACAAGTCAATACTTAATTAGCCCAAGGATTATTTAATCGATCCACTTCATCAATTAAATACTAATCGACCCAAGGATTATTTCGTAACCCACTTTGTCAATTAAATATTAATTAACCCAAGGATAAATATTTATTTAATCCACTTTGCCAACTAATCCAATTCATAATTAATCGTATCACTAATGGATTAATTATGGAACTACCGCTCAAAAATGAAATTAATTCGTGCACACTTAAATTATTCTTTTATCTCCCCACATCAAAGATATAGTGCTCGTCAATTTATTAATCTACTGATAAATAAATTAATTGACTTATTGTTATCCAAGACTAGTACCACTCGACCTTATTATTATACCGGACATAAGTCCACCGGCTGGGTTTGGTATAATAATCCTTACGAGCTCATCTCGGGAGCACCATCACCCCGGACGCACCGGTACATGGTTTCCTTTCGACAAACAACGTTACAATAAGAAATCAAATACGCATACCCAACTTACTAAGATCCAGGCCTCAATTGACCGCACCCTTTGGCAAATCAAAGTACACTATGTCTAACCCTCATGCCCGCTCTAGTCTAGGGATTAAGAGATTAGAATATAAGGTTCGAATTAACTATGAAGATCAGTACAAGTTAATTCGATTCTAAATAGGTCCTACTCAATATGCCACGGGGACATCCGCATGATTCAATTAGTCTAGACAAACTAATTTTTGAATCATACAATAACTTAAACCAACAGTATGTCCAAACTGTCTCAGTTACGAGCGTTATTTATATATCATAAATTTAACCAATGATAAGATCTACTGTGCTACACCCGGTACCTCATCATCTAGACATATGATATAAAGGGACAATTTATAATACTGAAACACAATCGATATGTAACTGAGAAATAGTTTTTCTTACAAGCAAAGCTTTTCAGTGTTCAAAACTAACAAATCCGAACTCTTCTTTAACATTCTGTCAAGAATGTTAAAAATGAAAGATTTTGGTAGGATCTGGGTTTGTACCTGCTCGATACCACGCAACAAAAAATTCTAATAAAAGCGGAACCATAGAATAATACCTTTGAAGCGTGCACCTGGTGAATCTCTTGTATGCCTCAAAGACTATGACCTCTTGTTGTGTGGGCAACAATCTAGAAGTCAATTGATCAGCAACTCACCACAACTCCACCTGCCAGAAAAATCCAGCACCTCCGCACCTAGCACGTACTGCAAACGCACTGCCCGGAGAGAGAGAGAAAGTTGTTTGCAGCTAGTATACACCAAGGGCTTAAAAATTCAGCCACTAGGAAGAAAAACCAGTCGCCAAAACTTCTTGAAAATTCGACCTGGAGAGAGAAACGTTTTCTCTCTCTAGAATTTTCTCTCTCTAGAAATCCTGTGGATTAATTGTGTTATTGTATATTCTGAATGGCTGATCCCTTGTCTATTTATAGAGTTACAAGAGAGACTCCAAGTTGGAATAGGATTGGTCTTCCTACTGGGTTTCTGTTTTCCTTCAATCCTGTTTCTGGACTGATACAGATTCTGTTTCCTTCAATCCTGTTCCTGGACTGATACACTCCCAACTGTCACAGGGATTCACTTATCCCAATCCAGTTCCTGGGATGAATCACTCCCAACTGACACAGGGATTCACTTATCCCAAACCAGTTCCTGGGATAATTTACAACCAACTGACACAATGATTAATTAATTTCTAAATTAATTAAATCTACCTTTGTCAACAACCCAGTACATAATTAATCGTACCACTAACGGATTAATTATGGCACTACCAACCTACACCAGAATTGCTTCCGGAACAACTTAATTAAATTATATTCATAATCTCCCCGCATCAAAGATATAGTGCTCGTTAATTAATTAATTTACTGATAAATTAATTCATCAACTTCTTTTATTCCGAGACTAGTACCACTCGACCTTTTTACTATACCGGACATAAGTCCACCGGCCGGGTTTAGTATAATAAACATTTCGAGTTCATCTCGGGAGCACCATCACCCCGGACTCACCGGTACATGGTTTCCTTTCGACAAGCAGCAGCACACCAAGTAACTAAACACGCGCACCCAACCTACCGAGATTATTGGCCACAATTGACCTCACCCTTTGGCAGATCAAAGTACACTATGTCTAATCCTCATGCCCGCTCGAGTCTAGGGATTTAGAGATAGAATACAAGGATCGATTTGTCTATTAAATCAGTACAAGACAAATCATTCCTAAGAGTCAAGTTCAATATGCCCCGGGCATATCTATATGATTCAATTAGTTTAGACAAACTAATTATCTGAATCACATAATAACCTAGACCGACAGTTTGTCCAAAGCTGTCTCGGTTACGAACCTCATTTATATATTATGTCTTTCAACCAATGATGAGATCTACTGTGTCACACCAGACACCTCATCATCTACTTACATAATATAAATGGACGATTAATGCACAACTAAATATAATTGAAACACAAATCGATATATTAAACTGGGAAACTGTACAATACAAGCATAGCTTATGTATTCTACTCCAACAAAAAATAGGTTCGAATTTTAAAAAATCTGAACCCCTTTTTATCATTATGTATAATTCGACCGAAAATTTAAATAAATTGGGACAAAATGTAAGCAACTAATTACATATTGTACAAATACGAATTTTTTGAACTAAAATTCGGTAGCATAACGACAGTAAATGCAACTTTCCAAATTCCCAAACTGCACATAAAATTAATAACAAATCCATATCAAACAAAACCACAAACTATGCGGCGGCAAGGCCATAATCGTTTAAATAGAAATATATAACCATAATCCGAAATGTTAAAATATCTTACATATTATAAATTCCAAATATCAATCCAAAAAAATCCAAAGCAAAGACTAAAATTCTAACTATAAGATCCTAATTTCCGAGGTTGAGCCGTCTGTCTTTGACCCACTCTCCTAGCAATAGGGACTAAACTCGGACCTGCACCCTGTGAACCTCCACCTCCACCGCCACCCTGTGGACCACCACCATGTGGACCTCTACCATGCGGATCATCCTCATCCTCATCATCATCATCATCTTGGACCCCAATATGTTCCACATTCAAATATTTTCCCTGCCGTGCCCTCCTCTCTCTGTCTCCTCCCCGCGGAGCAATGTTCCTTACTCGACGAGCTGGAAGTGGGGCCTGAGATAATGGAGGTGGCTCATCAGAGAGTATTTGGGTAGTCTGGGATGGCGCAAAATGCTCACGACCAAGTGAGAGGGTACTGTGGAGAGTGTTGGTGATGTCGTCAACGTACTGCCTGAACTGAGGGTCAGTGTCATCACGAATGTATTACTCTGGAAATTAATGCTCCTATTGTAGAGGTCAGACATCGTTTTTGACTACAAACAATTTATAAAATCCTATAGTTAAAAAAAATATATAAGTGATAATCGTGGAAAAATATGTAAAATAATTTAAAAAGAATAAATTAACACTTACATATAATAAGGCTCTGGCCGTAGCACCTCGGTATCCCTCGGAGGAAATGTCATCACGGCTTGGATCATTGATGAATTTGAGCGACTTGCGGTTGAACCACCTCTCGTACTCTACGTCGACTTGGGGAGGGACCTCTGGTTGAATACCCTGTGGTATCTTATTCACCCTCTCATTCCAATTGTGAACATAGTGGGAAAAATGCAATCGCCAGTCGGTATTCTACCTGCCTCCTATTTGAAAGATTATCTGCCCGGACCCGGTCAAAAATTCACTTTCGTGCTACGCATTCCAGAATCGGAATCTTTGACCAGGATCTTGGTATGTACTCATTTGATTGATTTATCACGCAACAAAATATTTCTAACTAAAGCGGAAACATAGAAAGTACCTCTTGAAGCGTGTTACTCAGGTGATCGCTTGTATGACTCAAGACTAGGCTTGAACGTTGTGTGGGCAACGATCCAATGAACTAACGATCAACAATCCAACACAAACCAGTCGCTGAAATAAAACCAACAACCAACTTCCGCCTTAGTCGCCGGTGATTCTTTGCCAACCGCCGGTGATTCTTGTTGCCGCTGCCGCCGCCACCGCCTGGGAAAATTGACCTCGATAGAGAAACTTGTTTTCTCTCTCTAAATTCTCTCTATAGTTTTCTTGTCTTGAAAACTTAGGAATTGTGTGTTATTGAATTGCTAATCCCTTGTTTATATATTGAGCTACAAGAGAGACCCCAAGTTTAGATAATTAATTAATTTCCAAATCCAATTAGGTAACTAATCTAATAGGATAATCCAAATCCAATTAGATTTCCTAATCTCTAAGATTTCTTAATTTTAATTGAAACTTAAGACTTAATTAATTAAATAATTTCACTTTGTTAATTATTTAATTAACCCTTAAGAATAATTAATTAATTAAGGCTTAAATCCATTTTTGGTCCCTCATAAGAGGGGTTATTCCAGTTTTGGTCGCCCATAAGTTTTCGTCACTAATACTAGTCCCACTTAAATTTTATTTAACTAATTTTGGTCCCTTTTAACAGAAAAATTCGTCAACTAACGTTTGACCAATTTTAAGGGTTAATTAAAGGACCTTTGTGCAATTTTACAATTTTTTTTCTAAAAACCCTAATTTTTTCACTCCTTCTCCTCTTCCCTCTTCTGGCCGCCGCCCTCACCGCCCTCCTCCTCTTTCTTCTTCTTCTTCTTCTTCTTCTTCTTCTTCTTCTTCAGCTTTAGTAAAAGGTATTGCAGATGTTCAAATTCTCAGTAGTACCAAAACTACAAATTCAATGATCACAAGCTCCAGAGAAGTAGTACAACATTGAGTGAGAATCAGGCGTACCTCGAGTGTAAGGTACGAAAGAAAGCTCCTCCCGCCTCCATCATTTGGCTGAATCAATCACCAGAACACAAAAATCAGGCAATTATTTAGAATCACATTCATCAACAACTGTGGTCTCAAAGTTGCGGAAAATCGAAGAAATGAAGCAAATCAACAAGTCAGAGCACCTGTGGACTCGCGGGAGGGTAGTTCAAAGAGTAATTTCTCGAAGAATGATGACGTGCTTCAAACAGAACTTCTTGAGGACTTTCTTCCATGGCTTACAAATTGAATTTTGGGGGAGATTTCAAAATCCTATTCCATGGCTTACATCTGGGCTTGGACGACGAGGGCTTCGAATGTTTAGGTTTTGGGAGAAGTCCGGTGGGGTGGGTTTTCGTTTGGGGTTGCTGCTGTCTCAACGAGGGAGAAAAAGTCGGGAGAGTGAGAGTGAGTCGATGGGAAAAGAAAAGAGAGAGAAATGTAGGGGAGTGGGCTGGCGTTGATGAGAGAAGGGCCAGAAAAATGAGGTGGAGGGCGGCTGGCTAAGGGAAGGGAAGAAAAAGAAGGAGGAGGAGGGCGGTGGGGGCGGCGGCTAGAAGAGGGAAGAGGATGAGGAGTAAAAAAATTTAGGGTTTTTAGGGAAAAAAATTGTAAAATTGCACAAAGGTCCTTTAATTAACCCTCAAAATTGGTCAAATGTTAGTTGACCAATTTTTCTATTAAAATGGACCATAATTGGTTAAAAAAATTTAAGTGAGACTAGTATTGGTGACGAAAACTTATGAGGGATCAAAATTGGAATAACCCCTCTTATGAGGGACCAAAAATGGATTTAAGTCATTAATTAATTAATTCTACTTATTCAATTAATCCACTACAAAATTAATCGTATCACTAATTTTGGCACTACCATCCTACACCAGAATTGCTTCTGGAACAACTAAATTAATTTATTATTAATCTCCCCATATCAAATATTTAGTGCTTGTTAATTTATTAATTCACTGATAAATTAATTAATTAACTTATTTAATTTCAAGACTAGTACCACTCGACCTTTATATTATACCGGACATAAGTCCACCAGCTGGGTTTAGTATAATAAACATAACGAGCTCATCTCGGGAGCACCATCACCCCGTACGTACGAGTATATGGTTTCCTTTCGACAAGCAGCACACCAAGTAACCAAACACGCGCACCCAACCCACCGAGACTATTGGCCACAATTGATCTCACCCATTGGCAGATCAAAGTACACTATGTCTAATCCTCATGCCCGCTCAAGTCTAGGGATTAAGAGATAGAATACTAAGAACGAATTGTCTATTAAATCAGTACAAGACAAAAACATTCTAAATTGTCAAGTTCAATATGCCCCGGGCATATCTATATGATTCAATTAGTTTAGACAAACCAATTATCTGAATCACATAATAACCTAAACTGACAGCGTGTCCAAAACTGTCTCGGTTACGAACCTCATTTATATATTATGTCTTTTAACAATGATAGATCTACTATGTCACACTAGACACCTCATCATCTAACTGCATAATATAAATGGACTAAACATGCACAACATATAAACCAAAACATTAAATCGATATATTAAATTGGAAAAAGTACAATACAAGCATAGCTTATGTATTCAAACCTAACACTATTCCCTTTGAATGAGACTCCAAATATGCCTTCTCTCCCAAAGGAAAAATCATAGGTTCTCCAGGAACATTCTGATGGTACCCAAACTGGCGAAGTACCCTACTAACATCATGAGGCTCGTGGGAGTCCCAATTAAAGAGATGTACGTCAAGCAATTCATCTTCCTCGTAAGGCATCCACGTAAACTGAAAAAAAATAAATAGAAAAACTTATAAATAAACAATCTTATATAAAATAAATATAATAATATATTAATATATGAACAGAATCTAATAAATATTCAAAATACTTACATCATCAGCTCGGAGACCCATTAGCTGATCTCGGTAAGTCGTCAATACATGAGTACTAACTTTGTCATATTTGTAAGTGATGGACCACCGTTCTGCCAACGGGCAACCAAATTGGGGTTTGTCACTCGGAGCCACTCTAGTCGGTCTGAAAACATGAATGCGCTCCCAAGCTCATATCTGGATAAACATTTCAAATTCACATTAACAATAGTAATAATATATGAAAATATATATGGCGGAAGAAACAACAAAAAAAAGGAAACCATATTAAAAGAACACCAAATATTTTTACCTGTAGTAGGAGCAGAAAACCTGTTATGTCCTTGTCCTTGTATGAATATGCCTTGCATAGGCCTTCGTATAATGAGCAGAGTGCTGCCCCGCCCCAACTAAGCCAATCACACATGTCCAGATCCTCTAAAAGCTGAAGAAGATATAGAGGGACCCAGTTTCCTCCCTTGTTTGTAAAAATCTCCCCAAAAAGGAGGTACAGGATGTAACACCTGGCTCGCTGTCAATAAGCTACTGGCGTGACCCAATGACCCTAGAGTGTCTCAGTAATGGCTATATGTAGACGTCCGAGCTTCAATGTGTTGTTCTTAAAATTGTCCCACTCTAGACGGAAACCCAACAACCGGTCACATTCTTCCGTCCATTCTTCGGGTGTTCTATTATAATTTATACCCGAAATAGCTGGGTCGTTTGTTTTGTGGCCGAACAGGACCTGGACATCTTGCAACGTGACAGTTGCCTCCCCGAACTCTGTTTGGACTCCGTCCACGGACAGTGAGCCAACAAAGAGTTTGAATTTTTGAAATTCGAACTCTGTTTGGATTCCGTCTATGGACAGTGAGCCAACATAGAGTTCGGATTTCTGAAATCCGACCTCTGTTTGAACTCCGTCCGTGGACAGTGAGTCAACAAAGAGTTCGGATTTCACAAATCCAAACTTTGTTTAAAATAACAAAATTTGATTTGTGAAATCTTTTTTAAATCAAATTTCTGAATTCGATTAAATTTGGTTTTAGGAAATCCGAATTTAGTTAAATTCGGACTACTAAATTCGAATTTAATGTAATTCGGATATCCTACATCCGAATATAATTGAATTCGGATTCAGGAAATCCGAATTTAATCAAATTCAGATTTAAAAAATCGAAATTTAATCAAATTTGGATTTAAAAAAATCAGAATTTGATCAAATTCTTTAATCAATAGAGCATAAGAACATCAAACAAGTCATACTAGCTATTACATTAAACAAAACAACAATAACAAACCAATAGAGCATAAGAACCTCAAACAAGTCATACTTTCTATTACATTAAACAAAACAACAATAACTAACCAATAGAGCATAAGAACAACAAACAAGTCATACTAGCTATTACATTAAACAAAACAACAATAACTAACCAATAGAGCATAAGAACCTCAAACAAGTCATACTAGCTATTACATTAAACAAAACAACAATAACTAACCAATAGAGCATAAGAATATCAAACAAGTCATACTAGCTATTATATTAAACAAAACAACAATAACTAACAAATAGAGCATAAGAACCTCAAACAAGTCATTATACCTATTACATTAAAAAAAAAAACAATAACTAACCGATACGAATTAAGAACATCAAACAAGTCATTCTTCCTATTACATTACATTAAACTCTTCTACTAAGCTTTATTCTGTCTGATCTAGGATGAGATACATGACACACTCTAGCCCGATGGTCTGCACTACCACACTTCATGCATTCATTTCGGCGTCGTCGTCCACGGAGATCCATTGGATTATTAGACCTCCGCTCATGTTTCCTTCCCGGACCAGCATGAACTACTAGTTTTTGATAATCGGGAATCAACTTCAATGAAATGTCTCTTGGCCATTTCTTTTTTGAAGGGATTGGGATAAAAATAGCATTCCCAAATTGCCTTTTCCAATTTCTGACTGTAAACAATTCATCCACGAGTTTTGTTGCATCATGATCAAGAGAACGACACACCATCAACGCATGGGAACACGGATATCTAAAGTTTGCCACTTATTACACGTACAAGTGCCCACATCATACCGAACCGTGTGTATATTTCCTCTTTTACCATCCAGACGCATATAGGTTCTAAGCTTGAAAGTTTTGTTGGCCCAGTCGTATGGTTCTACACGATGTCCCCTAGCACGTCCATCATACTCCATGATTGTTGCCTAGAAAATATGAGACAAGAGAGTGTTGCATTTACGAGTCTCCAAATGTTCCTGCCGAAATATCTCTTTGAGTTTTTTCAAATGTGGATTCAATGATTGCTCTGATTGGAAGACAACAGACGCCTTTCAAAGCACTATTGTAACTTTTAGACATATTCGTTGTTAAGTTACCCCATCAATGGTATCCGTCAAATCCATACTCTATTTCTCTAGACCAACTCCCATCAAATATTGGTATGCACCCTGAATGTATTCATACATCTTTATACCAACTCTCTCATACTTTAAAGGTTGACACTTTTCACTCATTTCCAACACAAACTTTCCAATCTTTTACTGGGATGATTATCTATTAAATTACTCCGAACGTGTCGCAGACAAAATCTGTGATGACCTGTAACACCTTATTGCCATTCCTCAATGTCTCTAAATGCGGTGATTATGCCAGCACATCGATCCGATAGCACACACATTGGATGACCAACAAAGATATACTTAATGAGGTTTCTGATGAAAAATGTCCAACTTTATGTAGCTTCTAAAGAAAACAGATTTGGTCTGGGCTAAACCAAAAATCTCACTTCCGTGATATGCATTCCAGAATCGGAGACTTTCGATCTGGCCCAAACTCTAAAATCATTTCCCCTGAATGGATCTAGGCTTATACATATTCGATTTATTAAAATGTTATGCTAAAAATTAAATATTTAATTTAAAGCAAAATACAAAAGATTATACCTTTGAAGCGTGTCCTCGAAGCAATAAAGAAACCAAGCATGAAATGCGAAATCCACTATCGAAGCTTTCGAATGACTCCGACAACCCCGAAGTCGTGTGGGCGACTATCTACGGGGTGGCTAAGGCACTAAATAAGAAATCCAAAAGAAATCCGCTTTGAAAAAAACGACAGATTCTTGACAGATCGTTGCCCGGAAGATCCTGCACAACTCGCCGCCCACAGCCGCGCCTCACGTTGCTGACTGGCCAGAAACTGAATGGTTAACAGGAATAATCCTTACGAGCTCATCTCAAGAGCACCATCAACCCGGCGAACCAGTGCATGGATTCCTTTCGATAAGCAACAACACACAAAGAAGTCAAACACGCATACCCAACTTACCGAGATCTAGGCCTCAATTGACCTCACCCATTGGCAAATCAAAGTACACGATGTCTAACTGTCATGTCCACTCTAGTCTAGGGATTAAGAGACTAGAATATGTGGTTCGAATTAATTACGAAGATCAGTATAAATTAATTCAATCCTTATTAGGTCCTGCTCAATATGCCCCGGGCATATCCGTATGATTTAATTAGTCTTGACAAACTAATTTTTAAATCATACAATAACCTAAACCGATAGAATGTTCAAACTATCTCGGTTATGAGCGTTAATTTATATATCATAAATTTAACTAATGATAAGACCTAATGTGCTACACCCGGCACCTTATCATCTATGCATATGATATCAAGGAACAATTAATACTAAAACACAATCGATATGTAAACTGGGTATTAGATTTTCATACAAGCAAAGCTTTTCAGTATTCAAAACTAAAAATCTCCCACGAATACTCAAAGCTATGCTCTGAAGTATAAAAACTCTATTCAATACACTTATTTGCTGTCTGTCATTCTAAAATCTACAAAAGCTCAGGGCCCACTTAAGAATCTGACTCCCATGCCCTTCACGTGGCTCTCAAAGACCTTTGGAGTCAATACCTTCATGAATAGATCTGCAAGGTTGTCTCCAGATGCTATTTTGGGCACGACCACGTCTCCCCTCTTTACGATCTCTCTTATCAAGTGGTACTTGCGCTTTATGTGTTTACTCACCTGTGGGCTCGTGGTTCCCTTGAGTTAGTAACTACACCATTGTTATCACAATAAATCATGATAGGCATCGGCAACTCAGGAATCACATCTAAGTCCACTAGGAAGTTCTTCAGCCATACAACTTCTTTCACTGCCTCTGATGCGGTAACGTATTCAGCCTCCATGGTGGAGTCCACCACACATTTCTGCTTGAAACTCCTCCAAACTATGGCTCCAACTCCCAGAGTAAACACAAATCCAGAGGTAGACTTACTATTGTCCATATCACCTTGGAAGTCTGAATCTGTGTAACCCAATGAAACTAGCTCTTGCGCTCGATAAATCAAGACATGGTCTCTCGTCCTGCGCAAATACTTGAGGATGCACTTGACAGCCTCCCAATGAGCTTTCCCAAGGTTACTCTAATATCTGCTAACCATGCCAACGACAAAGAAAATATCAGGCCTAGTACATAACATAGCATAATTAAGACTACTCACTGCAGATACATAGGGAACTGCCTTCATGGCCTCTATCTCTTCAGCAGTCTTGGGACACTACTCTTTCGATAGATGCACTCCATTCCTGAAATGTAGTGTACCCTTCTTGGAGTTCTGTATGTTACAATGAGCCAGAATCGTGTCTATGTATAATGCCTGAAAGAGTGTCAGCGAACGTCTCCTACGATCTCGAATAATCTTGATCCCAAGGATATGTCTAGCCTCTCCCAAATCCCTTCATATCAAACTGTTTGGACAACCATACCTTCACGCCTGACAATACCTTCTTACTGTTGCCAATAAGAAGAATATCATCTACATAAAGTACAAAAAATACCACCATATCACTATTATGCCTGCGGTATACACACTGCTCATCCGGACACTGAGTGAATCCATAGGACTGGATAATCTCATCAAAATGGATGTTCCAATATCTGGATGCTTGCTTATATCCATAGATAGACCTCTTGAGCTTGCATACCTTGTGCTCTTGGCTTGAACATTGAAACCCTCTGGTTGCTGCATAAAGATGGTCTCCTCAAGACTTCCATTAAGAAAAACTGTCTTGACGTCCATCTGCCAAATCTCATAATCTAAATGAGCAGCTATGGCAAAGAGAATCCGGATTGACTTAAGCATGGCTACCGGTAAAAAGGTCTCATCATGATCGATACCCTTTTTCTGAGTATACCCATTCACTACAAGCCTAGCCTTGAAGGTCTCAACCTCCCATCAGATCCTCTCTTTCACTTGTAGACTCATTTGTTCCCAATAGGTTGAAAACCATCAGGAAGGTCTACCAACTCCCAAACTTGATTTGAGTCCATAGAACCCATCTCAGCCATCATCGCTCTCTGCCAAGAATCTGCATCATTATCCTGGAGAGCCTCATTATAGCTAACTGGCGCCAGGGATAAAGTCCGAAGACTCTCCTAAGCCCACACACCTCTCAGGCTATCTGACAACCCTCCCACTACGACGAGGTGCAACATGTGTAGGTGTATCATCTGTGATAGTTCGTGTAGTACTCTGTGGTGTGTCATCCTGTACTGGTGCATTTGGAATACTTGACTGACCCCTAAACTCCTCTAATATGATCTTGCTACTGGTCTTGTGATCTAAAATATAATCCTGCTCTAGAAATCTGGCATTGGTGTTAACCACCACCTTCTGATCCTGAGGACTATAAAATAGACCACCCTTCATTCCTCTAGGATAGCCTACAAATTACATAACCTCTGACCTCGCATCTAGCTTGGCTACACTGTCTTATGCACATGTGCTGGGCAACCCCAAATCCTGAGATGTCTCAGACTGGACTTATGAAAGATTATCTGCCCGGGCTCAGTCAAAAACTCACTTTTGTGCTACGCATTCCAGAATCAGAATCTTTGACCAGGCCTAGACTCTAGCATAATCGTTATTCCAATTCTTGCTTGAAATAACATTGCGCAGGATTTTGGTATGTACTCATTCGATTTATCATACAACAATAATTTCTAATTAAAGCGAAAACATAGAAAGTACCTCTTGAAGCATGTTACTCAAGTGATCATTTGTATGACTCAAGACTTTGATCGCACGTTGTGTGGGCAACGATCTAGCGAGCAATTGATTAGCAATCTACACAAAAGTACTCACTGAAAAAATTTTGCAGCTCGACGCAGCCTGAATTGAACCGTCGTCGCCGCCAAAATTTACTTCCCACCGCCCAAAAATTATCTTCAAAACTTAAGAATTGTGTATTGTAGAATTGCTAATCCCTTGTTTATATATAGAGCTACAAGAGAGACCCCAAGTTGGTTTAGGATTGGTCTTCCTAATGGGTTTAGGTAATTAATTAGTTTCCAAATACAATTAGGTAACTAATCTAATAGGATAATCCAAATCCAATTAGATTTCCTAATCTCTAGGATTTCCTAATTCTAATTGAAACTTATGACTTAATTAATTAATTAAATAATTCCACTTTGTTAATTACTTAATTAACCATTAGGAATAATTAATTAATTAATTAATTCTACTTATTCAATTAACCCACTACAAAATTAATCGTACCACTAACTGATTAATTTTGGCACTACTATCCTACACCAGAATTGCTTCCGGAACAACTAAATTAATTTATTCTTAATCTCCCCATATCAAAGATTTAGTGCTCGTTAATTTATTAATTTACTGATAAATTAATTAATTAATTTCTTTAATTCCCAGACTAGTACCACTGGACCTTTTTACTATACTGGACATAAGTCCACCAGCTGGGTTTAGTATAATAAACATAACGAGCTCATCTCGGGAGCACCATCACCCCGGACGCACCGGTACATGGTTTCCTTTCGACAAGCAGGAGCGCACCAAGTAACTAAACACGCGCACCCAACCCACCGAGACTATTGGCCACAATTGACCTTACCCATTGGTAGATCAAAGTACACTATGTATACTTGTCATGCCCGCTCAAGTCTAGGAATTAAGAGATATAATACTAAGAACGAATTGTCTATTAAATCAGTACAAGACAAATCATTCTAAATTGTCAAGTTCAATATGCCCCAGGCATATCTATATGATTTAATTAGTTTAGACAAACCAATTATCCGAATCATATAATAACCTAAACCGACAGTGTGCCCAAATCTGTCTCGGTTACGAACCTCATTTATATATTATGTCTTTTAACAAATGATGAGATCTACTGTGTCACACCAGAGACCTCATCATCTAATTACATAATATAAATGGACTAATCATGCAAAATATATAAACGAAAACATTAAATCGATATATTAACTGGGAAAAAGTACAATACAGTCATAGCTTATGTATTTAAACCTAACAATCTCCCACTAATACTTAATTTGTGTTTTAACTATATATAACTACATTAATCTTTTACACTCTACAATACATCTAGAAAAACAATCATGGCTCTCCTAAGTATCTGATCCCCATGCCCTTCACGTGAGTCTCAAAGACTTCTGAAGTCAATGTCTTCGTGAAAGTATCTGCAAGGTTATCCTCTGATGCTATCTTAGCCACGAACACGTCTTCCCTCTCGACGATATCTCATATCTGGTGGTACTTGCACTGTATGTGTTTACTCGCCTTGTGGGCTCGTGGTTCCTTCGAGTTTGCTACTGCACCGTTGTTATCACAGTACATTGTGATTGACTTCTGCAAACCAGGAATTATATCTAGGTCCACTAGGAAGTTCTTGAGCCACACTGCTTCCTTCACTGCCCCTGATGCGGTAATGTATTCAGCTTCCATGGTAGAGTCTGCCATGCATTTTTGCTTGACACTCCGCCAAACTACGGCTCCACCTCCCAAAGTAAACACATACCCTGAAGTAGACTTGCACTTGTCCCTGTCGCCTTGAAAATCTGAATCTGTGTAACCTTGGGGTACCAGCTCAAGCGAGTTATAGACCAACACTTGGTCTCTCGTTCTGCGCAAATACTTGAGAATGCATTTTACTGCCTCTCAATGAGCTTTCCCGGGGTTACTCTGATATCTACTTACAATGCCAACGACATAACAGATATCAGGCCTCATACACAACATGGCATACATGAGACTTCCTACTTCCAAAGCATAAGGAACTGTCTTCATGACCTATATCTCCTCAACAGTTTTGGGAGACTGTTCTTTAGATAGATGCACTCCGTGTGTGAAATGTAGAAAACCTTTCTTGGAGTTTTGCATGTTAAAATGGGCAAGAATCGTATCTATGTATGAAGCTTGTGAGAGCGTTAACGAATTATCTTAATCCCAAGGATATGTCCCGCTTCTCCTAAGTCCTTCATATCAAATTGCTTGGACAGCCATGCCTTTACGTCTGATAACACTTTCTTATTGTTGCCAATTAGTAAAATGTCATCTACGTAAAGCACAAAAAACACCACCGCGTCTCCATCACGTCTGCGTTACACACATTGCTCATCCGGACACTGAGTAAATCCATAGGATTGGATTACCTCATCGAACCGGATGTTCCAAGATCAGGATGCCTGCTTAAGTCCATAAATTGACCTCTTAAGCCTGCAAACCTTATGCTCATGGCCTTTCTCAACGAATCCCTCTGGTTGCGGCATGAAGATGGTTTCTTTAAGACTTCTGTTAAGGAAAGTTGTCTTGACATCCATCTGCCATATCTCATAATCTAAATGAGAAGCTATGGCCAAGAGAATCCGGATTGACTTAAGCATGACTACTGGGGAGAAGGTTTCCTCATAATCGATTCCCTCTTTCTGAGTATACCCCTTCGTCACAAGCCTAGCTTTAAAGGTTTCAACCTTTTCGTCAGGTCCTCTATTGCGTTTGTAGACCCACTTACATCCAATGGGTTTGAACCCATCAGGCAGGTCCACAAGCTCCCAGAATTGATTGTGGTACATCGACCCCATCTCGGATATCATTGCTTTTTGCCAAGACTCTGCATCTTTATCTCGGAGAGCCTCATTGTAGTTTACTGGGTCAGGCTCAGGCACGCCTGGGATTAGGTCTGAGGCCTCTCCCACGCCAGCTGTCTTACAACCCTCCCACTACAATGAGACACCACCTGTGTAGGTGAATCATCTGTGATATCTTGTGCAGTGTGTGGTGTATCTACTTGTGCTGGTGCATCAGGATTATCAAATTGTTTGCTAAGCTATTATAGTACTACCTTGCTATTGGGCTTGTGATCTAGAATATAGTCTTTCTCTAAAAATCTAGCATTAGTGCTAACTTTCATCTTCTGATCTTTAGGACTATAGAACAGACTGAAATGATTGCCACATAGGATCTGGGTTTGCACTTGTTCGATTTAGCATGCAAAAAAAATTTCTAATTAAAGCGGAATCTTAGAAAAGTACCTTTGAAGGTGACTTGGGTGATCGCTTGTATGACTCAAGACTTGGACTTCTCATTGTGTGGGTAACGATCTAGAAGCCAATTGATCAGCAATCAACACAACTGGATTCGCCAGAAAAATTCAGCAAACCCACCGCCAAGCACTTGACCTTCACGCGTCGCCTAGGCTCAAGATCAACCAACACGCGCCGCCGCCCCAAGCTTATTAACAGCCGCCGGAAATAGGGACAAAATCCGGCCAAAAAGCTTCAAGTGGGCAGCTGCAATTTTGGTCTCAAAATCCGACTTTGAGAGTTTATCTCTCTAGGATTTTATCTCTCTAGATTCTTGAATTATGAATCTTGAATTGCTAATCCCTCGTGTATATATAGAGTTACAAGAGAGACCCCAAGTTGGTTTAGGATTGGTCTTCCTAATGGGTTTAGGTAATGAATTAGTTTCCAAATCCAATTAGTCAACCAATCTGATAGGATAAACCAAATCCTACTAGATTTCTTAATCTCTAGGATTTCCTAATTCCAATTGAAACTTAAGACTTAATTAATTAATTAAATAATTCCACTTTGTTAATTACTCAATTAACCCTTAGGAATTAATTAAATAATTTCACTTTATTAATTACTGAATTAACCCTTAGGAATAATTAATCAATTAATTAATTAAATCTACCTATTCAATTAACCCATTAAAAAATTAATCGTACTACTAACGGATTAATTTTGGCACTACATCCTACACCAGAATTGCTTCCGGAATAACTTAATTAAATTATATTCATTTATCTCCCCACATCAAAGATATAGTGCTCGTTAATATAAATTAATTTACTGATAAATTAATCAATTAACTTCTTTAATTCCGAGACTAGTACCACTCGACCTTTTTACTATACCGGACATAAGTTCACCGGCCGGGTTTAGTATAATAAACATTTCGAGCTCATCTCGGGAGCACCATCACCCCGGACGGACCGGTACATGGTTTCCTTTCGACAAGCAGCAGCACACCAAGTAACTAAACACGCGCACCCAACCTACCGAGACTATTGGCCACAATTAACCTCACCCTTTGGCAGATCAAAGTACACTATGTCTAATCCTCATGCCCGCTCGAGTCTAGGGATTTAGAGATAGAATACCAAGAACGATTTGTCTATTAAATCAGTACAAGACAAATCATTCCTAAAGGTTATGTTCAATATGCCCCGGGCATATCTATATGATTCAATTAGTTTAGACAAACCAATTATCCGAATCACATAATAACCTAAACTGACAGTTTGTCCAAAACTGCCTCGGTTACGAACCTCATTTATATATTATGTCTTTTAACCAATGATGAGATCTACTTGAAGGAAAATTGAACAAGCCCGGGCTAAATCGAAAACCTCACTTTCGTGCAATGTATTCCAGAATCGGAAGCTTTCGACCAAGCTCAGGCTCCAATAAGTTTACCCATGAACGGATCTTAGCTTATACTTATTTAATTTATTAATCGGGACACAAAAGATTCAATCTTTAATAAAAGCAGAATTTAAAGATTCTACCTTTTGTAGCGAAGTCCCTTGCCTAAAGAAAAAATCCAATCTTTGTTGCGATTCCAATAGAAATCCAATAGATATCTCCGTAGAAACTTCGAATATTGCGTGGGCAATAATCTATCGAAGTCTACTTGCTTAGCCCACAAGGAAATCACTCAAATCGGATTCAATTTTGTTCCAAAATCTGACCAAAATTCCGCCTACTGCTGTATCGAACTACTGTCGCTGCTGTAATTTAAAAAACCCTCTTTGATCCGCTAGAATCCAGCTTGAATCCAGTCGTGATCTAGACAAGGAAGGCTGATGGATCACCGATCAAAATGAAAGAGATCAACATCATCTTCCTCGAATCAAACGCATGGGATAGCTAAGTTCCAGCGCCGAGAAAAAACGTGAAGAACGAGCACAGCGCCGGGTGAAAACCCACGAAAAAGGACAGCAGCAATTCGATAGAAAGAAAACCGAGCAGATTTCTGGCGAAATCTTTTGAACACCAACTGGAAAGTTCGATCTTTGGATGAATCCAATTCGAAGAGCAAGAAATCTAGTTCGTTTTTGAGAAAGAATTCTTGAAGAAAAATTCTCTCTCTAGAACCTTCTTACTCAAGAAAGGGGCAAGACTTGTCTTGCATGATTTCCTTGTGTTTTCTTGGGCATCAAGTCTTCTATTTATAGGAGCTCAATTGGAGACCTAATGGGCTCTCGAGTTAGGCCTTTTAATTTGACTTTCGTTGACCGCTAAGTCTTCCCGACTAATCAACTCCAATCGACCCATTTAAATTAATTTATTTAACCCACTTTGTTAATTTAATTTAATCGAACCCTTAGAATTAATTAATTCGTATAGAATTAATTTCTTAACTCACTTTGTCGATTAAATATTAATTAAACCTTTAGGATTAATTAATTCACCTTGTCGATTAGTCGAATGCATAATTAGTCGTGCCACTATCGGACCAATTATGGAACTACCGCTCGAAAATGACTTTACATCGCGCCATTATATTTTATTCTATCTCCCCACATTAAAGATCTAGCGCTCGTCGGTTTATCAATTACTGACAAATTAATTCACCGACTTCTTTGTTTCCGAGATTAGTACCACTCGTCCTTTTATTATACCGAACATAAAGTTCACCGGCTGGGTTTAGTATAATATACTTTACGAGCTCATCTCGGGAGCACCATCAACCCGGCGAACCGGTACGTGGATTCCTCCGACTAGCAACGACACGTAAGAAGCTAAACACCGCATACCCAACCTACCGAGGTATAGGCCTCAATCGATCGCACTCTTTGGCAAATCAAAGCATACGATATCCAACCCTCATGCCCGTCCAAATCTCGGGATTGAGAGACGGAATATTAGGACCGAATTGACTATGCCGATCAATATAAGTCAATTCTATCCAAACTGGTCGTGCTCAATATGCCCCGGGCATATCTGTGTGATTTAAACTAGTTTAGATAAACTAATTTCCAAACCACACAATAACCTATACCGATAGTATGTTCAGACTATCTCGGTTACGAGCATACTTTTCATATATCAATACTTTAACCAATAACGGTATCTACTGTGTCTGTCCACACCCCATTATCTAGTTCTATGATATAAAGGAACAAATTTATACCGAAACAAAATGATATGTCAACTGTGGATATTAGTTTTTTATACAAGCCATAGCTTTTCTGTATTCAAAACTAACAATCTCCCACTAATACTCAAAGCTATGCTAAGAAGTACAAAAACTGTCCAACCCGCTATTATACTGCTGTCATAATGAAATCTCCAGAACACCTTTAAGCTCACTCACATGGCTCCCTCAAGAATCTGACTCCCATGCCCTCCACATGTCTCTCAAAGACCTTTGGGGTCAATGGCTTGGTGAAAGGATCTGCAAGGTTGTCATCTGAAGCTATCTTGGCCACGATCACGTCTCCACTCTTTACGATCTCTCGTATTAGGTGGTACTTGCGCTCTATGTGTTTACTCGCCTTATGGGCTCGTGGTTCTCTTGAGTTAGCAACTACACCATTGTTATCACAATAAACTGTGATAGACCTAGGCAACTCAGGAACCACATCCAAGTCCATCAGGAAGCTCCGGAGCCATACAGCCTCTTTCGCTGCCTCTGAAGCAGCAACGTACTCGGCCTCCATGGTGGAGTCTGCCACGCATTTCTGCTTGACACTCCTCCATACTATGGCTCCACCTCCTAGAGTAAACACAAACCCAGAGGTAGACTTACTCTTGTCCAAATCACCTTGAAAGTCCGAATCTGTGTAACCCAATGGAACAAGCTCCTGCGCTCTATAAACTAGGACATAATCTCTCGTCCTGTGCAAGTACTTGAGAATGCATTTTACTGCCTCCCAGTGAGCCTTCCCAGGGTTACTCTGATATCTGCTAACCATGCCAACGGCAAAGCAAATATCAAGCCTCGTACACAACATAGCATACATGAGTCTACCCACTGCAGAAGCATAGGGTACCGCCTTCATGGCATCTATCTCCTCAACAGTCTTAGGACACTGCTCCTTAGACAAATGCACTCCATGCCTGAAAGGTAGTGAACCCTTCTTGCAGTTCTGCATGTTAAAACGGGCCAGAATCGTGTCTATGTAGGATGCCTGAGAGAGAGTCAAAGAACGTCTCCTACGATCTCGAATAATCTTAATCCCAAGGATATGTCCAGCCTCTCCCAAATCCTTCATATCAAATTACCTGGACAGCCATGCCTTTACGTCTGACAACACCTTCTTACTGTTGCCAATAAGAAGGATGTCATCTACGTAAAGTACGAGGAACACCACCGTATCACCATCACACCTGCGATAAACACACTGCTCATCCGGACACTGAGTGAATCTATAGGACTGGATAACCTCATCAAAACGGATATTCTAATATCTGGATGCTTGCTTAAGTCCAGAAATGGACCTCCTAAGCCTGCATACCTTGTGCTCTTGGCCCTTAACAATGAAGCCCTCTGGTTGCTGCATAAAAATGGTCTCCTCAAGACTTCCATTAAGGAAAGCTGTCTTGACGTCCATCTGTCAAATCTCATAATCCATATGAGCAGCTATGGCTAAGAGAATTCGGATTGACTTAAGCATAGCTACCGAGAAAAAGGTCTCCTCATAATCGATCCCTTCTTTCTGAGTATACCCCTTCGCCACAAGCCTAGCCTTGAAGGTCTCAACCCTCCCGTCAGATCCTCTCTTTCGCTTGTAGACCCATTTGCACCCAATAGGCCTAAACCCATCAGGAAGGTCTACCAGCTCCCAGACTTGATTTGAGTCCATAGAACCCATCTCAGCAATCATCGCTCTCTGCCAAGAATCTGCATCTTTATTCTGGAGAGCCTCATTGTAGTTAACTGGGTCTGGTTTATGAGCACCAGGGATAAAGTCCGAAGACACACCCAAACGCATGTACCTCTCGGGCTATCTCACAACCCTCCCACTACGACGAGGCGCAGCCTGTGCAAGAGCATCATCTGTGATAGTGTGTGCAGTCTCTTGTGGTGTGTCTTCCTGTACTTGTGCATCTGGAATAATGGACTAACTTCTAAGCTCTTCCAATACTACCTTGCTGCTTGACTTGTGATCTAAAATATAGTCCTCCTCAAGAAATCTGGCATTGGTGCTGATCACCGCCGTCTGATCCTGAGGACTATAAAATAAACCACCTCCCGTTCCTTTGGGGTAGCCTATAAACAGCATAGCCTTGGATCTCACCTCTAACTTTCCTGTATCTTCCTCGAGCACATGTGCTGGACAACCCCATATTCTGAGATGTCTCAGACTAGGCTTTCGCCCATTCCACAACTCTGATGGGGTCGAAGGCACAGACTTAGATGGCACAAGGTTGAGGATAAAATATGTTGTCTCCAAGACGTAACCCCAAAACGAGATAGGCAACTCACTGTAACTCATCATCGATCTAACCATCTCCATAAGAGTCATGTTCCTCCTCTCAGCTACACCATTCTGCTGGGGTGTGCCAGGTGCAGACAACTGGGTCTGAATACCCTCCTCCGACAAATAGGTCCTAAATTCACTAGAGAGGTATTCGCCACCGTGATCAGATCACAGGGACTTGATACTCTTACCCAGATGGTTCTCCACCTCTGCCTTGAATTCTCTGAACTTGCCAAAGCATTCAGACTTGTGTCGCATCAGGTATATGTATCCATATCTAGAGTAATCATCCGTGAAAGTCACAAAATACTCATAACCACCTCTAGCCTGAACTGACATAGGCCCACACACGTCAGAATGAATCAGCTCTAAAACCTCTTTGGCCCTATACCCCTTTGCCTTAAAAGGCCTCTTGGTCATTTTACCCTCCAAGCAGGACTCACAGGTCGCATAGCTGTCAATATCTAGTAGGTCCAAAGACCCACTATTGACCAACCTTTGAATCCTACTAAGGTTGATGTGACCTAGTCTCAGGTGCCAAAGATAAGTCTGATTCAAATGGGAATACTCTTTTCTCTTATTATGAATCGGTGATGAGCTACTAGTTTCTGTGTTTTGCATTACTGGGGAGTATGTCTTAATTAAAAACAAATTGTCAACCAATGTACCGGAACATATAAGTTTCTGGCCTTTTCTAATTAATATAGATCTATCAAAAAAAACACACTTATAACCATCCAAAACAAGTTTAGAAACTGAAAGCAAGTTCTTATGAAAACTGGGTACATAAAGACAATCTCTCAACAATAAAGTAGAGTCTAAAAAATAAAGACAAATAACTCCCACTGCAGCAACAGAAACTCTGGTAGTATCCCCAAGGTAGACCTGTAACTCTCCCTCTCTAAGCAGCCGGGTCACTTGGAACCCCTGCAAAGAATTACAAACGTGACCAGTGGCTCCTGAATCCACACACCAAGTATCTGTGGGAATCGCCGCTAAACACGTCTCAGTGACTAGGGAAAATTTACACATACCTCGAGGCTTTGGGCAGTCCTTCTTCCAATGTCCTGCTTTGCCACACCTGAAACATTTGCCTTTCGGCTTCTGTTTCTTGGCAATGCCAGCCTTGGGTCCATGATCAGTTCCTGCTTTCCGGCCTCTCATCCTCTTTTGCTTCCTGGCTTTGAGCCCAGCAGAGGAACCTGAGGGACCAATAGTAGCCAAGGCTTGCTTCTTCTCTGCGAATAGGCTCTCAGCAGACACCAATGCAGTCATGAGCTCGGAAAGTGAATATGAGAGATTCCCCATATTATAGTTCAATCGAAACTGCTCAAAACTGGGAGGCAAGCTCTGGAGAATGATATCGACCTGGGTATCCCCATCAATGTCACCTCCCAATACCTCGATCTCATTAATGCAACCAATTATGTCCAGTACGTGATCTCTCACTGAAGTGCCCTCAACTATCTTAGCATTCATGAGCTTCCTCACAGCTGACTGCTTGGCTGCCCTGCCCTGATGTCCAAACATCTCCCTGAGGTTGAGCATCATATCGTAGGCTGAGGTCATCTGCTGATGCTGGTGCTGCAATACACTTGACATAGAAGCCAAGATGTAACACCTGGTCATCTCATCAGCCTTCTGGCAACTCGTATATGGCTCTCGCTGCTCAGGGGTGGCATCATCGCTGGGCTTAGGGGGACACTCCTCAGTAAGCACGTACTTGTAACCCTCAACGGTAAGGACAATGTCCAGGTTACGTTTCCAGTCAATATAGTTTGGACCTGTGAGTTTGTTTTGGTTCAGAATGACAGCTAGCGGGTTGAACGACATATCAACTGAAAATAAACAATTCAAGTTTCAGTATACTTTTTCGAAAATATTGAAAATCCTCTAAAACCCAATATAATCTTCTACCGACATCTCTCACACCGGGATTAACGCATGTCACGATAGGTGAACGTCTACGCTAACCCACATTCATTCGAGAAGAACCGAAGTTCATTAATTTCATTATCTGACCAATGATCTTATGATCAATGAAATTAATAGTCGATAATTTTAGCCGTACCCGAAAATAGCGTAACCTCGATGGGAGGGATACTAAAAACGGTACACTAAGTGTATGCCATTACGTGACTTCTAAGTTTGTTACTTAGGATACTAATGCACCTCGGATGGCGAGGGTATCGCAACTTTCTCCAATTAAACTCACTATAGTCATCCCTTTAGAAATTCATTCCGGTGATATCCGTGGTTGAAAACTCATCCGATAGGGAGGAAGGTCTAAGCCAGCACGCAAGTTTAACTACATCACCAATGAACCCGTAATGGAGGCCATGGGGATATTTACCAACCCGCTCCCACTTAGATTTTTAAGTTCGAGGATTTTTACGTTTTAACATGCAATATCTTAACTATGGATATTCGCACCCATAAAACCGTTGGAGTTTTAATATGCGAATAATCTACCTTAGTTAATTGCACATTACCTTTTAAAAACATTTTGGTTTGGTTTTCGTTCATGCAAAATAAAACGAAAATCACACAATCAACAAAAAAACATAAATATGGGAAATTAAAATAAATAAAATTTCCCGACTATTATGGCCTTCTCTATCGTTGATTCCTTGACGCCTCGGTGACACG
Organism: Knoxia roxburghii; assembly: GCA_030378225.1. Taxonomy (NCBI): domain Eukaryota; kingdom Viridiplantae; phylum Streptophyta; class Magnoliopsida; order Gentianales; family Rubiaceae; genus Knoxia; species Knoxia roxburghii. Next base: position 38,486,291 of record CM059415.1, on the reverse strand, counting down.
TCCCGTCATGTCGCTCCCACTCGTTATTTGGATTCCTCTCGATTCGCCCGGGTTTTCTTTTCTACGTAATTAGGAATCACCCAAAATTACGATAAACCAAAACCCGCGAATATAAGTTACCCAAAATAACGTCTTCGTCATAATACATAAATTCCTATATACAAAGGCGTTTTCTAGGAATTTAAAGACGACATGATTAGATCAAATCCTACTACAAGATTTTTCTAATCCTACACGGCTTTCATCTCGTGGTTATTACTATTACAGAAATTTCCATTCAAAAATAAAACAAGCCCAGACATGTCCCGGGGTTTATGAATGAAAAATAAATTTCTACCATAATAGCCGGGAAACCAATAACCACCTGTTTAAGCATTTCGACAAAAATAATAATGCCAAAATAAAGCCGTGTAATAAATCAAACAAGTATAAGACCTAAACCAACGCTCTGATACCAATTTGAAGGAAAACTGAACAAGCCCGGGCTAAATCGAAAACCTCACTTTGGTGCAATGCATTCCAGAATCGGAAGCTTTCGACCAAGCTCAGGCTCCAATTAGTTTACCCATGAACGGATCTTAGCTTATACTTATTTAATTTATTAATCGGGACACAAAAGATTCAATCTTTAATAAAAGCGGAATTTAAAGATTCTACCTTTTGTAGCGAAGTCCCTTGCCTAAAGAAAAAATCCAATCTTTGTTGCGATTCCAATAGAAATCCAATAGATATCTCCGTAGAAACTTCGAATATTGCATGTGCAATAATCTATCGAAGTCTACTTGCTTAGCCCACAAGGAAATCACTTAAATCGGATTCAATTTTGTTCCAAAATCTGACCGAAATTCCGCCTACTGCTGTATCGAACTACTGCCGCTGCTGTAATTTAAAAAACCCTCTTTGATCCGCTAGAATCCAGCTTGAATCCCGTCGTGATCTAGACAAGGAAGGCTGATAGATCACCGATCAAAATGAAAGAGATCAACATCATCTGCCTCGAATCAAACGCACGGGATAGCTAAGTTCCAGTGCCGAGAAAAAACGTGAAGAACGAGCAGCAGCACCGAGTGAAAACCCACGAAAAAGGATAGCAGCAATTCGATAGAAAACCGAGCAGATTTCTGGCGAAATCTTTTGAACACCAACTGGAAAGTTCGATCTTTGGATGAATCCAATTCGAAGAGCAAGAAATCTAGTTTGTTTTTGAGAAAGAATTCTTGAAGAAAAATTCTCTCTCTAGAACCTTCTTACTCAAGAAAGGGGCAAGACTTGTCTTGCAAGATTTCCTTGTGTTTTCTTGGGCATCAAGTCTTCTATTTATAGGAGCTCAATTGGAGACCTAATGGGCTCTCGAGTTAGGCCTTTTAATTTGACTTTCGTTGACCGCTAAGTCTTCCCGACTAATCAACTCCAATCGACCCATTTAAATTAATTTATTTAACCCACTTTGTTAATTTAATTTAATCGAACCCTTAGAATTAATTAATTCGCATAGAATTAATTTCTTAATTCACTTTGTCAATTAAATATTAATTAAACCTTTAGGATTAATTAATTCACCTTGTCGATTAGTCGAATGCATAATTAGTCGTGCCACTATCGGACCAATTATGGAACTACCGCTCGAAAACGACTTTACATCGCGCCATTATATTTTATTCTATCTCCTCACATTAAAGATCTAGCGCTCGTCAGTTTATCAATTTACTGACAAATTAATTCATCGACTTCTTGGTTTCCGAGATTAGTACCACTCGTCCTTTTATTATACCGAACATAAAGTTCACCGGCCGGGTTTAGTATAATATACTTTACGAGCTCATCTCGGGAGCACCATCAACCCGGCGAACCGGTACGTGGATTCCTCCGACTAGCAATGACACGTAAGAAGCTAAACACCGCATACCTAACCTACCGAGGTATAGGCCTCAATCGACCGCACTCTTTGGCAAATCAAAGCATACGATATCCAACCCTCACGCCCGTCCCAATCTCGGGATTGAGAGACGGAATACTAGGACCGAATTGACTACGCTGATAGTATAAGTCAATTCTATCCAAACTAGTCGTGCTCAATATGCCCCGGGCATATCTGTGTGATTTAAACTAGTTTAGATAAACTAATTTCCAAACCACACAATAACCTATACCGATAGTATGTTTAGACTATCTCGGTTACGAGCATACTTTTTATATATCAATACTTTAACCAATAACAGTATCTACTGTGTCTGTCCACACCCCATTATCTAGTTCTATGATATAAAGGAACAAATTTATACCGAAACAAAATGATATGTCAACTGTGGATATTAGTTTTTGATACAAGCCATAGCTTTTCTGTATTCAAAACTAACACTACTGTGTCACACAAGACACCTCGTCATCTACTTACATAATACAAATGGACAATTAATGCACAACAAGATATAACCAAAACATAAATCGACATATTATAGGGAAAAAGTACAACACAAGCATAGCTTATGTATTCAAATCCAACACAGATAACCTTTCGTTCCCCTAGGATATCCTACAAACAGCATTACTTCCGTTCTTGCATCTAACTTAGCTGCATCTGCCTTGAGCACATCGACCCCATCTTGTATATCATTGCTTTTTGCCAAGACTCTGCATCTTTATCTCGGAGAGCCGCATCTGCCTTGAGCACATGTGCTAGGCAACCCCAAATTCTAAGATGTCTTAGACTGGGCTTTTGCCCGTTCTACGACTCTACTGGGGTTAAAGACACGGTTTTAGATGGTACAAGATTAAGGATGTACATTACTGTTTTCAAGGCATACCCCCAGAACGAACTAGGAAAATCACTATAGCTCATCATTGATCTAACCATTTCCATGAGAGTTTGGTTCCTTCTTTCTGCTACACCATTCTGCTGTGGTGTGCCAAGTGCAGACAACTGAGACTGAATTCTGACCTTGCTGAGGTATTCTAGAAATTTTTGGGACAGGTACTCACCACTACGATCTGATCACAGTGTCTTGATACTTTTACTGTGATGTTTCTCCACATCTGCCTGATACTCTTTGAATTTACTAAAGCATTCGGACTTATGGCGCATTAGGTAAATATATTTGTACCTTGAGTAATCATCTGTGAACGTCACGAAATACTCAAACCCACCTCTTGCTTGGACCGACATTGGTCCACACAAGTTAGAATGAATCAACTCGAATACTTCTTTGGATCTATAACCTTTTGCCTTAAAAGGTCTCTTGGTCATCTTACCTTCCAAGCAAGATTCACAGGTTGAATAACTGTTAATCTCTAATGAACTTAAAGGTCTATAATTGACCAACCTTTGAATCCTACTAAGGTTTATATGACCTAGCCTGAGATGCCAAAGATAGGTTTGATAATTTTTGGAAGGTTATTTCCTCTTATTAGTGTTATAGGATGCGCCATTTATCTCTATGTTTTGCACAACAGGGGAGTTTGATTTAATTATAAACAAATTGTCAGCTAGTGAACCAGAACAAATAAGTTTCCTATCTTTTCTAATAACAATAGAATCATCAGAAAAATAAACTTATAACCATTCTTTAAGAGTTTAGAAACTGAAACAAGGTTCTTTCTAAAACTCGGTACATAAAGACAATTAACTAAATCTAGCCTAAAATTTTCGAAAATTAGGCTAACTACTCCCACTGCCTCTACTGACACTCTTGTAGTGTCGCCCAAGTAGATATCCAGCTCGCATTCTCTAAGCTTCCGAGTTACTTGGAACCCTTGCAAAGAATTACAAACATGGTCAGTGGCGCCTGAATCCACACACCAAGTATCTGTGGGAATCGCCGCTAAACATGTCTCAGTAATTAAGGCATAAACTGTCTACTTTTAAGCTTTGGACAATCTGATTTTCAATGTCCCATCTGATTGCACTTGAAGCACTTGTCTTTCGACTTCTTCTTTGCAATATCTGGCTTAGGCGCAATTTGCTCCTTTTGAGCTATTCCCTCGAGCTTTCTCTTCTTCTTTCCAGCCTTAGGCTTATAAGAAGATTCTGAAGCTTTGACTACGACTAAAACTCGCTTCTTCTCTTGAAAAAGACTTTTAGCTGCCACCAACTCTACTAAGAGCTCGGATAAACTACACAACAATTGATTCATGTTGTAGTTCAACCGAAACTGCTCATAGCTTTAAGGCACGTTCTGGAGGACAATGTCAACTTTGGTTTCACCATCGATTTTGCCTCCCATTACCTCAACCTCGATGATGTTACTAATCATGTCAATGACAAAATCTCTCACAGGAGTGCTCTCAGCCATCAGGACAATGTCCAAATTATGACTCCAATCGACATAGTTCGGACCAGTTAATTTGATGTTTTTCAATATTGTAGCTAAAAGATTGAATGCAATATCGAATACTGTAAATTAAATAAACAGAAAATGTTTTAGTGTTTAATCCTAGAATTTCAAAAATCATAAGAAATTCTAATAATTATTGACTTCCCTCAAAACAATAATTTAAACCACCAACATCTCATTCACCGAGATTTTCCCAATCCACGATAGTGTGGACGTTTACGTTAACCCACATTCATTTGAGAAGAACCAAGTTCATTAACTACACTACCTGACCAAACGATCTATTGATCAATATTGCTAATAGTCGGTGTTTTCAGCCGTACAAATAAGCAGCGTAACCTCAATGGGAGGAATACAACAAATCGTACACTAAGTGTGTGCCATTACGTGAATTCTGAGCTTGTTACCTCAGGATAGTGTGCCTCAGATGGAAAGGGTATCGCATTTCTCCTAGTTAAACTTACTCTAGTCATCTTACTTAGAAATTCATAATCGAGCGATCTTATGGTTGGACTCATCCGAATGGAGGAAGGCCCTAATGCCAACGCGCAAGTCCACCCACATCACATATGAACTTGTAATGGTGGCTGTGGGGATATTAAACCAACCCACTCCCACTTAGATTTCTAAATTGAGGGTTTTTCTGGTTTTAACATGCAATTAACTAATCCTAAGTTATGTGCAAACATAAAACCAACATGCTTTAAAATTATGCATCTAAAATACAGCACAAAAATTAAAACTATAAATACGGGAAATAAATACAAAAAATAAATTTCCTGACTATCGTGGTTTTAATTGCTTCCATCTTCTACCTTGATCTCGTGTTCCGCCATGCCACTCGATGGATTGAGTCTTGAAAAATAAAAATAAATGAACTCTGGAGGAAAAACGGGCCAAAAACGCAAAAGGCACACCGCGTGTGCGTCGCCCAAAAATTATACAAGAGAGAGAAAAATGTTTTCTCTCTCTAGTTTTCTTGTCTTGAAAACTTAAGAATTGTGTATTGTAGAATTTCTAATCCCTTGTTTATAGATAGAGCTACAAGAGAGACTCCAAGTTGGTTTAGGATTGGTCTTCCGAATGGGTTTAGGTAATTAATTAGTTTCCAAATCCAATTAGGTAACTAATCTAATAGGATAATCCAAATCCAATTAGGTTTCCTAATCTCTAGGATTTCCTAATTCTAATTGAAACTTAAGACTTAATTAATTAATTAAATAATTTTACTTTGTTAATTACTTAATTAACCATTAGGAATAATTAATTAATTAATTCTACTTATTCAATTAACCCGCTACAAAATTAATCGTACCACTAACGGATTAATTTTGGAACTACCACCCTACACAAGAATTGCTTCTGGAACAACTAAATTAATTTATTCTTAATCTCCCCATATCAAAGATTTAGTGCTCGTTAATTTATTAATTTACTGATAAATTAATTAATTAATTTCTTTAATTCCGAGACTAGTACCACTTGACCCTTTTACTATATCGGACATAAGTCCACCAGCTGGGTTTAGTATAATAAACATAACGAGCTCATCTCGGGAGCACCATCACCCCGGACGCACCGGTACATGGTTTCCTTTCGACAAACAGCAATGCACCGAGTAACTAAACACGCGCACCTAACCCACCGAGACTATTGGCCACAATTGACCTCACCCATTGGCAGATCAAAGTACACTATGTCTACTCCCCATGCCCGCTCAAGTCTAGGTATTAAGAGATAGAATACTAAGAACGAATTGTTTATTAAATCAGTACAAGACAAATTATTCTAAATGGTCAAGTTCAATATGCCCCGGGCATATCTATATGATTCAATTAGTTTAGACAAACCAATTATCTGAATCATATAATAACCTAAACCGACAGCGTGTCCAAAACTGTCTCGGCTACGAACCTCATTTATATATTATGTCGTTTAACCAATGATGAGATCTACTGTGTCACACCAGAGACCTCATCATTTAATTACATAATATAAATGGACTAATCATGCACAACATATAAACCAAAACATTAAATCGATATATTAACTAGGAAAAAGTACAATACAAGCATATGTTATGTATTCAAACCTAACAGCTTACACCCAGTCCACAATTTTACAGGGGTCGAAGGCATAGTTTTAGATGGTACGAGGTTGAGGATATAAGCTGTTGTCTCCAAGGCATATCGCCAAAACAATTTGGGCAATTCATTATAACTCATCATCGATCCAACCATATCCATAAAAGTCATGTTCCTCCTCTCTGCTACACCGTTCTGTTGGGTTGTGCTAGGTGCAGACAACTGAGACTGAATACCCTCATCTAACAAATAGGTCCTAAATTCACTAGAGAGGTATTCGCCACCATGATCAGATCGCTGGGTCTTGATACACTTACCATGATGTTTCTCCACATCTACCCTATTCTCTTTGAACTTGCCAAAACACTCGGACTTGTGACGCATCAGGTAGATGTACCCATATCTAGAGTAGTCATCCGTGAATGTCACAAAATACTCAAAACCACCTCTAGCCTAAACTGACATAGGCCTACATAAGTCAGAGTGAACCAACTCTAAAACCTCATTGGCCCTATACGACTTTTGCTTGAAAGGCCTCTTGGTCATTTTACCCTCCAAGCAAGACTCACAGGTTGGATAACTGTCAATATCTATTAAGCCCAAGGGCCCATCATTGACCAACCTCTGATGTGACCTAGTCTTAGGTGCCAAGGATAAGTCTGGTTCAAAGGGGAAGACTCCTTTATCTTACTATGATTCAATGACGTGTCATTAATTTCTGTGTTTTGCACTACTGGGGAGTTAGTCTTAATTAAGAATAGATTGTCAACCAATGAATCGGAACATATAAGTTTCTTGTTCTTTCTGATAAAAATAGAAGCATCAGTAAAAGGAAACTTATGACTATCCTTAAGCAGTTTAGAAACTGAAAGCAAGTTCTTTCTAAAATTGGGCACAAAAAAGACAATCTCTCAAAATTAAAACAGAGTCTGGAAAAACAAGTCTAAAAACTCCCACTGCAGTAATTGATACTCTGGTAGTATCGCCCAAGTAGACCTGCAACTCACCACCTCTAAGCAGTCGGGTCACTTGGAACCCCTGCAATGAATTACAAACTTGTGGCTCCTGAATCCACACACCGAGTATCTGTGGGAATAACCGCTAAACATGTATCGTAAGAAAGGTGAAGTTGCTCATACCTTTGAGTTTCAGGAAGTCTGGCTTCCAATGTCCTGGTTTGCCAGGCTTGGGCTTCTCGGCAATACCACTTTTGGGTCCATGATTAGCACATGCCTTCTGGCCCTTCTTCTTCTACTTTCTGGCTTTGGGGCCAGAAGAAGAATCTGAAGGTCCAACAGTAGCCAAAGCTTGTTTCCTCTCAGAAAATAGGGCTTCAGTTGACACCAATGCAGTCATGAGCTCGGGTAAAGTATACTAAAGCCTGTTCATGTTATAGTTCAACCAAAACTGCTCAAAACTCTGAGGCAAGCACTGGAGGATAATGTCACACTGTGACTCATAATCAATATCGCATCCCAATACCTCTATCTCATTGATGTAGCTAATCATGTCAAGGACATGATGTCTCACTGGAGTGCCTTCAGCCATTATTGTAGTCATGAGTTTCCTCATAGCTAACTGCTTGGCTGCCCTGCCCTGATGCCCAAACATCTCCTTGAGGTTAGTCATCGTATCGTAGGTTGAGGTCATCAAATGATGCTAGCTCTGTAACATATTGGACATATAGGCCAATATGTAGCACCTGGTCATCTCATCAGCTTTCTTCCACCTCGTATATGATTCCTTCTCCTCAGGGGTGGTATCATCACTGGGTATCTCAGGGCACACCTCAGTGAGCACGTACTTGTAACCCTCAGCAGTAAGGACAATGTCCAGGTTACGCTTCCAATCAATGTAATTAGGACTGGTGAGTTTGTTTTGATTCAGAATGACAGCAAGTGGATTGAATGAGATATCGACAACTGAAATAAATAAACAGTCAAGTTTCAGTATTTTATCTTTTTAGAAAATATCGATATCCTCAAAATAATATAATCATCCACCAACATCTCTCACACCAGAATTTACGCAGGTCACAATCGTGTGAACGTCTACACTAGTCCACATTCGTTCGAGAAGAACCTAAGTTCATTAATCTCACTATCTGACCAATGCTCTTTTGATCAATAAAATTAATGGTGGGTGATTTTAGCCTGCACACATAAGTAGTGTAACCTCATTGGGAGGAATACTACAAATGGTACACTAAGTATATGCCATTACGTGACTTCTAAGTTTGTTACTTAGGATACTAATGCGCCTCAGATAGAGAGGGTGTCGCAAGGTTCTCCAATTAAACTCACTATAATCATCCCTTTAGAAATTCAATCTAGTGTTCTTATGAATAAAGACTCATCTGATTTGGAGGAAGGCTCTAATGCCAACGCGCAAGTCTATTCATATCACATATGAATTCGCAATTAACCCGCTCCCACTTAGATTCTTAAAATTGAGGATTTTTACTGTTTTAACAGGCAATATCTTAACTTTGGTTATTCGCACCTATAAAACCGTTGAAGTTTTAATAAGCGAATTTTCTACCTTAGTTAATTGCACCCATAAAAGTCGTTTGTTTTTTATCATGCATAAAACATAAAATGAAAACACACAAGCAACTATAAAGACCTAAAATGGGAAATACGTAATTAAACATTTCTCGACTATTATGGCCTTCTTAATCGTTGTTTCCTTTAACGCCTTGTCGACATTTCCCATCACGTAGCTCCCACTCGTTATTTGGATTCCTCCTAGTTCGTCAGGATTTTCTTGGTTTTCTACGTAATTAGGAATCACCCAAAATTACGATAAACCAAAACCCATGAATATGAGTTACACACAATAACGTCTTCGTTATTTTACATATATTCCTATATACAAGGTTTTCTAGGAAAATAAAGACGACATCTTTAGAATAAATCCTACTACAAGATTTAATCTAATCTTATACGGCTTCCAACTCGTGGTTATTACTATTACAGACATTCACATTCAAAATAAAACGAGCCAATGAATGTAAAAACAATAATAGTCAGGAATAATAACCACATGTTAATAAAAATATCAAAGCCATGTAATAAATCGAACAAGTATAAAGCCAAAACCTTACCTCTGATACCAATTTGAGGGAAACAGATTTGGTCCGGGCTAAACCGAAAATCTCACTTTCGTGTTATGCATTTGAGAATCGGAGACTTTCGATCTGGCCCAAACTCTAAAATCATTTCCTCTGAACGGATCTAGGCTTATACGTATTCAATTTATTAAAACAACAAGCTAAAAATTAAATCTTTTATTTAAATCAGAATACAAAATATTATACCTTTGAAGCGTGTCCTCGAAACAATAAAGAAAACCAAACCTGAAATGCGAAATCCACTATCGAATCCCTCGAATGACTCCGACAACCCCCGAAGTCGTGTGGGCGACTATCTACGGGGTGACTAAGGCACTAAATAAGAAATCCAAAAGAAACCCGCTTCGAGAAACATGACAGATCCTTGATAGATCGTTGCCCGGAGGATCCTACACAACTAGCCGCCCACCGCTGACTGGCCGGAAACTGAATGGTCGACCAGAAAAACTCCAGCCACGATCTACACAAACCATGATGGATCAATCGAGAGATCAATGCCAAAATTTGGATCTGCGCGCCGGAAGTTGCGATTGCCGGAGCTGGCTGGTCGAAAAATTGAATCGGGCGGTGAACAACACGGCGACAAAAGCGGACAGCGATAGAGAACCGGGCAGGACTAACAGGCTGAGTTTTATCGAAGAATAACGATCCTTAGTCGACTTCGAAAAAGATCTTCGACGAGAAAGACGAAGTTCTCTCTCTAGGCAACTTTACCTCAAAGTTTCTTAATGTCTTGAAAGTGTCTGACATTAAGTATTTATAAGGAGTTTCAAGGGAGACCTAGTGGGCTTTTGAGTTGGGCCTTAATGTTGGACTTTCGTTGACTTTCTTAGTCCTCACTAGACTAGTCAACTCTAATCGACCCTTTGAATTGATTCCTCGACCTACTTCGTCAATTAAATATTAATCGACTTAGGAATATTTCGTATAACACACTTTGTCAATTAAATATAAAATTAACCAAATGGTAATTTATTTAATTCTCTTTGTCAATTAGTCCAACGCATAATTAGTCGTACCATTAACGGACCAATTATGGAACTACCGCTCAAAAACGAAATTACTTCGCGCTCACTTTATTAATTCTTCTATCTCCCTACGTCAAAGATATAGTGCTCATCGATTCATAAATTTACTGACAAATTAATTCATCGACTTCTTGCTATCCGAGATTAGTACCACTCGACCTTCTTATTATACAGGACATAACTCAACCGGCCGGATTTAGTATAATAATCCTTACGAGCTCATCTCGGGAGCACCATAAACCCATGCAAACTGGTACATGGATTCCTTTTGACAAGCAACGACACACTAAAAAGTCAAACACGCATACCCAATTTATCGAGATCTAGGCCTCAATTGACCGCACCATTTCGCAAATCAAAGTACACGAATCGTATACTTTTCTTAATCCCAAGAATCTAAATAGATTTATTTTGGAAAGTTCTTTTTTTAGTCTTTTTGCTTCTTTTGCTGTTTTTTTTGCTGCTTCTTTCCCATGTGTTAAAAACAATTTCATTTTTTCCTTTAAAAATTTCATTTTTTCCTTCAAAACTGTTAAATATACCCCTTTGCGTCTAACTCTCATGCCCGCTCTAGTCTAGGGATTAATATATTAGAATATGAGATTCGAATTAATTACGAAGATCAGTATAAATTAATTCAATCCTTATTAGGTCCTGCTCAATATGCCCCGGGCATATCCGTATGATTTAATTAGTCTAGACTAAATCATACAATAACCTAAACTTATAGTATGTTCAAACTATCTTGGTTACGAGCGTTAATTTATATATCATAAATTTAACCAATGATAAGATCTACTGTGCTACACCCGGCACCTTATCATCTATGCATATGATATAAAGGAACAATTAATATTGAAACACAATCGATATGTAAAATGGGTATTAATTTTTCATACAAGCAAAGCTTTTCAGTATTCAAAACTAACAGTTTCGTCGTCCACCGGTGCAAACGCGAATGGCAGAAGACGGCGTGCAGCGGTAACGGTCATGGCCACGAGCAACTTCCACTTATATCCACCCCGCAAATATGTCCCATCAATACTAACCACAGGTGGACATCTGAGAAACGTATGCCGAGGTGGGCCGAATGACCAAAACAAATATTTGAACTTTCTTTCTGTTTCAATCGCCCCTTGTACATAATCCAATTCGACAACCATTTCGGGATTCGACTATTTTAAAGCATCAAGAAAACTACATAAACCAAATATTAACAAAATCATCACAAAATCATCATCTAAACAATAATTCCAATCCTATTTACATAAAATCAACCAACTTTACCTAAATAAACCAGACATTAAAAAAATCATCTCCCAATCATCATCTAAACAATAATTCCAATCCTATTTACAAAAAATAATAAACTTTTAAACCTTAACTCGGTAATTCCACAAAATTCGTCACCTAAGTACTAAATACAACCTCGATGACTTTCCTTCTAGCATTTCATGCTTTCTTCTACATGACGTCAACTTTTAATTGGCTTTTCACATCAATTATAATAGCAGCCACACTATACTCCGGGTCTCTTTCAATTTGTGTCAATATAAGTGGCGCTATTGTGGACGATGTCATATTATGGTGGTCATTCCCAACGGACATTCCAACGCAATTGTGATTCGAACATCACATAGTCACTAGCCATAGACCTTGAGCGCGACCGCGATTTTGTTTGGACACGCGAATTTTCCATTCGCATTAATGATAACTTTCGGGTGTGGAATATTTTTGACTTTTACATTCAATGCACCATGTGGTTTTATTGCTCTCAACATTGACATATTCCCTAAAACTTGACACGTTCCATGCGGCTATGCCCCGTTGTGCTTCTTCATTGTCCTTGAAAATAGTTTCCGAGATAATACTATCGGGATTACCATTATATCAAGGCAAAGTATGTTCATCTCGATCAATGGCGTAACGATCTTGGTGGCCTACATCAGAGTACACGAAATGTCCCCTTTTCGGAGTCCTAAACTCTTCCTCGCTTTCATCTTCATCGGTACTGAACTCGATAGAGTCTGAACAAAAATCACCGTCGGATGTATAGGCATCGTGGACATGGTCGGCATCGTCCTCAATGTTATAATCCAAGTCCCCTAACTCCTCTTCGAAATCAAAGCGGAATGCTTTGTTCATTCCAAAATCAAATTGATCTTCTCCACCCTATGAAGAACTCGAAGCAACATTTCGCACATCCACTCTTTCTGAAGACTGAATTTCCTCAAACCCGACGTACACATCAATAAAACTTCATGCTCGAAAATTATAAATGAAATCCAACACATCATCAGAATTAATTACTACATGTCTCATAGTCCCATTTACTTCAAAAAACGTTGTAAGTGTGGTTTTCCAATAATTCATTGACACCTCAATTTCATTGCAAATGCTTTCTATCAAATCATCCCTTGACAATCTACGATTAACAACTATTGTATAATCCGCAGTCGGAGCGTTATCAATAGCATACGTAGATGTCCAATAGAAATTAAACATATATGGACCATTAAATGCCATTATACCTGTCAATCAGAAAAATGTCATTCTAACACTTTATCTTCAATTTTCTTAATCAAAATTTATTATCAATAAAATTTATAAACCACAATACATGAAACAACCAAAAACATTATAAACGTACGTCAATCTTTCCACTACGATAATATCATTTTAATTGTAACTTCATGACCACTCATGACTAATCATAATTAAAATCGTAATTGAAATAATCACACTCCCAATACATGCCTACTTATTAAAAAAGTTCATAAAATGTACACAAATCTTAGTCATAAGCTACTAGTGCCTATGAAAATCACATTTCCTCGCTACATACACCACTACTCAAAACATCATATAACCATATGAATAATTAAATATCAACCATAAAACACATAAATCGTGACTTATCTTAGTCCGATATCACAAAGTGACGTAAATCTTAGAAGAAATATTGTCAAAAACCAATATTTTTGGTTCAATACTGCGAAAAATCTAGAGAGAGAAAGTGAGCAGCTAGAGAGAGAAAGTTTGAGGGAAGAAGAAGGAGAATGAAAAAATCTGCTAGGGTTTTGCTTTTTAAATTCCAGGTTAAATTCAGATTTTCAAAAATCTGAATTTACTGGAATTCGGATTTCAAAAATCCTACATCCGAATTTATTCAACCCTCCAAAAAATTTTTCCGGGAGACAAAATGTTTTTAAAGGGTTCGGATTTAGGAAATCCGATTTTAGTTTTTTCGATAAATTCAGATTTTCGAAATCCGAATTATGAAAATTATTTTAAATAATTAAGATTTCATTTTGTGTTCGGATTTTGTAAATCCGAGTTTTGCTTTTCTTTTTTTTTTTTAATTTCAAACATTTACCATTTATATTAATATTATATTTTTTCGGATTTTACAAATCCAATTTTTAAATTTAATTAGTAGTTCAGATTTATGAAATCCGAACTTCTTATTAATTAGAAGTTCGGATTTCACAAATTCGGGAACCCTGTATTCCATCCACGACCCCCAAATACACATTTTTCAGTCCACACTTTCCAAATACAGATATTTTGGGTCGGGCTCCCTCGTTTGATCGCTTGGCCTCCATCCACTCCGTTTCACTATGGAGTATTCATATCAGCTATGGATATTTGTGAAAATAAATGTTTGAAACTATTTCATTGAAATACAAATTTTCTAAATCTTTGTATCTTAATTAAAGGTCAATATAATAGTTATATAGTCAATCGCAAATTATACATGTACCTAGTGTACATGTACCTAATGTAACATAATCACTCTCACTATAAGAGAGTGAGATCTACGCTCTTCCTCTTTTTCTTCTTCATAAATCCACTTTCTTCTTCTTCTTAAAAAATCACTTCAACTCCTTCTTCTTCGCCGTACTCCATTTGAAATCGCATTCAATCAAACTTTAATTCAAACACAGATTTAACGGAGATCGGCGATTGTATTTTTCCGACGAACAACACCAAATACAACGAATAAATCATTTCTTATTCTTAAAAAATCACTTCTTCCTGTTCAAAAATTTCTTCTTCTTCTTCAAAAATAACTTATTCTTCTTAAAAAATCACTACATCATAAAATAAGTACTGTATTTGATGGATTTACTTGATTGATTTACGAAACATTATTTTCGCGATTTGATGTTAGGTAATGTATTAATGATGTTATATTCGTGTTTTTTTTCTTCAAATAATGCTCTATTACTCTGAAATATGATATATAAATATTTTCTGTGATATATTGAAACTTTCATGTGAAATGGGTTGCTTCTAATTCCTCCCCGCTACTGGACATTGTAGCAGTTATTTGTTGAACGTAGAGGGATGTTGTAGCAGTGTTAGAAAACGTGGTGAAAAGTGTTATGTGAAAAATTCGGTTTAAATTCACATGTCTAGATATAGACGTTGTAGCAGTTACTTTCTGGAAGTAGAGGGACGTTGTAGCAATATTAGGAGACGGAGACGTGGTTGAAAGTGTTATATGAAAAATTCAGCTTAAATTATATTCTGCTAGTCAATAGAAATGAATCTTTAATATTTTCCAAAGTTCAAGATTTATAAATGCGAAGGAACCTTTAATATTTTCCAACGTTCAAGAATATGTTTGATTTATAAATAAATCTCATAAAGTTTTTGATATTAACAATAACAAAAAACTTGGACATTGGAAATGCAGATCCGGAAGAAAATTTTTCTGATTCAGGCAGGAGAACTAGGAAACTTCAACGTTTCCCACCGCCACCTCCAAGTTTGGGTCCTTTAGAAGCTGCAGCCCTTGACACGTTCCCTTTTCCCCCTGCCTTTTGAGTCTTAGCCATCACCTCTGCTTTCTTCGCTTTCTTTTCATCTTTGGTCTTCTTGATCCGTTCCTTAATTTCACTGCTCAAGTAAATTAAATGAGTACAGAATTGCAGAAACTCACGAGGACAAAACCTTGATGCTTTTTTAACAGATTTTAAGTAGAGTTAGCAGGACATTCTGTCACAACATTACTAAGTACATATCAGAATGATAGGATATTGGAAGATTAAAATAAAGTGATTCGAGACAATATCATAAACTTGGACTGGCAACAATAAATTTGCTGGGCTGCTATTTGTAGCTCAAAAAAATTGATGAAATGACAAAATTACCCTTAAAAGCAGAAAATATGAAAATTCAATGAAAAATCGGATCCAATGTGCGAAATAACAGGGTAAAATCGGACCTAATTTGCGAAAAACAGAGGAAAAATCACCTACAATGCGTGAAAAAACATGCAAAAATCGCCACACTTATCCGAAATTTCAGGCAAAAATCGCCCAGAGCAGGCGAATTTTGCCTGAAAATTCGCATAAGTGTGACGAATTTTCAGGAAAAATTCGCCTGCTCTGGGCGATTTTTTCATGAAAATTCGCCTAATGTGGGCGATTTTTTGGCCGAAATTTTGTTGTTATATTTGTTTGCAAACCTTACAAAATCACAAGTCATTTCAGATTGTCTTAGCAAAACTCTCTCAGACCAACAAAAAAATTTTGCAAAAAAATCGCACGTAATGGAAGCCGGCGGATCTCAACCACCACAGTGTCCCGGGAAGGGGAAAGGAATGTTTAGCAAGATAAAAAGTGTAAAATTTCGGTTAAATTTTTGAATTTCGCGTAGAAATTCGCACCTCATGTGCGATTTTTTGGATATGTGCGAATTTTACCAAAAAATTCGCACATGAGGTGCGAATTTCTGTGTAAAATTCGCACATCAGGTGCGAATTGTCCAAAATAATTCGCACAGTAGGTGCGAATTATTTTTTACAATTCGCACATGAAGTGCGAATTTTACCCAAAAATTCGCACTTCATGTGCGAATTTTTCAGGAAAATTCGCAGATGTGCGAATTTTTATAAAAAATTCGCAGAAAAAAATATTTTATATTGGTTTTGTATTATTTTTAAATATTATTTATATTTTGCATGTTTCTAAATTATTATTTGCACTTTCTTGTAGGTTGCGGGGAAGGCCCTCCCGCGAAAGCCGCCCACTGCTTCTGCTAGGATGAAGAAAGCAGCGAGACGTGTGCCTGCACATACTCTGGTAGATGAGGACTCCGATCAGGAGGAGCAGCATTTTGCTGGCGGCGAGGAGATTCCGTCGTCCTCAGACCACGATGAGGAGCCCCCACGAGGTAAGTTTTAAATTTAATCCACTAATATCATGTATATTTTTTATTTCTATTATTTAAAATTTGTAGTGCATCCGTGATTATAATTATTTGTGTAATTTGATTATATGATAATATGTTGTTATTTAAATTACATTATTCAATTTTTATTATTTATGTAATTTGATTATAATGATTATGTGTTGCTATTTCAATTAAATTATTGAATGTATTTGTTTTCTGTTTTTTTAAATAAGTTTATTTATAGTAAATATTTTTTGAAATTAGTTACGAATATGCGTGGGCGGCGCGATACGTCTTGGATTGTGACTGAGGCGTGTACGGGTGGCCCTATTGATGGGTCAGTGATACCTAGTTGGAAGGGTCATGTGGCCTATAGGTATAGACCGGACGGAGAGGAGGGTGAGGAGGTCGTACCACCTAGGTCCCACCTGAGATGCCAAAATAGGGCAGGTGTGTGTGAGCGTCTGGTATCTTGGTTGGCTTCGCTGTCAGATGACTGCCAGCTATTGTTGCGCGCCACTGGTTTATCACACTTACCGTACATTATGCACACGTCCATTGATACCCCACTGCTTATTGCATTTATTGAGCGGTGGCAGCCGGATACGAACACGTTTCATCTCCCTGTCGGTGAGATGAGTATACTCCTGCACGACGTGTGGGAAATACTTCGTATCCCTGTGGATGGTCCTATGCTCGCTGACTGCACTGACAAGTCAGTGCTTTGGAGCCTGTGCAGAGATTTACTACAGGTGTCCGAGAGGGACGCGGAGTGGTTGGCGAGCCACACCGATGGTGGCGTACTAGTTGACTACGTGTTCAGGAGGCGGTCAGCTTTAGTTACGGACAGTACGACCCTGCCGCGCGATTTGGAGGCTTGGTTGTGGTTGACTATTGGTTCTACTCTTTTTGTGGACAAGAGTTCCAATAGGATTAAACCACAACACCTTGTGCATATTCGGGGACAGTTGCAGACTGTGCATCAGCATGCTTGGGGTACCTCTGCATTAGCCTACTTGTATAGACATTTAGGTAAGGCTAGTAGAGGTTCTTGCAGCGGGATGGCGGGTTGTATAACCCTACTGCAGGCATGGATATACGAGCACTTCCCAGCGTTCAGACCGCATTCAGTGCCGATGCCTGATGATCCACATACCCCGCGCGCTGCTTTGTGGACCACTGGGGTGCGACAGGGCAGCAGTTCCCGTCTGCAGAGGTACCGGCATGCCCTTGACCACTTGCGTCCGGATGAGGTATGTTAAAATATATTTGCCGATTTTAGTAATAAATGTTTATGATAAATTGTAAATATGTAATTGCACATATATGACATTAATTTGATATATTACAGGTGACATGGACCCCATACGGTCAATTTCCGCACGTACGCACCCCGATCACCACGTACAGGGGGTTGATCGCCTGTGGTGGTGAGGTCGAGCCGTACATGCCAGATAGGTGTGTGCGTCAGTTGGGATACGTGCAGGATATCCCAGCCGACATCCTCCTTCCGAAGACGGCGTTTCGGCCGTACAGCGGTGGGTATAGTGTGGATTTTGACTTGGCGTTCGCCAAGAGTATATGGCGGGCACCACGTATGGCTTGTATACGTCCCGATGACTTGCAGCCTGCTGACGTTCCCGACACAGTCACACACGATTACCTTACATAGTATCGTCAGCGCTCCCACCCATACCTGTTCATCGATGGCCCACCAGCTGATGATGGTGGAGTTCCGCCGCGAACCAACACAGAATATGTAAGTATTTTTCTTTACATAATTTGATTAAGTAAACTGTTATATTGTTATCGAATAAGTGAACGTATTCATTGCAATGTATTGTCTTTGTAGTGGGTCCGCCGGTGGCAAAATTTCGGTGAGGACGCCGTACAGATCATCAGGGATGCTGGGTTAGTCCAGACGGAAGAAATGGAGGCTAGGTTGAGGGCGGAGATAGATAGATGACATTTGGCTGGTTGATTGTAGTACATTACTATATTTACATTTTTTCTATTTAGTTTGTGATGATATGATGAGATTCTGTTATGTTATGTTTGAAGTGTTTAATCCTTTTTTAGTGCACTTATGAAATTAAAATTGGAAAATTACATAAATGATAATTATTAAAAGAACAATGTAATTTTCAAAAACAAAGTGCAATAGCTACAAAAAATCATGGTCCACAAATCATGTTCCAATGGTCCAGCCTATTTTTAAATTCATCACGTTCTGCAAAGCTAGCCATAGCCTCATCACAGTGATGCCTCCACAACAATGCCAACGAAGGTAAAGGACAGTCACCAGTCAAACTGACATGAACGAAATGATTACCACGTACGTGCGCAATGGCTATCTGACGAGATGGTCTGGCGACACCACGTAGCGGCCGCAAAGATAAAATGGAGAAACAGCAACCGCGAGCAAGACTGGTCGTCAATCACCCCAAATAGCGTGTCAAGTGAATGTGTGCCAGCATTCATCCAATCCTTCAGTGCAGCATGCGTACTCTCCACTCTGTTACTGCTAGTATTGCCAAAGTGCAGAATTTTGTTTGTCCAAGCCCTACAAAACATCTCTTTATAGGACAGCCACGTCCTCTCCAAGTAGACAACAACAGATCCAGCAACTAAAGAATAACCATTCTTCAACCGCTGCAGTAACACTTCATACTCTTCAACTGTTGCCGCATTAACAATTCCATTCCAAAGCTTTTTTATTGCTTTTTTTCTATCACCCTCACCAACAAGCTTTTTCAACTGATTATCAACATCACGGTCGATATGCCACAAACACAGCAGGTGGTGTGATCCAGGAAAATGATCCCTTATAGGATCCATCAAACTCATCTCGCGATCAGAAACAATAACGCTAGGAACATTTTCAACATCCAACAACCCTCTCAATTGTTCAAAAACCCAATCATAACTAATTCTTTTCTCATCTCTCAAAAGGGCACATGCAATATTAAAATTCTTGTTGGAAGGAGTCATACCTATAATCTGAAAGAGTGGCATCTTGTACTTGTTCGTCTTGTATGTTGCGTCCACCACAATCACCCAATAATATCTGTTCAACAGCTGGATTGAACTTGGATGCGCTATGAATGCATGTGTGATAACATCTGTGCCCTCTTCTGTCAAAACTTTTACATAGTAATGCTTCTCCTCGGCGTAATGAACAAATTACTGCGCAATATTTCTACCCTCGAACTTTGCTCTCCTGTCATCAGCTTTAAGATTGTTTAGCTGCCTCACTGTCACATTATCTTCAGGATACGTCTCAGCAAGATGATTCCTAATCAATTTTGGCTTCATATTTGCATTGTTCAAAGTCCTAGCAACCTCCATTGCTCCATCACTCATGCGGCTGAGATGCCTGTGACCCTCTGGATACACTATAGCAGTGTGATTGTGCATTGAATTCGGACCTGGTGTAACTCTGACCCACCAACCATTATCCTTCACCTCCTTGCAAAATAACTTGAACCTGCACTTACATCCTCGCCGGCTAGTGTTCTTCCTCTGTTGTGGGAGAGGCCCTTGTTCAACCGGATCTCTGAATCTGTTGCAACGATATGTGACCGATTTTCCATTGTTACCCCTCCCCACTTTAATCAGCTCGAAGCGAAATGTAAGAGCCAAATCCGAATAATACGTATATGCTTGTTCTTCAGTTGGAAAAAAACCAGGACACTGAAACTCAAGACTCAAATCCCTCTGAATGTCTGGTAATCCATTTGGATTCTGCGTCATTAATCAAATTAAAACAAAAAATAAGTAATTATATAAACAATTAAAACATATAAATTTGAAGGTAAAATCGCCTGTAATTGGTGAAGTATCATGCAAAATTCGCACATTTCAGGCATTTTTGGTTGAAAATTCGCCAATTGTAGGTGAATTTTGTGTGAAAATTCGCCTACAGTGTGCGAATTTTCACACAAAAATCGCCTGCAATGTGCGAATTTTGCTATAAAATTCGCACATTGCAGGTGATTTTTTCCAAAAGTTTCACCTGCAATTGGCGAACTTTCCACAAAAAATCGCCTAAGCTGGGCGATTTTTTCCTGGTACTTCACCAATTACAGGCGATTTTTCCTTCAACATTCGCAAAACATGTGCGATTTTTACAGCAGTATGCAAAAAACTACAAAAAAGTATTAAATTCATACCATATTTGCGTATATTTTGGAGTAGACGCTGTCCCAAATTAACCAAAATCTTTGCTTCTACGATTTTGAACGTTTTTTGGAATGATTTCGAATGGTTTTGTTTGATTTTTGAAGGAGTTTTGTCTGTTTTGATATGTATTTTGAATTGAATGAAGTATATACCTTATTCATATGTTATGGGCAATTTTGTCATTTCACTTTTTTTTTTGAGCTACAAATAGTAAATTTGAGCTACAAATAGTAAGATCCTAAATTTGGACAGTCAGCTGGTAACACCACCTCAGCCCCGAAGATTTGGACTGGCTACAATAAGCTTAAGATCATAGATGGTTCCAAGAAACTTACTATTAGAGGAAAGAAACACGCAAAACCACTCGCAACAAACTGCGCACACAGAAAAATATGAAAAGTTTCCTTACCGGAGAGCAGCCTCCCTGGCAGCATCACGCACCTGTGCTTTCTCTGTTCTCCTCTTTTGGATAACCTCCAAAGTGGCACCCACAATAGACCTAGAGTAGGGTTTCTTTGTTGCTCGTCTCCTCTTCTTCACAGCTTCTTGTGCAATGTCCTGAAATCTCACAGGAAACTCCAAATTAATTCAATGCAGGAACAAATTATGCTGGTTAACAAATGGAAGTACAAACCTACAAAACCGCTGGAAGCTTCTATGAGAATACCTGTCAAATAATTGGCTAACATTTGCTATTTCATAATACCAAATCTTTCTAACCAAGTGAAAGGAAGTGCAAATTCAAAGCTCTTTACCAGACAAGACCAAAGATATAAAACTTCTTACCTTCTTATGCTGTTTCCTGTACATTGCTGTCCAGGTGAGCTTTGAAGGTTTCAGACGATTGTGAAAATACCGTTTGCATTTTGAATTGGCGAAGAGGAAAACCTAAAGTAACATAATTCACATTTCTTAAAGGAGATAATCACTCCTTGGGACACGGGTAAAATTAAAGAGCATAATAAAATATCAACTCTAGTTACCTGAGAGTCTGACCGAATAAAACGAATCCCTTTCCCAGGGTATATCTTTGCCCCACTAAAACGACACAGCTCAGTCCTGCAAAAGATTAGCCAGAGTTGAAATTATTGAGACAAAAACCCGCTTGTAACCCAGTCCCAACAATAGTGCAGCTCCCATGGTTTTCATTTTAGGTCACAGAAATACACATATTACATATTCATAACGTGCATTCATCAGCAGGGTTCCTCTAAGGTGAAATAGCTTTTGAAATTCTTGCAGAACATGCCAGACTCGGAATATTAAAGACCCAGAATAAATATCTAAACCATATGTTACGAGCCAACATATTCTAGACAATTCTATATAATACAGAGAGCTTCGTCTTACAAAATGAATATATAAACCTAGAAACGATGGAACCGAAAATGACCCATCTGTACAAAGCTCTCAAAAAATGCATACACTCTAAAAGCTTGACTCAGCTTAAGCACTTTCATTTCTTTTTGTGTTCCTTTTCTGAAATGATTCAAGACTGCAAATACATCAAGAAGGTAATGCAACAAAACTTTGAAGGAGACAAAAACTAATACAATACGTTTACAACTCGGCGTCATCTTCTCAGGATTTCAGAATAAACAGCAATCTTAAGATAACAAATAAGACGTAAAATTAGGCAAAGATATCGAGAGAAAAAGGCATACTTGAGAACCATCGCTGCAGGTGTAGACGACTTGGCCGAGCCGAAGTTTGAGCTGTTAGTTCGATAGCTCTTGAGCAGTCGGATTCCAGGAGGCTGTTACCGCCGCCGCCCGTTTCCTTTTCCCCTCTAAGGAAGAACACTAGGTGTTTTTGGAAGATAAACTAAATCAATATTTTTTTTTTTTTTTTTTTTTACATTACAAAAGAATACCCTAACTATAGATATGAAGAGTATTCACAAAAGAAGCCCGCAGCCTTTGTAAGTGACCTAACCAATTCTGGAGCGAAGTATTGGAATCGATTCCTTGTCCATCAAGAATCACCCTTTGAAGTTATCATTCATGGACTCTAAGTTTTCAAAAGAGATTTCTTGTTCTGTGCATGCCATCTTTGCCATTAGGTCTGTTGGGGCATTGATTTCTCTGGGAATGTGAGATATCCTGTGCTCCCTCTTGCTCATCTCCTCCTTGATTTCCTTTAGTGCTTTGTAATTCCTCCAACAGAAATGCTCTTCCCCTTTTTGCAGCATGTTCACTAATTGCAGACAGTCACTAAACATTTCACAACCAAAAAGATTAAGAGATTGGCAGTACCTAACTCCCTTGAGTAGTGCTATGATTTCAGTCTGGATTGGTGAGTCTGCTTGGACTTTGAACAGTTTCGCGTGAATTACTTCACCCTCCCCGGATCGAAGAATCAAGCTTCCCCCACTCTCTTCGTTTTGTCTCCATGATCCGTCTGTGTTGAGGATAAGACCTGCTCTTTGAATATGATTCTTCCATGTTAGAATTTGAGGGACTAAGGAGATTTTCTTCGGCAGCCAACAACCAAAGTTTTTGAAGAGATATTGCTGATCTTTCTTGCTTACGGCAGGGTTGAAAGCTAAGACAGTTTCTCTTAGTGCCGTGCGCACTTCTTCAAAAAGCCATTTACTGTCCAGACCAATATTCTCATACACAATTTTGTTTTTTGCCTTCCATATTCCCCATAGTAGAAGGGATGGGGGTGAGTCTCTTTAATCTGTGAACTGCCGATTTGCCATTGTATCTCTGTCACCATTGTTAAACCAAAGTCCTACCCAGTGGCTGCCTTAAAGTTGAGATCGATCTGGGAGTCCAAAATTTCCAAGCAGGGACAATTTTTGGGCATAAGAAGAAAATATGATTTGTTGACTCAACTGCATCATGACAAAACGGACAGATTGAGGGGTTTGCAGAAAATCCTATTTTGCACAGAGTTTCTGGGAAGGGCAGCAGGGAATTCCATAATCTCCAGAGAAAGACCGACACTTTGGTTGGCACCATGTATCCCACATGGACTTCCTATACCTTTATGCGGGTTGTTCTTTCCTCAAAGCATTGTATGCTGATTTGAAAGTGAACTCACCATTGTTTTCAGGCTGCCAAATAAGTGAATCCGGACATGATGAGAAGTTGAATTCCATTTCTGCTAGCTGTTGCACAGAGCTCTCAGGAAGGCTTGAGGAGAGAACTTCCAGTATGTCAGCTCTGTTGATGTCAAAATCCCTTAGGGTGAGGTTTTGGGCAGGTGGCTTTTCTTTACTTTTCCAGAGACAGCCAAGATCAGACCAGTTGTCATACCAGAACATTCAAGAACCGTCGCCAATCCTTATGTTTGTTAAGCTTACTATCTTGGGGGCAATCCTATGTACTCTTTTCCATGAACTTCTTAGCCGAGCTGTGATTGATAAGGATTGAACAAAGCGAGCCCAGAGTCCTTGTTGTTTCCTCCATTTCCACCACAATTTCGCTTCAAAACATTGAGCCATAACTCTTAAATCCCTTAATCCCACTCCGTTCTCTGTAATCGGGTAAGACATTTTTGACCATGATCTCCAGTGCTTCCTTGTACCCTCTATACTTTTGCCCCAAAGAAATTGTTGACATTTCCTTTCAGTTTCTTTAAGTAAAGCTTTTGGAGGATCCAATGCTGCCCAAGTGTGCATTGGAATTACTATCAGGACCGATTTGACCAAATTAAGTCTGCCACCCCAGCTGAGAAACCGATTCTGCCATGCCCTAATTTTCTTATCTAATTTCTCCAAAATGTTGTTAAAGTGAGTGGTTTTCGATCTTCCCTTGTGTAGCTTGCAGCCTAAGTAATCCAATGGCCATTGACCTTCTGGGATGTCCAGTATTCCTTGCATTCTTTGCCTAGCATTGTGGGATGCTTTATCTGAAGTTAGGAAAAAACTTTTGCTCTTGTTCAATTTCTGCCCTGACACTTTTTCATATTCTTCAAAAAACTGTATGAGATTTCTGAGAGATTTGGAGTTCCCCCTAGTGAAGATCATAAGGTCATCCGCATAGGCCAGGTGAGTGATGATCATAGAACCTGCTGGGGTGTGGAAGGGAGATAGCCGGCCTTGATTTGATAAGGAAATGAGGGTTCTTGACAGGGCTTCTGAAACTAGGTTGAATAGGAAAGGGGAAAGTGGGTCTCCTTGCTTCAATCCTCTAGATGCCGGAAAGAAACCTGCAGCGCCTCCATTGATCAGAATTGAGAACATATTGCTGCCGAGGTTGTTAAGGATCAGCTTTATAAAATGCTGGGAAAACCAGAATTTTACCAAGATTGATTCCAGGAAATGCCAAGAAACTCTGTCAAATGCTTTTAACATGTCCACATTGAGGACAAGGTTGTGTCCTGGAGCTTTTGCATTCAAATGAGCAATGAGGTCTTTTGCCAGGATTATGTTGTCTGCAATGTGACGGCCAGAGAGGAAACCAGTTTGCTCTTGGGAAATTAAAGAGTTCATGATCGGAGCCATACGAATCTTAAGGATTTCTGAGAAGGTTTTTCCAATGAAATTGCAGAGGCTGATTGGTCTGTAGTCTGCAAATGATGCTGTCACTTTTTTCTTTGGAATGAGAACTATGAGTGCACTAGCAATTGCTCTGGGGACCGGCACTCTCGCAAAAAAATCTTGACAAGCTGAGAAGACATCCTCATTGACAATATCCCAGGCCTTATGGAAAAAGATTCCAAGGAAGCCGTCAGGACCTGCTGCACTGTCCGGGCTTAGAGAAAAAATTGCCTGTTTCACCTCCTCCCTAGTGATTTTTTTCAAGAGCTGGACCTTTTGATCTTCATTGATGAGTTCAGGGATGTGTTGAAGCAACATATTCGTATCTTGTTGATCTTTTGAAATCTGTTCCTCTGTCAATAGTTTAGAGAAATACAGAATTGCCTCTTTTTCAATTTCTTTAAGTTTTGAGACCCAATTTCCTCTCTCTGTTCTAATTTTTGCAATCTGTAGGTTGTCCCTCCGATCCTTGAGAGATGCATGAAAATAGTCTGAATTCCGGTCTCCCTTAGCTATCCAACGTATCCTTGATTTTTGCGCTAGGGAAGCCTCCATTTCTTTCAATTTTCTGGTGAGCTTAGCTTGAGCCAAGGAAGCTGCGACCCTAGTTGCTGAGGTTGGGTTATGTTCATGTTCTGTTTCTGTCCTTATTGCTTCTTCTTCTGCCGCCAGCCAGTTTTTATGAACATCACCGAAAGTTTCTTTGTTCCAGTGTTTGAGTGCCACTTTCAGCCTTCTAAGTTTAAGAGATAGAGCCTGCATTCCAAAAGTGCCCGTAGGTTGGTTCCAGTTGGTCTTGACTACTTCCAAAAAATCCTTCCTATTTAGCCACATTTTTTGGAAGATAAATCTTTTCGGCCTTGATTCCTGAGTTCTGCTCAGTTGAAGAAGGAGTGGGGAGTGGTCTGATGAATTCCGACAGAGCACATGCACCACTGAGACTGGGAAGGTTTCTGAAAATTCCTGTGAAAACAAGAACCTGTCTAATCTTTTGCTCACCCAACCATTTGATCTATTACCACCCCATGTAAATGTCCTTGAAACTGTAGCTGTTTCATGTAAATTGAGAGAGTTGATGCAGTCATTGAATTCCTTCATTGATTTCCTGTTTGGAATCGCCAGACCTTTATACTCACTTTGTTCTCTGATCACATTAAAATCACCTCCGAGGGCCCAAGGAATGTTCTGATGCTCTCTCCTGAATTCCTCAAGCTCCGCCCATAAGTTTCTCCTACCAACTTGTCCAGAACTAGCATAAATGAATGACAGAAAACAACTATAGTCCATAGAGTCATTAGTTGCCCTGAAAATCGACCTTGATTGTTGATTAATCCTCCAAATCCTAATTGTTTAAATAGCCCCGTTACCACCATTGACGCCTTGCTACCGCCACCACCACAATTGCCTCACCACTGTTGCCGCCACGACTGCTCCGCTGCCACCACCACCCACCCGCCTCGCCGTCACCACCACCGCCCCGCTCGTCGCCGCCGCCTGGCTGCTACCAATATTTTAGTGCATATAAAATTATTTATAATTATATTTACTTAAATTTAAAAAAATAAATAAAATAATATTTATTAATAGTAAAAATGCATAAAATAAACTATTTGTTTAAATTAAAAAAATAATGGTGGTGACGGCTGGACGGCGATAGTGGTGGCGGAGCGGGGCAGGTGACGGAGAATAGTTTACCCTTCCCTAAGGTTTAACCGTAATTCGTATAGTTTGTTCGGTTGTTTCGAACTTTCCCTCTTATATCTTATTCAATGAATTGAATGACGGAATCACTCAACTCACAAATATACAATTCTTTAACCTCGCTGTGTGAAATTGTCTAAGAGGATGGATGTCGGTTTATAATAAATTATGTTACACTGACACGGATTAATAGTTCAACCAAAACTACTAAGACTAAGGGGTGCGTTTTTGTGGCTTCTATGCAACGATATTCATGATCTAGCAAGATCACTCTGAACTAGAGATTCCTGGTGAAAGAAAGACACCAACCTTCCTTTTTAAAAACTCAAGACAACAATCTTGAAAAGCAAACTTAATTTTTTATAGATTACAAGAGGCCATGAGGCCTTTAAATAGAATTTCGGCCAAGAGGCCTTTAAATAGATTACAAGAACTCCTCTTCCTTTTTTAAAAAGTAATCACTCAATCCTATTGAGAAAGAGATTGAAAAATAAAATCCTACACCAACTCTAGTTGCCTTATATAAATTTCGACCACTTTGAGTAGTATTACAAGACAAATAAAAATCCTACTTTAGAAGGAAAAACTTCATCTATCATAGTTGAATTATGATAAACTTACAAAGCCTTCTAGAATTAAGAAAGTAAATGAAAATCCTAATAAGAAAAGACTTTACTAGTCTCAGATGGGTTTAGGGAATGGCTAGGCCTTACTGTTAAGCCTTTAACTCCTTAACCTAATCTTCAACCTTTATTATTGGGCTCCAGTCCACATCTACGTTGCATCTACAAGTCCATTATATCGTGACCTTAATGGGCTTGGGCCTCATGGTTGGTAGATGGTTTTGGGCCTGTTAGGCCTTGAACTTGATCTCGAACTTTGAAGCTGGACTTGATCCATTTGACCTCTGGGTTCTTGATCTAGTAACTCGTCCAATTACTCAACTTGTTGATCTCTGAAACAGAGTTTTTGACCCCACAATGGGGCTCCCTGAGCCAAAACTTACGCTGAAAGGCTCTCCCTAAGCTCCTTTTATGCCAGCTGCTCTGGAGTGGAGGAAGAACTGGCACTGCTAGCTGGTTCTTCTTATGATGGGAGTCTCTCACCATGATGTTCACATCAGGAGGGGTGGTGGTGACGGCGGGATGGTAGTGGCAACATGGGTGGTGGCGGCGGCGGGATGGTAGTCAACCGTTAATCAAAGGGTATTTTCATCAAAAAGGACTAAAAACGCTAATAAAAAAATGGTAAGGGACTAATAATGCACCTGTAGTATTAATTGGGACCAAAAGTGCAACTACCCCTATTAAGAGGGACAAAAAAACAATGTGGCCAAAAACAAAAGCACGTAAACCATTATATATAATACCATTATTAGGGTATTACTTTTTTAGTTATTCTTAATAGGGATAGTTGCGTTTTTGGTCCCAAATAATAGTATAACTGCACTATTAATCCCTTAACATTTTTTATTAGCATTTTTAGTCATTTTTTACAAAAAAGTTTAGAAGATAACAGATTAACTCATTTGATCGCTAGTCAAACCTAATTTTTTCTTCAAAATGATTTGTACCATGATGTTTTTAATCCATCTGACTCAGTTCCTCATGAATGTTCAATCCATTTATAATCGACTCACAATCCAAAATGACGGTCGAAACTCTAAATGAGTTGAACATTCATGAGGATCCGGATCATAAAATCGGCTGAAAACACTACACTCACCTGGTAGTTCTAGTTTGTAAGCATTATTGTTAATATGTTGGATGACTCTGAATAGATCATCTCCTCATGGGTGCAACTTAGTCATTCTAGCTGCAGGAAATCTTTCCTTTCGCATATGAACCCAGACCCAATCACCATGTTCAAATACAACTTCCTTATGTTGGAGTTGAATACATAAGCTATGCTTGTATTGTACATTTTTCCAGTTAATATATCGATTTATGTTTTGGTTATATTTTGTTGTGCATTATTTGTCCATTTATATTATATAGTTAGATGATGAGGTGTCTTGTGTGACACAGTAGATCTCATCATTGGTTAAAAGACATAATATATAAATAAGGTTCGTAACCGAGACAGTTTTGGATAAACTGTCGGTTTAGGTTATTATGTGATTCTGATAATTGATTTGTCTAAACTAATTGAATCATATAGATATGCCCGGGGCATATTGAACTTTACCATTTAGAATGATTTGTCTTGTATTGATTTAATAAACAAATCATTCTTAGTATTCTATCTCTTAATCCATAGACTTGAGAGAACATGAGGATTAAACATAGTGTACTTTGATCTGTCAATGGGTGGGGTCAATTGTGTCCAATAGTCTCAGTAGGTTGGGTGCACATGTTTAGTTGCTAGGTGTGATGCTGCTTGTCTAAAGAAAACCATGTACTGGTGCGTCTGGGGTGATGGTGCTCCTGAGATGAGCTCGTTATGTTTATTATACTAAACCCAGATGGTGGACTTATGTCCGGTATAGTAAAAAGGTCGAATGGTACTAGTCTCGGAATTAAAGAAGTTAATTAATTAATTTATCAGTAAATTAATAAGTTAATGAGCACTATATCTTTGATGTGGAGAGATTATGAATAAATTAATTAAGTTGTTCCGAAAGCAATTCTGGTGTAGGATGGTAGTGCCATAATTAATCCGTTAGTGATACGATTAATTATGTATTTGGTTATTGATAAAGGTAGATTTAATTAATTAAGTAATTAATTAATCATTTTGTCAGTTGGTTGTGAATCATACAAGGAACTGGATCGGGGATAAGTGAATCCATGTATCAGTTAGTTGTGAATCATACCAGAAACTAGATTGGGATAAGTGAATCCCTGTATCAGTTGGATGTATATCAGTCCAGGAATAGGATTGAAGGAAACAGAAACCCAGGAGGAATGCCAATCCTAAACCAACTTGAGGTCTCTCTTGTAACTCTCTATATAGACAAGGGATTAGCTATTACACAATATACAATTCACAAGTTTTCAAGACAAGAAAACTAGAAAGAGAGAAAATGTTTTTCTCCCTCTAGCATAATCTAAGGAGGCCGGTTATTGTCCCAGGCAACAGTCGGTGGTTAATTTCGACAGGTGGCGGTGGCAGGAGAAATCCAGCCGCGGCGGTTGAAATTCATGCGGCGATGAGCTGCCGAATTTTTTTCGGCAAGTGGATTGTGGTGATTAGCTGATCAATTGTTCGTTGGATTGTTACCCACACAACATACGAACAAAGTCTTGAGGCATACAAGAGAATCACCTGAGTAAACGCTTCAATAGGTAATTCTTATGTTTCCGCTTTTTAATTAAGAATTTATTTGTTGCGTGATAAATCGAATAAGTACAAACCAAGATCCTACGCAATGTTATTTGAAGCAAGGGTTGGAATAGCGATTGTGCTAGCGTTTAGGCCTGGCCAGAGATTCCGATTCTGGAATGCGTAGCAAGAAAGTGAGTTTCTGACTAGGCCCGGGCAGATACTCAGCTTTCTTAGCTCTGTCCCTATTAAGATACTCAAAAACAGGTAAAGGAGATAGATAAGAGGCGTTAGGGGGTTAAAATTATAAACAATTTCAAATGGAGAATAATTAGTGGTGTTGTGCACAACCCTATTATATGCAAGTTCAGCTGTGAGGAGGCACTTTTCCCAACTTTTCAAATTCTTATTGATTATGGTGCGTAACAGAGTTCTAAAGGTTTTGTTTACGACTTCTGTCTGACTATCTGTCTGAGGATGGGCTGTTGTAGAGAACAGTAACTTTGTCCCTAGCTTTCCCAAGGGGTTCTCCAAAAAATGACTTAAGAACTTTACATTTCTATCGAAAACTATAGTTTGTGGTAATCCATGCAACCTAACAATTTCTTCAAAAACTAAGTTAGCAACATGAACTACATCTGACATTGTCCTGCAAGGAATAGAGTGAGCCATTTTAGAAAAACTGTCAACTACTACAAATACACTATTGTTCCCTCGCTGAGATCTTAGCAAACCAAGGATCAAATCCACAAAAATATCTGTCCAAGGGTCTGATAGTATCGGTATCGGAGTGTACAAGCCATGAGGCTTAACAGTGGATTTGGCAGCCTTGCATATCATGCAATTCCCTATGTATTTGGCGACATGCTTGGGCATGGATGGCCAGAAAAAATGTTCCTGCAAAATACGCAAAGTTTTGGCTACAACGTAGTGTCCCATTAATCCATCATTGTGAGTTTCTTGGATTAGTAACTCACCAATTAAACAAGAAGGAATACATAGTTTATTTTCTCTAAACAAGAAACCATCTCGTTTATAGAACTTATCATGTACTCCCTGTTCACAAGCTGCATAGATGTCAACAAAGTAAGGTTCTGTTGAATAATATTACTTAATCCAACTAAACCCTAATACTTTAGCATCTAAGATGGCAAGAATTGAATGACGCCTAGACAATGCATCTGCTACTGTGTTCTCATAACCCTTTTTATACTTAATTATATAAGAAAAAGTTTCTAAGAATGTACTCCACTTAGCATGTGATGCAACGGATTTAGTGTCGTATTACCGCTCATAATTACAATTTATAAATCTAATACCATTGATTAAGGTAGTATACTGGTCGATCCACAGGGAACGGAGGGTAAAATTCTGCTGCCAAATTAGAAAAAAACCCAGTAAAATGAAACAGGTATCACAACAGTATAACAAGTAGTTAAAAGAGTTGAATATGTAATTAAATGAATAAAGAAAATAAAAAATGAACAAGGAAAATAGTGAATGAGAGTTGGGATTCCTACTTCCCTGTAAGAATAGAGGCTTTGATATGGCTTATAGTTGTGAGTTAGGTTGCAGCTTCATACCAGGGAAGATCCAGAATATGCTTTAGAGCACAGTTTCAACAGAACACGAACAACACCTTTGTCACTTACTCCTTGACCACTCTATCAAATTGATATTTGGAGTCCCCGGTTGTCCTTGTATACAGCCTAACATCAATCCAACCAGTCCACCTAACAAGGGGATTGGACCTCCTTAACATACATACATCATACTAGGACTTGAATGAACTAAATTTATGATTGCTAAGGTATCATCAAATGAGATCTTCCTACAAGCATTCTAACTCTTATTCATTCGTGAGTTTCACAGAATAAGAGGTTGCTATCAGTATAATCATTTAAGACTTTCCTGAAGCAGTCTTGTTCTGATTAACTCAAGAGTTTGCATTTTAAGCATTAGCTTTAGGTATTGTCACTTAAGACTTTCCTAAGAACGTGCTTATTCTGTAGAGCTCTTAGGCTTAGCAGAGTACTAGTCGCCGAAATACAATCAATCAAGACTTCCCACAGTAGTGCTGCTAAGCTCTGAGATTCACATAGTATATTAGCACTGAGGTATTATCACTGAAGATTTTCCTACAAGCATTTAAACTCTGCTAGTCTCCGGTTAACACAAGATCTTTGGTTTCTACTTAAGATTTCCTGACTAGAATTCCAATCTTATGTTATCACAGCCCCTTTAAGTTGTATGATGTTGCCACGATAAGGATTTCTATGACATCCTCGCTTCACTCTTTACTCACTCTGTGTTTGAACCCAAAAAACTACACTACAATACTCACCATAAATAGGACTGGTGAGAGCTCAAGTACAATAGGGCTTAGCAAGTTTGATAACCATCTATTTCGCACATCAGCCGACAGAGAGGCTTAAACGTGCAGCTTGATGCTATCAAACCCATTTTAGTGTGCCTCTTGTAAATGAGGATTTCACCTTGCCTCTACCTCATTAGAGGAGTAAAAATCTCTGCAAGATCTTAGAACCTCAAAGGCTCTAAAGCAACCCTCATATAAAGATGAAAAAACATGAATAAAGAAAGAAATAATTTTAGATAAATCAACCCAAGTAACGAGTTCCAAAGGAAAAAACTCCGAACTCAACTACTACTCCTTACTCCCAACTGTCTCTTGTTCTTGTGTTCGGAGTTACTACTGCTATTTATAGAGAAACTCTAGTGAATGAAAATGTTGGATGGCAAAAATAGGAATTTCTAGATTGCTTGGTGGCTAAGGATTACAAGCTGGCTTCTTGGCAACTTCTAGGGGCAATCAATGACAACCAACAGTTAAAGGATCCCAGCAAAGTTCATAAATGATTTTGACGGTGTACTTCTTGTCTCCTCGGGCAGGAACCCTTAGTTGTAATGGGTACTTCATGTCTCATATGGTTCTGCCCGTAGCTGTTGTCAATGTGCTAAGTGTCCTTCTGGTTTCTGTCTGCTGCCAGTGCTGGTGATGATGATTAGACACTTAGCTGACGGTAACTTCAGTTAAGCGTCATATAGAAGTGTTATGTCTCTGTCACCATACACTGAAGGGGTAGACTTGGCTTCACTAGATGCTGTAGTTTCCTATTTTTAGCTTCTCACGTCTTTCTAACGCTGGCATTTGGTGATCGTCACGTTGAGACTTTCATGGGACACTGTTGTCCGATAGTCGTGATCTTCTCTTTAAGCTCTTGCTGCTTCGCTTTAATTGCTTCACTTTGTCAGGGTCACGTCCAGCGAATGTTGTCATGAACTGGACGTCTTCAGCTCACGGTCACTAAATACTGGATTTCACTGAACTTGTGAACTTCACGCTCAAGTGAAGCTGTCGTCTGCTGGTCGTGTCATTCCTTATAGCTTGTGAATTACTGGTTTTGTTCTGAATGTTGAGTCCGGAGTGTGGTTTTCTACAGTTTCATTACGTTCATCTTTTACCTGTAATTAACACAAGTAGAGTTGTAACTAGTATTTTTACCATGAGAATAGATCAAGAATCTATTTTTATGCATCTTAAAACTAGGCTAAAAACATGTAAAAAAATATGTATAAAATGAATTGCATCAACATGTTTTTTATTAAGTTTATGTTGGCCATGCAAATATTTGAAGGACTCACGATCTGTATGAATAACAAATTCTTTAGGCATCAAATAATGTTTTCAATGTTCTAAAGCTCTTATGATAGCATATAACTCTTTATCATAAACAAGATAATTCAATGTGGCATTAGCTAACCTTTCAGGGAAATATGTTATTGGCTTATCACCTTGTGTTAACACTGCTCTAATTCCAACTCCAGATGCGTCACATTCTACCTCAAAGGTGACGCGGAAATTTGGAAGCTGTAGGACTGGGGCTTTTGTCAACTCTTGCTTCAAGGTGTTGAGACCATCTTCCTGCGTTTTTCCCCACTGAAAAGGAATATCCATCTTAACCAAATTGTTAAGAGACGCAGCTATTGTTTATAAATCCTTAATGAACCTGCGATGAAAACTAGTAAGACCGTGAAAAGACCTCACCTCAGTGACAGTCTTAGGTGTTGGCCAAGAAAGGATGGCGTCAACCTTTGACTGATCAACCTTGATGCCGTCTTTGGAGACAATAAAACCTAAAAATATAGCTTCTGGCACACTAAAGGTACATTTAGAGATTTTCGCAAAAAGACGATGCTTCCGTAGGGTTTCAAGGACTAAAGCTAAGTGTTTAGCATGCTTTTTGGTTTTTCTACTATAATCAGGATGTCATCAAAATAAACCACAACAAATTTTCCTATAAAAGGCTTTTGTACATGGTTTATTAATCGCATAAAAGTAGAGGGTGCATTAGTAAGACCAAAAGGCATGACTAACCATTTATATAAGCTAAATTTAGTTTTAAATGCAGTTTTCCATTAATCTCCATGTTTCAGACGAATTTGATGATAACCTTGCTTGAGATCTATCTTAGAGAATATGGCAGCACCATGTAAGTTCTCCAACATGTCATCTAACCTAGGAATGGGATGTCTGTATTTTACCGTTATTTTATTAACAGCCTTATAATCAACACATATTCACCAAGTTCCATCTTTCTTAAGGATAAGGATAACTAGTACAGCACATGGACTCAAAGACTCACGAATCAAACCTTTGGCAAGGAGTTCCTCGACTTGCCTCTGCAATTCTTTGGTCTCCTCGTGGTTGGCTCGATAGGCGGGGCAATTTGGTATACTTGCTCCAGGGAGGAAATCGATATGATGTTCAATCTCTCTAATGGGCGGCAATCCTTTAGGAAGCTCCTCATGAAAGACATCTGCAAAATCGTGCTACACAGATTTAACTAAAGGTGGTAAACTATTAGGAATATCAGTATTTGTCAATAATGAATATTCCCTAAATCTGACCAAAACTAGAGCTCGTCTATATGCTCGTGCGACATCTCGAGAAAGTGCAAAGAATTGCATGGGTTAGGCTTCAAAGATGGAGGTTTCGAAACTACCTCTTTACCTTTGGAATATTTTGACACTCTCTTAGGGATAGGGGGAGTTTTAGCAACATTTTCCTTACCTTTAGGGATTTTCGCAGATCCCTTAGGGAGAGGGGGAGGTTGTTTGGCCTCTTATTTGCCTAACTGTTGCTTATCCTTTCCTGCACTAGAAGGGTTATTTTTTCCTTTGGCTTGTTCTTTACGTAGTATCTCCCGAGTTAGGGCAACCTGTGCAGAAAAAAGAGGTAACAGATTAGCCCTCTTACCTTTGTACAAGAAAAAATATCAGTTGGTGAAACTATCATTTGAGATTTTTCTATCAAACTCCCACAGTTTTCATAGCACTAAACGACAAGCGTTCATTGGTACTACATCGCAAAGTACTTATTTTTTTTTATCAGTCCAAGGTAGAAAGTGACTGTAGCTTGCTTCTGCACATTCACATCACCAACACTATCCAACAATTGCAACCTATAAGGTTTTGGATGAGGCAAACAAGTTAGTCTCAAATCATTAACTAAATACTCACTTACTACATTTGTGCATCTGCTTTTGATGAACAGTCGCTTATATATGATGAATAGTCGCTTCCTTTGATCCTCTGTCTTAAACTATATATAAAATATATTGTTACATTGCGTTTAGTTTGGTTCTGCTACAGGCTGAGCACTTAGAGACTGGAGCATGACTAGAGCTGAGTTTCTAATCAATGGTCCTTCTTTATACGTTGCCTCCAAA
The DNA here is from genome assembly GCA_030378225.1 of Knoxia roxburghii. NCBI lineage: Eukaryota > Viridiplantae > Streptophyta > Magnoliopsida > Gentianales > Rubiaceae > Knoxia > Knoxia roxburghii. The sequence continues at coordinate 38,450,146 of CM059415.1, read as the reverse complement.
GCTACTCTTGATTTGTCTTTCATTCTACAATGACAAGGTAGAACAAAAGACCAATCGTAACAAGACATAAGATCTAAAAAAATAAAAGAAATAAAAAAAACTAAAGGAAAAGAAAACAAACTCTTTGGCGTAATGCGCTAGGATGTGGCGGCTAGGTCGCGACGAGACGACGAGGTCGCGACGGTGGTTCTGCGTCATGCGGCAGCACTTTTAAATTTTGCAACTAGCTTCCTCCGAGAACCTATTCCTTTTACAAGGGGCTAGTTTGATGGGTTCTTTTCCCACAAGACTCAAAAGCAAAACTAGAAAACTCTAAAAACACAAAAAAAATGCTAAAAACAACTAGCAATCAAAGGACTAGTCTAACAGAAAGTAAAAATCCAAAACAAACAAAGGTGACAAAAAAAAGTAACTATAAGTATAGATGCTTATTAAGTCACACAAAAGCATAACAAAACTAAAGCAAGCAGGTACTCTCTCTAACCAAACTGTGATCCATCAAGAACACAAGCTCAACCACCGGGGAAAGGAAAGAGTTTTTACGCACACATAACCTAGGAGATACTTTTCACCCTTTACTCCCTTTGTGCTCACAAAAGGTGTGATCACTCCTATCTCCGAATTTCGTTTGCTTCCCTACAAAACTGTTAGTTTTGAATGCTGAAAAGCTTTGCTTGCATGAAAAACTAATCCCCACAGTTTACATATCGATTGTGTTTCAATATTAATTGTTCCTTTATATCATATGCATAGATGATAAGGTGCCGGGTGTAGCACAATACATCTTATCATTGGTTAAATTTATGATATATAAACACACGCTCGTAACCGAGATAGTTTGAACATACTATTGGTTTAGGTTATTGTATGATTTGGATAATTAGTTTGTGTAGACTAATTAGATCATACGGATTTACGCGAGGCATATTGAGCAAGACCTAAGAAGGATTGAATTAACTTGTGCTGATCTTCATAGTTAATTCGAACCTTATATTCAAATCTCTTATTCCCTAGACTAGAACGGGCATGAGAGTTAGACATCGTATACTTTGATTTGCAAAAGGATGCGGTCAATTGAGACCTAGATCTTGGTAAGTTGGGTATGCGTGTTTGGCTTCTTAGTGTGCTGTTGCTTGTCGAAAGGAATCTATGTACCAGTTTTCCGGGTTGATTGTGCTCCCGTGATGAGCTCGTAAGATTTATTATCTAAACCCAGCCGGTGGACTTATGTTCGGTTTAATAAGAAAGTCAAGTGGTACTACTCTAGGATACCAAGAAATCGATGAATTAATTTGTCAGTAAATTTATAAATCAACGAGCTCTATATCTTTGATGTGGGGAGATAGAAGAATAATAAAGTGAGCGCGAAGTAACTTCGTTTTTAAGCGGTAGTTTCCATAATTGGTCCATCAGTGGTATGACTAATTATGCGTTGGACTAATTGACATAGTGAATTAAATAAATTACCCTTATATTAATTTTATATTTAATTGAGAAAGTGGGTTATACGAAATAATCCTAAGGTTCGATTAATATTTAATTAACGAAGTGGGTTGAGAAATTAATTCTAAAGGTCGATTGGAGTTGACTGGTCTAGTGAGGACTAAGAGAGTCAACGAAAGTTCAACACTGAGGCCCAACTCAAAAGGTCACTAGGTCTCCCTTGAAGCTCCATATAAATAGTTAATGTTAGGCATTTTGAAGACATTAAGAAACTTTTAGGCAAAGTTGCCTAGAGAGAGAACTTCATCTTCTTCATTGAGTTCTTTCTCGAAGTCAGTTTAGGATCCTTCTTCTTCATGAAAACTCATCCCGGAGTTCGCCTATTTTTATTTTCATTTAGCCGCCCAGTCCGATTAGCCGTCGATTTTTGCGCGATTTATGGGTTCCACAATTTCTGGAATTTCGGCACCGGTTCTTGAAGTTTGATGCGCTGATCCACTTGTGCCGTGTTTGATCTTAGCCTTAGCTAGTGATCCATGTCGGATTATGTCCAGATCAGATCATGGTTAGATCTTCAGATCTGGCGAAGGGGAAGCAGGCGGTAAACAGGCATAGGATTTTCGGGCAACGATCTGTCGAGTTTTTTGAAGCGGGTTTCTTTTGGATTTTTTCCTTAGTGCCTTAGCCACCTTTTGGATAGTCACCACTCGATTTTGGGGTTGTCAGAGTTATTTGAGGGATTCGATAGTGGATTTCATAGTAGGCGGTAAATAGGTACAAGATCTTCGGGCAACAATTTGTCAAGGATTTGACGAGTTTTTCGAAGTAGGCTTCTTTTGGATTTCTTCCTTAGTGACTTAGATTCCTCCATAGATAGTCACCCACATGATTTCAGAGGTTTTTGGAGTCATTCTCGGGATTCTCTCGTGGTTGTTCCCAGGCGGTAAACAGGCACAATATTTTCAATCTTTGGTTTTCTTATTGCTTTGAGGACACGTTTCAAAGATATAATCTTTAAGTCTTCCTCTTTCAATTAAAGATTTAATTTTCAGCATGTCGTTTCAATAAATCGAATATGTATAAGCCTAGATCCGTTTAGGGTAAATTTTTAGAGCCTGGGCCAAATCGAAAGTCTCCGATTCTGGAATGCATAGCACGAAAGTGAGATTTTTGATTTAGCCTAGACCATATCTGTTTCATTCAAATTGGTATCAGAGCGAGTGTTTTGGCTTTATACTTGTTGATTTATTACACGGCTTTGTTATTTTATTAACAGTTGGTTATTATTCCTGGCTATTATGGTATTTATATTCATTCATAAACCCTGGGACATGTCCGAGCTCGTCTTTTTATTGAATGTGAATGTGCATAATAGTAATAACCACGAGCTGAAAGTCGTGTATGAATAGATTAATTCTTGTAGTAGGAATTATTCTATGATGCTGTCTTTAAATTCCTAGAAATCCTTTGTATATATGAATTTATGTAAAATGATGAAAAAGTTATTGTAGGTAACTCATATTCATGGGTTTTGGTTTATCGTAATTTTGGGTGATTCCTAATTACATAGAAAATCGAGAAAACCCGAATGAATGTGGAGGAATCCAAAAAACGAGTAGGAGTGACGCGACGGGATGTGTCAACAAGGCGTTAAAGGAAGACACGATTGAGAAAGCCATAATAGTTAGGAAATATTTAATTATGTATTTCCCGTTTTATGTCCTTATCATTGCTTGTGTGTTTTCATTTTATGTTTTATGCATGATCGAAAACAAACAAGTTTTATGGGTGCAATTAACTAAGGTAGATAATTCGCATGTTAAAACTCCAACGGTTTTATAGGTGCTAATTACCAAATTTAAGATATTGCATGTTAAAACGTAAAAAATCCTCAATTTTAAGAATCAAAGTGAGAGCTGGTTGGTTTATATGCCCATGGCTTTCATTATGAATTCATATGTGATGTGGATAGACTTGCGCGTTGGCTAAGGACCTTCCTCCATTCAGATGAGTCTTTAAATCATAAGATCACTAGATTGAATTTCTAAAGAGATGACTATAGTGAGTTTAATTCGAGAACCTTGTGACACCCTCTCTGTTGAGGCGCATTAGTATCCTAAGTTACAAACTTAGAAGTCACGTAATGACATACACTTAGTGTACCATTTGTAGTATTCCTCCTGTGAGGTCACGCTACTTATGTGTGCAGCAAAAATCACCAACAATTAATTTCATTTATCAAAAGATTATTGGTCAGATAATGAAATGAATGATATTAATGAACTTAGATTCTTATCGAGCAAATGTAGCTTAGCGTAGACGTTCACACGCGTGACTTGCGTGAATCCCGGTGTTAGAGATGTTAGTAGATGATTATATTGTTTTGAGGATATCAATATTTTCTTAAAAGACAAAATATTGAAACTTGGCTGTTTATTTATTTTTCAGTTGTCGATATGGCATTTAATACAATATTTTTCACACTAAAAGAGAACAAATTAACTGGTCAAAATTATATCAATTGGAAACATGATTTAGACATTGTTCTCACGGTTGAGCAATGCAAGCTCGTGCTCCCTGAGGTATGCCTAGAAACGTCAGATGACTAATATGGCTAAGGGCACACTTGTGAGAGACCACGTACTTGAGATGATTAGTAACATCAATGAGATTGAGGTTTTAGAAGGTGATACTCCAGGGTTTTGCATCATAATTTTGAAGATTGCTAATCAGATGCTTAAGCCAGATATTGCCAAGAAGAAAAAGCCGAAAGGCAAGTGCTTCAAATATAGCAAGGGAGGACATTGGAAGCCAGATTGTCCAAAGCTCAAAGGTACGACCATTTTGCCTTAGTTACTGAGACATGTTTAGTAGTGATTCCCACAGATACTTGGTGTGTGGATTCAGGAACCACTCATGTTTCTAATTCTTTGTAGGGTTTACCAAGTAACCCAGATGCTTAGAGAAGGTGAAATGGAAGTTTACTTGCGTGACACTATCAGAGTGTCAGTGAAAGTAGTGGGAGTGGCTAGACTTATTTTCAAAATAATGTTGTAATAGTTTTTTGAATAATTTTCTTTATGATCTGAGTTTTAGAAAGAATTTACTTGATGTTTCTAAACTCTTATTGGATAGTTATAAGTTTGTTTTATCTAATAGTTCTGTTATTAAAAAGAACGAGAAACTTATATGTTCCGGTTCATTGGTGAACAATATCTTCTCGATAAAAAATTAACTCCCCAGTAGTGCAAAACACTGAGATTAATAACATATCATTGAATCATAATAAGAGGAAGAACCGTGTAAAATGAACCAAATTCATTTTTGTCACCTAAGACTAGGTCATATAAACTTTAGTAGAATTCAAAGGTTGGTCAATGCTGGGCTCTTGGGCTCATTAGATATTGACATTTACCCAACTTACGAATTTTTCTTGGAGGGTAAAATAACCAAGAAGCTTTTCAGGATCAAAATGGTTTTAGAGTTGGTTCACTCGACTTATGTGGACCTATGGCAATTCAAGCCAGAGGTAGTTTTGAGTATTTTATGATCTTCACAGATTACTACTCAAGGTATGGTATGTTTACTAGATGTGCCACAAGTCGGAATGTTTTAGCAAGTTCAAAGAGTTTTGGATAGATGTGGAGAACCATCATTGTAAAAGTATCAAGTCATTACGATCCGATCATGGTGGCGAATAACTATCCAGAATTTAGGAGCCACTTATCAGAGATTTACCATCTAAGTCCGTGCCTTCAACCCTGTAGAGTTATGGTCAGGGCAAAAGCCCAGTATTAGACATCTCAAAATCTGGGATTGTCCAGCACCTGTGCTTGAGACAGATACGGGCAAGTTAGATGCAAGACCTGAGGTAATGTCGTTTGTAGGATATCCCAGAGGAACGAAGGGTTGTTTATTCTGTAGTGCTAAAAATCAGAAGGTGGTGGTTAGTACCAACACTAGATTTTAGAAGAGGACTATATTTTAAACTACAAACCAAGTAAAAAGATTGTGCTAGAAGAGTTTATTGGACAGTCTAGTATTCCTAATACACCAATACAGGTAGATACACCATAGAATACTGCACGAGTTGTCACGGATGATGCGATTACAGAGGTGGTGGCTTGTCGTAGTAGGAGGGTTGTCTGACAACCGGAGAGGAACGTAGGTTTGGAAAAATAGTCAGATTTGGTCCCTTGTGCTCACGAACCAGACCCAGTTAACTACAATAAGGCACTCCAAGATAAAGATGCAGATTCTTGGCAAAGGGCAACGATTACATTGCAAAGGCCCAAGAGCACAAGGTTTATAAGCTTAAGAAGTCTATTTATGGATTTAAGCAAGCATCTAGATCTTGGAACATCCGGTTTGATGAGAAAATACTATGGGTTTACTCAGTGTCTGGATGAGCATTATGTGTATCGCATGCGTGATGAAAACTTAGTGGTGTTTCTTGTACTTTACGTCGATGATATTCTTTTTATCGGTAATAGTGAGAAGGTATTGTCAGATGTAAAGGAATGGTAGTTTAGGCAAGTTTGATATGAAGGATTTGGGAAAGGCTGAACATATACTTGGGATCAAGATTGTTCGAGATCGTAAGAGATATTCACACACTTTCTCAGGCTTCTTACATAGACATGATTTTGGCTCGTTTTAACATACAGAACTCCAAGAAAGGTTTCCTACTTTTCAGATATGGAGTGCATCTATCTAAGGAGCAGTCTCCTAAGTAGATAGAAACCATGAAGACAATTCCTTATGCATCTACGGTAAGAAGTCTCAAATACGCGATATTGTGTACGAGGCTGATATTTGCTTTACCGTCAGCATAGTTAGCAGATATCAGAGTAACCCAGGAAAAACTCAAGTATTTGCACAGAATGAAGGATCAAGTTTTAGTCTATTAGGCGCAAGAGCTAGTTTCAAGGGGTTACACATATTAGGATTTCTAAAGTGATATGGATAAAAGAATATTTACCTCTGAGTTTGTGTTTACTCTTGGAAATGGAGCCATAGTATGGTGGAGTGTCAAGCAGAAATGCATGGCAGACTCCACAATTGAGGCTGAATACGTTGCCGCGTCAGAGGCAGCGAAGGAAGCAGTGTGGTTTAGGAACTTCATAGTGAATTTAGATGTGATTCCTGAGTTGCCTAGGTTTATCACAGTTTATTGCGATATCAATAGTGCAGTAGGAAACTCGAATGAACCACAAATCCACAAGGTGAGTAAACACATAGAGCGCAAGTACCACCCAATACGAGAAATTGTAAAGAGGGGAGACATGAGTGAAGATAGTATCAGTAAACAACCTTTCATATCCATTCACGAAAGCATTGACTGCAAAAGTTTTTAAGACCCACGTGAAGGGCATTGGAGTTAGATACTTGGCTGAACCTTGATAGTTCTCTAGATTTTGGTGTGACATTAGAATAAGTGTATTAAACCAGTTTTTATACTTCAGAGCATAGCTTTGGTATTAGTGGGAGATTGTTAGTTTTGAATACTGAAAAGCTTTACTTGTATGAAAAACTAATACCTACAATTTACATATCGATTGTGTTTCAATATTAATTGTTCTTTTATATCATATGCATAGATGATAAGGTGCCGGGTGTAACACAGTATAACTTATCACTGGTTAAATTTATGATATATAAACAGACACTCGTAACTGAGATAGTTTGAACATACTATTGGTTTAGGTTATCGTATAATTTGGATAATTAGTTTGTCTAGACTAATTAAATCATACAGATGTGCCCAGGGCATATTGAGCAGGACCTAAGAAGGATTGAATTAACTTGTACTTATCTTCGTAGTTAATTCGAACCTTATATTCTAATCTCTTAATCCCTAGACTAGAGCGGACATGAGAGTTAAACTTTGATTTGCTAAAGGGTGCGGTCAATTGTGGCCTAGATCTCGTAAGTTGGGTACGCGTGTTTGGCTTCTTAGTGTGCTGTTGCTTGTCGAAAGGAGTCCATGTACCGGTTCACCGGGTTGATGGTGCTCCCGTGATGAGCTCGTAAGGTTTATTATACTAAACCCGACCTGTGGACTTATATCCGGTATAATAAGAAAGTCGAGTGGTACTCGGATACCAAGAAATCGATAAATTGATTTGTCAGTAAATTTATGAATCGATGAGCACTATATCTTTGACGTGGGGAGGTAGAAGAATAATAACGTGAGAGCGAAATAATTTCGTTTTTGAGCGGTAGTTTCATAATTGGTCCGTTGTTGGTACGACTAATTATGCGTTGGACTAATTGACAAAGTGAATTAAATAAATTACCCTTAGATTAATTTTATATTTAATTGAGAAAGTGGGTTATACGAAATAATCCTAAGGTTCGATTAATATTTAATTAACGAAGTGGGTTAAGGAATTAATTCTAAAGGTCGATTGGAGTTGACTAGTCTAGTGAGGACTAAGAGAGTCAATAAAAGTCTAACACTAAGACCCAACTCAAAAGCCCACTAGGTCTCCCTTGAAGCTCCATATAAATAGCTAATGTTAGGCATTTTGAATACATTAAGAAACTTGTAGCCAAAGTTGCTTAGAGAGTGAAACAGAAGCCTAGAGAGAACTTCATCTTCTTCATTGAGTTCTTTCTCAAAGTCGGTTTCGGATCCTTCTTCTTCGTGAAAACTCATCCAGGAGTTCGCCTAGTTTTATTTTCGATAGCCGCCCAGTCCGATTAGCAGTCGATTTTCGCGCGATTTCTGGGTTCCACAATTTCAAGAATTCCGGCGCCGGTTCTTGAAGTCTGACGCACCGATCCACTTCCTGCGTGTTTGATCTTGGCCTTGGCTAGTGATCCACATCGGATTGCGTCCAAATCGTGGTTAGATATTCAGATCTAGCGAAGGGGCGGCGGTTAACAGGCATAAGATCTTCGGGCAACGATCTGTCACGGATCTGTTTAGTTTTTCGAAGTGGGTATCTTTTAGATTTTTTTCTTAGTGACTTAGCCACCCAGTGGATAGTTGCCCTCTCGATTTTGGGGTTGTCGGAGTCATTTGAGGGATTCGATAGTGAATTTCGCGATAGGCGATAAATAGGTGCTGGATCTTCGGGTAATGATCTGTCAAGGATCTGACGAGTTTTTCGAAGCGGACTTCTTTTGAATTTTTTTCCTTAGTGCCTTAGCTTCCTCCATAGATAGTCGCCCACACTATTTTGGAGGTTGTCAGAGTCATTCTCGGGATTCTCTCGTGGTTGGTCCCAGGCGGTAAATAGGCACAGGATTTTCAGGTTTGGTTTTCTTATTGCTTTGAGGACACGCTTCAAAGGTATAATCTTTAAATCTTCCGCTTTAAATTAAAGATTTAATTTTTAGCGTGTAGTTTTAATAAATCGAATATGTATAAGTCTAGATCCGTTCAGGGTAAACGTTTTAGAGTCTGGGCCAGATCGAAAGTCTCCGATTCTGGAATGCATAGCACGAAAGTGAGATTTTTGGTTTAGCCCGGACCAGATTTATTTCCTTCAAAAACTTTAGAGCACGTTAACTTTTTCTTAACCTTTGGCTTGTCTTTTCTTGCTCAACCAGACTTTTGCTGAAGAGCTATTATTTTTTCAGGTTTTGTCAAACCTTAAGGATGGCTCTATGGTTCTTGCCTCTTCTCACTATTTTTAGACTTTTTCCTGGATTTTAGAACTGTTATCTATCTGCGAGTGGGAATTCAATCTCAAATACTTAACAAGAGGACAACGTTATCGAGCTTCAAGTATTCTCAAGAATACCACAACTCAACCTTAATGAACACCCACTAACCTCTGAGTTGTCAAACTCCGTGTTCCTCGTGCACCAAAATGTGAAAATACGTTTTCACCCTTGCAAATTCCAAACTCGTATTACCTGACAGAAAATCCAATGATAGATCAAATAGAACAAAAACAACTTTGACACTAGAAAGAACACAGACACAAATTTTGAAACCCATGAAACTCACACAGGGGTATTTTGGTAATTTTTGGCAAGTTTCGAAGCAACTTTCTAGGATTTAAAAACACGTTTCTGACAACTAGAATTAAACAATGACACAAGTTTTATCTAGAGGAAGACATATAGACTCAAAAAAAATTAAAAATCAAAGAAAAAAGACTCAAAACAAACAAACACCTCAGGCTCTAAGGGGGACTCAGACACTGGTTCTAACACAGATATTTGGACTGACAATTTGGCTGATTTTCAACCAATAGACACAAAAAAACCTGAAAATTCAAAGACAATGAGTTTGAAAAAGACTCCTAGATATTTGGATCAAAAATTAGACAAATTTTCTAATCGATAACAACAACAAAAATTTCGAAAACCATAAGACAGAATAGAACGAAAAACTTAGCTCTGATACCACTCTGACGGAGGTTTAGCCGCCCCTTCCCTAAGGGTTAACTAAATCCGAAGTTTTGTCAGGTCGTTTTGAACTATCCCTTCCTGTATCTTATCAATGAATTGAATGGCGGAATAACTCAACTCACAAACACGCAATTATTTAACCTCTCTGTGCGAAATTAACTACGAGGATGGATGTTGGTTCATGATGAATTCTATCAAACTAACACAGATTAATAGCTCAAACTAAACTATTAAGACCAAGGGCGCGTTTTGTGGTTCCCACGCAAGGATATGCACGATCTCGCAAGATCACTCTAAACTGGAGATTGGGTGAAAGAAAGACACATATCCTAGCTTTCGAAATTTACAAGACATGCAATCTTGAAAATTATTCAATTATTGGCTCAACTATTGAAATTTTTGGCCATGAGGCCTTTAAATAGTTTACAAGAAAGCTCTCTTCATTTTCTAAAAAGGTAACCTTCAATCCTAGTGAGAGAAAGATTACAAAAATAAAATCCTACTCAACCTCTAATTGGCTAGGGAATTTCGGCCATATAGAGGGAATTACATGACAAATAAAACTCATAATATAGAAGGAAAAACTCCATCTATCCTAGTTGAATTAGGATAAACTTACAAAACCTTCTAGACTAAGAAAAATAAACCATTATCGTAATAGGAAGAGACTTGTTTAGTCTCAGACGGGCTTAGGGAATGGCTAAGCTTTGTAGTTAAGCCTTTAATTCCTTAACCCAATCTTCAACATTTATTATTGGACAGTTCACATCTATGTTGTGTCTGCAAGTCCATTATTGAAAAATCTCATGACGTTAATGGATTTGGGCCTCGTTGATGGTAGATGGGCTTGGGCCTCTTGTTGGGCTTCTTCAATCACAAACTGCAAGACTTTTTGCACCTTTTATTTCTCGTCATAGGCCCAACAATATCAATTATTGGATATCGTTTGAAGACGTTTGGATCCACTTGGGGTTTCCCTAAAGTGGCACATTTCTTCCTCTTCCCTTGACTTTTTGCGCCAATTCTTCTAGAATAGAGGAAGAGCTGGCTGGCTCTTCTTCTGGTGGTGGAGGTTGGTTTATCTTAATGTCCACATCACTAGCTATTTGTAGTAGTCTCCCACTGACTTGGTTCACTGCATGATGTTAGTCAAAGTCTTAAACATCTCGAGGGTGTAATGTGGAGGCACATACTTGTGACACGTAACTCTCTTTAGCTGTTCCATGTAGTGATTGGTTCATCCTGGCATTTTTCTCTATCATAGACTTAATACTCCCACCATATGAGGGCATAGTATGAGAACTCGGAGTAGCAAGGTGAAGTCACTCGCATTTTAGGTACTTATTGGCTTTTATTAGACCTTCCATTCGATATTCTCATCCTATGTAGGTTTCAAGGTCAGCTTTTCCATTGAAAGGTGGAAAGTTGACCTTATGGGGTTATGAAATTTTAGAGTTTGGAAACAAGAAATGGAAGAAAAATAGGAGTTATGGGGAGTTAGGATAACTTGGTAAGAGAAAATTTGAAAGCTCACGCGTAGGTGCGAAAAAATGAATTCAGAAAATGAAGTGCAGAATTTAATTTTAAACCTTTTGGGTGATGACCGCGTGGGGTCGAACCAAAGTGCCCAAAGCACATCGTGACAGACTACGAGCATATGTTGCTCTCGTGATTCCTAACGAGTGGTTAAGGTTTGAATGGTGAGTGGCTGACGATAAATTAAGAGTCCTCTCGGTCTCTCTCCACAAAGCTGCCGAAGCTTACTGCGAGTGATCGCGAGCTATAGGGAGCCTCGTGGTCTCTCATGACTTACCTTTGTCTGCTCATCCTAATGGTCGCCAGTGGCTGCAAGCTCTCTAGCTGGTTCGCGGTCTCTCGTGACTATCTTAGTGCAGCCGATCTTCATTGTAAAACTTCCATTTGTCTGTCACTATCTTTTTCTTCTATTAATCTTTCCATATGAACTTTCTACTCAGCTTACAACCATTCATGTTAGCATTTATTATTTTGCATAGGTATTTATTTTTGAACTTTAAAAAAAAGACATAAAAAAATAAAGATGCAATAAAGATGTATACTAAAAAAATGGATATAAAGAAGATATTATTGATTCGGTTGCCTCCCAAGAATTGCCTCGGTTTAATGTCACAAGCCCGACTGATGTAAACCATATTCACCTAGTTTAAGGATGTATTTTATCTTGTTTTATGTAAACCATATTCACCTAGTCTAAGGGTGCATTGAAGCTATGCATGGAGTTTTGGAGAAGAAAAGAGTATGCTAGAGGCTTCAATAGAGAACAAAAACGAAAAAGACAGAAGGAGCGCATGGCGAGAGGCCGCGAGCCTCTCTGAGCTCGTGGCCGATCACAGCCAACCTCCCGAAATGGTTTGCTACAGATTGCGAACCAATTCTGACTTGAGACTGGTTGCGACCTGCAACAAGGGATAGACATATCTTACTCCGTGATAGTAGTGAGGAGGATTGGGCTCGTGACTACTTGCCACTTTGAATGTCTAGGACACCTCAAAGTTCGCGAGAGACCGCGAACCATTAATAAAGGCTCGTGACTGCTTGCCACATATAAGCGGAATGAAAAGACCGTGATGCCTTGGAGAGCTTGGGGAGAAAGAAAGCTAAATTAAGCAAAATGAGACTTCAGAATGAGAGAATGAATAGTCAGAGACCACTTGTAGAAATATTGCTATAGATAGTTAAAATCTATAACAATATTAATAATTAGCAATTATAAATAAACAATTATTTTTTTGATACAGAAATGACTCGAACTCAAGACCTATTGTCTTAAGCGGGGAGTGTGATGCGATTCATTTTTTACATATTTTTTACTTGTTTATACCCTAGTTTATAGCTGTATATGTACATATTGTTAATCTGTTTGTATAGTTAAAATGCTAGCTACGGTTTTACTTGTGTTATTTGCATGTAAAATATGCATGGAATGAGACTGTAGAAAACCATACTTAGAACTTAGCATTCAGAGTAGAACCAAGGATTCTCAAGCTAGAAGGAATGACATGGCTAGCAAACGATAACTGCACTTGAGTGTGAAGTTCACCAAGTCTGGTGAAATCTAGCATTTAACGACCTTGAGCTGAAGACGTCTAGTTCATGACAACATTCACTGGACGTGACCCTGACAAAGTGAAGACATCTAAAGTGAAGCAGCAGGAAGGAATGACATTCAGAGTAGAACAAAGGATTCTCAAGCTAGAAGGAATGACATGGCTAGCAGACGATAACTGCACTTGAGCGTGAAGTTCACCAAGTCTGGTGAAATCTAGCATTTAACGACCTTGAGCTGAAGACGTCTAGTTCATGACAACATTCACTGGACGTGACCTTGACAAAGTGAAGACATCTAAAGTGAAGCAGCAGGAATTTAAAGAGAAGATCATGGTCATCAGACAAAAACGTCCCATGAAAGTCTCAATGTGACGATCTCTAAACGCCAGCGGCAGAATGACGTGAAAAGATGATGATAGGAAACTGCAGCGTCTAGTGAAGCCAAGTTTAACCCTTCAGTGTACGGTGACCAAGACAGAACACTTCTAAGTGACATTCAGCTGAAGTCACCGTCAACTGAGCGTCCGACCAACATCACTGGCACAGGCAACGGAAAGATTCCAGAAGAGCAGTTAGTATGCCGATGAAAGATAAGGGCAGGACCACAAGAGACAAGAAGGACAACATTACAGCTAATGGTTCATGCTTGAGGAGACAAGAAGTACACCAGCGTGGGAATCAAACAGTTGAAGTACACTCAAAACAGTGTTGCAGGATACTTTAACCATTTCTGAACTGCGCAGGGATGTTTTTACGGCTGGTTGTTAGTGTTTGCCCCTGGAAAATGCCAAAGAAGCCAGCTTGCGATCCTTAGCCTCCAGAAAATCTGGAAATTCCCATTTTAGCCACCAGTATTTCATTCACTAGATTTTATTCTATAAATAGTAGTAGTTAGCTCTGAATTCATTAACAAGAAACAGTAGGGGGTAAGGAGTAGTAGTTGAGTTCGGAGTTTTTTCCCTTGTAACTTGTTACTTTGGTTTTTTTATCCAAAACTCTTTTCGTTTCTTTATTCATAATTTTCTTTTCATATAAGTGTTAATTTGGAACCATGAGGTTCTAAGTTCTTACAAGGATTTCTACTTCTCTAACGAGGTAGAGATAGGGTGGGATTTTCACTTACAATATGCATTAAAGCAGGTTTGATGGTGTCAAAATACTCGCTTAAGCCTCTCTATGTTGGAGTAGAATACATAAGCTATGCTTGTATTGTACAGTTTCCCAGTTTAATATATCGATTTGTGTTTCAGTCATATATTGTTGTGCATTAATCGTCCATTTATATTATGTAAGTAGATGATGAGGTGTCTGGTATGACACAGTAGATCTCATCATTGGTTGAAAGACATAATATATAAATGATGTTCGTAACCGAGACAGTTTTGGACAAGCTGTTGGTCTAGGTTATTATGTGATTCAGATAATTGGTTTGTCTAAACTAATTGAATCATATAGATATGCCCGGGACATATTGTGAAAGATTTTGGTAGGACCTGGGTTTGCACTTGCTCAATTTACCACGCAACAAAAATTTCTATTAAAGCGGAATCTTAGAAAAGTACCTTTGAAGCGTGCACTTGGTGATTCTCTTGTATGCCTCAAGACTATGACTTCACGTTGTGTGGGCAACGAACTAGAAGTCAATTGATCAGCTACTCATCACAATCCACCTGCTAGAAAACTCTAGCCCCGCAGCACCTGACACGTACTATAAACGCACCGCCCGCAGAGAGAGAAAGCTACGCGCAGCTGGTATAGACCAAGGCCAAAATTTCAGCCACTAGAAACCCAAAAACCAGCTGCACACTTTCTTGAAAATTCGACTTGGAGAGAGAAACGTTTTCTCTCTCTAGAATTTTCTCTCTCTAGAAATCCTGTGGATTAATTGTGTAATTGTTTTTTTCTGAATGACTGATCCCTTGTCTATTTATAGAGTTACAAGAGAGACTCCAAGTTGGTTTAGGATTGGTCTTCCTACTGGGTTTCTGTTTTCCTTCAATCCTGTTTCTGAACTGATACAGATTCTGTTTCCTTCAATCCTGTTCCTGGACTGATACACTCCCAACTGTCACAGGGATTCACTTATCCCAATCCAGTTCCTGAGATGAATCACTCCCAACTGACACAGGGATTCACTTATCCCAAACCAGTTCCTGGGATGATTCACAACCAACTGACATAAGGATTAATTAATTTCTAAATTAATTAAATCTACCTTTGTCAACAACCCAGTACATAATTAATCGTACCACTAACGGATTAATTATGGCACTACCAACCTACACCAGAATTGCTTCCGGAACAACTTAATTAAATTATATTCATAATCTCCCCACATCAAAGATATAGTGCTCGTTAATTCATTAATTTACTGATAAATTAATTCATCAACTTCTTAATATTCCGAGACTAGTACCACTCGACCTTTTTACTATACCGGACATAAGTCCACCGGCCGGGTTTAGTATAATAAACATTTCGAGCTCATCTCGGGAGCACCATCACCCCGGACGCACCGGTACATGGTTTCCTTTCTACAAGCAGCAGCACACCAAGTAACTAAACACGCGCACCCAACCCACCGAGACTATTGGCCACATTTGACCTCACCCATTGGCAGATCAAAGTACACTATGTCTAATCCTCATGCCCACTCGAGTCTAGGGATTTAGAGATAGAATACAAGGATCAATTTGTCTATTAAATCAGTACAAGACAAATCATTCCTAAGAATCATATAGATATGCCCGGGGCATATTGAACTTGACTCTTAGGAATGATTTGTCTTGTACTGATTTAATAGACAAATCGATCCTTGTATTCTATATCTAAATCCCTAGACTCGAGTGGACATGAGGATTAGACATAGTGTACTTTGATCTGCCAATGGGTGAGGTCAAATGTGGCCAATAGTCTCGGTAGGTTGGGTGGCGCGTGTTTAGTTACTTGGTGTGCTGCTGCTTGTCGAAAGGAAACCATATACCGGTGCGTTCGGGGTGATGGTGCTCCCGAGATGAGCTCGAAATGTTTATTATACTAAACCCGGCCGGTGGACTTATGTCCGGTATAGTAAAAAGGTCGAGTGGTACTAGTCTCGGAATTAAAGAAGTTGATAAATTAATTTATCAGTAAATTAATGAATTAACGAGCACTATATCTTTGATGTGGGGAGATTATGAATATAATTTAATTAAGTTGTTCCGGAAGCAATTCTGGTGTAGGTTGGTAGTGCCATAATTAATCCGTTAGTGGTACGATTAATTATGTACTGGGTTGTTAACAAAGGTAGATTTAATTAATTTAGAAATTAATTAATCCTTGTGTCAGTTGGTTGTGAATCATCCCAGGAACTGGTTTGGGATAAGTGAATCCCTGAGTCAGTTGGGAGTGATTCATCCCAGGAACTGGATTGGGAGAAGTGAATCCCTGTGACAGTTGGGAGTGTATCAGTCCAGGAACAGGATTGAAGGAAACAGAATCTGTATCAGTCCAGAAACAGGATTGAAGGAAAACAGAAACCCAGTAGGAAGACCAATCCTAAACCAACTTGGAGTCTCTCTTGTAACTCTATAAATCGACAAGGGATCAGTCATTCAAAAAACACAATTAATCCACAGGATTTCTAGAGAGAGAAAACGTTTCTCTCTCCAAGTCTAATTTTCAAGAAAGTGTGCAGCTGGTTTTTGGGTTTCTAGTGCCTGAAATTTTGGCCTTGGTTTATACCAGCTGCGCGTAGCTTTCTCTCTGCCAGGTGCTGTGGGGCTAGAGTTTTCTAGCAGGTGGATTGTGGTGAGTAGCTGATCAATTGACTTCTAGTTCATTGCCCACACAACGTGAAGTCATAGTCTTGAGGCATACAAGAGAATCACCAAGTGCACGCTTCAAAGGTACTTTTCTATGATTCTGCTTTAATAGAAATTTTTGTTACGTGATAAATCGAGCAAGTGCAAACCCAGATCCTACCAAATTCTTTCAATTGGTATCATAGCCTGGTTTAGGGGGTTTTGGTACTTGTTCGATTTATTACATGGTTTTATTTGCAGGTGATTTAGAATCCCGACTATTATGGTTACGTTTGTATGGGTTTTAATTAAACTCCGGGACATGTCCGGATTTAATTTTATTATGAATGTTTGTAATAGTATAACCACGTGCTGGAAGCCGTGTAGGATTAGATCAAATCTGTAGTAGGATTTTTTCTATGTAATTTCGATTATTTAATTTTCCTATAAAGCCTTGCAGTAGGAAAATTGTTTTTTTTGTAATCGAAGGCGTTATGGTGGGCGACTTGGATTCGTGGGTTTTGGGTTATCATGAATTTGAAGAAACCCAAGAAAACCCAGAACGAATTGCAAGAAGACCAAATAGTCTGGGAAAAAGCGAAGGAGGAGTTGGCGGCAGGAGGAGACGCCGACAACGATTGCCGGCAGCAAAATCGCCGGCCGGCAACCCAAAAACGCAGCAGCAGCGCGCGCAGGGCCACGCGCGCACGGCCCGTGCGGGCTGTGCGCGTGGGCAGCACGGCCCTCGGGCCGTGCTGCGGCCCGGGCGGCCAGTTCGGGCTGTTTGGGCTATTTTTGGCCCGTTTTTCCTCCAGTTTTCATTTTTTGAAGTTCAAGACTCTCTCCATCGAGTGATGTGATAGGACACGAGATCAATGAAAAGGATGGAAGCAATTAAAACCATAATAGTCGTGAAATTTATTTTACGTATTTATTTCCCGTATTTATTGTTTTAATTTTTATGCTTTATTTTTGTGCTGTATTTTAGATGCATGAATTAAAGCATGTCTGGTTTTATGGTTGCATATAACTTAGGTTAGTTAATTGCATGTTAAAATCGGAAAAACCCTCATTTTGGAAATCTAAGTGGGAGCGGGTTGTGTTATATCCCCATGGCCACCATTACGGGTTCATATGCGATGTGGGTGGGCTTGGGCGTTGGCATTAGGGCCTTCCTCCATTCGGATGAGTCCAGCCCCGAGATCGCTAGACTATGAACTTCTGAGTAAGATGACTATAGCGAGTTTAACTAGGAAAAATGCGACACCCTCTCTATCTGAGGCGCACTATCCTGAGGTAACAAACTCAGAAGTCACGTAATGGCACACACTTAGTGTACGATCTGCAGTATTCCTCCCGCGAGGTTACGCTGCTTACTTGTACGGCTGAAAGCACCGACTATTAGCTACATTGATCAAAAGATCGTTGGTCAGATAGTGTAGTTAATGAACTTGGTTCTTCTCAAACGTCCACACTGCTTGGCTTGCGAGAATCCTGGTGGATGAGATGTTGGTGGATTAATATTATTGTTTTGAGGGAAATCAATAATTAAATTGAATTTTCATGTTTTTTGAAAATTCTAGCATATATAACTGAAACACTGTTTGTTTACTTTCCAGTTTAAATCGATATGGCATTCAATCCTTTAGCTGCTATTTTAAAAAACAACAATTTAACTGGAACTAATAATGTCGATGGAAGTCGTAACTTGGACATTGTCCTTAGGGCTGAGAGCGCTCCTATGAGAGATCGTGTCATTGACATTATTAGTAACATCAAGGTTGAGGTAGTGGGAGGCGAAATCGTTGGTGAAACCAAAGCCGATATTGTCCTCCAGAGCTTGCCTCAAAGCTATGAGTGGATTCGGTTGAACTACAACATAAGTAAGATGTTGTGGAGTTCATCCGAGCTCTTGGCAGAGTTGATAGCGGCTCAAAACTATGAGCGGATTCGGTTGAACTATAACATAAGTAAGATGTTGTGGAGTTCATCCGAGCTCTTGGCAGAGTTGATGGCGGCTAAAAGTCTTCTTCAAGAGAAGAAGCGAGCTTTAGTCACAGTCGAAGCTTTAGAATCTTCTTCTGAGGCTGAGGCTAGAAAGAAGAAGAGAAAGCTCGAGGCAGTAGCTAAAAAGGCACAAATTGTGCCTAAGCCAGATATTGCAAAGAAGAAGTCGAAAGACAAGTGCTTCAAGTGCAATAAGACGGGACATTGGAAAGCGGATTGTCCAAAGCTTATAAGTACGATAAATTATGCCTTAATTACTGAGACATGTTTAGCGGTGATTCCCACAGATACTTGGTGTGTGGATTCAGGTGTCACTGACCATGTTTGTAATTCTTTGCAAGGGTTCCAAGTAACCCAGAAGCTTAGAGAAGGCGAATTGGATATCTACTTGGGCGACACAACAAGAGTGTCAGTGGAAGCAGTGGGAGTAGTTAAGTTGAATTTCGAAAGTTCTAGATTAGAGTTAGTTAATTGTCTTTATGTACCGAGTTTTAGAAAGAACTTGATTTCGGTTTCTAAACTCTTAAAGAACGGGTATAAGTTTATTTTTTCTGATGACTGTGTTGTTATTAGAAGAAATGGAAAACTTATTTGTTCTGGTTCATTGGCGGACAATTTGTTTGTGGTTAACTCTAACTCCCCTGTTGCGCAAAACATAGAGATAGATAGCTCAGAATCTAACATTAATAAGAGGAAGAAACCTTATGAAATGAATCAAACCTATCTTTGGCATCTAAGGCTAGGTCATATAAACCTTAGTAGGATTCAGAGGTTGGTCAATGATGGACCTTTGGGTTCATTAGATATTGACAGTTATGCAACCTGCGAATCTTGCTTGGAAGGTAAGATGACCAAGAGACCTTTTAAAGCAAAAGGCTATAGAGCTAAAGAAGTATTAGAGTTGATTCATTCTGATTTGTGTGGACCTATGACGGTCCAGGCACGAGGGGGATATGAGTATTTCGTGACGTTCACGGATGACTACTCTAGGTACGGATACATTTACCTAATGTGCCACAAGTCCGAATGTTTTGGCAAGTTCAAAGAGTTTCGGGCAGATGTGGAGAAGCATCATGATAAGAGTATTAAGACACTGCGTTCAGATCGTGGTGGGGAGTACCTGTCCCATGAATTTCGAGATTATCTCACTGAGGTAGGAATTCAGTCTCAGTTGTCTGCACCTGGCACGCCACAGCAGAATGGTGTAGCAGAAAGAAGGAATCAGACTCTTATGGAAATGGTTAGGTCCATGATGAGCTATAGTGATTTGCCAAGTTCGTTCTGGGGATATGCCTTGGAAATGGCAATGTATATTCTTAATCTTGTACTATCTAAAACCGTGCCTTCAACCCTAGTAGAGTTGTGAAACGGACGGAAGCCCAGTCTAAGACATCTCAGAATTTGGGGCTACCCAGCACATGTGCTTAAGGCATATACGACTAAGTTAGATGCAAGAACAGAATTAATGCTGTTTGTAGGATATCCTAGGGGAACGAAAGGTGTTCTATTCTATAGTCCTAAAGATCAGAAGGAGGTGGTAAGTACCAACGCTAGATTTTTAGAAGAGGACTATGTCTTAGACCACAAGCCCAAGAGTAAGATAGTACTAGAAGAGCTTAAACGACAAACTACTAATCCTGATGCACCAGCACAAGTAGATACACCACACACTGCACATGAGATCACAGATGATGCACCTACACAGGCAGTGCCTCGTCATAGTAGGAGGGTTGTGAGACAGCCAGACAGGTTTGTAAGCGTGGGAGAGGCTTCATACCTAGTCCCAGGTGTGCCTGAACCTGACCCAGTTAACTACAATGAGGCGTTTCGAGATAAAGATACAGAATCTTGGTGTAAGGCAATGATATCCGAGATGGGGTCAATGGACCACAATCAAGTCTTGGGAGCTTGTGGACCTGCCTGATGGGTTTAAGCCCATTGGATGCAAGTGGGTCTACAAACGTAAGAGAGGACCTGACGGGAAGGTGGAAACCTTTAAAGTTAGGCTGGTGGCGAAGGGGTATACTCAGAAAGAGGGAATCGATTATGAAACCTTCTTCCCGATAGCCATGCTTAAGTCGATCCGGATTCTCTTGGCCATAGCTGCTCATATGGATTATGAGATTTGGCAGATGGGTGTCAAGACAGCTTTCCTAAACGGAAGTCTTGAGAAAACTATCTTTATGCAGCAACTAGAGGGATTCATTGAAAAAAGCCAAGAGCATAAGGTTTGCAGGCTTAAGAGGTCTATTTATGGACTTAAGCAGGCATCCAAATCTTGCAACATCCGGTTTGATGAGGTAATCCAGTCTTTTGGATTAACTCAGTGTCCGGATGAGCAATGTGTATATCGCAGACGTGATGGAAACTCAGTGGTGTTTCTTGTGCTTTACGTAGATGACATTCTATTGATTGGCAACAACAAGAAAGTGTTATCAGACGTAAAGGTATGACAGTCCAAGCAATTTGATATGAAGGACTTAGGGGAAGCGGGACATATCCTTGGGATTAAGATTATTCGAGATCGTAGGAAATGTTCGCTAACGCTCTCCTAAGCTTCATACATAGACACGATTCTGGCCCGTTTTAACATGCAGAACTCCAAGAAAGGTTTTTTACCTTTCAGGCACGGAGTGTTTCTATCTAAGGAGCAGTCTCCTAAGACTGTTGAGGAGATAGAGACCATGAGGACAGTTCCATATGCTTCGGCAGTAGGAAGTCTCATGTATGCCATGTTGTGTACGAGGCCTGATATCTGTTATGCCGTTGGCATGGTGAGCAGATATCAGAGTAACCCCGGGAAAGCTCATTGGGAGGCAGTAAAATGCATTCTCAAGTATTTGCGCAGAGCGAGAGACCAAGTTCTGGTCTATCAAGCGTCTGAGCTGGTATCCCGAGGTTACACGGATTCAGATTTCCAATGCGACAGGGACAAGAGCAAGTCTACCTCAGGGTATGTGTTTACTCTAGAATGTGGAGCCATAGTTTGGCGGAGTGTCAAGCAGAAATGCATGGCAGACTCTACCATGGAGGCTGAGTACGTTGCCGCATCAGAGGCAGCGAAAGAAGCAGTATGGCTCAAGAACTTCCTTGTGGACTTAGATGTGATTCCTGGTTTGCCGAAGTCTATCACGGTTTAATGTGATAATAACGGTGCAGTTGCAAACTCGAAGGAACCACGAGCCCACAAGGCGAGTAAACATATACAACACAAGTACCACCTGATACGAGACATCGTAAAGAGGGTAGATGCGGTCATGGCTAAGATAGCATCAGAGGATAACCTTGCAGATCCGTTCACGAAAACATTGACTTCTAAAGTCTTTGAGGCTCACGTGAAGGGCAAGGGGATCAGATGCTTAGGAGAGCCTTGACAGTATTTCTAGATAGATAGCAGCAGATTGGGTAGGATTGTATGTAGTTGTATACTTAAAGCACAACTTAAGTATTAGTGGGAGATTGTTAGAGTAGAATACAAAAGCTATGCTTGTATTGTACAGTTTCCCAGTTTAATATATCTTTTGTGTTTCAGTCATATATTGTTGTGCATTAATCGTCCATTTATATTATGTAAGTAGATGATGAGACGTCTGGTGTGACACAGTAGATCTCATCATTGGTTGAAAGACATAATATATAAATGAGGTTCGTAACCGAGACAGTTTTGGACAAGCTGTCGGTCTAGGTTATTATGTGATTCAGATAATTGGTTTGTCTAAACTAATTGAATCATATAGATATGCCCGGGGCATATTGAACTTGACTCTTAGGAATGATTTGTCTTGTACTTATTTAATAGACAAATCGATCCTTGTATTCTATCTCTAAATCCCTAAACTCGAGTGGGCATGAGGATTAGACATAGTGTACTTTGATCTGCCAATGGGTGAGGTCAAATATGGCCAATAGTCTCGGTAGGTTGGGTGCGCGTGTTTAGTTACTTGGTGTGCTGCTGCTTGTCAAAAGGAAACCATATACCGGTGCGTCCGGGGTGATGGTGCTCCCGAGATGAGCTCGAAATGTTTATTATACTAAACCCGGCCGGTGGACTTATGTCCGATATAGTAAAAAGGTCGAGTGGTACTAGTCTCAGAATTAAAGAAGTTGATAAATTAATTTATCTGTAAATTAATGAATTAACGAGCACTATATCTTTGATGTGGGGAGATTATGAATATAATTTAATTAAGTTATTCCGGAAGCAATTCTGGTGTAGGTTGGTAGTGCCATAATTAATCCGTTAGTGGTATGATTAATTATGTACTGGGTTGTTGACAAAGGTACATATTTCAGTTGGTTGTGAATCATCCCAGGAACTGGTTTGGGATAAGTGAATCCCTGTGTCAGTTGGGAGTGATTCATCCCAGGAACTGGATTGGGATAAGTGAATCCCGGTGACAGTTGGGAGTGTGTCAGTCCAGGAACAGGATTGAAGGAAACAGAATCTGTATCAGTCCAGAAACAGGATTGAAGGAAAACAGAAACCCAGTAGGAAGACCAATCCTAAACCAACTTGGAGTCTCTCTTGTAACTCTATAAATAGACAAGGGATCAGTCATTCAAAAAACACAATTAATCCACAGGATTTCTAGAGAGAGAAAATTCTAGAGAGAGAAAACGTTTCTCTCTCCAAGTCAAATTTTCAAGAAAGTGTGCAGCTGGTTTTTGGGTTTCTAGTGGCTGAAATTTTGGCCTTGGTTTATACCAGCTACGCGTAGCTTTCTCTCTCTGCGGGCGGTGCGTTTATAGTACGTGCCAGGTGCTGCGGGGCTAGAGTTTTTTAGCAGGTGGATTGTGGTGAGTAGCTGATCAATTGACTTCTAGTTCGTTGCCCACACGACGTGAAGTCATAGTCTTGAGGCATACAAGAGAATCACCAAGTGCACGCTTCAAAGGTACTTTTCTAAGATTCCGCTTTAATAGAAATTTTTGTTGCGTGGTAAATCGAGCAAGTGCAAACCCAGATCCTACCAAATTCTTTCACTCTACCAGCTGATGAGTAAAACAATGCTATCTGCAACTTACTGTGCACTCTATTGTATGTGAACTATCGCTGATTCTGTTTACGATAAGTGTTGTAGTATGGGTTCAGAGATTCAAACACTGTGTGATTAAAAAAGTGATGTGAGGATGTCACAGAAGTCCTTATCAATGCAGTATCATACAATTTAACAGGTTGTGATAACACCGGATTAGAATTCTTATCAGGAAACCTTAATTGGTAATACTGTAGAAACCAATAGTCCTGTGTTATCCGGATACAAGTAGAGTGGAAATGCTTGTAGGGAAATCTTGATTGATAATACCTTGGCAACCATACACCCTGTAACTCTCAGAGCTGGACATCAATAGAAATGCTTTTGGGAAGTCTTAATTGACAATACCTAAACTAATATCTACTCTGATAAGCCCAAAGAGTTTTGCAGAATAGGAATACTCTTAGGAATGTCTTAACTGACAACACCTTAGTAACCACACATTCTGAAAAGCTCTTGAGTCCAACAAGATAAAAGCATGTAAGGGAAGTCTTGAATGACAATACCTTGGCTATCATTTATCTTGCAAAAGTCAGGGATAAACAAAGTTGGAAGGTTTGTAGGGAGATCTTTGTTGATGATACCTTAGCAACCAAGTGATTTGTTAATTCAAGTCCTGGTATGATATATGCATGATAAGGAGGTCCAATCCCCTCGTCAAAAAGACTGGTTGGATTGGTGCTAGGCTGTACACAAGAGCAACCAAGGATTACATGTAGATTGGTAGAGCAAGCGTGAGGTACGTGACACGGGTGTTGTTCGAGTTGAGTCAGAACTGCTCTCCGCATCACATTCTTGATCCCTACTGTTTAGATGCTGAACTTTTTTTATCATTTGCAAGCTATAATAAAGGTCTTTATTCTCTCAGGGGAGTAAAAATTCCCACTCTCATCCTATGTTTCTTTGTTCAAAGCATTATCTTTTTTCTCCCATTATAAATATACCTCACTGACTGCTTACATTCGTGCTATTTATATACCTATTTGTTTTCTTGAGAATTCTAACCAATTGGCAGGATTCTACCCTCTTTCCCTATGGATCGACCCGTATATTACATTAATTTTGAGACGGTACATGACATTAAATCTGTTGCATAAAGTGTCTACCACTAGACTACATCCCTCTTGTCATAAATATATTAATTACTAAAAATAAATAAAAGTAAGGTAATTAGATCGTAATATATTATAAATTAAACATATTATATATATGGTGTGGCATGTCTAAAAGCAACTCACCGTACATTGAGTCACTTCAAAATACAACTCACCACACAGCGAGACACATCAAAATGCGACTCACTGTATGACGAGGCGCCTATATATGTTTCCTAATCGTACAATCGCACGCCTAAATATATTTTATAATCGTAAGGCCATGCACTTTGGTTAGACGCCTCTAAAAGATTATCTGCCCAGGCCCGGTCAAAAATTCACTTTCGTGCTACGCATTCCTGAATCAGAATCTTTGACCAGGCCTAGACTCTAGCACAATCGCTATTCCAACTCTTACTTAAAATAACATTGCGCAGGATCTTGGTATGTACTTATTCGATTTTTCACGCAACAACAATTTCTAATTAAAGCGGAAACATAAAAAGTACCTCTTGAAGCGTGTTACTCAGGTGATCGCTTGTATGACTCAAGACTTTAATCGCACGTTGTGTGGGCAACGATCTAGCGAGCAATTGATCAGCAATCTACCAAAAAATACTCGCTGGAAAAATTCTGCAGCTTGATGCCGCCTGAATTGAATCGCCGCTGCCACCGAAATTTACTTCCCACAGCCCAAAAATTATTCAAGAGAGAGAAAAATGTTTTCTCTCTCTAAAGTTTCTCTCTCTAGTTTTATTGTCTTGAAAACTTAAGAATTGTGTGTTGTAGAATTGCTAATCCCTTGTCTATATATAGATCTACAAGAGAGACCCCAAGTTGGTTTAGGATTGGCCTTCCTAATAGGTTTAGGTAATTATTTAGTTTCCAAATTCAATTAGGTAACTAATCTAATAGGATAATCCAAATCCAATTAGATTTCCTAATCTCTAGGATTTCATAATTCTAATTGAAACTTAAGACTTAATTAATTAATTCCACTTTGTTACTTAATTAAACCTTAGGAATAATTAATTAATTAATTTTACTTATTCAATTAACCCATTACAAAATTAATCGTACCACTAACGGATTAATTTTGGCACTACCATCCTACACCATAATTGCTTCCGGAATAACTAAATTAATTTATTCTTAATCTCCCTACATAAAAGATTTAGTGCTCGTTAATTTATTAATTTACTGATAAATTAATTAATTAACTTATTTAATTCCTAGAATAGTACCACTCGACCTTTTTACTATACTAGATATAAGTCAACCAGCTGGGTTTAGTATAATAAACATAACGAGCTCATCTCAGGAGCACCATCACCCCGGATGCACCGATACATGGTTTCCTAGCAGCAACACACCAAGTAACTACACACGCGCACCCAACCCACAGAGACTATTGGCCACAATTGGCTCACCCATTAGCAGATCAAAGTATACTATATCTAATCCTCATGCCCGCTCAAGTCTAGGGATTAAGAGATAGAATAGTAAGAATGAATTGTCTATTAAATCAGTACAAGACAAATCATTCTAAATGGTCAAGTTCAATATGCCCCGGGCATATCTATATGATTCAATTAGTTTAGACAAACCAATTATCCGAATCACATAATAACCTAAACCGACAGCGTGCCCAAAACTGTCTTGGTTACAAACCTCTTATATATATTATGTCTTTTAACCAATGATGAGATCTATTGTGTCACACCAGACACCTCATCATCTAACTACATAATATAAATAGACTAAATATGCACAACATATAAAACTAAAACATTAAATCGATATATTAACTGGGAAAAAGTACAATACAAGCATAACTTATGTATTCAAACCTAACAGCCTCAGTACGAGGCGCAATAAAACCTAGGTGCTCGCATGAACGGCCGAACGCCTCAATTGTGTGTTTGACCTTTCTGCGCCGGGAGAGGGGAGGTGGGGTTTTTGTGTATCTCACTGATGGTCCAAATGCATTTTTATGTGCTTGATGATTAGAATGCAAAATTTAAATTTCAAAGATACAAAAAAAAAATTTCTCTAGCTTACCATTTTGCATGATTCTTATGCTAATCTTTCTCTCACTCAATCACACCCAATGTTGATTTTGTGCAGGGTTGTTCTAATGATTTTGAGGGCTTTATGGCAAAATAATAATGATGAGCTCTTTTGATTTTATTTGAGTTTAACTGTTGATCTAGACAAGAAAAGGAAACCTGCAAAATTGAAGTTAGCACTCCGAAGAGCAAGTTAGTGATCAAAAGAGGAAAATTAAGGTAAAACTAGATATAGAAAAAGAGAGTTTAACCTGTTATTTTGGTCACATTAAAGCACATAAGTCATCATAAAAATATATTTTTTTGAGCTCTTTTAGATGGCCAGATTCCCCAAAGAATTATAATAATTGATAGATTGAAATGAAGAACTTGAAGAAATTTTGAGAATTAAGAGATTGTTGATGAGATTAAAATTGGTTCAATGACTCTATTTATAAAAATAAAAATTTCAAAAGTATGATCGTTATATGAATTAAAATTGTGAATGGAACAATTCCTAAAATTTCTTTGAATAAGGTGACACATTCAAATCCCATTCCTGACCATCCTTTTAAATCCCATTTTTACCAAATTTTTGTTCATTTTTTGTTTAAAAAAAATTATAGAATAAAAGGGATAATTTTTACTTTTTAAAATTATATCTAATGGGATCTTTTTATTTATATAATTCCATTGTTTTTATTAAATAATGGGACATATTTTATATGGATTTTTTGTTGTTCAACTATAAATTAATATTAGTAGTATATAAAAAGGCCAAAATGCCTTTTTGGTCCCTTATAATTAGCATTGTCTCACTTTTGGTCCCTTATAACTTTACGGGGGCCTTTTTAGTCCCCAACCTTTAATTTATTAGGTGTTTCGGTCCCTCTTAACGGAATTTTTTGTAAACTAATGGTTTGACAGAAAATTTCAACTTTGACCGTCTAAAACCCTAATATTGACTCAAACGTAGTTAGTTGACACATTTTAAGGGACCAAAAGTGATATAAGGGTCAATTATAAGGGACTAAAAAAGTATTTTAGCAATTAAATTTTGGTTATATTTTTTATAATCACGGAAACCTATTTCAACCAGGATTGACCCGTTTCAAAATGGATCGGTCCATTTCGAAGTGGGTCGACCAGTTTCATAAAATTTGAATTTTCATCATTTCAATGCAATATTATTTTTACTTGTGTTTTTATAATCACGAAAACCTGTTTCAACCCGGGTTGACCCGTTTCGAGATGGGTTAACCCGTTTCGAACTGGATCAACCCGTTTTGTAAATTTTAAATTTCCATCATTTCAATGTAATTTTTACATGCATTTTTATAATCACGAAAATTTATTTCAACTCGGGTTGATCTACTTTGAGCTGGATTGACCCATTTCAAGTTGGGTCGACCCGTTTTGTAAATTTTAAATTTTCATACTTTCAATGCAAAATAATTTTTACACACATTTTTATAATCATGGAAACCTATTTCAATCCCGGTTGAAACATTTTGAGGTGGGTCGGTCCATTGCGAACTAGGTCAACCCGTTTCATAAATTTTAAATTTTTATCCTTTCAATGCAAAATTATTTTTTACATCCGTTTTTATAATCACAAAAATCTATTTCGAACCGGGTTGACTCGTTTCAAGTTGGGTTGACCCATTTTGAAATGGGTCGAGCCAATTCAAAACGGGTCAACTAGGTTGAAATAGGTTTTCGCTATTATAAATATGCATGTAAAAAATAAATTTTTATTAAAAGGATGAAAATAAAAAATTTACAAAACGGATCGATCCAACTCAAAATGGGTTGACCCAACTCGAAATGGGTCAACCCGGGTTGAAATAGGTTTGCATGATTATAAAAACGCACGTAAAAATAATTTTGCATTGAAATGATGAAAATTCAAAATTTATGGAACGGGTCGACCCGCTCGACCCATTTCAAAGCTGGTCGACCCAGGTCGAAACGGGTCAACCCGGGTTGAAACAAGTTTCCGTGATTATAAAAATAGATGTAAAAAATAATATTGCATTGAGATGATGAAAATTCAAAATTTACAAAATGGTTCGACCCACTTCAAAATGGGCCGATCCAGTTCGAAACGTGTCAATTCGGGTTGAAATAGATTTTCGTGATTATAAAAAATATAACTAAAATGTAATTGCCAAAATGCTTTTTTAGTCCCTTATAATTGGCCCTCAGATCACTTTTGGTACCTTAAAATAGGTCAACTAACTATGGTTGGGTCAATATTAGGGTTTTGGACGGTCAAAATTGAAATTTTTTGTCAAACCGTTAGTTTAAAAAATTCCATTTAGAGGGACTGAAACACCTAATAAATTAAAGGTTGGGGATTAAAAAGGCTCCCGTAAAGTTATAAGGGACCAAAAGTGAGACAAGACCAATTATAAGGGACCAAAAAAGCATTTTAGCCATATAAAAATTATAGACACCTAAAATTTATAGGTCTTGGGTGGTCGCACTTAGTGCCCTACTGTTATCTCCATATTTACTTGCTGGAATTTTCCATTCGAGCCAACATGGATGAAACGTGCGAGATTGTTGGGCATGGCTTGTTTTCTAGGCTAAGTGCTAAGTAATCCGGCCTCTTGTGAGTTCTTGCATGGATTGCATGGGGATGCATGGGATTTTTGGTTGAGCTGGTTGAAGTTCCTTTGACGGTTTGCATGGATGAGCTAGAAGGCTAGAAGGAGGAGAGGGGCGGTTATGATCAGATATTTCACTTACTATTTTAGTCTAGTCCTTGGCCTTAGTGGGTAGTTATTTTCCTTGTAATTCGGAGCTCAAGGCTGAGTTCCTTGTGGTAGATGTAGCCATTCGTTTTTGCTTCCCTTGTTGCTTATTATTGCTTTGTTTAGCCAGCAGAACCCTTAGAACATTTTTGGGGAGTTTTTGTGCTGAGCCTTCATTGAGTTTTCCTTTGTTACGAGTTTTAATACAAACGTTGGCCATTGGCTGTAAACTTAAGTGTTTTTTTATGGCTAGAACTCTTGAACTTGAAAGTAGAGTTTCAGTTGGTTAGGGGTGTGCAAATTTCCCGAGATCCCAAAAATTTCCCGAACCCGTCCTGCTATCCTGTCCCGATGATCCCGATCCCAAGTAAATCCCTATTTTGTCCCCTCCCGATCTCATGATATCCAGGACGGGACCGGGATATAGTAACAAATATCCCGATCCCGTCCCGAGCAATACATTTTTTTAATAATTATTAGTTTTGTGAAAAAATTGGATTTTATTATTCATAATATATTTAATTTTTTATTTGCATATATTTTCCTTATTATAAATATGTTAATTTGGTAGTAAAATTTTTTATATCTTTTTACTTTTTCCAATTCACTATTTAGATACGTTTGATAATTTTTGTATTCATTTATTTAATAAATAGAATTTTGAATTATTTAGTTAAAAGTATGACAATAATTAATAAATAAAATACAAAAATCAATATTTTTACATATCTCGCAATCCCGATCCCGAAATCTCGGTCCCGGTCCCGACATCCCGTCGTCCTGATCTCGACAACATTCTGATCCCGATCCCGATAAAAATCGGTCCCGAATAGAATGAGACAGGATTTATGAGATATGGTCAAATCTCGTCTCATCCCGTCCCGTGCTCACCCATACGGTTGATGCTGCATCTACGAGTTCTTCTCCACCTCCTTTGATGTTTGATGCTTTGGAGTCGGTGAAGCAAGATATTGTGGTCTTGACTAGAAGATTGGATGTCACGGTTTCACGGGAAAAAATATAAGATGATCTTTCTGAGTTGCATTCGGTGCTGGAATATGTGGCTTTGTTGAAGAAGGTGGTCACTACTGGATCAAGTGACAACCAAACTTCATTTGGAAGGGATTTTAAGGTGCCAAAACCAAAAGGAATTGCTAGAAATCGAAGTTTTAAAGGGCTTAAGAACTTCTTGTGGGATATTGAGTAGTATTTATGCCTAAGGGGATAAAGATGCTTATGGGTAGTGTAAAGTAAAGAAAATGTAAAACGTCTTGATATGCATGCTAAAGTCAAGTTCTAGATTTAATCATTCATGCAAGACAAATCACATAACCAAAGAAATATGAGCAAGCAAATAAGATATGCTCAATAAAGGCTCAAATTAAACCTCACATAAAATAAGGGTTGAAATGTGATTACATTTCAAGATGTCAACTAAGAACTCACATCATACCTATCAATACTTAACTATATTCATCATATTTTCACCAATCATGTAATACAAATACACAAAACTAGCTTGAAGAGGTCCTTTTGTTTCGGAATTTTTTTTTGCAAATTCCAAAATAGAGCAAATTTTTTAAAATTAATCACAAAATGGACTCATCTTCACTACTAGTTCCTCAATTAGCAAGCATGAAGACTTACCCCCCCCCCCCCACTTAAGATGTATATTGTTCTCAATGTATAAACAAAACACAAGTGGGAAAATGAGGGTGCCAATTTCTTTTTTCTTTAAATTCATATGTCATAATTAAGCTCATGCCCATATAATGTTAGCCAAATAACTAATGTAAAGCACTTACACTCTTAATTAAAAACATAAAAATAAACACGTCAAAGAAAATAAACACACCAAAACATATAAAATTATAACTAACTTGCAAATGTGTCAACATAATATAGTAAGAAAGTAATAGTAGTAAGGATTCTCAAACTCTTGTTGTAAAGGACTACTTGTGGAGGAAAACCAATAGTGCATCACTCTATAAGCTTCCTCTGTTTTCCATTATAGTCCTTCCTTCTTCTTTCTTACTTCATGTATTAATCATGTCCTGAAAATGGTAATGAATTAGTGAATTTTTAAAAGAAAAATGGCTTCAGCATACGTCAGGGGTTGGCGTCTAACATGTGTTGGTGCCTGGCGGTCGCCAGTATGAGTGGCATGGCGGCGCGGTGCCATCACGTCGCCAGTCAATATAAGCCAATTCAATTCTATAAAGCAATAGTAATAAGTATTAAAGCACCACAAAACATGTTAATTTAACATATGATTGTTCTAAACATAAGAATACATGATTTCTCATTCATTAAAGCACAAGTCATATATGTTCTATAACATTAAAGCTCCAAAAACTAAGGATTAGAGCATATAAAACATATAAAGTTGAAAAATTAATCCATTCATACAATTATAAACTCATTCAATCATATAAAGAATGCATAGTATAGTACTATATAAAGTTTAAGAATTCTAT
This sequence comes from Knoxia roxburghii, assembly GCA_030378225.1. Lineage (NCBI taxonomy): Eukaryota > Viridiplantae > Streptophyta > Magnoliopsida > Gentianales > Rubiaceae > Knoxia > Knoxia roxburghii. Next base: position 38,418,043 of record CM059415.1, on the reverse strand, counting down.
TTTTGAAAATTGAAGCACAAGGCAGCTCTATACTCTTACCATTGATTCTTGAACTTGTATGACGCTTGAAATCTATAGAGAACTTAAGAAAATAATGTTATAGGTAAAATCACTAAAAATGATGAATTTCAAATCTCAAATTCATGAATTGGATGCATTGGAGGTGTAAATTACTCTCATTTATGCTTATGGAAGTTTTGGAAGTTTTAGGTAAGTAAAATGGAGGTTTTAAACTCCATAGTACCTCATTTTCATCATAAAAGCAGAACAAGGAATTTGAGCACTGTGATAACGTCAGCTCGGTGCTGCTGATACAGCCCTCAGATCACGGTGGTAACCTGGTGCTGGAGCCTAGTGGACGCCTGCAGTTGGCGGTAACTCGACGTCAAACAAGTGCTGTCATCCTGTTTTTCCTCGATCTTCGCAAAATTTCTTTCACTTGACTTTTACACCATCCAATTGCACCAAATCATGTACCTACAACACAGGAATGTGTTCAAAAACATCATACTCAAAAATCACCTCGAAATTCATGACTTATTAGCAATTTAGAAATTTGAAAATCTAAAAACTAGAAAATGAACAAAAAAGTGCTTAAAATACTTGGATTGTCTCCCAAGAAGCGCTTTGGACTTTATAGTCTCCGGCTAGACTTGTCTTGAGGTATGAACTCAAGATCCCTCTACTGCATGGATGCACTTTTCTCATAATTCTTCATAAAGCTTTCTTTCATATCCTTGAACTTTTGTTTGTATTTCTCTCTCTTTTTCTTTCTCTTTAACCTAAACTTCTCCTTTCTTGATTCCTCACTATTGTTTTCAATGGCTACTTCTTCATCGAACTCCTCATTTCCTCGATGGGGCGGCATTTCCACATCCCTCCATGATTGAGCCTCTCTATACTCTATATCCTCAACTCTCCTTTCTACCTCACAAAGTCTTCTTGAAAAATCACAAAAGCAATTCTTCTCTTGCAACATCATGGCTAGCATGTCTTTTTGGAGGTTGAGGGATTCTTTCACTAATTCTTTAAGCTCTTCATGAGAGTTCTTCAATGTCTTGATGTCTCATCCTTTTTGAATCTCGTTATAATCTTTCTTGTTTCCTTGTCTTCATTTGATACATTCTTTAACACCCAGTTTGCCACTTCATGAAATAGAATGAGATCCAAGGTTTTTTCAACAATTTGATTCCTTACTTTATTGACCCTCTTCTCAAATTCTTCCAAACGATTCTTGGGTTTCTCTTTTCCTTTTGAGCTTCCTTCGTTCTCTTTTGTATTTTGAGATTCCTCAACTTCCTTAGTTTCTATGATAACTCCTACTTTGATAAGTTGACCACTAAGAATAGGAAATTCCTCCAATGGTTGCATCTTAGACTCCTTGGATACACACTCTCCTATTTTCACATCTTTTAAGTACTTAACCCATGGTCTTTTCCATTGATCTTCATGACAACATTGTACAAACTCATTCTCTTTACCAATGTAATTAGATCCCATTAGGCAAGCTTTCTTAACTTTAAGCTCTCTTTGTACCCTTGGTACTCCTTCAATTGACAACTCAAAATTTCCTCCAACCTTCATTGGAGCTTCACTATCACTTCTTTCCTCATGACATTCCATTGCTACTATCTCCTTTCCTTGCCCCAAGGCTTCCTTATTTTATGACTCTAGCGATTCAACCTTAGTTGTTTCACTTCCATTTTCCAACATAAGCAATGCATCTACCGCTTCCTTAATGGAATCTTGAGTGATTTCTCCCCATTGTTGTGTGCTAGATGATGAAGTTGATATTTCCATTATTTCATCATCATCATCATCATCATCATCATCATCATCATCTATCTCCACATCCTTGCAATACTCCTTATTCCATTTGAGTAATTCATTTGCATATTCCTCTTCATCAAACTCATCTTTTTTAAGCTCTACCTCATCCAACTCTCTCATATATCCATCAATTCACTCTATGTGAGTTTGATTTTTGAACATTTCTATTGCCTCATGGAATCCCTCACCAAAGTAACCACTATATCTAGAACCTCCTTGACGTTGATTACGATTTCCATAACCCCAATTAGATAATCCGGCTCATAGTGGACAACCCACTTGAAGTGGCTTTGGATCTCTCCCATAAATATCGTCCATACTTCTCATATTCACTCTTGGGAGATATGTAGGATAATCACAAACACTCCAAGGTTTTTCTTCCCTATAGTAACTCATCTTCTTTCCCAAGTTAACAACCTTACAAAAACAAAAGGTAAGCTATGTAAGGATAAGCTAAAACACGAAAAACAAAAGAAACAAAAAAAATACTGCGCTATAAAAATTACTTAAAAAGACTCAAAAACTACTAAAAACACAAAAACAATTAAAAACCACAAACTACCAACAACAATAATCAATCAAAATAAACAATCATCATCGACGGCGCCAATTTTGAAGTGCTCTTGTTGTTGTATAAGTCTTAGGCAAACACTTCAAAATAAATTTATAAATAAAGAAAATAAAATACAAAAACTATAGTACTTAAGGTTTCGTTCCCATACAATAGTTGTCTTGCTTGATAGAATTGTTGGGTTCGAGTCCTTACTTACCAAGGTTCTATCACTTTCTAGTCTAAGAATCTAACAAAACAAATGGATAGATGAGTAATTTCAAGTAAATCATGCAAGTGATAAAAACAAAATAAAAAGATAACAAAGGGATAAAAGGCAAGAAAATCACACCACAACAAAATCAAGGGAGCTATTGCTAAAAAAATCAAACAACTCACTAATCATATCGATAATGCCTCTTATTACCTTCCTATAAGGACCAAAATAGCCAATAATAAAATAGGGTTGTCAATCCTACCTACTATCAATCCTCTACCCCAAATACATAAAGCAAATCGAAGACATAAACTTCTAATCATAAATGGTTAAAGAATCGACTAAGCTTGCAATATAAGAAATCTTAATTGACTACACCAAATGTTCAAATAAGTTTATATCCACAATTAGTTTCCTAAATGGAGTAGATTCAACAAATATTCCACTTGTTGGAGTAGAATACATAAGCTATGCTTGTATTGTACAGTTTCCCAGATTAATATATCGATTCGTGTTTCAGTCATATCTTCTTGTGCATTAATCGTCCATTTATATTATGTAAGTAGATGATGAGGTGTCTGGTGCGACACAGTATATCTCATCATTGGTTGAAAGATATAATATATAAATGAGGTTCATAACCGAGACAGCTTTGGACAAACTGTCGGTCTAGGTTATTATGTGATTCAGATAATTAGTTTGTCTAAACTAATTGAATCATATAGATATGCCCGGGGCATATTAAACTTGACTCTTAGGAATGATTTGTCTTGTACTGATTTAATAGACAAATCGATCCTTGTATTCTATCTCTAAATCCCTGGACTCGAGTGGGCATCAGGATTAGACATAGTGTATTTTGATCTGCCAATGGGTGAGGTCAAATGTGGCCAATAGTCTCGGTGGGTTAGGTGCGCGTGTTTAGTTACTTGGTGTGCTACTGCTTGTCCAAAGGAAACCATGTACCGGTGCGTCCGGGGTGATGGTGCTCCCGAGATGAGCTCGAAATGTTTATTATACTAAACCCAGCCGGTGGACTTATGTTCGGTATAGTAAAAAGGTCAAGTGGTACTAGTCTCGGAATTAAAGAAGTTAATTAATTAATTTATCAGTAAATTAATTTTAATTAACGAGCACTATATCTTTGATGTGGAGAGATTAATGAATATAATTTAATTAAGTTGTTCCGGAAGCAATTCTGGTGTAGGATGGTAGTGCCAAATTTAATCCGTTAGTGGTACGATTAATTTTGTAATGGGTTAATTGAATAGGTAGATTTAATTAATTAATTGGTTAATTATTCCTAAGGGTTAATTTAATAATTTAAAAAGTGGAATTATTTAATTAATTCCTAAGGGTTAATTAAGTAATTAACAAAGTGGAATTAATTAATTAATTAATTAATTAAGTCTTAAGTTTCAATTGGAATTAGGAAATCCTAGAGATTAGGAACCTAGTAGGATTTGGTTTATCCTATCAGATTGGTTGCTTAATTGGATTTGGAAACTAATTCATTACCTAAACCCATTAGGAAGACCAATCCTAAACCAACTTGGAGTCTCTCTTGTAACTCTATAAATAGACAAGGGATCAGTCATTCAGAAAGCACAATTAATCCACAGGATTTCTAGAGAGAGAAAATTCTAGAGAGAGAAAACGTTTCTCTCTCCAAGTCAAATTTTCAAGAAAGTGCGCGGCTGGTTTTTGGATTTCTAGTGGCTAAAATTTTGGCTTTGGTTTATACCAGCTACACGTAGCTTTCTCTCTCTGCGGGCGGTGCGTTTATAGTACGTGTCAGGTGCTGCGGGGCTAGAGTTTTCTAGCAGGTGGATTGTGGTGAGTAGCTGATCAATTGGCTTCTGGTTCGTTGCCCACACAACGTGAAGTCATAGTCTTGAGGCATACAAGAGAATCACCAGGTGCGCGCTTCAAAGGTACTTTTCTAAGATTCCGCTTAAATAGAAATTTTTGTTGCGTGATAAATCGAGCAAGTGCAAACCCAGATCCTACCAAAAATCTTTCAATTGGTATCAGAGCCTGGTTTTGGGGGTTCTATGCTTGTTCGTTTTATTACATGGTTTTATTTGCAGGTTGTTTAGAATCTCGACTATTATGGTTACGTTTGTATGGGTTTTAATTAAACTCCGGGACATGTCCGGATTTAATTTTATTATGAATGTTTGTAATAATATAACCACGTGCTGGAAGCCGTGTAGGATTAGATTAAATCTGTAGTAGGATTTTTTCTATGTAATTTCGATTCTTTAATTTTTCTAGAATGCCTTGTAGTAGGAAAATTGTTTTTTGTAATCGAAGGCGTTATGGTGGGAGACTTGGATTCGTGAGTTTTGGGTTATCATGAATTTTGAAGAAACCCAGGAAAACCAGAACGAATTGCAAGAAGACCAAATAGCGTTGGAAAAAGCGAAGGAGGAATTGGCGGCAGGAGGCGACGCCGGCAACGACCGCCTGCAGCGGTCGCGCCGGCCGGGGAAGGCTGCAGCAGGTAGCAGCAGCTGGGCGCGCAGGCCGCGCGCTCGGCCCGTGCGGGCTGTGTGCGCGGGCTGCGGCCCGGGTGGCCCGTTCAGGCCGTTCGAGCTGTTTTTGGCCTATTTTTCCTCCAGTTTTTGTTTTTTAAAATTCAAGACTCTCTCCATCGAGTGACTTGACGGGACACGAGATCAAGGCAAAGGATGGAAGCAATTAAAACCATAATAGTCGGGAAATTTATTTTTCGTATTTATTTCCCGTATTTATCGTTTTAATTTTTATGCTTTATTTTTATGCTGTATATTAGATGCATGATTTAAAGCATGACTGGTTTTATGGTTGCACATAACTTAGGTTAGTTAATTGAATGTTAAAACCGAAAAAAACCCTCAGTTTGGGAATCTAAGTGGGAGCGGGTTGGTTTATATCCCCATGGCCTCCATTATGGGTTCATATGCGATGTGGGTGGGCTTGCGCGTTGGCAGTAGGGCCTTCCTCCATAAGGATGAGTCCAGCCCTGAGATCGCTAGACTATGAACTTCTGAGTAAGATGACTAGAGCGAGTTTAACTAGGCGAAATGCGACACACTCTCCATCTGAGGCGCACTATCCTGAGGTAACAAACTCAGAAGTCACGTATTGGCACACACTTAGTGTACGATCTGCATTATTCCTCTCGCGAGGTTACGCTACTTACTTGTGCGGCTGAAAGCACCGACTATTAGCTACATTGATTAAAAGATCGTTGGTTAGATAGTGTAGTTAATGAACTGGGTTCTTATCAAACGAATGTGGGTTAGCGTAAACGTCCACACTGCGTGGCTTGCGAGAATCCCGGTGGATGAGATGTTGGTGGATTAATATTATTGTTTTGAGGGAAATCGATAATTAATTGGATTTTCATGTTTTCAAAAATGCTAGCATATATAACTGAAACATTGTTGGTTTATTTTCCAATTTAAATCGAGATGGCATTCAATCCTTTAGCTGCTATTTTGAAAAACAACAATTTAACTGGAACTAATAATGTCGATGGAAGTCGTAACTTGGACATTGTCCTTAGGGCTGAGAGCGCTCCTATGAGAGATCGTGTCATTGACATGATTAGTAACATCAACAAGGTTGAGATAGTGGGAGGCGAAATCGTTGGTGAAACCAAAGCCGATATTGTCCTTCGGAGCTTGCCTCAAAGCTATGAGCGGATTTGGTTGAACTACAACAAAAGTAAGATGTTGTGGAGTTCATCTGAGCTCTTGGCAGAATTGATGGCGGCTAAAGGTCTTCTTCAAGAGAAGAAGCGAGCTTTAGCTGCAGTCGAAGCTTTAGAATCTTCTTCTGAGCCTGAGGTTGGAAAGAAGAAGAGAAAGCTCGAGGGAGTAGCTAAAAAGGCACAAATTGCGCCTAAGCCAGATATTGCAAAGAAGAAGTCGAAAGACAAGTGCTTCAAGTGCAATAAGACGGGACATTGGAAAGTGGATTGTCCAAAGCTTATAAGTACGATAAATTCTGCCTTAATTACTGAGACATGTTTAGCGGCGATTCCCACAGATACTTGGTGTGTGGATTCAGGTGCCACTGACCATGTTTGTAATTCTTTGCAAGGGTTCTAAGTAACCCAGAAGCTTAGAGAAGGCGAATTGGATATCTACTTGGGCGACACTACAAGAGTGTCAGTAGAAGCAATGGGAGTAGTTAAGTTGAATTTCGAAAATTCTAGCTTAGAGTTAGTTAATTGTCTTTATGTACCGAGTTTTAGAAATAACTTGATTTCAGTTTCTAAACTCTTGAAGAACGGGTATAAGTTTATTTTTTTCTGATGACTGTGTTGTTATTAGAAAAAATGGAAAACTTATTTGTTCTGGTTCATTGGCGGACAATTTGTTTGTGGTTAACTCTAACTCCCCTGTTGCGCAAAACATAGAAATAGATAGCTCAGGATCCAACGTTAATAAGATGAATGAACCTTCTGAAATGAATCAAACCTATCTTTGGCATCTCAGGCTAGGTCATATAAACCTTAGTAGGATTCAGAGGTTGGTCAATGATGGACCTTTGGGTTCATTAGATATTGACAGTTATGTAACCTGCGAATCTTGTTTGGAGGGTAAGATGACCAAGAGACCTTTTTAGGCAAAAGGTCATAGAGCTAAAGAAGTATTAGAGTTGATTCATTCTGACTTGTGTGGACCTATGATGGTCCAGGCACGAGGGGGATATGAGTATTTCGTGACGTTTACGGATGACTACTCTAGGTACGGATACATTTACCTAATGCGCCACAAGTCCGAATGTTTTGGCAAGTTCAAAGAGTTTCGGGCAGATGTGGAGAAGCATCATGGTAAGAGTATCAAGACACTGCATTCAGATCGTGGTGGGGCATACCTGTCCCATGAATTTCGAGATTACCTCACTGACGTAGGAATTCAGTATCAGTTGTCTGCACCTAGCACGCCACAGCAGAATGGTGTAGCAGAAAGGAGGAACCAAACTCTTATGGAAATGGTTAGGTCCATGATGAGCTATAGTGATTTGCCAAGTTCGTTCTGGGGATATGCCTTGGAAACGACAATGTATATTCTTAATCTTGTACCATCTAAAAACGTGCCTTCAACCCCAGTAGAGTTATGGAACTGGCGGAAGCCCAGTCTAAGACATCTCAGAATTTGGGGCTGCCCAGCACATGTGCTTAAGGCAGATACGGCTAAGTTAGATGCAAGAACAGAATTAATGCTGTTTGTAGGATATCCTAGGGGAACGAAAGATGGTCTATTCTATAGTCCTAAAGATCAGAAGGTGGTGGTAAGTACCAACGCTAGATTTTTAGAAGAAGACTATGTCTTAGACCACAAGCCCAAGAGTAAGATAGTACTAGAAGAGCTTAGACGACAAACTACTAATCCTGATGCACCAGCACAAGTAGATACAGCACACACTGCACATGATATCACAGATGATGCGCTTACACAGGCGGTGCCTCGTCGTAGTGGGAGGGTTGTGAGACAGCCTGACAGGTTCATTGGCATGGGAGAGGCCTCAGACCTAGTCCCAGGTGTGCCTGAACCTGACCCAGTTAACTACAATAAGGCGCTTCAAGATAAAGATGCAGAATCTTAGCGTAAGGAAATGATATCCGAGATGGGGTCAATGGACCACAATCAAGTCTGGGAGCTTGTGGACCTGCCTGATGTGTTTAAGCCCATTGGATGCAAGTGGGTCTACAAACGTAAGAGAGGACCTAACGGGAAGGTGGAAACCTTTAAAGCTAGGCTGGTGGCGAAGGGGTATACTCAGAAAGAGGGAATCGATTATGACGAAACCTTCTCCCCGGTAGCCATGCTTAAGTCGATCCGGATTCTCTTGGCCATAGCTGCTCATATGGATTATGAGATTTGGCAGATGGATGTCAAGACAGCTTTCCTAAATGGAAGTCTTGAGGAAACCATATTTATGCAGCAACCAGAGGGATTCAATGAAAAAGGCCAAGAGCATAAGGTTTGCAGGCTTAAGAGGTCTATTTATGGACTTAAGCAGGCTTCCAGATCATGTAACATCCGGTTTGATGAGGTAATCCATTCTTTTGGATTTACTCAGTGTCCGGATGAGCAATGTGTATATCGCAGACGTGATGGAAACTCAATGGTGTTTCTTGTGCTTTACGTAGATGACATTCTATTGATTGGCAACAACAAGAAAGTGTTATCAGACGTAAAGGCATGGCAGTCCAAGCAATTTGATATGAAGGACTTAGAGGAAGTGGGACATATCCTTGGGATCAAGATTATTCGAGATCGTAGGAAATGTTCACTAACGCTCTCCCAAGCTTCATACATAGACACGATTCTAGCCCATTTTAACATGCAGAACTCCAAGAAAGGTTTTCTACCTTTCAGGTATGGAGTGTTTCTATCTAAGGAACAGTCTCCTAAGATTGTTGAGGAGATAGAGACCATGAGGACATTTCCATATGCTTCGGCACTAGGTAGTCTCATGTATGCCATGTTGTGTACGAGGCCTGATATCTGTTATGTCGTTGGCATGGTGAGCAGATATCAGAGTAACCCCGGGAAAGCTCATTGGGAGGCAGTAAAATGCATTCTCAAGTATTTGCGTAGAACGAGGGACCAAGTTCTGGTCTATCAGGCGCCTGAGCTGGTACTCCGAGGTTACACAGATTTAGATTTCCAAGGCGACAGGGACAAGAGCAAGTCTACCTCAGGGTATGTGTTTACTCTAGGAGGTGGAGCCATAGTTTGGCGGAGTGTCAAGTAGAAATGCGTGGGGGACTCTACCATGGAGGCTGAGTATGTTGCCGCATCAGAGGCAGCGAAAGAAGCAGTATGGCTCAAGAACTTCCTAGTGGACTTAGATGTGATTCCTGGTTTGCCGAAGTCTTTCACGGTTTATTGTGATAACAATGGTGCAGTAGCAAACTCGAAGGAACCACGAGCCCACAAGGCGAGTAAACATATACAGCGCAAGTACCACCTGATACGAGACATCGTAAAGAGGGTAGACGTGGTCATGGCTAAGATAGCATCAGAGGATAACCTTGCAGATCCGTTCACGAAAACATTGACTTCTAAAGTCTTTGAGGCTCACGTGAATGGCATGGGGATCAGATGCTTAGCAGAGTCTTGACAGTAGATAGCAGCAGATTGCATAGGAGTTGTATGCAGATGTATACTTAAAGCACAGCTTAAGTATTAGTGGGAGATTGTTATAGTAGAATACATAAGCTATGCTTATATTGTACAGTTTCCCAGATTAATATATCGATTCGTGTTTCAGTCATATCTTCTTGTGCATTAATCGTCTATTTATATTATGTAAGTAGATGATGAGGAGTCTGGTGCGACACAGTAGATCTCATCATTGGTTGAAAGACATAATATATAAATGAGGTTCATAACCGAGACAGCTTTGGACAAACTGTCGGTCTAGGTTATTATGTGATTCAGATAATTAGTTTGTCTAAACTAATTGAATCATATAGATATGCCCGGGGCATATTAAACTTGACTCTTAGGAATGATTTGTCTTGTACTGATTTAATAGACAAATCGATCCTTGTATTCTATCTCTAAATCCCTAGACTCGAGTGGGCATCAGGATTAGACATAGTGTACTTTGATCTGCCAATGGGTGAGGTCAAATGTGGGCAATAGTCTCGGTGGGTTGGGTGCGCGTGTTTAGTTACTTGGTGTGCTACTGCTTGTCCAAAGGAAACCATGTACCGGTGCGTCCGGGGTGATGGTGCTCCCAAGATGAGCTCGAAATGTTTATTATACTAAACCCGGCCGGTGGACTTATGTCCGGTATAGTAAAAAGGTCAAGTGGTACTAGTCTCGGAATTAAAGAAGTTAATTAATTAATTTATCAGTAAATTAATTTTAATTAACGAGCACTATATCTTTGATGTGGGGAGATTAATGAATATAATTTAATTAAGTTGTTCCGGAAGCAATTCTGGTGTAGGATGGTAGTGCCAAAATTAATCCGTTAGTGGTACGATTAATTTTGTAATGGGTTAATTGAATAGGTAGATTTAATTAATTAATTGGTTAATTATTCCTAAGGGTTAATTCAGTAATTAACAAAGTGGAATTATTTAATTAATTCCTAAGGGTTAATTAAGTAATTAACAACGTGGAATTAATTAATTAATTAATTAATTAATTAAGTCTTAAGTTTCAATTGGAATTAGGAAATCCTAGAGATTAGGAACCTAGTAGGATTTGGTTTATCCTATCAGATTGGTTGCCTAATTGGATTTGGAAACTAATTCATTACCTAAACCCATTAGGAAGACTAATTCTAAACCAACTTGGAGTCTCTCTTGTAACTCTATAAATAGACAAGGGATCAGTCATTCAGAAAACACAATTAATCCACAGGATTTCTAGAGAGAGAAAATTCTATAGAGAGAAAACGTTTCTCTCTCCAAGTCAAATTTTCAAGAAAGTGCGCGGCTGGCTTTTGGGTTTCTAGTGGCTGAAATTTTGGCCTTGGTTTATACCAGCTGCGCGTAGCTTTCTCTCTCTGCGGGCGGTGCGTTTATAGTACGTGCCAGGTGCTGCGGGGCTAGAGTTTTCTAGCAGGTGGATTGTGGTGAGTAGCTGATCAATTGGCTTCTAGTTCGTTGCCCACACAACGTGAAGTCATAGTCTTGAGGCATACAAGAGAATCACCAGGTGCGCGCTTCAAAGGTACTTTTCTAAGATTCCGCTTAAATAGAAATTTTTGTTGCGTGGTAAATCGAGCAAGTGCAAACCCAGATCCTACCAAAAATCTTTCACCACTAACATTCAAAATTTAACATGAAAAGACAAGAATCAATTCAATTTCAAGAAACCCATTAAACAATATTCATGAATAGCCATACATGAGATCAAATCCAACATGGAAATGATAATTACATAATGAAAAGATTTGATTCATAAGAGAATGTGAAGTCTTTCTCAATATATGAAAGAAGAAATCCACAAATCTCTTGAATTCCACCTATAAAAGCACTTTTTTACATTGAATCTTTGAATTTGGTCTACATCTCATGGAAATCCACTACCCCCTATCATTTAGAAGGGTAAATTTCCCTAGAATCTACGTAGAACATAGTTGTTCTTGAAGGCAATCAGAACAACCCCGGGCTAAATCGAAAACTTCACTTTCGTGCAGTGCATTCCAGAATCGGAAGCTTTCGACAAAGCTCAGGCTCAAATTCATTTTTCCATGAACGGATCTAGATATATACTTATTTAATATATTAAATTGACATCTAACGCATAAAGATTGAACATTTAATTAAAAGCGGAAGGATTAATGGTTATACCTTTGAAGTGAAGTCCAGCGCAATAAGAAAAACCAAATCTTTCCTTGCGATTACCACCAAAATCCAATAGATGACTCCAAGAAACTTTGAATATTGCGTGAGCAATAATCTATCGAAGTGTACTATCAAAGCCCACAAAAACCCACGAAGAAAATCCCTCGAAAAGATTTAATCTGCCCAAAAGATCAAACCTTTAACCCAAAAAACTGCTACCCACTACTTTTCTCGCTAATAAAATCGAACTCACTTTAACTCCAGTCACGATCTGGACAACCGGGATTGTTGATCACCAACCCAAGGGAGAGATCAACACAAACCCAGCTGGATCAAGCACCCCGGAGTGATTAGAAGCAGCTGCCGAACTGCCCAAGTGAAGAACTAAAATTCGGCCAAACACCAAAAAAAAAAAAAAAAACTGGGCAGAATTTTTGCCAAAAATGTGAAGAATCCGGCGAAAAGAAATGAAATCCAACAGTGGGCAAACTCAAAAATTGATGGGCTATCTAAAAGTTTGATTTTTCAAGCTTAATCTAAATCGAGAAGTGAGATTCCAAGTTCGTTTTTGAAAGAAACCCAAGAAGGAAAGAGAGTCTCTCTCTAGAACTTCTCACTCAAGGAAGACAAAGTTGTCTTGCAAGAATTTCTTAAGTTTCTTTGGCCTTAAGCTTTCTATTTATAGGGAGCTCTAATGGAAACCTAGTGGGCTTTTGAGTTGAGCCTTTTAATTTGACTTTCGTTAACCGCTTAGTCTTTCCTAGACTAATCAACTCCAATCGACTCATTTGAATTAATTTCTTAACCCACTTCGTTAATTAAATTTTATCAAACCCTTAGGATTAATTAATTCATATATAATTAATTTCTTAATCCACTTTGTCCATTAAACCTTTAGGATTACTTAATTCACTTTGTCGATTAGTCAAATACATAATTAGTCGTACCACTATCGGACTAACTATAAAACTACCGCTCAAAAATGACTTTATATCACGCCACTATATTTTCTTCTATCTCCCCACATTAAAGATCTAGTGCTCGTCGGTTTATCAATTTACTGACAAACTAATTCACCGACTTCTTGGTATCCGAGATTAGTACCACTCAAGCTTCTTATTATACCGGACATAAAGTCCACCGGCCGGGTTTAGTATAACAAACCTTTTGAGCTCATCTCGAGAGCACCATCAACCCGGCGAACCGGTACGTGGATTCCTCCGACTAGCAACGGCAGGTAAGAAGCTAAACACCGCCTACCCAACCTACCAAGGTATAGGCCTCAATTGACCGCACTCTTTGGCAAATCAAAGCATACGATATCCAACTCTCACACCCGTCCCAATCTCGGGATTAAAAGACTGAATACTAGGACCGAATTGACTACGTCGATCAGTATAAGTCAATTCTATCTAAACTGGTCGTGCTCAATATGCCCCGGGCACATCCGTGTGATTTAATTAGTCTAGATAGCCATTTTCCAAACCACACGATAACCTATACCGATAGTATATTCAGACTATCTCAGTTACGAGCATACTCTTAATATATCAATACTTTAACCAATAACGGTATCTACTGTGTATTTCCACACCCCGTTATCTAGTTCTATGATATAATGGAACAATTTAATACTGAAACAAAATGATATGTCATCTTTGGAAATTAGTTTTGGATACAAGCCACAGCTTTTCTGTATTCAAAACTAACAATCTCCCACTAATACTCAAAGCTATGCTAAGAAGTACAAAAACTGTCGAACCCGCTATTACACTGCTGTCATAATGAAATCTGCAGAACACCTTTAAGCTCACTCACATGGCTTCCTCATGAATCTGACTCCCATACCCTCCACATGTCTCTCAAAGACCATTGGGGTCAATGGCTTTGTGAAAGCCAAATGTACATGAATTGTTTAGTTTCATGGTTGGGTTGCAAAATTGGGCACAAGCAGAGCATAATAGGCAAGGCATGGAGAACGTCCCTCAAACCGTTGCTACTGCCAAGAAACTTGTTTATTTTAAGGCCATTTGTGCTGGTTTGATCGATAAAAAGAAGTCCAAGGTGGGGAAAGGTCAGAAAGATGGGAAGGCATTTCAGAAAGGAAAGAAAAAGGTTCCTGAGAAGTCCGGTGCTACTGATGAGAAGAAGGCCAAAAATAAGAAATGAGGGTGCTTCAAGTGCAACGGACCACACTTGGCAAGAGATTACCCACATAAAGAACGGGTAAATGCTATGATTACTGCCAGTGTACAAGAGGCCGAAAGTGAAATGCTGACCTGGGTGAATCTACTCAGATTGTTGAATACCATTAGTGGGGGAAGAGCTCCCACTAATCCTGTAAGTTCTTTGATGTTCATGGAAAGACGAGTGGGTGGAAAGGCTTTGATGGTGATGGTGGACACTGGTGCTACTCATAGTTTCATGACCGAGGGAGAAGTAATTCGGTTGGGGCTGAAAGTTGAGCCTCACTAAAGCAAGATTAAGAAGGTGAATGTTGTTGCAAAAAATGTCCTTAGAAATGTGGGGATGATTCCTACTTTTGGAATGTAGACTGGTTCATTCCATGTTTTAGTCGTGAGAAAGTTTGACAACTTTGGCATCATTCTAGGGAAGGAAATGATGTTCTACAACAAGATTTACCCCATACCACATTTGAGTTGGATAATGATGGCTGATGAATCGACTCCCTGTTTTGTAAAATGTGTGCATGTGTAAAAAAATTTAGATTGGGTGACAAAGGCAAAGGTGTTATGTTGTCAGCTATGCAACTTGAGAACGAACTGAAGAGGGGAGGTACACATATCTGGCTGTGATGATTGAAATCAAGCCTGATGTCTATCAGGATATGCCTTCGGTAGTCACAAAGGTGCTGACCGAGTTTGCCGATATCATGCCTAAAAGGTTACCTCCAAGACGGCCTACTGGTCATCGCATTGAGCTAGTCCCTATGGTAAGGCCTCCAGCCCATAATCCTTATCGAATGTTACCCACTGAATTAGTTGAACTCAGACAGCAGTTGGATAAGTTGCTATAGGGTGGATTGCTAAGACCATCAAAAGCTCTATATGGTGCTCCGGCCTTATTCCAGAAGAAGGCAGATAGATCGCTGAGATTTTGTGTAGATTACCAGGCATTGAACAAGCTTACAGTCAAGAATAAGTATCTGGTACCGAATGTATATGACCTATTTGACAGATTGGTGAAGGGTCGGGCGTTCACCAAGATTGATTTGCAGGCTGGTTATCGACAGGTTCGGATTTGGGACGGTGATGAGGAGAAAATGACTGTGGTCACAAGGTATGGCTCATTTGAGTTTATAGTTATGCCTTTCGGTCATACAAATGCACCTGCTACTTTTTGCAATTTGATAAATGATGTTCTGTATGAGTTTTTGGACTGAGTTGTGGTCGTTTACCTTGATGACATTGTGGTATATTCTGAGTCCCCTGAGGACAATGTCAAACACTTGACACAGGTCTTCTTAAGGTTGAGGGAAAATGAGTTATATGTCAAAAAGAAGAAATGTGAGTTTTGCAAGGAGAAAATCACATTTCTGGGACATGTCATGGGCCAAGGCAAAATCAGGATGGATGAGATGAAAGTTGTTACAGTTATTGATTGGCCGGTGCCAACCAAAGTTGTGGAGCTGAGATCTTTTCTTGGGCTTGCTAACTATTATCACAAGTTCATTCTTGGATACTCCAAGATTGTTACCCCACTGACCGATTTGTTGAAAAAGAATGTGGCCTGTGGATAAAGTGAATGAACTGAGAATGCCTTTGCTGAGTTGAATAGGGCTATCACCTCTTGACCAGTTTTGGGATTGCCAGATTTTAGCTTACCTTTTGAAGTTCATACTAATACTTTAGACCGTGCCATTGGCAGGCGTGTTAGTCTAGCAGAAGCATCCCATTGCATTTGAGAGCCAAAAATTGAAAGATTGTGAGCAACGATACACCACTCATGAGAAAGAGATGACTGTAGTGGTGTATTACCTTGAGATTTGGAGGCACTATCTGTTGGGAACAAAGCTCACCGTTATGACAGACAATGTTCCGAATACCTACTTCAAGACACAAAAGAAGTTGACACCAAGGCAGGTTAGATGGCAATAATTTCTAGCGGATTTGGATTTTGATTGGCAACATAGGCCTAGTCGGGAAAATTCAGTGGCTGATGCTTAGAGCCGGAAAGATGTTGCTGATTATGTGGCTTCGATGAGTGCTGTTATTTTGGACTTCATGACATTGGTTTGAAACAAATGTGTTAATGATGTAGTGTTTGTTAAACTTTGTGAATAGGTACAACAAGGCTTGGTTCATAGGTATTGGCTTGATGATAGATTGCTCTATGCAAAGAGGAATGATTCTACATTCCAAATACTGAGAAACTGAGACAAAAGTTATTGAGGGAGACACATAATGCTCAATGGGCTGGTCACCCAGGTATCGAGAGGATGCAGACTCTATTGTCTAGATAGTTTATCTGGCCAAGGATGGAAAACAATATTGAGGCCTATGTGAAGGATAAAATTGAGAGAAGACGGGAAGAGGATTGTTGCAGCCTTTGCCCATTCTCGATCGTCCTTGGCAATCATTTTTCATGGATTTCATAAGTGGATTTCCTAGGGTTGATAGTATGGCTTCGGTCTTTGTTGTTGTTGACACGTTTTTTAAGTATGCTATTTTTATTGCAGCTCTTGCCGCATGTCCAGCTGATAAGGAAGTAGAGTTATTCTTCAAGAATATGGTGAAATATTTTGGGTTATTGGTTGATATCATAAGTGATCGGGACACTAGATTCACTGGAAAATTTTGGACAACAGTTGTTCAATACAATAGGATCACAGCTGAAGTTCTCAACGGCCAATCATCCCCAAACAGATGGCCAGATGGAGTGGATTATTGGCCTCCTTAAAGACTACTTGAGGCATTATGTGACTGCAAATCAGAGAAACTGGCTGGAAATCT
The DNA here is from genome assembly GCA_030378225.1 of Knoxia roxburghii. Taxonomy (NCBI): domain Eukaryota; kingdom Viridiplantae; phylum Streptophyta; class Magnoliopsida; order Gentianales; family Rubiaceae; genus Knoxia; species Knoxia roxburghii. Next base: position 38,401,160 of record CM059415.1, on the reverse strand, counting down.
TGGATGTGGCACGATTTTGCTACAATTTGCACCAATCCTCAACTACGGGAATAAGTCCCTTCGAGTTGGCTTATGGACAGCAGCCCTTGACTCCATACGAAGTTGTTGTTCAGACTACCAGAGAAAAATGTCTAGCTCCTTGCCGGTTCGATCGTGCCAAGCAAGAGTTAATAGATGAGGCATGGGGTAGTTTGGCCGTGGCTAAGAAAAGGATGAAGAAGTATGCCGATACGTATAAAAGGGATGTTAAGTTTCAGGTTGGAGATTAAGTGATGCTGAAGCTTACCCCTCAGATTTGGAAAAAGATCAATTCCAAGAAAGTTCACCGAGGGCTTCTACCAAAGTATGATATGCCATTTGAAGTGGTCGAGAAAGTGGGCATATAGATTGAAGTTGCCTGACCGATTGAAAGTCCACCCAACATTTCATGTGAGCTATTTAAAGCCATTTCATGGCAATGATGATGTTGATGCAAACGGATTTAGTGTCGTGTATCACTCAAAATTAATAACTTATAAACCTCACACCATAAATTAACGTAGTATAAGGGCCGATCCACAGGAACAGGGGATAGAATTTTGCTACACAAGTTAGAAAAATAGTAAAATTGAACAAGTATAACGGCAGTAAAGTCAAGCAGTTGGTGAGGTATAAAATAAGGTTGAAAAGAGTATGAATCAAGAAAACAGAGGATAATGATAAGGATTTTCACTTCACTTCTGAGATTAGAGGCTCCAGAGATGGTTCATGTTGGCAAAAAAGGCTAAAGTTTCTCAACAGTCAGAACTAGAAATAATGAACTACAGAATATTCAGGATCGGCTCACTTGAAGTAACACATGTGGCACTTACTCCATAGTCACCCTTCAACCAAACCATGTAGTCCTTGTTTGCTCCAAACTCTCACCTAGCACAGTCCTACCACTAGGGGACTGACCTCTCCACCATGACAAACTCACACAAGGAATTGAGTGAAATAGAGTCTTTAGTTACTAAGATACTATCAACTAAGATTTCCCCAATGTTAGTTTTGAATACAGAAAAGCTATTGTTTGTATGAAAAACTAATATCCACAGTTGACATATCGTATATGTTTTAGTATGACAGTGTTCCATTATATCGTAGAACTAGATAACGAGGTATAGAAAGACATAGTAGATCTCGTTATTATATGCTCGTACCTGAGATAGTTTGAACATACTATCAATTTAGGTTATCATGTGATTTGGAAATTAGTTTGTCTAGACTAATTAAATCATACGAATGTGTTCGGGGCATATTGAGCACGACCAGTTCGGGATTGAATTAACTTATACTGATCGGTGTAGTTAATTCGATCCTAGTATTCTAATCTCTTAATCTCTAGATTGAGATGGACATGAGAGTTAGATATCACATGTTTTGATTTTCCAAAGGGTGCGGTCAATTAAGGCCTAAATCTCGATAAGTTGGGCATGCGGTGTTTAGCGTCTTATGTGTCGTTGCTAGTCAAAATAATCCATGTACCGGTTCGCCAGGTTGATGGTGCTTCCGAGATGAGCTTATAAGGTTTATTACACCAAATCTGGCCAGTGGACTTTATGTCCGATATAATAAGAGAGTCGAGTGGTACTAATCTCGGATATCAAGAAGTCGGTGAATTAATTTATCAGTAAATTGATGAACCGACGAGCACTAGATCTTTGATGTGAGGAGATAGAAGAATAATAAAGTGAGCGCGATGTAAAGTCATTTTTTAGCGGTAGTTCTATAATTGGTCCGTTAGTGGTACGACTAATTATGCGTTTGAATAATCGACAAAATGAATTAAGTAATCCTAAAGGTTTAATTAATATTTAATTGACTAAGTGGATTATGAAATTAATTCATAACGAATTAATTAATCCTAAGTGTTCAATTAAATTTAATTAACGAAGTGGGTTAAGAAATTAATTCGAAAGGCTCGATTGGAGTTGATTAGTCTAAGGAAGACTAAGGGGTCAACAAAAGTCAAACATTAAGGCCCAATTCAAAAGCCCACTAGGTTTTCCTTGAAACTCCTATAAATAGCTAAAGATAGGCACACAAGACATAAGAAACCTTTGTAGGCAAATTAGCCTTAGAGTGAGAAAGTCAAGCCTAGAGAGAGAACTTCATCTCCTTCTTTGAGATTTCTCTTTCGGAGTTGGTTTGTGATCTTTCTTGTTCGAGAAACTCAGCCCACGATTCTGGAGAACCCAAAGGTCATCGCCGTGTCCCTCGATTTCTTCGCCCATCAGAATTTCAGGTTTTGGCTGTCGCATTCCGGTGAAGTTGCTTCATTTCTTGTGGGCTTTGTGTTTTTGTTGCGTTGATCATTTGGCTTGTTCCATTTGATTCTCCAAAGTCTAGATCTACGAGCAAAAAGCTTACCCACAAGTTTTATTCAGGCGATTTTGGGTTTTCTGATTAGAATCAATTTCTCGGGATAAATCTGTTTTTCAAATTTGTGGGTTCTTGAAGTGGATTTTTTTGGATTTCTTCTTATTATGCTTTAGCCATCTCGTGGACATTTGCCTACTCAAATTCGGGATTGTTTGGAGTCATTCGAGGGATTCGAAGTGGTTTTCGTAATAGGCGGTAAATAAGAGGCTGATCTTTGGGCAACGATCTGCTGCGGATCTAACAAGTTTTTCGAAGTGCGTCTTTTTGGGATTTCTTCCTTTATGGCTCACTACCCTTTGGATAATTGCCCATACGATTTTGGGGTAAAAATGGAGTCATTATCTGGTTTTTCTCGTGATTGGTTCCAGGCAATAAATAGCAGGATTTTCCACTTTGGTTTTCTTATTGCTATGCACATGCTTCAAATGTATAATCTTTAAGACTTCCGCTTTAAATTAAAGATTTAATTTTTAGCATGTCATTTTAATAAATTGAATTAGTATAAGCCTAGAACCGTTCAGGGGATATGAATTTTAGCTTGAGCCGAATCGAAAGTCTCCGATTCTGGAATGCATTGCATGAAATTGAAATTTTTGATTTAACCCAGGCTAGTTATATTTCCTTCAAATTGGTATCAGAGCGAGTGTTTTTGGCTTTATACTTGTTTAATCTATTACACGACTTTATTTTGGCATTGTTATTTTGCATTGTCGATATAAAATAACAAGTGGTTATTATTCCCCACTATTATGGTTGATTTAATTTTCATTCATAAACTCCAGGACATGTTCGGGCTCGTTTTGTTTTTTTGAATTGAAATATCTGTAATAGTAATAACCACGAGCTGGAAGCTGTATATGATAAGATAAATCTTGTAGTAGGATTTTATCTAATGTTGTCGTCTTTAAATTCCTAGAAAACGCCTTTGCATATAGGAATTTATGTATTATGACGAAGACGTTATTTTGGGTAACTCGTATTTGTAGGTTTTGATTTATCGTAATTTTGGGTGATTTCTAATTACATTGAAAACCAAGAAAACCCGGATGAATTAGGAGGAACCAAATAACGAGTCGTTATAGGCAAAGAGAATTTATGGTTTTTGGTTTGTCGTAATTTTTTGGTGATTCCTAACTACGTAGTAAACCTTAAAAAACCAGATAAATTCTAAGGGACCTTATAACGAGTTGGAGCGATAGGACAGGACGTGTCAACAAGGCGTTCAAAGGAAGCAACGATAGAGAAGGCCATAATAGTCGGTAAATGTTTAATTATTCATTTATTTCCCATTTTATGTTCTTTTCATTGCTTGTGTGTTTTTGTTTTATGCATGAGCGAAAACAAACCCCTTTTTTTAATGCGTGCAATTAACTAAGGTAGATTATTCACATATTAAAACTCCAACGGTTTTAATAGATGTAATAACCGAAGTTAAGATATTGCATGTTGGTTTTATAAGTGCAATTAACTAAGGTAGATTATTCGCATATTAAAGCTCCAACGGTTTTATGTGTGCGAATATCCATAGTTAAGATATTGCATGTTAAAATGTAAAAATCCTCAAACATAAAAATCTAAGTGGGAGTGGGTTGGTATATATCCCCATGACCTCCATTACGAATTCATATGTGATGTGGTTAGACTTGCGCGTTAGCATTAGGGCCTTACTCCATTCGGATGAGTCTTTAATCACGAAATCACTAGATTGAATTTCTAAAGGGAGGACTACAGTGAATTTAGTTTGAGGATTACCGTGGCTAAAATCATTGACTATTAATTTCATTGATCATAAGATCGTTAGTCAAATAGTGAATGAACTTTGGTTCTTCTCGAACGAATATGGCTTAGCGTAGATGTTCACCCACGTGGCCTGCGTTAATCCCAGTGTGAGAGATGTCAATAGGAGATTATATTATTTTTGAGGATATCAATATTTCCAAAAAAGAATACTAAAACTTACTATTTACTATTTCAGTTTTCGATATGGCGTTTAATACAATATTTGTCACACTAAAGGAGAACAAATTAACTAGTCCAAATTATATCAACTGGAAATGCGATTTGGACATTGTCCTCACTGCAAAGCAATGCAAGTTCGTACTCAATGATGTATGCCCAGAAATGCCAAATGAGTAATATGGTTAAGGGCACACTTGTGAGAGACCACGTACTTGAGAAGATTAGTAACATCAATGAGATTGAGGTTTTAGGAGATGATACTCCAGGATTTGCCTCATAACTTTGAAGATTATTAATCAGATGATTAAGCCAGACATTCCCAAGAAGAATAAGCCAAAAGGCAAGTGCTTCAAATATGGCAAGGGAAGGCATTGGAAGCCAGATTGTCTAAAGCTCAAAAGTATGACTATTTTGCCTTAGTTACTGAGACATGTTAGTGGTGATTCCCACAGATACTTGGTGTGTGGACTCAGAAACCACTGATCATGTTTGTAATTCTTTGCAGGGTTTACCAAGTAACCTAGATGCTTAGAGAGGGCGAGATGGAAGTTTACTTGGGTGACACTGTCAGAGTGTCAGTAAAAATAGTGGGAGTGGCTAGATTTATTTTCTAAATAATATTGTAATAGTTTTTTGAAGAATTGTCTTTATGATTAGAGTTTTAGAAAGAATTTACTTGATGTTTCTAAACTCTTATTGGATAGTTATAAGTTCATTTTATCTAATAACTCTGTTATTAGAAAGAACTAGAAACTTATATATTCCAGTTCATTGGTGGGCAATCTCTTCTTGATAAAAACTAACTCCCCAATAGTGCAATAACACTAAGATAAATATCACATCATTGAATCATAATAAGAGGGAAGAACCGTGTAAAATGAACCAAGCTCTTTCTGGCACCTAAGACTAGGTCATATAAACCTTAGTACAATTTAAAGGTTGGTCAATGATAGGCCCTAACGCTTATTAGATATTGACAGTGAAGGAAAACAGAACAAGCCAGGGCTAAATCGAAAATCTCACTTTCATGCAATGCATTACAGAATCGGAAACTTTCGACAAAGCTCAGGCTCAAATTCATTTTCCCATGAACGGATCTAGGCTTATACTTATTTAATTTATTAAAACGTAAATCGACATGCAAAGATTTAACCTTTAATTAAAAGCAGAAACTATAAAGGTTATACCTTTGAAGCGAAGTCCAACGCAAATAAGAAAACCGAATCTTTAATTCGCGATCACCACCGAAATCCAATGGATTACTCCAAGAAGTCTCGAATATTGCATGGGCAATAATCTATCGAGGTGTACTATCAAGCCCATGAGAAACCCACTAAGAAAATCCCTCAATTAGATTAAATCTGCCAAAAGATCAAACCTTTAACCCAAAAACTGTTGCCCACTACTTTTCTCGCCAATAAAATCGAACCCACTTCAACTCCAGTCATTATCTGGACAACCGGGATTGTGGATCACCAATCCAAAGAAGAGATCAACACAAACCCAGCTGGATCAAGCACCCCGGAGTGATTAGAAGTGGCTGTCATCTCACCAAGAAAACGGTGAACAGTAAATTCCTTGAACAGTGAATTCTGGGCAAAAATTATAAAATCCAGCATTGGGCAACTCCAAAAATTGATGGGCTATCTAAAAGTTTAATCTTTCAAGCTTAATCTATATCAAGAAGTGAGAATCCAAGTTCGTTTTTGAAAGAAAACTCAAAAGGGAAGAGAGTTTCTCTCTAGAACTTTCTCACTCTAAGGAAGACAAAATGTCTTGCAAGATTTTCTTAAGTTTCTTAAGGCATAAGCTTTCTATTTATAGGGAGCTCCAATGGAGACCTAGTGGACTTTTGAGTTGGGCCTTTTAATTTTACTTTCATTGACCGCTTAGTCTTTCCTAGACTAATCAACTCCAATCGACCCATTTGAATTAATTTCTTAACCCACTTCGTTAATTTAATTTAATCGAACCCTTAGGATTAATTCAAATAGAATTAATTCCTTAATCCACTTTGTCAATTACATATTAATTAAACCTTTAGGATTAATTAATTCACTTTGTCGATCAGTCAAATGCATAATTAGTCGTACCACTCTCGGACTAACTATGGAACTACCGCTCAAAAACGATTTTATATCGCGCCACTATTTTTCTTCTATCTCCCCACATTAAAGATCTAGTGCTCATCGGTTTATCAATTTACTGATAAACTAATTCACCTACTTCTTGGTATCCGAGATTAGTACCACTCAACCTTTTTATTATACTGGACATAAATTCCACCGGCCGGGTTTAGTATAATAGACCTTACGAGCTCATCTCGGGAGCACCATCAACCCAGCGAACCGGTACGTGGATTCCTCCGACTAGCAACAGCACATAAGAAGCTAAGCACTGCATACCCAACCTACCGAGGTATAGGACTCAATTGACCGCACTTTTTGGCAAATCAAAGCATACAATATCCAACTCTCATGCCCGTCCCAATCTCGGGATTGAGAGACTGAATACTAGGACCGAATTGACTACGCCAATCAGTATAAGTCAATTATATCCAAACTGGTCATGCTCAATATACCCCGGGCATATCCGTGTGATTTAAACTAGTTAAGATAAACTAATTTCCAAATCACATGATAACCTATACCGATATTATGTTCAGACTATCTCAGTTACGAGCATACTTTTTATATATCAATACTTTAACCAATAACGGTATCTACTGTGTCTTTCACACACCCCGTTATCAAGTTCTATGATGTAATGGAACAATTTAATACTGAAATAAAATGATATATCATCTGTGGATATTAGTTTTAATACAAGCCATAGCTTTTCTGTATTCAAAACTAACAATCACCCACTAATACTCAAAACTATACTAAGAAGTACAAAAATTGTCCAACCCGCAATTACACTGCTGTCACAATGAAATCTCCTGAACACCTTTAATCTCACTCACATGGCTCCCTCAAGAATATGACTCTCATGCCCTCCACATATCTCTCAAAGACCTTTGGGGTCAATGGCTTTGTGAAAGGATCTGCAAGGTTGTCATCTGAGGCTATCTTGGCCACGATCACGTCTCCCCTCTTTACGATCTCTCGCCTTATGGGCTCGTGGTTCCCTCGAGTTAGCAACTGCACCATTGTTATCACTGTAAACTGTGATAGACCTAGGAAACTCAGGAACCACATCTAAGTTCATCAGGAAGCTCCGGAGCCATACATCTTCTTTCGCTGCCTCTGATGCGGTAACGTACTCAGCCTCCATGGTGGAGTCCGCCACGCATTTCTGCTTGACACTCCGCCATACTATGGCTCCACCTCCTAGAGTAAACACAAACCCAGAGGTAGACTTACTCTTGTCCAAATCACATTGAAAGTCTGAATCTGTGTAACCCAACGGTACAAGCTCCTGCGCTCTATAAACTAGGACATAATCTCTCGTCCTGCGCAAGTACTTGAGAATGCATTGTACTGCCTCCCAGTGAGCCTTCCCAGGGTCACTCTGATATCTGCTAACCATGCCAATGACAAAGCAAATATCAGGCCTCGTACATAACATAGAATACATGAGGCTACCCACTGCAGAAGCATAGGGTACCGACTTCATGGCATCTATCTTCTCAGCAGTCTTGGGACACTGCTTCTTAGACAAATGCACCCCGTGCCTTAAAGGTAGTGAACCCTTCTTAGAGTTTTGCATGTTAAAACGAGCCAGAAGCATATCTATGTAGGATGTCTGGGAAAGTGTCAGAGAACGTCTCCTACGATCTCAAATAATCTTGATCCCAAAGATATGTCCAGCCTTTCCCAAATCCTTCATATCAAATTATCTGGACAACCATGCCTTTACGTCTGACAAAACCTTCTTACTGTTACCAATCAGAAGGATGTCATCTACGTAATGTACGAGGAACACCACCGTATCACCATCACGCCTGCCATAAACACACTGCTCATTCAGACACTGAGTGAATCCATAGGACTGGATAACCTCGTCAAAATGGATGTTCCAAGATCTCGATGCTTGCTTAAGTCTATAAATAGACCTCCTAAGCCTGCATACCTTGTGCTCTTAGCCCTGAACAATAAAACCCTCTGGTTGCTGCATAAAGATGGTCTCCTTAATAACTCCATTAAGGAAAGATGCCTTGACGTTCACCTGCCAAATCTCATAGTCCATATGAGCAGCTATGGCCAAGAGAATCCGGATCGACTTAAGCATAGCTACCGGGGAAAAGGTCTCCTCATAATCGATACCCTCTTTCTGAGTATACCCCTTCACCACTAGCCTAGCCTTGAAGGTCTCAACCCTCCCGTCAGATCCTCTCTTTCGCTTGTAGACCCATTTGCACCCAATAGTCTGAAACCCATCAGGAATGTCTACCAACTCCCAGACCTGATTTGAGTCCATAGAACCCATCTCAACAACCATCGCTCTCTGCCAAGAATCTGCATCTTTATCCTGAAGAGCCTTGTTGTAGCTAACTGGGTCTGGTTCATGAGCGCCAGGAATAAAGTCCGAAGACTCACCCAAACCCATGTACCTCTCGGGCTGTCTGACAACCCTCCCACTATGATAAGGCGCAGCCTGTGCAAAAGCATCATCTGTGATAGTGTGTGCAGTCTTATGGTGTGTCTTCCTATACTCGTGCATTTGGAATAGTGGACTCACCCCTAAGCTCTTCCAATACTACCTTGCTCTTTGCCTTGTGATCTAAAACATAGTCCTCCTCAAGAAATCTGGCATTGGTGCTCACCACCACCTTCTGATCCTGAGGACTATAAAACAGACCACCTTTCGTTTCTTTGGGGTAGCCTACAAAAAGCATAATCTCAAATCTCGCATCTAGCTTGGCTGTGTCTGCCTTAAGCACATATGTTGGACAACCCCAAATCCTGTGATGTCTCAGACTAGGCTTTCGCCCAGTCCACAGCTCTACTGGAGTCGAAGGCACAGACTTAGATGGTACGAGATTAAGGAGATAACACGCTGACTCCAAGGCTAAACCCTAAAACGATATATGCAATTCACTATAACTCATCATCGATCTAACCATATCCATAAGAGTCTTATTCCTCCTCTTTGCTACACCATTCTGATGGGGTGTGCCATGTGCAGCCAACTGGGTCTGAATACCCTCCTCCGACAAATAGGACCTAAATTCACTAGAGAGGTATTCACCACCGTGATCAGATCGCAAGGCCTTGATACTCTTACCTACATGGTTCTCCACCTCAGCCTTAAACTCTTTGAACTTGCCAAAGCATTCAGACTTGTGGCGCATCAGGTATATGTATCCATATCTAGAGTAATCATCTATGAAAGTCACAAAATACTCATAACCACCTCTAGCCTGAACTGACATAGGCCCACACAAGTCAGAATGAATCAACTCTAAAACCTCTTTGGCCCTATACCCCTTTGTATTGAAAGACCTCTTGGTCATCTTACCCTCCAAGCAGGACTCACAGGTTGGATAGCTGTCAATATCCAATTAGTCCAAAGACCCATTATTGACCAACCTTTGAATCCTACTAAGGTTGATGTGACCGAGTCTCAGGTGCCAAAGATAAGTTTGATTCAAAGGGGAAGACTCCTTTCTCTTACTATGATTCGGTGATGAGTTACTAGTTTCTGTGTTTTGCATTACTGGGGAGTATGTCTTGATTAAAAACATATTGTCAATTAATGTACCAAAACATATAAGCTTCTGGCCTTTTCTAATAAAAACAGATTCATCAGAAAAAGCACACTTATAACCATCCAAAATAAGTTTAGAAACTGAAAGTAAATTCTTGCGAAAATTGGGTACATATAAACAATCTCTCAAATGTAAAATTGAGTCTGAAAAATAAAGACAAAGAACTCCCACTGCAACGATAGAAACTCTGGTAGTATCCCCAAGGTAAACCTGCAACTCTCCCTCTCTAAGCAGCCGGGTCACTTGAAACCCCTGCAAAGAATTACAAACATGATCAGTGGCTCTTGAATTACTCGACCTACGAATTCTGCTCGGAGGGTATCATGACCAAGAAGTTTTTAAGGGTCAAAAGGTTTTAAAGTTAGTTCATTCTGACTTATGTGGACCTATGATAATTCAGGCCAGAGATGGTTTTCGAGTATTTTGTGGTCTTCACAGATTACTACTCGAGGTACGGGTACATTTACTTGATGCGCCACAAGTCTGAATGTTTTGAAACGTTCAAAGAGTTTTGGACAGATGTAAAGAACCATCGTTGTAAAAGTATCAAGTCATTATGATTCGATCATAGTGGCGAATAACTATCTGATGAATTTATGAGCTACTTATCAGAAATGAGGATCCAATCCCAGTTGGCTGCACATGGCACATTCCAGTAGAATGGTATAGCAGAACGGTGAAATAGAACTCTTATGGAAATGGTTAGATATGTGATAGGTTATAGTGAGTTGCTCTGTTCATTTTGGGGATATGCCTTAGAAACAGCGGCTTACGATCTAAATCTTGTACCATCTAAGTTCGTGCCTTCAATCCCTCTAGAGTTATGGCCTGGGCAAAAGCCCAGTATTAGACATCTCAGAATCTGGGGTTGTCCAGCACATGTGCTTAAGGTAGATACGGACAAATTAGATGCAAGATTGGAGGTAATGCTGTTTGTAGGATATCCCAGAGGAACAAAGGTTGGTTTATTCTATATTGCTAAAAATCAGAAGGTGGTGGTTAGTACTAACACTAGATTTTATAAGAGGACTATATTCTAAACCATAAACCAAGTAACAAGATTGTGCTAGAAAAGCTTAAGGGATAGTCTAGAATTCATGATGCACCTGTACAAGTAGATATATCACATAATACTGCATGAGTTGTCACAGATAGCGCGGTTACATATGTAGTACCTCATCATAGTATGAGGGTTGTCAGACAACCCGAGATGTACGTGGGCTTGGGAAAATCTTTGAATTTTGATCCCTGGCACTCACGAACCAGACCCAATGTCCGGATGAGTATTGTGTGTACCGCAGGCGTGATAGAAACTCAGTGGTGTTTCTTGTACCTTACGTAGATGAAATTCTTCTTATTGGCAACATTAAGAAGGTATTGTCAGACATAAAAACATAGTAGTTCAAACAAGTTTGATATGAAGGATTTGGGAAAGGCTGAACATATCCTTGGGATCGAGATTATTCGAGATTGTAGGAGATGTTCATAGACACTTTCTCAGGATTCCTACATAGACATGAATCTGACTCGTTTTAACATGCATAACTTCAAGAAGAGTTTCCTACTTTTCAGAAATGAAGTGCATCTATCTAAGGAGCAGTCTCCTGAGTAGATAGAAGCCATGAAGACAGTTTCGTATGCATCTGCAGTAGAAAGTCTCATATATGCAATGTTGTGTACGAATCTGATGCTTGCTTTACAGACGAGATAGGTAGCAGATATCAGTGTTACCCAGGAAAATCTCAAGTATTTGTGTAGAATGAATATTCAAATTTTGGTTTATCAGGCGCAAGAGCTATGGGTTATACAGATTAAGGTTTCCAAAGTGAAATGGACAAAAGAAAGTCTACCTCTGGGTTTGTGTTTACTCTGGGTTTGGAGCCATATATGGCGGAGTGTCATGCAGAAATGCATGGCAAACTCCACCATTGAGGCTGAATACATTACTTTAGAGGCAGCGAAGGAAGCAATGTGGTTCATCAATTTTCTAGTGGATTTAGATGTGATTCCTGAGTTTCCCAGGTTTATCACAGTTTACTACGATGACAATAGTGCTGTGAGAAATTTAAAGGAACCACAAATCCACAAAGCGAGTAAACACATAGAGCCCAAGTACCACCCAATACAATAAATCGTAAAGAGGGGAGACATAGGTGAAGATAGTATCAATTGATAACCTTGCAGATCCATTCACGAAAGCATTGACTGCAAAAGTCTTTGAGAACTACATGAAGGGCATGGGAGTTAGATACTTGGCTGAACCTTGATAGTTCTCTAGTTTTTGGTGTGACATAGGAATAAATGTATTAAACCAGTTTTAATACTTCAGAGCATAACTTTGAATATTAGTGGGAGATTGTTAGTTTTAAATACAGAAAAACTATTGCTTGTATGAAAAACTAATATCCACAGTTAACATATCATCTCTATTTTAGTATGATAGTGTTCCATTATATCATAGGACTAGATAACGAAGTGTGGAAATACATAGTAGATCTCGTTATTGTTTAAAGTATTGATATATAAACAGATGCTCATATCTGAGATAGTTTTAACATACTATCAGTTTAGGTTATCGTGTGATTTGGAAATTAGTTTGTCTAGACCAATTAAATCATACGGATGTGCCCGGGGCATATTGAGCACGACCAGTTCTGGATTAAATTAACTTGTACTAATCGGCGTAGTTAATTCGATCCTAGTATTCTAATCTCCTAATCCCTAGATTTGGACGGGCATGAGAGTTAGATATCGTATACTTTGATTTGCCAAAGGGTGCGGTCAATTGAGGCCTAAATCTCAATAAGTTGGGTATGCGGTAGCTTCTGGTGTGTCTTTGTAGTTGAAGGAATTCATGTACCGGTTCGCCGGGTTGATAGTGCTCCCGAGATAAGCTCGTAAGGTTTATTATACCAAATCTGGCCAGTGGAATTTATGTCTGGTATAATAAGAAAGTCGAGTGGTACTAATCTCGGATACCAAAAAGTCGGTGAATTAATTTGTCAGAAAATTCATGAATCGACGAGCGATTAAATTTAATTAACGAAGTGGGTTAAGAAATTAATTCAAATGGCTCGATTAGAGTTGATTAGTCTAGGGAATACTAAGGGGTCAACGAAAGTCAAACATTAAGATCTAACTCAAAAGCCCACTAGGTCTTCCTTAAAACTCCTATAAATAGCTAAAGATAGGCACACAAAACATAAGAAATCTTTGTAGGCAAATTAGCCTTACAGTGAAAAAGTCAAGCCTAAAGAAAGAACTTCATCACCTTATTTGAGATTTCTCTTTTGAAGTCGGTTTGTGATCTTTCTTGTTCGAGGAACTCAGCCCATGATTATAGAGAACCCAAAGGTCATCGTTGTGTCCCTCGATTTCTTTGCCCATCGGATTTTTGGGTTTTGGCAGTCGGGATTTTTCCAGCCAAGAGAAATTCCAGAGAAAGTTGCTTCATTTCTTGTGGTCTTTGTGTTTTTGTTACGTTGATCCTTTGGCTTGTTAATTTTTGTTCACCAAAGTCTAGATCTACGAGCAAAAAGCTTACCCACAAGTTTTATTCAGGCGATTTTGGGTATTCAGATTAGAATCAGTTTCCCAGGCTAAATCTTTTTTACAGATTTGTGAGTTTCTTGAAGTGGGTTTCTTTGGATTTCCTTATATTGTGCTTTAGCCATCCCGTGGACATTTTCCCACTCAAATTTGGGATCATTTGGAGTCATTCGAGGGATTCGAAGTGGTTTCCACAGCAGGCAGTAAATAAGAGGCTGATCTTCGGGCAATGATCTGCTGCGGATCTAACGAGTTTTTCGAATTGGGTCTTATTGGGATTTCTTCCTTAGTGGCTTAGCTACCCTGTGGATAATTTCCCGCACGATTTCGAGATGGAAACGGAGTCATTATCGGGTTTTTCTCGTGATTGGTCCTGGGCGGTAAATAGCAGGATTTTCAAACTTTGGTTTTCTTATTGCTAGGGACATGCTTCAAAGGTATAATCTTTAAGACTTTCGCTTTAAATTAAAGATTTAATTTTTAGCGTGTTGTTTTACTAAATCAAATTAGTATAAGCCTAGATCCATTCAGGGGAAATGAATTTTAGCCTGAACCAAATCGAAAGTCTCCGATTCTGGAATGCATTGCATGAAAGTGAGATTTTCGGTTTATCCCGAGCTAGTTCTGTTTCCTTCACCTACAAGCATTCCAACTCTGTTTCAGTCATGAGCTTTATATAATATTTGGTTGCTAAGGTAATATCAATTAAAATTTCTCTAAATGCATTCCTTATTCTGATTCACTCTGAGTTTCACAGAATATATAGTTGCTAAGGTATCATCAATTAAGATCTCCCTACAAGTATTCCTATTCTGATTCACTATGGGATTCACAAGATCTATAGCTACTAAGATATCATCAATTAAGATCTCACTATAAGCATTCCAATCCTGCTTCACCACAGCCCCTAAATAGTATGAAAAAGTCATGATTCAAACTGAAATCTTCAACAAGTCACTCCATACTCAATACCGTTTATCGAACTAGACAACCTAAATAACAACACTCTCCATAGATGAAATCAGTGAAAGTTCAAGTGCAAGATGTGCTTGGCTAATTTTATAGCAGCATAGTCCACAAGTTTGCCAATAGAGGAAACAGTCACACATCATTCTAAATATAGAGAATGATGCATTCTAGACTTAAGGCATAATGCATGCTGTTCGCTCTCATTAAATCCGCCTTAGTGCACATCTTGCAACAGGAGCTTTCACTTTGCTTCTAACTCATCAGAGTAGTGAAAATCCTTACAAGATACTTAGAACCTCATCGGTTCTTAGCAACACTCAAATGAAAAGGAAATTATAAATAAAGAGAAATAAAAATGAGTTTCGAATAAAACAACCCAAGTAATGAATTGTAAGGGAAAGAACATCGAACTCCTACTCTAAAGCTCTTCACTCCTTACTATTTCTTGCTTGTTAAGTTCGGAGCATACTACTACTATTTATAGAGAAAATCTAGTGAAAGAAAATGCAAGATGGCTATTTTGGAAATTTTGGCTTTGCTTCGGGGCCAAGGCTTACAAGGTGGCATTTTCAGGGGACAGCAGCTGACATCCAGTCATAAAAGCAACATGCACTGTTCAGAGGCCGTTAAAGTGGCCTGCAGCACTGTACCGATCGTCCTTCTTTAGCATGCTTCTATTGTGCCAGTGTAATTCTTGTCTTCTCGGGCAAGATCATAGCTCGTGATGTTGTATGATTTGTCTCTTTAGGTCCTGCCCGTAGCTCGTGCTGATGTACTAACTGTCCTTTCGGTATCTGCCCATTGCCCATGCCAATGACTTCTGTTGGGCATCACCTGGAAGTGTTCTGTCTAGTCACCATGCACTGGTTGGGTAGACTTGGTTTCTTCAGACGGTGCATTTTTTGGTAGTCATCTTCCCACGTTCACTTAACGCGTCGTCATGTTGTAGCCTTCCAAAAACGCTGTCGTCCATAAGCCATAATCTCTCTCAGCACCTGCTGCTTCATTTTAGTGTTAACTCCATTTGGTCTTTGTAACGTCCAGTGAACAGTGTCATGAACTGGACGTCTTCAGCTCACTTTCACCAAACACTGGATTTTACTACTTTATTAACTTCACGCTCATATGGAGTTGCCATCTGGTTACCACGTCATTCTGCTAGTTTGATAACGTTCAACTCTGCTCCAAATGATAAGTCTGAAGTGTTATTTTCTACAGTCTTTATTCCATTCACATTTCACCTGAAATTAATACAAGTAAAGTCATAACTAATATTTTACCATACAGACAGATTAAGAATTTGTCCATAGGCAGCTCAAAACCGTACTAAAAACATGTAAAAATATGTATAAAATGAATCGCATCAGATGCTGAGAGACAGCAAGTCAATAAAGCTCCGCCCATGATTCAAAAAGAGTTTGAAAAAAGAGTTGGGCAAAATTTTGAGGCATGAAACATTGGGTAAGAGTAAGAAGAACAGACATACTCGGTTCTTGGTACAGTAGAAGGGTGAAATGGAGCTGGATGCGGAGTGGATCCTTGAGAAGGATTTGTGGCAATTTAAGAAGCAAATTGCTGACTATCGGGTGGGTTTGGAGTTGCCAGGGACGTCAACACCTCAAGTGGGGGTGGTCTGTTAGCCCCATATTTACTTGATGGAATTTTCCGTTCGAACCAACATGGACGAAACGTGCGAGATTGTTGGGCATGGCTTGTTTTCTCATCTAAGTGCTAAGTAATCAGGCCTCTTCAATTGCATGTGAGTTCTTGCATGGATTGCATGGGATTTTTGGTTGAGCTGGCTGAAGTTCCTTTGACGGTTTGCATGGATGAGCTGGAAAGTTAGAAGGAGGGCAGGTGTCAAGGCAGTTATGATCAGATACTACACTTGGCATTTTAGTCTAGTCCTTGGCCTTAGTGGGCAGTTATTTTCCTTGTAATTCCGAGCTCAATGCTGAGTGCCTTGTGGTAGCTATAAACGTCTGTTTCTCCTTCCCTTATTGCTTATTATTGCTTTGTTGAGCCAGTAGAACCCTTAGAACATTTCTGGGGAGTTTTTGTGCTGAGCTTTCATTGAGTTTTCTTTTGTTACGAGCTTTAATACAAAGGTTGGCCCTTGTAAACTTGAGTGTTCTTTATTTTCCTTAACTCTAAATTGTTCCATCTGATTGAATACTTGCTAACCTTCGTTCTAAATATAACGGAAGTGACTTTGAGGGTGTGACACCTACCCTATGGGTCGGCCCTGATGTTGTTTTGAATTGTTAGTGAATTTTGTGAAATTTTTAAAATGGGGCCACAAAAGTATTCAAGAGCAGCTTTGGAACTTTGGTTTGAAAAAGCAACACAAATAGCATTTTACGCAACGCAAATGACTATACCGTGTGGGAGTGGCCATGGTTTGGCCAAAAACGGTAAAACCGGCCAAATTGACCAAATTTGGCCGGTTTGGTTGGTTTAAAAATTTCTCTCGTGGCAGGTGGTTTAAATATTTTTCAAACCGCAGTATTGGTTTGGCCGACGATTTCATTAATAAAATCGGCTATTTCGACAAAACTGGCCGGTATATTATTATATATAAATATATATAATTTATTAGACTATTAACTTAATAATAAATATATAATTTAGTTTCACAAATTAAATAACAAAAGAGACAATTTATATACTAGATTCTTTGCAAGAGATTAAAGAGTTTGAAGAGTATGAGAAAAGGTAAAATTCAACGTTCTCTATATAATAGTTAAATGCATATTTCATACATTTTATTATTTGTGCTAACAAAATATAACTCGTTTTTCTATTTTAGAATTTGCCACCTATCAAAACATTTGTCCGGATAATATCAAGTGATAGCATGCGAGGAAATATGTTAGGAATTAATTTTTATGTTTTCCTTTTATCATATTAATCATTTTAACTCATATTTTTATATAGGCCAAATTGCTTTTTTGGTCCCACTTAATAGGGTTAGTTGCGCTTTTGGTCTCAAATAATAGTATGACTACACTATTTGTCCCTTAACATGTTTTTATTAGTATTTTTATTCCTTTTTTATGAAAAATTTTAGAAGATAACGAATTAAATTATTTGATCGCTAGTCAAACCTAATTTTTTTCTTCAAAATGATTTGTACCATAATGTTTATGCTACCTTTAATGTTGCTGATTTATCTCTATTTGATTATTGCAGATACAGCAGATTCGAGGATGAATCACTTCCGGCAGGGAGGGGATGATGTGGGACATCAGGATAGACCAACCTCCGCCAGAAGAAGAGCCAGCCAACTCTTCATCCATTCCAAAATAATTGGAGCAGGAAGTCCAGGGAAGAGGAAGAAATGCACCAACAGCTTCAGGAAAACCCCAAGTTGATCTAAACATCTTCAAATGAAATCCATTAGTTGATATAGTTGGGCCTATGATGAGAAATATGACAAAGAAGGTGTAAAAAGCCTTGCAGCTTGTGATTTAAAAAGCCCAACAATAGACCCAATCCCGTCTACCATTAACAAGGCCCAAGCCCATTAACGTCACGAGATTGTTTGATAATAGACTTGTAGATGCAATATAAATGTGAAATGAAGCCCAATAATAAATGTTGAAGATAGGGTTAAGGATTTAATGGCTTAACTACAAAGCTCAGCCATTCCTTAAGCTCATCTGAGACTAAACAAGTCTCTTCTTATTAGGATAGTGATTTAGTTTTCTTAGTCTATAAGGTTTTGTAAGTTTATCCTAATTCAACTAGGATAGATGGAGTTTTTCCTTCTATAGTAGGAGTTTTATTTGTCATGTAGTTCCCTCTATATGGCAGAAATTCCCTAGCCAATTAGAGTTGGAGTAGGATTTTATTTTTGTAATATTTTTCTCACTAGGATTGAAGATTACCTTTTTAGAAAAAGAAGAGAGCTTTATTGTAAACTATTTAAAGGCCTCATGGCCGAAAATTTCAATACAGTTGAGTTAAGAATTGAGTTTTAATTTTCAAGATTGTATGTCTTGTAAATTTTGAAAGCTAGGCTATGTGTCTTTCTTTCACCCAATCTCTAATTTAGAGTGATCTTCCGAGATCGTGCATATCTTTGCTTGGGAACCACAAAACGTGCCCTTGGTCTTAATAGTTTAGGTTGAGCTATTAATCCATGTCAGTTTGATAGAATTCATCAAGAACCAACATTCATCCTCTTAGTTAATTTTGCACAGAGAGGTTAAATAATTGTGTGCTTGTGAATTGAGTGATTCCGCCATTCAATTCATTGATAAGATACACGAAGGGATAGTTCGAAACGATCAGACAAAATATCGGATTTAGTTAACCCTTAGGGAAGGTGCGGCTAAACATCTGTCAGCTATAAGTAGCCTCTATTCGAAGTGGTCCAGAAAGAGATAAGGAGATATTGATGACGAGATTCCTACATGAACTCAAGCCCAGCATTGCCCGAATAGTCGAGGTTTAACCATACCTTGATCTAAACGAGCTAATACACAAAGCCGAGATGGTAAAAAAGCGTGCGAAGAATGAGACCACCCTAACTAAAGGAACAACCTCTACTACATCAACATAGAGGAAGACATAAACTTAGAGTAATGAGAAAATATCTTTTATACCAAAGGTAAGGTAGGTAGGGCAACATGTTTGATCATCATAGATAGAGGAAGTTAGGAAAATCTAGTATCTAATTACCTCCTTTCTGGTTTAAATCTAACAACACAATCTCACTCTAACCTTTATACACTACAATGGCTAAATGTGTCAACTGAACCAAGAATATACAAACAGAGTCATGTGATGTGACACCAATTGAAGTAGCATATATACTTCTAGGACTGCCGTGTGAATACGACCGCAAGGCCACCTATGATGGCTTTAAAAACAAATATAATTTATGTTCTAACAAGTGTCCCTATATGCTCAAACCTTCCTGGAAAAAGATTGTTCAAGCCAACAAAGAAATGAAGTCTGCCAAATAAAAGGAGTGGAAACTGAAGGAAAACAGAACAAGCCCGAGCTAAATCGAAAACCTCACTTTCGTGCAATGCATTCCAAAATCGGAAGCTTTCGACAAAGCTCAGGCTCAAATTCATTTTCCTATGAACGGATCTATGCTTATACTTATTTAATTTATTAAATCGGCATCTAACGCACAAAAATTGCACCTTTAATTAAAAGCGAAAGGATTAAAGGTTATACATTTGAAGCGAAATCCAACGCAATAAGAAAAACCAAATCTTTCTTGGCGATTACAACCGAAATCCAATAGATGACTCCAAGAAAACTTCGAATATTGCGTGGGCAATAATCTATCAAAGTCTACTAGCAAAGCCCACGAAAAACCACAAGGAAATCTCTCGAAAGTGGACTCAAAAAAACAAAAAACTGATCACAAACTTAACCCACAAGTACACTGCTGCCGCCGCTCAAAAAAAAAAACTACGGCCTTTGAATGAAAACATCACCCCAACTGCCGGAATTCGAACTGGCCAGTCGTGATCTAGACAGCCCAAGCTTCGGATCACCAAGAAGAGATCAACGAAGCCCAGGCCGAATTAAACGCACCGGATAGTAGCAAACCCGGTGCCAGAAATTAGAAAACCTGCAGCAGCCTTTTCCAGCAAGAGGAAGAAAATCGGGCAGAATAAAACCCAAGTAAAAAGATGTGATCTTTGGTTCGAATCCAATCTCGAGCAAGTGAGAAATCTAGTTCATTTTTGAAAAAGAACTCTTGAAGAAGAAGTTCTCTCTCTAGAACCTTTTCACTCAAGAAAGCAAGAATTGTCTTGCAAGACTTCCTTAATGTTTCTTTGGCCTTAAGTTTTCAATTTATAGGGAGATCTAATGGAGACCTAGTGGGCTTTTGAGTTGGGCCTTTTAATTTAACTTTCGTTGACCGCTTAGTCTTTCCTAGACTAATCAACTCCAATCGACCCATTCGAATTAATTTCTTAACCCACTTCGTTAATTTAATTTAATCAAACCCTTAAGATTAATTAATTCATATAGAATTAATTTCTTAATCCACTTTGTCAATTAAATATTAATTAAACCTTTAGGATTAATTAATTCACTTTGTCGATTAGTCAAATACATAATTAGTCATACCACTATCGGACTAACTATGGAACTACGGTTCAAAAACGACTTTATATCGCGCCACTATATTTTCTTCTATCTCCCCACATTAAAGATCTAGTGCTCATCGATTTATTAATGTACGGACAAACTAATTCATCGACTTCTTGGTATCCGAGATTAGTACCACTCGACCTTCTTATTATACTGGACATAAAGTCCACCGGCCGGGTTTAGTATAATAAACCTTACAAGCTCATCTCGGGAGCACCATCAACCCGGTGAACCGGTACGTGGATTCCCCCGACTAGCAACGGCACGTAAGAAGCTAAACACCGCATACCCAACCTACAGAGGTATAGGCCTCAATTGACCGCACTCTTTGGCAAATCAAAGCATACGATATCTAACTCTCACGCCCGTCCTAATCTCGGGATTGAGAGACTGAATAGTAGGACCGAATTGACTACGCTGATCAGTATAAGTCAATTCTATCCAAACTGGTCTTGCTCAATATACCCCGGGCATATCCGTGGGATTTAATTAGTCTACATAAACTAATTTCCAAACCACACGATAACCTATACCGATAGTATGTTCAAACTATCTCAGTTATGAGCATACTTTTTATCTATCAATACTTTAACAAATAACGGTATCTACTGTGTCTTTCCACACCCCGTTATCTTGTTCTATGTGAAGGAAAACTGAACAAGCCCGGGCTAAATCGAAAACCTCACTTTCGTGCAATGCATTCCAGAATCGGAAGCTTTCGACCAAGCTCAGGCTCAAATTAGTTTACCTATGAACGGATCTAGGCTTATACTTATTTAATTTATTAATCGGGACACAAAAAATTAAATCTTTAATTAAAGCGGAATTTAAAGATTCTACCTTTTGTAGCGAAGTCCCTTGCCTAAAGAAAAAACCAAATCTTTGACGCAACTTCCACAAGAAATCCGAAGAATATCTCCAATACGAACTCCGAGATAGTGTGGGCTATCGTCTACGGAGTTACCCACGGCATATCGATGAAATCCAAGAAACTTGCTTCGGAAGAAAACTCAAAAACTAAAATTAAAAACTGCTGCCCAGAATTTTAGAAAACCCACTTCGCAAGCTAAAAAAACTGCTGTCTTGCAGCATGAAAAACCCACCGGAGATCGATTGCTCGGTCCCGATCTAGACAGCCCAGTCCACGGATCACTCCCTTAGGAAGATCGAACGTAGAACTGGACCGGTTCTGGGCACCGCTCAAACTGATCGCCGCGAAGCTGCAGGCTGAGGACGCTGCTGGCGCGCGATCCAACCGGAGAGGATGATCGGCACTGCCCAGCGAAAATTCCGACCAGCTGCTCACCTAGAAATGGTCTGGGCAGCTTAATGGAGTAATCTTCCAAAGAAGAAAGTTCTCTTAGTCGACTTCGAGAGAAAACTTGACGAGGAAGACACCGTTTTCTCTCTAGACTAAACTTTCTCTTTCTACCCTTTTCTTGGGTGCCAAGTTTCTTAATCGATTTCTTGCCCAATAAGTTGTATTTATAGGGAGCTTCTAAGGAGACCTAATGGGCTCTCGAGTTAGGCCTTTTAATTTGACTTTCGTTGACCGCTAAGTCTTCCCGACTAATCAACTCCAATCGACCCATTTAAATTAATTTATTTAATCCACTTTGTTAATTTAATTTAATCGAACCCTTAGAATTAATTAATTCAAAATCGAATTAATTTCTAAATTCACTTCGTCGATTAAATATTAATTAAACCCTTCGGATTAATTAATTTACCTTGTCGATTAGTCAAATGCATAATCGGTCGTACCACTAACGGACCAATTATGGAACTACCGCTCGAAAACGACTTTACATCGCGCCATTATATTTTATTCTATCTCCCCACATTAAAGATCTAGCGCTCGTCGATTTATCAATTTACTGACAAATTAATTCACCGACTTCTTAGTTTTCGAGATTAGTACCACTCGTCCTTTTATTATACCGAACATAAAGTTCACCGGCCGGGTTTAGTATAATAACCTTACGAGCTCATCTCGGGAGCACCATCAACCCGGCGAACCGGTACGTGGATTCCTCGGACTAGCAACGGCACGTAAGAAGCTAAACACCGCATACCCAACTTACCGAGGTATTGGCCTCAATTGACCTCACTCTTTGGCAAATCAAAGCACACGATATCCAACCCTCACGCCCGTCCCAATCTCGGGATTGAGAGACGAAATACTAGGACCGAATTGACTACGCCGATCAGTATAAGTCAATTCTATCCAAACTGGTCGTGCTCAATATGCCCCGGGCATATCTGTGTGATTTAAACTAGTTTAGATAAACCAATTTCCAAACCACACAATAACCTATACCGATAGTATGTTCAGACTATCTCGGTTACGAGCATACTTTTTATATATCAATACTTTAACCAATAACGGTATCTACTGTGTTTGTCGACACCCCGTTATCTAGTTCTATGATATAAAGGAACAAAATTATACTGAAACAAAATGATATGTCATCTGTGGATGTTAGTTTTTGATACAAGCCATAGCTTTTCTGTATTCAAAACTAACACTATGATATAATGGAACAATTTAATACTGAAACAAAATGATATGTCATCTATGGATATTAGTTTTTGATACAAGCCATAGCTTTTCTGTATTCAAAACTAACAATCTCACACTAATACTCAAAGCTATGCTAAGAAGTACAAAAACTGTCCAACCCGCTATTACACTGCTGTCATAATGAAATCTACAGAACACCTTTAAGCTCACCCACATGACTCCATCAAGAATCTGACTCACATGCCCTCCACATGTCACTCAAAGACTTTTGGGGTCAATGGCTTTGTGAAAAGATCTGTAAGGTTGTCATCTGATGCTATCTTGGCCACGATCACATCTCTCCTCTTTACAATCTCTCGTATCAGGTGGTATTTGTGCTCTATGTGTTTACTCACTTTATGGGCTCGTGGTTCCCTCTAGTTAGCAACTGCACCATTGTTATCACAGTAAACTATAATAGACCTAGGCAACTCAGGAACCACATATAAGTCTATCAGGAAGCTCCGGAGCCATACAGCTTCTTTCACTGCCTCTGATGCGACAATGTACTCAGCCTCCATGGTGGAGTCCGCCACGCATTTCTGTTTGACACTCCGCCATACTATGGCTCCACCTCCTAGAGTAAACACAAACCCAGAGGTAGACTTACTCTTATCCATATCACCTTGAAAATCCGAATCTGTGTAACCCAATGGTACAAGCTCCTGCGCTCTATAAACTAGGACATAATCTCTCGTCCTACGCAAGTACTTGAGAATGCATTTTACTGCCTCCCAGTGAGCCTTCCCAGGATTACTCTGATATCTGCTAACCATGCCAACGGCAAAGCAAATATCAGACCTAGTGCATAACATAGCATACATGAGGCTACCCACTGCAGAAGCATAGGGTACCGCCTGCATGGCATCTATCTTCTCAGCAGTCTTGGGACACTGCTCCTTAGACAAATGCACCCCATTCCTGAAAGGTAGTGAACCCTTTTTGGAGTTCTGCATGTTAAAACGAGCCAGAATCGTGTCTATGTAGGATGCCTGGGAGAGTAAGAGAACATCTAGTACGATCTCCAATAATCTTGATCCCAAGGATATGTCCAGCCTCTCCCAAATCCTTCATATCAAATTGCCTCGACAACCATGCCTTTACGTCTGACAACACCTTCTTACTGTTGCCAATCAGAAAGATGTCATCTACGTAAAGTACGAGGAACACCACCGTATCACCATCACGCTTGCGATAAACACACTGCTCATCCGGACACTGAGTTAATCCATGGGATTGGATAACCTCGTCAAAATGGATGTTCCAAGATCTGGATGCTTGCTTAAGTCCATAAATGGACCTCCTAAGCCTGCATACCTTGTGCTCTTGGCCCTGAACAATGAAACCCTCTGGTTGCTGCATAAAAATGGTCTCCTCAAGACTTCCATTAAGGAAAGCTGTCTTGACGTCCATCTGCCAAATCTCATAGTCCAAATGAGCAGCTATAGCTAAGAGAATCCAGATCGACTTAAGCATAGCTATCGGGGAAAAGGTCTCCTCATAATCGATACCCTATTTCTGAGTATACCCCTTCGCCACAAGCCTAGCCTTGAAGGTCTCAACCCTACCATCAGATCCTCTCTTTCGCTTGTAGACCCATTTGCATCCAATAGGTCGAAACCCATCAGGAAGGTCTACCAGCTCCCATACCTGATTTGAGTCCATAGAACCCATCTTAGCAATCATCACTCTCTGCCAAGAATCTGCATCTTTATCCTGGAGAGCCTCATTGTAGCTAACTGGGTCTGGTTCATGAGCGCCAGGGATAAAGTCCAAAGACTCACCCAAACCCATGTACCTCTCGGGTTGTCTGGCAACCCTCCCACTATGACGAGGCGCAGCCTGTGTAAGAGCATCATCTGTGATAGTGTGTGCAGTCTCTTGTGGTGTATCTTTCTGTACTTGTGCATCTGGAATAATAGACTGACTTCTAAGCTCTTCTAATACTACGTTGCTTCTTGACTTGTGATCTAAAATATAGTCCTCCTCAATAAATCTGGCATTGGTGCTCACCACCACCTTCTGATCCTAAGGACTATAAAATAGACCATCTCTCATTCCTTTAAGGTAGCCTACAAACAGCATAACCTTTGATCTCGAATCTAACTTACCTGCATCTGCCTCGAGCACATGTGCTGGACAACCCCAAATCCTGAGATGTATCAGACTAGGCTTTTGCCCAATCCACAACTCTAGGGGTGTCGTAGGCATAGATTTAGATGGCACGAGATTAAGGAGATAACACGTTATCTCTTAGGCATAATCTCAAAACGAGGTAGGTAGATCACTATAACTCATCATCGATCTAACCATATCCATAAGAGTCCCATTTCTCCTCTCTGCTACACCTTTCTGCTGGGGTGTGCCAGGTGTAAACAACTGGGTCTGAATACCCTCCTCCGACAAATAGGACCTAAATTCACTAGAGAGGTATTCACTACCGCGATTAGATCACAATGCCTTGATACTCTTACCCACATGGTTGTCCACCTCAGCCTTAAACTCTTTGAACAAAGCATTCAGACTTGTGGCACATCAGGTATATGTATCCATATCTAGAGTAATCATCCGTGAAAGTCACGAAATACTCATAACCACCTCTAGCCTGAACTGACATAGGCCCACATGTCAGAATGATTCAACTCTAAAACCTCTTTGGCCCTATAACATTTTGCATTGAAAGGCCTCTTGGTCATTTTACCCTCCAAGCAGGACTCGCAGGTCGAAAAGCTGTCAATATCCAATGAGCCTAAAGGCCCATTATTGACCAACCTTTGAATCCTACTAAGGTTGATGTGACCTAGGTGCCAAAATAAGTTTGATTCAAAGGGGAAGACTTTTTTTCTCTTATTATGATTCGGTGATGAGTTACTAGTTTCTGTATTTTGCACAACTGGGGAGTTTGTCTTAATTAAAAATAGATTGTCAACCAATGTACCAGAACATATAAGCCTCTGGTTCTTTCTAATAAAAACAGAATTATCACAAAAAACACACTTATAACCATCCATCAAAAGTTTAGAAACTGAAAGCAAATTCTTCCGAAAACTGGGTACATAAAGACAATATCTCAAATGTAAAATAGAGTCTGAAAAATAAAGACATAAAACTCCCACTGCAATAACAGAAACTCTGGTAGTATCCCCAAGGTAGACCTGCAACTCTCCCTCTCTAAGCATCTGGGTCACTTGGTACCCCTGCAAAGAATTACAAACATGATCAGTATTTCCTAAATCCACACACCAAGTATCTGTGGGAATCGCCACTAAACACGTCTCAGTAATACCTCGAGGTTTTGGGCAGTTCTTCTTTCAATGTCCTGTTTTGCCACATCTGAAACACTTGTCTTTCGGCTTATGCTTCTTGGCAATGCCCGCCTTGGGTCCATGATCAGCTCCTGCTTTCTGGCCTCTCTTCCTCTTTTGCTTCCTGGCTTTGGACCCAGCAGAGGAACCTGAGGGACCAACAATAGCCAAGGCTTGCTTCTTCTCTGCGAATAGGCTCTCAGCAGACACTAATGTAGTCATGAGCTCGGGAAGTGAATATGAGAGCTGGCCCATATTATAGTTCAACCGAAACTGCTCAAAACTGGGGGGCAAGCTCTGGAGGATGATACCGACCTGGGTCTTCCCATCAATGTCACCTCCCAATACCTCAATCTCATTGATGCAGCTCATCATGTCCAGCACGTGATCCCTCACTGAAGTACCCTTAGCCATCATAGCATTCATGAGTTTTCTCATAGCTGACTGCTTGCTGCCCTGCCCTGATGTCCAAACATCTCCCTAAGGTTGAGCATCATATCTTAGGCTGAGGTAAATAACTGATGCTGGTGCTACAGTACACTCGACATAGAAGCCAAGATGTAGCACCGGGTCATCTCATTAGCCTTCTGTCACCTCGTATATGGCTCTCACTGCTCAGGGGTGGCATCATCTTTGGGCTTAGGGGGACACTCCTTAGTAAGCACATACTTGTAACCCTCAGCGGTAAGGACAATGTCTAGGTTACATTTCCAGTAAATGTAATTTGGACCCGTAAGTTTGTTCTGATTCAAAATGACAGCTAGCGGGTTGAACGACATATCAACAACTGAAAAATAAACAGTTAAGTTTCAGTATACTTTTTCGAAAACATTGATATCCTTAAAACAATACATTCTCCTACCGACATCTCTCACACCAGGATTAACGCAGGTCACGTTGGGTGAATGTCTACGTCAACCCATATTCGTTTGAGAAGAACCAAAGTTCATTAATTCCATTATCTGACCAACGATCTTATGATCAATGAAATTAATAGTCGATAATTTTAGCCGTACTCAATAAACAGCGTAACCTCTTAGGAGGAATACTACAAACGGTACACTAAGTGTTTGCCATTACTTAGGATACTAATGCGCCTCGGTTAGCGAGGGTGTCACAACTTTCTCCAATTAAACTTGCTATAGTCATCCCTTTAGAAATTCAATCTAGTGATATCTAGGGGTTGAAGAATTATCCGTAGGGAAGAAGACCCTTGGCCAGCGTGTCGGTCTAACCCACATCACATATAAATCCGTAATGGAGGTCATGGGGATATTTACCAACCCGCTCCCACTTAGATTTTTAACTTTGAGGATTTTTCCCTTTTAACATGCAATATCTTAACAATGGATATTCGCACCCATAAAACCGTTGGAGTTTTAATATGCGAATAATCTACCTTAGTTAATTGCACTTTACTTTTTAAAACATTTTGGTTTGGTTTTCGTTCATGCAAAATAAAACGAAAAACACACAATCAACGAAAAGACATAAATACGAGAAATTAAAGCAATTAAAATTTCCAACTATTATGGTCTTCTCTATCATTGATTTCTTGACGCCTCGGTGACACGTCCCATCATGTCGCTCCCACTCGTTATTTGGATTCCTCTCGATTCGCTTGGGTTTTCTCGATTTTCTACGTAATTAGGAATCACCAAAAATTACGAGAAACCAAAGCCCGCGAATATAAGTTACCAAAAATAACGTCTTCGTCATAATACATAAATTCCTATATACAAAGGCATTTTTCTAGGAATTTAAAGACGACATGATTAGATCAAATCCTACTACAAGAATTTTCTAATCCTACATGGCTTCCAGCTCGTGGTTATTACTATTACAGACATTTCCATTCAAAAAAAATAAAAGCCCGGACATGTCCCGGGGTTTATGAATGAAAAATTAAATTCTACCATAATAGCCGGGAAACCAATAACCACCTGTTTAAACATTTTGACAAAAATAATAATGCCAAAATAAAGCCGTGTAATAAATCAAACAAGTATAAAGCCGAAACACTCGCTCTGATACCATTTTGAAAGAAAACAGAACAAGCCCGGGCTAAATAAAAAACCTCACTTTCATGCAATGCATTCCAGAATCGGAAGCTTTTGACAAAGCTTAGGCTCAAATTCATTTTCCCATGAACGGATCTAGGCTTATACTTATTTAATTTATTAAATCGACATCTAACGCACAAAGATTACACCTTTAATTAAAAGCGGAAAGATTAAAGGTTATACATTTGAAGCAAAATCCAACGCAATAAGAAAAACCAAATCTTTCTTGACGATTACCACCGAAATCCAATAGATGACTCCAAGAAAACTTCGAATATTGCGTGGGCAATAATCTATCGAAGTCTACTCGCAAAGCCCACGAAAACCCACAAGGAAATCTATTTGGACTCAAAGAAACCAAAAATTGATCACAAACTTAACCCACAAGTACACTGCTGTCGCCGCTAAAAAAAAAAAAAACTGCTGCCTTTGAATAAAAACATCACCTCGACTGCCTGAATTTGAACTGCCCAGTCGTGATCTAGACAGCCCAAGCTTCGGATCACCAAGAAGAGATCAACGAAGCCCAGGCCGAATCCAATGCACCGGACATCAACAAACCCTGCGCCAGAAATTAGAAAACCCGCAGCAGCCTTTTCCGGCGAGAGGAACAAAACCGGGCAAAATAAAACCCAAGTAAAAAGATGTGATCTTTGGCTTGAATCCAATCTCGAGCAAGTGAGAAATCTAGTTCGTTTTTGAAAAAGAACTCTTGAAGAAGAAGTTCTCTCTCTAGAACATTCTCACTCAAGAAAGCAAGAATTGTCTTGCAAGACTTCCTTAATGTTCCTTTGGACTTAAGTTTTTTATTTATAGGGAGCTCTAATGGAGACCTAGTGGGCTTTTGAGTTGGGCCTTTTAATTTGACTTTCGTTGATCGCTTAGTCTTTCTTAGACTAATCAACTCCAGTCGACCCATTCGAATTAATTTCTTAACCCACTTCGTTAATTTAATTTAATCGAACAATTAGGATTAATTAATTCATATAGAATTGATTTCTTAATCCACTTTGTCAATTAAATATTAATTAAACCTTTAGGATTAATTAATCCATTTTGTCGATTAGTCAAATACATAATTAGTCGTACCACTATCGGACTAATTATGGAACTACCGCTCAAAAATGACTTTATATCGCACCACTATATTTTCTTCTATCTCCCCACATTAAAGATCTAGTGCTCGTCGGTTTATCAATTTACTGACAAACTAATTCACCGACTTCTTGGTATCCGAGATTAGTGCCACTCGACCTTCTTATTATACCGGACATAAAGTCCACCGGCCGGGTTTAGTATAATAAACCTTACAAGCTCATCTCGGGAGTACCCATCAACCCGGCGAACCGATATGTGGATTCCTCTGACTAGCAATGACACGTAAGAAGCTAAACACCGCATACCCAACCTACCGAGATATAGGCCTGAATTGACCGCACTCTTTGGCAAATCAAAGCATACGATATCCAACTCTCACGCCCGTCCCAATCTCGGGATTGAGAGACTGAATACTAGGACCGAATTGACTACGCCGATCAGTATAAGTCAATTCTATCCAAACTGGTCGTGCTCAATATGCCCGGTCATATCCGTGGGATTTAATTAGTCTAGATAAACTAATTTCCAAATCACACGATAACCTATACTAATAGTATGTTCAAACTATCTCAGTTATGAGCATACTTTTTATATATCAATACTTTAACCAATAACGGTATCTACTGTGTCTTTCCACACCTCGTTATCTAGTTCTATAATATAATAGAACAATTTAATACTGAAACAAAATGATATGTCATATGTGGATATTAGTTTTTGATACAAGCCATAGCTTTTCTGTATCCAAAACTAACATAAACATGTACAAAAGTAAATGGGTTCGAGCAACATTGTGCTGGCGGTCAGCCATAACCCGTCAGTTCGTATATAGTAGGACCGGGTGCATATGCACCCAGTACCAAATATGTAAATAATAATATGAATAATAGTGTACTTTATTAAAAATTAATCCTAATCATTATCTAAATTAATTTTTAAATATATCTAATTAAATTTGAATTTCTTTTATCTATCCACGTCTCTATCAAAACACCCATCTTTAATTTTTCTCTTTCATTAACTTCCCGTTCACCTTATTGAACCACCACATACACCAAATCACCACCACCAACCACCAATCTATGCAATCACTTTCCACCCCGCCACCATTCAACCACCCTGTACCTACTATAATCAATTTCACCACCTTCAATCCATTATCAGCAAACGCATTTATCATCTTCATAATATACATGTTTTCTCTCCATAATCTACATGTAAACATTAAATAAGATACATACAAATTTGATAAAATATACGTGAAAATATATTTAATATAAATGTTATATTTTCTAATATAAATGTAAATATTACATAATATACATGCAATTTTGGTGAAATATACATGAAAATATACATAACATGTCATCTTATTTCTTTATAATATACATATAATTATTATGTAATATACATGCAAGTTTGGTGAAATATACATGAAAATATACATAACATGTCATCTCATCTCTTCATAATATACATATAATTAATATGTAATATATATGCAAGTTTGGTGAAATATATATGAAAATATATACATATCACATTTTCGTAATGTACATATAATTATTATATAATATATATACAAATTTTGTGAAATATACATGGAAATATACATAATATACATGTCATATTTTTGTAATATATATAATTATTACATAATATACATACAAGTTTGGTAAAATATATACTATACAAATTTTGTGAAATATACATGGAAATATACATAATATACATGTCATAATTTTGTAATATATATAATTATTACATAATATACATACAAGTTTGGTAAAATATATACGAAAATATACATGTTATTTTTGCAAATGTAATAATTTCTCCTTCCCTACAAAATACGACGGATATCGTCGTTGAATTCAACGGTTAAAAAGAACAAGAAAAAATCATTGGAATAAATAAATTTGAAAAACATGAAAAAAAGTAGATCTGTGGTAAAAAAAAAAAATTCAAGAAAATTATAATACCAACTTTCAAGGAAAATTTGATAAGAATTTCTATGTTGAATTTGAAGGTTGGAGTAAGAAGTAGAATCAACAGCATAGGAGAGTTGACGCAGGAAAATATGATAAGAACTCCGACATTAAATTTGAAAATTGAAAAAAGCAGTAGAACCAATAACAGATAGTACTAGAGTTGATAGAAAATTAGAGAAAAATCAAAACGAAAATATTTAAGAAGATAGTTTGATGAGGAGAGAATGTGGTGAAAAAATAAAAATAAGGTATTTATCTTATTATTTTAAAAATAATTAAGATAATTAGATTTAAAGTTAAGATAAAATTAAATAAAATTACATTATTAATCTTTCTAATTGCAAGTTTGGTACTTGGTGCTAGGGGTGAAATTGGTTCGGCCGAAATCGGCCAAACCGGCCAAACCGGTCAAGTTTGGCCGGTCTCAAAATATATATAATTACTGTCAGTTTAAACATTTTCAAACCGATAAATACGGTTCGGCCGACAGTTTCAGTAATAAAACCGGCCACTTCGGCCGGACCGACCGTTTTTAATTTAATATATATAATAAATATATTTAATTAATCAGCGAATACTTGACAAGGGAGATCATATCAGGATTATATAGACATCAGATCAGCGAATACTTGACATCAGATCAACAGACTATAGATATTAGATCAAGAATATAAAAGAAATCATACAGTAGAACTAAAACATACTTAACAAGGGAGATCACATCAGGATTATATAGACATCAGATCAGCGAATACTTGACATCAGATCAACAGACTATAGATATCAGATCAAGAATATAAAAGAAATCATACACTAGAACTAAAACATACTTAACAAGGGAGATCAGATCAGGATTATATAGACATCAGATCAGGGAATACTAGACATCAGATCAACAGACTATAGATATCAGATCAAGAATATAAAAGAAATCATACACTAGAACTAAAACATACTTAACAAGGGAGATCAGATCAGGATTATATAGACATCAGATCAACGAATACTTGACATCAGATCAACAGACTATAGATATCAGATCAAGAATATAAAAAAAATCATACACTAGAACTAAAACATACTTAACAAGAGAGATCAGATCAGGATTATATAGACATCAGATCAGCAAATACTTGACATCAGATCAACAGACTATATATATCAGATCAAGAATATAAAAGAAATCATACACTAGAACTAAAACATACTTAACAAGGGAGATCAGATCAGGATTATATAGACATCAGATCAGCAAATACTTGACATCAGATCAACAGACTATAGATATCAGATCAAGAATATAAAAGAAATCAATTATTTTTGTGAAGTCTTGTTTTGGGTACAAAATGTCACGGGTTCGAATCCTGTCATCCCTAGTCATTACTGCTCAAAGTAGCAGTAATGGGGGATCGCCTGAGATCGATTCAAATTGGACATAATTTTTCATTTTTATGATACGATCCATAAATCTCCTTTTGATAGTCTATATTCGGATATATTTTCATTGACTGGCTGGGTAGTTACCACTTTCAAATGATAGTTTCCATTGATGTTTTACAAAATATAGAAGCTCCAATTATTGTATTTGTGTGTACTTGTTTTTTTGAAATAAAACGTAAATTTGTTTGAAACCGTCCAAACCGGCCGAACCAAACTGTCTAAATATGGTTTGGCCGACTTGGTTTGACATATTTATTTGGCCGACTTGGTTTGAAAATTTGTCAAACCGTAATTATTGGTTTGACCGGTACTTTAGCCTTCAAACCGGCCAAACCGGCCGATTTACACCCCTACTTGGTGCAAATATTCCGGTCCGATGATAAAATTTTCCCATAACCCGTACCTCAATGGCTAATAATTTATATTTTGACATGTAAAAGAATTTATATTGCGAAAAGAGGAGTATTAATGTAAGAATAGGGGATTTTGTTTTCAGTAGCGTCTTTGAAAACGAAAACAGACCCACCGCCTCCTTACAGTTAACCAACAAAATCGGGAGAGAAAAAAAACGCCCGAAAAATGGCAACTAGCTCTGCGGCAGCTGCGGCATCATTTTCCAGCAAGAAAAATCAGAAGAAAGGGGGGCGCCCAAAACAAGAGAGTAGTAATGTTGCCGAAGCTACTCGAATTAAAATCTCTCAAATTATCGAGCAATTTCGCGCTTCCAGTGACCTAGGTGAATTTGTTAATGCCGTTTTGATATAGTTTATTTCTTTGTTTTCTAGGTTTCTGTTGCGAATGGTTTTACCATTTTGGTTTTCTATGGTGCTGATAACCTGACATTTGACATGATGCGATCTTTGGTTAAAGCGAAATTTAATATTTTCTGCTTTTGTGATCAACCGGAAAAGTAAACTTTTTCTACGTTTTTTTTTTTTTTAAATATTTTCTAATTTTTTATTATGGAATGGAATGGAAGCAAGTGCAAATTACTGTTTTTGTGTTGCCATTTGAGTTGATGAGAACTAAAAGTAACTTCCAGATATTTGTATGGCTGAAGATGAAGCAGCTACTTTCAAATGACGAAAAAATTTGGTTTTTTGTACTTGGATATTATGAGTGTGACACATTGGTATTTTATGCTTAAATTGCTTGAAAGGAAATCATGTTGCTGAAATTCTAGTCCCTTTTTGGTTGAAATATATGATTAGCTGAGCTATTAAGGTGATTTGAGCAGAGTGGTAAACATTGAGGTGATAAGAATAATTTGGATATCCTTGGTTTAGTAAGTTCTGTTAGTTGTAAAAGGGATTTCTTTGTATAGGGATGTTGCTATTACTCTAGGGTAGTTACATTTTACATGTGCTCATCATAAATCTAAGAGATAGGTTATGTTTGTTGAATCCTATTAATTCTGCTTGAACAAGATCCATCATGGTATATTATGGGATGAGTGTCTTCCTATGAAATAAAGATTTTGACCAATGCTAAACATTGTACCTTGGAAGCTTCTCAGTATCTCTAGGAACATCTGTGAAAATCTCTTGTCCCACATAAATTGAGAGAAAGAGATGATACCACTTTATAAATACTTGAGCTACTCCACCCATTCCAAATTGGTTTTGACATGGAAACCCATGTGCTTGTATATGGTATCAAATATTTGACGTGGTACCAGAGCAAGTTGGATCCGGCGATATGTGGGTTTACTGACCCGAAAGTATATTCTGGGATTGTTTAGTATTAGAGCAGGTTGGATCTGATGATCCATGGGTTGATTGACCCGGGATCTGAGGGTTGATTGACCCAGGCAATATATCTAGGGTTTGTTTGGTACCAGACCAGGTTGGATCTGATGATCTGTGGGTTAACTGACCAGGTAGTATAACTGGTTTGATTGGTCAGAATATTTATCTAGTGCAAGCTCATTGGGCTTGAGAAGGTGGTGTAAAATTCCCTTGTTGCACATGGATTGATAGAAAGAATTGATATCATTCTTTTAAGTACATGAACTGCTCTACTCATTTTCAATTAGTTTTAAGATTGTACCCCATTGTTTGTATGTGGTATCAGAAATTTAACAACCTCTTTAGAGTTCAGGCTTGAGAAGGTGGCGTAAAAAAACCCTTGTCCCACATGGATTGATAGAAAGAATTGATATCATTCTTTAAGTATATGACTCCATTAATTGCCAATTGATTTTGTGGTATGAGAAATTTAACCACCTCCTTACAGCTCAATGGGTAACATTAAAAAAGTCCACTGATCGTTTATATTTAAAATATGAAAATTTTCTATGGGCTGTGAATCATGTCCTGAAGAGTTTCTAGACTTTCCTTTTAATAAAGAAGAATCAGAGAATGACATTGGTCTGAAAAATCAATATTCTTTGATCAGGAAGATACATTTGGTCAAAAAAAAGTGTCCCACTGTAAACAATGTTTTGGATGAATCATGAATTTATTTCACTCCTTTTTACCACCACATCTTGGCTTGTGCTGGGAAGCAGTTGCAATAGATTCCATCCTATTATTAAAAAATTTATTAAATTTTAAGTGTTTATCTTTCAGAAATGAAGTAGGAATTTATTTATATGTTTCAATTATGCAGTGTACACATTTGAAGCCAACCTTACAAACACTGAGCGTGCTGTGGTGCATATGTTATGTAAGAAATTGGGTATGACGTCCAAAAGTTCTGGGTCAGTGTTTGTTGCCTAACTCTAATGTCTTTTTCATTTATAGTAATCTAATAACTTATTATCTGTTTCCATACATCCGTGACAAGTTGGATTCTTAAAAGCCTTTTTCCTGTGCAGGCGTGGGAATCAACGCCGTGTTTCTGTTTACAAGACTAAGAAGAAATCTGACAACATGAATGGAAAGGAAAATCTTACTTCTTTCATATTTTCAGTGGAGGCAGAAGATGTCTTACGTGATACATTCATGCGGTATCCTCCAGGTGATGATGAAATCAGCCAGTATATGTCCACAGAGCTGAATGAGAAAGCTGGTAAACTGCGAGGAGAAAAAGATGACATTTTTAGCAAACCTTTGTTTGGAAAGGCTGAAATTGCGAAAAAGGTAGAAGAACTTTGTTCGCGAGTTGCAAAGAGCCAGAATCTTAGACAGGTTTGTGATATTTTCTTCAGGTGCCGTTTGCAAACTTGTCAATTTCTTTTTAATGATCATTCTCTTTGATGTTGATCATGGTTTCAAGAAACATCTACATGCATGGTCATCTCTGTTGAATGCTTGCAGTTATCTGAAGGAAGGGCTAAGCTTCCAATTGCATCCTTTGCAGACATCATCAAGTCTACTGTAGAGTCTCATCAGGTTTTTTTCGCTTCAACATTTGCAGTTGCTTTTACCACCAAGATTCCATTTAATGTGGGTTGCAATCAGTATAAATTACCTATCAATCACTGTCTAAACAATTTTTTCGGGCATTCTCGGAAACAGGTAGTTCTTATATCTGGTGAAACTGGATGTGGTAAAACGACTCAGGTATGCCTTACATTCTCATTGCATATATTTCCTATTTTGTTCTACTAGAGCTGACATTGCTACTGCTATTTTTGCCAAAGTTCTGTCTTAGAATGGATTCCCTCCCCCCTCCCTCCTCCCTCCTCTCAAGAATTATAGAATCTAAATGATATGTCAGATACTGCTGATCCTCTAATGACTATCAAGTAGTTACTTTGTTTCTTTTTCTTCCCTCTTTCCATCAACTATTTTGACCAGGGTGCCCTGAGTGCCAGCCTTTACTGGGTTGAGTACAGGTTGAGGCTCTGTAGATTGACATTTTGTCTTTCTTAATTGCTGTTAACGTTGTTGCCGCAAATATTTTGGTGCAATGTTTTATTTTAATGTTGGCCTTCAGCATGGATCTTTTTGTCTTAAACGAGGACAGGCTTGTTTTTCATGGTAGATTTACAAAATAACTGCAGAATTTACTTTTTTTCTGAAACTAATTAATAAATGGAAACAACATAATGCTTTTCTGCAATTTATTTACACAACTCTATCTTAATCAATAGTTTCATAATTTTGGAACCTTGGATGGCCTGGTATTTATTGTTAAAGTTTTCTGATACCCTTATTCTGAGTTGCTCTACTAAGGATTATCTCAGTGGATCATTTGTCCTGCTATAATGATTTTATAATTCTTGCCTAATGTCAAATTTTTTCCCATTCGCATGAATATTATTTAGGTTCCCCAGATTCTTTTGGACCATATGTGGGGCAAAGGAGAGGTATGTAAAGTAGTCTGCACTCAGCCACGCCGTATCTCTGCTACATCAGGTGGGTATAATCCATAATAGGTATAATATATATGGTCTTTGAAGTTCTTGTGTTCTGTGATTCTGGATCTGAATGACTTCTTACCCTACATAGTTGCTGAAAGAATTTCTGCTGAAAGAGGTGAAAGTGTTGGAGATAGCGTTGGGTACAAGGTACTTAGATATTTTGTTACTTGGTTTAGAATTACTGTTACTTCAATGTATAACCTTTTCTGTTTATGGGGTTTTCATGTTGTGTAAAGAGTGGACAAATATAATAGTTACATGTAGTGTTCATTTCTTCAAACTAATTGTTTTCACAGCTGTTGGAATTGGTGAAAATCATCGACTGTATTTGTTATTCTTAGTTGTCTTAGTGCCATTGTTAATAGGGTCAGTTGTATATTTGGTTGTTGTTGTTGTCATCTTCTTTCAAATGCCTTTTCTGTGTCATGCCTGCATAACTTTATACTCATTTAATTTTTGGAAAATGGTAGATAAGGTTGGAGAGCAAAGGTGGAAGGCATTCATCTATTGTATTTTGCACCAATGGGGTACTGTTGAGGGTTTTAGTTTCCAGAGGAAGTGACAGGACGAGTAAAAGTCCTGCAAGAAAAGTGACAAGGGATGTAGCTTGTGAGATCACTCACATCATTGTGGTTTGTCCTTTTCCGAACTTGTCTGGTGTATTATTTGTATTTTTAGAAGTGCCATGTTGTGTCTAAGGTCTTCTGTGCTGTATTTTTATTAATTGATCTTATTACTTTCCATTGAGATCCCTTGGTTTATTTTTTTGAAGAATCAATATCTTGCTTCCTATAGTGACAAATTTTCGTATTTTTCTCTACTTTAGTATTTTTGTAGCCAGTCAGATTATCTGTGTCTGGTATTTAGTTGCGGTTTTCTTCTTTAGCTTGACTAATTTTTATTGAGGTGACTGCTTCTTTTACATAAGAAATTTATTTTTTCAAATAGGGACTGCAGTAGAACTACTTTGATTGCAGAAAATTCAATTTTCATCAAGAGAAATCCTGACAACTTTCACATGATGAAATTTACTCATTCTTGCGATGTTTTCCCACCCATTTATTATGTTGTTCAATCATTCTATGCTTTTGGAAGATATCCTAAATTTTTTTTACTGATATACTTGTTCATGACTCAAGAATGAGCCAAAAGTTCTTCTTCAATTAACTAAAATATTTTATTTTTAGAAGTATGTCAGCTTTAAGTTCCAATCTATTATGTCAGGAGGCATCCCAACTTAATCCCCTAAAATTTTTGTGTGGCAGTTTATGGACTTAACATACACCATTAACAATCATAGGGGATATGATTG
Source organism: Knoxia roxburghii (assembly GCA_030378225.1). NCBI lineage: Eukaryota > Viridiplantae > Streptophyta > Magnoliopsida > Gentianales > Rubiaceae > Knoxia > Knoxia roxburghii. The sequence continues at coordinate 38,362,360 of CM059415.1, read as the reverse complement.
ATCATAATCTATGTTATAAAGCGATTCTATATAGAGAATAATTTACTTCTGTATGATATAGAGTTCAATGAATATGCTTTTTATGGATATAGATCATCACACCAAGTTATTTGTATCTCTGGTTGATCTATGTTTTCATTCGCGTAAAAGCTCTGGTTCAGTTGGAATTGATGATTCTTATTGTAGGATGAGATTCATGAAAGGGATCGCTTCTCTGATTTCATGCTGGCAATTCTCAGGTGCTCTATTATAGCTTGAATTTCTAATGTTCATGAAAGTTGGTTCTACTTTGGATCGAAAGGTTATTTTGTCAAAATCATGATTTTTCACTTTTTACTCCTCTTTCTCGGGGAGCATTGCATAGTTAGTTGAGGTAGTAATTTGAAGTTTGGTATAGCTCCGGTGGGTTACTAAGCTAATTTTTCAGCGAACTAAACTGGGAAGGCCTTTGATTTTTATTATTTTTTTTCTCTAAATATTTTTCTTATCAATATTGTTTCTAAAGATTCAGTCGAGTCTGATAGATAAATTGTTTTTGCCTGCAGAGATATGCTCCCATCGTATCCACATCTACGACTGGTGAGCTCAAACTTTATCTAATGCAATTTACTACCAGTTTTTACTGGGACCGAGTGTATAGTTTCTCTTACCCTTTCTGTGCTGTGTGAACATCTAAATTTCTTGACTTAGCAATAAAGAATAGCATTAGTAGGTTTGTTGATCAGTCATTCCTTTACAGGTATTAATGAGTGCCACAATAGATGCCGACCGATTTTCAAAATATTTTGGTGGCTGTCCAATTATCCGAGTTCCTGGATTCACTTATCCTGTGAGTTACTTATTGAGTATATGTCATCCATTTATCTCTTAGTTCTCTTATTTCTTGAGGCCTCTGTATCAGGTGAAAATATTCTTCTTGGAGGATGTACTTACTGTTGTAAAATCCAAGGAAAATAACCAGCTCAAATTTCCTTCGGAAAGTAATGAAACTGAGGAGTCCTTTTTAACAGAAGAATACAGGGTTGCTCTCGATGAAGCCCTTACTTTAGCTCTGTCAAATGATGAGTTAGATTCCCTTAGAGATCTGATCTCTTCTGAAGGTGGTCAGAAATTTCTCAATTACCAGCATTCTTCAACAGGAATAACGCCATTGATGGTGTTTTCTCAGAAAGGCAGCATGGGGGACATTTGCATGCTCCTCTCGCTTGGTGCGGACTGTCAATTATGTGCTAATGATGGAACTACTGCACTTGATTGTGCTGAACAAGCGAAGCAGGGAGAAGCTGTTGAAATATTAAAAACGCACATGGATAAGGCTTTTTCCAACTCTGAGGAGGAGCAACAACTTCTTGATAAATACTTGTCAAATGTTGACCCTGAACTAATTGATGATGCACTTATTGAGCAGCTTATAAAAAGAATATGTATCGATTCTCAGGATGGAGCAATTCTTATTTTCCTTCCTGGTTGGGATGACATAAACAGAACACGGGAAAGGTTAAACTCCAGTCCTTACTTCAGGGACTCATCTAAGTATGTAATTATTTCTTTACATTCTATGGTTCCAAGTGTGGAGCAAAAAAAGGTATTTAAAAGGCCCCCTCCAGGTTGCAGAAAAATTATTCTTTCAACAAACATTGCCGAGACAGCTGTTACCATTGACGATGTTGTATTTGTCATAGACACTGGGCGAATGAAGGAAAAGAGTTATGATCCTTATAATAATGTATCGACTCTCCAATCTTCTTGGGTTTCCAAAGCCAGTGCAAAACAGCGAGAAGGACGGGCAGGACGCTGTCAACCGGGTATCTGTTATCATCTTTATTCCAAACTTCGAGCAGTATCTTTACCAGATTTCCAAGTTCCTGAGATAAAGCGAATGCCAATTGAGGAACTATGCTTGCAGGTGCGTATATATTTCTGTTAGGGAGGGATCCCCTTGTGTTGATTTATTGCCACAGTTCTTCAGCTTTTGTATGTAGTGTTGCGTGCAATTACACTGTCCAAAACTTTTAGTCCAGAAAAGGGTAAGACGCTTAGAGAGGAAATGTTCATGTGGAGGAAAATTGAAGCATCTTTGAAAGCCATTCTTTTGGGACATCTGAAGTATCAGAGGAATAACAATAATATTAGTTGTCATCAATTACACAATATAGGTACCTGTTACTTCTTATGGCAGCAATATCCGGTTTGTGAATCATTAAATCTGCTTCCATTTTGTTAATATGCATATTGGTTTTGGTGAAATGGCCAAATTTTCATAAAATTCAGAGGGTTCAACAATTTAAAAGTACTTAACCTTGTGAGCTCTGTGTGTACGTGTCTATGAACTTTCAATTATATATTCGGCTCCTTTCCAGCCTTGAAACTGGGATATCTGGTGTTTGTGGAATGGAATTTGGCTGTAAAACCACTCATGTCTACACTGGCAGGTTAAGCTTATCGATCCAGATTGTAAGATAGAAGATTTCTTACGGAAGACGCTGGATCCACCTGTCTATGAGACCATATGGAATGCAATTATTGTTCTCCAAGATATTGGGGCCTTGTCTCTTGATGAAAAACTCACTATACTTGGGAAAAGGCTAGGATTGCTCCCCCTTCATCCACTTACTAGCAAGATGCTGTTGATAGCGGTATTATTGAACTGCCTTGACCCAGCATTAACTCTAGCTTGTGCTTCGGATTACCGGGATCCATTTACTCTGCCTATGCTACCTAATGATAGGAAGAGAGCTACAGCTGCTAAATCTGAAATGGCTTCGCTGTATGGTGGCTTCAGTGATCAATTAGCTGTGGTAGCTGCATATGAAGGTTGGAAGTGTGCAAAAGAAAAAGGTCAAGAAGCAAGATTTTGTTCAGAGTATTTCATCTCTTCAAGCACAATGCATATGCTTTCTGGAATGAGGAAGCAGCTTCACTCTGAATTAGTTCGAAATGGGTTTCTAACTGGAGATGAATCTTGTTTTAGCTTGAATTCACATGACCCAGGAACACTGCATACTGTCCTTGTAGCTGGTTTATACCCAATGGTAGGGAGATTGCTTCCTCCCTTGAAAGGTGGAAAGAGATCCGTGATAGAGACAGCAGGCGGTGATAAAGTGCGGTTGCACCCTCACTCCACCAACTTCAAGTTATCATATGAGAAACGCCATGATAGGCCTCTTATTGTGTATGACGAAATAACTAGAGGAGATGGAGGTTTGCACATTAGAAACTGCAGTCTAATTGGGCCGCTACCATTGTTATTGCTTGCCACAGAAATTGTGGTGGCACCTTTAAATGAAGATGAAGAGGATGATAATGGCTATGAAAGTGAGGACGGACACACGGACGATGATATTGATGATGAAGATAAGACAGGGAATGGTGTGGTATCAAATAATGTTGAACAAGGAGAGAAAATCATGTCTTGTCCTGATAACAGAGTTAAAGTGATTGTTGATCGTTGGCTAGCTTTTGAATCGAAGGCGATTGATGTAGCTCAAATTTACTGCCTGAGAGAGAGATTATCTGCTGCAATTTTCTTCAAAGTAACAAACCCAGGGAAGGTTCTGCCAGAGATGCTGGAGGCATCGATATATGCAACAGCGTGCATTCTTTCATATGATGGGATGTCGGGGATTTCGGTGCCATCGGAAGCTGTTGACATGCTTACTTCCATGGTTGATACAACTGCAATAGGAAGAAGAAAAGGAATAGGCCAAAACCACCCCAGCTCCTCCTTTCTAAGGTCCCTCATTTTCCCAGGTACTAGTCACCACCACCACCACCACCACCACCACCACCGCAACCCAATTCCTATGAATCTCAATCTGCAGCAAAGATCTTCCAGGGAGGATTACAGTAAGCGGCAACGTGGGAATGGATCTTGACTTTTGGGATACCCCAAATTGTATTATACTCTTACTAATTATTTGTACTGCTTTTTTGTAGTGCCATTTTTAATTTTTAAATTTTTTTTTTTTATAAAAACTCTTTCATGCTCTCAAGATATTGTTTATTGACCGTTTGTTTCAACCAACATTTCTTTTTTTTTTTAGCATACTTTAATTTTTTTTATAGTATTTTTAAAATATTTATAATGAGTTATTTTACTTTTAATTATGTGTTTTATTTTTTTGTTGTTCTTTATTTTTTAAATTATATTAATTTTGTTCAATTTTTTTATTATTATACTATTTATTTCATATTAAAAAAGTTTTAAAAATTTTATATAACTTAAAAGAATTTAATTAATTTTAAAATTATTTAATTAATTTCAAACACGAGTAATAGATGAGTTAAATTATTAAAATTATTTAAGGATAGTGTTATATCGTGTTTTCCTTTTTGTTATTGAATGCCCTTTTTTAAAAAAAAGTCCTTCATCTTGTTAAGTAATGTCTCCTTAATTTTTATTTTTTGTCCCTTCAATATTTATCTTCCGCCCCTTTTATTATTACCTATCTGTCCTTAATTAATTTATTAAAAATTTTATAAGTCCATTTTTAATCTAGTAAAAAATTATAAAAATTATGATTAAAGTAACGTAGATCAGCGGAACTATAAATGAAATTTTTAATGGGTATTTTTATTAAATTGATTAAGGGTAGTTATGTAATTTAATATATTATTATATTTTATATTTAAATATTATGGTTGGTATTTCTTAATTTATCAGGGATAATTTGGGTATAAAATGGGCGCAAAATAACAAAATAGGGGGCGCGAAATAGTCTTTCACATTATTTAAATGGGATAAAATGATTAAAATTACTTAAATTTTAATTATTTAAGTAATAGAATTATATTTTGAAAAGTTATGGATTCTTGAATAAAAAATTGTAAATATTCGCATATTATAATTGACGTATTTTAATATTTTAAATATTTTTTTTAATATATATTTATACTTTTTAAAAGTCTTCAGATACATGAGGATGTTTTACAGCATAACATGTAACAGACAACCCTTCATAAAATCTTTTACCCAAAACATAATACCAAACTGCCCTAAACACCTAACAACGGCTAAAGCGGGACTTACAACGGCCATATGTTCAACAGATATAAATTTTATGTTGAGGCCAGTTACAATTATCCAACCTAGGAGTATCCTAAGCAATAAATAAGATCGATTACATGTTTTAGCATAAACAGTTATTGGTCAACACATAAATATTTTTATCCTATAAGGCTAAACATCATTCAATAAATAAGTAATGAACTTACAGTTCTCGAACTCCGGTACCCTTCAAGAGCTGCTCCGCTCCTTTGATAAATTAGTTGATTTTATTTACTTAGAAATGATGTACAAAAGAAAGAAGTGCTCAACAGATGAGCTACAAGAGAGGGAGAAAAGTATACAAAAGCAGAATTCTAAAACTCGTTCTGCCTTCTCTAAACTCAGCTATCTAATTTATAGAAGAAAAAAGTAAAAGGAACTATTTATGAATAGTTCTTAAAACAAAAAAGTCAAAAAGTGTACAGTAAAAAGCCAATTATTTTGGCTGAATTATTAAAGTAAAGCCGGGATTCCCGGATCTTGTTTTCTTCTTTTTCTTCCTTTATTAGGAAAATATCATTATCAACAACAATCTGCTATGTCTTCATTCTCCAGCTTTACTCTGATTTGAAGAAGATCCTTCTCCATTTTTCTTTGTGATTGTTTCCACCAATGTATCCTTGATGGCCTCAAAAATGTCTTCAATACACACCTGATTAGGATCTTGTGCATCTTGCATAGATACCATAGTAGAATCAGATTTTGTTGATCTTTCTTCTTCGAATTGAGAAATTAGATCTTTTTTCATTTCTTCCACATAGGCGACAATGATTTTCTCCTTAGTTACATTTTCTGATCACATTTTGAATTTTCTCGCTATGTGATCAAAAGGAGATGAAGTGCTAATAACTTCATTTTGGGGTTGCATAAGAGACTGATTTGTCTTTCCATAAGATCAATGGTCTCTTTTCCAAGAATTTCTTTGGTGATGGGATCAATTTTCATCATCTTATCCCAGAACTTTGTATGAAATGTCCGCTGTAAGCATGAGATTCCTGTCTTGGTATAACCAATCTCTTGAGTCCATTTCCAAATCCATGGTATTGAGAACTCAATAAAAAAGAAACATGAGGCTATCCCCTCAATATATAATTTTATTTCTTGTTTCTTTAGAAGCTAGGGTGAAATTTCCACCCATTTATCAAAAAATAATTTCATCCTTTCTGGCAAAATATTCGGAGTAGGACCAAAACAATAGAACCAGTGTGGAACATCATTGTTATAAACATAAGCACAAATTTTTATAAACCACGAATATTTGTGCTTATCATTTTCATAATAGAATACCTTTATGAAGGCATCGCAATAATCCCAGTAATTATATTTGATTACTGTGATTTATTAATCAGTATATCTTTTTCTTTCATTGGAGATATTTCCCAATCTTTTAAGGATATAACCTTTTTGATAATTATTTTACTGAAATTATAAATATATTTATTTGTTCTAGTAAAATGTGAAATTTCACAAGATCCACTCTGAACCAATATTTGTTCATAAACAGACCTGGACTTATAAGTCCTCGTGGTCATGTATGAATTATCCAAATACCTTTGCATTAAGGCCCATGGATAATTTTTTCATTTCAAGTCTTTTTCTTCCAAGAGAAATATAATTTCCTTGTATACATTTTCTGAAAATCCAATATTATTGGATTCAGATTCTTCTTCACCAATTATTTTGGCATAAGAAGGAATTTCATTCCCTCCATCAGCAATTTGCTGACTTCTTTTGAATTCAAGGAATGCCTGATATTCAGCATCCTGAGACAAATCCATAGCTATAAGCTTCTGTTTTCCATGCTGAGATATAATCTCTGGAATCTTTCTTTGACCACCTCTTCCTCTATAAGAGGAAGTTCCTCTGCCTCGAGAACTCATATCTGTTACGAATTTAAATATTCTCGATGAAAGATTATTTGCCTGAGCCTAGCCAGAAACTCACTTTCGTGCTATGCATTCTAGAATCAGAATCTCTGGCCAGGCTTAGACGCTAGCGCAATTGCTATTCCAACCCTTTTGAAATAACATTGCGCAGGATCTGGGTTTGCACTTATTCAATTTACCACGCAACAAAAATTTCTAATTAAAAGCGGAATCTTAAAAAAATACCTTTGAAGCGTGAACTCAGTTGATCGCTTGTATGACTCAAGACTTTGATTTCACGTTGTGTGGCAATGATCTAGAAACCAATTGATCAGTAATCAACACAAAACCCATCAGGAAAATCCAGCAAAAACTCGCCGGACAAAACCCAACTAGTTGCCGCCGTACACGCTGCCTTGATGGCTCCTCACGCGTTGCCGCCAATCCCACTCGCCGCCGCCCGCCTTAATCCACGCGCCGCCAAGGAGCTGGTGTAGCAAATGGCCGGCGCTAGGATTCTTGAAAAATCCGACTTCGAGGAAGAAATAATTATTTCTCTCTCTAGGATTTTATCTCTCTAGTTTTCTTGTCTTGAAAACTTATGAATTGTGTGTCTTGAATAGCTAATCCCTTGTCTATATATAGAGTTACAAGAGAGACCCCAAGTTGGTTTAGGATTGGTCTTTCTAATGGGTTTAGGTAATTAATTAATTTCCAAATCCAATTAGGGAACCAATCTGATAGGATAAACCAAATCCTACTAGATTTCCTAATCTCTAGGATTTCCTAATTCTAAGTGAAACTTAAGACTTAATTAATTAATTAAATAATTCCACTTTGTTAATTACTTAATTAACCCTTAAGAATAATTAATCAATTAATTAATTCTACCTATTCAATTAACCCATTACAAAATTAATCGTACCACTAACGGATTAATTTTGACACTACCATCCTACACTAGAATTGCTTTCTGAACAACTTAATTAGTTTATTCATAATCTCCCCACATCAAAGATATAGTGCTCGTTAATATATTAATTTACTGATAAATTAATTAATTAACTTATTTAATTCCGAGACTAGTACCACTCGACCTTTTTACTATACCGGACATAAGTCCACCAGTTGGGTTTAGTATAATAAACATAACGAGCTCATCTCAGGAGCACTATCACCTCGGACGCACCGGTACATGGTTTCCTTTCGACAAGCAGCAGCACACCAAGCAACTAAATACGCGCACCCAACCTACCGAGATTATTGGCCTCAATAGACCTCACCCATTGGCAGATCAAAGTACACTATGTCTAATCGTCATGCCCGCTCGAGTCTAGGAATTAAGAGATAGAATACCAAGAATGATTTGTCTATTAAATCAGTACAAGATAAATCATTCCTAATGGTCAAGTTCAATACGCCACGGGCATATCTATATGATTCAATTAGTTTAGACAAACCAATTATCCGAATCACATAATAACCTAAACTGACAGTTTGTCCAAAACTGTCTCGGTTACGAACCTCATTTATATATTATGTCTTTCAACCAATGATGAGATCTACTGTGTCACACAAGACACCTCATCATCTATTTACATAATATAAATGGAAAAATCATGCACAACAAGATATAACCAAACCATAAATCGATATATTAACTGGAAAAATATACAATATAAGCATAGCTTATGTATTCAACTCCACATGGGCCGGGCAGATAATCTTTCAATTGGTATTGCGCTAGTGAAAGATTATCTGCCCGGGCCTAGCCAGAAACTCACTTTCGTGCTATGCATTCCAGAATTGGAATCTCTGGCCAGACCGAGACGCTAGCGCAATTTCTATTCCAACCCTTTTGAAATAACATTTCCTTGATCTTATCATAAATATTATGCAACACTCTAGGAAATAGTTCTATTATAAATTCAAGGAAAATATCATCATTTTCAAAAGTTCCAATTATTCCTTTATTATCAATCTTTTTAATTGGATATATATTATTTAAAAATAGTGTTCCCAGTATTACTTTATTTGAAATATCTTTTGCTAGAATGAAGCTTTGAGCAATACATTTATTATTAATACATATAAAGCTTTAGGAAGCTTATATTTAATCTGGAGTTTATCGTCCCCAGCATGCCATAAATTATGACTCGTTTTATGAAAATATCTCGGAGGAATCAATCCTTCCTGTATAACATTTAGATTTGCACCACTATCAACTAAGGAAATAAATGTTTTTATATAATGATTATCAATTAATAATGATATCTTAATATATCATTTTTGAGATATTACCGTTTCTAGAGTAGAAAGAAATTTTTCTGGAATATCATTCTCATTAGGCTTTTCAACTAGAGCTGTATTTTTAGACATATTTTCTAAATTAGAAATTCTAGTTTCTTGAATTAGATTCTTATTTTTTAATATCTGAATTTCTTCTTTTAAATTATTAATTTCTTTATAAAGTGTTTGAAGAGAAATATTTTCTTCATTATATTGACATTTATTTCTTAATTGATTCATAACTTCAGTCATGTTATATGTTCTATTAGGATTCAGTATTTTCTCTGCTACATTTTCTTCAATATTAGAAGATGATGAAGTTCCTTCTTCTGTATTTATTTTATCAATAATTTTCATCCTTAATTCGGGATCTTTGATTGATTTTAATAATTCAATCACATTATTAGAAGTTTGTACATTCAGTGTCATGTCTGAAAATTGAGACATTATTTTATAAAATTCATTTTGATTAAGGTTATCCTCAATTTTATTCTTTTCTTTAGAACAAATTTGTTCGATCATACACAGTTCACATTCTGATTTAGAACTATTTTTATTTTTTAGAGCATTTATTATCTCCTCTTCTTCTGATTTAGAAATATCTGTACATTCTGTTTCTGATTTATCAGATTTAGAATTTTGAAGTGTTTGTATTATTATAGATTTTATATCATCCGGAATATCAAGATTATTAATAATTTTCTTAGTCCAACAATATTTTGAGGTATGGCCAAATTTACCACATATCTTAGAATGTCTTTCATTGTTTTTCTTTTTATAATATCTAGGGTTTTTATTTTTATTTTTCTCATCTCTTCTCTGATTTTTCTTTTCAATATGATTCTGAGAAGATCTTCTATGTTTTGGTTTATAATCTTTATTATGTTTTTTATGACTTTTACTAGATGTGGGATTATCTAGTCCAAATTGTTGACAGAATTGACCTAATTGTTTTCTTTCATCAAGATTTTGTCTTTTAATTTGCTGATTCAGCTTTATTTCATTACATAGAGCTAATCCTTCTCGAATACAAGTATCTATTAATGCTCCATATGTATAATTTTCATATAATATGGTAATATTATTTTTTTAAAGACTTTTTCTAACCCTTTCAGCAAATAAGCTTGGGAGTCCATCTATGAATTTAGATTTCCAATGTGTATTACTACATTCTGGTAATTCCATTATTCTACTCAAGAAAGTATCTTTATACCATCTAAAGTCTGGGAGTGTTTTACACCTTAAATTATGTAATAAAGTTCTAATAGTATCACTATTATCACTAAATCTTCCAGTAGTGTGTTCTATAATATTAACAACTAGTGTATAAACTGCATTTTCTACTAAAATATTATTTTCTTATTTTACTGTCTTCAGAATATCATCTTTATTTTGTTGAGATAAAAAATTATCCCACCAACCTTTAAGTTGTCTAGTGAATCCAGCAATTACCATTGCTGCAATTGTTTTTAAGTTGTCCTATGAATCCAGCAATTACCATTACTGCAATTGTTTTATCAGAATTATTGTTATTCTTACAAATAGTAGAATACATTAGCATTCTATGAATTGTTTTATAAATCTGCTTATTTGAATATCCATCAATATCTCATTCATAAATTTTATTACCAGAATAACTAATATCAACAGTATCAGTATATTCTGCAATGTAACACATCCATAGGTGTTGGTCTATTGTTTATTGCTTAGGATACTCCTAGGTTAGATAAGTGTAACTGGCCTTAACATAAAATTTATATCTGTTTAACATATGGCCATTGTAAGTCCCGCTTTAGCCGTTGTTAGGTGTTTAGGGCAGTTTGGTATTATGTTTTGGGTAAAGGATTTTATGAAGGGTTGCATGTTACATGTTATGCTGTAAAACATCCTCATGTATCTGAAGCCATAGATGGTATAAGAGCCTGGTTAGTATGTAATATGTTATGAGTCAACACATATTTTACATCATGAATATCATGAACATCATTCATAAAAATTCTAATATTAAAAATTTAAAAAGTGAGGAATATGATATTCCACAAAATTTAGATTTACCTAATAAATGGACTATTCCAAGAGTGGAACCAAAGTTAATATACCAATTAGGTACTTTTGAAAAATTGGGTGTAAAACAAGTAGTAAAAACTACTGAAGAATCTATTTCATTAGATAACAATGAAAGGATAGTCAGATTATTATCTAAGAAAGATATAAGTCAATATAAACAAACGCATAAATTTCTTCATATAGGATTAGTGCAAATTGCATTTAAACCTTTAACTTTAGAAGGACTGCCAGAAAGCTTTATAGCAGCTTTAAGAGATGGTAGAAATTTAAATTGGAAACAATCTTTAATGGGAATTATACAATCCAGTTTATCTCATGGACCAGTTTATTTCCTAATTTGCAATTATTTTTATCTGATGTGAATATTTTAGATGCTTTAACATTAAATGTTAAAACTCATGGTTTTAATTATATTGCTGGAACAGAAGTTATATGTCTCTGTTATATAATATGTTATAAACCTTTGTTTACTTTGAATCCACAATGTAAGCAAATGGATAAACCTAAAAATGAAACAATAATAATTGAAACCAATTTCCATAGGTCAAATATTACTTGTAGAAGACCTACTAAATGGGAAGAAATTACTTTTCCAGAAAATTGGGTAATAGAACAAGCAATTCCTATTCAACCACATATTCAAAATCATGATAATATCATTGATATAGTTCAAAATTGTGAAGGAAATGTCAACATTAGATTTGATAATCACTTGAATTATTATCATTTCTGAAAAGTACTTCTATGAGATCATATATATCACCTATATATTATAGGGTAGATTCTCCTATGCCTGCTAGAGCATCTACATCTCAAATAAGGGAATCGGAGATTTCAACACCTCTTACTGAAAAACTGTATATAAACAGACAAAATATTGTGAGAGAAATAAATAGTCAAACTTAGAATAAAAATGAGTTAGAACCGACAATGTCAGAAATGGAATTTTCTATTTAATGGATAAAAGTCACATTATAGATTTCAGTCCTGGCTCCCCAGCCAGAACAATTATTTCTGAAGAATTTAAAGATCCAGGTTACAACCAGTTCAGAAAATGTTTTTCTGAGAATTTTACTAGAGAAGAAATGTTATACTTTCAAGAGGAATTTTATAAATCCTGTAGTATTAAAAATGCTTTAATACCGTTTGCCTTATGGTTTATAGATACTTATATAAAAAGTTAAAAGAGATTTTAAACTGGAAACTGGAAATGTTTATAAGAGTATATATCCTCCACAACAAGCTTTTCATATTGAAAAGAATGGAAAAATTCATAAGTTTACAGTATTTGTTAAAATGAGAGAAAATGATACACTGTCTGTTACTTGTAAACATATTAATAATATACTTGAACATCAGAATTATACTAATCTTTTCCTAAATATACTAGGAGAACAGATATAATCTATTCATAATAAGATTGAAATAATAATCAAGGCTATTAATAATATACAGCCAGCAGTTATAAAAATAACTCCTGAAGTTAAAGAGGCTTATCCCAGCTTCTAGCCTCCTCCGCCTGTATCTGATTTTAAGATAAGACCAATTCACGGGTTAGAAAAACTTTTAGAAGAAAAATTTAGTAAATTAAGTATTAAAACGTTAGATAAAAAATTATATTCTGAATTAATAGAGAATCCTAATTATAGTGAGATTTTTCAAAATCAGATAAAACAGATTAATAAATGGGCAGATAAGCCTATACAGAGTAAATTTTATTATAATAGACCAACACCTATGGATGTGTTACATGAAGAATATACTGATACTGTCGATATTAGTTATTCTGGTAATAAAATTTATGAATGGAATATTGATTGATATTCAAATAAGCATATTTATAATACAATTCATAGAATGCTAATGTATTCTACTATTTGTAAGAATAATAATAATTCTGATAAAACAATTGCAACAATGATAATTGCTGGATTCACTGGACAACTTAAAGGTTGGTGGGATAATTTTTTATCTCAACAAAATAAAGATGATATTCTGAAGACAGTAAAACAAGAAAATAATATTTTAGTAGAAAATGCAGTTTATACACTAGCTGTTAATATTATATAACACTTTACTGGAAGATTTAGTGATAATAGTGATACTATTAGAACTTTATTACAGAATTTAAGGTGTAAAACACTCTCTGACTTTAGATGGTATAAAGATACTTTCTTGAGTAGAGTAATGGAATTACCAGAATGTAGTAATACACATTGGAAATCTAAATTCATAGATGGACTCCCAAGCTTATTTGCTGAAAGAGTTAGAAAAAGTCTTAGAAAAAATAATATTACCATATTATATGAAATTTATACATATGGAGCATTAATAGATACTTGTATTCAAGAAGGATTAGCTCTATGTAATGAAATAAAGCTGAATCAGCAAATTAAAAGACAAAATCTTGATGAAAGAAAACAATTAGGTCAATTCTGTCAACAATTTGGACTAGATAATCCCACATCTAGTAAAAGTCATAAAAAACATAATAAAGATTATAAATCAAAACATAGAAGATCTTCTCAGAATCATATTGAAAAGAAAAATCAGAGAAGAGAATAGAAAAATAAAAATAAAAACCCTAGATATTATAAAAAGAAAAACAATGAAAGACATTGTAAGATATGTGGTAAATTTGGCCATACCTCATAATATTGTTGGACTAAGAAAATGATTAATGATCTTGATATTCCGGATGATATAAAATCTATAATAATACAAACACTTCAAAATTTTGAATCTGATAAATCAGAAACAGAATGTACAGATATTTCTGAATCTGAAGAAGAGAAGATAATAAATGCTCAAAAAAATGAAAATAGTTCTGAATCAGAATGTGAACCGTGTAGAATAGGATAAATTTGTTCCAAAGAAAAGAATAAAATTGAGGATAACCTTAATCAAGATGAATTTTATAAAATAATGTCTCAATTTTCAGACATGACACTGAATGTACTAACTTCTAATAATGTGATTGAATTATTAAAATCAATCAAAGATCCCGAATTAAGGATGCAAATTATTGATAAAATAAACACAGAAAAAGGAACTTCTTCATCTTCTAATATTGAAGAAAATGTAGCAGAGAAAATACTGAATCCTAATAGAACATATAACATGACTGAAGTTATGAATCAATTAAGAAATAAATGTCAAGAAAATATTTCTCTTCAAACACTTTATAAAGAAATTAATAATTTAAAAGAAGAAATTTAGATATTAAAAAATAAGAATCTAATTCAAGAAACTAGAATTTCTAATTTAGAAAATATGTCTAAAAATACAGTTCTAGTTGAAAAGCCTAATGAGAATGATATTCATGAAAAATTTCTTTCTACTCTAGAAACGGTAATATCTCAAAAATGGTATATTAAGATATCATTATTAATTGATAATCATTATACAAAAACATTTACTGCTTTAGTTGATAGTGGTGCATATCTAAATGTTATACAGGAAGGATTGATTCCTACGAGATATTTTCATAAAATGAGTCATAATTTGTGGCATGCTGGGGGTGATAAACTCCAGATTAAATATAAGCTTCCTAAAGCTTTATATGTATTAATAATAAATGTATTGCTCAAAACTTCATTCTAACAAAAGATATTTCAAATAAAGTAATACTGGGAACACCATTTTTAAATAATATATATCCAATTAAAAAGATTGATAATAAAGGAATAATTGGAACTTTTGAAAATGATGATATTTTCCTTGAATTTATAATAGAACCATTTACTAGAATGTTGCATAATATTTATGATAATATCAAGGGAAAAAAGAATCAAATCAATTTTTTAAAACAGGAAATTAGTATTCTGTCAATTGATGAACAATTGAAAAATCCAAAATTACAGGATAAAATTGAATTATTAAAAAATTATTTCTCTGTAGAGATATGTAATGATCATCCAAATGCTTTTTGGAATAGAAAGAAACATATTGTTTCCTTACCTTATGAAGATTCTTTTAATGAAAAGGAAATTCCTACAAAGGCTTGGCCTTGTCAGTTGAATTCAGAATATCTGGAAATATGTAAAAAAGAAATTGAATCTCTTTTACAAAAATGATTAATAAGTCCTTCACAATCTTCATGGTCATGTACTGCTTTTTATGTTAATAAACATTCTGAAATAGAAAGAGGTATACCTAGATTAGTCATAAATTATAAACCTTTAAATAAAGTATTGAAATGGATTAGGCATCCAATCCCTAATAAAAAGGATTTACTTGATAGACTTTATGACAGTCTAATATTTTCTAAGTTTGATTTAAAATCAAGATATTGGCAAATTCAGATTAATAAATCCGATAGATACAAAATAGCATTTAATGTTCCAATTGGACACTATGAATGAAATGTTATGCCATTTGGTTTAAAAAATGCCCCTTCTGAATTTCAGAAGATTATGAATGATATCTTTACTCATTATAGCACTTTTATAATTGTGTATATTGATGATATCTTGGTTTATTCTAAAACCACTTAAATGCATTTTAAACATTTAAATATGTTTAAGTCGATTATTGTTCAAAATGGGTTAGTGATTTCAAAACCAAAAATGGTATTATTTCAAACTAGAATTAGATTCTTTGGTCATATCATTGAAAAAGGAAATATAATTCCTATAAATAAAAGCATAGATTTTGCTGATAAATTTCCTAATAAAATAGCTGATAAAATAAGATCACAATGATTTCTAGAAAGTTTAAATTATATTGCTCCTTATTATAAAGTTTTGATAAAGGACACAACTATCTTATATGATAGACTTAAGAAAAATCCTAAGCCATGGTCTGAAGATCATACAAAGGTAGTTAAGAGAATAAAATGTAAGGTAAAATCACTACCTTGTTTAATGCTGAGTAATCCAAATTGGAAAAAAATAATTGAAACAGATGCTTCTGATATAGAATTTAGAGGAATATTAACTCAGATAAATCCAGATAATAAACAAGTATATCTTGTTAGATTTCATTCAGGAAAATGGAATGAATCTCAAAAGAATTATGCTACTATAGCTAAAGAAGTTTTAGCGATAGTCAAATGTGTTTTAAAATTTAAAGATGATTTATATAATCAGAAATTTATTATAAAAATAGATTGCAATGCTGCAAAATTTTTGTTTCAAAAGGATTTTAAACATGATGTTTCTAAACAAATGTTTGCAAGGTGGCAGGCTCATTTAGCCCCATTTGATTTTGAAATTATTTATAAAAGAGGAGAAGATAATAGTCTTCCAGATTTTGTGACTCGAGAATATTTAAATTCATAACAGATATGAGTTCTCGAGGCAGAGGAACTTCCTCTTATAGAGGAAGAGGTGGTCAATGAAAGATTCCAGAGATTATATCTCAGCATGGAAAACAGAAGCTTATAGCTGTGGATTTGTCTCTGGATGCTGAATATCAGGCATTCCTTGAATTCAAAAGAAGTCAGCAAATTGCTGATGGAGGGAACGAAAATCCTTCTTATGCCAAAATAATTGGTGGAGAAGAATTTGAATCCAATAATATTGGATTTTTAGAAAATGAATACAAGGAAATTATATTTCTCTTGGAAGAAAAAGACTTGAAATGGAAAAATGATCCATGGGCCTTAATGCAAAGGTATTTGGATAATTCATCCATGACCACGAGGACTTATAAGTCCAGGTCTTTTTATGAACAAATATTGGTTCAGAGTGGATCTTGTGAAATTTCACATTTTACTGGAACAAATAAAGATATTTATAATTTCAGTAAAATAATTATCAAAAAGGTTATATCCTTAGAAGATTGGGGAACATCTCCAATGAAAGAAAAATATATACTGATTAATAAATCAGCAGTAATTAAATATAATTATTGGGATTATTGCGATGCCTTCATAAAGGTATTCTATTATGACAATGATAAGCACAAACATTCGTGGTTTGTAAAAATTTGTGCTCATGTTTATAACAATGATGTTCCACACTAGTTTATACACTGGTTCTATTGCTTTGGTCCTACTCTGAATATTTTGCCGGGAAGGATGAAATTATTTTTTGATAAATGGGTGGAAATTTCACCCCAACTTCTAAAGAAACAAGAAATAAAATTATATATTGAGGGGATAGCCTCATGTTTCTTTTTTATTGAATTCTCAATACCATGGATTTGGAAATGGACTCCAGAGATTGGTTATACCAAGACAGGAATCCCATGCTTACAACGGACATTTCATACAAAGTTCTGGGATAAGATGATGAAAATTGATCCCATCACCAAAGAAATTCTTGGAAAAGAGACCATTGAACTTATGGAAAGACAAATCAATCTCTATGCAACCCAAAAGGAAGTTATTAGCACTTCATCTCCTTTTGATCACATAGCGAGAAAATTTAAAATGCGATCAGAACATGCAACTAAGGAGAAAATCATTGCCGCCTATGTGGAAGAAATGAAAAAAGATCTAATTTCTCAATTCAAATAAGAAAGGTCAACAAAATCTGATTCTACTATGGCATCTATGCAAGATGCACAAGATCCTAATGAGGTGTGTATTGAAGACATTTTTAAGGCCATCAAGGATACATTGGTGGAAACAATCACAAAGAAAAATGGAGAAGGATCTTCTTCAAATCAGAGAAAAGCTGGCGAATAAAGACATAGCAGACTGTTGCTGATAATGATATTTTCCTAATAAATGAAGAAAAAAAAGGAAACAAGATTCGGGAATCCCGACTTTACTTTAATAATTCAGCCAAAATAATTGGCTTTTTACTGTACACTTTTTGACTTTTTTGTTTTAAGAACTATTCATAAATAGTTCATTTTACTTTTTTCTTTTATAAATTACATAGCTGAGTTTAGAGAAGGCAGAATGAGTTTTAGAATTCTGCTTGTGCATACTTCTCTCTCCCTCTCTTATAGCTCATGTGTTGAGCACTTCTTTCTTTTGTACATCATTTATAAGTAAATAAAATCAACTAATTTTATCAAAGGAGCGGAGCAGCTTTTGAAGGGTACCAGAGTTTGAGAACTGTAAGTTCATAACTTATTTATTGAATGATGTTTAGCCTTATAGGCTAAATATATTTATGTGTTGACTAATAATTGTTCATGCTAAAACATGTAATCGATCTTGTTTATTGCTTAGGATACTCCTAGGTTGGATAAGTGTAACTGGCATTAACATAAAATTTATATCTGTTGAACATATGGCCATTGTAAGTCCCGTTTTAGTTGTTGTTAAGCGTTTAGGGCAGTTTGGTATTATGTTTTGGGTAAAAGATTTTATGAAGGGTTGCCTGTTACATGTTATGCTGTAAAACATCCTCATGCATAAAAGTTTAATTAAAATTTATGTAATTTTAATATTTTTTAAAAATATTTTTAATTACATTTTATTTTGGAGAGTAATATATGATTCAATCGTATTTTTTACCTTTAAATTTGATCAAATATTTTTTTTGTTCTAAAAAAAATAATTTTTTTGTTGTTACATTTTAAAATAATTTTTTTGGTCCTTATATTTAAAATATGTATTATTTAGTCCCTATTATTGATTCAGTTTAAATTATATCAACTTTATTCATATACACTCTACAAAACATTCTTAAATGAATAAATAACAGTCTAAATATTAATTTAACAATTTAAAAATGACTAAACTCCTAAAATAGTCCATTACATATAGCGAAAATATCATTTTGGCCAAAAAAAAAAACACTACTTTTTTAGTCCATAACATCATGTTTTTTTAAAAATTTTGGTCCAAAATCCACTTTTACCTGTCTTGACCAGAGGCATTTTTGTCTTAATAAAAAATTCTTTTCTTTTAATTACTGAAAATAATAAAATATTTAAAAAATATATTTCTCCTTCGCTTCCCTTCTCTCTTCTCTCATCTTCTCCACCTCCCCCCCTCAGGTCAAAAAGTTTTTTACCCTTTCCCCTCTATCCCCTACCCCACCCCCACCGCCGCCTCCCATCTTTTCTTTCTTCGCTTCCATTCTCTCTTCTCTCCTCTCTCATCTTCCCCACCTTCCCCCTCCAATCAAAAAGTTTTTTATCCTTTCCCCTCTATCCCCCACCCCTCCGTCGCCCCTCCCCCACTACCGCCTCCTCTCTCACTCTTCTCTTTTTTTTTTTTTCCTTCTCCCGATTCCCAGTCCACCATGCCATCATCTCGTTTTCTTCTTGGTTTCTTTCTTCTCCTAATTTTCTGGATCCCTCCCATTGAATCTGTGTTATCTAAGCTGGATTTAATATGGGATTACTGCCATTTTTGTTATATATTATTGAGGCGGTACAAATGGTTTTTAAGACTTTTTGGGTTAAATTGCTAGATACGTTCTTTTTCTTACTTTTTCTAATTTGGTTCTTTATTTGAGATTTTACAAAAAGCAGCTTAATTATGTATCAGTATTGAGAGACATTTTTTCCTTTGGATTTGGGTTACACAATGATGTCTTGTTTGTGATTATGCGTTGCTCTTGAAATTTTCCTTCTAATTTGGTTCTTTTTGGGAGGTCGCACGGATTATGGTTGAATTTTTTCTGGACTCAAGTGCTGCAATTGGGGCTAGATTTGATGTTCATTCTATGAGAGAAATGATGATTGAAGGTGTGAAGTGTTGGTGTATGCCTTTTTGAGGGCTATTTATGTATTTTAGACATTTGTCGTCTGTTTGATAATTTATCAAATGAGTTAATTTCATGATAATTATATTCTTGTGCATATTTAATTTCATGAAATCGATCCGTCAAAAGAAACACTCCATGGACTTTTAGATCATGAGTGATTCGTTTGAGTAGTACTCGTACGAGGATCCTTAGACCAGAAATCACTGCATAGTCTTAGGTGAATTGTAGTGTGCTTTGACATACGCCTAACAAGACCGTAATAGGTTGCCAAGTACGGGTATGATTAGGTACACTATGAGTCACGCTAAGGTATGTATGTGAAGTGATAGGACTACAAATCTCTCTTAAGTGAGAGATGATATCTTGGCCACTTGATAGTGAACTGAGAAGTGCATGGCCATGCCCGAGAAATGATCAGTGTTATCATTTGCTCGAATAGAATCAGTGTCACTAGGAAACCAAGTAAATGTTTAGCTAAATAAGGACGATGGTTCCATACCTTATGCTAAACGAGATATCAATGTAGAGGACCGTACGTAGTATGCTCGGAAGGTTGTGTTGAATCACCATTCGATCCTCCGTTCTAAATTGGGTAATCATTATATCTTGCTAGAGACCACTAATGACTTATGGATTAATTAATTAGATTTAATTATCTATTGCCAATTTGGAATGGACCTACAAGATCGCACATATGAGGGTTCAATGATATAGAGTTGCCTGCACTAAGTATAATTGTTATACTTAGACAAATAGTATTTAATTAAATAGTTTAATTAAATATTATTGAAAAGTTCTGTGGTATTAATTAAGGGTTAGTTAAGTACCTAGGAACAATTGAGATAGGCTGATAAATCATGGGACCTAATTGCAATTGAGGTTCTTGACCCATCAGCTTGATCCATGGGTCAATGAGTAGATCCATGGTTTAACCCAAGTCAGTAGAAAGTAATATTAAATTTAATATTACTTTTACATTTTATATATATATATATTTTTTATATTTTATATATATTTTTGTTTAATATCTTAACTGACTTGCAGTATCTGACTCTCTATATATCTTGGATATGAGAGTCAGATACATGGGAGGTTTTTTCGAAAAACAAAAAGGAAATAGTTTTTACCAAAACTATTCTCAATATTTCTCTTTCGGCAAAACCAGGCTAGCACCTATTCTGTGAGAACCCTGGTGCCTAAGAGTAGAGTGTTCTTCAATATAAGAACTCGTGGTGGTGATCAACGTAATCGGAGTAGAAGGTTTGGACTAACATCAACCAAGGAACTAGACGCGACAACCGATTACGCTACGAGGGTGAGCATTTAATGCTTTTAATCTAGGATTTAATTAACACTAAAACCAATCAATTAGGCTTTTTCCGCTGCGATTTTGAAAATTAGGCCTAATCGATCCCAACAGTGGTATCACAGCTAGGCTCGTTTTAGTATGAATATTAAAATTAATATTAAAACAATTCATTTGTTTGAAATTAATTTTATGAACGGTCGAAAATTTCATGCTTTTGGAAAGCAAGAAAACAAAAAGATTAAAATATTATTTTTTGGAAAATGCATGAAGGTCACCGGACTGGTTGAAATCGATCTGCTGGAAATATTTCTGACCGGCTAGAATTTCGCCAGAAAATCACGAACGCCAGACTGGCTGATTTTCATGGTTTTGGTTCAAAATTCTTTGTGGGTTTTGTTCTCCATTCTCCCAGAAATCATTTTCGTGTTGGTTTGGGTTTCAAACTAAAAGGAATTGTTCGACTCCATTTTTTTTTCTGGGTTTTTGAAACTCATCGCCGGGAAAAGAATTTAAGGTTCGGGGTCAAAATTTTGCTCGGAAAATGATTTGCAAAATGGCTTTTATGGATTGGGTTTAGAAGCCGGATTGATTCTGATGGTTTTCATTGGGTTTAAAATGGTTTTGGTCAAATTTTGGATGGATTTCTGGGTTTTTTCATTTTGGTCGGAAAACCGCGATCGCCGAACAAGATTTTCGTTAGACGAGAATCGATCAATGTTTTCGAAGATTGATAGATGTTAATCGATCTTCGATGATCTTGATTACCGGGAGCGATTTGGTCGAGATGGAAGGCGTTTTCGCCATTCATTGAAGACGCTGGGTTTTTCAAGCTTCACCGGGGAAGACGACTGGAGAAGGAAAGAGATGACCGGGCGGCGGGCAAACCTTAACGGGTTCATTTGGATAAAATTACCAAATTGCCCCTCCGCTGTTTCAAAACCCTAGGCCAGCAAAATATTAAAGTTTTAAAATTATAAAATGGCCCAGTATTTTTGTTCTTTTCAAAACCCTTAGCCCTGTATTTTCGCTAATTGTAAATTTACCCCAGAATTTTAGTAAATTTTTTTTTTCTGAATTTCAATTTGTGATAAGATTTTGAATTTTAAATATTGGATAAAATCATAATCTTATCAGATTTAATTCATATTATAGATAGGATTAAAATTTGATTTAAAATGATTATCCTATCAAAATATTTAAAATTTTAAATTTTAGATAATTATCTTAATTTGATTAGGATAATTAGGAAATATTTGAAATTTTAAATTTAAATAATTATTTTAATAAGATTAAGATAATTAGAAAGAAAAAAATTAATTAATTAATTAGATTAATTAATTTGTTTAATTTTTAATTATTACTTATTTATTTATTTTATGATGTTTTAAATTTAAATTGTTTAAATTTTGTGTGTGAAACATCATAATTGTGACGAGGCATGTTCACGCATCATTTTGGTTAAATGAAAAATGAACAAAAAGGGATTGATTAAAATTGATCATGACCCGATCAATTTTAATTTTGTAATAGTTACACAATCCTTAAATTTAATCGGTTTAAATTAAAACGGGCTTTTGTGAGCATATGCATTTATGTGTTTTAAAACATGAATTGGGTTTATTAATGTTTTAAAAGTTAGGGCCCGCGAGCCATTTAAATTTGGGCCTGTGTGCCTATTAAAATTATTATGTGATAGTTAGGCCCAAGAGGAGTTTCTAAAAGGAGTCCATGGTGGAGCCCAGGAACGGAAGCCCAACAATGAATGCCCAAATATGAAGAATTTTAAAAAGCTCTGTAATAGACTAGAGCCCAATTCATTGCTTTTATTCATTTTATTTATTTGATATACCAAATCAATGTTAAAACGAAAAATGCATGTTAAGCCGATCAAACAAACCCAAAAACCTGAGTTTATTTTGCTTCCATACTTGGGGACCTGCTTGAGCGTCGAATGTCTGATGGACTTGGAGAGCCTGAGGGCCTCAGGTTTTCTTCGTGCGGCGGGTTGTCACATAATAGGTGCCCAACTTTATCACTACCGTTAATGAGTGAAAAAACTGTTTGGGTATCCAGATTCTCAACTTTATCACTACCACTCGCTATGGAAAAATTGTGTGGGTATTGATTGATGTGATGCCTCGAGGGATGGTTTGACTTGGGAAAATTAATCCTACCTTAACTCGATAAATTGACTAGGGATTAATTTTGCAAAGATAGGATGGTGTCAAACATTTGAAATGTTCATCCTATCTCCAAAACGTTGGATGGTATGCAATTGGAAAGCGTTAGATTACATGGAATGTAATTTGAACGTTGCCTACCAAAAGAGCCCTATCCCTACGATACTTGTCAAAGCAAGACTGGGGTTAACTCTTTGTGGATTTTTGGCCCACAATCTAGCACCATCACAAAATTGTTAGGAATTTCAATTTTGGCTATTGTGGAAACCATTTTTTTCAAAAACTCATTCTAATATTTTGCATTTATTCTTTGTAGAAATGGCATCATCTAGCACTGATGTCATCTCAAACTTTACTTTAAGAAGTATATTGGATAAGGATAAATTTGTTGGACCAAACTTCGTAGATTGGGAAAGAAACTTGAGAATAGTTCTCAAGCAAGAAAGGAAGCTACATGTCTTAGAGACCGCTTTACCTGAACCACCACAAAATGCTTCAGCAACTGTTCAACGAGCCTGGGATAAGCTGAAAAGTGACTTCGATGATGTGACTTGCTTGATGCTCGCGTTTATGACGGGCGAGCTTCAAAAGCAGTTCATGAATTCGGAAGCTTTCCAGATTTTTGAGTCATTGACGGAGATGTTCTGTGAACAAGCCCGTAACGAAAAGTTTGTTACGATAAAAGCTTTAATTTCGTGCAAGATGGAGAAGGGTTGGTCAGTTAGCACGCATTTAATCAAGATGAAAGGGTACATTGATACCCTAGAGCGATTGAATACACCCCTTCCTAGAGAATTGGCCATTGATATCATCTTGACATCATTGCCTGATGATTACAATGATTTTGTGGTGAACTACAATAGGCACAACATGGATAGGAGCATTTCTGAGCTCCATGGCATGTTGAATAACACTGAGCAGACCCTTCAGAAGGCAACGCCAGTGTTGGTTATAGAGAAAGGTAAAGGGAAGAGGAAGTTTGAAGGCAAGGCCAAAGTTGGGCAGAATAAGAAAGCTCGCAGTAAGACTGCTTCCCAGCAACAAGGTCCTCCAACTACTAAGATAAGATCCAAAAAGGATGATACATGTCTCTTCTGTAAACAGAAGGGTCATTGGAAGAGAGACTACAAAAAGTTTCTCGAAGCAATCCTTCAGCTTCAGGTATCTTTGTTATAGAAATTAATCTTTCTATGTCCACCTCATGGGTATTAGATATTGGTGTGGTGCTCATATTTGTACTAATGTGCATGGACTCAGAAATAGAAGGATGACAAAGAAAGGTGAAATAGATCTCCGAGTGGGCAACGGGGCAAGAGTTGCTGCTATTGAAGTTGGAGATTATACTTTGTCTTTACCTTCTGGTTTAAATATCGAACTTGAAAATTGTTATTATGTACCTGCTTTGAGCAGAAATATTATTTCAGTTTCCGGTTTAGATAATAAAGGTTTTCGATTTATTATTGAGAATAATTCGTTATCTTTATATCGAAATTATATTTTATACGGAGTTGCATATATGTGCAACGGTCTGTATGTCTTGGATTTGACTTAAGAAAAAACAGTCTATAACATAGAAAAGAAAGGTAAATCAACTAAAAATGATTTAAGTCCAACATACCTTTGGCATTGTCGATTAGGCCATACAAATGAAAAGCGAGTTCAAAAGCTTCACAAGGATGGAGTGCTTGGGTGGTTTGATTTCGAATCATATGATACCTGTGAACCCTGCTTGCAAGGCAAAATAACAAAGAGTCCTTTCAACAAGAAAGGTGAAAGAACAAGTGAGCTATTGGCTCTAATACACACGGATGTATGTGGACTAATAAGCACACAAGCCAGAGGTGGATTTGAATACTTCGTCACTTTTACTGATGACTATATTAGATATGGTTATGTCTACTTAATGAGGTATAAAAGTGAAACTTTTGAAAGGTTCAAAGAGTTTAAAAATGAAGTAGAAAATCAGTTGGATAGAAGGATTAAGGTTATTCTATCCGATCGAGGAGGTGAATACCTAAGTGATGAGTTCAATGGCTATCTAAAAAAGTGTGGAATTGTTTCACAGCTGACTCCACCGGGAACACCTAAATGGAATGGTGTATCTGAAAGGAGGAATCGTACCCTATTAGATATGGTTTAATCAATGATGTCCCTATGTCCTTTTAGGGTTATGCTCTCATTTCTGCTGCCTACTTATTAAACCGTATTCTATCTAAGGCAGTAGATAAGACTCCATATGAGATATGGATGGTTCGGAAGCCCTATATGTCCTATCTACGAGTTTGGGGTTGTCAAGCTCATTAAAATATTTACAAAGTAATAAGCTTGAACCTAAAACTGACAAATGCCTATTTGTGGGATATCCTAAAGAAACCAAAGGATATCAATTCTATAACCCAACTGAGAACAAAGTGTTCGTTGCTCGAGGAGCTACTTTCTTGGAGAAAGAATTTCTGTACAAGAAAGATAGTGGGAGTAGAATAGAACTCGGAGAAGTTCAAGAACCATAATAGAATGTAGAATGATCTACAGCAACTCAGATGGAAGTTGACATGGAAACTCATGCAGATGAGCAAGCTGAGTCAACAACACAAGAACCTAGAAGGTCTGGTAGATCTCGTCATGAACTCGAGAGATACGGATTTCTCGTGACTGAAGAACAAGATTTGATCTTGGTGGACTCTAATGATCCTGCGAACTACAAACAGGTTTTAGAAAGTCTGGATTCAGATAAATGGCTACAAGCCATGGAATCTGAAATGCAATCCATGAGGGACAATAAAGTGTGGACTTTGATTGATTCTCCTGTTCAGGCAAAAGTTTTCGATTGCAAATGGATTTTCAAATTAAAACCTAGCGGGATCTTCAAGCAACGACTAGTGGCTAAAGGTTTCAGACAGACTCATGGTATTGACTATGATGAAACTTTCTCCCCTGTCGTGATGCTCAAGTCCATTAGGACAATGTTTGCCATAACAGCATATTTTGACTATGAGGAATGACAGATGGATGTTAAGATGGCTTTCCTGAATGGAAACGTACTCGATGATGTTTATATGAAATAGCCCGAGGGATACATCGATCAAAAGCATCCTAATCGAGTATGTAAGCTTTAGAGGTCCATCTATGGACTAAAGCAAGTATCTCGAAGTTGGAATCTTCGTTTCGATGAGGAAGTAAAAAGTTACGAATTCATCATGAACGAAGATGAGCCTTGTGTTTACAACAAGGTTAGTGGGAGTAAGATTGTTTTCCTTGTCCTATATGTGGACAACATCCTACTCATAGGAAATGACATCCCCATGCTGAAAGATATCAAGCAATGGTTGGGAAGTGTATTTTCTATGAAAGATTTAGGAGAAGCCGAAATGATACTAGGTATCAAAATCTATAGAGATAGATCTAAGAGGCTTCTAGGGCTAAGTGAAGAAGGGTACATAGACAAGATATTAAAGAGGTTCAATATGTCTAACTCTAAGAATGGTATGGTACCATTCAGACATGGCATTCTCTCAAAGAAGAACCAAGGCCCTTCAACTGGAAAGGAGAGAGAAATAATGAGTAGAGTCCTTTATGCTTCGGCAATAGGATCTATCATGTATGCCATGTTGTGCACCCGTCCAAATGTCACACATGCACTTAGCATGAATAGCAGATACCAACAAGATCCAGGAATGGCTCATTGGACTGCAGTCAAAACAATTCTAAAGTACTTGAGAAGAACTAAAGGATTGATGCTAGTGTATAGAGGACAAGAACAGCTCGTCGTACAAGGTTACGCCGATGCTGCTTTCCAAAAAGATCAAGATGACATAAAGTCACAGTCAGGTTATGTGTTTAGCCTGAATGGCGGTGCAGTGAGTTGGAAAATCTCGAAGTAATATACCACATCCGACTCTACAACAGTGCATTGCTGCAAAGAAAGCTATTTGGTTGAGAAAATTCGTGTCTAACATCGGAGTGATACCGAGTATCCAAGATCCGATAGATCTATCCTGTGATAACAACGGGGCCATCGCACAAGCTAAGGAGCCTCTGTCACACCAGAAAACCAAACACATACTCATAAGGTTTCACCTCATCCAAGAGATCATCGATCGAGGAGATGTGAAAGTGTGCAAAATAGGATCAGACGAGAATGTAGCAGATCCTCTCACAAAAGCTCTACAGTCAAAGTTTGAAAGACATGTAATAGAGCTTGGTCTTAAAATGTTTAGGACATAGAACACATACTCATAAGGTTTCACCTCATCTGAGAGATCATCGATTGAGGAGATGTGAAAGTGTGCAAAATAGGATCAGATGACAATGTAGCAGATCCTCTCACAAAAGCTCTACAGTCAAAGTTTGAAAGACATGTAATAGAGTTTGGTCTTAAAATGTTTAGGACACAGCCCTTCAAAGGGCAAGTGGGAGATTGTTGGTGTATGCCCTTCTAAGGGCTATTTATGTATTTTAGACATTTGTCGTCTGTTTGATAATTTATCAAATGAGTTAATTTCATGATAATTATATTCTTGTGCATATTTAATTTCATGAAATCGATCCGCCAAAAGAAACACTCCATGGACTTTTAGATCATGAGTGATTCTTTTGAGTAGTACTCGTACGAGAATCCTTAGACCAGAAATCACTGCATAGTCTTAGGTGAATTGTAGTGTGCTTCGACATACGCCTAACGGGACCGTAACAGTTTGCCAAGTACGGGTATGATTGGGTACACTATGAGTCACGCTAAGGTATGTAGGTGAAGTGATGAGACCACAAATCTCTCTTAAGTGAGAGATGATATCTTGGCCACTTGATAGTGAACTAAGAAGCGCATGGCCATGCCCGAGAAATAATCAGTGTTATCATTTGCTCGAATAGAATCAGTGTCACTAGGAAATCAAGTAAACATTTAGCTAAATAAGGATGATGGTTCCATGCCTTATGCTAAATGGGATATCAATGTAGAGGACCGTACGTAGTATGCTCGGAAGGTTGTGTTGAATTACCAATCGACCCTCCGTTCGGAATTGGGTAGTCATTATGTCTTGCTAGAGACCACTAATGACTTATGGATTAATTAATTAGATTTAATTATCTATTGCCAATTTGGAATGGGCCTACAGAATCGCACATAAGAGGGTTCAATGATACAGAGTTGCCTACACTAAGTATAATTGTTATACTTAGACAAATAGTATTTAATTAAATAGTTTAATTAAATATTATTGAGAAGTTCTGTGGTATTAATTAAGGGTTAGTTAAGTACCTAGGAACAATTGAGATAGACTGATAAATCAAGGGACCTAATTGCAATTGAGGTTCTTGACCCATCAGCTTGATCCATGGTTTTGGTAAAACCCAAGTCAGTAGAAAGTAATATTAAATTTAATATTACTTTTACATTTTATATATATATATTTTATATTTTTTTCTTTAATATCTTAACTGACTTGCAGTCTCTGACTCTCAATATATCTAGGATATGAGAGTCAGATACGTGGGAGGTTTTTTAGAAAAACAAAAAGGAAATAGTTTTTACCAAATTATTCTCAATATTTCTCTTTCGGCAAACCAGGCTTGCACCTATTCTGTGAGAACCCCGGTGCCTAAGAGTAGAGTGTTCTTCAATATAAGAACTCGTGGTGGTGATCACCGTAATCAGAGAAGCAGAAGGTTTGAACTAACATCAACCAATGAACCAGATGCGACAACCGATTACGCTACGAGAGTGAGCATTTAATGTTTTTAATCTAGGATTTAATTAACACTAAAACCAATCAATTAGGCATTTTCCGCTGCATTTTTGAAAATCAAATTTGTCAAAGAAGGCTTTGGTTTGGAGAGAGAATTTCAGCTGCAGTTCTTCAGTTCACCTTCCCTTTTTTTTTTTTTTTCAATTTTTCAGACTTTGAATATCAATTGGTTTGGTATTTGATGTGGGTTTTGGAAGCTTGTGATTCAGTTTTGAAGTATGGGTGACTGATTTTGAAGTGGGTTCTTGGCTGGATTTCAAAACAGAGCTTTGGTGATGGTTTTTTTGGGAGGATTCCGTGGAGGATTTTTTGGAGAAGCTTCCAGGGGCTTAAGGACAATTATACGCAGGTTGTTTATGGATGGTGGTGAATTTTATGTTTTTAGGGTGGACAGGATCTCCAATAGTTTTCTTTTTTTGACTAATTGGGTTTTGTTGTTTTTGTTTTTGTTCGGATTGGTAATTTGGTGCTGGTGATGGCTTAATTATTTCAAATTTCCTTCGGAATTTCGTGCTGCTTTGTGGGATTGGTAATTTGGAGTTTCTTTGTGTTCTGGTTGTTCTGGATGGAGATGGTGGTGAAGAAGGGAGAGGAGGATGGTACAGAGGTTGGGCGGTGGTCGAGTTGAACAACCGACTGTGGCGGCTAAAAGAAGAAGAGAAAAGGGAGGGGGCGGTGAGGAGAGAGGAGAGAGGAGAGAGGAGAGAAGGGAGAAGGGAAGCGGAGGATAAATATATTTTTTAATATTTTATTATTTTCAGTAATTAAAAGAAAATAATTTTTCATTAAGACAAAAATGCCCCTAGTCAAGACAGACAAAAGTGGATTTTGGACCAAAATTTTTAAAAAATATGATGTAATGGACTAAAAAAGTAGTTTTTTTTTTTAGACCAAAATGATATTTTCGCTATATGTAATGGACTATTTTAGGAGTTTAGTCTTAAAAAGTTTAAATAAGACGATTAAAATTTATAAATAACTAGCATGAAATTTACTAAATAGAGACAAATCGTTTAAAATTTTCATAACTGACTTAAATTTTAAATTTTTCAATGTATACATTGATTTTTAAACTATTATATCCATAATTAAAAATTTTTGTATACTGCTCATAAATAAAATTAGGACAGTTTAGAGAAAAAAGACATTACAGGGACTAAATAATATATTTTTAAAATGTAAGGGACCAAAAAAATTATTTTAAAATGTAAGGGACCAAAAAAATTATTTTAAAATGTAAGGGACCAAAAAATTTATTTTTCCAAATGTAAAGGACCAAAAATATGATTTTATTAGTGATATATTCTCATATTATAAAGTATTATCATGTTTTAAATGACATATTCTAATATTTTAGCTGATTTTTTTAAATATTTTATTTCTTATTTTTTTAAAAACTTTAGTTAAAATTTCTATAATTTTATAAAAGTTTTATATATGTAAAAAAATAATGAAACCTTTTTTTTGAAAAGTGATATATTCTAATGTTAGAATTTACGTATTCTCATATTAAAATTGATGTACTCTTACATTTTATGTGACACGTTATAATATTTTATTTTTTATACCTTTTAAAACTTTGATTAAAATTTCTATAATTTTATAAAAATTTTAAAAACTTTTGAATTATGAAAAAAAATAAGTAATGGTATTCTATTTTGGGAAGTGACGTATTTTTATGTTAAAATTGATGTATTCTCATGTTTCAAATAGCATATTCTAATATTTAAGGTGATTTTTCTAATATTTTATTTTTTATGCTTTTGAAAAGTTTAATACACATTCCTATAATTTTAATAAAATTTTTAAAATATTTGTTATTATAAAAAAATAATAAATGAAAAACCTACGAATTCAAGTAGTCCACCATAGCGCATTCGATTACAAAAGATTCTCTTACTACAAGGCTTCTAGGAAAATTAAAATCAAAATTACATAGAAAAAATCATACAACAAATTTGATCTAATCCTACACGACATCCAACACGTGGTTATACTATTACAAGCATTCATAATAAAACCAAACCCGGACATGTCCAGGGGTTTAATTAAAAACCATACAAACGCAACCATAGTCAGAATTTCTAAACTACCAGCAAATAAAACAATGTAATAAATTGAACAAGCACAAAACCCAAAACCAGGCTCTAATACCAATGTGAAAGATTATCTGCCCGGGCCCGATTAAAAATTCACTTTCGTGCTATGTATTCCTGAATCGGAATCTTTGACCAGTCCTAGACTCTAGCACAATCGCTATTCCAACCCTTGCTTGAAATAACATTGCGCAGGATCTTGGTATGTACTTATTCGATTTATCACGCAACACAATAAATTCTAATAAAAGGGAAAACATAGAAAGTACCTCTTGAAGCGTGTTACTTAGGTGATGGCTTGTATGACTCAAGACTAGGCTTGAAAGTTGTGTGGGCAACGATCCAACGAACCAATTGATCAGCAATAAACACAAACTGCTCGCCGAAGATCAACCAGTGTAGCCGCCCCTAGTGCGTTTGTTACACGCGCCGCCCAGGAGCCAAGAGAAAATCTACGCGCCACCACACTTGAATACCCACGCGTCACAGGGAAAAAATTAATAAACCAGCAGCTAGTCCTCAGGAATCGTGCAGCCAACTTGGATGAAGAAGTTCGATCTTGAGGGAGAATTCTTTTCTATTTCTCTCTCTAGAATTTCTCTCTCTAGTTTTTTGAATTATGAAACTAATAAATTGTGTACTATTGAATTGCTAATCCCTTGTCTATATATAGAACTACAAGAGAGACCCCAAGTTGGTTTAGGATTGGTCTTCCTAATGGCTTTAGGTAATTAATTAGTTTCCAAATCCAATTAGGTAACTAATCAAAAAGGATAATCCAAATCTAATTAGATTTCCTAATCTCTAAGATTTCCTAATTCTAATTGAAACCTAAGACTTAATTAATTAATTAAATAATTCCACTTTGTTAATTACTTAATTAACCCTTAGGAATAATTAATTAAATAATTAATTCTACTTATTCAATTAACCATTACAAAATTAATCGTACCACTAACGGATTAATTTTGGCACTACCATCCTACACCAGAATTGTTTCCGGAGCAACTAAATTAATTTATTCTTAATCTCCCCACATCAAAGATTTAGTGCTCGTTAATTTATTAATTTACTCATAAATCAATTAATTAACTTATTTAATTCCGAGACTAGTACCACTCTACCTTTTTGCTATGTCGGACATAAGTTCACCAGTTGGGTTTAGTATAATAAACATAACGAGCTTATCTCAGGAGCACCATCACCCCGGACGCGCCGGTACATGGTTTCCTTTCGACAAGCAGCAACTCACCAAGTAATTAAACACGCGCACCCAACCCACCAGGATTATTGGTCACAATTGACCTCATCCATTGGCAGATCAAAGTACACGATGTCTAATCCTCATACCCGCTCAAGTCTAGGGATTAAGAGATAGAATACAAAGAATGAATTGTCTATTAAATTAGTACAAGACAAATCATTCTAAATGGTCATGTTCAATACGGCCCGGGCATATCTGTATGATTCAATTAGTTTAGAAAAACTAATTATCTGAATCACATAATAACCTAGACCGACAGTTTGTCCAAAGCTGTCTCGGTTACGAACCTCATTTATATATTATGTCTTTCAACCAATGATGAGATCTACTGTGTCGCACCAGACACCTCATCATCTACTTACATAATATAAATGGACAATTAATGCACAACAAGATATGACTGAAACACAAATCGATATATTAAACTGGGAAACTGTACAATACAAGCATAGCTTATGTATTCTACTCCAACATAAGGAACTATCTTCATGGTCTCTATCTCCTCAACAGTCTTAGGAGACTGTTCTTTAGATAGATGCACTCTGTGTTTGAAAGCTAGAAAACCTTTCTTGGAGCTCCGTATGTTAAAATCGGCCAGAATTGTATATATGTATGAAGCTTGAGAAAACGTTAATGAATGTTTCCTACGATCTCGAATTATCTTGATCCCAAGGATATATCCCGCTTCTCCTAAGTCCTTCATATCAAATTTTTTGGACAGTCATGCCTTTACGTCTGATAACACTTTTTTATTGTTGCTAATCAGTAAAATGTCATCTACGTAAAGTACAAGAAACACCACCACCTTTCTATCACGTCTGCGGTATACACATTGTTCATCCGGGCACTGAGTAAATCCGTAGGATTGTATTACCTCATCAAACCAGATGTTCTAAGATCTAGATGCCTACTTAAGTCCATAAATGGACCTCTTAAGCCCGCAAACCTTATGCTCTTGGCCTTTTTCAACGAATCCCTCTGGTTGCGGCATAAAGATAGTTTCCTCAAGACTTCCATTAAGGAAAGCTATCTTGATATCCATCTGCCATATCTCATAATCTGAATGAGCAGCTATGGCCAAGAGAAGGTTTTCTCATAATTGATTCCCTCTTTCTGAGTATAACCCTTCGCCATAAGCCTAGCTTTAAAGGTTTCAACTTTTCTATCAGATCCACTCTTGCGTTTGTAGACCCACTTACATCCAATGGGTTTGAAACCATCAGGCAGGTCTACAAGCTCCCAGACTTGATTGTGGTCCATCGACCCCATATCAGATATCATTGCTTTTCACTAAGATTCTACATCTTTATCTCGGAGAGCCTTATTGTAGTTCACTGGGTCAGACTCAGGCATGCTTGGGACTAGGTCTGAGGCCTCTCTCATGCCAATGAACCTGTCGGGCTATCTTAGGACCCTCTCACTACTACGAGGCACCACCTGTTTAGGTGCATCATCTGTGATATCTTGTGCAGTGTGTGGTGTATCTACTTGTGCTGGTGCATCAGGATTATCAGATTGTTTCCTAAGCTCTTCAAGTGCTATCTTGATATTGGGATTGTGATCTAGAATATAGTTTTCCTTTAAAAACTTGCCGTTAGTACTAACTATCACCTTCTGATCTTTAGGACTATAGAACAGACCACTTTTCGTTCCCCTAGGATATCATACAAACAACATTATTTCTGTTCTTGCATCTAACTTAGCTGCATCTGCCTTAAGCACATGTGCTGGCAACCCCAAATTCTGAGATGTCTTAGACTGGCTTACGCCCGTTCCACAACTCTACTGGGGTTGAAAGCACGGTTTTACATAGTACAAGATTAAGGATGTACATTGCAGTTTCTAAGGTATATCCCCAGAACGAACTCGGAAAATCACCATAGCTCATTATTGATCTAACCATTTCCATGAGAGTTCGGTTCCTTCTTTCTGCTACACCGTTCTGCTGTGTTGTGCCAGGTGCAGGCAACTGAGACTGAATTCCCACCTCACTAAGGTATTCTCAAAAATCGTGGGACAGGTACTTACCACCATGATCTGATCACAGTGACTTGATACTTTTACCGTGATGTTTCTCCACATCTACCCGATACTCTTTGAATTTAGTAAAGCATCCAAACTTGTGGCGCATTAGGTAAATATATCCGTACCTTAAGTAATCATCCGTGAACGTCACGAAATACTCAAACCCACCTCGTACTTGGACCTACATTGGTCCACACAAGTCAGAGTGAATCAACTCTAATACTTCTTTGGATTAATAATCTTTTGCCTTAAAAGGTTTCTTGGTTATCTTAACTTCAAAGCAAGATTTGCAGGTTGAATAACTGTCAATCTCTAATGAACTTAAAGGTCCATCATTGACTAACCTTTGAATCCTACTAAGATTTATATGACCTAGCCTGAGATGCCAAACATAGGTTTGATTCGTTTTAGAAGGTTCTTTCCTCTTATTATTGTTAGAAGATGCGCCATTTAGTTCTGAGTTTTGCAAAACAAGGGCGTTTGATTTAACCACAAATAAATTGTCTACTAATGAACCAGAACAAACAAGTTTGCCATCTTTTATAACAACAACAGAATTATCAGAAAAAATAAACTTGTAACTATTAATTAAGAGCTTAGAAACCAAAATAAGGTTTTTTCTAAAACTTGGTACATAAAGACAAATTGGTAAATCTAGTATAGAATTTTCAAAATTTAAACTAACTACTCCCACTCTTGTAGTGTCGCCCAAGTAGATATCTAGCTCGCCTTCTCTAAGCTTCCGATTTACTTGGTGTTGGTGTATGTGCCATTTTGAGGGCTATTTATGTAAATAAACTTTGAGGATTATTTATGTAAATAAGACATTTGTTGTTTGATTGATTATTTATCTGATGAGTTAATTTCATGAAATTATATTCTTGTGCATATTGAATTTCATGAAATCGATCCGCCAAAAGAAACACTCCATGGACTGTTAGATCATGAGTGATTCTTTTGAGTAGTACTCGTACGAGGATCCTTAGACCAGAAATCACTGTATAGTCTTAGGTGAATTAGAGTGTGCTTTGACATATGCCTAACGGGACCGTAACAGGTTGCCAAATACTGGTATGATTGGGTACACTATGAGTCACGCTAAGGTATGTAGGTGAAGTGATGGGACTACAAGTCTCTCTTAAATGAGAGATGATATCTTAGCCGCTTGATAGTGAACTGAGAAGTGCATGGCCGTGCCCAAGAAATGATAAGTGTTATCATTTACTTGATTAAGTTCAGTGTCACTAAGAGATCAAGTAAAACGTTTAGCTATATAAGGATGATTGGTTCCATGCCTTATGCTAAACTGGATATCTGTGTAGAGGACATTACGAAGTATACTCGGAAGGTTGTGTTGAATCACCATTCGACCCTCCATTCTGAATTGTGTAGTCATTATGTCTTGCTAGAGACCACTAATGATTTATGGATTAATTAATGAGATTAATTTATTCATTGTCAATTTGGAATGGGCCTACAGGATCGCACATAAGAGAGTTGATGATTCAGAATTAAATTGCCTGTAATAAGTATAAGAGTTATGCTTAAATAGATAATATTTAATTAAATGGTTTAATTAAATATTATTGAAGAGTTTTATGGTATTAATTAAAAGTTAATTAATTACCTGGGAAGAATTGAGTTGGGTTGACAAATCAAGGGACCTAATTGTGAATTAAGGTTATTGACCCATCAGCCTGATCCATGGGTCAATGGGTTGATCCATGGTGTTGGTTAAACCCAACTCAGTAAATAATTATTAATTAATTAATTAATATTAATTTACTGTTACAGATAAGTCTGTACTCTTTTATAAAAGAGCAGAGGTATCTGTGTGCTGAGCAGAGAATTTTTAACCAATTCTATTTTGGAAACGTGAAAAAGATTTTTTTTAGAAAAACTTCTCTCTCTCCAAAAATTCTTCCAGTGAAAAACGTTTTCTCTTTTACAGGTAATTTTGGCTAGCACCGGTTCTGAGAGACTCCAGTGCAAGAACGTAGAGGCAATTCGTGTGAATTGTTTGGTGGTGAACGCAATCTTTCGAAGAGATCCAGGCGACGAGCGCAACCAATTACGCGTCGAGGGTAAGACATGATTCTATAGAATTTAGGCTATTCCGTAGCATAATTTAGGAAATTATGCATGCCTAAGATCCAACAGTGGTATCAGAGCCAGGTTAATTTTGTTTTAATTAAAAATGTTTTAGTTGAAACAAAAGGGTTTAGAATCGGGAATAATCGAGGCTATCAAAAATTTGTTTTTCTTTTTGGCCAGAAAATCAAATTCGTAAGAAACAAAGGACGGGTTTATGGGTTCTTCAAAATTGGTTTTTTTCTTTTTGTTGCTTCTTTGGGAGGAAAAACCGATGTTTTTCTGGGGCTTTTGGTAGCCGAGTCGCCGGAAAAACGGGCTGGACGGAATGGTTCCGTCCAAGCTTTGGTTTTGGAAGGATTTGGTTTAAATTTCTTGCTGGGCTGAATTATTGTTTTATTTCCTTGTCGGAAATCTGGGTTATTCAAGGAATCCACCGGAAAAAAAGATTTTGTTTTGGGATTTTGCTTTGCTGGATTTCCGTTTGGCCGAAAAATATTTTGAACAGAATTTCTTTTGGGTTTTCAAAATTGATTTGCTGGGTTCAATTTGATTTCGAAAACTGGGCTGATGTTATTTTCTGGTTTTTATAATCTCTCGGGTTCATGGATGACGGACGGAGATCGAGCGACAAATCGTCGCTGCTCGTCTTCTCCAAATCGCTGCTGGACAATCTCCATCGGGGCCGGAAATGTTCTGGTCCCTGAAAGATTGCAGCGACGGAGAGACGATGATCGGATGTAACCCGATGGCATGTTTGCCGGAGAAGAAAGGAGGCGGCAGGAGGCTGGTGCCCTAATTGGGTGAAATGACCAAATTGCCCCCGCCGCACTCCATAATCTCTGAAATGCCAATTTTAAAAATTGTTTTAAAATTTGCAAAACAACCCCAGCAGTTTTAATCTTTAAAACCCTAGCCCGATAATTTTTTGTTAATTACGAATTTGCCTCAAAATTTTTTAGAAAATTTAATTTTTCTGAATTTTAAAATTTGATAAAATTTTAATTTATGATTAGGATAAGTTAAAAAGATATTATCATATTTTTAATTGATAAGATTTAATTATTAAGTTAAAATAAAATCTTATCAAATAGTTAAGATAGGATTATATTTGAATTTAATTCTTATCCTATAGAATTTTAAAATTTAGAATTTTGAATAATTATCTTAATGAGATTAGGATAATTAGATATATTTAAATTTTAAAATTTGAAAGATTATCTTAATAAAATTAGTTAATGAGATGAATAAATAAATAAATAATTAATTAATAAGATTAGTTAATTAATTATTATTATTTGATTTTTCATATAATGTGTTATTTATTTAAAGTGTTTAAATAATTGCACGCATTATTGGTATGTCCATGCATCATTCGATTAAAATGAATGAACATGGGATTGATTAAATTGATCATGACACGATCAATTTTAATAGTGTAAGAGTTACACAATCCTTAATTAAATGATTCGGCTTAATAAAATTGGCTTGTATGAAGCATATGCATTTGTGTGTTTTTCTATGCATGAATTGGGCTTAAAATTTATTATTTAAATTTTTTGGGCCTGCGAGCCATTTTAAAATTGGGCCTGCGTGCCTATTAAATAATTATGTAATAGTTAGGCCCAAAAGGAGGTTCTGAAGGAGTCCATGGTGGAGCCCAGGAACGGAAGCCCAAAATGGAGGCCCAAAAGAAGTTTTTTTTTTTAAAAAAAAGGCCCTGTAATAGATTAGAGCCCAATTCATCGCATTTCCGCAATTTTATTTTCTGTTTTGTGAATGAATGAAAACGACAATGCATGTTAAGCCGTTCAAAATAAAATCCCTAAATACCTAAGTCTAAAATTGCTTCCATACTTGGAGGCTCATCAAATCGTCGAACGTCTGGCGGACTTGGAGAGCCCAAGGGCCTCATATTTTCTTCGTGAGGCGAGTTGTCATGTAATAAAAGCCCAACTTTACTCACTACCACTATAGTGTGAAAAACTGTTTGGGTCTTTATTGATATGAGGCTTCAAGGGATGGTTTGACTTAGGAAAATTTGTCCTAGTTGACCCGATAAGTTGACTAGGATTGATTTTGCAATGATAGGATGGTGTCAAACATTTGGAATGTTCATCCTATCACCGAAAAGTTGCATAGTGATGTAATTGGAAATCGTTAAATTACATAGGGATGTGATTTGAACGTTGCCTACCAAAAGAACCCAATCCCTACGATACTTGCCAAAGCAAGACTGGGGTTGACTCTTTGTGGATTTTTGGCCCACAATCTAGCACCAACACAAAATTGTTTGGGATTTCAATTTTGGCTATTGTGGAAAATATTTTAAAACTCATTCTAATATTTTGCATTTTTCTTTTGTAGAAATGGCATCTACTAGCACTAATACATCTAATCTCACTCTAAGAAGCATTTTGGACAAAGAAAAACTTGTTGGTCCAAATTCTTAGATTGGGAAAGAAACTTGAGAATTGTTCTCAAACAAGAAAGGAAGCTAAATATCTTAGACGCTGCTTTACCTGAACCACCTGTAAATGCTACGGCTGCTGTTCAACGAGCATGGGAAAAGATGAAAAGCGATTCCGATGACGTGACATGTCTGATGCTCGTGACTATGTCAGGCGAGCTTCAGAAACAATTCATGAATTTGGAAGCGTTCCAAATTTATGTGCCACTAACAAAAATATTCCATGAACAAGCCCGTAACGAAAGGTTCGTTACGATAAAAGCATTGATCTCGTGCAAGATGGCGAAGGGTTCGTCAGTAAGCACGCATTTGATCAAGATGAAGGGGTATATTGATACCCTAGAGAGATTAAATGCACCTTTTGCTAGATAGTTAGCCATTGACATCATCTTGGCTTCACTGCCTGATGATTACAATGACTTTGTGGTGAACTACAACATGCATAACATGGAGAGGACGATTCCTGAGCTCCATGGAATGCTTAAAATACTGAGCAAACCCTTCGGAAGGCAACGCCAGTACTTGTTGTAGAAAAAGGTAAGGGCAACAAGAGAAAGTTTAAAGGCAAGGCAAAAGCTGCTGAAAACAAGAAGCCTCGCAGTAAGACTGCTCCTAAGGTTCAGCCTCAAACTCCTCCTGCTAAGAAAAATGCTCAGAAGGACGCTGTATGTTTCCATTGCAATCAAAAGGGGCATTGGAGAAGAAACTGCAAGTTGTTTCTTGAAGAGAAGAAATGGAATCCTTCGGCTTCAGGTATCTTTGTTATTGAAATTAATCTTTCCATGTCCACCTCATGGGTATTAGATACCAGATGTGGGGCTCACATTTGTACTAATGTGCAGGGACTGAGAAATAGAAGGATGACAAAGAAATGCGAAGTAGATCTCCGAGTGGGCAACGGGGCAAGAGTTGTAGCTGTTGAAGTTGGAGATTACACTTTGTCTTTGCCTTCCGGTTTAAACATTGTTTTAAAGAATTCTTATTATGTACCTACTATGAGTAGGAATATTATTTCAATTTCTTGTTTGGATATTAAAGGATTTCGTTTTATTATTGGTAATAAATCGCTGTCTTTATATCAAAAAGATGTTTTATAAGGAGTTGCGAATTTGTGCAAGGGTCTATATATCTTGGATTTGACCCAAGAGAAACCGGTATATAACATTGAAAAGAAAACCAAATTAATTCAATCTGATTTAAGTCCAACATATCTGCGGCATTGTCGTTTAGGCCATGCAAATGAGAAGCGAGTTCAAAGACTTCATAAGGATGGAGTGCTTGGGTCATTTGATTTCGAATCATATGACACATGTGAACCCTGTTTGCAAGGCAAAATGACGAAGAGTCCTTTCAGCAAGAAAGGCGAGAGGACTAGTGAGCTATGGCTCTAATACATACAGATGTATGTGGACCAATTAGCACACAAGCCAGAGGTGGATTTGAATACTTCGTGACTTTTACCCATGACTATAGTAGATATGGTTATGTTGTTAGTTTTGAATACAGAAAAGCTATGGCTTGTATCAAAAACTAATATCCATAGATGACATATTGTTTCAGTATAAATTTGTTCCTTTATATCATAGAACTAGATAACGGGGTGTGGACAGACACAGTAGATACCGTTATTGGTTAAAGTATTGATATATAAAAAGTATGCTCGTAACCGCGATAGTCTGAACATACTATCGGTATAGGTTATTGTGTGGTTTGGAAATTAGTTTATCTAAACTAGTTTAAATCACAGAGATATGCCCGGGGCATATTGAGCACGACCAGTTTGGATAGAATTGACTTATACTGATCGGCGTAGTCAATTCGGTCCTAGTATTCCGTCTCTCAATCCCGAGATTGGGACGGGCGTGAGGGTTGGATATCGTGTGCTTTGATTTGCCAAAGAGTGAGGTCAATTGAGTCCAATACCTCGGTAGGTTGGGTATGCAGTGTTTAGCTTCTTACGTGCCGTTGCTAGTCGGAGGAATCCACGTACCGATTCGCCGGGTTGATGGTGCTCCCGAGATGAGCTCGTAAGGTTATTATACTAAACCCGGCCGGTGAACTTTATGTTCGGTATAATAAAAGGACGAGTGGTACTAATCTCGGAAACCAAGAAGTCGGTGAATTAATTTGTCAGTAAATTGATAAACCGACGATCGCTAGATCTTTAATGTGGGGAGATAGAATAAAATATAATGACGCGATGTAAAGTCATTTTTGAGCGGTAGTTCCATAATTGGTCCGTTAGTGGTACGACCGATTATGCATTTGACTAATCGACAAGGTAAATTAATTAATCCAAAAGGTTTAATTAATATTTAATCGACAAAGTGAATTTAGAGATTAATTCTATTTTGAATTAATTAATTCTAAGGGTTCGATTAAATTAAATTAACAAAGTGAGTTAAATTAAATTAATTTAAATGGGTCGATTGGAGTTGATTAGTCGGGAAGACTTAGCGGTCAACGAAAGTCAAATTTAAAGGCCTAACTCGAGAGCCCATTAGGTCTCCATTAGAGCTCCTTATAAATAGAAAGCGTAAGGCCTAAGAAACTTAAGAAAATCTTGTAAGACAACTTTGTCTTCCTTGAGTGAGAAAGTTCTAGAGAGAGACTCTTCTTCCTTCTTGGGTTTCTTTCAAAAACGAACTTGGAATCTCACTTCTCGATTTAGATTAAGTCCAAAGATCAAATTTTTAGATAGCCCACCGGATACTGTTCATCGAGTACTGTTCACCGAATTTACTGTTCACCGGACACTGTTTATCGGATACTGTTCACCGGACACTGTTCATCAGACACTGTTTATCGGATACTGTTCACCGGACACTGTCCACCGAATTCACTGTTCACTCTTGGGTGCTTGATCCAGCTGGGTTTGTGTTTATCTCTTCCTTGGGTTGGTGATCCACAATCCCGGTTGTCCAGATCGTGACCGGAGTTGAAGTGGGTTCAATTTTGTTGGCGAGAAAAGTAGTGGGCAGCAGTTTTTCGGGTTAAAGGTTTGATCTTTTGGGCAGATTTGATCTAATTGAGGGATTTTCTTGGCGGGTTTCTCGTGGGCTTTGGTAGCAGACTTCGATAGATTATTGCCCACGCAATATTCGAAGTTTTCTCGGAGTGATCTTTTGGATTTCTTGTGGAATTTGCGTAAAGATTGGATTTTTTTCTTTAGGCAAGGGACTTCGCTACAAAAGGTAAAATCTTTAATATTCCGCTTTAATTAAAGATTTAATTTTTTGTGTCCCGATTAATAAATTAAATAAGTATAAGCTAAGATCCGTTCATGGGTAAACTAATTTGAGCCTGAGCTTGGTCGAAAGCTTCCGATTTTGAAATGCATTGCATGAAAGTGAGGTTTTCGATTTAGCCCGGGCTTGTTCAGTTTTCCTTCAAATTGGTATCAGAGCGTTGGTTTCGGTCTTATACTTGTTTGATTTATTACACGGCTTTATTTTGGCATTATTATTTTTGTGGAAATGCATAAACAGGTGGTTATTGGTTTCCCGGCTATTATGGTAGAAATTTAATTTTCATTCATAAACCTCGGGACATGTCCGGGAATATTTTATTTTTGAATGGAAATTTCTGTAATAGTAATAAGCACGAGCTGGAAGCCGTGTAGGATTAGAAAAATCTTGTAGTAGGATTTGATCTAATCATGTCGTCTTTAAATTCCTAGAAAACGCCTTTGTATATAGGAATTTATGTACTATGACGAAGACGTTATTTTGGGTAACTTATATTCGTGGGTTTTGGTTTATCGTAATTTTGGGTGATTCCTAATTACGTAGTAAACCGAGAAAACCCAGGCAAATCGAGAGGAATCCAAATAACGAGTGGGAGCGACACGACGGGAAGGGTCACCGAGGCGTCAAAGAATCAACGATAGAGAAGGCCATAATAGTCGGGAAATTTTATTTGTTTAATTTCCCGTATTTATGTCTTTTCGTTGATTGTGTGTTTTTCGTTTTATTTTGCATGAACGAAAACCAAACCCAAATGTTTTTAAAAGGTAATGTGCAATTAACTAAGGTAGATTATTCGCATATTAAAACTCCAACGGTTTTATGGGTGCGAATATCCATAGTTAAGATATTGCATGTTAAAACGTAAAAAAAAAATCCTCAAACTAATTACGTTCGCGGGTTTTGGTTTAATGGTAATTTTGGGTGATTCCTAATTACGTAGAAAACTGAGAAAACCCGGGCGAATCGAAATTAAAAATCTAAGTGGGAGCGGGTTGGTTAATAGCCCCATGGCCTCCATTACGGGTTCATTGGTGATGTGGTTAAACTTGCGTGCTGGCTTAGACCTTCCTCTCTATCGGATGAGTTTTCAATCATAGATATCACCAGAATTAATTTCTAAAGGGATGACTATAGTGAGTTTAATTGGAGAAAGTTGCGACACCCTCGCAATCCAAGGCGCATTAGTATCCTAAGTAACAAACTTAGAAGTCACGTAATGGCATACACTTAGTGTACTGTTTATAGTATCCCTCCCATCGAGGTTACGCTATCTACATGAACGGCTAAAATTATCGACTATTAATTTCATTGATCATAAGATTGTTGGTCAGATAATGAAATTAATGAACTTCGGTTCTTTTCGAACGAATGTGGGTTGGCGTAGACGTTCACCCATCGTGACCTGCGTTAATCCCGGTGTGAGAGATGTCGGTAGAAGATTATATTGTTTTTTAGAGGATTTTCAATATTTTCGAAAAAGTATACTGAAACTTGAATTGTTGATTTTTCGGTTATGATATGTCATTCAACCCGTTAGCTGTCATTTTGAACCAAAACAAACTCACGGGTCCAAACTATATTGACTGGAAACGTAACCTGGACATTGTCCTTACCGCTGAAGGTTACAAGTACGTGTTTACTGAGGAGTGTTCCCCTGAGTAGGGCAGCCAAGCAGCCAGCTATGAGGAAACTCATGAATGCTAGGATGGCTGACGACACTTCAGTAAGAGATCACGTGCTGGATATGATTGGTTGCATCAATGAGATCGAGGTACTGGGAGATGATATTGATGGGGAGACCCAGGTCGATATCATTCTCCAGAGCTTGCCCCACAGTTTTGAGCAGTTTCGATTTAACTATAATATGGGGAATCTCTCATATTCACTCTCCGAGCTCATGACTGCATTGGTGTCAGCTGAGGGCCTATTTGCAGAGAAGAAGCAAGCCTTGGCTACTGTTGGTCCCTCAGGTTCCTGTGCTGGGCCCAAAGCCAGGAATCAGAAGAGGAAGAGAGGCCAGAAAGCAGGAGCCAGTCATGGACCCAAGGCGGGCATTGCCAAGAAACAGAAGCCGAAAGGCAAATGTTTCAGATGTGGCAAAGAAGGACATTGGAAGAAGGACTGCCCAAAGCCTCGAGGTATGTGTAAATTCTCCCTAGTCACTGAGACGTGTTTAGCAGCGATTCCCACGGATACTTGGTGTGTGGATTCAGGAGCCACTGATCACGTTTGTAATTCTTTGCAGGGGTTCCAAGTGTCCTGGCTGCTTTGAGAGGGAGAATTGCAGGTCTACCTTGGGATACTACCAGAGTTTCTGTGG
Source organism: Knoxia roxburghii (assembly GCA_030378225.1). Taxonomy (NCBI): domain Eukaryota; kingdom Viridiplantae; phylum Streptophyta; class Magnoliopsida; order Gentianales; family Rubiaceae; genus Knoxia; species Knoxia roxburghii. The sequence continues at coordinate 38,317,727 of CM059415.1, read as the reverse complement.
CTGCAGTGGGAGTTATTAGTCTTTATTTTTCAGACTCTATTTTACACTTAAAGGATTGTCTTTATGTACCTAGTTTTCGAAAGAACTTGCTTTCGGTTTCGAGACTTGTTTTGGATGGTTATAAGTGTGCATTTTCTGATGGTTCAGTTTTTATTAGAAAATGGCAGAAACTTATATGTTCCGGTACATTGGTTGACAATTTGTTTTTAATTAAGACATACTCCCCAGTAATGCAAAACACAGAAACTAGTAACTCATCACCGAATCATAATAAGAGAAAAGAGTCTTCCCCTTTGAATCAGACTTATCTTTGGCACCTGAGACTAGGTCATGTCAACCTTAGTAGGATTCAAAGGTTGGTCAAGAGTGGGTCTTTGGACTTGCCAGATATTGACAGCTATTTGACCTGTGAGTCCTGCTTGGAGGGTAAAATAACCAAGAGGCCTTTCAAGGCAAAGGGGTATAGGGCCAAGGAGGTTTTAGAGCTGGTTCATTCTGACGTGTGTGGGCCTATGTCTGTTCGAGCTAGAGGTGGTTATGAGTATTTCGTGACTTTCACGGATGATTACTCTAGATATGGATACATATACCTGATGTGTCACAAGTCTGAATGCTTTGGCAAGTTCAAAGAGTTCAAGGCTGAGGTGGAGAACCATCTGGGTAAGAGTATCAAGTCACTGCGGTCTGATCGCGGTGGCGAATACCTCTCTAGTGAATTTAGATCTTATTTGTCAGAAGAGGGTATTCAGACCCAGTTGTCTGCACCTGGCACACCCCAGCAGAATAGTGTAGCAGAGAGGAGGAACAGGACTCTTATGGAGATGGTTAGATCGATGATGATGTTACAGTGAGTTGCCTATCTCGTTTTGGGGATATGCCTTAGAGACAACATGTTTTATCCTCAACCTTGTGCCATCTAAGTCTGTGCCTACGACCCCAGTAGAGTTGTGGAATGGGCGAAAGCCTAGTCTGAGACATCTCAGGATTTGGGGTTGTCCAGCACATGTGCTCGAGGCAGATGCAGGCAAGTTAGAGGAGAGATCCAAGGCTATGCTATTTATAGGCTACCCCAAAGGAACGAGAGGTGGTTTATTTTATAGTCCTCAGGATCAGAAGGTGGTGGTCAGCACCAATGCTAGATTTCTTGAAGAAGACTATATTTTAGATCACAAGTCAAGCAGCAAGGTAGTATTAGAAGAGCTTAGAAGTCAGTCCACTATTCCAGATGCACACGTACAGGAAGACACACCACAAGAGACTGCACACACTATCACAGATGATGCTTTTGCATAGGCTGCGCCTCATCGTAGTGGGAGGGTTGTGAGACAGCCCGAGAGGTACATGGGTTTAGGTGAGTCTTCAGACTTTATCCCTGGCGCTCATGAACCAGACCCTGTTAACTACAATGAGGCTCTCCAGGATAAAGATGCAGATTCTTGGCAGAGAGCGATGATTGCTGAGATGGGTTCTATGGACTCAAATCAAGTCTGGGAGCTGGTAGACCTTCCTGATGGGTTTAAGCCTATTGGGTGCAAATGGGTTTACAAGCGAAAGAGAGGATCTGACGGGAGGGTTGAGACCTTCAAGGATAGGCTTGTGGCGAAGAGGTATACTCAGAAAGAAGGGATCGATTATGAGGAGACCTTTTCCCCAGTAGCTATGCTTAAGTTGATCCGGATTATCTTGGCCATAGCTTCTCATATGGATTATGAGATTTGGCAGATGGACGTCAAGACAGCTTTCCTTAATGGAAGTCTTGAGGAGACCATCTTTATGCAGCAACCAGAGGGCTTCATTGTTAAAGGCCAAGAGCACAAGGTATGCAGACTTACGAGGTCCATTTATGGACTTAAGCAAGCATCCAGATCTTGGAACATTCATTTTGATGAGGTTATCCAGTCCTATGGATTCACTCAGTCTCCGGATGAGCAGTGTGTTTATCGCAGGCGTGATGGTGATATGGTGGTGTTCCTCGTACTTTACGTAGATGACATTCTTCTTATTGGCAACAGTAAGAAGGTGTTGTCAGACGTAAAGGCATGGTTGTCCAGGCAGTTCGATATGAAGGATTTGGGAGAGACTGGACATATCCTTGGGATTAAGATTATTCGAGATCATAGGAGACGTTCTCTGACTCTCTCTCAGGCATCCTACATAGATACGATTCTGGCCCGTTTTAACATGCAGAACTCCAAGAAGGGTTCACTACCTTTCAGGCATGGAGTGCATTTGTCTAAGGAGCAGTGTCCTAAGACTGCTGAGGAGATAGATGCCATGAAGGCGGTACCCTATGCTTCTGCAGTGGGTAGCCTCATGTATGCTATGTTGTTCACGAGGCCTGATATTTGCTTTGCCGTTGGCATGGTTAGCAGATATCAGAGTAACCCTGGGAAGGCTCACTAGGAGGCAGTAAAATGCATTCTTAAGTACTTGCGCAGGACGAGAGATTATGTCCTAGTTTATAGAGCGCAGGAGCTTGTACCATTGGGTTACACAGATTCGGACTTTCAAGGTGATTTGGACAAGAGTAAGTCTACCTATGGGTTTGTGTTTACTCTAGGAGGTGGAGCCATAGTATGGAAGAGTGTCAAACAGAAATGCGTGGCGGACTCTACCATGGAGGCCGAGTACGTTACCGCTTCAGAGGCAGCGAAAGAGGCTGTATGGCTCAGGAGCTTCCTGATGGACTTAGATGTGGTTCCTGAGTTGCCTAGGTCTATCACAGTTTATTGTGATAACAATGGTGCAGTTGCTAACTCGAGGGAACCACGAGCCCATAAGGCGAGTAAACACATAGAGCGCAAGTACCACCTGATACGAGAGATCGTAAAGAGGGGAGACGTGATCGTGGCCAAGATAGTTTCAGATGACAACCTTGCAGATCCTTTCACCAAGCCATTGACCCCAAAGGTCTTTGAGAGACATGTGGAGGGCATGAGAGTCAGATTCTTGAGAGAGCCATGTGAGTAAGCTTAAAGGTGTTCTGGAAATTTCATTATGACAGCAGTGTAATAGCGGGTTGGACAGTTTTTGTACTTCTTAGCATAGCTTTGAGTATTAGTGGGAGATTGTTAGTTTTGAATACAGAAAAGCTATGGCTTGTATCAAAAACTATTATCCACAGATGACATATCATTTTGTTTCAGTATAAATTTGTTCCTTTATATCATAGAATTAGATAACGGGGTGTGGACAGACACAGTAGATACCGTTATTGGTTAAAGTATTGATATATAAAAAGTATGCTCGTAACCGAGATAGTCTGAACATACTATCGGTATAGGTTATTGTGTGGTTTGGAAATTAGTTTATCTAAACTTGTTTAAATCACACAGATATGCCCGGGGCATATTGAGCATGACCAGTTTGGATAGAATTGACTTATACTGATCGGCGTAGTCAATTCGGTCCTAGTATTCCGTCTCTCAATCCCGAGATTGGGACAGGCGTGAGGGTTGGATATCGTGTGCTTTGATTTGCCAAAGAGTGAGGTCAATTGAGGCCAATACCTCGGTAGGTTGGGTATGCGGTGTTTAGCTTCTTACGTGCCGTTGCTAGTCGAAGGAATCCACGTACCGGTTCGCCGGGTTGATGGTGCTCCCGAGATAAGCTCGTAAGGTTATTATACTAAACCCGGCCGGTGAACTTTATGTTCGGTATAATAAAAGGACGAGTGGTACTAATCTCAGAAACCAAGAAGTCGGTGAATTAATTTGTCAGTAAATTGATAAACCGACGAGCGCTAGATCTTTAATGTGGGGAGATAGAATAACATATAATGGCGCGATGTAAATTCGTTTTCGAGCGGTAGTTCCATAATTGGTCCGTTAGTGGTACGACCGATTATGCATTTGACTAATCGACAAGGTAAATTAATTAATCCAAAAGGTTTAATTAATATTTAATCGACAAAGTGAATTTAGAGATTAATTCTATTTTGAATTAATTAATTCTAAGGGTTCGATTAAATTAAATTAACAAAGTGGGTTAAATAAATTAATTTAAATGGGTCGATTGGAGTTGATAAGTCGGGAAGACTTAGCGGTCAATGAAAGTCAAATTTAAAGGCCTAACTCGAGAGCCCATTAGGTCTCCATTAGAGCTCCTTATAAATAGAAAGCTTAAGGCCTAAGAAACTTAAGAAAATCTTGCAAGACAACTTTGTCTTCCTTGAGTGAGAAAGTTCTAGAGAGAGACTCTTCTTCCTTCTTGGGTTTCTTTCAAAAATGAACTTGGAATCTCACTTCTCGATTTAGATTAAGTCCAAAGATCAAATTTTTAGATAGCCCACCGAATACTGTTCATCGGTTACTGTTCATCGAATTCACTGTTCATCGGATACTGTTCATCGGACACTGTTCACCGAATTCACTGTTCACTCCGTGGTGCTTGATCCAGCTGGGTTTGTGTTTATCTCTTCCTTGGGTTGGTGATCCACAATCCCGGTTTTCCAGATTGTGACCGGAGTTGAAGTGGGTTCAATTTTATTGGTGAGAAAAGTAGTGGGCAGCAGTTTTTTGGGTTAAAGGTTTGATCTTTTGGGCAGATTTGATCTAATTGAGGGATTTTCTTGGCGGGTTTCTCGTGGGCTTTGGTAGCAGACTTCGATAGATTATTGCCCACGCAATATTCGAAGTTTTCTCGGAGTGATCTTTTGGATTTCTTGTGGAATTTGCGTAAAGATTGGATTTTTTTCTTTAGGCAAGGGACTTCGCTACAAAAGGTAAAATCTTTAATATTCCGCTTTAATTAAAGATTTAATTTTTTGTGTCCCGATTAATAAATTAAATAAGTATAAGCTAAGATCCGTTCATGGGTAAACTAATTTGAGCCTGAGCTTGGTCGAAAGCTTCCGATTCTGGAATGCATTGCACGAAAGTGAGGTTTTTGATTTAGCCCGGGCTTGTTCAGTTTTCCTTCATATGTCTACTTAATGAGGTATAAAAATGAAACTTTTGAAAAGTTCAAAGAGTTTAAAAATGAAGTAGAAAATCAGTTAAATAGAAGGATTAAGGCTATTCGCTCCGATCGGGGAGGTGAATACCTTAGTGATGAGTTCGATGGCTATCTAAAACAGTGTGGAATTGTTTCACAGCTGACTCCACCAGGAACACCTCAATGGAATGGTGTATCCGAGAGGAGGAATCAGACCTTATTAGATATGGTTCGATCTATGATGGGCCAAGCAACTCTCCCTATGTCCTTTTGGGGTTATGCCCTCCTTTCAGCAGCCTACTTACTAAATCGTATTCCATCTAAAGCAGTAGATAAGACTCCATATGAGATGTGGACGGGTCAAAAACCCTATATGTCCTATTTACGAGTTTGGGGTTGTCAAGCTCATGTAAAGAGTTTACAAAGTAGTTAGCTTGAACCTAAAACTGACAAATGCTATTTGTGGGATATCCTAAGGAAACAAAAGGATATCAATTCTACAATCCAACTGAGAACAAAGTGTTTGTTGCTCGAGGAGCTACTTTCTTAGAGAAAGATTTTCTTTACAAGAAAGACAGTGGGAGTAGAATAAATTTTGAAGAGGTTCAAAAACCACAAGAGAATGTAGAACGATCTACAGAAACTCCGATGAAAGTTGACATGGAAACTCATGAAGATGAGCAGCCTGAGTCAACAACACAAGAACCTAGAAGGTCTAGTAGATCTCGTCATGAACCCGAGAGATACGGATTTCTCGTGACTGGCGATCAAGATTTGATCTTGGTGGACTCTAATGAGCCCGTGACCTACAGACAGGTTTTAGAAAGTCAAGATTCAGATAAATGGCTACAATCAATGGAATCTGAAATGCAATCCATGCGGGACAATAAAGTATGGATTTTGATTGATCCTCCTGTTCAGGCAAAGGTTGTCGATTGCAAGTGGATTTTCAAGTCAAAACCTAGCGGGATCTTCAAGGCACGACTAGTGGCTAAAGGTTTCAGACAGACTCATGGTATAGACTATGATGAAACCTTCTCCCCTGTCGTAATGTTCAAGTCAATTAGGACAATGCTTGCCATAGTTGTATATTATGACTATGAGATATGGCAGATGGATGTTAAGACGGCTTTCCTAAATAGAAACCTACTCGAGGATGTTTACATGAAACAACTCGAGGGATACATCGATCAAGAGCATCCAAATCGTGTATGCAAGCTTCAGAGGTCCATCAACGGACTAAAGCAAGCATCTCAGAGTTGGAATCTTCGTTTTGACGAGGCAGTAAAAGGTTACGGCTTCATAAAGAACGAAGATGAGTCTTGTGTTTACAAGAAGGTTAGTGGGAGCAAGACAGTTTTCCTTGTCCTATATGTGGACGACATCCTACTCATAGGAAATGACATTCCCATGTTGAAAGATATCAAACAATGGTTGGGGAGTGTATTTTCTATGAAAGACTTAGGAGAAGCTAAAATGATACTGGGTATCAAAATCTATAGAGATAGATCAAAGAGGCTTCTAGGACTAAGTTAAGAAGGGTACATAGACAAAATATTGAAGAGGTTCAATATGTCTAACTCTAAGAATGGTATGGTACCATTCAGACATGGCCTTCTCTTGAAGAAGAACCAAGGTCCTTCAACAAGAGAGGAGAGGGATACAATGAGTAGAGTTCCATATGCTTCGGCAATAGGATCTATCATGTATGCCATGTTGTGTACCCGCCCGGATGTCGCACATGCACTGAGCATGACTAGCAGATACCAACAAGATCCTGGAATGGCTCATTGGACTGCAGTCAAAGCAATCCTAAAGTACTTACGAAGAACTAAAGGATTAATGCTAGTGTATGGAGGACAAGAACAGCTCATTGTACAAGGTTACGCTGATGCTACTTGCCAAACAGATCAAGATGACATGCAGTCACAATCAGGCTACGTGTTTAGTCTGAATGGCGGTGCAATAAGTTGGAAAAGCTTAAAGCAAGATACAACAGCCGATTCTACAACAGAGTCTGAGTACATTGCTGCATCAGATGCTGCAAAGGAAGCTGTTTGGTTGAGAAAGTTTGTGTCAGACATCGGAGTGATACCAAGTATCCAAGATCCGATAGAACTTTTCTGTGACAATAACGGAGCCATCGCACAAGCTAAGGAGCCTCGGTCACACCAGAAAACCAAACATATACTCAGAAGGTTTCATCTTATCCGAGAGATCATTGATCGAGAAGATGTGAAAGTGTGCAAAATAGGGTCAGACGACAATGTAGCAGATCCTCTCACAAAAGCTCTACCGCAGTCAAAGTTTGATAGACATGTAATAGAGCTTGGTCTTAAACAGTTTAGGACATAGCCCTTCAACGGGCAAGTGGGAGATTGTTGGTGTATGTGCTCTTTTGAGGGCTATTTATGTAAATAAACTTTGAGGGATATTTATGTAAATAAGACATTTGTTGTTTGATTGATTATTTATCTGATGAGTTAATTTCATGAAATTATATTCTTCTGCATATTGAATTTCATGAAATCGATCCGCCAAAAGAAACACTCCATGGACTGTTAGATCATGAGTGATTCTTTTGAGTAGTACTCGTACGAGGTTCCTTAGACCAGAAATCACTGCATAGTCTTAGGTGAATTAGAGTGTGTTTTGACATATGCCTAACAGGACCATAACAGGTTGCCAAGTACGGGTATGATTGGGTACACTATTAGTCACGCTAAGGTATGTAGGTGAAGTGATGGGACTACAAGTCTCTTAAATGAGAGATGATATCTTGGCCGCTTGGTAGTGAACTGAGAAGTGCATGGCCGTACCCAAGAAATGATAAGTGTTATTATTTGCTTGATTAAGTTCAGTGTCACTAAGAAATCAAGTAAAACGTTTAGCTATATAAGGATGATTGGTTCCATGCATATCAGTGTAGAGGACATTACGAAGTATACTCGGAAGGTTGTGTTGAATCACCATTCGACCCTCCATTCTGAATTGTGTAGTCATTATGTCTTGCTAGAGACCACTAATGATTTATGGATTAATTAATGAGATTAATTTATTCATTGTCAATTTGGAATGGGCCTACAGGATCGCACATAAGAGAGTTGATGATTCAGAATTAAATTGCCTGTAATAAGTATAAGAGTTATGCTTAAATAGATAATATTTAATTAAATGGTTTAATTAAATATTATTGAAGATTTTTATGGTATTAATTAAAAGTTAATTAATTACCTAGGAAGAATTGAGTTGGGTTGACAAATCAAGGAACCTAATTGTAAATTAAGGTTATTGACCCATCAGCCTGATCCATGGGTCAATGGGTTGATCCATGGTGTTGGTTAAACCCAACTCAGTAAATAATTATTAATTAATTATTTAATATTAATTTACTGTTACAGATAAGTCTGTACTCTTTTATAAAAGAGCAGAGGTATCTGTGTGCTGAGCAGAGAATTTTTAACCAATCTGTTTTGGAAACGTGAAAAAGATTATTTTTAGAAAAACTTCTCTCTCTCCAAAAATTCTTCCAGAGAAAAACGTTTTCTCTTTTACAGGCAATTTTGGCTAGGACCGGTTCTGAGAGACTCCAGTGCAAGAACGTAGAGGTAATTCGTGTGAATTGTTTGTTGGTGAACGCAATTTTCCCAAGGGATCCAGGCGACGAGCGCAACCGATTACGCGTCGAGGGTAAGACCTGATTCTATAGAATTTAGGCTATTCTGTAGCATAATTTAGGAAATTATGCATGCCTAAGATCCAACACTTGGAACCCCTGCAAAGAACTAGAAACATGGTCAGTGGCACCTGAATCCACACACCAAGTATCTGTGGGAATTGCCGCTAAACACGTCTCAATAATTAAGGCAGAAACTATCGTACCTTTAAGCTTTGGACAATCCGATTTCCAATGTGCCATTTTGCCGCACTTGAAGCATTTTCCTTTAGACTTATTCTTCTTTGCGATGTCTGGCTTCACAGGATGTTTCTTGGCATTCTTCTTCTTCTTGTTCTTCCCTTTAGGCGCAGGAGAAGAGCTTAAAGCCTTAACTATGACCAAAGCTTGCTTATTCTCGTGGAAGATGCTTTCGGCCGACACCAATGCTGTTAGGAGCTCAGGTAGAGTATAGGGTCTGTGGTTCATATTATAGTTGACTCGAAACTGCTTGAAACTAGAGGGTAAGCTCTGGAGGATGCTATCGATCTGACTTTTCATATCAATCTCACCTCTCAACACCTCTATCTCATTGATGTTACTGATCATGTGAAGCACATGATCTCTCACCGAAGAGCCCTCAGTCATTTTTGTATTCATGATCTTCCTCATGACTGCTTGTCTAGCTGTCCTGCCTTGATGAGTGAACATCTCTCAGGTGAGCCATTATGTTAAAGGCAGAGACCATGGAATGAAGCTGATGTTGAGAACATTCGACACAGAGGCCAGAATGTAACACCGCGTCATCTCATCCACTTTTCTCCACCTCGCATAGACATCCCTATCCTCCTAAGGAGAATCATCATTAGGCACATCTGGATAGACTTCGGTGAGCACAAACTTATACTGCTCAGCTGTCAGGATAATGTCCAAATTACGACTCCAATCAACATAGTTTGGACAAGTTAACTTGTTGCCTTTCAATATTGTAGCTAAATGATTGAATGCCATATCGAAAGCTGTAAATTAAATAAATAGACAATGTTTCAATGTTTATCCTACAATTTTGAAAACAACAAAGAAATTCTAATAATTATTGACTTCTCTCAAAATAATAATTTAAATCCACCGACATCTCATTCACCAGAATTCTCGTAAGCCATGATAGTGTGGACGTTTATGCTAACCCACATTTGTTTGAGAAGAACCAAGTTCTTTAACTACACTATCTGACCAAACGATCTATTGACCAATGTAGCTAATAGTCAGTGCTTTCAGCCATACAAATAAGCAGCATAACCTTGATGGGAGGAGTACTACAGATCGTACACTAAGTGTGTGAGATTACGTGACTTCTGAGCTTGTTACCTTAGGATAGTGCACCTCAGATGGAGAGGGTGTAGCATTTCTCCTTGTTAAACTTACTCTAGTCATCTTACTTAGAAATTCATAATCTAGCGATCTTGTGCTTGGACTTATCCGAATGAAGGAATGCCCTAATGCCGACGCGCAAGTCCACCCACATCACATAGGAACTCGTAATGGTGGCTGTGGGGATATTAAACCAACCCGCTTCCACTTAGATTTCTAAATTTAGGGTTTTTCCGGTTTTAACATGTAAATCCTAAGTTATGTGCAAACATAAAATCAGCATGTTTTATAATTATGTATCTAAAATACAGCACAAAAATTAAAGCATAAAAATTAAAACTATAAATACAAGAAATAAATATGAAAAATAAATTTTCTGACTATCATGGTTTTAATTGCTTCCATCTTCTGCCTTGAACTAGTGTCCTGTCACGCCACTCGATGGATTGAGTCTTGAAAAGTTGAATTTCCCAAAAAAATAAACCCTGGAGGAAAAACGGGCCACGCGCGAGGCCCAGCAGCGCGCAGCTGCTGCTACTGTTGTCACCGTGCGACTGCACAGCGACTGCTGCGCTTGCGTGGCGGTGGCTCTAGCCGTCGATTCATCGCCTGCATCACTGCCCACCTCTGACCGCTCATTCGCTTCTACTACGCTATTTGGACTTCTTGCAATTCGTTCTGGGTTTTCCTAGGTTTCTACGAATTAATGATAACCCAAAACCCAGGAATTCAAGTAGCCCACCATAGCGCCTTCGATTACAAAAAATTCTCCTACTACAAGGCTTCTAGGAAAATTAAAATCGAAATTATATAGAAAAAATCCTACTACAAATTTGATCTAATCCTACACGGCTTCCAACATGTGGTTATACTATTACAAGCATTCATAACAAAACCAAACCCGGACATGTCCCGGGGTATACAAACACAACCATAATAGTAAGAATTTCTTAACCACCTGCAAATAAAGTCATGTAATAAATCGAACAAGCACAAAACCCAAAACCAGGCTCTAATACCAATGTGAAAGATTATCTGCCCAGGCCCGGTCAAAAATTCACTTTCGTGCTATGTATTCCAGAATCAGAATCTTTGACCAGACCTAGACTATAGCACAATCTCTATTCCAACCCTTGCTTGAAATAACATTGTGCAGGATCTTGGTATGTACTTTTTCGATTTATAACGTAACAAAATAAATTCTAATAAAAGGGGAAACATAGAAAGTACCTCTTGAAGCGTGTTACTTAGGTGATCGCTTGTATGACTTAAGACTAGGCTCAAAAGTTGTGTGGGCAACAATCCAACAAGCCAATTGATCAGCAATCAAAACAAACTGCTCGCCGAAGATCAACCAGTGTAGCCGTCCGTAGCTCGTGTGTTACACGCGCCGCCCAGGAGTCGAGAGAAAATCCACGCACCGCCACAATTGAAGACCCACGCGCCGCCGGGAAAAAATTAATAAACCGACCGCCAGTCCTCAGGAATCGTGCAGCCGACTTGGATGAAGAAGTTCGATCTTGAGGGAGAATTCTTTTTTATTTCTCTCTCTAGTTTCTTGAATTATGAAACTAATGAATTGTGTACTATTGAATTGCTAATCCCTTGTCTATATATAGAGCTACAAGAGAGACCCCAAGTTGGTTTAGGATTGGTCTTCCTCATGGGTTTAGGTAATTAATTAGTTTTCACATTCAATTAGGTAACTAATTTAATACGATAATCCAAATCCAATTAGATTTCCTAATCTCTAGGATTTCCTAATTCTAATTGAAACTTAAGACTTAATTAATTAATTAAATAATTACACTTTGTTAATTACTTAATGAACCCTTAGGAATAATTAATTAAATAATTAATTCTACTTATTCAATTAACCCATTACAAAATTAATTGTACCACTAATGGATTAATTTTGGCACTACTATCCTACACCAGAATTGCTTCCGGAACAACTAAATTAATTTATTCTTAATCTCCCCACATCAAAGATTTAGTGCTCATTAATTTATTAATTTATTGATAAATTAATTAATTAACTTCTTTAATTCTGAGATTAGTACCACTCAACCTTTTTACTATACCGGACATAAGTTCTCCAGCTCGATTTAGTATAATAAACATAACGAGCTCATCTCGGGAGCACCATCACCCCAGACGCACCAGTACCTGGTTTCCTTTCGACAAGCAACAACACACCAAGTACATAAACACGTACACCCAACTCACCGAGACTATTTGTTACAATTAACCTCACCCATTGGCAGATAAAAGTACACTATGTCTAATCCTCATGCCCGCTCAAGTCTAGGGATTAAGAGGTAGAATACTAAGAACGAATTGTCTATTAAATCAGTACAAGACAAATCATTCTATATGGTCAAGTTCAATACGCCCCGGGCATATCTATACGATTCAATTAGTTTAGACAAACCAATTATTCGAATCATATAATAACCTAAACCTACAGCTTGTCCAAAACAGTCTCGGTTACGAACCTCATTTATATAGTATGTCTTTTAACCAATGATGAGATCTACTGTGTCACACCAGACACCTCATCATCTAACTATATAATATAAATGGACTAAACATGCACAACAAATAAAATAAATTATTAAATTGATATATTTACTAGAAAAAGTACAATACAAGCATAGCTTATGTATTCAAACCTAACACAATGAAACATATGCTTTGTACAAAATCTCTTCTAATATTTTGTCATGATATCAAAGCCGAAAAAATTCCTTGATCTTATTGTTCTATTCTAGCAAGTCCGACGTCGGTAGAACTCAGTCCAACTGCGGCGTTGTTATTGTTGTCGACATCGCAAATCAATTGTGGTTTCTAGTCGGTCACGATTCAACCATGACATCTTGGCCTGATCGTAGTCAGCACTCAGCGGTGGTGGTCAGGTTCTTCTCCAGCTTCATTGGTTTTCTTCAATTTTTGCGATTTCTAGTCGGTCACGATTCAACCGTGACATCTCGGCCTGATCGTAGTCAGCACTCAGTGGCGGTGGTCAGGTTCTTCTCCAGCTTTGTTGGTTTTCTTCAATTTTCACTCTATCGGTGATATTCCCAGTGGTGTTCTTGGTTTCTTGGTTCGGTTCCCGGCAGCGATATTCTCGGTATTCTTGGCAAGATTTTCTTGCAGCTTTCAGGTTTTCTTTTAGTATTTTGTTGGAGGTCGGTGGTGATGCCTCTTTCCAGTTTTATTCTGTCCTTGATTCATTAATTTCCGTTGCAGTGTTGCTTCCCTCAGTTACAGTTCCTGATCTGGGATCTTCTCAGTTTCTTCATCGTAGTTCATGTAGCGGCGATTTCATTTTTTTTAATTGCATATTTTTACCGCAAACCTGGTTCTCAATCATGGCCTCTGCTCACGGTTCCCATTTTTTTCATTCTGATGAAGTCTCATCAAACTATCTCTCCATATTATATTCTTCCACATGATCATCTAACTCTCCTTATAACTTATGTGCAGGTCAATGGATTATTTCGCAAGTTGGATATTTATGATCTGCATGCTCCAACTTGTGGGGGGTGTGGAAAAAATAGCATAGTGATAAATATAGTAGTAAACAAGGATTGGGAACCTGGTTCCAATCCCACATCGGAAACTTACAAATTTGGTTTCTATCCCTGTAACTATAAATACTTGTTTATACATCAATGAAACATATGCTTTGTACAAAATCTCTTCTAATATTTTGTCAACTCTGCCAATTTGGTGATTATTTACCCCAAAGAAAGATTTTGATTTTTAGGCTGTTACTGTTTAAAAAATTTATATTTTGGGTTATTTTTTTCCTTCCTTATTTTAAATATGTTTTTCTCAGGAAGAATTTGTACAATCTGATATTATTGTGAACCTGTTGTTGATTCAAATGAACTAATAATCTTAGTGAAGTACCACTTTAATCAATTGACACATGTCACTATCAGGGCTCTCTGGAATAGCCTCGCTCTTCCCATACCTTTAACAATATCGTTCTCCATGCCCTATATGAAAGAATATTGCCAAATAGGATCTGGGTTTGCACTTGCTCGATTTACCACGCAACAAAAATTTCTAATTAAAGCGGAACCTTAGAAAAATACCTTTGCAGCGTGCACCTGGTGATTATCTTGTATGCCTCAAGACTATGACCTCTTATTGTGTGGGCAACAATCTAGAAGTCAATTGATCAGCAACTCACCACAATCCACCTGCTGAAAAAATTCAGCACCTCCACACCTAGCACGTACTGCAAATGCACTGCCCGGAGAGAGAGAAAGCAACACTCGGGGCTAGCAAAAGGGGACCAAAATTTTGGCCACACCAAGGGAATAAACCAACCGCCTATTGCTTGAAAATTCGTTTTTGAGAGAGAGAGAATTTTCTCTCTCTAGAATTTTATCTCTCTAGATTCTTGAATTATGAATCTATTGAATTGTGTTATCTTGAATGGCTAAGCCCTTGTCTATTTATAGAGTTACAAGAGAGACTCCAAGTTGGTTTAGGATTGGTCTTCCTAATGGGTTTAGGTAATGAATTAGTTTCTAAATCCGATTAGGCAACCAATCTGATAGGATAAACCAAATCCTACTAGATTCCTAATCTCTAGGATTTCCTAATTCCAATTGAAACTTAAGACTTAATTAATTAATTAATTAATTAATTCTACTATGTTAATTATTTAATTAACCCTTAGGAATTAATTAAATAATTCCACTTTGTTAATTACTGAATTAACCCTTATGAATAATTAACCAATTAATTAATTAAATCTATCTATTCAATTAACCATTACAAAATTAATCGTACCACTAACGGATTAATTTTAGCACTACCATCCTACACCAGAATTGCTTCCGGAACAACTTAATTAAATTATATTCATTAATCTCCCCACATCAAAGATATAGTGCTCGTTAATTAAAATTAATTTACTGATAAATTAATTAATTAACTTCTTTAATTCCGAGACTAGTACCACTCGACCTTTTTACTATACCGGACATAAGTCCACCGGCCGGGTTTAGTATAATAAACATTTCGAGCTCATCCGGGAGCACCATCACCCCGGACGCACCGGTACATGGTTTCCTTTCGACAAGCAGCAGCACACCAAGTAACTAAACATGCGCACCCAACCCACCGAGACTATTGGCCACATTTGACCTCATCCATTGGCAGATCAAAGTACACTATGTCTAATCCTCATGCCCACTCGAGTCTAGGGATTAAGAGATAGAATACTAGGATCGATTTGTCTATTAAATCTGTACAAGACAAATCATTCCTAAAAGTCAAGTTCAATATGCCCCGGGCATATCTATATGATTCAATTAGTTTAGACAAACCAATTATCCGAATCACATAATAACCTAAACCGACAGTTTGTCCAAAACTGTCTCAGTTACGAACCTCATTTATATATTATGTCTTTCAACCAATGATGAGATCTACTGTGTCGCACCAGACACCTCATCATCTACTTACATAATATAAATGGACAATTAATGCACAACAAGATATGACTGAAACACAAATTGATATATTAAACTGGGAAAGTGTACAACACAAGCATAGCTTATGTATTCTACTCCAACACTATATGTGTCAAGTACTTCCCTAATTAACCTTTACAGATTGTTGTTAATCATTAGTACTTTTGATTTTGTTCTATGCTTATTAATGTATGGTTTTGATATAGAGATTGAATTTTGATAAATACTGTTTCTGTTCCATGAACTATTCAGGGGCTATACTGGAATTAGTGGAGCAAGATATAATTTTGTTGGTATTAGTAATCTAAATATAGCCAATACTTTGGGTTTCAAAATCGGAATTTGAATGGCTCAAGTCAAGAGATGACGTTAATAAAGTGTTATTTAGTAAATGAAAAGGGCATTTCTTTCACAAATTATATAGTACACCTTTGTGTACTATGAGCATGGTACACCAAGTAGAATTTGTATACAAAACATCATTTAATGAATTGTTCCCCACTTTTCTTTTTCTAATCTCTCTCACACGTCTCTCCCCATCTGTAAAACCCTTAAATTTTTTGAAAATTGGTCTATTAATTAATGTTGCGTCCTTTTATTTCCCCAAACCCTAATCCCTTTTCTCTCCTCTTCTCGCTCACCAGCTAACGTGCTCTTGTCGTTGTATAAGTTTTAGGTGAACACTTCAAAATATAAACAAACAAAATAAAAATACTAAAACTATAGTACTTAAGGTTACGTTCCCATGAGAAGATTGTCTGATTGATAATGTAGTCGGGTTAGAGTCCTCACTTACAACAATTTTTAGTAGTTTCTATATATAAAAGCTAACAAAACAAAGGGTAAGATAGTGATTTCCTAAAATAAAAAAAAAAGAAAAGAAAATATGTGTATAAGCAGGAAAATCACACTACTTCAAGATCCAAAGGGCCTTTCATGTGATAGGATTGACCACAAAAATGCCTTTCATGTAATCTCACATGAGGACTAAAGTAGCCAATAATAGAAATAGGGTCGTCAATCCTATCTATTATCGATCCTCTACTTCACCACATCTAGATAATGCAAATTGCCAACTTACATAGCAAATGGATGTAGAAACAATTAAGTTTGCAACACAAGAAAATACAATTGGCCTACTCCAAATGCTTACAAAAGTTAAGTACCCAACAAATCACTAAGGAATGAAGTAGATTCAACAAATGCTCTAATAACAAGGTAAATTCAAATAGGCAAACACTAAAATTACTTAAATTGTATGAAACCCACTTAACAATATGCATGAATAACCATATATAAGAGAAAAATAAACATGGAAATGTGAAGTGCATCGACAAAAGACTCTATTCACAAGAGAAGGTAAGACATTTTCAACATTTAAGGATAGAACACTTCCACCTCTTGAACTCCATCATAAAAGAGCAAATCTTCACCATTGAATCCATGACTTTGTTCTACATCTTATAGAAATCCACTACCCTCTATCACTTAGAATGGTAGATTTCCCTAGAATCTACTTAGAACATGGTTGTTCTAAGAGAATTCATAATGAGTGTGTGAAAAAAGGTGAAGAAGTGTGTGTTTCTTCCTCACTAAGCTACTTTCTCTAAAACTAGAAAACCTACTAAGGTGTAATAGTATGTGTCTTTACAAGGTACCTTGTGAAAGAATAACTGCCCGGGCCCGGTCAAAAATTCACTTTCGTGCTACGCATTCCAGAATCGGAATTCTTGACTAGGCCTAAGCTCTAACACAAAACTAATGTGCAGGATCTTAGCTTGTACTTATTCAATTTGTCACGCAACAACAAATTCTTAATAAAAGCGGAAGTTTAAGAATTACCTCTTGAAGCGTGTACTTAGGTGATTCTCTTGTATGACTCAAGACTTGATCGTACGTTGTGTGGGCAACGAACTAAAGAGCAATTAATCAGCAATCACCACAAAAACCCGCTTGTGCGTGAACTCGAAGCGCCGCCTGTTCGATCACCACGCACCGCCGCCGGTGAAGAAGACCAACCACCGCTGCACCTTGGGAATCGAGCCTCCCCACAGAGGAAGAAAAAGTCTGACTTTGAGAAGTAATATTTAATTTCTCTCTCTAGTTTTCTTGTCTTGAAAACTTATGAATTGTGTATGAGAATTGCTAATCTTTTGTCTATTTATAGAGTTACAAGAGAGACCCCAAATTGGTTTAGGATTGGCCTTCCTAATGGGTTTAGGAATATCAATTAGTTTCCAAATCCAATTAGGATCCAAATCTAATAGGATTTCCAAATCCAAATAGATTTCTTAATCTCTAGGATTTTCTAATTCCAATTGATCTGTAAGACTTAATTAATTAATTAATTAATTCCACTTTGTTAATTACTTAATTAACCTTTATGAATAATTAATTAAATAATTAATTCTACTTTATCAATTAACCCACTGCATAATTAATCGTACCACTAACGGATTAATTATGGCACTACCATCCTACAACAGAATTACTTCCGGTAGCTAAATTAATTATTCTTTAATCTCCCTACATCAAAGATATAGTGCTCGTAAATTTATTAATTTATGATAACTTAATTAATTAACTTCTTATAATCAGAGACTAGTACCACTCGACCTTTTTAATATACTGGACATAAGTCCACAGACCGGGTTTAGTATAATAAACATAACGAGCTCAACTCGGGAGAATCATCACCCCGGACGCACCGGTACATTGTTTCCTTTCGACAAGCAACAACACCCCAAGCAACTAAACACGCGCACCCAACCTACCGAGACTATTGGCCTCAAGTGACCTAACTCTTTGGCAGATCAAAATACACTATGTCTAATCCTCATGCCTGCTCAATGTAGGATCTTACGCATGCATAATTTCCTAAATTATGCTACGGAATAGCCTAAATTCTATGGAATCGGGTCTTACCCTCGACACGTAATCGGTTGCGCTCGTCGCCTGGATCCCTTGGGAAGATTGCGTTCACCACCAAAAACAATTCACACGAATTGCCTCTACGTTCTTGCACTGGAGTCTCTCAGAACCGGTGCTAGCCCAAAAGTGCTTGTCAAAGAGAAAACCTTTTTCTCTCTGGAATAATGTTTTTGAAAAAGTGATTCCTGGAAGAGTCAGAGAGAGAGCCTTTAAAATTTTTCCAAAACGTGTTTTTAAAACTAAATTAGTTAAAATCTCTCAACAGACTCCCAGATACTTCTCTGATTAAAGAGTTGAGAAGTATCTGTAAATAATTAATTATTAATAATAATTAATTATTTACTGAGTTGGGTTTAACCAACACCATGGATCAACCCATTAATCTATGGGTCTGGCTGATGGGTCAAGAACCTCAATTCACAATTAGGTCCCTTGATTTGTCAGCCCAACTCAATTCTTCCTTGGTAATTAATTAACTCTTAATTAATACCATAATACTCTTCAATAATATTTAATTAAACTATTTAACTAAATATTATCAATTTAAGTATAACTCTTAAACTTAAAACAGGCAATTTAATTAATTCTGAATCATCGAACTCACTTATGTGCGATCCTGTTGGCCCATTCCAAATTGACAATGAATAAATTAATCTCATTAATTAATCCATAAATCATTAGTGGTCTCTAGCAAGACATAATGACTACACAATTCAGAACGGAGGGTCGAATGGTGATTCAACACAACCTTCTGAGTATACTACGTAATGTCCTCTACACTGATATCCAGTTTAGCATTAGGCATGGAACGAATCATCCTTATATAGCTAAACGTTTTACTTGATCTTTTAGTGACACTGAACTTAATCAAGCAAATGATAACACTTATCATTTCTTGGGCACGGCCATGCACTTCTCAGTTCACTATCAAGCGACCAAGATATCATCTCTCATTTAAGAGAGACTTGTAGTCCCATCACTTCACCTACATACCTTAGCGTGACTCATAGTGTACCCAATCATACCCGTACTTGGCAACTTGTTACGGTCCCGTTAGGCATATGTCAAAGCACACTCTAATTCACCTAAGACTATGCAGTGATTTCTGGTCCAATGATCCTCGTACGAGTACTACTCAAAAGAATCACTCATGATCTAACAGTCCATGGAGTGTTTCTTTTGGCGGATCGATTTCATGAAATTCAATATGCACAAGAATATAATTTCATGAAATTAACTCATTAGATAAATAATCAATCAAACGACAAATGTCTTATTTACATAAATAACCCTCAAAGTTTATTTACATAAATAGCCCTCAAAAGGACACATACACCAACAATATCCCACTTGCCCGTTGAAGGGCTATGTCCTAAACTGTTTAAGACCAAGCTCTATTACATGTCTATCAAACTTTGACTGCGGTAGTGCTTTTGTGAGAGAATCTGCTACATTGTCGTCTGACCCTATTTTGCACACTTTCACATTTCCTCGATCAATGATCTCTCGGATGAGGTGAAACCTTCTAAGTATATGTTTGGTTTTCTGGTGTGACCGAGGCTCCTTAGCTTGTGCGATGGCCCCGTTATTGTCACAGAAAAGTTCTATCGGATCTTGGACACTCGGTATCACTCCGATGTCTGACACGAACTTTCTTAACCAAACTGCTTCCTTTGTAGCATCTGATGCAGCAATGTACTCAGACTCTGTTGTAGAATTGGCTTTGTATCTTGCTTTGAGCTTTTCCAACTTATTGCACCGCCATTCAGACTAAACACGTAGCCTGATTGTGACTTCATGTCATCTTGATCTGTTTGGAAAGCAGCATCAGTGTAACCTTGTACAATGAGCTGTTCTTGTCCTCCATACACTATCATTAATCCTTTAGTTCTTTGTAAGTACTTTAGGATTGCTTTGACTGCAGTCCAATGATCCATTCCAGGATCTTGTTGGTATCTGCTAGTCATGCTCAGTGCATGTGTGACATCCGGGCGAGTACACAACATGACATACATGATAGATCCTATTGCCGAAGCATATGGAACTCTACTCATTGTATCCCTCTCCTCTTTTGTTGAAGGACCTTGGTTCCTCTTCAAGAGAAGGCCATGTCTGAATGGTACTATACCATTCTTAGAGTTAGACATATTGAATCTCTTCAATATTTTGTCTATGTACCCTTTTTGACTTAGTCCTAGAAGCCTCCTTGATCTATCTCTATAGATTTTGATACCCAGTATCATTTCAGCTTCTCCTAAGTCTTTCATAGAAAATACACTCCCCAACCATTGTTTGATATCATTCAACATGGGAATGTCATTTCCTATGAGTAGGATGTCGTCCACATATAGGACAAGGAAAACTATCTTGCTTCCACTAACCTTCTTGTAAACACAAGGCTCATCTTCGTTCTTTATGAAGATGTAACCTTTTACTGCCTCGTCAAAACGAAGATTCCAACTCCGAGATGCTTGCTTTAGTCCGTAGATGGACCTCTGAAGCTTGCATACACGATTTGGATGCTCTTGATCGATGTATCCCTCGGGTTGTTTCATGTAAACATCCTCGAGTAGGTTTCCATTTAGGAAAGCCATCTTAACATCCATCTGTCATATCTCATGGTCATAATATGCAGCTATGGCTAGCATAGTCCGAATGGACTTGAGCATCACGACAGGGGAGAAGGTTTCATCATAGTCTATACCTTGAGTCTGTCTGAAACCTTTAGCCAGTAGTCGTGCCTTGAAGATCTCGCCAGGTTTTAACTTAAAAATCCACTTGCAATCAACAACCTTTGCCTGAACAGGAGGATCAATCAAAGTCCATACTTTATTGTCCCTCATGGATTGCATTTCAGATTCCATTGCTTGTAGCCATTTATTTGAATCTAGACTTTCTAAAACCTGTTTATAGTTCACGGGCTCATTAGAGTCCACCAAGATCAAATCTTGATCGCCAGTCACGAGAAATCCGTATCTCTCGGGTTCATGACGAGATCTACTAGACCTTCTAGGTTCTTGTGTTGTTGACTCAGGCTGCTCATCTTCATGAGTTCCCATGTCAACTTCCATCTGAGTTTCTGTAGATCGTTCTACATTCTCTTGTGGTTCGGGAACTTCTCCGAGTTCTATTCTACTCATACTATCTTTCTTGTAGAGAAAATCTTTCTCTAAGAAAGTGGCACCTCGAGCAACAAACACTTTGTTCTCAGTTGGGTTGTAGAATTGATATCCTTTTGTTTCCTTAGGATATCCAACAAACAGGCATTTGTCAGTTTTAGGTTCAAGCTTACTACTTTGTAAACGCTTTACATGAGCTTGACAACCCCAAACTCGTAGATATGACACTTAGGGTTTTTGACCCGTCCACATCTCATATGGAGTCTTATCTACTGCCTTAGATGGAATACGATTTAGTAAGTAGGCTGCTGAAAGGAGGTCATAACCCCAAAAGGACATAGGGAGAGTTGCTTGGCCCATCATCGATCGAACCATATCTAATAAGGTCCGATTCCTCCTCTCGGATACACCATTCCATTGAGGTGTTCCTAGTGAAGTCAGCTGTGAAACAATTCCACACTGTTTTAGATAGCCATCGAACTCATCATTAAGGTATTCATCTCCCCGATCGGAGTGAATAGCCTTAATCCTTCTATTTAACTGATTTTCTACTTCGTTTTTAAACTCTTTAAACTTTTCAAAAGTTTCATTTTTATACCTCATTAAGTAGACATAACCATATCTACTATAGTCATCGGTAAAAGTCACGAAGTATTCAAATCCACCTATAGCTTGTGTACTCATTGGTCCACATACATCTGTATGTATTAGATCCAATAGCTCACTAGTCCTCTCGCCTTTCTTGCTGAAAGGACTCTTCGTCATTTTTCCTTGCAAACAGGGTTCACATGTGTTATATGATTCGAAATCAAATGACCCAAGCACTCCATCCTTATGAAGTCTCTGAACTCGCTTCTCATTTGCATGGCCTAAACGACAATGCCACAGATATGTTGGACTTAAATCAGATTGAACTAATTTGGCTTTCTTTTCAATGTTATAAACCGGTTTCTCTTGGGTCAAATCCAAGATATATAGGCCATTGCACAAATTTGCAACTCCGTATAAAACATCTTTTTGATATAAAGACAACGATTTATTACCAATAATAAAATGAAATCCTTTAATATCCAAGCAAGAAATTGAAATAATATTCCTACTCATAGTAGGTACATAATAACAATTCTCTAAAACAATGTTTAAACCGGAAGGCAAATACAAAGTGTAATCTCCAACTTCAACAGCTGCAACTCTTGCCCCGTTGCCCACTCGGAGATCTACTTCGCCTTTCTTTGTCATCCTTCTATTTCTCAGTCCCTGAACATTAGTACAAATGTGAGCCCCACATTCGGTATCTAATACCCATGAGGTGGACATAGAAAGATTAATTTCAATAACAAAGATACCTGAAGCCGAAGGATTCTATTTCTTCTCTTCAAGAAACAACTTGCAGTTTCTTCTCCAATGCCCCTTCTGATTGCAATGGAAACATACAGCGTCCTTCTGAGCATTTTTCTTAGCAGGAGGAGTTTGAGACTGAGCCTTAGGAGCCGTCTTACTGCGAGGCTTCTTGTTTTCAGCAACTTTTGCCTTGCCCTTAAACTTTCTCTTGGTGCCCTTACCTTTTTCTACAACAAGTACTGGCGTTGCCTTCCGAAGGGTTTGCTCAGTATTTTTAAGCATTCCATGGAGCTCAGGAATCGTCCTCTCCATGTTATGCATGTTGTAGTTCACCACAAAATCATTGTAATCATCAGTGAAGCCAAGATGATGTCAATGGCTAACTCTCTAGCAAGAGGTTCATTTAAACTCTCTAGGGTATCAATATACCCCTTCATCTTGATCAAATGCGTGCTTACTGACGAACCCTTCGCCATCTTGCACGAGATCAATGCTTTTATCGTAACGAACCTTTCGTTACGGGCTTGTTCACGGAACATTTCCGTTAGTGACACATAAATTTGGAACGCTTCTGAATTCATGAATTGTTTCTGAAGCTCGCCTGACATAGTCGCGAGCATCAGACATGTCACGTCATCGGAATCGCTTTTCAACTTTTCTCATGCTCGTTGAACAGCAGCCGTAGCATTTACAGGTGGTTCAGGTAAAGCAACATCTAAGATATTTAGCTTCCTTTCTTGTTTGAGAACAATTCTCAAGTTTCTTTCCCAATCTAAAAAGTTTGGACCAACAAGTTTTTCTTTGTCCAAAATGCTTCTTAGAGTGAGATTAGATGTATTAGTGCTAGTAGATGCCATTTCTACAAAAGAAATATGCAAAACATTAGAATGAGTTTTAAAATATTTTCCACAATAGCCAAAATTGAAATCCCAAACAATTTTGTGTTGGTGCTAGATTGTGGGCCGAAAATCCACAAAGAGTCAACCCCGGTCTTGCTTTGGCAAGTATCGTAGGGATTGGGCTCTTTTGGTAGGCAACGTTCAAATCGCATCCCTATGTAATTTAACGATTTCCAATTACATCACTATGCAACTTTTCGGTGATAGGATGAACATTCCAAATGTTTGACACCATCCTATCTTTGCAAAATTAATCCCTAGTCAACTTATCGGGTCAAGCTAGGATTAATTTTCCCAAGTTAAATCATCCCTCAAGACAGCACATCAATCGATACCCACACAGTTTTTCCATAACAAGTGGTAGTGATAAAGTTGAGCATCTAATACCCAAACAGTTTTTCCACTCATTAATGGTAGTGATAAAGTTGGGCACCTATTATGTGACAACTCGTCGCACGAAGAAAACCTGAGGCCCTTGGGCTCTCCAAGTCCACAGACGTTCGACGCTCAGGCGGGCCCCCAAGTATGGAAGCAAAATCAACTCGGGTTTTTGGGATTTTAGTTTGATCGGCTTAACATGCATTTTCGTTTATCATTCATTTGCATAAATAAAAGAATAAATTAAAGCGATGAACTGGGCTCTAATCTATTACAGGGCCTTTTAAAATCTTCATGTTTGGGCCTCCATTTGTGGGCTCCACCATGGACTCCTCTTTGAACCTCCTTTTGGGCCTAACTATTACATGATGATTTTTATAGGCACGCAGGCCCAATTTCAAAATTGGCTCGCAGGCCCCAACTTTTAAAACGTTAAAATTAAAAGCCCAATTCATGCTTTAAAACACATAAAATGCATATGCTCATACAAGCCGGTTTTAATTTAAGCCGATTAATTTTAAGGATTGTGTAACTATTACATAATTAAAATTGATCGTGTCATGATCAATTTTAATCAATCCTTCTGTTCATTTTACATTTATCCAAAATGATGCATGAACATGCTAGCATAATTATGATGTTTCACATAAAATTTAAACAATTTAAATTTAAGCATCATAAGTAAAATAAAATAAATAAATAACAATTCAAAATTTAAACAAATTAATTAATCTAATTAATTAATTATTTATCTTTTTTAATTATCCTAATCTAATTAGGATAATGTTTCGAATTTAAATTTAAACATTATAGGATAAAATTCTAAATTAATCCTATCTTTATCTAATAATATTATTTAATTAAAATCTTATTAAATAAAATTCAAAAAATTTTTAAAATTTTAATTTTTTCTGAAACTCTTGGGGTCATTTCGTAAATAACCAAAATTTATGGGCTAGGGTTTAAGGGAAACAAAACTGCTGGGGCCATTTTATAAATTTTAAAATTTTTCTTTTTGGCTGATTAGGGTTTAGAGGCTGTGGCGGGGGTATTTTAGTCATTTTAGCCCCTAGGGCTTCAACCACCCGCCGCCAGCCTCCGGTCATCTTCCCCGGTGAACCCATCGTTTTCTGGCGTTTCTTGTCTTGGTGGTCAGAACTTTTCTGTCCCCAATAGCGGCCTCTCCGAGCGACGATAATCGTCGTTCAAAAATCTGCAAGCTTCCGGCGAAGAATCAACAACAACAGTTGTGATCCCCGGCTTCGATAGACGAGGAAACGCAGCGATGACGTTCGCACTGCTCATTTCCGGCGCCAATCGAGCCCAGACGCGAACCCAGCGATCACTTCTATAAAACCGAAGCATCCCGCCAACATGGATTCCGTCTTCGCTGTTTTTCGGACGACCCAAAAACCCTGCGGAAGAGAAAAAAAAAACAGCAACAACAATCAGCAGCCCAGATTCAAACCAATGCAACAAATGCTAAGTAAAAGAAACGGAACAATTCCGACCATAACCAAGATTTCGGTGAGCATCGTTTTGAAAACCCAGAATGTAAAACAAAATGGAAGACTTGGCCGGACCCGATTTCGCGGCGAAAGTTTTCGAAACCCAGAACAAAATTGAAAACCCAGTTCTTCGTTCAAAATGCAAGCACCCAGACTTTCCAAAAATCGATTTCCGGCAAAACATTCAATCGAGTTCATCGAAAATCCAATATGAGTTCTCTCACCAGAACCATTCCGGCGAAAAGAACACCAGAAAAAAAAACCAAAAGAAAAACAGAAGTAACTTTCCGTTTTGAAAATCGGCCAGTCGGCCTCGTTTTTGGCGAATGCACAGCAACCGAAGAAAACATAATTTCTTCTGAAAATTCCTTTGATAGCACCGGGAAAGAAAAAAATAACACTTCAATTATTCCCGATTCTTGATTATTCCTTTTAATTAAAACCCAATTTTAATTAAAACTAAAATAAACCTGGCTCTGATACAACTGTAGGATCTTAGGCATGCATAATTTCCTAAATTATGCTACGGAATAGCCTAAATTCTATGGAATCGGGTCTTACCCTCGACGCGTAATCGGTTGCGCTCGTCGCCTGGATCCCTTGGGAAGATTGCGTTCACCACCAAAAACAATTCACACGAATTGCCTCTACGTTCTTGCACTGGAGTCTCTCAGAACCGGTGCTAGCCCAAAAGTGTCTGTCAAAGAGAAAACCTTTTTCTCTCTGGAAGAATGTCTTTGAAAAAGTGATTCCTGGAAGAGTCAGAGAGAGAGCCTTTAAAATTTTTCCAAAACGTATTTTTAAAACTAAATTAATTAAAATCTCTCAACAGACTCCCAGATACTTCTCTGATTAAAGAGTTGAGAAGTATCTATAAATAATTAATTATTAATAATAATTAATTATTTACTGAGTTGGGTTTAACCAACACCATGGATCAACCCATTGATCCATGGGTCAGGCTGATGGGTCAAGAACCTCAATTCACAATTAGGTCCCTTGATTTGTCAGCCCAACTCAATTCTTCTTAGATAATTAATTAACTCTTAATTAATACCATAATACTCTTCAATAATATTGAATTAAACTATTTAACTAAATATTATCAATTTAAGTATAACTCTTATACTTAAAACAGGCAATTTAATTAATTCTGAATCATCGAACTCACTTATGTGCTATCCTGTAGGCCCATTCCAAATTGACAATGAACAAATTAATCTCATTAATTAATCCATAAATCATTAGTGGTCTCTAGCAAGACATAATGACTACACAATTCAGAACGGAGGGTCGAATGGTGATTCAACACAACCTTCTGAGTATACTACGTAATGTCTTCTACACTGATATCCAGTTTAGCATAAGGCATGGAACGAATCATCCTTATATAGCTAAACGTTTTACTTGATCTCTTAGTGACACTGAACTTAATCAAGCAAATGATAGCACTTATCATTTCTTGGGCACGGCCATGCACTTCTCAGTTCATTATCAAGCGGCCAAGATATCATCTCTCATTTAAGAGAGACTTGTAGTCCCATCGCTTCACCTACATACCTTAGCGTGACTCATAGTGTACCCAATCATACCCGTACTTGGCAACCTGTTACGGTCCCGTTAGGCATATGTCAAAGCACACTCTAATTCACCTAAGACTATGCAGTGATTTCTGGTCTAAGGATCCTCGTACGAGTACTACTCAAAAGAATCACTCATGATCTAACAGTCCATGGAGTGTTTCTTTTGGCGGATCGATTTCATGAAATTCAATATGCACAAGAATATAATTTCATGAAATTAACTCATCAGATAAATAATCAATCAAACGACAAATGTCTTATTTACATAAATAACCCTCAAAGTTTATTTACATAAATAGCCCTCAAAAGGGCACATACACCAACACTCAAGTCTAAGGATTAAGAGATAGAATACTAGGACCGAATAGTCTATTAAATCAGTACAAGACAATTCGTCCTAAATGGTCAAGTTCAATATGCTCCGGGCATATCTATATGATTCAATTAGTTTAGACAAACCAATTTTCCGAATCACATAATAACCTAAACTGACAGTGTGTCCAAAACTGTCTGGGTTACGAACCTCATTTATATATTATGTCTTTTAACCAATGATGAGATCTACTTTGTCACACCCGACACCTCATCATCTAATTACATAATATAAATGGACGACATATGTAAAAGCCAGACTTAAAATTTATCGTCTTACTTCGTTTTAGTAATTCATCTCAGTTTAAGTTCTCGTCATTCAATTGATCAAATTAGGAATTAGAGTTCATTTCGATTCCCTTGGGATTCGACCTGAAGCCATTACTGCTGCAATCCTTGTAGTCCGTTGGTGCAAATTCGGATTAATTTGATAGGCATGACAAAGCCTATCAAATTTTGGCACCGTTGCCGGGGGAGGCAAGTATTTTGATTCTTAATTTGATTTCTGTGATTTTAATCTGTAATTTTCTTTTCAGATTGTGTTTACGTTTTACGTTTGTTTAAAAAAAATATTTGTTTTTACTTTTGATCTCTGATACATTACATATTTTTTTATTTTTCTTTACATTGCAGTTAGTTATTTTTACTGTTAAAAAAATAAAAAGATAAAAAAATTTTACGTTTCAATTATTTTGGTAATCTCATTTTTCTTTAATTTATTCCCTTGTCCATAGTTTTTGTTAATTTATTTTTTGGGGTGATTTATTTACTTGTTATCATTATTATTATTATTTAATTTTAATTCTCTCTTTCTTAATTGCTTAAGTCTATATCTTTGTTTAGCACGCGTTTTCATTCTCCTTATTGACTTTATTTTGAAATTCTTGATTAATCATTTATTATCTGTTGTAATTCTTATTTTTTAATGCATCATTAATTTTAGTTTTCTTTTTGTGCATTTTGATAGGCTTTGTCATGCCGGTCAAATTAATCCGAAATTGTGTGTTTGGACTACACTGATTTGTAGTAGTAATGGCTTATGGTCGAATTCCAAGAGAGTTGGAATGAATTCTAATACCTAATTTGATCAATTGAATGTCAAAAACTTGAATTAAGATGAAGAATTGAAAAGAAGTAAGAAAAACATTTGAAGTATGAAAGAAAAGCTTGAAAGTAAACTTGAATTCAAAATTGCTGGAAAGAAATTAACCGTAATTCATAAAAACAGAAGTTGGGTTTAACTAAAACTAGAATTCTGATGTGAGACTAATAATACTTGGTTAAAAGTCTGGAGAAGTGATGTTGATGTGGAGGTGATGGAACGGTTGGGGGAGGTATTATAGAAACAAGAGGATTTTGACTCAGTAAAACTACGGAAGTGTGACTGGTGAAGATTATGAGAGTGGTGATTGTTGACTTGCAAGATTTTCGAGGAAGTAGAATGTTGCAAAATGAATGGGAAGGGTTTCTGTTAGGCAAATCAATTTTTACTGTTGGGATTTAATTGCTTTTGAATTTTGGGATTTTTAATTGCTTTTGAATTTTGGGATTTTTAATTGCTATAAGTAGAGGCGTTGGACGAGAGGAAAAGACAACCTTTTCCCTGCAAAGGGATGTAGTAGTAGTTTAGTTTTGTTCTTAGTCATTATAGAATTCTTTCAACGTCATTCTATAGGTTAAATTCGTTTAGCAGTTTTATTTTAGGCAAACTCTGTTTTTAAGTATTTTTGAAATTCAACCCATTCATTTTCAGTTTTCTTCGTTTCTTGAGTTCTAGTTCAAAACCATGCTTCTGTTTTTATGAATTACTGTTAATCTCTTTTCAACATTTGAATTCAATTTTAACTTTCAAGCTCTTAAGCCAGACTTAAAATTTCCTGCCTTACTTCATTTTAGTTCTTCATCTCAGTTCAAGTTCCCGTCATTCAATTGATCAAATTAGGAATTAGAGTTCATTCCAACTCCCATGGGATTCGATCCAAAGCCATTACTGCTGCAAATCCTTGTAGTCCGATAGCGCAAATTCGGATTAATTTGACCGCCATGACAAAGCCTATCACATAAAAAGGTATATTTTGGAGTCACATCATCAGTTGCCTTATCTTTTCTCTCTCCCCAAAGCTCTATTCCTCACCGCTCCTCGCTGCCTATTCGGGCTATTCTGGACGGAGTTTTGAAGATCTCTGATCGCCAAAATACTCCCCACCTCTTAAACTTCAAAACCCATCCCTTGTTCCACCATTTTAGAATGTATTTCTCTCTCCTCAACCGGACTATCCTACCTCTGTCGCTGCTCATCGCCGTCGTTTCTAGGGTTTGGGAGAATCACAAATCACCCATCAAAATGAGAGATTAAGTAAGTATGTCTTCTAGTTTTTGGTTCTTGAAAAATTGTTGATTAGTTTTAAGAAAACTTATGTTAAATCTCTTTTTGACTTTGGTTGATTTGTTGTCAAATCGGTTTTTGACTTTGGTTGATATTGATGTTAAATTTGTTTTTGATGTTAAATCAGATTTTGACTTTGGTTGATATTGATGTTAAATAGGTTTTTTACTTTGGTTGATTTTGATGTTAAATCACATGTTTTGGTTGAAGGAAAAATGATGTTAAATCGGTTAGTATTAATGTATAATAAGTTACCGATGTATAATAAGTTAGATATGATGTTTAGTCGATTGATCTTTAGGGGATGTTAGATGTTGACTGTTCATCTGAAATGATGTAAAATACGTTCAAATTTGATGTAAAATGCTGTGATCTGAAGGAAATTAATGTATCGTATGTTTTGGTTGATATTGATGTTAAGTATGTTTTTTACTTTGGTTGATTTTGATGTTAAATCATATGTTTCGGTTGAAGGAAAAATGATGTTAAATCGGTTGGTATCGATGTATAATAAGTTACTGATGTTTAATAAGTTAGATATGATGTTTAATCGATTGGTCTTTGGGTGATGTTAAATGTTGACTGTTTATCTGAAATGATGTAAAATGTTGTAAACTGAAGGAAATTAATGTATTATATATTTTGGTTGATATTGATGTTAAATATGTGTTTTGATGTATAATCGCGATACTGATGTATCATATGTTTTGGTTGAAGGAAAAACGATGTTAAATCGGTTGATATTGATGCATAATAAGTATATATGATGTTTAATCGATTGATTTTTAGGTGATGCTAAATATTGACTGTTCATCTGAAAATGATGTAAAATACGTTGAAATTTGATGAAAAATGCTGTAAACTGAAGGAAATTAATATATTATATGTTTTGATTTAAGAAAACTGATGCTGGATCTATTTTTACAGGCGGAAATCTGATGTTAAATCGGAATTGAAGATTTACAGCCGGAACTTTTGTCCTTTTTGGTTGGTAATTGATGTATTTTGAATCTGGATCAATTTTCTACAAACAGTAGCGACGATGTTTCTTGGACTTCTTTTTTGATGTAAAAATGGAGCTGCACACTCACTTTACTTCCTATTTTTACTAGTTTATTTTTCATTTATTTTTCACTAGTTGTACACTCTCATATGGTACACTTAGTAATACTATATAAGAACTGCATTTCTTTAGCCTTCAGCAATTAGGATATAACAATGTCTTCTTGTATGTTTAATTCAACACTAATACGCAACTCATGCGACCACCAATACGCAACTCATGCCACAACTGTCTATGGAGGATATTTACGTCATAATATAAATATTCTAATTTTATATTTTAAATAAAGTATTTCACTGTCCTTAATCCAAATAATAAAAAAGTTATATCCTTTTTATAAATTTTGATTCTTCCACTACCCTTAATCCAAAATGTTCCAATAAGTAATATAATACTACTTTGAAATTTGATATATTTTCATGTTATAAATGACGTATTCTAATGTTAAAGTGACCTATTTTCTTGTTTTAAGTGATGCATTTTAATATTTAGTTAATAATTTCTAATATTTAATTTTTTATGTTTTTTAAAAGTTTGATTAAAATTTCTATTATTTTAAAATATTTTTAATTATGACAAAAAACGTATTTTCATGTTATAACTGACGTATTCTTATTTTATAATTGGCATATTAAAATATTTTAGGTGACGTATTTTTTTCATAGAACAATCTCACAAGTCCCAGCGGGCGAGGAGGACCGGTGGGATTGGCTACCATTTATTAAAGAGCGAATTTTTAAAAAGGTCATCATACTTTGATAAAGTTTAGGTTTTGATTACAAAATTTTAAAAATTCATAAAAGATCATTAACTTTTGCATTTGAATTTTGGTTTTGGACATTCCGTCCATATTATCTGTTAAGCCCACTAACGGACCAAAATTTTGAGGGTATTTCTGTCCAATCATAACCAAAAAACCCATGTGATTCCTTTTAAATTTTAAAAAAGGTCATCATACTTTGATAAAATTTAAGTTTTGGTCACTAACTTTTAAAAATTCAAAAAATGTCACTAACTTTTGCATTTGAATTTTGGTTTTGATTATTCCGTCTATATTATCCGTGAAACCCACTAACGGACCAAAATTTTGAGGGTATTTCTGTCCAATCATACCCAAAAAACCCATGTGCTTCCTTTTTTATTTTAAAAAAAAGTCATCATACCATTTTTAAAATATTTTAGGTGACGTATTTTTTTCATAGAACAATCTCACAAGTCCCAGCGAGCGAGGAGGACTGGTGGGATTGGCTACCATTTATTAAATCAAACAAATAAAAGAAAACTACAATGAGCAATGCATAAGACTCATCCAAACCCTATACTGCACAGGAAAAAATCCTAAAACCCCCACATTTAAACTATACAGCTACCAATACTCCAAAAAGTAGACACTATCTAGCTAGATAACCTATCTAACTCGAATTGGAGGAACCGAAGATGCAATGGAGCAGCCGACAAAGCGCAATAAGAGATCGAAAACTAAGTAGAACCTTTCTTTACTGAAAAATAAGCCGACATATTGCCTTCCCTATATACATGCTGGAGAAAGGACGAAGAAGCATAAAGAAATTGACATATCTCTTGCAACGAGTGATACTCCTTGCAAAGAAAGCCACTAGCTTGACTGACCATAGAGACTAGAAACGCATTATATGAGAGGAACTGAACCCCATTATCCTTGATGTTTACAGTTCATAACTGCTGCCAGGAGGGCATTCACCTATGCCTGGATCGAAGTAACATCCCCAAGGAAATAGGACTCTCCAAAAATAAAAACACCATCACGCATCACGTTAGTGTACCAAAAAACCATAACCTGCTGTGCCAACCTTGAACCATCAACATTGACAACATCATTAGAGACACAATATGATCTCCAGACAACTGTGCACACCAATAGAGAAGCTGGCAATCTCGGCTGAGTCCCAAAGAATCCCTGTAGCACATACAAATTAAGCCGTAAAAGGGAAATGAAAAGAAACTAAGGTTGATATATCCCTAAGAATCTGATCAATTAGTCCAAAACGACCAGGCGGAACCCCTTCAAAAAGTGCAGCATTTATCATCTTCCAGAAATCCCATAAAATAAGGCACATAACCAAGCGGGAAATACGAGAGCTAAGGCTTTCCCCAAGACCCCTATGCCACCACAACTCCATTTCAACCAAGAGGGAGAGAACTACCAAAGCCAAGAACCGTTGTCACTAAACCCAAATCGGCTGAACTCTGGGGCACGAGAATAAAACATGGGCCAAACTCTTACAATGTGTTGCACAAAAAAAAAATAAAAAATAAAAAAATTAGAAGAGAACACACATAAGCACCCTAACCGACATAACACCTCCAGGACAGGCAAAAGATATTTATAAAGCCGCCATAAAAAACATGACACCTTAGGCGGCAACCAAAGGTCCGAACAATAATGAAGACTGGGTCGCTCAGGCCTAGAGACACAAAGTGAATGGTACACCGATGAATCTTAAAACTGACCTACAGGGGAAGGCTACCAAACAAGGACATCCAATTCCTCAAAAAAGTGCAGCTAAATACCAACCAAAAAATCCAAGGCCGTATCTAACAAGGTCAGGAGAAGCTCTCCAAGTATCTAACTTTGTCAATGAAGAATACCCGAATAGTTAGGGCATGAAAGGGAGGCCGACCAGGATTCATCCAGAGCACCCCAAGCTCAGACCAATTAGCATACCAAAAGCCAGAAGGACGAAGAGCCATCCATGAAAACGACCTTACACAACGGGCCACCTGAACTGAGACACGGTTAACCTTGGTCCAGGAATTGCGCAACTTCGCTGAGTGAGATAAAGAAGTGATGCGATAATCCTCAATCCTTTAAGTGCTAGAGTTGTACAAATTATAACAAGGAGATTAGAAGGTTAAACAGATCTTTAAATGAAACCCATGGATATATGTTGATAGGCCTTTGACTAGATCTAAAAGGAAAAAAAACCCAGAAAGATGCAAAGCAATGTCTTCGTGAGAACCTGCTTCCCATGGATTATCACACCGTGCACGGTTTCATGGAGAAAGATTAAGTCTTTCTTGGATTCTTTGATCTGTTTTATTTTGACCCTTAATGTATTTCGACGACTTTGTCTTTTATTTTTATTTCATTGAGTCTTTGCCGCAAATTATATCCTGTGTACCTAGAGGTACATATACCTAATAATACATCACCACTCTCACTATAAGAGAGTGAGATACACGCTCTTCTCTTCTTCTTCTAAAAAAACCCAGTTCCTTCTTTTTCAAAAAATCACTTCTTCTTCTTAAAAAATCAGTTATTCTTCTTCGCCGTACTCCATTCGAAACCGCATTTAATCAAAATTTTCATTCAAACACAGATTTAATGGAGATCGACGATTATTTTTTCCGACGAACAACACCAAATACAACGGAAAAATTACTTCTTCTTAAAAAATAACTTCTTCCTGTTCAAAAATCTTTTCTTGTTCTTCAAAAATCTCTCATTCTTCTTCAAAAATAACTTATTCTTCTTAAAAAATCACCACATCATAAAGTATTAACTGTATTTAATGGATTTACGGAACCTTATTTTCACGATTTGATGTTGGGTAATGTATTAATGATGTTATATTCGTGTTTTCTTATTCAAATAATGCTATGTTACTCTGAAATATGATATATAAATGGTTTCCGTGAGGTATTGGCACTTTCATGTGAAATGGGTTGCTTCTAATTCTTCCCCGCTTATGGGATGTAACTAGACGTCGGGGGACGTTGGGGGGACGTTGCAGGACATAACGGGATGTTGCTGCTTTTTATTTTGGACGTAGCGGGACGTAACTAGACGTTGTGGGATGTTGCTACTTTATATTTTCGGACGTTGCGGGACGTAACTAGACGTTGTGGGACGTTGCTGCTTTGTATTTTAGAATGTTGCGGGACATTGTCGGACGTAGCTGGACGTATCTAGACGTGGTGCTAGTTTTTTTAGAAGTAGCGAGACATGGTAGACTATGTTCTGTGAGAAAATCAACTTAAATTCACATACATGGATGTAGACGTTGTTAAGTATGTTTTAGTTCTATTGTATGATTTCTTTTATATTCTTGATCTGATATCTATAGTCTGTTGATCTGATGTCTAGTATTCGCTGATCTGATGTCTATATAATTCTGATGTGATCTCCCTTGTTAAGTATGTTTTAGTTCTATTGTATGATTTCTTTTATATTCTTGATCTGATATCTATAGTCTGTTGATCTGATGTATAGTATTTGCTGATCTGATGTCTATATAATTCTGATGTGATCTCCCTTGTTAAGTATGTTTTAGTTCTATTATATGATTTCTTTTATATTCTTGATCTGATATCTATAGTCTGTTGATCTGATGTATAGTATTCGCTAATCTGATATCTATATAATTCTGATGTGATCTCCCTTGTTAAGTATGTTTTAGTTCTATTGTATGATTTCTTTTATATTCTTGATCTGATATCTATAGTCTGTTGATCTGATGTCAAGTATTCGCTGATCTGATGTCTATATAATCCTGATGTGATCTCCCTTGTTAAGTATGTTTTAGTTCGACTGTATGATTTCTTTTATATTCTTGATCTGATATCTATTGTCTGTTGATCTGATGTCAAGTATTCGCTGATCTGATGTCTATATAATCATGATGTGATCTCCCTTGTTAAGTATGTTTTTGTTCTATTGTATGATTTCTTTTATATTTTTGATCTGATATCTATAGTCTGTTGATCTGATGTCAAGTATTCGCTGATCTGATGTCTATATAATCCTGATTTGATCTCCCTTGTTAAGTATGTTTTAGTTCTATTGTATGATTTCTTTTATATTCTTGATCTGATATCTATAGTCTTTTGATCTGATGTCAAGTATTCGCTGATCTGATGTCTATATAATCCTGATGTGATCTCCCTTGTTAAGTATGTTTTAGTTCTACTGTATGATTTCTTTTATATTCTTGATCTGATATCTATAGTCTGTTGATCTGATGTCAAGTATTCGCTGATCTGATGTCTATATAATCCTGATGTGATCTCCCTTGTTAAGTATGTTTTAGTTCTACTGTATGATTTCTTTTATATTCTTGATCTGATATCTATAGTCTGTTGATCTGATGTCTAGTATTCTCTGATCTGATGTCTATATAATCCTAATCTGATCTCCCTTGTTAAGTATGTTTTAATTCTATTGTATGATGTGATAGTTGTTTTTTGGACGTTGCGGCAGTTGTTCTGAGACGTTGTTGACTCAGCGAAAACGTTGTTCACTCAGCGCGGAAAAAAATGCTCGCGTAGGCGAAACTTACTATGTTTAGTAAGTGTGCAGCTGTCATGCGAAAAATTACTATATATAGTAATAGGTACATGTACACAGTGTACAGGGTATACGCGCTGAGTCTTTGCGCCTTTGAAAAAGTTTTTGGATCCACTTGAATTAGTTTCACCTTTTATAAATTCAAAACATAGGTATATTTTTTGGGTTACTAAGTTTAGGCCCATATGAGGTAACTTAATAGCAACTAGCCAATCAGATTAGAGTTATTTATTTTTAGCAAAATAAGAGCCAATTCTTATAGGATAAATGTGAGAAGAATTCGGCCAACTAGTGTTCATACTAGGATTAGTTTTTGTCCTTCTCTAATTTGGATTTTTATTGAGATTCAAATTGTAGGAAGAGAGGATATTTTGTAATGGCATATAATGGCATAGTTTCGGCCACCCTCTATTATAAATAGAGAGATTAGCCTCAACCAATAGTATTTTTTTAATTCTTTTGATAATATTGAACGTTTGTTCACTTGTGAAAACTCGAGAAGAGTTTTTCTAGGGTTAGCACCCTATGGGTGTTTTTCCTTATTGACTTTATCTTTAATAGGTTAGACTAAACTGGTGTTTTTTAATATGCTCTTGGAGAGAGTATTGTACGCTAAATCTATTAGATTTGAATGTTAAAGTTTTGCTTGTATTAAACTATTTTTCAGTTTGTATATACCGATTAAATATTTTAGTTAAATTGTTTATATGTTTTACATACGTTGTCCATTTATATTATGTATTTGGACGATGAGGTGTCTGGTGTGACACAATAGATTTCATCATTGGTTAAAAGACATAATATAAATGAGGTTCGTAACCGAGACAGTTTTGGACATATTGTCAGTTTAGGTTATTATGTGATTCAGAAATTGATTTGTCTAAACTAATTGAATCATATAGATATGTCCGGGGCAAATTGAACTTGACTATTTCGGATGAATTATCTTGTACGGATTTAATAGACTATTTATTCCTAGTATTCTATCTCTTAATCCCTAGACTAGAGCAGGCATGAGCCAAAGAGTGAGGTCACTTGATACCAATAGTCTCAGTAGGTTGGGTGCGCGTGTTTAGTTGCTTGGTGTGCTGTTGCTTGTCGAAAGAAAACCATGTACCCTGTGTCCGTGGTGATGGTGCTCCCGAGATGAGCTCGTTATGTTTATTATACTAAACCCGACAGGTGGACTTATGTCTAGTATAGTAAAAAGGTGAAGTGGTACTAATCTCGGATTATAAGAAGTTAATTAATTAATTTATCAGTAAATTAATAAATTAACGAGCACTATATCTTTGATGTTGGGAGATTAAAGAATAATTAATTTAGTTGTTGCGGAAGCAATTTTTGTGTAGGATGGTAGTGTCATAATTAATCCGTTAGAGGTACGATTAATTATGTAGTGGGGTAATTGATAAAATATAATTAATTATTTAATTAATTATTCCTAAGGGTTAATTAAGTAATTAACAAAGTGGAATTAATTAATTAAGTTTTAAAGTTCAATTGGAATTAGAAAATCCTAGAGATTATGAAATCTATTTGGATTTGAAATTCTAATTAGATTTGGTTACTAATTGGATTTGGAAACTAATTAATTATCCTAAACCCATTAGGAAGGCCAATCGTAAACCAATTTGGGGTCTCTCTTGTAACTTTATAAATAGACAAGAGATTAGCAATTCACAATACACAATTCATAAGTTTTCAAAACAAGAAAACCAGAGAGAGAAAGTCTAAAGAGAGAATTAATAAATTCTCCCTCAAAGTCGATTTTCTAGAACTCCAGGTGGCTGCACGTTCTCCTAGATCGGTCAACGGTTGAGCTTCTCAAATCCGGCGGCGCTTGGAGGTTGTGCGACTGCGAGTGCGCGAGTTCCCGGTGGCACGTGTGTGAGTTCCTGGCGGCACGTGTGCGAGTTCCCGGCGATGCGTGTATTACACTCGCAAGCAGTTCGGGCGACAGCGGCGCTTCGAGGAAATTCTGGCGAGTTCTTTTGTGGTGTATTGCTGATCGTTGGTTCGTTTCCCACACAACGTACGAGCTAGTATTGAGTCATACAAGCAATCACCTAAGTACACGCTTCAAGAGGTAATTCTTAAACTTCCGCTTTAATTAAAAATGTATTGTTGCGTGGAAAATCGAACAAGTAGAAGCCAAGATCTAGCGCAATGTTATTTCAAGTAAGGATTAGAATAGCGATTGTGCTAGAGCTTAGACCTGGTCAAGAGTTCCGATTCTGGAATGCATAGCACGAAAGTGAATTTTTTACCGGGTCCAGGCAGATAATCTTTCAAAATCATGCCACCAGTAACAACTTAACTACATAATTGAAAAGATTTTCGGTAGGGAATTCTCACCTTTAGAGGAACCATATCTTTGCTATCAAGAATTCCCATCAGTTTTGGTATCAGAGCTCAAAGAATTTTGTCAGGATAATTGTTATCAAACTTTTAACTTTGATCTAGTAGCAAGTGTTGGTTTTTTTCTTTTTAATTAGTTTTTTAAATTGCATGTTTAAAAAATTTTAGAAATTTTGCATGAAAGTTTACGTCTTTGGAACTAATTCAGAGAAATCCTTGGATAATATGAACTTGGAATTTTGAAACTTGCTTCTTGATTTTAAAGAAACACCAGTGTCATAATTTTCAAAATGGAAAGTGTTTTGATTTTAATTAAGCTGGTATAATTGGCAAAATAAATTTATTTTTCATGAATTTTTTGATTTCTTGCATGAAACGAAACTATCTTTACATGTTTTTAATTGCTGAATTTTTGAGAAAAATATTAAAACCAATTAAACCATCAAGAAATTAAGTTAACTCGGTTTAGGGGATTGTTCGACAACAATCTTGAGATTTCTTCATGTTCTTAATGGTACCCAACAATCTTGATTGTAAATCTTGTTTTTACCATCAAAGGTGCAATATTTGTAAAATTTGTAAGGTATTGTGGGCTTATTACATTATAATTAGTGCTATATTGCATTGCTATCGATCTTACTGGTCCTATGAAAGTGATCTAATTAAGTGATTTTGGTTAGGACTTTTGTTGGTGTGGTCTAAATAGGCATAGACTCAAATTAGCATGGTGTCTATTCTGTGATGGGTAGAATAGGAGGACCTGCTATGTAAATACAAAAAGTTGGATTTACCAAAAGGAGGTAGTCCCCAATGTGTTAGCCTAATTTGATTCTTCTTTTCCCCATTGAGCGAAGAACACTCTGGAATAAGAGAGAAAAAGGGCTTCACACGTTGGAAGACTTCTTCCCAGCAGCTCACCGAATTTTTTTCTGTTGCAGCTCAATTCAGTTCGGTTTCAGACTTAGCATCATGGAACCAGGTTTCTTGCTTATATAGTATTATTTAGTTTCAAAGATTGTCCACTTTTGTTTTCTTGGGTCTTTGGTTTTGCTGCCCGTTTTATCCTTGTTCTTTACTACGTTCGGTATTGTGGCGAAGGCATTGACATGGTGGCTCTCAAGAAATTTCTGGAGATGATGGTTTGCGGTGGCGATGACGTTTGGTGTTGGCGGCCGCTGGTGGCAGGGCGGCAAGTGCTGGAGGAAGAAGAAGACTTGGGAATAAGGAGGAGGAAAGGGTGTTTTGGGTTGAAGGCTGAAAAGGATTTTGGGCTAATTTAATTCATTTGGGCTGGTTGCTTATTAATTGTATTGGGCTACTGATTAGATTTAAAGGGCCCAAAATTAATTTGGTTGGCTTGCTATTTAATTGTATGGGCTGATTGTGGACTGTTATGTTACGGGCCTTATTTGGTTTCAGTTTTAGCCTTCAGTTATCTTAGGTGATGGGCTGCAGGTTAGGGGCTATTAATTATGCCTTTGGGCCATTGCTCTGCTGCTTAAATTTTAAATTTGATGGGCTGACCTATGCTTGGACTAAAGTTTTTGTTTTTTTTTAATGATTTATTTCTGGGCTGCCTTGTGCTTAGTATTGATGGGCTTGTGATGCTGGTTTTAAATTTTTGGGCTGATGCAAATTTAATTATTATGGCTGTTTTTGTTTAACTTATTGGTTGTTACATACCTATCTAAGATGTCTGGTATAGCTTGAATTGGCGAGGTGATGTTGTATGTTGCCAAAGCAACCTCTTCAGTTTTGCTTCGTTAGTTTAAATACCAATATGACAGTGTGTGTTGTGATTCATGCGACTGATTATCGGCCCAAAGGAAGGTTGTCAGTTGGCCAAAATCTAAACACATTTGTGGTATTGAACGTGTGACAATTATTGGGTTTTATTTGTGGATAATAAGTCGGTCCAAAGAAATGCTTATTATTCGACAAAACTGTATTGTCAATGTTTGGTTACTTTGCAAGAGTACCACTTGCAAGTTGAAGTTTCTGTCCAAAAACTAAACTCAATGTTGTGCTGGGTATCTTGAATAGGGAATAACCCTTTTGAATGTAATAACTATGTGGTAGTTATGATGAAGTTTATAAGTGAGCTTATGTTTAGTTATTTTGTTTTGTTCAGTTGATGTTAGTGCAAATATAGTTGCTACTATAAACTTCATTCCAACTTTAACTGGTACAAACTTTAAGCAATTGAAGGAGACACTGTTGACAATCCTTGGCTGTATGGATTTGGACCTTGCTCTTCGAGTTGATCTTCCCGCTCCCCTCACAGCTGAAGCTTCTCTTGATCAAAAAAGGGAATTAGAGAAGTGAGAATGATCAGACAAGATCAACTTGATGATTATGAAACGATCCATTCCAGAAACCTTAAGGGGCTGTATAGTAGAGGACAATTGTAGCGTAAAAGTATTCCTGACAGAGCTCGAAACGAGTTTTGTTAAAAGTGATAAGGTGGAGACAAGTACCCTTTTGGGAAAACTTGTTTCTATGAAGTATAAAGGCAGTGGGAACATCAGGGAGCACA
The DNA here is from genome assembly GCA_030378225.1 of Knoxia roxburghii. Classification (NCBI taxonomy): domain Eukaryota; kingdom Viridiplantae; phylum Streptophyta; class Magnoliopsida; order Gentianales; family Rubiaceae; genus Knoxia; species Knoxia roxburghii. Next base: position 38,276,465 of record CM059415.1, on the reverse strand, counting down.
TTATGAGTAGGTCTCACACTGCTTTACGACTAAAGGCATTCAATTTAGAGTTGTCAGAGAATGTATTGGAGCCTTTATTCTTGATTTCTCTTCCAGCACGTTTTGGGCAGTTCAAGGTCACTTACAGCTGCCAGAATGAGAAATGGACTGTAAATGAACTCATTTCGCATTGTGTGCAGGAAGAGGAACAATGCCCACAATGCGAAATTTTTTTGTGTTGTATGGTCACTTACAGCTATTTTTTTTGTGCTGACACTTCACATCAGAAGAAACAATGCCCTAAGTATCACGCTTGGCGTGTGAAGAAGGGTAAGTGCATTGTTTTTGTTTGCTCTGAAGTCAATTTGGTTTCAGCACCCAGACATACTTGGTGGGTAGATTCTGGTACTACTACTAACATAAGTTTCTCTATGCAGGGTTGCCTGAACTGCCGAAAGCCAACTGATACTGAAAGATACATCTATATGGGAAATGGCGAAGTGGCAGAAGTAGAAGCAATAGGCACTTTTAGGTTATTACTAAAGACTGGTGCTTTTCGGACCTGTATGAGACTTATGTAGTTTCTTCTTTTCGAAGGAATTTAGTTTTTGTTTCCATGTTGGACAAATCAGATTATTTTTGTTCTTTTGGAAATAGCCAGTTCAGTCTTGTACTAAACTTAACTAAAGTTGGTGCGGGTCTTTATCAAGTGGTGATAACTTGTATTTATTGTATACTATTCTTCATATCATGAAACCTTACATGTTGATTCCTGTGGCACTAAACGAAAATTAACAAATGAGAATTCTGTCACTTTGGCATAAACGTTTACGGCACATCTCTAAACAGAGGATTGAAAGACTAGTGACAAATGAAATTCTTGATTCACTTGACTCTTCAGATTTTTCAGTCTGAGTTGAGTGTATTAACGGCAAACTAACAAACAAAAGGAGATTTGGTGCTGACAGGTCTAAGGACGTCTTAGAACTAATACATACGAACATATGTGGTCCATTTCCTATGACTTCTTGGAATGGTAAAACATATTTCATTACATTCATAGACGACTATTCTCGTTATGGGTACCTATATCTCATTCATAAAAAGCCTCAGATGCTGGACATGTTCAAAAGCTTTAAGGCTGAAGTTGAAAATCAACTTAGCAAAAGTATTAAAGCCATATGATCTGACCGTGGTGCAGAATACTACGGTAGATATGATGGTTCAGGTGAACAACGTCCGGGGCCATTTGCTAAATTCCTCACTGAGTGTGGCATCATCCCACAGTACACCATGCCTGGTAGTTATTCTATAAATGGTGTAGCTGAAAGATGAAACAGAACCCTTAAAGATATGGTGCGTAGTATGATAAGTCATTCCATCTTGCCGTAATCCCTTTAGGGAGAAACACTAAAGACAGCCACATACCTTCTTAACAGAGTTCTAACTAAAGTAACAATTAAGACCCCTTATGAGTTATGGACATGCAAGCAGCCTAGTTTAAAACATTTGCATATTTGGAGTTGTCCAGCTGAGATAGACCTTATGTACCTAATGAAAGGTCCAGGGGATATAAGTTTTATGATCCCAAAACTAAATCCTTTTTTGAGATGGGAAATGCCCAATTCTTTGAGGATATTGAGTTTGGGGGGGGGGAGAAAAGGATTTTGTCCTTGAAAAGGAAGTTATTGCTCTTCCTACAGTTATCATTCCTGAGATTGTTTTAGAAACATCTCAAGACAGACAGGACAATGATATTGATTTCCCTCGTCAAGTTCAAAATGATATTCCAGAAAATCCAACTCAACAACCTCAAGAACATGTGCCATTAAGGAGATCCACTAGAGAAAGGACAAGTGAAATTCCAGATGATTATGTTACATTTCTTCTTGAGCGTGAGGAAACCATTAGCACAGTTGATGGTGATCCAATCAACATTAGTCAAGCTATGGAAAGTACTAATGCTCAAAAGTGGATAGATGCCATGAATAAGGAAATGAAGTCAATGAGTGACACTGATGTTTGGGATCTTGTCGAATTACCAGCAAGTGTGAAACCCATTGGTTGCAAATGGATTTCTATAACCAAAATGGATTCAAAAGGTAATATCGAGAGATATAAGGCTCGTCTTGTTGCTAAAGGGTTTACCAAAAAGGAAGATATCGATTATACTGAGACTTTTTATCCAGTATCGTCAAAAGACTCCTTTAGGGTATTAATGGCACTTGTGGCACATATCAATCTTGACCAACATCAGATGGATGTTAAGACGGCGTTTCTTAATGGTAATATTAATGAAACGATCTATATGGTGCAACCTGAAAATTATGTATCCGGAAATCCAGAACAGATGGTTTGCAAATTAAAGAAATCCATATATGGACTCAAACAAGCATCCCGTCAATGGTATCGTAAATTGAAAGATTTTGGGTAGGATCTGGGTTTGCACTTGCTCGATTTACCACGCAACAAAAATTTCTATTAAAGCGGAATCTTAGAAAAGTACCTTTGAAGCGTGCACTTGGTGATTCTCTTGTATGCCTCAAGACTATGACTTCACGTTGTGTGGGCAACGAACTAGAAGCCAATTGATCAGCTACTCACCACAATCCACCAGCTAGAAAACTCTAGCCCCGCAACACCTGGCACGTACTATAAATGCACCGCCCGCAGAGAGAGAAAGCTACGCGCAGCTGGTATAGACCAAGGCCAAAATTTTAGCCACTAGAAACCCAAAAACCAGCTGCACACTTTCTTGAAAATTCGACTTGGAGAGAGAAACATTTTCTCTCTCTAGAATTTTCTCTCTCTAGAAATCCTGTGGATTAATTGTGTTATTGTATTAATCTGAATGAGTGATCCCTTGTCTATTTATAGAGTTACAAGAGAGACTCCAAGTTGGTTTAGGATTGGTCTTCCTACTGGGTTTCTGTTTTCCTTCAATCCTGTTTCTGGACTGATACAGATTCTGTTTCCTTCAATCCTGTTCCTGGACTGATACACTCCCAACTGTCACAGGGATTCACTTATCCCAATCCAGTTCCTGGGATGAATCACTCCCAACTGACACAGGGATTCACTTATCCCAAACCAGTTACTGGGATGATTCACAACCAACTGACACAAGGATTAATTAATTTCTATATTAATTAAATCTACCTTTGTCAATAACCCAGTATATAATTAATCGTACCACTAACGGATTAATTATGGCACTACCAACCTACACCAGAATTGCTTCCGGAACAACTTAATTAAATTATATTCATAATCTCCCCACATCAAAGATATAGTGCTCGTTAATTCATTAATTTACTGATAAATTAATTCATCAACTTCTTAATATTCCGAGACTAGTACCACTCGACCTTTTTACTATACCGGACATAAGTCCACCGGCCGGGTTTAGTATAATAAACATTTCGAGCTCATCTCGGGAGCACCATCACCCCGGACGCACCGGTACATGGTTTCTTTTCGACAAGCAGCAGCACACCAAGTAACTAAACATGCACACCCAACCTACCGAGATTATTGGCCACAATTGACCTCACCCTTTGGCAGATCAAAGTACACTATGTCTAATCCTCATGCCCGCTCGAGTCTAGGGATTTAGAGATAGAATACAAGGATCGATTTGTCTATTGAATCAGTACAAGACAAATCATTCCTAAGAGTCAAGTTCAATATGCCCCGGGCATATCTATATGATTCAATTAGTTTAGACAAACTAATTATCTGAATCACATAATAACCTAGACCGACAGTTTGTCCAAAGCTGTCTCGGTTACGAACCTCATTTATATATTATGTCTTTCAACCAATGATGAGATCTACTGTGTCGCACCAGACACCTCATCATCTACTTACATAATATAAATGGACGATTTATGCACAACCAGATATGACTGAAACACAAATCGATATATTAAACTGGGAAACTGTACAATACAAGCATAGCTTATGTATTCAAATCCAACAATCTCCCACTAATACTTAAGCTGTGCTTTAAGTATACAACTACATACAATCCTATACAATCTGCTGCTATCTATCTAGAAAAACTGTCAAGGCTCTCCTAAGCATCTGATCCCCTTGCCCTTCACGTGAGCCTCAAAGACTTTAGAAGTCAATGTTTTCGTGAACGGATCTGCAAGGTTATCCTCTGATGCTATCTTAGCCATGACCACGTCTACCCTCTTTACGATGTCTCGTATCAGGTGGTACTTACGCTGTATATGTTTACTCGCCTTGTGGGCTCATGGTTCCTTCGAGTTTGCTACTGCACCGTTGTTATCACAATAAACCGTGATAGACTTTTGCAAACTAGGAATCACATCTAAGTCCACTAGGAAATATTTGAGCCATACTGCTTCTTTCGCTGCCTCTGATACGACAACGTACTCAGCCTCTATGGTAGAGTCCGCCACGCATTTCTGTTTACACTCTGCCAAACTATGGCTCCACCTCCCAGAGTAAACACATACCCTGAGGTAGACTTGCTCTTGTCCCTGTCGCTTTGGAAATCTGAATCTGTGTAACCTCGGGGTACCAGCTCAGACGCCTGATAGACCAGAACTTGGTCCCTCGTTCTGCGCAAATACTTGAGAATGCATTTTACTGCCTCCCAATGAGCTCTCCCGGGGTTACTCTGATATCTGCTCACCATGCCAACGACATAACAGATATCAGGCCTCGTACACAACATGGCATACATGAGACTTCCTACTGCCGAAGCATATGGAACTGTCTTCATGGTCTCTATCTCCTCAACAGTCTTAGGAGACTGTTCCTTAGATAGAAACACTCCATGTCTGAAAGGTAGAAAACCTTTCTTGGAGTTCTGCATGTTAAAACGGGCCAGAATCGTGTCTATGTATGATGCTTGGGAGAGCGTTAGTGAACGTTTCCTACGATCTCGAATAATCTTGATCCCAAGGATATGTCCCGCTTCTCCTAAGTCCTTCATATCAAATTGCTTGGACAGCCATGCCTTTACGTCTGATAACACTTTCTTGTTGTTGCCAATCAATAGAATGTCATCTACGTAAAGCACAAGAAACACCACTGAGTTTCCATCACGTCTGCGATATACACATTGCTCATCCGGACATTGAGTAAATCCAAAGGACTGGATTACTTCATCAAACCGGATGTTCCAAGATCTGGATGCCTGCTTAAGTCCATAAATAGACCTCTTAAGCCTGCAAACCTTATGCTCTTGGCCTTTTTCAATGAATCCCTCTGGTTGCTGCATAAAGATGGTTTCTTCAAGACTTCCGTTTAGGAAAGCTGTCTTGACATCCATCTGCCAAATCTCATAATCCATATGAGCAGCTATGGCCAAGAGAATCCGGATCAACTTAAGCATGGCTACCGGGGAGAAGGTTTCCTCATAGTCGATTCCCTCTTTCTGAGTATACCCCTTCGCCACCAGCCTAGCTTTAAAGGTTTCCACCTTCCCGTCAGGTCCTCTCTTACGTTTGTAGACACACTTGCATCCAATGGGCTTATACCCATCAGGCAGGTCCACAAGCTCCCAGACTTTATTGTGGTCCATTGACCCCATCTCGGATATCATTGCCTTACGCCAAGATTCTGCATCTTTATCTCGAAGCGCCTCATTATAGTTAACTGGGTCAGGTTCAGACACACCTGGGACCAGGTCTGAAGCCTCTCCCATGCCAATGAACCTGTCTGGCTGTCTCACAACCCTCCCACTACGATGAGGCACCGCCTGTGTAGGCGCATCATCTGTGATCTCATGTGCAGTGTGTGGTGTATCTACTTGTGCTGGTGCATCAGGATTAGTAGTTTGTCGTCTAAGCTCTTCTAGTACTATCTTACTCTTGGGCTTGTGGTCTAAGACATAGTCCTCTTCTAAAAATCTAGCGTTGGTACTTACCACCACCTTCTGATCTTTAAGACTATAGAATAGGCCACCTTTCGTTCCCCTAGGATATCCTACAAACAGAATTAATTCTGTTCTTGCATCTAACTTAGCCGTATCTGCCTTAAGCACATGTGCTGGGCAGCCCCAAATTCTGAGATGTCTTAGACTGGGCTTTCGCCCGTTCCACAACTCTATTGGGGTTGAAGGCACGGTTTTAGATGGTACAAGATTAAGAATATACATTGCCGTTTCCAAGGCATATCCCCAGAACGAACTTGGCAAATCACTATAGCTCATCATGGACCTAACCATTTCCATAAGAGTTCGGTTCCTCCTTTCTGCTACACCATTCTGCTGTGGCGTGCCAGGTGCAGACAACTGAGACTGAATTCCTACCTCAGTGAGATAATCTCGAAATTCATGGGACAGGTACTCCCCACCACGATCTGAACGCAGTGTCTTGATACTCTTACCATGATGCTTCTCCACATCTGCCCAAAACTCTTTGAACTTGCCAAAACATTCGGACTTGTGGCGCATTAGGTAAATGTATCCGTACCTAGAGTAATCATCCGTGAATGTCACGAAATACTCATATCCCCCTCGTGCCTGGACCGTCATAGGTCCACACAAGTCAGAATGAATCAACTCTAATACTTCTTTAGCTCTATAGCCTTTTGCTTTAAAAGGTCTCTTGGTCATCTTACCTTCCAAGCAAGATTCGCAGGTTGCATAACTGTCAATATCTAATGAACCCAAAGGTCCATCATTGACCAACCTCTGAATCCTACTAAGGTTTATATGACCTAGCCTTAGATGCCAAAGATAGGTTTGATTCATTTCAGAAGGTTTCTTCCTCTTATTAATGTTAGATTCTGAGCTATCTATCTCTATGTTTTGCGCAACAGGGGAGTTAGAGTTAACCACAAACAAATTGTCCGCCAATGAACCAGAACAAATAAGTTTTCCATTTCTTCTAATAACAACATAGTCATCAGAAAAAATAAACTTATACCCGTTCATCAAGAGTTTAGAAACCGAAATCAAGTTCTTTCTAAAACTCGGTACATAAAGACAATTAACTAACTCCAAGCTAGAATTTTCGAAATTCAACTTAACTACTCCCACTGCTTCTACTGACACTCTTGTAGTGTCGCCCAAGTAGATATCCAATTCGCCTTCTCGAAGCTTCTGGGTTACTTGGAACCCTTGCAAAGAATTACAAACATGGTCAGTGGCACCTGAATCCACACACCAAGTATCTGTGGGAATCGCCGCTAAACATGTCTCAGTAATTAAGGCATAATTTATCGTACTTATAAGCTTTGGACAATCCGTTTTCCAATGTCCCGTCTTATTGCACTTAAAGCACTTGTCTTTCGACTTCTTCTTTGCAATATCTGGCTTAGGCACAATTTGTGCCTTTTTAGCTACTCCCTCGAGCTTTCTCTTCTTCTTTCCAGCCTCAGGCTCAGAAGAAGATTCTAAAGCTTCGACTGCGACTAAAGCTCGCTTCTTCTCTTGAAGAAGACTTTTAGCCGCCATCAACTCTGCCAAGAGCTCGGATGAACTCCACAACATCTTACTTATGTTGTAGTTCAACCGAATCCATTCATAGCTTTGAGGCGCCATCAACTATGCCAAGAGCTCGGATGAACTCCACAACATCTTACTTATGTTGTAGTTCAACCGAATCCGCTCATAGCTTTGAGGCAAGCTCTGGAGGACAATATCGGCTTTGGTTTCACCAACGATTTCGCCTCCCACTACCTCAACCTTGTTGATGTTACTAATCATGTTAATGACACGATCTCTCACAGGAGCGCTCTCAGCCCTAAGGACAATGTCCAAGTTACGACTTCCATCGACATTATTAGTTCCAGTTAAATTCTTGTTTTTCAAAATAGCAGCTAAAGGATTGAGTGCCATATCGATTTAAACTGGAAAGTAAACAAACAGTGTTTCAGTTATATATGCTAGAATTTTCGAAAACATGAAAATTCAATTAATTATTGATTTCCCTTAAAACAATAATATTAATCCACCAACATCTCATCCACTGGGATTCTCGCAAGCCACGTAGTGTGGACGTTTACGCTAACCCACATTCGTTTGAGAAGAACCAAGTTCATTAACTACACTATCTGACCAACGATCTTTTGATCAATGTAGCTAATAGTCGGTGCTTTCAGCCGTACAAGTAAGCAGCGTAACCTCGCGGGAGGAATACTGCAGATCATACACTAAGTGTGTGCCATTACGTGACTTCTGAGTTTATTACCTCAGGATAGTGCGCCTCAGATGGAGAGGGTGTCGTATTTCTCCTAGTTAAACTCGCTCTAGTCATCTTACTCAGAAGCTCATAGTCTAGCGATCTCGGGGCTGGACTCATCCGAATGGAGGAAGGCCCTAATGCCAACGCGCAAGCCCACCCACATCGCATATGAACCCGTAATGGTGGCCATGGGGATATAACACAACCCGTTCCCACTTAGATTTCCAAAATGAGGGTTTTTCCGGTTTTAACATGCAATTAACTAACCTAAGTTATATGCAACCATAAAACCATACATGCTTTAATTCATGCATCTAAAATACAGCATAAAAATAAAGCATAAAAATTAAAACAATAAATACGGGAAATAAATTTGAAAAAATAAATTCCCCGACTATTATGGTTTTAATTGCTTCCATCATTTGCCTTGATCTCGTGTACCGCCACGTCAGTCGATGGAGAGAGTTTTGAATTTCAAAAAAACAAAAACTGGAGGAAAAACGGGCCAAAAACAGCCCGAACGGGCCGCGCTGCCCGCGCGCACAGCCCGCACGGGCCCTGCGCGCGACGCAGTGCCCGTGCGCCCGCGCGCCCGCGCGGCCCGCACGGGCCGTGCGCGCTGGCCTGGGCGTCTGCGCGGCCGCGCGCGCCTGCAGCAGCTGCTGCTGCTGCCTGCTGCTGCCCTCCTTTGGCTGCCGGTGGCGTTTTTGCTACCGGCGATTGTTGCCGGCGTCGCCTCCTGCCGCCAACTCTTCCTTCGCTTTTTCCCACGCTATTTGGTCTTCTTGCAATTCGTTCTGGGTTTTCCTGGGTTTCTTCAAATTCATGATAACCTAAAACCCACGAATCCAAGTCGCCCACTATAACGCCTTCGATTACATAAAAAACAATTTTCCTACTACAAGGCATTCTAGGAAAATTAAATAATCGAAATTACATAGAAAAAATCCTACTACAGATTTAATCTAATCCTACACGGCTTCCAACACGTGGTTAAACTATTACAAACATTCATAATAAAATTAAATCCGGACATGTCCCGGAGTTTAATTAAAACCCATACAAACGTAACCATAATAGTCGGGATTCTAAACCACCTGCAAATAAAACCATGTAATAAATCGTACAAGCACAGAACCCCCTAAACCTGGCTCTGATACCAATTGAAAGATTTTGGGTAGGATCTGGGTTTGCACTTGCTCGATTTACCACGCAACAAAAATTTCTATTTAAGCGGAATCTTAGAAAAGTACCTTTGAAGCGTGCACTTGGTGATTCTCTTGTATGCCTCAAGACTATGACTTCACGTTGTGTGGGCAACGAACTAGAAGCCAATTGATCAGCTACTCACCACAATCCACCAGCTAGAAAACTCTAGCCCCGCAGCACCTGGCACGTACTATAAATGCACCGCCCGCAGAGAGAGAAAGCTACGCGCAGCTGGTATAGACCAAGGCCAAAATTTTAGCCACTAGAAACCCAAAAACCAGCTGCACACTTTCTTGAAAATTCGACTTGGAGAGAGAAACGTTTTATCTCTCTAGAATTTTCTCTCTCTAGAAATCCTGTGGATTAATTGTGTTATTGTATTAATCTGAATGACTGATCCCTTGTCTATTTATAGAGTTACAAGAGAGACTCCAAGTTGGTTTAGGATTGGTCTTCCTACTGGGTTTCTGTTTTCCTTCAATCCTGTTCCTGGACTGATACAGATTCTATTTCCTTCAATCCTGTTCCTGGACTGATACACTCCCAACTGTCACAGGGATTCACTTATCCCAATCCAGTTCCTGGGATGAATCACTCCCAACTGACACAGGGATTCACTTATCCCAAACCAGTTCCTGGGATGATTCACAACCAACTGACACAAGGATTAATTAATTTCTAAATTAATTAAATCTACCTTTGTCAATAACCCAGTACATAATTAATCGTACCACTAACGGATTAATTATGGCACTACCAACCTACACCAGAATTGCTTCCGGAACAACTTAATTAAATTATATTCATAATCTCCCCACATCAAAGATATAGTGCTCGTTAATTCATTAATTTACTGATAAATTAATTCATCAACTTCTTAATATTCCGAGACTAGTACCACTCGACCTTTTTACTATACCGGACATAAGTCCACCGGCCAGGTTTAGTATAATAAACATTTTGAGCTCATCTCGGGAGCACCATCACCCCGGACGCACCGGTACATGGTTTCCTTTCGACAAGCAGCAGCACACCAAGTAACTAAACACGCGCACCCAACCTACCGAGATTATTGGCCACAATTGACCTCACCCTTTGGCAGATCAAAGTACACTATGTCTAATCCTCATGCCCGCTCGAGTATAGGGATTTAGAGATAGAATACAAGGATCGATTTGTCTATTGAATCAGTACAAGACAAATCATTCCTAAGAGTCAAGTTCAATATGCCCCGGGCATATCTATATGATTCAATTAGTTTAGACAAACTAATTATCTGAATCACATAATAACCTAGACCGACAGTTTGTCCAAAGCTGTCTCGGTTACGAACCTCATTTATATATTATGTGTTTCAACCAATGATGAGATCTACTGTGTCGCACCAGACACCTCATCATCTACTTACATAATATAAATGGACGATTTATGCACAACCAGATATGACTGAAACACAAATCGATATATTAAACTGGGAAACTGTACAATACAAGCATAGCTTATGTATTCAAATCCAACATAAGTTTCATCAAGTTGTTCTTTCTTTTGGTTTTGAGGTCAATCTAGTAGAGGATTGTGTGTATCACAAGTTCAGTGGGAGTAAAAATATTTTCCTAATTTTGTATGTTGATGACATACTTCTGGCATGCAACGATATAGGCTTATTGCGTGAAACCAATAAATTGTATGTTGTGACCATTGTTATTTTTAGTTACATTTATAGTGACAAAGGCCCCTTTGATCCTGCATTGACATGATTGATGGACGGGATTGTTTACAATGATAGCAAAATTTGAGTACTCATAAAGTTTTGGCATAATATGCCACTGCGAGGTATAATGTATAGTCCAAGTGAAATCCGTAAGGTATTGTGGAGTTATTACATTATGATTAGTGATATATTGCATTGCTATCGATCTTACTAGTCATATGAAAGTGATCTAATTAAGTGATTTTGGTTAGGACATTTGTTGGTGTGGTCTAAATAGGCATAGACTCAAATTAGCATGGTGTCTATTCTGTCATGGGTAGAATAAGAGGACCTGCTATGTAAATACTAAACTTTTTATTTACCAATAGGAGGTAGTCCCAAATGTGTTAGCCTAATTCGGTTCTTCTTTTCCCCATTGAGCGAAGAACACTCTGGAATAAGAGAGAGAAAGGGCTTCATACGTTGGAAGACTTCTTCCCAGCAGCTCACCGGATTCTTTTCTGTTGCAGCTCAATTCAGTTTGATCCTTAGGCCCTCAATCCATATGCAATAAACTAAATAATACTATATAAGCAAGAAACCTGGTTCCATAATGCTAAGTCTGAAACTGAACTGAATTGAGCTGCAATGGAAAAAAATCCGGTCAGCTACTGGGAAGAAGTCTTCTAACGTGTGAAGCCCTTTTTCTCTCATATTCCAGAGTGTTCTTTGCTCAATGGGGAAAATAATAACCGAATTAGGCTAACACATTGGGGACTACCTCCTTTTGGTAAATACAACTTTTAGTATTTACATAGCAGGTCCTCATATTCTACCCATCACAGAGTAGGCACCATGCTAATTTGAGTCTATGCCTATTTAGACCACACCAACAAAAGTCCTAACCAAAATCACTTAATTAGATCACTTTCATAGGACCAGTAAGATCGATAGCAATGCAATATACCACTAATCATAATATAATAAGTCCACAATACCTTACAGATTTTACAATCTCCCATTTAAACTATACATTATACCTCGCAGTGGCATATTATACCAAAACTTTATGAGTACTCAGATTTCGCTATCATCATAAACAATCCCGTCCATCAATCATGTCAATGCAGGATCAAAGGAGCCTTTGTCACCATAAGTGTAACTAAACCCAACAATGGTTACAACATCAACATAATCAAACGACATGGATCAAGTGTGGAAGTATAGCATGGAAAATTCATGTAATGTGATATATAACATGAATTTCCAACTAGTCCTCTTTATTCTTGGTAGAGATCAACCAAGTCTAATATGAAAATGGAACACTTAAAACTGGAAACTTTATACTGTAACTAAAACTTTATACTTGAAACTTGAATGCTATAGCACTGTAACCAAAATCATAGAACCCAAAAGAAACCAAATTTACAAACTCTCACTAATCCATTACATTACTAGATAACATAACACCCATCCAAACAACATGTTCAAGAAAGACTTTAGGTGGTAAACCCTTAGTGAAAGGGTCTGCAATATTGGAGTTCGTCCCAATATGTTCTATGACAATCTGAAAATTCTGAATCCTTTCTCTAACAACTAGGAATTTGATGTCAATATGTTTCAACTTGGTCGAACTCCTATTGTTGTAAGAAAAATCTACAGCTACTTTATTGCCACAAAATAACTTCAGTGGTCTTTCAACACCATCCACAATTCGCAGTCCTGTGACAAAATTCTGCAGCTACAAAGCTTGATTGGATGCCTCAGAATAGGCTATATATTCCGCTGCCATGGTAGAGGTAGCTATAAGTGATTGCTTAACACTTTTCCAAGAGATAGCACCTCCAGCTAATAAATAAACATAGCCTGAAGTTGACCTGAATAACCAAAGATCTCTATTCGACCAGAACTCCTATATGTGAGCATATGATCTGTAGTGCCTCAAAGATACCTCAAAACTCTTTTGACTGCTTTCCAATGACCCAAACCTGGATTACTGAAGAATCTACCAAGAACTCCAACAATATATGCAATATCTGGGCGTGTACAAATCATAGCATAAAGAATCTTCTGCATTTCCTTCCTTTCAAAATCATTTTTGGGACACTAATCGAGACTAAACTTATCCCCTTTAGAAACTGGAGTATCACAAGGTCTACAATACTGCATACCAAATCTCTTAAGAACCTTCTGAATATAGCCCTTTTGTGATAACTGAAGTATACCCTGAGAAAGATCTCGGTGTATCTAAATACCCAACACAAAAGAGGCGTCCCCAAGATCTTTCATTTCAAAATTCTTTGATAGAAATTTCTTGGTTTCACGCAATAAGCCTATATTGTTGCATGCTAGAAACATGTCATCAATATACAAAATTAGGAAAATATATTAACTCCCACTGAACTTGTGATACACAATCATCTACTAAATTAACCTCAAAACCAAAAGAAAAAACAACTTGATGAAACTTACGATACCATTGATGGGATGCTTGTTTGAGTCCATAGATGGATTTCTTTAATTTGCAAACCATCTTTTCTGGATTCCCAGATACATAATTTTCAGGTTGCACCATATAGATTTTTTTCATTAATATTACCATTAAGAAACACTGTTTTAACATCCATCTGATGTAATTCAAGATTAAAATGTGCCACAAGTGCCATTAATACCCTAAAGGAGTCCTTTGACGATACTGGAGAAAAATTCTCAGTATAATCAATACCTTCTTTTTGGGTAAACCCTTTAGCAACAAGAAGAGCCTTATATCTCTCGATATTACCTTTTGAATCCCTTTTGGTTCTAAAAATCCATTTGCAACCAATGTGTTTCACACCTTCTGGTAATTCGACAAGATCCCAAACGTCATTGTCACTAATTGACTTCATGTCCTCATTCATAGCATCTATCCACTTTTGAGCATTAATACTTTCCATAGCTTGACGAAAGTTGATTGGATCACCATCAACTGTGCTAATGGTTTCCTCATGCACAAGAAGAAATGTAATATAATCATATAGAATTGCAGCTCTCTTTTCTCTAGTGGATCTCCTTAATGGCACATGTTCTTGAGGTTGTTGAGTTTGATTTTCTAGAATATCATTTTGAACTTGACGAGGTAAATCAATATCATTGTCATGTCTGTCTTGAGATGTTTCTGGAACAATCTCTGGAATGATAACTGTAGGAAGAGAAATAACTTCCTCGTCAAGGACAAAATCCTTATCTTCCCCACACCCCCCAAACTCAATATCCTCAAAGAACTGGTCATTTCCCGTCTTAAAAAAGGATTTAGTTTTGGGATCATAAAACTTATATCCCCTGGACCTTTCAGCATATCCAACAAAATAACTAATTGTTCTGGAATCCAGCTTCTTTTCATTAGGCACATAAGGTCTAGTCTCAGCTGGACAACCCCAAATATGAAAAATGTTTAAGACTAGGCTTCTTGCCTGTCCATAACTCATAAGGGGTCTTAATTGTTGCTTTAGTTGGAACTCTGTTAAGAAGGTATGTGGCTGTCTTAAGTGCTTCTCCCCAAAGTGAATGTGGCAAGATGGTACGACTTATCATACTATGCACCATATCTTTATGGGTTCTGTTTTGTTTTTCAGCTACACCATTCATAGAAGGACTACCAGGCGTGGTGTACTGTGGGACGATGCCACCCTCATCGAGGAATTTAGCAAATAGCCCTGGGCGTTGTTCACCTGAACCATCATATCTACTGTAGTATTCACCACCACGGTCAGATCGTATGGCTTTAATACTTTTAATAAGTTGATTTCCAACTTCAGCCTTAAAGCTTTTGAACACGTCCAGCGCCTGAGAGTTTTCATGAATGAGATGTAGGTACCCATAATGAGAATAGTCGTCTATGAACGTAATGAAATATGTTTGAACATTCCAAGAAGTCGTAGGAAATGGACCACATATGTCTGAATGTATTAGTTCTAAGACGTCCTTAGACCTATCAACACAAAATCTCCTTTTGTTTGTTAGTTTGCCCTTAATACACTCAACACAGACTGAAAAATCTGAAGAGTTAAGTGAATCAAGAATTCCATTTTTCACTAGTCTTTCAATCCTCTGTTTAGAGATGTGCCCTAAACGTTTATGCCAAAGTGACATAGAATTCTCATTTGTTAGTTTTCGTTTAGTGCCATGGGAATCAACATGTAAGGTTTCATGATATGAAGCAACAATATGCAATAAATACAAATTATCACCACTTGATAAAGACCCGACACCAACTTTAGCTGAGTTTAGTACAAGACTGAACTGGCTATTTCCAAAAGAACAAAAATAACCTGATTTGTCCAACATGGAAACAGAAACTGAATTCCTTCTAAAAGAAGGAACTACGTGAGTCTCATATAGGTCAAAAAAATAGCCAGTCTTTAGTAAAAACCTAAAAGTGCCTATTGCTTCTACTTCTGCCACTTTGCCATTTCCCATATTGATGCACCTTTCAGTATCAGTTGGCTTTCGGCAGTTCAGGCAATCCTGCATAGACAAACTTATGTGAGTAGTAGCACCAGAATCCACCCACCAAGTATGTCTGGGTACTGAAACCAAATTGACTTCAAAGCAAACAAAAACAATGCACTTACCCTTCTTTACACGCCAAGCGTGATACTTAGGGCATTGTTTATTCTAATGTGAAGCGTCACCACAAAAGAAACAGCCAGATTTCTTATCCTTTGTCTGTTTCTTCGATGGTGGTGTGTTTAAAGGTTTTATCCCTTTTATTTCTTTTGTTAGTAGCCTTAGAGGTAGTAGCCAAATTAGCACTTTCAGTTTGTTCGTGCTTTTGACGTTCCTCTTCTTGCACACAATGCGAAATTAGTTCATTTAGAGTCCATTTCTCCTTCTGGCAGCTGTAAGTGGCCTTGAACTGCCCAAACGTGCAGGAAGAGAAATCAAGACTAAATGCACCAATACATCCTCTGACAACTCTAAATTGAGTGCCTTTAGTCGTAAAGCAATGTGAGACATATTCATAACGTGGTCCCTGATGTTCCCAGTGCCTTTATACTTCATAAAAACAAGTTTTCCCAAAAAGGTTCTTGTCTCCACCTTATCATTTTTAACAAAACTCTTTTCGAGCTCTGTCAGAAACACTTTTGCGCTATAATTCTCCTCTACAATATAGCCCCTTAAGGTTTCTGGAATGGACCGTTTCATAATCATCAAGCTGATCCCGTCTGATCGTTCCCACTTCTCTAAGTCTTTTTTTTATCAAGAGAACTTTCAACTGTGAAGGGAGCGGGACGATCAACTCGAAAAGCAAGATCCAAATCCATACAGCCAAGGATTATCAACAGTGTCTCCTTCCATTGCTTAAAGTTTGTAGCACTTAAAGCTGGAATGGAGTTTATAGTAGCAATTGTATTTGCACTAGCATCAATTGAACAAAAAATAATAATCAAACATAAGCTCACATATAAACTTCATCTACAACATGATTATTACATTCAAAAGAGTTATTCCCCATTCAAGATTCCCAACGCAACATTGAGTTTAGTCTTTGGACAGAAACTTCAACTTGCAAGCGGTACTCTTGCGTAGTAATCAAACATTGACGATACAGTTTTGTCGAATAATAAGCCTTTCTTTAGACCGACTTATTATCCACAATTAAAACCCAATAATTGTCACACATTCATTACCACAAATGCGTTTAGATTTCGGCCAACTGACAAACTTCCTTTGGGCCGATAATCAGCCGCATGAAATCACAACACACACTATCATCTTGGTATTTAAACTAAGGCTTAAATCCATTTTTGGCCCCTCATAACATAGGTCCTCATAACATAGGTCATTCCAGTTTGGGTCCCCCATATGTTTTAGTCACAAATTTTAGTTCCACTTAAAATTTTTTTTACCAATTATGGTCCCTTTTAACGGAAAAGTTTAGAAGATAACGGATTAACTCATTTGTTCTCTAGTCAAAACTTTTTTTTTTCAAAATGATTTGTACTATGATATTTTTAATCCATTTTATAACTCGGTTCCTTATGGATGTTCAACCCATGTAGATCGACTCACAATCCAAAATGAGGGCTGAAACCCTAAATGGGTTGAATATTCATGATGATCTGAATTATAAAATTTGTTGAAAACATCACGGTACAAATCATTTTGAAGAAAAAAACTAGGTTTGACTAGCAATCAAATGAGGTAATCCGTTATCTTCTAAACTTTTCCGTTAAAAGGGACCATAATTGGTAAAAAAAATTTAAGTGGGACTAAAATTGGCGACTAAAACATATGGGAGACCAAAACTGGAATAACCCATGTTATGAGGGACCAAAAATGGATTTAAGCCTTAAACTAACAAAGCAAAGCTGAAGAGGTTGCGTTGGCAACATACTGCACCTCGCCAATTCAAGCTATACCAGACATCTTAGATAGGCATGTAACAACCAATAAGTTAAACAAAAACAACCATAATAATTAAATTTTCATCAGCCCAAAAATTTAACACCAGCATCACAAGCCCATCAATAATAAGCACAGGCAGCCCAGAAATAAAGCATTAAAAAAAATTTAGTCCAAGCATAGGTCAGCCCAGCAAATTTAAAACTTAATCAGCAGAGCAATGACCCAAGGGCATAATTAATAGCCCATAACCTGCAACCCATCACCTTAGATAACTGTAGGCTAAAACTCAAACCAAATAAGGCCCGTAACTTAACAGCCCATAATCAGCTCATGCAATTAAATAGGCAAGCCAACCAAATTAATTTTAGGCCCTTTAAATCTAATCAGCAGCCCAATACAATTAATAAGCAACCAGCTCAAATGAATTAAATTAGCCCAAAATCCTTTTCAGCCTTCAACCCAAAACACCCTTTCCTCCTCCTTATTCCCAAGTCTTCTTCTTCGTCCAGCACTTGAGGCCCCGCCACCAGCGGTCGCCAACACCAAACATCATCGCCACCGCCAACCATCATCTCTAGAAATTTCTTAAGAGGCACCCTGTCAATGCCTTCGCCACAATACCGAACGTAGCAAAGAACAAGGACAAAACGGGCAGCAAAACCAAAGACCCAAGAAAACAAAAGTGAAGAATCTTTGACCGGAAAACAAAGCCGACAACAAAACCAAAGAGGCGGACCAAAAACTAGAGGTGGTAAAAGAAATAAAGACATGCGGCCTGTGCAAAAAAAAAATCTCAACACCGAATGAGAAGCAAAACAGGAACGAAGCAACCTTTCGAAGAAGAGAAACGTGAAAACCAACAACAGCAACTTCAAAACCGAAAAAAGGAGCCAAGGCAACCAAAATATGGTAATTTTTATTCTTCTAAAAACCAAAAATGAAAGAGGAAATTTAAACCAAAATCGGGAAACAGTGATGAAGGCCAAATCAAAAAAAGAAACTACATTTTCCAACTTGGGCTCAATCGCCAAAATCAAAGCTAAATTTACAAGAATTCAAACCACAACCATAACTTTAAAACCAAAATATCCTTAACAACAAATTGATGGGTGCTCTGATACCACTTGTTAAAATCCTTAGGCCCTCAATCCATATACAAGAAACTAAATAATACTATAGAAGCAAGAAACCGGGTTCCATGATGTTAAGTCTGAAACCAAACTGAATTGAGCTGCAACGGAAAAGAATCTGGTGAGCTGCTGGGAGGAAGTCTTCCAACGTATGAAGCCCTTTTTCTCTCTTATTCCAGAGTATTCTTCGCTCAATGGGGAAAAGAAGAACGGAATTAGGCTAACACATTGGGGACTACCTCCTTTTGGTAAATACAACTTTTAGTATTTAAATAGTAGGTCCCCTATTCTACCCATCACAGAATAAGTACCATGCTAACTTGAGTCTGTGACTATTTAGACCACACCAACAAAAGTCCTAACCAAAATCACTTAATTAGATCACTTTCATAAGACCAATAAGATCAATAGCAATGCAATATACCACTAATTATAATGTAAGAAGTCCACAATACCTTACAGATTTTACAATCTCCCATTTGGACTATACATTATACCTCGCAGTGGCATATTATGCCAAAACTTTATAAGTACTCAGATTTCACTATCATCTTAAACAATACCTTCCATCAATCATGTCAATGCAGGATCAAAGGGGCATTTGTCACCATAAGTGTAACTAAACTCAACAATGGTCACAACATCAACACAATCAAACGACATGGATCAAAAGTGGAAGAATATCATGGAAAATTCATGTAATGTGATCTATAATATGAATTTCCAACTAGTCCTCTTTATTTTTGGTAGAGATCAACCAAGCCTAATATGAGAATGAAAAACTTAAAACTGGAAACTATATACGGTAACCAAAACTTTATACTTGAAACTTGAATGCTATAACACTGTAACCAAAATCATAGAACCCAAAAGAAACCAAATTTACAAACTCCCACTAATCCATTACATCACTAGATAACATAACACCCATCCGAACAACATGTTCAAGAAAGACTTTGGGTTGTAAACCTTAGTGAAAGGGTCTACAATTTTGGAGTTCATCCCAATGTGTTCTATGGCAATCTGACCATTCCGAATCTTTTCTCTAATAACTAGGAATTTGACGTCTATATGCTTTGAGTTGGTCGAACTCCTATTGTTGTTAGAAAAATCTACAGCTGTTTTACTATCACAAAATAACTTCAGTAGTTTTTCAACACTATCTACAATTCACAGTCCTGTGACAAAATTCCGTAGCTGTAGAGTTTGATTGAATACCTCAAAACAGGCTATATATTCTGCTGCCATAGTAGAGGTAGCTATAAGTGATTGCTTGACACTTTTCCAAGGAATAGCACCTCCCGCTAATAAATAAACATAGCCTAAAGTTGACTTGGAATTGTCTAGGCATCCATTATAATCAGAGTCTGAATAACCAACGATCTCTATTCGACCAGAACTCCTACATGTGAGCATATGATCTATAGGGCCTCGAAGATACCTCAAAACTCTTTTGACTGCTTTACAATGACCCAAACCTTGATTACTTAAGAATCTACCAAGAACTCCAACAATATATGCAATATCTGGGCGTGTACAAATCATAGCATACATAAGACTCCCCATAGCCAAAGCACAAGGAATCTTCTACATTTCTTTCCTTTCAAAATCATTGTTGGGACACTGATTGAGACTAAACTTGTCCCCTTTAGAAACTAGAGTATCACAAGGTCTACAATCCTGCATACCAAATCTCTTAAGAACCTTCTCGATATAGCCCTTTTGTGATAACTGAAGTATACCCCGAGAACGATCTCAGTGTATCTGAATACCCAACACAAAATAGGCGTCCCCAAGATCTTTCATTTCAAAATTTTTTGATAGAAATTTGTTGGTTTCACACAATAAGCCTATATCGTTGCATGCCAGAAGTATGTCATCAACATACAAAATTAGGAAAATATATTTACTCCCACTGAACTTGTGATACACACAATTCTCTACTAGATTGATCTCAAAACTAAAATAAAGAACTTGATGAAAATTACGATACCATTGATGGGATGCTTGTTTGAGTCCATAGATAGATTTCTTTAGTTTGCAAACAATCTATTCTGGATTTCCAGATACATAATTTTCAGGTTGCACCATATAGATCGTTTCATTAATATTACCATTAAGAAACTTCATCTTAACATCCATCAGATGTAGTTCAAGATTTAAATGTGCCACAAGTTCCATAAATACCCTAAAGAAGTCTTTTGACGATACTGGAGAAAAAGTCTCAGTATAATCGATACCTTCCTTTTGGGTAAACGCTTTAGCAACATGACGAGCCTTATATCTCTCGATATTACCTTTTGAATCCCTTTTGGTTCTAAAAATCCATTTGCAATCAATGGGTTTCACACCTTCTTGTAATTTAACAAAATCTTAAACTTCATTGTCACTCATTGACTTCATTTTCTCATTCATGGCATCTATCCACTTTTGAGCATTAGTACTTTCCACAGCTTGACTAAAGTTGATTGGATCACCATCAACTGTGCTAATGGTTTTCTCATTCTCAAGAAGAAATGTAACATAATCATCTGGAGTTGCACTTCTCCTTTCTCTAGTGGATCTCCTTAATGGCACATGTTTTTGAGGTTGTTGAGTTTGATTTTCTGGAATATCATTTTGAACTTGACGAGGGAAATCAATATCATTGTCCTGCATTTCATGAGATGTTTCTGAAACAATCGCAGGAATGATAACTGTAAGAAGAGAAACAACTTCCCCTTCAAGGACAAAATCCTTATCCCCCCCCCCCCCCAAAACTCAATATCCTCAAGGAACTGGGCATTTCCCATTTCAAAAAAGGATTTTGTTTTGGGATCATAAAACTTATATCCCCTGGACTTTTCAGCATATCCAACAAAATAACAACTAATTGTTCTGGACTCCAGCTTCTTTTCATTAGGCACATAAGGTCTAGCCTCAGCTGGACAACCCCAAATATGCAAATGTTTAATATTAGGCTTCTTGCATGTCCATAACTCATAAGGGATCTTAATTGTTGCTTTAGTTGGAACTCTGTTAAGAAGGTATGTGGCTGTCTTAAGTGCTTCTCCCCAAAGGGAATGCGGCAAAATGGTACGAATTATCATACTACGCACCATATCTTTAAGGCTTCTGTTTTGTCATTCAGTTATACCATTCATAGATGGACTACCTGGCATGGTGTATTGTGGGACGATGCCTTACTCATAGAGGAATTTAGCAAATAGCCCTGGGCGTTATTCACCATTACATTATGATTAGTAAATATGAGAATGGAGTCAACTTGGGGACTTAACCAATTAAGTTTATCCCATATCTTAAGTATCAACAGCTCAATCCTTAAAGTTTATCCACAAATGTTTATACTCATTCCAGTTTAAGTCTATACTGGAATGTTTATACTGGAAAATATGGGTACGATATTCCAGTATAGACTTACGTAAATATCAGTTATTCGTGCGTAAATATCTACAATTTATGGTGCGTTTAACCGGTATCCTTAGATATTGTGGGTACGATTTGTACCCAGTATAACCTGTTATATTGGTGCATAAATATCGATTAGTATGTCTGACATACGTACCCATTCTGTCTGATATCCAGTATTTCCATTGTAATGGTAAATATCGAGGAATTTAGGATTGAAACTGATTGTGGTCCACAAATGTTTATGGGGACTAAATGAACTCATTTCACATTGTGTGCAAGAAAAGGAACGTCAAAAGCAAGAACAAACTGAAAGTGCTAATTTGGCTACTACATCTAAGGCTATTAACAAAAGAAAGAAAATGGATAAAACCTTTAAACAAAAGGACAAAACAGTTGTGGCTGCACAACCATCGAAGAAACATGCAAAGGATAATAAATCTATCTGCTTCTTTTGTGGTGACGCTTCACATCAGAAGAAACAATGCCCTAAGTATCACACTTGGCGTGTGAAGAAGGGTAAGTGCATTGTTTTTGTTTGTTCTGAAGTCAATTTTGTTTCAGCACCCAGACATACTTGGTGGGTAGATTCTGGTACTACTACTCACATAAGTTTGTCTATGCACGGTTGCCTGAACTGCCGAAAGCCAAATGATACTGAAAGATGCATCTATATGGGAAATGGCGAAGTGGCAGAAGTAGAAGCAATAGGCACTTTTAGGTTATTACTAAAGACTGGCTGTTTTTTGGACCTGTATGAGACTTATGTAGTTCATTCTTTTCGAAGGAATTTAGTTTCTGTTTCCATGTTGGACAAATCAGGTTATTTTTGTTCTTTTGGAAATAGCCAGTTCAGTCTTGTACTAAACTCAACTAAAGTTGGTGTCGGGTCTTTATCAAGTTGTGATAACTTGTATTTATTGTATACTGTTGCTTCATATCTTGAAACATTACATGTTAATTCCCGTGACACTAAACATAAATTAACAAATGAGAATTCTATGTCACTTTGGCATAAACGTTTAGGGTACATCTCTAAACAAAGGATTGAAAGACTAGTGACAGATGGAATTCTTGATTCACTTGACTATTCAGATTCTTCAGTCTGTGTTGAGTGTATTAAGGGCAAACTAATAAACAAAAGGAAATTTGGTGTTGACGGGTCTAAGGACGTCTTAGAACTAATACATACGGACATATGTGGTCCATTTCCTACGACTTCTTAGAATGGTCAATCATATTTCATTACGTTCATAGACGACTATTCTTGTTATGGGTACCTATATCTCATTCATGAAAAGTCTCAGGCACTGGACGTGTTCAAAAGATTTAAGGCTGAAGTTGAAAATCAACTTAGCAAAAGTATTAAAGCCATACGATCTGACCGTGGTGGTGAAAACTACGGTAGATATGGTGGTTCAGGTGAACAACGCTTAGGGCCATTTGCTAAATTCCTCGATGAGTGCGGCATCGTCCCACAGTAAACTATACCTGGTAGTCCTTCTATGAATGGTGTAGCTGAAAGACAAAACAGAACCCTTAAAGATATGTTGCGTAGTATGATAAGTCGTACCATCTTGCCACATTCACTTTTGGGAGAAGCACTTAAGACAGCCACATACCTTCTTAACAGAGTCCAACTAAAGCAACAATTAAGACCCCTTATAAGTTATAGACAGGCAAGAAGCCTAGTCTTAAACATTAAGTTGCTATTTGGTTGGATATGCTAAAAGGCCCAGGGCATATAAGTTTTATGATCCCAAGACTAAATCTTTTTTTGAGACGGGAAATGCCCAGTTCTTTGAGGATATTGAGTTTTGGGGGGGGGGGAGAAGATAAGGATTTTGTCCTTGAAGAGGAAGTAATTTCTCTTCCTACAGTTATCATTCCTGATATTGTTCCAGAAACATCTTAAGACAGATGGGACAATGTTATTGATTTTCCTCGTCAAGTTCAAAATGATATTCCAGAAAATCAAACTCAACAACCTCAAGAATATTTGCCATTAAGGAGATCCACTAGAGAAAGGAGAAGTGCAATTCCAGATGATTATGTTACATTTCTTCTTGAGCATGAGGAAACCATTAGCATAGTTTATGGTGATCCAATCAACTTTAGTCAAGCTATGGAAAGTACTAATGCTCAAAAGTGGATAGATGCCATAAATGAGAAAATGAAGTCAATGAATGACAATGACGTTTGGGATCTTGTCGAATTACCAGAAGGTGTGAAACTCATTGGTTGCAAATGGATTTTTAGAACCAAAAAGGATTCAAAAGGTAATATCGAGAGATATAAGGCTCGTCTTGTTGCTAAATGGTTTACCCAAAAGGAAGGTATCGATTATACTGAGACTTTTTCTCTAGTATCGTCAAAGGACTCCTTTAGGGTATTAATGGCACTTGTGGCACATTTTAATCTTGAACTACATCAGATGGATGTTAAGACAGTATTTCTTAATGGTAATATTAATGAAACGATCTATATGGTGCAACCTGAAAATTATGTATCTGGGAAACCAGAACAAATGGTTTGCAAATTAAAGAAATCCATATATGGACTCAAACAAGCATCCCGTCAATGGTAACGTAAGTTTCATCAAGTTATTCTTTCTTTTGGTTTTGAGGTTAATTTAGTAAAGAATTGTGTGTATCACAAGTTCAGTGGGAGTAAATATATTTTCCTAATTTTGTATGTTGATTACATACTTCTGGCATGCAACGATATAGGTGTTGTAGTAGAATACATAAGCTATGCTTGTATTGTACAGTTTTCTAGTTTAATATATCGATTTGTGTTTCAATTATATTTTGTTGTGCATATTTATGTCCATTTATATTATGTAAGTAGATGAAGAGGTGTCTGGTGTGACACAGTAGATCTCATCATTGGTTGAAAGACATAATATATAAATGAGGTTCGTAACCGAGACAGTTTTGGACAAACTGTCGGTCTAGGTTATTATGTGATTCAGATAATTAGTTTGTCTAAACTAATTGAATCATATAGATATGCCCGGGGCATATTGCACTTGACTTTTAGGAATGATTTGTCTTGTACTGATTCAATAGACAAATCGATCCTTGTATTCTATCTCTAAATCCCTAGACTCGAGTGAGCATGAGGATTAGACATAGTGTACTCTGATCTACCAATGGGTGAGGTCAAATGTGGCCAATAGTCTCGGTGGGTTGGGTGCGTGTTTAGTTACTTGGTGTGCTACTGCTTGTCGAAAAGAAACCATGTACCGGTGCGTCCGGGGTGATAGTGCTCCCGAGATGAGCTCGAAATGTTTATTATACTAAACCCGGCCGGTGGACTTATGTCCGGTATAGTAAAAAGGTCGAGTGGTACTAGTCTCGGAATTAAAGAAGTTAATTAATTAATTTATCAGTAAATTAATTTTAATTAATGAGCACTATATCTTTGATATGGGGAGATTAATGAATATAATTTAATTAAGTTGTTCCAGAAGCAATTATGATGTATGATGGTAGTGCCAAAATTAATCCATTAGTGGTACGATTAATTTTGTAATGGGTTAATTGAATAGATAGATTTAATTAATTAATTGGTTAATTATTCTTAAGGGTTAATTCAGTAATTAACAAAGTAGAATTATTTAATTAATTCCTAAGGGTTAATTAAGTAATTAACAAAGTGAAATTATTTAATTAATTAATTAAGTCTTAAGTTTCAATTGGAATTAGGAAATCCTAGGGATTAAGAAATCTAGTAGGTTTTGGTTTATCCTATCAGATTGATTGCCTAATTGGATTTGGAAACTAATTCATTACCTAAACCCATTATGAAGACCAATCCTAAACCAACTTGGAGTCTCTCTTGTAACTCTATAAATAGACAAGGGATTAGCCATTCAAGACATCACAATTCAATAGATTCATAATTGAAGAATCTAGAGAGATAAAATTCTAGAGAGAAAATTTTCTCTCTCCTAAACAAATTTTATTAAGCAATTGGGGCGGCTGATTTTTCTTACCTTAGCAAAAATTTTGCCTTGGTTTTGCAAGCCTCGTGTGTTGCTTTCTCTCTCTCCGGGCAGTGCGTTTGCAGTACGTGCTAGGTGCGGAGGTTCTGAATTTTTTCAGCAGGTGGATTGTGGTGAGTTGCTGATCAATTGACTTCTAGATTGTTGCCCACACAACAAGAGGTCATAGTCTTTGAGGCATACAAGAGAAGCACCAGGTGCACGCTTCAAAGGTAACTTTCTAAGGTTCCGCTTTAATTAGAAATTTTTGTTGCGTGGTAAATCGAGCAAGTGCAAACCCAGATCCTATGTGGCAATATTCTTTCAATCGGCTTATTGCGTGAAACCAAGAAATTTCTATCAAAGAGTTTTGAAATAAAAGATCTTGAGGACGCCTCTTTTATGTTGGGTATTCAGATACACCGAGATCGTTCTCGGGTATACTTCAGTTATCACAAAAGGGCTATATCGAGAAGGTTTTTAAGAGATTTGGTATGTAGGATTGTAGACCTTGTGATACTCTAGTTTCTAAAGGGGACAAGTTTAGTCTCGATCAGTGTCCCAAAAATGATTTTGAAAGGAAAGAAATGCAGAAGATTTCTTATGCTTCGGCTGTGGGGAGTCTTATGTATGCTATAGTTTGTACACGCCCAGATATTGCGTATATTGTTGGAGTTCTTGGTAGATTCTTAAGTAAACCAGGTTTGGGTCATTGGAAAGCAGTCAAAAGAGTTTTGAGGTATCTTCGAGGCACTACAGATCATATGCTCACATATAGGAGTTATGGTCGAATAGAGATCATTGGTTATTCAGACTCCGATTATAATGGATGCCCAGACAATTTCAAGTCAACTTCAGGCTATGTTTATTTATTAGCGAGAGGTGCTATTTCTTGAAAAAGTGTTAAACAATCATTTATAGCTACCTCTACTATGGCAGCAGAATATATAGCCTGTTTTGAGTTATCCAATCAAACTCTGCGGTTGCGGAATTTTGTCACAGGACTACGAATTGTGGACGGTGTTGAAAGACCACTGAAGTTATTTTGTGACAATAAAGCAGCTGTAGATTTTTCTAACAACAATAGGAGTTCGACTAAGTCGAAACACATAGACATCAAATTCCTAGTTTTTAGAGAAATGATTCAGAATTGTCAGATTGCCATAGAACATATTGGGACGAACTCCAATATTGCAGACCCTTTCACTAAGGTTTTACCACCCAAAGTCTTTCTTGAACATGTTGTTCGGATAGGTGTTATGTTATCTAGTGATGTAATGGATTAGAGGGAGTTTGTAAATTTGGTTTCTTTTGGGTTCTATGATTTTGGTTACAGTGCTATAACATTCAAGTTTCAAGTATAAAGGTTTGGTTACAGTATAAAGTTTCCAGTTTTAAGTTTTCCATTCTCATATTAGGCTTGGTTGATTTCTACCAAGAATAAAGAGGACTAGTTGGAAACTCATGTTATAGATCACATTACATGAATTCTCCATGCTATGCTTCCACACTTGATCCATGTCGTTTGATTGTGTTGATGTTGTGACCATTGTTGGGTTTAGTTACACTTATGGTGACAAAGTCCCCTTTGATCCTGCATTGACATGATTGATGGACGAGATTGTTTAAGATGATAGCGAAATCTGAGTACTCATAAAGTTTTGGCATAATATGCCACTGCGAGGTATAATGTATAGTCCAAGTGGGAGATTGTAAATAGATAAGGTATTGTGGACTTATTACATTATAATTAGTGGTATATTGCATTGCTATCGATCTTACTGGTCCTATGAAAGTGATCTAATTAAGTGATTTTGGTTAGGACTTTCGTTGGTATGGTCTAAATAAGCATAGACTCAAATTAGCATGGTGCCTGGGTAGAATAGGAGGACCTGCTATGTAAATACTAAAAGTTGTATTTACCAAAAGGAGGTAGTACCCAATGTGTTAGCCTAATTCGGTTATTCTTTTCCCCATTGAGTGAAGAACACTCTGGAATAAGAGAGAAAAAGAGCTTCACACGTTGGAAGACTTCTTCCCAGCAGCTCACTGGATTCTTTTCCGTTGTAGCTCAATTCAGTTCGGTTTCAGACTTAGCATCATGGAACCAGGTTTCTTGGTTATATAGTATTATTTAGTTTCTTGCATATTGATTGAGGTCCCAATGATTTTAACAATATTTGCTTCATTTCTTGACTAATATTGATTTCTTGAAAGTTTAGACAAGATTGAGGACCCGAAGCTAGGTCCATTCAATTTCCAAAATTCTAACTTTTAATATAATGTTCCGAAAATCCATTTAATTATCAAAGAATCATTATAACACTTTAAAACCAATTTTTAACATTCAAAACATCAAATTATCTTGAAAGGGCCGAAATGCCCCTTTTTCTTCCAAACATCAAACTTTCAATTTTAAAGTTCTAAAAATCATTTCTACCTTTTGAAAACACCTTAGAACTTTACAAAACAAATTTTAGAATTTCAAAGGTTCAAAATGCACAAAAGGGTCGAACACCCTTTTTCCTTCAAAATTCCAACTTATATTTAAAGGCTACCAAACATTCATCTAATTATTCAAATATCCTTAGAAAACTTCAAAATAGTTTCTATACCTTGAAAATATCAAAATACAACAAGGACCCCGAATCTTGGTCCTTCAAGGTTCAAAATTCAAACTTGATTTTCCAAACTTCTAAAAATCCAACTAATCACTTGGTAAGTCCTAGAACATCCTAAAAATGATTTATAAGCATCAAAACCATAAAAATGATCAGTATACAACATATAACCGATTTGGTTCAAAATTGAAAAATCAATCAAATGGTCTATGATTTAAATCAATTTTCACATCTTATTTGTGTGATTTGTAGATAATTGTGAAGATGTGGAGTTGATGAAGATACCTTGAGACTTTGGAGTTTAAAGTGAAGAATTATTGAAGAATAAACGAAAATTTGGAGAAGAAATGAGGAATAGAACTTAAAGTTCAAAGTGCAGAGGTGACGCTGAGGCTGCAGCATGGTGGACGTTAGTAGACGGTGGTGACAAGCAGGCACCAACCCTGCTGGATGCTTGTGCCAAAACAAGCACCAGGCATCCAGCAGGAGCCAGCGCCACTCTAGTGCTAGTAAGACCATGCGTCCACCAGGCGCTCTCACCGCCAGCTACCAAAATTACCAAATTACCCTTGCGTACTTAAATTGTAAGTTGTCTAAATTAGGCCTATAATTTACTCTATTCTTTTATTCATTTATTTGTAATTAGGCAAGACTCATGACACATAGTAGACACAATAGTTACACATAGTTTAGAGTTTTCTTATGAGAGAAGTTAGAACTTTTACTGAGAGAAACCCTTAAATTATGGTTCTTGATCTTAAATCAACCATGCTCTTAGTTAGATCTAGGGATTTTCATCTCTTTAAGTGATAGAGGAAGTAGAGAAAGTGAAAATCCCATGTAGTTGGAATGGATTTGATAAAACACCAAGTGAAAATTTCATATTTCCTTTAGTTTGAATTGTGAGGTGTTTGATTCATGTTTTTATGAATACACTGAATTCTTCAATGTAAATTTGGAATTTTATGATGTAATTTCATAAGGGCTTGGTTATTTTCTTCCTCTGATGTGATTTTCATGAAGAACTATGTGGAATTTGCATGAATTGTGGGGATTGTTGATAATTGTGTATTGAATCTTTGTGGGTAATGGAAATTTTGCTTCAATTAGTTGTGGGCTTTGCCTAATTGCCTTGTTGATTGATGAATTGAACCTAACTATATTGGGTTGTGGGCTATATCATATAGATCATGTTTTAATATCTAATTTAAGTGGCTTATGGTATCTTGAATCTTGGTGGACCAACTAGGAAGGGTAGTTAATTTAGATGCGTGACATATCTAATTATCTATTGGTAAAGTAGTCTCACTCGGCTAGAGTGACATAGGCTCAAATTGGTCAAGTCTCTAACAGGATAAACACTCAATTTGAAGTTTGAGCAACTAATTCATGCAAAGGAAACATAGTTTGGGCCTCTTGATCTAGAGAATGTGGAAATCCTGCCTTTAATCCTTGATATCTTTTCTTTTTGTTTTATTTGCATTTGCATGATCTCTTTACACAACAACAACAACAACATTTGCACTTTTAACTTGCTTTCTATTTAGACTTGAAAACCCACAAAAATAAACATTAATAACACTTCCATCCCATGGGTTTGACCCTAACTACTAGTTTAGTTTAGTTTTAGTTTAGCTAATTAATAAATTTTGTTTTGAGATATTGACAACCACATCATTCTCCAAAATTTCTATAACCTTCCAGAATCATTTCAAATGTTATAAAATGGATAATTAAACATCAAACAAGTAAAAAGAACAACAATTCATGTATGATCATTCAAGGTGGCCGAAACATGCTTCGAAAGGGCAAACTATTTTTAAACTTTAAATCATGATTCTCATGCATTTCAAACACTTTCAATAATCAAAAGAACTTCATAGGAACACTTACCAAGTGTTAGAAATCAATGAGGAGCTAATCAGTTAGCTTTGGCCGAAAGTTGTCAAGAAGGGATTGAATGATTCCTTCACTAGAATTCCCTAAATTTGGTTGGGATTTGCTACCCAGAGTATAGATTAGAAGATTGGGCAAAAAATAAGCAACATGCAATGGAGGGATTAAGAATTTACCAAGAATTATTGGATGAAGAACAAAAGATAGAAATTTCAAAATTTGGAAGAATTCAATCGAAGAAATGACTCCAATTTGCTTGCTAGATGACCTCCTTTGCTTCCTTAATCAAAAGACATCAATAACACTTCCAATAGATGGATTGGAGATGAAGAACCCAAGGCAATTTACAAGAAATTGGGAGAATTGGGAAGGGGGTGGGTGTGCAGGGCCGTCTTGGAAATAGAGATGAAATGGGGAGATAAAAAGGAGAATATGGATATGAAAAAGGGGAAAATAGAAAAAAGAGAGATGGAAGGGAAAGATGAAAAAAAAAAGTACTAATTTTTTTAAAAAAAAATTAAAACTATCTAAATTGTAGACCCACAAAAATAGGGGGTCAAATAATGGCTTAGGCCATCTCCAACCCAACTTCAAATTGGGTTGGATCTTCAAAATTTGAAGATGGATGCTCTCCAATGCATCTTCAAATCCATCTCTAAAATAGAGATGTGCGATATACTGTAGCATCTTTATATTTTTTTTTAAATATTTTATTTAGTGGGACCCGCTGAAATATTTATATATTTATTTTCTTTTTGTCATATGTTATTCATTATTTAATTTTTGTTATTTTAATTATTTTAATTTTTTATTAAAGTATTTAAAATAATTTTTCATTTAAAAATATTAAAATATAATTTACTAATTAATATTACATTGTGAAGTGTTTTAAATAGAAAAAATAAATATGCTAATAAATATAATTTACTAATTATTTTATGTAATGAAGCACTTGTAATGTTTTGTTTAGTTTTCAATCTATTAATCGTATTTCGTTTTTTAATGTTTTATTAATTTACATATGTTCAATATGCTAATAAAATTTACTTAATTTATTAGATTATGTTATATAAAAATAATATATTTTTATTACTAATTACTTTTTAATTTTTAAATTACTTTTTATTTAATTTATTAATCTCATTTATTAAATATATTATTTTTTAAAAATATATTAAGATTTAAGAGATTATTAAATATATTTATACAATAATAAAAATAATATAAAATGATTGGTGAAAGAAATTGTTTAAAATATTATTAAAACTGTAAAATATAGAGATTTGGGTTGGAGATGAGTTAACTGTAAAATTGTAAAATATAGAGATTTTAATACTGTAACATCTGTAAAACTGTAAATTATAGAGTTTTGGGTTGGAGATGCCTCTCCTAACCGGCCATGCCAAAGTTTAGGTGTCAAGGGTAGCCAATCACCAAGCTACACAACTTTGCCTGATTGAGTTTTCACCCCAATGTTCTTTGCTTGATTACCTCTCCTATACTAGGTTTTAGGCTAGGTTTCAATTGGTACCTAGTTTATTTTATTTCTTATTCAATTGAATCCTTCTTTGCTTAAATTTCAAATTCAATTTCGTCCTCCTAGTGAGTATAACGTAGTTGATTTAATTGCTAGATTCGAATTAGATAACATTTTAGTTACTTATTTAGCTAGGTTAATTTCTATATAGTTGATTTTGAAATGTAAAATTGAAAATACGATCGTAGGAAATTAAAAATAATAACGTAATTAAGTTAGCATGATATTAAGAGGATCTCACCGTTTGAGTATAATAAAGTTTTTATTATATGATTTAATTGTGTCTTAATTTGGTGAATTATTCTTTGTGCTCTTATTAATACATTTTTAAGATATTGAGACAAAAAATTTTATTATTTTTTCTTTTAAAAAAAAAAGCTACAATAGCCCCCACTAACAATAAAAATTGCCTCAATATGGTGAAACAAATTCCCATTACCATACCACAACACATATCCATAACATGAAGGTCCTAATGCCATCGACAAGGAAGTGGGATTAGTTTATGTTTCTTTCCACAAGGATTGCAAGAAAATCCAGCGCCATAGCCATATGAAAAAACTTCTTAAGGGTTTCTTTTTAAATTTTTAGAAGTTCATATCTGCTATGTAAATATCAAAGAATATAGCCAAAGATCTCCCGCCGTTTGAGACCTATAAATACACATTATGGAAGAAGTTGAAAAGCTCAGGAAAATCGTTCATTATATTGAAACGAAGACAAAGTTGAAAACATTTTGCCCTTTGAACTTCAATCATGGCTTTCTGGGGTCAGTTACTCCGCCCTAATATTTGCCAAAAGGTTTTTGTGTGTTTCCCTCAAAATGCCCATTGTTAACAATGTTGTGTATTCTGTTATTGTTTCTTTCCTCTGTGATTCTCAGGAATCGAAGTAAAACCTGGAAGGCCTGTTACTCACTCGTTTGATAGAGACAGAAGACGGGTACGAATTTCCCAGGTAATAACTTTGGGACAATTTAAAGATGGGTTCTTAGCAGCACTGAGAATTATGCAATTTTGAGCTTGAATTTGTGGTAAGACGGTGGTAAAATTGTAGCTAGGATTATGGACATCATAAATAAGATGGCCTTCTGCAAGGATTCTATTTTTCATGTTCAATTTATAACAAAGTGAAAGGAAAAAGAAAAATATGGGAATTCACGGGGGTTTTTCTCCCATTATCGTATCATATTTTAATGCTTTCATCATCACTTGTATAGAAATGGTTGTGTAATATTTGATTCAAGGGTTCATTTGTTTCATTTTGTGACTGTTTAGGCGACTTTGGGAATCGGGCAAGCAGTGGAGAAGAGTTTAGTCCAATGTAATGTAGGAAACAAAAGCCCGGTTCTTATATGTGCTTTGCTGCCTAATGTGTCAGAATCCTGCCATTTAGATTTGGAGTTTGAGGAGGCAGATGATGTTATTTTTTCTGTTATTGGTCCTCGAAGTGTTTACCTCACAGGTTATTTTGTGGGCAACTATCTGCATTCAGCTCTTCATAGTGATACGTATCCTGCAGCTTGATTTTGTTGTGTTTTTGTTCGTTTCTCTATTGTCCTTTTTATATTAATGTTTATAGGAAATTGGCGTAGCTTAGGAAGATCCTTCATAGACTATGTTCTTTAAGTCCACTCAGGAATTATAGTATTAGATAGATTCTGGGAGGGAATTTTGTTTGGGTTGCTTATTTTACTCCATTGTGAATGCTTCAAACTTTTAAATTTCCTTGATTTGGTGCAAAGAGAATCATATGGCGAGGATATTGAAAACACCGAGACAGAAGAATCTGGTCATGACAGCGATGGAGACGAGTATGACGACAGCTTTATTGACGATGCTGATCCAGTTATATCCCCACCCTCTCCTGTTTCAAGAAATGGAAGTGAGTTCTCCCTTTAAGTGCTGAGTTCATTTATCGCTTTGCTGTCAGAAAGAAATTATCAACATTCGTTACTTTTTCTTTTTCATTGATTCCTGATTGCATCTTTTTAAGTGCGGGGTCTGTGATGCTATTGATCAATCTGCAATGGTGTATTTAGTATAGTTCAACAGCATTTGTTTCCATTGAGGTCGTTGGATTTTGTTGCACTAGGGCATGCCTAGTTTATTATTTGAATTTGTCTTATCCCATTTTGAAATATCAGATTTGGGGTTATGTTTTCTTCTTGTTTCTCACTTAGCTTAATTATAATTTGCATGACAATTTTTCATTTCTGTTGACAAGTTTATCTAATTTGCACGATTTGGGATTGTTCTTTTTATGATTATTCAGTTAATGAGGAGATAGTGGATAAAACAAAAGGAGAAGGGAAAGGAAATGACAAGCTACGAAGGAAAGTAATTCTATCAAGTGATTCTGATGAGGAAACATCTTCTCCAGAGGATGAAGATGAAAACAAATTCCCTTTATATGAGTTGATGATGAGAAAAAAGCCTGTGAAAGACCTGGTTTCTGAATTAGAAGGAAAACCTGATGAGGTAAGATTTGAAATAAATAAAAATGTCAAAGCAACAGATTCTGGCAGTTCTGCCCATGTGTTCGAGGAAAAAATTGACGCCGTTACCTTGCTCCATAAAGCAAACAGGTACACATATAAGAATTAGCCAAAAATCAATGTAGTTCATTGCACACGAATCGTTTACAATTTTCTATAAGAAACAAATACAGGATGAAAGAACTAACACTGCTACAGAATGTGTTCCTGCATGCCTCAAGCAACACTAAGATTTTGTAGGAATAAGTAAATAAATAATTCTAAGTTGTCAGTGATTACTGAAAGCCTAAAGATAAGCCTTGTGCATTCTAGGTGGGTAGGAGCTTTTAAGCATCCTGAAACTTTCAGTGTTCCTTTGAGGAGCTGCAAACCCTGACCTTCATTGATTTCTTGATTCCTTCTAGTGAACCTGATCTGCCAAAGAAAACAAAATGGAAACGGAAAAGAAAACAAGATTTTGATGCTCTTGAAGGGAGCTTGGGAAATCATGAGAAGACCCTTCAACAAGACAAACTGGTGCAGTGTGATAGCAAGCTCCAAGATGCCAGTTTTGTGGAGGGCCCAAGTTCGAAGAAAAAGAAAAAAGGTGGCAAGGAGAAATCTAATGGGAGGAACAAGACTACCTCTAACGACCATTTGAAGGAGAATAAGGAGCTGGGCGTACCGGTACCTGCAACAACTTCAGAAGAAAAGAAAACAAATGTTGATCAGTGAGAATCTTAAACTTCAGTTTTATCCATCTTTTGATATCTCATACTCTTACTCATGTTGTGTGATGGCTTTACCGGTAATATAGACCTTATTATACCAATTGCCTAGGAAATTTAAAAGAACAAAGAATGTATTTTCTATGGGAAAAGTTTTGGAACCCTTTTTGATCTGCAACAAACTGGCTGACTCTTGTAAAATGCAGAGAGACAGGTTTTGACGTTTTGGCTGAAGAATCTCAGCTTAAAAGGAAAAAAGAGGAGGACAAAACTAAAAAGAATAAGGACAACATGAATGTGTCCCTCTTGTCTGCTAATGAATCTGGAAAACCATCCAAGCCATGTGAAGTAAGAAGCTTGTCGAATGGATTAGTGATTGAGGAGCTGTCAATGGGTGACAAAGATGGAAAGATAGCTACTTCAGGGAGAAAGGTAAGTTGATATACTATTCTTTTATTAATTGCTGAACTTTTATCATAATCATTGAAGAAAAAGAGAAAATGTTGATTGAATGAGTTTTGATTCAGGTTAAAGTTTATTATACTGGCTTGGTAAAGGAGAGTGGACGTAACATCGGCAAAGCTCCCTACAAGTTTCGTTTAGGTATAAACTAAGCACATCATTGTCTCTTCCTAGGAGATATTAACCCCAAGAGAATATGTTATAAAGTTGGTTTACATATTTTTGGAAAACCCTGAACATTCATCTTGCTTATTTAACTTTCATCTATAGGAGATGAAGAAATTATTGAGGGATGGAATGTGGGCATTGAAGGTAGGTTTCTAAGAACTGGTAGATTGTTCTTTTAGCAGTTTCCTTGATATGCTCAGCTATAACTTCTTTATTTATCCAGGCATGCGAGTCGGTGGTAAGAGAAGACTCACCATTCCACCAATAATGGGGTACATGCATCCTTCTACTGATATCCTTACGCTCCCTGTTTCCAAGTTTGTTTTTTGTTTAAGCTTCACTATACTAAACTAATACCGAAGGCATAGAGACGGCATTCAGTAGCTGAAGTCTCTCTTGTCGGTCCAGAATTAAACATTTTATTTTATTTTTTTTCCTGTTGTCTTCTATGGCAGATATGGAGAACAGGGATATGAAGAGTATATACCACCAAACTCATGGGTGGTGTTTGATGTCAAGTTAGTTCGCGTGTATAGATAATCATTTATATCCAGGAACCGAGAAGATTGGAAACTTAAGCATGCGGAAAAGATGCCTTCGTTGCTTTCTGGGATCTGAAAAGTAAATTATTCATTGCGGCAGATATTAGGCGTTTGTTTACATATATTCTAAAATTGATGAGCCATTTTCCTTTCAGCTTAGCATTTTAACTGGTTTGAAAACAAATTTGGTTGTGAAACTTTGGATACAGTGTTAAGTTCTGGCAAAGATTTCAGAGTGAGCATGCTTAGGCGACTCTTTTTTAAAGGGCTTAATTATTTTAAACACTATGTGCTGTAAGCATGATTGTTTGGTGATTGTTAATTCAGTGATTATAAATAGTATTTTCTAAAAGAAAGTGAATTATCATTGAAAGTGACTCCCAATTTATAGCTGTAGCCAACAGGTAACAGCATTAAGTATGCATTTAACTTTAATTAATCGGGTCAGAAAAATAATGCAAGTACTTTGATTGATGGAGCATAATGTGCTTATATGTTTAAACTTTTAGACGCGTTTGATAAAATTGTTAGGAATCGAAATTAGTAATCAATCCGTCACTTGAGCCCAGATTATTGATGTAACATCCCGTCCCACATTAGTTTATAACTTGAGTGACTTGTATATAACTTCCAGTCTCATAGGCTACTAATAACTTGGGTTAACCATTTTGGACTAGCGAGGACGAAGCCTGAAAGTTTTTTGGCCAGTCTATGGGACTGAGATGTTACAGTGGTATCAGAGCCGACCCTGGTTTGAGAGCTAACTCCGGGGGAAGACTGGGCCATAAGTACTTGCTTGTTGGGAAAGATCCAAAGGTCGTTAGTTTATAACTTGAGTGACTTATATATAACTTCCAGTCTCATAGGCTACAATTGAACTCCTGGATTTGCAATTATGTCAATACTTGTTAACCAAATTCTCTCCACATAATATGGTCCATCTTGCAATTATGTCAATACTTGTTATCCAAATTCTCTCCACATAATATGGTCCATCCATTTACATAAGGATATTTCATGAAAAGGAATTACTAGTTACTGCTCTAATACTTTTTTTTACCGTCTTAATTTGGATAAAAATGTCCCTCTACAATCCCCTCTCTCTTCTACCCTTTTATGTAAAAGGACATTTTTGTCAAAACCTATAGATTACCGTCCCAAAAAGTGAGGCGGTAACTAGTAACCCCCTTTTATAAATATATTTTTTATATAGTGTGAGACCCTTTTTCCGCATAATTCTATTTCAAATAATATTTAGTTAAAAAAAATTACAAGAATAATCCTCTAATGATAAATTTATTAAGACTAAATGTGTTGTAAAATAGTAAAAATTATGACTAAATTTGTGGACTACCAAACATTTAAGTTTATGGCACACTTGTGGATGCTTGTTAGAGAACAAGTTCATTGGATTGAATTGTTTAAAGATTTCATGAGGTAATCTATTTATGTGTAAGTGGACTTAATCTCTATATAACAGTAGTGCAACGATCCTTTGACTTGAGATCATGCAGTATCTAGAATGTGAAATGTTATGTTTTGATTATATTTATCCATAATCGTAAACTGAATATGTATGGTAGAGATTACGTATAGCAGAAGCGTGGATGGATAGTTTATAATCGATATAGGAGTCATCATTTCTAAATAGAAATAAAAGTGTATCCCAAATTGGTCAATTGTTGAAATAATAATTCAAAGAATCTCTACCCAAATTAGAAGTGATTTTAGAAGAGTTCTAAATTCAATTTCAGATGAATTATATTTCAGAACACGAAAAGAAATAATTAGTGACACTAACCTTATTTTTGAACTAATTGAGATATTGTATGATGAAAGGAAATTAATTACATGGAATAGGGTTGATGAAAGGTGAAGTGGATCATTTAACTTTTCTCTACTTTTTTGTGGGCATGATGCCTTTGCTAGATGCCGCTTTTGATCTATGAATATAGTTAAATTAATTAAAGAATTAATGATAAATTAAAATTATTTAATTTATATTTAATCTTAGAAACCTCATGACTAAAATTGGTTTTATTATGTTTCCGTTTATAAAATCAAAATGATTCTTGGTGTATAAAAATTCTTATAACTTAGACTCGCTAATTTGTTTGAAATTTTTCGGAAGCATGCACAACTACACAAAACATTTAGAACCATTCTTGCTAGGTGAGTTTGTTAGAAAAACTTTTGGCTCACTCGATCTTTTAGATATAATTTCTTCTTCTACTTGCATGTCACTTTAAGGATCAAAGGATTAAGAAAATTGGTCAAGTTTCAAATCGATAAAATTTGAGAATTAAATTAAACAAGCAAGAGAAAGTAAATCTTAGGTTTCTAACTATCGACTGGACTTTCAATTTTATTAGCTTTAATTCTTTTTAATTTTTCAACTTTTTCTGTATTTTATCCTTAGGACATCAAATTCGTTTTTAATATTTTTCTGAATTTTTATAGGATTTCCTAGGGACGGAATTAGTTTAATCATTTGGGTGTGTTTTTTGCTGTTGGAATTTGTATCCGGCCGTGTGTTCTTCATTTGTTTTAATGATTCCGTAATCTTCCCTTGACTAATATGTTATTCTTGTGTTTTTGTGTTAGTTTCATAATTTTTCTGATTTTATGTCTTGTAGAATTAATTAAAAAAAGTTGTCTTCTGTCCTTTGATTCAAGCGAAAGGAACATGCATCATTTTTTTTGTGTTTATAGTTACATGAAGGGAGTTACTAGTTATCGCTTTTTTTGCTTTTTTTTTTTAAGAGAATTATAAGTCTAAGTTGGTTCTAGTTCCCTCCTCAAATTCCATGTTAACCTTTTAGATATAGGTGTGGTATGTGGCAACACTATTGACAACAATACAACCAATGTATAGAATAATTTTTGTTTAAATAAAGAGTGAATTGTAAAAAAGGTCATCATACTTCGGTAAAGTTTAGGTTTTGGTCACTAACTTTTAAATATTCAAAAAAGGTCACTAACTTTAGCATTTAAATTTTAGTTTTGGTCATTCCGTTAGAATGAACCGTTAAGTCCACTAACAATCCTATATTTGGAGGGTATTTTTGTCCATTCATTAATGCTGTACACATGCTGCTCGCGCTACAGTTATTTTTTTTTTAACGCATAGCCTTTTTTTTTTAAAAAAATAATTTACTAAAAATACCAAAAAATTTTATTTATAATTCCGCTCATCTATGCTACTTTTTGGTAGATTAAATTATAAATAAAGTAGCATAGATGAGCGGAATTATAAATAAATTTTTTTGGTATTTTTAGTAAATTATTTTTTAAAAAAAGTTTTTTTTTAAAAAGTATATTTTTTTTAAAAAAGGCTATGCGTTAAAAAAAATAACTGTAGCGCACTGTAGCGCGTTACTGTAGCGCGCACTGTAGCGCGAGCAGCATGTGTACAGCATTAATGAATGGACAAAAATACCCTCCAAATATAGGATTGTTAGTGGACTTAACGGTTCATTCTAACGGAATGACCAAAACTAAAATTCAAATGCTAAAGTTAGTGACCTTTTTTGAATATTTAAAAGTTAGTGACCAAAACCTAAATTTTACCAAAGTATGATGACCTTTTTTACAATTCACTCTTAAATAAAGAATGACAAATTTAGTATCCCTGACAAGTCAAACAAGATAATTGACAACAACTTTATCCCAATGACAAATCGAATGAAAGGCTTTCCTACACGTATCATTATAGTTTGTAATACACGCAATCAAGTTTCAAACAAATGAGAAGGATTAATATGGAAAGGTAGGCAGATCTAAGAGCTCTGGTACTTGAAACTCCAATGGGAAGCTGTCTGCAGGGTTCATAATCTTACATGACATTTCTGACAGGACATCCTGGATGAGATGATGAGCTATATGGCGGTAAGCTTCCTGTGTGTAATGTACACCATCCCAATATACAAACTCAGCCGGGTTCTCACAAGCTTCTACACCCTGTGATCCACAAACCTTGATTTCATCGTAATCGTAGTTATACTTTCCTCCAATTCCGCAACAGGCTTTGAGCAATGATGGTTGGTCGAATCCAAACTTACCACCAGAATGCAGAATTGATACAACTGCTTTATAGTTGTCGAAATATCGAATGACAACATCCGGAAATTCAAGCGTCAGGGATGCTACAGCTCTCTTAAGACACTTGTTGAAGTATAAGACTAATTGGTTGTATGTTGTTAAACAGCCTACATCGTCATATGCCTGAGGATGGTCATGAGTAGTAGGAAATTGTTCAGTCAGAAATTTGGGCGTGCATCCAACTGGAAAGTTTCCTGGTAATACTATATAAGTAGCTCCAAGTTGAATAGCTTCTCTAACACCATTAGACACGGATTGAATAATAAATGGCACAATATTCCTCCTGATGATCTCATCTATAGACATCCCATTTTCGATAGCTCTATTAATGTCATTTCCTCCAATCTCCCCCATGATGATAAGAGCTCGTCCTAGTCGTCTCTTCTGTTCTGATTCATCCTTGTTTGAGATTGAATCTAGATGTTGTTTAAACCACTGGATCTGCTGGCTTAGGGGAATATTTGTGGATGACACAGTAATATTTCTTTCAGCAAAGAAAGAATTATCCAGAGCAGTACTCCCGGCGACAGCGAAGTTGGCCCCATGACTGAATGAAGCATTTGTTTCCAGATGGGGATGGAGGAAGGGAAGATTCAGAGCTTTAGCGATAAAATCAATGACAAGAAGCCCGTTTGACATGCGGCCTGTGGGCTTGTGGAAGTAGGTTTCCCCATAAGGCAAACTGGAGGAATTGAAAATGGAAGTTGCACCAACTTGGCGAATACGATTGCCTGTGTCTGCATGGGAATCTCCGAACTGGTATAAGTATTCAAAGGGACATAAGTTTTGTAGTTTTGCAGGGGAAGCAGTACAAATTAGGGAAGAAACAACCACCACATATGTGATACAATTGTAAATTTTCAAACAAGACGGCATAGTTGAACTCATTATATCTCATAAATTGAGTCCAAAACTTGGAGTATTATAAATAAGGAATTACTAGTTACCGCCTCAGTTACTGTCCCAGTTTAGACTAAAATGCCCTTAATAATACATTAAATACCTTTCTTAATATTTAAATCAACAATTACCAAAATACCTAAAAAACCCTCAAACTAATTTTTTGTAAAGAAAACCCTACACCCACCCCCAACTCTCTTCAATCTCCTATCGGTGCTGCCTTGTTTCCTCTCCCGTCGCCGGAATTCACCACGCCCGAACCCCTTCTCTGACCACTCCTTCCTCCGTTCCCCTAGTTTGAGCCCGTAACTTCCCTCTGATGCCACTATAATAACACCCAAATCTACCTTTTCTCTCTCCTCGACCGCAGCATCTCCACCACTGCCGTGCACCGTCTTCGGCTCTACACCGCCAGTCTGCATATTTCCTTCTCGCAGCTAGTAGCGTGCCAACAGCCTCGGACCCGCACCGCCGCCGGCTATTTTGCGTCACCGACGACACGGCCTCCCTCCCTGGTTGCCAGTCAAAGCTCACTCCTTGTGGTTCCAGCCCTCCTCCGGCGTGTTCGAAGGCCGCCATCGGTGGTGTCGATTCGATCTCGCCACGGGCAACTGTATGAATATGTTTTTCATTTATTTCGTTATCGATGGTTAGGTATTTTCTCAGATATTTTCAATTAATTTTTCTCATGTTTTGAAATTGGAGAAAGATGCATTTTATTGGTTTTGATGCACCGCTAATATTGCGACCATGTTTTTCATAGGAACTGATTGGACCGGTGGCTACAGTGGGATTCGGCGTCGTGTCCACTCTGTCGGGCTAAAGTTTTACCGGAAGATGACTTGGTGAAGTCGCGAGGGAATGAGGATGAGCTTATTCTCTTGATGTCTGCATTTCATGGTAATTTCTTGCGTGGATTTTTATAGCATTAGAGGACCATGATTATGTTTTGTTTTCTACTTTTAGTCAGGATAATTAATTACTTATAGGGCTGTCCAAAAATCGCGGGCCGGTTCGGTTCTGTTCGACCCAAACCCAAACCAACTCGACCCGAAATCGAAACCGAACCAAAAACTGAGATTCAATTCGGTTCGGTTCGGTTTGGTTTTTTTGTATTTTGGTTCAGTTTGGGTTTTAACCGAACCGACCCGAGGGTATTTTAGACACTTGAACCAATTTTAAAAAGAATTATCAAAGACAGTCCACCACGTCTCATAACATAAGCACCACGTCAAAAACAACTAGCACCACGTCCAGAAACGTCTACATCCATTCATGTGAATTTAAATTGATTTTTTTTTCAAAAAAATAGCCTACCACGTCACTGAACACCTAGCACCACGTCCAGAAATGTCTACATCCACGCATGTGAATTTAAGCTAATTTTTTTTACAAAGACAGTCTTCCACGTCTCATAACACTAGCACCACGTCAAAAATAACTAGCACCATGTCCATAAACGTCTACATCTATTCATGTGAATTTAAACTTATTTTTTTACAAAGACAGCCCACCACGTCTTATAAAACTAGAACTACATAAAAAATAACTAGGACCACGTCCAGAAAAGTCTCATCCATTCATGTGAATTTAAACTGATTTTTTTCACAAAAACAGCCCACCACGTCACAGAACAACTAGAACCACGTCCAGAAATGTCTACATCCATGCATGGGAATTTAAGCTTATTTTTTCACAAAAACAGCCCACCACGTCACAGAACAACTAGAACCACATCCAGAAACGTCTACATCCATGCATTTGAATTTATGCTGATTTTTTTCACAAAGACAGTCCACCACGTATCATAACACTAGAACCCCGTCAAAAACAACTAGCACCACATCCAGAAATATCTACATCCATTCATGTGAATTTAAACTGATTTTTGCACAAAAACAGACCACCACATCACTGAACAACTAGCACCACTTCCAGAAATGTCTACATCCATCCATGTGAATTTACGCTGATTTTTTTCACAAAGAAAGTCTACCATGTCTCATAGCACTAGAACCACGTCAAAAACAACTATCACTACATCCAGAAACGTCTACATCCATGCATGTGAATTTAAGCTATTTTTTTCACAAATACAGTCCACCACGTCTCATAACACTAGAACCACATCAAAAACAACTAGCACCACGTCCAGAAACGTCTACATCCATGCGTGTAAATTTAAATTGATTTTTTTCACAAAGACAGTCCATCACGTCAAAGACAACTAGCACCGCGTACAGAAACGTCTACATCCATGCGTGTGAATTTAACCTAATTTTTTTCACAAAGACAGTCCACCACGTCTCAGAACAACTAGCACCACGTAAAAAACAACTAGCACTACGTCCAGAAAATAAATGGTATTCATAATAATGGTATTTTATATCTATTGGACTTTATTTTACATAATAATGGTATTTTATATAGGATACCATTTTAGAAAATAAATTTGACAACAATTATAATGAAATGATAATTGTTACCGGTTTGATTATCGGTTAAACCGGTTTAATCAACCGATTCGGTCCAAATCTTACAATACATGTTAAAATGAGTCGATTTGAATTAAAATAGTATAAATGTGAAAATAATAATAGTTTTACATAAAATGAATGAAAATGTTAAATTCAAATTAAAAAAAAAAGGTCGATCCTGGTTAAACCAGTTTAAACTGGGTCGATTCAAA
Organism: Knoxia roxburghii; assembly: GCA_030378225.1. Lineage (NCBI taxonomy): Eukaryota > Viridiplantae > Streptophyta > Magnoliopsida > Gentianales > Rubiaceae > Knoxia > Knoxia roxburghii. Next base: position 38,232,383 of record CM059415.1, on the reverse strand, counting down.
TATCTTTGATTGAAAATGATGCATTTTATGTTAAAATAGTATAAATAATATTAATTTTACATTTTATCCAAAAAAAAAATGGGTCGACCGGGTTCAAACCCGCCCCAACCCGCCTGATCATCGGGTCAAACTGTTGACCCGTCGACCTGCCACAACCCGTGCTTGAATCAGCCTCTTGTCGCGGGTACCCACCAGTACCCGCACTTGAACCGAACCCGTCCCGACCCGCGAGACGAGCCAATCGAACCTCACTTTAAGAGAATAACTAAACTTACAGGAAGACAGTTATACTCATTTGACCCGACCCGAACTGAACTGAATCGTGCGGTTCGATTTGATTTGGGTCAAATGAGCATAACTGTCTTCCTGTAAGTTTAGTTATTCTCTTAAAGTGAAAGAAATGAAGTTTTACAATTGCTTCGATTAGCTATGATTTATGTTGTTTCAATATCCATTTTATTACATGATAAAGTTTAAGGAGAGTGGAGAAATGATCATTAGATGTTATGAATATTGTGTGTATTAGTTTGTTAAAACTCTTTTTGTTAAACTAGGATTTTTCTATAAATTATGTTTTGTCAAACTAAGTGTTTGTAATAACTATGTTTTGCCAAACTAGGGTTTTGTTTATAATTATATTTTGCCAAACTATGGTTTTGTAGAATTCCTATTTTCCAAACTATGATGTTGTAGAATTGCTGTTTTGTCAAACTATGATTTTGCCAATTTTTTATTCATAGTATTTTTAATTATGAATTTTAATAAAAATGTTTTTTATTATAATTTTATTATATTAAAAATATTAATTATTATTTTAATTATTTAATATTTTAATGAAAAATTAGTATTTCAAAATTTATTATTTATTATTATATTAATATAATATTATAAAGTTATATCAGTAAATTAAATTGGGACAGTAAAAAAGAATTAAGGCGGCAAACTATGGAAATAAGTAATAAAATAAAAGAATAATTTTATCAAATTAAAAGACTATCGTCTCATTTGAGACGGTAATTAGTAATCCCTATAATAAGTGGAGGGATACTTTCTTGAAACGTAACTACTTATTCGGCCAATCAACTTCAAATTTATTATTTTTCTGAAAAATCAACTTCCAATTCAATATGTGGACCGTATTTCTTTTATTTGTTTTGTTCATTTCCTGCACGTTTCACATGTTTTTTCCTTACAATTCTACTCTCGAAGTGGAGTCAGTTTACGTATGTTGTTAAGATGGAGATCATACCCGCACTACAAGAAAATTGAGTTTTCACTATGCCATTTCGTAACATTAAATTATAGATATATATTAATATTTATCATCATGTTAAATATAACTTTATTTATATCTAATAAAATACTGCAATAACGATGTTATTATAATTATTTTAATGTATCATCAAATAAAATTCTATCATGACACTAGAAATAAGTGTTATAATAGAATTTAAATCAAAACACTAAAAAGTATAATTAAAATTTTATAGATATAAAAATACAATCAAGTGTTCTTTTATTTGTTAATATATCTACAAGCAAGATTGACCTATCGCTACACCCTTACTACATATGTTGTGAAATAAAATTGAAATATAGTGGCATTATTAAGTGTAATTTTATTATATTAATATGCACTACAAGAATTTTGGGTTTTCACCACACACCTTTCATAACACTAAACTATAAATTTATCTATTAATATCTACAATCACATCAAATATTAACTTATTTATATCTACTAAAACACTACAAGAGTAATATTGTTATAACTATTTTAATTTGTCATCAAACCAAATCCTATCTTAACACTAGAAATAAGTGTTATAATAAAACTTCAATAAAAACAATAACATGTGTAATTAAAATTTTATAAATATAGAAACACAATCAAGTGTTATTTTATTTGTTAATATATTAACTTAAGATATTAATAGATTACTATGTATAGTGTAACTGTAATACATATATAATTATATTATTAAGTGTGATTTAAAGTCGTCTGTTGTTGTCCTACATCGGAAACGAAGATAATGATTGTGTGTTAACTGTAGTATTAAAAGAGAATGATTGAACTTGGATTCTTATAGGCCATCATTTCAACAGACTAAGACTATTTGTATATTTATTTACAAATAAAATAATATACTGTCTATTTAAATATATTTTTATATTTTCAATTATATAATATAATTATATAATTACATATAATTATATAATATAATTACACATAATTTTATGATATTATGGTATTTATATGAACACTTAAAATTGTCATAATAGATTTTCTATCCAAACACTAAAGTATGTATTAACATGTTAACATATATAACACTGTGAAACCAACGATTCATGTCGTGATAGATGATTTATCATGACAGATACTTGCATATTCATATATATTATAACTCCACATTTTTAATATGTACGTTCATATTAAAAAGTGTTGTGTTATCTAATACCTTTTTGATCTCACCTACTTAGATCACGTAAAAAGTTCGTGTCGCCGTAGATAAAATGTAATAAAATTTTGTTTATTATAATATTTTCAAGTGTTTTAGAAGTTTTTTTTTTTTTTGTTGTAGTGCCGAACATCTCCATTATTACAGGAGGACGATCGTTCCACCATGTCTCTTTCTTCTCTCTATCTGGCTTTCTCAAAAATAAAAGCACGGCAGCAGAGTCAATTTTGTGGGTGTATTCTAGTGGCCAAATAGACGACGCAAGCCAATACACAAGATATGTATGTTTCATGACAACTCGCTGCACATGAAATATTCAATAAATAGAGGGGCCCAAAAAAATAAAATCATTCCGCCAAAAGAAATAATTTCAATGATGAAAAAGAAATTGTTTTGTTTGGGTTATATTTACTTTTTTTTTTTTTTTGCAAAAAGTACCAACAACACAATATTTATTAATTAGGATTACATTTTTTTATATGTAATTTTATATTTTATTCATAATTTATATAAAAAATATCGATAATTATATTAATTTAAATATTAAATGTAAAATGATATGTAGTGATAGTAGTAAGAATATAGAAATTGGATTGACTATATTTTTTGAACTCAAGACAATTTATACGAGAAATTGAAATTGCATAGAAGCGCCCTTTGCTCCCATTTTTAAGAGAAAGTTTACGGGCTAGTTGCATTCGCGGAAAGTATGATGGATACTATATAAATGAACTCTGAAATAATATGGCAAATCTCCAAAATAATACCATAATGTCTCCACATAAAGGCTTTTTTTTGTTGAATCAGATTGACCATTAACAAACCGTCCGATCTCACTTGGACTCCCATGAATCTCATATGCATGTAGGCCCTTTGACCGTATAATAGAGCTAGAATCTCTGCATCATGTGGTTGAACCTTTCCAAGAAAACCTGATTCCGCTATCACAAAATCGCTGTTGTCTTTCTTAATTGTATCGCTAGAGCCTGACCCTCCTACATTAACTGTTGGGATCGAAGGCACAAAAATAAAAAACACAGCGGAAGGTTTTTCTAAAAGTTCATATCTAATTCAAATTATAGTGTTAATCATTACGTCCAAAGCAGAAATTCTTACCCTTGAAGCGTAATCGGTTACCGTTCGTCTGTATCCTTTGATTGTTTTGATCACCGTAGATTCTTCCTTAAAGAACCCTCTACTCTCAAGCACTGAGAGCCTTTGCAGATGGATTGTTAGATCCTTAGCACACTGTTGTGTTTTTTGGTTTTTCCTCTGTCACGTATAACGTCCAGAGTCCTTTTTTTTCATTAGGCTTGGTAAATAAGTCTCATAATATTTTATTTATAAGACATTTACTTTGAGCCCTAATAAAAACCCATGGCTGATGGGTCAAAGGGTTCCAAAATTGCAATTTTGATCCCTTGATTTTTCAGCCTATGCCAACCGCTCCTAGGTATTTAATTAATCTTTAATTAATAACATATAAGTTTCATTAATACTATTTAAACCCTTTAATTAAGTATTTGCTTAGCTAGCGTCATACCTGTAGTAGGAGATACTTTCATTAATACTAATTAAACCTTTTAATTAAGTATTAATCAGCTAAGTATAACAATTATACTTAGCACAAGTGTGATAAATTATTATGCTTCATTGAGCTCTCTTTTGTGCGATCCTGTAGGTCCATTTTAATATTGTCAATGAATAAATGAATCACATTGATTAATCCATAAGTCATTAGTGGTCTTTAGCAAGACATAATGACTATCCAATTTAGAACGAAGGGTCGAATGGTGATTCAACACAACCTTTAGAGCACACTACGTATGATTCTCTACATTGATATCTCGTTTAGCATAAAACATTGAACCATCATCCTTATTTAGCTAAACGTTTACTTGATCTCTTAGTGACACTGAATTTCATCAAGAAAATGATAACGCTTATCATTCCGTGGGTACGACCATTCACTTTTCAGTTCACTATCAAGTGGTCAAGATATTATCTCTCACTTAAAAGAGACTTGTAGTCCAATCACTTCACTTACATACCTTAGCGTGATTCATAGTATACCCAATCATACCCATACTTAGCAACCTGTTACGACATCGTTAGGCGTATGTCAAAGTATACTACTCTTCACCTATGACCATGTAGTGATTTCTGGTCTAAGGATTCTAGTATGAGTACTACTCAAAAGAATCGCTCATGATCTAAGTAGTCCATGGAGTGTTTCTTTTGGCGGATCGATCCAATGATATGTTACCTAACATATTCATTTATGTCTTTAGTTTATGTCACAACATTATTGATAGTGAAACTCTACCATAACTAAAGCACATACTAGTCTTATCATATTGACGTTCCCACGTCAATAACCGACTAGAGATAGTTTTGTACTTCAAACATGTTTTGCTTATTGGGTTTCACAACCAAGACATTCTAAAGGTTCAATCATAAGCATATGTTCTAGTACATGGATCATTTCGTCATTTATATATGCACAGGAATATTAAACTGATGAAATTAACTCATTTGATATATATCAGTCAAACAACAAACGTCTATATAACCCTTAAAGGGCACATATACCAACATTAACTACCCCATTAGTGTTTAAAACCATTTTAGAAAAAGGGCTCCAACAAACTGAAAATAAATTTGGAGGCTAAGAAACAGATAGAGAGAGGCCCAACATTGATTTTATCCAATCCCTCTCGCTCACGGACCTTACGAGTGGTTTGTAAATTCGCATAAAGTCAGCCATTTCTTAAAAAATTCCTTCCCTAACACTCCAGGTAGTGAAGCGCCCACCATCAAAACAACAATTGTTTCTCATTTTCCACAACTCCCAAAGTACTAATCCTTGGGCTAGGCCTCTTATTCTGGTGCAAGCATGGCTTCCTTTGCGTTCACTTCATCTCAACAGGATGTTGGGTCTGAGAGGAAGAGTGAACCCTATTCCAAACAAACGCAACCGGAAACCACAAATAGATAACACCAAAGGACAGTAGAAGAAAATGTGATCAAAGGATTCCCCGTCTTGCTTATAAAATAAATAGTTTATGGGTTCCGCAACTACCCCAAAAAGACGAACAATATCAGGCAGTGCTAATGATTTGTTGGAAAACTCCATAAAAAAATTGAGATACGAGGTGGACCCATTTATCCCATACCAGTTTTCGTGGTCGCCAGCAAGAATGTGATCGTCGCATTGGACTGTAAGCTGAGTCCGAGGAGAAAGATCCTGATGGTTTTGGGAACCAATCTAAGACGTCCTTCCCCTCTTTGAAGCTAAGCTTTTTCTCAGCCAGCATATTCATCTTTGTGGCTTCAGAAAACTTGCAAAAATTTGGAGGTATTCTCTAATTTACGTAAAAAATTCTCTCAATGTTAGTTCGTGGAAATAGGGGGCATCTTAGAGAAGACCATAGGTAGTCTTTATTGTCCAATTATCGAACCAAAAGGAAGAGCAACCATCAAATACAATAATTTGGGAGAAACAATAAGCTGAGCTACTTACTCTTATTATCCAACGCTATGTAGTTTTTGCCCATGCCGTGTACGACAATGATTCTAAGAATTTGGCCCATAGACCTTATTTCCTTCTCCATCTCCCCCACAATTTTGCAGAGCAGCTATTCATAATCGAGAGTGGACTTCTCAGACAAAGAACATTCTATTTTAAGGGGAAATCGATTTGATCTCAATCCCTCAAATGGCACTTCTTTACTAACACTGTATCCCCCCATAAGAAAAGTTAACACTTCTTCTCCAATTCTTTAATGATGGATTTTGGAGGCTATAGTGCCGAGGATACATACAGATGAGAGGACATGTTTAATGAGGGAAAGTCTCCCTCCTTGTGACAACCATCTTGTTGGGTTTAAATACTAAAACTTTGCTTGTATTAAAATATTTCTCCGTTTTATACATATATCGATTAAATGCTTTAGTCAAATTATTTATATGTGTTACATATGTCATCCATTTATATTTTGTAATTAGATGATGAGGTGTCTGGTGTAACACAGTAGATCTCATCATTGGTTAAAAGACATAATATATAAATGAGGTTCGTAACAGAGACATTTTTGGACACACTATCAGTTTAGGTTAATATGAGATTCAGAAATTGGTTTGTCTCAACTAATTGAATCATATAGATATGCCCGGGGCATATTGAACTTGACCATTTAGGATGAATTGTCTTGTACTTATTTAATAGACTATTTAATCCAAGTATTCTATCTCTAAATTCCTATACTTGAGCAGACATGAGGATTAGACATAGTGTACTTTGATCTGCCAAAGAGCGAGGTTATTTGTGACCAATAGTCTCAGTAGGTTTGATGCGCGTGTTTAGTTACTTGGTGTGCTATTGCTTGTCAAAAGGAAACCATGTACCGGTGTGTCCGGGGTGATAGTGCTCTGGAGATGAGCTCTTTATGTTTATTATACTAAACCCAACTGGTGGACTTATGTCCGGTATAGTAAAAAGGTCAAGTGGTACTAATCTCGGATTATAAGAAGTTAATTAATTAATTTATCAGTAAATTAATAAATTAACGAGCACTATATCTTCGATGTGGGGAGATTAAAGAATAATTCATTTAGTTGTTCCGGAAGCAATTCTGGTGTAGGATGGTAGTGTCATAATTAATCCGTTAGTGGTACGATTAATTATATAGTGGGTTAGTTGATAAAGTAGAATTAATTATTTAATTAATTATTCCAAAGGGTTAATTAAGTATTTAACAAAGTGGAATTAATTAATTAAGTCTTAATGTTCAATTGGAATTATGAAATCCTAGAGATTAGGAAATCTAATTGGATTTGGAAATCTAATTAGATTTGTTTACTAATTAGATTTGAAAACTAATTAATTACCTAAACCCATTAGGAAGGCCAATCCTAAACCAACATGGGGTCTCTCTTGTAACTCTATAAATAGACAATAGATTAGCAATTCACAATACACAATTCATAAGTTTTCAAGACAATAAAGCTAGAGAGAGAATTAATATTTTCTCCCTCAAATTCGGATCTATTCCAAGTCCAGTCGGCCTATTTCTCGATACCAAGCTTTTGATTTTCTTCTGTGATGCTGGCGGCGCATGGACTCTCGGGTGGCGCATGATCATCACGCGCGTACGGCTGCTGTGAAGTTTCTGGTTTCAAGCTTGGTTTTTCAAGCTACACTTTTGTGGTGGATTGTTGATCGTTGGTACATTGCCCACACAATGTACGAGCTGGTCTTAAGTCATACAAGCGATCGTCTAAGTACACGCTTCAAGAGATAATTCATAAACTTCCGCTTTAATTAAGAATTTATTGTTGCGTGGCAAATCCAACAAATAGAAGCTAAGATCCTGCGCAGTGTTATTGCAAGGAAGGATTGGAATAGCGATTGTGCTAGAATTTAGGCCTTGTCAAGAGTTCCAATTCTGGAATGCATAGCACGAAAGTGAATTTTTGACCGGGTCAAGGCAGATAATCTTTCAATTGGTATCAGAGCCTGGTTTTTGGCTTTGTGCTTGTTCGATTTGTTACATGGTTTTGTTTGCAAGTGGTTTAGAAATCTTGGCTATTATGGTTGCGTTTGTATTTTTAATTAAACCCCGGGACATGTTCGTGTAGTTTTATTATGAATGCTTGCAATAGTAAAATAACGTGCTGGAAGCCGTATAGGATTAGATGAAATTTGTAGTCAGATTTTTTCTGTGTAATTTTTGATTTTATTTTCCTAGGTGTCTTTTAGTAGGAAACTTTTATGTAATCGAAGGCATTAAGGTGGACGACTTGAATTTGTGGGTTTTAGTTTATTGTTAATTCGTAGAAAATCAAGAAAACCCATAACGAATTGCAAGAAGACCAAATAACGTAGTGGGAGCGAAGGAAAATGTTGATAGAAGGGAAGTAGGCAGCGGTGCCAGTGGGAGCCGCTGCCAGTGTCGGCGGCAGTGCCGCGCAACAACTATTGCACGGCATTGCTGCACAACAACTATTGCACGGCAGTGCTACGCGCGCAGCAAGCCTAAGCCTCACGCGCACTGCACACCCCGTGCGTGCAGCGCACGGCCCGTTTGGATCGCGCGTGCAGCCCGTTTTTCCTCCGTTTTAGTTTATTTTTGAAATCCAACTTTCAAGACTCAATCCATCGAGTGGCATGACGGGACATGAGATCAAGGCAAGAAATGGAAGCAATTAAAACAAAAATTGTCGGGAAATTTATTTTACGCATTTATTTCCCGTATTTACAGTTTTAATCTCATGATTTAATTTTGTGCTGTATGTTAGATGCATTTTTTTAAAGCTTGTTGGTTTTATGTTTGCATATAACTTAGGCTTACTTAACTGCATGTTAAAACCGGAAAAACCCTCATTTTAGAAACCTAATTGGGAGCGGGTTGGTTAATATTCCTATAGCCCCCATTTCGAATTCATATGTGATGTGGGTGAACTTGCGTGTTGGCATTAGGGCCTTCATCCATATCGGATGAATTCAACCATAAGATCACTAGTTTATGAATTTCTAAGTAGGATGACTTGAGTAAGTTGAAATAGGAGAAATGCGATACCCTCCCCATCTGAGGCGCACTAGTACCACTCGACCTTTTTACTATACCGGACATAAGTCAACCATCTGGGATTAGTATAATAAACATAATGAGCTCATCTCGGGAGCATCATCAACCCGGACGCACCGGTACTTGGATTCCTTTCGGCAAGCAGCAACACACCAAGTAACTAAACATGCACACCAACCCACTGAGACTATTGGCCACAATTGACCTCGTCCATTGGCAGATAAAAGTACACTTTGGCTAATCCTCATGCCCACTCAATGCTAGGGATTAAGAGATAGAATACTAAGAACGAATTGTCTATTAAATCAGTACAAGACAAAATATTCTAAATGGTCAAGTTCAATACGCCCCGGGCATATCTATATGATTCAATTAGTTTAGACAACCCAATTTTCCAAATCATATAATAACCTAAACCGATAGTGTGTCCAAAATTGTCTCAGTTACGAACCTCATTTATATATTATGTTTTTTAACCAATGATGAGATCTACTGTGTCACACGAGACACCTCATCATCTAACTACATAATATAAATAGACTAAACATGCACAACATATAAACTAAAATATTAAATCGATATATTAACTGAGAAAAAGTACAATACAAGCATAGCTTATGTATTCAAACCTAATAGCAAGAACAGAAGTAATACTGTTTGTAGGATATCCTAGAGGAATGAAAGGTGGTCTGTTCTATAGTCTTAAAGATCAAAAGGTAATAGTTAGTACCAACGCCAGATTTTTAGAGGAAGTCTATATTCTATATCATAAGCCCAAGAGTAAGATAGTACTAGAAGAACTTAGAAAGCAATCTGATAATCCTGATGCAGCAACACAAGTAGATACACCATACAATGCACAAGATATCACAGATGATGCATCTACACAGGTGGTGCCTCGTCGTAGTTGGAGGGTTGTGAAATAATCCGACAGGTTCATTGGCATGGGAGAAACCTCTAACTTTATCCCAGGCGTGCCTGAACCAGATCCGGTAAACTACAATGAGGCTCTCCGAGATAAAGATGCAAACTCTTGGTGAAAAGTAATGATATCCGAGATGGGGTCGATGGACCATAATCAAGTCTCGGAGCTTGTGGACCTGCCTAATGGTTTCAAAACCATTGGATATAAGTGGGTCTACAAACACAAGAGAGGACTTGAAGGAAAAATTGAAACATTTAAAGCTAGGCTTGTGGCGAAGGGGTATACTTAGAAAGAGGGAATCGATTTTGGGGAAACCTTCTCCCCGGTAGCTATGCTTAAGTCAATATGGATTCTCTTGGCTATAGCTGCTCATTTAAATTATGAGATATGGCATATGGATGTCAAGACAAGTTTCTTTAATGGAATTCTTGAAGAAACCATCTGCATGCAACAAGCAGAGGGATTCGTTGAAAAAGGCCAAGAGCATAAGGTTTGCAGGCTTAAGAGGTCTATTTATGGACTTAAACAAGCATCCAGATCTTGGAACATTCGTTTGATGAGATTTACAAATTTATTCAATGCCCGTTTGAACAATGTGTGTACCGCATATGTGATGGAAATGCGGTGGTGTTTCTTGTGATTTACGTAGATGACATTTTACTAATTGGAAAAAATAAGAAAGTGTTATTAGACGTAAAGGCATAGTTGTTCAAACAGTTTGATATGAAAGACTTTAGAGAATTGGGATGTATCCTTGGGATCAAGATAATTTGAGATCGTAGGAAACGTTCGCTAACGCTCTCTGAAGCTTCATACATAGACACGATTCTTGCTCGTTTTAACATGCAGAACTCCAAGAAAGTTTTTCCACCTTTCAGACACAGAGTGCATCTATCTAAAGAGCAGTCTCCAAAGACTATTGAGGAGATAGAAGCCATGAAGACATTTCCTTATGGTTCTGCAGTAGGAAGCCTAATGTATACAATGTTATGTACGAGGCCTGATATCTGTTATGCTGTTGTCATTGTAAGCAGATATCAGAGTAACCCCGGAAAAGCTCATTGGGAGGTAGTAAAATACATTCTCAAGTATTTGCGCAAAACGAGAGACCAAGTCTTGGTCTATCAGGTGCCTTAGCTAATACCCCGAGGTTAAGCAGATTCAGATTTCCAAGGCAATGGGGACAAGAGCAAGTCTACCTCAGGGTATGTGTTTACTATGGGAGGTGGAGCCATAGTTCGGCGGAGTGTCAAGTAGAAATGCGTGGTAGACTTTACCATGGAGGCTGAATACGTTACAGCTTCAGAGGCAGCGAAAGAAGCAGTGTGGCTCAAGAACTTCCTAGTGGACTTAGACGTGATTCCTAGTTTGCAAAATTTGATCACAGTGCAGTGTAACAACAATGGTGCAGTAGCAAACTCATAGGAACCACGAGCCTACAAGGCGAGTAAACATATACAGCGCAAATAACACCTAATACGAGATATCGTCAAGAGGGAAGTCGTGGCCGTTACAAAGATAGCATCAGAAGATAACATTGCAGATCCATTCACGAAGATATTGACTGCAAAAGTCATTGAGGCTCACGTGTAGGGCATGGGGATCAGATACTTAGCAGAGCCATTAGTATTTTTCTAGATATCATTGAAGTTGTAGGATTAATGTTGTTTAATACTTTAAGCGCAGCTTAAGTATTAGTTGGAGATTATTGGGTTTAAATACTAAAGCTTTGCTTGTATTAAACTATTTCTCAGTTTTATATATAGTGATTAAATGTTTTCGTTAAATTGTTTATGTGTTTTACATATATCTTCCATTTATATTATGTAATTAGATGATGAGGTGTCTGGTGTGACAAAGTAGATCTCATCATTGGTTAAAAGACATATTATATAAATGAGGTTCGTAACCGACACATTTTTGGATACACTGTCAGTTTAGGTTTTTATGCGATTCAGAAATTGGTTTGTCTAAACAAATTGAATCATATAGGTATGGTCGGGGCATATCGAACTTCACCATTTAGGATGAATTTTCTTGTACTAATTTAATAGACTATTTAATCCTAGTATTCTATCTCTAAATCCCTAGACTTGAGCAGGCATGAGGATTAGACATAGTGTACTTTGATCTGCTAAATATCGAGGTCATTTGTGACCAATAGTCTCAGTAGGTTGGGTGCGCGTGTTTAGTTGCTTGGTGTGCTGTTGCTTGCCAAAAGAAAACCATGTACCAGTGAGTTCGGGATGATGGTGCTCCCGAGATGAGCTCGTTATATTTATTATAAACCCAGCTAGTGGACTTACGTTCGGTATAGTAAAAAGATCGAGTGGTACTAATCTCGGATTATAAGATGTTAATTAATTAATTTATCAGTAAATTAACAAATTAACGAGCACTATATATTTGATGTTTGGAGATTAAAGAATAATTAATTTAGTTATTCCGGAAGCAGTTCTGGTGTAGGATGGTAGTGCCATATTTAATCCATTAGTGGTACGATTAATTATGTAGCGGGTTGATTAATAATGTATAATTAATTTTTTAATTAATTTTTCCTAAGGATTAATTAAGTAATTAACAAAGTGGAATTATTTATTTAATTAATTAAATTTTAAAGTTAAATTGGAATTAGCAAATCTAATTGGATTTGAAAATCTAATTAGATTTGTTTACTAATTAGATTTGGAAACTAATTAATTACCTAAACCTATTAGGAAGGGCAATCCGAAACCAACTTAGGGTCTCTCTTATAACTCTATAAATAGACAAGAGATTAGCAATTCACAATACACAATTCATAACTTTTCAACACAAGAAAACTAGAGAGAGAAAATCCTAGAGAGAGAATTAATATTTTCTCCCTCAAAGTCAGATCTATTTTAAGTCCGACCGACCCACTTCCCGAAACCAAGCTATCATTTTTTTCCATGATTCCGGCGGCGCGTGGGCGGTGAGACGGAGATGCGTGAACTCTCGTGCGGCATTTGATCTTCACGCGCGTGCGACGGTTGTGGAATTCTGGGCTTCGAGCTTAGTTTTTTGAGATGTTATTTTGTGGTGGATTGTTGATCGTTGGTTCATTGGTACATTGCCCACACAACGTATGAGTTGGTCTTGAGTCATACAAGCGATCACCTGAGTACACGCTTCAAGAGGTAATGCTTAAACTTCCACTTTAATTAGGAATTTATTGTTGTGTGGCAAATCAAACAAGTAGAAGCTAAGATCCTGCGCAATGTTATTTTCAAGCAATGATTGGAATAGCTATTGTACTAGAGCTTAGGCTTGGTCACGAGTTTCGATCCTGGAATGCGTGGCACGAAAGTGAATTTTTGAGAGGGTCAGGGCAGATAATCCATCACATCTATGTTTCCAAAAAAGAAGCCTTTGGTCCATTTTTTCTTGGAAATGAGAGAAACACTCTGGTTTTTCTCAACCTGGAAATAGGTTGCAGCCTAGGTACTGTTGGAGTTAAATACATAAGCTATGCTTGTGTTGTACTTTTTCCCAGTAATATATCGATTTATGTTTTGGTTATATCTTGTGGTGCATTAATTGTCCATTTATACTATGTAGTTAGATGATGAGGTGTCTTGTGTGACACAGTAGATCTTATCTTTGGTTGAAAGACATAATATATAAATGAGGTTCGTAACCGAGACAGCTTTGGACAAACTGTCGGCTTATGTTATTATGTGATTCAAATAATTGGTTTGTCTAAACTAATTGAATCATATAGATATGCCCGGGGCGTATTGAACTTGACCTATAAGAATGATTTGTCTTGTACTGATTTAATAGACAAATCATTCTTGGTATTCTATCTCTTAATCCCTAGACTTGAGCGGGAATGAGGATTAGATATAGTGTACTTTGATCTGCCAAAAGGTGAGGTCAATTGTGGCCAATAGTCTCGGTAGGTAGGGTGAGCGTGTTTAGTTACTTGGTGTGCTACTGCTTGTCGAAAGGAAACCATGTACCGGTGCATCCGGGGTGATGGTGTTCCCGAGATGAGCTCGTAAAGTTTATTATACTAAACCCAGCCGGTGGACTTATGTCCGGTATAGTAAAAAGGTCGAGTGATACTAGTCTCGGAATTAAAGAGGTTAATTAATTAATTTATCAGTAAATTAATATATTAAGGAGCACTATATCTTTGATGTGGGGAGATTATGAATATAATTTAATTAAGTTATTCCGGAAGAAATTCTGGTGTAGGGTGGTAGTGCCATAATTAATCCGTTAAAGGTAAGATTAATGATGTATTGGGTTGTTGACAAAGGTAGATTTAATTAATTAAGTAATTAATTAATCCTTGTGTCAGTTGGTTGTGAATCGTACCAGGATCTGGTTTGGGATAAGTGAATCCCTGTGTCAGTTGGTTGTGAATCATACCAGGAACTGGTTTGGGATAAGTGAATCCCTGTGTCAGTTGTGAAAGAATTTGGTAGGACCTGGGTTTGCACTTGCTCGATTTACCACGCAACAAAAAATTTCTATTAAAGCGGAATCTTAGAAAAGTACCTTTGAAGCGTGCACCTGGTGATTCTCTTGTATGCCTCAAGATTGTGTGGGCAACGACTAGAAGTTAATTGATCAGCTATCACCACAAGTCCACCTGCCAGAAAAATCCAGCACCTCCGCACCTAGCACGTACTGCAAACCCACTGCCCGGAGAGAGAGAGAGAGAAAGTTGCTTGCAGCTGGTATACACCAAGGGCTTAAAAATTCGGCCACTAGGAATCCTGTGGATTAATTGTATGAATTGTGATTCTTGAATAACTGATCCATTGTCTATTTATAGAGTTACAAGAGAGACTCCAAGTTGGTTTAGGATTGGTCTTCCTAATGGGTTTAGGTAATGAATTAGTTTCCAAATCCAATTAGGCAACCAATCTGATAGGATAACCAAATCCTACTGGATTCCTAATCTCTAGGATTTCCTAATTCCAATTGAAATTTAAGACTTAATTAATTAATTAATTAATTAAATCCACTTTATTAATTACTTAATTAACCCTTATGAATTAATTAAATAATTCCACTTTGTTAATTACTGAATTAACCCTTAGGAATAATTAACCAATTAATTAATTAAATCTACCTATTCAATTAACCCATTACAAAATTAATCGTACCACTAACGGATTAATTTTGGCACTACCATCCTACACCAAAATTGCTTCCGGAACAACTTAATTAAATTATATTCATTAATCTCCCCACATCAAAGATATAGTGCTCGTTAATTAAACTTAATTTATTGATAAATTAATTAATTAACTTCTTTAATTTTGAGACTAGTACCACTCGACCTTTTTACTATACCGGACATAAGTCCACAGGCCGGGTTTAGTATAATAAACATTTCGAGCTCATCTCGGGAGCACCATCGCTCCGGACGCACCGGTACATGGTTTCTTTTCGACAAGTAGCAGCACACCAAGTAACTAAACACGCGCACCCAACCTACCGAGACTATTGGCCACATTTGACCTCACTCATTGGCCGATCAAAGTACACTATGTCTAATCCTCATGCCCACTCGAGTATGGGGATTTAGAGATAGAATACAAGGATTGATTTGTCTATTAAATCAGTACAAGACAAATCATTCCTAAGAGTCAAGTTCAATATGCCCCGGGCATATCTATATGATTCAATTAGTTTAGACAAACTTATTATCTGAACCACATAATAACCTAGACCGACAGTTTATCCAAAGCTGTCTCGGTT
The DNA here is from genome assembly GCA_030378225.1 of Knoxia roxburghii. Classification (NCBI taxonomy): domain Eukaryota; kingdom Viridiplantae; phylum Streptophyta; class Magnoliopsida; order Gentianales; family Rubiaceae; genus Knoxia; species Knoxia roxburghii. The sequence goes on along the minus strand of CM059415.1, from coordinate 38,216,667 downwards.
ACGAACCTCATTTATATATTATGTCTTTCAACCAATGATGAGATCTATTGTGTCACACCAGACACCTCATCATCTACTTACATAATATAAATGGACAATTATGCACAACAAGATATAACTGAAACACAAATCGATATATTAAACTGGGAAACTGTACAATACAAGCATAGCTTATGTATTCTACTCCAACAAGTTGGTTGTGAATCATACCAGGAACTGGTTTTGGATAAGTGAATCCCTGTATCAGTTGGTTGTAAATCATCCTAGGAACTGGATTGGGATAAGTGAATCCCTATGACAGTTTGATGTGTATCAGTCCAGAAACAGGATTGAAGGAAAATAGAAATCCAGTAGGAAGACCAATCCTAAACCAACTTGAGGTCTCTCTTGTAACTCTATATATAGACAAGGGATTAGCTATTCAAGACACACAATTCCAAAGATTCATAATTCAAGAATCTAGAGAGAGAAAATCCTTGAGAGAGAAAATTTTCTCTCTCCAAGTCGGATTTTTCAAGCAATTTTGCGGCTGGTTTTGGTTTCTTTTGGCCTGGTTTTTACCAGCTGCACGCAGCTTTCACTCTCTCTGGGCGGTGCATTTACAGTACGTGCCAGGTGCAGCGGTGCTAGAATTTTCTAGCAGGTGGATTATGGTGATTAGCTGATCAATTGATTTCTAGTTCATTGCCCACACAATGTGAAGTCAAAGTCTTGAGGCATACAAGAGAATCACCTGAGTGCACGCTTCAAAGGTACTTTTCTAAGATTCCGCTTTTAATTAGAAGTTTTTGTTTCGTGGTAAATCGAATAAGTGCGAAACCAGATCCTGTGGCAATCTTTCAATTGGTATCAGAGTGAGGTTTTGGGTTCTGTGCTTGTTCGATTTATTACATGGTTTTATTTGCAGGTGGTTAAGAAATCCTGACTATTATGGATATGTTTGTATGGGTTTTAATTAAACTCCGGGACATGTCGGGATTTGATTTTATTATGAATGTTTGTAATAGTATAACCACGTGCTGAAGTCGTGTAGGATTAGATTAAATCTGTAGTAGTGTTTTTTCTATGTAATTTTGATTATTTAATTTTCCTAGAAAGCCTTGTAGTAGGAGAATTAATTTTTGTAATCGAAGGCGTTATGGTGGGCAACTTCAATTCGTGGGTTTTGGGTTATCGTTAATTCGTAGAAACTCAGGAAAACCCAGAACGAATTGCAAGAAGACTAAATGGCTTGGGAAAAGCGAAGATGGGGGTGGCGGCAGGAGGCGGTGCCTGCGACCAACCGCCGGCAGCAGTTGCCGCCGGCAATCGGCACCAGTAAAGGCAGCGCCACTGCCGCGGGGCGTAGCAGCACGTGGCTCACCCCTTTGGGTATGCTGCGCTCGTGTGGCCCATTCGGGCTGCGGTTTTGGCCCATTTTTCCTCCAATTTTTGTTTTTGAAGTTCAAGACTCTCTCCATTGAGTGACGTGACGGGACACGAGATCAAGGCAGAAGATGGAAGAAATTAAAACCATAATAGTCGGGGAATTTAATTTTCGTATTTATTTTCCGTATTTATTGTTTTAATTTTTATGCTTTATTTTTATGCTGTAATTTAGATGCATAATTTTAAAGCATGTTGGTTTAATGGTTGCATATAACTTAGGGTTAGTTAATTGCATGTTAAAACCAGAAAAACCCTCAATTTGGAAATCTAAGTGGGAGCGGGTTGGTTTAATATTCCCATGGCCACCATTACGGGTTCATATGCGATGTGGGTAGGCTTGTGTGTTGGCATTAGGGCCTTCATCCATCCGGATGAGTCCAGCCCCGAGATCGCTAGATTATGAATTTCTGAGTAAGATGACTAGAGCAAGTTTAACAAGGAGAAATGCGACACCCTCTCCATCTGTGGCACACTATCCTGAGGTAACAAACTCAGAAGTCACGTAATGGCATACACTTAGTGTAACATCAACAAGGATGAGGTAGTGGGAGGCAAAATCGTTGGTGAAACCAAAGTTGATATTGCCCTCCGGAGCTTGCCTCAAAGCTATGAGTAGATTCGGTTGAACTACAACATAAGTAAGATGTTTAGTACTTCATTCGAGCTCTTGGCAGAGTTGGTGATGGCTAAAAGTCTTCTTCAAGAGAAGAAGCGAGCTTTAGTCGCAGTCAAAGCTTTAGAATCTTCTTCTGAGCCTGAGGCTGGAAAGAAGAAGAGAAAGCTCGGGGGAGTAGCACGAAAGGCACAAATTACACCTAAGCCAGATATTGCAGAGAAGAAGTCGAAAGACAAGTGCTTCAAGTGCAATAAGACGGGATATTGGAAATCAGATTGTCCAAAGCATAAACGTACGATAGTTTCTGCTCTAATTACTGAGACATGTTTAGCGGCGATTCCCACAGATACTTGGTGTGTGGATTCAGGTGCCACTGACCATGTTTGTATTGTAAGGGTTCCAAGTGACCCGGAAGCTTAGAGAGGGAGAATTGGATATCTACTTGGGTGACACTACAAGAGTGTCAGTAGAAGCAGTGGGAGTAGTTACTCTGAATTTTGAGAATTCTAGTTTAGAGTTAGTTAATTGTCTTTATGTACCGAGTTTTAGAAAGAACCTTATTTTGGTTTCTAAACTCTTGAAGAACAGTTATAGTTTGTTTTTTCTGATGAGTCTGTATTTATTAGAAGAAATAGGAAACTTATTTGTTCTGGTTCATTGACTGACAATTTATTTGTGGTTAACTCTAATTCCCCTATTGCACAAAACATAAACACATATAGCTCTTTATCTAACATTAATAAGAGGAAGAAACCTTCTGAAATGAATCAAACCTATTTTTGGCATCTCAGGCTAGGTCATATAAACCTTAGTAGGATTTAGAGGTTGGTCAATGATGGACCTTTAGGTTCATTAGAGATTGACAGTTGTGTAACCTGTGAATCTTGCTTGGAAGGTAAGATGACCAAGAGATCTTTTAAGGCAAAAGGTTATAGAGCTAATAAAGTATTATCTGACTTGTGTGGATCAATGACGGTCCAGGCACGAGGTGGGTTTGAGTATTTTGTGACGTTCACGGATGACTACTCAAGGTATAGGTACATTTACCTAATGCGTCACAAGTCCGAATATTTTAGAAAGTTCAAAGAGTTTCGGGCAGATGTGGAGAAACATCATGGTAAGAGTATCAAGACACTACGTTCAGATCATGGTGGGGAGTACCTGTCCTATGAATTTCGAGAATACCTCAGAGAGGTCAGAATTCAGTCTCAGTTGTCTGCACCTGGCACGCCACAGCAGAACGGTGTAGCAAAACGAAGGAATCAGACTCTCATGGAAATGGTTAGGTCTATGATGAGCTATAGTGATTTGCCAAGTTCGTTCTGGGGATATGCCTTACAAACGGAGATGTATATTCTTAATCTTGTACCATCTAAAACCGTGCCTTCAACCCCATTGGAGTTGTGGAATGGGAGCAAGCCCAGTCTAAGTTAGATGTGAGAACTGAATTAATACTGTTTGTAGGATATCCAAGGGGAACAAAAGGTGGTCTGTTTTATAGTCCTAAAGATTAGAACGTGGTGGTTAGTACCAACGCTATATTTTTGGAAGATGACTATGTCTTAGACCATAAGCCCAAGAGTAAGATAGTACTAGAAGAGCTTAGACGACAAACTACTAATCCTGATGCACCTGCACAAGTAAATACACCACACACTGCACATGAGATCACAGATGATGCGCCTACACAGGTGGTGCCTCGTCGTAGTGGAAGGGTTGTGAGACAGCCCGATAGGTTCATTGGCATGGGAGAGGCTTCATACCTAGTCCCACGCGCTCCTAAACCTGACCTGGTTAACTACAATGAGGCTCTCCGAGATAAAGATATAGAGGTTTGGCGTAAGTCAATGATATCCGAGATGGGGTCAATGCACCACAATCAAGTCTGGGAGCTTGTGGACCTGCCAAATGGGTTCAAACCCATTGGATGTAAGTGGGTCTATAAACGTAAGAGAGAACCTAACGGGAAACTGGAAACCTTTAAAGCTAGGCTGGTGGCGAAGGGGTATACTCAGAAAGAGGGAATCGATTATGAGGAAACCGTCTCCCCGGTAGCCATGCTTAAGTCGATCTGGATTCTCTTGGCCATAGCTGCTCATTTAGACTATGAGATTTGGCAGATGGATGTCAAGATAGCTTTCCTAAACGGAAGTCTTAAGGAAACCATCTTTATGCAGCAACCAAAGGGATTCATTGAAAAAGGCCAAGAGCATAAGGTTTGCAGGCTTAAGAGGTCCATTTAAGGACTTAAGCAGGTATCTAGATATTGGAACATCAGGTTTGATGAGGTAATCCAGTCCTTCGGATTTACTCAGTGTCCAAATGAGCAATGTGTGTATCGTAGACGTGGTGGAAACTTAATGGTGTTTCTTGTGCTTTACGTAGATGACATTCTATTGATTGGCAACAACAAGAAAGTGTTATCAGACGTAAAGACATGGATGTCTAATTAGTTTGATATGAAGTACTTAGGGGAAGCGAGACATATCCTTGGGATCAAGATAATTCGAGATAGTAGGAAACGTTCGTTAACGCTCTCCTAAGCTTCGTACATAGATATGATTCTGGCCCGTTTTAACATGCAGAACTCCAAGAATGGTTTTCTACCTTTCAGACATGGAGTGTATCTATCTAAGGAACAGTCCCCTAAGACTGTTGAGGAGATAGAGGCTATGAAGACAATTCCTTATGCTTCGGCAGTAGGAAGTCTCATGTATGCCAAGTTGTGTACGAGGCCTGATATCGGTTATGCCGTTGGCATGGTAAGCAGATATCAGAGTAACCCCGGGAAAGCTCATTGGGAGATAGTAAAATGCATTCTTAAGTATTTGCGCAGAACAAGGGACCAAGTTCTGGTCTATTAAGCGCCTGAGCTGGTAACCCGAAGTTACACATATTCAGATTTCCAAGGCGACAGGGACAAGAGCAAGTCTACCTCAGGGTATGTGTTTACTCTGGGAGGTGGAGCCATAGTTTGCCAGAGTGTCAAGCAGAAATGTGTGGCGGACTCTACCATGGAGGCTGAGTGCGTTACCGCATCAGAGCCAGCGAAAGAAGCAGTATGGCTCAAGAACTTCCTAGTGGACTTAGATGTGATTCCAGATTTGCAGAAGTCTATCACCGTTCATTGTGATAACAACGGTGCAGTAGCAAACTTGAAGGAACCACGAGCCCACAAGGCGAGTAAACATATACAGCGCAAGTACCACCTGATACGAGACATCGTAAAGAGGGAAGATGTGGTCGTGGCTAAGATAGCATCAGAAGATAACCTTGCAGATCCGTTCATGAAGACATTGACTTCGAAAGTCTTTGAGGCTCACGTGGAGGGCATGGGAATCAGATACTTAGGAGAGCCATGAAAGTTTTTCTAGATATATAGCAGCAGAGTGTATAGGAGTTGTATATAGATGTATACTTAAAGCACAACTTAAGTATTAGTGGGAGATTGTTGGAGTTGAATACATAAGATATGCATGTGTTGTATTTTTTTTCTAATAATATATCGATTTATGTTTTTGTTATATCTTGTTGTGCATTAATTGTCCATTTATATTATGTAGTTAGATGATGAGGTGTCTTGTGTGACACAGTAAATCTCATCATTGGTTGAAAGACATAATATATAAATGAGGTTCGTAACTGAGACAACTTTGGGCAAACTGTCGGTTTAGGTTATTATGTGATTCGGATAATTGGTTTGTCTAAACTAATTGAATCATATAGATATGCCCGGGGCGTATTGAACTTGACCTTTAAGAATGATTTGTCTTATGCTGATTTAATAGAAAAATCATTCTTGGTATTCTATCTCTTAATCCCTAGACTCGAGTGGGCATGAGGATTAGACATAGTATACTTTGATCTACCAAAGGGTGAGGTCAATTGTGGCCAATAGTCTCGGTAGGTTGGGTGCGCGTGTTTAGTTACTTGGTGTGTTGCTGCTTGTCGAAAGGAAACCATGTACCAGTGCGTCCGGGGTGATGGTGCTCCCGGCCGGTGGACTTATGTCAGGTATAGTAAAAAGGTCAGTGGTACTAGTCTCGGATTTAAAGAGTTTAATTAATTAATTTATCAGTAAATTAATATATTAACGAGCACTATATCTTTGATGTGGGGAGATTATGAATATAATTTAATTAAGTTGTTCCGGAAGCAATTCTGGTGTAGGGTGGTAGTGCCATAATTAATCCGTTAGTGGTATGATTAATTATTTATTGGGTTGTTGACAAAGGTAGATTTAATTAATTAAATAATTAATTAATCCTTGTGTCAGTTGGTTGTGAATCATACCAGGAACTGTTTTGGGATAAGTGAATCCCTGTATCAGTTGGTTGTGAATCATCCTAGGAACTGGATTGGGATAAGTGAATCCCTATGACAGTTGGATGTGTATCAGTCCAGGAACAGGATTGATGGAAAACAGAAACCAAGTAAGAAGACCAATCCTAAACCAACATGGGGTCTCTCTTGTAACTCTATATATAGACAATGGATTAGCTATTCAAGACACACAATTCCATAGATTCATAATTCAAGAATCTAGAGAGAAAATCCTAGAGAGAGAAAATTTTCTCTCTCCAAGTCAGATTTTTCAAGCAATTTTGCGGCTGGTTTTGGTTTCTTTTGGCCAAATTTTCGGTCTGGTTTTTACTAGCTGCGTGCAGCTTTCTCTCTATTCGGGCGGTGCGTCTACAGTACATGTCGGGTGCAGCGGTGCTAGAATTTTCTAGCAGGTGGATTGTGGTGATTAGCTGATCTATTGATTTGTAGTTCGTTGCCCACACAACGTGAAGTCAAAGTCTTGAGGCATACAAGAGAATCACCTGAGTGCATGCTTCAAAGTTTTAATTGGAAATTTTTAAGATTCCGGCTTTAATTAGAAATTTTTGTTGCGTGATAAATCGAATATGTGCGAACCTAGATCTTATGGCAATCTTTCAGGTACTTTATAGGGCACTCCATTAGTTGTATATTCAAGATGGAAGCTATTTGATCCCTAGTTCTAGGTGTAGCCAAAATGGGCATCAAGAAGGAGCTTTTATTTGCACTCATTTTCTGGTCCGTAGCCTCCTCATAGTCTGCAAAGAAAATCATCTAATGTTGTAGAGAGTTTTTTTTTTTTTTCCACTAGTGAAAACTAGCAAGTCGTCGGTGAAACATAAATGAGACAATGGTAGAGAGTCCGAATGAGACCTTCCTCCGTAAAAAACTTTAGTTGCGAGTGATAGCATCCGTTAGTAGGATGAAGAGAAAGGGAGAAAAAGGGTCCACTTGCTTTATGCCACGAGAGGCCGAGAGAAACCCAGAAGGAGATCCATTGATAATCACTAAAAAATGAGCTCCTATCAGATTTTCCATAACCAAGTGTACAAAGGGGGGTGGGAACCTAAATTTCAAGAGCAGACTTTGAAGGAATGGCCATGAAACCTGGTCGAAAGCTTTCATCTTATCTGCTTTAATAATAACATTTTGACCCCTTGTTTTTTAATTTAAAAATTGGCACAAATCCTAGGCTAGTGGGATGCTATCATAAATATCCCTCCTAGATACAAAAACTGACTGTTCTTCTGAGATAAGAGACTTCATTACGTCAGACATCCTATTCTTTATTACTGTTGTGAAGACCTGGTTGAGGAAGTAGCAGAGGCTTATCGGGCAAAAATCAGCAAAAGATACCACAACTGGCTTTTTAGGCAATAATGTCACAAATGTACTTCCTACCGATCTCCGTAAGGGGACCCCAGCAAAGAGTTCTTTACATGCTTTATGAAGATCATATTTTATCACCTTCTAAGTTCCCTGTAGAAAGTTCTTGGGAAGCCACCAGGACCAGGGCCGCTGTGTGGATCAAGGTTGAAAACAGCCGCATGGACCTTTTCTAGAGATACTTCCCTGAGCAGCAGAATACCTGCTTCATTATGAACTAGAGTAGGAATATCGTGTAGAAAAGCTGGCACAACTGCTGAAGAAGTATTGCTTGAATATGACCGAATGAGCTGTTCAAAATATCTGATTGCTTCTTCTTCAATAGCTAAAGGTTTCGTAGTCCACATGTCATTTTGGTATTTTATTTTGTAGGTGCCATGCCTTGACTTTCTTTCTTTCAGGGTGACGTGGAAGTATTTTGAGTTGCGTTCCCCATCGCTCAGCCAGTTTTTCCTGGTTTTCTGACTCAAGAAGTCTTCTTGTTCCTTTAAGTGCCGAAAGTACATTGCCTGGGATCTAGTTCAATTCTATTTGAATCTGTGGGCTGCTCTTGAAACTTCTCCTCACAAATTCCCATTTTTCAAAGTTTCTGAAAGCATCAAATTTAGTTTTAAAAGTTTATAAAAGTATCACATTCAATCCAATTAAAAGAATTTTGCAATCAATTAACGACGATTTCTCTCAAATCATTAGTTATTGATTATTTTAAAATTATTTATTAAATAATAATTTTTTAAAATCTTGTTCACCACATTTTAATCCATGCTTACCCGATTCGACCATGCTTACCCGAACCATGTTGATATTTTTTATTTCATTTATATTAATGTAAAATTATTTTTTTCATAATTTTAACTATTTATTAAAACGGGTCAAACTGTCGGTATAGGTTATTATGTGATTCAGATAATTAGTTTGTCTAAACTAATTGAATCATATAGATATGCCCGGGGCATATTGAACTTGACTTTTAGGAATGATTTGTCTTGTACTGATTTAATAGACAAATCGATCCTTGTATTCTATCTCTTAATCCCTAGACTCGAGTGGGCATGAGGATTAGACATAGTGTACTTTGATCTGCCAATAGGTGAGGTCAAATGTGGCCAATAGTCTCGGTGGGTTGGGTGCGCGTGTTTAGTTACTTGGTGTGCTACTGCTTGTCGAAAGGAAACCATGTACCGGTGTGTCCTGGGTGATGGTGCTCCAAGATGAGCTCGAAATGTTTATTATACTAAACCCGACCGGTGGACTTATATCCCGTATAGTAAAAAGGTCGAGTGGTATTAGTCTCAGAATTAAAGAAGTTAATTAATTTATAATTAACGAGCACTATATCTTTGATGTGGGGAGATTAATGAATATAATTTAATTAAGTTGTTCCGGAAGCAATTCTGGTGTAGGATGGTAGTGCCAAAATTAATCCGTTTATAATGGGTTAATTGAATAGGTAGATTTAATTAATTAATTAGTTAGTTATTCCTAAGGGTTAATTCAGTAATTAATAAAGTGAAATTATTTAATTAATTTATAAGGGTTAATTAAGTAATTAATAAAGTGGAATTATTTAATTAATTAATTAAGTCTTAAGTTTCAATTGGAATTAGGAAATCCTAGAGATTAGGAATCTAGTAGGATTTGGTTTATTCTATTAGATTGGTTACCTAATTGGATTTGGAAACTAATTCATTACCTAAACCCATTAGGAAGACCAATCCTAAACCAACTTGGGGTCTCTCTTGTAACTCTATAAATAGACAAGGGATTAGCCATTTACAAAACACAATTCAATAGATTCATTATTCAAGAATCTAGAGAGATAAAATTTTAGAGAGAGAAATTTCTTTCTCTCTCAAGAACGAATTTTTAAGCTTGGGGCTGCCATTGAAGTGGCCGAAAATTCTTGGCCTTCTGGGCAGCCCCGTGTGTAGCTTTCTCTCTATCTGGGCAGTGCGTTTGCAGTACTTGCTAGGTGCGGAGGTGCTGAATTTTTTCAGCAGGTGGATTGTGGTGAGTTGCTGATCAATTGACTTCTAGATTGTTGCCCACACAACAAGATGTCATAGTCTTGAGGCATACAATAGAATCACCAGGTGCACGCTTCAAAGGTATTTTTCTAAGGTTCCGCTTTAATTCAAAATTTTTGTTGTGTGGTAAATCGAGCAAATGCAAACCTATATCGTATGTGGAAAATCCTTTCAATTGGTATCAGAGCCTGGTTTAGGGGGTTTTGTGCTTGTTCGATTTCTTACATGGTTCTATTTTGCAGGTGGTTAAGAAATCCCGACTATTATGGTTATGTTTGTATGAGTTTTAATTAAACTCCGGGACTTGTCCAGATTTAATTTTATTATGAATGTTTGTAATAGTATAACAACGTGCTGGAAGCCATGTAGGATTAGATTAAATCTGTAGTAGAATTTTTTCTATGTAATTTCGATTATTTAATTTTCCTAGAATACCTTATAGTAGGAAAATTGTTTTTTTATGTAATCCAAGGCGTTATGGTGCGCGACTTGGATCCATGGGTTTTGGGTTATCATGAATTTGAAGAAACACAGGAAAACCCAGAACGGATTGCATGAAGACCAAATAGCGTTGGAAAAAGTGAAGGAGGAATTGGCGGCAGGAGGCGACGCCGAAAACGACCGCCGGCAGCAGTCGCACCGGCCAGGAGAGGCTGCAGCAGGCAGCAGCAGCAGCATGCACTGCTGCTGGGACGCACGCGCTGGGCCGCGCGCGCACGTGCGCGCGCGGGCAGCGTGGCCTTCGGGCGGTGCTGTGGCACGGACGGCCCGTTCCGGCCGTTCAAGCTGTTTTTGACCCGTTTTTCCTCCAGTTTTCATTTTTTGAAGTTCAAGACTCTCTCCATCGAGTGACGTGACGGGACACGAGAACAAGGCAAATGATGGAAGCAATTAAAACCATAATAGTCGGAAAATTTATTTTTACCTATTTATTTGTTGTATTTATTGTTTTAATTTTTATGCTTTATTTTTATGTTGTATTTTAGATGCATGAATTAAAGCATGTCTGGTTTTATGGTTGCATATAACTTAGGTTAGTTAATTGCATGTTAAAATCGGAAAAACCCTCAATTTGGAAATCTAAGTGGGAGTGGGTTGGTTTGTATCCCCATGGCCACCATTACGGGTTCATATGCGATGTGGGTGGGCTCGCGCGTTGGCATTAGGGCATTCCTCCATTCGGATGAGTCCAGCCCCGAGATTGCTAGACTATGAACTTCTGAGTAAGATGACTAGAGCAAGTTTAACTAGGAGAAATGCGACACCCTCTCCATCTGAGGCGCACTATCCTGAGGTAACAAACTCAGAAGTCACGTAATGGCACACACTTAGTGTACGATCTGCAGTATTCCTCCCGCGAGGTTATGCTGCTTACTTGTACGGCTAAAAGCACCGACTATTAGCTACATTGATTAGAAGATCATTGGTCAGATAGTGTAGTTAATGAACTTGGTTCTTTTCAAACGAATGTGGGTTAGCGTAAATGTCCACACTGCGTGGCTTGCGAGAATCCCGGTGGATGAGATGTTGGTGGATTATAATTATTGTTTTGAGGGAAGTCAATAATTAATAGAATTTCATGTTTTTTGAAATTCTAAGCATATATAACTGAAACATTGTTTGTTTACTTTCCAGTTTAAATCGATATGGCATTCAACCCTTAGCTGCTATTTTGAAAAACAACAATTTAACTGGAACTAATAATGTCGATGGAAGTCGTAACTTGGACGTTGTCCATAGGGCTAAGAACGTTCCTGTGAGAGATCATGTCATGGACATGATTAGTAACATCAACAAGGTTGAGGTAGTGGGAGGCAAAATTGTTGGTGAAACCAAAGTCGATATTGTCCTTCGGAGCTTGCCTCAAAGCTATGAGCAGATTCGGTTGAACTACAACATAAGTAAGATGTTGTGGAATTCATCCGAGCTCTTGGTAGAGTTGGTGACGGCTGAAAGTCTTCTTCAAGAGAAGAAGCGAGCTTTAGTCGCAGTCGAAGCTTCAGAATCTTCTTCTGAGCCTGAGGCTAGAAAGAAGAAGAGGAAACTCGAGGGAATAGCTCAAGTGGCGCAAATTGCGCCTAAGCCATGTATTGCAAAGAAGAAGTCGAAAGACAAGTGCTTCAAGTGCATAATATCCTATACCGACAATTTGTCCAAAGTTGTCTCGGTTACGAACCTCATTTATATATTATGTGATTCAATGTGGGCAACAATCTAACGAGCAATTGATCAGCAATCACCACAATTTTCTCGCCGAAAAAAATCCTGTAGCTTGCCGCCGCAGGAATTTTTGCTCCGCCGTCCCGCCGCCAGTTCAACTCGCCGCCGCTGCCTGGAATCCGTACCATTGGCTGCCGCCTGAAGAGAATTGACTTCGAGGGAGAAACTTGTTTTCTCTCTCTAAACTCTCTCTCTAATTTTCATGTCTTGAAAACTTATAAATTGTGTATGTAGAATTGCTAATTTTTTGTCTATTTATAGAGTTACAAGAAAGACCCCAACTTGGTTTAAGATTGGCCTTCCTAATCGGTTTTGGTAATTAATTAGTTCCCTAATCCAATTAGATTTCCTAATCTTTAGGATTTCCTAATTCTAATTGAAACTTAAGACTTAATTAATTAATTAAATAATTTCACTTTGTTAATTACTTAATTAACTCTTAGGAATAATTAATTAAACAATTAATTCTACTTAATCAATTAACCCAATACATAATTAATCGTACCACTAACGGATTAATTATAGCACTACTATCCTACACCAGAATTGTTTCCGGAACAACTAAATTAATTATTCTTTAATCTCCTCACATCAAAGATATAGTGCTCGTTAATTTATTAATTTACTTATAAATTAATTAATTAACTTCTTATAATCCAAGATTAGTACCACTTGACCTTTTTACTATACCAGACATAAGTCCACCGGCCGGGTTTAGTATAATAAACATAACGAGTTCATCTCGGGAGCACCATCACCCCGGACCCACTGGTACATGGTTTCCTTTCGACAAGTAACAACACATCAAGTAACTAAACACGTGCACCAAAACCTACCGAGACTATTGGCCACAAATGACCTCACTCTTTGGCAAATCAGAGTACACTATGTCTAATCCTCATGCATGATCAAGTCTATGGATTAAGAGATAGAATACTAGGAATGAATAGTCTATTAAATCAGTATAAGACAATTCATCCTAAATGTTCAAGTTCAATATGCCCCAGGCATATCTATATGATTCAATTAGTCTAGACAAACCAATTTCTGAATCACATAATAACCTAAACCGACAGTGTGTCCAAAACTGTATCGGTTATGAACCTCATTTATATATTATGTCTTTTAAGCAATGATGAGATCTACTGTGTCACACCAGACACCTCATCATCTAACTACATAATATAAATGGATGACATATATAAACACGTAAACAATTTAATTGAAACATTCAATCGATATATAAAACAGGAAAATAGTTTAATACAAGCAAAGTTTTAGTATTCAAATCCAATAGCCACGTGGAATAAATTTAACGGTTATTGAGTTAACCATTAAAACCTATTAAAAAATGTTAAATTATGACCAAATTTGTCGAATTTCAAACGTGTAGGACCAATTTTGAAACATGATCATTATATTGGACCAATTGCGTATTTTTTCCAATTGAAAATTCAAGAAATTTAAATTTGAATAAATATCTATCTTGATATGATCATAATAGAAATTTGAATTTGAAATTCAAGAAATTTATATTTAAAATTAAAAAAGTTTTTTTTAATTTTCAAATTTAAAGAACAGAACTATCTATCTTGATGAGATTATAATAGATGTTAAATTTGAAATGTAAAAAACATAACTATTTTGATAAGATTATGATGGAAGTTCTGATGTGATTAGGAGTCCTTTTTAAATAATTTGTGTGTCATGATAGATTTCATTTATTATGTCCGAAATTATTAGCATATATGTTATTATTATGCTTTAATTTAAGCTTTTTCAAATTTAATGGTTAAATTGTGAATTGCATGGCATATAATATATATATATATTGGTCGTGCATCGTGACATAGATCACCATTGTAATGAACAAGAAAAGAAATATTGGTTAGAAATTGATCATGACATGATAAATTCTAATGGTGTTGAGAGTATTTGTGAAATATTCAACACACGATCTTTCAAATTATCTGCTTAAATCGAATAAAAATGCCTTGTATGGATAAACATTTTTAATTGTGCATATGGTTTCATTAATTAGACTTAGTCTGATTGGGTTGTAATATTAATTATTATGTTGGGGTCTGTTAGCCTTCTAAAACATCTGTAATAGACTAGTTTAGAAATTAGGCACAAATGAAATCCAAGGAGTCCAATAAGAGACAACCCCATGGAGCCAAAATGGAGACATCCAAAAGCCCAAGAGCAAAAAGGTTTTACAAGAGTTGTAATTGTTTAGATTACAACCCAATTCATTGCATATTTCGTTATACGTTGATATTCTGAATGAATGACCGAATCGCATGTTAAGTCGCTCAAACATAATCCTTAAAAACTAAGTTAATTGCTTCCATACTTGGATACTCGTCAAGGCATCGAACGTCTGATATGAACCGCTTGGGGAGACCAAGGGCCATCAGATTTCTTTTGTAAGGCGAGTGTAATGACGAAAATTCAAGGGATGGTTTAGGCTTAGCAAGGCAAAGTGAGAAAGTCTCAACCCTTGGTAAAAGATAGAATGGTCAAACACTTGGTGTTCATTCTATGAGTCTAAAAATTTTTATAAAGATACAATCGGAAAACGTTGTTGTATGGAGATGCAATTAGAAACATTGCCAACCAAAAATGCCCAATCTTTATGATATTTTCCAAAACAAAACTAGGGTTTGTTCATTTATGGATTTTCAGTAGACAATCTAGCACCAAAAAAAAAAACAAAATTGTTACGTGATTACAATTTTGGCTATTGTGGATTTTTTAAAACTCATTCTAAAACTTTGCATTTATTTCGTTGTAGAATCAATGTCAAATGAATCATCTGGGCAAGCTTCCTAAATTGGTTCAGGAATTTAAGAATCATCTTCAAACAAGAAAGAAAGCAAAATGTTTTGGAACAAGCCTTTCCTCTTAAACCCTAAAATTGATACTCTTGTTGCCCGAAGAGCTTTTAATAAGCTCAGAAATAATTCCAATGATGTAACTTGTTTGATGCTAGCCTCTATGACTGGCACAATTTGAAAATATGAAAGCGTTATAGATTTATATATCATTGGAAGAAAAGTTTAGGGAACAAGCTCATAATGAAAGGTCAATACAATCAAATCATTGTCTTCTTCCAAAATGGTGAAATGTTTGCCAGTAAGTACTCATATTCTTAAAATGAAAGGGTATATTGATATTCTTGAAAGGTTGGGAACACCATTACGTGGGGATCTAGCCAAAGATATGATCTTAATGTCATTGACTGATGACTTTGAAGGTTTTGTCGTGAGTTATACATGTAGAAAACATTTCCTAAAATCTATGAAATGCTAAAGAACACTAAACAAACCCTTAAGAAGGGATCAAGTGTTCTAATTGGTTCAAAAGGACAAAAAGAAAAAGTTCAAGAAGAAGGCTAAAGGCAAAAAGAAGGAGGTCAGTAAGACTGTGACCACTGTCAAGCCAGTTTCTAAGGCAGATTCCTAGAAGAACACTGTTTGTTTCCATTGCCATGAAAAGTGGAATTGGAAAAGAAACTACAAAGTGTATCTTAAGAAAGTCAAGAGCAGGAATATTGGGTCTTCTAATCCTTCAGGTATCTATGTTATAGAAGTTAACCTTTATATTACTACTTCTTGGGTATTGGATACTGGATGTGATTCTCATATATGCTCAAATATACAGGGTTTGAGAAATAAGAGGTTGCTTGAAAAGGGTGAAGTTGATCAGAGTGGGTTTGGAGCAAGAGTTGCTGCCATCGAGACTGAAGACTACTCATTGACTTTACCTTCTGGCCCTGTATTAATTATTGACAATTGTTACTTTGTAATTGCAATTTGCAGGAACATCATTTCGGTTTATTGTCTAGATAATAAGGGTTTTGAGTTTTCTATTAAAGATAATAAATTCAGCTTTTATTATTAGGATGTTTATTATAGAACTGCTATTTTGAGCAATGGCCTATAAGTCCCGGACTTGAATATGGAAAGGCCAATCTATAACATTGAAAAGAGACCAAGGATGAGTTCAAATAATCAAAGTGAAATATACCTATGACATTGTCGATTGGACCATGTGAATGAAAAATGGGTTCAAAGACTCTATAAACATGGAATCTTGGGATCATTTGATTTTGAATCTTATGAAACCTGAGAACTATGTTTATAAGGAAAAATGACAAAGAGTCATTTCAACAAGAAGAGTGAAAGAACAAGTGAGCTATTGGCCCTCATACACACTAATGTTTGTGGCCCATAAGCACACAAGCCAGAGGTAGATTCAACTACTTTGTAATATTCATTGATGACTTTAGTAGATATGGTTATGTCTACTTAATGAAGCATAAGAGTGAAACCTTTGAAAACTTTAGAGAGTTTAAGAGTAAAGTACAGAATTAGGTGGAAAGAAGGATAAATGCCATTCGATCCGATCTATGAGGTAAATACCTTAGTTTTGACTTTGAAGAGCATCTCACACAAAGTGGAATTGTTTCACAGCTTACTCCTCCAGGTACACCTCAATGGGAATGTTATATCCGAAAGGAGAAATCGGACACTGTTAGACATGTTCCGATCAATGATGCACCAAGCTACGTTACCCACTCATATGAGAAATGGACAAGCCAAAAACCTCGATTATCTTATCTACGATTTGGGGTTACCAATCTCATATGAAATGTTCACAAAGTGATAAGCATGAACCTAAAACTAAGAAATGTCTTTTTGTGGGGTATCCTAAGGAAACTAAAGGATATCACTTCTACAATCATGTTGAGAACAAAGTATTTGCTATTCGAGATGTTGTTTTCTTAGAAAATGACTTTGTTTACAAGAAGAACAGTGAGGGTATAATAGAACTTAATGAAATCAAAGACCCATAAGAGTCTAAAGAAACTCTGATAGAAGCTGTTATGAAGCTTCATGAAGATGAGCAGTCTATACTAGCAACACAATAACCTAGAAAATCTTGTAGGATTTGCCAGGAACCTGAGAGATACAAATTTCTCATAACTGACAGTTAAGATATAACCTTAGCGGACCAAAATGAGCCCACATCCTACAAAGTGGTTTTAGAAAGCCCAGATTCAGATAAATAACTACAATCCATAGATTCTAAAATGCAGTCCACGAGAGACAATAAAGTATGGACTTTGATTGATCATCCTGAACAGGCTAAGATAGTCGACTGAAAATGGATTTTCAAATTAAAGCCTGAAAGGATTTTTAAGGCACGACTAGTGGCTAAAGGTTTCAGACTAGTTCATGGTGGTATTAACTATGGTGAAATCTTCTCTCCTATTGTGATGCTCAAGTCCATTAGGATAATGTTTCCCATAACTGCATATTATGAATGTGAGATACGACAGATGGATGTGAAATTAGGTTTCCTAAATGGAAACCTTCTCGAGAATGGTTACATGAAACATCTCAAGGGATACATCGATCCCAATAATCCTAATAGAGTATGTAAACTTGAAAAGTCTATTTCTAGATTAAAGCAGACTTCTTGAAGTTAGAACATTCATTTTGATGAAGCGGTAAAAAGTTATGGCTTTTTGAAAAATAAAGATGAGCCATGTGTTTACAAGAAAATTGGTGGGGGCGTAATTGTGTTTCTTTTCTTTATGTGGATGACATCCATTAATAGGGAACAATATCCCAAATTTGATGGAGATCAAATAGTGGTTGGGAAGTGTCTTCTCTGTGAAAGACTTACAAGAAACCAAAACTATATTTAGTATAAAGATCCATAGAAATAGATCCAAAAGGCTTCTATGACTCGGTCAAGAAAAGTACATTGATAAAATCTTGAGTAGGTTTAACATGACCAATTCAAAGAATGGTTTGCTACCATTTGGACATGGTGTCTACTTGAAGAAGGATCAGTGTCCTTCAAATCAAGAAGAAAGAGATAAAGTTGTTGGTGTATATGCCCTTTTAAGGGCTATATATGTAAATAAATGTTTGTGGTTTGATTAATGATTTATCAGATGAGTTAATTTTGTGAATATAATATTCTTGTGCAATTTAAATTCATAAAATAGATCCGCCAAAAGAAACACTTCATGGACTATTTGCTTTATGAGTGATTTTTTTAGTGGTACTCGTACTAGGATCTTTAGACCAGAAGTCACTACATGTTCTTTGGTGAAGAGTAGTGTACCTTGACATACACCTAACGGGCCGTAACATGTTGCCAAGTACGGGTATGATTGGGTATGCTATGAATCACGCTAAGTTAAATGAGTGAAGTGCTGGGACTACAAGTCTGTCTTAAGTGGGAGATGATATCTAGGCCACTTGATAATGAACTGAGAAGTGCATGGCCGTGCCCAATAAATGATAACTGTTATAATTTGTTTGATGAAATTTAGACTAAGAGA
Organism: Knoxia roxburghii; assembly: GCA_030378225.1. NCBI lineage: Eukaryota > Viridiplantae > Streptophyta > Magnoliopsida > Gentianales > Rubiaceae > Knoxia > Knoxia roxburghii. The sequence goes on along the minus strand of CM059415.1, from coordinate 38,198,303 downwards.
TCAAGTAAACGTTTAGTGAAATAAGGATGATCGTTCCATTCATTATGCTAAACGGGATATCAATGTAGAGGATAGTACGAAGTATGCTCTAAATGTTGTGTTAAATCACCATTCGACCCACCGTTCTAAATTGGGTAGTCATTATGTCTTGCTAGAGACCACTAATGACTTATGGATTAATCAATTAGATTGAGTTATCCATTGCCAATTTAGAATGGGCCTACAAGATCGCACATAAGAGAGTTCGATGATACAGAATAAGTATTCTTGTCTATACTAAGTATAATTGTTATACTTTTTTTTACATGAATAATTGTACAGTATAATTGTTATACTTTTTTTTACATGAATAATTGTACACTTACATAAATAATATTTAATTAAATAGTTTAATTAAATATTATTAAAAGTTCTATGGTATTAATTAATAGTTAATTAAGTACCTATGAGCAATTAGAATAGTCCGATAAAATCAAGGGGACCAAATTACAATTGTGATGCTTATTGACCCATAAGCCTTATCCAATGGTCACTGGGTTGATCCATGGTTTTGGTAAAATCCAAATCAGTAAAAAGATGGTATTCTAAAATTATGAATATTTATCTTGTACTGATTTTATGTTATATGATTGTTATATATCCTAGGGATATACGTGAGTCACAGAACACACGTTTTGAGAAAAAACCAAAATTCTCAAAAATTGATTTTCTCTACAGGCAGGAGAAGGGCTAGCAACCGTTCTGTGAGGCTCTGGTGCTTGAGAGTAGAGAAATTCTTCAAGCAAGAATTTGGTGGTATACAAAAATCTTCGAGGAATGATCTGTGGTCTAAAATCAAACTAGGATACAGATGCTGTCACCGATTATTCTTCAAATGTCAATTTAAATACTTTAAACATAGGATTAAACACTAAAATCAAAATATGCATGAAAATTGTTGAAAACTTCCGCTGTATTTTTGTAATTCGTGCCTAAGATCCCAATAAAAATGAGTGGAGTACCATATGCCTTAGCTATATGCTCCATCATATATGCAATGCTATGTACTAGACTGGATGTCACGCATGCACTAAGTATGATTCCCCAATACCAACAAGATCTAGGATTCGAACATTTGCAGGCACTCAAAGCAATCCTTAAATACTTATGAAGAACAAAAGGATTGATGTTAGTATATGAAAGTCAAGAAGAGCTCGCTGTATCAGGTTACATCGATGTTGTCTTCCAAACTGATCAAGATGATTTAAAATCACAACCAGGATATGCATTTGTCCTGAATGGTGGTGCAGTTAGCTGGAAAAGCTCCAAGTAAGGTACAATATCCAACTCTACAACAGAATCTGAGTATATTGTTGCATCGGATGCTATGAAGAAAGCTATTTGGCTTAAGAAGTTTGTGACTGATCTCGGTGTAGTACCAAATATCGAAGATCCCATAGACCTTTTTTGTGATAACGACAGGGGCATCGCACAAAGTTAAGAAGCCCTGGTCATACTAAAAGACCAAGCACATACACAGGAGATTTTATCTCATTCGAGAAATTATCGATAGAAGAGATGTAAAAATATGTAAGGTTGGATCAGATGACAATGTAACAGATTCCCTTACTAAAGCGTTTCCTAAGCCAAAGTAAGAGAAGCATGTAATAGAGTTTGGTCTTAACTTAGTTAGGACATAGCCCTTAACAGGCAACTGGGAGATTATTGGTGTATGCCCTTTTAAGAGTTATAGACATTGGTTTTGATCAATTATTAAATAAGTTATTTGATCATTATATATTATTGTGCATCATTAATAATGAAATTATCCAATTATTTAATGAAAAATAATATGTCCGGGCCTAACCAGAAACTCACTTTCGTGCTACGCATTCCAAAATCGAAATCTCTGGCCAGGCCTAGATGCTAGCACAATCGCTATTCCAACCCTTGCTTGAAATACCATTGCGCAGGATCTTGGTTTGTATTTATTCGATTTATCACGCAATAAATAATTTCTTAATTAAAAGCGGAAGAATAAGAATTACCTATTGAAGCGTTCACTCAGGTGATTCTCTTGTATGTCTCAAGACTTTGTTCGTATGTTGTGTGGGCAACAATCCAACGAACAATTAATCAGCTAATCACCACAATCCACCTGCCAGAAAAATTCCAGCACCGCTGCACCTGGCACGTTCAATCCATGCACCGCCCGGAGAGAGAGAAAGCGGCACGTCGCCGCAAAACTTTAGAAGAAATTTCGACAGTCTTTAAGCTTAGGGAAATCCGAATTTTGGTGAGAGAAATTTTCTCTCTCTAAGATTTCATCTCATTCGAGAAATTATCGATAGAAGAAATGTAAAAATATGTAAGGTTGGATCAGATGACAATGTAACAGATCCCCATACTAAAGCGTTTCCTAAGCAAAAGCAAGAGAAGCATGTAATAGAGTTTGGTCTACATCCATGCGTGTGAATTTAACCTAATTTTTTTACAAAGACAGTAAACCACGTCTCAGAACAACTAGCACCACGTAAAAAATAACTAGCACCACGTCCAGAAAATAAATGGTATTCATAATAATGGTATTTTATATCTATTGGACTTTATTTTACATCATAATGGTATTTTATATAGGATACCATATTAAAAAATAAATTTGACAACAATTGTAATGAAATAATAATTGTTACCGGTTTGATTATCGATTAAACCGGTTCGATCAACCGATTCGGTCCAAATCTTATAATACCGGTTAAAATGAGTCGATTTGAATTAAAATAGTATAAATGTGAAAATAATAATAGTTTTACATAAAAATGAATGAAAATGTTAAATTCAAATTAAAAAACAAAAGGCCGATCCGGGTTCAACCAGTTTAAACTGGGTCGATTCAAATATCTTTGAATTAAAACGATTCATTTTATGTTAAAATAGTATAAATAATATTAATTTTACATTTCATCCAAAAAAAAAAAAGGGTCGACCCAGTTTAACAGGGTTCGAACCCGCCCTAACCTGCCTGATCATCGGGCCAAACTGCCTACCCGTCGACCCGCCACAACCCGTGCTTGAATCAGCCTCTTGTCGAGGGTACCCACGAGTACCAGCGCTTGAACCGAACCCGCCCCGACCCGCGAGGCGGGCCAATCGAACCTCACTTTAAGAGAATAACTAAACTTATAGGAAGACAGTTATGCTCATTTGACCCGAACCGAAGTTTAGTGAAAGAAATGACTGTCTTCCTGTAAGTTTAGTTATTCTCTTAAAGTGAAAGAAATGAACTTTTACAATTGCTTCGATTAGCTATGATTTATGTTGTTTCAATATCCATTTTATTACATCATAAAGTTTAGGGAGAGTGGAGAAATGACCATTAGTGGTTATGAATATTGTGTATATTAGTTTGTTAAAACTCTTTTTGTCAAACAAGGATTTTGCTATAAATTATGTTTTGTCAAACTAAGTTTTTGTAATAACTATGTTTTGCCAAACTAGGGTTTTGTTTATAATTATATTTTGCCAAACTATGATTTTGTAGAATTCCTATTTTGCCAAACTATGATGTTGTAGAATTACTTTTTTGTCAAACTATGATTTTGCCAATTTTTTATTCACAGTATTTTTAATTATGAATTTTAATAAAATTTTTTTATTTAAATTTTATTATATGAAAAATATTAATTATTATTTTAATTATTTAATATTTTAATGAAAAATTAGTATTTCAAAATTTATTATTTATTATTATATTAATATAATATTAAAAAGTTATATTAGTAAATTAAATTGGGACGATAAAAAAGAATTAAGGCGACAAACTATAAAGATAAGTAATAAAATAAAAGAATAATTTTATCAAATTAAAAGACTGTCGTCTCAAAAACTGAGACGATAATTAGCAATCCCTATAATAATTGGAGGGGGACTTTCTTGAAACGTAACTACTTATTCGGCCAATCAACTTCAAATTTATTATTTTTCTGAAAAATCAACTACCAATTCAATGTGTGGACCTATCGCTACACCCTTACTACAATTGTTCTTTTATTTGTTAATATATCTACAAACAAGATTGACCTATCGTAGATAAAATGTAATGAAATTTTATTTATTATAATATTTTCAAGTGTTTTAAAAGTCTTTTTTGGTTTTAGTGTCGACATCTATATTATTACAGGAGGACGATCGTTCCACCATGTCTCTTTCTTCTCTCTCTATCTGGCTTTCTCAAAAACTAAAAGCACGGCAACAGAGTCAATTTTGTTGGTGTATTCTTGGGACCAAATAGAAGACGCAAGCCAATACACAAGATATGTACGTTTCATGACAACTTGCTGCACATGAAATATTCAATAAATAGAGGGGCCCAAAAAATTTAAAATCATTCCGCCAAAAGAAATAATTTCAATGATGAAAAAGAAATTGTTTTGTTTGGGTTATATTTAATTGTTTTTTGAAAAAATATCAACAACACAATATTTATTAATTAGGATTACATTATTTTTATATGTAATTTTATATTTTATTCATAATTTATATAAAAAATATCTATAATTATATTAATTTAAATATTAAATGTAAAATGATATGTAGTGATAGTAGTAAGAATATAGAAATTGGATTGACTATATTTTTTGAACTCAAGACAATTTATACGAGAAATTGAAATTGCATCGTAATTTTTTCGAAGAAAGCAATAAATCCCAAATTAACAGTTGTTTTTAAAAAAAAAAATTAAAGAACTGTCATGCTTTCATTTATATATTGAATCAGAGGTACACGGGAACAATGCCAAAATTACCCCATCCCCTCCTACCCTGTGCCAAGTTGTCCCCTCCTATTGTTGTACAATGGCCAAAAATATGTGCTAAGATACCCACCAAAATTACAAAAAAGAAAATCCTAACTGTTAAAGATAACTTTTTGATGGGTTGTCAGACCAATAAAAATAACCTACTCTATAAGCTTTTGAAATGTAGAATAGTGCGAGTAGCATCGTATCTACATGGATGTCTAGAGTGAAATAAATTCAGTTAAAAGTGAGTAACCAAGAAGAGAGGTTGTTTTTAATTAAAATTACTAACGAAAATTAAATTAAAGCTTTTGAAATGTAGAATAGTGCGAGTAGGATCGTATCTACATGGAGGTCTAGAGTGAAATAAATTCAGTTAAAAGTGAGTAACCAATAAGAGAGGTTGTTTTTAATTAAAATTACTAACGAAAATTAAAGACAGGAAATTTATTAATTTATCAACTTCAAATTCGGAGAACATCTAGTCAAGGGAATTGGACCACCTCGATGCACTAATCGATTCTTGATGCAAAAATGAATTAACTAACTACTGGTTACACCGGTTTTCATTGTTGGAACCTCCTAACAATTCAGTCATATTAGTTTAAACCAACAATTATGGAACCTCCGTTAATTGCGTCTATAATCGATGATCAATTCTGGAACCTCCTAGAACCTAGATTACGATAGCCAATGACCCAGCTCAACTACAATTAACTCAATTAGCTTAATTGTATTTGATCATTTATTCTTTTCAACACACTAACCTACGTACCACGTGATTAGTTGCATTGACTCTAATGAATACCGAACCTCGTATATTCTAGTGAATTGGATTACCTAGGAAAGCCTGCATGTTACCAGCTATACAAACAGTGTCAAATAATCCTTAAAAAAGTGCACAAGAATAAATAAGAAAACCAGTAATCAATTGATATGAAAACAATTCGATCTCACGATTAAAGTAACATCGAGGGGTTTGATTCTCTTGGCTAGACTAAAAATTTAGCTACTCATAATTAAACTACTAAACATAACAAATAAATTGTATGTCATGAATTAAACTAGAATTGAAAATAAATTAATCAAACAAAAGAATGTGCTAAATAGTGCGAATGGTTCAGCGGTGAAGCGCATCCAAACCCTCGAAGTCGCCCAGCAGGTTTTCTAAATTCCTTCCAAAAAGTAATTATCCTTCAAAAACCCCAAAGTTGACTTCTCCCAAGCTTTGCCCGCTGACACACACCAAAACACACGTAGTCACTCTCCAGTCGTTGCCAAAAATCTGACTCCCCGCTTTAGTCCCCCAAATTGTGGCCAAAAGAACTGCTTTTACAAAGCTGCTGCCTGCAACCCCCCGAAGTCAACTCCTTCAAACTAAAAACATAACACAAGTCCCTCAGACTTTTCCACAAACCTAATTAATTAGCATACCTTCTAATTTGGGCCCAATTCTTTTCTTTTGCAGTGGCCCATAATTTCCTACTTAACCCAAAATCCAATATTCTACATTAGTTTTACAGGAGGTGAGTCGAAATCCATGGTGCAGATAGAAGCGCCCTTTGCTCCCATTTTTAAGAGAAAGTTTACGGGCTAGTTGCATTCGCGGAAAGTATGATGGATACTATATAAATGAACTCTGAAATAATATGGCAAATCTCCAAAACAATACCATAATGTCTCTACATAAAGGCTTTTTTTTGTTAAATCAGATTGACCATCAACAAATCGTCCGATCTCACTTGGACTCCCATGAATCCCATATGCATGTAGGCCCTTAGACCGTATAATAGAGCTAGAATCTCTGCATCATGTGGTTGAACCTCCCCAAGAAAACCTTATTCCGCTATCACAAAATCGCTGTTACCTTTTCTAATTGTATCGCTAAAGCCTGACCCTCCTACATTAACTATTCGGATCGAAGACACAAAAATAAAAAACGCAGCGGAAGGTTTTTTAAAAAGTTCATATCTAATTCGAAGTATAGTGTTAATCATTACGTCCAAAGCAGTAATTCTTACCCTTGAAGCGTAATCGGTTACCGTTCGTCTGTATCCTTTAATTGTTTTGATCACCGTAGATTCTTCCTTGAAGAACCCTCTGCTCTCAAGCACTGAGAGCCTTTGCAGATGGATTGTTAGATCCTTAGCACACTGTTGTGTTTTTGGGTTTTGCCTCTGTCACGTCTTACGTCCAGAGTCCTTTTTTTTTTTTTCATTAGGCTTGGTAAATAAGTCTTATAATATTTTATTTATAAGACATTTACTTGGAGCCCTAATAAAAACCCATGACTGATGGGCCAAAGGGTTCCAAAATTGCAATTTTGATCCCTTGATTTTTTAGCCTATACCAACCGCTCCTAGGTATTTAATTAATCTTTAATAACATAGAAGTTTCATTAATACTATTTAAACCCTTTAATTAAGTATTTGCTTAGCTAGCGTCATACCTGTAGTAGGAGATACTTTCATTAATACTAATTAAACCCTTTAATTAAGTATTAATCACCTAAGTATAACAATTATACTTAGTACAAGTGTGATAAATTATTCTGCTTCATCGAGCTCTCTTTTGTGCGATCATGTAGGTCCATTCTAATATTGGCAATGAATAAATCAATCATATTGATTAATCCATACGTCATTAGTGGTCTTTAGCAAGACATAATGACTATAAAATTTAGAACGGAGGGTTGAATGGTGATTCAACACAACCTTTAGAGCACACTACGTACGATTCTCTACATTGATATCTCGTTTAGCATAACACATGGAACCATCATCCTTATTTAGCTAAACATTTACTTGATCTCTTAGTGACACTGAATTTCATTAAGAAAATGATAACGCTTATCATTCCGTGGGCACGGCCATGCACTTCTCAGTTCACTATCAAGTGGCCAAGATATCATCTCTCACTTAAAAGAGACTTGTAGTCCCATCACGTCACTCACATACCTTAGCGTGATTCATAGTATACCCAATCATACCCGTACTTAGCAACCTGTTACGACCTCATTAGGCGTATGTCAAAGTACACTACTCTTCACCTAAGACCATGTAGTAATTTCTGGTCTAAGGATTCTAGTATGAGTACTACTCAAAAGAATCACTCATGATCTAAGTAGTCCATGGAGTGTTTCTTTTGGCGGATCGATCCAATGATATGTTACCTAACATATTCATTTATGTCTTTAGTTTATGTCACAACATTATTGCTAGTGAAACTCTACCATCACTAAAGCACATACTAGTCTTATCATATTAACGTTCCCACGTCAATAACCAACTAGGGATAGCTTCGAACATGTTTTGCTTATTGGGTTTCACAACCAAGACATTCTAAAGGTTCAATCATAAGCATATGTTCTAGTACATGGATCATTTCATCATTTATATATGCACACGAATATTAAACTGATGAAATTAACTCATTAGATATATATCAGTCAAACGACAAACGTCTATATAACCCTTAAAGGGCACATACACCAACATTAACTACCCCATCAGTGTTTAAAACCATTTTAGAAGAAGGGCTCCAACAAACTAACAATAAATTTGGTGGCTAAGAAACAGATGGAGAGAGGCCCAGCATTGATTTTATCCAATGCCTTTCACTCACGGACCTTATGAGTGGTTTGTAAATTCGCAGAAAGTTAGCCATTTCTTGAAAAATTCCTTCCCTAACACTCCAGGTAGTGAAGCGTCCACCATCAAAACAACAATTGTTTCTCATTTTCCACAACTCCCAAAGTACTAATCCTTGGGCTAGGCCTCTTATTCTAGTGTAAGCATGGCTTCCTGTGCGTTCACTTCATCTCAACAGAATGTTGGGTCTGAAAGAAAGAGTGAACCCTATTCCAAACATACGCAACCGGAAACCACAAATGGATAACACCAAAGGACAGTCGAAGAAAATGTGATCAAAGGATTCCCCGTCTTGCTTATAAAATAAATAGTTTGTGGGTTCCGCAACTACCCCAAAATGATGAACAATATCAGGCAGTGCTAATAACTTGTTGGAAACCTCCATAAAAGAATTTAGATACGATGTGGACCCATTTATCCCATACCAGTTTCCGTGGTCGCCAACAAGAATGTGATCGTCGCATTGGACTGTAAGCTGAGTCCAAGGAGAAAGATCCTGATTATTTCAGGAACCAATCTAAGACGTCCTTCCCATCTCTAAAGCTAAGCTCTTTCTCTGCCAGCATATTCATCTTTGTGGCTTCAGAAAACTTGCAAAAATTTGGAGGTATTCTCTAATTTACGTAAAAAATTCTCTCAATGTTAGTTCGTGGAAATAAGGGGCATCTTAGAGAAGACCATAGGTAGTCTTTCTTGTCCAATTATCAAACCAAAAGGAAGAGCAACCATCAAAGACAATAATTTGGGAAAAACAATAAGCTGAGCTACTTACTCTTATTATCCAGCGCTAGGTAGTTTTTGCCCATGCCGTGTACGACAATGATTCTAAGAATTTGGCCCATAAACCTTCTTTCCTTCTCCATCTCCACCACAATTTTGCAAAGCAGCTGTTCATAATCGAGAGTGGAGTTCTCATACAAAGAACATTCTATTTTAAGGGGAAATCGATTTGATCTCAATCCCTCCAATGGCACTTCTTTACTAACACTGTATCCCCCCATAAGAAAAGTTGACACTTCTTCTCCAATTCTTTAATGATGGATTTGGGAGGTTATAGTGCTGAGGATACATACAGAGAAGAGGACATGTTTAATGAGGAAAAGTCTCCCTTTTTGTGACAACCATCTTGTTGGGTTTAAATACTAAAACTTTGCTTGTATTAAACTATTTCTCCGTTTTATATATATCAATTAAATGCTTTAGTCAAATTGTTTATATGTTTTACATATGTTGTCCATTCATATTTTGTAATTAGATGATGAGGTGTCTGGTGTAACACAATAGATCTCATCATTGGTTAAAAGACATAATATATAAATGAGGTTCATAACAGAGACATTTTTGGACACACTATCAGTTTAGGTTAATATGAGATTCAGAAATTGGTTTGTCTCAACTAATTGAATCATATAGATATCTCCGGGGCATATTGAACTTGACCATTTAGGATTAATTGTCTTATACTTATTTAATAGACTATTCAATCCAAGTATTCTATCTCTAAATCCCTATACTTGAGCAGGCATGAGGATTAGACATAGTGTACTTTGATCTGCCAAAGAGCGAGGTCATTTGTGACCAATAGTCTCGGTAGGTTTGATGCGCGTGTATAGTTACTTGGTGTGCTGTTGCTTGTCGACAGGAAACCATGTACCGGTGTGTCCGGAATGTTGGTGCTCCGGAGATGAGCTCTCTATGTTTATTATACTAAACCCAACTGGTGGACGTATGTCCGGTATAGTAAAAAGGTCGAGTGGTACTAATCTCGGATTATAAGAAGTTAATTAATTAATTTATCAGTAAATTAATAAATTAACGAGAACTATATCTTTGATGTGGGGAGATTAAAGAATAATTAATTTAGTTATTCCGGAAGCAATTCTGGTGTAGGATGGTAGTGCCATAATTAATCCGTTAGTGGTAAGATTAATTATGTAGTGGGTTTGTTGATAAAGTAGAATTAATTATTTAATTAATTATTTCAAAGGGTTAATTAAGTAATTAATGAAGTGGAATTAATTAATTAATTAATTAAGTCTTAAAGTTCAATTGGAATTATGAAATCCTAGAGATTGAAAAATCTAATTGGATTTGGAAATCTAATTAGATTTGTTTACTAATTGGATTTGGAAACTAATTAATTACCTAAACCCATTTGGAAGGCCAATCCTAAACTAACATGGGGTCTCTCTTGTAACTCTATAAATAGACAATAGATTAGCAATTCACAATACACAATTCATAAGTTTTCAAGACAATAAAACTAGAGAGAGAAAACCTAGAGAGAGAAACAATATTTTCTCCATCAAATTCGGATCTATTCCAAGTCCAGTCGGCCCATTTCTCGATACCAAGCTTTTGATTTTCTTCCGTGATGCTGGCGGCGCATGGACTCTCGGGTGGCGCGTGATCATCACACGCGTGTGGTTGCCGTGAAGTTTCTGGTTTGGAGCTTGGTTTTTCAAGCTACACTTTTGTGGTGGATTGTCAATTGTTGGTATGTTGCCCACACAACGTACGAGCTGGTCTTAAGTCAAACAAGCGATCGCCTAAGTACACGCTTCAAGAGATAATTCTTAAACTTCCACTTTAATTAAGAATTTATTGTTGCGTGGCAAATCGAACAAATAGAAGCTAAGATCCTGCGCAGTGTTTCAAGCAAGGATTGGAATAGTGATAGTGCTAGAATTTAGGCCTGGTCAAGAGTTCCAATTCTGGAATGTGTAGCACGAAAGTGAATTTTTGACCGGGTCAAGGCAGATAATCTTTCAATTGGTATCAGAGCCTGGTTTTTGGCTTTGTGCTTGTTCAATTTGTTACATGGTTTTGTTTGCAAGTGGTTTAGAAATCCTGGCTATTATGATTGCGTTTGTATGTTTTAATTAAACCCCAGGAAATGTTTGGGTAGTTTTATTATGAATGCTTGTAATAGTAAAACAACGTACTGGAAGCCGTATAGGATTAGATGAAATCTATAGTAGGATTTTTCTGTGTAATTTTCAATTTTATTTTCCTAGATGTCTTGTAGTAGGAAAATTTTATGTAATCGAAGGCGTTATGGTGAACGACTTAAATTTGTGGGTATTGGTTTATCGTTAATTACTAAAAAACTAAGAAAACCCAGAACGAATTGCAAGAAGACCAAATAACGTAGTGGGAGCGAAGAAAAATGTTGATAGAAGGGAAGTAGACAGCGGTGCTAGCGGGAGCCACCGCTAGTGTCAGAGGCAGTGCTGGGCGCGAAGTAAGCCCAAGGCGCACACGCATGACACACCCCGTGCGTGCAGCGCGCGGCCTGTTTGGTTCGTGCGTGCAACCCATTTTTTCACCATTTTAGTTTTTTTTTTTTGAAATCCAACTTTCAAGACTCAATCCATCGAGTGGCGTGATGAGACATGAGATCAAGGCAAGAAATGGAAGCAATTAAAACCATAATTGTCGGGAATTTTATTTTACGCATTTATTTCCCGTATTTACAGTTTTAATCTCATGCTTTAATTTTGTGTTGTATGTTAGATGCATTTTTTTTAAAGCATGTTGGTTTTATGTTTACATATAACTTAGGGTTAGTTAACTGCATGTTAAAACAAGAAAAACCCTCATTTTAGAAACATAATTGGGAGCGGGTTGGTTAATATTCCCATAGCCCCCATTACGAATTAATATGTGATGTGGGTGAACTTGCATGTTGGTATGAGGGCCTTCCTCCATATCGGATAAATTCAACCATAAGATCACTAGTTTATGAATTTCTAAGTAGGATGACTTGAGTAAGTTGAAATAGGATAAATGCGATACCCTCTCCATCTGAGGCGCACTAGTACCACTCGACCTTTTTACTATACCGGACATAAGTCCACCATCTGGGTTTAGTATAATAAACATAACGAGCTCATCTCGGGAGCACCATCAACCTGAACGCACCAGTACTTGGATTCCTTTCGGCAAGCAGCAGCACACCAAGTAACTAAACATGCACACCAACCCACCGAGACTATTGGCCACAATTGACCTCACCCATTGGCAGATAAAAGTACACTATATCTAATCCACATGCCCGCTCAAGTCTAGGGATTAAGAGATAGAATACTAAGAACGAATTTTCTATTAAATCAGTACAAGACAAAACATTCTAAATGGTTAAGTTCAATACGCCTCTGGCATATCTATATGATTCAATTAGTTTAGACAGCCCAATTTTCCAAATCATATAATAACCTAAACCGACAGCGTGTCCAAAATTGTCTCGGTTACGAACCTCATTTATATATTATATCTTTTAACCAATGATGAGATCTATTGTGTCACACGAGACACCTCATCATCTAACTACATAATATAAATAGACTAAACATGCACAACATATAAACCAAAATATTAAATCCATATATTAACTGAGAAAAAGTAAAATACAAGCATAGCTTATGTATTCAAACCTAATAGCAAGAACAGAAGTAATATTGTTTGTAGGATATCCTAGAGGAACGAAAGGTGGTCTGTTCTATAGTCTTAAAGATCAAAAGGTAATAGTTAGTACTAACGCCAGATTTTTAGAGGAAGTCTATATTCTATATCATAAGCCCAAGAGTAAGATAGTATTAGAAGAACTTAGAAAGCAATCTGATAATCATGATGCAGCAACACAAGTAGATACACCATACACTACACAAGATATCACAGATGATGCGTCTACACAGGTGGTGCCTCTTTGTAGTGGGAGGGTTGTGAAATAACCCGACCGGTTCATTGGCATGGGAAAAGCCTTTGACTTCATCCCAAGTGTGCCTGAACCGGATCCGGTGAACTACAATGAGGCTCTCCGAGATAAAGATGCAAAATCTTGGTGAAAAGCAATGATATCTGAGATGGGGTTGATGGACCACAATCAAGTCTAGGAGCTTGTGGACCTGTCCAATGGTTTCAAAATCATTGGATGTAAGTGGGTCTACAAACGCAAGAGAGGACCTGACAGAAAAATTGAAACCTTTAAAGCTAGTCTTGTGGCAAAGGGGTATACTTAGAAAGAGGGAATCGATTTTGAGGAAACCTTCTTCCCGGTAGCTATGCTTAAGTCAATCCGGATTCTCTTGGCCATAGCTGCTCATTTAAATTATGAGATATGACAGATGGATGTCAAGACAGGTTTCTTTAACAGAATTCTTGAAGAAACCATCTGCATGCAACAAGCAGAGGGATTCGTTGAAAAGGCCAAGAGCATAAGGTTTGCAGGCTTAAGAGGTCTATTTATGGACTTAAACAAGCATCCAGATCGTGGAACATTCATTTGATGAGATGATCCAATCCTATGAATTTATTCAATGCCCGTTTGAACAATGTGTGTACCGTAGATTGATGGAAACGCAGTGGTGTTTCTTGTGCTTTACGTAGATGACATTTTACTAATTCGAAAAAATAAGAGAGTGTTATCAGACATAAAGGCATAGCTGTTCAAATAGTTTGATATGAAAGACTTGAAAGAAGTGGGATATATCCTTGGGATCAAAATAATTCGAGATCGTAGGAAACGTTCGCTAACGCTCTCTCAAGCTTCATACATAGACACGATTCTTGCTCGGTTTTAACATACAGAACTCCAAGAAAGGTTTTCTACCTTTCAGACACGGAGTGCATCTATCGAAAGAGCAGTCTCCAAAGACTATTGAAGAGATAGAAGCCATGAAGACATTTCCTTATTGTTCTGCAGTAGGAAGCCTAATGTATGCAATGTTATGTACGAGGCCTGATATCTGTTATGTTGTTGTCATTGTAAGCAGATATCAGAGTAACCCCGAAAAAGCTCATTGGGAGGCAGTAAAATGCATTCTCAAGTATTTACACAGAACGAGAGACCAAGTCTTGGTCTATCAGGCGTCTTAGCTAATACGCCGAGGTTACGCAGATTCAGATTTCCAAGGCAATGGGGACAAGAGCAAGTCTACCTCAGGGTATGTGTTTACTATGGGAGGTGGAGCCATAGTTCGGCGAAGTGTCAAGCAAAAATGCATGGCAGACTTTACCATGGAGGCTAAATACGTTACAGCATCAGAGGTAGTGAAAGAAGCAGTGTGGCTCAAGAACTTCCTAGTGGACTTAGACATGATTCCTAGTTTGCAGAATTTGATCACAGTGTAGTGTGACAACAATAGTGCAGTAGCAAACTAGTAGGAACCACGAGCCCACAAGGAGAGTAAACATATACAGCGCAAGTACCACCTAATACGAGATATCGTCAAGAGGGAAAATGTGGCCGTTATAATGATAGCATCAGAAGATAACATCGCTGTTCCATTCATGAAGATATTGACTGCCAAAGTCCTTGAGGCTTACGTGGAGGGCATGGGGATCGGATACTTAGCAGAGCCATGAGTATTTTTCTAGATATCCTTGAAGTTGTAGGATTAATGTTGTATTATACTTTAAGCGCAATTTAAGTATTAGTTGGAGATTGTCATGTTTAAATACTAAAGCTTTGCTTGTATTAAACTATTTCCCAGTTTTATATATAGCGATTAAATGTTTTAGTTAAATTGTTTATATGTTTTACAATATCGTCTATTTATATTATGTAATTAGATGATGTGGTGTCTGGTGTGACACAGTAGATCTCATCATTGGTTAAAAGACATAATATATAAATGAGATTCGTAACCAACACATTTTTTGACACATTGTCAGTTTAGGTTATTATGTGATTTGGAAATTGGTTTGTCTAAACAAACTGAATCATATAGATATGCCCGGGGCATAATGAACTTGACCATTTAGGATGAATTTTCTTGTACTGATTTAATAGACTATTTAATCCTAGTATTCTATCTCTAAATCCCTAGACTTGAGTAGGCATAGGGCTGGCAATTCGTGTCATGTTCGTGTTATCGTGTTCGGGTTGGCGTGTCGAGAAACCCCCAACCCAAACCCAACCCATTTAATTAATCGTGTTGAAAACTCCAACCCTAACCCGACCTATTTATAATCGTGTCGACCCGAACCTAACCCGTGTAACCCGTTTAACTGTTGATAGATGATTTTTCGATCTCAATTTTCGCCACAGAAAAAAGGGACTGAATTTGTCAATGAGACTAAAACATACATGTTTATTTATAATAACACCATCTAAAATTTGTATCTATCAAATTCAAATCCATCAATTTAAATTTAACCATAACATTCTTATACATGACATCAACATAAATTTCATCAATTTAAATTCTTCCTAATACAACCAAAATCCAATTCAATCCAACCAAAATAAATAAAATCCAAAGGTAATTACAGTTAGAAAATTTAAATAACAAAATACCACCATAGAAAGTCCTGTTGAATTTTTGATTTGGGAATTTGAAAGTTTCATCAATTATTAAGGTTATAAAATTTAATTTTTTAAAAAATATTTTCTTAACGGGTTCACGTGTCAACCCGCCAACTGGTCGTGTTGACCCAAATCCGACCCGCTATTTAAACGTGTCAACCCAAACCTAACCCATTTATTATACGTGTCAAAAATTTCAACCCTAACCCGCTTTTTTTGTGTCGTGTCCGTGTCGGGTTATCGTGTCGTGTTAGCAATTGCCAGCCCTAAGTAGGCATGAGGATTAGATATAGTGTACTTTGATCTGCTAAAGACCGAGGTCATTTGTGACCAATAGTCTCAGTAGGTTGGGTGCGCGTGTTTAGTTGCTTGGTGTGCTGTTGTTTACCGAAAGGAAATCATGTAGCGGTGAGTCCGGGATGATGGTGCTCCCGAGATGAGCTCGTTATATTTATTATAAACTCAGCTAGTGGACTTATGTTCGGTATAGTTAAAAGGTCAAGTGGTACTAATCTCGGATTATAAGATGTTAATTAATTAATTTATCAGTAAATTAATAAATTAATGAGCACTATACCTTTGATGTTGGGAGATTAAAGAATAATTAATTTAGTTATTCCGGAAGCAGTTCTGGTGTAGGATGGTAGTGCCATAATTAATCCATTAGTGATACGATTAATTATGTAGTGGGTTAATTAATAATGTAGAATTAATTATTTAATTAATTATTCATAAGGATTAATTAAGTAATTAACAAAGCGGAATTATTTAATTAATTAATTAAGTTTTAAATTTCAATTGGAATTAGCAAATCTAATTGGATTTGAAAATCTAATTAGATTTGTTTACTAATTGGATTTGGAAACTAATTAATTACCTAAACCCATTAGGAAGGCCAATCCGAAACCAACTTGGGGTCTCTCTTATAACTCTATAAATAGACAAAATATTAGCAATTCACCATACACAATTCATAAGTTTTCAAGACAAGAAAACTAGAGAGAGAAAATCTTAGAGAGAGAAAATCCTAGAGAGAGAATTAATATTTTCTCCCTCAAAATCAGATCTATTTTAAGTCCAGCCGACCCACTTCCCGAGAATAATCTGTCGGTTTTTTCCATGATTTCGGCAGCGCGTGGGCGGTAAGGCGGCGATGCGTGGACTCTCGGGCGGCACGTGATCATCACGCGTGTGCGGCGGCTGCGAAATTCTGGGCTTCGAGCTTAGTTTTTTGATCTGCTCTTTTGTGGTGGATTGTTGATCGTTAGTTCGTTAGTACATTGCCCACACAACATACGAGTTGGTCTTGAGTCATACAAGCGATCACCTGAGTATACGCTTCAAGAGGTAATGCTTAAACTTCCGCTTTAATTAGGAATTTATTGTTGCGTGGCAATTTGAACAAGTAGAAGCTAAGATCCTGCGCAATGTTATTTCAAGCAATGATTGAAATAGCGATTGTGCTAGAGCTTAGGCTTGGTCAAGAGTTCCGATTCTGGATTGCATGGTACGAAAGTGAATTTTTGAGAGGGTCAGGCCAGATAATCTATCACATCTATGTTTCCAAAAAAGAAGCCTTTGGTTTATTTTTTCTAGGAAATGAGAGAAATACTCCGGTTTTTCTCAACCTGGAAATAGGTTGCAGCCTAGGTACTTCATAGGGAACTCTATCAGTTATATATTCAAGATGGAAGCTATTTGATCCCTAGTTCTAGGTGTAGCCAAATTGGGCATCAAGAAGGAGCTTTTATTTGCACTCATTTTTTGGTCCATAGCCTCCTCATAGTCTGCAAAGAAAATCATCAAATGTTGTAGAGAGAGTTTTTTTTTCCATTAGTGAAAACTAGCAAGTCGTCTGTAAAACATAAATTAGACACTGGTAGAGAGTCCCGATGAGACCTTCCTCCGTAAAAAACTTTAGTTGCGAGTGAGGGCATTCGTTAGTAGGATGAAGAGAAAGGTAGAAATAGGGTCCCCTTGTTTTATGCCAAGAGAGGCCGAGAAAAACCCAGAAGGAGATCCATTGATAATCACTAAGAATGAGCTCCTATCAGATTTTCCATAACCAAGTGTACAAAGGGGGGTGGGAACCTAAATTTCAATAGCAGACTTTGAAGGAATGGCCATGAAACCTGGTCGAAAGCTTTCATCTTATCTGCTTTAATAATAACATTTTGACCCCTTGTTTTTTAATTTAAAAATTGGCACAAATCCTGGGCTAGTAGGATGCTATCATAAATATCCCTCCTAGCTACAAAAACTGACTGTTCTTCTGAGATAAGAGACTTCATTACGTCAAACATCCTATTCTTCATTACTGTTGTGAAGACCTGGTTGAGGAAGTAGCAGAGGCTTATCGGGCAAAAATCAGCAAAAGATACCACAGCTGGCTTTTTAGGCAATAATGCCACAAATGTACTTCCTACCGATCTCCGTAAGGGGACCCCAGCAAAGAGTTCTTTACATGCTTTATGAAGATCATATTTTATCACCTTCCAAGTTCCCTGTAGAAAGTTCTTGGGAAGCCACCAGGACCAGGGGCGCTGTGTGGATCAAGGTTGAAAACAGCCGCATGGACTTTTTCTAGAGATACTTCCCTGAGCAGCAGAATACCTACTTCATTATCAACTAGAGTAGGAATATGGTGTAGAAAGGCTGGCACAACTGCTAAAGAAGCATTGCTTGAATATGACCGAATGAGCTGTTCAAAATATTTGACTGCTTCTTCTTCAATGGCTAAAGGTTTCGTAGTCCACATACCATTTTGGTATTTTATTTTGTAGATGCCAAGCCTTGACTGCCTTTCTTTCAGAGTGACGTGGAAGTATTTTGAGTTACGTTCCCCATCGCTCAGCCAGTTTTTCCTGGTTTTCTGATTCGAGAAGTCTTCTTGTTCCTTTAAGCACCGGAAGTACATTGTCTGGGATCTTGATAGTTCCATTCTATTTGAATCTGTGGGCTGCTCTTGAAACTTCTCCTCACAAATTCAAATTTTTCAAAGTTTCTGAAAGCATCAAATTTAGTTTTAAAAGTTTATAAAAGTATCACATTCAATTTAATTAAAAGAATTTTGCAGTCAATTAATGCTAGTTTCTCTCAAATCGGTAGTTAGCGATTATTTTAAATTATTTACTAAATAATAATTTTTTAAAATCTAGTTCACCACATTTTAAGCCATATCAGTCTATTTTTGTTGGATTTGGACCTGTGTTAACCTCGAATCAAATCACTCGACCATGCTTACCCGATTTGACCGATGTTGATATTTTTTATTTCGTTTATATTAATGTAAAATTATTTTTTTCATAATTTTAACTATTTATTAAAACGGGTCAAATCGAGTTAGTCTAGTCGATTGATTTAATCTGAATATAAATGGATTCAAATTTGATAAAAATAGACCAATCTAGGTTAAAATGTGGCGATTGAGACTTTAAACAATTATTATTTTGTAAATAATTTTAAAATAATCGTTGACTAGCGGTTTAAGAGAGACTACCATTAACTGAATGCAAAATTCTTTTAATTGCATTGAGTGTGATATTTTTTGAAACTTTTAAGACTAAATTTGATACTTTCAGAAACTTTTAAAACTGAATTTTTTAATTTTTAATAAATATGGCACATGGCAGTCCCGCGGGCCGCCACGTGGCAAGCTGCGAACGATTGATTGCCACGTGGCATGTGTGCGGATGATTGGTTGCCACGTGACATTTTATGCCACGTTGGTGTTGGAGCAGAATACATAAGCTATGCTTGTATTGTACAGTTTTCCAGATTAATATATCGATTTGTGTTTCAGTCATATTTTATTGTGCATTAATCATCCATTTATATTATGTAAGTAGATGATGAGGTGTCTGGTGCGACATAGTAGATCTCATCATTGGTTGAAAGACATAATATATAAATAAGGTTCGTAACCGAGACAGTTTTGGACAAACTGTCGGTTTAGGTTATTATGTGATTCAGATAATTGGTTTGTCTAAACTAATTGAATCATATAGATATGCCCGGGGCATATTGAACTTGACCTTTAGGAATGATTTGTCTTGTACTGATTTAATAGACAAATCGATTCTTGTATTCTATCTCTTAATCCCTAGACTCGAGTGGGCATGAGGATTAGACATAGTGTACTCTGATCTGCCAATGGGTGAGGTCAATTGTGGCCAATAGTTTCGGTAGGTTGGGTGCGCGTGTTTAGTTACTTGGTGTGCTGCTGCTTGTCGACAGGAAACCATGTACCGGTGAATCCGGGGTGATGGTGCTCCCGAGATGAGCTCGAAATGTTTATTATACTAAACTCGGCCGGTGGACTTATGTCCGGTATAATAAAAAGGTCGACTGGTACTAGTCTCGGAATTAAAGAAGTTAATTAATTAATTTAGAGTAAATTCCAAAATTGGTCATCAAACTATGGTCAGTTTCCAGTTTTGGTCATCATACTTTCAAAACTGTTTTTAAGGTCATCATACTTTCATTTTATTTTCAAAAAAGGTCACTCCGTCCATATTGGTCGTTAACCCTCTTAACGGAGCCTTTTTTGAGGGCATTTATGTCATTCTGATTTACAGTAACGCGCTACAGTTGTCTTCCTTTCTTTTGTTATTTTTGGCTATTTTTTTTTTGCCTTCCTCCTTGAGACTTTTTTTCGTCCGTTATTTTCTAAACAATTCAGTATTTTTTTAATGTTTTTGAATTTTATAAAAAAAATATTTTTAAATTATCATTTTATTTCTTTTATAATTAAATAATTTTAAATATTATGATACATATTATGAACGAAATTTTTTTAAAAAAATAATAATACAGTAGATATCAGATCAACAGATTATAGATATCAGATCAAAAATATGAAAGAAATCATACAATAGAATTAAAACATACTTAACAAGGGAGATCAGATCAGGATTATATAGACATCACATCAGATCAACAGACTATAGATATCAGATCAAATATATAAAAGAAATCATACAATAGAATTAAAACATACTTAACAAGGGAGATCAGATCAGGATTATATAGACATCAGATCAGCGAATACTTGACATCAGTTCAACAGACTATAGATATCAGATCAAGAATATAAAAGAAATCATACAATAGAATTAAAACATACTTAACAAGGGAGGTCAGATCAGGATTATATAGACATCAGATCAGCGAATACTTGACATCAGATCAACAGACTATAGATATCAGATCAAGAATATAAAAGAAATCATACAATAGAATTAAAACATACTTAACAAGGGAGATCAGATCAGGATTATATAGACATCAGATCAGCGAATACTTGACATCAGATCAACTGAATGATGTAACGAATGTTTTTCAACTTAAGAATTTGTTTGTATTTGTTTTTTGGATAGTTGATGTGTATAAATTTTTCTTCCAATTCACATTAATGTATGTAAAATGCTCTTTTATTTTGTACAGGATTGCAACCAAATTTTTACGGATGTATGTGGACCAATGAGCACACAAGCCAGAGGTGGATTTGAATACTTCGTGACTTTTACCGATGACTATAGTAGATATGGTTATGTCTACTTAATGTGGTATAAAAATGAAACTTTTGAAAAGTTCAAAGAGTTTAAAAATGAAGTAGAAAATCAGTTAAATAGAAGGATTAAGGCTATTCGCTCCGATCGGGGATGTGAATACCTTAGTGATGAGTTCGATGGTTATCTAAAACAGTGTGGAATTGTTTCACAGCTGACTCCACCAGAACATCTCAATGGAATGGTGTATCCGAGAGGAGGAATCGGACCTTATTAGATATGGTTCGATCTATGATGGGCCAAGCGACTCTCCCTATGTCCTTTTGGGGTTATGCCCTCCTTTCAGCAGCCTACTTACTAAATCGTATTCCATCTAAGGCAGTATATAAGACTCCATATGATATGTGGATGGGTCAAAAACCATATATGTCATATCTACGAGTTTGGGGTTGTCAAGCTCATGTAAAGCGTTTACAAAGTAGTAAGCTTGAACCTAAAACTGACAAATGCCTGTTTGTGGGATATCCTAAGGAAACAAAAGGATATCAATTCTACAATCCAACTGAGAACAAAGTGTTTGTTGCTCGAGATGCCACTTTCTTAGAGAAAGATTTTCTCTACAAGAAAGATAGTGGGAGTAGAATAGAACACGGAGAAGTTCCAGAACCACAAGAGAATGTAGAACGATCTACAGAAACTCAGATGGAAGTTGACATGGGAACTCATGAAGATGAGCAGCCTGAGTCAACAACACAAGAACCTAGAAGGTCTAGTAGATCTCGTCATGAACCCGAGAGATACGGTTTTCTCGTGACTGACGATCAAGATTTGATCTTGGTGGACTCTAATGAGCCCGTGAACTACAAACAGGTTTTAGAAAGTCTAGATTCAGATAAATGGCTACAAGCAATAGAATCTGAAATGCAATCCATGAGGGACAATAAAGTATGGACTTTGATTGATCTTCCTGTTCAGGCAAAGGTTGTCGATTGCAAGTGGATTTTCAAGTTAAAACTTGGCGGGATCTTCAAGGCACGACTAGTGGCTAAAGGTTTCAGACAGACTCATGGTATAGACTATGATGAAACCTTCTCCCCTGTCGTGATGCTCAAGTCCATTAGGACTATGCTCGCCATAGTTGCATATTATGACTATGAGATATGGCAGATGGATGTTAAGACGGCTTTCCTAAATGGAAACCTACTCGAGGATGTTTACATGAAATAACCCGAGGAATACATCGATCAAGAGCATCCAAATCATGTATGCAAGCTTCAGAGGTCCATCTACGGACTAAAGCAAGCATCTCGGAGTTGGAATCTTCGTTTTGACGAGGCAGTAAAAGGTTACTGCTTCATAAAGAACGAAGATGAGCCTTGTGTTTACAAGAAGGTTAGTGAGAGCAAGATAGTTTTCCTTGTCCTATATGTGGACGACATCCTACTCATAGGAAATGACATTCCCATGTTGAAAGATATCAAACAATGGTTGGGGAGTGTATTTTCTATGAAAGACTTAGGAGAAGCTGAAATGATACTGGGTATCAAAATCTATAGAGATAGATTAAAGAGGCTGCTAGGACTAAGTCAAGAAGGGTACATAGACAAAATATTGAAGAGATTCAATATGTTTAACTCCAAAAATGGTAAGGTACCATTTAGACATGGCCTTCTCTTGAAGAAGAACCAAGGTCTTTCAACAAGAGAGGAGAGGGATACAATGAGTAGAGTCCCATATGCTTCGGCAATAGGATCTATCATGTATGCCATGTTGTGTACCCGTCCGGTTGTTGTACATGCACTTAGCATGACTAGCAGATACCAACAAAATCTAGGGATGGATCATCGGACTGCAGTCAAAGCAATCCTGAAGTACTTACGAAGAACTAAAGGATTAATGCTAGTGTATGGAGGACAAGAACAGCTCATTGTACAAGGTTACGCTGATGCTGCTTTCCAAACAGATCAAGATAACATGAAGTCACAATCAGGCTACGTGTTTAGTCTGAATGGCGGTGCAATAAGTTGGAAAAGCTCAAAGCAAGATACAACAGCCGATTCTACAACAGAGTCTGAGTACATTGCTGCATTAGATGCTGCAAAGGAAGCTGTTTGGCTGAGAAAGTTCGTGTCAGACATCGAAGTGATACCGAGTATCCAAGATCCGATAGAACTTTTCTGTGATAAAAACGGGGCCATCACACAAGCTAAGGAGCCTCTGTAACACCAGAAAACCAAACACATACTCAGAAGGTTTCACCTCATCCGAGATATCATTGATCGAGGAGATGTGAAAGTGTGCAAAATAGGGTTAGACGACAATATAGCAGATCCTCTCACAAAAGCTATACCACAGTCAAAGTTTGATAGACATGTAATAGAGCTTGGTCTTAAACAGTTTAGGAAATAGCCCTTCATCGGGCAAGTGGAAGATTATTGGTGAATGTGCCCTAATGAGGGCTATTTATGTAAATATACTTTGAGGGTATTTATGTAAATAAGATATTTTTCGCTTGATTGATTGTTTATCAAATGAGTTAATTTCATGATAGTAATATCCTTGTGCATATTTAAATTCATGAAATCGATCCGCCAAAAGAAACACTCCATGGACTAATTAGATCATGAATGATTCTTTTGAGTAGTACTGGTACTAGGATCCTTAGACCAGAAATCACTACATGGTCTTTGGTGAATTGTAGTGTGCTTTGACATACGCCTAACGGGGTCGTAACAGGTTGCCAAGTACGGGTATGGTTGGGTACACTATGAGACACACTAAGGTATGTAGGTGGAGTGATGAGACTACAAATCTCTCTTAAGTGAGAGATGATATCTTGGCCACTTGATAGTGAACTGAAAAGTGCATGGCCATGCCCAAGGAATGATAAGGATATCATTTGCTTGATGGATTCAGTGTCACTAAGAGATCAAATAAACGTTTAGCCACATAAGGATGATGGTTCCATGCCTTATGCTAAACGGGATATCAATGTAGAGGATCGTACGCAGTTTGCTCGGAAAGGTTGTGTTGAATCTCCATTCGACCATCCATTCTGAATTGGGTAGTCATTATGTCTTGCTAGAGACCACTAATGACTTATAGATTAATCAATGAGATTGAGTTATCCGTTGCCAATTTAGAATGGGCCTACAGGATCGCACATAAGAAATTCGATGATGCAGAATAAGGATTCTTGCCTACAATAAGTATAATTGTTATACTTAAATAAATAAGATTTAATTAAATGGTTTAATTAAATACTATTGGAAAGTTCTGTGGTATTAATTAATAGTTAATTAATTACCTGGGAATAATTGGGATGGGCTGATAAATCAAGAGACTTAATTGCAATTGAAGTTCTTGACCCATCAGTCTGATCCATGGGTCATGGGTTGATCCATGGGCTTGGTGTATAACCCAAATCATTAAGGTATTATTTAAGGCTGATTTGGAATTAGTAAATATTATTTAAATACTGATTTGGAATCAGTTAAATAATATTTGGTAATAATACTGATTTAGAATATTACTAAAATCAGTTAAGTTATAATTGGATAATTACAATACTGATTTTGGAAATTAATTCTCTACAAATATCCTAGGGATATAATTGTAGGATGTGGATTTTTGAATAATTCTCATTAGACAAAATACACAGAATTCCAAAATTCTCTTGGTAGGCAAGATCGGCTGGCACCAACCTGCGAAGACTTTCGTGCTTGAGAGTAGAGGATCCTTCAAGGAAGGATTTTGGAGACAACAAAACGCCATCTTCTCAGAGGAGCCAGACGACGTGCGCAACCGATTACGCTTCAAAGGGTAAGACCCGATCCTTAGTGTTTAGGATTCCGCTGTTTAATTGGATTAAACACCTAAACAAAATCCAACACGTCATAGGTCCACACAAGTCAGAATGAATCAACTCTAATACTTTTTTAGCTCTATAACCTTTTGCCTTAAAAGGTCTCTTGGTCATTTTACCTTCCAAGCAATATTCGCAGGTTGCATAACTGTCAATATCTAATGAACCCAAAGGTCCATCATTGACCAACCTCTGAATCCTACTAAGGTTTATATGACCTAGCCTAAGATGCCAAAGATAGGTTTGATTCATTTCAGAAGGTTTCTTCATCTTATTAATGTTAGATCTTGAGCTATCTATTTCTATGTTTTGTGCAACAGGGCAGTTAGAGTTAACCACAAACAAATTGTCCGCCAATGAACCAGAACAAATAAGTTTTCCATTTCTTCTAATAACAACATAGCCATCAGAAAAATTAAACTTATACCCATTCTTCAAGAGTTTAGAAACCGAAATCAAGTTCTTTCCAAAACTCGGTACATAAAGACAATTAACTAACTCTAAGCTAGAATTTTCAAAATTCAACTTAACTACTCCCACTGCTTCTACTGACACTCTTGTAGTGTCGCCCAAGTACATATCCAATTCGCCTTCTCTAAGCTTCTGGGTTACTTGGAACCCTTGCAAAGAATTACAAACATGGTCAGTGGCACCTGAATCCACACACCAAGTATCTGTGGGAATCGCAGCTAAACATGTCTCAGCAATTAAGGCAGAATTTATCGTACTTATAAGCTTTGGACAAACCGCTTTCCAATGTCCTGTCTTATTGCACTTGAAGCACTTGTCTTTCGACTTCTTCTTTGTAATACATGGCTTAGGCACAATTTGCGCCACTTGAGCTATTCCCTCGAGCTTCCTCTTCTTCTTTCTAGCCTCAGGCTCAGAAGAAGATTCTGAAGTTTCGACTGCAACTAAAGCTCGCTTCTTCTCTTGAAGAAGACTTTTAGCCGCCACCAACTCTACCAAGAGCTCGGATGAACTCCACAACATCTTACTTATGTTGTAGTTCAACCGAATCCGCTCATAGCTTTGAGGCAAGCTCTGCAGGACAATATCGGCTTTGGTTTCACCAACGATTTCGCCTCCCACTACCTCAATCTTGTTGATGTTACTAATCATGTCAATGACATGATTTTTCACAGGAGCGCTCTCAGACTTAAGGACAATGTCCAAGTTACGACTTCCATCGACATTATTAGTTCCAGTTAAATTATTGTTTTTCAAAATAGCAGCTAAAGGATTGAATGCCATTTTGATTAAACTGGAAAATAAATAAACAATGTTTCAGTTATATATGCTTAGAATTTTGAAAAAAAATTCTAATTAATTATTGACTTCCCTCAATACAATAATCATTATCCAAGCCATGCAGTGTGGACGTTTACGCTAACCCACATTCGTTTGAGAAGAACCAAGTTCATTAACTACACTATCTGACCAATGATCTTTTGATCAATGTAGCTAATAGTCGGTGCTTTCAGCCGTACAAGTAAGCAGCATAACCTCGCGGGAGGAATACTGTAGATCATACACTAAGTGTGTGCCATTACGTGACTTCTGAGTTTGTTACCTCAGGATAGTGCGCCTCAGATGGAGACGGTGTCGCATTTCTCCTAGTTAAACCATCTCTAGTCATCTTACTCATAAGCTCATAGTCTAGCGATCTCGGGGCTGGACTCATCCGAATGGAGGAAGGCCCTAATGCCAACGCGTAAGCCCACCCACATCGCATACGAACCCATAATGGTGGCCATGGGGATATAAACCAACCCGCTCCCACTTAGATTTCCAAATTGAGGGTTTTTCCAGTTTTAACATGCAATTAACTAACCTAAGTTATGTGCAACCATAAAACCAGTCATGCTTTAAATCATACATCTAATATACAACATAAAAATAAAGCATAAAAATTAAAACGATAAATACGGGAAATAAATACGAAAACTCAATTTCTCGACTATTATGGTTTTAATTGCTTCCATCCTTTGCCTTGATCTCGTGTCCCGTTACGTCACTCGATAGAGAGAGTCTTGAACTTCAAAAAATGAAAACTGGAGGAAAAATGGGTCAAAAACAGCCCGAACGGCCCAAACAGGCCGCCCGTGTCGCAGCCCGTGCGCGGCCTTCGCGCGGCTGCTGCTGCTGGCCACCCGGCCGGCGCAACTTGCTTTCGGCGGTCATTGCCGGCGTCGCCTCCTGCCGCCAACTCCTCCTTCGCTTTTTCCCACGCTATTTGGTCTTTTTGCAATTAGTTCGGGTTTTCCTGGGTTTCTTCAAATTCATGATAACCCAAAACCCACGAATCCAAGTCGCCCACCATAACGCCTTCGATTACATAAAAAAACAATTTTCCTACTACAAGGCATTCTAGAAAAATTAAATAATCGAAATTACATAGAAAAAATCCAACTACAGATTTAATCTAATCCTACACGGCTTCCAGCACGTGGTTATACTATTACAAACATTCATAATAAAATTAAATATGGACATGTCTCGGAGTTTAATTAAAACCCATACAAACGTAACCATAGTAGTCGGGATTCTAAACCACCTGCAAATAAAACCATGTAATAAATCAAACAAGTACCAAAACCCTCTAAACCAGGCTCTAATACCAATTGAAAGAATTTGCCACATAGGATCTGGGTTTGCACTTGCTCGATTTACCACGCAACAAAAATTTCTAATTAAAGCGGAACCTTAGAAAAATACCTTTGAAGCGTGCACCTGGTGATTCTCTTGTATGCCTCAAGACTATGACTTCAGATTGTGTGGTCAACGGACTAGAAGCCAATTGATCAACCAATCACCACAATCCACCTGCTAGAAAACTCTAGCGCCGCAGCACCTGGCACGTACTATAAACGCACCGCCCATAGAGAGAGAAAGCTACGCGCAGTTGGTATAAACCAAGGCCAAAATTTCAGCCACTAGAAACCTAAAAACCAGCCGCACACTTTCTTGAAAATTCGACTTGGAGAGAGAAACGTTTTCTCTCTCTAGAATTTTCTCTCTCTAGAAATCTTGTGGATTAATTGTGTTTCTTGAATGGCTAATCCCTTGTCTATTTATAGAGTTACAAGAGAGACTCCAAGTTGGTTTAGGATTGGTCTTCCTAATGGGTTTAGGTAATGAATTAGTTTTCAAATCCAATTAGGCAACCAATCTGATAGGATAAACCAAATCCTATTAGATTAATGCACAACAAAATATGTTTTCGACACAGTAGACCTCATCATTGTTTGAAAGATATAATATATAAATAAGGTTCGTAACCGAGACAGTTTTGGACAAACTGTAGGTTTAGGTTATTATGTGATTCAGATAATTGGTTTGTCTAAACTAATTGAATCATATAGATATGCCCGGGGCATATTGAACTTGACCTTTAGGAATGATTTGTCTTGTACTGATTTAATAGACAAATCGATCCTTGTATTCTATCTCTTAATCCCTAGACTCGAGTGGGCATGAGGATTATACATAGCGTACTTTGATCTGCCAATGGGTGAGGTTAATTGTGGCCAATAGTCTCGGTAGGTTGGGTGCGCGTGTTTAGTTACTTGGTGTGCTGCTGCTTGTCGAAAGGAAACCATGTACCGGTGAATCCGGGGTGATGGTGCTCCCGAGATGAGCTCGAAATGTTTATTATACTAAACCCGGCCGGTGGACTTATGTCCGATATAATATAAAGGTCGAGTGGTACTAGTCTCGAAATTAAAGAAGTTAATTAATTAATTTATCAGTAAATTAATTTTAATTAACGAGCACTATATCTTTGATGTGGGGAAATTAATGAATATAATTTAATTAAGTTGTTCCAGAAGCAATTCTGGTGTAGGATGGTAGTGCCAAAATTAATCCGTTAGTGGTACGATTAATTTTGTAATGGGTTAATTGAATAGGTAGATTTAATTAATTAATTGGTGAATTATTCCTAAGGGTTAATTGAGTAATTAACAAAGTGGAATTATTTAATTAATTTCTAAGGTTAATTAAGTAATTAACAAAGTGGAATTATTTAATTAATTAATTAAGTCTTAAGTTTCAATTGCAATTAGGAAATCCTAGAGATTAGGAAATCTAGTAGGATTTGGTTTATCCTATCAGATTGGTTGCCTAATTAGATTTGGAAACTAATTCATTACCTAAACCCTTTAGGAAGACCAATCCTAAACCAACTTGGAGTCTCTCTTGTAACTCTATAAATAGACAAGGGATTAGCCATTCAAGAAACACAATTAATCCACAAGATTTCTAGAGAGAGAAAAAGTTTCTCTCTCCAAGTCGAATTTTCAAGAAAGTGTGCGGCTGGTTTTTTGGGTTTCTAGTGGCTGAAAATTTGGCCTTGGTTTATACCAGCTGCGCGTAGCTTTCTCTCTCTGCGGGTGGTGCGTTTATAGTACGTGCCAGGTGCTGCGGCGCTAGAGTTTTCTAGCAGGTGGATTGTGGTGATTGGTTGATCAATTGTCTTCTAGTCCGTTGCCCACACAACGTGAAGTCATAGTCTTGAGGCATACAAGAGAATCACCAGGTGCACGCTTCAAAGGTATTTTTCTAAGGTTCCGCTTTAATTAGAAATTTTTGTTGCGTGGTAAATCGAGCAAGTGCAAACCCAGATCCTATGTGGCAAATTCTTTCAGTTGGTGCCACTTAAACATTATCTGCCTGGGCCCTGTCAAAAATCATTTTCATGTATGCATTCCAGAATCAGAACTCTTAATCAGGCTTAGACTCTAGCACAATCGCTATTCCAATCCTTGCTTGAAATAACATTGCGCAGGATTTTAGTTTGCACTTGTTCGATTTATCATGCAATAATTTATTCCTAATTAAAGCGAAAGTTTAAGAATTACCTCTTGAAATGTGTACTTAGGTGATTCTCTTGTATGACTCAAGACTTTGATCGCATGTTATGTGGGCGACAATCTAACGAACAATTGATCAGCAATCACCACAATTTTCTCGCCGAAAAAAAAATCCAGCAGCTTGCCGCCGCCGAAATTTTTCTCTGCCGCCCCGCCGCCGGTTCAACTCACCGCCGTTGCCTGGAATCTGTACCACCGGCTACCGCCTAAAGAGAATTGACTTCGAGGGAGACACTTGTTTTCTCTCTCTAATTTTCATGTCTTGAAAACTTATAAATTGTGTATGTAGAATCGCTAATCTTTTGTCTATTTATAGAGTTACAAGAGAGACCCCAACTTGGTTTAAGATTGGCCTTCCTAATGGGTTTTGGTAATTAATTAGTTCCCTAATCCAATTAGATTTCCTAATCTTTAGGATTTCCTAATTCTAATTGAAACTTAAGACTTAATTAATTAATTAAATAATTCCACTTTGTTAATTACTTAATTAACTCTTAAGAATAATTAATTAAATAATTAATTCTACTTAATTAATTAACCCAATACATAATTAATCATACCACTAACGGATTAATTATGGCACTACCATCCTACACCAGAATTGCTTCCGAAACAACTAAATTAATTATTCTTTAATCTCCTAACATCAAAGATGTGCTCGTTAATTTATTAGTTTACTTATAAATTAATTAATTAACTTCTTATAATCAAAGATTAGTACCACTCGACCTTTTTACTATACCAGACATAAGTCCACCGGCCGGGTTTAGTATAATCAACAAAACGAGCTCATCTCGGGAGCACCATCACCCCGGACCCTCTGGTACATGGTTTCCTCTCGACAAGCAACAACACACCAAGTAACAAAACTCGTGCACCAAACCTACCAAGACTATTGGCCACAAATGACCTCACTCTTTGGCAGATCAAAGTACACTATGTCTAATCCTCATGCATGATCAAGTCTATGGATTAAGAGATAGAATACTGAATAGTCTATTAAATCAGTATAAGACAATTCATCCTAAATATTCAAGTTCAATATGCCCCAGGCATATCTATATGATTCAATTAGTCTAGACAAACTAATTTCTGAATCACATAATAACCTAAACCGACAGTGTGTCCAAAACTGTCTCGGTTACGAACCTCA
Organism: Knoxia roxburghii; assembly: GCA_030378225.1. Taxonomy (NCBI): domain Eukaryota; kingdom Viridiplantae; phylum Streptophyta; class Magnoliopsida; order Gentianales; family Rubiaceae; genus Knoxia; species Knoxia roxburghii. Next base: position 38,167,168 of record CM059415.1, on the reverse strand, counting down.
TTTATATATTATGTCTTTTAACCAATGATGAGATCTACTGTGTCACACCAGACACCTCATCATCTAACTACATAATATAAATAGATGACATATGTAAACACGTAAACAATTTAATTGAAACATTCAATCGATATATAAAATAGGGAATAGTTTAATACAAGCAAAGTTTTAGTATTCAAATCCAACAGCCACGTGGAAGAAATTTAACGGTTATTGAGTTAATCGTTAAAACCTATTAAAAAATGTTAAATTAGACCAAATTTGTCGAATTCCAAACGTGCAAGACCAATTGTGAAACATGATCATTATATTGGACCAATTGTGTATTTTATCCAATTGAAAATTCAAGAAATTTAAATTTGAATAAATATCTATCTTTATATGATAATAGAAATTTGAATTTGAAATTCAAGAAATTTATATTTAAAATTAAAAAAAGGTTTTTTAATTTCAAATTTAATGAACACAACTATCTATCTTGATGAGATTATAATAGAAGTTAAATTTGAAATATAAAGAACATAACTATTTTGATAAGATTATGATGGAAGTTCAGATGTGATTAGGAGTCCTTTTTAATTAATTTGTGTGTCATGATAGATTTCATTTATTAGCATATATGTTATTATTATGCTTTACTTTATGCTTTTTCAAATTTAATGGTTAAATTGTGAATTGCATGGCATATAATATATATATATTTTGGTCGTGCATCATGACATAGATCACCATTGTAATGAACAAGAAAAGAAATATTGATTAGAAATTGATCATGACATGATAAATTCTAATGGTGTTGAGAGTATTTGTGAAATATTCAACACACGGTCTTTCCAATTATCCGGCTTAAATCGAATAAAAATGGCTTGTATGGATAAACATTTTTAATTGTGCATATGGTTTCATTAATTAGACTTAGTCTGATTGGGTTGTACTATTAATTATTATTTTGGGGTCTGTTAGCCTTCTAAAACATCTGTAATAGACTAGTTTAGAAGTTAGGCACCAATGAAATCCGAGGAGTCCAATAAGAGACAACCCCATGGAGCCAAGATGGAGACATCCAAAAGCCCAAGAGCGAAAAGGTTTTACAAGAGTTGTAATAGTTTAGATTACAACCCAATCCATTGCATATTTCTTTATACGTTGATATATTGTGAATGAATGACCGAATCACATGTTAATTCGCTCAAACATAATCCTTAAAAACTAAGTTAAATTCTTTCATACTTGGATACTTGTCAAGGCATCGAACGTCTGATATGAACCCCTTGGGGAGACTAAGGGCCATCTAATTTCTTTTGTGAGGTGAGTGTAATGACAAAAATTCAAGGGATGGTTTAGGCTTAGCAAGGCAAAGTGAGAAAGTCTCAACCATTGGTAAAAGATAGAATGGTCAAACACTTGGTGTTCATTCTATGAGTCTAAAAAATTTTATAAAGATACAATCGGAAAACGTTGTTGTATGGAGATGCAATTAGAAACATTGCCAACCAAAAATGCCCGATCCTTACGATATTTCCCAAAGCAAAACTAGGGTTTGTTCATTTGTGGATTTTCAGTAGAAAATCTAGCACCGAAAAAAAAATTGTAACAAAATTGTTACATGATTACAATTTTGGCTATTGTGGATTTTTTAAAACTCATTCTAAAACTTTGCATTTATTTCGTTGTTGAATCAATGTCAAATGAATCATCTGGGTAAGCTTCCCAGATTGGTTCAGGAATTTAAGAATCATCTTAAAACAAGAAAGAAAGAAAAATGTTTTGGAACAAGCCTTTCCTCTTAAACCTAAAATTGATACTCTTGTTGCTTGAAGAGCTTTTGATAAGCTCAGAAATAATTCCAATGATGTAACTTGTTTGATGCTAGCCTCTATGACTGGCACAATTTGAAAATATGAAAGCGTTCAAGATTTATATATCATTAGAAGAATAGTTTAGGGAACAAGCTCGTAATGAAAGGTTCAATACAATCAAATCGTTGTCTTCTTCCAAAATGGTGAAATGTTTGCTAGTAAGTACTCATATTCTTAAAATGAAAGGGTATATTGATACTCTTGAAAGGTTGGGAACACCACTACGTGGGGATCTGGCCATCGATACGATCTTAATGTCATTGATAGATTTTGAAGGTTTTATCGTGAGTTATACATGCAGAAAACATTTCCTAAAATCTATGAAATGCTAAAGAACACTAAACAAACCCTTAAGAAGGGATCACGTGTTCTAATTGGTTCAAAAGGACAAAAAGAAAAAGTTCAAGAAGAAGGCTAAAGGCAATAAGAAGGAGGTCAGTAAGACTGTGACCACTGTCAAGCCAGTTTCTAAGGCAGATTCCGAGAAGAACACTGTTTGTTTCCATTGCCATGAAAAGAGGAACTGGAAAAAAAACTGCAAAGTGTATCTTGAGAAAGTCAAGAGCAAGAATATTGGGTCTTCTAATCCTTCAGGTATCTATGTTATAGAAGTTAACCTTTCTATTACTACTTCTTGGGTATTGGATACTGGATGTGGTTCTCATATATGCTCAAACATACAGGGTTTGAGAAATACGAGGGTGCTTGAAAAGGGTGAAGTTGATCTCAGAGTGGGTTTGGAGCAAGAGTTGCTGCCATCGAGACTGGAGACTACTCATTGACTTTACCTTCTGGCCTTGTATTGATTATTGACAATTGCTACTTGGTAATTGCGATTTGCAGGAACATCGTTTCCGTTTATTGTCTAGATAATAAGGGTTTTGAGTTTTCTATTAAAGATAATAAATTCAGCTTTTATTATTAGGATGTTTATTATGGAACTGCTATTTTGAGCAATGGCCTATAAGTCCCGGACTTGAATATGGAAAGGCCAATCCATAACATTGAAAAGAGACCAAGGTTGAGTTCAAATAATCAAAGTGCAATATACCTATGACATTGTTGATTGGGCCATGTGAATGAAAAACGGGTTCAAAGACTCTATAAAGATGGAATCTTGGGATCATTTGATTTTGAATCTTATGAAACCTGCGAACTATGTTTATAAGGAAAAATGAAAAAGAGTCATTTCAACAAGAAGAGTGAAAGAACAAGTGAGCTATTGGCCCACATACACACTAATGTTTGTGGCCCATAAGAACACAAGCCAGAGGTAGATTCAACTACTTTGTAACATTCATTGATGACTTTAGTAGATATCGTTATGTCTACTTAATGAATCATAAGAGTGAAACCTTTAAAAACTTTAGAGAGTTTAAGAGTGAGTACATAATTAGGTGGAAAGAAGGATAAATGCCATTCGATCCGATCTATGAGGTTAATACCTTAGTTTTGACTTTGAAGATCATCTCAAACAAAGTGGAATTGTTTCACAGCTTACTCCTCCAGGTACACCTCAATGGGAATGTTGTATCTAAAAAATCAGACACTGTTAGACATGTTTCGATCAATAATGCACCAAGCTACGTTACCCACTTCGTTCTGGGTTCATGCACTTCTTACTGCTACCTACATAGTTAATTGCATTCCATAAAAGGCAGTAGAAAAACTCCATATGAGAAATGGACAGGCCAAAAACCTTGACTATCTTATCTACGATTTGGGGTTACCAATCTCATGTGAAATGTTCACAAAGTGATAAGCATGAACCTAACACTAAGAAATGTCTTTTTTTGGGGTATCATAAGGAAACTAAAGGATATCACTTCTACAATCCGGTTGAGAACAAAGTATTTGCTATTCGAGATGCTGTTTTCTTGGAAAATGACTTTTTTACAAGAAGGACAGTGAGGGTATAATAGAACTCAATGAAATCAAAGACCCATAAGAGTCTGAAAAAACTCTGATAGAAGCTGTTATAAAGCTTCATGAAGATGAGCAGTCTATACTAGCAACACAATAACCTAGAAAATCTAGTAGGATTCGCCAGGAACCTGAGAGATACAAATTTCTCATAACTGACAGCCAAGATATGATCTTAGTGGACCAATAACTACAATCCAGATTTAGAAAGCCCAGATTCACATAAATAACTACAATCCATAGATTCTAAAATACAGTCCACGAGAGACAATAAAGTATGGACTTTGATTGATCCTCCTGAACAGGCTAAGATAGTCGATTGCAAATGGATTTTCAAATTAAAGCCCGAAAGGATTTTTAAGGCACGGCTAGTGGCTAAAGATTTCAGACTAGTTCATGGTGGTATTGACTATGGTGAAATATTCCCTCCTGTTGTGATGCCCAAGTCCATTAGGATAATGTTTCCCATAACTACATATTATGAATATGAGATACGACAAATGGATGTGAAATTAGCTTTCCTAAATGGAAACCTTCTCGAGAATGGTTATATGAAACATCTCAAGGGATACATCGATCCCAAGAATCCTAATAGAGTATGCAAACTTGAAAAGTCCATTTCTAGATTAAAGCAGGCTTCTTGAAGTTAGAACATTCATTTTGATGAAGCGGTAAAAAGTTATGGTTTTTTTGAAAAATGAAGATGAGCTATGTGTTTACAAGAAAATTAGTGAGAGCGTAATTGTGTTTCTTTTCTTTTATGTGGATGGCATCCTATTAATAGGGAGAGACATCCCAAATTTGATGGAGATCAAATAGTGGTTGGGAAGTGTCTTCTCTGTGAAAGACTTACGAGAAGCCAAAATCTATAGAGATAGATCCAAAAGGCTTCTAGGACTTAGTCAAGAAAAGTACATTGATAAAATCTTGAGTAGGTTTAACATGACCAATTCAAAGAATGGTTTGCTACCATTTGGACATGGTGTCTACTTGAAGAAGGATTAGTGTCCTTCAAATCAAGAAGAAAGAGATAAAATTGTTGGTGTATATGCCCTTTTAAGGGCTATATATGTAAATAAACGCTTGTGGTTTGATTAATGATTTATCAGATGAGTTAATTTCATGAATGTAATATTCTTGTGCAATTTAAATTCATGAAATAGATCCGCCAAAAGAAACACTTCATGGACAATTTAGTTCATGAGTGATTTTTTTGAGTAGTACTCGTACTAGGATCTTTAGACTAGAAGTCACTACATGTTCTTTGGTGCAGAGTAGTATACTTTGACATACACCTAATGGACCGTAACATGTTGCCAAGTGCGGGTATGATTTGGTATGCTATGAATCATGCTAAGTTAAATGAGTGAAGTGCTGGGATTACAAGTCTCTCTTAAGTGAGAGATGATATTTAGGCCACTTGATAGTGAACTGAGAAGTGCATGGCCTGCCCAATCAATGATAACTGTTACATTTGTTTGATGAAATTTAGACTAAGAGATCAAGTAAATGTTTAGTGAAATAAGGATGATCGTTACATTCATTATGCTAAACGGGATATCAATGTAGAGGATAGTACAAAGTATGCTCTAAAGGTTGTGTTAAATCACCATTCGACCCTCCGTTCTAAATTGGGTAGTCATTATGTCTTGCTAGAGACCGCTAGTGACTTATGGATTAATAAATTAGATTGAGTTATCCATTGCCAATTTAGAATGGGCCTACAGGATCGCACATAAGAGAGTTCGATGATACAGAATAAGTATTCTTGTCTATACTAAGTATAATTGTTATACTTTTTTTTTACATGAATAATTGTACACTTAGATAAATAATATTTAATTAAATAGTTTAATTAAATCTTATTAAAAGTTCTATGGTATTAATTAAGAGTTAATTAAGTACCTATGAGCAATTAGGATAGGCCGATAAAATCAAGGGGACCAAATTACAATTGTGATGCTTATTGACCCATAAGCTTGATCCAATGGTCACTGGGTTGATCCATGGTTTTGGTAAAATCCAAATCAGTAAAAAGATAGTATTCTAAAATTAAGAATATTTATATTTTACTGATTTTATGGTATATGATTGTTATATATCCTAGGGATATACGTGAGTCACAGAACACACGTTTTGAGAAAAAACCAAAATTCTCAAAAATTAATTTGCTCTACAGGCAGGAGAAGGGCTAGCAACCGTTCTGTGAGGCTCTGGTGCTTGAGAGTAGAGAAATTCTTCAAGCAAGAATTTGGTGGTGATCAATAATCTTCGAGGAATGATTTGTGGTCTAACATCAAACTAGGATACAGACGCTGTCACCGATTATTGTTCAAATGTTAATTTAAATACTTTAAACATAGTATTAAACACTAAAATCAAAATAGGCATGAAAATTGTTGAAAACTTCCACTGCGTTTTTGTAATTCGTGCCTAAGATCCTAACAAAAATATGGGAGTACCATATGCCTTAGCTATAGGCTCTATCATATATGCAATGCTATGTACTAGACTGGATGTCACGCATGCACTCAGTATATTCCCCGATACCAACAAGATCTAGGATTAGAACATTGGCAGGCACTCAAAGCAATCCTTAAATACATACGAAGAACAAAAGGAATAATGTTAGTATATGAAGGTCAAGAAGAGCTCGCTGTATCAGGTTACATCGATGTTGTCTTCCAAACTGATCAAGATAATTTAAAATCACAAGTAAGATATGCATTTTTCCTGAATGGTGGTGCAGTTAGATGGAAAAGCTCCAAGTTAGGTACAATATCCGACTCTACAACAGAATCTGAGTATATTGTTGCATCGGATGCTATGAAGGAAGCTATTTGGCTTAAGAAGTTTGTGACTGATCTCAGTGTAATACCAAATATCGAAGATCCCATAGACCTTTTTTGTGATAACGACAGGGGCATCGCACAAGTTAAGAAGCCCTGGTTATACTAAAAGACCAAGCACATACACAGGAGATTTCATCTCATTCGAGAAATTATCGATAGAAGAGATGTAAAAATATGTAAGGTTGGATCAGATGACAATGTAACAGATCCCCTTACTAAAGCGTTTCCTAAGCCAAAGCAAGAGAAGCATGTAATAGAGTTTGGTCTTAACTTAGTTAGGACATAGCCCTTAACAGGCAACTGGGAGATAACTGGTGTATGCCCTTTTAAGAGTTATAGACATTGGTTTTGATCAATTATTAAATGAGTGATTTGATCATTATATATTCTTGTGCATCATTAATAATGAAATTATCCAATTATTTAATAAAAGATTATTTGCCCGGGCCTAGCCAGAAACTCACATTCGTGCTACGTATTCCAAAATCAGAATCTCTGGCCAAGCCTAAACGCTAGCACAATCGCTATTCCAACCCTTGCTTGAAATAACACTGCGCAGGATCTTGGTTTGTAGTTATTCGATTTATCACGCAACAAATAAATTCTTAATTAAAAGTGGAAGAATAAGAATTACCTATTGAAGAGTTCACTCAGGTGATTCTCTTGTATGCATCAAGACTTTGTTCGTGTGTTATGTGGGCAACAATCCAACCAACAATTGATCAGCTAATCACCGCAATCCACCTGCCAGAAAAATTCCAGCACTGCTACACCTGGCACGTACAATCCACGCACCGCCCAGAGAGAGAGAAAGCGGCACGTCGCCGCAAAATTTAGAAAAAATTTTGGCAGTCTTTAAGCTTAGGGAAATCCAAATTTTAGTGAGAGAAATTTTCTCTCTCTAGGATTTTCTCTCTCTAAGTTTTCTTGCCTTGAAAACTTATGAATTGTATATTGTGTAATAGCTAATCCCTTGTATATATAGAGTTACAAGAGAGATCCCAAGTTGGTTTAGGATTGACCTTCCTACTTGGTTTCTGTTTCCTTTAATCTGGTTCCTGGACTGATACACATCCAACTGATACAGGGATTAACTTATCCCAATCCAGTTCCTGGTATGATTCACAACCAACTGATCAGGGACCCACTTATCCTCAATCCAGTTCCTGGTATGATTCACAACTAACTGACACAATGATTAATTAATTATTTAATTAGTTAAATCTACCTTTGTCAATAACCCAATACATAATTAATCGTACCACTAACGGATTAATTATGGCACTACCATCCTACACCAAAATTTTTTCCGGAACAACTTAATCAATTTATTCTTAATCAGTCCACATCAAAGATATAGTGCTCGTTAATTTATTAATTTATGGATAAATTAATTAATTAACTTCTTTAATTCCAAGACTAGTACCACTCGACCTTTTTACTACACCGGACATAAGTCCACCAGCAGGTTTAGTATAATAAACATAACGAGCTCATCTCGGGAGCACCATCACCCCAGACGCACCGGTACATGGTTTCCTTTCGATAAGCAGCACACTAAGCAACTAAACACATGCACCCAACCTACCGAGACTATTGGCCACAATTGACGTCACCCATTGGCAGATGAAAGTACACTATGTCTAATCCTCATGCCATCTGAAGTCTAGGGATTAAGAGATAGAATACTAAGAAATATTTGTCTATTAAATCAGTACAAGACAAATAATTCTAAATGGTTAAGTTCAATACACCCTGGGCATAACTATATGATTCAATCAGTTTAGACAAACTAATTATCCGAATCACATAATAACCTAAACCGACAGTTTGTCCAAAACTGTCTCGGTTACGAACCTCATTTATATATTATGTCTTTTAACCAATAATGAGACCTACTGTGTTACACAAGACACCTTTTCATCTAACTATATAATATAAATTGACAAATAATACACAACAAAATATAACCAAAACCATAAATCGATATATTAACTGGGAAAATGTACAATACAAGCATAACTTATGAATTCAACTCCAACAATCTCCAACTAATACTTAAGCTGTGCTTTAAGTGTACAACGACATTCAACTCCTATACACTCTACTACTATATATCTAGAAAAACTGTCATGGCTCCCCTAAGTATCTGAAGCCCATGCCCTCCATGTGAGCCTCAAAGACTTTTGAAGTCAATGTCTTCGTGAACGGATCTACAAGGTTATCCTCTGATGCTATCTTAGCCACGACCACGTCTTCCCTCTTTACGATATCTCGTATCAGGTGGTACTTGTGCTGTATATGTTTACTCGCCTTGTGGGCTCATGGTTCCTTTGATTTTGCTACTGCACCGTTGTTATCACAATACACCATGATAGACTTTTGCAAATCTGGAATCACATCTAAGTCCACTAGAAAGTGCATGAGCCATACTGCTTCTTTCGCTGTCTCTGATGCGTCAACGTATTCAACGTCCATGGTAGAGTTCGCCACGTATTTCTGCTTGACACTCTGCCAAACTATGGCTCCACCTCCTAGAGTAAACACATACCCTGAGGTAAACTTGCTCTTGTGTCTGTCGCATTGGAAATCTGAATCTGTGTAACCTCGGGGTACCAGCTCAAATGCCTGATAGACTAACCTTTGGTCTCTTGTTCTGTGCAAATACTTGAGAATGCATTTTACTGCCTTCCAATGAGCTTTCTCGGGGTTACTCTGATATCTGCTTACAATGCCAATGGTATAACAGATATCAGGCCTCGTACACAACCTGGCATATATGAGACTTCCTACTGCCAAAGCATAAGAAACTGTCTTCATGGTCTCTATCTCCTCAACAGTCTTAGGAGACTGTTCTTTAGACAGATGCACTCCATGTCTGAAAGGTCAAAAACCTTTCTTGGAGTACTGCATGTTAAAACGGGCAAGAATCGTATCTATGTATGAAGCTTGGGAGAGAGTTAACGAACGTTTCCTACGATCTCAAATTATCTTCATCCTATGAATATGTCCCGCTTCCCCTAAGTCCTTCATATCAAACTGCTTGGACAACCATGCCTCCACATTTGATAGCACTTTCTTGTTGTTGCCAATCAATAGAATGTTATCTACGTAGAGCACAAGAAACACCACCGAGTTTCCATCACGTTTGTAGTACACACATTGCTCATCCGGACACTGAGTAAATCCATATGACTGCATTACCTCATTAAACCGGATGTCCCAAGATCTGTATGCCTGCTTAAGTCCGTAAATAGACTTCTTAAGCTTGCAAACCTTATGCTCTTGGCCTTTTTCAACGAATCCCTCTGGTTGCTGCATGAAGATAATTTCTTCAAGACTTCCATTTAGGAAAGCTGTCTTGACATCCATCTGCTATATCTCATACTCTAAATGAGAAACTATGGCCAAGAGAATCCGGATCGACTTAAGCATGGCTACAGGGGAGAAGGTTTCCTCATAATCGATTCCCTCTTTCTGAGTATACCCCTTCGCCACCAGCCTAGCTTTCAAGGTTCCCACTTGCATCCAATGGGCTTAAACCAATCAGGTAGGTCCACATGCTCCCAGACTTGATTGTGGTCCATTGACCCTATCTCGAATATCATTGTTTTATGCCAAGATTCTGCATCTTTATCTCAGAGAGCCTCATTATAGTTTACTGGGTCAGGCTCAGGAGCCCCTGGGACAAGGTCTGGGGCCTCTCCCACGCCAATGAACCTGTCTGTCTGTCTCACAACCCTCCCACTACGATGAGGCTCCAACTGTTTAGGCTCATCATCTGTGATATCTTGTGCAGTGTGTGGTGTATCTACTTGTGCTGGTGTATCAGGATTATCAGTTTGTCTCATAAGCTCTTCTGGTACTATTTTACTATTGGGCTTGTGATCTAAGATATAGTCTTCCTCCAAAAATCTAGCGTTGGTACTAACCACTACCTTCTGATCTTTAGGACTATAAAACAGACGACCTTTCATTCCCCTAGGATATCCTACAAAGAGCATTAATTCTGTTATTGTATATAACTTAGCCGCATCCGCCTTAAGCACATGTGCTGGGCAACCCCAAATTCTGAGATGTCTTAGACTAGGCTTTCGCCCGTTTCACAACTCTACTGGGGTTGAAGGCACGATTTTAGATGGTACAAGATTAAGAATATACATCGCTGTTTCTAAGGCATATCCCCCGAACGAACTTTACAAATCACTATTGTTGGATTTGAATACATAAGCTATGCTTGTGTTGTACATTTTCCCAGTTTAATATATCGATTTGTGTTTCAATTATATTTTGTTGTGCATTAATCGTCCATTTATATTATGTAATTAGATGAAGAGGTGTCTGGTGCGACACAGTAGATCTCATCATTGGTTGAAAGACATAATATATAAATGAGGTTCGTAACCGAGATAGCTTTGGACAAACTGTCAGTCTAGGTTATTATGTGATTCAGATAATTAGTTTGTCTAAACTAATTAAATCATATAGATATGCCCGGGGCATATTGAACTTGACTCTTATGAATGATTTGTCTTGTACTGATTTAATAGACAAATCGATCCTTGTATTCTATCTCTAAATCCCTAGACTCGAGTGGGCATGAGGATTAGACATAGTGTACTTTGATCTGCCAATGGGTGAGGTCAAATGTGGCCAATAGTCTCGGTGGGTTGGGTGCGTGTGTTTAGTTACTTGGTGTGTTGCTGCTTGTCTAAAGGAAACCATGTACCGGTGCGTCCGGGGTGATGGTGCTCCCGAGATGAGCTCGAAATGTTTATTATACTAAACCCGGCCGGTGGACTTATGTCCGGTATAGTAAAAAGGTCGAGTGGTACTAGTCTCGGAATTAAAGAAGTTGATGAATTAATTTATCAGTAAATTAATGAATTAACGAGCACTATATCTTTGATGTGGGGAGATTATGAATATAATTTAATTAAGTTGTTCCGGAAGCAATTCTGGTGTAGGTTGGTAGTGCCATAATTAATCCGTTAGTGGTACGATTAATTATGTACTGGGTTGTTGACAAAGGTAGATTTAATTAATTTAGAAATTAATTAATCCTTGTGTCAGTTGGTTGTGAATCATCCTAGGAACTGGTTTGGGATAAGTGAATCCCTGTGTCAGTTGGGAGTGATTCATCCCAGGAACTGGATTGGGATAAGTGAATCCCTGTGACTGTTGGGAGTGTATCAGTCCAGGAACAGGATTGAATGAAACAGAATCTGTATCAGTCCAGAAACAGGATTGAAGGAAAACAGAAACCCAGTAGGAAGACCAATCCTAAACCAACTTGGAGTCTCTCTTGTAACTCTATAAATAGACAAGGGATCAGTTATTCAAGACATACAATTCAACAATTAATCCACAGGATTTCTAGAGAGAGAAAATTCTAGAGAGAGAAAACGTTTCTCTCTCCAGGTCGAATGTTCAAGAAGTTTTGGCGGCTGGCTTTTCTTCCTAGTGGCTGAATTTTTAAGCCCTTGGTGTATACTAGCTGCAAACAACTTTCTCTCTCTCTCCGGGCAGTGCGTTTGCAGTACGTGCCAGGTGCGGAGGTGCTGGATTTTTCTGGCAGGTGGAATTTTGGTGATAGCTGATCAATTGACTTCTAGTTTGTTGCCCACACAACGTGAAGTCATTGTCTTGAGGCATACAAGAGAATCACTAAGTGCACGCTTCAAAGGTACTTTCTAAGATTCAGCTTTATTAGAAATTTTTGTTGCGTGGTAAATCGAGCAAGTGCAAACCCAGATCCTACCAAAATCTTTCAACTATAGCTCATCATCGACCAAACCATTTCCATGAGAGTTCGATTCCTTTTTTCTGCTACACTGTTCTGCTGTGGTGTGCCAAGTGCAGACAACTGAGAGTGAATTCTGACCTCACTGAGGTATTCTCAAAATTCGTGAGACATGTACTCCCCACCACGATCTAATCGCAATATCTTGATACTCTTACCATGATGCTTCTCCACATTTGCCCGAAACTCTTTGAACTCTCCGAAGCACTCGGACTTGTGACGCATTAGGTAAATGTACCCGTACCTTGAGTAGTCATCCGTGAACGTCACGAAATACTCAAACCCACCTCGTGCTTGGATTAACATTGGTCCACAAGAGTCAGAATGAATCAACTTTAGTACTTTTTTGCCTCTATAACCTTTGTTTTAAAAGGTCTTTTGGTCATCTTACCCTCCAAGTAAGATTCACAGGTTAAATAACTGTCAATCTCTAATGAACCTAAAGGTCCATCATTGACCAACCTCTGAATCCTACTAAGGTTTATATGACCTAGCCTGAGATGCCAAAGATAGGTTTGATTCATTTCAAAAGGTTTCTTCCTCTTATTAATGTTAGATAAGGAGCTATCTATTTCTATATTTTGCATAACATGGGGAGTTAGAATTAACCACAAATAAATTGTCAACCAATGAACCAGAACAAATAAGTTTTCTATTTCTTTTAATAAATACATAATCATCAGAAAAAATAAACTTATAACCGTTCTTCAAGAGTTTAGAAACCAAGATAAGGTTCTTTCTAAAACTCGGTACACAAAGTCAATTAAATAATTCTAATATAGAACTCTCAAAATTTAGAGTGACAACTCCCACTGCTTCTACTGACACTCTTGTAGTGTCGCCCATGTAGATGTCTATCTCACCCTCTATAAGCTTCTGGGTTACTTGGAACCCCTGCAAAGAATTACAAACATTATTAGTGGTGCCTGAATCCACACACCAAGTATCTATGGGAATCACCGCGAAACATGTCTCAGTAATTAGGGCAGAAACTATCGTACCTTTAGGCTTTGGACAATTCGCTTTCTAGTTTCCCGTTTTCCCGTACCTGAAGCACTTGCCTTTGGGCTTGCTCTTCTTTGTGATTTCAGGCTTAGCAGCAAGTTTCTTGGTAGTCTTATTCTTCTTATTCTTCTTATTATTCTTACCTTTAAGCGCAAAAGAAGAACTTGAAGCCTTCACTGTGACCAAAGCTTGCTTCTTCTTGTGAATGATGCCTTCGGCTGACACCAAATCAGTTAAGAGCTCGGGTAAAGTGTAAACTCTTTGATTCATCTTATAGTTGACCCGAAACTGCTCAAAACTAGAGGGTAAGCTCTGGAGAATGATATATATCTGACTTTCTAGGTCGATTTCACCTCCCAACACCTCTATCTCGTTGATGTTACTGATCATGTAAAGCACATGATCTTTCACCGATCCGTCCTCAGCCATTTTAGTATTCATTAACTTTCTCATGGCTGATTGCCTAGCAGTCCTGTCTTGATGAGCGAACATCTCCCTCAGGTGAGCCATCATGTTAAAGACAGAGACCATGGGATGAAGCTGATGTTGCATCACATTTGACACAGAGGCCAAAATATAGCACCGCGCCATCTCATCCGCTTTTCTCCACCTGGCATAGCCATCCTTATCCTCTTGAGGAGAGTCTATGTGAGGCACATCTGGACATACTTTGGTGAGCACAAACTTATACTGCTCTACCGTCAGGACAATGTCCAAGTTACGACTCCAGTAGACATAATTAGGTCCAGTTAACTTATTGTCTTTCAATATAGTAGCTAAGAGGTTGAATGCCATATCGAAAAACTGTAAAATAAATAAACAGACAATGTTTCATTATTAAATCTAGAATTTCGAAAACAAGGAAATTCTAACAATTATTGAATTCCCTCAAAGCAATAATTTTAATCCACCAACATCTCATTCACCGGGATTCTCGCAAGCCACGATAGTGTGGATGTTTACGCTAACCCACGTTCGTTTGAGAATAACCAAGTTCATTAACTACACTATCTGACCAAACGATTTATTGATCAATGTAGCTGATAGTTAGTGCTTTCAGCCGTACAAATAATCAACGTAACCTCGATAAGAGGAATACTGCAGATCATACACTAACTGTGTGCCATCACATGACTTTTGAGTTTGTTACCTTAGGATAGTGCTCCTCAGATGGAGAAGGTATCACATTTCTCCTAGTTAACCTTACTCTAGTCATCTTACTCAAAAATTCATAATCTAGCGATCTCGTGGTTAGACTAATCCGAATGGAGGAAGGCCCTAATACAAACGTGCAAGTCCACCCACATTGCACATGAACTCGTAATGGTGGTCGTGGGGATATTAAACCAATCTGCTCCCACTTAGATTTCTAAATTGAGGGTTTTTCCGATTTTAACATGCGATTAACTAACCCTAAGTTATATGCAACCATAAAACCATCATGCTTTAAAATCATGCATCTAAAATATAGCAAAAAATAAATTAAAGCATAAAATTTAAAACAATAAATATGGGAAACAAATGCAAAAATTAAATTTCCCGACTATTATGGTTTTACTCGCTTCCATCTTCTGCCTTGATCTCGTGTCGACGTAACTTGATGGAAAAAATCTTGAACTTCAAAAAATGAAATTTGGAGGAAAAAGGGCCAAAATGTGACCAGAACGGTGCTGCGCGGCCGCCGCCGCCGCCGCCCCTTACCTCCGATCCCTCATTCGCTTCATCTCACGCTATTTGATTTTCTTGCAATTCATTCTGGGTTTTTCTGTGTTTTTACGAATTAAAGATAACCCAAAATACACGAATTCAAGTTGCCCACCATAACACCTTCGATTACAAAAAATTAATTCTCCTACTACAAGGCTTTCTATGAAAATTAAATAATCAAAATTACATAGAAAAATCCTAATACAGATTTGATCTAATGCTACACGGCTTCCAGCACGTTGTTATACTATTATAAACATTCATAATAAAATCAAATCCAGACATGTCCCAGAGTTTAATTAAAAATCATACAAATATAACCATAATAGTCGGGATTTCTTAACAACCTACAAATAAAACCATGTGATAAATCGAACAAGCACAAAACCCAAAACCAGGCTCTGATACCAATTTAAAGATTATCTGCCCGGGCGTAGCCAGAAACTCACTTTCGTGCTACACATTCCAGAATTGGAATCTCTGGCCAAACCTAGACACTAGCACAATAACTATTCCAACCCTCCCTTGAAATAACATTGCTTAGGATCTTGGTTTGTACTTATTCGATTTATCACACAATAAATAAATTCTTAATTACAAGCGAAAGAATAAGAATTACCTATTGAAGGGTTCACTCAGGCGATTCTCTTGTATGCCTTAAGACTTTGTTCGTATGTTGTGTGGGCAACAATCCAACGAACAATTGATAAGCTAATCACCACAATCCACCTACCAGAAAAATTCCAGCACCGCTGCACCTGACACGTACAATCCACGCACCACCCAGAGAGAGAGAAAGTGTCACGTCACCGCCAAAATTTAGAAGAAATTTCGACAGTCTTTAAGCTTAGGAAAATCCAAATTTTAGTAAGAGAAATTTTCTCTCCCTAAGTTTCTTGCCTTGAAAACTTATGAATTGTATATTGTGTAATAGCTAATCCAATGTCTATATATAGAGTTACAAGAGAGACTCCAAGTTGGTTTAGGATTGGCCTTCCTACTGGGTTTCTTTTCCTTCAATCCTGTTCCTGGACTGATACACATCCAACTGATATAAGGATTCACTTATCCCAATCCAATTCCTGGTATGATTCACAACCAACTAATACAGGGACCCACTTATCCTCAATCCAGTTCCTGATATGATTCACAACCAACTGACACAAGGATTAATTAATTACTTACCTTTGTCAATAACACAATACATAATTAATTGTACTACTAACGGATTAATTATGGCACTACCATCCTACACCAGAATTGCTTCCGGAACAACTTAATCAATTTATTCTTAATCTCCCCACATCAAAGATATAGTGCTCGTTAATTTATTAATTTACTGATAAATTAATTAATTAACATCTTTAATTCCGAGACTAGTACCACTCGACCTTTTTACTACACCGGACATAAGTCCACCAGCTGGGTTTAGTATAATAAACATAACGAGCTCATCTCGGGAGCATCATCACCCCGGACTCACCGGTACACGATTTCCTTTCGACAAGCAGCAGCACACCAAACAACTAAACACGTGCACCCAACCTACCGAGACTATTGGCCACAATTGACCTCACACATTGGCAGATGAAAGTACACTATGTCTAATCCTCATGTCCGCTGAAGTCTAGGGATTAAGAGATAGAATACTAAGAATGATTTGTCTATTAAATCAGTACAAGACAAATCATTCTAAATGGTCAAGTTCAATACGCCCCCGACATATCTATATGATTCAATCAGTTTAGACAAACCAATTATCTGAATCATATAATAACCTAAACCGACAGTTTATCCAAAACTGTCTCGGTTATGAAACTCATTTATATATTATGTCTTTTAACCAATGATGAGATCTACTGTGTCACATAAGACACCTTATCATCTAACTACATAATATAAATGGACAAATAATGCACAACAAAATAGAACCAAAACATAAATCGATATATTAAATAGGAAAATGTACAATACAAGCATAGTTTATGTATTCAACTCCAACATTTAAACACTAGCCGTAAGAAAAGTTATGGTTGTAAAACCATTAAGGCAATACATGTGTTATAAAATAGAAAATAATCCCTAGTCGGTTATTCATGTGGAGCATCAATATTACAAGACTAGTATGTGCTTCAGAGATCGTCATATTTTATTAGCTATGATGTAGTGACATCGACTAAAAGACATATATGCATATGTTATATGTTAGAGAACATATCCTTGGAACCATCCACCTAAAGAAACACTCTATGGACAATAAAAGATCATGAGTGATTCTTTTGAGCAAGATTCATATTAGAATCCTTTGGCCAGAAATCATTACATGATCTTGGATGATGAGCAGTATGCTTTGACATACACCTAACGAGGCCGTAACAGGTTGCAAATTATGAGTATGATTGGGTAAGCTATAAGTCATGCTAAGATATGTAAGTGAAGTGATGAAACTATTACTCTCTTAATTGAGAGAAGATATCATCGGTCGCTTGATGGTGAGATGGAGCAAGTGCATGGCCATGCCCAAAGGGATTGATAAGATTTATCATTCATTTGATGTGTTTCAGTATAACAAAGAGATAAAGAAATATTTTAGTAATATAAGGATTATTGTATCCATGCCTTATACTAATCATGATATCATTAATAGAGTGCATCTGTCTAGAGAACAGTCTCCCAAGACTGTTGAGGAGATAGAGGCCATGAAGATAGTTCCTTATGCTTTAGCAGTAGGAAGTCTCATGTATGCCATGTTGTGCCGTTGACATGGTAAGCAGATATCAGAGTAACCCCGGGAAAGCTCATTGGGAGGCAGTAAAATACATTCTCAAGTATTTGCGTAGAACAAGAGACCAAGTGTTGGTCTATCAGGCCCCTGAGCTGGTACCCAGAGGTTACACAGATTCAGATTTCCAAGTCGACAGGGACAAGAGCAAGTCTACCTCAGGGTATGTGTTTACTCTATGAGGTGAAGCCATAGTTTGGCTGAGTGTCAAGCAGAAATGCGTGGTGGACTCTACCATGGAAGCTGAATACGTTACCACATCAGAGGCAGCGAAGGAAGCAGAGTGGCTCAAGAACTTTGTAGTGGACTTAGATGTGATTCCTGGTTTACAGAAGTCTATCATGGTGTATTGTGATAAAAACGGTGCAGTAGCAAACTCGAAGGAACCACGAGCCCACAAGGCGAGTAAATATATACAGCACAAGTACCACCTGATACGAGATATCTTAAAGAGGGAAGATGTGGTCGTGGCTAAGATTGCATCAGAAGATAACCTTGTAGATCCGTTCACGAATACATTGACTTCAAAAGTCTTTGAGGCTCACGTGGAGGGTATGGGGATCAGATACTTACGAAAGTCATGACAATTTTTCTAGACATATAGTAGCAGAGTGTATAGGAGTTGAATGCAGATGTATACTTAAAGCACAGCTTAAGTATTAGTGGGAGATTGTTGGAGTTGAATACATAAGTTATGCTTGTATTGTACATTTTCTCAGTTAATATATCGATTTATATTTTAGTTTTATTTTGTTGTGCATTATTTGTCCATTTATATTATGTAGTTAGATGATGAGGTGTCTTGTGTGACACAGTAGATCTCATCATTGGTTAAAAGACATAATATATAAAGGAGGTTCGTAACCGAGACAGCTTTGGACAAACTGTCGATTTAGGTTATTATGTGATTCGGATAATTGGTTTATCTAGACTGATTGAATCATATAGATATGCTCGGGGCATATTGAACTTGACCATTAGGAATGATTTGTCTTATACTGATTTAATAGACAAATCGTTCTTGGTATCTCTTAAATCTTAGACTTGAGCGGGCATGAGGATTAGACATAGTGTACTTTGATCTGCCATTGGGTGAGGTCTATTGTGGCCAATAATCTCGGTAGGTTGGGTGCGCATGTTTAGTTGCTTAGTGTGCTGCTGCTTGTCGAAAGAAAATCATGTACCGGTGCGTCTGGGGTGATGGTGCTCCCAAGATGAGCTCGTTATGTTTATTATACTAAACCCAACTGGTGGAATTATGTCCGCTATACTAAAAAGGTCAAGTGGTACTAGTCTCGGAATTAAAGAAGTTAATAAATTAATTTATCAGTAAATTAATAAATTAACGAGCAATATATCTTTGATATGAGGAGATTATGAATAAATTAAATAAGTTGTTCCAGAAGCAATTCTGGTGTAGGATGATAGTGCCAAAATTAATCCGTTAGTGGTACGATTAATTTTGTAATGGGTTAATTGAATAGGTGGAATTAATTAATTGATTAATTATTCCTAAGGGTTAATTAAGTAATTAACAAAGTGGAATATTAATTAATTAATTAATTAAGTCTTAAGTTTTAATTAGAATTAGGAAATCCTAGAGATTAGAAAATCTAGTAGGATTTGGTTTATCCTATTAGATTGGTTACCTAATTGGATTTAGAAACTAATTAATTAACTAAACCCATTAGGAAGACCAATCCTAAACCAACTTGGGGTCTCACTTGTAACTCTATATGTAGACAAGAGATTAGCTATTTCACAATATACAATTCATAAGTTTTCAAGACAAAAAAACTTAGAGAGAGAAAATTTTCTCTCTGTTAAAGTCAGATTTCCAAAGCTTTGTAGCAGCCGAAATTCTTCTTGATTTTTGGCAGCAACGTGTAGCTTTCTCTCTCCGGGAGGTGTGTTTATTGTACGTGCCAGGTGCAGCGGTGCTGAAATTTTCTGACAGGTGGATTGTGGTGATTAGCTGATCAAATTGGTGGTTAGATTACTGCCCACACAGCATACAAGCAAAGTCTTGAGGCATACTAGAGAATCACCTGAGTACACGCTTCAAAGGTATAATTCTTATGTTTTCGCTTAATTAAGAATTTTTGTTGCGTGGTAAATCGAGTAAGTGCAAACCCAGATCCCGCGCAATGTTATTTCACACAAGGGTTGGAATAGCGATTGTGCTAGAGTCAAGGCTTGGCCAGAAATTTCGATTCTGGAATGTATAGCACGAAAGTGAGTTTCTGGCTAGGCCCGGATAGATAATCTTTCGAAAGTCAATTAAATGATTTTATGTTATAATGCTAATACCATATTTGAGTGGGTATTGCTTAATTGATTGTTTTAATTAAACATAATTATATTCTTTTGGATATTAATTAAAAGTTAATTCAATATCTAAGAGGAATTTGCAATTGGGTGGAAATTGAGGGACCAAATTTATAAGACAAATTTTCAGCCTTATTTGGCCAAAAATCCCACATCGGATTTTCTTTGTTTTGTTGCTCTAAGATTTTATATAAATAGAACTCTTATTCAGTCATAATCACTTGAATGTCTTTATTAAACGAGACATGATTTTTGGCTCTTGAGAGAACAAACAAAAGACGGAAATTTGTTTTTCTCAAAGTTTAAAACTTGTGTGGTTTCAAGAGTTTTAACAGCTCATCACAACGAGGACTTGAAAGACTTTTAAGAGGGCTCAGAAAAATCACGCTTCGAGGGTGAGTTTCGAAAATCTCCCTGCATAAAATTTGAAATTATGTTGCTTCTGTTGCGTTCATCTTTTGAAGCATGCTATGAAAATTTCGACATATCAAACAGATAAATTGTTGCCCTATTCTTTTTATCCTTGTAATTGTTTACTTATTTATTATGATTTTATCCAACCAGCACCGTTGCCACCATTTTTCTCTTCTTACAGACTTGTTGTCTATCGACTACACTGAAAGGCCTCATCTTAGGTCTTGACATCATTGACTAAATCAGATAGGTAAATTGTAGTCTTATTCTCTTTGTTGTTTCAGTGCTTCATTTATTTATTATAATTTCATCTGACAGCTACCGCCACTACAAATTTTCTCCTCTAAAAAGATCTGTTTATCGACTGGCCTGATCTTAGCCCCTGACATACCCTCTACAGACGAACTTTGCAGAGGAACCCTTCGATTCCGATTCGTCCATCATAGCTCACGCGGGGACTTTTTTTTAAAGGCGGAACTTGACTTTTCTCTCAAACTAAGAAGAATCGGATTGCATAACACCAAAACTCTTTTTAGGTATGGTTCGAGATATCAATCAATTTTTTTTTCTTAAAATTCAATAAAAATGGAAATGTTTTCATTTTATTTTGCCGTTAATAATTGAATTGTCTTTATATGTCGGTGAAATTAAGTATTAAAGTGTTGTCATCTTTTCTTTTGTTGTATGAAATATCATGCGGTATAACATGAATTTGAAGTGGGATTTAAATTTTTTTTTTTTTGTTTTTCGAATGGGTTCTAGGGTGAATGATAATTGATAGTCAGTTGCAGTGAATTTATTTATTTATTTGAACTTATATGGTACCGTGTTAGAGTCATTATCTGTTGTTATATATTTTAGAATTATTAATGAATTCTTTTCACTTTTCTTTGACTTTTATTAGTACAACGCCATTAAGTAATTACTTATTTGTTGATATTGATGTTGTTGTGCTTAGGAATTCTAGTGCAATTAACCGAGTTTTTATGATTCTTGAAGAAGTTTTACTAGTTACCTCCTATTTCTTACTGTTTATTGTCTCAATTTGGACTAAAACACTCATCTATAATACCTTCTTTTTCTGGCTTAGAATCTTCTCTGACACTACCTGTGACAAATTTCAATTACTTTGTTTATATATTGTATTTTTAGTTAATTTTTACGTAATATATAATCATTTACACTCTTATATTTTTTAACACGACGGGTTCACTTTTTTAATGGGTTAGGGTATATTAAATTATTAAATATAATTTTTATTGTTAAAAAAATCTCAAAAATATATAAAAAATAAAATAATACTAAAAAATGAAGTATGAAAATAAAAATAATATACTAAAACTATATATTGTCAATATATATAAATTAACATGAAATACAAAAAGAAAGTAATTGAAAGTTGTCACAGGAAAGTGTCACAGAAGATCATAAACCTCTCTTCCTCCTCTAAGTGAAAAAGCAATTTTATAAAAATTAATTTATTACGGTCCAAAAAATTGAGGCAGTAACTAGTAGCTCTTTGAAGTGATTTGTGGGCTGAAATTTTTTTAAAAGAAAGAAACTAACCTCAATAAAAGAAGTGAACTGCTATTCTCGATAAAATGGATGAAATCTAACAAACTTTACTCAATACAAGTTGGTATAGCTTGCAAGTCTCGGCCGGAAAATGGCCAATCCTTTGGGTATTTATGTGATTAAGTTCAAAATCTGTTCAACTTGGAGTTAACTGTCACATTTCTACTTAGAAACACGCTTTATGTCCCCTCGGAACCAGTCCACTCAGGAAGAAATTAAGACGTACCAACCCAAAGAGAACGGATTCAAAGAATCCATGACCTATGATTCTTCAATGACACCAAAAAGCAAAAAGAAAGGGTCTGCATGTAGACTAGATTAGCGTAGTTCAAGAGGGTTCTAACTCCCAACATTTATAGTAATTCAAGTTACTACAAAGTTACTCTCTTTCGATGTGTCTGAAAGACGTGAACTTGCGGTCCATGGCAGTTTACTAATTTTGTTTGAAGTGATTTTGGGTCTCTAAGATTACTGAGAATCAGTTTCAGAATTGATGAGCAATTCCTTTAGCAAAAACGTTAAACTCTAATAATCTTTACAGAAGTTCTGTTAAGCTCCTATGTCCCTGCCCTTGGTTTCTTCCCTCTCGATTTTATTTTTTAGTTTTGGTTCCGAACCCACCTTGCTGTGCGTGATTTCTACAGTGAACTTTTAGTTGGGGGTAACAAATCAGTTGATTTTAGTTGATAATCTCTTGATGGTGATTGAAGGAACTTTTGCAGATGGAGAAGAAGGATGCTGTTGATGACATTACTGAATCAGATATTCATTCTATGCTGATTGAATCCGGAGTGAATCTTCTAACTCCGCCGTCTACTGTTGATAAACTTCTTGTTGAACTTGACGTAAAGTTCTAATCGTTATCGCACATTACTTTTATGATTTTAAATGAGCTCCTTGTTTCATGCTTTTGTGTTGCATGAATATGAAAAACATAGCTCACATTAAGATTTTCATTCAAGCTTATCATATTAATTTTCTGCATATCAAAGAATTCGTTTGCATTTGGTTTTGATAAGTAGTTCTGGCCTTGTGTTTCTAGGATGCTGAGCTCATTTTGGGGTTTTTGCGGCAAGATCCTTCTAGTGCACTACTAGATGCGCTTCGGCCTTTTAAAAGAGGGCTTGTTTCTGACAAGCTTTTGAGACATCCGGATATGGATGTCAAACTTACAGTACTCTCTTGCATTCATGAGGTTATAAGAATTACTGCTCCATTAGCACCTTATGCAGATGACATTATGAAGGTTAGCAAAATGTCTCATCTTTGTAATCTTGTTAACATTCGGTAGGTTCATGCTTTCCCCTATATAATTCATTGAATATTTTCGTTTGAATGCTGTGCAGGAAATATTTCATCAAACTGTGATAGCATTTGAGAAGTTAACTGCTTTTTCTGGACGCTGTTATACCAAGGCCTTGAACATCCTTGAAATTGCAGCAAAGTACGGGTCATGCTCCATTTTGCTGGATATAGGCTGTGATGCATTGATCACCCAAATATTCCAAGTCCTGCTTGATACCATTCGGTATGTCCATGTATATTAATGTTGGAGTGTTCTTTGTTATGATGAATATCTATGGATATGCCTTTTGTACATTTTCTGCACTCAGGCCATGCACACGGGCGAACGTACCCGGAACGGCCTAATTTTCCCTAATAGGGTTATTCTGGCTAAGCTCTGGCCGATGTTAGTCCTCGTGCCGCTGCAATTCTGCCCCGGAAAATTTAAAATCTGTGTCCGCCCCTAGCCATGCGGATTAATTTGTTGAATTTTGGTTCCATCACATGGTCATATGCTGATATTTGTGAGTTAAATTTATTTTTGATCAAGGCCAAACCATCCGGATGTTGTATTGTCAAACATGGAAGGGATTATGACTTGTCTGATTGAGGAGAGCGATGAAATCTTAATTGATCTTCTGAAGCCACTGTTGTCTAGTGTGAAAAAGGAAAATCAGGTGCTCTACCTTGTATATATAATACGTCTCTCAAACTTCATTTTTATTTGTTTTTTTTTTTTTTTTGATGAACAACCTGTTTTTCTTTCTCTCTCCCAGAAGAAATCACCACTTTCTGGGAGATTAGGAATGAAGGTACTGCAGAACTGTTCTGGCATAGTCAAACCTTGTCTCATAAAAGCAGTGGAACAAATGAATCGAGATATTGAACTTTATACTGATGCACTAGCTTTGATATGTCCTGAGGGGAATGCTGAGACAAATGTAATGTGCTTTTTTTTTTTTTTTTTTTTCTGGAGCCAAAGTCCAATACGCTTCACTTCTTCATGCTATTTATATCCTAGAATCTTTGTAACTAACAAACAAGATTGGCTTAATCAGGTGATGAAGGAGGTAGCAAAAGATGCCTCCAAACAGAGTGGCAATAGAGATTTCTTTCAGCCGCTACAGATAATTGCTATGGAATCTGTTCAACCTAATCATTTGCCAAGTGAAGAAGCAAAGCCAAAGAGGAGGGGAAGAAAGCCCAAACATTCTGGGGTTACTGGATTTACAACTTCTTCTGAAGCATCTGGGAAAAGGAATGATATGTCTCTAGTTGTATTTAACCAAGACCATGAAAGTCAAGCTAGAATTTTTCAAAGAGACCCACTCCTTAATATTGACGGACCTTTGACAAGGGCTAGAGTTAAGATACTCAATCAAGCCCCAACATCTTGACTATTGAGCTATAAGCCAACCAGACTTTTTTATCAAGACAAGCTCTAACCAAGGATAGTCATTATGTTAAGTGTTCAAGAGTAGCTAGGTTCTCTTTTACTTTTCTATTGTAATTTTCAGCCAACATACTTAATCATCTCATGCATATTCCTATTTGAATTCTGGAACAACGTGACATATATCCGAATAGTTAGTGTATTGCAATAAAATAGTAAATGATTAAATCCAAGGTCATCGGTACGTTGTATGTTGTCAAAACATATAGATTACCATCTCAAAAAGTTAGGCGCTAACCAATAACCCCTTATAATATATATATATATATATATATTTTTTCAAACATAAAACTTCAGAAGCTGGCCCATTATTCACTCAATATATTTAGTGTAATATTAGTCTTCCATCCTAACAAAATTAATAATTTCAAGGGTAATTGTTATCCATCCAGAACTGTGACTCCAGATATTTAATGACATTGCTGTCAACATGGAAGACCTTTGTAAGAACATCCACCGAAATGGGAGGGTCCGATCCAAAGACGGCATTTGCAATGGTAATCACTCCTGGGTTCTGGCTGCTGAGACTTGCAAATGCCACTGCATTTGTTTTTCCTCTATTCAATTGGAAATGGATGAGACCTTGTGGGAAAACAAAGACATCTCCAGGCTTCAAAACCTTAGTAAACAGTTTGTTCTTCAAGTTTATGCCCGGATTGGAAGTAACAAATCCAACAAGAAGAGTTCCTTCCATCACCACCAAGATCTCAGTAGCTCGAGGGTGGGTATGTGGAGGGTTCAAACCATAAGGTCCAAAGTCAATTCGCGCCTAAAACTACATTAATCTTTCTAACTACAATAATATCTAGAAAAACAATTATAGCTCAGCTAAGTATCTAATCCCCATGCCCTCCACGTGAGCCTCCAAGACATTTGCAGTCAATGTCTTCATGAATGGATCTGCAAGGTTATCTTCCAATGCTATCTTTTCCACGATCACACCTTCCCTCTTGAAGATATCTCGTATTAAGTGGTACTTGCGTTGTATATGCTTACTCGCCTTGTGGGCTTGTGGTTCCTTTGAGTTTGCTACTGCACCATTGTTGTCACAGTACACTGTGATCGACTTCTGCAAACCAGGAATCACGTTGAAGTCCATTACGAATTTATTGAGCCACACTGCTTCTTTTAGTGCCTTTGATGCTGCAACGTATTCAACCTCCATGGTAGAGTCTACCACTCATTTCTACTTGAAAATGCGCCAAACTATGGCTCCACCTCCCAAAGTAAATACATACCCTAAGGTAGACTAGCTCTTGTCCTTGTCGCCTTAGAAATCTGAATCTGTGTAACCTTAGGGCACAAGCTCAGGCGCTTGATAGACCAAAACTTGGTATCTCGTTCTGCACAAATACTTGAGAATGTATTTTACTGCCTCCCAATGAGCTGTCCTGGGATTACTCTGATATCTGCTTACAATGCCAACAGTATAGCAAATATCAGGCTTTGTACACAACATCAAAAACATGAGACTTCCCACTGTAAAAGCATAAGAAATTGTCTTTATGGCTTCTATCTCCTCAACAGTCTTTGGAGACTGCTCTTTAGATAGATGCAGTCTGTGTCTGAAAGGTAGAAAACCTTTCTTGGAGTGTCCCGGGGTTACTCTGATATCTGATTACAATGCCAACAGTATAGCAAATATCAGGCTTTGTACACAACATCGAAAACATGAGACTTCATACTACAAAAGCATAAGGAATTGTCTTTATGGCTTCTATCTCCTCAACAGTCTTTAGAGACTGCTCTTTAGATAGATGCACTCTGTGTCTGAAAGGTAAAAAACCTTTCTTAGAGTTCTGCATGTTAAAACGAGCCAGAATCGTGTGTATGTATGAAGCTTGAGAGAGTGTTAGCGAACTTTTTTATACGATCTCGAGTTATCTTGATCCCAAGGATATGTCCTTTCTCATAAGTCTTTCATATCAAACTGTTTGGACAACCATGCCTTTACATTTGATAACACTTTCTTATTGTTATCAATCCGTAAAATGTCATCTATGTAAAGCACAAAAAACACCACCGCGATTCCATCACTTCTGCGGTACACACATTGTTCATCCGTGTTAGTTTAGAATACTAGAAAGCTATTTTCTTGTATCAAAAACTAGTACCCAGTTGACACATCATTTTTTTCAGTATTAAATTTGTTCTATTATATCATAGAACTAAATAACGAGGTGTAGAAAAGCACAGTAGATCTCATTATTGGTTAAAGTATTGATATATACAAAGAATGCTCGTAATTGAGATAGTCAGAACATACTATTGGTATAGGTTATCGTGTGACTTGGAAATTAGTTTGTCTAGACTAATTAAATTATACGGATATGTCTGGGGCATATTGAGCACGACCAGTTTGGATTGAATTAAATTATATTGATCGGTGTAGTTAATTCGATCATATTATTCTAATCTCTTCACCCAGAGATTGGGATGAGCATGAGAGTTAGATATCATATACTTTGATTTGCCAAAGGGTGTGGTCAATTGAGGCCTAAATCTCGGTAAGTTGGGTATGTGGTGTTTAGCTTCTTTGTGTGCCGTTGCTAGTCGAAGAAATCAACGTACCGGTTCTCCGGGTTAATGGTGCTCCCGAGATGAGCTCGTAAGGTTTATTATACTAAACTCGGCCGGAGGAATTTATGTCCAGTATAATAAGAAAGTTGAGTGGTACTAATCTTGAATACCAAGAAGTCGGTGAATTAATTTGTCAGTAAATTGATGAACTGACGAGCACTAGATCTTTGATGTGGGGAGATAGAAGAATAATAAAGTGAGTGCGATGTAAATTCATTTTTGAGCGGTAGTTCCGTAATTGGTCCGTTAGTGGTACGACTAATTATGCATTTGACTAATCAACAAATTGAATTAATTAATCTTAAACATTTAGTTAATATTTAATTGCTAAATGAATTAAGAAATTAATAAAAACATAATAAAGTCCACTGGCCAAATTTAGTTAATATTTAGTACCACTCGACTTTCTTATTATATCAGACATAAAGTCCACTGGCCAAATTTAGTTTAATAAACCTTACGAGCTCATCTTGGGAGCACCATTAACCCAGTGAACCGATATGTGGATTTCTCCGACTAGAAATGACACTTAAGAAGCTAAACACCGCATACCCAACCTACCAAGGTATAGGCCTCAATTGACTGCATTATTTGGCACATCAAAGCATACGATATCTAACTCTCACCCCCGTCCCAATATCGGGATTGAGAGACTGAATGTTAAGACCGAATTAACTACGCCGATCAGTAGAGTTAAACCATTTAAGTTTGCGCCTTCAACCCCTATAGAGTTATGGTCAGAGCAAAGACCCAATATTAGACATCTCAGAATCTGGGGTTGTCCAGCATCTGTGCTTAAGGTAGATACAGACAAGTTAGATGCAAGATTGCTGTTTGTAGGATATCGCTGAGGAACGAAGGTTGGTTTATTCTATAGTGCTAAAGATCAGAAGGTAGTGGTTAGTACCAACACTAGATTTTATAAAAGAACTATATTCTAAACCACAAACCAAACAACAAAATTGTGCTAAAAGAGCTTAAGGGACAGTCTAGAATTCCTGATGCACTAGTACAAGTAGATACATTATAGAATATTGCACGAGTTGTCACAGATGATGCGATTACATAGGCGGTGCCTCGTCATAGTGGGAGGGTTGTCTGACAACCCAAGAGGTATGTTGGTTTGGAAAAATATTTGGATTTGGTCCCTTGCGCTCACGAACCAGACCCAATTAACTACAATAAGGAAATCCTAGATAAAGATGCAGATACTTGGAAAAGGGCAATGATTACATTGCAAAGGCCCAAGAGCACAAAATTTGCAAGCTTAAGAAG
This sequence comes from Knoxia roxburghii, assembly GCA_030378225.1. Taxonomy (NCBI): domain Eukaryota; kingdom Viridiplantae; phylum Streptophyta; class Magnoliopsida; order Gentianales; family Rubiaceae; genus Knoxia; species Knoxia roxburghii. The sequence continues at coordinate 38,138,328 of CM059415.1, read as the reverse complement.
TTTATTTATGGACTTAAGCAACCATCTAGATCTTGGAACAACCGGTTTGATAAGATAATCCACTCCTATAGGTTTACTCAAACCGGATGAGCATTGTCTGTATCACAGACATGATGAAAACTAAGTGGTGTTTTCTTGTACTTTACGTAGATGATATTCTTTTTATTGTCAACAATAAGAAGGTATTGTAAGATGTAAATGCATGGTCATTCAAGCAAATTTGATATGAAGGATTTGGGAAAGTCTGGACATATCCTTGGGATTAAGATTATTTGAGATCATAGGAGATGCTCACATACACTTTCTCAGGCTTTCTATGTAGACATGAATCTGACTCGTTTTAACATGCTGAACTCCAAGAAGAGTTTCCTACTTTTCATATACGGAGTGCATCTATCTAATGAGCAGTCTCCTAAGTAGATAGAAGCCATGAAGACAGTTCCTTATGCATCTGCAGTAGGAAATCTCATGTATGCTATGTTTTGTACAAGGCTGATGTTTGTTTTGCCGTTGGCATAGTTAGCAGATATCAGAGTAACCCAGGAAAAGCTCAATTATTTACGCAGAATAAAGAATCAAGTTTTAGTCTATCAGGTGCAAGAGCTAGGGGTTATACAGATTAGGATTTCCAAAGTGATATGGACAAAAGAATGTCTATCTCTCGGTGTTTACTCTGGGAATTTGAGCCATAATATGGTAGAGTGTCAAGCAGAAATGCATGGCAGACTCTACCATTGAGACTGAACACGTTACCGAGTCAGATGCAGTGAAGGAAGCAGTGTGGTTCAGGAACTTCCTAGTGGATTTAGATATGATTCCTGAGTTGTCGAAGTTTATCACAGTTTACTACGATAACAATAGTACAATGAGAAACTCAAAAGAATTGCAAATCCACAATACGAGTAAACACATAGAGCGCAAGTACCACCCAATACGAGAAATTGTAAAGAGTGAAGATGTGGGTGAATATAGTATCAGTAGACAACCTTGCAGATCGATTCACGAAAGCATTGACTGCAAAAGTTTTTGAGACTCACGTGAAGGGCATGTGAGTTAGATATTTGGCTGAACCATGATAGTTCTCTAGATTTTAGAATGACATTAGAATAAGTGTATTAAACCAGTTTTTATACTTCAGAGCATAGCTTTGAGTATTATTGAGATATTGTTAGTTTTGAATACTGAAAAGCTTTGCTTGTATGAAAAACTAATCTCAGGTTACATATCGATTAAGTTTCAGTATTAATTGTTCCTTTATATCATATGCATAGATGATAAGGTGTAGGGTGTAACACAGTAGATCTTATCATTAGTTAAATTTATGGTATATAAACAGACACTCATAACTGAGATAGTCTGAACATACTATCAGTTTAGGTTATCGTGTGATTTGGATAATTAGTTTATCTAGACTAATTAAATCATACGGATATGCCCGGGGCATATTGAGCACGACCAATTCGAGATTGAATTAACTTGTACTGATCGGCGTAGTTAATTCGAACCTAATATTCTAATATCTTAATCCCTATACTAGAGCGGGCACGAGAGTTAGATATCGTATGCTTTGATTTGCCAAAGGATGCGGTCAATTGAGGCCTAGATCTAGGTAAGTTGAATATGCTATGTTTGATTTCTTAGTGTGCAGTTGCTTATCGAAGGAATCCATGTACCAGTTCACTAGGTTGATGGTGCTCCCGAGATGAGCTCGTAAGGTTTATTATACTAAACCCGGCCGGTGAACTTATGTCCAGTATAATAAGAAAGTCAAGTGGTAATAATCTCGGATACCAAGATGTCGATGAATTAATTTGTCAGTAAATTTATAAATCGACAAGCACTCGATCTTTGATGTGGGAAGACAGAAGAATAATAAAGTGAGCGCAAAGTAATTCATTTTTGAACAGTAGTTCCATAATTGGTCCGTTAGTGGTACGACTAATTATGCGTTGGACTAATCGAAAAAGTGAATGAAATAATCCTAAAGGTTTAATTAATATTTAATGGACGAAATGGGTTATACGAAATAATCCTAAGGGCTCCATTAATATTTAACTAGCGAATAGGGTTAAGAAATTAATTCTAATGGTTCGATTGGAGTTGATTAGTCTAGGGAAGACTAAGAGAGTAAACGAAAGTCCAACACTAAGGCCCAATTCAAAAGCCCCATAGGTCTCCCTTGAAACTCCTATAAATAGTCCATGTTAGGCATTTTAAAGACATTAAGAAACCTTGGAGGTTTAGTTGCCTAGAGAGAGAAGGAGTAGCCTAGAGAGAGAACTTTTTCCTCTTCGTTGAGTTCTTTCTCGAAGTCGGCTTAGGATCCTTCGATATTGGAGAAGCTCAGCCATTTAAGATTGCTGGTCTCCTATTTTCTACTGTCTCGATTTGCACCATCGCCGGTCTCAATCTGTGCGATGTTAGTTTGTTTCAATTTACGCACTGTTAGGTTTTCTCGATTTGCGTGCTGCCACTCTGATTACTTCTGCTAGCCACTTGATTTGACCTCCGTTGTGTACATCTCGGTCTTGATTGGTGATCTATGTAGGTGATTGCTAGATCGTGGTAGGAGAATTCTTTTGGAGGTGTTTTTGGGTTTGTGCGCGTCAGGCGGTAAACAAGCAGCTAATCTTCGGGCCACGATCTGCTGCAAATCTGACGAGTTTTTTTGTAGTGGGCTTCTTTTGTATTTCTTCCTTATTGTCTTAGCTACCCCGTGGATAGTAGCCCACATGATTTCTGGGTGGAGACGGAGTTATTCAAGGGATTCGATAGTGTATTTCGCATGCAGGCAGTAAATAGGTAACAGGCCGTAAATAGGGGCAAGAATCTTCGGGCAACGATCTGTCGAGTTTTTTGAAGCTGTTTTTTTTTTTTTTTTTTTGGATTTCATCCTTAGTGTCTTAACTACCTTGTGGATAGTAGCCCACACGATTTCGGGGTGGTGATGGAGTCATTCTCGGAATTCTCTTGTGGTTGGTCCCGAACGGTAAATAGAAGGATTTTCAAGGCTTTTGTTTTCTTATTACTTTGAGGACACGCTTCGAAGGTATAATCTTTTAGACTTCTGCTTTAAATTAAAGATTTAATTTTTAGCATGTTGTTTGAATAAATTGAATTCGTATAAGCCTTGATCCGTTCAGGGAAAATGTTTTAGAGTTTGGGCCAGATCGAAAGTTCCCGATTCTGGAATGCATAACACGAAAGTGAGATTTTCGGTTTAGTCCGTACCAGATATGTTTCCTTCACTTGTGACATAGAGTCACTAATAGATGGGATTCGGAAGGCAACACAACAAGTTCCCTCTACTGCTTCAGTCTCTTCACCATTTTCAAAACTGAGCTTTGGGTCGGAATCCTCGTCTGCATCTTGGATTTCGACTTCTTCATCAACTACTTCGACAATGGTGTCTTCCTCTTTTGCAATTATTGCTCTTTGGTTCAGGCATTGAGAATGAATGTGACATTTACCTAAACACTTAAAACAAGTAACTTGCCTTGGAGGATGCTTGTTAGTAACGTCTGCACTTGAAGTGGATTTTGAAGGAAACGAGCTACTAGGGTTGGTCGAAGGTTTACCTTAAGGTGGCGCCTCACTGGTGGTGCGGCTTCTTACCGATATTGCACTGGGCACTCTCATATTGTTTCTCCAACTATTTGAAGTCAGGTTGTTCGACCATCGCCTTTTTGTCGGGCTTCCACTAGGGTAGCCTTATGTACTAGCTCATCTAAGTCCAAGTAATGTTGCAGTTCCACAACTTGGGCAATCCTCGGATTCAGTCTATTGATGAATCTAGCCATAGTGACGTCTTATTTTTCTTGCACTCCGCATATGATCCTCATATTTGGAAACTCTCGAGAGCAATGAGTTGAAAGATTATCTGCCCGGGCCCGATCAAAAATTCACTTTCGTGCTACGCATTCCATAATCGGAATTCTTGACCAGGCCAAAACTCTAGCACAATTGTTATTCTAATCCTAGCTCGAAATAACATTGCGCAGGATCTTGGTATGCACTTATTCGATTTATCACGCAACAAAATAACTTATAATTAAAGCAAAAGTTTAGAAATACCTCTTAAAGCATAAACTCAAATGAACGCTTGTATGACTCAAGACTAGGCTCAAACGTTGTGTGGGAAACGATCCCACGAACCAACGATCAACAATCTAACACAATTGAGTTGCCGAAAAAATTCAGCAACCAAGCCGCCTGTGCGTAGCCTCCACTTGCAGCCACATACTCCGAGAGAAAATCCTACGCGCCGCCCTAATTTTCCCACTCGCAGCCGATTAAGAAAGAAGAACCCGACTGCCAAAAATTGGAAGAAAATCGGGCCGCACAAAGCTTGAAGAATCTGAATTTCTTGGAGAGAAATTAATTCTTTCTCGAGCATTTCTTTAATTTTCTTGTCTTGAAAACTTATGAATTGTGTACTACAGAATTGCTAATCCCTTGTCTATATATAAAGGTATAATAGAGACCTTAAGTTGGTTTAGGATTGGCCTTCCTAATGAGTTTAGGTAATTAATTAGTTTCCAAATCCAATTAGGTAACTAATCTAATAGGATCATCCAAATCCAATTAGATTTCATAATCTCTAGGATTTCCTAATTCTAATTGACACTTAAGACTTATTTAATTAATTAAATAAATCCACTTTGTTAATTATTTAATTAACCCTTAGGAATAATTAATTAAATAATTAATTATACACCATAATTGCTTCTAGAACAACTAAATTAATTTATTTTTTAATCTCCCCACATCAAAGATTTAGTGCTGGTTATTTATTAATTTATTGATAAATTAATTAATTAATTTTTTAATTTCGAGATTAGTACCACTCGACCTTTTTACTATACCGGGCATAAGTCATCCGACCGAGTTTAGTATAATAAACATAACGAGTTCATCTCGAGCACCATCACCCGGACGCACTGGTACATGGATTCCTTTTGTCAAGCAGTAGCACACCAAGCAACTAAACAAGTGCACCCAACCTACTGAGACTAGTGGTCACAAATGACCTCACCCTTTGCCAAATCAAAGTACACTATGTCTAATCCTCATGCTAGGGATTAAGAGATAGAATACAAGGAACTAATTGCCTGTTAAATCAGTATAAGACAATCCATCCTAAATGGTCATGTTCAATATGCCCCAGGCATATCTATATGATTCAATTAGTTTAGACAAACCAATTTCTGAATCACATAATAACCTAAACTGACAGTGTGTCCAAAACTATATCGGTTATGAACCTCATTTATATATTATGTTTTTTAACCAATGATGAGATCTACTGTGTCACACCAGCCACCTCGTCATCTAACTACATAGTATAAATGGACGACATATGCACAACATATAAACCAAAACATTTAAATCGAAATATTAACTGGGAAAAAGTATAATACAAGCATAACTTTAGTATTAAAACTAAACAATCTGCCACTAATACTTAAGTGGTGCTTTAAGTATAAAACTACGTTAATCTTTTACAACTACAATACATCTAGAAAAACTATCATGGCTCTCATAAGTATCTGATCCCCATGCCCTCCACGTGAGCATCAAAGACTTTTGAAGTCAATGTCTTCGAGAAAGGATATGCAAGGTTATCCTCCGAAGCTATCTTCGCCATGACCACGTCTTCCCTCTTGACGATATTTCCTATTAGGTGGTAGTTCTGCTATATATGCTTACACGCCTTGTGGGCTCGTGGTTCCTTCGAGTTTGCTACTGCACCGTTGTTATCAAAGTACACTGTGATTGACTTTTATAAACCAAGAATCAGATCTAAGTTCACTATGAAGTTCTTGAGCTACACCGCTTCTTTCGCTGACTATGATGCGACAACGTATTCAGCCTCCATGGTAGAATCTGCCACGTATTTCTACTTGACACTCCGCCAAACTATGGATCCACCTCCCAAAATAAACACATACCCTGAGGTACACTTGTTATTGTCCCTGTCGCCTTGGAAATCTGAATCTGTGTAACCTCGGGGTACCAGCTCAGGCGCCTGATAGACCAACACTTGGTCTCTTATTCTGCGCATATACTTGACAATGCATTTTACTACCTCCTGATGAGCTTTCCCGGGGTTACTCTGATATCTGCTTACAATGTCAACGACATAACAGATATCAGGCCTCGTACACAACATTGCGTACATGAGACTTCCTACTGTCGAAGCATAAGGAACTGTCTTCATGGCCTCTATCTCTTCAACAGTCTTTGGAGACTGTTCTTTATATAGATGCTCTCCATGTCTGAAACGTAGAAAACCTTTCTTGGAGTTCTGCATGTTAAAACGGCCTGAATTGTATCTATATATGAAGCTTGAGAGAGCGTTAGCGAACGTTTCCTACGATCTTGAATTATCTTGATCCCAAGGATATGTCCCATTTCTCCTAAGTCTTTCATATCAAATTTTTGGACAGTCATGCCTTTACGTCTGATAACACTTTCTTATTGTTGTCAATTATTAAAATGTCATCTACGTAAAGCACAAGAAACACCAACGCATTTCCATCACGTCTACGGTACACACATTGCTCATTCGGGCACTGAGTAAATCCGTAGGATTGGATTACCTCATCAAATCGGATATTCCAAGATCTAGATATCTGCTTAAGTCTGTAAATGGACCTCTTAAGCCTGCAAACCTTATGCTCTTGGCCTTTTTCAACGAATCCCTCTGGTTGCATCATGAAAAATAGTTTCCTCAAGACTTCTGTTAAGGAAAGCTATTTTGACATCCATCTGCCACATCTCATAATCTAAAAGAGTAGCTATGGACGAGAGAATCCGGATCGACATAAGCATGGCCACCGGGGAGAAGGTTTTCTCATAATCGATTCCCATTTTCTGAGTATACCCCTTCAGCACAAGCCTGGTTTTAAAGGTTTCAAGCTTTTCATCAGGTCCTCTCTTGCGTTTATTAACCCACTTATATCCAATGGGTTTGAACCTATCAGGCAGGTCCACAAGCTCCCAGACTTGATTGTGGTCTATCGAACCCATCTCGGATATTATTGATTTTCATCAAGATTCTACATCTTTATCTCGGAGAGCCTCATTGTAGTTTACTAGGTCAGGCTCAGGCGCGCCTGGGACTAGGTTTGAGGCCTCTCTTGAGGGAAAACAGAACAAGCCTGGGCTAAATCGAAAACCTCACTTTCGTGCAATGCATTCCAGAATCGGAAGCTTTCGACAAAGCTCAGGCTCAAAATTATTTTCCCATGAACGGATCTAGGCTTATACTTATTTAATTTATTAAATCGGCATCTAACGCACGAAGATTACACCTTTAGTTAAAAGTGGAAGGATTAAAGGTTATACCTTTGAAGCAAAGTTCAACGCAATAAGAAAAACCAAATCTTCCTTGGCGATTACCACCGAAATCCAATAGATGACTCCAAGAAACTTCGAATAATGCGTGGGCTATCGAAGTGTACTATCAAAGCCCACGAAAACCCACAAAGAAAATCCATTGAAAAGATTAAATATGCCCAAAAGATCAAACTTTTAACCCAAAAAACTGCTGCCCACAACTTTTCTGACCAATAAAATCGAACCCACTTTAACTCCGGTCACGATCTGGACAACCGGGATTATGGATCACCAACCTAAGGGAGAGATCAACACAAACCCAGCTGGATCAAGCACCCCGGAGTGAATAGAAGCAGCTGACGAACTGACCAAGTGAAGAACTAAAATTTGGCCAAACACCAAAAATAAACTGGGCAGAATTTTTGCCAAAAATGTGAAGAATCCAGTGAAAAGAAATGAAATCTAGCAGTGGGAAACTTAAAAATTGATGGGCTATCTAAAAGTTTGATCTTTCAAGCTTAATCTAAATCGAGAAGTGAGATTCCAAGTTCATTTTTGAAAGAAACCCAAGAAGGAAGTAGAGTCTCTCTCTAGAACTTTCTCACTCAAGGAAGACAAAGTTGTCATGCAAGATTTTCTTAAGTTTCTTTGGCCTTAAGCTTTCTATTTATACGGAGCTCTAATAGAGACCTAGTGGGCTTTTGAGTTAGGCCTTTTAATTCGACTTTCGTTGACCGCTTAGTCTTTCCTAGACTAATCAACTCCAATCAACCCATTCGAATTAATTTCTTAACCCACTTCGTTAATTTAATTTAATCAAACCCTTATGATTAATTAATTCATATAGAATTAATTTCTTAATCCACTTTGTCAATTAAATATTAATTAAACCTTTAGGATTAATTAATTCACTTTGTCGATTAGTCAAATATATAATTAGTCGTACCATTATCGGACTAAATATGGAACTACAGCTCAAAAATGACTTTATATCGCGCCACTATTTTTCTTCTAACTCCCCACATTAAAAATCTAGTGCTCGTCGGTTTATCAATTTACTGACAAACTAATTCACAGACTTCTAGGTATCCGAGATTAGTACCACTCGACCATTTTATTATACCAGACATAAAGTGCACCGGTCGGGTTTAGTATAACAAAACTTTCGAGCTCATCTCGAGAGCACCATCAACCCAGAGAACCGGTACGTGGATTCTGAAAGATTTTGGTAGGATCTGGGTTTGCACTTGCTCGATTTACCACGCAACAAAAATTTCTATTAAAGCGGAATCTTAGAAAAGTACCTTTGAAGCGTGCACTTGGTGATTCTCTTGTACGCCTCAAGACTATGACTTCACGTTGTGTGGGCAACGAACTAGAAGTCAATTAATCAGCTACTCACCACAATCCACCTGCTAGAAAACTCTAGCCCCTCTGCACCTAGCACGTACTGCAAACGCACTGCCCAGAGAAAGAGAGAAAGTTGTTTGCAGCTAGTATACACCAAGGGCTTAAAAATTCAGCCACCAGGAAGAAAAACCAGCCGCCAAAACTTCTTGAAAATTTGACCTGGAGAGAGAAACGTTTTCTCTCTCTAGAATTTTCTCTCTCTAGAAATCCTGTATATTAATTGTTTTATTGTGATAATCTGAATGACTGATCCCTTGTCTATTTATAGAGTTACAAGAGAGACTCCAAGTTGGAATAGGATTGGTCTTCCTACTGGGTTTCTGTTTTCCTTCAATCCTGTTTCTGGACTGATACAGATTCTGTTTCCTTCAATCCTGTTCCTGGACTGATACACTCCCAACTGTCACAGGGATTCACTTATCCCAATCCAGTTCCTGGGATGAATCACTCCCAACTGACACAGGGATTCACTTATCCCAAACCAGTTCCTGGGATGATTCACAACCAACTGACACAAGGATTAATTAATTTCTCAATTAATTAAATCTACCTTTGTCATTAACCCAGTACATAATGAATCGTACCACTAACGGATTAATTATGGCACTACCACCCTACACCAGAATTGCTTTCGGAACAACTTAATTAAATTATATTCATAATCTCCCCATATCAAAGATATAGTGCTCGTTAATTCATTAATTTACTGATAAATTAATTCATCAACTTCTTTAATTCCGAGACTAGTACCACTCGACCTTTTTACTATACCGGACATAAGTCTACCGGCCGGGTTTAGTATAATAAACATTTCGAGCTCATCTCGGGAGCACCATCACCCCGGACGCACCGGTACATGGTTTCCTTTCGACAAGCAGCAGCACACCAAGTAACTAAACACGCGCACCCAACCTACCGAGATTATTGGCCACATTTGACCTCACCCATTGGCAGATCAGAGTACACTATGTCTAATTCTCATGCCCACTCGAGTCTAGGGATTTAGAGATAGAATACAAGGATTGATTTGTCTATTAAATCAGTACAAGACAAATCATTCCTAAGAGTCAAGTTCAACATGCCCCAGGCATATCTATATGATTCAATTAGTTTAGACAAACTAATTATCTGAATCACATAATAACCTAGACCGACAGTTTGTCCAAAACCGTCTCGGTTACGAACCTCATTTATATATTATGTCTTTCAACCAATGATGAGATCTACTGTGTCGCACCAGACACCTCATCATCTACTTACATAATATAAATGGACGATAAATGCACAACCAGATATGACTGAAACACAAATCGATATATTAAACTGGGAAACTGTACAATACAAGCATAGCTTATGTATTCTACTCCAACAGATTCTTCCAACTAGCAACAGCACGTAAAAAGCTAAAAACCGCATACCCAACCTACCGAGGTATAGGCCCCAATTGACCGCACTCTTTGGCAAATCAAAGCATACAATATCCAACTCTCACGCCCATCCCAATCTCGGGATTGAGAGACTGAATACTAAGACTGAATTGACTACGACGATCAGTATAAGTCAATTCTATCCAAACTAGTCGTGCTCAATATGCCCCGGGTATATCCGTGTGATTTAATTAGTCTAGATAAACTAATTTGTAAACCCCACAATAACCTATACCGATTGTATGTTCAGACTATCTCAGTTACGAGCATACTTTTTATATATCGATACATTAACCAATAACGGTATCTACTTTATCTTTCCACACCCCGTTATCTAGTTCTATGATATAATGGAACAATTTAATACTGAAACAAAATGATATGTCATCTGTGGATATTAGTTTTTGATACAAGCCATAGATTTTCTATATTCAAAACTTATAATCTCCCACTAATACTCAAAGCTATGCTAAGAACTACAAAAACTGTCCAACCCGCTATTACACTGCTGTCATAATTTATTCCACAAAACACCATTAAGCTCACTCATATGGCTCTCTCAAGAATCTCACTCCCATGCCCTCCACATGTCTCTCAAAGACCTTTGGGGTCAATGGCTTTGTGAATGGATCTTCAAGGTTGTCATCTGATGCTATCTTGGCCACGATCACGTCTTCTCTCTTTATGATCTCTCGTATTAGGTGGTACTTGCGCTCTATGTGTTTACTCGCTTGATGGGCTCGTGGTTCCCTCGAGTTAGCAACTCCACTATTGTTATCACAGTAAACTGTGATAGTCCTAGGCACCTCAGGAACCACATCTAAGTCCATCAGGAAGCTCCGAAGCCATACAGCTTCTTTCGCTGCCTCTGATGCGGCAACATACTCAGCCTCCATGGTGGAGTTTGCCACGCATTTCTGCTTGACACTCCACCACACTATGGCTCCACCTCTTAGAGTAAACACAAAACCAGAGGTAAACTTACTCTTGTCCATATCAACTTGAAAGTCCAAATCTGTGTAACCCAATGGTACAAGCTCATGCGCTCTATAAACTAGGACATAATCTCTCGTCCTGTGCATGTACTTGAGAATGCATTTTACTGCCTCTCAGTGAGCCTTCCCAGGGTTACTCTGATATCTGCTAACCATGCCAACGACAAAGCAATTATCAGGCCTCGTACATAATATAGTATACATGAGGCTACCCATCGCATAAGTATAGGGTATCGTCTGCATGGCATCTATCTCCTCAGCAGTCTTGGGATACTGCTCCTTCGACAAATGCACCCCATGCTTGAAAGGGAGTGAACCCTTCTTGGAGTTCTGCATGTTAAAACGGGCCAGAATCGTGTCTATGTAGGATGCCTGAGAGAGAGTCAGAGAAGTCTCCTACGATCTCAAATAATCCTGATCCCAAGGATATGTCTAACCTCTCCCAAATTCTTCGTATCAAATTGCCTGGACAACCATGCCTTTACGTCTGACAACACCTTCTTACTGTTGCCAATCAGAAGGATGTCATCTACGTAAAGTACGAGGAACACCACCGTATCACCATCACGCCTGCGATAAACACACTGCTCATACGGACACTGAGTGAATCCTTAGGACTAGATAACCTCGTCAAAATGGATATTCCAAGATCTGGATGCTTGTTTAAGTCCATAAATGGACCTCTTAAGCCTGCATACCTTGTGCTCTTGACCCTGAACAATGAAACCCTCTGGTTGATGTATAAAGATGGTCTCCTCAAGACTTCCATTAAGGAAAGCTGTCTTGACGTCCATCAGCCAAATCTCATAGTCCATATGAGCAGCTATGGCGAAGAGAATCCAGATCGACTTAAGCATAACTACCGGGAAAAAGGTCTCCTCATAATCGATACCCTCTTTCTGAGTATACCCCTTTGCCACAAGCCTAGCCTTGAAGGTTTCAACCCCCTCGTCAGATCCTTTCTTTCCCTTGTAGACCCATTTGCACCCAATAGGTCAAAACCCATCAGGAAAGTCTACCAGCTCCCAGACCTGATTTGAGTGCATAGAACACATCTCAGCAATCATCGCTCTGTGCCAAGAATCTGTATCTTTATCCTGGAGAGCCTTATTGTAGCTATCTGGGTCTGGTTAATGAGCGCCAGGGATAAAGTACGAAGACTCATCCAAACCCATGTACCTCTCGGGCTATCTAGCAACCCTCCTACTACGACGAGGCGAATCCTGTGTAAGAGCATCAACTGTGATAGTGTGTGCAGTCTCTTGTGGTGTGTCTGTACTTGTGCATCTGGAATAATGGACTGACTTCTAAGCTTTTCCAATACTACCTTGCTGCTTGACTTGTGATCTAAAATATAGTCCTCCTCAAGAAATCTGGCATTGGTGCTTACCACCGCCTTCTGATCATGAGGACTATAAAATAGACCGCCTCTCGTTCTTTTGGGGTAGCCTACAAATAGCATAACCTTTGATCTCGAATCTAACTTACCTGCATCTACCGCAAGCACATGTCCTGGACAACCCCAAATCCTGAGATGTCTCAGACTAGGCTTTCGCCCAGTCCACAGCTCTAGGGGTGTCGTAGGCATAGATTTAGATGGTACGAGATTAAGGAGATAACACACTGTTTCTAAGGCATAACCCCAAAATGAGGTAGACAACTCTCTATAAATCATCATCGATCTAACCATATCCATAAGAGTCCTGTTCCTCCTCTTTACTACACCATTCTGCTGGGGTGTGCCAGGTGCAGACAACTGGGTCTGAATACCCTCATCCGATAAATAGGACCTAAATTCACTAGAGAGGTATTCGCAACCGTGATCAGATCGCAAGGCCTTGATACTCTTACCCAGATGGTTCTCCACCTCAGCTTTGAACTCTTTGAACTTGCCAAAGCTTTCAGACTTGTAGCGCATCAGGTATATGTATCCATATCTAGAGTAATCATCAGTGAAAGTCACAAAATACTCCTAACCACGTCTAGCCTGAACTAACATAGGCCCACACACTTCAGAATGAATCAACTCTAAAACCTCTTTGGCCCTATACCCCTTTGCCTTGAAAGGCCTTTTGGTTATCTTACCCTCCAAGCAGGACTCACAGGTCGGATAGCTGTCAATATCCAATGAGTCCAAAGACCCATTATTGACCAACCTTTGAATCTTACTAAGGTTGATGTGATCAAGTCTCAGGTACAAAAGATAAGTTTGATTCAAAGGGGAAGACTCCTTACTATGATTTGGTGATGAGTTATTAGTTTCTATGTTTTGCATTACTGGGGAGTATGTCTTGATTAAGAATAGATTGTCAACTAATGTACCGGAACATATAAGTTTCTGGCCTTTTCTAATAAAAACATATCCATCAGAAAAGCACACTTATAACCATCCAAAATAAGTTTAGAAACTGAAAGCAAATTCTTACGAAAACTGGGTACATATAAACAATCTCTCAAATGTAAAACTGAGTCTGAAAAATAAAGACAAAGAACTCCCACTGTAACAATAGAAACTCTTGCAATATCCCTAAGGTAGACCTGCAACTCTCCCTCTCTAAGTAGCTGGGTCACTTGGAACCTCTACAAAGAATTACAAACATGATCAGTGGATACTCAATCCACACACCAAGTATCTGTGGGAATCGCCACTAAACACGTCTCAGTAACTAGGGAAAATTTCCACAAACCTTGAGGCTTTGGGCAATCCTTCTTCTAATATCCTGCTTTGCCACATTTGAAGCACTTGCCTTTTGGCTTGTGCTTCTTGGCAATGCCCGTCTTGGGTCCATGATCACCTCCTGCTTTCTGGCCTCTCTTCCTCTTTTTGTTTCCTGGCTTTGGGCCCAGCAGACGAACCTGAGGGACCAACAGTAGCCAAGGCTTGCTTCTTCTCTGCGAATAGGCCCTCAGCTGACACCAATGCAGTCGTGAGCTAGGGAAATAAATATGAGATCTTGCCCATATTATAGTTCAACCGAAACTGCTCAAAACTGGGGGGCAAGCTCTGGAGAATGATATCAAACTGGGTCTTCCTATCAATGTCACCTCCCAATACCTCAATCTCATTGATGCAAATGATCATGTCCAATACATGATCCCTCACTGAGGTGCCCTCAGCCATATTAGCACTCATGAGGTTCCTCATAGCTGACTGCTTAGCTGCCCTACCCTGATATCCAAACATCTCCCTGAGGTTAAGCATCATATCGTAGGCTGAGGTAAACAACTGATGCTGGTGCTGCAGTACACTCGACATAGAAGCCAAGATGTAGCACCGGGTCATCTCATCAGCTTTTTGCCACCTCGTATATGGCTCTCGCTGCTCAGGGGTGGCATCATCACTGGGCTTAGGGGGCACTCCTCAGTGAGCACGTATTTGTAACCTTAAGCAGTGAGGACAATGCCCAGGTTACGTTTCCAGTCAATGTAATTTGGACCCGTAAGTTTGTTCTTATTTACCATACTTTTTAAAAATATTGATATCCTCAAAACAATACATTCTCCTACCGATATCTCTCACACCAGTATTAATACAGTTCACGTTTGGTGAACGTCTACGCCAACCCACATTCATTTGAGAAGAACCAAAGTTCATTAATTCCATTATCTGACCAACGATCTTATGATCAATAAAATTAATAGTCGATAATTTTAACCGTACACAATAAGCAGTGTTACCTAGTAGGAGGAATACTACTGACGATACACTGAATGTTTTTCATTACGAGACTTCTAAGCTTGTTACTTAGGATACTAATGCGCCTTGGTTAGCGAGGGTGTCGCAACTTTCTCCAATTAAACTTGCTATAGTCATCCCTTTAGAAATTCAATCTAGTGATATCTTGGGGTTGAAGACTTATCCGTAGGGAAGAAGGCCCTTGGCCAGCGCGTCGGTCTAACCCACATCACATATGAATCCATAAAGGAGGCCATGGGGATATTTACCAACCCTCTCCCACTTAGATTTTTAGGTTTGAGGATTTTTACGTTGTAACATGCAATATCTTAACTATGGATATTTACACCCATAAAATCGTTGGAGTTTTAATATGCGAATAATCTACCTTAGTTAATTGTACTTTACTTTTTAAAATGGTTTGGTTTGATTTTCGTTCATGCAATATAAAATGAAAACACGCAATCAACGAAAAGACATAAATACGAGAAATTAATGAAATAAAATTTCCTGACTATTATAGCCCTTTCTATCGTTGATTCCTTAACGCCTCGGTGACACGTCCCGTCATGTCGCTCCCACTCATTATTTGGATTCCTCTAGATTCGCCCGGGTTTTCTCAGTTTTCTATGTAATTTGGAATCACCCAAAATTATGAGAAACCAAACCCCGCGAATATAAGTTACCTAAAATAATGTCTTCGTCATAGTACATAAATTCATATATACAAAGGCATTTTTCTAGGAATTTAAAGACGACAACATTAGATCAAACCCTACTACAAGATTTATCTAATCCTACACGGCGTCCAGCTCATGGTTATTACTATTACAGACATTTCCATAAAAAACAATATGAGCCCGGACATGTCCCGGGGTTTGTGAATGAAAAAATAAATTCTACCATAATAGCCGAGAAACTAAGAACCACCTTTTAAACATTTTAACAAAAATAATAATGCCAAAATAAAGCCGTGTAATAAATTAAACAAGTATAAAGCCAAAACACTCGCTTTGATACTAATTTGAAGGAAAACAGAACAAGCCCGGGCTCAATCAAAAATCTCACTTTCGTGCAATGCATTCCAAAATCAGAAACTTTTGACGAAGCTCAGGCTCAAATTCATTTTCCCCTGAACGGATCTAGGCTTATACTTATTTAATTTATTAAATTGACAAACAACTTACAAAGAATCAACCTTTAATTAAAAGAGGAAAACATAAAGGTTATACCTTTGAAGCGAAGTCCAATGCAAATAAGAAAACCAAATCTTTAATTCGTGATCACCACCGAAATCCAATGGATAACTCCAAGAAACCTCGAATATTGCGTGGGCAATAGTCTATCGAGGTGTGCTTTTAAAGCCCACGAGAAACCCGCTAAGAAAATCCCTTAATTAGATTAAATCTGCCCAAAAGAAAAAACCTTTAACCCAAAAAACTACTGCTCACTACTTTTCACCTCAAATTAATCGAATCCACTTCGACTCCGATCACGATCTGGACAGCTGGGATTTTGGATCACCAACCCAAGGAAGATATCAACACAAACCCATCCGGATCAAGCAACCCGGAGCTGATAGAAGTGACCGCAGGCCAAGAATACTAAAACCGAGCAGAAAACTTTTCCGGCAAGAAATATAAAAAACCAGCTAGAAAAAATTCTAAAAAAAAAACTAGGCAGCAATTAAATAAGATACATCAATGGGCTATCTAAAAGCTTGATCTTTAGACTTAATCTCAATCGAGAAGTGAGATTTCAGTCATTTTTGAAAGAAACTCAAAAGGGAAGGAGAGTCTCTCTCTAGAACTTTCTCACTCAAGAGGAAGATAAAATTGTCTTGCAAGATTTTCTTATGTTTTTTGAGACATAAGTTTTCTATTTATAGGGACCTCCAATGGAGGCCTAGTGGACTTTTGAGTTGGGCCTTTTAATTTGACTTTCGTTGACCGCTTAGTCTTTCATATAGACTAATCAACTACAATCTACCCATTTCAATTAATTTCTTAACCCACTTCGTTAATTTAATTTAATCGAACCCTTAGGATTAATTAATTCATATAGAATTAATTTCTTAATCCACTTTGTCAATTAAATATTAATTAAACCTTTAGGATTAATTAATTCACTTTGTCGATTAGTCAAATATATAATTAGTCGTACCACTATCGGACTAACTATGGAACTACCGCTCAAAAATGACTTTACACCGTGCCACTATATTTTCTTCTATCTCCCAACATTAAAGATCTAGTGCTCGTCGGTTTACCAATTTACGGACAAACTAATTCACCGACTTCTTGGTATCCGAGATTAGTACCACTCCACCTTCTTATTATACTGGACGTAAAGTCCACTGGCCAAATTTAGTATAATAAACCTTACGAGCTCATCTCGGGAGCACAATCAACCTAGCGAACTGGTACGTGGATTCCTCAGACTAGCAACAACACGTAAGAAACAAAATACCGCATACCCAACCTACTGAGGTATAGGCCTCAATTGACCACACTCTTTGGCAAATCAAAGCATACGATATCCAGCTCTCATGCCTGTCCCAATCTCAGGATTGTGAGACTGAATACTAGGACCAAATTGACTACGCCGATCAGTACAAGTCAATTCTATCCAAACTGGTCGTGCTCAATATGGCCCGGGCATATCCATGTGATTTAAATTAGTCTAGATAAACTAATTTCCAAACCACATGATAACCTATACCGATAATATGTTCAGACTATCTCAGTTACGAGCATACTTTTTATATATCAATACTTTAACCAATAATGGTATCTACTGTGTCTTTTCACACTCCGTTATCTAGTTCTATGATATAATGGAATAATTTAATACTAAAACAAAATGATATGTCATCTGTGGATATTAGTTTTTGATACAAGCCATAGCTTTCTGTATTCAAAACTAACAACTCTGATATCTGCTAACCATGCCAACGGCAAAATAATATCAGGCTTGGTACATAACATAACATACATGGCCACTGTATATGCATAGGGAACTGCCTCATGGCCTCTATCTCCTCAGCAGTCTTGGGACCCTGCTCCTTTGATAGATGCACTTCATGCCTGAAAGGTAGTGTACCCTTCTTAGAGTTTTGCATGCTAAAAAATGACCAGAATCGTGTCTATGTATTAGGCTTGAGAGAGCATCAGTGAATGTCTCATATGATCTCAAATAATCTTGACCCCAAGGACATGTCAAGCCTCTCCCAAATCCTTCATATCAAATTGCTTGGATAACCATGCCTTTACTGCTGACAATACCTTCTTATGGTTGCCAATAAAAAGAATATCATCTACGTAAAGTACAAAAAATACCACCATATCACCATCACCCATACAGAAGACACACTGTTCATCCAAATACTGAGTGAATCCATAGGACTGGATAATCTCATCAAAACGGATGTTTCAAGATTTGGATGCTTACTTAAGTCCATAGATAGACCTCTTGAGCTTGCATACCTTGTGGTCTTTGACTTAAACTATGAAACCCTCTTGTTGTTGCACAAATATGGTCTCCTCAAGACTTCCATTAAGGAAAGATGTCTTGACATCCATCTGCCAAATCTCATAATCTAAATGAGCAGCTATGGCCAAGAAAATTCGGATCGACTTAAGCATGGCTATCGGGGAAAAGGTTTTCTCATAATCAATACCCTTTTTCTGCGTATACCCTTTTGCCGCAAGCCTATCCTTGAAGGTCTCAACCCTCCCGTCAGATCCTCTCTTTCACTTGTAGAGCCATTTGAACCCAATAGGTTGAAACCCATCAGGAAGGTCTACCAACTCCCAGACTTAAGTTGAGTCCATAAAACCAATATCAGCAATCATCGCTTCTGCCAATAATCTGCATTTTATCCTTGAGAGCCTTATTGTAGCTAACTGGGTCTGGTTCGTGAGTGCCAGAGATAAAGTTTGAAGACTCTCCCAAGCCCATATACCTCTTGGTTTCTCTAACAACCCTCTCACTACGACGAGGCATAGCCTGTGTAGGTGTATCATCTGTGATAGTTCGTGCAGTACTCTATAGTGTGTCATCCTATACTGGTGCATCTGGAATACTCGACTGACCCCTAAGCTCCTCTAATATAATCTTGCTACTGGGCTTGTGATCTAAAATATAATCCTCCTCTATAAATCTGGTATTGGTGCTAACCACCACCTTCTGATCCTGAGGACTATAAAATATACCACCCTTCGTTCCTCTAGGAAAGCCTACAAATAGCATAACTTCTGACCTTTCATCTAGCTTGATTGCATCTGCCTTATACACATGTGTTGGCACAGTCTACAGGGGTTAAAGGCACAGTCCCAGATTAGCCTTACGCCCTGTCCAAAATTCTACAGGGGTTAAAGGCACAGTCTTAGATAGTACGAGGTTGAGGATATATGCTGTTGTCTCCAAAACATATCCCCAAAACGATTTGGACAATTCACTATAACTCATCATCGATTAACCATATCCATAAGAGTCTTGTTCCTCCTCTCTGCTACACCGTTCTGCTGAAGTGTGCCAGATGCAGACAAATGGGACTAAATACCATCATTTAACAAATAGGTCCAAAATTCACTAGAGAGGTATTCACCACCACGATCAGGTTGCAGCGTCATGATACTCTTACCATGATGCTTCTCCACATCTGTGCTATACTCTATAAATTTGCCAAAGTACTCGGATTTGTGGCGTATCAGGTAAATGTACCCATATCTAGAGTGATCATCCATGAATGTCACAAAATACTAAAAACCACCTCTAGCCCGAACTGACATAGGCCCACATAAGTCATAGTGAACCAACTCTAAAACCTCTTTAGCCCTATACCCCTTTGCCTTGAAAGGCCTTGAAAGGCCTCTTGGTTATTTTACCCTCCAAGCAAGACTCACAGGTCGGATAACTGTCAATCTCTAATGAGCCCAAGGGCTCATTATTGACCAACCTCTGAATCCTACAAAGATTGATATGACCTAGTCTTAAGTGCCAAAGATAAGTCTGGTTCAAAGGGGAAGACTCCTTTCTCTTACTATGATTCAATGATGTGTCATTAATTTCTGTGTTTTACATTACTGGGGAGTTAGTCTTAATTAATAATAGATTGTCAAACAATGAACCGAAACATATAAGTTTCTTGTTCTTTTAGATAGAAATAGAAGTATCAGTAATAACAAACTTATAACCATCCTTAAGCAATTTATAAACTGAAACCAAATTCTTTCTAAAACTGGGTACAATAAGACAATCTCTCAAAATTAAAACAGAGTCTGGAAAAACAAGTCTAAAAACTTCGACTGCAGCAACTGATACTCTGGTAGTATCGCCCAATTAGACCAGCAACTCACCATCTCTAAGCAACAGCATCACTTGGAACCCCTTCAAAGAATTACAACCATGATGAGTGGCTCATGAATCCATGCACCAAGTATTTGTGGGAATCACCGATAAATATATCTCAGTAACAAGTTGAAGTTGGTCATACCTTTGAGCTTCGGGCAATCTGGCTTCCAATGTCCTGGTTTGTCACATCTGAAGCACTTTCCTTTCAGCTTGGGCTTCTTGGAAACACCACCCTTGGGTCTATGATTAGCACGTGCCTTCTGGCCCTTCTTATTCTGCTTTCTAGCTTTGTGCCCAGAAGAAAAACCTGAAGGTCCAGCAGTAGCCAAAGCTTGATTCGTCTAAAAAAAAAGGGCTTCAACTGACACCAACGCAGTCATGAGCTCGGGTAAAGTATACTGAAGCCTGTTCATGTTATAGTTCAATCGAAACTGCTCAAAACTCTAAGGCAAACTCTGGAGGATAATATCACACCGTGACTCACAATCAATATCGCCTCCCAGTACCTCTATCTGGTTGATGTTGCTAATCATGTCAAGCACATGATCTCTCACTAGAGTGCCTTCAGCCATTATGGTAGTCAGGAGTTTCCTCATAGCTGTCTGCCTGGCTGCCCTGCCCTGATGTCCAAATATCTCCTTGAAATTAGTCATTATATCGTAGGCTAAGGTCATCAACTGATGTTGGCACTGTAACACATTGAACATAGTGGCCAATATATAGCACTTGGTCATCTCATCAGCTTTTTTTCATCTCGTATATGATTCTTTCGTTATTCCCACCTATAAAACCGTTGGAGTTTTAACATGCAAATTTTCTACCTTAGTTAGTTCCACCCATAAAACCCGTTTGTTTTCGATCATGCATAAACATAAAATGAAAACACACAAACAACAACAAGGACATAAAATAGGAAATATGTAATTAAACTTTTCTCGACTTCCTTCTTAATCTCTACTTTCTTTGACGCCTTGTTTGAAAGAGTTTGCCATATAGGATCTGGGTTTGCACTTGCTCAATTTACCACGCAACAAAAATTTCTAATTAAAGCGGAACCTTAGAAAAGTACCTTTGAAGCTTGCACCTGATGATTCTCTTGTATGCCCCAAGACTATAACTTCACGTTGTGTGGGCAACGAACTAGAAGTCAATTGATCAGCTACTCACCACAATCCAGCTGCTAGAAAAATCCAACACCTCCGCACCTAGCACGTACTAGAAACACACTGCCCAGAGAGAGAGAAAGCTACACACGCAGCTGGCAATTGAAGGCAAAATTTTGGCCAACAATATCCCAAGGCCAGCCGCAATTTAGCTAAGAAAATTCTACTTTGAGAGAGAAGGTTTTCTCTCTCTAGAAATCATATGGATTAATTGTTATGTCTTGAATAGCTAATCCCTTGTCTATTTATAGAGTTATAAGAGAGACCCCAAGTTGGTTTAGGATTGGTCTTCCTAATGGGTTTAGGTAATGAATTAGTTTCCAAATCCTATTAGGTAACCAATCTGATAGGATAAACCAAATCCTACTAGATTCCTAATCTCTAGGATTTCCTAATTCCAATTGAAACTTAAGACTTAATTAATTAATTCACTTTATTAATTACTTAATTAATTAAATAATTCCACTTCGTTAATTACTGAATTAACCCTTAGGAATAATTAACCAATTAATTAATTAAATCTACCTATTCAATTAACCCATTATAAAATTAATCGTACCACCAACGGATTAATTTTGGCACTACCATCCTACACCAGAATTGCTTCCGGAACAACTTAATAAAATTATATTCATTAATCTCCCCACATCAAAGATATAGTGCTCGTTAATTATAAATTAATTTACTGATAAATTAATTAATTAACTTTTTTAATTCCGAGACTAGTACCACTTGACCTTTTTACTGTACCGGACATAAGTCCACCGGTCGGATTTAGTATAATAAACATTTCGAGCTCATCTCGGGAGCACCATCACCCCGGAGGCACCGGTACATGGTTTCCTTTCGACAAGCAGTAGCACACCAAGTAACTAAACACGCGCACCCAACCCACCGAGACTATTGGCCACAATTGACCTCACCCATTGGCAAATCAAAGTACACTATGTCTAATCCTCATGCCCACTCGAGTCTAGGGATTAAGACATCGAGTACAAAGATCGATTTTTCTATTAAATCAGTACAAAACAAATCATTCCTAAAGGTCAAGTTCAATATGCCCCGGGCATATCTATATGATTCAATTAGTTTAGAAAAACCAATTATCTGAATCTCATAATAACCTAAACCGACAGTTTGTCCACAACTGTCTCGATTACGAACCCCATTTATATATTATGTCTTTCAACCAATGATGAGATCTACTGTGTCACACCAGACACCTCATCATCTACTTACATAATATAAATGGACAATTAATGCACAATAAGATATAACCAAAACATAAATTGATATATTACAGGGAAAAAGGTACAACACAAGCATAGCTTATGTATTCAACTCTAACATTGTTGACACGTCCAGTCGAGTCACTCCCACTCGTTATTTGGATTCCTCCTAATTCGTCTGGGTTTTCTCAGTTTTTTACGTAATTAGGAATCACCCAAAATTATGATAAACCAAAACCCACTAATATGAGTTACCCACAATAACGTCTTCGTCATTTTACATATTTTCCTATGCACAAGGCCTTTTAGGAAAATAAAGATGACATCATTAGAATAAATCCCACTACAAGATTTAATCTAATCCTACACGGCTTTCAGCTCGTGGTTATTACTATTACAGACATTCACATTCAAAATAAAACGATCTCGGACATGTACCGGGGTTTATGAATAAATGTAAAAACCACAATAGCCGGGAATGATAACAACCTGTTAATAAAAATAACAAAGCCGTGTAATAAATCGAACAAGTTTAAAGTGCTTTGATACCAATTTGAATGAAACATATCTAGTCCGAACTAAACCGAAAATCTCACTTTCGTGCTATGCATTCTAAAATCGGAGACTTTCGATCTGGCCGAGACTCTAAAATCATTTCCTCAGAACGGATCTAGGCTTATACACGTTCGATTTATTAAAACGACACACTAAAAATTTAATTTTTAATTTAAAGCAGAATACAAAAGATTATACCTTTGAAGCGTGTCCTCGAAACAATAAAGAAAACCAAGCCTGAAATGCAAAATCCACTATCGAATCCCTAGAATGACTCTGACAACCCCCGAAGTCATGTGGGTGACTATTTACGGGGTGGTTAAGGCACTCAATAAGAAATCCAAAAGAAACTCGCTTCAGAAAACTCAATCCGCCCAAATAGAACGTTGCCCGGAGGCTGTCTACGCAAGCTACTGGACACCACACTACGTCGCCGCAAGAACCTCCCTGGAAACCACGAGCGAGAGAATGACCAACCACGATCTAGACTCACAAGCAGCGGGTCACTCACGAACTACCGTCGATCAAATGCTGCTCGCGTGGATCAGGCTCGCCGGTTAGAAAAACTACACTAGGCGATCACCGGAAATAAAATAAACTGACTGCGGCGATAAGAGGAAAAAACCGGGCAGCTTCAAAACAAAATAAAAAGGCTGAGTTTTTTAATGGAAGAAGAAGGATCCTTAGCTGAATTCAGAAGAAAACTTCGATGAGGAAGATGAACTTCTCTCTCTAGACTACTCCTCTCTCTAGGAAACTTTGCCTCAAAGTTTCTTAATGTTTTTAAAGTGTCTAACATTAAGTATTTATAAGGAGTTTCAAGGGAGATCTACTGGGCTTTTGAGTTTGGCCTTAGTGTTAGACTTTCGTTGACTCTCTTAGTTCTCACTAGACTAGTCAACTCCAATTAGCCCAAAGGATTAATTCCTTAAACCCACTTCGTCAATTAAATATTAATCGACCCTTAGAATTATTCGTATAACCCACTTTGTCAATTAAATATGAAATTGACCCATGGGTAATTTATTTAATCCACTTTGCTAATTAGTCCAACGCATAATTAGTCGTACCACAAATGGACCAATTATGGAACTACCTCTTAAAAACGAAATTATTTCGCGCTAAATTTATTAATTCTTCTATCTCCCTACGTCAAAGATATAGTATTGTGCTCGTCGATTCATAAATTTACATACAAATTAATTCATCGACTTCATGCTATCCCAGATTTGTAGCACTCGACATTCTTATTATACCGAAAATAAGTCCACCGGTCGGGTTTAGTATAATAATCCTTGCGAGCTCATCTTAGGAGCTCCATAAACCCGGCAAACCGGTACATGGATTGTTTTAGACAAGAAATGTCACACTAAGAAGCCAAACACGCAAACCCAAATTACCGAGATATATGAAAGAAACAGATCTAGCTCGGGCTAAACTGAAAATTTCACTTTTGTGCTATGCATTCCATAATCGGAGACTTTCAATTCATCTTAGGCTTAAAATCATTTCTTCTGGACGGATCTAGGCTTATACTAGTTTAATTTATTAAAACGACATGCAAAAATCAAATATTTAAATTAAATCAGAAACCTTTAAAGACTATACCTTTGAAGCGTGTCCCTCGTAAATAAACAAAATCGGGTATTGAGTTGCGAATCCACTAAAGAGTCCCAAGAATAACTCCAAACGATCCCGAATTTGAGTGGGCAAATTTCCATGGGATGGCTAAGGCAAAATATGAAGAAATCCACTTCAAGAAAACTCAAACTGCCCAAATCTTAAACAGTCCAGAGGCATGATCTTAATCTGAAAACCCACTTGTGAGGAAAGCTTTTGCCCAGACATCTAGACTTTAGCGAACCAGAAGTAACGAACCAAAGGATCAATGCGACAAAAGAAAAAAATCCAAGACAAAAATTACCCGATCGAAACCCGGAGTCGGAATCACGCTGGCGGCCAAAACTCGGTGTCGGCGGGCTGACCTCGATCAGAATCTGGGGTTTTCTATGGTAAAATATGGGCTGAGTTCTTAAAGAAGAAGGATCGAAATTGACTTTTGAGAAAATATAAAATGATGAATATTTCTCTCTAGATTTCTCCTTCTCTCTCTAGAGTTGCCTCTCAAGGTTTCTTATGTCTTCTAAATGCCTAACTTAAGCTATTTATAGGAGGTTCAAGAGAGACCTACCTATTGTGTTGGGCCTTGGTGTTTGACTATCGTTGACCCCTTAGTCTTCCCTAGACTAATCAACTCCATTCGAACTTTTCGAATTAATTTCTTAACCCACCTCGTTAATTAAATTTAATCGAACCCTTAGGATTATTTCGTATAACCCAATTAGTCAATTAAATATTAATTAAAATTTTAGGATTAATTAATTCACTTTCTCGATTAGTCAAACGCATATTTAGTCATACCACTAAAGGACCAATTATGGAATTACCGCACAAAAATGAATTCACTTCACGTTCACTTTATTATTCTTCTATCTCCTCACATTAGAGATCTAGTGCTCGTCGATTCATAAATTTACTGACAAATTAATTTATCGACTTCTTGGAATCCGAGATTAATACCACTCGACTTTCTTATTATACTGAACATAAAGTCCACTGGCAAGATTTTGTATAATAAACCTTTCGAGCTCATCTCTGGAGCACCATCAACCCGGTGAACCGGTACATGGATTCCTTTGACTAGCAACGACACACAAAGAAGCCAAACACCGCATACCCAACTTACCGAGATTTAGGCCTCAATTGACCGTACCATTTGGTAGATCAAAGCATACGATATCTGACTCTCATGCCCACTCCAATCTAGGGATTAAGAGATTATAATACAATGATTGAATTAACTACGCCGATTAGTACAAGTTAATTCAATCCCGAACAGGTCGTGCTCAATATGCCTTGGGCACATCCGTATGATTTAATCAGTCTAGACAAACTAATTTTCAAATCACACGATAACCTATACCGATAGTATATTCAGACTATCTCAGTTATGAGCATCTGTTTATATATCAATACCTTAACCAATAACGAGATCTACTATGTTTTTCTACACATTGTTATCTTGTTCTATGATATAATGGAACAAATTTAACACTGGAACAAAATGATATGTTAATTGGGTATTAGTTTTTTGTACAAGTAATAGCTTTTCGGTATTCAAAACTAACAATCTCCCACTAATACTCTGAAGTACAAAACACTGTTCAATCCACTTATTGCACTTCTATCATAATGAAAGCTACAAAACACCCTTTAGCTCACTCACATGTCTCTCTTATGAATCTGACTCCCATTCCCTCAACATGACTCCCAAAGACCTTTGGGGTCAATGATTTGTGAAAAGATCTACAAGGTTGTCTCCTGATGCTATCTTGGTCATGATCACGTCTCCCCTCTTTACGATCCCTCGTATCAGGTGGTACTTGCGCTCTATGTGTTTACTCACCTTGTGGGCTCGTGGATCCCTTGAGTAGTAACTGCACCATTGTTATCACGATAGACTGTGATAGATCTTGGCAACTCAGGGACCACATCTAAGTCCACCAGGAAGTTCCTGAGCCATGGTGGAGTCCACCACGCATTTATGCTTGACACTACGCCATACTATGGCTCCACCTCCCAGAGTAAACACAAACCCAGAGGTAGACTTACTCTTGCCTATATCACCTTGAAAGTCTGAATCTGTGTAACCCAATGGAACTAGCTCATGCGATCAATAAATCAAGACGTGATATCTCATCCTACGTAAGTAATTGATAATGCATTTGACTACCTCCCAATGAACCTTCCCAGGGTTACTCTGATATTTGCTGACCATGCCAACGACAAAGTAAATATTAGACCTTATGCATAACATAACACACATGATACTACCCATTGCATATACATAGGGTATTGCCTTCATGTCATCTATCTCCTCGGCAGTCTTGGGACACTGCTCCTTTGATAAATGAACTCCATGCCTGAAAGGTAGCGAACCTTTTTCTAGTTCTGCATGTTAAAACGGCCAAGAATCGTGTCTATGTATGAAGACTAGGAGAGTGTCAGAGAACGTCTCCTACGATCTCGAATAATCTTGATCCCAATGATATGTCCAGCCTCTCCCAAGTCCTTCATATCAAACTTTTGGGACAACCATGCCTTTACGTCTGACAATACCTTCTTATTATTGCCAATAAGAAGAATGTCATATACGTAAAGTACAAAGAAGAACACCAAATCACCATCACGCCTGAGGTATAAACACTGCTCATCCGAACACTGAGTGAATCCATAAATCTATGTTTAAATGTTAACATGTTTTTAATTATTTGTAGTGATATTTAATTTGGATAAAATGGCACAATATGGTAAGAAATCTTAGTGTCCTATTGGATCAATACGTGATATTATTACTAAGCGTCAGGAGCCAATAACAAGTACATCCCAAAATTAAGATAATATAGCCAGTGATTGTTCTAATTCAAATAAGACATTTGATTCCACTCGCAACTACGAATCCTCTGAAGACTCCATCGATGATGAGTCACGTGAAGAAGGTAGATGAATAAAAGTATGCATGTGTTTCTCTTTTGAACCCTTGTTATTTTCATGTTTTTTGTGGTTAACAAAGTCAACATTATTACAGTATAATAAGTAAAGGTTTTATGCATTTATAAATTTTGTTTCTTAGAGAACTATATATGATTGGCAGATACTAGTAAAAGAGGCCCTGCAAAACTGGAATTACAATGGGGTACTTGTGAGAAAATGATATTAGAGTTAAACGACAATAGTCAGGTGATTGGCAGTATGGCTGGTCCATTTGCAACCCAATTGGGTGTGTTGGCGAAAGAAGGAAACAAATTACCCCTCACCTATAATGATTGGCGAGCAATTCATCTTAGAATGAAAAATGATGTTTGGAACGAAGTGGATGTATTATATATATATATATATATTAAGTTTTTAACATATATGTTTTTTTTATTTATTCACTCCATTTTTCAGATAGAAATTTTTTAACATATGTATATAATGTTGTCATTGTAGATAAATACAAATCTTACAGATGCTTATAAGAAAACATGCTTGCTGAAGATTACCAAACTGTGGAAGGATTTTAAAAAAAGAACAAAAGATAAGTATTAACATCCTTACAGGCGAGATAAGACATACTTGTTGTCTAACTGTCCAGATAGAATTGAAGAGGATCAGTGGCCTATATTAATTGTCTATTAGAGTACAAAGAAAGCAAGGGTATATTTGTTGTATTGGCAATTTTTTTCAGTTTTCATATATTTCGTTTTAATTTACAATACATTTACATTCATAACATTAAAAAATTTTTGTTTGTTAAATGAATTACAGGAAATTAGCAAAAGAAATAAAAGAAGCAAAAAAGAGTTAAAATTGTTGCATAGACAAGGAAGAACAGATACCCACAATCTTCAAAATCAGGTAATAATCTTCATCAAGTATAGTTTTATTGCTCATTTTTTCTGTTGTGCTTATCCTTCGTTCAATTTAAATTTGTGGTGTAATTTATTTTGATTACCTTTTAGTTGTTTTATTTTTTATTTTTTTAATTTCACGAGAGAAGTAAACATGGATACTTATTGAATCTTTACTGTAGTAATTGATATCATTGCTAAATTAACTCACGCATCCAATAGTAGTTTTCTGTGCAATAACTATTAACTTTTTCATTTCAATATTCCATGGATCTATGCATGTAAATGATATGTGCAGTCCATCTTAATAATCTTGAATATTTGGTTGGAGATTATTCCCGAGCTTAGTAACATATTTGCATGAAATGTATAATGCCTCTCTTTGCTCTTTTGTAACTGTTCAATTCTTACATTCTTATAAAGAATGGAAACCACCTTCAAAGTTAGATCTATTTATCCAATTAGAGAAGGGCACAAAGGACAATCCTTGGATGAGTTTACTTCGGAAAGAATAGTAAGTTCTTGAAGTATAAGTAATTTAACAATTAATAGTTTAATAGTTAATTATTATTGAAATTCATTCATATTCATTACACATTTTAACAAAATTATTTTTTATATATATGATTCATATTAGGCCACCTTAAAAGAATTGAAACAACAACTACCAGATGAGTTACAGGATGACATTGAGGCGAATGATAAAATATTTGAAGACGCCATTGCAAAGGACAATCTGGGTTGCCTACATAGCTGCTATAGTTCTTCAAAGAGTAAAGAAATGTTTGCATCCAAACAGGCATTTGATGAAAGAGTTCTAGTATTCGTGCCGATTTAGAGATTAAAATGCAACATGACGTGGATGAAAAATTGGGCAAAATGAAAAATGAGTGACTTGCTGAAATGAGGGCGATAATACAACATCAATCTTATAATTTTGGCGCTCCAGATATGCATAATTCATCTCAAACTCTTGATGATTCAGGAAATATGGGTCCAACAACAAAGTCTAACGAGGTAATGAATAGATGTCTTATATTCAATGTTAACATAATTTAATCAATATTACATTTATTTTGTTATCTTTTAAATTGTAGATAAATAAGGACATTAATCAATCTATTGAAGATAATCCTCCAATAATAGCTTCAGATGCGACTTCTGCAAAGGTAACTTTCTTTTCTTCATTATTTGAAATTTTTTAGTATATTGTCATTAAACAAATCATGTAAATTTTCTTAAATGTGTTTATTTTATTCAAATTTATTAGGAACGTAGACAAACCAAAAGGATCTCGAAGCGGGTTGTTAAATGATTATAAGCCAGGTATTGTAACTTCAGGCTAAATGGTATTTTTGTGATTGTTCTAGATTATTACTACAGAATTTGTCCAGACACAGTGAAGTCTATGATTAGTTCGTTAGGTACTTCCAATGAACATGACACAGGATATCTCCGAGGAGGTTTGATTTGTTGGAACATGTCATAAGGGTATGCTTGTTTTAGGTTGAGTTTTGATATTGAAATAGTCATATCCTAATATACTGTGGAACAAAAAGGTTGAATTTTCTGCCATGTTGCTTCAAAATGCATTTACAATGAAACTGTTTTCCTGGAAATGGTACAAAAATAAATAAATAAAGTTTTAATAAGAAAACTCATTAGATGTATGATATAGTCAAAAAATATCAAGTTAATTTGTATTAATTTTTTCTTATTTTATTTTGCAGGATAATTCAAAAAGGTGACAATGGACCAAGCAAAATGTTACTTTCTTATGTTTTTCATCTAGTCTTCCATTTATTATTCATGATAATAAATTTGATTTTTTAGATATTTGTTTGGCGTTTAGTAATTTTTATATGACAATTTATATTTAATATATATTTGAACTTTTTGGATTTTGTGACAATTTATTTTGTCGTATACGAATTCTCTTAAAATAATGCAATACGTATCGTTTAATATTTTATGCGACACTTTAGCCAAAGGAATTAAAAAATGTGTCATATTTAAAATGCAACACTCAAATGAAATCACATATTGTGTCGCTATGTTTATGCAACAACCATATTAATTGACGCATTTTTATATCAAAATTTGCAACAAAAATTATGGTGACGCTAATGTGTCGCGTAGATTATGCGCCAAAAAGCAAACTAACGCAAATAAATGTCGCAATTTATGTTTTCTTCATTTAATCAATTGAAGCTAAATTTGTCACAATTTTTATATATCGTAATGTATACTGACGCATAAATGTTGTAATTTTTGCTGCACATTTATAAGAATAGTCGCAATTATTTGCCACCGGACTTATTGCTGCACGCCAAAAAATGTGACAAATTGTACCGCGAATACTATTTTGCGGCATAAAATATTACACATTTCGAAGAGAAGCAATAGGTCTGGTGGCAAATTTTTGGATCCTTTCTTACATGTGTTGCATACCATGCAACGCTTATGCGTCCTTATCAATTGTGACGCAAGAAATTGGTGAAACTTCAATGATTGACACCAATTGTGATGCATGAAATTGGTGGCACTTCAACAAGTGACACCAATTGTGCCGCGTATACTATACGACAATCTATAAAGTGGGGCAAATAATTGTCGCAAATTATTTTCCGACACTACAATTGACACGAAATGTGTCGTAAATTTCATGCGACGTACTTGGTGTGTCACATTATTTGCGACAAATTTGTACAAATTGCCGCAAAAATTTGTCACCGGAACTATTGCTTCTCTTCGACATGTGTTGTATTTTATGTCGCAAAATAGTATTTGTGACACTTAAACCACTTGTTGGGGCACAAACCCTGTTTAGTTGAAGCTCATTTTTCTTGTAGTGGTAGAAGTGAAGACTTTTTCTTAAAGGTTAGTAACCAAAAACAATTAAACTACAAAGAACTAAAAGTTAAAACAAAACCTAAAATTTAAACTAAAAATTGCGGCAACTACACTAAACCTCAAAAACCCAAAAAAGATAAAAACAAATAACTCAAATAAATCACAAAACAAAACAAAAATACAAAAACTAAAGCATTAGGAAAACCAGGAACGCAAAAACCAACAAATAATAAACACCCGTAGAGGAATGGGTACAATAGTCCCCTAAGTTAGCCAAAATAAAGTTCATGGGTTTCACACTTGAAAAGGACAAAATGTGCAAATTATGTAATGTTTGAGAGATTGAAGATTCTTGTAATTAACTTATGATAACTTTCCCAATAATCCAATTCAAAGTTTATAAGAAGATAAAATAACTTAAAAGAAAGGTCAATTGGAATTCCCGATCCACCAGTTGAGATTAATTAAGGGTAAAAACTCAACGACTATGACCGTTATATCAGGCATTAACCCCCCACCCAGTAGGAGTCCATAAAAGGTAGGCTGGGCAGGCAACCTTTCTTCATATGAATCAAACACGTAAATTATGAAGAGCAAGAACAAAGATAGAATCTCACCAAGATGGCTTCTTGTATTTTGCATCTTCAGCTTTGGTATTGGCATGCTTTCTTCCTACGGGTATTCTTTCGTCTCGTTTAATTTCTTCATGGCTTCATTTTGTCATCATAAACTCTTATTCTTTAATTTTGTTTCCAATAGTATATTTTAAAATAATAGACATATTTATTATATTATATCATATTATTTTAATGAGTAAAATTATTATTTGGGACAAGATGAGAACTTTTTATGCTAACTTTTTATGGGGTTTTATTTTCAATTTATAATACACAAATTTTTTCTTAGCACTATTAAATATGATTGGGAGTGGTTTAGTTGTTTCATATTTAATTTAAAACAAATAATATGTGAATGAAATTTAGATAATGAATTATAGTTATGTTATAATAGTTTTGATGCCTAATATAAATTATTTAAATAGTTCAGATTTATTTATGACAAAATTTTTAAATTAGAGGATAGATTAGAAATCATAACAAAAAAAAAAAAAAAAATTATAGAAGGTTGAGCAAGGGTTGTGAGCAAAATTGGTGTGATTGCCAAATTGACCAAAAATTATTGTGATTGATGAGTAAACATATTTAGGTATCTTTATTTTTAATTTTTTAGAAATCGTCCCACAAGTCCCAATAGAAAAAGGGACATCTACATGTATCTTGTTATCTAAGTCCCAATATTTGTATTTTACCCCTTAAAAATAAACTAGTCATTATTATTGTTATATAAAAATATATTTTCACTATACTGTTAAATTTCATATTCAGCATTTTCTCACATAAAATAATTTTTCATTGGAAAGTTTAAAAAATTGTTTATGATATTACGATGGAAAATCCCACATCTGTAGTGTGAATTGATGGTTGAGTTTCAGGTGGTGGTCTCCTCTGGAATCCGATGATCAGAATCCATCGAGAAGACGTCAACAACAGGTGGCAACCACAAATTCTTTTGATGGCTGTACAACAAAAACCAAGGTTAAGTGTTTGGGTGTTTTTTTTTTAAAAAAAAAGAAAGAAATTTCATTACATGAGTGGAAAAAAGTCCAGTAATGAATAAGAGGGGTTTTTGGGCTATAGGTGACTTTAAATTTTGCAAACTGTACCATATTATGGGCATATTTCTTCATTTCCTTCCTAATTAACTGACTAAAAACAACTTTTTTATAAAATTGATTGGCTTATTCTCTTTTAATATGGTTAATTGCAAAATTTATTAAGGAGAAATTACCTTTCTATGATCAGGAGACGGAAGAATTGACGAGAAAATATAAGGAAGTTGAAGAAGCTATTGAGTAAGAACACAACACTACACTTTATATTCGATACTCTTGGACTACTAAGGAATTTTCCTTCTTTTTTATCGATGTACTTAATAAACTAGAAGCTAAATTTGAAGCACTGCTAATTTTTTAAACTGAATAACGGGATTATCAATCTTACTGATTTTTCTGGAAAGCTCCGTTCCCAAACTTAGAGTGGAGCTGCCTTCTGCCATGGATGTCGGCCAAATGGAAAGTTTGCCTTTCAGTAAAAACATATCTTCATCAAATGGTGAGGCTAAGAGCAAGAGGGAAAAGGCATTCATAGTGATTGGAATCAACACTGCTTTTAGTAGCAGAAAAAGGCGTGATTCAATTAGAGAAACCTGGATGCCTCGAGGTTCAGCCTGTATTATGATTAATAGCAAGCTTAAATGTTTTTCCATGGCTCGTAATAGGTTCTTCCTCTTAAAATTTGGTCAACCAACTAATCCTCTTTAATATCTTTTACATGACATTTAGTTATCTCTGATCAGAAAATTCGTAAACTGGCCGTTTGACTCATTTTAATCCTAGTTAAATTTACTTTTTACTCGATCATAGTTTGTTCAACCTATTTTATGACTCGAACCTTTTTAATATTCAACTCATTTTGAATTTTGACCATCATTTTGGGTTGGAGTCGTTATAAATAAGTTGAACATTAATAAAGATGAAGGTCATAAAATAAATTAAACAAACTATAATACAAACCATTGTTTAGTAAAAAATATGTTTAATTAACGGTCAAATAAGTTAAACCGTTAGTTTACTCATTTTTTTCGTTAAAAAATAACATATGTTATGTAAATAAGATTAAGAGAACTAATTTGGTGGGCCAAATTTTATAAGTGGTTAGAATGATACAAATACTATAAACCTTTAATGGCAGCCATTATCATAACAACAAATGAACTCGTGTGTACATCTAATGTTGATTTTCAGGTGAAAAGCTACGTCTATTAGAGCGGGAAAAGGGAATTGTCATCCGCTTCATGATTGGCCACAGGTAAAGACTTGCTTTGCTTACCAACATTCATCAACCTCATACACAAATAATTCACTAATGTTACATATAAATATATATATATATATATTGCATTTAATCACAAAGCAATCTTGGTAGGTATTCATTTTAGTACTTCATAAGTTAGATTTAATTGATTTTTTTTATTTATTTATTTATTTTTTTTGGTTTAGATTTTGGGGTCGTCAAAACTAAGACTAGATTTAGGCGCAATGAACTCTTAAACTTTCCTGAAGGCATTGAATACAATTCTGGAAATGAATTTGTGCATCCTGGTTTAGGCCGAGTTTGTCAGTCAATGATCCTAAGATAAAATCCTTGAAATTGTCTTCTTTTGCATAGCTTGGATTAAATGTATGTATGGCGACTAGTGAGTGATAATAGGTGTAGGCATTGCTAAGTGACACTCATTACCTTAATAATTTTAGTAGAGTTGTCAGTACTTTTTGTTAGAATGGTAGTTATATAAATTAAAACTTCTTATCTCATTAACTAATGATTAACTGTAAATCATTTGATTCGAATCAACCCAAATTAAAATAGATCAAAATAATTTGAATCATCAGATTATGAAATCAATCTAAATTTCTTGATCCATTTTCACCCTTAATGAGAGTGGCTCGTTGATTGCTTCATATGGTACCCATTGTAAACGTTTTTCAGAAATTAATGGTCCTCGCATTTAGCAATTAATTTTTGATTCGAGGGAGTGGACTTTGCTTGATGTAATATGAAAAAGTTAGCTCAATTAATGGCAACTGTTCTTGTTGTAGTGCAACGTCAAATAGTATTCTAGACCGAGCTATTGATTTGGAGCAAAAACAACACAAAGATATTCTTAGACTAGTAAGTATAATTGCTTGATTTCGAACCACAATTGGGACATTTTCTTCACTAGCTAAATGCTTGAATTACATTTCTTTTTAGGAACATATTGAAGGATACCATGAGTTATCTGCAAAGACGAAATCATTCATTTCTACTGCAGTCTCGAAATGGGATGCTGAGTTTTATGTCAAGGTTGATGATGACGTACATGTCAATCTTGGTATAGATGAAATCTACTTCCTTCCTTCTTTTGTTTTCAAAGTTTTTAGTTCTTTGAGCCAAGTCTAATTGCTTTTTTTGGTATTTCGTAATAAAGGCGTATCACTTTTAGTCTCTCTTATTCGATTGATTATTCTTATTTTCATTGTTGATCATTTTTAATTGAAAGGTTAAAAAATAACGGTTTAACTCATTTGACCAGTAATTCAACCTACTTTGTATTTACTTAACAATGGTTTATTCAATTCATTTTATGACTCAAATCCTTCTTAGTGTTCGACCCATTGAAATTGACACCCATTTTGAAACGATTGGGTTGAATATTAAGAAGGATTTGAATTGTAAAATGAGTTGAACAATACAAATCATGGTTAAGTAAAAATTAGGTTTAATTAATGCTTAAATGAATTAAATCGTTATCTCCTCAACTTTCAGTTAAAAAGTATCAGAACTTACAATTAAAAGATTAAATTAAATTATTTTAGTTGACCAAAATTTAAAATGGACCAAAAGTGGCACACCTCAAGGACCAATAAAAGCATTTCCGCCTTGAGCTAATGATAAACGTGTCTTCTACTAGGCCTCTACCCTTGAATTTCAATATAAGCTTCATGCTCAAGACAACTGCAAAACCTTTTCAAATCTATGATAAATGCAGGTACGTTAGTAGCAACTCTCACCAACCACCGCTTAAAGCCCAGGGTATATATAGGTTGTATGAAATCAGGACCAGTTCTTTACCAGAAGTGAGTGTTTTAAACCCTAAATGGAAGCTTGAAATCATTGTTTATGAGTGTTCTTTCTAATGAGCTATTGTGTATATTATAGGGAAGCAAAGTACCACGAACCTGAATATTGGAAGTTCGGACAGGAGGGAAACAAGTACTTCAGACATGCAACTGGCCAGATTTATGCTATCTCACATGACTTGGCAACATATATTTCCGTCAACCTGTAAGATTCTATATAGGCTTTGGCAAAGTTAATGATCTGACCGATCTGAAATCAATTCAAATCGACACCGAGTGGATCGATTTGAATTGAATACGCTGATCCATTCTCATCAGTGACCTATGCGTGCTTTTACATTTTTGGTCTAACCCATAATTAGAGTTGTATTTTTGTACTAAAATAACAAGTAAGACTTCGATTTTGGGTCAGTGGGAGTAACAAAGCTTCTAACAATGTTCATGAAAGATTCCATTGAATAAATTCAGTGTTTAGTATGTTATACATAGTTCAGAGTAATAGCATAAGCAAGGGTAGTCACCCTTGACTCTTTGATTCACTTCTTCACTGGAAATTTGAATGATGAAGAAGATGCACCTAACGATGTTTCATTTTCAGACCTATTCTTCATAAATATGCAAATGAAGATGTCTCACTTGGAGCATGGCTCATTGGTCTTGAAGTTGAGCACATTAATGATCCCAACATGTGTTGCAGGACTACTCAAGGTAAACCATAGTTAGTTTACCTGTTCTTCTTTGTGCTTTGCTTCTTCATATTAATATTTTCATAATTATCCTAACAGATTCCCAAAATATCATAGGATTCTCGTTCTTGAAATCCCACACTTTTTCAAACCCAGAAATTAGAACTAAATGTAAGTAGATGAAATGTAAATATGTGTTGAGAGAAAACATTAACAACAAATGTGCCACATACCTATTCTCTTAAGGTGCAAACTTCCAGCATAGAATTTTGAAATCTTTTGAGCGTCTCGTAATCATCAATTCTACTTACAGAATGTGAATTGAAAAGGCAATCAGGGAGCCCTTGTGCTGCATCATTTGATTGGAGGTGTAGTGGAATTTGCAAATCTATTGAAAGAATCCAAGAGGTTCATAGTAAGTGTGGTGAAGATCCAGCAACCATTTAGAGAGTGTGTTTTTTGTGACAAAAATTGCTATAGTTGATTCTGTCACATTATAATGAGCATTTCGAATGCATAGTTGGAATGATAGTATTAAATTGATTGATGATCCTTTTGTATACTGAGTATATGATGATACAAATTGCATTACTATGAAGCAGTGATCTCTACCCATCATCCACTTGTACCTAACTCAATCTAACATGAGAAACATCTTCTTACAAGCTCTATTGTGTCATTCTAAATGCATAATAAATAGGAATATTCATCCATGAATGCTTACAATCCCTAAGAAAGTGACTGTTCAAGGCAAACAGATCAAACCTCAAACAAACAGCCAACCAAATGAGAGGGGATGGGATGGGAAAAGTAAAGCATAAAGCATAAAGCGATACCTCCTCCAGTTTTCATGCAGACGCAGCCAACAAGTAAAACATTAAGTTCACGTCCACCAAATTTTAGACCTCTTCAATGAACCTGCTCCGTCAGCATTATCATTGGACAGGTGAACAGAACAAAAAGCTTAAAAGATTAGTGAAGAAAGAGAACAAAAACTGCTATAAAAAGTTGGTGCAAGAATTTCAAGCATGGTGTCTTTAGACTTGTACCAAATTTACCACGGAACCACAGATTATTGCTTCATCAGCTAAAGAACTAGCAACTTCCCCCGAGGATCTCAGCTCCCCGTGAAATTCAGGATGCACAAGTATAAAAGATAAGTGCTCATCTACTAGCAAATCAAGACATTTCGCAACATCTTCAAGGGTAGTAATCCATTGTCAAGAAAACCAGCATTGTTCATTGCTTCTTCAAAAGCTTGTCCCGCTATCATGGCTCCATCTCTAATTAGTCATATCACATCACATGCTTACAATCCCTAACGAAAGGTGGTCTATTTTATAGTCCTAAAGACCAGAAGGTAATAGTTAGTACTAATGCCAGGTTTTTAGAAAATGACTATGTGATGGATCATAAGCCCAAGAGTAAAGTCGTATTAGAAGAATTTAGTTCAGCCCACGAGTTCCACACCACATGTACAAGTAGATACACCACAAAACACTGCACAACCTACCACAGATGATGCGCCTTCGGGGATAGTACCTCGTTGTAGTGGGAGGGTTGTCAGACGACCTGAGCTGTACATTGGCTTGGGAGAATCTTCAGATTTCATCCCTGGAGATCAAATAGATGACCCGATAACCTACAATGAGGCACTCCGAGATCAAGATGCAGATTCTTGGAAAAAGGCGATGAAATCAGAGATGGGGTCAATGGACTCTAATCAAGTCTGGGAGCTGCTGGACTTGCCTGAAGTTTTAAACCAATTGGGTGCAAATGGGTCTACAAACGCAAGCGATGACCTGACGGGAAGGTAGAAACCTTCAAAGTTAGGCTTGTGACGAAGGGGTATACTCAGAAAGAAAGAATCGATTATAAGAAAACCTTTCACCGGTGGCTATGCTTAAGTCAATCTAGATTCTCTATGCCATAGCTGCTCATATGGATTATGAGATTTGGCAGATGGATGTCAAGACAGTTTTCCTTAATGAAAGTCTTGAAGAAACCATCTTCACGCAGTAACCAGAGAGATTTATTACTAAAAACCAAGAGCATAAAGTTTGCAAACTTAAGAGTTCTATTTACGGACTTAACCAATCATCCAAATCTTGGAACATCCAGTTTGATGAGGTAATCCAGTCCTACGGATGGTGTCTATTGTACTTTACGTAGATGATATTATACTTATTGGCAACAGTAAAAAGGTATTATAAGACGTAAAGACTTGGTTGTCTAAGCAGTTTGATATGAAAGATTTAGGAGAAGCGGGACATATCCTTGGGATCAAGATCATTCGAGATCATAGGAAATGTTCACTAATGCTTTCCCAAGCTTTATATATAGACATGATTCTGGCTCGTTTTAACATGCAGAACTCCAATCAAGGTTTTCTACCTTTCAGACACGGAGTGTATCTATCTAAAGAGCAGTCTCCGAAGACTGTTGATGAGATAGAAGCCATGAAGACAGTTCTTTATGCTTCGGCAGTACGAAGTCTCATGTATGCTATGTTATGTACAAGGCCTGATATTTGCTATGCAGCTGGCATGGTTAGCAAGTATCAGAGTAATCCCAGAAAAAAGCTCATTGGGAGGCAATAAAGTGCATTCTCAAGTATTTGCGCAAAACAAGGCACCAAGTATTGGTTTATCAGGCGCAAGAGCTAGTTCCGAGAGGTTACACAGATTCGGACTTGCAAGGTGATCGGGATAAGAGTAAGTCTACCTTAGGTTTTGTGTTTACATTGGGAGGTGGAGCCATAGTTTGGCGGAGTTTCTTGCAGAAATGCGTTGCGGACTCTACCGTGGAGGCTGAGTATGTTGCGGCCTCAGAGACAGTAAAAGAACCTGTGTGGCTCAAGAACTTTTTGGTGTGCTTAGATGTGATTCCAGAGGTTCCGAGGTCCTTCACAGTGTTTTGTGATAATAATGATGCAGTAGCCAACTTAAGCGAACCACGAGCCCACAAGGCAAGTAAGCACATAGCGCAAGTACCACCTGATACGAGATATCGCAAGAAAATGAGACATGTTCATGACCAATATAGCATCAGCAGAGAACCTTACAGATGCGTTCACAAAGACATTGACTGAGAAAGTCTTTGAAGGTCACGTGGAGGGCATGGGTGTCAGATATTTAGCTGAGCCTTGACAGTTTATAGTAGTAGAATTTTTGAATTTAGGCCAGCTTTGTACTTTAAGCATAGCTTTAAGTATTAGTGGGAGATTGTTAGTGTGAATACTGAAAGCATCGCTTGTATAAACACTATTTCATTGATATATCAATAAAGATTGCTTTAGTTAATTGTTTCATATTTATGTTTTATATATGAAGTCCATTTATATCAAGGGACGAGATAATTAGGTGTTTGGTGTGACACAGTAGATCTCATTATTGGTTAAAGTCGTGATATATAAATATGGCTCACAACTGAGACAGTTTGGACACACATTATTATGTGATTCTGAAATTAGTTTGTCTAAACAAATTGAGTCATATAGATATGTTCGGGGCATATTGGGCATAATCGTTGAGGATTGAATTAATTTGTACTGATCGTTAGTAGTTAATTCAAACCTTGTATTCTATCTCTTAATCCCCATACTTGAATGAGGATTAAACATAGTGTACTTTAATCTGTCAAAGAGTGAGGTCAATTGAGGCTAATAATCTCGATAGATTAGGTGCGCGTGTTTGATTATTTGGTGTGATGTTACTTGTTCAAAAGGAAACCATGTACTGGTGCGTCCAGGTTGATTGTGCTCCCGAGATGAGTTCGTAATGTTTATTATACTAAATCTGGCCAGTGGATTTATGTCCGGTATAGTATAAAGGTCGAGTGGTACTAATCTCGGATAATAAGAAGTCGATTAATTAATTTATCAGTAAATTAATGAATTGACGAGCACTATATCTTTAATATGGGAAGATTAAAGAATAATTGATTTAGTGGTACTAGAAGTAATTCTGGTTTTGATGGTAGTGCCATAGTTAATTTGTTAGTGGTACGATTAAATATGTATTGGGTAATTGACAAAGGTAGACTTAATTAATTAAGTAATTAATTAATCCTTGTGTCAATTGGTTGTGAATCAGTCCAGGAACTGGATTAAGGATAAGTAAATCATTGTATGAGCTGGATGTGAATCTATCCAGGAATGGGATTGGAGTAAAACACAAACCTAATAGGAAAACCAATCGTAATCTACCTTGAGTTATCTCTTGTAGCTCTCTATAAATAGACATAGAGGGTCAGCAATACAACATACAAGTCATTAGTTTCAGAATAACAGAAACTTAGAAAGAGAAAGTTAGAGTGAGAAAGAGAAGAGAATTAGTCTTTAATTTTCTCTCCCCTAGAATTTCATGTGCCAGAGTTGATCTATGGTGGCCTTTGGATTTTTGAGGCAGCACATGAGATTAGTTGGTGGCAGCGACTTTCTCCCGGGGTGGTGCGTAAGTACATGCGCGGTGGTGATCGGATTTTTCGGCGGTGCAAGCTTGTGTCACGGGCTCACTTTTTAACTAGCGAACCGTGCGGCACTAGTTCTAACAACTAACGACTAGAACTTGCTCAGCCTTAACCCTTGCACACAACTGATGTTGTGGGCAGCGAAATGACCAATAGAACACAAGAGAAATGTAAGCACAAAAGTGATCGAAAATGAAACGGAAGTATATTGATCTGCACAAGTACTTACACACTCTTGCTTGGTGCCTTTACAAATTACCCTTGGCCCCTATTTATAGTGCTCAAAATCGGTTACTATTCCTATCTTCCATGAGAAGCTTTCAATATTTTATTTATGGAAGACTCTAGTCCCTAAATATTATTTACAAGGGAATTCCTATGGCTGACTTCATGTATGATGTCAGTCGTGCCCGCTTGCCAACTTGCAAGGTAAGGGATCTTTCTAGATGGTGTCCTTACAAGTCCCAACATGCAAGGCAATAACCTCGACAAGCTGAAGGAATGGAAACGGGTCGGACGG
The DNA here is from genome assembly GCA_030378225.1 of Knoxia roxburghii. NCBI lineage: Eukaryota > Viridiplantae > Streptophyta > Magnoliopsida > Gentianales > Rubiaceae > Knoxia > Knoxia roxburghii. The sequence continues at coordinate 38,096,454 of CM059415.1, read as the reverse complement.
GTGGGACGACTGGCACACGGCCGTGTCATTCTCCCCCACTTGAATGAGACATCACACTCAATGGCTCTAGCTCCTCAAACTCGACCACAAGTCTGGTTGCTTCTCTCAACTTCTCTGTCGGCTCCCAACTTATCTCGTTCGTTGGATGTCCCTTCCATTTAACCAAATATTCCTTAGCTGGTGCTTGGTTTTGCCCCCGAATGATACGTTTGGAAAGGATTTGCTCTGGCTCTTTCTCCAATGGCTCTCTTATTCTCGTTGGGGCTCTTGTTGGAACGCCTCTCTCCGGGTCCTCCAGGTCCTTGTGAAACGGTTTGAGAAGGCTCACGTGAAAGACTGGATGTAACTTCTCATAGGCTTCTGGCAATTCCAACTTGTAGGAAACGTTTCCAACACATTTAAGGACGGTGAACGGTCCCTCGTACCGACACATTAGTCCCTTATGCAGCCCTCGAACTCGCCCGTGTTGGTATAACTTGACCAACACTTGGTCTCCCTCCTGGAACTCATAGGCAGTTCTTTTCTTATTGGCCCATTTCTTCATTCTCTTGGCTGATCGTTCTAAGTAAAGCCGGGCAATATCTGCTCGTTCTTGCCAATCCTCGACGAACTGGTAAGCCGGTGGACTGCTCCCCGTATAGCCTCCAATGATGTCTTTGGGTGTTGTTGGCTGACACCCCAAGACAATTTCGAATGGACTCTTGTCGGTACTATCGTTTCTCATTAAGTTATAGCAGAATTGGGCAACATCCAGCAACTGGGCCCAATCCGTTTGGTTGGCCGCGACATAGTGTCTGAGACATACAGTCAGCACACTATTGACCCGTTCCGTCTGGCAATCTGTTTTGCGGGTGCATGGATGTGGACATCTTTAGTTCTGTGCCCAATAGTCGAAACAATTCCTGCCAGAACCATCCCGTGAATCGTGAGTCCCGATCACTCACGATCGAAGTTGGCAGCCCCCAATACTTCACCACATGTTTCATAAAAAGCTTGGCCATTGTCTCAGCCGTGCATTCCTTTGGGGTTGGAATGAACTCGGCATACTTCGATAATCGGTCTACAACCACCAAAATATTGGTGCATCTGCTTGAGACAGGCAAACTGACTATGAAGTCCATAGAGACGCTGTCCCATATCTTCTCTGGTACGGGCAGCGGCTGAAGAAGACCGTGCGGATACTCTTGCTCGGTCTTGTCTTGTTGTCAAACAAGGCACGTTCGTACGTAAGCTTCTACGTCTTCCCTTATTCTTGGCCAATAGAAGTGTTCTTTCACAAAGGCAAGAGTACGGTGCGTACCTGGGTGTTCGGCATAACGGGAATCATGACATTCCTTCAAGATCTCCCGCCTTAAATTTTCTCAAGCAGGAACATATAGCCGGTCCCCTTTGGCATACAAGGCCCCATCCTTGAGCCAAAACCGGGTCGTCTTTGCCTCCTTGGCAAGCTCCATGAAGGCCTGAGCTTGCTTGTCATACTCCAGTCCCGTTTTGATGCGTTCTAGCATCTGTCCCTCTGGTGTGCTGGTGATGGCAGCCAGCATGCTCTTGCGGCTTAGAGCATCGGCGACTTGGTTGGTTTTCCCTGGGCTGTACTCTAATTCAAACTTGAACTCGGCTAGAAAATCTAGCCATCGCGCCTGCTTGCTCGATAACTTCGGCTGGTTTTGAATGAAGCTTACCGCCTGATTGTCCGTTCTCACCTTGAACGGGTTTGCTGCCTTTAAGTAGTGCTCCCAAACCCTTAGGAAATGCACTACGGCCAGCATTTCCTTCTCATGCATTGGCCACCGTCATTCCACATCGCCTAACTTTTGGCTTTCATAGGCAATGGGATGTCCATCCTACATAAGCACCCCACCGATGGCAAAATCAGATGCATCAGTACACACCTCAAATGGCTTGGAGAAATCTGGAAAGGCCAGCACTGGTTCCTTCGTGACTGCATCCTTCAGAGCTTCGAAGGTCGTTTGTTGCTTCTAGGTCTAACACCATCTCGTCCCTTTCTTGAGCAGGTCCTTTAGAGGGGCAGCAATGGCTGAGTGTCCCTCAATGAACCACCGGTAGTAGTTGACAAGCCCCAGAAAAGGTCGTAGCTCGGTCGTCTTGGTTTGTGCTTCCTATTCGATGATGGCTCAAACCTTGGCCGGATCCATGCAAATCTGGCCTCCTCCAATGATGTGGCCTAAAAAGGAGACTTCCTTTAGCCCGAACACACACTTCTCCTCCTTGACGTAGAGCTTATTCTTCCTTAAGCTTAGAAAACGGCACGGAGATGACCCACGTGCTCCTCTATGGTCTGACTATAGATGACAATGTTATCTAAGTAGACCACTACAAAATGGTCGATAAAGTTGGCCAGCACGCGTTGCATGAGCGTGCAGAAAGTGGCTGGAGAAATTCATAGGACCCATACCGGGTGACACAGGCTGTCTTCGGCTCATTCCCGGGGGCTATCCTAACCTGATAATACCCCTTCCTCAAGTCCAGCTTGGAAAAGACCCTGGCATGCACCAAACGGTCGAACAAATAAGCTATAAGAGGAATGGGGTATTTGTTCTTTACCGTTAGCTTGTTCAGTGCCCGGTAGTTAATGCACATCCTCAACGTCCCGTCCTTCTTGTGCTGAAACAATGCTGGTGCCCCGTATGGTATGAACTCAGTCTCAAGTAGCTCCCTTAGTTGAGTCTTCAACTCCTGCAACTCACTAGGGGACATGCGGTACGGTGCCTTGGCTACGGGTTTTGCCCCTTCAACCAGCTCAATGGCATGGTCGATCTCCCATCTAGGGTGCAATTCCTTTGGCAGATCTTCAGGCATTACATCCCAAAACTCTTCAATCACGGTGCGGAGGGCTGAGGGAACGGGCTCCGATACTGAAATCGGTTCGGTCGGCTGTTTCTCTTCGAACACCAGGGCGGCAAATGTTTGTTCTCCTTGCTTTAGGCCCTGGTTGAGCTGTCTGGCACTCAGCTCCATCTCCCGGTGCATCTGGATGACGCACGTGTCTCGGGCATGCAGCACGACCATGGTATTGTCCTTGGTCACCATGAAAGGCCAAAGTATGTCGATAAAAGCCATGCCCAAAACCACACCGTATTCACCCGAAGGTGCAACGGAAAATGAGGCACGACCATTCCATAACCCGATCTAGACTGGTACATCCTTTGCCTCGCCCACGACCGATGTCCAGGCCCTATTTACTCCCTTGAATCTTCTGTTGCTGGGCTCCCAAGAGATGCCTAGCTCACGGGCTAGGGCATCATTAACATAATTGCAATCGGCCCCTGTATCGACAAGTGCCCAACAAGACCGATTGCGAAAACTTACCTCAACAAACATGCGGCCCTTACGCTTCCCGTCCAACTTAGCTTGAACGGCATCCAACCGTTGGATACAAGCGACCCTCCTCTCATCATCTTGGTTGGATTCTTGAATCAACACCACAAGTTTGGAACGAGACGGGCAGTCCCGTGCCATGTGAGGACCTTGGCACAAGAAGCATCCTTCAAACTTCCTGGGCCAGTCTCCCTTTAACCCGTCCTTGCTGCTGGAGGGCTTAGCCATTTCTGGCTTGGAATAAGACTTCCCTTTGTCTTCCCCACTTTGGCCAGAAAACTTCTTTGGCCTATCCTTCGGCTTGGCCCCGTCCTTCTTTTAGAACTCGATCATGGACTCCGCTATGTTCATGGCTTGAGTTATGTTCTGCACGTCCCTTCGTTGCAACTCAAGCTTGGCCCATTGCCTGAGGCCATCCATAAAAGTAAACAATGCTTCTTTAGAGGATAAGTCATGGATTTTCAGCATTAGTTCTGAAAACTCCTTGACATATTCCCTAATTTGGCCATCCCGGTGTTGTAGGCGTCGAAACTTTGCCCTAGCTTCATCTTCAGCATCCTTGGGAAGGAACTGCTTCTTCAATTCCATCTTAAACTCGTCCCAAGTGCTGATTGCGTCCACGCCTATGTCAACGGTCCCCTTTCTCCTTCTCCACCATACCAAGGCTGCGTCCTTGAGGTAGAGTGGGGTGTAGTCAAGTGGAGCAGCATCCGTAGCTGCACCAATGGCCTTGAAATACCGTTCTAGGCCGTATAGAAAGTTCTCGATATCCTTTGCCTTTCGGGCTCCCCTATAAGCCTCAGGCTTAGGAATATCAATCTGGGTGGTGGGGAGAGCTCCACCTTGAACTCCTTCCCGAACCACTTGTGCCCTCAAGACTTCAACTTCCTCTTGAATCTTGAGCATCCCTCATGGAGATTGGCAATACTCACCTTTTGCTCTTCAATCGTCCGGTCGTATCGTTCCACGGTCTGATTGAGAACGCTCAGCATACTCTCCTCGAGCTCGTCCTCATCATGATCAAGAAAGTCCCCCACGACTAGTTCCACCTTGGCCAGCGGTGTCTCAAAATCGGCCGATGGCTCACGTACAACGGACTTATCCTTCTGGCTCCCCTTTTTGCTGGCACGTTCTGTCTCGCGTGAGGCATACTCATTTTCAATTTCTACCACATTGGTAGTGTTGTTTGGTGCAGCCATGATCCCAAATGAATGATTGAGCGAAAGCTTGGCATAAGAGCAGAACCTTTGCTCTGATACCACTTGTCACGGGCTCACTTTTTAACTAGTGAACCGTGCGGCACTAGTTCTAACAACTAACGACTAGAACTAGCTCAGCCTTAACCCTTGCACACAACTGATGTTGTGGGCAGCAAAATGACCAAGAGAACACAAGAGAAATGTAGGCACAAAAGTGATCGAAAATGAAACGGAAGTATATTGCTCTGCACAAGTACTTACACGCACTTGCTTGGTGCCTTTACAAATGACCCTTGGCCCCTATTTATAGTTCTCAAAGTCGGTTACTATTCCTGTCTTCCATGAGAAGCTTTTAATATTTTATTTATGGAAAATCTAGTCCCTAAATATTATTTACAAGGGAATTCCTAGGGCGAACTTCGTGCATGATGTCAGCCGTGCCCACTTGCCAACTTGCAAGGTAAGGGATCCTTCTAGATGGTGTCTTTCCAAGTCCCAACGTGCAAGGCAACAACCTCGGCGGGCTGAAGGAACGGAAATAGGCTGGACGGGTGGGACGACTGGCACACGGCCTTGTCACTTGGAAAATTCTGGCGAGCTTCTTGTGTTGTTGCTGATTTTCTGGTTCGTTGGTTCGTTGCCCACACAACATACGGATTTATCTTGAGTCATACAAGAGAATCACTTGAGGACACGCTTCAAAAGGTCAATTATTTTCCTTCTGCTTTGATTAGAATTATTTTTTGCGTGTTAGCAAATCAAATTAAGTAAGACTAAGATCCTGTCCAATGGTGTTTCAAAATGGTTTGAATAGTATTGCACTAGTATCCGGGCTTGTGATTGGTTTCTGATTCTGAAATGCATAGCACGAAAGTGAAATTTTTTATCAGGCCCGGACGGATAATTCCTTCAAAATATATATTTATATATATATATATATACATATATATACATATATATATATATACACACACAAAAGCCATTAGCATTTGACCAAAACAAACTCTTCAAGGTTCACAATGAATAGGCAAGAAAGAAATACTAAATGGGCTTAAATAAGGCTTGAAAAACAAAGAAAATGTTGGGGCTCAACATGGTTAATCTCTTAAATGGGTGATGATGACTACGGGTGTTGTAAAACAAAGAAAATGATAACACAAAGGTTTCTCTAAGTGCCTTTATCACATCAATGGATCACAAACACGTAAAAGGTTTCGATATGCATACTAAAGCCAAGTTCTATATTCAATCTATTAATGGCATCTACCAGATTTTTCTTTTTATTTTTCACCTTTTTTAAGCCCTTTTATTCCTACCACATTTCCATTCCCTCTAAAACAAACCCTTTTGATTGACGTATTATGGATGCAATAGATCGGTGGATGAGTGATGTCTAGCCAAGCATACGGTTGAAGATATGCATATAATTGACTTGAGTGCTTTATTATATATATATATATATATATATTGCCCAAACACATTGAGTGATAATGAGTGAACCTTTAAGTTTAAGGGTGACAAATCAATGGGTTGATAGTTTCGATAAGTAATTTGTGATACAATCCTAATTGTTGAAACAATTCTTAGATCTTTATGCATTACTGAGGCTTAGTTTTCTATGTGGCTTAGAGGGAAAACATTAGAGCATGATACAGTTTTCTAAAATGGGACTTACTCATCTCCGATTTCATGGTTAGTTTGCTTGAGAACAAGCAAAGTCTTAAGTGTAAGGGTGTTGATGCAATTCATTTTATACATATTTTAACATGTTTTTAGCAATGTTTTGAACTACTTATGGATAGATTTTTCATCTGTTTGTATGGTCAAATACTAGTTACAGCTTTATTTGTGCTAATTGCAGGTGAAATGTGGATGGAATGAAGACCGTAGAAAACCGCACTTCGAACTTAGCATTTGGAGCAAAGCTGAAGGTTATCAAGCTAGCTGAAGGACACGGTAACCAGACAATAACTTCACATAAGCATGAAATTCACTAAGTCCAGTGAAAATCTAGCATTTGGCGAGCGTGAGCTGAAGACGTCCAGTTCACGACACCGTTCATTTGATGCGACAAAGACAAAGTGGAGTTAGCAATAAAGTGAAGCAGCAGAAGCTGATAGAGATCACGGCCAACAGATGACAGCATCTCTGAAAGGTGACAACATGATGACCAGCAAATGCCAGAGTCCAGCAGACATGAGAAGATGACGACCGAGAACTACAGCTTCTGAAGAAGCCAATTCCACCCGACAGTGCACGGTGATTGAGATAGAAACTTCTAGGTGATGCTCAGCTGAAACTAATGTTTGTTGAGCATCAGATGACCATCACTGGCACGGGCTATAGATACCAGAAGGACAGCTAGTAGATTGGCACGAGCTACGAGAAGGACTTGAGGAGACAAATCGTACACTATCACAAGCTATGATCCTGCCCGAGGAGATAATAGTATGCTGGCACGTGAGACGCATGCTGAAGAATAATGCCAGTACAGTGTTGTAGGCTACTTTAACGATCTCTGAACAGTGCAGGTTACTTTAATGGCTTGTGTCAGCTGCTGTCCCCGGAGTATGCGAGCTTACAAACCTTGGCCCTGAAGTAAAGCCGAAATTCCCAAAATAGCCATTTTACATTTTCCTTCAGTATATTTTCTATATAAATAACAGTAGTATGCTCTGAACTCCAAACAAAAGACAATATGGATTAAAGAGTGGTAGTTAGAAGTTCGGAATTTTTCCCCTTGTAATTCTTTACTTAAGTTGTTTTATCTGAAATTCATTTTTTCTCTTTATTCATTTGAGAGTTCCTAAGAACCGATGAGGTTTTAAGTTGCTTGTGAGGATTTTCACTACTCTAAAGAGTAAAAGGCAAGGTGAAAAACTCTATATACAAGATATGAACTAAAGCGGATTTGATAGAGGCGAACTACACGCTAATTCCTTCGGTTTAATGTGCATCATTCATAGCATTTAGAGTATGTGTGTTACTTCCCCTGCTGGTTGATGATTGGACTAGCTGTTCTATGAAGTTTTAGGAGAAGTTGTGTTTGTTGAGCATGAAACATGGCACCGTAGCTTTGTGCCAATGCATGCCAAGCACCAGCATGATTAACTATCGCTTGGAGGAAAGGATATATTGTTTCAGAGATTAAGGATAAAATCCGTGAAAATAGTGTTGGAAAAATTTGTAGTATTTGTGATGGTCAATATAAACTAGATAGGAGAAGGAAAAGTCCGAGGCACGTGAAAACACATTTTCCTTAAAATAGTTTTGTCCCATCACACCGTGCCAGAGGTTAACTGGACAACTATTTCCCAGGATACAACAGATACGTGAAATCTGTTTTGCATGAAACAGTCTCACCACGAACTAGAACAGATATGAATGATGAAGACCAAGAAAAAGAGATAAAGGAAGCTTAAGAAACTCAAGATGAATGTTTCTGAATTGGGATGCCAAATGCTTGAAAATGAGCCACTATTTATAGGTGAAAAATCCTTTGGTCTAACTGAATAGGTGAAAAGCAGATTCATTGTACATACGTTTCAATGTATCTAACAAATTATATTCATTGAAGAAACATTTCAATGTATCTAACATATTAGATAAATTTTCTTCTGCTTATTAAATTCATTCATGATGAACACCAAGAAAAAGAGATAAAAGAGGCTTAAGAAACTCAAGATGAATGTTTCTGAATTGGGATACCAAATGCTTGAAAATGAGCCACTATTTATAGGTGACAAATCCTTTGGTCTAACTGAATAGGTGCATAGCAGATTTATTGTACATACGTTTCAATGTATCTAACAAATTAGATTCATTGAAAAAACATTTTAATGTATCTAACATATTAGATAAATTTCCTTCTGCTTATTAAATTCATTCATGAATAGTCACAACCTTTCAGCTCATTACAGAGTAAATCATAGGTTGATCAGGTCTTTTGGTATTACGCTTGATTTTCCCAACATAATGAGAAACTCAATTCTCATTCAAATTCGTCTCATTTCCAACAATCCCCCACATGAATGAGATATTGATTTGAATTAGAGGAAAATGTTCATTATCTGATTTCTGCATAGAGAAAGTAGGTGTCAGCACCTTTGAACTTCCCCCTTGTAAAGTACGCTTGCATTACTAGTTGGCCAGTAGATGTGATATCCTTGAACTGTCCTGCTGTATAGTGTAATAGAATCCCACGTACAGTACACAGAAACCCCTTTTATAAATGTTCTGTTCTAATGGTTTTGTTCATTATGGCCATGAACATGCCCTAGTTCTGCGAGATTACTAAAGAATTGAGACAACCAATTCTCCTTTGAAGCGGCCCTACTTCTCTCTCACATAGGTGACTGCTTAAATCTAAAGTAAATCATGATTAACTCTTTTAAGAGTCATTAAAGCAAATAATTGCTATCCTAAATGAAAGATTATCTGCTTGGGCCTAGCCAGAAACTCACTTTTGTGCTATGAATTCAAGAATCGGAATCTTTGGCCAGGCCTAGACGCTAGCACATCGCTATTCCAACCCTTGCTTGAAATAACATTGCGCAGGATCTTGGTTTGTACTCATTCTATGTACCACGCAACAAAAATTCTTAATGAAAGTGGAAACTTAAGAATTACCTATTGAAGCGTATACTCAGGTGATTCTCTTGTATGCCTCAAGACTTCGATTACACGTAGTGTGGGTAACAATTTAGCAAGCAATTGATCAGCAAATCACCATAATCCACTCGCCAGAAAATTCCAGCAACGTCGCCTAGCGCGTGAAGACCACGCGCCACTGTCGTCGAGACAAAACCGCCTCACGCGCCGCCTGAATTTAGTTCACAACCAGCCGCCGATCTTGGAGCAAGAGCTGCCGCACCAAGCTTTAAAAAAATCCGACTTTGAAAAGAAATAATTAATTTCTCTCTCTAGAATTTTATCTCCCTAGTTTTCTTGTCTTGAAAACTTATGAATTGTGTATTACAGAATAGCTAATCCCTTGTCTATATATAGAGTTACAAGAGAGACCCCAAGTTGGTTTAGGGTTGGTCTTCCTAATGGGTTTAGGTAATTAATTAGTTTCCAAATCCAATTAGGTAACCAATCTAATAGGATAAATCAAATCCAAATTAGATTCCTAATCTATAGGATTTTCTAATTCTAATTGAAAATTAAGACTTAATTAATTAATTAAATAATTCTACTTTGTTAATTACTCAATTAACCCTTAGGAATAATTAATCAATTAATTAATTCTATCTATTCAATTAACCCATTACAAAATTAATCGTACCACTAACGGATTAATTTTGGCACTACCATCCTACACCAGAATTGCTTCCAGAACAACTTAATTAATTTATTCTTAATCTCCCCACATCAAAGATATAGTGCTCGTTAACTTATTAATTTACTGATAAATTAATTAATTAACTTCTTTAATTCAGAGACTAGTACCACTCGACCTTTTTACTACACTGGACATAAGTCCACCAGCTGGGTTTAGTATAATAAACATAACAAGCTCATCTCGGGAGCACCATCACCCAGGACACACCGGTACATGGTTTCCTTTCGACAAGTAGTAGCACACCAAGTAACTAAACACGCGCACCCAACCTACCGAGACTATTGGCCACAATTGATCTCACCCATTGGCAGATTAAAGTACATTATGTCTAATTCTCATGCTCGCTCGAGTCTAGGGATTAAGAGACAGAATACTAAGAATGATTTGTCTATTAAATCAGTACAAGACAAATCATTCTAAATGGTAAAGTTCAATACGCCCCGGGCATATCTATATGATTCAATCAGTTTAGACAAACCAATTATCCGAATCACATAATAACCTAAACCGACAGTTTTCCAAAGTTGTATCGGTTACGAACCTCATTTATATATTATGTCTTTTAACCAATGATGAGATCTATTGTGTCACACAAGACACCTCATCATCTAACTACATAATATAAATGGACAAATAATGCAAAGCAAGATATAACCAAAAACATAAATCGATATATTAACTGGGAAAATGTACAATATAAGCATATCTTATGTATTCAACTCCAACAATCACCCACTAATACTTAAGCTGTGCTTTAAGTATACATCTACATTCAACTCCTATACACTCTGCTACTATATATCTAGAAAAACTGTCATGGCTTCCCTAAGTATCTGATTCCCATGCCCTCCACGTGAGCCTCAAAGACTTTTGAAGTCAATGTCTTCGTGAACGGATCTACAAGTTTATCCTCTGATTCTATCTTAGCCACGACCATGTCTTCTCTCTTTATGATATCTCATATCAAGTGGTACTTACGCTATATATGTTTACGCACCTTTTGGGCTCGTGGTTCCTTCGAGTTTGCTACTGCACCATTGTTATCACAATACACCGTGATAGACTTCTACAATCCAGGAATCACATCTAAGTCTACTAGGAAGTTCTTGAGCCACACTGTTTCCTTCGCTGCCTCTGACGCGGCAATGTATTCGGTCTCCATGGTAGATTTCACCACGCATTTCTGCTTGACACTCTGCCAAACTATGGCTCCACCTCCCAGAGTAAACACATACCCTGCGGTAGACTTGCTCTTATCCCTGTCGCCTTGGAAATCTGAATCCGTGTAACCTCGGGGTACCAGCTCTGGCGCCTGATAGACCAACACTTGGTCTCTTGTTCTGTGCAAATACTTGAGAATGTATTTTACTGCCTCCCAATGAGCTTTCCCAGGACTACTCTGATATCTGCTTATAATGCTAACGGCATAACAGATATCAGGCATCGTACACACCATGGCATACATGAGACTTCCTACTGCTAAAGCATAAGGAACTGTCTTCATGGCCTCTATCTCCTCAACATTCTTGGGAGACTGTTCTTTAAATAGATGCACTCTGTATCTGAAAGGTAGAAAACCTTTCTTGGAGTTTTGCATGTTAAAACGGGCCAGAATTGTATCGTTGTATGAAGCTTGGGAGAGCGTTAACGAACTTTTCCTACGATCTCGAATTATATTGATCCCAAGGATATGTCCCGCTTCCCCTAAGTCCTTCATATCAAAATGTTTGGATGGCCATGCCTTTACGTCTGATAACACTTTCTTGTTGTTGCTAATCAATAGAATGTCATCTATATAAAGCACTAGAAATACCACTGAGTTTCCATCACGTCTACGGTACACACATTGCTCATCCGGACACTGATTAAATTCGTATGACTGGATTACCTCATCAAACCGGATGTTCCAAGATCTAGATGCCTACTTAAGTTCGTAAATGGACCTCTTAAGCCTACAAACCTTATGCTCTTGGCCGTTTTTAACGAATCCCTCTGGTTGCTGCATGAAAATGGTTTTCCCAAGACTTCCCTTTAGGAAACCTATCTTGATATCCATCTGTCATATCTCATAATCTAAATGAGCAGCTATGGCCAAGATAATCCAGATCGACTTAAGCATGGCTACCGGGGAGAAGGTTTTCTCATAATCGATTCCCTCTTTCTGAGTATACCCCTTCGTCACCAGCCTAGCTTTAAAGGTTTCCACCTTTCTGTCATGTTCTCTCTTACGTTCGTGGACTCACTTGCATCCAATGGACATAAACCCATCAGGCAGGTCTACCAGCTCCCAGACTTGATTGTGGTCCATTGACCCCATCTCGGATATTATTGCCTTACGCCAAGATTCTGCATCTTTATCTCGAAGAGTCTCATTGTAGTTAATCGGGTCAGGTTCAGGCTCGCCTGGGACTAGGTTTGATGCCTCTCCCATACCAATGAACCTGTCGGGCTGTCTAACAACCCTCCCACTACGATGAGGCACCACCTGTGTAGGTGCATCATCTGTGATCACTTGTGCAGTGTGTGGTGTTTCTACTTGTGTTGGTGCATCAGGATTATTAGCTTGTCTTCTAAGCTCTTCTAGTACTATCTTACTCTTAGGCTTGTTATCTAAGATATAGTCTTCCTCTAAAAATCTAGCGTTGGTACTAACCACCACCTTCTGATCTTTAGGACTATAAAACTGACCACCTTTCATTCCCCTAGGATATCCTACAAACAGCATTAATTCTGTTCTTACATCTAACTTAGCCGCATCTGCCTTAAGCACATGTGCTGGGCAACCACAAATTCTGAGATGTCTTAGACTAGGCATTCGCCCGTTCCACAACTCTACTGGGGTTGAAGGCACGGTTGTAGATGGTATAAGATTAAGAATATACACCGCTATTTCTAAAGCATATCCCCAGAATAAACTCGGCAAATCACTATAGCTCATCATCAACCTAACCATTTCCATGAGAGTTTGATTCCTTCTTTCTGCTACACCGTTCTGCTGTGGCATGCCAGGTGCAGACAACTCAGATTGAATTCCTACCTCACTGAGGTATTCTCAAAATTTGTGAGACAGGTACTCCCCACCATGGTCTGATCGCAGTGTCTTGATACTCTTACCATTATGTTTCTCCACATCTGCCCAAAACTCTTTGAACTTACCAAAGCACTCGGACTTGTGATGCATTAGGTAAATGTACCCGTACCTTGAGTAGTCATCCGTGAACATCACGAAATACTCTAACCCACCTCGTGCTTGGACCGACATTGGTCCACACAAGTCAGAATGAATCAACTCTATTACTTCTTTGGCTCTATAACCTTTTGCTTTAAAAGGTCTCTTGGTCATCTTACCCTCCAAGCAAGATTCGCAGGTTGAATAACTGTCAATCTCTAATGAACCTAAAGGTCCATCATTGACCAACCTCTGAATCCTACTAAGTTTTATATGACCTAGCCTGAGATGCCAAAGATAGGTTTCATTCATTTCAGAATGTTTCTTCCTCTTATTAATGTTAGATAAAGAGCTATTTGTTTCTATGTTTTGCGCAACAGGGGAGTTAAAATTAACCACAAACAAATTGTCAGTCAATGAACCAGAAAAAATAAGTTTTTCATTTCTTCTAATAAAAACATAACCATTAGAAAAAATAAACTTATAATCGTTCTTTAAGATTTTAGAAACCGAAATAAAGCTCTTTCTAAAACTCGATACATAAAGATAATTAACTAACTCTAAACTAAAATTTTCAAAATTTAGAGTGATAACTCCCACTGCTTCTACTGACACTCTTGTAGTGTCGCCCATGTAAATGTCTAGCTCACCCTCTCTAAGCTTTTGGGTTACTTGGAACCCCTGTAATGAATTACAAACATGATCAGTGGCGCCTGAATCCACACACCAAGTATCTGTAGGAATCACCGCTAAACACGTCTCAATAATTTGGGCAAAAAATATCGTACCATTAGGCTTTGGACAATCCGCTTTCCAGTGTCCCATTTTCCCGCATCTGAATCACTTGCCTTTCGGCTTGCTCTTCTTTGCGATTTTAGGCTTAGCAGCAAGTTTCTTGGCTTTCTTTTTCTTCTTATTCTTCTTGCCTTTAGGGGCAGAATAAGAACTTGAAGTCTTCACTGTGACCAAAGCTTGCTTCTTCTCGTGGAAGATGCCTTCGACCGACACCAAATCAGTTAAGAGCTCGGGTAGAGTGTAAACTCTTTGATTCATATTATAATTGACCCAAAACTACTCAAATCTAGAGGGTAAGCTCTGGAGGATGATATCTATCTGACTTTCTGGGTCGATTTCACCTCCTAACACCTCTATCTCGTTGATGTTACTGATCATGTGAAGCACATGATCTCTCACCGATCCGCCCTCAGCCATTTTAGTGTTCATCAACTTTCTCATGGCTGATTGCTTAGCAGCCCTGCCTTGATGAGCGAACATCTCCCTCAGGTGAGCCATCATGTTGAAGGCAGAGACCATGGGATAAAACCGATGTTGCAGCACATTTGACACAGAGGCCAAAATATAGCACCGTGTCATCTCATCCGTTTTTCTCCACCTGGCATAGGAATCCCTATCCTCTTGAGGGGAGTTCTCGTTAGGCACATCTGGACATACTTTGGTGAGCACAAACTTATACTGCTCTGCCGTCAGGACAATGTCCAAGTTATGACTCCAGTCGACATAATTAGTTCCAGTTAACTTATTGTCTTTCAATATAGCAGCTAAGGGGTTGAATGCCATATCGAAAAAATTGTAAAATAAATAAACAGACAATGTTTCAGTTATAAAATCTAGAATTTTGAAAACAAGGAAATTCTAACAATTATTGACTTCCCTCAAAACAATAATTTTAATCCACCAACATCGCATTCACCAGGATTCTCGCAAGCCACGATAGTGTGGACGTTTACTCTAACCCATATTCGTTTGAGAAGAACCAAGTTCACTAACTACACTATCTGACCAAAAAATCTATTGATCAATGTAGCTAATAGTCGATGCTTTCAGCCATACAAATAAGCAGCGTAACCTCGATGGGATAACTACTGCCGATCGTACACTAAGTGTGTGCCATTACGTGACTTCTGAGCTTGTTACCTCAGGATAGTGCGCCTCAGATGGAGAGGGTGTCGCATTTCTCCTAGTTAAACTTATTCTAGTCATCTTAATCAGAAATTCATAATCTAGCGATCTCGTGGTCAGACTTATCCGAATAGAGGAAGGCCCTAATGCCAACGCGCAAGCCCACTCACATCGCATATTAAGTCGTAATGGTGGCTGTGGGGATATAAACCAACCCGCTCCCACTTAGATTTCTACATTGAGGATTTTTCCGGTTTTAACATGCAATTAAATAACCCTAAGTTATAAGCAACCATAAAACCATCATGCATCTAAAATACTGCACAAAAAATTAAAGCATAAAAAATTAAAACAATAAATAGGGGAAATAAATGCGAAAAATAAATTTCCCGACTATTATGGTTTTAATCGCTTCCATCTTCTACCTTGATCTCGTGTCCCATCACGTAACTCGATGAAAAGAGTCTTGAACTTCAAAAAACAAAAATTGGAGAAAAAACGAGCCAAAACTTGACCCGAACAGGCCACGTGTGCGTAGAATGCCTAAGGCGCGCCGCACGCGGCAATTGCTGCTCGCTGCTGCTGCGCCTGCTGCCGCGTGCTAGCGCAGCAAAACTGCTACGCCGCGCGGCAGCGGTGCTGCTACTTCCGGCGGTTGTCGGTGGTGGCTCCTGCCGAAGAGTCGTCGCCGGGGCAGCCTCTGCCACCTTTCCCTCATTCGCTTCTTCCCACGCTATTTGGTCTTCCTGCAATTCGTTATGGGTTTCTACGAATTAACAATAACCCAAAACCCACGAATTCAAGTTGCCTACCATAACTCCTTCGATTACAAAAATTAATTCTCCTACTACAAGGCTTTTTAGGAAAATTAATGAATCGAAATTACATAGAAAATCCTACTACAAATTTGATCTAATCCTATACTGCTTCCAACATGTGGTTATACTATTACAAACATTCATAATAAAATCAAATGTGGACATGTCCCGTAGTTTAATTAAAACCCATAAAAACGAAACCATAATAGTCGGGATTTCTTAACCACCTGCAAATAAAACCATGTGATAAATTGAACAAGCACAAAACCCAAAACCAGGCTCGGATACCAATTGAAATATTATCTACCCGGGCCTAGCTAGAAACTCACTTTCGTGATACGCATTCCAGAATCGGAATCTCTGGCCAGGCCTAGACGTTAGCACAATCCCTATTCCAACCCTTGCTTGAAATAACATTGCGCAGAATCTTGGTTTGTACTCATTCCATTTACCACACAACAAAAATTCTTAAATAAAGCGGAAACTTAAGAATTACCTATTGAAGCGTATACTCAAGTGATTCTCTTTTATGCCTCAAGACTTTGATTGCACGTTGTGTGGACAACGATCTAGCAAGCAATTAATCAGCAAATCACCACAATCCACTCGCCAAAAAATTTCAGCACCGCCGCCTAGCACGTGAAGACCACACGCCATCACCGCCGAGAGAAAACCGCCCCACGCGCAGCCGCTAAAGCTTTCACGCTCTGCCGAAATTTAGTTCACAACCAGCCGCCGATCTTGAAGAAAGAGCTGTCGCGCCAAACATTAAAAAAATCCCACTTTGAGAAGAAATAATTAATTTTTCTCTCTAGTTTTCTTGTCTTGAAAACTTATGAATTACGTATTGTGGAATAGCTAATCCCTTGTCAATATATAGAGTTACAAGAGAGACCCCAAGTTGGTTTAGGATTGATCTTCCTAATGGGTTTAGGTAATTAATTAGTTTCCAAATCCAATTAGGTAACCAATCTAATAGGATAAATCAAATCCAAATTAGATTCCTAATCTCTAGGATTATCTAATTATAATTGAAACTTAAGACTTAATTAATTAATTAAATAATTCCACTTTTTTAATTACTCAATTAACCCTTAGGAATAATTAATCAATTAATTAATTTTACCTATTCAATTAACTCATTACAAAATTAATCGTACCATTAACAGATTAATTTTGGATCTACCATCATACACCTGAATTGCTTCCTGAATAACTTAATTAATTTATTCTTAATCTCCCCAAATCAAAGATATAGTGCTCGTTAACTTATTAATTTACTGAAAAATTAATTAATTAACTTCTTTAATATCGAAAATAGTACCACTCGACCTTTTTACTATGTCCGACATAAGTCCACCAGCTGAGTTTAGTATAATAAACAAAACGAGCTCATCTCGGGAGCACTATCACCCCGGACGCACCGGTACATGGTTTCCTTTCGACAAGCAGCAGCACACCAAGTAACTAAACACACGCACCCAACCTACCGAGACTATTGGCCACAATTGACCTCACCCATTGGCAGATTAAAGTACACTATGTCTAATCCTCTTGCCCGCTCGAGTCTAGGGATTAAGAGATAGAATACTAAGAATAATTTGTCTATTAAATCAGTACAAGATAAATCATTCTAAATGGTCAAGTTCAATATGCCCCGGGCATATCTATATGATTCAATCAGTTTAGACAAACCAATTATCCGAATCACATAATAACCTAAACAAAAAGTTTGTCCAAAGCTGTCTCGGTTACAAACCTCATTTATATATTATGTCTTTTAACCAATGATGAGATCTACTGGGTCACACAAGACACCTCATCATCTAACTACATAATATAAATGGAAAAATAATGCATAGCAAGATATAATCAAAACATAAATCGATATATTAACTGGGAAAATGTACAATATAAGCATAGCTTATGTATTCAACTCCAACACTGAATTCATCAATCACTGTTTATCGATAAGAATGAGGTTAATGAGGTTTCAATAACCCCACAGTGACCGTACTTAGTCTTTAAGTAGGTTGTCCCATTGAACCTAGATCTTAAGATCTCCAGTCAACTAGGTTGGGTTTTCCTTCAAAGATTGATCATTTGCCCAGGCTTTACACCCATTCTTATTGTCAATCTCTCAACTGACTCTCTATTTAACCCTTTGGTAAGCGGATCCACAATGTTATCCTTTGATTTTACATAATCAATTGAGATAACCTCTGTAGAGAGTAGTTGTCGAATGGTATTATGTCGACGACGAATATGTCTGGAATTACCATTGTACATAGTACTCTATGCCCTTCCAATCATAGATTGGTTACCGCAATGTATACAAATAGGTGACATAGGTTTTTTCCCAATTTGGAATATCCTCTAAAAAGTGTTGAAGCCATTCAGCTCCTTTTCCACATTAATCGAGTGCAATAAACTCAGATTTAATCGTTGATCTAGATATCACTGTCTGTTTTGAGGATTTCCACGACATAACTGCACCTAGGGGTGAAAGTGGTTCGGCCGAAACCGACCAAACCGGCCAAACCGATCAAGTTTTATCGGTTTGGCCGGTCTCAAAATATATATAATTACTTGTCGATTTAAAAATTTTCAAACCGATAGAAACGGCTCGGCCGATGGTTTCAATAATAAAACCGGTCACTTCGGCCGGACCGGCCGTTTTTAATTTAATATATATAATAAATATATCAGATCAAGAATATAAAAGAAATCATACAATAGAACTAAAACATACTTAACAAGGGAGATCACATCAAGATTATATAGACATCAGATCAGCGAATACTTGACATCAGATCAAAAGACTATAGATATCAAATCAAGAATATAAAAGAAATCATACAATAGAACTAAAATATACTTAACAAGGGAGATCACATCAGCATTATATAGACATCAGATCAGCGACTTGACATCAGATCAACAGACTATAGATATCAGATCAAGAATATAAAAGAAATCATACAGTAGAACTAAAACATACTTAACAAGGGAGATCACATCAGGATTATATAGACATCAGATCAGCGAATACTTGACATCAGATCAAACGACTATAGATATCAGATCAAGAATATAAAAGAAATCATACAATAGAACTAAAACATACTTAACAAGGGAGATCACATCAGGATTATATAGACATCAGATCAGTGAATACTTGACATCAGATCAACAGATTATAGATATCAGATCAAGAATATAAAAGAAATCATACAATAGAACTAAAACATACTTAACGAGGGAGATCACATCAGGATTATATAGACATCAGATCAGCGAATACTAGACATCAGATCAAAAGACTATAGATATCAGATCAAGAATATAAAAAAAATCATACAATAGAACTAAAACATACTTAACAAGGGAGATCACATGAGGATTATATAGACATCAGATAGCGAATACTTGACATCAGATCAATAGACAATAGATATCAGATCAAGAATATAAAAGAAATCATACAGTAGAACTAAAACATACTTAACAAGGGAGATCACATCAGGATTATATAGACATCAGATCAGCGAATACTTGACATCAGATCAACAGACAATAGATATCAGATCAAGAATATAAAAAAAATCATACAGTAGAACTAAAACTTACTTAACAAGGGAGATCACATCAGGATTATATAGACATCAGATCAGCGAATACTTGACATCAGATCAACAGACTATAGATATCATATCAAGAATATAAAAGAAATCATACACTAGAACTAAAACATACTTAACAAGGGAAATCACATCAGAATTATATAGACATCAGATCAGCGAATACTAGACATCAGATCAACAGACTATAGATATCAGATCAAGAATATAAAAGAAATCAATTATTTTTGTGAATAAAAAAATAAATAGAAATTTTATCTACTAGAGATTATGTGTAAGCTGTAAAAATGATGTTGGTGTTGAATCATGAGGAAAATTATTTGATGTTCGTTAATTTAAATTAAAGTAACATAACTAACATGAATGCATTGAGCGAGATAACTAAATTAATATTATTATTATATTTGAATAAATCAGTTTTCTTATACTTACTATTTATTTTACCATGAGAATACTTTGGTTTTGAGCATGTATACCAATTTATATAAATGTTTATTATTACTATTATATATATTGGATATTTTCCTTTTCTTTTACAATCCTAAAAAACTAAGTTTTATACTCACTGGACACCAAGCATCGAGTGATGAATTAGACTAGTAAATGTAAATATGTGAGATTAGCTGCACCCCATTTTTGGTCTTGCGAGCTAATAATGGACATAGCTAATTATCGAAGTCTATATATTTTCATTGACTGGCTGGGTAGTTACCACTTTCAAATGATAGTTTCCATTGATGTTTTACAAAATATAGAAGCTCCCGTTATTGTATTTGTGTGTACTTGTTTTTTTGAAATAAAACGTAAATTTGTTTGAAACCATCCAAACCGGCCGAACCAAACCGTCTCAATATGGTTTGGCCGACTTGGTTTGGCATATTTATTTGGCCGACTTGGTTTGAAAATTTGTCAAACCGTAGTTATTGGTTTGGCCAGTACTTTAGCCTTCAAATCGGCCAAACCGGCCGATTTACACCCCTAACTGCACCAGCTAGTGTGAACACATAGCCACTTGTGCATGTTGAGTCCTTTATATCAGATATCCAATTCAAATTTGTAAATTCTTTAAGCACAACATGATATCTGGTATAATGAAGTTCATAGTCACGAGTAAACTTTAAGTACCTTAGTACTATAATTATGGCATATCAGTGCTCATTTCCTGGTTTACTCGTTTATGAACTCAATTTGCTTACCACATAAGCAATATCTGGTATAGAACAACTCATTAGATATATCAAACTCCCTATAATTCTGGAGTATTCTACTTGAGAAATACTCTCTCCATGATTTATGGATAATTGGAGTCTGTTATCTAATGGTGTTCTTTCAATTCCAGAGTCATTTCCATTTTAACTCTACAAGAGTTTTAACTTTGTGATGAGATTGACTCAAGACAAGACCATTTGCTATTCATATGACTTTAGCCTCTAAAATCAAATCAACAAATTCAACATTTCAAACTTTAAATTTAACATGTTATAGGTAACACATACCAATTTCTATTGCTATCAATGAGTATGTTATTCACACATAGACATTACAAGACGAAGCAGTCTTATGTCTATTTCTCATTAACATTTTTTAAAAATCATTGATTTCGAATCTATTGGTAATATGTTGTCTTATTTAAGATGGTGTCTGGACTTTAAAACCCTCAGGTTTGCTCCACACATGGTTCAACATCTAGATCCCACACAGGATTCAATATCTAGTTTTCCTTTAAACGAACTATCATTTTATGAATATTTCACAATTCATAAGTGTATGATACCAAGTATCACTTGTTATAAAATTTTATCTCATTGGGAGATAATTCTATTAAAGTGATCCAAGCACGTTATTGCTTATTTACTTTTATTATATATGGGAGAACCATTAACACCCAACTATGATTCTTTAATATAGAATCATTTTTCCCGCTTGGATTCTTCTGAAATGATCAAACTCAGAAAGTCATAAATTCATCATTGACTTTCCCATTTCACTCGTTGTTGTGTTTGCGTTCAACGTTTTGAACCACTTTTACTATAGAATTATACAGTCATAGATTATAAAGATTTAATCCGTCACAGAGGACTTAATCTTTATAGCCTCTAGCAAATATTTTTAAATTTGCAAGACATTTTAAAACTCAAAAATGCCTTTTGCACTCCTCATATGACGACCCCCACACTTGCATGTATTTATAAGGTGGTCTCTTTTATTTATTTATTTTAAAGATATCTTACTTTAAAAATGTTCGTTTAACAAGAAATCGTCCCCCCACATTTGGTAGGTCTTGTTAAACTCAGGAAATATCACATTTGACATTTTTTTCATTATGCGATTTTCATCATATAGAAGTAACTATGGTAGACACTTCATGGATAACTCTATGTTCTGTAAAGAAATCACCAATTGGTGTCTCACTCACCACTTATACCACTATTCAGTTTATGAATTCTTATATCGAGTTGACACTTAACCTCGATCTCATAAAGAATAAAATCTCTTCATAGAGAATATATCTCAAAAGATGCATTATTGAGAATAATGAACTCTTATTGAGAATATCTCACTTGTCCCTTTTTCACGTTCAGATTTTCATTGAAATGAATACGTGTAGACACTTTATAGACAAATCTATATTGTGTGAAGAAGTCACCAAAAAAGTGGTTCACTCACAACGTTTATTCACTTCTTAATCTCATAAAGAATCTTCTCGTAGGAAACAAGTATCTCACATCCCATTTATCTATTTGTACTCATAGATGTGTCCATTGCCACCATGAGGTTTGGACCAAAGAATCAACATAATGTTGTTATTCCTCAACTCTTTCATAACACAAGAAGAGTTCTTCATAATTTCCAAATTCATCTATGTGACAAAATTTCCAAAATTCTCATGGTTCATGCATTATATCACATTTTAGCACGTACAAATGCGTAATCAAAATACATAGAATGAGCACTTCAATATAGAATCATAGAATTAATCAAAACATTAAGTCTTCCTACCGATTCATGACTTTATAAAGCATTAAGTCATCAGTTTTTCCTTCATTTACTCAAAAGATTTCCAAACACCAAACCTGATGCAGCAAAATTTCAATTTTGGCATTATTCAAAGTGATGTGATCAATGCAGCCAAACCTTCACATTTTGGTTTTGGCATTATTCAACCAATCTTTGAATTAATTAATTTAAATCAAATGGTCCTTCCAGCTAAAACTGAAACTATTCTCCAATAATCCTTACGGACTATTTATAGGTTGTAGGGTAAAAATAGAATTAATCACCAAATTAATTCCTTAATAAATTTCATTGGCAAGCAATAAATCCAGCCATTTTGGTAACCATCAATTTATAGGTTACACACCAAAGCTTAAACTCCAAAACCGATGCCAATAAAAAGGCCATTATATTTGGTTTTTGACATGCAAATTTGGTTTCACAAAACCACTAGTCAATTTACAGATTTTGGGCATTAATCTCCAAATCGATTTTGGAGACATCAATTTGAAAAATCAAAACTCAATCTGCAATTTTTTTTGTTTCTTTTGGGAAATTAATCCAAAACATGAAACTACAGCTAAACCTCAATCTAAACTCTTATAATGGTAAATTAAATAAGGTGGCCTTAAGTTTCGTCACTTTAATCAAGCCATCAGTTTCCAAATTGATACCTTTCAATTTTGGCATCCGTTTTGCTAATCCTTTGGTTTGGAATGACTCCAAATTGGAGAAATTAAATTGAAACATGAAACTATCCCTTTAACTCTCGGTTTTAGCATGAAACCATCACTACTTCAATTTTCAAAACTGAAACTTTAATTTCCATATCAATTTAATTTTGTGAAAAATGTAGCCAAATTAATACAAATTAAATATGCTACCATTTATTTTTCCAAAATTAAAACGACATTAAATATGAAAAACTTGAATCCACCTTTAAATATCAATAAAGAGAACAAGCATGACGTGTAACTCAATGATTCCAAGTTTGATAGCAATCATATCACTAAGCCAAACAAACATATTGTCATGTATATTGCCAATCATAATCATGTATTGCAATATCAAACTTAAATGTCATACCTTCGTAGAGAAATTAAATTTCCCCGTTCTAATATTCATATCCATGAAAGATTCTCTGGAACTAGGAACATCAATCCATTCTAACTTAACCTCAATCTCTCGATGTTCATCAACCCATCTTCGAAGATGATATTCCCTAGGTAGATCTTGATTGACTTTGAATCCCTTCATCAGAGTTGTATTATCTTGTGCACTTTCACCAAATCCAAAAACTTTTATTGCCATCAGAAATACAAACATAAAACTATTTTAAGATTGTTGAAAAAATTTGTAGTATTTGTGATGGCCAATATAAAATAGATAGGAGAAGGAAAAGTCTGAGGCATGTGAAAATACTTTTTCCTTAAAATAGTTTTGCCCTCTCACACCGTGCCAGAGGTTAACTGGACAACTGTTCCCATGATACAATGGATACGTGAAATCTATTTTGCACAAAACAGTCTCACCGCGAACTAGAATAGAGAAAAATGATGAACACCAAGAAAAGGAGATAAAGGAGGCTTAAGAAACTCAAGAAGAATGTTTCTGAATAAAGATGTCAAATGCTTGAAAATGAGCCACTATTTATAGGTGAAAAATCCTTTGGTCTAACTGAATCGGTGCATAACAGATTCATTGTACATACGTTTCAATGTATCTAACAAATTAGATTCATTGAAGAAACATTTCAATGTATCTAACATATTAGATACATTTCCTTCTGCTTATTAAATTCATTCATGAATAGTCATAACCTTTCAGCTCATTACACAGTAAACCATAGGTTGATCAGGCCTTTTGGTATTACCCTTGATTTTCTTAACATAATGAGAAAATCAATTCTCATTCAAATTCGTCTCATTTCCAACAAATATAAGTTGATCCTTTTGAAGTCAAGTAAAAAATTTAGGATTGGGAATGATAACGAGAGGATCACTACACGAGATTGTGGAGGATAGGACAATTTTAGAGCCATGACGGATGTCTGTGAGAATGAACATAGTTATAAGACGAGAGAATTAGAATTTCCATGGGACATAATTCTCACGAGATGTAAGTTTGATAGCAAACGAATAATATATGAGAACGAGATATGAGTGAACTAGATAATGGAGGAGGAGACAGTGGCGAAGGAGGATGAAGACATTTTACTATTTAGGGAGGGGTTCTTGATACTCTGATACTAAGTTACAAAAAGAGAGAACTTGTGAAGAAATTGATTATATTGCACTAATAATATTACTGTTGACGTTGGTTATATACGTAGCTACAAGATTGATACTACTGCAATAACTACTATTTAAGTTGACCTAGTTTTTGGGGAGGGGGAGGGAGGAGACAAAGAGAGAATCAACTTGGCCCCTAGCCGCCTATACTAGTTCTCTTAGAAACTTCTATTTTTAAAATAAATAATTAGAAGATGTAATCACGCAATGTGCAGTGCCCAGTAAATCAAGTAATTATTCTTTAAAAATAAATTTAATTTTTAAAAATTAATAAGTAAATTAGACAATAGATTATAATATATTATATTTTAAATATATTATATTTTAATTATTAGATTGGCATGGTCCCTGTGCAAGGATGACTCGGGCAAATTGAAAAATGGTCCAAAATTTTCATACATTTCGTGAATGCAATTGGCCGGCCGATTTCTTAGCTAAGCAGGGATCTTCATGGTTTTTAATTTCGTTTCTTCATCAAGAGGATCTTCCTTCCAGGTTTCAGGGCATGATTAGTATGGACCAAGCAGCGGTATCTTCTATTCGGGTAATTAAATATGAGTGTCTAGTATTTATTTATTTATTTATCTTTAGTATAGGGGGCTCCTATTTAGGAGTATTGGTGCATATTTAGATAGGGGCTCCCTGCGGGGGAGTATTGGTGTTTTGTTTAGAGTTGAAAGGGTCGTGGGCAATGTATTATTCTTTTATTATTAAATTTTAATAATATGGTAGCTAATTTCACCGATCTGTCTTGTTCGATGGGGCTTGTGGGACTGTTTGCTTAAAAAAATTATATATTTTTTTAATTTATTGTAACATAAATTGTAAGTGTACTGTTAAAAAATCAAATTATTTTTATAAAATGAATACAATATAAAATATACTCCCTCTTATTTGGCTAAAATACCTTTTTGATCCCTTATAATTGGCATTGTTTCACTTTTGGTTGCTTATAACTTTACGGAAACCTTTTTAGTCCCCAACCTTTAATTTTTTTAGGTGTTTCGGTCCCTTTTAACGGAATTTTTTATAAACTAACGGTTTGACCAAAAAGTCAAACTTTAACGGTCCAAAAACCTAATATTAACCCCACTATAATTAGTTTATCCATTTTAAGGGACAAAAAGTGATGAGAGTGCCAATTATAAGAGACTATAAAAGTATTTTGGCAATTGAATTTTGGTTATATTCTTTATAATCACGAAAACCTATTTCAACTCAGATTGACCCGTTTTGAGCTGGATTGGCCCATTTAGAACTGGGCGACCCGTTTTGTAAATTTTGAATTTTCATAATTTCAATGCAAAATTAATTTTTACATCCATTTTTATAATCATGGAAACCTGTTTCACCCGGGTTGACCCGTTTCGAGTTGGGTTGACCCGTTTCATAAATTTTGAATTTTCATTATTTAAATACAAAATTATTTTTACATGCGTTTTTATAATAAGGCAAACATATTTCAACCCGAGTTGACCCGTTTCGAACTGGGTCGACCCGTTTCATAAATTTTGAATTTTTATCCTTTCAATGTAAAATTATTTTTTACATGCATTTTTATAATCACGGAAACATTTTTTAACCCGGGTTGATCCGTTTTGAGTTGGGTCGACCCGATTCGTTAATTTTGAATTTTCATCATTTCAATGCAAAATAATTTTTTACATACATTTTTATAATCACGGAAACCTATTTCAATCCAGGTTGACCCATGTCGAGCTGGATCGGTCCATTTTGAACAGGGTCGACCCATTTCATAAATTTTGAATTTTCATCATTTCAATGAAAAATTATTTTTTACATTCGTTTTTATAATCACGAAAACCTATTTCATACCGGGTCGGTCCATTTTGAGCTAGATCGACCCAATTTTAAACGGGTCAAACCGGATTGAAATAGGTTCCTGCTACTATAAAAATGCGTGTGAAAAATAATTTTGCATTGAAAGAACGAAAATCAAAAATTTACTAAATTGGTCGACTGGGCTCGAAACAGGTCTACCCATCTCAAAACGGGCCAACCTGGGTTGACATAGGTTTTTGTGATTATAGAAATGCATATAAATAATAATTTTGCATTCAAATGATGAAAATTCATAATTTACGAAACAGACCCAACTCGAAACGGATCAACTCAAGTTGAAATAGGTTTGCGTGATTATAAAAATGCATGTAAAAATAATTTTGCATTGAAATAATGAAAATTAAAAATTTATGAAACGGGTCGACCCACTTCGAAGCTGGGTCGACCTAATTCGAAACGGGTCAAGTCGGGTTGAAACAGATTTCTGTGATTATAAAAATGGATGTAAAAAATAATTTTTCATTGAAATGATAAAAATTTAAAATTTACAAAACGGGTCGACCCAGTTTGAAATGGGCTGATCCAGCTCAAAACAGGTCAATCCGGGTTGAAATATATTTTCGTAATTATAAAAAATATAACCAAAATTCAATTGCCCAAATGCATTTTTAGTCCCTTGTAATTGGCACTCTCATCACTTTTGGTCCCTTAAAATGGATAAATTAACTATGGTTGGGTCAATATTAGAGTTTTGGACGGTCAAAGTTTGAATTTTTTGTCAAATTGTTAGTTTACAAAAAATTCCGTTAAGAGAGACCGAAACACCTAATAAATTAAAGGTTTGGGACTAAAAAGGCACCCATAAAGTTATAAGGAATCAAAAGGGAGATAATGCCAATTATAAGGGACCAAAAAGGCATTTTGGCCCTCTTATTTTTACCTAATTTTGAGAGTTATTTTATATTATATTTTATATTTTTAACATATTTCTAAATTAATTTAGTAAAATTTTAATAAAATATAAGTGAAATATTATTTTGACAAAATAATTATAATAAAAAATAAAAACATCGTTTTCAATGAGAAAATAATAAAAATTTTAATCCTTGAATAATATTGAAGGAAAAATATCATTATATTATCCAATTTAAATAATTATTATATAAATGTAAAATGTATATTATATAAAAGACGGTAGATTTATTTTTGCTGAGGCTTGCACGTTGTAAAATGTTTCCTCCTTACAAGCTGAAATCTCAGTACTATTAGCGGTAGGGCTGGCAATTCGTGTCGTGTTCGTGTTATCGTGTTCGGGTTGGCGTGTTGGCGTGTCGAGAAACCCCCAACCCTAACCCGACCCATTTAATTAATCGTGTCGAAAACTCCAACCCTAACCCGACCCATTTATAATCGTGTCGACCCGAACCTAACCCGCGTAACCCGTTTAATTGTTGATAGGTAATTTTTCGGTCCAAATTTTCACCACAGAAAAAGGGGACTAAATTTGTCAATGAGACTAAAACATACATGTTTATTTATAATAACACCATCTAAAATTTGTATCTATCAAATTCAAATCCATCAATTTAAATTTAACCATAACATTCTTATACATGACATCAACATAAATTTCATCAATTTAAATTCTTCCTAATACAACCAAAATCCAATTCAATCCAACCAAAATAAATAAAATCCAAAGGTAATTACAGTTACAAAATTTAAATAAAAAAATACCACCATAGGAAGTCCTGTTGAATTTTTGATTTGGAAATTTGAAAGTTTCATCAATTATTAAGGTTATAAAATTTAATTTTTTAAAAAATATTTTTTTAACGGGTTCACGTGTCAACCCGCCAACCCGTCGTGTCGACCCAAACCCGACCCGCTATTTAAACGTGTCGACCCAAACCCGACCCATTTATTATACGTGTCAAAAATCTCAACCCTAACCCGCTTTTTTTCGTGTCGTGTCCGTGTCGGGTTATCGTGTCGTGTCAGCAATTGCCAGCCCTAATTAGCGGCTATCATATACAATAAATGCAAGAGGCTGGAGGGCATTCAATTCCTATCCGACAATAGCTTTGTGGTTTTGATGTTTAACCAAAATGATCACCTCCTATGGTTTGAGTTTTTCACCCTTAAGGAGATTGTTGGTTTCACGTATTCCTCCAATTCCTTCTTAACCCATATTTATTGGGAGGGGAAAATGCCAGCAGATTATCTTGCCAAAATGGGTTCTGCTGAACAATCAATATCTTTTGTTAACCTTCTCCTGGTCCCGGCTAGACTCTGCGCTTTGCTTGCTTTTTATCAGAATTCGGTTCCAACTCTCCGAGTCCATTAGACTAGGAAGATAGGCCTCTCCAAGGGAGTTTAGTTTTTTTGTATAATATTTTTAGGAGTTACTTTTGATGCTTGTATATCATAGGCTGAGAGCTTTATTTTTTTCGTAAAGTTCCACGGTTCTCACCTTTTGTAACAATCTTTCTAGCTAATATTAGGGTATCTAAACCCGCCAGCCCTTGGCTTGGGAGATTGTTATTCAATAAAATATATATATATATATATATATATATAAAAAGAAATAGATGTAGTTCAATGACCATGTGAATGACAAAAAATTTTACTTAGATTGTGGTACAAAGAAATATATTACCACATATATCCTATAACAATAGTTATGTTAAATTTATTTTTGGTTCAAAATAGTTTATATTTTTACTAGTAATTTATATTATTTTATTTTCAAATCCAAATAATTTAATTACATATTATTTTCATATAATTTATAATAAAAATATAAATTTATAAATGAAAATATAATAATAAATGATTTTATTTAAATTTTACATTGTTCAAAAAAATCTATTTTATTTTAAAATGATAATTAGAATTACTATTCGAGAGAATGAGTATTTGAAAAATATGAATGGACACATGATGGGATTACTAGTTACTGCCTTAATTTTACTATCTGAATTCTTATTTGTAGCTCAAAATTACTATTTGTAGCTCAAATTTTTATGTAAAATGACCAAAATGCCCCTCAAATAAATTATAAATGATTTAAAATAAAAAATATTTTAAAAAATCTTGCAATGGATGACCCACTCAAATTAAGCACGGTCACAATGGGCGGACCACCTAAAAAAGGCACCGAAACCACCGATGAAACGCATGAAGAAACACACTCACCATGGTAAACCGCACCTAAAATGGGCGCGACACCATGGGTACGGACACATTAGTAAGGCATCCAATAACATGGATGAAGCGCCTGTTTAAGGCGCAGAAACCGTGATGCGATTTGCTTGCAAATCGTACCATGGTGCTCCGCGCCCAAAAGAGGCGCAACCACTAACGGGAAACACTCATTATTAAGGCGTTTAACCCCATGGTGGCCGCGCCTCTTTTGGGCACGGCTTTCAACCCATTGATATATGTATTCCATGCGGGGCATTTTCGCCCTAACCCTCTAAAAACCAAAAAAACTCCTTCAACCATTTCTCTTCAAACAAACCTCCTATAGAACGAAAGGGCGCATGGACGGTGGAGGAGACGAACCGCGAAGGTGCCATGGAGTTGGAAAAGGGTTATTCGGGCAGGTAAATTATTTTGTCAAACATTTTCTTTATTCAAATTCGGTGGAGATACTTCGGTTCCAAAATTGCCTCCGACTGATAGCATGTGCGAACCGTTGGAGGCGATTTTTCAACCCAAGGATCGTATAGGCGATCCGTCGGGTACGATTAATCAACCGACAGATCGCCCAAGTGATCCTTTTGGTGCAAGTTATTAGCCGGAGGGATCGCCTATGCGATCCGTGGTTTGCGGCTAATCCATCATTGGATCGCATAGGCGATCCAAAGGCTGCTGAATCGCCACCGATTGATCACACAGGCGATCGATTGGTGGCGATTCACAAACCTTTGGATTGCCTAGGAGATCGATCGGTGGAAAATCGCCACCGATCGATCGCATAGGCGATCAGCCACTAATTGATCGCATGGGCGATCCTCCAGTCAAACGCACGTGTTGACCGTGCGTTTGACCTGTCAAAATCATTTTCTTCCACAATTTTAATTAAATTTTGAAATTATAAGTATAATTTATATAATTTTATTTATTTAAATAATTTATATAATTTCTTTTAACATTATTTGTTTACATTACCTTCGTTAAATGTTTTGTAGGTTCCGAGGCAAATAATTCCGCAACAGCGACCTACGGCTTCCCATAGGAAGTGAAAAGCATCTAGCTCATCCCACCAACGACCTGATGAGCCATCTCATTCGAGGGAGGATGATCACATTGGCGGGCCGGAGAATGAGATGGACTTTCTACTACACGAGCCCACGGGTGAGATGGAGTATCTTATGGGCGACGAGGAGCATCCCATTGGGGGTGGGATGGAGTATCACAGCGACCGCTCTATTGAGGAGCAGGGTGATGATGACGATGACGATGACGGTGACGGTGATGGTGATGGTGATGGTGGTGGTGGTGGTGGTGGTGGTGACGCTAGCGGTGCTGGTGGTGATACTAGCGGTGATGGCTGTGAGAAGGAGCAGGTCATCACTCATAGGCGACGAGTCGGGGATGGTCGCTTCACGGTGAAAGGTACACGCTGAAAACGATAAATATTTAAATTCAATTTATTGTATTAGTATTTTAAAATTGTATTTAAATATGCGATTTACGTGATTTATTTAATTTTATTTTATGATTATTTGAATATACGATTTACATGATTTATTTAATATAATTTTATGATTAATTTAATATGTGATTTATTTTATTTGATTTCATGATTATTTTAATATGTGATTTATTTTATTTTATGATTATTTTAATATATGATTTATTTTATTTGATTTTATGATTGTTTTAATATGTGATTTATTTAATTTAATTTAATGATTATTTTAATATTCAATTGACGTGATTTATTTAATTTAATTTTATGATTATTTTGATATGTGATATATTTTAATTTAATTTTATGATTATTTAAATATGTGATTTATTTAATATAATTTTATGATTATTTGAATATGCGATTTACTTAATTTTGACATGTAATTTATGATTATTTTAATTACTTAAAATACTATTTGTCGTTGTTATTTATAAAAATATGTTTATGAATTTAGACAAGAATAAGCGCCCCAGTGTTGAGTTGGATCCATGGGAGGTGACTGTACCTTGTATTGGAGGGCCTGTGGATGGATCAGTCATACCCAGTTGGTTTTGTTGGATTTGAATACATAAGCTATGCTTGTGTTGTATATTTTCCCTGAAAGTTTTGGTAGGATCTGGGTTTGCACTTGCTTGATTTACACACAACAAAAATTTCTATTAAAGCGGAATCTTAGAAAAGTATCTTTGAAGCGTGCACCTGGTGATTCTCTTGTATGCCTCAAGACTATGACTTCACGTTGTGTGGGCAACGAACTAGAAGCCAATTGATCAGCTACTCACCACAATCCACCTGCTAGAAAACTCTAGCCCCGCAGCACCTGGCACGTACTATAAACGCACCGCCCGCAGAGAGAGAAAGCTACGCGCAGCTGGTATAGACCAAGGCCAAAATTTCAGCCACTAGAAACCCAAAAACCAGCTGCACACTTTCTTGAAAATTCGACTTGGAGAGAGAAACGTTTTCTCTCTCTAGAATTTTCTCTCTCTAGAAATCCTGTGGATTAATTGTGTTATTGTGTATTCTGAATGACTGATCCCTTGTCTATTTATTGAGTTACAAGAGAGACTCCAAGTTGGTTTAGGATTGGTCTTCCTACTGGATTTTTTCCTTCAATCCTGTTTCTGGACTGATACAGATTCTGTTTCCTTCAATCCTGTTCCTGGACTGATACACTCCCAACTGTCACAGGGATTCACTTATCCCAATCCAGTTCCTGGGATGAATCACTCCCAACTAACACAGGGATTCACTTATCCCAAACCAGTTCCTGGGATGATTCACGACCAACTGACACAAGGATTAATTAATTTCTAAATTAATTAAATCTACCTTTGTCAACAACCCAGTACATAATTAATCATACCACTAACGGATTAATTATGACACTACCAACCTACACCAGAATTGCTTCCGGAATAACTTAATTAAATCATATTCATAATCTCCCCACATCAAAGATATAGTGCTCGTTAATTCATTAATTTACTGATAAATTAATTCATCAACTTCTTTAATTCCGAGACTAGTACCACTCGACCTTTTTACTATACCGGACATAAGTCCACCGGCCGGGTTTAGTATAATAAACATTTCGAGCTCATCTCGGGAGCACCATCACCCCGGACGCACCGGTACATGGTTTCCTTTTCGACAAGCAGCAACACACCAAGTAACTAAACACGCGCACCCAACCTACCGAGACTATTGGCCACATTTGACCTCACCCATTGGCAGATCAAAGTACACTATGTCTAATCCTCATGCCCACTCGAGTCTAGGGATTTAGAGATAGAATACAAGGATCGATTTGTCTATTAAATCAGTACAAGACAAATCATTCCTAAGAGTCAAGTTCAATATGCCCCGGGCATATTTATATGATTCAATTAGTTTAGACAAACTAATTATCTGAATCACATAATAACCTAGACTGATAGTTTGTCCAAAGCTGTCTCGGTTACGAACCTCATTTATATATTATGTCTTTCAACCAATGATGAGATCTACTGTGTCGCACCAGACACCTCATCATCTACTTACATAATATAAATGGACGATTAATGCACAACAAGATATGACTGAAACACAAATCGATATATTAAACTGGGAAACTGTACAATACAAGCATAGCTTATGTATTCTACTCCAACAATCTCCCACTAATATTTAAGCTGTGCTTTAAGTATACAACTACATACAATCCTACCCATTCTGCTGCTATCTATCTAGAAAAAAATGTCAAGGCTCTCCTAAGCATCTGATCCCCATGCCCTTCACGTGAGCCTAAAACACTTTTAAAGTCAATGTTTTCGTGAATGGATCTGCAAGGTTATCCTCTGATGCTATCTTAGCCACGACTACATCTACCCTCTTTACGATGTCTCGTATCAGGTGGTACTTGTGCTGTATATGTTTACTCGCCTTGTGGGCTCGTGGTTTCTTCGAGTTTCCTACTGCACCGTCGTTATCACAATAAACCGTGATAGACTTCTGCAAACCAGGAATCACATCTAAGTCCACTAGGAAGTTCTTGAGCCATACTGCTTCTTTCGCTGCCTCTGATGCGGCAACATACTCAGCCTCCATGGTAGAGTCCGCCACGCATTTCTACTTGACACTCTGCCAAACTATGGCTCCATCTCCTAGAGTAAACACATACCCTGAGGTAGACTTGCTCTTGTCCCTGTCGCCTTGGAAATCTGAATCCGTGTAACCTCGGGGTACCAGCTCAGACGCCTGATAGACCAGAACTTGGTCCCTCATTCTGCGCAAATACTTGAGAATGCATTTTACTGCCTCCCAATGAGCTTTCCCGGGGTTACTTTGATATCTGCTCAACATGCCCACGGCATAACAAAGATCAGGCCTCGTACACAACATGGCATACATGAGACTTCTTACTGCCAAAGTATATGGAACTGTCTTCATGGTCTCTATTTCCTCAACAGTCTTAGGAGACTGTTCCTTAGATAGAAACACTCCATGCCTGAAAGGTAGAAAACCTTTCTTGGAGTTCTGCATGTTAAAACGGGCCAGAATCGTGTCTATGTACGAAGCTTGGGAGAGCGTTAACGAACGTTTCCTACGATCTCGAATAATCTTGATCCCAAGGATATGTCCCGCTTCCCCTAAGTCCTTCATATCAAATTTCTTGGACAGCCATGCCTTTACGTCTGATAACACTTTCTTGTTGTTGCCAATCAATAGAATGTCATCTACATAAAGCACAAGAAACACCACTGAGTTTCCATCACGTCTGCGATATACACATTGCTCATCCGGAAACTGAGTAAATCCAAAAGACTGGATTACCTCATCAAACCGGATGTTCCAAGATCTGGATGCCTGCTTAAGTCCATAAATAGACTTCTTAAGTCTGCAAACCTTATGCTCTTGGCCTTTTTCAATGAATCTCTCTGGTTGCTGCATAAAGATGGTTTCCTCAAGACTTCCATTTAGGAAAGCTGTATTGACATCCATCTGCTAACTCTCATAATCCATATGAGCAGCTATGGCCAAGAGAATCCAGATCGACTTAAGCATGGCTACCGGGGAGAAGGTTTCCTCATAATCGATTCCCTCTTTCTAAGTATACCCCTTCGCCACCATCCTACCTTTAAAGGTTTCCACCTTCCCGTCAGATCCTCTCTTACGTTTGGAGACTCACTTGCATCCAATGGGCTTAAACCCATCAGGCAGGTCCACAAGCTCCCAGACTTAATTGTGGTCCATTGACCCCATCTCGGATATCATTGCCTTACGCCGAGATTCTGCATCTTTATCTCGAAGTGCCTCATTGTAGTTAACTAGGTCAGGTTCAGGCACACCTGGGACTAGGTCTGAAGACTCTCTCATGCCAATGAACCTATCTGGCTGTCTCACAACCCTCCCACTATGACGAGGCACCGCCTGTGTAGGCGCATCATTTGTGATCTCATGTGCAGTGGGTGGTGTATCTACTTATGCTGGTGCATCAGGATTAGTAGTTTGTCGTCTAAGCTCTTCTAGTACTATCTTACTCTTGGGCTTGTGGTCTAAGACATAGTCCTCTTCTAAAAATCTAGCGTTGGTACTTACCACCACCTTCTGATCTTTAGGACTATAGAATAGAACACCTTTCGTTCCTCTAGGATATCCTACAAACAGCATTAATTCTATTCTTGCATCTAACTTAGCCGTATCTGCCTTAAGCACATGTGCTGGGCAGCCCCAAATTCTGAGATGTCTTAGACTGGGCTTCCGCCCGTTCCACAACTCTACTGGGGTTGAAGGCACGGTTTTAGATGGTATAAGATTAAGAATATACATTGCCGTTTCCAAGGCATATCTCCAGAACGAACTTGGCAAATCACTATAGCTCATCATGGACCTAACCATTTCCATAAGAGTTCGATTCCTCCTTTCTGCTACACCATTCTGCTGTGGCGTGCCAGGTGCAGACAACTGAGACTGAATTCCTACCTCAGTGAGGTAATCTCGAAATTCATGGGACAGGTACTCCCCACCATGATCTGAACGCGGTGTCTTGATACTCTTACCATGATGCTTCTCCACATCTGCCCGAAACTCTTGAACTTGCCAAAACATTCGGACTTGTGGCGCATTAGGTAAATGTATCCGTACCTGGAGTAGTCATCTGTGAACATCACGAAATACTCATATCCCCCTCGTGCCTAGACCGTCATAGGTCCACACAAGTCAGAATGAATCAACTCTAATACCTCTTTAGCTCTATAGCCTTTTGCTTTAAAAGGTCTCTTGGTCATCTTACCTTCCAAGCAAGATTCGCAGGTTGCATAACTGTCAATATCTAATGAACCCAAAGGTCCATCATTGACCAACCTCTGAATCCTACTAAGGTTTATATGACCTAGCCTTAGATGCCAAAGATAGGTTTGATTCATTTCAAAAGGTCTCTTCCTCTTATTAATGTTAGATACTGAGCTATCTATTTCTATGTTTTGCGCAACAGGGGAGTTAAAGTTAATCCACAAACAAATTATCCGCCAATGAACCAGAACAAATAAGTTTTTCATTTCTTCTAATAACAACACAGTCATCAGAAAAAATAAACTTATACCCGTTCTTCAAGAGTTTAGAAACCGAAATCAAGTTCTTTCTAAAAACCCGGTACATAAAGACAATTAACTAACTCTAAGCTAGAATTTTCGAAATTCAATTTAACTACTCCCACTGCTTTTACTGACACTCTTGTAGTGTCGCCCAAGTAGATATCCAATTCGCCTTCTCTAAGCTTCTGGATTACTTGGAACCCTTGCAAAGAATTACAAACACGGTCAGTGGCACCTGAATCCACACACCAAGTATCTGTGGGAATCGCCCCTAAACATGTCTCAGTAATTAAGGCAGAATTTATCGTACTTATAAGGTTTGGACAATCTGCTTTCCAATGTCCCATCTTATTGCACTTGAAGCACTTGTCTTTCGACTTCTTCTTTGCAATATTTGGCTTAGGCACAATTTGTGCCTTTTTAGCTACTCCCTCGAGCTTTCTCTTCTTCTTTCCAGCCTCAGGCTCAGAAGAAGATTCTAAAGCTTTGACTGTGACTAAAGCTCGCTTCTTCTCTTGAAGAAGACTTTTAGCCGCCATCAACTATGCCAAGAGCTCGGATGAACTCCACAACATCTTACTTATATTGTAGTTCAACCGAATCCGCTCATAGCTTTGAGGTAAAATCTGGAGGACAATATCGGCTTTGGTTTCACCAACGATTTCGCCTCCCACTACATCAACCTTGTTGATGTTACTAATCATGTCAATGACACGATCTCTCACAGGAGCGCTCTCAGCCCTAAGGACAATGTCCAAGTTACGACTTCCATCAACATTATTAGTTCCAGTTAAATTGTTGTTTTTCAAAATAGCAGCTAAAGGATTGAATGCCATATCGATTTAAACTGGAAAGTAAACAAACAATGTGCAACCATAAAACCAGACATTCTTTAATTCATACATCTAAAATACAGCATAAAAATAAAGCATAAAAATTAAAACAATAAATACGGGAAATAAATTCGAAAAAATAAATTCCCCGACTATTATGGTTTTAATTGCTTCCATCATTTGCCTTGATCTCGTGTCCCGCCACGTCACTCGATGGAGAGAGTCTTGAACTTCAAAAAATGAAAACTGGAGGAAAAACGGGCCAAAAACAGCCCGAACGGCCCGAACGGGTCGCCCGGGCCGCACGGGCCGCAGCGCGCACAGCCAGCACGGGCCGTGCGCGCGGCCCTGCACCTGTGAGCCCGCGCGCCCAGCAGCAGCGCACAGCAGCTACTGCGTGAAGCGACTGCTACCTGCTGCTGCCTTTTTTAGCTGCCGGCCGGCGCGACTGCTACCGGCGGTCGTTGCCGACGTCGCCTCCTGCCGCCAACTCCTCATTCGCTTTTTCCCAAGCTATTTGGTCTTCTTGCAATTCGTTCTGGGTTTTCCTGGGTTTCTTCAAATTCATGATAACCCAAAACCCACGAATCCAAGTCGCCCACCATAACGCCTTCGATTACATAAAAAAATAATTTTCCTACTACAAGGCATTCTAGGAAAATTAAACAATCGAAATTACATAGAAAAAATCCTACTACAGATTTGATCTAATCCTACACGGCTTCCAGCACGTGGTTATACTATTACAAACATTCATTATAAAATTAAATTCGGACATGTCCCGGAGTTGAATTAAAACCCATACCAAACGTAACCATAATAGTCGGGATTCTAAACCACCTGCAAATAAAACCATGTAATAAATCGAACAAGCACAGAACCCCCTAAACCAGGCTCTGATACCAATTGAAAGATTTTGGTAGGATCTGGGTTTGCACTTGCTTGATTTACCACGCAACAAAAATTTCTATTAAAGCGAAATCTTAGAAAAGTACCTTTGAAGCGTGCACCTGGTGATTCTCTTGTATGCCTCAAGACTATGACTTCACGTTGTGTGGACAACGAACTAGAAGCCAATTGATCAGCTACTCACCATAATCCACCTGCTAGAAAACTCTAGCCCCGCAGCACCTGGCACGTACTATAAACGCACCGCCCACAGAGAGAGAAAGCTACACGCAGCTGGTATAGACCAAGGCCAAAATTTCAGCCACTAGAAACCCAAAAACCAGCTGCACACTTTCTTGAAAATTCGACTTGGAGAGAGAAACGTTTTCTCTCTCTAGAATTTTCTCTCTCTAGAAATCCTGTGGATTAATTGTGTTATTGTGTATTCTGAATGACTGATCCCTTTTCTATTTATAGAGTTACAAGAGAGACTCCAAGTTGGTTTAGGATTGGTCTTCCTACTGGGTTTCTGTTTTCCTTCAATCCTGTTTCTGGACTGATACAGATTCTGTTTCCTTCAATCCTGTTCCTGGACTGATACACTCCTAACTGTCACAGGGATTCACTTATCCCAATCCAGTTCCTGGGATGAATCACTCCCAACTGACACAGGGATTCACTTATCCCAAACCAGTTCCTGGGATGATTCACGACTAACTGACACAAAGATTAATTAATTTCTAAATTAATTAAATCGTGTATGTGGCGCTATGATGGTACGGGGTACAAGGTAGAGTTTAGCCGCGATATGTTTTATCTGTGGGACTCATTCACTGATGGGAGTAGTATACGGACGAATAGATTGCTGCACAGTGACACCAATCCAGGCTCATGTACTGATGATTACATGGAGTGGTACGCGAGGCACTCCCACCCGCATATATTTGCTGCTATATCACTCCATGACGCAAAACAAATTCCTCCGCGAGGCAACACTGAATATGTAAGTTATAATTTTTTTAATTTAATTTTGTAATTCATGGTTTCTTATCGATTATTTAAATAAATTTTTTTTGTTTACATGATATAGTGGATGAGAGAGAGTTTGGCGGTATCACGGAGGTTTTGTGAGATCATCAGATATCAGGTCTGTGACGAGGCAGATGAGTGCGAGGAGCAGCTTGCTAGTTTGGTGGATCGCTGGCATTTGGCCCAATGATATGTTATTGTCATTCTCTGATTGATTTTGTACTATGCTAACGGATTTAGTGACTTATTTCCTTCGAACTATGTTTGTGTCTTTTTTATTTTAGAGCAATGTGCTCTATGGTACGGATTTATGTATTTTGTTTGGATTTACATTGTGTTTGTTATAGAAATACATCGCACACTAATAAATCCATATACGAAATATAGAACTATTAGATGTGTAATAAATAAAAATAAATGGTCAATTGAAATTAAATTACATAGAAATGTCACAAACACATCTAAACTGATCCAGGACATATTTTACGCTATTCCTTAATCCTTTCCAAGAATCTCGGAGACCTCGCAAACTCAGCTAAACTAGGATCGCGGTGCTTCTCCCACATACAGACCAAGGGTGGGATAGGGCAATTAGTAAAAAAACTTACACTTATAAAATGAATGTCATGAATGTGTGCAATGCATATTTCCTTGTCCGACACCGTGGCACCATCTACCTCCCTCACAAGTAATATAGAGAAACAACAAGCTGGACTGCGATCACTGAGATGTATGATCAATGAGTTCGAATAATTGGCAATAGCAAATAAGTTAGTTGGTGTGTGCATCCAATGTTCTAAGCCACACGATGATGCCCGATGAGCTATCCTCTTAATTGCCCAATCTATAGCTCTCTCACGAGGAATCTCATCAGGTGCACATGCCTCCAAAATACCAATGTACTTATCTTGATTTGCAAGAATCTCCCCAGTAGCCGCCATCCAAACTGTTGCCCAGAGCTCCTCGTTTCCATATAGAGAGTGTGCCATAGATCTGAAACCACAGTTGCCATCTGACTTCACATTCAAATAACAAGTACAGTAAGGGTGAATATACTCAAGAAGGAGGGCACAACTCTGTACTTCTTCTCTACCTAAAAAAAAAAAATAGTTAAATATAATATTCATATAATAGCCATATAGAAATAACAGTGATTGTATGCCTTACCATCCTCAAACTGTAATTTGTGACTCAACGAATGGTCCGATGTATTAGATCGATTTGTCGCGTGCTCATAGCCATTCTGCGTGTGCATAACAGATGAATGCAATCTTTGCCGCCCGCGAGATCTTTCCAAGATAGCGGGCTCACACGCACTAGTCATGTCAGGAAACAGAGCCTCATCCATTAAGACAAGTGCCTGACGCATCAATGCAGCTGGACTGCTCTCAAATACAGGAATGATTTTCTCGCAGAAGTACCTGTTAATAATAAATATAAATTATACAAGCAAATAATATAAACAACTTATATTTATTAAAAAAATAAATCGTATTCAAAGCTATGTACGTACCTGAGTTCCAGAGAAATGGTATTCGATGCTGCTTCAGAGGGTACGATCTGCAATCTCTTCCTGAACTCGTGCAACTTGTCCATTGTGAGCTTGTCATTTGATTCCTTTACTTTGAATAGCTCACAAGCACACAGAATACCATGAGTCACCTTGCAGAAGCATTGACATTTCTCAAACACTTTGTCGCCCCACCTAGTCATATTTTTAACTTGTTTGCTGATCAAATCCATACAATGGTGCGACACAAGACCATGCAACAGATCATATGGGATTCGTATCTTATCGGTTGGTCTCGTCGAAATAGAATCCTCAAGTTTTTCTCTACAACAATTTATGCGTGTGTGTAAAGTTAAAATCACATCAAATTAATAATCGCGTATTTATATAATTTAATAAAATAAAGCAGCAATAATATAAATTAATATACTTACTTGATATGAGATAACTGGTGAGTGACATGGTCGTCAATCACTGCAAACAGCGTGTCAAGTGCTTGGGTGCCAGAATTCATCCAATCTTTAAGTGCAACATGAGTACTCTACACTCTATTGCTACTTGTATTGCCAAGATGGAAAATTTGGTTTGTCCAAGCCTTAGAAATTTTCTCTTTATGGGAAAGCCATGTACCCTCCAAGTAGACCACAGCTTCATGCGCAATAGTAGAGTAACTATCCCTGAAAAACTGTAGTAAAATTTCATACTCTTTAACTGTTGGCGCATTAATGATTTGCTTCCACATGGCTTTGACATCCCTTTTTATTCTCTCTCCACGAACTTTTTTTCTCAACATTGCATCAACATCACGGTCTATATGTCACAAGCATAACAGGTGGTGTGAATGTGGAAAATGATTCTTAATAGGCCTCAGCAAATCACCCTCTTTATCTGAGACAATAGCACTTGGCGCATATACATCATCCAACAACATCCTCAAATGCAACATCACCCAACCGTATGTGATAGCAGACTCATATCTCAAAAGGGCAAATGCAATATTGAAGTTCATATTGGTAGGAGTCATACCTATCATCTGAAAGAGGGGCATTTTGTACTTGTTGGTCTTGTATGTTGAATCAACCACAATCACCCAATGATATCGAGCGAACAATTGAATTGATGCTGGATGAGCTATGAATGCATGGGTGATCTCACCTGTGCCCAATTCCTTCTGGATTTTAACATAATAATGTTTCTCCTTAGCCAAACGAACAAATTTTTCCCCAATATCTCTACCTTGCAGCTCATCCTCACTGTCCTGTGCTTTTTGATTGTATACAGCCTTGATTATCACATTATCATTGGGGTACTCCGCATCAATCATTGCCTTGATGATTTTTGGCTTCACATTTCCCTTGCCCAACCTTTGAGCTAATGCCCTTGCTTCGTCACTCATGAAGCTAACCTGTCTATGCCCCTGTGGATAAACTATACTAGAATGATTGTGCGTTGACTCATAACCGGGATATGTTCTAATCCACCAACCAAATTTCGGCTCGTTCTTGCAATATTACTTGAAAGGGCACTCACATCCTTTGCGTCTGGTATTCTTCATTTCTTTGGGGGGAGGCCCCTGCTCAATAGGATCTCTCCATCGTGCGCACCGATACATGTAAGTATTTGCTTTTTGAGTACACCCAGGGATAACAAGCTCGAAACATAGTTCATTGGCTACTTCTTTGCAATGCTGAAATGCTTCTTCGTGAGTCTTAAAATAAATGGGAGACTCAAAATAGGCACTCAAATCAACCGACAGATCGGGTAATTCAACTGGATCCAGCATCATTCATAAAATAAACATAAGTTCACTTTTCTAATTATACAAAATAAAACTAAATATGAAAAAACATAATATTAACAATAACAAACTTTAAATTATATTGAATACTTAGCAAATTATGAAAAAACCCCCATTTTGGTGAAAAAGCCTATACTAGGCGTTTATACCATGGCAAGAACGCCCAAAATGGCCGAGTAACCCATTGTTCGAACGCCACCAAATGGTGGCAAAACAATGGGGAAATCGCCCATTTTTGGAGTTCAAACAAAGGTACAATCGCCCAAAATAGGCGTTGCAACCATGGACAAAGCAACGCAAAATTTTGGCGTTCATCCATTGATTCCACGCCTAAAATGGGTACGAACTCCATTGTACGGCCATCCTCTACAGGCGTTTGGACAATGGTTTCCTGCTCATTTTTGTCGTGGTTACCGTTGGGTACACTTCCATTTTGGACGTGACTACAATGGTCTCACCACCCGTTTTGTGCGTCCGAACCATTGTGTACCCCACCTAAAATGAAAGTGCGTACCATGGATATTGTAAACCTACAACATAACGAATACATAACGAAAACGTACCATTTTCCAAAGAATCGTGAACTAATGCATTTCATCAACGTAGTTCAACGAGCGTTGTTGAGTTTTCACGAATGTTTAGAGGGGTTTTTGGAGTGTTTGGCGAATTGAGAAGTTGATAAAATTGTTTTAGTAGCTCAAATTTTATTGACTTCGGTGGTCACCTGTTTTGGGCATGGTCACCATGGTTTGGCCGCATAAAAAATGCGTTTTTACCATGGGTAAGGCGCCTTACTAATGCGTCCGTGTCCATGGTGCCGCGCCCATTTTAGGTGCGGTTCACCATGGTGAGTGTGTTTTTCCATGCGTTTCATCGGTGGTTCCGGTGCCTTTTTTAGGTGGTCCGCCCATTGTGACTGTGCTTAATTTGAGTGGGTCATCCATCGTAAATTCGATTTTTTTAAATATTTTGTATTTAAAATCATTTATTATTTATTCAAGGGGCATTTTGATCATTTTATACTAAAATTTGAGTTACAAATAGCAATTTTGAGCTACAAATAGCAATTTTGAGCTACAAATAGCAAGTCCCTTTTACTATTTATCACCTCAAATTGGACTTAATTGCCCTTATGAATATTCTTTGACCTCCCTTCATTTTCCCTCTCTCTCTCTCTCTCTCCCCTCTGCCCTCCACTTCCCAGCTGTTGGTGTATCTGCCCTTTTTAAGGGCTATATAGACATTTGTCCTTTGATTGATGATTTATCAGATGAGTTAATTTCATGAATGTAACATTCTTGTGCATGTTTTAATTCATGAAATCAATCCGCCAAAAGAAACATTCCATGGATTGCTTAGACCGTGAGTGATTCTTTTGAGTAGTACTTGTACGATGATCCTTAGATTAGGAATCAATACATGGTTTTAGGTGAATTGTAGTGTGTTTTGACATACACCTAACGGGTCCGTAATAGGTTGCCAAGTACATGATTGGGTATGTTGGAGTAGAATACATCAGCTATGCTTGTATTGTACAATTTCCCAGTTTAATATATCGATTTGTGTTTCAGTCATATCTTGTTGTGCATTAATCGTCCATTTATATTATGTAAGTAGATGATGAGGTGTCTGGTGCGACACAGTAGATCTCATCATTGGTTGAATGACATAATATATAAATGAGGTTCGTAACCGAGATGGTTTTGGACAAACTGTCGGTCTAGGTTATTATGTGATTCAGATAATTAGTTTGTCTAAACTAATTGAATCATATATATATGCCCGGGGCATGTTGAACTTGACTCTTAGGAATGATTTGTCTTGTACTGATTTAATAGACAAATCGATCCTTGTATTCTATCTCTAAATCCCTAGACTCGAGTGGGCATGAGGATTAGACATAGTGTACTTTGATCTGCCAATGGGTGAGGTCAAATGTGGCCAATAGTCTCGGTAGGTTGGGTGCGCGTGTTTAGTT
Source organism: Knoxia roxburghii (assembly GCA_030378225.1). Lineage (NCBI taxonomy): Eukaryota > Viridiplantae > Streptophyta > Magnoliopsida > Gentianales > Rubiaceae > Knoxia > Knoxia roxburghii. The sequence goes on along the minus strand of CM059415.1, from coordinate 38,052,123 downwards.
AGTTGGTGTGCTGCTGCTTGTCGAAAGGAAACCATATACCGGTGCGTCCGGGGTGATGGTGCTCCCGAGATAAACTCGAAATGTTTATTATACTAAACCCGGCCGGTGGACTTATGTCCGGTATAGTAAAAAGGTCGAGTGGTACTAGTCTCGGAATTAAAGAAGTTGGTGAATTAATTTATCAGTAAATTAATGAATTAACGAGCACTATATCTTTGATGTGGGGAGATTATGAATATAATTTAATTAAGTTGTTCCGGAAGCAATTCTGGTGTAGGTTGGTAGTGCCATAATTAATCCGTTAGTGGTACGATTAATTATGTACTAGGTTGTTGACAAAGGTAGATTTAATTAATTTAGAAATTAATTAATCCTTGTGTCAGTTGGTTGTGAAACATCCCAGGAACTGGTTTGGGATAAGTGAATCCCTGTGTCAGTTGGGAGTGATTCATCCCAGGAACTGGATTGGGATAAGTGAATCCCTGTGACAGTTGGGAGTGTATCAGTCCAGGAACAGGATTGAAGGAAATAGAATCTGTATCAGTCCAGAAACAGGATTGAAGGAAAACAGAAACCCAGTAGGAAGACCAATCCTAAACCAACTTGGAGTCTCTCTTGTAACTCTATAAATAGACAAGGGATCAGTTATTCAAGACACACAATTCAACAATTAATCCACAGGATTTCTAGGGAGAGAAAATTCTAGAGAGAGAAAACGTTTCTCTCTCAAGTCGAATTTTCAAGAAGTTTTGGCGGCTGGTTTTTCTTCCTAGTGGCCGAATTTTTAAGCCCTTGGTGTATACCAGCTGCAAGCAACTTTTTCTCTCTCTCCGGGCAGTGCGTTTGTAGTACGTGCTAGGTGCAGAGGTGCTGGATTTTTCTAGCAGGTGGATTGTGGTGAGTAGCTGATCAATTGGCTTCTAGTTCGTTGCCCACACAACGTGAAGTCATAGTCTTGAGGCATACAAGAGAATCACCAGGTGCACGCTTCAAAGGTACTTTTCTAAGGTTCCGCTTTAATTAGAAATTTTTGTTGCGTGGTAAATTGAGCAAGTGCAAACCCAGATCCTACCAAAATCTTTTAGGGTATACTATGAGTCACGCTAAGGTATGTATGTGAAGTGATGGGACTACAAGTCTCTCTTAAGTGAGAGATGATATCTTAACCACTTGATAGTGAACTAAGACGTGCATGGCCATGCCCGAGAAATGATAAGTGTTATCATTTGCTTGAATAGAATCAGTGTCACTAAGAGATCAAGTAAAGTTTAGCTAAATAAGGATGATGGTTCCATGCCCTATGCTAAATAGGATATCAATGTAGAGGACCGTACATAGTATGCTCGGGAAGTTGTGTTGAATCACCGTTCGACCCTCCATTCTGAATTGAGTAGTCATTATGTCTTGCTAAAGACCACTAATGATTTATGGATTAATCAATGAGACTGATTTATCCATTGTCAATTTGGAATGGGCCTACATGATCGCACATAAAAGAGTTCGATTATACAGAATTGTCTGCACTAAGTATAATTGTTATACATAGACAAATTGTATTTAAATAAATAGTTTAATTAAATATTATGAAAAGTTTTGTGGTATTAATTAAGAGTTAATTAAGTACTTAAGAAGAATTGGAATAGGATGACAAATCAAGGGACCTAATTACAAATTAAGGTTTTTGACCCATCAGCCTAATTCATGGGTCACTGGGTGATCCATAGGTTTTGGTAAAATAAGTAAATAATCTTTTAATTATTTACTGACTAAGTCTTATGGTTTTATATGTCTATAAAACTGCGGGACTTGTTCAGTTGAAAGACAGGCGTGAGTTTCTGAAAAGAAAATTTTACCAGAATCTCTAGTGCTTGACAGTAGAGAGCATCCAACGTCTCTTTAGGAGAGTGATTTGGTGGCGATCAATCCCGGACGAACATCAATGAGGATCCAGGTGCGGCAACCGATTATGCTACGAGGGTAAGCTTTAGAAGCTTTGAAATTAGGCATTTTCGTTGCGTAAGAGTTGGGCTCAATTTTAGTGTTAAGATTAAAATTAATTAATTAAACCACATAATTTGTTTTGAAATTAATTTATCTTGATTGGATGGAAATGGTCTCCTTAGTAGAAAAATGGTTTTTTCTGGGTGTTTTTGTGTCCCGTCAGAAAAAAGGGCTATTTGGCCATAGGTTTCAAAAAAGGCTAAGATTTTTCTTTTTGGCCGGAAACTGGACTTCTTGGATTTTTCACCGGAAAACGAAATTTCGCAAGAGGAAAACCGATTTGGGTTTCTGGGTTTTCAAAATTGATTTCGCCAGGAAGAACAATGATTGACCGGAGTTTGTTTTGTTTTGGCATCAAAATGAGTTTGTTTTTCCTTGGGTTTTCGATGAACTCGTTTGAAAAACTTGTCAGAAAATGGGGTTTGAATGGTTTTAATTCTCTTACCGGCAAACGAAATCAAGGAAAGGTTCCGAGAATTCTGTTTGGTTTTCAAAATTGTTTTTCTTTTGTTGCTTCTTTGGGTTTTGAAGCTCCACCGGAAAACCGATTTTGTTTTTGGTTTTTGGTCGCTGAGTCACCGGGAAAACAATTTTGTTTTTGGGATTTTGATTTGCAGGGGAAGTTTTCGCCGGAAAAATGCACAAGCCAGACTTGGAGTTTGGGCATGGAATTTTTCGTCTCAATTGCCAACGGGATCAAAGATCGATCAGATTAATCTGCAGCTCCTCGCGATCTTTCGGGTCCAGAGGTCTCAGGAGAAGAACGGGCAGTGGTGAGGGTCTCCGCTACTCATTCCTTGAAAGTTCCGAAGTCACGATTCGTGATCGGAGACACGATCAGATTTCGCCTCAATCGGGGACCAGATATGGTCTTGATATCGAAGAGGGATACCGGCGCTGCAATGCGAAAACAATGCCAGAAGAGACAATCGGCGTTGAACTCCGAAAGTCCAGAAAGCCGACGGCGAGATTGAGTGAATGATGGTTGGCGGCGGCTGGGGGCTGATTTTACTATAATACCCCCACCGCCCCATAAAACCCTAGAAGGAAATGAAGAGCAGATGCCCTAATGGGCTTAAATTACTAAAATGCCACGCCGCCCCAAGAAACCCTAATTGGCTAAGAGAGACTAATTGGCTAAGAGAGACGGCAAGGGGGCAGAAACCCTAAAAGGGTAGATTTACCAAATTGCTCCGTTGTAGCCTCTAATTACCAAAAGTGCCATCAGCCTTTTAAAAATGGTTCTAAATTGCAGAATGGCCCCTGCACTTTGAGTACTCCTCAAAACATTACCCAAAATTTTATTTAAATTACCAAACTGCCTCATAATTCAAGGAAAATTGTTTTCTGATTTTGTTTTAAAATTTGATAAGATTTTAAAATTAAATTATCTTATCAGATTTTATTTTAAATTTGAGATAGGATTAAAATTTTGTTTAAAATTATTATCTTATCAAAATATTTAAAATTTTTAAAGTTTAGATAATTATCCCAATTAGATTAGGATAATTAGAAAAATATTTAAAATTTTAAATTTAGAAAATTATCTTAATTAGATTAAGATAATTAGAAAAATATTTGAAATTTGAAATTTGAAATTTAAATAATTATTTTAATTAGATTAGGATAATTAGAAAAATATTTTAAATTTAAAATTTAAATAGTTATCTTAATTAGATTAGGATAATTAGAGAAAAAAATAAATAAATAAAATTAATTAATGAGATTAGTTAATTAATTTATTAATTTATGATTTATTTATTTATTTTTTTTATGATTTATTTATGATTTCAAATTTAAATTGTTTAAATTGTGAAATGCATACATAATCATGTGAAAAAATATTCATGCATCATTTTGACCAAATGAATAAACAAGAGATTGATTAAAATTGATCATGACACGATCAATTTTAATAGTGTAATAGTTACACAATCCTTTAAAATTATTCGGCTTAATTAAAATGAACTTGTATAAAGCACTTGCATTCTTATGTGTTTTTCGTGCATGAATTGGGCTTAAAATTATTTTAATTTGGGGGCCTGCGAGCCTATTAAATTCTATGTAATTTAGTAGAATTATATAGGCCTAAATTCAAGTAATTCCAAGGAGTCCAAGGTGGAGCCTAGGAATGGAAACCCGATAATGAAGGCCCAAATGAAAACAAAAATTTTAAAAGCCTTGTAATAGACTAGAACCCAATTCATTGTATTTTATTCACTTTAAATATATTTGATATATGTTATTGTGAATGATGAAAAACAAAATGCATGTTAAGCTATTCAAACTAAATCCCTAAAAATCTAAGTCATAAAATTGCTTCCATACTTAGGGGCTCGCCAGAGTATCGAACATCTGTGGACTTGGAGAGCACAAGGGCCTCAGGTTTTCTTCGTGAGGCGAGTTGTTACATAATAGGTGCCCAACTTTACTCACTACCACTATGTGGAAAAACTGTTTGGATATTTATTGATGTGATGCTTCGAGGGATGGTTTGACTTAGGAAAATCAGTCCTAGTTTGACTTGATAAGTGACTAGGATTGGCTTTGCAATGATAGAATGGTTTCAAACATTTGGAATATTCATCCTATCACCAAAAAGTTGCATGGTGATGCAATTGGAAATCGTTAAGTTGTATGAGATATGATTTGAATGCTGCCTACCAAAAGGGCCCGATCCCTACGATACTTGCCAAAGCAAGATTGTGGTTTGGTTCTTTGTGGATTTTCGGACACAAAATTGTGCAGGATTTCAATTTTGGCTATTTCGGAAATGATTTTATTAAAACTCATTCTAATATTTTGCATTATTCTTTTGTGGATTGCATTATCTTGCACTTAAATTTCAAATCACTGTCCATAAGAAACATTTTAAAACAAGAAACGAAGCGTTATTGTCTTAGAAGCTACTTTGCCCGAAATACCCAAAAAATGCTACAAAGGTTGCTCAAAAGGCCTTGGAAGGCAAAAAGAACAAGTCCAATGATGTGACATGTTTGAGACTTGCTTCAGAAACATGAATATGGAAGCGTTCCATATTTATGCTTCACAAAGAAAAAGTATTCTAAAGAGCATACTAGTAACGAAAGGTTCGTTACATTGATAGCATTAAATTTCCTATAAGATAACGAAGGATTCGTCTGTGAGTACTTTCCTAGTCAAGTGAAAGGGTATATTGATACTCTAGAGAGACTAGGTGTACCTCGGTTCAGGAAATTAGACATTAATATCATCTTGGCTTCATTGCTAGATGAGTACAATAGCTTCGTGGTAAATTTCAACATGTATAAGATGCCGAAAAATGCTTAGCAGGCCCTTGAGAAAGATACTCAAGTGTTAGTGGTTGAAAAGGACAAAGTGAACAAGAGAAAATTCAATGGCAAGGCAAATTTGTTGGGAACAAGGAGGCACGCGGTAAGACTGTTACCAAGGCCAAGCCAGATTTTAAGACTAAACCCGAAAATAACACTACATGTTTCTATTACAATGAATGTCATTGGAAGAGAAAATGTAAAGTGTATCAAGAAAAATCCTTTATACCTATGGCACTATCATTAGCGAGAAACGTGTTCAAAGGCTTCATGAGATGGAGTTATTGGGTAATTTGATTTCGAATCATATGACACGTGTGAACCCTGTTTGCAAGGCAAAATGACAAAGAATCCTTTCAACAAGAAATTTGAAAAGACTAGTGAGCTATTGGCCCCAATACAACGAGATGTTTGTAGCCCAATGAGCACACAAGCCAAAGATGGATTCGTTTACTTCATGACTTTCACTTATAACTATATCAGATATGGTTATAAAAGTGAGACCTTTGAAAAGTTCAAAGTGTTTAATATTAAGTAGAGAATAAATTGGAATGAAGGATCAAGGTTATTCGCTCCAATTGGGGATGTGTATACCTAAGTGATGAGTTCGATGGCTATCTAAAATATTGTGGAATTGTTTCACAGCTGACTACGCTGGGAACACCTTAATGGAATGGTGTTTCTGAAAGGAGGAATTAGACCTTATTAGATATGGTTCGATCAATGATAGGCCAAGCAACTCTAGTAACTTCCTTTTTGGGTTATGCATTCCTTCCTGCTGCTCATGTACTAAATCGTATTCCATCAAAGGTAGTAGATAAGACTCCATATGAGATATGGATGGGCCAAAAATCCTATATATCCTATCTACGAGTTTAGGGATATTAAGCTCATGTAAAGCGTTTAAAAAGTAATAAGCTTGAACCTAAAACTGACAAATGTCTATTTGTGGGATATTCTATGGAAACCAAAGGATATCAATTCTACCACCCAACTAAGAACAAAGTGTTTGTTGCTCATGTTAGTTTTGAATACAGAAAAGCTATGGCTTGTATCAAAAACTAATATTCACAGATGACATATCATTTTGTTTCAATATTAAATTGTTCTATATATCATAGAACTAGATAACGGGGTGTGGAAAGACACAGTAGATACTGTTATTGGTTAAAGTATTGATATTTTAAAAGTATGCTCATAACTGAGATAGTCTGAACATACTATCGGTATAGGTTATCGTGTGGTATGGAAATTGGTTTATCTAGACTAATTAAATCACACGGATATGCCCGGGGCATATTGAGTACTACCAGTTTGGATAGAATTGACTTATACTGATCGACGAAGTCAATTCGGTCTTAGTATTCATTCTCTCAATCTCAAGATTGGGACGGGCGTGAGAGTTGGATATCGGATGCTTTGATTTGCCAAAGAGTGCGGTCAATTGTGGCCTATACCTCGGTAGGTTGGGTATGCGGTGTTTAGCTTCTTACGTGCCGTTGCTAGTCGGAGGAATCCACGTACCGGTTCACTGGGTTGATAGTACTCCCGAGATGAGTTCGTAAGGTTTATTATACTAAACACGACCGGTGGATTTTATGTCTGGTATAATAAGAAGGTCGAGTGGTACTAATCTCGGATACCAAGAAGTCAGTGAATTAGTTTGTCAGTAAATTGATAAACCGACGAACACTAGATCTTTAACGTGGGGAGATAGAAGAAAATATAGTGGCGCGATGTAAGGTCATTTTTGAGCGGTAGTTCCATAATTGGTCCGTTAGTGGTACGACTAATTATGTGTTTGACTAATCGATAAAGTGAATTAATTAATCCTAAAGGTTTAATTAATATTTAATTGACAAGGTGGATTAAGAAAACTAATTCTATACGTATTAATTAATCCAAAGGATTCGATTAAATTAAATTAACGAAGTGGGTTAAAGATTTAATTCAAAATGATCGATTGGAGTTGACTAGTCTCAGAAAGACTAAGGGGTCAACGAAAGTCAAACTAAAAGGCCCAACTCAAAGGCCCATTAGGTCTCATTAGAAGCTCCCTATAAATATCCCTTCTTAGGCAACTTACAAGACATTAGAAACCTTAGAGGTATTTTGCCTAGTGTGAGAAAGAGTGGTCTAGAGAGAAAACTTCTTCCCCTACCTTGAAGTTTTCTTTCGAAGTCTACCAAGGCTATTTTTTCTTCGAGAATCCTCAAAGCCCATAACCTAGAGAATCCAAGATTGCTAGAGTCTAGATCTACGAGCAGGAACACATTCCAGACACTTTTGGTGTGGATTTTCAGATTGGGTTAAGTTTCCGGGCTAAATCTGTTTCTTCAGATTTGTGTGATTCTTGAAGTGGGTTTCCTAGGACTTCTTTGTTTTGCCTTGGGCTACTCCGTAGACACTAGCCCACACTAGTTCGGAGTCGAATTGGAGTTATTCTTCGGATTTCGAGTGGATTTCAATACCAGGCGGTAAATAAGCACAGTAATATTCGGGAAACGATCTGCTAAGGATCTGACGAGCTTTTGGAAGTGGGTCTCATATGAATCTCTTCCTTAGTGTCTTATATACCTTTTGGATAGTCACCCACATGATTATGAGGTAGAGACGGAGTTGTTATCGGGATTCTCTCGTGATTGGTCTCGGGCAGTAAATAGCAGGATTTTCAGCTTTGGTTTCCTTATTGCTAGGGACACGCTTCAAAGGTATAATTTTTTGAACTTTCCGCTTTAATTAAAGATTGTATCTTTTGTATCCCAATTAATAATTTAAATAAGTATAAGTCTAGATCCGTTCATTGGAAAATGAATTTGAGCCTGAGCTTGGTCGAAAGCTTCCGATTCTGGAATGCATTAAAGTGAGGTTTTCGATTTTGCCCAGGCTTCTTCTGTTTTCCTTCAAAATGGTATCAGAGCGACTGTTTTGGCTTTATAATTGTTTGATTTATTACACGGATTTATTTTGGCATTATTATTTTTGTAGAAATGTTTAAATAGGTGGTTACTGGTTTCCCGGCTATTATGGTAGAATTTTATTTTTCATTCATAAACCCCGGGACATGTCCGGGCTCGTATTATTTTTGAATGGAAATGTTTGTAATAGTAATAACCACGAGCTGGAAGCCGTGTAGGATTAGAAAAATCTTGTAGTAGAATTTGATCTAATCATGTCGTCTTTAAATTCCTAGAAAAACGCCTTTGTATATAGGAATTTATGTATTATGACGAAGACGTTATTTTGGGTAACTTATATTCGCGGGTTTTGGTTTCTCGTAATTTTGGGTGATTCCTAATTACGTAGTAAATCGAGAAAACCCGGGCGAATCAAGAGGAATCCAAATAACGAGTGGGAGCGACATGACGGGACGTGTCACCGAGGCGTCAAGGACAACGATAGAGAAGGCCATAATAGTCAGGAAATTTTATTTCTTTAATTTCCCGTATTTATGTCTTTTCGTTGATTGTGTGTTTTCGATTTATTTTGCATGAACAAAAACCAAACCAAAACGTTTTAAAAGTAAAGTGCAATTAACTAAGGTAGATTATTCGTATATTAAAACTCCAACGGTTTTATGGGTGCGAATATCCTTTGTTAAGATATTGCATGTTAAAACGGAAAAATCCTCAAAGTTAAAAATCTAAGTGGGAGAGGGTTGATAAATATCCCCATGGCCTCCATTATGGATTCATATGTGATGTGGGTTAGACCGATGCGCTGGCCAAGGGCCTTCTTCCCTACGGATAAGTCTTCAACCCCGAGATATCACTAGATTGAATTTCTAAAGGGATGACTATAACAAGTTTAATTGGAGAAAGTTGTGACACCCTCGCTAACCGAGACGCATTAGTATCCTAAGTAACAAGCTTAGAAGTCACGTAATGGCAAACACTTCGTGTACCATTTGTAGTATTCCTCCTAAGAGGTTACGCTGCTTATTGAGTACGGCTAAAATTATTGACTATTAATTTCATTGATCATAAGATCGTTGGTCAAATAATGGAATTAATGAACTTCGGATTTTCTCAAACGAACGTGGGTTGGCATAGACGTTCACCCAACGTGACCTGCGTTAATCCCGGTGTGAGAGATGTCGGTAGGAGAATGTATTGTTTTAAGGATATCAATATTCTTGAAAAAGTATACTGAAACTTGACTGTTTATTTTTTAGTTATTGATATGTCGTTCAACCCACTAACTGTCATTTTGAATCAGAATAAACTTACGGGTCCAAATTACATTGACTGGAAACGTAACCTGGACATTGTCTTTACCACTGAGGGTTACAAGTACGTGCTCACTGAGGAGGGCCCCCTAAGCCTAGCAATGATGCCACCCCTGAGCAGCGAGAGCCATATATGAGGTGGCAGAAGATTGATGAGATGACCCGATGCTACATCTTGGCTTCTATGTCGAGTGTATTGCAGCACCAGCATCAGTTGTTTACCTCAGCCTACGATATGATACTCAACCTCAGGGAGATGTTTGGACATCAGGGCAGGGCAGCCAAGCAGTCAGCTATGAGGAAACTCATGAATGCTAGGACGGTTAACGGCACTTCAGTGAGGGATCACGTGCTGAACATGATGAGCTGCATCAATGAGATTGAGGTATTGGGAGGTGACATTGATGGGGAGACCCAGGTCGATATTATTCTCCAGAGCTTGCACCCCAGTTTTGATCAGTTTCGATTGAACTATAATATGGGCCAACTCTCATATTCACTTTCCGAGCTCATGACAGCATTGGTGTCTGCTGAGGGCCTATTCACAAAGAAGAAGCAAGCCTTGGCTACTGTTGGTCCCTCAGGTTCCTCTGCTGGGCCCAAAGCCAGGAAGCAAAAAAGGAAGAGAGGCCAGAAAGCAGGAGCTGATCATTGACCCAAGGCAGGCATTGCCAAGAAGCATAAGCCGAAAGGCAAGTGCTTCAGATGTGGCAAAGCAGGACATTAGAAGAAGGATTGCCCAAAGCCTCGAGGTTTGTGTAAATTTTCCCTAGTTACTGAGACGTGTTTAGCGGCGATTCCCACAGATACTTGGTGTGTGGATTCAGGAGCCACTGATCATGTTTGTAATTCTTTGCAGGGGTTCCAAGTGACCTGGCTGCTTAGAGAGGGAGAATTGCAGGTCCACCTTGGAGATACTACCAGAGTTTCTGTTGTTGCAGTGGGAGTTCTTTGCCTTTATTTTTCAAACTCAATTTTACATTTGAGAGATTGTTTATATGTACCCAGTTTTCGTAAGAATTTGCTTTCAGTTTCCAAACTTATTTTGGATAGTTATAAGTGTGCTTTTTCTGATGGATCTATTTTTATTAGAAAAGGCTAGAAACTTATATGTTCTGGTACATTAGTTGACAATCTGTTTTTAATCAAGACATACTCCTAAGTAATGTAAAACACAAAAACTAATAACTCATCACCGAATTATAGTAAGAGAAAGGTGTCTTCCCCTTTGAATCAAACTCATCTTTGGCATCTGAGACTCGGTCACATCAACCTTAGTAGGATTCAAAGGTTGGTCAATAATGGGTCTTTGGACTCATTGGATATTGACAGCTATCCGACCTGTGAGTCCTGCTTGGAGAGTAAGATGACCAAGAGGCCTTTCAATGCAAAGGGGTATAAGTCCAAGGAGGTTTTAGAGTTGATTCATTATGACGTGTGTGGGCCTATGTCAGTTCAGGCTAGAGGTGGTTATGAGTATTTCATGGACTTTCACGGATGATTACTCTAGATATGGATATATATACCTGATGCACCATAAGTCTGAATGCTTTGGCAAGTTCAAAGAGTTTAAGGCTGAGGTGGAGAACCATCTGCGTAAGAGTATCAAGGCCTTGCGATCTGATCGCGGTGGCGAATACCTCTCTAGTGAATTTAGGTCCTATTTGTCAGAGGAGGGTATTTAGACCCGGTTGTCTGCACCTGGCACAACCCAGCAGAATGGTGTAGCAGAGAGGAAGAACAGGACTCTTATGGATATGGTTAGATCGATGATGAGTTATAGTGAGTTGCCTACCTCGTTTTGGGGTTATGCCTTAGAGACAGCGTGTTATCTCCTTAATCTCGTGCCATCTAAATCTGTGCCTATGACACCCCTAGAGTTGTGGACTGGGCGAAAGCCTAGTTTAAGACATCTCAGGATTTGGGGTTATCCAACACATGTGCTCGAGGCAGATGCAGGTAAGTTAGATTCGAGATCAAAGGTTATGCTGTTTGTAGGCTACCCCAAAGGAATGAGAGGTGGTCTATTTTATAGTCCTCAGGATCAGAAGGTGGTGGTGAGCACCAATGCCAGATTTCTTGAGGATGACTATATTTTAGATCACAAGTCAAGCAGCAAGGTAGTATTGGAAGAGCTTAGAAGTCAGTCCATTATTCCAGATGCACGAGTACAGAAAGACACACCACAAGAGACTGCACACACTTTCACAGATGATGCTCTTACACAGGCTGCGCCTCATCATAGTGGGAGGGTTGCTAGACAACCTGAGAGGTACATGGGTTTGGGTGAGTCTTCAGACTTTATCCTTGGTGCTCATGAACCAGACCCAGTTAGCTATAATGAGGCTCTCCACGATAAAGATGCAGATTCTTGGCAGAGAACGATGATTGCTAAGATTGGTTCTATGGACTCAAATCAGGTCTGGGAGCTGGTAGACCTTCCTGATGGGTTTTGACCTATTGGGTGCAAATGGGTCTACAAGCGAAAGAGAGGATTTGACGGGAGGGTTGAGACCTTAAAGGCTGGGCTTGTGGCGAAGGGTATACTCAGAAAGAGGGTATCGATTATGAGGAGACCTTTTCCCCGGTAGCTATGCTTAAGCCGATCTGGTTTCTCTTGGTCATAGCTGCTCATATGGACTATGAGATTTGGCAGATGGACGTCAAGACAGCTTTCCTTAATGGAAGTCTTGAGGAGACCATCTTTATGCAGCAACCAGAGGGTTTCATTGTTCAGGGACAAGAGCACAAGGTATGCAGGCTTAGGAGGTCTATTTATGGACTTAAGCAAACATCCAGATCTTGGAACATCCATTTTGATGAGGTTATCCAGTCCTATGGATTCACTCAGTGTCCAGATGAGTAGTGTGTTTATCGCAGGCGTGATGGTGATAAAGTCGTACTTTACGTAGATGACATCCTTCTGATTGGCAACATTAAGAAGGTGTTATCAGACATAAAGGCATGGTTGTCTAGGTAATGTGATATGAGGAATTTGGGAGAGGCTGGGCATATCCTTGGGATCAAGATTATTCGAGATCGTAGGAGGCGTTCTCTGACTCTCTCTGGGGTATCCTACACAGACACGATTCTTGCTCGTTTTAATATGCAGAACTCCAAGAAGGGTTCACTACATTTTAGGCATGGGGTGCATTTGTCTAAGGAGCAGTGTCCCAAGACTGCTGAGGAGATAGATGCCATGCAGGCGGTACCCTATGCTTTGGCAGTGGGTAGTCTCATGTATGCTATGTTATGTACGAGGCCTGATAATTGCTTTGTCGTTGGCATGGTTAGCAGATATCAGAGTAACCCTGGGAAGGCTCATTGGGAGGCAATAAAATGCATTCTCAAGTACTTGCACAGGACGAGAGATTATGTCCTAGTTTAAAGAGAGCAGGAGCTTGTACCATTGGGTTACACAGATTCGGACTTTCAAGGTGATATGGACAAGAGTAAGTCTACCTCTGGGTTTATGTTTACTCTAGGAGGTGGAGCCATAGTATGGCAGAGTGTCAAGCAGAAATGCGTGGCGGACTCCACCATGGAGGCTCAGTACGTTGCCGCATTAGAGGCAGCGAAAGAAGCTGTATGCCTCCGGAGCTTCCTGATGGACTTAGATGTGGTTCCTAAGTTGCCTAGGTCTATCACAGTTTACTATGATAACAATGGTGCAGTTGCAAACTCGAGGGAACCACGAGCCCATAAAGTGAGTAAACACAAAGAACGCAAGTACCACCTGATACTAGAGATCTAAAGAGGGGAGACGTGATCGGGGCCAAGATAGCATCAGATGACAACCTTGCAGATCCTTTCACAAAGCCATTGACCCCAAAGGTCTTTGAGAGACATGTGGAGGGCATGGGAGTCAGATTCTTGAGCGAGCCATGTGAGTGAGCGTAAAAGTGTTCTGTAGGTTTCATTATGACAGCAGTGTATTAGCGGGTTGGACAGTTTTTATACTTCTTAGCATAGCTTTGAGTATTAGTGGGAGATTGTTAGTTTTGAATACAGAAAGGCTATGGCTTGTATCAAAAACTAATATCCACACATGATCTATCATTTCCTTTCAGTATGAAATTGTTCCATTATGTCATAGAACTAGATAACGGGGTGTGAAAAGACACAGTAGATACCGTATTGGTTAAAGTATTGATATATTAAAAGTATGCTCGTAACTGAGATAGTCTGAACATACTATCGGTATAGGTTATCGTGTGGTTTGGAAATTGGTTTATCTAGACTAAATAAATCACATGGATATGCCCGGGACATATTGAGCACTACCAGTTTGGATAGAATTGACTTATACTGATCGGCGTAGTCAATTAGGTATTAGTATTCATTCTCTCAATCCCGAGATTGGGACGGATGTGAGAGTTGGATATCGTATGCTTTGATTTGCCAAAGAGTGCGGTCAATTGAGGCTTATACCTCAGTAGGTTGGGTATGCGGTGTTTAGCTTCTTACGTGCCGTTGCTAGTCGGAGAAATCCATGTACCGGTTCGACGAGTTGATGGTGCTCCCGAGATGAGCTCGTAAGGTTTATTCTACTAAACCCGGCTGGTGGACTTTATGTTCGGTATAATAAAAAGGTCAAGTGGTTCTAATCTCGGATACTAAGTAGTCGATGAATTAGTTTGTCAGTAAATTGATAAACCGACGAGCACTAGATCTTTAATGTGGGTAGATAGAAGAAAATATAGTGGCGCGATGTAAAGTCATTTTTGAGCGGTAGTTCTATAATTGGTCCGTTAGTGGTACGAATAATTATGCGATTGACTAATCGATAAAGTGAATTAATTAATCCTAAAGGTTTAATTAATATTTAATTGACAAGGTGGATTAAGAAAATTCATTCTATATGAATTAATTAACCCAAAGAGTTCGATTAAATTAAATTAACGAAGTGGGTTAAAGATTTAATTCAAAAGGATCGATTGGAGTTGACTAGTCTAGGAAAGACTAAGGGGTCAACAAAATTCAAACTAAAAGGCCCAACTCAAAGGTCCATTAGGTCTCCTTAGAAGCTCCCTATAAATATCCCTTGTTAGGCAACTTACAAGACATTAGAAACCTTAGAGGCATTTTGCCTAGTGTGAGAAAGAGTGGTCTAGAGAGAAAACTTCTTCCCCTACCTTGAAGTTTTTTTTCGAAGTCGACCAAGAATCTTTATTCTTCGAGAATCCTCAAAGCCCATAAACTAAAGAATCCAAGATTCCTAGAGTCTAGATCTACGAGCAGGAACACATTCCAGACACTTTTGGTGTGAATTTTTAAATTGGGTTAAGTTCCCGGGCTAAATCTGTTTCTTCAGATTTGTGTGATTCTTGAAGTGGGTTTCTTAGGAATTCTTCGTTTTGCCTTGGGCTACTCCGTAGACACTAGCCCACACTAGTTCGGAGTCGAATTGGAGTTATTCTTCGGATTTCGAGTGGATTTCGCAGCCAGGAGGTAAATAAGCACAGTAATCTTCGGGCAACAATCTGCTGAGGATCTGATGGGTTTTTGGAAGTGGGTCTCATATGGATCTCTTCCTTAGTATCTTAGCTACCTTTTGGATAGTCTCCCACATGATTATGAGGTAGAGACGGAGTTGTTATCGGGATTCTATCGTGATTGGTCCCAGGCGGTAAACAACAGGATTTTTTGCTTTGGTTTTTCTTATTGCTAGGGACACGCTTCAAAGGTATAATCTTTTGAACTTTCTGCTTTAATTAAAGAATGTATCTTTTGTTTCCCAATTAATAAATTAAATAAGTATAAGCCTAAATCCGTTCATGGGAAAATGAATTTGAGCCTGAGCTTGGTCGAAAGCTTCCGATTCTGGAATGCATGGCACGAAAGTGAGGTTTTCGATTTAGCCCAGGCTTGTTCTGTTTTCCTTCAGAGGAGCTATTTTCTTAGAGAAAGACTTTCTGTACAAGAAAGATAGTTGGAGTAGAATAGAACTCGAAGAGGTTCGAGACCCACAAGAGAATGTAGAACCATCTACAGAAACTCAGATGGAAGTTGGCATGGAAACTCATCAAGATGAGCAACCCGAGCCAATAACACAAAAACCTATAAGGTCTGGTAGATCTCATCAACAACCTGAGAGATACGGATTTCTCGTGACTGACGATCATGATCTTGGTGGACTATGATGAGCCCACGACCTACAGACAGGTTTTAGAAAGTCCATATTTAGATAAATGGCTACAAACCATGGAGTCAGAAATGCAATCCATGAGGGATAATAAACTGTGGACTTTGATTAACTCTCCTGTTCGGGCAAATGTTGTCGATTGCAAGTGGATTTTCAAGTTAAAACCTGGTGGGATCTTTAAGGCACGACTAGTGGCTAAAGGTTTCAGACAGACTCATGGTATTGACTATGATGAAACCTTCTCCCTTGTCATGATGCTCAAGTCCATTAGTACTATGCTCGCCATAGCTTCACATTATTGAAAGATTATCCGGTCGGGCCTAGCTAGAAATTCACTTTTGTACTATGCATTCCATAATCAGAATCTCTGGCCAAGCCTAGAAGCTAGCACAATTGCTATTCCAACCCTTACTTGAAATAACATTTTGCAAGATCTTTCACGCAACAAATAAATTCTTAATTAAAAGCGAAAACATAAGAATTACCTATTGAAGCGTTTACTCAGGTGATCGTTTGTATGACTCAAGACTTTGATCGCACGTTGTGTGGGCAATGATCTAGCGAGCAATTGATCAGCTAATCACCACAATCCCCTCACAGGGAAAATCCAACACCAAGCCGCCTAGCTCGTGAAAATCAAGTGCCACCGCCGCCGACCGAGAATAGCCTCACGCGCTGCCTCCCTTAACTACACGTACTGCCAGAATTTTGAGAAATTCCAGCTGATTAAAACCGTGAAGAGGGTGTTGGGGTTGAATACATAAGCTATGCTTGTGTTATACTTTTTCCCAGTAATATATCGATTTATATTTTGGTTATATCTTGTTGTGCATTAATTGTCCATTTGTATTATATAAGTAGATGATGAGGTGTCTTGTGTGACACAGCAGATCTCATCATTGGTTGAAAGACATAATATATAAATGAAGTTCGTAACTGAGACAGTTTTGGACAAATTGTCGGTTTAGGTTATTATGTGATTTGGATAATTGGTTTGTCTAAACTAATTGAATCATATAGATATGCCCGGGGTGTATTGAACTTGACCTTTAAGAATGCTTTGTCTTGTACTGATTTAATAGACAAATCATTCTTGGTATTCTATCTCTTAATCCCTAGACTCGAGCGGGCATGAGGATTAGACATAGTGTACTTTGATCTGCCAAAGGGTGAGGTCAATTGTGGCCAATAGTCTCAGTAGGTTGGGTGCGCGTATTTAGTTACTTGGTGTGTTGCTGCTTGTCAAAAGGAAACCGTGTACCGGTGCGTCCAGGGTGATGGTGTTCCCGAGATGAGCTCGTAAAGCTTATTATACTAAACCCGGCCGGTGGACTTATGCCCGGTATAGTAAAAATGTCGAGTGGTACTAGTCTCAGAATTAAAGAGTTTAATTAATTAATTTATCAGTAAATTAATATATTAACGGGCACTATATCTTTGATGTGGAGAGATTATGAGTATAATTTAATTAAGTTGTTCCGGAAGCAATTCTGGTATAGGATGGTAGTACCAAAATTAATCCGTTAGTGGTACGATTAATTTTGTAATGGGTTAATTGAATAGGTAGAATTAATTAATTGATTAATTATTCCTATGGGTTAATTGAGTAATTAACAAAGTGGAATTATTTAATTAATTAATTAAGTCTTAAGTTTCAATTGGAATTAGAAAATCCTAGAGATTAGGAAATCTAGTAGGATTTGGTTTATCCTATCAGATTCGTTACCTAATTGGATTTGAAAACTAATTAATTACCTAAACCCATTAGGAAGACCAATCCTAAACCAACTTGGGGTCTCTCTTGTAAATCTATATATAGACAAGGGATTAGCTATTCAAGACATATAATTCCATAAGTTTTCAAGACAAGAAAACTAGAGAGAGAAAATCCTAAAGAGAGAAAACTTTCTCTCTCCAAGTCAGATTTTTGGAGATAATTGCGGCTGGATTTTGGACTGTGTTGGCCAAAATTTTCGCCTTGTTTTATACCAGCTGCGTGTATCTTTCTCTCTCTGGGCGGTGCGTTTACAGAACGTGTCAGGTGCTGCGGTGCTAGAATTTTCTAGCAGGTGGATTGTGGTGATTAGCTAATCGATTGACTTCTAGTTCGTTGCCCACACAATGTGAAGTCAAAGTCTTGAGGCATACAAGAGAATCACCTGAGTGCACACTTCAAAGGTACTTTTCTAAGATTTCGTTTTTAATTAGAAATTTTTTGTTGCGTGGTAAATCGAGCAAGTGCAAACCCAGATCCTATGTGGCAATCTTTTCAGAGGGCAGCCGCCCTCAAGCCTTGAAATCCGATTCTTGAGGGAGAAATCTATTTCTCTCTCTAGGATTTTATATCTCTAGTTTTCTTGTCTTGAAAACTAATGAATTGTGTCTTGTGTAATAGCTAATCCTTTGTCTATATATAGAGTTACAAGAGAGACCCCAAGTTGGTTTAGGATTCGTCTTTCTAATGGGTTTATGTAATTAATTAGTTTCCAAATCCAATTAGGTAACCAATCTAATAGGATAAACCAAATCCAATTAGATTTCCTAATCTATGGGATTTCCTAATTCTAATTGAAACTTAAGACGTAATTAATTAATTAAATAATTCCACTTTGTTAATTAATTAATTAACCCTTAGCAATAATTAATCAATTAATTAATTCTACCTATTCCATTAACCCATTACAAAATTAATTGGACCACTACCGGATTAATTTTGGCACTACCATCCTACACCAGAATTGCTTCTGGAACAACTTAATTAATTTATTCTTAATCTCCCCACATCAAAGATATAGTGCTCATTAATTTATTAATTTACTGATAAATTAATTAATTAACTTCTTTAATTCCGAGACTAGTACCACTCGACCTTTTTACAATACCGGACATAAGTCCACCAGCTGGGTTTAGTATAATAAACATAACGAGGTCATCTCGGGAGCACCATCACCCCAAACGCACCAGTACATGGTTTTCTTTCGACAAACAGTAGCATACCAAGTAACTAAACACGCGCACCCAACCTACCGAGACTATTGGCCACAATTGACCTCACCCATTGGCAGATCAAAGTACACTATGTCTAATTCTCATGCCCGCTCAAGTCTAGGGATTAAGAGATAGAATACTAAGAACAATTTGTCTATTAAATCAGTACAAGATAAATCATTCTAAATGATTAAGTTCAAGCATATCTATATGATTCAATTAGTTTAGACAAACCAATTATCCAAATCACATATTAACCTAAACTGTCTCGGTTACGAACCTCATTTATATATTATATCTTTTAACCAATGATTAGATCTACTGTGTCACACAAGACACCTCATCATCTAACTACATAATATAAATGTACAAATAATGCACAAAAAAATATAACCAAAACATTAATCGATATATTAACTGGGAAAATGTACAATACAAGCATAACTTATGTATTCAACTCAAACAATTATGACTATGAGATATGACAGATGGATGTCGCTTTCCTGAATGGAAACCTACTCGAGGATGTTTACATAAAACAAACCGAGGGATACATCAATCAGGAGCATCCTAATCAAGTATGCAAGCTTCAAAGGTCTATCTACGGACTAAAGCAGGCATCTCGAAGTTAGAATCATTGTTTTGTCGAGGAAATAAAAAGTTACAGCTTCATAAAGAACAAATATGAGCCTTGTGTTTACAAGAATGTTAGTGGGAGCAGGAATGTTTTTCTTGTCATATATGTGGATGACATCCTACTCATATGAAATGACATTCCCATGTTGAAAGATCAAACAATGGTTGGGGAGTGTATTTTCAGTTAAAAACTTACGAGAAGCTGAAATGATGCTAAGTATCAAGATCTATAGAGATATATCTAAAAGGCTTCTGGGACTAAGTCAAAAATGGTACATAGACAAGATATTGAAGAGATTCTATATGTCTAACTCTAAGAATGGTATTGTACCATTCAGACATGTTCTCCTCTTAAAGAAGAACCAATGTCCTTTAACTAAAGAGGAGAGGGAAACAATGAGTAGAGTTCCATATGGTTCGGCAATATGATCTATCACGTATGCTATGTTATGTACCCGTCCAGATGTCGCACATGCACTAAGCATGACTAGCAGATACAAACAAGATCCAAGAATGGCTCATTGGACTGCAGCCAAGGCAATCCTAAAGTACTTGCAAATAACTGAAGGATTGATGCTAGTGTATGAAGAACAAGAACAGCACGTTGTACAAGGTTACGCTGATGCTGCTTTTCAGACAGATCAAAATGACATAAAATCATAATCAGGTTACGTGGTTAACCTAAATGGTGATGCATGAGTTAGAAAAACTCAAAGCAAGATACAATGGCTGGCTGACTCTGCAATAGAATCTGAGTACTTTGCTGCATGAGATGTTTCAATAGGAGTTTCTGGTTAAGGGAAGTTTGTGTCTAACATCAGAGTGATACAAAGAATCCAAGATTCGATAGACTTCTTCTATGACAACAAAGGGGCCATCGCACAAGCTAAGGTGCCCCGGTCATACCAAAATACCAAACACATACTCAGAAGGTTTCACCTCATTCAAGAGAATGTCGATCGATGAGTGTGAAAGTGTGCAAAATAGGGTCAGATGACAATGTAGCAGATCCTCTCACAAAAGCTCTACCACTGTCAAAGTAGAGAGACATGTAATAGAACTTAGTCCTAAAATGTTTAGGACATAGCCCTTCAACGGGCAAGTGGGACATTGTTGGTGTATGTGCCCTAAACATTCTGCGTTTGGTTGACGATTTATCAGATGAGTTAATTGTTGGAGTAGAATACATAAGCTATGCTTGTGTTGTACTTTTTCCCTGTAATATATCGATTTATGTTTCAGTTATATCTTGTTGTGCATAATTGTCCATTTATATTATGTAAGTAGATGATGAGGTGTCTGGTGTGACACAGTAGATCTCATCATTGGTTGAAAGACATAATATATAAATGAGGTTCGTAACCGAGACAGTTTTGGACAAACTGTCAGTTTAGGTTATTATGTGATTCGGATAATTGGTTTGTCTAAACTAATTGAATCATATAGATATGCCTGGGGCATATTGAACTTGACCTTTAGGAATGATTTGTCTTGTACTGATTTAATAGACAAATCGATTCTTGTATTCTATCTCTTAATCCCTAGACTCGAGCGGGCATGAGGATTAGACATAGTGTACTTTGATCTGCCAATGGGTAAGGTCAATTGTGGCCAATAGTCTCAGTAGGTTGGGTGCGCGTGTTTAGTTACTTAGTGTGCTGCTGCTTGTCGAAAGGAAACCATGTACCGGTGCATCCGGGGTGATGTGCTCCCGAGATGAGCTCAAAATGTTTATTATACTAAACCCGGTCGGTGGACTTATGTCCGGTATAGTAAGAAGGTTGAGTGGTACTAGTCTCGGAATTAAAGAAGTTAATTTATTAATTTATCAGTAAATTAATTTATAATTAACAAGCACTATATCTTTGATGTGGGGAGATTAATGAATATAATTTAATTAAGTTGTTCCGGAAGCAATTCTGGTGTAGGATGGTAGTGCCAAAATTAATCCGTTAGTGGTACGATTAATTTTGTAATGGGTTAATTGAATGGGTAGATTTAATTAATTAATTGGTTAATTATTCCTAAAGGTTAATTCAGTAATTAACAAAGTGGAATTATTTAATTAATTCCTAAGGGTTAATTAAGTAATTAACAAAGTGGAATTATTTAATCAATTAATTAAGTCTTAAGTTTCAATTGGAATTAGGAAATCCTAGAGATTAGGAATCTAGTAGGATTTGGTTTATCCTATCAGATTGGTTACCTAATTGGATTTGGAAACTAATTCATTACCTAAATCCATTAGGAATACCAATCCTAAACCAACTTGGTGTCTCTCTTGTAACTCTATAAATAGACAAGGGATTAGCTATTCAAGACACACAATTCAATAGATTCATTATTCAAGAATCTAGAGAGATAAAATTCTAGAGAGAGAAATTTCTTTCTCTCTCAAGAACGAATTTTTGAGCAAATAGGCGGCTGGTTTTCGTCATCAAGTGGTCGAAAATATTGGTCCAAAATACTAGCCCCGTGTGTTGCTTTCTCTCTCTCCGGGCAGTGCGTTTGCAGCACCTGCTAGGTGCGGAGGTGCTGAATTTTTTCAGCAGGTGGATTATGGTGAGTTGCTGATCAATTAACTTGTAGATTGTTGCCCACACAACAAGAGGTCATATTCTTTAAGGCATACAAGAGAATCACCAGGTGCACGCTTCAAAGGTACTTTTCTAAGGTTCCGCTTTAATTAGAAATTTTTGTTGCGTGGTAAATCCAGCAAGTGCAAACCCAGATCCTATGTGGCAAATCCTTTCATTAATTTCATAAATGTAATATTCTTGTGCATATTTGAATTCATGAAATCGATTCGCCAAAAGAAACACTCCATGGATTGCTTAGATCATGAGTGATTCTTTTGAGTAGTACTCGTACGAGGATCCTTAGACCAGAAATCACTACATGGTCTTAGGTGAATTGTAGTGTGCTTTGAGATATGCCTAACAGGGCCATACCATGTTGCCAAGTACGGGTATGATTGGGTATACTATGAGTCACGCTAAGTATGTAGGTGAAGTGATGGGACTACAAGTCTTTCTTAAGTGAGAGATGATATGTTGGCCACTTGATAGTGAACTAAGAAGTGCATGGTCATGCCTGAGAAATGATAAGTGTTATCATTTTCTTAAATAGAATCAGTATCACTAATAGATCAAGTAAACGCTTAGCTAAATAAGGATGATAGTTCAATGCCTTATGCTAAACAGGATATCAATGTAAAGGACCGTATGTAATATGCTTGAGAGGTTGTGTTGAATCACCATTTGACCATTCGTTTTGAATTGAGTAGTCATTATGTCTTGCTAGAGACCACTAATGATTTATGAATTAATCAATGGGATTGATTTATCCATTGTCAATTTGGAATGGGCCTACAGGATCGCACATAAAAGAGTTCGATGATACAAAATTGCCTGCACTAAGTATAATTGTTATACTTAGAAAAATAGTATTTAAATAAATAGTTTAATTAAATATTATTGAAAAGTTTTGTGGTATTAATTAAATACATAGGAAGAATTGGAATAGGCTGACAAATCAAGAGACCTAATTACAAATTAAGGTACTTGACTCATCAGCCTGATCCATGGGTTTTGGTAAAACCCAAGTCAGTAAGTAATTATTTAATTAAAAGATTAAATGATTTACTGACTAAGTCTTATGGTTTTATGTCTATAAAACTGTGGGACTTGTTCAGTTGAAAGACAGATGTGATTTTCTAAAAAGAAAATTTTACCAAAAAAATTCTTCCAGCAAACATTTTTTTCTCTGCAGACGGGCTAGCAACCACTCCGTGAGGCTCCAGTGCTTGAGAGTAGAGAGCGTCTCCTGGGGAGTGCTTTGGTGGTGATCAATCCCAGACGAACATCAATCGGGATCCAGGTGCAGCAACCGATTACGCTACGAGAGTAAGCTTTAGAAGCTTTGAACGTAGGATTTAATTAAACACAAAAACAAGAAACTAGGCATTTTCGCTGCGTAATTTTTGTTAATCATGCCTAAACAATCCAACACCCGCAGCTTCACCGCCGCTTCTGATCTTGCTTCGATCTTCTTCTTCTTCTTCTTCTTCTTATTTTTCTCCCTGATCACGCCCTGATCTCCCCCTTCCCATCTCGATCTCCCTCTTCCTGACCGCTTCTTCCTCTTCCCGTCCTAATATCCATCTCGCCCTGCTCGACCGACCTCGACCTCGCTGCAGATCTCATCGATTTGATTCGTACGGATGATGGCGATCTGGAGAAGGTGGCTTCCGGGGTGGCATATCTTGGATGGAAACAAAATAATGTGGCGATGGGGAGGCAGCGAATGGGGAAGAGAGGAGAAAGGAATGGGAAGAAGAAGAAAAAGAAAAAGAGGAGAAGAGGCTGCGGGCGGTGAAGGAGGAGGACAGGGGGAGAGAGAGAGAGAGAGGAAGGAAAGGGGAGGGTTAAGGGATTTGGTTAATAGTTAGGGGTAATAGGTCTAAATTGAGATAATGAATATTAAAAACTAGGGTTGTAATTAATAATTTCCATCTAAAACGGAGGAAAATTGCTCCTTCCACACGAACTCCTCACGTTGGAAAGACAAGGTGGGAACCAGTTAATATAATATAGTCCATGGTCTACTTAGTATCTTAAATATACTAAAGCAGGTGAATTCCTTGAGCAATTAAGCCCCCAACTTGATGACGTGGAAGCAGGTGAATTTCTTGAAAAATTAAGCCCCCAACTTGATGACGTGGATTTTTGACAAATTTTTTCAATTAATTAATTTATCCAATTTTTTTGAATTCTTCAATCTCACTTATATTATACTTACTAATAATAGTATCCTTAAACATTAAGAATTTATTCATTACTTAAACTCTTCTTTCAATTAAACTCTAAATTCTCAATAACTACTTATATATATAATCTCTGTATACAGTAATATTTAATCCCCTCCATACTTTCTTATTGATTCGTTTCTTCTTTCAACTTCTTTGACCATGCATAATAATGAAGTATCCAAGTCACAAAACATATCCACTGCTCCATCTTCCAAAAGATTTACCTGGGTAGATTTGAAGATGATATCCAAACAGCGTACAAGGAATGGTCCGCCGAGTTTCTCTTCATATTTCAAGCCTTATTGCATGAAGAGATCCTATTTGGTAATTCAAACTATCATTCACACTATCATTCGTTATATATTTATTTTATTTATACCATTACTTTATACACTTTTAATTATTTTATATTATTTTATTTTCAGAATTTACCAATAGAATTTGCTACAAAAGCTGGTCTATTAAAGAAGAGCAAGATGATCATCATAGACGCCTATGATAATGAATGGAAAGTCAAATTGAAGAGAAACAATTCTCATTTCCAAATTGTACATGGATGGAAAGAGATTCGAAATGCATTGGACATCGAAGAAGGTCAACATTACAGCCTTGAACTCATCGAAAATGGCAAATGTCCTATTTTCGGGATTGTGGTATTAAAATTTGTTAACTTAATAATCTATTTTAAAAAAAAAATTTATTGAACACAAATATCACATGCTATTATTAATTATTTATTTTATCTTGCAACTTGGATGGATTGACATATGAAGAATTTGTGTTTTTACAACACATTTTGTATGTTTCTTTTTGTCAGCAATGTTGCAAAACATTAAATATTGTTATTTTCAAGTTAATTTTTTATTTTGAAATTTGAATTTCATTGTTCATCTTATATTTTTTTATTTTGATTTCATTACAATATTTGCAATAAATTATAAATTGACTTATCTAATTCTTATTTGAAAAATGTTATATATTCACATTTTGATATTTACTTCTTTACCATATATATATCAAACTTGAAAATATATAAAAAATTCATCCACTAATTTAATATATCTTACAAAATATTGTAATTACATTTTAATAATAACATAATTATATTATAATAATTTATCAATATTTTTATTTTTATACATACTAAAATTCCATATAAATGAAGATAGTAAAGAATCATTAATATTCATATAAATAAAATTGTTAACATTTATTAAAATAAATAAAGGTTTACCTATTAATATCATCTTCATCTTCATCTTCATCTTTAATAAACGTTTACACACATTATTATATCATTTTCATCTTTAATATTTTCATCCAAATCCGAAGTAACACACATTATTATAATATAATATATTAAATTTAAACCTTTAATTAAGGATATATTTTAAATTACAAATTGCTTATCCAATACATCATGTATCCTTATATTTTAATATTCAAATTAGTATTACGATTATATATATCATTATATTTAAAATTTTAAGTTACAATTTAAATTATATACTACATTTCAAATTCTTAAAATCATTATATAATTCTATCTATCAATCTTCATATACAACACGTGAAATGGAAACTTCATGATTCGAGAAGCTATCCACAATACAATTATCCACATTATCATTATTATATCCATTTATAAAATTTTCATTAATTATAATTTTTAACATAATTAAGATAATTATTATATAATTTGAATATGAATATATAAATTTATCCTTTTTTTCAAATTTTTTAATATATATTATATGATAATATATATAATCATAATAATAATTTGACTATGAATATATAAATTTATTCTTTTTAAAAATTTTTGAATATATATATTTTAATATTCAAATTAGTATTATGATTATATATATCATTATATTTAAAATTTTAATTTACAATTTAAATTATATACTACATTTCAAATTCTTAAAATTATTATATAATTCTATCTATCAATCTTCATACACAACACCTGAAATGCAAACTTCATGATTCGAGAAGGTATCCACAATACAATTATCCACATTATCATTATTATATCCATTTATAAAATTTTCATTAATTATAATTTTTAACATAATTAAGATAATTATTATATAATTTGAATATGAATATATAAATTTATCCTTTTTTTTCAAATTTTTTACTATATATTATATGATAATATATATAATCATAATAATAATTTGAATATGAATATACAAATTTATCATTATTCTTTTTAAAATTTTTGAATATATATATTTTAATATTCAAATCAGTATTACGATTATATATATCATTATATTTAAAATTTTAATTTACATTTTAAATTATATACTACATTTCAAATTCTTAAAATTATTATATAATTCTATCTATCAATCTTCATACACAACACCTGAAATGCAAACTTCATGATTCGAGAAGCTATCCACAATACAATTATCCACATTATCATTATTATATCCATTTATAAAATTTTCATTAATTATAATATTTAACATAATTAAGATAATTATTGTATAATTTGAATATGAATATATAAATTTATCCTTTTTTTAAAATTTTTAATATATATTATATGATAATATATATAATCATAATAATAATTTGAATATGAATATATAAATTTATCATTATTCTTTTTAAAATTTTTGAATATATATTTAAATATTCAAATTAGTATTATGATTATATATATATCATTATATTTAAAATTTTAAGTTACAATTTAAAATATATACTACATTTCAAATTCTTAAAATCATTTTATAATTTTATCTATCAATCTTCATACACATACACCTTATATTTAAGATTATATATATATATATATATTTCAAATTCAATAGCATTAAGCATCATCATCTCCTAAAATCTTCATTTCAACTTTCATATCACATTCTTCAATGTCTTCATTCCAACTTACTCATTTTATATATCAACCTTCACATTATTTCCTTCCATATTCTAAATTTGCAATTATTCAAGTCAAATCATGATGGTTCAAGATCTAAATTATATCAAAGACATTACTCCATCAAATGAAAAGTGGAAGATTCACATCAGAATCATTCGAGTATGGAAACAACCATTGTATAGTAATCCAAATGAAGATGGTAGTATCGACATGTACTTATGGATGAAAAGGTAACTTCATAATATAATTTCTTTAAAATGCGATTTCATTATATTTAAACATCTCATTTTTTTTCCCATCCTTTGCTTCATTATAGGGTGATAAGATACAAGGTGCCATCAAAAAGGCATTCATTGAAAAATTTTCTCCACTAATTGTGGAAGGAGGATTTTTTGTCATAAAAAATTTTGGAGTTGGCCAAAACACTGGATCCTACAAGCAAACAACTCACCCGTACAAGATTCATTTCTTGAGATCAACATCTGTTACAAATTATACCGTTTTAAACATTCCAAAATACGGTTTGAAATTTTTACCTTTCAAGGATATTATATCCAACACATTAGATGACAATATTTTAATAGGTATGTGTGTTCATTATCACTTTGAATTTTCATTAAACATTTTGTATAACAAAATTATGTATTATTATAATATCTCTCTTATCATGTAGATGTCATTGGAGAAATTGTTTCTGTTGGTTCTATTCAAGTAACAGAAAAGAATGGGAAGGTGTCACGAAGGCTTGTCATAGAATTGGAAGATTTAGAGTAATTATGAATTATAAGTTTTGTGCTCTTTTGATAATTACTTTGTATACATTCAACTAAATTTTATTTTTTTAATTAATTTTTTTTGTAGGAAAAATCAATTAAGCTGCACTTTGTGGAATAACTTTGCTGACCAATTGTATAATTATGTCAGCAATCAAAATCAAGATCATGTCATCTTATTAATTCAATTTGCCAAAATTCGAATTTGGAAAGGTTTTAATCAATATCAATCTTCCCTTGCATATTTCACACCATACTTTCTTCATTCATAATTGTTAATATATTAATTATAATGTATGCAACACGTCAAGTCAATATTTCAAATTCATTATTCTCAACAAGGATGATTATTAACGATGACATTGACGAGATCCAAGATTACAAAAATAGGTAAATGTATATTCCTATAATGTTCTTATTTATTTGAAAATTTATATATATATATTTATATATAATTAATTTTTTATATATAAATTTTTTTATTGGCTAATTATTATAGGATGATGGCTGCCGATGGATATAACAATTCTTTTCCAAGAATTGCTCACATTCAATCTCACACTACACCATCTACTCATGAGGAGTTTTTGCAACCATCCAAAAGGAAAACTATCAATGAAATTCGTGATATAATGGATGTATGTTCAATATATATATAAATATATATATATACTAAATTAATTTGAATTATATGAATCTCACTCGCATCTTTTATTTTACAGGCTTCCTTTTGCATTATCCATGCAGAAATTGTTTCTCTTAAAACTGAAGATCAATGGTTTTACATTGCATGTAAAAAATGCAGTAAGAAGGTGACTAACGATGATTTGTCCATTGATTATCAACATCCTTCTGATAATCAATCCGCACTTAATGAATTTGCCAATAAGAGGAATGAATCATACTATTTCTGTCCGAAATGTAAAAAGAAAGTTCCTTCCTCTTCAGTTGAACCTAGGTTGGCTCAATATGATTTGATTCATTATATTTCTAAATATTTTCTTTATATTTATTTTAATTAATAAACTTTTTTCGTTTAGGTATAAAGTTCAAATTCGTGTGGTTGATCACACTGGTACTGCATCCTTACTCATGTTTGACCGCGAGGTTGTTGGTGTTTTGAATAAAACTGCTTATGAACTAAAGCAAGAGTTATCAAAGGTTATAACTATATATTTACATAAACCCTTCTGATGTTCAATCATTTGTTCATATCCTCATTATTATAAATTGATATTTTATAGGTTGAAGATACACATTCATTTCCCACGGACTTAAATAATCTTGTGGGCAAGAAGTTCCTTTTTAAGGTCCAGATTTCCAATTATATTATTGAAAATAACTGGTCTATTTATACAGTTCATAAGCTAAGCAATGATCAAGAACTCATCAACAAGTTCATTGTTCGTTCTTCACATCAAAATGTAAGTTATTATTATTTTGGTGTTACATTATTTATAAATCCATGATTGAACATATTGAATTTATTAATTTGTATTTTAATGATATAGGAAATCCTTGATGTCGATGATATATCACTTCCTCCAGCATCTCTTCCCATAAGTTCTTCTAATGTAAGTTCACAAAATTAATAACACAACACTACTTATATTCATATTTGTATGTTTCCTTTTTCACAAAAGAGTTTATGCATATATATTATTACAAAATAAACTAATTATTAAAATCATTTGTTTGTCAGGATTCAAACTCTTCAACTGTTGATGCTAATAATCAATAATCTTATTTGTATATCAACAGTCCAGATAATATAAAAAATGGAAAGAGACATATATCACTGCCAGAAATAGATGTTGATTCAGAAATATTTCCAACAAAAAGAAAGTTCCATGTGAAATTGGAAAAAGTAGACAAATAAACTCATGATAGCTCTTTTAGACATCTTGCCTCTATTTTTTTTTTTTTTTTTTTTGCCATGTATTTTGAATAATGAATCTTAAATCTGTTTTTCTTTATGCCTTATTTAATTTATTTTATTAGATTTGACATGTTGATATAATTTTTTAATTATAATAATTAATATATAATAATATATTCATCATTAATCATCATTATCATTATATTACATTATATATTATTATTATTATATTATACAAATTCAACTCGTGAACACCTGCTAAACTATCATGTTTAATGTATGAATCCAAATCCAATTATGTTTCCATATCATTGTTAATATAATATTTAATATATGAATACAAATCCAATCATTGAACTAACACACATTATTATAATATATATTATATATTATATATACATTCATTCTTTCTCAACATCTTTTTTTCGTGTTTTTTGGTTATGCATTATTTAATTTATTTTATCAGATTTGACACGTTGATATAATTTTTTAATTATAATTAATATATAACAATATAATCATCATATTTGTATTATTGTTATGGATTATATGATTGTAATTTGTTATTTTAGTTGAATTTTTTATCCAACTTTAATAATCTGGAGAGCAAATCACCATCCCACGTGTATTTTTTTTTTAATTCTAAATTACAAAAATAAAAATTAATGGGAAAATACAAGCTTAGATTCTTCTTACAATTTTATAAACAAGATACGGAGAGTTGTTTTAATTATTATGCTACATACATCTACTATAATAATAATTACAAATGAGTTTATTTTATGAGTCCTATCATTACAATCCTTCTGTTTTACAAGGATTGTTACAATAGTGAAACATGATGATTGATGTAGGTATGATTACAATAATTTTGTATATCTGGTAATACTTGTAGAATTACACACGTATAAACTTATAGATAAGTCCTTGACTCTTAATCATTATTATCTGGTAAACTTCATATTATATAATATATAATTTACCAGATATATAATATAAAGGATAAGTAGAATACATTATTTATCTCAACCATGTTAATGATTCTTTGAAATCTTAAATATACTAAAATAATTGGAGATAATTATTAAGTGGATATGTTCCAAACTGTGTATCCAACCATGAAGATATTAAAGAATTATTAATATGAACGATAAATAATATTGTTAACATTTATTAAAATAAATAAAAGTTTACCTATTAATATCATCTTCATCTTCATCTTTAATAAACGTTTACACACATTATTATATAATATCATCTTTAATATATTGCTTCATCTTTAATATTTTCATCCAAATCCAAATTAACACACATTATTATAATATAATATATATTATATATACATTCATTCTTTCTTAACATACATTCATTCTTTCTCAATATTTTTTTTTCTATTGTCCACCACCGACCGCACATCTATTATTTTTTTCTATTGTCCACCACCTGTTCACCATTGTTATACCCAATTATGGAGAACAAATATCGTAACAAATCCAAACATCTTTGATATTGGTTGCAAAATTATGTTGCATCTAACGTGAATATTCTTCCAATTCCAAAACATGTACAAACAAGAATTTTTGATGATGTTAGCTCATGTCCCATAATTTTGATTATGGGACAATTTCAATGGAAGCTCAAATACGAACATGGATCTTTCACTAAAGGTTGGAAGAAGTTCAACAGAGAGAGCTTGCTTGACGATCGTGATTCAATATTTTTTGATAAGATAGATGATTTCGTTTTCAAAGTAACCATCTTTGCACCAGATCATTTGCTAAAGCCTTACGTGCTAGAGAAGCATGATTCTCAATCTGATTATTCAGAATCTGAAGATGAAGGTTCTACATCTTCAACGCCTCAATATCCATCCTTCACAATCAACTTGATTGAATATTGCCTTTCACAACAATGCTTGGTAATATTTTATTTTTTACAAAATTGTTTTACTATTTTTTAATATATTTAAGATAATTTTATTGTTATCCCCACCGTGCAAGATAATTTTACTATTTCACTAATTGGTTGACTTTAAACTGTAATAATGATACCAATGTTAGTAATAACAGTAATAGCGATAGGGAAAACAGTAATAATAGTTTTAATAAAAATAATAAAGGGCTTAAATTGACGTTGGAGGAGCTTAATTGGTATTATTCATTTGTTCGCGAGCTACCCGGTGACCCCAGAACTGATATAATTCCTATGGATGTTTGTTATTATTATTTCTTCAGGATTATTTCTGAGTTTTGTTTATTATTTGTTCAATTTATGCCATTTCTTTTGTGGTTTTAGGTTTTGCTTACTTTAGTAAATCTGATTGCAAGTACAGGTGTTTGCATACTCAACCTCGTGGACCTAATACCACATGTTAATATATTTAAGCAAAAATTTGTGTTTTTCAGATACTTCCCCGTGGATTTGCAATGGATAACCGTTTATTGCGAGGAACAATATTTAATGTTTCTATTCAAGATCCAAGAGGAATTCATTGGGATTTTGACGTTTATGAAAGTATGCACACGAATATCCAAATCAAGAAACAGGAAAATTTGGCTGCTATGTTGAATGAGAACCGAATTGTTCAAGGAGACAAAATCACATTGATTTTGCTGAAAAAATGAGATTCTCCAGTTTTTAAGTTGGAAAATATAACCCTTCAGGAAGCAGTTCCTCCTCAAGAAATTACTGCAACCATAAAGCCGTATAGCCTCACAAGAAATTACTTTGTAAGATCTATTTGAACTTTAACCTTATCAATCAATACATATTTGTTAATTTTATCACTCAATTTACCTTTAATTTTGTGACACTAATAGTTAAATTATTCATTTTCTCTTTGTTATACTTAATTTATCATTTATTTTGTAACACTAATACTTAAATTGTTCCTTTCAATATGACATTGTTTCAACTTTTTTCTTATGTTTTGTTTAGTATTTTCCAATAAAATTTGCCAGAGAAAATGGACTCTTAAACAAGCATCAAATTACTCTTACCGATGCTGCTGGTAGGAATTGGCCAGTACGTGTGAAATTTTGTAATTATAAACATTTCAAAATTATTGATGGATGGAGTCAGTTTAGAGATGCAAATTCAGTCAAAAAGGCACAACAGTACACATTGCGCTTATTAGAAAATCAAGATGTTCCTCTTGTGGAATTTATTGTAAGTAATATTTCATTATATATTATTATTATAATATCTGTAGTATTCTTTCTTATTCACTCTATAATATTCCTTTATTAAAAATATTATTTTTTATTAATAGTTTTTTTTTTTTTGGAGGTTCATCAAAATGTCGAAGCAAGTGATTCAAATGTTATGATTGTCCATCAAAATGAACAATCAAGTGATTAACATATTATCATAATTGATTGATGATATCAATATGTGATATTATCATAATTGATTGATGATATCAAGATGTGATATTTGCATTGTGGTTATGGATTATATGGGTGTAATTTGTTATTTTAGTTGAATTTTTTTATCAAACTTTATCATATTGTTTCCTTCACAAATTATTATTATTGTTTTATATATAATCTGGAGAGAAAATCAGCATCGCACGTGTTATTTTTTTTTTTTTGTAATTCTAAATTACAAAAATAAAAATTAATGGGAAAATACAAGCTTAGATTGTTCTTACAATTTTATAAACCACATATGGAGAGTTGTTTTAATTATTATGATACCTACATCTAATATAATAATAATAATCATAATAATTAAAAATGAGTTTATTTAATGATTCCTATCATTATTATTATCTGGTAAACTTCATATTATATAATTTACCAGATATATAATATATTACCAGATATATAATATAAAGGATAAGTAGAATACATTATTTATCTCAACCATGTTAATGATTCTTTGAAATTGAATATACTAAAACAAGTGGAGATAATTATTAAGTGGATATGTTCCAAACTGTGTATCCAACCATGAAGATAGTAAAGAATCATTAATATTCGTATTATAAAATTGTTAACATTTATTAAAATAAAAAAAGGTTTACCTATTAATATCATCTTCATCTTCATCTTTAATAAACGTTTACACACATTATTATATCATCTTCATCTTTAATATTTTCAACCAAATCCGAAGTAACACACATTATTATAATATAATCTTTTAAATTTAAACCTTTAATTAAGGATATATTTTAAATTACAAATTTCTTATCCAATACATCATATATCCTTATATTTTAATTAATGATAAATTTATAAATAGATATATATTAGAATTAGAATTCTTGAATTCGAGGTAGAGAGTTGTTCATTAATGTTCCAAATTATGATAGATGATAGATACACATGTATTTCCATGTGAAATATATAAACAACACATTACTCTTGGTTGATTTTTTTTTTTTTTAGAATTCCTGAAAATATAACATTTCAAAAATTATATATTATAATTAATGGTTTGCAACAAATCTTAATAATTCAATGTTATCACGAATTCAATGTAACAATAATAAAATATATGGATTTTCTTTTAACATTCATTAGGAGGAGGTTGTTCAAATTTCATCCTTATTTAATTTTATATTTGAATAATTTTAACTTTTATTTATATTTCATTTTATCATGTAAAACTAATGATAATCACAATTCATCATCCTAACAACTAATCTCAATATTAAAATTTAAAATTCAATGAACACTTAATATATTATTATATATATCTTAATCTAATATTTGAACTTTAACTTACCAATTACTTATCCAAATCTCAAATCTTAATTATTACATTATTATATATATATCACACATTAAACAAATTCAACTCACCGTACTTCAAAGAAATGTTCAACACAAACCAATTTCAGCATATCACTCCATCACATCATTTCTTCAATCCACAACAAACACAAACTCAAATATACCCTCTTGATATTACAGCTCAAGCAAGATTGAGAAGAAGATTCATTTTGGCCAATAAGAGAGGAATAACTTTATATCATCCATATTGCTATAGCAAAGTAAGTTTTTAATTTCATCTCTTAAACAATACATTTTGTTGAAAATGTCATTTTAAATGTTTTTTAATATGCAACATGTTCATCTTTCTAAATTCCTCTTTTGTAAATCATAAATCAGGCCATCAAAACACGTGAAGCAAGATTGAAGAGGAGAATCATTTTGGCAAAAAAGAGGGGTAGAACTATACATCAATTATATTTTAATCAACATGTAAGTTTTGTGAATACTCATTTATTCCCATATAGTTTTAAATTAAATATCAAAATTTTAATCTTTTTAAAATAAATATATTCTTTAACTTCTAATGGTTTTAATGTTGTTGATACACGTAGACTAATGATCATCCTCAAGAAAGCAGCACCGTGACACTAAACAATGATGCAAATCATAGACTTACCAATGTAAGTTTTGTGAATTTTCATTTCTTTCCATATAGGATGTAAATTAAATATCAATTTCTTAATATTCTTCAAATAAATATATTCATTAACTTATAATGTTTTCAATATTGTTCATACACGCAGTCTAATGATCATCCTCAACAAAACAACACCATGACATCAAACAATGATGCAAATATGAAACCTAATGCTATATGTGATGGTAAACACACAAAAGTTACCTATTGTACCACAAATTCATATAAATTTACATCTTAGTATTATTTACTAAATTGTTCACCACAAAATGCATTTTTATTAATCTTATTATTCAAATTATCATATTCATGTTTCATTCAATCATGCTTATTTTTTAAATTATATTTTTATGTAATTTTTTTATAGATTATTGGGACATCGAAAATCCTTCCTATGATTGCCAATACTGTGGCGCATTGATGTGGATCCAAGAAAGTGTGCGCTATTCAAAAAAGTCATCTAAACCTACCTTCTCAAGGTGTTGCATGCATGGAAAAGTTCAACTACCCCTTTTGAAAGATCCACCAATATTGTTGAAGAAACTACTGGATAGCAACGATGATAAGAGTAAACATTTTCTTCATAATATTAGAGCATATAATATGATGTTTTCTTTTACTTCAATGGGAGGAAAGGTTGATTCTTCTGTTGCAAAAGGCCGTGGTCCATACACCTTCAGGATAAATGGACAAAACTGTCACAGAATAGGTAGTTTGGTACCAAATTCTGGATCAATTCCTAAATTTTCACAGCTGTACATTTGTGACACTCAAAATGAAGTTGACAACAGATTAAATGCAATTGGGTATGTTATTACTGTTAAATTAATTAACATGTGTTCACTTTTCATATTTAACATATATTTTATATTTCTAATCTTATTTGTTTTGCTATTATTTTTTTCCAGCAATAAAGCATCCACCGAAAAACAAACTTCATTAGATGCAGAGATTGTTCTTGATTTGAAGAAGGTTCTTGATGATAATAATACTTTGGTAAAGGTGTTCAGAATGGCAAGAGATCGTTATGTTTCAAATGATATCAGGACTTCAAGTTGAAACTCATAGGAAGTAGAGAAAGAGATGGAAGAATGTATAACCTTCCAACAGCCTTAGAAGTTGCTGCTCTCATTGTTGGTGATATTGATATTTCAACTACTAACAGAGATATTGTAGTTGAGACTCAATCCGGTAATCTGCAGCGGATACATGAGTTGCATCATTCTTACTTGCCGCTACAATATCCATTACTTTTTCCATACGGAGAAGATGGATATAGATTTGACATTTCACTAAGAGAATTGGACGATCCTTTTGCCAGGAAAAGAAAGAGATTGAGCATGAGAGAGTTTTTTGCTTTTAGGATTCAACATAGATTGAATGAACCTCCTACTATATTATCTTCAAGGAGATTGTTTCAACAATTTTTGGTGGATGCATACACAATGGTTGAGGCGGAGAGGCTTTCTTATATTCGATTCAACCAACATACTCTTAGGAGTGAGTCTTATCAAAATTTATCATCAACATTTCAAAATGGAAATTCGGACGCTTCCTTGGTCGGACAACGAATAATATTGCCTTCTTCATTCACTAGTGGTGAAAGATATATGGCACAAAATTATCTTGATGCAATGTCACTTTGCAAGTTTTTTGGATTTCCAGATCTATTCCTCATGTTTACTTGCAATTCTAAGTGGCCAGAAATTACCAATTTCCTAAGTTCCCGAGAGCTCATACCAGAGGATAGACCAGACATTGTTTCTAGAGTTTTCAAAATTAAACTTGATCACTTTATCAATGAATTGAAGAATGAAAAGCTATTTGGTCAAGTTAAAGCAGGTAAATTCAATAATATTGAATAATTACTTTATAATTTTTATTGTGATGTCTTTTATTTCGATTATAATTATTTATAGTCATTTTATTTTTTATAAAATACTTTAATATATCATGTTGTCAACCTCATAATTATCTCATATGCTTATTATTATCTCAATGTATTTATCTTATAATTTTAATATTATTGTAACATATATTTTGTAAATGACATGAAATGCATATGATATTCTACCTAACTTACTGATTATGTTATATTTGCAGTTGTATATACAGTGGAATTCCAAGAACGAGGCCTCCCTCACTCTCATGTAATATTGTTCTTGCATCCCGAAGACAAGTTTCCAGATGCCGATCATATTGACAATATCATTTGTGCAGAAATTCCAGATAAAGACATGGATCCTGAAATTTATGATCTTGTGAAGGAATTTATGATTCATGGTCCTTGTGGTTCTTTAAATCCTAAATGCCCATGCATGACACATGGTAGATGTTCCAAAAAATTCCCAAAGGATTTTAAGGAATTTAGTTCTGTTAATGATGATGGTTATCCTGTTTATAGGAGGAGGGACGATGGAAGGACAGTCCAAAAGAACGGATGCATTTTGGACAATAGATTTGTTGTGACATACAACCCAGTATTGTTGAAGAGATATCGGGCTCACATTAACATTGAGTGGTGCAATCAGTCTAGGGTCATCAAGTATCTTTTTAAGTACATTAGTAAGGGAAATGACAGAGTTACTGCTGTTCTTTCAGAAAATGGCTCTTACAATGTACAGAGAAAAGATAACAAGGACACCGACGAAATAAAGGTATATTATGATTGTAGGTATATTTCTGCTTGTGAGGCGGTGTGGAGATTATATGGTTTTGATATTCACTACAGGACTCCATCCGTGGAAAGGTTGACTTTTCATCTTCCTGGTGAACAGTCAATTGTATTTGATGATTACGATGATCTTGAATATGTTATGAACAGGTCTGGTATTAATGAATCAATATTTCTAGGATGGATGAAATGCAATAACACATATGATGAAGCAAAGTTACTCACTTATGAGGAATTCCCTACCAGATATGTTTGGAATAAACAGATTAAGGAGTGAACTCCAAGGAAAAGGGGTTTTTCAATTGGCAGGGTTCATTATGTGCCGCCTAGGTCAGTGAAATATATTTCATGAGGATTTTGTTGTGTAAAGTCAAAGGACCTACATGTTATGAAGACATACGAACAGTTAATGGCATAGTTTATCCAACTTTTAAAGAAGCTTGCTACGCCCTTGGACTATTGGATGACAATAAAGAGTACATTGAAGCTATAAAAGAAGCAAGCATTTGGGGATCTGGGCATTATTTACGAACTATGCTCGCATCTCTTTTATCATCTGATGCTATAAATAGACCTGAAGTTGTGTGGGAAGAAACATGGAAATTGTTGTCCGATGACATTCTTCATAATCAGAGGTCCATTCTTCAATTAGATGGTAACCTTATTTATATGTTATTTTTCTTATAATTATGATACTTGATATTATCAAAAATTTACTAATATTAGTAATGTATAATTTATCTTGTGTTTTGTTTTACATATATGCAGCTTACTAATGAGGAACTAAAGAAACATGCTCTGGTTCGTATTGAACAAATATTATCTAGCAATGGCAGCAGCCTCAAGAATCATTCCTCATTGCCATATCCAGATGATTTCATCATTTCACATGGATGTAACAAGTTAATTCAAGAAGAGTTTTGTTATGATCATTTGTCTTTAGAGATGGAGCTCCAGCAAACTTTTTGCAGCTTGAATGACGAACAGAATTTGGTGTATCAACAAGTAACTGATGCTGTATCAAATGGAGAAGGTGGTCTTTTCTTTGTTTATGGCTATGGAGGAACTGGAAAAACATTTATTTGGAAGGCATTATCGGCTGGATTGCGTGCTAAAGGTGATATTGCACTAAATGTTGCTTCCAGTGGAATAGCTTCATTATTATTACCTAGAGGTAGGACTGCACATTCTAGATTTCGAATTCCTATAAATATTACTGATGTTTCTACGTGTGTCATTAAACCGGGTAGTGAGTTGGCTAATTTGATACATAAAACAAAGCTGATTATATGGGATGAAGAGCCAATGATTAACAGGTTATGTTTTGAGGCTTTGGATAGGACTTTGAGGGATGTACTTCGATCCTCTAATCCAAGGAGTTTGGAACAACCTTTTGGTGGAAAAGTTGTTGTATTTGGAGGAGACTTTCGTTAGATACTTCCTGTTATGCCTTCAGGTAGTAGGCATGATATTTTCCATTCTGCTTTAAATGCTTCTTATTTGTGGGATTACTGTAAAGTTCTCAAATTGACAATAAACATAAGGCTTAAACAATCTGAATATGGAAATTCAGAGGAAACCAGAGAGTTTGCTGAAAGGATTTTAAAGGTTGGAGATGGTTGTGTAGGTGAGCCTAATGATGGAGAATATGTTATTGAAATTCCTGATGACATTCTCATCAAGGAATCAGAGGATCCTATTGCATCCATAGTGGATTCTACTTATCCTTCTATAGTTGAAAACATATGGAATCCATAATACTTTCAAGAGAGATCAATCCTTACTCCAACAAATGATGTTGTCGACATCATAAATGAAAATATGTTGTCAACTATACCAGGAGAAGAAAGAGTGTATCTCAGTTCTGATACAATTTGTGAATCAGAGAGCCGGACTGATTTTAATGAATCAATATACACTCCTGAAGTACTCAATGTTATTACAGCATCCGGTTTACCTAATCACAAGCTTGTGTTAAAAATTGGAGTTCCGATTATGCTGCTTAGAAATATGGATCAATGTTCTGGCTTGTGCAATGGTACTAGATTGCAGATTTTCAGGTTGGGAAGTCATGTGATTGAGGCAAAGGTTATATTTGGAAAAAATATTGGCAATCCAGTATTCATTCCTCGCATGGTGTCAACTCCATCAAACACTAAATTCCCTTTTAAGCTGCAGAGAAGACAATTTCCAGTGGTTCTTTGTTTTGCTATGACTATAAATAAGAGTCAAGGACAATCTCTTTCCAATGTTGGATTGTTTTTAAAGCGGCCGGTTTTTACTCATGGATAACTCTACGTTGCAATATCCAGGGTTAAATCAAGACAAGGATTGAAGGTGCTCATTTGTGACAAAGATGGTCAATTGGCCAAAACTACAACAAATGTAGTTTATAAAGAAGTACTTCAGAATTTGTAATAATGCAAAATAGCTTTACATGAATTCTTCCTCTTAGCATTACCTTTTCACTGGTCCCTGTCAAATCATTTGCAGATTATTGCCATCTTTATCTGCAATCTGCTGCAAAGACCATAGAAGATCCTGCTTGATGCGAAAATTTCTTCATCTAAATCAGAATTGAACTCATCGAGATTCATAGTCATTAATCAATTTAACAAATAAATTAATAATATTATAATTTACAAATAATTTTATAGGAATTCTATTACAAATAATTACACAAATTTACAATTCATATAAAATATTATGATTAAAAACTAAAAATTTTAATCATCGCTCCCATAAGAGGAAGATGAGGTAGTTACCAAAATTTTAAAACAACCTTCTCATCTCCTCGCCTGAAAAATAGGCACCCCTTATTATCCCACAACCAAACTGGAAAAACATTCAACCAAATCCCAAAAAAAATATTTAAAAACCCTATCGAGATGGAACGGCGATTCAGGAAAAAGAAATGGGGACTACTCCTAATTTATCGTAGAAAGACCGCTGACGGGAGAGACAAAGAAAGCGCCACCGGAAAGAGAGAAAGGTTGAACCTTTTCCGGCGAAAAACAAAAATCTTCGACGGAAAATGGTAACTTCTGCATTTTTACAGTAATTCATACTTTTAATTGGGTTTTGCTTTAGTAGTTTCTATGGTATGCTATACTCTTGTTTCAATTATTCTCCTCTCTACTCTTTTTAGGACAATATGCGCATTGCACAAGAAAAAAATTTTTGACCTGTTATTTCTCTAATGAAGTTCGAGTATGCACTAGTGATTTCTTCTCGTTTTGGTGTATTTTTTCCTATGAATATTTAAGGTTTTCTACGATGGGAATTGTGGGCTTTTTGGCAATGATTACAGGAAGATTAAGGAGGCAAGAGCCAATGCAACGAAGTATGGATTAGCAGTAGGCATTTTAACCAAGGATTTGAACATAGCGAACATAGTGTCGAGGTTGATCTGGGCTGGCATGATTTGGATAAATTGTTACGCAACATTTGACAGAGATTGGCCATACGGTGGGTACAAGATGAGTGGGTTTGGCAGAGATTTTGGGATGAAAGGCCTAGACCAGTATCTTCAACACAAGTCTATGTTGATAACCCCTGCAGAAATCGAAAATTTCAAAAATCACTTTTTTGTTTAATATTTTACCGTGATTTACTATTATCCCACCTGCAGAAACCAAAAATCCCAAAAAACTTAAATGGAAAGAGTTTTTTTTTTTTTTTTAATTTTCTACCAATTTTGATTATCCCACCTATAGAAATAGAAAATTCCAAAAAAACTCTAAACCGAAATATTTTTTTTTTATTTTCTAAATCACAATGGATGGTGGAACAATTTTTTGTAAATAGTGAGACTTTGTAATCTGAATATCTGCATTGCTGGATTGGAAAAAATACTATGGATGGTGGAACAATTTTTTTGTGAACACTATGGTGAAATAAATTTTTGTGAACAATAGAACTTTGTACTTTTCCTTAATTCTTTTTGCATTACTGGACCGTTGGACTGATTGCGGATGTATTTTGCTATTTTGGTTTCCTTTTTTAGACTTTTTTTATTAAAAATTGGAATTGATGTTACCAAATTGCCATTTTTGTAGATTTTTTTATTAAAAATTGGAATTGAATTTTTTATTAAAAATTGGAATTGATGTTACCAAATTACCAAATTGCTTAAAAATTGTAATTGAATTTTTTATTAAAAATTCCTTTTTACTATTTTTGTAGATTTTTTATTAAAAATTGGAATTGAGTTTTTTATTAAAAATTGGAATTGATGTTACCAAATTACCAAATTGCTTAAAAGTTGGAGTGATTTCGGATGTATTTTTCCATTTTTATTAAAAATTGCCAAAGATAAGTAATCACGTGATGGGAATTTAGGTATATTGAATGGGTAGAAAATGAGATTTGCAATTTATGTGACTATATAGAGCTTGTTAATAGTTGTCTATCTTGCATTTTTTCTTGTTTACAAAGAAGCAAAACCCAAATCCAAACCAAATAAAAAAAGAGGGTTCATCACTTGACTAGATGGAGCCTCGAAAACTATAATAACGGCCTAACGATTTCTAAAATGGTAATAATAAAAAAAAAAGTTTTAAGATACATATAGTAATGATCTAACATTAACGAAGAGTTGGAAATTACTTGAACATTGCAACATTACAAGATAAAAATGAAGTAAATAGCAAAATTATCCAATGGAGTGGGGAGGGAAATAAAAGGAATGATACTTCAAGAACAACTCCATTTTTCTTCTATGATTTCATTACTTCTCCTCGTCTTAGAAGTACCCTGGTTTTCTTGACCATCCTCTCTTTGTCCTGTGAAAGTACGGATGTCCCTTTTGAGCTCCTGGATCTCACTCATCAAGTATTGTAAGCGAAGCTCGAGACAAATATTAGATGTCACCATTGCCCTGGTATGAACAATAGCCGAATTCAAGCTGGAGGTAATTTTCTCCATTACATCTCTGGCTTCCATGGAAACCCCGGCAGCTATGCACATCGCTTCAACCAAACTGGGAAATGGTAAAAACATTAGTGGATTATTCCGAGTGACATTGAGAATATGGTGAGAGAGTGAACTTCCGAGGTTGATTTTTTCACCTGCCAGTAATATCAGTATAACCTTCAGTTAAGGTTCCAAGATTTTGTACTGCGGTTCTGTCTCTGTAGGCACAATGTACCTGCATACTATCATATATACGGATTGGGTAAAAGTATTCATCATGGCAAAGTTTAGGCCTTTCCACTTTGTTGGAACTGGCAATACTGTTTCTATCATTTTCTCATACTGGTATGCTGCAGGTTCAAAATTCTCAAGGTATTGAACATCCCTAGCTCTTAGACCCCACTGCACCCCCAGAAATTTGTTAATGCTAACTTCTGAGAAATCCACCCTGGCCCCTCGAACAGTAACTACATATCCTTCCCTGGGATGTAAAACTTTGTGGTAGAAGTCGCCGACCACTGTGCAATTGACTTCTCGATTGACAGAACATAACATATTCCAACCCTCAACTGCATGCTAAGGCACCATGAGATTCAATCCAATATTGATGCAAGAGATCAATTGTCTCTATAGGATTTCCATTATTGTTAAAGAATGAGTTACGTTATTCCATGATCTCTTGTTTTTCAACAAATCTAGAATTCTATTCAGACTCTGAGGTGGTGGTGCTTGGTGGATCTGAGAACTGCTCCTTAAATATAGGCCATCTCTTCACATCGTTCATGACATAGGGATTCCAAATGACCAAGTGTTCCTTCACAAGGTCTTCAAATAAGATTCAAAGCATACTTATCCCATCATTAATACAGACACACACTAAAGCACAAACACTTCCATCTTCATTCTCTATATTTTCTTTGCCCATTCATTTACCTGCTACTTGATTCACATTTTTCTTGGTCAACGGAATATACATACATAAAAAATATTTAGAGAAATAGGAAAATGAATAAGAATTAAAGTTACCAACTATATAGCTCTGAAACTTTTTGACTCACATCCGCATTTGAATCTTTTCTTTACATTGAAAGCTGCTTCGCCATCTATGCACCTATTGAGATGTGAGAATCCTTTCATCTATCAG
Organism: Knoxia roxburghii; assembly: GCA_030378225.1. NCBI lineage: Eukaryota > Viridiplantae > Streptophyta > Magnoliopsida > Gentianales > Rubiaceae > Knoxia > Knoxia roxburghii. Next base: position 38,008,297 of record CM059415.1, on the reverse strand, counting down.
TTGATTCTCCCAAAAACTGGTATGCATGCAAAGGGCGGCAATTATATCTAGTGAAATTCATTGCCTTAATAAACTTACACAATTATAGTCTTTTATTGTTGTTTTTTAAAATTTTTTCCCACTATTTATACATTCCTGTTTACACGTATGCAGTAGAAAGTTGCATGGATAGTATTGCAAAAACATACAAAAAGAGAATGTCAGTTGATTGGTACAACTTTGTTTCAAAATCTGAAATTAAGACTTTAGCATAAACAAATGAAATTCATAAATATCATATAGATATTAAGGTTGAAACAGCGAATAAACACGTCACTAACATTAACACATTGGCCACCATTAAACTTTCTGGCAATGCAATCTCCCAGGCAACAATCATTTTCATAGTTTGCCTTAAATACTGCTAAGCAGAACAGATACACTGATGTATCAGGAATGTATGATGAGGAATGAAACTATGTTGAAAGCAAGAAATATGAGCACCAAACATTTCAGTACATACAAATTGGAATTATAATTGAATAAACAACAGTAAAATGTTACAATATTTAGAATGATAAATTCATTATAATGAATTCAAAAGTAAACAAATATTACAAATTCTGAAGTATTTCTTTATACACTACATTGGTTGTAGTCTTCATAATTTGACGTCCTTGTCACAAATTATCACCTTCAATCCTTCTCTTGATTTAACCCTAGATATGGTAACATAGAATTGTCCATGAGTAGAAACTGGCCACTTTAAAAACAAACCAACCCGAGAGAGTGACTGTCCTTGACTCTTATTTATTGTCATAGCAAAACAAACAACCACTAAAGGAAAAATTGTGTTTGAGGGTGTTAACACCATGCGAGGAATGAATACTGCCTTGCCAATGTTGTTTCCTGAAATCATCTTTGCCTCAATGACATGATTTCCCAACCTAGATACCTGTAGCCTTGTACCATTACACAAACCAGATCTTTGATCAATATTTCTAAGCAGCATAATAGGAAGACCAACCTTTAACACAAGCCTGTTATTAGGGAAACCTGAGCTTGAAATACTGTTTAGGAATTCAGGAGAGTATAGAGCTTCATTATAGTCATTGTCCCTTTCTGATTTGCAAATGGTATCAGAACTCAGATATACCTTATCATCACCTGGTATAACTGAAACCAAGTAATCATTTACCATGTCAACAACATCATGAGTGGGAGACAAGATTGATCTTTCCTGAAAGAAGACCAGAGTCCATATGTTTTCAACAATAGAAGGGTAAGTAAAATCAAATATTGATGCAATCGGATCATCCGATTCACTGATAAGAACGTCATCGGGAATATCAATAAGAGATTCTCCATCAGTACCCTCACTTAAAGAACCATCTCCAACCTTTAAAATCCATTCAGAAAAATTTCTTGTAGCTTCTGAATCAGCAAAGTCAGATTGTTTAAGTCTCATATTTGTTGTCAATTTGAGAACTTTACAGTAATCCCACAAGTAAGAAGAATTTAAAGCAACGTGAACAATATCTTGTCTAGTCCCTCTAGGTACTACATGAAGTATCTGTCGAAAGTCTCCTCCAAACACAACAACTTTTCCACCAAAGGTTGTTCCAGACTCCTTGGATTAGATGATCGAAGTACATCCCTTGGATTAGATGATCGAAAGCCTCAAAACAAAACTTGTTAACCATGGGGGTTTCATCCCAGATGATAAGCTTCGTCTTATGAAACAAATTAGCCAAGTCACTACCTGGCTTAATGGCACACATAGAATCTTCATTAATATTTATAGGAATTCAAAATCTAGAATGTGCAGTTCTACCGCCAGGTAATAGTGGCGAGGCAATTTCACTGGAAGCAAAATTTAATACAATATCACCTTTAACACGTAATGCAGAGGATAACGCCTTCCAAATAAATGTTTTTCCAGTTCCTCCGTAGCCATAAACAAAGAAAACACCACCTTATCCCCCTAATACAACATCCATTACTTGATAATAAACCAAATTCTTTTCATCATTCAAACTGTCAAAAGTTTGCCGATGCTCCACCTGCAACGACAAATTATCATAACAAAGCTCATCCCGAATTCACCTGTTGTGTACTTCCAAAATTGTGAAATCATCTGGATATGGCAATGTTGAATAATTCTTGAGTGTGCTGCCATGACCAGATAATATATTATGAATATCAACTAAAGCATAGTTCTTAAGTTCATCATCAGTAAGTTGAAGATCTGTAAATGAAATCATAAAATAAAATGTAAATAAAGTCAAATACTTATTAAATTGTCATATTATTCAAGTATTATGCTAATAAGATAAATAATTTATATATAAACTTACCGGGTAATTAAATAATGGACCTCTGCTTATGAAAGATGTCCTCGGACAACAATTTCCATGTTTCTTCTCACACAACTTCAGGTCTAGACATTGCATCAGAAAATAAAAGTGATGCGAACAAAGTTCGTAAGTAATGCCCAGATCCCCACAAGCTTGCTTCTTGTATCACATCAATATACTCTTTATCATCATCCAATAGTCAGAGCGCGTAGCAAGATTCTTTTAAAGTTGGATAAACAATGCCATTAACTGTTCGTATGTCTTCGCAACAGGAAGCTCCTTTAACTATATTCAACAAAATCCTCATGTAATAAATTTCACCCGACCTTGGTGGTACATAATGAATCCTGCCAATTGAAAAGCCTCTTTTCCTAGGAGTCCATTCATTTAAATTTTTATTCCAAACAAATCTGGTAGGGATTTCGGAATAAGTGAGCGACCTTGCCTCATCATGTGCAGTATTACATTTCATCCATCCTAGAAATATTGATTCACTAATGCCAGCCTTATTCATCACGTATTCAATATCATCATAATCTTCAAAGACAATTGAGTGTTCCCCAGGCAAATGAAATGTAAGTATTTCCACAGGTGAAGTCCTGTAGTGAATATCAAAATATACAATCTCCACACTGCCTCACAGGGATAAACGTATCTATAATCATAATAGGTTTTGATTTCGTCCACATCCTTCACATCTTTTTTGTGCAGTGTATAAGATCCATCTTCTACAACAACAGCAGTAACCCTGTCATGTCCCTTGCTGATATACTTAAAAAGATACTTTATGGCCCTGGACTGATTACACCACTCAACGTTAATGTGAGCCTGGTGTTTTTTTAGCACTAGTCGATTGTAAGGGACAACAAATCTATTGTCCAAAATTGTTCCATTTTTCACGACCGTCCCTCCATCATCCTGCCTCCTATAAATGGGATAACCATCCTCATCAACGGAACTATACTCCTTGTAATTCTTTGGAAACTTTTTCGAACAACTGCCGTTTCTCATGCATGGGCATTCGGATTTAGAGCACCACAAGGACCTTGAATCATAAATTCCTTCACGAGATGATAAAGATAAGGATCTAACGTTTTATCTGGAATCTCTGCACATATGATATCATCAACATGTTCAGCAAATGGATATTTGTCTTCTGGATGCAAGAACAATATTAGTGTGCATTTGGGAGGCCTCATTTCAGGAACTCAACCGTATAGACAACTAGAACGAAAATATAATTAAGTATAACATAAAATTCAGTTCTTAAATAATATATATAAGAATAAAATAATAGATAATCACAATGCTAATGAAGATTATCAAAATACCTATAAACAAACATGTTTCTCAGTATAATTGAAACAAAAAACATATAAGTTTATCATAAAATAATTATGAATATGTATGAAATTTACCAGCTTTTAATCGACCAAAGAGTTCACCAGACTTCAATTCCTCGATAAAGTGATCAAGTTTAATTTTGAAAACTCTAGAAGCAATGTCTGGTCTGTCCTCTGGCTTAAGACCTTTGGATTTTAGTAAATTGGTAATCTCTGGCCAATTTGAATTACAAGTGAATGTGAGAAATAGATATGGAAATCCAAAATACTTGAAAAGTGCCATTGCATCTAGATAATTTTGTGTCATATATGTGCTACCACCAGTAAAGGAAGAAGGCAATATTATTGGTTGTCCCATCATGAAAGCTTGGGAATTTTCATTATGAAATTGAGATGACAAATTATTATAAGACTCGGTCCTAAGAGCATACTGGTTGCATCGAATGTAAGAAAGCCTCTCTGCCTCAACCATAGTATAAGCATCAACCAAAAACTATTGAAACAGCCTTATTGAAGATAAGATGGTTGGAAATTCATTCAATCTGTCTTGAATCCTGAAAGCAAAAAACTCCCTCATGCTCAATCTTTTTCTTTTACTGGCAATATTATTGTCAACTTCCCTGAATGGAATGTCAACTCTGTATCCATCTTCACCATGAGGAAAAAGTAATGGGTATTGTAGAGCAATGTAAGAGGGATGCAGCTCACGTATGCGCTGCAGACAACCAGATCGAGTCTCAAATACAATATCCCTGCTATCAGTTGAACTATCAATGTCACCAACTATTAGAGCAGCAACTTCAGAGGACGTTGAAAGGTTATACATCCGCCCATCTTTTTCTCTAGTTCTTATGAGCCTCAATGTGAAAGTGGGATTCACAACTGAAAGGTATCTATCCCTCGCCATTCTGAAAACCTTTGCCAAAGGATTATGAAGGTTGAGAAGCTGCTTTAAATCATGAACAATCTCTGCATCTAATGAACCTTTATTTTCACTAGATTTTTTAAGGCTGAACAAAACATATTCACAAAACAAATAACATTATCAATGGGTGATAGATGTTAAATTTCAAAAGTAAATAACAGTTAAATAATTTAAGAAGAATTATGTACCAGATTGCATTTATTCTGCTTTCAACTTTATTGTTAGTGTCGTAAATATACAGTTGTTAAAATTTTGGAAATGATCCCGAATTTGGTAATAAACTTCCAATTTTGTGGCAGTTTTGTCCACTTAGCCTAGAAGTGTATGGTCCGCATCCTTTTGCAACAGTGGAATCAACATTGTCTCCCATTGATGTGAAAAAAAACATCATATTATATGCTCTAATGTTTTGAACACAATGTTTACTCTTAGCATCGTTCTTTTGGAGGAAATTCTTCAACAACTTTAGGGGATCTTTGAAAAATGGAAGATGAACTTTTCCATACATAAAACACATTGAAAATGTAGGTTTAGATGAATTTCTCTGACGCTTTACACTTTCTTGAATCCACATCAATGTACCACAGTACTCATATGTATGTGAAGGATTACCGATGTCCCAGTAATCTAAAAAATTAATTAAATAAAATATATACAAAATTATATACAGAATTCAATGAAATAGTGTTCCACTTATGTAAATGATATGAAAAAATATATAGTTTGTGAACAATTTAGGTAAATAATTTAGTGAAATGTTACAAATAGATTGTAAGACGATATTTATTTGAAATTTTCATGCAATAAGTAAGTTTGTATGTTTACCATCCCACAATGCCGTATGCCTCTTGTTTTCAATGTTTAATTTTATGCTGGAGCCTTGTTGGAGATTATTGTTATTTCCAATGTTTGATGCCATGCTGGAGCGTTGTTGAAGATAATTATTAAACTGAAAATATAAATCATATTAAAAACATTTGTAAATAAAGGATATGTTGATTTAAATAAAATAGGAAAATTGATGAGTACTTGGCAACATACATAAAAAAAATTATATGGAAAACAGAGAATTGTTTGCATACAGGCAGGGTGTTGGCATTGCCACTAATCCTAACCACCTTAGATATGGGTGGAGGAAGACAGTATACTCAAGCTTTATTTTGCATCAAAGAAATGGACTAAGCTTGCACATTCTGACAGTTATCGCAACCAGACTCTGGTAAGAGAGTTTTATTTTAGTTCCAGGCATTCTGAACGTAAAGCCATCGTACCGGTACATTCTGTCACGGTATCATTTTCTCCAGAATCTATTAATTGGGTTTTAGGACTTGAGTTGAACGAACAAGCTTTGGATGTTTACTAGTTAGATGTTTACCAACCAACCATGGATATTATTCAAAAGATTGTGACCCCTGATTTCCAGGTACCGGAAACTTGCTTTGATATCTCATTTGAAAATATGAGGGCTATAGCCTAGATTCTGTATACTTTTATCTGTAATAACATAGCACCGATCTATCCGGATGCAAGTGGGAAAATCCATGATAGACAGTTTTGCATCCTATCAGCTTTGATGGATAGCAAACCTCTCAATCTTGGTAGCATCATCTATTAATACATGTTCATTGCAACCAGACCCCAAAACATTTATCTTCCTTATCCCATTTTGGTGTAAGACATGTGCATAGAAAATGGTGCAGGTCCACTATATGATGATCAACTTTTTTGGATTAAAGGGCAACTTGGCCAAGAATCAACTATTGTATTAAGTGATGAAGATATGAGTATCCAGCTAAGAAGACTGCAGCTTCAAATTCAAAGTAATACAGAGCAATTACGTGCAATGCAGAAGCAACTGGATCTCTTCTACAAATACCTGGACAAGAATTTATTTCTCAGCCCTTCTTCTGAAATTGACAGCCCTGAATCTGCTTAATCCTGCTTAATCACTTATCATCTTTTTATATCCCCTGCAAATGATTTAAAGTTTCTGTTATATTTTGAATTTTGATGAGCCACCAGCGCTCATGAATATTATTACAGTATTTTTTGGGAATTAATGCCTAAATTTTCTTTTCTTGAAAGTCCATTGGATTTTCATTATTTCCTTAATATAAGTAGTTTCCTCTTATTAATTCTTGTGTTTTTCCTTCTTCTGATCATAATTGGATATCTTATTAATATCAGTTCTAATACTATACTAATAATTGATGAAGGGATTCAAGTACATAAAGAAAATAACAGAAGGGATAAACGGTTTTTTATAGAACATACCTGTTATAGAAAATTTTGGGAAAACTGCTGACGAAAATGAAGAGACAGAAACTGTAGTGTTGAAAACGAAAGAATATATATAAAAAGAGATTAAAACAATATGTTTAGGGAAGTTATGATTACCCTTCGTGCCTTTACATATTCCGATGAGCATGGGCAGCCTCAAGGATTAATCCTGATGTGAGTGAGTAGACTCCAATGCAGTCGTCGTTTAAATGTGTATGTATCTCTTTATATTCCAATGCGGAAAATAGTTGGAATATGTGGAAAGGCAATTTCATAATACAAATTAAAATATGTGAGACATAGATTAATTGGGAATGACTCCCATAAATTTTTGACGATAATTATTGAAGACACAATTAATCTTACTAACATAAATTTAAAATAAGTAAAAATGGAAAGATTAATTTAAAGTATAATAACAAAGGAAATTCATATAGATTTATTTTAAAATATAAAGTAATAATACACAAATATAGATTGATGATTTAGTTATTGATAAAGATATATAAACATTTAAATATAAGATGGAGTCGGAGGCAACTCATATGAGGTGGGCCCTAACTACCTATGAGACTATATCGGGACAGAGGATTAATCTGGATAAATCTAGGGTGATGTTCAGTCCCAACACCTCGACGCAAATGCGAGCAGATATTTGTGGTATCCTTGGTATTCCTGAGACACAAACACATGGCAAGTACTTGGGACTCCCAAGTGTGGTGGGGAAAAATAAGAAAGAGATGTTTAATTGTCTTAGAGATAAGATTGCAAATAGAATTCACGGTTGGTCCGAGCGCTCTCTGTCCAAAGCGGGTAAGGAGACTTTAATCAAGGCAGTTTTGCAGGCTATTCCCTCTTACGCCATGTCCTGTTTCTTATTGCCCGATAGCATAACTGAAGCGATAAACAAGCTCATTGCTCGCTACTGGTGGGGTTCAACGGACACATCTCGCAAGATACACTGGGTCGCATGGAAGCACCTGGCAAAGGGGAAAACGGAGGGTGGACTGGGTTTCCGTGATTTAAAGTGTTTCAATTTTGCTCTGTTAGCAAAGCAAGCCTGGCGACTTCTTACTCAGCCGAACTCAACCATAGCACGAGTTCTTCAAGCCAAGTATTACCGCAGCACTGCTCTGTTTGATGCGCAATTAGGGAGCCGACCCTCTCTGACATGGCGCGGCATCGTCGAAGGCATCAGGTGTCTCAAACTAGGGGCAAGGAGGAAAATATTTTCAGGCTCTACAACTTCGATATGGAAGGATCCTTGGCTCCCGGAGGGTAATCCTTTTTGTATCTATCAGCAATCAGCGGCTCTTCCTTTTGATGCTACTGTTGGTGACCTGATTGATCATTCTACTCACACTTGGAGAGAGCCACTTGTTAGGGCCTGCTTCGACTCTACCACCTCCACAGTGATTTTATCTATTCCACTAGCATCGACGCAAGAAGGAGATAGGTGGTACTGGCATCCACATCGCAAAGGTATATTTACAGTGCAAACTGCTTATTATGCTGCAGTGAACTCCTCCATGCCTCCATTGCCACACTATGCAGGTTTAGCTCTATATGGATCACATCCAATCTGGCGTAAGCTATGGAATCTCAACATCCCTCCTCGGGCCATGCACTATTGTTGGCGCTTATTAACTGGCACTCTTCCCACCATCGAAAATTTGACAACGCGGCAGATTCCGGTCCCGACTTCATGCCCCTTTTGTCAGGATCCTGGTGGAACTCATAGTCATCTTCTCTTCCATTGTTCTTTTGCTCGTGAATGCTGGCGGCTCTTAGATATCAGTGGAGTCCCGTATAACTATCAAGCATCGCTAGTAGAGCCTTGGGTCTTGACTATGCTGATGGGAGTCACACGATCGAATGCTGAGAAGACAGTTATGATGTTATCTAGTATATGGTATGCCAGAAATAAACTCATAAATGATGACTTACATACCCGTCCTTATGACGCAGTGTTGTCTGCGTCTGCGTTGTTGATGTCCTACCAGAATGCTCAGGCCGCAATTCGACCCCATCTCTATGCTTTTCTGCCATTGCCGATTAAACCCATTAACCTTGAGGGTATATGTGTCCTGTTTGATGGAGCTATATCCGCCCAAAGGAATGGCGCATCAGCAGGTGTTTATATCATGACTGCAGTTGGTGATTTTGTGCATGCATATGGTAAATTCTACCCCGCCATCCAAGACCCAGAGACAGCTGAGACCCTGGCCTTGCGGGATGCCTTGTTGCTATGTTATAGATTGAAGATTGACGATTTCTCACTACTAGGGGACTCCTCCCAAGTCATCCTTGAGGCAAAATGCATCAATGCTAGCACTCATTCATGCCTTCCCATAATGGAGGAGTCTCGTGCTTTGATCCCCCCTGCCTTGCGAACACGACTTTATTGGATACCACGGAGTCAAAATTTGTATGCGCATGGAGTTGCTAGTTACGTCAAAAGCAATGTAGTCACTGATCAGGACTGGACTTGTGTGCCAGATTTCCTTTCACATTTGTCGCTGGACAATTTGCCAGCAAATTAATAAAATTCTCTTTGTTTCTCAAAAAAAAAAAAATATAAGATGGAGTGATTGTTTCAAAGATGGAATGATTGAATTATATCAATTGGATATATGAATTTAAAAAATTGAATGATAAGTATGAATAATTTCTTAGTGTTTGCGGAGTAAACAAAAAAAAAAAAAGAAAAATCTATAATAATTATTTAAAATTATAATAAGTATGATTGATTTAATTATGGACTTAAAGATGAAAATATTTACTTAACATAATCCGTAATAAATTATAATAAAATAAATGATTTGTCATAATATATTTTTATTAATTATTTACTGTTACTTAAGGGAATAAACAAATAATTTTATTTTTAAATTTTGTAAAATATGAATGATTGAATGGAAACAATGAAGTGATTGATACAAATTGAGGTGTGATAGAAATATCACAACTTCGTGAAAAGTGAGATTTGTAAATTCTGGAGGTGAAGAAGCAAAAGATTTTGTTTATAATGAGGGTGGCAGCAAAATCATCACTGATCGTCATAACAAATATAGATTATTTAAATTAAAAAAATTAATCTATATTGTAATGAATAACAAATTTTTAATTAGTTGGTATAAATAAAATTGTGATTTATTAAAATTTGAAGTTGAATAATTAATGTAATAAAATAACTTAAACATAATGCTGATACAAATTGATTAGGTTAATGAGGATATAAACCATATGAGAACTTAAAAGATAATATTTCAAAAGGAAACATATACATATAATAGTCATATATATGGCCTAAATATATAAAACAAAATATGATTGATAGCAAAATGTTTGGGATGCAAATACAATAATTGCGTAATAAAGAACATAATACATCTTAATAAAATATTCAAGAGGGGACAGCACAGGATATCTCACATTCCAAGGGAAGCCAATGCTCCAGCGGATCAAATGGCAAAGTTGGCTTGCACAAAACAAGAAAGTGCTTTTGAAAGTTTGGAATCCATGCATAACATCACCAGAAGGCTATGCCAACTGGACAGGGATAGGTTTCCAATTCTGAGAACTAGATTGGCTCAGTTTGTTTAAGTTCAAAAGCAGTGGGCCTCTACGGTAAATAAGCAACATAAATAGGTTAAGGTCTTCAGTTTGTATTGTAAATTGGGTGTTTAGGAAAGTTTTTTGGAATAGTAGGGGTAGTGGAAGCTCAGTTGGTTTCGGTTGAGGCATGAAACCAATCTCTTTTGTAAAAATTCAGCTTATTTCCTTAATACAGGGATACCCCCGCCGGTCTACAAGCCATTCATGGCTTGTCTGACTGTTTTTAAAAAATAAAAATAAATAAATAGAAAAAAATAAAATATTCAAGAGGGTATTGATATAAAAAAAAAAAAATTAAATCAAGAGAACTCATAACAATAATGCAAATAAGAAATATTGAAATCATCAATTGATTACCATAAGATCTGAACCATTTGATTGCTCATTTCGATGAAGATGCAAAAAAAAAAAATAATAATAATAATAATAAAATAATTTCAAATAAAAAATAATATATTTAATAAAGGAATATTATGGAGTGAAGAGGAAACCATATTAGGCACAAAATAACATATAATGAAATATACAACTTACACTAGAATACACAAGATGAACATCTTCATTACTCTATGTGTCTACATATATTAGTGGTTTTTTGGGAATGTAGTTTGTCTTTTATTAATTGTGGTTTTCATGTTAGGATTTTGCTATTTGTAGCACAAATCTACTAATTGTAACACAAAAACAATAATAAAATTACAAAAATGCCCTTCATGTATTAAAAAGTTATACACTTCAAAAATTTAAAAAACATCTCCAAACCTAAAAAACCCCCTAAAAAATCTGACAAAACCCTTCAAAATATTTTTAAAAACCTTCCAAAATCGTAGAAAAACATTCAAACACTGATTTCCTTCGAGTTGGGATACAATCTACTTCAAAATTTACGCAAAAATGGAAATATTTGGATATTTTTTAATTTTTTTTAGTATGCTAAAATCAAAAATCGCATATATTTGTGATTTTCATTGAAGTAATCGCCCTAAATTGGCGAGGCAAGCAATAAAAATCGCATAGTTTTTGTGATTTTTTGTATGATGTTTGCTAAGTGTGAGCGATAATATCTTGAAAAATCGCACATTCTTTCGATTTTTACTGAAATAATCGCAAGGTGTATGCGAATATTTCAGTAAAAATAACAAATAATGTGTGATTTTCTAGATGTGGCGCTAGTTATTTTTGGCGTGGAGCTAGTTGCTTTTGACGGGGTGCTAGTTGTTCTGAGACGTGGTGGACTGTCTTTGTGAAAAAAATCTGTTTAAATTCACACGCATGGATGTAGACATTTCTGGACGTGGTGCTAGTTGTTTTTGACGTTGTGCTAGTTGTTCTGAGACGTTTTTGGATTGTCTTTGAAAAAAAATTCAGTTTAAATTCACACACAATGATGTAGACGTTTCTGGATGTAGTGCTAGTTGTTATTGACTTGGTGCTAGTTGTTCTCAGACGTCGTGGACAGTCTTTGTGACAAAAATCAGTTTAAATTCACAAACATGGATGTAGACGTTTCTGAACGTGGTGCTAGTTGTTTTAAGACGTGGTGGACTATTTTTGTGAAAAAAAATGAATTTCACACACATTGATGTAGACGTTTCTAGACGTGGTGCTAGTTGTTTTTGACGTGGTGCTTGTTTTTCTGAGACGTGGTGGACTGTCTTTGTTAAAAAAAAAATTAGTTTAAATTAACAAACAAGGATGTAGACATTTCTGGATATGGTGCTAGTTGTTTAGAGACGTGGTTAACTGTCTTTGTGAAACATGGATGTATACATTTCTGGACATGGTGATAGTTGTTTTTGGCGTGGTGCTAGTTCTTCTGAGACGTTTTTGGACTGTCTTTGTGAAAAAAATATTTTAAAATTCACACACACGGATGTAGACATTTTTGAACGTGGTGCTAGTTGTTTTTTACGTGGTGCTAGTTGTTCTGAGACGTGATGGACTATCTTTGTGAAAAAAATCAGTTTAAATTCACACGCATGGATGTAGACGTTTCTGGACGTGGTGCTAGTTGTCTTTGACGCGGCGCTAGTTGTTTTGAGACGTTTTTGGGCTGTCTTTATAAAAAAAATCAGTTTAAATTCACACACAAGACATTTCTGGACGTGGTGCTAGTCGTTTTTGACTTGGTGCTAGTTGTTCTGAGACGTGGTGGACTGTCTTTGTGAAAAAAATCAGTTTAAATTCACAAATATGAATGTAGACATTTCTTGACGTGGTGCTAGTTGTTTTGAGATGTGGTTGACTGTGTTTGTGAAAAAAATATGTTTAAATTCACACACATGGATGTAGACGTTTCTGGACGTGCTGCTAGTTGTTCTGAGACGTTGTTGGACTGTCTTTGTGAAAAAAATCAGTTTAAATTCATACACATGGATGTAGACGTTTCTGGACGAGGTGCTAGTTGTTCTGAGACGTGGTGGACTGTCTTTGTGAAAAAATCAATTTAAATTCACACGCATGAATATAGACGTTTCTGGACGTGGTGCTAGTTGTTTTTGACGTGGTGCTAATTGTTATGAGATGTTTTTGGATTGTCTTTGTGAAAAAAATCAATTTAAATTCACACACATGGATATAGTCATTTCTGGACGTGGTGTTAGTTGTTTTTGACGTGCTACTAGTTGTTCTGAGATGTGGGGACTGTCTTTGTGAAAAAAATCAGTTTAAATTCACACAAATGGATTTAGATGTTTCTGGAAGTGGTGATAGTTATTCTGAGACGTTCTGAACTGTATTTGTGAAAAAAATTAGTTTAAATTCACACACATGGATATAGACGTTTCTGGAGGTGGTGCTAGTTGCTCTGAGACATGGTGGACTGTCTTTGTGAAAAAAATCAGATTAAATTCACAAACATGGATGTAGACATTTCTGGACGTGGTGCTAGTTGTTCTGAGATGTGGTGGACTGTATTTTTGAAAAAAAACCAGTTTAAATTCACACACATTGATGTAGACATTTATGGACGTGGTGCTAGTTGTTTTTGACTTGGCGCTAGTTGTTCTGAGACGTTTTTGGACTGTCTTTGTGAAAAAAATCAGTTTAAATTCACACACAAGGATGTAAACGTTTCTGGGCGTGGTGCAAGTTGTTTTTGACGTGGTGCTAGTTGTTCTGAGACGTGGTGGATTATCTTTGTCAAAAAAAAATCAGTTTAAATTCACACGCATGGATGTAGACATTTTTTGACGTGGTGATAGTTGTTTTTGACGTGGTGCTAGTTGTTCTGAGATATTTTTGGACTGTCTTTGTTAAAAAAATCAGTTTAATTTCACACGCGTAGATGTATATGTTTCTGAACGTGGAGCTAGTTAATTTTTACGTGGTGCTAGTTGTTCTGAGACCTGGTGAACTATCTTTGTGAAAAAAATCAGTTTAAATTCACACACATGGATGTAGACGTTTCTGGTTGTTGTGCTAGTTGTTATGAGATATTATTAAACTCTACTACTCAATTATTTACTTTTTTGGATAAATAGTTAAATTACTCCTGAAGTGGGGGTGAAAAGAAAATTTACTCAACTACATCAATAATTATTGTTATTACTTGATAACAGTAAAAATTCTAAAATGTCTAATATTTGTATAGGGAGGGAGTATCTCATAAGAAAATGAACATGAAATTGAAAATGATGTATATTGGTTGTATTTGAGTTTTAATTAATGTGACTTCACAGGGATGCATAAAACATTGAATGATAATTCAAAATATAGTCTAATTGTAAAATAAATATTTAATGTAGTTACTTGTGTAGAATTAAATGAATGTATATTTAATGTACTTGGTTGTTGTATGCTAATGATACATTAAATAATTAAACCAAAAAGAGCATTAAAAAAATTAATACAATTATTAATTAATTAATACATACGTTTAAAAAAGCATTATTTAAACAAAAAACTTTTGAATTAATTAATATATAAATTTTGAAAAAAATATAATATCCAAATAGGTTATAATTTGGTTGCACTAAATATAAATGCAATTTTTTACAATTTCAAACATGCATATTGATGATATAGAAATATTATTATTGATATTGATTGATAAGAGTAATTTTAAACAAATTCAATTATGTAGATGGAGTTATTAATTAATGAAAAATGGAATAAATAACCAATTACTTTGTAATTAATATAGAAATATACATGAATCATGATTTAGTTAATGATGAATACAAATATTATTGATTGATAAATATAAAGATGGAATGATTGAAGTATAGGAATTGAATTCATGATTTTAAGTAATTTACTTATAAGTATGAATAATTTATTTTTTGTTTTCAGGAAAATATATATAAATTGGAATAATTAATTGTTGAGTTACTTATGGACTTAAAGATCAAAAGATTTAGTTAACATAATTTGTCATAAATTATAATTAAATTCAAATATTTATAAATTAATAATGAAACAAAATGGATGAATGATATATTAACATGCAGTGAGTAATAATTGTGAAGCATAAAGAGATACATACCAAATGATTCCTTTTCAAGCAATAAGGCTTTATTTTTGAAGTGAACATTTTGGAAATGACTCCAGAAGGACCAGCATTGTCTATAGATAACTTTTCGAACATGAACTCTGGATAGTCTCCTTTACTCAGCAAGTGAAATGTGATTGTGTCACCTTGGACAATTCCATTTTCATTAAACATTTTACTCATTGGTCTTTCTTTATTTGAACATGGTGGCCTTTTTCAGAAATGTCAAATTCCCAAGGGATTCCATGTGGATCTGTAACACAAACACTCACCCTTCCTCTAAATAAACCATTTTTTCTAGCCCATCCATGTGGAATTCGCTGTAAAACATGAAAATTACCATTTAAATGTGACAATGAATGTCATTACAAAAAAATAAAATCTCAGTATTAAGAATGTATAGACAGTCATAGGGTAAAATTTGCAAAGTTAATTGAATAGTTTATCCTTTATAATTCATATATCATGTATATATAATATTTAGATCATACAAAATATACCAAACAAAATCATAATTGTTGGAGTTGAATACATAAGCTATGCTTGTATTGTACTTTTTCCCAGTAATATATCGATTTATGTTTTGGTTATATCTTGTTGTGCATGATATGTCCATTTATGTAAGTAGATGATGAGGTGTCATGTGTGACACAGTAGATCTCATCATTGGCAACATAATATATAAATGAGGTTCGTAACCGAGACAATTTTGGACAAAACTGTCGGTTTAGGTTATTATGTGATTCAGATAATTGGTTTGTCTAAATTGATTGAATCATATAGATATGCCCGGGGCGTATTGAACTAGACCATTAAGAATGATTTTTCTTGTACTAATTTAATAGACAAATCGTTCTTGGTATTATATCTCTTAATCCCTAGACTCGAGCGGGCAAGAGGATTAGACATTGCGTACTTTGATCTGCCAAAGGGTGAGGTCAATTGTGACCAATAATCTCGGTAGGTTGGCTGCGCATGTTTAGTTGCTTGGTGTGCTGCTGCTTGTCGAAAGGAAACCATGTACCGGTGCGTCCGGGGTGATGGTGTTCCCGAGATGAGCTCGTTATGTTTATTATACTAAACCCAGTTGGTGGACTTATGTCCGATATATTAAAAAGGTCGAGTGGTACTAGTCTCGGAATTAAAGAAGTTAATTAATTAATTTATAAGTAAATTAATATATTAACGAGCACTATATCTTTGATGTGGGGAGATTATGAATGTAATTTTATTAAGTTATTCCATAAACAATTCTGGTGTAGGATGATAGTGCCATAATTAATCCGTTAGTGGTATGATTAATTATGTATTGGGTTATTAACAAAGGTAGATTTAATTAATTAAGTAATTAATTAATCCTTGTGTCAGTTGGTTGTGAATCATACCAGGAACTGGTTTGGGATAAGTGAATCCCTGTATCAGTTGGTTGTGAATCATACCAGGAACTGGTTTGGGATTAGTGAATCCCTGTATCAGTTGGTTGTGAATCATACCAGGAACTGGCTTGGGATAAGTGAATCCCTGTATCAGTTGATTGTGAATCATACCAGGAACTGGTTTGGGATAAGTAGATCCCTGTATCAGTTAGATGTGTTTCAGTCCAGGAACAGGATTGAAGGAAAATAGAATCCCAGTAGGAAGGTCAATCCTAAACCAACTTGGGGTTTCTCTTGTAACTCTATATATAGATAAGGGATTAGCTATTCAAGACACACAATTCATAAGTTTTCAAGACAACAAAACTTAGAGAGAGAAAATCCTAGAGAGTGAAAATTCTCTCTCTAAAATTAGGATTTTACAAGCTTTGTGGCTGCCGAATTTTCCTTCAAATATTTGGTGGCTCGTGTAGCTTTCTCTCTCTCTGGGCAATGCGTTTACAGTACGTGCCAGGTGCAGCGGTGTTGGAATTTTTTGGCAATTGGATTGTGGTGATTAGCTGATCAATTGGTTTCTAGATCGTTGCCCACACATTGTGAAATCAAAGTCTTGAGGCATACAAGAGAATCACCTAAGTGCACGCTTCAAAGGTATTTTTCTAAAGTTCTGCTTTTAATTAGAAATTTTTGTTGCGTGGTAAATAGAATAAGTGCGAACCCAGATCCTGTGCAATGTTATTTCAAAAGGGTTGGAATAGCATTGTGCTAGCGTCTAGGCCTGGCCAGAGATTCTGATTCTGGAATACATAGCACGAAAGTGAGTTTTAGGCTAAGCCCGGGCAGATAATCTTTTAATTGGTATCAGAGCCTGGTTTTGGTTTTTGTGCTTGTTCGATTTATTAAATGGTTTTATTTGCAGGTGGTTAAGAAAACCGGACTATTATGGTTACGTTTGTATGGTTTTTAATTAAACTCCGGGACATGTTCGGATTTGATTTTATTACGAATATTTGTAATACTATAACCACGTGCAGGAAGCCGTGTAGGATTAGATCAAATCTGTAGTAGGATTTTTTTCTATGTAATTTCGATTATTTAATTTTCCTAGAAAGCCTTGTAGTAGGAGAATTAATTTTTTGTAATCGAAGGCGTTATGGTGGGCAACTTTAATTCATGTGTTTTGGGTTATCGTTAATTCGTAGAAACCCAGGAAAACCCAGAACGTATTGCAAGAAGACCAAATAACGTGGGAAAAAGCGAATGAGGGATTGCCAGCAGGGGGCGGTACAGACGACTACGCGCCGGTAGCAGTCTTCGCCGGCAACCGCCGTAGCGGCGGCGCTGTCGCGCGGCAACAGCAAGGCGGCAGTTGCACGCTGTTGGGCCGCACGCGGCCCATGTGGGCTTCACGCGTCCGGCCCGTTCGGGCTTCGTTTTGGCCCATTTTTCTCCAGTTTTCTTTTTTTTGAAGTTCAAGACTCTCTCCATCGAGTGACGTGAAGGACACCAGATCAAGGCAGAAGATGGAAGCGATTAAAATCATAATAGTCGGGAAATTTATTTTTTGTATTTATTTCCCGTATTTATTGTTTTAATTTTTATGTTGTATTTTAGATGCATGATTTTAAAGCATGTTGGTTTTATGGTTGCATATAACTTAGGGTTAGTTAATTGCATGTTAAAACCAGAAAAACCCTCTATTTGGAAATCTAAGTGGGAACGGGTTGGTTTAATCTCCCTATGGCCACCATTACGAGTTCATATGCGATGTGGGTGGGCTTCCGCATTGGCATTAGGGCCTTCCTCCATTCGGATGAGTCCAGCCCCGAGATCGCTAGATTATGAATTTCTGAGTAAGATGACGAGAGTAAGTTTAACTAGGAGAAATGCGATACCCTCTCCATCTGAGGCGCACTATCCTGAGGTAACAAACTCAGAAGTCACGTAATGGCATACACTTAGTGTACGATCTGCAGTATTCCTCCCAAGAAGTTACGCTGCTTATTTGTACGGCTGAAAGCACCGACTATTAGCTACATTGATTAATAGATCATTTGGTCAGATAGTGTAGTTAATGAACTTGGTTCTTCTCAAACGAATGTGGGTTAGCGTAAACGTCCACACTGCGTGGCTTGCAAAAATCCCAGTGAATGAGATATTGGTGGATTATAATTATTGTTTTGAGGGTAGTCAATAATTAATAGAATTTCATGTTTTCAAAATTCTAGGTTAATAACTGAAACATTGTTTGTTTCTTAATTTTACAGTTTTATCGATATGGCATTCAACCCCTTAGCTGCTATTTTGAATGACAATAAATTAACTGAACCTAATTATGTCAATTAGAGTCGTAACTTGGACATTGTCCTTATGGCTGAGAGAACTCCTGTGAGAGATCATGTCATTGACGTGATTAGTAATATCAACAAGGATGAGGTAGTGGGAGGCGAAATTGTTGGTGAAACCAAAGTCGATATTGCCATCCGAATCTTGCCTCAAAGCTATGAGCAGATTCGGTTGAACTACAACATAAGTAAGATGTTGAGTACTTCATCCGAGCTCTTGGTAGAGTTGGTGGCGGCTAAAAGTCTTCTTAAGAGAATAAGCGAGCTTTAGTCGTAGTAAAAGCTTTAGAATCTTCCTCTGAGCCTGAGGCTGGAAAGAAGAAGAGAAAACTCGAGGAAGTAGCTAAAAAGGCACAATTGTGCCTAAGCCAGATATTGCAAAGAAGAAGTCGAGAGACAAGTTCTTCAAGTGCAATAAGATGGGACATTGGAAATCGGATTGTCCAAAGCTTGAATGTACGATAGTTTCTGCCTTAATTACTGAGACATGATTAACGGCGATTCCCACAGATACTTGGTGTGTGGATTCAGGTGCCACTGACCATGTTTATAATGCTTTGCAAGGGTTCCAAGTGACCTGGAAGCTTAGAGAGGGCGAGCTGGATATCTACTTGGGCGACACTACAAGAGTGTCAGTAGAAGCAGTGGGAGTAGTTACCCTGAATTTTGAAAGTTCTAGTTTATAATTAGTTAATTGTCTTTATGTACCGAGTTTTACAAAGAACCGTATTTCGGTTTCTAAACTCTTAAAGAACGGTTATAAGTTTGTTTTTTCTGATGAGTCTGTACTTATTAGAAGAAATGGAAAACTTATTTGTTCTGGTTCATTGGCGGACAATTTGTTTGTGGTTAACTCTAACTCCACTGTTGTGCAAAACATAGAAACAGATAGCTCTTTATCTAACAAGAAGAAGAAACCTTCTGAAATGAATCAAACCTATCTTTGGCATCTCAGGCTAGGTCATATAAACCTTAGTAGGATTCAGAGGTTGGTCAATGATGGACCTTTAGGTTCATTAGAGATTGACAGTTATGCAACCTGCGAATCTTGCTGGAAAGGTAAAATGACCAAGAGACCTTTTAAGGCAAAAGGTTTTAGAGCTAAGAAAGTATTAGAGTTGATTCATTCTGACTTGTGTGGACCAATGACGGTCCAGGCACGAGGTGGGTTCGAGTATTTCGTGACGTTCAGGGATGACTACTCAAGGTACGGGCACATTTACCTAATGCGTCACAAGTCCGAATATTTTGGCAAGTTCAAAGAGTTTTGGGCAAATGTGGAGAAGCATCATGGTAAGAGTATCAAGACACTGCGGTCAGATCGTGGTGCGGAGTACCTATCCCATGAATTTTGAGAATACCTCAGTGAGGTCGGAATTCAGTCTTAGTTGTCTGCAACTGGCACGCCACAGCAGAACGGTGTAGCAGAAAGGAGGAATCGGACTCTCATGGAAATGGTTAGGTCGATGATGAGCTATAGTGATTTGCCAAGTTCGTTATGGGGATATGCCTTAGAAACAACGATGTATATTCTTAATCTTGCACCATCTGAAACCGTGCCTTCAACCTGTTGTGGAATTGGCGCAAGCCCAGTCTAAGATATCTCAGAATTTTGGTTGCCCAGCACATGTGTTTGAGGCAGATATGGCTAAGTTAGATGTGAGAACTGAATTAATGCTGTTTGTAGGATATCCTAGGGGAACGAAAGGTGGTCTGTTTTATAGTCCTAAAGATCAGAAGGTGGTGATTAGTACCAATGCTAGATTTTTGGAAGAGGACTATGTCTTAGACCACAAGCCCAAGAGTAAGATAGTACTAGAAGAGCTTAGACGACAAACTACTAATCCTGATGCACCTGCACAAGTAGATAAACCACACACTGCACATGAGATCACAGATGATGCGCCTACACAGGTGGTGCCTCGTCGTAGTGGGATTGTGAGACAGCCCGATAGGTTCACTGGCGTGAGAGAGGCCTCAGACCTAGTCCCAGGTGCGCCTGAACCTGACCTGATTAACTACAATGAGGCTCTCTGAGATAAAGATACAGAGTCTTGGCGTAAGGCAATGATATCCGAGATGGGGTCAATGGACCACAATCAAGTCTGGGAGCTGGTGGACCTGCCTAATGGGTTTAAGCCCATTGGATGCAAGTGGGTCTACAAATGTAAGAGGGGACCTGATGGGAATGTGGAAACCTTTAAAGCTAGACTGGTGGTGAAGGGGTATACTCAGAAAGAGGGAATCGATTTTGAGAAAACCTTCTCCCCGGTAGCCATGCTTAAGTCAATCCGGATTCTCTTGGCTATAGCTACTCATTTGGATTATGAGATTTGGCAGATGGATGTCAAGACAGCTTTCCTAAACGGAAGTCTTGAGGAAACCATCTTTATCCAGCAACCAGAGGGATTCGTTGAAAAAGGCCAAGAGCATAAGGTTTGTAGGCTTAAGAGGTCCATTTACGGACTTAAGCAGGCATCCAGATCTTGGAACATCCGGTTTGATGAGGTAATCCAGTCATTCGGATTTACTCAGTGTCCGAATGAGCAATGTGTGTACCGTAGACGTGATGAAAACTCAAAGGTGTTTCTTGTGCTTTACGTAGATAACATTCTATTGATTGGCAACAACAAGAAAGTGTTATCAGACGTAAAGGCATGGTTGTCCAAACAGTTTGATATGAAGGACTTAGGGGAAGCGAGACATATCCTTGGGATCAAGATAATTCGAGATCGTTGGAAACGTTCGTTAATGCTCTCCCAAGCTTCGTACATATATATGATTCTGGCCCGTTTTAACATGCAAAACTCCAAGAAAGATTTTTTACCATTCAGACATGGAGTGTACCTATCTAAGAAACAGTCCCCTAAGACTGTTGAGGAGATAGAGGCCATGAAGACAGTTCCTTATGCTTGGACAGTAGGAAGTCTCATGTATGCCATGTTGTGTACGAGGCCTGATATCTGTTATGCCGTTGGCATGGTAAGCAGATATCAGAGTAACCATGGGAAAGTTCATTAAGATGCAGTAAAATATATTCTCAAGTATTTGCGCAAAACGAGGGACCAAGTTCTAGTCTATTGTTAGTTTTGAATATAGAAAAGCTATGGCTTGTATCAAAAACTAATATCCACAGATGACATATCATTTTGTTTCAGTATAAATCTGTTCCTTTATATCATAGAACTAGATAACGGGGTGTCGACAAACACAGTAGTTACCGTTATTGGTTAAAGTATTGATATATAAAAAGTATGCTCGTAACTGAGATAGTCTGAACATACTATCGGTATAAGTTATTGTGTGGTTTGGAAATTGGTTTATCTAGACTAGTTTAAATCACACAGATATGCCCGGAGCATATTGAGCACGACCAGTTTGGATAGAATTGACTTGTACTGATCGGCGTAGTCAATTCGGTCCTAGTATTTCGTCTCTCAATCCCGAGATTGGGACGGGCGTGAGGGTTGGATATCGTGTGCTTTGATTTGCCAAAGAGTGAGGTCAATTGAGGCCAATACCTCGGTAAGTTGGGTACGCGGTGTTTAGCTTCTTGCGTGCCGTTGCTAGTCGGAGGAATCCACGTACCGGTTCGCCGGGTTGATAGTGCTCCCGAGATGAGCTTGTAAGGTTATTATACTAAACCTGGCCAGTGAACTTTATGTTCGGTATAATAAAAGGTCGAGTGGTACTAATCTCGGAAACCAAGAAGTCGGTGAATTAATTTGTCAGTAAATTGATAAATCGACGAGCAATAGATCTTTAATGTGGGGAGATAGAAGAAATAATAATGGCGCGATGTAAAGTCGTTTTCGAGCGGTAGTTCCATAATTGGTCCGTTAGTGGTACGACTGATTATGCGTTTGACTAATCGACAAGGTAAATTAATTAATCCGAAGGGTTTAATTAAATTTGATCGACGAAGTGAATTTAGAAATTAATTCTATTTTTGAATTAATTAATTCTAAGGGTTCGATTAAATTAAATTAACAAAGTGGATTAAATAAATTAATTTAAAAGGGTCGATTGGAGTTGATTAGTCGGGAAGACTTAGCGGTCAACGAAAGTCAAATTTTAAGGCCTAACTCGAGAGCCCATTAGGTCTCCTTAGAAGCTCCTATAAATACAACATATTGGGAAAGAAAACCCTAAGAGAAACTTGATAGTCAAGAAAGGACTAGTGAGAGAAAGTTTAGCTTAGAGAGAGAACGTCGTCTTCTTCATCGAAATTCTCTCTCGAAGTCAGCTAAGATAGCTTTCTCCTCCGGAAGATCAAATCTTTATATACTGCCCAGTCGGTTTAAAATTATTCGCTGTCTCCTTTGCTCACCGATTTTTGTTCGCTATTTTTTTTTTGAAGGAATAGCGCCCAGCGCTTATTATCCTTCTCGGTCGGTTGTCTTCTAGATAATCTGAGCATAATCTTCATTCGGTGCCCTGAGCCAGCTGTGGGTTTCACGTTGATCTTCTATATTAGAGTGATCCGTGGAATCTGAGCTGTACAGATCGGGACCAGAATTGTTTCGCTCAAGCGGGTATTTTTGCGGCGGAAATTGGTGAGCAAGCAGCTGAAGGAAAACTTGCGCAGCAAGGTTTATTTTGAAAAAAAAATACTGGGCAGTTTGTTTTTCAAGATTTTAATTTCAGATTTTGGGTTTTTCTTCCGGAGCAAGTTTCTTGGATTTCTCGATTTACCGTGGGTAGCTCCGTAGACGATAGGCCACACTATCTCGGAGCTTGTATTGGAGAATTCTTCGGATTTCTTGTGGATTTCGCACTAAAGAATTGGGTTTTCTTTTAGGCGAGGGACTTCGCTACAAAAGGTACAATCTTTAAGTTCCGCTTTAATTAAAGATTTAATTTTTTGTGTCCCGATTAATAAATTAAATAAGTATAAGCCTAGATCCGTTCATGGGTAAACTAATTTGAGCCTGAGCTTGGTCGAAAGCTTCCGATTCTGGAATGCATAGCACGAAAGTGAGGTTTTCGATTTAGCCCGGGCTTGTTCAGTTTTCCTTCAAATTGGTATCAGAGCGTTGGTTTCGGTCTTATATTTGTTTGATTTATTACATGGCTTTATTTTGGCATTAGTATTTTTGTCAAAATGTTTAAACAGGTGGTTATTGGTTTCCCGGCTATTATGGTAGAAATTTAATTTTCATTCATAAACCCCGGGACATGTCCGGGCTCGTTTTATTTTTGAATGGAAATTTCTGTAATAGTAATAACCACGAGCTGGAAGCCGTGTAGGATTAGAAAAATCTTGTAGTAGGATTTGATCTAATCATGTCGTCTTTAAATTCCTAGAAAAACGCCTTTGTATATAGGAATTTTTGTACTATGACGAAGACGTTATTTTGGGTAACTTATATTCGCGGGTTTTGGTTTATTGTAATTTTGGGTGATTCATAATTACAGAATAAACCGAGAAAACCCGGGCGAATTGAGAGGAATCCAAATAACGAGTGGGAACGACAAGACGGGAAGTGTCACCGAGGCGTCAAAGAATCAACGATAGAGAAGGCCATAATAGTCGGGAAATTTTATTTTATTTAATTTCCCGTATTTATGATTTTTTCGTTGATTGTGTGATTTTCGTTTTATTTTGCATGAACGAAATTCAAACCAAAAGTTTTTCAAAAAGGTAATGTGCAATTAACTAAGGTAGATTATTCGCATATTAAAACTCCAACGGTTTTATGGGTGCGAATATCCATAGTTAAGATATTGCATGTTAAAACGTAAAAATCCTCAAACTTAATTACATTCGCAAGTTTTGGTTTAATCGTAATTTTGGGTGATTCCTAATTACGTGGGGTTTTGGTTTATCATAATTTTGGGTGATTCCTAATTACGTAGAAAACCGAGAAAACCCGGATTTTGGTTTTTCGTAATTTTTGGGTGATTCCTAATTACGTAGAAAACCGAAATGGAAAACCGAGAAAACTAAGGCGAATTTAAAAATCTAAGTGGGAGCGGGTTGGTTAATAGCCCCATGGACTCCATTACGGATTCATTGGCGATGTGGTTAAATGGCTTCCCTACGGATGAGTTTTCAATCACAGATATCGCTGGAATGAATTTCTAAAGGGATGACTATAGTGCGTTTAATTGGAAAAAGTTGCGACACCCTCGCTACCGAGGCGCATTAGTACCCTAAGTAACAAACTTAGAAGTCACGTAATGGCATACACTTAGTGTACTGTTTATAGTAACCTACGAGGTAACGCTATTTACGTGTACGGCTAAAATTATCGACTATTAATTTCATTGATCATAAGATCGTTGGTCAGATAATGAGATTAATGGACTTTGGTCCTTCTCGAACGAATGTGGATTGGCGTAGACGTTCACCTACGTGACCTGCGTTAATCCCGGTGGGAGAGATGTCGGTAGAAGATTATACCCCGAGGTTACACAGATTCAGATTTGCAAGGCGATAGGGACAAGAGCAAGTCTACCTCAGGGTATGTGTTTACTCTGGGAGGTGGAGCCATAGTTTGGCAGAGTGTCAAGCAGAAATGCGTGGCGGACTCTATCATGGAGGCTGAGTACGTTGCCGCATATGAGGCAGCGAAAGAAGCAGTATGGCTCATGAACTTCCTAGTGGACTTAGATGTGATTCTTGGTTTTCAGAAGTCTATCACGGTTTATTATGATAACAACGGTGCAGTAGCAAACTCGAAGGAACCACAAGCCCACAAAGCGAATAAACATATACAGCGCAAGTACCACCAGATACGAGACATCGTAAAGAGGAAAGACATGGTCGTAGCCAAGATAGCATCAGAGGATAACCTTGCAGATCCGTTCACAAAAACATTGACTTCAAAAATCTTTGAGGCTCATGTGGAGGGCATGGGAATCAGATATTTAGGAGAGCCATGATAGTTTTTCTAGATATATAGCAGCAGAATGTATAGGAGTTGTATGTAGTTGTATACTTAAAGCACATCTTAAGTATTAGTGGGAGATTGTTGGAGTTGAATACATAAGCTATGCTTGTATTGTACTTTTTCCCAGTAATATATCGATTCATGTTTGGTTATATCTTGTTGTGCATGATATGTCCATTTATGTAAGTAGATGATGAGGTGTCTTGTGTGACAGTAGATCTCATCATTGGTTGAAAGTGTAATATATAAATGAGATTCGTAGCTGAGATAGTTTTGGAAAAAACTGCCTGTTTAGAGTATTATTTGATTTGGATAATTGGTTTGTCGAAACTGATTGAATCATATAGATATGCCCGGGCGTATTAAACTAGACTATTAAGAATGATTTTTCTTGTACTGATTTAATAGACAAATCGTTCTTGGTATTCTATCTCTTAATCCCTAGACTCGAGTGGGCATGAGGATTAGACGTAGCGTACTTTCATCTGCCAAAGGGTGAGGTCAATTGTGGCCAATAATCTCGGTAGGTTGGCTGCGCATGTTTAGTTGCTTGGTGTGTTGCTGCTTGTCGAAAGGAAACCATGTACCGGTGCGCTGGGGTGATGGTGCTCCCGAGATGAGCTCGTTATTTTTATTATACTAAACCCAGCTGGTGGACTTATGTCCGGTATAGTAAAAAGGTCGAGTGGTACTAGTCTCAGAATTAAAGAGGTTAATTAATTAATTTATCAGTAAATTAATATATTAACGAGCATTATATCTTTGATGTGGGGAGATTATAAATATAATTTAATTAAGTTTTTCCGGAAGCAATTCTGGTGTAGGATGGTAGTGTCATAATTAATCGTAAGTGGTACGATTCATTATGTATTGGGTTATTGACAAAGGTAGATTTAATTAATTAAGTAATTAATTAATCCTTGTGTCAGTTGGTTGTGAATCATATCAGGAACTGGTTTGGGATAAGTGAATCCCTGTATCAGTTGGTTGTGAATCATACCAGGAACTGGTTTGGGATAAGTGAATCCCTATATCAGTTGGTTGTGAATCATACCAGGAACGGGTTTGGGATAAGTGAATCCCTGTATCAGTTGGTTATGAATCATACCAGGAACTGGTTTGGGATAAGTAGATCCCTGTATCAGTTAGATGTGTTTCAGTCCAGGAACAGGATTGAAGGAAAACAGAATCCCAGTAGGAAGGTCAATCCTAAACCAACTTGGGGTCTCTCTTGTAACTCTATATCTAGACAAGGGATTAGCTATTCAAGACACACAATTCATACGTTTTCAAGACAATAAAATATAGAGAGAGAAAATCGTAGAGAGAGAAAATTCTCTCTCTATAAAATTCGGATTTTACAAGTTTTGGGGCTGCCAAATTTTCCTTCAAATATTTGGTGGCTCGTGTAGCTTTCTCTCTCTCTGGGCGGTGCATTTACAGTACGTGCCAGGTGCAGCGGTGCTGGAATTTTCTGTCAGGTGGATTGTGGTGATTAGCTGATCAATTGATTTCTAGATCATTGCCCACACAACGTGAAATCAAAATCTTGAGGCATACAAGAGAATTGAGCCTATGATCAACGTGTTAATTTTTCATGTCTCCTTTGGATTGGATTTTTCTCTTTTGATTTTCTTGATTTAAATTTGTCGCAATTTTAGAATTCTTTTGATTTAGTAGTTAGTTTAATTGCAAAATCCCTGATAACTGTTTGGGTTAAGAATTAATTTTGGTTCCTTTGGGATTTTGACTCGGTACTACTACTGCTGCAAGTTATTTGGAGTTCGGTAGAACCGAATTTATTTTGGGTGCCTCGACAAGCACGACCAAAATTTGGCGCCGTTGCCGGGGAACTAAAATATTAGTTATTTGACTATACAGTTTTTTTTGTTTTTTTTATGACTAGGGCACATCCACAAGAACCACTGCTGTTCAATCCAGAGATTGAGAAAACTACTAAGCGCATAAGGAAAGAGACTAAGCAAGCGCGAGGAGAATCATCAACAAAGGAGGAATCCGATAGTGACATTGATCTTTCTGATTCTATTGTTTTGCAGGAGGAAGAGATGGCTGACAGAACATTAAGGCAATTGGCGACCCCCGACGTGAACCAACAGTCTTTGTGCATTGTTTTGCCTGAGATTACGGTAGCATTTGAGCTTAAATCTGGTACTATACATTTATTGCCTAAATACCGTGGTCTTGCAGGTGAAGATCCTCATCTACACTTAAAGGAATTTCAAGTAGTATGCTCAACAGTGAGGCATCAAGGAGTTAGTGAAGAGAGGGTGAAATTACAGGCCTTTCCATTTTCATTTGAAGGTAATGCAAAAAGTTGGCTTTTTGATCTGCCGGCCAACTCCATAACCACTTGGGATGAGCTTAAAAAACAGTTTTTAGAGAAATTTTTCCCTGCATCCAGAGCTTCCAACATTAGGAAAGACATTTGTGGGATTTGACAATTTCATAGCGAGTCTCTGCATGAGTACTGGGAAAGGTTCAAGAAATTGTGCAACAGTTGTCCTCAACACCAAATTCCAGAGCAATTACTGCTGCAATACTTCTATGAGGGGCTTTCTGAGATGGATAGAAATATGTTGGATGCGGCTAGTGGAGGAGCCTTAATGAACAAGATGCCTAATGAAGCTAGAGAGTTGATCAAGATTATGGCAGAAACTTCTCAACATCATGGGACAAGGGCAAGGACTGAAATTTAGCAAGTGAAGGAGGTAAGTCAGTCAAATCTTGAAAAACAAGTGATTGATTTAACTACTTTGGTGCGAAAATTTGTTGCAGGGCAAGTACAGGTAGCTCAGGTTTGTGGGATTTGCTCTACACCGGGACATAATACTGATATGTGTCCTACTCTTCATGATGATGGAGTTCAACAAGTGAATGTTGTAGGAGGGTTCCCTAATCAACCTCAACGTCAATATAATCCGTATTCCAACACCTACAATCCAGGTTGGAGAGATCATCCAAATTTTAGATATGGAAATCAAGGTGGGCCAAGTCAATCATATCCCAGACCAACTCCTCAGCAGCCACAAGCCCAAGGATCAGGTATGTCTTTAGATGAAATTGTCAAATCATTAGCTACTAACACACAATAATTTCAACAGGAAACAAGGGCCAGCTTACAAGAGTTAAGGCATCAATTCAGCCAACTAGCTACATCAGTTGGAAAGATGGAGGCACAAAATTCAGGAAAATTACCATCTCAGACGGTAATAAACCCAAGAGAAAATGCCAATGCTATCACACTGAGAAGTGGGAAAGAGCTTCCTGAAATTACTGCTGTTCCTGTAGTGGAGGAGGAAAATGACAGAGCAGAAGAAGAAAAAAAACAAGAAAAATCTTCAAAGGTAAAATCAGATTCCTCTATGTTTTTTTCTAACTCACCTGTTCTTCCTTTTCCAACCAGGGTGAAAAAATCCAGAAAGGAGGAGTATGAGGAAGAGATGTTAGAGACTTTCAGGAAAGTAGAAATCAACATCCCTTTGTTAGATGCCATCAAACAAATTCCAAGGTATGCCAAAATGTTGAAGGAACTTTGCACTAATCGAAGGAAGGGCAATGAAGCAGGTAATTCTGGGCAAAAGGAAACTGTATCAAAAATAGATCATCAATTGCCAGAAAAATGTCCAGATCCAGGTATTTATACTTTACCCTGTGTGATAGGCAACAGAAAGATTGAAAGGGCTATGTTGGACTTGAGAGCATCAATAAATGTCATGCCGTATTCAATTTATCAGTTGTTAAATATAAGTCCACTTCAAAAGACTAATGTTCTTATTCAATTGGCTGACCGTTCTACTGTGCACCCTGAAGGAATTGTAGACGATGTGTTAGTGCAAGTAAAAGACTTAATTTTCCCTGCCGATTTTTATATTTTGAAAATGCAAGATGATTCTATTTCAAATCCATCTCCAATCTTGTTAGGAAGAAATTTCATGAGAACAACAAAAATGAAAATTGATATGGAAAAGGGTACCCTTTCTGTAGAATTTGCTGGAGAGACAGTGCAGTTTAATGTTGATGAGGCAATGAAATACTCTCATGAAAGTCATTCTCTTTGTTTTGTTGACATTTTTGATCAAATTGTGCAGGAACAATTTAATGAAGAAAGTAATCATGAATCCAGTGCACTGTTTGAAGAGAATGAGGAGACTTATGACTTGTGTCAAATTTCCGATTTAGAAATTCAAAAACAAGAAAGCAGAGAAGGTTTACAACCAGATTATTCACTTACTCACAAATTGTTACCTTCTGTTTTGCAGGCTCCAGAGTTGGAATTAAAGACTCTTCCAGATCATCTAAAATATGTCTTCTTGAGTGAAAAAGACACACTTCCAGTGATAATCTCAAACAGATTGACCAGTGACCAAGAAGAGAGACTGCTGAAGGTTCTCAAGGAACATAAAATGGTGATTGGATGGACTTTAGCTGACATTAAGGGAATCAGCCCTGCAGTCTGTATGCACAGAATTCTTCTGGAAGATGATGCCAAACCAGTGCGAGAGGCTCAGAAGAAGCTGAACCCTGTTTTAAAAGAGGTAGTCCTGAAAGAGATCCTTAAGTTGCTCGACCAAAGGATAATCTATCCAATTTCAGACAGCAAGTGGGTAAGTCCAATCCATGTTGTGCCCAAAAAGACAGGTATGACAGTGGTATTAAATAAAAAAAAAATGAGCCACTGCAGATGAGGGTACAGAATGGGTGGAGAATGGTAATTGATTTTTGAAGATTGAACTTAGCCACTCGAAAAGACCATTTCCCTTTACTCTTTATTGATCAGATGCTGGAAAGGTTGGCTGGTAGAGAATTTTTTTGCTTTCTTGATGGTTTTTCAGGTTACTATCAAGTTGTTATAGCTCAGGAAGATCAAGAAAAAACAACCTTCACCTGTCCATTTGGAACTTTTGCCTACAGAAGAATGTCGTTTGGCTTATGCAATGCTCCAGGTACATTTCAGAGATGCATGCTTAGTATATTTTCTGATTTTATTGAAAAATGCATTGAAGTGTTCATGGATGATTTTACGGTATATGGAGATTCTTTTGATGGTTGCCTACATAATTTAACCATGGTTTTGAAAAGGTGCATTGAAACAAACTTGGTTTTAAATTATGAGAAATGTCATTTTATGGTGAATGAAGGAATTGTCTTAGGTCATATGATCTCTTATAGAGGGATTGAGGTGGATAAGTCTAAATTTGATTTAATTGTGAGCTTACCCTACCCTAAGAATGTTAGGGAAGTACGTTCTTTTCTTGGACATGCAGGATTTTACCGCAGGTTCATCAAAGACTTCTCAAAGATTGCAGTTCCATTGTCGAACCTGCTTAAAAAAGATGTGGTATTTGTTTTTGGAGATGAGTGCAAAGAGGCGTTTGACAAGCTGAAGAACTTATTGACCATTGCTCCAATCATTCAGTCACCGGATTAGAATCTACCTTTTGAGATCATGTGTGATGCAAGCAATTATGCTGTGGGAGCTGTACTAGGCCAGAGAGTTGAGAAGAAGAGCCATGCCATATATTATGCTTCAAGGACACTAAATTCAGCACAGTGCAATTATACCACTACTGAAAAAGAGCTACTACCAATTGTTTTTGCTTTAGATAAATTTCGATCCAATTTACTTGGTTCTAAAGTAGTTGTATTTTCTGATCATGCAGCACTCAAGTATTTGTTGGCGAAAAATGAGTCCAAGCCAAGACTGATAAGGTGGATTTTATTACTATAAGAATTTGATTTAGTGATCAAAGACCATAAAGGAACTAAAAATTCTGTAGCAGATCACTTGAGCAGGTTAGTAAGAGAGGAAGAGGTACTACCCATTTCTGAATTTTTCCCTGATGAACATCTTTTTCAATTAAAAGGTATAGTTCCCTGGTATGCTGATATTGTGAACTATTTAGTCATGGGAATTTTGCCAAATTCACTACCTAAGTCTAGGAGGGAAAAAATCAGAACTGAGGCAAAACATTATGTGTGGGATGATCCATATCTTTGGAAATTTTGTGCTGACCAATTGATTAGAAGATGCATTCCATATCATGAACAAAATTCTGTCCTTACTTTCTGTCATTCTTATGCATGTGGAGGTCATTTTGGACCTAAAAGAACTGCTAGGAAAGTCTTGGATAGTGGGTTGTATTGGGAAACAATATTTAGAGATGTTTATCTGTTCTGTAAAAATTGTGAAAGGTGCCAGCGAAGTGGAAATCTGTCTAGAAAAAATGAAATGCCTCAAACACCTATTCTGGTTTGTGAAATTTTTGATGTATGGGGTATTGATTTTATGGGTCCTTTTCCTTCGTCATGTGGTTTTCTATATATATTGTTGGCAGTTGATTATGTTTCCAAATGGGTGGAAGCAAAGGCCACCAAAACTAATGACTCTAAATGTGTTGTAGGCTTCCTCAAAACTGACATTTTTAGTAGGTTTGGAGTGCCTCGAGCAATTATAAGTGATCAAGGGAGTCATTTCTGCAATACAATAGTTGAGACCTTGATGAAAAAGTATGGGGTACATCATCGTGTGGCTACAGCATACCACCCCCAAACAAATGGACAAGATGAAGTTTCAAACCGCGAGGTAAAATCCATCTTAGAGAAAACAGTGAATCCAGGACGGAAAGATTGGAGTTTGCGCCTTAATGATGCATTGTGGGCTTATCGAACAGCCTACAAAACACCTATAGGTATGTCTCCTTTTCGTCTAGTTTATGGGAAATCCTATCACTTACCAATTGAAATTGAGCACAGGGCATTCTGGGTAGTGAAGCACTACAATTTAGACATGGAAGCCTCTGGTAAGTCAAGAAAATTGCAATTACAAGAGCTTGAAGAACTCAGGTTAGAAGCTTATGAAAATTTGAGGAGTTATAAAGAAAAGACCAAACTGTTTCATGATAAATCTCTTTCGAGAAAACAGTTTGTGACTGGTCAGAAGGTTCTGTTGTATAATTCTCGTTTGAAATTTATGCCTGGAAAACTGCGCTCTCGTTGGATTGGTCCATTTATTATTACTAAGGTTTTTCCTCATGGTGCAGTTGAAATAAAGAGTTTAGACATAGATAAGGTTTTCAAGGTCAATGGACAGAGGCTGGAATTCTTTCATGACGATTTGAAAAAGTCTGATATGATGGACATCACCTTGGCAGTACCTCATTACACACCTAATTGAGGGGTGGAGGACGTCGAGCATAACGACGTTAAAAATTTGCGCTTATTGGGAGGCAACCCAATTGTTTAAATTTTATTTGTTTTACTTACTTTCTTGAATAAGCTGACTACATAGGTTAAGTTTTTTTATCCTGATTGTCTTGAAATCTTTGATTTGTTGACAGTCGTGGTTTTTCTTAACCATTTAGTCAACATAGGCTTAGATTTTTTTTAAAGAAGTTTGTTTAATTGTGGCAGTCAAGTTGAAAAGATACATGCGGCTCTCAAGTTCTCAAAGGATGACACCGTCTCTTAAGCAACACCGTCTCTGCTTCTGAATTCCAATATGATCTTGTGGCTCCTCAACTATAGTTCTCAAGGGAGTACTGTTCTTTTCTCTTCCGCATATTATTTGCGATTTTTTTTTCTCTCTGCATTTTTTTCCTCACACTAGAATACTTGTTTTGCATGTTTCCTACATTGTGGACAATGCAGAATTTAAGTGTGGGGGAGGAGTTTGTGTTTACTCGGCAAAATTTTTTTTTATGTGGTTCAATGCTTTGATTCAATTTTATGTTGCTTAAGACCACTCTAAAATTTTTGAGCACTCAAGCCATGATCATGAGACTATTTATGTGTGAAGAGAATATGCTGAAGTACATGTCTTTGACCTTTAATTTACTTCTATGCTTGTTTGATTGGCATTTGAGATTAAGTTGGAAGCAGATCCTACTGAAGAAGTGACTTAGGCCATCTTTGAAAGTATCCTTTGCATTCCCCTTGAGAGTTTGGTATAATTTTCCTATTCTTTGCTTACTAAATAAAGCCTAGCCTTTGATATCTGTCCTTTTTTCTCACTCATTTGAAGTTCATGTGAAGCATGGTTCTAAGGGATGAAAAATATTTATGAAGTGAAAATTGAAAGGGCTGGGTGTGAAAAAAAAAAAAGAAAAAGAAAAAAGAGGCCAATATAAACAACTTCAATTGGATTTGTGTGGCTGAAAAAAGAGGCCAATATAAACAAGTTCAATTGGATTTGTGTGGCTAGAAGAAAAAAAAAAAAAAAAAAAAGAAGGAAGGTATAAGGGAAGTTCCAATGAACTTCAAAGAGGTGGTATAAGGTGAAGTTCCAATGAACTTCAAGATAAGAGTAGGGAAAGTCTAAGTGTGGGGGTGCTTGGTGAAACAAGGAAAATGGAAAGGTTTTGAGCTTCTATTAACACTTATCCAAGTATGCAAGCCAATTAAAAAAGTCCAATTTATCTTTGGTTGGGTGGAAGTTTCAATCTAGTTAAGGGTGTCATGAAAGATAAGTGTAGGGTGGATTAGAAGATGAGATATTTTGCTTCATCTATATTCTTCTAACCTGAAAATAGTTGAAGGTGATTGATTTGAACACACACACACTTGAGTGGTTTATGGTGGCATGAGATTGGTTCTTTGAATTGTTCTACATATTTGGGTATAGGTTCTTATAAATCTCCAGATTAGTCCTTTGAATCCTTCCATGCAATGAATTTGAATTTCTGATTGGTTTTTCACATGCTTGAGGGCAAGCATGATTTAAGTGTGGGGGAGTTTGATAAAGTCTATTTAATTGAATTTTATTTGTTAGAATTTTATTTTCTTATGGACTTTATAAGTGGAACTAATTATTTTTAATTATATATATTTTTTTTAAGTATGAGAATTGGAGGCTGAAATTAATATGGGCAATTTGGCATGATTAGGGACTCAAATGAAAGATTGGTGAAGGGTTGAGGCTGGAAACCTACAAGGGCATAAGAGGAGGCCAATTCTGCAATTTTTTTGGGAATCATCCTAAAGGGAACCTAATTTCCTAAATTAGAGGCTGCTGTAGTTGGCTCTCATTCCAATCAGCTCAAAAGATGGGAGTTTCTCCTCCATTCCAAAAGAAAATTTCCAGCAACCATAGAAGCAAAATGAAGCAGTTGTGGGAAACGCCTTTCCTTCTCAAGGAGTTGCTGCCAAGACCAAGAAAAGGGTTCGAGGAGCTGCTGCTCAAGATTGGTGTTTTTCTAAAACTGCAGCGATAGAGGGCTGAGGAAGACAGCTAAATCCTGCTGCTGATTCTCGTTTCCAAGCTGTTGGCCGATTCAGCTTCTGCCCAAATTAGCTGCTGGACCAAGAAAAAAAGAAGAAGAAAGGAAACCAGTTAACCAGTTTTTTTTCCTTTAATTGCTGCTATGCTTCTCCTTAATTACAGCAGCCACGCAAGTAATGAAACCAGAGAAAAAAAAGGAAGCTGTTGCAGTTTCCTTATTTTCCAAAGTTGCAGCCGGGCTCAATTGCTAAGTAAGGAAAATTTAGTTGCCAGCTTCAAAATTCATATATCAGGAAAGAAATGAAGTTCCTAAAGCTGCTGTCATCAACTCTTCCTTTGCAAAAAGTTGCTGCCACCATACAAAGGAAAGGAAGGCAAGTAAAATCTTTCTAAAAACTGAGTTGCTGCTGATTTTGTGCCCAAAATTGTTGTCGGTTCTGTTTTTTTTTTTTTTTTTCCAATTGTGCTGTTTTCTCAAAGGAAAAAATTAAGAGCTGCTACCCAAGCAAAAAGAAGAAAAGGAAATAGGTTTAATTTCCAAAAAATTCTGCTGTTGCACCAATCAAATTGAAGATCTCAGTTGCTGTGAAAATTATTCTTGTCAAATTTGAAGTGTGCCGAGAGGAAACAAAATAAAGGGGAATTTCTTCTTTCCAAATTTGAGCTGATTGATTGTTAAGGTGAAGGAATGTTTCTTCCTTCACCAAAAGAATCCACAATAGGCAGACCAATGAAAAAGGAAAAAAGCTGCGGGTCTGGATTTCCATTTTTTATTCTGCTGCTGACATTTAAAGAGAGGGAGAACCTTGAGTTCAGAGAGAGTAGTGAGCATCAGAAAACAGAACAAAAGGAGAGAACAGAATAGAGCAAAAGGGGAGAGCTCAACGGCTGTGTTTGTTTTTTTTTCTGTTTTCAATTTTCAATTTTTATGAATAACAATTTCTTATTTTTGTTCAAGAACATGAGTAGCAAATTTTATTTTTCTAATCCAAGGGATTTGATTTAATTAGCATGTTGTGAGGTTTTGTTCTGAATTTAATTTCTTTCGTAAGTTCAAGTATGATTGTTTCTTGGTTTAATTGAGAAATTTTTAGTATTAATTGAATTGACGACTCGATTAGTATTGAATTTTTCCGTGCTATCTACATGTTGAGTGTTACGTATACGACACAAAATTGTAGTTCCAAGGAGCAATTAGTTTATTTATGCATGTTGGTGAGACTTAATTGAGCATGCATGATAATCTAAAGGGAAACAATTGAACTAAATTAGTTAATTGCATCTATCTCTTTTAGTTAATTTTAGTTTTCGATTAGTTCTTATGTGTAATGCTGTTATGAGTAAATATGGAACGCTATCGTGCCCAGTTTTCCATAACAAGATTTAATCGAATGCTGGGTTTGGTTAATGAAATTAGAGAATCCATAGTTGTTACGGCTATCCTAACAATAGTGGAGGTTGAATGCTTGAATTGAAGGAAAACCTTTGAGCCTATGATCAACGTGTTAATTATTCATGTCTCCCTTGGATTGGATTTTTCTCTTTTGATTTTCTTGATTTAAATTTGTCGCAATTTTAGAATTCTTTTGATTTAGTAGTTAGTTTAATTGCAAAATCCCTGATAACTGTTTGGGTTAAGAATTAATTTTGGTTCCTTTGGGATTTCGACTCGGTACTACTACTGCTGCAAGTTATTTGGAGTTCGGTAGAACCGAATTTATTTTGGGTGCCTCGACAAGCACGACCAAAATTTGACAAGAATAATTTTCACAGCAACTGAGATCTTCAATTTGATTGGTGCAACAGCCGAACTTTTTGGAAATTAAACAGCTTCAAATAAAGAAATTGGAACCTATTTCCTTTTCTTCTTTTTGCTTGGGCAGCAGCTCTTAATTTTTTCTTTTGAGAAAACAGCACAATTGGAAAAAAAAAAAAAACAGAACCGACAACACCTTTGGGCACAAAATCAGCAGCAACTCAGTTTTTAGAAAGATTTTTACTTGCCTTCATTTCCTTTGTATGGTGGCAGCAACTTTTTGCAAAGGAAGAGTTGATGACAGCAGCTTTAGCAACTTCCTTTCTTTCCTGATATATGAATTTTGAAGCTGGCAACTAAATTTTCCTTACTTAGCAATTGAGCCCGGTTGCAACTTTGGAAAATAAGGAATCTGCAACAGCTTCCTTTTTTTTCTCTGGTTTCATTACTTGCGTGGCTGCTGTAATTAAGGAGAAGCATAGCAGCAATTAAAGGAAAAAAAACTGGTTTCCTTTCTTCTTTTTTTTTTCTTGGTCCAGCAGCTAATTTGGGCAGAAGTTGAATCGGCCAAAAGCTTGAAAATGAGAATCAGCAGCAGGATTTTTCTGTCTTCCTCAGCCCTCTATCGCTGCAGTTTTAGAAAAACACCAATCTTGAGCAGCAGCTCCTTGAACCCTTTTCTTGGTCTTGGCAGCAACTCCTTGAGAAGGAAAGACGTTTCCCACAACTTCTTCATTTTGCTTCTATGGTTGCTGGAAATTTTCTTTTGGAATGGAGGAGAAACTCCCATCTTTTGAGCTGATTGGAATGAGAGCCAACTACAGCAGCCTCTAATTTAGGAAATTAGGTTCCCTTTAGGATAATTCCCAAAAAAATTGCAGAATTGGCCTCCTCTTATGCCCTTGTAGGTTTCCAGCCTCAACCCTTCACCAATCTTTCATTTGAGTCCCTAATCATGCCAAATTGCCCATATTAATTTTAGCCTCCAATTCTCAGACTTAAAAAAAATATAATTAAAAATAATTAGTTCCACTTATAAAGTCTATAAGAAAATAAAATTCTAACAAATAAAATTCAATTAAATAGACTTTATCAAACTCCCCCACACTTAAATCATGTTTGCCCTCAAATTTTGGCCGTGCTTGTCGAGGCACCCAAAATAAATTCGGTTCTACCGAACTCCAAATAACTTGTAGCAGTAGTAGTACCGAGTCGAAATCCCAAAGGAACCAAAATTAATTCTTAACCCAAACAGTTATCAGGGATTTTGAAATTAAACTAACTACTAAATCAAAAGAATTCTAAAATTGCGACAAATTTAAATCAAGAAAATCAAAAGAGAAAAATCCAATCCAAGGGAGACATGAATAATTAACACGTTGATCATAGGCTCAAAGGTTTTCCTTCAATTCAAGCATTCAACCTCCACTATTGTTAGAATAGCCGTAACAACTATGGATTCTCTAATTTCATTAACCAAACCCAGCATTCGATTAAATCTTGTTATGGAAAACTGGGCACGATAGTGTTCCATATTTACTCATAACAGCATTACACATAAGAACTAGTCGAAAACTAAAATTAACTAAAAGAGATAGCTGCAATTAACTAATTTAGTTCAATTGTTTCCCTTTAGATTATCATGCATGCTCAATTAAGTCTCACCAACATGCATAAATAAACTAATTGCTACTTGGAACTACAATTTCGTGTCGTATACGTAACACTCAACATGTAGATAGCAAAGAAAAATTCAATACTAATCGAGTCGTCAATTCAATTAATATTGAAAATTTCTCAATTAAACCAAGAAAAAATCATACTTGAACTTACGAAAGAAATTAAATTCAGAACAAAACCTCACAACATGCTAATTAAATCAAATCCCTTGGATTAGAAAAATAAAATTAGCTACTCATGTTCTTGAACAAAAATAAGAAATTGTTATTCATAAAAATAGAAAATTGAAAACAGAAAAAAAAAACCAAACACAGCCATTGAGCTATCCCATTTTGCTCTATTCTGTTCTCTCCTTTTGTTCTGTTTTCTGATGCTCACTACTCTCTCTGAACTCAAGGTTCTCCCTCTCTTTAAATGTCAGCAGCAGAATAAAAAATGGAAATCCAGACCCGCAGCTTTTTTCCTTTTTCATTGGTCTGCCTATTGTGGATTCTTTTGGTGAAGGAAGAAACATTCCTTCCCCTTAACAATCAATCAGCTCAAATTTGGAAAGAAGAAATTCCCCTTTATTTTGCTTCCTCTCGGCACACTTCAGATTTGACAAGAATAATTTTCACAGCAACTGAGATCTTCAATTTGATTGGTGCAACAGCAGAATTTTTCGGAAATTAAACAGCTTCAAATAAAGAAATTGGAACCTATTTCCTTTTCTTCTTTTTGCCTGGGCAGCAGCTCTTAATTTTTTCTTTTGAGAAAACAGCACAATTGGAAAAAAAATAGAACCGACAACAACTTTGGGCACAAAATCAGCAGCAACTCAGTTTTTAGAAAGATTTTTACTTGCCTTCCTTTCCTTTGTATGGTGGCAGCAACTTTTTGCAAAGGAAGAGTTGATGACAGCAGCTTTAGGAACTTCCTTTCTTTCCTGATATATGAATTTTGAAGCTGGCAACTAAATTTTCCTTACTTAGCAATTGAGCCCGGCTGCAACTTTGGAAAATAAGGAATCTGCAACAGCTTCCTTTTTTTCTCTGGTTTCATTACTTGCGTGGCTACTGTAATTAAGGAGAAGCATAGCAGCAATTAAAGGAAAAAAACTGGTTTCCTTTCTTCTTCTTTTTTTCTTGGTCCAGCAGCTAATTTGGGCAGAAGCTGAATCGGCCAAAAGCTTGGAAACGAGAATTAGTAGCAGGATTTTTCTGTCTTCCTCAGCCCTCTATCGCTGCAGTTTTAGAAAAACACCAATCTTGAGCAGCAGCTCCTTTAACCCTTTTCTTGGTCTTGGCAGCAACTCCTTGAGAAGGAAAGACGTTTCCCACAACTGCTTCATTTTTCTTCTATGGTTGCTGGAAATTTTCTTTTGGAATGGAGGAGAAACTCCCATCTTTTGAGCTGATTGGAATGTGAGCCAACTACAGCAGCCTCTAATTTAGGAAATTAGGTTCCCTTTAGGATGATTCCCAAAAAAATTGCAGAATTGGCCTCCTCTTATGCCCTTGTAGGTTTCTAGCCTCAACCCTTCACCAATCTTTCATTTGAGTCCCTAATCATGCCAAATTGCCCATATTAATTTCAGCCTCCAATTCTCAGACTTAAAAAAATTTAATTAAAAATAATTAGTTCCACTTATAAAGTCTATAAGAAAATAAAATTCTAACAAATAAAATTCAATTAAATAGACTTTATCAAGAATCACCTAAGTGCACGCTTCAAAGGTATTTTCCTAAAGTTTCGCTTTTAATTAGAATTTTTTGTTGCGTGGTAAATCGAATAAGTGCGAACCCAGATCCTGTGCAATGTTTTTTGAAAAGGGTTGGAATAGCATTGCGCAAGCGTCTATGCCTGGCCAGAGATTTTGATTCTGGAATGCATAGCACAAAAGTGAGTTTCTGGCTAGGCCCGGGCAGATAATCTTTCAATAATGTATGATCAGTTAAAATTCAGTTAATAATACATAAGACATTGGAGAAGA
This sequence comes from Knoxia roxburghii, assembly GCA_030378225.1. Lineage (NCBI taxonomy): Eukaryota > Viridiplantae > Streptophyta > Magnoliopsida > Gentianales > Rubiaceae > Knoxia > Knoxia roxburghii. The sequence continues at coordinate 37,968,040 of CM059415.1, read as the reverse complement.
AATTGCATATAGAAGTTATATTACACCAAAAGTGTGTATATGATAAAACTGTATAGAATAGAGCAAGAATACATAAATTTCATAAATCTTCTCTAATCCAAACACGATTACCATCTAATTTACGCATTAACATTAAACAACACAAATGATGGAATCAAAATTCGACATATTATAATAATAGGTGGATGTTATTGATATAATATCAACACAAATCAATAAGGTGGAGAATTTAACATAACTTAAGATGATATTAATACAACCAATATGAAATAATTCTGTCATTACAATAATTTGTAAATGCATTACACAAGAACCAAATAATCTGATGGTTACAATTACAAATCAGAGCATTCAAAATTGACAGTATAAAAAGAAAAACTAAAATAGTTGTAAATCCACAAAGAATAAATATGAAGAGAAAGGTGAATGAAGGAAAAAAAATATTTATATAACGGTGTCTAAAGTAAAATAAATCATAATATGGTTTAGATGAAAAACTAAGAAAACTAACCAAGTAATGGTGAGTAAAACAACTATTTTGGACTGTTTTTGTAAAAGAGGCTGGAGCTTCTTCTTCAATTTCAGACTCAAAATATTCAAATTCGTAGTCATATCTGATCGAAGGAATTAATTTTTCCATGCCATCAGGTCCGCCAACACAAACATCGAAAGTAAAATCACCTTTATTAAAAAAAGTGACAATATCAAAGTAATTGAGCATATTCTCGTGTCTGAACTCCCTCCAACCTTTAGTTAGAAATTCATTCTCGTATTTGACCTTCCATTGCAAACCAGATTTTGTCAAGATTACTCGACGGGAGGTGACTCCGAGAAAACCCTTTCTTTGCACCGATTTATTAACAGACAAAATATCCTCGAACCCATCATATAGGCGTTGAACCAAGATGTAGGGGGATTCGATACATTGTAATGTTCATCGGCCATAACTATTTCTTATTTGTGAATATTTAAAAAGATTAAGAAGAAATATGATTGAAATAGAGAAAGATGAAAGAAGATTTATGCTGGGAGAGTCTAGGGTTTTAGGTGTGGAGAGAATTTTCGCTTGAGGGAAGTATGTTGTTAGGGGGTAAGGATGGTGGGTGGGAGGAAAAGCATGGATTTTATTTGGGTGGAAAAATAATTTGTGAAGTAGAAGGTATGTTGGAGAATATATAATTGGAATTCGTGAATGATTGGAATTCGTTAATAATCAGACTAAGTGATTTACTAAAATTATATTAATTATTAAACGATGGTTAATTAATGAAATGTAAAAAGATTTATTACTATAGAAGTATTTTTGGAAAATTGATAATTAACCATGTATAATTGTTAATGTACTAGTAGATTTTAATTATATAAGAGATTCAATCATCATATCATTATACATACATATAAAAGATTAATATTTAATATTTGATTATTTAATGAGGAAATAAGACATGATAAAAGGATAAATTACATATTCAATGAAATATAATAAACAAAGAAAAAATGTATTGGATGATAATTTTTTTAATTTGATAATTGAATTTCAAATTGATTGATGGATTAAGATAGATATAGATATTTTTTAATATTATAGATTAATAGAGTGAATATAAGATGAGGATGATTATCTTGTTTAAAATTTAAAATCGTTATTATTTTTAAATTTTAAGATGATATATATTATGTGGGTTTAATTATAATGTGAATTATTTAATAGATAATTAAAGAATAAATGAATAAAGAATATAATTGAAATTTATGAGAAAAGTTAGGGATATATGATTTGATTTGATAGGCATCATAATTTTGGATGGGTAAAGTATAGGGTGAATTGATGAAGAAAGATAAAATGGAAGAAATCTTGGAAAAAGCCTTTTAGGATTGGAACTTGTGCATGTATAATATTTTAGTATATAAAAAATATAAATAATAGGAACTAAATTTACGTAGATGACATTCTATTGATTGGCAACAAAAAGAAAGTGTTATCAGACGTAAAGGCATGGCTGTCCAAGCAGCTTGATATGAAGGACTTAAGGGAAGCAGGACATATCCTTAGGATCAAGATAATTCGAGATCGTATGAAATTTTCGTTAACGTTCTCCCAAGCTTCGTACATATATATGATTCTGGCCAGTTTTATCATGCAGAACTCCAATAAAGATTTTCTACCTTTCAGACATGGAGTGTATCTATCTAAGGAATAGTCCCCTAAGACTGTTGAGGAGATAGAGGCCATGAAGACATTTCCTTATGCTTCGGTAGTAGAAAGTCTCATATATGTCATGTTGTGTACGAGGCCTGATATCTGTTATGCCATTGGCATGGTAAGCAGATATCAGAGTAACCCTGAGAAAGCTCATTGGGAGGCAGTAAAATGCATTCTCAAGTATTTGCGCAGAACGAGGGACCAAGTTCTGGTCTATCAGATTCAGATTTCCAAGGCGACAGGGACAAGAGCAAGTCCACCTCAGGGTATGTGTTTACTCTGGGAGGTGGAGCCATAGTTTGGCGGAGTGTCAAGCTAAAATGCGTGGCGGACTCTACCATAGAGGCTGAGTACATTGCCGCATCAAAGGCAGCGAAAGAAGCAGTATGGCTCAAAAACTTCCCAGTGGACTTAGATGTGATTCATTGTTTGCAGAAGTCTATCACGGTTTATTGTGATAACAACAGTGCAATAGCAAACTCGAAGGAACCACGAGCCCACAAGGCGAGTAAACATATACAGCGCAAGTACCACCTGATACGAGACATCGTAAAGAAGGAAGACGTGGTCGTGGCTAAGATAGCATCAGAAGATAACCTTGCAGATCCGTTCACGAAGACATTGACTTCAAAAGTCTTTGAGACTTGGGAATCAGATGCTTAGGAGAGCTATGACAGTTTTTCTAGATATATAGCAATAGAGTGTATAGGAGTTGTATGTAGATGTACACTTAAAGCACAGCTTAAGTATTAGTGGGAGATTCTTGGAGTTGAATACATAAGCTTTGCTTGTATTGTACTTTTTCCCGATAATATATCGATTTATGTTTTAGTTATATCTTGTTATGCATGAGATGTTCATTTATATTATGTAAGTAGATGATGAGGTATCTTGTGTGACACAGTAGATCTCATCATTGATTGAAAGACATAATATATAAATGAGGTTCGTAACCGAGATAGCTTTGTAAACTGTCGGTTTAGGTTATTATGTGATTCAGATAATTAGTTTGTCTAAACTAATTGAATAATATAGATATGCCCGGGGCATATTGAACTTGACCATTAAGAATATTTTTTTCTTGTAATGTTTTAATAGAGAAATCGTTCTTGGTATTCTATCTCTTAATCCCTAGACTCGAGCGGGCATGAGGATTAGACATAGTGTACTTTGATCTGCCAATGAGTGAGGTCAATTGTGGCCAATAGTCTCGGTAGGTTGGATGCACGTGTTTAGTTACTTGGTGTGCTGCTGCTTGTCGAAAGGAAACTATGTAACGGTGCATATGGGGTGATGGTGCTCCTGAGATGAGCTCGTAAAGTTTATTATACTAAACCCGGCCGGTGGACTTGCGTCCGATATAGTAAAAAGGTCGTGTGGTACTAGTCTCGGAATTAAAGAGGTTAATTAATTAATTTATCAATAAATTAATATATTAATGAGCACTATATCTTTGATGTGAGGAGATTATGAATATAATTTAATTAAGTTATTCAGGAAGCAATTCTGGTGTAGGATGGTAGTGCCATAATTAATCCATTAGTGGTACGATTAATTATGTATTGTGTTGTTGACAAAGGTAGATTTAATTAATTAAGTAATTGATTAATCCTTGTGTTAGTTGGTTGTGAATCATACTAGGAACTGGTTTGGGATAAGTGAATCCCTGTCTCAGTTGGTTGTGAATCATACCAGAAACTGGTTTGGGATAAGTGGATCCATGAATCAGTTGGATGTGTATCAGTCCAGGAACAAGATTGAAGGAAACAAAAATCCAGTAGGAAGGCCAATCCTAAACCAGCTTGGGGTCTCTCTTGTAACTCTATATATAGACAAGAGATTAGCTATTCAAGACACACAATTTAATATATTCATAATCCAAGAATATAGAGAGAGAAAAATCCTAGAGAGAAAATTCTCTCTCTCAAAGTCAGATTTTTAATAAGTTTTTTGTGGCTGGTTTCTCTTTCCTTTGGCCGAATTTTGGCCTGTTTTATACCAGCTGCGTGTACCTTTCTCTCTCTCCGAGCGGTGCGTTTACAATTCATGCCAGGTGCAACGGTGGTGGAATTTTATGGCAGGTGGATTATGGTGATTAGCTGATCAATTGGTTTCTAGATCATTGGCCACACAACGTGAAATCAAAGTCTTGAGGCATACAAGAGAATCACTTGAGTACACGCTTCAAAGGTATTTTTCTAAGATTCCACTTTTAATTAGAAATTTTGTTGTGTGCTAAATTGAATGAGAGCGAACCCAGATCCTGTGCAATGTTATTTCAAAAGGGTTGGAATAGCATTGTGCTAGCATCTAGGCCTGGCCAGAGACTCCGATTCTGGAATGCGTAGCACGAAATTGAGTTTCTGGCTAGGCCCGGGCAGATAATCTTTCAAAAGTATGGCTGTCCAAGCAGTTTGATATGACGGACTTAGAAGAAACGGGGTATATCTTTGGGATCAAGATAATTTGAGATCTTAGGAAATGCCCAAGCTTCACACATAGATATGATTCTGGCCCGTTTTAACATGCAGAACTCCAAGCAAGGGTTTCTAACTTTCAGACACGGAGTGTATCTGTCTAAAGAACAATCTCCCAAGACTGTTGGGGAGATAGATGCCATGAAGACAGGTCCTTATGCTTTGGTAATAGGAAGTCTCATGTATGCCACGTTGTGTACGAGAACTGATATCTGTTATGCCATTGGCATTGTAAGCAGATATCAAAGTAACCCCTGGAAAACTCATTGGGAGGCAGTAAAATGCATTCTCAAGTATTTGTGCAGAACAAGAGACCAATTGTTGGTCTATCAGGCGCCTGAGCTGGTACCCGAGGTTACACAGATTCAGATTTCCAAGGCGACAGGGACAAGAGCGAGTCTACCTCAGGGTATGTGTTTACTCTGGCAGGTGGAGCCATAGTTTGGCGAAGTGTCAAGCAGAAATGCGTGGCGGACTCTACCATGGAGGCTGAATACGTTGCCGCATCAGAGGCAGCAAAAGAAGCAGTATGGCTCAAGAACTTCCTAGTGGACTTAGATGTGATTCCTGGTTTGTAGAAGTCGATCACGGTGTATTGTGATAACAATAGTGCAGTAGCAAACTCAAAGGAACCACGAGCCCACAAGGCGAGTAAACACATACAGCGCAAGTACCACCTGATACGAGATATCGTAAAGAGAGAAGGCATGGTCATGGCTAAGATAGCATCAGAGGATAACCTTGCAGATCTGTTCACGAAGACATTGCTTCAAAAGTCTTTGAGGCTCACGTGGAGGCCATGGGAATCATATACTTAGGAGAGCCATGGTAGTTTTTCTAGATATATAGTAGCAAAGTGTGTAGGAGTTGTATGTAGATGTATACTTAAAGCATAGCTTAAGTAATAGTGGGTGATTGTTGGAGTTGAATACATAAACTATGTTTGTATTGTACATTTTCCCAGTTAATATATTGATTTATGGTTTGGTTATATCTTTTTGTGCATTATTTGTCCATTTATATTATGTAGTTAGATGATTAGGTGTCTTGTGTGACACAGTAGATCTCATCATTAGTTAAAAGACATAATATATAAATGAGGGTCGTAACTGAGATATCTTTGGACAAACTGTCGATTTAGGTTATTATGTGATTCGGAGAATTGGTTTGTCTAAACTAATTGAATCATATAGATATGCCCGGGGCGTATTGAACTTGACCATTTAGAATGATTTGTCTTGTACTGATTTAATAGACAAATCGTTCTTGGTATTCTATCTCTTAATCCCTAGACTCGAGCGGGCATGAGGATTAGACATAGTGTACTTTGGGTGCGCATGTTTAGTTGCTTGGTGTGTTGCTGCTTGTCGAAAGGAAACTATGTACCGGTGCGTCCGGGGTGATGGTGCTCCCGAGATGATCTCATTATGTTTATTATACTAAACCCAACTGATTGACTTATGTTCGGTATAGTAAAAAGGTCGAGTGGTACTAGTCTCAGAATTAAATAAGTTAATTAATTAATTTATCAGTAAATTAATAAATTAACGAGCACTATATCTTTGATGGGAGAGATTAAGACTAAATTAATTATGTTGTTTCGAAAGTAATTCTGGTGTAGGATGGTAGTGCCAAAATTAATCCTTTAGTGGTACGATTAATTTTGTAATGGGTTAATTGAATAGGTAGAATTAATTAATTGATTAATTATTCCTAAGGGTTAATTGAGTAATTAACAAAGGGGGATTATTTAATTAATTAATTAAGTCTTAAGTTTCAATTAGAATTAGGAAATGCTAGAGATTAGAAATCTAATTTGGATTTGGTTTATCCTATTAGATTGGTTACCTATTTGGATTTGGAAACTAATTAATTACCTAAACCCATTAGGAAGACCAATCCTAAACTAACTTGGGGTCTCTCTTGTAACAGTATATATAGACAAGGGATTAGCTATTACACGATACACAATTCAATAGTTTTCAAGACAAGAAAACTAGAGAGAGAAAAATCCTAGAGAGAGAAATAATCTATCTCTCTTAAAGTCAGATTTTAGGCACAAAAGCTGCCTGGTTTTTCCTTCTCTTTTGGCCGGCTGATTTTCGGTGGCGTGTGGAGGGACTTCAGGCGGCGCGTGGGCAGTTTCTCTCAGGTCCTAGGTGGTGCGTGTGAGTCACGCGCTAAGGGCAGTGGTTGCAGGATTTTTCAGGCGACCTAATTGTGATGATTAGCTGATCAATTGCTCGCTAGATCGTTGCCCACACAACGTGCGAATAAAGTCTTGAGGCATACAAGAGAATCACCTGAGTATACGCTTCAATAGGTAATTCTTATGTTTCCACTTTAATTAAGAATTTTTGTTGCGTGATAAATCGAATAAGTACAAACCAAGATCCTGCACAATGTTATTTCAACCAAGGGTTGGAATAGCGATTGTGCTAGTATCTAGGACTGGCCAGAGATTCTGATTCTGGAATGCGTAGCACGAAAGTGAGTTTCTGGCTAGGCCCGTGCAGATCATCTTTCAGGTAGACCATCTAAAAATGCGAGTACGCGTGGGGAGTCGTCTCGCATGAGACCTGGTTTTAGGTTAAGGGATGATGACGTTACATCCACTCAATCATGTGCAGAGGGGGATTCTGACGGTTCAGTGTCTATGTGAGAGGAGCTCATACCATTGCAGACTATCAACACAATTGAAGGAGAGTATGATGGAGGTGAGGATGATGGAGAAGAGGACATTGGATGAGAGGATGATATAGGAGATGATGAGAGAGGTGAGGTGTAACGACCCCAAAAAGGTCATTCTACCTGAATCAGCATACAAAGCTCGATTTGACTTCTCCAAAATAACTTAACGTTTATAACATCAAATTCGTAATAGCTAAACCCAAAATCATCATTATCTTGCTACAATTTATTTACAAGAATCCTAAACAAGTTTAAATCATAAAGTACTTAAGTACATTACATACAAGTTATAGTTTTAAATTCAATTCCTTAGTTCGCAGCTTCAAACACCTTCCTTCAAAACCATATACCAACCCAGCTTCCCCCTAGGCTCGCTCCGGACTTATTCCTGGAAAACACACGTAACTAAATAAGCATGCTAGGCATACTCAGTGAGGATTCTCTATTAGCTTACCTGGCGCCGCCTGCGCTAGATGGAGGGTCAAAAAGATAAGCACACAAACAACAAACCCACAAACATATACAAGAACCATCGATAACATAACCACATAATTAGGCATCAAAACGGTAAAACATTTAAACATGCTAACAAGAAACGTCAACCAACCAAATAATGTGCAACAACTTAAATAAAGCCAACCTGAATCCTAGAGAGGTATAGGTCATCGCAACCAATGCCCTCCCTAGGATATACGGAAAACGGGCATCCCACCCGCTATCAACCGAGCCACCAATATCCACCGAGCCACCAAAGGTACCCCGGGCCATACCTGTCCTACGTACTAAGCCTCAGTCCGGCCCCTACCTAGTAGGTCGGCGCGAAAAGGGTGGGGCCCCCAAAAGATGCAAACACAACAAATGTGCGGAAATAACACCCATCAACCATCATGCTAAACATCCAAAGTCGTAAATACCACACATAATTCATTACCACAAACTAGCATCAAAACATAACCATGGTTACAGAGAATAAATCCTAAGTGCCGGCAAGGCCATAATTGTCTAGATGCATCGAGAGCAATAAGCAAAGACATGCAAAAGTACATACGAATGTTTTCCAGGTTAAACCCAGGCTACCCATATGCTTTTGAGGGCATATAAGTACTCCTGAATTTAACAAAGCAACACATAAAAAGAATCAACTGACATTGACTGCATTGTGCTAACACCATATCTTGTTTAATGAGAAAACACAATTGTTGTCTTGATCATGCAGATTCCTATTGCAATTTACGGGTGGAAGACAAGTTAATATTGATATACGAGGTACAAACACCCTAAGGTTTCTAAATAAATGAATCTAATCCTATTCATGTCTTAGAACCAATTCTAAGACTAAAGGGAATGAGATTCCACAAGGGGTTGCGTCTCCCATGCCGATCCTCACATCCTTTTAATCCAAGTTTAGTCAAAAGGCATATGAAAGTTGCTATGTAGTTCAAGTTTCTTTTCAAACTTCCTATGAGTTTTCTAATCTCCCAGGATGTGATTTACGTACTATAATTAATTTTCTCCACCTTTACTAGTTACTATTTCTTTACTTATGAAAATCCATCAAATTCAGTAACCACTTTAACCCACGTGTTACCAAGATAACTTAATTTCCTAGCATCCAGCATTCTTTCTACTAACTAATCAAGTACAAGCCATGCATGTTTAAACTATAAACTAGGTAGCCATAATCTCCCTTCAAATCAATCAACCTACTGAACAAAATAATGATTTAATGGTTGTTAAGAGTTTACCATGCATCTTGCCAGAAATCAAGCTGGAACTAGGGGAGAAGGTTCTAGTTGGTTGCTGAAGAGTGAAGGGAGCGACGGCACGACGGCGGCAGTTCGGCGGGGGTGACCTAGGGTAGCCCTTCAGTCATCAAAATGGTAAATCTTTTGGTGGGTTTTGTAGTAGGGATGATGGTGAGTATTTTCCTGGTGATAAACCATTCAAACTCCGGTCGAAACGGCTGAAATCAAAGATGAATTGCGCCTGGTGGCGGGTGATCGAGGAGAGAACTCAAGAAGAATAAGGGGTTTTAAGGAATGGGTTTTATAGTTCTTGAGAAGAGAAAGCTCGCCGGTGTTTTGCATGCTCGTATCGGTGTCGGGAAAAGGCAGAATCGACGATGGCTTGTGGCTGGTGGCAGAGGAGCTTGGCAGAGAAGAAAAGAAGAAAGAAAGAAAATGAAGGAGAAAGAAAAGAAAAGGGAAAGAAAGGTTGACCGGTTGGGAAAGAAAAAAAAGAACGGGAAAGTGGAGTCTGTTTAGGAAATTTACAACTTAAGTCCCTAAGTTTTTAAGCTCATCTAATTCCGTCTCAAAGTCCCTAATTTCTTCAATCCCTTTTCACAACCTTTTAGCATAACTACTATAATCCTTTACGTTAAATTAATCCTCACAAGTAATATTATATGCATTTTATGCCCCATATTCTATTTAACTATTTGTCTAACCTATATCTATTTAAAACCTGATTTATTTTATTCCCCTAAAGGTTTACACCCTAATAAGTTGATCTATACTCTTTATCCACCTAAATATTCTCTCCTAACTTTATATCATAGATTCATCTTAATTAATTTAAACTGACCTTTATTATGTATGGGTTCTGAATTCTAATTTAGTCTATTTTTGTAATTTGATTTTCCATTTAAAGTTTCTTAACTTAATTAATCTTGCCATTCTCCTAATCTCTACTTAATTTCAATTAATCAGGTGATTGAGAATCACCTGCTTTTCCAGGGATGTTACAATCACCCCCCCTTATGAAATTTTGTCCCGAAATTTCTCTGGGTAAGTCTTATAGTGATTGTATTACTCAAAATTTATGATTTCTTTTCGTCTTAGGTACGATAAAGAGGCTTGTTGGTTTCTCGTTGTGCATTTCCAAGAAATAAACTTGAATTTACAGTTGTACTTGAAGATTTTATTTCCAATGTAGATTTTTGGCAATGTGAGTAAACTAATTAGATTTCCAAGTTATATGATTAATTGTAGGTAGACTTCACTAACCTAAGTTGTATAGTAACTAAGTTATTATATTTTTACCTTAAAACTTTCTATGATTTACTTTATCTATTTACCTTATAAGCTCACGTTCATTTCGGTGGTTTTCTCTAAATTCTCTTAACATTCTATATTGTTCACATTTTATCTCTTTTGAGTCAAGGTAGCTTCTAATAGGGTGTGTGGAACTTAGAAATCTTCACGGTGCTTGCTTTCCTAGTCAGTATTATTGTAAAGAAAGAGTATCATCTCAAACTTTAAGGGTTAAGATGCTTCCACTGGAGTTGCTTCTAATTGGTTGTTATTATTATTGCCTTCCTTTGGTGCTTGTGATTCTTAGTTTTAAACCCTAAATCGCTCAACGTTCGACGAGGTTCAATAGAGTGGAAGGCGTGGACAAGGTGTTGATTGTCAAGTCTATCGATATGGCAAATCTTGTATTGAAAGAATTCTTAAAGAAGGAGATCTCTATTGGTGTGAAGAGGTTTCACCTTTTCCTTTTTATTTTATTATTATTTTTTTAAACGATTTACAAATTTCTGACGGTGTTGTTAAACTGAATGTTATTCCAGTAATTTTCTTTCTATTGTACAATATGGGTTAGGGGCGTAACCATTTAAGTTCTTTAGCGTATAGGTGAAATTTTCCTTAGCGTTAAAACTCTTTGAAAGGAGATTCATATGTCATTAGTTCAAAATATGTTCCTTTTGAGACGTTACCTGGTGAAACTGACTTTTAAATGAAGTCTAAGACAACGGATGAACTTAATAGATCAGAGAAAGGTTATAGGTGGAAAGCACTCTAAAAACCAGTCCATGGTAGGGATCTTGGTGGAAGAAAAGATATGTGGCTGAAGGTTTTCGTGATAAATTTAATGCGGCAGCCGACAGCAGTGCAAGCATAACTCAGACTTTGGAAGTGAATTGTAGCAAGCTATGGCTTATAGAAAACGAGCTTACAACAAAGGAGTTATGAGGTTGGAAAATAAGTATAGGAATTCTGCAGAAATACAGGAGTAGACATACTTCAAGGAAGTTCTCTTGGCAATTTATAGATCCAAATTAGGATCTAGGAAGTCCTGGTAGGCTTCAATTTAGTTGAGAACGTATAGTAGCTATGGAAGGTTTAGGGTGAGTTATGCTTTGAAAAAAAATGGAATTAAATTAAAGAGGTAAAGCTGTCTTCCATTTATCAGGTTAAAACAGAAATTTTAGCAATGTGAAGTAAAGTGTCGTGTTCAAAGCCAGATTCCGTAAAATCTGTAAATTCATTTTTCAAGTTATGAAATTATGAGTAAACCTTGATTGAAGAGGATTAAAACAAGACAAATTTTGGCGAGAACGGATTAAGAATGGCGAAGATATGATTTTTCCAAAATTTGCAAAAACTGCAGAGTTGCTGCAGAGAACAGCCAGTTGGTCCGATTTTAAAAACGGTTTTCTGGACAATTCACATATCCAAATTGTGATCTAGAAAATTCTGAGAAATCCTTGTTGTATGATGTTTAAATCAAGCTATGTCCTGATCAAATTGATTAGGGAATGAAAGAGAGATGATTTTTCAAAGGTAGCACTGACTGCAGAATTCCTGCAGGAAACAGCACGGCAGTCTGGTTTTAAAAAAACAATTCTGAGCAATTTACATATCCAAATTGTGAGTTTAGAAATTTCTAGAAAACCCTGGTTGAATAAGTTTTGAATCAAAATAAATTTCGCTTCAGTCCGATTTGAGCTGAGGGAGATATGAGATCCCAATGTTGAAGTTTGAAATCAGAACCTTGCTGAACCATTCCAGGAAAAACCACGTTTGTTATGCTGTTTCCAAGTGAGGTTACAGGTGTTCTAAAATATCATCCTGCTAACCAAATGAGATACTCTAAAGGTGCAAGTATGTGCAAGTATGGAGGTTAAAACCAACACAAATTTCAGTCAAAAGCATTATTGATGGAAGAAAATCTGGAGCTTTAAAGTTGGTTTCTCGACCATGGATTTCTTGAAAGGAAAATCCACCGGCAACCAACTATTTCGAAAACTAATTTCAGGAAGGATCTAGAACTCATTTTCACAAACCACGGGAACCATCTCAACCTAGGTATAAAGGATTGAAATGGATACAAAGAGGTTACACAGAAGGAAGGAGACATATGAGTTTTAGTTGTTCAATAACGCTTTTAGAAACTGGAAGTGGTGCAGCAGAAATCCAAAAGCTTTGGCTATGAATTTTAGTTGAGATTTTTCTTTGTTCCTTGGTTACGAATTTACTTGGATTTTGGTTTCCAAATTGGCTGGAGAGGTATAAAATGGGCAGAATCATATCTAAGGGTGGATTTGATGCCCAATTAAGGATAGAATGATGATTGAAGGCTCAGGGCTTAAAACAAAAGTTGGGGCTTCAGGTTGAACATGTAAAACAGGAATAGAGGGAAAATAGAAGCAAAGATGACTGAAATTTTTTTAACCTAAGTTTCCTTTTTAAACTCACAAAGTTAAGCTTATGTTTTAGTGTCCATTTACGTAACTTGGTTGATTAGATTTGTTTGGTTTTATTGGTATTTATACAACAAAGATTTACTAATGACAAGTATTTCGCTAAGTTATAGGTTATTACGATTATAACTATTAGTGAATTACTCATATGACCAGCAATAAGTTCATTTTAGCACACCCTAAGAACTATGTGTTATGATTATGTTAGTTAAGAAAATTTAGGACCCCTAGTAGCCAAATGGTAGAAATTCTACCCCTTAATTACTAGGAGCCGCGGCTATCTTCTGCCAAACCATGACCCACAGTGGCTAAGGGTAGAAAATCTCCACATAGCCACCGTAAGTCATGAAAAGTAGAGGAATAGTCGCAGCCTCTCATGACAGAGCTGCATAATTGCTGCCCTGCCTCTTGAGAGGTCCACTTGATTGTTTATAACATAAGCAAACAAACCAAAAGCAACCAAATCAAATTACTACAGAGATAGCAATAACTAAACCTTACATACAACATCTCAAAAGCTACATGGTCCTTAGACATAGATGATCTATGTGATGTTTTCACATCCCAAGTCTACCCAACACCATAACATATATGCATTACACAAAGAAACTTAAACCAAGGTAATTTGGATTAAATGTCCCAACTCACGGGCGAGAGGTTCTAACCTAACAAGACACCTATTTACTACCCAATACATATTTTCACTGATTAACGCTTATTGATGTCTTTTAGGTTATTAACCTACTGCTCTGATACCAATTGTAACGACCCCAAAAAGGTCATTCTACCTGAATCAGCATACAAAACTCGATTTGACTTTTCCAAAATAACTTAACGTTTATAACATCAAATTCGTAATAGCTAAACCCAAAATCATCATTATCTTGCTACAATTTATTTACAATAATCCTAAACAAGTTTAAATCATAAAGTACTTAAGTACATTACATACAAGTTCTAGTTTTAAATTCAATTCCTTAGTTCGCAGCTTCAAACACCTTCCTTCAAAACCATATACCAACCCAGCTTCCCCCTAGGCTCGCTCCGGACTTATTCCTGGAAAACACACGTAACTAAATAAGCATGCTAGGCATACTCAGTGAGGATTCTCTATTAGCTTACCTGGCGCCGCCTGCGCTGGATGGAGGGTCAAAAAGATAAGCACACAAACAACAAACCCACAAACATATACAAGAACCATCGATAACATAACCACATAATTAGGCATCAAAACGGTAAAACATTTAAACATGCTAACAAGAAACGTCAACCAACCAAATAATGTGCAACAACTTAAATAAAGCCAACCTGAATCCTAGAGAGGTATAGGTCATCGCAACCAATGCCCTCCCTAGGATATACGGAAAACGGGCATCCCACCCGCTATCAACCGAGCCACCAATATCCACCGAGCCACCAAAGGTACCCCGGGCCATACCTGTCCTACGTACTAAGCCTCAGTCCGGCCCCTACCTAGTAGGTCGGCGCGAAAAGGGCGGGGCCCCCAAAAGATGCAAACACAACAAATGTGCGGAAATAACACCCATCAACCATCATGCTAAACATCCAAAGTCGTAAATACCACACATAATTCATTACCACAAACTAGCATCAAAACATAACCATGGTTACAGAGAATAAATCCTAAGTGCCGGCAAGGCCATAATTGTCTAGATGCATCGAGAGCAATAAGCAAAGACATGCAAAAGTACATACGAATGTTTTCTAGGTTAAACCCAGGCTACCCATATGCTTTTGAGGGCATATAAGTACTCCTGAATTTAACAAAGCAACACATAAAAAGAATCAACTCACCTTGACTGCATTGTGCTAACACCATATCTTGTTTAATGAGAAAACACAATTGTTGTCTTGATCATGCAGATTCCTATTGCAATTTACGGGTGGAAGACAAGTTAATATTGATATACGAGGTACAAACACCCTAAGGTTTCTAAATAAATGAATCTAATCCTATTCATGTCTTAGAACCAATTCTAAGACTAAAGGGAATGAGATTCCACAAGGGGTTGCATCTCCCAAGCCGATCCTCACATCCTTTTAATCCAAGTTTAGTCAAAAGGCATATGAAAGTTGCTATGTAGTTCAAGTTTCTTTTCAAACTTCCTATGAGTTTTCTAATATTCCAGGATGTGATTTACGTACTATAATTAATTTTCTCCACCTTTACTAGTTACTATTTCTTTACTTATGAAAATCCATCAAATTCAGTAACCACTTTAACCCACATGTTACCAAGATAACTTAATTTCCTAGCATCCAGCATTCTTTCTACTAACTAATCAAGTACAAGCCATGCATGTTTAAACTATAAACTAGGTAGCCATAATCTCCCTTCAAATCAATCAACCTACTGAACAAAATAATGATTTAATGGTTGTTAAGAGTTTACCATGCATCTTGCCAGAAATCAAGCTGGAACTAGGGGAGAAGGTTCTAGTTGGTTGCTGAAGAGTGAAGGGAGCGACGGCACGACGGCGGCAGTCCGGCGGGGGTGACCTAGGGTAGCCCTTCAGTCGTCAAAATGGTAAATCTTTTGGTGGGTTTTGTAGTAGGGATGATGGTGAGTATTTTCCTGGTGATAAACCATTCAAACTCCGGTCGAAACGGCTGAAATCAAAGATGAATTGCGCCTGGTGGCGGGTGATCGAGGAGAGAACTCAAGAAGAATAAGGGGTTTTAAGGAATGGGTTTTATAGTTCTTGAGAAGAGAAAGCTCGCCGGTGTTTTGCATGCTCGTATCGGTGTCGGGAAAAGGCAGAATCGACGATGGCTTGTGGCTGGTGGCAGAGGAGCTTGGCAGAAAAGAAAAGAAGAAAGAAAGAAAATGAAGGAGAAAGAAAAGAAAAGGGAAAGAAAGGTTGACCGGTTGGGAAAGAAAAAAAGAACGGGAAAGTGGAGTCTGTTTAGGAAATTTACAACTTAAGTCCTTAAGTTTTTAAGCTCATCTAATTCCGTCTCAAAGTCCCTAATTTCTTCAATCCTTTTCACAACCTTTTAGCATAACTACTGTAATCCTTTACGTTAAATTAATCCTCACAAGTAATATAATATGCATTTTATGCCCCATATTCTATTTAACTATTTGTCTAACCTATATCTATTTAAAACCTGATTTATTTTATTCCCCTAAAGGTTTACACCCTAATAAGTTGATCTATACTCTTTATCCACCTAAATATTCTCTCCTAACTTTATATCATAGATTCATCTTAATTAATTTAAACTGACCTTTATTATGTATGGGTTCTGAATTCTAATTTAGTCTATTTTTGTAATTTGATTTTCCATTTAAAGTTTCTTAACTTAATTAATCTTGCCATTCTCCTAATCTCTACTTAATTTCAATTAATCAGGTGATTGAGAATCACCTGCTTTTCCAGGGATGTTACATGAGGATGATGGTGGAGAAAACATTGGAGCAGATTTTAGCGCAACAGATGGTGATAGTGTAGATGGCGCATGCCCTTCATCGAATAAGTCTAAATCTAAATCTAACAGTTATAATTACTTCGTTGGTAAATAATTGAGTATTGTCGTTGAATGTAGTTTTTTCACTTTATTGTGTATGGTAATTATAATTCTTGTTAATTTAATTGTCATGTGGCATAATAAATATGTATCCGATTATTTAAATTAACTCCACATTTATTTTTCCAGTCAATTTTGTATTCGGGGCATTCTTCCCGAGTATGCCCCTAATATGGACAATAATCACATTTGAGTGTCAATCGCGGACAACCGTTTGATATATGACCAAGATGATGACAATATTCACATTCTTCTTCCTATTTTTTTTTTTTAAAAAATTACCTGTATTTATGTGAACAATAACGAAATGTATATTTAATAATTCCAATCAAAAGAATATAATAATACCATAATTACATTATGAAATTTACTATGAACACTATTTTCGTACCGGTTCATCGAATATGTTCCAAATACTGTCCATCTGCACCAAATTTAAAATTCAAGCACTCAAATGAACACCAAATTTCATTACACAACAAACTACTACATTACCACATTAACAAACATAAACCATTTCATTAACTCACAAAGAAAACTCACCAACTTTTCAAATATAAACCTTCACAATAAAATATACATCCCCTATAATACATAACCACCATACCTTCTTAAAATGTCTGCAAATCAACAAATTAATACATAATTTCCTGCAAACATGTAATAAAAATATTACTGAATAATAGTTACCAACTAATCAGGAATAAAAAAGAATTACTCCACCACAATAGTAAATATTCCAACAGTATATTTTTTCCAAAAAAATTACTCAAAAATAAAATTATACAAAATTAAATTGAACGATACAAAAATAAAATAGAATAAATTTTTTTACTTGAAAAATTATAGATATAAATTAAAAATAAAATTATTTTTTTATAAAATTAAGGTGGTGGACGGAGGTGGTGCTGGATTTGGAGCTGCAATGCAGCCGCCGTCCATTTCTATATCCAGAGCCCACCGCCGTCCATTTATAGGGGCCAGCTGCCACGCTGGATCTGTTGCCAAGCCCCACCACGCTCACCGGATCTACTGCTATGCCAACCAACATCCAGCATGGATCTGCTACCACTCATCCAGCAATGTTGAGCGACAAACGATGTGAACAGAACGACACAGCCCTCCTTCATCCCACGAAGGACGATCTCATCGAATCTCCTCACGATAGAGACTTTCTTCGTCCAACAACCCCCGCCCTCCTTTGTCCCACAGTGATCAGACACGATAGAATCGCCGGCCGCCGGCGAAATGACCTCCTGCCTGAACGTCTAGCACAGCCCAAACTAGCACGTTGAACACAGCCCAAACCAGCATACACCCGACCCAACAAATCCATCAACTCGAACAAAGCAACACACTACAAACAAACTCACACATGAACCAAAGCATCTCACTTCTATTTAATTCCAGTAAAAGATTCCAAATTCATTGCTTTACATGAAT
The DNA here is from genome assembly GCA_030378225.1 of Knoxia roxburghii. NCBI lineage: Eukaryota > Viridiplantae > Streptophyta > Magnoliopsida > Gentianales > Rubiaceae > Knoxia > Knoxia roxburghii. Next base: position 37,950,186 of record CM059415.1, on the reverse strand, counting down.
TGAAGATTGATAAAAAACCAAGAACAGAAGGAAAGCAAATAAAACCTTGGTTACATAATAGATTAAACAATGAATTCTTAAAAGGTTCCAAATTCATTGCTTTACAGTAAAAATGAAGGAAAACTGAACAAGCCCGGGCTAAATCGAAAACCTTACTTTCGTGCAATGCATTCCAGAATCGGAAGCTTTCGACCAAGCTCAGGCTCAAATTAGTTTACCCATGAACGGATCTGGGCTTATACTTATTTAATTTATTAATCGGGACACAAAAGATTCGATCTTTAATTAAAGCGGAATTTAAAGATTATACCTTTTGTAGCGAAGTCCCTTGCTTAAAGACAAACCAATTCTTTGTTGCGATTCCAATAGAAATCCAATCGATTACTCCGTAGAAACTTCGAATATTGCGTGGGCAATAATCTATCGAAGTCTACTTGCTTAGCCCACAAGGAAATCACTCAAATCGGATTCTATAATATCTCAAAATCTGATCAAAACCCATAAACTGCTCAGCCTCTCACTTTAAAATTCCTGCTGCCACTAATGAGAGAAAAACCACAAAGCAACTAGCCCCTTTCCCCGTCGTGATCTAGACAAGAAGAACCAGTGGATCACCAATCCGAAGAAAGAGATCAACACTAGTCTGCTCGAATCAAACGCACGGAGCAGTGGCTGAAAACTGGTAGCTCAAAACTGCACCAATCACTGCTGTCCTGATCATGAAGAACCGCTGCTGTCCAGAAAAATAGCCCAGCAAAAATTGCCGCAATCTGGTATGAAGAACCGCAGTTGCCCAGAAAATTAACCCAGCAAAAAAATGCTGCAATCTGGGATGAAGAACCGTGGGTGCCCAGAAAATAAACCCAGCAAAAACGTTGCTGACATGTCCTTGCTTTGTGCACTGCTGCCCAAAAAAATTTCAGTGAAAATCACTGCTGTCCAGGAAATAAAACAGCAAGAATCTGGCGAGCTTAGATAAATAATCAACAAAGGTTTGATCTTTGAGATGAATCCAATTCAAGCAAGTGAGAAATCTGGTTTATTTTTGAGAGAAAATTCTTGAAGAAAAAATCTCTCTCTAAAACCTTCTCACTCAAGAAAACAAGAAAAAATTGTCTTGCAAGACTTCCTTAGGATTTTCTTGGGCATCAAGTCTTCTATTTATAGGAGCTCGATTGGAGACCTAATGGGCTCTCGAGTTAGGCCTTTTAATTTGACTTTCGTTGACTGCTAAGTCTTCCCGACTAATCAACTCCAATCGACCCATTTAAATTAATTTATTTAACCCACTTTGTTAATTTAATTTAATCGAACCTTAGAATTAATTAATTCAAAATAGAATTAATTTCTAAATTCACTTTGTCGATTAAATATTAATTAAACCTTTGGGATTAATTAATTTACCTTGTCGATTAGTCAAATGCATAATCGGTCGTGCCACTATCAGACCAATTATGGAACTACTACTCAAAAATGACTTTACATCGCGCCATTATATTTTATTCTATCTCCGCACATTAAAGATCTAGCGCTCGTCGGTTTATCAATTTACTGATAAATTAATTCATCGACTTCTTGGTTTCTGAGATTAGTACCACTCGTCCTTTTATTATACCGAACATAAAGTTGACCGGCCGGGTTTAGTATAATAACCTTACGAGCTCATCTCGGGAGCACCATCAACCCGGCGAACCGGTATGTGGATTCTTCTGACTAGCAACGACACGTAAGAAGCTAAACACCGCATACCCAACCTACCGAGGTATAGGCCTAAATTGACCGCAGTGTTTGGAAAATCAAAGCACACGATATACAACCCTCACGCCCGTCTCAATCTCGGGATTGAGAGACGGAATACTAGGACCGAATTGACTACGCCGATCAGTATAAGTCAATTCTATCCAAACTGGTCGTACTCAATATGCCCCGGGCATATTCGTGTGATTTAAACAAGTTTAGATAAATTAATTTCCAAACCACACAATAACCTATACTGATAGTATGTTCAGACTATCTCGGTTACGAGCATACTTTTATATATTAATACTTTAACCAATAACGGTATCTACTGTGTCTGTCCACACCCCATTATCTAGTTCTATGATATAAAGAAACAAATTTATACTGAAACAAAATGATATGTCAACTGTGGATATTAGTTTTTGATACAAGCCATAGTTTTTCTGTATTCAAAACTAACAATCTCCCACTAATACTCAAAGCTATGCTAAGAAGTATAAAAACTGTCCAACCCGCTATTACACTGCTGTCATAATGAAATCTCCAGAACACCTTTAAGCTCACTCACATGGCTCTCTCAAGAATCTGACTCCCATGCCCTCCACATGTCTCTCAAAGACCTTTGGGGTCAATGGCTTGGTGAAAGGATCTGCAAGGTTGTCATCTGAAGCTATCTTGGCCACGATCACGTCTCCCCTCTTTACGATCTCTCGTATCAGGTGGTACTTGTGCTCTATGTGTTTCCTCGCCTTATGGGCTCGTGGTTCCCTTGAGTTAGCAACTGCACCATTGTTATCACAATAAACTGTGATAGACCTAGGCAACTCAGGAACTATATCCAAGTCCATCAGGAAGCTCCTGAGCCATACAGCCTCTTTCGCTGCCTCTGAAGCGGCAACGTACTCGGCCTCCATGGTAGAGTCCGCCACGCATTTCTGCTTGACACTCTTCCATACTATGGCTCCACCTCTTAGAGTAAACGCAAACCCAGAGGTAGACTTACTCTTGTCCAAATCACCTTGAAAGTCCGATTCTGTGTAACCCAATGGTACAAGCTCCTGCGCTCTATAAACTAGGACATAATCTCTCGTCCTGCGCAAGTACTTGAGAATGCATTTTACTGCCTCCCAGTGAACCATCCCAGGGTTACTACGATATCTGCTAACCATGCCAACGGCAAAGCAAATATCAGGCCTCGTGCACAACATAGCATACATGAGGCTACCCACTGCAGAAGCATAGGGTACCGCCTTCATGGCATCTATCTCCTCAGCAGTCTTAGGACACTGCTCCTTAGACAAATGGACTCCATGCCTGAAAGGTAGTGAACCCTTCTTAGAGTTCTGCATGTTAAAACGGGCCAGAATCGTGTCTATGTAGGATACCTGAGAGAGAGTCAGAGAACGTCTCCTACGATCTGGAATAATCTTGATCCAAAGGATATGTCCAGCCTCTCCCAAATCCTTCATATCGAATTGCCTGGACAACCTTGCCTTTACATCTGACAACACCTTCTTACTGTTGCCAATCAGAAGAATGTCATCTACGTAAAGTACTAGGAACACCACCATATCACCATCACGCCTGCGATAAACACACTGCTCATCCAACGACTGAGTGAATCCATAGGACTGGATAACCTCATCAAAATGGATGTTCCAAGATCTGGATGCTTGCTTAAGTCCATAAATGGACCTCCTAAGCCTGCATACCTTGTGCTCTTGGCCCTTAACAATGAAGCCCTCTGGTTGCTGCATAAAGATGGTCTCCTCAAGACTTCCATTAAGGAAAGCTGTCTTGACGTCCATCTGCGAAATCTCATAGTCCATATGAGCAGCTATGGCCAAGAGAATCCGGATCGACTTAAGCATAGCTACTGGGGAAAATGTCTCCTCATAATCGATCCCTTCTTTCTGAGTATACCCCTTCGCCACAAACCTAGCCTTGAAGGTCTCAACCCTCCCGTCAAATCCTCTCTTTTGCTTGTAAACCCATTTGCACCCAATAGGCCTAAACCCATCAAGAAGGTCTACCAGCTCCCAGACTTGATTTGAGTCCATAGAACCCATCTCAGCAATCATCGCTCTCTGCCAAGAATCTGCATCTTTATCCTGGAGAGCCTCATTGTAGTTAACTGGGTCTGGTTCATGAGCACCAGGGATAAAGTCCGAAGACTCACCCAAACCCATGTACCTCTCGGGTTGTCTCACAACCCTCCCACTACGACGAGGCGCAGCCTGTGCAAGAGCATCATCTGTGATAGTGCGTGCAGTCTCTTGTGGTGTGTCTTCCTGTACGTGTGCATCTGGAATAATGCACTGACTTCTAAGCTCTTCCAATACTACCTTGCTGCTTGACTTGTGATCTAAAATATAGTCCTTCTCAAGAAATCTGGCATTGGTGCTGATCACCACCTTCTGATCCTGAGGACTATAAAATAAACCACCTCTCGTTTCTTTGGGGTAGCCTATAAACAGCATAACCTTGGATCTCGCCTCTAACTTGCCTGCATATGCCTCGAGCACATGTGCTGGACACCCCCAAATCCTGAAATGTCTCAGACTAGGCTTTCGCCCATTCCACAACTCTACTGGGGCCGTAGGCACAGACTTAGATGTCACAAGGTTGAGGATAAAACATGTTGTCTCTAAGGCATCACCCCAAAACGAGATAGGCAACTCACTGTAACTCATCATCGATCTAACCATCTCCATAAGAGTCCTGTTCCTCATCTCTGCTACACCATTCTGCTGGGGTGTGCCAGGTGCAGACAACTGGGTCTGAATACCCTCCTCTGACAAATAGGATCTAAATTCACTAGAGAGGTATTCGCCACCGCGATCAGACCGCAGTGACTTTATACTCTTACCCAGATGGTTCTCCACCTCTGCCTTGAATTCTCTGAACTTGCCAAAACATTCAGACTTGTGGCGCATCAGGTATATGTATCCATATCTAGAGTAATCATCCGTGAAAGTCACGAAATACTCATAACCACCTCTAGCCTGAACTGACATAGGCCCACACACGTCAGAATGAATCAGCTCTAAAACCTCTTTGGCCCTATACCCCTTTGCCTTGAAAGGCCTCTTGGTCATTTTACCCTCCAAGCAGGACTCACAGGTCAAATAGCTGTCAATATCTAGTAAATCCAAAGACCCACTCTTGACCAACCTTTGAATCCTACTAAGGTTGATGTGACCGAGTCTCTGGTACCAAAGATAAGTCTGATTCAAAGGGGAAGATTCTTTTCTCTTATTATGATTCGATGATGAGCTACTAGTTTCTATGTTTTGCATTACTGGGGAGTATGTCTTAATTAAAAACAAATTGTCAACTAATGTACCGGAACATATAAGTTTCTGGCCTTTTCTAATAAAAATAGATCCATCAGAAAATGCGCACTTATAACCATCCAAAACAAGTCTCGAAACCGAAAGCAAGTTCTTTCGAAAACTAGGTACAAAAACAATCCTTTAAATGTAAAATAGAGTCTGAAAAATAAAGACAAATAACTCCCACTGCAGCCACAGAAACTCTGGTAGTATCCCCAAGGTAGACCCGCAACTCTCCCTCTCTAAGCAGCCGGGTCACTTGGAACCCCTGCAAAGAATTACAAACGTGATCCGTGGCTCCTGAATCCACACACCAAGTATCTGTGGGAATCGCCGCTAAACACGTCTCAGTAACTAGGGAAAATTTACACATGCCTCGAGGCTTTGGGCAGTCCTTCTTCCAATGTCCAGGTTACGTTTCCAGTCAATATAGTTTGGACCCGTGAGTTTGTTTTGGTTCAAAATGACAGCTAGCGGGTTGAATGACATATCATAACCGAAAAAATTAACAATTCAAGTTTCAGTATACTTTTTCGAAAATATTGAAAATCCTCATAAAACCAATATAATCTTCTACCGACATCTCTCACACCGGGATTAACGCAGGTCACGATGGGTGAACGTCTACGCCAACCCACATTCGTTCGAGAAGAACCGAAGGCCATTAAGTTCATTATCTGACCAATGATCTTATGATCAATGAAATTAATAGTCGATAATTTTAGCCGTACCCGAAAATAGCGTAACCTCAATGGGAGGGATACTAAAAATGGTACACTAAGGGTATGCCATTACGTGACTTCTAAGTTTGTTACTTAGGATACTAATGCGCCTCGGATGGCGAGGGTGTCGCAACTTTCTCCTATTAAACTCACTATAGTCATCCTTTTAGAAATTCATTCCGATGATATCTGTGATTGAAAACTCATCCGATAGGGAGGAAGGTCTAAGCCAGCACGCAAGTTTAACCACATCACCAATGAACCCGTAATAGAGGCCATGGGGCTATTAACCAACCCGCTCCCACTTAGATTTTTAATTTCGATTCGCCCGGGTTTTCTCGGTTTTCTACGTAATTAGGAATCACCCAAAATTACGATTAAACCAAAACCCGCGAATGTAATCAGTTTGAGGGTTTTTTTTTTTTACGTTTTAACATGCAATATCTTAACTATGGATATTCGCACCCATAAAACCGTTGGAGTTTTAATATGCGAATAATCTACCTTAGTTAATTGCACATTACCTTTTAAAAACATTTTGGTTTGGTTTTCGTTCATGCAAAATAAAACGAAAATCACACAATCAATGAAAAGACATAAATATGGGAAATTAAACAAATAAAATTTCCCGACTATTATGGCATTCTCTATCGTTGATTCTTTGACGCCTCGGTGACACTTCCCGTCGTGTCGCTCCCACTCGTTATTTGGATTCCTCTCGATTCGCCCGGGTTTTCTCGGTTTACTACGTAATTAGGAATCACCCAAAATTACGATAAACCAAAACCCGAGAATATAAGTTACCCAAAATAACGTCTTCGTCATAGTACATAAATTCCTATATACAAAGGCGTTTTTCTAGGAATTTAAAGATGACATGATTAGATCAAATCCTACTACAAGATTTTTCTAATCCTACACGGCTTCCAGCTCATGGTTATTACTATTACAGAAATTTCCATTCAAAAATAAAACAAGCCCGGACATGTCTCGGGGTTTGTGAATGAAAATTAAATTTCTACCATAATAGCCGGGAAATCAATAACCACCTGTTTAAGCATTTTGACAAAAATAATAATGTCAAAATAAAGCCGTGTAATAAATCAAACAAGTATAAGACCGAAACCATCGCTCTGATACCAATTTGACAAAAAACTGAACAAGCCCGGGCTAAATCGAAAACCACACTTTCGTGCAATGCATTCCAGAATCGGAAGCTTTCGACCAAGCTCGGGCTCAAATTAGTTTACCCATGAACGGATCTAGGCTTATACTTATTTAATTTATTATTCGGGACACAAAAGATTCGATCTTTGATTAAAGCGGAATTTAAAGATTATACCTTTTGTAACGAAGTCCCTTGCTTAAAGAAAAACCAATTCTTTGTTGCGATTCCAATAGAAATCCAATCGATTACTCCGTAGAAACTTCGAATATTGCGTGGGCAATAATCTATCGAAGTCTACTTGCTTAACCCACAAGGAAATCACTCAAATCGGATTCTATAATATCTCAAAATCTGATCAAAACCCATAAACTGCTCAGCTTCTCACTTTAAAATTGCTGCTGCCAATAATGAGAGAAAACCCACAAAGCAACTAGTGTCCAGCCCCTTTCCCCGTCGTGATCTAGACAAGAACAACCAGTGGATCACAAATCCGAAGAAAGAGATCAACACTAGTCTGCTCGAATCAAACGCACGGAGCAGTGGCTGAAAACTGGTGGCTCAGAACTGCACCGATCACTGCTGTCCTGATCATGAAGAACCGCTGCTGTCCAGAAAAATAGCCCAGCAAAAATTGCTGCAATCTGGGATGAAGAACCGCAGCTGCCCAGAAAATTAACCCAGCAAAAAAATGCTGCAATCTGGGATGAAGAACCGTGGGTGCCCAGAAAATAAACCCAGCAAAAACGTTGCTGACCTGTCCTTGCTTTGTGCACTGCTGCCCAGAAAAATTCCAGTGAAAATCGCTGCTGTCCAGGAAATATTCCAGCGAAAATCACTGCTGTCCAGGAAATAAAACAACAAGAATCTGGCGAGCTTAGATAAATAATCAACAAAGGTTTGATCTTTGAGATGAATCCAATTCAAGCAAGTGAGAAATCTGGTTTATTTTTGAGAGAAAATTCTTGAAGAAAAAATCTCTCTCTAAAACCTTCTCACTCAAGAAAACAAGAAAAAATTGTCTTGCAAGACTTCCTTAGGGTTTTCTTGGGCATCAAGTCTTCTATTTATAGGAGCTCGATTGGAGGCCTAATGGGCTCTCAAGTTAGGCCTTTTAATTTGACTTTCGTTGACCGCTAAGTCTTCCCGACTAATCAACTCCAATCGACCCATTTAAATTAATTTATTTAACCCACTTTGTTAATTTAATTTAATCGAACCCTTAGAATTAATTAATTCAAAATAGAATTAATTTCTAAATTCACTTTGTCGATTAAATATTTATTAAACCTTTTGGATTAATTAATTTACCTTGTCGATTAGTCAAATGCATAATCGGTCGTGCCACTATCGAACCAATTATGGAACTACCGCTCGAAAACGACTTTACATCGTGCCATTATATTTTATTCTATCTCCGCACATTAAAGATCTAGCGCTCGTCGGTTTATCAATTTACTGATAAATTAATTCACCGACTTCTTGGTTTCCGAGATTAGTACCACTCGTCCTTTTATTATACCGAACATAAAGTTCACCGGCCGGGTTTAGTATAATAACCTTACGAGCTCATCTCGGGAGCAACAACCCGGCGAACCGGTACGTGGATTCCTCCGACTAGCAACGGCACGTAAGAAGCTAAACACCGCATACCCAACCTACCGAGGTATAGGCCTCAATCGACCGCACTCTTTGGCAAATCAAAGCACACGATATCCAACCCTCACGCCAGTCCCAATCTCGGGATTGAGAGACGGAATACTAGGACCGAATTGACTACGCCGATCAGTATAAGTCAATTCTATCCAAATTGGTCGTGCTCAATATGCCCCGGGCATATCCGTGTGATTTAAACTAGTTTAGATAAACTAATTTCCAAACCACACAATAACCTATACCGATAGTATGTTCAGACTATCTCGGTTACGAGCATACTTTTATATATCAATACTTTAACCAATAACGGTATCTACTGTGTCTGTCCACACCCCATTATCTAGTTCTATGATATAAAGGAACAAATTTATACTGAAACAAAATGATATGTCAACTGTGGTATTAGTTTTTGATACAAGCCATAGCTTTTCTGTATTCAAAACTAACTAAAAAATCACACCTACGTTTGAGTTAAAAAATATAAAATTTTTCTGCATTCTGCACCTAATTTACTTTATCAATCAATCAAAATTCCAGTAGCGCATGAATCTTTTCTGCAGCATCCCCTAATTTATAGGATAAGATGTATATATTTTGTCAAAATAAATATTTTCCGAAACTCTATTTTGGCAAACTATGGTTTTGCTAATAACAAGTTTTGTCAAACAGGGATTTTTCCGCAACTTTTTTTGCCAAACTATGATTTTGTGAAACGTTGTTTCGTCAAACTAGAATTTTGCCACATAAATGCTAATTATGTTTTATTCACATTTTTTAATTGTGAATTTTAATAAAAATATTTTTATTTTTATTATAATTAAAAATATTAATTAATATTATTTTTTATTTAATTTTTTAAGGAAAAATTAGTATTTTTAAATTTATTATTTTTTATTATAAGAATTCCCCCTCTCTCTCTCACCCCTTGTAGCTCATGAGTTGAGCACTTCTAATCATTAGTAAATATTCTGAAGCAAGCAATACAACTGTGAATATTATTCAAGAATGAGACTCAGTAAGTTAGCTCATGTGTTGAGCATAATTGCTTTATATTGTTTAATTTTATTCTTATATAATGATGTTTAGCTTTATTGGCTAAATATATTTGTGTGTTTGATTCATAACTGTTAATCATTAAGCATGTAATCGATCAATTTTATTGTTTAGGATACTCATAGGTTGTATAAGTGTAACTGGTCTTAACGTAAAATCTATATCTGTTGAACACATGGCCGTTATAAGTCCTGCTTGAGCCATGGTTAGGCGTTTAGGGCAGTTTGGTATTGTGTTTTAGGTAAAAGGTTTTATGAAGGGTTGCCGGTTTCATTATATATTGTAAGATCCTGATGTGTCCCGAGCCATAAATGGTATCAGAACCTGGTTAGTGTATAATGAGTTATGAGTCAACTCACATCTCTAGAATCATGAATTTCATGAACATCATAAATAAGAATTCTAATATTAAAAATTTTAAAAGTGAGGAATATGATGTTTCACAGAACTTAGATTTGCTTAATAAATGGACAATTCCAAGAGTTGAACCTAAATTGATATACTAGTTAGGTACTTTCGAAAAATTGGGTTTAAAACAAGTAGTTAAAACTACTGAAGAATCTATTTCGTTAGATAATCATGATATGATAATCAAATTATTATCCGAAAAAGATATAAGTCAATATAGACAAACGCATAAATTTTTGCATATTGGATTAGTTCAAATTGCATTTAAACCATTAACTTTGGAAGGTTTGCCAGAAAGCTTTATCGCAGCTTTAAGAGATTGTAAAATCTGAATTGGAAACAACCTTTAATGGGAATTATACAATCCAGTTTATCTCATGGACCAGTTTATTTTAACATCTATCCTAATTTACAATTATCTTTATCTGATGTGAATATTTTGGATGCTTTAACATTAAATATTAAAACTCATGGTTATAATTATATTTCTGGAACAGAAGTTATATGTCTGTGTTATAGGATTTATTATAAACCTTTGTTTACTTTAAATCCACAATGTAAAAGAATGGATAAACCTAAAAATGAGACATTAATAATAGAATCCAACTTCAATAGATCAAATATAACTTGTAGAAGATCTATTAAATGGGAAGAGATAACTTTTCCAGATAACTGGGTCATAGAACAGGCTGTCCCGGTTCAACCACAGATTATTATTGATATTTTTTCAAAATAATGAAGGAAATGTTAATATTAGATTTGATAATAGATTATTATTTCCAAAGAGCACTTCAATGAGATCATATATATCACCTATAGATAGGATAGAATCTCCTATGCCCTCTAGAGCATCTACTTCTCAAATAAGAGAATCAGAGATTTCAATACCTCTTACAGAAAAACTGTATATAAATAGACAAAATATTGTAAGAGAAGTCAAACTCATAATAAAAATGAGTTAGAACCGATGATGTCAGAAATGGAATGTTCTATTTAATGGATAAAAGTCAGATGATAGATTTCAGTCCTGGCTCTCCAGCCAGAAAAATCATTTCTGAAGAATTTAAAGATACGGGTTATAGTCAATTTAGAAAATGGTTCTTTGAAACCTTTTCTGAAGAAGAAACATTATATTTTCAAGAAGAATTTTATAAATACTGTCGTTTGGTAAATGCTTTAATACCTTTTGTTTTATGGTTTATAAAGACTTATGTAAAAAATTATATTTCAGTTATTGAGAGAGATTATAAACTCGAAACAGGGAATGTTTATAAGGTTATTTACCCCCCACAACAAGCTTTTCATATTAAAAAAAATGGAAAGATTCATAATTTTTCAGCTTTTTTAAAGTTAATAGAGAATGATACATTGCCTATTACATGTAAACATATTAATAATATGTTCGAACATCAGAATTATACTAATCTATTTCGAAATATATTAGGAGAACAGATACAGTCTATTCATAATAAAATAGAAATAATAAACAAGGCTATTAACAAAATACAGCCAACAGTTATAAGAATAACTCCTGAAGTTAGAGAGGCTTCTCCCAGCTTCCAGCATTCTCCGTCTGTATCTGATTTTAACATAAGACTAATGCATGAGTTAGAAAAACTCTTAGAAGAAAAATTTAATAAATTAAGTATAAAAACTTTAGATAAAGAATTACAGTATGAATTGATAGAAAATTCTGATCATAGTCAAGTTTTCAAGAATTAGATAAATAAAATTAATAATAAATGGGCAGATAAGCCTATACAGAATAAATTCTATTATCCTAGACCAACACCTATGGATGTGTTACATGAAGAATATACTGATACAATTGATATTAGTTATTCTAGTAATAAAATTTATAAATGGAATATTGATGGATATTCTAATAAACAGATTTATAATACAATTCATAGAATGCTAATGTATTCTACTATTTGTAAGAATAATAATAATTCTGATAAAACAATTCAGCAATGATTATTGCTGGATTTACTGGACAACTTAGAGGTTGGTGGGATAATTTCTTATATCAACAGAATAAAGATGATATTCTGAAAACAGTAAAGCAAGAAAATAATACTCTTGTAGAAAATGCAGTTTATACACTAGCTATAAACATTATAGAACATTTTACTGGAAGATTTAGTGATAATAGTGATACTATTAGAACTTTACTACAGAATTTAAGGTGTAAAACACTTTCTGACTTTAGATGGTATAAAGATACTCTCTTAAGTAGAGTAATGGAATTACCAGAATGTAGTGATACACATTGGAAATCTAAGTTTATAGATGGACTTCCAAGCTTATTTGCTGACGGGGTTAGAAAAAACCTTAGGAAAAATAATATTACCGTATTATATGAAAATTATACAAAACGAGGCATTAATAGACACATGTATCCAAGAAGGTTTAGCTCTGTGTAATGAAATAAAGTTGAATCAACAAATTAAAAGACAAAACCTTGATGAAAGGAAACAATTAGGACAATTTTGTCAACAATTTGGGCTAGATAATCCCTCATCTGGCAAAAGTAATAAAAAACATCATAAAGATTATAAATCCAAACATAGAAGATCTTCTAAAAGTCATATTGAAAAGAAAAAACAGAGAAGAAACGAGAAAAATAATAATCCGAGATATTATAAAAAGAAAAAAACAATGAAAGACATTGTAATATATGTGGTAAATTTTGCCATACAGCAAAATATTGTTGGACTAAGAAAAAGATTAATAATCTTGATATTCCAAATGATATAAAATCCATAATAATACAAACACTTCAAGATTCTAAAACTGATAGATCAGAAGTAGAACGTACAAATATTTCTGAATCAGAAGAAGAATGAATAATAAATATTTTAAAAAATGAGAATAGTTCTGAATCAGAATGTGAACCTTGTAGTATAGGACAAATTTGTCTTAAAGAAAAAATAAGATAGATGATAATAATCAAAATGAATTCTATAAAATAATATCTCAATTTTCAGACATGACATTAAATGTAATCACTTCTAATAATATAATTGAATTATGAAAATTAATAAAAGATCCCGAGTTAAGAATGCAAATTATTAATAAAATAAATACAGAAGAAGGTACTTCATCATCCTCTAATATTGAAGAAGATATTTCAAAAGACATATTGAATCCTAATAGAACATATAATATGACTGATGTTATGAATCAATTAAGAAATAAATATCAGAATAAAGAAGAGAATGTTTCTCTTCAAACTCTTTATAAGGAAATTGACAATTTAAAAGAAGAAATTAAAATATTAAAAGAAAAAATTATCATCCAAGAAATAAGGATATCTAAATTAGAAAATAGTTCAAAAGAAATAGTTTCAACTGAAAAAGGTATAAAAGTTAACACTTCAGAAAATTTTCTTTCTACCTTGGAAACGGTAATATCCCAAAAGTGGTACATTAAAATATTATTATTAATTGATAATCATTATATGAAAACATTTACTGCATTAGTTGATAGTGGTGCAGATTTGAATGTTATACACGAATGATTAATTCCTACTAGGTATTTTCATAAAACAAGTCATAATTTATGGCATGCGGAGGTGATAAACTTCAGTTTGAATATAAGCTTCCTAAAGCTTTTATATGTATTAATAATAAATGCATTGCTCATAGTTTTATTCTGGCCAAAGATATTTCGAATCAGGTAATACTTGGTACACGATTTTTAAATAATATATATCAAATTAAAAAAATTGATAATAAAGGAATAATTGGAACTTTTAAAAATGATGATATTTTCCTAGAATTTATAATAGAACCATTTACTACAATGCTACATAGTATCTATGATAATATCAAGGCAAAACAGAATCAAATAAATTTCTTAAAATAAGAAATTAGTATTCTAACAATTGAAGAACAATTGAATAATCCTAAATTACAGGATAAAATTATATTATTAAGAAACCAATTTTCTTTAGAAATATGTAATGATCATCCAAATGCTTTTTGGAATAGAAAAAAACATATTGTTTCTTTACCATATGAAGAATCTTTTAATGAAATGGAAATTCCTAAAAAGGCTAGGCCTTGTCAGATAAATTCAGAATATTTGGAAATATGTAAGAAAGAAATTGAATCTCTTTTACAAAAAGATTTAATAAGTCATTCACAATCACCATGGTCATGTACTGAAAGATTATCTGCCAGGGCCTAGGCAGAAACTCACTTTCGTGCTATGCATTCCACAATCGGAATCTCTGGCCAGGACTAGATGCTAGCACAATGCTATTCCAACCCTTTTGAAATAACAATGCACAGGATCTGGGTTAGCACTTATTCGATTTACCATGCAACAAAAATTTCTAATTAAAAGCGGAACTTTAGAAAAATACCTTTGAAGCGTGCACTCAGTTGATTCTCTTGTATGCCTCAAAATTTTGATTTCACGTTGTGTGGGCAATGATCTAGAAACCAATTGATCAGCTAATCACCACAATCCAACTGCCAGAAAATTCCAGCACCACCGCACTTGGCACGTACTGTAAACGCACCGCCCGGAGAGAGAGAAAGCTACACACGCAGCTGGCTTGACAGGCCAAAAATTTGGCCAAAAAGAGAAAAAAACCCGCCACAATATTGCTCAAAAAATCCGACTTTGAGAGAGACTCTCTCTAGGATTTTCTCTCTCTAGATTCTTGAATTATGATATAGTGCTCGTTAATACATTAAGTTACTGATAAATTAATTAATTAACCTCTTTAATTCTGAGACTAGTACCACTCGACCTTTTTACTATACCGGACATAAGTCCACCGGCCGGGTTTAGTATAACAAACTTTACGAGCTCATTTCAGGAGCACCATCACCCCGGACGCACCGGTACATGGTTTCTTTTTGACAAGCAACAGCACACCAAAACAACTAAAGACGCGCACCCAACCTACCGAGTGAAGGAAAACTGAACAAGCCCGGGCTAAATCGAAAACCTCACTTTCGTGCAATGCATTCCAGAATCGGAAGCTTTCGACCAAGCTCAGACTCAAATTAGTTTACCCATGAATGGATCTAGGCTTATACTTATTTAATTTATTAATCGGGACACAAAAGATTCGATCTTTAATAAAAGCATAATTTAAAGATTATACCTTTTGTAGCGAAGTCCCTTGCCTAAAAGAAAAATCCAATCTTTAGTGCAATTTCCACAAGAAATCCGAAGAATGACTCCTATACGAACTTCGAAATAGTGTGGGCTATCGTCTACGGAGTTACCCACGGCAATACGAAGAAAATCCAAGAAACTTGCCCCGGAAGAAAACTCAAAAATCTGAACTTTTTGAAAAACTGCCCAGTTTTTTTTTTTTCAAAAAAAACTTGCTGCGCAAGTCTTCTTCCCCAGCTGCTGAACCCGCCGGATTTTTCTGCAAAACCGACCACCGGTGCTGTGCTATCAAGTCCCGATCTGTACAACTATCCTCACGAATCACTCAGCAAGAAGATAGACGTGATGAACAGTCGGCTCAGGGCACCGGACAGCACAGAATACCGGGTTTTCCGGCCGATGCTGAACCCCGAAAAATTTCCGACCGAAACTGGATTCAGCGGGTTTGATTAATCCGACCGGCGTTGGATTCAGCGATCTTAAAAACTGTCTGGGCAAAAATAATATTGAGTCTTCCGAAGAAGAAAGATATCTTAGCTGACTTCGAGAAAGAATTTCGATAAGGAAGACAAAATTCTCTCTCTAAGCTAATCTTTCTCACTCTATCCCTTTCTTGGACTTCAAGTTTCTTAATTTCTTACTTGCCCAATAAGTTGTATTTATATAGAGCTTCTAAGGAGACCTAATGGGCTCTCGAGTTAGGCCTTAAAATTTGACTTTCGTTGATCGCTAAGTCTTCCCGACTAATCAACTCCAATCGACCCATTTAAATTAATTTATTTAATCCACTTTGTTAATTTAATTTA
This sequence comes from Knoxia roxburghii, assembly GCA_030378225.1. Lineage (NCBI taxonomy): Eukaryota > Viridiplantae > Streptophyta > Magnoliopsida > Gentianales > Rubiaceae > Knoxia > Knoxia roxburghii. The sequence continues at coordinate 37,934,162 of CM059415.1, read as the reverse complement.
ATCGAACCCTTAGAATTAATTAATTCAAAATCGAATTAATTTCTAAATTCACTTTGTCGATTAAATATTAATTAAACCTTTTGGATTAATTAATTTACCTTGTCGATTAGTCAAATGCATAATCGGTCGTACCACTAACGGACCAATTATGGAACTATCGCTCGAAAACGACTTTACATCGCGCCATTATATTTTATTCTATCTCCCCACATTAAAGATCTAGCGCTCGTTGGTTTATCAATTTACTGATAAATTAATTCACCGACTTCTTAGTTTCCGAGATTAGTACCACTCGTCCTTTTACTATACCGAACATAAAGTTCACCTGCCGGGTTTAGTATAATAACCTTACGAGCTCATCTCGGGAGCACCATCAACTCGGCGAACCGGTATGTGGATTCCTCCGACTAGCAACGGCACGTAAGAAGCTAAACACCGCATACCCAACCTACCGAGGTATTGGCCTCAATTGACCTCACTCTTTGGCAAATCAAAGCACACGATATCCAACCCTCACGCCCATCCCAATCTCGGGATTGAGAGACGGAATACTAAGACCGAATTGACTACGCCGATCAGTATCAGTCAATTCTATCCAAACTGGTCGTGCTCAATATGCCCCGGGCATATCTGTGTGATTTAAACTAGTTCAGATAAACTAATTTCCAAACCACACAATAACCTATACCGATAGTTTGTTCAGACTATCTCGGTTACGAGCATACTTTTTATATATCAATACTTTAACCAATAACGGTATCTACTGTGTCTGTCCACACCCCGTTATCTAGTTCTATGATATAAAGGAACAAATTTATACTGAAACAAAATGATATGTCAACTGTGGATATTAGTTTTTGATACAAGCCATAGCTTTTCTGTATTCAAAACTAACAATATCCCACTAATACTCAAAGCTATGCTAAGAAGTACAAAAACTGTCCAACCCGCTATTACACTACTGTCATAATGAAATCTCCAGAACACCTTTAAGCTCACTCACATGTCTCTCCACATGTCTCTCCAAGACCTTTGGGGTCAATGGCTTGGTGAAAGGATCTGCAAGGTTGTCATCTGAAGCTATCTTGGCCACGATCACATCTCCTCTCTTTACGATCTTTCGTATCAGGTGGTACTTGCGCTCTATGTGTTTACTTGCCTTATGGGCTCGTGGTTCCCTCGAGTTAGCAACTGCACCATTGTTATCACAAAAAACTGTGATACACCTAGGCAACTCAGGAACCACATCTAAGTCCATCAGGAAGCTCCTGAGCCATACAGGCTCTTTCGCTGCCTCTGAAGCGGCAACGTACTCAGCCTCAATGGTAGAGTCCGCCACATATTTCTGCTTGACACTCTTCCATACTATGGCTCCACCTCCTAGAGTAAACACAAACCCAGAGGTAGACTTACTCTTGTCCAAATCTCCTTGAAAGTCCGAATCTGTGTAACCCAATGGTACAAGATCCTGCGCTCTATAAACTAGGACATAATCTCTCGTCCTTCGCAAGTACTTGAGAATGCATTTTACTGTCTCCCAGTGAGCCTTCCCAGGGTTACTCTGATATCTGCTAACCATGCCAACGGCAAAGCAAATATCAGGCCTCGTACACAACATAGCATACATGAGGCTACCCACTGCAGACGCATAGGGTACCGCCTTCATGGCATCTATCTCCTTAGCAGTCTTAGGACACTGCTCCTTAGACAAATGCACTCCATGCCTGAAAGGTAGTGAACCCTTCTTGGAGTTCTGCATGGTAAAACGGGCCAGAATCGTGTCTATGTAGGATGCCTGAGAGAGAGTCAGCGAACATCTCCTACGATCTCGAATAATCTTGATCCCAAGGATATGTCCAGCCTCTCCCAAATCCTTCATATCAAACTGCCTGGACAGCCATGCCTTTACGTCTGACAACACCTTCTTACTGTTGCCAATAAGAAGAATGTCATCTACATAAAGTACGAGGAACAACGCCATATCATCATCACGCCTGTGATAAACACACTGCTCATCCGGAGATTGAGTGAAACCATAGGACTGGATAACCTCATAAAAACGAATGTTCCAAGATCTGGATGCTTGCTTAAGTCCATAAATGGACCTCCTAAGCCTGCATACCTTGTGCTCTTGGCCCTTAGCAATAAAGCCCTCTGGTTGCTGCATAAAGATGGTCTCCTCAAGACTTCCATTAAGGAAAGCTGTCTTGACGTCCATATGCCAAATCTCATAGTCCATATGAGCAGCTATGGCCAAGAGAATCCTGATCGACTTAAGCATAGCTACCGGGGAAAAGGTCTCCTCATAATCGATCCCTTCTTTCTGAGTATACCCCTTCGCCACAAGCCTAGCCTTGAAGGTCTCAACCCTTCCTTCAGATCCTCTCTTTCGCTTGTAGACCCATTTGCACCCAATAGGCCTAAACCCATCAGGAAGGTCTACCAGCTCCCAGACTTGATTTGAGTGCATAGAACCCATCTCAGTAATCATCACTCTCTGCCAAGAACCTGCATCTTTATCCTGGAGAGCCTCATTGTAGTTAACTGGGTCTGGTTCATGAGCGCCAGGGATAAAGTCCGAAGACTCACCCAAACCCATGTACCTCTCAGGCTATCTAACAACCCTTCCACTACGATGAGACGCAGCCTGTGCAACAGCATCATCTGTGATAGTGTGTGCAGTCCCTTGTGGTGTGTCTTCCTGTACGTGTGCATCTGGAATAATGCACTGACTTCTAAGCTCTTCCAATACTACCTTGCTGCTTGACTTGTGATCTAAAATATAGTCCTCCTCAAGAAATCTGGCATTGGTGCTGACCACCACCTTCTGATCCTGAGGACTATAAAATAAATCACCTTTCGTTCCTTTGGGGTAGCCTATAAACAGCATAACCTTGGATCTCGCCTCTAACTTGCTTGCATCTGCCTCGAGCACATGTGCTGGACAACCCCAAATCCTGAGATGTCTCAGACTAGGCTTTCGCCCACTCCACAACTCTACTGGGGTCGTAGGCACAGACTTAGATGGCACAAGGTTGAGGATAAAACATGTTGTATCCAAGGCATAACCCCAAAACGAGGTAGGCAACTCACTGTAACTCATCATCGATCTAACCATCTCCATAAGAGTCCCGTTCCTCCTCTCTGCTACACCATTCTGCTGGGGTGTGCCAGGTGCAGACAACTGGGTCTGAATACCCTCCTCTGACAAATAGGACCTAAATTCACTAGAGAGGTATTCACCACCGTGATCAGACCGCAGTGACTTGATACTCTTACCCAGATGGTTCTCCACCTCTGCCTTGAATTCTCTGAACTTGCCAAAGCATTCAGACTTGTGGCGCATCAGGTATATGTATCCATATCTAGAGTAATCATCCGTGAAAGTCACGAAATACTCATAACCACCTCTAGCCTGAACTGACATAGGCCCACACACATCAGAATGAATCAGCTCTAAAACCTCCTTGGCCCTATACCCCTTTGCCTTGAAAGGCCTCTTGGTCATTTTACCCTCTAAGCAGGACTCACAGGTCGAATAGCTGTCAATATCTAGTAAGTCCAAAGACCCACTCTTGACCAACCTTTGAATCCTACTAAGGTTGATATGACCTAGTCTCAGGTGCCAAAGATAAGTCTGATTCAAAGGGGAAGACTCTTTTCTCTTATTATGATTCGGTGATGAGTTACTAGTTTCTGTGTTTTGCATAAATGGGGAGTAAGTCTTAATTAAAAACAAATTGTCAACCAATGTACCGAAACATATAAGTTTCTGGCCTTTTCTAATAAATATAGATCTATCAGAAAAACACACTTATAACCATCCAAAACAAGTTTAGAAACTGAAAGCAAGTTTTTACGAAAACTAGGTACATAAAGACAATCTCTTAACAATAAAGTAGAGTCTGAAAAATAAAGACATAAAACTCCCACTGCAGCAACAGAAACTCTGGTAGTATCCCCAAGGTAGACCTGCAACTCTCCCTCTCTAAGCAGCCGGGTCACTTGGAACCCCTGCAATAAATTACAAACATGATCAGTGGCTCCTGAATCCACACACCAAGTATCTGTGGGAATCGCCGCTAAACATGTCTCAGTGACTAGGGAAAATTTACACATCCTCGAGGCTTTGGGCAGTTCTTCTTCCAATGTCCCGCTTTGCCACACCTGAAACATTTGCCTTTCGGCTTCTGTTTCTTGGCAATGCCCGCCTTGGTTCCATGACTGGCTCCTGCTTTCTGGCCTCTCTTCCTCTTTTGCTTCCTGGCTTTGGGCCCAACAGAGGAACCTGAGGGACCAACAGTAGCCAAGGCTTGCTTCTTCTCTGTGAAGAGGCTCTCGGCAGACACCAATGCAGTCATGAGCTCAGAAAGTGAATATGAGAGATTCCCCATATTATAGTTTAATCGAAACTGCTCAAAACTGGGAGGTAAGCTCTGAAGGATGATATCAACCTGGGTTTCCCCATCAATCTCTCCTCCCAATACCTCGATCTCATTGATGCAACCAATCATGTCCAATACGTGATCTCTCACTGAAGTGCCCTCAGCCATCTTAGTATTCATGAGTTTCCTCATAGCTGACTGCTTGGCCGCCCTGCCCTGATGTCCAAACATCTCCCTGAGGTTGAGCATCATATCATAGGCTGAGGTCATCTGCTGATGCTGGTGCTGCAATACACTCGACATAGAAGCCAAGATGTAGCACCTGGTCATCTCATCAGCCTTCTGCCACCTCGTATATGGCTCTCGCTGCTCAGGGATGGCATCATCGCTGGGCTTAGGGGGACACTCCTCAGTAAGCACATACTTATAACCCTCAGCGGTAAGGACAATGTCCAGGTTACGTTTCCAATCAATGTAATTTGGACCGGTGAGTTTGTTTTGGTTCAGAATGATAGCTAGCGGGTTGAACGACATATCAACTGAAAATAAACAAACAAGTTTCAGTATACTTTTTCAAAAATATTGAAAAATCCTCAGAAAACAAATATAATCTTCTACCGACATATCTCACACAGGGATTAACGCAGGTCACGATGGGTGAACGTCTACGTCAACCCACATTCGTTCGAGAAGAACCGAAGTTCATTAATTTCATTATCTGACCAACGATCTTATGATCAATGAAATTAATAGTCGATAATTTCAGTCATACACGTAGATAGCGTAACCTCGATGGGAGGGATACTATAAACAGTACACTAAGTGTATGCCATTACGTGACTTCTAAGTTTGTTACTTAGGATACTAATGCGCCTCGGATGGCGAGGATGTCGTAACTTTCTCCAATTAAACTCACTATAGTCATCCCTTTAGAAATTCATTTCGGTGATATCTGTGATTGAAAACTCATCCGATAGGGAGGAAGGTCTAAGCCAGCACGCAAGTTTAACCACATCACCAATGAACCCGTAATGGAGGCCATGGGGCTATTAACCAACCCGCTCCCACTTAGATTTTTAATTTTGATTCGCCCGGGTTTTCTCGATTTTCTACATAATTAGGAATCACCCAAAATTACTATTAAACCAAAACCCGCGAATTTAATTAGTTTGAGGATTTTTACGTTTTAACATGCAATATCTTAACTATGGATATTCGCACCCATAAAACCGTTGGAGTTTTAATATGCGAATAATCTACCTTAGTTAATTGCACATTACTTTTTAAAAACATTTTGGTTTGGTTTTCGTTCATGCAAAATAAAACGAAAATCACACAATCAACGAAAAGTCATAAATACGGGAAATTAAACAAATAAAATTTCCTGACTATTATGGCCTTCTCTATCGTTGATTCCTTGACGCCTCGGTGACACGTCCCGTCATGTCGCTCCCACTCGTTATTTGGATTTTTCTCGATTCGCCCGGGTTTTCTCGGTTTACTATGTAATTAGGAATCACCCAAAATTACGATAAACAAAACCCGTGAATATAAGTTACCCAAAATAACGTCTTCATCATAATACATAAATTCCTATATACAAAGGCGTTTTCTAGGAATTTAAAGACGACATGATTAGATCAAATCCTACTACAAGAATTTTCTAATCCTACACGGCTTCCAGCTCATGGTTATTACTATTACAGAAATTTCCATTCAAAAATAAAACAAGCCCGGACATGTCCCGCGGTTTATGAATGAAAATTAAATTTCAACCATAATAGCCGGGAAACCAATAACCACCTGTTTAAGCATTTCGACAAAAATAATAATGCCAAAATAAAGCCGTGTAATAAATCAAACAAGTATAAGACCGAAACCAACGCTCTGACACCAATTTGAAGGAAAACTGAACAAGCCCGGGCTAAATCGAAAACCTCACTTTCGTGCAGTGCATTCCAGAATCGGAAGCTTTCGACCAAGCTCAGGCTCAAATTAGTTTACCCATGAACGAATCTAGGCTTATACTTATTTAATTTATTAATCGGGACACAAAAGATTCAATCTTTAATAAAAGCGGCATTTAAAGATTATACCTTTTGTAGCGAAGTCCCTTGCCTAAAAAAAAAATCCAATCTTTAGCGCAATTTCCACAAGAAATCCGAAGAATGACTCCTATACGAACTCCGAAATAGTGTGGGCTATCGTCTACGGAGTTACCCACGGCAATACGAAGAAAACCCAAGAAACTTGCCCCGGAAGAAAACTCAAAAATCTGAACTTTTTGAAAAACTGCCCAGTTTTTTTTTTCAAAAAAAACTTGCTGCGCAAGTCTTCTTCCCCAGTTGCTGAACCCGCTGGATTTTTCTGCAAAACTGACCACCGGTGCTGTGCTATCAAGTCCCGATCTGTACAACTATCATCACGGATCACTCAGCAAGAAGATCGACGTGATGAACAGTCAGCTCAGGGCACCGGACAGCACAGAATACCGGGTTTTCTGGCCGATGCTGAACCCCGAAAAATTTTCGACCGAAACTGGATTCAGCGGGTTTGATTAATCTGACCGGCGTTGGATTCAGCGAGCTTAAAAACTGTCTGGGCAAAAATAATATTGAGTCTTCCGAATAAGAAAGATATCTTAGCTGACTTCGAGAAAGAATTTCGATAAGGAAGACAAAATTCTCTCTCTAAGCTAATCTTTCTCACTCTATCCTTTTCTTGGACTTCAAGTTTCTTAATTTCTTACTTGCCCAATAAGTTGTATTTATATGGAGCTTCTAAGGAGACCTAATGGGCTCTCGAGTTAGGCCTTAAAATTTGACTTTCGTTGACCGCTAAGTCTTCCCGACTAATCAACTCCAATCGACCCATTTAAATTAATTTATTTAATCCACTTTGTTAATTTAATTTAATCGAACCCTTAGAATTAATTAATTCAAATTCGAATTAATTTCTAAATTTACTTTGTCGATTAAATATTAATTAAACCTTTTGGATTAATTTACCTTGTCGATTAGTCAAATGCATAATTGGTCGTACCACTAACGGACCAATTATGGAACTACCGCTCGAAAACGACTTTACATCGCGCCATTATATTTTATTCTATCTCCCCACATTAAAGATCTAGTGCTCGTCGGTTTATCAATTTACTGACAAATTAATTCACCGACTTCTTGGTTTCCGAGATTAGTACCACTCGTCCTTTTATTATACCGAACATAAAGTTCATCGGCCGGGTTTAGTATAATAACCTTACGAGCTCATCTCGGGAGCACCATCAACCCGGTGAACCGGTACGTGGATTCCTCCAACTAGCAACGGCACGTAAGAAGCTAAACACCGCATACCCAACCTACCGAGGTATTGGCCACAATTGACCTCACTCTTTGGCAAATCAAAGCACACGATATCCAACCCTCACGCCCGTCCCAATCTCGGGATTGAGAGACAGAATACTAGGACCGAATTTACTACGCCGATCAGTATAAGTCAATTCTATCCAAACTGGTCGTGCTCAATAGGCCCCGGGCATATATGTGTGATTTAAACTAGTTTAGATAAACTAATTTCCAAACCACACAATAACCTATACCGATAGTATGTTCAGACTATCTCGGTTACGAGCATACTTTTTATATATCAATACTTTAACCAATAACGGTATCTACTGTATCTATTTACACCCCGTTATCTAGTTCTATGATATAAAGGAACAAATTTATACTGAAACAAAATGATATGTCAACTGTGGATATTAGTTTTTGATACAAGCCATAGCTTTTCTGTATTCAAAACTAACACCGAGACTATTGGCCACAATTGACCTCACCCATTGGCAGATCAAAGTACACTATGTCTAATCCTCATGCCCGCTCGAGTCTAGGGATTAAGAGATAGAATACCAAGAACGATTTGTCTATTAAATCAGTACAAGACAAATCATTCTTAATGGTCTAGTTCAATATGCCCCAGGCATATCTATATGATTCAGTTAGTTTAGACAAACCAATTCTCCGAATCACATAATAACCTAAACTGACAGTTTGTCCAAAGCTGTCTCGGTTACGAACCTCATTTATATATTATGTCTTTTAACCAATGATGAGATCTACTGTGTCACACAAGACACCTCATCATCTAACTACATAATATAAATGGACAATTAATGCACAACAAGATATAATCAAAACATAAATCGATATATTAACTGGGAAAATGTACAATACAAGCATAGCTTATGTACTCAACTCCAACAATCTCCCACTAATACTTAAGCTATGCTTTAAGTATACATCTACATACAACTCCTATACACTCTGCTGCTATATTTCTAGAAAACTATCATGGCTCTCCTAAGTATCTGATCCCAATGCCCTCCACGTGAGCCTCAAAGACTTTTAAAGTCAATGTCTTCTTGAACAGATTTGCAAGGTTATCTTCTGATACTATCTTATCCACGACCACATCTTCCCTCTTTACGATGTCTCATATCAGGTGGTACTTGCGCTGTATATGTTTATTCGCCTTGTGGGCTCGTGGTTCATTCGATACTGCATCGTTGTTATCACAATAAACCTTATAGACTTCTGCAAACCAGGAATCACATCTAAGTCCACTAGGAAGTTCTTGAGCCATACTACTTCTTTCGCTGCCTCTGATATGACAACGTACTCAGCCTCCATGGTAGAGTCCGCCACGCATTTCCGCTTGACACTCCGCCAAACTATTGAAAGTTTTGGTATGATCTGGGTTTGCACTTGCTCGATTTACCACGCAACAAAAATTTCTATTAAAGCGGAATCTTAGAAAAGTACCTTTGAAGCGTGCACCTGGTGATTCTCTTGTATGCCTCAAGACTATGACTTCACGTTGTGTGGGCAACGAACTAGAAGTCAATTGATCAGCTACTCACCACAATCCACCTGCTAGAAAACTCTAGCCCCGCAGCACCTGGCACGTACTATAAACGCACCGCCTGCAGAGAGAAAGCTACGCGCAGCTGGTATAAAACAAGGCCAAAATTTCAGCCACTAGAAACCCAAAAACCAGCCGCACACTTTCTTGAAAATTTGACTTTGAGAGAGAAACGTTTTCTCTCTCAAGAATTTTCTCTCTCTAGAAATCCTGTGGATTAATTGTGTTTTCTGAATGACTGATCCCTTGTATATTTATAGAGTTACAAGAGAGACTCCAAATCCAATTAGGCAACCAATCTGATAGGATAAACCAAATCCTACTAGGTTCCTAATCTCTATGATTTCCTAATTCCAATTGAAACTTAAGACTTAATTAATTAATTAAATAATTCCACTTTGTTAATTACTTAACTAACCCTTAGGAATTAATTAAATAATTCCACTTTGTTAATTACTGAATTAACCCTTAGGAATAATCAACCAATTAATTAATTAAATCTACCTATTAAATTAACCCATTACAAAATTAATCGTACCACTAACGGATTAATTTTGACACTACCATCCTACGCCAGAATTGCTTCCTGAACAACTTAATTAAATTATATTCATTAATCTCTCCACATCGAAGATATAGTGCTCATTAATTAAAATTAATTTACTGATAAATTAATTAATTATCTTCTTTAATTCCGAGACTAGTACCTCTCGACCTTTTTACTATAACGGACATAAGTCCACCGGCCGGGTTTAGTATAATAAACATTTCGAGTTCATCTCGGGAGCACCATCACCCCGGATGCACCGGTACATGGTTTCCTTTCGACAAGCAGCAGCACACCAAGTAACTAAACACGCGCACCTAACCCACCGAGACTATTGGCCACATTTGACCTCACCCATTGGTAGATCAAAGTACACTATGTCTAATCTTCATGCCCACTCGAGTCTAGGGATTTAGAGATAGAATACAAGGATCGATTTATCTATTTAAATCAGTACATGACAAATCATTCCTAAGAGTCACGTTCAATATACCCCGGCATATCTATATGATTCAATTAGTTTAGATAAACTAATTATCTGAATCACATAATAACCTAAACCGACAGTTTGTCCAAAGTTGTCTCGGTTACGAATCTCATTTATATATTATGTCTTTTAACCAATGATGAGATCTACTGTGTCGCACCAGACACCTCATCATCTACTTACATAATATAAATGGACGATTAATGCACAACAAGGTATGACTGAAACACGAATCGATATATTAATCTGGGAAACTGTACCATACAAGCATAACTTATGTATTCTACTCCAATAATCTCTCACTAATACTTAAGCTGTGCTTTAAGTATACAACTACATACAATCCCTATACAATCTGCTGCTATCTATCTAGAAAAACTGTCAAGGCTCTCCTAAGCATCTGATCCCCATGCCCTTCACGTGAGCCTCAAAGACTTTAGAAGTCAATGTTTTTGTGAACGGATCTGCAAGGTTATCCTCTGATGCTATCTTAGCCATGACCACGTCTACCCTCTTTACGATGTCTCGTATCAGGTGGTACTTGTGCTGTATATGTTTACTCGCCTTGTGGGCTCGTGGTTCCTTCGAGTTTGCAACTGCACTGTTGTTATCACAATAAATCGTGATAGACTTCGGCAAACCAGGAATCACATCTAAGTCCACTAGGAAGTTCTTGAGCCATACTGCTTCTTTCACTGCCTCTGATGCGGCAACATACTCAGTCTCCATGGTAGAGTCCGCCACGCATTTCTGCTTGACACTCCACCAAACTATGGCTCCACCTCCTAGAGTAAACACATACCCCGAGGTAGACTTGCTCTTGTCCCTGTCGTCTTGGAAATCTGAATCTGTGTAACCTCGGGGTATCTGCTCAGACGCCTGATAGACCAGAACTTGGTCCCTCGTTCTGCACAAATACTTGAGAATACATTTTACTGCGTCCCAATGAGCTTTCCCAGAGTTACTCTGATATCTGCTCACCATGCCAACGGCATAACAGATATCAGGTCTTGTACACAACATGACATACAGGAGACTTCCTACTACCGAAGCATATGGAACTGTCTTCATGGCCTCTATCTCCTCAACATTCTTAAGAGACTGTTCCTTAGATAGAAACACTCCATGCCTGAAAGGTAGAAACCTTTCTTGGAGTTCAGCATGTTAAAACGGACCAGAATCGTGTCTATGTATGAAACTTGGGAGAGCGTCAATGAACGTTTCCTATGATCTCGAATAATCTTGATCCCATGGATATGTCCCGCTTCCCCTAAGTCCTTCATATCAAATTGCTTGGACAGCCATGCCTTTACGTCTGATAACATTTTCTTGTTGTTGCCAATCAATAGAATGTCATCTACGTAAAGCACAAGAAACACCACTGAGTTTCCATCAAGTCTACGATATACACATTGCTCATCCGGACACTGAGTAAATCCAAAAGACTGAATTACCTTATCAAACCAGATGTTCCAAGATCTGGAAGCCTACTTAAGTCAATAAATAGACCTCTTAAGCCTGCAAACCTTATGTTCTTGGCCTTTTTCAATGAATCCCTCTGGTTGCTGCATAAAGATGGTTTCCTCAAGACTTCTATTTAGGAAAGCTGTCTTGACATCCATCTGCCAAATCACATAATCCATATGAGTAGGTATGGCCAAGAGAATCCGGATCGACTTAAGCATGGCTACCGGGGAGAAGGTTTCCTCATAATTGATTCCCTCTTTCTGAGTATACCCCTTCGCCACCATTCGATTTGCATCCAATGGGCTTAAACCTATCAGGCAGGTCCACAAGCTCCCAGACTTGATTGTGGTCCATTGACCCCATCTCTGATATCATTGCCTTATGCCAAGACTCTGCATCTTTCTCTCGAAGTGCCTCATTGTAGTTAACTGGGTCAGGTTCAGGCACACCTGGGACTAGGTCTGAGGCCTCTCCTACTCCAACGAACCTATCGGGCTGTCTCACAACCCTCCCACTACGATGAGGCACCGCCTGTGTAGGCACATCATCTGTGATCTCATGTGCAATGTGTGGTGTATCTACTTGTGCAGGTGCATCAGGATTAGTAGTTTGTCATCTAAGCTCCCCTAGTACTATCTTACTCTTGGGTTTGTGATCTACTCCTCTTCCAAAAATCTAGCGTTGGTACTAATCACCACCTTATGATATTTAGGACTATAAAATAGACCACCTTTCATTTCCCTAGGATATCCTACAAACAACATTAATTCAGTTCTCGTATCTAACTTAGCCGTATCTGCCTTAAGCACATGTGCTGGGCAACCCTAAATTCTGAGATGTCTTAGACTGGGCTTGCACTCATTCCACAACTCTAATGGGGTTGGAGGCACAGTTTTAGATGGAACAAGATTAAGAATATACATCGTCGTTTCTAAGGCATATTCCCATCACGAACTTGGCAAATCACTATAGCTCATCATAGACCTAACCATTTCCATGAGAGTCTGATTCCTCCTTTCTGTTGCACCGTTCTACTGTGGCGTGCCAGGTGCAGACAACTGAGACTGAATTCCGACCTCAATGAGATATTCTCGAAATTCGTGGGACTGGTACTCCCCACCACAATCTGAATGCAGTGTTTTGATACTCTTACCATGATGTTTCTCTACATCTGCCCGAAACTTTTTGAACTTTCCAAAACATTCGGACTTGTGGCGCATTAGGTAAATGTACCCATACCTTGAGTAGTCATCCGTGAAAGTCACGAAATACTCGAACCCATCTCGTGCCTGGACCGTCATTGGTCCACACAAGTCAGAATGAATCAACTCTAATACTTTCTTAGCTCTATAACCTTTTGCTTTGAAAGGTTTTTTGGTCATCTTACCTTCCAAGCAAGATTCATAGGTTACATAACTGTCAATCTCTAATGAACCTAAAGGTCCATCATTGACCAACCTCTGAATCCTACTAAGGTTTATATGACCAAGCCTGAGATGCCAAAGATAGGTTTGATTCATTTTAGGGGTTTCTTTCTCTTATTAATGAGATAAAGAGCTATATGTTTCTATGTTTTGTGCAACAGGGGAATTAGAGTTAACCACAAATAAATTGTCAGTCAATGAACCAGAACAAATAAGTTTCCCATTTCTTCTAATAAATACAGACTCATCAGGAAAAAAATTACTTATAACCATTATTCAAAAGTTTAGAAACCGAAATAAAGTTCTTTCTAAAACTCGGTACATAAAGACAATTAACTAACTCTAAACTAGAATTCTTGAAATTCAGAGTAACTACTCCCTGTTTCTACTGACACTCTTGTAGTGTCGCCCAAGTAGATATCCAATTCGCCCTCTCTAAGCTTCCGGGTTACTTGGAACCCTTGCAAAGAATTACAAACATGGTCAGTGGCACCTGAATCCACAGACCAAGTATCTGTGGGAATTGCCGCTAAACATGTCTCAGTAATTAAGGCAGAAACTATCGTACTTATAAGCTTTGGACAATCTGATTTCCAATGTTCCGTCTTATTGACCTTGAAGCACTTGTCTTTAGACTTCTTCTTTGCAATATCTGGTTTAGGTGCAATTTGTGCCTTTTTAGCTACTCCCTCGACCTTTCTCTTCTTCTTTCCAGCCTCAAGTTCAGAAGAAGATTCTAAAGCATTGACTGCGACTAAAGCTCGCTTATTCTCTTGAAGAAGACTTTTAGCCGCCACCAACTCTGCCAATTGCTCGGATAAAGTGCTCAACATCTTACTTATGTTGTAATTCAACCGAATCTACTCATAGCTTTGAGGCAAGCTCCGGAGGGCAATATCGACTTTGGTTTCACCAACGATTTCGCCTCTCACTACCTCATCCTTTTTGATGTTACTAATCATGTCAATGACATGATCTCTCACTGGAGTGCTCTCAGCCATAAGGACAATGTCCAAGTTACGACTCCAATCGACATAATTAGTTTCAGTTAATTTATTATCTTTCAAAATAGCAGCTAAGGGGTTGAATGTCATATCGATAAAACTGTAAAATTAACAAACAGACAATGTTTCAGTTCTTAACCTAGAATTTCAAAAATATGAAATTCTATTAATTATTGACTTCTCTCAAAACAATAATTATACTCCACCAACATCTCATTCACCGAGATTCTTGTAAGCCACGCAGTATGGACGTTTACGCTAACCCACATTCATTTGAGAAGAACCAAGTTCATTAACTACACTATCTGACCAAACGATCTATTGATCAATGTAGCTAATAGTTAGTGCTTTCAGCCGTACAAATAAGCAGCGTAAACTCTTAGGAGGAATACTGCAGATCATATACTAAGAAGAAATGCCATTACGTGACTTCTGAGTTTGTTACCTCTTGACAGTGTGCCTCAGATAGAAAGGGTGTCGCATTTCTTCTAGTTAAACTTACTTTAGTCATCTTACTCAGAAATTCATAATCTAGCAATCTCGGGGATGGACTCATCTGAATGGAGGAAGGCCCTAATGCCAACGCGCAAGCCCACCCACATCGCATATGAACTCATAATGGTGGCCATGGGAATATTAAACCAACCCGCTCCCATTTAGATTTCCAAATTAAAGGTTTTTCCGGTTTTAACATGCAATTAACTAACCCCAAGTTATATGCAACCATAAAACCAACATGTTTTAAAATCATGCATCTAAAATACAACATAAAAATAAAGTATAAAAATTAAAACAATAAATACGGGAAATAAATACAAAAAATAAATTTCCCGACTATTATGGTTTTAATTGCTTCCATCTTCTGCCTTGATCTCGTGTCACATCACGTCACTCGATGGAGAGAGTTTTGAACTTCAAAAAACAAAAACTGGAGGAAAAACATGCCAAAAATGCATCCCAAAAGTCACGACACGCGCGCGGCCCTGCAGCGTATAGCAGTTGTTGCGCACAGCTTGATGCTACCGTGGCTGGCGCAGCCTCCTTCTGCGCCATGCAGGAGTGGCACTGCTTACTGGCTGTCGCCGGCGGAGATTGCTGCTGGCGGGTAGTCGCCAGCGCCGCCCCCTGCCACCAATCCCTCCTTCACTTTTCCCACCCTATTTGGTCTTCTTGCAATTCGTTTTGGGTTTTCCTGGGTTTCTACGAATTAACGATAACCCAAAACCCACGAATTTAAGTTGCCCACCATAACGCCTTCGATTACAAAAATTAATTCTCCTACTACAAGGCTTTTTAGGAAAATTAAATAATCAAAATTACATAGAAAAAATTCTACTACAGATTTGATCTAATCATACACGACTTCCATCACGTGGTTATACTATTACAAACATTCATAATAAAATCAAATTCGGACATGTCCCGGATTTTAATTAAAAGCCATACAAACGTAACCATAATAGTCGGGATTTCTTAACCACCTGCAAATAAAACCATGTAATAAATCGAACAAGCACAAAACCCAAAACCTCGCTCTGATACAAATTGAAAGATTATCTGCCCGGGCCTAGGCAGAAACTCACTTTCGTGCTATGCATTCCAGAATCGGAACCTCTGGCCAGGCCTAGACGTTAGCACAATGCTATTCCAACCCTTTTGAAATAACATTGCACAGGATATGGGTTCGCACTTATTCGATTTACCACGCAACAAAAATTTCTAATTAAAAGCGGAACTTTAGAAAAATACATTTGAAGCGTGCACTCAGGTGATTCTCTTGTATGTCTCAAGACTTTGATTTCACATTGTGTGGGCAACGATCTAGAAACCAATTGATCAGCTAATCACCACAATCCACCTGCCAGAAAATTCCAGCACCACCGCACCTTGCACGTACTGTAAACACACCGCCTAGAGAGAGAGAGAGCTACACACGCAGCTGGCTTGACAGGCCAAAATTCGACGAAGAAGAGAAGAAAACCAGCCGCAATATTGTTAAAAAATCTGACTTTGAGAGGGGGAGAATTTTTTTCTCTATAGATTCTTGAATTATGAATCTATTGAATTGTGTGTCTTGAATAGCTAATCCCTTGTCTATATATAGAGTTACAGAGAAACCCTAAGTTGATTTAGGATTGGCCTTCCTACTGGGTTTCTGTTTTCCTTCAATCCTGTTCCTGGACTGATACACATCCAACTGATACAGGGATTCACTTATCCCAAACCAGTTCCTGGTATGATTCACTTATCCCAAACCAGTTCCTGGTTTGATTCAC
Organism: Knoxia roxburghii; assembly: GCA_030378225.1. NCBI lineage: Eukaryota > Viridiplantae > Streptophyta > Magnoliopsida > Gentianales > Rubiaceae > Knoxia > Knoxia roxburghii. Next base: position 37,917,652 of record CM059415.1, on the reverse strand, counting down.
AACCAACTGACACAAGAAATAATTAATTACTTAATTAATTAAATCTACCTTTGTCAACAACCCAATACATAATTAATCGTACCACTAACGAATTAATTATGACACTACCATCCTACACCAGAATTACTTCCGGAACAACTTAATTAAATTATATTCATAATCTTCCCACATCAATGATATAGTGCTCGTTAATATATTAATTTACTGATAAATTAATTAATTAAATTCTTTAATTTTGAGACTAGTACCACTCAACCTTTTTACTATACCGGACATAAGTCCACCGGCCGGGTTTAGTATAACAAACTTTACGAGCTCATCAAGAAACTAAACACGTGTACCCAACCTCCCAAGACTATGGGCCACAATTGACCTCACCCATTGGTAGATCAAAGTACACTATGTATAATCCTCATGCCCGCTCGAGTCTAGGGATTAAGAGATAGAATACCAAAAAGGATTTGTCTATTAAATCAGTACGAGATAAATCATTCTTAATGGTCTAGTTCAATACGCCCCAAGCATATCTATATTATTCAATTAGTTTGGATAGACCAATTATCCGAATCACATAATAACCTAAACCGATAGTTTGTCCAAAGCTATCTCGTTTACTAACCTCATTTATATATTATGTCTTTTAACCAATGATGAGATCTACTGTGTCACACAAGACACCTCATCATTTAACTACATAATATAAATGGAAAATTAATGCACAACAACATATAACCAAAACATAAATCGAAATATTAACCTGGAAAATGTACAATACAAACATAGCTTATGTATTCAACTCCAATATGTACTACTTTCTATGTTAATAAACATTCTGTAATAGAAAGAGGTATACGAAGATTGGTTATAAATTATAAACCTTTACATAAAGTATTAAAATGGATTAGACATCCCATTCCTAATAAAAAGGACCTACTTGATAGACATTATGATAGTCTAATATTTTTTAAATTTGATTTAAAATCAGGATACTAGCAAATTCATATTAATAAATCTGACAGATATAAAACACCGTTTAATGTTCCAATTGGACATTATGAATGGAATGTTATGCCATTTGGGTTAAAAAATGCCCCTTCTGAATTTCAGAAGATTATGAATGATATATTTACTACTTACAGTACTTTTATAATAGTATATATTGATGATATTTTAGTTTATTCAAAAACTATTGAAATGCATTTTAAACATTTAAATATGTTTAAAACAATTATTATCCATAATGGATTAGTAATTTCAAAACCTAAAATGGTTTTATTCCAAACCAAAATTAGATTTCTTGGCCATATAAGTGAAAATAGGAATATTATTCCTATAAATAGAAGCATATGCTAATAAATTTTATGAAAAAAAATTGATAAAACAAGTTTACAAAGATTTTTAGGAAGTCTAAATTATATTGCTCCCTATTATAAAAACTTGATACACGATACAGCTATTTTATACAATAGGCTTAAAAAGAATCCTAAGCCATGGTCTGAAGATCATACTGAGGCTGCTAAAAGGATAAAATCTAAGGTAAAAACACTACCTTGTCTAATGATTAGTAATCATAATTGGGAAAAATAATTGAAACAGATGCATCTGATATAGGATTTGGAGGAATATTAACTCAGAAAAATCCAGACAATAAACAAGTATATCTTGTTAGGTTTCATTGAGGAAAATGGAATGAATCTCAAAAGAATTATGCTACTACAGCAAAAGAAGTTTTGACAATAGTCAAATGTGTTTTGAAATTTCAAGATGATTTATATAATCAGAAATTTATTATAAAAACTGATTGCAATGCTGCAAAATTCATGTTTCAAAAAGATTTTAAACATGATATTTCCAAACAAATGCTTGCAAGGTGGCAGGCTCATTTAGCCCCATTTGATTTTGAAATTATTTATAAAAAAGGCGAAGATAATAGTCTTTTAGATTTATTGACTCGAGAATATTTATGTTTATAACAAATATGAGTGATCGAGGCAGAGGATCGTCCTCTTATAGAGGAAGAGGGGGTCGAGGAAAGTTTCTAGAGATTATATCTCAACAAGGAAACAAAAAGCTTATAGCTATGTATTTATCTCAAGATTCTGAGTATCAAGCATTCCTTGAATTTAAAAGGAAAAGCCAGCAAATTGCTGAAGGAGAAAATGAAAACCCTTCCTATGCCAAAATAATTGGTAATGAGGAATCTTAATCCAATAATATTGGATTTTTAGAAAATGAATATAAAGAAATTATATTTTTTCTGGAAGAAAAAGATTTAAAATGGAAAAATAATCCATGGCTTTTAATACAAAGATATATGGATAATTCATCCATACCCATTAGGACTTATAAGTCCAGGCAATTTTATGAACAAATATTGGTTCAGAATGGATCTTGCGAAATTTCGCATTTTACTGGAAAAGATAAAGATATTCATAATTTCAGTAAAATAATCATTAAAAAGGTTATATCCTTGTAAGATTGGGGAATATCTCCAATGAGAGGAAAAGAAATTTTGATTAATAGATCATTATAATTATTGGGATTACTGTGATGCCTTTATAAAGGTATTTTATTATGAGAATGAAAAGCACAAACACTCTTGGTTTATAAAATTTTTTGCAAATGCGTATAACAATGAAATCCCTCACTGGTTTATACACTGGTTCTATTGTTTTGGTCCTACTCCAAATATTTTACCGAAGAAAATGAAAATATTCTTTGATAGGTGGGTAGAAATTTCCCCCCAACTTTTAAAGAAGCAAGAAGTAAAATTATATATCGAGGGAATAGCCTCATGCTTCTTTTTTATTGAATTTTCAATTCCATAGATCTGGAAATGGACTCCAGAAATTGGTTATACCAAGACAGGTATTCCATGTTTACAAAGGACATTTTATACGAAGTTTTGGGACAAAATGATGCAGATTGATCCAGTCACCCAAGAAATTCTGAGAAAAGAGACAATTGATCTAATGGCAAGACAAATCAGTCTTTACGAAAAACAACAGGAGGTTATTAATACTCCATCTCCTTTTGATCACATTTCAAGAAAATTTAAAATGAGATCAGAGAATTTAACTAAGGAGAAAATGATTGCGGGTTATATAGAAGAAATGAAAAAAGATCTGATTTCTCTATTTGAAGAAGTAAGATCAACAAAATCTGATTCTACTATGGCATCAGAATATATGCAAGATGTCCAAGATCCTAATGAAGTGTGTATAGACGACATTTTTGAAGCCATCAAAGATACATTGGTGGACAGAATTACAAAAAAGAAGGAAGAAGGATCTTCTTCAAGTGGAAGAAAAGATGGAGATCAAAGATAATGCGGCATAATTGTTGCTGATAAAGGCACGTTCCTAAAAAAGGAAGTTGCTGATGAAGACATGTTCCTAATAAAGGAAGAAAATTGAAGAAAACAAGATCCAGGAATCCCGACTTTACTTTAATAATTCGGGCAAAATAAGTGGCTTCCTACTGTACATTTTAGTGCTGAGAACTATTCATAAATAGTTCTTCACTTTTTGTGTATAAATAGAATAGATTAGCTTTGTGAAGGGGCAGAATTCTGTTGCAAAGAATTCCCTCTCTCTCTCTCTCTCTCCCCTTGTAGCTCATGAGTTGAGCACTTATAATCTTTTGTAAATATTCTGAAGCAAGCAATACAACTGTGAATATTATTCAAGAACGAGACTCAGTAAGTTAGCTCATGTGTTGAGCATAATTGCTTTATATTGTTTAATTTTATTCTTATAGAATGATGTTTAGCCTTATAGGCTAAATATATTTGTGTGTTTGATTCATAACTGTTAATCATTAAGCATGTAATTGATCAATTTTATTGCTTAGGATACTCATAGGTTCGATAAGTGTAACTGGCATTAACATAAAATCTATATCTGTTGAACACATGGCAGTTGTAAGTCTCGCTTGAGCCGTGGTTTGGCGTTTAGGGCAGTTTGGTATTGGGTTTTAGGTAAAAGGTTTTATGAAGGGTTGCCGGTTTCATTATATGTTGTAAGATCCTGATGTATCTCGAGCCATAGATGGCATTATAAAGTTATATTGGTAAATTAGAGTGAAACACTAAATAAGATTTATGGTGGTAGAGTATAGCGGTAAATAATAAAATAAAAGAATAATTTTGTAAAAATTGTGGCGAAGTTAATACCCTACCCTTTTTGGATTCATCAATTCCTTGTTGAGCATGGATCTGAATTGGCTTGAAATTATAAAATTTTGCACAGAGCAGGTAATATATCAAGTTAGCAACTTGCATCCATACGCCGAGCACTGTAACTATGAATCAGCGACACCAAAAGAGTAGTCCTGTAACTCCCCGCCGAGATCGACAGCCAGAACAACGCCATCGCGGTGCTCCTCATACATTCCGGCGATTGATCATAGAAAAACTCCAAAATGCCCGATTGACATGAACGCCTCAGCCATCCCATGCAGGCTGTACTGAGAAATCAGCCAGAAAACCGAAATTGGGATCGTTTCTTCAGGGTGATGCACCAGGCCGCCCGTTTCCGCTTCACTTCGACGAATCCGTCGCGACTACTGAAATGGCGAACCCAATTCCCATCCTGCTGACGTTCCAGGCCTGTGAATTTTCGGATTATCGGGACGAAAACACGGTCATAGAAGACGATGGTGAATAGCATTGAGCTTAAGTTGAAGACGTTCATGGATCCAGCTGGGATTTGGAAGGACTTGGTGATGTGCCGGTTCATAGTTTTGCCTTGCTGGAGTGAAAATGTGCTTCCGGCTGCCCAAATTGGTCACATTCGGATCACTGATTTCAGCTCTTCCACCGGTGGACCGTGTTTAGCCTCCTTGGATTTGGAGCTTTCTGATTGTCTTGTTCTGTCACTATTGCTGCCTTGTCAAGAAATTTCATATGGTCAGTATGGATAAGCTTTCCACCAAAGAAATCCCATAGTCAAGAAACCATTGGCAGATTCCTCTTCCTATAGGCAGCCACACAAACCTGAATCAGTCTTGTACAATGGCTACCAGCAGGGTCCAATTTTCTATACAAAGGGTATCCAAATATGAAGGTTATAATGGAAAGGGCCATAATAACTGTTGGGATGCCTCCATAACAACTTTTCCCGGTGAACGAAGCTTCCATTCTCCGCCTTCCCCCATTTCATTTATACATGTGTAGTGGTACCCATATATATATATATATACTTCTTCTTTCAGAGTTTTCTTGCTTTCTTTCGAATATTTTGTGGGTATACTATGAGGCCTAAAAAGGTGACTCCTTCGGAGGAAGGAGTATCTACAATACCTCTTGAGCGCCGTATGCAAATGCAGCAGATTTCCATTCCGTACAAGGTCAATTTTCTTTACACTATATTTTAGAAAATACTACCTCTATTCAAGAACAATAGTGTTATTTGTTATCTTATTTGTAACTATTATTATGATGATGGGACAGAGGCAGTATTTTTCCCTTTATAACTTGATTGAATCCATAGCAAGACTGTGTATATACTGATGTTTTTGTGACTTATGAATTCTTGAATGGAAATTTGGTGCATGTGGTGATGTCTTTCAACAATTTACCAATGGTTTTCCTTCTTCAGAGAGTTGTTTTATATTTTAGTAATGGTTTCATCTCTATATAAAATAAATTGTCTTCTTCAATGATAGTTGAAACTTCAAAGCTCACCAATGTACAAGATCGCGAAACCACTAGGCAAAGGTGGTTTCGGGCAAGTGTTCTTGGGGCGTCGATTCCCTGCTCGTCGTAGGAATCAGTAGAAGGTCCTGGAGCTGAGGAGGTACACTTATGGTTTTTTCTTGGCTAATGATATATGTATATATAACATTTGCCTTTCTTACCTTATATTGTTTCTATGATTTGCTTAATTTAGGTAGCGATAAAGGTCGAACGTAAATTGTTTGCATGTTGCGACGGCTATTATTCAAAGGAATGGCAGGTTTACAGGTATGGATTAGTATGTCTTTTTTCTTGAATTGTTCGAGTAAGGGCTATTGAAGTAATACGTACGTGTTTCTATTTAAACAGTAATCTTGGAGATATCCATGGAGTACCAAAAGTACATTACAAGGGGGAAATTGGAGAATACAATGTAATGGTAAGATCCATGTGCCACTATTGTTTTCCTACCGTGAATTCTTATTTATTCTCTCCTTTTTCCTTATATATCGTTCTCTTAAGTTATCATTTTAAGAGAACCGGCTGTATTAGCTTCGGCATCCATAACTTGTTACTTGTTTGTAGATTATGGATATTCTGGGAAGCAGCCTACGTGATGTATTGAAGTCTTCAGGAAAAACGTTCGTATATCTACATTTTTCTTTTGTTATTTTTAGTATGCAATATTCATATTTCTCTTCTGGTCAAAATTATTGTTTGTTTTGTACGAATACAGTTTGCCAGTTCCAATGGTTGCTTGCATTGCGGTTGAATCCTTGTCAACATTGGCAGGGATACACTCGAGAGGGTACTAATATTAATATACTTTTCTTTCTTACACCTATATATATATATTAAAAATTATGTACTACTTTTGTTGTGAAAAATTAACGCTGCAACTAGTACAGGTATTTGCATGGAGATGCAAAGGCTGAAAATTTTTTGATTGGCAAGCCATCAACTACAAAAGAAAACAAGTTGTTTCTTGTGGATTTTGGATTAGGTGAGCAAAATGTAAACTTCGTGTCTGTTGGATTTTGGATTTGGGCAGCATGATGGGCTCATGGCACCATGTCTTATGTTTGTTTTCTGTAAACTGGATCGCTTATATATTTTGCACAAACTGCAGCAACTAAGTGGAGAACTGCCAATAATAAACATGTTCAATATGCCCAAAAACCTGGTTCCTCTAGGTGAGTGCATATATACTTGTATTTTGACTCTTATGAATTTAAATTGCCTTAATTCTCGACTTTTTATACCATATTCTAAACTATCATGTACGGTAGTTCATTGTATAAAATATAAAATCTGTGGGCTCGTAAATATTTATCGTTTTCCTCTCTAACCAATATAATCTTACTATTTGTCAATGGGCTATATTGCAGTATAGTTTTAGAACTACAATTTAAGATCTGCTAATTTTCTGTTTTATTTTCCAGGGGGACTGTCCACTTTGCAAGTGTGAATACTCTTCTGGGAAGGACCCCTAGTCAACGGGACGATCTAGATTCACTTGCATACACACTTATTTATCTTCTCGGTGGTCGCTTCCCATTGAAAATTTTGCACCCGAGTGATGACATTGAGTTCCATATGGCCAAGATCAAGATTTCAACCTCTCCTGAATTGTTGTGTTCCTCTTGCCCTGCCCCTTTCAAACATTTTCTTCAGACTGTCATTAGCATGAAGTTCGATGAAGAGCCTAACTATTTCAAGTTAATTCTATTTTTGATTCTTTGGTTGGAGCCAACATTCCTTCTATCTTGCCATTAAAGATTGATGGGGCTCAAAAGGTGACACATCTGGTTTCAAAATTTCACTTTCTTTTATCCTTCCAAGAACTTGGCAAGTTTGAAAGTCTTTCTGTCTAACATGCATAATACCAGATTATCCAACTTCACAAGAAGAAATGGTCTGCTTTTGATGAAAATGATGAAGAACAACCACCTAGGAAGAAAGTTCGTACTGGATGTCATTCAACGATATGCCTCTCTGTTTTCAATGTCAGGGAACAGCCCACCAAACAAAGGTAAATTAATTATCTCTTCACTTCAGTCATTCAGATTATCCTCAAAGATAAACAATTACTCATTCAGACTGAATGATTTTACCTTTTTCATGCTTAGATACTTTGATAATGTAACGGAGGACAGATTACATGAAGTGGTGGAAGATGGGTAAGAACAAGGCTTATTCATAATTGCTCTTGCGTTTTCTTCCAACTCATGGACCGTGGTTATGGATGATACAACTCCTTTAACAGATCAAGTTTTTGATTTTGCACCTTGTTCAATGGACAATGTAAATATAATCTCCCAATTAATATCCTGATTTATTTATTGAACAAGAACACATCCCGTTATATACCTAATCAATTGGTTTTGACCTCTACATTCTTGTTGATTCTACCAGGAATGGGTTCAGGGAAATTTGAATAACAACTACTAGATTAGCTCTATTGCTGGCTCTAATGTTAAAGGGAAGGCTCTGATTGTAATGTCAAAAGGTATATTTCTGCGAGATATGTGTTTGATTAAGTGAAACAGCACAAAACAAGAAGTTCAATAATTCTTTTCCTCTAGATATCCAGAATTCTGACATGAATAAATACGTGATTGTTTGGCAGACAATAGTTTTGCAAGTCAATGTATGAAATGGTGCCCTTCTTTCCCATTACAATGGATTAGGGGAAAATGGAGGGAAGGTTTACAAATGACCTCTATGGCAAATGTTGATTCTTGCTGGGCTGTTGTAATGTCTAAAACTTCAAACAGGAATCAGGTTATAGAGATCGATTTTCAGTTTCCAACTGAAGGCATACTTAACTACTGGTCAAGAGGTTATCAAGTTGCATCAATTGGTGCTGCAAATGATCAATTTGCAGTCGTCTTGACTCTTCCAAGTACGGAATCCTCTGAACAACAATTTCTTTGGGCCAAGGAGCTATCGGACGACAAGATGCATGTAAGTTGTTTGAATTTGGAATCAATTCTTTCAGCAGTTGTGTCTTTATTGAGGTTTATTTCTTGTTTCTGAGTTCAGGAATGTTGGGAGAAGAACCAATATCTTGCTAGTTTATGCTATGGCAAACTCTATGTTGATGATGGTAATGTCTTCATAAAATCATTTTGTGTTATCTGCTTGGGGCTGAATATATGAACGACCGAGTTGGAATCTGGATGATCAAATCAAAAAAATTGATGATGTGGATTATTGAAGTTCTATCCTGGAAAGAAACACAACTACGTAAGTTTGCGATGAGGATTTTGACGCGGCCTACGCATGAGATGGTGACCTGTGTGTAATTAACATATTCCAACCGAATCGGCTACTATTTTTTTCATTATGGAATGAGAAGCATGAACTTGTTTTGCATATCTACATCTACATATATATAAAAAGAATGCCGCTGCATTCATTACTCTTCTTCCCACGTGTGGTTTCTTCGTTCTTTACACTTGGGAGGTTTTTTTTTTTTTTTTTTCTCATCATCATCATCGTCATCTCCTTCCAGACCTCCATCCCCCACCCCCAAATCTCATCTCGCCACTTTTCTCTTCTTCCAAGCCTTTGTGTCGATCGTCGATGTCGAGTTCGGTGGTCGTGAAAATGGGGGTCGTCGAGTCCGGTGGTTGCGAAGTCGAGGGTCGCCAAGCCAGTGGTCATAGATCGATTTCGGGGTAGCAGTCGCGGTTTCGTCGTTCACCCTTCCTCTTCTTCCTTCTCCCGGTTTCCTTCCCTGTTCAGTCGCCAGAAAATATCCAGCATCACCTCCGCGTTGGTTTTTCCCTCCCTCGGTTCCCGGCCGCCAGTGACACTACCTCAAACGGTAATCCCGGCTGCCAGTGTTCAGGACGAACAGGGATGCTGATGAAAATAATGTTGATTGAACGTTTAAGCATGGTAACATACACTTTCGAACACCTAGGAATTCTTTGCCTATATTTTCATTCATATGATGGGATTTTCAGTTTTTTATATTTTTGGGATGTGAATGATTGTGCTCAGTTTGATTGATATAGTTGTACCTATTGATGTTGTTATGATTTTTTTTTCATAAAGACAGTCCACCACGTCTCAGAACAACTAGCACTACGTGAAAAACAATTAGCACTACGTATAGTCAACCACGTCTCAGAACACTAGCACTACGTATAACACTACATATTTTAGCTGAATTTTTCAAAGAACATAGTCAACCACGTCTCACAATACTAGCACCACGTCAAAACCAACATGCACCACGTCCAGAAACCTCTACATCCATGCATGTGAATTCAAACATATTTTTTTCACAAAGACAACCCATCACGTCTCAGAATACAAGAACCACGTCAAAAACATTTATCACCACGTCCAGAAATGTCTACATCTATGCATGTGAATTCAAGCTAATTTTCATAAAGACAGCCTACCAAGTCTCAGAACACTAGCACAACGTCGAAAACAACTAGCACCACGTCCACAAACGTTTACATCCATGCATGTAAATTCAAGCTATTTTTCCACAAACACAGCCCACCACGTCTCATAACACTAGCACAACGTCAAAAACAACTATCACGACGTCCAGAAACATCTACATCCATGCATGTGAATTTAAGCTATTTTTTTACAAAAACGGCCCACAACGTCTCAAAAAACTAGAACCACATCAATAACAACTATCACCACATCCAACAACATCTATATGCATGCATGTGAATTTAAACTATTTTTTTCACAAAGACAACCCTCCACGTTTCAAAAAACTAGCAGCAAGTCAAAAACAATTATCACCACGTCCATAAACGTTTGCATTCATGCATGTGAATTCAAACAGATTTTTTTACAAATACAGCCCACCACGTCTCAGAACACCAGCACCACGTCAAAAACAACTAGCACCACGTCTAGAAACGTCTATATCAATGCATGTGAATTTAATCTATTTTTTCACAAAGATAACCCATCACGTCTCATAACACTTGCATCACGTCAAAAACAACAAGAACAACATCCACAAACGTCCATGCATGCGAATTTAAGCTATTTTTTCACAAAGAAGGCCCACCACGTTTCAGAACACTAGAACCACGTAAAAAATAACTAGCACCACGTTCAAAAATGTTTACATCCATCCATGTGAATTTAAGCTATTTTCTTCACAAAGACAGTCCACCACGTCTAAGAACACTACAACTAGCACCACGTCTAGAAACCTCTACATCCACCCATGTGAATTTAAGCTATTTTCTTCACAAAGACAGTCCACCACGTCTAAGAACACTACAACTAGCACCACGTCTCAGAACACTAGAACCACGTCAAAAACAACTAGCACCACGTCCATAAAAGTCTACATCCATGTGTGTGAATTTAAACAATTTTTTTAAACAAAGACAGTCAACCACGTCTCAGAATACTAGAACCACGTCAAAAACAACTAGCACCACGTCCAGAAACGTCTACATCCATCATTTGAATTTAAACTATTTTTTTCACAAAGACAGCCAACCACGTCTCAGAAGAATAGAACTACGTCAAAAACAACAAGAACAACGTCCAAAAACGTCTACATCCATGAATATGAATTTAAGCTATTTTTTTAACAAAGACAGCCCACCATGTCTCAAAACAACAAGCACCACGTCCAGAAACGTCTACATCCACGCATGTGAATTGAAGCTATTTTATCACAAATACAGCCCACCACGTCTCATAACACTAGCACCACGTTAAAAAAACAAGAACAACGTCCAGAAATGTCTACATCCATGTATGCGAATTTAAGCTATTTTTTCACAAAGACAGCCCACCACGTCTCAGAACACAATAACCCTGTCAAAAACAACTAGCAACCACTTCCAGAAGTTAGAACGACAGTAACAAAACTGGAAATCAGTTTAATAACTTTAATTAACACCACGTGCAGAAAAAAATAAGAACAACATCCAGAAACGACTACATTCATACATGTGAATTTAAGCTATTTTGTTTAGAAAGACAGCCCACCACGTCTCAAAAAACAAGTAGCACCATGTCTAGAATCGTCTACATCCATGCATGTGAATTCAAGCTCTTTTTTCACAAGACAGCCCACAACGTCTCAGAACACTAGCACCATGTCAAAAACAACTAGCACTACGTATAAATCCAAGCGTGTGAAATTTAGCTGAATTTTACACAGAACATAGTCTACCACGTCTCGAAACGTCCAAAACAACTTGTACCACATCTTGATACGTCTACATCCATGTGTGTGAATTTAAACTGATTTTTTTACAAAGACAGTCCACCATATCTCAGAACAATTAGCACCACGTCTCAGAAAAATAGGGACATATGCGTGTGAATTCAAACAGATTTTTTTCACAAAGACAACCCACCACGTCTCATAACACTAGAACCACGTCAAAAAAAAAAAAACTAGCACCACGTCCACAAACGTCTACATCCATATGTGTGAATTTAAATAGATTTTTTTACAAAGACAGCCCACCACGTCTCATAACACTAGAACCACGTCAAAAAAAAAAAAAAAAAAAAAACTAGCACCACGTCGACAAATGTCTATATCCATACATATGCAAAAAAAATCAGTGAACTTTCACACGTGTGTTTCTTTTTTCCTACTTCACACATGTATATTACTTTGTTTCTTCCAACTTCTTTTTTGTTGGTATTCTTTTCTTTGTTTGCTCTGCCTTTTTCATTTTCTTCTTTTGTTTTTGGTCTTCTTCTTCTTCTGATCCTTTATTTGTTTTTTTCCGTATTCTTCAATCTCCGCTTTTCTACTTTATTTTTATTCTTTTCTTCCTTTTCTTTTTTTTTTATATTGGTTTATATCCATTCAACGATCTCCGATCTTCGATTGAAGTCAAACAACTCTGGAATGGGGTCATCATCATCTTCAAAAAGCTTACTGGGATTGCCATACACAAGACAGATACCACCATTTGTTAATTATTTCTTGCTTTTGAAAAAACACGCCAACTTTTTAGTAGAAAAAGGGAAAAGCGAAGCACCATTGAATTCAATCCCACCTGATTTCCGTTCCCAACACCCAACCCCACAACCAAAGAATTTTATCAAGGTAAGTTATTTTTATTTATTTATTTATTTTGATTCCAATACTGAAGGGGATTTGAAGTTATTTTTATTTCTTATTTTTTTCAAGTAGGCTTGCATTTTGGTGATTGATTTTGTAGTTTTAATATTTGTATTTGGATCCATTGTTAACGAAATATTCTGCGTAAACTTCAGCCCCTTATCTCTATCACTTCTCGACGGCAAATGGAGAAACATGTATCTTCAGTTCCTTATTTTGTTGTAGCGGTTCTTATTCATCTTTGGCAATGGCAGCACTAGTAAAAATGGTATGTTTTTATTCTATGGACTATATTGACAATTACGTTAGACTGAACTGTTCATGGCAATAATATGTTCTTTTTTTGGTTTTTGAACTTAGATTTGGATGGTTTTGATTATTTGTTGACAAATAAATCTGCAACACATAGATTAGATTTGAAGTCTCTGTTTATAATCTTACCAAAAATAAAACAGTAAACTTTCTTTGTTGCACTGTAGTCTCTACAATAAATGGATAAGATTTGTTGTACTGTAGTGTCTGTTTGTGAAATTGGGTTTTTTTACTTTGTTACACTATAGCTATATCAGAATGCGACTTCTAAATTTTGCTAGATTCTTCTACTTAGTCTTATAAGTCAAAAATCAATCATGACATTTCTTTACCTTTTTTCCTTTCTATTTCATGAATAATATAATACTATATACTGAAATGTAATTGAAATGTGTGTCAAATACATTTCATTTCATCTTCTTCTCCATTTAAATGCACTTCAGACAAACTTTTGAACATTTTTATTCTACTCAAATCTGCTGCCACTGCGGTAAGTTACTCTTGAAGTTAACTCAGAATCATGTATATGATCCCCTTCAATGCAACTGAAACCTAGCAATCAATCAATAAATGTTGAGTTTAATCTTTGTTATTGCTTCTCGTCATATTTAACTCTTTCTTTTGTTGATCCTTCTGTATAACTATCTACACTTATGCAAGAAAAATGCAAACATCACAGTATACCAGTCATATATAATACACCAGTTTAAGTTTTACTCTACCAATCTTCACTATTCTTTTCCTCCTACAGATCAATTTAGTCAGTAATCCACTGCTTTCGAGTTTCATTGTGCTATCTTCATTTGCCATTTCCAGTAAATTTTCTACAATTGCATAAATAATGACAATTTATACAATATTGTGTTATTGTATTTGATTTATACATAATCTATGTCATATTTTTTCTCTTATTTTTGTTTTTTTCCCTATGTGGTATGAACGTTATCATTACTACCCCTATTAGAGTGCCAAAAAGGTTAGTTCTTAAAGGTATCTTGATGCCACATAATTTCTGGAATTTTTGTCAAATATGAGTTATAGTAAACCAATTTCATTTATGGTTAATGAGTAAAAAAACCAGACCAATATTACACCACATCTGACTAATAATGCGCCACGTCTGACTAATACTGTGCCACTTCTGACTAATACTGCGCCATGTCTGGTTCATATTGCCCCACGTCTGGTTCATGATATACCACGTCTGGTTGATATTGCTACTCACTCTTGTTCTTTTTCTGCAGATCAATTTGCTCAGTAATCTGCTCCTTTCGAGTTTCATTGTGCTGTCTTCATTTTCAATTTCAGGTAAATTTTCTATAATTGGGTAAATAATAATAATTTATACAATATTGTGTCACTGTATTTGATTTATACATAATCTATGTCATGTTTTTTGTCTTCTTTTTGTTTTTTCCCCTCTATGATTCATAATAATAATATAATATGAATGTTGTCATGAATAGCACCATTAGAGTACTAAAAATTTGACAAGAAGTTATGAATCAAGAAGTTATAAAAGTTATGAATGTTTTTCCCCTCTGTTTTGAATCAAGAAATTATGACTAGCAACATTCAATGATAAATATATGAAGAAGCTGCTTTCATAGTGTGTTTAAACAATATGTTCATGATTTTATTTTATTATTAATGATATAATGTTATTATAATGGTTTCTTCATTTACTAACTTATATTTGTACCTTTTGTTTTTTTCCCTATGTGGTATGAACGTTATCATTACTACCCCTATTAGAGTGCCAAAAAGGTTAGTTCTTAAAGGTATCTTGATGCCACATAATTTCTGGAATTTTTGTCAAATATGAGTTATAGTAAACCAATTTCATTTATGGTTAATGAGTAAAAAAACCAGACCAATATTACACCACATCTGACTAATAATGCGCCACGTCTGACTAATACTGTGCCACTTCTGACTAATACTGCGCCATGTCTGGTTCATATTGCCCCACGTCTGGTTCATGATATACCACGTCTGGTTGATATTGCTACTCACTCTTGTTCTTTTTCTGCAGATCAATTTGCTCAGTAATCTGCTCCTTTCGAGTTTCATTGTGCTGTCTTCATTTTCAATTTCAGGTAAATTTTCTATAATTGGGTAAATAATAATAATTTATACAATATTGTGTCACTGTATTTGATTTATACATAATCTATGTCATATTTTTTGTCTTCTTTTTGTTTTTTCCCCTCTATGATTCATAATAATAATATAATATGAATGTTGTCATGAATAGCACCATTAGAGTACTAAAAATTTGACAAGAAGTTATGAATCAAGAAGTTATAAAAGTTATGAATGTTTTTCCCCTCTGTTTTGAATCAAGAAATTATGACTAGCAACATTCAATGATAAATATATGAAGAAGCTGCTTTCATAGTGTGTTTAAACAATATGTTCATGATTTTATTTTATTATTAATGATATAATGTTATTATAATGGTTTCTTCATTTACTAACTTATATTTGTACCTTTTGTTTTTTTCCCTATGTGGTATGAACGTTATCATTACTACCCCTATTAGAGTGCCAAAAAGGTTAGTTCTTAAAGGTATCTTGATGCCACATAATTTCTGGAATTTTTGTCAAATATGAGTTATAGTAAACCAATTTCATTTATGGTTAATGAGTAAAAAAACCAGACCAATATTACACCACATCTGACTAATAATGCGCCACGTCTGACTAATACTGTGCCACTTCTGACTAATACTGCGCCATGTCTGGTTCATATTGCCCCACGTCTGGTTCATGATATACCACGTCTGGTTGATATTGCTACTCACTCTTGTTCTTTTTCTGCAGATCAATTTGCTCAGTAATCTGCTCCTTTCGAGTTTCATTGTGCTGTCTTCATTTTCAATTTCAGGTAAATTTTCTATAATTGGGTAAATAATAATAATTTATACAATATTGTGTCACTGTATTTGATTTATACATAATCTATGTCATATTTTTTGTCTTCTTTTTGTTTTTTCCCCTCTATGATTCATAATAATAATATAATATGAATGTTGTCATGAATAGCACCATTAGAGTACTAAAAATTTGACAAGAAGTTATGAATCAAGAAGTTATAAAAGTTATGAATGTTTTTCCCCTCTGTTTTGAATCAAGAAATTATGACTAGCAACATTCAATGATAAATATATGAAGAAGCTGCTTTCATAGTGTGTTTAAACAATATGTTCATGATTTTATTTTATTATTAATGATATAATGTTATTATAATGGTTTCTTCATTTACTAACTTATATTTGTACCTTTTGTTTTTTTCCCTATGTGGTATGAACGTTATCATTACTACCCCTATTAGAGTGCCAAAAAGGTTAGTTCTTAAAGGTATCTTGATGCCACATAATTTCTGGAATTTTTGTCAAATATGAGTTATAGTAAACCAATTTCATTTATGGTTAATGAGTAAAAAAACCAGACCAATATTACACCACATCTGACTAATAATGCGCCACGTCTGACTAATACTGTGCCACTTCTGACTAATACTGCGCCATGTCTGGTTCATATTGCCCCACGTCTGGTTCATGATATACCACGTCTGGTTGATATTGCTACTCACTCTTGTTCTTTTTCTGCAGATCAATTTGCTCAGTAATCTGCTCCTTTCGAGTTTCATTGTGCTGTCTTCATTTTCAATTTCAGGTAAATTTTCTATAATTGGGTAAATAATAATAATTTATACAATATTGTGTCACTGTATTTGATTTATACATAATCTATGTCATATTTTTTGTCTTCTTTTTGTTTTTTCCCCTCTATGATTCATAATAATAATATAATATGAATGTTGTCATGAATAGCACCATTAGAGTACTAAAAATTTGACAAGAAGTTATGAATCAAGAAGTTATAAAAGTTATGAATGTTTTTCCCCTCTGTTTTGAATCAAGAAATTATGACTAGCAACATTCAATGATAAATATATGAAGAACCTGCTTTCATAGTGTGTTTAAACAATATGTTCATGATTTTATTTTATTATTAATGATATAATGTTATTATAATGGTTTCTTCATTTACTAACTTATATTTGTACCTTTTGTTTTTTTTTTTTTTACTTCGTGATATACTTATGTAATTGATAGATGGACAGAAATGCACAACATAGAAAAAATTATGCTACTATGCCTACAGAGAAAACAAAAGGCATTGTTGCAACGAATGTGTGAAGCTTATGCAAGAAAATGTGCCATACACACTAAAGTGAATGAAACTACTGTTCAGCCTCAGAATTTATTTGAGAATGCTGTTACTGAAAGCATTAGTACCAGTAATATCGAAACACAAAAACATGCAAATGAAAGTAACACTTCTAATACAATACTGCCAAATCAAGAATCAACATGTATAAAAATTTATAATTTATTTGTTTTAAATCTTCATTATTTCCCCAAATCTTTAAAGTTATATATATTGAGCAAGTCATTATTTTTCAATTAGGAACACATAAGCATTAATTCAACACAATTTTAACTACTATGAGTTATACTGTGGCAGAATCAATGAGTTCTCAAGTATCATATAAATTAGCAAGAGAAAGAAGAAAGAAAATCTTATGAGAGAGGCGTGCTATAAAAGTCTCCAATAAAGAAAAGTTAAAAAAATAAAACATCATCTTCTGCAGGTACACATTTTTTGTTTAAATTTTATACAAATTTTTTTTACAATAATAATATAATTCACTTTTCTTCCAACATAAAAATAATCAGATTTTAAATTTTTATCTTCTTATCTTAACATTATGTCTATCTTTTTTGCATCCAGGTTTTCCCTATAAAAAACTACCCGACCATCCTATTGAGCTTCCAAGTACTGAAAATTGTGAACATTATTCTGCAAAAAGATTCTATCTAGAATCAAAAACTTTTTGTTGTCAAAATGGAATTGTTTCACTGTCTATTCCACCAATGCCATACTCTTTAACTCACTTATTGACATCAAATGATGAGAACTCAAAACATTTCAGAAACAATGTTCGTACATATAACAATAAATTAGCATTCACATCTTTCAGTGCAAAATATGACCGAGTTTTAACAAAGAATAGTAGAGGAATGCATACCTTCAGAGTGCAAGGTCATGTTTACCATTACTTGGATTCACTAAAATCCAACAATGACAAACCAACAGGAATCCAGCTATATTTTCTTGACACAGAAGATGAAGTCAAACAAACATTACTTTCTTCTGATAAATTAAGAGAATCAATTTTGAGAACTTTGATGAAAACTTTGGAAAATAACCCATACTTTTCTTTTCTTAAAGATCTGCGTGATGTGCCAGATATAGAAAATCATAGAATAATTCTCAATTCTTCACCAGATTTGGATCAACGTAGATACAATTTACCTTTACAAAGTCAAGTAGGAGCAATATTTCGTGAAGATGCAACAATTGATGAATACATTGAAAGAACTGCACATATTAGAATATATAACAAGTCTGATACAAGTTATAGGATTAAACATTTTTATGCTTGCTATGATACATTACAATATCCTTTACTTTTTCCACGCGGAGAATCTGGGTGGCACCCATCAATAGAAAGAAAACAAAACAATCCAAGGCGTAGAAAAAGTTCTCATTGTGAAAATGAACAACCTTATAATCCTTCTGATATTTTTTCATCAGATGAACTAATCGAAAAAGAGGAACAAGGTAAGCTTCTATGTAAGGTAAAGTAATAATATTATTTTACTCATCAACTATAATAATATATTAATGCATTTACTTTTTTGCTATTGTAGTTACTCATGCAGGAACAAAGAGAAAAAATTATGTCACAACTAAAGAGTACTATTGCTATAAATTTCAAATAAGAGATAATGATAAAAGTATGCTGCTACACACTATGAGATTGTTACAACAATTTGTTGTGGATATCTATGTAAAAATTGAAACATTTAGACTAGACTTTCATAGAAAACATCAAGAAGAAACAAGGTCTGAAATTCTTCAAGGCGTCCTAGACAGTGTTTCTATTGGTCAAACTGATGGATCAAAAATTGTCCAAAGAGTTATACTTCCTGCTTCTTTTATTGGAGGTCCTAGAGATATACGTCATAGATATTTGGATGCAATGGCTTTAGTTCAAAAATATGGTAGACCTAACATTTTTATTACAATGACTTGTAACCCTAACTGGAAAGAAATCAAAGAAAATTTATATGTAGATGAAACTCCATTTGATAGACCAGATTTGTTAGCAAGAGTTTTTAGAGGTAAATTTGAATTGCTTAGAAATAATTTAATACAAAAAAATTATTTGGTCAAGTAGATGCTTGTGTACATGTAATTGAATTTCAAAAAAGAGGAATGCCCCATGCCCATTTATTATTAATCTTAAAGCCTCAATTTAAACCTTTAAATCCTGAAGCCTATGATAGAATCATTTCAGCTGAAATTCCAGATCCTGCAACATTTCCTGACTTAAATAGTCTTGTTATTAAACACATGATGTATGGTCCTTGTGGTTCTATGAATCCATTTAATCCTTGCATGCGTAATGGTGTATGTAAAAATCATTATCCAAAACCTTTTTTACAATAAACAACACATGGAGAAGGCATTTATCCTCATTATAGAAGAAGAAATGATGGTCAAGTAGTAAGAGTAAGGAAATATGAACTTGACAATCGTTGGGTTGTACCCTATAATCCATATCTCCTTGCTAGGTTTGATTGTTACATGAATGTAAAAATCTGTTCAACAGTTAAACTGGTCAAATATATATATATATATATATAAATATATATACAAAGGACACAATATTATAAATTTTAAAATTGATGAAGTAGATGCCTTAGATGATGTTGATGAAATCAAACAGTTTCAAGATGGTCGTTGTATAGGTCCATCAGAAGCAATGTGGAGAATTTATGGATTTGATTTAAACAAAATGACACCTTCAGTTTATACTCTTCAAGTACATCTTGATGGTGAACAAATTGTTTCGTTTCACAAAAACACAATCTTTTGAATCTTCTAAAAAAGTTGATTTGAAGAAGACAATGCTAACAGAATTTTTTGAAGTGAATCGTGTTAATAAGAACACTCGGTCTCCAAATTTATTGTATAAAGAATTTCCCCAACATTTTACTTGGAACAATCAGTATAAATTTTGGTCCATAAGAAAAAGTGATTCAACTATAGGAAGACTTGTAACAGCGTCACCAAAAGAAGGTGAAAGATGTTACTTACGATTATTGCTATCTTATATAAGATGTCCAACTTCATATCAAAACCTGCTAACAATTAATGGAGAAGTTTGCCCAACTTTCAGAGATGCAGCTTTAAAATTAGGCCTTTTAGATTCAAACAATTACATCAATTACATTGAAGAAAGTCTTTTAGAAGTTTCAACACATCAATCTCCTGCTGCTCTTGGATCTTTTTTTACAATACCTCTTGTATATTGTTATCCATGGAACTTGTGGGAAAAGTTTCACCCTTATTTTTCAACAGATTTTGAAAGGTCACCGTGTTTTATACATTCTAATTCAGAAGAAATTAAAAAATCTGTTCTTTTAGAAATAAATACGAAGTTGGAACAAATGGGTAAAAACATCAATGAGTAAAATTTAGTTGATGATAACCTGTATATACATTCAGGCGAAAAATTAACAAGAGAAATGGAAAATGAATTAGGCATAATTGTAAATGATGATGATCTTCAATCAATAAATCAATTCACTTCAGGACAGAAGAAAGCTTACTATAGTATTATGACTTGTGTACAATCTGGTAAAAGACAAGCATTTTTTATAGATGGTCCAGAAGGTACTGGAAAAACATTCTTATATCGCTCTCTTTTGGCTACTATTAGAAAAGAATAATATATAGCTTTTGCTGTAGCTACCTCAGGAATTGCTGCAGCAATATTACCCGGTGGTATAACTGCTCACTCAAGATTTAAAATACCAATACATTTAACAAATAACTTGACTTGTCAAGTCAGCAAACAAAGTACTACTGCAAAGCTAATTGTTCAAGCTAAGATTATTATTTGGGATGAAGCCTCAATGGCAAAAAGAGAAGCAATTGAAGCCTTTGATTTACTGCTTAAAGACATAATAGATAATGAAGAATCATTCGGTGGAAGATGAAAGATTATCTGCCTAGGCCTAGCTAGAAACTATCTTTCGTGCTATGCATTCCAAAATCGAAATCTCTGGCCAGGCCTAGACGCTAGCACAATTGCTATTCCAACCCTTTTGAAATAACATTGCACAGGATTTGGGTTTGCACTTATTCGATTTACCAAGCAACCAAAATTTCTAATTAAAAGTAGAACTTTAGAAAATACCTTTGAAGCGTGCACTCAGGTGATTCTCTTGTATGCCTCAAGACATTGATTTCACGTTGTGTGGGAAATGATCTAGAAACCAATTTAATCAGCTAATCACCACAATCCACTTGCCAGAAAATTCCAGCACCGCTGCACCTGGCATGTATAATAAACGCACTGCCCGAATAGAGAGAAAGTTACACACACAGCTGGTTTGAAAAAGGCCAAAATTTTGGGTAAAGCAGAAGAAAAAACCAGCCGCACAAAGCTCCAAAATTTGACTTGGAGAGAGAAGAAAATATTTCTCTCTCTAGAATTTTATATCTCTAGTTTTCCTGTCTTGAAAAGTTATGAATTGTGTGTCTTCAATAGCTAATCCCTTGTCTATATATAGAGTTACAAGAGAGACCCAAAGTTGGTTTAGGATTGGCCTTCATACTGGGTTTCTGTTTCATTCAATCCTGTTTCTGGACTAATACACATCCAACTGATACAAGGATCCACTTATCCCAAACCAGTTCCTGGTATGATTCACAACCAACTGACACAGAGATTCACTTATCCCAAACCAGTTCCTGGTATGATTCACAACCAACTGACACAGGGATTAATTAATTACTTAATTAATTAAATCTACATTTTCAACAACCCAATACATAATTAATCGTACCACTAACAGATTAATTATGGCACTACCATCCTACACCAGAATTGCTTCCGGAACAACTTAATTAATTTATTCATAATCTCCCCACATCAAAAATATAGTGCTCGTTAATATATTAATTTACTGATAAATTAATTAATCAACTTCTTTAATTATGAGACTAGTACCACTCGACATTTTTACTATACCGGACATAAGTCCACCAGCTGGGTTTAGTATAATAAACACAACGAGCTCATCTCGGGAGCACCATCACCCCGGATGCACCGGTACATGGTTTTCTTTCGACAAGCAGCAGCACACCAAGCAATTAAACATACGCACCCAACCTACCGAGATTATTGGCCACAATTGACCTCACCCTTTGGCAGATCAAAGTACACTATGTCTAATCCTCATGCCCACTCGAGTCTAGGGACTAAGAGATAGAATACCAATAACGATTTTTCTATTAAATCAGTATAAGACAAATCATTCCTAATGGTCAAGTTAAATACGCACTGGGTATAATTCTATCAATTTAGACAAACCAATTATCTGAATGACATAACAACCTAAACTGACAGTTTGTCCAAAGCTGTCTCGGTTACGAACCTCATTTATATATTATGTCTTTCAAACAATGATGAGATCTATTGTGTCACAAGACACCTCATCATCTACTTACATAATATAAATGGACATATCATGCACAACAAGATATAACCAAAATATAAATCGATATATTACTGGGAAAAAGTATAATACAAGCTTAGCTTATGTATTCAACTCCAACAATCTCCCACTAATACTTAAGTTGTGCTTTAAGTATACAACTACATACAACTCCTATACATTCTGCTGCTATACATCTAGAAAAACTGTCATGGCTCTCCTAAGTATCTGATTCCCATGCCCTCCACGTCAGCCTCAAAGACTTTCAAAGTTAATGTCTTCGTGAACGGATCTGCAAGGTTATCCTCTAATGCTATCTTAGCCATGACCATATCTTCCCTTTTTACGATATCTCGTATCAGGTGGTACTTACGCTGCATATGTTTACTCACTTTGTGGGCTGGTGGTTACTTCGAGTTTGCTACTGCACCGTTGTTATCACAATAAACCGTGACATACTTTTGCAAACCAGGAATCACATCTAAGTCCACTAGGAAGTTCTTGAGCCATAATGCTTCTTTCACTGCCTCTGATGCGGTAACATACTCAGCCTCCATGGTAGAGTCCGCCACGCATTTCTGTTTGACACTCCGCCAAACTATGGCTCCACCTCCCAGAGTAAACACATACCCTGAGGTAGACTTGCTCTTGTCCCTGTCACCTTAGAAATCTGAATCTGTGTAACCTCGGGGTACCAGCTCAGGCACCTGATAGACCAGAACTTGGTCCCTCATTCTGCGCAAATACTTGAGAATGTATTTGACTACCTCCCAATGAGCTTTCCTAGGGTTACTCTGATATCTGCTTACCATGCCAACGACATAACAGATATCAGGCATCGTACACAACATGGCATACATGTGGCTTCCTACTGCCGAAGCTGTTGGTGTATGTGCCCTAATGAGGGCTATTTATGTAAATAAACTTTGAGGGTTATTTATGTAAATAAGACATATGTCGTTTGATTGATTATTTAATCTGATGAGTTAATTTCATGATAATTATATTCTTGTGCATATCTAATTTCATGAAATCAATCCGCTAAAAGAAACACTCCATGGACTAATAGATCATGAGTGATTCTTTTGAGCATACTCGTACGAGGATCCTTAGACCAGAAATCACTGCATGGTCTTAGGTGAATTATGGTGTACTTTGGCATACGCCTAACGGGACTATAACAGGTTGCTAAGTATGGGTATGATTGGGTACACTATGAGTCATGCTAAGATATGTAGGTGAAGTGATGGGACTACAAATCTCTCTTAAGTGAGAGATGATATCAGGGCCACTTGATAGTGAACTGAGAAGTGCATGGCCATGCCCGAGAAATGATAATTGTTATCATTTGCTCGAATAGAATCAGTGTCACTGAGAGATCAAGTAAAATTGTTTAGCTTAATAAGGATGATGGTTC
Source organism: Knoxia roxburghii (assembly GCA_030378225.1). Taxonomy (NCBI): domain Eukaryota; kingdom Viridiplantae; phylum Streptophyta; class Magnoliopsida; order Gentianales; family Rubiaceae; genus Knoxia; species Knoxia roxburghii. The sequence goes on along the minus strand of CM059415.1, from coordinate 37,893,506 downwards.
CATGCCTTATGCTAAACATGATATCGATGTAGAGGACCGTGCATAGTATGCTTAGAAAGGTTGCGTTGAATCACCATTCAACCATCCATTCTAAATTGAGTAGTCATCATGTCTTGCTAGAGGCCACTGATGATTTATGGATTAATCTATGAGATTAATTTATCCATTGTCAATTTGGAATGGACCTACAGGATTGCACGTAAGTGAGTTCGAAGATTCTTGACGGTACTAGGTATAATTGTTATACTTAGAAAAATAATATTAAATTAAATAGTTTAATTAAATATTATTGAGAAGTTTTGGGGTATTAATCAATAGTTAATTAATTACTCAGGAAGAATTGAGAGAGACTGACAAATCAAATGACCTAGTTGCAATTGAGGTTCTTGACCCATCAGTCTGATCCATGGGTAAATGGTTTGATCCATGGGTCAAGTAAAACCCAATCAGTAAAAATAAAAATATTATATTTTATAATATATATATTAATAAAAATTAACAGCCACGGGGGTTGTGGGATTTGGGTAATCAGAATTTCCTTTTAAGAAAAGGAATTCTCTGGGAAAACTGAGAGAACAGAATTTTCAACAGAAAATTGTTTTCTGAAGAAAATTTTTTTCCTTTTTCTCTCGAAAAATTTTCTCCCTCTCTCTCATCAAAACTTCTTAACAGGAATCTACTAGCATCGAAGAACTCCGGTGCCTGAGAGTAGAGGACGCTTCAAGGAAGTGTTATAGAAAAATGACGAAACGCAATCTTCTAAGAGGAGCCAGGCGACGTGCGCAATCGATTACGCTTCAAGGGTAAGACATTTCGCCGTTTAATTTTGAATTAAATGCCTAAACACAAAACAACAGAAGCATAAGGAACTGCTTTCATAGCCTCTATCTCCTCAACAGTCTTCGGAGACTGTTCCTTAGATAGATGCACTCCATGTCTGAAAGGTAGAAAACCTTTCTTGGAGTTCTGCTTGTTAAATCAGGCCAGAATAGTATCTATGTACGAAGCTTGGGAGAGCGTTAACGAACGTTTCCTACAATCTCAAATTATATTGATCCCAAGGATATGTCCCGCTTCCCCTAAGTCCTTCATATCAAACTGCTTGGACAGCCATGCCTTTACGTCTGATAACACTTTCTTGTTGTTGCCAATTAATAGATTGTCATCTACGTAAAGAACAAGAAACACCACTGAGTTTCCATCACGTCTGCGGTGCACACATTGCTCATCCGGACACTGAGTAAATCCGTAAGACTGGATTACCTCATTAAACTGGATATTCCAAGATCTGGATGCCTGCTTAAGTCCATAAATGAACCTTTTAAGCCTGCAAACCTTATGCTCTTGGCATTTTTCAACGAATCCCTTTGGTTACTGTATAAAGATGGTTTCCTCAAGACTTCTGTTTACAAAAACTGTCCTGACATCCATCTGCCAAATCTCATAATCTAAATGAGCAAATATGGCCAAGAGAATCCAGATCGACTTAAGCATGGCTACCGGGGAGAAGGTTTTCTCATAATCGATTCCCTCTTTCTGAGTATACCCCTTCGCCACCAGCCTAGCTTTAAAGGTTTCCACCTTCTCGTCATCTCCTCTCTTATGTTTGTAGACGTACTTGCATCCAATGCGCTTGAACCCATCAGGCAGGTCCACAAGCTCCCAGACTTGATTGTGATCCATTGACTCCATCTCGAATATCATTGTCTTACGCCAAGATTCTGCATCTTTATCTCAGAGAGCCTCATTGTAGTTAACTGGGTCAGGTTTAAGAGCACCTGGGACTAGGTCTGAGGCCTCTCCCACGCCAATGAACCTATCAGGCTGTCTCACAACCCTTCCACTACAACGAGGCACCACCTGTGTAGGCACATCATCTGTGATCTCATGTGCAGTGTGTGGTGTATCTATTTGTGCTGGTGCATCAGGATTAACAGTTTGTCTTCTAAGCTCTTCTAGTACTATCTTACTCTTGGGCTTGTGGTTTAAGACATAGTCCTCTTCTAAAAATCTAGCGTTGGTACTAACCACTACCTTCTGATCTTTAGGACTTTAAAACAGACCACCCTTCATTCCCCTAGGATATCATACAAACAGCATTAATTCAGTTCTCACATCTAACTTTGTCTTATCTACCTTAAGCACATGTGCTGGGCAATCCCAAATTTTGAGATGTCATAGACTGGGCTTGCGCCCATTCCACAACTCTACTGGGGTTGAAGGCACGATTTTAGATGGTACAAAAATAAGAATATACATCACCGTTTCTAAGGCATATCCCCAGAACGAACTTGACAAATCACTATAGCTCATCAAAGACCTAACAATTTTTACGAGAGTCCGATTCATCCTTTCTGCTACACCGTTCTACTGTGGCGTGCCAGGTGCAGACAACTCAGACTGAATTCTGACCTCACAGAGGTATTCTTGAAATTCATGGGACAGGTACTCCCCACCACGATCTGAACGAAGTATCTTGATACTCTTACCATGATGCTTCTCCACATCTGCCTGAAACTCTTTGAACTTGCCAAAACATTCTGACATGTGACGCATTAGGTAAATGTACCCGTACCTTGAGTAGTCATCCGTGAACGTCACGAAATACTTGAACCCACCTCATGCCTGGTCCGTCATTGGTCCACACAAGTCAGAATTAATCAACTCTAATACTTTCTTAGCCCTATAACCTTTTGCCTTAAAAGGTCTCTTGGTCATTTTACCTTCCAAGCAAGATTCGCAGGTTGCATAACTGTCAATCTCTAATGAACCTAAAGGTCCATCATTGACCAACCTCTGAATCCTACTAAGGTTTATATGACCTAGCCTGAGATGACAAAGATAGGTTTGATTCATTTCAGAAGGTTTCTTCCTCTTATTAATGTTAGATAAAGAGCTATCTATTTATATGTTTTGCGCAACAGGGGAATTAGAGTTAACCACAAATAAATTACCAGCCAATGAACCAGAACAAATAAGTTTTCCATTTCTTCTAAAAAATACAGACTCATAAGAAAAAAAAACTTATAACCGTTCTTCAAGAGTTTAGAAACCGAAATAAGGTTCTTTCTGAAACTCGGTACATAAAGACAATTGAATAACTCTAATCTACAATTTTCAAAATTTAAATTGACCACTCCCACTTTTTCTACTGACACTCTCGTAGTGTCGCCCATGTAGATGTCCATCTCGCCCTCTCTAAGCTTCCAGATTACTTGGAACCCTTGCAAAAAATTACAAACATGATCAGTGGCGCCTGAATCCACACACCAAGTATCTGTGGGAATCACCACTAAACATGTCTCAGTAATTAGGGCAGAAACTATCGTAACTTTAAGCTTTGGACAATCCGCTTTCCAGTGTCCCGTTTTACCGCACTTTAAGCACTTGCGTTTGCGCTTGCTCCTCTTTGCAATCTCAGGCTTTGCAGCAAGTTTCCTGGCATTCTTCTTCTTATTATTCTTCTTGCCTTTAGGTACAGAAGAAGAACCTGAAGCCTTTACTGCGTTCAAAGCTTGCTTCTTCTCATGGAGGATGCCTTCGACCACCACCAAATCAGATAAGAGCTCGGGTAGAGTATATACTCTTTGGTTCATGTTGTAATTGACCCAAAACTACTCAAAACAAGAGGGTAGACTCTAGAGGATAATATCTATCTGACTTTTTGGGTTGATTTCTCCTCCCAACAACTCTATTTCATTGATGTGACTAATCATATGTAGCACATAATCTCTCACCGATCCCGCCTTCAGCCATCTTTGAGTTCATTAACTTCCTCATGGCTGCTTGCCTAGCAGTCCTGCCATGATGTGCGAACATCTCTCTCAGGTGAGCCATCATGTTGAAGGCAGAGACCATGGGATGAAGCTGATATTGCAGCACATTTGACACAGAGGCCAAAATATAGATAATTTATTGTCTTTCAAAATAGCAGCTAAGGTGTTGAATGTCATATTGATAAAACTGTAAAATAAATAGACAGACAATGTTTCAGTTACTTACCTAGAATTTTGAAAACATGAAATTCTAATAATTATTGACTTCCCTCAAAACAATAATTATAATTCACCAACATCTCATTCACCGGGATTCTCGCAAACCACGCAGTTTGGACGTTTATGCTAACCCACATTCTTTAGAGAAGAATCAAGTACATCAACTTCACTATCTGACCAAATAATCTATTAATCAATGTAGCTAATAGTCAGTGCTTTCAACCATACAAATAAGCAACGTAACATCGCGAGAGGAATTCTGCAGATCGTACACTAAGTGTATGCCAATACGTGACTTCTGAGTTTGTTACCTCAGGATAGTGCACCTCAGATAAAGAGTGTGTCGCATTTCTCCTAGTTAAACTTGTTAGAATTGAATACATAAGCTATGCTTGTGTTGTACTTTTTCCCAGTAATATATCGATTTATGTTTTGCTTATAATTTATTGTGCATAATATGTCCATTTATATTATGTAAGTAGATGATGAGGTGTCTTGTATGACACAGTAGATCTCATCATTGGTTGAAAGACATAATATATAAATAAGGTTTGGAGCCGAGACAGCTTTGGACAAACTGTCGGTTTAGGTTATTATGTGATTCGGATAATTGGTTTGTCTAAACTAATTAAATCATATAGATATGCCTGGGGTATATTGAACTTGACCTTTAGGAATGATTTGTCTTGTACTGATTTAATAGACAAATCGTTCCTTGTATTCTATCTCTTAATCCTTAGACTTGAACGGGCATGAAGATTAGACATAGTGTACTTTGATCTGCCAAAGGGTGAGGTCAATTGTGGCCAATAGTCTCGGTAGGTTGGGTGCACGTGTTTAGTTACTTGGTGTGCTGCTGCTTGACGAAAGGATACCATGTACCGATGCGTCTGGGGTGATGGTGCTCCCGAGATGAGCTCGAAATGTTTATTATACTAAACCCGACCGGTGGACTTATGTCCGGTATAGTAAAAAGGTCGAGTGGTACTAGTCTCAGAATTAAAGAAGTTAATTAATTAATTTATCAGTAAATTAATTTATATTAACCAGCACTATATCTTTGATGTGGGGAGATTATGAATATAATTTAATTAAGTTATTCCGGAAGCAATTCTGGTGTAGGATGGTAGTGCTAAAATTAATCCGTTAGTGGTACGATTAATTTTGTAATGGGTTAATTGAATAGGTAGAATTAATTAATTGATTAATTATCCCTAAGGGTTAACTGAGTAATTAACAAAGTGGAATTAGTTAATTAATTCCTAAGGGTTAATTGAGTAATAACAAAGTGGAATTATTTAATTTATTAATTAAATCTTAAGTTTCAATTGGAATTAGGAAATCCTAGAGATAAGGAAATCTAGTAGGATTTGGTTTATCCTATCAGATTGGTTGCCTAATTGGATTTGAAAACTAATTAATTTCCTAAACCCATTAGGAAGACCAATCCTAAACCAATTTGGGGTCTCTCTTGTAACTCTATATATAGACAAGGGATTAGTTATTCAAGACATACAATTCCATAAGTTTTCAAGACAAGAAAACAAGAGAGAGAAAATCCAAGAGAGAGAAAAAATTCTCTCTACAAGTCGGATTTTCAAGGCAAATAGGTGGCTGGTTTTTTCTTCTGTTTGGCCGAATTTTGGCCCTGTTTTATACCAGCTGCGCACAGCTTTCTCTCTCCAGGCGGTGCGTTTACAGTACGTGTCAGGTGCTGCGGTGCTAGAATTTTCTAGCACGTGGATTGTGGTGATTAGCTGATCAATTGATTTCTAGTTCATTGCCCACACAACATGAAGTCAAAGTCTTGAGGCATATAAGAGAATCGCCAAGTGCGCGCTTCAAAGGTACTTTTCTAAGATTCTGCTTTAATTAGAAATTTTTGTTGCGTGGTAAATTGAGCAAGTGCAAACCCAGATCCTATGTGGCAATTCTTTCAATTGGTATCAGAGCCTGGTTTTGGGTTTTGTGCTTGTTCGATTTATTACATGGTTATTTGCAGGTGGTTAAGAAATCCCGACTATTATGGTTACGTTTGTATGGGTTTTAATTAAACTCTGGGACATGTCCGGATTTGATTTTATTGTGAATGATTATAATAGTATAACAACGTGCTGGAAGCCATGTAAGATTAGATTAAATCTGTAATAGGATTTTTTCTATGTAATTTCAATTACTTAATTTTCTCAAAAGCCTTGTAGTAGGAGAATTAATTTTTGTAATCAAAGACGTTATGGTGGGCAACTTGAATTCGTGGGTTTTGGGTTATCGTTAATTCGTAAAAACCCAGGAAAACCCAGAACGAATTGCAAGAAGACCAAATAGCATGGGAAAAAGTGAAGGAGGCAGTGGCGGTAGGAGGCGACGCCTGCAGCAGTCGCCGCCGACGAACGCCCCAGCAGCAGCGCCCAACAGTTGCTGCTTGCAGTAACTGCTTTTCGCTACTGGGCCACGCGCACAGCCCGTGAGGCTGTGCGTCCGCAGGCCGGGTCGCTCGCACGGCCCGTGCGGCCTATGCTTGCACAGTGCCTCGTTGGGCATGCTATGCGTGTGCGGCCCGTTCGGGCTGCATTTTTGGCCCGTTTTTCCTCCAGTTTTCATTTTTTTAAGTTCAAGACTCTCTCCATCGAGTGACGTGATAGGACACGAGATCAAGGCAGAAGATGGAAGCAATTAAAACATAATAGTCGGGGAATTTATTTTTTGTATTTATTTCCTGTATTTATCATTTTAATTTTTATGCTATATTTTAGATGCATAACTTTAATGCATGACTGGTTTTATGGTTGCACAGAACTTAGGTTAGTTAATTGCATGTTAAAACCGGAAAAACCCTTAACTTGGAAATCTAAGTGGGAGCGGGTTGGTTTAATATTCCCATAGCCATCATTATGAGTTCATATGCGATGTGGGTGGGCTTGCGCATTGGCATTAGGGCCTTCCTCCATTCGGATGAGTCCAGCCCCGAGTTCGCTAGATTATGAATTTCGGAATAAGATGACTAGAGCGAGTTTGACTAGGAGAAATGCGACACCCTCTCCATCTGAGGCTCACTATCTTGAGGTAACAAACTCAGAAGTCATGTAATGGCATACACTTAGTGTACGATCTGCAGTATTCCTCCCAAGAGGTTACGCTGCTTATTTGTACGGCTGAAAGCACCGACTATTAGCTACATTGATCAATAGATTGTTTGGTCATATAATGTAGTTAATGAACTTGGTTCTTCTCAAATGAATGTGGGTTAGCGTAAACGTCCACACAGCGTGGTTGGCGAGTATCCCGGTGGATGAGATGTTGGTGGATTAAGATTATTATTTTGAGGGAAGTCAATAATTAATAGAATTTCATGTTTTCAAAATTCTAGGCTGAATAACTGAAACATTGTTTTTTTATTTTCCAGTTTAATCGATATGGCATTCAACCCCTTAGCTGCTATTTTGAAAGACAACAAATTAACTGGAACCAATTATGTCAACTGGAGTCGGAACTTGGACATAGTCCTGGCGGCTGAGCAGTATAAGTTTGTGCTCACCGAAGTATGTCCAGAAGTGCTTGATGAGAACTCTACCCAAGAGGATAGGGATGCCTATGCCAGGTGGAGAAAAGCGGATGAGATGGCGCGGTGCTACATTTTGGCTTCTGTGTCAAATGTGCTGCAACATCAGCTTCATCCCATAGTCTCCGCCTTCAACATGATGGCACACCTAAGGGAAATGTTTGCACATCAAGGCAGGACTGCTAGGCAGGTAGCCACAAGGAAATTAATGAACACCAAAATGGCTGAAAGCGGATCGGTGAGAGATCATGTTCTACACATGATGAGCAAAATCAATGAAATCGACCCGGAAAGTCAGATAGATATTATCCTCCAGAGTCTACCCTCTAGTTTTGAGCTGTTTTGGGTCAACTACAATATGAACCAAAGGGTTTATACTTTGCCCGAACTCTTGACTGATTTGGTGGCGGCCGAAGGCATCTTTCACAAGAAGAAGCAACCTTTGGTCGCAGTAAAGGCTTTAGGTTCTTCTTCTGGGCCAAAAGGCAAGAAGAATAATAGGAAGAAGAACGCCAGGAAACTTGCTGCAAAGTAAGACATCGCGAAGAAAAGCAAGCCCAAGGGCAAGTGCTTTAAAAGCGGTAAAGCAGGACACTGGAAAGCGGATTGTCCAAAGCTCAAAGGAACGATTGTTTCTGCCCTAATTACTGAGACATGTTTAGTGGTGATTCCCACAGATACTTGGTGTGTGGATTCAGGTGCCACTGAACATGTTTGTAATTCTTTGCAGGGGTTCCAAGTAACCCGTAAGCTTAGAGAGGGTGAACTGGACATCTACATGGGCGAGACTATGAGAGTGTTAGTAGAAGCAGTGGGAGTTGTCTTAATTTTCAAAAATTGTAGCTTAGAATTAGTGAATTGTCTTTATGTACTGAGTTATAGAAAGAACCTGATTTCGGTTTCTAAACTCTTGAAGAACGGTTATAAGTTCATTTTTTCTGATGACTCTGTACTTATTAGAAGAAATGGAAAACTTATTTGTTCTGGTTCATTGGTTGACAATTTATTTGTGGTTAATTTTAGCTCCCTGTTGTGCAAAACATAGAAATAGATAGCACAGTATCTAACATTAATAAGAGGAAGAAACCTTCTAAAATGATTCAAACCTATCTTTGGCATCTCAGGCTATGTCATATAAACCTTAGTAGGATTCAATGGTTGGTCAATGATGGACCTTCAGGTTCATTAGAGATTGACAGTTATGCAACCTGCGAATCTTGCTTGGAAGGTAAAATGACCAAGAGACCTTTTAAGGCAAATTGTTATGGAGCTAAAGAAGTATTGGAGTTGATTCATTCTGGCTTGTGTGGACCAAAGACGGTCCAGGCACGAGGGGGATTTGAGTATTTCATGACGTTCATGGATGACTACTCTAGGTATGGGTACATTTACCTAATGCGCCACAAGTCTGAATGTTTTGGCAAGTTCAAAGAGTTTCGAGTAGATATGGAGAAGCATCATGGTAAGAGTATCAAGACACTGCGTCCAGATTGTGGTAGAGAGTACCTGTCCCATGAATTTCGAGGTTACCTCAGTGAGGTAGGAATTCAGTCTCAGTTGTCTGCACCTGGCACGCCACAGCAGAATGGTGCAGCAGAAAGGAGGAATCAAACTCTTATGGAAATGGTTAGGTCTATGATGAGCTATAGTGATTTTCCAAGTTCGTTCTGCGGATATGCCTTAAAAATGACAATGTATATTCTTAATCTTGTACCATCTAAAATCGTGCCTTCAACCCCAGTAGAGTTGTGGAATGGGCGCAAGCCCAGTCTAAGACATCTCAGAATTTGGGGCTGCCCAGCATATGTGCTTCAGGCAGATACAGCTAAATTAGATGTGAGAACTGAGTTAATGCTGTTTGTAGGATATCCTAGGGGAACGAAAGGTGGTCTATTCTATAGTCCTAAAGATCAGAAGGTGGTGGTTAATAACAACGCTAGATTTTTAGAAGAGGACTATGTCTTAGACCACAAGCCCAAGAGTAAGATAGTACTAAAAGAGCTTAGACGACAAACTACTAATCCTGATGCACTGCCATAAGTAGATACACCACACACTGCACATGAGATCACAGATGATGCGCCTACACAGGTGGTGCCTCATCGTAGTGGGAGGGTTGTAAGACAGCCTGATAGGTTCATTAGCGTGGGAGAGGCCTCAGACCTAGTCCCAGGTGCGCCTGAACCTCACCCAGTTAACTACAATGAGGCTCTCTGAGATAAAGATGCAGAATCTTGGCGTAAGGCAATGATATCCGAGATGGGGTCAATGGACCACAATGATGTCTGGGAGCTTGTGGACCTGCCTGATGTGTTTAAGCCCATTGGATGCAAGTGGGTCTACAAACATAAGAGAGGACCTGACGGAAATGTGGAAACCTTCAAAGCTAGGCTGGTGGTGAAGGGGTATACTCAGAAAGAGGGAATCGATTATGAGGAAACCTTATCCCCGGTAGCCATGCTTAAGTTGATCCGGATTCTCTTGGCCATAGCTGCACATTTGGATTATGAGATTTGGCAGATGGATGTCAAGACAGCTTTCCTAAACGGAAGTCTTGAGAAAACCATCTTTATGCAGTAACCAGAGGGATTCATTAAAAAAGGCCAAGAGCATAAGGTTTACAGGCTTAAGAGGTCCATTTATGAACTGAAATAGGCATCCTGATCTTGGAACATCTGGTTTGATGAGGTAATCCAGTCATTCGGATTTACTCAGTGTCTGGATGAGTAATGTGTGTATCGCAGACGTGATGGAAACTCAGTTGTGTTTCTTGTGTGTTACATAGATGACATTCTATTGATTAGCAACAACAAGAAAGTGTTATCAGACGTAAAGACAAAGCTGTCCAAGTAGTTTGATATGAAGGACATAGGGGAAGCGGGACATATCCTTTGGGATTAAGATAATTTGAGATTGTAGGAAATGTTCGTTAACGCTCTCCCAAGCTTCGTACATAGATACGATTCTAGCCCGTTTTAACATGCAGAACTCCAAGAAAGGTTTTCTACCTTTCAGACATGGAGTGTTTCTATCTAAGGAATAGTCCCCTAAGACTGTTGAGGAGATAGACGCCATAAAGACAGTTCCTTATGCTTCGGCAGTAGAAAGTCTCATCTATGCCATGTTGTGTACAAGGCCTGATATCTATTATGCCGTTGGCATGGTAAGCGGATATCAAAATAACCCCGGGAAAGCTCATTGGGAAGCAGTAAAATGCATTCTCAAGTATTTGCGCAGAATGAGGGACAAGTTCTGGTCTATCAGGCGCCTGAGCTGGTACCCCGAGGTTACACAGATTCAGATTTCGAAGGAGGCAGGGACATGAGCAAGTACCTCAGGGCATGTGTTTACTCTGGGAGGTGGAGCCATAGTTTGGCAGAGTGTCAAGCAGAACTGCGTGGTGGACTCTACCATAGAGGCTGAGTACGTTGCCGTATCAGAGGCAGCGAAAGAAGCAGTATGGCTAAAGAACTTCCTAGTGGATTTAGAGGTGATTCTTGGTTTGCAGAAGTCTATCACGGTTTATTGTGATAACAACGGTGCAGTAGCAAACTCGAAGGAACCACGAGCCCACAAGGTGAGTAAATATATACAGTGCAACTACTACCTGATACAAGATATCGTAAAGAGGAAAGACGTGGTCGTGGCTAAGATAGAGTCAGAAGATAACCTTGCAGATCCGTTCACAAAGACATTGACTTCGAAAGTCTTTGAGGCTCACGTGGAGGGCATGGAAATCATATACTTAGGAGAGCCATGACAGTTTTTTTAGATAGATAGCAGCAGAATGTATAGGAGTTATATGTCATTGTATACTTAAAGCACAGCTTAAGTATTAGTGGGAGATTGTTGGACTTGAATACATAAGCTATGCTTGTGTTGTACTTTTTCCCAGTAATATATCGATTTATGTTTTGGTTATAATTTGTTATGCATAATATGTCCATTTATATTATGTAAGTAGATGATGAGGTGTCTTGTGTGACACAGTAGATCTCATCAATGGTTGAAAGACATAATATATAAATAAGGTTCATAACCGAGACAACTTTGGACAAACTATCGGTTTAGGTTATTATGTGATTCAGATAATTGGTTTGTCTAAACTAATTGAATCATATAGATATGCCCGGGGCATATTGAACTTAACCTTCAGGAATGATTTGTCTTGTACTAATTTAATAGACAAATCGTTCCTTGTATTCTATATCTTAATCCCTAGACTCAAGTGGGCATGAGGATTAAACATAGTGTACTTTGATCTGCCAAAGGGTGAGATCAATTGTTGCCAATAGTCTCGGTAGGTCGGGTGCACGTGTTTAGTTACTTGGTGTGCTGCTGCTTGTCAAAAGGAAACCATGTACCGGTGCGTCCGGGGTGATGGTGCTCCCGAGATGAGCTCAAAATGTTTATTATACTAAACCCGACCGGTGGACTTATGTCCGGTATAGTAAAAAGGTCGAGTGGTACTAGTCTCAGAATTAAAGAAGTTAATTAATTAATTTATCCGTCAATTAATTTATATTAACGAGCACTATATCTTTGATGTGGGGAGATTATGAATATAATTTAATTATGTTGTTCCGAAAGCAATTCTGGTGTAGGATGGTTGTGCCAAAATTAATCCGTTAGTGATACGATTAATTTTGTAATGGGTTAATTGAATAGGTATAATTAATTAATTGATTAATTATTCCTAAGGGTTAATTGAGTAATTAACAAAGTGGAATTGTTTAATTAATTCCTAAGGGTTAATTGAGTAATAACAAAGTGGAATTATTTAATTAATAATTAAGTCTTAAATTTCAATAGGAAATCCTAGAGATTAGGAAATCTAGTAGGATTTGGTTTATCCTATCAGATTGGTTGCCTAATTGGATTTGGAAACTAATTAATTACCTAAACCCATTAGGAAGACCAATCCTAAACCAATTTGGGGTCTTTCTTGTAACTCTATATATAGACAAGGGATTAGCTATTCAAGACATACAATTTCATAAGTTTTCAAGACAAGAAAACTAGAGAGAGAAAAAATTCTCTCTCCAAGTCAGATTTTCAAGGCAAATAGGCGGCTGGTTTTTTCTTCTGTTTGGCCAAATTTTGGCCCTGTTTTATACAAGCTGCGCACAGCTTTCTCTCTCTCTGGGCAGTGCGTTTACAGTGCGTGCCAGGTGCTGTGGTGCTAGAATTTTCTAGCAGGTGGATTGTGGTGATTAGCTGATCAATTGACTTCTAGTTCGTTGCCCACACAACTTGAAGTCAAAGTCTTGAGGCATACAAGAGAATCACCAAGTGCGTGCTTCAAAGGTACTTTTCTAAGATTCCGCTTTAATTAAAAATTTTTGTTGCTTGGTAAATCGAGCAAGTGCAAACCCAAATCCTATGTGGCAATTCTTTGAAAACTTACTTTAGTCATCTTACTCAAAAATTCATAATCTAGCGATCTCGGGGTTGTACTCATCCGAATAGAGGAAGGCCCTAATGCCAACGCGCAAGTCCACCCACATCGCATATGGACTCGTAATGGTGGCCATGGGGATATTAAACTAACCCGCTCCCACTTAGATTTCCAAATTGATGGTTTTTCTGGTTTTTACATGCAATTAACTAACCCTAAGTTATATGCAACCATAAAACCAACATGCTTTAAAATCATGCATCTAAAATACAACATAAAAATTAAAGCATAAAAATTAAAACAACAAATCCAAAAAATAAATACGAAAAATAAATTTCCTGACTATTATGGTTTTAATCGCTTCCATCTTCTGCCTTGATCTCGTGTCCCGCCACGTCACTCGATGGAAAGAGTCTTGAACTTCAAAAAACAAAAATTGGAGGAAAAAAGGGCCAAAACGCAGCCCGAATGGGCCGCACGGGCGCAGCCCACGGCCCAGCACGCGCTGCTGCCGCCTCCAGCTGCCGCGCACTGGTGCAGCTGCCTACTGCACCGCGCGGCAGCCCGCTGCCGTTGGCGGTGCCGGCGGGTCGTCGCCAGCTCTGACCCCTACTGCCAATCCCTCATTCGCTTTTTCCCACGCTATTTGATCTTCTTTCTACAAATTAACGATAACCCAAAAGCCACGAATTCAAGTTGCCCACAATAACCCCTTCGATTACAAAAAATTAATTCTCCTACTACAATGCTTTCTAGGAAAATTAAATAATCAAAATTACTTAGAAAAATTCCTACAACAGATTTGATCTAATCCTACACGGCTTCCAGCACGTGGTTATGCTATTACAAACACTCATAAAAAAATCAAATCTGAACATGTCCTGGAGTTTAATTAAAACCCATACAAATGTAACCATAATAGTCGGGATTTCTTAACCACCTGCAAATAAAACCATGTAATAAATCGAACAAGCACAAAACCCAAAACCAGGTTCTGATACCAATTGAAAGATTATCTGCCCGGGCCTAGACAGAAACTCACTTTCATGCTATGCATTCCAGAATCAAAATTTTTGGCCAGGCCTAGATGCTAGCATAATTGCTATTCCAACCCTTTTAAAATAACATTGCGCAGGATCTGGGTTTGCACTTATTCGATTTACCACGCAACAAAAATTTCTAATTAAAAGCGAAACTTTAGAAAATACCTTTGAAGCGTGCACTCAGGTGATTCTATTGTATGCCTCAAGACTATGATTTCACATTGTGTGGGCAACGATCTAGAAACCAATTTGATAAGCTAATCACCACAATCCACTAGCCAAAAAATTCCAGCACCGCTGCACCTGGCATGTACAATAAACGCACCGCCTGGAGAGAAAGAGAAAGCTACACGCACAGCTGGTTTGAACAAGGCCAAAATTTTGGCAAAAGCAGAAGAAAAAACCAGCCGCACAAAGCTTCAAAATTTGACTTGGAGAGAGAAGAAAATATTTCTCTCTCTAGAATTTTATCTTTCTAGTTTTCTTGTCTTGAAAACTTATGAATTGTGTGTCTTGAATAGCTAATCCCTTGTCTATATATAGAGTTACAAGAGAGACCCCAAGTTGGTTTAGGATTGTTCCTACTGGGTTTCTGTTTCCTTCAATCCTGTTTCTGGTCTGATACACATCCAACTGATACAGGGATCCACTTATCCCAAACCCGTTCCTGGTATGATTCACAACCAACTGACACAGGGATTCACTTATCCAACCCAGTTCCTGGTTTGATTCACATCCAACTGACATAAGGATTAATTAATTACTTAATTCATTAAATCTACCTTTGCAACAACCCAATACATAATTAATCGTACCACTAACGGATTAATTATGACACTACCATCTTACACCAGAATTACTTCTGGAACAACTTAATTAATTTATTCATAATCTCCCCACATCAAAGATATATTGCTCGTTAATATATTAATTTACTGATAAATTAATTAATCAACTTATTTAATTCTGAGACTAGTACCACTCGACCTTTTTACTATACCGGACATAAGCCCACCAGCTGGGTTTAGTATAATAAACATAACAAGCTCATATCGGGAGCACCATCACACTGGATGCACCGGTACATGGTTTCCTTTCGACAAGCAGCAGCACACCAAGCAACTAAACACGCGCACCCAACCTACCGAGATTATTGGCCACAATTGACCTCACCCTTTGGCAGATCAAAGTACACTATTTCTAATCCCCATGCCCGCTCGAGTCTAGGGATTAAGAGATAGAATACCAAGAATGATTTGTCTATTAAATCATTACAAGACAAGTCATTTCTAATGGTCAAGTTTAATACACCTCGGGCATATCTATATGATTCAATCAGTTTAGACAAACCAATTATCCGAATCACATAATAACCTAAACCGACAGTTTGTCCAAAGCTGTATCGATTACGAACCTCATTTATATATTATGTTTTTCAACCAATGATGAGATCTACTGTGTCACACAAGAGACCTCATCATCTAACTACATAATATAAATGGACATATCATGCACAAAAAGATATAACCAAAACATAAATCGATATATTACTGGGAAAAAGTACAATACAAGCATAGCTTATGTTCAACTTCAACAGAAAATTAGTTGTTTTTGGTGGCGATTTTCGCCAAACATTACATGTCATTGAAAAAGGAACTAGGGAAATGCAAATAAAAGCAAGTATTGTTAATTAATTTTTATGAAAATAAATGAAAATTCTTCATCTTACTGAAAATATGAGAGCTTTATTAGATCCAGGTTTTTCTAAGTTTTTGCTCATAATAGGTGAAGGAACTGAACTTACTGACACTGATGGAAACATTACTCTTCCTAAAGAGATTGTAATTCCTTTTACTGACAATAAAATATCTTTGAACAGGTAAGTAATGAAAAAATAATACAAATTAAAGTTTTTATAATTGTAATATTTAAATAATCTGATCTATATTTCACTATTTCTCAATTAAATTTTAAAACTTACTTTTTTATTTTTCTGCTGCTTCTAGTTTGATTCTTTCAACATTTCCGTGCTTGGATGTCTATGTGCGAGATCCATATCAAATGATAAATAGATGCATTCTTTGTCCCAAAAATAGTTTTGTTAGTGATATAAACGATGAAATAATTCATAAATTTCCTGGAAAATTGTTCATATATACAAGTACTGATAAAACAATAGATGAAAAGCATCAAGGAGATTATGAAGGTTTCTTGAATTCTCTTAATCCAAAGAGTCTTCCACCTCATAAGTTGCTTTTGAAAGAAAATTGTCCAACAATACTATTGAGAATTCTAAATCCAGTAGATGGTTTATGTAATGGTACAAGATTAATCTGTAAATAGTTAACTTCATTTACCATTCTTGATGAAATTATAACAGGCCAACATAGAGGAAAACAAGTCTTTATTCCTAAGATTCCTCTTCAATGTCCTGACAATGAAAAACAAGGAATACCTTTCATTCGTAAACAGTTTCCTGTTAAACTATGTTTTGCTATGACAATAAATAAAGCTCAAGGACAAACATTAGATTATGTTGGCATCTATTTGAAGGAACCTGTTTTCTCTCATGGTCAATTATATGTTGCATTATCAAGAGCAAGAACTACTGAATCTGTAAAGGTTTTGATTGTTCCACCAACTTTGGGAGAAGTTAAAACTGATTGCAAAACAACAAATGTTGTTTATACTGAAATCTTTGAGTTATCAAAACAAGAAACATAATGTTAATATACTTATAATATTGTATATTTTTGAATCAGGATGACTACATTGAGCTATATTAAAGACATCGATGAAATAATAGAAAATTGGTCTTCCATTGTCAAAGTTGAAGAAAAGCTCCAAGTTACTCAGTCTATAAATAGTCCAGAGAAAAAATATCAAAAATTTATATTTTCTGATGAAAAAGGTAAATCAAACACATTTAGTTTTAATACTTTCCAATTAAGAATTAATTCCTTTTCAATGCTAACTTTCTTGTTGTATTGTAGGGAGCAAAAGTTGAAGGAATAATATTCAACCAACACATTGATCGGATGAGCAAAAAGTTACAGATTTTTGGAAAATATAAGATTATTAATGCAGAAGTGAAGCCAATTTCAAAGAATTATCAGAAGCATGGAATTACAAAACAATGGGTGATCACATCCAAAACACCGATTTCTAAAATTCCAGAAGAAAACAAGAGAACTGTTGTTGACTACAATTATGTTCCATATTGACAAGTTGGCACACTACATTGACAAGAAAGATATATTAGTTGGTAAGTAAACTTCTAAATTTTCAAACCCTGGACTTTTTTCTAACATTATTGATTACATCTAACACCATTTCTTACATTGACTTTCTTTTATTTCTTCTTAAATTTATAGATGTCTTGGGAGTTGCTATAGAAGCATTTCCTGTCAAGACTATTATTAAGGATAATGGAGAGAGCATATTGCAAAAATTTCTGTTAATTGATCAAAAGTATTTCTCAAACTTAACAACCTTTACATACAACTGCATTTTTCACTGTCATATTATTATTCATAAAATCTTAACAATTTTATGTTCATTATATAGTATGAATGTTGTCATTTTATCATTGTGGAACCAATTCAAAACAGATAAAGGGAAAAGTATTTCTGATGACATAAACAATCACCCTATAATTGTGTGCCATCGAGTCAAAGTGACACTTTATAATGGTATAATGTTTTGTTATCTTAACTATAAAAGTAAATATGTTGTTTTTTAACTTATGTGCAAACTAAAATGTATTCTGACAATATTACCTTACAAATTTATATAATACTTAACATGTATTGCACTTACAACAAACTACAGATCAATGATTTTGATAAATCCACAAATTGATCAGACTTTAGACATTAAAAAATGGTATGTCATTTAGTATAAAATAGATAATAGTGAAATTATTACATAATTATTAATAACTCTAATGATATTTTCTAGGGCTGAAAGGAACTACAAAGAAATAAATGAATTCATCCAAAAAAAGGAATACCATAGTCATATTCCAAATTTGACTGCTGCAACTCCTGAGCATATTACATCTGTTGCAAGCATAGTTTCAGAGAAAAAAGTAAGTTAGTCAAATATAGTTTCAGAGCATAGTTTGCTATCTATATTAATATTGCTTTTATTCAAATTACCTATAAATTTTTCTACATTTCTTTACTCTCTAATACAGATTTTCTGGGTGAAAGTGTTCATGAATTTTAAAGATCTGTCTAAAAAATATTGGTACATGGCATGTCCAAAGTGCTACTCTGCCACTTCCTCTCCACATGGTGAAGTATACATTTGCAATTCTTGTAATGGATAACAAAAAGTTGAACCAAGGTAATGTAAACTATAACATTACTAACTTTGAATAAAAATCATATTACACTAGCTATGAATGTAATTAATACTGATCAGGTGTCGTTTTGACATTAACTTAACTGACAAAAGTGGTACTATCACTGAAACTATTTTTGGAGACTTGGCAGAAAAAACCTTGCAATTAACTGCTTCTGAAGTTATGTATACTGATTTGCAGGTAAAAATACTCCAACTGTTTTTCTTTTTCAAATTGTAATGCAATTATATTCAATTGGATTCAAAAAACTTTGCATTGTATTCAAATTATATTCATACTGATTCACCAAATTCAATTATTTAATTCTATCACATGAGAATGTTTCAAATTATATTTATACTTCAAGATTTTCATGTTTATGTACATGTATGGCATGAAGATATTTCACCAGTATTTCAAACGTATATTAGCCTATCAATCTTAAATAAATGATCATTTCTGTTGTTTGATCAACAGTGTCAGCTTTTAACTTTTGTTCAAAATTCCCTTCATTGAGGATAATTGTGCTGTATTAATAGCCAACAGTTTATGCTCATGTATTGAATATATTACAAGCACTTTTGAGTCTTTTCTCCCTTCTGACCTCATAATTAAATTATTACTGGAAGGATTTTTCAAACTTGTTTGTTCAAATTTCCCTAGAAAGAGAATAATTGTGTTGCATCAATGGAAATAGTTTATACTTTCTAACTAAGTTAAACAGAACATTGCAGCAGTTCATGCATTATCAACTTCTGCAAGAAGTTGTCATCTGAGAAACACAAAAGTTTTATGTTTCTTCATTTTTTGGTTCATCAAAAGTATATTTTCGTTCCTTTCTTTAGTTTTTTTCTCCTTCTTAACTGTGAGTGTAAACGGAAAATACTACATAAATACCAATCACTAATATAACTGAAAAACTTAATGCCAAAGTAGCTAATAGATCTAAAAAATATGTAAATTCTACTTCTGCAAAAATGCAAGAATCAACAAATTCTGTTTCCTTTTTGTTCACTAAAAAAACATAATTTCATGCAACAACTACTATGTACTACAAACTTTAGTTTTCTTGACTAGCATGCTCTTATAAATATGATTACTGCATCAGATTGTTTTATTCCTGCCGTCAGCCCTGTGTCTGGTCATCTTATCCACTTGTTCAAATGAATTCAAATATCAGTGCGAAAAACTTTACACTTTTATTTGAAATCTATTTATCTCTTAAAACTGCCTTATTTGAAATCTGATTACTGCATCAGATTGTTTTCTTCCCTTCCTTTCACTTTTCTAAAACAACAATTATATTGCTTCATTGTGTTGTTTGTTTTGTAAATATATTTTCAAAATTTTGTTACCACTGTAGGATCGTACTCCCGTTGTCATATTATGATCAAAAGATGTTATTGTTATGTAAGAGTATGCCAAGACCTTCCCTTTTTTGTCAGAAACAACAATCCTATATTATTAGGTTCTTACTGTGGATTGTAAATTATATTCGAAACTTCTTTAAATTAAGAGTAAAAGGAGGTATATATTCAGAACTTCATTACTGTGAACTGTGGATTATATTGAAAATATCTTTACATTATATTCGGAACCTCTTTTCAATCTTCAGATAAAGAAAAAGGAGATTTATATAGAAATTTTCAGCTCACCTTTCTTGATAAGCTTTTGAAGATGTCATTCATTAGCTGATAATGGGTTCAATTTCTTTTGATTGTTTTCTACTAACTGACAATTAGACAGCAAATGACTTATGTCATATTAGATCCTTTTCAAAATTCCTGTTGTTTGTAATGAATTTTGTAATGCATTAATTGGAATAGCACATGTCCCAAATCCATTCCAAATTTGAAGCTACAATGTTTTTTGTGCAAATAAAGTCAGTAGCAAAATTACAGCACACTCCTTCACGCAAAAAATACAACATTCTCCACTATTGTGAAGCAACCAGCCTCAACAAGCAACCACAAGAGACACTTGCAGATTCTCCAAAGCATTCTGTAATAGAGTCATTATCCAAGACTTTTACATCAAAAGGTTAGATATTTATAGATTTCTATTAATTATCAATTTTTATCTTTTTAATAATCAACTATTTACATCTAATTTAATTCAATGCTTTCTATTTGCACACAGAAAATGTTACTGCTGCCAAAAGGCTTAAGCTAGATTAAGCTGTCTTTAGCTGAAATATCCAAGGAAAATGAAGAAGCTACTTCAAACACAATAATGAAGAAGCATAAGGAAAAGAGTACAAATCATTCAAACATTCATCATTTTCCTCTTTTGATTGTGCAACTATCAATGTTGGTTAAAAGTGTAAGTAAATATCAATTAGGATTTAGCCTTTTGAAGTTCATGTGAAACTTAAAAATGACTTAGTATTTTGTTGACATGTACTATAAGAAACTCAAATAAATAATTACGAGTTTCTAAAGTAGATGTAAAACCTTTATAACTGTTAACTTTTGCTAATAGTTGCACAAACTTTGTAGTATTAAATTGCCATCTATTTGGCATTTATGTATTATAAACCAGCTTTTAAACATAAAGTTACTTCCTCCATGAAATTGTAATGTCTAACTTTCAATATGAATCAAATACAGTCCTATCATGATTAAAGAACTAATATGCATTAAAAACAACCAAACCGCTATATCAACCTTTTTTGTTTATAGCTTAGTTGGAGTTACAGCAGTACAAGATTATATTTCCAAGTTAATAAAGACCAGGAAATATAAATCGACTCACTATTTCAAGTCAACATAGTTAGTCCCAGGCTGTCCATGGAAACTATTATGGAATAATGTATATTATTCTAACATATTGTTCTCAGAACAACTAGCACCACGTCTCAAAACACATGAACCACGTCTCAGAACACATGAACTACGTCTCAGATCACATGAACCGCGTCAAAAAAAAAAAAACCACGTCCAGAAACGTCAAACTTAGCAAACATGGATGTACCCTATAATACAACCCACATCGTCTCAAATCATATCTCCTTGCTAAGTTTGACTGTACCCTATAATACAGCCCACAACATCTCAAAACACTAGCACCACGTCAAAAACAACTACCACAACGTCCACAAACATCTACATCCAAGTATGTGAATTTAAACTGACTTTTTTTACAAAGGCAGTTCACCACGTCTCATAACACTATCACCACGTCAATAACAACTAGCAGCACGTCCTCAAACGGTTACATCCATGTGTGAATTCAAAAAGATTTTTTTCACAAAGACAGTACACAACATCTCACAACACAAGCACCACGTCAAAATCAACTAGCACCATGTCCAGAAATGTTTACATCCATGCATGTCAGTCCAAAATCAACTAGTACCACATCCAGAAACGTCTACACTCATGCATGTGAATTTAAGCTAATTTTTTCACAAAGACAGCCCACAACGTCTCAAAACAACATGCACCACATGAAAAACAACTAACACCATGTCTAACAACATTTGAATTTAAATAGATTTTTTCACAAAAACAACCCACCACGTCTAAGAACAACATGCAACACGTCAAAAACAACTAGCACCACGTCCACAAATATCTACATCAATGCATGTCAATTCAAGATATTTTATCACAAAGACAGCCCACAAAGTCTCATAACACTAGCATCACGTCATAAACAACTACCACCACGTTCAGAAACGTTTACATCCATGCATGTGAATTTAAATTATTTTTTTACAAAGACAGCCCAAAAACAACAAGAACCACGTCAAAAACAACAAGAACAATGTCCACAAACGTCTACATACATGCATGTATTTTTTCACAAAGACAACCCACCACGTCTCAGAACACAAGAAACACGTAAAAAAAAAAAAAACTAGCAGCACGTCCAAAAATGTCTACATCCATGCATATGAATTTAAGGTATTTTTTCACAGAAACAGCCCAACACGTCTCACAAGCACCACGTCAAAAAAAAACACTAGCACCATGTCCAAAAATGTCTACATCCATTCATGTGAGTTGAAACTATTTTTTTCACAAATATAGCCCACCACGTCTAACAACACTAGCACCACGTCAAAAATAACTATCAAAACGTCTCAGAACACTAGAACCACGTCAATAACAACTATCACCTCATCCACAAACATCTACATCCATTCCTGTGAATTTAAACTACTTTTTTACAAAGACAACCCACCACGTCTCATAACACTAGCACCTCAACAACAAGAACAATGTTCAAAAATGTCTACATACATACATGTGAATTTAAGCTATTTTTTTCACAAATACAGCCCACCACGTCTCACAACACTAGCACCATGTTAAAAACAACTATCACAACGTCTTAGAACACTCAAACCACGTCAATAATAACTACCACCACATCGACAAACATCTACATCCATTCATGTGAATTTAAACTAATTTTTTCACAAATACTCTATGTGAATTTGAACTATTTTTTTCCACAAACGTCTACATCCATGATTGTGAATTTAAGCTATTTTTTTCACAAACACAGCCCACCACGTCTCAGAACACTAGTTCCACATCAAAAAAAAAAAAAAAAAAAACTAGCACCACGTCCACAAACGTCTACATCCATTCATTTGAATTTAAACTAATTTTTTTCTCAAAACTGTAGACGACATCTCAAAACAACAATCACCAAGTAAAAAACAACAATGGGCCGCGCATAGTGCGGCAAACACCACTAGTGTTCCCTTAATACATTACTTGAGTGCAACTGAAACAAAGAACAATTTCTCTTTTTCTTTTTTTCTTTTTTTCTAAGATGATTCCTAAAAAATCATTTGTGTTAAATAATCAGAATAACATGAGAAAGAATGACAAGATAGTTTCACAAGGGGGTTTTATTATTTAGCGCCCTCTTTCAAAAATTGTCGCCTTCACCTCCGGATTTATCATCGCAGCTCTTCTTCTTTCTCTTCTCGCGTCACCGATTGATCTCTCGACCTCCATCCGCCTTCACTGCTCTTTTTCTTATTCTTCTTCGCGAACCCTAGATCTCTAGTCTATCACTCGCCATTCGTTCAATGACTCCCACCAGAAGCCACAACCCTATATCTATTTATTCTCGAAGGTCGCCATACTGGATCTCCTCCCGTCAAGGGTGAAGGAGCCCCGTTCGATCTCCTCGTCGATCGATCCTGCCATTGCCGATTCTCTCCAATCCATTCGATCCCGGTGAAGAAGCCTCGTTCACTTGACTCCTCCCATTTGTTTGATCCGAAGAGTGAAGCAATACCGTTCGTTGATCGACTTTGCTGCTCAATCGATCAAAGGCAGTTCTTGTCCATCCCGATTGGTGCTAGGGTTTCTTCTTCTTCAATCGGTGATCGATGACACTAGGTTTCTATGGATGAAAGAAGGGTTCACATATGGGGATGAATGTTAGTTTTGAATACAGAAAAGCTATGGCTTGTATCAAAAACTAATATCCACAGATGACATATCATTTTGTTTCAGTATAAATCTGTTCCTTTATATCATAGAACTAGATAACGGGGTGTCGACAAACACAGTAGATACCGTTATTGGTTAAAGTATTGATATATAAAAAGTATGCTCGTAACCGAGATAGTCTGAACATACTATCGGTATAGGTTATTGTGTGGTTTGGAAATTGGTTTATCTAGACTAGTTTAAATCACACAGATATGCCCGGGGCATATTGAGCACGACCAGTTTGGATAGAATTGACTTGTACTGATCGGCGTAGTCAATTCGGTCCTAGTATTCCGTCTCTCAATCCTGAGATTGGGACGGGCGTGAGGGTTGGATATCGTGTGCTTTGATTTGCCAAAGAGTGAGGTCAATTGAGGCCAATACCTCGGTAAGTTGGGTATGCGGTGTTTAGCTTCTTGCGTGCCGTTGCTAGTCGGAGGAATCCACGTACCGGTTCGCCGGGTTGATGGTGCTCCCAAGATGAGCTCGTAAGGTTATTATACTAAACCTGGCCAGTGAACTTTATGTTCGGTATAATAAAAGGTCGAGTGGTACTAATCTTGGAAACCAAGAAGTCGGTGAATTAATTTGTCAGTAAATTGATAAACCGACGAGCACTAGATCTTTAATGTTGGGAGATAGAAGAAATAATAATGGCGCGATGTAAAGTCGTTTTTGAGCGGTAGTTCCATAATTGGTCCGTTAGTGGTACGATCGATTATGCGTTTGACTAATCGACAAGGTAAATTAATTAATCCGAAGGGTTTAATTAATATTTAATCGACAAAGTGAATTTAGAAATTAATTCGATTTTGAATTAATTAATTCTAAGGGTTCGATTAAATTATATTAACAAAGTGGATTAAATAAATTAATTTAAAAGGGTCGATTGAAGTTGATTAGTCGGGAAGACTTAGCGGTCAACGAAAGTGAAATTTTAAGGCCTAACTCGAGAGCCCATTAGGTCTCCTTAGAAGCTCCTATAAATACAACATATTGGGCAGCACAAACCCTAAGAAACTTGGCAGCCAAGT
This sequence comes from Knoxia roxburghii, assembly GCA_030378225.1. Taxonomy (NCBI): domain Eukaryota; kingdom Viridiplantae; phylum Streptophyta; class Magnoliopsida; order Gentianales; family Rubiaceae; genus Knoxia; species Knoxia roxburghii. The sequence goes on along the minus strand of CM059415.1, from coordinate 37,868,667 downwards.
TAGGCTAGAAAGAGAAAGTTTGGTCTAGAGAGAGAACGTGTCTTTCTTGTCAAGTTTTCTCTCGAAGTCGACCAAGATAACTTTCTTCTTCGTTAAGGAACTCAGCCCACTCGATTTTTAGAGCAATCGGATTGTCCCTTCAATAGAATAGCCGCTGGAATTTTCTGCAGTTTTTTTTTTCTGCGTAAGTTACGCAGCAGTTTTGTCCAGCAGATTGCTGATTAAGACTCGGGGTACTGATCCGGCATTAATCGCTTGTTGATCTCTTCCTTTTCGGTCGGTGATCCAAGTGGTCTACCGTGCAGATCGTGGCAGATCTTGGCTGTCTTTCCTTGCCGGGAGTTTGTGGGTTTAGCAGGAAAAAACCAGTGGCTGGTTTTCTTCAATTTTTGCTCTGGGCAGATTTATTTTGAGTTTTCTTGCGAAGCAAGTTTCTGGGTTTTCATCGTATTGCCGTGGGTAACTCCGTAGACGATAGCCCACACTATCTCGGAGTTTGTATTGGAAATTCTTCGGATTTCTTGTGGAATTTGCGCTAAAGATTGGGTTTTCTTTAAGTGAGGGACTTCGCTACAAAAGGTATAATCTTTAAATTCCGCTTTAATTAAAGATTTAATTTTTTGTGTCCCGATTAATAAATTAAATAAGTATAAACCTAGATCCGTTCATGGGTAAACTAATTTGAGCCTGAGCTTGGTCGAAAGCTTCCGATTCTGAAATGCATTGCACGAAAGTGAGGTTTTCGATTTAGCCCGGGCTTGTTCAGTTTTCCTTTAAATTGGTATCAGAGCGTTGGTTTCGGTCTTATACTTGTTTGATTTATTACACGGCTTTATTTTGGCATTATTATTTTTGTCGAAATGTATAAACAGGTGGTTATTGGTTTCCCGGCTATTATGGTAGAAATTTAATTTTCATTCATAAACCCCGGGACATGTCCGGGCTCATTTTATTTTTGAATGGAAATTTCTGTAATAGTAATAACCACGAGCTGGAAGCCGTGTAGGATTAGAAAAATCTTGTAGTAGGATTTGATCTAATCATGTCATCTTTAAATTCCTAGAAAAACGCCTTTGTATATAGGAATTTATGTACTATGACGAAGACGTTATTTTGGGTAACTTATATTCGCGGGTTTTGGTTTATCGTAATTTTGGGTGATTCCTAATTACGGAGTAAACCGAGAAAACCCGGGCGAATCGAGAGGAATCCAAATAACGAGTGGGAGCGACACGACGGGAAGTGTCACCGAGGCGTCAAGGAATCAACGATAGAGAAGGCCATAATAGTCGGGAAATTTCATTTTATTTAATTTCCCGTATTTATGATTTTTCGTTGATTGTGTGATTTTCGTTTTATTTTTCATGAACGAAATCCAAACCAAATGTTTTTCAAAAGGTAATGTGCAATTAACTAAGGTAGATTATTCGCATATTAAAACTCCAACGGTTTTATGGGTGCGAGTATCCATAGTTAAGATATTGCATGTTAAAACGTAAAAATCCTCAAATTAATTACATTCGCGGGTTTTGGTTTAATCGTAATTTTGGGTGATTCCTAATTACGTGGGGTTTTGGTTTATCGTAATTTTGGGTGATTCCTAATTACGTAGAAAATTGAGAAAACCCGAATTTTGGTTTATCGTAATTTTGGGTGATTCCTAATTACGTGGAAAACCGAGATAGAAAACCGAGAAAACCAGGGCGAATTGAAATTAATTAAAAATCTAAGTGGGAGCGGGTTGGTTTATAGCCCCATGGCCTCCATTACGGGTTCATTGGCGATGTGGTTAAACTTGCGTGCTGGCTTAGACCTTCCTCCTTATCGGATGAGTTTTCAATCACAGATATCGCCGGAATGAATTTCTAAAGGGATGACTATAGTGCGTTTAATTGGGAAAAGTTGCGACACCCTCGCCATCCGAGGCGCATTAGTACCCTAAGTAACAAACTTAGAAGTCACGTAATGGCATACACTTAGTGTACTGTTTATAGTATCCCTCCCATCGAGGTTACGCTATCTACGTATATGGCTAAAATTATCGACTATTAATTTCATTGATCATAAGATCGTTGGTTAGATAATGAAATTAATGAACTTTGGTTCTTCTCGAACGAATGTGGGTTGGCGTAGACGTTCACCCATCGTGACCTGCGTTAATCCCGGTGGGAGAGATGTCGGTAGAAGATTATATTTCTTTTCTGTGGATTTTTCAATATTTTCGAAAAAGTATACTGAGACTTGTTTTTTATTATTTTTCAGTTGATATGTCGTTCAACCCGCTAGCTGTCATTCTGAACCAAAACAAACTCACCGGTCCTAATTACATTGATTGGAAACTAAACCTGGACATTGTCCTAACCGCTGAGGGTTATAAGTACGTGCTCACTGAGGAGTGCCCCCTAAGCCCAGTGAGGATGCCACACCTGAGCAGCGAGAGCCATATACGAGGTGGCAGAAAGCTGATGAGATGACCAGGTGCTACATCTTGGCTTCCATGTCAAGTGTACTGTAGCACCAGCAGCAGTTAATGACCTCAGCCTACGATATGATGCTCAACCACAGGGAGATGTTTGGACATCAGGGCAGGGCAGCCAGGCAGTCAGCTATGAGGAAACTCATGAATGCCAGGATGGCTGATGGCACTTCAGTGAGAGATCACGTACTGGAGATGATTGGTTGCATCAATGAGATCGAGGTACTGGGAGGTGATATTGATGGGGAAACCCAGGTCGATATTATCCTTCAGAGCTTGCCTCCCAGTTTTGAGCAGTTTCGATTGAACTATAATATGGGGAATCTCTCATATTCACTTTCTGAGCTCATGACTGTATTGGTGTCTGCTGAGAGCCTCTTCGCTGAGAAGAAGCAAGCCTTGGCTACTGTTGGTCCCTCAGGTTCCTCTGCTGGGCCCAAAGCCAGGAAGCAAAAGAGGAAGAGAGGCCAGAAAGCAGGAGCCAGTCATCGACCCAAGGCAGGCATTGCCAAGAAGCAGAAGCCGAGAGGCAAATACTTCAGATGTGGCAAAGCGGGACATTGGAAGAAGGACTGCCCAAAGCCTCGAGGTACGTGTAAATTTTCCCTAGTCACTGAGACGTGTTTAGCGGCGATTCCCACGGATACTTGGTGTGTGGATTCAGGAGCCACTGATCACGTTTGTAATTCTTTGCAGGGATTCCAAGTGACCCGGCTGCTTAGAGAGGGAGAGTTGCAGGTCTACCTTGGGGATACTACCAGAGTTTTTGTGGCTGCAGTGGGAGTTATATGTCTTTATTTTTCAGACTCTATTTTATATTTAAAGGATTGTCTTTATGTACCAAGTTTTCGAAAGAACTTGCTTTCGGTTTCGAAACTTGTTATGGATGGTTATAAGTGTGTATTTTCTGACGGTTCGGTTTTTATTAGAAAATGCCAGAAACTTATATGTTCCGGTACATTGGTTGACAATTTGTTTTTAATCAAGACTTACTCCCCAGTTGTGCAAAACGCAGAAACTAGTAACTCATCACCGAATCATAATAAGAGAAAGGAATCTTCCCTTTGAATCAGACTTATCTTTGGCACCTGAGACTAGGTCATATCAACCTTAGTAGGATTCAAAGGTTGGTCAAGAGTGGGTCTTCGAACTTACTAGATATTGACAACTATTCGACCTGTGAGTCCTGCTTTGAGGGTAAAATGACCAAGAGGCCTTTTAAGGCGAAGGGGTATAGGGCCAAGGAGGTTTTAGAGCTGATTCATTCTGACGTGTGTGGGCCTATGTCAGCTCAGGTTAGAGGTGGTTATGAGTATTTCGTGATTTTCACGGATGATTACTCTAGATATGGATACATATACCTGATGCGCCACAAGTCTGAATACTTTGGCAAGTTCAGAGAATTCAAGGCAGATGTGGAGAACCATCTGGGTAAGAGTATCAAGTCACTGCGGTCTGATCGCGGTGGCAAATACCTCTCTAGTGAATTTAGGACCTATTTGTCAGAAGAGGATATTCAGACCCAGTTGTCTGCACCTGGCACACCCCAGCAGAATGGTGTAGCAGAGAGGAGGAACAGGACTCTTATGGAGATGGTTAGATCGATGATGAGTTACAGTGAGTTGCCTACCTCATTTTGGGGTTATGCCTTGGATATAGCTTGTTTTATCCTCAACCTTGTGCCATCTAAGTCTGTGCCTACGACCCCAGTAGAGTTGTGGAGTGGGCGAAAGCCTAATCTGAGACATCTCAGGATTTGGGGTTGTCAATCACATGTGCTCGAGGCAGATGCAGGCAAGTTAGAGGCGAGATCCAAGGTTATGCTGTTTATAGGCTACCCCAAAGGAACGAGAGGTGGTTTATTTTATAGTCATCAGGATCAGAAGGTGGTGGTCAGCACCAATGCCAGATTTCTTAAGGAGGACTATATTTTAGATCACAAGTCAAGCAGTAAGCTAGTATTGGAAGAGCTTAGAAGTAAGTCCACTATTCCAGATGCACACGTACAGGAAGACACACCACAAGAGACTGCACACACTATCACAGATGATGCTCTTACACAGGCTGCGCCTCGTCGTAGTGGGCGGGCTGTGAGACAGCCCGAGAGGTACATGGGTTTGGGTGAGTCTTCGGATTTTATCCCTGGTGCTCATGAACCAGACCCAGTTAACTACAATGAGGCTCTCCAGGATAAAGATGCAGATTCTTGGCAGAGAGCGATGATTGCTGAGATGGGTTCTATGGACTCAAATCAAGTCTGGGAGCTGGTAGACCTTCCTGATGGGTTTAGGCCTATTGGGTGCAAATGGGTCTACAAGCAAAAGAGAGGATCTGACGGGAGGGTTGAGACCTTCAAGGCTAGGCTTGTGGCGAAGGGGTATACTCAGAAAGAAGGGATCGATTATGAGGAGACCTTTTCCCCGGTAGCTATGCTTAAGTCGATCCGGATTTTTTTGGCCATAGCTGCTCATATGGATTATGAGATTTGGCAGATGGACGTCAAGACAGCTTTCCTTAATGGAAGTCTTGAGGAGACCATCTTTATGCAGCAACCAGAGGGCTTCATTGCTAAGGGCCAAGAGCACAAGGTATGTAGGCTTAGGAGGTCCATTTATGGACTTAAGCAAGCATCCAGATCTTGGAACATTCGTTTTGATGAGGTTATCCAGTCCTATGGATTCACTCAGTCTCCGGATGAGCAGTGTGTTTATAGCAGGTGTGATGGTGATATAGTGGTGTTCCTCGTACTTTATGTAGATGACATTCTTCTTATTGGCAACAGTAAGAAGGTGTTGTCAGACGTAAAGGCATGGTTGTCCAGGCAATTCGATATGAAGGATTTGGGAGAGGCTGGACATATCCTTGGGATCAAGATTATTCGAGATCGTAGGAGACATTCTCTGACTCTCTCTCAGGCATCCTACATAGACACGATTCTGGCCCATTTTAACATGCAGAACTCCAAGAAGGGTTCACTACCTTTCAGGCATGGAGTGCATTTGTCTAAGGAGCAGTGTCCTAAGACTGCTGAGGAGATAGGTGCCATGAAGGCGGTACCCTATGCTTCTGCAGTGGGTAGCCTCATGTATGCTATGTTGTGCACGAGGCCTGATATTTGCTTTGCCGTTGGCATGGTTAGCAGATATCAGAGTAACCATGGGAAGGCTCACTGGGAGGTAGTAAAATGCATTCTCAAGTACTTGCGCAGGACGAGAGATTATGTCCTAGTTTATAGAGCGCAGGAGCTTGTACCATTGGGTTACACAGATTCAGACTTTCAAGGAGATTTGGACAAGAGTAAGTCTACCTCTGGGTTTGTGTTTACTCTAGGAGGTGGAGCCATAGTATGGAAGAGTGTCAAGCAGAAATGCGTGGCGGACTCTACCATGGAGGCCGAGTACGTTGCCGCTTCAGAGGCAGCGAAAGAGGCTGTATGGCTCAGGAGCTTCCTGATGGACTTAGATGTGGTTCCTGAGTTGCCTAGGTCTATCACAGTTTATTGTGATAACAATGGTGCAGTTACTAACTCGAGGGAACCACGAGCCCATAAGGTGAGTAAACACATAGAGCGCAAGTACCACCTGATACGAGAGATCGTAAAGAGGGGAGACGTGATCGTGGCCAAGATAGCTTCAGAGAACAACCTTGCAGATCCTTTCACCCAGCCATTGACCCCAAAGGTCTTTGAGAGGCATGTGGAGGGCATGGGAGTCAGATTCTTGAGAGAGCCATGTGAGTGAGCTTAAAAGTGTTCTGGAGATTTCATTATGACAGCAGTGTAATAGCGGGTTGGACAGTTTTTGAACTTCTTAGCATAGCTTTGAGTATTAGTGGGAGATTATTAGTTTTGAATACAGAAAAGCTATGGCTTGTATCAAAAACTAATATCCACAGATGACATATCATTTTGTTTCAGTATAAATCTGTTCCTTTATATCATAGAACTAGATAATGGGGTGTCGACAAACACAGTAGATACCGTTATTGGTTAAAGTATTGATATATAAAAAGTATGCTCATAACCGAGATAGTCTGAACATACTATCGGTATAGGTTATTGTGTGGTTTGGAAATTGGTTTATCTAGACTAGTTTAAATCACACAGATATGCCCGGGGCATATTGAGCACGACCAGTTTGGATAGAATTGACTTGTACTGATCGGCGTAGTCAATTCGGTCCTAGTATTCCGTCTCTCAATCCCGAGATTGGGACGGGCGTGAGGGTTGGATATCGTGTGCTTTGATTTGCCAAAGAGTGAGGTCAATTGAGGCCAATACCTCGGTAAGTTGGGTATGCGGTGTTTAGCTTCTTGCGTGCCGTTGCTAGTCGGAGGAATCCACGTACCGGTTCGCCGGGTTGATGGTGCTCCCGAGATGAGCTCGTAAGGTTATTATACTAAACCTGGCCAGTGAACTTTATGTTCGGTATAATAAAAGGTCGAGTGGTACTAATCTTGGAAACCAAGAAGTCGGTGAATTAATTTGTCAGTAAATTGATAAACCGACGAGCACTAGATCTTTAATGTGGGGAGATAGAAGAAATAATAATGGCGCGATGTAAAGTCATTTTCAAGCGGTAGTTCCATAATTGGTCCGTTAGTGGTACGACCGATTATGCGTTTGACTAATCGACAAGGTAAATTAATTAATCCGAAGGGTTTAATTAATATTTAATCGACAAAGTGAATTTAGAAATTAATTTGATTTTGAATTAGTTAATTCTAAAGGTTAGATTAAATTAAATTAACAAAGTGGATTAAATAAATTAATTTAAATGGGTCGATTGGAGTTGATTAGTCGAGAAGACTTAGCGGTCAACGAAAGTCAAATTTTAAGGCCTAACTCGAGAGCCTATTAGGTCTCCTTAGAGATCAACAAGCGATCCAAGTGGTCTGCCGTGCAGATCGTGGCCGATCTTGGCTGTCTTTCCTTGCCGAGAGTTCGTGGGTTTAGCAGGAAAAAACCAGCGGCTGGTTTTCTTCAATTTTTGCTCAGGGCAGATTTATTTTGAGTTTTCTTGCGAAGCAAGTTTCTGGGTTTTCATCGTATTGCCGTGGGCAACTCCGTAGACGATAGCCCACACTATCTCGGAGTTTGTATTGGAGAATTCTTTGGATTTCTTGTGGAATTTGCGCTAAAGATTGTGTTTTCTTTAAGCGAGGGACTTCGCTACAAAAGGTATAATCTTTAAATTCCGCTTTAATTAAAGATTTAATTTTTTGTGTCCTGATTAATAAATTAAATAAGTATAAACCTAGATCCGTTGGTGGGTAAATTAATTTGAGCCTGAGCTTGGTCGAAAGCTTCCGATTCTGGAATGCATTGCACGAAAGTGAGGTTTTCGATTTAGCCCGGGCTTGTTCAGTTTTCCTTCAATGAACAGGCATGGACTATCGAGCAAAGAATCACGATGGTGATGGAGGGACTAGTGCGAGGGGAGGGAGTATATCTGCTCAGAAAACGGAGAGATGGGTGGTGATGATTTTCGACGAAGAAGAAAGCACTGGAGACATATACGTTGAAGGGAGATGGTCGGTGTGGTGAACAACAATGAGGAGAGAGAAACTACAATGAGAGAGGGAGAAGAAAGAGACCAGAAAGAGAGGGTGGCGGCAACGACGGAGGGCAGAAGGGAGAGAGAGGGAGATAGGAAAAGGGAGGGTCTGGCGAAGAAGGAAGCACTTGAGACAGATATATTGCAGGGAGATGGTCGGTGTTGTGAACGGCAACAGGGAGAGAGAAAGAAGAAAGAGACCTGGAAGAGAAGTGTGGCCATGGCGACGGAGGGCACAGGGGAGAGAGAGGGAGAATGGAAGGGGATGGGTCGGTGGAGGAGGGCAGGGGGAGAGAGATGGGAGAAGGGAAGGAGGAGGATTGAAGGATTTGCCTAAAAGTTAGAGACAATTAGGTCCAAAAGGGGATGAGAATAATAAAAAAGACGATAAATAATAATCGTATTCCACACAATAGAAAATAAAAGTTGTAATTGGATAGTATATATGAAAGTCAATTAATCTAATTTCTTACCAAATATTATGGGAATATAGTGTAATGCTTCAAATCAGGTAATGATATCTTTGACTTGTACAAAATATGGATATTAATTCAAATCAAAACGTTCATAACAGTTCCTTTTGAATGTCTTCGGAAAAAGAATAATAATCTTTTCAATATGTCAGTTGAAAACCTTTGCTTTAATTAATAAAAGTTTATGCAAATTATATGGTACACCTCATGGGTATGGAATATTACACCCCTAATCTTTTTTTATATAAAATTTTAGGAAAATTTAAATGGTTAAAAGATTTTTGTATTATTCCTCACTCTCTTCAGAAGAGTGTGTACAATAATTATGATAAATTTTAATTAATTAAAAGATGCTTATGTTCATTAATTGTACATTCTATCATTAAATAATGGATAAATATTTTTAGAAGCTGCATTTGATTCTTACTCCTTCCAATTAATGTGTATTCATCAAAGGGTTTAGGGTTTAATTATTTAGGGGGTTAGGGTTTAGTTATTAATCAAATGGATTATGGTTTAATTATTTAGGGGATTAGGGTTTAGTTACTCATAAAGGGTTAGGATTTACTTAGGGTTTAGGGTTAGGGTTTAGTTATTCATCAAAGGGTGTAAGGTATGTTTTGAAAAAAGTAAAAAAAAAGTAATAAGTTTTTCATTGAAATTACGTATCATTTTTTCAAAATATTAATTTATTTTCATCAAAATTAGAATCAAATCTAGGGTTTAGTTATTCATCAAATGGTTAGAATTTAGTTATTTAGGGGTTAAAGTTTGGGTTGTGTTTGGTACGAAAATTTTTCTAGAAAAAATAAAATACGTCTTTTCATCAAAATTACTGATGTTTTCCTCAAATTTTCATTGATACTCATCAATATATTGGTGTGTTTTCATAAAAGTTATAAAATTGTAGTTTAATCAAAAGTATGGTTTATGGGACTTGCTATTTGTATCATGAAATTGCTATTTGTATCATAAAAAAAAAAAAAAAAAAATATGACGAAAATGCCCTTATGAATTAAATTCTTGATAAATTGGCAGATTTTATGTAAAAAAATGGGCCAAATTGCGTTTTTCCTCCCCCAAAACGCTGAAGTTTGACAATTTCGCCATGGTAGAAACGTCAGTTTGTAGCGTTTTTTACAGTTATTATGTAAAAAGTGTTGCGTTTTGTACGTCTGTTATGTAAAAAGTGCTGCGTTTTTGACATGCATTATATAAAAAGTGTTACGTTTTAGGTTGCTGGAAACTAAATCTTGGTGCGTTTTTGGCTGCTGGAAACGCATAATTGTAGCGTTTTTGGCTGCATGAAACGCAAAATTGTTGCGTTTTTGATTGCAAGAATCATAAATGTGCTGTGTTTTTGGTAGAAATAATTGTAAGAATTCTTTTTTTTTTTTTTTGGTTTTTGTACGATAATTTTTACCATACTGCATACGTACTGTTTCGTATGTAATTTTGATTGTGTTTTTGTATAATATAATAGTAAATGTGTTTTGTTTTAATTAATGTGTGTATTCACATACAGGATGACGATGATGAGTCCGAGGAGAAGGAGGTGTATGAGGATGAAGAGGAGGCGGAGAAGGAAGAGGAGGATGAAGATGACAATGAGGCGGATCATGCTCAAGGAGAGGCGGTGGAACTTGAACCTGGCACAGATTTGAGTGGATATTTCAAGATTGACAGAGAGTTTCGCACGATTGGCAAGACCTTGAAATATTGCCAGAAAATAGCTAAGAGGTTTAAGTTCCTAATTACAAAGAGGGGAGGTAATCAAGGATTTGCGACGTACTACTTTTCTTGCAAGCGACGGAGAGATCCTGCCAAAGCCCCTCTCCCAACCAGACGAAAGAATACAAGAAGGAGCGGCACTAATTGCCCTTTTAGGTTGACTTGTAAGACAATTGATCTGGGACATCACAAGGTTTATACAAATCCAGGAGCAGCGTCAACTCACAATCACACTGGTATTACATTATTTGCGCATAATAGTAATTAAGTTGATTGATGTGTTGTATGCATGAATTGTTATTATAACTAAATGGTATTTACAGGTATAAGGCATCCATGTGGTCACAGACAGTTGAGCCATTTTACAAAAGAGTCAAAGGCTGTTGCTGAATTTTTGCTTCGGTCGAATGTGAAGTCAAAGTGTGTTTGGGAAGCTGTTAATAAACAGTTTCCCGATTCCCATGTACCAATCAAATCAGTGTACAATTTGAAATGAGAGATGAAGACCGTCGGATTGGAAGGTAGGAATATTGCGCAGCAATTTATGCATTTGGCTGAGGAGAAGCAGTATTATGTCAAGATTCTCAAGGATGCGAACACTAATGAGATCACACATGTCTTCTTTGCACATCCAACCTCAATTCAGATGTTCCACAGATGGTATTGGGTGGTGGGGATTGATTCTACCTACAAGACCAACAACTACCAAATGCCTGTCGTCGAGATGGTAGGTATGACTCCTACAAATAAGAATTTCAATATTACATTTGCTATTATTAGAAATGAGTCGAAGGAGTCATATGACTGGGTTATGAGGAACTTGAGATTTTTGCTGCCGGCTAGTTTGTCACCTAGTGTGATTGTGATAGATAGGGAGTTGGGTTTGTTACAACCAATTAAGGATCATTTTCCCGCTTCACATCACTTGTTATGTTTGTGGCATATTGGGCGTGATGTGAATGCGTGGTTGGAAAAAAATGTTGGGAGAAGAAACAAAAACTTAGCATGTAATATTCATGACAACTGGTGGAAGAAAATTATTAAGACTCCGACAGTAGAGGAGTTTAACCGTTTATTACAGAATTTCAAGGTTAAGTACAGTCTCATTGAACCGTTAGCTGTTGATTATCTTGAGACTACATGGCTCATTCACAAGGAGAAATTTGTTCGAGATTGGACAAATCAATTTCTCCACTTTGGTAATACTTCCACTAACAGAGTAGAGGCTTCACATGCTGCTATGAAAGATTTGCTTAATTTTTCCACCAATTCCCTTGACACTTTGTTCACAAAGATTGACTCTCATCTCAGCCACTTGTACCCTCACATCGGGTTATTTAATTTTTAATTGTTTAAGTTTTTTTCATTATTAGTTCATATCATTCAATTTTGGTATACTACTATTTATTTCAAATGTTTTAATTAATTTTATTTTTAATTGACATTATTATAGAGGCTCTCTTGAGGCTTCCATCTCCACGACTCAAACAAGTATGCAGGGATTTCCATACTGTTATTTGAACAAGTACGTGTCACACCATTGTTTGAAGTTGGTTAGTAAAGAAGTTCGACGAAAGAATAAGTTGGCAGGCGCAGTACTCGAGCAATGTGGATGTGTGCCCAAGGTGACACGTGGGATTCCCTGTGCTTGTGACATATTCAAGGCACGGTCATTGCCTGAATATCCCCTACTTCCACAAGTGCATGAGTTTTGGAAGAGGTTGACCATTGTGCCATCACAGGGGGATGCGAATTACATTGATGAGGACATCAGGTGCATTTTTAAATTATGAACTTTAATATTATTCAATTGATTTGACATTTCAAATTTTTTAAAAATAGTTTACATATAATATATTTGTTTGTTAAGGTATTTCAACGAGGAAGTCATCCCTACAGTATCTACCAGTCCATCTTTTTTGGCCCGTCTGTTGAATAGGGCGTACGTAGAGCATATGTACCCTGACATGGCCAGTGTTGGAGAGCCAGATACCTCGGGACCCCAAAGGGGGCGACCACCAAGTAGATTACATCATTCTGTAATGCGCGAGTGGAGTTCACGAGAAAGAGCGACACGTGGCTGACGTGGCAGGTGTCGTTCAGGTTCATCCGGCCGCTCGAAAGGTCGATCACACCGCATTCATACAGGTTTTGATGGTGGTTCTCCATTAAGGATAGGTAAATAAGTCATTTTAAATTTTTGAATAAAATAAATATAGTATGCATTTATGTTTATTAAATGAAACATAATTACTTGACAGGTTCTGGTGGAGACATTCAGTTTGTGCCAGCATTTTTCCAACCTTACTGTACAGGCTGGTCAGATGTAAATGGGGATGGCCATTGTGGTTTCTGAGTAATTTCTACTTACCTTTTTGGCCACGAGAAATATTGGAGATTAGCTCGCAGATCATTGAGTGGGGAGATTATGAGCCACCCGGACAGGTATAGGGGTGTATTCCAATCGTTGGAGTTGAGTCCCCCTGATGGTGATCACGTGGCTATGCTACTTCGGCGAATAAATTTTGAAGGCACAGATTGTGGTGAGCAGCATTAGATGGCTACACCTACGGATTTGTTCCCTCTCGCCACTTATGCAGATGCACTGGTAATACATTTGAGCCGTACTCGTTCAGATGGAAATTATTCTGTATTACCTTTGTGTTCCTCCACTGGCGACACACAACCTGAAAGGGTTATAGCACTTGCACATGTAAATGGGAACCATTACGTACGTGTCGATGTGGTCGATGAGTGTCCTATCCCGCCGTTGAGCTTTGTTTGGCCACATCAGCGTCATGCTGAAAGTGTAGGTGATTGGCCACAAAATTTGGCAGCTAGATTTAATGCTTGGAATGCACTGCGTGATTGCTAGGATGTATATTGTAGCGAGCAATATGTTGTATTACTATTATTCTTATTGTAACATTTTGTAAATTCCAACGTGTTGTCTTTCATTATTTGTTTGTTTCGTGTCAACGCAATTTGTGTTACTCTTTAGGTACGTGGAATGTTTGATGAAATATACGTATAAAATACAACCGATTATAGATATCAGATCAACAGATTTTGGAATTTACTCTAAAATAAAATATAATGATCACATAAATAATAATAATATTTGAGCACTTATACAATGAAAATAACTAATACAATACAAAATCATATCGACCGGTCGAACTCATCCTCTAGATCTGCAGTGGCGGGTGCGAACTCAGCGTACAGATCTGGAACACTCTCCCGCACTACATCTAATATTGCATGATGTAGCTGACCAAATCGACCCATCCACTACAAATATACAAACAATATATTAGTGTCAAATAAAATGAATTGAACTTAATAAATAAAATAATTTGCAATTATACATCAATACTTACAAACTCTGAGGCGGCACGACGTGGACGAGGGCCAAATCCTAATTGACATGGAATTCTCTAAACAGTCTTCAGTCCGGTCTTTAGCCTTTCAGAATCGAAGGGGCTATAGGGTTTCCTTCGTACATGAAGGCCTTCTTGTTACAACAGACGGTTCGATCAAAGAGTGCAGCTGGCTAAGCCGCATCTTCTGCTTTAGCTTTAGCGGGAGTGCTTGAAAGTCACTGTCTTCACTTAGTCCAAAGAGAGCAACAAATCATCTTCCGTCACTAGCCATTGCTCTAGATGCTATCGTCTCGAAGAGTCAGAGTCATATGCCGATCTTCATGCCATCTTCATTACTATAACTGCCTGGGGATCGATGGGAAGTACTCACGGACGTGATCAGGGACGAAACCACTCCAAATAGTCGTCGACCGCAGCACTCCGAGTAACAGCTCCACCGGTACGCTGTCGGCTAGTGAGGGAAATACCCATGGACGACGTGCCAAACTCCTCCCATGTAGACTCGGCAAACTCAACGGCATGTCGTACCACATATGGTCTCCCTGTGTAGCCGCGGTAAGTATCCCGGCCCGGACGGATGAAGCGAGCTGGAATCCACTGGACATAACCAAGCTGGCGAACGCATCGGTCTGGCATGTAAGGCTCGATGTGATCCCTGTACGCAATAAGTCCTCGGTACAGGGTCCTCGGCGTCTGCGAAATGGCGTCCCGTCCGTATGGCATCCAAGTGACCTTTGAAAAGTATTTAAAAATCTTAAATAATAAAATATATGAAAATATATTAAACCAAAATATAATTGTTAAAATTTCTAACTATTTACTAAACATGTCGGCTGTCATCTCGTCCAGCATAAGTCGTATGGCGGCTAAGCGCTGCTGTGTGCCCCGGTAGCTGTCGATGGCCCACCTCAATGCACGCGCCTGTGTGTCATGCAAAGGAAGGGGCATAGGATGGGGTCTAAAATCGAGAAAGTGCTCGTAGATCCATGACTGTACTAGAGTCATGCATCCAGCGAGGCTCTGCGTCCCGTGACGACTCGCGCACCCTAGATGGTGGTACAGGAATGCAAGTGTCGCTGTACCCCATGCCTCCTGGCCAATCTGGTCCAGCCCTTCCTAACCTGTACCACAAGGGCTGGCATAAACTTATTGGAACTTTTGTCTGTAAACAGACAAGTCCCAATAAGGCTCCATACTAAAATGGCAACATCCAAATCATCCCTGGCCCGCTGCATACACCGCTCGATCACCCGCTGAGTAGAAAATCCGCCATTCCTATACAACTCCCCGTTTATACGCTCCTCAGGCGGAATCTCTAGCAAACCTCTCGACCATGACAGTATAGTGGGCCCCGGTGTAACCTCGATGATGAGTCGACCATCTACTGGAATCCTCAAAATCTCCCACACATCGTGTAGGAGGATGGTCATCTCTCCGAAGGGGAGGTGGAATGAGTTCATATCCGGCTGCCACATCTCCAAAAAAGCATTGATGAGAGGCTCATCAATGCTCCGGTGCATACTGCGGGGCAGGTGTCCAAGTCCTGTCCTGCTCAAAATCTGCGCACCCTCAACCGTCTTGGATGCGATCCACCTCTCAAACATGTCGTGCATACTACCTCTATTGTGGCATCTAAGGTGGTATCTAGTAGGCACCCCCTCCTGCCAATATCTAGATACCACATGCCCTAAAAAGCTAGGTATGAGGCTATCATCTATAGGGCCCCCCTCAATGGGCCCTATAACTATCCAACTCCGATCCTGCCTCACGCGCTTCCTAGGGTGAACTATATAGACCAAAATATATATATAAATATATAAAAATATATATGTAAATTAAATGTATAAAATAAATAAACAACGTAATTAAATTAATGTAATTAAAAATTAAGTACAATAATCAACTAATATGATAGGTGTTTTTCAACGTGTTCAGAAAGTTTTTTTTTTTTAACATGGTGATAGGTGGTTTTTACGTCATGTTAGTTTATGCAATTTGTAATCTAAATCAACTAAAATAATTAAATAAAAACACAAATAAGTCAAGCAAATACATATACAAATTAAAATAATTACTGAACTACATAAAAACACACAATTAAGTCAAGCAATAAACAATTCTAATTTTATCAACAATTAAATTAAATCAATTACTTATTATAAATACTAATACATATAAATTAAAACGCGTACCTGAAGCAGGATCCACCACCTCGAACTGGCCGTCGTCCTGATTCCTATACCGGACGGTCCTCTCAGCATGTGGGTGAGAAGGGTCACCTCCGTAGGTATCCCCCTCACCCTGATCCTCCAGTGGTCGTCCACTCCCACTAGCCTCCTCTTGCCGTGACTGCTCATACGGATGTTCATCCTCCTCCTGATGCCTAATATGCTCATCCTCACTCTCATCAGTGTCATCGGAATCAGTAGTATCGTAATACTCATCCCTCAACTGAAATGAGGAGTCATCGCCACCTCCAACTATTCTACAGCCTCCCCGTCTACCACCTCCTCGTCCACCACCTCCCCGTCCTCCCTCAGAAATAACAATCCCACCTCCACCACGACCCCTACCCATCCCTCTACCTCCTCCCCTCATCACAGGTACCTTCTGCCTTCTAGCAGAAGCTGTGGGACGCTGCCTATCCACTTGTGGCTTTAACTTAGCGCCACCCTAAATAAATAAATAAATAAATCTAAGCAATTATATTGTAAAATTCAATTATGGAATTTAAATCAAATTATGGATAGGGGTCGTGGTGGATAATCAAAACGCCTTCGGCCGGCGTTTTGAGATACTCAAGACGCCGGCCGATGGCGTTTTGAGATACTCAAAACGCCGGTCGATGGCATTTTGAGACCCCAAAACGTCATCGGCCGGCATTTCTGGCATACAAAAAGCCACCAAATCCATACCAAATTGCGATTCTACATGCCTAAAACGCACCTAAACACAGATTTCTAACAAAAATAACGCAAATAAACACTTATTGAATGCATATAAATGCCAAAAAATGCAGAAAAAACGTAAATTTATAACGATTTTTACCCTGTTTATCAGTGGACCTTTGCCCGCCCCGTGCCTTTGTGATGATTCGCCATCTCCTCTGTCCATTTCTGCGTTTTTGGCCGACAAAATCTAAACAACTTGGCGTTTTGGAACTGAAATTTTTAGGAAAAAGTTGACAAAATGCTGCTGCTGAGGAGTTGAGTCTTTTTAAAAACGTTTTTTCAATCATCAAAAACGTCTTTTTAAAAAGTTGACAAAATCGTTCAGTTTTGACGTTTCCAATCATCAAAAACGTCATTTTACGTAATTTTTACATGTAAAAAACGTTTTTTTCATGCGTTTAAGTGTGTGGTAAAAACGCATTTTTGGTGCGTTTTTGTCCCGTCCTTAGTATTTTCTACAAATGTTCCATCATAAGGGCGTTTTGGTCTTTTTATTATTTTTTTATTTTTGTTGTGATACAAATAGAAATTCTATGATACAAATAGCAATCCAGATGGTTTATCCAAGGTCAAAAGCACAGGAACTGGTGGGCCAGAGAAATACCACCTGCTCTTTTCCGAGGAATTTTTGTCCAAAAGGGAATTAAAAATAAATGTGTGGATTGAAAAGAGGAAAATTTTAGAAGTGCGGACAAAATGGGGCCTATCGGATTCTTAAAATCCGAATTTTTAAAAATTCACATTTTCAAAATCTGAAAAACTACGAAAATCTGTTTAATAAAATACTAATGATTCTAATTAATTAAATTAACAAATTTCAGATTTTAGAAATCCGAATATTGAGGACGGTCTACCACGTCTCAAAACAAGTAGCGCCACGTCTCAAACAACATGCACCACGTGCAAAAACGTCTACATCTGGACATGTGAATTTAAACTGATTTTTCTACAATAACATCTCACCACGTCTCAGAACAACTAAAGCCACGTCCAAAAATGTTAACATTCATGCATGTGAATTTAAACTGATTTTTTTTCACAAAGACAGTCTACCACGCTAAGAACAACTAGCACCACGTCTAAAACAAAAAGAACCACTTCAAAAAACGTCAACATCCAGACATGTGAATTTAAACTGATTTTTTCACAAAACATCTCACCTCGTTACAGAAAAACTAGCACTACGTCCAAAAACGTCTACATACATACATGTGAATTTAAACTGATGTTTTTTTCACAAAGACAGTTTTCCACGTCTTAGAACAACTAGAACCATGTCTTTAACAACTAGAACCACGTCCAAAAATGACTACATCCAAACATGTGAATTTAAACTTATTTTTCCACAATAACATCTCACCTCGTCTCAGAACAACTAGCACCACGTCCAAAAATGTCAACATCCATGCATGTGAATTTAAACTGATTTTTTTCAAAAAGACAGTCTACCACGTCTAAGAACGATTAGCACCTCGTCTAAAACAACAAGAACCAAGTCCAAAAAGTCTACATACATGCAAGTGAATTTAAAATAATTTTTTTTCACAAAGACAGTCTACCACGTCTAAGAACAACTAGCACCACATCTAAAACAACAAGAACCACATCCAAAAACGTCTACATCCAGACATGCGAATTTAAACTGATTTTTTCAAAAAAACATCTCACCTCGTCTCAGAAAAACTAGCAATATGTCCAAAAACATCTACATATATATGCATGTGAATTTAAAATGATTTTTTTTCACAAAGACAGTCTACCATGTCTCAGAACAACTAGAACCACATCTTTAACAACTAGAACCACGTCCAAAAACGTCTACATCCAGATAAAACGTTCGGATTAGGGAAATTCAAAATACACCAAATACGGATTTCCGAAATCCGAATTTAATAAAAAGATTCAGATCTTCTAAATCCGAAATAAATTAAATTTGGATTTAGAAGATCCGAATTTAAGCTTATTTTTTCATAAAACATCTCACCTCCTCTCAGAAAAACTAGCACCACGTCCAAAAACGTCTACTTACGTGCATGTAAATTTAAACTGATTTTTTCCACAAAGACATTCTACCACGTCTCAAACAACTAGAACCACGTCTCAAACAACTAGCACTACGTCCAAAAATGTCTACATCCAGACATGTGAATTTAAACTGATTTTTTCACAAAACAACTCACCTCGTCTCAGAACAACAAGCACCACGTCCAAAAACGTCTACATCCAGACAAGTGAATTTAAACTGATTTTTTCACAAAACATCTCACCTCGTCTCAGAACAACTAGCACCACGTCCAAAAACGTCTACATACATGCATGTGAATTTAAAATGATTTTTTTCACAAAGACAGTCTACAACGCCTCAGAATGACTAGAACCACATCGTTAACAACTAGAACCACTTTCAAAAACGTCGACATCCAGAGACAGTCTACAATGCCTCAGAATAACTAGAACCACATCGTTAACAACTAGAACCACTTTGAAAAACGTCGACATCCAGATAAAATGTTCGGATTAGGGAAATCCAAAATACATTGAATTCGGATTTACAAAATCCAAATTTAATTAAAAATTTGGATCATCTAAATCTGAAATAAATTAAATTCGAAGTTAGAAGATCCGAATTATATTAGATTCAGATTTAGAAGATCTGAATTTAATTGAAATTCGGATCTTCTAAATCTGAATTTAATTTAATGCGGACAATTATAAGAAAGAATAGACAGTACAATAATCCAACAATAACACTTATACCAATATACTAACCATAATGTATTCATAGAACTTCTATCCAATATACAAATACAACATGACCATAATCCAATTCCCAAATTTAATCCATCGAACATCAAATAAGCAATTCTTCCAATTACATATACCTTTACATCAATACCTAACCAAATCACCAATGCAACTACACATAATCAATTATACCTATAAGCACTTGTAAACAATTGTACCAATTACATACATATGAACATCATATCATTCCATCGGGGTCATATAGTCTACCAAGCCTTGTACGATCTCATCTGGGATGAGAGACGGGACACCTTGTAGCTCTATGGGCCGTACTTCCACTCCTTGTGCATTCATGATCTCTGATCTAAGAGTTTTATGGAGATAAAACAATTAAAATGACCATATAACTCTTAGAAATGTTCATGATCTTGTAAGTAGGTGTTGTAATAAGATAAAACAAATAAAATGGCCATACAACATCTCAACTCGTCTCAGAACAACTAGCACCACAGTCAAAAATGTCTACATCAATTCATGTGAATTTAAACTAATTTTTTTCACAATGACAGTCTACCACATCTCAAACAACTATCACCACATCTAAAACAACTAGCACCACGTCCAAAAACTTCTACATCCAGACATGCGAATTTAAACTGATTTTTTCACAAAACATCTCACCTCATCTAAGAACAACTAGAACCACGTCCAAAAACGTATTTGGTGGACCGAAATTTTCATAATCTCTTATCTAAGGGTTTTGATAAGATAAAACAAATAAAACGGTTATACAATTCTTATAAATGATCATGATCTCATATCTAAGACTTGTAATGAGATAAAACAAATAAAATGACCATTCAACTCTTAGAAATGTTCATGATCTCCGATCTAATAGTTTTTTGAGGATAAAACAATTAAAAGGACCATATAACTCTTAGAAATATTCATGATCTTGTAAGTAGGTGTTGTAATAAGATAAAACAAATAAAATGGCCATACAACATATCAATATCGTCTCAGAACAACTAGCACCATACATCCATTCATGTGAATTTCAACTATTTTTTTCACAAAGACAGTCTACAACGTCTCAGAACAACTAGCACCACGTCTCAAAACACTAGAACCACGTCCAAAAACTTCTACATCCAGACATGTGAATTTAAACTGATTTTTTCACAAAACATCTCACCTCGTCTCAGAACAACTTGAACCACGTCCAAAAATGTCTACATCCCCGCATGTGAATTTAAACTAATTTTTTTCACAAAGATAGTCTACCACGTCTCAGAACCACTAGAACCACGTCCAAAAATGACTACATCCAGACATGTGAATTTAAACTGATTTTTTCACAAAACATCTCAACTCGTCTCAGAACAACTAGCACCACGTACAAAAATGTCTACATCCATGCATGTGAATTGAAACTAATTTTTTTTCACAATGACAGTCTACCACGTCTCAAACAACTAGCACCATGCCTCAAACAACTAGAACCATGTCCAAAAATGTCTACATCCCGACATGTGAATTTAAACTGATTTTTTCACAAAATATCTCTTCTCGTCTCAGAACAACTAGCACCACGTCCAAAAATGTCTACATCCATGCATGTGAATTTAAACTGATTTTTTTCACAAAGACAGTCTACCACGTCTCAGAACCTCTAGCACCACGTCTTAAAAAACTAGAACCACGTCCATAAATGTCTACTTCCAGACATATGAATTTAAACTGATTTTTTCACAATAACATCTCACATTGTCTCAGAACAACTAAACCCACTTAAAAAAAGTCGACATACATGCACGTGAATTTAAACTAATTTTTTTTCACAAATATAGACTACCACGTCTCAGAACAACTAGCACCACGTCTCAAACAACTAGCACCACGTCCAATAACGTCTACATCTAGACATATGAATTTAAACTGATTTTTTATCAATAACATCTCACCTCGTCTCAGAAAAAATAGCACCACGTCCAAATTCACTTGAATGGATGTAGACGTTACTGGATGTGGTGCTAGTTCTTTGAGACGTAGTTCTAGTTGTTTGGGATGTGGTCGACTGTCTTTATGAAAAAATCAGTTTAAATTCACACACATGAATGTAGACGTTTATGGACGTGGTGCTAGTTGTTTTTGACATGGTGCTAGTTATCTGGGTCGTGGTGGACTGTCTTTGTGAAAAAATCAATTTAAATTCACACATATGAATGTAGACGTTTGTGGACGTGGTACTTGTTATTTTTGACGTGGTACTAGTTGTCTGGGACGTGGTGGACTGTCTTGTAGAAGTATTTCTGGAAGAATAAATTCAGATTTTTAAAATCCGAATCTATGCTTTCGTTTTTCTTTTTTTTTTACCTTTTACAACTGATTTGGATTTGTAAAATCCGAAACTCTTAATTAATTAGTGTTTCGGATTTTACAAATTCGAGAGGCCCATTTCAGTCCACACCCCAATTTTTTCAATTTCTTTCAGTCCACACCCTAAATTTCTCGGCCCCCTTTGGTCCCTACCCCCTTTTCCGAGCCTTGTGTTCTAAAACCTCCAATTTAAAAAAAATAGTTTCCAACTTCCAGTCGAAAGAAAGCAGTTTGAATATGGACAGAAGGTAGAACTTTGGAATATCGTCTATCAACTATTTTTAAATATATAGGTAAAATTGTGTTCATCAACTTCAAAGGTGTTTTCATCAAAAAAATTTTCATAATTACCATAATTCCAAAGTTGATTTTATAATTTTCCATTAATTTCCTCAAACTTCTTCTTCCATTTAGATCTAGGGCTTTTAGATATGCAAAATTGGGATTTTTCAAAAACAAAAATATCATCACTTGATAAAGCCGTTAAGAAAAGAGCTTGCTTTTAGTAATCCATCGTAGATTGTTGATTGCCTTCTTTTACCACTAGAAAACAAAGAACAACCTAATCGGGTGTTCACCAAAAACCATATAATGTGTAGCAAAATCAGGTGTTAAATGTGAGACAAAATCATTTATTTTCACCAAAATTGGGTGTTTTACCCATAATTTATTTGCATATCTATAATATTTCTAACATGCATCTTATTAATTTCAAAAATATTACATAAACCATGTTACTGACGTGCTCTTGTCATTGTAAAAAACTTTAGGCAAACACGCAAAAATAAATTTATATTAAAACAAAACAAAAACACTAAAACTATAGTATTTGAGGTTTCGTTCCAATGAAATTCTAAGTATCAAGTGAAGTGGTTGTTAGGAATGAGTCCTTGTCTACTATAATTTATAATAGTTTTTGTAGCCTAAGAATCTAAGAAAGTAAAAATAAGATAGTGGTTTGGTAAAATCATGTAAAATAACAAAATAAAGAAAATAAAGTATGGATAAAAGACGGAAAATCACACCACAACTAAGATTCAAGGGGTTATTGCTAAGTAGATTATCATGCAATTACTTAAGAACATTCCATTAATACCATCATCATTGAATCTATAAGGACTAGAACTAGCCAATAATAGAAATAGGGTCCGTCAATCCTATATATTATCAATGCTCTACTTTACCGCAATAAGATCTAGTAAAATCAATCCAATCTAAGATCACTTGTTCAACAAAATAATGAAACTTGTATCATAAGACAACACTATATATTACCACAAGTTCCTCAAAATAGATAATCAACAATGAATCTCAGCAATGAAATAGATTCAACATGTAGATCAATGACAACAAGATAAAAAACATGTCCAAAATCGGAAGTTATTCATTCATTGCATGAAACCCCCTTAATAATAAGCATGAATAACCAAATAATCGGAAAAAAACCACATGGAAGTAGTAAGAATATCTCAGAATAGTTTGACGTATAAGAAAGGTGAGGCCTTAGCATGCAAAATGTAAGAAAACTCAGCAATCTTTTGCATCTCCACTATATTAAAACACAAAATCATCACTACAACCATTGTCTTGCCCACATCTATGAAAATCCACTACCCCCTATCACTTAGAATGGTAGATTTCCTTAGAATCTTCTTAGAACATGAATGTTCTAAGAGAATTCATGGTGTGTGTGTGTGTGTGTGTGAAAAGGTGAGAAAGTAGGTGTTTCCTCCTCACTAACAAAACTTTCTCTCTACTATCTAAATTATGAAAAACACACTTAAGGTGTGTTGTATATGATCTAATATGTCTTTACTGTTAGATTTAAATACTGAAACTATGCTAGTATTTTACTATTTCCCAGTTAATATATCGATTGAATATTTTAGTTTATAAGTTGTGCATATGTCGTTCATTTATATTATGTAGTTAGATGATGAGGTGTCTGGTGTGACACAGTAGATCTCATCTTTGGTTAAAAGACATAATATATAAATGAGGTTCGTAACCGAGACAGTTTTGGACACACTGTCATTTTAGGTTATTATGTGTTTCAAGAATTTGTTTGTCTAGACTAATTGAATCATATAGATATGCCCAGGGCATATTGAACTTGACCATTTATGATGAATTGTCTTATATTGAGTTAATAGACAATTCGTTTCTTGTATTCTATCTCTTAATCCCTATACTTGAGAGGGTATAAGGATTAGACATACTGTAATTTGATCTGCCAATGAGTGGGGTCATTTGTGGCCAATAGTCTCGGTAGGTTGGGTGCACGTGTTTAGTTGCTTAGTGTGCTGCTGCTTGTCGAAAGGAAACAATATACTGGTGCGTCTGGGGTGATGGTGCTCCTGAGATGAGCTAGTTATGTTTATTATACTAAACCCGGTCGGTGGACTTATGTCCGGTATAATAAAAGGGTCGAGTGGTACTAATCTCGGATTATAATAAGTTAATTAATTAATTTATCAGTAAATTAATAAATTATCGAGGACTAAATATTTGATGTGGGGAGATTAAAGAATAAATTAATTTTAGTTGTTCCGGAAGCAATTCTGGTGTTGGATAGTAGTGCCAAAATCAATCTGTTAGTAGTACGATTAATTTTGTAGTGGGTTAATTGAATAAGTATAATTAATTAATTATTTAATTATTCCTAAGGGTTAATTAAGTAATTAAAAAAGTTAAATTATTTAATTAATTAATTAAGTCTTAAGTTTCAATTAGAATGATGAAATCCTAGAGATTAGAAAATCTAATTGGATTTGGATTATCCTATTAGATTAGTTACCTAATTGGATTTGAAAACTAATTAATTACCAAAACCCATTAGGAAGGCCAATCCTAAACCAACTTGGGGTCTCTCTCGTAGCTCTATAAATAGACAAGAGATTATAAATTCCATAGTGCACAATTCATAAGTTTTCAAGACAATAAAACTAGAGATAGAATTTTTTTTTTTTTATCAAGGCCAAATTTTTGAACTCCAGTCAGTGGCTCCTTTTCACAAAAAACTTGCGGCCAGATTTTCTTCACATTCCAGTGGCGCATGGTTGTTGGAGCGGCGGCACGTGAGAGCTCTCTCAGTGGCTTGTGAATCACATGCGCTTGAGGCGGCTATCTGGTGACTTTTTCGGCGAGCTGTTTGTGGAGATTGTGGTGATTGCTGATCAACTGCTTGTTAGATTGTTGCTCACACAACGTACGATCAATGTTTTGAGTCATATAAGAGAATCACCTGAGTATACGCTTCAAATTCTAAACTTACGCTTTAATTAGAAATTATTTGTTCTGTGATAAATCGAATAAGTGCAAACCAAGATCCTGCGCAATGTTATTTCAAGCAAGGATTGGAATAACGATTGTGCTAGATTCTAGGCCTGGTAAAGAGTTCCGATTATGGAATGCATAGCACGAAAGTGAATTTTTCACCGGACCAGGGCAAATAATCTTTCATTAACAAGAAGTCTTGACCACTAAGAAAGTTCCAGAGGGCTAAAATTGGTATTACATAAGAAAAGTCACACCAAGGGTAAATTTGGAACTTCAGTAGTGGTTTTTCGGGCGACGATCAGGCGGTGGGACCGTGGTGATGCGGAGGTCGGTGGTGGTCCAGCATTGGTGCTATGTGGACACCAGGGTTGGCGGCGACCAGGCGCCAGCGTCAAGTGGACGTCGGACTCAAAATCCTCTTCAATCCGTGTTGCTTCCAAAATCTTCTCTTTAAGCTTCATTCTTCAGTGATTTCTTCATTTTTCCAGCAAAAGTCTTTAACTTTTATCCAAAATCTCCAAAGTACCTCCTTACTACAAAATCATGCAAATCCTACTATAAATGCATTAAAAGCTCATAAAAGATGTCATATTCATTGAAAACCAACTAAAAGTAAGCTAAACATGTATGAATTTGGGTTATAAAAATGTAAATTTTTGAGTCACATCAGTTACTAAATAAAGATATAGGCTTTCTAGAAATCAAAGTAGGAGATTTTTAAGCAACAAATTAAATTTTGAAATTTTTACATATGATTTCATTTTACACATATTATGTCAAAGAAAGTACCTTTGCTACAACAAAGAGTTTAAAATGGCAAAATTTCAGTTCGTACCTTTTTTGGTTGGTGATGTATGGCGCCTGGAAAGACTAAAACAACTTCAAGGACGTCGTTTGATAAAGCCATTCCGTAAGATGTTGTTTGGGAGAACTCTTTTTTTTTTTTTTTTTGCTTGATGAAGCTGCGCTCGAAGGGCGTCGATTTTTCGTCTGAAGATGGTTTTGCTCATTGTTGTGGCTATTCTGTGTAAAAATAGGGTGGTTTAGTATTTTGAGAAAGGGTGCTGATTTTCCCAAAGCAAAAATTAGCATCCAGATCAATTTTTATTTGATCTTACAAATTTACCCTTACCAAATCATCCAAAAGTCCTTTCCCCCTTTTTCTTTCCTTTTCACCACCCCCAGTCCCTTATTGGTGTTAGAGTAGAATACATAAGCTATGCTTGTATTATACATTTTCCCAGTTAATATATCGATTTAATGTTTTAGTTTATTTTTTGTGTATTATTTATCCATTTATATTATGTAGTTAGATGAGGTGTCTTGTGTGATGCAGTAGATCTCATCATTGGTTAAAAGACATAATATATAAATGAGGTTCATAACCGAGACAGTTTTGGACAAACTGTCGGTTTAGGTTATTATGTGATTCAGATAATCATTTTGTCTAAACTGATTGAATCATATAGATATGCCCGGGGTGTATTGAACTTGACCATTTAGAATGATTTGTCTTGTACTGATTTAATAGACATATTGTTCTCAGTATTCTATCTCTTAATCCCTAGATTTGAGCGGGCATGAGGATTAGACATAGTGTACTTTGATCTGCCAAAGGGTGAGGTCATTTGTGGTCATTTGTCTCGGTGGGTTGGTTGCACGTGTTTAGTTACTTGGTGCGCTGCTGCTTGTCGAAAGGAAGCCATGAACCGATGCGTCCGGGGTGATGGTGCTCCCGAGATGAGCTCATTATGTTTATTAAACTAAACCCGGCCGGTGGACTTATGTCCGGTATAGTAAAAAGGTCGAGTGGTACTAGTATCAGAATTAAAGAAGTTAATTAATTAATTTAACAGTAAATTAATAAATTAACGAGCACTATATCATTGATATGGAGAGATTAAGAATAAATTAATTTAGTTGTTCCGTAAGCAATTCTGGTGTAGGATGGTAGTGCCAAAATTAATCCGTTAGTGGTACGATTAATTTTGTTGTGGGTTAATTGAATAAGTAGAATTAATTAATTAATTAATTATTCCTAAGGGTTAATTAAGTAATTAACAAAGTGAAATTATTTAATTAATTAATTAAGTCTTAAGTTTCAATTAGAATTAGGAAATCCTAGAGATTAGGAAATCTAATTGGATTTGGTTTATCCAATTAGATTAGTTACCTAATTGGATTTAGAAACTAATTAATTATCTAAGTCCCTTAGGAAAGGCTAATCCTAAACCAACTTGGGGTCTCTCTTGTAACTCTATATATAGACAAGGGATTAGCAATTAGACAACACACAATTCATAAGTTTTCAAGACAAGAAAACTAGAGAGACAACATTTTTCTCCCTCTAGCATAATTTCGAGCGGGCACAACCTGTCCCAAGGCTGCGGCCGGTTGAAAATTCTGGCAGACGGCGGTGGCAAGTGGTTTCTGGTGGTGGTGGGTGGATTTTTTTGGCGGCGAAGAGCTGTTGAATTTTTCCTGACAACCCAGTTGTGTTGATTGCTGATCAATTGGTTGCTAGATCATTGCCCACACAACGTGCGATCATAGTCTTGAGTCATATAAGTGATCACCTGAGTTAACACGCTTCAAGAGGTATATTCTATGATTCCACTTTTTAATTAGAATTTATTTTGTTCCGTGATAAATCGAATAAGTACAAACCAAGATCCTGCGCAATGTTATTTCAACCAATGGTTGGAATAGCGATTGTGCTAGAGTCTAGGTCGGTCAAAGATTACGATTTTGGAATGCATAGCACGAAAGTGAGTTTTTTACCAGGCCCGGGCAGATAATCTTTCAATTGGTATCAGATCCTGGTTTTTGGTTTTGTGCTTGTTCGATTTATTACATGGTCTTATTTGCAGGTGGTTTAGAAATCCTGACTATTATAGTTGCGTTTGTATGGTTTTAATTAAACCCCGGTGAAAGATTATCTGCCCGGGCCTAGCCAGAAACTCACTTTCATGCTATGCATTCCAAAATCAGAATCTCTAGACAGGCCTAGACGCTAGCACAATCGCTATTTCAACCCTTTTGAAATAACATTGCGCAGGATCTGGGTTTGTACTCATTCGATTTATCACGCAACAAAAATTCTTAATTAAAAGCGGAAGAATAAGAATTACATATTGAAGCGTATACTTAGGTGATTCTCTTGTATGCCTCAAGACTTTGCTTGTATGCTGTGTGGGCAGCAATCTAACGAGCAATTGATCAGATAATCACCACAACTGGGTCGCCTGAAAAATCCTGCAACCACTGTCCTTAGCGCGTGACTCACACGCGCCGCCTAGGACCTGAGAGAAACCACCCACGTGCCACCTGAAGTTCTCCCTCACGCCACCAAAAAGTCGGCCGGTCATAGGAGGAAAAACCGGGCAGCTGTTGAGCTTTAAAATCTGACTTTAAGAGAGATAAATTATTTCTCTCTCTAGGATTTTCTCTCTCTAGTTTTCTTGTCTTGAAAACTTATGAATTGTGTATGTTGAATAGCTAATCCCTTGTCTACATATAGAGTTACAAGAGAGACCCCAAGTTGGTTTAGGATTGGTCTTCCTAATGGGTTTAGGTAATTAATTAGTTTCCAAATCCAATTAGGTAACCAATCTGATAGGATAAACCAAATCCTACTAGATTCCTAATCACTAGGGTTTCCTAATTCTAATTGAAACTTAAGATTTAATTAATTAATTAATTAATTCCAATTATTTAATTACTCAATTAACCCTTAGGAATAATTAATAAATTAATTAATTCTACCTATTCAATTAATCCATTACAAAATTAATCGTACCACTAACGGAATACTTTTGGCACTACCACCCTACACCAGAATTGCTTTCGGAACAACTTAATTAATTTATATTCATAATCTCCCCACATCAAATATATAGTGCTAGTTAATTTATTAATTTACTGATAAATTAATTAATTAACTTCTTGAATTCCGAGACTAGTACCACTCGACCCTTTTACTATACCGGACATAAGTCCACCGGCTGGGTTTAGTATAATAAACCAATCATTATGAGATTATCTAGGGAAGAATACCACCCCAGACGCACCGTTGTTATCACAATATACCGTGATAGACCGCTGCAAACCAGGAATCACATCTAAGTCCACTAGGAAGTTCTTGAGCCATACTGCTTCTTTCGCTGCCTCTGATGTGGCAACGTACTCAGCCTCCATGGTAGAGTCTGCCATGCATTTCTGCTTGACACTCTGCCAAACTACGGCTCCACCTCCTAGAGTAAACACATACCCTGAGGTAGACTTGCTCTTGTCCCTGTCGCCTTGGAAATCTGAATCTGTGTAACATCGGGATACCAGCTCAGATGCCTGATAGACCAGAACTTGGTCCCTCGTTCTGCGCAAATACTTGAGAATGCATTTTACTGCCTCCCAATGAGCTTTCCCGGGGTTACTCTGATATCTGCTCACCATGCCAACGGCATAACAGATATCAGGCCTCGTACACAACATGGCATACATGAGACTTCCTACTGCCGAAGTATATGGAACTGTCCTCATGGTCTCTATCTCCTCAACAGTCTTCGGAGACTGCTCCTTAGATAGAAACACTCCATGCCTGAAAGGTAGAAAACCTTTCTTGGAGTTCTGCATGTTAAAACGGGCCAGAATCGTGTCTATGTATGAAGCTTGGGAGAGCGTTAACGAACGTTTCCTATGATCTCGAATAATCTTGATCCCAAGGATATGTCCCGCTTCCCCTAAGTCCTTCATATCAAATTGCTTGGACAGCCATGCCTTTACGTCTGATAACACTTTCTTGTTGTTGCCAATCAATAGAATGTCATCTACGTAAAGCACAAGAAACATCACTGAGTTTCCATCACGTCTGTGATATACACATTGCTCATCCGGACACTGAGTAAATCCAAAGGACTGGATTACCTCATCAAACCGGATGTTCCAAGATCTGGATGCCTGCTTAAGTCCATAAATAGACCTCTTAAGCCTGCAAACCTTATGCTCTTGGCCTTTTTCAATGAATCCCTCTGGTTGCTTCATAAAGATGGTTTCTTCAAGACTTCCGTTTAGGAAAGCTGTCTTGACATCCATCTGCCAAATCTCATAATCCATATGAGCAGCTATGGCTAAGAGAATCCGGATCGACTTAAGCATGGCTACCGGGGAGAAGGTTTCCTCATAGTCGATTCCCTCTTTCTAAGTATACCCCTTCGCCACCTGCCTCGCTTTAGAGGTTTCCACCTTCTGGTCAGATCCTCTCTTACGTTTGTAGACTCACTTACATCCAATGGGCTTAAACCCATCAGGCAGGTCCACAAGCTCCCAGACTTTATTGTGGTCCATTGACCCCATCTCGGATATCATTGCCTTACGCCAAGATTCTGCATCTTTATCTCGAAGTGCCTTATTGTAGTTAACTAGGTCAGGTTCAGGCACACCTGGGACTAGGTCTAAAGCCTCTCCCATGCCAACGAACCTGTCTGGCTGCCTCACAACCCACCCACTACGACGAGGCACCGCCTGTGTAGGCGCATTATCTGTGATCTCATTTGTAGTGTGTGGTGTATCTACTTGCGCTGGTGCATCAGGATTAGTAGTTTTTCGTCTAAGCTCTTCTAGTACTATCTTACTCTTGGGCTTGTGGTCTAAGACATAGTCCTCTTCTAAAAATCTAGCGTTGGTACTTACCACCACCTTCTGATCTTTAGGACTATAGAATAAACCACCTTTCGTTCCCTTAGGATATCCTACAAACAGCATTAATTCTATTCTTGCATCTAACTTAGCCGTATCTGCCTTAAGCACATGTGCTGGGCAGCCCCAAATTCAGAGATGTCTTAGACTGGGCTTCCGCCCGTTCCACAACTCTACTGGGGTTGAAGGCACGGTTTTAGATGGTACAAGATTAAGAATATACATTGCCGTTTCCAAGGCATATCCCCAGAACAAACTTGGCAAATCACTATAGCTCATCATGGACCTAACCATTTCCATAAGAGTCCGATTCCTCCTTTCTGCTACACCATTCTGCTGTGGCGTGCCAGGTGCAGACAACTGAGACTGAATTCCTACCTCAGTGAGGTAATCTCGAAATTCATGGGACAGGTACTTCCCACCACGATCTGAACACAGTGTCTTAATACTCTTACCATGATGCTTCTCCACATCTGCCCGAAACTCTTTAAACTTGCCAAAACATTCGGACTTGTGGCGCATTAGGTAAATGTATCCGTACCTAGAGTAGTCATCCGTGAATGTCACGAAATACTCATATCCCCCTCGTGCCTGGGCCGTCATAGGTCCACACAAGTCAGAATGAATCAACTCTAATACTTCTTTAGCTCTATAGCCTTTTGTTTTAAAAGGTCTCTTGGTCATCTTACCTTCCAAGCAAGATTCGCAGGTTGCATAACTGTCAATATCTAATGAACCCAAAAGTCCATCATTGACCAACCTCTGAATCCTACTAAGGTTTATATGACCTAGCCTTAGATGCCAAAGATAGGTTTGATTAATTTCAGAAGGTTTCTTCCTCTTATTAATGTTAGATTCTGAGCTATCTATCTCTATGTTTTGCGCAACAGGGGAGTTAGAGTTAACCACAAACAAATTGTCCGCCAATGAACCAGAACAAATAAGTTTTCCATTTCTTCTAATAACAACACAGTCATCAGAAAAAATAAACTTATACCCATTCTTCAAGAGTTTAGAAACCGAAATCAAGTTCTTTCTAAAACTCGGTACATAAAGACAATTAACTAACTCCAAGCTAGAATTTTCGAAATTCAACTTAACTACTCCCACTGCTTCTACGACACTCTTGTAGTGTCGCCCAAGTAGATATCCAATTCGCCTTCTCTAAGCTTCTGGGTTACTTGGAACCCTTGCAAAGAATTACAAACATGGTCAGTGGCACCTGAATCCACACACCAAGTATCTGTGGGAATCGCCGCTAAACATGTCTCAGTAATTAAGGCATAATTTATCGTACTTATAAGATTTGGACAATCCGCTTTCCAATGTCCCGTCTTATTGCACTTGAAGCACTTGTCTTTTGACTTCTTCTTTGCAATATCTGGCTTAGGCACAATTTGTGCCTTTTTAGCTACTCCCTCGAGCTTTCTCTTCTTCTTTCCAGCCTCAGGCTCAGAAGAAGATTCTAAAGCTTCGACTGCGACTAAAGCTTGCTTCTTCTCTTGAAGAAGACTTTTAGCCGCCATCAACTCTGCCAAGAGCTCGGATGAACTGCACAAAATCTTACTTATGTTGTAGTTCAACCGAATCTGCTCATAGCTTTGAGGCGCCATCAACTCTGCCAAGAGCTCGGATGAACTCCACAACATCTTACTTATGTTGTAGTTCAACCGAATCCGCTCATAGCTTTGAGACAAGCTCTGGAGGACAATATCGGCTTTGGTTTCACCAACGATTTTGCCTCCCACTACCTCAACCTTGTTGATGTTACTAATCATGTCAATGACACGATCTTTCACAGGAGCGCTCTCAGCCCTAAGGACAATATCCAAGTTACGACTTCCATCGACATTATTAGTTCCAGTTAAATTGTTGTTTTTCAAAATAGCAGCTAAAGGATTGAATGCCATATCGATTTAAACTGGAAAGTAAACAAACAGTGTTTCAGTTATATATGCTAGAATTTTCGAAAACATGAAAATTCAATTAATTATTGATTTCCCTCAAAACAATAATATTAATCCACCAATATCTCATCCACCAGGATTCTCGCAAGCCACGCAGTGTGGACGTTTACGCTAACCCACATTCGTTTGAGAAGAACCAAGTTCATTAACTACACTATCTGACCAACGATCTTTTGATCAATGTAGCTAATAGTCGGTGCTTTCAGCCGTACAAGTAAGCAGCGTAACCTTGTGGGAGGAATACTGCAGATCGTACACTAAGTGTGTGCCATTACGTGACTTCTGAGTTTGTTACCTCAGGATAGTGCGCCTCAGATGGAGAGGGTGTCGCATTTCTCCTAGTTAAACTCGCTCTAGTCATCATACTCAGAAGCTCATAGTCTAGCGATCTCGGGGCTGGACTCATCCGAATGGAGGAAGGCCCTAATGCCAATGCGCAAGCCCACCCACATCGCATATGAACCCGTAATGGTGGCCATGGGGATATAACACAACCCGCTCCCACTTAGATTTCCAAAATGAGGGTTTTTCCGATTTTAACATGCAATTAATTAACCTAAGTTATATGCAACCATAAAACCAGACATGCTTTAAATCATGCATCTAATATACAGCATAAAAATTAAAATGATAAATACGGGAAATAAATACGAAAAATAAATTTCCCAACTATTATGGTTTTAATTGCTTCCATCATTTGCCTTGATCTCGTGTCCTGCCACGTCACTCGATGGAGAGAGTCTTGAACTTCAAAAAACGAAAACTAGAGGAAAAACGGGCAAAAAACAGCTCGAACGGCCCGAACGGGCCGCCCGGGCCGCAGCACGGCCCGAGGGCCGCGCTGCCCGCGCGCGCGCTCGTGCGCACAGCCCGCAGGGGCCTACGCGGGGGGCGCTGCGCCCGTGCGCCCGCGCCCCCGCACTGCCCGCACGGGCCGCGCGCGCGGGCCTACCAATTGAAAGATTTTGGTAGGATCTGGGTTTGCACTTGCTCGATTTACCACGCAACAAAAAATTTCTATTAAAGCGGAATCTTAGAAAAGTACCTTTGAAGCGTGCACTTGGTGATTCTCTTGTATGCCTCAAGACTATGACTTCACGTTATGTGGGCAACGAACTAGAAGTCAATTGATCAGCTACTCACCACAATCCACCTGCTAGAAAACTCTAGCCCCGCAGCACCTGGAACGTACTATAAACGCACCGCCCGCAGAGAGAGAAAGCTAAGCGCAGCTGGTATAGACCAAGGCCAAAATTTCAGCCACTAGAAACCCAAAAACCAGCTGCACACTTTCTTGAAAATTCGACTTGGAGAGAGAAACGTTTTCTCTCTCTAGAATTTTCTCTCTCTACAAATCCTGTGGATTAATTGTGTTATTGTTGTATTCTGAATGACTGATCCCTTGTCTATTTATAGAGTTACAAGAGAGACTCCAAGTTGGTTTAGGATTGGTCTTCCTACTGGGTTTCTGTTTTCCTTCAATCCTGTTTCTGGACTGATACAGATTTTGTTTCCTTCAATCCTGTTCCTGGACTGATACACTCCCAACTGTCACAGGGATTCACTTATCCCAATCCAGTTCCTGGGATGAATCACTCCCAACTGACACAGGGATTCACTTATCCCAAACCAGTTCCTGGGATGATTCACAACCAACTGACACAAGGATTAATTAATTTCTCAATTAATTAAATCTACCTTTGTCATTAACCCAGTACATAATTAATCGTACCACTAACGGATTAATTATGGCACTACCACCCTACACCAGAATTGCTTCCGGAACAACTTAATTAAATTATATTCATAATCTCCCCACATCAAAGATATAGTGCTCGTTAATTCATTAATTTACTGATAAATTAATTCATCAACTTCTTTAATTCCGAGACTAGTACCACTCGACCTTTTTACTATACCAGACATAAGTCCACCGGCCGGGTTTAGTATAATAAACATTTCGAGCTCATCTCGGGAGCACCATCACCCCGAACTCACCGGTACATGGTTTCCTTTCGACAAGCAGCAGCACACCAAGTAACTAAACACGCGCACCCAACCCACCGAGACTATTGGCCACATTTGACCTCACCCAATGGCAGATCAAAATACACTATGTCTAATCCTCATGCCCACTCGAGTCTAGGGATTTAGAGATAGAATACAAGGATCTATTTGTCTATTAAATCAGTACAAGACAAATCATTCCTAAGAGTCAAGTTCAATATGCCCCGGGCATATCTATATGATTCAATTAGTTTAGACAAACCAATTATCTGAATCACATAATAACCTAGACTGACAGCTTGTCCAAAACTGTCTCGGTTACGAACCTCATTTATATATTATGTCTTTCAACCAATGATGAGATCTACTGTGTCACACCAGACACCTCATCATCTACTTACATAATATAAATGGACGATTAATGCACAACTAAATATAATTGAAACACAAATCGATATATTAAACTGGGAAACTGTACAATACAAGCATAGCTTATGTATTCTACTCCAACACCGACAGGCGGCGGCAAGTGGTTTCTGGCGGCGGTGGGTGGATTTTTCCGACGGCGAAGAGCTGCTGAATTTTTCCTGACAATCCAGTTGTGTTGATTGCGATCAATTGGTTGCTAGATCGTTGCCCACACAACGTGCGATCATAGTCTTGAGTCATACAAGTGATCACCTGAGTTAACATGCTTCAAGAGGTATATTCTATGATTCTGCTTTTTAATTAGAATTTATTTTGTTGCGTGATAAATCGAATAAGTACAAACCAAAATCCTGCACAATGTTATTTCAAGCAAGGGTTGGAAAAGCGATTGTGCTAAAGTCTAGGCCTGGTCAAAGATTCCGATTCTAGAATACATAGCACGAAAGTGAGTTTTTGACCAGGCCCGAACAGATAATCTTTCAATTGGTTCTCCACATCCCCACCACCGCCAGTCTTCCCCGTCAGGCCACCACTGCTGCCACCACCACTACTCTCTGCTCTACTAACACATTCTCCTCCTCCTTCTTCCCGATCTCTCAATTCGAACAGTTTTCTATTTCTCTCTCTCCCATCGGTCTTCCCTCTTTCCCCAGTCCACCACCAGTGCCGGTTCTCCCCTTCTCACGGTCGCTTTTCCTTCACCACCACCACCACGATCGGACCTCTCCACTCCCAAGTTTCAAAACGCATCACTTGTCCTTCCATCCTTCAAAAGGCAGTGACGTTACACCCACAAGACACAGAATAGAATTTTGCCCATATTTCAGATCCAAACTTTCCATCTAAACCCAAAAAAATACAGAAAGCCAAAAGAACAAAAAAACACACGCTTTTCCCTCAAAAAAACACCTTGCGCAACTGAATTACAGTTCGATTGAATTCTAGCTAGAGCAGATCCAATCTTCAATACTTTTATCAATCGGAGGAAAAGCATATGAGTAATTCTCTAAACAATCAAAATTGAATCCCTTCGGTTTTTTTTTTTTTTTTTTTTTTTTTGTCTAAGCCAATAATCTGTGTAAAAATATTGAATCCAAAACAAAATCAGAGTAGGCAAATGACTGCAACGAACATCAGCAGAGCATGATCCTGGTTTAATTTCTTTTGCTATTCATCCTTCTGCCATTGCAGGCTTTCAAAGCTTTAACTTCTGCTCAATATTCCCCACATGTTTACAATAAAATCATTAACACAAATTCATGATACACAAAATGCAGAATAACCCAAAAATATTGACTCTATAACAAAAAAAATTAGACTAGACAAATGACTGCACTGAACATTGATTATGGAGAACCGAGGAGGAGCGGCGGCTAGAAAAGAAAGAAGAAAAAGGAAATGTTTTTTTTTTTGTGACTTAGTAAGGGCAAATTTATAAGATAAAACAATTGATTATGCTAATTTTTACTCTGGCAAAATCAACTCTCTTTGAGAAATGCTCAGGAAGATAAATATGGTTAATTTTTAAAGATTGATCCATTTATTTTTTGTTGGATATAGCAGCAACTACTTTCCTAATTTGTCATCCATTCGCAAAACTAATTGAACGCGTGAATATGCACTTACTTATTTTTCCTTTTTTTTCTTTTTATTAAGAAGCATGGTAGCATATAGGTGTATAGTATACTAATTGAAAATTTTAGGTAGTTCAAATAGTTTTCAGGAAAATTCTATTGAAGTTCTATTACTAAATATTCATAGTAGTATTTGTCCAATGGGAATAACCAAATAATGAAAATTATTAATTCCATCATAAAAAAAATTATTATCATATCCAAGTCATTGGTTAAACTTTGTAGTTAAATATCTTACCTCACCTTTTCATCACTATCATATTTTGCGCAAGAGCCATTTATATCTCACTATTAGGCATAAAGATTTTGAATGTAATGTATTTTTTTTGTTTTTTTGAACAATGTAATGTACATTTTTGACAAATGATAAGAAAATATTAGTTAAGGGGATAAACGAGGTAAATTCAGAGGGCACTGCATTAAATGTGTTATTTCTATTGGGCCAACACATCTATAAATATGTACTCTTTGATGTAAGATATAATTTTTTGTGAGGCTTAAATTCATTTTTGGTCCCCCTTAATAGGGTTATTTCGGTTTGGTCCATCTTTTATTTTGGTCATCAATACTAGTCTCACTTAAATTTTTTGTTGATAATTATAGTCCTTTTTTATGAAAAAATTTAGAAGATAACGGACTAACTCATTTGATCGCTAGTCAAACTACTTTTTTTCCTTAACCATGATTTGTACCTTAGTTTGTTCAACCAATTTTATGATCCGGATACTCATGAATGTTCAACCCATTCAGGGTTTCAGCTATCGTTTTGGATTGTGAGTCGATCTAAATGGGTTGAACATTCATGAGGAACCGAGTTATAAAATGGATTGAAAAAATCATGATACAAATCATGTTGAAGAAAAAATTAGTTTTGACTAGCGATCAAATGAGTTGATCCGTTATCTTCTAAACTTTTTCATAAAAAATGACGATAGTTGCCAAAAAAAAATTAAGTGGGACTAGTATTAGTAACCAAAATAAAAGAGAAACCAAAATTGGAATAACCCCTATTAAAGGGAACCAAAAATGAATTTAAGCATTTTCCATGTAGACAAAACTTTTGGTTGCTATTTACTATATGTTCGTTTTGAATACTAGAAAGCTATTGCTTGTATGAAAAACTAATATCCACAGTTTACATATCGATTAAGTTTCAGTATTAATTGTTCCTTTATATCATATATATAGATGATAAGGTGTCGGGTGTAGCAGAGTAGATCTTATCATTGGTTAAATTTATGATATATAAACAGATGCTCGTAACTGAGATAGATTGAACAAACTATCAGGTTAGGTTATCGTATGATTTGGATAATTAGTTTGTCTAGACTAATTAAATCATACGGATATGCCCGGGGCATATTGAGCAAGACCTATTCGAAATTGAATTAACTTGTACTGATCGGTGTAGTTAATTCGAACCCAATATTCTAATCTCTTAATCCCTAGACTAGAGCGGGCACGAGAATTAGATATCGTATGCTTGATTTGCCAATGGATGCGATCAATTGAGGCCTATATCTCGGTAAGTTGGGTATGCAGTGTTTGACTTCTTGGTGTGTCGTTGCTTGTCAAAGGAATCCATATACTGTTACACCGGGTTGATGGTGCTCCCGAGATGAGCTGGAAAAGTTTATTGTACTAAATCTGGCAAGTGGACTTATGTCCGGTATAATAAGAAGGTCGAGTGGTACTAGTCTTGGATACCAAGAAGTCGATGAATTAATTTGTCAGTAAATTTATGAATCGACGAGCATTATATCTTTGACGTGGGGAGATATAAGAATTACAAATTGAGCGCGAAGTAAAATCATTTTTTAGCAGTAGTTCCATAATTGGTCCGTTAGTGGTACGACTAATTATGTGTTGGACTCATCGACAAAGTGAGTTAATTAAATTACCCTTAAGGTCAATTTTATATTTAATTGACAAAGTGGGTTATACAAAATAATCCTAATGGTTCGATTAATATTAAATTAACGAAATGGGTTAAAGAATTATTTCTAATGGGTCGATTGGAGTTGATTAGTCTAGGGAAGACTAAGAGAGTCAACAAAAGTCCAACATTAAGGCCCAACTCAAAAGCCCACTAAGTCTCCCTTGAAACTCCTATAAATAGTCCATGTTAGGCATTTGGAAGACATTAAGAAACCTTGGTGGCTAAGTTGCCTAGAGTGAGAAGGAGTAGCCTAGAGAGAGAACTTCTTTTCGTTAAGTTCTTTCTCGAAGTCAGCTTATGATCCTTCGATCTTCGAAAAGCTCAGCCCTTTAGGATCGCCGATCTCCTATTTCTTGCCTCTATTCTCACGCCACCCTCCCCGGATTTCGCGCTGCAGTTTGTGCCACTGGAATTCTCAGAATTTGCACCGTCGGGGAGTTCTTGTTTTGTGCCGCCAGTCCTTTTGATCATCCAAACCACTTGATTCGACATCCGTTGTGTATATCTCGGTCTTAATCGATGATCCATGGCGGTGGTTGTCTAGATTGTGGTGGGAGAAATCTTTTGGAGGTGGTTTTGGTCTGTGTGTGTCAGGCGGTAAATAGGCGGCTAATCTTTGGGCAACGATTTGTTGAGGATCTGACGAGTTTTTCTAAGTGGGTTTCTTTGGATTTCTTCCTTAGTGTCTTAGCTACCTTGTGGATATTCGCCCACACGATTTCGAGGTAGAGACGGAGTCATTCTCAGGATTCTCTCATGATTGGTCTCGGGCCGTAAACAGCAGGATTTTTCATCTTTGGTTTTCTTATTGGTAGGGACACATTTCAAAGGTATAATCTTTAAGACTTATGCTTTAAATTAAAATTTTAATTTGTAGCATATCGTTTTAATAAATTGAACTAGTATAAGCCTAGATCCGTTCAGGGCAAATGATTTAGAGTCTGGGCCAGATCGAAAGTTTTCGATTCTGAAATGCAAAGCACAAAAGTGATATTTTCGGTTTAGCCCGTACCAGATCTGTTTCCTTCACTATCAGCAATAATAGGTCTAAACAAATATTCAAGAATATCAAATTTAGATATTTGTACCATGTCGAAATAAGGACCATGACATATATGTTTCAATTTTAGTTTTAATACAAAAGAAATATTAAGTATAATATTTTTTAAATTGTCAGAAGTTATTTATGGAAAGAATGTAAATTTCCGTATCAATGTATTCAATTTCAAATGAGCATATCGCTCAAAAAAAAATTCAAATGAGAATAACTATTAGTCTATTCAATAAAAAATTAAAATTTTTAAAATAAGATAAAAGGAGACTATATTTGAAAAAATAAAAGTAAAAAGATACTAAGAAAATATATGTCACTACAATATCACTCTTCAACAAGGTGAATATAACTTGAGTTATAAAAGTGCAAATTAAATGCAAAAAACTGAGAAAGTAGCAGAAAGGTTCAAACTTTAATAAATAATTATTTTGGAGCCAAATTTCAAGTTTTTGGAAATTTCAAGTTTTTGGAGGGGACCGGACCAGAAAAATCCAAAAATATAGGGACTGGACTGAAATAATTCAATTTGAGGAGGTGTGGACCAAAAAGCATTTTTTCGGATTTGCAAAATCCGAAATAATTAATCCATTTAAGTTTTGAATTTTGCAAATCCGATTTCTTAGTTAATTAAGTAAAATCGGATTTGTAAAATCCGATTTTTGAGAATATTAATATAAAAATAAAATTTAAGTTTAAAAAAATTTTTAAAAATAAGGGAAAAATGAAAAAGATAAAACATAATCGGATTTACAAAATCCAAATTTAAGTAATTCGGACGTGGTGCCAGTTCTTTTTGGACGTGGTGCTAGTTGTTCTGAGATGTAATGGCTATTTTGTGAAAAAAATCAGTTTAAATTCACATGAATGGATGTAGACGTTTCTGGACTTGGTGCTAGTGGTTTTTGACGTGGTGCTAGTTGTTCTGAGATGTGGTGGGCTGTTTTGTGAAAAAAATTAGTTTAAATTCACATGAATGGATGTAGACGTTTTTGGACGTGGTGCTAGTTGTTTTTTACGTGGTGCTAGTTGTTCTGAGACGTGGTGGACTGTCATTGTGAAAAAAATAGCTTAAATTCACATGCATGGATGTAGACGTTTCTGGACGTGGTGCTAGTTGTTTTTGGACGTGGTGCTAGTTGTTCTGAGACGTGGTGGGCTGTTTTAGTGAAAAAAAATTAGTTTAAATTCACATGAATGGATGTAGACGTTTCTGGATGTGGTGCTAGTTATTTTTGACGTGGTGCTAGTTGTTCTGATATGTGGTGGACTTGATAAAGCCATTTAATTGAACTTTTAAGTGTTATAATTTTATTATTTTAGTGGCTTTATGAGTTTAATTAATGATTTATGTCTATATCTTTGTGTTAAGGGCTGAAAATTGGAGATGCAATCATTTGTTGGCAAATACACACGATTAAGGACTCAAGTGCAAGATTAATGGGAGGTTGAGGTTGAGAGTCTAAAAGGACAGAGGATATGGGGACCAATTATACAAATGCTGGAAATTCATCCTAAAGAAAACCTAATTTCCTAAATTAAGGGCTGCCACAATTGGTTCTCATTCCAATCAGCTAAGCTTCTCCTCCGTTCCAAAGGAAAATTCCAAAAATCAGGAACTCAAGAAGGAAGAAAAGGGAATGGAATTTCCTTATTTCCCAGAAGCTGCTGCTGCAAACTGATTCTAAATTTGCAGCCCAAAGAAGTCACTGACTCACCTTCCAAAGCTGTTGTCGCGTGGTGTTTTCAAAAATTCAGCAAACAAGGAAAGCAAGCAGCTGCCAAATCCCTACAGGAAAAAAAGCGGCTGCGGCCCGAAAGAAAATAAAAAGGAAAGTTCTCTTGACTTTTTTAGTACGCTACTGGTTATTCGTTCCAAACTGCTGCTTTCCCGGAGAGTTGTTGTAGCTGTGATCAAATTAGGAATAAAAAGGAAGAGATTTCTATTTCTCTTATTTAGAGATGCTGAAACGAATGGTTAAGAAAAGGAAATGGGATATGTTCCAAAGTTTCTGCGGATTTTTTCCCTTGTAAAGAAAATTGCTGCTGCCCAAAAGGAAAAAGGAAATTCTGTTTCCAAATTCCGAGTTGGTTTTTACCCGAAGAAAAGCAAAGGAAAAGGAAGGGTGTGAACTTCCATACTTAACTGCTGTGCTGCGCATCTATAAGAGGGAACTTTCCTCTTCTTTAGGCAGGGGGGAGACAGAAACTGTGAACAGAACAGAGGAATTGCTAAGGCTCGACTGCTGTATCTGGTTTTGCTGTTTTATTTTGATGATTAACAATTTTTTTTATTTGTTTTGTTCAAGAACATGAGTAGCTAATTTTATTTTTCTAATCCAAGGGATTTGATTTAATTAGCATGTTGTGAGGTTTTGTGCTGAATTTAATTTCTTTCGTAAGTTCAAGTATGATTGTTTCTTGTTTTAATTTAGAATTTTTAGTACTAATTGAATTGACGACTCAATTAGTGTTGATTTTTCTGTGCTATCTACATGTTGAGTGTTACGTATATGACACGGAATTGTAGTTTCAAGTAGCAATTAGTTTATTTATGCATGTTGGTGAGACTTAATTGAGCATGCGTGATAATCTAAAGGGAAACAATTGAACTAAATTAGTTAATTGCAGCTATTTCTTTTAGTTAATTTAGTTTTCGACTAATTCTTGTGTGTAATGCTGTTATGGGTGAATATGGAACGCTATCGTGCCCAGTTCTTCATAGCAAGAGTTAATCGAATGCTGGGTTTGGTAGATTAAATTAGAGAATCCATAGTTATTATGGCTATCCTAATAATAGTGGAGGTTGAATGCTTGAATTGAAGGAAAACCTTTGAGCCTATGATCAACGTGTTAATTATTCATGTTTCCCTTGGATTGGATTTTTCTCTTTTGATTTTCTTGATTTAAATTTGTCGCAATTTTAGAATTCTTTTGATTTTAGTATTTTTAGTTTAATTTCAAAACCCCCTGATTACTGGTTGGTTTAAGAATTAATTTTGGTTCCTTTGGGATTTCGACTCAGTACTACTATTGTCGCAAGTTTATTTGGAGTTCGGTAGAACCGGATTTATTTTGGGTGCCTCGACAAGCACGACCAGGACTGTCTTTGTGAAAAAAATAGCTTAAATTCCCATGCATGGATGTAGACGTTTCTGGACGTGGTGCTAGTTGTGGAGTGGTGCTAGTTGTTCTGAGACGTGGTGGGCTATTTTTGTGAAAAAAATTAGTTTAAATTCACATGAATAGACGTTGTGGGCTGTGGTAACCTAATGAGGAATATGTCAAAAAGTTACAACAGTGCGTTCAAAGGCGTGCGAGCTCTTTCTATTCGAGCAATCATTGAGTCGACCTTCCAGAAAACAAAAGAGATATACCACGTCAGTAAAAATGAAAGTCTCGAAAATGTAACACTCAATTTCCTCATCTTTTGTGAGAAATATTCAAAGATTACGAGATACGATCTGGGGGACATCAGGTTGAACCTTATAACTGGACAAATAAAATTTTCAGGTTTGTACATTTGTGCACTATGATGGCAAAGGAGGAAACATTCACACCTTTGATTATCAGTCGTGCACATGTACTTGTCATAAGTGGCAAACCTATAGGTTTCCTTGCTCACATACCTTGGTTGTGTGTCGTTCTATTGGGGATAATCCATTCAATCTCGTGGACATCTTGCTGATGGTTCGAAACTGGATGAGGCAATTCGGCCATGGCAATTTCTTCCCAATCCCGTCTAGAAAGCATTGGCAAAGGGACATTGGCTGGAAGTTGAATATAGATTATGAAAGGCTCGTCGTGCACAATGCACCCCCAGGAAAGAGACAGAAACGGTGATTTACTATGCAAATATATCGACGTGGAAGAAGACAACGTGGCGAATGCACAAGGTGTGGAAGTACGGCCCATAGAGCTACAATGTGTCCCGTCTCTCATCCCAAATCAGATCGTACAAGGCTTGGTAGACTATATGACCCCGATGGAATGATTTGATGTTCATATGTATGTACAAGTGCTTATAGGTATAATTGATTATGTGTAGTTGCATTGGTGATTTGGTTAGGTATTGATGTAAAGGTATATGTAATTGGAAGAATTGCTTATTTGATGTTCGATGGATTAAATTTGGGAATTGGATTATGGTCATATTGTATTTGTATATTGGATAGAAGTTTTATGAATTGTATTATGGTTAGTATATTGGTATAAGTGTTATGGATTGGATTATTGTACTATCTATTCTTTCTTATAATTGTCCAATTTTAATTAAATTCGGATTTAGAAGATCCAAATTTAATTAAATTTGGATCTTCTAAATCCGAATCTATTTAAATTCGGATCTTCTAAATCCGAATATAATTCATTTCGGATTTAGAAGATCCGAATTTTTAATTAAATTTGGATTTAGAAAATTTGAATTTTATGTATTTCGGATTTCCCTAATCCGAACGTTTTATTTTGTTGGCCATTAATAAAAAAAAAAATTTTGAACGCTTTG
This sequence comes from Knoxia roxburghii, assembly GCA_030378225.1. Lineage (NCBI taxonomy): Eukaryota > Viridiplantae > Streptophyta > Magnoliopsida > Gentianales > Rubiaceae > Knoxia > Knoxia roxburghii. Next base: position 37,824,470 of record CM059415.1, on the reverse strand, counting down.
GAGCGGGAAGGAAGTGGCAACTAGGCCGAACATTCCGTCTGGGTGGGACGTCCGTGGCGCTTTGGAGCGCCACGGATGTGGTGAGCAGGCAGAACATTCTCGACGTGGTGCTAGTTGTTTTTGACAGGGTGCTAGTTGTTTTTAACGTGGTGCTAGTTTAAATTCACATGCATGGATGTAGACATTTCTACATGTGGTGCTAGTTATTCTGAGACGTGGTGGGTTGTCTTTGTGAAAAAAACAGTTTAATTCACATGAATGAATGTAGATGTTTTTGGACGTGGTGCTAGTTGTTATTGGACTTGGTGCTAGTTGTTCTAAGACATGATGGGTTGTCTTTGTGAAAAAAAATAGCTTAAATTCACATGCATGGATGTAGACGTTTCTGGAGGTGGTGCAAGTTGTTTTTGACGTGGTGCTAGTTGTTTTTGACGTGGAGCTAATTAAATTCACATGTATGGATGTAGACGTTTCTGGACGTAGTGCTAGTTGTTTTTGGACGTGGTGCTAGTTGTTCTAAGATGTGGTGTGAAAAAAATCAGTTTAAATTCACATGAATAGATATAGACATTTCTGGGTGTGGTGCTAATTGTTTTTAGACATGGTGCTAGTTGTTCTGAGACATGGTGGGTTGTCTTTGTGAAAAAAATAGCTTAAATTCACATGTTTCTGGACGTGGTGCTAGTTGTTTTTGACGTGGTGCTAGTTTAAATTCACATGCATGGATGTAGACGTTTCTGGACGTGGTGCTAGTTGTTTTTGACGTGGTGCTAGTTTAAATTCACATGCATGGATATAGACGTTTCTGGACGTGGTGCTAGTTGTTCTGAGACGTGGTGGACGTCCTTCGCGCCCTGGGACATCCTTCGCGGGCGTACACGTGATGCTAGTTGTTCTCAGACTGCCTGCTGCACACGTCCTTAGCGCCCCCGGGCACGAAGGATGCGGGCGGTATATAGCCGCGCACAGTCGAGGGTATAAAAGGAGGTAACTCCTTTTCTACCCCTTTATTCTTCTTCATCTTTCTACTTCCCCCAAAATTACAAATCGGGCAACTCAAACCATTCAACCCTTACTTTTTGATTCATGCCAACAAAACTCATATTGTAAAATCTAATCCGATCAAAATCTTCCCTACAGTGTAAGGAACAAAACCAACCAAGCCAATCTTCATTTTGTTATCAAATTTATCTTCTCCCCCAAAATTTTAGACCCATCACCCTTTGTGCGATTCCGACCAAACTAACCAATTTTAAGTCCAATTGTCACCATAAAAAAGTACCCCGAACGTTGTAGAACAAAACTCATTAAGTGTTTCATCATTTCGTTAAAGCTGACGTCGGACCACCGTCGGACCACCGCTGGACCGCCACCGGAAATCTTTTTTTAATTCTCAATTTTTTTAATTTTTTTTCGGATTTTGAAAATCCGATTTTGATTAATTTTTTTAATTAACCTAATTACTTACTACTTAATTTCGCCACCACAATCAAGGGCTTCAGTGGGATGGCCGGCCTCAGAATTCAGGCTCTTGTGATGGAAGATGAATCAGGATCCTTCGGGGTAAAAGAGGACCAAAAAACCCATGTCAGTACAACAGCAACAGAAATCCCGCCAGCATAGAGAAGGGTGCGGGGAAAAAACGAAGAGGGTTTGTTGCGCCAATTGTTCTGGTTTCTGGCCATGGTGGAAATCTGAAGATTGGACAGCTCTGGATTCTGAATTTTAAGGAGAGTAAAAGGGGAGAAACCACCTCCTCTTGGCCACAACCACCGGGGTGAGGACCACAACCACCGGGGTGAGGAGGTGTTTGTACATCACATGATTATGGGACATGATTATGATGATTATATTCTAGAGTTAGAATTGATAATTGAGTTTAATTAATTGTACATAATATAACACTGATAGTACATAATGGCTCAAGAGAATTTCATTTGAACAAATAATAAAGTAATTAGAAATTTTATAATGAACTAATTTGATAATGCCTTAAATCCATTTTTGGTCACTCATAACATGGGTCATTCCAGTTTTAGTCCCCTATATGTTTTAGTAACCAATTTTAGTCTCATTTAAATTTTTTTTACCAATTATGGTCCCTTTTAACGGAAAAGTTTAGAAGATAACGGATTAACTCATTTGATCGCTAGTCAAACCTTTTTTTTTTCAAAATGATTTATACCATGATGTTTTCAATCTATTTTATGACTCGGTTCCTCATGGATGTTCAACCAATTTAGATACTCACAATCCAAAATGACGGCTGAAACCCTAAATGGGTTGAATATTCATGAATATCCGAATTATAAAATTGGTTACAAATCATTTTGAAGAAAAAAATTAAGTTTGACTAGCAATCAAATGAGATAATCCGTTATCTTCTAAACTTTTCCGTTAAAAGAGACCATAATTTGTAAAAAAAAATTCAAATGGGACTAAAATTGTTAACTAAAATATATGAGGGACCAAAACTAGAATAACCCATGTTATGAGGGACCAAAAATAGATTTAAGCCTTTGATAATAAAAGGATAATTTGAAAATTTTGTTTCAAAAATAAGATTACAAATAGTAATAAATGGACTACAAATAGTACTACCCTAAAAAAAAGTCATTATTCTTAAAACTCTTGCAAATGGAAAACAGTTAAAGAAAAAAAAGTCATTATTCTTAAAACTGTTGCAAATGGAAAACAGTTAAAGAGTGAGCGGTGAAGAAATTTATAATAGAGTTACTAAATTGTTCCAAAGCCTTCAATGTGTTAGGCTTGTAGCATAAGGGCCAAAATGATCCAAATATAAAAATCTATTTTCTCACATGGATTGAAAGAAATAAATAAAACTATTTAATTCATTGTTAATTAATTTGGTGCCAAATTTCTTATCTCAATCGGTGGGGTGGGGGACGGTTTCTAGTAAATCAATAAAAATCCTTTTTTCACAAAAAAAATAAAAAAAAATGATTTTGTAATAGAATCCTCTTTTACTTGCACATAGCACCAAACTTTTTAACACAAAAGATCTGTGGGATTTAGTTAAAAAGTAACACTACAATTTCACACAATTTTACATGTGATGGAACAGTTTTGCAGTCCAAAAGAATAGGCAATGTCAGTTAACCTGATTAAAGCAACAGCAGCTAAAAGATATCTCAAAATTAAGCATACATGACCTCTTCTTCCCATCTTGAGTATGGAGGAGGTAACAAGCTCTTTGAATTTGCAAACATACCAACGGAGCCAGTTGGAACCTCCCCAACTGGTGAATCCAAAACGTAGTCAGGAATTTCTATTAGTGTATCTTCCAAAAGGGCCTTAACGGTCTGTAAAACACAAATATGGAACCCACATGAATTAGTTTGTATTCAGCATAACTTAACTCAAAAATCTCCCACATATAGCAACAGAAAATGGAATTAACTAGCCCCTGGAAATGGGAAACAGCTCCAGAAATACAGAGCAATTCTTCGTAATTTATTTCATTCGGTCATTTCTACAGCGGATCAAGGATTGAAGAAAAGATTATTTGGCCAAATGTGACTTCAACTTGCTTATCTACTCCAAGAACAACTCAATAACAACTCCCCTCCCCCGCGTCCTCACCGCAACAAAATTAAGGGGGAAAAGGGAGGCATAACACATAAACAAAGCAAATATATCCAAGAAGACATTCCAGATATATGATAATGTTAACATACAACAAACTCCATTTACAAATACAATAAATGCGATACTTCCAAGTGACAATACATACCGTGCACTGTTGGAATGCAGAATCAACTTTGCGTTTCCACCGAGCATTTCCAGGCTCAGAATGAAATAGACCCAGTAAAGGCTACAATAGAGAAGAGTGTTGTTTTTAAGACCAAAACATCAAGTTATAGGGACAAACATATTGCCATCAATGTATCACATTTGCAGAAATACAACTAGATCAACCTAAAATAATCAACTTCATGCCAAGAAGAAATTTAACACTCCATGGATAGAAGTGCTGGATGTAATTGGATTTTCATGTCTAGCTTTATCAAGCTACTTGACCTCAAATAGAACAGCAAACAACAAAATAGTGGAGCCAGAATCCTTTCCTTCGCACTCCAAAGAAAGAATAGCACATCAATGGATAAATTGTTTAAAGAATGTTACCTTATACATAGACGCACAAACATATGATTAAGTTCATTTAACTAATGATCAAACACAAGCAAGAGAGGTAAATAATCAAATTAAGGTTAGTCTGTTACTTTCCGGGCTTCATCTCTATGATATTTTTTGAGTTGCAGTTATATTTAATGGTCAAGGTCAAAAGGTTCTATGATTCAAGAGTCAACGTACTACGTAATAAAAATTTTCAGACAGGGCAGCAATCTATGAGGAATGTGAAACCTTGGTAAAAATAGTCTATATGCATCATTACCAAAGTAAAATAAATAAGTAAAACAAAAAATCAGAAGACAAGCTTAATAAGCAATCATCAGCCACACAAATTTTCCAGCAGGAACACTATTCTAATGACGAGAATCATGAAAATGTAAAAAAAACCTTAAAAACATAAATCAGATCAGAACCATACCTTAAAAACCTCACGAATAGTTGGCCTATTGTCATATATTTTAAGCACAGAATCAGCATACACCTGATACTGCTCAAGGACCTAGGGAAGAGAAACAAATGAAATATATCAATAGTTCAGAGGACAGGCACTGCCAAAGAAGTTTAGCACAAACTAACTGTAGAACCTGACGCCTGGTTAAACTACTGCAAGGTTCACCATATACTGAACTGTCTACAACTCCCAAAGTTTGCCAAGGACTGCAAAAGTATATATCAGTTCAGTCAACAAGGAAAAAGTACAAAGTAGAAAAAGGTAAGCAGGGCCGGAAGTAGGAATTTAAATTAGAAGAGGCAATAACATTCATGAGTTTGCCAAATTACATACATTCTGCTCATGGGATTCTCCCACAGTACAAAATACATATAAGGAGCAAACATGCAATAAATGCTTCAAACCAACTATTTTTCTTTCTACAGAGAGGCAACTATAGGCACAAAACAAAACTTCAAATTCCAGGTCATGCACCATTACTGACCAAAATATTTCTTTTATACGAAGTCTCAATCAACTAGCAAAACATGATGGAAAATAAAACAAGTCCATCCAAAAGGTTTTCATTTCTCTCAAATATTTTTAAATTTGCCTGTCAGAATATCGCCATAACTTATTTCCTCCACTATCAATCCCCCATTAAACTTGTTAGCTGCTCTAGTGCCTACAAACAATACCAGAAACCACCATGTCTTAATTCTTTCAGAAATTAAAATTTAATTCCAATTTCACATCTAGCCCTTCTTTAAGATATTTAACTGGGAACATAGAAAATTGGTTCCACCGAGGTCACTACCAACCACATTAATTATCATACTTCTCTTTTAGTTTGCCCCGAAAATGTTGCTCCCAGAATACCAATTATTCTGTACAGTTCTGATGTAGAAAACAGGCAGCATACATCAACTCTTCCACTAAATGTGTACACACTGCTGCAGGGAAAATGGAAAAATTCAACTTGGTTCTCAATCAGACAATTTTGAGCAAACTAAAGGAAATTCCTTCGCAAGACAATTGATGTTACCAAATTCTAGTCACTTTAACATCATTGGAAAAGAAAAAAATGCAAAACAGAATCCAGACTATTATCTGATAAACTCACAGATGAGATATGCACTATCCTACCAGAAAAACAAAGGTCAATTTCTCTCCAACTAAAGAGAGACTTCCGGAGCCTAAGGGAATTAAGTAGAAGCAAACAGATTATGGAATTTTGATCAATGCCTCAAAATAGTCAAGAAAATCGCAGTGGCAAGAGAACCAACCTGCCATTACCGTTCTTGTACTTTTTTAGGACTTTAAGATTCCAGGGATGTAATAAAAATTTACAATTCTACCCTCTTGAACATTCAGTGGCAACTCTTATTTGTATCCCCCAAGTAGTTCAGATTTATCTTAACTAAAAGTTCTCGAGGCAAATTTTGTCTCCATTGGAAAATAAAATTTTTGGATCTCTAAAACCACTGTACTTTTCTCAAACAAGTACTTCTGTCAATGAAGCTTCCAACGGGAACTAGTTTTACAATAGAGGTGCAATCTAGTTGCAGTTATACACCTGAAGTGTGAAGAAATCAAAGAGATTTCAGAGTTTTTCTACTATTCCCTTTTCTTCCATTCCAATATGATTAACTCAGAAGGCATAGACTTCAGTCTGAAGTCAAAGAAGCAAACTCAAGTCCTACTGTACCCAATAGCATATTTACTTGGCAAAAATTTACTTGTTACTAACAACTACGTGCAGGTTTATTAGCAAATTTCCATCTACAACTGGACACCTCACCTCTTATTGAAATCATGAAGCCCTTCCCGAGTTCGGACAACAGAACTGGCATTCCCCATCAAGTGCTCATTTAACATACCCAATACAGAAATAGATAAGATCACATATGATCCCAAACAAGAACAAAGGTAATCAGCAAGGAACTTTTGGATACTCTATTCTCACAAAAGGTTGTCCAAATAAGACTGACGTGGTCCAAAAATCATTGCAGTAAACAATTTAACAACTACCATCTACTCAGCTATATTAGATCTAACAAGAATTCACATTAAAAGCAAGAGTTTGAGTTTCTCATTGAGAAGTTTCAAGTTACCATCCAGCTGTGCTGTCTATAACAATGACAAATTGTACATAATAGGATGTGATATGCATGGTTTTATGTGAATATATGGCTGATGATCATCACAATATGAATTACAGAAGACTAAATACTTGAAAATAATTTTTTGTGGTTTATTGAATGTAATACATTTTTTTAGTTTGCAAATATGTAGCAGATGGTTTGTAGTTGACAACTATTATTTGCAGGTCACTTTCAAACACACATGTCATGAAGCTTAAAAAAGGCAATATACTTAGAAAGGAAATACAATTGCGACCAACTTCAGTTCCTAATAGGCAATTGAAATTTCAATGATCTAAACTACCAGTTTCAACATCCCATTGTATTGTTTGAATACATTTTCTTTTTCTGACATTCCTCATGAGATTCCAAAAGAAAAGAATAGTTCACATAAAATAAATTTAAGCAGGAATTAAAGTGATTCCACGGCTGATTTCTCTATTGCCTTTGCCAATTTGTCATCCTACTATTTATTGCACAACTTCCTGAATCAAGAATCTTCAGTGGAATAAGCAGATGTTCCAGGTAACCACAAGATGATTAGTCATTGATAATTCATAAACAAAAACCATTCTCATTCCATTTTAGTAACGTATCTTTCATCCTTTTCTAGTATCCATGGTTATAACAATAATGAGAAAATTAACGGTTAATCTGTGATAAAAATATAAGCTGGGATCTATAAATGGAGTAGGATATCTGCTACTTGATACAATATACACATCAACCCCACTTTTTTCCAACCAAAAGTACAATTGACAAAGAGCATATAGCACGTGAACTAACTAGCTTCTAAATACACAAGTTTTACGAAATTAATCATCAATATTGCAGAAACTACCTATGAAGATATATCAATATTTTACAAGTAGTATAAATTCATTTTAGATGTAGATTGTTCATACTTGTTATAGGCTGCACGTCCAAGCATTACACCGTGAGCACCTTCTGCTCTTGCTGCATTCACCTAAACCAAAATTAAGTAACAAACGGTATCATCACTATAATGTTAAGACGTTTCCAAAGGGTGAGCTCAGGACAGATTAACTTTGACAATGAAGACTAGAAACTTCAAAATTGCATTCCAAGGAGAATAGAAACATTAAATCATTTAATTTATCCAATGAGTGTCCAGCAACCATGGTGCATGTGAGCAGTTAGTACACTACCACTAAAAAGCTTATTTAACACATCAGAAAGTGAGAAATGCACTGATTAGTGCTTCACTTCAGCTATGAATATCATTTGTTGCCTTTTTGGTTATATCATTACACAATTCTAATGTTTATGAAGGCCTTTTTGTAATTTCATGAGCCATGACTTTCCCAACCCATGATCAAAGTTCAGAAATAATCAAAAAATTACTGATTAAGCCCTTACACATTGTGCTAACAGCAGAACCTTGATTCTCTAATCATATGCAATAGAAGACTTAAAAGTGATAGCTACGCAAGTATCATCTAGTACTCATCCGGGATCTCATTTTGCACCCAAAATTCAGTATTCATATTAGTGTATTTTTGAAACTGTAATGAATTTCCTTAAATGAAGTCATACGTAACAGAATCTTAAATACAATAACTAATCCTCACAATTCCACATGGATTGTACATCGTCATCGTCTCTATCCATGCATATGTTCTCATTCCCCTTTGGATTTGAGCTATTGAGATTCCATCTATCTCAAAATTCTCATTTCGGCTACCCTTACTTTTGTTCATTTTTGTATTTAGTGGCTCAACATTCTAATCTATAAAACATTGATGGTCGCACGGCGGTTCAATAAAATGTTGCTTATACCTAGAGCATGTGTATAGTAGCAGACTATAAATAAATGAATAAGAAAAGGAAAAGCAAGTAACTATGACTTCACACCAAAGAAATATTAATTCTACAACATATTCTTCATTTCACTGAATACTAAACCAAGCTGATACTTGGATTTGAAGAACAAAAGCACCAGATCTCAGACTAAGCAGAATCAATGCAGTCGTAGGTGCAATTTATGCCTTGCCTAGGCAATAACGAATAAAGTTCAACAAAACTGCAAAAGCATCATATGTGATGCAGTTATCCTATGTTATATTATCGACAAAAGTCTTACCTGAACCAAAATTTATATTAATATAAAGCTTCTACTCAGATTGGATTCTTGCTAATTAGCCACATGCTCTTTGGATTCGACTTTTCCCAATTGATTCTCCAACAAAAAAAAATTGAAAAAATAATTTCCAGTACTCAACCGGTATTCTATCCCGGTGAGAACTGGATAACTTGCCTTGCATCAGAGGTCAACAGAACTTAAGATTCCATTTCAACCCTTGTTGCAAATACTTCATCGCTTTCATTGCAGTAATCTTATGGGGCTTCAGAAATCTTTAATCTCAAAGATGCAAAGATAGGCATGATTGACATAATGCAGGCAAGGTAGCGACCAATTCTAGAAATGCCCCAGTTAGACCTCTAAATACTTATTCAAACAAGAAAAGGAAAGTTCATTCTACGCAAAATCAGCTCTTTCAATGGAATCATTCAGGTAACCAAAGAAGTAAGACAGTCAAACGGCAATCGCTGTTAAAAAGCCCCACCCCCCCATAGCAGCACATCTTATTCTCAGCGATCCTTTCAGTTATGGGAACTATGTCAACTACGTGTTCCTCATCTATGGACACTTCTCAAGACATAACTAGTTCTCCCCCAGTAACCTGAAACCTAGGATTATCCTTGATCCAGATCCTACCTCAAGCAAGCACAAGCTATGCCTTCTCTCACATGGTTAACTAACTCAGCCTTACACTAATAGCATAACTCATGGTTTACTCAGGTATACCTAGTTTCACCTTAGAATACCATCTTTAATTTTCCAGAACTAAGGCTAAGCAAAATGAGAAGCTGCAAGATGCAAAGATACATCAATCTAATAGAACAACTTGAAAGGGGATGGTAGGCTAGTAGGGTGTAAAGGCAAATTGTGTTCCACATCAATCTGGATTAGATACTGAAAATGACCCATCACCCACCAAACAAGTGTTCCTCGGCGCTTTTGTTTGAAATCATATTCCATTGCTAACCTTCACTACTAATGCTACTTGAGACTTTTGCTGCCTAATCCTGTATAGCATTGAGGTTAAAAAAGTACAATAGCCATACAGATGATAAATGGAGTAGGCACATGAGAAAATAAGATACTACCTTTACCTTTTAATATATGCCATTTAAGGTAAATGACGTGGATTAAGGATTAAGTAATGAGTCTATCCAAATGACCAATTTATCCATACTTTTCCCCTCAAAAACTCTGTTCCCACATAGAATTCTCTTTTTTTCTTAATTAACATAGCTAAAATAGTAAATACTAAATAAGGGCATATTAGAGAAGTGCTCAAAAGTGTATTGAAAATATAAAACAACATTTGGAAAAGAATATGTTGATTTAATTTAAACGACATATTGAAACACAGAGTGAGTAACAAACAACATAAGAAAAATTCATCAAACCATCACAGTACTTTACATACAATTTTATATCCTGAATTTCTTTTTTCAACAACGGTCCATTTCTCAAGATAAGTTTCTCAAGCATCTCTTCTTGAGATTCTATACATACAATCTCTGTAGCCATAAATTTGCAAAAAATTGAAATCCTAAAATGATAAACTGAACCACTTTCAATATGTCATGCAACATTCCTTCTCAGTCTGGAGATTCTCAAGCAGCATTATAACCTACCTCAGCAACAGTGTTTATACCTCCATTGATAGTAAACCGTAAATCAGGAAAATCACGCAACAAAGCATAGTAGTATTCATATCTGCAAGAACAACGTGTGCACCAAGTGAAAAACATTTCCAATTAATTATAAAGGGCACTCTAAAAGTAGACTACTGCTCAATAAGGATTAAAACAGTGGTGTCATGAAGTACACAAATTTATAAACCAACACGGATAACATACGTACTTCAGGGGAGGAATTTTCCTATTTTCAGCAGGGCTAAGTCCATTCAGCAATGCTTTTCGGGTGTGTATAATGAAATGCCTAGTTGGTGATTGTGAAGAAACCTTGTATATAAAATCACCTAAAAATATAAGACATAGTCAATATGCAAGGTCAGAAGGCAAATAAATGTTTATTTAACATTAACAAGAGCAACCCATTAAGCAGTCAATTTTTTAAACATAAAACCATCACGTCAGCTAGCATAGCTTCATTAAGGATGCTTTTCAAAGAAGAACTTTGACAATTGTCTCTCACTTGCATTTATCCTTTATTTTCAATTAAGTGCACCACTACATGAGAGTTCAATAAGTCATGTTAACCCACCTAAAATACTTTCCTTGTCTCTGTAAAACTGTAAGTCCCTTGAATTTCGAAATAGAGATAAAACCAGACACTCCTAGCATTACACAGACCTAGCTCAGAACATTGTTTTCATTTCAGATCAACTACTACACAACAGTCCCTAAGAAGAAGTCAAATTTTGACTGTGTGGTCATACTTAAGCTTTTATTTTGTGTACTCAACTTTTACAAGCTAATAAAACTTTCGTATCAAAGGATTAAATTGGAAGCCTACACAACTCATAATAACTTCTAAAATGTTTGGAGCAAAAAATCATTAATCAGAACACACCAAGTTTACAGGAGAAATATCAAGATCAGAAATCTTGGAAAGAAAGGACTAGCTCATTGTCAAACCATATCCTGTTCACAAGGATGTATAGTAGTACGGTTAAACAAAGTAAGAAACTCGTCTTCCAAAAATAAATCAAGCATCATTCTGTGGTCCTTCAAAAGGAACAGAAACTACCACCCTTTTCCCTTCCCACCCCTCAATACAGATACAAAGTAGTTTTGTGGTCGTATGAATGATTCATCCAAGTAATATTCAATGACATAGTTTCCTTTTTCTCGGAAATACTATCAGCTCCCTCACTTTTAGGGTATTTGAATATAATGTCTCTATCCAACACAAAAATAAAAAAAAAAAACTACCAGAGTCTACAAGCAAAGCTTCTTGAAACAACATAAAGACAATAAAATTGAATTCCTCGTCCTAAGGGTTTGTATGAAATCTTTGCGCAAGAGATTAGAATGCAAGTCCTCAGGAACTAAAAGTCAAAAAACAGGAAAGAAAGTTTACTATGAAGCAAATGTAGGCAAAAGCTTTCTAAGGTCCCCCAAGTGAACTCCTCCTTACTGAACTACAAAGCCTCAGAAAATAATTTTGAAAAAAAGTAACCCTTTTCTTCTCTTTCAAAAGTTGAATGTTTCAGAAGTTTATTCTATGGAGAAATCTTGTTAATAGGACTTACAAAGCTCGTTGTAGGAGTCATGATCGTCAACGCCTATTCGGCACTTAACACTCACAGGGACACCAGTATTTGCAGCAATTACTGACATGGCCTGAGCAACAAACTTCCCTTGTAAAGGAAATATGTCAAAATCAGTGCTTATTCACAAGTATGGATCTCAGTCAAATGCAATGAATCATTAATGCACACCTTCGGGTCCAGCATAAGGCGAACACCAAAACAACCATGTCCAGCTACCCTTGGACTGGGACATCCACAACTGTCAGAAAACATCTTAAGTTCATAGATTCAGGAAAGTAGGACAAATCAAGAGTTTCTGTATATAGCACAAAGAGACAAACTTCAAATTGATTTCATCATATCCATAGGAATTTGCAAGTTGAGTTGCTTTTCCAATGTTTTCCAGATTACTTCCTCCAATCTGAAGAACAATCGGATGCTGCTCAGGGCCATATGCCAAAAATCTGTCCTAAAAATGCCAAGAAAATACGTTAATCATACCTCTGAAAGCTTCTTGTTGGATTCAGCAAAGCTAATTAGCTATAAATTTCTTATCACCTAAGACAAAGGTAAAGCAATGGCAGTAATCTCCTTAACTGAAAACACACAAGTTATATCTTATCATATACAATTGCTGAAGGGCGAAAAGTATCACATTCAACAGATTATCAAAAGTGAACAGTTTGAATTCAATTTGAATGACCAGAACATCAAAGAGATCTATTAGTTACTCATAATGTCTTCAAGGGAACAAATTTTAATATTTACAGCAACTACTTCCCAGCATGGTGCATCATAGGTGCTCTTTGTCACTCCAATGCTCAAAGAAAAAATATTTTACTCCCTCCGTCCCAGTTCTTTCGTCCTGTAACCACTTTAGGTGGAGACTAAGAAGATGTTTAATTAGTTGAGTTATTTTCTTGGCTAAATTACCCTTAATTAATTAAGAGTTGGAGCATTGTAAATAGTGGGAATATATTTAAGATGGTTGAATGATAATTATGATAAAGGGCCCATTTGGAAGTTTATATATAAAGATGTAATGAAGTGTGCAAACAAGACATTTTATTGGGACAACCAAGAATAGAAAACTGGTCAAAAGAATAGCCCGGGAAGGGAGGGGAGGGTGCATTACCAAGTTTCCTTTCTGAAAGACGATAGTCTCTGCAGCAAGCATTTCGGTATATAACCATGCGCGTTTAGAGATTAGGCGTGCCAGAGTCCTATAATGGTTATCTGTCCACTCCATCATTGGTGCTACACTGAAAATGTGACCACTTTTAGGATACACAAAATTTTAGCAATAAGGAACTCAAAATATCTCAGAAAGGTTCAGATAGAAACAAAGTTTTTAGTGAAGTTAAATGGGCTTATCAGAATCCAAAGCAGCCACCTGAACCAAGGTGGGCGATAGCGTAGAGACACCATTGGAGCTTCTGTATAGAATTGGATGCTTTGGCTGTAGTTCTGTATCCCTGATTTTGTTGAATTTCCATAAACAAAACTTGCTGACAATCTGCTATGGTTTTTCACAAAAAAACAAAAAGGATTTAAAGAAGAGGTTAGTGGATATCCAGAATACTTCATCATTCATCTGAAATGGACCATAACCTCCACTTTGATGCACCTGAATGAAGAGAAGTCACATCACCCACCAGCTCTAAATTCTCACCACACCATAGATCAAAGAAAGAAGGATTTTTGCATATACAGACTATCCACGAGGTATTTCAAGAAAAGCCTATCAGATCAAGAAAAATGCCTCAGATCAACCGCATGCAATCCCCACCTAAGACGGCCAGGAAAGGACCAAAATTAAATAGAAGCAATCTTACTCTAAGAAGCAACAGAGTAACTAATTTAAGTAGAATAAGGACAAATACTCTTTTCATGCCCTTAGATTTCAAAGAAAACTACAGATTACTTCTCTTAGATCTGTAGGCAGCACTTGAGATCAAACAATACTAGGGGTTACCACTTGTCTGCAGAAAAGAATTTCATTTGAGCTCCTTCAAATACAATTTAATGGCAAAAATTATTCGCAAACATAAATCCAACATACTTTCTCCAAGAAAAACTGAATTTGATCACAATAAACAAATAGTTCAACTTCCTTGTGAGGATGATCACAAAGACATTTCAGAAAGTTGGAGGTTAAAATCTCTCAAAATCAAAAGAAACAGACCACAGAAATTTTTCCCATTTGCTAAAGCTCAAATGTTCTTAAACCCAGGTGAAATGACATATAAATTGATTAAAGATAGTCAAGATATAACAAACAGAGAAACAACAAAGCCTTCACTACTTGGGATTGGCTAATTAAAGATAATCTAGAAATAATATATTTCATATCTTAAGGTAATCAAGAAATAATGTAATTTAACTTTATACAGCTATCAGTTACATAAGGCCCAACTAACATATTTAAGGCATTCATTTGAGAAACCTGTTGCATGTATCTCTCTGTTCAACCCAAAAGAAAGAAATAACTATTAGGTAAATGCATTGCCCCCTCAAAAGTATCATGACATTCAGAACAACCATAGCAAAGCAAAACTATTTGTTAACTGTTATAGAAAATACTGTGCTGAATGCATTCAACACTGTTGTAGAACAATGGATATTATAAAGCACGAAAATTGCCTTATAATTAACGTTTTAATTGTGGTCTTTCCTACATAGTGCCAAGGGCTAAAACTAAGATGAAGCTTAGAAGTTCAAGCTTCTTTGACCTCAAAAACACTCATTTGAATCTCTGATTATTTGAGCAAATCTCAGCTTAAAATCCAGTTTTAGTACTATCCATTTCGATCACCTGGTAGCTGATTGCACTTGGTAAATAATGTAGTCAATATAATTTATTAGCCTAAATATCCGACATCATTAACATAATTCAAAAAATTAAAACAGATTTCAGCTTACCAAAGGTTAATTTCAAAGAATTTAAAATTTAATTGATAACAACATTCATAACAACGAATAGCTTCCCCAATTAACACCTTTTCTGTTACTCTTCATTATATTTAACCATCCGTTTCAATGAAGAACATGCAATACACATAAGCTTTTACAGAACATAAAAGTAGAAGAGTTTGGACTCTTAGGAGCCAGCGAATACCAAAGTCAATTCGAATAAAATGGCAATATACCCAACCCATATAGATTACGAGACAGCAAAAACTTAACAGTAATAATTTTGAAACACAGTTACTAGGCGACACAAGTTGAACCAAGCAATTCATCGAAAACTTGTGGCGCAACAGTCCAACAAATTGGAACTTGATGAAAGTAACAAAGAATGACACAATTTGATGCCATCGACAAAGAAATTAGAGAAGTGAAGGATTGTAAAGAAATTTTACAATGATAATCAGAGCATTTGCCGCCCGCTTAAAATCTCTTTATCTTCAAAGTTTCCTCCGGAACTGAGGGGTTGTGAACGTTTGTTGTCAAACATTGTCCGAGTATATCTGCTTAATTTCCCTTCGCTTTAAGTCCCTAAACTATTTTATTTGGCACATTTTCCGCTTGCCTTTTGTACTCACTTTATTATTTTTATTTTTTTTAAATTCACAATTTATTTAAAGTTTACTAAAACCAAAATTAGAAAAAGAATGTCCTTTTTTTGTACAAATTGTAAAGAAATTTTACATGATAATAAGAGCATTTGCCAACGAATTAAAAACTCTTTATCTTCAAAATTTCTTCCCGTACCTAATTTTTCTTCTTTTTAAGTCCCTAAACTATTTGATTTAGCACATTTTCCCCTTGCCTTTTGTACTCACTCTACTTTTTTTTTTTTTAATTCACGATTTATTTAAAACTTACTAAAACAAAAATAAGAAAGAGAATATATTTTTTTTTTTTTTACAAATTGTAAAGAAATTTTACATGATAATCAGAGCATTTATCGCTAGTTTAAAATTTCTTTATCTTCAAAGTTTCCTCCCAAAAACGAATGCGGGGTTGTGATTTGTGAACATTTATCGTTAAACATTATCCAAGTGAACATTTGTCGTTAAACATTATCCAAGTGAACGTTTGTCGTTAAACATTATCCGAGTATATCATGCCTAATTTCTCTTCATTTTAAGTCCCTAAACTATTTTATTTGGCAGATTTTTCCCTTAGAATATCCTTTTTTTTTTTTTTTTGTACAAAGAAGGAGGCCAAACCCAAAATGACTCGAATTCAGACTTATTGATTTTAGTCGGAGAATACCAACCAGTTTCAATTTGATTTATCAACTAGATCGCGCTCCCGTGCGATGGTTAGAAGCCTGTTGGGATTTTAGCTGATGATTTCCTAGAAGGGAATTTTGGTTTAGGATGAAACTTAAGTTATTGGAATTTAGAAAGGTTATCTTGCTTAAATTTTATGGAGAAAATGTTTGTATGTTTGTTCCTATCATGTAGTAGTTGAAATTCTGTTTATTATTACAATGTAGATGTAGGCTAAATGGTTATTAACCTTCAAACTTGCGGTTTTGAGTTTAATACTATACAATGTATCTCTCAGTTTTTCAGTTTTTCTTTTTATTTGACTGTTTTAGAGATTTTTTGATAGATTGAGAATAAGTAAATTGCTCAAATTACCTTTTTACTTTAACAGTAATTACCTATAGAACAATTATAGCACTTGTTACATAATAATTACAACACCTCACGGTAAAATGAAAAAAAAAAAAAAACTGATTACATACTTCCAATAGATAAGAGAAGAAATGCAATTTTGGTCCATTACGTAGTTTTGGTCATCAATCAGTTATAGACTGGTTTTAGTATAAGTCAATGCAATCAAAGGTAATTGGGGCAATTTTTTAAAAAAATAAAATACTTAAACCCTTATTTTGTAATTTATAGAAAATAAATCTCAAAACCTTTTTTTCCTTTCTCTTTCGCTTATCTTCGTTCGTCGTTCAACTCCTCGACTTCCTCCACGCCGCCACCACTGCTCACCACCTCCACTTCCTCATCCCCTTATCTTCTAAATCCTATTTTCCCTTTCTTCTTCTTCGAATCTTCAACATACCCTTTGGTAACCGCTTGGGTGAAATAAAATGGAAGTGGTATCAATTCAACTACTAAAGTCGCTCTCCCTGCCTCTCAATTCATCATCGCCAGCCACCCTTATCTTCGTCCTCTCCCAATTCACCCTGTTAGTTCCACCACTACCAGCCACATCAGATTTGGTTTTCTTGAGTGCAATGAAGCTTTAATGGCCTCCATTGGGTTTTTGCTGTTATATTATAGTTCATATTGGCTTTTGAGACAATATAATCAAAATCAGGTTTCATAAGATGAACAAAATTATGACATGGTTGCATTTATATGGGTTCTGAAGATGCTGCATTCATTCACTCCAACGCTATAACTCACTGTTGAAGAGAAAAATAGAGGATAGGAGAAATGACAATCGTGTCGCTGCTACCTGTTGGAGTAGAATACATAAGCTATGCTTGTATTGTACAGTTTCCCAAATTAATATATCGATTCGTGTTTCAGTCATATCTTATGTGCATTAATTGTCCATTTATATTATGTAAGTAGATGATGAGGTGTCTGGTGCGACACAGTAAATCTCATCATTGATTGAAAGACATAATATATAAATGAGGTTCGTAACCGAGAAAGTTTTGGACAAAGTCGGTTTAGGTTATTATGTGATTCAGATAATTGGTTTGTCTAAACTAATTGAATCATATAGATATGCCCGGGGCATATTGAACTTGACCTTTAGGAATGATTTGTCTTGTACTGATTTAATAGACAAATCGATCCTTGTATTCTATCTCTTAATCCCTAGACTCGAGTGGGCATGAGGATTAGACATAGTGTACTTTGATTTGCCAATGGGTGAGGTCAATTGTAGCCAATAGTCTCGGTGGGTTGGGTGCGCGTGTTTAGTTACTCGGTATGCTGCTGCTTGTCGAAAGGAAACCATGTACCGGTGCGTTCGGGGTGATGGTGCTCCCGAGATGAGCTCGAAATGTTTATTATACTAAACCCGGCCGGTGGACTTATGTCCGGTATAATAAAAAGGTCGAGTGGTATTAGTCTCGGAATTAAATAAGTTAATTAATTAATTTATCAGTGAATTAATTTTAATTAACGAGCACTATATCTTTGATGTGGGGAGATTAATGAATATAATTTAATTAAGTTGTTCCGGAAGCAATTCTGGTGTAGGATGGTAGTGCCAAAATTAATCCGTTAGTGGTATGATTAATTTTGTAATGGGTTAATTGAATAGGTAGATTTAATTAATTAATTGATTAATTATTCCTAAGGGTTAATTCAGTAATTAACAAAGTGGAATTATTTAATTAATTCCTAAGGGTTAATTAAGTAATTAACAAAGTGAAATTAATTAATTAATTAATTAAGTCTTAAGTTTCAATTGGAATTAGGAAATCCTAGAGATTAGGAATCTAGTAGGATTTGGTTTATCCTATCAGATTGGTTACCTAATTGGATTTGGAAACTAATTCATTACCTAAACTCATTAGGAAGACCAATCATAAACCAACTTGGGGTCTCTCTTGTAACTCTATGAATAGACAAGGGATTAGCTATTCAAGAAAGACAATTCAATAGATTCATAATTCAAGAATCTAGAGAGAGAAAATCCTAGAGAGAGAAAACATTTCTCTCTCCAAGTCAAATTTTCAAGAAAGTGTGCGGCTGGTTTTTGGGTTTCTAGTGGCTGAAATTTTGGCCTTGGTTTATACCAGCTGCGCGTAGCTTTCTCTCTCTGTGGGCGGTGCGTTTATAGTACGTGCCAGGTGCTGCGGCGCTAGAGTTTTCTAGCAGGTGGATTGTGGTGAGTAGCTGATCAATTGGCTTCTAGTTCGTTGCCCACACAACGTGAAGTCATAGTCTTGAGGCATACAAGAGAATCACCAGGTGCACGCTTCGAAGGTATTTTTCTAAGGTTCCGCTTTAATTAGAAATTTTTGTTGCTTGGTAAATCGAGCAAGTGCAAACCTAGATCTTATGTGGCAAATTCTTTCACTACCTACCCGCAGTGCGGCTTCCAAGCCGCTTCCGCTGGCAAGTTACTCGCTCCCCCTTCTCTTCAACTCCAAGAATCCCTCTCTCTGGTCACGGCTGGCTTCCCGATGGGTAATAGGTCTAAATCCCCCAAGTTGAAGTTCAAACTTCATAATTTGCTCCCTTTTGATGATAGGTTCGTGATCTAGGAGACACACATCTCTATGAATTTTTAAAGGCCCATGACTAATGAACTTAAGGTGCATTTGATGCAAGGTAATCGAAATGAAGCAATCAGAATTTTATAACTCAATAATCATTAAAGGAATCTGATTACCTTTTGACTTGTTTGGTAAATTAGCTAAACATTCATTAAAAGAATTTGATCGCTTCATTAAAGGAATTTGATTGCTTTTGTCTTTACTTTACTGACCAAAAGAGGCAGCAATCAGAGTTATTTTGCCATTGCCTCATTGCCTTTGCCTTGTATCAAACGCACCCTCAGAGTTTAATGAGCAGTGGCACTTTACAAAAAAAAAAACAAATATGGGTTCTGAAGATTTCAGTATTTGGAGAATATATAATAGAGAATTTAAGCCGTAATGGGGGATTAATTCTTGTGGGTTATATGTTGATTGGATTGGGGATTTATTTTTGTGGTTATTAATGTTTGGATTGAAGGAAAATAGAACAAGCTCGGGCTAAATCGAAAATCTCACTTTCGTGCAATGCATTGCAGAATCGGAGACTTTCGACAAGGCTCAGGCTCAAATTCATTTTCCCCTGAAAGGATCTAGGCTTATACTTATTTAATTTATTAAATCGGAACACAAAGATATAACCTTTAAATTAAAAGCGGAATCTTTAAAAGTTATACCTTTGAAGCGAAGTCCAACACAATAAAGAAAACCAAATCTTCAATTTGCGACTACCACTGAAATCTGAAGAATGACTCCAAATCGACTCCGAACTAGTGTGGGCTAGTGTCTACGGAGTAGCCCAAAGCAAAACGAAGAAATCCCAAGGAAACCCACTTCCAAAAAACTCAATCTGCCCAAAACATATTTAGCCCAGAGGCTTCTGCGCAAGACTGAAGCCACCGCCGGAATTTCGAAGGGACTTCGCCAGGAAAAGTTCCGACCGGTCGGAGATCTAGACACTAGCTCAAAGCTCTCGCCAAGCTAGCGGTTCACCACACCGGCGGCAACCAAACCATGGCGGCGCAAGGAGGCGCAACTGCCGGAATCCAATAGCCGGCGGCGATTTCCGACGAACAACAAGGAAAGCAGCGGCAGCTTCAAAATCGAGGGACAAAATAAAGGGCTGAGTTATTTTCGAAAAAGAAAGATCCTAGCTGACTTCAAGGAGAAGATTCGAAGAAGAAAGAATTTTCTCACTCTAAGCTAGACTTTCTCTCACTAGGCTAAGTGGCGTCCAAGTTTCCTTATTTCTTCAAATGCCTAACAAGGGATATTTATAAGGAGCTTCTAAGGAGATCTAGTGAGCCTTTGAGTTGGGCATTTTAATTTGACTTTCGTTGACTCCTTAGTCTTCCCTAGACTAGTCAACTCCAATCGATCATTTTGAATTAATTTCTTAACCCACTTTGTTAATTTAATTTAATCAAACTCTTAGGATTAATTAATTTATATAGAATTAATTTCTTAATCCACTTTGTCAATTAAATATTAATTAAACCTTTAGGATTAATTAATTCACTTTATCGATTAGTCAAATACATAATTAGTCGTACCACTAACAGACCAATTATGGAACTACCGCTCAAAAATGACTTTACATCGCGCCACTATATTTTCTTCTATCTCCCCACATTAAAGATCTAGTGCTCGTCGGTTTATCAATTTACCGACAAACTAATTCATCGACTTCTTGGTATCCGAGATTAGTACCACTCGACTTTCTTATTATACCGGACGTAAAGTCCACTGGCCAGTTTTAGTACAATAAACCTTACGAGCTCATCTCGGGAGTACCATCAACCCGGCGAACCGGTACGTGGATTCCTTTGACTAGCAACGGCACGTAAGAAGCTAAATACCCCATACCCAACCTACCGAGGTATAGGCCTCAATTGACCGTAATATTTGACAAATCAAAGCATACGATATCTAACTCTCACGCCGTCCCAATCTCGGGATTGAGAGACTGAATACTAGGACCGACTTGACTACGCCGATCAGTACAAGTCAATTCTATCCAAACTGGTCGTGTTCAATATGCCCCAGGCATATCCGTGTGATTTAAATTAGTCTAGATAAACTAATTTCCAAACCACATGATAACCTATACCAATAGTATATTCAGACTATCTCAGTTACGAGCATACTTTTTATATATCAATACTTTAACCAATAACGGTATCTACTATGTCTTTTCACACCCCGTTATCTAGTTCTATGATATAATGGAACAATTTAATAGTAAAACAAAATGATATGTCATCTATGGATATTAGTTTTTGATACAAGCCATAACTTTTTTGTATTCAAAACTAACATGGATTGAGGATTTATGTTTGTGGTTTATTGTTGTTGTTATCTGCCTTTTGATCTTCTTTAAGTGCATGTGTCGATGGTGAAGTTACGACGTGGAAACGATGGATGAATAGTGGGTTGAGAAACAGATATGGCGGTCATTCTTTTTCTGAAAAAAGGGAAGGGAAATATTTTTTCGAAACTACTGGAACCGTCGTAGAGATAGTCAGGAAGCCGGAGTCATCACGATGAGAATTGCTGGCTGCGGTGGTGTTTTTTTATTGACCGGGTTTGACTCTACAGCAAGCGGTAGTAGCAGGTTTCCTTTTTAAAAAACGTAATGAGTATTTTTAGGTGGGTCCAAATATGATAGACTAAAAGTGTAAAATCGCCAAACGTAATGGACCAAAATTGTATTTTTTCCAATAGATAAGTGTTACTTTTACATATAATTTTTCCTTTGCCCACAACGAGATGGATGAGTATTACACTTTAAAAGAAAAAAAAAGTTAATATCAAAACCAACTTTATTTTTAAATCAACCAAGCTTTTAAAAATATTAAAGACCCCCTTCTATTGATTAAATAACTATTAATTTATCCTTCACTAAAATAACTTAAAAATTTTTCTTCTAAAAATCGCCATAAATGTTTGTGATTTATCGTAAAGACTCATACATTTTTTTTCTATTTGAATCCAAAATTGATTAAATGCTCTGGCTTAAAATGAAACTATCTTGTACAAAATTGGGGAAGAAATAATTAAAAAAAAAAAAAAATTGGAAAAGTGATCTATCCCACACAACTGCCACTGCCATCACTGCAGATAGACACCATTTGCCGAGAATCTACACAAACTTCTGGTTCTTCAACATCAGGTGGCAGCAAAACCCTCTCATCCATCAGTGAACAATATCCGGCCATTTCTCGAATCAGCATCAACTACCCCAACCCCTTCAAACTCCACCGCGACACCGCCGGAAAGGGTCACATCACCAAATCGCCGCTCAACCTCTATGAATTCCCAAGTGAAGATGGCTGACAATCGGAATCATCCCTGCACAAACCCTACCACCTCCTTCGTCTTAACCGCCGCCTTTCATCCTCCTCTGCCGCGAATGCGGTTCTGTTCTTCTTCAACTTCTTATTTTTCTATTCACCGTTGAGCATAGAGTCGTTTGTCGCGGCGGGTAATTGAACTTGTCGGTGCTGAGTGTGAGAACGGGAAAGAGCTCTAAATGTAATCGAAGGGAAAGTGACATACGTTTGTTGGTCGTTTCCTCATTGGTCCAGCTTCGTCATCTGCATGTCATAAACAAGCTGCACTTTTCTATTGCTAATTTGTTCACCTTTTATATGATGCAAAAGCTCCAAAGCAGCCTGCAATATCGTGGTCATTCAGTTACCGTACAAAACTCAAACATATCAATAACTTTACCAAAATCACAGTTTTAGTTTTAAAACAAGCCAGCTCTAAGTTAACCAATAAGGAAAGATTAAAATTGAACTCTACTAGGCAAGGAAACATCTTTTTTTTTTTTTTTATTATGATCATCCCTTCCAAGTTAAAATCCTGAGCATGAAATTACTGGTCATGAAATTTAAGTTATTCTAGTTCATTCAAGCTTCCAACACTTTTTCCAGTTCATACATCAAATTTACTCGTATTCTTTCAAAGAATCAATCTTTTCCCATTTACTAATCATCCCGTTTACTATTATTTCACTATAAGTAAACCTGATGAACTAACAAACTTTAACTGAGTCACATAAAATCGTTGGCATTGAGTAACAGACAAATTAAACATTAGTGAGCAATGCCTAGTATTTTCTTCGATTTCTTGAAATTGATGTTTCTCTGGAAATCCTTTGAAGCAAAACATTTAAGACACCGTTGGCCTCCACCCAATTATGATTTCGCAGTAGCTTCCTCAGCAGTAACCGGAGTCTTTTCCGATGCAAGGACAGTAATCTTTCCCCGCGGGTGCGGATTGGGTTACCCAATGCCCGCTTTAAAGAGTAACTGGGCTTCATACTAAGCCAATATGATTCCCTTCACATCCCTCGCTTTCTTGGAAGCTCTGATGGGAATGTCATCGTCGACGTCGTGCGGCTTTATTCACCTCCTTGGGTTAAGGAGCTTCTTATCTCTTTTCTAGCTCTTTTTTTCAGCCTTTTCAAATGGGTTCTTCTTCGCCATGGTGTTCGCAGATTACTTGCCGGTTTTGTCACTGCTAGACGGAGCAACGGTGTCTGGCGAAAGGGTGGAAGATGATGGAGGCTGCAGTAAATCACTTGCAGGATCCAACAATGTTGACAATGATTTCTGATATCTCATCTATGTATCATGGGTCTTGTGCATCAAAACAGAACAACTCGAGAGATTGGTTCGAAGATATGGATTAGAAAAAAGATTTAACGGAAGATTGGTTCTCGATTTTTTTTTTTATTTTGACCTTTTTTGGGTTATAATTGTAAGGGTATATCCTGCCTAATTTTTATTCATTTTAAGTCCCTAAACTATTTGATTTGGCACATTTTCCCCTTGCCTTGCCTTTTGTACTCACACTATTATTATTATTATTTTTTGAATTCACAATCTATTAAAATTTACTAAAACAAAAGCAAGTGAGAGAATTTCTTTAACAACGAAAAAAATATAATTTATAAGAGATCATGAACATTTCTAAGAGTTGTATAGCCATTTTAATTGTTTTATATTATTACAACTCTTAGATAAGAGATTATCAATATTTCTAAGTGTTGTATGACCATTGCCATTTTATTTGTTTGATCTTGTTACAACTCTTAGATAATAGATCATCAATATTTCTAAAAGTTGTATAACAATTTTTAATCTCTTATCTCGTAATGCTACATATATGGGAGTATCCACACCAATATGAACTAATGGCTTTATTGCAATTTGAATTAATTCATAATGAACAAATCTATATCCTTTATCCAAATAATTCTGCATGGAAATATTATATAATAATGACGAATAATGAAATTTTTCTTGAATATTCATTGTTTCTTCATGTGTCTTAATACTAAAAGCAGTTTGAATATAAAGATCCTACTTTATAAATAGTCTCTATATTTCCTGATACCAAAAAGAACCCAGGATATGAAAAATAAAGGCTAAGAATAGAAGAATAGGAACCTTACTGAAGAGAAAAAATACTAATACAAAAGAAATCCCAAAAGCTGCATTGCTAGTAGATGAAGCTTCGTAAAATAAGGAATGAAGACTAAGAAATTATCCTGCTGAATCCTTCTGAATATATTATTATTATGGAAAAGTTGATACAAAAACTTGGCTTACAAAGAGAATACAAGAGTAGAGAGCTTTTGAGAACAAGAGAAGTAGTAGTGAGTTCGTTCTGCCGACCACTACCTTCTACATCCTAATTTATAGAACATAAATCATAATATGCTGAACTACTTGAAAACATTGATATGAAAAGATGACCCACTAGATGACCCATCATTCATTGAATCTATTTCTATTATGAAAGCTGAATCCCACTAAGGCTGAATTTTTCATGTGCTATGGCAGAATTATGCTATTCTTCACTATTGAATCTCCATTATTGATGCTAAAATTCACTAAGGCTGAATTCTTCACATTATAAGGCTGAATTCAACTATTCTTCATTAAAAATAAGGATGAATCCTATTAGTTGATGTGGTTGAATCCTGCTTGGTTCATATGAATCTGAATATATTCCTGACATCCTATTGTTTGTCTGTTTTTTCTTCTGCTTTTTACTTTGCACTGTTATTATGCAACTTTAATCTGAAAACCAATATTCTGTATCCAAGTAATCATTATCCTCGTCTCCTGAAGAATTGTATTCCAATTCAAATGCAGTTAATGAGTATGAGGGTAAACACATAACTGCACTTTGGACAGTTGTCCTATCATAAAAAATTTGATTCTATATCTGGTTTTCTGTGATAATTTATTTCCCGATTATTCTATGTTTTCTGTGATAATTTATTTCCCGATTATTCTATGAAAAAGCTGACTAGAAGCATTCATCTTTTTGTGAGGCATCAGAACACCTTTCATTTTGAGACGATCATTGAATTCATCCGGGCAATGTTCTTGCAACTGAAAGAAAACAATGGTTAAAATTTATTTTTTTTTAGTCTAAAAATCCACTAGAACTCAAACATCTCTGGAGGTAAGGTGGAATACAGAGGGTCTGAAGATGACCCTTCACTCGAAGCTGCCTTCAAACTATTATATTTTTCTCTGAATTTCTTAAATTTCAAGAATTCTTAATATTTGAGAAATTCATTGTCTTGTGGAGCTTTTGTTTCAGAGATATAGATGCAGCAGGTTGAGTAATTAGTACTTTCCCTTTTTCAGAAGATTCCTTTTTAACCAGAGTTCTTGAATTTATTGGAGTGATCTGTTGGACCGGGGGTCTCCCAAGTTGGATTGCACTTTTCTCAATTAACTTTTGTTCATCAAAATAAATCTGAATCGTGTCCTAATTTACCTTGAGAGAAATTCACCATTTGATCTTGAATTTCCTAACAAGGGACAGTGGCATTGGCTTATGAAAGTGCTAGAGAAATCTAAAGTTCCAACAAAGAATCTATGGATTTTTTGTTCTGAAATGAAATTAAGTCATCCTTGCAAATTCTTGGATATCTGTTTCAATTTTCTTATTGAACAGCTGCCATGCCATCTTGGCATCCGGAGGGTAGATTTCTTCTGTGGCTCTAAAATATTGCCACCATTCATAAAACCAAATGGGAATATTGTTAAAATCTGCATTAAAATTTTATGAATAGGATTTAACCATGAATAATTAAAGGGCCTGAATAGAAATGCCTTAAACCATGCCTCCTTATAATCTTCATAAGAATACCTTGGTGGATCATAGGGAATGCCAAAATTCTTTATGCCTCTTGCTGATGGTGGTAATTATTTCTAATCTTTTCTGTTTAATATCTTTCTGATGATAGCCTTTGAGTAAAAAACATATGTATTGGTCTGTGGATCCATGGTATGATGAATATCGACTGATCCTGAATGAACAAGAATAAACTGATAAAATCTCAAATCCTTCTTTGATTATGATTAAATCTAGTATTGTCTTTCCTGAAACATGTTGGAAACATATCCTAAGAGAACCTGATATTCAAGTGGTTCATGATGTCTGGCGAGAGTCAAGTGTTCTGTATGAGATTTGGTAGGATAACAGGGATGATTGGGATTGTAAGGTTGTCTTGGTTGGTGATTCTGAGGTTGATTTTGCTTGACATTATTTGGCTATTGTCTAAGAGTAAATGTTTGTTGTCCTGAAGGATAAGGGAAATGGATATTAGATTTTGGAATAAAAGACTACTGCAATTTTGCTGAAGGGTTGGATGCTGCTTAAACATAGGTTAATAGTGGAAAATCCTGTAGAGATTGAAATCTATTGGGGGTAGATGAGACTATCTAATTTTTTTATAAAATCTTTAACCGTAAGGGTTTTATTTCTTGTTGGCTGTGAACTCATCCTTGTGTCCCTGTCAAAATTTCTCTTGTCAAGAAGTTAGGTAAAGAATCGTAACCTCCTTTAATATGTTCAATTTCAAAATCAAAGACAGATAAAATTCCTTGCCATCTTGCAAAAATCTGTTTGAAAACTAAATTCTTTACATCCTTTTGTAAAACACTCTTTGCAGGTTTGCAGTCTACTCTTAAAATAAATTTCATATTTATAAGATCATCCAGAAATTTAGAAATGCATAAAACAATAGATAAAATCTCTTTTTTTGACTGTAAAATAGTTCTTTTGTGGTCCAAGCCACAATCCTGAATGATATCTCACTAATTGTTCTTGTGTAGATGATCCTAATTTCTGCTTTAAAATTCCTCCGTATCCTATATCAGATGCATATGTTCTACTATCATAAATGCATGTGGATGTGGAATGCAAATAAGTGGTAAGATTTTTATTCTTTCTTTTAACAACTTAACTACATTAGTATGTTCTTCTGACCATGAATGTGGATTCTTTTGTAATCTTTTTGTACAAATGAGCACATATTTCTTAATTTTGGAAAAAAAAAACAGAAATATAATTCAAATATCCTAAAAATCTTTGTAATTGAGTTTTATCTTTTAACTCATTAAGAAATTTTTCTGCAAATTCTAAAGATCTCTGTATGGGAATGATAGTTCCTTTATAAATATTATGACAAAGAAATCTTATGTTTGTTTGAAATAATTTAATTTTTGATGTAGATACTACTAATCCATTTCTCTTTATCACATTCAAGAAAATATTTATATGCTCATTTTGTACAAAGGAACACATATTTCTCTTAATTTTGGGAAAAAAAATCAGAAATATAATTCAAACATCCTAAAAATCTTTGTAATTGAGTTTTATCTTTTATTTCATCAGGAAATTTTTCTACAAATTCTAAAGATCTCTGTATGGGAATGATGGTTCCTTTATAAATATTATGACATATCTTATGCTTGCCTGAAATAATTTAATTTTTGATGCAGATACTACTAATTCATTTCTCTTTATCACATTCAAGAAAATATTTAAATGTTTAAAATGTTGTTCTATTGATTCAGAAAAAATTAAAACATCATTAATATATACTATAGAAAAATTAGTATAAGGGTTTAATATATCAATCATTACTCTTTGAAATTCTGAAGGGGCATTTTTTAATCCAAAAGGCATGACATTCCATTCATAATAACAAAAAGGAACTATAAAGGCTATTATATACCTATCCTGTGGGACAATTTATATTTGCCAAAATCCTGATTTCATATCTAATTTTGGGAATATTTTTGCATTATAAATCCTTTTTAATAAATTTCGTTTATTGGGAATAGGGTACCTAATCCATTGTAATACTTTATTAAGTGGTTTATAATTAATTACTAATCTTGGAACTCCTCTTTCTTTTTCTGCTTGTTTCTGAACATAAAATGCTGCACAACTCTAAGGTGACTTAGATGGAGTAATTAAACCTTTCTTGATTAATCCTTCTATTTCTTTCTTATATACTTCTAATAATTCAGAATTCATTTGTATAGGTCTAGCTTTGGTTGGTATATTTCTTTCGTTAAAATCCTTTTTATATGGCAAATTTACTAGGTGCTTCTTTCTATCCCAAAAAACATTAGGAATATCTGAGCATACTTCCTGTTTTATCTTATATTCTAAATCCTTTATTTTCTGATGTAATCCGCAATTCTGTAACTGTTATTGTTTCCTAACATAACTTTTTTCTTCTTTTAGAAAATTAATTTTATTTGTTATCACATTAATATTATTAACTTGTTGATAAATGGAATTAGTTTGTAGCATTAAAAGTTCTTTATATTTTATTGGAGACAAAAATCTGCAGAAGACTTTTGATCCCATTATTTTAGTACCTAAACCTTGTTCATTAACCCTAAAGGGATATATCTGTGTTAAAAAAGGAGTACCTAATATAGCATAAATATTTAAATATTCTACAACAACAAACTGATGCTTAAAACAGAATTTTTCATTTCATATAGAAGTCTTAGTTAATTTACCTTTGACATTTAGTGGCATTCCATTTGATGTGAGTAAAGACTCTCTTGTTGGTACATAATACTTTGTAGGAACTAATCCATCTCTTATATAACTCTGATCTATACCACTATCTAACATAGCAGTATTTGTTGCTTTAAAAGATCCTACTGATATTGTAATTTAAACTATCCATTTTTGAAAAGTCATTTTTTCTATAACAGAAATAAATTTAGAATCCTGCGGTTTTTTATCTGAAAGTGAAATTTTTGCTAACTGAAATTCTGGAGGGTGTATATCTTCTATTATATTCTTTCCTTTTGAAGTATTTGCCTTAATTATAGCTATCTGAGTTTCTAATTCTAAATTTTTTTTGTCTCAATTCTTAAAACATCTTCTTTCAGCTGTCTTACTTGATTCTTTAATTGATTTATCTCAGCCTGCAAATCCTTTGTACTATTCTGTCTAAATGAATTATTAGTTGAATAAGTATTTAATAACTTAGAAATACTAAATGGTTCAACTATTTTGACTGTATCTTGCTCTTCTGATAATAATAAATTCCTTAATTAATGTAAATAAAAAGGTTGTAATTCTAAAGGTAATTCCTGAATTAAATCAAATAAAAGTTGTTTTTGATCCTTGTTATTAGAATTAGTTCTAAGCATATTGATAGAATTATACCAACTACAATCTGCCTCTCCTGAACTTGTACTATAAATACTATAAAAGTCATCATTATAATCATCAGAATTATCCTGTACTAAAGAAATTTCATTTGCTATTCTTTCTTTATTTCTAAATCTAATTTTGCAAAATTGTCTAATATTTCATTAATTTTTTTCTTACTTTTACAAACATTAGCTTTATGTCCATTGTTCCAGCATTCATAATAGGTAATATTTTCTTTATTATACTTCTTTTTATATTTTTTACTTCTATTATATCTTTTACTATCATCATACCTCTTTGGTTTCTTTCTTTTATAGTTATCCTTTTCTGTTTAGCTGTTGCTGAAGGAATTAAAGGATCTAGGCTTATAGTTGTTAGATCTATTAAACGACACGCTAAAAATTAAATCTTTAATTAAAGTGAAACATAAAGATTATATCTTTGAAGCGTGTCCTCATGCAAATAAGAAAAACTAAATCTTTGATTGCGAACACCACTAAAAATCCCTCGAATGACTCCGATAACCACTGAAGTTGAGTGGACAACTATCTACGGGGTAGATCTAGCAACAAACAAGACACCCACAAGAAACCAGCTTCGAAAAACTTGAAAACTGCCCAAACAGAGTTTGCCCGGAGCACCACCGCCAGTCGTCGGACACCTCCACGAGTTACCGTGAAGAACTCCCCAGATCAGTTGCGACCGGACGCTTGCTCAAGCTGCGATCTAGACACCAAGATTGGAAGATCAATCAGTGGATCCGTGCGCTTGAAGCTGTAATGAACCGCCGCCTAAGACCAAAAAACTGTGGCGGCGATAAAACTCGAACGGCGGCTCTCAAAAATTCAGACGGCGATGAAGAATAAAACCCAGGCTAACTATGGACTGAGTTTCCAGAAGAAGAGGGATCATTAAGCTGACTTCAAAAGAAAACTTCAATGAGAAAGACGAAATTCTCTCTCTAGGCTATGCCTCTCAAGTTTCTTATGTCTTGAAGTTGTAAGACATTAAGTATTTATAAGGAGGTTCAAGGGAGACCTAGTGGGCTTTTGAGTTGGGCCTTACTAATTGGATTTAATTGACTTTTTTAGTCTTCCCTAGACTAGTCAATTCTCAATTAGCCCAAGAATTATTTATTCGACCCACTTCATCAATTAAATATTAATCGACCCAAGGATTATTTCGTAACCCACTTTGTCAATTAAAAATTAATTAACCTAAGGGTAAATATTTAATTAATCCACTTTGCCAATTAATGCAATTCATAATTAATCATACCAGTAACGGATCATTTATGGAACTACCACTCAAAAACGAAATTACTTCGCGCACACTTTAATTATC
Source organism: Knoxia roxburghii (assembly GCA_030378225.1). Lineage (NCBI taxonomy): Eukaryota > Viridiplantae > Streptophyta > Magnoliopsida > Gentianales > Rubiaceae > Knoxia > Knoxia roxburghii. The sequence goes on along the minus strand of CM059415.1, from coordinate 37,793,387 downwards.
GATTTATTAATTTACTGATAAATTAATTTATTGACTTATTGGTTATCCGAGACTAGTTCCACTCGACCTTATTATTATATCGGACATAAGTCCACCGGCCTCGTTTAGTATAATAATCCTTACAAGCTCATCTCGGGACCACCATCACCCCGAAAGTATCGGTACATGGTTTCCTTTCGACAAGCAACGACACAATAAGAAGTCAAACACACATACCCAACTTATCGAGATCCATGCCTCAATTGACCGCACCCTTTGGCAAATCAAAGTACACTATGTCTAACTCTCATGTCCGCTCTAGTCTAGGGATTAATAGATTAGAATATTAGATTCGAATTAATTACGAATATCAGTACAAATTAATTCAATCCCGAATAGGTCCTGCTCAATATGCCCCGGACACATTCATATAATTCAATTAGTCTGGTCAAACTAATTTTCCGAACCATACAATAACCTAAACTGATAGTGTGTCCAAACTGTCTCGGTTACGAGCGTTATTTATATATCACAAATTTAACCAATGATAAGATCTCCTGTACTACACCCGGCACCTTATCATCTATACATATGATATAAAAGGACAATTTATAATATTGAAACACAATCGATATGTAATTGAGAAATAGTTTTTTATATAAGCAAAACTTTTCAGTATTCAAAACTAACAATCTCCCACTAATACTCAAAGCTATGATCTGATGTAAAAAAACTGTTCAATATACTTATTTTGCTGTCATACCAAAACTACAAAACCCTTATGGCTTACTTAAGTATCTGACTCTCATGCCCTCCACGTGGGTCTCAAAGACTTTTAGAGTCAATGCCTTCGTGAATGAATCTGTAAGGTTGTCTGCTGATGCAATCTTGGCCACGACCACGTCTCCCCTCGTTATGATCTCTCGTATCAGGTGGTACTTGCGCTCTATGTGTTTACTTGCCTTGTGGGCTCGTGGTTCCCTTGAGTTAGCAACTGCACCTATCACAATAAACTGTGATAGACCTCGGCAATTCAGGAATCACATCTAAATTTACTAGGAAGTTCTTGAGCCAGACAACTACATTCACTGTCTTTGATGCGACAACGTACTTAACTTCCATGGTGGAGTTCGCCACGCATTTCTGCTTGACACTCTGCCAAACTATGGCTCCACGTCCCAGAGTAAACAAAAATCCAGAGGTAGACTTACTCTTGCCCATATCACCTTGGAAATCAGAATCTATGTAACCCTTAGAAATTAGCTTTTGTGCTCGATAGATCAAAACATGGTCTCTCATCCTGCACAAATACTTGAGGATGCACTTGACAGCCTCCCAATGAGCTTTCATAGGGTTATTCTGATATCTGTTAACCATGCCAACGGCAAAGCAAATATCAGGCCTGGTACACAACATGACATATATTACGCTGCCCATTACAGATGCATAGAAATTGCCTTCATGGCTTGTATTGTTGGAGTTGAATACATAAGCTATGCTTGTATTGTACATTTTCCCAATTAATATATCAATTTATGTTTCAGTTATATTTTGTTTTGCATGATTTGTCCATTTATATTATGTAAGTAGATGATGAGGTGTCTTGTGTGACACGGTAGATCTCATCATTGGTTGAAAGACATAATATATAAATGAGGTTCATAACCGAGATAGCTTTGGACAAACTGTCGGTTTAGGTTAGTATGTGATTCGGATAATTGGTTTGTCTAAACTAATTGAATCATATAGATATGCCTGGGGCATATTGAACTTGACCATTAGGAATGATTTGTCTTGTACTGATTTAATAGACAAATTATTTTTGGTATTCTATCTCTTAATCCCTAGACTCGAGCGGGCATGAGGATTAGACATAGTGTACTTTGATCTGCCAATGGGTGAGGTCTATTGTGGCCAATAATCTCGGTAGGTTGGGTGCACGTGTTTAGTTGCTTGGTGTGCTGCTGCTTGTCGAAAGGAAACCATGTACCGGTGTGTCCGGGGTGATGGTGATCCCGAGATGAGCTCATTATGTTTATTATACTAAACCCAACTTGTGGACTTATGTCCGGTATAGTAAAAAGGTCGAGTGGTACTAGTCTCGGAATTAAAGAAGTTAATTAATTAATTTATCAGTAAATTAATAAATTAACGAGCACTATATCTTTGATGTGGGGAGATTATGAATATAAATTAATTAAGTTGTTCCGAAAGCAATTCTGATGTAGGATGGTAGTGCCATAATTAATCCGTTAGTGGTACAATTAATTATATATTGGGTTGTTGACAAAGGTAAATTTAATTAATTAAGTAATTAATTAATCCTTGTGTCAGTTGGTTGTGAATCATACCAGGAACTGGTTTTGGATAAGTGAATCCCTGTATCAGTTGGTTGTGAATCATGTTTATTATACTAAACCCAACTTGTGGACTTATGTCCGGTATAGTAAAAAGGTCGAGTGGTACTAGTCTCGGAATTAAAGAAGTTAATTAATTAATTTATCAGTAAATTAATAAATTAACGAGCACTATATCTTTGATGTGGGGAGATTATGAATATAAATTAATTAAGTTGTTCCGAAAGCAATTCTGATGTAGGATGGTAGTGCCATAATTAATCCATTAGTGGTACAATTAATTATATATTGGGTTGTTGACAAAGGTAAATTTAATTAATTAAGTAATTAATTAATCCTTGTGTCAGTTGGTTGTGAATCATACCAGGAACTGGTTTTGGATAAGTGAATCCCTGTATCAGTTGGTTGTGAATCATACCAGAAACTGGTTTGGGATAAGTGAATCCCTGTATTAGTTGGTTGTGAATCATATCAAGAACTGGATTGGGATAAGTGAATCCCTGTATCAGTTGGATGTGTATCAGTCCAGGACCAGGATTGAAAGAAACAGAAACCCAGTAGGAAGATCAATCCTAAACCAACTTGGGGTCTCTCTTGTAACTCTATATATAGACAAGGGATTAGCTATTCAAGACACACAATTCATAAGTTTTTAAGACAAGGAAACTAGAGAGATAAAATCTTAGAGAGAGAAATAAATTTCTCCCTCATAGTCGAATTTAAAAGCCAAATTGCGGCAGCCCTTGTGCAAGTCTAGTTGGCCAGATTTTCTCACTTTTCTGGCGGCAGCATTTGAGACTTGGGGCGGCGGCGCGTGTGGTTGATCTCGAGCCTAGGCAGCGCGTGAACGTCACGCGCTAGGCAGTTTGGTTTGCTGAATTTTCCAGCGAATCCAGTTGTGTTGATTACTGATCAATTGATTTCTAGATCGTTGCCCACACAACGTGAAATCAATGTCTTGAGTCATACAAGCGATCATCTGAGTTCACGCTTCAAAGGTATTTTTCTAAAGTTTCGCTTTTAATTAGAAATTTTCGTTACGTGGTAAATTAAATAAGTACAAACCCAGATCCTGCGCAATATTATTTCAAAAGGGTTGGAATAGCAATTGCACTAGCGTCTAGACCTGGCCAGATATTCTGATTCTGGAATACATAGCACGAAAGTGAGTTTCTGGCTAGGCTCGAGCATATAATCTTTCATGTATCTCTTCAGCTGTCTTGGGAGACTGCTCCTTAGATAGTTGCACTCCATGTCTGAAAGGTAATGTACCCTTCTTGGAGTTCTGCATGTTAAAAAGGACCAGAATCGTGTCTATGTATAAAGCCTAAGAGAGTGTCAGCGAACGTATCCTACGATCGCGAATGATCTTGATTCCAAGGATATGTCCAGGCTCTCCCAAATCCTTCATATCAAACTGGTTGGACAACCATGCCTTTACGTCTGACAATACCTTCTTACTGTTGCCAATAAGAAGAATATCATCTATGTAAAGTACAAAAAACACCACCATATTTTCATCACGCCTGCGGTATACACTGTGCTCATCAAGACACTGAGTAAATTCATAAGACTGGATCACCTCGTCAAAATGGATGTTCTAAGATCTGGCTGCTTGTTTAAGTCCACAGATAGACTTTTTAAGCCTACAAACCTTGTGCTCTCGGCCTTCTGCAATGAATCCCTCTGGTTGCTACATAAAGATGGTCTCTTCAAGACTTCTATTAAGGAAAACTGTCTTGACGTCCATCTGCCAAATCTCATAATATAAATGAGCAGCTATGACCAAGAGAATTCAGATTGACTTAAGCATAGCCACCGGGGAAAAGGTCTCCTCATAATTGATACCCTATTTCTGAGTACACCCCTTCACCACAAGCCTAGCTTTGAAGGTTTGAACCTTCCCGTCAGATCCTCTCTTTCACTTGTAGACCTATTTGCACCCAATAGGTCGAAACCCATCAGACAGGTCTACCAGCTCCCAGACTTGATTTGAGTCCATCGAACCCATCTAAAAAATCATTGCTCTCTGCCAAGAATCTGCATCTTTATCTTGGAGAGCCTCATTGTAGTTAATTGGGTCTGGTTCATGAGCACCAGGGACAAAATCCAAAGACTCTCTCAAACCCATGTACCTTTCGGGTTGTCTCACAACCCTCCCACTACGACAAGGCACAATTTGTGTAGGTGCATCATCTATGATATATAGTGCCGTACTCTGTGGTGTATCTACTTGTATTGGTGCATCTGGAATACTGGACTGTCCCCTAAACTCTTCTAGTATGATCTTACAACTGGGCTTGTGATCTAAAATATAGTCATTCTCTAAAAATCTGGCGTTAGTACTAACCACCACCTTCTGATCTCCAGGACTATAAAATAAACCACCCTTCGTTCCTCTGGGATAACCTACAAATAGCGTTACCTCTGACCTCGCATCTAACTTTCCTGTATCTACCTTAAGCACATGTGCTTGGCAACCCCAAATCCTGAGATGTCTCAGACTAGGTTTTCGCCCAGTCCACAATTTCACAGGGGTTGAAGGCACAGTCTTATATGGTACGAGGTTCAGAATGTAAGGTGCTGTCTCTAAGGCATATACCCAAAATGATCTGGGCAACTCACTAGAACTCATCATCGATCTCACCATATCTATAAGAGTCACGTTCCTTCTCTATGCTACACTATTCTGCTGTGGTGTTCCAGGTGTAGACAACTGGGACTGAATACCCTCATCTGACAAGTAGCTCCTAAATTCATTAGAGAGATATTCACCACCATTATTAGATCGCAGTATCTTGATACTCTTACCATGATGCTTCTCCACATCTGCCCTAAACTCTTTGAACTTGCCAAAGTATTCAGACTTGTGGTGCATTAGGTAAATATACCCATATCTAGAGTAATCATCTATGAATGTCACAAAATACTCAAAATCACCTCTAGCCTGAACTGACATAGGCCTACATAAATCAAAGTGAACTAACTCTAAAAGTTTTTTGGCCCTATACCCATTTACCTTGAAAGGCCTTTTAGTCATTTTACCCTTCAAGCAAGACTCACAGGTTGGATAACTATCAATCTCCAATGAGCCCAAAGGCCTATCATTGACCAACCTTTGAATCCTACTGAAGTTGATATAACCTAGTCTTAGGTGCCAAAGATAAGTTTGGTTCATTTTGGAAGGATCTTTTCTCTTAATATGATTAGATGATGTGTCATTAGGGGATTTAGTCTTGATTAAGAAAAGATTGTCAACTAATGAACTGGAACATATAAGTTTCTTGTTCTTTATAACATAAACATAGTTATCAAAAAAAACAAACTTATAACCATCCTTCAAAAGCTTAGAAACTAAAAGCAAGTTCTTTCTTAAGCTTGGTATATAAAGACAATCTCTCAAAACTAGAACAACAAAATCTGAAAAGACAAGCTTAATAACTCCCACTGCAACAACTGATACTCTGTTAGTATCTCCCAAGTAAACCTGCAACTCACCATGTCTAAGCATCTGGGTTACTTGGAACCCCTGTAAAGAATTACAAACATGATCAGTGGTTCTTGAATCCACACACCAAGTATCTGTGGGAATCACTGCTAAACATGTCTCAGTAACAAAGGTGAAATTGTTCATACATTTCAACTCTGGGCAGTCTGGCTTCCAGTGTCCCAACATGCCACACTTGAAACACTTGCCTTTCAGCTTGTGCTTCTTGGTAATCCCTGCTTTGGGTCCATGATTAGCACCAGTCTTCTGGGACTTCTACTTTTTTTTTTTCTGGCTTTGGGCCCAGAAGAAGATTCTGAAGGCCCGACAGTTTCTAAAGCTTGCTTCTTCTCATTGAAGAGGCCTTCAGCTGACACCAATGAAGTCAAGAGCTCTGGAAGTGAATACGAGAGTTTGCTCATATTATAGTTCAACAAAAACTGCTCAAAACTCTGAGGTGAAATCTGAAGAATGATATCAACCCGGGTCTCCCCGTTAATATCACCATCCAATGCCTCGATCTCATTGATACATGTGAAAGATTATCAGCCCGGGCCCGGTAAAAAACTCACTTTCGTGCTACGCATTCCAGAATCGGAATCTTTGACCAGGCCTAGACTCTAGCACAATCGCTATTCCAACCCTTGCTTTAAATAACATTGCACAGGATCTTGGTTTGTACTCATTCAATTTATCACACAACAATAATTTTCTAATTAAAAGCAGAATCATAGAAAAGTACCTCTTGAAGCGTGTTAACTCAGATGATCGCTTGTATGACTCAAGACTATGATCGCACATTGTGTGGGCAATGATCTAGCAACTAATTGATTAGCAATCAACACAAAAACTGCGTCGAGATACTTACTAGAAAATAAACCGCCGCCCCACCGCCTTGACCAAGAATTTTGGCCGCCAAAGCTTTCCTATAGGGAGAAAATTATTTTCTCTCTCTAAACTTTATCTCTCTATTTTTCTTGTCTTGAAAACTTATGAGTTGTGTGTTGTGTAGTTGCTAATCCCTTGTCTATATATAGAGTTACAAGAGAGACCCCAAGTTGGTTTAGGATTGGTCTTCCTAATAGGTTTAGGTAATTAATTAGTTTCCAAATCCAATTAGGTAACTAATCTAATAGGATAAACCAAATCCAATTAGATTTCCTAATTCTAATTGAAACGTAAGACTTAATTAATTAATTAATTAATTAATTAATTCCACTTTATTTATTACTTAATTAACCATTACGAATAATTAATTAATTAATTAATTAATTCTACTTATTCAAGTAACCCATTACAAAATTAATCGTACGACTAACGGATTAATTTTGGCACAACCATTCTACATCATAATTGTTTCCGGAACAACTAAATTAATTTATTCTTAATCTCCCCACATCAAAGATTTAGTGCTCGTTAATTTATTAATTTACTGATAAATTAATTAATTAACTTCTTTAATTCCGAGACTAGTACCACTCGACCTTTTTACTATACCAAACATAAGTCCACCGGCCTGGTTTAGTATAATAAACATAACGAGCTCATTTTGGGAGCACAATCACCCCGGACGCACGGTACATGGTTTCCTTTTGACAAGCAGCAACACACTAAGTAACTAAACACGCGCACCCAACCCACCGAGACTATTGGCCACAATTGATCTCACTCATTGACAGATCAAAGTACACTATGTCTAATCCTCATGCCCGCTCAAGTCTAGGGATTAAGAGATAGAATACTAAGAACGATATGTCTATTAAATCAGTACAAGACAAATCATTCTCAATGGTGAAGCTCAATTCGCCCCGGGCATATCTATATGATTCAATCAGTTTAGACAAACCAATTATCTGAATCACATAATAACATAAACAGACAGTTTGTCCAAAACTGTCTTGGTTACGAACCTTATTATATATTATGTCTTTTAACCAATGATGAGATCTACTGTGTCACACTAAACACCTCATCATCTAACTACATAATATAAATGGACTCAACATGCACAACATATAAACCAAAACATTAAATCAATATATCAACTGAGAAAAAGTTTAATACAAGCATAACTTTAGTATTCAAACCTAATAATCTCCCACTAATACTTAAGTTGTGCTTTAAGTACATAACTACATTCAATCTTTTACACTACAATTTATCTAGAAAAACTGTCACGGCTCTCCTAAGTATCTGATCCCCATGCCCTTCACGTGAGCCTCAAAGACTTTTGATGTGAGATCCCGCTCCAAACTAATGAGGTAATACACAGAATAACCTTCTAATATTTAAAATAAGACTTTATGCAATAGATTTTGCAAGCTAGATAAAACATAATTTGGAGTTGCAGGGATTTAATTGAAAGAAGAGTTATGTTGAGTGGGTGAGATTTAGAATTTGGGAAAACTTAAGGCAGAGAAAGCAAATAGAGTTAAGTGTAAGAGCTGTTGGTTATATTAAACAAAAAGGAAGAAAATGGAAGAACCCAGAAGCTTTGTCTTTGTCCTTTGTTCTAATCTTTCTCAACTGACTTACATCTTCTCATTTATTCTTCTTTTCTTCGTTTCTTTCTCCACCAAGCTTGTAGTTGAACTCCTCTCCACCATAACCAATTGACAGGGGAAGGCAGAGGAAGAATTTTGTTTGAAGGAGAATCTAGGATTCAATTAATTTAGAGGAAAATTAGCTGCAGAAGCAAGGGATATCTTGCTTTCACCCCCTTAATCTAGGTAAGGTAACAATAAGCTTCTCTAACTCTGGCAGACCTTCATACGTTGTTGGATGCTATTGCATGATTGAATTTTGGATTTTAGAATAGTTTTGTGGTGTCCTGAACTGTACGGGAAGGTTTACGGGTTTAGCCTTGTTTTGTTAACTGTGGTACTTGATTAAACATGTGTGGATAGCATGTGGTGATTTGAACTGGTTTAAAGTTGTAAATCATGTTATATGCTTGGAGTGAGATTGATATTTTGTAATAGGTTCAAGATGCTTAGAAATACAATATTCTTTTACGTTTAAAACGTTTGAATGATAGTATGCATAAATTAAGACCTCGAGGGCATTACTATCCTATGATTATGCCTAAATGAGTCATGGAATATAGTTTGGACGCTGCTAAACGTGGCCAGACGTGTCCGGACGTAGCCAGATGTGGCCAAGATGTTTACAGACATGGCTAGACGCAGTTCATGTATAGAGAAATTCTGCAGCTGTCATCCAACTTTGGAATTCCATATCTCCCTCTTTTCTCGTCCGTTTTAACCAAACTTTGGCTTGTTGTAAACCTCTACTATCAAGGATTACATAGAATTTTATGGATCTTTATTTGGACTTGTAAATCTCCCATAAATTAGCTCTGAAATAGAGCTACAAGTGCTGTTCTTTTCGCAGAAAAATCTAAACTAATGGCTGTACTTCATAAATTCATATCTTCTTCATTCTTTGTCCGATTTAAGCAAACAACAACTCGATTAAACCTCTTTGCATAAGGTTTACTCAGAAATTTATAGAAGCAACTTTGGATTTCTAGATTTTCTGAAAAACAACAAAGAGCAGAGCTGCGTTCTACAGCAGTTTTCTGAAAATTGATACCTACCCCTACTTTAGACTAGAAGAAGTAAAATGTCTAGGCTGGTTGAATAGACATGTAAGAAAGAAGAGAACCTAAGTTTTAACGTTGTTAACCTTGACTTGCCCTTGTTGTAGGAACTTAGCTGGACCAAGGTGAGCTTTCAAAACCTTGAGGATCGGTGAGTGTTCTCGCTACTTTTGAATGCATCTTTGTGCTATAAACTACATATATATATATATACAGTGTATATAAAATTATACTTATGTATGTATGTAAACAATACATTCCTATTGAGCAGTCTTTCCATGGTGTATTATCCTTGTGTTTGGGTGTGTTATCGATGATTGAATGTTGTATGTTGTTTGCTGTAGTGTAAAATGGATACCTGGGTATTCCTTTATTGTTTGTGCACTGTTGCATGGAGGGACCCCAAACTTGCTAGACTAGGCTGAGTTCACCAGGCCAGCAACAGGCTTGGGTGGCTGAACGAGGTCATTGCGGTAAGGGCAGACTCGAGCTGTCACTATTACTGTTACTATTTACTGTTAAGGGGCGAGGCTGACGATTGTGTGGGATACCACACAGACTGGTACAGTAATTGGTGAGAGCTTACTCCTTGGGAACAGGTAGCCCAGAGTAAGACCTTCCACACTAAATGATTTATGACTATTGAATGAGCATGTTTACTGTAGATTTTCAAGAGTGATATTTCTTTCCCTTTAAAATGGATCTACTGTCTTACTGTTGCCTTTCCTTGATTGCTCATTATATTACTGCATGCTATAGTGAATGTTTTTGCATGGAACTGCTTATCATTGCTGGTCTGGTTCTGTGATATTTCTTTTGAAAACCAACTGAGAACCTCACGGGCCATATAGCTCACTATTTTTCCTAAACTATACTTTTCCAACTGAAGAACTGTAGTAGCTTTCTGAGAGGCAAGAGGTTTTAGCAAGTGTATTGGTAATGTAATAGTTAGGAGGGTTATAGCATACTCTAAGGCTTGTATAGAGTTTGTTTCTGAACTCTTGGGTGTCCCTTGTGTTGTATTAGTTACATGGTGTGTATGTAACTCACAGGTTTATGAGAAACATGAGGCTATGTTTTAATAATCAAGTGCTGCAGTTTAAAAAATTTTGTGTGTGTAGTTTTAATTGATTTGTCATGTTTAGAGTGAGTCCTATCGTGAGGCAGGCCAACGTCCAGCTAGACACCTCCATTGGAAAGGGGTCTCGTTTGGGGCATTACATTTGAAGTCAATGTATTCGTGAATGGATCTGTAAGGTTATCCTCCGATGCTATCTTAATCATGACCACGTCTTCCCTCTTGATGATATCTCGTATCAAGTGGTACTTACGCTGTATATGTTTACTTGCCTTGTGGGCTCATGATTCCTTCGAGTTTGCTACTGCAACGTTGTTATCACAATACACTGTGATATACTTCTGCAAACCAAGAATCACATCTAAGTCCACTAGGAAGTTCTTAAGCTACACTGCTTCTTTCGCTGCTTCTGATGCGATAACGTATTCAGCTTCCATGGTAGAGTCCGCCACACATTTATGCTTGACACTCCGCCAAACTATGGCTCCACCTTCCAGAGTAAACATATACCCTGAGGTAGACTTGCTCTTGTCCCTGTCGCCTTGGAAATCTAAATCTGTGTAACCTCTGGGTACCAGCTCAGGAGCCTGATAGACCAACACTTGGTCTCTCGTTCTGCTCAAATACTTAAGAATGCATTTTACTGCCTCCCAATGAGCTTTTCCAGGGTTACTCTGACATCTGCTTACATTGCCAACGGCATAACATATATCAGGCCTCGTATATAACATGACATATATGAGACTTCTTACTGCCGAAGCATAATGAACTGTCTTCATGGCCTCTATCTCCTCAATAATCTTGGGAGACTGTTCTTTAGATAGATGCACTCCTTTTCTGAAAGGTAGAAAACCTTTATTGGAGTTTTTTATGTTAAAACGAGTCAGAATCGTATCTATGTATGAACCTTGGAGAGCGTTAATGAACATTTCCTATGATCTCAAATTATCTTGATTCCAAAGATATGTCCCGCTTCTCCTAAGTCATTCATATCAAACTGTTTGGACAACTATGCATTTACGTCTGATAACACTTTCTTGTTGTTGCCAATCAATAGAATGTCATCTACGTAAAGCACAAGAAACACCACTGCGTTTCCATAATGTCTGTGATATACACATTGCTCATCCGGACATTGAGTAAATCCGTAGGACTGGATTACCTCATCAAAACGGATGTTCCAAGATCTGGATGTTTGCTTAAGTCCGTAAATGGACCTCTTGAGCCTGCAACCCTTATGCTCTTGGCCTTTTTCAACGAATCCCTCTGGTTGCTGCATGAAGATGGTTTCTTCAAGACTTCCGTTACGAAAACTGTCTTGACATCCATATGCCATATCTCATAATCTAAATAAGCAGCTATGGCCAAGAGAATCCGGATCGGCTTAAGCATGGCCACCGGGAAGAAGGTTTTCTCATAATCGATTCCCTCTTTCTGAGTATACCTCTTCGCCACAAGCCATGCTTTAAAGGTTTCAACCTTTCCTTCAAGTCCTCTCTTACATTTGTAGACCCACTTACATCCAATGGGCTTAAAACCATCAGGCAGGTCCACAAGCTCCCAAACTTGATTGTGGTCCATTGACCCCATCTCGAATATCATTGCCTTTTGCCAAGATTCTGTATCTTTATCTCAGAGAGCCTCATTGTAGTTTACTGGGTTAGGTTCAAGCGCGTCTGGGACTAGGTCTGAGGCCTCTCCCAGGCCAATGAACCTGTCGGGCTGTCTTACAACCCTCCCACTACGACGAGGCACCACCTGTGTAGGTGCATCATCTGTGATATCTTGTGCAGTGTGTGGTGTATTTACGTGTGTTGGTGCATCAGGATTATCAGTTTGTCTCCTAAGCTCTTCTAGTACTATCTTGCTCTTGAGTTTGTGATCTGGGATATAGTCTTCCTCTAAAAATCTGGCATTGGTACTAACCACCACCTTCTGATCTTTAGGACTATAAAATAAACCGCCCTTCGTTCCCCTAGGATATCCTACAAATAGCATTACTTCAGTTCTTGCATCTAACTTAGCCACATCTGCCTTAAGCACATGTGCTGGGTAACCCTAAATTCTGAGATGTCTTAGATTGGGCTTACGCCCGTTCCACAACTCTACTGGGGTTGAAGGCACGATTTTAGATGGTACAAGATTAAGGATGTACATTGTTGTTTCTAAGGTATATCCCCATAACGAACTTGGCAAATCAATATAGCTCATCATTAATCTAACCATTTCCATGAGAGTTCTATTCATTCTTTCTACTACATCGTTCTGCTGTGGTATGCTAGGTGCAGACAACTGAGACTGAATTCTGACCTCACTGAGGTATTCTCAAAATTCATGCGATAGATACTCCCCACCACGGTCTGATCGTAGTGTCTTGATACTCTTACCATGATGCTTCTCCATATCTGGCCGATACTTTTTGAATTTACTAAAGCATTCAGACTTGAGGCGCATTAGGTAAATGTACCCGTACCTTGAGTAATCACCCGTGAACGTAACGAAATACTCAAACCCACCTCGTGCTTGGACTGACATAGGCCCATACAAGTCAGAGTGAATCAACTCCAATACTTCTTTGGATCTATAACCTTTTGCCTTAAAAGGTCTCTTGGTCATCTTACATTCCATGCAAGATTCACAGGTTGAATAACTGTCAATCTCTAATGAACCTAAAGGTCCATCATTGACCAACCTCTGAATCCTACTAAGGTTTATATGACCTAGCCTGAGATGCCAAGGATAGATTTGATTCATTTCAGAAGGTTCTTTCCTCTTATTTAGATGATGCACTATTTGTTTCTATGTTTTACACAACACGGGAGTTAGATTTAACCACAAACAAATTATCTACTAATGAACCAGAACAAAAAAGTTTACCATCTTGTCTAACAATAACTGAATCATCAAAAAAAAAAAAAAAAAAAACTTATAACCGTTCTTTAAGTGTTTAGAAACTGAAACAAGGTTATTTCTAAAACTCGGTACATAAAGACAATTTACTAAATCTAGCCTAGAATTTTCAAAATTTAGGCTGACTACTCCCACTGCTTCTACTGACACTCTTGTAATGTCTCCCAAGTAGATATCTAGCTCGCCTTCTCTAAGCTTTTGGGTTACTTGGAACCCTTGCAAAGAATTACAAACATGGTCAGTGGCGCCTGAATCCACACAACAAGTATCTGTGGGAATCGCTGCTAAACATGTCTCAATAATTAAGGCAGAAACTATCATACCTCAAAGCTGTGGACAATCCGATTTCCAATGTCCCGTCTTATTGCACTTGAAGCACTTGTCTTTCGACTTCTTCATTGCAATATCTGGCTTAGGCACAATTTGCGACTTTTGAGCCATTACCTCAAGCTTTCTCTTCTTCTTTCCAGCCTCAGGCTTAGAAAAAGTTTCTGAAGCTTTGACTGCGACTAAAACTCGCTTCTTCTCTTTAAAAAGACTTTTAGCCACCACGAACTTTGCTAAGAGCTTGGATAAAGTACACACCAATTGATTCATATTGTAGTTTAACTGAAACTGCTTATAACCTTAAGGCAAATTCTGGAGGACAATATCAACTTTGGTTTCACTATCGATTTCGCCTCCCACTTCCTTAAACTTGTTGATGTTACTAATCATGTCAATGATATGATCTCTCATAGGAGTGTTTTCAGGCGTTAGGACAATGTCAAAATTATGACTCCAATCGACATAATTAGGACCCGTTAACTTGTTATCTTTCAAAATTGTAGCTAAAGGATTGAATACCATATCGAATACTGAAAATTAAATAAATAGACAATGTTTTAGTGCATATCCTAGAATTTCGAATTTAACAAAAAAATTCTAACAATTATTGACTTTCCTCATAACAATAATTTAAACCACCGACATCCCATTCACCGGCATTTTTGCAAGCCATGATAGTGTTGACGTTTATGCTAACCCACATTCGTTTGAGAAAAACCAAGTTCATTAACCACACTATATGACCAAATGATCTATTGATCAATGTAGCTAATAGTCAGTGCTTTTAGCCATACAAATAAGCAGCGTAACCTCGATGGGAGGAATACTACAAATCATACACTAAGTGTGTGCCATTATGTGACTTCTAAGCTTGTTACCTCAGGATAGTGCGCCTCAGATGGAGAGGGTATCACATTTCTCCTAGTTAAACCTACTCTAGTCATCTTACTTAGAAATTCATAATCTAGCAATCTCGTGGTTGGACTCATCCAAATGGAGGAAGGCCCTAATGCTAACACGCAAGTCCACCCACATCACATATGAACCCGTAATGGTGGCTATGGGAATATTAAACCAACCCGCTCCCACTTAGATTTCTAAATTGAGGGTTTTTCCAGTTTTAACATGCAATTAACTAACCCTAAGTTATATGCAAACATAAAACCAACATGCTTTAAAAATCACGCATCTAAAATACAACACAAAAATTAAAGCATAAAAATTAAAACTATAAATACGGGAAATAAATACTAAAATTAAATTTCCCAACTATCATGGTTTTAATCGCATCCATCTTCTGCCTTGATCTCTTGTCCCGTCACGTCACTCGATGGATTGAGTCTTGAAACTTCAAAAAATGAAACAACTGCTGCGCGCTACTGCTGCGCTGCGCGGTGGCGGCTACACCATTACTGGCCGATTCTTTCGCTTCTTCCATGCTATTTGGTCATGTTGCAATTCATTTTGGGTTTTCCTGGGTTTCTACGAATTAACGATACGAATTCAAGTTGCCCACCATAACGCCTTCGATTACAAAAAATTAATTCTCCTACTACAAGGGTTTCTAGGAAAATTAAAAACTTGAATTACATAGAAAAAATCCTACTATAGATTTGATCTAATCCTACACGCCTTCCAGCATGTGGTTATACTAGTACAAGTATTCATAATAAAACCAAACCCGAATATCTCCCGGGGTTTAATTATAAACCATACAAACGCAACCATAATAGTTGGGATTTCTAAACCAACGGTAAATAAAACCATGTAATAAATCGAACAAGCACAAAATCCAAAACCAGGCTCTGATACTAATTGAAAGATTATCTGCCTGGGCTCGGTAAAAAACTCACTATTGTGCTACGCATTACAAAATCAGAATCTTTGACTGGGCATAAACTCTAGCACAATCGCTATTCCAACCATTGCTTGAAATAACATTGCGCAGGATCTTGGTTTATACTCATTCGATGTATCACGCAACAATAATTTTCTAATTAAAAGCGGAATCATGGAAAATTACCTCTTGAAGCATGTTAACTCAGGTGATCGTTTGTATGACTCAAGACTATGATCGCACATTGTGTGGGCAACGATCTAGCAACCAATTGATCAGCAATTAACACAAAAACTGCGTTAGGATACTTGCTGGAAAACGAACCGCAGCCCCGCCGCCTTGACCAAGAATTTCGGCCACCAAAGCTTTCCTAGAGGGAGAAAATTATTTTCTCTCTCTAAACTTTATCTCTCTAGTTTTCTTGTCTTGAAAACTTATGAGTTGTGTGTTATGTAATTGCTAATCCCTTATCTATATATAGAGTTACAAGAGAGACCCCAAGTTGGTTTAGGATTGGTCTTCCTCATGGGTTTAGTAATTAATTAGTTTCCGAATCCAATTAGGTAACTAATCTAATAGGATAAACCAAATCCAATTAGATTTCCTAATATCTAGGATTTCCTAACTCTAATTGAAACTTAAGACTTAATTAATTAATTAAATAGTTTCATTTTGTTAATTACTTAATTAACCCTCAGGAATAATTAATTAATTAATTCTACTTATTCAATTAACCCACTACAAAATTAATCGTACCACTAACGGATTAATTTTGACACTACTATCCTACAACAGAATCATTTTCGGAACAACTAAATTAATTTATTCTTAATCTCCCCACATTAAAGGTTTTGTGCTCGTTAATTTATTAATTTACTGATAAATTAATTAATTACCTTCTTTAATTCCGAGACTAGTACCACTCGACATTTTTACTATACTGGACATAAGTCTACCAGACTAGTTTAGTATAATAAACATAACGAGCTCATCTCGGGAGCACCATCACCCCAGACACACTGGTACATGGTTTCCTTTCGACAAGTAGCAACACACTAAGTAACTAAACACGTGCACCCAACCCACCGAGACTATTGGCCACAATTGACCTCACCCATTGGCAGATCAAAGTACACTATGTATAATCCTTATGCCCGCTCAAGTCTAGGGATTAAGAGATAGAATACTAAGAACAATTTGTCTATTAAATCAGTACAAATGGTCAAGCTCAATATGCCCCGGGCATATCCATATGATTCAATCAGTTTAGACAAACCAATTATCTGAATCACATAATAACCTAAATCGACAGTTTGTCAAAAACTATCTCGGTTACTAACCTTATTTATATATTATGTCTTTTAACCGATGATGAGATCTACTATGTCACACCGGACACCTCATCATCTAACTACATAATATAAATGGACTAAACATGCACAACATATAAACCAAAATATTAAATTGATATATTAACTGGGAAAAAGTTTAATACAAGCATAACTTTAGTATTTAAACCTAATAGCATGCCATGATGTCCAGCACGTGATCCCTCACAGGAGTACCCTCAGCCATCCTGGCATTCATGAGTTTCCTCATACCTGACTGTCTGGCTGCCCTACCCTGATGTCCAAACATATCCTTAAGGTTAAGCATCATATCAAAGGCTGAGGTCATCAACTGATGTTGGTGTTGCAACACACTCAACATAGAAGCCAAGATGTAGTACCTGGTCATCTTATCAGCTTTCTTCCACCTTTTATGAGATTTCTTCTCCTCAGGAGTGGATTCATCAGTGGGCTCAGGGGGCACTCTTCTGTGAGCACATAATTGTATCCTTCAGCAGTAAGGACAATGTCCAAGTTGCGTTTCCAGTCAATGTAATTTTGATTGGTTAGTCGGTTTTGATTGAGTGTGACAGTAAGTGGATTGAACGACATATCAAAAGCTAAAAAATAAATAAACAGAGAAGTTTCAGTATTTTATCTTTTTAGAAAATATTGACACCCTTAAAACAATATAATCATATCCACCGACATCTCGTCCACTGGGATTTATGCAGGTAACGATCGTGTGAATGTCTACACTAGTCCAAATTCGTTCGAGAAAAACCAAGTTCATTAATTTCACTATCTCACCAAACGATCTATTGATCAATGAAATTAATAATTGGTGATTTTAGCCGCACACATAAGTAATGTAACCTCATTGGGAGGGATATTACAAACGGTACACTAAGTGTATGCAATTACATGACTTCTTAATTTGTTACTTAGGATACTTATGCGCCTCAGATGGAGAGGGTGTCACACTTTTTCTAATTAAATGCACTATAGTCACCCCTTAGAAATTCAATCTAGTGATCTTATGAATAAAGACTCATCCGATATGGAGGAAGACCCTAATGCCAATGCGCAAGTCTATTCACATCCCACTTAGATTCTTATATTGAGGGGTTTTCCAGTTTTAACATGCAACGTATTAACTTTAGTCATTTCTAACTTTAGTAATTTGCACCCATAAAATTGTTTATTTTTGATCATGCATAAAAACATAAAACAAAAATACACAACCAAAAATCCGGACATATAAAGTGGGAAATAAATACGTAATAAAATATTTCCCGACTATTATGGCTTTCTTGATCATTGCTTCCTTTTTACACCTTGTTGACACGTCCTGTCGCGTCGCTCCCACTCGTTATTTGGATTCCTCCTAATTCGTTTGGGTTTTCTCAATTTTTATGTAATTAGGAATCACCCAAAATTACGATAAACTAAAACCCACGAATATGAGTTACCCGTAATAACGTCTTCGTCATTTTACATAAATTTCTATATACAAGGCTTGTCTAGGAAAATAAAGACGACATCTTTAGAATAAATCCTACTACAAGATTTAGTCTAATGCTACACGGCTTCCAGCTCGTGGTTATTACTATTACACACATTCACATTCAAAATAAAATGAGCCCAAACATGTCCTGAGGTTTATAAATGAATGTAAAACCATAATAGCCTGGAATACTAACCACCTGAAATTAAAATCGTGTAATAAATTGAACAAGTATAAAGCCAAAACCTGGCTCTGATACCAATTTGAAGGAATTAAGATCCAGTCTGGGTTAAATAAAAAATCTCACTTTCGTGCTATACATTCCAGAATCGTAGACTTTCGATCGAGCCCAAACTCTAAAATCAATTCTTCTGAGCGGATCTAGGCTTATACTTGTTAGATATATTAAACGACACGGTAAAAATTAAATATTTAATTAAAGCGGAACATAAAGATTGTACCTTGAAGCGTGTCCTCGATGCAAATAAGAAAAACCATATCTTTGATTGCGAACATCACCAAAAATCCCTCGAATGACTCTGACAACCCCCGAAGTTGAGTGGAAAACTATTTACGGGGTGGATCTAGCAATAAACAAGACACCCACAAGAAACTCACTTTGAAAATCTTGAAAACTGCCCAAACTGAGTTTGCCCAGAGCACCACCGCCAGTCGCCAGACATCGCCGCGAGTTATCGTGAAGAACTCCTCGGATCAGCTGCGAATAGATGCTCGCTCAAGACAGAATCTAGACACCAAGATCAGAAGATCAATTGGTGGATCCGCACACTTGAAGCTGTAATGAACAGCCGTTGGAAACCCGATCACCAGAGACCAAAAAACTGCGACGGCAATAAAAACTCGGACGGCGTCGCTCAAAAATTCAGGTGGCGATGAAGAATAAAACCCGGAATAACTATGGACTGAGTTTTCCAAAGAAGGATCACTAAGCCAACTTCGAAAGAAAACTTCAACTTCGAAAGACGAAATTCTCTCTCTCAACTTCTCCTTCTTTCTCTAGGCTATGCATATCAAGTTTCTTATGTCTTGAAGTTGCATGACTTTAAGTATTTATAAGGAGGTTCAAGGGAGACCTAGTGGGCCTTTTGAGATGGGCTTTACTAATTGGATTTAATTGACTTTCTTAGTCTTCCCTAGACTAGTTAATTCTCAATTAGTCCAATGATTATTTATTCGACCCACTTCGTCAATTAAATATTAATCGACCCAAGAATTACTTCGTAACCCACTTTGTCAATTAAATATTAATTAACCCAAGGGTAAATATTTAAGTAATCCACTTTTCCAATTAATCCAATTTATAATTAATCATACCACTAACGGATCAATTATGGAACTACAAGCTCATCTCGGGAGCACTATCACCTCATAAGTACCGGTACATGGTTTTCTTTCGACAAGCAACGACACAATAAGAAGTCAAACACGTATACCCAACTTACCGAGATCTAGGCCTCAATTGACCGCACCCTTTGGAAAATCAAAGTACACTATGTCTAACTCTCATGCCCGCTCTAGTCTAGGGATTAAGAGATTAGAATATTAGGTTCAAATTAATTACGAAGATCAGTACAAATTAATTAGATCCCGAATAGGTCCTGCTCAATATGCCCCAGACACATTCGTATAATTCAATTAGTCTAGACAAACTAATTTTCCGAAGCATACAATAACGTAAACCGATAGTGTGTTCAAACTGTCTGGATTATGAGCGTTATTTATATATCATAAATTTAACCAATGATAAGATATATCGTGCTACACCCGACACCTTATCATCTATACATATGATATAAAGAGACAATTTATAATACTGAAACACAATCGATATGTAACCGAGAAATAGTTTTTCATACAAGCAAAACTTTTCAGTATTCAAAACTAACAGCTGGTGAAGGGGTTTTAATTCCTATTATTCCAAAAGTTTCACATAATGATCCTAATTCTCTTCTTTCACTACCGTATTTAGCTTGAAATTTTAAATCCTGACATGACGTTAAAGTTTCTTGTTTCACAAAAGCAAATAATTGTCCATAAGTCATTGTATTGTTTCTGTACCCATTGCTTTCTGCAAGTTTGTCATTACTCTCTGAGAAAATAAATTAGGCAATCCTGAAACAAATTTTTCTTTCCATATTGGAGAATTACTATCTGGACTTTTTAATACATGAGTTGAAAACATATCTTTATACCATCTAAAATCAGATAAACTTGGACATCTTAAATTTGTTAGAAATTTTTTTGAAGAAGTTAATGTTTCATCAGGATTTCCTACAAAATGCATTGCTATAGTATACATTAAAAATTCACAAGAATCATTTGTATTAGTAATATTCCCTTCTGCGTCTTCTTTTGTTCTCATATGATCCATTATAGCCATTTTATCCTGAAAATTTAAAGAATTATCCACCAATATTTTAATTGACCTATAAATCCTGAAATAACTGAAAGACATGCATCATTTTCTGACATATTTTTTAACCTATATGCTGTTTTTGTCATTCCTATTTCTTGTAATGTATTCAAAATTTCATATTCACTTATACCATCTATATTCCAATTTGTTAAAGAACTACCATCATAACTATTAGAACGAAATTTTGCTATTTCTTTATATTGAATATCAGGTGGGGTTGGTCTAGGATAATAAGTCTTTGTTTCGGCCATTCTCAAATTATTCCTATTTGTATATCTAGATCTTTTTCTAATTTTATTAATATTATTGGGTTGTTCTTCTAATAAATCTTCTTCTATTTCATTTATTTGCTGTATTATTTCATTATCAGAATTAGAACTACTAGAATAATCTTCAAAATCTGTTATTTATTTATCATATTGATTTTTGAAGGACCAGGAGCAAGGCTATAATTAAGTTTCTCTAATGTCTGTGATATTTTTTCTATTAAAGGAGTTTGTGAAGAACTAGAAGGTAATGTTATATTATTGATGCGAATCAAGAGGCAACGGTGATGCTTCTTAACCTTTTTGATGCGGAAATGAAGACCGTTTCTTAAAGCTCTTCAAACAATCCCCTCAAACCTCCTAAGAATTAAGATAGGCAATAGATGGTATATTAAACCTGCCGCCTCCTAGCAATCAACGTAGGCAATCTTTGATGAATTAGATGACTCTTTCCAAGCCCCAAACCTAACTCTATTGAACCCAACAATTATAGGTATATGAAACATGACACCTTTGGATCACAATAGACTTAGAAATGGAAGGAAAAATGCCACACTCAATAGGGAAGAGTATTGAGTGATAAGTTGTTAGTTATGCAAGGATGATCTTACAAAACCCAATCTAATTTAAGACTAGAACTTAAGGAATACCATTAAAGTTTATAACTTCAATCAAACTTGATTTTATCTAATAATACTCAGCTCCTTTTATAGGGAAAAAGAAGGACTTTACATGATAATAGTATATTGCAAACTAAAGCCATGGACTTATAATGTTTTGCTAAACTAGTCCCTAGCTTGACTTCTTGACTAAAACTCTTGAAATACTAATTAAAATCTGATTCCTACTTTAAAGCCACGAAATTATTAAGTTAAAATCAAAAGAAAAGATTTAGAACTGTTTTTGATGAAAACTAGTGAACATTCGGCTTCCCGAGTGGCTTTCCAACTGTTGGAGTTGAATACATAAGCTATGCTTGTATTGTATATTTTCCCAGTAAATATATCAATTTATGTTTTGGTTATATCTAGTTGTGCATTATTTGTCCATTTATATTTTGTAGTTAGATGATGAGGTGTCTTGTGTGACACAGTAGATCTCATCATTGGTCGAAAGACGTAATATATAAAATGAGGTTCGTAACCGAGACAGCTTTAGACAAACTGTCGGTTTAGGTTATTATGTGATTTGGATAATTGGTTTGTCTAAACTAATTGAATCATATAGATATGCCCGGGGCGCATTGAACTTGACTCGTTAGGAATGATTTGTCTTGTATTGATTTAATAGACAAATCATTTTTGGTATTCTATTTCTTAATCCATAGACTCGAGCGGGTATGAGGATTAGACATAGTGTACATTGATCTGCCAATGGGTGAGGTCAATTGTGGCCAATAGTCTCGGTAGGTTGGTGCACGTGTTTAGTTACTTGGTGTGCTGCTGCTTGTCGAAAAGAAACCATGTATCGGTGTATCCGGGGTGATGGTGCTCTCGAGATAAGCTCGTAAAGTTTATTATACTAAACCCGGCCAGTAGACTTATGTCCGGTACTGTAAAAAGGTCGAGTGGTACTAGTCTCGGAATTAAAGAGGTTAATTAATTAATTTATTAAAGAGGTTAATTAATTAATTTATCAGTAAATTAATATATTAATGAGCACTATATCTTTGATGTGGAGAGATTATGAATATAAATTAATTAAGTTGTTCCGAGAGCAATTCTGGTGTAGGATGATAGTGCCATAATTAATCTATTAGTCGTACGATTAATTATGTATTGGGTTGTTGACAAAGGTAGATTTAATTAATTAAGTAATTAATTAATCCTTGCGTCAGTTGGTTGTGAATCATACCAGGAACTGGTTTGGGATAAGTGAATCCCTCTATCAGTTAGTTATGAATCATATCAGGAACTGGATTAGGATAATTGAATCCCTGTATCAGTTGGATGTGTATCAGTCTAGGAACAGGATTGAAGGAAACAGAAACCCAGTAGGAAGGCCAATCCTAAACCAACTTGGGGTCTCTCTTGCAACTCTATATTTAGACAAGGGATTAGCTATTCAAGACACACAATTCAGAAATAAAATTCATAAGTTTTCAAGACAAGAAAACTTAGAGAGAGTAAATCTAGAGAGAGAAAATGTTTTCTCCCTCTAGCATAATCTCAGGCGGCCGGTTATTGTCCCAGGCGGCGGTCGGTGGTTAATTCCGATAGGCGACGGTGGCAGGAGAAATCCGGCGGCGGCAGCGGTTGAAATTCAGGCGGTGATGAGCTGCAAATTTTTTCCGGAAAATGGATTGTGGTGATTAGCTGATCAATTGTTCGTTAGATTGTTGCCCACACAACATACGAACAAAGTCTGGAGGTATACAAGAGAATCACCTGAGTAAACGCTTCAATAGGTAATTCTTATGTTTTCGCTTTTAATTAAGAATTTATTTGTTGCGTGATAAATCGAATAAGTACAAACCCAGATCCTGCGCAATGTTATTTCAAAAGGGTTAGAATAGCGATTGTGCTAGCGTCTAGGCCTGGCCAGAGATTCCGATTTTGGAATGCATAGCACGAAAGTGAGTTTCTGGCTAGGCCCGGGCAGATAATCTTTCAATTGGTATCACAACCTGGTTTTGGTTTTTGTGCTTGTTCGATTTATTACATGGTTTTATTTGCAGGTGGTTAAGAAATCCCGACTATTATGGTTACGCTTGTATGAGTTTTAATTAAACTCTGGGACATGTCCGGATTTGATTTTATTATGAATGTTTGTAGTAGTATAACCACGTGCTGGAAGCCATGTAGGATTAGATCAAATCTGTAGTAGGATTTTTTCTATGTAATTTCGATTATTTAATTTTCCTAGAAAGCCTTGTAATAGGAGAATTAATTTTTGTAATCGAAGGCGTTATTGTGGGCAACTTGAATTCGTGGGTTTTGGGTTATCGTTAATTCGTAGAAACCCAGGAAAACCCAGAACGAATTGCAAGAAGACAAAATAGCGTGGGAAAAAGCGAAGGAGGGATTGGCGGCAGGGGGCAGCACCGGCGATGACCCATCGGCAGGGGCCACCGCCGGCAACCGCCAGTGGCAGCGGGCAGCTGCGCCAGCAGCAGGAGACAGAAGCACTCAACTGCTGCACGCTGCTGGGTCGTGCGCGCGCGGCGTGCCTTAGGTGTCCTGTTCGCGCGGGCCTTTCGGGCCGCATTTTTGGCCCGTTTTTCCTCTAGTTTTCATTTTTTAAGATCAAGACTCAATCCGTTGAGTTACGTGATGGGACACGAGATCAAGACAGAAGATGGAAGTGATTAAAACCATGATAGTCGGGAAATTTAATTTTCGCATTTATTTCTCGTATTTTTTATTTTAATTCTTGTGCGTTAATTTTTATGTTGTATTTTAGATGCATGATTTTAAAGCATGATGGTTTTATGGTTGCATATAACTTAGAGTTAGCTAATTGCTTGTTAAAACCGGAAAAACCCTCAATTTGGAAATCTAAGTGGGAGCGGGTTGGTTTAATATCCCCACAGCCACCATTATGAGTTTATATGCGATGTGGGTGGGCTTGCGCATTGGCATTAGGGCCTTCCTCCATTCAGATGAGTCCAACCCCGAGATCGCTAGATTGTGAATTTATGAGTAAGATGACTAGAGTAAGTTTAACTAGGAGAAATGCGATCCCTCTCCATCGGAGGCACACTATCCTGAGGTAACAAACTCAGAAGTCACGTAATGGCACACACTTAGTGTATGATTTGTAGTATTCCTTCCTCGAGGTTACGCTACTTATTTGTATGGCTGAAAGCACTGACTATTAGCTACATTAATCAATAGATCATTTGGTCAGATAGTGTAGTTAATGAACATGGTTTTTCTCAAACGAATGTGGGTTAGAGTAAACGTCCACACTACGTGGCTTGCGAGAATCCCGGTGAATGAGATGTTGGTGGATTAAGATTATTGTTTGAGGAAAGTCAATAATTATTAGAATTTCCTTGTTTTCAAAATTCTAGGTTAGATAACTAAAACATTGTCTGTTTAATTTACAATTTTTGATATGACTTTCAACCCCTTAGCTACTATATTGAAAAAAACAAGTTAACTGGACCTAATTATGTCGATTAGAGTCATAACTTAGACATTGTCCTTATGGCTAAGAGCACTCCTGTGAGAGATCATGTCATTGACGTGATTAGTAACATCAACGAGGTTGAGGTAGTAGGAGGCGAAATTGTTGGTGAAACCAAAGTCGATATTGTCCTCCGGAGTTTGCCTCATAGCTATGAGCAGATTCGGTTGAACTATAACATAAGTAAGATGTTGTGTACTTCATCCGAGCTCTTGGCAGAGTTGGTGGTGGCTAAAAGTCTTCTTCAAGAGAAGAAGTGAGCTTTAGTCCCAGACAAAGCTTCAGAATCTTCTTCTGAGCCTGAGGCTAGAAAGAAGAAGAGAAAGCTTGAGGGAATAGCTCAAAAGGCGCAGATTGCACCTCAGTCAGATATTGTAAAGAAGAAGTCGAAAGACAAGTGCTTCAAGTGCAATAAGACGGGACATTGGAAATCGGATTGTCCAAAGCTTATAAGTACGATATTTTCAGCCTTAATTACTGAGACATGTTTAGCGGCGATTCCCACATATACTTGGTGTGTCGATTCAGGTGCAACTGACCATGTTTGTAATTCTTTGCAAGGGTTCTAAGTAACCCGGAAGCTTAGAGAAGGCGAATTGGATATCTACTTGGGCAACACTACAAGAGTGTCAGTTGAAGCAGTGGGAGTAGTTACTCTGAATTTCGAGAATTCTAGTTTAGAGTTAGTTAATTGTCTTTATGTACCGAGTTTTAGAAAAAACCTTATTTTGGTTTCAAAACTCTTAAAGAATGGTTATAAGTTTATTTTTTCTGATGATTATGTTGTTATTATAAGAAATGGAAAACTTATTTGTTCTGGTTCATTGGCTTGACAATTTGTTTGTGGTTAATTCTAACTCCCCTATTGTGCAAAACATAGAAATAGATAGCTCTTTATCTAATATTAATAAGAGAAAGAAACCTTCTGAAATGAATCAAACCTATCTTTGGCATCTCAGGCTAGGTCATATAAACCTTAGTAGGATTCAGAGATTGGTCAATGATGGACCTTTGGGTTCATTAGAGATTAACAGTTATTCAACCTGCGAATCTTGCTTGGAGGGTAAGATGACCAAGAGACCTTTTAAAGCAAAAGGTTATAGAGCTAAAAAAGTATTAGAGTTAATTCATTCTGACTTGTGTGGACCAATTTCGGTCCAAGCACAAGGTTGGTTCGAGTATTTCGTGACGTTCACGGATGACTACTCAAGGTATGGGTATATTTACCTAATGCGTCACAAGTCCGAGTACTTTGGCAAGTTCAAAGAGTTTCGGGCAGATGTGGAGAAGCATCATGGTAAGAGTATCAAAACACTATGGCCAGATCGTGGTGGGGAGTACCTGTCCCACGAATTTTGAGAATACCTCAGTGAGGTCAGAATTCAGTCTCAGTTGTCTGCACTTGGCACGTCACAGCAGAACGGTGTAGTAGAAAGAAAGAATCGAACTCTCATAGAAATGGTTAGGTCGATGATGAGCTATAGTGATTTGCCTTGTTCGTTCTTGGGATATGCCTTGGAAACAGCGATGTATATTCCTAATCTTGTACCATCTAAAATAGTGCCTTCAACCCCAGTAGAGTTATGAAATGGGCGAAAGCCTAGTCTAAGACATCTCAGAATTTGGGGTTGCCCAGCACATGTGCTTAAGGCAGATGCGGCTAAGTTAGATGCGAGAACTGAATTAATGTTGTTTGTAGGATATCCCAGGGGAACGAAGGGTGGTCTGTTTTATAGTCCTAAAGATCAGAAGGTGGTGGTTAATACCAACGCTAGATTTTTGGAAGAGGACTATATCTTAGATCACAAGCCCAAGAATAAGACAGTACTAGAAGAGCTTAGGCGACAAACTATTAATCCTGATACACCGACACAAGTAGATACACCACACACTGCACATGAGATCACAGATGATGTGCCTACATAGGTGGTGCCTTGTCGTAGTGGGAGGGTTGTGAGATAGCTCGACAGGTTCATTGGCATAGGAGAGGCCTCAGACTTAGTCCTAGGCGCGCCTGAACCTGACCCGGTTAACTACAATGAGGCTCTCCGAGATAAAGATGTAGAATCTTGGCGTAAGGCAATGATATCCGAGATGGGGTCAATGGACCACAATCAAGTCTGGGAGCTTGTGGACCTGCCTGATGGGTTTAAGCCCATTGGATGCAAGTGGGTCTACAAACGTAAGAGAGGACCTGACGAAAAGGTGAAAACCTTTAAAGCTAGGCTGGTGACGAAGGGGTATACTCAGAAAAAGGGAATAGATTATGAGGAAACCTTCTCCCCGATAGCCATGGTTAAGTCGATCAGGATTCTCTTGGCCATAGTTGCTCATTTAGATTATGAGATTTGGTAAATGGATGTCAAGACAGCTTTACTAAACGGAAGTCTTGAGGAAACCATCTTCATGCAGCAACCAGAGGGATTCGTTGAAAAATGCCAAAAGCATAAGGTTTGCAGGCTTAAGAGGTCCATTTATGGACTTAAACAGGTATCCAGATCTTGGAACATCCGGTTTGATGAGGTAATCCAGTCTTATGGATTTACTCAGTGTCCGGATGAGCAATGTGTGTACCGCAGACATGATGGAAACTCAGTGGTGTTTCTTGTGCTTTACATAGATAACATTCTATTGATTGGTAACAATAAGACAGTGTTATCAGATGTAAAGGCATGGCTATCCAAGCATTTTGATATGAAGGACTTAGGGGAAGCGAGACATATCCTTGGGATCAAGATAATTCGAGATCGTAAGAAATGTTCGTTAATTGTCTCCCAAGCTTCATACATAGATACGATTCTGGCCCGTTTTAACATGCAAAACTCCAAGAAAGGTTTTTTACCTTTTAGACATGGAGTGCATCTATCTAAGGAACAGTCTCCCAAGACTGTTGAGGAGTTAGAGGCCATGAAAATAGTTCCTTATGCTTCGGCAGTAGGAAGTCTCATGTATGCCATGTTATGTACGAGGCCTGATATATGTTATGCCCTTGGCATTGTAAGCAGATATCTGAGTAACCCTGGGAAAGCTCATTGGGAGGCAGTAAAATGCATTCTCAAGTATTTGCGCAGAACGAGACCATGTTGGTTTATCAGGCGTCTGAGCTGGTACCCCGAGGTTACACAGATTCAGATTTATAAGGCGACAGGGACAAGAGCAAGTCTACCTCAGGGTATGTGTTTACTCTGGGAGGTGGAGCCATAGTTTGGCAGAGTGTTAAGCAAAAATACGTGGCGGACTCTACCATGTCGCATTAGAGGCACCGAAGGAAGCAATATGGCTCAAGAACTTCCTAGTGGACTTAGATGTGATTCCTGGTTTGCAGAAGTCTATTACAGTGTATTTTGAGCCAACAAGGTGAGTAAACATATACAGCGCAAGTACCACCTGAAACGAGATATCGTAAAGAGGGAAGACGTGGTCATGGCTAAAATAGCATCAGAGGATAACCTTACAGATCCATTCATGAAGACATTGATTTCAAAAGTCTTTGAGGCTCACGTGGAGGGCATGGGAATCAGATACTTTGGAGAGCCATGACAGTTATTCTAGATATATAGTAGCAGAGTATGTAGGGGTTGTATGTAGATGTATACTTAAAGCACAGCTTAAGTATTAATGGGAGATTGTTGGAGTTGAATACATAAGCTATGATTGTATTGTACATTTTCCCAGTAAATATATCGATTTATGTTTTGGTTATATCTAGTTGTGCATTATTTGTCCATTTATATTATGTTGTTAGATGATGAGGTGTCTTATGTGACACAGTAGATCTCATCATTGGTTGAAAGACATAATATATAAATGAGGTTCGTAACCAGCTTTGGACAAACTGTCGGTTTAGGTTATTATGTGATTCGGATAATTGGTTTGTCTAAACTAATTGAATCATATAGATATGCCCAAGGTATATTAAACTTGACCCGTTAGGAATGATTTGTCTTGTACTGATTTAATAGACAAATCATTCTTGGTATTCTATCTCTTAATCCCTAGACTCGAGCGGGCATGAGGATTAGACATAGTGTAATTTGATCTGCCAATGGGTGAGGTCAATTGGGCCAATAGTCTTGGTAGGTTGGGTGCACGTGTTTAGTTACTTGGTGTGCTGCTGCTTGTCGAAAAGAAACCATTTACCGGTGCATCCAGAGTGATGGTGCTCCCGAGATGAGCTCGTAAAGTTTATTATACTAAACTCGGCCGATGGACTTATGTTCGGTATAGTAAAAAGGTCGAGTGGTACTAGTCTCAGAATTAAAGAGGTTAATTAATTAATTTATCAGTAAATTAATATATAATTTATCAGTAAATTAATATATTAATGAGCACTATATCTTTGATGTGGGGAGATTATGAATATAAATTAATTAAGTTGTTCAGGAAGCAATTCTGGTGCAGGATGGTAGTGCCATAATTAATCCATTAGTGGTATGATTAATTATGTATTGAGTTGTTGACAAAGGTAGATTTAATTACGTAAGTAATTAATTAATCCTTGTGTCAGTTGGTTGTGAATTATACCAGGAACTGGTTTGGGATAAGTGAATCCCTGTATCAGTTGGTTATGAATCATATGAGGAACTGGATTGGGATAAGTGAATCCCTGTATCAGTTGGATGTGTATCAGTCCAGGAACAGGATTGAAGGAAACAGAAACCCAGTAGGAAGGCCAATCCTAAACCAACTTTGGGTCTCTCTTGTAACTCTATATTTAGACAAGGGATTAGCTATTCAAGAAATATAATTCAGAAATACAATTCATAAGTTTTCAATATAAGAAAACTTAGAGAGAGAGAGAAAACGTTTTTCTCCCTCTAGCATAATCTCAGGCGGCCGGGTATTGTCCCAGGCGGTGGTTGGTGGTTAATTTCGGCAGGCGGCGGTGGCAGGAGAAATCTGGCGGCGGAGGCGATTGAAATTTAGGCGATAGCGAGCTGCAGAATTTTTTCCGGCAAGTGGATTGTAGTGATTAGTTGATCAATTGTTCATTAGATTATTGCCCACACAACATACGAACAAAGTCTGGAGGCATACAAGAGAATCACCTGAGTAAACGCTGAAATAGGTAATTCTTATGTTTCCGCTTTTAATTAAGAATTTATTTGTTGCGTGATAAATCGAATCAGTACAAATCCAGATCCTGCGCAATGTTATTTCAAAAGGGTTAGAATAGCGATTGTGCTAGCGTCTAGGCCTGGCCAGAGATTCAGATTCTGGAATGCATAGCACGAAAGTGAGTTTCTGGCTAGGCCCGGGCAGATAATCTTTCACCAACTTCAATTCTTTATATGTGAAGCATTGCACCTTTTCACATGAAAGAGAACATATCCAAGTGGTGTTAGAATTCTGAAAAGTAGGCATATTGAGTCTTGGACCTGAAATGAAGAGTTTTGAAGGATTTAAATGAAGATTGATGCACCTAGAGAACTTGGAAAGTCTTCATGAATTTGACCACCAAGGCTGATCCAAAGCACTTAATTGACCCCAAAACGTGTGGAGAACATCCTAGAATGTTCATTGAGGATTGTGGACTGATATATGCCGAAATACATACAATGGAATTGGACTTGTACAACAAATCTTGCTCTCGGGTTGGGCAAACTTTAAGAATCAGCACTTGTGTTTTGTTGCACTCATTTTGGGCTGTAAAAGAGTGAAGAGTGCAGTCC
The DNA here is from genome assembly GCA_030378225.1 of Knoxia roxburghii. NCBI lineage: Eukaryota > Viridiplantae > Streptophyta > Magnoliopsida > Gentianales > Rubiaceae > Knoxia > Knoxia roxburghii. The sequence goes on along the minus strand of CM059415.1, from coordinate 37,762,470 downwards.
ATAAATCATTAGTTAGAAGCTTGATCCAAGGCCTCAACAATGTTAAAGAGTTTAAGCTTTGTAGAGGTGTAGTTGGACTGGGTTTCAACTAGTGACTTGGTTGCAACTTGGACTAAGGCTTCTTCCATTTGTTTCTTTCTAAGCCTTGTAAGAGGTCCGACCATGTTTTGTATTGGACATGAAGGTACTTGTGATCCATTAGCGTCATTGGCAACTCCTTGATCATCAACATCATTCAAATGTGAAGTAGCTCATTGATTTGCATGAACTATCCCTTTCTCTTATTAATATATTAGGTTGAAAATAAGGAAATGAGTGACTATTAGGAAACTTGTGGCTATTTATAGGTAAAGATTTAATTTCTACTGATGAAGAATCTAATTATTTTGTTATATGATGTAATACTATGTTTGAATAATTATACTGCATATGCAATTTTCTTATTTCTCCTATTTTTACAGATTCATCATTATCTTTGTCAGTCTTAAAGGGAGAACCAACTAATTCACCATGAGCTGTATCTATTTTTAATGTGTGTAAGACAAAAAAGTTTGAATTACTATTGTTCCATCTCCTAATTTCCTTTTTCTTTATAAATTCATCTGTACATTAATATGAGAAACTGTATATACATCGTCTATCCCTAATTTAGTAGAATAATAGTCTAACCAAGTATAAAAATTAAATGGAGTATTATGCCTTTTTACATCTGCTATCCATTCTTTTTGCAATTTGTTTTGATAATGAGATTCTAACTGTTGATACCATTGTCTATGTTCTCAATATTCTTCATCCTCTAAATCGTCTATTAATTTATCAAAATTTATTTCTACTACTTTATTTATGACATTAATATCTCCTTGCTTTTGTGAGGCTGTTGGCAGCAAATGTGGAGAGTGATAAGAATTTATTTCACGAATTGGGTTTTTATGATAAACTTGAGTCTTTGAAAAATTCCTTGTCAAGTCTTCGGTACATGATTTTCTACTAGCTTGGAAAGGAATCTCATACGAGCTAGAAGCATTTTCTCTAAAAGAATTAAATCAAATTAAAACTATACCATCTTCTTCTTCTTCTTCTTCTGCAATAATTTGTGATAATTCTCTACGTTCAATATTTCTACATGTCTGAGGGTTTTCTACTTGAAATTCATCTGGTATTATTATTTCATTCTATTTTAATCTTTTAGGAGTAAAAATCTTTGAATATTCATCATCTATTTGTAGTAAAACTGTCTCTTCTTTAACTGATGAAAATAATTTAAGTTTAGGATTCAATTGACTACTCATTAATTTATAATAAATCCTATACATTACTACAAACTGTTCTGTTAATTTTTCAAATTCATCTCCTTGTAAGTGAATATCTAAAACAAGAGAATTCATTATTAATTGATCTGTTAACTATACTGAAAAATTAGGAGCACAATTAAAAAATATTGGACCATTACAAATATTAGCTAAATTAATGCCAACAATGATGTCTTATACTTTTTTAATCTCTTATCTCGTAATGCTACATATATGGGAGTATCTACACCGGTATGAACTAATGGCTTTATTGAAATTTGAATTAATCCATAATGAACAAATCTATTTATCCAAATAATTTTGCATGGAAATATTAGATAATAATGATGAAGAATGAAAATTTTCTTGAATATTCATTGGATCTGTATACCGTATACCTATAGGAGTATAATGAATTTTACTCCTACTGTAGCATTCGGTGAAACCCAGTCGCAACTCCACACGTGTAAACACGGGACTAAACTAAACAAGACCTACTTTCTCCCACTCTGAAACCAAAAAAACCCTTTTTTCGCGCTCTCCAACCGATTTTTATCCCCACGATCTTCATCCTTCCCTTACCAACATCATATCACCACCATCTAAATTACTAATATCAATAGTTCAACCAACAAAAATAGTTTAGGAATCATTGTTGTTCCTCCGATCAAATCGGTTGAGAAACCACCATAACCATCATCCGGCGAAATTAAAAAGTCTCCAAATCGAAATAAAAGCTTGTTGTTCAACTTAGATAACATGTTTTTGCTTTTTCGATATTTTGTTGCTGGTATGAAACCCTAAATTCGATTTTATAACCGTTATACATATGTATGATATGATTTCAAATTTATAACCGTTATTTCCAGTTGACCTGATGTCTTCATTTTCGTGATCTAATGTATGTTATTTGCTGATTTGATCTTCACTGTTAAGTTTGTTTTAGTTTGGTGAAATGATTTTCTTTCAAAAATTAGTGATCTGATGTCTGTTTTCAGTTTATATGATGTCTTCTTTTTTGTGATCTGATGTGTTTATAATGATAATTTGATCTTCACTATTAAGTTTGTTTTAGTTCTATGAAATTATTTTCTTTCAAAAATTAGTGATCTGATGTTTGTTTTCAGTTGACCAGATATCTTCATTTTCATGATCTGATGTCCGTTATATACTGATTTGATCTTCACTGTTAAGTTTGTTTTAGTTCTGTGAAATGATTTTTTTCAAAAATTAGTGATCTGATGTCTATTTTCAGTTGATATGATGTCTATTTTTTCGTGATATGATGTCTTTATAATGATGATTTGATCGTCACTATTATGTTTGTTTTAGTTATGTGAAGTGATTTTCTTTCAAAAATTAGTGATCTGATATCTGTTTTAAGTTGACCTGATGTCTTCATTTTCGTGATACTGTTAAGTTTGTTTTAGTTCTGTGAAATGATTTTCTTTCAAAAATTAGTGATCTGATGTCTGTTTTCAGTTGATCTGATGTCTTCATTTTCGTGATCTTATGTATGTAACATGATAATCTAATCCCCACTGTTAAGTTTGTTTTAGTTCTGTGAAATGATTCTCTTTCAAAAATTAGTTATCTGATGTTTGTTTTCAGTTTATCTGATGTCTTTTTTTTGTGATCTGATGTCTTTATAATGATGATCTGATCCCCACTATTAAGTTTGTTTTAGTTCTATTATATGATTTCCTATATATTTGTGATATGATATCTGTTGTCTGCTGATCTGATATCTATGATATGCTGATCTGATATCTATTATATGTTGATCTGATTACATTTTGTGATCTAATATCTACTTTCTTGTGATTTGATTTCAATATATTTTTGCTAACATTCTTTTACTGATATATTACAGGAAACAATATAAACATAATGGGTGATAAAAACAAGTAGGTCATTGTAAGACCAGATGACAGTTCAGATTTTGAACGACCACCAAGCAATCCCAATGTGCCCTTGTTACAACATTCCTACAAATGTACATTGGTGAACAAAATAAAAGAACAAGAAGTTCAACCATCCCAAAATGAGCCAAATAAAAGGATGAAACTACCTGCAAAGAAAAAGACAAATGAACAAATTCTTTAACAAATGCACAACAAAGTGCAGAAGAAGCAGGAAAAGAAAAAGGGTAATATGTTACAACTTTGAAGAAACAAAGAAAAAATAAAAGAAGAAACAACTTCTCAAGCAGGAAAAGAAACAGGGGAATGTGGATGTCCACAATAAAGAAAAAGAGAAAAAACAAAAGAAGTAGGAACTAGTCAGAAAATAGAATTTGGAAGAGAATGATAATAATGATGATGATGATGAGATGACAAAAAGATTCACTTGCAATACATCTCCAAAAGGAATAAACTACCTGGTTTCTAAACTGTCAGAACCACAAAAAGATGCTGTGAGGGATATAGGATTTGGCAGCACCCTGTATATCAACAATAGCAAGATGCCTAACAAATTGGGATGCTACCTCATTACCAAATTCAACACTCTAAAGTTGAGACTAGAGCTGCAACAAGATACCAATTGCTGAAGAAGATGTGAAATTGGCTATTGGTTTCCCAAGAGGTCCAAATGAGGTTAAAGAGTATAAATCTATAGAGAAAAAAGCGAACATTATGAACAGAATGTTCAACGCTACTGTCAAGAATTTGACATGTCATTTACTAAAAGACCAACATTAAACAACTTGAGCAATACTTCCTCAACAATCAAGACTACAATGACATCAACTTCATCCAGGATTTCCTTATCTACATCACCAGCTCATTTTTGTACAGTCATGTGAGCATCGACAACATCAGATATCATTTCATAAAATCCCTCAACAACATTGACCAAGTAAGGCAGCTAAACTAGTGTAGCTACACCTTCGGAGCATTGGTCTAATTCTAGGAAAAATATTTTCACAAATATGGCACAACATTAACAGCCTACTATGGACCAATGAATTTTTTGATCGTAAGTCCTCTTATCTGATGTCTACTGTCCTCTGATATCTACTAAATTTTATTTTTTTAACTTACATCTAACATATATTTTTCCGTTATTTTATGTTGATAGAGTTTTGTACGGAATTCACAATGACATTCCAAGAAACTTACTAATTTTCACAAATTGGAGTCAGAATAAACTTTTGGAGAGAGTAAAACACGAAGAGAAAAAAAGAGGACATGTATAAGGCTGGATAAGATAAATGGCTACAACCGAGGTGCATGTCGAAAATCTAGAACATGCACATGTTTCTGAAGCAGATCAAACAAATCAAAATCAAATGAAGGTCCAACCACAACATCACAGAATAAGGTATGCCTAATATGTTTGATATAAACTTTACTTTCAATTGAAATCATGTCTATATAATCATGCTTTGATATCTCCCAGTTAAGTTTGCTTTCTTTTAAAGTTGTGATCTGATATGTGTTATATACTGATCTGATGTCTACTATTTTGTGATTTGATGTCTATATAATCATGCTTTGATGTCCCCCAGTTAAGTATATTTTCGTTCTCTATTTTATAGTTGTGATCTGATGATATTTATATAATCATGCTTTCATCTTCACCTGTTAAGTATGTTTCAGTTGTATGATATGGTCTCTTTTAAAGTTGTGATCTGATATGTGTTATATACTGATCTGATGTCTACAATTTTGTGATCTAATGTCTATATAATCATGCTTTGATATCCTCCTGTTAAGTATATTTTAGTTCTATAGGATGCTTTCTTTTATAGTTGTAATCTGATATGTGTTGTATGCTGATCTGATGTCTACATTTTGTGATCTAATAGCTATATTACAATATGAAACAAACTAAATATAACAATTATCTTCTGCAATAGGAATTTGAAAATGCTGATGAAATGACAAAATCAGTGGTTGATTTGGCAAAGTTCATGATGACTTTCATGAAAGCATGGCACAATGTTGGGGCAACAGATAATCCAGAAGGTGCTGCAACATTTGCAACAATAACAAACACAGTGAAGGGGATTATCCGTGACTTAAAGGAAAAAAATACAACTCGTGAGCAACAGAAAGATAGTCAATCCTTGAAATCCCCAACAGAATAAAATGAACCAACGCCATCACAAGATGCGAGATTCTGTGCAGCACGTGCAGAAATTGTGGATCAACTACAAGAAAATTATAATAGAATGCAAAACGTATCTGCAGCTGCACACTTGAAAGATGATATGCTAAAATTCAATCTCTTTACATCCTCAAAAGATGAACAATCTGCATCTGAAGACAGTTTTCATGAAGAAGAAGAAGAACAAGTAAATGTGGTGGAGGAAAAAGAAAATGAACCCCAGTCAGCAGGCAGCTCTCTACCCCCCCTGAAATAAAAAGTAGGGGAACAAGAATAGATAGAAAGGGAAGAGAACATACCAAAAGAAAAAAAAAAGATTCAATTGCTAAGCAATTGGTGTACAACATGTTACTCAAGGAGAAAGACAAAGGAGATACAGAGAAAAAAAAAACCAGAATTAGAAAGGGAAAGATGAGGAGAAAGAAAAAACGAAAAATGGAAAATAGATGCATGAAGGAAAAAATACACAACAAGAAGTAAACAAGGGGAAAGAGAAAGAGAAAGAAAAAATTGAACACAATCTGAATGAAGATACACAGAATGAAGATGTTGGATAAATGACGAGATGCATTACTGCTTGCTACAAATCTGAACACAATCAATTCAAAAGTAGATAAGACTTCAAAAGCTGATAAAGTCGTAACAGAGCTCATAACGTAAGTAAAAATACATTACTATCTGATATGATATCTTTTTTTGACTAATTTGATATTGTATATTCGCTGATATGAACTCTATTTCCATCATGATAAATGAAGAGCCAGACAATGCTAAAGAAGAGCTCATCTTGACACCAAAATCAAAACATAGAGATAGAAAACTCCCTACCTATTTGAGATCTGATTTTTTTGGTCTAGATGCATAAACCATTCTTGAAGATCTCAAGGAAAGAGAAACTGTTCACAGATTATGCTTACCTAAGAGGGACTAAAAAAATGGAATTAGTGAGGAGTAAGTTCTATTGTATATTTAAATATATTCTTTCCACTGATATGGAATCTTGTATTTTTGATCTGATATCTTATAACCAATGATCTGATATATATTATCTTTTGATATGATATGTATATAATGCATGATTTGATCCTTTCTAAATATATGATTTCTTTTATATTATTGATCTGATATAAATAGTCCTCTGATCTGATATCTATAGTTCTCTGATCCGATATCTATAGTTCTCTGATATGATGTCTATAGTTCTCTGATCTGATATCTATAGTCCTCGGATCTAATGTCTATAGTCCTCTGATCTGATATCTACTATGATGTGTATAGTGTTAGTTTTGAATACAGAAAAGCTATTGCTTGTATGAAAAACTAATATCCACAGTTGACATATCATTTTGTTTCAGTATTAAATTTGTTCCATTATATCATAGAACTAGATAACGGGGTTTAGAAAGACACAGTAGATCTCGTTATTGGTTAAAGTATTGACATATAAAAAGTATGCTCGTAAATGAGATAGTCTGAACATACTATCAGTATAGGTTATCGTGTGATTTGGACATTTGTTTGTCTAGACTAATTAAATCACGTAGATATACCCGGGGTACATTGAGCACGACCAGTTTGGATAGAATTAACTTGTACTGATCGACGTAGTTAATTCAGTCCTAGTATTCTAATCTCTTAATCCCGAGATTGTAACGGGTATGAGAGTTAGATATCGTATGCTTTGATTTGACAAAGAGCGCGGTTAATTGAGGCCTATACATCGGTAAGTTGGGTATGCGGTGCTTAGCTTCTTTGTATGCCGTTGTTAGTCAAAGAAATCCACGTACAGGTTCTCCGGGTTGATTGTGCTCCCGAGATGAGCTCGTAAGGTTTATTATACTAAACCTGGCCTGAGGACTTTATGTTCGGTATAATAAGAAAGTCGAGTGGTACTAATCTCGGATACCAAGAAGTCGGTGAATTAATTTGTCAGTAAATTGATGAACTGATGAGCACTAGATCTTTGATGTGGGGAGATAGAAGAAAATAAAGTGGCGCAATGTAAAGTTATTTTTGAGCGGTAGTTCCATAATTGATCGGTTAGTTGTATGACTAATTATGCATTTGACTAATCGACAAAGTGAATTAATTAATCCTAAAAGTTTAATTAATATTTAATTGACTAAGTGGATTAATATAATTAATTCTATATGAATTAATTAATCCTAAGGGTTCGATTAAATTAAATTAACAAAATGGGTTAAAGAATTAATTCGAAAGGGTCGATTGGAGTTGATTAGTCTAGAGAAGACTAAGGGGTCAACGAAAGTTAAACTAAAAGGCCCAATTCAAAGGCCCACTAGGTCTCCTTAGAAGCTCCCTATAAATATCCCTTGTTAGGTATTAATAAAGACATAAGGAACTTGGAGGCCACTTAGCCTAGTGAGAGAAAATCTAGCTTAGAGTGAGAAATTCTTCTTTTTTGTCGAATCTTCTCCTCGAATTCAGTTAGGAAAGTTTTCTCTTTCAAAAAACTCGGCCCACCCTTTTCTCTCTCTTGACCCGTCATCTCCGCCTCTTTCCGGCAGCGATACCAACGTGATTCTGGCTACAGCTCCTGCGATTGTCGATCAGTTTTCTTCTGGCACCCAGTGACTCTTTTTGAGTACGCATATCCTCAGCTCATTCCTTCTTGGTTCGCCGAGTCTAGATCGCAATTTGAAGGGTCCGGGTGGTTGGTTTTATACGGCGTATTGGGCGGTGGTTATGTCATGAGTTTTTGGGTTCCGGGGCAAGATCTGTTTTATGAGATTTTGAGTTTTTTGAAGCAAGTTTCCTTGGGATTTCTTTGTTTTGCTTTGGGATACTCTGTAGATACTAGCCTACACTAGTTTGGAGACGATTTGAAGTTATTCTTTGGATTTCTTGTGGATTTCGCTTGCCCAAAGTTTTGGATTTCTTTTTGCTAAGATCTTAGTTTCAAAGGTATAATCTTTAGACTTTCGGCATTAAATAAAGATTTAATTTTTCAACATCATTTTAGTAAATTAAATAAGTATAAGCCTAGATCCGTTCAGGGGAAATGAATTTGAGCCTGAGCCGAGTCGAAAGTCTCCGATTCTGGAATGCATTGCACGAAAGTGAGATTTTCGATTTAGCCTAGCCTGTTCTGTTTTCCTTCAAATTGGTATCAGAGTGAGGTTTTGGCTTTATACTTGTTTGATTTATTACAAGGCTTTGTTTTGGCATTATTATTTCTGTCAAAATGTTTAAACATGTGGTTATTAGTTTCCCGGCTATTATGGTAGAATTTATTTTTCATTCATAAACCTCAGGACATGTCCGGGCTCGTATTGTTTTTGAATGGAAATGTCTATAATAGTAATAACCACGAGCTGGAAGCCATGTAGGATTAGATAAATCTTGTAGTAGGATTTAATCTAATGTTTTGGTCTTTAAATTCCTAGAAAAGTGCCTTTGTATATAGGAATTTATGTATTATGACGAAGACATTATTTTGGGTAACTTATATTCGTGGGTTTTGGTTTCTTGTAATTTTGGGTGATTCCTAATTACGTAGAAAACTGAGAAAACCCGAACAAATCGAGAGGAATCCAAATAACGAGTGGGAGTGACATAACGGGACGTGACAACAAGGCATCAAAGAATCAACGATAGAGAAGGCCATAATAGTTGGGAAATTTTATTTCTTTAATTTCTGGTATTTATGTTTTTTCGTTGGTTGTGTGTTTTTGATTTATTTTGCATGAACGAAAACTAAACCAAACTATTTTAAAAGTAAAGTGCAATTAACTAAGGTAGATTATTCGCATATTAAAACTCCAACGGTTTTATGGGTGCGAATATCCATAGTTAAGATATTGCATGTTAAAACGTAAAATTCTCAAACTTAAAAATCTAAGTGGGAGCGGGTTGGTAAATATCCCCATGGCCTCTATTACGAATTCATATGTGATGTGGTTAGACTTGCGAGTTGGCATTAGGACCTTCATCCATACGGATGAGTCTTCAATCACAGATATCACTAGATTGAATTTCTAATGGGATGACTATAGTGAGTTTAATTAGAGAAAGTTGTGACACCCTCTCTGCTGAGGCGCATTAGTATCTTAAGTAACAAACTTAGAAGTCACGTAATGGCATACACTTAGTGTACTATTTATAGTATTCCTCCCGCGAGGTTATGCTATTTATGTACGGCTAAAATCATTGACTATTAATTTTATTGATCATAAAATCGTTGGTCAGATAGTGAAATTAATGAACTTCGGTTCTTCTCGAACGAATGTGGCTTAGTGTAGACGTTAACCCGCGTGACCTGCGTTAATCCCTGTGTGAGAGTTGTCAATGGGAGATTATATTGTTTTTGAGGATATCAATATTTTCCAAAAAGTCTACTGAAACTTGACTATTTATTTTTTCAGTTGTTGATATGTTGTTCAATCTGCTAGCTGTCATACTGAATCAGAATAAACTTACGGGTCCTAAGTACATTGACTGAAAACTTAACCTGGACATTGTCCTTACTGCTGAGGGTTACAAGTATGTGCTCATTAAGGAGTTCCCCCCTAAGCCCAGCGATGATGCCACCCCTGAGCAGTGAGAGCCATATACGAGGTGGCAGAAGGCTGATGAGATGACCCAGTGCTACATCTTGGCTTCTATGTCCAGTGTACTATAGCACCAACATTAGTTGTGTACTGTAGCATCAGCATCAGGTGGCTGATGAGTAGCCTATGATATAATGCTCAACCTTAGGGAGTTGTTTGGACATCAGGGCAGGGCAGCCAAGCAGTCAGCTATGAGGAAACTAATAAATGCTAGGATGGCTTAGGGCTCTTCAGTGAGGAATCACGTGCTGGACATGATGAGCTGCATCAATAAGATCGAGGGAGGTGATATTGATGGGGAGACCCAGGTCGATATCATCCTCCAGAGCTTGCCCCCCAGTTTTGAGCAGTTTCGGTTGAACTACAATATGGGCAAGCTCTCATATTCACTTCCCGAGCTCATGACTGTATTGGTGTCTGCTGAAGGACTCTTCGCTGAGACGAATCAAGCTTTGGCTACTGTTGGTCCTTCAGGTTCCTCTTCTGGGGCCAAAGCCAGGAAGTACAAGAGGAAGAGGGGCCAAAAAGCAGCGGCTGATCATGGACCCAAGGCGGGCATTGCCAAGAAGCATAAGCCGAAAGGCAAGTGCTTCAGATATGACAAAGCTAGACATTGGAAGAAGGACTGCCCAAAGCCTCAAGGTATGTGTAAATTTTCCCTAATTACTGAAACGTGTTTAACGACGATTCCCACAGATACTTGGTGTGTGGATTCAGGAGCCACTGATCATGTTTGTAATTCTTAGAGAGGGAGAGTTATAGGTCTACCTTGGGGATACTACAAGAGTTTCTGTTGTTGCAGTGCGAGTTTTATGTCTTTATTTGTTTAGACTCAATTTTACATTTGAGAGATTATTTATATGTACCCAGTTTTAGAAAGAACTTACTTTCAGTTTCAAAGCTTTTATTGGATGGTTATAAGTGTGTTTTTTCTGATAATTCTATTTTTTTTTAAATGAACCAGAAGCTTATATGTTCCGGTACAATAGTTGACAATCTATTTTTAATCAAGATAAACTCCCTAGTAGTGCAAAATATTGAAACTAATAACTCATCATCGAATCATAGTAAGAAAAAGGAGTCATCCCCTTTGAATCAAACTTATCTTTGGCACCTGAGACTCGGTCACATCACCCTTAGTAAGATTCAAAGGTTGGTCAATAATGTGTCTTTAGACTCATTGGACATTGACAGCTATCTGACTAATGATGAGTCCTGTTTGGAGGGTAAAATGACCAAGAGGCCTTTCAAGGCAAAGGGGTAAAGGGCCAATGAGGTTTTAGAGTTAATTCATTATGACTTGTTGGACCTATGACAGTTCAGGCTAGAAGTGGTTATGAGTATTTCATGATATTCACTGATTACTCTAGATATGAATACATATACCTGATGTGCCACAAGTTTGAATGCTTTGACAAGTTTAAACATTTTAAGATAGATGTGGATAAGTACCACAGTAAGAGTATCAAGACCCTGCGATTTGATCGTGGTGGTGAATACCTCTCTAGTGAATTTAGGGCCTATTTGTCAGAGCAGGGTATTCGTTCCCAGTTGTCTACACCTGGCACACCTTAGCAGAATGGTGTAGCAGAGAGGAGGAACATGACTCCTATGGATATGGTTAGATCGATGATGAGTTATAGTGAATTACCCAATTCATTTTGGGGTTTTGCCTTAGAGTCTGCGTGTTATCTTCTTAATCTTGTACCATCTAAGTCTGTCCATTCGACCCCTGTAGAGCTGTAGACTGGGCGAAAGCCTAGTGTAAGACATCTCAGGATTTGGGGTTGTCCAGCTTATGTGCTTCAGGCATATACAGGCAAGCTATATGCAAGATATGAGGTTATGTTTTTTGTAGACTACCCCAAACAAACGAAGGGTGGTTTATTTTATAGTCCTCAGGATCGGAAGATGGTGGTGAGCACCAATGCCAGATTTCTTGAGGAGGACTATATTTTAGATCACAAGCCAATGAACAAGGTAGTATTGGAAGAGTTTAGAAGTCAATCCATTATTCCAGATACACACTATAAGAGTTTAGAAGTCAATCCATTATTCTAGGAAGACACACTATAAGAGACTGCACACACTATCACAGATGATACTCTTACACAGGCTGCACCTCGTCATAATGGGAGGGTTATCAGACAGCCCGAGTGGTACATGGGTTTAGGTGAGTCTTCGGACTTTATCCCTGGCACTATGAACCAGACCCATTTAGCTACAATGAGGCTTTCCAGGATAAAGATGCAGATTTTTGGCAGAGAGCGATGATTGCTGATATGGGTTATATGGACTCAAATCAGGTCTGGGAGCTGGTAGACCTTCCTGATGGGTTTCGGCCTATTGGGTGCAAATGGGTCTACAAGTGAAAGAGAGGTTCTGATGGGAGGGTTCAGACCTTCAAGGCTAGGCTTGTGGCGAAGTGGTATACTTAGAAAAAAGGTATCGATTATGAGGAGACCTTTTCCCCGGTAGCTATGCTTAAGTCGATCCAGATTCTCTTGGCCATAGCTGCTTATATGGACTATGAGATTTGGCAGATGGATGTCAAGACAGCTTTCCTTAATGGAAATCTTGAGGAGACCATCTTTATGCAGCAACCAGAGGGTTTCATTGTTCAGGGCCAAGAGCACAAGGTATGCAAGCTTAAGAGGTCCATTTATCGACTTAAGCAAGCATCCAGAATTTGGAACATCCATTTTGATGAGGTTATCTAGTCCTATAGATTCACTCAGTGTCTGGATGAGCAGTGTGTATATTGCAGATGAAGGAAAACTGAACAAGCCCGGGCTAAATCTAAAACCTCACTTTCGTGCAATGCATTCCAGAATCGGAAGCTTTCGACCAAGCTCAGGCTCAAATTAGTTTACCCATGAACGGATCTTAGCTTATACTTATTTAATTTATTAATCGGGACACAAAAAATTAAATCTTTAATTAAAGCGGAATATTAAAGATACTACCTTTTGTAGCGAAGTCCCTTGCCTAAAGAAAAATCCAATCTTTGATTGCAATTCCAATAGAAATCCAAAGAATTACTCCGATCCAATTCCGAAATAGTGTGGGCTATTATCTAAGGAATTACCCACGGCAAAATAAGAAAACCCAAGAAACTTGCTTCGAAAGAAAACTCAAAAAACTCAGAAATAGAACTACCCAGAATTCTTTGAAACTCGCTGCACAAGCCGCCAGAAAACCTGCTGCGCAACCCGCTGGAAAAACTGGAAAATAGTCCGCCGGAAATGCCCAATCCAGTCCCAATCTGTACAACCGGTTTCATGGATCACTCAGCAAGAAGATCAACGTGAAAACCGATCGGCTCAGGGCACTGGACGGAGTAGTCACCAGGGTTTTTAGAATCGGGAAAGCTAGCTGCGCAGCCTATTTTGAAATCCGACCAGCGGCTGGTTTATAGAACAGTCCGGGCAAAAATAAAAATGAGTCTTCCGAAGAAGAAAGCTTTCTTAGCTGACTTCGAGAAGAAGTTTCGACGAGGAAGACGAACTTCTCACTCTAAGCTAAACTTTCTCTCTCTAGCCTTTTCTTGGCTGCCAAGTTTCTTAATTCTTTTCTTGCCCAATAAGTATTTATAAGGAGCTTCTAAGGAGACCTAATGGGCTCTCGAGTTAGGCCTTTTAATTTGACTTTTGTTGACCGCTAAGTCTTTCCCGACTAGTCAACTCCAATTGACCCATTTGAATTAATTTATTAAACCCACTTTGTTAATTTAATTTAATCGAACCCTTAGAATTAATTAATTCATATAGAATTAATTTCTTAATTCACTTTGTCGATTAAATATTAATTAAACCTTTAGGATTAATTAATTCACCTTGTCGATTAGTCAAATGTATAATTAGTCGTACCACTAACGGACCAATTATGAAACTACTGCTCGAAAATGACTTTACATCGCGCCATTACATTTTATTCTATCTCCCCACATTAAAGATCTAGCGCTCGTCGGTTTATCAATTTACTGACAAATTAATTCACCTACTTCTTGGTATCCGAGATTAGTACCACTCGTCTTTTTATTATACCAAACATAAAGTTCACCGGCCGGGTTTAGTATAATAGACTTTACGAGCTCATCTCGGGAGCACCATCAACCCGGCGAACCGGTACGTGGATTCCTCCGACTAGCAACGGCACGTAAGAAGCTAAACACTGCATACCCAACCTACTGAGGTATAGGCCTCAATTGACCGCACTCTTTGGCAAATCAAAGCATACAATATTCAACTCTCACGCCCGTCCCAATCTCGGGATTGAGAGACGAAATACTAGGACCGAATTGACTATGCCGATTAGTATAAGTCAATTCTATCCAAACTGGTCGTGCTCAATATGCCCCGGGCATATCCGTGTGATTTAAACTAATTTAGATAAATTAATTTCCAAACCACACGATATACCGATAGTATATTCAAACTATCTCGGTTACGAGCATACTTTTAATATATCAATACTTTAACCAATAACGGTATCTACTGTGTCTTTTCACACCCCGTTATCTAGTTCTATGATATAAAGGAACAAATTTATACAGAAACAAAATGATATGCCAACTGTGGATATTAGTTTTTGATACAAGCCATAGCTTTTCTGTATTGAAAACTAACAGTAGACGTGATGGTGATATGGTGGTGAAAGATTATCTGCCTGAGCCTAGCCAGAAACTCACTTTGGTGCTACGCATTCCAGAATCGGAATCTCTGGCCAAGCCTAGACGCTAGCACAATTGCTATTCCAACCCTTGCTTGAAATAACATTGCACAGGATCTTAGTTTGTACTTATTTGATTTATCACTAACAAATAAATTCTTAATTAAAAGCGGAAGAATAAGAATTATTGAAGCGTTCACTCAGGTGATTCTCTTGTATGCCTTAAAACTTTGTTTGTATGTTGTGTGTGTAACAATCCAATGAACAATTGATCAGCTAATCACCACAATCCACCTGCCAGAAAAATTCCATCATTGCTGCACCTGGCGTGTACAGTCCAAGCTCCGCCCGGAGAGAGAGAGAGAGAGAAAGCTACACGTCGCCGCCAAAATTTAGAAGAAATTTCGGCAGCCTTTAAACTTAGGGAAATCCGAATTTTAGTGAGAGAAATTTTCTCTCTCTAAGTTTTCTTGCCTTGAAAACTTATGAATTGTATATATTGCAATAGCTAATCCACTGTCTATATATACAGTTACAAGAGAGACCCCAAGTTGGTTTAGGATTGGCCTTCCTACTGGGTTTCTATTTCCTTTAATCCTGTTCCTGGACTAATACACATCCAACTAATACAGGGATTCACTTATCCCAATCCAGTTCCTGGTATGATTCACAACCAACTGATACAGAGATTCACTTATCCCCAATTCAATTCCTAATATGATTCACAACCAACTGACACAAGGATTAATTAATTACTTAAATAATTAAATCTACCTTTGTCAATAACCCAATATATAATTAATCATACCACTAACGGATTAACTATGACACTACCATCCTACACCAGAATTGCTTTCGAAACAACTTAATCAATTTATTCTTAATCTCCCCACATCAAAGATATAGTGCTCGTTAATTTATTAATTTACTGATAAATTAATTAATTAACTTCTTTAATTCCGAGACTAGTACCACTCGACCTTTTTACTATACCGGACATAAGCCCACCAGCTGGGTCTAGTATAATAAACATAACGAGCTCATCTCGAGAAGCACCATCACCCCGGACGCACCGGTACATGGTTTCCTTTCGACAAGCAGCAGCACACTAAGCAACTAAACACGTGCACCCAACCTACTGAGACTATTGGCCACAATTGACCTCAACTATTGGCATATCAAAGTACACTATGTCTAATCCTCATGCTCATTCAAGTCTAGGGATTGAGAGATAGAATACTAAGAATGATTTGTATATTAAATCAATACAAGACAAATCATTCTAAATTGTCAAATTCAATACGCCCTGGGCATATCTATATGATTCAATCAGTTTAGACAAACCAATTATTCGAATCACATAATAACCTAAACCGACAATTTGTCCAAAACTGTCTCGGTTACGAACATCATTTATATATTAAGTCTTTTAATCAATGATGAGATCTACTGTGTCACACAACACATCTCATCATCTAATTACATAATATAAATGGACAAATAATGCACAAAACAATATAACCAAAACATAAATCAATATATTAACTGGGAAAATGTACAATACAAGCATAGCTTATATATTCAAATCCAACAATCTCCCACTAATACTTAAGCTGTGATTTAAGTATACAACTACATTCAACTCCTATACACTCTATTACTATATATCTAGAAAAACTTTCATGGCTTCCCTAAATATCTGATTCCCATGCCCTCCACGTGAGCCTCAAAGAATTTTGAAGTCAATGTGTACATGAACGGATCTGTAAGGTTATCCTCTGATGCTATCTTAGCCATGACCACGTCTTCCCTCTTTATGATATCTCGTATCAGGTGGTACTTGCGCTGAATATGTTTACTCGCCTTGTGGGCTCGTGGTTCCTTTCGAGTTTGCTACTGCACCGTTGTTATCACAATACAACGTGATAGACTTTTGCAAACCAGGAATCACATCTAAGTCCACTAGGAAGTTCTTGAGCCATACTACTTCTTTTGCTGCCTCTAATGCGGCAACGTATTTAGCCTCCATGGTAGAGTCCGCCACATATTTCTTCTTGACACTCCGCCAAACTTTGGCTCCACCTCCTAGAGTAAACACATACCCTGAGGTAGACTTGCTCTTGTCCATGTCGTCTTGGAAATCTAAATCTGTGTAACCTCGGGGTACCAGCTCAGGCGCCTGATAGACCAACACTTGGTCTCTCGTTCTGTGTAAATACTTGAGAATGCATTTTACTGCCTCCCAATGAGCTTTCCCGGGGTTACTCTGATATCTGCTTACAATGGCAACGGCATAACAGATATCAGGCATCATACACAACATGGCATATATGAGACTTCCTACTGCCAAAGCATAAGGAACTGTCTTCATGGCCTCTATCTCCTCAACAGTCTTGGGAGACTGTTCTTTAGACAGATGCACTCCGTGTCTGAAAGGTAGAAAACCTTTCTTGGAGTTCTGCATGTTAAAACAGGCCAGAATCGTATCTATGTATGAAGCTTGGGAGAGCATTAATGAACATTTTCTACGATCTCGAATTATCTTGATCCCAAGGATATGTCCCGCTTCCCCTAAGTTCTTCATATCAAACTGCTTGGACAACCATGCCTTTACATCTGATAACACTTTCTTATTGTTGCCAATCAATAGAATGTCATCTACGTAAAGCACAAGAAACACCACTGAGTTTCCATCACGTCTGTGGTACACACATTGCTCATCCGGACACTGAGTAAATCCATATGACTGGATTACCTCGTCAAACCGGATGTTCCAAGATCTAGATGCCTACTTAAGTCTGTAAATGGACCTCTTAAGCCTGAAAACCTTATGCTCTTGGCCTTTTTCACCGAATCCCTCTGGTTGCTGCATGAAGATGGTTTTCTCAAGACTTTCATTTAGGAAAGCTGCCTTGACATCCATCTTCCATATCTCATAATCTAAATGAGCAACTATGGCCAAGAGAATCTGGATTGACTTAAGCATGGCTACTGGGAAGATGGTTTCCTCATAATCGATTCCCTTTTTCTGAGTATACCCCTTCGCCACCAGCCTAGCGTTAAAGGTTTTCACCTTTCCATCAGGTCCTCTCTTACGTTTGTAGACCCACTTGCATCCAATGGGCTTAAACCCATTAGGCAGATCCACAAGCTCCCAGACTTGATTGTGGTCCATTGACCCCATATCGGATATTATTGCCTTACGCCAAGATTCTGCATCTTTATCTCGGAGAGCCTTATTGTAATTTACTGGGTCAAGCTCAGGCGCGCCTGGGACTAGGTCTGAGGCCTCTCCCACGCCAATGAACCTGTCGGGCTGTCTTACAACCCTCCCACTACGATGAGGCACCACATGTGTAGGAGCATCATCTGTGATCTCTTGTGCAGTGTGTGGTGTATCTACTTGTGTTGGTGTATTAGGATTATTAGTTTGTCTTCTAAGCTCTTCTAGTACTATCGTACTATTGGGCTTGTGATCTAGGATATAGTCTTCCTCTAAAAATCTAGCGTTGGTACTAACCACCACCTTCTGATATTTAGGACTATAAAACAGACCACCTTTCGTTCCCCTAGGATATCCCACAAATAGTATTAATTCTAATCTTGCATCTAACTTTGCCACATCTGCATTAAGCACATGTGTTGGGCAACCCCAAACTCTGAGATGTCTTAGACTGGGCTTGCACCCGTTCCACAACTCTACTGTGATTAAAGGCACGGTTTTAGATGGTACAAGAATAAGAATATACATCGCTGTTTCTAAGGCATATCCCCTGAACGAACTCGGCAAATCACTATAGCTCATCATCGACCTAACCATTTCCATAAGAGTTCAATTCTTTCTTTCTGCTACATCATTCTGCTGTGGCGTGCCAGGTGCAGACAAATGAGACTGAATTCCTACCTCACTAAGGTATTATCAAAATTCGTGGGACAGGTACTCCCCATCACGATCTGATCGTAGTATCTTGATACTCTTACGATGATGCTTCTCTACATCTGCCCGAAACTCTTTGAACTTGCCAAAGCACTCAGACTTGTGACGCATTAGGTAAATGTACCCGTACCTTGAGTAGTCATCCGTGAACGTCATGAAATACTCAAACCCACCTCGTGTTTGGACTGACATTGGTCCACACAAGTTAGAATGAATCAACTTTAGTACTTATTTGGCTCTATAACCTTTTGCTTTAAAAGGTCTCTTGGTCATCATACCCTACAAGCAAGATTCGCAGGTTGAATAACTTACAATCTCTAATGAACCTAAAGGTCAATCATTGACCAACCTCTGAATCCTACTAAGGTTTATATGACCTAGCTTGAGATGGCAAAGATAGGTTTGATTCTTTTCAGAAGGTTTCTTCCTCTTATTAATGTTAGATAAAAAGCTATTTGTTTCTATGTTTTGCACAATAGGGGAGTTAGAATTAACCACAAACAAATTATGTATCAAAGAACCAGAACAAATAAGGTTGCCATTTCTTTTAATAATAACACAATCATCAGAAAAAACAAACTTATAACCGTTCTTTAAGAGTTTAGAAACCGAAATAAGGTTCTTTCTAAAACTCGGTACATAAAGACAATTAAATAATTCTAATATAGAACTCTCAAAATTTAGAGTGATAACTCCCACTGCTTCTACTGACACTCTTGTAGTGTCGCCCATGTAGATGTCCAGCTCACCCTCTCTAAGCTTTCGGGTTACTTGGAACCCCTGCAAAGAATTACAAACATGATTAGTGGCGCATGAATTCACACACCAAGTATCTGTGGGAATCACATCTAAACATGTCTCAGTAATTAGTGCAGAAACTATAGTACCTTTAGGCTTTGGACAATCCGCTTTCCAGTGTCCCGTTTTCCAGCATCTGAAGCACTTGCCTTTGGGTTTGCTCTTCTTTGTGATTTCAGGCTTAGCAGCAAGTTTCTTAGCATTTTTCTTCTTCTTATTCTTCTTGCCTTTAGGCACAGAAGAAGAACTTGAAGCCTTCACTGTGACCAAAGCTTGCTTCTTCTCGTGGAAGATTCCTTCGGCCGACACCAAATCAGTTAAGAGCTCGGGTAGAGTGTAAACTCTTTGATTCACGTTATAGTTGACCCGAAACTGCTCGAAACTAGAGAGTAAGCTCCGGGGGATGATATCTATCTGACTTTCTGGGTCGATTTCACCTCCCAACACCTTTATCTTGTTGATGTTACTGATCATGTGAAGCACATGATCTCTCACCGATCCGCCCTCAGCCATTTTAGTGTTCATCAACTTTCTCATGGCTGATTGCCTAGTAGTCCTGCCTTGATGAGCGAACATCTCCCTCAGGTGAGCCATCATGTTGAAGGCAGAGACCATGAGATGAAGCTGATGTTGCAGCATATTCGACACAGAGGCCAAAATATAGCACCGCGCCATCTCATCCACTTTTCTCCACCTAGCATCGGCATCCCTATCCTCTTGAGGAGAGTCCTCGATAGGCACATCTGGACATACATCGATGAGCACAAACTTATACTGCTCTGCCGTCAGGACAATGTCCAAGTTACGACTCCAGTCGACATAATTAGGTCCAGTTAACTTATTATCTTTCAATATAGTAGCTAAGGGGTTGAATGCTATATCGAAAAACTGTAAAATAAATAAACAGATAATGTTTCAGTTATTAAATCTTGAATTTCGAAAACAAGGAAATTCTAACAATTATTGACTTCCCTCAAAATAATAATTTTAATACACCAACATTTCATTCACCGGGATTCTCACAAGCCATGATAGTGTGGACGTTTACTCTAACCTACATTCATCTGAGAAGAACCAAGTTCATTAACTACACTATCTGACCAAACGATCTATTGATCAATGTAGCTAATAATCGGTGCTTTCAGCAGTACAAATAAGCAGCGTAACCTCGATAAGAGGAATACTGTAGATCGTACACTAAGTATGTGCCATTACGTGACTTCTGAGCTTGTTATCTCAGGATAGTGCGCCTTAGATTGAGAGGGTGTCACATTTTTTCTAGCTAAACTTACTCTAGCCATCTTACTTAGAAATTCATAATCTAGCGATCTTGTGGCTGGACTCATCCGAATGGAGGAAGGCCCTAATGCCCATACACAAGCCCACCCATATCGCATATGAATTTGTAATGGTGGCTGTGGGGATATTAAACCAACCCGCTCCCACTTGGATTTCTAAATTGTGGGTTTTTTTTTGGCTTTAACATGCAATTAACTAACCATAAGTTATATGCAACCATAAAACCATCATGCTTTAAAATCATGCATCTAAAATACGACACAAAAGAAATTAAAGCATAAAAATTAAAACAATAAATACGGGAAATAATGCGACAATTAAATTTCCCGACTATTATGGTTTTAATCGCTTCCATCTTCTGCCTTGATCTCGTATCCGTCACGTAACTCAATGGAAAAAGTCTTGAACTTCAAAAAATGAAATTTGGAGAAAAAATGGGCCAAAACGTGACTCGAACGGGCCGTGCGCGAGGCCCAGCAGCGCGCACTGGCGTAGCAGCTGCTGTGCCACTCGGAGGTGATTGCTGCCGGTCACCAGCGACGGCTTCCGCCGACGAGTCATCATCTACGCCGCCCCCACCTCTGATTCCTCCCTTCGCTTCTTCTACGTTATTTGGTCTTCTTGCAATTCGTTCTGGATTTTCCTGGGTTTTATGAATCAACAATAACCCAAAACCCACGAATTTAAGTTGCCCACCATAACGCCTTCGATTACAAAAATTAATTCTCCTACTACAAGGCTATCTAGGAAAATTAAAGAATCGAAATTACATAGAAAAAAATCTACTACAGATTTGATCTAATCCTACATGGCTTCCAGCATGTGGTTATACTATTAAAAACATTCATAATAAAATCAAATTCGGACATATCCCGTAGTTTAATTAAAACCCATAAAAACGTAACCATAATAGTCGGGATTTCTTAACCACCTGTAAATAAAACCATGTAATAAATCGAACAAACACAAAACCCAAAAACCAGGCTCTGATACCAATTGAAAGATTATATGCCCGGACCTAGCCAAAAACTCACTTTCGTGCTACGCATTCCAGAATCTGAATCTCTGGCTAGGCCTAGACACTAACACAATCGCTATTCCAACCCCTGCTTGAAATAACATTGCGCATGATCTTGGCTGTACTTATTCGATTTATCACGCAACAAATAAATTCTTAATTAAAAGTGGAAGATAAGAATTACCTATTGAAGCGTTCACTCAGGTGATTCTCTTGTATGCCTCAAGAATTTGTTCGTATGTTGTGTGGGCAAAAATTGGACGAACAATTGATCAGCTAATCACAACAATTCACCTGCCAGAAAAATTCCAGCACCGCTGCACTTGACGCGTACAATCCACGCACCGCCTGGAGAGAGAGAAAGCTACACGTCATCGCAAAAATATAGAAGAAATTTTGGTAGCCTTTAAGTTTAGGGAAATCCAAATTTTAGTGAGAGAAATTTTCTCTCTCTAAGTTTTCTTGCCTTGAAAACTTATGAATTGTATATATTGTAATAGCTAATCCCTTGTCTATATATAGAGTTACAAGAGAGACCCCAAGTTGGTTTAGGATTGGCCTTCCTACTAGGTTTCTGTTTCCTTCAATCATGTTCCTGGACTGATACATATCCAACTGATACAGGGATTCACTTATCCCAATCCAGTTCCTGGTATGATTCACAACCAACTGATACAGGGATTCACTTATCCCCAATCCAGTTCCTGGTATGATTCACAACCAACTGACACAGGGATTAATTAATTACTTAATTATTTAAATCTACCTTTGCCAATAACCCAATACATAATTAGTCGTACCACTAACGGATTAATTATGACACTACCATCCTACACCATAATAGCTTCCGGAACAACTTAATCAATTTATTCTTAATCTCTCCACATCAAAGATAGTGCTCGTTAATTTATTAATTGACTTCTTTAATTCCAAAACTAGTACCACTCGACCTTTTTACTATACCGGATATAAGTCCACCAATTGGGTTTAGTATAATAAACATAACGAGCTCATCTCGGGAGCACCATCACCCCGGACGCACCGGTACATGATTTCCTTTCGACAAGCAGCAGCACACCAAGCAACTAACCACGTGCACCCAACCTACCGAGACTATTGGCCACAATTGACCTCACCCATTGGCAGATCAAAGTACACTATGTCTAATCCTCATGCTCGCTCAAGTCTAGGGATTAAGATATAGAATACTAAGAATGATTTGTCTATTAAATCAGTATAAGACAAATCATTCTAAATGGTCAAGTTCAATACGCCCCGGGCATATCTATATGATTTAATCAGTTTAGACAAACCAATTATCCGAATCACATAATAACCTAAACTGATAGTGTGTCCAAAACTGTCTCGGTTATAAACCTCATTTATATATTATGTCTTTTAACCAATGTTGAGATCTACTGTTTCACACAAGACACCTCATCATCTAACTACATAATATAAATGGACAAATAATTCACAACAAAATATAACCAAGATATAAATCAATATATTAACTGAGAAAATGTATAATACAAGTATAGATTGTGTATTCAACTCCAACAGGTGGTGTTGCTCGTACTTTACGTAGACGACATCCTTCTGATTGGTAATAGTAAAAAGGTGTTGTCAGACGTAAAGGCATGGTTGTCCAGGGAATTTGATATAAAGGTTTTGGGAGAGGCTGGACATATCATTGGGAACAAGATTATTCGAGATCGTAGGAGACGTTCTCTGACACTCTCCCAGGCATCCTACATAGACATGATTCTGGCCCGTTTTAACATGCAGAACTCCAAGAAGGGTTCACTACCTTTCAGGCATGGAGTGTTTTTATCAAAGCAGCAGTGTCCCAAAACTACTGAGGAGATAGATGCTATGCAGACAGTACCCTATGCATTTGCAGTGGGTAGTCTCATGTATGCTATGTTATGTACGAGGCCTGATATTTGCTTTACCGTTAGCATGGTTAGCAGATATCAGAGTTACCCTGGGAAGGCTCACTACGAGGCAGTAAAATGCATTCTCAAGTACTTGCACAGGACGAGAGATCATGTCCTAGTTTATAGAGCGCATGAGCTTGTACCATTGGGTTACACAGATTTGGACTTTCAAGGTGATATGGACAAGAGTAAGTCTACCTCTAGGTTTGTGTTTACTCTAGGAGGTGGAGCCATAGTATGGCGGAGTTTCAAGTAGAAATGCTTGGTGGACTCCACTATGGAAGCTGAGTACGTTGCCGCATCAGAGGCAGTGAAAGAAACTGTATGGCTCCGGAATTTCCTGGTGGACTTGGATGTGGTTCCTGAGTTGCCTAGGTCTATCACAGTTTATTGTGATAATAATGGTGCAGTTGCTAACTCAAGAGAACCACGAGCCCACAAAGTGAGTAAACACATAGAGCGCAAGTACCACCTGATACGAGAGATCGTAAAGAGGGGAGAAGTGACCGTGGCCAAGATAGCATCAGGCGACAACCTTACAGATCCTTTCAGGAAATCATTGACCCCAAAGGTCTTTGAGAGACATGTGGAGGGCATGGGAGTCAGATTCTTGAGAGAGCCATGTGACTAAGCTTAAAGGTGTTCTGTAGATTTCATTATGATAGCAGTGTAATAGCGGGTTAGACAGTTTTTATACTTCTTAGCATAGCTTTGAGTATTAGTGGGAAATTGTTAGTTTTGAATACATAAAATCTATTTCTTGTATGAAAAACTAATTTCCATAGTTGACATATCATTTTGTTTCAGTATTAAATTTGTTCCATTATATCATAGAACTAGATAACGGGGTGTGAAAAGACACAGTAGATCACGTTATTGGTTAAAGTATTGATATATAAAAAGTATGCTCATAACTGAGATAGTCTGAACATACTATCAGTATAGGTTATCGTGTGATTTGGAAATTAGTTTGTCTAGACTAATTAAATCACACGGATATGCCCGGGGCATATTGAGCACGACCAGTTTGGATAGAATTAACTTGTACTGATCGGTGTCGTTAATTCGATCCTAGTATTCTAATCTCTTAATCCCGAGATTGGGACGGGCATGAGAGTTAGATATCGTATGCTTTGATTTGTCGAAGAGTACGGTTAATTGAGGCCAATACCTCGGTAAGTTGGGTATGCGGTGTTTAGCTTCTTTGTGTGCCGTTGCTAGTCAAAAGAATCCACGTACCGGTTCGCCGGGTTGATGGTGCTCCTGAGAAGAGCTCGTAAGGTTTATTATACTAAATCTGGCCGGTAGACTTTATGTCCAGTATAATAAGAAAGTCAAGTGGTACTAATCGCGGATACCAATAAGTCGGTGAATTAATTTGTCAGTAAATTGATGAACCGATGAGTACTAGATCTTTGATGTGGGGAGATAGAAGAAAATAAAGTGGCGCAATGTTAAGTTGTTTTTGAGCGGTAGTTCCATAATTGGTCCGTTAGTGGTACGACTAATTATGCGTTTGACTAATCGACAAAGTGAATTAATTAATGCTAAAGGTTTAATTAATATTTAATTGACTAAGTGGATTAAGAAAATTAATTCTATATGAATTAATTAATCCTAAGGATTCGATTAAATTAAATTAGTGAAGTGTAATTCAAAATGCTCTATTGGAGTTGACTAGTCTAGGGAAGCCTAAGGGGTCAACGAAAGTCAAACTAAAAGAAATCACACGATAACCTATACCGATAGTATGTTCAGACTATCTCAATTACGAGCATTCTTTTTATATATTAACACTTTAACTAATAATGAGATCTACTGTGTTTTTCTACACCTCGTTATCTAGTTCTATGATATAATGGAACAAATTTAATACTGAAACAAAATGATATGTCAAGTGGGTATTAGTTTTTGATACAAGCAAATAGCTTTCTAGTATTCAAAACTAACAGATCTAATCTCTTCTTTTTTGTGATATGATATCTTCTAGTCAATGTTATGATACAACCAAGTAAAAGAAATCATATGAAATAACTAAAAGAAATCATATCAACTCACTAAAAAAAAATCATATAACATACTGAAGGAAAACAGAACAAACCCGGGCTAAATCGAAAACCTCACTTTCGTGCAATGCATTCTAGAATCGGAAGCTTTCGACAAAGCTCAGGCTCAAATTCATTTTCCCATGAATAGATCTAGGCTTATACTTATTTAATCTATTAAATTAACATCTAACACATAATTATTGAACCTTTAATTAAAAGTGAAAGGATTAAAGGTTATACTTTTGAAGCGAAGTCCAACGCAATAAGAAAAACCAAATCTTTCCTTGCGATTACCACCGAAATCGAATAGATGATTCCAAGAAACTTCGAATATTGCGTGGGCAATAATCTATCAAAGTGTACTTGCAAAGCCCACGAAAACCCACAAGAAAGTCTCTCAAAAATCGGATTCAGAACTGCCCAAAAGATCAAATTAAACTGCTGTCCCTTTTCCACCAAAACTGCTGCTGCCCGCCACTAGTACATCACCAAAATCAAACTAAAAATCCCTTCTTTGCCGTGATCTAGATAGCCCACGTCATGGATCACCAAAAGAGAGATCAACACAATGAAAAGGCCAAATCAAACGCGCAAAGATTGGATTTTTCCTCCATGAAAACCGAAGAACAAGGCTAGGCAGCTGGGCGAAAAAAATTGCAAAAACCGGCGGATGAAAAAGAAAACCCAGCAACACTTATGTGTTTAATCCATTTGGGCTGAATCCAATTTTTGAGCAAGCGAGAAATCTAGTTCGTTTTTGGGAATGAATTCTTGAAGATGGAGGAATTCTCTCTCCAGAACCTTCTCACTCAAGAAAGCAAGAGTTGTCTTGCAAGACTTCCTTAATGTTTCTTTGGCCTTAAGTTTTCTATTTATATGGAGCTCTAATGGAGACCTAGTGGGCTTTTGAGTTGGGCCTTTTAATTTGACTTTCGTTGACTGCTTAGTCTTTCCTAGACTACTCAACTCCAATCGACCCATTCGAATTAATTTCTTAATACTTCGTTAATTTAATTTAATCAAACCATTAAGATTAATTAATTCAAATAGAATTAATTCCTTAAACCACTTTGTCAATTAAATATTAATTAAACCTTTAGGATTAATTAATTCACTTTGTCGATTAGTCAAATGATAATTAGTCGTACCACTATCGGACTAACTATGGAACTACCGCTCAAAAATGACTTTATATCGCGCCATTATTTTTCTTCTATTTCCCCACATTAAAGATCTAGTGCTCGTCGGTTTATCAATTTACTGACAAACTAATTTACCGACTTCTTGGTATCCGAGATTAGTACCACTCGACCTTCTTATTATACCTGACATAAAGTCCACCGGCCGGGTTTAGTATAATAAACCTTACGAGATCATCTCGGGAGCACCATCAACCCGGTGAACCGGTACGTGGATTCCTCCGACTAGCAACGGCACGTAAGAAGCTAAACACCGCATGCCCAACCTACCGAGGTATAGGCCTCAATTGACCGCACTCTTTGGAAAATCAAAGCATACGGTATCCAACTCTCACTCCCGTCCCAATCTCGGGATTGAGAGACTGAATACTAGGACCGAATTGACTACGCCGATTAGTACAAGTCAATTCTATCCAAATTGGTCGTGCTCAATATGCCCCGGGCATATCTGTGTGATTTAATTAGTCTAGATAAACTAATTTCCAAACCACACGATAACCTATACCGATAGTATGTTCAGACTATCTTTGTTACGAGCTTACTTTTTATATATCAATACTTTAACCAATAACGGTATCTACTGTGTCTTTCCACAACCGTTATCTAGTTCTATGATATAATGGAACAATTTAATACTGAAACAAAATGATATGTCATCTGCGGATATTAGTTTTTGATACAAGCCATAGCTTTTCTGTATTCAAAACTAACACATACAACTTCTCCGAACAACAGGAAGTCATTTCATGTTTTGTATCAACTAACTAAAAGAATTCATATCAACTACCTAAAAGAAATCATATCAAATAACTAAATACATCATATCAACTACAACTTCTCCATCACAGGATTGACAAAATTACCATCAACAACTCCACAATTTTCAATCCCTATTAATGCGACCCGTTCTCTAGTACGCAATGCGTATGCTGCTGCCTTCTTATTCTTTCCTCTTGCTCTATTGCACATTTTCTCCACAACACTTTTTGGCCGAATGTTTCTAACACCTTTTTCTCATTTTCTCTTGGGATCTTTAATTTCAACAATGTTCGAGCCTTCTTCTTTGTCACCAACCTCTGATTTAATAGAAACTCTAGCCAAATTGAATTACTTGTCAAGAATAGAACGTGCAACAGAACTAAACTGTGCATGTCTAATTAAATCCAAATATTTTTTGTTTGCTTCAACTCTCCAAATAGAATCTGAATCTTTCTCGCAGCTACTTGATGTCAACAAACAATCTTCTTTAGAATAATAATCACTATTTGCACTCTTAGTTCACCTTTTCAATACATACTTCTTAGGGATTCTCTACAAGATATAAAAATTAGAAAGTTAATCATCCACATTTCAGTGAAAGAATGACTCTCTTAAACTAATATAATACATAACATATCAACTCAAAAAGGTAATATCAGATCAAATAATAACTAATGTTATATCAATTAGCAACTAATATCATATCACATTACATATAGAATCATATCAGCAAACTAAAAAACTTATAAGATCAACTCAAACGTAATATCATATCAGTGATACTATGAAATCACATCACATTAGATATAGATAATATAATGCGTATATCATATCAACTCAAAAAGGTAATATCAGATAAAATAATAACTAATATCATATCAATTAGCAACTAATATCATATCACATTACATATAGAATCATATCAGCAAACTAAAAAACATATCAGATCATCTCAAACGTAATATCAGATCAACTCAAACGTAATATCAGATAACACAAACGTAATATCATATCAACTCAAAAAAAATCTCAAAAGTTGCAATAAATACATATCGAGTAATTATTCAGATTTAGCACACTAAAAGTATGCAAGCATAACAACCCAACCTCAGAAAACAGATTGCAAGTGTAGCTCATGGTATACTCATTCTTATTAAAACGAACTATGTGTCGAAAAAAATCAAATTTTGTACGCCAAACCAGATATTCATAAAAACCATTATTGCTACTAGTCTGTAAGTGATTATAAGATAATATTTTCACATACACTTACTGAAATCTTACAAACACTTCTATCGTATAAATCTCAGTAGCATGTTGAAACATTAATGAATCTCCAACAATAGGGTCAACCCTTCCTCTACATCTAAAATCTTTTGCAATCCCATTGTTTCTTCACTCAATCACAACATCAAGAAACTTCTGATAGAATTCACACAAAATAGAAGTTTTTAGAAGTTTTTGACAACTTCATTGAAATAGAACGATTGGTTGTCTCACATTTTTTAGAAGAAACTGCCTCTCCAGAAAAATATTGTTTACTAAATGCAGGGCACCACTTTTCTTTTATCTCATCTAATTTCTTCAACTAAGTGTTGCCTTTGCAATTGTAATCCTTAAACAAACTGATAGAATTAAATGGTAACATATTAATATATCAAATCAACTCAAATGTAATATCAGATCAAATCATAACTAATATCACATCAACTAACAACTAAAATAGAATCAAGTAGTAACATATTAATATATCAAATCAACTCAAATGTAATATCAGATCAATTCATAACAAATATCACATCAACTAACAACTAATATTATATCGCATTACAATATAGATTCATCAGTAGACTAAAGACATATCATATCAACTCAAACGTAAATATCATATCACCTCAAACCTAACATCATATCAGAAATACAATGATATCAAATCACATTATATATAGATAAAATTCAGAAAATAATTAAAAATAAAAAACACACACCTATTGCATAAGTGATTAAATTCAGCTTCTGTGGAAATCTGATTAAGTAAGAATTGAAACGCATCTAAAAAACCTTCTTGATTCGTCAAATGAGGTATATTACTATGATCATTCATTACAATGGGACAAACGCAAAGACGATAACGAACATTTGAAAAAACTACATGCATATTAGCTGCAATCGAAAAATCCTGGTGTGTCGTAAATGTCACTGGTTGCTTGTTCTCCATCGATTTCAAAATGTACTAAACAACAAAATGAATGACTCCACATTCTCATTTTTTTATGAAACCTATACCAAGCATAACATTACGACAATGGTTGTCCATACCAACAAAAGGCCCACATATCATGTCGTATTTGTTTGTCCAATAAGTTGTATCATGAACTAACAAATCTCCACATCTACTATAATCCTCCTTTATCTTCTGATCTCCCCAAAATACACTACATAATGAAGACTTCTCATCTAAATCAAAATCATAATAAAAATCCTTCTCATCCATAGATCTCTGTTTTGACAAAATGATCAAAGCATTACTATCACAACCATCAATCTTCCTCCTTTTTTTTTAGTTCCAAATGATTATATACATCTCGCATGGTATAACCAGCATTTGATGACCCTCTTCAGACTGAAAAATACACATATATCAATACTAAAACACATATCAGATCAACCCAGACCTAATATCAGATCAACTTAAACGTAATATCAGATCAGCAAAACTGTGATACCATATCACATTTACATGTAGATTCATAACAAGTAAACTAAAATATAACTAACCTCTTTGAACAATATACGATAACCATCAGTTAGACGGACACCTGAACTTTTCAATTCATCAAAATACTGTAATGCGGAATCATCAAACTTCCTCTGAGAACGTAAAAACTGCCTCTCAGCTACAGGACCAATTCATATTTATGTTTCCTGAAGTGTTTTTGGACAATCCAACTCTCATTTTCTCTTTTCTTGAATTCAATAAAAGCTTTACATCTAGATCGCATATCAACTTTGGTATATATCTTCTTCAAATTCTCCTTGCATTATTTAGCTCCTTCTCTACCACAAGGATATCTTCTTAAATACCTGATTCCAGTAGTTTTGTTTTACGATCTTTACCTTTCCTCACACTAAATTTTAACCTAAAAGCATAATCATTATATAAGTTGTATGTTTCTTCTTCATTTTCAACCACTGATTTGTACAAAGATTTCATAGATTTATCATCCGAAACTGTAAAAAAAAATAATATCATATTAGTTTAAACATAAAATATATAACAGTATTATATCAATACTAAAAACACATATCATATCAACTCAAAATTAATATCAGGCCAAAACAGACGTAATATCATATCTGCCAGACAATGACTTTATATCCTATTACGTATGTTTTAGTTATATTGTATGATTTTTTTTCATTCTTGATCTGATATCTATAGTCTGTTGATCTGATGTCTACTATTTTGTGATATGATGTCTATATAATTATGATTTGATCCCCCTTGTTAAGTATGTTTTAGTTCTATTGTATGATTTCTTTTATATTATTGATCTGATATCTGATGTCTACTATCCTTTGATCTGATAACTATTGTCCGCTGATCTGATGTCAACTGTCATGTGATAGATTCATAACAATAAACTAAAAACGTATAATATCAACATGAAACTAATATCAGATTAACCCAAACGTAATATTAGCTCAATTCATAACTAATATCATACCAAATACATATAGATCCAAAACAATAAACTGAAAATATATCATATCCACATAGAACTAATATGAGATCAACCCAAACGTAATATCAGATCAATTTATAACTAGTATCAAATCAACTAAAAACTAATATCATACCACAATACATATAGATCCAAAACAATAAACTGAAAACATATCATATCAACATAGAACTAATATCAGATCAACCCAAACGTAATATCAGATCAATTCACAACTAATATCACGTCAACTGAAAAACTAATATCATACCACAATACATATAGATCCAAAATAATAAACTGAAAACATATCATATCAACATAGAACTAATATCAGAAAAACCCAAACGTAATATCAGATCAATTCATAACTAATATCACATCATAACTTACCTTCTAACATAGATACCACAGATTCTTCCTGTTTATCAAAATCAAACAATTTAGGAGCATCGTCTTCGCGAAAGAAATTAACTATATCACCAATCGTATCATCCATTGTAATTCCTTCAATCCAGAACGATCTATCAACAAAAAACAAACGTTAGCAACAATATTTGATAAAAAATAAAATGCGAAGAAGAATAACAAAGCGCAAAACATAAAAAATAAGAAAAACGAAAAACATAACAGTAGAAACAACATATTCAAACACATAAATCAATCACCAGCATCAAAACACAGGAATAAATACCTTTATCATCAAATTCGAAGCAAAAACTCCATCGAAAGACAAATTAGAGCACAAACAGCAACAAACTAAGCGAAAACGAAGACGAAAAACAGAGAAACAACAAATTCATAAACATAAATCAATCACCATCATCAAATACATACCGTAATCAAAATTGGAAGCAAAAGAATCCAAGCTAAAGATGAAGACGAAAAAAGGTAGCAAAAGACAAAACAAAGACCGGCAATAAACACACGGAGAAAAGGAAAAAAAAAGAAGCTTATATAATATTGTGGTAAGTAAATGGCATGTCCGAATTTTTTAAAAAAATAAACTACTAAATTCAATTGGGGGCTAAAATATAAATTACTACTATATTTGAGGTGGGTGTAAAATTGCATGGGACCACCATTGAAATTACCATATTCATTGTTTTTTCATGTGTCTTAATACTAAAAAAAATAGTTTTGAAATCTAAAGATCCTACGTTATAAATAGTCTCTATATTTTCTTTTAAAATTGACCAATCATTAAAATTACCATAAATAATTTCTTCCTTACTTTTAACAATCGTTTTAGAATTATAACTAACTAACTAAATGATCACTACTAATATAAATAATAACGAACTAAATAATTCTGATTCGGATAGGAAACTTACTAACTAAATAATAACTAACTAAATGATCACTACTTTTATAAATAATTAACATTTAAATTGTAACTTTATTAACTTTATCTAAATACTTATAAAATTAGAAAACATAAATAAAATGAAAACTTGACCTGTATCAATTTGTAATTTTTAAACTAAACATTATAATTAATTTGCAATTAATATAGATAATAATTAAATGATCACTACTAATATAAATATTCACGTAATTAAATAAATGAACACTTTTCTACTGTGGAATTGCTATTTGTATAATGAAATTGCTATTTATATCACAAAAAAAGTGGCAAGATTACAACTATAACCCTTGAACCAAAACCTTCAAAAAAATTGAAAATAACACTCCATAAATCCAATACAAACAAATCCTTCACTCCACAAACGTTGGGCAATCGTTTTCTTGAAGTCCATACAAGTATTAGCACGAGAATCATCACGAAATGGTAAGTTTTTTATGCGTAATGTAAGTTTTTTATGCGTAATGTAAATTTTTTTGAAAGTCGTACATTAAAACACATTAGATGGATGTTAGTAATAGGTAGAAACGCTTCACTTTTGCATTTTTTCCATGGCTCGCTCGTTTATACTTTGCGTTTCATAGTAAAGTTATTTAAAAATCACGACGTTTTTGACATGCGTAATATAAAATGTGTTTCGTTTTATATACCGTGAATGTAAAATCCCAATTGTTTTCGTATAATGAAATTGTAAAGTTTTTGCGTTTATGAACATAGGAAACTAAATCTAGCTGCGTTTAATATGTGTTGAATTTAATATTTGTAGAGTTTCTAAATGATAGAATGTAAATATATCCGTGTTATCTACAAGTGTAATATAAAGTTTTGTGCGTTTTAAATGTTGTGAATGTTAAATTTGTAGCATTTCTGTATATATATGAATCTAAATATGGTTGCGCTTTATATATACTGAATGTAATATTTCTTGCGTTTATTGCATTATAAATAGTTAAAGTGTTGCATTTGTACTATGGCAAATTTAAATTTTTATGCATTTTTGTCTATGAGTATCGTTAAAGTGTTGCTTTTGTACTATTACAAATTTAAATTTGGGTGCATTTTTGTTTATGAGAATTGTTAAAGTGTTGCATTTTAATTTATGTGTGTATTTATATATACATGATGACGATGATGAGTACGAGCAGGAGGATGAGAAGGATTATGAGGAGCAGGAGGATCAGGAGAAGGAAGAAGAGGATGATGAGGTGGAGGAGGCTGTGGAACTTGAGGTTAGAGCAGATTTGAGTGGGTATTTTCATATTGATCGAGAGTTTCGCACTATCAGTGCTGTATTGAAACATTGGCAGAAAATAGTAAAACGCCTCAAGTTTCTCATTACAAAGAGATGGGCAATCAAGGATTTGCTATGTATTACTTTTCGTGCAAGCGATGGACAGATCAATTGAAAGCCTCTCTCCCCACCAAATGGAAGAACCAAAAGGAGCGGATGTAATTGCCTCTTCAGGTTAACTTGTAAGAGACTTGACTTGGGACGTCACAAGGTGTATTCAAATCTAGGCGCACCGTCAACGCATAATCATACTGGTATTACATTATTCGTGTGTCATAGTAATTTTATTGATATTTAGCATTTATTTTTATTAATATTATACAATTTTCAGTATAGTGCATCCATATGGACACAGACAACTGAGCCATTTTACTAACGATTCAAAGGCTGTTGCTGAATTTATGCTTGGGGCGAATGAGAAGGCAAAGTGTGTTTGGGAAGCTGTTAATAAGCAGTTTCCCAAAATCTAGGTACCAATCAAGTCAATATACAATTTGAAAGGAGATATGAAGACAATTGGGTTGGAAGGTAGAAATATTAGGCAGCAGTTTTTGCATTTGGCTGAGAAGAAGCAGCATTATGTCAAGATTCTCAAGGATGAGAACACTAATGAGATCACACATGTCTTATTTGTGCATCCAACATCAATTCAGATATTTCACAGATGGTATTGGGTGGTCGGGGTTGATTCAACGTACAAGACCAACAAATACCAAATGCCCGTTGTTGAGATGCTAGGTATGACTCCTACCAATAAGAATTTCAATATTGCATTTGCTATTGTTAGAAATGATATAAAAGATACCTACGATTAGGTGATGAGGAACTTAAGGTTTTCGCTGCCTGCTAGTTTGGTACCAAGTATGATTGTGACCAATAGGGAGATGGGTTTGTTGCAGCCTATTAAGGATCATTTTCCAGCTTCACACCACTTGTTATGTCGGTGGCATATTGCGCGTGACGTCATTGCTTGATTAGAAAAAAATATTGGGAGAAGAAATAAAAACTTAGCATGTGATATCCAGGAGAACTGGTGGAAGAAAATTATTATGGCCCCAACTGTAGAAGAGTATAATCTCTTATTGCAGAAGTTCAAGGTTAAATACTCTCTAATAGAGCCTTTGGATGTTGATTATTTTGATACCACATGGCTCATTCACCAGGAAAAATTTTGTTGGGGTTGGACAAATCAATTTTTTCACTTTGGGAATACTGTCACTAACAGGGTTGAGGCTTCTCATGCTGCAATAAAAGATTAGCTGAATTCTTTCACCAATTCTTTTGACACGTTCACTAAGATCGACTCCCATCTCAGCCGTCTGTACCCTCACATCGGGTAAGTTTAATTATTTATTTATTTGAGTTCATTCTATTAATATTTAATTATAATTATATAATTGATTATTTAATTGATTTTACTCTATTAATATTTAATTTTAATTATTTATTTGACTTTAATTTCACAC
Organism: Knoxia roxburghii; assembly: GCA_030378225.1. NCBI lineage: Eukaryota > Viridiplantae > Streptophyta > Magnoliopsida > Gentianales > Rubiaceae > Knoxia > Knoxia roxburghii. The sequence continues at coordinate 37,726,980 of CM059415.1, read as the reverse complement.
AATAATAGTGGATCGCTTGAGTCTTCCATTTCCACAACAAAAAATAGTATGCAGGTATTTCCATAATGTTACCTGAATAAGTATGTGTCACACTATTGTTTGAAGTTTGTGAGAAAATAAGTTGGAAGGAAGAATAAGTTGGCCAGCGCCGTCCTCGAGCAATGTGGATGCGTGGTCAAGGTGACACATGGGATTCCGTGTGCTTGTGATATATTCAAAACAAAGTCATCGACGGACTATCCCCTACTCTCATGTGTACATGAGTTCTGAAAGCGATTGACCATTGTACCATCTCAGTGGGATTCAAATTACATGGATGATGAAATCATGTACTTTTTATATATGTACATTAATAATGAAAATTTGATTTCATCTATATTATTTTTTATAAATTGTTTACATTTATTATATTTACTTTTTAAGGTATTTCCACGAGATTGTCTTCCTACAGTCTCTACCAGTCCGTCTTATTTGACCCGTCTGTTGAATAAGGCGTATATGGAAGAGATGCACCCTGATAGGTCTAGTGTTGGCGAGCCAGGTGTTTCAGGGCCCCAATGGGGGCGACCACCAAATAGATTACACCATTCAGTGATGTGCGAGTGGAGTGCATGAGAGCGAGCTACACGTGGCCGACATGGTAGGGGTCGTTCAAATTCAGCAGGACGCTCAACTGGTCGCTTATCCAACAACGAGACAGACTCAGATGGTCATTCTCCGTTACATATAGGTAAATATGCATTTTGTTTTGTTAAATTACATTATTGTTGTTTCATATTACTTTTTTTGTATACATATATTTATCAGTTATGTTTATTACTATTACATTAATTGCCAGGCTTTGGAGCAATTGTTCCTTGTGTGCCTGAATTTTTTCAGCCTTACTGTACTGGCTGGTCGGACGTCATTGGGGATGGCCATTGTGGTTTTCAAGTCATTTCTATCTATCTTTTTGGACACGAGAAATATTGGAAATTAGCTCGCAAAGCGTTGACTGGAGAGATTATGAGCCATCCACACAAGTATCGAAGTGTATTTGAATCTTTGGAGGCAATGCCTGCCGATGGTGATCATATAGCTGCGGTACTTAGGCGAGTAAGTTTTAAAGGTATAGATTGCGGTGAGGAGTATTGATGGCTACACCTACTGATTTGTTTCCCCTCGCCACTTTTGCAAATGCATTGGTAATCCATCTCAGCAGTACTCGAGCTGATGCAAGTTATTCTGTATTACCTTTGTATGCGTCAGGTGGTGACGCACAACTTGAAAGGGTGATAGCGATAGACCACGTAAATAGGAATCATTATGTATGTGTAGATGTGGTGGATGATTGCCCTATCCCACAGTTGAGCTTTGTTTGGCAACATCATCGTCATGTTGAAACTGTGGGAGATTGGCCAAACAATTTGAATGAGGTATAATCAATGGCTTAGTCGTCATGATGGCTAGGAATTACATTGTTATGTGACATATTGGTTATTATTCATATTATTCTACGAATATCAATGGCTTATTTGATGTTGTGAACTAATTTGCCATTTACTTGAACTAGTGTACTAATTTTAATTTCATTTGATCTTGTGAACTATGTTGATGATGTAGTAATGTAGTATGATTGGTTGTGATATAATAGTAAATAGGAATGCATACAACCTCACATGAAATACAACAATAATTAAAATACAATCCACAAATATAAATCCAAAATAAAATTTGAAACATCATAAAATACATATCCAGTATAATATCTCATTCAAACTGAAAATACAAATAACTAATCAAATAGACCAGTCAAAATCCTTCTCGATATCAACAGTGCCAGGAGAAAACTCAGTATAAAGGTCCGGTGCTCACTCCCTCACCGCATTAAGCAACCAGTAGCCATCCGCGCACGCACTACGGGAAACGGCTCCACCTGTAGGCTGCCTGACACTAAGAGATACCCTAGTAGATGTCGTACCAAACTCCTCCTACCCCGACTCTGCGTACTCCGCTGTGTGCTTTATCACATATGGCCTCCCATTGTAGCCTCGGTAAGTACCCCTACCGGGACGCAAGAAACGAACAGGTTGTCACTGAACATATCCGAGCTGGCTCGCACACCTATCCGGTATATATGGCTCATTATAATCCCTTTACGCAATCAGACCTCGGTACAGGGTCCTCGAAGTCCTCACTATAGCATCGCGATCGTATGGCATCCAGGTAACGTATAAACATAAATTGCAATTACTTAAAATAAAAACATATAAAATATATATCAAACACAATGATAATATTTATTTTTTAAAAATAGTTACTTACCATATCAGCGGTCATATGGTCAAGCGCATGCCGAATAGAGCTCAACCGCTTCTCTGTACCGCGGTGGGTGTCGACTGCTCACCTCAATGAACGCGCCTGTGAACCATACAATGGGAGGGGCATCAGGTGGGGTATGAAATCTAGGAAGTGCTCGTATATCCATGACTGTAGCAAAGTCATGCACCCTGCCATGCTCTGTGTCCCATGTCTGCTGGCACAACCTAAATGATGGTACAGATATGCAAGTGTCACGGTGTCTCATGCCTCCGGGCCCACCTGATCCATCCCATTTCTCACCTGCACTACAAGGGCTGGCATAAACTTATTGGAACTCTTGTCTGTAAATAGAAAAGTCTCAATTGCACTTCACACAAGAGCAGCCACATCAGAATTGTCTCAGGCAAGCTCCATACACCTCTCGATCACTCTCTGCGTCAAAAAACCACCTTTGGTGTACAACTCCTTCTCCAGGCGCTCCTCTGGAGGTATCTCAAGCAAACCTACACCAGGAAAGTACGGTGGATGACGGTGTCACCTCAGTGATCAAGCGACCATCTACGGGGATACGCAGAATCTTTCACACATCGTGCAGTAAGATGGTCATCTCTCCGAATGGCATGTGGAATGAATTGGTGTCCGGCTGTCACCTCTCTATAAAAGCATTGATGAGAGGTTCATTAATGCTCCTATGCATAATGCGAGGAAGGTGTCACAGCCCTGTCTGTCTCAAAATCTATGCACCTTTGGCTATCATAGATGCAATCCACTACTCAAACAAATCATACATACTCCCCCTATTATGGCACCTAAGATGGTATCTAGTATGCTCGCCCTCCTGCCAATACCTTGATATCACGTGCCCTAAAAAACTAGGGATCAAACTATCATCTATAAGGCCACCAGGAACAGGCTCAGTAACCAACCAACTCGTGTCATCCTTAATGCGCTTCCTAGGAAAAATTAAATTTACCAAATATAAAACTCATTTAAATATATATACAAAATAACTAATTTAACAAATAAGTAATTAAATAAATAATCAACTAATTGGTTAAATTTACTAATTTAACAAATATGTAAATAACCCTGTAAACAATTACATAACCAATTCACAAACTAAATCAAATAAGCAATTAAATAACAACTTTAAAATTAAGTAAATAAACAAAATCAATAATTAATTAAATAATCAATTAACAATTTAAATCAAATAATCAATTAAATAACAATTTTAAGATTAAGTAAATAAACAAAATCAGTAATTAATTAAATAAATAATTAAATAATCAATTAACAAATCAAATCAAATGATCAATTAAATTAAATAACTAAATAAATTAATATTTTAATTAAATAACCTCATTTATCGTAATCGAGCATATACCTGTAGCAGGATCGACCTGCTCAAATTGTTCGTCACTTGGGTTCCGATAACGGATATTCTTCTCAGCGTGTGGGTGAGAAGGGTCACCTCCATACGTATCCCCCTCACCCTGATCCTCGTGTGGGTGAGCAGTCTCCCTTGCCTCCTCTTGCTGCAGCTGCTCCTCCTCCTTGTGCTCATCAGACTCCTCATCAGTATCATCGGAATCAGAACTATCATAATACTGCCCATCCCTCAACTGAAATGATGAGTCAACTATCCCTCCATCTACACCGCCACCTCCTCGACCTCCATCTCCAATAATGATACCCCTGCCTGTCTCTCAGCCTCCACGATGACCACCGCCTATCCCTCTACCTCCTCTCCTCACTGGAACCTTCTTCCTTTTAGAAGATACTATGGGACGCTATCTTTCCACGGGCGGTTTTAACTTAGAGCCACCCTAAATAACATTTAAACATAAGCATTTATAATATAAACATATTATGTGAAAGTAAAAATTAAAAAATAAGTTCGAATTCACAAAAAATAAGAAAATGCAACATAACAACGTTTGACTTTAAGTTGAACGCTTGGTTTAAACGTCTGACCGAAGCAAAAACACAGCACAAACACATTTGTCATTCGGTCAAACGTAAAACACAACGTTTGACCCAACTAAAATCACGAAAGTGTTATGTTTTGGTTTTACGAAAACGTCATCGCACGACGTTGTTTTTCAAATGAACGCTACGAAAATGCGTTTTCATAAAACTAAAAAGTACCACTTTCGCGTTTTGGTTTTGTCGAAACGTAAACAATAACGTTTATTGGATACCAAAACGCGAGATATAATGTTTCTATACAACAAAAATGCATCGAAACAACTACTTCTAACCTATCCATAACAGATCTATAGCATTTCAGGCAATACAAAATCGCTAATTGGGTACGTTTTCATAACTAGAAAACTTGCAAAAAGAGTTTTATGAACTAAAAAATTTTTACCTGGTTTATCATTGGACCTTTGCCCGCGCAATATCTTTGCGATTATTGACCTCCTTTCGCATCCATTTTGTGAGTTTTTTGCTGTAAAATCGTTTCAAAATCGCGTTTTTGGGGTTCGGACGCTAAACACTTTAAAAAAAAAATTTGGACAATATGAAAAGTGATGCGTTTTGTTCAATTTTGCGCTTTTTAGACAAAAACATTCATAAACGCACTATTTTAACGAGCGAGCCATGATGAAAACGCACCATTTTAACGAACGAGTTATGGCGAAAACGCACAATTTTAACATTTTTCTATAGCGGGAATAGTTAAAGTGTTGCGTTTTGTTCTCAAGTAATGTGATGTTTTTAGCATTTTAAGTATACTAAAACGTCATCGGCTATTATTTTAGTATGTTATAAACGTTTTTTTCGCATTTCTGTTCTGTAGAAAATGCTATTTCGTAGCGTTTTTATGGCCTCTTTGACGAATTTTAAACTTTTTTTTTTTTAAATGCAATTTTAGTCATTTCATAAATATTTTAATTTTTTTAATACAAATATTAATTTAGTTATACAAATAGTAATCTACTCTTCTTTAGTGGATGAGAAATTATTTTAAAGACTCTAGTGGGGAGAATATAATGATAGCCAAAAAGATGATTATTCGGCTGACTGATTGCTTCTAAGCATCCCATTGACACGTTCCAACAAAAGGTATAAATAAAGAAGGGAAGAACCAATCTTTGAATGGCATGCTAGTGAGATTCCATTCGACCCCCAGCCTCTGTCACAACACTCAGCCATGGACTCGCCCAGAATTTCTCTTTTGCTAATCTGATTCTTCTTTTGGTGCTCAGTTAGTTTTGTGGGTTCCACGCACTAATCCACCATCAGGTCCCAGATGTGTTTTTGGATGATGGGATGCCATTTACTTATCCTTAACATGATGTATTACTTAATCATTCACTCCCATCCTCAGCACGGAAGGTGGTTGTTTCAGGTTTGTTTTCTTCCTTAATGTTCTTAATATAATGAATTATATCAATCCAATTCTCCAGTAGATAACTTTTGAGATAACTCCTTTAGTCAGTTAGTGAATTGCTTTTGCTCTCTTAATGATTTTTTAATTTATGCTTCGTTATTATACTTAATATTATCTCTTGCTTGTTTTGGAAAGCTTTATTAATTGGGATTTGTTTGCGAAGTGGCTCCTTTCTGCTTGTTTGGATGGTAATGGTACAATGTTATGCTTAAGTATGAACAAGTATGGATGACATCTTCTCAAGAAGAATTTAACAGGAGTGAAAAAAAGTATTGCATAACTGCCGTAGGGTAATGGCTCCTTTATTATGTAATTGATTTAACACATATCTTTTGAGAATTTAACAGGATGGTAATGGCTCCTTTATTATGTAATTGATTTAACACATATCTTTTGAGATGCTCTTTTCCTTTACAATCTATCTTCCATGTTCTTTCCAACTACTCTTATTGTTTATGTATGATGTGAACGTGAGGGTTTTGAGTGATTTGAGTTTGCTTAAACTTTGATCTCTTTGTCTTCTTCTCTACAACAACAACAACAACAACAATATCAAGCCTTTTTCCCATCTTTGTCTTCTTCTTAACGAAAATTTTTCCTCACAAATTTTCTCCCTTCAACTTTTTCCCGTGTTCAATGGAAGATAAATTCGTTCTGACCATCTTGGCTAAAAGGTCTCAAATAGTGCCAAATTAGCTTAATATGGTAAAATAAATTAGTTTCCCGTGAATACCAAAATGATCACGAGGGAGAAGAACAATAGAAAAGAATTCTTCCCTCTAAGGTACGGTAAGTGGTAAATTGCAGGTTCAATATGGTTCTTTACCATTGAAAGGAAAAGACAAGTATATTTTTGGAAAAAAAAAAAAAGGAATTAAGAATTATTCTTCTTTTTTTTTTTCTTTTAATTGGATTGGATCCCTTTGGGGGCTGAGTTTTAAGAAAAAATAGGTTATATCTGTGTTGCTGTACTCTGTTTATTTTGTCTCGTCTATAATTGCTAAACCATTGTTGTTTTTATATTTCTTTTACCTGACACATTTCAAGATTAAAATCCAAGCAAAAACATCATAAAGCGTGAAGAAGTTGAAATGTAGCTATTAACTCATGTGGATGTGGCACACAAAGATGTTGCAACTAACATTCTGCATTCTATTAACATTACAACTTCTTGGCGCAGTTTTGTTTAGGATTGATAAACGTGAGTCTGGTACTGGCTCGCCAAATTTATCCAATTAATTCACTTTTCTGAACTTGTCTTTTCAAATAGCGAGATGCTTTGTCCATACATGGAGTATCATATTTTATGCTGGTGACTCTATTGCATACTACAAATTACCAGAATAGGATTTTCTATAATGGGAATGGAATAACGTCTGTCATTGTGGACCATCTTAGAAATTCCATTGATGATGTTTTATCCTTACAAAATGCCTCAAGGAAGATTACTCAAATGTATATTGAGTTGATATGATGAAAAATTGATGGTCATTTCTGTTTTGAACAAATAATAGAGTATTATTATCATGCGAAAGTTCTTTAATTTGTAGTTTTCAGAATGCAGCTAGTTGTTAGATGGAGCACAACTTTATCTGCCTGTCTGCATTTTTTATATTTCTATGAAGTTCTTACTTTTCAACATGTTAATGGTACTTGTTCATATATTCTTCATGATTTTCCTCTCAAATAGATTGTCCCAAAAGAGGGAAAGGGTTTCTGTTGTCTCCAATTGAAGCTTGTGGAGACTACATGAGGAAGGGTTTCTGCCTTCAGCATTTTCACTTGGAGCAATGGGCTTGTTTAATAATTCTTCTACTTTTATCCAGTAAAAGCTATTCATCCAATAAGCCTGACGTTGAAGGTAATGTTTAGTTTTAGCTGGAATGTTAATACCTTAGGTATGATTAAGATATTTGTGTTATTTGGGATCATGACTGTACCAGTTTGGTGAAATGAGGTCAATCCCTTTAGTCAAAATTCTACTCAAGCAATATAGAGATATTTTTCCATAGCCATTTCTCTTGCATTAAACTATTGGAAGTATCAAATGTCTGGTCACTAGTTTAGTGCATATAGTATGCCAGATAGATGCATGTCTACCTTCTTCTGCTATGTGAACAGTGCATCAATAGTTAAATGGTAGCAGAATATTATGGTAAGAGATGTCTTTGAAGAGGATCCAATGGATGGAATACTCTTGTAGCTCATTACTCTGAGGCTGCATTCTGTTTCCGTAGGAGGTAGTTACCGACTGCTATAAATAAGAAATCGAAGAATTTTTAGATGCTGTGGTATATCCTTCATTTCTTTTTTAAAGCATATCTGCATTGTTCATGATAAATAGAGTTGAAATGCTAACCCTGTAATGTTGACCGAGAAAGTTTGGAAAATCTCAGGTTTAAAAAGTTTAGATGTGGTCACCAGGTAGGAGTTTAACCTTTAACATATTGCTGCATTAAAACCATAACTAGGATAGGAAGTTAAAGGGAAATGGACTCATCTGAGTTATGTGTTAGATGCAATAAAATGATTGTCATTTTGAATTTTTCTTAACGAGGATAGTTTCAAAGATAGATTATCTTGTTCTTTTTCCTTTTACCCCAACCCTGCAACTGGGCTTTGTGTCTTCTCTGTTTTGGATTGAAAGAAAATCTTGTCCTTAATTTAATTACAGCTTTCCTCAATTAGAAATTCTCTCCTGATTGTAGAAATTTGCCTCCCAATGATAACCTTCTGGATAAAGTTGCTTAGGCTAAACCGAGTAGCAAGGTACAGCGGCTGTATGCATTTCTTCTTAGTGTGGTGAGAGGATACAGAGAATATTAATCTTCATATATCAGTTTCTCTTCTAGTTATTTCTGACAGATCACCCTGATTCCTATAATCTTTGTTCCTGGTACTGAAAAATGTCTAAAAGATTCATATTTCTGCTAGATAGATCTGGAAGTTACACTTGAGTACTAGTAAACTTGGATATTATATAATGGCCTTCGGTTTACAAGTCTTGCTACTGTTATTTCCCAGTCAACATTGTCACTAAACATGCAATGTTTAGAAAGAATGCAGCTTGAGGTCAATCTGAAATTCATTCCATAAATTATAAAGTAATATTTTCTAAGTTATGTTTGGAAAGAAAGTTCAGTCTCATCCATGAAGAGACTTCAATGAAATGTTTTCTAAGAAGTTACTGCTAAACCGGTAGAAAGCTCAATTTTTTTTACAACATTGCAAGTGATGATCATTTTATTTCTTTAGTTTAATACTCAAGAAATTTATCATACATTATGTCATAAAATTTCAGGTGAAGCCTTGATGGAGTTCCTAACAGCTCTGAATGATTCCTATCACAGACTTAACTGGAACTTTCATCTTGTGAGCCCTTGTTTCAGCTGGTCGAACGTTACATGCATAAATGGAAATGTTGTATCCCTGTAAGTTTTTTTGTCAGGATGTAATAACCTGTTATGTTTTCACCTGTACTAGTTCAATTGCTGAATACATGACCGTAAAAAATATTGACGACTTCCCTAATCCTATTTGTTAATATGTATACACCTCTGTCCATTTGTTTTATGAATGTGATGATTTCCAGGAGCCTAGCTTCTAATGGATTTTCTGGAACTCTTTCTCCATCGATAACCCGATTAAAGTGTCTGGTTAGCTTGTAAGTTTTGCACATCTTAATGAAGATTTACTATGTTTTCCTCTCTCCTAGAAATTTCACCTGCCTAGGGAAAGTCATCTTAATTTTGCGCAATTTTGGGAAGATTTACTATGTTTTTCCTCACAGGCCTCCAATTTATCTCTTTACTACTTGTGCATCATTAATATTTCCTGTCTATTATAATTTTGAAGGGTACCAAATCAAGCAAAAAAGTGGGGAAAATATTGCTATTTATTTTCTAATATCTTCTTTACCACTAATTAACCAAGATTCTTTATGTATAATTAACATCTTTCAGTTTCATGATGGCGATAAATAAACTTTCTCCAATGTTGAAACGCATTTTATATAATTCGGTTTCAGGCACAAGTTTTTTAGTTAGTTTTTCCAGAAAGTGATCATGTGTTTGTTAGTGTCTGGACATATACTTAATGAATGACCAAGAAATGTTTCAGTGTATATTACATCTTCTGGAACATAACTTTTTCCCCATTTACCTTACAGGGATTTGCATGATAATAATATATCTGGAGACCTGCCTGATTTTCTTGGCAGCATGTTGCACTTACAAAATCTTAATCTTGCACAAAATAAATTTACTGGTTCTATACCGGCTATTTGGGGCCAACTCAAAAACCTCAAGCACTTGTAAGTATTGAACAATTAATAGGCATGGAATTAACCATTTAGTTCATTCTTCACTTTTGATTATCTTCTGTGATAACCATTTCTGTACTTATGTGGAAAGGTTTCTTTCAACCTTCATTTTCTTTTTTCGGTTCCTTTTCCATCAATAGCTTTACTGAAGATAGAGTCTCACCTTGGCATCAGGGTATTGAAGGAAAACCACTTAAGTGGAACCATTCCGGATTCACTTCTTGATATCTCCAGCTTGATGCAACTGTAAGAAACTGTATATGCATCTCCAATTTCAATATAAAGTCTTCTTTTTTTTTGTCGATATGCCAGTATATTTACCTTGGCTTATTGGTTATAGGGATCTCTCGTCAAATGATCTAACTGGAAGGATTCCTGTCGAATTCTTTTCACTGCCAACATTCAAGTGAGTTTAAGCATAGATTTTCTGTAGGTTCAAAGAATATTTTGTTTTGGATTGTTACTTTTAATGCAATGGTCTTTGATAAGTGCTGATGTGCCCGAGCTCCTCTCCCACGATGTGAATTCAAAGTACCTGCAAGGGCGGGGTTTGATTGATCATTAAATCCAGGAAACAGTACCTTCCTTTTGGATTGTTGTTGCTTTTTCTTAAGATAGGGTGTGTGAAAAAGCAGACACCACTCTTATTGTTTTCAGCTGGTTGCATAGTGTGGGTTTTTTATGCATCTAAATTTAAAATTGTAAGCTATGAACTGTCCTGCAAGCTGTTGAATATCCTTTAGCCTACACATGATGTGGAATCATGTTACTATTATGCTAAATAGTTGTCAGCCTTTTCTAGGGGTGAGAATTTGTGATATAATACAGGAACAGAACACGAACATAACTGAAAAATGACACATTCATAGTGATGAACACGAACACGACTTATTTATTTTGTGGGTAACAGGAAGTCAACCTGAAAATTGATACTGATAAAAATGTGTTAGATTGATCATATGGAAACAATGTTGACTTTCACAAAAATTTCTAAGCAACCCGTGACCTGCCACCCCTTTCTCTTGCTGTTTATAATTCATGATATTATATCACGTCTTATATATGCTTTATTTTCTTATCTAGAAGACTTACTTATAATCCTTGTTTTACAACTGCAATGGGCTTACATATTATGATGGATCGCATACAGTTTCTCAGGAACACACCTTACTTGTGGCGCAGCTTTCCAGCAACCTTGTGTTTCAAGTTCCTTGGTTGCAGGTAGCGCTAGTTGCTTCATTTGAGCTCTTCTCTTAACATAATTACTGAATGGAAAATCTGAGGTTATATTTTCTACAGTTTCCAGCAAAAAGAGGAGGGTTGAAGTTATTATAACTGGCGTGACCTGTGGTGCATTTGTTCTGCTGTTGGTTGGGGTTGCCCTTCTTCACTGGTACCATAAAGTACGGAGTCAGAAACATGACATATTTGTCGATGTGGAAGGTAGCTGTACCATTCCAACCTGTTATTAATTTCTTTGTTTACTGCTCTAGATTTGCCTTACCGCGACCTATATACTCCCTCCGTCCCAAAAAAAAAGTCCTGTTTATTCATCTATTCTAGGTCAACAAAGAGGACCCTTTTTATGAGAGGGGGGAGTACTATCCTTTGAACGTGTGTACATGTACTTTCCATTAGAAAGCGTTGAAATGTGGATCATTTTTGAGTAAGGGTTCTAGACACTGATGATAACATCCGCAGAAGTGAAAGGGTGGTGGATTTTTGGAGGTAAAGTTGGACATTTTGTTCATTCTTCTTGGAAAAATTAACAGAAGCAGACTTCCTACACAACCCCTCAACTCTGCAGAACACAGCAGATCACTTCTAACTCTTCTGGCACATATGTAGAGAGATTAGGCTACATTCAGTTTTTTCTTGTAGAAAACCTTCTCTGAAGTTCTTATTCACACACACTTCCCTGTTAAATCTTGAAAGAGGGATACCCCTGCAGCAAGAAATACAATATGTTCAAAACCAGCACGTCTCCAGACATAGTTTGGTTTTTGAAGGTTGTGAAATTTCTTTCTTACCAAAGTAAATAAAGATTAGTTGACAGGCAACATCTTCTTCGGTTGTGAAAAAATGAGTAGTGCTACAGATTACCCTGATGTCTGCAACCACTCCTTCCAAATTTTTGGGAAGCAAGTGATAGAAATTGTTTTGGATTCTAGCTCAGAGAAAGCTGTGTATATATGATACTTGATAAGTCTAGGACAACTTCTTTGTAGGACGAAATACAGAAGATGCCAATCCTTATTTGATTAATGTTCATTTCTGAAAGTTAAAAAAGTATTGCAAAATAAATTCAAAACAGAAGAAGATGATTAAGGCATTCCATTATGAGGAATGTGAAATGTCAATATATATAGTATTCACCAAAAAAACTTCTGATGAAGGTTTGTAGAACTAAGATTTAAGACATGGTTAATTTGTGTAAGAAATCCACAGGAATAGTATCTAGACATGGTATTTTGTGACACCACAGCATTCCTGAAGCCAACACTGAACATTATTAGGACATAATTACTTATGTATTAGCAGTCTTCATGTTTGTATGAGATCCAAAGATCTCCCGAAAACACAGCCTTTTGTTACAAATCACACTAACAAACACCTTAACCAAATATTATGTTTTGGACAGTAAAATGTTTTGGTTGCTTATCCATCATTTTATTTTAAATCTGTATGGCTGTTTGCTCCAGTGAATTGAGATTGTTTAAGAGCGTCAAAATAATAACAGAAAATAAATTCAAAATAAGTAATATCTAAAGTTTAGAAAGGTAAAGAAGTAATATCTAAGGTTTTGGTTGTCAGTTGCAATCTGGATTCAGGCGTTCTGATTTTGAGGGATGTGAAATGTCAATATATGGAGTGTCTACACAAGAAAATTATGCGGAAGGTTGCAGAACTCAAATATTTAAGACAAGGTTGATTCTTGTTTGAAATCCACGATTTTGTGGGATTTATTAGGACATAAAACTTTCTGACACTAAATGGCACTACAGCATTCCTGAAACCATCACTCTCATGAACATAATTATTATTAGGACATAATAATTTGTGGGATTTATTATTAGGACATAATTATTACTTACCTGTAGACTTGATTGTTGAAAGCATTAGTGTATTGGCATTTTTCATCCTCTGAGAGCCAATTATCTCCCAAAAAGGAGCCTGTAGTCTTACCAATGCCACTAATGACCTTCACCAAGCATTATTTGTTTGGATAGTAAAACAATTTAGTCTGTGTATCCATCTTTTTTAACTAAAATTTTATTTCTGTTTTCTCTTCAGTGAACTGAGAATGTTTAACTTCAGATCTACCTTTTCTATTGTCATCTTATTAAAATTTTTGTTCAAAATTTTTGACTCATCTCAGGCATTGGTCTCTTTCTTTTGCCCATCAGGTGAAGACGACAGCAAAATTTCGTTTGGACAGCTGCAGAAATTTTCTTGGCGTGAAATCCAGATTGCAACTGACAACTTCAATGAGAACAATGTCATTGGACAAGGAGGATTTGGAAAAGTTTATAAGGGTTTTCTGTCAGATAACACGAAGGTTGCTGTGAAACGCCTCACTGATTATCACAGTCCTGGTGGGGAGGCTGCATTCCTTAGGGAAGTTCAATTGATAAGTGTTGCCGTTCACAAGAATCTGCTTCGATTAATTGGACTCTGTACAACCTCATCAGAGAGAATTCTTGTTTATCCATTCATGCAAAACCTCAGTGTTGCTTATCGCTTAAGGGGTAATTAACCTTATAGTTTCTGTCTTCTTGTTTCTTAACATTTCTGGTGGAAGTCAATTCTTTAGCTTGCCTGTCAATTTTAGTCCTTTTAAAACTATAGTGATAACGAACTTGGGTGTGCCAATATTGTTTATAGTTTCATGGTGCTGTTAAAGTTTCAACTACCTCCATTGCTGCGCATAGTTTCTAAAAGGAAATGCCCGTTAACAGTGTGTCTTCTCTTCTTTCCCTTGCTTGAAAATTTCTGAGTAACATGGTATCTATTCGATAATGGATTTTTTTTCTTTCAAGTAAGATGGCTCTGCTGTTTCAACTTCAATGGAAATTGTCGTGGCACGGCTGGGAAGCCTTGTAGCTACTCTGGCTTTCTGAAGTTCTCATGTTGCAGCATTTCTTTTCTCATGCTGCTGTAGGACAGAAATGTTCCAATTGTTTGTCCTGTAACTTTGATTCCATTGTGTCTTTGGTCCTTGCTCCAGGGCTTTGTCTTTAAGCTTGTTTTCACACTTCCACATCAACTGGTATTCATTGAAGGCCCTTCCTACTTGTCATCATAGAAGGAAATAAATAACTTGAAAACTAAACAAAAGCATTGCTATAGTTGAAATTTTCAGTGCAAAAAATTGTCTTCCATGAATTTTATCAGGAGGTAGGATAACTTCAGATCCTCAACTTGTAATTTAAGGTATTTTAGCGAAATGAATTCCAAACTGTCATGAACGTGGATTATTAGATATTATCATGACCAACACTGAAAACAAAAAGTGAAGGTAACCATGCTGGTAGAAAACTACACCAAGAGGTAATAAGCAAGACAGATAGTAGTTTTATGGTTCAATGGTAGATTGACATTAATCCCTCGTTTTCAGTTTTCCTTGTTCACTTTTTGATTAACAGTTATTCCCCAATTTGTTAGAGGTTGTTCAGGAAAACCGATCGTCACTCATGATTGAAGAATTGCATGTATTTTCAGCTGAAACATTAACTGAAGCCATTAAACAGATGGAAGTCTCACCAAGCCACATCCAGAACAGTATAATTTTTTAAGTACCCTAATAATATGTTTACATCCTAGATTCTTGGTTTCAGGAAAGTCGTATACTGCGATGTAAATGGTAGATATGTGGTTTTGTTCCTTATCAATTGGAGTCATCACTGTCTATCTGTAATGTTATTATGATTTTTCATTCATGATTAAACTCTTCTTTGATGTTCATGATAGATCTGAAACCCGGAGAAAAAGGTCTTGACTGGCCTACTAGAAAACGCATCGCTTTTGGCACTGCCCACGGTCTGGAGTACCTGCATGAGCATTGCAATCCCAAAATCATACATCGTGATTTAAAGGCTGCAAACATCCTTCTTGATGATGACTTTGAAGCTGTTCTTGGAGATTTTGGGCTTGCGAAATTGGTAGATAATGGACTGACACATATTACAACTCAAGTTCGTGGAACCATGGGACACATTGCTCCTGAATATTTGTCAACTGGAAAGTCCTCAGAGAAGACAGATGTGTTTGGATATGGGATAACTCTTCTGGAACTTGTTTCTGGTCAACGTGCAATAGATTTTTCTCGGCTTGAAGAAGAGGAAGATGTTCTGCTGCTGGATCATGTGAGTTAGAAATGCTCATTCATCATCTAATTCATGTGCACTTAGACAGGCCTATTCCTCATCAGCAGTTGCATAATATTTCCAGGAGTGGCTACTAAATTTGTTCAGTGTCATTTTCTAGTTTGGAAATTCATTCTAGCATAAGCATGCTACTGCACATTTGGCTCTTTTATGATTATCTGCATACCACACTGTTGAATTGCAGATCAAGAAGTTGCTCAGAGAGAAAAGACTTGAGGACATTGTGGATCAAAACTTGAAGAGATTT
Organism: Knoxia roxburghii; assembly: GCA_030378225.1. Lineage (NCBI taxonomy): Eukaryota > Viridiplantae > Streptophyta > Magnoliopsida > Gentianales > Rubiaceae > Knoxia > Knoxia roxburghii. The sequence goes on along the minus strand of CM059415.1, from coordinate 37,711,324 downwards.
GATGCCAAAGAAGTTGAGACCATTCTCCAGGTTGCATTGCTTTGCACCCAGAGTTGTCCAGAAGATCGTCCGAAAATGGCAGAAGTTGTAAACATGCTGCAGGGTGTGGGATTATCTGCAAGATGGGCGGAGTGGGAGAAGATTGAAGAACTAAGAAATCAGGAATTCTCACTCATGTCACACCGGTTTCTTTGGGCTGAAGAATCTACACAAGATCAAGACGCTATTCAACTGTCCCAAGCAAGATAAGAACAGTTACTGACTACTTAGTTGGATCTATTCGTATATGTATATTTTGATTGTCTACTAGCTCTTTACGGTGGCCTATGGAGCAATCCTGAGCTTGGATTTTGATTTTGCTTGATTCCCTGTTTGAGTCAGATGGATTGTAAGTTCTGACGTTCAACCATTTGTTCATGCAAGTTTTGTGATCAAGGAAGGATTCAACAGAGAACAAGTAAATATTGAGTAATTTCCTCAATATCAATTAAACATGTACAATATATATAATTACGTGTAATCTATACTTATCAATACAAAATTATAAATTCCGTGAATCCGGAATCGATTTTCGGCAAAAGAGATGGAAAAACAGCAGTCTTCGAAGCCAAAAACCATGGCCAGAACAATTCCGGCAAGGCCCGATTTTTCAGCAAAATTATCTGGCAGCCCGGAATTGTTCCGGCCAGTCGGTCCTGCCGTTGGCAGAAGCTATAAACTTTTTATTAAAAAAAATTCTTAAATTAATTTTATAAAGAAAAACTTGTTTAATCAAAATTAATTTTAGTTCTAACACTAAAATTAAGCCGTGCTCTGATGGTAATTTATATGGGATCACCATGCAAATTTACTCCTACTGCTACAGTAGCGCGCTACAGTAGCGTGCTACAGTGCGCGCTACAATAGTCTTCTTTTCTTTTGTTATTTTTGGTTTTTTTTTTTTTTTGTCTTCCTCTTTGAGACTTTTTTTCGTCTATTTTTTTTCTAAACAATTCAGTATTTTTTTAATGTTTTTGAATTTTATAAAAAAAATATTTTTAAATTATCATTTTATTTGTTTTATAATTAAATAATTTTAGATATTATGATACATATTATGGACGTTTTTGTTGTATGATATGATTTCTTTTTATATTTTTGATCTGATAACTATAGTCTGTTGATTTGATATCTACTATTTTGTGATCTGATGTCTATATAATAATGATTTAATCTACCTTGTTAAGCATATTTTAGTTCTACTGTATGATTTTTTTTATATTCTTGATCTGATATCTATAGTCTGTTGATCTGATGTCAAGTATTCGCTGATATGATGTCTATATAATCCTGATCTGATCTCCATTTTTAAGTATGTTTTAGTTCTATTGTATGATTTCTTTTATATTCTTGATCTGATATCTATAGTCTGTTGATCTGATGTCTAGTATTTGCTAATCTGATGTCTATATAATCCTGATCTGATCTCACTTGTTAAGTATGTTTTAGTTCTAGTGTATGATTTCTTTTATATTCTTGATCTGATATCTATAGTCTGTTGATCTGATGTCAAGTATTCGCTGATCTGATGTCTATATAATCCTGATCTGATCTCCATTGTTAAGTATGTTTTAGTTCTAGTGAATGATTTCTTTTATATTCTTGATCTGATATCTATAGTCTGTTGATCTGATGTCAAGTATTCGCTGATCTGATGTCTATATAATCCTGATCTGATCTCACTTGTTAAGTATGTTTTAGTTCGTGTATGATTTCTTTTATATTCTTGATCTGATATCTATAGTCTGTTGATCTGATGTCTAGTATTCCCTGATCTGATGTCTATATAATCTTGATCTGATCTCACTTGTTAAGTATGTTTTAGTTCTACTGTATGATTTCTTTTATATTCTTGATCTGATATCTATAGTCTGTTGATCTGATGTCTAGTATTCCCTGATCTGATGTCTATATAATCCTGATCTGATCTCACTTGTTAAGTATGTTTTAGTTCTACTGTATGATTTCTTTTTTATTCTTGATCTGATATCTATAGTCTGTTGATCTGATGTCTAGTATTCCCTGATCTGATGTCTATATAATCCTGATCCGATCTCACTTGTTAAGTATGTTTTAGTTCTACTGTATGATTTCTTTTTTATTCTTGATCTGATATCTATAGTCTGTTGATCTGATGTCAAGTATTCTCTGATCTGATGTCTATATAATCCTGATATGATCTCCGTTGTTAAGTATGTTTTAGTTGTAGTATATGATTTCTTTTATATTCTTGATCTGATATGTATAGTCTGTTGATCTGATGTCAATTATTCGCTGATCTGATGTCTATAAAATCCTGATCTGATCTCTATTGTTAAGCATTTTTTTTTAAAAAAGAATTTTTTTTAAAAAGGCTGTGAGTCAAAAAAAAAAAAAAAAAAAAAAACTGTAGCGCGCTAGTAGGAGTAAAATTCATCCTACTCCTATAGGACCACCGTAAACGGACTCCTGCTCTGATACCAAGTACCAAGATAGTGTTATTTTCTCTATGCGTATAACAACATTACAAATAAAAAATAAGAGAAATCAAGTAGTCATCCACCAAATATGCATTAGTTACGCCACACAAGGGAGTTTGTTTTTAAAAAAGGAAGCTTCCTAACCTAAAGAAAAAAAAAAAAAAAAGAGAGTGAAGCTCTTCACGATGAACATCAACCACTAACCTCCCCTCATAAACTTCTGGTTTAAAACTTGAAATTTCAACTTAAAACAAAGAGAACCAAAGATATTGGACGCATCATTCAACAAACTCTATTGTCTAATTCAAATCAGAACGTATATCTTGTACCAGTGGTACATGTATCTACTATTATATATAGTAATTTTTCTCATGACAGTTGTATATTTACTCAATATAGTAAGTTCCGCCAATACGTGCGCCTTTTTTTTTTTCCCTCGCTGAGTGCACAACGTCTCAGAACAACTGCCGCAACGTCCAAAAAACAAGTATCGCAACGTCTACATACACTGCTGCAACATCCCCGTACGTCCAAAAAATAACTACCACGTCCAAAAATATTTACATCCAGGCATGTGAATTTAAGCTGAATTTTTCACATAACACCTTCCATAACCTCTCCTAACACTGCCGCAACATCACCGTACGTCCAAAAAATAACTACCGCAACATCCAAAAATATCTACATCCGGGCATGTGAATTTAAGCTGAATTTTTCACATAACACATTCCACAACGTCTCCTAACACTGCCGCAATGTCCCCGCACGTCCAAAAAACAACTGCCGTAACGTCCAAAAATATCTACATCCAGGCATGTGAATTCAAAACTGAATTTTTCACATAACACCTTCCACAACGTCTCCTAACACGGCCGCAACGTCCCCGCACGTCCAAAAAATAATTGCCGCAACGTCCAAAAATATCTACATCCAGACATGTGAATTTAAAGTTAAAATTTTCACATAACACCTTCTACAACGTCTCCTAATACTGCCGCAACGTCCCTACACGTCCAAAAAATAACTGCCGCAACGTCTACATCTAAGCATGTCATTTCAAAGATCACTATATTGAATTTTTCATCTCCCAATACATAGGTCAGTAGAACCCCGGATGAACATGGTTTTCATGCAGGCAAATGGTAAAAAACTATTTTTTATACATGTCAAATGTTTCGTCTAAAATTCGAAAAACCCTTGGAATTATTAAAAATCTTTTGTATCTTTTAAAATATTGCATATAGATAGATAAATCTCGAAAAGTTATATGAAATCGAAAAAAAATTCGTCTAAAACGGACCACCAAGTGCAAAGTTATGACCATTTAAAGTTTTCGTCCAAAACCACACATTTTTCAATATTGGAACCATCTCCAAATGCCCGTCTGCTGTGTACATTGCGTAGATCTCGTCGAGAACCATCAAATCAACTACTTGCGCGTCCAAATTAGACAATTGAGTGTCGAGTTATGCCCTCTTGAACCATTCGTGCAATACAATTTCATAGATTGCACCTTCCACAACGTCTCCAAACACTGCCGCAACGTCCCTGCACGTACAAAAAAATCTGCCGCAACGTCTACATCTAGGCATGTGGTGAATTTTTCACATAACACCTTCTACAACGTCTCCTAATACTGCCTCAACGTCCCTGCACGTCCAAAAAATAACTGTCGCAACGTCTACATCTAAGCATGTGAATTTAAGCTGAATTTTTCACATACACCTTCCACAATGTCTCCTAACACTGCTGCAACTCCAAAAAACAACTATCACAATGTCAAAAAATGTCTAGCATTTTTTTTTCATGTGTGACTAAATTAATTGGAATATAACAACTACAACCACGTCCAAAAATAACTATCACACAATGTCTACATCTAAACATATGAATTTTAGCTGAATTTTTCACAGAACACAGTCCACCACGTCCCACTACGTCCAAAATACAAAGCAGCAATGTCCCGTTACGTCCCGCTATGTCCCGTTACAACTAGTTACGTTCCATAACACGTCCTACAAATTCCAGCAACGGGGAGAAATCAGAAGCAACCCATTTCAGAAGAAATTGCCAATACCTCACGGAAAACATTTATATATCATATTTCAGAGTAACAGAGCATTATTTGAATGAGAAAACACAAATATGACATCATTAATACATTACCCAACATCAAATTGCGAAAATAAGGTTCCGTAAATCCATCAAATTCAATTCATACTTTGTGATAAAGTGATTTTTTAAGAAGAATAAATTATTTTTTAAGAAGAAGAAGAGATTTTTGAAGAGAAAGAAGTTATTTTTCCGTTGTATTTGGTGTTGTTCGTCAGAAAATACAATCATCGATCTCCGTTAAATCTGTATTTGGATGAAAATTTTGATTAAATGCGGTTTCGAATGGAGTACAGCGAAGAAGAATAACTGATTCTTGAAGAAGAAGAAGTGATTTTTGAAGAAGAAGGAAGTGAGTTTTTGAAGAAGAAGAAGAGAAGAGAGTATATCTCACTCTCTTATAATGAGAGTGGTGATGTATTACTAGGTACATGTACCTAGTGGTACAGCATATAATTTACCAATTCAAATTCACAAAATTCAATACAAACATAATGGTAATTTATATGGTGGTCCTATAGGACCACCATGCAATTTTACTCCTACCTACTGTAGCGCGCTACAGTAGCGCGTTACAGTACGCGTTACAGTAACGCGCTACAGTAAATTCCTTCCTTTTGTTATTTTTTGCTATTTTTTTATTTTATTTTTTTTGTCTTCCTCCTTGAGACTTTTTTCCGTCCATTTTTTTTAAACAATTCAGTATTTTTTTTAATATTTTTGAATTTTATAAAAAAATATTTTTAAATTATCATTTCATTTGTTTTATGATTAAATAATTTTAGATATTATGATACATATTATTGACGTTTTTGTTGTACTGTTGATTTGATGTCTAGTATTCCCTGATCTGATGTCTATATAATCCTGATCTGATCTCCCTTATTAAGTATGTTTTAGTTATATTGTATGATTTCTTTTATATTCTTGATCTGATATCTATAGTCTGTTGATCTGATGTCAAGTATTTGGTGATCTGATGTCTATATAATCCTGATATGATCTCCCTTGTTAAGTATGTTTTAGTTCTAGTGTATGATTTCCTTTATATTCTTGATCTGATATCTATAGTCTGTTGATCTGATGTCAAGTATTTACTGATCTGATGTCTATATAATCCTGATCTGATCTCCCTTGTTAAGTATGTTTTAGTTCTAGTGTATGATTTCTTTTATATTCTTGATCTGATATCTATAGTCTGTTGATCTGATGTCAAGTATTCGTTGATCTGATGTCTATATAATCCTGATCTGATCTCCCTTGTTAAGTATGTTTTAGTTCTAGTGTATGATTTCTTTTATATTCTTGATCTGATATCTATAGTCTGTTGATCTTATGTCTAGTATTCCCTGATCTGATGTCTATATAATCCTGATCTGATCTCCCTTGTTAAGTATGTTTTAGTTCTAGTGTATGATTTCTTTTATATTCTTGATCTGATATCTATAGTCTGTTGATCTGATGTCTAGTATTCCCTGATCTGATGTCTATATAATCTTGATCTGATCTCCCTTGTTAGGTATGTTTTAGTTCTAGTATATGATTTCTTTTTTATTCTTGATCTGATATCTATTGTCTATTGATCTGATGTCAAGTATTCGCTGATCTGATGTCTATATAATCCTGATCTGATCTCCCTTGTTAAGTATTTTTTTTAAAAAGTATGTTTTTTAAAAAAAGTATTTTTTTAAAAAATACTACAGTACATTCCTTTCTTTTGTTATTTTTTGCTTTTTTTTTATTTTATTTTTTTGTCTTCCTCCTTGAGACTTTTTTCCGTCCATTTTTTTTAAACAATTCAGTATTTTTTTAATATTTTTGAATTTTATAAAAAAATATTTTTAAATTATCATTTTATTTGTTTTGTAATTAAATAATTTTAGATATTATGATACATATTATGGACGTTTTTGTTGTACTGTTGATCTGATGTCTAGTATTTCCTGATCTGATGTCTATATAATCCTGATCTGATCTCCCTTGTTAAGTATGTTTTAGTTCTACTGTATGATTTCTTTTTTTTTCTTCATCTGATAACTATAGTCTGTTGATCCGATGTCAAGTATTCGCTTATCTGATGTCTATATAATCCTGATCTGATCTCCCTTGTTAAGTATGTTTTAGTTCTACTGTATGATTTCTTCTATTTTCTTGATCTGATATCTATAGTCTGTTGATCTGATGTCGAGTATTTTCTGATCTGATGTCTAGTATTCTCTGATATGATCTCCCTTGTTAAGTATGTTTTAGTTCTACTGTATGATTTCTTCTATTTTCTTGATCTGATATCTATAGTCTGTTGATCTGATGTCTAGTATTCTCTGATCTGATGTCTATATATACTGTCTTATATTTTTTTTAAAAAAAGTATTTTTTTTAAAAAAAGTATTTTTTTTAAAAAAAGTATTTTTTTTAAAAAAAGTATTTTTTTAAAAAGGCTATGCGCCAAAAAAAAAAACTGTACTGTCTTATATTTTTTTTTAAAAAAAAGTATTTTTTTTTAAAAAGACTGTGCGTCAAAAAAAAAAAAAAAACTGTAGCGCGCAACTTTAGCGCGTTACTGTAGCGCGCTACAGTAGGTAAGAGTAAAATTCATCCTATTCCTATAGCCCCACCGTAAACAGACTCATAAATAATGGGTCCGCACCACAAAGAAAGAGCCACAAATCCTGTACTTGAAATTAGTAAAACACAAAGAAATTTAGTCTAAATGGAGTTTCCTCTCGCTATCTTTCACTCTCGCACATGGAAAGGAATTAATTGCTTTTTTTAATATTAGTTGAACTATGATTTTTAATCTGTTACATTATGTTCTGTATGCCTTCGGAAATTCTTCAAAACATATTTTTCATTATTTTTTATGCAAACTACCAATAATCCACATAAATTAACCATTTCGACAAACACTCTAATAAATTATTATGAACCCAAAAAGAGTTGGGCTTGCTCGGGTTTGTTAGCATTTGCGACCTCACCTCTGAATTACTATTTGGATAAAAAAAATTAAAAACTATTATAAAAGTTCAAGAATGTCCTTGTATTAAAAAAAGAAAAGGATTTCGGGCAAAAAATGCACGTAATTACATTTTAAATGTAGAAAAAGCACTAACACAACATTTTTCATGTGACAAAAATGTTAACGTCGAACGTTTCTATCATTACAAAAATGCCCAAGTGTAACGATTACTCCGTAGCTCGCTCACGTAGAAATGCCATTTTCATCGTGGCTTGCTCACGTAGAAGGACATTTTTCACCGTGGCTGGCTCGCGTAGAGGGCACATTTTTACCGTGGCTTGTTCACAAAGAGGGGCATGTTTTTACCAGACGAGCTGAACATATAGGTAATCAATAGGCGAAATGCCATTATTTGGCTAAACGCCAAATGAGGGTGTTTCGCCATGGGTCAAACATCCACATTGGACGTTTCACCCATGGTGAGACACCACCATTTGGCATTTCACCCTGAGGGAAACACCAGATAGTGGCGTTTCGGCCATGGTGAAACACTCATATTGGGCGTTTCACAATTGTTGAAACACCAAATAGATGTGTTTCATCTCTGAACAGAAAAAAAAAATGAAACGTATAAAAAATTTATCATTTTTGCGTGAATCTTGAGTTAGTGTTTCTTATCGATTTGAACAAAACGATTGGTTTAAGATTTTTGGAAGTTCTACTTTTTTGGATGGAGGATTTTGGATCGAGAGCTATGTTGTAAATTTACTATATTTTTTTTTTAGATACAAATAGTAAGTCCCATAAAGATACAATAAATTATTAAAGATGGAAGGACTTAATAAATAAAAACCAAATTTGCAACCCAAACCCCCCGTCCCGGTTTGGTTAATGGCAAAGAGGATTTTCTTTTGATTATGGATTGAAAAGTCTCCTCCATTCTTTGTTTAAGTGTTGTGTAAAGAAATGTGAAAATTCGTTTGAGATTGGCCGTTTCGAGTTTGATTTTATTTTCATTAGTTTTCATCTTAAATATTTTTTTTTTATACAGAGGTGACTCGAACTTAAGACCTATTGTCTTAAGTGGGGAGTGCCTACCACTAGGCTACATCTTTCTTGTCAGTTTTCATCTTAAATTAGACAATGAAATAGTATATCACATGACGTTTTACTTTATATATTCATGCGCTGTAACTATATAATTATATACATATTTTATAGTTACAATAGAATCAAACGAAAGTTAGAAACAAAAAGGATCCATATATTGTAGGCTATAGGAGTTAAATTCATGCTGCTCCTACTATAGCGCGCGGCGAAGACCAGTCGCAGCTCCACGTGTGTAGACACGCATTCAAATTAAACAAAACCCACGATCTTCCGCTCTGAACCACAAAACCCAAAACCCTTTCGCGCTTTTGAAACCGTTCTCCATCCATGATCTCATCCCAAAACCCTTGCAAGATCATATCACCACCATCTCTATCTTTAACACCGATCGTTCAACAAACAACAAAAAAACACTCAAAAAATTGAAAGAAAACCACCACAATCATCCGACAAAATCAACTTGAAGACACTTTTAGCACTTGAAATTAGAATAAAAAGTTATTCTTCAACTTAGAGAACACTCTATCGCTTTCAAAACATCAACATCTTGCTGCTTCAACATTTTGCCTGCTCCAAAATTTGTAAGAAACCCTAAATTCAATTTTATAACCGTTATACACGTATGATATGGTCTCTTTTATAGTTGTGATATGATATCTGTTATATGCTGATCTAATATCTACATTTTGTGATATGATGTCTATATAATCATGCTTTGATCTCCCCATGTTAAGTATGTTTCAGTTGTATGATATGATCTCTTTTATAGTTGTGATCTGATATCTGTTATATGTTGATCTGATGTCTATATTTTGTGATCTGATGTCTATATAATCATACTTTGATCTCCCCCTGTTAAGTATGTTTTAGTTCTATGAGATGTTTTGTTTTATATTTGTGATATGATATCTGTTTTCAGTTGATCTGATGTCTACTGTATTATGATCTGATGTCTAAATAATCATGATTTGATCCTATCACCTGTTAAGTATCTTTTAGTTCTAATGTATGATTTCTTTTATAGTTGTGATATGATATCTATTGTCCGTTGATTGGATCTCTACTGTATTGTGATATGATTTCAACTATTTTTGCTAACATTTTTTTACTTATAAAAGCAAGCAGATTATTGTATTGTAAGACCATATGACAGTTCATATTTTGAACCACAACCAAACAATCCCAAAGTGCCCTTGTTACAACATACATACAAACATAAATTGGTGAAAAAAAGAAATGAGCAAGAAGTTCAACCATCCCAAAGTGAGCCAAATAAAAGGATGAAACTACCTGTAAAGAAAAAGACAAATGAAGAAATTCTTCAACAATTGCACAAGGATGTGCAGAAGAAGCAAGAAAAGAAAAAGGATAATGTGGTTGTCCACATTGAAGAAAAACAGAAAAAATAAAAAATAAAAGAAGAAGCAGCTTCTCAACTAGGAAAAGAAACAGGGGAATATGGTTGTCCACATGAAGAAAAAGAGAAAAAAGAAAAGAAGAAGCAACTAGTCAGAAAAAAGAATTTCGAAGGTGATGATGAGATGACAAAAAGATTCAATTGCAGTACATCTCCAAACCGAATAAGTAACATGGTTTCTAAATTGTCACAAGCACAAAGAGATGCTGGGAGGGATATAGGATTTACAGTATCCTGGATATCAATTTCAGCAAGATGCTTAACAAATTGGGATGCTACATTCTTACAAATTCAACTCTCTAAAGTTGAGACTAGAGCTGGAGCAAGATACAATGATACAAATTGCTAAAAAAGATGTCCAATTGGTTCTCGCTTCCGAAGAGGTTCAAATGAGGTTGAAGAGTATACAACTACAGAGACACATAGTGAACATTATGAACTGAATATTCAACGCTACTGTCAAAGATGTGACATGCCATCTACTAAAAGACAAACCATTGAGGAACTTGAGCAATACATCCTCAACAATCAAGACTACCACGACATCAACTTAATCCAGGATTTCCTTATCTACCTCACCAGCACGTTTTGGTAAAGTTATGGGAGAGACAACATCAGATATCGTCTCCTAAAATCCATCAATAGTAAGACAGCTAAATTGGTGTAGCTACACCTTCAGCGCATTGGTAGAATGCTAGGAAAAATATTTTTACAAAGATGGCACAACATCAACATCCTACCTTGGACCACTGACTTTTCTGATTGTAAGTTATATTCATATTTAAAATCAATTTTATAACCGTTTTAGATGTATGATATGATTTCTTTTATATTATTGATATGATATATGTAGTCCGCTGATCTAATGTCTACTGTCTTTTGATATGATGTGTATAGAAAACATGATTTCATCCTCTTGTTAAGTATGTTTTAGTTCCAATGTATGATTTCTTTTATATTATTGATCTGATATCTATAGTCCTCTGATATAATTTCTACTGCCTTTTGATATGATGTTTATATAATGCATGATTTGATCCTTTCTGAATGTATGATTTCTTTTATATTATTGATATGATATCTATAGCCCTCTGATATGATGTCTATAGTCCTTTGATATGATATCTAAGTCTTCTGATTTGATATGTATAGTCTTTTGATATGATGTGTATATAATGCATAATTTGATCTTTTCTAAATGTATGATGTCTTTTATATTATTAATATGATATCTATAGTCCTCTTATATGATGTCTACTGTCGTCTGATATCTACTCTATTTTTTTAAAACTCACATCAAACATATATTTTTCAGTTATTCTATGTTGATTATTCTATGTTGATAGGGTTGTGTATGGAATTTGAGATGACATTCCAAGAAACCTTCCAATTTTCACAAATTGGAGTGAGAAGAAACTGTTTGAAAGAGCAAAACTCGAAGAGAAAAAGGGAGGACATGGACAAGACTGGATAAGAGAAAGGGCTACAGTCGAGTTGCGTGTGGAAAATCCAGAATATGCACATGCTTCTGAAAAGTCCAGCACATCAAAGAAATCAAAATCAAATGAGGTCCAACCTCACCACACAATAAGGTATGCCTAATATGTTTGATATAAACTGTACTTTCAACTGATATGTTGTCATTGTCTTGACATATGATCTCTATAATATAATATGATACATACTAAATATAACACTTTTCTTTTGCAACAAGAATTTGAAAATGTTGATGAAATGACCAAAACAGTGGTTGATTTGGCAAAGTTCATGATGACTTTCATCAAAGCATGGCACAATGTCGGGGCAACAAATAATCCAGAAGGTACTGCAGTATTTGCAACAATAACAAGCAGAGTGTAGGGGATTATCCATGACTCGAGGGAAAAAAATACAACTTGTGAGCAACAGAAAGAGGGTTGATCCTCAAAATCCCCAACAGAAGAAAATGAACCAACGCCATCATAAGATGCGAGGTTCTATACAACATGTGCAGAATATGTGAATCAACTACAGGAAGAATATAACAGAATGCAGAAGTCATCCAATCCAATTGACATTGATTTTGATATGCCAAAATTCAAAATCCTTTCATCCTCAGATGATGAAGAATCTGCACCTGATGACAGTTTTCATTAATCAGAAGAAGAACAATAAAATGTGAAGGAGGAAAAGAAAATGAACCCCAGCAAGCAGGTAACTCTCCACTACCCCTAGAACAAACAGAAGTTGAACAAGAAGAGATAGAAAGGGAAGAGAAACAAAGAAAAACAAAGGAAGATGCAGTTGCTAAGCAATTGGTGTACAACATGTTAAGTAAAGAGAAAGAAAAATAAGATACAGAGAAAAAAAAAATAATGAGGAAGGGAAAGAACAAAAGAAAGGAAAAGATATGAATGAAGGAAAAGATACACAGAAAGAGGTAACCAAGGGGAAATAGAAGGAGAAAGGGAACGCTTCTGTAAATTTTATAGAATCAGACAATGAAGATACTAAAAAAATGGTGGCTAATGCAGTACTACTTGCTACAAATCTCAACACAATCATTGCAAAAGCAGATATAACTTCAAAAGCAGATAATGACATAATAGAGCTCATAATGTAAGTAAAAAAACATTTCTATCTGATATGATATCTTATATCCGCTGATATGAACTCTATTTCTAGCATGATCAACGAAGAGCCAGACAATACTGAGGAAGATGTCATCTTGACACCAAACTCAAAACATAGAGATAGAAAACTCTCTGTCCGTTTGAGATCTGATTTTTGGGTCAAGACGCATAAACCATTATTGAAGATCTCAAGGAGAGAGAAACTGTTCACGGAGTATGCTTAACTAACAGGGAATAAGGAACTTGGAATCAGTTAGGAGTAAGTTCTATTGTATATTTACATATATTCTTTCCATTGATTTGAAATTTTGTATTATAGATATGATATTTATAGTCCGCTGATCTGATATCTAATGTCTTATGATATGATGTGTATAGAATGCATGATTTGAACCCTGTTAAGTATGTTTTAGTTATTGATATGAACCCTTTCTGTTGTAATTGTTAGTTTTGAATACTAGAAAGCTATTTGCTTGTATCAAAAAGTAATACCCAGTTGACATATCATTTTTGTTTGAGTATTAAATTTGTTCCATTATATCATAGAACTAGATAACAAGTTGTGGAAAGACGCAGTAGATCTCGTTATTTGTTAAAGTATTGATATATAAAATGAATACTTGTAACTGATATAGTCTGAACATACTGTCCGTATAGGTTATCGTGTGATTTGAAAATTAGTTTGTCTGGACTAATTAAATCATACGAATGTGCCTGGGGCATATTGAGCACTACAGTTTGGATTGAATTAACTTGTACTGATTGGCGTAGTTAATTTGATCATAGTATTCTAATATCTTAATCCAGAGATTGGAGCGGGCATGAGAGTTGGATATCGTATGCTTTGATTTGCCAATGGGTGCAGTCAATTGAGGCCTAAATCTCGGTAAGTTGGGTATACGGTGTTTAGCTTCTTTATGTGCCGTTGCTAGTTGAAGGAATCCACGTACTAGTTCACCGGGTTGATGGTGCTCCTGAGATGAGCTCGTAAGGTTTATTATATTAAATCTGGCCAGTGGGCTTTACGTCTGGTATAATAAGAAAGTCGAGTGGTACTAATCTCGGATACCAAGAAGTCGATGAATTAATTTGTTAGTAAATTGATGAATCGACGAGCACTAGATCTTTGATGTGGGGAGATATAAGAATAATAAAGTGAGCGCGATGTAAAGTCATTTTTGAGCTGTAATTCCATAATTGGTCTGTTAGCGGTACGACTGATTATGCGTTTGACTAATCAAAAAAGTGAATTAATTAATCCTAGAAGCTTAATTAATATTTAATTGACTAAGTGGATTAAGAAATTTATTCATAATAAATTAATTAATTCTAAGGGTTGGATTAAATTTAATTAACGAAGTGGGTTATGAAATTAATTCGAAAGACTCGATTGGAGTTGATTAGTCAAGGGAAGACTAAGGGGTCAACGAAAATCAAACATTAAAGTCCAACTCAAAAGCCCACTAGGTCTTCCTTGAAACTCCTATAAATAGCTAAAGATAGGCACACAAGACATAAGGAACCTTTGTAGGTAAATTAGGCTTACAGTGAGAAAGTCAAGCCTAGAGAGAGAACTTAATCTCTTTCATTGAGATTTCTCTTTCGAAGTTGGTTTGTGATCTTTCTTGTTTGAGAAACTGAAGCCTATATCCTAGAGAACCCAAGTGACCCATCAGTTTTGATTTTGACCCACCGACTTTCTAGATCCATCGTCGTGCCACCTCGATTTTAACTCCAATTTCGGTGACTGTTTTGAGCGGCCGGTTTTGGGTCTTTTCGGGCAGCGTTTTCTTTGGGCTTTGATCCTTTTGTTGATGATCCTTTGGCTCGTTCCTTTAGGTTAGGATCAGTTCCCGGGCTAAATATGTTTTTTAGATTTGTGAGTTTCTTGAAGTGGGATTCTTTGGATTTCTTTCATAGTGATTTTAGCCACCTCATAGTCACTTTCCCTCCCAAGTTCAGGGTTGTTTGGAGTTATTCGAGAAACTCTCCAGTGGATTTCGCGGGTTTTCTTTATTTGCGAGGGACACGCTTCAAAGGTATAATCTTTAAAGGTTTTCATTTGAATTTAAAGATTCAATTTGTGTGTGTTGTTTTAATAGATCGAATTAGTATAATTCTAGATCTGTTTAGGGGGAATGAATTTTAGCCTGAGTCTTATCAAAAGTCTCCGATTCTGGAATGCATTGCACGAAAGTGAGATTTTCGGTTTAACTCGGGCTAGTTCTGTTCCCTTCAAATTGGTATCAGAGCGAGTGTTTTGGCTTTATACTTGTTTGATTTATTACACGGCTTTGTTTTGGCTTTGTTATTTTTGCATTGTCAATACGTTTAACAGGTGGTTATTATTCCCGCTATTATGGTTAATTTAATTTTCATTCATAAACCCCGGGACATGTCTGGGCTCATTTTGTTTTTGAATGGAAATATCTATAATAGTAATAACCACGAGCTGGAAGCCATGTAGGATTAGATTAATCTTTTAGTAGGATTTAATCTAGTGTTCATCTTTAAATTCCTAGAAAAACGCCTTTGTATATAGGAATTTATGTATTATGACGAAGACGTTATTTTGGGTAACTCATATTCGTGGGTTTTGGTTTCTAATGATATTGGGTGATTCCTAATTACTTAGAAAATCGAGAAAACCCAGACGAATTGAGAGGAATCCAAATAATGAGTGGGGGCGACATGACGGGACGTGTCAACGAGGCGTCAAAGAAATCAATGATAGAGAAGGCTATAATAGTCGGGAAATATTTAATTATGTATTTCCCTTTTTTTATGTCTTTTCATTGATTGCATGGTTTTATTTTACTGCATGAGCGAAAACAAACTATTTTTAAAAGTATGTGCAATTAATTAAGTTAGATTATTCGCATATTAAAACTCTAACGGTTTTGTGGGTGCGAATATCCATAGTTAAGATATTGCATGTTAAAACGTAAAAATCCTCAAACTTAAAAATCTAAGTGGGAGCGGGTTGGTATATACCCCCATGGCCTTCATTATGAATTCATATGTGATGTGGTTAGACTTTTGCGTTGGCATTAGGGCCTTCCTCCATTCAGATGAGTCTTCAATCACGAGATCACTAGATTGAATTTCTAAAGGGATGACTATAGTGAGTTTAATTGGAAGATTGCGACACCCTCTCCGCTGAGGCGCTCTACCTCTTAAGTAATAAACTTAGAAGCCACGTAATGGCAAACAATTAGTGTACTATTTATAGTATCCCTCCTAAGAGGTTACACTAAAATCATTGACTATTAATTTCATTGATCATAAGATCGTTGGTCAGATAGTGAAATTAATGAACTTTGGTTCTTCTCGAACGAATGTGGCTTAGCATAGAGGTTCACCCTCATGACCTGCGTTAATCCCAGTGTGAGAGATGTCAATGAGAGATTATATTATTTTTGAGGATATCAATATTTTCGAAAAAGAATACTGAAACTTGGCTGTTTATTTTTTCAGTTGTCGATATATTGTTCAATCCACTTGCTATCATTTTGAATCAAAACAAACTCACTGGTTCTAATTACATTGATTGGAAGCATAACCTGGACATTCTCCTTACTGCTAAGGGTTACAAGTACGTGCTCACTGAGGAGTGACCCCCTAAGCTCAGTGATGATGCCACCCCTGAGCAAAAGGAACCATATACGAGGTGACAGAAGGCTGATGAGATGACCAGATGCTACATTTTGTCTTCTATGTCGAGTGTACTGTAGCACCAACATCAATTGTTTACCTCAGCCTATGATATGGTGACTAACCTCAAGGACATGTTTGGGCATCAGGGCAGGGATGCTAGACAGTCAGCTATGAGAAAACTCATGAATGTCAGGATGACTGAAGGCGCCTCAGTGAGGGATCATGTGCTGGAGATTATCAGTAACATCAATGAAATTGAGGTATTGGGAGGCGAGATTGATTGTGAGTCACAGTGTGATATCATCCTCCAGAGCTTGCCTCACAGTTTTGAGCAGTCTCGGCTGAACTATAACATGAAAAAGCATCAGTATACTTTGCCCGAGCTCATGACTGCACTGTTTGCTACTGTTGGACCTTCAGGTTCCTCTGATGGGCCCAAAGCCAGGAAGCACAAGAGGAAGAAGGGCCAGAAGGCAGCTGGTGATATCAACCAAAGGGAGGCATTGCCAAGAGGCACAAGTCGAAAGTCAAGTGCTTCAGATGTTGCAAAGCTGGACATTGGAAGAAAGATTGCCCAAAGCCTCGAGGTATGTGTAATTTTACCCTTGTTACTGAGATATGTTTAGTGGCGATTCCCACAGATACTTGGTGTGTGGATTCAGGAGCCACTGATCATGTTTGTAATTCTTTATAGGTGTTCCAAGTGACCTTAGGAGAGTGAGTTGCAGGTCTACCTTGGGGATATTGCCAGATTCTGTTGTTTTGATTTTGAGACATTTTCATTATATACGCTTTAGAAAGAACTTTCTTTTGGTTTCTAAGCTGCTTTTGGATGGTTATAAGTTTGTTATTTCTGATGACTCTGTTTTTATTAGAAAGAATAAGAAACTTATATGTTCTGTTGTATTGGTTGATAATTTGTTTTTGATTAAAACTAACTCCCCAGAAATGCAAAACATATAAATTAACAACCCATCATTGAATCATAGTAAGAGAAATGAGTCTTCCCCTCTGAACCAGACATATCTTTGGCACCTAAGACTAGGTCATATCAACCTTAGTAGGATTCAAAGGTTGGTCAATGATGGGCCCTTGGACTCATTGGAGATTGACAGTTATCCGACCCGTGAGTCTTGCTTAGAGGGTAATATGACCAAGAGGCCTTTTAAGATGAAGGGGTATAGGGCCAAGGAGGTTTTACAGTTGGTTCATTCTGACTTGTGTGGACCTATGTCAGTTCAGGCTAGAGGTGGTTATGAGTATTTCGTGACATTCACAGATGATTACTCTAGATTCAGATACATATACATGATGCGCCACAAGTTTGAATGCTTTGATAAGTTCAAAAAGTTTAAGGCAGATATGGAGAAGCATCATAGTAAGAGTATCAAGACCCTGCGATCTGATCGTGGTGGTGAATACATCTCTAGCGAATTTAGGACCTATTTGTCAGAGGAGGGTATTCATTCCCAGTTGTCTGCACCTGGCACACCCCAGCAGAATGGTGTAGCAGAGAGGAGGAATATAACTCTTATAGATATGGTTAAATCGATGATGAGTTATAGGGAATTGCCCAATCATTTTTGGGTTATGCCTTAGAGATAGTGTGTTACATCCTTAACCTTGCACCATCTAAGTCTGTGCCTTCGACCCCTGTAGAGTTATGGACTGGGCGAAAGCCTAGTCTGAGACATCTCAGGATTTGGGGTTGCCCAGCACACGTGCTTTAGGCAAATACAGCCAAGCTAGATGCGAGGTCTGAGGTTATGCTTTTTATAGGCTATCCCAAAAGAATGAAGGGTGGTCTATTTTATAGTCCTCGGGATCGGAAGGGTAGTGGTTAGCACCAATGCCAAATTTCTTGAGGAGGACTATATTTTAGATCACAAGTCAATGAGCAAGATAGTATTGGAAGAGCTTAGGGGTCAGTCGAGTATTCCAGATGTATAAGTACAAGATGACACACCACAGGATACTGCACACACTATCATAGATGATGCTCTTACACAGGCTGCGCCTCGTCGAAGTGGGAGGGTTGTCAGACAATTCGAGAGGTATATGGGTTTGGGTGAATCTTCGGACTTTATCCTTTGCGCCCATGAACAAGATCCAGTTAGCTACAATGAGCCTCCCCAGGATAAAGATACAGATTCTTGGCAGAGGGCGATGATAGCTGAGATAGGTTCTATGTGAAAGATTATCTACCCGGGTCTAGCCAGAAACTCACTTTCGTGCTATGCATTCCAAAATCGGAATCTCTGGCCAGGCCTAGACGCTAGCACAATGCTATTCCAACCCTTTTAAAATAACATTGCACAGGATCTGGGTTCGCAATTATTCGACTTAATTAAAAGTGGAACTTTAGAAAATTACCTTTGAAGCGTGCACTTAGGTGATTCTGTTGTATGCCTCAAGACTTTGATTTCACATTGTGTGGGCAATGATCAAGAAACCAATTGATCAGCTAATCACCATAATCCACCTGCCAGAAAATCCCAGCACCGCTGCACCTGGCACGTACTGTAAACGCACCACCCAGAGAGAGAGAAAGCCACACGCAGACAGCCAAATATTTGAGAAAAATTCGACAGCCCCAAAGCTTGTAAAATCCAAATTTTAAAGAGAGTGAATTTTCTCTCTCTAAATTATTGAATTATGAATCTATTGAATTGTATGTCTTGAATAGCTAATCCCTTATCTATATATAGAGTTACAAGAGAGACCCCAAGTTGGTTTAGGATTGGCCTTCCTACTGGGATTCTGTTTTCCTTCAATCCTGTTCCTGGACTGAAACACATCCAACTGATACAGGGATCCACTTATCCCAAACCAGTACCTGGTATAATTCACAACCAACTGATACAGGGATTCACTTATCCCAAACCAGTTACTGGTATGATTCACAACCAACTGACACAAGGATTAATTAATTACTTAATTAATTAAATCTACCTTTCTCAATAACCCAATACATAATTAATCGTACCACTAACGGATTAATTATGGCACTACCATCCTACACCAGAATTGCTTCCGGAACAACTTAATTAAATTATATTCATAATCTCCCCACATCAAAGATATAGTGCTCATTAATATATTAATTTACTGATAAATTAATTAATTAACCTCTTTAATTCTGAGACTAGTACCACTCGACCTTTTTACTATACCGGACATAAGTCCACCAGCTAAGTTTAGTATAATAAACATAATGAGTTCATCTCGGGAGCACCATCACCCTGGACACATCGGTACATGGTTTCCTTTCGACAAGCAGCAGCACACCAAGCAAATAAACACGCACACCCAACCTACCGAGGTTATTGGCAACAATTGACTTCACCCTTTGGCAGATCAAAGTACACTATGTCTAATCCTCATGGCAGCTCGAGTCTAGGGATTAAGAGATAGAATACCAAGAATGACTTTTCTATTAAATCAGTACAAGACAAATCATTCTTAATGGTCAAGTTCTTTATGCCCCGGGCATAGCTATATGATTCAATTAGTTTAGACAAACCAATTATCGGAATCACATAATAACCTAAACTGATAGTTTGTCCAAAGCTGTCTCGGTTACAAACCTCATTTATATATTATGTCTTTTAACCAATGATGAGATCTACTGTGTCACACAAGACACCTCATTATCTACTTACATAATACAAATGGACATATCATGCACAACAAGATATAATCAAAATATAAATCGATATATTACTGGGAAAAAATACAATACAAGCATAGCTTATGTATTCAACTGCAACACTATGGACTCAAATCAGGTATAGGAGTTGGTAGAGCTTCCTGATGGGCTTCGGCATATTCGGTGCAAATGGGTTTACAAGCGAAAGAGAGGATCTGACAGGAGGGTTGAGACCTTCAAGGCTAGGCATGTGGTGAAATGTTATACTCAGAAAGAGGGTATTGATTATGAGAAGTGAAAGATTATCTGCCCGGGCCAAGCCAGAAACTCACTTCCGTGCTACGCATTCCAGAATTAGAATCTCTGGCCAAGCCTAGACGCTAGCACAATCGCTATTCCAACCCTTGCTTGAAATAACATTGCGCAGGATCTTGGTTTATACTTATTCGATTTATCACGCAATGAATAAATTCTTAATTAAAAGTGAAAACTTAAGAATTACCAAGTGAAGCGTTTACTCAGGTGATTCTCTTGTATGCCTCAAGAGTTTGTTCGTATGTTGTGTGGGCAACAATCCAATGAATAATTAATCAGCTAATCATCACAATCCACCTGCCGAAAAAAATTTCAGCACCACCGCCTAGAGCGCATAAGCCTTGCGCCGCCACACCATCTGAGAGAACCACCCACACGCTATTGCACCTCGATCCATAAGCCGCCAGAACAGGAAGAATCCGGCCGCCTAAATCTCGAAACCCGTGCAGCAGCCAAAGGGTTCAAAAACCCAATTTTTAGAGAGAGAAAAATATGTTTCCCACTCTAGGATTTTATCTCTCTAGTTTCTTCAAAACTGAAACTATTGAATTGTATATTGTGTAATAGCTAATCCCTTGGCTATATTAATTAGTTTCCAAATCCAATTAAGTAACCAATCTAATAGGATAACTCAAATCCAATTAGATTTCCTAATATCTAGATTTCCTAATTCTAATTGAAACTTAAGACTTAATTAATTAATTAAATAATTCTACTTTGTTAATTACTTAATTAACCCTTAGGAATAATTAATTAAATAATTGATTCTACTTATTCAATTAACCCATTACAAAAATAATCGTACCACTAACGGATTAATTTTGGCACTACCATCCTACACCAGAATTGCTTCCTGAACAACTAATTAATTTATTCTTAATCTCCCCACATCAAAGATATAGTGCTCGTTAATTTATTAATTTACTGATAAATTAATTAATTAACTTCTTTAATTCTGAGACTAGTACCACTCGACCTTTTTACTATACCGGACGTAAGTCCACCAGCTGGGTCTAGTGTAATAAACATAACGAGCTCATCTCGGGAGCACCAACAACCCGAAAACACCGGTACATGCTTTTCTTTCGACAAGCAGCAGCACACCAAGTAACTAAACACCCGCTCCCAACCTACCGAGACTATTGGCAACAATTGACCTCACCCATTGGCAGATCAAAGTACACTATGTCTAATCCTCATGCCCGCTCAAGTCTAGAGATTAAGAGATAGAATACTAAGATTGATTTGTCTATTAAATCAGTACAAGACAAATCATTCTAAATGGTCAAATTTAATACACCCTGGGCATATCTATATGATTCAATTAGTTTAGACAAACCAATTATCCGAATCACATAATAACCTAAATTGACAGTTTGTCCAAAACTGTCTCGGTTACGAACCTCATTTATATATTATGTCTTTTAACCAATGATGAGATCTACTGTGTCACACAAGATGCGTCATCGTCTAACTACATAATATAAATGGACAAATAGTGCACAACAAAATATAACCAAAACATTAATCGATATATTAACTGGGAAAGAGTACAATAAAAGCATAGATTATGTATTCAACTCTAACAAAGAGACCTTTTCCTCGGTAGCTATATAAGTCGATCCGGATTCTCTTGGCCATAGCTGCTCATATGGACTATGAGATTTGGCAGATGGACGTCAAGACAACTTTCCTTAATGGAAGTCTTGAGGAGACCATCTTTATGCCGCAACCAGAGCGTTTCATTGTTCAGGGCTAAAAGCATATGGTATGCTGGCTCAAGAGGTCCATTTATGGACTTAAGCAGGCATCCAGATCTTAGAACATCCGTTTTGACAAGGTTTTTCAGTCCTATGGATTCACTCAGTGTCCAGATGAGCAGTGTGTATACCTCAGGCGTGATGGTGATTTGGTGGTGTTTCTCGTACTTTATGTAGATGACATCCTTCTGATTGGCAACAGTAAGAAGGTGTTGTCAGACGTAAAGGCATGGTTGTCCAGCCAGTTTGATATAAAGGACTTGGGAGAGGCTGGACATGTCCTTGGGATCAAGATTATTCGAGATCGTAGGAGACATTCTCTGACACTCTCCCTGGCATCATACATAGACATGATTCTGGCTCATTTTAACATACAAAACTCCAAGAAGGGTTCACTACCTTTCAGGTATGGAGTGCATTTATGAAAAGAGCAGTGTCCCAAGACTGCTGAGGAGATAGATACCATAAAGGCGGTACCCTATGCATCTACAGTGGGTAGTCTCATGTATGCTATGTTATGTACTAGGCCTGATATTTACTTTGCCGTTGGCATGGTGAGCAGATATCAGAGTAACCCTGAGAAGGCTCATTGGGAGGCAGTAAAATGCATTCTCAAGTACTTTCGCAGGACGAGAGATCATGTCCTAGTTTATAGACCGCACGAGCTAGTATCATTGGGTTACACAAATTTAGACTTTCAAGGTGATATGGACAAGAGTAAGTCTACCTTTAGGTTTGTGTTTACTCTAGGAGGTGGAGCCATAGTATGACAGAGTGTCAAACAGAAATGCGTGACAGACTCCACCATAGAGGCTGAGTACGTTACTGCATTAGAGGCATCGAAAGAAGCTGTATGACTCAGGAACTTCCTGGTGGACTTAGATGTGGTCCCTGAGTTGCTGAGATCTACCACAATTTATTATGATAACAATGGTACAATTGCTAACTTAAGGGAACCATGAGTCCACTGAAAGATTTTGGTAGGATCTGGGTTTGCACTTGCTCGATTTACCACGCAACAAAAATTTCTATTAAAGCGGAATCTTAGAAAAGTACCTTTGAAGCGTGCACTTGGTGATTCTCTTGTATGCCTCAAGACTATGACTTCACGTTGTGTGGGCAACGAACTAGAAATCAATTGATCAGCTACTCACCACAATCCACCTGCTAGAAAACTCTAGCCCCGCAGCACCTGGCACGTACTATAAACGCACCGCCCGCAGAGAGAGAAAGCTACGCGCAACTAGTATAGACCAAGGCCAAAATTTTAGCCACTAGAAACCCAAAAACCAGCTGCACACTTTCTTGAAAATTCGACTTGGAGAGAGAAACGTTTTCTCTCTCTAGAATTTTCTCTCTCTAGAAATCCTGTGGATTAATTGTGTTATTATGTTATCTGAATGACTGATCCCTTGTCTATTTATAGAGTTACAAGAGAGACTCCAAGTTGGTTTAGGATTGGTCTTCCTACTGGGTTTCTGTTTTCCTTCAATCCTGTTTCTGGACTGATACAGATTCTGTTTCCTTCAATCCTGTTCCTGGACTGATACACTCCCAACTGTCACAGGGATTCACTTATCCCAATCCAGTTCCTGGGATGAATCACTCCCAACTGACACAGGGATTCACTTATCCCAAACCAGTTCTTGGGATGATTCACAACCAACTGACACAAGGATTAATTAATTTCTAAATTAATTAAATCTACCTTTGTCAACAACCCAGTACATAATTAATCGTACCACTAACGGATTAATTATGGCACTACCAACCTACACCAGAATTGCTTCCGGAACAATTTAATTAAATTATATTCATAATCTCCCCACATCAAAGATATAGTGCTCGTTAATTCATTAATTTACTGATAAATTAATTCATCAACTTCTTTAATTCCGAGACTAGTACCACTCGACCTTTTTACTATACCAGACATAAGTCCACCGGCTGGGTTTAGAATAATAAACATTTCGAGCTCATCTCGGGAGCACCATCACCCCGGACGCACCGGTATATGGTTTCCTTTCGACAAGCAGCAGCACACCAAGTAACTAAACACGCGCACCCAACCTACCGAGATTATTGGCCACAATTGACCACACCCTTTGGCAGATCAAAGTACACTATGTCTAATCCTCATGCCCGCTCGAGTCTAGGGATTTAGAGATAGAATACAAGGATCGATTTGTCTATTAAATCAGTACAAGACAAATCATTCCTAAGAGTCAAGTTCAATATGCCCCGGGCATATCTATATGATTCAATTAGTTTAGACAAACTAATTATCTGAATCACATAATAACCTAAACCGACAGTTTATCCAAAGCTATCTCGGTTACGAACCTCATTTATATATTATGTCTTTCAACCAATGATGAGATCTACTGTGTCGCACCAGACACCTCATCATCTACTTACATAATATAAATGGACGATTAATGCACAACAAGATATGACTGAAACACAAATCGATATATTAAACTGGGAAACTGTACAATACAAGCATAGCTTATGTATTCTACTCCAATATCCACAAGGTGAGTAAACACATAGAGTACAAGTACCACCTGATATGAGAGATCGTAAAGAGGGGAGATGTGACCGTGGCTAAGATAGCATCAGAAGACAACCTTGCAGATCTTTTCACAAAGTCATTGACCCCAAAGGTTTTTGAGAGACACGTGGATGATATGAGAGTCAGATTCTTAAGTGAGCCATCTGAGTGAGCTTTAAGAGTGTTTTGTAGCTTTTATCATGACAGCAGTGTAATAAGTGGATTGGAAAGTGTTTTTGTACTTCAGAGCATAGCTTTGAGTATTAGTGGAAGATTGTTAGTTTTGAATACTAGAAAACTATTTGCTTGTATAAAAAACTAATACCCAGTTGACATATCATTTTTGTTTTAGTATTAAATTTGTTCTATTATATCATAGAACGAGATAACGAGGTGTGGAAAACACAGTAGATCTCGTTATTGGTTAAAGTATTGATATATAAAAAGAATGCTCGTAACTTAGATAGTCTGAACATACTATCGGTATAGGTTATCCTGTGATTTGGAAATTAATTTTTCTAGACTAATTAAATCGTACGGATGTGCCCGGGGCATGTTGAGCACGACCAGTTTGGATTAAATTAACTTGTACTGATCAGCGTAGTTAATTTGATCCTAGTATTCTAATCTCTTAATCCCGATATTGGAGCGGACATGAGAGTTGGATATGATATGCTTTGATTTGTCAATGGGTGCGGTCAATTGAGGCATAAATCTCGGTAAGTTAGGTATGCGGTGATTAGCTTTTTTATGTGTCGTTACTAATCAAAGGAATCCGCGTACCGGTTCGTCGGGTTGATGGTGCTCCCGAGATGAGTTCATAAGGTTTATTATACTAAATCTGGCCAGTGGACTTTACGTCTGGTATAATAAGAAAGTCGAG
Source organism: Knoxia roxburghii (assembly GCA_030378225.1). NCBI lineage: Eukaryota > Viridiplantae > Streptophyta > Magnoliopsida > Gentianales > Rubiaceae > Knoxia > Knoxia roxburghii. The sequence goes on along the minus strand of CM059415.1, from coordinate 37,685,801 downwards.
TGGTACTAATCTCGGATAACAAGAAGTCGATGAATTAATTTGTTAGTAAATTGATGAATTGACGTGCACTATATCTTTGATGTGGGGAGATATAAGAAAAATAATGCGAGCGCGATGTAAAGTCATTTTTGAGCGGTAGTTCCATAATTGGTCTATTAGTGGTATGACTAATTATGCTTTTGACTAATCGACAAAGTGAATTAATTAATCCTAAAGGTTTAATTAATATTTAATTGGCTAAGTAGATTAAGAAATTAATTCATAATGAATTAATTAATCCTAAGGGTTCGATTAAATTTAATTAACGAAGTGGGTTAAGAAAATTAATTCGAAAGGCTTGATTGGAGTTGATTAGTCTAGGGAAGACTAAGGGGTCAACGAAAGTAAAACATTAAGGCCCAACTCAAAAGCCCACTAGGTCTTCCTTGAAGTTCCTATAAATAGCTAAAGATAGGCACAGAAGATATAGGAAATCTTTGAAGGAAAATTAGACTTAGAGTGAAAAAGTCAAGCCTAGAGAGAGAACTTCATCTCCTTCATTGAGATTTCTCTTTTGAAATCAGTTTGTAATCTTTCTTGTTCGATAAAATCAAGCCCATATCCTAGAGAACCCAAGTGACCCGGTTTCGATTTGACCCGCCGACTTTTGAGATCCGCCGCCGCGCCGCCTCGGTTTTTGCGCTAATTCCAGTGACTGTTTTGAGCGGCCAGTTTTGGGTCTTTTTGGGTGGCATTTTCTTTGGGCTTTGATCATTTTGTTGCACTGATCCTTTGGCTCATTCTTTTGAGTTTTTCAAAGCCTAGATCTACGAGCAAAGGTCATTCCTGAAGTGGGTTTTTTCATATTAGGATCAGTTCCCGGGCTAAATCTGTTTTTTAGATTTGTGAGTTTCTTGAAGTGGGTTCCTTTGGATTTTTTCCTAGTGTTTTTAGCCACCTCGTAATCACTTGCCCACCCAAGTTTGAGGTTTTTTGGAGTTATTCGAGGAACTCTCCAATGGATTTCACGGGGTTTTCTTTATTTGTGCGGGACACATTTCAAAGGTCTAATCTTTAAAGGTTTCCACTTTAATTTAAAGATTCAATTTTGGCTTGTCATTTTAATAGATCGAATTAGTATAAGCCTAAATATGTTCAGGGTAAATGAATTTTAGCCTGAGTCGGATCGAAAGTCTCTGATTCTTGAATGCATTGCACGAAAGTGAGATTTTCAGTTTAGCTTGGGCTAGTTCTGTTTCCATTAGTAATATGATATCTTATATCCATAGATCTGATGTCTACTATCTTTTGATATGATTTTAACATACTTTTATTAACATTATTTTGATATTCACATACAGAGAAACAACTATACTTCTGTGCATCACATATTTCAGTGGTCCGGACAGACTTCAAGAGCATGTATCCAGATAAATGGATAAAAATTTCGGTATTAAATGCATGGATTATACATATAAACTACAAGGATCCAACAAGGCCATTCATATCTCAACAATTTTGTGTAAGATATGAATCCCTAATTCTTTTGATATGAAATTCATTACAAACATATGTAAATATTATTCCGTCTGATATGAATTTAATTGATTATGTTTTTAGCTTTCACTGATGGTTGATACAGAAGGTCAACGTCTGCAGTTTGTATCCGACATAGACGAGTACAGATATTCGGTGAAACAAAATGCAGCTGCCAAGAAGTCAGGCATCCCTTCTCCCCCTATAATACCAAAACCAGTAATGCCCCAAAAAGAGCTTAAACCTGAGATTCTGGAGATTATAAAAACTCAATTATTTGATGATGTCAGACGTGCCAACAAAAACATGGAAACGTTAAACGTAAAAATGGTAAGTAATTTTAATACCTCTATTCATTGAATTCAATATATCAATATCAACTTCTCATTACTATTATTTGAGCAGGTCTTCTTCCCAATACTTTAACATCAGCATTACTATACTTGTTGTATCAATACAACGACAAGAAGCGCAGTGTTACTGAACAACAAAATCTCAGATGATGAAAGTTGGTACACTACGATTCCCAAAATCATAGTAAGTACCTGTTTCATATTTGATATGAAATATTTCTTGCCCGATATGATATATTCTATCGGTTGATATGATATCTTCTTTCCACTTATATGATGTACATATTTAATTTGTTATGAAAACAGTTCTAGTCTGATATGATATTCTTTCCCATGATATGATATCTTCTTTCCACTAATATGATATCTGTTCCCAACTGATATACTATCTTCTTTTGCCTGATATGATATCTTTTATCCACTGGTATGATATTTATTCCCAATTGATATGATATCTATTTCGATATTAATGCACCTGCGATATTTTGCTGAGATAGTAAAGGGAACATTAGCAGAAGAATTTTTGGATATGCCAGCAAGTTTAAAGTTGAGTATCCAAAATTTTTCTTGTAAGATAACAAGAATAAAACTGATTGTGGCTTTCTTACAGTGACACAAATGGAGCTCTACAAAGGACAAACAACTAAGAATTGGGATCCAGAGCTCACAAGAGAAGCACACAAGAGCAAAGCTGCTCTCAACAAAGCTATAGAAATTCTTAGGGTCAAGTATGGTTATACTATAATGACATCTCAAACATATACAATCAAAAGTGAGGTCAAGAGCAAAATTTAGAAGTTCTATAGTACAAAAGTGTAATAGATACATGAGTCTTTAGATTGATTGTACATGAAAATATTCAGGTTTTGAATTCTATGAAATTTATATTAGTCATTTGTTCCAAATTTCCCAATTGTCTATTTTTGAATTTTCATACTTTAATTCCAAATATATAAAAGTTATTATCTATATCATCATTTCTTATTGATATGAAAGTTAGTTGTATGCCATGGTCTATTTTTTGTTGTGATGTGATATCTATAGTCCGTTGATATGATGTCTACAATCTTGTGATATGATGTCTATAGAATGCATGATTTGATCCACTGTTAAGTATGTTTTAGTTCTATTGTATGATTTCTTTCATATTCTTGATATGATATCTATTTTTTGCTGATCTGAAGTCTAGTTTATTGTGATATGATGTCTATAAAATGCATGATTTGATCACCCTTGTTAAGTATGTTTTAGTTCTATGAGATGATTTCTTTTATATTCTTGATGTGAAATCTATAGTCGGTTGATCTGATGTCTACTATTTTGTGATCTGATGTCTATATCATCAAGATTTGATCCCCCTAAAATCATGATTTGCCTTTTTTATGTTGTGATATGATACCTATTGTTCGCTGATAGGATCTCTAATTTCTTGTGATATTGATATCTTCTAGTCATTGATATAATACAAAATAGTTTTATTATCAACTTAAAAATTCATTCATATCAAATCATATATCAACCAAGTAAAGAGATCATATGAAATAAACAAAAACAAATCATATCAACTCCCCAAAAAAATCATATAACATACAATTTCTCTTAACAACAGCAAGTCATTAAATGTTTGGTATCAACTAACTAAAAGAATTCATACCAACTACCTAAAAAGAAATCATATCAAATAACTAAATACATCATATCAACTACTACTTCTCCACTACAGGATTGACAAAATTACCATCAACAACTCAACAATTTTCAATCCCCATTGATGCGACCCGTTCTCTAGTACGCAATGCATTTGTTGTTGTCTTATTCTTCTTTCCTCTTGCTTTATTGCACATTTTCTCCACAACTCTTTTTGGCCAAATTTTTCTAACACCTTTTTCTCTTATTCTCTTGGGATCTCTAATTTCAACAACGTTCAAACCTTCTTCTTTGTCACCAACGTAGGATGGACTAACCTTTGATTTAATAGAAACTATAGTCAAATTGAAGTGCTTGTCAATAATATAACGTGCAACAGAACTAAACTATGCATGTCTAACTAAATCCAAATATTTTCTGTTTGCTTCAACTCTCCAAACAGAATCTGAATCTTTCTCGCAGCTACTTGATGTCAACAATGTTAGAGTTGAATACATAAGATTTGCTTGTATTGTACATTTTCCTTGTTAATACCTCGATTTAATATTTTGGTTTATATGTTGTGCATTATTTGTCCATTTATATTATGTAGTTAGATGATGAGGTGTCTTGTGTGATACAGTAGATCTCATAATTTGTTAGAAGATATAATATAAAAATGAGGTTCGTAACCGAGACAGTTTTGGACAAGCTGTCGGTTTAGGCTATTATGTGATTCAGATAATTGGTTTGTCTAAACTAATTGAATCATAGAGATATGCCCGGGCGTATTGAACTTGACCATTTAGAATGATTCATCTTGTACTGATTTAATAGACAAATCGTTCTTAGTATTCTATCTCTTAATCTCTAGACTTGAGCGGGCATGAAAATTAGACATAGTGTACTTTGATATACCAAAGGGTGAGGTCAATTGTGGCCAATAGTCTCGGTGGGTTGGGTGCACATGTTTAGTTACTTGGTGTGCTGCTGCTTGTCAAAAAAACAACCATGTACCGGTGCGTCCGGGGTGATGGTGCTCCCGAGATGAGCTCGTTATGTTTATGATACTAAACCCGGCCGGTGGACTTATGTCCGGAATAGTAAAAAGGTCGAGTGATACTAGTCTCAGAATTAAAGAAGTTAATTAATTAATTTATCAGTAAATTAATAAATTAATGAGCACTAGATGTGGGGAGATTAATAATTAATTAATTTAATCATTTCGAAAGCAATTCTAGTGTAGGATGGTAGTGCCAAAATTAATCCGTTAGTGGTACGATTAATTTTGTAGTGGGTTAATTGAATAAGTAGAATTAATTAATTAATTATTCTTAAGGGTTAATTAAGTAATAAATAAAGTGGAATTATTTAATTAATTAATTAAGTATTAAGTTTCAATTAGAATTAGGAAATCCTAGAGATTAGGAAATATAATTGGATTTGATTTATCCTATTAGTTTAGTTACCTAATTGGATTTAGAAACTAATTAATTACCTAAGCCCATAGGAACACCAATCCAAAACCAACTTGGGGTCTCTCTTGTAACTCTATATATAGACAAGGGATTAGCTATTAGACAACACACAAATCATAAGTTTTCAAGATAAGAAAACTAGAGAGATAAAGTTTAGAGAGAGAAAATAATTTTCTCCCTCTAGAAAGCTTTGGGTTGGCCGAATTTCGTGGTCTAGGCGACGGGGCAGCGGTTCATTTTCTGGCAAGAATCCTGATGCATTTTTTGTGTAGATTGCTGACCAATTGGTTGCTAGATCATTGCCCACACAACGTGCAATCAAAGGCTTGAGTCATACAAGCGATCACCTCAGTTAACACGCTTCAAGAGGTACATTCTATGATTCCACTTTTTAAATATAATTTATTTTGTTGCGTGATAAATCGAATAATTACAAACCAAGATCCTGCCAATGTTATTTCATGCAAGGGTTGGAATAGCGATTGTGCTAGAGTCTAGGCCTGGTCAAAGATTTCGATTTTGGAATGCGTAGCACGAAAGTGAGTTTTTGACAGGGCCCAGGCAGATAATATTTCAATTGGTATCAAAGCCTGGTTTTGGGTTTTGTGCTTGTTCGATTTATTACATGGTTCTATTTGCAGGTGGTTTAGAAATCCTAACTATTATGGTTGCGTTTATATGGATTTTAATTAAACCCCGGGACATGCCTGGGTTTTGGTTTTATTATGAATGCTTGTAATAGTATAACTGCGTGCTGGAAGCCGTGTAGGATTAGATCAAATCTGTAGTAGGATTTTTTCTATGCAATTCAATTTTTTTCTTAATTTTCCTAGAAGCCTTGTAGTACGAGAATTAATTTTTTGTAATCGAATGCGTTATGGTGGACAACTTGAATTCATGGGTTTTGGGTTATTGTTAATTCGTAGAAACCCAAGAAAACCCAAAACGAATTGCAAGAAGACTAAATAGCATAGAAGAAGCAAAGGAAGATTCGGGGGTGGGGGCGGCGCCAGCGACGACTCGCCGGTGGGAGCCACCGCCGGAAACTGGTAGCTTTGCCACTGCTTGTTGCGCCAAGGCGCGGCGCGCTGCTGGGTCACGTGCGCATCCTATTTGGCTCGCATTTCGGCTCGTTTTTTCTCCATATTTTGTTTTTTCAGGTTTCAAGACTCAATCCATCGAGTGACGTGATGGGACACGAGATCAAAGTAGAAGATGGAAGCGATTAAAACCATGATAGTCAGGAAATTTGATTTTCATATTTATTTCTAGTATTTATAGTTTTAATTTTTGTGCTGTATTTTGGGTGCATGATTTTAAAGCATATTGGTTTTATGTTTGCATATAACTTAGGGTTAGTTAATTGCATGTTAAAATAAAAAAAACCCTCAATTTAAAAATCTAAGTGGGAACGGGTTGGTTTAATATTCCCGTAGCCACCATTGCGGGTTCATATGTGATGTGGGTGGACTTGCGCGTTGGCATTAGGGCCTTCCTCCATTCGGATGAGTCCAACCATGAGATCACTAGATTATGAATTTCTAAGTAAGATGACTAGAGTAAGTTTAACCTAGGAGAAATGTGATACCCTCTCCATCTGAGGTGCACTATCATGAGGTAACAAGCTTAGAAGTCACGTAATGGCACATACTTAGAGTACGACTTGTAGTATTCCTCCCATCGAAGTTACGCTGCTTATTTGTACGGTTGAAAGCACTGACTATTAGCTACATTGATCAATAGATCGTTTGGTCAGATAGTGCAGTTAATGAACTAGGTTCTTCTCAAATGAATGTGGATTAGCGTAAACATCCACACTATCGTGGCTTACGAGAATCCTGGTGAATGAGATGTCGATGGTTTAAATTATTGTTTTGAGGAAAGTCAATAATTGTTTGAATTTCCTTGTTTTTTGAAATTCAAGATTTAATAACTGAAACATTATCTGTTTATTTAATTTACAGTATTTGATATGGCATTCAACCCCTTAGCTACTATATTGACAGACAACAAGTTAACTGGAACTAATTATGTGGGCTGGAGTCATAATTTGGACATTGTCCTGACAGCAGAGCAGTATAAGTTTGTGCTCACTGAAGTCTCTCCAGATGTGCCTAATGAGGACTCTTCTCAAGAGGATAAGGATGCCTATAATAGGTGGAGAAAAGTGGATAAGATAGCGTGGTGTTACATTCTGGCCTCTGTGTCGAATGTGCTACAACATCAGCTTCATCCCATGATCTCTGCCTTTAATATGATGGCTCACCCGAGAGAGATGTTCACTCATCAAGGCAGGACGGCTAGGTAGGCAGCCATAAGGAAGAAAATGAACACCAAAATGGTTGAGGGTACATCAGTGAGTGATCATGTACTTCACATGATCAGTAACATCAATAAGATAGAGGTGTTGGGAGGTGAGATCGACCCGGAAAGTCAGATAGATATCATCCTCCAGAGTTTGCCCTCTAGTTTTTAGCAGTTTTGGTTCAACTATAATATGAACCAAATATTTTATACTCTACCCTAGCTCTTAACAGATTTGGTGTCAGCCGAAGGAATCTTCCACGAGAAGAAGCAGGCTTTGGTCTTGGTGAAGGCTTCAAGTTCTTCTTCTGTGCCTAAAGGCAAGAACAACAATAAGAAGAAGAATACCAAGAAACTTGCTGCTAGGCCTGAAATCGCAAAGAAAAGCAAGCCCAAAGGGAAGTGCTTAAAGTGCGGGAAAATGGGACATTGGAAATCGGATTGTCCAAAGCCTAAAGGTACGAAAGTTTATGTCTTAATTATTGAGACGTGTTTAGCGGCGATTCCCATAGATACTTGGTGTGTGGATTAAGATGCCACTGACCATGTTTGTAATTCTTTGTAGGGGTTCCAAGTAACCCGGAAGCTTAGAGAAGGCGAGCTGGACATCTACATGGGCGACACTACAAGAGTGTCAGTAGAAGCAGTGGGAGTAGTTAGTTTATTTTTTGAGAATTTTAGATTAGATATAGTTTATTGTCTTTATGTACCGAGTTTTAGAAAGAACCTTATTTTAGTTTCTAAACTCTTAAAGAATGGTTATAAGTTTATTTTTTCTGATGATTCTGTTGTTATTAGAAAAGATGGAAAACTTATTTGTTCCAGTTCGTTAGCTGACAATTTGTTTATAATTAAATCAAACTCCCCTGTTGTACAAAACATAGAGATATATAGCACATCATCTAACAGTAATAAGAGGAAAGAACCTTCTAAAATGAATCAAACCAATCTTTTGCATCTCAGGCTAGGTCATATAAACCTTAGTAGGATTCAAAGGTTGGGTAATGATAGACCTTTAAGTTCATTAGAGATTGACAGTTATTCAACCTGTGAATCTTGCTTAGAAGGTAAGATGACCAAGAAACCTTTTAAGGCAACAGGTTATAGATCCAAAGAAGTATTAGAGTTGATTCACTCTGACTTGTGTGGACCTATGTCGGTCCAAGCATGAGGTGGGTTTGAGTATTTCGTTACGTTCATGGATGATTACTCAAGGTACAGGTACATTTACCTAATACTCTACAAGTCTGAATGCTTTAGTAAATTCAAAGAGTATCTGGCAAATGTGGAGAAGCATCATGGTAAGGGTATCAAGACACTGTGATCATATCATGGTGGGGAGTACCTGTCCTATGAATTTCAAGAATACCTCAGTGAGGTCAGAATTCAGTCTCAGTTGCCTGCACTTAGCACACCACAGAAAAATAGTGTAGCAGAAAGAAGAAACCGAACTTTCATGGAAATGATTCGGTCAATGATGAACTATAGTGATTTGCCGAGTTCATTATGGGGATATGCCTTAGAAATAGCAATGTACATCCTTAATCTTGTACCATCTAAAATCGTGTCTTCAACCCCAGTCTAAGGCATCTCAGAATTTGGGGTTACCCAGCACATGTGCTTATTAAGGCAGATGCGGCTAAGTTAGATGCGAGAACGGAAGTAATGCTATTTGTAGGATATCCTAGGGGAACGAAGGGTGGTCTGTTTTATAGTCTTAAAGATTAGAAGGTGGTGGTTAGCACCAACGCCAGATTTTTAAATGAAGACTATATCCTAGATCACAAGCCCAAGAGTAAGATAGTACTAGAAGTGCTTAGGAGACAAACTGATAATCCTGATACACCAGCACAAGTAGATACACAGCACAAGTAGATACACCACACACTTCACAAGATATCACAGATGATGTGCCTACACAGATGGTCCCTCGTCGTAGTGGGAGGGTTGTGAAACAGTCTGACAGGTTCATTGGCGTGGGAGAGGCCTCAGACCTAGTCTCAAGCATTCCTGAACCTGACCCAGTAAAATACAATGAGGCTCTCTGAGATAAAGATATAGAATCCAGGCAAAAGGCAATGATATCCGAGATGGGATAGATGGACCAAAATCAAGTCTGAGAGCTTGTGGACCTACCTGATGAGTTTAAGCCCATTGTATGTAAGTGGGTCTAAAAACGCAAGAGAGGACCTAGCAAAAAGGTTGAAACCTTTAAAGCTAGGCTGGTGGCGAAGGGGTATACTCAGAAAGAGGGAATCGATTGTAAGGAAACATTCTCCCTAATGGCCATACTTAAGTCGATCCGGATTCTCTTGGCCATAGCTACTCATTTAGATTATAAGATGTGACAGAAGGATATCAAGACAGCTTTTCTTAACGAAAGTCTTGAGGAAACCATCTTCATGCAGCAACTAGAGGGATTCGTTAAAAAGGCCAAGAGCATAAGGTTTACAGGCTTAAGAGGTACATTTACAAACTTAAAGTAGGCATCCAGTTATTGGAACATTCGGTTTGATGAGGTAATCCAGTCCTACAGATTTACTCAGTGTCCGGATGAGCAATGTGTATATCGTAGACGAGATGGAAATAGGGTGGTGTTTCTTGTGCTTTACGTAGATGACATTCTATTGATTGGCAACAACAAAAAAGTGTTATCAGACGTAAAGACAAGGCTGTCTAAACAGTTTGATATGAAGGATTTAGGAGAAGCAGGGCATATCCTTGGGATCAAGATAATTTGAGATCATAAGAAACGTTCGTTAACGATCTCTCAAGCTTCATACATAGATACGATTCTGGCCAGTTCTAACATGCAAAATTCAAGAAAGGTTTTCTACCTTTCAGACAGGGAGTGCATCTATCTAAAGAACAGTCTCCCAAGACTGTTGAGGAGATAGAGGCCATGAAGACAGTTCCTTATGCTTCGGCAGTAGGAAGTCTCATGTATACCATGTTGTGTTCGATGTCTAATATATGTTATGTCGTTGGCATTGTAAGAAGATATCAGAGTAACTCCAGGAAAGCTCAATGGGGGCAGTAAAATGCATTCTTAAGTATTTGTGCAGAACGAGAGACCAAATGTTGGTCTATCAGGCGCCTGAGCTGGTACCCTCGAGGTTACACAGATTCAGATTTCCAATGCGACAGGGACAAGAGCAAGTCTACCTCAAATTATGCGTTTACTATGGGAGGTGGAGCCATAGTTTGGCAGAGTGTCAAGCAGAAATGCATGGCGGACTCTACCATGGAGGCTGAATACGTTACCGCATCAGAGGCAGCGAAAGAAGCAGTATGGCTTAAGAAATTCTTAGTGGACTTAGATGTGATTCCTGGTTTCCAGAAGTCTATCACAGTGTGTTGTGGTGCAGTAGCAAACTCGAAGGATCCACTAGCCCACAAGGCGGGTAAACATATACAGCGCAACTACCACTTGATATGAGATATCGTCAAGAGGGAAGACGTGGTTGTGGCTAATATAGCATCAGAGGATAACTTACGGATCCGTTCATGAAGATAACTTACGTGGAGGGCATGGGGATCAGAGACTTAGGAGAGCCGTGATAGTTTTTCTATATATATAGTAGAGTGTATAGAGTTGAATGTAGTTGTGTACTTAAAGCACAACTTAAGTATTAGTGGGAGATTGTTAGAGTTGAATACATAAGCTTTGCTTGTATTGTACATTTTCCCGATTAATATATCAATTTAATGTTTTGGTTTATATGTTGTGCATTATTTGCCCATTTATATTATGTAGTTAGATGATGAGGTATTTTGTGTGACACAGTAGATCTTATCATTGGTTAAAAGACATAATATATAAATGAGGTTCGTAACTAAAATAGTTTTGGACAAGCTGTCAGTTTAGGTTATTATGTGATTCAGATAATTGGTTTGTCTAAACTAATTGAATCATATAGATATGCCCGGGGCGTATTGAACTTGACCATTTAGAATGATTTGTCTTGTACTGATTTAATAGACAAATCGTTCTTAGTATTCTATCTCTTAATCCCTAGACTTGAGCGGGCATGAGGATTATACATAGTGTACTTTTATCTGCCAAAGGGTGAGGTCAATTGTGGCCAATAGTCTCGGTGGGTTGGGTGCGCGTGTTTAATTTCTTGGTGTGCTGCTGCTTGTCGAAAGGAAACCATGTACCGGTGTGTCCGGGGTGATGGTGCTCCCGAGATGAGCTCGTTATGTTTATTATACTAAACCTAGCCGGTGGACTTATGTCCGGTATAGTAAAAAGGTCGAGTAGTACTAGTCTCGGAATTAAAGAAGTTAATTAATTAATTTATCAGTAAATTAATAAATTAATGAGCACTAAATCTTTGACGTGGGGAGATTAAGAATTAATTAATTTAGTTGTTCCAGAAGCAATTCTGTTGTAGGATGGTAGTGCCAAAATTAGTCTGTTAGTGGTACGATTAATTTTATAGTAGGTTAATTGAATAAGTATAATTAATTAATTAATTAATTAATCCTAAGGGTTAATTAAGTAATTAACAAAGTGGAATTAATTAATTAATTAAGTCTTAAGTTTCAATTAGAATTAGGAAATCCTAGAGATTAGGAAATCTAATTGGATTTGGTTTATCATATTGGATTAGTTACCTAATTGGATATATAAAATAATTTATTACCTAAGTCTATTCGGAAGGCCAATTCTTAACCAACTTGGGGTCTCTCTTGTAACTCTATAAATAGACAAGGGATTAGCAATTAGACAACACACAACTCATAAGTTTTCAAGACAAGAAAACTAGAGAGATAAAGTTTAGAGAGAGAAAATAATTTTCTCCCTCTAGAAAGCTTTGGGTTGGCTGAATTTCTTGGTCAAGGCGGCGAAGCGGCGGTTCGTTTTCTGAAATGAATCCCGACGCAGTTTTTGTGTTGATTGCTGATCAATTGGTTGCTAGATCATTGCCACATAACGTGCAATAAAAGTCTTGAGTCATACAAAAGATCACCTGAGTTAACACGCTTCGAGAGGTATATTCTATGATTCCGCTTTTTAAATAGAATTTATTTTGTTGCTTGATAAATCGAATAAGTACAAAACAATATCATGCGCAATGTTATTTCAAACTAGGGTTGGAATAGCGATTGTGCTAAAGTCTAGGCCTGGTCAAATATTCCGATTCTGGAATGCGTAGCACGAAAGTTAGTTTTTGACCGGGCCCGGTCAGATAATCTTTCAATTGGTATCAAAGCCTGGTTTTGGGTTTTGTACTTGTTCGATTTATTACATGGTTTTATTTGCAGGTGATTTAGAAATCCCGACTAATAATTCGTCAAATGAAGTATATTACTGCGAGCATTCTTTACAATGTGCCGAACGCAAAGACGATGACGAACATTTGAAAAAACCACACGCACAGCAGCTGCCATCGAAAAATCCTTGTTTGTCATAAATGTCACTGGTTGCTTGTTCTCTATCGATCTCTAAAATGTACTAAACAACCAAATAAATGACTCCACCTTCTCATTTTTCATAAAACCTATACGAAATATAACATTAAGACAATGGTTGTCCATACCAACAAAAGGTCCACATATCATGTCGTATTTGTTTGTCCGATAAGTTGTATCATAAACCAACAAATCTCTAAATCTACTATAATCCTCTTTCATCTTCTGATCTCTCCAAAATACACTAAATAATGAAGACTCCTCATCCAAATCAAAATCATAATAACCGATTCATAGATCTCTGTTTTAACATATTGATCAAAGCATTACTATCATAACCATCAATCTTTCTCCTTTTCTCTTGTTCCAAATGACTATATACATATCGCATAGTATAACCAACATTTGATGACCCTCCAGATTGAAAAATACACATATATCAATACTAAAAGACATATCATATCAACACAAACCTAATATCAGATCAATTCAAACGTAATATCATATCAGCAAAACTGTGATACCATATCACATTTACATATAGAATCATAACAAATAAATTGAAACATAACTAACCTCTTTGGACAATATATGATAACCATCAGTTAGATGAACACCTGAACTTTTCAATTCATGAAAATACTGTAATGCGGAATCATCAAACTTCCTCTGAGAATGTAAAAATTGCCTCTCAGCTACAGGGCACAATTCATGGTTATGTTTCCTGAAGTGATTTTGGACAATCCAACTTTCATATTCTTTTTTTTTTAAAATTCAACAAAAGCTTTACATCCAGATCGCATATCAACTTTCAAATATATCTTTTTCAAATTCTCCTTGCATCGTTTAGCTCATTCTCTATTACAAACATATCTTCTCAAATACTTGATTCCAGTACTTTTTATTTAAGATCTTTACCTTTCCTCGCACTAAATCCTAACCTAAAAGCATAATCATTATATAAGTTGTATGCTGCTTCTTCATTTTCAACCACTGATTTACACAAAGATTCCATAGATTCATCATCCGAACCTGTAAAATATATAATAATATCAGGTTAGTTTAAACATAAAATACATAACAGTATCATATCAATACTGAAAATACATATCATATCAACTCAAAATTAATATCAGATCAACACAAACGTAATATCATATCAGCCAGACAATGACTTTATACCCTGTTAAGTATGTTTTAGTTCTATTGTATGATTACTTTTATATTCTTAATGTGATAATTATATCCAGTTGATCTGATGTCTCCTATTTTGTGATCTAATGTTTATATAATAATGATTTGATCCCCCTTGTTAAGTATATTTTAGTTATATGAGATGATTTCTTTTATATTCTTGATATGATATATATTGTCCACTGATCTAATGTCTACTATCATTTGATATGATAACTATTGTTCGCTGATCTCATGTCTACTGTCATGTGATAGATTCATAACAAAAAATGGAAAATATATCACATCAACACAGAACTAATATCAAATAAACCCAAACGTAATATCATATCAATTCATAACTAATATCACATCAACTAAAAACTAATATCATACCACAATACATATAGATCCAAAAAAATAAATTGAAAACATATCATATCAACATAGAACTAATATCAAATTAACCCAAACGTAATATCATATCAACTCATAACTAATATCACATCAACTAAAAACTAATATCATACCACAATACATATAGATCCAAAACAATAAACTAAAAACATATCAAATCAACACATACATAATATCAAATCAACTGAAACATAATATCATATCATTCGTACACAAATATCACATCATAACTTACCTTCCAACATAGATACCACGGATTCTTCATGTTTATCAAAATCAAACAATTCAGGAGCATCGTCTTCGCAAAAGAAATTAACTATATCACCACTCGTATCATCCATTGCAATTCCTTCAATCCAGAAAGATCTATCAAAAAAAAAATAGATGTTAAGCAATAATATTCGATCAAAAACAAAAAATAAGAAGAAAGTGCAAAACGTAAAAAACAAGAAAAATGAAAAACAGAACTGTAGAAACAACAAATTCAAACTCATAAATCAATCACCAGCATCAAAACATAGAAATAAATACCTTTATCATCAAATTCAAAGCAAAAACTCCATCAAAAGACAAAATAGAGCACAAACGACAACAAACTATGTGAAAAACAAAGACGAAAAATAGAGAAACAACAAATTCATAAACATAAATTAATTATCATCATCAAATATATATCGTAATTAAAATTGGAAGCAAAAGAATTCAAGCGAAAGACGAAGATGAAAAATGACATCAAAAGACGAAGCAAAGAAAAAGAAACACGCGGAGAAAAAGAAAAAAAAAAAAAAAGCTTATATAGCCTTTTGGTAAATAAAGGCGCGTGTCCAAATTTTTTTAAAAAAGAAACTACTAATTCAATTGGGAGCTAAAATAGAAACTACTACTATATTTGAGGTAGGTGTAAAATTGCATGGTGGTTACCAAACAAAAAAATACATTTAAATCACATGCATTCACGATTAATAAGAAAAAAATAATATTTTAATAATAAATTAGATCATGAGCCCGTGCATCTCATAGGGACCTATAGTAACTACCTAACGATTTGTAGTATTGTAATAATAATTTATACGTTTTTATTATTTGTTTCAATAAACAATATTTCATATGAATTTTAAATAAATGCCATTGTTTTGAAAATAAAAATTTTTTTGGAAAGAGTTTTGAAAATAATTTGTATATAAATTTTTAGTAAATGATTATATTAATAATATATTTGTGAGTATTATTATTATAGAATAAAATTTCTTATATAATGGACATAATGTGAATGATATTTTAATTCAAATATGTAATATAAAAATTAGAAGACTCTACAACAAGTTAGTGCTGATAAACTAATATGATATGTGTGCTTCACCTGAGTTCATCACAATCCAGTAACCTACACCATATTCTGTGTCATATCCAACAGTGACGACATCGTGGTCGAGTTGTGTTCCATAATACCCAGTAAAGACACACTATATATTGATGATTGTTCATTTAAAGGCTTAGAAATACAGGTTAAAAAATTCAAATGCTCATTTTGCAAACTAATCTACCAAAACCATAAGAAACTTCTGTACATAGTTCAAAGGGACCGCCAAAACATATTTATCCTGGATTTTGTATTTCAGTAAACAGAATGCTTCAAGTTCACAGAACAAATGACAAGTTACCGACGAATTGTAATAAAAGAGGAGGGGGAAGTTATTATCAAGTTGTAAAGTTGAAAAGCTCTGCCACCAGCTTAATGGCAACACTGACTGGCTAAAGAGCTAAAGCTTTCTTCAAGGAGTTCTTCTCATTTGTAGGCACATCTTCATAACCATCAATGGAAACAACTCGGGCATTTTTCTGAAATCAAACACAATCAATCTTGCATTAGGCAAATTAAAACAATCCAGATACTTTTAACAATCAAGAATAGAGATTTGAATCACACCCGACATTGATCACAAGTGCCATCACGAACATTATAAGGATAATCAGTCTCAGAATCTATACGGCCATTTTTAATTATGAATTTGAATGCATAGTCCATCAAACCTCCATTGCAACCCTGGTTATAGGCTTTGTCACAGTCAACCAATTCTTGCTCTGACAGGGTTATTAATTCTCCAGTTGCAATTTGATTAATTCCTTCAACAACTGCAATTGTTGAGAAAGCCCAGCAACTCCCTTTTTAAGACAAATTATTATACAGTTTAGATGAGCAAAGATCAGCAAAACGAAACAAAGAAGTTGGCAACAATTCATTACAAACAAAACTCAAAGCATCAACAAAGTCAAACTTTGTCCGTCTACTTTTGCTATTCTTACACCCACAGCAAGAACACCAACAGTTTAAACTCAAAACAAGAATCCTAACAGCAGTACGATGCCAATGTCTGATCTAAACATATATATTTACACGTTGACTTTTCTTCAAAAATGAAAATAACATTAAATCGAGGAAAAAGATAAACAATATAAGCCACCAGAAAAAAACAAAATCCCACACCTTAACAACTTAAATCAAGTCAAAACAATCACCATCAAAGAATAACACCAAGAAGCAGAGAAATCCTACTTTCTGGAACATTATTTTCTAGGTCCCACGAGAAATCTAAGTATTAACTCGCCATATTATAGATCGTGGACACACTTATAATAGAAAAAAATTTCTGTAGAATCCAATTCAAAGAGACATAAAGCAAAAGAAAATGAAGATAAAAGCAAGGATAACACTTAGAAACTAATATGATCTGTGTGTTTCACCTGGAAAATTCAAAAGCTCCATCTTTGCACCTATATTTAAGAAGCGCATCAGGTCAACTATTACAAATTCTTAAGTACTTCTTTATACACTACATTTGTTGTTGTGTTCGCTAGTTAACCTTCCTTGTCACAAATGAGAACCTTCAATAATCCTCTTGATTTAACCCTAGATATGGAAACATAGAGTTGTCCATTAGTAAAAACTGGTTTCTGTAAAAATAACCCAACATGAGAGAGTGATTGTCCTTGACTCTTATTTATTGTCATAGCGAAACAAACAACTACTGGAAATTGTCTTCTCAGTAACTTAAAGGGAGATCTTGCATTAGAAGGTGTTAACATCATCCGAGGTATGAATATGGGCTTGCCAATGTTACTGCCTGAAATAATTTTTGCTTCAATGACATGACTTCCCAATCTAGAAACCTGTAGTCTAGTACCATTGCACAAGCTAGAACTTTCATCAAAATCTCTAAGTAGCATAACGGGAATTCAAACCTTTGACACAAGCTTGTGATTATGTAAACAAGATGTTAAAATATTGTTTAGGAATTCAGGAGAGTAAAGAGCTTCATTAAAATACGTATCCTTATCTGATTTACAAATGGAATCAAAACTAAGATATACCTTTTCCTTCCCCGGTATAACTGAAACCAAGTAATCATTTAACTTGTCAACAACATAATTGGTGGGAGAAAGGATTGCTCTTTTCTGGAATTATCCCGAATACCATAGGTTCTCAACAATGGAAGGATAAGTAGAATAAACTAATGATTGAATAGGATGATCAGATTCTTGTATGAGAATGGCATCAGGAATTTCAAGAAGAGTTTCTCCATCATTAGGCTCACATACAGAACCATCTCCAACCTTCAAAATCCATTCAACAAACTTTTTTGTGTCATATGATTCTGCATGTTCAGATCCTTTATGTCTCATATTTGTTGTCAATCTGAGAACTTTACAAAAATCCCACAAGTAAGAAGAATTTAAAGCAGAATGCACAATATTTTGCCTACTTCCTTTGGGGACAACACGAAAAATCTGTCGAAAATCACCTTCCAAACACAACAACTTTCCCACCAAAAGGTTGTTGCAGACTCCTTGGATTAGAAGATCGAAGTACATCCCTTAAACTCCTATCAAAAGTCTCAAAACAGTGCTTGTGAATCATGGGTGCTTCATCCTAGATAATCAACTTGGTCTTATGCAACAAAATCAGTCAATTCACTACCGGGTTTAATGTTGCACATAAAATATTCATTAATATTTATAGGAATTCAAAATCTAGAATGTGCAGTTCTACCCCCAGGTAATAGTAGTGAGACAATTCCACTGGAAGCAACAGTTAATACAATATCACCCTTACCACGCAATGCTACGGATAATGCCTTCCAAATAGATGTTTTCCCAGTTCCTCCGTATTCATAAACAAAGAAAATACCACCCTCTCCTTTTGATAAAACATCAATCACTTGGTGATAGACCAGATTCTGTTCATTATTCAATCTGCAGAAAGTTTCCTGGTAATCCATCTTCGAAGACAAATGATGATAACAAAGTTCATCGCGAATTAACCTGTTGGATCCTAGAGAAATGATGTAATCATCTGGATATGGAAATGAGGCATAATTCTTTAGGTTGTTGCCATTGCTGGACAATATTTTTTCAATTTCACTCAAAGCATAATTTTTTAGTTTCTTATCACTAAGGTGCAGATCTGTAAAAAAAAAAAAAACACACACACACACACACACGAAATAAATTAGATATTAATATAGTTAGTAAATTCTGATTAATATTCTCAACTATAATGTTAATAATAAATATAATATATACATAAACTTACCTTTCATCTGAAGAATTAACCTCTGTTTGTTAAGAATGTCCTCCGACAATAATTTCCATGTTTCTTCCCACACAACCTCAGGTCTTGTTACAGTATCAGAAAAAAAATATAAATATTTCTTAAATAATGTCCAGATCCCCACAAGTATGCTTCTTTTATTGCTTCAATAAACTATTTGTCGCCATCCAATAGTCCGAGGGCGTAGCAAGCTCCTTTGAAGTTGGATAAACTATGCCATTAACGGTTCGTATGTTTTCATAACAGGTCGGTCCTCTAATTTTATTCAAAAAAACCCTCATATAATAGAATTCACCAGACCTTGGCGGCACATAATGAATCCTGCCAATCGAAAAGCCTTTTTTCCTCTGAGTCTACACCTTTATCCCTCTATTCCAAACAAATTTGGTAGGGAACTCGACATAAGTTAGCAATTTTGCTTTATCAGATGTTTGATTAGACTTCATTAATCCTAGAAACATTGATTCATTAATTCCAGGCTTACTCATAACATATTCAAGGTCATCACAATCATCAAAGATAAATGAATGTTCACCCTGAAAGATTATCTGCCTGGGCCTAGCCAGAAACTCACTTTCGTGCTATGCATTCCAGAATTGGATCTCTGACCAGGCCTAGATGCTAGCACAATGATATTCTAACCCTTTTGAAATAACATTGCACAAGATCTGGTTTGCACTTATTCGATTTACAAAGCAACAAAAATTTCCAATTAAAAGCGGAACTTTAGAAAATACCTTTGAAGTATGCTCTCAAGTGATTCTCTTGTATACCTAAAAACTTTTATTTCACGTTGTGTGGGCAACGATCTAGAAACCAATTTGATCAGCTAATCACCACAATCCACCTGCCAGAAAATTCCAGCACCACTGCACCTGGCACGTACAATAAACGCACCGATCGGAGAGAGAAAAAGCTACAAGCACAGCTGGTTTGAACATGCCAAAATTTTGGCCAAAGTAGAAGAAAAAACCAGCTGCACAAAGCTGCAAAAATTCGACTTGGAGAGAGAAAAAAATATTTCTCTCTCTAGAATTTTATCTCTCTAGTTTTCTTGTCTTGAAAACTTATGAATTGTGTATGTGGAATAGCTAATCCCTTGTCTATATATAGAGTTACAAGAGAGACCCCAAGTTGGGTTAGGATAGGTCTTCGTACTGGGTTTCTGTTTCCTTCAGTCTTGTTCCTGGACTGATACACATCCAACTAATATAAGGATCCACTTATCCCAAACCAGTTCCTGGTATGATTCACAACCAACTGATACAGGGATTCACTTATCCCAAACCAGTTCCTGGTATGATTCACAACCAACTGACACAAGGATTAATTAGTTACTTAATTAATTAAATCTACCTTTGTCAACAACCCAATACATAATTAATCGTACCACTAACAGATTAATTATGACAATACCATCCTACACCAGAATTGCTTCCGGAACAACTTAATTAATTTATATTCACAATCTCCCCACATCAAAGATATAGTGCTCGTTAATTTATTAATTTACTGATAAATTAATTAATCAACTTCTTCAATTTTGAGACTAGTACCACTCGACCTTTTTACTGTACCAGACATAAGTCCACCAGCTGGGTTTAGTATAATAAACATAACGAGCTCATCTCGGGAGCACCATCACCCCGGATGCATTGGTACATGGTTTCCTTTCAACAAGCAGCAACACACTAAGCAACTAAACACGTGCACCCAACCTACCAAGATTATTGTTCTCAATAGACCTCACCCATTGGCAGATCAAAGTACACTATATCTAATCCTCATACCAGCTCGAGTCTAGGGATTAAGAGATAGAATACCAAGAACGATTTGTCTATTAAATCAGTACAAGACAAATCATTCCTAATGGTCAAGTTCAATATGCCCCAGGCATATCTATATGATTCAATTAGTTTAGACAAACCAATTATCTGAATCACATAACAATCTAAACCGACAGTTTGTCCAAAGCTGTCTCGATTACTAACCTCATTTATATATTATGTCTTTCAACTAATGATAAGATCTACTGTGTCACACAAGACACCTCATCATCTACTTACATAATATAAATGGATATATCAAGCACAACAAAATATAACCAAAACATAAATCGATATATTACTGGGAAAATGTACAATACAAGCATAGCTTATGTGTTCAACTCCAACAATCTCCCCCTAATACTTAAGCTATGCTTTAAGTATACAACTACATACAACTCCTATACATTCTGCTGCTATATATCTAGAAAAACAGTCATAGCTCTCCTAAGTATCTGATTCCCATGACCACTACGTGAGCCTCAAAGACTTTTGAAGTCAATGTCTTTGTGAACGGATCTGCAAGGTTATCCTCTGATGCTATCTTAGCCGCAACCACGTCTTCCCTCTTTATGATGTCTCGTATCAGGTGGTACTTATGCTGTATATGTTTACTCTCCTTGTGGGCTCGTGGTTCCTTCAAGTTTGCTACTGCACTATTGTTATCACAATAAACCGTGACAGAGTTCTGCAAACCAGGAATCACATCTAAGTCTACTAGGAAGTTCTTGAGCCATACTGCTTCTTTCGCTGCCTCTGATACGGCAACGTACTTAGCCTCCATGGTAGAGTCCGCCACGCATTTCTGCTTGACACTCTGCCAAAATATGGCTCCACCTCCCAGAGTAAACACATACCCTGAGGCAGACTTGCTCTTTTCCCTAGCACTTTGGAAATCTGAATCTGTGTAACCTCGGGGTACCAGCTCAGGCGCCTGATAGACCAGAACTTGGTCCCTCATTCTGTGCAAATACTTGAGAATGCATTTTACTGCCTTCCAATGAGCTTTCCCGGGGTTACTCTGATATCTGCTTACCATGCCAAAGACATAACAGATATCAGGCCTCGTACACAACATGGCATACATGAGGCTTCCTACTGCCGAAGCTTAAGGAACTGCATTCATGGCTTCTATCTCTTCAACAGTTTTAGGGGACTGTTCCTTAGATAGATGCACTTCATGTCTGAAAGGTAGAAAAACTTTCTTGGAGTTATGCATGTTAAAATGGGCCAGAATCATATCTATGTACGAAGCTTGGGAGAGCGTTAACGAACGTTTCCTACGATCACGAATTATCTTGATCCCAAGGATATGTCCTATTTTCCCTAAGTCCTTCACATCAAACTACTTGGACAGCTATGCCTTTACGTCTAATAACACTTTCTTGTTGTTTCCAATCAATAGAATGTCATCTACGTAAAGCACAAAAAACACCACTGAGTTTCCATCACGTCTGCGGTGCACACATTACTCATCCGGACATTGAGTAAATCCGTAGGACTGGATTACCTCATCAAACCGGATGTTCCAAGATCTAGATACCAGCTTAAGTCCGTAAATGGACCTCTTAAGCCTGCAAACCTTATGCTCTTGGCTTTTTTTAATGAATCCCTCTGGTTCTTGCATAAAGATGGTTTCCTCAAGACTTCCGTTCAGGAAAGCTGTCTTGATATCCATCTATCAAATCTCATAATCTAAATAAGTAGTTATAGCCAAGAGAATCTGGATTGACTTAAGCATGGCTACAGGGGAGAAGGTTTCCTCATAATCGATTCTCTCTTTCTGAGTATACCCCTTCGCCACCAGCCTAGCTTTAAAAGTTTCCAACTTCCCATCAGGTCCTCTCTTACGTTTATAGTGAAGGAAAACAGAACAAGCCCGGGCTAAATCGAAAACGTCACTTTCGTGCAATGCATTCTGGAATCGGAAGCTTTCGAAAAAGCTCAGGCTCAAATTCATTTTCCATGAACGGATCTAGGCTTATATTTATTTAATTTATTAAATTGACATCTAATGCACAAAGATTACACCTTTAATTAAAAGCGGAAGGATTAAAGGTTATACCTTTGAAGCGAAGTCCAACCCAATAAGAAAAACTGAATCTTTATATACGAATACCACCAAAATCCAAAAGATGACTCCAAGAAAATTTCGAATATTGCTTGGGCAATAATCTACTCGCAAAGCCAACAAAAATCCCACAAGGAAATACCTCAAATCGGACTCAAAAAATTCCTAAAATCTGACCAGCACTTTGTATAGTACACCGCTGCTGCCTGCCGTTAAAAACCCACTGTCGGCGACCCAAAAACCGGCTCTGATTGCTGGAAATCAACCTTGCTTAGCCGTGATCTAGAAAACTTCAGCTGTGGATCACCAAGAGAGATTAACATGGCATGAAGTCGAATCAAATGCGCCAAGCCCGATTAACAAACCAGCACCGGAATATCGTTACTCAAAGTGGGCAGTCCCGGTTTTAAAAACTGCAAAGAAAAACCGGTAGAATAATAAATCCAAAGCTGGAAGGTGCGATCTTTAGGAAGAATCCAATTCAAGAAGTGAGATATCAAGTTCGTTTTTGAAAGAAAACTTCAAGAAGAAGAAGTTCTCTCTCTAGAACTTTCTCACTCTAAGAGGCAAGACTTGTCTTGCAAGGATTTCCTTAAGTTTCTTTGGCCTTAAGTTTTTTATTTATACGGAGCTCTAATGGAGACATAGTGGGTTTTGAGTTGGGCCTTTTAATTTGACTTTCGTTGACCGCTTAGTCTTTCCTAGACTAATCAACTCCAATCGAACCATTCGAATTAATTTCTTAAACCACTTCATGAATTTAATTTAATCGTACACTTAGGATTAATTAATTCATATAGAATTAATTTCTTAATCCACTTTGTCAATTAAATATTAATTAAACCTTTAGGATTAATTAATTCACTTTGTCGATTTGTCAAATACAAAATTAGTCGTACAACTATCGGACTAACTATGGAACTACCGCTCAAAAATGACTTTATATCGCGCCACTATATTTTCTTCCATCTCCCCATATTAAAGATCTAGTGCTCATCAATTTATCAATTTACTGACAAACTAATTCACCGACTTCATGGTATCCGAGTTTAGTACCACTTGAACTTTTTATTATACCGGACATAAAGTCCTCCCACTGGGTTTAGTATAACAAACCTTACGAGCTCATCTCGGGAGCACCATCAACCTGGTGAACCGGTTAGTGGATTCCTCCTACTAGCAATGGCATATAAGAAGCTAAACACAACATACCCAACCTACCGAGGTATAGGCCTCAATTGACAGCACTCTTTGGCAAATCAAAGTATACAATATTTAACTCTCATGCCCGTCCCAATCTCGGGATTGAGAGATGGAATACTAGGACCGAATTGACTACGCCGATCAGTATAAGTCCATTCTATCCAAACTGGTCATGCTCAATATGCCTCAGGCATATCCGTGTGATTTAATTAGTCTTGATAAACTAATTTCCAAACCACACGATAACATATACCGATAGTATGTTCAGACTATCTCAGTTACGAGCATACTTTTAATATATCAATACTTTAACCAATAATGGTATCTATTGTGTCTTTCCACACCAGGTTATCTAGTTCTATGATATAATGGAACAATTTAATACTGAAACAAAATGATATGTCATATGTGGATATTAGTTTTTGATAGAAGCCATAGCTTTTCTGTATTCAAAACTAACAATCTCCCACTAATACTCAAAACTATGCTAAGAAGTACAAAAAAAACTGTCCAACCCGCTATTACACTGCTGTCATTATGAAATCTACAGAAACACCTTTAAGCTCACTCACATGGCTCCACCAAGAATCTGACTCCCATGCCCTCCACATGTCTCTCAAAGACCTTTGGAGTCAATTGCTTTGTGAATGGATCTGCAAGGTTGTCATCTTATGCTATCTTGGCCACGATCACGTCTCCCCTCTTTACGATCTCTCGTATCAGGTGGTACTTGCGCTCTATGTGTTTACTCGGTTTGTGGGCTCGTGGTTCCCTCGAGTTAGCAACTGCACCATTGTTATCACAGTAAACTGTGATAGATCTAGGCAACTCAGGAACCACATCTAAGTCTATAAGGAAGCTCCGGATCCATACAGCTTCTTTCGTTGCCTCTGATGCAGCAACGTACTCAGCCTCCATGGTAGAGTCCACTACGCATTTCTGCTTGACACTCCCCCATACTATGGCTCCACCTCCTAGAGTAGACACAAACCCAGAGGCAGACTTACTCTTATCCATATCACCTTGAAAGTCCGAATCTGTGTAACCCAATGGTACAAGCTCATGCGCTCTATAAACTAGGACATAATCTCTCATCCTGCGCAAGTACTTGAGAATGCATTTTACTGCCTCCCAATGAGCCTTCTCAGGGTTACTCTGATATCTGCTAACCATGCCAACGGAAAAGCAAATATCAGGCCTCGTACATAACATAACATACATGAGGCTACCTACTGCAGAAGTATAGGGTACTGCCTGCATGGCATCTATCTCCTCAGCAGTCTTGGGACACTGCTCCTTAGACACTGCTTCTTAGAGTTCTGCATGTTAAAACGGGACAGAATCGTGTCTATGTAGGATGCCTGAGAGAGAGTCAGAGAACATCTTCTACGATCTCGAATAATCTTAATCCTAATGATATGTTCAGCCTTTCCCAAATCCTTCATATAATATTGCCTGGACAACCATGCCTTTACGTCTGACAACACCTTCTCACTGTTGCCATTCAGAACAATGTCATCTACGTAAAATATGAGGAACACCACCGTATCACTATCACACCTGTGATAAAAACACTGCTTATTCGGACACTGAGTGAATCCATAGGACTGGACAACCTCGTTAAAACGGATGTTCCAAGATCTGGATGCTTGCTTAAGTCCATAAATGGACCTCCTAAACCTGCATATCTTGTGCTCTTGACCCTGAATAATGAAACCCTCTGGTTGCTGCATAAAAATGGTCTCCTCAAGACTTCCATTAAGGAAAGCTGTCTTGACGTCCATCTACAAAATCTCATAATCCATATGAGCAGCTATGGCCAAGAGAATCCAGATCGACTTAAGCATAGCTACCGAGGAAAAGATCTTCTCATAATCGATACCCTCTTTCTGAGTATATCCCTTCACCACAAACCTAGCCTTAAAGGTCTCAACCCTCCCGTCAAATCCTCTCTTTCGCTTATAGACTCATTTGCACCCAATAGGTTGAAACCCATTAGGAAGGTCTACCAGCTCCCAGACCTGATTTTAGTCCATATAACCCATCTCAGCAATCATCACTCTCTGCCAAGAATCTGCATCTTTATCCTGGAGAGCCTCATTGTAGCCAACTGGGTCTGGTTCATGAGCACCAGGGATAAAGTCCAAAGACTCACCCAAACCCATGTACCTCTATGGCTGTCTAGCAACCCTCCCACTACGACGAGGTGCAGCCTGTGTAAGAGCATCATCTGTGATAGTGTGTGCAGTCTCTTGTGGTGTGTCTTCCTGTACTGCATCTAGAATAATGGACTAACTTCTAAGCTTTTCCAATACTACCTTGCTGCTTGACTTGTTATCTAAAATATAGTCCACCTCAAGAAATATGGCATTGGTGCTCACCACCACCTTCTGATCCTGAGGACTATAAAATAGACCACCTCTCGTTCCTTTGGGGTAGCCTACAAATAGCATAATCATTGATCTCGAATTTAACTTAACTGTATCTGCCTCAAGCACATGTGCTGGACAACCCCAAATCTTGAGATGTCTCATACTAGGTTTTCGGCCAGTCCACAACTCTAGGGGTGTTGTAGGCACAGATTTAGATGGAATGAGATTAAGGAGATAACACGCTGTCTCTAAGGCATAACCCCAAAACGAGGTAGGAAACTCACTATAACTCATCATCGATCTAACCATATCCATAAGAGTCCTGTCCTCCTATCTACTACACTATTCTGCTGGGGTGTGCCAGGTGCAGACAACTGGATCTGAATACCCTCCTCTGAAAAATAGGACCTAAATTCACTAGAGAGGTATTCGCCACTGCGATCGGATTGCAAGGCCTTGATACTCTTACCCAGATGGTTCTCCACCTCAGCCTTAAACTCTTTGAACTTGCCACAGTATTCAGACTTGTGGCGCATCAGGTATATGTATCTATATCTAGAGTAATCATCTGTGAAAGTCACGAAATACTCATAACCACCTCTAGTCTAAACTGACATAGGCCCACACACGTCAGAATGAATCAACTCTAAAACCTCTTTGGCCCTATACCCCTTTGCCTTGAAAGGCCTCTTGGTCATCTTACCCTTCAAGCAGGACTCACGGGTCGGATAGCTGTCAATATCCAATGAGTCTAAAGACCCATTATTGACCAATCTTTGAATCCTACTAAGGTTGATGTTACCGAGTCTCAGGTGCCAAAGATAAGTTTGATTCAAAGGGGAAGACTCTTTTCTCTTATTATGATTTGGTGATGAGTTACTAGTTTCTGTATTTTGCACAACTAGGGAGTTTGTCTTAATTAAAAACAGATTGTCAACCAATGTACCGGAACATATAAGTCTCTGGTTCTTTATAATAAAAATAGAATTATCAGAAAAAACACACTTATAACCATCCAATAAAAGTTTAGAAATTGAAAGAAAATTCTTCCGAAAACCTAGTACATAAAGACAATCTCTGACATAAAACTCCCACTGCAACAACAGAAACTCTGGTAGTAACCCCAAGGTAGACCTGCAACTCTCCCTCTCTAAGTAACTGGGTCACTTGGAACCCCTGCAAAGAATTACAAACATGATCAGTGGCTCCCGAATCCACACACCAAGTATCTGTGGGAATCGCCACTAAACACGTCTCAATAACTAGGAAAAATTTACACATACCTCGAGGCTTTGGGTAGTCCTTCTTCCAATGCCTTGCTTTGCCACATCTGAAGCACTTGCCTTTCGGCTTATGCTTCTTGGCAATGCCCGCCTTGGGTCCATGACCAGCTCCTGCTTTCTGGCCTCTCTTCCTCTTTTGCTTCCTGGCTTTGGGCCCAGCAGAGGAACTTGAGGGACCAACTGTAGCCAAGGCTTGCTTCTTCTCTGCGAATAGGCCCTCAGCAGACACCAATGCAGCCATGAGCTCGGGAATTGAATATGAGAGCTGGCCCATATTATAGTTTAACCGAAACTGCTCAAAACTGGGAGGCAAGCTCTGGAGGATGATATCAACCTGGGTCTCCCCATCAATGTCACCTCCCAATACCTCAATCTTATTGATACAGCTCATCATGTCCTGCACGTGATCCCTCACTGAAGTGCCCTCAGCCATCCTAGCATTCATGAGTTTCCTCATAGCTGACTGCTTAGCTGTTCTACCCTGATGTCCAAACATCTCCCTGAGGTTAAGTATCATATCGTAGGCTGAGGTAAACAACTGATGCTGGTGCTGTAGTACACTCAACATAGAAGCCAAGATGTAGCACTGGGTCAACTCATCAGCCTTCTGCCACCTCGTATATGGCTCTCGCTGCTCAGAGGTGGCATCATCACTGGGCTTAGGGGGACACTCCTCAGTGAGCATGTACTTGTAACCCTCAGCGGTAAGGACAATGCCTAGGTTACGTTTTCAGTCAATGTAATTTGGACCCGTAAGTTTGTTCTGATTCAAAATGACAGCTAGCGGGTTCAATGACATATCAACAACTGAAAAATAAACAGTCAAGTTTCAGTATACTTTTTAAAAATTTTGATATCCTCAAAACAATACATTCTCCTACCGACATCTCTCACACCGGGATTAACGTAGGTCACGTTGGGTGAACGTCTACGCCAACCCATATTCGCTTGAGAAGAACTGAAGTTCATTAATTTTATTATCTGACCAATGATCTTATGATCAATGAAATTAATAGTCGATAATTTTAGCCGTACTCAATAAGCAGTGTAACCTCTTAGGAGGAATACTACAAACGGTACACTAAGTGTTTGCCATTACGTGACTTCTAAGCTTGTTACTTAGGATACTATTGCGCCTCAGTTAGCGAGGGTGTCGCAACTTTCTCCAATTAAACATGCTATAGTCATCCCTTTAGAAATTCAATCTAGTGATATCTCGGGGTTGAAGACTTATTCGTAGGGAACAAGGCCCTTGGCCAGCGCTTCGGTCTAAACCACATCACATATGAATCCGTAATAGAGGCCATGGGGATATTTACCAACCCACTCCCACTTAGATTTTTAACTTTGAGGATTTTTTCGTTTTAACATGCAATATCTTAACAAAGGATATTCGCACCCATAAAACCGCTCGAGTTTTAATATGCGAATAATCTACCTTAGTTAATTGCACTTTACTTTTTAAAACATTTTGGTTTGGTTTTCGTTCATGCAAAATAAAATAAAAACACACAATCAACAAAAAGACATAAATACGGGAAATTAAAGAAATAAAAATTTCCCGACTATTATGGCCTTCTCTATAGTTGATTCCTTGATGCCTCGGTGACACGTCCCGTCATGACGCTCCCACTCGTTATTTGGATCCTCTCGATTCGTCTGGGTTTTCTCAGTTTACTACGTAATTAGGAATCACCCAAAATTTTGAGAAACCAAAACCCACGAATATAAGTTACCCAAAATAACGTCTTCGTCATAATACATAAATTATTATATACAAAGGCATTTTTCTAGGAATTTAAAGACAACATGATTATATCAAATCCTACTACAAGATTTTTCTAATCCTACACGGCTTCTAGCTCGTTATTACTATTACATATATTTCCATTCAAAAACAATACGAGCCCGGACATGTCCTGGGGTTTATGAATGAAAAATAAAATTCTACCATAATAGCCGGGAAATTAATAACCACCTGTTTAAACATTTCGACAAAAATAATAATGCCAAAATAAAGCCGTGTAATAAATCAAACATGTATAAAGCCAAAAACCTGGCTCTGCTACCATTTTGAAGGAAAACAGAACAAGCCCGGGCTAAATCGAAAACCTCACTTTCGTGCAATGCATTCCAGAATCGGAAGCTTTCGACAAAGCTCAGGCTCAAATTCATTTTCCCACGAACGGATCTAGGCTTATACTTATTTAATTTATTAAATTGACATCTAACGCACAAATATTACTCCTTTAATTAAAAGTTGAAGGATTAAAGGTTATACCTTTGAGGCAAAGTCCAACGCAATAAGAAAAACCGAATCTTTATATGCGAATACCACCGAAATCCAAAATATGACTCCAAGAAAACTCAGAATATTGCTTGGGCAATAATCTATCGAAGTGTACTCGCAAAGCCCACAAAAATCCCACAAGGAAATCCCTCAAATCAGACTCAAAAAATTCCTAAAATCTGACCAGCATCTTGTATAGTAGACCGCTGCTGCCTGCCATTAAAAACCCACTGCGGGCGACCCAAAAACTGGCTCCGATTGCTGGAAATCAACCGTGCTCAGTTGTGATCTAGACAACTTCAGCCGTGGATCACCAAGAGAGATCAACACGACATGAAGTCGAATCAAACGAGCCAAGCCCGATCAACAAACCAGCACCGGAATATCGCTACTCAAACTGGGCAGTACGGGTTTTAAAAACGGCAAAGAAAAACCGGCAGCCAAAGCTGGAAGGTGCGATCTTTAGGAAGAATCCAATTCGAGAAGTCAGATATCAAGTTCATTTTTGAAAGAAAACTTCGAGAAGAAGAAGTTCTCTCTCTAGAACTTTCTCACTCTAAGAGGCAAGACTTGTCTTGCAAGAATTTCCTTAAGTTTCTTTGGCCTTAAGTTTTCTATTTATAGGGAGCTCTAATGAAGACCTAGTGGACTTTTGAATTGAGCCTTTTAATTTGACTTTCGTTGACCGCTTAGTCTTTCCTAGACTAAACAACTCCAATCGACCCATTCGAATTAATTTCTTAACCCACTTCGTTAATGTCATTTACGCAAACCCTTTGGATTAATTAATTCATACAGAATTAATTTCTTAATCCACTTTGTCAATTAAATATTAATTAAACCTTTAGGATTAATTAATTCACTTTGTCAATTAGTCAAATACATAATTATTCGTACCACTATCGGACTAACTATGAAACTACCGCTCAAAAACAACTTTATATCGCGCCACTATATTTTCTTCTATCTCCCCACATTAAAGATCTAGTGCTCATCGGTTTATCAATTTACTGACAATCTAATTCACCGACTTCTTGGTATCCGAGTTTAGTACCACTCGACCTTTTTATTATACAGGACATAAAGTCCACCGGCTGGGTTTACTATAACAAACCTTACGAGCTCATCTTGGGAGCACCATCAACCTGGCTAACCGGTATATGGATTCCTTCGACTAGCAACGGCACGTAAGAAGCTAAACACAGCATACCCAACCTACCGAGGTATAGGCCACAATTGACCGCACTCTTTGGTAAATCAAAGCATACGATATTCAACTCTCACGCCCGTCCCAATCTCGAGATTGAGAGACAGAATACTAGGACCGAATTCACTACGCCGATCAGTATAAGTCAATTCTATCCAAATTGGTCGTGCTCAATATGCCCCGGGCATATCCGTGTGATTTAATTAGTCTAGATAAACTAATTTCCAAACCACACGATAATCTGTACTGATAGTATGTTCAGACTATCTCAGTTGCGAGCATACTTTTAATATATCAATAGTTTAACCAATAACGGTATCTACTGTGTCTTTCCACACCCCATTATCTAGTTTTATGATATGATGGAACAATTTAATACTGAAACAAAATGATATGTCATCTGTGGATATTAGTTTTTGATACAAGCCATAGCTTTTCTTTATTCAAAATGAACATGTAGACCCACTTGCATCCAATGGGCTTAAACCCATCTGGCTGGTCCACTAGCTCCCAGACTTGATTGTGGTCCATTGACCCCATCTCGGATATCATTTCCTTACGCCAAGATTTTGTATCTTTATCTTGGAGAGCCTCATTGTAGTTAACCGGGTCAGGTTTAGGCGCGCCTGGGACTAGGTCTGAGGCCCCTCCCACGGCAATGAACCTATCAAGCTGTCTCACAACCCTCCCACTACGACGAGGCACCAACTGTGTAGGCGCATCATCTGTGATCTCATGTACAGTGTGTGGTGTATCTACTTGTGCCGGTGCATCAGGATTAGTAGTTTGTCATTAAGCTCCTCTAGTACTATCTTACTCTTGGGCTTGTGGTCTAAGACATAGTCCTCTTCCAAAAATCTAGCGTTGGTACTAACCACCACTTTCTGATCTTTAGGACTATAAAATAGACCACCTTTTGTTCCCTTAGGATATCCTACAAACAACATTAATTCAGTTCTCGCATCTAACTTAGTCGTATCTGCCTGAAGCACATGTGTTGGGCAACCCCAAATTCTGAGATGTTTTAGACAGTGTTTGCGCCCATTCCACAACTCTACTGGGGTTAAAGGTACGGTTGTAGATGGTACAAGATTAAGAATATACATCGCCGTTTCTAAGGCATATCCCCATAACGAACTTGGCAAATCACTATAGCTCATCCTAGACCTAACCATTTCCATGAGAGTCCGATTCCTCTTTTCTGCTACAACATTCTGCTGTGGCGTGTCAGGTTCAGACAACTGAGACTGAATTCCAACCTCACTGAGGTATTCTAAAAATTCATGGGACAGGTACTCCCCACCACGATCTAAACGCAGTGTCTTGATACTCTTACCATGATACTTTTCCACATCTGCCTGAAACTCTTTGAACTTGACAAAACATTCAGACTTGTGACGCATTAGGTAAATGTACTCATACCTTGAGTAGTCACCCGTTAACGTCATGAAATACTCGAACCCTCATCGTGCCTTGACCGTCATTGGTCCAAAAAAGTCAGAATGAATCAACTCTAATACTTCCTTAGCTCTATAACCTTTTGCCTTAAAAGGTCTCTTGGTCATTTTACCTTCAAAGCAAGATTCGCAGGTTGCATAACTGTCAATCTCTAATTAATCTAAAGGTCCATCATCGACCAACCTCTGAATCCTACTAAGGTTTATATGACCTAGCCTGAGATGCCAAAGATAGGTTTGATTCATTTCTGAAGGTTTCTTCCTCTTATTAATGTTAGATAAAGAGCTATATGTTCATATGTATTGTGCAACAGGGGAATTAGAGTTAACCACAAAGAAACTGTCAGCCAATGAACCAGAACAAATAAGTTTTCCATTTCTTCTAATAAATACAGACTCATCAGAAAAAACAAACGTATCACCTTTCTTCAAGAGTTTAAAAACCGAAATAAGGTTCTTTCTAAAACTCTGTACATAAAGACAATTAACTAACTCTAATCTACAATTTTTGAAATTTAAATTGACCAGTCACACTGCTTCTACTGACACTCTCGTAGTGTCGCCTATGTAGATGTCCAGCTCGTCCTCTCTAAGCTTCCGGGTTACTTGGAACCCCTGCAAAGAATTACAAACATGATCAGTGGTGCCTGAATCCACACAACAAGTATCTGTGGGAATCACCGCTAAACATATCTCAGTAATTAGGGAAGAAACTATCGTACCTTTAAGCTTTAGACAATCCGCTTTCCAGTGTCCCGTTTTACCGCACTTGAAGCACTTGCCTTTGGGCTTGCTCCTCTTTGCAATCTCGGGCTTCGCAACAAGTTTCCTGGCATTCTTCTTCTTATTATTATTCTTGCCTTTAGGCATAGAAGAAGAACCTGAAGCCTTTACTGCGACCAAAGCTTGCTTCTTCTCGTGGAAGATGCCTTCGGTTGCCACCAAATCGGTTAAGAGCTCAGGTAGAGTATAGACTCTTTGGTTCATATTGTAATTGACCCGAAACTGCTCAAAACAAGAGGGTAAACTCTGGAGAATAATATCTATCTGACTTTCTGAGTCGATTTCTCCTCCCAACACCTCTATTTTAATGATGTGACTAATCATGTGTAGCACATGATCTCTCACCGATCCGCCTTCAGCCATCTTTGAGTTCATTAACTTCCTCATGGCTACTTGCCTAGCAGTCGTGCCTTGATATGCGAACATTGTTAGTTTTGAATACAGAAAAGCTATGGCTTGTATCAAAAACTAATATCCACAGTTGACATATCATTTTGTTTCAGTATAAATTTGTTCCTTTGTATCATAGAACTAGATAACGGGGTGTGGACAGACACAGTAGATACCGTTATTGGTTAAAGTATTGATATATAAAAAGTATGCTCGTAACCGAGATAGTCTGAACATACTATCGGTATAGGTTATTGTGTGGTTTGGAAATTAGTTTATCTAAACTAGTTTTAATCACACAGATATGCCCGGGGCATATTGAGCACGACCAGTTTGGATAGAATTGACTTACATTGATCGGCGTAGTCAATTTGGTCCTAGTATTCCGTCTCTCAATCCCGAGATTGGGACGGGCGTGAGGGTTGGATATCGTGTGCTTTGATTTGCCAAAGAGTGAGGTCAATTGAGGCCAATACCTCGGTAGGTTGGGTATGCGGTGTTTAGCTTCTTACGTGCCGTTGCTAGTTGGAGGAATCCACGTACCGGTTCGCCGGGTTGATGGTGCTCCCGAGATGAGCTCGTAAGGTTATTATACTAAACCTGGCCGGTGAACTTTATGTTCGGTATAATAAAAGGACGAGTGGTACTAATCTCGGAAACCAGGAAGTCGGTGAATTAATTTGTCAGTAAATTGATAAATCGACGAGTGCTAGATCTTTAATGTGTGGAGATAGAATAAAATATAATGGCGCGATGTAAAGTCATTTTCGAGCGGTAGTTCCATAATTGGTCCGTTAGTGGTACGACCGATTATGCATTTGACTAATCGACAAGGTAAATTAATTAATCCAAAAGGTTTAATTAATATTTAATCGACAAAGTGAATTTAGAAATTAATTCGATTTTGAATTAATTAATTCTAAGGGTTCGATTAAATTAAATTATCAAAGTGGATTAAATAAATTAATTTAAATGGGTCGATTGGAGTTGATTAGTCGGGAAGACTTAGCGGTCAACGAAAGTCAAATTAAAAGGCCTAACTCGAGAGCCCATTAGGTCTCCTTAGAAGCTCCCTATAAATACAACTTGTTGGGCAAGAAATCAAAGAAGAAACTTGGCAGCCAAGAAAAGGCTAGAGTGAGAAAGATTAGCTTAGAGTGAGAACTTCGTCTTCCTTATTGAAGCTTCTTCTCGAAGTCAGCTAAGACAACTTTCTTCTTCGGAGAAACTCAGTAATCAAGCTGCCCGGATTTTCTTCTTGAGTCGCTGGCCGTTTGTTCATTATTTTTGCGCCGCTGTCCAGTGCAGCAGGAAACCCGCGACACTGCTGCAGCGAAGGGAAAACCCGGCGCTGGTTTTCTTTGGTGCCTTGAGCCGGCCTGGTCTTCACATTGATCTTCCGATGGAGTGATCCGTGAAGCCGGGCTGTACAGATCGGGACCAGAGAGATCAGTCCGGTGGTCGGTTTTCTTCAGGCGGTCCGGCGACTTGCGCTGCAGTCTTCAAAATCTGGGCAGCAGCAGTTTTTTCTTTAAAAAGATTCAATTTTTGAGTTTTCTTTCGGAGCAAGTTTCTTGGATTTTGGTTAATTTGCCATGGGTAACTCCGTAGACAATAGCCCACACTATTTCGGAGTTCGTATTGGAGATATTCTTCGGATTTCTTGTGGAATTTGCGTCAAAGATTTGGTTTTTCTTTAGGCAAGGGACTTCGCTACAAAAGGTAGAATCTTTAAATTCCACTTTAATTAAAGATTTAATTTTTGTGTCCCGATTAATAAATTAAATAAGTATAAGCTAAGATCCGTTCATGGGTAAACTAATTTGAGCCTGAGCTTGGTCGAAAGCTTCCGATTCTGGAATGCATTGCACGAAAGTGAGGTTTTCGATTTAGTCCGGGCTTGTTCAGTTTTCCTTCAAACATCTCTCTCAGGTGAGCCATTATGTTGAAGGTAGAGACCATAGGATGAAGCTGATGTTGCATCACATTTGACACAGTGGCCAAAATATAGCACCGTGCCATCTCATCCGTTTTTATCAACTGGGCGTAGGTATCACTATCCTCTTGAGGAGAGTTCTCATCAAGCACATCTGGGTATACTTTGGTGAGCACAAACTTATATTGCTCAGCCGTCAGGACAATGTCCAAGTTACGACTCCAGTCGACATAATTGGTTCCAGTTAATTTATTGTATTTCAAAATAGCAGCTAAGGAGTTGAATGTCATATCAATAAAACTTTAAAATAAACAAACAGACAATGATTTAGTTATTAACCTAGAATTTTGAAAACCTGAAATTCTAATAATTATTGACTTCCCTCAAAACAATAATTATAATCCGCCAACATCTCATTCACAGGAATTCTTGCAAGCCACGCAGTGTGGACGTTTACACTAACCCACATTAGTTTGAGAAGAACCAAGTTCATTAACTACACTATCTGACCAAACCATCTATTGATCAATGTAGCTAATAGTTGGTGCTTTCAGCCATACAAATAAGCAACGTAACCTCGCGGGAGGAATACTGCAGATCGTACACTAAGTTTATGCCATCACGTAGCTTCGGAGTTTGTTACCTCAGGATAGTGTGCCTCAGATGGAGAGGGTGTCGTATTTCTCCTAGTTAAACTTACTCTAGTCATCTTACTTAGAAATTCATAATCTAGTGATCTCGGGGTTGGACTCATCCGAATGGAGGAAGGCCTTAATGCCAACACGCGAGCCCACCCACATCGTATATGAACTCGCAATGGTGGCCATGGGGATATTAAACTAACCCGCTCCCACTTAGATTTCCATGTTGAGGGTTTTTCCGATTTTAACATGCAATTAACTAACCCTAAGTTATATGCATCATAAAACCGACATGCTTTAAAATTATGCATCTAAAATACAACATAAAAATAAAGCATAAAAATTAAAACAATAAATACGGGAAATAAATAGGAAAAATAAATTTCCCGACTATTATGGTTTTAATCGATTCCATCTTCTGCCTTGATCTAGTGTCCCGCCACGTCACTCGATGGAGAGAGTCCTGAAATTCAAAACACGAAAACTGGAGGCAAAATGGGCCAGAACGCCCACAGAGCACCGCGCGCGCAATCCTCATGAGTCGCGAGCGAGGCCCAGCTGCCTGTTGCGCCGCGCGGCAGCCCGCTGCCGCTAGAGGTTATCGGTTGTGGCCCCTGTCGGCGGGTCATCGCCAAAGCCGCCCCCTGCCGCCAATCCCTCATTCACTTTTTTTCACGCTATTTGGTCTTCTTGCAATTCATTCTGGACGATGACCCAAAACCCATGAATTGAAGTTGCCCACCATAACGCATTCGATTACAAAAATTAATTCTCCTACTACAAGGCTTTCTATGAAAATTAAATAATCCAAATTACATACTACTACAGATTTGATCTAATCCTACACGGCTTCAAGCACGTGGTTATACTATTACAAACATTCATAATAAAATCAAATCTGGACATGTCCCGGAGTTTAATTAAAACCCATACAAACGTAATCATAATAGTCGGGATTTCTTAACTACCTGCAAAATAAAACCATGTAATAAATTGAACAAGCACAAAACCCAAAACCAGGCTTTCATACCAATTGAAAGATTATCTGCCCGAGCCTAACCAGAAACTCACTTTCGTGCTATGCATTCCAGAATCGGAATCTCTGGCCAGGCCTAGACGCTAGCACAATGCTATTCTAACCCTTTTGAAATAACATTGCACAGGATCTGGGTTTGCACTTATTCGATTTACCACGCAACGAAAATTTCCAATTAA
This sequence comes from Knoxia roxburghii, assembly GCA_030378225.1. Taxonomy (NCBI): domain Eukaryota; kingdom Viridiplantae; phylum Streptophyta; class Magnoliopsida; order Gentianales; family Rubiaceae; genus Knoxia; species Knoxia roxburghii. The sequence goes on along the minus strand of CM059415.1, from coordinate 37,648,234 downwards.
AAGCGGAACTTTAGAAAATACCTTTGAAGCGTGCACTCAGGTGATTATCTTGTATGTCTCAAGACTTTGATTTCACGTTGTGTGGGCAATGATCTAGAAACCAATTTGATCAGCTAAACACCACAATCCACCTGCCAGAAAAATTCTAGCACCGCTGCACCTGGCACGTACAATAAGCGCACCGCTCGGAGAGAAAAAAGCTACACGCACTGCTGGTTTGAACAGGCCAAAATTTTGGCCAAAGCTGAAGAAAAAAACCAGCTGCACAAAGCTCCAAAAATTCGACTTGGAGAGAGAAGAAAATATTTCTCTCTCTAAAATTTTATCTCTTTAGTTTTCTTGTCTTGAAAACTTATGAATTGTGTATGTGGAATAGCTAATCCCTTGTCTACATATAAAGTTACAAGAGAGACCCCAAGTTGGTTTAGGATTGGTCTTCCTACTAGATTTCTGTTTTCTTCAATCCTCTTCCTGGACTGATACGCATCCAACTGATACAGGGATCCACTTATCCCAAACCAGTTCCTGTTATGATTCACAACCAACTGATACAGGGATTCAATTATCCCAAACCAGTTTCTGGTATGATTCGCAACCAACTGACACAAGGATTAATTAATTACTTAATTAATTAAATTTACCTTTGTCAACAACCCAATACATAATTAATCACACCACTAACGGATTAATTATAGCACTACCATCCTACACCAGAATTGCTTCCGGAATAACTTAATTAATTTATATTCACAATCTCTCCACATCAAAGATATAGTGCTCATTAATTTATTAATTTACTGATAAATTTATTAATCAACTTCTTTAATTCTGAGACTAGTACCACTCGACCTTTTTACTATACCGGACATAAGTCCACCAGCTGGGTTTAGTATAATAAACATAACGAGCTAATCTCGGGAGCACCATCACCCCGGACGCACCGGTACATGGTTTCCTTTAGACAATCAGCGGCACACCAAGCAACAAAACACATGCACCCAACCTACCGAGATTATTGGCCTCAATAGACCTCACCCATTGGCAGATCAAAGTACACTATGTCTAATCCTCATGCCCGCTCGAATCTAGGGATTAAGAGATAGAATACCAAGAACGATTTGTCTATTAAATCAGTACAAGACAAATCATTCCTAATGGTTAAGTTTAATACGCCCCAGGCATATATATATGATTCAATTAGTTTAGACAAACCAATTATCTGAATCACATAATAACCTAAACCGACAGTTTGTTTAAAGCTGTCTCGGTTACGAACCTCATTTATATATTATGTCTTTCAACCAATGATGAGATCTACTGTGTCACACAAGACACCTCATCATCTACTTACATAATATAAATGGACATATCATGCACAACAAAATATAACCAAAACATAAATCGATATATTACTGGGAAAATGTACAATACAAGCATAGCTTATGTATTCAACTCCAACACATCCGGCAAATGAAATGTCAATCTTTCCACAGATGGAGTCCTGTAGTGAATATCAAACCCATATAATCTCCACACAGCCTCACAAGGAGAAATATATCAAGAATCATAATATGTTTTTATCTCATCAATATCATTTTTATCTTTTCTACTGACATCATAATTGTCATCTTCTAACAGTAGTAACTCTGTCATTTCCCTTGTTGATGTAGTTAAAAAGATACTTTATGGCCCTAGACTGATTACATCACTCAATGTTAATGTGAGCACGGTACCTCTTCAGCACTCCTGTGTTGTACGTGATAACAAATCTATTGTCCAAGATTACTCAATTCTTTTACACTGTCCTTCCATCATCCTGCCTCCTATAAATAGGATAACTATCCTCATCAACTGAACTAAATTCCCTATAATCATTTGGAAAGTTTTTGGAACAACTGTCGTGTCTCATGCATGGGCATTTCGGATTAGAAACACCACAAGGACCATGAATAATAAATTCCTTCACCAGATCATAAGTTTCAAGATCAGAGTTATTATCAAGAATTTCCGCACATATAATAATGTCAATATGATCCGAACTTGAAAACTTGTCTTCAAGATGCAAGAACAATATTATGTGAGAGTGAGGGAGCCCTCGTTTTTTAAATTCCACTATATAGACAACTACAACATAACAATGATACAATTAAAATTCCATGTCATGAAGATAATTACAGAGAGATGAAAATAAGATAATGACATAATTATGAGTAAGTATTATAAAAAAATATAAAATCAAACAATTATAAATAAATAAATCAATAAATATTCAATATGTAATTTAAATAAAATAAAATGCAATTAATAATAAATCATAAAATCATAAAATAATTATAAAAATAAGATAATGAGATAATTATGAGTAAGTATTATAAAAAACTATAAAATCAAACGATTATCAATCAATTAAATATAATTTAAATAAAATAAAATGTGAGTAATCATAAAAGTCTAAATTAATTACGAAAATAAGATAATGTAATGCGATAATTATGAGTAAGTATTATCAAAAATTATAAAATCAAACGATTATAAATCAATCAATCAATATTTAATATATAATTTAAATAAAATCAAATGTGATTAATAATAAATCATAAAATAATTATGAAAATAAAATAATGAGATAATTATGAATAAATATTATCAAAAACTATAAAATCAAATGATTATTAATCAATTGAATATAATTTAAAAAAATAAAATATGGCTAATAATAAAATTCGTAAAATAATTACGAAAATAAGATAAGATAATGAGATAATTGTAACACCTAGTGGTACAGTGTTACCCTCAAGCAACAAACATACAGTATCTTGTACTCTATTCCCTAGCTCAATCAGTAAAACAAGTGAGTCTGAAATGTAAGTATAATTATTAGTCTGAAATTACTAAACTGAATTGCTTGCAAATTTTTCCTTATTTTCAATATTTATAATTCTTTTTAGTTTTTTTCTTTCAATAAATTTATTTTAATAAATATTTTTTAAAAAAATATTTTATCATTTAAATAAATAAAATATATATTTATGATGTGAATTTTTTTAATAATTTTAACAAATATATGATATTTATTTAATTATTATTTTAGTTTTAAATTAATAATGACATTCTAATTTCTTATTAAAAGTTTTAAAAATATTTTTATTAGTAGAATTTCATATTATTAACTAAAAAAATTATACATCTTAAAAATTATATTATATATTAAAATATATGTGTCTAACTTAATGAATTCAGATTTTAAAATTCAGACTTTAAACTTGAATGTTCAAAGCTCAAATTAAGTTTTATATAGTAACCATACATAGGAAAACAATAACTAACACCAGCAAGCACCAGTAGTTTATTTCATATTCCCTACTCACAGGTTCATTTGTACACATCACAAGGCAACTAGCCTATCCAACGTTGCTTTAGAACACAAACCAAGAACTAACAACCTCAACTCTACACAAGATAGTTTACATGGTTACCACACTAGTGTACATGACACAGTACCGGTACTTTAATCTTCCAGTCCTCTATGTTGCACTCTGCCCAACCTGGAGTCAGTAAAGAAAGTATGATAAGTACTCAGAGAGTACTCTGTGAGTGGTTCTAACAACCCACTCAAGCATACATTAACACGCAGAATATTCGGTAAACGAGGAAAACATGTTACCCCACAGCATATCGACACACCGCAGCACATAACAATACACACAGCAAATAATATATAATTTTAAACCGGCTAAACTGTCCAGTTCCCGGAGGTCTGTAGGAAGCATAACCAGTAAAACCATACTGTCCGAATCACCTTAGCCAGACTGCATCCACCCTTCGTCCTCCTGACATCCCGACTGTCTGTTCGGTGCAAAAATCACTGCCTGGCCTCGTGCCCCAGTACAGGTCCTGCCCACCGGCAATAGGAGGTCCGCACAGGATGGGAATTCCCCAAAAAATACAATCACAAATAAAACACTAAAAATAACAACCAGTGTTGGAAATAAGACGAATTTGAATGAGAATTAACTTTCTCATTGTGTTGGGACAATCAAGAGTAATACCAAAAGGCCTGATCAACCTACGATTTATTCTGTAATAAGCTGAAAGGTTGTAACTATTCATGAATGAATTTAATAAGCAAATGAAAATGTATATAATATGTTAGATACATTGAAATATTTCTATAAAGAATCTAATTTGTTAGATATATTGAAACGTATGTACAATGAATCTGTTATGCACCTATTCAGTTACACCAAAGGATTTTGTACCTATAAATAGTGGTTCATTTTCAAGCCTTCAGCACCCCTATTCTGAAACATTATTCTTGAGTTCCTTAAGTCTCCTTTATCTCTTTTTCTTGGTGTTCATCATTCCTCTCTGTTCTAGTTCGTGGTGAGACTGTTTCGTGCAAAACAGATTTCACGTATCCGTTGTATCCTGGTAAACAGTTGTCTAGTTTGTTGGATTTGAATACATAAGCTATGCTTGTGTTGTACATTTTCCCAGTTTAATATATCGATTTGTGTTTCAGTCATATCTTGTTGTGCATTAATCGTCCATTTATGTTATGTGAGTAGATGATGAGGTGTCTGGTGCGACACAATAGATTTCATCATTGGTTGAAAGACATAATATATAAATGAGGTTCGTAACCGAGACAGTTTTGGGTAAACTGTCGGTTTAGGTTATTATGTGATTCAGATAATTGGTTTGTCTAAACTAATTGAATCATATAGATATGCCCGGGGCATATTGAACTTGACCTTTAGGAATGATTTGTCTTATACTGATTTAATAGACAAACCGATCCTTGTATTCTATCTCTTAATCCCTAGACTCGAGCGGGCATGGGATTAGACATAGTGTACTTTGATTTGCCAATGGGTGAGGTCAAATCTGGCCAATAGGCTCGGTGGGTTGGGTACGCGTGTTTAGTTACTTGGTGTGCTACTGCTTGTCGAAAGGAAATCATTTACCGGTGCATCCGGGGTGATGGTGCTCCCGAGATGAGCTCGAAATGTTTATTATACTAAACCCGGCCGGTGGACTTATGTCCAGTATAATAAAAAGGTCGAGTGGTACTAGTCTCGAAATTAAAGAAGTTAATTAATTAATTTATCAGTAAATTAATTTTAATTAACGAGCACTATATCTTTGATGTGGGGAGATTAATGAATATAATTTAATTAAGTTATTATGGAAGCAATTCTGGTATAGGATGGTAGTGCCAAAATTAATCCGTTAGTGATACGATTAATTTTATAATGGGTTAATTGAATAGGTAGATTTAATTAATTAATTGGTTAATTATTCCTAAGGGTTAATTCAGTAATTAACAAAGTGGAATTATTTAATTAATTCCTAAGGGTTAATTAAGTAATTAACAAAGTGGAATTAATTAATTAATTAATTAAGTCTTAAGTTTCAATTGGAATTAGGAAATCCTAGAGATTAGGAAATCTAGTAGGATTTGGTTTATCCTATCATATTGGTTGCCTAATTGGATTTGGAAACTAATTCATTGCCTAAACCCATTAGGAAGACCAATCCTAAACCAACTTGGGGTCTCTCTTGTAACTCTATAAATAGAAAAGGGATTAGCTATTCAAGAAACACAATTAATCCACAAGATTTCTAGAGATAGAAAATTCTAGAGAGAAAAAACGTTTCTCTCTCCAAGTCGAATTTTCAAGAAAGTGTGCGGCTAGTTTTTGGGTTTCTATTGACTGAATTTCGGCTTTGGTTTATACCAGCTGCGCGTAGCTTTCTCTCTCTGCGGGCAGTGCGTTTATAGTACGTGCCAGGTGCTGCGGTGCTGGATTTTTCTAGCAGGTGGATTGTGGTGAGTAGCTGATCAATTGACTTCTAGTTTGTTGTCCACACAACGTGAAGTCATAGTCTTGAGGCATACATGAAAATCACCAGGTGCACTCTTCAAAGGTATTTTTCTAAGGTTCCGCTTTAATTAGAAATTTTTGTTGCGTGGTAAATTGAGCAAGTGCAAACCCATATCCTATGTGGCAAATTATTTAAATTGGTATCAGAGCCAAGTTTAGGGGGTTCTGTGCTTGTTCGATTTATTACATGGTTTTATTTGCAGGTGGTTTAGAATCCCGACTATTTTGGTTACGTTTGTATGGGTTTTAATTAAACTCCGGGACATGTCCGGATTTAATTTTATTATGAATGTTTGTAATAGTATAACCACGTGCTAGAAGCCGTGTAGGATTAGATTAAATCTGTAGTAGGATTTTTTCTATGTAATTTCGATTATTTAATTTTCCTAGAAAGCCTTGTAGAAGGAAAATTGATTTTTGTAATCTAAGGCGTTATGGTGGGCAACTTGAATTCGTGGGTTTTGGGTTATCGCTAATTCGTAGCAACCCAGAACGAATTGCAAGAAGACCAAATAGCATGGGAAAAAGCGAAGGAGGAATTGGCGGCAGGTGGTGCTGCAGGGAGCGCAGGGCCGCGTGCACGGCCCGTGCTGGCAGTGCGGCCTTCGGGCCGTGCTATGGCACGGGCGGCCCGTTTGGGCCGTTCGGGCTGTTTTTGGCCCGTTTTTCCTCCAGTTTTCATTTTTTGAAGTTCAAGACTCTCTCAATCGAGTGACGTGACGGGACACGAGATCAAGGCAAATGATGGAAGCAATTAAAACCATAATAGTCAGGAAATTTATTTTACGTATTTATTTCCCGTATTTATTTTTTTAATTTTTATGCTTTATTTTTATACTATATTTTAGATGCACGAATTAAAGCATATCAGGTTTTATGGTTGCATATAACTTAGATTAGTTAATTGCATGTTAAAACCAGAAAAACCCTCAATTTGGAAATCTAAGTGGGAGCGGGTTGTTTTATATCCCCATGGCCACGATTACGGGTTTATATGCGATGTGGGTGGGCTTGCGTGTTGGCATTAGGGTCTTCCTCTATTCGGATGAGTCCAGCCCCGAGATCGCTAGACTATGAACTTCTGAGTAAGATGACTAGAGCGAGTTTAACTAGGAGAAATGCGACACCCTCTCCATTTAAGGCGCACTATCCTGAGGTAACAAACTCAGAAGTCACGTAATGGCATACACTTAGTGTACGATCTGCAGTATTTCTCCCACGAGGTTACGCTGCTTCCTTGTACCGCTAAAAGCACCGGTTATTTGCTACATTGATCAAAAGATCGTTGGTCAGAAAGTGTAGTTAATGAACTTGGTTCTTCTCAAATGAATGTGGGTTAGCGTAAATGTCCACACTGCTTAGCTTGCGAGAATCCCGGTGGATGAGATGTTGGTGGATTAAGATTATTGTTTTGAGGGAAGTCAATAATTAATTCGAATTTTTCAAAATTCTAGCATATATAACTGAAACATTGTTTGTTTATTTTCCAGTTTAAATCGATATGGCATTCAATCCCTTAGCTGCTATTTTGAAAAATAACAATTTAACTAGAACTAATAATGTCGATGGAAGTCGTAACTTGGACATTGTCCTTAGGGCTGAGAGCGTTCCTGTGAGAGATCATGTCATCGACATGATTAGTAACATCAACAAGGTTGAGGTAGTGGGAGGTGAAATCGTTGGTGAAACCAAAGCCGATATTGTCCTCCGGAGCTTGCCTCAAAGTAATGAGCGGATTCGGTTGAACTACAACATAAGTAAGATGTTGTGGAGTTCATCCGAGCTCTTGGAAGAGTTGGTGGCGGCTAAAAGTGTTCTTCAAGAGAAGAAGCGAGCTTTAGTCGCAGTCGAAGCTTTAGAATCTTCTTTTGAGCCTGAGGCTAGAAAGAAGAAGATGAAGAAGCTCAAGGGAATAGCTCAAGTGGCGCAAATTTCTCCTAAGCCATGTATTGCAAAGAAGAAGTCGAAAGACAAGTGCTTCAAGTGCAATAAGACAGGACATTGGAAAGCGGATTGTCCAAAGCTTATAAGTACGATAAATTCTGCCTTAATTACTGAGACATGTTTAGCAGTGATTCTCACAAATACTTGGTGTGTGGATTCAGGTGCCACTGACCATGTTTGTAATTCTTTGTAAGGGTTCCAAGTAACCCGGAAGCTTAGAGAAGGCGAATTGGATATCTACTTGGGCGACACTACAAGAGTGTCAGCAGAAGCAGTGGGAGTAGTTAAGTTGAATTTTGAAAATTCTAGCTTAGAGTTAGTTAATTGTCTTTATGTACCGAGTTTTAGAAAGAACTTGATTTTGGTTTCTAAACTTTTGAAGAACGGGTATAAGTTCATTTTTTTCTGATGACTGTGTTGCTATTAGAAGAAATGGAAAACTTATTTGTTCTGGTTCATTGGCGGATAATTTGTTTGTGGTTAACTCTAACTCCCCTGTTGCGCAAAACATAGAAATAGATAGCTCAGTATCTAACATTAATAAGAGGAAGAAACTTTCTGAAATGAATCAAACCTATCTTTGGCATCTCAGGCTAGGTCATATAAACCTTAGTAGGATACAGAGGTTGGTCAATGATGGACCTTTAGGTTCATTAGATATTGACAGTTATGCAACCTGCGAATCTTGCTTGGAAGGTAAGATGACTAAGAGACCTTTTAAGGCAAAAGGTCATAGAGCTAAAGAAGTATTAGACTTGATTCATTCTGACTTGTGTGGACCTATGACGGTCCAGGCACGAGGCGGATTTGAGTATTTCGTGACGTTCACGGATGACTACTCTAGGTACAGGTACATTTACTTAATGCGCCACAAGTCTGAATCTTTTGGCAGGTTCAAAGAGTTTCGGGCAGATGTGAAGAAGCATCATGCTAAGAGTATCAAGACACTGCGTTCAGATCATGGTGGAGAGTATCTGTCCCATGAATTTCGAGATTACCTCAGTGAGTTAGGAATTCAGTCTCAGTTGTCTGCACCTGGCACACCACAGCAGAATGGTGTAGCAGAAAGGAGGAATCGAACTCTTATGGAAATGGTTAGGTCTATGATGAGCTATAGTGATTTGCCAAGTTCGTTCTGGGGATATGCCTTAGAAACGACAATGTATATTCTTAATCTTGTACCATCTAAAACCGTGCCTTCAACCCCAGTAGAGTTGTGGAATGGGCGTAAGCCAAGTCTAAGACATCTCAGAATTTGGGGCTGCCCAACACATGTGCTTAAGGCAGATACGGCTAAGTTAGATACGAGAACAGAATTAATGCTGTTTGTAGGATATTCTAGGGGAACGAAAGGTGGTCTATTCTATAGTCCTAAAGATCAGAAGGTGGTGGTAAGTACCAACGCTAGATTTTTAGAAGAGGACTATGTCTTAGACCACATGCCCAAGAGTAAGATAGTACAAGAAGAGCTTAAACGACAAACTACTAATCCTGATGCACCAGCACAAGTAGTACAACACACACTGCACATGAGATCACAGATGATGCACCTAAACAGGTCATGCCTCGTCGTAGTGGGAGGGTTGTGAGACAGCCCGATAGGTTCGTTGGCGTGGGAAAGGCCTCATACCTAGTCCCATGTGCGCCTGAACCTGACTCGGTTAACTACAATGATGCGCTTCGAGATAAAGATACAGAGTCTTGGCGTAAGGTAATGATATCTGGGGTCAATGGACCACAATCAAGTCTGGGAGCTTGTGGACCTGCTTGATGGGTTTAAGCCCATTGGATACAAGTGGGTCTACAAACGTAAGAGAGGACCTGTCGGGAAGGTGGAAACCTTTAAAGCTAGGCTGGTGACGAAGGGGTATACTCAGAAAGAGGGAATCGATTGTGAGGAAACCTTCTCCCCGGTAGCCATGCTTAAGTCGATCCGGATTCTCTTGGCCAAAGCTGCTCATATGGATTATGAGATTTGGCAGATAGATGTCAAGACAGCTTTCCTAAACGGAAGTCTTGAGGAAACCATCTTTATGCAGCAACCAGAGGGATTCATTGAAAAAGGCCAAGAGCATAAGGTTTGCAGGCTTAAGAGGTCTATTTATGGACTTAAGCAGGCATCCAAATCTTGGAACATCCGGTTTGATGAGGTAATCCAGTCTTTTGGATTTACCCAGTGTCCGGATGAGCAATGTGTATATCGCAGACGTGATGGAAACTCAGTGGTGTTTCTTGTGCTTTAGGTAGATGACATTCTATTGATTGGCAACAACAAGAAAGTGTTATCAGACGTAAAGGCATGGCTGTCCAAGTAATTTGATATGAAGGATTTAGGGAAAGCGGGACATATCCTTGGGATCAAGATTATTCTAGATCGTAGGAAACGTTTATTAACGCTCTCCCAAGCTTCATACATAGACACGATTCTGGCCCGTTTTAACATGCAAAACTCCAAGAAAGGTTTTCTACCTTTCAGACATGGAGTGCATCTATCTAAGGAACAGTCTCCTAAGACTGTTGAGGAGATAGAGGCCATGAAGACAATTCCGTATGCTTCGGCAGTAGGAAGTCTCATGTATACCATGTTGTGTATATGGCCTGATATCTGTTATGCCGTTGGCATTGTGAGCAGATATCAGAGTAACCCCGGGAAGGCTCATTAGAAGGCAGTAAAATGCATTCTCAAGTATTTGCGCATAATGAGGGACCAAGTTTTGGTCTATCAGGCATTTGAGCTGGTACCCCGAGGTTACAAAGATTCAGATTTCCAAGGCGACAGGGACATAGTTTGGCTGAGTGTCAAGCAGAAATGCGTGGCGGACTCTACCATGGAGGCTGAGTATGTTGCCGCATCAGAGGCAGTGAAAGAAACAGTATGGCTCAAGAACTTCCTAGTGGACTTAGATGTGATTCCTGGTTTGCAGAAGTCTATCACGGTATATTGTGATAACAACGGTGCAGTAGCAAACTCAAAGGAACCACGAGCCCACAAGGCGAGTAAACATATACAGCGCAAGTACCACCTGATAGAGACATCGTAAAGAGGGTAGATGTGGTCGTGGCTAAGATAGCATCAGAAGATAACCTTGCAGATCCATTCACGAAAACATTGACTTTAAAAGTCTTTGAGGCTCACGTGAAGGGCATGGGGATCAGATGCTTAAGAGAGCCTTGATAATTTTTCTAGATAGATAGCAGCAGATTGTATTGGGATTGTATGTAGTTGTATACTTAAAGCACAACTTAAGTATTAGTGGGAGATTGTTGGATTTGAATACATAAGCTATGCTTGTGTTGTACATTTTCCCAGTTTAATATATCGATTTGTGTTTCAGTCATATCTTGTTGTACATTAATCGCCCATTTATGTTATGTGAGTAGATGATGAGGTGTCTGGTGTGACACAGTAGATCTCATCATTGGTTGAAAGACATAATATATAAATAAGGTTCGTAACCGAGACAGTTTTGGGCAAACTGACAGTTTAGGTTATTATGTGATTCAGATAATTGGTTTGTCTAAACTAATTAAATCATATAGATATGCCCGGGGCATATTGAACTTGACCTTTAGGAATGATTTGTCTTGTACTGATTTAATAGACAAATCAATCTTTGTATTCTATCTCTTAATCCCTAGACTCGAGCGGGCATAAGGATTAGACATAGTGTACTTTGATCCACCAATGGGTGAGGTCAAATGTGGCCAATAGTCTCGGTGGGTTGAGTACGCGTGTTTAGTTACTTGTTGTGCTACTGCTTGTCGAAAGGAAACCATGTACCGGTGCGTCCGGGGTGATGGTGCTCCCGAGATGAGCTCGTAATGTTTATTATACTAAACCCGGTCGGTGGACTTGTGTTCGGTATAATAAAAAGGTCGAGTGGTACTAGTCTCGGAATTAAAGAAGTTAATTAATTAATTTATCTATAAATTAATTTTAATTAACGAGCACTATATCTTTGATTTGGGGAGATTAATGAATATAATTTAATTAAGTTGTTCCAGAAGCAATTCTGGTGTAGGATGGTAGTGCCAAAATTAATCCGTTAGTGGTCCGATTAATTTTGTATTGGGTTAATTGAATAGGTAGATTTAATTAATTAATTGGTTAATTATTCCTAAGGGTTAATTCAGTAATTAACAAAGTGGAATTATTTAATTAATTAATTAAGTCTTAAGTTTCAACTTGAATTAGAAAATCCTAGAGATTCAGAAATCTAGTAGGATTTGGTTTATCCTATCAGATTGGTTGCCTAATTGGATTTGGAAACTAATTCATTACCTAAACCCATTAGGAAGACCAATCCTAAACCAACTTGGGGTCTCTCTTGTAACTCTATAAATAGACAAGGGATTAGCTATTCAAGAAACACAATTAATCCACAAGATTTATAGAGAGTGAAAATTCTAGAGAGAGAAAATGTTTCTCTCTCCAAGTCGAATTTTCAAGAAAGTGTGCAGCTGGTTTTTGGGTTTCTAGTGGCTGAAATTTTGGCCTTGGTTTATACCAGCTGCGCGTAGCTTTCTAGTGGCTGGATTTTTCTAGCAGGTGGATTGTGGTGAGTAGCTGATCAATTGACTTCTAGTTCGTTGCCCACACAACGTGATGTCATAGTCTTGAGGCATACAAGAGAATCACCAGGTGCACGCTTCAAAGGTATTTTTCTAAGGTTCCGCTTTAATTAGAAATTTTTTTTGTGTGGTAAATCGAGCAAGTACAAACCCATATCCTATGTGGCCAATTCTTTCACAGTTAACCTCTGGCACGGTGTGAGGGGGCAAAACTGTTTTAAGGAAAATGTGTTTTCACGTGCCTCAAACTTTTCCTTCTCCTATATATTTTATATTGACCATCACAAATGCTACCAATTTTTCCAACAATCTTAAAACAGTTTTGCTTGTATTTCTAGTGGCAATAAAAGTTTTTGGATTTGGTGAAAGTCCACAAGATAATACAACTCTGATGAAAGGATTCAAAGTCAATCAAGATCTACCTAGGGAATATCATCTTCGAAGATGGGCTGATGAACGTCGAGAGATTGAGGTTAAGTTAGAATGGATTGATGTTCCTAGTTCCAGAGGATCTTTGATGGATATGAATATTAGAATGGAGAAATTTAATTTCTCTACGAAGGTATGACATTCAAGTTGATATTGCAATACGTGATTATGATTGACAATATGCATGACAATATGTTTGTTTGGCTTAGTGATATGATTGTTATCAAACTTGGGGTTTGGTGGAAATCGTTGAGTTACATGTCATGCTTGTTCTCTTTTTTGATATTTAAAGGTGGATTCAAGTTTTCCAAATTTAATGTCGTTTCAATTTTGGAAAAAAAATAATAAATGTAGCATGTTTAATTTGTATTAATTTGGCTGCATTTTTCACAAAATTAAATTGATATGGAATTAAAGTTTTGGTTTTGGAAATTGAAGTAGCGGTTGTTTCATGCTAAAACCGAGAGTTAAAGGGATAGTTTCATGTTTTAATTTAATTACTCCAATTTGGAGTCATTCCAAACCGAAGGATTAGCAAAACGGATGCCAAAATTGAAAGGTATCAATTTGGAAACTGATGGCTTGATTTAAGTGATGAAACTTAAGGACACCTTTTTTAATTTACCATTATAGGAGTTTAAATTGAGGTTTAGCTGCAGTTTCATGGTTTGGATTAATTTCCCAAAAAAATGAAAAAATTGAAGATTGAGTTTTGGTTTTTCAAACTGATGTCTCTAAAATCGACTTGGAGATTAATGCCAAAATCTATAAATTTGACTAGTGGTTTTGTGAAACCAAATTTGTATGTCAAAACCGAAATGTGAAGGTTTGGCTGCATTGATGTCATCACTTTGAATAATGCCAAGATTGAAATTTTGTTGCATCAGGTTTGGTGTTTGGAAATTTTTCGAGTAAATAAAAGAAAAACTGATGACTTAATAGGAAAACTTAATCTTTGGATTAATTTTATGATTCTATGCTAAGTAGTATTGAAGTGCTCATTCTATGTATTTTGAGTATGCATTTGTACATGTTAAAATGTGATATGATGCATGAACCATGAGAAATGTGGAAAATTTATCACATAGATGAATTTGGCAATTATGAAAAACTCTTCTTGTGCTATGAATGAGTTGAGGAAAAACAACATTATGTTGATTCTTTGGCCCAAACCTCGTGGTGGCAATGGACACATCTATGAGTACAAATAGATAAATGGGATGTTAGAGACTTGTTTCCTACGAGAAAGTTCTTTATGAGATTAAGAAGTGAATAACGTTGTGAGTGAACCACCTTTTAGGTGACTTCTTCGCACAATACAGATTTATCTATAAAGTGCCTACACGTATTCATTTTAATGAAAATCTAAACGTGAAACAGGGACAAGTGAGATATTCTCAATAAGAGTTCATTATTGTCGATAATGCATCTTTTGAGATGTATTCTCCATGAAGTGATTTTATTCTTTATGAGATCGAGGTTGAGTGTCAACTCGATATAAGAATTCATAAACTGAATAGTGGTACAAGTGGTGAGTGAGACACCAACTGGTGATTTAGTTACACAACATAGACTTGGCTATGAAGTGTCTACCATAGTTACCTCTATATGATGAAAATATGAAATGAAAATCGCATAATGAAAGAAATGTCAATGTGATATTTCCTTTTTAACAAGACCTACCAAATATGGGAGGGGGGGTGATTTCTTGTTAAACAAACATATTTTAAAGTAAGATATCTTTAAAATAAAAGAGACCGTCTTAGAAAATGTCTCGCAAATCTAACAATATTTGCTAGAGGCTATAAAGATTAAGTCCTTTGAGACAGATTAAATTTTTATAATATATGACTCGAACGTGGTTGTGTTATTCTATAGTAAAAGTGGTTCAAAACGTTGAACGCAAACATAACAACGAGTCAAATGGAAAAGTCAATGATGAATTTATGACTTTCTGAATTGGATCTTTTCAGAATCCTTACGAAAAAATGGATTCTATATTAAAGAATCATAGTTGGGTGTTAATGGTTCTCCCATATATGATAAAAGTAAATAAGCAATAACATGCTTGGATTACTTTGATAGAATTATCTCCGAATGAGATAAAATTTTATAATAAGTGATACTTGGTATCATACCCTTATGAATTGTGAAATATTCATAAAATGATGGTTCATTTAAAGAAAAACTAGATATTGAATCCTGTGTGGAATCTAGATGTTGAACCATGTGTGGAACAAGCCTGAGGATTTCGAAGTCCAAATACCACAAATGAAGTCAAGAAATTGGTAAGGTCACTTATTTTCTTGCATAAGAGAAGAGATTACCAATCGATTCGAAATCAATGAGTTTTAAAAATTGTTAATGAGAAATAGACATAAGACTGCTTAGTCTTGTAATGTCTATGTGTGAATAACATACTCATTGATAGCAATGGAAATTGGTATGTGGCCTTGTTAGTTTTGAATATAGAAAAGCTATGTCTTGTATCAAAAACTAATATCCACAGATGACATATCATTTTGTTTCAGTATAAATCTGTTCCTTTATATCATAGAACTAGATAACGGGGTGTCGACAAACACAGTAGATACCGTTATTGGTTAAAGTATTGATATATAAAAAGTATGCTCGTAACTGAGATAGTCTGAACATACTATCGGTATAAGTTATTGTGTGGTTTGGAAATTGGTTTATCTAGACTAGTTTAAATCACACAGATATGCCCGGGGCATATTGAGCACGACCAGTTTGGATAGAATTGACTTGTACTGATCGGCGTAGTCAATTCGGTCCTAGTATTCCGTCTCTCAATCCCGAGATTGGGACGGGCTTGAGGGTTGGGTGTCGTGTGCTTTGATTTGCCAAAGAGTGAGGTCAATTGAGGCCAATACCTCGGTAAGTTGGGTATGCGGTGTTTAGCTTCTTGCGTGCCGTTTCTGGTCAGAGGAATCCACGTACCGGTTCGCCGGGTTGATGGTGCTCCCGAGATGAGCTCGTAAGGTTATTATACTAAACCTGGCCAGTGAACTTTATGTTCGGTATAATAAAAGGTCGAGTGGTACTAATCTCGGAAACCAAGAAGTCGGTGAATTAATTTGTCATTAAATTGATAAATCGACGAGCACTAGATCTTTAATGTGGGGAGATAGAAGAAATAATAATGGAGCGATGTAAAGTCATTTTCGAGCGGTAGTTCCATAATTGGTCCGATAGTGGTACGACCGATTATGCGTTTGACTAATCGACAAGGTAAATTAATTAATCCGAAGGGTTTAATTAATATTTGATCGACAAAGTAAATTTAGAAATTAATTCTATTTTGAATTAATTCATTCTAAGGGTTCGATTAAATTAAATTAACAAAGTGGATTAAATAAATTAATTTAAATGGGTCGATTGGAGTTGATTAGTCGGGAAGACTTAGCGGTCAACGAAAGTCAAATTTAAGGCCTAACTCGAGAGCCCATTAGGTCTCCAATCGAGCTCCTATAAATAGAAGACTTGATGCCTAAGAAACCCTAAGGAAATTTTGTAAGACAATTTGTCTTGCCCTTTCTTGAGCAAGAAGGTTCTTGAGAGAGAATTTTTATTCAAGAATTCTTTATCAAAAACGAACTAGATTTCTTGTTCTTCGAATTGAACTCATCTCAAAGACTGAACCTTTGGTTTATTATTCATCTTGTCTCGCCAGAATTTTTTGCAGCTTAATTCCCGGACCCACAGTTTTCTCGCTGGTTTTATTTTCGGTCTGGGCAGTAGCTTATTGCGGTACTGCTGTGTCGGTTTTGCTGCTGATTTTCCATTTCTTGTTTTGGGCGTTTGATTCTAGAAGTGCGGCGTTGATCTCCTTCCATTGGTTGGGTGATCCGCTGCTTCCCTTGTCTAGATCACGGTGGAACAAGGCTGGACATTAGCAGCTGTTGTGGGTTTAATTCAGCACTGCAGCAGTGGGTTTCTTGAGCAAAAAGGCGAGCAGGATTTAGGGTTTTCAGTCAGATTTTGAGATTGTTTTTGAGTTCGATTTGAGTGATTTCCTTGTGGGCTAAGCAAGTAGACTTCGATAGATTATTGCCCACGCAATATTCGAAGTTTCTACGGAGAATCGATTGGATTTCTTGTGGAAATCGCAGCAGATTTTATTTGGTTTTCTTTAATCGAGGGACTTCGCTACAAAAGGTATAATCTTTAAGTTCTGCTTTAATTAAAGATTTAATTTTTTGTGTCCCGATTAATAAATTAAATAAGTATAAGCCTAGATCCGTTCATGGGTAAACTAATTTGAGCCTGAGCTTGGTCGAAAGCTTCCGATTCTGGAATGCATAGCACGAAAGTGAGGTTTTCGATTTAGCCCGGGCTTGTTCAGTTTTCCTTCAAATTGGTATCAGAGCGATGGTTTTGGTCTTATACTTGTTTGATTTATTATACGGCTTTATTTTGGCATTATTATTTTTGTCGAAATGTATAAACAGGTGGTTATTGGTTTCCCGACTATTATGGTAGAAATTTAATTTTCATTCATAAACCCCGGGACATGTCCGGGCTTGTTTTATTTTGAATGGAAATTTCTGTAATAGTAATAACCCCACGAGCTGGAAGCCGTGTAGGATTAGAAAAATCTTGTAGTAGGATTTGATCTAATCATGTCGTCTTTAAATTCCTAGAAAAACGCCTTTGTATATAGGAATTTTTGTACTATGACTAAGACGTTATTTTGGGTAACTTATATTCGCGGGTTTTGGTTTATTGTAATTTTGGGTGATTCCTAATTACAGAATAAACTGAGAAAACCCGGGCGAATCGAGAGGAATCCAAATAACGAGTGGGAGCGACACGACGGGAAGTGTCACCGAGGCGTCAAGGAATCAACGATAGAGAAGGCCATAATAGTCGGGAAATTTTATTTTATTTAATTTCCCGTATTTATGATTTTTTCGTTGATTGTGTGATTTTCGTTTTATTTTGCATGAACGAAATTCAAACCAAAAGTTTTTCAAAGGGTAATGTGCAATTAACTAAGGTAGATTATTCGCATATTAAAACTCCAACGGTTTTATGGGTGCGAATATCCATAGTTAAGATTGTGACATCCTGGGAGAAACCGGTAAAAATTTTCTCTTTAGTGTATGTAGTTAAAATAAATTTGCATATCACATAGGTATTAATAATGATTAGGACCCTAGGAAATAAGTGGGTTAAATGAATTATGGCAGAATTGTAGGGAAAGAAGTTAAATTGGGAGAATTAAGAATTTTAGGGTGAAAGGGGAAGAGCTTAAAAAGCTTGGGGACTTAAACATAAATTAGAAAATTTAAAAAAATAAAACTCCTTTTTCCTTCCTTTTCTTTTTCTTTTCTTTCTCTTCTTCTTTCTTCTTTCTTTCCTTCTCCTGCACCCGAAGCAACCCAACTTCAGAAACCCATCTTTGACCACTTCGTTTCCGGCCAACCGGCCACCATTTTTGCAAACCAAATATACCAAAATGATCCCCACGATGTAAGGAACAAAACCTTACCTTCCGTTCTTCATTTCGTTCCGTTTTTTCGTTTGACAAATTTCTCTCCCCGCCGGTTTTCTCTTCGGTTCCGGCCACTCCGGCCGGAATTTGGATACTATCTCAGCTCAAAAATAGTTCTCCTACCTTGTAGAACAAAACCCAACACATTTTGGAAGTTGCATGTTGGTGGATTGAAAATTCTAGCTCGCCGATTCTTCGCCACATACCGCCGCAATCCGGTCTTGTTTTGGGTCAACGTTACCATCAGAATGTTCCCCTAAGTGAGAGCTACAAGAGGCCTCAAAGAAGTTGGTGTTTGGACCTAGTCGCCGGACCGCCGCCGGACCGCCACCGGACCGCCGCTGCCGCCGCCTCTTTTCTAACCCTTCAAAGTTCAGAACACTCCCCATTGGGTTTCCATTTCATTTCGGCAACTTTGGTGGTAAATCCTTAACAAGTCAATTAAATCTTGTTTTTATAAAATAAAGATTATTAATTCCTTAGATTATTTATGAGTAAATTTAGATTCAATTGAAAATCTGGAGTTAGCTTGAAACTAAAGGGGTTAGTTGATGAGTAGTTGTAAGTTGGAATATTTAGAATCAAGGAACTAAGCTTTAACACTTTATCCATGGCTAATTAGGAACTTGCCATTTTAAGATAGCTACTAAGTGAACCCCTTTAGTAGGTTAATGTTCATTTAGGTTAGTATTTCATGATGTCATACCAAGGTATTGTCCTTTGATTGAGGATGGGTTAAAGGAATGTTAAGTCTATTTGGGTGGCCACGCACGTAGACTTTCATGGCCCTTAATCCTTACTTAATCTTAGGGAATAATGCAAGTTGGTGTAATGTTATGAAAATAGCGTGCATATAAGCATTTCGTACTTTGGAACTTCTAATTTATAAGTTAGAAGTCTTATGAGTTTTTTAATATGTATAGATACTCCAGACGAATCCCAGGACGACGCTGACCTCTTCCCTGAGTTAGGAGGTTTCTATTACTGATTTGATATCAGGTGAGTGTCTCCCCCTTAAATGTGCTTTTTGTTCTGACTAGGAGTACACCGGTATGTTCTATGGACATACAGGTGTAACCTAGGAAGAACCTGGATTACATTCAAAGTTCTTTTATGCTTGTGTTTGGTTTATATTTTGTATAGAGATTATGGCCTTGCCGGCACATAGGTTTCAGTTGTATATATTATGTTGTGCTGTTGGTTGATTCTGTGGCTGTTGTTGAATGATTCTGTGCTGGTTGGGTATTTGGTTTTGTTGTGGTTACAGTCGTTATGCTGCTGAAATTTTTGTAGAGTCTATGACACGACCGTAAATTATTTGTACTAATTGTTGTATGATTTATTTAATAGTCATGGTTGTGTTTGCATCTTTTGGGGGCCCCGCCCTTTCCATGCCGGCCTACTAGGTAGGGGCAGGATTGAGGCCTAGTACATAGGACAGGTATGGCCCGGGGTACCTTTGGTGGCTCGGCGGATATTGGTGGCTCGGTTGATAACGGGTGGGATGCCCGTTTCCGTTGGTTGGTACAGATCCAGGTTTGTTGGTTATTTTTGTATGCGCATTATGTGGTTATTTGTTATAACATTGGCATGTTATTTGGGCACGTTAGAAATACATGACTGTTGTTGTAGGTTGTTCTTCTGTTTGTTGTTTTTCAGTTATATTGTTGGGTCCAGGAGGTGACCCTCACTAGGTATGCGATTTCGCATACTTATGTCTATTTTTCTCTTTGAATGTGATCCAGGTAGGAGATTACCGGATACAAGCCTAGGAGAAGCTTGGGAGTGGTTGGGATGTCGTAAGATTTGAAAATACGTAAATGTAATAGCTTGTTAATTGGAATTTTGTAGGTGCTAATTAGTTTAAATTAGCTTTATCATGCTTTGTTACGAGTTTAGGAAATCAGGTGCTTTCGGGGGCCTGACAATTGGTATCAGAGCATTAGGTTAATAACCTTAGGGCACTAATTAAGCTTTAAGAAGTGGAAATTAATTGGGTAGTAAATGGGTGCCTTGTAGGTTAGATTCTCTTACTGTGGGTAGATGTTATACGAACGTGGTTGTGTAACTTCTGCTTGTAATTTTGTATTAAATGTTATTTGACTTCTATTTCTTACTGTATCTCTTGTTAAATCTTCTAACCACTTAGGGAATAGTATTATTTAGTGTATTATGTGCTTGCAAGGTAGATGGCAGGACAGGGTGAGTCCAGTTCACGACAGGGAAGTGAGTTGTCTGATGATATGGCCTTGGAGAGATTCTTCAAATTTCGGCCTACGGAGTTTCATGGGGAAATTGATTATGAGAAGGCAGAGTCGTGGTGGCGTTCCATGGTGTCGATCTTCAAGGTGCTTAGGTACAAGGAGGATTGCAGGGTTCGTATTGCTGCCTTTATGTTGAGAGGGCCAGCGCAGGATTGGTGGAGTTTGGTGGAGGAACGCTGGGAACGGGAGGAAACTCCTTGGACATGGGCCAATTTTAAAAGGGAGTTTGATGCTAAGTATATTCCTCCTCATGTGTATCAACGGAAGGAGACAGAGTTTCTTAATTTGCAGCAGGGTAATGGGTCAGTGATAGAATATGGAGCTGAATTTGCAAAGTTGGTCAGGTTCGCACCTTTAGGCCTTCGCGATGAGGATGCGCGAGCCAGGAGATTTATTCAGGGTCTGCACCCACTTATCCATGCACAGATGGCAACTGTGCCTCCTACCACCTTTGAGGCGGCACTTAAAATTGCTGAGGATGTTGAACGGGCGCAAGGGAATGTGAGAAGATTTCACTCAAGGCCCCCAGCACTAGGGGTTAGACAGGGACCTATTGGAAAGAGGAATCCAGGACCACTATCACCAACCAAGCCAGGTGCTAAAGGAGGAGGATCCAGCAAGTGTGGTTTTTGTGGAATTGTGGGACATGCGGAGGCAGATTGCCGGAGGAAGAACCAGCAGTGTTACAGATGTGGACAGGGTGGACATTATGCACATAGTTGTCCTGGTACCGCACCTAGAGCGGGATTTGGATCGGGACCTTCCTTACCTTCCAACCAGGCTACGCCCAGTAAGACAGGTGGACCTAGCAAGCCCGCTTTTCCCTCTCGCGTCTTTCATATGGGAGAAGCTGATGTGCCACTACCTTCAGGAGTGGTGGAAGGTACACTTGTAATTAATAAGCATGTAGCTAGAGTTTTAATTGATTCAGGTGCTTCGCATTCATTTGCATCGCATTCATTCATGAAAAGTCTGGGTGTTGATCATTGTAGAACACCTTATTGTCTAGCAGTTACTACCCCTACTTCTTATGTTATTCAAACAGACGTAGTTTATAGAGATTGTGAAGTAGAGGTAGAGGGTAGAATTATGTTTGTAGATTTGGTGGAATTTCCCTTAGCTGACTTTGATGTAATATTGGGAATGGATTGGTTGGCCAAGTGGTATGCAAGTCTAAATTGCAGGACTAAGCAACTGATTTTTGAGATACCTGGAGAGCCTCGAATTGAATTAAAGATGAAGCCTGGAGTAGCTCACAAGGCGTTGATCAGTTGTGTACGCGCGAGGAAGATGTTACTTCGAGGAGCCACTGGGTATTTGGCTTATTTAATCAACCCACCCAAGGAGAGGATTCAGCTTCATGAAGTTCCTATAGTTTGTGATTTCCCAGCAGTGTTTCCCGAAGAGTTGAAGGAAACAGCCCCACCTAGGGAGATTGAGTTCGTGATTGACTTGGTATCGGGAGCTACCCCAGTGTCTAGAGCCCCTTACCGGATGGCTCCAACAGAATTGAAGGAATTGAAAGTACAGTTAGAAGATTTGTTGGCGAGACAATTTATAAGGCCCAGCATATCACCTTGGGGTGCGCCAGTGTTGTTTGTCAAGAAGAAGGATGGTTCCTTGAGGTTGTGCATTGATTATAGGGGATTGAATAAGTTAACAATCAAAAACAAGTATCCACTACCTTTGATCGATGATTTATTTGATCAGTTACAAGGGGCAACAGTGTTCTCAAAGCTAGATTTGAGGCAGGGATACTATCAGCTTCGCATAAGGGACTCAGATGTGCCGAAGACTGCCTTCAGAACTCGCTATGGTCACTTTGAGTTTTTGGTGATGCCATTTGGGTTGACTAATGCACCGGCGGCTTGCATGGATTTAATGCATCGTGTGTTTCGCCCATATTTGGACCGTTTTGTAGTAGTGTTCATTGATGATATTTTGGTGTACTCTAAAACTGTGGATGAACATGCAGGCCACTTGCATGCAGTTTTGAGTACTCTCCAAAATAATCAGTTGTACGCCAAGTTCAGTAAATGCGAGTTTTGGCTTAATCAGGTGTCATTTTTGGGGCATGTGATATCGCAGGAAGGGATTGCAGTAGATCCAGCTAAGGTAGAAGCCATCATTAACTGGAGGCAGCCACAGAATGTCACTGAAGTGAGAAGTTTCTTGGGTTTGGCAGGTTATTACCGCAGATTTGTTAGAGACTTTTCGAAGATAGCCAATCCTTTGACACGATTGACACAGAAGAATGTCAAGTTTGAATGGGATTACAAGGCTGAACAAAGCTTTCAAGAGTTGAAGAGAAGACTGACCACCGCCCCTATCCTTACACTTCCAGAAGGTAACAAGGGTTTTGTGGTTTATACTGATGCCTCTAAAGAAGGATTAGGGTGTGTTTTGATGCAGAATGGGCAGGTGATTGCTTATGCCGCACGGAAACTCAAGAGTTATGAGCAGAACTATCCCACTCATGATTTGGAATTGGCAGCCGTTGTCTTTGCCTTGAAGAAATGGAGACATTATCTATACGGAGTTACCTTTGAGGTTTTGACTGACCACAAGAACTTGAAGTATCTTTTTACTCAACAAGACTTGAACATGAGACAGAGAAGATGGATGGAGTTGCTGGAAGACTATGATTGCACCATTGAGTATCACCCAGGGAAAGCCAATGTGGTGGCTGACTCTTTGAGTAGACATGCTGTTCTAGCTAGTTTGGCTGCTAGGAGGGTGGATTTGCTAGAAGAGGTTGGTCAGTGGGAACCCAGATTGGTGGGAAACAGGATTGTGCTATGTGGAATTAGAATAGTACCAGCATTGCTTGATTGGATCAGACAATCTCAGAGTCAAGATGTCGAATGTTGCCAGTTGAGGAAGAAGATCCGACGGGGGACAGCACCCAATCATACTAGGGAAGGAGATGGGCTCATTAGATATCAGCACAGGATAGTGGTGCCAAACGAGGAAGATCTTAGGAAGTACATATTGGATGAAGCCCACAAGTCCAGATTTGCAGCTCATCCAGGCAACAATAAAATGTACAAAGGATTAAAAAAGAGTTATTACTGGGAGAACATGAAGAGAGACATTGCAGTGTATGTTGCCAAGTGTTTGACTTGCCAGATGGTCAATGTGGAGCATAAGAGTCCAGCGGGATTGTTGCAACCATTAGAAGTACCAGAATGGAAGTGGGAGCATATCACTATGGACTTTGTGGTTGGGCTACCCAGAACCAGGCAGGGTCACGATGCTATATGGGTAATTGTGGATAGATTGACCAAGTCAGCACATTTTCTACCAGTGGGGACTCGCTACAGAACAGAAAAGCTTTGTGAGATTTACATGAGAGAGATCATCAAGTTACATGGGGTACCGGTATCCATTGTGTCTGATAGGGATCCCAAGTTTGTCTCCAGAATGTGGAAGAAACTTCAAGAACTTTTGGGAACACAGTTGAGGATGAGTACTGCGGCACACCCTCAGACGGATGGACAGTCAGAGCGTACCATCCAAACTTTGGAGGACATGTTGAGATCGTGTATACTAGATTATGGGGGAAGCTGGAACGATCATTTGCCATTCATTGAGTTTGCCTATAATAACAGCTACCATTCTACTATCAAGATGGCACCATATGAGGCTCTATATGGACGTAGTTGTAGGTCTCCTCTGTGCTGGGATGAAGTTGGCGAAAGAAAGGCTCTAAGTCAGGAACAAATTCCTTGGATGGAACAAGCCTTTGAAAATGTAAAGCTGATTAGACAGAGAATGAAGGCTTCACAAGATCGCCAGAAGAGTTATGCTGATAGAAGAAGGACACCTTTGGAGTTTGAGGTTGGAGACATGGTCTTCTTGAAGGTAACTCCACAGAAGGGGTTGATTAAGCATGGCAGGAAAGGCAAACTAAGCCCCAGATTTATAGGGCCATTCCAGATCCTCACTAGAGTTGGAGAGGTAGCCTACCATCTGGAGCTTCCTAGTCATCTGTGTAGAATGCATGATGTGTTCCATGTTTCACGGCTGAAAAAGTATCATCCAGACCCATCCCATGTGTTGAATTATTAAGATATTGAGTTGGAAGAGGATTTGACTTATGAGGAACAGCCTATTAGCATCTTAGACAGGAGAGTGAAGGTGCTGAGGAATAGAGAGATTCCTATGGTGTTGGTATTATGGAGAAATCAACAAGTGGAGGAGGCTACTTGGGAGTTGGAGCACGAGATGCAGTCCAAATACCCTCACCTCTTTAGGTAATTTCGGGACGAAATTTCCTAAGGGGGGAGGATTGTGACATCCTGGGAGAAACCGGTAAAAATTTTCTCTTTAGTGTATGTAGTTAAAATAAATTTGCATATCACATAGGTATTAATAATGATTAGGACCCTAGGAAATAAGTGGGTTAAATGAATTATGGCAGAATTGTAGGGAAAGAAGTTAAATTGGGAGAATTAAGAATTTTAGGGTGAAAGGGGAAGAGCTTAAAAAGCTTGGGGACTTAAACATAAATTAGAAAATTTAAAAAAATAAAACTCCTTTTTCCTTCCTTTTATTTTTCTTTTCTTTCTCTTCTTCTTTCTTCTTTCTTTCCTTCTCCTGCACCCGAAGCAACCCAACTTCAGAAACCCATCTTTGACCACTTCGTTTCCGGCCAACCGGCCACCATTTTTGCAAACCAAATATACCAAAATGATCCCCACGATGTAAGGAACAAAACCTTACCTTCTGTTCTTCATTTCGTTCCGTTTTTTCGTTTGACAAATTTCTCTCCCCGCCGGTTTTCTCTTCGGTTCCGGCCACTCCGGCCGGAATTTGGATACTATCTCAGCTCAAAAATAGTTCTCCTACCTTGTAGAACAAAACCCAACACATTTTGGAAGTTGCATGTTGGTGGATTGAAAATTCTAGCTCACCGATTCTTCGCCACATACCGCCGCAATCCGGTCTTGTTTTGGGTCAACGTTACCATCAGAATGTTCCCCTAAGTGAGAGCTACAAGAGGCCTCAAAGAAGTTGGTGTTTGGACCTAGTCGCCGGACCGCCGCCGGACCGCCACCGGACCGCCGCTGCCGCCGCCTCTTTTCTAACCCTTCAAAGTTCAGAACACTCCCCATTGGGTTTCCATTTCATTTCGGCAACTTTGGTGGTAAATCCTTAACAAGTCAATTAAATCTTGTTTTTATAAAATAAAGATTATTAATTCCTTAGATTATTTATGAGTAAATTTAGATTCAATTGAAAATCTGGAGTTAGCTTGAAACTAAAGGGGTTAGTTGATGAGTAGTTGTAAGTTGGAATATTTAGAATCAAGGAACTAAGCTTTAACACTTTATCCATGGCTAATTAGGAACTTGCCATTTTAAGATAGCTACTAAGTGAACCCCTTTAGTAGGTTAATGTTCATTTAGGTTAGTATTTCATGATGTCATACCAAGGTATTGTCCTTTGATTGAGGATGGGTTAAAGGAATGTTAAGTCTATTTGGGTGGCCACGCACGTAGACTTTCATGGCCCTTAATCCTTACTTAATCTTAGGGAACAATGCAAGTTGGTGTAATGTTATGAAAATAGCGTGCATATAAGCATTTCGTACTTTGGAACTTCTAATTTATAAGTTAGAAGTCTTATGAGTTTTTTAATATGTATAGATACTCCAGACGAATCCCAGGACGACGCTGACCTCTTCCCTGAGTTAGGAGGTTTCTATTACTGATTTGATATCAGGTGAGTGTCTCCCCCTTAGATGTGCTTTTTGTTCTGACTAGGAGTACACCGGTATGTTCTATGGACATACAGGTGTAACCTAGGAAGAACCTGGATTACATTCAAAGTTCTTTTATGCTTGTGTTTGGTTTATATTTTGTATAGAGATTATGGCCTTGCCGGCACATAGGTTTCAGTTGTATATATTATGTTGTGCTGTTGGTTGATTCTGTGGCTGTTGTTGAATGATTCTGTGCTGGTTGGGTATTTGGTTTTGTTGTGGTTACAGTCGTTATGCTGCTGAAATTTTTGTAGAGTCTATGACACGACCGTAAATTATTTGTACTAATTGTTGTATGATTTATTTAAGAGTCATGGTTGTGTTTGCATCTTTTGGGGGCCCCGCCCTTTCCATGCCGGCCTACTAGGTAGGGGCAGGATTGAGGCCTAGTACATAGGACAGGTATGGCCCGGGGTACCTTTGGTGGCTCGGCGGATATTGGTGGCTCGGTTGATAACGGGTGGGATGCCCGTTTCCGTTGGTTGGTACAGATCCAGGTTTGTTGGTTATTTTTGTATGCGCATTATGTGGTTATTTGTTATAACATTGGCATGTTATTTGGGCACGTTAGAAATACATGACTACTGTTGTAGGTTGTTCTTCTGTTTGTTGTTTTTCAATTATATTGTTGGGTCCAGGAGGTGACCCTCACTAGGTATGCGATTTCGCATACTTATGTCTATTTTTCTCTTTGAATGTGATCCAGGTAGGAGATTACCGGATACAAGCCTAGGAGAAGCTTGGGAGTGGTTGGGATGTCGTAAGATTTGAAAATACGTAAATGTAATAGCTTGTTAATTGGAATTTTGTAGGTGCTAATTAGTTTAAATTAGCTTTATCATGCTTTGTTACGAGTTTAGGAAATCAGGTGCTTTCGGGGGCCTGACAAAGATATTACATGTTAAAACGTAAAAATCCTCAAACTTTATTACATTCGCAAGTTTTGGTTTAATCGTAATTTTGGGTGATTCCTAATTACGTGGGATTTTGGTTTATCGTAATTTTGGGTGATTCCTAATTACGTAGAAAATCGAGAAAACCTGGATTTTGGTTTTTCGTAATTTTGGGTGATTCCTAATTACGAAGAAAACCGAAATGGAAAACCGAGGAAAACTAGGGCGAATTGAAATTATTTTAAAAATCTAAGTGGGAGCGGGTTGGTTAATAGCCCCATGGCCTCCATTATGGGTTCATTGGCGATGTGGTTAAACGGCTTCCCTACGGATGAGTTTTCAATAACAGATATCGCTGGAATGAATTTCTAAAGGGATGACTATAGTGCGTTTAATTGGGAAAAGTGGCGACACCCTCGCTACCGAGACGCATTAATACCCTAAGTAACAAACTTAGAAGTCACGTAATGGCATACACTTAGTGTACTGTTTATAGTATCCCTCCTACGAGGTAATGCTATTTACGTGTACGGCTAAAATTATCGACTATTAATTTCATTGATCATAAGATCGTTGGTCAGATAATGAGATTAATGGACTTTGGTCCTTCTCGAACGAATATGGGTTGGCGTAGACGTTCACCTACGTGACCTGCGTTAATCCCGGTGGGAGAGATGTCGGTAGAAGATTATATTTCTTTTCTGAGGATTTTTCAATATTTTCGAAAAGTATACTGAGACATGTTTTTTCATTATTTTCAGTTGATATGTCGTTCAACCCGCTAGCTGTCATTCTGAACCAAAACAAACTCACCGGTCCTAATTACATTGATTGGAAACGAAACCTGGACATTGTCCTAACCGCCGAGGGTTATAAGTACGTGCTCACTGAGGAGTGCCCCCCTAAGCCCAGTGAGGATGCCACACCTGAGCAGCGAGAGCCATATACGAGGTGGCAGAAAGCTGATGAGATGACCAGGTGCTACATCTTGGCTTCCATGTCAAGTGTACTGCAGCACCAGCATCAGTTGATGACCTCAGCCTACGATATGATGCTCAACCTCAGGGAGATGTTTGGACATCAGGGCAGGGCAGCCAAGCAGTCAGCTATGAAGAAACTCATGAATGCTAAGATGGCTGAGGGCACTTCAGTGAGAGATCACGTACTGGACATGATTGGTTGCATCAATGAGATCGAGGTATTGGGAGGTGAGATTGATGGGGAAACCCAGGTCGATATCATCCTTCAGAGCTTGCCTCCCAGTTTTGAGCAGTTTCGATTGAACTATAATATGGGGAATCTCTCATATTCACTTTCTGAGCTCATGACTGCATTGGTGTCTGCTGAGAGCCTCTTCGCAGAGAAGAAGCAAGCCTTGGCTACTGTTGGTCCCTCAGGTTCCTCTGCTGGGCCCAAAGCCAGGAAGCAAAAGAGGAAGAGAAGCCAGAAAGCAGGAGCCAGTCATGGACCCAAGGCAGGCATTGCCAAGAAGCAGAAGCCGAGAGGCAAATGTTTCAGATGTGGCAAAGCGGGACATTGGAAGAAGGACTGCCCAAAGCCTCGAGGTACGTGTAAATTTTCCCTAGTCACTGAGACGTGTTTAGCGGTGATTCCCACGGATACTTGGTGTGTGGATTCGGGAGCCACTGATCACGTTTGTAATTCTTTGCAGGGGTTCCAAGTGACCCGGCTGCTTAGAGAGGGAGAGTTGCAGGTCTACCTTGGGGATACTACCAGAGTTTCTGTGGCTGCAGTGGGAGTTATTAGTCTTTACTTTTCAGACTCTATTTTATATTTGAAGGATTGTCTTTATGTACCTAGTTTTCGAAAGAACTTGCTTTCAGTTTCGAAACTTGTTTTGGATGGTTATAAGTGTGTATTTTCTGATGGTTCGGTTTTTATAAGAAAATGCCAGAAACTTATATGTTCCGGTACATTGGTTGACAATCTGTTTTTAATCAAGACTTACTCCCCAGTTATGCAAAACACAGAAACTAGTAACTCATCACCGAATCATAATAAGAGAAAGGAATCTTCCCCTTTGAATCAGACTTTTCTTTGGCACCTGAGACTAGGTCATATCAACCTTAGTAGGATTCAAAGGTTGGTCAAGAGTGGGTCTTTGGACTTACTAGATATTGACAGCTATACGACCTGTGAGTCCTGCTTGGAGGGTAAAATGACCAAGAGGCCTTTTAAGGCGAAGGGGTATAGGGCCAAAGAGATTTTAGAGCTTATTCATTCTGACGTGTGTGGGCCTATGTCAGTTCAGGCTAGAGGTGGTTATGAGTATTTCGTGACTTTCACGGATGATTACTCTAGATATGGATACATATACCTGATGCGCCACAAGTCTGAATGCTTTGGCAAGTTCAGAGAATTCAAGGCAGAGGTGGAGAACCATCTGGGTAAGAGTATCAAGTCACTGCAGTCTGATCGCGGTGGCGAATACCTCTCTAGTGAATTTAAGACCTATTTGTCAGAGGAGGGTATTCAGACCCAGTTGTCTGCACCTGGCACACCCCAGCAGAATGGTGTAGCAGAGAGGAGGAACAGGACTCTTATTGAGATGGTTAGATCGATGATGAGTTACAGTGAGTTGCCTACCTCGTTTTGGGGTTATGCCTTAGATACAGCATGTTATATTCTCAACCTTGTGCCATCTAAGTCTGTGCCAACGACCCCATTAGAGTTGTGGGATGGGCGTAAGCCTAGCCTGAGACATCTCAGGATTTGGGGTTGTCCAGCACATGTGCTCGAGGCAGATGCAGGCAAGTTAGAGGCGAGATCTAAGGTTATGCTGTTTGTATGCTACCTCAAAGGAACGAGAGGTGGTTTATTTTATAGTCCTCAGGATCAAAAGGTGGTGGTAAGCACCAATGCCAGATTTCTTGAGGAGGACTATATTTTAGATCACAAGTCAAGCAGCAAGGTAGTATTGGAAGAGCTTAGAAGTCAGTCCACTATTCCAGATGCACACGTACAGGAAGACACACCACAGGAAACTGCACGCACTATCACAGATGATGCTCTTACACAGGCTGCGCCTCGTCGTAGTGGGAGGGCTGTGAGACAGCCCGAGTGGTACATGGGTTTGGGTGAGTCTTCGGACTTTATCCCTGATGCTCATGAACCAGACCCAGTTGACTACAATGAGGCTCTCCAGGATAAAGATGCAGATTCTTGGCAAAGAGCGATGATTGCTGAGATGGGTTCTATGGACTCAAATCAAGTCTGGGAGCTGGTAGACCTTCCTGATGGGTTTAGGCCTATTGGGTGCAAATGGGTCTACAAGCAAAAGAAATGATCTGACGGGAAGGTTGAGACCTTCAAGGCTAAGCTTGTGGCGAAGGGGTATACTCAGAAAGAAGGGATCGATTATGAGGAGACCTTTTCCCCGGTAGCTATGCTTAAGTCGATCCGGATTCTCTTGGCCATAGCTGCTCATATGGATTATGAGATATGGCAGATGGACGTCCAGACAGCTTTCCTTAATGGAAGTCTTGAGGAGACCATCTTTATGCAGCAACCAGAGGGCTTCATTGTTAAGGGCCAAGAGCACAAGGTATGCAGGCTTAGGAGGTCCATTTATGGACTTAACCAAGCATCCAGATCTTGGAACATTCGTTTTTATGAGGTTATCCAGTCCTATGGATTCACTCAGTCTCCGGATGAGCAGTGTGTTTATTGCAGGCGTGATGGTGAGATAGTGGTGTTCCTCGTACTTTACGTAGATGACATTCTTCTTATTGGCAACAGTAAGAAGGTGTTGTCAGACGTAAAGGCATAGCTGTCCAGGCAATTCGATATGAAGGATTTGGGAGAGGCTGGACATATCCTTGGAATCAAGATTATTCGAGATCGTAGGAGACGTTCACTGACTCTCTCACAGGCATCCTACATAGACACGATTCTGGCCCGTTTTAACATGCAGAACTCCAAGAAGGGTTCACTACCTTTCAGACATGGAGTGCATTTGTCTAAGGAGCAGTGTCCTAAGACTGCTGAGGAGATAGATGCCATGAAGGCGGTACCCTATGCTTCTGCAGTGGGTAGCCTCATGTATGCTATGTTGTGCACGAGGCCTGATATTTGCTTTGCCGTTGGCATGGTTAGCAGATATCAGAGTAACCCTGGGAAGGCTCACTGGGAGGCAGTAAAATGCATTCTCAAGTACTTGCGCAGGACGAGAGATTATGTCCTAGTTTATAGAGCGCAGGAGCTTGTACCATTGGGTTACACAGATTCGGATTTTCAAGGTGATATGGACAAGAGTAAGTCTACCTCTGGGTTTGTGTTTACTCTAGGAGGTGGAGCCATAGTATGGAAGAGTGTCAAGCAGAAATGCGTGGCGGACTCTACCATGGAGGCCGAGTACGTTGCCGCTTCAGAGGCAGCGAAAGAGGCTGTATGGCTCAGGAGCTTCCTGATGGATTTAGATGTGGTTCCAGAGTTGCCTAGGTTTATCACAGTTTATTGTGATAACAATGGTGCAGTTGCTAACTCAAGGGAACCACGAGCCCATAAGGCGAGTAAACACATAGAGCGCAAGTACCACCTGATACGAGAGATCGTAAAGAGGGGAGACGTGATCGTGGCCAAGATAGCTTCAGAGGACAACCTTGCAGATCCTTTCACCAAGCCATTGACCCCAAAGGTCTTTGAGAGGCATGTGGAGGGCATGGGAGTCAGATTCTTGATAGAGCCATGTCAGTGAGCTTAAAGGTGTTTTGGAGATTTCGTTATGATAGCAGTGTAATAACGGGTTGGACAATTTTTGTACTTCTTAGCATAGCTTTGAGTATTACTGGGAGATTGTTAGTTTTGAATACAGAAAAGCTATGGCTTGTATCAAAAACTAATATCCACAGATGACATATCATTTTGTTTCAGTATAAATCTGTTCCTTTATATCATAGAACTAGATAACGGGGTGTTGACAAACACAGTAGATACCGTTATTGGTTAAAGTATTGATATATAAAAAGTATGCTCGTAACTGAGATAGTCTAAACATACTATCGGTATAAGTTATTGTGTGGTTTGGAAATTGGTTTATCTAGACTAGTTTAAATCACACAGATATGCCCGGGGCATATTGAGCACGACCAGTTTGGATAGAATTGACTTGTACTGATCGGCGTAGTCAATTCGGTCCTAGTATTCCGTCTCTCAATCCCGAGATTGGGACGGGCGTGAGGGTTGGGTGTCGTGTGCTTTGATTTGCCAAAGAGTGAGGTCAATTGAGGCCAATACCTCGGTAAGTTGGGTATGCGGTGTTTAGCTTCTTGCGTGCCGTTTCTGGTCGGAGGAATCCACGTACCGATTCGCCGGGTTGATGGTGCTCCCGAGATGAGCTCGTAAGGTTATTATACTAAACCTGGCCAGTGAACTTTATGTTCGGTATAATAAAAGGTCGAGTGGTACTAATCTCGGAAACCAAGAAGTCGGTGAATTAATTTGTCAGTAAATTGATATATCGACGAGCACTAGATCTTTAATGTGGGGAGATAGAAGAAATAATAATGGCGCGATGTAAAGTCGTTTTCGAGCGGTAGTTCCATAATTGGTCCGATAGTGGTACGACCGATTATGCGTTTGACTAATTGACAAGGTAAATTAATTAATCCGAAGGGTTTAATTAATATTTGATCGACGAAGTGAATTTAGAAATTAATTCTATTTTGAATTAATTAATTCTAAGGGTTCGATTAAATTAAATTAACAAAGTGGATTAAATAAATTAATTTAAATGGGTCGATTGGAGTTGATTAGTCGGGAAGACTTAGCGGTCAACGAAAGTCAAATTTAAGGCCTAACTCGAGAGCCCATTAGGTCTCCAATCGAGCTCCTACAAATAGAAGACTTGATGCCCAAGAAACCCTAAGGAAATTTTGTAAGACAATTTGTCTTGCCCTTTCTTGAGCAAGAATTCTTTCTCAAAAACGAACTAGATTTCTTGTTCTTCGAATTGAACTCATCTCAAAGACTGAACCTTTGGTTTATTATTCATCTTGTCTCGCCAGAATTTTTTGCAGCTTAATTCCCAGACCCACAGTTTTCTCGTTGGTTTTATTTTCGGTCTGGGCAGTTGCTTATTGCGGTACTGCTGTGTCGGTTTTGCTGCTGATTTTCCATTTCTTGTTCTGGGCATTTGATTCAAGAAGTGTGGCGTTGATCTCCTTCCATTGGTTGGGTGATCCGCTGCTTCCCTTGTCTAGATCACGGTGGAACAAGGCTGGACATTAGCAGCTGTTGTGGGTTTAATTCAGCACTGCAGCAGTGGGTTTCTTGAGCAAAAAGGCGAGCAGGATTTAGGGTTTTCAGTCAGATTTTGAGATTGTTTTTGAGTTCGATTTGAGTGATTTCCTTGTGGGCTAAGCAAGTAGACTTCGATAGATTATTGCCCACGCAATATTCGAAGTTTCTACGGAGAATTTATTGGATTTCTTGTGGAAATCGCAGCAGATTTTATTTGGTTTTCTTTAATCGAGGGACTTCGCTACCAAAGGTATAATCTTTAAGTTCTGCTTTAATTAAAGATTTAATTTTTTGTGTCCCAATTAATAAATTAAATAAGTATAAGCCTAGATCCGTTCATGGGTAAACTAATTTGAGCCTGAGCTTGGTCGAAAGCTTCCGATTCTGGAATGCATAGCACGAAAGTGAGGTTTTCGATTTAGCCCGGGCTTGTTCAGTTTTCCTTCAGGCCTATAACATGTTAAATTTAAAGTTTGACATGTTGAATTTGCTGATTTGATTTTAGAGGATAAAGTCATATGAATAGCAAATGGTCTTGTTTTGAGTTAATCTCATCCCAAAGACAAAACTCTTGTAGAGTTTAAATGGAAATGACTCTGGAATTGAAAGAACAACATTAGATAACAAACTCCAATTATCCATAAATCATGGAGAGAGTATTTCTCAAATAGAATACTCCAGAATTATAGGGAGTTTGATGTATCTAATGAGTTGTTCTATACCAGATATTGCTTATGTGATAAGCAAATTGAGTTTATATACGAGTAAACCAGGAAATGAGCACTGAAATGCCATAATTATAGTACTAAGGTACTTAAAGTTTACTCGTGACTATGAACTTCATTATACTAGATATCATGTTGTGCTTGAAGGACTTACAAATTTGAATTAGATATCTGATATAAAGGACTCAGCGTGCACAAGTGGTTATTATTCACACTAGCTGCTGCCGTTGTGTCGTGAAAATCCTCAAAACAGACTGTGATCGGTAGATCAATGATGAAATCCGAGTTTATTACACTCGATTAATGTGGAGAATGAGCTGAATGGCTTCAACACTTCTTAGAGGATATTCCAAATTGCAGAAAAACATGTGCCACCTATTTGTATACATTGCGATAACCAATCTGTGATTGGAAGGGCACAAAGTACAATGTACATTGGTAAATCGAGACATTTTCGTCATCGACATAATACCATTCAATAACTACTCTCTACAGAGGTTATATCAATTGATTATGTAAGATCAAAGGATAACATTATGGATCCGCTAACCAAAGGGTTAAATAGAGAGTCATTTGAGAGATTGAGAAGAGGAATGGGTGTAAAGCCCGGGCAAAGGAACAGTCTTTGAAGGAAAACCCAACCTAGTTGACTGGAGATCCCAAGATCTAGGTTCAAAGGGACAACCTACTTAAAGACTAAGTACGATCACTGTGGGGGTATTGAAACCTCATTAACCTCATTCCTGTCAATAAACAATGATTGATGAATTCATGATAACAATTGTTTGCTTTAACGACTCTTAAGGGAAGTAATCGTGATTTACTTTAGATTCAAGCAGTCACCTATGTGAGAGAGAAGTGGGGTCATTTCAAAGGAGAATTGGTTAGGCTCAATTCTTTAGCAATCTCACAGAACTAGGGCGTGTTCATGGCCATAATGAACAAAACTATAAGAACAGAACATTTATAAGAGGGGTTTCTGTGTACTATACGTGGGATTCCATTACACTATACAGCAGGACAGTTAAAGGATATCATATCTACTGGCCAGCTAGTAATGCAAGCGTACTTTACAAGGGGGAAGTTCAAAGGTGCTGACACCTACTTTCTCGATGCAGAAATCAGATGATGAACATTTTTCTCCAATTCAAATCAATATCTCATTCATGTGGGGGATTGTTGGAAATGAGAAGAATTTGAATGAGAATTGAGTTTCTCATTGTGTTGGGAAAATCAAGAGTAATACCAAAAGGCCTGATTAGAGCAGAAGAAAATATATCTAATATGTTAGATACATTCAAATGTTTCTATAATGAATATAATTTGTTAGATACATTGAAATGTATGTGCAATGAATCTGCAATGCACCTATTTAGTTAGACCAAAGGATTTTCCACCTATAAATAGTGGCTCATTTTCTAGCATTTGTCACCCCTATTCAAAAACATTATTCTTGAGTTTCTTAAGCCTCATTTATCTCTTTTTCTTGGTGTTCATCATTTCTTTCTGTTCTAGTTCGTGGTGAGACTGTTTCGTGCAAAACAGATTTCACGTATCCGCTGTATCCTGAGAAACAGTTGTCCGGTTAACCTCTAGGACGGTGTGAGGGGGAAAAACTGTTTTATGGAAAACGTGTTTTCACGTGCCTCAGACTTTTCCTTCTCCTATCTATTTTATATTGACCATCACAAATACTACCAATTTTTCCAACAATCATAAAACAGTTTTGCTTGTATTTCTGATGGCAATAAAAGGTTTTGGATTTGATGAAGTCTACAAGATAATACAACTCTGATGAAAAGATTCAAAGTCAATCACGATCTACCTAGGGAATATCATCTTCGAAGATGGGTTGATGAACGTCGAGAGATTGAGGTTAAGTTAGAATGGATTGATGTTCCTAGTTCCAGAGGATCTTTGATGGATATGAATATTAGAACGGAGAAATTTAATTTCTCTACGAAGGTATGACATTCAAGTTGATATTGCAATACATGATTATGATTGGAAATATGCATGACACTATGTTTATTTGGCTTCGTGATATGATTGTTATCAAACTTGGGGTATGGTGGAAATCATTGAGTTACATGTCATGCTTGTTCTCTTTATTGATATTTAAAGGTGGATTTAAGTTTTCCAAATTTAATGTTGTTTCAATTTTGGAAAAAAAAAATGGTAGCATGTTTAATTTGTATTAATTTGGCTGCATTTTTTCAGAAAATTAAATTGATATGGAAATTAAAGTGTCGGTTTTGGAAATTGAAGTAGCGATGGTTTTATGCTAAAACCGAGAGTTAAAGGGATAGTTTCATGTTTCAATTTAATTCCTCCAATTTGGAGTCATTCCAAGCCGAAGGATTAGGAAAACAGATGCCAAAATTGAAAGGTATCAATTTGGAAACTGATGGCTTGATTCAAGTGATGAAACTTAAGGCCACCTTATTTAATTTACCATTATAGGAGTTTAAATTTATGAAATAGATGAATTTGGAAATTATGAAGAACTCTTCTTGTGCTATGAAAGAGTTGAGGAAGAACAACATTATGTTGATTCTTTGGTCCAAACCTCGTGGTGGCAATGGACACATCTATGAGTACAAACAGATAAATGGGATGTGAGAGACTTGTTTCCTACGAGAAAGTTCTTTATGAGATTAAGAAGTGAATAACGTTGTGAGTGAAACACCTTTTAGGTGACTTATTCGCACAATATAGATTTGTCTATAAAGTGCCTACATGTATTCATTTCAATGAAAATCTGAACGTGAAAAAGAGACAAGTGAGATATTCTCAATTAGAGTTCATTATGAAGAGATTTTCTATGAAGATATTTTATTCTTTATGAGATCGAGGTTGAGTGTCAACTCGATATAAGAATTCATAAACTGAATAGTGGTCCAAATGGTGAGTGAGACACCAATTGGTGATTTCATTACACAACATAGAGTTGTCTATGAATTTTCTACCATAGGTACCTCTATATGATGAAAATATGATATGAAAATCGCATAATGAAATAAATGTCAAATGTGATATTTCCTGTTTAACAAGACCTATAAGTCATAACTCAGCTAAAAACAATCTTAGGATAGTAAGTAATGGAAAGACTACTCAATAGGAATGTCACTTTGTTTAAAACAATATTTTAGAAGGTCTGTAAAACCATTTTACAAGATACAAGTTCCTGAACAAACCTTGATTTGAGAGGATCAAAACAAGGTAGAGTTTGGCCGAATTGGATAAGGAATGAAGAAGATATGATTTCTCAAAGTTAACAACAACTGCAAAATTTCTGCAGGAAACAACAATGGCAGTCTGACTTTAAATAAGTTTTTTTGAGAAGTTTATAAGTCCAAATTATGATATAAAAGATGATTAGTAATCCTTGGCATATTCGGTTTAAACCAAGATGAGTTGCACTACAAATGGACTTATATTCAAAGAGATATGACGTTTAGAAATCAGCCCAGCGGTACTGAACATTCTGAAAATATCAGCCGCAGAAGTCTTGGTCGAAGGATATCTTTCAGAAGATATAAAAGCCCAAATTAAAAAACAAAAGATACTGGTTAAACCTTGCAGTAAAAGGTTTAAAACTAGATAAAGTTTTTAGAAATAGATATAATATGAGGGAGATACAAGGTTTTAAAGTTCCAAGCTCAAAACAAGATCTTATGGAATTTTAAGGAAAGCCATGCTTGTGGCCATCTTTTAGAAACATTTGCTTACACATATGTTGTGTAATCTTCAACACAGACTTCATACAATTGATAGTGTATATTCGTAGTTCCTCCACATCAACACATCTTAAATAGATAATCTAATTCAATCTCTATTGGTTAACTAATCCAAGTCAAACACTAACACACACTAATGGTGCAGAAGGAACATCCACCTCATTGCACCCTCAAACTTAATACCCAGTCTCCTAGCTTAGTTCAACACAACCTTTAAAAAGCACCCAACAACTATCAACAGCATTTTCATCCAATAATTTTAGATGCCAAAATCAAAAGAAGATAATTATTACCTCAACTGGATAGCTAGGGATTGATTGACGATTATGTATCCATTCAAGCTCTTGTTTATTCTAAGAAGTTTGAGCAGCCTCTTCCTTGATCGATTCCTTGGTGACCCAAATCCATAATTATCGATTCCACCTCAACTGGTTTCTAGTTAGGTTTTCTACAAACTCTAGTAAGGTTTAGAAATCAGGTTGAATTGGATTGAGAAAACATGAGGTTGGGTCTTACATTGAGGTTTCTATCATGAAGAAGAAACCAAGCAAATAAGTAGTTCTTGATAATTTGTTGATTAACAATTCTTCTTGTCTTGTTGAGTTCTAAAACCTCAAATTGAAGGGAAGATAGTTGGAGAAGATGGTGGAAGTGTGTGAGATCACATGGCACAAAAGTTGAGCGGTGAAGATGATGAAGAAATGAAATGAAGGAAGGAGTAGACGCGGAAGAGATGAAGATGAATAAGTCTGTCATATGTCCTTTCCTCATTTTTCTTCTTTTTCTATTTTTGTTCTTTCCCCATATTTTTCCCTTATTTACTCTCATTCCTTACTAATTACCATTTAGGCCTTTATTCTTATGATTTATTAATTTTTTTGCCTTTCAGTCTTTTGATTTCACTATTCAGTTATGATTCTAACTTCACCTTTTTCTCAATTACAGCTCTAGAACTTCAGCCATATACCTCAAAGCACATTACGTTTTCACGTTACAATATATTCATACCTGTCAAGACCTAGGGTCTTACATTCTATCCTCCATAACGAATTTCGTCCTAGAAATTCACAATTGTAAATAATTTTTCCGCAATAGCTCACTATCAAGTAACAGCTTTATGATATCTTGACCATGGACTTAACTAGTTAACAAACAATGTGGCCTACCTGGTATTATGTGTGATCAAAGAATTAGTTTAAGTTACACCTATTAGTTGTCAATTCTTCTGCACGTTCATTCATCAACATGAGTATATTTTAGTATACAAATATCTCATTGTCTTTTTAATTCTCAATCTTAACAGTTCAGACTGTGTTTATTTATTAGTACAACTACGTTGTTTTCTATTTAATCTTATTGAGGTGCCAATGAAATTTTTTTGTTATATGATTTTGATCTTGATATATTGACCTATTCTTGCACTCCCAAAGTAAGGTAAAAATTATGATTACAAATGTACTACTTATCAATGAAGGCAGGAGTTGATGAGGAGTAATAACAGATAAAAGAAAGGGTTCAGGTGAAAGGGGAGAGAGCTATAGTTACAAAATGACAATTCAATCAAATTTTATTTGAGTCCTTTTCCTTGTTTTATATATTTGTATATATTTATCACTTTATCTAATCAACCACATCAACCATCGGAATATGCATAGGATCTTACACTAAGGTTTTATGACCAATATGAATAGTGTATTTTCAAAAGGGTGCAACCAAGTTTAGATAAATGTTCAAGAAAAGGTTAACTAAGTAATTAGGGCCACTAAGAACAATCTATATAATTTCAATCTAAAACATCTATATTTTCCTTTACTCTAGTTTAGTACAAGTCGTATTCTCATTCATCAATCTTTTATTGTTTCAACCCATTAATCAAACTTTAAAACTTTGGGTTTTATTATACTCACATGTTGTCTTCCTTCAGGTTTAGTGTCCACACCCTCACATTGAGGTTCATACGTTGATCATGATGTAGAATCCAAATTCAATGTTACATGAATTGGTTTCTGTGATTATCACATGTATATTAAGGTTATAATCTCAATTAAATTCGAACATAAGTCACAATCACCGGTTAGAACAATTCATCATAAGCCATAAAACCCAAGTCAAAGCCTAAAAGCTTGAACCTATACCGAGTTACACCTAATGACACAACATGTCAAGCTTAGAAAAATCAATCCACTAAAGGCTACAACTCACTTTTAGTTTTTAAGGATTTGTTTTACCAATTTATACATAAGCTACCTATCTAATTCAGACATCGGACTTATATACCTTATCATCATAACTCAGCTGGCCAACTCTTTCCTAAACTAGAAATCCTTCCATGGTTCCTTGGCAGAGACTTGACCTGGAGATTTCTTTCATTCACTTTCATCATTATTTAATTGCTTGAGGTAGATGAAAGCATCAAGAAGCTAGCTGCATCCTGTGCTTTACAATAAATCTAATTTCAGAACCTTCTAGATCTAATTTCAAATAGAAA
The DNA here is from genome assembly GCA_030378225.1 of Knoxia roxburghii. Classification (NCBI taxonomy): domain Eukaryota; kingdom Viridiplantae; phylum Streptophyta; class Magnoliopsida; order Gentianales; family Rubiaceae; genus Knoxia; species Knoxia roxburghii. The sequence continues at coordinate 37,607,745 of CM059415.1, read as the reverse complement.
TCTTTTAAGGTAAGTTAAACAATACAAGTTTAAATGACAAAAACCCAGTTCAGTAAGTTTACACTTAAACCAATAGAATAGGTGTAACACAATTCATACATCCAAGCAAAATAGGTAGTTCAGGATTTTCAAATTAACACACCTTTAATCACAACAAACCTCAATCATTCAAACATTTCAAATTATGATCTAAAAGATGATTAGTAATCCTTGGTATATGAGGTTTAAACCAAGATGAGTTTCACTAAAATTGGACTTATATTGAAAGAGATATGAAGTTTAGAAATCAGCCCAGCGGTACTAAAAATTCTGAAAATATTAGTTGCTGCTGACTTCGTTGAAGGATATCTTTCAGATGATATAACAGCCCAAATTAAAAAAATGAAAGATACTGGTGAAACCTTGCAGTACAAGGTTTAAAATAAGATAACGTTTGCAAAAATCAGATATAAGATGAGGGAGATACAAGGTTTGCAATTTCCATGCTCAAAACAAGATCTTATGGAATTTTAAGGAAAGCCATGCTTGCTATCATCTTTTAGAAACATTTGCTTACACTTATGTTGTGTAATCTTCAACACAGAATTCATACAATTGGTAGTGTATATTCCTAGTTCCTTACCATCAACACATCTTAAATAGATAATTTAATTCAGTCTCTATTGGTTAACCAATCCAAGTCAAACACTAACACACATTTACGGTGCAGAGGGAACATCCACCTCATTGCACACTCAAACCCAAAACCCAGTCTCATAGCTTAGTTCAACACAACCTTTAAGAAGCACCCAACAACTATCAACAACATTTTTATCTGATAATTTTAGATGACAAAACCAAAACAGGTGAATTATTACCTCAACTAGATAGCTAGGGATTGATTGACGATTATGTATCCATTGAAGCTCTTGTTTATTCTAAGAAGTTTGAGCAGCCTCTTCCTTGATCGGTTCCTTGATGACCCAAATCCATAATTATCGATTCCATCTCAACTGGTTTCTAGTTAGGTTTTCTACGAACTCTAGTAAGGTTTAGAAATCAGGTTGAATTGGATTGAGAAAAACATAAGGTTGGGTCTTAGATTGAGGTTTCTATCATGAAGAAGAAACCAAGCTGATAAGTAGTTCTTGATGATTTGTTGATTAACAATTCTTCTTGTCCAGTTTAGTTCTAAAACATCAAATTGAAGGGAAGATAGTTGGAGAAGATGGTGGAAGGGTGTGAGATCACATGGCACAAAAATTGAGCGGTGGAGATGATGAAGAAATAAGAGGAAGGAAGGTGTAGATGTGGAAGAGATGAAAATGAATAAGTCTGCCACATGTCCTTTCCTCATTTTTTTCTTTTTCTATTTTTGTTCTTTCCCCTTATTTTTCCCTTATTTACTTTGATTCCTTACTAATTGCCCTTTAGGCCTTTATTGTTATGATTTATTAATTTTTTTGCCTTTCAGTCTTTTGATTCCACTATTCAGTTATGATTCTAACTTCACATTTTTCAATTACGGCTCTAGAACATCAGCCTTATACCTCAAAGCATGTTACGTTTTCACATTACAATATATCCATACCTGTCAAGACCTGGGGTCTCACACTGATTCTTGAATGCATTGCACAAAAGTAAATTTTTGACTGGGCCCGGACTCTAGCACAATCGCTATTCCAATCCTTGCTTGAAATAACATTGCGCAGGACCTTAGCTTCTACTTGTTTGATATGCCATGCAACAATAAATTCCTAATTAAAGCGAAAGTTTAAGAATTACCTCTTGAAGCGTGTACTTAGGTGATTCTCTTGTATGGCTTCCGGGTTACTTGGAACCCTACAAAGAATTACAAACGTGGTCAGTGGCACCTGAATCCAAACACCAAGTATCTGTGGGAATCACCGATAAACACGTCTCAGTAATTAAGGCAGAAACTATACCTTTGAGCTTTGGACAATCCGATTTCCAATCTCCCGTCTTACCGCACTTGAAGCATTTGCCTTTAGGCTTCTTCTTTTTTGCGATGTTTGGCTTGGCAGCATGATTCTTGGCTTTCTTCTTCTTCTTATTCTTGCTCTTAGTTAAAAGGAAACAGAACAAACCTGGGCTAAATTGAAAATCTCACTTTCGTGCAATGCATTCCAGAATCGGAGACTTTCGACTCTATTCAGGCTCAAATTCATTTCCCCTGAATAGATCTAGGCTTATACTAGTTCAATTTATTAAAACGATGCACAAAAAATTAAATCTTTAATTTAAAGTGGAAGTCTTAAAGATTATACCTTTGAAGCGTGTCCCAAGCAATAAGAAAACCAAAGCTGAAAATCCCGTTGTTTAACGCCTAGTACCAATCACGAGAGAATCCTGAGAACAACTCTGTCTCTACCTCAAAATCATGTGGGCGACTATCCAAAGCGTAGCTAAGACACTAAGGAAGAGATCCATGTGAGGCCCACTTCAAAAACTCGTCAAATCCTCAGCAAATCGTTGCCCAAAGATTCCTATACTTATTTACCGCCTGCTGCCTGTTTACTGCCTGGCTTTGAAATCCACTTGAAAACCCAATGATAACTCCAAACAACCTCAAACTTAGGTGGGCAAGTGTATATGAGGTCGCTAAAGACACTGGCGAAGAAATCCAAAGAAACCCACTTCAAGAAACTCACAGATTTGAAAAACAGATCTGCCCGGGAACCTGATTCTAATCTGAAAACCCACACCGCCTCAATAAAACTTCGTGGGTAAGCTATTTGCTCGTAGATATAGACTTTGGCGAACCAAAAGGAATGAGCCAAAGGATTAACGCAACAAAATCACAAAGCCCACTATCAAAATGCACCAAAACATCGCTGAAAAATCCAAAAAACGCAGGCGGTGCTTGAAAGATTATCTGCCCAGGGTTAGCCAGAAACTCACTTTCGTGCTACACATTCCAGAATTAGAATCTTTGGCCAGTTCTAGATGCTAGCTCAATCTCTATTCCAACCCTTACTTGAAATAAAATTGCGCAGGATCTTGGTTTGTACTTATTCGGTTTATCACGCAACAAATAAATTCTTAATTAAAAGCGGAAGAATAAGAATTACCTATTGAAGCGTTCACTCAGGTGATTCTCTTGTATACCTCAAGACTTTGATTGCTCGTTGTGTGGGCAATGATCTAGCAACCAATTGATCAGCTAATCACCACAACTGGGTCGTCCGAAAAATTCTGCGACCACCTGCCCCTAATGCGTGAAGATCACACGCCACCTGGGACTTCGAGAGAACTCACGCATCGCCGATTTTTGAGCAAAAATAGCCACCCAAAACTGATTAAAAAATCGGTAGCCTTGAGGTATAAAATTCGATTTCTAGTGAGAGAAAATTTTCTCTCTCTAGGATTTTCTCTCTCTAAGTTTTCTTGTCTTGAAAACTTACGAATTGTATATTGTGTAATAGCTAATCCCTTGTCTACATATAGAGTTACAATAGAGACCCCAAATTGGTTTAGGATTGGCTTTCCTACTGGGTTTTCACTTTCCTTCAATCCTGTTCTTGGACTGATACACATCCAACTGATACAGGGATTTACTTGTCCCAATCCAGTTCCTGGTATGATTCACAACCAACTGATACAGGGATTCACTTATCCCCAATCCAGTTCCTGGTTTGATTCACAACCAACTGACACAAGGATTAATTAATTACTTAATTAATTAAATCTACATTTGTCAACAACCCAATACATAATTAATCGTACCACTAACGGATTAATTATGGCACTACCATCTTACACCAGAATTACTTCCGGAACAACTTAATTAATTTATTCTTAATCTCCCCACATCAAAGATATAGTGCTCGTTAATTTATTAATTTACTGATAAATTAATTAATTAACTAATTTAATTCTGAGACTAGTACCACTCGGCCTTTTTACTATATCAGAGATAAGTCGACCAGTTGGGTTTAGTATAATAAACATAACAAGCACATCTCAGGTGCACCATCACCCCAGACGCACCGGTACATGGTTTCCTTTTTACAAGCAGCAGCTCACCAAGCAACTAAACACGCACACCCAACCTACCGAGACTATTGGCCACAATTGATCTCACTCATTGGCAGATCAGTACAATATGTCTAATTCTCATGCCCGCTCAAATCTAGGGATTAAGAGATAGAATACTAAGAACGATTTGTCTATTAAATCAGTACAAGACAAATCATTCTAAATGGTCAAGTTCAATATGCCCCGGGCATATCTATATGATTCAATCAGTTTAGACAAACCAATTATCCGAATCACATAATATCCTAAACCGACAGTTTGTCCAAAGCTATCTCGGTTACGAACCTCATTTATATATTATGTCTTTTAACAAATAATGAGATCTACTGTTTCACACAAGACACCTCATCATCTAACTATATAATATAAATGGACAAATAATACACAACAAAATATAACCAAAACATAAATTGATATATTAACTGGGAAAATGTACAATACAAGCATAGCTTATGTACTCAACTTTAACAGTGCTAACTGCCCATAAAAAGAGCTGCAAACAGATTTCTCGAGCGGCGTTTGAACTTCCAGGCGGTGGTCTTGGGCTTCTAGAATCGTGGGATAAGTTTCTCGAACAAGAAAGATCGCAAACCGACTTCGAAAAAGAATTGTCAATAAGGAAGAAAGAATTCTCTCTCTAGGCTTGTCTTTCTCACTTTAAGGCATTTGCCTACAAGGTTTCTAATGTCTTCAAATGTGCCTAACATTAGCTATTTATAGGGAGCTCCTTGGGAGACCTAGTGGGCTTTTGAGTTGGGCATTAGTGTTTGACTTTCGTTGACCACTTAGTCTTTCCTGGACTACTCAACTCCAATAGAGCCTTTCGAATTCATTTCTTAACCCACTTTGTTAATTTAATTTAATCGAACCCTTAGGATTAATTAATTTAATTAGAATTAATTTCTTAATCCACTTAGTCAATTAAATATTAATTAAACCGTTAGGATTAATTAATTCACTTTGTCGATTAGTCAAACGCAAATTTAGTCGTACCACTAACGGACTAATTATGGAACTACCGCTCAAAATTAACTTTACATCGCGCTTACTTTATTATTCTTTTATCTCCCCACATCAAAGATCTAGTGCTCGTCGGTTCATCAATTTACTGACAAATTAATTCACTGACTTCTTGGTATCCGAGATTAGTACCACTCGACTTTCTTATTATACCGGACATAAAGTCCACCTGCCGAATTTATTACAATAAACCTTACGAGCTCATCTCGGGAGCATCATCAACCTGGCAAACCGATACATGGATTCCTCCGACTAGCAACGACACACAAGAAGCTAAACACCACATACCCAACTTACCGAGATTTAGGCCTCAATTGACCGAACCCTTTGGCAAATCAAAACATACGATATCTAACTCTGATGCCCGTCCCAATCTCGGGATTAAGAGATTAGAATACTATGACTGAATTAACTACGCCGATCAATACAAGTTAATTCTATCCAAACTGGTCGTGCTCAATATGCCCCGGGCACATCCGTATGATTTAATTAATCTAAAGAAACTAATTTCCAAATCATATGATAACCTTTACCGATAGTATGTTCAGACTATCTTAGTTACGAGCATTCTTTTTATATATCAATACTTTAACCAATAACGAGATCTACTGTGTTTTACCACACATCGTTATCTAGTTCTATGATATAATGGAACATTGTCATACTGAAACATAGACGATATGTCAACTGTGGATATTAGTTTTTCATACAAGCAATAGCTTTTCTGTATTCAAAACTAACATTAGGCACAAAAGATGAACTTGAACCCTTCACTGTGACCAAAGCTTGCTTTTCTAGGATTTTATAACTCTAATTTTCTTGTCTGAAATAACATTGCACAGGATCTTAGCTTGCACTTGTTCTATTTATCCTGCAACAATTAATTCCTAATTAAAGCGGAAGTTTAAAAATTACCTCTTGACACGTGTACTTAGGTGATTATCTTGTATGACTCAAGTTACAGATTCTAACGTTGTGTGGGCAACAATCCTCAAAACCAATTGATTAGCAAAATGAAACACACAAAAAACTCGTCAAAAAATTCTCACCAAAATTTTGACAGATGCCGCAGTCGCTGACCTCCGCCGTTGACCGACGCCTGAAGCTGCACGCTTTCTGAGGAGAAATTCCAACTTTGAGAGATGAATATTTAATTCTTTCTCTAGGATTTTCGCGCTCTAGTCTTCTTGTCTTGAAAACTTATGAATTGTGAATGTAGAATTACTAATCTCTTGAGTATTTATAGAGTTACAAGAGAAACCCCAAGTTGGTTTAGGATTGGCCTTCCTAATGGGTTTAGATAATTAATTAGTTTCCAAATCCAATTAGATAACAAATCTAATAGGATTTCCTAACCAAATTAGATTTCCTAATCTCTAGGATTTTCTAATTCTAATTAAACCTTTAGACTCAATTAATTAATTAAAGAATTTCACTTTGTTAATTAATTAATTATCCTTGAGGAATAATTAATTAAATAATTAATTCTACTTAATCAATTAACCCACTACATAATTAATCATACCACTAATGGATTAATTATGGCACTACTATCCTACACCAGAATTGCTTCTGGAATAACTAAATTAATAATTCTTTAATTTCCCCGCATCAATGATATAATGCTCGTTAATTTATTAATTTACTATTAAATAAATTAATTAACTTCTTATAATCCGAGATTAGTACCACTCGGCCTTTTTACAATACAGACATATGTCCAGCGGCCGAGTTTAGTATAATAAACATAACGAGCTCATCTCGGAGCACCATCACCCCCGACGCACCGGTACGTGGTTTCCTTTCAACAAGCAACAGCACACCAAGCAACTAAACATGCGCACCTAACCTACCAAGTGAAAGATTATCTGCCCAGGCCTAGCCAGAAACGCACTTTTGTGCTACGCATTCCAGAATCGGAATCTCTGGCCAGTCCTGGACGCTAGCACAATCGCTATTCCAACCCTTGCTTGAAATAAAATTTTGCAGGATCTTGGTTTGTACTCATTCAATTTACCACGCAACAAATAAATTCTTAATTAAAAGTGAAAACATAAGAATTACCTATTGAAGCGTATACTCAGGTTATTCTCTTGTATGCCTCATGACTTTGATTGCACGTTGTGTGGGCAACGATCTAGCAACCAATTAATCAACTAATCACCACAATCCACCTGCCGGAAAATTCCAGCACAGTTGTACCTGGCGCGTACAATCCACGCACCGCTCGGAGAGAGAAAAAGCTACACGTCGCCACCAAAATTTAGAAGAAAATTTCGGCAGCTATAAGCTTAGGGAAATCGGAATTTAGTGAGAGAAAATTTTCTCTCTCTAGGATTTTCTTTCTCTAAGTTTTCTTGTCTTTAAAACTTATGAATTGTATATTGTGGAATAGCTAATCCCTTGTCTATATATAGAGTTACAAGAAAGATCCCAAGTTGGTTTAGGATTGACCTTCCTATTGGGTTTTTGTTTCCTTCAATCCTGTTCCTGGACTGATACACATCCAACTGATACAGGGATTCACTTATCCCAATTCAGTTCCTGGTATGATTCACAACCAACTGATACAGGGATTCACTTATCCCCAATCCAGTTCCTGGTATGATTCACAACCAACTGACACAAGGATTAATTAATTACTTAATTAATTAAATCTACCTTTGTCAAAGAAAGATTATCTGTCTGGGCCTAGCCAGAAACTCACTTTCGTGCTATGTATTCCAGAATTAGAATCTCTGGCCAGGCCTAGACGCTAGCACAATCGCGATTTCATCCCTTTTAAAATAACATTGTGCAGGATCTGAGTTTGCATTTATTCGATTTATCACGCATAAATAACTTCTTAATTAAAAGCGAAAAATATAAGAATTAAATATTGGAGCGTTTACTTAGGTAATTCTCTTGTATGCCTCGAGATTGTGATTGCACGTTGTGTGGGCAACTATCTAGCAACCAATTGATCCTCTAATCACCACAATCCACCTGCCAGAAAAATTCCAGCTCCGCTGCACCTGGTGCGTACAATCCACGCACAGTCTAGAGAGAGAAAACTACACGTTGCCACCAAAATTTGAAGAAAATTTTGGCAGCTATAAGCTATAGGAAATCCAAATTTAGATAGAGAATTTTCTCTCTCTAGGATTTTCTCTCTCTAAGTTTTCTTGTCTTAAAAACTTATGAATTGTATGTCTTGAATAGCTAATCCCTTGTCTATATAAAGAGTTACAAGAGAGACCCCAAGTTGGTTTATCATTGGCCTTCCTACGGGGTTTCCTATTTCCTTCAATCTTGTTCCTGGACTGATACACATCCAATGGATACAGGGATTCACTTATCCCAATCCAGTTCCTGGTATGATTCACAACCAACTGACACAAGGATTAATTAATTACTTAATTAATTAAATCTACCTTTGTCAATAACCCAATACATAATTAATCGTACCACTAACGGATTAATTATGGCACTACCATCTTACACCAGAATTGCTTTCGGAAAAACTTAATTAATTTATTCATAATCTCCCCACATCAAAGATTTAGTGCTCGTTAATATATTAATTTACTGATAAATTAATTAATTAACTTCTTTAATTCCTAGACTAGTACCACTCGACCTTTTTACTATACCGGACATAAGTCCACCGATCGGGTTTAATATAATAAACATTACGAGCTCATCTCGGGAGCACCATAACCTCGGACGCACCGGTACATGGTTTCCTTTCAACAAGCAGCAGCACACCAAGCAACTAAACATGCGCACCCAACCTATCGAGACTATTGGCCACAATTGACCTCATCCATTAGCAGATCAAGGTACACTATGTCTAATCCTCATGCCCGCTCGAGTCTAGGGATTAAGAGATAGAATACTAAGAATGATTTTTCTATTAAATCATTACAAGATAAATCATTCTAAATGGTGAAGTTCAATACGCCCTGGGCATATTTATATGATTGAATTAGTTTAAACAAACTAATTATCCGAATCACATAATAACCTAAACCGACAGTTTGTCTAAAGCTGTCTCGGTTACGAACCTCATTTATATATTATGTCTTTCAACCAATGATGAGATCTATTGTGTCACACAAGACACCTCATCATCTAACTACATAATATAAATGGACAAATAATGTACAAAAAGATATAACAAAAACATCAATCGATATATTTACAGGGAAAATGTACAATACAAGCATAGCTTATGTATTCAACTCCAAAAATCTCCCACTAATACTTAAGTTGTGCTTTAAGTATACATCTACATACAACCCCTACATACTCTGCTACTATATATTTAGAAAAACTGTCATGACTCTCCTAAGTATCTGACTCTCATGCCCTCCACGTGAGCCTCAAAGACTTTTGAAGTCAATGTCTTTATGAATGGATCTGCAAGGTTATCCTCTGATGTTGTCTTAGCCATGACCACGTCTTCCCTCCTTACGATATCTCGTATCAGGTGGTACTTACGCTGTATATGTTTATTTGCCTTGTGGGCTCGTGGTTCATTCGAGTTTGCTACTACACCATTGTTATCACAATATACCGTGATAGACTTATGCAAACCAGGAATCACATCTAAGTCCATTAGGAAGTTCTTGAGCCACACTGCTTCATTCGCTGCCTCTGATGCAGCAATGTATTCAGCCTCCATAGTAGAGTCCGCCACGAATTTCTGCTTGACACTTCGCAAAACTATGGCTCCATCTCCAAGATAAACACATACCCTGAGGTAGACTTGCTCTTGTCCATGTCGCCTTGGAAATCTGAATCTGTGTAACCTTGGGGTACCAGCTCAGGCGCCTGATAAACAAACACTTGGTCTCTTGTTCTGCGCAAATACTTGAGAATGCATTTTACTGCCTCCCAATGAGCTTTCCCGGGGTTACTCTGATATCTACTTACAATGCCAACTGCATAACAGATATCAGGCCTCGTACACAACATGGCATACATGAGACTTCCTACTGCCGAAACATAAGGAATTGTCTTCATTGCCTTTATCTCCTCAATTGTCTTGGGAGACTATTCTTTACACAGATGCACTCCGTGTCTGAAAGGTAGAAAACCTTTCTTGGAGTTGTGCATGTTAAATTAGGCCAGAATCGTATCTATGTATGAAGCTTGAGAGAGCGTTAATGAACGTTTCCTACGAATGACAATCAATAGAATGTCATCTACGTAAAGCACAAGAAACACCACTGAGTTTCCTTCACGCCTGCGATACACACATTGCTCATCTAAACACTGAGTAAATCCATAGGACTGGACTACCTCATCAAACCAGATGTTCCAAGATCTGTATGCCTGCTTAAGTCCGTAAATGGACAACTTAAGCCTGCAAACCTTAAGCTCTTGGCTTTTTTCAATGAATCCCTCTGGTTGCTACATAAAGATGGTTTCCTCAAGGCTTCCGTTTAGGAAAACTATCTTAACATCCATCTGCCATATCTCATAATCTAAATGAGTAGCTATGGCCAAGAGAATCCGGATCTACTAAAGCATGGCTACCGGGGAGAAGGTTTCCTCATAATCGATTCCCTCTTTCTGAGTATACCCCTTCACCACCAGCCTAGCTTTAAAGGTTTCCACCTTTCAGTCAGGTTCTCTCTTACGTTTGTAGACCCACTCACCTCCAATGGGCTAAAACCCATCAGGCAGGTCTATAAGCTCTCAGGCTTGATTGTGGTCCATTGACCCTATTTCGGATATCATTACCTTACGCCAAGATTCTGCATCTTTATCTCAGAGAGCCTCATTGTAGTTAACCGGGTCTGGTTCAGGCGCGCCTGGGACTAGGTCTGAGGCCTCTCCCACGCCAATGAACCTGTCGGGCTGTCTTACAACCCTCCCACTACAACGAGGCACCACCTGTGTAGGCGTATCATTTGTGACCTCATGTGCAGTGTGTGGTGTATCTATTTGTGCTGGTGCATCAGGATTATTAGTTTGTCTCCTAAGCTATTCTAGTACTATCTTACTCTTGGGCTTATGATATAGGATCTAGCGGTGGTACTAACCACCACTTTATGATCTTTAGGACTAAAAAATAGAACACCTTTCATTCCCCTAGGATATCCTACAAACAACATTAATTCAGTTCTCGCATCTAACTTAGCCGCATCTGCCTTAAGCATATGTGCTGGGCAGTCCCAATTTCTGAGATGTCTTAGACTAGGCTTTCGCCCATTCCACAACTCTACGGGGGTTGAAGGCACGGTTTTTGATAGTACAAGATTAAGAATATACATCGTTGTTTCCAAGGCATATCCCCAGAATTAACATGGCAAATCACTATAGCTCATCATTGACCTAACCATTTCCATGAGAGTTCGATTCCTTCTTTCTGCTACACCGTTCTACTGTGGCGTGCCAGGTGTAGACATTTAAGACTGAATTCCTACCTCACTGAGGTTTTCTCAAAATTTGTGGGATAGGTACTCCCCACCACAATCTGATCATAGTGTCTTGATACTCTTACCATGATACTTCTCCACATCTGCCCGAAACTCTTTGAATTTTCCAAAGCACTCAGACTTGTTACGCATTAGGTAAATATACCCGTACCTTGAGTAGTCATCCGTGAACGTCACGAAATACTCGAACCCACCTCATGTTTGGACCGACATTGGTCCACACAAGTTATAATGAATCAACTCTAGTACTTCTTTGGCTCTATAACCTTTTGCTTTAAAAGATCTCTTGGTCATCTTACCCTCCAAGCAAGATTCACAGGTTGAATAACTGTCAATCTCTAATGAACCTAAAGGTCTATCATTGACCAACCTCTGAATCCTACTAAGGTTTATATGACCTAGCCTGAGGTGCCAAAGATAGATTTGATTCATTTCAGAAGGTTTTTTCATTTTATTAATGTTAGATAAAGAGCTATATGTTTTTATGTTTTGCACAACAGGGGAGTTAGAATTAACCACAAATAAATTGTCAGCCAATGAACCAAAACAAATAAGTTTTCCATTTCTTCTAATAAATACAGACTCATCAGAAAAAATGAACTTATAACCATTCTTTAAGAGTTTAGAAAACGAAATAAGGTTTTTTCTGAAACTCGGTACATAAAGACAATTAACTAAATCTAGCCTAGAATTATCGAAATTTAGGCTGACTACTCCCACTGTTTCTACTGACACTCTTGTAGTGTCGCCAATATAGATGTCCAGCTCACCTTCTCTAAGATTCTGAGTTACTGGGAACCCCTGCAAAGAATTACAAACATGATCAGTGGCGCCTAAATCTACACACCAAGTATCTGTAGGAATCACCGCTAAACATGTCTCAGTAATTAGGGAAGAAACTATTATACCTTTAGGCTTTGGAGAATCCGTTTTCCAGTCTCCCGTTTTCCCGCACCAGAAGCACAAACTTCGGACAATGTCCAAGTTACGACTCCAGTCGACATCCGGACATACTTTGGCGAGCACAAACTTATACTGCTCTGCCATCAGGACAATGTCCAAGTTACGACTCCAGTTGACATAATTAGTTCCAGTTAACTTATTGTCTTTCAATATAGCAGCTAAGGGGTTGAATGTCATATCAAAAAAACTGTAAAATAAATAAACAGACAATGTTTCAGTTATTAAATATAGAATTTTGAAAAACAAGGAAATTCTAACAATTATTGACTTCCCTCAAAACCATAATTATAATCCACTAACGTCTCATTCATCGGGATTCTCCCAAGCCACGATAGTGCGGACGATTACGCTAGCTCACATTCGTTTGAGAAGAACAAAGTTCATTAACTACACTATCTGACCAAACGATCTATTAATCAATGTAGCTAATAGTCGGTGCTTTCAGCCGTACAAATAAGCAGCGTAAGCTCGATGGGAGGAATACTGCAGATCATACACTAAGTGTGTGTCATCACGTGACTTCTGAGTTTGTTACCTCAGGATAGTGCGCCTCAGATGGAGAGGGTGTCGCATTTATCCTAGTTAAACTTACTATAGTCATCTTACTCAGAAATTCATAATCTAGTGATCCCGGGGTTAGACTCATCCGAATGGAGGAAGGCCCTAATGCCAACGCGTAAGCTTACCCACATCGCATATGATATCGTAATGGTGGCCGTGGGGATATTAAACCAACCCGCTCCCACTTAGATTTCCAAATTGAGGGTTTTTCCAGTTTTAACATGCAAATAACTAATCCTAAGTTATATGCAACCATAAAACCATCATGCTTTAAAATCATGCATCTAAAATATAACATAAAAATTAAAGCACAAAAATTAAAACAATAAATACGGGAAATAAATGCAACAATTAAATTTCCCAACTATTATGGTTTTAAGCGCTTCCATCTTCTGCCTTAATCTCGTGTCCCACCATGCAACTCGATGGATTGAGTCTTGATCTTGAAAAACAAAAATTGGAGGAAAAAACAGGCTAAAATGTGACCCGGACGGCCCATATGGGCCGCGCGAGCGGCCCAGCAATTGTTGCGCTGCACGGCAGCAACATCGACTTCTGCGGGCAATTTTTCACCGGCGCCGCCCCTTGCCTCTGATCCTTCCTTCACTTTTTCCCACGCTATTTGGTCTTCTTACAATTTGTTATGGATTTTTCTGGGTTTCTACGTATTAACGATAACCCAAAATCCACGAATTCAAGTCGCCCATGATAACGTCTTCGATTACAAAAATTAATTCTCATACTACAAGGCTTTCTAGGAAAATTAAATAATCGAAATTACATAGAAAAAATCCTACTACAGATTTGATCTAATCCTACACTGTTTCCCGCACGTGGTTATACAATTATAAATATTCATAATAAAATCAAATCCGGACATGTCTCAGAGTTTAATTAAAACCCATACAAACGTAACCATAATAGTCGGGATTTCTTAACCACCTACAAATAAAACCATGTAATAAATCGAACAAGCACAAAACCCAAAACCAGGCTCTGATACCAATTGAAAGATTATATGCCCGGGCATAGCCAGAAACTCACATTCGTGCTATGCATTCCAGAATCGGAATGGCTATTCCAACCCTTTTGAAATAACATTGCGCAGGATCTGGGTTTGTACTTATTCAATTTATCACGCAACAAATAAATTCTTAATTAAAAGCGAAAACATAATAATTACCTATTGCACGTTGTGTGAGCAACGATCTGTCAACCAATTGATCAGTTAATCACCACAATCCACCAGCCAGAAAAATTCCAGCACCGCTGCACCTGGCGCGTGCAATCCACGCACCGCCCGGAGAGAGAGAAAGCTACACGTTGCCACCTAAATTTGAAGAAAATTTTGGCAGCTATAAGCTATAGGAAATTCGAATTTAGATAGAGAATTTTCTCTCCCTAAGTTTTCTTGTTTTGAAAACTTATGAATTGTATGTCTTGAATAGCTAATCCCTTGTTTATATATAGAGTTACAAGAGAGACCCCAAGTTGGTTTAGGATTGGCCTTCCTACTGGGTTTCTGTTTCCTTCAATCCTGTTCATGCACATCCAACTGATATAGGGATTCACTTATCCCAATCCAGTTCCTGGTATGATTCACTACCAACTGATAAAGGGATTCATAATCTTCCCACATCATAGATTTAGTGCTCGTTAATATATTAATTTACTGATAAATTAATTAATTAACTTCTTTAATTCTGAGACTAGTACCACTCGACCGTTTTACTATATTGGACATAAGTCCACCGGCCAGGTTTAATATAATAAACATTATGAGCTCATCTTGGGAACACCATCACCCCTGAAGCTCCGGTACATGGTTTCCTTTCGACAAGTAGCAGCACACCAAGCAAATAAACACGCGCACCTAACCTACCGAGACTAATGGCCACAATTGACCTCACTCATTGGCAGATCAAAGTACACTATGTCTAATCCTCATGGCCGCTCGAGTCTAGGGATTATGAGATAGAATACTAAGAATAATTTGTCTATTAAATCCGTACAAGACAAATTAATCTAAATGGTCAAGTTTAATACCCCCCGGACATATCTATATGATTCAATTGGTTTAGACAAACCAATTATCTGAATCAAATAATAACCTAAACTGACAGTTTGTCCAAAACTGTCTCGGTTACGAACCTCATTCATATATTATGTCTTTTAACCATTGATGAGATCTACTGTGTCACACAAAACACCTCATCATCTAACTACACAATATAAATGGACAAATAATGCACAACAAGATATAACCAAAACATAAATCGATATATTTAATGGTAAAATATACAATACAAGTATAGCTTATGTGTTAAACTCCAACAGACAATAACCCAATACATAATTAATCGTACCACTAACGGATTAATTATGGCACTACCATCCTACACCATAATTGCTTTCGGAACAACTTAATTAATATATTCTTAATCTCCCCACATTAAAGATATAGTGCTCATTAACTTATTAATTTACTGATAAATTAATTAATTAACTTCTTTAATTCCGAGACTAGTACCACTCGACCTTTTTACTATACCAGACATAAGTCCACCAGCTGGGTTTAGTATAGTAAACATAACGAGCTCATCTCAGGAGCACCATCACCCCGGACGCACTGGTACATGGTTTTCTTTTGACAAGCAGCACAACAAGCAACTAAACTTGCACACCCAACCTACCGAGACTATTGGCCACAATTGACCTCACCCCCTCATGCCCGCTCAAGTCTAGGGATTAAGAGATAGAATACTAAGAACGATTTGTCTATTAAATCAGTACAAGACAAATCATTCTAAATGGTCAAGTTTAATATGCCTCGGACATATCTATATGAGTCAATTAGTTTAGACAAACCAATTATCCGAATCACAAAATAACCTAAACCGACAGTTTGTCCAAAGCTGTCTCGGTTACGAACCTCATTTATATATTATGTCTTTTAACCATTGATGAGATCTAATGTGCCACACAAGACATCTCATTATCTAACTACACAATATAAATGGACAAATAAAGCACAACAAGATATAACCAAAACATAAATCGATATATTTACTGGTAAAATGTACAATACAAGCATAGCTTATGTATTCAACTCCAACAGTCAATAACCCAATACATAATTAATCGTACCACTAACGAATTAATTATGACACTACCATTCTACACCAGAATTACTTCCGGAACAACTTAATTAATTTATTCTTAATCTCCCCACATCAAAGATATAGTGCTCGTTAACTTATTAATTTACTGATAAATTATTTAATTAACTTATTTAATTCCGAGACTAGTACCACTCGACCTTTTTACTATACCGGACATAAGTCCACCAGCTGGGTTTAGTATAATAAACATAACGAGCTCATCTCGGGAGCACCATCACCCCGGACGCACCGGTACATGGTTTTCTTTCGACAAGCAGCAGCACACCAAGCAACCAAACTCGCGCACCCAACCTACCGAGGCTATTGGCCACATTTGACCTCACCCATTGGCAGATCAAAGTACACTATGTCTAATCCTCATGCCCGCTCAAGTCTAGGGATTAAGAGATAGAATACTAAGAATGATTTTTCTAATAAATCAGTACAAGACAAATCATTCTAAATGGTCAAGTTCAATACGCCCTGGGCATATCTATATGATTCAATTAGGTTAGACAAAGCAATTATCTGAATCAAATAATAACCTAAACTGACAGTTTGCCCAAAGCTGTCTCGGTTATGAACCTCATTTATATATTATGTCTTTTAACCATTGATGAGATTTACTGTGTTACACAAGACACCTCATCATCTAACTACACAATATAAATGGACAAATAATGCACAACAAGATATAACAAAAACATAAATCGATATATTTACTGGTAAAATATACAATACAAGCATAAATTATGCATTCAACTCCAACAGTCAATAACCCAATACATAATTAATCGTACCACTAACGAATTAATTATGGCACTACCATCCTACACCGGAATTGCTTCTGGAACAACTTAATTAATTTATTATTAATCTCCCCACATCAAAGATATAGTGCTCGTTAACTTATTAATTTAATGATAAATTAATTAATTAACTTCTTTAATTTCGAGACTAGTACCACTCGACCTTTTTACTATACCGGACATAAGTCCACCAGCTGGGTTTAGTATAATAAACATAACGAGCTCATCTTGGGAGCACCATCACCCCGGACGCAGCGGTACATGGTTTCCTTTCGACAAGCAGCAGCACACCAAGCAACTAAACATGTGCATCCAACCTACCAAGACTATTGGCTACAATTTACCTCACTCATTGGCAGATCAAAGTACACTATGTCTAATCCTCAAGCCCACTCGAGTCTAGGGATTAAGAGAAAGAATACTAAGAAGGATATGTCTAGTAAATCAGTACATGACAAATCATTCAAAATGGTCAAGTTCACTACGTCCCGGGCATATCTATATGATTCAATCAGTTTAGACAAACCAATTATCCGAATCACATAATAACCTAAACCGACAGTGTGTCCAAAGCTGTCTCGGTTACGAACCTCATTTATATATTATGTCTTTTAACCAATGATGAGATCTACTGTGTCACACAAGACACCTCATCATCTAACTACAAAATATAAATGGACAAATAATGCACAAAAAAATATAACCAAAATATTAATCGATATATTGATTGGGAAAATGTACATTACAAGCATAGCTTATGTATTCAACTCCAACAATCTCCCACTAATACTTAAGTTGTGTTTTAAGTATACATCTACATTCAAATCCTATACACTCTGCTTCTATATATCCAAAAAACTGTTATGGCTCCCTTAAGTATCTGATTCTCATGCCCTCCATATGATCCTCAAAGACTTTTGAAGTCAATATCTTTATGAATGGATATGCATGGTTATCCTCTGATGCTATCTTAGCCACGACCACGTCTTCCCTCTTTACGATATCTCGTATCGAGTGGTACTTGCGCTGTATATGTTTACTCGACTTGTGGGCTCGTGGTTCCTTCGAGTTTGCTACTGCACCATTTTTATCACAATACACTGTGATAGACTTCTAAAAACCAGGAATTGAAGGGATTTGCCGCATAGGATCTGGGTTTGCACATGCTCGATTTACCACGCAATAAAAATTTCTAATTAAAGTGGAACCTTAGAAAACTACCTTTGAAGCGTGCACCTGGTGATTCTCTTGTACGCCTCAAGACCATGACTTCAAGTTGTGTGGGCAACGAACTAGAAGCCAATTGATCAACCAATCACCACAATCTACCTACTAGAAAACTCTAGCGCCGCAGCACCTGACACGTACACTATGTCTAATTCTCATGCTCGCTCGAGTCTAGGGATTTAGAGATAGAATACAAGGATCGATTTGTCTATTAAATCAGTACAAGACAAATCATTCCTAAGGGTCAAGTTCAATATGCCCCGGGCATATCTATATGATTCAATTAGTTTAGACAAACTAATTATCTGAATCACATAATAACCTAGACCGACAGTTTATCCAAAACTGTCTCGGTTACGAACCTCATTTATATATTATGTCTTTCAACCAATGATGGGATCTATTGTGTCACACCAGACACCTCATCATCTACTTACATAATATAAATGAACATAAACATGCACAACAAAATATAATTGAAACACAAATCGATATATTAAACTGGGAAACTGTACAATACAAGCATAGCTTATGTATTCTACTCCAACAATCTCTCACTAATACTTAAGCTGTGCTTTAAGTATACAACTACATATAATCCTATACAATCTGCTGCTATCTATCTAGAAAAACTGTCAAAGCTCTCCTAAGCATCTGATCCCCATGCCCTTCACGTGAGCCTCCAAGACTTTAGAAGTCAATGTTTTCGTGAACGGATCTGCAAGGTTATCCTCTGATGCTATCTTAGCCATGACCACGTCTACTCTTTTTACGATGTCTCGTATCAGGTGGTACTTGCGTTGTATATGTTTACTCGCCTTGTGGGCTCGTGATTCCTTTGAGTTTGTTACTGAGCCATTGTTATCACAATAAATCGTGATAGACTTTGGCACACCAGGAATCACATCTAAGTCCACTAGGAAGTTATTGAGCCATACTGCTTCTTTCGGTGCCTCTGATGCGGCAACATACTCAGCCTCCAAGGTAGAGTTCGCCACGCATTTCTGCTTGACACTCCGCCAAACTATGGCTCCACCTCCTAGAGTAAACACATACCCTGAGGTAGACTTGCTCTTGTCCTTGTCGCCTTGGAAATCTGAATTTGTGTAACCTCGGGGTACCAGCTCAGGCGCCTGACAGACCAGAACTTGGTCCCTTGTTCTGCGTAAATACTTGAGAATGCATTTTACTGCCTCCCAATGTGCTTTCCCGGGGTTAATCTGATATCTACTCACCATGCCAACGACATAACAGATATCAGGCCTCGTACACAGCATGGCATACATGAGACTTCCTACTTCCGAAGCATATGGAACTGTCCTCATGGTTTCTGTCTCCTCAACTGTCTTAGGAGACTGTTCCTTAGATAGAAACACTCCATGCCTGAAAGGTACGAAACCTTTCTTGGAGTTCTGAATGTTAAAATGGGCCAGAATCGTGTCTATGTACAAAGCTTGGGATAGTGTTAACGAACGTTTCCTACGATCTCGAATAATCTTGATCCCAAGGATATGTCCTGCTTCCCCTAAGTCCTCCATATCAAATTGCTTTGACAGCCATGCCTTTACGTCTGATAACACTTTCTTGTTGTTGCCAATCAATAGAATGTCATCTACGTAAAGCATAAGAAACACCACTGAGTTTCCATCACGTCTGTGATATACACATTGCTCATTCGGACACTGAGTAAATCCAAAAGACTGGATTACCTCATCAAACCGGATGTTCCAAGATCTGGATGCCTGCTTAAGTTCATAAATAGACCTCTTAAGCCTGCAAACCTTATGCTCTTGGCCTTTTTCAATGAATCCCTCTGCTTGCTGCATAAAGATGGTTTCCTCAAGACTTCCGCTTAGAAAAGCTGTCTTGACATCCATCTGCCAAATCTCATAATCCATATGAGCAGCTATGGCCAAGAGAATTTGGATCGACTTAAGCATGGCTACCGGGGAGAAGGTTTCCTCATAATCGATTCCCTCTTTCTGATTATACCCCTTCACCACCAGCCTAGCTTTAAAGGTTTTCACCTTCCCGTCAGGTCCTCTCTTATGTTTGTAGACCCACTTGCATCCAATGCGCTTGAACCCATCAGGCAGGTCCACAAGCTCCCAGACTTGATTGTGGTCCATTGACCCCATCTCGGATATCATTGCCTTACGCCAAGATTCTGCATCTTTATCTCGAAGTGCCTCATTGTAGCTAACTGGGTCAGGTTCAGTCACACCTGGGACTAGGTTTGAGGCCTCTCCCACGCCAACGAACCTGTTGGGCTGTCTCACAGCCCTCCCACTACGACAAGGCACCGCCTGTGTAGGCGCATCATCTGTGATCTCATGTGTAGTGTGTGGTGCATCTTCTTATGATGGTGCATCAGGATTAGTAGTTTGTCGTCTAAGCTCTCCTAGTACTATCTTACTCTTGGGCTTGTGGTCTAAGACATAGTCCTCTTCTAAAAATCTAGCGTTGGTACTTACCACCACCTTCTGATCTTTAGGACTATAGAATAGACCACCTTTCGTTCCCCTAGGATATCCTACAAACAGCATTAATTCTGTTCTTGCATCTAACTTAGTCGTATCTGCCTTAAGCACATGTGCTGGGCAGCCCCAAATTCTGAGATGTCTTAGACTGGGCTTCTGCCGGTTCCACAACTCTACTGGGGTTGAAGGCACGGTTTTAGATGGTACAAGATTAAGAATATCCATTGTCGTTTCCAAGGCATATCCCCAGAACGAACATGGCAAATCACTATAGCTCATCATGGAACTAACCATTTCCATAAAGTTTGATTCCTCCTTTTTGCTACACCATTCTGCTGTGGCGTGCCAGGTGTAGACAACTGAGACTGAATTCCTACCTCAGTGAGGTAATCTCGAAATTCATGGGATAGGTACCACCCATCACGATCTGAACGCAGTGTCTTGATACTCTTACCATGATACTTCTCCACATCTGCACGAAACTCTTTGAACTTGCCAAAACATTCGGACTTGTGGCGCATTAGGTAAATGTACCCGTACCTAGAGTAGTCATCCGTGAACGTCACGAAATACTCAAATCCCCCTCGTGCCTGGACCGTCATAGGTCCACACAAGTCAGAATGAATCAACTCTAATATTTCTTTAGCTCTATAACCTTTTTCCTTAAAAGGTCTCTTGGTCATCTTACCTTCCAAGCAAGATTCGCAGGTTGCATAACTGTCAATATCTAATGAACCCAAAGGTCCATCATTGACCAAACTTTGAATCCTACTAAGGTTTATATGACCTAGCCTTAGATGCCAAAGATAGGTTTGATTCATTTCAGAAGGTCTGTTCCTCTTATTAATGTTAGATACTGAGCTATCTATTTCTATGTTTTGCGCAACAGGGGAGTTAGAATTAACCACAAATAAATTGTTCACCAATGAACCAGAACAAACAAGTTTGCCATTTCTTCTAATAAAAATAGACTCATCAGAAACAATAAACTTGTAACCGTTCCTCAAGAGTTTAGAAACCGAAATCAGGTTCTTTCTAAAACTCGGTACATAAAGACAGTTTACTAACTCTAGGTTACAATTCTCGAAATTTAACTTAACTACTCCCACGGCTTCAACTGACACTCTTGTAGTGTCATCCATGTAGATGTCCAGTTCGCCCTCTCTAAGCTTCCGGGTTACTTGGAACCCCTGCAAAAAATTACAAATATGGTCAGTGGCGCCTGAATCCACACACCAAGTATCTGTGGGAATCACCGCGAAACATGTCTCAGTAATTAGGGCAGAAACAATCGTACCTTTGAGCTTCGGACAATCCACTTTCTAATGTCCTGCTTTACCGCATTTAAAGCACTTGCCATTTGGCTTGCTTTTCTTCGCGATATCTGTCTTTGCTGCAAGTTTCTTGGCATTCTTCTTCTTCTTGTTCTTCTATCCTTTCAGCCTAGAAGAAGAACTCGAACCCTTTACCGCGACCAAAGCTTGCTTCTTCTCATGGAAGATGCCTTCAGCCGCCACCAAATTAGTCATGAACTCGGGCAACGTATAAACCCTTTGGTTCATATTGTCGTTGATCTGAAACTGCTCAAAACAAGAGGGTAGACTCTGGAGGATAATATCTATCTGACTCTCCGGGTCGATATTTCCTCCCAACACCTCTATTTCATTGATGTTACTGACCATGTGTTAAACATGATCCCTCACCGATCCACCTTCAGCCATTTTGGTGTTCATTAACTTCCTCATGGCTAACTGCCTGGCAGTCCTGCCTTGATGCGCAAACATCTCCCTTAGGTGCGCCATCATGTCGAAGGCGGATAGCATGGGATGAAGCTGATGTTGCAGCATATTTGACACAGAGGCCAAAATGTAGCACCGCGCCATCTCATCCGCTTTCCTCCACCTAGCATAGGTATCCCTTTCCTCTTGGGTAGAGTCCTCATCAGGCGCTTCTGGACATGCTTCGATGAGCACAAACTTGTACTGCTCAGCCGTCAGGACTATGTCCAAATTCCGACTCCAGTCGACATAATTTGTTCCAGTTAATTTGTTGTCTTTCAAGATAGCAGCTAAAGCATTGAATGCCATACCGATTTAAACTGGAAAGTAAACAAACAATGTTTCAGTTATATATGCTAGAATTTTCAAAAACATGAAAATCCAATTTAATTATTGATTTCCCTCAAAACAATAATATCGGCGGCGATTTTGCTGCCAGTAATCGTTGCCGGCGTCGCCTCCTGCCGCCAACTCCTCATTCGCTTTTTCCCACGCTATTTGGTCTTCTTGCAATTCATTCTGGGTTTTCCTGGGTTTATTCAAATTCATGATAACCCAAAACCCACGAATCCAAGTCGCCCACCATAACGCCTTCGATTACATAAAAAACAATTTTCCTACTACAAGGCATTCTAGGAAAATTAAATAATCAAAATTACATAGAAAAAATCCTACTACAGATTTGATCTAATCCTACACGACTTCCAGCACGTGGTTATACTATTACAAACATTAACATTAAAATTAAATCCGGACATGTCCCGGAGTTTAATTAAAACCCATACAAACGTAACCATAATAGTTGGGATTCTAAACCTCCTGCAAATAAAACCATGTAATAAATCGAACAAGCACAGAACCCCCAAAACCAGGCTATGATACCAATTGAAAGTTTTGGTAGGATCTGGGTTTGCACTTGCTCGATTTACCAAGCAACAAAAATTTCTATTAAAGCGGAATCTTACAAAAGTACCTTTGAAGCGTGCACCTGGTGATTCTCTTGTATGCCTCAAGACTATAACTTCACGTTGTGTGGGCAACGAACTAGAAGTTAATTGATCAGCTATCACCACAACTCCACCTGCCAGAAAAATCCAGCACCTCCGCACCTAGCACGTAATGCAAACGCACTGCCCGGAGAGAGAGAGAGAGAGAGAGAGAGAGAGAGAGAGAGAGAGAGAGAGAGAGAGAGAAGTTGCTTGCAGCTGGTATACACCAAGGGCTTAAGAATTCAGACACTAGAAAGAAGAACCAGCCGCTAAAACTTCTTGAAAATCTGACTTGGAGAGAGAATTGTTTTCTCTCTCTAGGATTTTCCCTCTCTAGAAATCTCGTGGATTAATTGTGTTTCTTGAATATCTGATCCCTTGTCTATTTATAGAGTTACAAGAGAGACTCCAAGTTGGTTTAGGATTGGTCTTCCTAATGGGTTTAGGTAATGAATTAGTTTCCAAATCCAATTAGGCAACCAATGTGATAGGATAAACCAAATCCTACTAGATTTCCTAATCTCTAGGATTTCTTAATTCCAATTGAAACTTAAGACTTAATTAATTAATTAAATAATTCCACTTTGTTAATTACTTAATTAACCCTTAGGAATTAATTAAATAATTCCACTTTGTTAATTACTGAATTAACCCTTAGGAATAATTAACCAATTAATTAATTAAATCTACCTATTCAATTAACCCATTACAAAATTAATCATACCACTAACGGATTAATTTTGGCACTACCATCCTACACCAGAATTGCTTCCGGAACAACTTAATTAAATTATATTTATTAATCTCCCCACATCAAAGATATCATGCTCGTTGTAAATTAATTAATTAACTTCTTTAATTCCGAGACTAGTACCACTCGACCTTTTTACTATACCGGACATAAGTCCACCGGCCGGGTTTAGTATAATAAACATTTCGAACTCATCTCGGGAGCACTATCACCCCGGACACACCGGTATATGGTTTCCTTCCGACAAGCAGTAGCACACCAAGTAACTAAACACGCACACCCAACCCACCGAGACTATTGGCCACATTTGACCTCACCCATTGGCAGATCAAAGTACACTATGTCTAATTCTCATGCCCGCTCAAGTCTAGGGATTTAGAGATAGAATAGAAGGATCGATTTGTCTATTAAATCAGTACAAGACAAATCATTCCTAAGAGTCAAGTTCAATATGCCCCGGGCATATCTATATGATTCAATTAGTTTAGACAAACTAATTATCTGAATCACATAATAACCTAGACCGAAAGTTTGTCCAAAACTGTCTCGGTTACGAACCTCATTTATATATTATGTCTTTCAACCAATGATGAGATCTATTGTGTCACACCAGACACCTCATCATCTACTTACATAATATAAATGGATATAAACATGCATAACAAAATATAATTGAAACACAAATCGATATATTAAACTGGGAAACTGTACAATACAAGCATAGCTTATGTATTCTACTCCAACATATGCCCTTTTAAAAGTTGTTTATGTAATTTAGACATTTTTTGTCTGTTTGAAAATTTATCAAATCAGTTAATTTCATGATAATTATATTCTTGTGCATATTTAATTTCATGAAATCGATCCGCCAAAAGAAACAATCCATGGACTTTAAGATCATGAGTGATTCTTTTGAGTAGTACTATTACGAGGATCTTTAGACCAGAAATCACTGCATGGTCTTAGTTGATTTGTAGTGTGCTTTTACATACACCTAACGGGGCCGTAACAGGTTACCAAGTACGGGTATGACTGGGTACGCTATGAGACACTCCAAGGAATGATAAGTGTTATCATTTGCTTGATGAATTCAGTGTCACTAAGAGATCAAGTAAACGTTTAGCTATATAAGGATGATGGTTCCACGCCATATGCTAAACGGGATAGCAATGTAGAGGATCATACGCAGTTTGCTAAGAAATGTTGTGTTGAATCACCATTTGACCCTCCATTCCGAATTGGGTAGTCATTATGTCTTGCTATAGACCACTAATGACTTATGGATTAATCAATGAGATTGAATTATCCATTACCAATTTAGAATGGGCCTACAGGATCGCACATAAGAAAGTTCGATGATACAGAATAATTATTCTTGCCTACAATAAGTATAGTTGTTATACTTAAATAAATAAGATTTAATTAAATGGTTTAATTAAATATTATTGAAAAGTTATGTGGTATTAATTAAGAGTTAATTAATTACCTGGGAACAATTGGTATGGGCTGATAAATCAAGGGACTTAATTGTAATTGAAGTCTTGACCCATCAGCCTGATCCATAGGTCATGGGTTGATCTATGGGCTTGGTGTATAACCCAAATCATTAAGGTATTATTTAATACTAATTTGGAATTAATAAATATTATTTAATATTGATTTGGAATTAGTAAAATAATATTTGGTAATAATACTGATTTGGAATCTGATTAAATCAGTAATGTAATAATTGATTGATTACAATACTGATTTTGGAAAATCTTAACTCTACAAATATCCTAGGGATATTATTGTAGTGGAATGATGATTTTCAATCAAAAAAATAGAACAAGCAAAATATACACAAATTCCCAAACTCTCTCCGTAGGCAAAAACGGCTAGCACTGAATCTGCAGAGAACTTCGGTGTTTGAAAGTAGAGAGTCCTTCAAGGAAGAATTTTGGTGGTGACAAACGTAACCGGAGCAGAAGGTTTGGACCAACATCAAAAAAGGATCCAGACGAGGCAACCGATTATGCTACGAGCGTAAGCTTTAGAAGCTTTAAACGTAGGATTAATAAAACACTAAAATTTGAATTGGCATGAATCCGCTGCATAAATTTTTGAAATTCATGCCTCCGATCCCAACAGAAACTCTTTGAACTTGCCAAAGCACTCGGACTTGTGACGCATTAGGGAAATGCACCCGTACCTTGAGTAGTCATCCGTGAACGTCACGAAATACTCGAACCCACCTCATGCTTAGACCGATATTGGTCCACACAAGTCAGAATGAATCAACTCTAGTACTTCTTTGGCTCTATAACCTTTTGCTTTAAAAGGTCTCTTGGTCATCTTACCCTCCAAGCAAGATTCGCAGTTTGAATAACTGTCAATCTCTAATGAACGTAAAGGTCCATCATTGACCAACCTCTGAATCCTACTAAGGTTTATATGACCTAGCCTGAGATGCCAAAGATAGGATTGATTCATTTCAGAAGGTTTCTTCCTTTTATTAATATTAGATAAAGAGCTATCTTTTTCTATGTTTTGCGCAACAGGTGAGTTAGAAATAACCACAAACAAATTGTCAGCCAATGAACCAGAACAAATAAGTTTTCCATTTCTTCTAATAACAACACAATCATCAGAAAAAATAAACTTATAACCATTCTTTAAGAGTTTAGAAACCCAAATAAGGTTCTTTCTAAAATGCGGTACATAAAGACAATTAAATAATTCTAATCTAGAACTCTCGAAATTTAGAGTTACAACTCCAACTAGTTCTACTGACACTCTTGTAGTGTCGCCCATGTAGATGTCCAGCTCACCATCTCTAAGCTTCTGGGTTACTTGGAACCCCTGCAAAGAATTACAAACATGATTAGTGGCACCTAAATCCACACACCAAGTATCTGTGGGAATCACCCCTAAACATGTCTCAGTAATTAGGGCAGAAACTATCGTACCTTTAGGCTCTGGACAATCAGCTTTCCAGTGTCCCGTTTTGTCGCATCTAAAGCACTTGCATTTGGGCTTGCTATTCTTTGTGATTTCAGGCTTAGCTGTAAGTTTTCTGGATTTCTTCTTCTTCTTATTCTTCTTGCCTTTAGGAGCAGAAGAAGAACTTGAAGCCTTCACTTTGACCAAAGCTTACTTCTTCTCATGGAAGATGCCTTCGGTTGACACCAAATCAGTTAAGAGCTTGGGTAGAGTGTAAACTCTTTGATTCATATTACAATTGACCAAAAACTGCTCAAAACTAGAGGGTAAGCTCTGGAGGATGATATCAATCTGACTTGATGTTATCAATTTCACCTCCCAGCACCTCTATCTCATTGATGTTAATGATCATGTGAAGCACATAATCTCTCACCGATCGGCCATCAGCCATTTTAGTATTCATCAACTTTCTCATGGCTGATTGCCTAGCAGTCCTACCTTGATAAGCGAACATCTCCCTCAAGTGAGCCATCATGTTGAAGGCAGAGACCATGGGATGAAGCTGATGTTGCAGCACATTTGAGACAATGTCCAAATTACGACTCCAGTCGACATAATTAGTTCCAGTTAACTTATTGTCTTTCAATATAGCAGCTAAGGGGTTGAATGCCAAATCGAAAAAACTGTAAAATAAATAAATAGACAATGTTTCAATTATTAGATCTAGAATTTCGAAAACAATAAAATTCTAACAATTATTGACTTCCCTCAAAATAATAATTATAATCCACCAACATCACATTCACTGGGATTCTCGCAAGCCACAAGCAAACCACGATAGTGTCGACGTTTACACTAACCTAGATTCGTTTGAGAAGAACCAAGTTTATTAACTACACTATATAACCAAATGATCTATTGATCAATGTAGCTAATAGTCGGTGCTTTCAGCCGTACAAATAAGCAGTGTAACCTCGATGAAGGAATACTACAGATCGTACACTAAGTGTGTGCCATTACGTGACTTCTGAGCTTGTTACCTCAGGATAGTGCGCCTCAAATGGAGAGGGTGTCACATTTCTCCTAATAAAACTTACTCTAGTCATCTTACTCAGAAATTCATAATCTAGCGATCTTGTGGTTGGACTCATCCGAATGGAGTAAGACCCTAATGCCAACGCACAAGCCCACCCTCGTAATGGTGGCTGTGGGGATATAAACCAAACCACTCCCACTTAGATTTCTAAATTGAGGGTTTTTCTGGTTTTAACGAGCAATTAACTAACCCTAAGTTATATGCAACCATAAAACCATCATGCTTTAAAATCATGCATCTAAAATACAGCACAAAAATTAAAGCACAAAAAACTAAAACAATAAATATGGGAAATAAATGTGAAAATTAAATTTCTCGACTATTATGGTTTTAATCGGTTCCATCTTCTGCCTTGATCTCGTATCCCATCACGTAACTCGATGGAAAGAGTCTTGAACTTCAAAAAATGAAACTGGAGGAAAAATAGGCCAAAACGTGATAGAAATGGGCTGCGCGCTGCTGCTGCACCGCGCGGCAGCGGTGCTCCTGCTACGGCAGTTGCCGGTGGTGGCTAATGTCAGCGAGTCATCGCCGGCGCCGCCCCCTGCCACCATTCCCTCGTTCACTTCTTCCCACGCTATTTGCACAATCGCTAGCACAATCGCTATTCAAACCCTTGCTTGAAATAATATTGTGCAGGATCTTGGTTTGTACTGATTTGATTTATCACGTAACAAATAAATTCTTAATTAAAAGTAGAAACATAAGAATTACCTATTAAAGCGTATATTCAGGTGATTCTCTTGTATGCCTCAAGACTTTTATTGCACATTGTGTGGGCAATGGTCTAGCAACCAAGTAATCAACTAATCACCACAATCCACATGTCAGAAAATTCCGGCACCGTTGCACCTGGAGCGTACAATCCACGCACCGCCCGGAGAGAGAGAAAGCTACACGTCGCCGCAAAAATTTAGAAGAAAATCTCAGCAGCCATAAGCTTAGGGAAATCCGAATTTAGTGAGAGAAATTTTCTCTCTTTAAGTTTTCTTGTCTTGAAAACTTATGAATTGTATATTTTGGAATAGCTATTCCCTTGTCTATATAAAGAGTTACAAGAGAGACCCCAAGTTGGTTTAGGATTGGCCTTCCTACTGGGTTTCTGTTTCTTTCAATCCTGTTCCTGGACTGATATACATCCAACTGATACAGGGATTCACTTATCCCAATCCAGTTCCTGGTACGATTCACAACCAACTGATACAGGGATTCACTTATCCCCAATCCAGTTCCTGGTATGATTCACAACCGACACAAGGATTTAATGAATTACTTAATTAATTAAATCTACCTTTGTCAATAACCCAATACATAATTAATCGTACCACTAACAGATTAATTATGGCACTACCATCCTACACCAGAATTGCTTTCGGAACATCTTAATTAATTTATTCTTAATCTCCCTACATCAAAGATATAGTGCTCATTAACTTATTAATTTATTGATAAATTAATTAATTAACTTCTTTAATTCTGAGACTAGTACCACTCGACCTTTTTACTATACCGGACATAAGTCCACCAACTGGGTTTAGTATAATAAACATAACGAGCTCATCTCAGGAGCACCATCACCCCGGATGCCCCGATGCATGGTTTCCTTTCTGAAGGAAAACTGAACAAGCCCGGGCTAAATCGAAAACCTCACTTTCGTGCAATGCATTTCAGAATCGGAAGCTTTCGACCAAGCTCAGGCTCAAATTAGTTTACCCATGAACGGATATAGGCTTATACTTATTTAATTTATTAATCGGGACACAAAAAATTAAATCTTCAATAAAAGCGGAATTTAAAGATTCTACCTTTTGTAGCGAAGTCCCTTGCCTAAAGAAAAATCCAATCTTTGTTGCGATTCCAATAGAAATCCAATAGATATATCTGTAGAAACTTCGAATATTGCGTGGGCAATAATCTATCGAAATCTACTTGCTTAGCCCACAAGGAAAACTCTCAAAAACTAGACTCAAACAAACCAAAAACTGATCACAAAACTCAACCCACAAACATCTTGCTGCTGCTGCCCAAAAAGCTGCTGCCTTTAATTATAAACACCACTCCGACAGTAGTAATTCGAACTGCCCAGTCGTGATTTAGACAGCCCAAGCTTCGGATCACCAAGAAGAGATCAACGATGCCTAGGCCGAATCAAGCGCACTGGACGGCAGCAGAAAACTGCCACCAGAAAACCCTGAAAAATCATTGCAGAAAACTGACGAGAGAATGAAGAAATCGGCAGCAGAATTCTGGCGGACTGAACCAAAATTGGGCAGAATAAAACCCAAGAATAAAGCTGTGATCTTTGGTTCGAATCTAGTCAAGAGCAAGTGAGAACTCTGGTTTGTTTTTGAGAGAGAATTCTTGAAGAAAAAATTCTCTCTCTTAAACTTTCTCACTCAAGAAAACAAGAAAAATTGTCTTGCAAGACTTCCTTTGGTTTTCTTGGGCTTCAAGTCTTCTATTTATAGGAGCTCAATTGGAGACCTAATGGGCTCTCGAGTTAGGACTCGTTGACCGCTAAGTCTTCCCGACTAATCAACTCCAATCGACCCATTTAAATTAATTTATTTAACCCACTTTGTTAATTTAATTTAATCGAACCCTTAGAATTAATTAATTCAAATAGAATTAAATTCTAAATTCACTTTGTTGATTAAATATTAATTAAACCTTTTGGATTAATTAATTCACCTTGTCGATTAGTCAAATGCATAATCGGTCGTGCCACTATCGGACCAATTATGGAACTACCGCTCGAAAATGACTTTACATCGCGCCATTATATTTTATTCTATCTCCCCACATTAAAGATCTAGTGCTCGTCCATTTATCAATTTACTGACAAATTAATTCACCGACTTCTTGGTTTTCGAGATTTGTACCACTCGTCCTTTTATTATACTGAACATAAAGTTCACCGGCCGGGTTTAGTATAATAACTTTACGAGCTCATCTCTAGAGCACTATCAACCCGGCGAACCGGTACGTGGATTCCTCCGACTAGCAACGGCACGTAAGAAACTAAACACCGCATACCCAACCTACCGAGGTATAGGCCTCAATCGACCGCACTTTTTGGCAAATCAAAGCATACGATATCCAATCCTCACGCCCATCCCAATCTCGGGATTGAGAGACAGAATACTAGGACCGAATTGACTAATCCGATCAGTATAAGTCAATTCTATCCAAACTGGTCGTGCTCAATATGCCCCGGGCATATCTGTGTGATTTAAACTAGTTAAGATAAACTAATTTCCAAACCACACAATAACCTATACCGATAGTATGTTCAGACTATCTCGGTTATGAGCATACTTTTTATATATCAATACTTTAACCAATAACGGTATCTACTGTGTCTGTCCACACCCCGTTATCTAGTTCTATGATATAAAGGAACAAATTTATAGCGAAACAAAAAATGATATGTCAACTGTGGATATTAGTTTTTGATACAAGCCATAGCTTTTCTGTATTTAAAACTAACACTTTCAACAAGCATCAGCACACTAAGTAACTAAACACGCGCACCCAACCTACCGAGACTATTGGCCACAATTGACCTCACCCATTAGCAGATCAAAGTACACTATGTCTAATCCTCATGCCCGCTCGAGTCTAGGGATTAAGAGATAGAATACAAATAACGATTTGTCTATTAAATCAGTACATGACAAATTATTCTAAATGGTCATGTTTAATACGCCCCGGGCATATCTATATGATTCAATCAGTTTAGACAAACCAATTATTCGAATCACATAATAACCTAAACCGATAGTTTATCCAAAGCTATCTCGGTTACGAACCTCATTTATATATTATGTCTTTTAACCAATGATGAGATCTACTGTGTCACAGAAGACACTTCATCATCTAACTACATAATATAAATGGATAAATAATGCATAAAAAAATATAACCAAAACATTAATCGATATATTAACTGGGAAAATGTACAATACAAGTATCGCTTATGTATTCAACTCCAACACCGTGACTATTGGCCACAAATGACCTAACTCTTTGACATATCAAAGTACACTATGTCTAATCCTCATGCCTGCTCAAGTCTAGGGATAAAGAGGTAGAATACTAGGAACGAATAGTCTATTAAATCAGTATAAGACAATTTATCCTAAATAGTCAGGTTCAATATGCCCCAGGCATATCTATATGATTCAATTAGTTTAGACAAATCAAATTTTGAACCACATAATAACCTAAACCGACAGTGTGTCAAAAACTGTCTCGATTACGACCACGTTTATATATTATGTCTTTTAACCAATGATGAGATCAACTGTGTAACACCGAACACCTAATCATCTAATTACATAATATAAATAGAGATATATGCACAACATATAAACTAAAATATTCAATCAGTATATTAACTAGGAAATAGTATAATACAAGCATAGCTTTAGTATTCAAACCTAACAATCTCCTACTAATACTTAAGTTGTGCTTTAAGTATAAAACTACATTTAATCTTTACAACTCCAAAAACTATCATGGCTCTCATAAGTATCTGATCCCCATGCCCTCCACGTGAGCCTCAAAGACTTTTACAGTCAATGTCTTCGTGAAAGGATCTACAAGGTTATCTTCCAATGCTATCTTAGCCACGACTACGTCTTCCCTCTTGGCGATATCTCATATTAGGTGGTACTTGCGCTATATATGCTCACTCGCCTTGTGGGTTCATGGTTCCTTCAAGTTTGCTACTGCACCGTTGTTATCACAGTAAACTGTGATTTACTTCTGTATACCAGGAATCACATCTAAGTCCGCTAGAAAGTTCTTGAGCCACACTTCTTCTTTCGGTGCCTCTTATGTGTCAATGTATTCATTTCTATGGTAGAGTCCGCCATGCATTTTTGCTTGATACTCTGCCATACTATGGCTCCACCTCCAAAAGTAAACACATACACTAAGGTAGACTTGCTCTTGTCCCTGTAGCCTTGGAAATCTAAATCTGTGCAACCTCGGGGTACCAGCTCAGGCGCCTGATAGACCAACACTTTGTCTCTTATTCTGTGCAAATACTTGAAAATACATTTTATTGCCTCTAAATGAACTTTCCCGATGTTACTCTGATATCTACTTACAATGCCAATGATATAACAGATATCAGGCCTCGTACATAACATCGCATACATGAGACCTCCTAATGCCGAAGTATAAGGAACTTGTCTTCATGGCTTCTATCTCCTCAACAATCTTAGGAGACTGTTCTTTAGACAGATGCACTCCGTGTTTGAAAGGTAGAAAACCTTTCTTGGAGTTCTGCATGTTAAAACGAGCCAGAATCGTATCTATGTATGAAGTTTGAGATACCATTAGTGAATGTTTCCTACGATCTCGAATTATCTTGATCCCAAGGATATGTCTCGCTTCTCCTAAGTCTTTCATATCAAACTATTTGGACAACCATGCCTTTACGTCTGATAACACATTCTTATTGTTGTCAATCAGTAAAATGTCATCGACATAAAGCACAATAAGCACCACCGCGTCTCCATCACGTCTGTGGTACACACATTGTTCATCCGGCCATTGAGTAAATTTGTAGGATTGGATTACCTCATCGAAATGGATATTCTAAGATCTGAATGCCTGCTTAAGTCCGTAAATGGACCTCTTAAGCCTACAAAACTTATGCTCTTGGCCTTTTTCAATGAATCCCTCTGGTCGCTGCATGAAGATGGTGTCCTCAAGACTTCCGTTAAGGAAAGCTGTCTTGACATCCATCTGCCATATCTCAAAATCTAAATGATCACTTATGGCCAAGAGAATCCAGATTGACTTATGCATGGCCACCTGGAGAAGGTTTCCTCATAATCGATTCCCTCTTTCTGAGTATACCCTTTCGTCACAAGCCTAGCTTTAAAGGTTTCAACCTTTCCATCAGGTCATCTCTTGTGTTTGTAGACCCACTTACATCCAATTGGTTTGAAACTATCAGGTAGGTTTATAAGCTCCCAGACTTGATTATGGTCCATCGACCCCATTTCGGATATCATTGCCTTTCGCCAAAATTCTTCATTTTTATCTTTGAGAGCCTCATTGTAGTATACTTAATCTGGTTCAGGCATGCCTGGGATGAAGTCAGAGGCTTCTCCCATGCCAATGAACCTGTCGGGCTGTCTCACAATCCTCCCACTACAACGAGGCACCACCTGTGTAGGCGCATCATCTATGATATCTTGTGCAGTGTGTGGTGTACTACTTATGCTGGTGCATCAAGAATATCATATTGTTTTCTAAGTTCTTCCAGTACTATCTTACTCTTGGGCTTATGATCTAGAATGTAGTATTCCTCTAAAAATCTAGCATTAGTGCTAACTACCACCTTCTGATCTTTAGGACTATAGAATAGACCACCTTTCGTTCCTATAGGATATCATACAAACAACATTACTTCTGTTCTTACATCTAACTTAGCCGCATCTACCTTAAGCACATGTGCTGGACAACCCCAAATTCTGAAATGTCTTAGACTGGGCTTGCACCCATTACACAACTCTATAGGGGTTGAAGGCACGGTTTTAGATAGAACAAGATTTAGAATGTACATTGCTATTTCTAAGGTATATCCCCAGAAAGAACTAGTCAAATCACTATAATGTATCATTGACCTAACCATTTCCATAAGAGTTCAATTTCTTCTTTCTGCTACACCGTTCTGCTGTGATGTGCTAGGTGAAAACAACTGAGACTGAATTCTGACCTCACTGAGGTATTCTCAAAATTCATGGGATAAGTACTCATCACCACGATCTGATCGCAGTGTGTTGATACTCTTATTGTGATGTTTCTCCACATCTGCCCTGTTCTCTTTGAATTTACTAAAACATTCGGACTTGTGGTGCATTAGGTAAATGTATTCATACCTTGAGTAATCATCAGTGAATGTCACAAAATACACAGACTGACATTGGTCTACACAAGTCAGAGTGAATCAACTCTAATACTTCTTTGGCTCTATAACCTTTTGCTTTAAAAGGTCTATTGGACATTTTACCTTCCAAGCAAGATTCGTAGATTGAATAACTGTCAATCTCTAATGAACATAAAGGTCCATCATTAACCAACCTTTGAATCCTACTAAGGTTTATATGACCTAGCCTTAGATGCCAAAGATAGGTTTGATTCATTTTAGAAGATTCTTTTCTCTTATTAGTGTTAGATGATGCGTCATTAAGTTTATTGTTTTGCACAACAGGGGAGTTTGATTTAACCACAAACAAATTGTCAACTAATGAACCCGAATAAACAAGTTTGCCATCTTTTCTAACAACAACAGAATTATCAGAAAAATTAAACTTGTAACCATTCATTAAGAGTTTAGAAACCAAAATAAGGTTCTTTCTAAAATTTGATACATAAAGACAATTAGGTAAATCTAAACTACAATTTTTGAAATTTAAAGTTACAACTTCCACTACTTCTACTGACAATGTTGTAGTGTTGCCCAAAGTAGATTTCCAGCTCGCATTCTCTAAGCTTCTGGGTTACTTGGAACCCTTATAAAGAAATACAAACATGATCAGTGGCACATGAATCCACACACCAGGTATCTGTGGGAATTGCCGCTAAACATGTCTTAGTAATTAAGGCAGAAATCGTCATACTTTTGAGCTTTGCACAATTTGATTTCCAATATCCCATCTGATTGCACTTGAAGCACTTGCCTTTCGGCTTTTCCTTTGCAATCTCTGGCTTAGGTGCAATTTGTGCCTTTTGAGCTATTCTCACAAGCTTTCTCTTCTTCTTTCTAGCCTTAGGCTCATAGGAAGATTCTAAAGCTTTGACTGGGACTAAAGCTCATCTCTTCTCTTGATGAAGTACACAACAATTGACTTATGGTGTAGTTCAACCGAAACTGCTCATAGCTTTGAGGCAAGTTCTAGAGGACAATATCAACTTTGGTTTCACCATCAATTTCACCTCCCACTACCTCAACTTCGTTAATGTTACTAATCATGTCAATGACATGATCTCTCACAGGATTGTTTTCAGCTGTTAGGACAATGTCAAAATTTTGACTCCAATTGACATAGTTCAGACCGGTTAGTTTGTTGTCTTTCAATATTGTAGCTAACGGATTAAATGTCATATCGAAGACTGTAAAGAAATAAACAGTCAATGTTTCAGTTAATTAAGCCTAGAATTTTGAAAATAAAATTCTAAGAATTACTGACTTTGCTTAAACAATAATTAAATCTACCGATATCTCATTCACTAGAATTTTTGCAAGCCACGATAGTGTGGACATTTACGCTAATCCACATTCGTTTGAGACCAAGTTCATTAACTACACTATCTGACCAAACAATTTATTGATCAATGTATCTAATAGTCAATGCCTTTTAGCAGTACAAATAAGCAGCGCAACCTCGATTGGAGGAATACTACAAATTGTACACTAAGTGTGTACCATTACGTGACTTCTGAGCTTGTTACCTTAGGATAGTACGCCTCAGATGGAGAGGGTATGACATTTCTCCTATTTTAACTTACTCTAGTCAACTTACTTAGAAATTCATAATCTAGTAATCTTATGGTTGAACTTATCCGATATGGAGGAAGGCCCTAATGATAATGCGCAAGTCCACCCACATCACATATGAATTTGTAATGGAGGCTATGGGGATATTAACCAACCCACTCCCACTTAGATTTCTAATACGAGGGTTTTTCCACTTTTAAAATGCAGTTAACTAATCCTAAGTTATGTGCAAACATAAAACCAACATACTTTAAAATTATACATCTAAAATACAACACAAAAATTAAAGCATATAAACTATAAATACAGGAAATAAAGACGTAAAATAAATTTTTAGAATATTATGGTTTTAATCGCTTCCATCAGCTACCTTGATCTCGTGTCCCATCACGTCACTCGATGGATTATGTCTTGAAAGTTGTATCTTGAAAAAAATTTGAAAAAAATGGAAATGAAAAATGGCCCCCGCGAGCAACTCGAATGAATCTAGTGCCGCGTGCGCTGGGCCTGCGCGCAGCGCATACGACACGGCACCAGTGCTGCCTGCACTGCAATTTTGCAGTGCAGCACTGGTGCTGCCGTGCGTAGGTCGCGCCCCGTCTTGCTGGCAACTTCTGCCTGCGATTTTTTCGCCGGCGTCGCCCTCCGGTTTCTGCGTCCTGTTCCCACTATGTTATTTTGTCTTTTTACAATTCGTTATGGGTTTTCTTGATTTTTTTACGAATTAACGATAAATCAAAACCCACGAATTCAAGTCGTCACCATGACGCCTCCGATTACATAAAGTTTTCCTACTACATGGCATCAAGGAAAATAAAATCAAAAATTACATAGAAAAAATCCTACTATAGATTTGATCTAATCCTACATGGTTTCCAGCACGTGGTTTTACTATTACAAGCATTCATAAAAACCAAACCCGGATATGTCTCGGGGTTTAATTAAAACATACAAACGCAACCATAATAGCCAGGATTTCTAAACCACCTGTAAATAAAACCAGAACAAGCACAAAATCAAAACCAGGCTCTGATACCAATTCAAATATTATATGCCCGGGCAAGGTCAAAAATTTAGTTTCATGCTATGCATTTCAGAATCGAAATTCTTGACCAGGCCTAAGCTCTAACACCATCGCTATTCTTGCTTGAAATAACATTGCGTAGGATCTTAGCTTGCACTTGTTCGATTTATCACACAATAATTAATTCTTAATTAAAGCGAAAGTTTAAGAATCGACTCTTGAAGCGTGTACTTAGGTGATTCTCTTGTATGACTCAAGACACAGATTCTGACGTTGTGTAGGCAAAGGTCCTTAGAACCAATTGATTAGCAAAAAGAAACACACAAAAAAACTCGCTAGAAAATTCTGGCTGGAATTTTGACCGATGCCGCCACCGTTGACCGCAGCCGACTGCCGCCATTGACCGACGCCTGAAGTCACACACTTCCCGAGGAGAAATTCCAATTTTGAGAGATGAATAATTAATTCTCTCTCTCGGATTTTCTCTTTCTAGTTTTCTTATCTTGAAAACTTATGAATTCCTAATCTCTTATCTATTTATAGAGTTACAAGAGAGACCCCAAGTTCGTTTAGGAATTGCCTTGCTAATGGGTTTAGGTAATTAATTAGTTTTTAAATCCAATTAGGTAACAAATCTAATAAGATCTCCTAATCCAATTAGATTTCCTAATCTCTATGATTTCCAAATTCTAATTGAAACTTAAGACTTAATTAATTAATTAATTAATTTTACTTTTTTAATTACTTAATTAACCCTTAGGAATAATTAATTAAATAATTAATTCTACTTAATCAATTAATTCACTACATAATTAATCGTACCACTAACGGATTAATTATGACACTACCATCCTACACCAGAATTGCTTCCGGAATAACAAAATTAATTATTCTTTAATCTCCCCATATCAAAGATACAGTGCTCGTTAATCTATTAATTTACTGATAAATTAATTAATTAACTTCTTATAATCTGAGATTAGTACCACTCGACCTTTTTACTATACCGAACGTAAGTCCACCGGCCGGATATAGTATAATAAACATAACAACCCATCTCAGGAGCACCATTACCCCAAACACACCGGTACATAGTTTCCTTTCTGTTTGAGTTGAATACATAAGCTATGCTTGTATTGTACATTTTCCCATTTAACATATCGATTTATGTTTTGGTTATATTTAGTTGTGCATGATTTGTCCATTTATATTATGTAAGTAGATGATGAGGTGTCTTGTGTGACACAGTAGATCTCATCATTAGTTGAAAGACATAATATATAAATGAGGTTCGTAACTGATACAGCTTTGGACAAACTGTCGGTTTAGATTATTATGTGATTCGGATAATTGGTTTGTCTAAACTAATTGAATCATGTAGATATGGCCGGGGCGTATTGAACTTGACCATTAGGAATGATTTGTCTTGTACTAATTTCATAGACAAATTGTTCTTGGTATTCTATCTCTTAATCCCTAGACTTGAGCGGGCATGAGGATTAGACATAGTGTACTTTGATCTGCCAATGGGTGAGGTCAATTGTGGCCAATAGTCTCGGTAGGTTGGGTGTGCGTGTTTAGTTGCTTGGTGTGCTACTGCTTGTCGAAAGGAAACTATGTACCGGTGCGTCAGGGGTGATGGTTCTCCCGAGATAAGTTCGTAAAGGTTATTATACTAAACTCGGCCGGTGGACTTATGTACGGTATAGTAAAAAGGTTGAGTGGTACTAGTCTCGGAATTAAAGATGTTAATTAATTAATTTATCAATAAATTAATATATTAACGAGCACTATATCTTTGATGTGGGAAGATTATGAATATAAATTAATTAAGTTGTTCCAGAAGCAATTCTGGTGTAAGATGGTAGTGCCATAATTAATCCATTAGTGGTAAGATTAATTATATATTGGGTTGTTGACAAAGGTGGATTTAATTAATTAAGTAATTAATTAATCATTGTGTCAGTTGGTTGTGAATCATACCAGGAACTGGTTTGGGATAAGTGAATCCTTGTATCAGTTGGTTGTGAATCATACCAGTAACTAGATTAGATAAGTGAATCCCTGTATCAGTTGAATATGTATCAGTCTGGGAATAGGATTGAAGAAAACAGAAACCCAGTAAGAAGGCCAATCATAAACCAACTTGGGGTCTCTCTTGTAACTCTATATATAGACAAGTGATTAGCTATTCAAGACATACAATTGAATATACAATTCACAAGTTCTCAAGACAAGAAAACTTAGAGAGAGAAAAACTCTCTATCTTAAAATCAGATTTTTTAAGCTTATTTAATTGCCAAAAATTCCTTCAGTTTTTGGTGGCTTGCGTAAAGCTTTCTCTCTCTCTGGGCGGTGCGTGATTTGTACATGCCAGGTGCAGCGGTGCTGGATTTTTCTAGCAGGTGGATTGTGGTGATTAACTAATCAAATTGCTAGTTAGATTGCTGCCCACACAGCATACAAGTAAAGTCTTGAGGTATACAAGAGAATTACCTAAATGAACACTTCAATAGGTAATTCTTATGTTTCTACTTTTATTAAGAATTTTTGTTGCGTGGTAAATCGAATAAGTGAAACCTCGGTCCTGCTCATTGTTATTTCAAAAGGGTTGGAATAGCAATTGTGCTAGCATCTAGGCCTGGCAAAGATTCTAATTATGGAATGCGTAGCACGAAAGTGAGTTTCTGGCTAGGCCCGGGCAGAGAATCTTTCAATTGGTATCAAAGCCTGGTTTTGGGTTTTGTGCTTGTTCGATTTATTACATGGTTTTATTTGCAGGTGGTTAAGAAATCCCGACTATTATGGTTACGTTTGCATGGGTTTTAATTAAACTCCGGAACATGTCATGATTTGATTTTATTATGAACCACGTGCTGGAAGCCGTGTAAGATTAGATCAAATCTGTAGTAGGATTTTTTCTATGTAATTTTGATTATTTAATTTTCATAGAAAGCCTTGTAGTATGAGAATTAATTTTTTGTAATCGAAGGCGTTATGGTGGGCAACTTAAATTTGTGGGTTTTGGATTATCGTTAATTAGTAGAAACCCAGGAAAATCCAAAATAAATTGTAAGAAGACCAAATAGCGTGGGAAGAAGCGAAGAAGGGATTGGCGGCAGGGGGCGGAGCCGGCGACTACCCGCCGGCAACCGCTGGGAGCAGCGAAGCAGCGGCGCTGCTGCACAGCCAGCAGGAGGCTGCGCCAGCGCGCGGCAGCAGCAGCGCACAGTTGTTGCACGCTTCTGGGCCACGCACTCGGCGTGTCTTTGGGAGTGCTACGCGCGTGCGGCCCGTTCGGGATGCGTTATGGCCCATTTTTCCTCCCCTTTTTTTTTTTTTTAAGTTCAAGACTCTCTCCATCAAGTGACGTGGCAGGACACGACATTAAGGCAGAAGATGGAAGTGATTAAAGCCATAATAGTCAGGAAATTTATTTTTGGTATTTATTTCCCGTATTTATTGTTTTAATTTTTATGCTGTATTTTAGATGCATGATTTTAAAGCATGTTGGTTTTATGGTTGAGTATAACTTAGGGTCAGTTAATTGCATGTTAAAACCAGAAAAACCCTCAATTTGGAAATCTAAGTGGGAGCAGGTTTGTTTAATATCCCCACAGCCACCATTAAGAGTTAATATGCGATGTGGGTGGGCTTGTGCGTTGGCATTAGGGCCTTTCTTCATTCGGACGAGTCCAACCCCGAGATCGCTAGATTATGAATTTCTGAGTAAGATGACTAGAGTAAGTTTAACTAGGAGAAATGTGACACCCTCTCCATCTGAGGCGCACTATCCTGAGGTAACAAACTCAGAAGTCATGTAATGGCACACACTTAGTGTACGATCTGCAGTATTCCTCCCTCGAGGTTACGCTGCTTATTTGTATGGCTGAAAGCACTTACTATTAGCTACATTGATCAATAGATCATTTGGTCAGATAGTGTAGTTAATGAACTTGGTTCTTCTCAAACGAATGTGGGTTAGCGTAAACGTCCACACTGCGTGGCTTGATAGAATCCCGGTGAATGAGATGTTGGTGAATTATAATTATTGTTTTAAGGGAAGTCTATAATTATTAGAATTTCACGTTTTAGAAATTTTAGGTTAGATAACTAAAACATTGTCTGTTTAATTTACAGTTTTCGATATGGCATTCAACCCCTTAGCTACTATATTTAAAAACAACAAGTTAACTAGACCTAATTATGTCGATTGGAGTCGTAACTTGGACATTGTCCTTATGGCTGAGAGCACTCCTGTGAGGGATCATGCCATTGACGTGATTAGTAACATCAACAAGGATGAGGTAGTGGGAGGAAAAATCGTTGGTGAAACCAAAGTCGATATTTTCCTCCAGAGCTTGCCTCAAAACTACGAGCAGATTCGGTTGAACTACAAATAAGTAAGATGTTGTGTACTTCATCTGAGCTCTTGGCAAAGTTGGTGGTGGCTAAAAGTCTTCTTCAAGAGAAGAAGCGAGCTTTAGTCGCAGGCAAAGCTTCAGAATCTTCTTCTGAGCCTGAGGCTAGAAAGAAGAATAGAAAGCTCGAGGGAATAGCTTAAAAGGCGCATATTGCACCTAAGCCAGATATTGGAAATAAGAAGTCGAAAGACAAGTGCTTCAAGTGTAATAAGATGGGACATTAGAAATCAGATTGCCCAAAGCTTATAAGTACGATATTTTCTGCCTTAATCACTGAGACATGTTTAGCGACGATTCCCACAGATACTTGGTATGTGGATTTAGGTGCCACTGACCATGTTTGTAATTCTTTGCAAGGGTTCCAAGTAACCCAGAAGCTTAAAAAAGATGAATTGGATATCTAATTGGGCGACACTACAAGAGTGTCAGTAGAAACAGTGGGAGTAGTTACTCTGAATTTTGAGAAATCTAGATTAGAGTTAGTTAATTGTCTTTATGTACTGAGTTTTAAAAAGAACCTTATTTCGGTTTCTAAACTATTGAAGAACGGTTATAAGTTTATTTTTTCTAATGGGTCTGCATTTATTAGAAGAAATGGAAAACTTATTTGTTCTGGTTCATTGGCTGACAATTTATTTGTGGTTAATTCTAACTCCCCTGTTGTGCAAAACATAGAAACAGATAGCTCTTTATCTAACATTAATAAGAGGAAGAAACCTTCTGAAATGAATCAAACCTATCTTTGGCATCTCAGGCTAGGTCATATAAACCTTAGTAGGATTCAGAGGTTGGTTAATGATGGACCTTTAGGTTCATTAGAGATTGACAGTTATGCAACTTGCGAGTCTTGCTTGGAAGGTAGAATGACCAAGAGACCTTTTAAAACAAAAGGTTATAGAGCCAAGGAAGTACTAGAGTTGATTCATTCTGACTTGTGTGAACCAATGTCGGTCCAAGCACGAGGTGGGTTCGAGTATTTCGTGACATTCATGGATGACTACTCAAGGTATGGGTACATTTACCTAATGCGTCACAAGTCTGAGTGCTTTGGCAAGTTCAAAGAGTTTCGGGCAGATATGGAGAAGCATACTTTTGTGCAATGCATTCCAGAATCGGAATCTTTGGCCAGGCCTAGACGCTAGCACAATGCTATTCCAACCGTTTTGAAATAACATTGCACAGGATCTGGGTGTGCACTTATTCGATTTACCACGCAACAAAAATTTCCAATTAAAAGCGGAACTTTAGAAAATACCTTTGAAGCGTGCACTCAGGTGATTCTCTTGTATGCCTCAAGACTTTGATTTCATGTTGTGTGGGCAATGATCTAGAAACCAATTTGATCAGCTAATCACCACAATCCACCTGCTAGAAAATTCCAGCACCGCTGCACCTGGCAAGCACAATAAACGCATCGCTCAGAGAGAGAGAAAGCTACACGCACAGCTGGTTTGAATAGGCCAAAATTTTGGCCAAAGCAGAAGAAAAACACCAGCCGCACAAACTTATAAACAGGCCAAAATATTTCTCTCTCTAGAATTTTATCTCTCTAGTTTTCTTATCGTGAAAACTTATGAATTGTGTATGTGGAATAGCTAATCCCATATCTATATATAGAGTTACAAGAGAGACCCCAAGTTGGTTTAGGATTGGTCTTCCTACTGGGTTTCTGTTTTCTTCAATCCTATTCCTGAACAGATACGCATCCAATTGATACAGGGATCCACTTATCCCAAACCAGTTCCTTGTATGATTCACAACCAACTGATACAGGGATTCACTTATGCCAAACCAGTTCCTGGTATGATTCACAACCAACTGACACAAGGATTAATTAATTACTTAATTAATTAAATCTACCTTTGTCAACAACCAAATACATAATTAATCATACCACTAATGGACTAATTATAGCACTACCATCCTACACCAGAATTGCTTCCAGAACAACTTAATTAATTTATATTCACAATCTCCCCACATCAAAGATATAGTGCTCGTTAATTTATTAATTTACTGATAAATTAATTAATAAACTTCTTTAATTCCTAGACTAGTACCACTCGACCTTTTTACTATACCAGACATAAGTCCACCATCTGGGTTTAGTATAATAAACATAACGAGCTCATCTCGGGAGCACCATCACCCCGGACACACCGGTACATGGTTTCCTTTCGACAAGCAGCAGCACACCAAACAACTAAACACGTGCGCCCAACCTACCGAGATTATTGGCCTCAATAGACCTCACCCTTTGGCAGATCAAAGTACACTATGTCTAATCCTCATGCCCGCTCGAGTATAGGGATTAAGAGATAGAATACTAAGAACGATTTGTCTATTAAATTAGTACAAGACAAATCATTCCTAATGGTCAAGTTCAATACGCCCTGGGCATATCTATATGATTCAATTGGTTTAGACAAACCAATTATTCGAATCACATAATAACCTAAACTGACAGTTTGTCCAAAGTTGGCTCGGTTACGAACCTCATTTATATATTATGTCTTTCAACCAATGATGAGATCTACTGTGTCACACAAGATACCTCATCATCTACTTACATAATATAAATGGACATATCATACATAACAAGATATAACCAAAACATAAATCGATATATTATTGGGAAAATATCTCATCATTGGTTGAAAGACATAATATATAAATGAGGTTCGTAACTGAGATAGCTTTGGACAAACTGTCAGTTTAGGTTATTATTGATTCGGATAATTGGTTTGTCTAAACTAATTGAATCATATAGATATG
Organism: Knoxia roxburghii; assembly: GCA_030378225.1. NCBI lineage: Eukaryota > Viridiplantae > Streptophyta > Magnoliopsida > Gentianales > Rubiaceae > Knoxia > Knoxia roxburghii. The sequence continues at coordinate 37,562,778 of CM059415.1, read as the reverse complement.
CGCAGGGCGTATTGAACTTGACCATTAGGAATGATTTGTCTTGTACTGATTTAATAGACAAATCGTTCTTGGTATTCAATCTCTTAATCCCTAGACTCGAGCGGGCATGAGGATTAGACATAGTGTACTTTGATCTGCCAATGGGTGAGGTTTATTGAGGCCAATAATCTCGGTAGGTTGGGCGCGCGTGTTTAGTTGGTCGGTGTGTTGCTGCTTGTCAAAAGGAAACCATGTACTAGTGCGTCTGGGGTGATGGTTCTCCTGAGATGAGCTTGTTATGTTTATTATACTAAACCCATCTAGTGGACTTATGTCCGGTATAATAAAAAGGTCGAGTGGTACTAGTCTGGGAATTAAAGAAGTTAATAAATTAATTTATCATTAAATTAATAAATTAACGAGCACTGTATATTTGATGTGGGGAGATTATGAATATAAATTAATTAAGTTGTTCTGTAAGCAATTATGGTGTAGGATGGTAGTGTCATAATTAATCCGTTAGTGGTAGGATTAATTATGTATTGGGTTTTTGACAAAGGTAGATATAATTAATTAAGTAATTAATTAATCCTTGTGTCAGTTGGTTGTGAATCATACCAGGAACTGATTTGGGATAAGTGAATCCCTATATCAGTTGGTTGTGAATCATACCAGGAACTGGTTTGGGATAAGTGAATCCCTGTATCAGTTGGTTGTGAATCATATCAGGAACTGGATTGGAATAAGTGAATCCCTGTATCAGGTGGATATGTATCAGTCCAGGAACAGGATTGAAGGAAATAGAAACCCAGTAGGAAGACCAATCCTGAACCAACTTGGGGTCTCTCTTGTAACTCTATATATAGACAAGGGATTAGCTATTCAAGATACACAATTCATAAGTTTTCAAGACTAGAAAACTAGATAGATAAAATTCTAGAGATTGAAATATTTTCTTCTCTCTTTAAGTCAAATTTATTGAGCTTTGTGCGGCTGGATTTTCATCTGTTCTTGGCTGAAATTTTGGCCTGTTGAAGCCAGCTGCACGTGTAGCTTTCTCTCTCTCCGGGCGGTGTGTTTATTGTATGTGCCAGGTGCGGTGGTGCTGGAATTTTCTGGCAAGTGGATTGTGATGATTAGCTGATCAATTTGGTTTCTAGATCGTTGCCCACGCAACGTGAAATCATAGTCTTGAGGCATACAAGAGAATCACCTGAGTGCACGCTTCAAAGTTACTTTCTAAAGTTCCGCTTTTAATTATAAATTTTTGTTGCGTGATAAATCGAATAAGTGCAAACCCAGATCCTACGCAATGTTATTTCAAAAGGGTTGGAATAGCAATTGTGCTAGCATCTAGGCCTGGCCAGAGATTCTGATTCTGGAATGCATAGCACGAAAGTGAGTTTCTAGCTAGGCCCGAGCAGATAATATTTCACATAGCTGCTCATTTAGATTATGAGATTTGGCAGATGGCTGTTAAGAGAGCTTTCCTAAATAGAAGTCTTGAGAAAACCATCTTCATGCAGCAACCAGAGGGATTTATTGAAAAAGGCCAAGAGCATAGGGTTTGTAGGCTTAAGAGGTCCATTTACGGACTTAAGCAGGCATCCAGATCTTGGAACATTCGGTTTGATGAGGTAATCCAGTCCTACAGATTTACTCAGTGTCCGGATAAACAATATGTGTATCGCATACATGATGGAAACTCAGTGGTATTTCTTGTGCTTTATATAGATTGTTGGATCGTGTCAAATGTTGAGAGGGGGGGGGGGTGAATCAACACTTTATCAATTTTTCTTTCAACCAAAGGATTCCCTCTCAAATGTTAGCTCAGTTAGAGCTTATTGTTGAACTCACGTTCTTGGCTTAGATGGACTCACTCAAGGAGGGTTCACTTACACAACCACGACACTCCTGTTCAAGCTTAGAGTTTGAGAATACCACACCAGTCAAGACACACTCAAAGCAGTAAATGTGCACGGGGGATTTTTACGTGGTTCGATCAAATGATCTACATCCACGGACAGATTCACTCCTGTCAATCTTCACTATCACGGAATCATTCAGCTCTGGCCTCACTGACCGTAAGCAACATAAACAAGAGCTCACTGCTCAACACATTGAGGTTCACTACCTCTACAAGTTCATCAACTAAAACAACAACATATAAATCTCTGTTGTGCTGCCTTTTCTACACAAATATCTTTCAAAATCACTTAATGAAAGACGTTTGATAGTGTTCTAGGCTTACCACCTGAAGCTGCAACCTCAGGGTCAGTTCTCCCGATTCTGCATCATTTTTTATCTTAGTTTCAGTCTTCCCTTTTTCTGCTCCTCCTCAGCTTCTTCTTCTCCTTGACTTCTGCTTCTCCAAAGCTTCAGCTTCTCCTTGTGCAGCTGACTGTTTCTTTCTCTCTTGTGTTTCTCATATCATCTTTTTGCAACTCTCACTCTTTTTCTTCTCCCTTTTCTCGGTTTCGTTCGGTTCAGCATACATCTTTCCTGTTGCTCATCTCTCTCTCTGTTTCTCTTCTCGTGCCTGCCCCTTTCTGGTTTATCCTCTATTCTTCAGTTGTTGTACCTACCACACCTACTCATATGCCCGTTTTTTTTTTTTTTATTATCTTCCGCACTCTATCTTCTTTTTCCCAGAAGAAAAACTGTGCCCTACCGTGCAGTGTGTCAGCACATCATACACGAAAGGCGGCTCAAGATTCAAATAATCCATTTTCAACCTTTTGAGTTGCAACTTGCTTGCCATGTCATATTGTTGACTGTACTCCTTCATACTTCTCGAGTAGCTTGTCTTAGATATTTTGAAACAGCAGAAGTGATCTGATCTTAGCTTATAGTTGATCTGATGTGCGCGGCATTTGATCTGATGTCGCGCTTCGGTTGATCTGATGTTAGCTTGCAGTTGATCTGATGTTAGCCTTCGGTTGATCTGATGTTAGCTTGCAGTTGATCTGATGTTAGCTTGCAGTTGATCTGATGTTAGCCTTCGGTTGATCTGATGTTAGCTTGCAGTTGATCTGATGTTAGCCTTCGTGTCACAACATTCTGTCCAGCAACTCAGAACCATCCATGTAGCTCCTGCAGTTCTTCTGATCAGGCACTGCTTGATTCTTTTGTATTTTTGCTCGCTCACAGGATTGCTAGATACTTCAACATGATGCTCCTGCGTCTTCTGAATCTTTGAGAGACTTTTAGAGTCGCGCGTTTGAGGTGTGATTCACTAGCCGTCCTTGACTTCAGCTTCTTAGGTGTCTGCTCTAGCTCTCCAGCCTTGAGTTGTTCTCTTCTGCTGCAAATATGTTTTGTTGCTGACTTGCCTTGCTTCTGTGAAACCAAGCTGCTGAGCAATCCCTTGAGAATTTGATCTGATCTTTACTTCCGTTGATCTGATCTGTGTAGCCTTTGATCTGATATGCCAACAGTACACTTCCTTCTCATTTTGGCACTTCAGTTTATTCATCGGCTTCTTGCTGAGATTTTGTCCAGATAAAATGCTTTCAAACCTCATGAACTCAGTCCATTATTGCCTTAGTAATTCACAGATTTGTCACAATGTGGTTGCAACAATTACAACAAAACATTGGACTTTAACAAAGGCTAAGAAAGCTTCATTGTAGCAGCTTATGACATCCTTACTGATTCAGCTCCATTGTAGCAGCTTCATTGTAGCGGCTCCAATGGCTCAACAATCTCCCCCTTTGGAATTGTTGGCAACCACATTTGCAGCCAATCAGTCAACTCAGTGCTAAGCTCCCCCTGAGCCTTATTCTTCTTCATAGTAAGCTCCCCCTGCATAGAGCTTTTTCCAACGTCCTTCTCTCCCAAGGATAATACTGCTGCGTCTGGCCGGCTGCTGCGGCTATCTCTCCCCCTTTGACAACCAATTTCAAAGGGATTTGGGGATGCTCAACTGATTCAGCATGAGAAGGAGGACTGCACTCCCATTTGCATCCTCAAAGTTTCAAACATCTCGGCTGGAAGAGGCTTTGTCATTACATCAGCTATTTGTTTAGCTGTGGGAACATACTCTAGCATAATTTCTCCTTTCTCAACCTTGTCCTTTATGAAGTGATACTTGATTTCTATATGTTTGGCTCTCGAGTGCTGCACTGAATTCTTTGACAAATCAATGGCACTTTTGTTGTCACAAAGAATTATCAGTGGCAGGGGAACTTCTTCTTTAAGATTTTGCAGTTCAGATCTCATCCATATAGCTTGAGTGCATGCCTTGGTTGCTGCTATGTACTCGGCTTCAGCAGTGCTTAAGGCTATACTTTCTTGCTTCTTGCTTAACCAGCTCACACATCTATTACCAAGAAAGAATACTCCTCCTGAAGTGGATCTCCTGTCATCAACATTTCCTGCCCAGTCAGCATCAGTGAAGCTTCTTAATCCCAAGCTTCCTTTCCTTGCATACCACAGACCATAATCTACTGTTCCTTGCAAGTATCTTAGCACCCTCTTTAGTGCAATCATATGAGAACTCTTTGGATTTGCCTGGTATCTAGCAGCTTGGCAGACAGCAAAGGTAATATCAGGCCTTGTTGCTGTTAAGTACAATAAGCTTCCTATCATGCTTCTGTATAGACTTTGATCAGCTTCAGCTCCTTTTTCATCCTTGCTCAGCTTGCAGTTAGTTGCCATGGGTGTAGACATTGGCTTAGCATCAGTCATACCAAATTTCTTCAGCACTTCTTTGGTATACTTGGTTTGAGAGATAAAAATTCCAGTTGCTTTTTGATGAATCTGTAGTCCAAGGAAAAATGATAGCTCTCCTATCATGGACATTTCAAACTCTTCTTGCATCTTTCTGGCAAATTCATGGCACAGCTGCTCCTTATCTCCTCCAAATATTATGTCATCAACATAGACTATGGCTATTAACTGTCCACCCTTTCCATCAAGGACATATAAATTGCTATTTATGCAACTTTTTCTGAAATTCAGATTCTTCAGGTAACTGTCCAGCCTTGAGTACCATGCTCTTGGGGCTTGTTTTAATCCATAGAGTGCCTTTTTGAGCTTGCACACCTTGTTTTCATCTTCACAAACTAGAAAACCATCCGGTTGCTCAATGTACACTTCTTCTTCCAGATTTCCATTCAAGAAGGCAGATTTAACATCCATTTGGAAGACCTTGTAGCTTCTTGCTGAAGCCACTGCCAAAAACATTCTTATGGCTTCAAGCCTTGCTACTGGGGCAAAGGTTTCATCCACATCTATTCCTTCAATTTGAGAGTATCCTTTGCACACAAGCCTTGCCTTATTCTTTACAACCTTTCCTTCCTCATTCAACTTGTTCCTGAACACCCATTTTGTGCCTATCACATTTTTGTTTGCTGGCCTATCCACGAGCTCCCAAGTTTGGTTTTTCTCAATTTGGTCCAGCTCTTCATTCATGGCTTGCAGCCATGACTGGTCCTCCAGGGCTTCCTCTATTGACCTTGGCTCAACTTGAGACAGTAGGGCAGTTGCAACCATACTTTTCAGTTGCCTTCTTGTTCTTACTGGAGCTTTGGGGTCTCCAATGATAGGCATCTTGTCAATTCTCTTGTTGTACTTTCTTTTTGCTATTTCCAGGCCTTCTGTAACTTCTGTCTCTGATCCTTCTGCATCAGTCTCCTCAGTAGCTGATTTCAGCTCCAGGTCTGCCTCATCTTGGCTCTCTAAGTCATCTAAGTGATCCAGAAAATTTTCAGGATCAGTGGCTTTCATCTTGACTTCCTCAACCACTTTCACATCATAGCTTTCCATAATCTTATCCAGCCTCTTGTTATAAACCTTGTAAGCCTTGCTCTTATTTGAGTAACCAAGGAAAATGCCCTCATCAGCCCTCTCTTCAAATTTTCCAAGGCTTTGCTCCTTGTTCTTGATGAAGCATTTGCTGCCAAAAACTCTAAAGTACTTCACATTTGGCTTGTGACCATACCAAAGTTCATATGGTGTCTTTTCAGTGTTTGGCCTCAACATGGTTCTATTTTGTACATGCACAGCTGCCATTGTGGCTTCCTTCCAGAAGTGCTTTGGAGTATTGTGCTCCAACAGCATGGTTCTTGCCATCTCAATCACACTTCTATTTTTCCTCTCTACAACTCCATTTTGCTGGGGAGTGTGAGGACTTGAGACTTGATGTTTGATTCCCATTTCCTCCAAGTATTCTTCAAATTCCTGCGAGGTAAACTCTCCTCCATTATCTGATCTCAAAACTTTGATCTTCCTTCTATGCTGGTTTTCTGCCAGTTTTTGAAATCTTTTGAAACAGTTGAAGGCTTCACTCTTTTGCTTCATGTGCATGATGCACATCATCCTAGTGAAGTCATCCACAAAAAGAATGAAATACATCTCTTTACCTGTACCTTTTCTTTTCATTGGTCCACATACATCAGTGTGAACTAGCTCCAATGGCTTAGAGGTTCTATGCTCCTTGGACTTGTGAGAAAGCTTTGCAAATTTCCCCTTTTGGCATGAGTCACAAGTGCTGTTGTCCCTCTTTAGTACAGGGAGGTTTAACACTGCATTGCACTTCACCAGGCTTCTCATGCTCTTTTGATTTAAATGTCCAAGCCTGCAATGCCAAAGCGTATTTTCATCCATTTTACTTAGCATGCACAACTTTTCCTTCACATCTATGAGGTATAAATCCTTGTTGTCTCTTATTCCTTTGGCCATGATTTCTCCAGTCTTGCAGTCTTTGATGAAACAGCCATTTTTTGAGAAGTCTACTTTGAAACCATTGTCACACAGTTGTCTTACACTCAGCAAGTTGTACTTCAGCCCTTCTACAAACAGCACCTCCTTAGATTTGAACTTTTCTGATCCAATGGTGGCTTCTCCAACAGCCTTGATCTTTAACCCACTCTTATCTGCAAACTTGACAAACCCTCTTTCAACTTCTTTTGTGTTTCTCAGTAGAGTTTTGTCTCCAGTCATATGGCTTGTGCACCCACTGTCAATGATCCATTGGGCTTCCTTAGCTTTTGTTTTCAGTGCAACTTCAGCAATGCAAGCTTCTTCAAATCTGTGTTTCTTCCTCCAAATTTTTCTCGCTGCTGGTATGCCTTGCTGTTCATTCAATCTCTGATTGCTCCTGCTGCAGCTCCAGTGATCATTCTCTTCTAACCCTTCAAAAATTTGAAATCTGTTTCTCAGATTAAGTGGCTGCATTAGAGACTGATTTCTTCTTGCGTAATCTGCTTGGTTTCTTCTATTTGTAGCTTGTTGCAGTGGCTGGGCTCTCCTGCTATTCACTTCTTCCGACCACTTGCTTCTCTTATTTGGCAATCTGCATCTGCACCAGACATTCAATTTCTGATACACTTCTCCAGGTTGTATGATATGGCCTTTTCTGATTTCAGCTTCAGGGATCCTTCTTGAAGTACTCAGGCTTCTTTGATGATAATACTCTTTTCTATTCCATCCTCTTGACTGCATTGTTCTTCCTCCAAATCTCCAGAATACCTTCCTCCAGCAATTTGCTGCATAGTGACCTGATTCTCCACAGGTGAAACATACTCCAGCAATCAGCCTTCTACTTTTGAGCAGGCTTCTTTGATACATAGATTGCCTCCCCCTCAGCTCGTGCAGTCTTTCATTTTGCTCAGTAGACTTTCTTGATCCATTAGAAATTTCCATCTTCTTAGAATCAACAAAACTAGTTCCTGCCTTTACACCAGCAACACAAATTGAACCTTCTTTGACAAAGGTAACAGTCTTCTTGGTTGTTGCAGCTGGTTGTCCTTCTGATTTTTTATCTCCTTCATAACCAAGACCTTTCTTCCCTTCTGAATGAGATCTCTGCTTGCTGAGGCACTCATCTAACTTCCTTGTGGCTTCTTCAGTTTTTGCAGCCACTTCTTTGCTCCTTGAGGATTCACCAGGCTCAGTTTTGCTTGACTGAAGCTCCAGCTTTCCTTTCAATTTTGATTCTACAGTAGTTCCATCAGTCATTTCTTCAGCTTTGATCACAGTTTGTTGAGACAGCAGATCTTCTATCTTTCTTGTTGCATCCTCTAGTTCGGCAGTGGTGGCATCTAGCTTTTCTACCAAGGTTTCACATGTCTTTTGAAGTTCCATCTTTTCTCTTGTACAATTTTTGTGAACCTCAGCTTCATTTTGTATGAGAATCAGTTCCTGCTCCAATTCAATTACTCTATTCTCCAGTATTGAGTTTTCTTCTTGACTGCTCAAGATGACCTTTTCCATCTCCTTCATTGTCTTCATTGTCTTCTTGTGCAATCTCTTCTGCTCCTCTATCTTGTTGTATGCAAACTCCAGTTCTTCCTCTAGATCCACTTCTTCAGCATCAGCTGATTGGTTCTCTAGTTCAGCATCCTCCTTTAATGAAACAGTTGAAGATTTCATCACCATGAGAGTCTCCTCTTCAGCTTCAGACTCATCTTCACTGTCTGAGACATCAGTCTCTTCATCCTCCTCAGAGCTATCATTTTTCTTCTTGCTCAGGTAGCTCCGTTTTCTGTAAGCTTTCCCTTTTCTTGATTTGAAGCTCATCTTCTTCTTTCCTTTCTGCTCAGGCCACCTGTCTGATGGCTTGTCAGCTTCCTCATCTTCTGTTCTCTTGTTCTTCATGAAGCACTTGCTTGCAAAGTGGCCTATTTTGCCACAATTGAAGCATTTTAAGGGCAACTTTCCCTTGTACTTTCCAGTCTGGCCTCTGAAACTCCTTGAAATCAGCACCATCATTCTTTCAAGATCACTGTCTGCTGCTTCATCTTCACTGCTTTCCTCCTTTAGCTTCCTTGAGTGTTTTGTTTTAAATGCTATCTCCTTGACTGCCTTTGACGTCTCCTCCTTTGAATTTGAAATCCTCATTTCATATGCTACAAAGGTGCTTTGTAGCTCATCTAATGTCACTTTATCTAGGTCCCTCTCCTCTATAGCAGAGACCTTAGAATCATATCTTGCTGGTAGGGATCTAAGAACCTTTTTAACTATATTGGAATCTCCAACACTCTCACCCAGACCCCTCATTGAGCTAACTAATTCAACAACTCTGTTTAGGAAGTCCTCAATGTTTTCACCTTCTCCCATCTTAAGACCTTCAAACTTACTTCTAAGAACCTGCAATTTTGCCTCCTTAACCTTGATGTCTCCCTCATGAATATTAATCAGTTTAATCCATATTTCATGAGCAGTAACACAGTCTATAACTTTAAAGTTCTCTTTTTCCGACAGAGCTGCATATAGAGCATTCCTTGCCTTTCCATCAGCTTCTAAGTTTTTAGTTTCTGCAGCTGTAGGATTCTCCTCATCTACGGTTGGTGTAAATCCATGCAAGACTACTCTTTGTACTTGTAGGCCTTGTGCTAAGAGATAAGCACTCATTCTCTTTTTCCATAACTGGAAATTTTGGCCACCGAAATAAGGAACTCCCTTAACAGTCGTTGCTTGATTCTCCATTTCTACTGCTGGTTCTAAGTTTCAACAATCACTTGACAAAAGCGAACCTTGCTCTGATACCAATTGTTGGATCGTGTCAAATGTTGAGAGGGGGGGGGGTGAATCAACACTTTATCAATTTTTCTTTCAACTAAAGGATTCCCTCTCAAATGTTAGCTCAGTTAGAGCTTATTGTTGAACTCACGTTCTTGGCTTAGATGGACTCACTCAAGGAGGGTTCACTTACACAACCACGACACTCCTGTTCAAGCTTAGAGTTTGAGAATACCACACCAGTCAAGACACACTCAAAGCAGTAAATGTGCACGGGGGATTTTTACGTGGTTCGATCAAATGATCTACATCCACGGACAGATTCACTCCTGTCAATCTTCACTATCACGGAATCATTCAGCTCTGGCCTCACTGACCGTAAGCAACATAAACAAGAGCTCACTGCTCAACACATTGAGGTTCACTACCTCTACAAGTTCATCAACTAAAACAACAACATATAAATCTCTGTTGTGCTGCCTTTTCTACACAAATATCTTTCAAAATCACTTAATGAAAGACGTTTGATAGTGTTCTAGGCTTACCACCTGAAGCTGCAACCTCAGGGTCAGTTCTCCCGATTCTGCATCATTTTTGATCTTAGTTTCAGTCTTCCCTTTTTCTGCTCCTCCTCAGCTTCTTCTTCTCCTTGACTTCTGCTTCTCCAAAGCTTCAGCTTCTCCTTGTGCAGCTGACTGTTTCTTTCTCTCTTGTGTTTCTCATATCATCTTTTTGCAGCTCTCACTCTTTTTCTTCTCCCTTTTCTCGGTTTCGTTCGGTTCAGCATACATCTTTCCTGTTGCTCATCTCTCTCTCTGTTTCTCTTCTCGTGCCTGCCCCTTTCTGGTTTATCCTCTATTCTTCAGTTGTTGTACCTACCACACCTACTCATATGCCCGTTTTTTTTTTTTTTTTATTATCTTCCGCACTCTATCTTCTTTTTCCCAGAAGAAAAACTGTGCCCTACCGTGCAGTGTGTCAGCACATCATACACGAAAGGCGGCTCAAGATTCAAATAATCCATTTTCAACCTTTTGAGTTGCAACTTGCTTGCCATGTCATATTGTTGACTGTACTCCTTCATACTTCTCGAGTAGCTTGTCTTAGATATTTTGAAACAGCAGAAGTGATCTGATCTTAGCTTATAGCTGATCTGATGTGCGCGGCATTTGATCTGATGTCGCGCTTCGGTTGATCTGATGTTAGCTTGCAGTTGATCTGATGTTAGCCTTCGGTTGATCTGATGTTAGCTTGCAGTTGATCTGATGTTAGCTTGCAGTTGATCTGATGTTAGCCTTCGGTTGATCTGATGTTAGCTTGCAGTTGATCTGATGTTAGCCTTCGTGTCACAACATTCTGTCCAGCAACTCAGAACCATCCATGTAGCTCCTGCAGTTCTTCTGATCAGGCACTGCTTGATTCTTTTGTATTTCTGCTCGCTCACAGGATTGCTAGATACTTCAACATGATGCTCCTGCGTCTTCTGAATCTTTGAGAGACTTTTAGAGTCACGCGTTTGAGGTGTGATTCACTAGCCGTCCTTGACTTCAGCTTCTTAGGTGTCTGCTCTAGCTCTCCAGCCTTGAGTTGTTCTCTTCTGCTGCAAATATGTTTTGTTGCTGACTTGCCTTGCTTCTGTGAAACCAAGCTGCTGAGCAATCCCTTGAGAATTTGATCTGATCTTTACTTCCGTTGATCTGATCTGTGTAGCCTTTGATCTGATATGCCAACAGTACACTTCCTTCTCATTTTGGCACTTCAGTTTATTCATCGGCTTCTTGCTGAGATTTTGTCCAGATAAAATGCTTTCAAACCTCATGAACTCAGTCCATTATTGCCTTAGTAATTCACAGATTTGTCACAATGTGGTTGCAACAATTACAACAAAACATTGGACTTTAACAAAGGCTAAGAAAGCTTCATTGTAGCAGCTTATGACATCCTTACTGATTCAGCTCCATTGTAGCAGCTTCATTGTAGCGGCTCCAATGGCTCAACATAGATGACATTCTATTTATTGGCAACAACAAGAAAGTGTTTTCAGACGTAAAGGCATGGCTGTCCAAGCAGTTTGATATGAAGGATTTAGGGAAAGCGGGACATATCCTTGGGATCAAGATAAGTCGAGATCATAGGAAATGTTCATTAACGCTCTCCCAAACATCGTACATAGATGCAATTCTAGCCCGTTTTAACATGCAGAGCTCCAAGAAAGGTTTTCTACCTTTCAGACACGGAGTGCATCTATCTAAGGAACATTCTCTCAAGACTGTTGAGGAGATAGAGGCCATGAAGGCAGTTCCTTATACTTCGGCAGTCAGAAGTCTCATGTATGCCATGTTGTGTACGAGTCCTGATACCTATTATGTCGTTGGCATGGTAAGCAGATATCAGAGTAACCTCGGGAAAGCTCATTGGGAGGCAGTAAAATGCATTCTCAAGTATTTGTGCAGAACGAGAGACCAAGTGTTTGTTTATCAGGCTCCTGAGCTGGTACCCCGAGATCACACAGATTCAGATTCTAATGCAATAGGGACAAGAGCAAGTCTACCTCAGGGTATGTGTTTACTCTTGGAGGTGAAGCGATAATTTGGCGGAGTGTCAAGCAGAAATGTGTGGCGGACTCTACCATGGAAGCTGAATACATTGCCGCATCAGAGGCAGCGAAGGAAGCAGTGTGGCTCAAGAACTTCCTACTGGACTTAGATGTGATTCCTGGTTTGTAGAAGTCTATCACGGTATATTGTAATAACAACGATGTATTAGCAAACTCGAAGGAACCACGAGCCCACAAGGCGAGTAAACATATACAGGGCAAGTACCACCTAATATGAGACCTCGTAAAGAGGGAATACGTGGTCGTGGCTAAGATAGCATCAGAGGATAACCTTGCAGATCCGTTCACGAAAATATTGACTTCAAAAGTCTTTGAGACTCACGTGGAGGGCATGGGAATCAGATACTTAGGAGAGCCATGACAGTGTTTCTAGATATATAGTAGCAGAGTATGTAGGGGTAGTTTGTAGATGTATACTTAAAGCACAGCTTAAGTATTAGTGGGAGATTGTTGGAGTTGAATACATCAACTATGCTTGTATTGTACATTTTCCCAGTTAATATATCGATTTATGTTTTGGTTATATTTAGTTGTGCATGATTTGTCCACTTATATTATGTAAGTAGATGATGAGGTGTCTTGTGTGACAAAGTAGATCTCATCATTGGTTGAAAGACATAATATATAAATGAGGTTCGTAATCGAGACAGCTTTGGACAAACTGTCGGTTTAGGTTATTATGTGATTCGGATAATTGGTTTGTCTAAACTAATTAAATCATGTAGATATGCCCGGGGCGTATTGAACTTGACCATTAGGAATGATTTGTCTTGTACTGATTTAATAGACAAATTGTTCTTGGTATTCTATCTCTTAATCCCTAGATTCGAGCGGACATGAGGACTAGACATAGTATACTTTGATCTGCCAATGGGTGAGGTCAATTGTGGCCAATAGTCTCGGTAGGTTGGGTGCGCGTGTTTAGTTGCTTGGTGTGTTGCTACTTGTCGAAAGAAAACCATGTACCGGTGCGTCCGGGGTGATGGTTCTCCCTAGATGAGCTCGTAAGGTTTATTATACTAAACCCGGCCGGTGGACTTATGTCCGGTATAGTAAAAATGTCGAGTAGTACTAATCTCAGAATTAAAGATGTTAATTAATTAATTTATCAGTAAATTAATATATTAACGAGCACTATATCTTTGATGAGGGGAGATTATGAATATAAATTAATTAAGTTGTTCCGGAAGCAATTTTGGTGTAAGATGGTAGTGCCATAATTAATCCGTTAGTGGTACGATTAATTATGTATTGGGTTGTTGACAAATGTAAATTTAATTAATTAAGTAATTAATTAATCCTTGTGTCAGTTGGTTGTGAATCATACTAGGAACTAGTTTGGGATAAGTGAATCCCTGTATCAGTTGATTGTGAATCATACCAGGAACTGGATTTGGACAAGTGAATCCCTGTATCAGTTGGATGTGTATCAGTCCAGGAACAAGATTGAAGGAAACAGAAGCACAGTAGGAAGGCAAATCCTAAACCAACTTGGGGTCTCTCTTATAACTCTATATATAGACAAGTGAGGTTATTCAAGGGGACTTGCTATTTGTATCATGAATTTGCTATTTGTATCACAAAAAAAAAATAAAAATAATAATAAAATGACCATGCCCTTATGAACAAAAAAATTAATAAATTGACAGATTTTATGTCAAAAAAGGGGCGAAAATTGCGTTTTAATCTCAAAAAAACGCAATGCAGAAACGTTTTGGACATACAAAATTTACCCTAAATGGCGTTTTTATATGAAAAAAACGCCAATTGAGTGCGTTTTTGTATGTAAAAAACGCCAAATGAGTGCGTTTCTATATGTCAAAAACGAAAAAATGTGATGTTTCCACCATGGTTCGCTCGTTAAAATGATGCGTTTTTTACAGTAAAAAACGTGAACATGTGAAGTTTCCACCATGGTTCGCTCGTTAAAATGTTGCGTTTTTGACATGTACAGAAGTTAAAAAACGTTTACATACATTCATGTGAATTGGATGAAAAACTCATACACAACAACTATCCTAAAATCAAATCCAGATAAATTCTTAACGTAAAAACATTGTTGGATCATTCAGTTGTCGGCGAAAGAATATTTAGAAAGCGAATCATCACGATATGGTAAGTTTCCGTACCTTAAAGTTATATAAGTTTTTTTAAAAATATTGTATGTCGAAACACGCTAAAATGACAGTTAGGAAGCGGTCAAACGTCCATTTTTAGCGTTTCTGAGTGTAGAAAAAGTCGCATTTTAGTGTTTCCGACATGCATTATATAAAAAGTGTTGCGTTTTTGACATGCATTATATAAAAAGTGATGCGTTTTTGACATGCATTATATAAAAAGTGTTGCGTTTTTGACATGAATTATTTAAAAAGAGCTGCGTTTTTGACATGCATTATATAAAAAGTTCTGCGTTTTAGGTGGCTGAAAACCACATCTGGGTGCGTTTTTTACTGCATGAAACGCATCACTTTTGCGTTTTTTTAGATAAAAACGCACATTTGTAGCGTTTTTATCTGCAAAAACGCAAAAATTTGCGTTTCATGTTGGATGAAACTTCAAACTGTTGCGTTTTTTGATTGCAAGAACCATAACTGTGCTGTAATTTTAATTAATCTGTGTATTCACCTACAGGCTGACAATGATGATTACGATGAGGATGAGTTGCATGATGATGATGAGGAGGCGGAGAATGAAGAGGAAGATGACGATGAAGATGAGGATGTAGATGACAATGAGGCGGATAATATTCATGGGGAGCCGGTGGAACTTGAACCTGGCGCAGATTTGAGTGGATATTTCAAGATTGACAGAGAGTTCCGAACAATTGGCAAGGCTTTGAAATATTGCCAGAAAATAGCTAAGAGGCTGAAGTTTGTAATTACAAAGAGGGGAGGTAACCAAGGATTTGCGACGTACTACTTCTCGTGCAAGCGATGGAGAGATCCTGCCAAAGCCCCTCTCCCAACTAGACGAAAGAATACAAGAAGGAGCGGCACTAATTGCCCCTTTAGGTTGACTTGTAAGCGGATTGATTTGGGACGGCACAAGGTTTATACAAACCCAGGAGCAGCGTCAACTCACAATCACACTGGTATTTCATTATTTGCGCATAATATTAATTAAGTTGATTGATGTGTTGTATGTATTAATTGTTATTATAATTACATGTGATTTACAGGTATAATGCATCCATATGGTCACAGACAGTTGAGCCATTTTACAAAGGATTCAAAGGCTGTTGCTGAATTTATGCTGCGTTCGAATGTTAAGCCAAAGTGTGTTTGGGAAGCTGTTAATAAACAGTTTCCCGATTCCCAGGTACCTATCAAATCTGTGTACAATTTGAAAGGAGAGATGAAAACCGCCGGATTGGAAGGTAGGAATATTGGGCAGCAATTTATTCATTTGGCTGAGGAGAAGCAGTACTATCTGAAGATTCTGAAGGATGCGAACACTGATGAGATCACACATGTCTTCTTTGCACATCCAACATCAATTCAGATGTTCAACAGATGGTATTGGGTGGTTGGGATTGATTCTACCTACAAGACGAACAAGTACCAAATGCCTGTCGTCGAGATGGTAGGTATGACTCCTACAAATAAGAATTTCAATATTGCATTTGCTATTGTTAGGAATGAGAAACAGGATACATATGACTGGGTTATGAGGAACTTGAGATTTTTGCTGCCGGCAAGTTTGTCACCTAGTGTGATTGTGACAGATAGGGAGTTGGGCTTGTTACAGCCGATTAAGGATCATTTTCCCGCTTCACATCACTTGTTATGTTTGTGGCATATTGGGCGTGATGTGAACGCGTGGTTGGAAAAAAATGTTGGGAGGAGGAACAAAAATTTAGCATGTGATATTCATGACAACTGGTGGAAGAAAATCATTAAGGCTCCGACAGTAGAGGAATTTAATCGTTTATTGCAGAATTTCAAGGTTAAGTACACTCTCCTTGAGCCGTTGGCTGTTGAATATCTAGAGACTACATGGCTCATTCACAAGGAGAAATTTGTTCGAGCCTGGACCAATCAATTTCTACACTTTGGTAATACTTCCACTAACAGAGTAGAGGCTTCGCATGCTGCTATGAAAGATTGGCTTAATTCTTCCACCAATTCCCTTGACACTTTGTTCACAAAGATTGACTCTCACCTCAGCCACTTGTACCCTCACATCGGGTTAGTTTACTTATTTAATTGTTTATAGCAGATGTTGTTTATTGTCTTATAATTTCTTTTTTGGTATGCTTTTATTTATTTATATGTTTCAAGTAATTTTATTTTTAATTGACATTATTATAGAGGCTCTCTTGAGGCTTCCATCTCCACGACTCAAACAAGTATGCAGGGATATCCATACTGTTATTTGAACAAGTACGTGTCACACCATTGTTTGAAGTTGATTAGGAAAGAAGTTCGGCGGAAGAATAAGTTGGGAGGCCTGGTACTTGAGCGATGTGGATGTGTGCCCAAGGTGACACGTGGGATTCCCTGTGCGTGCGACATATTCAAGGCACAGTCATTGCCTGAATATCCCTTACTTCCACACGTGCATGAGTTTTGGAAGAGGCTGACCATTGTGCCATCACATGGGGATGCGAATTACATTGATGAGGACATCAGGTGCATTTTTCAATTATAAACTTTAATATTATGCAATTGAATTGACAAATTTTTTTGAAGAAATATTTGGAGTTGATATATCTGTTTGTTAAGGTATTTCAACGAGGAAGTAGTCCCCACCGTATCTACCAGCCCGTCTTTTTTGGCCCGGCTGTTGAATAGGGCGTACGTAGAGCAGATGTACCCTGACATGGCCAGTGTTGGAGAGCCAGGTTTGTCGGGACCCCAAAGGGGGCGACCACCAAATAGATTACATCATTCTGTTATGCGCGAGTGGAGCTCACGAGAAAGAGCGACACGTGGCCGGCGTGGCAGGTGCCGTTCAGGGTCATCCGGTCGATCAACAGGTAGATCACACCGCATTCATACAGGTTTTGATGGTGAGTCTCCATTAAGGACATGTAAATACGCCCTTTAATTTAGTCAATTAATTAAATAAATGATGAATGTTTGTTTATTTACTGTAACATAATTACTTAACAGGGTCTGGTGGAGACATTCAGTGTGTGCCAGCATTTTTTCAGCCTTATTGTACAGGGTGGTCAGATGTAGATGGGGATGGCCACTGTGGGTTCCGAGTAATTTCTACGTACCTTTTTGGCCACGAGAAATATTGGAGGTTAGCTCGCAGGTCATTGAGTGGAGAGATTACGAGCCACCCGGACAGGTATAGGGGTGTCTTCGAAGCATTGGAGTTGCGTCCGGCCGATGGTGATTTTGTGGCCATGGTACTTAGGCGAATAAATTTCGAAGGCACTGATTGTGGTGAGCAGCATTGGATGGCGACACCTACGGATTTGTTCCCTCTCGCCACTTATGCAAATGCACTGGTAATACAGTTTGATCGTACTCGTTCAGATGGAAATTATTCTGTACTACCTTTGTATTGCTCGACTGGCGACACCCAACCAGAAAGGGTTATAGCGCTTGCCCTTGTGAATGGGAATCATTATGTACGCGTAGATGTGGTCGATGACTGCCCTATCCCGCCGCTGAGCTTCGTTTGGCACCATCAGCGTCATGCTGAAAGTGTAGGTGAGTGGCCACAAAATTTAGAAGCTAGATTTAATGCTTGGAATGCACTACGTGATGGCTAGTATGTATATTGTTATGTGAAATTTGTTATATTGCATTTTGATGAAATACGCGTATAAATTACAATTATCACTCAGTAGTAGCAGTAAGTAATCAGTAAATTTTTTTGTCTTTTCCAAGACTTCATCACACCTCCATAAGTAGGCAAATTAAAAGCAGTCTGTTCTGTTTCGATGGGATAATTTTCTTCCCGTTCTAAATAAATCTTTCGGTATTCGATGAATATTAATGCAGTAGCTGATAAACAAATATGCTCCATAGTTAATGATGCATCTGTTTTATCTCTCACTTTTTCTTCTTTTCTATAATCCTAGTTATAGTTGCTCAGATTGCAACTTTTCAAACTAGGGGGAAGTTGGAAGGATTTAGTCAACAACAATATAAGTAGGGTCTAATGAATATTAATGCTTGGACCGCGCGACGTGATGGATAGGACGTTTATTGCCATGTGACATATGTTTTATTATTTTGGGTTTTGAAGAAATATACGTAACAAAATACAACATATATATGAAGAAGACAATAAAATATAATCATCAAAATAATAATATAATATTCGGATAATGTATACAAAAATAGTACAATACAAAGATCATACGGAACGGTCGAACTCATCCTCTAGCTCTGCAGTACGAGGTGCGAACTGATCGTACAAATCAGGAGCGCTCTCCCGCACTACATCTAATAATGCATGATGCAGCTGACCATACTGACCCATCCACTGCCAACATATAAACAATATATTAGATTCCTCTGAACATAATTTAACATATAAAATATATTACATTAATTAATATGAATACTTACAAACTCTGAGGCCGCGCGACGTGGTCGAGGAGGCTCGATAGCAGCATGGGGATCCGGGGGAAGTACGCGCGGACGTGATCGGGGACGAAACCAATCTAAGTATCCGTCGACCGCAGCACTCCGACGAACAGCGCCACCTGTCCGCTGGCGGCCAGCTAGGGAAATACCCATGGAAGCCGTGCCGAACTCCTCCCACGCAGACTCTGCATACTCGACGGCGTGTCGGACCACGTATGATCTCCCCGAGTATCCGCGGTAGGTGTCCCGGCCCGGACGGATGAAGCGCGAGGGAATCCACTGTACATACCCAATCTGTCGGACACATCGGTCTGGCATGTACGGCTCGATGTAGTCCCTGTACGCAATAAGTCCACGGTACAGGGTCCTCGGCGTCCGCGAAACGGCGTCCCGTCCGTAAGGCATCCAAGTAACCTTTGAAACGTAGGTAATGATTATGAATAATAATTTATATAAAATATATTAAAATCAAAATATATTTGATGAGATTTATAGCCATATCATAATAATTTACTAACCATGTCGGCTGTCATCTCGTCCAGCGCAAGTCGTATGGCTGCCAATCGCTGCTCTGTGGTCCGGTGGTGGTCGATGGCCCACCTGGCTGCACGTGGCTGAGCGGCGTGCAATGGAAGGGGCAGAGGGTGGGGTCTGAAATCAGGAAAGTGCTCGTAGATCCATGACTGTAATAGAGTCATGCATCCAGCGACTGCCTGCGTCCCGTGACGACTCGCGCACCCTAGATGGTAATACAAGTACGCGAGTGTCGCGGTACCCCATGCCTCCTGGCCAATCTGATCCAGCCCATTCCTAACCTGTACAACAGGGGCTGGCATAAACTTATTGGAACTTTTGTCTGTAAACAGACAAGTCCCAATAAGGCTCCATACTAACACAGCAACGTCCGAATCATCCCTCCGCCGCTCCATACACCGCTCGATCACCCGCTGCGTAGAAAACCCGCCATTCCTATACAGCTCCCCCTCTATCCGCTCCTCAGGAGGAATCTCTAGCAATCCCCTCGACCATGACAGTACGGTAGACGACGGTGTCACCTCGGTGATGAGTCGACCATCGACCGGAATCCTCAAAATCTCCCACACATCGTGTAGGAGGATGGTCATCTCGCCGAAGGGGAGGTGGAACGAATTCGTATCCGGCTGCCACCTCTCCAAAAATGCATTGATGAGAGGCTCATCAATGCTCCGGTGCATAATACGGGGCAGGTGTCCAAGGCCTGTCCCGCTCAATATCTGCGCACCCTCGACCGTCATCGAGCCGATCCACCTCTCAAAAAGGTCGTACATGCTACCTCTATTGTGGACTCTAATGTGGTATCTAGTAGGCACACCCTCCTGCCAATATCTAGATACCACGTGCCCTAAAAAGCTAGGGATAAGGCTATCATCTATAGGGCCCCCCTCAATGGGCCCTGTAACTATCCAACTATGATCATCCCGCGGGCGCTTCCTAGGGGAAGCTATATCGACAATATATACATATAAAAATATATAAGTAAATTAATTGTAAAACGTAAAAAATACACGTAATTAAATAAAGCTAATTAAAAATAAGTACACATAATTAAAAAAAATAAAGAAAAACATACATAAGTAAAGAAAATACGTATATGAATTAGAATAATTACTGAACTACATAAAAAGTGCACAATTTTAATATAAGTCAATCAATACCAAATTCTCATAATATGAACAAATAAAATAAATCAATTATTTATTAGAAATAATAATACAATTAAATTAAAACGCGTACCTGCAGAAGGATCCACCTCCTCGAACTGTCCGCGGTCCGGATTCCTATACCGGATCGTCCGCTCAGCATGTGGGTGAGAAGGGTCACCTCCGTAGGTATACCCCTCACCCTGGTCCTCTAGTGGCCGTCCACTCCCACTAGCGTCCCCCTGCCGTGACTGCTCATGGGGATGCCCAGACTCATCCTCATGGCCAAACTGCTCCCCCTCGCTCGAATCAGTGTCATCGGAATCAGTACTATCGTAATACTCATCCCTCAACTGAAATGAGGAGTCACGACCTCCCCGTCCTCCCTCGGATATAACAATCCCGCCTCCCCGTCTACCTCCACCTCCTCGTCTACCACCACCCCTAACAACTGGCACCTTCTGCCTCCTAGCAGAAGCTGTGGGAGCCGGCCTCTCGCCTCGTGGCTTTAACTTAGCGCCACCCTAAATAAATAAACGAATAATTGCATAAATAAATAGATAAATAAATAAAACGAAGCAATTATATTGTAACCTACGATAAATCCATTTACATCAAAACTCATGCTTTTGCCGTAACCATACACTCAAAACGCAGTTGGACGGCGTTTTTACTCAAAACGCCGTCCAACTGCGTTTTGAGTCTTCCAAAACGCAGTTGGATTGCGTTTTGAGAGACTCAAAACGCAATCGGACCGCGTTTTGAGATCTCAAAACGCGGGCCGAAGGCGTTTTGAGTTTGTCAAAACGACCGGCGGCCGGCGTTTTGAGATCTCAAAACCGCCGGCGGCCGGCGGTTTGAGATCTCAAAACGCCAGCCGATGGCGTTTTGAGATCTAAAAACGCCGGCCGATTGCGTTTTTAGATCTCAAAACGCCGGCCGATGGCGTTTTGCGACCCCAAAACGCCGGCGGCCGGCTATTCCGCCGTCAAAAATCCACCTAATTCATACCAATTAGCGTTTCTACATACCTAAACTCACATAAACAACGATTTCTAACAAAATTAACGCAATATAAACGTAAAAAATTGCAGAAAAACTCATATTCATATCGATGTTTACCCGGTTAATCAGTGGACCTTTGCCCGCTCCGTGCCTTCGTGATTGTTCGCCATCTCCTCCGTCCATGATTTGCGTTTTTGGCCGACAAAATCTAAGCAAATTTGCGTTTTTGGTGTGAATTTTGGAGAAAAATAGGGCAAATGGTTCGGCTGCCAATTTGGGGGCTTTTATCCGAATTTCTGGCCGGAAACGCACCCGTTCAGCGAGCGAACCGTGGACGAAACGCCCGATTTTTGCGTTTCGTCCATGGTAAAACGCAAGTAATTTGCGTTTAATACGATCCAAAAACGCAAATTTTCTGCGTTAGTACTGTTAAAAACGTGCCATTATTGCGTTTTATACCATTATAAACGCTATCTTATTTAGTTTTTACATGTACAAAACGTTTTTTTCATGCGTTTATCAGCAAGATGCAAACGCATTTTTTGTGCGTTTTTGTCCCCCACTTAGTATTTTTCTTCAAAAGTTTCACCATAAGGGCGTTGTGGTCATTTTATTATTATTTTTATTTTTTTTTGTGATACAAATAGCAATTTCATGATGCAAATAGCAATCCAGTTATTCAAGACACACAATTAAATATACAATTCACAAGTTTTTAAGACAAGAAAACTTAGAGAGATAAAATCCTAGAGAGAGAAAAACTCTCTCTCTTAAAATTGGATTTTTCAAGCTTATTTAGCTGCCAAAAATTCCTTCAGTTTTTGGTGGCTTGCGTGAAGCTTTCTCTCTCTCCGGGCGGTACGTGATTTGTACGTGCCAGGTGCAGCGGTGCTGGATTTTTCTAGCAGGTGGATTGTGGTGATTAGCTAATCAAATTGCTAATTAGATTGCTGCCCACACAACATACAAGCAAAGTCTTGAGGAATACAAGAGAATTACCTGAAGGAACGCTTCACTAGGTAATTCTTATGTTTCCACTTTTATTAAGAATTTTTGTTGCGTGGTAAATCGAATAAGTGCAAACCCAGATCCTGCTCATTGTTATTTCAAAAGGGTTGGAATAGCAATTGCGCTAACGTCTAGGCCTGGTCAGAGATTCCAATTCTGGAATGCGTAGCACGAAAGTGAATTTCTGGCTAGGCCCGGGCAGATAATCTTTCACTTTCGACAAGCAACAACACACCAAGCAACTAAACATGTGCACCCAACCTACCGAAACTATTAGCCACAAATGACCTCACTCTTTGGCAGATCAAAGTACACTATGTCTAATCCTCATGCCTGCTCAAGTCTACGGATTAAGAGATAGAAAACTAGGATTGAATAGTCTATTAAATCAGTATAAGACAATTCATCCTAATTGGTCATGTTCAATATGCCCCAGAAATATCTATATGATTCAATTAGTTTAGACAAACCAATTTCTAACAGTGTGTCCAAAATTGTCTCGGTTACAAATCTCATTTATATATTATATCTTTCAACTAATGATGAGATCTACTGTGTCACACTAGACATCTCAACATCTAATTACATAATATAAATGGGCGACATATGTAAAGTATATAAACAATTTAACTAAAATATTTAATCGATATATAAACTAGGAAATAGTTTAATGCACGCAAAGCTTTATTATTGAAACCCAACAACCAGTCCTTTTTGAGGAGAAACTTTCAGAAAAAACTTTGTCACCCACCTCAAAAGTTAAAGGCTTTATTCGGTTATCGTCATAACTCTTCTGCTGGTCCTGAGAGGATTTTATTCTTGCTCTGATTAATTTTGCCTGATCAAAATCTTGTTCCAAACGGGGAATATGCTCTTGGGGAACGATTTTTCTTACTCGTACTTCATCCCAAAACACTGGTGACCTGCATTTTCTACCATATAGTGTTTCCAACGGAGCCATTTTAATCGTCAAATGGTAGCTGCTATTGTACACAAACTCTACCCACGACAAATGAATATTCCGAGACTTTCCAAAATCCAAACTACAAGCACGAAGCATGTCCTCTGGGGTCTGGATAGTTCTCTCATTCTGTTCATCAGTTTGGGGGTGAGCGGCCGTACTCATACATAATTGAGTTCCCAAATATTCTTGCACCTTTTTCCAGATACGAGAAATAAACCAGGGATCTCTGTCTGAAACTATGGACACCGGTATTCCATGAAGCCTTACCACTTCTTGGATATACAGCTGGGCCAGTTTCTCTGTAGAGAATTTTGTATTCACTGCCAACAGATGCGCCGATTTAGTTAGCCGATCTACAATGACCTAAATGCCATCCTGCCCTTGTGGTGTACTAGGAAATCCCACAATAATGGTTATGTGTTCTCGTTTCCACTCAGGTATATCTAGAGGCTGAAGCAAGCCGGCAGGATGACGATGCTTTGCTTTAATTAGTTGGCATGTTAGGCATTTCGCCACATAGGCAGCAATATCCCTTTTCATCCCTTTCCAGAAATAGTGGTTCTTTAATCCCGGTACATCTTGTCGCCACCAGGATAGACTACGAACTTAGTATTATGACTTTCTCCCATCAGTTCCTGCTAATCAGGAATCATCACCCGGGGCTGGTAGCGTAAAATTCTGTCTTTTCCCAGTGAATAAGTGGGCATTAGCCCTTACTTTATAGCTTCCCGCAACCGCTGGCACTCTTTGTCCTTTCCTTGCGCCTGCTGAATCCGCTCCATTAGGGAGGATACACCTGAATGTGATTCATCTGCAACCGTGGTTCAACCATATAGGGCTTCCACTTACTCAATTCTTCTAGCAGTAATGTCTTATGTACTACCAAGCCCGTAATAACTGCCTGTCTACTCAGTGCATCAGCTATAACATTTGCTTTCCCCGTATGGTATACAAAAGAAAATTCATAATCCTCCAACAGCTCCATCCATTGTCGTTGTCTCTGGTTGAGATCTTGCTGAGTAAATAAGTACTTTAAGTTCTTGTTGTCAGTGAACACTTCAAAGGTGACCCCGTACAAATAATGTCGCCACTTCTTCAAAGCAAACACTATCGCAGCTAGCTCAAGGTCATGTGTAGGGTAGTTCTCTTCATGTATCTTGAGCTTCCTAAGAGGCATAGGCCACTATTTTACCATGTTGCATTAATACACATCCCAGTCCCTCCTTACAGGCATCCCTATAGGCTACAAACCCCTGCTCTCCCTCTGATATAATTAAAACTGGGGCTGTGGTTAACCATCATTTCAGCTCTTCAAAACTTCGTTCTGTTTCTGTATCCACTTAAAAGAAATATTTTTCTGAGTTAATCGTGTCAGTGGATTAGCGACCTTTGAAAAACTTTTAATAAACCGACGGAGCCAGGCCTAAGAAACTCCTTATTTCAGTTACATTTTCCGGTCTCTTCAACTTCACCACAGCCTCCACTTTGGAGGGTCTACTGAGACTCCTTCTGCAGTTATCATGCCCCAGGAATGCTACTCTATCCAGCCAGAATTCACACTTGCTGAATTTGGCGTAAAGGCGATGATCCCGTAAAGTCTGCAGAACCACTCTTAGATGTTGCGCATGCTCTTCAGTGGACCTTGAGTACACCAAAATATCATCAATAAACACCGCTACCGATTGATCCAGATATGGCCGAAATACCCTATGCATCATGTCCATAAACACTGCTGGCGCGTTGGTTAGTCCAAAGGGCATCACCGTAAATTCGTAGTGGCCATATTGAGATTTAAAGGCCATCTTGGCTATATCCTGCTCTTGAATCCGTATCTGATAATAACCCTGCCTTAGGTCCAATTTAGAGAACAACTTGGCACCGTGCAGGTGGTCGAACAAATCGTCTATCAGATGTAGAGGATACTTGTCTTCACCGTTAGTTCATTTAATCCCCAGTAATTAATACACATCTTTAAGGTCCCGTCCTTCTTCACAAATAGGACTGGGGTGAAACGCTGGGTCGAATCAACCCTTGGGTTAACAAGTCCTCCAGCTGTGTTTTCAGCTCCTTTTACTCAGCTCGTCCCATTCGATAGGGAGCTCTTGACACGGGACTCGCCCGGCAACAGCTCAATAGTAAATTATACCTCCCTTTCAGGGGCCTTCTCTGTTAACTCTTCAGGAAATACCTCGGGAAATTCACGCACCACCCGTTCATCGCTAAGGGTCTACTTCTCCGCTGGTTGATTAATGAGATATGCCAGACATCCTACCGCTCCCCTAGATAACATTTTTCTATATCGTACCCCATTGATTTTGTGAGAAAATAGGGCAGCAGCATAATCATCATTCAACATCATTACAATATATTAAAATTAAAAATAAACTTATGTATATAATTAACAAATCAAAATTTTAATTTGTTGGTATAAATTTTAATTGTGCGTTCAGAATCTGAGGTGTAAAACACTATCAGATTTTCGGTGGTATAAAGATGCTTTTCTAAATAGAGTTATGGAATTAAATGATAGTAATAGTAATCATTGGAAGTCTAAATTTATAGATGGATTACCACACTTATTTGCCGAGAGGATTAAAAAAGTTTTAAGAAAAGACATGATGAATATACCATATGAAATTTATACTTATGGCAAATTAATAGGAATTTGCATACAGGAAGGTTTAGCCTTATGCAATGAAATTAAATTAAATCAACAAATTAAAAGTCAAAAAACTAGATGAAAAACGTCAATTAGGACAGTTTTGTAGTCAATTTGGCATGAATATACCATCCCGAGAAAAGATAAAAAAATCGGACAAGGATCATCAAAAATATCCTAGATATAAATATAAAAAAAGAAAATACTCTCAAGATAAAAAGTATAAAAGGAATCTAGAAAACTAGAAAGACGTAATAAGAAAAACATGGATAATATTACATGTTATAAGTGTAAACAAAAAGGACATTTTGCTAATAAATGTAAAATGAAAAAGAAAATTAATAGTCTTGAGATAGATGACAAAGTTAAAGAAGAATTACTTCAGATAGTAACTACTGATTCTGAGTATGAGTCAGAAATATCTGACAATGAAGAAATGAATAGTTCAGAAGGTGAACAGGAATGTAATTGCAATAATATAGAGCAAAAGGACACTAATAGTGAACATGAAGAATATTATAGAATTTTATCACAATTTCAAGACTTAGATTTAGATGTTAATGTGATAGCAAATCATAATATTTTAGAATTCCTTAAATCCATAAAAGATCAGGAATTAAGATCTAAAATAATAGAACAGATGGATGATATTCCAGAAACTAGTCAGATTAACAATAAATTAGAAGACAATCAGAATCCTTATACGATGTCTGAAGTATATAAAATACTAAAGAATAAACATAGTACTATCGAAAGATTTCCTACAACAATAGAAGATTTAGGAAAAGAGATTAATAATCTTAAGAATGAAATAAAAATCTTAAAAAAGGTAAATGAGACGTTAGATGAAAGAGTATCTTATTTAGAAAAGAAAGATCATATCAAATTAGATTATGATATGTTAATCGAAGATACAGGAAATGAAAATTTCTTAGGATCATTAAATTTGATCACTTCTTTTAAATTTCATGTTAAGATAAAATTATTAATAGATAACTCTTTTACCATAGAATTAGTTGCTCTTTTTGATAGTGGAGCAGATGTAAGTGTTATACAAGAAGGAATAGTTCCTACTAGATATTTTGACAAATCTACTCATATAGTGAGACATGCAAGTGGTAAAGCCTTAGATATAAATTATAAATTATCTAAAGGGTATATTTGTAATAATAAAATATGTATTCCAGAAAGTTTTTTAATAGCTAAGAATATTACTAGTCAATTGATATTAGGAACTTCTTTTATAAAAAAGATATTTCCGATCACGTATATTAATACTGATAAGATCATAGGTACTTATAATAAGAAAAATGTAAGTTTTCAGTTTATAACTGAACCTAATACTAGATTTATAAATGAATTAAAAGATTTAATTAATAGAAAAAATAATCAAATTAATTTTTTAAAATTTGAAATTAACTCTTTTTCTATTGAAGACACTTTGCAGAATAATCTTAAATTACAAGAAAAAAATAAAAAGTGTTTATAATACTTTCTCTAATGAAATTTGTAATGAACATCCTAATGCTTTTTGGGATAGAAAGAAGCATATTATAAGTTTACCTTATGAGGAAGATTTTAATGAAAGAACCATGATAAATACAAAGGCAAGACCGTGTCAAATGAACTCTGAATATTTAGAGTTATGTAAAAAAGAAATAAGTATGTTATTAGAAAAAGGCTTAATAAAACAGTCTGAATCACCCTGGTCATGTACGGGATTTTATGTTAATAAGCATAGTGAAATTGAAAGAGGAAGACCTAGGTTAGTTATCAACTATAAACCTCTTAATAAAGTCTTAAAATGGATAAGACATCCTATTCCTAATAAAAAGGATTTATTAGATAGGTTATATGATGCATTAATATTTTCTAAGTTTGACTTAAAATCAGGATACTGACAGATTCAAGTAAAAGAATCAGATCAATATAAAACAGCTTTTAATGTTCCAATAGGACATTATGAATGGAAAGTTATGCCTTTTGGATTAAAAAATGCACCGTCTGAATTTCAGCAAATTATGAATGATGTTTTTATTCCTTATAGCAATTTTATTATTGTTTATATTGATGATATTTTAGTATTTTCTAAAGATATTCACTCACATTTTAATCATTTAGATATATTTAAGAAGATTATAAAGACTAATGGATTTGTAATATCACAATCTAAAATGGTTTTATTTCAGACTAATATTAGATTTTTAGGTCATAATATTGAAAAAGGAAAAATAATTCCTATCGATAGAAGTATTGATTTTGCTGCTAAATTTCCTGATGAAATAAAAGATAAAACCCAATTACAAAGGTTTTTAGGCAGTTTGAATTATATTCTACCTTATTATAAAAACTTAGCATATGATACTGCTATTTTATATGATAGATTAAAAGATAAACCTAAACCCTGGACAGATGAACATACTAATACAGTCCAGAAAATTAAAGAAAAGGTTAAATCTTTACCATGTCTCATATTAGCTAATCCCAATTGGGTTAAAATTGTTGAAACAAACGCCTCTGACATAGGATACGGAGGAATATTAAAACAAATATGTCCTGATGATAAGACAGAAAAATTAGTTCGATATCATTCAGGAAAATGGACTAATAGTCAGAGAAATTATGCCACAGTAGCTAAGGAAATATTAGCTATATTGAAATGTGTTTTAAAATTTCAAGATCATTTATACAATCAGAGATTTATAATCAGAACTGATTGCCAAGCAGCAAAATATATGTTTAATAAAGACTTTAAACATGATGTATCTAAGCAAATGTATGCTAGATGGCAAGCTAATTTAGCTCCCTTTGATTTTGATATTGTTTATAAAAAGGGGACAGATAATAGTCTTCCTGATTTTCTCTCTCGTGAATTTATACAGGATGATACCACGTGATACTAATAGAGGACGAGGCAGGGGATATCCCTCTCGTGCTACTGGAATGCATGGCAGAGGTCGAGGAAGGCATATCCTTTCTCAAATGGGTAATAAGACCCTATACTCAAGTAATATTGCAGACCTTTCTCATAATCCGGTCTTATTTAATAAATTCCAGAAATTTCTGGAACAAGAAAAGGCAGAATCCTCCTCTTCTGCAGAAAATACATCCGCATCATATGTGGAAATTGCTATTGCAGAGGATCATATTGCAAATTATAAAGTTCACAATAAAAAGGAACTTTTATTTCTGATAGAGGATAAGGATCTTCAATGGGGAAAAGATCCATGGGATTTGATAAAAAGATATCTGAATACCGGATCTCCTAATAATGGAATTTACATACATGCTAATGGAGCTTATAAGCCACGCATGTATTATGAGTCTATCTTGAAAGTGTCTGGCACTTGTGACATCAAACACTTTTACCCTCATCAGGGGAGTAAAATTTATAATTTTAGTAAGATCATTATAAAAAAGATTCTTACAATAGAGGAATGGGGGTTATTAACTTTAAATGATAGGGAATTTATAATTCCTGAAACCCAAGTGAAATATAAATATAATTACTAGGACTATGTGGAAGCCCATACTCAGATTTTCTTATATGAAAATAATAATAAAAAACATTCTTGGTTTATTAAAATATGTGGGAATATTTATAATGATCCCATACCCAATTGGTTCATAAAATGGTGGTACCAACATGGACCAATTAAAGGTATTCTTCCCAAAGATTTTCTTTCCTCATATGGTGATTGGGTAAAAGTTTCACCCAAAATATCCGAATTAATAGCATCTAATAGATGCAATGAAACCATTGCTAATATGTGGTTTTTTATAGAATTCTCCATTCCCTGGATTTGGAGATGGATCCCTGAACTCAGTTATACTGAGGAAAGTATACCATGTATCATGAAGACCATTTATACGAGATTCTGGGATAAAATGCAAAAGCTTGATCCAGATACTAATAAGCCTTATGGGCAGGAGACTCTTATGGCTATTCAAGAAAGAGTCCAGCATTATAATCAGCATAGAGAAACTTCAAGTTCTCAGGAAATTGATCCTTTCACTCATATTTCGATGAAGATGAAATTGCAAAAGGATAATATTTCTCAACAAGATCTTATTAAAGCTTATATGGATGAGCTTAAAAAACATTTGCAGAAAAATGAGGATAATAAATCAGATGTTTCCATGGCATCCTCTTCTGGAGCTCATAGTTTGACGGGAGATTATCAAGACCCGAAGGATTTGGATGAATTTGCACAAGATCCCAATGATATTGATCCATTTGATGAGGAGTTTATGAACGCACAATTAAAGGAGCTGATAGATGGCCTCAATACGGACAAAGCCAAAGCTAAAGGTAAAGCTAAAGTGATCTGATAACGACCTAAAGGCAGCCCAGATGCAGACTTAAAGAAAGATGCAGACTTAAAGATGCAAATAATGATGGGTAGTGCGTGCTTATGTCAGCCATGATGTAATAGATAAGTTGTAATATGTAAGCAATGACCTCATAAGAGGTAAATAATTGTATGGACTTGAAAAAATAGATTTGAAGTCCGTAATAGTTAGTACAGAACTAGTATAAATAGCCTACTAGTTTTTAGTTTCGGCATACCTCTTCTGCTCCTTCTCTTCTCTCTCTTGTATACAACTCTCTTTGTATCTTTCTTTCTTTGTATATTTCTTTTGCGTTAATATATTACTCCAGCGGAGGTTTTCTTTGCAGCTTTATTATTAGCAGCTTCGTGGGATTTCTTATATATTTATTATTCTGGTGTCATCAACCAAGTAAGTTTGTATTTATTTTATATACGATGCAAGGCTAAAAGCCTTATGGTTAGAATAAAAGTTGAGTAATTATGTAAATTCATACTTTAGATCCTTGTTATTGAGAAATTCTCAGTATGATAATATGGAATTAAAGAATGGGTTAGAATTATTAGACAGACTATAAATTTAGAAAAGAAGGGTGTTGCCATTAGCCGTTATTGTTGTTAAGGCGTTAGGCGTATAGCCCGGATTGCTTTGATAAATTTGTAGTTCTGTTTAATTAATTCTGTAAGATCCTACGTGTCTTTGCTTCTTTAATCATCATGCTGAGGGATTTTTCTGTCTTATCATCAGGACATATTTGTTTTAATATTCCTCCGTATCCTATGTCAGAGGCGTCTGTTTCAACAATTTTAACCCAATTGGGATTAGCTAATATGAGACATGGTAAAGATTTAACCTTTTCTTTAATTTTCTGGACTGTATTAGTATGTTCATATGTCCAGGGTTTAGGTTTATCTTTTAGTCTATCATATAAAATAGCAGTATCATATGCTAAATTTTTATAATAAGGTAGAATATAATTCAAACTGCCTAAAAACCTTTGTAATTGGGTTTTATCTTTTATTTCATCAGGAAATTTAGCAGCAAAATCAATACTTCTATCTATAGGAATTATTTTTCCTTTTTCAATATTATGACCTAAAAATCTAATATTAGTCTGAAATAAAACCATTTTAGATTGTGATATTACAAATCCATTAGTCTTTATAATCTTCTTAAATATATCTAAATGGTTAAAATGTGATTGAATATCTTTAGAAAATACTAAAATATCATCAATATAAACAATAATAAAATTGCCATAAGGAATAAAAACATCATTCATAATTTGCTGAAATTCAGACGGTGCATTTTTTAATCCAAAAGGCATAACTTTCCATTCATAATGTCCTATTGGAACATTAAAAGCTGTTTTATATTGATCTGATTCTTTTACTTAAATCTGCCAGTATCCTGATTTTAAATCAAACTTAGAAAATATTAATGCATCATATAACCTATCTAATAAATCCTTTTTATTAGGAATAGGATGTCTTATCCATTTTAAGACTTTATTAAGAGGTTTATAGTTGATAACTAACCTAGGTCTTCCTCTTTCAATTTCACTATGCTTATTAACATAAAATCCCGTACATGACCAGGGTGATTCAGACTGTTTTATTAAGCCTTTTTCTAATAACATACTTATTTCTTTTTTACATAACTCTAAATATTCAGAGTTTATTTGACACGGTCTTGCCTTTGTATTTATCATGGTTCTTTCATTAAAATCTTCCTCATAAGGTAAACTTATAATATGCTTCTTTCTATCCCAAAAAGCATTAGGATGTTCATTACAAATTTCATTAGAGAAAGTATTATAAACTCTTTTTATTTTTTCTTGTAATTTAAGATTATTCTGCAAAGTGTCTTCAATAGAAAAAGAGTTAATTTCAAATTTTAAAAAATTAATTTGATTATTTTTTCTATTAATTAAATCTTTTAATTCATTTATAAATCTAGTATTAGGTTCAGTTATAAACTGAAAACTTACATTTTTCTTATTATAAGTACCTATGATCTTATCAGTATTAATATATGTGATCGAAAATATTTTTTTTATAAAAGAAGTTCCTAATATCAATTGACTAGTAATATTCTTAACTATTAAAAAACTTTCTGGAATACATATTTTATTATTACAAATATACCCTTTAGATAATTTATAATTTATATCTAAGGCTTTACCACCTGCATGTCTCACTATATGAGTA
Organism: Knoxia roxburghii; assembly: GCA_030378225.1. Taxonomy (NCBI): domain Eukaryota; kingdom Viridiplantae; phylum Streptophyta; class Magnoliopsida; order Gentianales; family Rubiaceae; genus Knoxia; species Knoxia roxburghii. The sequence continues at coordinate 37,530,309 of CM059415.1, read as the reverse complement.
GATTTGTCAAAATATCTAGGAGGAACTATTCCTTCTTGTATAACACTTACATCTGCTCCACTATCAAAAAGAGCAACTAATTCTATGGTAAAAGAGTTATCTATTAATAATTTTATCTTAACATGAAATTTAAAAGAAGTGATCAAATTTAATGATCCTAAGAAATTTTCATTTCCTGTATCTTCGATTAACATATCATAATCTAATTTGATATGATCTTTCTTTTCTAAATAAGATACTCTTTCATCTAACGTCTCATTTACCTTTTTTAAGATTTTTATTTCATTCTTAAGATTATTAATCTCTTTTCCTAAATCTTCTATTGTTGTAGGAAATCTTTCGATAGTACTATGTTTATTCTTTAGTATTTTATATACTTCAGACATCGTATAAGGATTCTAATTGTCTTCTAATTTATTGTTAATCTGACTAGTTTCTGGAATATCATCCATCTGTTCTATTATTCTAGATCTTAATTCCTGATCTTTTATGGATTTAAGGAATTCTAAAATATTATGATTTGTTATCACATTAACATCTAAATCCAAGTCTTGAAATTGTGATAAAATTCTATAATATTCTTCATGTTCACTATTAGTGTCCTTTTGCTCTATATTATTGCAATTACATTCTTGTTCACCATCTGAACTATTCATTTCTTCATTGTCAGATATTTCTGACTCATACTCAGAATCAGTAGTTACTATCTGAAGTAATTCTTCTTTAAGTTTCTCATCTATCTCAAGACTATTAATTTTCTTTTTCATTTTACATTTATTAGCAAAATGTCCTTTTTGTTTACACTTATAACATGTAATATTATCCATGTTTTTCTTATTACGTCTTTCTAGTTTTCTAGATTCCTTTTTATACTTTTTATCTTGAGAGTATTTTCTTTTTTTATACTTATATCTAGGATATTTTTGATGATCCTTGTCCGATTTTTTTATCTTTTCTCGGGATGGTATATTCATACCAAATTGACTAAAAAACTGTCCTAATTGACGTTTTTCATCTAGTCTTTGACTTTTAATTTGTTGATTTAATTTAATTTCATTGCATAAGGCTAAACCTTCCTGTATGCAAATTCCTATTAATTTGCCATAAGTATAAATTTCATATGGTATATTCATCCTGTCTTTTCTTAAAACTTTTTTAATCCTCTCGGCAAATAAGTGTGGTAATCCATCTATAAATTTAGACTTCCAATGATTACAATTACTATCATTTAATTCCATAACTCTATTTAGAAAAGCATCTTTATACCACCGAAAATCTGATAGTGTTTTACACCTCAGATTCTGTAGTAAGGTGCGAATGTTTTCACTATTATCAGAAATTCGACCCGTAAAATGTTCTAGGATAGTTACTATTAGAGTATAAACCGCATTTTCAGTAGGTTGGGAAGTGGATTCTTCCATTTTTACTTTTGTAAAAATTTCATTTTTATTTTGTGGGGTTAGATAATTATCCCACCAACCTTTAAGTTGTCCTATAAAACCTGACACTATCATTTTAGCTTTACCTACGTCAGTATTACCATTGGTTTTACAAATGCTACTATACATAAGCATTCTATGTGCTTGATTATAAATCTGTTTTTCAATATAACCATCTATATTCCATTCATATATGCATTTTCCATTATAACTATTATTAAGTACATATTTTTGTTCTTCATGTAAAATGTCCATAAGAGAAGGTCTATTATAATAATAGAGTCTTTGAGCCGGTCTATCAGCAAATTTTCCTATCTTATTTATTTCATCTTTACTATTAGATGTGGTTTTTAGTTGTTGTTCAAATGCTTCTAATTCTTCCTCTAACGTATTAATTTTCAATCCTTTAAATTTTTCATCAAGCAATTTTTCTAATTATGATATAGATTTTAATTTAAAATCTTTTATTTCAGGTGGTGGTTGAAGTGTTGGAGTGGTTATGACTTGCTCCTTAGAAGATGATTCTTCAGTATTAGACTTCTGTAATCTATGTATTAGTTTATCTAATCTATGATGTAAAGATATAATTTGTTCTCCTAAAACATTCAAATAAATGTTGGTATAATTATTCTGTTCTATAATTTTATTCATCTGTTTAACAGTAATTACCAATGTATCATTATCAAATAATTTAACAAAAGCAGAGAAATTTAATACATGATTTTCCTTTTCTAATTTAAAAGGTTGTTGAGGAGGAAATATTTCCTTCAAAGTATGACCATTTAGAAGTTTATAATCTCTTTCTAAAACACAAATACATGGTTCAATATAATTTGAAATAAACCATGGAACGAAAGGAAATAAAATATTATGGTGCGATAGAAAAGCATAAAACTGATCAGAAATATTATTTTGTTCATTCAAAGAGAAATTAGAAAAAAACCATGTTCTAAATGATTTCCATCTGTCTTTATTAAATTCTTCTTTAACCTGATTTCTGGCTAAAGATCCAAGACTGAAATCTATTTTATTCATATGGGAAAAGCCATTTCAGACTCAGTTATTTCTTCGTCTTTATCTGTATTATAAATACCTTTAACAATATTATGTTTATTTTTAACTAGTCTATCAACATAATTATCAGTATTATCACTAACCTGAGAAGTAGAAACTCTATAAGGCTGTGAAACAGAATGTCTAGGTGCCACAAATATATCATATTTGCTATCTATAGGTGATATAAAATGAGAAGAATATGATCTGGATAATTTAGATCTATTTTCTAATAAAAATGGATTATTCTGCATTTTTTTTTTAATTTTTCCCTCAGGAGTCTGTTCGATATAGTCTATGTCACTATTAATTTGAGGCTGTCTATGACTCACCTTTTCTATGGTCCATTGTTCTGGAATAGGTATTTCATTCCATTTAATAGTCCTTCTTTTTATAATTTTAGATTTATTAAAATTAGTTTCTATGAGTATTGTTTCATCAATCTTTTTATCCATTAATCTACAATTAGGATTCAATGTTTTTAAAGGTTTATAATAAATTCTATAACATACACAAATCAATTCAGAACCAGGCATATAATTATATCCATGAGTTTTAACATTTAATGTTAAAGCATTTAATATATTATCATCACTTAATGATAAAGATAAGTTCGGATAAACATTAAAATAAACAGGGCCATGAGCTAAACTCGATTGTATAATACCCATTAAAAATTTTTTCCAATTTAAATTTCTAGCATCTCTTAAACATGCTATAAAACTTTCAGGTAAACCTTCTAAGGTTAATGGTTTAAAGGCAATCTGCACTAAACAAATATGTATGAATCTATATAAATCAGTATATCTATTAATATCATCTGACTGTATTAATTTTATTTCAATTTCTTCATTATCTAAAGAAACTTATTCCTCGGTTGTTTTTATTATCTGTTTGAAACCTAATTTTTCAAAGGTTCCTAACTGATATACAGTTCTAACATCAATTCTGGGAATTGTCCATCTATTAAGGTCTTCTAGATTTTCAGGGATATCAAATTCCTGTTTCAGACTATTTTTAATAATCTGTTTTCCTTTTCCTATATTCATGAGGAAATTAAAATAATTGGTTAGAATAAAAGTAAGTAAATTCATAAATCCAGACTCTGATACCAAATTACAGAGAGACCCTCAGCATGATGATTAAAGAAGCAAAGACACGTAGGATCTTACAGAATTAATTAAACAGAACTACAAATTTATCAAAGCAATCCGGGCTATACGCCTAACGCCTTAACAACAATAACGGCTAATGGCAACACCCTTCTTTTCTAAAGTTATAGTCTGTCTAATAATTCTAACCCATTCTTTAATTCCATATTATCATACTGAGAATTTCTCAATAACAAGGATCTAAAGTATGAATTTACATAATTACTCAACTTTTATTCTAACCATAAGGCTTTTAGCCTTGCATCGTATATAAAATAAATACAAACTTACTTGGTTGATGACACCAGAATAATAAATATATAAGAAATTCCATGAAGCTGCTAATAATAAAGCTGCTAAGAAAACCTCCGCTGGAGTAATATATTAACGCAAAAGAAATATACAAAGAAAGAAAGATACAAAGAGAGTTGTATACAAGAGAGAGAAGAGAAGGAGCAGAAGAGGTCTGCCAAAAACTGAAAACTAGTAGGCTATTTATACTAGTTCTATACTAACTATTACGGACTTCAAATCTATTTTTTCAAGTCCATACAATTATTAACCTCTTATGAGGTCATTGCTTACATATTACAACTTATCTATTACATCATGGCTGACATAAGCACGCACTACCCATCATTATTTGCATCTTTAAGTCTGCATCTTTCTTTAAGTCTGCATCTGGGCTGCCTTTAGGTCGTTATCAGATCACTTTAGCTTTACCTTTAGCTTTGGCTTTATCCGTCTTGAGGCCATCTATCAGCTCCTTTAATTGTGCGTTCATAAACTCCTCATCAAATGGATCAATATCATTGGGATCTTGTGCAAATTCATCCAAATCCTTCGGGTCTTGATAATCTCCCGTCAAACTATGAGCTCTAGAAGAGGATGCCATGGAAACATCTGATTTATTATCCTCATTTTTCTGCAAATGTTTTTTAAGCTCATCCATATAAGCTTTAATAAGATCTTATTGAGAAATATTATCCTTTTGCAATTTCATCTTCATCGAAATATGAGTGAAAGGATCAATTTCCTGAGAACTTGAAGTTTCTCTATGCTGACTATAATACTGGACGCTTTCTTGAATAGCCATAAGAGTCTCCTACCCATAAGGCTTATTAGTATCTGGATCAAGCTTTTGCATTTTATCCCAGAATCTCGTATAAATGGTCTTCATGATACATGGTATACTTTCCTCAGTATAACTGAGTTCAGGGATCCATCTCCAAATCCAGGGAATGGAGAATTCTATAAAAACCACATATTAGCAATGGTTTCATTGCATCTATTAGATGCTATTAATTCGGATATTTTGGGTGAAACTTTTACCCAATCACCATATGAGGAAAGAAAATCTTTGGGAAGAATACCTTTAACTGGTCCATGTTGGTACCACCATTTTATGAACCAATTGGGTATGGGATCATTATAAATATTCCCACATATTTTAATAAACTAAGAATGTTTTTTATTATTATTTACATATAAGAAAATATGAGTATGGGCTTCCACATAGTCCCAGTAATTATATTTATATTTCACTTGGGTTTCAGGAATTATAAATTCCCTATCATTTAAAGTTGATAACCCCATTCCTCTGCTGTAAGAATCTTTTTTATAATGATCTTACTAAAATTATAAATTTTACTCCCCTGATGAGGGTAAAAGTGTTTGATGTCACAAGTGCCAGACACTTTCAAGATAGACTCATAATACATGCTTGGCTTATAAGCTCCATTAGCATGTATGTAAATTCCATTATTAGGAGATCCGGTATTCAGATATCTTTTTATCAAATCCCATTTTATATACGATGCAAGGCTAAAAGCCTTATGGTTAGAATAAAAGTTGAGTAATTATGTAAATTCATACTTTAGATCCTTGTTATTGAGAAATTCTCAGTATGATAATATGGAATTAAAGAATGGGTTAGAATTATTAGACAGACTATAAATTTAGAAAAGAAGGGTGTTGCCATTAGCCGTTATTGTTGTTAAGGCGTTAGGCGTATAGCCCGGATTGCTTTGATAAATTTGTAGTTCTGTTTAATTAATTCTTTAAGATCCTACGTGTCTTTGATTCTTTAATCATCATGTTGAGGGTCTCTCTGTAATTTGGTATCAGTGCCTGGATTTATGAATTTACTTACTTTTATTCTAACCAGTTATTTTAATTTCCTCATGAATATAGGAAAAGGAAAACAGATTATTAAAAATAGTCTGAAACAGGAATTTGATATCCCTGAAAATCTAGAAGACCTTAATAGATGGACAATTCCCAGAATTGATGTTAGAACTGTATATCAGTTAGGAACCTTTGTAAAATTAGGTTTCAAACAGATAATAAAAACAACCGAGGAATCAGTTTCTTTAGATAATGAAGAAATTGAAATAAAATTAATACAGTCAGATGATATTAATAGATATACTGATTTATATAGATTCATACATATTGGTTTAGTGCAGATTGCCTTTAAACCATTAACCTTAGAAGGTTTACCTGAAAGTTTTATAGCATGTTTAAGAGATGCTAGAAATTTAAATTGGAAACAATCTTTAATGGGTATTATACAATCGAGTTTAGCTCATGGCCCTGTTTATTTTAATGTTTATCCGAACTTATCTTTATCATTAAGTGATGATAATATATTAAATGCTTTAACATTAAATGTTAAAACTCATGGATATAATTATATGCCTGGTTCTGAATTGATTTGTGTATGTTATAGAATTTATTATAAACCTTTAAAAACATTGAATCCTAATTGAAGATTAATGGATAAAAAGATTGATGAAACAATACTCATAGAAACTAATTTTAATAAATCTAAAATTATAAAAAGAAGGACTATTAAATGGAATTAAATACCTATTCCAGAACAATGGACCATAGAAAAGGTGAGTCATAGACAGCCCCAAATTAATAGTGACATAGACTATATCGAACAGACTCCTGAGGGAAAAATTAAAATAAAAATGCAGAATAATCCATTTTTATTAGAAAATAGATCTAAATTATCCAGATCATATTCTTCTCATTTTATATCACCTATAGATAGCAAAGATGATATATCTGTGGCACCTAGACATTCTGTTTCACAGCCTTATAGAGTTTCTACTTCTCAGGTTAGTGATGATACTGATAATTATGTTGATAGACTAGTTAAAAATAAACATAATATTGTTAAAGGTATTTATAATACAGATAAAGACGAAGAAATAACTGAGTCTGAAATGGCTTTTCCCATATGAATAAAATAGATTTCAGTCCTGGATCTTTAGCCAGAAATCAGGTTAAAGAAGAATTTAATAAAGACAGATGGAAATCATTTAGAACATGGTTTTTTTCTAATTTCTCTTTAAATGAACAAAATAATATTTCTGATCAGTTTTATGCTTTTCTATCGCACCATAATATTTTATTTCCTTTCGTTCCATGGTTTATTTCAAATTATATTGAACCATGTATTTGTCTTTTAGAAAGAGATTATAAACTTCTAAATGGTCATACTTTGAAGGAAATATTTCCTCCTCAACAACCTTTTAAATTAGAAAAGGAAAATCATGTATTAAATTTCTCTGCTTTTGTTAAATTATTTGATAATGATACATTGGTAATTACTGTTAAACAGATGAATAAAATTATAGAACAGAATAATTATACCAACATTTATTTGAATGTTTTAGGAGAACAAATTATATCTTTACATCATAGATTAGATCAACTAATACATAGATTACAGAAGTCTAATACTGAAGAATCATCTTCAAAGGAGCAAGTCATAGCCACTCCAACACTTCAACCACCACCTGAAATAAAAGATTTTAAATTAAAATCTATATCAGAATTAGAAAAATTGCTTGATGAAAAATTTAAAGGATTGAAAATTAATACGTTAGAGGAAGAATTAGAAGCATTTGAACAACAACTAAAAATCACATCTAATAGTAAAGATGAAATAAATAAGATAGGAAAATTTGCTGATAGACCGGCTCAAAGACTCTATTATTATAATAGACCTTCTCCTATGGACATTTTACATGAAGAACAAGAATATGTACTTAATAATAGTTATAATGGAAAATGCATATATGAATGGAATATAGATGGTTATACTGAAAAACAGATTTATAATCAAGCACATAGAATGCTTATGTATAGTAGCATTTGTAAAACCAATGGTAATACTGACGTAGGTATAGCTAAAATGATAGTGTCAGGTTTTACAGGATAACTTAAAGGTTGGTGGGATAATTATCTAACCCCACAAAATAAAAATGAAATTTTTACAACAATAAAAATGGAAGAATCCACTTCCCAACCTACTGAAAATGCGGTTTATACTCTAATAGTAACTATCCTAGAACATTTTACGGGTCGAATTTCTGATAATAGTGAAAACTAGTAGGCTATTTATACTAGTTCTATACTAACTATTACGGACTTCAAATCTATTTTTTCAAGTCCATACAATTATTAACCTCTTATGAGGTCATTGCTTACATATTACAACTTATCTATTACATCATGGCTGACATAAGCACGCACTACCCATCATTATTTGCATCTTTAAGTCTGCATCTTTCTTTAAGTCTGCATCTGGGCTGCCTTTAGGTCGTTATCAGATCACTTTAGCTTTACCTTTAGCTTTGGCTTTATCCGTCTTGAGGCCATCTATCAGCTCCTTTAATTGTGCGTTCATAAACTCCTCATCAAATGGATCAATATCATTGGGATCTTGTGCAAATTCATCCAAATCCTTCGGGTCTTGATAATCTCCCGTCAAACTATGAGCTCCAGAAGAGGATGCCATGGAAACATCTGATTTATTATCCTTATTTTTCTGCAAATGTTTTTTAAGCTCATCCATATAAGCTTTAATAAGATCTTGTTGAGAAATATTATCCTTTTGCAATTTCATCTTCATCGAAATATGAGTGAAAGGATCAATTTCCTGAGAACTTGAAGTTTCTCTATGCTGACTATAATGATGGACTCTTTCTTGAATAGCCATAAGAGTCTCCTACCCATAAGGCTTATTAGTATCTGGATCAAGCTTTTGCATTTTATCCCAGAATCTCGTATAAATGGTCTTCATGATACATGGTATACTTTCCTCAGTATAACTGAGTTCAGGGATCCATCTCCAAATCCAGGGAATGGAGAATTCTATAAAAAACCACATATTAGCAATGGTTTCATTGCATCTATTAGATGCTATTAATTCGGATATTTTGGGTGAAACTTTTACCCAATCACCATATGAGGAAAGAAAATCTTTGGGAAGAATACCTTTAACTGGTCCATGTTGGTACCACCATTTTATGAACCAATTGGGTATGGGATCATTATAAATATTCCCACATATTTTAATAAACCAAGAATGTTTTTTATTATTATTTTCATATAAGAAAATCTGAGTATGGGCTTCCACATAGTCCCAGTAATTATATTTATATTTCACTTGGGTTTCAGTAATTATAAATTCCCTATCATTTAAAGTTGATAACCCCCATTCCTCTGCTGTAAGAATCTTTTTTATAATGATCTTACTAAAATTATAAATTTTACTCCCCTGATGAGGGTAAAAGTGTTTGATGTCACAAGTGCCAGACACTTTCAAGATAGACTCATAATATATGCGTGGCTTATAAGCTCCATTAGCATGTATGTAAATTCCATTATTAGGAGATCCGGTATTCAGATATCTTTTTATCAAATCCCATGGATCTTTTCCCCATTGAAGATCCTTATCCTCTATCAGAAATAAAAGTTCCTTTTTATTGTGAACTTTATAATTTGCAATATGATCCTCTGCAATAGCAATTTCCACATATGATGCGGATGTATTTTCTGCAGAAGAGGAGGATTCTGCCTTTTCTTGTTCCAGAAATTTCTGGAATTTATTAAATAAGACCGGATTATGAGAAAGGTCTGCAATATTATCTGAGTATAGGGTCTTATTACCCATTTGAGAAAGGATATGCCTTCCTCGACCTCTGCCATGCATTCCAGTAGCACGAGAGGGATATCCCCTGCCTCGTCCTCTATTAGTATCACGTGGTATCATCCTGTATAAATTCACGAGAGAGAAAATCAGGAAGACTATTATCTGTCCCCTTTTTATAAACAATATCAAAATCAAAGGGAGCTAAATTAGCTTGCCATCTAGCATACATTTGCTTAGATACATCATGTTTAAAGTCTTTATTAAACATATATTTTGCTGCTTGGCAATCAATTCTGATTATAAATCTCTGATTGTATAAATCATCTTGAAATTTTAAAACACATTTCAATATAGCTAATATTTCCTTAGCTACTGTGGCATAATTTCTCTGACTATTAGTCCATTTTCCTGAATGATATCGAACTAATTTTTCTGTCTTATCATCAGGACATATTTGTTTTAATATTCCTCCGTATCCTATGTCAGAGGCGTATGTTTCAACAATTTTAACCCAATTGGGATTAGCTAATATGAGACATGGTAAAGATTTAACCTTTTCTTTAATTTTCTGGACTGTATTAGTATGTTCATCTGTCCAGGGTTTAGGTTTATCTTTTAGTCTATCATATAAAATAGCAGTATCATATGCTAAGTTTTTATAATAAGGTAGAATATAATTCAAACTGCTTAAAAACCTTTGTAATTGGGTTTTATCTTTTATTTCATCAGGAAATTTAGCAGCAAAATCAATACTTCTATCTATAGGAATTATTTTTCCTTTTTCAATATTATGACCTAAAAATCTAATATTAGTCTGAAATAAAACCATTTTAGATTGTGATATTACAAATCCATTAGTCTTTATAATCTTCTTAAATATATCTAAATGATTAAAATGTGATTGAATATCTTTAGAAAATACTAAAATATCATCAATATAAACAATAATAAAATTGCTATAAGGAATAAAAACATCATTCATAATTTGCTGAAATTCAGACGGTGCATTTTTTAATCCAAAAGGCATAACTTTCCATTCATAATGTCCTATTGGAACATTAAAAGCTGTTTTATATTGATCTGATTCTTTTACTTGAATCTGCAAGTATCCTGATTTTAAATCAAACTTAGAAAATATTAATGCATCATATAACCTATCTAATAAATCCTTTTTATTAGGAATAGGATGTCTTATCCATTTTAAGACTTTATTAAGAGGTTTATAGTTGATAACTAACCTAGGTCTTCCTCTTTCAATTTCACTATGCTTATTAACATAAAATCCCGTACATGACCAGGGTGATTCAGACTGTTTTATTAAGCCTTTTTCTAATAACATACTTATTTCTTTTTTACATAACTCTAAATATTCAGAGTTTATTTGACACGGTCTTGCCTTTGTATTTATCATGGTTCTTTCATTAAAATCTTCCTCATAAGGTAAACTTATAATATGCTTCTTTCTATCCCAAAAAAAATTAGGATGTTCATTACAAATTTCATTAGAGAAAGTATTATAAACACTTTTTATTTTTTCTTGTAATTTAAGATTATTCTGCAAAGTGTCTTCAATAGAAAAAGAGTTAATTTCAAATTTTAAAAAATTAATTTGATCATTTTTTCTATTAATTAAATCTTTTAATTCATTTATAAATCTAGTATTAGGTTCAGTTATAAACTGAAAACTTACATTTTTCTTATTATAAGTACCTATGATCTTATCAGTATTAATATACGTGATCGGAAATATCTTTTTTATAAAAGAAGCTCCTAATATCAATTGACTAGTAATATTCTTAGCTATTAAAAAACTTTCTGGAATACATATTTTATTATTACAAATATACCCTTTAGATAATTTATAATTTATATCTAAGGCTTTACCACCTGCATGTCTCACTATATGAGTAGATTTGTTAAAATATCTAGTAGGAACTATTTCTTCTTGTATAACACTTACATCTGCTCCACTATCAAAAAGAGCAACTAATTCTATGGTAAAAGAATTATCTATTAATAATTTTATCTTAACATGAAATTTAAAAGAAGTGATCAAATTTAATGATCCTAAGAAATTTTCATTTCCTGTATCTTCGATTAACATATCATAATCTAATTTGATATGATCTTTCTTTTCTAAATAAGATACTCTTTCATCTAACGTCTCATTTACCTTTTTTAAGATTTTTATTTCATTCTTAAGATTATTAATCTCTTTTCCTAAATCTTCTATTGTTGTAGGAAATCTTTCGATAGTACTATGTTTATTCTTTAGTATTTTATATACTTCAGACATCGTATAAGGATTCTGATTGTCTTCTAATTTATTGTTAATCTGACTAGTTTCTAGAATATCATCCATCTGTTCTATTATTCTAGATCTTAATTCCTGATCTTTTATGGATTTAAGGAATTCTAAAATATTATGATTTGTTATCACATTAACATCTAAATCTAAGTCTTGAAATTGTGATAAAATTCTATAATATTCTTCATGTTCACTATTAGTGTCCTTTTGCTCTATATTATTGCAATTACATTCCTGTTCACCTTCTGAACTATTCATTTCTTCATTGTCAGATATTTCTGACTCATACTCAGAATCAGTAGTTACTATCTGAAGTAATTCTTCTTTAACTTTCTCATCTATCTCAAGACTATTAATTTTCTTTTTCATTTTACATTTATTAGCAAAATGTCCTTTTTGTTTACACTTATAACATGTAATATTATCCATGTTTTTCTTATTACGTCTTTCTAGTTTTCTAGATTCATTTTTATACTTTTTATCTTGAGAGTATTTTCTTTTTTTATATTTATATCTAGGATATTTTTGATGATCCTTGTCCGATTTTTTTATCTTTTCTCGGGATGGTATATTCATGCCAAATTGACTACAAAACTGTTCTAATTGACGTTTTTCATCTAGTCTTTGACTTTTAATTTGTTGATTTAATTTAATTTCATTGCATAAGGCTAAACATTCCTGTATGCAAATTCCTATTAATTTGCCATAAGTATAAATTTCATATGGTATATTCATCCTGTCTTTTTTTTAAACTTTTTTAATCCTCTCGGCAAATAAGTGTGGTAATCCATCTATAAATTTAGACTTCCAATGATTACTATTACTATCATTTAATTCCATAACTCTATTTAGAAAAGCATCTTTATACCACCGAAAATCTGATAGTGTTTTACACCTCAGATTCTGTAGTAAGGTGCGAATGTTTTCACTATTATCAGAAATTCGACCCGTAAAATGTTCTAGGATAGTTACTATTAGAGTATAAACCGCATTTTCAGTAGGTTGGGAAGTGGATTCTTCCATTTTTACTGTTGTAAAAATTTCATTTTTATTTTGTGGGGTTAGATAATTATCCCACCAACCTTTAAGTTGTCCTGTAAAACCTGACACTATCATTTTAGCTATACCTACGTCAGTATTACCATTGGTTTTACAAATGCTACTATACATAAGCATTCTATGTGCTTGATTATAAATCTATTTTTCAGTATAACCATCTATATTCCATTCATATATGCATTTTCCATTATAACTATTATTAAGTACATATTCTTGTTCTTCATGTAAAATGTCCATAGGAGAAGGTCTATTATAATAATAGAGTCTTTGAGCCGGTCTATCAGCAAATTTTCCTATCTTATTTATTTCATCTTTACTATTAGATGTGGTTTTTAGTTGTTGTTCAAATGCTTCTAATTCTTCCTCTAACGTATTAATTTTCAATCCTTTAAATTTTTCATCAAGCAATTTTTCTAATTCTGATATAGATTTTAATTTAAAATCTTTTATTTCAGGTGGTGGTTGAAGTGTTGGAGTGGCTATGACTTGCTCCTTAGAAGATGATTCTTCAGTATTAGACTTCTGTAATCTATGTATTAGTTGATCTAATCTATGATGTAAAGATATAATTTGTTCTCCCAAAACATTCAAATAAATGTTGGTATAATTATTCTGTTCTATAATTTTATTCATCTGTTTAACAGTAATTACCAATGTATCATTATCAAATAATTTAACAAAAGCAGAGAAATTTAATACATGATTTTCCTTTTCTAATTTAAAAGGTTGTTGAGGAGGAAATATTTCCTTCAAAGTATGACCATTTAGAAGTTTATAATCTCTTTCTAAAACACAAATACATGGTTCAATATAATTTGAAATAAACCATGGAACGAAAGGAAATAAAATATTATGGTGTGATAGAAAAGCGTAAAACTGATCAAAAATATTATTTTGTTCATTTAAAGAGAAATTAGAAAAAAACCATGTTCTAAATGATTTCCATCTGTCTTTATTAAATTCTTCTTTAACCTGATTTCTGGCTAAAGATCCAGGACTGAAATCTATTTTATTCATATGGGAAAAGCCATTTCAGACTCAGTTATTTCTTCGTCTTTATCTGTATTATAAATACCTTTAACAATATTATGTTTATTTTTAACTAGTCTATCAACATAATTATTAGTATCATCACTAACCTGAGAAGTAGAAACTCTATAAGGCTGTGAAACAGAATGTCTAGGTGCCACAGATATATCATCTTTGCTATCTATAGGTGATATAAAATGGGAAGAATATGATCTGGATAATTTAGATCTATTTTCTAATAAAAATGGATTATTCTGCATTTTTATTTTAATTTTTCCCTCAGGAGTCTGTTCGATATAGTCTATGTCACTATTAATTTGAGGCTGTCTATGACTCACCTTTTCTATGGTCCATTGTTCTGGAATAGGTATTTCATTCCATTTAATAGTCCTTCTTTTTATAATTTTAGATTTATTAAAATTAGTTTCTATGAGTATTGTTTCATCAATCTTTTTATCCATTAATCTACAAATAGGATTCAATGTTTTTAAAGGTTTATAATAAATTCTATAACATACACAAATCAATTCAGAACCAGGCATATAATTATATCCATGAGTTTTAACATTTAATGTTAAAGCATTTAATATATTATCATCACTTAATGATAAAGATAAGTTCAGATAAACATTAAAATAAACAGGGCCATGAGCTAAACTCGATTGTATAATACCCATTAAAGATTGTTTCCAATTTAAATTTCTAGCATCTCTTAAACATGCTATAAAACTTTTAGGTAAACCTTCTAAGGTTAATGGTTTAAAGGCAATCTGCACTAAACCAATATGTATGAATCTATATAAATCAGTATATCTATTAATATCATCTGACTGTATTAATTTTATTTCAATTTCTTCATTATCTAAAGAAACTGATTCCTCGGTTGTTTTTATTATCTGTTTGAAACCTAATTTTTCAAAGGTTCCTAACTGATATACAGTTCTAACATCAATTCTGGGAATTGTCCATCTATTAAGGACTTCTAGATTTTCAGGGATATCAAATTCCTGTTTCAGACTATTTTTAATAATCTGTTTTCCTTTTCCTATATTCATGAGGAAATTAAAATAACTGGTTAGAATAAAAGTAAGTAAATTCATAAATCCAGGCTCTGATACCAAATTACATAGAGACCCTCAGCATGATGATTAAAGAAGCAAAGACACGTAGGATCTTACAGAATTAATTAAACAGAACTACAAATTTATCAAAGCAATCCGGGCTATACGCCTAACGCCTTAACAACAATAACGGTTAATGGCAACACCATTCTTTTCTAAATTTATAGTCTGTCTAATAATTCTAACCCATTCTTTAATTCTTTTAAAGATATAAGAATTTGTTATATAAAAAAATTAATAATAAGGAACAAAAACTTGTCAGAATTTATACAAACCACATATAATAAAATCTTTTAAAAAAACAATATATATAAATTTTTCACGTTAAAGTTGATTAGTAATCATCCAAAACATTACATTATATAAATATAAATATATAAATAATAATATATAATATGTTACATACATTAATATTATATATGTAACATTTTTATTTTTATTTTTTTGTTTGACAACTTGTTAAAATAAACATATGAGAACATAAAAGATAAATGGAAGAGTTACATATACTCTTCATATATATGGACTAAATATATAAAAGAAAATATGAGTGATACCAAACTGTTTTGGATACAATTACAATAATTGAGTAATAAATAACATAATATAGCTTAATAAAAATTCAACAACATTTATTAGGAAATAACAAATTCCACCAAGAGAAGTCATAATTATAATGCAAATTATATACCTTAAAATCATCAATCGGTTGTGATAACATATGAATTACTTGATTGGACATTTTGATGAACCTGCCCAAAAAAATAATATAATAATTATAAATAAAAAATAATATTTTTAATAATGGAATAATATGGAGTGAATAAAAAAGGATTGTACACATACAGCAGAAGTGTCAAGTTTTTCTTTGGGAAGGTTTCTCAACAAAGGATAAACGACATTGGAGGAGTTGGTCCAAGTTATTTTATCCGGAACAGGAGAATGCTTTAGGAGTTCGACAATTATCTATGATTGTTGATTCCTTCGCGATCAAACTATGGTGGATATGTCGTATGAATGTTGGTATTTGGGCGTGATTTATTTCCTTACTTTCCTTTACTGCCAGACGCAAAACATCTTGGTTACGGGTTTCCCGAATTGCTTTTGTAGCTGCCTCATACTGAAAAAATGCATATACCTGTAAATTTAAACATAATGAGCTCATCTCGGGAGCACATCACTCTGGACGCACCGGTACATGATTTTCTTTCGACAAGCAACAGCACACCAAGCAACTAAACACGCGCAACTAACCTACCGAAACTATTGGTCACAAATGTCCTCACTCTTTGGCAGATCAAAGTACACTATGTCTAATCCTCATGCCTACTCAAGTCTAAAAATTCAGAGATAGAATACTAGGAACAAATAGTTTATTAAATCATTATTAGACAATTTATCCTAAATGATCAAGTTCAATATGCTACGGGCATATCTATATGATTCAATTAGTTTAGACTAACCAATTTTTGAATCACATAATAACCTAAACCAGCACTGTGTCCAAAGCTGTCTTGGTTACGAACCACATTTATATATTATGTCTTTTAACCAATTATGAGATCTACTGTGTCACACCAAACACCTCATCATCTAATTACATAATATAAATGGACGATATATGAACAATATATAACTAAAATATTCAATCGATATATTAACTGGGAAATTGTATAATACAAGCATAGCTTTAGTATTCAAACCTAACACTCAAGTGACCTTACTCTTTGGCAGATTAAAGTACACTATGACTAATTCTCATGACTGCTCAAGTCTAGAGATTAAGAGATAGAATACTAGGAATAAATAGGAAAATTAGAACGATGTTCACTTCATATTTAGGCTTCACAATACCATCCTATAGCCTAAGTAAAGCATCGTGACTTCATCCATACAAATGCATGCATATAAAGCTCAAAATCAATAGAAGAACTTGACAAGGCCAATAAACATCCGCAAAAGTAACTGTAAACAAGACAGTTAGTTCTTAATCAACGACAACAATATCAAACTTCATGGTGCATTCCAGATTTCAATCATAAAACAAAGCATTAAAAAAATCAGATTCAGAGGAATAAAACAACAATTACAAAGAAAATTAAAACAGTTGTAAATCATATCGAATTCAAGATAATGCCTATGTTGAATCAGGAAACAAATAAAATTGTTCAAATGTATTAATAAATAGACAATTTTTTCAAAAATAATAAAACATTACCAACCATTGGTTTGAAAAGCAATATTCAGTCAACTTGATTCTGAATGATGGATATTCATCGATTGAAGATGGAGGACATTCATCGTCGAAGTCGGATTTTGAAGATTTAGATTCAGAATAATGCTTCTCTATTACGAATTCCTTTAGCAAGTGATCTGATCCAAAGATTATTACTTTGAAAACGAAGTCATCTATTTTATTGAAAAACAGTAAATCATAAACTTAAAGCATGGTCTCAGATCTGAACTTTTTCCAACCTTTAGTGAAAGATCTATGTTTGTATTTCACCTTTCATTGAAATTCTCTCACAATCAACTGTACTGGACATGAGATAACATCATCAAACATTCTTGTTTGTACTGGTTTTGAAATTGGAAGACTATCCACAGAAGATGCAACATAATGTTAGAACCAATACCAAGACAATTAGATTCATTTTGATATTTGTTCTCCATAACGATAGTGAAATTTTTAAAGATGAATAGGTAAGGCAAATATTAACAATGTGGAAAAAACCAAGAAGAAAGGATAAAACTTTATTAGAATATATGAGGAAGAAAATTGGAAAAAAAATTCTAGATATGCGAGAGGCAAGGAAAATTTTGAAAATAGAGTTGAAAGAGATGTTGTTGAGAAAGAATGAAGATGTTTCTGTGATTTTTTTAAGATAAGGATTAGACGGTGAATGGATGTAGAAAGAGGATATGGAAGAAATTATGGAAAGTTCAAAGTTGGTAAACGTGATGTGATGATTGTAAGCAATGAAATCATGATATAAATATAATACTCCATCTCAAATGAATGTTTCAGAAAAAATAAAAAAATAAAAAAAACGGAAGTGGCATGAATAGGGTATTCAGATTTTTTTATGATAAGTGGGAGGGTAAATAGGGGTTAATTAATAAAGAAAGGGAATATGAAAGTATTTTTGGGTAATGGAAATTTGGTAACCATGCATGATTGTAATTATTATAAAATTTAATTATATAAGTATATTACTCCATATCTTAAAAGTGATTCATTCATGATATATTTAATATTTAATATTTAATATTTCATTATTTAATGAGGCAATAAAACATGATAAAATTATAAATTTCTATATTAAGTGGAATATAATGAACAAATAATAAATCTAACGCATGATAATTTTTTTTAATTTGATACGTGAATTTCAAATTTATTGATGAATTAAAATAGTTATTTTTTAATATTATAGATAAATAGAGTGAATAACATGAGGATAATTATTCGTGTTTAAAATTATGACCATTATAGAGAGGCCGTCAGCATGTCTATATAAAAGTAAGAATTATCAAGGATATTACAGTATCTATAATCAGATATATAAATTCTTGAAAGGAATCTGGGCTTAACGCCTAATGTTTTTATCAAATTCTTAGCTAAACGGAACACCCTTCTGTCTTAAATCTATAATCAGGCTAAAGATACTTACCAATTTTCGTATTTAAATATAATCATACTGACGACTTCACAATAGAGGATCTGAACTATGAATTTACATATTTACTCAACTTTTATTCTAACCATGAGTTTTAACATTTAATGTTAATGCATCCAATATATTATCATCAGTTAATGATAATGATAAATTTGGATAAACATTGAAATAAACAGGACCATGAGCTAAACTAGACTGTATTATTCCCATAAGAGATTGCTTCCAATTTAAATTTCTAGCATCTCTTAAACATGCTATAAAACTTTCTGGTAACCCTACTAAGGTTAACGGTTTAAAACCAATTTGTACTAAACCTATATGTATAAATCTATATAAATCAGTATATCTATTAATATCATCTGATTGTATTAATTTTATTTCAATTTCTTCATTATCTAAAGAAACTGATTCTTCGGTTGTCTTTATAATCTGTTTGAACCCTAATTTTTCAAAGGTTCCTAACTGATATACAGTTTTAACTTCAATGTTAGGAATTGTCCACCTATTAAGTTCTTCTAAATTTTCAGGAATATCATATTCTTGTTTGAAACTATTTCTAATAGTTTGCTTTCCTTTTTCTAAATTCATTTAGAAAATAATATGGTTTGGTTAGAATAAAAGTAAGTAAATTCATAAATCCAGCATCTGATACCATTATAGAGAGGCCGTCAGCATGTCTATATAAAAGTAAGAATTATCAAAGATATTACAGTATCTATAATCTGATATATAAATTCTTGAAAGCAATCTGGGCTTAACGCCTAACGCCTTTATCAAATTCTCGGCTAAACGGCAACACCCTTCGTTCTTAAATCTATAATCAGACTAAAGGTACTTACCAATTTCCTTATTTAAATATAAACATACTGACCACTTCACAATAAAGGATCTGAACTATGAATTTACATATTTACTCAACTTTTATTCTAACCATGAGACTTTTAGCCTCTCATTCTAATGATTATTAATAAAAGAAAATAAAAGGAAACTTACTTGGTAGATGTACCAATATATATAAGAATACCAGAAAACCAGAAATCCAATGAACTTTAACAATCCAACCGGAGTAATATTATAACTTGAGAGAAATAGATACAAAGAGAGAAAATGAAGAAAAGTTTCTAAGAGGATGCTTAGGGGGATACTCCTCCTCTGCTATCAACTAGTCTATTTATAAGCTAACTAAGCTAACTATTTTGGACTTTAAATTTTTCTTTCAAGTCCGTAGGTCTATCAGACTTATTATTGAACATATGACATCATTGCTTACATATAAAAGCATTATTGAACTATGATGTCACTGCTTACATAATAAAGCATTATATAAAAGTATCTTCTTTTCACCAGTTGTTGCTTGTCTCCATCAGATTTTTGTCTTGCCTTTATTATTTTGCTCGTCCTTGAGTCCTGCGATCAACTCCTTCAAATGTTCATTCATGAAGTCTTCATCAAACTCATCAATATCATTTGGGTCTTGCGATTCTCCTGTTAGAACATTATCTTCAGAATAAGTTTCCATTGAAATATCAGATTTAGCATCAATTGATTCATTTTTCTTGAGATGTTTTTTTAATTCATCCATATAGGCTTTAATTAAATCCTGTTGGGATATATGATCCTTCTGTAATTTAATCTTCATAGAAATATGTTGAAATGGATCAATTTCCTTCTGAATATAATTTGTGACCTTTTGTTGAATATATATAAGAACTTCATTAGCATATAACTCATTAGTTGTGAGATCAATTTTTTGCATCTTATCCCAAAACTTTGTATAAGTTGCTTTAATGATACATGGTAATTTTTCTTCAGTATAACTGAGTTCAGGAACCCATCTCTATATCCAAGGAATAGAGAATTCTATAAAGAACCACATACTTGCAATTGCTTCACTACATCTATTAGATGCCACCTGCTCAGATATTTTTGGGGAACCTTTTATCCAATTTCCATATAAGGAAAGAAATTTTTCAGGAAGAATAGATTTTGATGGATCATATTGATACCACCATTTTATGAACTAATTTGGTATGGGATCATTATAAATGTTTCCACATATCTTTGTAAACCACGAATGTTTTTTATTCGTATTTTCATATAAGAAAACTTGATTATGGGCTTCTATATAATCCCAATAATTGTACTTATATGTAACTCTTGTTTCAGGAATTATAAATTCCTTGTGTTTCATGGTGGATAAACCCCATTCTTCTGTTGTTATAAGCTTTTTTATAATGATTTTACTAAATTATAAATCTTACCCATAATTGGGATAAAAGTGCGTTATTTTGCAAGTACCTGAAAATTTCAATATAGTTTCATAATACATCCTGGGCTTATAAGCTCCATGGGCATGTATGTAAATGCCACTAGTATGTGACGATGTATCTAAATATCTATTTATTAGTATCCATGGGTCTTTTCCCCACTGTAAATCTTTTTCTTCTATAAGAAATAAAAATTCTTTCTTAGGATGAACTTGATAATAAGTAATATGATCATCAGATAAAACTGATTCCACATATGATGTAGATGTATTTTCAGTAGAAGAAGATGATTCTATTTTTTCTTGTTCCAGAACTTTCTGAAATTTATTATATAATATGGGATTATGAGAAAAGATCAGTAATATTATCTGAATATAAGGTTTTATTTCCCATTTGAGAGATAATATTTCTCCCTCTTCCTCTGCCAGAAAAAGCAGAATTATGAGAGGTATAACCTCGGCCTTCTCTTCCTCTATAAGAGTTCCTTGGTATCATCCTGTATAAATTAACAGGATAAAAAGTCAGGAAGACTATTATCTTTCCCATTCTTATAAAGAATTTCAAAATCAAAAGGGGCTAAATTAGCCTGCCATCTAGCATACATTTGCTTAGGTACATCATGTTTATAATCTTTATTAAACATATATCATGTCGCTTGGCAATCTGTCTTTATAATAAATTTCTGATTATATAAATCATCTTGGAATTTCAAAACACATTTGACTATAGCAAGTATTTCTTTTGCCACAATAGCATAATTTTTCAAACTTTGAGTCCATTTCCCTGAATGATATCTTACCAATTTTTCTTTTTTATCGTCGGGACATATTTGTTTCAATATACCTCCATACCCTATATCAGAGGCATCTGTTTCTACGATTTTAATCCAATTTGGATTGGCTAATATTAAACATGGTAATGATTTTACCTTTTCTTTAATTTTTTGAACACTTTTAGTATGATCTGCTGTCCAGGGCTTAGGTTTATCTTTTAATCTATCATATAAAATAGCAATATCATATGCTAAATTTTTATAATATGGAAGAATATAGTTTAAACTTCCTAAAAATCTTTGCAATTGTGTTTTATCTATGATTTCATCAGGAAATTTCGAAGCAAAATCTATACTTCTATCTATAGGAATAATTTTTCCTTTTTTAATATTATGACCTAAAAATCTTGTATTAGTTTGGAATAAAATCATTTTAGATTGTGATATGACAAATCCATTATTTTTATAATATTTTTAAAAATATTTAAGTGATTAAAATGATTTTGAATATCTTTAGAAAATACTAAGATATCATCACTATAAACAATTTTAAAATTACTATAAGGAATAAAAACATCATTCATAATTTTTTGAAATTCAGAAGGTGCATTTTTTAATGCAAAAGGCATAACTTTCCATTCATAGTGTCCTATTGGAACATTAAAAGCCGTTTTATGTTGATCTGATTGTTTTATTTGAATCTGCCAATATCCTGATTTTAAATCAAATTTTGAAAATATTAATGCATCATATAATCTATCCAATAAATCCTTTTTATTAGGAATAGGATATCTTATCCATTTTGAAACTTTATTAAGGGGCTTGTAATTTATAATCAATCTAGGTCTGCCTCTTTCTATTTCACTATTTTATTAACATAAAATCCTGTACATGACCAAGGCGATTCAGAATGCCTTATTAATCCTTTTTCTAATAACATGCTGATTTCTTTCTTACGTAATTCTAAATATTCAGCATTCATCTGACATGGTTTTGCTTTAGTTTTTATCATAGTTTGTTCATTAAAATCTTCCTTATAAGGTAGACTAATAATATGCTTTTTCCTTTCCCAAAAAGCATTAGGATGTTCATCACATATTTCAACAGAAAGATTATCGTAAGTCATTTTTTTTTCTTTTAATTTTAAATTATTCTTTAAATGATCTTCTATAGAAAAAGAATTAATCTCAAATTTTAAAAAATTTATTTGAATCTATTTTCTATAAATTAAATCTTTTAATTCATTTTATAAATCTTGTATTTGGTTCAGTTATAAACTGAAAACTTACTCTTTTCTTTTCATAGGTTCCTATAATTTTATCTGTGTTGATATGGGTTATTGGAAATATCTTTTTTATAAAAGAAGTGCCAAGTATTATCTGACTAGTAATATTCTTTGCTATTAAAAAACTTTCCGGTGTGCAAACTTAATTATTACAAATATATCCTTTAGATAGTTTATAATTGATATCTAAAGCTTTTCCACCTACATGTCAAACTGTATGAGTTGTTTTCTCAAAATATTTAATAGGAATAGTTCCTTCTTGTATAACACTAACATCAGCTCCGCTGTCTATGAGGGCAACTAATTCTTGCCGATGGGAATGATCTATTAATAATTTTATAATGACATGAAATTTAAAAGAAGATATTAAATCTAATGATCCTAGGAAATTTTCATTTCCTGTTTGTTCTATTAACATATCATAATTTTCTTTAATATGATCTTTCTTTTCTAAATAAGAAACTCTCTCATCTAAATTTACGTTTATTTTCATTAAAATTTTCACTTCATTTTTTAGATTAGAAATTTCTCTTCCTAAATCTTCTATGGTTGTTGGGAATTTTTCTATATGACTATTCTTATTTTTTAATATTTCATATACTTTAGACATTGTATATGGATTTTGATTTTGTTCAATGTTTTCCATTTTATTATTACTTTGACTAGATTGTGGAATATTATCCATTTGTTCTATTATTCTTGATCTTAATTCTAGATCTTTAATAGATTTTAAAAATTCTAATATATTATTATTAGTTAAAACATTGACTTCTAAATCCAAATCTTGGAATTGTGATAATATTTTATAGTACTCTTCTTCTTCATTATTTTCATTTAGTTGTTCTATATTATTACAATTACATTCATTTTCACTTTCAGAACTATTAGTTTCTTCTTCAGAATTTTCTAATCGTTCTGAGTCAGAGTCAGATTTTACTATATTTAGTAAATCTTGTTTAATTTGTTCATCTATTTCTAAATTATTAATTTTCTTTTTCATCTTACATTTATTAGCAAAATGACCCTTTTGCTTACACTTTATTATAAACTGTTAAAGACTTTAAATCCAAATTGTAAACTAATAGATAAAAAGATACATGAAACAATATTAATAGAAACTAATTTTAATAAATCAAAAATTATTAAACGAAGAACAATTAAATGGGATGAAATACCTATTCCAGAACAATGAGTTATAGAAAAGGTTAGTAATAAACAGTCCCAGCTTAATAGTGAAATCGATTATATAGAACAAACTCCTGAAGGATGTATTAAAATAAAAATGCAAAATCATCCATT
The DNA here is from genome assembly GCA_030378225.1 of Knoxia roxburghii. Lineage (NCBI taxonomy): Eukaryota > Viridiplantae > Streptophyta > Magnoliopsida > Gentianales > Rubiaceae > Knoxia > Knoxia roxburghii. Next base: position 37,505,893 of record CM059415.1, on the reverse strand, counting down.
TTATTAGATAATAGATCTAAATTGACAAGATCATACTCTTCTCATTTTACCTTTAGATGATAAATATACTATTTCAGTTATACCAAGACATTCTGTTTCTCAGCCTTATAGAGTTTCTACTTCTCAAGTCAGTGAGGATAATGATAGCATGTATGTGGATAGACTCATAAAAAATAAGAATAATATAGTTAAAGGTATTTATAATACAGGAAAATATGAAGAAATAACTGAGTCTGAAATGGCCTTTCTAATATGAATAAAATAGATTTTAATCCTGGATCTTTGGTGAGAAATCAAGTCAAAGAAGAATTTAATAGAGACAGATGGAAACCATTTAGGATATGGTTTTTAATAGTTTCTCTTTAAATGAACAGAAAAATATTTCTGATCAATTTTATGCATTTTTATCTCAGCATAATATTTTATTTCCTTTTGTTTCATGGTTTATTTCTAATTATATTGAACCATGTATTTGTGTTTTAGAAAGAGATTATAAAATTTTAAATGGTAATACTTTAAAGGAAATCTGTCCTCCACAATAACCTTTTAAAATAGAAAAGAAAAATAATATATTAGACTTTTCTACTTTCTCAAGATTATTTGATGATGATACACTTGTAATAACAGTTAAACAGATAAATAAGATAATAGAACAAAATAATTATACAAATATTTATTTGAATGTTTTAAGAGAATAAATCATATCTTTACATCAGAGATTAGATAATATAATCAATATACTTCACAAGAGTAATCAACCCTCTTCTTCAGAGCAAGTTATAGCTACTCCAACACTTCAACCACCACCTGAAATAAAAGATTTCAAATTAAAATCTTTAACAGAATTAGAAAAGTTATTTGATAAAAAGTTTCAAGGTTTAAAAATTAATACATTGGAAGAAGAATTGGAAAAGGATTTCCAAGACACAATAAAATGATGAACTAAATAAAATAGAAAAGTTTGCTGATAAGCCAACTCAAAGATTACATTATTATAATAGACCATCTCCTATTGACATTTTACATGAAGAACAAGAATTTATAATTAACAATAGTTATAATGGAAAATGTATATATGAATGGAATATTGATGGATATTTTGAAAAGAAAATATATAATACAGCTCATAGAATGCTCATGTATAGTAGCATATGTAAGACCAATGGAAATACTGATGTTGGTATTGCTAAAATGATAGTTTCTGAATTTACTGGCCAATTAAAAGGCTGATGGGATAATTATTTAACTCCCCGGAATAAAGAAGAAATATTTAAAAATATGAAAATAGAAGAGTCACAATAACAACCAATTGAAAATGCGGTGTATACACTAATAGTTACTATCCTAGAATATTTTACGGGTATAATTTCTGATAATGCTAAAAATATTCACAACTTATTACAAAATCTGAGATGTAAAACACTTTCAGATTTTAGATGGTATAATGATGCATTTCTTAATAGAGTTATGGAATCAAATGACAGTAATAGTAATCACTGGAAGTCCAAGTTTATAGATGGATTGCCACACTTATTTGCTGAAAAAAACAGAAAAGTATTAAGAAATGATAGAATGAATATTCCTTATGAAAGTTATACTTATGGAAAATTAATAGAAATTTGTATACAGGAAGGTTTAGCTTTATGCAATGAAATTAAATTAAATCAACAAATTAAAAGTCAAAGATTAAATGAAAAACATCAATTAGGACAGTTTTGTAATCAATTTGGCATGAATATACCATCAAAAGATAGAGAAATCGGTAAGGATAAAAATTATAAGACATATCCTAGATATAAAAGAAAATATTCACAAGAAAAGAAAAATAAAAAAGAGTTTAGAAAAATTGAAAGACGACATAAAAAGAAAGATATGAATAATATTACATGTTATAAGTGTAAGCAAAAGGGTCATTTTGCTAATAAATGAAAGTTGAAAAAGAAAATTAATAATTTAGAAATAGATGAACAAATTAAACAAGATTTATTAAATATAGTAAAATCTGACTCTGAATCAGAACGATTATAAAATTCTGAAAAAGAAACTAATAGTTCTGAAAGTGAAAATGAATGTAATTGTAATAATATAGAACAACTAAATGAAAATAATGAAGAAGAAGAGTATTATAAAATATTATCACAATTCCAAGATTTGGATTTATAAGTCAATGTTTTAACTAATAATAATATATTAGAATTTTTAAAATCTATAAAGGATCTGGAATTAAGATCTACAATAATAGAACAAATGGATAATATTCCAGAATCTAGTCAAAGTAATAATAAAATGGAAAACACTGCACAAAATCAAAATCCATATACAATGTCTAACATATATGAAATATTAAAAAATAAGAATAGTCATATAGAAAAATTCCCAACAACCATAGAAGATTTAGGAAGAGGAATTTCTAATCTAAAAAATGAAGTGAAAATTTTAAAGAAAATAAATGTAAATTTAGATGAGAGAATTTCTTATTTAGAAAAGAAAGATCATATTAAAGAAAATTATGATATGTTAATAGAAGACACAGGAAATGAAAATTTCCTAGGATCATTAGATTTAATATCTTCTTTTAAATTTCATGTCATTATAAAATTTTTAATAGATCATTCTCATCAGCAAGAATTAGTTGCCCTCATAGACAGCGGAGCTGATGTTAGTGTTATACAAGAAGGAATTATTCCTACTAAATATTTTGAGAAAACAACTCATATAGTTCGACATGCAGGTGGAAAAGCTTTAGATATCAATTATAAACTATCTAAATGATATATTTGTAATAATCAAGTTTGCATACCGGAAAGTTTTTAATAGCAAAGAATATTACTAGTCAGATAATACTTGGCACTACTTTTATAAAAAAGATATTTCCAATAACCCATATCGACACAGATAAAATTATAGGAACATTTGATAAGAAAAGAGTAAGTTTTCAGTTTATAAATGAACCAAATACAAGATTTATAAATGAATTAAAAGATTTAATTTATAGAAAACAGAATCAAATAAATTTTCTAAAATTTGAGATTAATTCTTTTTCTATTGAATATTATTTAAAGAATAATTTAAAATTAAAAGAAAAAATAAAAATGACTTAGGATAATCTTTCTGTTGAAATATGTGATGAACATCCTAATGCTTTTTAGGAAAGAAAAAAGCATATTATTAGTCTACCTTATGAGAAAGATTTTAATGAACAAACTATGATAAAAACTAAAGCAAGACCATGTCAGATGAATGCTGAATATTTAGAATTATGTAAGAAAGAAATCAGCATATTATTAGAAAATGGATTAATAAGGAATTCTGAATCGCCTTGGTCATGTAGAGGATTTATGTTAATAAGCATAGTGAAATAGAAAGAGGCAGACCTAGATTGGTTATAAATTACAAGCCCCTTAATAAAGTTTTAAAATGGATAAGACATCCTATTCCTAATAAAAAGGATTTATTAGATAGATTATATGACGCATTAATATTTTCAAAATTTGATTGAAAATCAGGATATTGACAGATTTAAATAAAAGAATCAGATCAAGATAAAACGGCTTTTAATGTTCCAATAGGACACTATGAATGGAAAGTTATACCTTTTGGATTAAAAAATGCACCTTCTGAATTTCAGAAAATTATGAATGACATTTTTATTCCTTATAGTAATTTTATAATTGTTTATATTGATGATATCTTAGTATTTTCTAAAGATATTCAAACTCATTTAAATATTTTTAAAAATATTATAAAAAATAATGGATTTGTCATATCACAATCTAAAATGATTTTATTCCAAACTAATATAAGATTTTTAGGTCATAATATTGAAAAAGGAAAAATTATTCCTACAGATAGAAGTATAGATTTTGCTTCAAAATTTCCTGATGAAATCATAGATAAAACACAATTGCAAATATTTTTAGGAAGTTTTAACTATATTCTTCCATATTATAAAAATTTAGCATATGATACTGCTATTTTATATGATAGATTAAAAGATAAACCTAAGCACTGGACAGCAGAAGATACTAAAAGTGTTCAAAAAATTAAAGAAAAGGTAAAATCATTACCATGTTTAATATTAGCCAATCCAAATTGGATTAAAATCATAGAAACAGATGCCTCTGATATAGGGCATGGAGGTATATTGAAACAAATATGTCCCAATGATAAACAAGAAAAATTGGTAAGATGTCATTCAGGGAAATGAACTCAAAGTCAGAAAAATTATGCTACTGTGGCAAAATAAATACTTGCTATAGTCAAATGTGTTTTGAAATTCCAAGATGATTGATATAATCAGAAATTTATTATAAAGACAGATTGCCAAGCGACAAGATATATGTTTAATAAAGATTTTAAACATGATGTATCTAAGCAAATGTATGCCAGATGGCAGGCTAATTTAGCCCCTTTTGATTTTGAAATTATTTATAAGAAAGGGAAAGATAATAGTCTTCCTGACTTTTTATCCCATGCATTTATACAGGATGATACCAAGGAACTCTTATAGAGGAAGAGGAGGCAGAGGTTATACCTTTCATAATTCTGTTTTTTCTGGCAGAGGAAGAGGGAGAAATATTATCTCTCAAATGGGAAATAAAATCTTATATTCAGATAATATTGCTGATCTTTCTCATAATCCCATATTATATAATAAATTTCAGAAATTTCTGGAACAAGAAAAAACAGAATCATCTTCTTCTGCAGAAAATACATCTACATTATATGTGGAATCAGTTTTATCTGATGATCATATTACTCATTATCAAGTTCATCCTAAGAAAGAACTTTTATTTCTTATAGAAGAAAAAGATTTACAGTGGGGAAAAGATCCATGGATACTATTAAACAGATATTTAGATACATCATCACATACTAGTGGCATTTATATACATGCTCATGGAGATTGTAAGCCCAGGATGTATTATGAAACTATATTGAAAGTTTCAGGTACTTGCGAAATAACGCACTTTTATCCCAATTATGGGAGTAAGATTTATAATTTTAGTAAAATCATTATAAAAAAGCTTATAACAGCAGAAGAACGGGGTTTATCCACCATGAAAGACAAGGAATTTATAATTCCTAAAACAATAGTTACATATAAGTACAATTAGTGGGATTATATAGAAGCTCATAATCAAGCTTTCTTATATGAAAATACCAATAAAAAACATTCGTGGTTTATAAAGATATGTGGAAACATTTATAATGATCTCATACCAAATTGGTTCATAAAATGGTGGTATCAATATGGTCTATCAAAATCAATTCTTCCTGAAAAATTTCTTTCCTTATATGAAAATTGGATAAAAGCTTCCCCAAGAATATCTGAGCAGGTGGCGTCTAATAGATGCAGTGAAGCAATTGCAAGTATGTGGTTCTTTATAGAATTCTCTATTCCTTGGATATGGAGATGGGTTCCTGAACTCAGTTATACTCAAGAAAGATTACCATGTATCATGAAATCAACTTATACAAAGTTTTGGGATAAGATGCAAATGATCCCACAACTAATGAGTTAAATGGTAATAAAGTTCTTATATCTATTCAACAAAAGGTCACAAATTATATTCAGCACAAGGAGACTCATATTCAGAAGGAAATTGATCCATTTCAACATATTTCTATGAAGATTAAATTATAGAAGGATCATATATCCCAACAGGATTTAATTAAAGCCTATATGAATGAATTAAAAAAGCATCTCAAGAAAATAAATCAATTGATGTTAAATCTAATATTTCAATTGAAGCTTCTTCTGAAGATAATGTTCTAGCAGGAGAATCACAAGATCCAAATGATATTGATGAGTTTGATGAAGACTTCATGAATGAACAATTGAAGGAGTTGATAACAGGACACAAGGACGAGCAAAATAATAAATGCAAGACAAAAATATGATGGAGACAAGCAACAACTGCTGAAAAGAATATACTTTTATATAATGCTTTATTATGTAAGCAGTGAAGTCATAGTTCAATAATGCTTTTATATGTAAGCAATGATGTCATATGTTCAATAATAAATCTGATAGACCTACGGACTTGAAAGAAAAATTTAAAGTCCGAAATAGTTAGCTTTGTTAGCTTATAAATAGACTAGTTGATAGCAGAGGAGGAGTATCCCCCTAAGCATCCTCTTAGAAACTTTTCTTCATTTTCTCTCTTTGTATCTATTTCTCTCAAGTTATAACATTCCGGTTGGATTGTTAAAGTTCTTTGGATTTCTGGTATTCTTATATATATTGGTACATCTTCCAATTAAGTTTCCTTTTATTTTATTTTATTAATAATCATTAGAATGAGAGGCTAAAAGCCTCATGGTTAGAATAAAAGTTGAGTAAATATGTAAACTCATAGTTCAGATCCTCTATTGTGAAGTCGTCAGTATGTTTATATTTAAATAAGGAAATTGGTAAGTATCTTTAGTCTGATTATAGATTTAAGAAAAAATGGTGTTGCCGTTTAGCCGAGAATTTGATAAAGGCGTTAGGCGTTAAGCCCAGATTGCTTTCAAGAATTTATATATCTGATTATAGATACTGTAATATCTTTGATAAATCTTACTTTTATATAGACATGCTGACGTATTTTATTTATTTAATTAATTAGATTTAGATAATAAATATAATAATAATAATAACTACAATTTTACATGTAGGATAATCAAGTGTTTTTGATGATAAGATTGTGTAGACATCAAGTAGGACGGAGAATAGTTAATTGATTATGTAAGCCATTAAAATTTATGTAAAAATAATACTTGTGATTTCAAAATAAGTAAATATTATGATAAGTAATGACTATTGTTTTTTAAAAGTAAGCGATGTAGAGAATTTAGAACATATTAGGTTTAGTTTATTTTGTTGTATGAAAATATTGAAGGGATAATAAGGAATTTTTTTTAAATGATTATGAATGTGAAATTGTAAATGTATACATATCATGTTTAGTTGTTAATCATATTAGGGGTAAAAATTTGATAGATCACTAAACTTGTTCAATAGTATATTTTTGGCAACTGAATTTTTTTGCTTGACTAATAGGCCATTAAACTCTTAAAACAGTATACTTTGAGCCACTGAACTTTGTTCTTAACTAATATGCCATTAAACTATTAAAACGTATAACTTGTCATACTTTTATCGGGTATTCATGTATGATCCGACGAAAAATTTTCTGAAAAAATACAGAATCATTTTTGCCTTTTAGAAAACTAACAGATTTTGCATAAATTTAATTTTCTATCGGATCAAACAAGGATACCTGATAAAAGTATGACAAGTTATACGTTTTAATAGTTTAATGGCCTATTAGTTAACAACAAAGTTCAGTGGTAAAAAGTATACTGGCTTAAGAATTTAATGGCTAATTAGTCAAACAAAAAAGTTGAGTTGCCAAAAGATACTATTTTAAGAGTTTAATGGCATATTAGTCAAGCAAAAAAATTCAGTGGCCAAAAGTATAATATTGAACAAGTTTAATGACATATCAAGTTTTTAACCCATAATATTAATTAGATAATGAACAAACAATATTTACAAAATTGAAAAGTAGTTGATTGAATGATTAAAATGTTCGGGTTTTTTAATCATATGGATAAATATATTAAATTAGATAACAATGATAATTTTTAAAAAAATATTATTATAAATATTAGGATATACATTTGCATGTGAAATATATGAAGATTTGTAAAGAAATATAAAAAGATAACCTTAACATTAGGATTAAAGATAATGAACAAATCATATTTTAAAAATTTATGAATAATTAATTGATCAAGAAATCATAAATTAGTACAAATTATCGTGAAATAGTAAAAAAAAATATTAACATTACAATCAATAAAACTTTCAAGATATAATGGAATAATAAAAATTGTATAAAGACAAAAATTTAATGTATTAAGTGATTCACAACCAAAATTCAAATACAACATTAATTTATATCTTTATTTTATTAATTTAATTAATTAGATGTAGGTAATTGAAATTTGTGTATGAATTGAGTGATGAAAAAAAACATAAACTATATTATTTATTATTACAAGGGATATGATTAAATTGTATTATTTGAGGAGAAAAGCTTTTGATTTGTGATTTATTGTAGTAGGTATTAATAGATTAATAGAAGATGGAAGAAAAGGTGGAGAATGAGCAAATTCGAATTTGAAAATGTTAAGTGTGTTTCAAATCAAACTTCATGCGTGTTTTTATAATTATTATAATATTTGAGTTATTTAATTAATTAGATTTATATAATAAAAAATATTATAATAATAATAGGCTACTAATATCTTGGGTTAACTATTTTGGGCTAACGAGGACGAAACCTGAAATTTTTTTGCCAGTCTATAGGACTGGGATGTTACATTGGTATCAAAGTGGACCCTGGTCTGGGAGCTAAGTGCACGTTACTTTTGAGTCCAAAGGGACAAGTGTTATGTCACCACTGAGTCCAATGAGACAAGTGACGGGAGCTACCTTTAGAGTCCCACTCTGGGGAAAACTGGGCTATAAGTACTTGCTTGTTGGGTTTTGCGAGGACGCAAAGATCCAAAGGGGAGGGGGGAGGAGATTGTAACAGCTCGTCCCACATCGGTTGTGTACAACTTGAGTGACTTGTATATAACTTCCAGTCTTATAGGCTACTAATAAATTGGGTTAACCATTTTGGGCTAGCGAATACGAAACCTGAAAGTTTTTGGGCCAGTCTGTTGGACTAGGATGTTACAGTGTAGACATCAAGTAGGAGGGAGAATAGTTAATTGATTATGCAAGCCACTAAAATTTATGTAATTGTGATTTCAAAATAAGTAACTATTACGATAAGTAATGATTATTGTTTTTTTAAGAGTGAGCCATGTAGAGAATTTAGAAGATATTAGGTTTAGCTTATTTTGTTGTATGAAAACATTAAAGAGATAATAAAGATTATTTTTTTATGCTTTAAATGATCATGAATGTGAAATTTTAAATGTATACCTATCATGTTTAGTTGTTAATAATATTAATTAGATAATGAACAAATAATATTTACAAAATTAAAAATTAGTTGATTGATCGATTAAAATGTTTGGGTTTTTTTTATCATATAGATAAATATATTAAATTAGATAATAATGATAATTTATTTGAAACATAAATATTAGGATATACATTTGCATGTGAAATATATGAAGATTTGTAAAGAAATATAAAAAGATAACCTTAACATTGGGATTAAAGAAAATGAAAAAATTGTTGTATTAAAATTTACGAATAATTACTTTATCAATAAATGATAAATTGAGTACAAATTATTGCGAAATGAAAAATAAAAATATTAATATAAAATATATAAAAATTTTAAGATATAATGGAATAGTAATTGTATAAAGACAAAAATTTAATTTAGTTAATTTGTTGTGGAAGATATCAAGATTTTTGCAAAAAAATAAAAAAATAAATATCAATTGGATTGAATGATTATCATTATTAGAAACAAAAAATGTGTAATAAATTATTATCATATTGAATATAAAGTGGAGTTTAGAAATAAATAATTTATGAAAATTAATTAATGTAAATACCTTTGGTCTGTGAGAATAGTGAGGTAGATGAATAATGGGAGAGAGTTGTTGATTGCTTCTTGAAGTCATTAAGATTTCGGAAATATATATATATATATATATAATACACAAAAAATGTGATAATGAAAGAATTATCATGATATTGAACATAAAAAACATATAAAATCATTATACTATATGCAAATTAATTAATGTAAATACCTTTGGTATGTGAGAATAGTGAGATAGATGAAGGATAAGAAAGAGTTCTTGATTACATGTTGAAGTCATGAAGATTTCTGCAAAAAAATAAATAAATAAAACACAAAAAAATGTGATAATGAAGGAATTATTATCATATTAAACATAAGGAACATCAAAAATAAAATAATATATGCAGATTAATTAATGTAATTAACTTTGGTATGTGAGAATAGTGAGATAGATGAAGGATGAGAGAGAGTTCTTGATTGCAAAATGAGTTTTTATGATCAAATTGAACATGATGAATATATAAAATAAAATAATTAATGCAAATAACATAAAAAAATACCTTTGGTATGAGATAATAGTGAGGAAATATGAATGATGCAAGAGAATTTTTAATTGCTTGTTGAAGTGGTGAACATTTATGCACACACAAAAAAAATACATCAACATATGAGAATGAACAATCGATGAGAGGTATTTGTGTGGTTTAGTGTGAGAATGGAATAGATGTTTTATTTTATAATAAGAGCTCAAGAAAAAAAATAGAATTATATTTTATAGTTTGAATTGATAATTGATGATTAAGTTACTCATAGGAATAGTAATTGATAAGTTAAATTGAGTTTATTGATAAACTGAAGAAGAAAAGAATGAGAATGAAAGAATTACTCAGGTAAGAAGTTTTTTCAGGATATCTTGCTTTAGTTGAGATAATGATAGTTATTTTATCCTATTAAATATTTTAAAATCATTAAAGGAAAAATGAATAATTCATTGGCTTTTTATAAATGAATGATTGGCCAAATTTTATGGTATGCAATTTTATTTATACTCTGAACATAGTAAGTTTATAGGATAAGTTAAAATGATACATAATTCATACCCTAAAAATAGGGTAATTTATATGGTGGTTTGGCAATTTTACTCCTACCCCTAATATAGTAGTAGTTTCTATTTTAGCCCCCCAATTGTATTAGTAGTTTCTTTTTTTAAAAAAATTGGAGACGCGCTTTTACTTACTCGAAGCTATATAAGGTTCTTTTTTTTTTCTTTTTTTCGCGTGTTTGTTGCCAATCTTTTGCATCGTCCTTTGCTGTCATTTTTCATCTTCGTCTTTCGCTTGGATTCATTTGCTTACAAATATGATCCAATTTTGATTATGGTATGTATTTGATGATTGTGATTGATTTATGTTTAAGAATTTTTTGTTTCTCTGTTTTTCGTCTTCGTTTTTCTCTTAGTTTGTTGTCGTTTGTGCTCTGTTTTATCTTTCGATAGAGTTTTTGCTTAATTAAGGTAATTATTCATGTGTTTTGATCTTTTCGATTGATTTATGTGTGTTGTTGTTTCTACGGTTCTGTTATTCTTCGTGTTTTGTTTTTGATCGAATATTTTTGCTTAACTTCTGTTTTTTCGTTGATAGATCATTCTGGATTGAAGAAATTGCAATGGATGATACGGTTGGTGATATAGTTGATTTCTTTCATGAAGAAGATGCTCCTGAATTGTTTGATTTTGATAAACAAGAAGAATCCGTGCTATCTATGTTGGAAAGTAAGTCATGATGTGATATTAGTTATTCATTGATCTGATATTACGTTTTTATTGATCTGATAATAGTTCTATGTTGATATGCTATGTTTTTAGTATATTGTTTTGGATCTATATGTATTGTGGTATGATATTAGTTTTAGCTTATTTGATGTTAGTTATGCATTGATATGATATTGTGTTTGTGTTGATCTGATATCAGTTCTATGTTGATGTGATACGTTTTCAATATATTATTTTGAATCTATTAGATGATAGTTGACATCAGATCAGCGGAGTATAGATATCAGATTAGAAAGTAATAGACACCATATCAACGTACTATAGATATCAGATCAATAATATTAAACTAATCATAAAATAGAACCAAACATACTAACGATGATTATAATTATAGACATCAGATCAACTGACTATAGATATGAGATCAATTGACTATAGATATCAGATCAACTAACTATAGATATCAGATCAACTGATTATAAATATCAGATCAACTGACTATATATATCAGATCAAGCATATAAAAGAAAATAATACAATATAACTCAAAGATAATTAACAGTGTATAAAGTCATTGTCTGGATAATATGATATTACTTTTTTGTTGATCTGATATTAATTTGGAGTTGATCTGATATGTGTTTTTATTATTGTTATGATACTATTATGTATTTTATGTTTAAACTAATATGATATTATTATTTTTATACAGGTTCAAATGATGAATCTATGCAATCTTTGTGTAAATTAGTGGATGGAAATGAAAAAGCATCATACAACTTATATAATGATTATGCTTTTAGGTTAGGATTTAGTGTGAGGAAAGGTAAATATCATAAAAAAAACTACTGGAATCAGGTATTTGAGAAGATATCTTTCTAATAAATAATGAGCTAAACAATGCAAGGAGAATTTGAAGAAGATTTATACGAAAGTTGATATGCAATCTGAATGTAAAGCTTTTATTGAATTTAAGAAAAGAGAAGATGGGAGTTGGATTGTCCAAAAGCAATTCAGGAAACATAATCATGAACTGTGTCTTATAGCTGAGAGGCAGTTTTTACGTTCTCAGAGAAAGTTTGATGATTCTGCATTACAGTATTTTGAGGAATTGAAAAGTTCAGGTGTTCATCTAACCAATGGTTATCATATATTGTCCAAAGAGGTTAGTTATATTTTCAGTTTATTTTTTCTGAATCTACATAAATGTGATATTTGTTATTATCTGATATTACGTTTGAGTTGATATGATATTATATTTCTGTTGATCTGATATTACGTTTTTGTTGATCTGATATGTGTTTTTAGTATTGATATATGTGTATTTTTCAGTCTGGAGGGTCATCAAAAGTTGGTTATACCATCCGAGATGTATATAATCATTTGGAACAAGAGAAGAGGAGGAAGATTGATGGTTGTGATAGTAATGCTTTGATCAATATGTTAAAACAGAGATCTACGAATGAGAAGAATTTTTATTATGATTTTGATTTGGAAGAGGAGTCTTCATTATGTAGTGTATTTTTGAGAGATCAGAAGATGAAGCAGGATTATAGTAGATTTGGGGATTTGTTGGTTCATGATACAACTTTTCGGACAAACAAATACGACATGATCTGCGGACCTTTAGTTGGTATGGACTACCATTGTCGTAATGTTATGTTTGGTATAGGTTTCATAAAAAATGAGAAGGTGGAGTCCTTCATTTGGTTGTTTAGTACATTATTGAGATCGATGGAGAACAAGCAACCAGTGGCATTTATGACATACTAGGATTTTTTGATGGCAGCTGCTATGCGTGTGGTTTTTCTAAATGTTCATCATCGTCTTTGCGTTTTGCACATTGCAAAGAATGCTCGTAATAATATACCTCATTTGATGAGTAAAGAAGGTTTTTCAGATGCCTTTCAATTCTTGCTTAATCAAGTTTGCAAAGAAGCTAAATTTAATCACTTCTGGAACAGGTGTGTTTTTTTTGTATTTTAAATATATGTAATGCGATATGATATTAGTGTTGGAGTTGAATACATAATCTATGCTTGTATTGTACATTTTCTCAGTTAATATATCGATTTATGTTTTGGTTATATCTTGTTGTGCATTATTTGTCCATTTATATTATGTAGTTAGATGATGAAGTGTCTTGTGTGACACAATAGATTTCATCATTGGTTAAAAGACATAATATATAAATGAGGTTCGTAACCAAGATAGCTTTAGAAAAACTGTCGGTTTAGGTTATTATGTGATTTTGATAATTGGTTTGTCTAAACTAATTGAATCATATAGATATGCCCAAGGCGTATTGAACTTAACTCGTTAGGAATGATTTGTCTTGTACTGATTTAATAGACAAATCATTCTTAGTTTTCTATCTCTTAATCCCTAGACTCGAGCGGGCATGAGGATTAGACATAGTGTACTTTGATCTGGCAATGGGTGAGATCAATTGTGGCCAATAGTCTCGGTAGGTTGGGTGCGCGTGCTTAGTTGCTTTGTGTGCTGCTGCTTGTTGAAAGGAAGCCATGTACCGGTGCATCTGGGGTGATGGTGCTCCCGAGATGAGCTCGTAATGTTTATTATACTACACCCGGCTGGTGAACTTATGTCCGGTATAGTAAAAAGGTCCAGTGGTACTAGTCTAAAATTAAAGAAGTTAATAAATTAATTTATCAATAAATTAATATATTAACGAGCACTATATCTTTGATGTGCGGAGATTATGAATAAATTAATTAAGTTGTTCCAGTAGCAATTCTGGTGTAGGATGGTAGTGCCACAATTAATCCGTTAGTGGTACGATTAATTATGTATTGGGTTATTGACAAAGGTAGATTTAATTAATTGAGTAATTAATTAATCCTTGTGTCAATTGGTTGTGAATAATACCAGGAACTGGATTGGGGATAAGTGAATCCCTGTGTCAGTTGGTTGTGAATCATACCAGGAACTGGATTTGGGATAAGTGAATCCCTGTATCAGTTGGATGTGTATCAGTCCAGGAACAGGATTGAAGGAAACAGAAACCCAGTAGGATGGCTAATTCTAAACCAACTTGGGGTCTCTCTTGTAACTCTATATATAGACAAGGGATTAGCTATTCCACAACATACAATTCTATAGATTCATAATTCAAGAATCTAGAGAAAATTTTCTCTCTCTAAATTTCAGATTTCTTAAGCCTTAAGGCTACCAAAAATTTTCCAAGATTTTGGCGGCTTGTGTGTGGTTTTCTCTCTCTCCGGGGGGGTGTGGATTGTACGCGGCAGGTGCAACGGTGCTGGAATTTTTCTGGCAGGTGGATTGTGGTGATTAGCTTATCAAATTGCTAGTTAGATTGCTACCCACACAGTATACAAGCAAAGTCTTGAGGCATACAAGAGAATACCTGAGTATACGCTTCAGTAGGTAATTCTTATGTTTCCACTTTAATTAAGAATTTTTGTTGCGTGGTAAATCGAATAAGTGCAAACCCAGATCATGCGCAATGTTATTTCAAAAGGGCTGGAATAACAATTGTGCTAGCGTCTAGGCCTGGCTAGAGATTCCGATTCTGGAATGCATAGAACGAAAGTGAGTTTCTGGCTAGGCCCTGGCAGATAATCTTTCAATTGGTATCAGAGCCTGGTTTTGGGTTTTGTGCTTGTTCGATTTATTACATGGTTTTATTTGCATGTGGTTAAGAAATCCCGACTATTATGGTTACAATTGTATGGGTTTTAATTAAACTCCGGGACATGTCCGGATTTGATTTTATTATGAATGTTTGTAATAGTATAACCACGTGCTGAAAATCGTGTATGATTAGATCAAATCTGTAGTAGGATTTTTTCTATGTAATTTCGATTCTTTAATTTTCCTAGAGAGCCTTATAGTAGGAGAATTAATTTTTGTAATTGAAGGTGTTATGGTGGGCAACTTGAATTCGTGGGTTTTGGGTTATCGTTAATTCGTAGAAACCCAGGAAAACCCAGAACGAATTGCAAGAAGACCAAATAGCGTAGAAGAAGCGAATGAGAGATCGGAGGCAAGGGGTGGCGCCGGCAAAAAATCTTCGGCAGAAGTCACAGGCCGATAGCGGTATAGCTGCTGCCGCACAGCGTAGAAACTGCTGCTTAGGCGCGCTGCTGGGCCGCACATTTGGGTCGCATTCTGGCTCTTTTTTTTCTCCAGTTTTCATTTTTTGAAGTTCAAGACTCAATCCATCGAGTTACGTGATGGGACACGAGATCAAGGCAGAAGATGGAAGCGATTAAAACCATAATAGTCGGGAAATTTAATTTTTTGTATTTATTTCCCGTATTTATTGTTTTAATTTTTGTGCTTTAATTTTTATACTGTATTTTAGATGCATGATTTTATAGCATAATGGTTTTATGGTTGCATATAACTTAGGATTAGTTAATTGCATGTTAAAACTAGAAAAACCCTCAATTTAGAAATCTAAGTAGGGGCAGGTTGGTTTAATATCCCCACGGCCACCATTACGAGTTCATACGCGATGTGGGTGGGCTTGCGCGTTGGCATTAGGGCCTTCCTCCATTTGGATGAGTCCAACCCCGAGATCGCTAGATTATGAATTTATGAGTAAGATGACTAGAGTAAGTTTAACTAGGAGAAATGCAACACCCTCCCCATCTGAGGCGCACTATCCTGAGATAACAAACTCATAAGTCACGTAATGGCATACATTTAGTGTATGATCTGCAGTATTCCTCCCATCGAGGTTACGCTGCTTATTTGTACGACTGAAAGCACCGACTATTAGCTACATTAATCAATATATCGCTTGGTCAGATAGTGTAGTTAATGAACTTGCTTCTTCTCGAACGAATGTGGGTTAGCGTAAACGTCCACACTATCATGGCTTACGAGAATCCCGATGAATGAGATGCTGGTGGTTTAAATTATTATTTTGAGGGAAGTCAATAATTATTAGAATTTCGTTTGTTTCGAAATTCTAGATTAGATAACTAAAACGTTGTCTGTTTAATTTACAATTTTTGATTTGGCATTCAACTCCTTAGCTACTATATTGAAAGACAATAAGTTAACTGGACCGAATTATGTCGATTGGAGTCGTAACTTGGATATGTCCTTATGGCTGAGAGCACTCCTGTGAGAGATCATGTCATTGACGTGATTAGTAACATCAACAAGGTTGAGGTAATGGGAGGCGAAATCGTTGGTGAAAGCAAAGTCGATATTGTCCTCCGGAGCTTGCCTTAAAGCTGTGAGCAGATTCGGTTAAACTACAACATATGTTAGATGTTGTTTACTTCATCCAAGCTCTTGGTAGAGTTGGTGGCGGCTAAAAGTCTTCTTCAAGAGAAGAAGCGAGCTTTAGTCTCAGGCAAAACTTCAGAATCTTCTTCTGAGCCTGAGGCTAGAAAGAAAAAGAGAAAGCTCGAGGGAATAACTCAAAAGGTGCGAATTGTGCCTAAGCCAGATATTGCAAAGAAGAAGTCGAAAGACAAGTGCTTCAAGTGCAATAAGACGGGACATTGGAAATCGGATTGTTCAAAGCTTAAACGTACAATAGTTTTTGCCTTAATTGCTGAGACATGTTAAACGGTGATTCCCGCAAATACTTGGTGTGTGGATTCAGGTGCCACTTACCATGTTTGTAATTCTTTGCAAGGGTACCAAGTGACCCGGAAGCTTAGAGAGGGCGAGCTGGATATCTACTTGGGCGAGATTACAAGAGTGTCAGTGAAAGCAGTGGGAGTAGTCAGCCTAAATTTTGATAATTCTATACTAGATTTAGTTAATTGTCTTTATGTACGTAGTTTTAGAAAGAACCTTATTTCGGTTTCTAAACTCTTAAAGAATGGTTATAAGTTTATTTTTTCTGATTAGTCTGTATTTATTTGAAGAAATGGAAAACTTATTTGTTCTGGTTCATTGGCTGACAATTTGTTTGTGGTTAATTCTAACTCCCCTGTTGTGCAAAACATAGAAACAGATAGCTCTTTATCTAACATTAATAAGAGGAAGAAACCTTCTGAAATGAAACAAACCTATCTTTGGCATCTCAGGCCAGGTCATATAAACCTTAGTAGGATTTAGAGGTTGGTCAATGATGGATCTTCAGGTTCATTAGAGATTGACAGTTATTCAACCTGCGAATCTTGCTTGGAGGGTAAGATGACCAAGAGACCTTTTAAAGCAAAAGGTTATAGAGCCAAAGAAGTACTAGAGTTGATTCATTCTAACTTGTGTGGACCAATGTCGGTCCAAGCATGAGGTGGGTTCGAGTATTTTATCGCGTTCATTGATGACTACTCAAGGTACGAGTACATTTACCTAATGCGTCACAAGTCCGAGTGCTTTGGTAAGTTCAAAGAGTTTCGGGCAGATGTGAAGAAGTATCATGGTAAGAGTATCAAGACACTGTGATCGAATCATGGTGGGGAGTACCTATCCCACGAATTTCGAGAATACCTCAGTGAGGTAGGAATTCAGTCTCAGTTGTCTGCACCTGGCACGGCACATTAGTGTAGCAGAAAGAAGGAATCGAACTCTCATGGAAATGGTTAGGTCGATGATGAGCTATAGTGATTTGCCGAGTTCATTTGTGGGATATGCCTTAGAAACAGTGGTGAATATTCTTAATCTTGTACCATCTAAAACCGTGCCTTCAACCCCAGTAGAGTTGTGGAACGGACGAAAGCCTAGTCTAAGACACCTCAGAATTTGGGGTTACCCAGCACATGTGCTTAAGGCAGATGCGGCTAAGTTAGATGCGAGAACTGAATTAATGTTGTTTGTAAGATATCCTAGGGGAATGAAGGGTGGTCTATTTCATAGTCCTAAATATCAGAAGGTGGTGGTTAGTACCAACGCTAGATTTTTGGAGAAAGACTATATCCTAGATCACAAGCCCAAGAGTAAGATAGTACTAGAAGAGCTTAGGAGACAAACTAATAATCTTGATACACCAGCACAAGTAGATACACCACACACTGCACATGAGATCACAGATGATGCACCTACACAGGTGGTGCCTCATCGTAGTGGGAGGGTTGTATGACAGCTCAATAGGTTCATTGGCGTAGGAGAGGCATCAGACCTAGTCCCAGGGGCTCCTGAACCTGACCCGGTTAACTACAATGAGGCTCTCTGAGATAAAGATGCAGAATCTTGGCGTAAGGCAATGATATCCGAGATTGGGTGGTCAATGGACCACAATCAAGTCTGGGAGCTTGTGGACCTGCCTGATGGGTTTAAGCCCATTGGATGCAAGTGGGTCTATAAACGTAAGAGAGGACCTGACGGAAAGGTGGAAACCTTTAAAGCTAGGCTGGTGGTGAAGGGGTATACTCAGAAAGAGGGAATCAATTATGAAGAAACCTTCTTCTCGATAGCCATGCTTATGTCGATCAGGATTCTCTTTGCCATAGCTGCTCATTTAGATTATGAGATATGACAGATGGATGTCAAGACAACTTTCCTAAACGGAAGTCTTAAGGAAACCATCTTCATGCTGCAACCAGAGGGATTCATTGAAAAAGGCCAATAGCATAAGGTTTGCAGGCTTAAGAGGTCCATTTATGGACTTAAACAGGCATCCAGATCTTGGAACATCCAGTTTGATGAGGTAATCCAGTCTTACGGATTTACTCAGTGTCCGGATGAGCAATGTGTGTATCGCAGACGTGATTGAAACTCAGTGGTGTTTCTTGTGCTTTACATGGATGACATTCTATTGATTGGCAACAACAAGAAAGTGTTCTCAAACGTAAAGGCATGACTATCCAAGCAGTTTGATATGAAGGACTTAGGGGAAATGGGACATATCCTTGGGATCAAGATAATTCAAGATCGTAGGAAACGTTCGTTATCGCTCTCCCAAGCTTCATACATAGATACGATTCTGACCCGTTTTAACATACAGAACTCCAAGAAAGGTTTTCTACCTTTCAGACACAGAGTGCATCTATTTAAAGAACAGTCTCCCAAGATTGTTGAGGAGATAGAGGCCATAAAGACAGTTCCTTATGCTTCCGCAGTAGGAAGTCTAATGTATGCCATGTTGTGTACAAGGCCTGATATCTGTTATGCCGTTGGCATTGTAAGCAGATATCAGAGTAACCCAGGGAAAGATCATTGGGAAGCAGTAAAATGCATTCTCAAGTATTTGCGCAGAACGAGAGACCAAGTGTTGGTTTATTAGGCGCCTGAGCTGGTACCTCGAGGTTACACATATTCATATTTCCAAGACGACAGGAACAAGAGCAAGTCTACCTCAGGGTATGTGTTTACTCTGGGAGGTGGAGCCATAGTTTCGTGGAGTGTCAAGCAAAAATGCGTGGCGAACTCTAACATGGAGGTTGAATACGTTGCCGCATCAGAGGCAGCGAAAGAAGCAGTATGGCTCAAGAACTTCCTAGTGGATTTAGATGTGATTCCTTGTTTGCAGAAGTCTATCACGGTGTATTGTGATAACAATAGTGCAGTAGCAAACTTGAAGGAACCATGAGCCCACAAGGCGAGTAAACATATATAGCGCAAGTACCACTTGATACGAGACATCGTAAAGAGGAAAGACGTGGTTGTGTCTTAGATAGCATCAGAGGATAACCTTGTAGATCCATTCACAAAGACATTCACTTCAAAAGTCTTTGAGACTCACGTGGAGGGCATGGGAATCAGATACTTAGAAGAGCCATGACAGTTTTTCTAGATATATAGTAGCAGAGTATGTAGGGGTTGTATGTAGATGTATACTTAAAGCACAGCTTAAGTATTAGTGGGAGATTGTTGGAGTTGAATACATAAGGTATGCTTGTATTGTACATTTTCTCAGTTAATATATCGATTAATGTTTTGGTTATATCTTGTTGTGCATTATTTGTCCATTTATATTATGTATTTAGATGATGAGGTGTCTTGTGTGACACAGTAGATCTCATCATTGGTTAAAAGACATAATATATAAATGAGGTTTGTAATCGATACAGCTTTGGATAAACTATCGGTTTAGGTTATTAGGTGATCCAGATAATTGGTTTGACTAAACTAATCGAATCATATAGATATGCCGGGGCGTATTGAACTTGACCCGTTAGGAATAATTTGTCTTGTACTGATTTAATAGACAAATCGTTCTTAGTATTTTATCTCTTAATCCCTAGACTCGAGCAAGCATGAGGATTAGACATAGTGTACTTTGATCTACTAATGGGTGAGGTCAATTGTGGCCAATAGTCTTGATAGGTTGGGTGCACGTGTTTAGTTGATTGATATGCTACTGCTTGTCAAAAAGAAACCATGTACCGGTACGTCCGGGGTGATGGTGCTCCCAAGATGAGCTCGTAATGTTTATTATACTAAACCCTGCCAGTGGACTTGTGTCCGGTATAGTAAAAGGGTTGACAGGTACTAGTCTCAGAATTAAAGAAGTTAGTGAATTAATTTATCAGTAAATTAATATATTAACGAGCACTATATCTTTGATGTGGAGAGATTATGAATAAATTAACTAAGTTGTTCCAGGAGAAATTCTGGTGTATGATGGTAGTGCCATAATTAATCCGTTAGTGGTACGATTAATTATGTATTGGGTTATTGACAAAGGTAGATTTAATTAATTGAGTAATTAGTGTCAGTTGGTTGTGAATCATACCAGGAACTGGATTGGGAATAAGTGAATCCCTGTGTCATGGTTGTGAATCATACCAGGAACTGGATTTTGGATAAGTGAATCCCTGTATCAGTAGGATGTGTATCAGTCTAGAAACAGGAATGAAGGAAACAGAAACCCAGTAAGAAGGTCAATCCTAAACCAACTTGGGATCTCTCTTGTAACTCTATATATAGACAAGCGATTAGTTATTCCACAATATACAATTCTATAGATTCATAATTCAAGAATCTAGAGAAAGAAAATCTTAGAGAGAGAAAATTTTCTCTCTCTAAATTTCGGATTTCTTAAGCTGTAAGGAAGATGAAATTTGTCCAAGATTTTGACAGCTTGTGTGTGGCTTTCTCTCTCTTCGGGCGGTGCGTGGATTGTACGCGCCAGGTGCAGCGGTGCTGGAATTTTTCTAGCAGGTGGATTGTGGTGATTAGCTGATCAAATTGCTAGTTAGATTGCTACCCACACAGCATACAAGCAAAGTCTTGAGGCATAGAAGAGAATCACCTGAGTATACGCTTCAATAGGCAATTTTTATGTTTCTGCTTTAATTAAGAATTTTTGTTGCGTGATAAACCGAATAAGTGCAAACCCAGATCCTGCGCAATGTTATTTCAAAATGGTTGGAGTAGCGATTGTGCTAGCATCTAGGCCTTGCCAGAGATTCCGATTCTGGAATGCATAACACGAAAGCGAGTTTCTGGCTAGGCCTGGGCAGATAATCTTTCAATTAGTTGTTAGGTGATCTGATATTAGTTATGTATTAATCTGATGTTAATTTTGAGTTGATTTGATATATTATTATGTTACTACTTTATTCATTCTTAGTTGTAAGCTAATATGATATTAGTTATGAATTGATCTGATATTTGTTATTATTTAATCTGATAAATTAATCGGTTACTTTTTTATTCTATCAGTTTGTTGAAGGATTATAATTGCAAAGGCAACACTTGGTTGAAGAAATTAGATGAGATAAAAGAGAAGTGGTGCCCTGCTTTTAGTAAACAATATTTTTCTTGAGGGGAAGTTTCTTCCCAAAGATGTGAGACAACCAGTCGTTCGATTTCAATGAAGTTGTCAAAAACTTCTACTTTGTGTGAATTCCATCAGCAGTTTCTTGATGTTGTGACTGTGTGGAGAAACAATAGCATTACAGAGGATTTTAGATGTAGAGGAAGGGTTGATCCTTTTGTTGGAGATTCATTAATGCTTAAACATGCTGCGGAGGTTTATATAATACAGGTGTTTGTAAAATTTCAGGAGCTGTAGATCAAGATGTTATCATATAATCACTTGCAGACCGGTAGCAATAATGTTGTTTATGAATATCAGGTTTGGCGTACCAAACTTGATTTGTTTTGACACGTAGTTCGTTTTGATGAGAATGACTATACATTGAGCAGCACTTGCAATCTTTTTTCTGAGGCTGGGTTGTTATGCTCCGATGCTCTTCGTGTGTTAAATCTGAATAATAACTCGGTACATATTATTGCAACTTTAGAGTTTTTTTTTTTTTTTTGAGTTTATATGATATTAGGTTTAATTTGATTGGATATTATGTTTGAGTTGATCAGATATTACAATTGAGTGATGTGATTTTTTTTAGTTTGCTGATGATGATTCTCTATGTAATGTGAGTGATATGATATTAGTTATTATTTGATCTGATATGATTAAATTTATATTTTTTATATACTATACAGAATCCCTGAGAAGTATGTATTGAAAAGGTGCACTAAGAGTGCAAGTAGTTGTGATTATTATTCGAAAGAAGGTTATTTATTGACATCAAGTAGCTGGGAGAAAGATTCAGATTCTGTTTGGAGAGTTGAAGCAAGCAGAAAATATTTGGATTTAATTAAACATGCTCAGTCTAGTTCTGTTGCACATTCTATTCTTGAAACACTTCAATTTGGCTAGAGTTTCTATTAAATCAGAGGTTGGTCCATCCTATGTTGGTGAAAAAGAAGAAGGTTCAAACATTGTTGAAATTAGAGATCCGAAGAGAAGAAGAGAAAAAGGTGTCAGAAACATTCGTCCAAAAAGCGTTGTGGAGAAAATGTGCAATAGACCAAGAGGAAAGAAGAAGAAGGCAGTAGTATATGCATTGCGTACTAGAGAACGGGTCGCATCAATGGGGATTGAAAATTGTGGAGTTGTTGATGGTAATTTTGTCAATCCTGAGGTGGAGAAGTTGTAGTTGTACTTGTAGTTGTAGTTTATATGAATTATTTTAGTTAGTTGATATAAAAAATTAAATGACTTCCTGTTGTTGGGAGAGATTGTATGTTATATGATTTTTTTTGTGAGTTGATCATTATTTTATATGATTTCTTTTTACTGTACTTAGTTGTTTCATAACAATGACTAGAAGATTTCAGATCATAGGATTATAGACATCAGATCAGAGTATTAAAGATATCATATCAGAGTATTACTACATCAGATCAGAGGACTGTAAACATCAAATCGGAGGTCTATAGAGATCAGATCAGAGGACTATAGACATCAGATCAATAATGCGATATGATATTAGCTATTAGTTGATTTGATATTACATTTTGAGTTGATTTGATATATTAATCTGGTTGGTTGAAGATATCACATCACAACAGAAGAGATCATAGATATTAGATCAACCGATTATAGATATCAGATCAGAGGAATATATACATAGATCAACATACTATAGACATCATATAAGTGGACAATAGATATCAGATCAGAGGAGTATAGATATAAGATCAAAGTAGTATAGATATCAGATCATAGAACTATAGATTTTAATAAAATTTGTAACAATTGTGAAAAAACTCAACATTTTGAAAAAAACAATATTTATTTTCATAGAATTGAAAAACTCAGCATTGTTATGTACAATCAATCTTGCCCTATAACACACTAATATAAATTGCTAAAGACTAGATTCAAATATCTATTACAATTTTGTCCTATAAAACTTCTCAATTTTGGCTTTGAGTTTATCTTTCATTGTATTTGTTTGAGAAGCCAATATAGTATAACCATAATTGACTCTAAGAATTTGTAGAGCTCTGTTGAGAGCAGCTTTGTTCTTCCGTGCTTCTCTTGTGAGCTTTGGATCCGAAGTCTTAGTTGTTTGTGCCTTGTAGAGCTCCATGTGTCCCATTGTAAGAATGCCACAATCAGTGTGGTTCTAGTTATCTTGCCAGAAAAATTTTGGGATCTCCAAAAATTCTTTCTGCTGCTGACCCTCTTATTATCTCAACAAAATATCACAGCTGCATTAAAGATGAAAACATATATCAGATCAGTGTTAAGAAGATATCAGATCAATGTAATGAACATATCAGATCACGGGAAAGAAAATATCAGATCAATGTAAAGAAGATATTAGATGTGAAACAGTTACTTACTATGATTTTAGGAATTGTAGCGTACCAACTTTCATCATCTGGGATTTTGTTGTTCAGTACAACTACTCTTTCTTGTCATTGAATTGATACAAACAATATAGTAGTGCTCATGTTGATAAATTGGGAAGAATACCTGCTTAAATTAATATTAATCAGAAATTGATATTGATACATTGAATTCAATTAATAGAGGTATTAAAATTGTACTTACCATTTTCACGTTTAAAGTGTCCATGTTTTTGATGGCTCGTGTGACATCATCTATGAATTGAGTTCTCATGATGTCCAGAATCTCATGTTTAACCTCTTGGTGGGGAAATACTGGTTTTGGTATTATTGGTGGATGAGGGATGCCCATTTTTTTGGCAGCTGCATTTGCTTTCTTTACGTTGTTGTAGTCATTATTTGCTGATACAAACTCCAGACGTTGAATTAATGTATCCTCCATCATTGAAAGCTAAAAACATAGTGACTTGAATTTTTATTAGATGGAATAATATTTGCATATATTTGTAAATGAATTTCATATCAAAATAATTAGGATTTCATAATTTGCACAAAATTGTTGAGATATGAACAACCTTGTTGGATCTTTGTAGTTCATATGTATGATCTATGCATTTAATACTGAAAGTATTATCCATTTTGAATGATACATTGCCTAGAAGTCCGTTCGGTCCACCGAAATATATGAAGCCCCGAGTAGAGTTGTTCTCTGTATGTGAATAAAAAAAACAATGTTAACAAAAGTAAGTTGAAAATGTGCAGATCGGATCAGCAAATATAAGGCATCAGATCAGAAAATGAACACATCAGATCAGTATATAAGAGAGATCAGATCACAAAATGGACACATCAAATCGCAAAAAGACATCTGATCAACTCAAAACAGACATCAAATCACCAAAAAATAGACATCAGGTTAACTCAAAACAGACAGCAGATCAATACGAAACAGACATCTGATCACTATTTTTTAAAGAAAATCATTTCACAAAACTAAAACAAACTTAACACAGATCAAATCAGGATATAACAGATATCAGATCAAGAAAATGAAGGCATCAGATCAGAGGACTATATATGTAAATATACAATAGAGTAGAACTTACTGCTCACTAATTTTATTTTTCTTATCTTCTGTCAGGTATGCATAATCCGTGAACAGTTTCTCTTTCCCCGAGATCGTCAAGAATGGCTTATGCGTCTTGACCCAAAAAATCTGATCTCAAATGGACAGGGAGTTTTCTATCTCTATGTTTTGAGTTTGGTGTCAAGATGACATCTTCCTCGGCATTGTCTGGCTCTTCGTTGGTCATGCTAGAAACAGAGTTCATATTAGTGGATATAAGATATCAAATCATTCAAATAAAGACATCATATCAGGTAGTAATGTGTTTTTACTTACGTTATAAGGTCTATCAAGACTTCATCAACTTTTGAAGTCTTGGCTACCTTTGCAGTCTGATCTGCTTTTGAAATGATGGTGTTGATGTTTGTAGCAAGCAGTACTACATGCTCCACCATTTTTTCAGTATCTTGATCTTGTGATTCCTGCTCTGTCTCCTTCTCTTTCCCCTTGTAAGCTTCTTTTTCTTGATCAGTATCTTGATCTTGTGATTCCTACTCTGTCTCATTCTCTTTCCCTTTGTGAGCTTCTTTTTCTAGATGTTTCTCTTTTCCTGCCTCCTCATTTTTTTCATTTTCATTTTTTCCTTGCTCCTCATCTTTTTCTTTCTCATTCTAGTTTTTTTTATTTCTGTGTATTTGGTTTTTCTTTCTCCTTGACTAACATGTTATAGACCAATTGTTTTACAATTGGGTAATCCTTTTTCTTTTTTCTGCTCTCTTCCCTTTGTATCTATTCTCTTTCTATCTCTCGTGATTCAACTTCTGTTTATTTCAGCGGGAGTGGAGAGATGTGTGGTGACTGAGGTTGTTTTTCCTTTTCCTGCACCATATTTCCTTGTACTGCTTCTTCTTCAGATTCATTAAAACTATATTCAGGTGCATGTTCTTCATTTTCTGAGGATGATAACATATTGAATTTTGGTACATCATCTTTAGAGTGTGTAGTGGCGGATTTCTTCTGCATTCTGTTATAATCTTACTGTACTTTATCTGCAATTTCTGCACATGCTGTATAGAACCTTGCATCTTGTGATGGCGTTGGTTCATTTGCTTCTTTTGGGGACTTTGAGGATTGACTCTGTTGTTCAGGAGTTGTATTTTTTCCCCTCAAGTCACGGATAATCCCCTCTACTGTGCTTGTTATTGTTGCAAATGCTACAACACCTTCTAGATTGTTTGTCGCCCCAACATTGTGCCATGCTTTAATGAAAACCATCATGGACTTTGCCAAATCAACGACTGATTGTGTTATTTCTTCAGCATTTTCAAAATCATGTTGCAGAAGATAATTGTGATAGTTAGGTTGTTACATATTATAATATAAAAGATATATCAGATCACGGAAAAATAGACATCATATCATAATATAAGACATATCAAATCAAAACTATGAAAGAAAGCATACTATAGAACTAAAACATATTTAACAAAGGGAGATGAAAGGCTCATTATAAAGACATCAGATCAAGAAAAAACAGATGTCAGATCAGCACATAACACATATCAGATCACAACTATAAAAGAAAGAAACCTATATTAAGATATGAAAACATGATTTTATAGACATCAGATCATTAAATAGTACATATCAGATCAGTATATAACACATATCAGATCACAACTATAAAAGAAAGCATACTATAGAAATAAAATGTACTTAATAAAGGGATATCAGATTAAGAAAAGAAAACATCAGATCATCATATCAAAGAAATCAGATCAGAAGGATACGTTGCTCTTTGATGTGGTTGGACCTTGATCAGAAGTATAGTTGCTGGTCTTTTCAGAAGCATGTGCATGTTGTGGATTTTTGACATGCACCTCGGTTGTAGTCCTCTCTCTTATCAAGCCTTGACCATGTCCTTCCTTTCTCTCTTTAAGCTTTGCTCTCTCAAAGAGTTAACTTTGAGTCCAATTTGTGAATGTTGGTAGGTTTCTTGGAATATCTTTGTGAATTCCATACACAGCTCTATCAACATAGAATAACTGAAAAATATATATTAGATGTGAGTTAAAAAATTAAAATTTTTGAAAGCAAATCATTTTACAGACTAAAACAGACATCATATCACAAAATATACACATCAGATCAAAATATAAAAGAAATCAGATCACAACAATACAGACATCAGATCAGTAATTTTGAAAGAAAATTATTTTAAAGAACGAAAAAAATTAACCGTACATAACATATATCAGATCAACAGGAAACATATATCAGATCAAATGAATACAGATATCAGATTAGGGACTTACAATCAGAAAAGCGAGTGGTCCATTGTAGGCTGTTGATGTTGTGCCATCTTTGTGGAAATACTTTTCTTGGCATTCCACCAATGCTCTGAATGTGTAGCTACACCACTTCAGCGCCTTATTGTTAGTTTTGAATACAAAAAAGATATGGCTTGTATGAAAAACTATTATCCACAGATGACATATCATTTTGTTTCAGTATTAAATTGTTCTATTATATCATAGAACTAGATAACGGAGTGTGGAAAGACACAGTAGACATGTTATTGGTTAAAGTATTGATATATAAAAAGTATGCTCGTAACTGAGATAGTATGAACATACTATTTATATAGGTTATCGTGTGGGTTGGAAATTAGTTTATCTAGACTAATTAAATCACACGGATATGCCCGGGGCATATTGCGCACGACCAGTTTGGATAGAATTGACTTATACTGATTGGCGTAGTCAATTCGGTACTAGTATTCAGTCTCTTAATCCCAAGATTGAGACGGGCGTGAGAGTTGGATATTGTATGCTTTGATGTGCCAAAGAGTGCGGTCAATTAAGACCTATACCTCCGTAGGTTGGGTATGCGGTGTTTAGCTACTTACGTGTTGTTGCTAGTTGGAGGAATTCACGTACCGGTTCATCGAGTTGATGGTGCTCCCGAGATGAGCTCGTAAGGTTTATTATACTAAACCCGACCGGTGCACTTTATGTCCGTTATAATAAGAAGGTCGAGTGGTACTAATCTCGGATTCCAAGAAGTCGGTAAATTAGTTTGTCAGTAAATTGATAAACTGGCCAGCACTAAATCTTTAATGTGAGGAGATAGAAGAAAATATAGCGACGCGATGTAAAGTAATTTTTGAGTGGTAGTTCCATAGTTAGTCCGATAATGGTACGACTAATTATGTAATTGACTAATCGACAAAGTGAATTAATTCATCCTAAGTGTTTAATTAATATTTAATTAAAAAAGTGGATTAAGAAATTAATTCAATATGAATTAATTAATCCTAAGGGTTCGATTAAATTAAATTAACGAAGTGGGTTAAGAACTTAATTCAAATGGGTCGTCGATCAGAGTTGATTAGTCTAGGAAAGACTAAGCTGTCAACAAAAGTCAAATTAAAAGGCCCAACTCAAAAGCCCACTAGGTCTCCTTAAGAGCTCCCTATAAATAAAAAACTTAAGGCCAAAGAAACTTAAGAAAATCTTACAAGACAACTTTGTCTTCCTTGAGTGAGAAAGTTCTAGAGAGAGAGTCTCCTTCCTTCTTTGGTTTCTTTCAAAAACTAACTTAGAATCTCACTTCTCGATTTAGATTAAGCTTGAAAGATCAAACTTTTAGATAGCCCATCGATTTTTGAGTTTGCCCACTGCTGGATTTCATTTCTTTTCGCCGGATTCATCGCATTTTTGGCAAAAATTCTGCCTAGTTTTTTTTGGTGTTTGGCAGAATTTTAGTTCTTCACTTGGGCAGTTTGGCAGCTACTTCTAATCACTCCGGTAGGGGTGATTATTTGGGTGGTTTCGGTTTAAATGGCTTATTCAGTTCGGTTTATTCGGATTTTTTAGACTAACCTCATCTACCCACAAACCACACCGCATAAGCTATGAACTGTACCAAATAAGCATATTCGGTTTTTGGTTTTCAGTTCGGTTATCCAATTAACCCAAATAAACGTATTCAGATCAGAAATTGGGGATCCAATCAAATTAACCCAATTAAACATTACTAAAGTTGGCAACTTTAAGTGAAAATTGTAGCACATTTAGCAATAAAAATTGTTACTTGGCAGTGGAAAACAGAGGAATCAAGATCTCTTATGGAAGAGCGGCGTGAGAATGATGAAAAGCATCGGCTGCCAAAATTTGGGAAATGGAAAAATGAAATGAAAAATAAGAAACCTTACCTAATTTACTAAACCTAGTAAAAATTACAAGTTTAGCCCCTATTTTTTACTCGATTTTCAGGCGGGCCCCGAATAAAAATTCCAAATGCCACACCCGCCCAATTAACCGTATTTCTTAATCGGTTATCCACCCGAACCCTGAATAACCCGAATAACCCAAACTGATTAACCCGAATCACTGTGGTTTGGGTGGGTTATTCGGGTCAATCCGCATAGTGCACACCCCTACACTCCAGGGTGCTTGATCCAGCTGGGTTTGTGTTGATCTCTCCCTTGGGTTGGTGATCCACAATCCCGATTGTCCAGATCATAACCGGAGTTGAAGTGGGTTCGATTTTATTGGCGAGAAAAGTAGTGGGCAGCAGTTTTTTGGGTTAAAGGTTTGATCTTTTGGGCAGATTTAATCTTTTCGAGGGATTTTCTTTTCGTGGTTTTGATAACACACTTCGATAGATTATTGCCCACGAAATATTCGAAGTTTCTTGGAGTTATCTTTTGGATTTCGATGGTAATCGCAAGGAAATATTTGGTTTTTCTTATTGCGTTGGACTTCGCTTCAAAGGTATAACCTTTAATCCTTCCGCTTTTAATTAAAGGTTCAATCTTTATGCTTTAGATGTCGATTTAATAAATTAAATAAGTATATTCCTAGATCTATTCATGGGAAAATGAATTTGAGCCTGAGCCTTGTCGAAAGCTTCCGATTCTGGAATGCATTACACGAAAGTGAGGTTTTTGATTTAGCTGGGGCTTGTTCTGTTTTCCTTCAAAATGGTATCAGAGTGAGTGTTTTGGCTTTATACTTGTTTAATTTATTACACGGCTTTATTTTGGCATTATTTTTTTGTCGAAATGTTTAAACAGTGGTTAATAGTTTCCCGGCTATTAAGGTAGAAATTTACTTTTCATTCATAAACCCCGGGACATGTCCGGGCTCGAATTGTTTTTGAATGGAAATGTCTGTAATAGTAATAACCACGAGCTGGAAGCCATGTATGATTAGAAAAATCTTGTAGTAGGATTTGATCTAATCTTATCGTCTTTAAATTCCTAGAAAAATGCCTTGTATATAGGAATTTATGTACAACGACGAAGACGTTATTTTGGGTAACTTATATTCACGGGTTTTGGTTTCTCATAATTTTGGGTGATTTCTAATTACGTAGAAACCGAGAAAACCCAAGTGAATCGAGAGGAATCCAAATAACGAGTGGGAACGACATGACAGGATGTGTCACCGAGGCGTCAAGGAATCAACGATAGAGAAGGCCAAAATAGTCGAGAAATTTTATTTCTTTAATTTCACGTATTTATGTCTTTTCGCTGATTGTGTGTTTTTGTTTTATTTTGCAAGAACAAAAACTAAACCAAAACATTTTAAAAAGAAAAGTGCAATTAAGTAAGGTAGATTATTCGCATATTAAAACTCCAACGGTTTTATGGGTGTGAATATCCATAGTTAAGATATTGCATGTTAAAACGTAAAAATCCTCAAACTTAAAAATCTAAGTGGGAGCGGGCTGGTAAATATCCACATGGCCTCCATTACGGGTTCATTGGTGATGTGGTTAAACTTGCGTGCTGGCTTAGACCTTCCTCCCTATCGGATGAGTTTTCAACCATAGATATCACTGGAATGAATTTATAAAGGGATGACTATAGTGAGTTTAATTGGAGAAAGTTGCGACACCCTCGTCATCCGAGGCGCATTAGTATCCTAAGTAACAAACTTAGAAGTCACGTAATGGCATACACTTAGTGTACCATTTTTTAGTAACCCTCCCATCGAGGTTACGCTATCTTCATGTACGGCTAAAATTATCGACTATTAATTTCATTGATCATAAGATCGTTGGTCAGATAGTGAAATTAATGAACTTCGGTTCTTCTTGAACGAATATGGGTTGGCGTAGACGTTCACCCATCGTGACCTGTGTTAATCCCGGTGTGAGAGATGTCGGTAGAAGATTATATTGTTTTTTGAGGATTTCAATATTTTTGAAAAAGTAATACTAAAACTTGACTGTTTATTTTTTAGTTGTTGATATGTCGTTCAACCTGCTAGCTGTCATACTTAATCAGAACAAACTTACGGGTCCAAATTACATTGACTGGAAACGTAACCTGGATATTGTCTTTACCGATAAGGGTTACAAGTGTGCGCTCACTAAGGAGTGCCCCCTAAGCCCAGCGATGATGCCACCCCTGAGCAGCGATAGCCATATATGAGGTGGCAGAAGGCTGATGAGATGACCCGGTGCTACATCTTGGCTTCTATGTTGATTGTACTGCAGCACCAGCATCAATTGTTTACTTGAGCCTATGATATGATGCTCAACCTCAGGGAGATGTTTGGACATTAGGGTAGGGCAGCCAAGCATCAGATATGAGGAAACTCATAAATGCTAGGATGGCTGAGGGCACTTCACTGAGGGATCATGTGCTGGACATGATGAGCTGCATCAATGAGATTGAGGTATTGGGAGGTGATATTGATGGGGAGACCCAGGTCGATATCATCCACCAGAGCTTGCCCCCCAGTTTTGAGCAGTTTTTGTTGAACTACAATATGGGCAATCTCTCATATTCACTTCCCGAGCTCATGACTGCATTGGTGTCTACTGAGGGCCTCTTCGCAAGAAGAAGCAAGCATTGGCTATTATTGGTCCCTCAGGTTCCTCTGCTGGGCCCAAAGCCAGGAAGTAAAAGATGAAGAGAGGCCAGAGAGCAGCAGCTGATCATGGACCCAAGGTGAGCATTGCCAATAAGCATAAGCCGAAAGGCAAGTGCTTCAGATGTGGCAAGGTGGGACATTGGAAGAAGGATTGCCAGAAACCTCGAGGTATGTGTAAATTTGAAAGATTATCTGCCCGGGCCTAGCTAGAACTCACTTTCGTGCTATGCATTACAGAATCGAAATCTATGGCAAGGCCTAGACGCTAACACAGTGCTATTCCAACCCTTTTGAAATAACATTGCACAGGATCTCGGTTCGCACTCATTCGATTTACCACGCAACAAAAATTTCTAATTAAAAGAAGAATCTTAAAAAAATACCTCTGAAGCGTGCACTCTGGTGATTCTCTTGTATGCCTCAAGACTTTGATTTCACGTTGTATGGGCAATGATCTAGAAACCAATTGATCAGTTAATCACCACAATCCACTTGCCAGAAAATTCTAGCATTGCTGCACCTGGCACGTACTGTAAATGCACCGGCTAGAGAGAGAGAAAGCTACACGTAGCTGGTATAAACAGGCCAAGAATTTTGGTCAAAGGAAGGAAAAACCAGCCGCAAATTTGCTTTAAAAATCCGAATTTGAGAGAGAGAATTTTCTCTCTCTAGGATTTTCTCTCTCTATATTCTTGAATTATGAATCTATTGAATTGTGTGTCTTGAATAGCTAATCCCTTGTCTATATATAGAGTTACAAGAGAGACTCCAAGTTGGTTAAGGATTGGCCTTCCTACTGGGTTTCTGTTTTCTTGCAATCCTGTTCCTGGACTGATACATATCCAACTGATACAGGGATTCACTTATCCCAAACCAGTTCCAGGTATGATTCACAACTAACTGACACAGGGATTCACTTATCCCAAACCAGTTCCTGGTATGATTCACAACTAACTGACACAAGGATTAATTAATTACTTAATTAATTAAATCTACCTTTGTCAATAACACAATACATAATTAATCGTACCACTAACGATTAATTATGGCACTACCATCCTACACCAGAATTGCTTCTGGAACACCTTAATTAAATTATATTCATAATGTCCCCACATCAAAGATATAGTGCTCGTTAATATATTAATTTACTGATAAATTAATTAATTAACCTCTTTTAATTCCGATCCTAGTACCACTCGACCTTTTTAATATACCGGACGTAA
The DNA here is from genome assembly GCA_030378225.1 of Knoxia roxburghii. Taxonomy (NCBI): domain Eukaryota; kingdom Viridiplantae; phylum Streptophyta; class Magnoliopsida; order Gentianales; family Rubiaceae; genus Knoxia; species Knoxia roxburghii. The sequence continues at coordinate 37,472,348 of CM059415.1, read as the reverse complement.
GTCCACCGGCCGAGTTTAGTATAATAAACTTTATGAGCTCATCTCGGGAGCACCATCACCCTGGACGCACTGATACATAGTTTCTTTTTGACAAGCAGCACACCAAGTAACTAAACATGCGCACCCAACCTACCGAGACTATTGGCCACAATTGACCTCACCCATTGGTAGATCAAAGTACACTACGTCTAATCCTCATACCCGCTCGAGACTAGGGATTAAGAGATAGAATACCAAGAACAATTTGTCTATTAAATCAGTATAAGACAAATCATTCTTAATGGTCAAGTTCAATACACCCCTGGGCATATCTATATGATTCAATTAGGTTTAGACAAACCAATTATCCGAATCACATAATAACCTAAACTGACAGTTTGTCCAAAGCTGTCTCAGTTACGAACCTCATTTATATATTATGTCTTTCAACCAATGATGAGATTTACTGTGTCACACAAGACACCTGATCATCTACTTACATAATACAAATGGACATATCATTCACAACAAGATATAACCAAAACATAAATCGACATATTACTGGGAAAAAGTACAATACAAGCATAGCTTATGTATTCAACTCCAACAAAATTTAGCGGTGATTCCCACGGATACTTGGTGTGTGGATTCAGGAGCCACTAATCACGTTTGTAATTCTTTGCAGGGGTTCCAAGTGACCCAGCTGCTTAGAGAGGGAGAGTTGCAGGTCTACCTTGGGGATACTACCAGGAGTTTCTCTTATTGCAGTGGGAGTTTTGTGTTTTTATTCTTCAGACTCTATTTTACATTTAAGAGATTGTCTATATGTACCTAGTTTTTGAAAGAATTTACTTCCAGCTTTCTAAACTTTTATTGGATGGTTATAAGTGTGTTTTTTATGATAATTCTATTTTTCTTAGTAAGAACCAGAGGCTTATATGTTCTGGTACATTAGTTGACAATCTATTTTTAATTAAGACAAACTCCCCATATCTGCAAAATACAGAAACTAGTAACTCATCACCGAATCATAATAAGAGAAAAGAGTCTTCCCCTTTGAATCAAACTTATCTTTGGCACCTGAGGCTATGTCAAATCAACCTTAGTAGGATTGAAAGGTTGGTCAATAATGGGCCTTTGGGCTCATTGGAGATTGACAGCTATCCGACCTATGAGTCCTGCTTGGAGGGTAAGATGACCAAGAGGCCTTTCAAGGCAAAGGGGTATAGGGCCAATGAGGTTTTAGAGTTGATTCATTCTGACTTCTGTGGGCCTATGTCAGTTCAGGCTAGAGGTGGTGATGAGTATTTTGTGACATTCACGGATGATTACTCTAGATAAGGATACATATACCTGATGCACCACAAGTCTGAATGCTATGGCAAGTTCAAAGAGTTTAAGGCTGAGGTGGAGAACCATCTGGGTAAGAGTATCAAGGCCTTGTGATCTGATTGTGGTGGCGAATACCTCTCTAGTGAATTTAGGTCCTATTTGTCAGATGAGGGTATTCAACCCCAGTTGTCTGCACCTGGCACACCCCAGCAGAATAGTGTAGCAGAGAGAAGGAACATGACTCTTATGGATATGGTTAGATCGATGATGAGTTACAGTGAGTTGACTATCTCATTTTGGGATTATGCCTTAGAGACAACATGTTTTATCCTCAACCTTGTGCCATCTAAGTCTGTGCCTTCGACCCCAGCAGAGTTTTGCCTAGTCTGAAAAATCTCAGGATTTGGGGTTGTCCAGCACATGTGCTTGAGGCAGATGTAGGCAAGTTAGAGGCAAGAACCAAGGCTATGCTGTTTATAGGCTACCCCAAAGGAACGATAGGTGGTCTATTTTATAGTTCTCAGGATCAGAAGGTGGTGATCAGCACCAATGCCAGATTTCTTGAGGAGGACTATATTTTAGATCATAAGTCAAGCAACAAGGTAGTATTGGAAGAGCTTAGAAGTCAGTCCATTATTTCAGATGCACAAGTATAGGAAGACACACCACAAGAGATTGCACACACTATCACAGATGATGCTCTTACACAGGCTGCGCCTCGTCGTAGTGGGAGGGTTGTTAGACAGCCCGAGAGGTACATGGGTTTGGGTGAGTCTTCAGACTTTATCCCTGGTGCTCATGAACCAAACCCAGTTAGCTACAATGAGACTCTCCAGGATAAAGATGCAGATTCTTGGCAGAGAGCGATGATTGCTGAGATGGGTTCTGTGGATTCAAATCAGGTATGGGAGCTGGTAGATCTTCCTGATGGGTTTCGGCCTATTGGGTGCAAATGGGTCTACAAACAAAATAGAGGATTTGATGGGAGGGTTGAGACCTTCAAGGCTAGGCTTGTGGCGAAGGGGTATACTCAGAAAGAGGGTATCAATTATGAGGAGACCTTTTCCCCGGTAGCTATGCTTAAGTCGATCCAGATTCTCTTGGCCATAGCTGCTCATATGGACTATGAGATTTGGCAGATGGACGTTAAGATAGCTTTTCTTAATGGAAGTCTTGAGGAGACCATCTTTATGCAGCAACCAGAGCGTTTCATTGTTCAAGGCCAAGAGCACAAGTATGCATGCTTAGGAAGTCCATTTATGGACTTAAGCAAGCATCCAAATCTTGGAGCATCCATTTTAGCGAGGTTATCCAGTTCTATGGATTCACTCAGTGTCATGATGAGCAGTGTGTATATCGCAGGCGTGATGGTGATACGGTGGTGTTCTTAGTACTTTATGTAGATGACATCCTTCTGATTGGCAACAGTAAGAAGGTGTTGTCAGACGTAAAGGCATGGTTGTCCAGGTAGTTTGACATGAAGCATTTGGGAGAGGTTGGACATATCTTTGGGATCAAGATTATTCAAAATTATAGGAGACGTTCTTTGACTCTCTCTCAGGCATCCTACATAGACACAATTCTGGCCCGTTTTAACATGCAGAACTCCAAGAAGGGTTCACTACCTTTCAGGCATGGGGTGCATTTGTCTAAGGAGCAGTGTCCTAAGACTGCTGAGGAGATAGATGCCATACAGGTGGTACCCTATGCTTCTGTAGTGGGTAGCCTCATGTATGCTATGTTATGTACGAGGCCTGATATTTGCTTTGCTATTGGCATGGTTAGCATATATCAGAGTAACCCTGGGAAGGCTCACTGAGAGGCAGTAAAATGCATTCTCAAGTACTTGCGTAAGACGAGAGATATGTCCAAGTTTATAGAGCGTAGGAGCTTGTACCGTTAGGTTACACAGATTCGGACTTTCAAGTTCATATGTACAAGAGTAAGTCTACCTCTGGGTTTGTGTTTACTTTAGGAGGTGGAGCCATAGTATGGCGGAGTGTCAAGCAGAAATGCGTGGCGGACTCTACCATGGATGCTGAGTACGTTGCCGCATCAGAGGCATCGAAAGAATCTGTATGGCTCTGGAACTTCCTGGTGGACTTAGATGTGGTTCCTGAGTTGCATAGGTCTATCACAGTTTATTGTGATAACAATGGTGCAGTTGCTAACTCAAGGGAACCACGAGCCTACAAAGTAAGTAAGCACATAGAGCACAAGTACCACCTGATACGAGAGATCGTAAAAAGGGGAGACGTGATCGTGGCCAAGATAGCATCAGATGACAACCTTGCAGATCCTTTCACAAAGCCATTGACCCCAAAGGTCTTTGAGAGACATGTGGAGGGCATGGGAGTCAGATTCTTGAGGGAGCCATTTGAGTGAGCTTAAAGGTGTTCTGTAGATTTGATTATGACAGCAGTGTAATAGCGGGTTGGACAGTTTTTGTATTTCTTAGCATAGTTTTGAGTATTAGTAGGGGATTGTTAGTTTTGAAAATAGAAAAACTATGGCTTGTATAAAAAACTAATATCAACATATGGCATATAATTTTATTTCAGTATTAAATTGTTCCATTATATCATAGAAATAGATAACGGGGTATGGAAAGACACAGTAGATACCGTTATTTGTTAAAGTATTGATATATAAAAAGTATGCTCGTAACTGAGATAGTCTGAACATACTATCTGTATAGGTTATTGTCTGGTTTAGAAATTAGTTTATCTAGACTAATTAAATCACACGGATATGCCCGGGGCGTATTGAGCACGACCATTTTGGATAGAATTGACTTATATTGATCGGCGTAGTAATTTGGTCCTAGTATTCGGTCTCTCAATCCCGAGATTGGGATAGACGTGAGAGTTGGATATCGTATACTTTGATGTACCAAAGAGTGCGGTTAATTAAGACCTATACCTCAGTAGATTGGGTATGTGGTGTTTAGCTACTTACGTGCCATTGCTAGTTGGAGGAATCCATGTACCGGTTCGCCGGGTTGATGGTGCTTCTGAGATGAGCTAGTAAGGTTTATTATACTAAACTTGGCCGGTGGAATTTATGTCCAGTATAATAAGAAGGTCAAGTGGTACTAATCTCGGATACCAAGAAGTCGGTAAGTTAGGTTGTCAGTAAATTGGTAAACCGATGAGCACTAGATCTTTAATGTGGGGAGATAGAAGAAAATATAGTGGTGCGATGTAAAGTCATTTTTTAGCTGTAGTTCCATAGTTAGTCCGATAGTGGTACTACTAATTATGTATTTGACTAATCGACAAAGGGAATTAATTAATCCTAAGGGTTTAATTAATATTTAATTGAAAAAGTGGATTAAGAAATTAATTCTATGTGAATTAATTAATCCTAAGGGTTTGATTAAATCAAATTAACGAAGTGGGCTAAGAAATTAATTCAAATGGGTCGATTTGAGTTGATTAGTCTAGGAAAGACTAAGCGGTCAATGAAAGTCAAATTAAAAGGCCCAACTCAAAAGCACACTAGGTCTCCTTAAGAGCTTCCTATAAATAGAAAGCTTAAGGCCAAAGAAACTTAAGAAAATCTTACAAGACAACTTTGTCTTCCTTGAGTGAGAAAGTGCTAAAGAGAGACTCTCCTTTGTTTTTGGTTTTCTTTCAAAAACAAACTTTAAATCTCACTTCTCGATTTAGATTAAGCTTGAAAGATCAAACTTTTAGATCGGCCATCGATTTTCTAGTTTGCCCACTGCTGGATTTTATTTCTTTTCGCTGGATTCTTCACATTTTTGGCAAAAATTCTGCCTAGTTTTTTTTTGGTGTTTGGCCGAATTTTAGTTCTTCACTTGGGCAGTTCGGCAGCTGCTTCTAATCACTCCGGGGTGCTTGATCCAGCTGGGTTTGTGTTGATCTTTCCCTTGGGTTGGTGATCAACAATCTCGGTTGTCCAGATCGTGACTGGAGTTGAAGTGGGTTCGATTTTATTAGCGAGAAAAGTAGTGGGCAGCAGTTTTTTGGGTTAAAGGTTTGATCTTTTGGGTTGATTTAATCTTTTTGATGGATTTTCTTTATGGTTTTTCATAGGCTTTGATAGCACACTTCGATATATTATTGCCCACGCAATATTCAAAGTTTCTTGGAGTTATCTTTCGGATTTCAGTGGTAATCGCAAGGAAAGATTTGATTTTTCTTATTGCGTTGGACTTCGCTTCAAAGGTATAACCTTTAATCCTTCCGCTTTTAATTAAAAGTTCAATCTTTATGCATCAGATATCGATTTTATAAATTAAATAATTATATGCCTAGATCCGTTCATGGGAAAATGAATTTGAGCCTGAGCGATGTCGAAAACTTTCGATTCTGGAATGCATTACACGAAAGTGAGGTTTTCGATTTAGCCCGGGCTTGTTCTGTTTTCCTTCACTTATTTGGTCAATACTGTTGAGGGATTTTAGGAGCCGATATCTGATGTTGTTGATGCTCCCATGATGGTACAACTATGTAGTGGTCATGAAAGAGTTGCCACATAGGATCTGGGTTTACACTTGCTCGATTTACCACACAACAAAAATTTCTAATTAAAGTGGAACCTTAGAAAAGTACCTTTCAAGCGTGCACCTGGTGATTCTCTTGTACGCCTCAAGACTATGACTTCACGTTGTGTGGGCAACGACCTAGAAGCCAATTGATGAGCTACTCACAACAATCCACCTGCTAGAAAAATCCAGCACATCCGCACCTAGCGCGTACTGCAAACCCACTGCCCGGAGAGCGAGAAAGCTACACACGCAGCTAGCAATTGAAGGCAAAATTTCGGCCAACAATATCCCTGGCCAGCTGCAATTTAGCTAAGAAAATTCGACTTGGAGAGAGAAAGTTTTCTCTCTCTAAAAATCCTGTGGATTAATTGTTAAATCTTGAGTAGCTAATCCCTTGTCTATATATAGAGTAACAAGAGAGACTCCAAGTTGGTTTAGGATCGGTCTTCCTAATGGGTTTAGGTAATGAATTAGTTTCCAAATCCAATTAGGTAACCAATCTGATAGGATAAACCAAATCCTACTAGATTCCTAATCTCTAGGATTTCCTAGTTTCAATTGAAACTTAAGACTTAATTAATTAATTAAATAATTCCACTTTGTTAATTACTTAATTAACCCTTAGGAATTAATTAAATAATTCCACTTTGTTAATTACTGAAGTAACCCTTAGGAATAATTAATCAATTAATTAATTAAATTTACCTATTCAATTAACCCATTACAAAATTAATCGTACCACTAACGAATTAATTTTGGTACTACCATCCTACACCAGAATTGCTTCTGGAACAACTTAATTAAATTATATTCATTAATCTACGCACATCAAAGATATAGTGCTCATTAATTATAAATTAATTTACTGATAAATTAATTAATTAACTTCTTTAATTTCGAGACTAGTATCACTCGACCTTTTTACTATACCGGACATAAGTCCACCGGCCGGGTTTAGTATAATAAACTTTTCAACCTCATATCGGGAGCACCATCACCCCGGACACACCGATACATGGTTTTCTTTCGACAAGCAGCAGCACACCAAGTAATTAAACACGCGCACCCAACCTACCGAGACTATTGGCCACAATTGACCTCACCCATTGGCAGATCAAAGTACACTATGTCTAATCCTCATGCCCGCTCGAGTCTAGGGATTAAGAGATAGAATACAAGGATCGATTTGTCTATTAAATCAGTACAAGACAAAACATTCCTAAAGGTCAAGTTCAGTATGTCCCGGGCATATCTATATGATTCAATTAGTTTACACAAACCAATTATCTGAATCACATAATAACCTAAACTGACAGTTTGTCTAAAACTGTCTCGGTTACAAACCTCATTTATATATTATGTCTTTCAACCAATGATGAGATCTGCTGTGTCACACCAGACACCTCATCATCTATTTACATAATATAAATGGACAATTAATGCACAACAAAATATAACCAAAACATAAATCGATATATTATGGGGAAAAAGTACAACACAAGCATAGCTTATGTATTCTCCAACAATCTCCCACTAATACTTAAGATGTGCTTTAAGTATACATCTGCAAACAACTCCAATAGAATCTGCTGCTATCTATCTAGAAAAACTATCATGGCTCTGCTAAGTATCTGATCCCCATACCCTTCACGTGAGCCTCAAAGACTTTAGAAGTCAATGTTTTCATGAATGGATCTACAAGGTTATCCTCTGATGCTATCTTAGCCGCGACCATGTCTTTCCTCTTTACGATGTCTCGTATCAGGTGGTACTTGCGCGGTATTTATTTACTCGCCTTGTGGTCTCGTGGTTCCTTCGAGTTTACTACTGCACCGTTGTTATCACAATAAACCGTGATAGACTTCTGCAAACCAGGAATCACATCTAAGTCCACTAGGAAGTTCTTGAGCCATACTGCTTCTTTCGCTACCTCTGATGTGGCAATGTATTCAGCCTCTATGGTGGAGTCCGCCACACATTTCTGCTTGACACTCCGCCAAAATATGGCTCCACCTCCTAGAGTAAACCCATACCCTGAGGTAGACTTGCTCTTGTCCCTGTCGCCTTGGAAATCTGAATCTGTGTAACCTCGGGGTACCAGCTCAGGCGCCTGATAGACCAGAACTTGGTCCCTCGTTCTGAGCAAATACTTAAGAATACATTTTACTGCCTCCCAATTAGCTTTCCCAGGGTTACTCTGATATCTGCTCACCATGCCAATGCATAACAGATATCACGCCTCGTACACAACATGGCATACATGAGACTTCCTACTGCCGAAGCATATGGAACTGTCTTCATGGTCTCTATTTCCTCAACAGACTTAGGAGACTATTCTTTAGATAGAAACACTCCATGCCTGAAAGGTAGAAAACATTTCTTGGAGTTCTGCATGTTAAAATGGACCAGAATCGTGTCTATGTATGAAGCTTGGGAGAGCATTAACGAACGTTTCCTACGATCTCGAATTATCTTGATCCCAAGGATATGTCCCGTTTCCCCTAAGTCCTTCATATCAAATTGCTTGGACAGCTATGCATTTACATCTGATAACACTTTCTTGTTGTTTCCAATCAATAGAATATCATCTACGTAAAGCACAAGAAATACCACTGAGTTTCCATCACGTCTACGATACACAATGCTCATTCGGACACTGAGTAAATCCGAAGGACTGGATTACCTCATCAAACCGGAAGTTCCAAGATCTGGATACCTGCTTAAGTCCATAAATAGACCTCTTAAGCCTGCAAACCTTATGCTCTTGGACTTTCTCAATGAATCCCTCTGGTGGCTGCATAAAGATGGTTTCCTCAAGACTTCCGTTTAGGAAAGCTGTCTTGACATCCATCTGCCAAATCTCATAATCCATATGAGCAGCTATGGCCAAGAGAATCTAGATCGACTTAAGCATGGCTACCGGGGAGAAGGTTTACTCATAATCGATTCCCTCTTTATGAGTATACCCCTTCGCCACCAGCCTAGCTTTAAAGGTTTCCACTTTCCCGTCAGGTCCTCTATTACATTTGTAGACCCACTTACATCCTATAGGCTTAAACCCTTCAGGCAGGTCCATAAGCAACCAGACTTGATTGTGGTCCATTGACCCCATCTCGGATATCATTGTCTTACACCAAGATTCTGCATCTTTATCTCAGAGAGCCTCATTGTAGGCACTCCTAGGACTAGATCTGAAGCCTCTCCCATGCCAATGAACCTGTCGGGCTGTCTTACAATCCTCCCACTACGATGAGGCACCACCTGTGTAGGCGCATCATCTGTGATCTCATGTGCAGTGTGTGGTTGTTAGTTTTAAATACAGAAAAGCTATGACTTGTATCAAAAACTAATATCCACAGATGACATATCATTTTGTTTCAGTATAAATTTGTTCCTTTATATCATAGAACTAGATAACGGGGTGTGGACAGACACAGTAGATACCGTTATTGGTTAAAGTATTGATATATAAAAAGTATCCTGTTAACCGAGATAGTTTGAACATACTATCGGTATAGGTTACTGTGTGGTTTGGAATTAGTTTATCTAAACTAGTTTAAATCACACAGATATGCCTGGGCATATTGAGCACGACCAGTTTGGATAGAATTGACTTATACTGATCGGCGTAGTCAATTCGGTCCTAGTATTCCGTCTCTCAATCCCGAGATTGGGACGGGCGTGACGGTTGGATATCGTGTGCTTTGATTTGCCAAAGAGCGAGGGCAATTGAGGCCAATACCTTGGTAGGTCGGGTATGCGGTGTTTAGCTTCTTACGTGCCGTTGCTAGTCGGAGGAATCCACGTACCGGTTCGCCGGGTTGATGGTGCTCCCGAGATGAGCTCGTAAGGTTATTATACTAAACCCGGCCGGTGAACTTTATGTTCGGTATAATAAAAGGACGAGTGGTACTAATCTCGGAAACCAAGAAGTCGGTGAATTAATTTGTTAGTAAATTGATAAACCGACGAGCACTAGATCTTTAATGTGGGCAGATAGAATAAAATATAATGGCGCGATGTAAAGTCATTTTCGAGCGGTAGTTCCATAATTGGTCCGATAGTGGCACCACCGATTATGCATTTGACTAATTGACAAGGTAAATTAATTAATCCAAAAGGTTTAATTAATATTTAATCGACAAAGTGAATTTAGAAATTAATTCTATTTTGAATTAATTAATTCTAAGGGTTCGATTAAATTAAATTAACAAAGTGAGTTAAGTAAATTAATTTAAATGGGTCGATTGGAGTTTATTAGTCGGGAAGACTTAGCGGTCAACGAAAGTCAAATTTAAAGGCCTAACTCGAGAGCCCATTAGGTCTCCATTAGAGCTCCTTATAAATAGAAAGCTTAAGGCCTAAGAAACTTAAGAAAATCTTGCAAGACAACGTTGTCTTCCTTGAGTGAGAAAGTTCTAGAGAGAGACTCTTCTTCCTTCTTAGGTTTCTTTCAAAAATGAACTTGGAATCTCACTTCTCGATTTAGATTAAGTCCAAAGATCAAATTTTTAGATAGCCCACCGGACACTGTTCATCGGGTACTGTTCACCGACACTGTTCACTGGACACTGTTCATCGGATACTGTTCACCGGACACTGTTCACCGAATTCACTGTTCACTCCGGGGTGCTTGATCCAGCTGGGTTTGTGTTGATCTCTTCCTTGGTTTGGTGATCCACAATCCCGGTTGTCCAAATCGTGACCGGAGTTGAAGTGGGTTCGATTTTATTGGCGAGAAAAGTAGTAGGCAGCAATTTTTTGGGTTAAAGGTTTGATCTTTTGGGCAGATTTGATCTAATTGAGGGATTTTCTTGGCGGGTTTCTCGTGGGCTTTGGTAGCAGACCTCGATAGACTATTGCCCACGCAATATTTGAAGTTTTCTCGGAGTGATCTTTTGGATTTCTTGTGGAATTCGCGTAAAAATTGGATTTTTTCTTTAGGCAAGGGACTTCGCTACAAAAGGTAAAATCTTTAATATTCCGCTTTAATTAAAGATTTAATTTTTTATGTCCCGATTAATAAATTAAATAAGTATAAGCTAAGATCCGTTCATGGGTAAACTAATTTGAGCCTGAGCTTGGTCGAAAGCTTCCGATTCTGGAATGCATTGCACGAAAGTGAGGTTTTCGATTTAGCCCGGGCTTGTTCAGTTTTCCTTCAAATTGGTATCAGAGCGTTGGTTTCGGTCTTATACTTGTTTGATTTATTGCACGGCTTTATTTTGGCATTATTATTTTTGTCGACATGCATAAATAGGTGGTTATTGGTTTCCCGGCTATTATGGTAGAAATTTAATTTTCATTCATAAACCCCGGGACATGTCCGGGCTTGTTTTATTTTTGAATAGAAATTTCTGTAATAGTAATAACCACGAGCTGGAAGCCGTGTAGGATTAGAAAAATCTTGTAGTAGGATTTGATCTAATGATGTCGTCTTTAAATTCCTAGAAAAACGCCTTTGTATATAGGAATTTATGTACTATGACGAAGACATTATTTGGGGTAACTTATATTCGTGGGTTTTGGTTTTTCATAATTTTGGGTGATTCCTAAGTATGTAGTAAACTGAGAAAAACCGGGCGAATCGAGAGAAATCCAAATAACGAGTGGGAGCGACACGACGGGAAGTGTCACCGAGGCGTCAAAGAATCAACGATAGAGAAGGCCATAATAGTCGGGAAATTTTATTTGTTTAATTTCCCGTATTTATGTATTTTCGTTGATTGTGTGATTTTCATTTTATTTTGCATGAACGAAAACCAAACCAAATTTTTTTTAAAAGGTAATGTGCAATTAACTAAGGTAGATTATTCGCATATTAAAACTCCAACGGTTTTATGGGTGCGAATATCCATAGTTAAGATATTGCATGTTAAAATGTAAAAATCCTCAAACTAATTACATTCGTGGGTTTTGGTTTAATCGTAATTTTGGGTGATTCCTAATTACGTAGAAAACCGAGAAAACCCGGACGAATCAAAATTAAAAATCTAAGTGGGAGCAGGTTGGTTAATAGCCCCATGGCCTCCTTTACGGGTTCATTAGTGATGTGGTTAAACTTGCGTGCTGGCTTAGACCTTCCTCCCTATCGGATGAGTTTTTAATCACAGATATCACTGGAATGAATTTCTAAAGGGATGACTATAGTGAGTTTAATTGGTGAAAGTTGCAATACCCTCGCCATCCGAGGTGCATTAGTATCCTAAGTAACAAACATAGAAGTCACGTAATGGCATACACTTAGTGTACTGTTTTTAGTATCCCTCCCATCGAGGTTACGCTATTTACGTGTACGACTAAAATTATCGACTATTAATTTCATTGATCATAAGATCGTTGGTCAGATAATGAGATTAATGAACTTCAGTTCTTCTCGAACGAATGTGGGTTGGCGTAGACATTCACCCATCATGACCAGCGTTAATCCTGGTGTGAGAGATGTCGGTAGAAGATTATATTGGTTTTATGAGGATTTTCAATATTTTTGAAAAAGTATACGGAAACTTGAATTGTTTATTTTTCGGTTATGATATGTCGTTCAACCCGCTAGCTGTCATTTTGAACCAAAACAAACTCACGTGTCCAAACTATATTGACTGGAAACGTAACCTGGACATTGTCCTTACCGCTGAGGGTTACAAGTACGTGCTTACTGAGGAGTGTTCCCCTGAGTAGGGCAGCCAAACAGTCAGCTATGAGGAAACTCATGAATGCTAGGATGGCTGACGGCACTTCAGTGAGGGATTATGTGTTGGACTTGATCAGTTGCATCAATGAGATCGAGGTACTGGGAGATGATATTGATGGGGAGACCCAGGTCGATATCATTCTCCAGAGCTTGCCCCCCAGTTTTTGAGCAGTTTCGGTTGAACTATAATATGGGCAAGCTCTCATAATCACTCTCTGAGCTCATGACTGCATTGGTGTCAGCTGAGGGCCTATTCGCTGAGAAGAAGTAAGCCTTTGCTACTGTTGTTCCTCAGGTTCCTCTGCTGGGCCCAAAGCCAGGAAGCAGAAAAGGAAGAGAGGCCAGAAGGCAGGAGCTGATCATGGACCCAAGGCGGGCATTGCCAAGAAGCACAAGTCGAAAGGCAAATGTTTCAGATATGGCAAAGCAGGACATTGGAAGAAGGACTGCCCAAAGCCTCGAGGTAAATGTAAATTTTCCCTAGTTACTGAGACGTGATTAGTGGCGATTCCCATAGATACTTGGTGTGTGGATTCAGGAGCCACTGATCACGTTTGTAATTCTTTGCAGGGGTTCCAAGTGACCCGGCTACTTAGAGAGGGAGAGTTGCAGGTCTACCTTGAGGATACTACCAGAGTTTCTGTTGCTGCAGTGGGAGTAGTTTGTCTTTATTTTTTAGACTCTACATGACAATTTGTTTTTAATTAAGACATACTCCCCAGTAATGCAAAACACAGAAACTAGTAACTCATCACCGAATCATAATAAGAGAAAAGAGTCTTCCCCTTTGAATCAGACTTATCTTTGGCACCTGAGACTAGGTCATATCAACCTTAGTAGGATTCAAAGGTTAGTCAAGAGTGGGTCTTTGGACTTGCTAGATATTGACAACTATTCGACCTGTGAGTCCTGCTTGGAGGGTAAAATGACCAAGAGGCCTTTCAAGGCAAAGGGGTATAGGGCCAAGGAGGTTTTAGAGCTGATTCATTCTGACGTGTGTGGGCCTATGTCAGTTCAGGCTAGAGGTGGTTATGAGTATTTCGTGACTTTCACGGATGATTACTCTAGATATGGATACATATACCTGATGCGCCACAAGTCTGAATGCTTTGGCAAGTTCAGAGAATTCAAGGTAGAGGTGGAGAACCATCTGGGTAAAAGTATCAAGTCACTGCGGTCTGATCGCGGTGGCGAATACCTCTCTAGTGAATTTAGATCCTATTTGTCAGAGGAGGGTATTCAAACCCAGTTGTCTGCACCTGGCACACCCCAGCAGAATGGTGTAGCAGATAGGAGAAATAAGACTCTTATGGAGATGGTTAGATCGATGATGAGTTACAGTGAGTTGCCTATCTCGTTTTGGGGTTATGCCTTGGATACAGCATGTTTTATCCTCAACCTTGTGCCATCTAAGTCTGTGCCTACGACCCAGTAGAGTTGTGGAGTGGGCGAAAGCCTAGTATGAGATATCTCAGGATTTGGGGTTGTCCAGCACATGTGCTCGAGGCAGATGCAGGCAAGTTAGAGGCGAGATCTAAGGTTATGCTGTTTATAGGCTACCCCAAAGGAATGAGAGGTGGTTTATTTTATAGTCCTCAGGATTAGAAGGTGGTGGTCAGCACCAATGCCAGATTTCTTGAGGAGGACTATATTTTAGATCACAAGTCAAGCAGCAAGGTAGTATTGGAAGAGCTTAGAAGTCAGTCCACTATTCCAGATGCACAGATACAGGAAGATACACCACAAGAGACTACACACACTATCACAGATGATGCTCTTACACAGGCTGCGCCTCGTCGTAGTGGGAGGGTTGTGAGACAGCCCAAAAGGTACATGGGTTTGGGTGAGTCTTCGGACTTTATCCCTGGCGCTCATGAACCAGACCCAGTTAACTACAATGAGGCTCTCCAGGATAAAGATGTAGATTCTTGGCAGAGAGCGATAATTGCTGAGATGGGTTCTATGGACTCAAATCAAGTATGGGAGCTGGTAGACCTTCCTGATGGGTTTAGGCCTATTGGGTGCAAATGGGTTTACAAGCGAAAGAGAGGATCTGACGGAAAGGTTGAGACCTTCAAGGCTAGGCTTGTGGCGAAGGGGTATACTCAGAAAGAAGTGATCGATTATGAGGAGACCTTTTCCCCGGTAGCTATACTTAAGTAAATCCGGATTCTCTAGGCCATAGCTGCTCATATGGATTATGAGATTTGGCAGATGGACGTCAAGACAACTTTCCTTAATAGAAGTCTTGAGGAGACCATCTTTATGCAGCAACCAGAGGGCTTCATTGTTAAAGGCCAAGAACACAAGGTATGCAGGCTTAGGAGGTCCATTTATGGACTTAAGCAGGCATCCAGATCTTGAAACATTCGTTTTGATGAGGTTATCCAGTCCTATGGATTCACTCAGTCTCCGAATGAGCAGTGTGTTTATCGCAAGCGTGATGGTGATATGGTGGTGTTCCTCGTACTTTACGTAGATGACATTCTTCTGATTGGCAACAGTAAGAAGGTGTTGTCAGACGTAAAGGCATGGTTGTCCAGGCAATTCGATATGAAGGATTTGGGAGAGGATGGACATATCCTTGGGATTAAGATTATTCGAGATCGTAGGAGACGTTTTCTGACTCTCTCTCAGGCATCCTACATAGACACGATTCTGGCCCGTTTTAACATGCAGAACTCCAAGAAGGGTTCACTACCTTTCAGGCATGGAGTGCATTTGTCTAGGGAGCAGTGTCCTAAGACTGCTGAGGAGATAGATGCCATAAAGGCAGTACCCTATGCTTCTGCAGTGGGTAGCCTCATGTATGCTATGTTGTGCACGAGGCCTGATATTTTCTTTGCCGTTGGCATGGTTAGCAGATATCATAGTAACCCTGGGAAGGCTCACTGGGAGGCAGTAAAATGCATTCTCAAGTACTTGCGTAGGACGAGAGATTATGTCCTAGTTTATAGAGCGCAGGAGCTTGTACCATTGGGTTACACAGATTCGGACTTTCAAGGAGATTTGGACAAGAGTAAGTCTACCTCTGGGTTTGTGTTTACTCTAGGAGGTGGAGCCATAGTAAGGATGAGTGTCAAACAGAAATGCGTGGCGGACTCTACCATGGAGGCCGAGTACGTTGCCGCTTCAGAGGCAGCGAAAGAGGCTGTATGGCTCAGGAGCTTCCTGATGGACTTGGATGTGGTTCCTGAGTTGCCTAGGTTTATCACAGTTTATTGTGATAACAATGGTGCAGTTGCTAACTCGAGGGAACCACGAGCCCATAAGGTGAGTAAACACATAGAGCGCAAGTACCACCTAATACGATAGATCGTAAAGAGGGGAGACGTGATCGTGGCCAAGATAGCTTCAGATGACAACCTTGCAGATCCTTTCACCAAGCCATTGACCCCAAAGGTCTTTGAGAGACATGTGAAGGGCATGGGAGTCAGATTCTTGAGAGAGCCATGTGAGTGAGCTTAAAGGTGTTCTGGAGATTTCATTATGACAACAGTGTAGTAGCAGGTTGGACAGTTTTTGTACTTCTTAGCATAGCTTTGAGTATTAGTGGGAGATTGTTAGTTTTGAATACAGAAAAGCTATGACTTGTATCAAAAACTAATATCCACAGATGACATATCATTTTGTTTCATTATAAATTTGTTCCTTTATATCATAGAACTAGATAACGGGGTGTGGACAGACACAGTAGATACCGTTATAGGTTAAAGTATTGATATATAAAAAGTATGCTCGTAACCGAGATAGTCTGAACATACTATCGGTATAGGTTATTGTGTGGTTTGGAAATTAGTTTATCTAAACTAGTTTAAATCACACAGATATGCCCGGGGCATATTGAGCATGACCAGTTTGGATAGAATTGACTTATACTGATCGGCGTAGTCAATTCGGTCCTAGTATTCCATCTCTCAATCCCGAAATTGGGACGGGCGTGAGGGTTGGATATCGTGTGCTTTGATTTTCCAAATAGCGAGGTCAATTGAGGCCAATACCTCGGTAGGTTGGGTATGCGGTGTTTAGCTTCTTACGTGCCGTTGCTAGTCGGAGGAATCCACGTACCGGTTCGCCGGGTTGATGGTGTTCCCGAGATGAGGTCGTAAGGTTATTATACTAAACCCGGCCGGTGAACTTTATGTTCGGTATAATAAAAGGACGAGTGGTACTAATCTCGGAAACCAAGAAGTCGGTGAATTAATTTGTTAGTAAATTGATAAACCGACGAGCACTAGATCTTTAATGTGGGCAGATAGAATAAAATATAATGGCGCGATGTAAAGTCATTTTCGAGCGGTAGTTCCATAATTGGTCCGATAGTGGCACCACCGATTATGCATTTGACTAATTGACAAGGTAAATTAATTAATCCAAAAGGTTTAATTAATATTTAATCGACAAAGTGAATTTAGAAATTAATTCTATTTTGAATTAATTAATTCTAAGGGTTTGATTAAATTAAATTAACAAAGTCGGTTAAGTAAATTAATTTAAATGGGTCGATTGGAGTTGATTAGTCGGGAAGACTTAGCGGTCAACGAAAGTCAAATTTAAAGGCCTAACTCGAGAGCCCATTAGGTCTCCATTAGAGCTCCTTATAAATAGAAAGCTTAAGGCCTAAGAAACTTAAGAAAATCTTGCAAGACAACGTTGTCTTCCTTGAGTGAGAAAGTTCTAGAGAGAGACTCTTCTTCCTTCTTGGGTTTCACTCAAAAACGAACTTGGAATCTCACTTCTCGATTTAGATTAAGTCCAAAGTTTAGATAGCCCACCGGACACTGTTCATCGGGTACTGTTCACCGAACACTGTTCATCGGACACTGTTCACCGAATTCACTGTTCACTCCGGGGTGCTTGATCCAGCTGGGTTTGTGTTGATCTCTTTCTTGGGTTGGTGATCCACAATCCCGGTTGTCCAGATCGTGACCGGAGTTGAAGTGGGTTCGATTTTATTGGCGAGAAAAGTAGTGGACAGCAATTTTTTGGGTTAAAGATTTGATCTTTTGGGCAGATTTGATCTAATTGAGGGATTTTCTTGGCGGGTTTCTCGTGGGCTTTGGTAGCAGACTTCGATAGATTATTGCCCACGCAATATTTAAAGTTTTCTCGGAGTGATCTTTTGGATTTCTTGTGGAATTCGCGTAAAAATTGGATTTTTTCCTTAGGCAAGGGACTTCGCTACAAAAGGTAAAATCTTTAATATTCCGCTTTAATTAAAGATTTAATTTTTTGTGTCCCGATTAATAAATTAAATAAGTATAAGCTAAGATCCATTCATGGGTAAACTAATTTGAGCTTGGTCGAAAGCTTCCGATTCTGGAATGCATTGCATGAAAGTGAGGTTTTCGATTTAGCCCCGGCTTGTTCAGTTTTCCTTCAGTGGTGTATCTACTTGTGCAGTTACATCAGGATTAGTTTGTCGTCTAAGCTCTTCTAGTACCATCTTACACTTGGGCTTGTGGTCTAGGACATAGTCCTCTTCTAAAAATCTAGCGTTGGTACTAACCACCACTTTCTGATCTTTAGGACTATAGAATAGACAACCTTTCGTTCCCCTAGGATATCTTACAAACAACATTAATTCTGTTCTTGCATCTAACTTAGCCGTATCTACCTTAAGCACATGTGCTGGGCAGCCCCAAATTCTGAGATGTCTTAGACTTGGCTTGCGACCATTCCACAACTCTACTGGGGTTGAAGGCACGGTTTTAGATGGTACAAGTTTAAGAATATACATTGTCGTTTCTAAGGCATATCCCCAGAACGGACTTGGAAAATCACTATAGCTCATCATGGACTTAACCATTTCCATAAGAGTTTGATTCCTCCTTTCTGCTACACCATTCTGCTGTGGTGTGCCAGGTGTAGACAACTGAGACTGAATTCCTACCTCAGTGAGGTAATCTCGAAATTCATGGGATAGGTACTCTCCACCACGATCTGAATGTAGTGTCTTGATACTCTTACCATGATGCTTCTCCACATCCATCCGAAACTCTTTGAACTTGCCAAAACATTCGGACATGTGGCGCATTAGGTAAATGTACCCGTACCTATAGTAGTCATCCGTGAACGTCACGAAATACTCAAATCCCCCTCGTGCCTGGATCGTCATAGGTCCACACAACTCAGAATGAATCAACTATAAGACTTCTTTAGCTTTATAACCTTTTCCCTTAAAAGGTCTCTTGGTCATCTTACCTTCCAAGCAAGATTCGCAGGTTGCATAACTGTCAATATCTAATGAACCCAAAAGTCCATCATTGACCAACCTCCGAATCCTACTAAGGTTTATATGACCTAGCCTGAGATGCCAAAGATAGGTTTGATTCATTTCAGAAGGTTTATTCCTCTTATTAATGTTGGATCCTGAGCTATCTATTTCTATGTTTTGCGCAACGGGGTGTTAGAGTTAACCACAAACAAATTGTCTGCCAATGAACCAGAACAAATAAGTTTTCCATTTCTTCTAATAACAACACAATCATCAGAAAAATAAACTTATACCCGTTCTTCAAGAGTTTAGAAACCGAAATCAAGTTCTTTCTAAAACTCGGTACATAAAGACAACTAACTAACTCTAAGCCAGAATTTTCAAAATTCAACTTAACTACTCCCACTGCTTCTACTGACACTCTTGTAGTATCGCCCAAGTAGATATCCAATTCGCCTTCTCTATGCTTCTGGGTTACTTGGAACCCTTGCAAAGAATTACAAACATGGTCAGTGGCACCTGAATCCACACACCAAGTATCTGTGGAAATTGCCGCTAAGCATGTCTCAATAATTAAGGCAGAATTTATCGTACTTATAAGCTTTGGACAATCCGCTTTCCAATGTCCCGTCTTATTGCACTTGAAGCACTTGTCTTTTGACTTCTTTTTTGCAATACATGGCTTAAGCGCAATTTGCGCCACTTGAGCTATTCCCTCGAGCTTCTTCTTCTTCTTTCTAGCCTTAGGCTCAGAAGAAGATTCTGAAGCTTCGACTATAACTAAAGCTCTCTTCTTCTCTTGAAGAAGACTTTTGACCACCACCAACTCTACAAAGAGCTCGGATGAAATCCACAACATCTTACTTATGTTGTAGTTCAACCGAATCCACTCATAGCTTTGAGGCAAGCTCTGGAGGACAATATCGGCTTTGGTTTCACCAACGATTTTGCCTCCCACTACCTCAACCTTGTTGATGTTACTAATCATGTCAATGACATGATCTTTCACAGGAGCGCTCTCAGCCCTAAGGACAATGTCCAAGTTACGACTTCCATCGACATTATTAGTTCTAGTTAAATTGTTGGTTTTCAAAATAGCAGCTAAGGGGTTGAATGCCATATCAATTTAAACTGGAAAATTATTAAACAATGTTTCAGTTATATATACTTAGAATTTAAAAACATGAAATTCTATTAATTATTGACTTCCCTCAAAACAATAATTATAACCCACCAACATCTCATCCACCGGGATTCTCGCAAGCTATGCAGTGTGGACGTTTACGCTAACCCACATTCGTTTGAGAAGAACCAAGTTTATTAACTACACTATCTGACCAACGATCTTTTGATTAATGTAGCTAATAGTCGGTGCTTTTAGCCGTACAAGTAAGCAACGTAACCTCGCAGGAGGAATACTGCAGATCGTACACTAAGTGTGTGCTATTACGTGACTTCTGAGTTTGTTACCTCAGGATAGTGCACCTCAGATGGAGAGGGTGTCGCATTTCTCCTAGTTAAACTCGCTCTAGTCATCATACTCAGAAGTTCATAGTCTAGCGATCTCGGGGCTGGACTCATCCGAATGGAGGAAGGCCCTAATGCCAAGGCGCAAGCCCACCCATATCGCATACGAACCCGTAATGGTGGCCATGGGGATATTAAACTAACGCTCTCCCACTTAGATTTCCAAATTGAGGGTTTTTCCAGTTTCAACATGCAATTAACTAACCTTAGTTATATGCAACCATAAAACCAATCATGCTTTAAATTCATGCATCTAAGATACAGCATAAAATAAAGCATAAAAATTAAAACAATAAATACGGAAAATAAATATGAAAAATAAATTTCTCGACTATTATGGTTTTAATTACTTTCATCCTTTGCCTTGATCTCGTGTCCCATCACGTCACTCGATGGAGAGAGTCTTGAACTTCAAAAAAAAAAAACTACAGGAAAATGGGCCAAAACGCAGCCCAAACGGCCCGAACGACCCGCCCGTGCCGCAGCACCACCCGCGCCCACAACCTGTATGGGCAGTGCGCGCGGCCCTGCTGCGCTCGCGCGCACAGCCCACACAGGCCGTGCGCGCCTAGCAGCATCGCGCAGCAGCTGCTGTGCGCTGCTGTCGCAGGACCTGCTATTTGTCGACGGCTGTTGCTGCCGGTAGTGGTTGCCGGCGCTGCCTCCTGCTGCCATCTCCTTCTTCATTTTTCCCACGCTATTTGGTCTTCTTGTAATTCGTTCGGGGTTTTCCTAGGGTTCTACAAATTCACGATAACCCAAAACCCACGAATTCAAGTCGCCCACCATAACGCCTTCGATTACAAAAATCAATTTTCCTACTACAAGGCTTTCTAGGAAAATTAAAGAATCGAAATTACGTAGAAAAAATCCTTCTATAGATTTAATCTAATCCTACACAGCTTCCAGCACGTGGTTATACTATTACAAACATTCATAATATCTTTGATGTGGGGAGATTAAAGAATAATTAATTTAGTTATTCTGGAAGCAATTCTGGTGTAGGATAGCAGTGCCATAATTAATCCGTTAGTGGTATGATTAATTATGTAGTGGGTTAATTGATAAAGTAGAATTAATTATTTAATTAATTATTCATAAGGGTAAATTAAGTAATTAACAAAGTGGAATTAATTAATTAAATCTTAAAGTTCAATTAGAATTAGGAAATTCTAAAGATTAGAAAATCCTATTAGATTTGGTTACCTAATTGGATTTGGAAACTAATTAATAACCTAAACCCATTAGGAAGGCCAATCCTAAAGTAACTTGGGGTCTCTCTTTTAACTCTATAAATAGACAAGAGATTAGCAATTCACAATACACAATTCATAAATTTTCAAAACAAGAAAACTAGAGAGCGAATTTAGAGAGAGAAAACAAGTTTTTCCCTCGAAGTCAATTCTCTCAGGCAGAGGGGGTTCTCACCTCAGGCGGAGGGTTCTCACCTCAGGCGGAAGTCGGGCAGTACTAACTCCTGGAGGCGACAGCAAGGTTGAACTGGCGATGGCGAGCTGCTGGATTTTCTTCGATGAGATCTTTTTTTTGGTGATTGTTGATCAAGTGCTCGTTAGATCGTTGCCCACACAACATACGATCAAAGTCTTGAGTCATACAAGAGAATCACCTAAGTACATGCTTCAAGAGGTAATTCTTAAACTTCCGCTTTAACTAGGGATTAATTGTTGCGTGGCAAATCGAGCAAGTATAAGCTAAGATCCTGCGCAATATTATTTCAAGCAAGGATTTCAATAGTGATAGTGCTAGAGTTTAGGCCTGGTCAAGAATTCCGATTCTGGAAAGCATAGCACGAAAGTGAATTTGTGACCGGGCCCGGGCAAATAATCTTTCAATTGGTATCAGAGCCTGGTTTTAGCTTTGTGCTTGTTCGATTTGTTACATGGTTTTGTTTGCAGGTGGTTCAGCACATGTGCTTAAGATAGATGCGGCTAAGTTAGATGCAAGAACAGAAGTAATGTTGTTCGTAGGATATCCTAGAGGAATGAAAAGTGGTCTGTTCTATAGTCCTAAAGATCAGATGGTGGTAGTTAGCACTAACGCTAGATTTTTAGAGGAATACTATATTCTAGATCATAACCCCAAGAGTAAGATAGTACCAGAAGAACTTAGAAATCAATATGATATTCCTAATGCACCAGCACAAGTATCACAAATGATGTGCCTACACAGATGGTCCCTTGTCATAGTGGGAGGGTTGTGAGACAGCCCCACAGGTTCATTGGTGTGGGAGAAGCCTCTGACTTAAGAATAAATTAATTAATTGTTCTGAAAGTAATTCTAGTGTAGGATGGTAGTGCCAAAATTAATCCGTTAGTGGTACGATTAATTTTGTAGTGGGTTAATTGAATAAGTAGAATTAATTAATTAATTAATTAATCCTAAGGGTTAATTAAATAATTAACAAAATAAAATTATTTAATTAATTAATTAAATCTTAAGTTTCAATTAGAAATAGGAAATCCTAGAGATTAAGCAATCTAATTGGATTTGGATTATCCTATTAGATTAGTTACCTAATTGGATTTGGAAACTAATTACCTAACCCATTAGGAAGGCCAATCCTAAACCATCTTGGGGTCTCTCTTTTAACTCTATAAATGGACAAGGGATTAGCAATTCTACATACACAATTCATAACTTTTCAAGACAAGCAAACTAGAGAGAGAAAACAAGTTTCTCTCTCGAGGTCAATTCTCCCAGGCGACGGCAGCAAGGATCACTGGCGGCCAGAAAATATTTCCGGCGGCAGGTGGCAGTTTTTCTGGCGGCATCAGGTTACGGCAGTTGGAGAAATTACGGCTAGGCGATGCAGCTGTTGAAGCTATTTTTCGACGTGTTTTTTGAAGATTGTGGTAATTACTGATCAATTGTTCATTATATCATTGCCCACACAACGTACGATCAAAGTCTTGAGTCATACAAGAGAATCACCTGAGTTTACGCTTAAAGAGGTACTTTTAAACTCCAGCTCTAATTAGAAATTATTTGTTCCGTGATAAATCGAATAAGTGCAAACCAAAATCCTGCGCAATGTTATTTCAAGCAAGGAAAGTGAATTTGGAATGCATAGTATGAAAGTGAATTTCTAATTGTGCCCGGCCAGATAATCTTTCATGAAAATCACGTGCTAGGCAGCTAGCCGGCAGCGGTTTGCAGGAATTTTCTGACGAATCCTTTTGTGTTCTTTTACTGATCAATTGTTCATTAGATCGTTGCCCACACAACGTACGATCAAAGTCTTGAGGCATACGAGAGACACTATTAGAATTTTGGCCTTTTAAAATACTTGAAAATATTTTAATAGATAATATTTGATTGCATTTTATCTATGGCGACATGTACTTTTTGTGTTATCTATTCTAGTGTGGTCAAAGGTGTATTAGATTACATGACACTTTTTAATGTGAACATATACGTTAAACGTGTGGAATTAGACTAACATAAGTATATACCATGATAAATCATCTATCATGACACGGTTGTTGGTTATATAGTGTTATAGATGTTAACATGTTAATACATAATAAAGTGTTTGGATAGAAAACCTATTATGACAATTTTAATGTTCATACAAATATCAGAATATCATAAAGTTATTTTCATTATATTATATAATTGAAAATATAAAAATATATTTAAATATATAGAATATGACGTCATTTGTAAGTAAATATACAAATAGTCTTAGGCTGTTGAAATTCTAGCCTATAGGCATCCAAACCCAATCATTCTCTTCATTTTGGATGTGGGACAGCACCAGATGACTTTCAATCACACTTAATAATGTAATTATATATGTATTACAATTACACTATACATACTAATATATTAATACCTTAATATATTAACAAAAAAATAACATTTGATTGTGTTTCTATACTTATAATATTTTAATTACACTTGTTAGTGTTTTGATTGAAATTTTATCATAACACTTATTTTTAGTGTCATGGTAGAATTTTATTGGGTGACACATTAAAATAGTTATAACAATACTACTCTTGTAGTATTTTAAAACATATAAATAAGTTAATGTTTAATGTGATTGTAGATTTTAATAGATACATTTATAGTTTGTGTTATGAAATATGTGTGGTGAAAGCTCAAAATTCTAGTAGTGAGAATCACCTGCGTAACACGCTTCAAAAGGTATTTCTAAACTTCCGATTTAATTAGAAATTGTTTATTCCGTGATAAATTGAATAAGCGCAAACCAATATCCTGCGCAATGTTATTTCAAGCAAGGGTTGGAATAGTGATTGTGCTAGAGTCTAGGCCTGGTAAAGAGTTCCGATTCTGGATTGCATAGCACGAAAGTGAATTTTTGACCGGGCCCGGGCAGATAATCTTTCAATTTGTATCAGAGTCTGGTTTTTGTTTTGTGCTTGTTCGATTTGTTACATGGTTTTATTTGCTATGCGGCAGTGGTTTATTTTCTGACAAATCCTTTTGTGTTCTTTTGCTGATTAATTGTTTGTTAGATTGTTGCCCACACAACGTACGATCAAAGTCTTGAGGCATACAAGAGACACTATTAGAATTTTGGACCTTTAAAATACTTGAAAATATTTTAATAGATAATATTTGATTGCATTTTATCTATGGCGACACGTACTTTTTGTGTTATCCATTCCAGTGTGGCCAAAGGTGTATTAGATTACACGACACTTTTTAATGTGAACATATACGTTAAAAGTGTCGAATTAGACTAACATATGAAACATAATTATATACCAAGATAAATCATCTATCATGACACGGTTGTTGGTTATATAGTGTTATATATGTTAACATATTAATACATAATCAAGTGTTTAGATAGAAAACGTATTATGACAATTTTAATGTTCATATAATTACCATAATATCATAAAATTATTTTCATTGTACTATATAATTGAGAACATTTTAAATATATAGTATACGATGTCATTTGTAAGTAAATATACAAATAGTCTTAGGCTATTGAAATTCTAGCCTATAAGCATCCAAACCCAATCATTCTCTTTTAATACTACAGTTAACACCCAATCATTCTCTACATTTTCGATGTGGGGCAGCACCAGATGACTTTAAATCACACTTAATAATGTAATTAAATATGTATTATAATTACACTATACATACTAATATATTAATACCTTAACTTAATATATTAACAAATAAAATAATATTTGATTGTGTTTCTACACTTATAACATTTTAATTACACTTGTTAGTGTTTTGATTGAAATTTTATCATAACACTTATTTTTAGTGTCATGGTAGAATTTTATTGAGTGACACATTAAACATAAGTATATACCATGATAATCTTTCAATTCATATTAGAGTCTGGTTTTGATTTTGTGCTTGTTCAATTTGTTACATGGTTTTATTTGTAGGTGGTTTAGAAATCCCGGCTATTATGGTTGCGTTTGTATGTTTTAATTAAATCCCGGGACATCTCCAGGTTGTTTTACTATGAATGCTTGTAATAGTAAAACCACGTACTGGAATCCGTGTAGGATTAGATCAAATCTGTAGTAGGATTTTTTCTATGTAATTTCGATTTTATTTTCCTAGATGCCTTGTAGTAGGAAAATTTATTTTGTAATCGAAGGCGTTATGGTGAACAACTTGAATTCGCGCGTTTTTGGTTTATCGTTAATTCATAGAAAACTAAGAAAACCCAGAACGAATTGCAAGAAGACCAAGTAATTTAGAAGAAATGAAGGAGGAATCAGAGGGGGGCAGCGGTGTCAGTGACGACTCGCCAGAGGGAGCCGCCGCCAGCTCCGGCAGCATGCACAGCCGCCATGCAGCGCACGACGCGCTTTGTGCGTGATGTGTGTGCAACCCATTTTTTCTCCGGTGTTTTTTTCTTTAGAAATTTTATTTTCAAGACTCAATCCATCGAGTGGCATGATGAGACACGAGATCAAGGCAGAAGATGGAAGCAATTAAAATCATAACAGTCATGAAATTTATTTTATGTATTTATTTCTCGTATTTATAGTTTTAATTTTATGCTTTAATTTTTGTGATGTATTTTAGATGCATAATTTTAAACCATGTTGGTTTTATGTTTGCACATATCTTATGAATAGTTAATTGCATGTTAAAATCGGTAAAAACCCTCATTTTAGAAATCTAAGTGGGGGCGGGTTGGTTAATATTCCCATAGCCTTTATTATGAATTCATATGTTATGTGGGTGGACTCGCACATTGGCATTAAGGCCTTCCTCCATAACGGATGAGTCCAACCATAAGATCACTAGCTTATGAATTTCTAAGTAAGATGACTAAAGTAAGTTGAACTAGGAGAATTGCGATACCCTCTCCATCTAAGGCACACTATCCTGAGGTAACAAACTCAGAAGTCACGTAATGGCACACACTTAGTGTATGATTTGTAGTATTCCTCCCATCGAGGTTGCTCTGCTTATTTGTACTGCTGAAAGGCACTGACTATTAACTACATTGATCAATAGGTCATTTGGTCAGATAGTGTAGTTAATGAACCTAGTTCTTCTCAAACGAATGTGGCTTAGTGTAAACGTCCAAAATATTGTGAAAGATTATCTGCCTGGGCCAGGTTAAAAATTCACTTTCGTGCTACGCATTCTAAAATTGGAATCCTTGACTAGGTCTAGACTCTAGCACAGTTGCTATTCCAATCCTTGCTTGAAATAACATTGCGCAGGTATGTACTCATTCGATTTATCACGCAACAATAATTTTTAATTAAAGTGGAAACATAGAAAGTACCTCTTGAAGCGTGTTACTCAGGTGATCGCTTGTATGACTCAAGACTTTGATCGTACGTTGTGTGGGCAATGATCTAACGAGCAATTGATTAGCAATCAACACAATTGAACTCGCCGAAAAAATCTCCAGTTTGACACCGCCTGAATTCCAACCGTCCCCACTGCAGGAAAAGAATGTTAACCTGTCGCCGCCTCTAGGAAGTCCGACCGCCCAAAATTTATTCAAGAGGGAGAAAAAAATGTTTTCTCTCTCTAAAGTTTCTCTCTCTAGTTTTCTTGTCTTGAAAACTTAAGAAAATTGTGTATGTGCTAATCCCTTGTCTATATATAGAGCTACAAGAAATACCCCAAGTTGGTTTAGAATTGGTCTTCCTAATGGGTTTAGGTAATTAATTAGTTTCAAAATCCAATTAGGTAACTAATCTAATAGGATAATCCAAATCCAATTAGATTTCCTAATTCTAATTGAAACTTAATTAATTAATTAAATAATTCCACTTTGTTAATTACTTAATTAACCTTTAGGAATAATTAATTAAATAATTAATTCTACTTATTCAATTAACCCATTACAAAATTAATCGTACCACTAACGGATTAATTTTGGCACTACCATCCTACACCAGAATTGCTTCCGGAACAACTAAATTATTTTATTCTTAATCTCCCCACATCAAAGATTTATTGCTCATTAATTTATTAATTTACTGATAAATTAATTAATTAACTTCTTTAATTCCGAGACTAGTACCACCCAACCTTTTTACTATACCGGACATAAGTCCACCAGCTGGGTTTAGTATAATAAGCATAATGAGCTCATCTCGGGAGCATCATCACCCAGGATGCACCGGTACATGGTTTCCTTTCAACAAGCAGCAGCACACCAAGTAACTAAACACGCGCACCCAACCCACCAAGACTATTGGCCACAAATGACTTCACCCATTGGCATATCAAAGTACACTATGTCTAATCCTCATGCCCACTCAAGTCTAGGGATTAAGAGATAGAATACTAAGAATGAATTGTCTATTAAATCAGTACAAGACAAATCATTCTAAATGGTCAAGTTCGACATGCCCCGGGCATATCTATATGATTCAATTAGTTTAGACAAACCAATTATCCGAATCACATAATAATGTAAACCGGCAGCTTGTCCAAAACTATCTCGATTACGAACCTTATTTATATATTATGTCTTTTAACCAATGATGAGATCTACCGTGTCACACCAGACACCTCATCATCTAACTACATACCATAAATGGACTAAACATGCACAACTTATAAACCAAAACATTAAATCGATATATTGACTGGGAAAACGTACAATACAAGCATAGCTTATATTTTCAAACCTAACATATCGTGGCTTGCGAGAATCCCTGTGAATGAGATGTCAGTGGTTTTAATTATTGTTTGAAGGAAGTCAAATAATTGTTAGAATTTTTGTTTTTTTTTTAAATTCTAGGTTAAATACTGAAACATTGTCTGTTTATTTAATTTATGGTCTTCGATACGGTATTTAATCCTTTAGCTATAATATTGAATGACAACAAATTTACTGGTCCAAATTATGTTGACTGGAGTTAGAATTTGGACATTGTCCTGACGGCTAAGCAGTATAAGTTTGTGCTCACCGAAGTCTGTCCAGATATGCCTAATGATGAATCTCCTCAAGAAGATAGGGATGCCTATGCAAGGTGGAGAAAAGTGGATGAGATGGCGAGGTGTTACATTCTGGCCCCTGTGTCGAATGTTCTGCAACATCATCTTCATCCCATGATCTCTGCCTTTAACATGATGGCACACCTGAGAGAGATTTTTGCTCATCAAACAGTCATGAGGAAGATCATGAATACCAGAATGGCTGAGGGCTCATTAGTGAGAGATCATGTGCTTCACATCATCAGCAACATCAATGAGGCAGAGGTGTTTGGATGTGAGATTGATCCTGAAAGTCATATTGATATCATCCTCCAGAGCTTACCCTCTAGTTTTGAGTAGTTCTGGGTAAATTACAATATGAATCAAAGAGTTTATACTCTTCCTGAGCTCTTAACAGCATTGGTGTCGGCCGAAGGCATCTTCCATGAGAAGAAATAAGCTTTGGTCACAGTGAAGACTTCTAGTTCTTCTTCTGCGCTGAAAGGCAAAAACAACAAGAAGAAGAATACCAAGAAACATACTGCCAAGCTAGACATTGTAATGAAGAATAACCTAAATGCAAATGCTTCAAGTGTGGTAAAATGGGATATTAGAAATTGGATTGTCCAAAACTCAAAGGTAAAAATAGTTTCTGCCTTAATTACTGAGACGTGTTTAGTGACGATTCCCATAGATACTTGGTGTGTGGATTCAAGCACCACTGACCATGTTTGTAATTCTTTTCAGGGGTTCCAAGTAAATCGGAAGCTTAGAGAAGGCGAGATGGAAATCTACTTGGGTGACACTGCAAGAGTGTCAGTGGAAGTAGTGGGAGTAGTTCGTTTAGTTTTCAAAAATTCTAACTAGATTTACCAAATTGTCTTTATGTACCGAGTTTTAGAAAAACCTTTATTTCAGTTTCTAAACTCTTAATGAATGGTTACAAGTTTATTTTTTCTGATAATTCTATTGTTGTTAGAAAATATGGCAAACTTATTTGTTCTGGTTCCTTAGTAGACAATTTATTTTTGGTTGAATCAAACTCCCATATTGTGCAGAATATATAAGTAAATAGCGCATCACCTAACATTAATAAAAGGAAAGAACCTTCTGAAATGAATCAAACCTATCTTTGGCATCTCAGGCTAGGCCATATAAACCTTACTTAGTAGGATTCAAAGGTTAGTCAATAATGGACCTTTAAGTTTGTTAGAGATTGACAGCTATTCAACCTGCGAATCTTGCTTGGAAGGTAAAATGACCAAGAGACCTTTCAAGGCAAAAGGTTATAGAGCCAAAGAAGTATTAGAGTTGATTCACTCTGACTTGTGTGGACCAATATCGGTCTAATCACGATGTGGGTTTGAATATTCTATGACATTCGCAGATGATTAGACAAGGTACGGATACATTTTTCTAATGTGTCACAAGTCCAATGCTTTAGTAAATTTAAAGAATATCGGGGAAATATGGCGAAGCATTATGGTAAGAGTATCAAGACACTGTGATCAGATCGTGGTGGTGAGTACTTATCCCATGAATTTTGAGTATACCTCAGTGAGGTCAAAATTCAATCTCAGTTGTCTACACCTGGCACAGCACAGCAGAACGGTGTAGCAGAAAAAAGAAACTGAACTCTTATGGAAATGGTTAGATCAATGATGAGCTATAGTAATTTTCCAAGTTTGTTCTTGGGGTATACCTTAGAAATAGCGATGTACATTCTAAATCTTGTACCATCTATAACCGTGTCTTCAACCCTTACAAAGTTGTGGAGCAGGCGTAAGCCAAGTCTAAGGCATCTCATAATTTGGGGTAGTCAAGCACATGTGTTTAAGGTAGATGTGGCTAAGTTAGATGCAAGAACGGAAGTGATGCTATTTGTAGAATATCCTAGAGGAACGAAAGGTAGTCTATTTTATAGTCCTAAAGATCATAAGGTGATAGTTAGCACTAACGCCAGAGTTTTAGAGGAAGACTATTCTAGATCACAAGCCCAAGAGTAAGATAGCACTAGAAGAACTTAGGAAGCAATCTGATAATCCTAATGCACCAGTACAAGTAGATACACCACACACTACACAAGATATCACAGATGATGTGCCTACACAGGTGATGCCTCTTAGTAGTGGGAGGGTTATAAGACAGCCCGATAGGTTCATTGGCGTGGGAGAAGCCTCTGACTTCATATCAAGAGTGCCACAACAAGATTCAGTGAACTAAAATGAGGTTTTCCGAGACAAAGATGCAAAAAATTGGCGAAAAGCAATGATATCCGAGATGGGGTCGATGGACCACAATCAAGTCTGGGAGCTTGTGGATTTACCTGATGGTTTCAAACCCATTGGATGTAAGTGGGTCTATAAACGCAAGAGATGAACTAACGGAAATGTTGAAACCTTTAAAGCAAGGCTTGTGGTGAAGGGGTATACTCAGAAAGAGGGAATCGATTATGAGGAAACCTTTTCTCTGGTTGCCAAGCTTAATTCAATCCAGATTCTCTTGGCCATAGCTGCTCATTTAGATTATGAGATATGGCAGATGGATGTCAAGAAGCTTTCCTTAACGGAAGTCTTGATGAAACCATCTTCATGCCGTAACCAGAAAGATTCGTTGAAAAAGACCAATAGTATAAGGTTTGCAGGCTTCATAGGTCCATTTACAGACTTAAACAGGCATTCAAATCTTGGAACATCCGGTTTGATGAGGTGATCTAATCCTACGGATTCACTCAGTGCCCAGATGAACAATGTGTGTACCGCAGACGTGATGGAAACGTGGTGGTGTTTCTTGTGCTTTACGTAAATGACATTTTACTGATTGGCAACAATAAGAAAGTGTTATAAGATGTAAAGGCATGGCTCTCCAAACAGTTTGATATGAAAGACTTAGGAGAAGCGGGACACATCCTTGGGATCAAGATAATTCGAGATCATTGGAAATGTTCACTAACTCTCTCCCAAGTTTCATACATAGACACGATTCTGGCTCGTTTTAACATGCAAGACTTTAAGAAAGGTTTTCTACCTTTCAGACAAAGAGTGTATATCTAAATAACAGTCTCTAAAGACTGTTAAGGAGATAGAAGCCATGAATACAATTCCTTATACTTCAGCAGTAGGAAGTCTCATGTATGCGACGTTATGTATGATGCTTGATGTCTATTATGTCGATAGCATTGTAAGCAGATATCAGAGTAACCCCAGGAAAACTCATTGGGAGGTAGTAAAATGCATTCTCAAGTATTTGTGCAGAACAAGAGTCCAAGTATTAGTCTATCAGGCCCTGAGCTGGTACCCAAAGATTACACAGATTCAAAATTCCAATGCTACAGGGACAAGATCAAGTCTACCTCAGGGTATGTGTTTACTTTTGGAGGTGAAGCCATAGTTTAACGGAGTGTCAATCAGAAAGAAGCAGTGTGGCTCAAGAACTTCCTAGTGGACTTAGATGTGATTCCTGGTTTATAGAAGTCAATCATAGTGTACTGTGATAACAACGGTGCAGTAGCAAACTCGAATGAACCACGAGCCCACAAGGCAAGTAAGCATATATAGCGTAAGTACCACCTAATACGAGATATCATCAAGAGAAAAGAAGTAGTCGTTGTAAAGATAGCATCGAAAGATAACCTTGCAGATCCTTTCACGAAGACATTGACTGCAAAAGTCTTCGAGGCTCACGTGGAGGGCATGGGGATCAGATACTTAGTAGAGCCATGATATTTTTTCTAGTTATATTGTAGTTTTAGGATTAATGTAGTGTTATACTTCAAGCCCAACTTAAGTTTTAGTGGAAGATTGTTAGGTTTGAATACTAAAGCTATGCTTGTATTATACTATTTCCCAGTTAATATATCGATTGAATGTTTCAGCTAAATTGTTTATATGTTTTACATATGTCATCCATTTATATTATGTAATTAGATGATGAGGTGTCTGGTGTGACACAGTAGATCTCATCATTGGTTAAAAGACATAGTATATAAATGAGTTTCGTAACCGAGATAGTTTTGGACACACTGTCGGTTTAGGTTATTATGTGATTCGGATAATTGGTTTGTCTAAACTAATTGAATCAATATATATGCCCGGGGCCTATTGAACTTGACAATTTATGATGAATTGTCTTATACTCATTTAATAGACAATTCATTGCTTGTATTCTATCTCTTAATCCCTATACTTGAGCGGGCATGAGGATTAGACATAGTGTACTTTGATCTGCTAAAGAGTGGGGTCATTTTTACCAATAGTCTCAGTAGGTTGGGTGCCCATGTTTAGTTGCTTAGTGTGTTGTTGCTTGTCGAAAGGAAACCATATACCGGCACGTCCGGGGTGATGGTGCTCCCGAGATAAGCTCGTTATGTTTATTATACTAAACCCAACTGGTGGACTTATGTCCGGTATAGTAAAAAGGTCGAGTGGAACTAATATCGGTATGTAAAAAGTTAATTAATTAATTTATTAGTAAACTAATAAATTAACGAGCACTATATCTTTGATGTGGGGAGATTAAAGAATAAATTAAATTAGTTATTCCGGAAGCAATTCTGGTGTAGGATAGTAGTGCAAAAATTAATCCATTAGTGGTAAGATTAATTTTGTAGTGGGTTAATTGATTAAGTAGAATTAATTATTTAATTAATTATTCCTAAGGGTTAATTAAGTAATTAACAAACTGTAATTATTTAATTAATTAATT
Organism: Knoxia roxburghii; assembly: GCA_030378225.1. NCBI lineage: Eukaryota > Viridiplantae > Streptophyta > Magnoliopsida > Gentianales > Rubiaceae > Knoxia > Knoxia roxburghii. Next base: position 37,438,958 of record CM059415.1, on the reverse strand, counting down.
AAGTATTAAGTTTCAATTAGAATGAGGAAATCCTATTAGATTAGTTACCTAATTGGATTTGGAAACTAATTAATTGCATAAGCCCATTAGGAAGGCCAATCCTAAACCAACATGGCATCTCTCTTGTAACTCTATAAATAGACAAGAGATTAGCAATTCTACATACATAATTCATAAGTTTTCAATACAAGAAAACTAGAGAAAAAAATCCTAGAGACAGGATTAAATTAATCCCTCATAGTCGGATTTTTTAGGCTTTGTGCGACAGCTCTTTACACGAGTTCAGGCGACTAGACTACTCACATCTGCTAGCAGCGGCACGTGTGCTATAAGGGTGGTGGCGCGTGGAGCTTGTCTCGAGTCTAGGCGGCGCGTGAACATCATGCGCTACTGCTACGATTCTAGCTGTTGCCGCTGCTGCTGCGATTGCTACTGCTGCCACTGCTGCCTCGCACGCCTACGCAACAGTTACAGCGCTACCCGGTGGTAGCTGCACCACTGCCGGCCTGCGGCGCCGGTGCCGCTGGCCACCTCCGATCCCTCCTTCACTTTTCCCCACGCAATTTGGTCTTCTTACAATTCGTTCTGGGTTTCTATGTATAAACGAGAACCCAAAACCCACGAATTCAATTTTCCCACCATAACGCCTTCGATTACAAAAATTAATTCTCCTACTACAAGGCTTTCTAGGAAAATTAAAGAATCAAAATTACATAGAAAAAATCCTCCTACAGATTTGATCTAATCCTACACGGCTTCCAGCACGTGGTTATACTATTACAAACATTCATAATAAAATCAAATCCGGACATGTCCTGGAATTTAATTAAAACCCATACAAATGTAACAATAATAGTCGGGATTTCTTAACAACCTGCAAATAAAACCATGTAATAAATCAAACAAGCACAAAACCCAAAAACAAGGCTCTGATACCAATTGAAAGATTATCTGCCCGGGCCTAGCTAGAAACTCACTTTCATGCTATTCCAAAATTGGAATCTCTGGCAAGACCTAGACACTAGTACAATCTCTATTCCAACCCTTACTTGAAATAACATTGCGCAGGATCTTAGTATGTCTTATTCGATTTATCACGCAATAATAAATTCTTAATAAAAATTAGAAACATAAGAATTACCTATTGTAGTGTTTACTCAAGTGATTTTCTTGTATACCTCAAGACTTTGTTCGTATGTTGTGTGGGCAACAATCTAACGAGCAATTGATCAGATAATCACCACAATCCACTTGCCAGATTATGAAATCTAAGTGGGAACAGGGTGGTTTAATATCCCCACAGTAACTATTACGAGTTCATATGTGATGTGGGTGGACTTGCGCGTTGGCATTTGGGCCTTCCTCCATTCGGATGAGTCCAACCTCAAGATTGCTAGATTGTGAATTTCTAAGTAAGATGACTAGAGTAAGTTTAACTAGGAGAAATGCGATACCCTCTCTATCTGAGGCGCACTATCCTGAGGTAACAAGTTTTGAAGTCTGGTAATGGCTCACACTTAGTGTACGATTTGTAGTATTCCTCCCATTGAGGTTACGCTGCTTATTTGTACGACTTAAAGCACTAACTATTAGCTACATTGATTAATAGATCGTTTGGTCAGATAGTGTAGTTAATGAGCTTGGTTCTTCTCAAATGAATGTGGGTTAACATAAATGTCCACACTATCGTGGCTTGCGAAAATCCCGATGAATGAGGTGTCGGTGGTTTAAATTATTATTTTGAGAGAAGTCAATAATTATTAGAATTTCTTATTTTTGAAATTATAGAATTATACACTAAAAAATTTTCTGTTTATTTAATTTACAGTATTCGATATGGCATTCAATCCTTTAGCTACAATATTGAAAGACATCAAATTAACTGGTTTGAACTATGTCGATTGGAGTCGTAATTTTGACATTGTGCTGACGGTTGAGAGCACTCCTGTGAGAGATCATGTCATTGACATGATTAATAACATCAACGAGATTGAGGTAGTGGGAGGCAAAATCGATGGTGAAACCAAAGTCAATATTGTCCTCCAGAACTTGCCTCGAAGCTATGAGCAGTTTCGGTTGAACTACAACATGAATCAATAAAGCTTGAGGGAATAGCTCAAAAGGCATGAATTGCGCCTAAGCCAGAGCTTGCAATGAAGAAGTCGAAAGACAAGTGCTTCAAGTGTAATCAGACAGTATATTGGAAATCAGATTATCCAAAGCTTAAAAGTACGATAGTTTATGCCCTAATTACTGAGACATGTTTAGCGGCGATTCCCACAGATACTTGGTGTGTGGATTCAGGTGCCACTGACCATGTTTGTAATTCTTTGCAAGGGTTTTAAGTAACCTAGAAGCTTAGAGAAGATGAGTTGGAAGACTACTTGGGCGACACTACAAGAGTATCAGTAGAAGTAGTGGGAGTAGTTAGCCTTATTTTCGAAAATTCTAGGCTTGATTTAGTTAATTGTCATTATGTACCGAATTTTAGAAAGAACCTTGTTCCAGTTTCTAAACTCTTAAAGAATGGTTATAAGTATATTTTTTCTGATGATTCTATTGTTATTAGAAAAGATGGCAAACTTATTTGTTTTGGTTCATTAGATGACAATTTGTTTATAATTAAATCAAACTCCCCTGTTGTGCAAAACATAGAATTATATAGCACATCATCGAATACGAATCAAACTTATCTTTGGCATTTCAGGCTAGGTCATATAAACCTTAATAGGATTCAAAGGTTGGTTAATGATGGACCTTTAAGTTCATTAAAGATTGACAGTTATTCAACCTGCGAATCTTGCTTCGAAGGTAAGATGAACAAGAAACCTTTTAAGGTAAAAGGTTATAGAGCCAAAGAAGTATTAGAGTTGATTCACTCTGACTTGTATAGACCAATGTCGGTCCAAGCACGAGGTGGGTTTAAGTATTTCATGACATTCACGGATGATTACTCAAGGTATGGATATGTTTACCTAGTGCGTCACTAGTCCAAATACTTTAGTAAATTCAAAGAGTATCGGGCATATGTGGTGAAACATCACGGTAAAAGTATCAAGACACTACGATCATATTGTGGTGGTGAGTACCTGTCCCACGAATTTTGAGAATACCTCAGCGAGGTTGAAATTCAGTCTCAATTGTCTGCACTTGGCACACCATAACAGAAAGGTGTAGCAGAAAGAGGGAATCGAACTCTCATGGAAATGGTTAGGTCAACGATGAGCTATAGTGATTTGCCGAGTTCGTTCTCGGGGTATGCTTTTGAAACAAAAATGTACATCTCCAATCTTGTACCATCTAAAACCGTGTCTTCAACCCCAGTAGAGTTGTAGAACGGGCGTAGGCCAAGTCTTAGACATCTTAGAATTTGGGGTTGCCCAGCACATGTGTTTAAGGCAAATGCGGCAAAGTTAGATGCAAGAATGAAAGTAATGCTATTTGTAAGATATCCTCAGGGAATGAAAGGTGGTCTGTTCTATAGTCCTAAAGATCAAAAGGTGATAGTTAGTACTAACGCCAGATTTTTAGAGGAATACTATATTCTAGATCACAAGCCCAAGAGCAAGATAGTACTAGAAGAGCTTAGAAAACAATCTGATAATTCTGATGCTCCATCACAAATAGATACACCCCACACTGCACAAGATATCACAGATGATGCGCCTACACTGGTGGTGCCTCGTCATAGTGGGAGGGTTGTTAGACAGCCCGACAAGTTCACTAGCGTGGGAGAAGCTTCAGACCTAGTCCCAAGCGCACCTGAGCCTGACCCAGTGAACTACAATGAGGTTCTCCGAGATAAAAATGTAGAATCTTGGCCAAAAACAATGGTATCCGAGATGGGGTCTATGGACCACAATCAAGTCTGGGAGCTTGTGGACCTACCTGATAGGTTCAAGCCCATTGGATGTAAGTGGGATTACAAACGCAAGAGAGGACCTGACGAAAAGGTGAAAACCTTTAAAGCTAGGCTTGTGGCGAAGGGGTATACATAGAAAGAGGGAATCGATTATGAGAAAACCTTCTCCCCGATAGCCATGCTTAAGTCAATCCGGATTCTCTTGCCATAGCTGCTCATTTAGATTATTAGATATGGCATATGGATGTCAAGACAGCTTTCCTTAACGGAAGTCTTGAGGAAATCATCTTTATGTAGCAACCAGAGGGATTTGTTGAAAAAAGGCCAAGAGCATAAATTTTGCAAGCTTAAGAGGTAAATTTACGGACTTAAGCATGCATCCAGATCTTGGAACATCCAGTTCGATGAGGTAATCCAATCCTATAGATTTACTCAGTGCCTGGATGAGCAATATGTGTATCGCAGACGTGATGGAAATGCGGTGGTGTTTATTGTGCTTTACATAGATAACATTTTATTAATTGGCAACAATAAGAAAGTGTTATCAGACGTAAAGGCATGACTGTCAAATAAATTTGATATGAAGGACTTAGGAGAAGCGGGGCATATCCTTGGGATCAAGATAATTCGAGATCATAGGAAACATTCTTTAACGCTCTCCCAAGCTTCATACATAGATACGATTATGGCCCGTTTTAACATGCGGAACTCCAAGAAAGGTTTTTTACCTTTCAAACAAGGAGTGTATCTATCTAAAAAATAGTCTCCTATGACTGTTGAAGAGATAAAGGCCATGAATGCAGTTTCTTATGCTTTGGCAGTAGGAAGTCTCATGTATGCCATGTTGTGTACGAGGCCTGATATTTATTATGCCGTTGGCATTGTAAGCAGATATCAGAGTAAACCTAGGAAAACTCATTGGGAGGTAGTAAAATGCATTCTTAAGTATTTGCGCAGAACGAGATACCAAGTATTGGTCTATTAGGCACCCGAGCTGGTACCCGAGGTTACACAGATTCAGATTTCCAAGGCGACAGGGACAAGAGCAAATCTACCTCAGGGTATGTGTTTACTTTGGGAAGTGGAGCCATAGTTTGGCGAAGTGTCAAGCAGCAATGCATGGCAGACTCTACCATGGAGGCTGAATACGTTGCTGCATCAGAGGCAGTGAAAGAAGCCGTGTGGCTCAAGAACTTCCTAGTGGACTTAGATGTGATTCCTGGTTTACAGAAGTCAATCATAATGTACTGTGATAACAACGATGCAGTAGCAAACTCGAAAGAACCACGAGCCCACAAGGCGAGTAAACACATAAGAAAAATCCAATCTTTATGCGAATTGCACAAGAAATCCAAAAGATAACTCTGAGAAAACTTCGAATATTACGTGGGCAATAATCTATCGAAGTCTGCTACAAAAACCCACGAGAAACCCGCCAAGAAAATCCCTCAATTAGATCAAATCTACCCAAAAGATCAAACCTTTAACCCAAAAAACAGCTGCCCACTACTTTTCTCGCCAATAAAATCGAACCCACTTCAACTCCGGTCACAATCTGGACAACCGGGATTGTGGATTACCAACCCAAGAAAGAGATCAACACAAACCCAGCTGGATCAAGCACCCCGGAGTGAACAGTGTTCGTGAACAGTGTCTTGCGTGAACAGTGATTCCGACGTGAACAGTACCTGTGAACAGTAATTCCAACAGTGGGCAACTCCAAAAATCGATGGCTATCTAAAAGTTTAATCTTTCTAGCTTAATCTAAATCGAGAACTGAGAATCCAAGTTCATTTTTGAAAGAAAACTCAAAAGGGAAGTGAGTTTCTCTCTAGAACTTTCTCACTCTAAGGAAGACATAAATGTCTTGCAAGATTTTCTTAAATTTCATTTGGCCTTAAGCTTTCTATTTATAGGAGCTCTAATGGAGACCTAATGGGCTCTCGAGTTGGGCCTTTTAATTTGACTTTCGTTGACCGCTTAGTCTTTCCCGACTAATCAAATCCAATCGACCCATTCGATTTAATTTCTTAACCCACTTCGTTAATTTAATTTAATCGAACCCTTAGAATTAATTAATTCAAATAGAATTAATTTCTTAATTCACCTTGTCGATTAAATATTAATTAAACCTTTAGGATTAATTAATTCACCTTGTCGATTAGTCCAATGCATAATTAGTCGTACCACTTTGGGACTAATTCTGGAACTACCGCTCGAAAATGACTTTACATTGCGCCATTATATTTTCTTCTATCTCCCCACATTAAAAATCTAGTGCTCATCGGTTTATCAATTTACTGACAAACTAATTCACCAACTTATTGGTATCCGAGATTAGTACCACTCGTCCTTTTATTATACCGGACATAAAGTCCACCGGCCGGGTTTAGTATAATAGACCTTACGAGCTCATCTCGGAGCACCATCAACCCGGCGAATCGGTACGTGCATTCCTCGGACTAGCAACGGCACGTAAGAAGCTAAACACTGCATACACAACCTATCGAGATATAGGCCTCAATTGACCGCACTTTTGGCAAATCAAAGCATACGATATGCAACTCTCACGCCCGTCCCAATCTCGGGATTGAGAGACTGAATACTAAGACCAAATTGACTACGCCGATCAGTATAAGTCAATTCTATCCAAACTGGTCGTGCTGAATATGCCCCGGGCATATCCGTGTGATTTAAACTAGTCTAGATAAACTAATTATCAAACCACACGATAACCTATACCGATAGTATGTTCAGACTATCTAGGTTACGAGTTACTTTTTATATATCAATACTTTAACCAATAACGGAATCTACTGTGTCTTTCCACACCCTGTTATCTAGTTCTATGATATAATGAAATAATTTAATACCGAAACAAAATGATATGTCATCTGTGGATATTAGTTTTTAATACAAGCCATAGCTTTTCTGTATTCAAAACTAACAATCTCCCACTAATACCCAAAGCTATGCTAAGAAGTACCAAAACTGTCCAACCCCCTATTACACTACTGTCATAGTGAAATCTCCGGAATGCCTTTAAGCTCACTCACATGGCTCCCTCAAGAATCTGACTCCCATGCCCTCCACATGTCTCTCAAAGACCTTTGGGGTCAATGGCTTGGTGAAAGGATCTGCAAGGTTGTCATCTGATGCTATCTTGGCCACGATCACGTCTCCCCTCTTTACGATCTCTCGTATCTGGTAGCACTTGTGCTCTATGTGTTTACTCGCCTTATGGGCTCGGTTCCCTCGAGTTAGCAACTGCACCATTGTTATCACAGTAGACTGTGATAGACCTAGGCAACTCAAGAACCACATCTAAGTCCATCAGGAACCTCCAGAGCCATACAACCTCTTTCGCTACCTCTGAAGTGGCAACGTACTCAGCCTCCATGGTGGATTCTGCCATGCATTTCTACTTGACACTCCGCCATACTATGGCTCCACCTCCTAGAGTAAACACAAACCCAGAGGTAGACTTACTCTTGTCTAAATCACCTTGAAAGTCTGAATCTGTGTAACCCAATGGTACAAGCTCCTGCACTCTATAAACTAGGACATAATCTCTCGTCCTGCGCAAGTACTTGAGAATGCATTTTACTGCCTCCCAGTGAGCCTTCCCAGGGTTACTCTGATATCTGCTAACCATGCCAATATCAAAGCAAATATCAGGCCTCGTACACAACATAGCATACATGAGGCTACCCACTGCAGAAGCATAGGGTACCGCCTTCATGGCATCTATCTCCTCAGCAGTCTTAGGATACTGCTCCTTAGACAAATGCACCCCATGCCTGAAAGGTATTGAACCCTTCTAGGAGTTCTGCATGTTAAAACAGGCCGAAATCGTGTCGATGTAGGATGCTTAAGAGAGAGTCAGAGAACATTTCCTACGATCTCGAATAATCTTGATCCCAAGGATATGTCCAGCCTCTTCCAAATCCTTCATATCGAATTGCCTAGACAACCATGCCTTTACGTCTGACAACACCTTCTTACTGTTGCCAACGGAAGAATGTCATCTACTTAAAGTACGTGGAACACCATTATATCACCATCACGCCTGCGATAAACACACTGCTCATCCGGACACTAAGTGAATCCATAGGACTGGATAACCTCATCAAAACGGATGTTCCAAGATCTGGATGCTTGCTTAAGTCCATAAATGGACTTCCTAAGTCTGCATACCTTGTGCTCTTGGCCCTTAACAATAAAGCCCTCTGGTTTCTATATAAAGATGGTCTCCTCAAGACTTCCATTAAAGAAAGTTGTCTTGACGTCCATCTGATAAATCTCATAGTACATATGAGCAGCTATGGCCAAGAAAATCAGGATCGACTTAAGCATAGCTACCGGGGAAAAGGTCTCCTCATAATTGATGCCCTTTTTCTGAGTATACCCATTCGCCACAAGCCTAGCCTTGAAGGTCTCAACCCTCTCATCAAATCCTCTCTTTTGTAGACCCATTTGCACCTAATAGGCCCAAGCCCATCAGGAAGGTCTACCAGCTCCCAGACTTGATTTTAGTCCATAGAACCCATCTCAGCAATCATCGCTCTCTGCCAAGAATCTGCATTTTTTTCCTAGATAGCCTCATTGTAGCTAACTGGGTCTGGTTCATGAGCGCCAGGGATAAAGTCAGAAGACTCACCCAAATCCATGTACCTCTCGGGCTGTCTGACAACCCTCCCACTACGACGACGCGCAGCCTGTGCAAGAGCATCATCTGTGATAGTGTGTACAGTCTCTTGTGGTGTGTCTTCCTGTACTTGTGCATCTGGAATAATGGATTGACTTCTAAGCTCTTACAATACTACCTTGCTGCTTGACTTGTGATCTAAAATATAATCCTCTTCAAGAAATCTGGCATTGGTGTTGATCACCACCTTCTAATCCTGAGGACTATGAAATAGACCACCTATCGTTCCTTTGGGGTAGCCTGTGAACAGCATAACCTTGGTTCTTGCCTCTAACTTGCCTGCATCTGCCTCGAGCACATGCGTTGGACAACCCCAAATTCTGAGATGTCTCAGACTAGGTTTTCGCCCATTCCACAACTCTGCTGGGGTCAAAGGCACAGACTTAGATGGCACAAGGTTGAGGATAAAACCTGTTGTCTCCAAGGCATAACCCCAAAATGAGATAGGCAACTCACTGTAACTCATCATGGATCAAACCATATCCATAAGAGTCCTGTTCTTCCTCTCTGCTACACCATTCTGCTGGGGTGTGCCAGGTGCAGACAACTGGGTATGAATACCCTCCTCCAACAAATAGGACCTAAATTCACTAGAGAGGTATTCGCCACCGCGATCAGATCACAAGGCACTGATACTCTTACCCAGATGGTTCTCCACCTCAGCCTTAACCTCTCTGAACTTGCGAAAGCATTCAGACTTGTGGTGCATCAGGTATATGTATCCATATCTAGAGTAATCATCCGTGAAAGTCACGAAATACTCATAACCACCTCTAGCCTGAACTGGCATAGGCCCACACACGTCAGAATGAATCAACTCTAAAACCTCCTTGGCCCTATACCCCTTTGCCTTGAAAGGCCTCTTGGTCATTTTACCCTCCAAGCAGGACTCACAGGTCGAATAGCTGTAAATATCCAGTAAGTCTAAAGGCTCACTATTGACCAACCTTTGAATCCTACTAAGGTTGATGTGACCGAGTCTTAGGTGCCAAAGATAAGTCTAATTCAAAGAGGAAGACTCTTTTCTCTTATTATGATTCGGTGATGAGCTACTAGTTTCTGTGTTTTACATTACTGGGGAGTGTGTCTTAATTAAAAACATATTGTCAACCAATGTACCAGAACTTATAAGTTTCTGGCCTTTTCTAATAAAAACAGATCCATCAAAAAAAACACACTTATAACCATCCAAAACAAGTTTAGAAACTGAAAGTAACTTCTTGCGAAAACTGGGTACATAAAGACAATCTCTTAAATTGAAAATAGAGTCTGAAAAATAAAGACAAACTACTTCCAATCCAGCAATAGAAACTCTGGTAGTATCCCCAAGGTAGACCTGCAACTCTCCCTCTCTAAGCAGTCGGGTCACTTGGAACCCCTGCGAAGAATTACAAACGTGATCAGTGGCTCCTGAATCCACACACCAAGTATATGTGAGAATCACCGCTAAACACGTCTCAGTGACTATTGAAAATTTACACATACCTCAAGGCTTGATCAGCTCCCGCCTTCTGGCCTCTCTTCCTCTTTTGCTTCCTGGCTTTGAGCCCAGCAGAGGAACCTGAGGGACCAACAGTAGCCAAGGCTTGCTTTTTCTCTGCGAATAGGCCCTCAGCAGACACCAATGCAGTCATGAGCTCGGGAAGTGAAAATGAGAGTTGGCCCATATTATAGTTCAACCAAAACTGCTCAAAACTGGGGGGCAAGCTCTGGAGGATGATATCGACCTAGGTTTCCCCATCAATGTCACCTCCCAATACCTCAATCTTATTGATGCAGCTCATCATGTCCAGCACGTGATCCCTCACTGAAGTGCCTTCATTATCTGACCAACGATCTTATGATCAATGAAATTAATAGTCGATAATTTTAGCTGTACACGAAGATAGCGTAACCTCGATGGGGGGGATACTAAAAATGGTACACTAAGTGTATGCCATTATGTAACTTCTAAGTTTGTTACTTAGGATACTAATGCACCTCGGATGGCATGGGTGTCGGAACTTTCTCCAATTAAACTCACTATAGCCATCCATTTAGAAATTCATTTTGGTGATATCTGTGGTTGAAAACTCATCCGATAGGGAGGAAGGTCTAAGCCAGCACGCAAGTTTAACCACATCACCAATGAACCCGTAATGGAGGTCATGGGGATATTTACCAACCCGCTCCCACTTAGATTTTTAAGCTTAACGATTTTTACGTTTTAACATGCAATATCTTAACAAAGGATATTCGCACCCATAAAACCGTTGGAGTTTTAATATGCGAATAATCTACCTTAGTTAATTGCACATTTCCTTTTAAAAACGTTTTGGTTTGGTTTTTGTTCATGCAAAATAAAACAAAAAACACACAATCAACTAAAAGACATAAATACGGAAAATTAAAAGAAAAAAAATTTCTCGACTATTATGGCCTTCTCTATCGTTGATTCCTTGACGCCTTGGTGACACGTCTCGTCATGTCGCTCCCACTCGTTATTTGGATTTCTCTCGATTCGCTCGGGTTTTCTCTATTTACTACGTAATTAGGAATCACCCAAAATAACGAGAAACCAAAACCCACGAATATAAGTTACCCAAAATAACGTCTTTGTCATAATACTTAAATTCCTATATACAAAGGCGTTTCTCGATGAATTTAAAGATGACTTGATTAGATCAAATCCTACTACAAGATTTTTCTAATCCTACACGGCTTCCAGCTCATGGTTATTACAATTATAGACATTTCCATTCAAAAAACAATACGAGCCCAGACATGTCCCGGGGTTTGTGAATTAAAAATAAATTTCTACCATAATAGCCGGGAAACCAATAACCACCTGTTTAAGCATTTCGACAAAAATAATAATGCCAAAATAAAGCCGTGTAATAAATCAAACAAGTATAAGACCGAAACCAACGCTCTGATACCAATTTGAAGGAAAACAGAACAAGCCCGGGCTAAATTGAAAACCTCACTTTCGTGCAATGCATTCTAGAATCGGAAGCTTTCGACCAAGCTCAGGCTCAAATTCATTTACCCATGAACGGATCTTGGCTTATACTTATTTAATTTATTAAAACGACATCTAACGCAGAAAGATCACACCTTTAATTAAAAGAGGAAGGATTAAAGGTTATATCTTTGTAGTGAAGTCCAACGCAATAAGAAAAATCCAATCTTTATGTGAATTCCACAAGAAATCCAAAAGATAACTTCGATAAAACTTCGAATATTGTGTGGGCAATAATCTATCGAAGTCTGCTACCAAAGCCCATGAGAAACCCACCAAGAAAATCCCTCAATTAGATCAAATCTGCCCAAAAGATCAAACCTTTAACCCAAAAAACTGATGCCCACTACTTTTCTCGCTAATAAAATCGAACCCACTTCAACTCCGGTCACGATCTGGACAACCTGGATTGTGGATCACCAACCCAAGGAAGATATCAACACAAACCCAGCTGGATCAAGCACCACAGAGTGAACAGTGTCTGTGAACAGTGATTATGACGTGAACAGTACCGGTTAACAGTAAACAGTAATTTCAGCAGTGGGCAACTCCAAAAATCGATGGCTATCTAAAAGTTTAATCTTTCAAGCTTAATCTAAATCGAAAAGTGAGAATCCAAGTTTATTTTTGAAAGAAAACTCAAAAGGGAAGTGAGTTTCTCTCTAGAACTTTCTCACTCTAAGGAAAACATAAATGTCTTGCAAGATTTTCTTAAGTTTCTTTGGCTTTAAGCTTTCTATTTATAGGAGCTCTAATCGAGACCTAATGGGCTCTCGAGTTGGGCCTTTTAATTTGACTTTCGTTGACCACTTAGTCTTTCCCGACTAATCAACTCCAATCGACCCATTCGAATTAATTTCTTAACCCACTTCGTTAATTTAATTTAATCGAACCCTTATAATTAATTAATTCAAATAGAATTAATTTCTTAAATCACCTTGTCAATTAAATATTAATTAAACCTTTAGGATTAATTAATTCACCTTGTCGATTAGTCAAATGAATAATTAGTCATACCACTATCGGACTAGTTATGGAACTACCGCTCGAAAATGACTTTATATCGTGCCATTATATTTTCTTCTATATCCTAATATTAAAAATCTAGCACTCATCGATTTATCAATTTACTGACAAACTAATTCACCAACTTCTTGGTATCCAATATTAGTACCACTCGACCTTTTAGTATACCAGACATAAAGTCCACCGGCCTGGTTTAGTATAATAGACCTTACGAGCTTATCTCAGGAGCACCATCAACCCGGCGAACCGGTACATGGATTCCTCCGACTAGCAACGACATGTAAGAAGCTAAACACCGCATACCCAACCTATCGAGGTATAGGCCTCAATTGACCGCACTCATTGGCAAATCAAAACATACGATATCCAACTCTCACGCCCGCCCCAATATCGGGATTGAGAGACTGAATACTAGGACCGAATTGATTACGCTGATCAGTATAAGTCAATTCTATCCAAACTAGTCGTGCTCAATATGCCCTGGCATATCCGTGTAATTTAAACTAGTCTAGATAAACTAATTACCAAACCGCACGATAACCTATACCAATAGTATGCTCAGACAATCTCAGTTACGAGTTACTTTTTATATATCAATACTTTAACCAATAACGGTATCTACTGTGTCTTTCCACACCCCATTATCTAGTTCTATGATATAATGGAACAATTTAATACCGAAATAAAATGATATGTCATCTGTGGATATTAGTTTTTGATACAAGCCATAGCTTTTATGTATTCAAAACTAACAATCTCCCACTAATACTCAAAGCTATGCTAAGAAGTACAAAAACTGTCCAACCCGTTATTACACTACTGTCATAGTGAAAACTCCAGGACGATTTTAAGCTCACTCACATGGCTCCCTCAAGAATCTGACTCCCATGCCCTCCACATGTCTCTCAAAGACCTTTGGGGTCAATGGCTTGGTGAAAGGATCTGTAAGGTTGTCATCTGATGCTATCTTGGCCACGATCACGTCTTCCCTCTTTATGATCTCTCGTATCAGTTGGTACTTGCGCTCTATGTGTGTACTCACTTTACGAGGTCGTAGTTCCCTCGAGTTAGCTACTGCACCATTGTTATCACAGTAAACTGTGATAGACCTAGACAACTCAGGAATCACATCTAAGTCCATCAGGAAGCTCCGGAGCCATACAGCCTCTTTCAGTGCCTCTGAAGCGGCAACGTACTCAGCCTCCACGGTGAAGCCCGCCACACATTTCTGCTTAACACTCCGCCATACTATAGCTCCACCTCCTAGAGTAAACACAAACCCAGAGGTAGACTTACTCTTGTCCAAATCACCTTGAAAGTCCGAATCTGTGCAACCCAATGGTACAAGCTCCTGCGCTCTATAAACTAGGACATAATCTCTCGTCCTACGCAAGTACTTGAGAATGCATTTTACTGCCTCCCAGTGATCCATCCCAGGGTTACTCTGATATCTGCAAACCATGCCAATGGCAAAGCAAATATCAGGCCTCGTACAGAACATAGCATACATGAGGCTACCCACTGCAGAAGCATAGGGTACCGCCTACATGGCATCTATCTCTTCAGCAGTCTTGGGACACTGCTCCTTAGACAAATACATCCCATGCCTGAAAGGTAATGAGCCCTTCTTGGAGTTCTGCATGTTAAAACGAGCCAGAGTCATGTTTATGTAGGATGCCTGGAAGAGTGTCAGAGAACGTCTCCTACGATCTCGAATAATTTTGATCCTAAGGATATGTCCAGCCTCTCCCAAATTCTTCATATCAAATTGCCTGGACAACCATGCCTCTATGTCTGACAACACCTTCTTACTATTGCCAATCAGAAGAATGTCATCTACAAAAAGTACGAGGAACACCACCATATCACCATCACGCCTGCGATAAACACACTGCTCATCCGGACACTGATTGAATCTATAGGACTGGATAACCTCATCAAAATGGATGTTCTAAGATCTGGATACTTGCTTAAGTCCATAAATGGACCTCCTAAGTCTGCATACCATGTGCTCTTGGCCCTTAACAATGAAACCCTCTGGTTGCTACATAAATATGGTCTCCTCAAGATATCCATTTAGGAAAGCTATCTTTACGTCCATCTACCAAATCTCATAGTCCATATGAGCAGCCATGACCAAGAGAATCCGGATTGACTTAAGCATAGCTACCGGGGAAAAGGTCTTCTCATAATCGATACCATCTTTCTGAGTATACCCCTTCGCCACAAGCCTAGCCTTGAAGGTCTTAACCCTCTCGTCAGATACTCTCTTTCGCTTGTAGACCCATTTGCACCCAATAGGCCTAAACCCATCAGGAAGATCTACCAACTCCCAGACTTGATTTGAGTCCATAGAACCTACCTCAACAATCATCGCTCTCTGCCAAGAATCTGCAACTTTGTCCTGGAGAGCCTTATTGTAGCTGACTGGGTCTGGTTCATGAGCACCAGGGATAAAGTCCAAAGACTCACCCAAACCCATGTACCTCTCGGGCTGTCTGACAACCCTCTCACTACGACGAGGCGCAGCCTGTGCAAGAGTATCATCTGTGATAGTGTGTGCAGTCTCTTGTGGTGTGTCTTCCTGTACTTGTGCATCTGGAATAATGGACTTACTTCTAAGCTCTTCCAATACTACCTTGCTACTTGACTTGTGATCTAAAATATAGTCCTCTTCAAGAAATCTGACATTGGTTCTGATCACCACTTCTGATCCTGAGGACTATAAAATAGACCACCTCTTGTTCCTTTGGGGTAGCCTATGAACAGCATAACCTTGGTTCTTGCCTCTAACTTACCTGCATCTGCCTCGAGCACATGTGCTGGATAACCCCAAATTCTGAGATGTCTCAGACTAGGCTTTCGCCCATTCCACAACTCTGCTGGGGTCGAAGGCACAGACTTAGATATGTTGGAGTAGAATACATAAGCTATGCTTGTATTGTACAGTTTCCCTATTTAATATATCGATTTGTGTTTCAATTATATTTTATATCCATTTATATTATGTAAGTAGATGGTGAGGTGTCTGGTGTGACACAGTAGATCTCATCATTGGTTGAAAGACGTAATATATAAATGAGGTTCGTAACCGAGGCAGTTTTGGACAAACTTTCAGTCTAGGTTATTATGTGATTCAGATAATTAGTTTGTCTAAACTAATTGAATCATATAGATATGCCCGGGGCATATTGAACTTGACTCTTAGGAATGATTTGTCTTGTACTGATTCAATAGACAAATCGATCCTTGTATTCTATCTCTAAATCCCTAGACTCGAGTGGGCATGAGGATTAGACATAGTGTACTTTGATCTGCCAATGGGTGAGGTCAAATGTGGCCAATAGTCTCGGTGGGTTGAGTGCGCGTATTTAGTTACTTGGTGTGCTGCTGCTTGTCGAAAGGAAACCATGTACCGGTGCGTCCGGGGTGATAGTGCTCCCGAGATGAACTCGAAATGTTTATTTTACTAAACCCGGCCGGTAAACTTATGTCCGGTATAGTAAAAAGGTCGAGTGGTACTAGTCTCGGAATTAAAGAAGTTAATTAATTAATTTATCAGTAAATTAATTTTAATTAATGAGCACTATATCTTTGATGTGGGGAGATTAATGAATATAATTTAATTAAGTTGTTCTGGAAGCAATTCTGGTGTAAGATGGTAGTGCCAAAATTAATCCGTTAGTGGTACGATTAATTTTGAAATGGGTTAATTGAATAGGTAGATTTAATTAATTAATTGGTTAATTATTCCTAAGGGTTAATTCAGTAATTAACAAAGTGGAATTATTTAACTAATTCCTAAGGGTTAATTAAGTAATTAACAAAGTGGAATTATTTAATTAATTAATTAAGTCTTAAGTTTCAATTGGAATTAGGAAATCCTAGAGATTAGGAACCTAGTAGGATTTGGTTTATCCTATCAGATTGGTTGCCTAGTTGGATTTGGAAACTAATTCATTACCTAAACCCATTAGGAAGACCAATCCTAAACCAACTTGGAGTCTCTCTTGTAACTCTATAAATAGACAAGAGACAGTTATTCAAGAATCACAATTAATCCACGAGATTTCTAGAGAGAGGAAATCCTAGAGAGAGAAAACGTTTCTCTCTCCAAGTCAGATTTTCAAGAAGTTTTGGCGGCTGGTTCTGCTTCCTAGTGGCCGAATTCTTAAGCCCTTGGTGTATACCAGCTGCAAGCAACTTTCTCTCTCTCTCCGGGCAGTGCGTTTGCAATACGTGCTAGGTGCGGAGGTGCTGAATTTTTTAGCAGGTGGATTGTGGTGAGTTGCTGATCAATTGACTTCTAGATTGTTGCCCACACAACAAGAAGTCATAGTCTTGAGGCATACAAGAGAATCACCAAGTGCACGCTTCAAAGGTATTTTTCTATGATTCCGCTTTAATAGAAATTTTTGTTGCGTGATAAATCGAGCTAGTGCAAACCCAAATCCTACCAAAACTTTCAAGATGGCACAAGGTTGAGGATAAAACATGTTGTCTCCAAGGCATAACCCCAAAATGAGATAGGCAACTCACTGTAACTCATCATCGATCTAACAATATCCATAAGAGTCCTGTTCCTCCTCTCTGCTACACCATTCTGCTAGGGTGTGCCAGGTGCAGACAACTGGGTCTGAATACCCTCCTCCGACAAATAGTACCTAAATTCACTAGAGAGGTATTCGCCACCGTGATCAGATAGCAAAGTCTTGATACTCTTACCCAGATGGTTCTCCACCTCAACCTTGAACTCTCTGAACTTGCCAAAGCATTCAGACTTGTGGTGCATCGGGTATATGTATCCATATCTAGAGTAATCATCCGTGAAAGTCACGAAATACTCATAACCACCTCTAGCCTGAACTGACATAGGCCCACACACATTAGAATGAATCAACTCTAAAATCTCCTTGGCCCTATACCCCTTTGCCTTGAAAGGCCTCTTGGTCATTTTTCCTTCCAAATAGGACTCATAGGTCGAATAGCTGTCAATATCCAGTAAGTCCAATGACCCACTATTGACCAACCTTTGAATCCTACTAAGGTTGATGTGACCAAGTCTCAGGTGCCAAAGATAAGTCTGATTCAAAGGGGAAGACTCTTTTCTCTTATTATGATTCGGTGATGAGCTACTAGTTTCTGTGCATTAATGGGGAGTGTGTCTGAATTAAAAACAAATTGTCAACCAATGTACTGGAACATATAAGTTTCTGGCCTTTTCTAATAAAAACATATCCATCAGAAAAATCACACTTATAACCATCCAAAACAAGTTCAGAAACTGAAAGTAACTTCTTGCGAAAACTGGTTACATAAAGACAATCTCTCAAATGTAAAATAGAGTCTAAAAAATAAAGACAAACTACTCCCACTGCAGCAACAGAAACTCTGGTAGTATCCCCAAGGTAGACCTGAAACTCTCCCTCTCTAAGCAGCCGGGTCACTTGGAACCCCTGTAAAAAATTACAAACATGATCAGTGGCTCCTGAATCCACACACCAAGTATCTGTGGGAATCGCCGCTAAACACGTCTCAGTGACTAGGGAAAATTTACACATACCTCGAGGCTTTAGGCAGTTCTTCTTCCAATGTCCCACTTTGCCACATCTGAAGCATTTGCCTTTCGACTTGTGCTTCTTGGCAATGCCCACCTTGGGTCCATGATCAGCTCTCGCCTTCTGGCCTCTCTTCCTCTTTTGCTTCCTGGCTTTGAACCCAGCAAAGGAACCTGAGGGACTAACAGTAGCCAAGGCTTACTTCTTCTCTGCGAATAGGCCCTCAGCAAACACCAATGTAGTCATGAGCTCGGGAAGTGAATATGAGAGCTGGCCCATATTATAGTTCAACCGAAACTGCTCAAAACTGGGGGGCAAGCTCTGGAGGTCCCATCAATGTCACCTCCTAATACCTCGATCTCATTGATGCAGCTCATCATGTCCAGCACGTGATCCCTTACTGAAGTGCCTTCAGCCATCCTAGCAGTCGTGAGTTTCCTCACAGCTGACTGCTTGGCTGCCCTGCCCTGATGTCCAAACATCTCCCTAAGGTTGAGCATCATATCGTAGGCTGAGGTAAACAACTGATGCTAGTGCTACTGTACATTTGACATAGAAGCCAAGATGTAGCACCGGGTCATCTCATCAGCCTTCTTCCACCTCGTATATGGCTCTCGCTGCTCAGGAGTGGCATCATCGCTGGGCTTAGGGGGGCACTCTTCTGTGAGCACGTACCTATAACCCTCAGCGGTAAGGACAATGTCCAGGTTACGTTTCCAGTCAATATAGTTTGGACCGTGAGTTTGTTCTGGTTCAAAATGACAGCTAGCGGGTTGAACGACATATCAACTACAACTGAAAAATAAACAGTCAAGTTTCAGTATACTTTTTCGAAAATATTGAAAATCCTTAAAAAACCAATATAATCTTCTACCGACATCTCTCACACCGGGATTAACGCAGGTCACGATGGGTGAACGTCTACGCCAACCCACATTCATTTGAGAAGAACCAAAGTTCATTAATTTTATTATCTGACCAATGATCTTATGATCAATGAAATTAATAGTCGATAATTTTAGCCATACACGAAGATAGCGTAACCTCGATGGGAGGGATACTAAAAATGGTACACTAAGTGCATGCCATTACGTAACTTGTAAGTTTGTTACTTAGGATACTAATGCGCCTTGGATGGCGAGGGCGTCGCAACTTTCTTCAATTAAACTCACTATAGTCATCCCTTTAGAAATTCATTCCGGTGATATCTGTTGTTGAAAACTCATCCGACAGGGAGGAATGCCTAAGCCAGCACGCAAGTGTAACCACATCACCAATGAACCCGTAATGGAGGCCATGGGGATATTTACCAACCCGCTCCCACTTAGATTTTTAAGCTTGAGGATTTTTACGTTTTAACATGCAATATCTTAACAAAGGATACTCGCACCCATAAAACCGTTGGAGTTTTAATATGCGAATAATCTACCTTAGTTAATTGCACATTACCTTTTAAAAACATTTTGGTTTGGTTTTCGTTCATGCAAAATAAAATGAAAAACACACAATCAACGAAAAGACATAAATACGGGAAATTAAAAGAAAAAAAATTTCCCTACTATTATGGCCTTCTCTATCGTTGATTCCTTGACGCCTCGGTGACACGTCCCGTCATGTCGCTCCCACTCGTTATTTGGATTCCTCTCGATTCGCTCGGGTTTTCTCTATTTACTACGTAATTAGGAATCACTGAAAATTACGAGAAACCAAAACCCACGAATATAAGTTACCCAAAATAACGTCTTCATCATAATACACAAATTCCTAAATACAAAGGCGTTTCTCTAGGAATTTAAAGACTACATGATTAGATCAAATCCTACTACAAGATTTTTTTAATCCTACACGGCTTCCAGCTCGTGGTTATTACTATTACAGACATTTCCATTCAAAAAACAATGCGAGCCCGGATATATCCCGGGGTTTATGAATGAAAAATAAATTTCTACCTTAATAGCCTGGAAACCCATAACCACCTGTTTAAGCATTTCGACAAAAATAATAATGCCAAAATAAAGCCGTGTAATAAATCAAACAAGTATAGGACCGAAACCAATGCTCTGATACCAATTTGAAGGAAAACATAACAAGCCCGGGCTAAATCGAAAACCTCACTTTCGTGCAATGCATTCCAGAATCGGAAGCTTTCGACCAAGCTCAGGCTCAATTCATTTACCCACGAACGGATCATGACTTATATTTATTTAATTTATTAAAACGACTTCTAACGCACAAAGATCACACATTTAATTAAGAGCGGAAGGATTAAAGGTTATACCTTTGTAGCAAAGTCCAACGCAATAAGAAAAATCCAATCTTTATGCGAATTCCACATGAAATCCAAAACATAACTCCGAGAAAACTTTGAATATTGCGTGGGCAATAATCTATCGAAGTCTGCTACCAAAGCCCACGAGAAACCTGCCAAGAAAATCCCTCAATTAGATCAAATCTGCCCAAAAGATCAAACCTTTAACCCAAAAAACTGATGCCCACTACTTTTCTCGCCAATAAAATCGAACCCACTTCAACTCCGGTCACGATCAGGACAACCGGGATTGTGGATCACCAACCCAAGGTAGAGATCAACACAAACCCAGTTGGATCAAGCACCCCAGAGTGAAGAGTGTCCGTGAACAGTGTCCGTCGTGAACAGTGATTCCGACGTGAACAGTACCGGTGAACAGTTCCCCGTGAACAGTAATTCCAGCAGTGGGCAACTCCAAAAATTGATGGGCTATCTAAAAGTTTAATCTAAATCGAGAAGTGAGAATCCAAGTTCATTTTTGAAAGAAAACTCGAAAGGGAAGTGAGTTTCTCTCTAGAACTTTCTCACTCTAAGGAAGACATAAATATCTTACAAGATTTTCTTAAGTTTCTTTGGCCTTAAGCTTTCTATTTATAGGAGCTCTAATGGAGACCTAATGGGCTCTCGAGTTGGGCCTTTTAATTTGACTTTCATTGACCGCTTAGTCTTTCCCGACTAATCAACTCCAATCGACCCATTCGAATTAATTTCTTAACCCACTTCGTTAATTTAATTTAATCGAACCCTTAGAATTAATTCACCTTGTCAATTTGTCAAATGCATAATTAGTAGTACCACTATCGGACTAATTATGGAACTACCGCTCAAAAATGACTTTACATCGCGCCATTATATTTTCTTCTATCTCTCCACATTAAAAATCTTGCGCTCGTCGGTTTATCAATTTACTGACAAACTAATTCACCAACTTCTTGGTATTCGAGATTAGTACCACTCGACCTTTTATTATACCAGACATAAAGTCCACCGGTCGGGTTTAGTATAATAGACCTTAAGAGCTCATCTCGGGAGCACCATCAACCCGGCGAACCGGTATGTAGATTCCTTCGACTAGCAATGGCATGTAAGAAGCTAAACACCGCATACACAACCTACCGAGGTATAGGCCTCAATTGACCGCACTCTTTGTAACATCAAAGCATACGATATCCAACTCTCACGCCTGTCCTAATCTCGGGATTGAGAGACTGAATACTAGGACCAAATTGACTACGCCGATCAGTATAAGTCAATTCTATCCAAACTGGTCCTGCTCAATATACCCCGGGCATATCCGTGTGATTTAAACTAGTCTAGATAAACTAATTACCAAACCGCACGATAACCTATACCAATAGTATGCTCAGACAATCTCAGTTACGAGTTACTTTTTATATATCAATACTTTAACCAATAACGGTATCTACTGTGTCTTTTCACACCCCGTTATCTAGTTCTATGATATAATTGAATAATTTAATACCGAAACAAAATGATATGTCATCTGTGGATATTAGTTTTTGATACAAGACATAGCTTTTCTTTATTCAAAACTAACAGTATTGTAGGTTGTAAAAGATTGAATATAGTTATATATACTTGAAGCACAGCTTAAGTATCAGTGGGAGATTGTTAGGTTTGAATACATAAGGTATGCTTGTATTGTACTTTTTCCCAGTTAATATATCAATTTAATATTTTGGTTTATATGTTGTGCATGTTTAGTCTATTTATATTATGTAGTTAGATAATGAGGTGTTTGATGTGAATTTTTGACTAGGCCCGGGCAGATAATCTTGAAGGAAAATAGAACAAGCCCGGGCTAAATCGAAAACCTCAGTTTCGTGCAATGCATTCCAGAATCGGAAGCTTTCGACCAAGCTCAGGCTCAAATTCATTTTTCCATGAACGGATCTAGGCTTATACTTATTTAATTTATTAAATCGACATCTAACGCACAAAAATTACACCTTTATTTAAAGCGGAAGGATTAAAGGTTATACCTTTGAACCGAAGTCCAACGCAATAAGAAAAACCCAATCTTCATATGAAAATACCACCGAAATCCAAAAGATGACTCCAAGAAAACTTCGAATATTGCGTGGAAAATAATCTATCGAAGTCTACTCGCAAAGCCCACGAAAACCCACTAAGAAAAAACCCCTCGAAATAAACTAAAACTGCTCAAAATCCGATCTTTGCATCAGCCCATAAGCTGTCCGCCACCCAGCAGCAATCCGCAATAAAAAACCACAAAGATCTAGCCTTTTAGCCACGATCTGGATGATCCCAATCACGGATCACCAAGAGAGCGATCAAACGTGATGAACCCGGATCAAGCACCCTAAAAGAACTGAACTTTGACCTCACAAAAATTGAAAAACAGCAGCAGATTTTTGCTGAAAAACTGGGCGTACAGCAGCCTATAATCCTGTAGACAGCATTTCAATCCATGGGCTTCGATAAAGCTTTGATCTTTGAGCTTAGCTTGATTCGAGAGAGTGAGTATCCAAGTTTGACTTTGAGAAAAAACTTCAAGAAGGAGAAGTTCTCTCTCTAGAACTTTCTCACTCAAGAGGAAGACAAAATGTCTTGCAAGGTTTTTCTTAAGTTTCTTTGGCCTTAAGTTTTCTATTTATAGGGAGCTCTAATGGAGACCTAGTGGGCTTTTGAGTTGGGCCTTTTAATTTGACTTTCGTTGACCGCTTAGTCTTTCCTAGACTAATCAACTCCTATTGACCCATTCGAATTAATTTCTTAACCCACTTTGTTAATTTAATTTAATCGAACCCTTAGGATTAATTAATTCATATAGAATTAATTTCTTAATCCACTTTGTCAATTAAATATTAATTAAACCTTTAGGATTAATTAATTCACTTTGTCGATTAGTCAAATACATAATTAGTCGTACCACTATCGAACTAACTATGGAACTACCGCTCAAAAACGACTTATATCACGCCACTATATTTTTTTCTATCTCCCCACATTAAAGATCTCGTGCTCGTCGATTGATCAATTTATTGGCAAACTAATTCACCGACTTCTTAGTATCCAAGATTAGTACCACTCGACCTTTTTATTATACCGGACATAAAGTCCATCGGCCAGGTTTAGTATAACAAACCTTTCGAGCTCATCTTGGGAGCACCATCAACCCGGCGAACCAGTACATGGATTCCTCCTACTAGCAATGGCACGTAAGAAGCTAAACACCGCATACCCAACCTACAGAGGTATAGGCCTCAATTGACCGTACTCTTTGGCAAATCAAAGCATAAGATATCCAACTCTCACGCACGTCCCAATCTCGGGATTGAGAGACTAAATACTAGGACCGGCTCGATCAGTATATGTCAATTCTATCCAAACTGGTCGTGCTCAATATACCCCGAGCACATCCGTGGACTTTAATTAGTCTAGATAAACTAATTTCCAAACCACACGATAACCTATGCCGCTAGTACGTTCAAACTATCTCAGTTATGAGCATACTTTTTATTTATCAATACTTTAACAAATAACGGTATCTACTGTGTCTTTCCAAACCCCGTTATCTAGTTCTATGATATAATGGAACAATTTAATACTAAAAAAAATGATATGTCATCTGGGGATATTAGTTTTTGAAACAAGACATAGTTTTTCTGTATTCAAAACTAACAATCTCCCACTAATACTCAAAGCTATGCTATGAAGTACAAAAAATGTCCAACCCGCTATTACACTGCTGTCATAATGAAATCTACAGAACACCTTTAAGCTCACTCATATGGCGCCCTCAAGAATCTGACTCCCATGCCCTTCACATGTCTCTCAAAGACCTTTGGGGTCAATGGCTTTGTGAAAGGATCTGCAAGGTTGTTATCTGATGCTATCTTGGCCACGATCACGTCTTCCCTCTTTACGATCTCTCGTATCAGGTGGTATTTGTGCTCTATGTGTGTACTCACTTTACGGGCTCGTAGTTCCGTCGAGTTAGCAACTGCACTATTGTTAACACAGTAAACTGTGATAGACCTAGGCAACTCAGGAACCACATCTAAGTCCATCAGGAAGCTCTGGAGCCATACAGCTTCTTTTGCTGCCTCTAATATGGCAACGTTCTCAGCCTCCATGGTGGAGCCCGCCATGCATTTCTGCTTGACACTCTGCCACACTATGGCTCCACCTCCTAGAGTAAACACAAACCCAGAGGTAGACTTACACTTGTCCATATCACCTTGAAAGTCTAAATCTGTGTAACCCAATGGTACAAGCTTCTACACTCTATAAACTAGGACATAATCTCTCGTCATACGCAAGTACTTGAGAATACATTTTACTGCCTCCCAGTGAGCCTTCATAGGGTTACTCTAATATCTGCTAACCATGCCAACGGCAAAGCAAATATCAGGCCTCGTACATAGCATAGCATACATGAAGGTCTACCCACTGCAGAAGCATAGGGTACCACCTACATGGCATCTATCTCTTCAGCAGTCTTGGGACACTGCTCCTTAGACAAATGCATCCCATGCCTGAAAGATAATGAACCCTTCTTGGAGTTCTGCATGTTAAAACGAGCCAGAGTCATGTTTATGTAGGATACCTGAGAGAGTGTTAGAGAACGTCTCCTATGATCTCGAATAATCTTAATCCTAAGGATAGGTCCAGCCTCTCCCAAATTCTTCATATCAAATTGCCTGGACAACCATGCCTCTATGTCTGACAACACTTTCTTACTGTTGCCAGTCAGAAGAATGTCATCTACGTAAAATACGAGGAACACCACCATATCACCATATCACCATCACACCATATCACCATATCACATAATCTCTCGTTCTCTCTTTCGCTTGTAGACCCATTTGCACCTAATAGGTCGAAACCCATCAGGAAGGTCTACCAGCTCCCAGACCTGATTTGAGTCCATAGAACCCATCTCAGCAATCATCGCTCTCTGCCAAGATTTTGCATCTTTATCCTGGAGAGCCTCATTGTAGCTAACTGGGTCTGGTTCATGAGCGCCAGGAAGAAAGTCCGAAAACTCACCCAAACCCATGTACCTCTCGGGCTGTCTAGCTGTTAGTTTTGAATACAGAAAAGCTATGGTTTGTATCAAAAACTAATATCCACAGTTGACATATCATTTTGTTTCGGTATAAATTTGTTCCTTTATATCATAGAACTAGATAACGGGGTGTGAAAAGACACAGTAGATACCGTTATTGGTTAAAGTATTGATATACTAAAAGTATGCTCGTAACTGAGATAGTTTGAACATACTATCGATATAGGTTATCGTGTGGTTTGGAAATTAGTTTATCTAAACTAGTTTAAATCACATGGATATGCTCGGGGCATATTGAGCACGACCAGTTTGGATAGAATTGACTTATACTGATCGGCGTAGTCAATTCGGTCCTAGTATTCAGTCTCTCAATCCCGAGATTGGGATGGCCGTGAGGGTTGGATATCGTATGCTTTGATTTGCCAAATAGTGCGGTCAATTGAGGCCTATACCTCGGTAGGTTGGGTATGCGGTGTTTAGCTTCTTACATGCCTTTGCTAGTCGGAGGAATCCATTTACCGATTCGCCGAGTTAATGGTGCTCCCGAGATGAGCTCATAAGGTCTATTATACTAAACCCGGCCGGTGGACTTTATGTCCGGTATAATAAAAGGATGAGCGGTACTAATCTCGGATACCAAGAAGTTGGTGAATTAATTTGTCAGTAAATTGATAAATCGACGAGCACTAGATCTTTAATGTGGGGAGATAGAATAAAATATAATGGCGCTATGTAAAGTCGTTTTCGAGCGGTAGTTCCATAATTAGTCCGATAGTGGCACGACTAATTATGCATTTGACTAATCGACAAGGTGAATTAATTAATCCAAAAGGTTTAATTAATATTTAATCGACAAAGTGAATTAAGAAATTAATTCTATTTGAATTAATTAATTCTAAGGGTTCGATTAAATTAAATTAACAAAGTGGGTTAAGAAATTAATTATAATGGGTCGATTGGAGTTGATTAGTCAGGAAAGACTTAGCGGTCAACGAAAGTCAAATTAAAAGGCCCAACTCGAGAGCCCATTAGGTCTCCATTAGAGCTCCTATAAATAGAAAACTTGAGGCAAAAGAAAACCTAAGGGAATTCTTGCAAGACAAGTCTTGCACATAGAGTGAGAAAGTTCTAGAGAGAGAACTTCTTCTTCTTGAAGTTTTCTTTCAAAAACGAAATAGCTATCTCACTCATCGGATTGAACTCAACCCAAAGGTCACATCTTCTTGATTATTTGGTTATTTCCGCCGGGCTGCTGTTTAGATTTTCTGCCGGACAGATTCATATAGTTTCCGTCGGGCTATGGGTTTTCATTATTCCCGGCGCTAGAAGTTTGGTGTTCTGCCCGTGCGTTGATTCGATCTTCACCACGTTGATCTCTATTGGTGATCTTTGGTGGAGATTGTCTAGATCACGGCTGGGTAGGTGCTGAGCTAAGGCGACCGGTCGGCGTTCATAACAGCCCGGTAATAGGAAGCTTGCGGCGCAAGAAAATTCTGGGCAGCGAAGATTGTGGCCAGATTTTGGGTTGTTGTGAGTTCGATTAGAGGAATTTCCTTGTGGGTTTTCGTGGGCTAAGCAAGTAGGCTTCGATAGATTATTGCCCACGCAATATTCAAAGTTCTATTGGAGTAATTTTTTGGATTTCTATTGGAATTCGCTCAAAGATTGAATTTTTCTTATTGCAAGGGACTTCGCTACAAAAGGTATAATCTTTGAATATTCCGCTTTAATTAAAGATTGCATCTTTTGTGTCGATTTAATAAATTAAATAAGTATAAGCCAAGATCCGTTCGTGGGTAAATGAATTTGAGCCTGAGCTTGGTCAAAAGCTTCCGATTCTGGAATGCATTGCACGAAAGTGAGGTTTTCGATTTAGCCCGGGCTTGTTCTGTTTTCCTTCACTAGCAACCCTCCCACTACGACGAGGCATAGCCTGTGTAAGAGCATCATCTGTGACAGTGTATGCAGTCTCTTGTGGTGTGTCTTCCTGTACTTATGCATCTGGAATAATAGACTGACTTATAAGCTCTTCCAATACTACCTTGCTGTTTGACTTGTAATCTAAAATATGGTCCTCCTCAAGAAATATGGCATTGGTGCTCACCACCACCTTCTGATTCTGAGGACTATAAAATAGACCACCTCTCGTTCCTTCGGAGTAGCCTACAAACAGCATAACCTCTGATCTCGAATCTAACTTACCTGCATTTGCCTCTAGCACATGTGCTGGACAACCCCAAATCCTGAGATGTCTCAGACTAGGCTTTCGCCCAGTCCACAACTCTAGGGGTGTCGTAGGCACAGATTTAGATGGCACGAGTTTAAGGAGACAACACACTGTCTCTCAAGCATAATCCCAAAACGAGGTAGTCAACTCACTATAACTCATCAACGATCTAACCATATCTATAAGAGTCATGTTCCTCCTCTCTGCTACACCATTCTGCTGGGGTGTGCCAGGTGCAGACAACTGGGTCTAAATACCCTCCTCGGACAAATAGGACCTAAATTCACTAGAGAGGTATTCGACACCACGATCAGATCGCAAGGCCTTGATACTCTTACCCAGATGGTTCTCCACCTCAGCCTTAAACTCTTTGAACTTGCCAAAGCATTCAGACTTGTGGCGCATCAGGTATATGTATCCATATCTAGAGTAATCATCCTTGAAAGGCACGAAATACTCATAACCACCTCTAGCCTGAACTAACATAGGCCCACACACGTCAGAATGAATCAACTCTAAAACCTCCTTGGCCCTATACCCCTTTGCCTTGAAATGCCTCTTGGTCATCTTACCCTCAAAGCAGGACTCACAAATCGAATAGCTGTCAATATCCAATGAGTCCGAAGACCCATTATTGACCAACCTTTAAATCCTATTAAGATTGATGTGACCGAGTCTCAGGTGCCAAAGATAAGTTTGATTCAAAGGGGAAGACTCCTTTCTCTTACTATGATTCGGTGATGAATTATTAGTTTCTATGTTTTGCATTACTGGGGAGTATGTCTTGATTAAAAACAGATTGTCAACTAATGTACCAGAACATATAAGCTTCTGACCTTTTCTAATAAAAACATATCCATCAGAAAAAGCACACTTATAACCATCCAAAATAAGTTTAGAAACTGAAAGCAAATTCTTACGAAAACTGGGTACATATAAACAATCTCTCAAATGTAAAACTGAGTCTGAAAAATAAAGACAAAGAACTCCCACTGCAACAATAGAAACTCTGGTAGTATCCCCAAGGTAGACCCGCAACTCTCCCTCTGTAAGCAGCCGGGTCACTTGGAATCCCTGCAAAGAATTACAAACATGATCAGTGTCTCATGAATCCACACACCGAGTATCTGTGGGAATTGCTGCTAAACACATCTCAGTAACTAGGGAATGTTTACACATACCTCGAGGCTTTGGGCAATCCTTCTTCCAATGTCCTGCTCTGCCACATCTGAAGCACTTGCCTTTCGGCTTATGCTTTTTTGGCAATGCCCGCCTTGGGTCCATGATCAGCTCCCGCTTTCTGTCCTCTCTTCCTCTTTTGTTTCCTGGCTTTGGGCCAAGCAGAGGAACCTGAGGGACCAACAGTAACCAAGGCTTGCTTCTTCTCTGTGAATAGGCCCTCAGCAGACACCAATGCAGTCATGAGCTCAAGAAGTGAATATGAGAGCTAGCCCATATTATAGTTCAACCGAAACTGCTCAAAACTATGGGGGGAAGCTCTGGAAGATGATATCGACCTGGGTCTCCCCATCAATGTCACATCCCAATACCTCAATCTCATTGATGTAGCTCATAATGTCTAGCACGTGATCCCTCACTGAAGTGTCCTCAGCCATCCTAGCATTCATGAGTTTCCTCATAGCTGACTGTTTGGCTGCCCTGCCCTGATGTCCAAACATCTCCCTGAGGTTGAGCATCATATCGTAGGCTGAGGTAAACAACTGATGCTGGTGCTGTAGTACACTCGACATAGAAGCCAAGATGTAGCACCGGGTCATCTCATCAGCCTTCTGCCACCTCGTATATAGCTCTCGCTGCTCAGGGGTGGCATCATCGCTGGGCTTAGGGAGACACTCCTCAGTGAACACGTACTTGTAACCCTCAGCAGTAAGGACAATGTCCAGGTTACGTTTCCAGTCAATGTAATTTGGACCCGTAAGTTTGTTATGATTCAAAATGACAGCTAGCGGATTGAACGACATATCAACAACTAAAAAAATAAACAGTCAAGTTTCAGTATACTTTTTCAAAAATATTGATATCCTCAAAACAATACATTCTCCTACCGACATCTCTCACACCGAGATTAACGCAGGTCATGTTGGGTGAACGTCTGCGCCAACCCACATTCGTTTGAGAAGAACCGAAGTTCATTAATTCCATTATCTGACCAACGATCTTATGATCAATGAAATTAATAGTCGATAATTTTAACCGTACTCAATAAGCAGCGTAACCTCTTAGGAGGAATACTACAAACGGTACACTAAGTGTTTGCCATTACGTGACTTCTTACTTCGGATACTAACGCGCCTCGGTTAGTGAGGGTGTCGCAACTTTCTCCAATTAAACTTGCTATAGTCATCCCTTTAGAAATTAAATCTAGTGATATCTCGGGGTTGAAGACTTATCCGTAGGGAAGAAGGCCCTTGGCCAGCGCGTCGGTCTAACCCACATCACATATGAATCCGTAATGGAGGCCATGGGGATATTTACCAACCCGTTCCCACTTAGATTTTTGACTTTGAGGATTTTTCCGTTTTAACATGCAATATCTTAACAAAGGATATTCGCACCAATAAAACCATTGGAGTTTTAATATGAGAATAATCTACCTTAGTTAATTGCACTTTACTTTTAAAACGTTTTGGGTTTCGTTCATGCAAAATAAAACAAAAAACACACAATCAACGAAAAGACATAAATACGAGAAATTAAAGAAATTAAAATTTCCCGACTATTATGGCCTTCTCTATCGTTGATTCCTTGACGCCTTGGTGACACGTCCCGTCATGTCGCTCCCACTCGTTATTTGGATTCCTCTCGATTCGCCTGGGTTTTCTCTGTTTACTACCTAATTAGGAATCACCCAAAATTACGAGAAACCAAAACCGCGAATATAAGTTACCAAAAATAACGTCTTCGTCATAACAAATAAATTCCTATATACAAAGGTGTTTTTCTAGGAATTTAAAGACGACATGATTAGATCAAATCCTACTACAAGATTTTTCTAATCCTACACGGCTTCCAGCTCGTGGTTATTACTATTAAAGACATTTCCATTCAAAAACAATACGAGCCCGGACATGTCCCGGGGGTTATGAATGAAAAATAAAATTCTACCATAATAGCCGGGAAACCAATAACCACCTGTTTAAACATTTCGACAAAAATAATAATGCCAAAATAAAGCCGTGTAATAAATCAAACAAGTATAAAGCCGAAACACTCGCTCTGATACCATTTTGAAGGAAAACATAACAAGCCCGGGCTAAATCGAAAACCTCAATTTCGTTCAATGCATTCCAGAATCGGAAGCTTTCGACCAAGCTCAGGCTCAAATTCATTTTCCCATGAATGGATCTAGGCTTATACTTATTTAATTTATTAAATCGACATCTAACGCGCAAAGATTACACCATTAATTAAAGCGGAAGGATTAAAGGTTATACCTTTGAACCGAAGTCCAACGCAATAAGAAAAAACCCAGTCTTTATATGCGAATACCACCGAAATCCAAAAGATGACTCCAAGAAAACTTCGAATATTGCGTGGGCAATAATCTATCGAAGTCTACTCGCAAAGCCCACGAAAACCCACTAAAAAAAAAAACCCTCAAAATAAACTAAAACTGCTCAAAATTCGATCTTAGCATCACCCCATAAGCTGTCCGCCACCCAGCAGCAGTCCACAATAAAAAACCACAAAGATCCAGCCTTTTAGCCATGATCTGGACGAGCCCAACCACGGATCACCAAGAGAGAGATCAAACGTGATGAACCCGGATAAAGCACCCTAAAAGAACTGAACTTTGACCTCACGAAAATTGAAAAACAGCAGCAGATTTTTGCTAAAAACTGGGCAAACAACAGCCTATAATCATGCGGACAGCATTTCAATCCATGTGCTTCGATAAAGCTTTGATCTTTGAGCTTAGTTTGATTCGAGAGAGTGAGTATCCAAGTTCTTACTTTGAGAAAAAACTTCAAAAAGGAGAAGTTCTCTCTCTAGAACTTTCTCACTCAAGAAGAAGACAAAATGTCTTGTAAGGTTTTTCTTAAGTTTCTTTGGCCTTAAGTTTTCTATTTATAGGGAGCTCTAATGGAGACCTAATGGGCTTTTGAGTTGGGCCTTTTAATTTGACTTTCGTTGACCGCTTAGTCTTTCCTAGACTAATCAACTCCAATCGACCCATTCGAATTAATTTCTTAACCCACTTCGTTAATTTAATTTAATCGAACCCTTAGGATTAATTAATTCATATAAAATTAATTTCTTAATCCACTTTGTCGATTAAATATTAATTAAACCTTTAGGATTAATTAATTCACTTTGTCGATTAGTCAAATACATAATTAGTCGTACCATTATCGGACTAACTATGGAACTACCGCTCAAAAAAAAACTTTATATCACGACACTATATTTTCTTCTATCTCCTCACATTAAAGATCTAGTGCTCGTCGGTTTATCAATTTACTGACAAACAAATTCATCGACTTCTTGGTATCCGAGATTAGTACGACCTTTTTATTATACCGGACATAAAGTCCACCGGCCGGGCTTAGTATAACAAACCTTTCGAGCTCATCTCAGGAGCACCATCAACCAAGCGAACCAGTACGTGGATTCCTCCGACTAGCAACGGCACTTAAGAAGCTAAACACCGCATACCCAACCTACCGAGGTGTAGGCCTCAATTGACAGCACTCTTTGGCAAATCAAAGCATACGAATTGACTACGCCGTCCCAATCTCGGGATTGAGAGGCTGAATACTAGGACCGAATTGACTACGCCGATCAGTATAAGTCAATTCTATCCAAACTGGTCGTGCTCAATATGCCCCGGGCACATCCGTGGGATTTAATTAGTCTAGATAAACTAATTTCCAAACCACACGATAACCTATATCGATAGTATGTTCAAACTATCTCAGTTACGAGCATACTTTTTATATATCAATACTTTAACCATTAACGGTATCTACTGTGTTTTTCCAAACCTCGTTATCTAGTTCTATGATATAATGGAACAATTTAATACTGAGACAAAATGATATGTCATCTGGGGATATTAATTTTTGATATAAGCCATAGCTTTTCTGTATTCAAAACTAACAAATCTTTCACAAGGTTAAACCGACGGCAGTGCAAAATTCTGGCGGCGGCGAGCTGCTGAATTTTTTCCGTCGAGATCTTTTTTGTTGTGATTGCTGATCAATTGTTCGTAAGATCGTTGCCCACACAACGTACGATCAAAGTCTTGAGTCATACAAGA
Source organism: Knoxia roxburghii (assembly GCA_030378225.1). Classification (NCBI taxonomy): domain Eukaryota; kingdom Viridiplantae; phylum Streptophyta; class Magnoliopsida; order Gentianales; family Rubiaceae; genus Knoxia; species Knoxia roxburghii. The sequence goes on along the minus strand of CM059415.1, from coordinate 37,405,931 downwards.
GCACCACCTAAGTACACGTTTCAAGAGGTAATTCTTAAACTTCCGCTTTAATTATGAATTAATTGTTGCGTGGCAAATCGAACAAATATAAGTCAATATCCTGCGCAATGTTATTTCAAGCAAGGATCGGAATAGCGATTGTGCTAGAGCTTAGATTTTGTCAAGAATTCTGATTCTGAAATGCATAGCACGAAAGTGAATTTTTGACCGGTCCAAGTAGATAATCTTTCAATATGCTGATATAATATATGTTATATGTTGATATGATATCTTTTGTTTTGTGATATGATATATGTTACATGCTGATATGATATTTTTTGTATTGTGATATGATATATGTTATATACTAATATGATATTTTTTATCTTGTAATATGATATCTGTTATATATTGATATGATATCTTTTATCTTATGATATGATATATGTTATATATTGATATAATATATTCTGTCCTCTAATATCTACTTTATTTTGTCTTGTAATATGATTTATGTTGTCTGCTGATATGATTTCTTTTGTGTTGTGATATGATTTTTAAAATATGCAGATATGAATACATATTATGGTCATATGATATAATTTCTTTTTTATTGTGAAAAAATATATAAATTATAAATAATAAAAATTATATATAATTTAATTTTTTAAAAAAATTATGAATTAAAAAAATATAGATTCTAGAAAAGTGAAGAAAAAAAATAATGGAGGATATTGAGCATGGGAGGGAAGAAAAAAAAAAATTTTTTTTTTTTTAAAAAGAAGGCCCCAAAGGAAAAAGAAAAAATAAAAATAAAAATAAAAAACTGAGGGGCCGCACGTCAGGCCCCCAAAAATAAAAAAATAAAAAATTGATGCGTCAGTCTCCTTTAGGAGCATGTGATAGAAGCAACATATACTCATCCAAATTCTATACAATTCAAAGTACAACAAAGGAAACTCCAAAAGATTAATCTTATTCTACCTTGGTCATATGCTGTAAGCACATAATTTAGGCATGTAATAAAAAAAAGGGTTAATGTGTGACAGAGAAAAGAGAGTATGAGAGAGCAATAACTAGGTAATGTTCAATGTCATAATTCAACTTACAGAAACAACTGCATCCAAAGACTACTTACAATTCTACTAACAAATGCAATATTCTCACTTCCTGAAGAGCAAAATATATTTATGCAGAAACAAATCCAGCTATTGACTGATAAATACAAAATTGGTCATGTTGTGTGAGCACCGTGTGCTCTCGAAGCCCATATACCAAAAACAAGAAACCAGAATACAAACAAGATCGCCCAGTAGCGTGCCGGTCCATACTTGATTCTTGTCAGCACAAACTACACATAGATACGAATCGAGACAACGGTGTCAGATCGAAAGAATTGACAAGGTTGCCTAAAATCAGTCCCTCCACTGACCAACAAACAATGATCTAACATCCTTCGAAGAATGCTACGCAATCAAGTCTGATCTATCGATGAAAATGAACATGACGTACTGATGGTGCTATATTCAGTAAAAATTTTCCAAGGAATAAACAGCAAAAGTGTGCAGGAAATTAAAGACACTCCAAGTGATCCCCTAGCTAAACGTCAATATCTGTTTAACTGTTACTTCTTGCATGAAGTGAAAATAGTGAGGCAAACTAAACACTTAAAATTCAAGCCAAACAGCATGCTCACTCATATCAGAAGCCCACAGTTATAAGAATAGAAATGTCATGGCATTTCGAGAATTCAGCTGATAAAGAAAATGAAATTAGACAGCAGAAATGTAATTCCACAAGTGAAAGCATTTGGAAACTTCCTTCATGAAAAAGGGCTCCCACAAGGAATCAACCCGAAACATTATGCCCACATTGGCATAATCAAAGGTGTTACAAAGTACATCAAGTAAAACTTCAATTCCTCGCATTAATCTCTTCATTTGTTTCTTCTGTTGAGTTATGTTTGGGATTTATATCTTTTTCATGAAGTCTAAATAGCTTCAGTGACAAAATTATATCTTCTATATGCATCCAACAAAACAGAACATATCAAGCTTGAAGTGGAACTTTTCTATTTTACCCTAACTTCTTGAATGTAACCCCTTCAATGTAATGATTCCAGACAAAGACTGGCATGCATAGTTCTGGTCGACATGAAAGATCAAACAACCAATATTCTCTAGGCATCTTTCAGCCTAGCCTAAACCTTTGACAAAAACTGGCATGCATGCAACAACATATATTCCCACGCACCTTCCCTCCTAACATAAACCTGACAAAAACTGGAGATGTATGCAACGGCATAGAAAAAGAATTGAAGGGTATAACTTACAAACCGAAAGAAGATTACAACTGCTAAAGCGCATACGCCTCCAAGAAGAATATGCAGGCCATTTTTTGCAGTTCTCTGCAAAAAGGAAAAAAATGAGGTTGTTAGGGGCATTTTTGTTCATGGAAAGAATACTGAACAAAATCACAAAAGCTAGAAAAGTAAACGTGCCAAACTATCCCCATCAAGCGAAAAAAAGGTGTTGAAAAGAAACCTTTTGAAACATCACAATGATCCCATCTCCATTAACAAGTACAAACACAATAACGGACCTTGTGAGCTCTTTTGCATCTGAACCTTTTTAATCGGTACCTTGCCACAAGGGTTATGACACTCAGGGATCTCTAGAACAAAAGTCCATGTTATCAGTCATGGTTCTGAATTTGATCCCAAACCTTAGCAATGTGAAAGGAGAAAAGGAAAAGCAGAAACAACTGATGATCTTATTAACTTATGCACCAGGAAAGGAAGCATGTGGAAATAAACTTGATTTCAGATTCTTAGTTGTAGAAACTTGTGGACTAAACCTTGAAAGAGTAGAAGTAGGAACCACAGAGGGAAAAGCAAGAAGGAAAGAAAAAAATAAGAATGAGTAAAGTCCAAAAAATTCCAAAAAGAGTTCCAAAGGATAAAATACAGAGGCTGCCTTCAAAGAGAAAGCACAACATAATATCAACAAAACTTCATTTAACTTCAACTACTCTATAATAGAGTTGGAAACATGAAAGCTAATCAAATCTAGAAACTAATAAGTAAAGTACAAGACTCCAAAAGTAGCTAGAGGTTGACAGTATGAAAATGAAAACTTGACTTTTCTGTCTTCAAGAAGGCAGCTAACCATCTTGAAATTTAAGGATCCAAAAGAATCCCTTTTGTGTGTGTGTGTGTGTGTTTTTATTTATTTATTTGGTTTGATCTTCTGACAGCTGCTTAGACAATGTAAAAAGAAGTTGGGCAAACTGGATTGACACCCCCAGAGATTAGTGTCAACGATGAACCCTCAAGTTTGAGGAAATTACCAATACCCCACTTGACTGACAAGTCAACTAACAATTAATCCCCTACTTAATGAAAAGCTGATGCCAGCCACTGAAATAAGCAAAATATTTGTGTGATTAGACATAATATCTGGGAAAAAGAAAAAAAAATTTTGAAAAAAATGAATTTTTTTTCCAACAACCACCATTCTCCAGTTGGGATGGCATTTGAGGGGAAAAAAGCACATTTTTGTCAAAAAAAAAAAATTTTCGCAAGAAACCAAGGATATTTAAGTCTAATCACACAAAATATTTGCTGATATTAGTGGCTTGAATCAGCTTTCCGATAAGTTGGGTGATGTCAAGGAGGGTACTGGTAGTCTATTCAAACCTCTGAGGGCGTCAATGTAGTTGCCCAAAGAAGTTTGAAGACCTGCACTTCTGACTTATCTACAAAAAAGAACATCAAAACAAAGAACTTTAGAAAGATAAAAAATCACTAGCAATACATCTAAATAAACTTTACCACAGTTTTAGAAGCAGCTAGAAAATTGGGAAATCCATTACTAATTCAAATTGTTAATTCTATTTAGTTATCATTAAATTCTACATCATAATGTTCCTGAACTATGGAACACATGATTTACTGAAGATATATATGTCAGATACTTTATATGTACAATAAGTTTTGTTGCAATTTATTTACTGCAAGCAAACTACTGACCAGCTGCTAAGGCATCTATACAAGGTCATTTTGTTGAACATCCGGCAATAGACAACTATATACTATTCTTTTATAATTCTCTATTATTCTAACTCCTTCACACACCATACATTCAAACTCCCGAACAACTGCCTAATGAAGATTGACTATGATAAAAAATGTTTGCAGCGTTGATCTAGTTCTGCAAATGAAAGAATCAAAGAGACTAATTAGAAAAGAAAATGCTAGCCAATAATTCTCAAACTAACTAGAGGAATGTAAAGATGTAGTGAAAAGATAGCTATAATGTATTGAGATATCCAGTTGAACAAAAACTGACATTCAGATAAAGAAAAATGGATATTTTAAAGGCTAACTCTCGGATTGATGGCATTAAATATAAGATAAAACAAAAGATGGAATTTTTTTTTTAACCTGGTAAACACAAAAGGAGTATTATCAATCTCCAATCCGGAAAAATGAATACATAATTAAGAAAAGCGAACCAATTTTTGGTATCTCTGAATGGTCTTACATTCGTCAAGTCGTCATTTTTTCTTTAGATAGCATTCTATAGGGGGGCATGCTAAGAGAAGGAAATGTCATTTTGTCAAACTTAAAACATTATTGCATCTACGACTCCATCACCAGTGATTAAGACCACAGGATTCTGAGTGAAATTTTGAGAGGAAAATTGCTGTGCACATCTGCAGTGAAATTTTAAACTTCAAAGAGCAGCAACATGGTTATGATTGGTGGCAACATTAACTAAGCTTTTATATGTAAGGTCACGGATCATGTGTCGCCAGTGTATTCTGTCAAAACACGTGCAGTTATATGATATGGATCATAAAGAAGATTGTGTTTTATGAATGAAACCAAAAAAAAACATTTCTCATGATCTCACTAGGTTACTCAAATAAGACAATTCATACTGGATACTTATTAACAGGAGTTCTTCAATCTCAAGTTTGAACTCAAGCAAATAATTGATGAGCCAAAACATGAGAGTTAGTGGTAAGAACTGAACTGCTGAAGTTATCATACTTTCTAGAAGAAAGGATTTAGATGGGACTGCAGGTGTCAACAGAATAACCAATGGAGGTGTTGGCTTAGATTTGAGTGAGGGGCAAAGTATAAAATAGCAGCCAATAATCAATCAATTATAAGCAAGTATCTGATTTGATTTTCGAACATATTATGAACATTAAAGTACCCTACATAAGAAACTACTTTAGGCAACATAAATCATTGATAAAAATTACGGAAATGAACTATCCAATTGATGGGGATAGTAACATAATGCAAAGAAAATCCGATTGACCATCACAAAAGATCTTGATATAGACTTAATCAGATCACTAGCTGCTAAAGTTTCCCCAGTTAGAGTGCCTAAAGAGAACAAAAGAGGTTTTTATTTTATGAAATTTACAGAAGAAAAGCAAATCCAACTACCTTTCCAACATGAGGAGCAATCAGCCAAGCTAGGGTAACAGTCAGCAATCCTGTTGCCAGGAGGATTCCAGTACCCTCAACAACCCACTTGGCTGCAGTATGCTCACCGGGTACAAGTTCTTCTGCTCCAATACTTGAAGCAGAAGATTGCTCATTGACACCACGGAAAAGTGCAGAAGATATGTTATTATTCGGATTAAACCACAATGAGATTTCACTAAGCCGTTGCCTTCGAATAGCAGCCAAGGCATCAGGATCTACTCCTGAATTATCCTCTATCTGTACATGAATAGGTTCACCATTTGCGGTCTTTTCCCTCAGTACTTCATACTCCTTTAAAGCATTATTAACTTTCTTTATATCTGAATGTCTAACATTGTTTGCAAGACAACCACAAATCTCACAGACAGTTGATCCATGGTTGACAAACCACTTAAGGGCGCAAGCATAGTGAACGAGAGCAAGGTCATTCTTGCAAGAACATCCAAGCTCCAACAGATTGTCTTCATTCTGAAGGTTCCCCATTTCTACATCAGTAGTACAAATAAAAACCTCTCCCTTGGGACTAACAAACTCAACAACTTCAGATTTTTTCTTTTTGTTTGTGCTGTAGCTATAGGAGTCCTTTTGACAATCTTGTGAAACATTTTGGTTGCTATTATGTTGGTTAGGTGATGGTGAAACAATGCCCAGGAATCCCAATGCCGCATCCCCCATTTTATCACTTTCAGTACAATGGCACACCCTACAAGCCGGCACTCCTATCTCACAGGGCGAAGAAACCATGATGTTGGCATCATTAGTTTGAAATAACATTTCCTTATCCATTGCGGTATCCTTGTAAAGGAGAAACTGGGATATGCTATGGCATCAATGGAATAATTAATATACACAATGTGGTTTCTTCCTCAATAACTTAGTAAACCACTATCACCAAATTTCAGAGAAGTGCTTGCTTCTGCGAACCAAACCTTGAACTCCAACAAGGACAACATTGAGTAGCACGAACATGAATGAAAAAACAACTAGAATTTTAGAAACTACATTTCCAAAGAATCTCCAAAGGCCTTAGCTTTTAGAGCTAACATATACTGCTTTCCCATCTTTTTCCGCTACACCAGAATGAAAACCTAAACAGAACACCAAAAAGGGACATTAAAATAATTATAAATTCAAACAGGGAATCAAAGACATCCAGAAGCCTTCATACAAAAACATCTAGAAAGGTTGGAGCCCCAAAGTATTTATACTCCCAGGAGAAATGAAGCTTCAAAATTGTACTTTAATCACGGCATTCATTGTAGAAATGAAAAAATGTTAAAAGATAAAAAAAAAAATTACCATTTCCATCTAAAATCAATAGCAACAGTAGAGACTAACCATGTCCACAGCTTATATCAATCACTGCTAATTTACCAACAATCATAAAATGTATCAAGAACCCCTTTTAGCTATAAGATCCCTTCTAAAATCAAATCCTAAATTCTGCCTAGAAAACACACCAGCTGCTGAGCTCACCAAAAGCTACAACCATCAACCCATTTGAGGAATTGGCATAGAAATGCCTATAACAGCTACTCCACAAAAACAAACACACACAGATAGAAAATTAGAATACCTTCGGAAACTAAAGATTTATGAAAAGGGAAGAAAATATATACAAGAAGCATCCTCAGAGGAAAAAACACTTACCTTAAGAACCCGGAAATGAGGATAAAGTGGCAGAATTTTATGAATTTGAGCACCGAAATCCAACAGTTAAAGCACCGACTGAAATGAAGGGATCAAGAACGGGGATGTATCAACTACTCTTTATCCCTATCTTCTTTGCTTTTAGTATTTGTTGCCCTTTATTCCTCTTTTTAAGTTTTAACCATTTTTGGAGATTCTGTTTGGATTGGAATCCTTGAAAATCTTCGCTCTGCTCGTGAGTGAATGAGTGCGGTTAATAGTAAGTACAGTACTGCAGTTGCAGTTAAACCAAGTAATGCTGGGGAAGTAAATCGCAACTAAGATTCAACTTGGATTACATTGCAAATATCTCTTAATAATTGTTAATTATTTTATTACACAAATAACCTTTTTCTCAAATTAATAATATATTCTTTTTTTAATAGCTTTTTTCGAGTCCGTTTACGGTGGTACTATAGGAGTAGGATGAATTTTACTCCTACTTACTGTAGCGCGCTACAGTAGCGCGCGCGCTACAGTGACGCGCTATAGTTTCGCGCTACAGTAACGCGCAACAGTTTTTTTTTTTTTTTTTTGACGCACAAACTTTTTAAAAAAAATACCTTTTTTAAAAAAAATTCTCTTTTTTAAAAAAAATTCTCTTTTTTAAAAAAAAAATACTTTTTATAACAAGGGAAATCATATCAGGATTATATAGACATCAGATGAGAGAATACAAGAGATCAGATCAACAGACTATAGATATCAGATCAAGAATATAAAAGAAATCATACAGTAGAACTAAAATATAATTAACAAGAGAGATCAGATCAGGATTATATAGACATCAGATCAGCGAATACTTGACATCAGATCAACAGACTATAGATATCAGATCAAGAATATAAAAGAAATCATACAGCAGAACTAAAACATACTTAAAAAGGGAGATCAGATCAGGATTATATAGATATCAGATCAGCGTATACTTGACATCAGATCAACAGACTATAGACATCAGATCAAGATTTTAAAAGAAATCACATAGCAGAACTAAAACATACTTAACAAAGGAGATCAGATCAGGATTATATAGACATCAGATCAACTCATAGTTGACATCAGATCAACAGACTATAGACATCAGATCAAGATTTTAAAAGAAATCACACAGCATAACTAAAACATACTTAACACAGCAGAACTAAAACATACTTAACAAATGAGATCAGATCAGGATTATATAGACATCAGATCAACTCATACTTGACATCAGATCAACAGACTATAGACATCAGATCAAGATTTTAAAAGAAATCATACAGTAGAACTAAAACATACTTAAAAAGGGAGATCAGATCAACAGACTATAGACATCAGATCAGCGTATACTTGACATCAGATCAACAGACTATAGACATCAGATCAAGATTTTAAAAGAAATCACACAGCAGAACTAAAACATACTTAACAAAGGAGATCAGATCAGGATTATATAGACATCAGATCAACTCATACTTGACATCAGATCAACAGACTATAGACATCAGATCAAGATTTTAAAAGAAATTATACAGTAGAACTAAAACATACTTAAAAAGGGAGATCAAATCAACAGACTATAGACATCAGATCAGCGTATACTTGACATCAGATCAACAGACTATAGACATCAGATCAAGATTTTAAAAGAAATCACACAGCAGAACTAAAACATACATAACAAGTGAGATCAGATCAGGATTATATAGACATCAGATCAGCGAATACTTGACATCAGATCAACAGACTATAGATATCAGATCAAGAATATAAAAGAAATCATACAGTAGAACTAAAACATACTTAACAAGTGAGATCAGATCAGGATTATATAGACATCAGATCAGCGAATACTTGACATCAGATCAACAGACTATATATATCAGATCAAGAATATAAAAGAAATCATACAGTAGAACTAAAACATACTTAACAAGTGAGATCAGATCAGGATTATATAGACATCAGATCAGCGAATACTAGACATCAGATCAACAGACTATAGATATCAGATCAAGAATATAAAAAAAATCATACAGTAGAACTAAAATATGCTTAACACGTGAGATCAGATCAGGATTATACAGACATCAGATCAGCGAATACTAGACATCAGATCAACAGACTATAGATATCAGATCAAGAATATAAAAGAAATCATATCATACAACAAAAACGTCCATAATATGTATCATAATATCTAAAATTATTTAATTATAAAACAAATAAAATGATAATTTAAAAATATTTTTTTTATAAAATTCAAAAACATTAAAAAAAAATACTGAATTGTTTAGAAAAAAAATGGACGAAAAAAAGTCTCAAAGAGGAAGGCAAAAAAAAAAAAAAAGTGCACTGTAGCGCGCTACTGTAGCTCGCTACTGTAGCGCGGGTAGGAGTAAAATTCATGGTGGTCCTATAGGACCACCATATAAATTACCGCTTTTTTCACTTTTACATATATCATTAATTAATTTTTAATTTTTCTTTTTTTATTGGAAATATAAACATTTGTTATTAAAATTATAAATTTATTTATTTATTAAAAGTGAATAAGATAAATACGTTAATATATCTAATCATTTAATCATATTTTTAATAATTATAAATTTTCTAAAATTTTTATTATTTAAAGATGAAAGAAGTATTATTATGACAGAGAAATATTATATTTTACAAAAAAGATACTTTCTCTCTAATAATTATGGTCTTTTTATATGAGAGGTGTGAAATGAATTAGACACTACTTTTAATACCTAACCACAATATTCAAAATTATTAAAATTATAAATTTTTTTATTTATTAAAAGTGAATAAGATAAATAAGTTAATATATCTAATCATTTAATCATATTTTTAATAATTATAAATTTTCTAAAATTTTTATTATTTAAAGACGAAAGAAGTATTATTATGACAGAGAAATATTATATTTTACAAAAAATGATACTTTCTGTCTAATAATTATGGCCTTTTTATATGAGAGGTGTGAAATAAATTAGACACTACTTTTAATACCTAACCACAATATTCAAAATTACACTTTTGGTCTATTAATTCAATCCCACCAATATTACCAAGTGATTTATCCTAATATTACAATATAATTTACATTAAACATTAGTTAACAATTATTCTATCTCATGTTTCACAATTTAAATCTTTTTTTTCTAGAGACATGTCAAGATTTGAGTTACTTGTATGATTTTAAGGGAATAAATAATTAATTTTACATTTTATTTTTAACTATTTTATTTTTTATTGGGAATAGGCAAAATCTCCTCATTACAAATTCTTTACCAACAAATTTCAGCATTTATATCAATAAGTTGACCAAATAAACTTTGATTCGGATATTTAAAACTCAATGTTTAACATTTTAATGTAATCAAGCTAATTGATAATTAAATATTAATTTTTATTAACTAGGCTACAAGTAATCATTATATATACTAGTACTAGAACTATATTGCGATGTTTGCGATGTGTCCTTTGACAAATGGCAGGACAACATTGGTTAAAGAGAAAACAATGGACATTTAGGGGAGTCAGCGCATTAAATAATAAAATTCTTTTTATTAAAGTGTTACGGGCACTTTGCAAGGTGCCTCGTAAGTAAGGTGGGAGGGTTAGAAATATGGTAAGGGCGGGCCTTTCAAGCACCTTCATGTTTCTTAGACCCTCCACATTTGAGCATATATGAGAACCACATCCAATATTTAATACCCAAGAAGTAGTAATAGAAAGGTGCTGAATTTATTATCTTTAATACAAAATTCAAAACTCTTATTATCTGCTCCATTCCCAACTTTGAGATCAACTTCACCTTTTTCAAGCACTCTCCTCTTTTTTTAGACCTGCACATTTACACTTTGCAATTTCTATTCCAATGCCACTTTTTATTGCAATGGAAACAAACAACGTCGTTTTGGGAATCTGCCTTGGAAACAGGCTTCACAGTGGTCTCAGTCTTACTGACGACCTTTTTCTTGCCTTTAGTCTTATTCTTGAACTTTTTCTTGTTGTTCTTTTGAACTATTAGAACATGAGATCCCTTTTTAAGGGTTTGTTCAGTGTTCTTTAGCATTCCATGGAGTTCAGGAATTGTCTTTTACATTTTCTTGAAAGATTATCTATCTGGGCCTAGTCAGAAACTCACTTTCGTGCTATGCATTCCAGAAGCAGAATCTCTAGCCAGGCCTAGACTCTAGCACAATCGCTATTCCAACCATTGCTTGAAATAACATTGCGCAGGATCTTGGTTTGTACTTATTCGATTTATCACGCAACAAATAAATTCTTAATTAAAAGCGAAAACATAAGAATTGCCTATTGAAGATTTACTTAGGTGATTCTCTTGTATGCCTCAAGACTTTGTTCATATGTTGTGTGGGCAACAATCTAACGAACAATTAATCAGCTAATCACCACAATCCACTAGCCGGAAAAAATTATGCATCTCGTCGTAGCCTGAATTTCAACCGCCGCCGTTGGATTTCTCATGCCACCGCCGCCTAACAGAATTAACCACCGACCGCCGCCTGGGACAATAACCGGCCGCCTGAGATTATGCTAGAGGGAGAAAAATGTTTTCTCTCTCTAAGTTTTCTTTTCTTGAAAACGTATGAATTGTATATATTAAATAGCTAATCCCTTGTCTATATATAGAGTTACAAGAGAGACCCCAAGTTGATTTAGGATTGGCCTTCCTACTGGGTTTCTATTTCCAATCCTGTTCCTGGACTGATACACATCCAACTGATACAGGGATTCACTTATCCCAATCCAGTTCCTGGTATGATTCACAACCAACTGACATAAGGATTAATTAATTACTTAATTAACTAAATCTATCTTTGTCAATAACCCAATACATAATTAATTGTACCACTAACGGATTAATTATAGCACTACCATCCTACACCAGAATTGCTTCCGGAACAACTTAATTAATTTATTCATAATCTCCCCACATCAAAGATTTAGTACTCGTTAATATATTAATTTACTGATAAATTAATTAATTAACTTCTTTAATTCTGAGACTAGTACCACTCGACCTTTTTACTATACCGGACATAAGTCCACCGGCCGGATTTAGTATAATAAACATTACGAGCTCATCTTGGGAGCACCATCACCCCAAACGCACCGGTACATGGTTTTCTTTCAACAAGCAGCAGTACACCAAGTAACTAAACGCGCGCACCCAACCTATCGAGACTATTGGCCACAATTGACCTCACCCATTGGCAGATCAAAGTACACTATGTCTAATACTCATGCCCGCTCGAGTCTAGGGATTAAGAGATAGAATACTAAGAACGATTTTGAAAGATTATCTGCCCAGGCCTAGCCACTTTCGTGCTATGCATTCCAGAATCGAAATCTCTGGCCAGGCCTAGATGCTAGCACAATCGCTATTCTAACCCTTTTGAAATAATATTGCGCAGGATTAGGGTTTGCACTTATTCGATTTACCACGCAACAAAAATTTTTAATTAAAAGTGAAACTTTAGAAAATACCTTTAAAGCGTGCACTCAGGTGATTCTCTTGTATGCCTCAAGACTTTGATTTCACGTTTTGTGGGCAACGATCTAGAAATCAATTTGATCAACTAATCACCACAATTCACCTACCAGAAAATTCCAGCACCGCTGCACCTGACACGTACAATAAACGCACCGCCCAGAGAGAGAACTACACGCTCTGCTAGTTTGAACAGACCAAAATTTTGGCCAAAACAGAAGAAAAACAAGCCACAATTTTCTTCTTAAAATCCGACTTTAAGGGAGAAATTTATTTCTCTCTCTAGGATTTTATCTCTCTAGTTTTCTTGTCTTGAAAACTTATGAATTGTATGTCTTGAATAGCTAATCCCTTGTCTATATATAGAGTTACAAGAGAGACCCCAAGTTGGTTCAGGATTGGCCTTCCTAATGGGTTTCTGTTTCCTTCAATCCTGTTCCTAGGCTGATACACATCCAACTGATACAGGGATTCACTTATCCCAATCCAGTTCCTGATATGATTCACAACCAACTGATACAAGGATTCACTTATCCCAAACCAGTTCCTGGTATGATTCACAACCAACTGATATAGGGATTCACTTATCCCAAACTAGTTCCTGGTATGATTCACAACCAACTGACACAAGGATTAATTAATTACTTAATTAATTAAATCTACCTTTGTCAACAACCCAATACATAATTAATCGTACCACTAACGGATTAATTATGGCACTACCATCCTACACCAGAATTGCTTCTGGAACAACTTAATTAATTTATTCATAATCTCTCCACATTAAAGATATAGTGCTAGTTAATTTATTAATTTACAGATAAATTAATTTATTAACTTCTTTAATTCCGAGACTATTACCACTTGACCTTTTTACTATACCAGACATAAGTCCACCAGCTGGGTTTAGTATAATAAACATAACGAGCTCATCTCGGGAGCACCATCACTCCGGACGCACTGGTACATGGATTCCATTCGACAAGTAGCAGCACACCAAGCAACTAAACATGCGCACCCAACCTACCGAGATTATTGGCCACAATAGACCTCACCCATTGGCAGATCAAGGTACACTATGTCTAATCCTCATGCCCGCTCAAGTCTAGGGATTAAGAGATAGAATACCAAGAATGATTTGTCTATTAAATCAGTACAAGACAAATCATTCCTAATGGTCAAGTTCAATACGCCCCATGCATATCTATATGATTCAATTAGTTTAGACAAACCAATTATCCGAATCACATATAACCTAAACAGATAATTTGTCCAAAACTGTCTCGGTTACGAACCTCATTTATATATTATGTCTTTCAACCAATGATGAGATCTACTGTGTCACACAAGACACCTCATCATCTACTTACATAATATAAATGGACAAATCATGCACAACAAAATATAACCATAACATAAATCGATATATTAACTTGGAAAATGTACTACAAGCATAGCTTATGTATTCAACTCCAAAAATCTCCTACTAATACTTAAGTTGTGCTTTAAGTATACAACTATATACAACTCCTATACACTCTGTTGCTATATATCTAGAAAAACTGTCATTGCTCTCTTAAGTATCTGATCCCCATGCCCTCCATGTGAGCCTCAAAGACTTTTGAAGTCAATGTCTTTGTGAACGGATCTGTAAGGTTATCCTCTGAAGCTATCTTAGCCACGACCACGTCTTCCCTCTTTATGATTTCTCGTATCATGTGGTACTTGCACTTTATATGTTTACTCGCCTTGTGAGCTCGTGGTTCCTTCGAGTTTGCTACTGCATCATTGTTATCACAATACACCGTGATAGACTTCTGTAAACCAGGAATCACGTCTAAGTCCACTAAAAAGTTCTTGAGCCACACCGCTTTCTTTGCTACCTCTGATGCGGCAACGTATTTGGCCTCCATGGTAGAGCCCGCCAGGCATTTCTGCTTGACACTCCGCCAAACTATGGCTCCACCTCATAGAGTAAACACATACCCTGAGATAGACTTGCTTTTGTCCCTGTCGCCTTTGAAATCTGAATCTGTGTAACCTCGGGGTACCAGCTCAGGCGCCTGATAGACCAGAACTTGGTCCCTCATTCTGCGCAAATACTTGATAATGCATTTTACTGCCTCTCAATGAGCTTTCCCAGGGTTACTTTGATATCTGCTTACCATGCAAATGGCATAACAGATATCAGGCCTCGTCCACAACATAGCATATATGAGACTTCCTACTACCGAAGCATAAGGAACTGCCTTCATGGCCTCTATCTCCTCAACAGTCTTGGGAGACTGTTTCTTAGATAGATGCACTCTGTGTCTGAAAGGTAGAAAACCTTTCTTAGAGTTCTGCATGTTAAAATGAGCCAGAATCGTATCTATGTATGAAGCTTGGAAGAGCGTTAACGAACATTTTCTACGATCTCGAATTATCTTGATCCCAAGGATATGTCCCGCTTTCCCTATGTCCTTCATATCAAAATGCTTGGACAGCCATGCCTTTACGTCTGATAACACTTTTTTGCTGTTGCCAATCAATAGAATGTCATCTACGTAAAGCACAGGAAATACCACTGAGTTTCCATGACGTCTGCGGTACACACTGCTCATCGGACACTGAGTATATTCATAGGACGGGATTACTGTTGGAGTTGAATACATAAGCTATACTTGTATTGTATATTTTCCTAATTAATGTATCAATTTATGTTTTGGTTATATTTTGTTGTGCATGATATGTCCATTTATATTATGTAGTTATGTGATAAGGTGTCTTGTGTGACACAGTAGATCTCATCATTGGTTAAAAGACATAATATATAAATGTGGTTCATAACCGAGACAACTTTGGATAAAATGCCGGTTTAGGTTATTATGTGATTCGAATAATTGGTTTGTCCAAACTAATTGAATCAAATAGATATGCCCGGGGCGTATTGAACTTGACCTGTTAGGAATTATTTGTCTTGTACTGATTTAATAGACAAATCATTCTTGGTATTATATCTCTTAATCCCTAGACTCGAGCGGGCATGAGGATTAGACATAGTGTACTTTGATCTGCCAATGGGTAAGGTCAATTGTGGCCAATAGTCTCGGTAGGTTGGGTGTGCGTGTTTAGTTTCTTGGTGTGCTGCTGCTTGTCGAAAGGAAACCATGTACCGGTGCGTCCGAGGTGATGGTGCTCCTGAGATGAGCTCGTAATGTTTATTATACTAAACCCGACCAGTGGACTTATGTCTGGTATAGTAAAAATGTGGAGTGGTACTAGTCTCGGAATTAAAGAAGTTAATTAATTATTTTATCAGTTAATTAATAAATTAACGAGCACTATATCTTTGATGTGGGGAGATTATAAATAAATTATTTAAGTTGTTCCGGAAGCAATTCTGGTGTAGGATGGTAGTTCCATAATTAATCCGTTAGTGTTACAATTAATTATGTATTGGGTTATTGATAAAGGTAGATTTAATTAATTAAGTAATTAATTAATCCTTGTGTCAGTTGGTTGTGAATCATACCAGGAACTGGTTTGGGATAAGTGAATCCCTATATCAGTTGATTGTGAATCATATCAGGAACTAGATTGGGATAAGTGAATCCCTGTATCAGTTGGATATGTATCAGTCCAGGAACATGATTGAAGAAAACAGAAGCTCAGTAGGAAGGCCAATCCTAAACCAACTTAGGGTCTCTCTTGTAACTCTATATATAGACAAGGGATTAGCTATTCAAGACATGCAATTCATAAGTTTTCAAGACAAGAAAACTTAGAGAGAGAAATTCTAGAGAGAGAAAACATTTTTCTCCCTCGAGCATAATCTCAGGTAGCCGGTTATTGTCCCAGGCGGCGATCGGTTATTAATTCTGGCAGGCGGCGGTGACAGGAGAAATCCGACGGCGGCGGCGGTTGAAATTCAGGCGGCGACGAGTTGCAAAATTTTTTTCCAGCAGGTGGATTGTGGTGATTAGCTGATCAAATTGCTAGTTAGATTGCTGTCCACACAGCATACAAGCAAAGTCTTAAGGCATATAAGAGAATCACCTGGGTATTCGCTTCAATAGGTAATTCTTATTCTTCCGCTTTTATTTCAAAAGGGTTGGAATAGCGATTGTGCTAGCGTCTAGGCATAGCCAGAGATTCTGATTCTAGAATGCATAGCACGAAAGTGAGTTTCTGGCTAGGCCCGGGCAGATAATCTTTCAATTGGTATCAGAGCCTGGTTTTTGGTTTTGTGCTTGTTTGATTTATTACATAGTTTTATTTGCAGGTGGTTAAGAAATCTCGACTATTATGGTTACGTTTGTATGGGTTTTAATTAAACTCCGGGACATGTCCGAATTTGATTTTATTATGAATATTTGTAATAGTATAACCACGTGCTAGAAGCCGTGTAGGATTAGATCAAATCTGTAATAGGATTTTTTCTATGTAATTTCGATTATTTAATCTTCCTAGAAAGCCTTGTAGTAGGAGAATTAATTTTTGTAGTCGAAGGCGTTATGGTGGGCAACTTGAATTCATGGGTTTTGGGTTATAGTTAATTCGTAGAAACCCAGGAAAACCCAGAACGAATTGCAAGAAGACCAAATATAGTGGGAAAGAAGCGAATGAGGGATTGGCGGCAGGAGCCAGCGCTGGCGACGACCCACTAGCAGGAGCCACCGACGGTAACCGCCTCACAATACACCGTGATAGATTTCTTCAAACCAGGAATCATATCTAAGTCCACTAAGAAGTTCTGGAGCCACACTACTTCTTTCGCTGCCTCTGATACGGCAACCTATTCAGCCTCCATGGTAGAGTCCGCCACACATTTCTGCTTGACACTCTGCCAAACTATGGCTCCACTTCCTAGAGCAAACACATACCCTTAGGTAGACTTGCTCTTGTCCCTGTCGCATTGGAAATCTGAGTCTATGTAACCTCGGGGTACTAGCTCATGCTCCTGATAGACCAGAACTTGGTCTCTCGTTCTGTGCAAATACTTGAGAATGCATTTTACTGCCTCCCAATGAGCTTTTATGGGGTTACTCTAATATCTGTTTACCATGCCAACGGCATAACAAATATCAGGCCTCATACACAACATGCCATACATGAGACTTCGTACTGTCGAAGCATAAGGAACTGTCTTCATGGTCTCTATCTCCTCAACAGTCTTTGGAGACTATTCCTTAGATAGATGCACTTCGTGTCTGAAAGGTAGAATACCTTTCTTGGAGCTCTGCATGTTAAAACGGGCCAGAATCGTATCTATGTACGAAGCTTAAGAGAGGGTTAACGAAAGTTTCCTACGATCTCGAATTATCTTGATCCCAAGGATATGTCCCGCTTCCTCTAAGTCCTTCATATCAAACTGTTTGGACAACCATGCCTTTACGTCTGATAACACTTTCTTGCTGTTGCCAATCAATAGAATGTCATCTACGTAAAGCACAAGAAACACCACTGAGTTTCCATCACATCTACGGTACACACATTGCTCATCTGAACACCGAGTAAATCCGTAGGACTGGATTACCTCATCAAACCGAATGTTCCCATATCTAGATGCCTGCATAAGTCCATAAATGGACCTCTTAAGCCTGCAAACCTTATGCTCTTGGCCTTTTTCAACGAATCCCTCTGGTTGCTGCATGAAGATGGTTTCCTTAAGACTTCCGTTTAGTAAAGCTATATTGACATCCATCTGTCAAATCTCATAATCTAAATGAGCAGCTATGGCCAAGAGAATCTGGATCGACTTAAGCATGGCTACCGGGGAGAAGGTTTCCTCATAATCGATTCCCTCTTTCTGAGTATACCCTTTTGCCACCAGCCTAGCTTTAAAGGTTTCCACCTTTCTATCAGGTCCTCTCTTACATTTGTAGACCCACTTGCATCCAATGGGCTAAAACCCATCAGGTAGGTCCACAAGCTCCCAGACTTGATTGTGGTCCATTGACCCCATCTCAGATATCATTGCCTTATGCCAAGATTCTGCATCTTTATCTCGAAGAGCCTCATTGTAGTTAACCGGGTCAGGTTCAGGCACACCTGGGACTAGGTCTGAGGCCTCTCCCACACCAATGAACCTGTCGGGCTGTCTCACAACCCTCCCACTATGACAAGGCACCACCTGTGTAGGCGCATCATCTATGATCTCATGCGCAGTGTGTGGTGTATTTACTTGTGCAGGTGCATTAGGATTAGTAGTTTGTCTCCTATGCTCTTCTAGTACTATCTTACTTTTGGGCCTGTGATCTAAGATATAGTCATCTTCCAAAAATCTAGCGTTGGTACTAACCACCACCTTTTGATCTTTAGAACTATAAAACTGACCACCTGTCGTTCCTCTAGGATATCCTATAAACAGCATTAATTCAGTTCTTGCATCTAACTTAGCCGCATCTGCCTGGAGCACATGTGCTGGGCAACCCCAAACTCTCAGATCTCTTAGACTGGGCTTGCGCCAGTTCCACAACTCTACTGGGGTTGAAGGCATATCCCCAGAATGAACTTGGCATATCCCACTGTTTCTAAGGCATATCCCCATAACGAACTTGGCAAATCACTATAGCTCATCATCAACCTAACCATTTCCATGAGAGTTTGATTCCTTTTTTCTGCTACACCGTTCTGCTGTGGTGTGCCAGGTGCAGACAACTGAGACTGAATTCCGACCTCACTGAGGTATTCTCGAAATTCATGGGACAGGTACTCCTCACCACGATCTGATCGCAGTATCTTGATACTCTTACCATGATGCTTCTCCACATCTGCCCGAAACTCTTTGAACTTACCAAAATATTCAGACTTGTGACGCATTAGGTAAATGTACTCGTACCTTGAGTAGTCATCCGTGAATGTCATGAAATATTCGAACCCACCTCGTCCTTGGACCGACATTGGTCCACACAAGTCAGAATGAATCAACTCTAGTACTTTCTTGGCTCTATAACCTTTTGCTTTAAAAGGTCTCTTGGTCATCTACCCTCCAAGCAAGATTCACATGTTGAATAACTGTCAATCTCTAATGAACCTAAAGATCCATCATTGACCAACCTCTGAATCCTACTAAGGTTTATATGACCGAGCCTAAGATGCCAAAGATAGGTTTGATTCATTTCAGAAGGTTTCTTCCTCTTATTAATGTTAGATAAAGAACTATCTATTTCTATGTTTTGCACAACAGGGGGTTATAATTAACCACAAACAAATTGTCAGCCAATGAACCAGAACAAATAAGTTTTCCATTTCTTCTAATAACAACACAGTCATCAGAAAAAATAAACTTATAACCGTTCTTTAAGAGTTTTGAAACCAAAATAAGGTTCTTTCTAAAACTCGGTACATAAAGACAATTAACTAACTCTAAACTAGAATTCTCGAAATTCAGAGTAACTACTCCCACTGGTTCTACTGACACTCTTGTAGTGTCGCCCAAGTAGATATCCAATTCGTCTTCTCTAAGCTTCTGGGTTACTTGGAGCCCTTGCAAAGAATTACAAACATGGTCAGTGGCACCTGAATCCACACACCAAGTATCTGTGGGAATCGCTGTTAAACATGTCTCAGTAATTAAGGTAGAAACTATCGTACTTATAAGCTTTTGACAATCCGATTTCCAATGTCCCATCTTATTACACTTGAAGCACTTGTCTTTCGACTTCCTCTTTGCAATATCTGGCTTAGGCGCAATCTGCGCCTTTTGAGCTATTCCCCCAAGCTTTCTCTTCTTCTTTCTAGCCTCAGAAGAAGATTCTGAAGCTTTGTCTTCGACTAAAGCTTGCTTCATCTCTTGAAGAAGACTTTTAGCCACCACCAACTTTGCCAAGAGCTCGAATGAAGTACACAACATCTACTTATGTTGTAGTTTAATCGAATCTGCTCATAGCTTTGAGGTAAGCTCCAGATGACAATATCGACTTTGGTTTCACCAACAATTTCGCCTCCCACTACCTCAACCTTGTTGATGTTACTAATTACGTCAATGACATGATTTCTCACAGGAGTACTCTCAGCCATAAGGACAATGTCCAAGTTACGACTCCAATAGAGATAATTAGGTCCAGTTAACTTGTTGTTTTTCAATATAGTAGTTAAGGGGTTGAATGCCATATCGAATACTGTAATTAAACAGACAACGTTTTAGTTATCTAATCTAGAATTTTGAAAATAAGAAAATTCTAACAATTATTGACTTCCCTCAAAACAATAATCTTAATCCACCAACATCTCATTCACCAGATTCTCGCAAGCCACGCAGTGTGGACGTTTACGCTAACCCACATTCATTTGAGAAGAACCATGTTCATTAACTACACTACCTGACCAAAGGATCTATTAATCAATGTAGTTAATAGTCGGTGCTTTCAGCCATACAATTAAGTAGCTTAACCTCGAGGGAGGAATACTGCAGATCGTACACTAAGTGTGTGTCATTATGTGACTTCTGAGTTTGTTACCTCAAGATAGTGTGCCTCAGATGGAGAGGGTGTCACATTTCTCCTAGTTAAACTTACTCTAGTCATTTTACTCACAAATTCATAATCTAGCGATCTCGGAGCTGGACTTATCCGAATAGAGGAAGGCCCTAATGCCAAAGCGCAAGCCCACCCACATCGCATATGAACTCCTAATGGTGGCTGTGGGGATATTAACCTAACCCACTCCCACTTAGATTTCCATATTGAGGGTTTTTTTGGTTTTAACATGTAATTAACTAACACTAAGTTATGCGAAACCATAAAACCATCATGCTTTAAAATCATGCACCTAACATACAACATAAAAATTAAAGCACAAAAATTAAAACAATAAATACGGGAAATAAATACTAAAAATAAATTTCTCGACTATTATGGTTTTAATCGCTTCGATTTTCTGTCTTGATGTCGTGTCCCGCTACATCACTCGATGGAGAGAGTCTCAAACTTCAAAAAATGAAAGCTGGTGGAAAAATGGGTCAAAATGCGACCCGAACTGACAGCACGCGCACAAAATGAAAGCCCACATGGGCCGCGCGTAGAAGTTTCTGGGCGCAGCAACTGCTGCTTGTTACTACCGCTTGCTGCTACCGAGCGCTGGCGCAGCTTCCTGCTGTGCCGCTGCTTCATTGGTGTGCTGCTGCTTGTCGAAAGGAAACTATGTACCGGTGCGTCCGGGGTGATGGTGCTCCCGAGATGAGCTCGTAATGTTTATTATACTAAACCCGACCAGTGGACTTATGTCCGATATAGTAAAAAGTTCGAGTGGTACTAGTCTCAGAATTAAAGAAGTTAATTAATTAATTTATCAATAAATTAATAAATTAATGAGTACTATATCTTTAATGTGGGGAGATTATGAATAAATTAATTAAGTTGTTCTGGAAGCAATTCTGGTGTAGGATGGTAGTGCCATAATTAATCCGTTAGTGGTATGATTAATTATGTATTGGATTATTGACAAAGGTAGATTTAATTAATTAAGTAATTAATTAATCATTGTGTCAGTTGGTTGTGAATCATACCAGGAACTAGTTTGGGATAAGTGAATCCCTATATCAGTTGGTTATGAATCATACCAGAAACTAGTTTGGGATAAGTGAATCCCTGTATTAGTTGGTTGTGAATCATGTCAAGAACTGAATTGGGATAAGTGAATCCCTGTATTAGTTGGATGTGTATCAGTCCATGAACAGGATTGAAGAAAACAGAAACTCAGTATGAAGGCCAATCCTAAACCAACTTGGGGTCTCTATTGTAACTCTATATATAGACAAAGGATTAGCTATTCAAGACATACAATTCATAAGTTTTCAAGACAAGAAAACTTAGAGAGAGAAAGTCTAGAGAGAAAATGTTTTTCTTCCTATAACATAATCTCAAGCAGTCGGTTATTATCTCAGGCGGCGGTCGGTGGCTAATTCTGGCAGGAGGCGGTGGCAGGAGAAATCCGACGGTGGCGGCGGTTGAAATTCAGGCGGTGACGAGTTGCAGAATTTTTTTGGCAGGTGGATTGTGGTGATTAGCTGATCAAATTGCTAGTTAGATTGCTGCCCACACAGCATACAAGTAAAGTCTTGAGGCATACAAGAGAATCACCTGGGTATACGCTTCAATAGGTAATTCTTATTCTTCCGCTTTTATTAAGAATTTTTTTCACGTGGTTAAATCGAATAAGTGCAAACCCAGATCCTGCACAATGTTATTTCAAAAGGGTTGGAATAGCGATTGTGCTAGCTGTTGGAATTGAATACATAAGCTATGCTTGTGTTGCACTTTTTTCCTGTAATATATCGATTTATGTTTTGGTTATATCTTGTTGTGCATTAATTGTCCATTTATATTATGTAAGTAAATGATGAGGTGTCTGGTGTGACACAGTAGATCTCATCATTGGTTGAAAGACATAATATATAAATGAGGTGTCTGGTGTGCACAATGTTAGTCTTTATTTTTCAGACTCTATTTTATATTTAAAGGATTGTCTTTATGTACCTAGTTTTCGAAAGAACTTGCTTTCGGTTTCGAGACTTGTTTTGGATGGTTATAAGGGTGTATTTTCTGATGGTTCGGTTTTTATTAGAAAATGCCAGAAACTTATATGTTCCGGTACATTGGTTGACAATTTGTTTTTAATTAAGACTTACTCCCCAGTTATGCAAAACACAGAAACCAGTAACTCATCATCGAATCATAATAAGAGAAAATAGTCTTCCCCTTTGAATCAAACTTATCTTTGGCACCTGAGACTATGTCATATCAACCTTAGTAGGATTCAAAGGCTGGTCAAGAGTGGGTCTTTGGACTTACTAGATATTGAAAGCTATTCGACCTGTGAGTCCTACTTGGAGGGTAAAATGACAAAGAGGCCTTTCAAGGCAAAAGGGTATAGGGCCAAGGAGGTTTTAGAGCTGATTCATTCTGACGTGTGTGGGCCTATGTCAGTTCAGGCTAGAGGTGGTTATGAGTATTTCATGACTTTCACGGATGATTACTCTAGATATGGATACATATACCTGATGCGCCACAAGTCTGAATGCTTTGGCAGGTTCAGAGAATTCAAGGCAGAGGTGGAGAACCATCTGGGTAAGAGTATCAAGTCACTGCGGTCTGATCGCGGTGGCGAATACCTCTCTAGTGAATTTAGGACCTATTTGTCTGAGGAGGGTATTCAGACCCAGTTGTCTGCACCTGGCACACCCCAGTAGAATGGTGTAGCAGAGAGGAGGAACAGGACTCTTATGGAGATGGTTAGATCGATGATGAGTTACAGTGAGTTGCCTACCTCGTTTTGGGGTTATGCCTTGGATACAACATGTTTTATCCTCAACCTTGTTCCATCTAAGTCTGTGCCTACGACCCCAGTAGAGTTATGGAGTGGGCGAAAGCCTAGTCTGAGACATCTCAGGATTTGGGGTTGTCCAGCACATATGCTCGAGGCAGATGCAGGCAAGTTAGAGGCGAGATCCAAGGTTATGCTGTTTATAGGCTACCCCAAAGGAACGAGAGGTGGTTTATTTTATAGTCCTCAGGATCAGAAGGTGGTGGTTAGCACCAATTCCAGATTTCTTGAGAAGGACTATATTTTAGATCACAAGTCAAGCAGCAAGGTAGTATTGGAAGAGCTTAGAAGTCAGTCCACTATTCCAGATGCACACGTACAGGAAGACACACCACAAGAGACTGCACACACTATCACAGATGATGCTCTTGCACAGGCTGCGCCTCGTCGTAATGGGAGGGTTGTGAGATAGCCCGAGAGGTACATGGGTTTGGGTGAGTCTTCATGAACCAGACCCAGTTAACTATAATGAGGCTCTCCAGGATAAAGATGCAGATTCTTGGCAGAGAGTGATGATTGCTGAGATGGGTTCTATGTACTCAAATCAAGTCTGGGAGCTGGTAGACCTTCCTGATGGGTTTAGGCCTATTGGGTGCAAATGGGTTTACAAACGAAAGAGAGGATCTGACGGGAGGGTTGAGACCTTCAAGGCTAGGCTTGTGGCGAAGGGGTATACTCAGAAAGAAGGGATCGATTATGAGGAGACCTTTTCCCCGGTAGCTATGCTTAAGTCAATCTGGATTCTCTTGGCCATAGCTGCTCATATGGATTATGAGATTTGGCAGATGGACGTCAAGACAGCTTTCCTTAATGGAAGCCTTGAGGAGACCATTTTTATGCAGCAACCAGAGGGTTTCATTGTTAAGGGCCAAGAGCACAAGGTATGCAGGCTTAGGAGGTCCATTTATGGACTTAAGCAAGCATCCAGATCTTGGAACATTCGTTTTGATGAGGTTATCCAGTCTTATGGATTCACTCAGTCTCCGGATGAGCAGTGTGTTTATCGTAGGCGTGATGGTGATATGGTGGTGTTCCTCGTACTTTATGTAGATGACATTCTTCTTATTGGCAACAGTAAGAAGGTGTTGTCAGACGTAAAGGCATGGTTGTCCAGGCAATTCGATATGAAGGATTTGGGAGAGGCTGGACATATCCTTGGGATCAAGATTATTCGAGATCGTAGGAGACGTTCTCTGACTCTCTCTCAGGCATCCTACATAGACACGATTTTGGCCCGTTTTAACATGCAGAACTCCAATAAGGGTTCACTACCTTTCAGGCATGGAGTGCATTTGTCTAAGGAGCAGTGTCCTAAGACTGCTGAGGAGATAAATGACATGAAGGCGGTACCCTATGCTTCTGCAGTGGGTAGCCTCATGTATGCTATGTTGTGCACGAGGCCTGATATTTGCTTTGCCGTTGGCATGGTTAGCAGATATCAGAGTAACCCTAGGAAGGCTCACTGGGAGGCAGTAAAATGCATTCTCAAGTACTTGTGCAGGACGAGAGATTATGTCCTAGTTTATAGGGCGCAGGAGCTTGTACCATTGGGTTACAC
This sequence comes from Knoxia roxburghii, assembly GCA_030378225.1. Taxonomy (NCBI): domain Eukaryota; kingdom Viridiplantae; phylum Streptophyta; class Magnoliopsida; order Gentianales; family Rubiaceae; genus Knoxia; species Knoxia roxburghii. The sequence goes on along the minus strand of CM059415.1, from coordinate 37,380,380 downwards.
AGATTCGGACTTTCAAGGAGATTTGGATAAGAGTAAGTCTACCTCTGGGTTTGTGTTTACTCTAGGAGGTGGAGCCATAGTATGGAAGAGTGTCAAGCAGAAATGCGTGGCGGACTCTACCATGGAGGCCGAGTACGTTGCCGCTTCAGAGGCAGCAAAAGAGGCTGTATGGCTCAGGAGCTTCCTGATGGACTTAGATGTGGTTCCTGAGTTGCCTAGGTCTATCACAGTTTATTGTGATAACAATGGTGCAGTTGCTAACTCGAGGGAACCACGAGCCCATAAGGCAAGTAAACACATAGAGCGCAAAGGTCTATGTGTTTTAGAGCACAACCTTGCAGATCCTTTCACCAAGCCATTGACCCCAAAGGTCTTTGAGAGGCATGTGGAGGGCATAGAAGTCAGATTCTTGAGAGAGCCATGTGAGTGAGCTTAAAGGTGTTCTGGAGATTTCATTATGACAGAAGTGTAATAGCGGGTTGGACAGTTTTTTTTTGTACTTCTTAGCATAGCTTTGAGTATTAGTTGGAGATTGTTAGTTTTTAATACAGAAAAGCTATGGCTTGTGTCAAAAACTAATATCCACAGATGACATATCATTTTGTTTCAGTATAAATTTGTTCCTTTATATCATAGAACTAGATAACGGGGTGTCGACAAACACAGTAGAGACCGTTATTGGTTAAAGTATTGATATATAAAAAGTATGCTCGTAACCGAGATAGTCTGAACATACTATCGGTATAGGTTATTGTGTGGTTTGGAAATTGGTTTATCTAAACTAGTTTAAATCACACAGATATGCCTGGGGCATATTGAGCACGACCAGTTTGGATAGAATTTACTTATACTGATCGGCGTAGTCAATTTGGTCCTAGTATTCCGTCTCTCAATCCCGAGATTGGGATGGGCTTGAGGGTTGGATATCGTATGCTTTGATTTGCCAAAGAGTGAGGTCAATTGAGGCCAATACCTCGGTAAGTTGGGTATGCGGTGTTTAGCTTCTTACGTGCCGTTGCTAGTCGGAGGAATCCACGTACCGGTTCGCCGGGTTGATGGTGCTCACGAGATGAGCTCGTAAGGTTATTATACTAAACCCGACCGGTGAACTTTATGTTCGGTATAATAAAAGGATGAGTGGTACTAATCTCAAAAACCAAGAAGTCGATGAATTAATTTGTCAGTAAATTGATAAATCGACGAGCGCTAGATCTTTAATGTGGGGAGATAGAATAAAATATAATGGCGCGATGTAAAGTCGTTTTGAGCGGTAGTTCCATAATTGGTCCGATAGTGGTACGACCGATTATGCATTTGATTAATCAACAAGGTAAATTAATTAATCCAAAGGGTTTAATTAATATTTAATCGACAAAGTGAATTTAGAAATTAATTCGATTATGAATTAATTAATTCTAAGGGTTCGATTAAATTAAATTAACAAAGTGGATTAAATAAATTAATTTAAATGGGTCGATTGGAGTTGATTAGTCGGGAAGACTTAGCGGTCAACGAAAGTCAAATTTTAAGGCCTAACTCGAGAGCCCATTAGGTCTCCAATTGAGCTACTATAAATAGAATAACTTGAGACCAAAGAAAGCTAAGGAAATCTTGCAAGACAAGTCTTGCCCTTTCTTGAGTAAGAAGATTCTAGAGAGAGAATTTTTTCTTCAAGAATTCTTTCTCAAAAACGAATCAGATTTCTTGCTTTTTGGATTGGATTCATCCCAAAAGTTCGAACCTTTCAATTTGTTCTTCAAAATCTTCGCCGGTCCTGCTGGGTTTTCATGAACCCGCTGCTGCCGCAATTTTTATTCAGTCCAGCGCTAGCTTCTTCTTCCTCAAGTTTTGCGCGGTTGATTCGAGAATAGCCTGGGTTGATCTCCTTCTTTGATGGGTGATCCATAGGTGGTTCTTGTCTAGATCACCGGTGAGATTACAGGCGGAAGACTGGCGGGAACTGGGCTGGGCAGCGGCGGTCTTCAAGCAGGAGGCGCAACAGTTTTTTTTGTGGGTTTGTTTGAGCAGTTTTTTTTGGGGTTTATGAATTCAGTTTGAACAAATTTCCTGGTGGGTTTTCGTGGGTTAATCGAGTAAGCTTCGATAGATTATTGCCCACACAATATTCAAAGTGTTCTTGGAGAATCGATTGGATTTCTTGTGGAAATCGCAGCAAAGAATTGGTTTTTCTTTAAGCAAGGGACTTCGCTTCAAAAGGTATAATCTTTAAATTCCGTTTTTGTTAAAGATCGAATCTTTTGTGTCCCGATTAATAAATTAAATAAGTATAAGCCTAGATCCGTTCATGGGTAAACTAATTTGAGCCTGAGCTTGGTCGAAAGCTTCCGATTCTGGAATGCATTGCACGAAAGTGAGGTTTTCGATTTAGCCCGGGCTTGTTCAGTTTTCCTTCAGTAGGAAGGCCAATCCTAAACCAACTTGGGGTCTCTCTTGTAACTCTATATATAGACAAGGGATTAGCTATTCAATATATAAAATTGATAAGTTTTCAAGACAAGATAACTTAGAGATTACCTGTGCAATATATAAAAATTTGGATTTTACAGGCTTTTGGGGCTGCAAAAATTTTCTCAAATATTTGGTGGCTCGTGTGTAGCTTTCTCTCTCTCTGGGCGGTGCATTTACAGTACGTGCCAGGTACATCGATGCTGGAATTTTCTGGTAGGTGGATTGTGGTGATTAGCTGATCAATTGGTTTCTTGATCGTTGCCCACGCAACGTGAAATCAAAGTCTTGAGGTATACAAGAGAATCACCTGAGTGCACTCTTCAAAGGTATTTTTCTAAGATTCCTCTTTTAATTAAAAATTTTGTTGCGTGGTAAATTCAATAAGTGCGAACCCAGATCCTGTGCAATATTATTTCAAAAGGGTTGGAATAGCATTGTGCTAGCGTCTAGTCCTGGCCAGAGATTCTGATTCTGGAATGCATAGTACAAAAGTGAGTTTCTGGCTAGGCCCGGGCAGATAATCTTTCAATTGGTATCAGATCCTGGTTTTGGGTTTTGTGCTTGTTCAATTTATTATATGGTTTTATTTGCAGGTGGCTAACAAATCCCGACTATTATGGTTACGTTTGTATGGGTTTTAATTAAACTCTGGGACATGTTCAGATTTTATTTTATTATGAATGTTTGTAATACTATAACCACGTGTTGGAAGCTGGATAGGTTTAGATCAAATATGTAGTAGGATTTTTTCTATGTAATTTCGATTATTTAATTTTTCCAGAAAGCCTTGTAGTAGGAGAATTAATTTTTTGTAATCGAAGGCGTTATGGTGGGCAACTTGAATTCGTGGGTTTTGGGTTATCATTAATTCGTAGAAACCCAGGAAAACCCAGAACGAATTGCAAGGAGACCAAATAATGTGGGAAAAAGCAAAGGAGGGTGTGGCGGCAGGGGGCTGCGTCGGCGACTACCCGCCGATAGCAGTCTTTGCCGGCGGACCGCCAGCAGCAGCAGCAGGCAAAGATAGGTTTGATTCATTTTGGAAGGATCCTTCCTCTTATTAATGTTAGATAAAGAATTATCTATTTCTATGTTTCTAAACACTTAAAGAATGGTCAAACCTATCTTTGGCATCTAAGGCTAGGTCATATAAAACTTAGTAGGATTCAGAGGTTGGTCAATGATGAATCTTTAGGTTCATTAGAGATTGACAGTTATTCAACCTGCTAATAATGCTTGGAAGCTAAGATGACCAAGAGACCTTTTAAAGCAAAAGGTTATAGAGCTAAAGAAGTATTATAGTTAATGCATTCTGACCTATGCGGACCAATGTCGGTCCTAGCACGAGGTGGGTTTGAGTATTTCGTGACGTTCACGGATGACTACTCAAGGTACCGGTACATTTACCTAATGCATCACAAGTCTGAGTGCTTTGGCAAGTTCAAAGAGTTTCGGACAGATTTGGAGAAGCATCATGGTAAGAGTATCAAGACAATGTGATCAGATCGTGGTGGGGAGTACCTGTCTCACGAATTTCAAAAATACCTCAGTGAGGTCAGAATTCAGTCTCAGTTGTCTGCACCTGGCACGCCACAGCAAAACGGTGTAGCAGAAAGAAGGAATCGAACTCTCATGGAAATGGTTAGGTCGATGATGAGCTATAGTGATTTTCCAAGTTCGTTCTGGGGAAATACCTTAGAAACAGTTGTGTATATTCTTATTCTTGTACCATCTAAAACCGTGCCTTCAACCCCAGTAGAGTTGTGGAATGGGCGAAAGCCTAGTCTAAGACATCTCAGAATTTGGGGTTACCCAGCACATGTGCTTAAGGCAGATACGGCTAAGTTAGATGCAAGAACTGAATTAATGCTGTTTGTAGGATATCCTAGTGGAATGAAAGGTGGTCTGTTTTATAGTCCTAAAGATTAGAAGGTGTTGGTTAGTACCAATGCTAGATTTTTAGAGGAAGACTATATCCTAGATCACAAGCCCAAGAGTAAGATAGTACAAGAAGAGCTTAGAAGAAAAACTAATAATCCTAATGCACCAGCACAAGTAGATACACTATACACTGCACAAGAGATCACAGATGATGTGCCTACACAGGTGGTGCCTCGTCATAGTGGGAGGGTTGTGAGACAGCCCGACAGGTTCATTAGCTTAGGAGAGGCCTCAAACCTAGTCCTAGGCGCACCTGAACCTGACCCGGTTAACTATAATAAGGCTCTTTAAGATAAAGATACAGAATCTTGGAGTAAGGTAATGATATCCGAAATGGGGTCAATGGACCACAATCAAGTCTAGGAGCTTGTGGACCTGCCTGATTGGTTTAAGCCCATTGGATGCAAGTGGGTCTACAAACGTAAGAGAGGACTTGATAGAAAGGTGAAAACCTTTAAAGCTTGGCTGGTGGCAAAGGGGTATACTCGGAAAGAGTGAATCGATTATGAGGAAACCTTCTCCCCGATAGCCATGCTTAAGTAAATTTGGATTCTCTTGGCCATAGCTACTCATTTAGATTATGAGATATAGCAGATGGATATCAAGATAACCTTTTTAAACAGAAGATTTGAGGAAACCATCTTTATACAGTAACCAGAGGAATTCGTTAAAAAAGGCCAAGAGCATAAGGTTTGCATGCTTAAGATGTCCATTTACGGACTTAAGTAGGCATCTAGATCTTGGAACATCTGGTTTGATGAGGTAATCCAGTCCTACGGATTTTCTCAGCGTCCGAATGAGTAATGTGTGTATCGCAGACATGATGGAAACTCAGTGGTGTTTCTTGTGCTTTACGTAGATGACATTCTATTGATTGGCAACAACAAGAAAGTGTTATTAGACGTAAAGGCATGGTTTTCCATGCAGTTTGATATACAGGATTTAGGGGAAGCGGGACATATCCTTGGGATCAAGATAATTCGAGATCGTAGGAAACGTTCGTTAACGCTCTCCTAAGCTTCATACATACATACAATTCTGGCCCGTTTTAACATGCAGAACTCCAAGAAAAGTTTTCTACCTTTCAGACACGGATTGCATCTGTCTAAGGAACAGTCTCCCAAGACTGTTGAGGAGATAGAGGCTATGAAAATAGTTCTTTATGCTTCTCCAGTAGGAAGTCTCATGTATGCCATGTTGTGTATGACGCCAGATATCTGTTATGCCGTTAGCATGGTAAGCAGATATGAGAGTAACCCCTGGAAAACTCATTGGGAGGCAGTAAAATGCATTCTCAAGTATTTGCACAGAATGAGAGACCAAGTGTTGGTCTATCAGGCGCCTGATTTGGTACCCCGAGGTTATACAGATTAATATTTCTATGGTGACGGGGACAAAAGCAAGTCTACCTAAGGGTATGTGTTTAATCTAGAAGTTGGAGCCATAGTTTGGCGGAGTGTCATGCAGAAATGTGTGGTGGACTCTACCATGGAGGCTGAATACGTTGCCGCATTAGAGGCAGCGAAAAAAAGCAGTATGGCTCAAGAATTTCCTAGTGAACTTAGATGTGATTCCTGGTTTGTAGAAGTTTATCACGGTGTATTGTGATAACAACGGTGCAATAGAAAACTCGAAGGAACCACGAGTCCACAAGGCGAGTAAACATATACAACGCATGTACCACCTGATATGAGATATTGTAAAGAGGGAAGACGTGGTCGTGGCTAAGATAGCATCAGAGGATAACCTTGCAGATCCGTTAACGAAGACATTGACTTCAAAAGTCTTTGAGGCTCAAGTGGAGAGCATGAGAATCAGATACTTATGAGAGCCATGACTGTTTTTCTATATATATAGTAGCAGATTGTATAGGAAATGAATGTAGATGTATACTTAAAGCACAACTTATGTATTAGTGGGAGATTGTTGGAGTTGAATACATAAGCAATACTTGTATTGTACTTTTTCCAAGTTAATATATCGATTAATGTTTTGGTTAAATTTAGTTGTGCATTATTAATCCATTTATATTATGTAGTTAGATGATGAGGTATCTTGTGTGACACAGTAGATGTCATCATTGGTTAGAAGACATAATATATAAATGAGGTTTGTAACTGAGACAACTTTGGACAAACTGTGGGTTTAGGTTATTATATGATTCGGATAATTGGTTTGTCTAAACTGATTGAATCATATAGATATGCCCGGGGCATAATGAACTTGACCATTATGAATGATTTGTCTTGTACTGATTTAATAGACAGATCGTTGTTAGTTTTTTATATCTTAATCCCTAGCTCAAGCGGGCATAAGGATTAGACATAGTGTACTTTGATCTGCCAATGGGTGAGGCCAATTGTGGCCAATAGTCTCGGTAGGTTGGGTGTGCGTGTTTAGTTACTTGGTGTGCTGCTGCTTGTCGAAAGGAAACCATGTACCGGTGCGTCCGGGGTGATGGTGCTCCCGAGATGAGCTCGTTATGTTTATTATACTAAACCCGGCTGGTGAACTTATGTCCGATATAGTAAAAAGGTCGAGTGGTACTAGTCTCAAAATTAAAGAAGTTAATAAATTAATTTATCAGTAAATTAATAAATTAACGAGCACTATATCTTTGATGTGGAGAGATTATGAATAAATTAATTAAGTTGTTCCGGAAGCAATTCTGGTGTAGGATGGTAGTGCCAAAAGTAATCCTTAGTGGTATGATTAATTTTGTAATGGGTTAATTGAATAGGTAGAATTAATTAATTCATTAATTATTCCTAAGGGTTAGTTGAGTAATTAACAAAGTGGAATTATTTAATTAATTAATTAAGTCTTAAGTTTCAATTAGAATTAGGAAATCTAATTGGATTTGGAAACTAATTAATTACCTAAACCCATTAGGAAGACCAATCCTAAACCAACTTGGGGTCTCTCTTGTAACTCTATATATAGACAAGGGATTAGTTATTCCACAATATACAATTCATAAGTTTTCAAGACAAGAAAATTAGAGAGATAAAATCCTAGAGAGATAAAATTCAGCTCTCGAAGTCGGATTTTTTCCTCCTTGGCAGGCGGTCTGTTTTTCTAGGCGACGGTGGTTTGTTCGGTTTATTTACTGGCGGCGGTGTTTGGTTTTTCCAGCTGGCGACGGCGGTGCTGGTCTATTTCGGCAGGTGGATTGTGGTGATTAGCTGATCAAATTGCTCGTTAGATTGGTACCCACATAGCATATAAGCAAACTCTTGAGGCATACTAAAGAATCACCTGAGTACACACTTCAAAGGTATAATTCTTATGTTTTCGCTTAATTAAGAATTTTTGTTGCGTGATAAATTTAATAAGTGCAAACCTTGACCCTGCACAATGTTATTTCAAGCAAGGATTGGAATAGCAATTATGCTAGAGTCTAGGACTAGCCAGAGATTCCGATTCTAGAATGTATAGCATGAAAGTGAGTTTCTGGCTAGGCCCGGGCAGATAATTTTTCAACTTTTACTATGACGCTTATCCACATCTACCTGATACTCTTTGAACTTGTCAAAACACTCAGACTTCTGGTACATTAAGTAAATGTATCCGTACCTCGAGTTGTCATTTGTGAATGTCACAAAATACTCGAACCCACCTCTAGTCTAAATGGAAAATGGTCCACACAAGTCAGAATGAATAAACTCTAATACTTTTTGGCCCTATACCCCTTGTCCTTAAATGGACATTTGGTCATTTTAACTTCCAAGCAGGATTCGCAAGTTAAGTAGTTGTCAACTTCTAGGGAATCTAAAGATCTAACAGTGACCAACCTTTGAATCCTACTAAGATTAATGTGACCTAGTCTAAGGAGCCAAAGAAAAGTTTCATTCATCTCAGATGGTTTTTTCCTCTTATTATGGTTTAACGACGTTTGAATTGCTGTGGCATATCTAGTAGAAGAAGTTTGTTTTAGAATAAACAAATTTTCTATGAATTATCTGGAACAAATGAGTTTCTTATTTATTCTAACAAATAGAGACTTATTAAAAAAAAACTCATAACTATTCTTTAAAAGTTTAGAAACTGAAATAATATTCTTTCTAAAACTAGGAACGTAAAGACAATTATCTAAAACTAAGCTAGAATTTCAAATTTTAGCTCCACTTCTCCCACTGCAACCACTGACACTTTTGTGGTGTCACCTAAGTAGAATTCCAACTCGCATTCTCTAAGCTTTCGAGTTACTTGGAACCCCAGAAACAGAGTACAAACATGGTCAGTGGTGCCTGAATCCACACAACAAGTATCTGTGAGAATCACCGCTAAACATGTCTCAGTAATTAAGGCAGAAATTGTCATACCTTTGAGCTTTGGACAATCTAACTTCCAATGTCCCGTCTGACTGAACTTGAAGCACTTGCCCTTTCAGCTTTTTCTTCTTTGTGATTTCTAGATTTGGCACAAATTTCTGCTCCTGATTAGCATTCTTCTTAGCCTTCTTCTTCATCTTTCTAGCCTTGGGCTTATAAGAAGATACCGAAGCCTTGACAGTGACTAAAGTTTGCTTCTTCTCTTGAAAAAGACCTTCAGCCTACAGTAATGCTGCTAAGAGCTCGGTCATAATCTCTCTGATTCGGTTATAGTTCAACCGAAACTGTTCAAAGCTCTGAGCCAAACTTTGGAGGATGATATCAGCTTCACTTTGATGATCAATCTCACCTCTCAATACCTCAATCTCATTGATGTTTCTAATCATCTCAAGGACGTGATCTCTCACAGGAGTCCCCTATTTTATCTTAGTAGTCATGAACTTGCTCATAGTTACTTTCCTAGCATTCTGACCTTGATGTCCGAACATCTCTCTGAGATTCAACATCATCTCTGAGGCAGTAAGCATTGACTGATGTTGATGTTACAAAACATTTGGCATAGAAGCCAGAATGTAATAACATAACATCTCATTAGCTTTTCTCCACCTCTAATATGACTCTCTGTGTACATCAGTCAATTACGGTAGGAACAGGAGGACATAGATCTGTGAGCACGAACTTGTACTGCTCAGCGGTTAGGACAATGCCCACATTGTGTTTTCTAATCAATGTAATTTTGACCATTCAGTTTGTTCTCTTTTAATATCACAGCTAAAGGATTAAACACCATATAAAAAATTGTAAATAAATAAACAGAAAATGTTTCAGCCCATATGAAAATTTCAAACCTAATATTGCAAAATCCCTCAAAACAATATTTAAGTCCAGTGACATCTCGTTCACCGGGATTCACGCAAGTAACGTTAGTGTTGGTGTATGCCCTTTTGAGGGCTAATTTAGACATTTGTCATCTGTTTGATAATTTATCAAATGAGTTAATTTCATGATAATTATATTCTTGTGCATATTAAATTTCATGAAATCGATCCTCCAAAAGAAACACTCCATGGACTTTTAAATCATGAGTGATTCTTTTAAGTAGTACTCGTTCGAGGATCCTTAGACCAGAACTCACTACATGGTCTTAGGTGAATTGTAGTGTGCTTTGACATACACCTAATGGGACCGTAATAGGTTGCCAAGTACGGGTATGATTGGGTACACTAGGAGTCATGCTAAGATATGTAGGTGATGTGATGAGACTACAAATCTCTTTTAAGTGAGAGATGATATCTTGACCACTTGATAGTGAACTGAAAAGTGCATGGCCATGCCCAAGGAATGATAAGCGTTATCATTTACTTGATGAATTTGGTGTCACTAAGAGATCAAGTAAATGTTTAGCTATATAAGGATGATGGTTCCATGCCTTATGCTAAACGGAAAATCAATATAGAGGATCGTACGTAGTCATTATGTATTGCTAGAGACCACTAATGACTTATGGATTAATCAATGAGATTGAGTTATCCATTGCCAATTTAGAATGGGTCTACAGGACCGCACATAAGAAAGTTCGATGATGCAGAATAAGTATTCTTACCTACAATGAGTATAATTGTTATACTTAAATAAAGAAGATTTAATTAAATGGTTTAATTAAATATTATTGAAAAGTTATGTGGTATTAATTAAGAGTTAATTAATTACCTAGAAATAATTGGGATGAGCTGATAAATCAAGAGACCTAATTGCAATTGAGTTTCTTGATCCATCAGCCTGATCCATGGGTCATGGGTTGATCCATGGGCTTGGTGTATAACCCAAATCATTAAGATATTATTTAATACTGATTTGGAATCAGTAAAACAATATTTGGTAATAATACTGATTTGGAATATGATTAAATCAGTTAAGTAATAATTGATTGATTACAATACTGATTTTTTTGAAAATTTCAACTCTACAAATATCCCAGGGATATTATTGTAGTAGGATGATGATTTTTAATTGAGAAAAATCAGAACAAGCAAGATACACAAAAAATCCCAATTATCTCTATAGGCAAAAAACGGCTAGCGCCGAATCTGCAAAGGCTTTCGTGCTTGAAAGTAGAGAGTCCTTCAAGGAAGGATGTTGGTGGTAACAAATGTAACCAGAGCAGAAGGTTTGGACCAACATCAATCTAGGATCCAGACGTGGCAACCGATTACGCTTCAAGGGTATGACTAACTTGTTTTGAACATAAGATTAAAACACTAAAATTGAAATTTGCATGAATCCGCTGCGTAAAATTTTTTGAAAAACATGCCTCCGATCCCAACAGTGGTATCAGAACTAGGCTCAATTTTTGTGTTACAATCAAGATTAATTTTGATTAAAAACAAATAGTTTCTTTGTTTATCAAAGATTAAAATTTTCTTGATTTGGGTTCTGGAAAATTTTAAAGGAAAGGTTTGATTTTATTTTCTAGGTTGTCTTGAAAGCATCGTCAGAAGGGAAAATTAATTGCAAAGGTTTTGTAAAGGTCACTTTTTCACCTTTTGGTCTCGGTTTTGGAAATTGGCTTCAGAAGGGTCAAAATAAAATCCTTTTGGACGGGGTTTTATATTATGAACGAAATTAGGTTTCTTCATTATTCTTTGCCATAATTAAACATGAAAACGACTTGAAAGGTTTTGGGTTGGCAAGAAACTGGGATCTATTTTTTGGAGTCCGCCAGAAAAATGGAGTTTTGGAAACGAGCTGTAGAGGTTTTGAATTTTTTGCTGGGAAAAATTGACTTCACATATCTTGTGTTGGGTTTTGTATCAAACCACTAGGAAGAACGAATTCATGAATTTGGGATTGTGATTTCAAAATTGGTTATGGGTTTTCGGTTTTGTTTTGTGAATGAGTTTTCTGGGTTTTCTGCTTGCTTGGTCTTGGTTTTGCAGGGAGGGTTCATTGGCTCTGGCTTGTCTTCCGAAAATCGGTGAAGACAGAATCTATGTTGGTGGGCTACTTCGATTTCATCGAATGGAATGTTGGGTTTTTGTTTGGGCTCCATTGGCACCGAAAATAAGCAGTAGCAAAGGTCGCCGCTATGTTTCCTCATCGATCGGAGCCGGGAATCACAACTGTTGTTGCTGATTCTTCATCGGAAGTTTTGCGGATCTACGAATGGCAATCATCGTCTCTTGGAAAGGCCGCTATTGGGGCCAGAAAAGTTCTGATCACCGAGACAAAAGACACCGAAAATAGCCAGTTTCACCAACTGGATGGCTGGCGGCGAGGGTTTGAAGCCCTGTGGGCTGAAATTACCACAATGCCCCCATCGCAGCCTCAAACCCTAAAAGTGCCATCAGTTTTAAAAGATTTTAAATTGTAAAATGACCCATAGACTTTGAGTCCTCCTCAAAACCCTACCCCGGAATTTTATTTAAATTAACAAACTACCCCATAATTTAAGAAAAATTGTTTTCTGAATGTTGGTAAGATTTTAAAATTTTAATTTTGGAATTAAATAAAATCTTATCAGATTTTAGTTTTAAAATGTTAAAATTGGATTTCAAGATTTTGAAAATATCATAAATCAATTATCTTAATAAGATTAGGATAGTTAGATAATAAATAGAATAATTAATTTGATTAATTTTATCTTTTATTTATGTTTTCAAATATGATATGATTTATTTAAATAGTTTAAATATTTGCATACATATTTGGTATGTTCATGCATCATTTTTCATAAATGATTAAACAAGAAAAAGGGATTGATTAAAATTGATCATGACACGATCAATTTTAATTTTGTAATAGTTACACAATCCTTAAATTTAATCAGTTTAAATTAAAACGGGCTTGTATGAGCATATGCATTTATGTGTTTTAAAGCATGAATTGGGCTTATTAATGTTTTAAAAGTTGGGGCCTGCGAGCCATTTGAATTTGGGCTTGCGTGCCTATTAAAATTTTATGTAATAGTTAGGCCCAAGAGGAGTTTCCAAGGAGGAGTCCACGGTGGAGCCCAGGAACGGAAGCCCAACAATGAAGGCCCAAATATGAAGAATTTTAAAAGGCTCTGTAATAGACTAGAGCCCAATTCATTGCTTTTTTTCATTTTATTTATTTGATATACCAAATGAATGTTAAAATGAAAAATGCATGTTAAGCCAATCAAGCTAAAATCCCAAAAACCTGAGTTGATTTTGCTTCCATACTTGGGGGCTCGCTAGAGAGTCGAACGTCTGGGGCCTCAGGTTTTTTTCGTGCGGCGGGTTGTCACATAATAGGTGCCCAACTTTACTCACTACCACTATATGGAAAAACTGTTTGGGTATTTATTGATGTGATACCTCGAGGGATGGTTTGACTTGGGAAAATTAATCCTTGCTTGACCCGATAAGTTGACTAGGGATTAATTTTGCAAAGATATGATGGTGTCAAACATTTGAAATGTTCATCCTATCACTGAAAAGTTGCATGGTATGCAATTGGAAAGCGTTAGATTACATAGAATGTAATTTGAACGTTGCCTACCAAAAGAGCCCGATCCCTACGATACTAGCCAAAGCAAGACTGGGGTTAACTCTTTGTGGATTTTCGGCCCACAATCTAGCACCAACACAAAATTGTTTGGGATTTCAATTTTGGCTATTGTGGAAAATGATTTTAAAACTCATTCTAATATTTTGCATTTATTCTTTGTAGAAATGGCATCATCTAGCACTAATGTCATCTTAAACTTTACTCTAAGAAGTATATTGGATAAGGATAAATTGGTTGGACCAAACTTCTTAGATTGGGAAAGAAACTTGAGAATAGTTCTCAAGAGAGAAAGGAAGCTACATGTCTTAGAGACCGCTTTACCTAAACCACCACAAAATGCTTCTGCAACTATTCAACGAGCCTGGGATAAGCTGAAAAATGACTCCTACGATGTAACTTTCTTGATGTTCGCATCTATGACGGGTGAGCTTCAAAAGCAGTTCATGAATTCAGAAGCCTTCCAGATTTATGAGTCACTGAAGGAGATGTTCCGTGAACAAACCCGTAACAAAAGGTTCATTACGATAAAAGCTTTAATTTCAGGCAAGATGGCAAAGGGTTCGTCAGTTAGCACGCATTTAATCAAGATGAAAGGGTACATTGATACGCTAGAGCAATTGAATACACCCTTTCCTAGGGAATTGGCCATTGATATCATCATGGCATGTTAAAGAACACTGAGCAGAACCTTAAGAAAGCAACACCAGTGTTGGTAGTAGAGAAAGGTAAATAGAAGAGGAAGTTTAAAGGCAATGCCACAGTTGGGCAGAACAAGAAAGCTCGCAGTAAGACTGCTTCCCAACCACAAGCTCTTCCTGCTAAGACAAGATCCAAAAAGGATGATATATGTCTCTTCTGCAAACAGGAGGGTCATTAAAAGAGAGACTGCAAAAAGTTTCTCGAAAGCAATCCTTCAGCTTCAGGTATCTTTGTTATAGAAATTAATCTTTCTATGTCCACCTCATGGGTATTAGATAATGGTTATGGGGCTCACATTTGTACTAATGTGCAGGGACTAAGAAATAGAAAGATGACAAAAAAAGGTGAAATAGATCTCCGAGTAGGCAACGGGGCAAGAGTTACTGCTGTTGAAGTTGGAGATTATACTTTGTCTTTACCTTCTGGTTTAAATATCGAACTTGAAAATTGTTATTATGTACTTGCTTTGAGCAGAAATATTATTTCAGTTTCTAGTTTAGATAATAAAGTTTTTGATTTATTATTAAGTATAATTCGTTATTTTTATATCGAAATGATATTTTATACGGAGTTGAAAATATGTGTAACGTTCTGTATGTCTTGGATTTGACCCAAGAAAAACTAGTCTATAACATAGAAAATAAAGCTAAATCAATAAAAATGATTTAAGTCCAACATACCTTTGGCATTGTCGATTAGGCCATGCAAATGAAAAGTGAGTTCAAAAGCTTCACAAGGATGGAGTGCTTGGGTTGCTTGATTTTGAATTATATGATACCTGTGAACCCTGCTTGCAAGGCAAAATGACAAAAAGTCCTTTCAACAAGCAAGGTGAAAGAACAAGCAAACTATTGGCTCTAATACATACGGATGTTGTGGACCAATGAGCACACAAACCAGAGGTGGATTTGAATACTTCGTGACTTTTACTGATGACTATAGTAGATATGGTTATGTCTACTTAATGAGGTATAAATGTGAAACTTTTGAAAGGTCCAAAGAGTTTAAAAATGAAGTAGAAAATTAGTTGGATAGAAGGATTATGGTTATTCACTCCGATCGAGGAGGTGAATACCTAAGTGATGAGTTCAATGACTATCTAAAACAGTATGGAATTGTTTCATAGCTGACTCCACCGGGAACACCTCATTGGAATGGTGTATCTGAAAGAAGGAATCGGACCTTATTAGATATGGTTCAATCAATGATGGTTCAATCAATGATGGGCCAAACAACTCTCCCTATGTCCTTTTGGGGTTATGCTCTCCTTTCTGCTGCCTACTTATTGAATCGTATTCCATCTAAGGTAGTAGATAAGACTCCATATGAGATATAGATGGGTCGGAAGCCCTATATGTCCTATCTACGAGTTTGGGGTTGTCAAGCTCATGTAAAACATTTACAAAGTAATAAGCTTGAACCTAAAACTGACAAATGTCTATTTGTGGGATATCCTAAGGAAACCAAAGAATATCAATTCTACAACCCAACTGAGAACAAAGTGTTCATTGCTGGAGGAGCTACTTTCTTAGAGAAAGAATTTTTGTATAAGAAAGACAGTGGGAGTAGAATAGAACTTGCAGAAGTTCAAGAACCACAAAAGAATGTAGAACAATCTATAGAAACTCATATGGAAGTTGACATGGAAACTCATGAAGATGAGCAACCTGAGTCAACAACACAAGAACCGAGAAGGTGTAGTAGATCTCGTCATGAACCCGAGAGATATGGATTTCTCGTGACTGATGATCAAGATTTGATCTTGGTGGACTCTAATGAGCCCGCGAACTACAAATAGGTTTTAGAAAGTCTGGATTCAGATAAATGGCTACAAGTCATGGAATCTGAAATGCAATCCATGAGGGACAATAAAGCGTGGACTTTGATTGATCCTCCTGTTTAGGCAAAGGTTGTCGATTGCAAGTGGATTTTCAAATTAAAACCTGGCAGGATCTTTAAGGCACGACTAGTGGCTAAAGGTTTTAGATAGACTCATGGTATTGACTATGATGAAACCTTTTCCCCTGTCGTGATGGTCAAGTCCATTAGGACAATGTTTGCCATAACAACATATTTTGACTATGAGGTAGGGCAGATGGATGTTAAGACTACTTTCTTGAATGGAAACCTACTCGAGGATGTTTATATGAAATAACCCGAGGGATACATCGATCAAAAGTATCCTAATCGAGTATGTAAGCTTCAAAGGTCCATCTATAGACTAAAGTAAGTATCTCAAAGTTGGAATCTTCATTTGATGAGGAAGTGAAAGGTTACAGATTCATCAAGAACGAAGATGAGCCTTGTGTTTACAAAAAGGTTAGTGGGAGCAAGATTGTTTTCCTTGTCCTATATGTGGACGACATCCTACTCATAGGAAATGACATCCCCATGTTGAAAGAAATCAAATAATGGTTGGGGAGTGTATTTTCTATAAAAAACTTAGGAGAAACCGAAATGATACTAGGTATCAAAATCTATAGAGATAGATCTAAGAGGCTTCTAGGACTAAGTCAAGAAGGGTACATAGACAAAATATTGAAGAGATTTAATATGTCTAACTCTAAGAATGGTATGGTACCATTCAGACATGGCCTTCTCTTGAAGAAGAACCAAGGTCCTTCAACAAGAGAGGAGAGGGAAATAATGAGTAGAGTCCCATATGCCTCGGCTATAGGATCTATCATGTATGCCATGTTGTGCACCCGTCTGGATGTCGCGCATGCATTAAGCATGACTAGCAGATACCAACAAGATCCAGGAATAGCTCATTGGATTGCAGTCAAAGTAATCCTAAAGTACTTAAGAATAGCTAAAGGATTGATGCTAGTGTATGGAGGACAATAACAGCTCGTCGTATAAGGTTATGCCTGTTGGATTTAGCTTAGGTGTTTAATCTAATTAAACGGTGGAATCCTAAAGTATAAGGATCGGATCTTACCCTTGAAGCGTAATCGGTTACGCACGTCGCCTGGCTTCTCTGAGAAGATGGCATTTTGTTGTCTCCAAAATCCTTCCTCGAAGGATCCTCTACTCTCAAGCACAAAAGTCTTCGCAGGTTGGTGCTAGCCGATCTTGCCTACCGAGAGAATTTTGGAAAAATCTGGTATATTTTGGCTGATATGAATTTTCTAATTCAAAATCGTCATCATACTACAATCATATTCCTAGGATATTTGTAGAGAATTAATTTCCAAAATCAGTATTGTAATATATCCAATTATAACTTAACTGATTTTAGTCATATTCCAAATCAGTATTATTACCAAATATTATTTTACTGATTCCAAATCAGCCTTAAATAATACCTTAAAGATTTGGGTTATACACCAAGCCCATGGATCAACCCATGACCCATAGATCAGGCTGATGGGTCAAGAACTTCAATTGCAATTAAGTCCCTTGATTTATCAGCCCATCCCAATTGTTCCCAGGTAATTAATTAACTATTAATTAATACCACAGTACTTTTCAATAATATTTAATTAAACCATTTAATTAAATCTTATTTATTTAAGTATAATAATTATACTTATTGTAGGCAAAAATACTTATTCTGCATCATCGAACTTTCTTATGTGCGATCTTGTAGGCCCATTCCAAATTGGCAATGGATAACTCAATCTCATTGATTAATCCATAAGTCATTAGTGGTCTCTAGCAAGACATAATGACTACCCAATTCGAATGGAGGGTCGATTGGTGATTCAACACAACCTTTCCGAGCAAACTGCGTACAATCCTCTACATTGATATCCCGTTTAGCATAGGGCATGGAACCATCATCCTTATATAGCTAAACGTTTACTTGATCTCTTAGTGACACTGAATCCATCAAGCAAATGATATCCTTATCATTCCTTGGGCATGGCCATGCACTTTCAGTTCACTATCAAGTGGCCAAGATATCATCTCTCACTTACGAGAGATTTGTAGTCCCATCACTTCACCTACATATCTTAGCGTGAATCATAGTGTACCCGATCATACCCGTACTTGGCAACCTATTACGGCCCCGTTAGGCATATGTCAAAGCACACCACAATTCACCTAAGACCATGTAGTGATTTATGGTCTAAGGATCCTAGTACCAGTACTACTCAAAAGAATCACTCATGATCTAATTAGTCCATGGAGTGTTTCTTTTGGCGGATCGATTTCATGAATTTAAATATGCACAAGGCTATTACTATGAGGAAATTAACTCATTTGATAAATAATCAATCAAGCGACAAATGTCTTATTTATATAAATACCCTCAAAGTATATTTACATAAATAGCCCTCATTAGGGCACATTCACCAACAATCTCCCACTTGCCCGATGAAGGGCTATGTCGTAAACTGTTTAAGACCAAGCTCTATTACATGTCTATCAAACTTTGACTGTGGTAGAGCTTTTGTGAGAGAATCTGCTATATTTTCGTCTGACCCTATTTTGAACACTTTCACATCTCCTCGATCAATGATCTCTCGGATGAGGTGAAACTTTCTGAGTATGTGTTTGGTTTTCTGGTGTGACCGAGGCTCCTTAGCTTGTGCGATGGCCACGTTATTGTAACAGAAAAGTTCTATAGGATCCTGGATACTCGGTATCACTCCAATGTCTGACACAAACTTTCTCAACCAAACAGCTTCCTTTGCAGCATCTGATGGTGCAATATACTCAGACTCTGTTGTAGAATCGGCTGGTGTGTCTTGCTTTGAGCTTTTCCAACTTATTACACCGCCATTCAGACTAAACACGTAGCCTGATTATGACTTCATGTCATCTTGATCTATTTGGAAAGCAGTATCAGCGTAACCTTGTACAATGAGCTATTCTTGTCCTCCATACACTAGCATTAATCCTTTAGTTCTTCGTAAGTACTTCAGGATTGCTTTGACTACAGTCCAATGATCCATCCCTGGATCTTGTTGGTATCTGCTAGTCATGCTAAGTGCATGTGTAACATCCGGATGGGTACATAACATGGCATACATGATAGATCCTATTACCGAAACATATGGGACTCTACTCATTGTATCCCTCTCCTCGCTTGTTGAAGGACCTTGGTTATTTTTCAAGAGAATGCCATGTCTAAATGGTACGTTACCATTTTTGGAGTTAGACATATTGAATCTTTTCAATATCTTGTCTATGTACCCTTCTTGACTTAGTCTCAGAAGCCTTTTAGACCTATCTCTATAGATCTTGATACCTAGTATCGTCTCAGCTTCTCCTAAGTCTTTCATAGAAAATACACTCCCCAACTATTGTTTGATGTCTTTCATGAAGGGAATGTCATTTCCTATGAGCAGAATGTCGTCCACATATAGGACAAGGAAAACAATCTTGCTCCCACTAACTTTCTTGTAAACACAAGGCTCATCTTCGTTCTTGATGAATCCGTAACCTTTTACTTCCTTATCAAAATGAAGATTCCAACTTCGAGATGCTTGCTTTAGTCCATAGATAGACCTCTGAAGCTTACATACTCAATTAGGATACTTTTGATCGATGTATCCTTCGGGTTATTTTATATAAACATCCTCGAGTAGGTTTCTATTCAGGAAAGCCGTCTTAACATCCATCTGCCATACCTCATAGTCAAAATATGCTGCTATGGCAAGCATTGTCCTAATGGACTTGAGCATCACGACAGGGGAGAAGGTTTCATCATAGTCTATACCATGAGTCTGTCTGAAACCTTTAGCCACTAGTCGTGCCTTGAAGATCCCGCCAGGTTTTCACTTGAAAATCCACTTGTAATCGACAACTTTGCCTGAATAGGAGGGTCAATCAAAGTCCAAATTTTATTGTCCCTCATGGATTGCATTTCAGATTCCATGGCTTATAGCCATTTATCTGAATCTGGACTTTCTAAAACTTGTTTGTAGTTCGCGGGCTCATTAGAGTCTACCAAGATCAAATCTTGATCGTCAGTCATGAGAAATCCGTATCTCTCGGTTTGGTAACGAGATCTACCAGATCTTCTAGGTTCTTGTGTTGTTGACTCAGGTTGCTCATCTTCATGAGTTTCCATGTCAACTTCCATATGAGTTTTTGTAGATCGTCCTACATTCTCTAATGGTTCTTGAACTTCTCTGAGTTCTATTCTACTCCAACTGTCTTTCTTGTACAGAAATTCTTTCTCTAAGAAAGTAACTCCTCGAGCAACGAACACTTTGTTCTCTGTTGGGTTGTAGAATTGATATCATTTGGTTTTCTCAGGATATCTCACAAATAGGCATTTGTCAGTTTTGGGTTCAAGCTTATTACTTTGTAAACGCTTTACATTAGCTTGACAACCCCAAACTCGTAGATAGGATATATAGGGCTTCCGACCCATCCATATCTCATATAGAGTCTTATCTACTGCCTTAGATGGAATACGATTCAAAAAGTAGGCAGCAGAAAAGAGAGCATAACCCCAAAAGGATGTAGGGAGAGTCGCTAGGCCCATCATTGATCGAACCATATCTAATAAGGTCCAATTTCTCCTTTCGGATACACCATTCCATTGAGGTATTCCCGGTGGAGTTAGCTGTGAAACACTTCCACACTGTTTTAGATAGCCATCGAACTTATCACTAAGGTATTCACCTCCTCGATCGGAGTGAATAGCCTTAATCCTTCTATCCAACTGATTCTCTACTTTGTTTTTAAATTCTTTGAACTTTTCAAAAGTTTCACTTTTATACCTGATTAAGTAGACATAACCATATCTACTATAGTCATCAGTAAAAGTGACGAAGTATTCAAATCCACCTCTGGCTTGTGTGCTCATTGGTCCACATACATCCGTATGTATTAGGGCCAATAGCTCACTAGTTCTTTCACCTTTCTTGTTGAAATGACTCTTTGTAATTTTGCTTTGCAAGTAGGGTTCGCAGGTTTCATATGATTCAAAATCAAATGAACCAAGCACTCCATCCTTGTGAAGCTTTTGAACTCCCTTTTCATTTTCATGGCCTAATCGACAATGCCAAAGGTATGTTGGACTTAAATCATTTTTAGATGATTTAGCTTTCTTTTCTATGTTATAGACTGGTTTTTCTTGGGTCAAATCCAAGACATACAGACCATTACACATATTTACAACTCCGTATAAAATATCATTTCGATAAAAAGATAACGAATTATTCTCTTTAAATAAATCAAAAACCTTTATTATCTAAACTCGAAACTGAAATAATATTTCTGTTCAAAGCAGGTACATAATAACAATTTTCAAGTTCGATATTTAAACCAGAAGGTAAAGACCGAGTGTAATCTCCAACTTCAACAGTAGCAACTCTTGCCCGTTGCCCACTCGGAGATCTACTTCACCTTTCTTTGTTATCCTTCTATTTCTGAGTCCTTGCACATTAGTACAAATGTGAGCCTCACAACCAGTATCTAATACCCATGAGGAGGACATAGAAAGATTTATTTCTATAACAAAGATACCTGAAGCTTGTTCACGAAACATTTTCATCGGTGACTCATAAATTCGGAACGCTTCCAAATTCATGAACTGCTTTTGAAGCTCGCCTGTCATAGACGTGAGCATCAAGCACGTCACATCATCGGAGTCGCTTTTCAGCTTATCCCAGGCTTGTTGAACAGTTGTCGAAGCATTTTGTGGTGGTTCAGGTAAAGTGGTCTCTAAGACATGTAGCTTCCTTTCTTGCTTGAGAACTATTCTCAAGTTTCTTTCCCAATCTAAGAAGTTTGGTCCAACCAATTTATCTTTATCCAATATACTTCTTAGAGTAAAGTTTGAGATAACATTTGTGCTAGATGATGCCATTTTGTGTTGGTGCTAGATTGTGGGCCAAAGCACACTACAATTCACCTACAATTCTTAGGCGTATGTCAAAGCACACTACAATTCACCTAAGACCATGTAGTGATTTGTGGTCTAAGGATCCTAGTACCATTACTACTCAAAAAAATCACTCATGATCTAATTAGTCCATGAAGTGTTTCTTTTGGCGGATCGATTTCATGAATTTGAATATAAACAAGGATATTACTATCATGAAATTAACTCATTTGATAAACAATCAATCAAGCAAAAAATGTCTTATTTATATAAATACCCTCAAAGTATATTTACATAAATAGCCCTCATTAGGGCACATTCACCAACAACGGCGATGCTACTTTCTAAACAAATCAAGATGATATGAAGTCATAGTTAGTTTATGTGTTTAGCCTGAATGGCGGTACAGTGAGTTGGAAAAGCTCGAAGCAAGATACCACTGCCGACTCTACAACAGAATCTGAGTACATTGTTGCATCAGATGCTACAAAGGAAGCTGTTTGGTTGAGGAAGTTCGTATCAGACATCGGAGTGATACTGAGTATCCAAGATCTAATAGAACTGTTCTGTGATAACAACGGGGCCATCGCACAAGCTAAGGAGCCTCGGTCACACCAGAAAACCAAACACATACTCAGAAGGTTTCACCTCATCCGAGAGATCATCAATCGAGGAGATGTGAAAGTGTGCAAAATAGGATCAGATGACAATGTAGCAAATCCTCTCAGAAAAGCTCTACCATAGTCAAAGTTTGAGAAACATGTAATAGAGTTTGGTCTTAAAATGTTTAGGACATAGCCCTTCAAAGGGCAAGTGGGAGATTGTTGGTGTATGCCCTTTTGAGGGCAAATTTAAACATTTGTCGTCTGTTTGATAATTTATCAAATGAGTTAATTTCATGATAATTATATTCTTGTGCATATTTAATTTCATGAAATCGATCCGCCAAAAGAAACACTCCATGGACTTTTAGATCATAAGTGATTCGTTTGAGTAGTACTCGTACGAGGATCCTTAGACCAGAAATCACTACATGGTCTTAGGTGAATTGTAGTTGTTGGTGAATGTGCCCTAATGAGGGCTATTTACGTAAATATACTTTAAGGGTATTTATGTAAATAAGACATTTGTCGTCTGATTGATAGTTTATCAAATGAGTTAATTTCATGATAGTAATATCCTTGTGCATATTTAAATTCATGAAATCGATCCGCCAAAAGAAATACTCCAAGGACTTATTAGATCATGAGTGATTCTTTTGAGTAGTACTAGTACTAGGATCCTTAGACCAGAAATCACTGCATAGTCTTAGGTGAATTGTGGTGTGCTTTGACATACGCCTAACGGGGCCGTAACAGGTTGCCAAGTACGGGTATGATTGGGTACACTATGATTCACGCTAAGATATGTAGGTGAAGTGATGAGACTACAAATCTCTCTCAAGTGAGAGATGATATCTTGGCCACTTGATAGTGAACTGAAAGTGCATGGCCATGCCCAAGGAATGATAAGGATATCATTTTCTTGATGGATTCAGGGTCACTAAGAGATCAAGTAAACGTTTAGCTACATAAGGATGATGTTTCCATGCCTTATGCTAAACTGGATATCGATGTAGAGGATCGTACGTAGTTTGCTTGGAAAGGTTGTGTTGAATCACCATTCGACCCTCTATTCCGAATTGGGTACTCATTATGTCTTGCTAGAGACCACTAATGATTTATGGATTAATCAATGAGATTGAGTTATCCATTGCCAATTTGGAATGGGCCTACAGGATCGCACATAAGAAAGTTCGATGATGCAGAATAAGTATTCTTGCCTACAATAAGTATAATTGTTATACTTAAATAAATAAAATTTAATTAAATGGTTTAATTAAATATTATTACGAAGTTCTGTGGTATTAATTAATAGTTAATTAATTACCTGGGAACAATTGGGATGGACTGATAAATCAAGGGACTTAATTGCAATTGAAGTTCTTGACCCATCAGCCTGATCCATGGGCCATGGGTTGATCCATGGGCTTGGTGTATAACCCAAATCATTAAGGTATTATTGAAGGCTGATTTGGAATTAGTAAATATTATTTAAATACTGATTTGGAATCAGTTAAATAATATTTGGTAATAATGCTGATTTGGAATATGACTAAAATCAGTTGAGTTATAATTGGATAATTACAATACTGATTTTGGAAATTAATTCTCTACAAATATCCTAGGGATATAATTGTAGGATGATGATGATTTTGATTTTGAATTATTCTCATCAGACAAAAATACACAGGATTTCCCAAATTCTCCGGGTAGGCAAGATTGGCTAGCACCAACCTGCGAAGGCTTTCGTGCGTAAGAGTAGAGAATCCTTAGAGGAAGGATTTTGGAGACAGAAAAATGCCGTCTTCTCAGAGGAGCTAGGCGACGTGCGCAATCGATTACGCTTCTTCTGCCATTTAATTAGATTAAATGCCTAAACAATTCCCAACAGTAGTGTGCTTTAACATACGCTTAACGGGACCGTAACAGGTTGCCAAGTACGGGTATGATTGGGTACTCTATGAGTCACGCTAAGATATGTAGGTGAAGTAATGGGACTACAAATCTCTCTTAAGTGAGAGATGATATCTTGGCCACTTGATAGTGAACTGAAAAGTGCATGGCCATGCCCAAGGAATGATAAGCGTTATCATTTGCTTGATGAATTCAGTGTCACTAAGAGATAAAGTAAACGCTTAGCTATATAAGGATGATGGTTCCATGCCTTATGCTAAATGGGATATCAATGTAGAGGATCGTACGCAGTTTGCTCGAAAAGGTTGTGTTGAATCACCATTCAACCCTCCATTATGAATTGGGTAGTCATTATGTCGTGCTAGAGACCACTAATGACTTATGGATTAATCAATGAGATTGAGTTATCCATTGCCAATTTAGAATGGGCCGATGATGCAGAATAAGTATTCTTGCCTACAATGAGTATAATTATTATACTTAAATAAAGAAGATTTAATTAAATGGTTTAATTAAATATTATTGAAAAGTTCTATGGTATTAATTAAGAGTTAATTAATTACCTGGAAATAATTGGGATGGGCTGATAAATCAAGGGACCTAATTGCAATTGAGGTTATTGATCCATAAGCCTGATCCATGGGTCATGGGTTGATCCATGGGCTTGGTGTATGACCCAAATCATTAAGGTATTATTTAATATTGATTTGGAATCAGTAAATATTATTTAATACTGATTTGGAATCAGTAAAATAATATTTGGTAATAATACTGATTTGGAATATGATTAAATCAGTTAAGTAATAATTGATTGAATACAATACTGATTTTTTGGAAATTTCAACTCTACAAATATCCTAGGGATATTATTGTAGTAGGATGATGATTTTCAATTGAGAAAAATCAGAACAAGCAAGATACACGAAAAATCCCAATTCTCTCTGTAGGCGAAAAATGGCTAGCACCGAATCTGCACAGGCTTTCGTGCTTGAAACTAGAGAGTCCTTCGAGGAAGGATTTTGGTGGTGACAAACGTAACCGGAGCAGAAGGTTTGGACCAACATCAATCTAGGATCCAGACGTGGCAACCAATTACGCTTCAAGGGTATGATTTTCTTGTCTTGAACATAGGATTAAAACACTAAAATTGAAATTGGCATGAATCCGCTGCGTAAAAATTTTTGAAAAACATGCCTCTGATCCCAACAGTTAGTGTGATCATTTACGATAGTCCACATTCATTTGAGAAGAACCTAGTTTATTAATTTCACTATCTAACCAAACAATTTATTGATCAATGACTTTAATAGTCAGTGCTTTTAGCCCAATAAAAATACATCGTAACCTCGATGGGAGGAATACTACAAATAGTACACTAAGTGTATTGCCATTACATGACTACTGAGTTTGTTACCTAGGATAGTGCACCTCAGATGGAAAGGGTGTCACATCCTCTAATTTAACTTACTATAGTCATCTTACTTACAAATTCATTCTAGTGATCTTGTGGATTAGACTCATCCGATATGGAGGATGTTAGGTTTGAATACATAAGCTACGTTTGTATTGTACTTTTTCCCAGGTAATATATTGATTTAATATTTTGGTTTATATGTTGTGCATGTTTAGTCCAATTGAATTATGTAGTTAGATGATGAGGTGTCTGGTGTGACACAGTAGATCTCATCATTGGTTAAAAAACATAATATATAAATGAGGTTCGTAACCGAGATAGTTTTGGACATTCTGTCAGTTTAGGTTATTATGTGATTTGGATAATTGGTTTGTCTAAACTAATTGAATCATATAGATATGCCTGGGGCATATTGAACTTGACCATTTAGAATGATTTGTCTTGTAACGATTTAATAGACAATTCATTCTTAGTGTTCTATTTCTTAATCCCTATACTTGAGCGGGCATCAGGATTAGACTGTTGGAGTTGAATACATAAGCTATGCTTGTATTGTACATTTTCCCAGTCAATATATCGATTTATGTTTTAGTTATATTTTGTTATGCATTATTAGTCCATTTATATTATGTAGTTAGATGATGAGGTGTCTTGTGTGACGCAGTAGATCTCATCATTGTTAAAAGACATAATATATAAAGGAGGTTCATAACCAAGACAGCTTTGGACAAACTGTCGGTTTAGGTTATTATGTGATTCAGATAATTGGTTTATCTAGACTGATTGAATCATATAGATATACCCGGTTTATATTGAACTTGACCATTTAGAATGATTTGTCTTGTGCTGATTTAATAGACAAATCGTTCTTAGTATTCTATCTCTTAATCCCTAGACTCGAGTGGGCATGAGGTTTAGACGTAGTGTACTTTGATCGGCCAATGGGTGAGGTTTATTGTGGCCAATAATCTCGGTAGGTTGGGTGCGCGTGTTTAGTTGCTTGGTGTGTTGTTGCTTGTCGAAAGGAAACCATGTACCGGTGCGTCCGGGGCGATGATGCTCTCGAGATGAGTTCGTTATGTTTATTACACTAAACCCAGCTGGTGGACTTATGTCCGGTACAGTAAAAAGGTCGAGTGGTACTAGTCTCAGAATTAAAAAAGTTAATTAATTAATTTATCAGTAAATTAATAAATTAACGAGCACTATATCTTTGATGTGGGGATATTATCAAAAAATTAATAAAGTTGTTTCGGAAGCAATTCTGGTGTAGGATGGTAGTGCCTAAATTAATCCGTTAGTGGTACGATTAATATTATAATGGGTTAATTAAATAGGTATAATTAATTAATTGATTAATTATTCATAAGGGTTAATTAAGTAATTAACAAAATGGAATTATTTAATTATTTAATTAAGTCTTAAGTTTTAATTAGAATTAGAAAATCCTAGAGATTAGGAAATCTAATTGGATTTGATTTATCCTATTAGATTGGTTACCTAATTGGATTTAGAAACTAATTAATTACCTAAACCCATTAGGATGACCAATCCTAAACCAACTTGGGGTCTCTCTTGTAACTCTATATATAGATAAGGGATTAGCTATTCCACAATATACAATTCATTAGTTTTCAAGACAAGAAAACTAGAGAGATAAAATCCTAGATAGATAATTAAAATTCAGCTCTCAAAGTTGGATTTTTTCCTCCTTAGGCGGTGGTCAGTTTTCCTAAGCGGCAGCGGTTTGTTCGGTTTATTATCTGGCGGCGGCGTTTGGTTTTTCCAGCGGGTGACGGCGATGCTGGTTTATTCCGGCAGGTGGATTGTGGTGATGAGCTGATCAAATTGCTTGTTAGATTGCTGCCCACACAGCATACAAGCAAAGTCTTGAGGCATATAAGAGAATCACCTCAGTACACACTTCAAAGGTATTTTTAAAAGATTCCGCTTTCAATTAGAAATTTTTGTTGCGTGGTAAATGGAATAAGTGCAAACCCAGATCCTGCGCTATGTTATTTTAAGCAAGGGTTGGAATAGGGATTGTACTAAAGTCTAGGCCTGGCCAGAGATTCCGATTCTGGAATGCATAACACGAAAGTGAGTTTCTGGCTAGGCCCGGGAAAATAATCTTTCAATTGGTATCAGAGCCTTGCTTTGGGTTTTGTGCTTGTTCGATTTATTACATGGTTTTATTTGCAGGTGGTTAAGAAATCCTGACTATTATGGTTATGTTTGCATGGGTTTTAATTAAACTCTGGGACATGTCCGGATTTGATTTTTATTATGAATGTTGTAATAGTATAACCACGTGCTGGAAGCCGTGTATGATTAGATCAAATCTGTAGTAGGATTTTTTCTATGTAATTTCGATTATTTAATTTTCTTAGAAAGCCTTGTAGTGGGAGAATTAATTTTTTGTAATCGAAGGCGTTTTGGTGGGCAACTTGAATTCTTGGGTTTTGGGTCATTGTTAATTCGTAGAAACCTAGGAAAACCCAGTACCAATTACAAGAAGACCAAATAGTGTGAGAAGAAGCGAATGAGGGATTGGTGGCAAGAGACGGCACCGGCGATGACTCACCGGTAGAAGCCGGCACCGGCAATCACCGGCAGCAGCAGTACCGCTACCGTGGCACAGCAATTTGCTGCGCCAGCACAGTAGCAGGCAGGGCAGTAGCGCGTGGCAGTTGATGTGCGAGCAACGCGCCTTAGGCTTGCCGCGCGCACGGCCCGTTCGGGTCGCGGTTTTGGCCCATTTTTATTTTCCCTCCATTGTTTATTTTTCAAGATCAAAGACTCAATCCATCGAGCTGCGTGGCGGGACACGAGATCAAGGCAGAAAATGGAAGCGATTCAAACCATAACAGTCGAGAAATTTATTTTTCGCATTTATTTCCCATATTTATTGTTTTAATTTTTATGCTTTATTTTTATGCTGTATTTTAGATGCATGATTTTAAAGCATGTTGGTTTTATAGTTGCACATAACTTAGGGTTAGTTAATTGTATGTTAAAACTGGAAAAACCATTAATTTAGAAATCTAAGTAGGAGCGGGTTAGTTTAATATCCCCATGGTCACCATTACGAGTTCATATACGATGTGGGTGGGCTTGCGCATTGGCATTAGGGCCTTCCTCCATTCGGATGAGTCCAACCTCGAGATCGCTAGATTATGAATTTCTGAATAAGATGACTAGAGTAAGTTTAACTAGGAGAAATACGACACCCTCTCCATCTGAGGTGCACTATCCTGAGGTAATAAACTCAGAAGTCACGTAATGGCAGACACTTAGTGTACGATCTGTAGACACTTATTTGTACGGCTAAAAGCACCGACTATTAGCTACATTGATCAATAGATCGTTTGGTCAGATAGTGTAGTTAATGAACTTGGTTCTTCTCAAATGAATGTGGGTTAGCGTAAATGTCCACACTACGTAGCTTGCGAGAATCCCGGTGAATGAGATGTTGGTGGATTAATATTATTGTTTTAAGGGAAGTCAGTAATTGATAGAATTTCTTTGTTTTTGAAATTCTAGACTTAATAGCTGAAACATTGTCTGTTTATTTATTTTACAGTTTTTATCGATACGGCATTCAACCCCTTAGCTGCTATATTGAAAGACAATAAGTTAACTTGAACCAATTATGTTGACTGGATCATAACTTGGACATTGTCCTGATGACAGAGCAGTACAAGTTTGTGCTCACCAAAGTATGTCTAGAAGTGCTTGATGCGGACTCTCCTCAAGAGGATAAGGATGCCTATGCCAGGTGGTGAAAAGCGGATGAGATGGCGCGGTGCTATATTTTGGCCTCTGTGTCAAATGTGCTGCAATATTAGCTTTATTCCACAGTCTCTGCCTTTAATATGATGGCTTACCTGAGGGAGATGTTCGCTCATCAAGGCAGGACTGCTAGGCAAACAACCATGAGAAAGTTGATGAACACTAAGATAGCTGAGTGCGGATTGGTGAGAGATCATGTGCTTCACATGATCAGTAACATCAATATAATAGAGGTGTTGGGAAGAGAAATTGACCCAGAAGGTCAGATATATATTATCCTCCAGAGCTTACCCTCTTGTTTTGAGCAGTTTCGGGTCAATTACAACATGAACCAAAGAGTTTACACTCTACCCGAGCTCTTAACTAATTTGGTGGTGGCAAAAGGCATCTTCCACAAGAAGAAGCAGGCTTTGGTCACAGTGAAGGCTTCAAGTTCTTGTTCTGCCCCTAAAGGCAAGAAGAATAAGAAGAAGAAGAATGCCAAAAAACTTGCTGCGAAGCCCAAAATAGCAAAGAAGAGTAAGGCCAAAGGCAAGTTCTTCAGGTGTGGGAAAACGGGACACTGGAAAGCAGATTGTCCAAAGCCTAAAGGTACGATAGTTTCTGCCCTAATTACTGAGACATGTTTAGCGGTGATTTCCACAGATACTTGGTGTGTGGATTCAGGCGTCACTGACCATGTTTGTAATTATTTACAGGGGTTCAAACTAACTCGGAAGCGTAGAGAGTGCGAGCTGGACATCTACATGGGCGACACTACAAGAGTGTCAGTAGAAACAGTGTGAGTGGTCGATCTAAATTTTGAGAACCGTAGATTACAATTAGTTAATTGTTTTTATGTACCGAGTTTTAGAAAGAACCTTATTTTGATTTCTAAACTCTTGAAGAATGGTTATAAGTTCATTTTTTCTGATGACTCTGTATTTATTAGAAGAAATGGAAAACTTATTTGTTCTGGTTCATTGGCTGACAATTTATTTGTGGTTAATTCTAACTCCCCTGTTATGCAAAACATAGAAACAGATAGCTCTTTATCTAACATTAATAAGAGGAAAAAACCTTCTAAAATAAATCAAACCTATCTTTGGCATCTCAGGCTTGGTCATATAAACCTTAGTAGGATTCAGAGGTTGGTCAATAATGGACCTTTAGGCTCATTATAGATTGACAGTTATTCAACCTGCGAACCTTGCTTGGAGGGTAAGATGACTAAGAGACCTTTTAAAGCAAAAGGTTATAAGCTAAAAAAGTATTAGAGTTAATTCATTTTGACTTGTGTAGACCAATGTCGGTCCAAGCAAGAGGTGGGTTCGAGTATTTCGTAACGTTTACGGATGACTACTCAAGGTACGTGTATATTTACCTAATGCGTCACAAGTCTGAGTGCTTTGGCAAGTTCAAAGAGTTTCGGGCAGATGTGGAGAAGCATCATGGTAAGAGTATCAAGAAACTACAATCAGATTGTGGTGGGGAGTACCTATCCCATGAATTTTGAGAATACCTCAGTGAGGTCAGAATTCAGTCTCAATTGTCAGCACCTGGCACGCCACAGCAGAACGGTGTAACAGAAAGAAGGAATCGAACTCTCATGGAAATGGTTAGGTCGATAATAAGCTATAGTGATTTGCCAAGTTTGTTCTGGGGATATGCCTTAGAAATAGTGATGTATATTCTTAATCTTGTACCATTTAAAACCGTGCCTTAAACCCCAGTAGATTTTTGGAACGGGCGAAAGCCTAGTCTAAGACATCTCATAGTTTGGGGTTGCCCAGCATATGTGCTTAAGGCAGATGCGGCTAAGTTAGATGCGAGAATAGAATTAATGCTGTTTGTAAGATATCCTAGGGGAACGAAGGGTGGTCTGTTTTATAGTCCTAAAGATCAGAAGGTGGTGGTTAGTACCAATGCTAGATTTTTGAAGGAAGACTATATTCTAGATCACAAGCCCAAAAGTAAGATAGTACTAGAAGAGCTTAGAAGACAAACTAATCCTGATGCACCAGCACAAGTAGATACACCACACACTGCACAAGAGATCACAGATGATGCGCCTACATAGGTGGGGCCTCATCATAATGGGAGGGTTGTAAGGCAGCCCGTCAGATTCATTGGCATGGGATAGGCCTCAGACCTAGTCCCAGGTGCGCCTGAACCTGACCCAGTTAACTACAATGAGGACTCCCGAGATAAAGATGCAGAATCTTGGCGTAAGGCAATGATATCCTAGATGGGGTCAATGGACCACAATCAAGTCTGGGAGCTTGTGGACCTGCCTGGTAGGTTTAAGCCCATTAAGGAAGATGGAAACCTTTAAAACTGAGCTGGTGGTGAAGGGGTATACTCAAAAAGAGGGAATCGATTATGAGGAAACCTTCTCCCCGGTAGCCATGCTTAAGTCGATCCAGATTCTCTTGGTCATAGCTGCTCATTTAGATTATGAGATTTGGTAGTTGGATGTCAAGATAGCTTTCCTAAACAGAAGTCTTGAGGAAAACATCTTTATGCAGCAACCAGAGGAATTCATTGAAAAAGGCCAAGAGCATAAGATTTGCAGGCTTAAGAGGTTCATTTACGGACTTAAGCAGTCATCCAGATCTTGAAACATCCCATTTGATGAGGTAATCCAGTCCTATGGATTTACTCAATCTCCGGATGAGCAATGTGTGTACCGCAGATGTGATGGAAACTTAGTGGTGTTTCTTGTGCTTTTTGTAAATGACATTCTATTGATTGGAAACAACAAAAAAGTGTTATCCGACGTAAAGGCATGACTGTCCAAGCAGTTTGATATGAAGAACTTAGGAGAAGCGAGACATATCCTTTGGATCAAGATAATTTAAAATCGTAAGAAACGTTCGTTAACGTTTTCCCAAGCTTCGTACATAGATACGATTCTAGCCCATTTTAACATACAGAACTCCAAGAAAAATTTTCTATCTTTCAAACACAGATTGCATCTATCTAAGGAATAGTCTCCCAAGACTGTTGAGGAGATAGAGGCCATGAAGGCAGTTCCTTATGTTTCGGCAGTAAGAAGTCTCATGTATGCCATGTTGTGCATGAGGCCTGCTATCTGTTATGCTGTTGGCTTGATAAGCAGATATTAGAGTAACCCTGAGAAAGCTCATTGGGAGGCACTAAAATGCATTCTCAAGTATTTGCGTAGAACGAGAGACCAAGTTCTGGTCTGTCAGGCGCCTGAGCTGGTACCCAGAGGTTACACAGATTTAGATTTCTAAGGCGACAGGGACAAAAGCATGTCTTCCTTAGGGTATGTGTTTACACTAGGAGGTGGAGCCATAGTTTGGCGGAGTGTCAAGTAGAAATACGTGGTGGACTCTACCATAGAGGCTGAATACGTTGTCGTATCAGAGGCAGCGAAGGAAGCAGTTTAGCTCAAGAACTTCCTAGTAGACTTAGATGTGATTCTTAGTTTGCAGAAGTCTAACACCATGTATTGTGATAACAACGGTGCAGTAGCAAACTCGAAGGAACCACGAGCCCACAAGGCTAGTAAACATATACAGTGCAAGTACCACTTGATACGAGATATCGTAAAGAGGCAAGACGTGGACATTGCTAAGATAGCATCAGAGGATAACCTTACAGATCTGTTCACGAAGACATTGACTTCAAAAGTCTTTGAGGCTCACGTGGAGGGCATATGACTCAGATACTTAGGAGAGCCATGACAGTTTGTCTAGATATATAGTAGCAAAGTGTGTAGGAGTTGAATGTAGTTGTATACTTAAAACACAACTTAAGTATTAGTGGGAGATTGTTGGAGTTGAATACATAAGCTATACTTGTATTGTACATTTTCCCAGTTAATATATCGATTTATGTTTTAGTTATATTTTGTTGTGCATTATTTGTCCATTTATATTATGTAGTTAGATGATGAGGTCTCTTGTGTGACACAGTAGATCTCATTATTGGTTAAAAGACATAATATATAAAAGAGGTTTGTAATCGAGACAACTTTGGACAAACTGTCAGTTTAGGCTATTATGTGATTCGGATAATTGGTTTATCTAGACTGATTGAATCATGTAGATATGCCCAGAGTATATTGAATTTGACCATTTAGAATGATTTGCCTTGTATTGATTTAATAGACAAATCATTCTTAGTATTCTAGCTCTTAATCCCTAGACTAGAATGGGCATGAGGATTAGACATAGTGTACTTTGATCTGCCAATGGGTGAGGTCTATTGTGGCCAATAATCTCGGTAGGTTGGGTGCAGTGTTTAGTTTCTTGGTGTGCTGCTACTTGTCGAAAGGAAACCATGTACCGGTGCATCCAGGTGATGGTGCTCTCGAGATTAGCTCGTTATGTTTATTATACTAAACCCAGCTGGTGAACTTATGTCCGGTATAGTAAAATGGTCGAGTGGTACTGGTCTCAGAATTAAAAAAGTTAATAAATTTATTTATTAGTAAATTAATAAATTAATGAGCACTATATCTTTGATGTGGGGAGATTATGAATAAATTAACAAAGTTGTTCCAGAAGCAATTCTGGTGTAGGATGGTAGTGCCACAATTAATTCGTTAGTGGTATGATTCATTTTGTAATGGGTTAATTAAATAGGTAGAATTTATTAATTGATTAATTATTCCTAAGGGTTAATTAAGTAATTAACAAAGTGGAATTAATTAATTAATTAAGTCTTAAGTTTCAATTAGAAATAGGAAATTCTAGAGATTAGGAAATCTAATAGGATTTGATTTATCCTATTATATTGGTTACCTAATTGGATTTGGAAACTAATTAATTACCTAAACCCTTTAGGAAGACCAATACTAAACTAACTTGGGGTCTCTCTTGTAACTCTATATATAGACAAGGGATTAGCTATTCTACAATATACAATTCATAAGTTTTCAGGACACGAAAACTAGAAAGATAAAATTCTAGAGAGAGAATTAAAATTCAGATGTCGAAGTCGAATTTTTTCCTTTTTGGCCGGCGGTCGGTTTTCCTACACGGCGGCGGTTTGTCCGGTTCATTTTTCGGCAGTGGCATTTGGTTTTTCTAGCAGACGATGACGGTGCTGGTTTATTCCGGCTGGTGGATTGTGGTGATTAGCTGATCAAATTGCCTGTTAGATTGCGGCTCACACAACATATAAGCAAAGTGTTGAGGCATATAAGAGAATCACCTGAGTACACGCTTCAAAGGTATTTTTCTAAGATTCCGCTTTTAATTAGAAATTTTTGTTGCGTGGTAAATCGAATAAGTGTAAACCCAGATCCTGCGCAATGTTATTTTAAGCAAGGGCTGGAATAGCGATTGTGCTAGAGTCTAGGCATGACCAGAGATTCTGATTATGGAATGTATAGCATGAAAGTGAGTTTCGGGCTAGGCCCAGGTAGATAATCTTTCATAGACATAGCGTATTTTGATCTGCCAATGAGTGAGGTCAATTGTGGCCAATAGTTTGGTGGGTTGGGTACGCGTGTTTAGTTACTTGGTGTGCTACTGCTTGTCGAAAGGAAACCATGTACCGATGCGTCCGGGGTGATGGTGATCCCGAGATGAGCTCGTTATGTTTATTATACTAAACCTAACTGGTGGACATATGTCCGGTATAGTAAAAAGGTCGACTGGTACTAGTCTCGAAATTAAGAAGTTAATTAATTTATTTATCAGTAAATTAATAAATCAACGAGAACTAAATCTTTGATGTAGGGAGATTAAGAATAAATTAATTTAGTTGTTCCGGAAGCAATTTTGGTGTATGATGGTAGTGCCAAAATTAATCCGTTAGTGGTACAATTAATTTTGTAATAGGTTAATTGAATAAGTAGAATTAATCATTTAATTAATTATTCCAAAGGGTTAATTAAGTAATTAATAAAGTAGAATTAATTAATTAAGTCATAAATTTCAATTAGAATTAGGAAATCCTAGAGATTAGGAAATCTAATTGGATTTGGATTATCCTATTAGATTGGTTACCTAATTGGATTTGAAAACTAATTAATTACCTAAGCACATTAGGAAGACCAATTCTAAACCAACTTGGTGTCTCTCTTGTAGCTCTATATAGACAAGGGATTAGCAATTCTATAACACACAATTCATAAGTTTTCAAGATAAGAAAACTAGAAAGATAAAATTGTAAAGAGAGAATTATTTTACTCCCTTAAGAATTGGATTTTTGTAAACTTTAAGCAGTTGAATTCTTCTCAAGAAATCGGCAGTTGGGTTTCTTCTTGGAATCCGGCTGCACGTGAAGTCCGTTATCAGGAGGGCGGTCAGTTCGTGAACATCACGCGCAGCGGCGGCAGGTCGGAGATTTTTTTGGTGAGACTTTTGTGTTGATTACTGATCAATTGGTTCATTAGTTCGTAGCCCACACAATGGTTGAGCCTATTATTTAGTCATACAAGCGATTACCTGAGTAACATGGTTCAAAAATTACTTTCTATGTTTTCGTTTTTAATTAGAAATATTTTGTTGCATGATAAATCGAATGAGTACATACCAAGATCCTGCCCAATGTTATTTTAAGCAAGGGCAGGAATAACGATTGTATTAGAGTCTAGGCCTGGTCAAAGATTCTGATTCTGGAATGCGTAGCACGAATATGAATTTTTGACTGGGCCCAGGTAGATAATCTTTCAATTGGTATCAGAGCCTGTTTTGGGTTTTGTGCTTGTTTGATTTATTACACGGTTTTATTTGTAGGTAGTTTAGAAATCTCGACTATTATGGTTACGTTTGTAAGTTTAATTAAACCCCGGGACATGTCCGGGTTTGGTTTTATTATGAATGCTTATAATAGTATAACCACGTGCTGGAAGCCATGTAGGATTAGATCAAATCTGTAGTAAGATTTTTTTCTATGTAATTTCGATTTTAATTTTCCTAGAAGCCTTGTAGTAGGAGAATTTTTTGGTATTCGAAGGTGATATGTTGGGCGACTTGAATTCGTGGGTTTTAGGTTATAGTTAATTCGTAAAAACCCAAGAAAACCCAGAACGAATTGCAAGAGGCCAAGTTGCGTAGGAAACGTGAATGAGGAATCAGAGCTGGCCAGTGGCGCCGATGATGAATTGCAAGCAGGAGCATTCAGCCGGGACCAGAGGCGCCAATGCCGCGCAAGCACAGTAAACGCTGCACAGGCGTACTGCAGTGGCAGCGGTAGCAACGTGCTGCAGCTGTTACGCACTGATGGGCCATGCGCTGCTCGCCTTGTACAGGCTGCGTGCGAGACCCGTTTATCTCGCGCGTTTTGGCTCTTTTTTCCTTCTGAATTTGTTTTTTTTGAAATTCAACTTTTCAAGACTCAATCCATCGAGTGGCGTGTCGGGACACGAGATCAAAGCAGAAGATGAAAGCAATTAAAACCATGATAGTCTGAAATTTATTTTTCATATTTATTTCCAGTATTTATAGTTTTAATTTTTGTGCTGTATTTAGATGCATAATTTTAAAGCATGTTGGTTTTATATTTGCATATACTATAGGGTTAGTTAATTGCACGTTAAAACCAAAAAAACCATCAATTTAGAAATCTAAGTGGGAGCGGGTTGGTTTAATATCCCCACAGCCACCATAACGAGTTCATATGTGATGTGGGTGGACTTGCACATTGGCATTAGGGCCTTCCTCCATTCGGATGAGTCCAACCACAAGGTTACCAGATTATGAATTTCTAAGTAAGATGACTAAAGTAAGTTTAACTAGGAGAAATGCAATACCCGCTCCATATGAGGTGCACTATCCTAAAGTAACAAGCTTAGAAGTCACGTAATGGCACACACTTAGTGTACGATTTGTAGTATTCATCCCATCGAGTTTATGCTGCATATTTCTATGGCTGAAAGTATCGAGTATTAGCTACATTGATCAATAGACCATTTGGTCAGATAGTGTAGTTAATGAACTTGGTTCTTCTCAAATGAATATGGGTTAGCGTAAACGTCCACACTATCGTGGTTTGCGAGAATCTCGGTGAACGAGATGTCGGTGGTTTAAATTATTATTTTGAGGGAAGTCAATAATTATTAGAATTTCTTATTATTTTCAAAATTGTAGGATTAGACACTAAAACATTGTCTTTTTATTTAATTTACAGTAATCGATATGGCATTCAGTCATTGAGCTACAATTTTGAAAGACAACAAACTTACCGGTCCCAATTATGTCGACTGGAGTCATAATTTAGACATTTTTCTAATGGCTGAGCAGTATAAGTTTGTGCTCACCAAAGTCTGTCCAGATATGCCTAACAATGAATCTCCTCAAGATGATAGGGATGCCTATGTGAGGTGGAGAAAAGCGGATGAGATGGAAAAATGTTACATTTTGGCCTCTGTGTTGAATGTTCTGTTAGTTTTGAATACAGAAAAGCTATGGCTTGTATCAGAAACTAATATCCACAGTTGATATATCATTTTGTTTCAGTATTAAATTATTCCATTAAATTATAGAACTAGATAACGGGGTGTGGAAAGACACAGTAGATCCCGTTATTGGTTAAAGTATTGTTATATAAAAAGTATGCTCGTAACTTAGATAGTCTGAACATACTATCAGTATAAGTTATCGTGTGATTTATAAATTAGTTTGTCTAGACTAATTAAATCACACGGATATGCTCGGGGCATATTGAGCACGACCAGTTTGGATAGAATTGACTTGTAATGATCAGCGTAGTCAATTCAATCCTAGTATTCAGTCTCTCAATCCCGAGATTGGGACGGGCGTGAGAGTTAGATATAGTATCCTTTGATGTGCCAAAGAGTGTGGTCAATTGAGGCCTATACCTCAGTAGGTTGAGTATGGGTGTTTAGCTTCTTACGTGCCGTTGCTAGTCAGAGGAATCCACGTACCGGTTCCCCGGGTTGATGGTGCTGCCGAGATGAGATCGTAAGGTTTATTGCACTAAAACTGGCCAATGAACTTTACGTCTGGTATAATAAGAAAGTCGAGTGGTACTAATCTCGGATACCAAGAAGTCGGTGAATTAGTTTGTCAGTAAATTGATAAACCGATGAGCACTAGATCTTTGATGTGGGGAGATAGAAGAAAATATAGTGGCGGGATGTAAAATCATTTTTGAGCGGTAGTTCCATAATCGGTCCTTTAGTGGTACGACTAATTATGCGTTTGACTAATCGATAAAGTGAATTAATTAATCCTAAAGGTTTAATTAATATTTAATTGACAAATTGGATTAAGAAAATTAATTTTATATGAATTAATTAATCATAAGGTTCGATTAAATTAAATTAACAAAGTGGGTTAAAGAATTAACTCAAAATGATCGATTGGAGTTGACTAGTCTAGAAAAGACTAAGGGGTCAACGAAAGTCAAACTAAAAGGTCCAACTCAAAGGCCCATTAGGTTTCCTTATACGCTCCCTATAAATATCTCTTGTTAGGCATTTGAAGACATAAGGAAACTTAGAGAGGCAACTCTAGAGTGAGAAAGAGAAATCTAGACAGAGATCTTCCTTCTTTGATCTTTTTCAAAGTCGATTTCGATCTTTCTTTTTCGTAAAAACTCAGCCCAAGATAAAAAGATCATAGCCCAGTAGTTTTTGGATCTTGATTCACCGCCTAGTGGGTTCACCTCCACCGATTTGTTCTCTCCGCCGGTTTCGCGAATTTTGGCGACTGTTCATTTCCCCGACACGTTGATCTGGCAATGATTGTGTAGATTTCTTGTTCTCTTGGCGATCCACGATTTTTGTTGTGCTCATTGCGGCTGGGATTTGGTGTTTTGGTTGCCCAGAATCTCTTATTGGAGATAAATTGTGTGGTAGTTTTAGAGCGAACAAGTTCCGGGCTAAATCTGTTTTGGGCAGATTGAGTTTTTTCGAAGTGGGTTTCCTTGGGATTTCTTTATTGTAAATCAAACCTATCTTTAGCGAAGTTTTGGTTTTCTTATTTTCGTTGGACTTCGCTACAAAGGTATAACCTTTAGACTTTCCGCTTTTAATTAAAGGTTGAATCATTGTATGTCAATTTACATTTTAATAAATTAAATAAGTATAAGCCTAGATCCGTTCAAGGGAAAATGAATTTGAGCCTGAGCTTTGTCGAAAGTTTTCGATTCTGGAATGCATCACACGAAAGTAAGATTTTCGATTTAGCCCAGGCTTGTTATGATTTCCTTCAAATTGGTATCAAAGCGAGTGTTTTGGCTTTATACTTGTTTAATTTATTACACGGCTATATTTTGGCATTATTATTTTTGTTGAAATGTTTAAACAGGTGGTTATTAGTTTCTCGACTATTTTGGTAGAATTTATTTTTCATTCATAAACCCCAGGACATGTCCGGGCTCGTATTGTTTTTGAATGGAAATGTCTGTAATAGTAATAACCAGGAGCTAGAAGTCGTGTAGGATTAGATAAATCTTGTAGTAGGATTTAATCTAATGTTGTTTTTAAATTCCTAGAAAAAAAGCGTTGTATATAGGAATTTATGTATTATGACGAAGACATTATTTTGGGTAACTTATATTCGTGGGTTTTGGTTTCTCATAATTTTGGGTGATTCTTAATTACGTAGAAAACCGAAAAAACCCGGGCGAATCGAGAGGAATCCAAATAACGAGTGAGAGCGACAAGAAGGGACGTGTCACCGAGGCGTCAAGGAATCAACGATAGAGAAGGCCATAATAGTTAGGAAATTTTATTTCTTTAATTTCCCGCATTTATGTCTTTTCATTGATTGTGTGTTTTCAATTTATTTGCATGAACGAAAACCAAACTGTTTTAAAAGGTAAAGTGCAATTAACTAAGGTAGATTATTCGCATATTAAAACTCCAAGGTTTTATGGGTGCGAATATCCATAGTTAAGATATTTCATGTTAAAACGTAAAAATCCTCAAACTTAAAAATCTAAGTGGGAACGGGTTGGTAAATATCCCCATGGCCTTTATTACGTTTTCATATGTCATGGGGTTAGACCGACACGCTGGCCAAGGGCCTTCTTCCCTACGGATAAGTCCTCAACCCCGAGATATCACTAGATTGAATTTCTAAAGGGATGACTATAGCAATTTTAATTGGAGAAAGTTGCCACACCCTGGCTAACCGAGGTGCATTAGTATCCTAAGTAACAAGTTTAGAAGTCACGTAATGGTAAACACTTAGTGTATCATTTGTAGTATTCCTCCTAAGAGGTTACGCTGCTTATGATTATGGCTATCGACTATTAATTTCATTGACCATATGATCGTTGGTCAGATAATGGAATTAATGAACTTCGGTTCTTCTCGAACAAATGTGGATTGGCGTAGACGTTCACCCAACGTGATCTGCGTTAATCCCTTTGTGAGAGATGTCGGTAGGAGAATGTATTGTTTTCAGGATATCAATATTTCAAAAAAGTATACTGAAACTTGACTGTTTATTTTTCAGTTGTTGATATGTCGTTCAACCCGCTAACTATCATATTGAATCAGAGCAAACTTACGGGTCTTAATTACATTGACTGGAAATGTAACCTAGACATTGTCCTCATTGCTGAGGGTTACAAATACGTGCTCACTGAAGAGTGCCCCCCTAAGCCCAGTGATGATGCCACCCCTGAGCAACGAGAGTCATATACGAGGTGGCAGAAGGCTGATGAGATGACCCGGGGCTACATATTGGCTTCTATGTTGAGTGCACTACAGCACCACCATCAGTTGTTTACCTCAGCCTACGATATGATGCTCAACCTCAGGGGGATGTTTGGACATCAGGGCAGGGCAGCTAAGCAGTTAGCTGTGAGAAAACTCATGAATGCTAGGATAACTCAAGGCACCTCAGTGAGGGATCACGTAATGGACATGATGAGCTACATCAATGAGATCGAGGTATTAGGAGGTGATATTGATGGGGAGACCTAGGCCAATATCATCCTTTAGAGCTTGCCCCCTTAGTTTTGATCAGTTCTGGTTGAACTATAATATGTGCAAGCTCTCATATTCACTTCCCGAGCTCATGACTGCATTGGTGTCTGCTAAGGGCCTCTTCACAAAAAGAAGCAAGCCTTGGCTACTGTTGGTCTCTCAGGTTCCTCTGCTGGGCTCAAAGCCCAGAAACACAAAAGGAAAAAAAGCCAGAAAGCAGGAGCTGATCATGGACCCAAGGCGGGCATTGCCAAGAAGCATAAGTCGAAAGACACGTGCTTTAGATGTGGCAAGGAGGGACATTAGAAGAAGGATTGCCAGAAGCCTCGAGGTATGTGTAAATTTTCCCTAGTTACTGAGACGTGTTTAGCGGCGATTCCCACAGATACTTGGTGTGTGGATTCAGGAGCCACTGATCACCTTTTGTAATTTTTTCCAGGGGTTCCAAGTGACCGAGCTGCTTAGAGAGGGAGAGTTGTAGGTCTACCTTGGAGATACTACTGGAGTTTCTGTTGTTGCGGTGGGAGTTTTATTTCTTTATTTTTTAGACTCTATTTTACATTTGAGAGATTGTCTTTATGTACCCAGTTTTTGAAAGAATTTACTTTCAGTTTCTAAACTTTTATTGGATGGTTATAAGTGTGTTTTTCTGATAATTCTATTTTTATTATAAAGAACCAGAGGCTTATATGTTCCGGTACATTAGTTGACAATCTATTTTTAATTTAGACAAACTCCCCAGTTGTGCAAAACACATAAACTAGTAACTCATCACCGAATCATAGTAAGAGAAAAGAGTCTTCCCCTTTGAATCAAACTTATCTTTGGCACCTGAGACTAGGTCACATTAACCTTAGTAGGATTCAAAGGTTGGTCAATGATGGGTCTTTAGACTCATTAGATATTGATAGTTTTCCTACATGTGAGTCCTGTTTGGAGGGTGAAATGACCAAGAGGCCTTTCAAGGCAAAGGGGTATAGGGCCAAAGAGGTTTTAGAATTGATTCATTCTGACTTGTGTGGGCCTATGTCAGTTCATGATAGAGGTGGTTATGAGTATTTCGTGATATTCACGGATGATTACTCTAGATATGGATATATATACCTGATGCGCCACAAGTCTGAATGCTTTGGCAAGTTCAAAGAGTTTAAGGCTGAGGTGGAGAACCATCTGGGTAAGAGTATCAAGACCCTGTGATCTGATCGCGGTGGCGAATATCTCTCTAGTGAATTTAGGTCCTATTTGTCAGAGGAGGGTATTCAGTCCCAGTTGTCTGCACCTGGCACACCCCAGGAAAATGGTGTAGTAGAGAGGAGGAACATGACTCTTATGGATATGGTTAGATCGATGATGAGTTATAGCGAGTTGCCTACCTCATTTTGGGGTTATACCTTAGAGACAGCGTGCTATATCCTTAATCACGTACAATCTAAATCTGTGCGTATGACACCCCTAGAGTTGTGGACTGGGCGAAAGCCTAGTCTGAGACATCTCCAGATTTGGGGTTGTACAGCACATGTGCTCGAGGCAGATGCAAGTAAGTTAGATTCGAGATCAAAGGCTATGTTTTTTGTTGGCTACCCCAAAGGAACAAGAGGTGGTCTATTTTATAGTCCTCAGGATCAGAAAGTGGTGGTGAACACCAATGCCAGATTTCTTGAGGAGAACTATATTTTATATCACAAGTCAAACAGCAAGGTAGTATTGGAAAAGCTTAGAAGTCAGTCTATTATTCTAGATGCACGAGTATAGGAAGACACACCACAAGAGACTACACACACTATCACAGATGATGCTCTTACACAGGCTGCACCTCGTCATAATGGGAAGGTTTTCAGTTAGCCCGAAAGGTATATGGGTTTGGGTGAGTCTTCAGACTCTATCCCTGGAGCTCATAAACCATATCCAGTTAGCTACAATGAGGCTCTCTAGGATAAAGATGCAGATTCTTGGCAGAGAGCGATGATTGCGGAGATAGATTCTATGGACTCAAATCAGGTCTTTGAGATGGTAGACCATCCTGATGGGTTTCGGCCTATTGGGTACAAATGGTCTACAAGTGAAAGAGAGGATCTGACTGGAGGGTAGAGACCTTCAAGGGTGGGCTTGTGGCGAATGGGTATACTCAGAAAGAGGGTGTCAATTATGAGAAGATCTCTTCACCGGTAGCTATGCTTAAGTCAATTCGGATTCTTTTGGCCATATCTGCTCATATGGACTATGAGATTTAGCAGATGGACATCAAGACAGTTTTTCTTAATGGAAGCCTTGAGAGGACCATCTTTGTGCAGCAATTAGAGGGTTTTATTGTTCAGGGCCAAGAGCACAAGGTATGCAGGCTTAGGAGGTCCATTTATTGACTTAAGAAACCATCTAGATCAGGGAACATACGTTTTGACGAGGTTATCCAGTCCTATGGATTCACTCAGTGTCTGGATGAGCAGTGTGTATCGTAGGCGTGATGGTGATACGGTGGTTTTCTCGTACTTTACGTAGATGACATCCTTCTGATTAGCAACAGTAAGAAGGTGTTGTCAGATGTAAAGGCATGGTTGTTCAGGCAATTTGATATGAAGGATTTGGGAGAGGGTGGCCATATCCTTGGGATTAAGATTATTCGAGATCGTAGGAGACGTTTTGTGACACTCTCCTAGGTATCCTACTTAGACACGATTTTTGTGGATTTTAACATACAGAACTCCAAGAGGGGTTCACTACCTTTCAGGTATGGAGTGCATCTATCAAAGGAGTTTACTACCTTTCAGGCATGGAGTGCATCTATCAAAAGAGCAGTTGTCCAAGACTGCTGAGGAGATAGATGCCATGCAGGCGGTACCCTATGCTTCTGCAGTGGGTAGCCTCATGTATGCTATGTTATGTACGACGCTTGATATTTGCTTTACCGTTGCCATGCTTAGTAGATATCAGAGTAACCCTAGGAAGGCTCATTAGGAG
Organism: Knoxia roxburghii; assembly: GCA_030378225.1. Lineage (NCBI taxonomy): Eukaryota > Viridiplantae > Streptophyta > Magnoliopsida > Gentianales > Rubiaceae > Knoxia > Knoxia roxburghii. The sequence goes on along the minus strand of CM059415.1, from coordinate 37,336,075 downwards.
GTAGTAAAATGCATTGTCAAGTACTTGAGCACGATGAGAATCATGTCCTAGTTTATAGAGCGTACGAGCTTATACCATTGGCTTACACAAATTTGAACTGTCACGGTGATTTAGATAAGAGTAAGTCTACCTCTAGGTTTGTGTTTACTCTAAGAGGTGGAGCCATAGTATGGCGGAGTGTCAAGCAGAAATGTGTGGCGGACTCCACCATGGAGGCTGAGTACGTTGCCGCATCAGAGGCAAAGAAAGAAGCTGTACTGCTTTGGAGCTTCCTGATGGACTTGGATGTGGTTCCCGAGTTGCGTAGGTTTATCACAATTTACTGTGATAACAATGGTGCAATTGCTAACTCGAGGGAGTGCAAGTACCACCTAATACGAGAGATCATAAATTGGGGAGATGTGACCGTGGCCGAGAGAGCATCAGATGACAACCTTGTAGATCCTTTCACAAATCCATTGACCTCAAAGGTCTTTGAGAGACATGTGGAGGGCATGGGAGTTAAATGCTCGAGGGAGCCATGTGAGTGAGCTTAAAGGTGTTATATAAATTTCATTATAACAGTAGTGTAATAGCGGGTTGGACAGGTTTTGTACTTCTTAGCATAGCCTTGAGTATTAGTTAGAGATTGTTAGTTTTAAATACAGAAAAGCTATGGCTTGTATCAAAAACTAATATCCACAGTTGATATATCATTTATGATTCAGTATAACAGTGTTCCATTATATCATAGAACTAGATGATGAGATGTGAAAAGACACAGTAGATCTCGTTATTGGTTAAAGTATTGATATATAAAAAGAATGCTCGTAACTAAGATAGTCTGAACATACTATCAGTATAGGTTATCGTATGATTTAGAAATTAGTTTATCTAGACTAATTAAATCATACGGATATTCCCGGGGTTTATCGCATGACCAGTTTGGATAGAATTAACTTGTACTGATCGGCGTAGTTAATTCGGTCCTATTATTCTAATCTCTTAATCCAGATATTGGGATGGGCATAAGAGTTAGATATTGTATGCTTTGATTTGTGGTTAATTGAGGCCTAAATCTCAGTAAGTTTGGTATGCACTAGCTTATTGTGTGCCATTGCCAGTCGGAGGAATCCACGTACCGGTTCGCCAGGTTGATGGTGCTCTCGAGATGAGCTCGTAAGGTTTATTATACTAAACCCGGCCGGTGGATTTTATGTCCGGTATAATAAGAAAGTTGAGTTGTACTAATCTCTGATAGCAAAAAGTTGGTGAATTAATTTTTCAGTAAATTAATGCAGCGACGAGCACTAGATCTTTAATGTGGAGAGATAGAAGAATAATAAAGTTAGAGCGATGTAAAGTCATTTTTGAATGGTAGTTCCATAATTGGTTCGTTAGTTGTATGACTAATTATGCGTTTGACTAATCAAAAAAGTGAATTAATTAGTCATAAAGGTTTAATTAATATTTAATTGACTAAGTGGATTAAGAAATCAAATCATATTGAATTAATTAATCCTAAGGGTTCGATTAAATTAAATTAACGAAGTGAGTTAAGAAATTAATTCAAAAGGCTCGATTGGAGTTGATTAGTCTAGGGAAGACTAAGGGGTCAACAAAAGTCGAAAACTAAGGCCCAACTCAAAAGCCCACTAGGTCTCCCAAGGAGTTCCCTATAAATAGCTAATGTTAGGCACATTTGAAAAATTAGAAACCTTGTAGGCAAATGCCTTAGAGTGAGAAAGACAAGCCTAGAGAGAGAACTTCTTCTCCTTCCTTGAGAGTTATTTTTCAAATTCGTTTTGCAATCTTTTTGTTCAAGAAACTTAGCCCATGATTCTAGAATCCCAAGACCACCGCCTGGAAGTTCAAACGCCGCTCGAGAAGTCCGTTCGCCACTCTTTTTCTGGGCAGTTAGCGCCGCCTGCATTTTTTGGATTTTTCAGCGCCTTTGGTGCATTTTCACAGTGGGCTTTGTTTATTTGTTTCGTTGATCCTTTGGCTCATTCCTTTTGGTTCACCAAGGTCTAGATCTACGAGCAAATAGCTTACCCACGAAGTTTTATTGAGGCGGTGTGGGTTTTCAGATCAGAATCCGTTTCCCGGGCTATATCTGTTTTTCAGATCTGTGAGTTTCTTGAAGTGGGTTTCTTTGGATTTCTTTTCTAGTGTCTTTAGCCTCCTCATAGACACTTGCCTAGCCAAGTTCGAGGTTGTTTGGAGTTATCCTTGGGATTTTGAGTGGATTTCGCAGCGAAGCGGTAAATAGGTAGCAGGCGGTAAATAAGCACAACAATTTTCAGGCAACGATCTGCTGAGGATCTGACTAGTTTTTCAAAGTGGGTCTAATATGGATCTCTTCCTTAGTGGCTTAGCTACCTTTTGGATAGTCACCCACATGATTTTGAGGTAGAGACAGAGTTTTTCTCGGGATTCTCTCGTAATTGGTCCTAGGCGGTAAATAGTAGGATTTTCAGCTTTGGTTTTCTTATTGCAAGGGACACGTTTCAAAGGTATAATCTGTAAGCCTTCCACTTTAAATTAAAGATTTAATTGTTAGTGTGTCGTTTTAATAAATTGAACTAGTATAAGCCTAAATCCGTTTAGGGGAAATGAACTTGAGCCTGAGCAGAGTCGAAAGTCTCCAATTTTGGAATGCATTACACGAAAGTGAGATCTTCAATTTAACCTGGGTTTGTTCTATTTCCTTTAAGCAGTTCCTTATGCTTCGTCAGTAGGAAGTCTCATGTATGCAATGTTGTGTACGAGGCCTGATATCTATTATGCCGTTGGCATTGTAAGCAGATATCAGAGTAACCTCGGGAAGCTCATTAGGAGGCAGTAAAATGTATTCTCAAGTATTTGCGTAGAACCAGAGACCAAGTATTGGTCTATCAGGCACCTGAGCTGGTACATCGAGGTTACACAGATTCATATTTCAAAGACGACAGGGATAAGAGCAAGTCTACCTCGGGGTATGTGTTTACTTTGGGAGGTTGAGCCATAGTTTGGCGGACTGTAAAGCAGAAATGCGTGGTGGACTCTACCATAGAGGCTGAATACTTTGCCGTATCAGAGGCAGCGAAAGAAGCAGTGTGGCTCAAGAATTTCCGAGAGGAATTAGATATGATTCATGATTTGCAGAAGTCAATCACAATGTACTGTGATAACAACGGTGCAGCAGCAAACTCGAAGGAACCATGAGCCCACAAGACTAGTAAAAACATACAGCGCAAGTTCCACCAGAAACAAGATATCATCAAGAAAAAGACGTGATCGTGCCAAATATAGCATCAGAGGATAACCTTAAAAATCCTTTCACGTAGACATTGATTTCAAAAGTCTTTGTGGCTCATGTGGAGGTCATGGAGATCAGATACTTAGGAGAGGCATTATAGTTTTTCTAGATATATTGTAGATTGTAAAAGATTCAATGTAGTTATATACTTAAAGCACAGGTTCAGTATTAGTGGGGGATTGTTAGATTTGAATACATAAGCTATGCTTGTATTGCACTTTTTCCCAGTTAATATATCAATTTAATCTTTGGGTTTATATTTTGTGCATGTTTAGTCCATTTACATTATATAGTTAGATGATGAGGCGTCTGGTGTGACAAAGTTGATCTTATCATTGGTTAAAAGACAAAATATGTGAATGAAGTTCGTAAACGAGACAATTTTGGACACGCTGTTGGTTTAGGTTATTATGTGATTCGGATAATTGGTTTGTCTAAAATAATTGAATCATATAAATATACCCGGGGCATATTGAACTTGACCATTTAGAATGATTTTTCTTGTACTGATTTAATAGACAATTCGTTCTTAATATTCTATCTCTTAATCCCTAGATTTGAGCGGGTATGAGGATTAGACATAGCGTACTTTGATTTGCTAATGGGTGAGGTCAATTGTGGCCAACAGTCTCGGTGGATTGGGTGCGCGTGTTTAGTTACTTGGTGTGTTGTTGTTTGTCGAAAGGAAACCATGTACCGGTGCGTCAGGGGTGAAGGTGCTCCCAAGATGAGCTCATTATGTTTATTATACTAAACCCAACTGGTGGATTTATTTCCGGTATAGCAAAAAAGGTCGAGTGGTACTAGTCTCAAAATTAAAGAAGTTAATTAATTAATTTATCAGTAAATTAATAAATTAAGAAGAACTAAATCTTTGATGTGGGGAGATTAAGAATAAATTAATTTAGTTATTCTGAAAGTAATTCTGGTGTAGGATGGTAGTGTCAAAATTAATCCGTTAGTGGTACGATTAATTTTATAATTGGTTAATTGAATAAATAGAATTAATTATTTAATTAATTATTCCTAAGGGTTAATTTAGCAATTAACAAAGTGAAATTATTTAATTAATTAATTAAGTCTTAAGTTTCAATTAGAATTAGGAAATCCAAGAGATCAGAAAATCTAATTGGATTTGGATTATCCTATTAGATTGGTTATGTTGGAGTTGAATACATAAGCTATGCTTGTATTGTATATTTTCCCAGTTAATATATCGATTTATGTCCTAGTTATATTTGTTCATTTATATTATGTAGTTAGATGATGAGGTGTCTTGTGTGACACAGTATATCTCATCATTGGTTAAAAGACATAATATATAAAGGAGTTTCGTAACCAAGATAGCTTTGGACAAACTGTCGGTTTAGGTTATTATGTGATTCAGACAATTGGTTTATCTAGACTTTTTGAATCATATAGATATGCTCGAGGCATATTGAACTTGACCATTTAGAATGATTTGGCTTGTACTGATTTAATAGACAAATCGTTATTAGTATTCTATCTCTTAATCCCTAGACTCGAGTGGGCATGAGGATTAGACATAGTGTACTTTGATTTGCCAATGGGTGAGGTCTATTGTGGACAATAATCTCGAAAGGTTGGGTGCGTGTGTTTAGTTGCTTGGTGTGTTGCTGATTGTCGAAAGGAAACCATGTACCGGTGCGTCCGAGGTGATGGTGTTCCCGAGATGAGCTCGTCATGTTTATTATACTAAACCCAGCTGGTGGACTTATGTCCAGTATAGTAAGAAGGTCGAGTGGTACTAGTTTCGGATTTAAAAAAGTAAATAAATTAATTTATTAGTAAATTAATAAATTAACGAGCACTATATCTTTGATGTGGAGAGATCATGAATAAATTAATTAAGTTCTTTCGGAAGCAATTCTGGTGTAGGATGGTAGTGCCAAAATTAATCCGTTAGTGGTACGATTAATTTTGTAATGGGTTAATTGAATAAGTAGAATTAATTAATTGATTAATTATTCCAAATGGTTAATTGAGTAATTAACAAAGTGGAATTATTTAATTAATTAATTAAGTCTTAAGTTTCAATTAGAATTAGGAAATCCTAGATATTAGGAAATCTAATTGGATTTTGTTTATCCTATTAGATTGGATTTGGAAACTAATTAATTACCTAAACCCATTAGGAAGACCAATCCTCAACCAACTTGGGGTCTCTCTTGTAACTCTATATATAGACATGGGATTAGCTATTCCACAATGTACAATTCATAAGTTTTCAAGACAAGAAAATATAGAGAGAGAAATCCTAGAGAGAGAAAATTTTCTCTCTCTTAAAGTGAGATTTCCAAAGCTTTATAGCAGCCGAAATTCTTCTTATTTTTGGCAGCAACGTGTAGCTTTCTCTCTCCGGGCGGTGCATTTATTGTACGTGCCAGGTGCAGCGGTGCTCGAATTTTCTGGCAGGTGGATTGCGGTGATTAGCTGATCAAATTGCTAGTTAGATTGCTGCCCACACAGCATAGAAGCAAGGTCTTGAGGCATACAAGAGAATTACCTGAGTGTACGCTTTAATAGGTAATTCTTATGTTTTCGCTTAATTAGGAATTTTTGTTGCGTGGTAATTCGAATAAGTGCAAACCCAGATCCTATGCAATGTTATTGTGCTAGAGTCTAGGCCTGACCAGAGATTCTGATTCTGGAATGCATAGCACGAAAGTGAGTTTCTGGCTAGGCCCATGCAGATAATCTTTCAGGTTACCTAATTGGATTTAGAAACTAATTAATTACCTAAACAGATTAGGAAGACCAATCCTAAACCAACATGGCGTCTCTCTTGTAGCTCTATATATAGAAAAGGGATTATCAATTCTATAACACACAATTCATAAGTTTTCAAGACTATAAAACTAGAGAGATAAAATCCTAGAGAGAATTATTTTTGTCCTTAAGAATTGGATTTTTGTAAACTTCAAGCGGCTGAATTCTTCTCAAGAAATCAGCAGTTGGGTATCTTTGAATCCGGCAGCGAGTGAGTGGAATTCGGCGGCGTGTGAAGTCCATTATCGGGAGGTCAGTCGGCTCTTGAACATCACGCGCTGCGGCGGCAGGTCAGAGATTTTTCTGGCGAGAATTTTTTGTTGATTTCCAACCAATTGGTTCGTTGGTTCGTTGCCCACACAATGTTCGAGCCTAGTCTTAAGTCATACAAGTGATCACCTGAGTAACACGCATCGAAAGGTACTTTCTATGTTTCCGCTTTTAATTAGAAATATTTTGTAGTGTGATAAATCGAATGAGTACGTACCAAGATCCTACGCAATGTTATTTCAAGCAAGGGTTGGAATAGCGATTGTGTTAGAGTCTAGGCCTTGTCAAAGATTTAGATTCTGGAATGCATAGCACGAAACTGAATTTTTTACAGGGCCCGGGCAGATAATCTTTCAATTGGTATCAAAGCCTGGTTTTGGGTTTTGTGCTTGTTCGATTTATTACATGGTTTTATTTGCAGGTGTTTTAGAAATCACGACTATTATGATTGCGTTTGTATGTTTAATTAAACCCCGAGACATGTCTTGGTTTGGTTTTATTATGAATGCTTATAATAGTATAACCACATGCAGGAAGCCGTGTAGGATTAGATCAAATCTGTAGTAGGATTTTTTCTATGTAATTTCAATTTTAATTTACCTAGAAGCCTTGTAGTAGGAGAATTTTTTTTGTAATCGAAGGCGATATTTTGGGCGACTTGAATTCATGGGTTTTGGGTTATCGTTAATTCGTAGAAACCCAAGAAAACCCATAACAAATTGCAAGAAAGCCAAGTAGTGTAGGAAAACCGAAGGATGAATCAGAGGTGGTCAGTGGCGCCGGCGATTCGCCTTCGGCCAGCACCAGCGGTGCCTTCACCGCGTAAGCCCAGCAACCGCTGCGCAGGCGCATGGAGGCTGCAGCGGCAGTAGCGCATTGCTTGGTCTTGCATGTTTTGGCTCTTTTTTCCTCCAGAGTTTATTTTTTTTAAAATTCAACTTTTCAAGACTCAATCCATCGAGTGGCATGACGGGACACGAGATCAAGGCAGAAGATGGAAGCAATTAAAACCATGATAGTCGGGAAATTTATTTTTCATATTCATTTCCAGTATTTATAGTTTTAATTTTTTTGCTTTAATTTTTTTGCTGTATTTTAGATGCATAATTTTAAAAAATTTTGGTTTTATGTTTTCATATATTTTACGATTAGTTAATTGCATGTTAAAACCGGAAAAACCATCAATTTTGAAATCTAATGGGAGCGAGTTGGTTTAATATCCCTATAGTCACCATTACGAGTTCATATGTGATGTGGGTGGACTTGTGCGTTGGCATTAGGGCCTTCCTCCATTCGGATGAGTCTAACCACAAGATAACTAGATTATGAATTTCAAAGTAAGATGACTAAAGTAAGTTTAACTAGGAGAAATGCAATACCCACTCCATCTGAGGCGCACTGTCCTGAAGAAACAAGCTCAGAAGTCACGTAATGGCACACACTAAGTGTACGATTTCTAGTATTCCTCCCATCAAGGTTACGCTGCTTATTTGTACGGCTGAAAGTACCAACTATTAGCTACATTGATCAATAGATCATTTGGTCAGATAGTGTAGTTAATGAACTTGGTTCTTCTCAAACGAATGTGGGTTAGTGTAAACGTCCACACTATTGTGGCTTGCGAGAATCCCGATGAATGAGATGTTGGTGGTTTAAATTATTTATTTGAGGGATGTCAATAATTATTAGAATTTCTTATTATTTTCAAAATTCTAGGATTAGACACTAAAATATTGTCTGTTTATTTAATTTACAGTATTTGATATGGCATTCAATCCTTTTGCTACAATTTTGAAAGACAACAAACTTACTGGTCCCAATTATGTCGACTGGAGTCATAATTTAGACATTATCCTGATGGCTGATTAGTATAGGTTTGTGCTCACTGAAGTCTATTAAGATGTGCCTAACAATAGATCTCCTCAAGATGATAGGGATGCCTATGCGAGGTGGAGAAAAACGGATGAGATGGCGCGATGTTACATTCTGGCCTCTGTGTCGAATGTTCTGCAATATCAGCTTCATCCTATGGTCTCTGCCTTTAACATGATGGCTCACCTGAGAGAGATGTTTGCTCATCAAGGCAGGACAGCTAGGCAATCAGCCATGAGAAAGATTATGAATACCAGAATGGCCGAGGGCTCGTCGGTGAGAGATCATGTGCTTCACATGATCAGCAACACTAATGAGATATAGGTGTTGGGATATGAGATTGATCTAGAAAGTCATATTGATATCATCTTCCAGAGCTTACCCTCTAGATTTGAGCAGTTTTGGGTCAACTACAACATGAACCAAAGAGTCTATACTCTTCCCTAGCTTTTAACAGCATTGGTGTCGGCCGAAGGCATCTTCCACAAGAATAACCAAACTTTGGTCACAGTGAAGGCTTCAAGCTCATCTTCTACTCCTAAAGGCAAGTGCAAGAAGAAGAAGAATGCCACGAAATATGCTGCCATGCCAGACATCACAAAGAAGAGTTTGCCTAAAGGCAAATGCTTCAAGTGCGGGAAAATGGGCCATTGGAAATTGGATTGTCCAAAGCTTAAAGGTACGATAGTTTCTGCCTTAATTACTTAGACATGTTTAGCGACAATTCCTACAGATCTCTGGTGTGTGGATTCAGGCGCCACTGACCATGTTTGTAATTCTTTGCAAGGGTTCTAAATAACCCGGAAGCTTAGAGAAGGCGAGTTGGATATCTACTTGGGCGACACTACAAAAGTGCTAGTAGAAACAGTGGGAGTAGTTAGCCTAATTTTCAAAAGTTCTAGGCTAGATTTAGCTAATTGTCTTTATGTACAGAGTTTTAGAAAGAACTTTGTTTCAGTTTCTAAACTCTTAAAGAATGGTTATAAGTTTATTTTTTCTGATGATTATGTTGTTATTAGAAAATATGGGAAACTTATTTGTTGTGGTTTATTAGATGAAAATTTGCTTATAATTAAATCAAACTCCCCTGTTGTACAAAACATAGAGATAAATAGCGCATCATCTAACACTAATAAGAGGAAATAACATTCTAAAATGAATCAAACCTATCTTTGGCATCTCAGGATAGGTCATATATACCTTAGTAGGATTCAAAGGTTGGTCAATGATGGATCTTTAAATTCATTAGAGATTGACAGTTATTCAACCTGCGAATCTTGCTTGGAAGGTAAGATGACCAAGAGACCTTTTAAGGCAAAGGTTATAGACCCAAAGAAGTATTAGAGTTAATTCACTCTGACTTGTGTGGACCAATGTCGGTCCAAGCATGAGGTGGGTTTGAGCATTTCGTGAAGTTCACGGATGATTACTCAAGGTACGGATACATTTACCTAATGTGCCACAAGTCTAAATGTTTTTGTAAATTCAAAGAGTATCGGGTAGATGTGGAGAAACTGAAAGATTATTTGCTCGGGCCTAGCCAGAAACTCACGTTCATGCTATGCATTCCAAAATCAAAATCTCTGGCCAGGCCTAGACGCTAGCACAATGGCTATTCCAACCCTTTTGAAATAACATTACGCAGGATTTGGGTTCGCACTTATTCAATTTACCACGCAACAAAATTTCTAATTAAAAGTGAAATCTTAGAAAAATACATTTGAAGCGTGAAATCAGGTGATTCTCTTGTATGCCTCAAGACTTTGATTTCATGTTGTTGTTGGAGTAGAATACATAAGCTATGCTTGAATTGTACAGTTTCCCAGTTTAATATATCGATTTTTGTTTCAGTCATATCTTGTTGTGCATTAATCATCCATTTATATTATGTAAGTAGATGATGAGGTGTCTGGTGTGACACAGTATATCTCATCATTGGTTGAAAGACATAATATATAAATGAGGTTCGTAACCGAGATAACTTTGGACAAACTATCGGTTTAGGTTATTATGTGATTCAGATAATTAGTTTGTCTAAATTAATTAAATCATATAGATATGCCCGGGGCATATTGAACTTGACTCTTAGGAATGATTTGTCTTGTACTTATTTAATAGAAAAATCGATCCTTGTATTCTATCTCTAAATCCCTAGACTCGAGTGGGCATGAGGATTAGACATAGTGTACTTTGATCTGCCAATGGGTGAGGTCAAATGTGGCCAATAGTCTCGGTGGGTTGGGTGCGCGTGTTTAGTTACTTGGTGTGCTACTGCTTGTCGAAAGGAAATCATGTACCGGTGCGTCCGGGGTGATGGTGCTCCCGAGATGAGCTCGAAATGTTTATTATACTAAACCCGGTCGGTGGACTTATGTCCGGTATAGTAAAAAGGTCGAGTGGTACTAGTCTCAGAATTAAAGAAGTTAATTAATTAATTTATCAGTAAATTAATTTTAATTAACGAGCACCATATCTTTGATATGTGGAGATTAATGAATATAATTTAATTAAGTTGTTCCGGAAGCAATCCGTAAGTGGTAAGATTAATTTTGTAATGGGTTAATTAAATAGGTATATTTAATTAATTAATTGGTTAATTATTCCTAAGGGTTAATTCAGTAATTAACAAAGTGGAATTATTTAATTAATTCCTAAGGGTTAATTAAGTAATTAACAAAGTGGAATTATTTAATTAATTAATTAAGTCTTAAATTTCAATTGGAATTATGAAATCCTAGAGATTAGGAATCCAGTAGGATTTGGTTATCCTATCAGATTGGTTGCCTAATTGGATTTGGAAACTAATTCATTACCTAAACCCATTAGGAAGACCAATCCTAAACCAACTTGGAGTCTCTCTTGTAACTCTATAAATAGACAAGGGATCAGTTATTCAAGACACACAATTCAACAATTAATCCATAGGATTTCTAGAGAGAGAAAACGTTTCTCTCTCCAAGTCGAATTTTCAAGAAAGTGTGCGGCTGGTTTTTTGGTTTCTAGTGGCTTAAATTTTGGCCTTGGTTTATACCAGCTGCGCGTAGCTTTCTCTCTCTGCGGGCGGTGCGTTTATAGTACGTGCCAGGTGCTGCGGGGCTAGAGTTTTCTAGCAGGTGGATTGTGGTGAGTAGCTGATCAATTGACTTCTAGTTTGTTGCCCACACAACGTGAAGTCATAGTCTTGAGGCATACAAGAGAATCACTAGGTGCACGCTTGAAAGGTACTTTTCTAAGATTCCGCTTTAATAGAAATTTTTGTTGCGTGGTAAATTGGACAAGTGCAAACCCAGATCCTACCAAAATTCTTTCAGTTGTGTGGGCGATCTAGAAACCAATTGATCAGCTAATCACCACAATGCAAGTGCCAGAAAATTCCAGCACAGCTGCACCTGGCACGTACCGTAAATGCACCGCCTGAAGAGAGATAAAGCTACACGCAGCTGGTATAAACAGGCTAAGAATTTCGGCCAAGAGGAGAAGAAAAATCAGCCCCCAATTGCTCTAAAAATCCGACTTTGAGAGAGAGAATTTTCTCTCTCTACATTCTTGACTTATGAATTTATTGAATTGCGTGTCTTGAATAGCTAATCCCTTGTCTATATATAGAGTTACAAGAGAGACCCCAAGTTGGTTTAGGATTGACCTTCCTACTGGGTTTCTATTTTCCTTCGATCCAGTTCCTGGATTGATGCACATCCAACTGATACAGGGATTCACTTTTCCCAAACCAGTTCCTGGTATGATTCACAACCAACTGACACAAGGATTCACTTATCCCAAACCAATTCCTGGTATGAATCACAACCAACTGACACAAGGATTAATTAATTACTTAATTAAATCTACCTTTATCAACAACCCAATACATAATTAATGGTACTACTAACGGATTAATTATGGCATTACCACCCTACACCATAATTGTTTCCGGAACAACTTAATTAAATTATATTCATAATCTCCCCACATTAAAGATATGGTGCTAATTAATATATTAATTTACTGATAAATTAATTAATTAACCTCTTTAATTCCGACTAGTACCACTCGACCTTTTTACTATGCCGGACATAAGTCCACCGGCCGGGTTTAGTATAATAAACTTTATGAGCTCATCTCGGGAGCACCATCACCCCAGATGCACCAGTACATGGTTTCCTTTCGACAAGTAGCACACCAATTAACTAAATACGCGCACCCAACCTACCGAGACTATTGGCCACAATTGACCTCACTCATTGGCAGATCAAAGTACACTATGTCTAATTCTCATATCCGCTCGAGTCTAGGGATTAAGAGATAGAATACCAATAATGATTTGTCTATTAAATCAGTACATGACAAATCATTCTTAATGGTTAAGTTCAATACGCCCCAGGCATATCTATATGATTCAATTAGTTTAGACAAACCAATTATCCGAATCACATAATAACCTAAATCGACAGTTTGTCCAAAGCTGTCTCAGTTACAAACCTCATTTATATATTATGTCTTTCAACCAATGATGAGATCTACTATGTCACATAAGACACCTCATTATCTACTTACATAATATAATTGGACATATCATTCACAACAAGATATAACGAAAACATAAATTGATATATTACTGGGAAAATGTACAATACAAGCATAGTTTATGTATTCAACTCCAACAATCTCCCACTAATACTTAAGTTGTGCTTTAAGTATACAACTACATACAACTCCTATACATTCTGCTGCTATATATCTAGAAAAATTGTCATGGCTCTCCTAAGTATCTGATTTCAATGCCCTTCACGTGAGCCTCAAAGACTTTTGAAGTCAATGTTTTCGTGAATGGATCTGCAAGGTTATCCTCTGATGCTATCTTAGCCACGACCACGTCTTCCCTCTTTACGATGTCTCGTATCAGGTGGTACTTGCACTGTATATGTTTACTCGCCTTGTGGGCTCGTGGTTCCTTCGAGTTTGCTACTGCACCATTGTTATCACAATAAACTGTGATAGACTTCTGTATACCAAGAATCACATCTAAGTCCACTAGGAAGTTCTGGAGCCACACTGCTTCTTTCGCTGCCTCTGATGCGGCAACATACTCAGCCTCCATAATAGAGTCCACCACACATTTCTGCTTGACACTCCGCCAAACTATGGCTCCACCTCCCAGAGTAAACACATACCCTGAGGTAGACTTGCTTTTGTCCCTGTCGCATTGGAAATCTGAATCTGTGTAACCTCGGGGTACCAGCTCAGGCACCTGATAGACCAGAACTTTGTCCCTCATTCTATGCAAATACTTGAGAATACATTTTACTGCCTCCCAATGAGCTTTCCTGGGGTTACTCTGATATCTGCTCACCATGCCAACGGTATAACAGATATTAGGCCTCGTACACAACATGGCATACATTAGACTTCCTACTGTCGAAGCATAAGGAATTGTCTTCTTGGCCTCTATCTCCTCAAAAGTCTTAGGGGACTGTTCTTTAGATAGATACACTCTATGTCTGAAAGGTATAAAACCTTTCTTGGAGTTCTACATGTTAAAACGAGCTAGAATCATATCTATATATGAAGCTTGGGAGAGCGTTAATGAACGTTTGTTACGATCTCGAATTATCTTATCCCAAGGATATATCCCGCTTCCCTAAGTCATTCCTATCAAATTGCTTGGATAACTATGCCTTTATGTCTGATAACACTTTCTTGTTGTTGCCAATCAATAGAATGTTATCTACATAAAGCACAAAAAAACACCACTGAGTTTCCATCACGTCTGCGGTACACACATTGCTCATCCGGACACTGAGTAAATCCAAAGGACTGTATTACCTCATTAAATCAGATGTTCCAAGATCTGGATGTCTGCTTAAGTCCGTAAATGGACCTTTTAAGCTTGTAAACCTTATGCTCCTGGCATTTTTCAATGAATCCCTCTGGTTGCTGCATAAAGATGGTTTTCTCAAGACTTCCATTTAGGAAAGCTGTCTTGACATCCATCTGCCAAATCTCATAATCTAAATGAGCAGCTATGGCCAAGAGAATCCGGATCGACTTAAGCATGGCTACTGGGGAAAAGGTTTCCTCATAATCGATTCCCTTTTTCTGTGTATACCCATCGCCACCAGCCTAGCTTTAAAGGTTTCCACCTTCCCGTCAGGTCCTCTCTTACGTTTGTAGACCCACTTGCATCCAATGGGCTTGAACCTTTCTGGCAGGTCCACAAGCTCCCAGACTTGATTGTGGTCCATTGACCCCATCTCGGATATCATTGCCTTACGCCAAGACTCTGCATCTTTATCTCGGAGAGCCTCATTGTAGTTAACCCAGGTTAGGTTCAGGCACCCCTGGGACTAGGTCTGAGGCCTCTCCCATGCCAATGAACCGATCGGGCTGTCTCACAACCCTCCCTCTACCACGAGGCACCACCTATGTAGGCGCATCATTTGTGATCTCATGTGCAGTGTGTGGTGTATCTACTTGTGCAGGTGTATCAGGATTAGTAGTTTGTCATCTAAGCTCTTCTAGTACTATCTTACTCTTGGGCTTGTGATCTATGACATAGTCATTTTCCAAAAAGTGTAGCGTTGGTACTAACCACAAACTTCTGATCTTTAGGACTATAAAATAGACCACCTTTTGTTCCCCTAGGATATCCTACAAACAACATTAATTTAGTTCTCACATCTAACTTAGTCGTATCTGCCTTAAGCACATTGTTGGGCAACCCCAAATTCTGAGATGTCTTAGACTGGGCTTGCGCCCATTCCACAACTCTAATGGGGTTAAAGGCACGGTTTTAGATGGTACAAGATTAAGAATATACAACGCCATTTCTAAGGTATATCCCCATAACGAACTTGGCAAACACTATAGCTCATCATAGACCTAACCATTTCCATGAGAGTCTGATTCCTCCTTTCTGCTACACCGTTCTACTGTGGCATGCCAGGTGCAGACAACCGAGACTGAATTCTGATCTCACTGAGGTATTCTCAAAATTCATGGGACAAGTACTCCCACCACGATCTTAACACAGTGTCTTGATACTCTTACCATGATGCTTCTCTACATCTGCCCAAAACTATTTGAACTTGCCAAAATATTTGGACTTGTGACGCAATAGGTACATGTACCCGTACCTTGAGTAGTCATCCGTGAACATCATGAAATACTCAAACCCACCTCGTGCCTGGACCGTCATTGGTCCACACAAGTTAGAATGAATCAACTCTAATACTTCCTTAGCTCTATAACCTTTTGCTTTAAAAGGTCTCTTGGTCACCTTACCTTCCAAGCAAAATTCACAGGTAGCATAACTGTCAAACTCTAATGAGCCTAAAGGTCCATCATTGACCAACCTCTGAGTCATACTAAGGTTTATATGACCTAGCCTGAGATGCCAAAGATACGTTTGATTCATTTTAGAAGGTTTCTTCCTCTTATTAATGTTAGATAAAGAGCTATCTGTTTCTATTTTCTGCGCAACAGGGGAATTAGAGATAACCACAAATAAATTGTCAGCCAATAAACCAGAACAAATAAGTTTCCCATTTTTTCTAATAAATATAGACTCATCAGAAAAAACAAACTTATAACCGTTATTTAAGAGTTTAGAAACCAAAATAAGGTTCTTTCTAAAACTCAGTATATAAAGACAATTAACTAACTCTAATGTACAATTTTCGAAATTTAAATTGACAACTCCCACTGCTTCTACTGACACTCTTGTAGTGTAGCCTATGTAGATGTCCAGTTCGCCCCCTCTAAGCTTCCGGGTTACTTGGAACCCCTGCAAAGAATTACAAACATGATCAGTGGCGCCTGAATCCACACACCAAGTATATGTGGGAATCACCGCTAAACATGTCTCAGTAATTAGGGCAGAAACTATCGTACTTTTAACCTTTGGACAATCCGCTTTCCAGTGTCCCGTTCTACCGCACTTGAAGCACTTGCCTTTGGGCTTGCTCCTTTTTGCGATCTCAGGCTTTGCAACAAGTTTCCTGGCATTTTTCTTCTTATTATTCTTCTTTCCTTTAGGCGCAGATGAAGAACCTAAAGCCTTTACTGTGACCAAAGCTTGCGTCTTCTCGTGAAAGATGACTTCGGCCGTCACCAAATCAGTTAAGAGCTCGGGTAGAGTATAGACTCTTTGGTTCATATTGTAATTGACCCGAAACTGCTCAAAATAAAAGGGTAGGCACTGGAGGATAATATCTATCTGACTTTCTAGTTCAATTTCTCCTCCAAACACCTCTATCTCATTGATGTTACTGATCATGTGTCGCACATGATCTCTTACGGATCTGCCTTCAGCCATCTTTAAGTTCATTAATTTCCTCATGGCTATATGCCTAGCAGTCCTGCCTTAATGTGCAAACATCTCTCTAAGGTGATCCATCATATTGAAGGCAGAAACCATGGGATGAAGCTGATGTTATGGAACATTTGAGCCAAAGGCCAAAATATAGCACCGCGCCATCTCATCCTCTTTTCTCCACCGGGCATAGGCATCCCTATCCTCTTGAAGAGAGTTCTCATCAGGCACATCTGGACATACTTCACTGAGCACAAACTTATATTGCTCAGCTGTCAGGACTATGTCCAAGTTACGACTTCAGTCGACATAATGGGTTCCAGTTAATTTATTGTCTTTCAAAATAGCAGCTAAGGGGTTGAATGCCATATTTATAAAACTGTAAAATTAACAAACAGACAATGTTTCAGTTATTAACCTAGAATTTCGAAAAACATGAAATTCTATTAATTATTGACTTCCCTCAAAACAATAATTATAATCCACCAACATCTCATCCACTGGGATTCTCGCAAGTCACGCAGTGTGGACGTTTACGCTAACCCACACTCGTTTGAGAAGAACAAAGTTCATTAACTACATTATCTGACCAAACAATCTATTGTTCAATGTAGCTAATAGTCGGTGCTTTCAGCCATACAAATAAGCAGCGTAACCTCTTGTGAGGAATACTGTAGATCGTACACTAAGTGTATGCCATTACGTGACTTCTGAGTTTGTTATCTCAGGATAGTGCGCCACTGATACTTGGTGTGTGGATTCAGGCGCCACTGACCATGTTTGTAATTCTTTGCAGGGTTTCCAACTAACCCGGGAGCGTAGAGAGTGCGAGCTGGACATCTACATGGGCGACACTACAAGAGTGTCAGTAGAAACAGTGTGAGTGGTCAATCTAAATTTTGAGAACTGTAGATTACAATTAGTTAATTGTTTTTATTTACCGAGTTTTAGAAAGAACCTTATTTCAATTTCTAAACTCTTGAATAATGGTTATAAGTTCATTTTTTCTGATGACTCTGTATTTATTAGAAGAAATGGAAAACTTATTTGTTCTGGTTCATTGGCTGAAAATTTATTTGTGGTTAATTCTTACTCCCCTGTTATGCAAAACATAGAAACAGATAGCTCTTTATCTAACATTAATAAGAGGAAAAAACCTTCTAAAATAAATCAAACCTATCTTTGGCATATCAGGCTTGGTCATATAAACCTTAGTAGGATTCAGAGGTTGGTCAATAATGGACCTTTAGGCTCATTATAGATTTGACAGTTATTCAACCTGCGAACCTTGCTGAGAGGGTAAGATGACCAAGAGACCTTTTAAAGCAAAAGGTTATAAGCTAAAAAAGTATTAGAGTTAATTCATTCTGACTTGTGTAGACCAATGTCGGTCCAAGCAAGAGGTGGGTTCGAGTATTTCGTGACGTTTACGGATGACTACTCAAGGTACGGGTATATTTACCTAATGCATCACAATTCTGAGTGCTTTGGCAAGTTCAAAGAGTTTCAGGCAGATGTGGAGAAGCATCATGGTAAGAGTATCAAGACACTGCGATCAGATTGTGGTGGGGAGTACCTGTCTCATGAATTTTGAGAATACCTCAGTGAGGTCAGAATTCAGTCTCAATTGTCAGCACCTGGCATGCCACAACAGAACGGTGTAGCAGAAAGAAGGAATCGAACTCTTATGGAAATGGTTAGGTCAATAACAAACTACAGTGATTTGCCAAGTTTGTTATGGGGATATGCCTTAGAAATAGTGATGTATATTCTTAATCGTGTACCATCTAAAACCGTGCCTTCAACCCCAGTAGATTTTTGGAACGGGTGAAAGCCTAGTCTAAGACATCTCATAGTTTGGGGTTGCCCAGCATATGTGCTTAAGGCAGATGCGGCTAAGTTAGATGTGAGAATAGAATTAATGCTATTTGTAGGATATCCTAGGGGAACGAAGGGTGGTCTATTTTATAGTCCTAAAGATCAGAAGGTGGTGGTTAGTACCAATGCTATATTTTTTAAGGAAGACTATATTCTAGATCATAAGCCCAAAAGTAAGATAGTACTAGAAGAGCTTAGAAGACAAACTAATCCTGATGCACCAGCACAAGTAGATACACCACACACTGCACAAGAGATCACAGATGATGCGCCTACATAGGTGGGGCGTCATCATAATGAGAGGGTTGTAAGGCAGCCCGTCAGATTCATTGGCATGAGAGAGGCCTCAGACCTAGTCCCAGGTGCGCCTGAACCTGACCCGGTTAACTACAATGAGGACCTCTGAGATAAAGATGCAGAATCTTGGCGTAAGGCAATGATATCTTAGATGGGGTCAATGGACCACAATCAAATCTGGGAGCTTATGGACCTACCTGATAGGTTTAAGCCCATTAAGGAAGATGGAAACCTTTAAAACTGGGCTGGTGGTGAAGGGGTATACTCAGAAAGAGGAATCGATTATGAGCAAACCTTCTCCCCGGTAGCCATGCTTAAGTCGATCCAGATTCTCTTGGCCATAGCTGCTCATTTAGATTATGAGATTTGGTAGATGGATGTCAAGATAGCTTTCCTAAACGGAAGTCTTAAGGAAACCATCTTTATGCAGCAACAAGAGGAATTCATTGAAAAAGGCCAAGAGCATAAGGTTTGCAGGCTTAAGAGGTTCATTTACGGACTTAAGCAGTCATCTAGATCTTGAAACATCCAGTTTGATGAGGTAATCCAGTCCTATGGATTTACTCAATCTACGGATGAGCAATGTGTACACTGCAGACGTGATGGAAATTTAGTGGTGTTTCTTGTGCTTTTTGTAGATGACATTCTATTGATTGGCAACAATAAAAAAGTATTATCGGACGTAAAGGCATGACTGTCCAAGCAGTTTCATATGAAGAACTTAGGGGAAGCGAGATATATCCTTTGGATCAAGATAATTCAAAATCGTAGGAAACATTCGTTAACGTTTTCCTAAGCTTCGTACATAGGTACGATTCTAGCCCATTTTAACATACAGAACTCCAAGAAAAGTTTTCTATCTTTCAGACACAGATTGCATCTATCTAAGGAATAGTCTCCCAAGACTGTTGAGGAGATAGAGGCCATGAAGGCAGTTCCTTATGTTTCGGCAGTAAGAATTCTCATGTATGCCATGTTGTGCATAAGGCCTGATATCTGTTATGCCGTTGGCTTGATAAGCAGATATTAGAGTAACCCTAGGAAAGCTCATTAGGAGGCATTAAAATGCATTCTCAAGTATTTGCGTAGAACGAGAGATCAAGTTTTGGTCTGTCAGGCGCCTGAGCTGGTACCCAGAGGTTACACAGATTTAGATTTCTAAGGCGACAGGGACAAAAGCATGTCTACCTTAGGGTATGTGTTTACTCTAGGAGGTGGAGCCATAGTTTGGCGGAGTGTCAAGTAGAAATACGTGGTGGACTCTACCATAGAGGCTGAATACGTTGCCGCATCAGAGGCAGCGAAGGAAGCAGTTTAGCTCAAGAACTGCCTAGTGGACTTAGATGTGATTCCTGGTTTGCAGAAGTCTAACACCATGTATTGCGATAACAACGGTGCAGTAGCAAACTCGAAGTAACCACGAGCCCACAAGGCGAGTAAACATATACAGCGCAAGTACCACTTGATATGAGATATCGTAAAGAGGCAAGACGTGGACGTTGCTAAGATAGCATCAGAGGATAACCTTACAGATCCGTTCACGAAGACATTGACTTCAAAAGTCTTTAAGGCTCACGTGGAGGGAATGGGAATTAGATACTTAGGAAAGCCATGACAGTTTTTCTAGATATATAGTAGCAAAGTGTGTAGGAGTTGAATGTAGTTGTATACTTAAAACAGAACTTAAGTATTAGTGGGAGATTGTTAGAGTTGAATACATAAGCTATACTTGTATTGTACATTTTCCCAGTTAATATATCGATTTATGTTTTAGTTATATTTTGTTGTGCATTATTTGTCCATTTATATTATGTAGTTAGATGATGAGGTCTCTTGTGTGGCACAGTAGATCTCATTATTGGTTAAAAGACATAATATATAAAAGAGGTTTGTAATCGAGACAGCTTTGGACAAACTGTCGGTTTAGGCTATTATGTGATTCAGATAATTGGTTTATCTAGACTGATTGAATCATATAGATATGCCCAGGGTATATTGAATTTGACCATTTAGAATGATTTGCCTTGTACTGATTTAATAGACAAATCATTCTTAGTATTATAGCTCTTAATCCCTAGACTAGAATGGGCATGAGGATTAGACATAGTGTACTTTGATCTGCCAATGGGTGAGGTCTATTGTGACCAATAATCTCGGTAGGTTGGGTGCAGTGTTTAGTTTCTTGCTGTGCTGCTACTTGTCGAAAGGAAACCATGTACCGGTGCATCCAGGTGATGGTGCTCCCGAGATTAGCTCGTTATGTTTATTATACTAAACCCAGCTGGTGAACTTATGTCTGGTATAGTAAAATGGTCGAGTGGTACTAGTCTCGGAATTAAAAAAGTTAATAAATTAATTTATTAGTAAATTAATAAATTAACGAGCACTATATCTTTGATGTGGGGAGATTATGAATAAATTAATAAAGTTGTTCCAGAAGCAATTCTGGTGTAGGATGATAGTGCCACAATTAATTCGTTAGTGGTATGATTCATTTTGTAATGGGTTAATTAAATAGGTAGAATTTATTAATTGATTAATTATTCCTAAGGGTTAATTAAGTAATTAACAAAGTGGAATTATTTAATTAGGAAATTCTAGAGATTAGGAAATCTAATAGGATTTGATTTATCCTATTAGATTGGTTACCAAATTGGATTTGGAAACTAATTAATTACCTAAACCCTTTAGGAAGATCAATACTAAACTAACTTGGGGTCTCTCTTGTAACTCTATATATAGACAAGGGATTAGCTATTCTACAATATACAATTCATAAGTTTTCAGGACAAGAAAACTAGAAAGATAAAATCCTAGAGAGAGAATTAAAATTCAGCTGTCGAAGTCGAATTTTTTCTTTTTTGGCCGGCGGTCGGTTTTCCTACGCGACGGCGGTTTGTCCGGTTCATTTTTGGCGATGGCATTTGGTTTTTCCGGTAGACGATGACGGTGCTGGTTTATTCCGGCTGGTGGATTATGGTGATTAGCTGATCAAATTGCCTGTTAGATTGCGGCCCACACAACATACAAGCAAAGTGTTGAGGCATATAAGAGAATCACCTGAGTACACGCTTCAAAGATATTTTTCTAAGATTCCGCTTTTAATTAGAAATTTTTGTTGCGTGGTAAATCGAATAAGTGTAAACCCAGATCCTGCGCAATGTTATTTTAAGCAAGGGTTGGAATAGCGATTGTGCTAGAGTCTAGGCCTGGCCAGAAATTCCGGTTGTGGAATGTATAGCATGAAAGTGAGTTTCGGGCTAGGCCCGGGCAGATAATCTTTCATAGACATAGCGTATTTTGATCTGCCAATGAGTGAGGTCAATTGTGGCCAATAGTTCGGTGGGTTGGGTACGCGTGTTTAGTTACTTGGTGTGCTACTGCTTGTCGAAAGGAAACCATGTACCGGTGCGTCCGGGGTGATGGTGCTCCCTAGATGAGCTCGTTATGTTTATTATACTAAACCTAACTGGTGGACATATGTCCAGTATTCGTAAAAAGGTCGACTGGTACTAGTCTCGAAATTAAAGAAGTTAATTAATTTATTTATCAGTAAATTAATAAATTAACGAGAACTAAATCTTTGATGTAGGGAGATTAAGAATAAATTAATTTAGTTGTTCCGGAAGCAATTTTGGTGTAGGATGGTAGTGCCAAAATTAATCCGTTAGTGGTACAATTAATTTTGTAATAGGTTAACTGAATAAGTAGAATTAATCATTTAATTAATTATTCCAAAGGGTTAATTAAGTAATTAATAAAGTGGAATTAATTAATTAAGTCATAAATTTCAATTAGAATTAGGAAATCCTAGAGATTAGGAAATCTAATTGGATTTGGATTATCCTATTAGATTGGTTACCTAATTGGATTTGAAAACTAATTAATTACCTAAACACATTAGGAAGACCAATTCTAAACCAAATTGGCATCTCTCTTGTAGCTCTATATATAGACAAGGGATTAGCAATTATATAACACACAATTCATAAGTTTTCAAGATAAGAAAACTAGAAAGATAAAATCGTAAAGAGAGAATTATTTTACTCCCTTAAGAATTGGATTTTTGTAAACTTTAAGCAGTTGAATTCTTCTCAAGAAATCGGCAGTTGGGTTTCTTCTTGGAATCCAGCTACGAGTAAGCTGAATCCGGCTGCACGTGAAGTCCGTTATCGGGAGGGCGGTCAGTTCTTGAACATCACGCGCAGCGGCGGCAGGTCGGAGATTTTTTTGGTGAGACTTTTGTGTTGATTGCTGATCAATTGGTTCATTAGTTCGTAGCCCACACAATGTTCGAGCCTATTATTTAGTCATACAAGCGATTACCTGAGTAACATGGTTCAAAAGGTACATTCTATGTTTCCATTTTTAATTAGAAATATTTTGTTGCATAATAAATCGAATGAGTACATACCAAGATCCTGCGCAATGTTATTTTAAGCAAGGGTAGGAATAACGATTGTATTAGAGTCTAGGCCTGGTCAAAGATTCTGATTCTGGAATGCGTAGCACGAATGTGAATTTTTTACCGGGCCCAGGCAGATAATCATTCAATTGGTATCAGAGCCAGTTTTGGGTTTTGTGCTTGTTTGATTTATTACACGGTTTTATTTGCAGGTAGTTTAGAAATCTCGACTATTATGGTTACGTTTGTATGTTTAATTAAACCCCGGGACATGTCCGGGTTTGGTTTTATTATGAATGCTTATAATAGTATAACCACGTGCTGGAAGCCATGTAGGATTAGATCAAATCTGTAGTAAGATTTTTTTCTATGTAATTTCGATTTTAGTTTTCCTAGAAGCCTTGTAGTAGGAGAATTTTTTGGTATTCGAAGACGATATGTTGGGCGACTTGAATTCGTGGGTTTTGGGTTATAGTTAATTCGTAGAAACCCAAGAAAACCCAGAACGAATTGCAAGAGGCCAAGTTGCGTAGGAAACGTGAATGAGGAATCAGAGGTGGCCAGCGGCGCCGATGATGAATCGCCAGCAGGAGCAGTCAGATGGGACCAGAGGCACCAACGCCGTGCAAGCACAGTAAACGATGCGCAGGCGTACTGCAGCGGCAGCGGTAGCAACGCGCTGTAGCTGTTACGCACTGATGGGCCATGCGCTGCTCGCCTTGTACGGGCTGCGTGCGAGACCCGTTTATCTCGTGCATTTTGGCTCTTTTTTCCTTCTGAATTTGTTTTTTTTGAAATTCAACTTTTCAAGACTCAATCCATCGAGTGGCGTGTCGGGACACGAGATCAAAACGGAAGATGAAAGCAATTAAAATCATGATAGTCTGGAAATTTATTTTTTATATTTATTTCTAGTATTTATAGTTTTAATTTTTGTGCTTTAATTTTTGTGCTGTATTTAGATGCATAATTTTAAAGCATGTTGGTTTTATATTTGCATATACTATAGGGTTAGTTAATTGCACTTTAAAACCAAAAAAACATCAATTTAGAAATCTAAGTGGGAGCGGGTTGGTTTAATATCCCCACAGCCACCATAACGAGTTCATATGTGATGTGGGTAGACTTGCGCGTTGGCATTAGGGCCTTCCTCCATTCGGATGAGTCTAACCACAAGGTTACTAGATTATGAATTTCTAAGTAAGATGACTAAAGTAAGTTTAACTAGGAGAAATGTGATACCCGCTCCATATGAGGCGCACTATCCTGAAGTAACAAGCTTAGAAGTCATGTAATGGCACACACTTAGTGTACGATTTGTAGTATTCATCCCATCAAGTTTATGCTGCTTATTTATATGGCTGAAAGTATCGAGTATTAGCTACATTGATCAATAGACCATTTGGTCAGATAGTGTAGTTAATGAACTTGGTTCTTCTCAAATGAATATGGGTTAGCGTAAACGTCCACACTATCGTGGTTTGCGAGAATCTCGGTGAACAAGATGTCGGTGGTTTAAATTATTATTTTGAGGGAAGTCAATAATTATTAGAATTTCTTATTATTTTCAAAATTGTAGGATTAGACACTAAAACATTGTCTTTTTATTTAATTTACAGTAATCGATATGGCATTCAGTCCTTGAGCTACAATTTTGAAAGACAACAAACTTACCGGTCCCAATTATGTCGACTGGAGTCATAATTTAGACATTTTCTAATGGCTGAGCAGTATAAGTTTGTGCTCACCAATGTCTTTCCAGATATGCCTAACAATGAATCTCCTCAAGATGATAGGGATGCCTATGTGAGGTGGAGAAAAACGGATGAGATGAAAAAATGTTACATTTTGGCCTCTGTGTTGAATGTTCTGTTAGTTTTGAATACAGAAAAGCTATGGCTTGTATCAGAAACTAATATCCACAGTTGATATATCATTTTGTTTCAGTATTAAATTATTCCATTAAATTATAGAACTAGATAACGGGGTGTGGAAATGTTAGTTTCGAATACAGAAAAGCTACGGCTTGTATCAAAAACTAATATCCACAGATGACATATCATTTTGTTTCAGCATAAATTTGTTCCTTTATATCATAGAACTAGATAACGGGGTGTGGACAGACACAGTAGATACCGTTATTGGTTAAAGTATTGATATATAAAAAGTATGCTCGAAACCGAGATAGTCTGAACATACTATCGGTATAGGTTATTGTGTGGTTTGGAAATTGGTTTATCTAAACTAGTTTAAATCACACAGATATGTCCGGGGCATTTTGAGCACGACCAGTTTGGAGAGAATTGACTTATACTGATCGACGTAGTCAATTCGGTCCTAGTATTCAGTCTCTCAATCCCGAGATTGGGACGGGCGTGAGGGTTGGATATCATGTGCTTTGATTTGCCAAAGAGTGAGGTCAATTGAGTCCAATACCTCGGTAAGTTGGGTATGCATTGTTTAGCTTCTTACATGTCGTTGCTACTCGCAGGAATCCACGTACCGGTTCGCCAGGTTGATGGTGCTCCCGAGATGAGCTCGTAAGGTTATTATACTAAACCCGGCCGGTGAACTTTATGTTCGGTATAATAAAAGGACGAGTGGTACTAATCTCGAAAACCAAGAAGTCGGTGAATTAATTTGTCAGCAAATTGATAAATCGACGAACACTAGATCTTTAATGTGGGGAGATAGAATAAAATATAATGGCGCGATGTAAAGTCGTTTTCATGCGGTAGTTCCATAATTGGTCCGTTAGTGGTACGACCGATTATGCATTTGACTAATCGACAAGGTAAATTAATTAATCCAAAAGGTTTAATTAATATTTAATCGACAAAGTGAATTTAGAAATTAATTCGATTTTGAATTAATTAATTCTAAGGGTTCGATTAAATTAAATTAACAAAGTGGATTAAATAAATTAATTTAAATGGGTCGATTGGAGTTGATTAGTCGGGAAGACTTAGCGGTCAACGAAAGTCAAATTTTAAGGCCTAACTCGAGAGCCCATTAGGTCTCCAATCGAGCTTCTATAAATAGAATAACTTGAGACCAAAGAAAACTAAGAAATCTTGCAAGACAAGTCTTGCCCGTTTTAGAGTAAGAAAGTTCTAGAGAGAGAACTTCTACCCTTTGAAGTTTTCACTCAAAAATGAACTAGATTTCTTGCTCTCGGATTGGATTCAACCCAAAGATCAAACCTTCAATTTATTTTTCAAAAAGGGTTGCGCCAGTTTTCTGTTCGGTCTTCATAAAATCGCTGCTGCCGCGATTTTCCTGCTACCCGGCACTGGTTGCTTCCTCCTCAAGTCTTGCACGGTTGATTCAAGGATAACCTGGGTCGATCTCCTTCTTTAGATGGAAAATCAGCGGGAGTTTTCAGGTGGAAAATCAGCGGGAACTGGGCTGGGTAGTAGCGGTTTTAAAGCAGAAGGCACAGCAGTTTTAAGGGTTTTGTTTGATCAGTTTTTGGGTTTCTTGAATTCGATTTGATAGATTTCTTTGTGGGTTTTATTGGGCTAAGCGAGTAAGCTTCGATAGATTATTGCCCACGCAATATTCGAAGTGTTCTTGGAGAATCGATTGGATTTCTTTTGGAATCGCAACAAAGAATTGGTTTTTCTTTAAGCAAGGGACTTCGCTACAAAAGGTAGAATCTTTAAATTCCGCTTTAATTAAAGATTTAATTTTTTGTGTCCCGATTAATAAATTAAATAAGTATAAGCCTAGATCCGTTCATGGGAAAACTAATTTGAGCCTGAGCTTGGTCGAAAGCTTCCGATTCTGGAGTGCATTGCACGAAAGTGAGGTTTTCGATTTAGCCCGGGCTTGTTCAGTTTTCCTTCAAATTGGTATCGGAGCATTGGTTTCGGTCTTATACTTGTTTGATTTATTACTCGGCTTTATTTTGGCATTATTATTTTTGTCGAAATGCTTAAACAGGTGGTTATTGATTTCCCGGCTATTATGGTAGAAATTTAATTTTCATTCATAAACCCCGGGACATGTCCGGGCTTGTTTTATTTTTGAATGGAAATTTCTGTAATAGTAATAACCACGAGCTGGAAGCCGTGTAGGATTAGAAAAATCTTGTAGTAGGATTTCATCTAATCATGTCGTTTTTAAATTCCTAGAAAAACGCCTTTGTATATAGGAATTTATGTGCAATTAACTAAGGTAGATTATTCGCATATTAAAACTCCAACAGTTTTATGGGTGCGAATATCCATAGTTAAGATATTGCATGTTAAAACGTAAAAATCCTCAAACTTAATTAAATTCGTGGGTTTTGGTTTATCGTAATTTTGGGTGATTCCTAATTACGTAGAAAACCAAGAAAACCCGGGCGAATCGAAATTAATTAAAAATCTAAGTGGGAGCGGGTTGGTTAATAGCCCCATGGCCTCCATTACGGGTTCATTGGTGATGTGGTTAAACTTGCGTGCTGACTTAGACCTTTCTCCCTATCGGATGAGTTTTCAATCACAGATATCACCGGAATGAATTTCTAAAGGGATGACTATAGTGCGTTTAATTGGAGAAAGTTGCGTCACCCTCGCCATCCGAGGCGCATTAGTATCCTAAGTAACAAACTTAGAAGTCACGTAATGGCATACACTTAGTGTACTGTTTTTAGTATCCCTCCCATCGAGGTTACGCTATCTACGTGTACGTCTAAAATTATCGACTATTAATTTCATTGATCATAAGATCGTTGGTCAGATAATGAAATTAATGAACTTCGGTTCTTCTCGAACGAATGTGGGTTGGCGTAGACGTTCACCCATCGTGACCTGCGTTAATCCCAGTGTGAGAGATGTCGGTAGAAGATTATATTTATTTTCTGAGGATTTTTCAATATTTTCGAAAAATTATACTGAAACTTGTTTGTTTATTTTCAGTTGATATGTCGTTCAACCCACTAGCTGTCATTCTGAACCAAAACAAACTCACCGGTCCAAATTACATTGATTAGAAACGTAACCTGGACATTGTTCTTACCGCTGAGGGTTACAAGTACGTGCTTACTGAGGAGTGTCCCACTAAGCCCAGCGATGATGCCACCCCTGAGCAGCGAGAGCCATATACGAGGTGTCAGAAGGCTGATGAGATGACCAGGTGCTACATCTTGGCTTCTATGTCGAGTGTACTACAGCACCAGCATCAGCAGATGACCTCAGCCTACGATATGATGCTCAACCTCAGGGAGATATTTGGACATCAGGGCAGGGCAGCCAAGCAGTCAGCTATGAGGAAACTCATGAATGCTAAGATGGCTGAGGGCACTTCAGTGAGAGATCACGTACTGGACATGATTGGTTGCATCAATGAGATCGAGGTATTGGGAGGTGAGGTTGATGGGGAAACCTAGGTCGATATCATCCTTCAGAGCTTGCCTCCCAGTTTTGAGCAGTTTCGATTGAACTATAATATGGGGAATCTCTCATATTCACTTTCTGAGCTCATGACTGCATTGGTATCTGCTGAGAGCCTCTTCGCAGAGAAGAAGCAAGCCTTGGCTACTGTTGGTCCCTCAGGTTCCTCTGCTGGGCCCAAAGCCAGGAAGCAAAAGAGGAAGAGAGGCCAGAAACCAGGAGCCAGTCATGGACCCAAGGCGGGCATTGCCAAGAAGCAGAAGCCGAGAGGCAAATGCTTCAGATGTAGCAAAGCGGGACATTGGAAGAAGGACTGCCCAAAGCCTCGAGGTACGTGTAAATTTTCCCTAGTCACTGAGACATGTTTAGCGGCGATTCCCACAGATACTTGGTGTGTGGATTCAGGAGCCACTGATCATGTTTGTAATTCTTTGCAGGGGTTCCAAGTTACCCGGCTGCTTAGAGAAGGAGAGTTGCAGGTCTACCTTGGGGATACTACCAGAGTTTCTGTTGCTGCAGTGGGAGTTTTATGTCTTTATTTTTCAGACTCTACTTTATTGTTGAGAGATTGTCTTTATGTACCTAGTTTTCGTAAAAACTTGTTTTCAGTTTCTAAACTTGTTTTGGATGGTTATAAGTGTGTTTTTTCTTATAGATCTATATTTATTAGAAAAGGCCAGAAACTTATATGTTCCGGTACATTGGTTGACAATTTGTTTTTAATTAAGACTTACTCCCCAGTTATGCAAAACACAGAAACTAGTAACTCATCACCGAATCATAATAAGAAAAAAGAGTCTTTCCCTTTGAATCAGACTTATCTTTGGCACCTGAGACTAGGTCATATCAATCTTAGTAGGATTCAAAGGTTGGTGAAGAGTGGGTCTTTGGACTTACTAGATATTGACAGCTATTCGACCTGTGAGTCCTGTTTGGAGGGTAAAATGACCAAGAGGCCTTTTAAGGCGAAGGGGTATAGGGCCAAGGAGGTTTTAGAGCTGATTCATTCTGACGTGTGTGGGCCTATGTCAGTTCAAGCTAGAGGTGGTTATGAGTATTTCGTGACTTTCACGGATGATTACTCTAGATATGGATACATATACCTGATGCGCCATAAGTTTGAATGCTTTGGAAAGTTCAGAGAATTCAAGGCAGAGGTGGAGAACCATCTGGGTAAGAGTATCAAGTTACTACGGTCTGATCGTGGTGGCGAATACCTCTCTAGTGAATTTAGGACCTATTTGTCAGAGGAGGGTATTCAGACCCAGTTGTCTGCACCTGGCACACCCCAGTAGAATGGTGTAGCAGAGAGGAAAAACAAGACTCTTATGGAGATGGTTAGATCGATGATGAGTTACAGTGAGTTGCCTATCTCATTTTGGGGTAATGCCTTGGATACAACATGTTTTATCCTCAACCTTGTGCCATCTAAGTCTGTGCCTACGACCCCAGTAGAGTTGTGGAGTGGGCGAAAGCCTAGTCTGAGATATCTCAGGATTTGGGGTTGTCCAGCACATGTGCTCGAGGCAGATGCAGGCAAGTTAGAGACGAGATCCAAGGTTATGCTGTTTATAGGATACCCCAAAGGAACGAGAGTGGTTTATTTTATAGTCCTCCGGATCAGAAGGTGGTGGTCAGCACCAATGCCAGATTTCTTGAGGAGGACTATATTTTAGATCACAAGTCAAGCAGCAAGGTAGTATTGGAAGAGCTTAGAAGTCAGTGCACTATTCCAAATCCACACGTACAGGAAGACACACCACAAGAGACTGCACACACTATCACAGATGATGCTCTTGCACAGGCTGCGCCTCGTCGTCGTGGGAGGGTTGTGAGACAACCCGAGAGGTACATGGGTTTGGGTGAGTCTTCGAACTTTATCCCTGGTGCTCATGAACCGGACCCAGTTAACTACAATGAGGCTCTCCAGGATAAAGATGCAGATTCTTGGCAGAGAGCGATGATTGCTGAGATGGGTTCTATGGACTCAAATCAAGTCTGGGAGCTGGTAGACCTTCCGGATGGGTTTAGGCCTATTGGGTGTAAATGGGTTTACGAGCGAAAGAGAGGATCTGACGGGAGGGTTGAGACCTTCAAGGCTAAGCTTGTGGCGAAGGGGTATACTCAGAAAGAAGGGATCGATTATGAGGAGACCTTTTACCCAGTAGTTATGCTTAAGTCAATCCAGATTCTCTTGGCCATAGCTGCTCATATAGATTATGAGATTTGGCAGATGGACGTCAAGACAGCTTTCCTTAATGGAAGTCTTGAGGAGACCATCTTTATGCAGCAACCAGAGGGCTTCATTGTTAAGGGCCAAGAGCACAAGGTATGCAGGCTTAGGAGGTCCATTTATGGACTTAAGCAAGCATCCAGATCTTGGAACATTCATTTTGATGAGGTTATCCAGTCCTATGGATTCACTCAGTCTCCGGATAAGGAGTGTGTTTATCGCAGGCGTGATGGTGATATGGTGGTGTTCCTCGTACTTTACGTAGATGACATTCTTCATATTGGCAACAGTAAGAAGGTGTTGTCAGAAGTAAAGGCTTGGTTGTCCTGGCAATTCGATATGAAGGATTTGGGAGAGGCTGGACATATCCTTGGTATTAAGATTATTCGAGATCGTTGGAGATGTTCTCTGACTCTCTCTCAGGCATCCTACATAGACACGATTCTGGCCCGTTTTAACATTCAGAACTCTAAGAAGGGTTCACTACCTTTCAGGCATGGAGTGCATTTGTCTAAGGAGCTGTGTCCTAAGACTGCTGAGGAGATAGATGCCATGAAGGCGGTACCCTATGTTTCTGCAGTGGGTAGCCTCATGTATGCTATGTTGTGCACGAGGCCTGATATTTGCTTTGCTGTTGGCATGGTTAGCAGATATCAGAGTAACCCTGGGAAGGCTTACTGGGAGGCAGTAAAATGCATTCTCAAGTACTTGCGCAGGACGATAAATTATATCCTAGTTTATAGAGCGCAGGAGCTTGTACCATTGGGTTACACAGATTCAGACTTTCAAGGAGATTTGGACAAGATTAAGTCTACCTCTGGGTTTGTGTTTACTCTAGGAGGTGGAGCCATACTATGGAAGAGTGTCAAGCAGAAATGCGTGGCGGACTCTACCATGGAGGCCGAGTACGTTGCCGCTTCAGAGGCAGCGAAAGAGGCTGTATGGCTCAGGAGCTTCCTGATGGACTTGGATGTGGTTCCTGAGTTGCCTAGGTCTATCACAGTTTATTGTGATAACAATGGTGCAGTTGCTAACTCGAGGGAACCACGAGCCCATAAGGTGAGTAAACACATAGAGTGCAAGTACCACCTGATACGAGAAATCGTAAAGAGGGGAGACATGATCGTGGCCAAGATAGCTTCAGAGGACAACCTTGCAGATCCTTTCACCAAGCCATTGACCCCAAAGGTCTTTGAGAGGCATATGGAGGGCATGGGAGTCAGATTCTTGAGATAGCCATGTGAGTGAGCTTAAAGGTGTTCTAGAGTTTTCATTATGACAGCAGTGTAATAGCGGGTTGGACAGTTTTTGTACTTCTTAGCATAGCTTTGAGTATTAGTGGGAGATTGTTAGTTTTGAATACAGAAAAGCTATGGCTTGTATCAAAAACTAATATCCACAGATGACATATCATTTTCTTTCAGTATAAATTTGTTCCTTTATATCATAGAACTAGATAACGGGGTGTGGACAGACACAGTAGATGCCGTTATTGGTTAAAGTTTTGATATATAAAAAGTATGCTCGAAACCGAGATAGTCTGAACATACTATCGGTATAGGTTATTGTGTGGTTTGGAAATTAGTTTATCTAAACTATTTTAAATCACACAGATATGCCCGGGGCATATTGAGCACGACCAGTTTGGATAGAATTGACTTATACTGATCAGCGTAGTCAATTTGGTCCTAGTATTCCGTCTCTCAATCCCGAGATTGGGATGGGCGTGAGGGTTGGATATCATGTGCTTTGATTTGCCAAAGAGTGAGGTCAATTGAGGCCAATACCTTGGTAAGTTGGGTATACGGTGTTTAGCTTCTTACGTGCCGTTGCTACTCAGAGGAATCCACGTACCGGTTCGCCGGGTTGATGGTGCTCCCGAGATGAGCTCGTAAGGTTATTATACTAAACCCGGCCGGTGAACTTTATGTTCGGTATAATAAAAGGACGAGTGGTACTAATCTCGGAAACCAAGAAGTCGGTGAATTAATTTGTCAGTAAATTGATAAATCGACGAGCACTAGATCTTTAATGTGGGGAGATAGAATAAAATATAATGGCACGATGTAAAGTCGTTTTCGAGCGGTAGTTCCATAATTGGTCCGTTAGTGGTACGACCGGTTATGCATTTGATTAATCGACAAGGTAAATTAATTAATCCGAAAGGTTTAATTAATATTTAATCGACAAAGTGAATTTAGAAATTAATTCGATATTGAATTAATTAATTCTAAGGGTTCGATTAAATTAAATTAACAAAGTGGATTAAATAAATTAATTTAAATGGGTCGATTGGAGTTGATTAGTCGGGAAGACTTAGCGGTCAACGAAAGTCAAATTTTAAGGCCTAACTCGAGAGCCCATTAGGTCTCCAATCGAGCTCCTATAAATAGAATAACTTGAGACCAAAGAAAACTAAGAAATCTTGCAAGACAAGTCTTGCCCGTTTTAGAGTAAGAAAGTTCTAGAGAGAGAACTTCTACCCTTTGAAGTTTTCACTCAAAAACGAACTAGATTTCTTGCTCTCGGGTTGGATTCAACCCAAAGATCAAACCTTGAATTTATTTTTCAAAAAGGGCTGGGCCAGTTTTCTGTTCGGTCTTCATAAAATCGCTGCTGCCGCGATGCCCGGCGTTGGTTGCTTCCTCCTCAAGTATTGCGCGGTTGATTCGAGGATAACCTGGGTCGATCTCCTTCTTTAGATGGGTGATCCTCAGGTGGTTCTTGTCTAGATCACCAGTGAGTTTTCAGGTGGAAAATCAGCGGGAACTGGGCTGGGCAGTAGCGGTTTTAAAGCAGAAGGCACAGCAGTTTTAAGGGTTTTGTTTGATCAGTTTTTGGGTTTCTTAAATTCGATTTGATAGATTTCTTTGTGGGTTTTCGTGGGCTAAGCGAGTAAGCTTCGATAGATTATTGCCCACGCAATATTCGAAGTGTTCTTGGAGAATCGATTGGATTTCTTTTGGAATCGCAACAAAGAATTGGTTTTTCTTTAAGCAAGGGACTTCGCTACAAAAGGTATAATCTTTACATTCTGCTTAATTAAAGATTTAATTTTTTGTGTCCCGATTAATAAATTAAATAAGTATAAGCCTAGATCCGTTCATGGGTAAACTAATTTGAGCCTGAGCTTGGTCGAAAGCTTCCGATTCTGGAATGCATTGTACAAAAGTGATGTTTTTGATTTAGCCCGGGCTTGTTCAGTTTTCCTTCAGGAAAGACACAGTAGATCCCGTTATTGGTTAAAGTATTGTTATATAAAAAGTATGCTCGTAACTTAGATAGTCTGAACATACTATCAGTATAAGTTATCGTGTGATTTATAAATTAGTTTGTCTAGACTAATTAAATCACACGGATATGCTCGGGGCATATTGAGCACGACCAGTTTGGATAGAATTGACTTGTACTGATCAGCGTAGTCAATTCAGTCCTAGTATTCAGTCTCTCAATCCTGAGATTGGGACGGGCGTGAGAGTTAGATATAGTATCCTTTGATGTGCCAAAGAGTGTGGTCAATTGAGGCCTATACCTCGGTAGGTTGAGTATGCGGTGTTTAGCTTCTTACGTGCCGTTGCTAGTCATAGGAATCCACGTACCTGTTCCTCGGGGTGATGGTGCTGCCGAGATGAGATCGTAAGGTTTATTGTACTAAAACTGGCCAATGAACTTTACGTCTGGTATAATAAGAAAGTCGAGTGGTACTAATATTTGATACCAAGAAGTCGGTGAATTAGTTTGTCAGTAAATTGATAAACCGATGAGCACCAGATCTTTGATGTGGGGAGATAGAAGAAAATATAGTGGCGCGATGTAAAATCATTTTTGAGCGGTAGTTCCATAATCGGTCCTTTAGTGGTACGACTAATTATGCGTTTGACTAATCGATAAAGTGAATTAATTAATCCTAAAGGTTTAATTAATATTTAATTGACAAAGTGGATTAAGAAAATTAATTTTATATGAATTAATTAATCATAAGGTTCGATTTAATTAAATTAACAAAGTGGGTTAAAGAATTAACTCAAAATGATCGATTGGAGTTGACTAGTCTAGAAAAGACTAAGGGGTCAACAAAAGTCAAACTAAAAGGTCCAACTCAAAGGGCCATTAGGTTTCCTTAGACGCTCCCTATAAATATCTCTTGTTAGGCATTTGAAGACATAAGGAAACTTAGAGAGGCAACTCTAGAGTGAGAAAGAGAAATCTAAACAGAGATCTTCCTTCTTTGATCTCTTTCAAAGTCGATTTCGATCTTTCTTTTTCGTAAAAACTCAGCCCAAGACAAAAAGATCATAGGCCAGTAGTTTTTGGATCTTGATTCACCGCCTAGTGGGTTCGCCTCCACCGATTTGTTCTCTCTGCCGGTTTCGCGAATTTTGGCGACTGTTTATCTCCCCGGCACGTTGATCTGGCAATGATTGTGTAGATTTCTTGTTCTCTTGGTGATCCACGATTTTTGTTGTGTTGATCGCGGCTGGGATTTGGTGTTTTGGTTGCCCGGAATCTCTTGTTGGAGATAAATTGTGTGGCAGTTTTAGAGCGAACAAGTTCCGAGCTAAATCTATTTTGGGCAGATTGAGTTTTTTCGAAGTGGGTTTCCTTGGGATTTCTTCATTTTGCTTTGGGCTACTCCGTAGACACTAGTCCACACTAGTTCGGAGTCGATTTGGTGTTATTCTTCAGATTTCTTGTGGAATTCGCTTGCCCGAAGTTTTGGTTTTCTTATTTTCGTTGCACTTCGCTACAAAGGTATATCCTTTAGACTTTCCGCTTTTAATTAAAGGTGGAATCTTTGTATGTCAATTTACATTTTAATAAATTAAATAAGTATAAACCTAGATCTGTTCAGGGGAAAATGAATTTGAGCCTGAGCTTTGTCGAAAGTTTTCGATTCTGGAATGCATCACACGAAAGTAAGATTTTTGATTTAGCCCAGGCTTGTTATGATTTCCTTCAAATTGGTATCAAAGCGAGTGTTTTGGCTTTATACTTGTTTAATTTATTACACGGCTATATTTTGGCATTATTATTTTTGTTGAAATGTTTAAACAGGTGGTTATTAGTTTCTCGGCTATTTTGGTAGAATTTATTTTTCGTTCATAAACCCCAGGACATGTCCGGGCTCGTATTGTTTTTGAATGGAAATGTCTGTAATAGTAATAACCAGGAGCTAGAAGTCGTGTAGGATTAGATAAATCTTGTAGTAGGATTTAATCTAATGTTGTTTTTAAATTCCTAGAAAAAAGCGTCGTATATAGGAATTTATGTATTATGACGAAGACGTTATTTTGGGTAACTTATATTCGTGGGTTTTGGTTTCTCATAATTTTGGGTGATTCTTAATTATGTAGAAAACCGAAAAAACCCGGGCGAATCGAGAGGAATCCAAATAACGAGTGAGAGCGACAAGACGGGACGTGTCACCGAGGCGTCAAGGAATCAACGATAGGGAAGGCCATAATAGTTAGGAAATTTTATTTCTTTAATTTCCCGTATTTATGTCTTTTCATTGATTGTGTGTTTTCAATTTATTTGCATGAACGAAAACCAAACCGTTTTAAAAGGTAAAGTGCAATTAACTAAGGTAGATTATTCACATATTAAAACTCCAAGGTTTGATGGGTGCGAATATCCATAGTTAAGATATTTCATGTTAAAACGTAAAAATCCTCAAACTTAAAAATCTAAGTGGAAACGGGTTGGTAAATATCCTCATGGCCTCCATTACATTTTCATATGTCATGGGGTTAGATCGACACGCTGGCCAAGGGCCTTCTTCCCTACGGATAAGTCCTCAACCCCAAGATATCACTAGATTGAATTTCTAAAGGGATGACTATAGCAATTTTAATTGGAGAAAGTTGCCACACCCTGGCTAACCGAGGTGCATTAGTATCCTAAGTAACAAGTTTAGAAGTCACGTAATGGTAAACACTTAGTGTATCGTTTGTAGTATTCCTCCTAAAAGGTTACGATTCTTATGATTATGGCTATTGATTATTAATTTCATTGATCATATGATCGTTGGTCAGATAATGGAATTAATGAACTTCGGTTCTTCTCGAACAAATGTGGATTGGCGTAGACGTTCACCCAACGTGATCTGCGTTAATCCCTGTGTGAGAGATGTCGGTAGGAGAATGTATTGTTTTCAGGATATCAATATTTCAAAAGAAGTATACTGAAACTTGACTGTTTATTTTTCAGTTGTTGATATGTCGTTCAACCCGCTAACTATCGTATTGAATCAGAACAAACTTACGGGTCTTAATTACATTGACTGGAAATGTAACCTAGACATTGTCCTCACTGCTGAGGGTTACAAATGCGTGCTCACTGAGGAGTGCCCCCTAAGCCCAGTGATGATGCCACCCCTGAGTAACGAGAGTCATATACAAGGTGGCAGAAGGCTGATGAGATGACCCGGGGCTACATATTGGCTTCTATGTTGAGTGTACTACAGCACCACCATCAGTTGTTTACCTCAGCCTACGATATGATGCTCAACCTCAGAGAGATGTTTGGACATCAGGGCAGGGCAGCTAAGCAGTTAGCTGTGAGGAAACTCATGAATGCTAGGATAACTGAAGGCATCTCAGTGAGGGATCACGTAATGGACATGACGAGCTACATCAATGAGATCGAGGTATTAGGAGGTGATATTGATGGGGAGACCTAGGCCAATATCATCCTCTAGAGCTTGCCCCCTTAGTTTTGATCAGTTCTGGTTGAACTATAATATGTGCAAGCTCTCATATTCACTTCCCGAGCTCATGACTGCATTGGTGTCTGCTAAGGGTCACTTCGCAAAGAAGAAGCAAGCCTTGGCTACTGTTGGTCCCTCAGGTTCCTCTGCTGGGCTCAAAGCCAGGAAACACAAAAGGAAAAAAAGCCAGAAAGCAGGAGCTGATCATGAACCCAAGGCGGGCATTGCCAAGAAGCATAAGTCGAAATGCACGTGCTTTAGATGTGGCAAGGAGGGACATTGGAAGAAGGATTGCCAGAAGCCTCGAGGTATGTGTAAATTTTCCCTAGTTACTGAGACGTGTTTAGCGGCGATTCTCACAGATACTTGGTGTGTGGATTCAGGAGCCACTGATCACCTTTTGTAATTTTTTCCAGGGGTTCCAAGTGACCCAGCTGCTTAGAGAGGGAGAGTTGTAGGTCTACCTTGGAGATACTACTGTAGTTTCTGTTGTTGTAGTGGGAGTTTTATTGTTTTATTTTTTAGACTCTATTTTACATTTGAGAGATTGTCTTTATGTATACAGTTTTTGAAATAATTTACTTTCAGTTTCTAAACTTTTATTGGATGGTTATAAGTGTGTTTTTCTAATAATTTTATTTTTATTATAAAGAACCAGGGGCTTATATGTTCCGGTACATTAGTTGACAATCTATTTTTAATTTAGACGAACACCCCAGTTGTGCAAAACACATAAACTAGTAACTCATCACCGAATCATAGTAAGAGAAAAGAGTCTTCCCCTTTGAATCAAACTTATCTTTGGCACCTGAGACTAGGTCACATTAACCTTAGTAGGATTCAAAGGTTGGTCAATGATTGGTCTTTAGACTCATTAGATATTGATAGTTTTCCTACATGTGAGTCCTGTTTGGAGGGTAAAATGACCAAGAAGCCTTTCAAGGCAAAAGGGTATAGGGCCAAAGAGGTTTTAGAATTGATGCATTCTGACTTGTGTGGGCCTATGTCAGTTCATGATAGAGGTGGTTATGAGTATTTCGTGACATTCACGGATGATTACTCTAGATATGGATACATATACCTGATGCGCCACAAGTCTGAATGCTTTGGCAAGTTCAAAGAGTTTAAGGCTGAGGTGGAGAACCATCTGGGTAAGAGTATCAAAACCCTGCGATCTGATCGCAGTGGCGAATATCTATTTGTCAGAGGAGGGTATTCAGTCCCACTTGTCTGCACCTGGCACACCCCAGGAAAATGGTGTAGTAGAGAGAAGGAACATGACTCTTATGGATATGGTTAGATCGATGATGAGTTATAGCGAGTTGCCTACCTCGTTTTGGGGTTATGCCTTAGAGACAGCGTGTTATATCCTTAATCTCGTACCATCTAAATCTGTGCGTACGACACCCCTAGAGTTATGGACTAGGCGAAAGCCTAGTCTGAGACATCTCCAGATTTAGCGTTGTACAACACATGTGCTCGAGGCAGATGCAGGTAAGCTAGATTCAAGATCAAAGGCTATGTTTTTTGTTGGCTACCCCAAAGGAACAAGAGGTGGTATATTTTATAGTCCTCAGGATCAGAAAGTGGTGGTGAGCACCAATGCCAGATTTCTTGAGGAGAACTATATTTTATATCACAAGTCAAACAGCAAGGTAGTATTGGAAAAGCTTAGAAGTCAGTCTATTATTCTAGATGCACGAGTATAGGAAGACACACCACAAGAGACTACACACACTATCACAGATGATGCTCTTACACAGGCTGCACCTCATCGTAATGGGAGGGTTATCAGTTAGCCCTAGAGGTATGTGGGTTTGGGTGAGTCTTCAGACTTTATCCCTGGAGCTCATAAACCATATCCAGTTAGCTACAATGAGGCTCTATAGGATAAAGATGCAGATTCTTGGCAGAGAGCGATGATTGTGGAGATAGATTCTATGGACTCAAATCAGGTCTTTGAGCTGGTAGACCTTCCTGATGGGTTTCGGCCTATTGGGTACAAATAGGTCTACAAGCGAAAAAAATGATCTGACTGGAGGGTTGAGACCTTCAAGGGTAGGCTTGTGGCGAATGGGTATTCTCAGAAAAAGGGTGTCAATTATGAGGAGATCTCTTCACCGGTAGCTATGCTTAAGTCAATTCGGATTCTTTTGGCCATATCTGCTCATTTGGACTATGAGATTTAGCAGATGGACGTCAAGACAGTTTTCCTTAATGGAAGTCTTGAGAGGACCATCTTTGTGCAGCAATCAGAGGGTTTTATTGTTCAGGGCCAAGAGCACAAGGTATGCAGGCTCAGGAGGTCCATTTATGGACTTAAGAAAGCATATAGATCTGGGAACATACATTTTGACGAGGTTATCCAGTCCTATGAATTCACTCAGTGTCTGGATGAGCAGTGTGTATCGTAGGCGTGATGGTGATACGGTGGTTTTTCTCGTACTTTACGTAGATGACATCCTTCTGATTAGCAACAGTAAGAAGGTGTTGTTAGATGTAAAGGCATAGTTGTTCAGGCAATTTGATATGAAGGATTTAGGAGAGGGTGGCCATATCCTTGGGATTAAGATTATTTGAGATCGTAGGAGACGTTCTGTGACACTCTCCTCGGCATCCTACTTAGACATGATTTTGGTGCATTTTAACATACAGTTCTGTGACACTCTCCTAGGCATCCTACTTAGACATGATTTTGGTGCATTTTAACATACAGAACTCTAAGAGGGGTTCACTACCTTGCAGGTATGGAGTGCATCTAACAAAGGAGTTTACTACCTTTCAGGCATGGAGTGCATCTATCAAAGGAGCAGTTTTCCAAGACTGCTGAGGAGATAGATGCCATACAGGCGGTACCCTATATTTCTGCAGTGGGTAGCCTCATGTATGCTATGTTATGTACGAGGCTTGATATTTGCTTTACCGTTGCCATGTTTAGTAGATATCAGAGTAACCCTAGGAAGGCTCATTAGGAGGTAGTAAAATACATTGCCAAGTACTTGAGCACGGTGAGAATCATGTCCTAGTTTATAGAGCTTACACAAATTCGAACTGTCACGGTGATTTAGATAAGAGTAAGTCTACCTCTAGGTTTGTGTTTACTCTAAGAGGTGGAGCTATAGTATGGCGGAGTGTTAAGCATAAATGTGTGGCAGACTCCACCATGGAGGCTGAGTACGTTGCCGCATCAGAGGCAACGAAAGAAGCTGTATGGCTTTGGAGCTTCCTGATGGACTTGGATGTGGTTCCTGAGTTGCGTAGGTCTATCACAATTTACTGTGATAACAATGGTGCAGTTGCTAACTCGAGGGAGTGCAAGTACAACCTAATAGGAGAGATCATAAATTGGGGAGATGTGACCGTGGCCAAGATAGCATCAGATGACAACCTTATAGATCCTTTCACAAATCCATTGACCTCAAAGGTCTTTGAGAGACATGTGGAGGGCATGGGAGTTAAATGCTTGATGGAGCCATGTGAGCGAGCTTAAAGGTGTTATATAAATTTCATTATGACAGTAGTGTAATAGCGGGTTGGACAGGTTTTGTACTTCTTAGCATAGCCTTGAGTATTAGTTGGAGATTGTTAGTTTTGAATACAGAAAAGCTATGGCTTGTATCAAAAACTAATATCCACAGTTGGCATACCATTTATGATTCAGTATAACAGTGTTCCATTATATCATACAACTAGCTAACGAGGTGTGAAAAGACATAGTAGATCTCGTTATTGGTTAAAGTATTGATAGATAAAAAGAATGCTCGTAACTAAGATAGTCTGAATATACTATCAGTATAGGTTATCGTATGATTTGGAAATTAGTTTGTCTAGACTAATTAAATCATACGGA
The DNA here is from genome assembly GCA_030378225.1 of Knoxia roxburghii. Lineage (NCBI taxonomy): Eukaryota > Viridiplantae > Streptophyta > Magnoliopsida > Gentianales > Rubiaceae > Knoxia > Knoxia roxburghii. Next base: position 37,294,805 of record CM059415.1, on the reverse strand, counting down.
TATTCCCGGGACATATTGCATGACCAGTTTGGATAGAATTAACTTGTACTGATCGGCGTAGTTAATTCGGTCCTATTATTCTAATCTCTTAATCTCGATATTGGGACGGGCATAAGAGTTAGATATTGTATGCTTTGATTTGTGGTTAATTGAGGCCTAAATCTCAGTAAGTTTGGTATGCGCTAGCTTATTGTGTGCGATTGCTAGTCGGAGGAATCCACGTACCGGTTCGCCTGGTTGATGGTGCTCTCGAGATGAGCTCGTGAGGTTTATTATACTAAAACCGGCGGGTGGATTTTATGTCCGGTATAATAAGAAAGTTGAGTTGTACTAATCTCGGATACCAAGAAGTTGGTGAATTAATTTTTCAGTAAATTAATGCACCGACGAGCACTAGATCTTTGATGTGGGGATATAGAAGAATAATAAAGTGAGCGCGATGTAAAGTCATTTTTGAATGGTAGTTCCATAATTGGTTCGTTAGTGGTATGACTAATTATGCGTTTGACTAATCAAAAAAGTGAATTAATTAGTCATAAAGGTTTAATTAATATTTAATTGACTAAGTGGATTAAGAAATTAAATCATATTGAATTAATTAATCCTAAGGGTTCGATTAAATTAAATTAACGAAGTGAGTTAAGAAATTAATTCAAAAGGCTCAATTGGAGTTGATTAGTCTAGGGAAGACTAAGGGGTCAACGAAAGTAAAAAACTAAGGCCCAACTCAAAGGCCCGCTAGGTCTCCCAAGGAGTTCCCTATAAATAGCTAATGTTAGGCACATTTGAAAAATTAGAAACCTTGTAGGCAAATGCCTTAGAGTGAGAAAGACAAGCCTAGAGAGAGAACTTCCTCTCCTTCCTTGAGAGTTATTTTTCAAAGTCGGTTTGCAATCTTTTTGTTCAAGAAACTTAGCCCATGATTCTAGAATCCCAAGACCACCGCCTGGAAGTTCAAACGCCACTCGAGAAGTCCGTTCGCCACTCTTTTTCTGGGCAGTTACCGCCGCCTGCATTTTTTGGATTTTTCAGCGCCGTTTTGGTGCATTTTCATAGTGGGCTTTGTTTATTTGTTTCGTTGATCCTTTGGCTCATTCCTTTTGGTTCACCAAAGTCTAGATCTACGAGCAAATAGCTTACCCACGAAGTTTTATTGAGGCGGTGTGGGTTTTCAGATCAGAATCTGTTTCCCGGGCTATATCCGTTTTTCAGATCTGTGAGTTTCTTGAAGTGGGTTTCTTTGGATTTCTTTTCTAGTGTCTTTAGCCTCCTCATAGACACTTGCCTACCCAAGTTCGAGGTTGTTTGGAGTTATCCTTGGGATTTTGAGTGGATTTCGCAGCGAAGCGGTAAATAGGTAGCAGGCGGTAAAGAAGCACAGCAATTTTCAGGCAACGATCTGCTGAGGATCTGACTAGTTTTTCAAAGTGGGTCTAATATGGATCTCTTCCTTAGTGGCTTAGCTACCTTTTGGATAGTCGCCCACACGATTTTGAGGTAGAGACAGAGTTTTTCTAGGGATTCTCTCGTAATTGGTCCCAGGCGGTAAACAGTAGAATTTTAAGCTTTGGTTTTCTTATTGCTAGGGACACGTTTCAAAGGTATAATATTTAAGCCTTCCACTTTAAATTAAAGATTTAATTGTTAGTGTGTCGTTTTAATAAATTGAACTAGTATAAGCCTAAATCCGTTTAGGAAAAATGAACTTGAGCCTGAGCAGAGTCGAAAGTCTCCAATTCTGGAATGCATTACACGAAAGTGAGATCTTCAATTTAGCCTGGATTTGTTCTATTTCCTTTAAGCAGTTCCTTATGCTTCGGCAGTAGGAAGTCTCATGTATGCAATGTTGTGTACGAGGCCTGATATCTATTATGCCTTTGGCATTGTAAGCAGATATCAGAGTAACCTCGGGAAGCTCATTAGGAGGGAGTAAAATGCATTCTCAAGTATTTGCGTAGAACCAGAGACCAAGTATTGGTCTATCAGGCACCTGAGCTGGTACATCGAGGTTACACAGATTCATATTTCAAAGACGACAGGGATAAGAGCAAGTCTACCTCAGGGTATGTGTTTACTTTGGGAGGTTGAGCCATAGTTTGGCTGACTGTAAAGCAGAAATGCGTGGTGGACTCTACCATAGAGGCTGAATACTTTGCCGCATCAGAGGCAGTGAAAGAAGCAGTGTGGCTCAAGAATTTCTGAGTGGAATTAGATGTGATTCATGATTTGCAGAAGTCAATCACAGTGTACTGTGATAACAACGGTTCAGCAGCAAACTCGAAGGAACCATGAGCCCACAAGGTGAGTAAAAACATACAGCGCAAGTTCCACCAGATACAAGATATCGTCAAAAAGAAGACGTGATAGTGCCAAAGATAGCATCAGAGGATAACCTTGAAAATCCTTTCACGTAGACATTGACTTCAAAAGTCTTTGTGGCTCATGTGGAGGTCATGGAGATCAGATACTTAGGAGAGCCATTATAGTTTTTCTAGATATATTGTAGATTGTAAAAGATTCAATGTAGTTATATACTTAAAGCACAGGTTCAGTATTAGTGGGGGATTGTTAGATTTGAATACATAAGCTATGCTTGTATTGTACTTTTTCCCAGTTAATATATCAATTTAATCTTTTGGTTTATATGTTATGCATGTTTAGTCTATTTACATTATATAGTTAGATGATGAGGCGTCTGGTGTGACAACGTTGATCTTATCATTGGTTAAAAGACAAAATATGTAAATGAAGTTCGTAAACGAGACAATTTTGGACACGCTGTTGGTCTAGGTTATTATGTGATTCAGATAATTGGTTTGTCTAAAATAATTGAATCATATAGATATACCCAGGGCATATTGAACTTGACCATTTAGAATGATTTTTCTTGTACTGATTTAATAGACAATTCGTTCTTAATATTCTATCTCTTAATCCCTAGATTTGAGCGGGTATGAGGATTAGACATAGCGTACTTTGATTTGCTAATGGGTGAGGTCAATTGTGGCCAACAGTCTCGGTGGATTGGGTGCGCGTGTTTAGTTACTTGGTGTGTTGTTGCTCGTCGAAAGGAAACCATGTACCGGTGTGTCCGGGGTGATGGTGCTCCCAAGATGAGCTCATTATGTTTATTATACTAAACCCAACTGGTGGACTTATTTCCGGTATAGCAAAAAAGGTCGAGTGGTACTAGTCTCAAAATTAAAGAAGTTAATTAATTAATTTATCAGTAAATTAATAAATTAAGAAGAACTAAATCTTTGATGTGGGGAGATTAAGAATAAATTAATTTAGTTATTCTGAAAGTAATTCTGGTGTAGGATGGTAGTGTCAAAATTAATCCGTTAGTGGTACGATTAATTTTATAATTGGTTAATTGAATAAATAGAATTAATTATTTAATTAATTATTCCTAAGGGTTAATTAAGCAATTAACAAAGTGAAATTAATTAATTAATTAATTAATTAATTAATTAAGTCTTAAGTTTCAATTAGAATTAGGAAATCCAAGAGATCAGAAAATCTAATTGGATTTGGATTATCCTATTAGATTGGTTATGTTGGAGTTGAATACATAAGCTATGCTTGTATTGTACATTTTCCCAGTTAATATATCGATTTATGTCCTAGTTATATTTGTTCATTTATATTATGTAGTTAGATGATGAGGTGTCTTGTGTGACACAGTATATCTTATCATTGGTTAAAAGACATAATATATAAAGGAGTTTCGTAACCAAGATAGTTTTGGACAAACTGTCGGTTTAGGTTATTATGTGATTCGGACAATTGGTTTATCTAGACTTTTTGAATCATATAGATATGCCCGACGCATATTGAACTTGACCATTTAGAATGATTTGGCTTGTACTGATTTAATAGACAAATCGTTATTAGTATTCTATCTCTTAATCCCTAGACTCGAGTGGGCATGAGGATTAAACATAGTGTACTTTGATTTGCCAATGGATGAGGTCTATTGTGGACAATAATCTCGAAAGGTTGGGTGCGTATGTTTAGTTGCTTGGTGTGTTGCTGATTGTCGAAAGGAAACCATGTACCGGTGCATCCGAGGTGATGGTGTTCCCGAGATGAGCTCGTTATGTTTATTATACTAAACCCAGCTGGTGGACTTATGTCCAGTATAGTAAAAAAGTCGAGTGGTACTAGTAAATAAATTAATTTATTAGTAAATTAAAAAATTAACGAGCACTATATCTTTGATGTGGAGAGATCATGAATAAATTAATTAAGTTGTTTCGGAAGCAATTCTGGTGTAGGATGGTAGTGCCAAAATTAATCTGTTAGTGGTACGATTAATTTTGTAATGGGTTAATTGAATAAGTAGAATTAATTAATTGATTAATTATTCCTAATGGTTAATTGAGTAATTAACAAAGTGAAATTATTTAATTAATTAATTAAGTCTTAAGTTTCAATTAGAATTAGGAAATCCTAGATATTAGAAAATCTAATTGGATTTTGTTTATCCTATTAGATTGGATTTGGAAACTAATTAATTACCTAAACCCATTAGGAAGACCGATCCTAAACCAACTTGGGGTCTCTCTTGTAACTCTATATATAGACAAGGGATTAGCTATTCCACAATATACAATTCATAAGTTTTCAAGACAAGAAAATTTAGAGAGAGAAATCCTAGAGAGAGAAAATGTTCTCTCTCTTAAAGTGAGATTTCCAAAGCTTTATAGCAGCCGAAATTCTTCTTATTTTTGGCAGCAACGTGTAGCTTTCTCTCTCCGGGCGGTGCATTTATTGTACCTGCCAGGTGCAGCGGTGCTCGAATTTTCTGGCAGGTGGATTGTGGTGATTAGCTGATCAAATTGCTAGTTAGATTGCTGCCCACACAGCATACAAGCAAGGTCTTAAGGCATACAAGAGAATCACCTGAGTGTACGCTTTAATAGGTAATTCTTATGTTTTCGCTTAATTAAGAATTTTTGTTGCGTGGTAATTCGAATAGGTGCAAACCCAGATCCTACGCAATGTTATTGTGCTAGAGTCTATGCCTGGCCAGAGATTCTGATTCTGGAATGCATAGCACGAAAGTGAGTTTCTGGCTAGGCCCATGCAGATAATCTTTCAGGTTACCTAATTGGATTTAGAAACTAATTAATTACCTAAACACATTAGGAAGACCAATCCTAAACCAACTTGGCGTCTCTCTTGTAGCTCTATATATAGACAAGGGATTATCAATTCTATAACACACAATTCATAAGTTTTCAAGACTATAAAACTAGAGAGATAAAATCCTAGAGAGAATTATTTTTGTCCTTAAGAATTGGATTTTTGTAAACTTCAAGCGGCTGAATTCTTCTCAAGAAATCAGCAGTTGGGTATCTTCGAATCTGGTAGCAAGTGAGTGGAATTCGGCGGCGCGTGAAGTCCATTATCTGGAGGTCAGTCTGCTCTTGAACATCACGCGCTGCGGCGGCAGGTCAGAGATTTTTCTGGCGAGAATTTTTTGTTGATTGCCAACCAATTGGTTCGTTGGTTCGTTGCCCACACAATGTTCGAGCCTAGTCTTGAGTCATACAAGTGATCACCTGAGTAACACGCATCGAAAGGTACTTTCTATGTTTCCGCTTTTAATTAGAAATATTTTGTTGTGTGATAAATCTAATGAGTACATACCAAGATCCTACGCAATGTTATTTCAAGCAAGGGTTGGAATAGCGATTGTGTTAGAGTCTAGGCCTGGATAAAGATTTAGATTCTGGAATGCATAGCACGAAAGTGAATTTTTGACAGGGCCCGGGCAGATAATCTTTCAATTGGTATCAAAGCCTGCTTTTGGGTTTTGTGCTTGTTCAATTTATTACATGGTTTTATTTGCTAGTGTTTTAGAAATCACGACTATTATGATTGCGTTTGTATGTTTAATTAAACCCCGAGACATGTCTGGGTTTGGTTTTATTATGAATGCTTATAATAATATAACCACATGCAGGAAGCCGTGTAGGATTAGATCAAATCTGTAGTAGGATTTTTTCTATGTAATTTCAATTTTAATTTACCTAGAAGCCTTGTAGTAGGAGAATTTTTTTTTTAATCGAAGGCGATATTTTGGGCGACTTGAATTCGTGGGTTTTGGGTTATCGTTAATTCGTAGAAACCCAAGAAAACCAAGAACAAATTACAAGAAGGCCAAGTAGTGTAGGAAAAGCGAAGGACGAATCAGAGGTGGTCAGTGGCACCGGTGATTCGCCGTCGGCCAGCACCAACGGTGCCTTCGCCGCGTAAGCCCAGCAACCACTGCGCAGTCGCATGGAGGCTGCAGCAGCAGTAGCGCATTGCTTTGTCTTGCACGTTTTGGCTCTTTTTTCCTCCAGAGTTTTTTTTTTTTAAATTCAACTTTTCAAGACTCAATCCATCGACTGGCATGACGGGACACGAGATCAAGGCAGACGATGGAAGCAATTAAAACCATGATAGTCGGGAAATTTATTTTTCATATTCATTTCCAGTATTTAAAGTTTTAATTTTTGTGCTTTAATTTTTGTGTTGTATTTTAGATGCATAATTTTAAAAAATGCTGGTTTTATGTTTTCATATATTTTACGATTAGTTAATTGCATGTTAAAACCGAAAAAACCATCAATTTTGAAATCTAATGGGAGCGAGTTGGTTTAATATCCCTATAGTCACCATTACGAGTTCATATGTGATGTGGGTGGTCTTGTGCATTGGCATTAGGGCCTTCCTCCATTCGGATGAGTCCAACCACAAGATTACTAGATTATGAATTTCAAAGTAAGATGACTAAAGTAAGTTTAACTAGGAGAAATGCAGTACCCACTCCATCTGAGGTGCACTGTCCTGAAGTAACAAGCTCAGAAGTCACGTAATGGCACACCCTTAGTGTACGATTTCTAGTATTCCTCCCATCAAGGTTACGCTGCTTATTTGTACGGCTGAAAGTACCAACTATTAGCTACATTGATCAATAGATCATTTGGTCAGATAGTGTAGTTAATGAACTTGGTTCTTCTCAAACGAATGTGGGTTAGTGTAAACGTCCACACTATTGTGGCTTGCGATAATCCCGATGAATGAGATGTTGGTGGTTTAAATTATTGATTTGAGGGATGTCAATAATTATTAGAATTTCTTATTATTTTCAAAATTCTAGGATTAGACACTAAAATATTGTCTGTTTATTTAATTTACAGTATTTGATATGGCATTCAATCCCTTAGCTACAATTTTGAAAGACAACAAACTTACTGGTCCCAATTATGTCGACTGGAGTCATAATTTAGACATTATCCTATCGGCTGAGTAGTATAATTTTGTGCTCACTGAAGTCTATCAAGATGTGCCTAACAATAGATCTCCTCAAGATGATAGGGATGCCTATGCGAGGTGGAGAAAAACGGATGGGATGGCGCGATGTTACATTCTGGCCTCTGTGTCGAATGTTCTGCAATATCAGCTTTATCCTATGGTCTCTGCCTTTAACATGATGGCTCACCTGAGAGAGATGTTTTTTCATCAAGGCAGGACAACTAGGCAATCAGCCATGAGAAAGATCATGAATACCATAATGGCCGAGGGCTCGTCGGTGACAGATCATGTGCTTCACATGATCAGCAACACCAATAAGATATAGATGTTGGGATATGAGATTGATCTATAAAGTCATATTGATATCATCTTCCAGAGCTTACCGTCTAGATGTGAGCAGTTTTGGGTCAACTACAACATGAACCAAAGAGTCTATACTCTTCCCTAGCTCTTAACAGCACTGGTGTCGGCCGAAGGCATCTTCCACAAGAATAACCAAACTTTGGTCACAGTGAAGGCTTCAAGCTCCTCTTCTACGCCTAAAGGCAAGTGCAAGAAGAAGAAGAATGCCACGAAATATGCTGCCATACCAGACATCACAAAGAAGAGTTTGCCTAAAGGCAAATGCTTCAAGTGCGGGAAAATGGGGCATTGGAAATTGGATTGTCAAAAGCTTAAAGGTACGATAGTTTCTGCATTAATTACTTAGACATGTTTAGCGACGATTCCTACAGATCTCTGGTGTGTGGATTCAGGCACCACTGACCATGTTTGTAATTCTTTGCAAGTCTAAATAACCCGGAAGCTTAGAGAAGGCGAGTTGGATATCTACTTGGGCGACACTACAAGAGTGCTAGTAGAAACAGTGGGAGTAGTTAGCCTAATTTTCAAAAGTTCTAGGCTAGATTTAGCTAATTGTCTTTATGTACCGAGTTTTAGAAGAACTTTGTTTCAGTTTCTAAACTCTTAAAGAATGGTTATAAGTTTATTTTTTCTGATGATTATGTTGTTATTAGAAAATATGGGAAACTTATTTGTTGTGGTTCATTAGATGAAAATTTGCTTATAATTAAATCAAACTCCCCTGTTGTACAAAACACATAGATAAATAGCGCATCATCTAACACTAATAAGAGGAAATAACCTTCTAAAATGAATCAAACCTATCTTTGGCATCTCATGATAGGTCATATAAACCTTTGTAGGATTCAAAGGTTGGTCAATGATGGATATTTAAATTCATTAGAGATTGACAGTTATTCAACCTGCGAATCTTGCTTGGAAGGTAAGATGACCAAGAGACCTTTTAAGGCAAAAGGTTATAGACCCAAAGAAGTATTAGAGTTAATTCACTCTGACTTGTGTGGACCAATGTCGGTCCAAGCACGAGGTGGGTTTGTGTATTTCGTGAAGTTCGCGGATGATTACTCAAGGTACGGATACATTTACCTATTGCGCCACAAGTCTGAATATTTTGGTAAATTCAAAGAGTATCGGGTAGATGTGGAGAAACTGAAAGATTATTTGCTCGGGCCTAGCCAGAAACTCACGTTCGTGCTATGCATTCAAAAATCAAAATCTCTGGCCAGGCCTAGACGCTAGCACAATGGCTATTCCAACCCTTTTGAAATAACATTGCGCAGGATTTGGGTTCTCACTTATTCAATTTACCACGCAACAAAATTTCTAATTAAAAGTGAAATCTTAGACAAATACCTTTGAAGCGTTAAATAAGGTGATTCTCTTGTATGCCTCAAGACTTTGATTTCATGTTGTTGTTGGAGTAGAATATATAAGCTATGCTTGAATTGTACAGTTTCCCTGTTTAATATATCAATTTGTGTTTCAGTCATATCTTGTTGTGCATTAATCGTCCATTTATATTATGTAAGTAGATGATGAGGTGTTTGGTGTGACACAGTAGATCTCATCATTGGTTGAAAGACATAATATATAAATGAGGTTCGTAACCGAGATAGCTTTGGACAAACTGTCAGTTTAGGTTATTATGTGATTCAGATAATTAGTTTGTCTAAATTAATTAAATCATATAGATATGCTCGGGGCATATTGAACTTGACTCTTAGGAATGATTTGTCTTTTACTGATTTAATAGACAAATCGATCCTTGTATTCTATCTCTAAATCCCTAGACTCGAGTGGGCATGAGGATTTGACATAGTGTACTTTGATCTGCCAATGGGTGAGGTCAAATGTGGCCAATAGTCTCGGTGGGTTGGGTGCGCGTGTTTAGTTACTTGGTGTGCTACTGCTTGTCGAAAGGAAACCATGTACCGGTGCATCTGGGGTGATGGTGCTCCCGAGATGAGCTCGAAATGTTTATTATACTAAACCCGGCCGGTGGACTTATGTCCGGTATAGTAAAAAGGTCGAGTGGTACTAGTCTCAGAATTAAAGAAGTTCATTAATTAATTTATCAGTAAATTAATTTTAATTAACGAGCACCATATATTTGATGTGGGGAGATTAATGAATATAATTTAATTAAGTTGTTCCAGAAGCAATTCTGGTGTAGGATGGTAGTGCCAAAATTAATCCGTAAGTGGTAAGATTAATTTTGTAATAGGTTAATTGAATAGGTATATTTAATTAATTAATTGGTTAATTGAATAGGTAGATTTAATTAATTAATTGGTTAATTATTCCTAAGGGTTAATTCAGTAATTAACAAAGTGGAATTATTTAATTAATTCCTAAGGGTTAATTAAGTAATTAACAAAGTGGAATTATTTAATTAATTAATTAAGTCTTAAGTTTCAATTGGAATTAGGAAATCCTAGAGATTAGGAATCCAGTAGGATTTGGTTATCCTATCAGATTGGTTGCCTAATTGGATTTGGAAACTAATTCATTACCTAAACCCATTAGGAAGACCAATCCCAAACCAACTTGGAGTCTCTCTTGTAACTCTATAAATAGACAAGGGATCAGTTATTCAAGACACACAATTCAACAATTAATCCACAGGATTTCTAGAGAGAGAAAACATTTCTCTCTCCAAGTCGAATTATCAAGAAAGTGTGCGGCTGGTTTTTAGGTTTCTAGTGGCTGAAATTTTGGCCTTGGTTTATACCAGCTGCGCGTAGCTTTATCTCTCTGCGGGCGGTGCGTTTATAGTACGTGCCAGGTGCTGTGGGGCTAGAGTTTTCTAGCAGGTGGATTGTGGTGAGTAGCTGATCAATTGACTTCTAGTTCGTTGCCAACACAACGTGAAGTCATAGTCTTGAGGCATACAAGAGAATCACCATGTGCACGCTTCAAAGATACTTTTCTAAGATTCCGCATTAATAGAAATTTTTGTTGCGTGGTAAATCGAGCAAGTGCAAACCCAGATCCTACCAAAATTCTTTCAGTTGTGTGGGCGATTTAGAAACCAATTGATCAGCTAATCACCACAATTCACGTGCCAGAAAATTCCAACACAGCTGCACCTAGCACGTACTGTAAATGCACCGCCTGAAGAGAGATAAAGCTACACACAGCTGGTATAAACAGGCTAAGAATTTCGGCCAAGAGGAGAAGAAAAATCAGCCCCCAATTGCTCTAAAAATCCGACTTTGAGAGAGAGAATTTTCTCTCTCTACATTATTGACTTATGAATCTATTGAATTGCGTGTCTTGAATAGCGAATCCCTTGTCAATATATAGAGTTATAAGAGAGACCCCAAGTTGGTTTAGGATTGGCCTTCCTACTGGGTTTCTATTTTCCTTCGATCCAGTTCCTGGATTGATCCACATCCAACTGATACAGGGATTCACTTTTCCCAAACCAGTTCCTGGTATGATTCACAACCAACTGACACAAGGATTCACTTATCCCAAACCAATTCCTGGTATGATTCACAACCAACTGACACGAGGATTAATTAATTACTTAAGTAAATCTACCTTTGTCAACAACCCAATACATAATTAATGGTATTACTAACGGATTAATTATGGCATTACCATCCTACACCATAATTGTTTCTGGAACAACTTAATTAAATTATATTCATAATCTCCCCACATCAAAGATATAGTGCTCATTAATATATTAATTTACTGATAAATTAATTAACTAACCTCTTTAATTCCGACTTGTACCATTCGACCTTTTTACTATGCCGGACATAAGTCCACCGGCCGTGTTTAGTATAATAAACTTTATGAGCTCATCTCGGGAGCACCATCACCCCAGATGCACCGGTACATGGTTTCCTTTCGACAAGTAGCAGCACACCAAGTAACTAAATACGCGCACCCAACCTACCGAGACTATTGGCCACAATTGACCTCACTCATTTGCAGATCAAAGTGCACTATGTCTAATCCTCATGCCCGCTCGAGTCTAGGGATTAAGAGATAGAATACCAAGAATGATTTGTCTATTAAATCAGTCCATGACAAATCATTCTTAATGGTCAAGTTCAATACGCCCCAGGCATATCTATATGATTCAATTAGTTTAGACAAACCAATTATCCGAATCACATAATAACCTAAACCGACAGTTTGTCCAAAGCTGTCTCAGTTACGAACCTCATTTATATATTATGTCTTTCAACCAATGATGAGATCTACTGTGTCACATAAGACACCTCATTATCTACTTACATAATATAATTGGACATATCATGCACAACAAGATATAACAAAAACATAAATTGATATATTACTGGGAAAATGTACAATACAAGCATAGCTTATGTATTCAACTCCAATAATCTCCCACTAATACTTAAGTTGTGCTTTAAGTATACAACTACATACAACTCCTATACATTCTGCTGCTATATATCTAAAAAATTGTCATGGCTCTCCTAAGTATCTGATTTCAATGCCCTCCACGTGAGCCTCAAAGACTTTTGAAGTCAATGTCTCGTGAACGGATCTGCAAGGTTATCCTCTGATGCTATCTTAGCCACGACCACGTCTTCCCTCTTTACGATGTCTCGTATCAGGTGGTACTTGCACTGTATATGTTTACTCGCCTTGTGGGCTCGTGGTTCCTTCGAGTTTGCTACTGCACCATTGTTATCACAATAAACCGTGATATACTTCTGCATACCAAGAATCACATCTAAGTCCACTTGGAAGTTCTGGAGCCATACTGCTTCTTTCGCTGCCTCTGATGTGGCAACGTACTCAGCCTCCATAATAGAGTCCACCACACATTTCTGCTTGACACTCCGCCAAACTATGGCTCCACCTCCCAGAGTAAACACATTCCCTGAGGTAGACTTGCTTTTGTCCCTGTCGTATTGGAAATCTGAATCTGTGTAACCTCGGGGTACCAGCTCAGGCACCTGATAGACCAGAACTTTGTCCCTCATTCTATGTAAATACTTGAGAATACATTTTATTGCCTCCCAATGAGCTTTCCTGGGGTTACTCTGATATCTGCTCACCATGCCAACGGTATAACAAATATTAGGCCTCGTACACAACATGGCATACATTAGACTTCCTACTGTCGAAGCATAAGGAATTGTCTTCTTGGCCTCTATCTCCTCAAAAGTCTTAGGGGACTGTTCTTTAGATAGATACACTCCATGTCTGAAAGGTATAAAACCTTTCTTGGAGTTATACATGTTAAAACCAGCCAGAATCATATCTATGTATGAAACTTGGGAGAGCGTTAATGAACGTTTGTTACGATCTCGAATTATCTTATCCCAAGGATATATCCCGCTTCCCTAAGTCCTTCATATCAAATTGCTTGGACAACCATGCCTTTACGTCTGATAACACTTTCTTGTTGTTGCCAATCAATAGAATGTTATCTACATAAAGCATAAAAAAACACCACTGAGTTTCCATCACGTTTACGGTACACACATTGCTCATCCGGACACTGAGTAAATCCAAAGGACTGGATTACCTCATTAAATCGGATGTTCTAAGATCTGGATGTCTGCTTAAGTCCGTAAATGGACCTTTTAAGCTTGTAAACCTTATGCTCTTGGCATTTTTCAATGAATCCCTCTGGTTGCTACATAAAGATGGTTTTCTCAAGACTTCCGTTTAGGAAAGCTGTCTTGACATCCATCTGCCAAATCTCATAATCTAAATGAGCAGCTATGGCCAAGAGAATCCGGATCGACTTAAGCATGGCTACTGGGGAAAAGGTTTCCTCATAATCGATTCCCTTTTTCTGAGTATACCCCATCGCCACCAGCCTAGCTTTAAAGGTTTCCACCTTCCAGTCAGGTCCTCTCTTACGTTTGTAGACCCACTTGTATCCAATGGGCTTGAACCCTTCTGGCAGGTCCACAAGCTCCCAGACTTGATTGTGGTCCATTGACCCATCTCGGATATCATTGCCTCACGCTAAGACTCTGCATCTTTATCTCGGAGAGCCTCATTGTAGTTAACCCAGGTCAGGTTCAGGCGCCCCTGGGACTAGGTCTGAGGCCTCTCCCATGCCAATAAACCGATCGGGCCGTCTCACAACCCTCCCACTACGACGAGGCACCATCTATGTAGGCACATCATCTGTGATCTCATGTGCAGTGTGTGGTGTATCTACTTGTGCAGGTGCATCAGGATTAGTAGTTTGTCATCTAAGCTCTTCTAGTACTATCTTACTCTTGGGCTTGTAATCTAAGACATAGTCATTTTCCAAAAATCTAGTGTTGGTACTAATCACAACCTTTTGATCTTTAGGACTATAAAACAGACCACCTTTCGTTCCCCTAGGATATCCTACAAACATCATTAATTTAGTTCTCGCATCTAACTTAGCCGTATCTGCCTTAAGCACATGTGCTGGGCAACCCTAAATTCTGAGATGTCTTAGACTGGGCTTGCGCCCATTCCACAACTCTAATGGGGTTAAAGGCACGGTTTTAGATGGTACAAGATTAAGAATATACATCGCCATTTCTAAGGGATATCCCCATAACGAACTTGGCAAACACTATAGCTCATCATAGACCTAACCATTTCCATGAGAGTCTGATTCCTCCTTTCTGCTACACCGTTCTACTGTGGCATGCCAGGTGCAGATAACTGAGACTGAATTCTGATCTCACTGAGGTATTCTCAAAATTCATGGGACAGGTACTCCCACCACGATCTTAACACAGTGTCTTGATACTCTTACCATGATGCTTCTCTACGTCTGCACAAAACTATTTGAACTTGCCAAAATATTTGGACTTGTGACGCATTAGGTAAATGTACCCGTACCTTGAGTAGTCATCCGTGAACGTCACGAAATACTCAAACCCACCTCGTGCCTGGACCGTCATTGGTCCACACAAGTTAGAATGAATCAACTCTAATACTTCCTTAGCTCTATAAGCTTTTGCTTTAAAAGGTCTCTTGGTCACCTTACCTTCCAAGCAAAATTCACAGGTAGCATAACTGTCAATCTCTAATGAACCTAAAGGTCCATCATTGACCAACCTCTGAGTCCTACTAAGGTTTATATGACCTAGCCTGAGATGCCAAAGATACTTTTGATTCATTTCAGAAGGTTTCTTCCTCTTATTAATATTAGATAAAGAGCTATCTGTTTCTATTTTCTTCACAACAGGGGAATTAGAGATAACCACAAATAAATTGTCAGCCAATGAACCAGAACAAATAAGTTTCTCATTTTTTCTAATAAATATAGACTCATCAGAAAAAACAAACTTATAACCGTTCTTTAAGAGTTTAGAAACCGAAATAAGGTTCTTTCTAAAACTCAGTACATAAGGACAATTAACTAACTCTAATCTACAATTTTTGAAATTTAAATTGACAACTCCCACTGCTTCTACTGACACTCTTGTAGTGTAGCCTATGCAGATGTCCAGTTCGCCCCCTCTAAGCTTCCGGGTTACTTGGAACCCCTACAAAGAATTACAAACATGATCAGTGGCGCCTGAATCCACACACCAAGTATCTGTGGGAATCACCGCTAAACATGTCTCAGTAATTAGGGCAAAAACTATCGTACCTTTAAGCTTTGGACAATCCGCTTTCCAGTGTCCCATTCTACCGCACTTGAAGCACTTGCCTTTGGGCTTGCTCCTTTTTGCGATCTCAGGCTTTGCAACAAGTTTCCTGGCATTTTTTTTCTTCTTATTCTTCTTTCCTTTAGGCACAGATGAAGAACCTAAAGCCTTTGCTGTGACCAAAGCTTGCTTCTTCTCGTGGAAGATGCCTTCGGCTGTCACCAAATCAGTTAAGAGCTCGGGTAGAGTATAGACTCTTTGGTTCATGTTGTAACTGACCCGAAACTGCTCAAAATAAAAGGGTAGGCACTGGAGGATAATATCTATCTGACTTTCTAGTTCAATTTCTCCTCCAAACACCTCTATCTCATTGATGTTACTGATCATGTGTTGCACATGATCTCTTACGGATCCGCCTTCAGCAATCTTTAAGTTCATTAATTTCCTCATGGCTATATGCCTAGCAGTCCTGCCTTGATACGCGAACATCTCTCTCAGGTGATCCATCATGTTGAAGGCAGAAACCATGGGATGAAGCTGATGTTGTAGAACATTTGAGACAAAGGCCAAAATATAGCATCGCGCCATCTCATCCTCTTTCTTCACCGGGCATAGGCATCCCTATCCTCTTGAAGAGAGTTCTCATCAGGCACATCTGGACATACTTCACTGAGTACAAACTTATATTGCTCAGCTGTCAGGACAATGTCCAAGTTACGACTCCAGTCGACATAATTGGTTCCAGTTAATTTATTGTCTTTCAAAATAGCAGCTAAGGGGTTGAATGCCATAACGATAAAACTATAAAATTAACAAACAGAAAATGTTTCAGTTATTAACCTAGAATTTTGAAAAACATGAAATTCTATTAATTATTGACTTCCCTCAAAACAATAATTATAATCCACCAACATCTCATCCACTGGGATTCTCGCAAGTCACGCAGTGTGGACGTTTACGCTAACCCACACTCGTTTGAGAAGAACAAAGTTCATTAACTACATTATCTGACCAAACAATCTATTGATCAATGTAGCTAATAGTCGGTGCTTTCAGCCATACAAATAAGCAGCGTAACCTCTTGGGAGGAATACTGTAGATCGTACACTAAGTGTATGCCATTACGTGACTTCTGAGTTTGTTATCTCAGGATAGTGCGCCTCAGATGGAGAGGGTGTTGCATTTCTCCTAGTTAAACTTACTATAGTCATCTTACTCAGAAATTCATAATCTAGAGATCTCGAAGCTGGACTCATCCGAATGGAGGAAGGCCCTAATGCCAACGCGCAAGCCCACCCACTTAGATTTTCAAATTGAGGGTTTTTCCAGTTTTAACATGCAATTAACTAACCCTAAGTTATATGCAACCATAAAACCAACATGTTTTAAAATCGTGCATCTAAAATACAGCATAAAAATTAAAACAATAAATACGAGAAATAAATACAAAGAATAAATTTCCTGACTATTATGGCTTTAATTGCTTCCATCTTTTGCCTTGATCTCATGTCCCGTCACGTCACGTCACTCGATGGAGAGAGTCTTGAACTTCAAAAAATAAAAACTGAAGGAAAAATTGGCAAAAAACGCAGCCTGAATGGGCCAAAAACACAGCCAAAGAAGTATTAGAGTTAATTCACTCTGACTTGTGTGGACCAATGTCAGTCCAAGCACGAGGTGGGTTTGAGTATTTCATGACATTCACGGATGATTACTCAAGGTACGGATACATTAATGTGCCACAAGTCCGAATGCTTTGGTAAATTCAAAGAGTATCGGGCAGATGTGGAGAAAATGAAAGATTATCTGCCCGGGCCTAGCCAGAAACTCATTTTCGTGCTATGCATTCTAGAATCAGAATCTCTGGCCAGGCCTAGACAATAGCACAATCGCTATTCCAACCCTTTTGAAATAACATTGCTCAGGATCTGGGTTCGCACTTATTCAATTTACCACGCAACAAAATTTCTAATTAAAACTTGAATCATAGAAAAATACCTTTGAAGCGTGCACTCAGGTGATTCTCTTGTATGCCTCAGGATTTTGATTTCATATTGTGTGGGCAATGATCTAGAAACCAATTGATCAGCTAATCACCACAATTTACCTGCAAGAAAATTCCAGCACCGCTGCACCTGCCACGTACTATAAACGCACCGCCTGGAGAGAGAGAGAAAGCTACATGCAGGTGGTATAAATAGGCCAAGAATTTTGACCAAGAGGAGAAGAAAAACCAGCTGCCAATTGCGCTAAAATTCTGACTTTGAGAGAAAGAATTTTCTCTCTCTAGATTCTTGAATTATGAATCTATTGAATTGTGTGTCTTGAATAGCTAATCCCTTGTCTATATATAGTTACAAGAGAGACCCCAAGTTGGTTTAGGATTGGCCTTCCTACTGGGTTTCCGTTTTCCTTCAATCCAGTTCCTGGACTGATACACATCCAACTGATACAGGGATTCAATTATCCTAAACCAGTTCCTAGTATGATTCATAACCAACTGACCCTGGGATTCACTTATCCCAAACCAGTTCCTGGTATGATTCACAACCAATTGAAAAAAGTTTTAATTAATTACTTAATTAATTAAATCTACCTTTGTCAACAACCCAATACATAATTAATCGTACCACTAACGGATAAATTATGGCACTACCATCCTACACCAGAATTGCTTCCGGAACAACTTAATTAAATTATATTCATAATCTCCTCACATCAAAGATATAGTGCTCGTTAATATATTAATTTACTGATAAATTAATTAATTAACCTCTTTAATTCCGAGACTAGTACCACTCAACCTTCTTACAATACCAGACATAAGTTCACCGGCCGGGTTTAGTATAATAAACTTTACGAGCTCATCTCAGTATGCACCGGTACATGGTTTTCTTGGAGCAAACAGCAGCACACCAAGTAACTAAACACGCGCACCCAACCTACAGAGACTATTGGCCATAATTGACCTCACATATTGGCAGATCTATACTATGTCTAATCCTCATGCCGCTTGAGTCTAGGGATTAAGAGATAGAATACCAAGAATGATTTGTCTATTAAATTAGTACAAGATAAATCATTCTTAATGGTTAAGTTCAATAAGCCCCGGGCATATCTATATGATTCAGTTAGTTTAGACAAACCAATTATCCAAATCACATAATAACCTAAACCGATAGTTTATCCAAAGCTATCTCGGTTACGAACCTCATTTATATATTATTTCTTTCAACCAATGATGAGATCTACTGTATCACACAGGACACCTCATCATCTACTTATATCATATAAATGGACATATCATGCACAACAAGATATAACCAAAAAATAAATTGATATATTACTGGGAAAATGTACACTACAAGCATAGCTTATGTATTCAACTCAAACAAAAACATTACGGTAAAAGTATCAAGACATTGTGATCTGATCGTGGTGGTGAGTACTTGTCCGACGAATTTTGAGAGTACCTCAGTGAGGTCGGAATTCAGTCTCAGTTGTCCGCACCTGGCAAACCACAGCAGAAATAAGGAACCGAACAATTTATGGAAATGGTTAGGTCAATGATGAGCTACAGTAATTTGCCAAGTTCGTTTTAGGGATATGCCTTAAAAACTGCAATGATATCCTTAATCTTGTACCATCTACAATCGTGCTTTTAAACCCGGTAGAGTTGTGGAACGGGCGTAAGCCCAGTCTAAGACATCTCATAATTTGGGATTACCCAGCACATGCACAGTCTAAGACATCTCAAAATTTGGGGTTACCCAGCACATGTGTTTAAGGTCGATGCGGCTAAGTTAGATGCAAGAACGGAATTAATGTTGTTTTTATGATATCCTAGAGGAACGAAAGGTGGTCTGTTTTATAGTCCTAAAGATCAGAAGATGATAGTTAGCACTAACGCCAAATTTTTAGAGGAAGACTATATTCTAGATCACAAGCCCAAGAGTAAGATAGTACTAGAAGAGCTTATAAAACAATCTGATAATCCTGATGCACTAGCACAAGTAGATACACCACACCGCACAAGATATCACAGATGATGCGCCTACACAGGTGGTGCCTCGTCGTAGTGGGATGGTTGTAAGACAGCCCGACGGGTTCATTGGCATGGGAGAGACTTCAGACCTAGTCCCATATGCACCTAAGCCTGACCCAGTGAACTACAATGAGGCTCTCCGAGATAATGATGTAGAATCTTGGCAGAAAGTAATGATATCCGAGATGGGGTCGATAGAGCACAATCAAGTCTGGAAGCTTATGGACCTACCTGATGGTTTCAAACTCATTGGATATAAGTAGGTCTAAAAACACAAAAGAGGGATTCGTTGAATGGAAGTCTTAAGGAAACCATCTTCATGCAACAACCAGAGGGATTCGTTGAAAAAGGCCAAGAGCATAAGGTTTGCAGGCTTAAGAGGTATATTTACGGAGTTAAGCAGGCATCTAGATCTTGGAACATCCGGTTTGATGAGGTACTCCAGTCCTACGGATTTACTCAGTGCCCGAATAAGCAATATGTATACCGCAAACGTAATGGAAACGCAGTGGTGTCTCTTGTGCTTTATATAAATGACATTTTACTGATTGACAACAATAAGAAAGTGTTATCAGATGTAAAGTCATGGCCTTGGTGTGTTGCTGCTTGTTGAAAGGAAACCATGTACCGGTGCGTCCAGGGTGATGGTGCTCCCAAGATGAGCTCGTAATGTTTATTATACTAAACCTGGCCGGTGGACTTATGTCCTGTATAGTAAAAAGGTCGAGTGGTACTAGTCTCGAAAATAAAGAAGTTAATTAATTAATTTATCAGTAAATTAATAAATTAACGAGCACTATATCTTTGATGTGGGGAGATTAAGAATAAATTTATTTAGTTGTCCCGGAAGCAATTCGGGTGTAAGATGGTAGTGCCAAAATTAATCCGTTAGCGGTACAATTAATTTTGTAATGGGTTAATTGAATAAGTAGAATTATTTATTTATTTATTTATTCCTGTGGGTTAATTAAGCAATTAACAAAGTGTAATTAATTAATTAATTCAGTCTTAAGTTTCAATTAGAATTAGGAAATCCTAGAGATTAGAAAATCTAATTGGATTTGCTTTATCCTATTATATTAGTTACCTAATTGTATTTTGAAACTAATTAACTAACTGAACCCATTAGGAAAGCCAATCCTAAACCAACTTGGGGTCTCTTTTGTAACTCTATATATAGACAAGAGATTAGCAATTAGACAACACACAACTCATAAGTTTTTAAGACAAGAAAACTAGAGAGAGAAAGTTTAGAAAGAGAAAATGTTTTTCTCTCTAGGATAAATTTTGGGCGGAAGGATTTTGTCCTAAGGTGGCGGCCGGTGATTAGACCTGGCAGGCAGCAGCGACAAGGAATTCCGGTGATGACGGTGGGATTTTCTAGTGGTGACAAGCTGCTGAATTTTCCTGACAACCCAGTTGTGTTGATTGCTAGATCGTTGCCCACACAACGTGCAATCAAAGTCTTGAGTCATACAAGCGATCATCTGAGTACACGTTTAAGGAGGTACTTTTATATGATTCCGCTTTTGATTAGAAAATTATTGTTGCGTGATAAATCGAATGTGTACAATCCAAGATCCTGCGCAATGTTGTTTCAAGCAAGGATTGGAATAAAGATTGTGCTAGAGTCTAGGCCTGGTCAAAGATTCTGATTCTGGAATGCGTAGTACGAGAGTGAGTTTTTTACTGAGCTCAGGCAGATAATCTTTCAATCTGTTATGGCCCTGTTAGGCGTATGCCAAACCACACTACAATTCACCTAAGACCATGTAGTGATTTCTGGTCTAAGGATCCTTGTACAAGTACTACTCTAAATAATCACTCATGATCTAATCAATCCATGGAGTGTTTCTTTGGGTGAATCGATTTCATGAATTCAAATATGCACAAAAATATTATATTCATGAAATTAATTCATCTGATAAATCATCAATCAAATGAGAAATGTCTACATAGCCCTTAAAGGGACACTTACACTAACAATCTCCCACTTTCCCGTTGAAAGGCTATGTTCTAAACATTTTAAGACCAAGCTCTATTAGATGTCCCTCAAACTTTGACTGTGGTAGAGCTTTTGTGAGAGGATCAGCTACATTGTCGTCTGACACTATTTTGCACACTTTCACATCTCCTCCATCGACATTCTCTCGAATGAGATAAAACTTTCTGAGTATGTGCTTGGTCTTTTTGGTGTCACCGGGGCACCTTAGCTTGTGCAACGACCCCGTTGTTGTCACAGAAGAGGTCTATCGGAATTTGGATACTAGGTATCACTCTGATGTTAGACACAAACTTCAATCAGACACTCCCATTGCAACATCTCATGCAGCAAAGTACTCAGATTCTGTTATAGAGTCAGCCATTCTATCTTGCTTTGAGTTTTTCTGACTCACTGCACCACTATTCAGGTTAAACACGTAGCCTGATTGTGATTTCATGTCATCTTAATCTGTCTGAAAAGCAACATCACTGTAGCCGTATACAAGGATCTGTTTTTCTTCTCCGTACACTAGCATCAATCCTTTAGTCATTCGTAAGTACTTAAGGATGGCCTTGACTGCTGTCCAATGAGCCATTCTTGGATCTTGTTGGTATTTTCTAGACATGCTTAGTGCATGTGCGACATCCAGGAAGGTGAAGGAAAACAGAACAAGCCCGGCCTAAATCGAAAACCTCACTTTCATGCAATGCATTCCAGAATTGGAAGCTTTAGACCAAGCTCAGACTCAATTTTATTTTCTCATGAATGGATCTAGGCTTATACTTATTTAATTTATTAAATCGACATCTAACGCACAAAGATTACACCTTTAATTAAAGTTGAAGGATTAAAGGTTATACCTTTGAAGTGAAGTACAACGCAATAAGAATAACCCAATATATATATGTGAATACCACCGAAGTCCAAAAGATGACTCCAAGAAAACTTTGAATATTGCATGGGCAATAATCTATCGAAGTCTACTCTCAAAGCCCACGAAAACCCACTAAGGAAAACCCCTCAAAATAAACTAAAACTGCTCAAAATCTGATCTTAGTATCAGCCCATAAGCTGTCTGCCACCCAGCAGCAATCCACAATAAAAAACCACAAAGATCCAGCCTTTTAGCCACGATCTGGACGAGCCCAGTCACGGATCACCATGAGAGAGATCAAACGTGATGAACCTGGATCAAGCACCCTAAAAGAACTGAACTTTGACCTCACCAGAATTGAAAAACAACAGCAGATTTTTACTGAAAATCTGGGCGGATAGCAGCCTGTAATCCTGCGGACTGCATTTCAATCCATGGGATTCGATAAAGCTTTGATCTTTGAGCTTAGTTTGATTCGAGAGAGTGAGTATCCAAGTTCGACTTTGAGAAAAAACATCAAGAAGGAGAAGTTCTCTCTCTAGAACTTTCACACTCAAGAGGAAGACAAAATATCTTGCAAGGTTTTTCTTAAGTTTCTTTGGCCTTAAGTTTTCTATTTATAGGGAGCTCTAATAGAGACCTAGTGGGCTTTTTTGTTGGACCTTTTAATTTGACTTTCGTTGACCGCTTAATCTTTCCTAGACTAATCAACTCCAATAGACCCATTCGAATTAATTTCTTAACCCACTTCATTAATTTAATTTAATCAAACCCTTAGGATTAATTAATTCATATAGAATTAATTTCTTAATCCACTTTGTCAATTAAATATTAAATAAACCTTTAAGATTAATTAATTCACATTGTCGATTACTCAAATACATAATTAGTCGTACCACTATCGAACTAACTATGGAACTACCGCTCAAAAATGACTTTATAGCGCGCCACTATATTTTCTTCTATCGCCTCACATTAATGATCTAGTGCTCGTCGGTTTATTAATTTACTGACAAACTAATTCACCGACTTCTTGGTATCTGAGATTAGTGTTAGTTTTGAATACAGAAAAGCTATGGCTTGTATCAAAAACTAATATACACAGATGACATATCATTTTGTTTCAGTATTAAATTGTTCCATTATATCATAGAACTAGATAACGGGGTGTGGACAGACACAGTAGATACAGTTATTGGTTAAAGTATTGATATATTGAACGTATGCTCGTAACTGAGATAGTCTGAACATACTATCGGTATAGGTTATCGTTTGGTTTGGAAATTGGTTTATCTAGACTAATTAAAACACACAGATATGCCCGGGGCATATTGAGCACGACCAATTTGGATAGAATTGACTTATACTGATCAGCGTAGTCAATTCGGTCCTAGTATTCAGTCTCTCGATCCCGAGATTGGGACGGGTGTGAGAGTTGGATATCGTATGCTTTGATTTTCCAAAGAGTGCTGTCAATTGATGCCTATACCTAGGTAGGTTGGGTATGCGGTGTTTAGCTTCTTACGTGCCATTACTAGTCGGAGGAATCCATGTACCGGTTCATCGGGTTGATGGTGCTCTCGAGATGAGCTCGAAAAGTTTGTTATACTAAACCCGGCCGGTGGACTTTATGTCTGGTATAATAAAAAGTTCGAGTGGTACTAATCTCGGATACCAAGAAGTCGGTGCACTAGATCTTTAATGTGGGGAGATCGAAGAAAATATAGTAGCGCGATATAAAGTCCTTTTTGAGCGGTAGTTCCATTGTTTGTCTGATAGTGGTACGACTAATTATGTATTTGACTAATCGACAAAGTGAATTAATTAATTCTAAAGGTTTAATTAATATTTAATTGACAAAGTTGATTAAGAAATTAATTCTATTTGAATTAATTAATCCTAAGGGTTCGATTAAATTAAATTAACGAAGTTGATTAAGAAATTAATTCAAATGGGTCGATTGGAGTTGATTAGTCTAGGAAAGACTAAGCGGTCAATGAAAGTCAAATTAAAAGACCCAACTCAAAAGCCCACTAGGTCTCCATTAGAGCTCTCTTTAAATAGAAAGCTTAAGGCCAAAGAAACTTAAGAAAATCTTGCAAGACATTTTGTCTTCCTCTTGAGTGAGAAAGTTCTAGAGAGAGACTCTCCTTCCTTTCATGGGTTTCTTTCAAAAACGAACTTAGAATCTCACTTCTCGATTTAGATTAAGTCCAAAGATCAAACTTTTAGATAGCCCATTGATGGATTTTATTTAATTGCTGCCCAGTTTTTTTTTAACCTTTTTTTGGCCAGATTTTCTAGCTTTGGCCGGACTTCACATTCTTCATTTTTGTCTGACCAGACCTCTTCTAGTAGCTCCAGGGTGCTTGATCCAGCTGTGTTTGTGTTGATCTCTCCCTTGGGTTGGTGATCCACAATCCCGGTTGTCCAGATCGTGACCAGAGTTGAAGTGGGTTCGATTTTATTGGCAAGAAAAATAGTGGGCAGCAGTTTTTTGGGTTAAAGGTTTGATCTTTTGGGCAGATTAAATATTTTTGAGTGATTTTCTTTGTGGGTTTCTGGTGGGATTTGGTAGCACACTTCGATATATTATTGCCCACGCAATATTTGAAGTTTTCTCGGAGTCATCTTTTGGATTTTGGTGGTAATCGCAAGGAAAGATTTGGTTTTTCTTATTGCGTTGGACTTCGCATTGAAGGCATAACCTTTAATCCTTCTGCTTTTAAATAAAGGTTCAATCTTTATGCGTTAGATGTCGATTTAATAAATTAAATAAGTATAAGCCTAGATCCGTTCGTGGGAAAATAAATTTGAGCCCGAGCTTTGTCGAAAGCTTCCGATTCTGGAATGCATTGCACGAAAGTGAGGTTTTCAATTTAGCCCGCGCTTGTTTTGTTTTCCTTCAAAATGGTATTAGAGCGAGTGTTTCGGCTCGCTTTATTTTGGCATTATTATTTTTCGAAATGTTTAAACATGTGGTTATTCGTTTCCCGGCTATTATGGTAGAATTTTATTTTTCATTCATAAACCCCGGGATATGTTCGGGCTCATATTGTTTTTGAATGGAAATGTCTGTAATAGTAATAACCACGAGTTGGAATCCGTGTAGGATTAGAAAAATCTTGTAGTAAGATTGGATCTAATCATGTCATCTTTAAATTCCTAGAAAAAACGCCTTTGTATATAGGAATTTATGTATTGTGACGAAGACGTTATTTTGGTAACTTATATTCGTAGATTTTGGTATCTCGTAATTTTTGGGTGATTTTTAATTACGTAGAGAAAACCCGGGCGAATCGAGAGGAGTCCAAATAACAAGTGGGAGCGACATGATGGGACGTGTCACCGAGGCGTCAAGGAATCAATGATAGAGAAGGCCATGATAGTCGGGAAATTTTAATTTCTTTAATTTCCCATATTTATATCTTTTCGTTGATTGTGTGTTTTTTATTTTATTTTGCATTAATGAAAACCAAACCAAAATATTTTAAAAAGTAAAGTGCAATTAATTAAGGTAGATTATTCGCATATGAAAACTCCAACTGTTTTATGGGTGCGAATATCCTTTGTTAAGATATTGCATGTTAAAATGAAAAAATCCTCAAAGTTAAAAATCTAAGTGGGAACGGGTTGGTAAATATTCCCATGACCTCCATTACAGATTCATATGTGATGTGGGTTAGACCGACGTGCTGGCCAAAGCCTTCTTCCCTACGGATAAGTCTTCAACCCCGAGATATCACTAGATTGAATTTCTAAATGGATGACTATAGCAAGTTT
This sequence comes from Knoxia roxburghii, assembly GCA_030378225.1. Classification (NCBI taxonomy): domain Eukaryota; kingdom Viridiplantae; phylum Streptophyta; class Magnoliopsida; order Gentianales; family Rubiaceae; genus Knoxia; species Knoxia roxburghii. The sequence goes on along the minus strand of CM059415.1, from coordinate 37,268,859 downwards.
AATTGGAGAAAGTTACGACACCCTCGCTAACCGAGGCACATTAGTATCCTAGGTAACAAGCTTAGAAGTCACGTAATGGCAAACACTTAGTGTACCGCTTGTAGTATTCCTCCTAAGAGGTTACGCTGCTTATTGAGTACGGCTAAAATTATCGACTATTAATTTCATTGATCATAAGATCGTTGGTCAGATAATGGAATTAATGAACTTTGGTTCTTCTCAAACGAATATGGGTTGGCATAGACGTTCACCCAAATTGACCTGCTTTAATCCCGGTACGAGAGATGTCGGTAGGAGAATGTATTGTTTTAAGGATATCAATATTTTCAAAAAAGTATACTAAAACTTGACTATTTATTTTTCAGTTGTTGATATGTCATTCAACTCGCTAGCTATCATTTTGAATCAGAACAAACTTACGGGTCCAAATTACATTGACTGGAAACATAAGCTGGACATTGTCCTTACCGTTAAAGGTTACAAGTTCGTGCTCACTGAGGAGTGCCCCCCTAAGCCCAGCGATGACACCACCCCTGAGCAGCGAGAGCCATATATAAGGTGGCAAAAGGCAAATGAGATGACCCAGTGCTACATCTTGGCTTCTATGTCGAGTGTACTGCAGCACAAGCATCAGTTGTTTACCTCAGCCTACGATATGATGCTCAACCTCAGGAAGATGTTCAGACATCAGGGAAGGGCAGCCAAGCAGTCAGCTATGAGGAAACTCATGAATGCTAGGATGGTTGAGGGCACTTCAGTGAGGGATCACATGTTGGACATGATGAGCTGCATCAATAAGATTGAGGTATTGAGAGGTGACATTGATGGGGAGACCCAGGTTGATATCATTCTCCAGAGCTTGCCCTCCAGTTTTGAGTAGTTTTGATTTAACTACAATATGGGAAATCTCTAATATTCACTTCCCGAGCTCATGATTGTATTGGTGTCTACTGAGGGCCTATTCACAGAGAATAAGCAAGCCTTGGCTACTGTTGGTCCCTCAGGTTCCTCTGCTGGGCCCAAAGCCAGGAAGCAAAAGAGGAAGAGAGGCAAGAAAGCAGGAGCTGATCATGGACCGAAGACGGGCTTTGCCAAGAAGCATAAGCCGAAAGGCAAGTGTTTCAGATGTGGCAAAACAGGACATTAGAAGAAGGATTGCCCAAAGCCTCGAGGTATGTGTAAATTTCCTTAGTTTCTGAGACATGTTTAGCGGCAATTCCCACAAATACTTGGTGTGTGGAATCAGGAGCCACTGATCATGTTTGTAATTCTTTGCAGGGGTTCCAAGTGACCCGGCTGCTTAGAAATAGAGAGTTGCATATCTACCTTGGGGATACTACCAGAGTTTCTGTTGTTGCAGTGGGAGTTCTTTGTTTTTATTTTTCAGACTCAGTTTTACATTTGAGAGATTGTTTATATGTACCCAGTTTTTGTAAGAATTTGCTTTCAGTTTCTAAACTTATTTTGGATAGTCATAAGTGTGTTTTTTCTGATGGATCTGTTTTTATTAGAAAAGGCCAGAAGCTTACATGTTCCAGTACATTAGTTGACAATCTGTTTTTAATCAAGACATACTCCCCAGTAATGCAAAACATAGAAACTAATAACTCATCAGCGAATAATAATAAGAGAAAGGAGTCTTTCCCTTTGAATCAAACTTCTCTTTGGCACGTGAGACTCAGTCACATCAACCTTAGTAGGATTCAAAGGTTGGTCAATAATGGGTCTTTGGACTCATTGGATATTGACAGCTATCCGACCTGTGAGTCCTGCTTGGAGGGTAAGATGACCAAGAGGCCTTTCAAGGCAAAGGGGTATAGGGCCAAGGAGGTTTTAGAGTTGATTCATTCTGACGTGTGTGGGCCTATATCAGTTCAAGCTAGATGTGGTTATGAGTATTTCGTGACTTTCACGGATGATTACTCTAGATATGGATACATATACTTGATGCGCCAAAAATCTAAATGCTTTGGTAAGTTCAAAGAGTTTAAGGCTGAGGTGGAGAACCATCTGGGTAAGAGTATCAAGGCCTTGCGATCTGATCGCGGTGGCGAATACCTCTCTATTGAATTTAGGACATATTTGTAGGAGGAGGGTATTCAGACCCAGTTTTCTGCACCTGGCACACCCCAGCAGAATGGTGTAGCAGAGAGGAGGAACAAGACTCTTATGGATATGGTTAAATCGATGATGAGTTATAGTGAGTTGACTACCTCGTTTTGGGGTAATGCCTTAGAGACAGCGTGTTATCTCCTTAATCTCGTGCCATCTCATTCTGTGCCTATAACACCCCTAGAGTTGTGGACTGGGCAAAAGCCTAATATGAGACATCTCAGGATTTGGGGTTGTCCAGCACATATGCTCGAGGCAGATGCAGGTAAGTTAGATTCAAGATCAAAGGTTATGTTGTTTGTAGGCTACCCCAAATGAATGAAAGGTGGTCTATTTTATAGTTCTCAGGATCAAAAGGTGGTGGTGAGCACCAATGCCAGATTTCTTGAGGAGGACTATATTTTAGATCACAAGTCAAGCAGCAAGGTAGTATTGGAAGAGCTTAGAAGTCAGTCCATTAATCCAGATGCACAAGTACAGGAACACACACCACAAGAGACTGCACACACTATCACAGATGATACTATTACACGGCTGCGCCTCATCGTAGTGGGAGGGTTGCTAGACAGCCCAAGAGGTACATGGGTTTGGGTGAGTCTTTGAACTTTATCCCTGGCGCTCATGAACCAGACCCAGTTAGCTACAATGAGGCTCTCCAGTATAAAGATGTAGATTCTTGGCAGAGAGCGATAATTCCTGAGATGGGTTCTATGGACTCAAATCAGGTCTGGGAGCTGATAGACCTTCCTGATAGGTTTTGAACTATTGGGTGCAAATGGGTCTACAAGCGAAAGAGAGGATCTGACGAGAGGGTTGAGACCTTCAAGTCTAGGCTTGTGGCGAGGGTTGGGACCTTCAAGTCTAGGAGACCTTTTCCCCGGTAGTTATGCTTAAGTCGATTCGGATTTTCTTGGCCATAGCTGCTCATATGGACTATGAGATTTGGCTGACGGACGTTAAGACAACTTTTCTTAATGGAAGTCTTGAGGAGACCATCTTTATGCAGCAAACAAGAGGGTTTCATTGCTCAGGGCCAAGAGCACAAGGTATGCAGGCTTAGGAGGTCCATTTATGTACTTAAGCAAGCATCCAGATATTGGAGCATTTGTTTTGACAAGGTTATCCAGTCCTATGGATTCAATCAGTGTCGGGATGAACAATGTGTTTATCACAGGCATGATGGTGATACAGTGGTGTTCCTAGTACTTTACGTAGATAACATTCTTCTGATTGGCAATAGTAAGAAGGTGTTGTCAGATGTAAAGACATGGTTGTCCAGGCAATTTGATATGAAGGATTTGGGAGAGGCTGGACATATCCTTGGGATCAAGATTATTCAAGTTCACATGAGACGTTCTCTGACACTCTTCCAGACATCCTACATAGACACGATTTTGGCTCATTTTAACATGCATAACTCCAAGAAGGGTTCACTACCTTTCAGGCATGGGGTGCATTTGCCTAAGGAGCAGTGTCCCAAGACTACTGAGGAGATAGATGCCATGCAGGCGGTACCCTATGCTTCTGCAGTGGGTTGTCTCATGTATGTTATGTTATGTACGAGGCAGGATATTTGCTTTGCCGTTGGCATGGTTAGCAGATATCAAAGTAACCCTGGGAAAGCTCATTGGGAGTCAGTAAAATGCATTCTCAAGTACTTGCACAGGACGAGAGATTATGTCCTAGTTTATAAAGTGCAGGAGCTAGTACCATTGGGTTACACAGATTCAGACTTTCAATGTGATATGGACAAGAGTAAGTCTACCTCTGGGTTTGTGTTTACTCTAGGAGGTGGAGCCATAGTATGGTGGAGTGTCAAGACGTATCAGAGGCTGAGTACATTGACGTATCAGAGGCAGGGAAAGAAGCTGTATGGCTCCAGAGCTTCCTGATGGACTTAGATGTGGTTCCTGAGTTGCCTAGGTCTATCACAGTTTACTGTGATAACAATGGTACAATTGCAAACTTGAGGGAACCACGAGCCCATAAAGCGAGTAAACACATAGAGCGCAAGTACTACCTGATAGGAGAGATCGTAAAGAAGGGAGACATGATCGTGGCCAAGATAGCATCAGATGACAACCTTGCAGATCCTTTCACAAAGCCATTGACCCCAAAGGTCTTTGAGAGACATGTGGAGGGCATGGGAGTTAGATTCTTGAGGGAGCCATGTGAGTGAGCTTAAAGGTGTTCTGTAGATTTCATTATGACAGCAGTGTAATAGTGGGTTGGACAGTTTTTGTACTTCTTAGCATAGCTTTGAGTATTAGTGGGAGATTGTTAGTTTTGAATATAGAAAAGCTATGGTTTGTATAAAAAACTAATATCCACAGATGACATATCATTTTTTTCAGTATTAAATTGTTCCATTATATCATAAAACTAGATAACGGGGTATGGAAAGACATAGTAGATATCGTTATTGGTTAAAGTATTGATAAATTAAAGTATGCTCGTAACTGAGATATCGGTATAGGTTATCGTGTGGTTTGGAAATTGGTTTATCTAGACTAATTAAATCACACGGATATGCCCGGGGCATATTGAGCACGACCAGTTTGGATAGAATTGACTTATACTAATCCGCGAAGTCAATTCAGTCCTAGTATTCCGTCTCTCAATCCCGAGATTGGGACGAGCGTGAGAGTTGGATATCGTATGCTTTGATTTGCCAAAGAGTGCGGTCAATTGAGGCCTATACCTAGGTAGGTTGGATAGGCGGTGTTTAGTTTCTTACGTGCCGTTGCTAGTTGGAGGAATCCGCATACCGGTTCGCCAGGTTTATGGTGCTCCCGAGATGAGCTCGAAAGGTTTGTTATACTAAACCCGGTCGGTGGACTTTATGTCTGGTATAATAAAAATGTCGAGTGGTACTAGTCTCGGAAACCAAGAAGTCGGTGAATTAGTTTGTCAGTCAATTGATAAGCCGACGAGCACTAGATCTTTAATGTGGGGAAATAGAAGAAAATACAGTGGCGCGCTTTAAAGTCATTTTTTAGCGGTAGTTCCATAGTTAGTCTGATAGTGGTATGACTAATTATGTATTTGACTAATCCACAAAGTGAATTAATTAATCCTAAAGGTTTATTAATATTTAATTGACAAAGTAGATTAACAAATTAATTCTATTTGAATTAATCAATCCTAAGGGTTCGATTAAATTAAATTAACGAAGTGGATTAAGAAAATAATTCAAATGGGTCAATTGGAGTTGATTAGTCTAGGAAAGACTAAGTAGTCAACGAAAGTCAAATTAAAAGGCCCAACTCAAAAGCCCACCAGGTCTCCATTAGAGCTCTCTACAAATAGAAAGCTTAAGGCCAAAGAAACTTAAGAAAATCTTGCAAGACATTTTGTCTTCCTCTTGAATGAGAAAGTTCTAGAGAGAGACTCTCCTTCCTTTATTGGGTTTCTTTCAAAAATGAACTTGGAATCTCACTTCTCGATTTAGATTAAGTCCAAAGATCAAACTTTTAGATAGCCCATTGATGGATTTTATTTAATTGCTGCCCAGTTTTTTTAATCTTTTTTTGGCCTGATTTTCTAGCTTTGGACGGACTTCACATTCTTCATTTTTGTCCGGCCAGACCTCTTCTAGCAGCTCCGGGGTGCTTGATCCAGCTGCGTTTGTGTTGATCTCTCCCTTGGGTTGGTGATCCACAATGCCAGTTATCCAGATCGTGACCGGAGTTGAAGTGGGTTCAATTTATTGGCAAGAAAAATAGTGGGCAGCAATTTTTTGGGTTAAAGGTTTGATCTTTTGGGCAGATTTAATCTTCTCGAGGGATTTTCTTTGTGGGTTTCTTGTGGGCTTTGGTAGCACAGTTCGATAGATTATTGCCCACGTAATATTCAAAGTTTTCTCGGAGTCATCTTTTGGATTTCGGTGGTAATCGCAAGGAAAGATTTGGTTTTTCTTATTGCGTTGGACTTTGCTTCAAAGGTATAACCTTTAATCCTCCCGCTTTTAATTAAATGTTCAATCTTTATGCGTTAGATGTCGATTTAATAAATTAAATAAGTATAAGCCTAGATCCATTCATGAGAAAATGAATTTGAGCCTGAGCTTTGTTGAAAGCTTCCGATTCTGGAATGCATTGCACGAAAGTGAGGTTTCGATTTAGCCCGGGCTTGTTCTGTTTTCCTTCAATTAGTACCACTTGACCTTTTTTATTATATCAGACATAAAGTCCACCAGCCGGGTTTAGTATAACAAACCTTTCGAGCTCATCTCGGGAGCACCATTAACCCGGTGAACCGGTACGTGGATTCCTCTGACTAGCAACAGCACGTAAGAAGCTAAACACCGCATACCCAACCTACCGAGGTATAGGCCTCAATTGACCGCACTCTTTGGAAAATCAAAACATACGATATCCATCTCTCACGCTAGTCTCAATCTCGGGATTGAGAGACTGAATACTAGGACCGAATTGACTACGCTGATCAGTATAAGTCAATTCTATCCAAACTGGTCGTGCTCAATATGCCCCGGGCACATCCGTGTGATTTAATTAGTCTAGATAAACCAATTTCCAAACTATACGATAACCTATACCGATAGTATGGTCAGACTATCTCAGTTACGAGCATACTTTTAATATATCAATACTTTAACCAATAACGGTATCTACTATGTCTTTCCACACCCCATTATCTAGTTCTATGATATAATGGAACAATTTAATACTGAAACAAAATGATATGTCATCTGTGGATATTAGTTTTTTATACAAGCTATAGCTTTTCTGTATTCAAAACTAACAGCGGGTAAGGAAAACTGAACAAGCCCGGGCTAAATCGAAAACCTCACTTTCGTGCTATGCATTCCAGAATCGGAAGCTTTCGACCAAGCTCAGGCTCAAATTAGTTTACCCATGAACGGATCTAGGCTTATACTTATTTAATTTATTAATCGGGACACAAAAAATTAAATCTTTAATAAAAGCGGAATTTAAAGATTATACCTTTTGTAGCGAAGTCCCTTGCCTAAAAGAAAACCCAATTCTTTAGCGCAATTTCCAAAAGAAATCCGAAGAATTCTCCAATACGAACTCCGAGATAGTGTGGGCTATCGTCTACGGAGCTACCCACGGCAATACGACTGAAAACCCAAGAAACTTGCTTCTCAAGAAACTCAAATTGAGGCTGCCCAGAATTTTTTTCTCAAAAATAAACTGCCCAGAATTTTTTTTAACAAAATTGAAGCTGCCCAGAATTTTCTTTCTCAAATTGAAGCTGCCCGGATTTTTTCCTTTTAGAAAAACCCTTTGCTGCGCACGTTTTCTTCACCCGCTGCACTCGCCGGAAATTCTGCAAAAGCCGACCACCAGAATTGTCAAGCCCAGTCCCGATCTGTACAACCAACCTCATGGATCACTCAAGAAGAAGATCAACATGAAGAGTTGGTCGGCTCAGGGCACCGGACTGCACGACAACACCGGAAGTCCTGGAAATGCAACAGCGATAATCCGATCAGCACTGGGCTATCTTATCGCGCAATCCAACCAGCGAAGGCTGATCAGTCCTGGGCTTTTCTTGCTGAAGCAATGCCGAGATTTTCCAAACAGAAAATTCGATCTGCACTGGACAACACTACCTCTTAAGAACTGTCCGATCAGCCACACGGTTTTCTTGAAGAAACAGTGCCATATTTAAAATCTGCCCGACCAGCGATCTAAAATTATTCTGGGCAAAAACGGTGACTCTTTTTGTTGAAGAAATGGACTGGGCTGCTATAGTAATTCATGGGCTGAGTTCCCTTTGGAAGAAGAAAGTTATCTTGGTCGACTTCGAGAGAAAACTTGACGAGGAAGACACGTTCTCTCTCTAGACCAAACTTTCTCTTTCTAGCCTAACTTGGCTGCCAAGTTTCATCTCTTCGGGTTTTCTTGCTGCCCAATATGTTGTATTTATAGGAGCTTCTAAGGAGACCTAATGGGCTCTCGAGTTAGGTCTTAAAATTTGACTTTCGTTGACCGCTAAGTCTTCCCGACTAATCAACTCCAATCGACCCTTTTAAATTAATTTATTTAATCCACTTTGTTAATTTAATTTAATCGAACCCTTAGAATTAATTAATTCAAAATAGAATTAATTTCTAAATTCACTTCGTCGATCAAATATTAATTAAACCCTTCGGATTAATTAATTTACCTTGTCGATTAGTCAAACGCATAATCGGTCGTACCACTAACGGACCAATTATGGAACTACCGCTCGAAAACGACTTTACATCGCGCCATTATTATTTCTTCTATCTCCCCACATTAAAGATCTAGTGCTCGTCGATTTATCAATTTACTGACAAATTAATTCACCGACTTCTTAGTTTCCGAGATTAGTACCACTCGACCTTTTATTATACTGAACATAAAGTTCACTGGCCAGGTTTAGTATAATAACCTTACGAGCTCATCTCGGGAGCACCATCAACCCGGCGAACCGGTACGTGGATTCCTCCGACTAGCAACGGCACGCAAGAAGCTAAACACCGCATACCCAACTTACCGAGGTATTGGCCTCAATTGACCTCACTCTTTGGCAAATCAAAGCATACGACACCCAACCCTCACGCCCGTCCCAATCTTGGGATTGAGAGACGGAATACTAGGACCGAATTGACTACGCCGATCAGTACAAGTCAATTCTATCCAAACTGGTCGTGCTCAATATGCCCCGGGCATATCTGTGTGATTTAAACTAGTCTAGATAAACCAATTTCCAAACCACACAATAACCTATACCGATAGTATGTTCAGACTATCTCGGTTACGAGCATGCTTTTTATATATCAATACTTTAACCAATAACGGTATCTACTGTGTTTGTCGACACCCCGTTATCTAGTTCTATGATATAAAGGAACAGATTTATACTGAAACAAAATGATATGTCATCTGTGGATATTAGTTTTTGATACAAGCCATAGCTTTTCTGTATTCAAAACTAACAATCTCCCACTAATACTCAAAGCTATGCTAAGAAGTACAAAAACTGTCCAACCCGCTATTACACTGCTGTCATAATGAAATCTCCAGAACACCTTTAAGCTCACTAACATGGCTCCCTCAAGAATCTGACTCCCATGCCCTCCACATGTCTCTCAAAGACCTTTAGGGTCAATGGCTTTGTGAAAGGATCTGCATGGTTGTCATCTGATACTATCTTGGCCACGGTCACGTCTCCCCTCTTTACGATCTCTCGTATCAGGTGGTACTTGCGCTCTATGTATTTACTCGCCTTATGAGCTCGTGGTTCCCTCGAGTTAGCAACTGCACTATGTTATCACAATAAACTGTGATAGACCTAGGCAACTCAGGAACCATATCTGAGTCCATCCGGAAGTTCCTGAGCCACACAGCCTCTTTCACTGCCTCTGAAGCGGCAACGTACTCGGCCTCCATGGTAGAGTCCGCCACGCATTTCTGCTTGACACTCTTCCATATTGTGGCTCCACCTCCTAGAGTAAACACAAACCCAGAGGTAGACTTACTCCTGTCCAAATCACCTTGAAAGCCCGAATCTGTGTAACCCAATGGTACAAGCTCCTGCGCTCTATAAACTAGTACACAATCTCTCGTCCTGCGCAAGTACTTGAGAATGCATTTTACTGCCTCCCAGTGAGCCTTCCCAGGGTTACTCTGATATCTGCTAACCATGCCAACGGCAAAGCAAATATCAGGCCTCGTGCACAACATAGCATACATGAGGCTACCCACTGCAGAAGCATAGGGTACCGCCTTCATGGCATCTATCTCCTCAGCAGTCTTAGGACACTGCTCCTTAGACAAATGCACTCCATGCCTGAAAGGTAGTGAACCCTTCTTGGAGTTCTGCATGTTAAAACGGGCCAGAATCGTGTCTATGTAGGATGCCTGAGAGAGAGTTAGAGAACGTCTCCTACAATCTTGAATAATCTTGATCCCAAGGATATGTCCAGCCTCTCCCAAATCCTTCATATCGAATTGCCTGAACAGCCATGCCTTTACGTCTGACAACACCTTCTTACTGTTGCCAATAAGAAGAATGTCATCTACGTAAAGTACGAGGAACACCACTATATCACCATCACGCCTGCTATAAACACACTGCTCATCCGGACACCGAGTGAATCCATAGGACTGGATAACCTCGTCAAAACGGATGTTCCAAGATCTGGATGCTTGCATCTCTATCCTGAAGAACCTCATTGTAGTTAACTGGGTCTGGTTCACGAGCACCAGGGATAAAGTCCAAAGACTCACCCAAACCCATGTACCTCTCGGGCTGTCTCACAGCCCTCCCACTACGACGAGGCGCAGCCTGTGTAAGAGCATCATCTGTGATAGTGTGTGCAGTCTCTTGTGGTGTGTCTTCCTGTACGTGTGCATCTGGAATAGTGGACTGACTTCTAAGCTCTTCCAATACTACCTTGCTGCTTGACTTGTGATCTAAAATATAGTCCTCCTCAAGAAATCTGGCATTGATGCTGACCACCACCTTCTGATCCTGAGGACTATAAAATAAACCATCTCTCGTTCCTTTGGGGTAGCCTACAAACAGCATAACCTTAGATCTCGCCTCTAACTTGCCTGCATCTGCCTCGAGCACATGTGCTAGACAACCCCAAATCCTGAGATATATCAGACTAGGCTTACGCCCACTCCACAACTCTACTGGGGTCGTAGGCACAGACTTAGATGGCACAAGGTTGAGGATAAAACACGCTGTATCCAAGGCATAACCCCAAAACGAGATAGGCAACTCACTGTAACTCATCATCGATCTAACCATCTCCATAAGAGACCTGCTCCTCCCCTCTGCCACACCATTCTGCTGGGGTGTGCCAGGTGCAGACAACTGGGTCTGAATACCCTCCTCTGACAAATAGGTCCTAAATTCACTAGAGAGGTATTCACCACCTCTAGCCTGAACTGACATAGGTCCACACATGTCAGAATGAATCAACTCTAAAACCTCCTTGGCCCTATACCCCTTCGCCTTAAAAGGCCTCTTGGTCATTTTACCCTCCAAGCAGGACTCACAGGTCGAATAGCTGTCAATATCTAGTAAGTCCAAAGACCCACTCTTGACCAACCTTTGAATCCTACTAAGGTTGATATGACCTAGTCTCAGGTGCCAAAGATAAGTCTGATTCAAAGGGGAAGATTCCTTTCTCTTATTATGATTTGGTGATGAGTTACTAGTTTCTGTGTTTTGCATAACTGGGGAGTAAGTCTTGATTTAAAACAGATTGTCAACCAATGTACCGGAACATATAAGTTTCTGGCATTTTCTTATAAAAACCGAACCGTCAGAAAATACACACTTATAACCATCCAAAACAAGTTTTGAAACTGAAAGCAAGTTCTTTCGAAAACTAGGTACATAAAGACAATCCTTTAAAAGTAAAATAGAGTCTGAAAAATAAAGACTAATAACTCCCACTGCAGCCACAGAAACTCTGGTAGTATCCCCAAGGTAGACCTGCAACTCTCCCTCTCTAAGCAGCCGGGTCACTTGGAACCCCTGCAAAGAATTACAAACGTGATCAGTGGCTCCCGAATCCACACACCAAGTATCTGTGGGAATCGCCGCTAATCACGTCTCAGTAACTAGGAAAATTTACTTTTAACCTCGAGGCTTTGGGCAATCCTTCTTCCGATGTCCTGCTTTGCCATACTTAAAACATTTGCCTTTCGACTTTTGCTTCTTGGCAATGCCTGCCTTGGGTCCATGATTAGTTCCTGCTTTCTGGCCTCTCTTCCTCTCTTGCTTCCTGGCTTTGGGCCCAGCAGAGGAACCTGAGGGACCAACAGTAGCAAAGGCTTGCTTCTTCTCAGCGAATAGGTCCTCGGCTGACACCAATGTAGTTATGAGCTCGGGAGTGAATATGAGAGCTTGCCCATATTATAGTTCAACCGAAACTGCTCAAAAACTGGGAGGCAAGCTCTGGAGAATGATATCGACCTGGGTCTCCCCATCAATATCACCTTCCAGTACCTCGATCTCATTGATGCAACTGATCATGTCCAGCACGTGATCCCTCACTGAAATGCCCTCAGCCATTCTAGCATTCATGAGTTTCCTCATAGCTGACTACTTGGCTACCCTGCTTAAGGGGACACTCCTCAGTAAGCACGTACTTGTAACCCTCAGCGGTAAGGACAATGTCCAGGTTACGTTTCCAGTCAATATAGTTTGGACTCATGAGTTTGTTTTGGTTCAAAAATGACAGCTAGCGGGTTGAACGACATATCAACTGAAAATAATGAAAAAACATGTCTCAGTATACTTTTCGAAAATATTGAAAAATCCTCAGAAAAGAAATATAATCTTCTACCGACATCTCTCCCACCGGGATTAACGCAGGTCACGACGGGTGAACGTCTACGCTAACCCACATTCGTTCGAGAAGGACCAAAGTCCATTAATCTCATTATCTGACCAACGATCTTATGATCAATGAAATTAATAGTCGATAATTTTAGCCGTACACGTAAATAGCGTTACCTCGTAGGAGGGATACTATAAACAGTACACTAAGTGTATGCCATTACGTGACTTCTAAGTTTGTTACTTAGGGTACTAATGCGCCTCGGACGGCGAGGGTGTCGCAACTTTTCCCAATTAAACGCACTATAGTCATCCCTTTAGAAATTCATTCCAGCGATATCTGTGATTGAAAACTCAACCGACGGGGAAGCCGTTTAACCACATCGCCAATGAACCCGTAATGGATGCCATGGGGATATTAACCAACCCGCTCCCACTTAGATTTTTAAAATAATTTTAATTCGCCCTAGTTTTCTTGGTTTTCCATTTCGGTTTTCTACGTAATTAGGATTCACCCAAAAATTACGATAAACCAAAATCTGGGTTTTCTCGGTTTTCTACGTAATTAGGAATCACCCAAAATTACGATAAACCAAAACCCCACGTAATTAGGGATCACCCAAAATTACGATTAAACCAAAACTTGCGAATATAATTAAGTTTGAGGATTTTTACGTTTTAACATGCAATATCTTAACTATGGATATTCGCACCCATAAAACCGTTGGAGTTTTAATATGCGAATAATCTACCTTAGTTAATTGCACATTACCTTTTTGGAAAAACTTTTGGTTTGAATTTCGTTCATGCAAAATAAAACGAAAATCACACAATCAACGAAAAACTCATAAATACGGGAAATTAAACAAAATAAAATTTCCCGACTATTATGGCCTTCTCTATCGTTGATTCCTTGACGCCTCGGTGACACTTCCCGTCGTGTCGCTCCCACTCGTTATTTGGATTCCTCTCGATTCGCCCGGGTTTTCTCAGTTTATTCCGTAATTAGGAATCACCCAAAATTACAATAAACCAAAACCCGCGAATATAAGTTACCCAAAATAACGTCTTCGTCATAGTACAAAAAATTCCTATATACAAAGGCGTTTTCTAGGAATTTAAAGACGACATGATTAGATCAAATCCTACTACAAGATTTTTCTAATCCTACACGGCTTCCAGCTCGTGGTTATTACTATTACAGAAATTTCCATTCAAAAATTAAAACGAGCCCGGACATGTCCCGGGGTTTATGAATGAAAATTAAATTTCTACCATAATAGCCGGGAAACCAATAACCACCTGTTTAAACATTTCGACAAAAATACTAATGCCAAAATAAAGCCGTGTAATAAATCAAACAAGTATAAGACCGAAACCAACGCTCTGATACCAATTTGAAGGAAAACTGAACAAGCCCGGGCTAAATCGAAAACCTCACTTTCGTGCTATGCATTCCAGAATCGGAAGCTTTCGACCAAGCTCAGGCTCAAATTAGTTTACCCATGAACGGATCTAGGCTTATACTTATTTAATTTATTAATCGGGACACAAAAAATTAAATCTTTAATAAAAGCGGAATTTAAAGATTATACCTTTTGTAGCGAAGTCCCTTGCCTAAAAGAAAACCCAATTCTTTAGCGCAATTTCCAAAAGAAATCCGAAGAATTCTCCAATACGAACTCCGAGATAGTGTGGGCTATCGTCTACGGAGCTACCCACGGCAATACGACTGAAAACCCAAGAAACTTGCTTCTCAAGAAACTCAAATTGAGGCTGCCCAGAATTTTTTTCTCAAAAATAAACTGCCCAGAATTTTTTTTAACAAAATTGAAGCTGCCCAGAATTTTCTTTCTCAAATTGAAGCTGCCCGGATTTTTTCCTTTTAGAAAAACCCTTTGCTGCGCACGTTTTCTTCACCCGCTGCACTCGCCGGAAATTCTGCAAAAGCCGACCACCAGAATTGTCAAGCCCAGTCCCGATCTGTACAACCAACCTCATGGATCACTCAAGAAGAAGATCAACATGAAGAGTTGGTCGGCTCAGGGCACCGGACTGCACGACAACACCGGAAGTCCTGGAAATGCAACAGCGATAATCCGATCAGCACTGGGCTATCTTATCGCGCAATCCAACCAGCGAAGGCTGATCAGTCCTGGGCTTTTCTTGCTGAAGCAATGCCGAGATTTTCCAAACAGAAAATTCGATCTGCACTGGACAACACTACCTCTTAAGAACTGTCCGATCAGCCACACGGTTTTCTTGAAGAAACAGTGCCATATTTAAAATCTGCCCGACCAGCGATCTAAAATTATTCTGGGCAAAAACGGTGACTCTTTTTGTTGAAGAAATGGACTGGGCTGCTATAGTAATTCATGGGCTGAGTTCCCTTTGGAAGAAGAAAGTTATCTTGGTCGACTTCGAGAGAAAACTTGACGAGGAAGACACGTTCTCTCTCTAGACCAAACTTTCTCTTTCTAGCCTAACTTGGCTGCCAAGTTTCATCTCTTCGGGTTTTCTTGCTGCCCAATATGTTGTATTTATAGGAGCTTCTAAGGAGACCTAATGGGCTCTCGAGTTAGGTCTTAAAATTTGACTTTCGTTGACCGCTAAGTCTTCCCGACTAATCAACTCCAATCGACCCTTTTAAATTAATTTATTTAATCCACTTTGTTAATTTAATTTAATCGAACCCTTAGAATTAATTAATTCAAAATAGAATTAATTTCTAAATTCACTTCGTCGATCAAATATTAATTAAACCCTTCGGATTAATTAATTTACCTTGTCGATTAGTCAAACGCATAATCGGTCGTACCACTAACGGACCAATTATGGAACTACCGCTCGAAAACGACTTTACATCGCGCCATTATTATTTCTTCTATCTCCCCACATTAAAGATCTAGTGCTCGTCGATTTATCAATTTACTGACAAATTAATTCACCGACTTCTTAGTTTCCGAGATTAGTACCACTCGACCTTTTATTATACTGAACATAAAGTTCACTGGCCAGGTTTAGTATAATAACCTTACGAGCTCATCTCGGGAGCACCATCAACCCGGCGAACCGGTACGTGGATTCCTCCGACTAGCAACGGCACGCAAGAAGCTAAACACCGCATACCCAACTTACCGAGGTATTGGCCTCAATTGACCTCACTCTTTGGCAAATCAAAGCATACGACACCCAACCCTCACGCCCGTCCCAATCTTGGGATTGAGAGACGGAATACTAGGACCGAATTGACTACGCCGATCAGTACAAGTCAATTCTATCCAAACTGGTCGTGCTCAATATGCCCCGGGCATATCTGTGTGATTTAAACTAGTCTAGATAAACCAATTTCCAAACCACACAATAACCTATACCGATAGTATGTTCAGACTATCTCGGTTACGAGCATGCTTTTTATATATCAATACTTTAACCAATAACGGTATCTACTGTGTTTGTCGACACCCCGTTATCTAGTTCTATGATATAAAGGAACAGATTTATACTGAAACAAAATGATATGTCATCTGTGGATATTAGTTTTTGATACAAGCCATAGCTTTTCTGTATTCAAAACTAACAGGGTACATAACATGGCATACATGATAGATCCTATTACCGAAGCATGTGGAACTCTACTCATTGTTTCTCTCTCCTCTTTAGTTAAAGGGCATTGGTTCTTCTTTAAGATGAAGCCATGTCTAAATGGTACTATACTATTTTTAGAGTTAGACATATTGAATCTCTTCAATATCTTGTCTATATACCCTTCTTTACTTAGTCCTAGAAGCATTTTAGACCTATCTCTATAGATCTTGATACCTGGTATCATTTCGGCTTCTCCTAAGTCTTTCATAGAAAATACACTCCCCAACCATTGTTTGATATCTTTCAACATGGGGATGTTATTTCCTATGAGTAGGATGTCGTCCACATATAGGACAAGAAAAACTTTCTTGCTCCCACTAACCTTCTTGTAAATACAAGGCTCATCTTCATTCATTATGAAGCCGTAACCTTTTACTACCTCGTCAAAACGAAGATTCCAACTTAAGATACCTGCTTTAGTTCATAGATAGACCTCTGAAGCTTGCATACTCGATTAGAATACTCTTGATCGATGTATCCCTCGGGTTGTTTCATGTAAACATCCTCGAGTATGTTTCCATTCAGGAAAGCTGACTTAACATCCATCTGTTATATCTCATAGTCATAATATGCAGCTATAATGAGCATAGTTCTAATGGACTTGAGCATCACGATAAGGGAAAAGGTTTCTGAAGGAAACAGAACAAGTCCGGGCTAAATAAAAAATCTCACTTTCGTGCAATGCATTCCAGAATCGGAAACTTTTGACCCAGCTCAGGCTCAAATTCATTTCCCCTGAACGGATCTAGGCTTATACTAGTTTAATTTATTAAATGACGTTCAAAAAATTAAACCTTTAGTTAAAGTGGAAGGACTAAGGATTATACCTTTGAAGCGAAGTCCTTAGCAAATAAGAAAACGAAATCTCTGGGAAAGTGACTGCCACTGAAATCTGAAGAATGACTCCAAATCGACTCTGAACTAATGTGGGCTAGTATCTACGGAGTAGCCCAAAGCAAAACAAAGAAATCATAAGAAACTCGCTTCGAAAAACTCAAGATCTGTCAAAACAGATCTTGCCCGGAGCACCTGTGCACCACTACCGCCGGCGGCCAGAAATAATCCACTTCGATCAGCCGTTAATCACAACTCTAGTCACGATCTGGACAGCTTAAACCATGGATCACCAACCCAAGGAAGAGATCTACACGGATCCAGCCGGATGTAGCACCCTGGAGCAGACGAACGATCGCCGAAAAAACCCAAAATGCGGCGGCGTTGATGAAATCCAATGGGCTGCTCCAAAATAATCAATGGGCTAAGTTTCTATTTCGAAGAAGAAAGATCCTTGGTCAACTTGGAAATAAAACTTCGAGAAAGAAGAAGTTCTCTCTCTAGACCACTCTTTCTCTTACTAGGCTAATAGTCACCAAGGTTTCTAATGTCTTCACAAATACTAACAAGGGATATTTATAGGGAGCTTCTAAGGAGACCTAGTGGGCCTTTGAGTTGGGTCTTTTAGTTTGACTTTCGTTGACCCCTTAGTCTTCCCTAGACTAGTCAACTTCAATCGATCATTTCGAATTAATTTCTTAATCCACTTTGTTAATTTAATTTAATCAAACCCTTAGGATTAATTAATTCATATATAATTAATTTCTTAATCCACTTAGTCAAATAAATATTAATTAAACCTTTAAGATTAATTAATTCACTATGTTGATCAGTCAAACGCATAATTAGTCGTACCACTAACGAACCAATTTTGGAACTATTGCTCAAAAATGACTTTACCTTGCGCCACTTTATTTTTCTTCTATCTCCCACATCAAAGATCTAGTGCTCGTTGATTCATCAATTTACTGACAAATTAATTCATCGACTTCTTGGTATCCGAGATTAGTACCACTCGACTTTCTTATTATACAGAACATAAAATCCACAGGTCGGGTTTACTATAATAAACCTTACGAGCTCATCTCGGGAGCACCATCAACCCGGTAAACTCGTATACCCAACTTACTGAGATATAGAACTCAATTGACCGCACCCTTTGGCAAATCAAATCTTACGATATCTAACTCTCATGCCCGTCCTAATCTCGGGATTAAGAGATTAGAATACTAGGACCGAATTAACTACGCCAATCAGTACAAGTTAATTCTATCCAAACTCATCGTGCTCAATATTCCTCGGGCATATCCTCGTGATTTAATTATTCTAGATAAACTAATTTCCAAATCACACGATAACCTATACCGATAGTATGTTTAGACTATCTCAGTTACGAGCATACTTTTTATATATAAATACTTTAACCATTAACGAGATCTACCGTGTCTTTTTACATCCCGTTATCTAGTTCTATCATATAATGGAATAAATTTAATACTAAAACAAAATGATATGTCAACTGTGGATATTAGTTTTCATACATGTAATAGCTTTTCTATATTCAAAACTAACAGTTTCATCATAGTCAATACCATGAGTCCATCTGAAACCTTTAGCCACTAGTGTGCCTTGAAGATCCCGCCAGGTTTTAACTTGAAAATCCATTTGCAATCGAAAACCTTTGCATGAACAGGAGGATCAATCAAAGCCCAAATTTTAATGTCCTTCATGGATTGCATTTAGATTCCATGGCTTGTAGTCATTTATCTGATTCTAGACTTTCTAAAACCTATCTGTAGGTCATGGGCTTATCAGAGTCCACCAAGATCAAATCTTGATCGTCAGTCATGAGAAATCCGTATCTCTCGGGTTGTTCACAAGATCTACCAGATCTTTTAGGTTCTTGTGTTGTTGGCTCAGGTTGCTCATCTTCATGAGTTTCCATGCCAACTTCCATCTGAGTTTCTGTAGATGGTTCAACACTCTCTTTTAGGTCTCAAACCTCTTCAAGTTCTGTTATACTCCCACTGCCTTTCTTGTACAGAAAGTTTTTCTCTAAGAAAATAGCTTCTTGAGCCACAAACACTTTAATCTCAATTGGGAGGAAGAATTAATATCCTTTGGTTTCCTAAGGATACCCCACAAATAGGTATTTGTCAGTTTTAGGTTAAAGCTTATTACTTTTTAAACGCTTTACATGAGCTTGACAACACCAAACTCGTAGATAGGATATATAGGGCTTTTTGCCCATCCATATCTCATATGGAGTCTTATCTACTGCCTTAGATAGAATACGGTTCAGTAAGTAGGCAGCAGAAAGGAGAGTATAACCAAAAAAGGGCATAGGGAGAGTCGCTTGGTCCATCATTGATCAAACTATATCTAATAGGGTCGATTCCTCATTTCAGATACACCATTCCATTGAGGTGTTCCCGGTGGAGTTAGCTGTCAAATAATTCTACACTGCTTTAGATAGCCATCAAACTCATCACTTATGTATTCACCTCCCCGATTGGAGCGAATAACATTGATCCTTCTGTCCAAATGAAACTCTATTTCGTTTTTGAACTCTTTGACTTTTCAAAAGTTTCACTTTTATATCTCATTAAGTAGACATAACCATATCTACTATAGTCATTTGTAAAAGTCACGAAGTATTCAAATCCAACTCTAGTTTGTGTGCTCATTGGTCCACATACACCCGTATGTATTAGAGCCAATAGCTCACTAGTCCTTTCCCCTTTCTTGTTGAAGTCTATGTCATTTTGCCTTACAAACAGGGTTCATAAGTGTCATATGATTCGAAATCAAATAATCCAATGTCTTCATCTCATGTCTTTGAACACGTTTATTGTGAAAGATTATCTGCCCGGGTCTAGCCATAAACTCACTTTCGTGCTACGCATTCCAGAATCGGAATCTCTAGAAAGACCTAGATGCTAGCACAAAGCTATTCCAACCCTTTTGAACCAACATTGCACAGGATCTGGGTTCGCACTTATTCAATTTACCACGCAACAAAATTTCCAATTAAAAGCGAAATCTTAGAAAAATACCTTTGAAGCGTGCACTCAGGTGATTCTCTTGTATGCCTCATGACTTTGATTTCACGTTATGTGGGCAATGATCTAGAAACCAATTGATCAGTTAATCACAGCAATCCACATGCCAGAAAATTCCAGCACCACTGCACCTGGCACATACTGTAAACGCACCGCCCGGAGAGAGAGAGAAAGCTAGACACAACTGGTATAAATAGGCCAAGAATTTTGGCCAAGAGGAGAAGAAAAACCAGCCGCCAATTGCTATAAAAAAGTGACTTTGAGAGAGAGAATTTTCTCTATCTAGATTCTTGAATTATGAATCTATTGAATTGTGTGTCTTGAATAGCTAATCCCTTGTCTATATATAGAGTTACAAGAGAGACCCCAAGTTGGTTTAGGATTGGCCTTCCTACTGGGTTTCTGTTTTCCTTCATTCCTGTTCCTGGACTGATACACATCCAACTGATACAGAGATTCACTTATCCCAAATCAGTTCCTGGTATGATCCACAACCAACTGACACAGGGATTCACTTATCCCAAACCAGTTCCTGGTATGATTCACAACCAACTGACACAATGATTAATTAATTACTTAATTAATTAAATCTACCTTTGTCAACAACCCAATACATAATTAATCGTACCACTAACGGATTAATTATGGCACTACCATCCTACACCATAATTTCTTCCGGAACAACTTAATTAAATTATATTCATAATCTCCCCACATCAAAGATATAGTGCTCGTTAATATATTAATTTACTGATAAATTAATTAATTAACCTCTTTAATTCTGAGACTAGTACTACTCGACCTTTTTACTATACCAGACATAAGTCCACCGGCCGGGTTTAGTATAATAAACTTTACGAGCTCATCTCGGAAGCACCATCACCCCGGATGCACCGGTACGTTGTTTCCTTTCGACAAGCAGCAGCACAACAAGCAACTATACATGTGCACCCAACCTACCGGGACTATTGACCACAATTGACCTCACCCATTCACAAATCAAAGTACACTATGTCTAATCCTCATGCCCGCTCAAGTCTAGGGTTTAAGAGATAGAATTCCAAGAACGATTTGTCTATTAAATAAATACAAGACAAATTATTGTTAATGGCCAAGTTCAATATGCCCCGGGCATATTTATATGATTCAATTAGTTTAGACAAACCAATTATCTCAATCACATAATAACCTAAATCGACAGTTTGTCCAAAGCTGTCTCGGTTACGAACCTCATTTATATGTTATGTTTTTTAACCAATCATGAGATCTACTGTGTCACACAAGACACCTCACCATCTAACTACATAATATAAATGGACAATTAATGCACAATAAGATAAAACCAAAACATAAATCGATATATTAACTGGGAAAATGTACAATACAAGCATAGCTTATGTATTCAACTCCAATAATCTCCCACTAATACTTAAGTTGTGCTTTAAGTATACATCTACGTACAACTCCTATACACTCTGCTGCTATATATTTAGAAAAACTATCATGGCTCTCTTAAGTATCTGATCCCCATGCCCTCCACGTGAGCCGCAAAAACTTTCGAAGTCAATGTCTTCCTGAACGGATCTGCAAGGTTATCTTCTGATGCTATCTTAGCCACGACCATGTCTTCCCTCTTTACGATGTCTAGTATCAGGTGGTACTTGCACTGTATATGTTTACTCGCCTTGTGGGCTCATGGTTTCTTCGAATTTGCTACTGCATGATTATTTATCCAAATAAACCGTGATAGACTTCTGCAAACTAGGAATAAAATCTAAGTCCACTAGGAAGTTCTTGAGCCATACTGCTTCTTTCGCTGCCTCTGATGTGGCAACGTACTTAGCCTTCATGGTAAAGTCCACCATGCATTTCCGCTTGACACTCCGCCAAACTATGGCTCCACCTCCCAGAGTAAACACATACCCTGAGGTAGACTTACTCTTGTCCCTGTCACCTTGGAAATCTGAATCTGTGTAACCTCGGGGTACCAACTCAGCGCCTGATTGACCAGAACTTGGTCCCTCGTTCTGTGGAAATACTTGAGAATGCATTTTACTGCCTCCCAATCAGCTTTTCCGGGGTTACTCTGATATCTTCTTACCATGCCAACAGCAGAACAGATATCAGGCCTCGTACACTACAATGCATACATGAGAGTTCCTACTGCCGGAGCATACGGAACTGTATTCATGGCTTATATCTCCTCAACAGTCTTAGGAGATTGTTCCTTCGATAGATGCAATCCGTGTCTGAAAGGTATAAAACCTTTCTTGGAGTTCTGTATGTTGGTGTATGTGCCCTAATGAGGGCTATTTATGTAAATAAACTTTGAGGGTTATTTATGTAAATAAGATATATGTTGTTTGTTTATTAATTTATCAAATGAGTTAATTTCATGATAATTATATTCTTGTGCATATTTAATTTCATGAAATCGATCCACCAAAAGAAACACTCCATGGACCTTTAGATCATGAGTGATTCTTTTGAGTAGTACTCGTACGAGGATCCTTAGACCAGAAATCACTACATGGTCTTAGGTGAATTGTAGTGTACTTTGACATACGCCTAATGGGACCGTAACAGGTTGCCAAGTACGGGTATGATTCGGTACACTATAAGTCACGCAAAGATATGTAGGTGAAGTGATGGGACTCTAAATCTCTCTTAAGTGAGAGATGATATCTTGGCCACTTGATAGTGAACTGAGTAGTGCATGGCTATGCCCAAGGAATGATAAGGACATCATTTGCTTGATGGATTCAGTGTCACTAAGAGATCAAGTAAATGTTTAGCTATATAAGGATGATGGTTTCATGCCTTATGCTAAACGGAATATCAATGTAAAGGATCGTATGCAGTTTGCTCGAAAAGGTTGTGTTGAATCACCATTTGACCCTCCATTATGAATTGGGTAGTCATTATGTCTTGCTAGAGACCACTAATGACTTATGGATTAATCAATGAGATTGAGTTATCCATTGCCAATTTAGAATAGGCCTACAGGATCGCACATAAGAAAGTTCGATGATACAGAATAAGTAGTCTTGCCTGCAATAAGTATAATTGTTATACTTAAATAAAGAAGATTTAATTAAATGGTTTAATTAAATATTATTGAAAAGTTCTGTGGTATTAATTGATAGTTAATTAATTACTTGGGAATAATTGGGGTGGATTGATAAATCAAGGGACTTAATTGCAATTGAAGGTCTTGACCCATCAGTATGATCCATGGGTCATGGGTTGATCCATGGGCTTGGTGTATAACCAAAATCATTAAGGTATTATTTAATACTGATTAGGAATCAATAAATATTATTTAAATACTAATTTGGAATCGGTAAAATAATATTTGGTAATAATACTGATTTGGAATATGACTAAAATGAGTTAAGTAATAATTGAATGATTACAATACTAATTTTGGAAATTTGATCTCTACAAATATCCTAGGGATATTAATGTAGGATGATGATGATTTTGAATTAGAAAAATCAGATCAGACAAAAATACACAAAATTCCCAAATTCTCTCTGTAGACAAGATTGGCTTGCACCAGATCTGCGTAGGCTTTCATGCTTGAAAGTAGAGAGTCCTTCAAGGAAGGATTTTTGGTGGTGACAAACATAACCGGATCAGAAGGTTTAGACCAACATCAAACAAGGATCTAGGTGCGGCAACCGATTACGCTACAAGGGTAAGCTTTAGAAGCTTTAAAGGTAGGATTAATTAAACACTAAATTGGAATAGGCATGAATCCGTTGCGTAAATTTTGAAAATCATGCCTCCGATCCCAACAGTGGTATCAGAGCTATGCTCAGATTTTTAGTGTTAAAATTAAAATTGATATTGATTAAAAGTAAATTGGATTTTTTTATTAAAATTAATTTTAATTCGTGCTTTTAGAAAGCAACAAGAAAATTTTTTTTCTGGGAAATAATAAAAATTAATTTTCAAGGGAATTGGATTCTGGGTTACAAAATTTTTCCACTGGAATCTGGGGTTTTGGGAAACCCTCGCTAAGAAAGTGATTTTCTCTTTTGGCTTTCAAAATCTGGGCTGCTGTTTTAAAACTATCTGCCGGAAACATCCGCCGATTTCTGGGTTCAAGTTTTGAAAAAAAACCAAAACATGTAGCAATCTAGATTTTGGTTTCAAAATTCCATGTGGGCTGTTTTGAATTTTCGCTGGGCAAAGTTGTTTTCATATTCTGGCCTACAAAATTGTTTGGTCAGATTCTTTAAACGGTTTGGAATCATTTTTTGAAACTGGGTTGTAAGATATCTCGCAGGAAAAATATTTTCTTTTGGGTCTGCTTTGGTCAATTTTTCTGGGCTGGAGCTGCTAGATGTTCGTTTGACCGGAAACTGGGATTTTTTTGGTTACGAAATTTAGTTTTTTTTTTTTCCCTAGGCTGTTGTTGGTTTTGTTTTACGAGGGTTTTGTATCGCAGCAAAATGAGTTCGCCGGGAATGGTATTTAGGAGTTTTGTTTTTCAATTTGTCAGCACTGGAATAAAGCCAGAAGTGTTCTGGTTGTTCTTTGATAGTTTGAAAGCCCCGATCGGACGGAGAACAAGTAGCGGTGAATGTCACCGCTGCATATCTTTTAGTCGGGACAGTCGGAGATCACGTCTCGATGCGTAGGTTCTTCGAACGGCAATCTCCATCATTTAGAAAGCCGCAATCAGGAAGGTTACGATCAGGAAAAGCTGAGCAAAGAATAGCACTGCATTTTCCTCACCGGGAGAAGGAGATCGGCGTCGAGTAGGTGACCGGATTTCTCGCCGGGGAAGAAATGGGGCAGCGGCTGTTTTGGCTGAAGCCCTAAAGGGCCGTAGTTACTAAAATGCCCCCACCGAATTCCCTCAACTACAAACCCTAATTTTAAAATAGTTTTAAAATTACCATCTTGCCCTTCTGTCCTTAAAACCCTAAAACGGCCAGAAGGTTTTAAAATTATTTTAATTGCAAAATAGTCCAAACAGTTTTGTTCCTAAAACCCTAAGCCCAGAAATTTGGTTAATTATCAAAATGCCTCTAAATTTTCAGAAAAAGGTTTTTCTGAAATTTTAATTTAATTTGATAAAATTTATTTTAATTTAGCATAAAATTAAATATCTTATCAGATTAGAGATAGGATTAAATTTTGACATAAAATTATTATCCTAATAAATCTTAATAAGATTAAGATAATTAGATTAAATAAAAATAAATAAATAAATAAAATAATAAATAAATAATTAATTAGATTAATTAATTTGTTTAATTTTGAATTATTTATTTATTTATTTATTTTATGATGTTTTTAATTTAAATTGTTTAAATTATGTGTGTGAAACATCATAATTATGACCAGCATGTTCATGCTTCATTTTGGTTAAATGAAAAATGAACAAAAAGGGATTGATTAAAATTGATCATGACACGATCAATCTTAATTTTGTAATAGTTACGCAATCCTTAAATTTAATCGGTTTAAATTAAAACGGGCTTGTATGAGCATATGCATTTATGTGTTTTAAAGCATGAATTGGGCTTATTAATGTTTTAAAAGTTGGGGCCTGCGAGCCGTTTGAATTTGGGCCTGCGTGCCTATTAAAATTTTGTGTAATAGTTAGGCCCAAGAGGAGTTTCCAAGAGGAGTCCATAGTGGAGCTCAGGAACGGAAGCCCAACAATGAAGGCCCAAATATGAAGAATTTTAAAAGGTTCTGTAATAGACTAGAGCCCAATTCATTGCTTTTATTCATTTTATTTATTTGATATAGAAAATGAATGTTAAAACGAAAAATTCATGTTAAGCCGATCAAACTAAAATCCCAAAAACCCGAGTTGATTTTGCTTCCATACTTGGGGGCCGGCCAGAACATCGAACGTCTGTGGACTTGGAGAGCCCAAAGACCTCAGGTTTTCTTCGTGCGGCGAGTTGTCACATAATAGGTGCCCAACTTTATCACTACCATTAATGAGTGGAAAAATTGTTTGGGCATTAGATGCTCAACTTTATCACTACCACTTGTTATGGAAAAACTGTGTGGGTATCAATTGATGTGCTGCCTTGAGGGATGGTTTGACTTGGCAAAATTAATCCTAGCTTGACCAAATAAGTTGACTAGGGATTAATTTTGCAAAGATAGGATGGTGTCAAACATTTGGAATGTTTATCCTATCACCGAAAAGTTGCATGGTATGCAATTGGAAAGCGTTAGATTACATGGAATGTAATTTGAACGTTGCCTACCAAAAGAGCCCGATCCCTACGATACTTGCCAAAGCAAGACTGGGGTTAACTCTTTGTGGATTTTCGGCCCAGAATCTAGCACCAACACGAAATTGTTTAATTTTGGCTATTGTGGAAAAATGATTTAAAAAAAACTCATCCTAATATTTTGCATTTATTCTTTGTAGAAATGGCATCATCTAGCACTAATGTTGTTTTAGACTTCACTCTAAGAATTATATTCGATAAAGACAAATTGGTTGGACCAAACTTCTAAGATTGGGAAAGAAACTTAAGAATTGTTCTCAAGCAAGAAAGGAAGCTACATGTCTTAGAGACTGTTTTACCTGAACCACCACAGAATGCCACGACTACTGTTCAGCGAGTATGGGATAAGCTGAAAAGAGATTCCGATGATTTGACGTGCTTGATGCTCGCGTTTATGACAGGCGAGCTTTAAAAACAGTTCATGAATTTGGAAGCATTCCGGATTTATGAGTCACTGAAGGAAAAGTTTCGTGAACAAGCCCGTATCTTTGTTATCGAAATAAATCTTTCTATGTCCACCTCATGGGTATTAGATACTGGATGTGGGGCTCACATTTGTACTAATGTACAAGGACTCAGAAATAGAAGGATGACAACGAAAGGTGAAGTTGATCTCCCAGTGGGCAACGGAGCAAGGGTTGTTGGTGTTGAAGTAGGAGATTACACTTTATCTTTAAACATTGAACTTGAGAATTGTTATTATGTACCTGCTTTGAGCAGGAATATTATTTCAATTTATTGTTTGGAAATTAAAGGATTTTGTTTTATTATTGGTAATAATTCGTTATCTTTATATCGGAATGATGTTTTATATGTGCAAATTTTTGTAACGGCCTGTATGTCTTGGATTTGAGCCAAGAAAGACCGGTCTATAACATTGAAAAGAAGGGTAAATCAATTAAGTTTGATATGAGTCCAACTTACCTTTGGCATTGTCGATTAGGCCATGCAAATGAAAAGCGAGTTCAAAATCTTCACAAGGATGGAGTGCTTGGGTCATTTGATTTTGAATCATATGATACCTGTGAACCCTGCTTGCAAAGCAAAATGACAAAGAGTCCTTTCAACAAGAAAGGGGAAAGAACAAGTGAGCTATTGGATCTAATACATACGGATGTATGTGGACCAATGAGCACACAAGCCAGAGGTGGATTTGATTACTTCGTGACTTTACTGATGACTATAGTAGATATGGGTATGTCTACTTAATGAGGTATAAAAGTGAAACTTTTTAAAAGTTCAAAGAGTTTAAAAATGAAGTAGAGAATCAGTTTGATAGAAGGATTAAGGCTATTCGCACCGATCGGGGAGGAGAATACCTTAGTGATGAGTTCGATGGCTATCTAAAACAGTGTGAAATTATTTCACAACTGACTCCACCGAGAACACCTCAATGGAATGGTGTATCCGGAAAGAGAAATCAGACCTTATTATATATGGTTCGATCAATGATGGGCCAAGTGACTCTCCCTACATCCTTTTGGGGTTATGCTCTCCTTTCTGCTGCCTACTTATTGAATCATATTCCATCTAAAGCAGTAGATAAGACTCCATATGAGATATGGATGGGTCGGAAGCCCTATATGTCCTATCTACGAGTTTGGGGTTGTCAAGCTCATGTAAAACGTTTACAAAGTAATAAGCTTGAACCTAAAGCTGATAAATGCTTACTTGTGGGATATCCTAAGGAAACCAAAGGATATCAATTCTACAACCCAACTGAGAATAAAGTGTTCGTTGCTCGAGGAGCTACTTTCTTAGAGAATGAATTTATATACAAGAAAGACAGTGGGAGTAGAATAGAACTCGGAGAAGTTCAAGAACCACAAGAGAATGTAGAACGATCTATAGAACCTCAGATGGAAGTTGACATAGAAACTCATGAAGATGAGCAACCTGAGTCAACAACACAAGAACCTAGAAGGTCTAGTAGATCTCGTCATGAACCCGAGAGATACGGATTTCTTGTGATTGACGATCAAGATTTGATCTTGGTGGACTCTGATGAGCCCACAACCTACAGACAGGTTTTAGAAAGTCCAGATTCAGATAAATGGCTACAAGCCATGGAATTTGAAATGCAATCCATGAGGGACAATAAAGTGTGGACTTTGATTGACCCTCCTGTTCAGGCAAAGGTTGTCGATTGCAAGTGGATTTTCAAGTTAAAACCTGGCGGGATCTTCAACGCATGACTAGTGGCTAAAGGTTTCAGACAGACTCATGGTATAGACTATGATAAAACCTTCTTCCCTGTCGTGATGCTCAAGTCCATTCGGACATTGCTTGCCATAGCAACATATTTTGACTACGAGGTATGGCAAATGGATGTTAAAATGGCTTTCCTAAATAGAAACCTACTCGAGGATGTTTATATGAAACAACCTGAGGGATACATCAATTAAAAGCATCCTAATCGAGTATGTAAGCTTCAGAGGTCCATCTATGGACTAAAGCAAGTATCTCAAAGTTGGAATCTTCATTTTGATGAGGAAGTAAAAGGTTACGGATTCATTAAGAATGAAGATTATCCTTGTGTTTACAAGAAGGTTAGTGGGAACAAGTTAGTTTTCCTTGTCCTATATGTGGACGACATCCTACTCATAGGAAATGACATTCCCATGATGAAAGACATCAAACAATGGTTGGGGACTGTATTTTCTATGAAAGACTCAGGAGAAGCCGAGACGATACTAGGTATCAAAATCTATAGAGATAGATCTAAGAGGCTTCTGGGACTAAGTCAAGAAGGTACATAGACAAGATATTGGAAAAATTCAATATGCCTAACTCAAAAAATGGTAAGGTATTATTTAGACATGGCCTTCTCTTGAAGAAGAACCAGGGTCCTTCAACAAGAGAGGAGAGGGATACGATGAGTAAAGTCCCATATGCTTCGGTAATAGGATCTATCATGTATGCCATGTTATGTACTCGCCTGGATGTCGCACATGCACTGAGCATAACTAGCAGATACCAACAAGATCCAGGAATGGATCATTGGACTGCAGTCAAGGCAATCCTGAAGTACTTGCGAAGGACTAAAGGATTAATGCTAGTGTACGAAAGACAAGAACAGCTCGTCGTACAAGGTTATGCCGACGCTGCTTTCCAAACTGATCAAGATGACATGAAGTCAAAATCAGGCTATGTTTTTAGCCTGAATGGCGGTGCGTTGAGTTGGAAAAGCTCGAAGCAAGATACCACGGCCGACTCTACAACAGAATCTGAGTATATTGCTGCATCAGATGCTGCAAAGGAAGTTGTTTGGTTGAGGAAGTTTGTGTCAGACATCGGAGTGATACTGAGTATCCAAGATCTGATAGACCTCTTCTTGTGCATATTTAATTTCATGAAATCGATCCGCCAAAAGAAACACTCCATGGACCTTTAGATCATGAGCGATTCTTTTGAGTAGTACTCGTACGAGAATCCTTAGACCAGAAATCACTACATGGTCTTAGGTGAATTGTAGTGTGCTTTGACATATACCTAACGGGACCGTAACAGGTTGCCAAGTATGGGTATGATTGGGCACACTAAGAGTTACGCTAAGATATGTAGGTGAAGTGATGGGACTACAAATCTCTCTTAAGTGAGAGATGATATCTTGGCCACTTTATAGTGAACTGAGAAGTGCATGGCCATACCCAAGGAATGATAAGGACATCATTTGCTTGATGGATTCAGTGTCACTAAGAGATCAAGTAAACGTTTAACTACATAAGGATGATAGTTCCATGCCTTATGCTAAACGGGATATCAATGTAGAGTATCGTGAAAGAATTTTGCCACATAGGACCTGGTTTTGCACTTGCTCGATTTACCACGCAACAAAAATTTCTAATTAAAGCGGAACCTTAGAAAAATACCTTTGAAGCGTGCACCTGGTGATTCCCTTGTATGCCTCAAGACTATGACCTCTTGTTGTGTGAGCAACAATCCTGAAGTTAATTGATCAGCAACTCACCACAATCCACCTGCTGAAAAAATTCAGCACCTCCGCACCTAGCACGTACTGCAAACGCACTGCCCGGAGAGAGAGAAAGCTACACACGGGGCTGCCTAGAAGGCCAAGAATTTTCGGCCACTTTAATGGTAAAAACCAGACGCCCCAAGCTTAAAAATTCGTTCTTGAAAGAGAGAAAGAAATTTCTCTCTCTAGATTCTTGAATAATGAATCTATTGACTTGTGTTTCTTGAATAACTAGTCCCTTGTCTATTTATAGCGTTACAAGAGAGACCCTAAGTTGGTTTAGGATTGGTCTTCCTAATGGGTTTAGGTAATGAATTAGTTTCCAAATCCAATTAGGCAACCAATCTGATAGGATAAACCAAATCCTACTAGATTCATAATCTCTAGGATTTCCTAATTCCAATTGAAACTTAAGACTTAATTAATTAATTAATTAATTAATTTCACTTTGTTAATTACTTAATTAACCCTTATGAATTAATTAAATAATTCCACTTTGTTAATTACTGAATTAACCCTTAGGAATAATTAACCAATTAATTAATTAAATCTACCTATTCAATTAACCCATTACAAAATTAATCGTACCACTAACGGATTAATTTTGGCACAATCATCCTACACCAGAATTGCTTCCGGAACAACTTAATTAAATTATATTCATTAATCTCCCCACGTCAAAGAAATAGTGCTCAATAATTAAAATTAATTTACTGACAAATTAATTAATTAACTTTTTTAATTCCGAGACTAGTACCACTCGACCTTTTTACTATACCGGACATAAGTTCACCGGCCGGGTTTAGTATAATAAACATTTCGAGCTTATCTCGGGAGCACCATCACCCCAGACGCACCGGTACATGGTTTCCTTTCGACAAGCAGCAGCACACCAAGTAACTAAACACGCGCACCCAACCCATCGAGACTATTGGTCACATTTGACCTCACCCATTGGCAGATCAAAGTACACTATGTCTAATCCTCATGCCCACTCGAGTCTAGGGATTTAGAGATAGAATACAAGAATCGATTTGTCTATTAAATCAGTACAAGACAAATCATTCCTAAAAGTCAAGTTCAATATGCCCCGGACATATCTATATGATTTAATTAGTTTAGACAAACTAAGTATCTGAATCACATAATAACCTAGACCGACAGTTTGTCCAAAGCTGTCTCGGTTACGAACCTCATTTATATATTATGTCTTTCAAACAATGATGAGATCTACTGTGTCACACCAGACACCTCATCATCTACTTACATAATATAAATGAACAATTAATGCACAACAAGATATGACTGAAACACGAATAGATATATTAATCTGGGAAACTTTACAATACAAGCATAGCTTATGTATTCTACTCAAACAATCTCCCACTAATACTTAAGCTGTGCTTTAAGTATACAACTACATACAATCCCTATACAATATGCTGCTATCTATGTCAAGAAGGACTAGCACCACGTCCAGAAACGTCTACATCCATGCATGTGAATTTAAACTAATTTTTTTACAAAGACAGTCCACCACATC
The DNA here is from genome assembly GCA_030378225.1 of Knoxia roxburghii. Lineage (NCBI taxonomy): Eukaryota > Viridiplantae > Streptophyta > Magnoliopsida > Gentianales > Rubiaceae > Knoxia > Knoxia roxburghii. Next base: position 37,237,095 of record CM059415.1, on the reverse strand, counting down.
TCAGAACAACTTGCACCATGTCAAAAATAGCTAGCACCACGTTCAGAAATGTCTACATCAATGCATGTGAATTTAAGCTATTTTTTCACAAAAACAACCCACCACGACTCAGAACAACTAGCACCACGTCAAAAACAACTAACATCACGCCCAGAAACGTCTACATCCATTCATGTTATTTTAAACTGATTTTTTTCAAAAAAAAATAGCCCACCATGTCTGAGAACAACTAGAAGCATGTCCAAAAACTACTAGCACCACGTCCAGAAACATCTACATCCATGCATGTGAATTTATGCTATTTGTTTCACTAAGACAACCTACCACGTCGCAGAACAACCAGCAGCACGCCCAAAAACAACTAGCACCTCGTCCAAAAATGTCTGCATCCATTCATGTGAATTTAAGCTATTTTTTTCACAAAGACAACCCGTCACGTTTCAGAACAACTAGCACCACCTCCAAAAAGTACTAGCACCACGTTCAAAAACATTTATATCCATACATATGAATTTAAATAGATTTTTTTCACAAAGATAGCCCACAACGTCTTAGAACATCTATCACCATGTCCAGAAATGTCTACATCCATGCATGTGAATTTAATCAATTTTTTTCACAAGGACAACCCACCTTGTCTCAGAACAAGTAGCACCACGTCCAAAAACAACTAGCACCACGTCCAAAAATGTCTACATCTATTAATGTGAATTTAAACTGATTTTTTTTCACAAAAATAGCCACCCGTCTTAGAAGAACTAGCACAATGCCCAAAAAATATCTAGCACCACATCAAGAAACGTCTACATCCATGCATGTAAATTTAAGTTATTTTTTTAACAAAGACAACCCACCACGTCTCGGAACAACCAGCCCCATGTTAAGAAGAACTAGCACCACGTCCAGAAACGTCTGCATCCATGCATGTGAATTTAAACTAATTTTTTCACAAAGACAGTTCACCACATCTCAGAACAACTAGCACCACGTCCAAAAAGTACTAGCACCACGTTCAAAAATGTCTACATCAATGCATGTGAATTTAAGCTATTTTTTCACAAAAACAACCCACCACGTCTCAGAACAACTTGCACCACATCAAAAACAACTAACACCACGTCCAGAAACGTCTACATCCATTCATGTTATTTTAAACTGATTTTTTTCAAAAAAACAGCCCACCATGTCTGAGAACAACTAGAACCATGTCCAAAAACTACTAGCACCACGTCCAGAAACATCTACATCCATGCATGTGAATTTAAACTATTTTTTTCACAAAGACAACCTACCACGTCTCAGAACAACTAGCACCACGTTCAAAAACATTTATATCCATACATATGAATTTAAACAGATTTTTATCACAAAGATAGCCCACCAAGTCTTAGAACAACTAGCACCACGTCAAGAACAACTAGCACCATGTCTAGAAATGTCTACATCCATGCTTGTGAATTTAATCAATTTTTTTCACAAAGACAACCCACCTTGTCTCAGAACAAGTCGCACCACGTCCAAAACAACTAGCACCACGTCCAAAAATGTCTACATCTATTAATGTGAATTTAAACTGATTTTTTTTCACAAAAACAGCCCACCCGTCTTAGAACAACTAGCACAATGCCCAAAAATATCTAGCACCACGTCAAGAAACGTCTACATCCATGCATATAAATTTAAGCTATTTTTTTAACAAAGACAACCCACCACGTCTCTGAACAGCCAGCCTCATGTTAAGAAGAACTAGCACCACGTCCAGAAACGTCTGCATCCATGCATGTGAATTTAAACTAATTTTTTCACAAAGACAGTTCACCACATCTCAGAACAACTAGCACCACGTCCAAAAAGTACTAGCACCACGTTCAAAAATGTCTACATCAATGCATGTGAATTTAAGCTATTTTTTCAGAAAAACAACCCACCACGTCTCAGAACAACTTGCACCACATCAAAAACAACTGACACCACGTCCAGAAACGTCTACATCCATTCATGTTATTTTAAAACTGATTTTTTTCAGAAAAACAGCCCACCATGTCTGAGAACAACTAGAACCATGTCCAAAAACTACTAGCATCACGTCCAGAAACATCTACATCTATGCATGTGAATTTAAGCTATTTTTTTCCCAAAGACAACCTACCACGTCTCAGAACAACCAGTAGCACGCCCAAAACCAACTAGCACCTCGTCCAAAAATGTCTACATCCATTCATGTGAATTTAACCTATTTTTTCACAAAGACAACCCGTCACGTCTCAGAACAACTAGCACCACGTCCAAAAAGTACTAGCACCACGTTCAAAAACATTTATATCCATACATATGAATTTAAACAGATTTTTTTCAAAAAGATAGCCCACCACGTCTTAGAACAACTAGCACCACGTCAAGAACAACTAGCACCATGTCTAGAAATGTCTACATCCATGCTTGTGAATTTAATCAATTTTTTTCACAAAGACAACCCACCTTGTCTCAGAACAAGTAGCACCACGTCCAAAACAACTAGCACCACATCCAAATATGTCTACATCTCTTAATGTGAATTTAAACTGAATTTTTTTCACAAAAACAGCCCACCCTTCTTAGAACAACTAGCACAATGCCCAAAAATATCTAGCACCACGTCAAGAAACGTCTACATCTATGCATGTAAATTTAAGCTATTTTTTTAACAAAGACAACCCACCACGTCTCTGAACAGCCAGCCCCATGTTAAGAAGAACTAGCACCACGTCCAGAAACGTCTGCATCCATGCATGTGAATTTAAACTAATTTTTTCACAAAGACAGTTCACCACATCTCAGAACAACTAGCACCACGTCCAAAAAGTACTAGCACCACGTTCAAAAATGTCTACATCAATGCATGTGAATTTAAGCTATTTTTTCAGAAAAACAACCCACCACGTCTCAGAACAACTTGCACCACATCAAAAACAACTAACACCACGTCCAGAAACGTCTACATCCATTCATGTTATTTTAAAACTGATTTTTTTCAAAAAAACTGCCCACGATGTCTGAGAACAACTAGAACCATGTCCAAAAACTACTAGCACCACGTCCAGAAACATCTACATCTATGCATGTGAATTTAAGCTATTTTTTTCACAAAGACAACCTACCACGTCTCAGAACAACCAGTAGCACGCCCAAAACCAACTAGCACCTCGTCCTAAAATGTCTACATCCATTCATGTGAATTTAACCTATTTTTTTCACAAAGACAACCCGTCACGTCTCAGAACAACTAGCACCACGTCCAAAAAGTACTAGCACCACGTTCAAAAACATTTATATCCATACATATGAATTTAAACAGATTTTTTTCACAAAGATAGCCCACCACATCTTAGAACAACTAGCACCTCGTCAAGAACAACTAGCACCATGTCTAGAAATGTCTACATCCATGCTTGTGAATTTAATCAATTTTTTTCACAAAGACAACCCACCTTGTCTCAGAACAAGTAGCACCACGTCCAAAACAACTAGCACCACATCCAAAAATGTCTACATCTCTTAATGTGAATTTAAACTGAATTTTTTTCACAAAAATAGCCCACCCTTCTTAGAACAACTAGCACAATGCCCAAAAATATCTAGCACCACGTCAAGAAACGTCTACATCTATGCATGTAAATTTAAGCTATTTTTTTAACAAAGACAACCCACCACGTCTCTGAACAGCCAGCCCCATGTTAAGAAGAACTAGCACCACGTCCAGAAACGTCTGCATCCATGCATGTGAATTTAAACTAATTTTTTCACAAAGACAGTTCACCACATCTCAGAACAACTAGCACCACGTCCAAAAAGTACTAGCACCACGTTCAAAAATGTCTACATCAATGCATGTGAATTTAAGCTATTTTTTCAGAAAAACAACCCACCACGTCTCAGAACAACTTGCACCACATCAAAAACAACTAACACCACGTCCAGAAACGTCTACATCCATTCATGTTATTTTAAAACTGATTTTTTTCAAAAAAACTGCCCACCATGTCTGAGAACAACTAGAACCATGTCCAAAAACTACTAGCACCACGTCCAGAAACATCTACATCTATGCATGTGAATTTAAGCTATTTTTTTCACAAAGACAACCTACCACGTCTCAGAACAACCAGTAGCACGCCCAAAACCAACTAGCACCTCGTCCTAAAATGTCTACATCCATTCATGTGAATTTAACCTATTTTTTTCACAAAGACAACCCGTCACGTCTCAGAACAACTAGCACCACGTCCAAAAAGTACTAGCACCACGTTCAAAAACATTTATATCCATACATATGAATTTAAACAGATTTTTTTCACAAAGATAGCCCACCACGTCTTAGAACAACTAGCACCTCGTCAAGAACAACTAGCACCATGTCTAGAAATGTCTACATCCATGCTTGTGAATTTAATCAATTTTTTCACAAAGACAACCCACCTTGTCTCAGAACAAGTAGCACCACATCCAAAACAACTAGCACCACATCCAAAAATGTCTACATCTCTTAATGTGAATTTAAACTGAATTTTTTTCACAAAAACAGCCCACCCTTCTTAGAACAACTAGCACAATGCCCAAAAATATCTAGCACCACGTCATGAAACGTCTACATCCATGCAGGTAAATTTAAGCTATTTTTTTAACAAAGACAACCCACCACGTCTCGGAACAACCAGCCCCATGTTAAGAAGAACTAGCACCACGTCCAGAAACGTCTGCATCCATGCATGTGAATTTAAACTAATTTTTTCACAAAGACAGTCCACCACATCTCTGAACAACTAGCACCACGTCCAAAAAGTACTAGCACCACGTTCAAAAATGTCTACATCAATGCATGTGAATTTAAGCTATTTTTTCAGAAAAACAACCCACCACGTCTCAGAACAACTTGCACCACATCAAAAACAACTAACACCACGTCCAGAAACGTCTACATCCATTCATGTTATTTTAAAACTGATTTTTTTCAAAAAAACTGCCCACCATGTCTGAGAACAACTAGAACCATGTCCAAAAACTACTAGCACCACGTCCAGAAACATCTACATCTATGCATGTGAATTTAAGCTATTTTTTTCACAAAGACAACCTACCACGTCTCAGAACAACCAGTAGCACGCCCAAAACCAACTAGCACCTCGTCCAAAAATGTCTACATCCATTCATGTGAATTTAACCTATTTTTTTCACAAAGACAACCCGTCACGTCTCAGAACAACTAGCACCACGTCCAAAAAGTTCTAGCACCACGTTCAAAAACATTTATATCCATACATATGAATTTAAACAGATTTTTTTCAAAAAGATAGCCCACCACGTCTTAGAACAACTAGCACCACGTCAAGAACAACTAGCACCATATCTAGAAATGTCTACATCCATGCTTCTGAATTTAATGAATTTTTTTCACAAAGACAACCCACCTTGTCTCAGAACAAGTAGCACCACGTCCAAAACAACTAGCACCACATCAAAAAATGTCTACATCTCTTAATGTGAATTTAAACTGAATTTTTTTCACAAAAACAGCCCACCCTTCTTAGAATAACTAGCACAATGCCCAAAAATATCTAGCACCACGTCAAGAAACGTCTACATCTATGCATGTAAATTTAAGCTATTTTTTTAACAAAGACAACCCACCACGTCTCTGAACAGCCAGCCCCATGTTAAGAAGAACTAGCACCACGTCCAGAAACGTCTGCATCCATGCATGTGAATTTAAACTAATTTTTTCACAAAGACAGTTCACCACATCTCAGAACAACTAGCACCACGTCCAAAAAGTACTAGCACCACGTTCAAAAATGTCTACATTAATGCATGTGAATTTAAGCTATTTTTTCAGAAAAACAACCCACCACGTCTCAGAACAACTTGCACCACATCAAAAACAACTAACACCACGTCCAGAAACGTCTACATCCATTCATGTTATTTTAAAACTGAATTTTTTCAAAAAAACAGCCCACCATGTCTGAGAACAACTAGAACCATGTCCAAAAACTACTAGCACCACGTCCAGAAACATCTACATCTATGCATGTGAATTTAAGCTTTTTTTTTCACAAAGACAACCTACCACGTCTCAGAACAACGAGTAGCACGCCCAAAACCAACTAGCACCTCGTCCAAAAATGTCTGCATCCATTCATGTGAATTTAACCTATTTTTTTCACAAAGACAACCCGTCACGTCTCGGAACAACTAGCACCACGTCCAAAAAGTACTAGCACCACGTTCAAAAACATTTATATCCATACATATGAATTTAAACAGATTTTTTTCAAAAAGATAGCCCACCACGTCTTAGAACAACTAGCACCACGTCAAGAACAACTAGCACCATGTGTAGAAATGTCTACATCCATGCTTGTGAATTTAATCAATTTTTTTCACAAAGACAACCCACCTTGTCTCAGAACATGTAGCACCACGTCCAAAACAACTAGCACCACATCCAAAAATGTCTACATCTCTTAATGTGAATTTAAACTGAATTTTTTTCACAAAAACAGCCCACCCTTCTTAGAACAACTAGCACAATGCCCAAAAATATCTAGCACCACGTCAAGAAACGTCTACATTTATGCATGTAAATTTAAGCTATTTTTTTAACAAAGACAACCCACCACGTCTCTGAACAGCCAGCCCCATGTTAAAAAGAACTAGCACCACGTCCAGAAACGTCTGCATCCATGCATGTGAATTTAAACTAATTTTTTCACAAAGACAGTTCACCACATCTCAGAACAACTAGCACCACGTCCAAAAAGTACTAGCACCACGTTCAAAAATGTCTACATCAATGCATGTGAATTTAAGCTATTTTTTCAGAAAAACAACCCACCACGTCTCAGAACAACTTGCACCACATCAAAAACAACTAACACCACGTCCAGAAACGTCTACATCCATTCATGTTATTTTAAAACTGAATTTTTTCAAAAAAACAGCCCACCATGTCTGAGAACAACTAGAACCATGTCCAAAAACTACTAGCACCACGTCCAGAAACATCTACATCTATGCATGTGAATTTAAGCTTTTTTTTTCACAAAGACAACCTACCACGTCTCAGAACAACGAGTAGCACGCCCAAAACCAACTAGCACCTCGTCCAAAAATGTCTGCATCCATTCATGTGAATTTAACCTATTTTTTTCACAAAGACAACCCGTCACGTCTCGGAACAACTAGCACCACGTCCAAAAAGTACTAGCACCACGTTCAAAAACATTTATATCCATACATATGAATTTAAACAGATTTTTTTCAAAAAGATAGCCCACCACGTCTTAGAACAACTAGCACCACGTCAAGAACAACTAGCACCATGTCTAGAAATGTCTACATCCATGCTTGTGAATTTAATCAATTTTTTTCACAAAGACAACCCACCTTGTCTCAGAACAAGTAGCACCACGTCCAAAACAACTAGCACCACATCCAAAAATGTCTACATCTCTTAATGTGAATTTAAACTGAATTTTTTTCACAAAAATAGCCCACCCTTCTTAGAACAACTAGCACAATGCCCAAAAATATCTAGCACCACGTCAAGAAACGTCTACATCCATGCATATAAATTTAAGCTATTTTTTTAACAAAGACAACCCACCACGTCTCGGAACACCCAGCCCCATGTTAAGAAGAACTAGCACCACGTCCAGAAACGTCTGCATCCATGCATGTGAATTTAAACTAATTTTTTCACAAAGACAGTTCACCACATCTCAGAACAACTAGCACCACGTCCAAAAAGTAATAGCACAACGTTCAAAAATGTCTACATCAATGCATGTGAATTTAAGCTATTTTTTCACAAAAACAACCCACCACGTCTCAGAACAACTTGCACCACATAAAAAACAACTAACACCACGTCCAGAAACGTCTACATCTATTCATGTTATTTTAAACTGATTTTTTTCAAAAAAACAGCCCCCCATATCTGAGAACAACTAGAACCATGTCTAAAAACTACTAGCACCACGTCCAGAAACATCTACATCCATGCATGTGAATTTAAGCTATTTTTTTCACAAAGACAACCTACCACGTCTCAGAACAACCAGTAGCACGCCCAAAACCAACTAGCACCTCGTCCAAAAATGCTACATCCATTCATGTGAATTTAAGCTATTTTTTTCAAAAAGACAACCCGTCACGTCTCAGAACAACTAGCATCACGTCCAAAAAGTACTAGCACCACGTTCAAAAACATTTATATCAATACATATGAATTTAAACAGATTTTTTTCACAAAGATAGCCCACCACGTCTTAGAACAACTAGCACCACGTCAAGAACAACAAGCACCATGTCCAGAAATGTCTACATCCATGCATGTGAATTGAATCAATTTTTTTCACAAAGACAACCCACCTTGTCTCAGAACAAGTAGCACCACGTGCAAAAACAACTAGCACCACGTCCAAAAACGTCTACATCCATTAATGTGAATTTAAACTGATTTTTTTACAAAAATAGCCCACCCGTCTCAGAACAACTAGCACAAGGTCCAAAAATAACAAGCACCACGTCAAGAAACGTTTACATCCATGCATGTAAATTTAAGCTTTTTTTTTTCACAAAGACAACCCACCACTTCTCAGAACAACTTGCACCATGTCAAAAATAGCTAGCACCACGTCCAGAAATGTCTACATCAATGCATGTGAATTTAAGCTATTTTTTCAAAGAAACAACCCACCACGTCTCAGAACAACTAGCAGCACATCAAAAACAACTAACTCCGCGTCCAGAAATGTCTACATCCATTCATGTTATTTTAAACTGATTTTTTTCAAAAAAATAGCCCACCATATCTGAGAACCACTAGAAGCATGTCCAAAAACTACTAGCTCCACGTCCAGAAACATCTACATCCATGCATGTGAATTTCAGGTATTTTTTTCACAAAGACAACCTACCACGACTCAGAACAACCAGCAGCAAGCCCAAAAACAACTAGCACCTCGTCCAAAAATGTCTACATCCATTCATGTGAATTTAAGATATTTTTTTCACAAACCCAACCCGTCACGTCTCAGAACAACTAGCACCACGTCCAAAAAGTACTAGCACAACGTTCAAAAACGTTTATATCCATACATATGAATTTAAACAGATTTTTTTTCACAAAGATAGCCCACCACGTCTCAGAACAACTAACACCACGTCAAAAACAACTAGCACCACGTCCAGAAATTTCTACATCCATGCATGTGAATTTAATCTATTTTTTTCACAAAGACATCCCACCTTGTCTCAGAAAAACTAACACCACGTCCAAAAATGTTTATATCCATGCATATGAATTTAAACAGATTATTTTCACAAACACAGCTCACGACATCTCAGAACAACTAGCACCACGTGAAAAATAACTAGCACCACATCCAGAAATGTCTACATCCATACATGTGAATTTAATCTATTATTTTTCACAAAGACAACCCACCACGTCTCAGAACAACTAGCACCACGTCCAAAAACAATTAGCACCATGTCCAGAAACGTCTACATCCATTCATGTTAATTTAAACTGATTTGTTTCAAAAAAATAGTCCACCACGTCTGAGAACAACTAGAAGCACGTCCAAAAACAAATAGCACCACGTCCAGAAACGTCTACATCCATTTATGTGAATTTCAGCTATTTTTTCACACAGACAACCCGTCACGTCTCAGAACAACTAGCACCTCATCCAAAAAGTTCTAGCACCACGTTCAAAAATGTTTATATCTATACATATGAATTTAAACAGATTGTTTTCACAAAGATAGCCACCACGTTTCAGAATAACTAGCACCACGTCAAAAACAACTAGCACCACGTCCAGAAATGTCTACATCCATGCATGTGAATTGAATCTATTTTTTTCACAAAGACAACCCACCTCGTCTCAGAACAAGTAGCACCACGTCCAAAAACAACTACCACCATGTCCAAAAACGTCTACATCCATTAATGTGAATTTAAACTGATTTTTTTTCACAAAAACAGCCCACCCGTGTCAGAACAACTAGCACAACGTCCAAAAATAACAAGCACCACGTCAAGAAACGTCTACATCCATGCATGTAAATTTAAGCTATTTTTTTCACAAAGACAACCCACCACGTCTCGAAACAACAAGCCCCATGTCAAGAAGAACTAGCACCACGTCCATAAACGTCTACATCCATGCATGTGAATTTAAACTAATTTTTTCACAAAGACAGTCCACCACATCCTAGAACAACTTGCACCATGTCAAAAATAACTAGCACCACGTCCAAAAATGTCTACATCAATTCATGTGAATATAAGCTATTTTTTCACAAAGACAACCCGCTACGTCTCAGAACAACTAGCACCACGTCAAAAACAACTAGCACCACATCGAGAAACGTCTACATCCATGCATTTGAATTTAAACTAATTTTTTTCACAAAAACAACCCACCACGTCTTAGAACAACTAGCACCACGTCAAAAACAACTAACATCACGTCCAGAAACGTCTACATCCATTCATGTGAATTTAAACTAATTTTTTTCACAAAAACTGGCCACCACGTCCGAGAACAACTAGAAGCACGTCCAAAAACAACTAGCACCACGTCCATAAACATCTACATCCATGCATGTGAATTTAAGCTATTTTTTTCACAAAGACAACCTCGCATGTCTCAGAACAACCAGCAGCACGCCAAAAACAACTAGCACCTCGTACAAAAAAGTCTACATCTATTCATGTGAATTTAAGCTATTTTATTCACAAAGACAACCCGTCACGTCTCAGAACAACTAGCACCACGTCCAAAAAGTACTAGAACCGCGTCCAAAAAATGTTTATATACATACATATGAATTTAAACAGATTTTTTTCACAAAGACAACCCACCACGTCTCAGAACAACAAGCTCCACGTCAAAAAATGTCTACATCCATGCATGTGAATTTAATCTATTTTTTCACAATGACAACCCTCCTCGTCTCAGAACAACTAGCACCACGTCCAAAAACGGTTATATCCATACATATGAATTTAAACAGATTGTTTTCACAAACACAGCTCACGATGTCTCAGAACAACTAGCACCACGTCAAAAATAACTAGCACCACGTCCAGAAATATCTACATCTATGCATGTGAATTTAATCTATTTTTTTAACAAAGACAACCCACCACGTCTCAGAACAACAAGCACCACGTCCAAAAACAACTAGCACCACGTCCAAAGACGTCTACATCCATTAATGTGAATTTAAACTGATTTTTTCTCACAAAAACAGCCCACCCGTCTCAAAACAACTAGCACAACGTCCAAAAACAACTAGCACCACGTCAAGAAATGTCTACATCAATACATGTAAATTTAAGCTATATTTTTACAAAGACAACCCGCCACGTCTCGGTACAACCAGCCCCACGTCAAAAAGAACTAGCCTCACGTCCATAAATGTCTACATCTATGCATGTGAATTTAAACAGATTATTTTCACAAAGACAGCTCACGACGTCTCAGAAGAACTAGCACCACGTCAAAAATAACTAGACCACGTGCAGAAACGTCTACTTCAATGCATGTGAAGTTAAGCTATTTTTTTCACAAAAACAACCCACCACGTCGCAGAACAACTAGCACCACGTCAAAAATAACTAACACCACGTCCAGAAACGTCTACATCCATTCATGTTAATTTAAACTGATTTTTTTCAAAAAAATAGCCCACCACGTCTGAGAACAACTAGAAGCACGTCCAAAAACAACTAGCACCACGTCCAGAAATGTCTACATCCATGCTTGTGAATTTAAGCTATTTTTTTCACAAACACAACCTACCACGCCTCAGAACAACCAGCACCACGTCCAAAAATAACTAGCACCATGTCCAGAAACGTCTACATCCATTCATGTGAATTTAAACTATTTTTTTCACAAAGACAACCCATCACGTCTCAGAACAACTAGCACCACGTCCAAAAAAGTACTAGCACCACGTTCAAAAATGTTTATATCCATACATATGAATTTAAACCGATTTTTTTCACAAAGATAGCCCACCATGTCTAAGAACAACTAGCACCACGTCAAAATGAACTAGTACCACGTCCAGAAATGTCTACATCCATTCATGTGAATTTAAACTAATTTTTTTCACAAAAACTGGCCACCACGTCTGAAAACAACTAGAAGCACGTCCAAAAACAACTAGCACCACGTCCAGAAACATCTACATCCATGCATGTGAATTTAAGCTATTTTTTTCACAAAGACAACCCGTCACGTCTCAGAACAACTAGCACCAAGTCCAAAAAGTACTAGAACCGCGTCCAAAAAATGTTTATATACATACATATAAATTTAAACAGATTTTTTTCACAAAGACAGCCCACCACGTTTGAGAACAACAAGCTCCACGTCAAAAAATGTCTACATCCATGCATGTGAATTTAATCTATTTTTTCACAAAGACAACCCACCTCGTCTCAGAACAACTAGCACCACGTCCAAAAAGTACTAGCACCACGTCCAAAAATGGTTATATCCATACATATGAATTTAAACAGATTGTTTTCACAAAAACAGCTCACGATATCTCTGAACAACTAGCACCACGTCACAAATAACTAGCACCACGTCCAGAAATGTCTACATCCATGCATGTGAATTTAATCTATTTTTTTCACAAAGACAACCCACCACGTCTCAGAACAACAAGCACCACGTCCAAAAACAACTAGCACCACGTCCAAAAATGTCTACATCCATTAATGTGAATTTTAACTGATTTTTTCTCACAAAAACAGCCCACCCGTCTCAAAACAACTAGCACAACGTCCAAAAACAACTAGCACCACGTCAAGAAATGTCTACATCAATGCATGTAAATTTAAGCAATTTTTTTACAAAGACAACCCGCCACGTCTCGGAGCAACCAGCCCCATGTCAAAAAGAACTAGCCTCATGTCCATAAATGTCTACATCCATGTATGTGAATTTAAACAGATTATTTTCACAAAGACAGCTCACGACGTCTCAGAAGAACTAGCACCACGTCAAAAATAACTAGCACCACGTCCAGAAACGTCTACATCAATGCATGTGAATTTAAGCTATTTTTTTCACAAAAACAACCCACCACGTCTCAGAACAACTAGCACCACGTCAAAAATAACTAACACCACGTCCAGAAATGTCTACATCCATTCATGTTAATTTAAATTGATTTTTTTCAAAAAAATAGCCCACCACGTCTGAAAACAACTAGAAGCACGTCTAAAAACAACTAGCACCACGTCCAGAAATGTCTTCATCCATGCTTGTGAATTTAAGCTATTTTTTTTCACAAACACAACCTACCACGTCTCAGAACAACCAGCACCACGTCCAAAAATAACTAGCACCATGTCCAGAAACGTCTACATCCATTCATGTGAATTTAAGCTATTTTTTTCACAAAGGCAACCCGTTACGTCTCAGAACAACTAGCACAACGTCCAAAAAAGTACTAGCACCACGTTCAAAAATGTTTATATCCATACATATGAATTTAAACAGATTTTTTTCACAAAGATAGCCCACCATGTCTCAGAACAACTAGCACCACGTCAAAATCAACTAGCACCACGTCCAGAAATGTCTACATCCATGCATGTGAATTTAATCTATTTTTTTCACAAAGACAACCAACCTCATCTTAGAACTGTTAGTTTTGAATACAGAAAAGCTATGGCTTGTATCAAAAACTACTATCCATAGATGACATATCATTTTGTTCTGTATTAAATTGTTCCATTATATCATAGAATTAGATAACGGGGTGTGGAAAGACACAGTAGATACCGTTATTGGTTAAAGTATTGATATATATAAAGTATACTCGTAACCGAGATAGTCTGAACATACTATCGGTATAGGTTATTGTGTGGTTTGGTAATTAGTTTATCTAGACTAGTTTAAATCATGCGGATATGCCCAGGGCATATTGAGCACGACCAGTTTTGGTAGAATTGACTTATACTGATCGGCGTAGTCAATTCAGTCCTAGTATTCAGTCTCTCAATCCCGAGATTAGGGCGGGCATGAGAGTTGGATATCGTATATTTTGATTTGCCAAAGAGTGCGGTCAATTAAGGCCTATACCTCGGTAGGTTGGGTATGCGGTGTTTAGCTTCTTACGTGTCAATGCTAGTCAGAGGAATCCACGTACCGGTTCGTCGGGTTGATGGCGCTCCCGAGATGAGCTCGTAAGGTCTATTATACTAAACCTGGCCGGTAGACTTTATGTCCGGTATAATAAAAGGTCGAGTGGTACTAATCTCGGACACCAAGAAGTTAGTAAATTGATAAACCGACGAGCGCTAGATTTTTAATGTGGGGAGATAGAAGAAAATATAATGGTGTGATGTAAATTCATTTTCGAGCGGTAGTTCCATAATTAGTCCGATAGTGGTACGACTAATTATGCATTTGACTAATGGACAAGGTGAATTAATTAATCCTAAAGGTTTAATTAATATTTAATCGACAAGGTGAATTAAGAAATTAATTCTAAGGGCTCGATTAAATTAAATTAACGAAGTGGGTTAAGAAATTAATTCGAATGGGTCGATTGGAGTTGATTAGTCGGGAAAGACTAAGCGGTCAACGAAAGTCAAATTAAAAAGCCCAACTCGAGAGCTCATTAGGTCTCCATTAGAGCTCCTATAAATAGAAAGCTTAAGGCCAAAGAAACTTAAGAAAATCTTGCAAGACATTTATGTCTTCCTTAGAGTGAGAAAGTTCTAGAGAGAAACTCACTTCCCTTTCGAGTTTTCTTTCAAAAATGAACTTGGATTCTCACTTCTCGATTTAGATTAAGCTTGAAAGATTAAACTTTTAGATAGCCCATCGATTTTTGGAGTTGCCCACTGCTGGAATTACTGTTCACCGGGGGGGACTGTTCACGTCGGAATCACTGTTCATGCTGGACACTGTTCATGGAATTCGCATAAAGATTGGATTTTTCTTATTGCGTTGGACTTGGCTACAAAGGTATAACCTTTAATCCTTCTGCTTTTAAATAAAGGTGTGATCTTTATGCGTTAGATGTTGTTTTAATAAAATAAATAAGTATAAGCCAAGATCCGTTAATGGGTAAATGAATTTGAGCCTGAGCTAGGTCGAAAGCTTCCGATTCTGGAATGCATTGCACGAAAGTGAGGTTTTCGATTTAGCCCGGGCTTGTTCTGTTTTCCTTCAAGAACAACTAGCACCACGTCCAAAAACAACTAGCACCACGTCCAAAAATGTCTACATCCATTAATGTGAATTTAAACTGATTTTTTTTTTCACAAAAATAGCCCACCCGTCTCAGAACAACTAGCACAACCCCCAAAAATAACTAACACCACATCAAGAAACGTCTACATCCATGCATGTAAATTTAAGCTATTTTTTTCACAAAGAGAACCCACCAGTCTCAGAACAACCAGCCCCATGTCAAGAAGAACTAGCACCACGTCCATAAACGTCTACATCCATGCATGTGAATTTAAACTAATTTTTTCACAAAGACAGTCCACCACATCTCAGAATAACTTGCACCATGTCAAAAATAACTAGCACCACATCCAAAAATGTCTACATCAATGCATGTGAATTTAAGCTATTTTTTCATAAAGACAACCCGCTACGTCTCAGAACAACTAGCACCACGTCCAAAACAACTAGCACCACATCCAAAAATGTCTACATCCTTGTATTTGAATTTAAACTAATTTTTTTCACAAAAACAACCCACCACGTCTTAGAACAACTAGCACCACGTCAAAAACAACTAACATCACGTCCAGAAACATCTACATCCATTCATGTGAATTTAAACTAATTTTTTTCACAAAAACAGGCCACCACATCTGAGAACAACTAGAAGCACGTCCAAAAACAACTAGCACCACGTCCAGAAACATCTACATCCATCCATGTGTTGGGATCGGAGGCATGATTTTCAAAAGTTTACACAGTGGATTCTTGCCTATTCCAATTTAGTGTTTGATTAATCCTACGTTTAAAGCTTCTAAAGCTTACCCTTGTAGCGTAATCGATTGCCACACCTGGATCCTTGTTTGATGTTGGTCCAAGCCTTCTGCTCTGGTTACGTTTGTCACCACCAAAAATCCTTCCTTGAAGGACTCTCTACTTTCAAGCACGAAAGCCTACGCAGATATGGTGCTAGCCGATCTTGCCTATAGAGAGAATTTGGGAATTTTGTGTATTTTTGTCTGATATGATTTTTCTAATTCAAAATCATCATTCTCCTACATTAACATCCCTAGGATATTTGTAGAGATCAAATTTCCAAAATCAGTATTGTAATCATCCAATTATTACTTAACTGATTTTAGTCATATTCCAAATCAGTATTATTACCAAATATTATTTTACTAATTCCAAATCAGTATTTAAATAATATTTACTGATTCCAAATCAGTATTAAATAATACCTTAATGATTTGGGTTATACACCAAGCCCATGGATCAACCCATGACTCATGGATCAGGCTGATGGGTCAAGAACTTCAATTACAATTAAGTCCCTTGATTTATCAGTCCATCCCAATTGTTCCCAGGTAATTAATTAACTATTAATTAATACCACATAACTTTTCAATAATATTTAATTAAACCATTTAATTAAATCTTCTTTATTTAAGTATAATAATTATACTTATTGTAGGCAAGACTACTTATTCTGCATCATCGAACTTTCTTATGTGCGATCCTGTAGGCCCATTCCAAATTGGCAATGGGTAACTCAATCTCATTGATTAATCCATAAGTCATTAGTGGTCTCTAGCAAGACATAATGACTACCCAATTCAGAATGGAGAGTCGAATGGTGATTCAACACAACCTTTCTGAGCAAACTGCGTACGATCCTCTACATTGATATCCCGTTTAGCATAAGGCATGGAACCATCATCCTTATATAGCTAAACGTTTACTTGATCTCTTAGTGACACTAAATCCATTAAGAAAATGATAATGCTTATCATTACTTGGGCATGGCCATGCACTTATAAGTTCACTATCAAGTGGCCAAGTTATCATCTCTCACTTAAGAGAGATTTGTAGTCCCATCACTTCACCTACATATCTTAGTGTGACTCATAGTGTACCCAATCATACCCGTACTTGGTAATCTGTTACGGCCCCGTTAGGCGTATGTCAAAGCACACTACAATTCACCTAAGACCATGTAGTGATTTATGGTCTAAGGATCCTCGTACCAATACTACTCAAAAGAATCACTCATGATCTAATCAGTCCATGGAGTGTTTCTTTTGGCGGATCAATTTCATGAAATTAAATATGCACAAGAATATAATTATCATGAAATTAACTCATTTGATAAATTATCAAACAAACGACATATATCTTATTTACATAAATTACCCTCAAATTTTATTTACATAAATAGCCCTCATTAGGGCACATATACAACAATCTCCCACTTTCCCGTTGAAGGGCTATGTCCTAAACTGTTTAAGACCAAGCTCTATTACATGTCTCTCAAACTTTGACTGTGGTAGAGCTTTTGTGAGAGAACCTGCTATATTGTCGTCTGACCATATTTTGCATACTTTAACATCTTCTCGATCGACGATCTCTCGAATGAGGTGATAACGTCTGAGTATGTGTTTGGTCTTCTGGTGTGACCGGGGCTCCTTTGCTTGTGCGATGGCCCCGTTATTATCACAGAAGAGGTCTATCAGATCTTGGATACTCGGTATCACTCCGATGTCTGACACAAACATCCTCAACCCAACAGCTTCCTTTGCAGCATCTGATGCAGCAATATACTCAGATTCTGTTATAGAGTCGGCTGTGGTATCTTGCTTCGAGCTTTTCCAACTCACCCTACCGCTATTCAGGCTAAAAACATAGCCCGATTGTGACTTCATGTCGTCTTGATCAGTCTGGAAAGCAGCATCGGCGTAACTTTGTACGACGAGCTGTTCTTGTCCTCCGTACACTAGAATTAATCCTTTTGTCCATCACAAGTACTTCAGGATTGCCTTGACTGCAGTCCAGTAATCCATTCCTGGATATTGTTGGTATCTGCTAGTCATGCTCAGTGCATGTGCGACATCCGGACGGGTACATAACATGGCATACATGATAGATCCTATTGCCGAAACATATGGGACTCTACTCATCGCATCCCTCTCCTCTTTATTAGAAGGATATTGGTTCTTCTTTAAGAGGAGGCCATGTCTGAATGGTACCATACCATTCTTAGAATTAGACATATTGAACCTCTTCAATATCTTGTCTACCCTTCTTGACTTAGTCCTAGAAGCCTTTTAGACCTACCTCTATAGATCTTGATACATAGTATCATTTCGGTTTCTCCCAAGTCTTTCGTAGAAAATACACTCCCCAACCATTGTTTAATGTCTTTCATCAAGGGAATGTCATTTCCTATGAGCAGGATGTCGTCCATATATAGGACAAGGAAAATAATCTTGCTCCCACTAACTTTCTTGTAAACACAAGGCTCATCTTCGTTCTTGATGAAACAGTAACCTTTTGATTCCTCATCAAAACGAAGATTCCAACTTCGAGATGCTTGCTTTAGTCCATAGATGGACATCTGAAGCTTACATACTTGATTAGGATGCTTTTGATCGATGTATCCCTCGGGTTGTTTCATATAAACATCCTCGAGTAGGTTTCCATTTAGGAAAGCTGTCTTAACATCCATCTGCCATACCTCATAGTCAAAATATGCTGCTATGGCAAACATTGTCCTAATGGACTTGAGCATCATGACAGGGGAGAAGGTTTCATCATAGTCTATACCATGAGTCTGTCTGAAACCTTTAGCCACTAGTCGTGCCTTGAAGATCCCGCCAGGTTTTAACTTAAAAATCCACTTGCAATCGACTACCTTTGCCTGAACAAGAGGGTCAATCAAAGTCCACACTTTATTGTCCCTCATGGATTGCATTTCAGATTCCATGGCTTGTTGCCATTTATCTGAATCTAAAATTTCTAAAACCTGTTTGTAGTTTGCGGGCTCATTAGAGTCCACCAAGATCGAACCTTGATCGTCAGTCATGAGAAATCCGTATCTCTCGGGTTGGTGACGAGATCTACCAGATCTTCTAGGTTCTTGTGTTGTTGGCTCAGATTGCTCATCTTCATGAGTTTCCATGCCAACTTCCATCTGAGTTTCTGTAGATCGTTCTACATTCTCTTGTGGTTCTTGAACTTTTCCGAGTTTTATTCTACTCCCACTGTCTTTCTTATACAGAAATTCTTTCTCTAAGAAAGTAGCTCCTCGAGCAATGAACACTTTGTTCTCTGTCGGGTTGTAGAATTGATATCCTTTTGTTTCCTTATGATATCCAACAAATAGGCATTTGTCAGCTTTGGATTCAAGCTTATTACTTTGTAAACGCTTTACATGAGCTTGACAACCCCAAACTCGTAGATAGGACATATAGGGCTTCTGACCCATCCATATCTCATATGGAGTCTTATCTACTGCCTTAGATGGAATACGATTCAATAAGTAGGCAGCAGAAAGGAGAGCATAACCCCAAAAGGATGTAGGGAGAGTCGCTAGGCCCATCATTGATCGAACCATGTCTAATAAGGTTCGATTTCTCTTTTCGGATACACCATTCCATTGAGGTGTTCCCGGTGCAGTCAGCTGTGAAACAATTTCACACTGTTTTAGATAGCCATCAAACTCATCACTAAGGTATTCACCTCCCCGATCGGAGCGAATAGCCTTAATCCTTCTATCCAACTGATTCTCTACTTCGTTTTTAAACTCTTTGAACTTTTCAAAAGTTTCATTTTATATCTCATTAAATAGACATACCCATATCTACTAAAGTCATCAGTAAAAGTCAGGAAGTATTCAAATCCACCTCTGGCTTGTGTGTTCATTCGTCCACATACATCCGTATGTATTAGGGCCAATAGCTCACTTGTTCTTTCACCTTTCTTGTTGAAAGGATTCTTTGTCATTTTGCCTTGCAAGCAGGGTTCGCAGGTATCATATGATTCAAAATCAAATGAACTAAGCACTCCATCCTTGTGAAGCTTTTGAACTCGCTTTTCATTTGCATGGCCTAATCGAAAATGCCAAAGGTATGTTAGACTTAAATCATTTTTAGTTGATTTGGCTTTCTTTTCTATATTATAGACTGGTTTTTCTTGGGACATACAGACCATTACACATATTTGCAACTCCGTATAAAATATCATTTCGATATAAAGATAACAAAGTATTCTCTATAATAAATCGAAAACCTTTATTATCTAAACTCGAAACTGAAATAATATTTCTGCTCAAAGCAGGTACATAATAACAATTTTCAAGTTCAATATTTAAACCAGAAGGTAAAGACATAGTGTAATCTCCAACTTTAACAGCAGCAACTCTTGCCCCGTTGCCCACTCGGAGATCTACTTCACATTTCTTTGTTATCCTTCTATTTCTGAGTCCCTGCACATTAGTACAAATGTGAGCCCCACAACCAGTATCTAATACCCATGAGGTGGACATAGAAAGATTAATTTCTATAACAAAGATACCTGAAACTGAAGGATTGCTTTCGAGAAACTTCTTGCAGTCTCTCTTCCAATGGCCCTTCTGTTTGCAGAAGAGACATGTATCATCCTTTTTGGATCTTGTCTTAGCAGTTGGAGGAGCTTGTGGTTGGGAAGCAGACTTACTGCGAGCTTTCTTATTCTGCCCAACTTTGGCCTTGCCATTAAGCTTCCTCTTCCTTTTACCTTTCTCTACAACTAACACTGGCGTTGCCTTCCGAAGAGTTTGCTCAATGTTCTTTAACATGCCATGAAGCTCAGGAGTGCTCCTTTCCATGTTATGCATGTTGTAGTTCACCACAAAATCATTGTATTCATCAGACAATGATGCCTAGATGATATCAATGGCTAATTCCCTAGGAAGGGGTGCATTCAATCGCTCTAGGGTATCAATGTACCCTTTCATCTTGATCAAATGCATGCTAACTGACGAACCCTTCGCCATCTTGCATGAAATTAAAGCTTTTATAGTAACAAACCTTTCGTTACAGGCTTATTCTCGGAATATCTTCGTCAGTGACTCATAAATCTGGAACGCTTCCGAATTCATGAACTGCTTTTGAAGCTCGCCCGTCATTGACGCGAGCATCAAGCAAGTCACATTATCAGAGTCTCTTTTCAGCTTATCCCAGGCTCGTTGAACAGTTACAGAAGCATTTTGTGGTGGTTCTGGTAAAGCGGTCTCTAAGACATTCAACTTTCTTTCTTGTATGAGAACTATTCTCAGGTTTCTTTCCCAATCCAAGAAGTTTGGACCAACAAGCTTTTCTTTGCCCAAAATACTTCTTAGAATGAGATTTGAAGTGACATTAGTGCTGGAAGATGCCATTTCTACAAAAGATAATTGCAAAATATTAGAATGAGTTTTGAAAAATGTTTTCCACAATAGCCAAAATTGAAATCCCAAACAATTTTGTGTTGGTGCTAGATTGTGGGCCAAAAATCCACAAAGAGTCAACCCCAGTCTTGCTTTAGCAAGTATCGTAGGGATCGGGCTCTTCTGGTAGGCAACGTTCAAATCACATTCCATGTAATCTAACGCTTTCCAATTGTATACCATGCAACTTTTCGGTGATAGAATGAACATTCCAAATGTTTGACACCATCCTATATTTGCAAAATTAATCCCTAGTCAACTTATCGGGTCAAGCTAGGATTAATTTTCCCAAGTTAAACCATCCCTCAAGGCATCACATCAATAGACACCCACACAGTTTTTCCATAACAAGTGGTAGTGATAAAGTTGAGCATCTAATACCCAAACAGTTTTTCCACTCATTAATGGTAGTGATAAAGTTGGGCACTATTATGTAACAACCCGCCGCATGAAGAAAACCTGAGGCCCTTGGGCTCTCCAAGTCCATCAGACGTTCGACACTCAAGCGGGCCCTCAAGTATAGAAGCAAAATATTGGGTTTTTGGGATTTAAGTTTGATCGGCTTAACATGCATTTTCGTTTATCATTCATTTGCATAAATAAAAGAATGAATTAAAGCGATGAACTGGGCTCTAGTCTATTACAGGGCCTTTTAAAATCTTCATGTTTGGGGCTCCGCTCCTGGGCTCCACCATGGACTCCTCTTGGAACCTCCTTTTGGGCCTAACTATTACATGATGATTTTTATAGGCACGCAGGCCCAAATTCAAAATTGGCTCGCAGGCCCCAACTTTTAAAACGTTAAAATTAAAAGCCCAATTCATGCTTTGAAACACATAAAATGCATATGCTCATACAAGCCGATTTTAATTTAAGCCGATTAATTTTAAGGATCGTGTAACTATTACAGAATTAAAATTGATCGTGTCATGATCAATTTTAATCAATCCTTCTGTTCATTTTACATTTATCCAAAATGATACATGAACATGCTTGCATAATTATGATGCTTCAAATAAAATTTAAACAATTTAAATAAGCATCAAAATTAAAATAAAATAAAATAAAATAAATAATAATTCAAAATTCAAACAAATTAATTAATCTAATTAATTAATTATTTATTTCTTTATTTATCTTTTCTAATTATTTTAATCTAATTAAAATAATTCAAATTTTAAATTTAAACTTATAGGATAAAATTCTAAATTAATCCTATCTTTATCTAATTTAATTAAAATCTTATTAAATAAGATTCAGAAAATTTTAAAATTTCAATTTTCTGAAACTTTTTGGGGCAGTGCTCTAATTTACCAAAATTCCCGGGCTTAGGGTTTTAAAGGAACAAAAACTTCTGGGGTCTCTACGCAATTTTAAAACAATTTTAAAAATGATGGCATTTTAAGGTTTTGAGGCTGCGACGGGGGCATTTTGGTAATTTCAGCCCCTAGGGCTTCAACCGCCAGCCGCCAGCCGCCAGTCATCTTCCTCGGGCAGTTTGCGATTCCCGGCGAGAAACGAAAAATTTCACGGCGTCATCGATGAACACCGTTCATCTCGTCTGATCTCTCCCGGTGATCTGGAATTCCCGATGATCGAAGAACCATCATCGATATTCGAAGAACCAAATGGAAAACTCGTCCAACAAAATTTTCGGTGACCCCAATTTTTCGACGAAATTCGAAGAACGAACTTCTCCGTCCAACAAGCAACAAAACCCTTTTAAACCAATTGGAAAATCATCGAAATCATCCGGGTCACAAAACCCAGCCTTTAACACACAATTTTCCGAGCAAAAACATCCCCAAAACATTTGTTTTAAAATCGGTTTTTCCCGGCGGTCCGTTTCGAAAACCCAAGAAAAAAAAATTTTGATTCTCACAAATCATTTTAGTTTTTGAAACCCAAATCACTCGAAAACGATTTCCGGGAGAACGAAGAACAAAACCCTCAAAGAATTTTGAACCAAAATCATGAAATCCAGCCATATCGGGTGCTCACGATTTCCGGCGAGAATCTGGCAGGTCGGAAAATTTTTCGGTCGGTCGATATCAACCCAGTCCGGTTGAGCTTCAAAATAATTTCCAGAAAATAATTTTTAATTATTTTTCCCAGATTTTTTTTTCTTTTTTTTTTCTTTTGCTTTCTAAAAGCCCTATTTTTCCAAATTTTATTAAAATCAATTTTAATTAAAATCCAATTGCTTTTAATTAAAATCAATTTTAATTTTAACACTAAAATTATAAGCCTAGCTCTGATACCACTGTTAGATTTAGTTTAGGTGTTTAATCTAATTAAACAGCGGAATTCCTAAACTATGAGGATCGGGTCTTACCCTTGAAGCGTAATCAGTTGCGCACGTCGCCTGGCTACCCCGAGAATTTGGGAAAATCAGTGTATTTTGTCTGATTAGAATTTTTAATTCAAAATCATCATCCCCCTACAATTATATCCCTAGGATATTTGTAGAGAATTAATTTCCAAAATCAGTATTGTAATTATCTAATTAGAACTTAACTGATTTTAGTTATATTCCAAATCAGTATTATTACCAAATATTATTTAACTGATTCCAAATCAGTATTTAAATAATATTTACTAATTCCAAATCAGCCTTAAATAATACCTTAATGATTTGGGTTATACACTAAGCCCATGGATCAACCTATGACCCATGCATCAGGCTGATGGGTCAAGAACTTCGATTGAAATTAAGTCCCTTGATTTATCAGCCCATCCCAATTGTTCCCAGGTAATAAATTAACTATTAATTAATACCACAGAACTTTTCAATAATATTTAATTAAATCTTATTTATTTAAGTATAACAATTACACTTATTGTAGGCAAGAATACTTATTCTGCATCATCCAACTTTCTTATGTGCGATCCTGTAGGCCCATTCCAAATTGGCAATGGATAACTCAATCTCATTGATTAATCCATAAGTCATTAGTGGTCTCTAGCAAGACATAATGACTACCCAATTCGGAATGGAGGGTCGAATAGTGATTCAACACAACCTTTCCGAGCAAACTGCGTACGATCCTCTGCATCGATATCCCCTTTAGCATAAGGCATGGAACCATCATCCTTATATAGCTAAACGTTTATTTGATCTCTTAGTGACACTGAATCAATCAAGCAAATGATATCCTTATCATTCCTTGGGCATGGTCATGCACTTTTCAGTTCACTATCAAGTGGCCAAGATATCATCTCTCACTTAAGAGAGATTTGTAGTCCCATCACTTCACCTACATATCTTAGCGTGAATCATAGTGTACCCAATCATACCCGTATTTGGCAACCTGTTACGGCCCCGTTAGGCGTATGTCAAAGCACACCACAATTCACCTAAGACCATGTAGTGATTTCTGGTTTAAGGATCCTAGTACGTATATTACTCAAAAGAATTACTCATGATCTAATTAGTCCATGGAGTGTCTCTTTTGGCGGATCGATTTCATGAATTTAAATATGCACAAGGATATTACTATCATGAAATTAACTCATTTGATAAAAAATCAATCAATCGACAAATGTCTTATTTACGTAAATACCCTCAAAGTATATTTACATAAATAGCCCTCATTAGGGCACATTCACCAACAAAAATTACTACCACCGCGTCCAAAAACGTTTATATACATACATATGAATTTAAATAGATTTTTTTCACAAAGACAGCCCACCACGTCTTACAACAACAAGCTCCACGTCAAAAAATGTCTACATCCATGCATGTGAATTTAATCTATTTTTTCACAAAGACAACCCACCTCGTCTCAGAACAACTAGCACCACGTCCAAAAAGTACTCGCACCACGTCCAAAAACGTTTATATCCATACATATGAATTTAAACAGATTGTTTTCAAAAAAACAGCCCACCACGTCTGAGAACAACTAGAAGCACGTCCAAAAACAACTAGTACCACGTCTAGAAATGTCTACATCCATGCATGTGAATTTAATCTATTTTTTTCACAAAAACAACCCACCACGTCTCAGAACAACTAGCACCACGTCCAAAAACAACTAGCACCATGTCCAAAAACGTCTACATCCATTAATGTGAATTTAAACTGATTTTTTTTTCACAAAAACAGCCCACCCGTCTCAAAACAACTAGCACAACGTCCAAAAATAACTAGCACCACGTCAAGAAACGTCTACATCAATGCATGTAAATATAAGCAATTTTTTTACAAAGACAACCCGCCACGTCTCTGAACAACCAGCCCCACGTCAAAAAGAACTAGCCTCACGTCCATAAACGTCTACATCCATGCATGTGAATTTAAATAGATTATTTTCACAAAGACAGCTCACGACCTCTCAGAACAACTAGCACCACGTCAAAAAATGTCTACATCCATGCCTATGAATTTAATCTATTTTTTTCACAAAGACAACCCACCACGTCTCATAACAACTAGCACCACATCCAAAAACAACTAGCATCACGTCCATAAACATCTACATCCATTAATGTGAATTTAAACTTATTTTTTTCACAAAAATAGCCAACCAGTCTCAGAACAACTAGCACAACGTCCAAAAATAACTAGCACCACGTCAAGAATTGTCAACATCCATGCATATAAATTTATGCTATTTTTTTCACAATAACAACCCACCACGTCTCGAAACAACCAGCCCCACGTCAAAAAGAACTAGCACAACGTCTATAAATGTCTACATCCCTGCATGTGAATTTAAACTGATTTTTTTCACAAAGACTATCCACCACGTCTCAAAACATTTGCACCACGTCAAAAATAACTAGCACCACATCCAGAAATGTCTACATAAATGCATTTAAATATAAGCTATTTTTTTGACAAAGACAACCCGCTACGTCTCAGAACAACTAGCACCACATCCAGAAACGTCTACATCCATGCATGTCAATTTAAACAAATTTTTTTCACAAAAACAACCCACCACGTCTCAGAACAACAAGCACCACATCAAAAACAACTAACACCACGTCCAGAAACGTCTACATCCATTCATGTTATTTTAAACTGATTTTTTACAAAAAAACAGCCCACCACGTCTGAGAACAACTAGAAGCACGTCCAAAAACAACTAGCACCACGTCGAGAAACGTCTACATCCATGCATGTGAATTTAAGCTATTTTTTTCACAAAGACAACCTATCACGTCTCAGAACAACCAGCACCACGTCCAAAAACAACTAGCACCACGTCCAGGAACGTCTGCATCCATTCATGTGAATTGAAGCTATTTTTTCACAAAGACAACCCGTCACGTCTCAGAACAACTAGCACCACGTCCAAAAAGTACTAGCACCACGTTCAAAATGTTTATATCCATACATATGAATTTAAACAGATTTTTTTCACAAAGATAGCCCACCATGTCTCAGAACAACTAGCACCACGTCCAGAAATGTCTACATCCATGCATGTGAATTTAATCTATTTTTTTCACAAAGACAACCCACCTCGTCTCAGAACAACTACACCATGTCCAAAAACGTCTACATCCATTAATGTGAATTTAAACTGATTTTTTTCACAAATATATCCCAACCGTCTCAGAATAACTAGCACAACGGCCAAAAATAACCAGCACCACGTCAAGAAACGTCTACATCCATGCATGTAAATTTAAGCTATTTTTTTCACAAAAACAACCCACCATGTCTCAGAACAACCAGCCCCATGTCAAGAACAACTAGCTCCACGTCCATAAACTTCTACATCCATGCATGTGAATTTAAACTAATTTTTTCACAAAGACAGTCCACCACATCTCAGAACAACTTCCACCATGTCAAAAATAACTAGCACCACGTCAAAAAATGTCTACATCAATGCATGTGAATTTAAGCTATTTTTTTCACAAAGACAACCCGGTACGTCTCAGAACAACTAGCTTCACGTCAAAAACAACTAGCACCACATCCAGAAACGTCTACATCCATGCATTTGAATTTAAACTAATTTTTTTCTCAAAAACAACCCACCACGTCTCAGAACAACTAGCACCACGTAAAAAAACAACTAACATCACGTCCAGAAATGTCTACATTCATTCATGTGAATTTAAACTAATTTTTTTCACTAAAATAGGCCACCACGTCTGAGAACAACTAGAAGCACGTCCAAAAAATAACTAGCACCACGTCCAGAAACATCTACATCATGCATGTTAATTTAAGCTATTTTTTTCACAAAGACAACCTACCACGTCTCATAACAACCAGCAGCACGCCCAAAAACAACTAGCACCTCGTCCAAAAATGTCTACATCCATTCATGTGAATTTAAGCTATTTTTTTCACAAAGACAACACGTCACGTCTCAGAACAACTAGCACCACGTCCAAAAAGTACTAGCACCGCGTCCAAAAACATTTATATACAGACATATGAATTTAAAAAGATTTTTTTCACAAAGACAGCCCACCACGTATCACAACAACAAGCTCCATGTCAAAAAATGTATACATCCATGCATGTGAATTTAATCTATTCTTTACACAAAGACAACCCATCTCGTCTCAGAACAACTAGCACCACGTCCAAAAACAACTAGCAGCACGTCCAAAAACGTCTACATCCATTAATGTGAATTTAAACTATTTTTTTTCACGAAAACAGCCCACCCATCTCAGAACAACTAGCACAACGTCAAAAAATAACTTGCACCACGTCAAGAAATGTCTACATCCATGCCTATAAATTTAAGCTATTTTTTTCACAAAGACAACCCGCTACGTCTCATGACAACTAGCACCACGTCAAAAACAACTAGCACCACATCCAGAAACGTCTACATCCATGCATGTGAATTTAAACTAATTTTTTTCACAAAAACAACCCACCGCGTCTCAGAACAACTACCACCACGTCAAAAACAACTAACACCACGTCCAAAAACGTCTACATCCATACATGTGAGTTTAAGCTATTTTTTTATAAAGACAACCCACCACATCTCAGAACAACTAGAACCACGTCAAAAAAAAACTAGCACCACATCCTGAAACGTCTACATCCATGCATATGAATTTAAACTAATTTTTTTTCACAAAAATAACCCACCACGTCTCAGAACAACTAGCACCTCGTCAAAAACAACTAACACCACGTCCAGAAACGTCTACATCCATTCATGTTAATTTAAACTGATTTTTTTCACAAAAACAGCCCACCACGTCTGAGAACAACTAGAAGCACGTCCAAAAACAACTAGCACCACGTCCAGAAATGTCTACATACATGCATGTCAATTTAAGCTATTTTTTTCACAAAGAAAACCTACCACATCACTGAAAAGCGAGCACCACGTCCAAAAACAACTAGCACCACGTCCAGAAAAGTCTACATCCATTCATGTGAATTTAACCTATTTTTTTTTCACAAAGACAACCCGTCACGTCTCAGAACAACTACCACCATGTCCAAAAAGGACTAGCACCACGTTCAAAAATATTTACATCCATACATATGAATTTAAACATATTTTTTTCATAGAGACTGCCCACCACGTCTCAGAACAACTAGCACCACGTCAAAAATAACTAGCACAACATCCAGAAATGTCTACATCCATGCAAGTGAATTTAATCTATTTTTTTCACAAAGACAACCCACCAAGTCTCATAACAACTAGCACCACGTCAAAAACAACTAGCACCACATCCAGAAACGTCTACATCCATGCATGTGAATTTAAACTAATTTTTTTCATAAGAACAAACCACCGCGTCTCAGAACAACTACCACCACGTCAAAAACAACTAACACCACGTCCAAAAATGTCTGCATCCATACATGTGAGTTTAAGCTATTTTTTTCACAAAGACAACCCACCAAATCTCAGAATAACTAGCACCACGTCAAAAAAAAACTAGCACCACGTCCTGAAACGTCTACATCCATCCATGTGAATTTAAACTGATTTTTTTCACAAAGACAACCCACCACATCTCAGAACAACTAGCACCACGTCTAAAAACAACAAGCACCACTGCCAGAAATGTCTACATCCATGCGTGTGAATTTAAACTGATTTTTTTCACAAACACAGTCCACCACGTCTCAGAACATCTCGCACTACGTCAAAAATAACTAGCAGCATGTCCAGAAATGTCTGCATCCATTCATGTGAATTTAAACTGATTTTTTTCACAAGAACAACCCACTATGTCTCAGAACAACAAGCACTACGTCAAAAATAATTAGCACCACATCCAGAAAAATCTACATCCATGCATGTCAATTTAAACTTATTTTTTTTCACAAAAACAACCCACCACGTCTCAAGACAACTAGCACCACGTCAAAAACAACTAGCACCACATCCAGAAACATCTACATCCATTCATGTGAATTTAAACTATTTTTTTCACAAAGACAACCTACCACATCTCAGAACAACCAGCACCACGTCCAAAAACAACTAGCACAACGTCCAAAAATAACTGGCACCACGTCAAGAAACGTCTACATCCATGCATGTAAATTTAAGCTATTTTTTTCACAAAGACAATACGTCTCAGAACAACTAGCACCACGTTAAAAACAACTAGCACCACATCCAGAAAAGTCTACATCCATTCATGTGAATTTAAACTAACTTTTTTTCACAAAAACAACCCACCGCGTCTGAGAACAACTAGAAGCATGTCCAAAAACAACTAGCACCACATCCAAAAATGTCTACATCCATGCATGTGAATTTAAGCTATTTTTTTCACGAAAACAACCCGTCACGTCTCAGAACAACTAGCACCACGTCCAAAAACAACTAGCACCATGTCCAAAAATGTCTACATCCATTAATGTGAATTTAAACTAATGTTTTTTAACACAGCCCACCCATCTCGGAACAACTAGCACAACGTCCAAAAATAACTAGCTCCACGTCAAGAAATGTCAACATCCATGCACGTAAATTTAAGCTATTTTTTTACAAAAACAACCCACTACGTCTCGGAACAACCAGCCCCACGTCAAAAAGAAATAGCACCACGTCCATAAACGTCTACATCCCTGCATGTGAATTTAAACTGATTTTTTTCACAAAGACAACCAACCACATCTCAGAACAACTAGCACCACGTCTAAAAACAACAAGCACCACTGCCAGAAATGTCTACATCCATGCGTGTGAATTTAAACTGATTTTTTTCACAAACACAGTCCATCACGTCTCAGAACAACTCGCACTACGTCAAAAATAACTAGCAGCATGTCCAGAAATGTCTGCATCCATTCATGTGAATTTAAACTGATTTTTTCACAAGAACAACCCTCTACGTCTCAGAACAACAAGCACTACGTCAAAAATAATTAGCACCACGTCCAGAAAAATCTACATCCATGCATGTCAATTTAAACTAATTTTTTTCACAAAAACAACCCACCACATCTCAGAACAACCAGCACCACGTCCAAAAACAACTAGCACAACGTCCAAAAATAACTAGCACCACGTCAAGAAACGTCTACATCCATGCATGTAAATTTAAGCTATTTTTTTCACAAAGACAATACGTCTCAGAACAATTAGCACCACGTCAAAAACAACTAGCACCACATCCAGAAAAGTCTACATCCATTCATGTGAATTTAAACTAACTTTTTTTCACAAAAACAAGCCACCGCGTCTGAGAACAACTAGAAGCATGTCCAAAAACAACTAGCACCACATCCAGAAATGTCTACATCCATGCATGTGAATTTAAGCTATTTTTTTCACAAAGACAACCCGTCACGTCTCAGTACAACTAGCACCACGTCCAAAAACAACTAGCACCACGTCCAAAAACGTCTACATCCATTAATGTGAATTTAAACTAATTTTTTTTCACAAACACAGCCCACCCATCTCGGAACAACTAGCACAACGTCCAAAAATGACTAGCTCCACGTCAAGATGTCAACATCCATGCACGTAAATTTAAGCTATTTTTTTACAGAAACAACCCACTACGTCTCGGAACAACCAGCCCCACGTCAAAAAGAACTAGCACCACGTCCATAAACGTCTACATCCCTGCATGTGAATTTAAACTGATTTTTTTCACAAAGACAGTCCACCACATCTCAGAATAACTTGCACCACTTCAAAAATAACTAGCACCACGTCCAGAAACGTCTCCATCAATGCATGCGAATTTAAGCTATTCTTTTCACAAAGACAACCCGCAACGTCTCAGAACAACTAGCAGCACGTCGAAAACAACTAGCACAACATCCAGAAATGTCTACATCCATGCATGTGAATTTAAACTAATTTTTTTTTTCACAAAAACAACCCACCACGTCTTTGAACAACAAGCACCACGTCAAAAACAACTAGCACCACGTCCAGAAACGTCTACATCCATTCATGTGAATTTAAACCTATTTTTTCACAAAAAAAGCCCACCATGTCTCAGAACAACTAGCACCACGTCCAAAAACAACTAGCGCCATGTCCAGAAATGTCTATATCCATACATGTGAATTTAAGCTATTTTTTTCACAAAGACAGCCCACCACATCTCAGAACAACTAGCACCACGTCAAAAAAAAACTAGCACCACGTCCTGAAACGTCTACATCCATGCATATGAATTTAAACTAATTTTTTTCACAAAAACAACCCACCACGTCTCAGAACAACTAGCACCTCATCAAAAACAACTAACACCATGTCCAGAAACGTCTACATCCATTCATGTTAATTTAAACTGATTTTTTTCACAAAAACAGCCCACCACGTCTGAGAACAACTAGAAGCACGTCCAAAAACAACTAGCACCACGTCCAGAAACGTCTACATACATGCATGTGAATTTAGGCTATTTTTTTCACAAATACAACCTACCACATCACTGAACAGCCAGCACCACGTCCAAAAACAACTAGCACCACGTCCAGAAAAGTCTACATTCATTCATGTGAATTTAAGCTATTTTTTTACAAAGACAACCCGTCACGTCTCAGAACAACTAGCACCATGTCCAAAAAGTACTAGCACCACGTTCAAAAATTTTTACATCCATACATATGAATTTAAACATATTTTTTTCATAGAGACTGCCCACCACGTCTCAGAACAACTAGCACCACGTCAAAAACAACTAGCACCACGTCCAGAAAGGTCTACATCCATGCATGTGAATTTAATCTATTTTTTTCACAAAGACAACCCACCAAGTCTCATAACAACTAGCACCACGTCAATAACAACTAGCACCACATCCAGAAACGTCTACATCCATGCATGTGAATTTAAACTAATTTTTTCTTAAAAACAACCCACCGCATCTCAGAACAACTACCACCACGTCAAAAACAACTAACAGCACGTCCAAAAATGTCAACATCCATACATGTGAGTTTAAGCTATTTTTTTCACAAAGACAACCCACCACATCTCAGAACAACTAGCACCACGTCAAAATAAAACTAGCACCACGTCCTGAAACGTCTACATCCATCCTTGTGAATTTAAACTGATTTTTTTCACAAAGAGAACCCACCACATCTCAGAACAACTAGCACCACGTCTAAAAACAAGAAGAACCACGGCCAGAAATGTCTACATCCATGCGTGTGAATTTAAACTGATTTTTTTCACAAACACAGTCCACCACGTCTCAGAACAACTCGCACTACGTCAAAAATAACTAGCAGCATGTCCAGAAATGTCTGCATCCATTCATGTGAATTTAAACTGATTTTTTTCACAAGAACAACCCACTATGTCTCAGAACAACAAGCACTACGTCAAAAATAATTAGCACCACATCCAGAAAAATCTACATCCATGCATGTCAATTTAAACTAATTTTTTTTCACAAAAACAACCAACCACGTCTCAAGACAACTAGCACCACGTCAAAAACAACTAGCACCACATCCAGAAACATCTACATCCATTCATGTGAATTTAAACTATTTTTTTCACAAAGACAACCTACCACATCTCAGAACAACCAGCACCACGTCCAAAAACAACTAGCACAACGTCCAAAAATAACTGGCACCACGTCAAGAAACGTCTACATCCATGCATGTAAATTTAAGCTATTTTTTTCACAAAGACAATACGTCTCAGAACAACTAGCACCACGTTAAAAACAACTAGCACCACATCCAGAAAAGTCTACATCCATTCATGTGAATTTAAACTAACTTTTTTTCACAAAAACAACCCACCGCGTCTGAGAACAACTAGAAGCATGTCCAAAAACAACTAGCACCACATCCAAAAATGTCTACATCCATGCATGTGAATTTAAGCTATTTTTTTGACGAAAACAACCCGTCACGTCTCAGAACAACTAGCACCACGTCCAAAAACAACTAGCACCATGTCCAAAAATGTCTACATCCATTAATGTGAATTTAAACTAATGTTTTTTCACAAACACAGCCCACCCATCTCGGAACAACTAGCACAACGTCCAAAAATGACTAGCTCCACGTCAAGAAATGTCAACATCCATGCACGTAAATTTAAGCTATTTTTTTACAAAAACAACCCACTACGTCTCGGAACAACCAGCCCCACGTCAAAAAGAAATAGCACCACGTCCATAAACGTCTACATCCCTGCATGTGAATTTAAACTGATTTTTTTCACAAAGACAGTCCACCACATCTCAGAATAACTTGCACCACGTCAAAAATAACTAGCACCACGTCCAGAAACGTCTACATCAATGCATGCGAATTTAAGCTATTCTTTTCCCAAAGACAACCCGCAACGTCTCAGAACAACTAGCACCACGTCAAAAACAACTAGCACAACATCCATAAATGTCTACATCCATGCATGTGAATTTAAACTAATTTTTTTTTCACAAAAAAAACTCACCACGTCTCAGAACAACTAGCACCACGTCAAAAACAACTAGCACCACGTCCAGAAACGTCTACATCTATTCATGTGAATTTAAACATATTTTTTTCACAAAAACAGCCCACCATGTCTCAGAACAACTAGCACCACGTCCAAAAACAACTAAGCGCCATGTCCATAAATGTCTATATCCATACATGTGAATTTAAGCTATTTTTTTCACAAAGACAGCCCACCACATCTCACAACAACTAGCACCACTTCTAAAAAAAACTAGCACCACGTCTAGAACCTCTTTCATCAATGCATGTGAATATAAGCTATTTTTTTCATAAAGACAACCCACCACATCTCAGAACAACTAGCACCACGTCAAAAAAAAACTAGCACCACGTCCTGAAACGTCTACATCCATGCATATGAATTTAAACTAATTTTTTTCACAAAAACAACCCACCACGACTCAGAACAACTAGCACCTCGTCAAAAACAACTAACACCACGTCCAGAAACGTCTACATCCATTCATGTTAATTTAAACTGATTTTTTTCTCAAAAACAGCCCACCACGTCTGACAACAACTAGAAGCACGTCCAAAAACAACTAGCACCACGTCCAGAAACATCTACATACATGCATGTGAATTTAGGCTATTTTTTTTACAAATACAACCTACCACATCACTGAACAGCCAGCACCACGTCCAAAAACAACTAGCACCACGTCCAGAAAAGTCTACATTCATTCATGGGAATTTAAGCTATTTTTTTCACAAAGACAACCCGTCACGTCTCAGAACAACTAGCACCATGTCCAAAAAGTACTAGCACCACGTTCAAAAATGTTTACATCCATACATATGAATTTCAACATATTTTTTTCATAGAGACTGCCCACCACGTCTCAGAACAACTAGCACCACGTCAAAAACAACTAGCACCACGTCCAGAATTGTTTACATCCATGCATGTGAATTTAATCTATTTTTTTCACAAAGACAACCCACCAAGTCTCATAACAACTAGCACCACGTCAAAACCAACTAGCACCACATCCAGAAACGTCTACATCCATGCATGTGAATTTAAACTAATTTTTTTCATAAAAACAACCCACCGCGTCTCAGAACAACTACCACCACGTCAAAAACAACTAACACCACGTCCAAAAATGTCTACATCCATACATGTGAGTTTAAGCTATTTTTTTCACAAAGACAACCCACCACATCTCAGAACAACTAGCACCACGTCAAAAAAAAACTAGCACCACGTCCTGAAACGTCTACATCTATCCATGGGAATTTAAACTGATTTTTTTCACAAAGACAACCCACCACATCTCTGAACAACTAGCACCACGTCTAAAAACAACAAGCACCATGGCCAGAAATGTCTACATCCATGCATGTGAATTTAAACTGATTTTTTTCACAAACACAGTACACCACGTCTCAGAACAACTCGCACTACGTCAAAAATAACTAGCAGCATGTCCAGAAACGTCTGCATCCATTCTTGTGAATTTAAACTGATTTTTTTCGCAAAAACAACCCACCACGTCTCAAGACAACTAGCACCACGTCAAAAACAACTAGCACCACATCCAGAAACATCTACATCCATGCATGTGAATTTAAACTATTTTTTTCACGAAGACAACCTACCACATCTCAGAACAACCAGCACCACGTCCAAAAACAACTAGCACAACGTCCAAAAATAACTAGCACCACGTCAAGAAACGTCTACATCCATGCATGTAAATTTAAGCTATTTTTTTCACAAAGACAATACGTCTCAGAACAACTAGCACCACATCCAGAAAAGTCTACATCCATTCATGTGAATTTAAACTAACTTTTTTTCACAAAAACAACCCACCGCGTCTGAGAACAACTATAAGAATGTCCAAAAACAACTAGCACCACATCCAGAAATGTCTACATCCTTGCATGTGAATTTAAGCTATTTTTTTCACAAAGACAACCCGTCACGTCTCAGAACAACTAGCACTACGTCCAAAAACAACTAGCACCACGTCCAAAAATGTCTACATCCTTTAATGTGAATTTAAACTAATTTTTTTTACAAACACAGCCCACCCATCTCGGAACAACTAGCACAACGTCCAAAAATAACTAGCTCCACGTCAAGAAATGTCAACATCCATGCACGTAAATTTAAGCTATTTTTTTACAAAAACAACCCACTACATCTCGGAAAAACCAGCCCCACGTCAAAAAGAACTAGCACCACGTCCATAAACGTCTACATCCATGCATGTGAATTTAAACTGATTTTTTTCACAAAGACAGTCCACCACATCTCAGAATAACTTGCACCACGTCAAAAATAACTAGCACCACGTCCATAAACGTCTACAACAATGCATGCGAATTTAAGCTATTCTTTTCACAAAGACAACCCGCAACGTCTCAGAACAACTAGCACCACGTCAAAAACAACTAGCACAACATCCAGAAATGTCTACATCCATGCATGTGAATTTAAACTATTTTTTTTTTCACAAAAACAACCCACCACGTCTCAGAACAACTAGCACCACCTCAAAAACAAACTAGCACCACGTCTAGAACCTTTTTCATCAATGCATGTGAATTTAAGCTATTTTTTTCGTGAAAACAACCCGTCACGTCTCAGAACAACTTGCACCACGTCCAAAAACAACTAGCACCATGTCCAAAAATGTCTACATCCATTAATGTGAATTTAAACTAATGTTTTTTCACAAACACAGCCCACCCATCTCGGAACAACTAGCACAACGTCCAAAAATAACTAGCTCCACGTCAAGAAATGTCAACATCCATGCACGTAAATTTAAGCTATTTTTTTACAAAAACAACCCACTACGTCTCGGAACAACCAGCCCCACGTCAAAAAGAACTAGCACCACGTCCATAAACGTCTACATCCCTGCATGTGAATTTAAACTGATTTTTTTCACAAAGACAGTCCACCACATCTCAGAATAACTTGCACCACGTCAAAAATAACTAGCACCACGTCCATAAACGTCTACAACAATGCATGCGAATTTAAGCTATTCTTTTTCACAAAGACAACCCGCAACGTCTCAGAACAACTAGCACCACGTCAAAAACAACTAGCACAACATCCATAAATGTTTACATCCATGCATGTGAATTTAAACTAATTTTTTTTACAAACACAGCCCACCCATCTCGGAACAACTAGCACAACGTCCAAAAATAACTAGCTCCACGTCAAGAAATGTCAACATCCATGCACGTAAATTTAAGCTATTTTTTTACAAAAACAACCCCTTACATCTCGGAACAACCAGCCCCACGTCAAAAAGAACTAGCACCACGTCCATAAACGTCTACATCCATGCATGTGAATTTAAACTGATTTTTTTCACAAAGACAGTCCACCACATCTCAGAATAACTTGCACCACGTCAAAAATAACTAGCACCACGTCCATAAACATCTACAACAATGCATGCGAATTTAAGCTATTCTTTTCACAAAGACAACCCGCAACGTCTCAGAACAACTAGCACCACGTCAAAAACAACTAGCACAACATCCAGAAATGTCTACATCCATGCATGTGAATTTAAACTAATTTTTTTTTCACAAAAACAACCCACCACGTCTTAGAACAACTAGCACCACGTCAAAAACAAACTAGCACCACGTCTAGAACCTTTTTCATCAATGCATGTGAATTTAAGCTATTTTTTTCACGAAAACAACCCGTCACGTCTCAAAACAACTTGCACCACGTCAAAAAACAACTAGCACCATTTCCAAAAATGTCTACATCCATTAATGTGAATTTAAACTAATGTTTTTTCACAAACACAGCCCACCCATCTCGGAACAACTAGCACAACGTCCAAAAATAACTAGCTCCATGTCAAGAAATGTCAACATCCATGCACGTAAATTTAAGCTATTTTTTTACAAAAACAACCCACTACGTCTCGGAACAACCAGCCCCACGTCAAAAAGAACTAGCACCACGTCCATAAACGTCTACATCCCTGCATGTGAATTTAAACTGATTTTTTTCACAAAGACAGTCCACCACATCTCAGAATAACTTGCACCACGTCCAGAAACGTCTACATCGATGCATGCGAATTTAAGCTATTCTTTTCACAAAGACAACCTGCAACGTCTCAGAACAACTAGCACCACGTCAAAAACAACTAGCACAACATCCATAAATGTCTACATCCATGCATGTGAATTTAAACTAATTTTTTTTTCACAAAAAAAACCCACCACGTCTCAGAACAACTAGCACCACGTCAAAAACAACTAGCACCACGTCCAGAAACGTCTACATCTATTCATGTGAATTTAAACCTATTTTTTTCACAAAAACAGCCCACCATGTCTCAGAACAACTAGCACCACGTCCAAAAACAACTAGCGCCATGTCCAGAAATGTCTATATCCATACATGTGAATTTAAGCTATTTTTTTCACAAAGACAGCCCACCACATCTCAGAACAACTAGCACCACGTCAAAAAAAAACTAGCACCACGTCCTGAAACGTCTACATCCATCCATGTGAATTTAAACTGATTTTTTTCACAAAGATAACCCACCACATCTCAGAACAACTAGCACCACGTCTAAAAACAACAAGCACCATGGCCAGAAATGTCTACATCCTTGCATGTGAATTTAAACTGATTTTTTTCACAAACACAGTCCACCACGTCTCAGAACAACTCGCACTACGTCAAAAATAACTAGCAGCATGTCCAGAAACGTCTGCATCCATTCATGTGAATTTAAACTGATTTTTTTCGCAAAAACAACCCACCACGTCTCAAGACAACTAGCACCACGTCAAAAACAACTAGCACCACATCCAGAAACATCTACATCCATGCATGTGAATTTGAACTATTTTTTTCACAAAGACAACCTACCACATCTCAGAACAACCAGCACCACGTCCAAAAACAACTAGCACAACGTCCAAAAATAACTAGCACCACGTCAAGAAACGTCTACATCCATGCATGTAAATTTAAGCTATTTTTTTCACAAAGACAATACGTCTCAGAACAACTAGCACCACGTCAAAAACAACTAGCACCACATCCAGAAAAGTCTACATCCATTCATGTGAATTTAAACTAACTTTTTTTCACAAAAACAACCCACCGCGTCTGAGAACAACTAGAAGCTTGTCCAAAAACAACTAGCACCACATCCAGAAATGTCTACATCCGTGCATGTGAATTTAAGCTATTTTTTTTATAAAGACAACACGTCACGTCTCAGAACAACTAGCACTACGTCCAAAAACAACTAGCACCACGTCCAAAAACGTCTACATCCATAAATGTGAATTTAAACTAATTTTTTTCACAAACACAGCCCACCCATCTCGGAACAACTAGCACAACGTCCAAAAATAACTAGCTCCACGTCAAGAAATGTCAACATCCATGCACGTAAATTTAAGCTATTTTTTTACAAAAACAACCCACTACATCTCGGAACAACCAGCCCCACGTCAAAAAGAACTAGCACCACGTCCATAAATGTCTACATCCATGCATGTGAATTTAAACTGATTTTTTTCACAAAGACAGTCCACCACATCTCAGAATAACTTGCACCACGTCAAAAATAACTAGCACCACGTCCATAAACGTCTACAACAATGCATGCGAATTTATGCTATTCTTTTCACAAAGACAACCCGCAACGTCTCAGAACAACTAGCACCACGTCAAAAACAACTAGCACAACATCCAGAAATGTCTACATCCATGCATGTGAATTTAAACTAATTTTTTTTTCACAAAACAACCCACCACGTCTCAGAACAACTAGCACCACGTCAAAAACAAACTAGCACCACGTCTAGAACCTTTTTCATCAATGCATGTGAATTTAAGCTATTTTTTTCACGAAAACAACCCGTCACGTCTCAGAACAACTAGCACCACGTCCAAAAACAACTAGCACCATGTCCAAAAATGTCTACATCCATTAATGTGAATTTAAACTAATGTTTTTTCACAAACACAGCCCACCCATCTCGGAACAACTAGCACAACGTCCGAAAATAACTAGCTCCACGTCAAGAAATGTCAACATCCATGCACGTAAATTTAAGCTATTTTTTTACAAAAACAACCCACTACGTCTCGGAACAACCAGCCCCTCGTCAAAAAAAAATAGCACCACGTCCATAAATGTCTACATCCCTGCATGTGAATTTAAACTGATTTTTTTCACAAAGACAGTCCACCACATCTCAGAATAACTTGCACCACGTCAAAAATAACTACCACCACGTCCAGAAACGTCTACATCAATGCATGCGAATTTAAGCTATTCTTTTCACAAAGACAACCCGCAACGTCTCAGAACAACTAGCACCACGTCAAAAACAACTAGCACAACATTCATAAATGTCTACATCCATGCATGTGAATTTAAACTAATTTTTTTTTTCACAAAAAAAACCCACCACGTCTCAGAACAACTAGCACCACGTCCAAAAACAACTAGCACCACGTCCAGAAACGTCTACATCTATTTATGTGAATTTAAACCTATTTTTTTCACAAAAACAGCCCACCATGTCTCAGAACAACTAGCACCACGTCCAAAAACAACTAGCGCCATGTCCAGAAATATCTATATCCATACATGTGAATTTAAGCTATTTTTTTCACAAAGACAGCCCACCACATCTCACAACAACTAGCACCACGTCTAAAAAAAACTAGCACCACGTCTAGAACCTCTTTCATCAATGCATGTGAATATAAGCTATTTTTTTCATAAAGACAACCCACCACATCTCAGAACAACTAGCACCACGTCAAAAAAAAACTAGCACCACGTCCTGAAACGTCTACATCCATGCATATGAATTTAAACTAATTTTTTTCACAAAAACAACCCACCACGTCTCAGAACAACTAGCACCTCGTCAAAAACAACTAACACCACGTCCAGAAACGTCTACATCCATTCATGTTAATTTAAACTGATTTTTTTCACAAAAACAGCCCACCACGTCTGACAACAACTAGAAGCACGTCCAAAAACAACTAGCACCACGTCCAGAAACGTCTACATACATGCATGTGAATTTAGGCTATTTTTTTCACAAATACAACCTACCACATCACTGAACAGCCAGCACCACGTCCAAAAACAACTAGCACCACGTCCAGAAAAGTCTACATTCATTCATGTGAATTTAAGCTATTTTTTTTCGCAAAGACAACCCGTCACGTCTCAGAACAACTAGCACTACGTCCAAAAACAACTAGCACCACGTCCAAAAACGTCTACATCCATTAATGTGAATCTAAACTAATTTTTTTCACAAACACAGCCCACCCATCTCGGAACAACTAGCACAACGTCCAAAAATAACTAGCTCCACGTCAAGAAATGTCAACATCCATGCACGTAAATTTAAGCTATTTTTTTACAAAAACAACCCACTACATCTCGGAACAACCAGCCCCACGTCAAAAAGAACTAGCACCACGTCCATAAACGTCTACATCCATGCATGTGAATTTAAACTGATTTTTTTCACAAAGACAGTCCACCACATCTCAGAATAACTTGCACCACGTCAAAAATAACTAGCACCACGTCCATAAACGTCTACAACAATGCATGCGAATTTATGCTATTCTTTTCACAAAGACAACCCGCAACGTCTCAGAACAACTAGCACCACGTCAAAAACAACTAGCACAACATCCAGAAATGTCTACATCCATGCATGTGAATTTAAACTAATTTTTTTTTCACAAAAACAACCCACCACGTCTCAGAACAACTAGCACCACGTCAAAAACAAACTAGCACCACGTCTAGAACCTTTTTCATCAATGCATGTGAATTTAAGCTATTTTTTTCACGAAAACAACCCGTCACGTCTCAGAACAACTAGCACCACGTCCAAAAACAACTAGCACCATGTCCAAAAATGTCTACATCCATTAATGTGAATTTAAACTAATGTTTTTTCACAAACACAGCCCACCCATCTCGGAACAACTAGCATAACGTCCGAAAATAACTAGCTCCACGTCAAGAAATGTCAACATCCATGCACGTAAATTTAAGCTATTTTTTTACAAAAACAACCCACTACGTCTCGGAACAACCAGCCCCACGTCAAAAAAAAATAGCACCACGTCCATAAACGTCTACATCCCTGCATGTGAATTTAAACTGATTTTTTTCACAAAGACAGTCCACCACATCTCAGAATAACTTGCACCACGTCAAAAATAACTAGCACCACGT
The DNA here is from genome assembly GCA_030378225.1 of Knoxia roxburghii. Taxonomy (NCBI): domain Eukaryota; kingdom Viridiplantae; phylum Streptophyta; class Magnoliopsida; order Gentianales; family Rubiaceae; genus Knoxia; species Knoxia roxburghii. The sequence continues at coordinate 37,194,435 of CM059415.1, read as the reverse complement.
CCAGAAACGTCTACATCAATGCATGCGAATTTAAGCTATTCTTTTCACAAAGACAACCCGCAACGTCTCAGAACAACTAGCACCACGTCAAAAACAACTAGCACAACATTCATAAATGTCTACATCCATGCATGTGAATTTAAACTAATTTTTTTTTTCACAAAAAAAACCCACCACGTCTCAGAACAACTAGCACCACGTCCAGAAACGTCTACATCTATTCATGTGAATTTAAACCTATTTTTTTCACAAAAACAGCCCACCATGTCTCAGAACAACTAGCACCACGTCCAAAAACAACTAGCGCCATGTCCAGAAATATCTATATCCATACATGTGAATTTAAGCTATTTTTTTCACAAAGACAGCCCACCACATCTCACAACAACTAGCACCACGTCTAAAAAATACTAGCACCACGTCTAGAACCTCTTTCATCAATGCATGTGAATATAAGCTATTTTTTTCATAAAGACAACCCACCACATCTCAGAACAACTAGCACCACGTCAAAAAAAAACTAGCACCACGTCCTGAAACGTCTACATCCATGCATATGAATTTAAACTAATTTTTTTCACAAAAACAACCCACCACGTCTCAGAACAACTAGCACCTCGTCAAAAACAACTAACACCACGTCCAGAAACGTCTACATCCATTCATGTTAATTTAAACTGATTTTTTTCACAAAAACAGCCCACCACGTCTGACAACAACTAGAAGCACGTCCAAAAACAACTAGCACCACGTCCAGAAACGTCTACATACATGCATGTGAATTTAGGCTATTTTTTTCACAAATACAACCTACCACATCACTGAACAGCCAGCACCACGTCCAAAAACAACTAGCACCACGTCCAGAAAAGTCTACATTCATTCATGTGAATTTAAGCTATTTTTTTTCACAAAGACAACCCGTCACGTCTCAGAACAACTAGCACCATGTCCAAAAAGTACTAGCACCACGTTCAAAAATGTTTACATCCATACATATGAATTTAAACATATTTTTTTCATAGAGACTGCCCACCACGTCTCAAAACAACTAGCACCACGTCAAAAACAACTAGTACCACGTCCAGAATTGTCTACATCCATGCATGTGAATTTAATCTATTTTTTTCACAAAGACAACCCACCAAGTCTCATAACAACTAGCACCACGTCAAAAACAACTAGCACCACCTCCAGAAACGTCTACATCCATGCATGTGAATTTAAACTAATTTTTTTCATAAAAACAACCCACCGCGTCTCAGAACAACTACCACCACGTCAAAAACAACTAACACCACGTCCAAAAATGTCTACATCCATACATGTGAGTTTAAGCTATTTTTTTCACAAAGACAACCCACCACATCTCAGAACAACTAGCACCACGTCAAAAAAAAACTAGCACCACGTCCTGAAACGTCTACATCCATCCATGTGAATTTAATCTAATTTTTTTCACAAAGACAACCCACCACATCTCAGAACAACTAGCACCATGTCTAAAAACGACAAGCACCATGCCCAGAAATGTCTACATCTATGCATGTGAATTTAAACTGATTTTTTTCACAAACACAGTCCACCACGTCTCAGAACAACTCGCACTACGTCAAAAATAACTAGCAGCATGTCCAGAAACGTCTGCATCCATTCATGTGAATTTAAACTGATTTTTTTCGCAAAAACAACCCACCACGTCTCAAGACAACTAGCACCACGTCAAAAACAACTAGCACCACATCCAGAAACATCTACATCCATGCATGTGAATTTAAACTATTTTTTTCACAAAGACAACCTACCACATCTCAGAACAACCAGCACCACGTCCAAAAACAACTAGCACAACGTCCAAAAATAACTAGCACCACGTCAAGAAACGTCTACATCCATGCATGTAAATTTAAGCTATTTTTTTCACAAAGATAATACGTCTCAGAACAACTAGCACCACGTCAAAAACAACTAGCACCACATCCAGAAAAGTCTACATCCATTCATGTGAATTTAAACTAACTTTTTTTCACAAAAACAACCCACCGCGTCTGAGAACAACTAGAAGCATGTCCAAAAACAACTAGCACCACATCCAGAAATGTCTACATCCGTGCATGTGAATTTAATCTATTTTTTTCACAAAGACAACCCGTCACGTCTCAGAACAACTAGCACTACGTCCAAAAACAACTAGCACCACATCCAAAAATGTCTACATCCATTAATGTGAATTTAAACTAATTTTTTTCACAAACACAGCCCACCCATCTCGGAACAACTAGCACAACGTCCAAAAATAACTAGCTCCACGTCAAGAAATGTCAACATCCATGCACGTAAATTTAAGCTATTTTTTTACAAAAACAACCCACTACATCTCGGAACAACCAGCCCCACGTCAAAAAGAACTAGCACCACGTCCATAAACGTCTACATCCATGCATGTGAATTTAAACTGATTTTTTTCACAAAGACAGTCCACCACATCTCAGAATAACTTGCACCACGTCAAAAATAACTAGCACCACGTCCAGAAATGTCTACAACAATGCATGCGAATTTAAGCTATTCTTTTCACAAAGACAACCCGCAACTTCTCAGAACAACTAGCACCACGTCAAAAACAACTAGCACAACATCCAGAAATGTCTACATCCATGCATGTGAATTTAAACTAATTTTTTTTTCACAAAAACAACCCACCACGTCTCAGAACAACTAGCACCACGTCAAAAACAAACTAGCACCACGTCTAGAACCTTTTTCATCAATGCATGTGAATTTAAGCTATTTTTTTCACAAAGACAACCCGTCACGTCTCAGAACAACTAGCACCACGTCCAAAAATGTCTACATCCATTAATGTGAAGTTAAACTAATTTTTTTTCACAAACACAGCCCACCCGTCTCAGAACAACTAGCACAACATCCAAAAATAACTAGCTCCACGTCAAGAAACGTCAACATCCATGCACGTAAATTTAAGCTATTTTTTTACAAAAACAACCCACTACGTCTCGAAACAACCAGCCCCACGTCAAAAAGAACTAGCACCACGTCCATAAACATCTACCTCCCTGCATGTGAATTTAAACTGATTTTTTTCACAAAGACAGTCCACCACATCTCAGAACAACTTGCACCACGTCAAAAATAACTAGCACCACGTCCAGAAACGTCTACATCAATGCATGCGAATTTAAGCTATTTTCTTCCACAAAGACAACCCGCAACATCTCAGAACAACTAGCACCACGTCAAAAACAACTAGCACAACATCCAGAAACGTCTACATCCATGCATGTGAATTTAAACTAATTTTTTTTTTCACAAAAACAACACACCACGTCTCAGAACAACTAGCACCACGTCCAGAAACGTCTACATCCATTCATGTGAATTTAAACCTATTTTTTTTCACAAAAACAGCCCACCATGTCTCAGAACAACTAGCACCACGCCCAAAAACAACTAGCGCCATGTCCATAAATGTCTACATCCATACATGTGAATTTAAGCTAATTTTTTTCACGAAGACAACCCACCATATCTCACAACTACTAGCACCATGTCAAAAAAAAAAAACTAGCATCACGTCCAGAACCTTTTTCATCAATGCATGTGAATTTAAACTGATTTTTTCACAAAGACAACCCACCACGTCTCAGAACAACTAGCTCCAGGTCCAAAAACAACAACCACCACGTCCAGCAATGTCTACATCCATGCGTGTGAATTTACACTGATTGTTTTCACAAACACAGTCCTCCACGTCTCAGAACATCTCGCACTACGTCAAAATTAATTAGCACCACGTCCAGAAACGTCTACATCCATGCATGTTAATTTAAACTAATTTTTTTTTTACAAAAACAACCCACCACATCTCAGAACAAGTAGCACCACGTCAAAAACAACCAACACCACGTCCAGAAACGTCTACATCCATTCATGTGAATTTAAACTTATTTTTTTCACAAAAATAGCCCACCACGTCTGAGAACAACTAGAAGCATGTCCAAAAACAACTAGCACCACGTCCAGAAACGTCTACATCCATGCATGTGAATTTGAGCTATTTTTTTTCACAATGACAACCTACCACGTCTCAGAACAACCAGCACCATGTCCAAAAACAACTAGCACCATGTCCAGAAATGTCCACATCTATTCATATGAATTTAAACTAATTTTTTTCACAAAAACAGCCCACCACGTCTCGGAACAACTAGCACCACATCGAAAAATAACTAGCACCACGTCCAGAAATATCTACATCCATACATGTAAATTTAAGCTATTTCTTTCGCAAAGACAACCCGCCACTTCCCAGAACAACTAGCACCACGTCAAAAACAAACTAGCACCATGTCCAGAAATGTCTACATCCATGCATGTGAATTTAAACTGATTTTTTTCACAAAGACAACCCACCACGTCTCAGAACAACTAGCACCACGTCCAAGAACAACAAGCACCACATCCAGAAACGTGTACAACCATGCGTTTGAATTTAAACTGATTTTTTTCACAAACACTGGCCACCACGTCTCAGAACAACTAGCACTCTGTCAAAAATAACTAACACCATGTCCAAAAATATCTACATTCGTTCATGTGAATTTAAATTGATTTTTTTCACAAAAACAGCCCACTATGTCTCAGAACAACTAGCACCAAGTCCAAAAACAGCTAGCACCACGTCCAGAAATGTCTATATCATGCATGTGAATTTAAACTAATTTTTTTCACAAAGACCGCCCACCACGCACCAGAACAACTAGCACCACGTCCAATAACAACTAGCACCACATCCAGAAACGTCTACATCCATGCATGTGAATTTAAACTAATTTTTTCACAAAAAAGCCCCACCACGTCTCAGAACAAATAGCACCACGTCGAAAAACGTCTACATCCATGTATGTGAATTTAAGATGATTTTTTTCACATAACACCTTTTACAATGTTTCCTAACAATACTGCAACATCGATGTACGTCCAAAAAAAACTTCCGCAACGTTCAAAAACATCTACATCTAGGCAGTATGTAAAAAATGGATACCATTAAGTAACTATAGTAGGAAAAACAAAAAAAAAATGTCAGACACGAGAAATTAGTACAACTAGCACCACGTCCAAAAACAACTACCATGACGTTCAAAAACGTCTATATCCATACATGTGAATTTAAACTAATTTTTTTCACAAAGACAGCCCACCACGTCTCAGAACAACTAGCACCACGTCCAGAAATGTCTACATCCATGCATGTGAATTTAAGCTATTTTTTTAAAAAGACAACCCACCACGTCTCAGAACAACCAGCACCACGTCCCGAAATGTCTACATCCTTGCATGTGAATTTAAGCTATTTTTTCACAAAGACAACCCACCACGTCTCAGAACAACTAGCACCACATCAAAAACAACTAGTACCACGTCCAGAAACGTCAACATCTATGCATGTGAATATAAACTGATTTTTTTTACAAAGACGGCCCACCACGTCTCAGAACAACTAGCACCACGTCCAAAAATGTCTACATTCATGCGTGTGAATTTAAACTAATTTTTTTTACAAAGACAGTCCACCACGTCTCAGAACAACAAACACTACGTCAAAAACAACTAGCACGACGTCCAGAAATGTCTACATCTGTTCCTGTGAATTTAAACTGATTTTTTCACAAAAACAGCTCACCGCGTCTCAGAACAACTAGCACCACATCCATAAACGTCTAAATCCATGCATGTGAATTTAAACTAATTTTTTTCACAAAAACAGCCCACCACGTCTTAGCACAAATAACACCACGTCCAAAAATGTCTACATCCATGCATGTGAATTTAAGATTATTTTCTTCACATATCACTTTGCACAATGTCTCCTAACAATACTGCAACGTCGATGTACGTCCAAAAAATAACTGCCACAACGTTCAAAAAACACCTACATCCAGGCAGTATGACTCGAACCCTGGTCATTTTAGTCTTGTGACTCTCCAAAAGATTCAATTTCCATTAATCCACTTAAAGTTAGTTGATATTTAATTACACTTTTTTGTACATGTCATTTAAAAGATCACTATTGTCAATATTGAATTTTCCATCTCCTAATACATAGGTCGGTAGAACCCTGGAGGAATAAGGGTTTCATGTAGTCAAATCGTAAAAAAACTATTTTTTATACATGTCAAATATTTTGTCAAAAGTTTGAAAAAACCCTTGAAATTATTAAAAATCTTCCGTATCTTTTAAACTATGACATTTTTTGGAGTTTTGAGCGGCTCAAATCGCCTACAGCAGTTTGTGGCTAGATAGATCTCGAGCTGAAACCAAAACCAAAAAAACAATACTACACGCCAAATGGTAAAAGAACGATTATTATTGCTAGTCAACCCGAGCTTTCACCATCAACAAGACCCCTACAATTCTAAACTATGTAATTTTTACCATACAAATTGCTACACTGCCATCCATGAACAACTCAAATGGATGAAGGCTGAAGCTACGTGGATAACAAAACTACTAGAGAAGCCAGTTAATATAACAAATTTACAGCCGAATTACTGTTTCTCAAACAATAAGAAAATCAAGACTGATTGTCATTTGGGAGAATGCTATCTTGGCTGGTTTTATAGTTATTGTTCAAGGACTGTACGGAGCCAGTAAGCAGATTATAGAACTGCGGGTGTTCGCGAATCTTTTCACCTTCTCCACCAAGGAGTAAATTTTTCAGGAGGAGGTGGCGTGAGGATGTCAAGCATTGTCTCCTTCTCCTTCGGCGTCAATTGAACTTCTCTGACAAGGTTAAGAGCCATGATGTGCACGTTTGTCCTTTTTCTATGCTTTTGGTAAGCCCATAATCCTCCTGCAGCAGCTGCAATCAAAACCTGTTTACATATTGGGAAGTTCAAAATCAGTTCCCATTATTCATAAGAAACAAAACCAGAAGAAAGTGAATCAGGCTGGATGTGCATTAAGACATACAGGGGACAACCACAAAGCAACAGTCTTCATATGAAATTTTGGTGCATAGAGCACAGTTTAACCAAAATCATCCTCGAGCTTTTTATAAATGTCCTTGTCTGACTTTCCATACCGAATTTCATCCCGAATTAACCGTAAAAATAGCATACAAAACATAATTTTTCGTGAGATCATGCGACTCATAAACACAATATCTGAGCGAATCCAAGAATTTGACAAAAGAATTTTGGCAAAATGCAGTAAGAATACAATGTAAATCAGAAAAATCACATGAAATAGATCCACAGACACCATTTAATTTTTCAAATCACAACATGTAGAATTAACAAGGTTTCAAAGAATTCCAGACCAAATAGCAATAGACTGACTAATAATATGCAAATTTTTTCAAATTTCCAGTCAAAAATCTTTCAATTGGTATCAGAGCCTGGTTTTTGGGTTTTGTGCTTGATTGATTTATTACATGGTTTTATTTGCAGGTGATTAAGAAATCCTGACTGTTATGGTTACGTTTAATTAAACTCTGCGACATGTCTGGATTTGATTTTATTATGAATGTTTGTATTAGTATAACACGTGCTGGATGCCGTATAGGATTAGATAAAATCTATAGTAGGATTTTTTCTATGTAATTTTTTATTTTTTATTTTCCTATATAGCCTTGTAGTAGGAGAATTAATTTCGTAATCGAAGGCGTTATGGTGGGCAACTTGAATTCGTGGATTTTGGGTTATCGTTGATTCTTAGAAACCCAGGAAAATCCAGAACGAATTGCAAGAAGACCAAATAGCATAAAAGAAGAAAATGAGGGATTGGTGGCAGGGGGCGGGGCCAGCGACAACTCACCGGCAGGAGCCGCCGCCTGCAACCACCGGAGACGGCAACACCGCTGTCACGCGGTGCTACAGATTTGTTGCACCAGCGCGGCCCGTTCGGGTCACGATTTGGCCTATTTTTCTTCCAGATTTCGTTTTTTAAGATCAAGACTCTATCCATCGAGTTGCGTGGCAGGACACGAGATCAAGGCAGAAGATGGAAGTGATTAAAACCATGATAGTAGGGAAATTTAATTTTTGCATTTATTTCCTGTATTTATAGTTTTAATTTTGTGCTTTAGTTTTTGTGTTGTATTCTAGATGCATTATTTTAAAGCATGATGGTTTTATGTTTGCATATAACTTAGGGTTAGTTAATTGTATGTTAAAACTGAAAAACCCTCAATTTAGAAATCTAAGTGGGAATGGGTTGGTTTAATATTCCCACAGCCACCATTACGAGTTCATATGCGATGTGGGTGGACTTGCGCGTTGGCATTAGGGCCTTCCTCCATTCGGATGAGTCCAACCACAAGATCGCTAGATTATGAATTTCTTACTAAGATGACTAGAGTAAGTTTAACTAGGAGAAATGTGATACCCTCTACATCTGAGACGCACTATCCTGAGGCAACAAGCGTAGAAGTCACGTAATGGCACACACTTAGTGTATGATTTGTAGTATTCCTCCCATCGAGGTTATACTGCTTATTCGTACGGCTGAAAGCACCAACTATTAGCTACATTGATCAATAGATCATTTGGTCATATAGTGTAGTTAATGAACTTGGTTTTTCTCAAACGAATGTGGGTTAGCGTAAACGTCCACACTATCGTGGCTTGCGAGAATCCCGATGAATGAGATGTTGGTAGATTAAAATTATTGTTTTGAGGGAAGTCAATAATTGTGTGAATTTCCATGTTTTTAGAAATTCTAGATTTAATAACTAAAACATTGTCTGTTTATTTATTTTATAGTTTTTCGATATGGCATTCAACCCCTTAGCTACTATATTGAAAGACAATAAGTTAACTGGACCTAATTATGTCGACTGGAGTCATAACTTGGACATTGTCCTAACGGCAGAGCAGCATAAGTTTGTGCTCACCGAAGTATGTCCAGATGTGCCTAACGATGACTCTCCTCAAGAGGATATGGATGTCTATGCTAGGTGGAGGAAAGCGGATGGGCGTGGTGCTACATTCTGGCCTCTGTGTCGAATGTGCTGCAACATCAGCTTCATCCCATGGTCTCTGCCTTCAACATGATGACTCACCCGAGGAAGATGTTCGCTCATCAAGGAGCAGCCATGATAAAGTTGATGAACACTAAAATGGCTGAGGGTGGATCGGTGAGAGATCATGTGCTTCACATGATCAGTAATATCAATGAGATAGAGGTGTTGGGAGGTGAAATCGACCCAGAAAGTCAGAATGATATCATCTTCCAGAGCTTACCCTCTAGTTTTGAGAAGTTTCGGGTTAACTATAATATGAACCAAAGAGTTTACACTCTACCCGAGCTCTTAACAGAGTTGGTGTCGGCCGAAGGCATCTTTCACGAGAAGAAGCAAGTTTTGGTCATAGTGAAGGCTTCAAGTTCTTCTTTTGTGCCTAAAGGCAAGAAGATTAAGAAAAAGAAGAATGCCAAGAAACTTGCTGCTAAGCCTGAAATCTCAAAGAAGACAAAGCCCAAAGGCAAGTGCTTCAGATGCGGAAAAATGGGACATTGGAAAGTGGATTGTCCAAAGCCTAAAGATGCGATAGTTTCTACCCTAATTATTGAGACATGTTTAGCGGTGATTCCTACAGATACTTGGTGTGTGGATTCAGGAGCCACTGATCATGTTTGTAATTCTTTGCAGGGGTTCCAAGAAACCCGGAAGCTTAGAGAGGGCGAGCTGGACATCTACATGGGCGACACTACATGAGTGTTAGTGGAAGCAGTGGGAGTGGTTACTCTATTTTTCAAAAATTTTATATTAGAGTTAGTTAATTGTCTTTATGTACCGAGTTTTAGAAAGAACCTTGTTTAAATTTCTAAACTCTTAAAAAACGGTTATAAGTTTATTTTTTCTGATGATTATGTTATTATTAGAAGAAATGGCAAACTAATTTGTTCTGGTTTATTGATAGATAATTTGTTTGTGATTAATTCTAACTCCCCTATTGTGCAAAACATAGAAACAAATATCTCTTTATCTAACATTAATAAAAGGAAGAAACCTTCTGAGTTGAATCAAACCTATCTTTGGTATCTCAGGCTAGGTCATATAAACCTTAGTAGGATTCAGAGGTTGGTCAATGATGGACCTTTAGGTTCATTAGATATTGACAGTTATTCAACCTACGAATCTTGCTTAGAATGTAAGATGACCAAGAGACCTTTTAAAGCAAAAGGTTATAGAGCCAAAGAAGTATTAGAATTGATTCATTCTGACTTGTGTGGACCAATGACGGTCCAAGCACGAGGTGGGTTTGAGTATTTCATGACGTTCACGGATGACTACTCAAGGTACGATTACATTTACCTAATGCGCCACAATTCCGAGTGTTTTGGCAAGTTCAAAGAGTTACAGGCAGATGTGGAGAAGAAACATGGTAAGAGTATCAAGATACTGCAATAAGATCGTGGTGGGGAGTACCTGTCCCACAAATTTTGAGAATACCCCAGTGAGGTCAGAATTCAGTCTCAGTTGTCTGCACCTGGAACACCACAGCAGAACGGAGTAGCAGAAAGAAGGAATCATACTCTCATGGAAATGGTTAGGTCGATGATGAGCTATAGTGATTTACCGATTTTGTTCTAGGGATATGCCTTAGAATCAGCGATGTATATTCTTAATCTTATACCATCAAAAACTGTGCCTTCAACTGCAGTAGAGTTGTGGAATGGGCGCAAGCCCAGTCTAAGACATCTCATAGTTTGGGGTTGCCCAGCATATGTGCTTAAGGCAGATGCAGCTAAGTTAGATAAAAGAACAGAATTAATGTTGTTTGTAGGATATCCTAAGGGAACGAAAGGTGGTCTGCTTTATAGTTCTAAAGATCAAAAGATGGTGGTTAGTACCAACGCTAGATTTTTGGAGGAAGACTATATCCTAGATCACAAGCCCAAGAGTAAGATAGTACTACAAGAGCTTAGGAGATAACTAATCCTGATACACCAGCACAAGTAGATACACCACACACTGCACAAGATATCACAGATAATGCAACTACACAGGTGGTGCCTCGTCATAGTATGAGGGTTGTAAGACAGACCGACAGGTTTATTGGCGTGGGAGAGGCCTCATACCTAGTCCCAGGTGCGCCTGAGCCTGACCCAGTAAACTACAATGAGGCTCTCTGAGTTAAAGATGTAGAATCTTGGCATAAGGCAATGATATCCGAGATGGGGTCGATGGACCACAATCAAGTCTGGGAGCTTGTGGACCTGCCTGATGTGTTTAAGCCCATTGGATGCAAGTGGGCCTACAAACGTAAGAGAGAACCTGACAGAAAGGTGGAAACCTTTAAAGCTAGGCTGGTGGCGAAGGGGTATACTCAGAAAGAGGGAATCGATTATGAGGAAACCTTCTCCCTGATAGCCATGCTTAAGTCGATCTGGACTGTCTTGGCCATAGCTGCTCATTTAGATTATGAGATATGGCAGATGGATGTCAAGACAGCTTTCCTAAACAGAAGTCTTAAGGAACCCATCTTCATGCAGCAACTAGAGGGATTCGTTGAAAAAGGCCAAGAGCATAAGGTTTGCAAGCTTAAGAGGTCCATTTACGGACTTAAACAGGCATCTAGATATTGGAACATCCAGTTTGATGAGGTAATACAGTCCTACGGATTTACTCATTGTCCGGATGAGCAATGTATGTACCGCAAATGTGATGGAAACTCAGTGGTGTTTCTTGTGCTTTTCGTAGATGATATTCAGTTGATTGGCAACAACAAGAAAGTGTTATCAGACGTAAAGGCATGGTTGTCCAAGCAGTTTAATATGAAGGATTTAGGGGAAATGGGACATATCCTTGGGATCAAGATAATTCGAGATCGTAGGAAATGTTCGTTAACGTTCTCCCAAGCTTCACACATAGATACAATTCTGGCATGTTTTAACATGCAGAACTCCAAGAAAGGTTTTCTACCTTCCAGACACGAAGTGCATCTGTCTAAAGAACAGTCTCCCAAGACTGTTGAGCAGATAGAGGCCATGAAGACAGTTCCTTATGCTTCGGTAGTAGGAAGTCTCATGTATGCCATGTTGTGTACGACGCCTGATATCTGTTATGTCGTTGGCATTGCAAGCAGATATCAGAGTAACCCCGGGAAAGCTCATTGGGGGGCAGTAAAATGCATTCTCAAGAGACTATCAGGCGCCGGAGCTGGTACCCCGAGGTTACACAAATTCAGATTTCCAAGGTGACAGGGACAAGAGCAAGTCTACCTCAGGGTATGTATTTACTCTAGAAGGTGGAGCCATAGTTTGGAGGAGTGTCAAGCAGAAATGCGTGGCGGACTCTACCATGGATGCTGAATACATTGCCACATCAAAAGCAACGAAGGAAGCAGTCTGGCTCAAGAACTTCCTAGTGGAGTTAGATGTGATTCCTGGTTTGCAGAAGTCTATCACAGTATATTATGATAACAACGGTGCAATAGCAAACTCAAAAGAACCACGAGCCCACGAGGCGAGTAAACATATACAGTGCAAGTACCACCTAATACGAGACATCGTAAAGAGGGAAGACGTGGTCATGGCTAAGATAGCATCAGAGGATAACCTTGTAGATCCATTAACAAAGACATTGACTTTAAAAGTCTTTGAGGCTCACGTGGAGGGCATAGGGATCAGATACTTAGGAGAGCCAAGACAGTTTTTCTGGATATATGGTAGTAGAGTGTATAGGAGTTGAATGTGGTTGTATACTTAAACGCACAGCTTAAGTATTAGTGAGAGATTTTTAGAGTTGAATACATAAGCTATGTTTGTATTGTACTTTTTTCCAGTTAATATATCGATTTATATTTTGGTTATATTTTGTTGTGCATTATTTGTCCATTTATATTATGTAGTTAGATGATGAGGTGTCTTGTGTGACACAGTAGATCTCATCGTTGGTTAAAAGACATAATATATAAATGTGGTTCATAACCGAGATAGTTTTAGACAAACTGTCGGTTTAGGTTATTATATGATTCGGATAATTAGTTTGTCAAAACTGATTGAATGATATAGATATGCCCGGGGCTTATTGAACTTGACCATTTAGAATGATTTGTCTTGTATTGATTTAATAGACAAATCATTCCTAGTATTCTATCTCTTAATCCCTAGACTTGAGCGGGCATGAGGATTAGACATAGGGTACTTTGATCTGCCAATGGGTGAGGTCAATTGTGGCCAATAGTATAGGTGGGTTGGGTGCGCGTGTTTGGTTACTTGGTGTGTTGTTACTTGTCGAAAGAAAACCATGTATTGGTGCGTCCGGGGTGATGGTGCTTTCGAGATGAGCTGAGCTCGTTATGTTTATTATACTAAAACTAGCTGGTGGACTTATGTCTAGTATAGTAAAAATGTCGAGTGGCACCAGTCTCAGAATTAAAGAAGTTAATTAATTAATTTATCAGTAAATTAATAAATTAACGAGCACTATATCTTTGATGTGGGGAGATTAAGAATAAATTAATTAAGTTATTCCGGAAGCAATTCTGGTGTAGGATGGTAGTGCCAAAATTAATCTGTTAGTGGTACGATTAATTTTGTAATGGGTTAATTGAATAGGTAGAATTAATTAATTGATTAATTGTTCCTAAGGGTTAATTGAGTAATTAACAAAGTGGAATTATTTAATTAATTAATTAAGTCTTAAGTTTTAATTAGAATTAGAAAATCCTAGAGATTACGAAATCTAATTGGATTTGGTTTATCCTATTAGATTGGTTACCTAATTGGATTTGGAAACTAATTAATTACCTAAACTGTTGGAGTAGAATACATAAGCTATGCTTGTATTGTACAGTTTCCCAGTTTAATATATCGATTTGTGTTTTAGTAATATCTTGTTGTGCATTAATCGTCCATTTATATTATGTAAGTAGATGATGAGGTGTCTGGTGCGACACAGTAGATCTCATCATTGGTTGAAAGACATAATATATAAATGAGGTTCGTAACCGAGACAGCTTTGGACAAACTGTCGGTTTAGGTTATTATGTGGTTCAGATAATTAGTTTGTCTAAACTAATTGAATCATATAGATATGCCCGGGGCATATTGAACTTGACTCTTAGGAATGATTTGTCTTGTACTGATTTAATAGACAAATCGATCCTTGTATTCTATCTCTAAATCCCTAGACTTGAGCGGGCATGAGGATTAGACATAGTGTACTTTGATCTGCCAAAGGGTGAGGTCAATTATGGCTAATAATCTCGGTAGGTTGGGTGCACGTGTTTAGTTACTTGGTGTGCTGCTGCTTGTCGAAAGGAAACCATGTACCGGTGAGTCCGGGGTGATGGTGCTCCCGAGATGAGCTCGAAATGTTTATTATACTAAACCCGGCCGGTGGACTTATGTCCGGTATAGTAAAAAGGTCGAGTGGTACTAGTCTCGGAATATTAAGAAGTTGATGAATTAATTTATCAGTAAATTAATGAATTAACGAGCACTATATCTTTGATATGGAGAGATTATGAATATAATTTAATTAAGTTGTTCCGGAAGCAATTCTGGTGTAGGTTGGTAGTGCCATAATTAATTCGTTAGTGGTACGATTAATTATGTACTGGGTTAATGACAAAGGTAGATTTAATTAATTGAGAAATTAATAATCCTTGTGTCAGTTGGTTGTGAATCAATCCAGCAACTGGTTTGGGATAAGTGAATCCCTGTGTCAGTTGGGAGTTTTTCATCCCAGGAACTGGATTGGGATAAGTGAATCCCTGTGACAGTTGGGAGTGTATCAGTCCAGGAACATGATTGAAGGAAACAGAATTTGTATCAGTCCAGAAACAGGATTGAAGGAAAACAGAAACCCAGTAGGAAGACCAATCCTAAACCAACTTGGAGTCTCTCTTGTAACTCTATAAATAGACAAGGGATCAGTCATTCAGAATAAACAATAACACAATTAATCCACAGGATTTCTAGAGAGAGAAAATTCTAGAGAGAGAAAACGTTTCTCTCTCCAAGTCGAATTTTCAAGAAAGTGTGCAGCTGGTTTTTGGGTTTCTAGTGGCTGAAATTTTGGCCTTGGTCTATACCAGCTGCGCGTAGCTTTCTCTCTCTGCGGGCGGTGCGTTTATAGTACGTGTCAGGTGCTGCGGGGCTAGAGTTTTCTAGCAGGTGGATTGTGGTGAGTAGCTGATCAATTGACTTCTAGTTCGTTGCCCACACAATGTGAAGTCATAGTCTTGAGGCATACAAGAGAATCACCAGGTGCACGCTTCAAAGGTACTTTTCTAAGATTCCGCTTTAATAGAAATTTTTGTTGCGTGGTAAATCGAGCAAGTGCAAACCCAGATCCTACCAAAATCTTTCATAAACCCATTAGGAAGACCAATCCTAAACCAACTTGGAGTCTCTCTCTTGTAAATCTATATATAGACAAGGGATTAGCTATTCAAGACAAACAATTCAATAGTTTCATAATTCAAGAAACTAGAGAGATAAAATCCTAGAGAGAGAAATAAACTTTCTCCCTCATAATCGGATTTTTGAAGGCTTGTGCGGCTGCCCGAATCCCGAGATAGAGCTCCGGCGTTTGTTCTTCAATTGCTGGTGGCGCGTGGGGTATAACTACCCACCACGTCTAAGAACAACTAGCACCACGTCCAAAAACAACTTGCACCACGTCCAGAAACGTCTACATCTATTCATGTGAATTTAAAATGATTTTTTTCACAAAAAACTGCCCACTACATCTCAGAACCACTAGCACCACGTCCAAAAATAACTAGCACCACGTCCAGAAATATCTACATCCACTCATGTGAATTTAAACTAATTTTTTTCACAAAAATAGCCCACCATGTCTCAGAACAACAAGCACCACGTAAAAAACAACTAGCACAACGTCTAGAAACGTCTACATCCATTCATGTGAATTTAAACTTATTTTTTTCACAAAAACAGTGCACCACGTCTCAGAACAACTTGCACCACGTCCAAAAACAACTACCACCACGTCCAAAAACGTCTACATCAATGCTTGTGAATTTAAACTGATTTTTTTTACAAATACAGTCCACACGTCACAAAACAACTAGCACTATGTCAAAAACAACTAGCACCAAGTCTAGAAACATCTAAATCCATTCATGTGAATTTAAACTGATTTTTTTCACAAAGACAGCACACCACGTCTTAGAACAACTAGCACCACGTCCAAAAACAACTAGCACCATATCCAGAAACATCTACATCAATGTGTGTTAATTTAAACTGATTTTTTTCACAAAGACAGTCCACCACGTCTCAAAACAACTAGCACCACGTAAAAAACAATTAGCACCATATCCAAAAACGTCTATATCCATGCATGTGAATTTAAACTAATTTTTTTCACAAAGACAGCTCACCACGTCTCAGAACAACTAGCACCACATCCAAAAACAACTTGCACCACATCTAGAAACGTCTACATCCATGCATGTGAATTTAAACTAATTTTTTTCACAAAAACAGTCCACCACGTCTCAGAACAAAGAGCACTAAGTCCAAAAATGTCTACATCCATGCATGTGAATATAAGATAATTTTTTTTCACATAACACCTTCCACAATGTCTCCTAACAATACTGTAACGTCCACGTACGTCCAAAAAACAACTGCCACAATGTTCAAAAAATCTGCATCCAGGCAATATGTAAAAAATGGATACCATTTAAGTAACTATTAGTAGGAAAAAACAAAAAAAAATATCAGAGACGAGACTTGAATCCTGGTCATTTTTGTCTTGTGACTCTCCAAAAGATTTAATTTCCATTAATCCACTTAAAGTTAGTTGACATTGTATTACACTTTTTTGTACATGTCATTTAAAAGATGACTATTGTCAATATTGAATTTCCCATCTCCCAATACATAGGTCAGTAGAACCCCGGAGGAACAAGGTTTTCATGTAAGCAAATCGTAACAAACTATTTTTTATACATGTCAAATGTTTCGTCAAAAGTTTGAAAAACCGTTGAAATTATGAAAAATCTTTCGTATCTTTTGAAATACGACGTTTTTTGGAGTTTTGACCAGCACAAACCGCCTACGATAGTTTGCGGCTGGATAGATCTCTATGTTGGAGTTGAATACATAAGTCATGCTTGTATTGTACATTTTCCCAGTTGATATATCGATTTATGTTTTGGTTATATTTTGTTGTGCATGATATGTCCATTTATATTATGTAAGTAGATGATGAGGTGTCTTGTGTGACACAGTAGATCTCATCATTGGTTGAAAGACATGATATATAAATGAGGTTCGTAACCGAGACAGCTTTGGACAAACTGTCGGTCTAGGTTATTATGTGATTCGGATAATTGGTTTGTCTAAACTAATTGAATCATATAGATATGCCCGAGGCGTATTGAACTTGACCATTAGGAATGATTTATCTTGTACTGATTTAATAGACAAATCGTTCTTGCTATTCTATCTCTTAATCTCTAGACTCGGGCGGGTATGAGGATTAGACATAGTGTACTTTGATCTGCCAATGGGTGAGGTCAAATCTGACCAATAGTCTCGGTAGGTTGGGTGCGCGTGTTTAGTTGCTTGGTGTGCTGCTGTTTGTCGAAAGGAAACCATGTCCCGGTGCGTTCGGGGTGATGGTGCTCCCGAGATGAGCTCGTTATGTTTATTATACTAAACCCAACTGGTGGACTTATGTCCGGTATAGTAAAAAGGTCGAGTGGTAGTAGTCTCGGAATTAAACAGGTTAATTAATTAATTTATCAGTAAATTAATATATTAACGAGCACTATATCTTTGATGTGGGGAGATTATGAATTAATTAAGTTGTTCCAGAAGCAATTCTGGTGTAGGGTGGTAGTGCCAAAATTAGTGGTATGATTAATTTTGTAATGGGTTAATTTAATAGGTAGAATTAATTAATTGATTAATTATTCCTAAGGGTTAATTGAGTAATTAACAAGGTGGAATTATTTAATTAATTAATTAAATCTTAAGTTTCAATTAGAATTAGGAAATCCTAGAGATTAGGAATCTAGTAGGGTTTGGTTTATCCTATCAGATTAGTTACCTAATTGGATTTGGAAACTAATTAATTACCTAAATCCATTAGGAAGACCAATCCTAAACAAACTTGGGGTCTCTCTTGTAACTCTATATAGAGACAAGGGATTAGCTATTCAAGACACACAATTCAATAGTTTCATAATTCAAGAAACTAGAGAGAGAAAATCCTTGAGAGAGAATTAAATTACTTCTCTCTCAAAACTGGATTTTCTAAGCTTAGACCGGTGGTTGTTCTCACGAGGAGGTTGGCTTGATTTTCTCCTTGAATTTCCCAGCGGCGCGTGGGTGGTCAACCGTCGGCGAGTACAAGCTTGGCGGTGGCGCTCGTGGAGCCTTCGAGCGGCGCGTGCGGCGGCAGTGAGTCGGGTTTTGGTCCATCGAGTTTTGCTGGATTTTCCTTATGGGTTTTGTGTTGATTGCTGATCAATTGGTTTCTAGATCGTTACCCACACAACATGGAATCAAAGTCTTGAGTCATACAAGCGATCACCTGAGTTCACGCTTCACAGGTATTTTTCTAAGATTTCACTTTTAATTAGAAATTTTTGTTGCGTAGTAAATCGAATAGGTGCAAACCCAGATCCCGCGCAATGTTATTTCAAATGGGTTGGAATAGAAATTGTGCTAGCGTCTAGGTCCGGCTAGAGATTTTGATTCTGGAATGCATAGCACGAAAGTGAGTTTCTGGCTAGGCCCAGGCAGATAATCTTTCACTCGAGCCGAAACCAAAAGCAAAGAACAATAGTACACTCCAAATGGTAAAAAAACAATTATTATTGCTATTCAACCCGAGCTGCCACCATCAACAAGACCCCTCCAAGTCTAAACTATGTAATTTTGACCATACAAACTGCTACACTGCCATCCATGAACAACTCAAATGGCTGAAGGCTGAAACTACGTGGATGACAAAACTAGTAGAGAAGCCAGTTAACATAACAAATTTACAGCCAAATTACTGCTTCACAAGCAATAAGAAAAACAAACTGCTTGTCATTTGGGAGAATGCTATCTTGGCTGGATTGATAGTTGTTGTTCAAGGACTATAGGGAGACAGTAAGTAGGGTATAGAACTTTGGGTGTTCGCGAATCAGTTCACCTTCTCCACCAAGGAGTAAATTTTTTAGGAGGAGGTGGCATGAGGACGTCAAGCTTTGTCTCCTTCTCTTTCGGCATCAATGGAACTCCTCTGACAATGTTAAGAGCCATGATGTGCACATTTGTCCTTTGTCTATGCTTTTGGTAAGCCCATAATTCTCCTGCAGCAGCTGCAATCAAAACTTGTTTACATATTGGGAAGTTCAAAATCAGTTCCCACTAATCATAAGAAACAAAACCAGAAGAAAGTGAATCAGGTTGGATGTGCATTAAGACATACAGGGGACAACCACAAAGCAGCAGTCTGCATATCAAATTTTGCTGCATAGAGCACTGTTTCACCAAAATCATCCTCAAGCTTTTTATAAATGTCATTGTCTGACTATCCAGACCGAATTTCATCTCGAATTAACAGTAAAAATAGCATACAAAACATAATTTTCCGTGAGATCATGCGACACATAAAAAGAATATCTGAGCGAATGCAAGAATTTGATAAAAGAATTTTGGCAAAATGGAGTAAGAATACAATGTAAACCAGAAAAATCACATGAAGCAGATCCACAGACACCATTTAATTTTTCAAATCACAACATATAGAATTAACAAGGTTTCATAGAATTCCAGACTAAATAGCAATAGACTGACTAATAATATGCAAAGTTTTTCAGATATCCAGTCAGACACCAATATCATGGGTAAAGGCTGGTAATGCTAGATCTCAAATGATTTCTTAATCAGCTAAATCCCTTAAAGTACTGCAAGCTAAGTGCAATTATTGCATAGTACTTCATTCATGCCCATCAAACATCCCATTTCATAAGTAATTAGTTCAAATTTTCAACATACACAGAGAATCCTTTTTGAACATACGATTATTCTGCGTTTATAATAGCTCAACAATGACACTAATATTCTATATGTAAATGACAGCAAAAAACACAATACTATTATGACTACCTTTCTAAGTAAAATGGCAACGTCAACTTGAGAGTCTTCAATGGATTGACTTCCGCATTCTGTACACCTCACATTGTGACTAATATTTCTAGCTCTAGCTTCCACAAGTCGCTCCTGTTTCATTGTATCCTCGTCCTTCTGCATCGCTTACCACATGTTTGATTTTATATCCCAACCAAAAAACCCAGAAAAATTACACTTTTAAATGTGAAAGCCTAACTATTCACACGCAAAAAGTTCGTATACACCTGCAAGAATCAAAATTTCATTGGTAAAGAAGTATTACCAGAGACGCCAAGGTTTGACAATGTTTCTATAGCCGGCGGAAGTGTGCTGCTGTGATCGGTGAGAAGGGAACCACGGTCCGGACGAAAGTGATGAAAAGAATGGACCATATTTTTGCATTTTTATCGTAATTACTCTTATTAAATGGGCACACACCCTATATTAATGATATAATTTTGGTAAAATAACAACCTTTTGTTCTTGGATATCCCTGCATTATTTTCCTTTTGGGTATAAATATTTTTTTATTTAATACAATAAAATGGATATCTTGATTGGGATTATATGTTAAAATATAAAATTTTAGTAATTGTTTATTAAGATATAAATCTAAATGACAAGAGGGATGCAGAAATTATACCCTGCACTGTGGGTACATGTACCTACCTACTGTATGTAGTAATTTTCGGATGACAGTTGTACACTTACTAAATATAGTAAGTTTCGCTGACTCTACCATATCTCAGAACAACTAGCACCACGTCCAAAAACGTCCACATCAAAACATATAAATTTAAACTAATTATTTTCACAAAACATCTCACCACGTCTCAGAACAACTAGCACCACATCCAAAAACAACTAGCACCACGTCCAAAAACGTCTATATCCATTCATGTGAATTTAAACAGATTTTTTTCACAAAGACAGCCCACCACGTCTCAGAACAACTAGCACCACGTCAAAAACAACTAGCACCACGTCCAGAAACGTCTACATCCATGCATGTGAATTTAAGCTATTTTTTCACAAAGACAACCCACCAAGTCTCAGAACAACTAGCACCACGTCCAGAAACGTCTACATCCATGCATGTGAATTTAAACTAATTTTTTTCACAAAGACAACCCACCACGTCTCAGAACAACTAGCACCATGTCAAAAACAACTAGCACCACGTCCCAAAACGTCTACATCCATTCATGTTAATTTAAACTGATTTTTTTCACAGAGACAACCCACCACGTCTCAGAACAACTAGCACCACGTCCACAAACAGCTAGCACCACGTTCAGAAAAGTCTATATCCATTCATGTGAATAGAAACTGATTTTTTTCACGAAAACAACCCACTAAGTCTCAGAACAACTAGCACCACATCCAAAAACATCAAGCACCACATCCAGAAACGTCTACATCCATTCATGTGAATTTAAACTATTTTTTTCACAAAAACAGCCCACCACGTCTCAGAACAACTAACACCACATCCAAAAACAACTAGCACCACGTCCAGAAATGTCAACATCCATGCCTGTGAATTTAAACTGATTTTTTTCACAACGACAGTCCACCAAGTCTCAGAACAACCAGCACGACATCAAAAATAACTACCACCATGTCCAAAAACGTCTACATTCATTCATGTGAATTTAAAATGATTTTTTCACAAAATAGCTCACCACGTCTCAAAACAACTAGCACCACATCAAAAAACAACTAGCACCACATCCAGAAACGTCTACATCAATGCGTGTGAATTTAAATTGATTTTTTTCAAAAACACAGTCCGCCAAGTCTCAGAACAACTAGCACAACATCATAAACAACAAACACCACGTCCAGAAACATCTACATCCAAGCATGTGAATTTAAACTGATTTTTTTCACAAAGACAGCCCACTACGTCTTAGAACAGCTAGCACCATGTCCAGAAACGTCTACATCCGTGCGTGTGAATTTAAACTGATTTTTTTCACAAAGACAATCCACCACGTCTCAGAACAACTATCACTACGTCAAAAACAACTAGCACCACGTCCATAAACGTCTACATCCATTCATGTGAATTTAAACTGATTTTTTTCAAAAACACAGTCCACCAAGTCTCAGATTAACTAGCACGACGTCAAAAACAACTAGCACCACGTCCAGAAACGTCTATATCCATGCATGTGAATTTAAACTAATTTTTTTCACAAAGACAGCCCACTACGTCTTAGAACAACTAGCACCACGTCCAGAAACGTCTACATCCATGCGTGTGAATTTAAACTAGTTTTTTTCACAAAGACAGTCCACCACGTCTCAGAACAACTAGCACTACGTCAAAAACAACTAGCACCACGTCCATAAACGTCTACATCCATTCATGTGAATTTAAACTGATTTTTTCACAAAAATAGCCCACCACGTCTCAGAACAACTAGCACCACATCCAAAAGCAACTAGCATCATGTCCAGAAACGTCTACATCCATGCATGTGAATTTAAACTGATTTTTCTCACAAAGACAGCCCACCACGTCTCAGAACAACTAGCACCACGTTCAAAAACAACTAGCGTCACGTCCAGAAATGTCTATATCCATGCATGTGAATTCAAACTAATTTTTTTCTTAAAGACAGCCCACCACGTCTCAGAACAACTAGCACAACGTCCAAAAATGACTTGCACCACATCCAGAAATGTTTACATCATGCATGTGAATTGAAACTAATTTTTTTCACAAAAACAGCCCACCACATCTCAGAACAAATAGCACCACGTCCAAAAACATCTACATCCATGCATGTGAATTTAAGATGATTTTTTTCACATAACACCTTCCACAATGTCTCCTAACAATACTGCAACGTCGACTTACGTCCAAAAAACAACTGCCACGATGTTCAAAAACATCTACATCCAGGCAGTATGTATAAAATGGATACCATTTAAGTAACTATTAGTTGGAAAAAACAAAAAAAAGTCAGAGACGAGACTCGAACCCTGGTCATTTTAGTCTTGTGACTCTCCAAAAGATTCAATTGCCATTAATCCACTTAAAGTTAGTTGACATTTAATTACACTTTTTTGTACATATCATTTAAAAGATCACTATTGTCAATATTGAATACATAGGTCAGTAGAACCCCGGAGGAACAAGGTTTTCATGTAGGTAAATCGTAAAAAAGTATTTTTTATACATGTCAAATGTTTTGTCAAAAGTTCAAAAAACCCTTGAAATTATTAAAAATCTTTCGTATCTTTAAAAATACAGCGTTTTTTAGAGTACACGCCAAAAACCAAAGAACAATAGTACACGCCAAATGGTAAAAAAATGATTATTATTGCTAGTCAACCCGAGCTGCCACCATCAACAAGACCCCTCCAAGTCTAAACTATGTAATTTTGACCATACAAATTGCTACACTGCCATCCATGAACAACTCAAATGGCTGAAGGCTGAAGCTACATGGATAACAAAACTAGTAGAGAAGCCAGTTAATATAACAAATTTACAGCCAAATTGTTGATTCTCAAGCAATAAGAAAAACAAGACTGCTTGTCATTTGGGAGAATGTTATCTTGGCTGGTTTGATAGTTGTTGTTCAAAGACTGTAGGGAGACAGTAAGCAGAGTATAGAACTGCGGGTGCGCGCGAATCAGTTCACCTTCTCCACCATGGAGTAAATTTTGAAGAGGAGGTGGCGTGAGGACGTTAAGCATTGGCTCCTTCTCCTTCGGCATCAATGGAACTCCTCTGACAAGGTTAAGAGCCATGATGTCACATTTGTCCTTTGTTTATACTTTTACAAAGTCCCCGTACATCCAAAAAATAACTGCCGCAACGTCTAAAAATGTCTACCACTGCGTTTTGTTTTTTCATGTGAGAATAAATTAATTGGAATATAACTACTACCACCACGTCCAAAAATAACTACCACACCACGTATACATCCAAACATGTGAGTTTTAGCTGTATTTTTCACGGAACATAGTCTACCACGTCTCGCTACATCCAAAATACAAAGCAGTTACATCCAGCTACGTCCCGCTAAGTCCAGCTACATTCCATAACACCTTCTACCACGTCCAGCAGCGGGGAGGAATCAGAAGCAACCCATTTAAAATGAAAGTGTCAATACCTTATGGAAAACATTTATATATCATATTTCGGAGTAACAGAACATTATTTGAATAAGAAAACACAAATATAACATCATTAATACATTACCCAACATCAAATCGTGAAAATAAGATTTCGTAAATTCATCAAATGCAGTTCACACTTTATGATGTAGTGATTTTTTAAGAAGAATAAGTTATTTTTGAAGAAGAAAAAAAAGAGATTTTTGAAGAGGAAGAAGTGATTTTTTAAGAAAAATAAGTGATTTTTCCATTGTATTTAGTTGTGTTCGTCAAAAAATACAATTGTCGATCTCCGTTAAATCTGTGTTTGGATGAAATTTGATTGAATGCGATTTCGAATGGAGTGCGGGGAATAAGAAGAATTGATTTTTAAAGAAGAAGAAGAAGAAGAATAACTTATTTTTGAAGATGAAGAAAATGAGTTTTTAAAGAAGAAGAGTGTGTGGGTCTCACTTTCTTATAGTGAAAGTGATGAATAGTAACTGGGTACATGTACCGTGGGTGCAGGATATAATTTGTGTAATTCACCAGTTCTTCTACTATATACTTTTTTTTTTTGAAATAAAAAATATATATTAATTTACTGTAATACGTCCAGCAATGATTGACAAAAGGAAGATACAGTCAAAGAAACACAAATTACAAGTATAACTGTCATTGTTGTGTTTAATACGGATAACATATATAGATCTACCCTATCAAGTTATGGATATACCACATGCCAAAATTTTAATCCGAACAATGATACATCACTAATTTTATGTAGAAAACTCCAAAACATAGATCTAATAATTAGATCTATGATGACTGAATATTCTTGGACCAAACCAGCAAACATCGTCAACGACGCGCTACCAATACAACGAAACTGCCGTCATAACAACAAACGCCATCAATGAAGTTGCGGCCATATACTACCACTAGATTTGAATCTACTGAAGGACAAAAAAGTAAATATTGGGGATAATCCCTATTTTTTGGATGATGAAACTAAGAATAAGAAAACGAAAATTGGTAACAAATTTATTTTTTGATGGGAAGATGAGAGAAGAAATATTTTTTGAAGATTGAATTTGGGAGAAAAGAGAGGAGAATCGTGGCTGTTAGGGTTGGAGTTAAAAGAAGAATAACAAGCATCCTTATACCATATACCTAGTAGGCATATTAATATACCTACTATATGTAGTAACATATATTGAATCAAAATTATCAAAATTAAAAATTGTACAGTTGTCATAGCAAATATTACTATATATAGTAATATGTACATGTACCTATAGGTACATGATATAATTTGCGCAAATTTACCCTAAACTTTTTTACAAGTATATTTTAGCCCTAAAACTATTTTATAAGTATAGTTTTCCCCAAATTTTTAAGATATTTCAACTAAAATCATAATGACATTATCCAATTTTTTAGTTCGGGTGAACCCGGTCAATCTTGTTACCCAATAACACACTAATAGAGCCAGTTCCAAGGCTGTTCGCCCATTAAAGCGGTCACTGATCTGATTTTTAAAATATTATTGTAAGGCTAATTTTGTTATTTATTTATTAGTCCAATAGCCGCAACATGATATTTGGACATGCCTTCGATAAAAGTCAAATTATAGTTGAACTACATTATAAAATATAATTGTATATTTTTCTTTTTTACCTCTTTTCTTTATTTAAAAATATTCATAACACCGTCTCAGTTTTTAGTTTGTCAATGTATATCTCAGAATATCTATCTAGATAAGATATAACTTTAATATTTATTATTATAGCATTGAGATATATTTAACATTTTCTCAATTAACAAAGAATAATGGCATATTTGTTGTTTATCTTCTCTCAATCTTGCTCTGAAATCACTATTTTTCTAACCTAGTTCTTGTTGTAATATTTTTAATCCATCTAATGGAACTAGATGTTACTTGCAATCACCTTAGTAAAAGGCTCCCCCCATCCTTGAGAACCCACTAAAATATCAGGACACTAATCACTGAATTAATTCAAAAAGAGGACCTACAGTTGAATTCAGCCACACATTCAGAGAGGGTGATGGAAGTACATACAATTTAGCAAAATTAGCTGATTGTTTTGCTATGGGTTTCATGTCCTTAAAGAACCACCAGGTAGCTAATTTTTTGCTTGTTAGTTAAGACTTTTTTTTGGCTCCACTCACATATATATTTATATATATAAGAACTGTTACGCATGCTTAATCCAAACAATCGTAAGGCCAAAATTGTAAAACCAAATCAAACAAAATTAAAAAAAAAAAACACATACACACACACACAGAGATACACAGCTCCAAATAAACCAACCAAAAGTTTGCAATGCAAAACCAAATCCTTAAAAATACAAGGGAATCCAAATAAACAACCAAACAAATAAACAAACAAAGAGATAACTCCCAAAATTAAATCTAGCTCAACATTTTCAAGGAATTAAACAGAAGTTGTAGTTGCAATGAAAGGAATTTCACTGCTTCTATTTTAGTTATCCAACCATCAATCATAGTCTTCAAGAAGAAATATTTGGTGTCCAAGATGAACCCACAATCATGTAAGTCAATAAGGGAATGATTGCAACCTAAAATTTGCATTAAGAAGTTGACATGTATCTTAAATAAAAAAAAAGCTCAACTGTGACATGTGGAGTTTTGAGGAACAAGCATATGAAACAGTACCAAACTGAATATAGGGTTGAACTACACTTTAGAATCCTGGGTTCTTTACCATGGTATTGACTTCTCTTAGTTGCCCATTGGCATAATTGGATCTCTTCGGGTAAAGTTCAGCCAGCAATATAAGCCCAATGACTATTTCTTCTAATTGATCTAGCAATCTCAGCCCAATGTACCTTTCGTCCCTTCCTTCTAATCCATCCATCTAGGGTTCTAAAATTTGCTTCAGCTCCTACGTTGTACCTCCAAATTGAAGACAAATCCTACATCCTCCAAGGTAGTTCTTTCCACTAAGTGACGTCATGCGCTAGCAGATCCAAACATCTCAAGACCTGAATCACATGGACAAAACAAATGTTGATCCGGCTATATCATATGAAAGAAGTGGATTTATCGTGGATTGGTGCACATAAATTGAGAGCCAACCATTGAATTAAGTTTCTTCAAGACAAATCTAAAGTAGGGCTGTAAACGAGTTGAGTCGAGTCCGAGCTTTAGCTTTTCTCGAGCTCGGCTCGAGCTCCACCTTGAAAGCTCAAGCTCGTCGAGCTCAAATTTATGAGCTCGAGCTGCTCACGAGCTCAGACAACGCAAATTATAATATACTCCTACCCGGTTTATCCTAAGAGTAAACCCCCTTCCCCAACTTTCCAACACACACACTCACACACTCCCCTTCTCTCTCTCTCTCTCTCTCTCTCTCTCTCTCTCTCTCTCTCTCTCTCTCTCTTCCCCCCTCATTTCTCTCCCTGATGGATTCTCTAACCCTTTTCTTCTGGGATTGTTGATTTACCCATTCCATTACTAGAGTCGCGGTAGCTCAGATATGCGAGGATGCTGGTTTCCAGGGTTTTCAACGGTCTGCTTTGGATGCCATGTCTGATATGGCTGTCCGCTACATCCGTGAGATTGGGAGAACTGCAAGCTTGTCTGCAAATTTAGCATGTAGAAGTCAGTGTAATGTGTTTGATATAATTCATGCATTGGAGGATTTGGGATCTGTGCAGGGATTTTCAAGTGCTTCAGATGTTCATCATTGTCTTTCGGGTTCTGGTGTAGTGAGGGAATTGGGCCGCTACATTGGAGAGGCTAAAGAGATTCCATTTGCATATTCAATTCCTGAATTTCCTGTTCTCAAGCAAAGGGATCCACCTTCTAGTTTTGCTCTGACTGGAGTGGAGCCACCTGGGGAACATATACCTTCAAGGTTGCCGATATTTCCAGCCCCTGAGACTTATGCAAATTCACATTTGGGACATGAGAAAGCACAGCAGGTTGGGGAGGGTGAAGGCGAGCCAGTTGAGAAGGATAAAGTTGACAGTAGATTTTTGACAAATTTGCAGCCGAAATTGACTTGTAATGGAACTGAACCTTCTGTTGCTGTGAACTTTGGGAATGCAGCTAAAGGGAAATGTTCATTGGAGTGTAATCCATTTCTGGCACCACCTGTTCAACCCGGGGAGAAGGAGGAGGTTTCCCCAGTTGTTATTCCAGCTAAACTTTTGGATGAGGTCTTCATTCAGGATGATGATAACAAAGTTTTGGATACTCATATATCTATTTTGCCCAAGTACCAGCTAAACTGCAAAGTTTACTGCAAAGTTTATGTAAACTGGTACTTGGGCAAAATTTATGTAAACTGCAGTTTACTGTAGTTTACTGAAAAGTTTATGTAAACTGGTACTTGGGTAAGGTTTATGTAAACTGCACTGCAAATTTTATGTAAACTGGTACTTGGGCAAAGTTTATGTAAACTGCAGTTTACTGCAAAGTTTATGTAAACTGGTACTTGGGCAAAGTTTATGTAAACTACACTGCAAATTTTATGTAAACTGGTACTTGGGCAAAGTTTACTGCAAAGTTTATGTAAACTGAAGTGAAAATTCTGCAGCTGTCATCCAACTTTGAAATTCCATATCTCCATCGTTTCTCATCCGTTTTGATCAAACTTTGTCTTGTTTTAAACCTCTCCTTACAAGGATTACACATAATTTTACGGATCTTTATTTGGACTTGTAAATCTCCCATAAATCAGCTTTGAAACAGAGCTACAAGTGCTGTTCTTTTCGCAAAAAAATCTGAAGTAATTACTGTACTTCAGAAATTCATATCTTCTTCATTCTTTGTCCGATTTAAGCAAACTATAGCTCGATTTAAACCTCTTTGCATAAGGTTTAGTCAAAAATTTATATAAGCAACTTTGGCTTTCTAGATTTTCTAAAAAATAACAAAGAACAGAGTTGCATTCTACAAAAGTTCTGTTAGCTTATGTAAACTACTGATTCTTTGGTCAAAATGATTTTCTTTTATGTTAAATACTCTTTTCTGGTTCAAAGTGATCTTTGTTAGTGCAAAGTTTATGTAAACTGCAAAGTTTACTGTAAATTTTATGTAGACTGGTACTTGCAAAGTTTATGTAAACTGCAGACTGCAAATTTTATGTAAACTGGTACTTGGGCGAAGTTTACTGCAAAGTTTTTGTAAACTGAAGTGAAAATTCTGCAGCTGTCATCCAACTTTGGAATTCCATATCTCCATCTTTTCTCATCAGTTTTGATCAAACTTTGGCTTGTTTTAAACCTATCCTTACAAGTATTACACATAATTTTACGGATCTTTATTTGGACTTGTAAATCTCCCATAAATCAGCTCTAAAACAGAGCTACAAGTGCTGTTCTTTTCGCAAAAAAATCTAAAGTAATGACTGTACTTCAGAAATTCATATCTTCTTCATTCTTTGTCCGATTTAAGCAAACTATAGCTCGATTTAAACCTCTTTGCATAAGGTTTACTCAGAAATTTATAGAAGCAATTTTGGATTTCTAGATTTTCCGAAAAATAACAAAGAACAGAGCTGCGTTCTGCAAAAGTTCTGTTGGCTTATGTAAACTACTGATTCTTTGGTCAAAATGATTTTGTTTTATGTTAAATACTTTTTTCTGGTTCAAAGTGGTCTTTGTTAGTGCAAATTTTATGTAAACTGCAAAGTTTATGTACCAGATTACATAAACTTTGCCCAAGTACCAGTTTATATAAATCTTTGCAGTAAACTTTGAAGTTTACATAAACTTTGCCCAAGTACCAGTTTACATAAACTTTGCAGTAAACTTTGCATAAACTTTGCAATTTACAAAGTTTACTGCAAATTTTATGTACTGTAGTACATAAACTTTGCAGTAAACTTTGAAGTTTCGAAATGGAAACTGCAGTTTACATAAACTTTGCAGTTTACATATACTTTGCCCAAGTACCAGTTTACATAAATTTTGCAGTAAACTTTGCAGTTTACATAAACCTCTCCTTCACCAAATATAAACTGCAAAGGTTATGTACACATTAGAGTTTACATAAGCTATCGTTTCCAGTTTACATAAGCCCACGTCAACTAGTACCACGTCTAAACTTATGTAAACTACTCGTTGTTCATGTAAGCACACAGTCGAGTTTACATATGTACACAGTTGTTCATGAACCACTTACATAAGCACACAGACGAATTTACATAAGCACAAAAACACCGCCCGTCATCATTATTTCTCCGCTGGGCAAATGGTATGGGTTTTGAAGCTTGAGATGTGAAGAGTATTTTGGCGGTGAGATATCTTCAAAAATCTTCTCGGAATGGCCGGAATCGGTGCGAGAGAAGAAAGAAAAGAGAGAAAAAAGGCTACTGAAGGAGAAGATGAGAGAGAGTGAATAGATTAGGGTTTGAGGAGAGAAAGACTGCTGAATAGATTAAATGGTGTTGCCTCATTTTTTACCTTTTTTTTTTTTTTTTTTTTTTGCTAGGAGTAGTAATAGTACATTTACTCCTAGGAGTATGATATACGAACTGCTCGGACAAGGTTAGTACTTTTACGTGTCTTTTTTTTCAATTAGTCATTTTTTTCATTCAAAAGTTTTGTTAAGTCCATTTATTATCTATTGTGCTTTGGTAAGTCCATTTAGTATAGATAATTGAGGTTGATTACCATGTTAAAAGCTTTCCTTCATTATGTTAATTTTTTTGTTTGTATAAAATGCTTAATTTTCAAGCAAATTTAACATTATCAACCATCATATTTACATTATCACAATAGAAAATAAACTAAAAATAATAATTACAAATACTAATTCTTGCCAAAAAAAAATCCACAGTTAAAAATAAACTTAAAAAATCTACAAAAAAAAATAATTACACATACTAATTCTTCTTAAACAGCCAAAAAAAAAATTACAGCAAAAACTAAACTAAAAAAAATTCACGACAGCTAACAAATTTTAAAACTTGGAGAAAAATGACTGATTGTTGATAATGTTTCATATCTGAGGCAGATTTGACCGAGATAATCCATCCATGGAAAACTAAAGCAAATACACAGTAAAAGAAGATTCAGAGAACAAAGATTACCGCGGATGAATTCCCCCACTTCAAAAATTGGGCATAGGCACAAACTTTGGTCATCCCTGAGACGAATTGGGTCGATGACAGTGGCAGAATATGGACGTCAGATGTGGGTAGTAGCTAGTAGAGCTGTTCAAAGTAAGAAGGCCGGTCAAAACAGCCAAAAAAGAAAAAGAAAGAAGAAGTCAAGAAAAAACTCTGTTCAAAGTAACAAACCATCAAAATACAAAATAAAGAAAAAGAAAGAAGATGTTTAAAAATACGAAAGAAGAAATAAAGAAAAAATTTACCCATGGAAATGAGAAAAAAGCTAAAATAATGTCATCATTATCGCTTTATTAAAGCGAATATGATAATGGAGTTGGTTGAAACTCCATAAATGTTCTCTTAGTTCATTACACACTGTATCCTCTAAAAAATTCAGATTCCTCTCTATATGTATATTTAGGATATGTCTTATTTTCGATGAGAATATCAACGCGATTGAAGGCTCGGTGGTGCCATTCAGTTTCCTTTCAAGTTCAGAAGATTTATTATGACAAAAACGGGCTTATTCACAGAAATTGACCAACTGTTCCATAACAAGTCTCAATTTAAAAATCTTGTCAGGCAAGTTTCCGATTTATTGTCTGCCGCTAGATTTTAGTAATAAGGGCATGTCATTATTAATGTGATATAGAATTGCAACAAATTGTAATGAACAGACAAGGCGCTAGTTAGAAGTACTCCCAACCTTTCAACTCTTTGTGTAGTGGCTTGGAAGACAGGAAATTTTTTAAAAAGGAAAAAAAAAAAAAAATTGGAGGAAGATAGATGATGAGATGATTGAGATAAGTGAGATATTGACAAAAGTATCTCACAAAAAACAGTTTTTAGTGTGTTGACAACCTACTTTAAACTGCCAGTGGCAGGATGGCACTACTAAATATTTAAAATTAAATTTTACACTTTGCATTTTTTACCATCTTTAATAGTTGTCATATTCTCTTGTCTTTAGTTTTACTGACAAATAAAAATAACAAACACACCTTTTAATGTACCCCTTCATCCACCGTAAAAGGCCTTGGCCATATACTTAAAAGACACTTCATTCAAACTCAAAATTACAAGCCCTCACTTATACAAAAAAGAGTATTTTGACGGTGAGATATCTTCAAAAATCTTCTCGGAATGGCCGGAATCGGTGCGAGAGAAGAAAGAAAAGAGAGAAAAGAGGCTACTGAAGGAGAAGATGAGAGAGAGTGAATAGATTAGGGTTTGAGGAGAGAAAGACTGCTGAATAGATTAAATGGTGTTGCCTCATTTTTTACCTTTTTTTTTTTTTTTTTTTTTTTTTGCTAGGAGTAGTAATAGTACATTTACTCCTAGGAGTATGATATACGAACTGCTCGGACAAGGTTAGTACTTTTACGTGTCTTTTTTTTCAATTAGTCATTTTTTTCATTCAAAAATTTTGTTAAGTCCATTTATTATCTATTGTGCTTTGGTAAGTCCATTTAGTATAGATAATTGAGGTTGATTACCATGTTAAAAGCTTTCCTTCATTATGTTAATTTTTTTGTTTGTATAAAATGCTTAATTTTCAAGCAAATTTAACATTATCAACCATCATATTTACATTATCACAATAGAAAATAAACTAAAAATAATAATTACAAATACTAATTCTTGCCAAAAAAAAAAAATCCACAGCTAAAAATAAACTTAAAAAATCTACAAAAAAAAATAATAATTACACATACTAATTCTTCTTAAACAGCCAAAAAAAAAATTACAGCAAAAACTAAACTAAAAAAAATTCACGACAGCTAACAAATTTTAAAACTTGGAGAAAAAGGACTGATGGTTGATAATGTTTCATATCTGAGGCAGATTTGACCGAGATAATCCATCCATGGAAAACTAAAGCAAATACCCAGTAAAAGAAGATTTAGAGAACAAAGATTACCGCGGATGAATTCCCCCACTTCAAAAATTGGGCATAGGCACAAACTTTGGTCATCCCTGAGACGAATTGGGTCGATGACAGTGGCAGAATATGGACGTCAGATGTGGGTAGTAGCTAGTAGAGCTGTTCAAAGTAAGAAGGCCGGTCAAAACAGCCAAAAAAGAAACAGAAAGAAGAAGTCAAGAAAAAACTCTGTTCAAAGTAACAAACCATCAAAATACAAAATAAAGAAAAAGAAAGAAGATGTTTAAAAATACGAAAGAAGAAATAAAGAAAAAATTTACCCATGGAAATGAGAAAAAAGCTAAAATAATGTCATCATTATCGCTTTATTAAAGCGAATCTGATAATGGAGTTGGTTGAAACTCCATAAATGTTCTCTTAGTTCATTACACACTGTATCCTCTAAAAAATTCAAATTCCTCTCTATATGTATATTTAGGATATGTCTTATTTTCGACGAGATTATCAACACGATTGAAGGCTCGGTGGTGCCATTCAGTTTCCTTTCAAGTTCAGAAGATTTATTATGACAAAAACGGGCTTATTCACAAAAATTGACCAACTGTTCCATAACAAGTCTCAATTTAAAAATCTTGTCAGGCAAGTTTCCGATTTATTGTCTGCCGCTAGATTTTAGTAATAAGGGCATGCCATTATTAATGTGATATAGAATTGCAATAATTGTAATGAACAGACAAGGCGCTAGTTAGAAGTACTCCCAACCTTTCAACTCTTTGTGTAGTGGGTTGGAAGACAGGAAATTTTTTAAAAAGGAAAAAAAAAAAAAAAAAAAAAAATTGGAGGAAGATAGATGATGAGATGATTGAGATAAGTGAGATATTGACAAAAGTATCTCACAAGAAACAGTTTTTAGTGTGTTGACAACCTACTTTAAACTGCCAGTGGCAGGATGGCACTACTAAATATTTAAAATTAAATTTTACACTTTGCATTTTTTACATCTTTAATAGTTGTCATATTCTCTTGTCTTTAGTTTTACTGACAAATAAAAATAACAAACACACCTTTTAATGTACCCCTTCATCCACCGTAAAAGGCCTTGGCCATATACTTAAAAGACACTTCATTCAAACTCAAAATTACAAGCTACTCACTTATACAGAAGAGATAATGCAGGGCGAAATCCTAAAACAAAATCGTTTCGTTACAGGCACAAATTTGCTCTAGTTATGGGAACAAAAATGAGAAGAGAGACAAAGGCCCTTTACATGGACGGTTCTTTTAAAGTAAACCAGAAGGAAACTAGCTTGATCAGGCAGCAATCTTTGCCAACTCTTTCCCGGTGGTAGCAGGTACAATTTGTGAAGGCTGCAGCAAGAAATAATCCCATTTACAAAGAAGGAAAGATAAACAGGAATTAAAAGGACATTCTCTTAGTAGTCATGCACGATCAAAATTTGAGCTACCTCTATATGCAGACAAGGAAGAAGACTGAGAATGTATTTTGCAAAAGAAGCCCCGAAAAGTATTACTATGGGTTTATACGGATTGTAAAACTCCTCATTT
The DNA here is from genome assembly GCA_030378225.1 of Knoxia roxburghii. Lineage (NCBI taxonomy): Eukaryota > Viridiplantae > Streptophyta > Magnoliopsida > Gentianales > Rubiaceae > Knoxia > Knoxia roxburghii. Next base: position 37,159,636 of record CM059415.1, on the reverse strand, counting down.
CAAAGCTTACCAGGTAAAGAATGAGAGCTAGAAGTATATATATATATATATATACAAAGCTTACCAGGTAAAGAATGAGAGCTAGAAGTATATATATATATATATATATATATATATATATATATATATATATATAGAGAGAGAGAGAGAGAGAGAGAGAGAGAGAGAGAGAGAGAAAAATTATTGGCCAAGGGATTTTTGACAGCAAACCACAAAATGTAGCCGATGCATATTTAACCATTCCAGACATTAAAATCAGGAGTGCTGCTTTGTTTAAGATATGCAGTTAAACAAGGGCTGCGGGGAGTGGATGCTTAGTGTTTTGGCACAGAGAAACAAAGAAGTCGTGTGAGGTCTTACATCAGCCAATTCCTCCTCATGCTTAGGAATAAATGCGGTATCCACTTTTCCGTTTCTGAAGTCCTGTAATATGGCACCAAACCATAAAGACCGTAAGTCTAAATCTGCAGAAAACACACCAGATCATTATCAACGTTAATAACTGGACCTAAGTTTGCCTACCTCAATATCCAGGATAAGTTTGTGGTATTCGATTGTAGTGGGAACCCCTGACATTAGAAGAAAAATCATATCAGAACTCAAGTGAGTAAATAACACTCCAAAGGCAATCAAATATCTTGACACTGTGTCATGGATCGTTCTCTGGAACAGAGAAACATAAAGTAGGACATCGGATGCTACTTCCACCAAAACTCGCTCACGCGTCACACTCCTTTGGTGGGAAAAATTGCACACCAACCTTTAGAGGAACAAGGAGAACAAGGCCAACTCCAACTCATGCCAACCCAACTTGAAAGTAAATTACAACTCTCAAACAATTGTGAGCAAAGCTTGTTTTCATTAATAAAGCAATAACAATTTACAAGGAAGACAAGTGCTTGACAAAAGGAAGGAGGATACAAGGGTTGAATCAAAAAGCAAGTGTAAGTTGTCTTCCTTGTAAATTGTCATTGCTTGCATTAATGAAACCAAGCTTTGCTCACCATTGATCGTGCATTGCAATTCACCTTCAAGTTGGATTGTTGTGAGTTGGAGTTGGCCTTCATCTCCTTGTTCCTCTAACGCTTGGTGTGCAGTCCTTGCCACCAAGGGAGTGCTGCAAGTCTTTGCGGAAGTAGCATCTGACGTGCTACTTGCCACACGTATCATGTTTAAGAGAACGACCCGTGACGCACTGTCTAGTACAATTCTTAGGATTCCCCAAACACATGAAAGGAAAACTATAGGTGAAAGTAGCTTAAAAAAGTACAGTGTATATATATGGTAGGGAAGAGAGATTGGATGAAAAAACTGGGAGAACAAATGACTAAGATTCACAATTCAAGGAATGCATTACATATGAAACAGAAAAGCAGATTACAAATAAATGACAGAAACACGGAAAGCCAAAGGTGCTTGATGGGCCAAAATTATCTGGTCAGGTAGATTGAAAGCAGCAAAGTTGAGGTATGAAGATAAAAATGCCTTGAACAATATTAAGGCTACAACTTTGGGCGTGTGGAATATAGAGATTCTATCAGGTTCTACTTTTTCATAGAGTTTCTTGGTTTGTATGTAATAGCATGCATGGAAGGAAAAAAGCAATGAGGGTAAAAAGTCCATAATATCTTCGTGTCTGGAAAATTAATTCATTCATGACAGTGAAGATCACAATTAGGGTATAAAATCACACAGATACAATGCCTTCCTCACCTGTAATAATGGTGTCATTAAGAGCCCTTTTCATGCGTTCGATTGCCCTTTCTCTTGTTGGAGCCCATACGATAAGCTAATTTTAAATCAAGAAACAGTATACATTTTACACGTAATTATAAATACATGAAAGAGAATATGATAGATGACAGAAGGTGAATAAAATATATCATCGATATTCCCAGCATAAATCACACAGAACTTGGGAGCATGAGGTTCATAAGATAAGCATAGCCCCTATCTATGCTCCAATGCACGTGTATAGAAATCCGGCCACGGAAGTTCACTGAGCTAAAGTGCCAGTCATGTATTAAGTCACATGCACAAAGTGTAGCTAGTAATACACTATCATTGTTACAGCATGTAGCAATAAATTTATACCATTCATACCATCTACTTCCAATCTTTTCGTGGAGCCAGTCCCATTCATAAACAGAACTGAATTTTGTATCAGACACAATGACAATGATAGAATCCATATTTACCCCCATAACTTTAACTTAAAGTGGTTGGAAGGATATTTCACAATATTAGTACAACCTGTTTTCGTCTAAAATGCCCCATAAGCAAGCTTCTTTAATTACAAAGAAAAGTATATGATCTCTGAGTTTCTGTTTTAAAGTATATGAATTTTGAATCTATCCACGTTTGTAAACCAGAAGCTAACTATGCAATGAAAAAGATCGATGGTCTTCTTTATGCACTTGTAGTGCTTGATGAAATCTAATTTCTCGTAGAGGTTCCATTGATCAGAAAAGCACAAAAAGTTGCGAATAATGTTAAAATGAAACAAAGGAGGGCCCAATTGTCTTTTATATTGTCTATGCAAATATCATATTCATTTACTAACCTTTCCAAGCAGGGAATCATAACTTGGGGGAACCACATAATCAGGATAAACATGGCTATCCATTCGTACAAATGGACCTCCAGCTGGCAAGTAAGCAGTTATTCTCCCTGGTTTAGGAAAATAGGCGTGAATTTCTGAAAGAACAATCTTGCAAGCCATTATCTAACTTCCGCTAAGTAAACTTCCACACAGGTGAGGTCAAAAGGGAATTTTTGTTTCTCCTTTTGGAAAATCTTTAAGCATATAAAACTGCACCGATTATCACCACTGAGATTCAACCAAGCCAAAAAAAAAAGCATTTTCCAAACATGCAAACTCTTCGAAATAATACATTGACTGATATCCAACATATAAACAATATCTATTAAGCAGAATTTCAGATAACAGATTAATTAAACTCCATTGAAATAAATTATATAGTAACAGTACAAAAGGACACATGGTAATGAGCACAAATTATCACTTTTCTTTTGACATTTTTGCTTTAAACAGAATTCTGAATAGCCGATTGAAGAATGGTAAATCAAAAGAAACTAAAGAAACAAAGCTTGGAAGCACGTACAGATCCAACAGACTAAGAAAACCACAGTGCTACCTCAAATATATGAATGGAAGCATCTTAGGAAAAACCGACCTGGTCCTGGTCTAAAGTTTTTGAAAGCATCTTCAGCATTGATACGGCACTCAATTGAGTGTCCTCTCAGTACAATATCTTCCTGTTGCCACAAGGAAAGCGATTAACAAGTAAAGAGACTATGCACACTAGGCAAGCATAATTTTACCTGTTTGAAACGCAGTTTCTCTCCCATGGCCACACGAATTTGTTCTTCAATCAGGTCAACAGAGGAAATCATTTCTGTCACTGGATGTTCAACCTAAAGTTTTGAAATGTCCAGAATAGATTACTGACATTCCTAAACATAATAAATATGCATAAACTTTGCATGCGGATCTAGAGACACTCCTCACCTGAATTCGTGTATTCATCTCCATGAAGTAGAAGGAACCCCTTTCATCCAAAAGGAACTCAACAGTACCAACACCTATATACCCAATAGATGCTGCTGCAGCAACTGCTGCATCACCCATCGCTTTACGTAACTCTGGTGTTAATGCAGGAGACGGTGCTTCTTCTAGCAGCTTCTGGTTTCTTCTCTGTAAACATGTACTCCCAGTTCAGTCTTCCCTCAAAACAGTAAATGGGGCTACAATAAAAATAACATATTGAAGAAGGCCAGGAAACCAGATCATCAGAGTACCTGAATACTGCAATCACGCTCACCAAAGTGTACAACATTTCCATATTTGTCTGCCAAAACCTATAAAATCAAGGTCAAATTTCTGTAAAGATCTACATATCAGTTGCTACATGACAGCTGTCTTCTCTGTGCTTTACACATTAGTAACCCCAAAGTGAAAAGAAAAATGATGTACTCAATGAATTTAAAAGGAATGCCTCAATTAAGTGAGGCAAAAGTGTAATTGTACAGGCCAAAAAGCAATTCATATGCTTCGGTCCACATTAAATCTTAGTATACTTCGAATCATACAAATATGGTTGTCATGAAGGCATTAAAAAACAAAGTTAAGATTTTTCTGACCATACAATACAAAGCACAAAATGTTATCTGTACCAAGAGGATAACTGAAAACCTGCAATCTCGTACAAAACATAGTTTCCTGCTTTTTACCAAGGACAATTTTACCATCCAGCATATACAAAGTAAGAAACAAGGATCATAAAATATATTTCCTGTGTCTCTTAACGCATGGGCAGTTCAGAAATAACTTGATGACATATCACACAGCTTTCTGTAAACCCAAAAAATACTACCCAACTGTTCTAAGCTGTAAATATTTCAGAAATTCTATAAAGCTCATAAATTGGCCTCCCTGCGTGATGCTGATTATTTATCAGGAGTGGTTTCCATATAAGTCTTACAAACTTATTCAGAGTCCAACTTGATGCCTGCCGTCAATGAATATCTGAGTGGATATTTAATACTTGATATATAATTTTACATCAGAAGGCATCACATCCACAGACATAATATTCAAGTTTAAAATCAAACTAACGACAAGTGAGGAATAAAATTAAAGAACAAAACTCAAATCTTCAGTCATCTAGGCAACTAAGAATTTGCAGATCCAGGATACCCATTTGTACTACCTGAAATTCAATGTGCCTTGGATTCTGGATGTACTTCTCAAGATAAACACCATCATTTCCAAAAGCAGCTGCGGCCTCACTCTTAGCTTGCTGTTAGGACAAGAACAGCATTCAGAGAACTCATGTAGCTATTTGAGCGAAACATGCATTCATTGACATTTCACAACCAAAAGAATGTAACAGACAATCTGCTGAATGAATTTCAGTGTGCCAGAATTCTTTTACAATTGAAGAAAGTGTAAAATCGAAAGGCTACAGAACTTAGAACTTTAGTTGACTCGTGAAAATAACACACTCCTATACCCAGCAAAACTTCATGTTTCAACCACAGAAACTTGAAGAAAATACCTGTAACAACTTTACAAACTCATCAGGCTCTTTAGCCAGACGCATTCCACGTCCCCCACCGCCAGCTGTAGCCTTCAAAACGCAAGACATCCAGAAGTTAGCTTGAAAATACCATGCATTTGCCATTTATTTTGCCAAATATGCATTTCATATAATAACTACAATAATACATTCTAAGTGTTTAGTTTTTTGATATTCAATCCACTTCAGAATAGCCAAATGAAGCAAAAATATATTAGAGAAGTTCAAGCTTAATACTCCCTCTACCCATTAAAAAAGTCCACTTTTAACATGCACAACTTTCCATAGGTTTTAAAGTAAAATACATAACTGAAGCTATTTTTTACCCTTTTTTTAAATTTATACTTTTTAATTGTGAGCGACACATATAATATTAGTAAGGGTATTGTTGGAAGTAGATTGAAGGATTCTTTTGGGGCAAAAATAACTTCTCAAATAGGGCTCCTACTCTGAGACAAATTGAGTAGGACATAGAGCTTCTTCGTACTTCATCGGAGAGGTATTAATACCAAACTTATCATTACCAGTGAATGAGTGCATTATTCACTTCATAACTCTAAGGCAAAGGAATCATCCAAAAAATTTTGAGAATACCCCAGAGATTCCCATTCAAGATAAGAAAAACAAAAAAAGAATAAAAGTGGGACAAATATAAACTCACATAGATGAAAGCAGATTGAATAATATAAATCTTAAACAAGATGGGATCACTTGAAGTTAGTTTTTAACCAGAATCAATCATTAGAATCTCATGTTGCCATGCTAGCACCCAAGAATCAATAATGAGGTAAGAGCAAATATTGCATCTTAGTTTCCAACAGAAAGTAATCGGGCATTAACGTGAAAAATGTAACTGACAACTTTTATTCTATTCTGCACGTCCAGCAATAATAAAAAAGCGGAACTCGGCCAAAATTGTTGCATGTATCTGCTTCTGGGTGTGCGTTTGTAGTGATGAATAAATACACAATTACCTTGATCATTACTGGGTATCCTATCTCTTCAGCAAGCCTCACAGCTTCTTCAGTACTCTAGCATAACAAACAAATGAAGGAGTACAAGGACATGCAACTCCCAATAGGTTAGATTCCATCTAAATAGTACAATTGATTATTGTTTTAAGCAATCTTACGCATCAAAACTAATACCTGTAACAACCCATCACTTCCTGGTACAGTTGGAACACCAGCATTCTTCATGGTATCTCTAGCTGTCGATTTGTCACCCATGACTCGGATACTGTCAGGCTGCAAGTTCATAAAATCAGAAATCAAATACTCTGAAAGATATGGATACTTATTTGGAAGAACTTATGTATAGGTGCATTCTTAAAATTTCCAAAATAATAAATCAAAATTTTACAGAGAAGCTACAATCAAGTTTATGCCGAAGAATATGCCACAGGAAACTTGGTTTATATTAGTATATTTGAGCTTTTCACTATCAATGGAATTTGGCAAAGCCAACCTCAATGCATGTGTACACCTAAGAAATATATGTGACCAACTAAAATAATACCTCTCATTGTCAACTATTCAAAGGTCTGATTGTCATCTAAAATGAACGTCTAAGCCCTTTCTTCTATCAGCACAGGGAGATAGAAAGTCACTATTCGCACAATACAGCATCAGGTATTCGCATAATATTCGCTTAGCAGATTAAGAGGTTAACTTTATCAGAGAGTGAAAGTATACTCAGTCAAAAAAACTAAATCAAAGCGTGGAGGATATACATTGGCCAATATGGTTAAAATTTAAGCAACAATCGGAAAGGTTCAGGAATCTTTTACCAATAATTATAAGTTTCAAGGAGTATTACCAAAGTTATTAACTGAATTCAGGTGCATCTCCAAGATGGTTCTTGTACAGTTCAATCAATTCACATCAGTTAATTTTTTATACCATTGTGGTTCAGAAATCTTCATTTTTCAAATTCACCAATGTGAATATGTCTATGCATACACCTGGGGAAGTTGCATACAACCTTAATATGATACTATCTCTTATGGACCCAAAAAACTATGCAGTTCACTTTCCACTGTTTAAACAACTTACATTTGGTCCAATAAAATTGATTCCATGAGCCCGGCACATCTCAACAAAAACAGCATTCTCAGCAAGGAAACCATATCCTGGATGGAGCATTGTACAATCACGACTAATGGCAGCGGATAAGACATTTGGGATCAGTAAGTACCTGCAAGACATTGCAAAATGAATGATGTGGACAAGACTATCAAGGTCAAGAGAGTGTCAGAAGAGCATTTAACTTTCTGAAAGTTTAAGGAAAGTCGAGATGTGCAGTTGCATCAACTACTTAAGAACCCACCATTCCATGCAATTATGCTAAATTCGCTCTGATTGGTCACATATCATTTATTTATTTCTATAAACATCTGCTTTTGGCCTAATATTCTGTAGTTCTCACATGTTACTCATTCTAACTAAAGCAATCACTTATTGTCCTTGAATATAAAAATTACATTGCTCTTGTGTTTCTTCAAAGTGTAATTCCACTTGAAGAATGCATGCAGAAGCCAGAAAATAAAATTGGGAAAACGTGGTGTGCAGTGGGTAATTTATGTGGCGACAATTGGAGCCCACATGCAGTTTGAAATGATTCACAAGGTAACTACAGGATAGCAAGGGACCTGGATTCTTATTTTCAAACATTTTAATCACTCCAGCCTACGTAACTAGTTAGCTTCCCTTCAACACACAACTACATGGCATGAAGAGGCCAGCATAGAGATCACACTTCCTACTAAACCTTCTCAAGCTAATGCAAGCTGTTAACTTCAGCCACATAAGCATAAGGAATAATTCGCCAACGTTTGAGATAAAAAGTCTAACCAAACATACACTTTTAGTAATAGAGGCAGAAGTAAACCTCTAGCTAACCAAGTTCTCCCTATTAAGTCCACAATGGGCAGATCTCGTTCTTGTAGTACCTGAACTAAGGTTCGATTTTCACTCGACAATGAAGTTCAATAAGGAAAAATGATATCAGGGTTGAACCTAGCTGACAGTTCTTTTTCCATTTGTATGCATATCAGTTCACCATTTATAATTTACCAGCTACCATAACACCTGATCCTCTAAAAATATGGCAACAAAACATTGCCCAAGATCCAGGGCATTCATCATGGATCATTGTATATAATTAATCATCACACTGCTCTTTAACAGACATAGCTTCCTGTGGGGCTTTATTAGCTACTTCATTTGCTACTTCCTGTGGACTCAATGAGTCTGTTTGGTTTGCTTTGGATTTTTCTCAAAACATGTTTTGAACTGTTTATAATATGCTTTTTTAATCTTCAACACACATCTTCCAATTTCCAACACACGTGTTCCAATTTCCAATACAAAAGAATAACTGAAAACATAATCCAAAACATAACAGACCAGAGCCTGTTTGTTTTGTATATCAAAACTTGTTTCGAGGTTTTCTGGCCCAGTTTGCAATATACATTTTCAATCTCTAATGCAACTTTTTAGTTTCCAATACAAAAAGAATATCCAAAACAACTTTGAAAACACAAACCAATTTATTTTATAATCCAAATTCTTCTCAATGCAGAAAGTAAAGTTTTCAAGTTCAAATAAACATTTGCATTGTTTCCTATCCCCTAATCACCTTGAGGATTCTACTATACATGTTACCAAACTAAGAAAAGTTTGAGAAAGTTTGGTTCAGTACATCTGAAAGTCTCATTTAAGATCAAAAAGTGAGTCGTCAATGGGAAGACTCCTAAAGTCCTTGGAAGAACTTTGAGCAGAACCTTTGGGCCATACTAAGATTTACCGTATAGATAAAGAGATGAAGTAAAAGCTGCTCTAATTCAGCAACGAGGGTAAAAGTAAACAAAAATATATAGCAGTACAACACTATGGCATGCAAATTGTTACTTTCTATATAAGGTACTACATAGCAGCAGTCTTAGCCTTTTTCTCCATAACTAAGCTAAAACCAAACAATGAACTTGGAAATACCACAAACGTTAAAGTTTTTATGATCACAATTCTAACTTTTAAGTTGATGACTAAAAATATGAATAAAAACTTACAACTTACAACATAGTAGACATTGTAAGATGCTACATGTACCAGAAACAACATAAGTAAACAATATCTCCAGCACACTGTTAAAACAAGCCTTTCTCATCTATGGAAGCAGAGGTCAGAACAACTTCAAAAATTCAACAATGGATGTATTAAGCTTAGAAACAAACAGAGAGCATGATGTAAAAAATCACCACGTATGAGATAAGGAATGTGCATATAAGTCCATTTCAGTGCCAATATCTAATTGCCATAACCAGAATCTAACAATGAAAACTGCGAACAGAGTGCTTCTGTTAACTTTCAGATTAATTATCAATACATGGAAATTTAGGTTCATAAAACCAAAACCAGGAAGGAAGACTTGCCACTAACTCAATAACCAATCATGTCAGATTTTGAAAAGAATTTATTTAGAACTTACGATTGACTACTTGGAGCTTCACCAATACAAACTGATTCATCAGCCAGTTTAACATGTAGAGCATCCTTATCTATAGTAGAGTAAACAGCTACACAAGGAATTCCCATCTCATGTGCAGTTCGGATTACACGGACAGCAATTTCTCCCCTATTTGCGATCAGGATTTTATCAGCATGACATGTAGCAGCTAAAGCTCCACCACATTTACCAGATCTAGAAGCCATCCTAGAAGATTGAGCACTTTGTCGAGGAAACTGCACCTTCTTTCCAACCATGAAGCTACATTGGGAGCTCCTTATGTCTCTTTTTATCCCAGTAAATAATCCCTTAAACAAAGTAATCACCAACTTAAATGAGTGATCATGAAATAACATGACGATAACTAAAACAAATATACAAAAGGCCTAAGAAATGCAAAATGGTACATTGTTTTGGTTAATTTTGCTTTTATATTAAAGCCATAGTTAAAGTAGCTCACTTGGAGGCTATTTGCAACTTCAGAAGAAAGTAACACAAGACTAAGTAAACCTATTAACTTGTGTCTTTCGTAGTAGATATATCATTTTGAACATAAAATTATTAAACTTTACAGCCAATAAACAGGTAATAACACTTAATCATAAAATGGTCACTTTGGATTGACTCAAAAGCCACTTTTTGACTGTGGTTGGAAACCATAGAAGAATATCCAAACTGTATCTATTACACAATAAGACCATACCTTAATTCCTTTGTCACTCAACCTTTCTAGTCTTTCATACTCCAAATACTTAAGAAAAATAATATACTCCAAATACTTAAGAAAAATAATGTACATCATTATTTGATTGCATAAGAAATTAACTTGGAATTATCATAGAGCAGGAATAAAAACCAAAGTCATTGATAAAGAATGCACGTTTAGTAACGAGGTAAACGAATCCAACATTCTTAAACCAGTAATAGGCATGAAGGAATTAAATGTTCCAGCTCCACTTCAACACCCAAAACCAAAAATAAAATTTTAACAAGAAGAACAAAACAAAAAAAATAATTTACAAAACTTGAAATAGAGCATGTGGATATCTTGGCTGATCTTTCACAACAGCAGGAAATAAATCCCAATGGACCCATTAAACAAAACTCCACAGTCCTCATAAATACAACGATTTAAAGTAAAAGCGGAGAGAAAGAGGAGCGAACTTACTGGAGCAGGGCGAGTCGAGCAAATGGATTTACAGCAAACGGAGGCAATGGTTGCAGAATCCATTCTCTTGATCAATGCACAATTCGAAGTATCTTCCCCTACTAAGCTTACGAGGACAAAAATTCAACGGGAAAATTAAGGGAAAAATAAACAGAAAAGGATCAAAAGTTAGAGCACGGGCCGATAAGAATTACGATGAGAAATCAATGACAATGCAAACCTTCAGAAGCAATTTATGTGCTTGATGTAATGCTCGAGAGAAAAGAAATCAAAGGTGAATAACAGTTAGGTAAGAAAACTATGAGAAATGTAGCCGGATTTGAAGAGGCTGTGTGTCGATGAAAACGAGGCGTTCTTCTCTCGTAGTTTTTAGCTTTGGTTCCCACTCCCACACTACACAGTACAGACCACACGGATTGAATTGTCCGCCAACCGGGTCGGACTTTTTGGGGTTTTTTTTTTTTTTTTTCTTCCCTCCTGTAGAAGCATTTGGGAGGCGTTTTTGGATCTAAACTGCTAAAATGATCCATTACATATAGTAAAAATATCATTTTGATCTAAAATTAAAAAAATTACTTTTTCAGTACATTACATTACGTTTTTTAAAAATTTTTGTCCAAAACTCACTTTTGTCTCTCTTGACCAATGGTATTTTGATCTTAATAAAAAATATTTTTTCTATTAATCACTAAAAATTATAAAATAATAATAAAATATTTACCCGCTATTTTTAACACCCTAATTTTTTTCTTCCCCATTTCTCCCCTAACCTAGTCGCCAGCCTCCACTCCCCGTTTCTCCGGCGACCTTCCCTCCCCAGCCAACCCTCTTTCCCGTCAGCAGATCCAGCATCACCGGCTCCCTCCCCGTTTCTTTTCCTTTCCCCCCGGTAGAAACCCCCCCTTGTCGGATCAGCCCCTTCCCCGCCACTAATCATCCACATCCACCCCTCAAAATAGAGGGTAGTTCCGCCACTCACCCTAGGACAATCAAATTCATTCAGAGGCTATGGTGTAACAAAAAGACAGTTTGTGCGACATAATGAGGTTCAAAATGTTGGAATAATTAAAGATGTTGAAGTTCATGACGTGTATTGGGGATTTGCAGGACAAAGATTATTGCCATTAAACTCAGCTATTCCAACTTGAAGAGTATTGATGGTATTCAACGGGTTAAATTGTGATGGTAGGGACGTTATTTGGGCAAGATACTTGAAAACTGGTGAAAACAATTTTTTTGGCTTTGTTGTTTGCTGTTTATGCTTTGCTATTTGGTTTTTCATTCGATTTTTGAGATGGCTTCATCATTCTGTTTTAGGAATTAACCTTTTGGTTTTGGCTTTGTGGATAGAGAAGGGCGGAAAATTTTATTTTTCTGGGAACCCCAATGTAAGGATCCGAAAATTCGAACATAAATTTTTTTTTCCAATTTACATTAATCTAATTTTTAGAATAAACGTAGTGAAATAAAATCAAGTGAAACATTATCCCCAACGATCAAGCAAATCAAATTAAATGTAACGTATCAATCGGATCCTCATTAGCATCTTTGTAAATATGATAAGGATCAATCAACTTTAGGTAAATTTGTATATGTCATAATTAGTGTCATAATTAATTAGAGTTTCCTCCATAAATTAGGTTCAAACCTCTTTACTTCACTCCCTTCTTTACAAATTCCATGCCATCAACTATTTCTTGCCCTTCATTTTACAGTACCAGATCTACCCAACATTGCCCATGCCATCACTCTTGTCCTACGGTTTGATTTTTTTTTTTTCTTTCTAAACCTTTGTTCATTTTTTATATTTTGAATGTGACCAGTAAAGATTTGCTGCAAACCTAGGAGCTAATCCATCACCCAACTTTTTTCTTATATTATGGGGATTAAGGGTTAACTTTTCCCTGGCCTAACTGAGAGAGAGTAGAGAAAGAAAAGAGATATATGGATGAAGAAGTAGGTGGATTGAAAGAGAAGATGACGAAAATTAAAGAGTCATCTCAAGTGCAAGACGGTTTTAAACAAAATCAAGGTGAGGGATTTTAGTAGGAAATTTTCATAAATTTGTCGGGTCTAACCAACCCATAATTTTATATTATTATATTATTACCTTGCATGGTTAGATTTGATTTGGCTATTCGATTATCTACGTGTTAATTTTGACTATCGTTTTGATTTTTGACTTCCTTATCGAAAACCCATTTGAATTTGACTGTTATACTAAAACTTGTATCACTTGTTTTTTTTAAAAGAAAAAACGATCGATATTGATTTTGACTTTCATAACGAAAACCCATTTGATTTTGACTATTTTATTAAAACGTGTATCACTTGTTTTCGTGACGGCAAATATTGATTTTGACTTTTGTACCAAAAATTTGTTTTATTTTTTTATGGTTATAACGAAACTTGTTTTGCCTACTATCGTAATGAGATAATTTGACTTTTGATTTTTACACCGAAATCAGTTGGCAGTTTGTTACTTGTACTGAAATTTTGACTACTGATTTGACTGAAATGATAACCATTCGTTGTATGATTTTTCACTATATGTAAGACTTGTTATATGACTGATTATTTTTAGCTTATAGGTACTGGCCTTCGGGCACTATTACTAGCCTTCGGGCACTATTATTAGCCTTCGGGTACTGTTACTAGCCTTCGGGTACTGGCCTTCGGGCATTATTACTAGCCTTCGGGCACTATTATAGCCCTCGGGTACTGTTATTAGCCTTCGGGTACTGGCCTTCGGGTACTGTTATTTGCCTTTTGGTACTGGCCTTCGGGCACTATTTGTTATTTTCTATTTCTGATATATTTTAACTGTTCATACGTGCTATTGGAAATTGTTTTGAACTTCTAACCAATTTTAATTGTCTTCCGCTGTGCCTCTATTTTTAAAATCTTCTGATACTCATTTTTTTGAAATAATTTTCGGTTATAATTTACCCTTGTTTTGCTTGCATGTTAAACACTATTAAATTCTCTCACTGGGCTGTGGCTCATCCCTTTATATATTACCATTTCAGTTATAGTTTACATAAAGATGCGTGACATCCGGAGATCGTGACACGTGTCAAGGAATAAGGCATTTGAGAGCTCTAGGTTATTAGGGCAAATTTCAGTTACTCATTTTATAATGTATGATTTATGAAGGATTTGTAGAATTTTATTGCTATTTTTAATTAATAAATCTCAGCTCGAGTTGAGAAAGGCATCCTGTTTCGTAACCATTAGGACGGGATGTTACAATTGGTATCAGAGCAACGCTCTAAGGACCTCTCTAGAGACTTGAATTGAATTGAGTGGAGTATAATTAATAGTGAATTAGTGCAGTCAAAATTTTTTAAGAAAAGATTGAATTTAAGTAATGAGCATATGGTTTGTGGAAAATTTTGAAAATAGAAAATGATGTAAGAAAAAAAAAATTTTTTAAAGGAATTAAGAATGATTCGGTTAGTAGTATGATTTAAAATTTAAAGTTATTTATGATAACTAGTAAATGATATTAAAAAATATTAGGTTATATTATGAGTGATTGATTACTTAAAATTTGAGATCGATTGATTGATTTGGATGTTATTTTGGAGTGAATGGATAGTTATAATTTGAGGAGTGATTGACTAATCATAATGATGAGTTTTAGGGAGTTTTGAGTAGGATTTCAAGGATAATAACAAAAATGGAAGTCTTGAACGGAATTCTTGGAAATTCAAAGAATGATAATAGAGACAAAAGTTAACTTGAAATCTCAATAACTTAGGATAATATATATTGAAAATTTTCTTAATTATTCTCATGATATTATCTTTCTAATAAATACATATAAATTTATAGTTTACCATTTCTTTCTAAAATGTATATAGCGTTTCTTATGATTCTGATTTATTTATTTAGTTTAAAATATACATATATATAATATTTGTGCTCACATGTTTTTGTTTTGCCAGACTGTTTTTGAAGTAATTCATAAATTTTCTTTTGGTATTGTCATTAATGTGATTATCACAATTGGATTATTCATCGTTTTTTTTAAAAAAAGTTTATGTATGTCATTAACTATATTCCCTCTTAATTTATATATATATTTTCTTTAAAATACTATATTTAAAAGTTGATCACGATACTTCATTCTAAAAGTTTAATTGTCAAAATAAGAGATATAATTTTCATAAATTTTTAAAATCGTTTCACCCATTGACATTCTTAATAAGGAAAATGGTACTAATTGGCTCCTAAAAGTTCTGTTCGACATTGAGTGTTAATTGGTCTTTAATTTATTTTCCTTAATTATAGTTAGTCGTATATTAAAAAATTTTAGTAAATGATTTTAGATTTTTTATCTCTGAGATGACACGAAGGAAACAAGAGTGAGAGTTGCTTATACATTAAATTATTTATCTAGCAAGAGTTTTATTGTGTTGTGTAGTTAGTTTAAGTACTGAATCCCTTTAGAACTAACAAGCATATGATGAATGGAAATTCATTTTTAACTCTTGTGGACAACATGTAGGTATGCTACTTATATCTATAGTCTTCACTTATTGATAGTAAATAATAGTTCTAAGCAGTATAGTTTCAACTGAAAATAAATTAAGGAAAGGATTTAATGAAAATAAGAAAGGAAACAACAAATTTAAGAAAAAGATTTAATGAAAATAAAAGATGGGACGGTTAGAGTTTAAATTGTGAGGTTTGCTTATATTTGGAATTGGGAATGGTGAGGAAGGAGATGGGTATTTTGAAGTTAAATTTGAATCTCGAGGTAACATGAATTGACAACTCTCCTGATTATTTTTTTATATTTCTTATTTTCTAATATAAATTTATAATTCATAATTTTTTTAAAAAAAACCGAATATTACTTTACTATTAAATTTTATAAACTATGTATAGAACTTTCTATATTTATTTATTATTATTATATATATTTTTCCCCTTTGAAAACGACCAAGGATGGTAATTTTTCTAATGGCTTGTTTTATTGATTTTTTTTTTAAGCAGCTTGTTTTATTGCTTTGAATATATGATTAAAAAATTTTTTTGTTTCAATCATTATCATCAGTAATACATTTATATATATACGTATATGTATATATATAAAGAAAAAAAGGACAATACATCTATACTTCTAACTTATTTTACCTTCTATACATCTCATGAATTTAAAAAAAAAAACAATTTAAAATTATGTCCTTGTTATGTTATTAGTTATTTTTTTTAAAATTTATTTAAGAACACACATCACATCTCTATATTATTATTATTATAACTTTCTCACTTACTTTAAGACTCTTACCACATGGATTAATTGAATATTTTAGTTAGTTATGAGAATGATATTTATAACTTTCCTAAAAATATTCTTACGTTATTTTAACTATTGACATCATTTATATTATTCTATTAACAATTGAGTTAACTTGGGAAGGAATAAGTGACAAGACGCCCATAATTGAGTTATTGTCCTATTAAAGATTTTATAGTGTAGTTGGCATAAGAAAAGAGTCATCTTAACCTTATAGGTAAGTGAATGGATTGCCAAAACCTTAGAATTTGTAGATTGTGCAGAGTTGTATCAAAACACCCGTTACTCGTCTAGTTTGGATGATTTATAAATACTAGTAATAAATTACACTAATTTCACGATCAAGAGGTCTAATGAAAACTTTTAGTGATAATAATTTTAACAAACATCCAGTGATGTTGTTAATTGTAGATTGGGAATAAGTGAACAAGGGATTATGGAATTTAGCTAACAATAACAAAACATTTAGTATTTAAGTATGGATTTTAATCATCCAAAAGGAAATACAAATTGACTAATATTATTTATGAATCGATTACGAGAACAAGTCCAACATAAATATGAAACTGACTACAGGGGAAATAAGGGCCCTAACTTTAGAGAGACACTTTTAACTTAAAAGGCTGAAATTTGTATCATAATAAAGGAATATATAAATTGAGACTAGAGATTTAATATTTAAAGGAGCAATCAGAGGATTAGAATAAAATATTTGAGGTTAGGTCATAACTTGAGATTTAATTGGTGAATATAATACTTGCTTGAAAATTTTTAAATAGAAGTACTTGGAGGTATGATATACAAATTGAATTACTAAAGGGACATCATGACGGAACATTTTAATTTTGATCATGATGTCACAAAATAAAAATTAGCATATATAGGAAATGATCTTAAGGTGAACACGAGTACACCCATACAACCTTATATAAATGAATATTTTAAAGGTTCATGCTTGACAAATCCACGACTTTCTTAGAGTATATTTGGAGTTGAGTACACGTTAAAGTAAAAAAAATTTTATCATAACTAAATAAATAAATAATGAATCAGATAATCGTTATATTAGGATTTTCAACAAGGGCAACTCAGATTTTGGGACCAAATAAGTTTAGGGATAGCAAGGATATTAAAAATTTGGACTAAGTCATGGATCACGATGATATTGAAATTTACGAATTAAGTTTGAATTTTGTTCATCAAAACTATGATATCAATTTCCTTGAGCATTTTCATTCACTTACATTTTCTCCTCAACAATGTCGTCCTCGATATATGTCTTATAAACCCACTGGTTACTTAAACGTGAAGGATTTTGATGTATATAAAGTTACATCCCTTTTAAAGTTGTCATATTGGGTGATGTTCCTGATAGGTCTCGATCTCATATAATTAAGAGTTAGATGTGCTTATGGATTTTATGATTGGGCTGTGAATCTTTTGGTTGTTGTCGCTCTAGGAATGAAATTCTTTTAAACCATGTAAGAATAACAATTTAGTTATTGAATCCTTTCACACGTACTTATGGGATGATATATAAGTGTGTTAACTTATCCATACCTGGCGAGCTCTTAATGGACATAAATTTTACTTACACCCTAGCGAGTATTGATGACTCTTAATACTAGTGCTTAGATGTTTCATTGTTTATAAGAAAAAGATTAAGGATAACATTTATTGATGTGCAACCTTTGAAAATAAAATGCAAATGGGCTAGTTACAATTTTAGAGGATATTATTATGAATTTTGGAGGGTATTGTGAGTTTGAAATTTCCTAGGAAGGGATGATGATCGACTGTTGATTTGGGGAAATATAACAAAACATGATAAGTTGAATAGGCAAATTAGTTATAAACTAGGTTTGTAAATGACAACCTTCGTAATTCATCTTAAGAATCGAAAAAAGAATTTCGGGATGAAATTCTCATAAGGGGGGGGGGAGAATGTAAGGATCCGAAAATTCGAACATAAATTTTTTTTTTCCAATTTACATTAATCTAATTTTTAGAATAAACGTAGTGAAATAAAATCAAGTGAAACATTATCCCCAACGATCAAGCAAATCAAATTAAATGTAACGTATCAATCGGGTCCTCATTAGCATCTTTGTAAATATGATAAGGATCAATCAACTTTAGGTAAATTTGTATATGTCATAATTAGTGTCATAATTAATTAGAGTTTCCTCCATAAATTAGGTTCAAACCTCTTTACTTCACTCCCTTCTTTACAAATTCCATGCCATCAACTATTTCTTGCCCTTCATTCTACAGTACCAGATCTACCCAACATTGCCCATGCCATCACTCTTGTCCTACGGTTTGATTTTTTTTTTTCTTTCTAAACCTTTGTTCATTTTTTATATTTTGAATGTGACCAGTAAAGATTTGCTGCAAACCTAGGAGCTAATCCATCACCCAACTTTTTTCTTATATTATGGGGATTAAGGGTTAACTTTTCCCTGGCCCAACTGAGAGAGAGTAGAGAAAGAAAAGAGATATATGGATGAAGAAGTAGGTGGATTGAAAGAGAAGATGACGAAAATTAAAGAGTTATCTCAAGTGCAAGACGGTTTTAAACAAAATCAAGGTGAGGGATTTTAGTAGGAAATTTTCATAAATTTGTCGGGTCTAACCAACCCATAATTTTATATTATTATATTATTACCTTGCATGGTTAGATTTGATTTGGCTATTCGATTATCTACGTGTTAATTTTGACTATCGTTTTGATTTTTGACTTCCTTATCAAAAACCCATTTGAATTTGACTGTTATACTAAAACTTGTATCACTTGTTTTTTTTAAAAGAAAAAACGATCGATATTGATTTTGACTTTCATAACGAAAACCCATTTGATTTTGACTATTTTATTAAAACGTGTATCACTTGTTTTCGTGACGGCAAATATTGATTTTGACTTTTGTACCAAAAATTTGTTTTATTTTTTTATGGTTATAACGAAACTTGTTTTGCCTACTATCGTAATGAGATAATTTGACTTTTGATTTTTACACCGACATCAGTTGGCAGTTTGTTACTTGTACTGAAATTTTGACTTCTGATTTGACTGAAATGATAACCATTCGTTGTATGATTTTTCACTATATGTAAGAATTGTTATATGACTGATTATTTTTAGCTTATAGGTACTGGCCTTCGGGCACTATTACTAGCCTTCGGGCACTATTATTAGCCTTCGGGTACTGTTACTAGCCTTCGGGTACTGGCCTTCGGGCATTATTACTAGCCTTCGGGCACTATTATAGCCTTCGGGTACTGTTATTAGCCTTCGGGTACTGGCCTTCGGGTACTGTTATTTGCCTTTTGGTACTGGCCTTCGGGCACTATTTGTTATTTTCTATTTCTGATATATTTTAACTGTTCATACGTGCTATTGGAAATTGTTTTGAACTTCTAACCAATTTTAATTGTCTTCCGCTGTGCCTCTATTTTTAAAATCTTCTGATACTCATTTTTTTGAAATAATTTTCGGTTATAATTTACCCTTGTTTTGCTTGCATGTTAAACACTATTAAATTCTCTCACTGGGCTGTGGCTCATCCCTTTATATATTACCATTTCAGTTATATTTTACATAAAGATGCGTGACTTCCGGAGATCGTGACACGTGTCAAGGAATAAGGCATTTGAGAGCTCTAGGTTATTAGGGCAAATTTCAGTTACTCATTTTATAATGTATGATTTATGAAGGGTTTGTAGAATTTTATTGCTATTTTTAATTAATAAATCTCAGCGCGAGTTGAGAAAGGCATCATGTTTCGTAACCATTAGGACGGGATGTTACACCCAATCTATTTGGTTGTTTGCTATTTTGATTTATTGGTGTTTTGCGGATTGAATCAAGACAAATTTTGGTGGTTATTCTTGGGTAAATTAATTTTTTCCTTGCTATGGATCAAGTTTTTTTTTGGTTTTCGTTGCTGCCGTAAGAACCTTCAAGCTGTGAATCCCTTTCGTTCCATTTTTTTTTTCTCCTGGTTTCACTGGACGCAAGTTTTCTCTTGCTGTTTTTGGTTTCTCACGGTCGCCACCCACCTCCGCCATGACTAAAAAAGTGTCTAGACCTGGAGAGTGGAAGTAACCGTTCTTGGGAGGGTCTCGCTTGGTTGGGCTTTCAGCTTTCTTCTTCCTGGGAGCCGGCGGGCACTCTCCTGAGCGGAGGTATTCTAAATTCCTCGTTCTTTGGTGTGGTGCATTCTTCCTCGTACAAGTACATCTCTATCTCCGGAAAATTTTTGGTTGATCGGAATCAGAGAGTTGCAGTATGAGGGGCAAAATTTTAAGGAACTAAAAACTGGGGTTGGATAATTAATAAGATTGGGTTTGTGGTTTGGTGTGGGTATTGGATTTGGTAACAAAAAAGTGACTGCCGGAGAAGAAGAGAAAATGGAGGGGGCGGGTTGAGGCGGCAGGCAGAGGGAGAGACATGAGAGATGAGAGGGGGGGGGGGGGGAATGGAAGGGGAGGGTAATATTTTATAAAAAAGTTTTAGTTTATTATTATTTTATAATTTTCAGTGATTAAAAGAAAAATACTTTTCATTAAAAACAAAATACCTCTGGTCAAAAGAGGCAAAAATGGGTTTTGGACCAAAATTTTTTAAAAAATAATGTAATGTACTAAAAAAGTAGTTTTTTTTTTTAACCAAAATGATATTTTCGCTATATGTAATAGACAATTTTAGGAGTTTAGTCTTTTGGATTTATGTCAAATCTAATAGGAAAAAATTGCAAGAATAAAATTAGTTTAAATATTTACTGGAAAATAAATTTAGTATTAAATATTTGAATTAATTCATTTAACACACACTTAATGGTTGACTCAATTACATAATTATTAAAAATAAAAAAATTAAATATTGATAAATTTAGTTCTAAAAATTTTGAAAATATCACATCTAATTTTTAAAATTTCTGAAAATATCACATTTTGTCCAGGTAAAAGAATTTTGCATGCACTTAACGCTAACATTTCATAAATCACTAGTCACCAATTATTTTAAAATTATTTATCAAATAATAATTATTTTAAAATTTCAGTCACCGCGTTTTAATCTGGATCTGTCTATTTTGGTTGGATTTGAACCTTTGTCGACCCCGAGTAAATCATTCGACCAAACTGACTCGGTTTGATCCATGTTCACACTTTTTTTTTTTTTTCCGTTCATATTAATGTAAAATTAATTTTTTCGTAATTTTGACTCTTTGACAGTTAACCCATTTTTTCTCTGGTTGACCAAAATGACTTTCTTTCATATATTAATGTACAATTATTTATATTGTTAGTTTGAAATTTTTTACCAAAATGAATCTACAATAATCAAAACGAGCCAACCCGAGTCAAAATTGGTCAATCCGTGGTCAAATGGTCAAAATTATGAAAAAAAATATTTCTACATTGATATAAACGAAATAAAAATAAAAAAAATATACAACACGAGTCAATTCGGATCAGTCTGGTCGACTGATTTGACTCGGGTGGACACATGTTCAAATTTGATTAAAATAGACCGATTCAGGTTAAAACGTCGCGACCAAGACTTTAAAATATTAATATTTGGTAAATAATTTAATCGTTTACTGTCGGTTCAAGAGAGATTACCGTTAAGTGCATGTAAAATTATTTTAACTGAACTAAATATGATAGTTTCATAAACTTTTAAAATTAAATTTATTTATGGAATGAGAATTGAAGTTAAATAATTTATTCTGTGACATTAGAGTTCGCATTTAGAGTTTTCATTAGCAAATTTTTTTCAATCAAAATTAAACTGTTATATTTAAAAGTTAAATTAAAATTATCTTTATTTTTTGACTATACTCCAAAAATGGTCCATTACATATAGCGAAAATATCATTTTGGTCCAAAACAAAAAAAAAAACTACTTTTTTAGTCCACTATATCATGTTTTTTAAAAATTTTGGTCTAAAACCCACTTTTGCATCTCTTGACCAGGGGTATTTTGGTCTTAATGAAAAGTATTTTTCTTTTAACCCTTTAAAATTATAACATAATAATTTTTTCATTAAGACCAAATATTTTTCTCATCCCCTCTGTCACTCCTCCTCCTCTCCACCTTCCTCCGCCCCCTTCTTCACCATCATCCCTGCCCACTCCTTCACCTCTGCCACAGTCGATCCCTCCACCCCACCCCCCGACCGTCGCCCCTCTCCCCTTCTCTTTCCCCTTTTTAACAGTTGACCAATTTTAAAGGGCTTTTGAGCAAAAAAAAATCTAATTCCCTCCCTCTCATTCTTTTCCTCCCTTAGACGGACGCCCCTCTCCCGCTGCACACCACCACAGACGTCTACTTGTCCCTTGGACGCCGCCCCACACCACAACACAAGTCACGGTGGTCACCACCACCCTCTATCGCTGCCACCGATCTCCCTCATCTATCATTCTCCTCCTCCCGCCGCCTCTGCCCTCCGCCTCTTTTGCCCTCCTCCTTGTTCTCTTCCCCTGAAATTATTTTACTCCGGCGAGTCTCATTTTTCTTGTGGTTTTGGGCTTGAAATTTTGTTAGGTTTTGTTCTCCCTTCTCCCAGAAAACATTTCCGGATGGTTTTCAAAAAACTTTTAGATATGGATTTTTTTTTCTGAGTTTGGTTATTGATATGGAAAAACCTTTTCATTTTTTGGGTTTTGATCAGAAAATCGGGAGAATACCAAAAAGGGTTTTGGGTTTTTATTTTTTTGCAATAAACAAAGTCCCATAATGGTTCCAGCAAATGACAACAGGGTGGTTTCTTTCAATTCATCAAATTTGTTGCCATTGAGCTTGACACATCCAAGCAAGATTTTGATCCTCATGGTAGCCGGAAAACCGCGAGAAGACGGACTTCATGGATTTGCTTGATTTTTGTTTTGGTTTTGTTCCTTTTCTCACTGGAAATCGTTTCGGGTTTGTTTGGGTTTCAAAACTTGAATGGATTGCTTCGATTTCGAAATTGAATTTTTTGGATTTTCGAAACTTCTCACCAGAAAAAGGTTTTAGTTTTGGGTCTCAATTTTGATAGGAAAAATGACTTGGAAAAGTGGTTTTGGGGTTTGGTTTGGTAACCGGGATAATTCTAAAGTTTTTGCAATTGGTTTAGAATTGGATTTGGTTTCTCCGGTTGATTCATCAGAAAAACAGGCATCGATTTTTTTTTTCCAATTTTTCGTTTCTTGGGTTTTCGCCGATGAATCGGGACTAAGTTCCCTTGGGTTTCCCTCACAATGGTTGTCTGTTCGAGCTGCTACTATTTTTGAAGCTTCATCTTCGCCGGGAGAGTTTTTCTTTCACCGGGAAAAATGATCAGAGACAGCTAGGTTCACCGAGAAGAAAGAGTTACAACGGGGTGGAGGAGAAGGACAAAGGGGAGGGAGATCAGCGGCAACGAGAAAGGTGAGGGTGACAGCGAGGGAGATCGAGGGTGGTGGGGAGGGTAAGGAAGAGGGCAGAGATTGAGGAGGAGGGCAGCAGAGGGAGGATGGCAGGCGGAAGAGAGGGGGTGTGACTTTTTTTTGATTAATTTATAATTTTAAAAGGTTAAAAAAAATACTTTTCATTAAGACCAAAATACCCTTGATCAAGAGAGACAAAAGTGGGTTTTGGACCAAAATTTTTAAAAAACATAATGTTATGGACTGAAAAAGTAGTTTTTTTTTTTTTGTTTTGGACCAAAATGATATTTTCGCTATATGTAATGGACCATTTTTGGAGTTAAGTCTTATTTTTTTACACATTAATTATTTTATTTTTAACTTAGACTAAACTCCAAAAATGGTCCATTACATATAACGAAAATATCATTTTGGTCCAAAAAAAAAAAAAAACTACTTTTTTAGTACGCTACATTATGTTTTTTAAAAATTTTGGTCCAAAACCCACTTTTGCCTCTATTGACCAGGGGTAATTTGGTCTTAATGAAAAATATTTTTGTTTTTAATATCCTAAAAATTAAAATATTCAAAAAAATAACATTTACCTCCACTTCCCTTCTCCTTCTCTCTCTTCTCATCCCCACCCCCCGGCCACCGCCCCTCTCCTCTTCTCTTCTATTTTTCTTATTCTTCCACCGTCCCCCCCTCACCCTGTCGGACCCTCATCCACCCACTATGGCCCGCGCTCATTTTAACCTCCCTCGGCAAGAAAAGAACCCCCTCTTTCCCTAGAATATAACTCATTTTCCATTCTCTATTTTCCTCACGTTTTTCTCTTTACGGCAACCATTTTTTGCCACTTTTTTGTCCAGATCCCGGCCACTCCAACCGTGTTTTGGGGCAATTCTTACCGCCAAAATACTCCCCAACCTCTTTAGAGCAAAATCCCTCAAGTAGTTTTAATTTGGAGAGTGGGTTAAAGGATTACTTCAAGTTTGGCAGTCGGGGATTGGGTCCGCTTGATTAAAGGAAATAACAAACACTCATCTGTTGGCATTTTGCACTCCATACAGCGCGATGGAAACGTTGCTGTTGGTTAATTAGATTTAAATTTATAGCATTATTTTTTGGAATTTTGATGGGCTTGTCTCTATTCATAGGATATTCCACATAATGATTGTTTGGAGCTCCGATTTGTTACCTCTTGTCGTCAGATTTGTTTTGGATTAATTCTCTTCTGGGTTTTGATGTGTGGGTTTGCTATGTTTATTTTTCTTGATTCTTTTCCTGCTATGTGTTATTCTAGAAATTGGTGTTGGGTATCATTGTTTTTAGCTCTGAAAAGATTAATTTGGGAAGCAAAGTACGCTGCCGATGGTTTCGTTTTTTTTTTTTATTATCGGGAATTGAGGATAGCAACAGTTGAGTTAAACTATCCATCGCTAATCCCGTGGGCTGTGCGAGCAACCCAGAAATCCAATTCCAGGTGGCCCATTTTCGACAAAAGCAACTTTTGTGAAAACAAAAATCGAAGCCCGTTTTCTGGGTCTTCTTTTGGTCTTATCAATGAAAAAGAAGAAGAATAATGAGAAGGAGAAAAAGAAGGGGGGTGGCGGAAGGGGAGGGTAAAATTTTTTTTGCGTGACTGAGCCAATGCCAAAGGAGGTGAAAACGGGTGGCGGTGGTGGTGGGTGGAGGAGGGTCCGACGGGGTGACAGAGGGGCGCGGAAGAAGAAGAAAAAGAAAAGAGAAGAGGGAGAGGGAGAGGGTAATTATTTTTTTGAATATTTTAACTTTTAGGATATATAAAACACAAATATTTTTTATTAACACCAAAATACCCCTGGTCTATAGAGGCAAAAGTGGGGTTTGGACCAAAATTTTTAAAAAAACATAATGTAGTGTACTAAAAAAAGTAGTTTTTTTTTTTTTTTGTTTTGGACCAAAATGATATTTTCGCTATATGTAATGGACCATTTTTGGAGTTTAGTCTTTAACTTAATTAATAAAAATAATTTATAATTTTTTAAAATTAAATATTATATTAATAATTATTGATAAGGGTATCAGAGGGGATCTAGATCCATCACCTGAATAACCAACCGCAGGAATTATTTTTTCAAACTCCATAAATGCGCAAGTTTCCATGGAAAAAGGAAGAAATGCGAAAGGTCCTTTAGGGAGCTTGGCTAAGGACCCAAACACTTATAAACGACATCCTTTAGTTAATATTGTTGGGTATGATAAGAAATAGGACAAAGAAGATACAAGAAACCTTGCAACTTATTATCGAACAACAGGCCCAAACCCAACTACCACTCTCTAAGCCCAAGATCGTAAGTTTAAAATGTTTTACGGAAGATAGACTTAAAGATAAGAGTAATTGAAAATTTTAGCCCAAATAAAAGAGATCAATTGGGTCAAGAGCAATGATTCATGAGAAGCCAATGTCCTTCAAAGCTTCACAAATTGATCCCCCCTAAACCCTCTTTCAATAAGATTGTTATTTACCTTTCATAGTTCGAGAAGGTTTTGTACCTTTATCATATTCCTGATAGAATAAGCTGAGTTTTCTCTTCTTTATTAGGATTTCTATTTCATTGTAATACTATCTATGTGTGGTCGAAATCTATAAGCCAAATCATAGTTAGAATAGGACTTTGTTTTACAATCACCCTTTCAATAGGATTGGATGATTCCCTTTTAGACTAGGAAGAGACGAACTATTATAGCCTATAAATAGGCCTTGTAACCCATGAAAATAAGGTAGATTGTTGAATATATTGATAGCTTTTTTTTGTGTTAAAAGCCTTCATGATTCTCTCTCAAAGGTTTAAAGTTTTGGTTGAATTTTACTCCTAGTTCAGCCCTCACAAACCACAACTCCATCCTCAATTCGTGAGAATACCAAATCCACGAATCCATCTTTTTGTTTTGATTATTCCACTGATCAATTCAATAACCTCAAGATAAGGAAAGAATAGTTAGAAAAATCAGGCACCCTTTAGGAGTTCTTCAAGAATAGATCAATCTGACTGCCTCGCCACCATCGGTAACCTATCTCCCTTTAATGATCGTCATATCCATACTAACCAATAATTCGCCCCCTAGCAACAACCTATTGGTATAATTAAAAATTTATTGGGAAGGGAATTCTATCATCCAGAGGAACTCGTGTTTGCAATTGGAAATCGGCAACACAACCTAGGGGAGTGAATTAGGTTGTTTAAAAATTTATTTTTTTTTTAAAAAAGACAGCAAATCTTAAAGTTAATTTCTTTTTAAAAGAAACAATAACTATTTATGTGTTTGAAATAAATAACAAATAAGTCTAAATTAGAATAGGATGAATAAGAATAATAAGATTAGTCAACAATATAAAAGTATACAAGAAAATTAGAAATTGTTAGTTCACAATATATAATGATCAAATTAAAATAAAGGTTAAGTATGTGACTTGAAATAGACAAGTTTTGAAATTAAATAATTTAAAATAAAACTCAAGTCTTTACTTCATTAAGGACAAGTATTTGACTTGAAATGGACAAGTCTTGAAATTAAATAATTTAAAATAAAAATCAAGTATTGACTTGATTAAGGACAAGTCTTTGACTTGATAAGGACAAGTCTAGAAATTAAATGACTCAATGATTGACTTAATTTAGGACAAATCCTTGACTTGATAAGGACAAGTCTAGATTTGATTAAGGACAAGTCTAAGATAAAGTAAATACGTAATTGAAGAAAGTTAGACTTGAAATAAAGACAAGTCTTAAATAAATTCTTGAAATTGAAAATGTAATACTTGAATTGAATAAGTCTAATGGTGATGTTTTATGA
This sequence comes from Knoxia roxburghii, assembly GCA_030378225.1. Taxonomy (NCBI): domain Eukaryota; kingdom Viridiplantae; phylum Streptophyta; class Magnoliopsida; order Gentianales; family Rubiaceae; genus Knoxia; species Knoxia roxburghii. The sequence continues at coordinate 37,132,320 of CM059415.1, read as the reverse complement.
TGCAAGAAATGCAGAAGAGAGGGTGTGGATGCAAAATGCAATGCATGCAAGAAAACAAGATTTTTAAAGTGATTCAAGCTTGCTACCCTCTTACAAGCTCTACATCCACTCCCCAACTTCTAAAGTTGAGGCCTTTCTATTTCTTTATCAAAGAAACAAAAATTCCTTAAGGTGGAATTTAAACCTTTAAAAATCTCCTAAGAATAACTTAGTAACTCTACTAAAAGGTTCTTCAGTATTCACCCTCTAATTTAGTATTGACTTGTAACCTCTTGCTTTTAAGAATAATAAAACCGTAAACACTTCTAGTCTAAGATTGACACTTTAAAAAATAACCATTTTGACATTGCTTTTAAGAATAATAAAACCGTAAAAATTTCTTTGGAATTTCACAATGACTATTATACACCATTTTGTAAACAATTGAAAGAGGTTTTCAAAATATCTAAAATCTTAATTTTTGGATGAGTGAAACGAAAGTTATGCTCATTTGAAATTGAATGTATCAATCTGAAAATTTGCACTTTCTACAAAAAATAATTTTAGACAATTTGAAAAATTATTAGTTTCACATATTTATTTTGTTATTACTAAAATCAAGATTGAAACACTTAAATTTAATAGTTATAAAGAATTCTCATAATAAAGGGTCTTACTTTTGGCATTTGGTGGAGAAGATTAAGGGCAGGTTGTTTTCTCGAAAAAATTGGCTCCTTAGCCAAGCTGGTAGGTTAGCCCTGGTCAAATACGTGTTGTTGTCTATACCTATACACAATATTGCAGCTTTATCTCCTCCTAAGCAACTATGAGGATGATTGAGTCTCGATCTTATGATTTTTTGTGAGGTTTCTATGCTATTGAGCCTAAGCGTCATTGGCGTGCTCGGAAAAAGTTAACCTTTCCTTTCAGTGAGAGTGGTATGGGTATAAGGCATTTAGCACGGTGGTTGATAGCTTTTCTACAAAGCTTTGGTGGAAATAGCGTTGCAAGATCGGCCTATGGGCTCTGTTTCTTGACTTGTTTTTTTGTGAGAATTCGGTTAAAAGATGGTGGTTCCTCTAGAGGAAGGAATTCCCTGCCCAAGACTTTTGAAAATTCTGTGGACTTTTGTTACCGGAGAGTGCGTACGATTGGCTGAATAGACATGATTCTTCCAATCATGTCTGATTGACACCACATTAGATTAGTCATCTAATGATACAGTCTTGAAGAACACAATATTCACATATTGTGTACACTCTAAGGAAATCTATCATGCAACATGAACAATCATGTATAGTAGCACTATTACAAAAATAATAACATAAACAAAAGGTTAAAAACGAACTTAGCCTATTTTATTAAGTGACAAATATAGAAAATAGGGGTAGGATGGCCGGTCACTAGGGTTAACTAGGGGTGTAAGTCGGCCGGTTTGAGGGATAAAGTACAAACCAAACCAATAGGTACGGTTTGAAAATTTTTCAAACCAAACTGGTCAAATGAATATGCCAATCCACACTAGCCAAACCGCATTTAAACGGTTTAGTCTGGCCGATTTGGTCGATTGAACATTATAGTTAGGCTTTATTATTTTTAAAGAAATTTTAGCCGAATTTTTTATATTTGATAATAAATTCTTCTTATGCACTATTTGATTTCACCATTTGTTTGCTTTTTAAAAAGAGAATCACAAGAATAAACAATTCGATAGCATTTGAAAACATCATCATGGTTTATACACATTTAGGTACTTGCATTTCATTTAAATTGAGCAGATAAAACATTCCATTTTTACTTTACATGAAAAAGAAAACCATACACACAAAAGTACATAACAATAACAAATAGAGAACAACAACTAAACCAAAACTCTTCTAGATAGGCATATTAATCGATCTAACATAGGAAACAAGGCAGACCATGCATTTAGTAAACAAATGTACATAGTTAAACCACTATGAGTAACTAACTTAAGCAGAAGCTAATCCAGCAGACTAGTGATATTAGAAGCCTAACAAGTAATTAAATGTGAAATGCACATAAATCACAAGATAGGAGGTGGGTGAATCAGCTCCTGGAACTTCTGCCTCTTGACTACAAGGGGTCGCGACCTCAAGATGGGGAGTCACGGTCCTCGCGGTCGAATGTCGTTGTCATATTCTACTTGGTCATGGCTTCTCACCAACAAGTGGCCCAAAGAATACCACTTATCCGCTAACAAGCCTCATATTGTTAATCAATTCACAAACAAAGAAATTATAGATGAAAGAAAGTGCTTGTAAACGAAAAACAACTAAATTAACCAAAATGAAGTGTTTGTACAATATTTAAGCAATGGATAGCCTACCTTTCCAAGGTTTTTACATAACCACTAAAAAGACAATTGTGGACTCAAAATTCTTTACACTCTTTTCTGGACTGGATGAGAAAAAAACTCACACGCTTTTGAAAAATTTTAATTAGTTTTCTTCTTCATCAAATCAAACCAAACCAAACAATCTTTGAGGTGCCCACTAAAAATGACGTCGTTTCCACATTCCTTGTCCTCTTCTCAGATAGCCCTTATTCACAAATCACTGGGATTTGCAAATTCTCTTTAAATGCATCACCCCTCCACACTTTGATTTTGTAATTTCATGGATTTTATATTTTGGAAGCTTTTGAAGAATCCATATGGATATGAAACAAAAGGCATGGATTTTTCTCTTCATGAATTTTTCCTACATAATATATTATTGATTTATTAATATTAGGATGACGGATAGGCACGGGGGTGGCGGTAGTGGAGAGAAAAAAAGGCAGAGAAAAGGAAGATGATGATGATGATATTTCAGGCAGAGAGAAGATGAATATGAAGAACTCAAATAGAATGGGGGAGAAATGATAGAGGAGAGTAAAGATGGAGGATGGAGGTGGCAGCAAAAGAAATAAGAAAGAGAGAGACTGAATGACATTAGGGTCAGGGAAAAAACTAATTAAAACAAAAAATATATATTTATTATATAATATATGATAGTATATAATTGTCAGGGCCCAAAAAGCACCTGACTTGCCTAAACTGATAACAAAGCTCTAACGAGCTAATTAAAATCAAAACCTGCCTTGTTCATTAATTTATCACCATAATTCAAACAAAATAAACTGCGTAAATTCGAACAAGGACAATGTCCCAATCCCAACATCTGAAAATACTACATAAATCAATCCATAAAAGCTCGAATTATGTTTTAACACTGAATTATACAAGTCAACTACCTAATCCAGTTACTACAACTACTAAGGTGGTCATACAAATTCAACCTATTGTTTCCTCGAAACTGCTCTCAACTCTAACGCAGAAAGCTCTTACCTGGATCACATTCAAAGAGAAAAATGACATAAGTATGTGAAACCGCACACCTAGTGAGGGTCACCTCCTGGACCCAACAAAGATAAATGAAAGACAACAAACAGCAGGAAAGCATACAATGTCAGTCATGTATTCAAAACATAACTCAACTAGCTTGCCAATGTTATACCAACTAACCACATAATGCGCACGCAAAATAACCAACAAACCTGGATCTATACCAACTAACGGAAACGGGCATCCCACCCGTTATCAACCGAGCCACCAATATCCATAGAGCCACCAAAAATACCCCGGGCCATACCTGTCCTACATACTAAGCCTCAGTCCGGCCCCTACCTAGTAGGTCGGCACGAAAAGGGCGGGGCCCCCAAAAGATGTAAACACAACCATGACTCTTAAATAAACCATACAGCAAGTAGTACAAATAATATTATGGTCGTGTCATAGACTCTACAGAAATTTCAGCAGCATAACGGCTATAAACACAACAAAACCAAATACCCAATTAGCACAAAATCATTAAAAAACAGCCACAAAATAAAAAATACTCTATTTTACTATTGGGTTTTACTGGGTTTATGTTACCTCATTTGGGCCTTAAGGTTACAGTCTAATAGTAGTCCTAACATTGGGCTTTTTGAAAGTCAAAACTAATCCAAGTGAATCTAAAACCCTTTCAAAAATCCAAAGACACAATGAAAAAATTGACACTTTGGCTGAAAATCCTAGCCTAGATGGCCATACAAAATAAACAAGATGTGACTAAACTTTTCCAGTAACAGCTTAGCAACTTGTTGTTCCGGCTTTGGTTGTCTTCTTGTCTCTTGGATGACAAGTACCCTTTGTTAGGGTTCAGAAGCACCTGATTTCCTAAACTGGTAATAAAGCATAATTAAACTAGTTTAATAAAAAATATGTCTTGGGTTGAAAAATTTAAACGGTGTACAAACTTTATTCGAAATAACTATATTCAACCTAAACTATTACAATTACATTATTTCAGATTTAGCAACGACCCAAGTCATCCCTAAGCTTCTCCTAGGTTTGTGCTCCCGAGGACCTAACTTGGATAACATTCAGAAATGAAAGGGTAAGTATGCGAGAGGCATACTCAGTGAGGGATTCCCCCTATACTTACTTTAGTCATCGGCCGAGACAGATACAACAACAAAACATATAAATATTGAAACATGCATCAAAACTGTAAATCAACTATACATGCTAAAAAAGGAAACCATGTAATCAGGTAATACACAACAAATGGTAAATAAAACAACCTGAATCCAAGAAAGGCCTCAGTTTACCAAAACCTAAAATCCTCCCTATGATGATAAATAGTCACTGACAAGCTACACAACCCTCTCTGAAACTTCCTAGTACAACCGAACCATCGAAGGTACCCCAGGCCATAATGGACTTAAGACTCTGTTAGTTTTGAATACTGAAAAGCTTTGCTTGTATGAAAAACTATTTCCCAATTATATCAATTGAATTTGTTTTAGTTATTTGCGTTTATGCATGTTGTCCCTTTATGTCATATGACTAGATGATGAGGTGTTTGGTGTGACACAGTAGATCTCATCATTGGTTAAAGTTGTGACATATAAATTAGGCTCGTGACTGTGACAATTTGGACATACTGTCAGTTTAAGTCATTGTGTGATTCTGGAATCGGTTTGTCTAAACTTATTGAATCATACAAATATGCCAGAGCATATTGACCATGACCGATTAGGATTGAATTAACTTGTACTCATCTGTCGTAGTTAATTCAAGCTTTTTATTCTGTCTCTTAATCCTTAGATTAGGACGGGCACGATGATTAGACATAGTGTACTTTAATCTGCCAAAAAGTGTGGTAACTTAAGGCTTATATTCTCAGTAGGTTGGGTGCGCGTGTATAGTTTCTTGGTGTGTTGTCGCGAGTCGAAAGGAAACCGTGTACCGGTGCGTCTGGGGTAATGGTGCTCTCGAGATGAGTTCGAAAAGATTGTTGTACTAAATCTGGCCAATGGACTTATGTCTGGTATAGTAATAAGGTCGAGTGGTACTAGTCTCTAATAAAGAAGTTGATTAATTAATTTATCAGTAAATTAATAAATCGACGAGTATTAAATATTTGACACAGAGAGATAAAGAATATTTAATTTAGTGAATCTAGAAGCACTTTCGAGTTGAGCGGTAATTCCATAATTAATCCGTTAGTGGTACGATTAATTATGTGTTGGTTAATTGATAAAATGGATTTAATTATTTAATTAATTGTCCTTGGGTCAATTAGTATTATTTATTCTAGTTGAGATTTGGAAACTAATAAAACCAAGCCCAACAGGAAGGCCTAACTCAAGCCCATTTTAGGTCTCTCTCTTGTAGCTCTATATAAGACACAAGAATCAACCCCAGGATAGACATGGCAGTCATAACAAATAGAACACAATTCCAAGAGAGAGAAAGTTAGAGAGAGAATGAGAAGAAAGACTTACCTTCTCGAGATGTCTTCTAGCGGCAGCGACGGTGTGAGCACGGTGGAGCGGCTGTGCTAGTGGATCCCAGCGGCAGCGGTTGGAGAATTTTGGCGGCGGCGGCATTGGTGGCTAGCGGTGGTGGCAGCAAGAAATCCGACGAGTTCCGGAGGTCCAATTTTTCGTGAGGAGTTTTGTGGAGTTTGTTGTCGGGGCTAGTTCTGATTGTTTGGTAGGCCGTTGCCCAGACAACGTCCGGACAAGTCTCATAGAATACAATAGACTTCTTAAATATCACGCTTCAAAGGTTAATACTTAATATTCCATTTTTATTTAAGTATTGTATGACTGTTGAGGAAATAGAAGCCATGAAGGCAGTTCTGTATGCTTGGCAGTAGGAAGTCTCATATATGCCATGTTGTGTACGAGGCCTGATATCTGTTATGCCGTTGGCATGGTAAGAAGATATCAAATTAACCCCAGGAAAGCTCATTGAGAGGCAGTAAAATGCATTCTCAAGTATTTGTGCAGAACGAGAGACCAAGTGTTGGTCTATCAGGCGCCTGAGCTGGTACCCCGAGGTTACACAGATTTAGATTTCCAAGGCGATAGGTACAAGAGCAAGTCTACCTCAGGGTATGTGTTTACTCTAGGGGGTGGAGCCATAGTTTGACGGAGTGTCAAGCAGAAATGCATGGTGGACTTTACCATGGAGGCTGAATACGTTGCCGCATCAGAGGCAGCGAAGGAAGCAGTGTGGCTCAAGAACTTCCTAGTAGACTTAGATGTGATTCCTGGTTTGCAGAAGTTTATCACAGTATATTGTGATAACAACGGTGCAGTAGCAAACTCGAGGAAACCACGAGCCCACAAGATGAGTAAACATATACAGCTCAAGTACCACCTGATACGAGACATCGTAAAGAGGGAAGACATGGTTGTGGCTAAGATAGCATCAGAAGATAACCTTGTAGATCCGTTCATGATGACATTGACTTCGAAAGTCTTTGAGGCTCACATGGAGGGCATGGGGATCAGATACTTAGGAGAGCCATGATAGTTTTTCTAGATATATAGCAGCAGAGTGTATAGGAGTTGTATGTAGATGTATACTTAAAGCACAACTTAAGTATTAGTGGGAGATTGTTGGAGTTGAATGCATAAGCTATACTTGTATTGTACATTTTCCCAGTAATATATCAATTTATGTTTTGGTCATGTTTTGTTGTGCATGATATGTCCATTTATATTATGTAAGTAGATGATGAGGTGTCTTGTGTGACACAGTAGATCTCATCATTGCTTGAAAGACATAATATACAAATGAGGTTCATAACTGAGATAGCTTTGGACAAATTGTCGGTTTAGGTTATTATGTGATTCGGATAATTAGTTTGTTTAAACTAATTGAATCATATAAATATGCCTGGGGCTTATTGAACTTGACCATTAGGAATGATTTGCCTTGTACTGATTTAATAGACAAATCATTCTCGGTATTCTATCTCTTAATCCCTAGACTCGAGCGAGCATGAGGATTAGACATAGTGTACTTTATTCTGCCAATGGGTGGGGTCTATTGTGGTCAATAATCTCGGTAAGTTGGGTGCACATGTTTAGTTGCTTGGTGTGCTGCTGCTTGTCGAAAGAAAATCATGTACCAGTGCGTCCGGGGTGATGGTGTTCCCGAGATGAGCTCGTAAAGTTTATTATACTAAACTCGGCCGATGGACATATGTCTGGTATAGTAAAAAGGTCGAGTGGTACTAGTCTCAGAATTAAAGAAGTTAATTAATTAATTTATCAGTAAATTAATAAATTAATGAGCACTATATCTTTGATGTGGGGAGATTATGAATAAATTAATTAAGTTGTTCCAAAAGCAATTCTGGTGTAGGATGGTAGTACCATAATTAATCTGTTAGTGGTACGATTAATTATGTATTGGGTTATTGACAAAGGTATATTTAATTAATTAAGTAATTAATTAATCCTTGTGTTGGTTGTGAATCATACCAGGAACTGGTTTGGGATAAATGAATCCCTGTATCAGTTGGTTGTGAATCATATCAGGAACTGGATTGGGATAAGTGAATCCCTGTATCAGTTGGATATGTATCACTCCAGGAAATGATTAAAGGAAACAGAAACCCAGTAGGAATGCCAATCCTAAACCAACTTGTGGTCTCTCTTGTAACTCTATATATAGACAAGGGATTAGCTATTCAAGACACACAATTCATAAGTTTTGAAGACAAGAAAACTTAGAGAGATAAAGTCTAGAGAGAGAAAACATTTTTATCCCTCTAGCATAATCTTAGGCGGTCGGTTATTGTCCCAGGCGGCGGTGGTGGTTAATTCCGGTAGGCGGCGGTGGCAGGAGAAATTCGATGGCGGTGGTGGTTGAAATTCAGGCGGCGACGAGCTGAAGAATTTTTTTCGGTAAGTGAATTGTGGTGATTAGCTGATCAATTGTTCGTTAGATTGTTGCCCACACAATATATGAACAAAGTCTTGAGGCACACAAGAGAATCACCTGAGTATATCTTCAATAGGTAATTCTTATGTTTCTGCTTTAATTAAGAATTTTTGTTGCGTGGTAAATCGAAAAAGTGCAAACCCAGATCCTGCACAATGTTATTTCAAAAGGGTTAGAATAGCAATTGTGCTAGCGTCTAGGCTTGGCCAGAGATTCCGATTCTGGAATGCATAGCACGAAAGTGAGTTTCTGGCTAGGCCCGGGCATATAATCTTTCACCCATAAGGCTGCATGCGTGGCCCATTCTTTGGGGCAATTTCGAGATCTCAAATTCAGACTTAGTCCATCAAAGTCACATGACGGGACACGCGAACAAGGCAGCAGATGGAAACAACAATTATGAAGACCACAATAGTCAGGAAATTTAATTATGTAATTATTTCCCGCATTTATCATTTTAATTGTTGGTTGTATGTTTTAATTTATGCTTTGGTTATGATGCATGATTAAAACATTAGGTTTAGATTGCGTATAACTTAGGATAGTTAATGGCATGTTAAAACTGGAAAAATCCTCGTTTTAAGAATCTAAGTAGGAGTGGGTTGTTAAATAATCCCATGGCCTCCATCACGGATTCATAAGTTGTGTGGGTTGACTTACGCATTGGCATTAGGGTTTTCCTCCATAACAGATGAGTCAAATCTACAGAATCACTAGAATGAATTTCTAACATGATGACTAAAGTGAATTAAAATAGAGAAGTGTGACACCCTCTCCAACTGAGGCGCATTATCCGAGGTAATGAACTTAGAAGTCACGTGATGGTACACACTTAGTGTACAACTTGTAGTATTCCTCTCATCGAGGTTACGCTGCTTTTATGTACGACTAAAAGCACTGACTATTAGTCTCATTGCTCAATAGGTTGTTTAGTCAGATAATGAGATTAATGAAATAGGTTCTTTTTGAATGAATGTGGACTAACGTAAACGTCTACACTATCGTGGCTTGTGCGAATGGTGGACGAGATGTCGGTGGATTTAATTATATTCTTTTGAGGGAATCAATATTTTTTGAAATTGTGTACTAAACCTTTTTCTGTTTATTTATTTTTCAGTTATCAATATGACGTTTAATCCATTGTCTGTTATACTAAAATAGAACAAGCTAAATGGTCCAAATTATATTGATTGGAAATGTAATTTGGATATTGTCCTAATAACTTAGTAGTTCAAGTTCGTTCTCACTGAGGTGTGCCTAGACACGCCTAATGACGAGTCAACTCCAGAGCATAGAGAAGCCTATCAGAGGTGGAGGAAGGCTGATTAGATGGCACGATGTTACATTCTGGCTTCTATGTTAGATGTGCTGCAACATCAGCATCAGGCGATGATCTCTGCTTTTGACATAATTGCTAATCTGAGGGAGATGTTTGGTCATCAAGGCAGAGCAGCTAGACAAGTGGCTATGAGAAAGCTTATGACTAGCAAGATGGCTGAGGATTCACATGTGAGCGATCACATCCTCAAAATGATTAGTAACATCAATGAGATTGAGGTATTGGGATGAGATCGATGGTGAAACCTAGGTTGATATCATTCTCCAGAGTTTGCCTCAGAGTTTTGAGCAATTTCGGCTGAACTATAATATGAATCAGAGAGTTTATACTCTATCCAAGCTCATAGCTGCGTTGGTGTCTGCTGAATGTCTTTGTCAAAAGAAAAAACAAGTTTTAGTCACAGCCAAAGCTTCAAGTTCATCCACTATGCCTAAAGCTCAAAAGAAAAAGAAGAAGTCCAAGGGAAAGACTGTTAATCATGTGCCTAAGCTAGACATCATAAAGAAGAAGAAGAAGCCGAAAAGCAAGTGCTTCAAGTGCGATAAGACGGGACATTGGAAGTCGGATTGTCTGAAGAACAAAGGTACGACTATTTCTACCTTAATTACTGAGACATATTTAGTGGTGATTCCCACAGATACCTGGTGTGTGGATTCAGGCACCACTGATCATGTTTATAATTCTTTGTAGGGGTTTCAGGTAACATGGAAGCTTAGAGAATGTGAGATGGAAGTCTACTTGGGCGACACTACGAAAGTGTCAGTAGTTGCAGTGGAAAAAGTATACTTAAATTTTGAAAATTATAGTCCAGTTTTAAATAATTGTCTTTATGTTCCTAATTTTAGAAAGAACCTTGTTTCAGTTTCTAGACTTTTACAAAATGGTTATAAGTTTATTTTTTCATATAAATCTGTATTTGATAGAAGAAATGAGAAACTTATTTGTTCTGGTTCATTAGTAAACAATTTGTTTATTTTAAAACCAACTTTTCCTGCTAATCATGCAACAGAAATTCATACATCATTAAACCATACTAAGAGAAAAGAACATTCTAAAATGAATTAGACATATCTTTGACACCTTAGACTAGGTCATATTAACCTTGGTAGGATTCAAAGGTTGGTCACAGATGGAACTTTAGGTTCATTAGAAGTTGACAACTACTTGACCTGCAAATCTTGCTTGGAATGTAAGATGACCAAGAGGCCTTTTAAGGTTAAGGGGTATAGGGCCAAATAAGTTTTAGAATTGGTTCATTCTGACTTGTGTGGACCTATGTCAATTCAAGCAAGAGGTGGTTTCAAGTATTTTGTGACTTTCACAGATGACTATTAGAGATACGAGTACATTTATTTGATACGCCACAAGTTTGAGTGTTTTGACAAGTTCAAAGAGTATCAGGCAGATGTGGAGAAACGTCATAGTAAGAGTATTAAAACACTGCGATAAGATCATGGTAGCGAGTATCTTGCAAATGAATTTAGGGACTACTTGTTAGAAGTGGAAATTTAATCCTAGTTGTCTGCACCTGACACACCCTAGCAGAATGGTGTAGCAGAGAGAAAAAATAGAACTTTATGAAAATGGTTAGATCGATGATGAGTTATAGTGAGTTGCCAAATTCGTTTTTAGGTTGATGATGAGTTATAGTGAGTTACCAAATTCGTTTTGGGGATTTGCCTTAGAAATAACAGCTTACATTCTGAATCTTGTACTATCTAAATCCGTGGGCGGAAGCCCAGTCTAAGACATCTCAGAATTTGGGGTTGTCAAGCACATGTACTTAAAGCAGATGCGGGTAAGTTAGATTCAAGAACAGAAGTAATGCTTTTTGTAGGTTATCCCAGAGGAACAAAATGTGGTTTATTTTATAGTCCTAAAGATAAAAAGGTGATAATTAGCATTAACGCCAAATTTTTACAAGATGATTACATTTTAGCTCAGAAGCCCAATAGCAAGATTATACTAGAGGAACTTAGAAGACAACCCACAACTTCCACACCACCAGTACAAGTAAATACAACACAAAATACTGCATAAGAAGTCACATAGGATGCGCCTACACAGGTGGTGTCTTGTTGTAGTAGGAAGGTTGTTAGATAGCCCTAAAAGTTCATGGGCTTGGGAGAATCTTCAAATTTAGTCCCCGATAAGCATAAACCAGACCAAGTAAATTACAATGAGGCACTCCGAGATAAAGATGTAGATTATTGGCAGAAAGTAATATTATCTGAGATGGGGTCAATAGACTCTAATCAGGTTTGGGAGCTTGTAAATTTGTCTGATGGTTTTAAACCCTTTGGATGCAAGTGGGTTTATAAACAAAAGAGAAGATCTGACGGGAAGGTTGAAACCTTTAAAGCTAAGCTTGTGGCGAAGGGGTATACTCAGAAAGAATGTATCGATTATGAGAAAATCTTTTCCCCGGTAGCTATGCTTAAGACGATCTGGATTCTCTTGCCATAGCTGCTCATATAGATTATGAGATTTGACAAATGGATGTCAAGACAGATTTCCTTAACGGAAGTCTTGAAGAAACCATCTTCATGTAGCAACCAGAGGGATTCATTACTGAAGGCCATCTAAGGAATTAAGCAAGCATCCAGATCTTGGCAACAATAAGAAAGTGTTGTCAGACATAAAGATGTGGTTATCCGAACAGTTTGATATGAAAGATTTGGGAGAAGATGGACAAATCCTTGGGATCAAGATTATTCAAGATCCTAAGAAACATTCACTGACGCTTTCCCAGGCTTCATATATAGATATGATTTTGGCTCGTTTTAACATGCAAAACTCCAAAAAAAGGTTTATTACCTTTCAGACACGGAGTGCATCTATCTAAGGAGCAGTCATCCAAGACTATTGAGGAGATAGAAACCATGATGACAGTTCCTTATGCATCAACAATAAGAAGTCTCATGTATACAATGTTATGTACGAGACCTGATGTGTTTGATTGAGTGGGGGATTGATAATTTGTTTACAGTTTCTGTTGATAATGCCAGTGCTAATGATACTGCTATGCCTTATTTGAAATCTCAATTGGTGAATTATGATAAGTGCATTTTGGGAGGGAAATGGGTACATGTTCGTTGTGCTGCCCATATTATGAATTTGATTGTTCAAGATGGTTTGAGTAACATCGGAAGTTCTATGGACTGTGTTAGGGCTGCTGTTAAGTATATTAGACAATCTCCCCAAAGAATCAAGTTGTTTAGATAGTGTGTTGAATATGAGAAGTGTGGTTCTTCAAAAAATTTGGTCCTTGATGTCCCTACTGAAAGATTATCTGCCTGGGCCTAGCCAGAAACTCACTTTCGAGCTATGCATTCCAGAATCGGAATCTCTGGCCAGGCCTAGACGCTAGCGCAATTACTATTCCAACCCTTTTGAAATAACATTGCGTAGGATCTGAGTTTGCACTTATTTGATTTACCACGCAACAAAATTTCTAATTAAAAGCGGAACTTTAGAAAATACCTTTAAAGCGTGCACTCAGATGATTCTCTTCTATGCCTCAAGACTTTGATTTCACGTTTGGTGAGCAACGATCTAGAAACCAATTTGATAAGCTAATCACCACAATCCACCTGCCAGAAAGTTCCAGCACCACCGCACCTGGCACTTACAATAAACGCACCGCCCGAAAAGAGAGAAAGCTACACACGCAGCAGGTATATACAGGCCTAAATTTCGGCCAATAGATGGAGAAAACCCAGCCGCAAATTTGCTATTTAAATCCGACTTTGAGAGAGATAGGATTTTATCTCTCTAGTTTTCTTGTCTTGAAAACTTATAAATTGTATTTCTGAATTGTGTATCTTGAATAGCTAATCCCTTGTCTATATATAGAGTTACAAGAGGGACCCAAGTTGGTTTAGGATTGGCCTTCCTACTGGGTTTCTGTTTCCTTCAATCCTGTTCCTGGACTGATACACATCCAACTGATACAGAGATTCACTTATCCCAATCCAGTTCCTGATATGATTCATAACCAACTGATACAGGGATTCACTTATCCCAAACCAGTTCCTGGTATGATTCACAACCAACTGATACAGGGATTCACTTATCCCAAACCAATTCCTGGTATGATTCATAACCAATTGACACAAGGATTAATTAATTACTTAATTAATTAAATCTATCTTTGTCAACAACCCAATACATAATTAATCGTACCACTAACGGATTAATTATGACACTACCATCCTACACCAGAATTGCTTTTAGAACAATTTAATTAATTTATATTCATAATCTCCCCACATCAAAGATATAGTGCTCGTTAATTTATTAATTTACTCATAAATTAATTTATTAACTTCTTTAATTTCGAGACTAGTACCACTCAACCTTTTTACTATACCGGACATAAGTCTACCAGCTGGGTTTAGTATAATAAACATAACGAGCTCATCTCGGGAGCACCATCACCCTGGACGCACCGGTACATGGTTTCCTTTCGACAAGCAGCAGCACACCAAGCAACTAAACACGCGCACCCAACCTACCGAGATTATTGGCCACAATAGACCTCACCCATTGGCAGATCAAAGTACACTATGTCTAATCCTCATGCCAACTCGAGTCTAGGGATTAAGAGATAGAATACCAAGAACGATTTGTCTATTAAATCAGTACAAGACAAATCATTCTTAAATGGTTAAGTTCAATACGCCTGGGCATATCTATATGATTCAATTAGTTTAGAAAAACCAATTATCCGAATCACATAATAACCTAAACCGACAGTTTGTCCAAAGCTGTATCGGTTACGAATCTCATTTATATATTATGTCTTTCAACCAATGATGAGATCTACTGTGTCACACAAGACACCTCATCATCTGCTTATATAATATAAATGGACAAATCATGCACAATAAAATATAACCAAAACATAAATCGATATATTAACTAGGAAAAAGTACAATACAAACATAGCTTATGTATTCAACTCCAACAATCTCCCACTAATACTTAAGCTGTGCTTTAAGTATACAACTACATACAACTCCTATACACTCTGTTGCTCTATATCTAGAAAAACTGTCATGGCTCTCCTAAGTATCTGATTCTCATGCCCTCCACGTGAGCCTCAAAGACTTTTGCAGTCAATGTCTTCATGAACGAATCTGCAAGGTTTTCTTCTGATGCTATCTTAGTCACGACCACGTCTTTCCTCTTTACGATATCTCATATCAGGTGGTTCTTTCACTGTATATGTTTACTCGCCTTGTGGGCTCGTGGTTCCTTTGAGTTTGCTACTACACTTTTTTTATCACAATACACCTTGATAGACTTCTGTAAACCAGGAATCATATCTAAGTCCACTAGGAAGTTCTTCAGCCATACTACTTCTTTCGCTGCGTCTGATGCGGCAACGTATTCGGCCTCCATGGTAGAGTCCGTCACGCATTTCTACTTGACACTCTGCCAAACTATGGCTCCATCTCCTAGAGTAAACACATACCCTGAGGTAGACTTGCTCTTGTCCCTGTCGCCTTGGAAATTTGAATCTGTGTAACCTCGGGGTACCAGCTCAGGCGCCTGATAGACCAGAACTTGGTCTCTCGTTCTGCGTAAATACTTGAGAATGCATTTTACTGCCTCCCAATGAGTTTTCCCAGTGTTACTCTGATATCTGCTTGCCATGCCAACAGCGTAACAGATATCAGGCCTCGTACACAACATGGTATACATGAGACTTCCTACTGCCGAAGCATAAGGAACTACCTTCATGGCCTCTATCTCCTCAACAGTCTTTGGAGACTATTCCTTTGATAGATGCATTCCGTGTCTGAAAGGTAGGAAACCTTTCTTGGAGTTCTGCATGTTAAAATGGGCAAGAATCGCATCTATGTACGAAGCTTAGGAGAGCATTAACGAACATTTCCTACGATCTCGAATTATCTTGATCCCAAGAATATGTCCCGCTTCCTCTAAGTTCTTCATATCAAACTGCTTGGACAGCCATGCCTTTACGTCTGATAACACTTTCTTGTTGTTGCCAATCAATAGAATGTCATTTACATAAAGCACAAGAAACACCACTGAGTTTCCATCACATCTGCGGTACACACATTGCTCATCCGGACTCTGAGTAAATCCGTAGGACTGGATTACCTCATCAAACTGGATGTTCCAAGATCTGGATGCCTGCTTAAGTTCGTAAATGGACCTCTTAAGCCTGCAAACCTTATGCTCTTGGCCTTTTTCAACAAATTCCTCTGGTTGCTGCATAAAGATGGTTTCCTCAAGACTTCCATTTAGTAAAGCCGTGTTGACATCCATCTGCCAAATCTCATAATCTGAATGAGCAGCTATGGCCAAGAGAATCCAGATCGACTTAAGCATGTCTACCGAGTAGAAGGTTTCCTCATAATCGATTCCCTCTTTCTGAGTATACCCCTTCACCACCAGCCTAGCTTTAAAGGTTTCCACCTTTCAGTCAGGTCATCTCTTACGTTTATAGACCCACTAGCATCCAATGGGCTTAAACCCATCAAGCAGGTCCACAAGCTCCCAGACTTGATTGTGGTCCATTGACCCCATCTCGGATATCATTGCCTTACGCCAAGATTCTGCATCTTTATCTTGGAAAACCTCATTGTAGTTAACTGGGTCAGGTTCAGGCGCGCCTGAGACTAGGTCTGAGGCCTCTCCCACGCCAATGAACCAGTCGGGCTGTCTTACAACCCTCCCACTACGACGAGGCACCACCTGTGTAGGCGCATCATCTGTGATCTCATGTACAGTGTGTGGTGTATCTACTAGTGCCGGTGCATCAGGATTAGTAGTTTGTCGTCTAAGTTCTTCTAGTACTATCTTACTCTTGAGCTTGTGATCTAAGACATAGTCCTATTCCAAAAATCTAGCGTTGGTACTAACCACCACCTTCTGATCTTTAGGAATATAAAACAGACCACCATTCGTTCCCCTAGGATATCCTACAAATAGCATTAATTTAGTTCTCGTATCTAACTTAGCCGTATCTACCTTAAGCACATGTGCTGGGCAACCCCAAACTCTGAGATGTCTTAGACTGGGCTTGCGCCCATTCCACAACTCTATTGGGGTTGAAGGCACGATTTTAGATGGTACAAGATTAAGAATATATATCGCCGTTTCTAAGGCATATCCCCAGAATGAACTTGGCACATCACTATAGCTCATCATCGACCTAACCATTTCCATGAGAGTCCGATTCCTTCTTTCTGCTACACCGTTCTGTTGTGGCGTGTCAAGTGCAGACATCTGAGACTGTATTTCGACCTCACTGAGGTATTCTCGAAATTTATGGGATAGGTACCACCCACCACGATCTGACCGCAGTGTCTTGATACTCTTACCATGATGCTTCTCCACATCTGCCCAAAACTCTTTGAACTTGCCAAAACATTCGGACTTGTGACGCATTAGGTAAATGTACCCGTACATTGAGTAGTCATCCGTGAACATCACGAAATACTCAAACCCACCTCGTGCTTGGACCGTCATTGGTCCACACAAGTCAGAATGAATCAATTCCAATACTTCTTTAGCTCCATAACCTTTTGCCTTAAAAGGTCTCTTGGTCATTTTACCTTCCAAGCAAGATTCGCAGGTTGAATACTGTCAATCTCTAACGAACCTAAAGGTCCATGATTGACTAACCTCTGAATCCTACTAAGGTTTATAAGACCTATCCTGAGATGCCAAAAATAGGTTTGATTTATTTCAGAAGGTTTCTTCCTCTTATTAATGTTAGATAAAGAGCTATCTATTTCTATGTTTTGCACAACAGGTGAATTAGAGTTAACCACAAACAAATTGTCCGCCAATGAACCAGAACAAATAAGTTTTCCATTTCTTCTAATAACAACACAATCATCAGAAAAAATAAACTTATAACCATTCTTCAATAGTTTAGAAACCGAAATAAGGTTCTTTTTAAAACTTTGTACATAAAGACAGTTAACTAACTCTAAACTATAATTCTCGAAATTCAGAGTAACTACTCTCACTGCTTCTACTGACACTCTTGTAGTGTCGCCCAAGCAGATATCCAATTCGCATTCTCTAAGCTTCCAGGTTACTTGGAACCCTTGCTAAGAATTACAAACATGATCAGTGGCACCTGAATCCATACACCAAGTATCTGTGGGAATCACTGCTAAACATGTCTCAGTAATTAAGGCAGAAACTATCATACTTATAAGCTTTGGACAATCCGATTTCCAATGTCCCGTCTTATTGCACTTGAAGCACTTGTCTTTCGACTTCTTCTTTGCAATATCTGCCTTAGGCGCAATCTGTGCCTTTTCAGCTATTCCCTCAAACTTTCTCTTCTTCTACTTCTTTTTTCTAGCCTCAGGCTCAGAAAAAGATTCTGAAGCTTTGACTGTGACTAAAGCTCGCTTCTTCTCTTGAAGAAAACTTTTAGCCACCACCAACTCTGCCAAGAGCTCGGATGAAGTACACAACATCTTACTTATGTTATAGTTCAGCCGAATCTGCTCATAGCTTTGAGGCAAGCTCCGGAGGACAATATCGACTTTGGTTTCACCAACGATTTGCCTCCGACTACCTCAACCTTGTTGATGTTACTAATCACATCAATGACATGATCTCTGACAGGAGTGCTCGTAGCCATAAGGATAATGTCCAAGTTATGACTCCAATTGACATAATTAGGTCCAGTTAACTTGTTGTTTTTCAATATAGTAGCTAAGGGGTTGAATGCCATATCGAAAACTGTAAATTACACAGATAATGTTTTAGTTATCTAACCTAGAATTTCAAAAACCATGAAATTCTATTAATTATTGACTTCTCTCAAAACAATAATCTTAATCCACCAACATCTCATTCATCGAGATTCTCGCAAGCCACGCAGTGTGGACGTTTACGCTAACCCATATTCGTTTAAGAAGAACAAAGTTCATTAACTACACTATCTGACCAAACGACCTATTGATCAATATAGCTAATAGTCAGTGCTTTTAGCCGTACAAATAAGTAGCGTAACCTCAATGGAGGAATACTGCAGATCGTACACTAAGTGTGTGTCATTATGTGACTTCTGAGTTTGTTACCTCAGGATAGTGCGCCTCAGATGGAGAGGGTGTCGCATTTCTCCTAGTTAAACTTACTCTAGTCATCTTACTCAGAAATTCATAATCTAGTGATCTCAGGGCTGGACTTATCCGAATGGAGGAAGACCCTATTGCCAATGCGCAAGCCCACCCACATTGCATATGAACCCGTAATGGTGGCCATGGGGATATTAAACCAACTCACTCCCACTTAGATTTCCAAATTGAGCATTTTTCCGGTTTTAACATGCAATTAACTAAACCTAAGTTATGTACAACCATAAAACTATCATGCTTTAAAATCATGCATCTAAAATACAGCAGAAAAATAAAGCACAAAGATTAAAACAATAAATATGGGAAATAAATGCGAAAAATAAATTTCTCGACTATCATGGTTTTAATCGCTTCCATCTTCTGCCTTGATCTCGTGTCCCGCCACGCAAATCGATGGAGAGAGTCTTGAACTTCAAAAAACAAAAATTGGAGGAAAATAGGCAAAAAAATGCGACCCAAACGGGCTGCACGAGCGCAGCACGCAGCTGCCTGCTGCGCCGCTGGTGGTTGCCGACGGCGGCTCCTGCTAGCGAGTCGTCGCCGGCGCCGCCTCGTGCCGCCAATCCCTTCTTCGCTTCTTCCCACGCTATTTGGTCTTCTTGCAATTCGTTCTGGGTTTTCCTGGGTTTCTATGAATTAACGATAACCCAAAACCCACGAATTCAAGTTGCCTACAATAACGAATTCGAATACAAAAATTAATTCTCCTACTACAAGGATTTCTAGGAAAATTAAATAATCGAAGTAACATAGAAAAAATCCTACTACAGATTTGATATAATCCTACACAGCTTTCAGCACGTGGTTATACTATTACAAATATTCATAATAAAATCAAATCTGGATATGTCCCTGAGTTTAACTAAAACCCATACAAACGTAACCATAATAGTCGGGATTTCTTAACCACCTGTAAATAAAACCATGTAATAAATTGAACAAGCACAAAACCCAAAACCAGGCTCTGATACCAATTGAAAGATTATCTACCCGGGCCTAGCCAGAAACTCACTTTCGTGCTATGTATTCCAGAATCGGAATCTCTGGCCAGGCTTAGACTCTAGCGCAATTGCTATTCCAACCCTTTTGAAATAACATTGCGCAGGATATGGGTTTGCACTTATTCGATTTACCACGCAACAAATTTTCTAATTAAAAGCGAAACTTTAGAAAATACCTTTGAAGCGTGCACTCAGGTGATTCTATTGTATGCCTCAAGACTTTGATTTCACGTTGTGTGGGCAACGATCTAGAAACCAATTTGATCAGCTAATCACCACAATCCACCTACCAGAAAGTTCCAGCACCACCGCACCTGGCACGTACAATAAACACACCACCCAGAGAGAGAGAAAGCTACACACGCAGCTGGTATAAACAAGCCTAAATTTCAGCCAAAAGATGGAGAAAACCCAACCACAAATTTGCTCTTTAAATCCGACTTTGAGAGAGAGATTCTCTCTCTAGAATTTTATCTCTCTAGTTTTCTTGTCTTGAAAACTTATAAATTGTATTTCTGAATTGTGTATCATGAATAGCTAATCCCTTGTCTATATATAGAGTTACAAGAGAGACCCCAAGTTGGTTTAGGATTGGCCTTCCTACTGGGTTTCTGTTTCCTTCAATCCTGTTACTGGACTGATACACTCCCAACTGTCACAGGGATTCACTTATCCCAATCCAGTTCCTGGGATGAATCACTCCCAACTGACACAGGGATTCACTTATCCCAAACCAGTTCCTGGGATGATTCACAACCAACTGACACAAGGATTAATTAATTTCTCAATTAATTAAATCTACCTTTGTCATTAACCCAGTACATAATTAATCGTACCACTAACGGATTAATTATGGCACTACCACCCTACACCAGAATTGCTTCCGGAACAACTTAATTAAATTATATTCATAATCTCCCCACATCAAAGATATAGTGCTTGTTAATTTATTAATTTACTGATAAATTAATTCATCAACTTCTTTTATTCCGAGACTAGTACCACTCGACCTTCTTACTATACCGGACATAAGTCCACCGGCCGGGTTTAGTATAATAAACATTTCGAGCTCATCTCGGGAGCACCATCACCCCGGACGCACCGGTACATGGTTTCCTTTCGACAAGCAGCAGCACACCAAGTAACTAAACACGTGCACCCAACCTACCGAGATTATTGGCCACATTTGACCTCACCCATTGGCAGATCAAAGTACACTATGTCTAATCCTCATGCCCGCTCGAGTCTAGGGATTTAGAGATAGAATACAAGGATCGATTTGTCTATTAAATCAGTACAAGACAAATCATTCCTAAGAGTCAAGTTCAATATGCCCCGGGCATATCTATATGATTCAATTAGTTTAGACAAACTAATTATCTGAATCACATAATAACCTAGACCGACAGTTTGTCCAAAGTTGTCTCGGTTATGAACCTCATTTATATATTATGTCTTTCAACCAATGATGAGATCTACTGTGTCGCACGGACACCTCATCATCTACTTACATAATATAAATGGACGATTTATGCACAACAAGATATGACTGAAACACAAATCGATATATTAAACTGGGAAACTGTACAATACAAGCATAGCTTAGGTATTCTACTCCAACAATCTCCCACTAATACTTAAGCTGTGCTTTAAGTATACAACTACATACAATCCTACCCAATCTGCTGCTATCTATCTAGACAAACTGTCAAGGCTCTCCTAAGCATCTGATCCCCTTGCCCTTCACGTGAGCCTCAAAGACTTTAGAAGTCAATGTTTTCGTGAACGGATCTGCAAGGTTATCCTCTGATGCTATCTTAGCCATGACCACGTCTACCCTCTTTACGATGTCTCGTATCAGGTGGTACTTGCGCTGTATATGTTTACTCGCCTTGTGGGCTCGTGGTTCCTTCGAGTTTGCAACTGCACCATTGTTATCACAATAAACCGTGATAGACTTCGGCAAACCAGGAATCACATCTAAGTCCACTAGAAAGTTCTTGAGCCATACTGCTTCTTTCGCTGCCTCTGATGCGGCAACATACTCAGCCTCCATGGTAGAGTCTATCACGTATTTCTGCTTAACACTCCGCCAAACTATGGCTCCACTTCCTAGAGTAAACACATACCCTGAGGTAGACTTGCTCTTGTCCCTGTCGCATTGGAAATCGGAATCTGTGTAACCTCGGGGTACCAGCTCAGACGCCTGATAGACCAGAACTTGGTCCCTCGTTCTGCGCAAATACCTGAGAATGTATTTACTGCTTCCCAATGAGCTTTCCCGGGGTTACTCTGATATCTGCTCACCATGCCAACGGCATAACAGATATCAGGCCTCGTTCACAACATGGCATACATAAGACTTCCTACTGCCGAAGCATATGGAACTGTCCTCATGGTCTCTATCTCCTCAACAGTCTTAGGAGACTGTTCCTTAGATAGAAACACTCCATGCCTAAAAGGTAGAAAACCTTTTTTGGAGTTCTGCATGTTAAAACGGGCCAGAATCGTGTCTATGTATGAAGCTTGGGAGAGCGTTAGCAAACGTTTCCTACGATCTCGAATAATCTTGATCCCAAGGATATGTCCCGTTTCCCCTAAGTCCTTCATATTAAATTGCTTGGACAGCCATGCCTTTACGTCTGATAACACTTTCTTGTTGTTGCCAATCAATAGAATGTCATCTACGTAAAGCACAAGAAACACCACTGAGTTTCCATCACGTCTGCGATATACACATTGCTTATCCGGACACTGAGTAAATCCAAAGGACTGGATTACTTCATCAAACCAGATGTTCCAAGATCTGGATGCCTGCTTCAGTCCATAAATAGACCTCTTAAGCCTGCAAACCTTATGCTCTTGGCCTTTTTCAATGAATCCCTCTGGTTGCTGCATAAAGATGGTTTCTTCAAGACTTCCGTTTAGGAAAGCTGTCTTGACATCCATCTGCCAAATCTCATAATCCATATGAGCAGCTATGGCCAAGAGAATCCGGATCGACTTAAGCATGGATACCGGGGAGAAGGTTTCCTCATAGTCAATTCCCTCTTTCTGAGTATACCCCTTCGCCACCAGCCTAGCTTTAAAGGTTTCCACCTTCCCGTCAGGTCCTCTCTTACGTTTGTAGACCCGCTTGCATCCAGTGGGCTTAAACCCATCAGGCAGGTCCACAAGCTCCCAGACTTGATTGTGGTCCATTGACCCCATCTCGGATATCATTGCCTTACGCCAAGATTCTGCATCTTTATCACGAAGCGCCTCATTATAGTTAACTGGGTCAGGTTCAGGCACACCTGGGACCAGGTCTGAAGCCTCTCCCATGCCAATGAACCTGTCTGGCTGTCTCACAACCCTCCCACTACGACGAGGCACCGCCTATGTAGGCGCATCATCTATGATCTCATGTGCAGTGTGTTATGTATCTACTTGCGCTGGTGCATCAGGATTAGTAGTTTGTCGTCTAAGCTCTTCTAGTACTATCTTACTCTTGGGCTTGTGGTCTAAGACATAGTCCTCTTCTAAAAATCTAGCGTTGGTACTTACCACCACCTTCTGATCTTTAGGACTATAGAATAGACCACCTTTCGTTCCCCTAGGACATCCTACAAACAGCATTAATTCTGTTCTTGCATCTAACTTAGCCGTATCTGCCTTAAGCACATGTGCTGGGCAGCCCCAAATTCTGAGATGTCTTAGACTGGGCTTCCGCCCGTTCCACAACTCTACTGGGGTTGAAGGCACGGTTTTAGATGGTACAAGATTAAGAATATACATTGCCGTTTCCAAGGCATATCCCCAGAACAAACTTGGCAAATCACTATAGCTCATCATGGACCTAACTATTTCCATAAGAGTTCGGTTCCTCCTTTCTGCTACACCATTCTGCTGTGGCGTGCCAGGTGCAGACAACTGAGACTGAATTCCTACCTCAGTGAGGTAATCTCAAAATTCATGGGATAGGTACTCCCCACCACGATCTGAACGCAGTGTCTTGATACTCTTACCATGATGCTTCTCCATATCTGCCCGAAACTCTTTGAACTTGCCAAAACATTCGGACTTGTGGCGCATTAGGTAAATGTATCCGTACCTAGAGTAATCATCCGTGAATATCACAAAATACTCATATACCCCTCGTGCCTGGACCGTCATAGGTCCACACAAGTCAGAATGAATCAACTCTAATACTTCTTTAGCTCTATAGCCTTTTGCTTTAAAAAGTCTCTTGGTCATCTTACCTTCCAAGCAAGATTCGCAGGTTGCATAACTGTCAATATCTAATGAACCCAAAGGTCCATCATTAACCAACCTCTGAATCCTACTAAGGTTTATATGACCTAGCCTTAGATGCCAAAGATAGGTTTGATTCATTTCAGAAGGTCTCTTCCTCTTATTAATGTTAGATACTGAGCTATCTATTTCTATGTTTTGCGCAACAGGGGAGTTAGAATTAACCACAAATAAATTGTCCACCAATGAACCAGAACAAATAAGTTTTCCATTTCTTCTAATAACAACACAGTCATCAGAAAAAATAAACTTATACCCGTTCTTCAAGAGTTTAGAAACCGAAATCAAGTTCTTTCTAAAACTCGGTACATAAAGACAATTAACTAACTCCAAGCTAGAATTTTCGAAATTCAACTTAACTACTCCCACTGCTTCTACTGACACTCTTGTAGTGTCGCCCAAGTAGATATCCAATTCGCCTTCTCTAAGCTTCTGGGTTACTTGGAACCCTTGCAAAGAATTACAAACATGGTCAGTGGCACCTGAATCCACACACCAAGTATCTGTGGGAATCGCCGCTAAACATGTCTCAGTAATTAAGGCATAATTTTATCGTACTTATAAGCTTTGGACAATCCGCTTTCCAATGTCCCGTCTTATTGCACTTGAAGCACTTGTCTTTCGACTTCTTCTTTGCAATATCTGGCTTAGGCACAATTTGTGCCTTTTTAGCTACTCCCTCGAGCTTTCTCTTCTTCTTTCCAGGCTCAGGCTCAGAAGAAGATTCTAAAGCTTCGACTGCGACTAAAGCTCGCTTCTTCTCTTGAAGAAGACTTTTAGCCACCATCAACTCTGCCAAGAGCTCGGATGAACTCCACAACATCTCACTTATGTTGTAGTTCAACCGAATCCGCTCATAGCTTTGAGCCGCCATCAACTCTGCCAAGAGCTCGGATGAACTCCACAACATCTTACTTATGTTGTAGTTCAACCGAATCCGCTCATAGCTTTGAGGCAAGCTCTGGAGGACAATATCGGCTTTGGTTTCACCAACGATTTTGCCTCCTCCTACCTCAACCTTGTTGATGTTACTAATCATGTCAATGACACGATCTCTCACAGGAGCGCTCTCAGCCCTAAGGACAATGTCCAAGTTACGACTTCCATCGACATTATTAGTTCCAGTTAAATTATTGTTTTTCAAAATAGCAGCTAAAGGATTGAATACCATATCGATTTAAACTGGAAAGTAAACAAACAGTGTTTCAGATACATATGCTAGAATTTTCGAAAAAAAATGAAAATTCAATTAATTATTGATTCCCTCAAAACAATAATATTAATCCACCAACATCTCATCCACCGGGATTCTCGCAAGCCACGCAGTGTGGACGTTTACGCTAACCCACATTCGTTTGAGAAGAACCAAGTTCATTAACTACACTATCTGACCAACGATCTTTTGATCAATGTACCTAATAGTCGGTGCTTTCAGCCGTACAAGTAAGCAGCGTAACCTCGCGGGAGGAATACTACAGATCGTACACTAAGTGTATGCCCTTACGTGACTTCTGAGTTTGTTACCTCAGGATAGTGCGCCTCAGATGGAGAGGGTGTCGCATTTCTCCTAGTTAAACTCGCTCTAGTCATCTTACTCAGAAGCTCATAGTCTAGCGATCTCGGGGCTGGACTCATCCGAATGGAGGAAGGCCCTAATGCCAACGCGCAAGCCCACCCACATCGCATATGAACCCGTAATGGTGGCCATAGGGATATAACACAACCCGTTCCCACTTAGATTTCCAATTTGAGGGTTTTTCCGATTTTAACATGCAATTAACTAACCTAAGTTATGTGCAACCATAAAACCAGACATGCTTTAATTCATGCATCTAAAATACAACATAAAAATTAAAACAATAAATACGGGAAATAAATTCGAAAAAATAAATTCCCCGACTATTATGGTTTTAATTGCTTCTATCTTCTGCCTTGATCTCGTGTCTCGCCACGTCACTCGATGGAGAGAGTATTGAATTTCAAAAAATGAAAACTGGAGGAAAAACGGGCCAAAAACAGCCCGAACAGCCCGAACGGGCAGCCCGGCCCGCAGCACAGCCCGAGGGCCGCACTGCCCGCGCGCACAGGCCGCACGGGCCGTGCGAGCGGGCCCTCGCGCGCGACCCAGCGCGCGCGGCCACTGCGCGCGCGGCCTCGGCGCGCGCGGCCCCTGCGCGCGCGGCCTAGGCGCGCGCGGCCACTGCGCGCGCGCCCGGCAGTAGCGCGCAGCAGCTGCTGCATGCAGCGACTGCTGCGCGCTGCTGCTGCCTTTTTTGGCCTGCCGGCCGGCGATTTTGCTGCCGGTAAACGTTACCGACGTCGCCTCCTGCCGCCAACCCCTCCTTCGCTTTTTTTCCACGTTATTTGGTCTTCTTGCAATTCGTTCTGGATTTTCCTGGGTTTCTTCAAATTCATGATAACCCAAAACCCACGAATCCAAGTCGCCCACCATAACGCCTTCGATTACATAAAAAATAATTTTCCTACTACAAGGCATTCTAGGAAAATTAAATAATCGAAATTACATAGAATAAATCCTACTACAGATTTAATCTAATCCTACATGGCTTCCAGCACGTGGTTATACTATTACAAACATTCATAATAAAATTAAATCCGGACATGTCCCGGAGTTTAATTAAAAACCATACAAACGTAACCATAATAGTCGGGATTCTAAACCACCTACAAATAAAACCATGTAATAAATCGAACAAGCACAGAACCCCCTAAACCAGGCTTTGATACCAATTGAAAGATTTTAGTAGGATCTGGGTTTGCACTTGCTCGATTTACCACGCAACAAAAATTTCTATTAAAGCGGAATCTTAGAAAAGTACCTTTGAAGCGTGCACCTGGTGATTCTCTTGTATGCCTCAAGACTATAACTTCACGTTGTGTGGGCAACGAACTAGAAGTTAATTGATCAGCTATCACCACAACTCCACCTGCCAGAAAAATCTAGCACCTCCGCACCTAGCACGTACTGCAAACGCACTGCCCGGAGAAAGAGAGAAAGTTGCTTGCAGCTAGTATACACCAAGGGCTTAAAAATTCAGCCACTAGGAAGAAAAACCAGCCGCCAAAACTTCTTGAAAATTCGACCTGGAGAGAGAAACGTTTTCTCTCTCTAGAATTTTCTCTCTCTAGAAATCCTGTGGATTAATTGTTTTATTGTGTTAATCTGAATTACTGATCCCTTGTCTATTTATAGAGTTACAAGAGAGACTCCAAGTTGGAATAGGATTGGTCTTCCTACTGGGTTTCTGTTTTCCTTCAATCCTGTTTCTGGACTGATACAGATTCTGTTTCCTTCAATCCTGTTCCTGGACTGATACACTCCCAACTGTCAGAGGGATTCACTTATCCCAATCCAGTTCCTGGGATGAATCACTCCCAACTGACACAGGGATTCACTTATCCCAAACCAGTTCCTGGGATGATTCACAACCAACTGACACAAGGATTAATTAATTTCTCAATTAATTAAATCTACCTTTGTCATTAACCCAGTACATAATTAATCGTACCACTAACGGATTAATTATGGCACTACCACCCTACACCAGAATTGCTTCCGGAACAACTTAATTAAATTATATTCATAATCTCCCCACATCAAAGATATAGTGCTCGTTAATTCATTAATTTACTGATAAATTAATTCATCAACTTCTTTTATTCCGAGACTAGTACCACTCGACCTTCTTACTATACCGGACATAAGTCCACCGGTCGGGTTTAGTATAATAAACATTTCGAGCTCATCTCGGGAGCACCATCACCCCGGACACACCGGTACATGGTTTCCTTTCGAGAAGCAGCAGCACACCAAGTAACTAAACACGCGCACCCAACCTATCGAGATTATTGGCCACATTTGACCTCACCCATTGGCAGATCAAAGTACACTATGTCTAATCCTCATGCCCGCTCGAGTCTAGGGATTTAGAGATAAAATACAAGGATCGATTTGTCTATTAAATCAGTACAAGACAAATCATTCCTAAGAGTCAAGTTCAATATGCCCCGGGCATATCTATATGATTCAATTAGTTTAGACAAACTAATTATCTGAATCACATAATAACCTAGACCGACAGTTTGTCCAAAGCTGTCTCGGTTACGAACCTCATTTATATATTATGTCTTTCAACCAATGATGAGATCTACTGTGTCGCACCAGACACCTTATCATCTACTTACATAATATAAATGGACGATTTATGCACAACAAGATATGACTGAAACACAAATCGATATATTAAACTGGGAAACTGTACAATACAAGCATAGCTTAGGTATTCTACTCCAACAATACTATCATCCTACACCAGAATTGCTTCCGAAACAACTTAATTAATTTATATTCATAATCTCCCCACATCAAAGATATATTGCTCGTTAATTTATTAATTTACTGATAAATTAATTTATTAACTTCTTTAATTCTGAGCTAGTACCACTCGACCTTTTTACTATACCGGACATAAGTCTACCCGCTGTGTTTAGTATAATAAACATAACAAGCTCATCTCGGGAGCACCATCACCCCGGATGCACCGATACATGGTTTTCTTTCCACAAGCAGCGGCACACCAAGCAACTAAACACGGGCATCTAACCTACTGAGATTATTGGCCACTATAGACCTCACACATTGGCAGATCAAAGTACACTATGTCTAATCCTCATGCTCGCTCGAGTCTATGGATTAAGAGATAGAATACCAAGAATGATTTGTCTATTAAATCAGTACAAGACAAATCATTCTTTAATGGTCAAGTTCAATACACCACGGGCATATCTATATGATTCCATTAGTTTTTAGACTAGTTTTTGAACTAAATTCGTTTATGAAAGTATGCTAACACATAAAGCCTCTAGCTAACTACTAATTAACTTAACTCAATCTCGACATTTGTGCCCTTCTTAAACATCAAAAGTGTCATAGTTCATTATTCCATAGCCAACAAAACTAAAGCTATTCATAACCAATCAACCTACAAATCTAGAAACCATGATACAACAACTCCAATATACCTCCTAATCACTTCAAGAGATGTTAATGGTTGTATACCTCTTTAGCACCTAAAAGGTTAGATAGAAGGTTAGTCTCTTGAAGCTGGATTCCTCTATTTAAGCGAGTCGCACAAGCTGAAAGATGTTGGTTGACTAATATAGCTTTCTTGACCAATTTAGCCTTCACCCAACAAAAACATAGAAGGGTTACATATGTCTACACAATTAGGGTAGAACTTTCTTGAAGGAATTCCTAAGAAAAATTACCAAAACTCACCGGAGGGAGATTGGAAATGGAATGAGGGAGTTTCGGTCGACAAAGATAGTGCAATTGAATCGACGACAAGGCAAGACATGCAGCGATAGTCAATTAAGTACCTATGAACAATTGGGATAGGCTGACAAATCAAAGGATCTAATTGCAATTGAGGTTCTTGACCATAAGCCTGATTCATGGGTCAATGGGTTGACCCATGGTTTTGGTAAAACCCAAATCAGTTAAAGTAATATTAAATTAATATTACTTCTGGTTAACTGAAGGATACGTGAGTTAGAGACATAGACATTTTTGTTTTTGGAAAAACAGAAAACCAAAAGACTCCCAAAATTCTCTCTGCAGAAAAGAATAGGCTAGCACCAATTCTGTGAGAACTTCGGTGTCTGAGAGTAGAGAAGTTCTTCAAAGAAAGAACTTTTGATGGTGATCAACATACTCGCAAGGGAATGATCTGGACTAACATCAAAACTAGGATCCAGACACAGCCACCAATTATGCTTCAAGGGTATGTTTTACATGTTTTGAACGTAGATTAATTAACACTAAAATCATATTAGGCATGAATTCGCTGCGAAAATTTTGAAAAACATGCATTAGATCCCAACAGGAAGAGGGTCAGCTGATAAAGAGAGTATGAATGGGGTGCGGCCGGACAAGGAAAGGGAAAAGGCTAGGGTTCGGGAAAGTGGGGTATTTATATGTTAGGCTTATTTACACCTTAGATCCTTCTTATTTAGACCCCATATGTTTTGCCCCATTGATTTCTTATTATTTCAATTGCAGCCTAATTATTGATTTATATTCTATTTGTTAGTTTTGAATACTAAAAAGCTATTTGCTTGTATAAAAAATAATACCCAGTTGACATATCAATTTGTTTCAGTATTAAATTTATTCCATTATATAATAGAACTAGATAACGAGGTGTGAAAAGACACAGTAGATCTCGTTATTGGTTAAATATTGATATATAAAAAGATACTCATAACTGAGATAGTTTGAACATACTATCGATATAGGTTATCGTGTGATTTGAAAATTAATTTATCTAGACTAATTAAATCATACGGATGTGCCCGGGGCATATTGAGCACGACCAGTTTGGATTGAATTAACTTGGACTGATCGGCGTAGTAAATTCGATTCTAGTATTCTAATCTCTTACTCCTGAGATTGGAGCGGGCATGAGAGTTAGATATCGTATACTTTGATTTTCCAAAGGGTCCAGTCAATTGAGGCCTAAATCTCGGTAAGTTGGATATGCGGTGTTTAGCTTCTTTGTGTGTTGTTGCTAGTTAAAGGAATCCATGTACCGCTTCGTCGGATTGATGGTGCTCTTGAGATGAGATCGTAAGATTTATTATACTAAATATGGCCAGTGGACTTTACGTCCGGTATAATAAGAAAGTTGAGTGGTACTAATCTCGGATACCAAGAAGTCGATGAATTAATTTGTCAGTAAATTGATTAATCGACGAGCACTAGATCTTTGATGTGGGGAGATAGAAGAATAATAAAATGAGCGTGATGTAAAGTCGTTTTTGAGTGGTAGTTCCGTAATTGGTCTGTTAGTGGTACGACTAATTATGCTTTTGACAAATTGACATAGTGAATTAATTAATTCTAAAGGTTTAATTAATTTAATTGACAAATTGGGTTATACGAAATAATCTTAAGGGTTCGATTAAATTTAATTAACGAAGTGAATTAAGAAATTAATTCAAAAGGCTCGATTGGAGTTGATTAGTCTAGGGAAGACTAAGGGGTCAACGAAAGTCAAACATTAAGGCCCAACTCAAAAGACCACTAGGTCTTCCTTGAAGCTCCTATAAATAGCTTAAGATGGGCACTTTGAAGACATAAGAAACCTTGTAGGCAAATTAGCCTTAGAGTGAGAAAGTCAAGCCTAGAGAGAGAACTTCATCTCCTTCCTTGAGATTTCTCTTTCGAAGTCGGTTTGTGAACTTTCTTCTTCGAGGAACTCAGCCCACGATCCTAGAAAACCCGTGATCACCGCCTAGTCCCTTCATTAGCCCAAACTCCGGCTGCCAAGTCCGATTAGCGCTGCCGCAAGCGAGTACCATTTCCGACGCTGGATTTATCCATTTCTTGTGGGCTTTGTGTTTTTGTTGTGTTGATCCTTTTTCTCGTCCCTTTTGGTTCGCCAAAGTTTAGATCTACGAGCAAAAAGCATACCCAACAAGTTTTATTTAGGCGGTATGGGTTTTCATATTAGGATTAGTTTCCCGGGCTAAATATGTTTTTCAGATTTGTGAGCTTCTTGTAGTGGGTTTCTTTGGATTTCTTATTATTGTGCTTTAGCCATCCCATGGACATTTGCCCACTCAGATTCAGGATCATTTGGAGTTATTCGAGGAACTCTCTAATGGATTTCACGGGTTTTCTATATTTTCGCGAGGGACACGCTTCAAAGGTATAATCTTTAAAGGTTTCCGTTTTAATTTAAAGATTTAATTTTTGCATGTCGTTTTAATAAATTGAACTAGTATAAGTCTAGATCCATTCAGGAAAAATAAATTTTAGCCTGAGCCGAATCGGATCGAAAGTCTCCGATTTTGGAATGCATTGCACGAAAGTGAGATTTTCGGTTTAGTCCAGGCTAGTTCTGTTTCCTTCAATATTCAACTAATTGTCTAACCAATATATATTTAAACCTGATTTATTTTATTATTTTAAAGTCTTAAACCCTATAATCTCCCAGCCAAAATCCACCTGCTTCAGAGGGATATTACTATTGGAAAAAAGACAGGAAATAGTGTGTGAATGAGAGAATGGTTGGGAAATGAAAAAAGTAGTTGTACGGCCACACCTGCATAAACGAGTGCTAGACCACTCGTAGGCAAAAATTTCGGGCCTGATCAACCCGCATTTTGCTTCATTCCATATTCAAATTTTACCGACTTAATCTCATTTTAATTTAATATTGCAAATGGTAGCGGGTTAATTTCGTATTAATTGGGGCTGTAGTTTTGTAAATTAAATTTGATGGATGAATAGGCTGATTAAGTAGGCAGTTTTCAATTGGATTAATTTCCAAAAAAAAAAACTTAATTTTGTAGGCATTAGTTTAGATTAATGCCAAATCGAAAAATTTGATTAATTTCAAATGAAGGTTTGGATGGATTAATTCTATCAGCATTGGGTTTCAAATTGGTAATTGTTTTGGTTAAATAAAAGGGAAAAAAAACTGATGCTTAATGCCTTATAAACTCAAGAAACGGTATGGAGAATTTTTTTTTTTATTAATTCTATGTGATGCCTTCCTATAAATAGTCCACAAATCAAAATTCTTGAAACACACTTTTTGAGATACAATATGAAATTCTTCTCCCTCTCCAGACTCCTTTCTACTGAAGAAATTTTTCCTTCCTCAAGCGTTCAACTATTTGTTCTAGTACACTGGTGAGGTGGTTTTTGTGTAAACCGATTTCACGTTTCCATTGTATCCTAAAAAAAATTTTGTCCACAAATCTCTTGTGCAAATTGTAGAGAGGGAAAATTTATTTTAAGAAAATTGTGTTTACACATGCATTTGTTTAGAGAGACCCCAAGTTGGTTTAGGATTGGTCTTCCTAATGGGTTTAGGTAATTAATTAGTTTCCAAATCCAATTAGGTAACCAATCTGATAGGATAAACCAAATCCTACTAGATTTCCTAATCTCTAGGATTTCCTAATTCTAATTAAAACTTAAGACTTAATTAATTAATTAAATAATTCTACTTTGTTGATTACTTAATTAACCCTTAGGAATAATTAATCAATTAATTAATTATACATATTCAATTAACCCATTACAAAATTAATCGTACCAATAACGGACTAATTTTGGCACTACCATCCTACACCAGAATTGCTTCCGGAATAACTTAATTAATTTATATTCATAATCTCCCCACATGAAAAATATAGTGCTCATTAATTTATTATACTGATAAATTAATTGATTAACTTCTTTAATACCGAGACTAGTACCACTCGAACTTTTTACTATACCGGATATAAGTCCACCGGTCAGTTTAGTATAATAAACATTACGAGCTCATCATGGGAGCACCATCACCCCGAACGCACCGGTACATGGTTTCCTTTCGACAAGCAGTAGCACACCAAGTAACTAAACACGCGCACCCAACCTACCGAGACTATTGGCCATAATTGACCTCACCCATTGGCAGATCAAAGTACACTATGTCTAATCCTCATACCCGCTCGAGTCTAGGGAATAAGAGATAGAATACCAAGAACGATTTGTCTATTAAATCAGTACAAGACAAATCATTCCTATTGGTCAAGTTCAATACGCCCGGGCATATCTATATGATTCAATTAGTTTAGACAAACCAATTATCCGAATCATATAATAACCTAAACCGACAGTTTGTCCAAAGCTGTCTCGATTACGAACCTCATTTATATATTATGTATTTTAACCAATGATGAGATCTACTGTGTCACACAAGACACCTCATCATCTAACTACATAATATAAGTGGACAAATAATGAACAACAAAATATAACCAAAACATAAATCGATATATTAACTGGAAAAAAGTACAACACAAGCATAGCTTATGTATTCAACTCCAACAAGCTAATGACGGGTTTTGGTACATCCGGCGGGAGGGAGCTTTTAATATGGTGAATCAATTTTCTTAGGGAGTATGCATCCTATTATGGTGGAAATTTCTGCTTTACATTATGCGGTACAATATTGTGTTTTTTGGAGCGTAAATAATGTGGAATTTCAGTGTGATAATCAATATGTGGTGTCTATGGTGCTTCGGAGTAAAAGCTTTTATTGGCGAGACCATAAGCCATTGGCTGAGATATGCATTGCATTTCGGGATCACATGTTTTCAGAGAGGCGAATGGTTTAGCTTATTTTTTACTGAGTTGAGGGAAAATAGTTTCTTGGTTGGTTATGCTTTATTTTTTGCTCTCTCATGAAAATTGAAGAGGTTTAACTTACTAGATGTTGAGTCAGTTCCTTCCATTAGAATCAATAGTTAGGCTTAGCTTAAAGGCTCATTGTGGAGTATTGGTATATGTTTAGTTATAGGACCTCCTGCAGGAGTATTGGGATTTGTATTGCTCAGGTTGAGGGAAATGCGCTACTTTTGTACCTTTTTTGATTAATTTAATTATAATAATAGAGTATCCAATCTCGTCGGTCCTCCATACTCATTAGGGTGTGTGAGACTGTTACTAACAAAAATTATTCATGTACTATGGAATCCTAATCAACTCGATGATGAAGTACTAAATTAACTCAACTACAACAGAGGTAATTGGTAGTTGGAGTGGTGACTGATATTGGCTGTAAGGAAGGAGTAGAAAATAGCTACCGTATACTTGATTGAGCTGGATGGCAGGATTGCTGAGAGAGATGTGAAAGGTGTTGGAGTTGAATACATAAGCCATGCTTGTATTGTACATTTTCCCAGTTAATATATCGATTTAGGTTTTGGTTATATTTTGTTGTGCATGATATG
Organism: Knoxia roxburghii; assembly: GCA_030378225.1. Lineage (NCBI taxonomy): Eukaryota > Viridiplantae > Streptophyta > Magnoliopsida > Gentianales > Rubiaceae > Knoxia > Knoxia roxburghii. Next base: position 37,097,457 of record CM059415.1, on the reverse strand, counting down.
TCCATTTATATTATGTAAGTAGATGATGAGGTGTCTTGTGTGACACAGTATATCTCATCATTGGTCAAAAGACATAATATATAAATGAGGTTCGTAACCGAGACAACTTTGGACAAACTATCGGTTTAGGTTATTATGTGATTCGGATAACTGGTTTGTCTAAACTAATTGAATCATATAGATATGCCCGGGGTGTATTGAACTTGACCATTAGGAATGATTTGTCTTGTACTGATTTAATAGACAAATCGTTCTTGATATTCTATCTCTTAATCCCTAGACTCAAGCGGGCATGAGGATTAGACATAGTGTACTTTGATCTGCCAAAGGGAGAGGTCAATTCTGGCCAATAGTCTCTGTAGGTTGGATGCGCGTGTTTAGTTGTTTGGTGTACTGCTGCTTGTCGAAAGGAAACTATGTACCGGTGCGTCCGGGGTGATGGTGCTACCGAGATGAGCTTGTTAAGTTTATTATACTAGATCCAGCTGGTGGACTTATGTCCGGTATAGTAAAAATGTCGAGTGGTACTAGTCTCAGAATTAAAGAGGTTAATTAATTAATTTATCAGTAAATTAATAAATTAACGAGCACTATATCTTTGATGTGGGGAGATTATGAATATAAATTAATTAAGTTGTTCAGGAAGCAATTTTGGTGTAGGATGGTAGTGCCAAAATTAATCCGTTAGTGGTACGATTAATTTTGTAATGGGTTAATTGAATAGGTAGAATTGATTAATTATTCCTAAGGGTTAATTGAGTAATTAACAAAGTGAAATTATTTAATTAATTAATTAAATCTTAAGTTTCAATTAGAAATAGGAAATCCAGTATCCTATCAGATTGGTTACCTAATTGGATTTGGAAAATAATTAATTACCTAACCCATTAGGAAGACCAATCCTAAACCAATTTGGGCTCTCTCTTGTAACTCTATATATAGACAAGAGATTAGCTATTCAAGGCACACAATTCAATAGATTCATAATTCAAGAATCTAGAGAGAGAAATTCTTTCTCAAAGTCGGGTTTTAGCTTTGTGGCCTGCGGTTTGCTTTCATAGGCGGTGGCATTGATCAGAGATAATTTTTGACGATGGCGTTTGGTGAGCAAAACAGGCGGCGCGTGGAAAAGCTTCTCTCAGGCGGCGACGCGTGTGGTATCTTCAACCAGCGCTTGTGGCGGCAGGAAATCGAAGTTTGGTCCGGCGAATTTTGCTGGATCTTTTCTGACTTGATTGTGTTGATTACTGATCAATTGGTTTCTAGATCGTTGCCCACACAACGTGAAATCAAAGTTTTGAGTCATACAAGCGATCACCTGAGTTCACTCTTCAAAAGGTATTTTTCTAAAGATTCCGCTTTTAATTAGAAAATTTTGTTGCCTGGTAAATCGAATAAGTGCAAATCCAGATCCTACGCAATGTTATTTCAAAAGGGTTGGAATAGCAATTGTGCTAGCGTCTAGGCCTGGCCAAAGATTCCGATTCTGGAATGCATAGCACGAAAATGAGTTTCTGGCTAGGCCCGAGCAGATAATCTTTCAAAAGGAAACGGATTGTAGGGATTTTTACCTTCACACATATATATGTATATAAATATATAGACTAAACTCCTAAAATAGTCCATTACATATAGCGAAAATATCATTTTGGTCCAAAACAAAAAAAAAAAAACTACTTTTTTAGTCCATTACATGATGTTTTTTAAAAATTTTGGTCCAAAATTCACTTTTTCCTGTAATGACCAGGGGTATTTTTGTCTTAATGAAATATAATTTTTTGTTAACCTTCTATAAAAATTATAAAATATTAAAAAAAAAAAGAAAATGACTAAAACATAATTTTTTATAGACTGAATCTAATACCCTAAAGTTATAAGAAATTCTCAATCGCCCCCTTTCTTTTCTTTTTTTTTTCTTCTTTCTTTTTCTTCCTCTCTCCACGACAGCCACCCCACCCCACCGGACCAACCCTCGCCAACTGGCCGTTCGGTCTTCCTCTCAGTCGTGAGACACCACAAAAATATTCCCCTCGTTGCCTAGAACAAAACCCATGCCTCAAAACCCTTTTTCCACCTCATTTTTCTCTCTCCCTCTTCATTCTTGGCTGCCACTCATCTCTACCAGTTTGGCCATTTCTGACCATGACTTTGGATGGTTCTCACCACCAAAATGATCCCCATCCTCCGTAAAACTAAACCCCTCCCTTAGATTTCAGTAGTTGTGTAAATTGATTAAACTCACACTGGTCTACGACTTTTGCACCTTTCTAATCGATCCTCCAATCCATTCAAGTACATTAGGGTTTTTAGGTTTCTTGATTATTTGTTATTTGCAAATTTCATATGCCAATCAGCTTGAAGACCGGAATAGATAGCCTTAAGTACCGCGCTTCCTCTGCTTCTTCTCCGCAATGCGCCTTATTGGCCTCGTTACTTGAAAGATTATCTGCTCGGGCCTAGCCAAAAACTCACTTTCGTGCTATGCATTCTAGAATCGGAATCTTTGGCCAGGCCTAGACGCTAGCACAATGCTATTCTAACCCTTTTGAAATAACATTGCACAGGATCTGGATTTGCACTTATTCGATTTACCATGCAACAAAATTTTCTAATTAAAAGCGGAATCATAGAAAAGTACCTTTTAAGCATGAACTTAGGTGATCGGTTGTATGACTCAAGACTTTGATCTCATGTTGTGTGGGCAACGATCTAGAAATCAATTGATCAGCAATCTACACAAAACCCGTCAGGAAAAACCATCAAAAACTCGCTGGACAAAATCCTGACCAACTACTGCCGCACACGCCGCCTGAAGCTGTCGCACGCCCCGCAGCATGAGAGTGGCTTTTCCACGCGCCGCCTACTTGCTCACCAAACACCGCCGCCGGAGATTAAATACGATCAACGCCGCTGCCTAGGAGAGCGAAAAACCACCGGCCAAAAAGCTCAAAATCCGACTTCGAGGGAGAAAGTATTTATTTCTCTCTCTAGGATTTTATCTCTCTAGATTCTTGAATTATGAATCTATTGAATTGTGTGTCTTGAATAGCTAATCCCTTGTCTATATATAGAGTTACAAGAGAGACCCCAAGTTGGTTTAGGATTGACCTTCCTACTGGGATTCTATTTCCTTCAATCCTATTCCTGGACTGGTACACATCCAACTTATACAGGGATCTATTTATCCCAAACCAGTTCCTGGTATGATTCACAACCAACTGATACAGGGATTCACTTATCCCAAACCAGTTCCTAGTATGATTACAACCAACTGATACAAGGATTAATTAATTACTTAATTAATTAAATCTACCTTTGTCAATAACCCAATACATAACTAATCATACCACTAACGGATTAATTATGGCACTACCATCCTACACCAGAATTGCTTCCGGAACAACTTAATTAAATTATATTCATAATCTCCCCACATCAAAGATATAGTGCTTGTTAATATATTAATTTTCTGATAAATTAATTACTTAACTTCTTTAATTCTGAGACTAGAACCACTCGACCTTTTTACTATACCGGACACAAGTCCACCAGCCGAGTTTAGTATAATAAACATAACAAGCTCATTTCGAGAGCACCATCACCTCGGATACACCAGTACATGGTTTTCTTTCGACAAACAGCAGCACACCAAGCAACTAAACATGCGCACCCAGCCTACTGAGATTATTGGCCACAATTGACCTCACCCTTTGGCAGATCAAATGACGCTATGTCTAATCTTCATGCCCGCTCGAGTCTAGGGATTAAGAGATATAATACCAAGAATGATTTTTCTATTCAATCAGTACAAGACAAATCATTCTTAATGGTCTAGGTCAATACGCCCCGGGCATATCTATATGATTCAATCAGTTTAGACAAACCAATTATCCGAATCACATAATAACCTAAACTGACAGTTTTGTCCAAAACTGTCTCGGTTACGAACCTCATTTATATATTATGTCTTTCAAACTATGATGAGATCTACTGTGTCACACAAGACAACTTATCATCTACATACATAATATAAATGGACATATCATGCACAACAATATATAACCAAAACATAAATCTATATATTACTGGGAAAAAGTACAATACAAGCATAGCTAATGTTTCAACTCCAATAATTTCTCGACATTCTATTCTTTCAAGAGTGAGAAGAATCTGGGGTTAGTCAATTAGGTAGCCTCAGTCTTAACAAAACATGCCAAAAGACATTCCGGATGGCTTTAAGCTTCTTCGCGCTAGATTGATTTTTTCATTTTTTTGGATTGGTGGTGAGACGAAGGGTTTTCAAGATGTGGATTGTGTAATTTGGGTTGTTGAATTATTTGTTGGATCGCACTATTTAGATTGAAAATTCAGTGGGGTTTGGGTTTGTTGGAGTAGAATACATAAGCTATGCTTGTATTGTACAGTTTCCCAGTTTAATATATCGATTTGTGTTTCAGTCATATCTTGTTGTGCATTAATCGTCCATTTATATTATGTAAGTAGATGATGAGGTGTCTGGTGCGACACAGTAGATCTCATCATTGATTGAAAGACATAATATATAAATGAGGTTCGTAACCGAGACAGTTTTGGACAAACTGTCAGTTTAGGTTATTATGTGATTCAGATAATTAGTTTGTCTAAACTAATTGAATCATATAGATATGCCCGGGGCATATTGAACTTGACTCTTAGGAATGATTTGTCTTGTACTGATTTAATAGACAAATCGATCCTTGTATTCTATCTCTAAATCCCTAGACTCGAGCGGGCATGAGGATTAGACATAGTGTACTTTGATCTGCCAAAGGGTGAGGTCAATTGTGGCCAATAATCTCGGTAGGTTGGGTGCGCGTGTTTAGTTACTTGGTGTGCTGCTGCTTGTCGAAATTATAGTTGGATAGATTTATCTCCAATAGCTCCGTCATGGAAGTGACTTCGATAAAAAAAAAAAACTTCTCGAAAATTTTGTTAATGAAGGTGTTCTTTGCCCATGGCTTTGTTTTGGTCTGTTTTGGGTTTTAATTTCTGGGTTTTTTTTTTTTTTTGGCTGTTGGTTTTGCGGGGAGACAGAATCGAGAAAGAGAGGAAGTGGGGTGGCGGTGGTGGGTAGAAGAGGGTGGTGATCGGAGAAGGATGGAAGGGAAATGAAAGTGACTTTGAGAAAAAAAAAAAAAAACTTCTCGAAAATGTCATTGATGAAGCTGTTCTTTGCCCATGGCTTTGTTTTGGTCTGTTTTGGGTTTTAATTTCTGGGTTTTTTTTTTTTCTTTTGGCTGTTGGTTTTGCGGGGAGATAGAAGCGAGGGAGAGAGTAAGTGGGGTGGAGGTGGTGGTGATGGCTGGGGTGGGCGGTGGTGGGAAGAAGTGTTAGTTTTTAATACAGAAAAGCTATGGCTTGTATCAAAAACTAATATCCACAGTTGACATATCATTTTGTTTCGATATAAATTTGATCTTTTATATCATAGAACTAGAGAACGGGGTGTGAAAAGACACAATAGATACCGTTATTGGTTAAAGTATTGATATATTAAAAGTATGCTCGTAATCGAGATAGTCTGAACATACTATCGGTATAGGTTATCGTGTGGTTTGGAAATTAGTTTATCTAAACTAGTTTAAATCACACGGATATGCCCGGGGCATATTGAGCACGACCAGTTTGGATAAAATTGACTTACACTGATCGGCGTAGTCAATTCGGTCTGAGTATTCAGTCTCTCAAACCCGAGATTGGGACGGGCGTGAGAGTTGGATATCTATGCTTTGATTTGCCAAAGAGTGCGGTCAATTGAGGCCTATACCTCAGTAGGTTGGGTATGCGGTGTTTAGCTTCTTACGTGCCGTTACTAGTTAGAGGAATCCACGTACCGGTTCGCCGGGTTGATGGTGCTCCCGAGATGAGCTCGTATGGTCTATTATACTAAACCCGGCCGGTGGACTTTATGTCCGGTATAATAAAAGGACGAGTGGTACTAATCTCGCATATCAAGAAGTCGGTGTATTAATTTGTCAGTAAATTGATAAACCGACGAGCACTAGATCTTTAATGTGTGGAGATAGAAGAAAATATAATGGCGCGATGTAAAGTCATTTTCGAGTGGTAGTTCCATAATTAGTCCGTTAGTGGTACGACTAATTATGCATTTGACTAATCGACAAGGTGAATTAATTAATTCTAAAGTTTTAATTAATATTTAATCGACAAAGTGAATTAAGAAATTAATTCTATTTGAATTAATTAATTCTAAGGGTTCGATTAAATTAAATTAACAAAGTGGGTTAAAGAAATTAATTCGAATGGGTCGATTGGAGTTGATTAGTCGGGAAAGACTTAGTGGTTAACGAAAGTCAAATTAAAAGGCCTAACTCGAAAGCCCATTAGGTCTCCTTAGAAGCTCTTTATAAATATTCTTATTGGGCAAGAAAGACATTAAGGATACTTGAAGGCTAAGAAAAGTCTAGAGAGAGAAAGTCTAAGTCTAGAGAGAGAACTTTGTCTTCCTCGTCAAGTTTTCTCTCGAAGTCGACTAGGATAGCTTTCTCTTCTTCGGGAAACTCAAGCCCATAGATTAATTAGAGCAGCTCATTGTTTACCATCGGTTTTTCTATCGGATTTGTGGCTTGATCGGACCAGCCGCTGTTGTGATTTTGCAGCGGCAGTACGTACTGATCGCCAGGCGCAATTTGTGCTGCTGTCCAGTTTCTTCCGGGGCTGGTTCTTGGTTGCTCGCTACACTGGTCCGTCGGCTTGGCTATCTAGCTTTGAGCCCGCGTACAGATCGTGATCGAGTGATTAAGATTTTGGCTTCTTGGTTTAATTTGGAATAACAGCTGCTGTAATTTTTTGAAAACTTGCGCATGAAGTTATTGGGCAGCTCTAATTATTGGGCAGATTTGATTTTTCCGAAGTGGGTTTCCTTTGGTTTTCTTTATTTTGCCGTGGGTAACTCCGTAGATAATAGCCCACACTATTTCTGAGTTGGATCGGAGTAATTCTTCGGATTTCTATTGGAATCGCTATCAAAGTTTGGATTTTTCTTTAGGCAAGGGACTTCGCTACAAAAGGTAGATTCTTTAAACATTCCGCTTTAATTAAAGATTGAATCTTTTGTGTCCCGATTAATAAATTAAATAAGTATAAGCCAAGATCCGTTCGTGGGTAAATGAATTTGAGCCTGAGCTTGGTCGAAAGCTTCCGATTCTGGAATGCATTGCACGAATGTGAGGTTTTCGATTTAGCCTGGGCTTGTTCTGTTTTCCTTCAAATTGGTATTAGAGCATTGGTTTTGGTCTTATACTTGTTTGATTTATTACACGGCTTTATTTTTGCATTATTATTTTTGTCGAAATACTTAAACAGGTGGTTATTGGTTTCTCAGCTATTATGGTAGAAATTTATCTTTCATTCATAAACCCCAGGACATGTCCGGGCTTGTATTGTTTTTGAATGGAAATGTCTGTAATAGTAATAACCACGAGCTGGAAGCCGTGTAGGATTAGAAAAATCTTGTAGTAGGATTTGATCTAATCATGTCGTCTTTAAATTCCTAGAAAAATGCCTTTGTATATAGGAATTTATGTATTATGACGAAGACGTTATTTTGGGTAACTTATATTCGTGGGTTTTGGTTTCTCGTAATTTAGGGTGATTTCTAATTACGTAGTAAACCGAGAAAATCCGGGTGAATCGATAGAAATCCAAATAACGAGTGGGAGCGACATGACAGGATGTGTCACCGAGGCGTCAAGGAATCAACGATAGAGAAGGCCATAATAGTAGGGAATATTATTTCTTTTAATTTCCCGTATTTATGACTTTTCATTGATTGTGTGATTTTCGTTTTATTTTGCATGAACGAAAACCAAACAAAAATGTTTTAAAAGGTAATGTGCAATTAACTAAGGTAGATTATTCGCATATTAAAACTCCAACGGTTTTATGGGTGCGAATATCCATAGTTAAGATATTGCATGTTAAAACGTAAAAATCCTCAAACTTAAAAATCTAAGTGGGAGCGGGTTGGTAAATATCCCCATGGCCTCCATTACGGGTTCATTAGTGATGTGGTTAAACTTGCATGCTGGCTTAGACCTTCCTCCTATCGGATGAGTTTTCAACCACAGATATCACCGTAATGAATTTCTAAAGGGATGACTATAGTGAGTTTAATTGGAGAAAGTTACGACACCCTCGCCATCCGAGGTGCATTAGTATCCTAAGTAACAAACTTAGAAGTCATGTAATGGCATACACTTAGTGTACCGTTTTTAGTATCCCTCCCATCGAGGTTACGCTATTTTCGGGTACGGCTAAAATTATCGACTATTAATTTCATTGATCAAAAGATCATTGGTCAGATAATGAAATTAATGAACTTCGGTTCTTCTCGAACGAATGTGGGTTAGCGTAGACGTTCACCCATCGTGACATGCGTTAATCCCGGTGTGAGAGATGTCGATAGAAGATTATATTGTTTTTTGGAGGATTTTCAATATTTTTGAAAAAGTATACTGAAACTTGAATTGTTTATTTTTTAGTTGATATGTCGTTCAACCCGCTAGCTGTTATTTTGAACCAAAACAAACTCACCGGTCCAAACTATATTGACTGGAAACGTAACCTGGACATTGTCCTTACCGCTGAGGGTCACAAGTACGTGCTTACAGAGGCGTGTCCCCCTAAGCCCAAAGATGATGCCAACCCTGAGCAGCGAGAGCCATATACGAGGTGGCAGAAGGCTGATGAGATGACCAAGTGCTACATCTTGGCTTCTATGTTGAGTGTACTACAGCACCAACATCAGTACATGACCTCAGCCTACGATATGATGCTCAACCTCAGGGAGATGTTTGGACATTAGGCGTTTAATCTAATTAAATGGTGGAATCCTAAACTATAAGGATCAGGTCTTACCCTTGAAGCGTACTCGGTTGAGCACGTCGCCTGGCTCCTCTGAGAAGATGGCATTTTGTTGTCTCCAAAATCCTTTCTCGAAGGATCCTCGACTCTCAAGCACGAAAGTCTTCGCAGGTTGGTGCTAGCCGATCTTGCCTACCAAGAGAATTTGGGAATTCTGTGTATTTTTGTCTGATCTGATTTTTCTAATTCAAAATCATCATCATCCTACAATTATATCCCTAGGATATTTGTAGAGAATTAATTTTCAAAATCAGTATTGTAATTATCTAATTATAACTTAACTGATTTTAGTTATATTCCAAATCAGTATTATTACCAAATATTATTTAACTGATTCCAAATCAGTATTTAAATAATATTTACTAATTCCAAATCAGCCTTAAATAATACCTTAATGATTTGGGTTATACACAAGCCTATGGATCAACCCATGACCCATGGATCAGGCTGATGGGTCAAGAACTTCAATTGCAATTAAGTCCCTTGATTTATCAGTCCATCCCAATTGTTCCCAGATAATTAATTAACTATTAATTAATACCACAGAACTTTTCAATAATATTTAATTAAACCATTTAATTAAATATTATTTATTTAAGTATAACAATTATACTAATTGTAGGCAAGAATACTTATTATGCATCATTGAACTTTCTTATGTGCGATCTTGTAGGCCCATTCCAAATTGGCAATGGATAACTCAATCTCATTGATTAATCCATAAGTCATTAGTGATCTCTAGCAAGACATAATAACTACCCAATTCGGAATGGAGGGTCGAATGGTGATTCAACACAACCTTTCCGAGCACACTGCGTACGATCCTCTACATCGATATCCCGTTTAGTATAAGGCATGAAACCATCATCCTTGTATAGCTAAACGTTTACTTGATCTCTTAATGACACTGAATCAATCAAGCAAATGATATCCTTATCATTCCTTGGGCATGGCCATGCACTTTCAGTTCACTATCAAGTGGCCAATATATCATCTCTTACTTAAGAGAGATTTGTAGTCCCATAACTTCACCTACATATCTTAGCGTGAATCATAGTGTACCCAATTATACCCGTACTTAGCAACCTGTTACGGCCCCATTAGGCGTATGTCAAAGCACACCACAATTCACCTAAGACCATGTAGTGATTTCTGGTCTAAGGATCCTAGTACCAGTACTACTCAAAAGAATCACTCATGATCTAATTAGTCCATGGAGTGTTTCTTTTGGCAGATCAATTTCGTGAATTTAAATATGCACAAGGATATTATTATCATGAAATTAACTCATTTGATAAACAATCAATCAAGCGAAAAATTTCTTATTTACATAAATACCCTCAAAGTCTATTTACATAAATAGCCCTCATTAGGGCACATTCACCAACAATCTCCCACTTGCCCGATGAAGGGCTATGTCCTAAACTGTTTAAGACCAAGCTCTATTACATGTCTATCAAACTTTGACTGTGGTAGATATTTTGTGAGAGGATCTGCTATATTGTCGTCTGACCCTATTTTGCACACTTTCACATCTCCTTGATCAATGATCTCTCGGATGAGGTGAAACCTTCTGAGTATGTGTTTGGTTTTCTGGTGTGACCGAGGCTCCTTAGCTTGTGCGATGGCCCCGTTATTGTCACAGAAAAGTTCTATCAGATCTTGGATACTCGGTATTACTCCGATGTCTAACACGAACTTTCTCAACCAAACAGCTTCCTTTGCAGCATCTGATACAGAAATGTACTCAGACTCTGTTGTAGAATCGGCTGCTGTATCTTGCTTTGAGCTTTTCCAACTTATTGCACCGCCATTCAGACTAAACACGTAGCCTGATTGTGACTTCATGTCATCTTGATCTGTTTGGAAAGCAGCATCAGCGTAACCTTGTACAATGAGCTGTTCTTGTCCTCTATACACTAGCATTAATCCTTTACTTCTTCGTAAGTACTTCAGGATTGCTTTGACTGCAGTCCAATAATCCATCCCTGGATCTTGTTAGTATCTACTAGTCATGTTAAGTGCATGTGCAACATCTGGATGGGTACATAACATGGCATACATGATAGATCCTATTGCCGAAGCATATGGGACTCTACTCATTGTATCCCTCTCCTCTCTTGTTGAAGGACCTTGGTTCTTCTTCAAGAGATGGCCATGTCTAAATGGTATGTTACCATTTTTGGAGTTAGACATATTGAATCTTTTCAATATCTTGTCTATGTACCTTTTTTGACTTAGTCCTAGAAGCCTTTTAGACCTATCTCTATAGATCTTGATACCTAGTATCGTCTCAGCTTCTCCTAAGTCTTTCATAGAAAATACACTCCCCAACCATTGTTTGATGTCTTTCATCAAGGGCATGTCATTTCCTATGAGCAGGATATCGTCCACATATAGGACAAGGAAAACAATCTTGCTCCCACTAACTTTCTTGTAAACACAAGGCTCATATTCGCTCTTGATGAATCCGTAACCTTTTACTTTCTCATCAAAACGAAGATTCCAACTTCGAGATGCTTGCTTTAGTCCATAGATAGACCTCTGAAGCTTACATACTCGATTAGGATGCTTTTGATCGATGCATCCCTCGGGTTGTTTCATATAAATATCCTCGAGTAGGTTTCCATTTAGGAAAGCCGTCTTAACATCCATCTGCCATACCTCATAGTCAAAATATGCTGCTATGGCAAGCATTGTCCTAATGGACTTGAGCATCACGATAGGAGAGAAGGTTTCATCATAGTCTATACCATGAGTCTGTCTGAAACCTTTAGCCACTAGTCGTGCCTTGAAGATCCCGCCAGGTTTTAACTTGAAAATCCACTTGCAATCGACAACCTTTGCCTGAACAGGAGGGTCAATCAAAGTCCACACTTTATTGTCCCTCATGGATTGCATTTCAGATTCCATGGATTGCATTTCAGATTCCATGGATTGCAGCCATTTATCTGAATCTGGACTTTCTAAAACCTGTCTGTAGGTCGTGGGCTCAGCAGAGTCCACCAAGATCAAATCTTGATCGTCAGTCACGAGAAATCCGTATCTCTCGGGTTCATGACGAGATCTACTAGACCTTCTAGGTTCTTGTGTTGTTGACTCAGGTTGCTCATCTTCATGAGTTTCCATGTCAACTTCCATCTGAGTTTCTGTAGATCGTTCTACATTCTCTTGTGGTTCTTGAACTTCTCCGAGTTCTATTCTACTCCCACTGTCTTTTTTGTACATAAATTCTTTCTCTAAGAAAGTAGCTCTTCGAGCAACGAACACTTTGTTCTGTCGGGTTGTAGAATTGATATCCTTTGGTTTCCTTAGGATATCCCACAAATAGGCATTTGTCAGCTTTGGGTTCAAGCTTATTACTTTGTAAATGCTTTACATGAGCTTGACAACCCCAAATTCGTAGATAGGACATATAGGGCTTCCGACCCATCCATATCTCATATGGAGTCTTATCTACTGCCTTAGATGGAATACGATTCAAAAGTAGGCAGCAGAAAGGAGAGCATAACCCCAAAAGGATGTAGGGAGAGTCGCTAGGCCCATCATTGATTGAACCATATCTAATAAGGTCCGATTTCTCCTTTCGGATATACCATTCCATTGAGGTGTTCCCGGTGGAGTTAGCTGTGAAACAATTCCACACTGTTTTAGATAGCCATCGAACTCATCACTAAGGTATTCACCTCCCCGATCGGAGCGAATAGCCTTAATCCTTCTATCCAACTGAATCTCTACTTCGTTTTTAAACTCTTTGAACTTTTCAAAAGTTTCACTTTTATACCTCATTAAGTAGACATACCCATATCTACTAAAGTCATCAGTAAAAGTCACGAAGTATTCAAATCCACCTCTGGCTTGTGTGCTCATTGGTCCACATACATCCGTATGTATTAGGGCCAATAGCTCACTTGTTCTTTCACCTTTCTTGTTGAAAGGACTCTTTGTCATTTTGCCTTGCAAGCAGGGTTCGCAGGTTTCATATGATTCAAAATCAAATGAACCAAGCACTCCATCCTTGTGAAGCTTTTGAACTCGCTTTTCATTTGCATGGCCTAATCGACAATGCCAAAGGTATGTTGGACTTAAATCATTTTTAGATGATTTAGCTTTCTTTTCTATATTATAGACTGTTTTTTCTTGTGTCAAATCCAAGACATACAGACCGTTACACATATTTGCAACTCCGTATAAAATATCATTTCGATATAAAGATAACGAATTATTCTCTATAATAAATCGAAAACCTTTATTGTCTAAACTCAAAACTGAAATAATATTTCTGCTCAAAGCAGGTACATAATTGAAGGAACTGAACAAGCCCGGGCTAAATCAAAAACCTCACTTTCGTGCAATGCATTCCAGAATTGGAAGCTTTCGACCAAGCTCAGGCTCAAATTAGTTTACCCATGAACGGATCTAGGCTTATACTTATTTAATTTATTAATCGGGACACAAAAAATTAAATCTTTAATAAAAGCGGAATTTAAAGATTCTACCTTTTGTAGCGAAGTCTTTTGCCTAAAGAAAAATCCAATCTTTGATTACAATTACCACAAGAAATCCGAAGAATGACTCTGATACAAACTCCGAAATAGTGTGGGCTATTATCTACGGAGTTACCCACGGCAAAATAACGAAACCCAAGAAACTTGCTCCAGAAGAAAACTCAAAAATCTGAAATTTTTAAACAAAACTGCTGCCCAGTTTTTTTCTGAGAAAACCCTTGCTGCGCAAGTCACCACCACCGGCCTTGATGAAGGACAGTCCACCGGAATTGCTCCAGCCAGTCCCGATCTGTACAGCCAATCTACACGGATCACTCAAACTAGAAGATCAACGCACAGACTGGCCGACTCAGGGCACCGAACTGCAACAACTGCCGTTGGATTCTCGAAGTCGCGCCGATCAGTATAAGTCAATTCTATCCAAACTGGTCGTGCTCAATATGCCCCGGGCATATCCGTGTGATTTAAACTAGTTTAGATAAACTAATTTCTAAACCACACAATAACCTATACCGATAGTATATTCAGACTATCTCGGTTACAAGCATACTTTTTATATATCAATACTTTAACCAATAATGGTATCTACTGTGTCTGTCCACACCCCGTTATCTAGTTCTATGATATAAAGGAACAAATTTATACTGAAACAAAATGATATGTCAACTGTGGATATTAGTTTTTGATACAAGCCATAGCTTTTCTGTATTCAAAACTAACAATAATAACAATTTTCAAGTTTGATATTTAAACCAGAAGGTAAAGATAGAGTGTAATCTCCAACTTCAACAGCAGCAACTCTTGCCCCGTTGCCCACTCGGAGATCTACTTCACCTTTCTTTGTTATCCTTCTATTTCTGAGTCCCTGCACATTAGTACAAATGTGAGCCCCACAACCAGTATCTAATACCCATGAGGTGGACATAGAAAGATTAATTTCTATAACAAAGATACCTGAAGCTGATGGATTACTTTCGAGAAACTTCTTGCAGTCTCTCTTCCAAAGACCATTCTGTTTGCAGAAGAGACATGTATCATCCTTTTTAGATCTTGTCTTAGCAGTTGGAGGAGCTTGTGGTTGGGAAGCAGTCTTACTGCGAGCTTTCTTATTCTGCCCAACTTTAGCCTTGCCATTAAGCTTCCTCTTCCCTTTACCTTTCTCTACAACTAACACTGGCGTTGCATTCCGAAGGGTCTGCTCAGTGTTCTTTAACATGCCATGCAGCTCAGGAATGCTCCTTTCCATGTTATGCATGTTGTAGTTCACCACAAAATCATTGTATTCATCAGACAATGATGCCAAGATGATATCAATGGCCAATTCCCTAGGAAGGGGTGCATTCAATCGCTCTAGGGTATCAATGTACCCTTTCAACTTGATCAAATACGTGCTAACTGACGAACCCTTCACCATCTTACACGAAATTAAAGCTTTTATCGTAACGAACCTTTCATTACGGGTTTGTTCTCAGAACATCTCCGTCAGTGATTCGTAAATCCGAAACGCTTCCAAATTCATGAACTGCTTTTGAAGCTCGCCCATCATTGACGCGAGCATCAAGCAAGTCACATCATCGGAGTCGTTTTTCAGCTTATCCCAGGCTCGTTGAACAGTTTCCAAAGCATTTTGTGGTGGTTCAGGTAAAGCGGTCTCTAAGACATTCAACTTCCTTTCTTGTTTGAGAACTATTCTCAGGTTTCTTTCCCAATCCAAGAAGTTTGGACCAACACGTTTTTCTTTGTCCAAAATACTTCTTAGAGTGAGATTTGAAGTGACATTAGTGCTAGAAGATGCCATTTCTACAAAAGATAATTGCAAAATATTAGAATGAGTTTTGAAAAATGTTTTCCACAATAGCCAAAATTGAAATCCCAAACAATTTTGTGCTGGTGCTAGATTGTGGGCCGAAAATCCACAAAGAGTCAACCCCAGTCTTGCTTTGGCAAGTATCGTAGGGATCGGGCTCTTCTGGTATGCAACATTCAAATCACATTCCATGTAATCTAACGCTTTCCAATTGCATACCATGCAACTTTTCGGTGATAGAATGAACATTCCAAATGTTTGACACCATCCTATCTTTGCAAAATTAATCCCTAGTCAACTTATCGGGTCAAGCTAGGATTAATTTTCCCAAGTTAAACCATCCCTCAAGGCATCACATCAATAGACACACACAGTTTTACCATAACAAGTGGTAGTGATAAAGTTGAGCATCTAATACCCAAACAGTTTTTCCACTCATTAATGGTAGTGATAAAGTTGGGCACTATTATGTAACAACCCGCCGCACGAAGAAAACCTGAGGCCCTTGGGCTCTCCAAGTCCATCAGACGTTCGACACTCAAGCGGGCCCTCAAGTATGGAAGCAAAATCTTGGGTTTTTGGGATTTAAGTTTGATCGGCTTAACATGCATTTTTGTTTATCATTCATTTGCATAAATAAAAGAATGAATTAAAGCGATGAATTGGGCTCTAGTCTATTACAGGGCCTTTTAAAATCTTCATGTTTGGGCCTCCGCTCCTGGGCTCCACCATGGACTCCTCTTGGAACCTCCTTTTGGGCCTAACTATTACATAAATGATTTTTATAGGCACGCAGGCCCAAATTTAAAATTGGCTCGCAGGCCCCAACTTTTAAAATGTTAAAATTAAAAGCTCAATTCATGCTTTGAAACACATAAAATGCATATGCGCATACAAGCCGGTTTTTAATTTAAGCCGATTAAATTTAAGAATTGTGTAACTATTACAGAATTAAAATTGATCGTGTCATGATCAATTTTAATCAATCCTTCTGTTCATTTTACATTTATCCAAAATGATGCATGAACCTGCTTGCATAATTATGATGCTTCAAATAAAATTTAAACAATTTAAATAAGCATCAAGATTAAAATAAAATAAATAAATAACAATTCAAAATTTAAACAAATTAATTAATCTAATTATTTATTTATTTATTTATTTATCTTTTCTAATTATTTTAATCTAATTAAAATAATTATTTTAAAATTATCTAATTAAGATAAATTTTCAAATTTAAACTTATAGGATAAAATTCTAAATTAATCCTATCTTTATCTAATAAGATTATTTAATTAAAATCTTATTAAATAAAATTTAGAAAATTTTAAAATTTTAATTTTCTGAAACTTTTTGGGGCAGTTCTCTAATTTACCAAAATTCCCGGGCTTAGGGTTTTACAGGAACAAAACTGCGGGTCCATTTTGTAATTTTTATAACATTAAAATATGGCAGATTAGGGTTTTAGAGATGCGGCGGTGGCATTTCCATAATTTCAGCCCCTAGGGCTTCAACCACCTGCCGCCCAAAATTCTCTTTCTTCTCCGGCATGTCGACGGTCTTCTTCCCGGTGAAACAACCCTCCTCCCGGCGTCATTGATGAACGGCGACTCTCGCCTTCATCTCTACCGGCATCGCTATTCTTCCCGGTCAAAGAATCTTAATCAGTTCCCGAAGAAAATGATTGATTCCCAGCAAAGAATCTCGAAACGGACCCTCGTTTTTCTGGCGAAAAGAAGAAACCCAAAATAAATCCCGGCGACAATACCAAAATCGATTTCGGTCCGACGAAAACATCCAAACCATTTTGCGATTTCGTCTTTGAAAAAGAAAAACAAACCCCAAAGCCCTTTTCGTTTCCCCGTTTGTTCGACGGAAAATTTTTTTTTCAAAACCCTTCAAAATATTTCCGGTGAAAATCGAAACAAAAACAAGAATAAAATTTGTATTTTGAACCCAGATTTGAAACCCCAATTGTGTTGAAACAATTTCTGGGACACTAAGGAACAAAACCCACAAAAGATTTGAACCAAAAAATATGAAAATCGGGCATGTTCGGAGTTCGCGATTTTTCGGCGAAATTCCGGCCGGTCGGCGGCACCCAGTCCGGCGAGGCTCTTCAAATTAATTTCCAGAAAATAATTTTTTAATTATTTTTCTTTTTGCTTTCTAAAAGCCCGATTTTTCCAAAATTTTATTAAAATCAATTTTAATTTTAACACTAAAATTATAAACCTCACTCTGATACCACTGTTGGAATTTGTTTAGACGTTTAATCTAATTAAACGGCGGAATCCTAAACTATAAGGATCGGGTCTTACCCTTGAAGCGTAATCGGTTGTGCACGTCGCCTGGCTCCTTTGAGAAGATGGCATTTTATTGTCTCCAAAATCCTTCCTCGAATGATCCTCTAGTCTCAAGCATGAAAGTCTTCACAGGTTGGTGCTAGCTGATCTTGCCTACCAAGAGAATTTGGGAATTCTGTGTATTTTTGTCTGATCTAATTTTTTTAATTCAAAATCATCATCATCCTACAATTATATCCCTATGATATTTGTAGAGAATTAATTTCCAAAATCAGTATTGTAATTATCTAATTATAACTTAACTGATTTTAGTTATATTCCAAATCAGTATTATTACCAAATATTATTTAACTGATTCCAAATCCGTATTTAAATAATATTTACTAATTCCAAATCAGCCTTAAATAATACCTTAATGATTTAGGTTATACACAAGCCTATGGATCAACCCATGACCCATGGATCAGGCTGATGGGTCAAGAACTTTAATTGCAATTAAGTCGCTTGATTTATAAGCCCATCCCAATTGTTCCCAGGTAATTAATTAACTATTAATTAATACCACATAACTTGTCCATAATATTTAATTAAATCATTTAATTAAATCTTATTTATTTAAGTATAACAATTATACTAATTGTAGGCAAGAATACTTATTCTGCATCATTGAACTTTCTTATGTGCGATCCTGTAGGCCCATTCCAAATTGGCAATGGATAACTCAATCTCATTGATTAATCCATAAGTCATTAGTGGTCTCTAGCAAGACATAATGACTACCCAATTTGGAATGGAGGGTCGAATGGTGATTCAACACTACCTTTCCGAGCAAACTGCGTACGATCCTCTACATCGATATCCCGTTTAGCATAAGGTATGGAACCATCATCCTTATATAGCTAAAAGTTTACTTGATCTCTTAGTGACACTGAATCCATCAAGCAAATGATATCCTTATCATTCCTTGGGCATGGCCATGCACTTTCAGTTCACTATTAAGTGGCCAAGATATCATCTCTCACTTAAGAGAGATTTGTAGTCCCATAACTTCACCTACATATCTTAGCGTGAATCATAGTGTACCCAATCATACCCATACTTGGCAACCTATTACGGCCCCGTTAGGTGTATGTCAAAGCATACCACAATTCACCTAAGACCATGTAGTGATTTCTGGTCTAAGGATCCTAGTACCAGTACTACTCAAAATAATCACTCATGATCTAATTAGTCCATGGAGTGTTTCTTTTGGCATCGATTTCATGAATTTAAATATGCACAAGGATATTATTATCATGAAATTAACTCATTTGATAAACAATCAATCAAGCGACAAATGTCTTATTTACATAAATACCCTTAAAGTCTATTTACATAAATAGCCCTCATTAGGGCACATTCACCAACAGGCTGAGGGCACTTCAGTGAGAGACCACGTGCTGGAAATGATTAGCTGCATCAATGAGATCGAGGTATTGGGAGGTGACATTGATGGGGAAACCCAGGTCGATATCATCCTTCAGAGCTTGCCTCCCAGTTTTGAGCAGTTTTGGTTGAACTATAATATGGGGAATCTCTCATATTCACTTTCCGAGCTCATGACTGCATTGGTATCTGCTGAGAGCCTATTCGTAGAGAAGAAGCAAGCCTTGGCTACTGTTGGTCCCTCAGGTTCCTCTGCTGGGCCCAAAGCCAGGAAGCAAATGAGGAAGAGAGGCCGGAAAGTAGGAGCTGTTCATGGACCCAAGGCGGGCATTGCCAAGAAGCAGAAGCCGAAAGGCAAATATTTCAGGTGTGGCAAAGCAGGACATTAGAAGAAGGACTGCCCAAAGCCTCGAGGTATGTGTAAATTTTCCATGGTCACTGAGACGTGTTTAGCGGCGATTCCCATAGATACTTGGTGTGTGGATTCGGGAGCCACTGATCACGTTTGTAATTCTTTGCAGGGGTTCCAAGTGACCCGGCTGCTTAGAGAGGGAGAGCTGCAGGTCTACCTTGGGGATACTACCAGAGTTTCTGTTGCTGCAGTGGGAGCTATTTGTCTTTATTTTTCAGACTCTACTTTATTGTTGAGAGATTATCTTTATGTACCCAGTTTTCGTAAAAATTTACTTTCTGTTTCTAAACTTATTTTGGATGGTTATAAGTGTGCTTTTTCTGATGGATCTGTTTTTATTAGAAAAAGCCAGAAACTTATATGTTCCGGTACATTGGTTGACAATTTGTTTTTAATTAAGACATACTCCCCAGTAATGCAAAACACAGAAACTAGTAGCTCATCACCAAATCATAATAAGAGAAAAGAGTCTTCCCCTTTGAATCAGACTTATCTTTGGCACCTGAGACTAGGTCACATCAACCTTAGTAGGATTCAAAGGTTGGTCAATAGTGGGTCTTTGGACTTACTAGATATTGACAGCTATTCGACCTGTGAGTCTTGCTTGGAGGGTAAAATGACCAAGAGGCCTTTCAAGGCAAAGGGGTATAGGGCCAAGGAGGTTGTAGAGTTGATTCATTCTGACGTGTGTGGGCCTATGTCAGTTCTGGTTAGAGGTGGTTATGAGTATTTTGTGACTTTCACGGATGACTACTCTAGATATGGATACATATACATGATGCGCCACAAGTCTGAATGCTTTGGCATGTTCAGAGAATTCAAGGCAAAGGTGGAGAACCATCTGGGTAAGAGTATCAAGGCCTTGCGATCTGATCGCGATGGCGAATACCTCTCTAGTGAATTTAGATCCTATTTGTCAGAGGAGGGTATTCAGACTCAGTTGTCTGCACCTGGCACACCCCAGCAGAATGGTGTAGAAGAGAGGAAGAACAGGACTCGTATGGAGATGGTTAGATCGATGATGAGTTACATTGAATTGCCTATCTTGTTTTGGGGTTATGCCTTGGAGACAGCATGTTTTATCCTCAACCTTGTGCCATCTAAGTCTGTGCCTTCGACCCCATCAGAGTTGTGGAATGGGCGAAAGCCTAGTCTGAGACATCTCAGAATATGGGGTTGTCCAGCACATGTGCTCGAGGCAGATGCAGGAAAGTTAGAGGCGAGATCTAAGGCTATGCTATTTATAGGCTACCCCAAAGGTGTTAGTTTTGAATACAGAAAAGCTAAGGCTTGTATCAAAAACTAATATCCACAGTTGACATATCATTTTGTTTCGGTATAAATTTGTTCCTTTATATCATAGAACTAGATAACGGGGTGTGGACAGACACAGTAGATACCGTTATTGGTTAAAGTATTGATATATAAAAAGTATACTCGTAACAGAGATAGTCTGAACATACTATCGGTATAGGTTATTGTGTGGTTTGGAAATTAGTTTATCTAAACTAGTTTAAATCACACGGATATGCCCGGGGCATATTGAACACGACCAGTTTGGATAGAATTGACTTATACTGATCGGCGTAGTCAATTTGGTCCTAGTATTCCGTCTCTCAATCCCGAGATTGGGACGGGCGTGAGGATTGGATATCGTATGCTTTAATTTGCCAAAGAGTGAGGTCAATTGAGGCCAATACCTCAGTAGGTTGGGTATGCGGTGTTTAACTTCTTACGTGTCGTTGCTAGTTGGAGGAATCCATGTACCGGTTCGCCGGGTTGATGGTGCTCCCGAGATGAGCTCGTAAGGTTATTATACTAAACCCGGCCGGTGAACTTTATGTTCGGTATAATAAAAGGACGAGTGGTACTAATCTCAGGAACCAAGAAGTCGGTGAATTAATTTGTCAGTAAATTGATAAACCGACAAGCGCTAGATCTTTAATGTGGGGAGATAGAATAAAATATAATGGCGCGATGTAAAGTCGTTTTCGAGCGGTAGTTCCATAATTGGTCCGTTAGTGGTACGACCGATTATGCATTTGACTAATCGACAAGGTAAATTAATTAATCCAAAAGGTTTAGTTAATATTTAATCGACAAAGTGAATTTAGAAATTAATTCAATTTTGAATTAATAAATTCTAAGGGTTCGATTAAATTAAATTAACAAAGTGGATTAAATAAATTAATTTAAATGGGTCGATTGGAGTTGATTAGTCGAGAAGACTTAGCGGTCAACAAAAGTCAAATTTAAAGGCCTAACTCGAGAGCCCATTAGGTCTCCTTAGAAGCTCCTTATAAATACAACTTGTTGGGCAAGAAAACAATTTTAGAAGAAACTTGGCAGCCAAGAAAAGGCTAGAAAGAGAAAGTTTAGTCTAGAAAGAGAATTGTGTCTTCCTCGTCAAGTTTTCTCTCGAAATCAACTAGGATAACTTTCTTCTTCGAAAAGAAACTCAGCCCATCATAATATTAGAACTGCTGCACCTTGGTTCTTCTTAGAAACAGCCGACCGCCGCTGTGTACTTCATATCGGTTCGCTGCAGCGCTGCAGTTTTTGGGTCGCTGAATTCCGATGGGTGTCCTTTGTTCCCGGGGTGCTGATCCGACCATTTCCTCACGTTGATCTCTTCTCCGGTCGGTGATCCATGAGGGCGCTTGTGCAGATCGTGGCTGGGAAGAGGATGGTCTACTGTCCGGAGTTCAAACAGCAAAGGGCGGCCGGCGGTTTCATGTTCTTGCGCAGGATTCTGGCAGGCTGATTTATTGAGTTTCTTGAGAAGCAAGTTTTTTGGGTTTTCATCGTATTGCCGTGGGTAACTCCGTAGAAAATAGCCCACACTATTTTGGAGTTTGTATCGGAGTCATTCTTCGGATTCTTTGTGGAAATCGCAACAAAGATTGGATTTTTCTTTAGGCAAGGGACTTCGCTACAAAAGGTAAAATCTTTAAGTATTCCGCTTGAATTAAAGATCGAATCTTTTGTGTCCCGATTAATAAATTAAATAAGTATAAGCCTAGATCCATTCATGGGTAAACTAATTTGAGCCTGAGCTTGGTCGAAAGCTTCCGATTCTGGAATGCATTGCACGAAAGTGAGGTTTTCGATTTAGCCCGGGCTTGTTCAGTTTTCCTTCAAATTGGTATCAGAGCGTTGGTTTCGGTCTTATACTTGTTTGATTTATTACACGGCTTTATTTTGGCATTATTATTTTTGTCGAAATGCTTAAACAGGTGGTTATTGATTTCCCGGCTATTATGGTAGAAATTTAATTTTCATTCATAAACCCCGGGACATGTCCAGGCTTGTTTTATTTTTGAATGGAAATTTCTGTAATAGTAATAACCACGAGCTGGAAGCCGTGTAGGATTAGAAAAATCTTGTAGTAGGATTTGATCTAATCATGTCGTCTTTAAATTCCTAGAAAAACATTTTTGTGTATAGGAATTTATGTACTATGACGAAGACGTTATTTTGGGTAACTTATATTCGCGGGTTTTGGTTTATCATAATTTTGGGTGATTCCTAATTACGTAGAAAACCGAGAAAACCCGGACGAATCGAGAGGAATCCAAATAACGAGTGGGAGCGACATGACGGGACGTGTCACCGAGGCATCAAGGAATCAACGATAGAGAAGGCCATAATAGTCGGGAAATTTTTATTTTATTTAATTTCCCGTATTTATGACTTTTCGTTGATTGTGAGATTTTCGTTTTATTTTGCATGAACGAAAATCAAACCAAAATGTTTTTAAAAGGTAATGTGCAATTAACTAAGGTAGATTATTTGCATATTAAAACTCCAACGGTTTTATGGGTGCGAATATCCATAGTTAAGATATTGCATGTTAAAACGTAAAAATCCTCAAACTTAACTAATTATATTCGAGGGTTTTGGTTTAATCGTAATTTTAGGTGATTCCTAATTACGTAGAAACCGAGAAAACCCGGGCGAATCGAACTTAAAAATCTAAGTGGGAGCGGGTTGATTAATATCCCCATGGCCTCCATTACGGGTTCATTGGTGATGTGGTTAAACTTGCGTGCTGGCTTAGACCTTACTCCCTATCGGATGAGTTTTCAACCACGGATATCACCGGAATGAATTTCTAAAGGGATGACTATAGTGAGTTTAATTGGAGAAAGTTGCGACACCCTCACCATCCGAGGCGCATTAGTATCCTAAGTAACAAACTTAGAAGTCACGTAATGGCATACACTTAGTGTACCGTTTTTAGTATTCCTCCTATCGAGGTTACGCTATTTTCGGGTACGGCTAAAATTATCGACTATTAATTTCGTTGATCATAAGATCGTTGGTCAGATAATGAAATTAATGAACTTTGGTTCTTCTCGAACAAATGTGGGTTAGCGTAGACGTTCACCTATCGTGACATGCGTTAATCCCGGTGTGAGAGATGTCGGTAGAAGATTATATTTGTTTTTGAGGATTTTTCAATATTTTCAAAAAGTATACTGAAACTTGAATTGTTTATTTTCAGTTGATATGTCGTTCAACCCGCTATCTGTCATTCTGAACCAAAACAAACTCACCGGTCCAAATTACCTTGATTGGAAACGTAACCTGGACATTGTCCTTACCGCTGAGGGTTATAAGTATGTGCTTACTGAGGAGTGTCCCCCTAAGCCCAGCGATGATGCCACCCCTGAGCAGCGAGAGCCATATACGAGGTGGTAGAAGGCTGATGAGATGACCAGGTGCTACATCTTGGCTTCTTTGTCGAGTGTATTGCAGCACCAGCATCAGCAGATGACCTCAGCCTATGATATGATGCTCAACCTCAGGGAGATGTTTTGACATCAGGGCAGGGCAGCCAAACAGTCAGCTATGAGGAAACTCATGAATGCTAAGATGGCTGAGGGCACTTCAGTGAGAGATCACGTGCTGGACATGATTGGTTGCATCAATGAGATTGAGGTATTGGGAGGTGAGATTGATGGGGATACCCAGGTTGATATCATCCTCCAGAGCTTGCGACCCAATTTTGAGCAGTTTCGATTGAACTATAATATGGGGAATCTCTCATATTCACTTTCTGAGCTCATGACTGCATTGGTGTCTGCTGAGAGCCTATTCGCAAAGAAGAAGCAAGCCTTGGCTACTGTTGGTCCCTCAGGTTCCTCTGCTGGGCCCAAAGCCAGGAAACAGAAAATGAAGAGAGGCCAGAAGCAGGAGCCAATCATGGACCCAAGGCGGGTATTGCCAAGAAACAGTAGCCGAAAGGCAAATGTTTCAGGTGTGGCAAAGCAGGACATTGGAAGAAGGACTGCCCAAAGCCTCGAGGTATGTGTAAATTTTCCCTAGTCACTGAGACGTGTTTAGCGGCGATTCCCACAGATACTTGGTGTGTGGATTCAGGAGCCACTGATCATGTTTGTAATTCTTTGCAGGGGTTCCAAGTGACCCGGCTGCTTAGAGAGGGAGAGTTGCAGGTCTACCTTGGGGATACTACCAGAGTTTCTGTTACTGCAGTGGGAGTTTTATGTCTTTATTTTTCAGACTCTACTTTATTGTTGAGAGATTGTCTTTATGTACCCAGTTTTCGTAAAAACTTGCTTTCAGTTTCTAAACTTGTTTTGGATGGTTATAAGTGTGTTTTTTCTGATAGATCTATATTTATTAGAAAAGGCCAGAAACTTATATGTTTTGTACATTGGTTGACAATTTGTTTTTAATTAAGACATACTCCCCAGTAATGCAAAACACAAAAACTAGTAGCTCATCACCGAATCATAATAAGAGAAAAGAGTCTTCCCCTTTGAATCAGACTTATCTTTGGCACCTGAGACTAGGTCACATCAACCTTAGTAGGATTCAAAGGTTGGTCAATAGTGGGTCTTTGGACTTACTAGATATTGACAGCTATTCGACCTGTGAGTCCTGCTTGGAGGGTAAAATGACCAAGAGGCCTTTCAAGGCAAAGGGGTATAGGGCCAATGAGGTTTTAGAGCTGATTCATTCTGACGTGTGTGGGCCTATGTCAGTTCAGGCTAGAGGTGGTTATGAGTATTTCGTGACTTTCACGGATGATTACTCTAGATATGGATACATATACTTGATGCGCCACAAGTCTGAATGCTTTGGCAAGTTCAGAGAATTCAAGGCAGAGGTGGAGAACCATCTGGGTAAGTGTATCAAGTCACTGCGGTCTGATCGCAGTGGCAAATACCTCTCTAGTGAATTTAGATCCTATTTGTCAGATGAGGGTATTCAGACCCAGTTGTCTGTATCTGTACCTGGCACACCCCAGCAGAATGGTGTAGCAGAGAGAAGGAACAGGACTCTTATGGAGATGGTTAGATCGATGATGAGTTATAGTGAGTTGCCTATCTCGTTTTGGGGTTATGCCTTGGAGACAGCATGTTTTATCCTCAACCTTGTGCCATCTAAGTCTGTGCTTTCGACCCCATCAGAGTTGTGGAATGGGCGAAAGCCTAGTCTGAGACATCTCAGAATATGGGGTTGTCCAGCACATGTGCTCGAGGCAGATGCAGGCAAGTTAGAGGCGAGATCCAAGGCTATGCTGTTTATAGGCTACCCCAAAGGAACGAGAGGTGGTTTATTTTATAGTCCTCAGGATCAGAAGGTGGTGGTCAGCACCAATGCCAGATTTCTTGAGGAGGACTATATTTTAGATCACAAGTCAAGTAGCAAGGTAGTATTGGAAGAGCTTAAAAGTCAGTCAACTCTTCCAGATGCACACGTACAGGAAGACACACCACAAGAGACTGCACACACTATCACAGATGATGCTCTTGCACAGGCTGCGCCTCGTCGTAGTGGGTGGGTTGTGAGACAGCCGGAGAGGTACATGGGTTTGGGTGAGTCTTCGGACTTTATCCCTAGTGCTCATGAACCGGACCCAGTTAACTACAATGAGGCTCTACAGGATAAAGATGTAGATTCTTGGCAGAAAGCGATGATTGCTGAGATGGGTTCTATGGACTCAAATCAAGTCTGGGAGTTGGTAGACCTTCCTGATGGGTTTAGACCTATTGGGTGTAAATGGGTTTACAAGCGAAAGAGAGGATCTGACGGGAGGGTTGAGACCTTCAAGGCTAGGCTTGTGGCGAAGGGGTATACTCAGAAAGAAGGGATCGATTATGAGGAGACCTTTTCCCCAGTAGCTATGCTTAAGTCAATCCGGATTCTCTTGGCCATAGCTGCTCATATGGACTATGAGATTTGGCAGATGGACGTCAAGACAGCTTTCCTTAATGGAAGTCTTGAGGAGACCATCTTTATGCAACAACCAGAGGGCTTCATTGTTAAGGGCCAAGAGCACAAGGTATGCAGGCTTAGGAGGTCCATTTATGGACTTAAGCAAGCATCCAGATCCTGGAATATCCGTTTTGATGAGGTTATTCAGTCCTATGGATTTACTCAGTCTCCGGATGAGCAGTGTGTTTATCGCAGGCGTGATGGTGATATGGTGGTGTTCCTCGTACTTTTTGTAGATGACATTCTTCTTATTGGCAACAGTAAAGGCATGGCTGTCCAGGCAATTCAATATGAAGGATTTGGGAGATGCTAGACATATCCTTGGGATTAAGATTATTCGAGATCGTAGGAGATGTTCTCTGACTCTCTCTCAGGCATCCTACATAGACACAATTCTGGCCCGTTTTAACATGCAGAACTCCAAGAAGGGTTCACTACCTTTCAGGCATGGAGTGCATTTGTCTAAGGAGCAGTGTCCTAAGACTGCTGAGGAGATAGATGACATGAAGGCAGTACCCTATGCTTCAGCAGTGGGTAGCCTCATGTATGTTATGTTGTGCACGAGGCCTGATATTTGCTTTGCCGTTAGCATGGGTAGCAGATATCAGAGTAACCCTGGGAAGGCTCACTAGGAGGCAGTAAAATGCATTCTCAAGTACTTGCGCAGGACGAGAGATTTTGTCCTAGTTTATAGAGCGCAGGAGCTTGTACCATTGGGTTACACAGATTCGGACTTTCAAGGTGATTTGGACAAGAGTAAGTCTACCTCTGGTTTTGTGTTTACTCTAGGAGGTGGAGCCAAAGTATGGAAGAGTGTCAAGCAGAAATGCATGGCGGACTCTACCATGGAGGCTGAGTACGTTGCCACTTCAGAGGCAGCGACAGAGGCTATATGGCTCAGGCGCTTCCTGGTGGACTTAGATGTGGTTCCTGAGTTGCCTAGGTCTATCACAGTTTATTGTGATAACAATGGTGCAGTTGCTAACTCGAGGGAACCACGAGCCCATAAGGCGAGTAAACACATAGAGCGTAAGTTCACCTGATACGAGAGATCGTAAAGAGGGGAGATGTGATCGTGGCCAAGATAGCTTCAGATTACAACTTTGCAGATCCTTTCACCAAGCCATTGATCCCAAAGGTCTTTGAGAGACATGTGGAGGGCATGGGAGTCAGATTCTTGAGAGAGCCATGTGAGTGAGCTTAAAGGTGTTCGGGAGATTTCATTATGACAGCAGAGTATAGCGGGTTGGACAGTATTTATACTTCTTAGCATAGCTTTGAGTATTAGTGGGAGATTGTAAGTTTTGAATACAGAAAAGCTATGGCTTGTATCAAAAACTAATATCCACAGTTGACATATCATTTTGTTTCGGTATAAATTTGTTCCTTTATATCATAGAACTAGATAACGGGGTGTGGACAGACACAGTAGATACCGTTATTGGTTAAAGTATTGATATATAAAAAGTATGCTCGTAACCGAGATAGTCTGAACATACTATCGGTATAGGTTATTGTGTGGTTTGGAAATTAGTTTATATAAACTAGTTTAAATCACACAGATATGCCCGGGGCATATTGAGCATGACCAGTTTGGATAGAATTGACTTATACTGATCGGCGTAGTCAATTTGGTCCTAGTATTCCGTCTCTCAATCCCGAGATTGGGACGGGCGTGAGGGTTGGATATCGTATGCTTTAATTTGCCAAAGAGTGAGGTCAATTGAGGCCAATACCTCGGTAGGTTGTGTATGTGGTGTTTAGCTTCTTACGTGCCGTTGCTAGTTGGAGGAATTCACGTGCCGGTTCGCCGGGTTGATGGTGCTCCCGAGATGAGCTCGTAAGGTTATTATACTAAACCCGGCTGGTGAACTTTATGTTCGGTATAATAAAAGGACGAGTGGTACTAATCTCGGAAACCAAGAAGTCGGTGAATTAATTTGTCAGTAAATTGATAAACCGACGAGCGCTAGATCTTTAATGTGGGGAGATAGAATAAAATATAATGGCACGATGTAAAGTCGTTTTCGAGCGGTAGTTCCATAATTGGTCCGTTAGTGGTACGACCGATTATGCATTTGACTAATCGACAAGGTTGAAGGAAAACTGAACAAGCCCGGGCTAAATCGAAAACCTCACTTTCGTGCTATGCATTCCAGAATCGGAAGCTTTCGACCAAGCTCAGGCTCAAATTAGTTTACCCATGAACGGATATAGGCTTATACTTATTTAATTTATTAATCGGGACACAAAAAATTAAATCTTTAATTAAAGCAAAATTTAAAGATTATACCTTTTGTAGCGAAGTCCCTCGCTTAAAGAAAACCAAATATTTTATGCGAAATCCAATAGAAATCCTATCGATTCTCCGAGAAAACTTCGAATATTGCGTGGGCAATAATCTATCGAAGTTCCTTACTCAGCCCACAAAATACCCACTAGAAAAATCACTCGATAGAAATCAAAATCTGCTCAAAAATCTGATTAAACAGCCCGCATACTGATTTCTTCTGCCACAAGCTAGCTGCCCAGTCCAGTCCGCAAAACTCAGTCAGTCCGCAGAAAAACCCAGAACAGATCGGCTCTAAAGACTCAATCTTTGGCCACGATCTGGACAAGCTATGCTGCGGGTCACCAAGGAGAGATCAAAACACAGCAAAGCCTGGATCAGCACCCCAAAGATATCATCTTGAACCTCTCCTAAATTATCACCAGCGGCTGGACAATCTTGAAGAAAACCCTGGCAGACTGGCGGACTGCTGCAATAAAAAAACGGACTGCTACTTGCTTGAAGAAAACCGGCAGAATCAGCAAAATAAAGCGGGCAGGAATTTTAATCTTTTGAGCTTTGATTTTAGTTCGAGAAATAAGAAAATTCTGGAAGAGAGAAAGGTCCGGGTGACCTTGAGAAAAAATTAAAGATGCAATTTTCTCTCTAACCCCTTTCTCTCTCTAGAAGACAATTTCTTGTCTTGCAGAATTTTTCATAAAAAAAACTTGGGCTGCAAGTCTTCTATTTATAGGAGCTCGATTGGAGACCTAATGGGCTCTCGAGTTAGGCCTTAAAATTTGACTTTCGTTGACCGCTAAGTCTTCCCGACTAATCAACTCCAATCGACCCATTTAAATTAATTTATTTAATCCACTTTGTTAATCTAATTTAATCGAACCCTTAGAATTAATTAATTCAAAATCGAATTAATTTCTAAATTCACTTCGTCGATTAAATATTAATTAAACCCTTCGAATTAATTAATTTACCTTGTCGATTAGTCAAACGCATAATCGGTCGTACCACTATCGGACCAATTATGGAACTACCGCTCGAAAACGACTTTACATCGCGCCATTATTATTTCTTCTATCTCCCCACATTAAAGATCTAGTGCTCGTCAATTTATCAATTTACTGACAAATTAATTCACCGACTTCTTGGTTTCCGAGATTAGTACCACTCGACCTGTTATTATACCGAACATAAAGTTCACTGGCCAGGTTTAGTATAATAACCTTACGAGCTCATCTCGGGAGCACCATCAAACCGGAGAACCGGTACGTGGATTCCTCCGACTAGCAACGACACGCAAGAAACTAAACACCGCATACCCAACTTACCGAGGTATTGGCCTCAATTGACCTCACTCTTTGGCAAATCAAAGCACACGATATCCAACCCTCACGCCCGTCCCAATCTCGGGATTGAGAGATGGAATACTAGCACCGAATTGACTACGCCGATCAGTACAAGTCAATTCTATCCAAACTGGTCGTGCTCAATATGCCCCGGGCATATCTGTGTGATTTAAACTAGTCAAGATAAACCAATTTCCAAACCACACAATAACCTATACCGATAGTATGTTCAGACTATCTCGGTTACGAGCATAATTTTTATATATCAATACTTTAACCAATAACGGTATCTACTGTATTTGTCGACACCCCGTTATCTAGTTCTATGATATAAAGGAACAGATTTATACTGAAACAAAGTGATATGTCATCTGTGGATATTAGTTTTTGATACAAGCCATAGCTTTTCTGTATTCAAAACTAACAATCTCCCACTAATACTCAAAGCTATGCTAAGAAGTACAAAAACTGTCCAACCCGCTATTACACTGCTGTCATAATGAAATCTCCAGAACACCTTTAAGCTCACTCACATGGCTCTCTCAAGAATCTGACTCCCATGCCCTCCACATGCCTCTCAAAGACCTTTGGGGTCAATGGCTTGGTGAAAGGATCTGCAAGGTTGTCCTCTGAAGCTA
This sequence comes from Knoxia roxburghii, assembly GCA_030378225.1. Lineage (NCBI taxonomy): Eukaryota > Viridiplantae > Streptophyta > Magnoliopsida > Gentianales > Rubiaceae > Knoxia > Knoxia roxburghii. Next base: position 37,066,555 of record CM059415.1, on the reverse strand, counting down.
TCTTGGCCACGATCACGTCTCCCCTCTTTACGATCTCTCGTATCAGGTGGTACTTGCACTCTATGTGTATACTCGCCTTATGGGCTCGTGGTTCCCTTGAGTTAGCAACTGCACCATTGTTATCACAATATACTGTGATAGACCTAGGCAACTCTGGAACCACATCTAAGTCTATCAGGAAGCTCCTGAGCCATACAACCTCTTTCGCTGCCTCTGAAGCGGCAACGTACTCGGCCTCCATGGTAGAGTCCGCCACGCATTTCTGCTTGACACTCTTCCGTACTATGGCTCCACCTCCTAGAGTAAACACAAACCCAGAGGTAGACTTACTCTTGTCCAAATCTCCTTGAAAGTCCGAATCTGTGTAACCCAATGGTACAAGCTCCTGCGCTCTATAAACTAGGACATAATCTCTCGTCCTGCGCAAGTACTTGAGAATGCATTTTACTGCCTCCCAGTGAGCCTTCCTAGGGTTACTCTGATATCTGCTAACCATGCCAACGGCAAAGCAAATATCAGGCCTCGTGCACAACATAGCATACATGAGGCTACCCAGTGCAGAAGCATAGGGTACCGCCTTCATGGCATCTATCTCCTCAGTAGTCTTAGGACACTGCTCCTTAGACAAATGCACTCCATGCCTGAAAGGTAGTGAACCCTTCTTGGAGTTCTGCATGTTAAAACGGGCCAGAATCGTGTCTATATAGGATGCCTGAGAGAGAGTCAGAGAACGTCTCCTACGATCTCGAATGATCTTGATCCCAAGGATATGTCCAGCCTCTCCCAAATCCTTCATATCGAACTGCTTGGACAACCATGCCTTTACGTCTGACAACACCTTCTTACTGTTTCCAATAAGAAGAATGTCATCTACATAAAGTACGAGGAACACCACTATATCACCATCACGCCTGCTATAAACACACTGCTCATCCGGAGACTGAGTGAATCCATAGGACTGGATAACCTCATCAAAACGAATGTTCCAAGATCTGGATGCTTGCTTAAGTCCATGAATGGACCTCCTAAGCCTGCATACCTTGTGCTCTTGGCCCTTAGCAATGAAGCCCTCTGGTTGCTGCATAAAGATGGTCTCCTCAAGACTTCCATTAAGGAAAGCTGTCTTGACATCCATCTGCCAAATCTCATAATCCATATGAGCAGCTATGGCCAAGAGAATCCGGATCGACTTAAGCATAGCTACCGGGGAAAAAGTCTCCTCATAATCGATCCCTTCTTTCTGAGTATACCCCTTCGCCACAAGCCTAGCCTTGAAGGTCTCAACCCTCCCGTCAGATCCTCTCTTTCGCTTGTAGACCCATTTGCACCCAATAGGCCTAAACCCATCAGGAAGGTCTACCAGCTCCCAGACTTGATTTGAGTCTATAGAACCCATCTCAGCAATCATCGCTCTCTGCCAAGAATCTGCATATTTATCCTGGAGAGCCTCATTGTAGTTAACTGGGTCTGGTTCATGAGCACCAGGGATAAAGTCCGAAGACTCACCCAAACCCATGTACCTCTCGGGCTGTCTCACAGTCCTCCCACTACGACGAGGTGCAGCCTGTGTAAGAGCATCATCTGTGATAGTGTGTGCAGTCTCTTGTGGTGTGTCTTCCTGTACGTGTGCATCTGGAATAGTGGACTGACTTCTAAGCTCTTTCAACACTACCTTGCTGCTTGACTTGTGATCTAAAATATAGTCCTCCTCAAGAAATCTGGCATTGGTGCTAACCACCACCTTCTGATCCTGAGGACTATAAAATAAACCACCTCTCGTTCCTTTGGGGTAGCCTATAAACAGCATAACCTTGGATCTCGCCTCTAACTTGCCTGCATCTGCCTCGAGCACATGTGCTGGACAACCCCAAATCCTGAGATGTCTCAGACTAGGCTTTCGCCCACTCCACAACTCTACTGGGGTCGTAGGCACAGACTTAGACGGCACAAGGTTGAGGATAAAGCATGTTGTATCCAAGGCATAACCCCAAAATGAGGCAGGCAACTCACTGTAACTCATCATCGATCTAACCATCTCCATAAGAGTCCTGTTCCTCCTCTCTGCCACACCATTCTGCTGGGGTGTGCCAGGTGCAGACAACTGGGTCTGAATACCCTCCTCTGACAAATAGGTCCTAAATTCACTAGAGAGGTATTCGCCACCGCGATCAGACCACAGTGACTTGATACTCTTACCCAGATGGTTCTCCACCTCTGCCTTGAATTCTCTGAACTTGCCAAAGCATTCAGACTTGTGGCACATCAGGTATATGTATCCATATCTAGAGTAATCATCCGTGAAAGTCACGAAATACTCATAACCACCTCTAGCCTGAACTGACATAGGCCCACACACGTCAGAATGAATCAGCTCTAAAACCTCCTTGGCCCTATACCCCTTCGCCTTAAAAGGCCTCTTGGTCATTTTACCCTCCAAGCAGGACTAACAGGTCGAATAACTGTCAATATCTAGTAAGTCCAAAGACCCACTCTTGACCAACCTTTGAATCCTACTAACGTTGATATGACCTAGTCTCAGGTGCCAAAGATAAGTCTGATTCAAAGGGGAAGATTCCTTTCTCTTATTGTGATTCGGTGATGAGTTACTAGTTTCTGTATTTTGCATAACTGGGGAGTAAGTCTTGATTAAAAACAAATTGTCAACCAATGTACCGGAACATATAAGTTTCTGGCATTTTCTAATAAAAACCGAACCGTCAGAAAATACACACTTATAACCATCCAAAACAAGTTTCGAAACCGAAAGCAAGTTCTTTCGAAAACTAGGTATATAAAGACAATCCTTTAAATATAAAATAGAGTCTGAAAAATAAAGACTAATAACTCCCACTGCAGCCACAGAAACTCTGGTAGTATCCCAAAGGTAGACCTGTAACTCTCCCTCTCTAAGCAGCCGGGTCACTTGGAACCCCTGCAAAGAATTACAAACGTGATCAGTGGCTCCCGAATCCACACACCAAGTATCCGTGGGAATCGCTGTTAAACACGTCTCAGTGACTAGGAAGAATTTACACATACCTCGAGGCTTTGGGCAGTCCTTCTTCCAATGTCTCGCTTTGCCACATCTGAAGCATTTGCCTCTCGGCTTCTGCTTCTTGGCAATGCCTGCCTTGGGTCGATGACTGGCTCCTGCTTTCTGGCCTCTCTTTCTCTTTTGCTTCCTGGCTTTGGGCCCAGCAGAGGAACCTAAGGGACCAACAGTAGCCAAGGCTTGCTTCTTCTCAGCAACGATCTTATGATCAATGAAATTAATAGTCGATAATTTTAGCCGTACAAGTAAATAACGTAACCTCGATGGGAGGGATACTATAAACAGTACACTAAGTGTATGCCATTACGTGACTTCTAAGTTTGTTACTTAGGGTACTAATGCGCCTCGGATGGTGAGGGTGTCGCAACTTTTCCCAATTAAACGCACTATAGTCATCCCTTTAGAAATTCATTCCGGCGATATCTGTGATTGAAAACTCATCCGATAGGGAGGAAGGTCTAAGCCAGCACGCAAGTTTAACCACATCGCCAATGAACCCGTAATGGAGGCCATGGGGCTATTAACCAACCCGCTCCCACTTAGATTTTTAATTAATTTCAATTCGCCCTGGTTTTCTCGGTTTTCTATCTCGGTTTTCTACGTAATTAGGAATCACCCAAAATTACGATAAACCAAAATTCGGGTTTTCTCAGTTTTCTACGTAATTAGGAATCACCCAAAATTACGATAAACCAAAACCCCACGTAATTAGGAATCACCCAAAATTACGATTAAACCAAAACCCGCGAATGTAATTAATTTGAGGATTTTTACGTTTTAACATGCAATATCTTAACTATGGATATTCGCACCCATAAAACCGTTGGAGTTTTAATATGCGAATAATCTACCTTAGTTAATTGCACATTACCTTTTTGAAAAACATTTGGTTTGGATTTCGTTCATGCAAAATAAAACGAAAATCACACAATCAACGAAAAATCATAAATACGGGAAATTAAATAAAATAAAATTTCCCGACTATTATGGCCTTCTCTATCGTTGATTCCTTGACGCCTCGGTGACACTTCCCGTCGTGTCGCTCCCACTCGTTATTTGAATTCCTCTCGATTCGCCCGGGTTTTCTCAGTTTACTCCGTAATTAGGAATCACCCAAAATTACGATAAACCAAAACCCGCGAATATAAGTTACCCAAAATAACGTCTTCGCCATAGTACATAAATTCCTATATACAAAGGCGTTTTCTAGGAATTTAAAGACGACATGAACGGATCTAGGCTTATACTTATTTAATTTATTAATCGGGACACAAAAAATTAAATCTTTAATTAAAGCGGAATTTAAAGATTATACCTTTTGTAGCGAAGTCCCTCGCTTAAAGAAAACCAAATATTTTATGCGAAATCCAATAGAAATCCTATCGATTCTCCGAGAAGACTTCGAATATTGCGTGGGCAATAATCTATCGAAGTTCCTTACTCAACCCACAAAATACCCACTAGAAAAATCACTCGATAGAAATCAAAATCTGCTCAAAAATCTGATTAAACAGCCCGCATGCTAATTTCTTCTGCCACAAGCTAGCTGCCCAGTCCAGTCCGCAAAACTCAGTCAGTCCGCAGAAAAACCCAGAACAGATCGGCTCTAAAGACTCAATCTTTGGCCACGATCTGGACAAGCTATGCTGCGGGTCACCAAGGAGAGATCAAAACACAGCAAAGCCTGGATCAGCACCCCAAAGATATCATCTTGAACCTCTCCTAAATTATCACCAGCGGCTGGACAATCTTGAAGAAAACCCTGGCAGACTGGCGGACTGCTGCAATAAAAAAACGGACTGCTACTTGCTTGAAGAAAACCGGCAGAATCAGCAAAATAAAGCGGGCAGGAATTTTAATCTTTTGAGCTTTGATTTTAGTTCGAGAAATAAGAAAATTCTGGAAGAGAGAAAGGTCCGGGTGACCTTGAGAAAAAATTAAAGATGCAATTTTCTCTCTAACCCCTTTCTCTCTCTAGAAGACAATTTCTTGTCTTGCAGAATTTTTCATAAAAAAACTTGGGCTGCAAGTCTTCTATTTATAGGAGCTCGATTGGAGACCTAATGGGCTCTCGAGTTAGGCCTTAAAATTTGACTTTCGTTGACCGCTAAGTCTTCCCGACTAATCAACTCCAATCGACCCATTTAAATTAATTTATTTAATCCACTTTATTAATCTAATTTAATCGAACCCTTAGAATTAATTAATTCAAAATCGAATTAATTTCTAAATTCACTTCGTCGATTAAATATTAATTAAACCCTTCGGATTAATTAATTTACCTTGTCGATTAGTCAAACGCATAATCGGTCGTACCACTATCGGACCAATTATGGAACTACCGCTCGAAAACGACTTTACATCTCGCCATTATTATTTCTTCTATCTCCCCACATTAAAGATCTAGTGCTCGTCGATTTATCAATTTACTGACAAATTAATTCACCGACTTCTTGGTTTCCGAGATTAGTACCACTCGACCTTTTATTATACCGAACATAAAGTTCACTGGCCAGGTTTAGTATAATAACCTTACGAGCTCATCTCGGGAGCACCATCAACCCGGCGAACCGGTACGTGGATTCCTCCGACTAGCAACGGCACGCAAGAAGCTAAATACCGCACACCCAACTTACCAAGGTATTGGCCTCAATTGACCTCACTCTTTGGCAAATCAAAGCACACGATATCCAACCCTCACGCCCGTCCCAATCTCGGGATTGAGAGATGGAATACTAGCACCGAATTGACTACGCCGATCAGTACAAGTCAATTCTATCCAAACTGGTCGTGCTCAATATGCCCCAGACATATCTGTGTGATTTAAACTAGTCTAGATAAACCAATTTCCAAACCACACAATAACCTATACCGATAGTATGTTCAGACTATCTCGGTTACGAGCATAATTTTTATATATCAATACTTTAACCAATAACGGTATCTACTATGTTTGTCGACACCCCGTTATCTAGTTCTATGATATAAAGAAACAGATTTATACTGAAACAAAATGATATGTCATCTATGGATATTAGTTTTTGATACAAGCCATAGCTTTTCTGTATTCAAAACTAACAAAGGTAAATTAATTAATCCAAAAGGTTTAATTAATATTTAATCGACAAAGTGAATTTAGAAATTAATTCGATTTTGAATTAATAAATTGTAAGGGTTCGATTAAATTAAATTAACAAAGTGGATTAAATAAATTAATTTAAATGGGTCGATTGGAGTTGATTAGTCGGGAAGACTTAGCGGTCAACGAAAGTCAAATTTAAAGTCCTAACTCGAGAGCCCATTAGGTCTCCTTATAAGCTCCTTATAAATACAACTTGTTGGGCAAGAAAACAATTTTAGAAGAAACTTGGCAGCCAAGAAAAGGCTAGAAAGAGAAAGTTTAGTCTAGAGAGAGAACTGTGTCTTCCTCGTCAAGTTTTCTCTCGAAGTCGACTAGGATAACTTTCTTCTTCGAAAAGAAACTCAGCCCATCATAATATCGGAACTGCTGCACCTTGGTTCTTCTTAGAAACAGCTGACCGCCGCTGTGTACTTCATATCGGTTCGCTGCAGCGCTGCAGTTTTTGGGTCGCTGAATTCCGGTAGGTGTCCTTTGTTCCCGGGGTGCTGATCCGACCATTTCCTCACGTTGATCTCTTCTCCAGTCGGTGATCCGTGAGGGCGCTTGTGCAGATCGTGGCTGGGAAGAGGATGGTCTACTGTCCAGAGTTCAAACAGTAAAGGGCGGCCGGCGGTTTCATGTTCTTGCGCAGGATTCTGGCGGGCTGATTTATTGAGTTTCTTGAGAAGCAAGTTTCTTGGGTTTTCAGCGTATTGCCGTGGGTAACTCCGTAGAAAATAGCCCACACTATTTCAGAGTTTGTATCAGAGTCATTCTTCGGATTCTTTGTGGAAATCGCAACAAAGATTGGATTTTTCTTTAGGCAAGGGACTTCGCTACAAAAGGTAAAATCTTTAAGTATTCCGCTTTAATTAAAGATCGAATCTTTTGTGTCCCGATTAATAAATTAAATAAGTATAAGCCTAGATCCGTTCATGGGTAACCTAATTTGAGCCTGAGCTTGGTCGAAAGCTTTCGATTCTGGAATGCATTGCACGAAAGTGAGGTTTTCGATTTAGCCCGGGCTTGTTCAGTTTTCCTTCAAAACGAACGAGAAGTGGTCTATTTTATAGTCCTCAGGATCAGAAGGTGGTGATCAGCACCAATGCCAGATTTCTTGAGGAGGACTATATTTTAGATCACAAGTCAAGCAGCAAGGTAGTATTGGAAGAGATTAGAAGTCAGTCCATTATTCTAGATGCACAAGTACAGGAAGACACACCACAAGAGACTGCACACACTATCACAGATGATGCTCTTGCACAGGCTGCGCCTCATCGTAGTGGGAGGGTTGCTAGACAGCTTGAGAGGTACATGGGTTTGGGTGAGTCTTCTGACTTTATCCCTGACGCTCATGAACCAGACCCAGTTAACTACAATGAGGCTCTTCAGGATAAAGATGCAGATTCTTGGCAGAGAGCGATGATTGCTGAGATGGGTTCTATGGACTCAAATCAAGTCTGGGAGCTGGTAGACCTTCCTGATAGGTTTAGGCCTATTGGGTGCAAATGGGTCTACAAGCGAAAGAGAGGATCTGACGGGAGGGTTGAGACCTTCAAGGCTAGGCTTGTGGCGAAGGGGTATACTCAGAAAAGGGTATTGATTATGAGGAGACCTTTTCCCCGGTAGCTATGCTTAAGTCAATCTGGATTCTCTTGGCCATAGCTGCTCATATGGACTATGAGATTTGGCAGATGGACGTCAAGACAGCTTTCCTTAATGGAAGTCTTGAGGAGACCATTTTTATGCAGCAACCAGAGGGCTTCATTGTTAAGGGCCAAGAGAACAAGGTATGCAGGCTTAGGAGGTCCATTTATGGACTTAAGCAAGCATCCAGATCTTGGAACATCCGTTTTGACGAGGTTATCCAGTCCTATGGATTCACTCAGTGTCCAGATGAGCAATGTGTTTATAGCAGGCGTGATGGTGATACGGTGGTATTCTTCGTACTTTACGTAGATGACATCCTTCTTATTGGCAATAGTAAGAAGGTGTTGTCAGACGTAAAGGCATGGTTGTCCAGGCAATTCGATATAAAGGATTTGGGAGAGGCTGGACATATCCTTGGGATTAAGATTATTCGAGATCGTAGGAGATGTTCTCTGACTCTCTCTTAGGCATCCTACATAGACACAATTCTGGCCCGTTTTAACATGCAGAACTCCAAGAAGGGTTCACTACCTTTCAGGCATGGGGTGCATTTGTCTAAGGAGCAGTGTCCTAAGACTGCTGAGGAGATAGATGACATGAAGGTGGTACCCTATGTTTCTGCAGTGGGTAGCCTCATGTATGCTATGTTGTGTACGAGGCCTGATATTTGCTTTGCCGTTGGCATGGTTAGCAGATATCAGAGTAACCCTGGGAAGGCTCACTGGGAGGCAGTAAAATGCATTCTCAAGTACTTGCGCAGGACGAGAGATTATGTCCTAGTTTATAGAGCGCAGGAGCTTGTACCATTGGGTTACACAGATTCGGACTTTTAAGGTGATTTGGACAAGAGTAAGTCTACCTCTGGGTTTGTGTTTACTCTAGGAGGTGGAGCCATAGTATGGAGGAGTGTCAAGCAGAAATGCGTGGCGGACTCCACCATGGAGGCTGAGTACGTTGCCGCTTCAGAGGCAGCGAAAGAAGCTGTATGGCTCCGGAGCTTCCTGATGGACTTAGATGTGGTTCCTGAGTTGCCTAGGTCTATCACAGTTTATTGTGATAACAATGGTGCAGTTGCTAACTCGAGGGAACCACGAGCCCAAAAGGTGAGTAAACACATAGAGCGCAAGTACCACCTGATACGAGAGATCGTAAAGAGGGGAGACGTGATCGTGGCCAAGATAGCATCAGATGACAACCTTGCAGATCTTTTCACCAAGCCATTGACCCCAAAGGTCTTTGAGAGACATGTCGAGGGCATGGGAGTCAGATTCTTGAGGGAGCCATGTGAGTGAGCTTAAAGGCATTCTGGAGATTTCACTATAACAGCAGTGTAATAGCGGGTTGGACAGTTTTTTTGTACTTCTTAGCATAGCTTTGAGTATTAGTGGGAGATTGTTAGTTTTGAATACTGAAAAGCTATGGCTTGTATCAAAAACTAATATCCACAGTTGACATATCATTTTGTTTCTGTATAAATTTGTTCTTTTATATCATAGAACTAGATAACGGGGTGTGGAAAGACACAGTAGATACCGTTATTGGTTAAAGTATTGATATATTAAAAGTATGCTCGTAATCGAGATAGTCTGAACATACTATTGGTATAGGTTATCGTGTGGTTTGGAAATTAGTTTATCTAAACTAGTTTAAATCACACGGATATGCCCGAGGCATATTGAGCACGACCAGTTTGGATAGAATTGACTTATACTGATCGGCGTAGTCAATTCGGTCCGATTATTCAGTCTCTCAATCCCGAGATTGGGACGGGCGTGAGAGTTAGATATCGTATGCTTTGATTTGCCAAAGAGTGCGGTCAATTGAGGCCTATACATCGGTAGGTTGGGTATGCGGTGTTTAGCTTCTTACGTGCCGTTGCTAGTCGGAGGAATCCACGTACCGGTTCGCCGGGTTGATGGTGCTCCCGAGATGAGCTCTTAAGGTCTATTATACTAAACCCGACCGGTGGACTTTATGTTCGGTATAATAAAAGGACAAGTGGTACTAATCTCGGATATCAAGAAGTCAGTGTATTAATTTGTCAGTAAATTGATAAACCGACGAGCACTAGATCTTTAATGTGGGGAGATAGAAGAAAATATAATGGCGCGATGTAAAGTCATTTTCGAGCGGTAGTTCCATAATTAGTCCGTTAGTGGTACGACTAATTATGCATTGGACTAATCGACAAGGTGAATTAATTAATTCTAAAGTTTTAATTAATATTTAATCGACAAAGTGAATTAAGAAATTAATTCTATTTGAATTAATTAATTCTAAGGGTTCGATTAAATTAAATTAACAAAGTGGGTTAAAGAAATTAATTCGAATGGGTCGATTGGAGTTGATTAGTCGGGAAAGACTTAGTGTTCAACGAAAGTCAAATTAAAAGGCCTAACTCGAGAGCCCATTAGGTCTCCTTAGAAGCTCTTTATAAATATCCTTGTTGGGCAAGAAAGACATTAAGGAAACTTGAAGGCTAAGAAAAGTCTAGAGAGAGAAAGTCTAAGTCTAGAGAGAGAACTTTGTCTTCCTCGTCAAGTTTTCTCTTGAAGTCGACTAGGATAGCTTTCTCTTCTTCGGGAAACTCAAGCCCATAGATTAATTAGAGTAGCCCATTGTTTATCATCGGTTTTTCTGTCGAATTTGTGGCTTGATCGAACCAGCCGCTGCTGTGATTTTGCAGCGGCAGTACGGACTGATCGCCAGGCACGATTTTTACTGTTGTCCAGTTTCTTCCAGGGCTGGTTCTTGGTTGCTCACTACACTGGTCCGCCGGCTTGGCTATCTAGCTTTGAGCCCGCGTACAGATCGTGATCGAGTGATTAAGATTTCGGCTTCTTGGTTTAATTTGGAAGAACAGCTGCTGTAATTTTTTGAAAACTTGCGCAGGAAGTTATTGGGCAGCTCTAATTATTGGGCAGATTTGATTTTTCCGAAGTGGGTTTCCTTTGGTTTTCTTTATTTTGCCGTGGGTAACTCCGTAGATAATAGCCCACACTATTTCGGAGTTGGATCGGAGTAATTCTTCGGATTTCTATTGGAATCGCTAGCAAAGATTGGATTTTTCTTTAGGCAAGGGACTTCGCTACAAAATGTAGATTCTTTAAACATTCCGCTTTAATTAAAGCTTGAATCTTTTGTGTCCCGATTAATAAATTAAATAAGTATAAGCCAAGATTCGTTCGTGGGTAAATGAATTTGAGCCTGAGCTTGGTCGAAACCTTCCGATTCTGGAATGCATTGCACGAAAGTGAGGTTTTCGATTTAGCCCGGGCTTGTTTTGTTTTCCTTCAAGAAGGGGGTTGTGATCGGAGAATGATGGAAGGGAAGGGTTGGTGGTGAAGAAGGACTTTTATGTAATAAAAAAATTTGGAATGAATAAAAAATTGTAAAATGGTCCTTTATTAGAAGAAAGAGAGAAGGGAAGGGGAGGGTAAATATTTGTTTTGAATATTTTATTATTTTCAGTGATTAAAACAAAATTATATTTCATAAGACAAAAATACCAGACAAAAGTGGGTTTTGGACCAGAATTTTTTAAAAAATCATGTAACGGACTAAAAAAGTAGTTTTTTTTTTTTGGACAAAAATGATATTTTCACTATATGTAATGTACCATTTTAGGAGTTTTGTCAAATATATATATTTCTTTACAGAATTGAGTTCGTGTTCTCAGTTATTTTTTAATCAAAGAATTTACATTTTGAGAAATTTACTTCCAAAATAACCCTTAAATCCACCCTTTCCATTTCTAATTCCATAATATTTTAAGAATTTTGTCAAACTGTACTAACAAGATTTCTAAATTTTCTATCGTTTAGTCTCGCCTTAACTCGAGTTGGAAGCAGGGCTGTCCAAAAACCGTGAGTCGATTCGATCCCGAACCCAATCAACCCGAAACTGAACCAAGAACCGAACTTTGGTTTGGTTCGATTTTGATATGCGTCGGGTCGGTTTAGTTAAAAACCCAACTAACCCTTGGGTTGCCAACTCCTAAATTTTTTTTAAACGCGAATGGACATTTCATCGGTTCGGACCTTTTTTTTAAGGTTTTTTTTTCACACATTTTAATATAAAACTATTATTATTTTGACATTTATACCGTTTTTAACTCAAAGTAACTCGTTTTAATTAGGCGGAATCGGTTTAACCAATAATTGATTTGGTCCAAATTCAATAACGCTGGTTAAAATGAGTCAATTTAGATTAAAATAGTATAAATATGCAAAAATAATAATTTTAAATCTAAAAAAATTACTGTAAAAAAGGTCAAACAGGGTTGACCTAGATATATTTTCACATGGGCAAACATATTTTTAACGAAATTGGCCTATTTAAAATTTTTTTAAAGTTGTATTTGATATTTATGATGTAGCGAATTTAATTGTATTTCAATTAGTTACTGATTTGGTTATCGGTTAAACTGGTTCGATCAATCAATTCAGTCCAAATCAAATAATACTGGTTAAAATGAGCCGATTGAATTAAAATAGTGTAAATGTAAAAACATAAAAATGAATAAAAATTTTAAATTCAAATTAAAAAAGGGGCCAATTCAAGTTAAACCGGTTTAAACTGGTCGATCAAAATATCTTTGAATTAAAACGATTCACTTTGTGTTTAAATAGTGTAAATAATATTAATTTTGCTTCAAAAAAACAAAAGAGTTGACCTGGTTTAACCGAGTTAAACTCGGAGGACCGAACCGCTGACTTATCCTAACCCGTGCTTGAACCGACCTCTTGTCGCGAGTACCCGGCCAATTGAACCGAACCGAAAGGTTGGGGTCTTTTTTGTCTGAATAGAAAGGAAATTAATCATGCAAGTCTATAACCTATATATTGTGGTACATTCTCATAAGTACCGCCGCGACAACAACCGGCCACCGCCGATGACATCGGTGTCGCCTAAACCTTTATCCCCCCAAGAATGGGAGGCACTCATCGACGATTACAACCAAGGCGTCCCCTCGCGCCTTCACAGGTGGACCTCCACTGCCCACGAAAGTTCTGCGCTGGTCGACCTGGCACTCTCCTCCCTCCTCCGCAAAGACTTCTCCCACCAACTCAAACTGCATCTCCTCATCTTCCTCGAAGAGCACTCCCTCTCTCTTTTCACCTCTCCGCAGTCTTCTCTCCCACGTCTACTCGAAACCCTCCGCCACGTAATTCAATCCCCGAACCCGAGCGACGCAGTTCCCGTCTCATTCTCACTGAAAGAACAATTCCTCATTTCCGCTACTTCCGTATTCATCGCGGCCGGTAGCAGTACTAGCTTCCGTTCCAATCCGCACTTTGAAGTCCTAGAGGGTTTAGTCGAGCTCTTATTGACGATCATCAACCGTCCCAACCATGGAGTCGACCGGCAAACTAGGGCGATTGCTTGCGAGTGTTTGCGGGAGCTGGAAATGGCGATTCCGTGTTTGCTTTCGGAGATCGGAGCCCACATTTGGGGGCTTTGTCAGAACGAGAGGACACACGCCTCGCAAAGCTACGTTTTGCTTTTGGCTGCGGTATTCTATAACATAGTTTATCGGAGGCCGTCGTTGCCGAGTGTTTCCATTCTCAATGCTTCAACTCCATTGGTACCTTTCAACTTTCCGCGATTTTTAGTTGATGTTGATGGTAAAATTGTTGACAAGGAGCAAATTTTTGGTACTAGTTTGCAGGAAATGGGCAGTTACAAGGAGTTGAGGAGAGTGATTTCGTTTTTGTTAGAGTGGCCCCAATTTTTGACCCCAGGCGGGGTTTTGGAGTTCATGAGAATGACAATACCTGTGGCGAAGGTGCTTGAGCTGCAAGCATCTTTGTTGAAGGTCCAATTTTGTGGGTTAATGTATACATATGATCCCTTATTATGCCATGCGTATCTAGTGATGTACTTGGAATTTTTGGATTCTTTTGATGGGGAAGATCTTAAAATTGCTGATAGGCTGGTGTTGCAAAGTAAAGAATGCTCCCAAAATAACGTTTTCAGGTCGCTTATACTCCATTGGTTATTAGGTGTCATTAGATTGGTAGTGAATAGGGATGCGAGCAAGAAGAGAAGTGTTGTGGATCGGAGTTTGAGTTTTTACCCAGATATTTTTGATTCACTGGCGTTGAAATCATTGAAACTTGACTTAGCTGCTTATTGTTCTGTATTACTCAATGACTTGGGACCTCTCAAAAAGAACACAAATGGTGAAATGAATGCGGAGGCAGGTTTAGAAGTTCCTGTGGCGAAGCTACTCAAAGATGGCCTTATTTGTGTATCTTGTTTCAAATGGTTGCCTCCATGGAGCACTGAAACTCTAGTGGCCTTCCGCACCTTCCATAAGTTTTTGGTGGGTGCATCATTACATTCCGACAATAATGAGTCTGATTCTTCTTCAAATACCTCATCCATACAGTCACCAATATTCAATACTTTACAGGTATCTAACTTTTCACTTCTCATTGTAATATACTTGCAAGTAACACTTTTCTCGAATTAGCTACTTTGTTGTTGGTCAAGTGCTTCATATTCTTTTGGCTTTCTTTTTCTCAGAACTAACTCATGTTGCATTTGGTTGTGATTTCTTAGTGCATTGATTAATAGCCTTCTTATGCTTGCAATAAATTAGTGAAACTTAAACTTGGAAGTATACTTGTGGAATCCCCTTCCTAAAGCTTTGGTTTCTCAGCTTAAAAATGTAAAAATGAAAGGAGCATTGTGTGGAACTTAAAAAGTTTGTATGCTGATTTGTTTCTTGTTCGAGATAAATTTGGTTTACATGAAGATTTTAGGATTTTGATGATTGTATTGAAACATCAACTGCTTATGGGTATCATATAACCAAGTGATTAAACCGCTAGGCTGTTAGCTGATTGTTGTATCTCAGATGTCAAAGTGATTGCATTCGAGTTTATTTTACCTCAATGTTTTTACTTGTAGGGCATTTAATTGATCAAACTTGTGATCTAATTTGAGTATCTATACACGGTGATTGTTTATGATAGGTGCTGGAGTTTGGTTTGTTTTGGAAAAGAAAAGTAATTTTCAAATTTGACACAGATTCTTAGATGCTGATACCCTTGTAGAGTTGATCTTCAGATTACTTGCCCAAGCAATATGAGCATAACACACTCCACCTCTGTCATTTATCATGGCTTCAATATGTTTTCATATCTTGAGCTATCTTTTGATTGGCATCAATTTTCATTATGTTTTTTTCTGTATTGAGGTTATATGATCTTGTAAAAATTTTCCTTTTCTATTAATAATTAACTACTGCATTTGTCCCATAAATCCTGTTTCAAAACTTTTTGTTCTAGAAAAATAGTCCAGTTTTGGGAATTCTTCTATTAATGCCTATAATTTTGCCTTCAATTTTGTAATTGACATGATTATATATGACTTTTACATAGTTTTTAAGTTATATGTAAAGTTATAAGTGAAAAAAGTACGATGATAAATATTTTTGGGGTGTTAAATAAAAAGTTGTGGATTCTTCAAATTTTTATGCGACCAAGGGAATATTAGAAAGTTAAAATTGGAAAAATCAACTTGCACATATTATAGAGTTTGTTTGCTTTTTCATTCTTTAATTACTGGTTTCTTGGTGTGACTTGATAAGTTACCATATGTCTACATGGGGAAAATTTCTTTTGATTTTATTTTTGTTATTGTAATTATTAAGATTGCCTTTTTTTTTTTTTTTTTTTTTCTCTTTCTATTTTTTGGCTTAGAAAGTAGGTGTTTATTGGTAGATTTACCTTTTCTTTAATCTGTTGCATAATCTATGTTTATTGTCTCAATTGCTTATTAAGTGAATAGTCATTTTTAATTTTGATTTCATAAGCAGATATATCTATTTTGACAAAGTTTATTTCAGTAAATATTGAGTACAGCAATATTGCTTCTGCGTATTTTGAGGGTTTGCTGTTGTTTACCTACGTTATTGTTCAATGGCATTTTATAATTTCAACAAGACTTTAAAACCTCCAAAGCTACTAAATATGAGAAAAGGTCTTGATCTGGACTCAAATTACTTAAATTATCAAGAAAAGTAGAACTCCTTTAAACTGAGATTGTAAAATTTATCAGCAGGACATGTATCAAATATTGTTGCTTGTTTAAGGAAGGTCCTTTATCCTCTAAAGCTTGGTTGAAAAATAATATTGTTGCTAGTGAGCTCCAGTGTGATGTGAAGACCTGAGTGGCAGCAGAGATTGAATCCTTAGGGAGATGGAATGAGCAATCTTTAGAAATAATTTGTTGGAGTTATAGGCCTTAGGATATTGGTTATAAGAAGATGTGCTTTTAAACAGCAGAAGTTTTATGGTGGATGTGCATAGAAGTCTGAAGAGTACTGTTAACTTTTATGGCATTTTCAGAATGCCGTGGAGGCTGAAGAGTACTGTTATATTTAGTTCGGGTTAAATTTCCCTGTATTCTTTTGCTCCCTTGGAGTTTGAAGTTGTACTTTGTCACTGCTGCGCCATCTGCCATTGAGAAATTGGACAGAAATTGTTGACAATGACAAGTTATTTCTCTCATGGATTGCTAAATTATTATTGTATCACATTGTGGATATTAAATTAACCTAAACTGCCAACTCAGCTCCAAACCTGTATGCCATCCTTTCCCAAATACAGCCGCTCATATTTCCTCTTTCCTACTTTGTCAAGCTGCAACTAATATTATGCATATCTTTCTCCTCATGCCTTGTGTGCAATGACCTGAAGAAGTATCTAAGTTCTGGAAAGAATGCGTGTGAAATCCTCTGGCAGCCTATAGTGGACTTGCACAGGAGAGAAAAATTCAGGACACTTGATTTATATGTAGAGTTGCACTATTTTTCAATCATGATTTGACAAAGAAAATTCAGCATTTTGTATGTGTGACCTTGAGTTTTTAGATCCCATTTTACATGCAATTGGAGATAAATGGTGTTCTGTTATGTTGACCTTCATTTGCCTTTTTATCCATTTCTTAGCTTCTCTCATTCTTGTTGAAGTCTCAGGATTTATAATCTTTGTTTTTTTTTTTTAGAGATGCATTGTAATAATAAACCAGGTTTATCAGTAAGTCCTGGGTGCAATATTTTTTTGAGCTGAATTTATGTTGTGAAATTCTGGGCTTGGTTTATTGTTAGTTTTACTTGAACTGATAATCATGAAATGTTAAAAATTTCTTGGTGGTGAAAAGCTTGGTTTTTGATATAAGAGTATGCCAAAAGTTCAAACATGTTGGGTTAATAAATTCTGTCAAAGTACTACTTATTAGAGTGTATGTAAAAATGTATTATTTGATATTCCTACTTTATTTTGCACAGGGGATACTGGTTGAATCAACCTTACATTACGAAGGACTAGTACCCCTAGTTATATCCTTTGTTGATCGGTTCTTGGGATGTTATAAACACCACTTTTTGGGGGAGTGGCTGTTGGAGACGCTCAATGAGTCTTTCCTCCCGAAGCTCAAAATAGATTATAAGCTGGGATCTTACTTCCCCATTCTAGAAAGAATTGCTGAGAATAATAAAGTATCTCCTAGTGGTTTGATAGAGTTCCTTGCCAAGTTCATGGTTTTTCTCATTGAGAAACATGGTCCAGAAACAAGTTTGAAGTCTTGGTCTCAGGGTACTAAAGTTCTCGGAATATGTCGGACATTGCTGATCCACCACCACAGCTCTAGCTTGTTCCTTGGGCTATCACGTCTTCTTGCATTCACGTGCCTTTCTTTTCCTGATTTGGAGGTTCGGGACCATGCAAGGTAAAGTAAAGAGCTTTCTTGGTCTTTTATTAACTGAAACATTTTACTTATGCATATCAAACATTGCCTGAAAATGGAATATCCATCCCTAAGTCTTATGTCTGACTTTTCCCCATTCCTAGTTGAATTTAGATGATATACTGAGGTACGAGCAACCTTGGAAAATGACTAAGGTAAGGTGGGAACCAAGGGGGGTTAAAAGAATTGAAAAGTATGTCCTTAGGCTCCAGTGCATTTGGAATTTGCAGGACCTATTTGCGGATGCTGATATGTATACCAGGAAAGAAGCTCAGGGACTTGCTCAACGTCGGGGAGCAGCTTCCGGGCATTTCACCATCTACCCACTCTAGTTCATTTTTAAATCTTGAGTCACCTCTCTATAGTGAGCTTAAGAAATCTCAGAGTATCTCATCCTACATTCATCTTGAGCGCAGTATGCCACTCTTAGTAAGCCAGTCATGGTCTTTGGCATTACCTAATCTGAGTTTTGTCAGTGAGGAGACGCCTTTGGTAGAAAGCAATGGGGACAACAAAAGAACAGATGTGCAAATTGGAGTTGACAGTACTAGCAATGGAACTTTTTCAGATACAAGAAGAATTGATCACCTGCGGGAGCCACTACGTGTGATGGATACAAAAGATTCAAAAATTGTGGGAATCTTGAGGAAGCATTTTTCATTAATTCCTGACCTTAGGTACGTGACGGGACTCAAGATCAGAATACCTTGCAGTTTAAGCTTTGAGTCAGACCTGTTTAATCACTCTGAGGATTCCAACATATCCAGTGACAACTTGGGTGAAATAGACACACTTCCAGCTCTGTATGCCACCGTGCTTAAGTTTTCATCGTCAGCTCCTTTTGGGAACATTCCAGTGTATCATGTACCTTTCCTTCTCTGCCAATCCTCTAAAAAGGACTACTCATTCAGCCAAACTAATTCACTGGAAATAGTTCCTGTTGGAAATGGTTATACAGAAGAAGAAAGGTTCCAGGCTGATGTAACGATTGAGTTGGAACCATGGGTACCACAACCGGGTGTCATTGATATTCACATTCAAGCAAATGCAGACAATGGTCAGATCATTGAAGGGCAGCTTGATAGTGTGAATGTGGGAATTGAAGATATGTTTCTGAAAGCTATTGTCCCTGATGATATTGCTGAAGATACTGCACCTAACTATAATCTGGAACTTTTCAATGCTTTGTGGGAAGCATGTGGCACATCATCCAGCACTGGGAGAGAGACCTTTATTTTAAAAGGAGGCAAAGGGGTTGCTGCAATCAGTGGAACCCAGTCGGTGAAGCTTCTAGAGGTTCCTTTCATGGCTTTGATTAACGGCGTTGAGAGATGCTTGGCGCCTTTTGTTGTCAGTGTCATTGGTGAACCTCTCACTCGCATCGTGAGAAGTGGCGAAATCATCAAAGACGTAGTTTGGAAGGATTTCGATTCAGATGGCATCTCTGAAGTTACAGATTCAGATGCCAAAAGGATGGATCAAGGTCCCCTTTATCTTCGATATGGGGAGGATGAAAATGATAAAGGGGGGGCTGCTGACATTCAAACGGTTAGAAAGAACATGGGCACATTCTTGATACTGATATTCCTTCCACCAAGATTCCATCTACTCTTTAAAATGGAGGTTTGTGATGTTTCAACACTAACTCGGGTTAGAACTGATCATTGGCCATGCCTGGCTTATGTTGATGAACTTCTGGAAGCTTTGTTTTATCAATGAAACTGTTTTGGTGTTGCTTCTTAAGCTGAACCCTGAATTCATCTGGCATATACCATAAAGTTATTATTGAGCAGCAAATGAAAACAAGGTCTTTAGTAGATTATTATTATTTTTTTAAAGAGATATTTTCATATTCTTCTTTTGATGACTGGAATTTAGGATGTATTAGATTTTTTTTTTTTTTTTTTTTAAACTAGGACTCGGCATGCTTTAGAAGAAAAATTAGTTTTTCAAACAACAATGAAAACAGGCTTTCTTTCTTTTTGTCTTGTTTTGTTTTTTTTTTCTGTAGGAAGGGACAACTAAATTGGTTTAAAATAAAATTAACTAAGTTTCTAGTCCGTGTCACTCCCATTACATCTATACGTAGATATGTTTCGACTCAAGAGGGAAGATCCTTAAGGAAAATAGGCTCTCTTTACACACCCGATCCAAATCTTTTTTTTTTTAAAGCATTATTTTGGACATTTTTAAAAATATTTTATACCATTTTATGTTTTTAAATATCACCCCTCTTATAAAAATAACATCACTGAACATCTGCACCATTTAACCCAAAACTGCAACTATGAACACCAATGAACATTAGTAGTGCCCAAAAGATTAAAACTGATGAAAACTGAAATCCAACTCCATTATCCTAAGGTTATCTTTTAAAACCATATATGCTATCTGCAAAAGTCCCCGTGGACTAAATGTTCCTTCACCACCACCTCCTTGGTCTTGGTCTAGTGGAAGCATCACGGATCCAACATGACAAAAATAATCAAAATAGAAACTTCAAAGATAATCCAGCATATTTACACTAGTAAACATCAAGTTTTTTCACTGACTTGATGATGTATAAATGAAGATAATTTAGTCACTAATGTCCGTAGGAAGCTGGCATAGGATTCTTTAGAACACCATGCTATGCAGCAAAAATTATACCAAAGCACTGTTCTCAAAACATGCATGGAAATTTAAACATCATCTCAACACTTCAATCATGTTCCATCATCTATTGAAAGGTTATAACACTGAAACTTTGCAAGTTTCTGAGTAAAGAGTATGACATAGCTATTTGTCTGATTATCAACTTTAATTAACCTACCTTTTACCAACAAGAATCAATCAAGTAAGAAATCCTTGGGAAGGGAAAACGTATTATCTACGCCAACAGGAGATTTGAATAAAAGAGATAAAAATTAGTCTAAACAAGCAATTCCGTCCAAGAATTAATGTCAGCCAAATCCCCAATCTGCACAGGATATAATCCATGCAGCAGCATTGCATTTCCTGAACCACCCAAACCCAAGCCATTGTTGTAGCTTTGACCACTCGCACAAGTACTTCTTCTATCATCGTAAAGAAACCAACTGCACAGGATATAAACCGTCAGCCAATGTTGTAGCTTTAACCACTCGCACAAGCACTTTTGTCATTGTAAAGAAACCAACTGCACAGGATATAAACCCCCTCAAAGATGGCTGCTGATGATGATAAGAAGCTTCTTCTAAGACATGGGGCACCAGCATCATTATGGCTCTCAGTAACTTGCTTTCTACTCCTAGACTTTTCACGCCCATCTGATTGTTTATCCCAATAGACTTGTTTATGACTGAAAATAGGGAATCAAAGAAACAATCATGTCCAAGAAATCAATTGACAGTCTGTGATTCAGGTGATGCAGTCAGGGGGGATACATCTCTAGAGCCCGCATATTTCTTCTTCTCATGTTTCCTCAGACTGACAGTTCTCCATAGCCTTAATTATACATTCCAATTCAGATGAGATGCTTTTGGATCCAAACAATTCATCAGAAAATTAACCATATTAACCATATGACATCATTCAGAATCTGTAATCCAGAGCGTATCAGCAATCTCATATACGCATCAACAATTAGACTATTGTGCCTAGCCAAAGACATCACTAGTGCCATGTGTAAATTAGTTTGCAAGTGCTTGTCCAGAGCTCCAGCTACCCTTTGACACACCTCATTCACCATCTCACGGGCAAGAACCTCATAAAGTGAAATTGTGTACTCCCCAGAAGCACCGATTTCTTTGGTCTCAGAACCTGAGCAAGATGGCTTTGGAATCCAAATCTTTCGTATATGATTTCAAGGCTTTCATTGCAGATTTTCTACCATCAGCATCTTGTCAAAATTCCCAATCTGCACAGGATATAATCCATCCAGCAGCATTGCATTTCCTGAACCACCCAAACCAAAGCCAATGTTGTAGCTTTGACCACTCGCACAAGCACTTCTTTTATCATTGTAAAGAAACCAACTATGATAAAACTGATGAAAAGCTGTGTGATAAAACTGATGAGAAGCTGTGGTGATGAAACTGATGCGGTTTGGTGAGGCTAAAACAAAATAGTCTAACCTCTACCTTTAAAATATATATCCAACCTGAAAAAACAGAAGCAAAAGTAACGTTCAGTCAATCTGAAAAAACAGAAGCACGAACGCACACAGGCAGTAGGGTAAGCTTTAAAACTTAAACAGAAAAATTGAAAAAATCAGCCAATCCAATGATATAATCCCACAATCCAAATAAAGAATTAAATATTTGCAGCCATAGGTAAGAAACACAATAATCTCATAAATCCAAATACAAAACAAAAATTCAAACTTTGTAGCCACATTAGCTCCATTTCTATGCTACAGTAATGAAAATTACCAGAATAAATCCACGTAGATACAAATGTTCAAAGGATTAACTTCTGATTTCTTATGAATAATAAAACCAAAAGAATAAAAGCAAAACACTAAGTAATACAAATCTAAAGAGTCGCTGAGATTCGAACCACCATTTTTCGGTGAGGCAGCGGAAATATACAAGCTGCTGCCGGAGAGGAACGGTAACTATGGGGGAAAACGAAGGAATGGGGTTGGGGATTCGGGCTTGGAGCCGGATAAGGGAGAGAACGCGGGAAGTCGGGGAAGGACCGACACGAAAGAAACGAGGGTACCGACGGACAGATTTGTGGTGGGTTGTGGTGTAGTAGTCACGGCGGCCGACGGTGGAGGGAGGTGATAGATCGCCAAGGTAGTGTTATATCACCGCCATTTGAGTTATTGAAGGACCCATTTTTTAAAAAAATTTCTTTATCTTGTTAAGTATCGCCCCTAATTCTTATTTTTCGGCCCCTTAATATTTATCTTTTGCCCTCCTATTATTACTTAATTGTCCTTAATTAATTTACTAAAAATTTATAAGTCCCTTTTTAAAATAACAAGAAATTATAAAAATTATGATTAAAGTAACGTAAATGAGCGGAACTATAAATGAAATTTTTAATGGATAGTTTTATTAAATTGATTAAAGGTGGTTAGGTAATTTAATATATTAATATATTTTATATTTAAATATGATGATTGGCATTTCTTAATTTGTCAAGGATAATTTGGGTATAAAAAGGGCGCGAAATAACAAAATAGGAAGCGCGAAATAGGCCTTCACGATCTAAAATTATACCGTAGGACTAGTAGTAAAGTTGGAGTTATACATTTACCCGATTTTTAAAAATCGGGTTAATAGGGAAAAAATTAGGCAAAAATCGGGTTTTCTAATGAGTTTGCCCTATCAGGCGCATTAAATGCGCCTGAAAGGAAAGAAAGATTCACGCGTGCGATTTTCCAGTTGCACAACACCACGGCGTCTTCACTTACGTTCGACAAGACACGAGCCGTGTTTTTGAGCCTCGAAACCATGCTTTTTTACTACATTTTTTTGCACATCGGATAATAATGATGACGGAGGTTGATATCAAGGTTAAAATTTGGGATATATCATCATGTTCATCTTCAGCGTGTTTCAAAATTTGAATCCGAGCATTGTGGTATTTATTTCATCCAGTGTAAGAGCCCCGACAGTTGATGTAAAGTCGCGCTGTATTGGTGTAAAGTCGCAAGTTTACACCAACCAAACTTTATTGTTAACTGAGTTTGATATACTTTCTATGGGGGAAATAGTTCATTTCATTAAAGGAAATGGTTTAGGTGTTTGCAAAAGTGGTGGAAATCGTTATACCGTGCAAGTAATATGTTGTGCTAGGTTACTATTTCTCATATATTTTTTGTTATTTAATGAATATGCATTTGATGTAAAATTCCGTCTTTCTTTATTTGTTTCAGATTCGGAACCACGCGATGATGAAACAATGTCTTCTCTTGTTGATATAATAGCCGAGAGTGAGGAGCAAGCATATGAACTTTAAAATTCATATGCTTGGGATCTTGGTTTTGGTGTTCGTTTAGAGAAAGATAGAAAGAGAAGTGACGGAACAAGGTATTGGAGGATAATTGTTTGCTGTAAAAATGGTAAGAAGAAGGAGAATTGTAAGATAGACCAAATCTTCTCCAAGATTGATAATCGTTGTGATTGTTTGGCTTGTATTGAAATAAAAAAAGGCCTGAAGATGGTTTATGGGTCGTCACAAAGCATTTCCAAAAGCATAATCACGTTATGTGTATGGAGAATGAAAGACATTTGTTACGTTCTCATAGGAAGCTGTCCAAAGCATCTATTGATTTTTTTCATTCAATGAAATCTGCGGGGATATCTGTTTGGGATAGTTAAAAGCTTCTGTATGAAGATGAGAGTTTGTGTAAAACATTTTTTGTTGGTGTAAAATGCTTTTTGTTGGTGTAAAATGATGTTTGTTGGTGTAAAATGATCATACTATTATTTTGGTGTAAAATGATATTTGTTGGTGTAAAATGATCGTACTGTTATGTTGGTGTAAACTGGAACTTTACATCAAATTTGATGTAAAGTGCGAGTTTACACCATTGTTAATGTAAAGTGCCAGTTTACACTATTGTTGATGTAAACTGACACTTTACAACAACAAACAGTACTTTACACCAACAAATAGTATTTTACACAAACGAACAGTACTAATCTCTTTCTGTAAAGAACTGTTTATTGGTGTGCAATTATCTTAGTTTGTGTAAAGTACTGTTTATTGGTGTAAAATGATGTTCGGATGTGCAAAATTCTCGTACTGATCTCTTTGTATATAGTACTGTTTGTTGGTGTAAAGTACTTTTTGTTGGTGTAAAAAGTCAGTTTACATCAACAAGGGTGTAAACTGGCATTTTAACACCAAAAAGAAATCTGATGTTAAATATATATTTTTGTTTTATGTCACATAATAAACAAGAATGAATGTTATGTAGGCCGGAGGTCGATAAAACGTTGGTTTTACAGCAAGGGATGTATACAAGAGTTGGAAAAAAAAAAGAAGATTAATTGATGGCAGTGATTCGAATGCTTTGATAGAGATATTGAAATACAGGGCTTCTCACGAGAAAGATTTTTTCTTTGATTTCGAATTTGATAATGAGTCTTCTTTGAAAAATATTTTTTAGAGAGATAGTCAAATGAAGACTGATTACAATCAATTTGGTGATTTTTTTAATCCATGATACCACGTATCATACTAATAAATATGATTTGATATGTGGTCCATTTATTGGATTTGACAACCACAAGAAAGATGTCATGTTTGGAATTGGTTTTTTGAGGAACGAGAAATTTGAATCATTTGTTTGGTTGTTTTTTGCATTCTTGAGGTCAATGGACAATAAGCATCTGATAACTATATTAACTGATCAATTAGCATCCATGGGAAAGGCGATTCAAGAGATATTTGCTGGTTTACGCCATCGTCTTTGCATTTGACATATCATTAAAAACTCCAAGAGCAAAATTGGTTTTCTTAGACAGCAACTAGGTTTCTCTGAGTTGTTTTATAGATTGCTTGTCAAAGTGGGCATCGTGGATGAATTTAATTACCACTGGAAGAGGTAATTTTATCTGCTTGTTGAATTTTACATCAACGATTGATGTAAAATGACATTTTACATCAACGACTGATGTAAAATGACATTTTATATCATTTGATTGTCAGAACCTTAGTGAACATGTATTATGTGTTTTCAGGATGGAACAAAAATATGGTTGCGAAAACAATGAGTGGTTGAAAAACACTTACGATTCAAGGGAGAAGTGGTGCCCTGCTTTCAGCAAGGATTATTTTTCTGGGGGAACATTATATTCTTAGAGGAGTGAAAGTACAAATAACTCTATTTCTAGAAGATTGTCTAAGACTTCAACATTATGTGATTTTTACCATCAATTTGTCGATGTTGTTCTTGATCGGCGATACCCAGCTGCTTGCGAAGACCATAGGTGCTTCTATAGTAATGTTGATGTGCCTGTTAAACAATGTCTAATGTTGAATCATGCTCGTGAAGTGTACACACTAGAGATGTACACATATTTTGAGAAATAATATCTTAATATGCTGGAATTGAAGATGGAACAGAAGTCCAAATCAAATGGTGTATGTGTTTGAACTTTGGATTCCAAAAGAAGATGAGAATGATCCCATATTCCGTCATGTTGTTATTTATGATAACAATGATTATTCTGTGAGGTGTACTTGCAAAAAGTTTTCTGAAGTTGGGATTCTATGTTCTCATTGTCTCTGTGTCATTTTTCAGAACAATTTTACTGTATTTTTTCTCTTCTGATGTCAATGATGTAAATTAGTAAAAACTGATGTAAAATATTATAATTTTCTTTTTTTTTACCTCTTTGCAGAAAATTCCTCAAATGTATATCTTCGATAGGTGGACAAAAGCTGCTTCAGTGTCCCGTAATGGAAAGTTTAATGTTTCAGAAGAGTCGATGTGTTCATCATCAAGTTTTTCACCACCTTTGTGGAGGGCAGATACTAGTAGAAGGTATTTGGATTTAATTAGATTATTTCATACCAGTGAGATTGGTCGCGGTATTTTGGAAGAGTACTATGTGAAAGCTAAAGATGCACTTGATGCCCAAACTGACATTGTGGATGAGAATTTTGAATTGCCTTCGTCGAAGAAGATTAGAGATCCCACTTCGAGGAGAGCAAAAGATGTCCGGAATGTTTGTTTCAAGAGTACAGTTGAGAAACGGGTGCATAAAGCCAAATTGAAACATCAAAGGAAAAAGAAGGATTGTCGTTAACGATATTTTGAGAGAAAACATGGAATTTAGATGTAAAATGTTTTTTGTAAAGTACTGTTCGTTTGTGCAAACTGCTGATCGCTGGTATAAAGTACTGATATTTCTTTGTTGGTGTAAAGTACTCTTTGTTTGTACTGTTCGTATGTGTAAAATGATGATTGTTGGAGTAAAGTAGTATTTGTTTGGTTAAAATGATGTTGGATGGTGTAAAATCTTCGTTCTGATTTGTTGGTGTAAAGTTCTACTTGTTTATGTAAAATGCTGACAATTAGTGTAAAGTATTGTTCGTTTGTATAAAATTCTGATCGTTGGTGTAAAGTATTGATCTTTCTGATTTGTTGGTGTAAGTACTATTCGTTAGTGCAAACTGCTGATCGCTGGTGTAAACTGTTACTTGTTTGTGTAAACAGATGATTGTTGGTGTAAAGTACTGTTCATTTGTGTAAACTGCTGATCGTTGGTGTAAAGTACTGTTCATATGTGTAAAATGGTGATTGTTGGTGTAAAATAGAGTTTGTTAAAATGATGTTGGATGGTGTAAGATCTTCGTTCTGATTTGTTGGTGTAAAGTTCTACTTGTTTATGTAAAGTTCTGACAGTTGGTGTAAAGTACTGTTCGTTTGTGTAAAATTCTGATCATTGGTATAAAGTGCTACTTATTTGTGTAAACTGATGATCGTTGGTGTAAGGTACTGTTCGTTTGTGTAAACTGCTGATCACTGGTGTAAAGTACTGTTCATATGTGTAAAATGATGATTGTTGGTGTAAAGTAGTGTTTGTTAGGTTAAAATGATGTTGGATGGTGTAAAATCTTCGTTCTGATTTGTTGGTGTCAAGTTCTACTTGTTTGTGTAAAATTCTGATCGTTGGTGTAAAGTACTGATCTTTCTGATTTATTGGTGTAAAGTACTGTTCGTTTGTGTAAATGATGATTGTTGGTGTAAAGTAGTGTTTGTTGGGTTCAAATGATGTTGGATGGTGTAAAATCTTTGTTTTGATTTGTTGGTGTAAAGTTCTACTTGTTTATGTAACGTGCTGACAGTTGGTGTAAAGTACTGTTCGTTTGTGTAAAATTCTGATCGTTGGTGTAAAGTACTGATATTTCTGATTTATTGGTGTAAAGTCTTGTTCGTTTGTGTAAACTGCTGATCGTTGGTGTAAAGTGCAATTTGTTTGTGTAAACTGATGATGGTTGGTGTAAAATACTGTTCGTTTGCGTAAACTGTTGGTCGTTGGTGTAAAGTACTGTTCTTTTGTGTAAAATGATGATTGTTGTTGTAAATTACTGATCTTTTTGATTTTTTGGTGTAAAATGATACTTGTTTATGTAAAGTGCTGACAGTTGGTGTAAAGTAATGTTCGTTCTGATTTGTTGGTGTAAAGTGCCACTTGATGTATAAAAAATCAAACATCAATTAACATAGAAGATGATTTTTACATAATTGAAGAAATGTAGAAAAACTTAACAACAAATAGATCTCTGTCCTACATCAATATAATTCTTTAACAGTTGAATCTTAGTTTTTATAGTAAAAATCTGATATCTTTCTCTTTAGTGGAACCAGGAGGTTATTGTGTGGCGACATTAGGAAGTTAAACAGGTACTTCACCTTTAACATTTTCAAAATCTCAGCATTGTACTTCGCAGCAATCATGTCATAGTCATAGTCAAAACCTTGTGCCCATCATAAAGCTCCATATGCCTCATGACGTAGAGGCCACAATTGAATCCGTCAGGGTTTTTCTATTTGAGGTCAGCGTAGATCCATTTCCAAAAGTAGCAATTCTCATAGCGTTTAGATCAAGGTGTATATGTAGTCCAGTCTTGGAAGTAGTATACCTGTAGCAGTATTAAATGATGTTAAATATATCCTTATTTATGTAGAACAACATTTTACACAATTTTTTTTTTACGTAAAATGACTTCTTTACATCAAAGTTGATGTAAGATGATATTTTTACATAAAAAATGTTGTAAAATGTATATTATTATAGTAAATTGTACTTACTAATTTCTTGGGAAGATCACCGTAGGATCCTTAGTCTCCGCATGCGTTGTCAAACAGTACCACCTATTTTTTGTTGCTGTTGATGCACACTAACACGTAGTAAGTTCCCTAGGTGAATTGGGAAGAATACCTGCATTATGTATACAGAGGTATGAGTTTGTTTTCTTAAATGTGATGTAAACTATGAAAAATGGATACTCATTACCATGGACGGCTGAAAAGAACCTTCATTTTTCTTGATGAATTATAACTCCGATGTCATTTGTGAAGAGAGTCTGTGTACACATGTTTTGTTCTTTCCTCTGGGCAATCCTACGTCGTTCACAATGAGTTGCAATATTTTGTAGATGTAAAGTGGAGAGGTTATGATCAAACCGTATCACACAGAAAGTTGAAGGTTTCTCACTGTGTCAAAGTGATGTAAAGTAGTGGGTAACTATTAACTTACCGAAAACTAGAGTGTGAAGATAAACTTTGAAGGTTTCTCACTTTGTGTCAAATTTTTTGTTCTACTTAAGTGGTATGACCAACAATCAATGATAGCCGTATCCAACCATTGTCCCCAAATCATTCTTCACATCTATTCCCTGTCGATGGTAAGATTTCCATCCCCGCTAAATAGTTGCTCGCTGCCAAGTGTTATAAAGCACAATGTTGATATAAACTATACTGGTGTAAACTGACTTATGTAAAATAGATTGATGTAAGGCAAGAATACTGACTTGATTGATCTGCCTTTGCTTGTATCTGCAGGTAACAGTGCGTAGTCATTGACAATTCTCTCTTTTTCCGAGAGACTCGCAAGTGTATCTTTCCTCCAGCTGGTGATGTAAGGAGACAACAATTTTCTTAATTTTTTTACTGCTCTATGTGCCCTGTTTGGACAGAATGCAGCTACATCTTCAGTGTTATCAGGATCTCCCATAATTATGCTGAAATGTTGAATTCAAATAGTTCATTCGATATTTAATGTTAAATTACATCAAACGGGAGATAATAAAATTACTTACTCAAAGTCAGCCTCGTGTGCAAATAATGGTTGAGCCATGAATTCAAGTTTCCTTACCAAGTGGGATTGAACATCTTGAATGGACGCATGAACCAAGGCTATTGCTCCATCCACATCCGGCGTTTTCTCTATTCCAGTTTCCTGAAATTTATTAACCAAACGAACTGGCGTTAGTTGTGAAAAGCCTATATCAAAATATGGAGTTTTTGGTGTTCTTTTCTTAATAGGAATGCCCGTCTGCCCAACGCTTTTTTCAACAACATCAGCCAACAGGCACATTTGTTTTAAAAACTGTGTGTTTGGTTGTTAGTTTTGAATACAGAAAAGGATGGCTTGTATCAAAAACTAATATCTACAGTTGACATATCATTTTGTTTCAGTATTAAATTGTTCTATTATATCATAGAACTAGATAACGGGGTGTGGAAAGACACAGTAGATACCGTTATTGGTTAAAGTATTGATATATAAAAAATATGCTCTTAACTGAGATAGTCTGAACATACTATCGGTATAGGTTATCGTGTGGTTTGGAAATTAGTTTATCTAAACTAATTAAAATCACACAGATATGCCCGGGGCATATTGAGCACGACCAATTTGGATAGAATTGACTTGTACTGATCGGCGTAGTCAATTCGATCCTAGTATTCAGTCTCTCAATCACGAGATTGGGACGGGCGTGAGAGTTAGATATCGTATGCTTTGATGTGCCAAAGAGTGCGGTCAATTGAGGCCTATACCTCGGTAGGTTGGGTATGTGGTGCTTAGCTTCTTAAGTGCCGTTGCTAGTCAGAGGAATCCACGTACCGGTTCACCGGGTTGATGGTGAAGGAAAACTGAACAAGCCCGGGCTAAATCGAAAACCTCACTTTCGTGCAATGCATTCCAGAATCGGAAGCTTTCGACCAAGCTCAGGCTCAAATTAGTTTACCCATGAACGGATCTAGGCTTATACTTATTTAATTTATTAATCGGGACACAAAAATTAAATCTTTAATTAAAGCGGAATTTAAAGATTCTACCTTTTGTAGCGAAGTCCCTTGCCTAAAGAAAAACCAAATCTTTGCTGCGATTTCCACAAGAAATCCAATCGATTCTCCAAGAACACTCCGAATATTGCGTGGGCAATAATCTATCGGGGCTTACTCGATTAACCCACGAAAACCCACTAGAAATCTTTCAGATTAAACTCAAAATTCTGCCTAAAAACTGATCTTCCTTTTGCTGGACTGCTCGCACCGAATGTCTGCTTAGGAAAATAACCCACCGCCGGACTTAATCACCAACAGCCCGCCTGAACTCAGCCACCATCCAGCCGTGATCTAGACAACCATCATCACGGATCACCAACAGAGATCTACGTGATGATGGTCGAATCAACGCGCGGACAGCAGGCTGAGCAAACTGGAGCCGGGATGAAATAACTGCCCAGTCCGGCGGAAACCCTGAAGCAGCGGCAAAATAAAACCAGCAGTCCGATAATAATAACCCACAAATGAAGAAGGTAAGATCTTTAGGCTGAGTTCAATCCGAGGAGCAAGATAGCAAGTTCGTTTTTGAGAGATAACTTCAAGAAGAAGAAGTTCTCTCTCTAGAACTTTCTTACTCTAGGTGCAAGACTTGTCTTGCAAGATTTCTTAGCTTTCTTTAGTCTCAAGTTATTCTATTTATAGTAGCTCGATTGGAGACCTAATGGGCTCTCGAGTTAGGCCTTAAAATTTGACTTTCGTTGACCTCTAAGTCTTCCCGACTAATCAACTCCAATCGACCCATTTAAATTAATTTATTTAATCCACTTTGTTAATTTAATTTAATCGAACCCTTAGAATTAATTAATTCAAAAACAAATTAATTTCTAAATTCACTTTGTCGATTAAATATTAATTAAACCTTTTGGATTAATTAATTTACCTTGTCGATTAGTCAAACGCATAATCGGTCGTACAACTATCGGACCAATTATGGAACTACCGCTCGAAAATGACTTTACATCGCGCCATTATATTTTATTCTATCTCCCCAGATTAAAGATCTAGTGCTCGTCGATTTATCAATTTATTGACAAATTAATTCACCGACTTCTTGGTTTCTGAGATTAGTACCACTCGTCCTTTTATTATACCGAACATGAAGTTCACCGGCCGGGTTTAGTATAATAACCTTACGAGCTCATTTCGGGAGCACCATCAACCCTGCGAACCGGTACGTGGATTCCTTCGACTAGCAACGGCACGTAAGAAGCTAAACACCGCATACCCAACTTACCGAGGTATTGGCCTCAATTGACCTCACTCTTTGGCAAATCAAAGCACACGATATTCAACCCTCACGCCCGTCCCAATCTCGGGATTGAGAGACGGAATACTAGGACCGAATTGACTACGCCGATCAGTATAAGTCAATTCTATCCAAACTGGTCGTGCTCAATATGCCCCGGGCATATCTGTGTGATTTAAACTAGTTTAGATAAACCAATGATATGTCGACACCCCGTTATCTAGTTCTATGATATAATGGAAAAAATTTATACTGAAACAAAATGATATGTCATCTGTGGATATTAGTTTTTGATACAAGCCATTACTTTTCTGTATTCAAAACTAACAATCTCCCACTAATACTCAAAGCTATGCTAAGAAGTACAAAAACTGTCCAACCCGCTATTACACTGCTGTCATAATGAAATCTCCAGAACACCTTTAAGCTCACTCACATGGCTCTCTCAAGAATCTGACTCCCATGCCCTCCACATGCCTCTTAAAGACCTTTGGGGTCAATGGCTTGGTGAAAGGATCTGCAAGGTTGTCCTCTGAAGCTATCTTGGCCACGATCACGTCTCTCCTCTTTACGATCTCTCGTATCAGGTGGTACTTGCGCTCTATGTGTTTACTCGCTTTATGGGCTCGTGGTTCCCTTGAGTTAGCAACTGCACCATTGTTATCACAATAAACTGTGATAGACCTAGGTAACTCAGGAACCACATCTAAGTCCATCAGGCCTGAGCCATACAGCCTCTTTCGCTGCCTCTGAAGCGGCAACGTACTCGGCCTCCATGGTAGAGTCCGCCACAAATTTCTGCTTGACACTCTTCCATACTATGGCTCCACCTCCCAGAGTAAACACAAACCCAGAGGTAGACTTACTCTTGTCCAAATCTCCTTGAAAGTCCGAATCTGTGTAACCCAATGGTACAAGCTCCTGCGCTCTATAAACTAGAACATAATCTCTCGTCCTGCGCAAGTACTTGAGAATGCATTTTACTGCCTCCCAGTGAGCCTTCCCAGGGTTACTCTGATATCTGCTAACCATGCCAACGACAAAGCAAATATCAGGCCTCGTGCACAACATAACATACATAAGGCTACCCACTGCAGAAGCATAGGGTACCGCCTTCATGGCATCTATCTCCTCAGCAGTCTTAGGACACTGCTCCTTAGACAAATGCACTCCATGCCTGAAAGGTAGTGAACCCTTCTTGGAGTTCTGCATGTTAAAACGGGCCAGAATCGTGTCTATGTAGGATGCCTGAGAGAGAGTTAGAAAACGTCTCCTACGATCTCGAATAATCT
This sequence comes from Knoxia roxburghii, assembly GCA_030378225.1. Taxonomy (NCBI): domain Eukaryota; kingdom Viridiplantae; phylum Streptophyta; class Magnoliopsida; order Gentianales; family Rubiaceae; genus Knoxia; species Knoxia roxburghii. The sequence goes on along the minus strand of CM059415.1, from coordinate 37,033,651 downwards.
TGATCCCAAGGATATGTCCAGCCTCTCCCAAATCCTTCATATCGAATTGCCTGGACAACCATGCCTTTACGTCTGACAACACCTTCTTACTGTTGCCAATAAGAAGAATGTCATCTACGTAAAGTACGAGGAACACCACCATATCACCATCACGCCTGCGATAAACACACTGCTCATCCGGAGACTGAGTGAATCCATAGGACTGGATAACCTCATCAAAACGAATGTTCCAAGATCTGGATGCTTGCTTAAGTCCATAAATGGGCCTCCTAAGCCTACATACCTTGTGCTCTTGGCCTTTAACAATGAAGCCCTCTGGTTGCTGCATAAAGATGGTCTCCTCAAGACTTCCATTAAGGAAAGCTGTCTTGACGTCCATCTGCCAAATCTCATAGTCCATATGAGCAGCTATGGCCAAGAGAATCCGGATTGACTTAAGCATAGCTACTGGGGAAAAGGTCTCCTCATAATCGATCCCTTCTTTCTGAGTATACCCTTTCGCCACAAGCCTAGCCTTGAAGGTCTCAACCCTCCCGTCAGATCCTCTCTTTCACTTGTAAACCCATTTGTACCCAATAGGCCTAAACCCATCAGGAAGGTCTACCAGCTCCCAGACTTGATTTGAGTCCATAGAACCCATCTCAGCAATCATCGCTCTCTGCCAAGAATCTGCATCTTTATCCTAGAGAGCCTCATTGTAGTTAACTGGGTCTGGTTCATGAGCGCCAGGGATAAAGTCCGAAGACTCACCCAAACCCATGTACCTCTCGGGCTGTCTCACAACCCTCCCACTACGACGAGGCGCAGCCTGTGCAAGAGCATCATCTGTGATAGTGTGCAGTCTCTTGTGGTGTGTCTTCCTGTACATGTGCATCTGGAATAGTGGACTGACTTCTAAGCTCTTCTAATACTACCTTGCTGCTTGACTTGTGATCTAAAATATAGTCCTCCTCAAGAAATCTGGCATTAGTGCTGACCACCACCTTCTGATCCTGAGGACTATAAAATAAACCACCTCTAGTTCCTTTGGGGTAGCCTATAAACAGCATAACCTTAGATCTCGCCTCTAACTTGCCTGCATCTGCCTCGAGCACATGTGCTGGACAACCCCAAATCCTGAGATGTCTCAGACTAGGCTTTCGCCTACTCCACAACTCTACTGGGGTCGTAGGCACAGACTTAGATGGCACAAGGTTGAGGATAAAACATGCTGTATCCAAGGCATAACCCCAAAATGAGGTAGGCAACTCACTGTAACTCATCATCAATCTAACCATCTCCATAAGAGTCCTGTTCCTCCTCTCTGCTACACCATTCTGCTGGGGTGTGCCAGGTGCAGACAGCTGGGTCTGAATACCCTCCTCTGACAAATAGGTCCTAAATTCACTAGAGAGGTATTCGCCACCGCGATCAGACCGCAGTGACTTGATACTCTTACCCAGATGGTTCTCCACCTCTGCTTTGAATTCTCTGAACTTGCCAAAGCATTCAGACTTGTGGCGCATCAGATATATGTATCCATATCTAGAGTAATCATCCGTGAAAGTCACGAAATACTCATAACCACCTCTAGCCTGAACTGACATAGGCCCACACACGTCAGAATGAATCAGCTCTAAAACCTCCTTGGCCCTATACCCCTTCGCCTTAAAAGGCCTCTTGGTCATTTTACCCTCCAAGCAGGACTCACAGGTCGAATAGCTGTCAATATCTAGTAAGTCCAAAGACCCACTCTTGACCAACCTTTGAATCCTACTAAGGTTGATATGACCTAGTCTTAGGTGCCAAAGATAAGTCTGATTCAAAGGGGAAGACTCTTTTCTCTTATTATGATTCGGTGATGAGTTACTAGTTTCTGTGTTTTGCATAACTGGGGAGTAAGTCTTATTAAAAACAAATTGTCAACCAATGTACCGGAACATATAAGTTTCTTGCATTTTCTAATAAAAACCGAACCGTCAGAAAATACACACTTATAACCATCCAAAACAAGTTTTGAAACCGAAAGCAAGTTCTTTTGAAAACTAGGTACATAAAGACAATCCTTTAAATATAAAATAGAGTCTGAAAAATAAAGACTAATAACTCCTACTGCAGCCACAGAAACTCTGGTAGTATCCCCAAGGTAGACCTGCAACTCTCCCTCTCTAAGCAGCCGGGTCACTTGGAACCCCTGCAAAGAATTACAAACATGATCAGTGGCTCCTGAATCCACACACCAAGTATCTGTGGGAATCGCCGCTAAACACGTTTCAGTGACTAGGGAAAATTTACACATACCTCGAGGCTTTGGGCAGTCCTTCTTCCAATGTCCCGCTTTGCCACATCTGAAGCATTTGCCTCTCGGCTTCTGCTTCTTGGCAATGCCCGCCTTGGGTCCATGACTGGCTCCTGCTTTCTGGCCTCTCTTCCTCTTTTGCTTCCTGGCTTTGGGCCCAGCAGAGGAACCTGAGGGACCAACAGTAGCCAAGGCTTGCTTCTTCTCTGCGAAGAGGCTCTCAGCAGACACCAATGCAGTCACGAGCTCAGAAAGTGAATATGAGAGATTCCCCATATTATAGTTCAATCGAAACTGCTCAAAACTGGGAGGCAAGCTCTGAAGGATGATATCGACCTGGGTTTCCCCATTAATCTCACCTCCCAATAACTCAATCTCATTGATGCAACCAATCATGTCCAGTACGTGATCTCTCATTGAAGTGCCCTCAACCATCTTAGCATTCATGAGTTTCCTCATAGCTGACTGCTTGGCTGCCCTGCCCTGATGTCCAAACATCTCCCTGAGGTTGAGCATCATATCGTAGGCTGAGGTCATCTGCTGATGCTGGTGCTGTAGTACACTTGACATGGAAGCCAAGATGTAGCACCTGGTCATCTCATCAGCCTTCTGCCACCTCGTATATGGCTCTCGCTGCTCAGGGGTGGCATCATCGCTGGGCTTAGGGGGGCACTTCTCAGTGAGCACGTACTTGTAACCCTCAGCGGTAAGGACAATGTCCAGGTTACATTTCCAATCAATGTAATTTGGACCGTTGAGTTTGTTTTGGTTCAGAATGACAGCTAGCGGGTTGAACGACATATCAGCTGAAAATAAACAAACAAGTCTCAGTATAATTTTTCAAAAATATTGAAAAATCCTCAGAAAAGAAATATAATCTTCTACCGACATCTCTCACACCGGGATTAACGCAGGTCACGATGGGTGAACGTCTACGCCAACCCACATTCGTTTGAGAAGAACCGAAGTTCATTAATTTCATTATCTGACCAACGATCTTATGATCAATGAAATTAATAGTCGATAATTTTAGCCGTACATGTACATAGCGTAACCTCGATGGGAGGGATACTATAAACAGTACACTAAGTGTATGCCATTACGTGACTTCTAAGTTTGTTACTTAGGGTACTAATGCGCCTCGGATGGCGAGGGTGTCGCAACTTTTCCCAATTAAACATACTATAGTCATCCCTTTAGAAATTCATTCCGGTTATATCTGTGATTGAAAACTCATCCGATAGGGAGGAAGGTCTAAGCCAGCACGCAAGTTTAACCACATCACCAATGAACCCGTAATGGAGGTCATGGGGCTATTAACCAACCCGCTCCCACTTAGATTTTTAATTAATTTCAATTCGCCCTGGTTTTCTCGGTTTTCTACGTAATTAGGAATCACCCAAAATTACGATAAACCAAAACCTGGGTTTTCTCGGTTTTCTACGTAATTAGGAATCACCCAAAATTACGATTAAACCAAAACCCGCGAATTTAATTAAGTTTGAGGATTTTTACGTTTTAACATGCAATATCTTAACTATGGATATTCGCACCCAAAAAACCGTTGGAGTTTTAATATGCGAATAATCTACCTTAGTTAATTGCACATTACCCTTTAAAAACATTTGGTTTGGATTTCGAAAATCACACAATCAACAAAAAATCATAAATATGGGCAATTAAATAAAGTAAAATTTCCCGACTATTATGGCCTTCTCTATCGTTGATTCTTTGACGCCTCGGTGACACTTCCCGTCGTGTCCCTCCCACTCGTTATTTGGATTCCTCTCGATTCGCCCGGGTTTTCTCGGTTTACTACGTAATTAGGAACCACCCAAAATTACGATAAACCAAAACCCGTGAATATAAGTTACCCAAAATAACGTCTTCGTCATAGTACATAAATTCCTATATACAAAGGCATTTTCTAGGAATTTAAAGACGACATGATTAGATCAAATCCTACTACAAGATTTTTCTAATCCTACACGGCTTCCAGCTCGTGGTTATTACTATTACAGAAATTTCCATTCAAAAATAAAACAAGCCCGGACATGTCCCGGGGTTTATGAATGAAAATTAAATTTCTACCATAATAGCCGGGAAACCAATAACCACATGTTTATGCATTTCGACAAAAATAATAATGCCAAAATAAAGCCGTGTAATAAATCAAACAAGTATAAGACCGAAACCAACGCTCTGATACCAATTTGAAGGAAAACTGAACAAGCCCGGGCTAAATCGAAAGCCTCACTTTCGTGCAATGCATTCCAGAATCGGAAGCTTTCGACCAAGCTCAGGCTCAAATTAGTTTACCCATGAATGGATCTAGACTTATACTTATTTAATTTATTAATCGGGACACAAAAATTAAATCTTTAATTAAAGCGGAATTTAAAGATTCTACCTTTTGTAGCGAAGTCCCTTGCCTAAAGAAAAACCAAATCTTTGCTGCGATTTCCACAAGAAATCCAATCGATTCTCCAAGAACACTCCGAATATTGCATGGGCAATAATCTATCGGAGCTTACTCGATTAACCCACGAAAACCCACTAGAAATCTTTCAGATTAAACTCAAAATTCTGCCTAAAAACTGATCTTCCTTTTGCTGGACTGCTCGCACCGAATGTCTGCTTAGGAAAATAACCCACCGCCGGACTTAATCACCAACAGCCCGCCTGAACTCAGCCACCATCCAGCCGTGATCTAGACAACCATCATCACGGATCACCAACAGAGATCGACGTGATGATGGTCGAATCAACGCGCGGACATCAGGCTGAGCAAACTGGCGCCGGGATGAAATAACTGCCCAGTCCGGCGGAAACCCTGAAGCAGCAGCGAAATAAAACCAGCAGTCCGATAATAATAACCCACAAATAAAGAAGGTAAGATCTTTAGGCTGAGTTCAATCCGAGGAGCAAGATAGCAAGTTCGTTTTTGAGAGATAACTTCAAGAAGAAGAAGTTCTCTCTGTAGAACTTTCTTACTCTAGGTGCAAGACTTGTCTTGCAAGATTTCTTAGCTTTCTTTAGTCTCAAGTTATTCTATTTATAGTAGCTCTATTGGAGACCTAATGGGCTCTCGAGTTAGCCTTAAAATTTGACTTTCGTTAACCCTAAGTCTTCCCGACTAATCAACTCCAATCGACCCATTTAAATAAATTTTTTAATCCACTTTGTCAATTTAATTTAATCGAACCCTTAGAATTAATTAATTCAAAAACGAATTAATTTCTAAATTCACTTTGTCGATTAAATATTAATTAAACCTTTTGGATTAATTAATTTACCTTGTCGATTAGTCAAACGCATAATCGGTCGTACCACTATCGGACCAATTATGGAACTACCGCTCGAAAACAACTTTACATCGCGACATTATATTTTATTCTATCTCCCTACATTAAAGATCTAGTGCTCGTCGATTTATCAATTTACTGACAAATTAATTCACCGACTTCTTGATTTCCGAGATTAGTACCACTCGTCCTTTTATTATACCGAACATGAAGTTCACTGGCCGGGTTTAGTATAATAACCTTACGAGCTCATCTCGGGAGCACCATCAACCCGGCGAACCGGTACGTGGATTCCTCCGACTAGCAACGGCACGTAAGAAGCTAAACACCGCATACCCAACTTACCGAGGTATTGGCCTCAATTGACCTCACTCTTTGGCAAATCAAAGCACACGATATCCAACCCTCACGCCGTCCTAATCTCGGGATTGAGAGACGGAATACTAGGACCGAATTGACTACGCCGATCAGTATAAGTCAATTCTATCCAAACTGGTCGTGCTTAATATGCCCCGGGCATATCTGTGTGATTTAAACTAGTTTAGATAAACCAATTTCCAAACCACACAATAACCTATACCGATAGTATGTTCAGACTATCTCAGTTACGAGCATACTTTTTATATATCAATACTTTAACCAATAACGGTATCTACTGTGTTTGTCGATACCCCGTTATCTAGTTCAATGATATAATGGAACAAATTTATACTGAAACAAAATGATATGTCATCTGTGGATATTAGTTTTTGATACAAGCCATAGCTTTTCTGTATTCAAAACTAACAGATGGTGCTCTCGAGATGAGCTCATAAGGTTTATTATACTAAATCTGGCCAGTGGACTTTATACCCGGTATAATAAGGAGGTCGAGTGGTACTAATCTCGGATACCAAGAAGTCGGTGAATTAGTTTGTCAGTAAATTGATAAACCGATGAGCACTAGATCTTTAATGTGGGGAGATAGAAGAAAAATAAAGTGGCGCGATGTAAAGTCATTTTTGAGCACTAGTTCCATAATTGGTCCGTTAGTGGTACGACTAATTATGTATTTGACTAATCGATAAAGTGAATTAATTAATCCTAAAGGTTTAATTAATATTTAATTGACAAAGTGGATTAAGAAATTAATTCTATATGAATTAATTAATCATAAGGGTTCGATTAAATTAAATTAACAAAGTGGGTTAAGAAATTAATTCGAAAGGATAGATTAAGTTGACTAGTCAAGGGAAGACTAAGGAGTCAACGAAAGTCAAATTAAAAGGCCCATCTCAAAGGCCCACTAGGTCTCCTTAGAAACTCCCTATAAATATCCCTTGTTAGGCATTAATGAAGACGCAAGGAACTTGGAGGCCACTTAGCCTAGTGAGAGAAAGTCTAGCTTAGAGTGAGAAATTCTTCTTCTTCGAATCTTCTCCTCGAAGTCAGCTAGGATAGCTTTCTCATTCGATTAAACTCAGCCTATTTTTGTCCCTCAATTCTTTTATTGGAAGCTGCCACCATTGTTTTTTTGTTTGCTGCCAGGAATTGTCACCGCTAGCGACTAGCGATTTCCGGCAGCTCGTGCCGCCGTGGATTTGGTTACCGCTGATGTGGTGATCCGCTAGTTTGGTGAAAGCTTTGAGCTAGAATCTAGATCTCTGACCGGTTGGAGCTTTTTCCTGGCGAAAGCCCCTTCAGATTCCCGCGGTGGTTCCATTCTTGCGCAGAAGCCTTCGGGCTAATATGTTTTTGGGTAGTTTGAGTTTTTTTCGAAGCGATTTCCTTGGGTTTTCATCATTTTGCTTTGGGCTACTCCATAGATTCTAGCTCACACTAGTTCGGAGTCGATTCGGAGTTATTCTTTGGATTTCTTGTGGATTTCGCTTGCCTTATAATCTTTGAACTTTCCGCTTTAATTAAAGATTGTATTTTTTGTGTCCTGATTAATAAATTGAATAAGTATAAGCCTAGATCTGTTCAGGGGAAAATGAATTTGAGCTTGAGCTTGGTTGAAAGTTTTTGATTCTGGAATGCATTGTACGAAAGTGAGATTTTTGATTTAGCCCGGGTTTGTTCTGTTTTCCTTCAAATTGGTATCAAAGCGAGTGTTTCGGCTTTGTACTTGTTTAATTTATTCCACAGATTTATTTTGGCATTATTATTTTTGTCGAAATGTTTAAAGAGGTGGTTATTAGTTTCCCATCTATTATGGTAGAATTTATTTTTCATTCATAAACCCCGGGACATGTCCGGGCTCGTATTATTTTTGAATGAGAATGTCTGTAATAGTAATAACCACGAGCTGGAAGCCGTGTAGGATTAGACATATCTTGTAGTAGGATTTGATCTATTGTTGTCCTCTTTAAATTCCTAGAAAAACGCCTTTGTATATAGGAATTTATGTACTATGACGAAAACATTATTTTGGGTAACTTATATTCGCGGGTTTTGGTTTCTCGTAATTTTGGGTGATTCCTAATTGCGTAGAAAACTGAGAAAACTCAGGTGAATAGAGATGAATCCAAATAACGAGTGGGAGCGACATGATGGGACGTGTCACCGAGGCGTCAAGGAATCAATGATAGAGAAGGCCATAATAGTCAGGAAATTTTATTTTTTTTATTTCTTGTATTTATGTCTTTTCGTTGATTGTGTGTTTTTGATTTATTTTGCAAGAACGAAAACCAAACCATTTTAAAACTAAAGTGCAATTAACTAAGGTAGATTATTCGCATATTAAAACTCCAACGGTTTTATGGGTGCAGATATCCTTTGTTAAGATATTGCATGTTAAAACGTAAAAATCCTCAAACTTAAAAATCTAAGTGGGAGCGGGTTGGTAAAAATCCCCATGGCCTCCATTACGGATTCATATGTGATGTGGGTTAGACCGACGCGCTGGCCAAGGGCCTTCTTCCCTACAGATAAGTCTTCAACCCCGAGATATCACTAGATTGAATTTCTAAAGGGATGACTATAGAGAGTTTAATTAGAGAAAGTTGCGACACCCTCGCTAACCGAGGCGCATTAGTATCCTAAGTAACAAGCTTAGAAGTCATGTAATGGCAAACACTTAGTGTACCGTCTGTAGTATTCCTCCTAAGAGGTTACGCTGCTTAATTTCATTGATCATAAGATCGTTAGTCAGATAATGAAATTAATGAACTTTGGTTCTTCTCGAACGAATGTGGGTTGGCGTAGACATTCACCCAAGGTGACCTGCGTTAATCCCGGTGTGAGGTATGTCGATAGGAGAATGTATTGTTTTGAGGATATCAATATTTTGGAAAAAATATACTGAAACTTGACTGTTTATTTTTCGGTTGTTGATATGTCGTTCAACCTGCTAGCTGTCATATTGAATCAGAACAAACTTACGGGTCCTAATTACATTGACTGGAAATGTAACCTAGACATTGTACTTACCGCTGAGAGTTATAAATACGTGCTCACTGAGGAGTGAAAGATTATCTACCCGGGCCTAGCCAGAAACTCACTTTCGTGCTATGCATTCCAGAATCGAAATCTCTGGCCAGGCCTAGACGCTAACACAATTGCTATTCCAACCTTTTTGAAATAACATTGCGCAGGATCTGGGTTTGCACTTATTCGATTTACCACGCAATAAATTTCTAATTAAAAGCGGAATTTTAGAAAAATACCTTTGAAGCGTGAACTCAGGTGATCACTTGTATGACTCAAGACTTTGACTGCACATTGTGTGGGCAATGATTTAGCAAACAATTGATCAGCAATCAACACAAAACCTTAGACCTGTCACTGGAAAATAAGCTAGCAACCAGTCGTCGCCGCGCGTGATAGCTACGCGCTGCTCGATCCTCCACGCGCCGCACCCTGGAGTTTCATGCACTGCCGTTAACACCAAAGTTTGACCTCCGTCTGAAGGAACTCAAAACTCGAGGTGCAGCTAGGAAAAAAATCCGACTTTGAGAGCTGAAATAATTATTTCTCACTCTAGGATTTTATCTCTCTAGTTTCTTGAATTATGAAACTATTGAATTGTGTATCTTGAATGGCTAATCCCTTGTCCATATATAGAGTTACAAGAGAGACCCAAAGTTGGTTTAGGATTGGTCTTCCTGATGGGTTTAGGTAATTAATTAGTTTCCAAATCCAGTTAGGTAACCAATTTGATAGGATAAACCAAATCCTACTAGATTTCCTAATCTATAGGATTTCCTAATTCTAATTGAAACTTAAGATTTAATTAATTAATTAAATAATTCTATTTTGTTAATTACTTAATTAACCCTTAGGAATAATTAATCAATTAATTAATTCTATCTATTCAATTAACCCATTACAAAATTAATCGTACCACTAACAGATTAATTTTGGCACTACCATCCTACACCAGAATTGCTTCCGGAATAACTTAATTAATTTATATTCATAATCTCCTCACATCAAAGATATAGTGCTCGTTAATATATTAATTTACTGATAAATTAATTAATTAACCTCTTTAATTCCGAGACTAGTACCACTCGACCTTTTTAATATACCAGACATAAGTCCACCAGCTGGGTTTAGTATAATAAACATAACGAGCTCATCTCGGGAGCACCATCACCCCGGATGCACCGGTACATGGTTTCCTTTCAACAAGCAGCAACACACCAAGCAACTAAACACGTGCACCCAACCTACTGGGACTATTGGCCAGAATTGACCTCATCCATTGGCAGATCAAAGTACACTATGTCTAATCCTCATGCCCGCTTGAGTCTAGGGATTAAGAGATAGAATACCAAGAAAGATTTGTTTATTAAATCAGTACAAGACAAATCATTCCTAATGGTCAAGTTCAATACGCCTGGGTATATCTACATGATTCAATTAGTTTAGACAAACCAATTACCCGAATCACATAATAACCTAAATCGATAGTTTGTCCAAAGCTGTCTCGATTATGAACCTCATTTATATATTATGTATTTCAACCAATGATGAGATCTACTGTGTCACACAAGACACCTCATAATCTACTTACATAATATAAATGGACATATCATGCACAACAAAATATAACCAAACATAAATTGATATATTACTGGGACAATGTACAATACATGAATGGCTTATGTTTTCAACTCCAACAAGGAGTGCCCCCTAAACCCAACGATGATGCCACCCCTGAGCAACGAGAGCCATATACGAGGTGGCAGAAGGCTGATGGGATGAGCCGGTGCTACATCTTGGCTTCTATGTGGAGTGTAATGCAACATCAACATCAGTTATTTACCTCAGCCTACGATATGATGCTCAACCTCAGGGAGATGTTTGGACATCAGGGCAGGGTAGCTAAGTAGTCAGCTATGAGGAAACTCATGAATGTTAGGATGGGTGAAGGCACCTAAGTGAGGGATCACGTATTGGACATGATGAGCTGCATCAATGAGATTGAGGTATTGGGAGGTGACATTGATGGGGAGACCCAGGTCGATATCATCCTCCGAGCTTGCCCCTCAGTTTTGAGCAGTTTTGGTTGAATTACAATATGGGCAAGCTCTCATATTTATTTCCTGAGCTTATGACTGCATTGGTGTCTGTTGAGAGCCTCTTCGCAGAGAAGAAGCAAGCCTTGGCTACTCTTGGACCTAAGGCTGACAAGAGGAAGAGAGGCCAGAAAGTAGGAGCAGCTGATCATGGACCTAAGGCTGACATTACCAAGAAGCATAAGTCGAAAGACAATGCTTCAGATATGGAAAGGCGGGACATTCGAAGAAGGATTGCCAGAAGCCTCGAGGTATGTGCAAATTTTCCCTAGTTACCGAGACGTATTTAGTGGTGATTCCCACAGATACTTGGTGTGTGGATTCAGGAGCCATTGATCACGTTTGTAATTCTTTGTAGGGGTTCCAAGTGACTCGACTGCTTAGAGGGGGAGAGTTACACCTTGGGGATACTACCAGAGTTTCTATTATTGCAGTGGGAGTTTTATGTCTTTATTTTTCAGACTCTATTTTACATTTGAGAGATTGTCTATATGTACCCAGTTTTCAGAAGAATTTACTTTCAGTTTCTAAACTTTTATTGGATGGTTATAAGTGTGTTTTTTCTAAAAATTCTATTTTTATTAGAAAAAACCAGAGGCTTATATGTTCCAGTACATTAGTTGACAATCTGTTTTTAATTAAGACAAACTCCCCAGTTGTGCAAAACACAGAATCGTAGTAAGAGAAAAGAGTCTTCTCTTTTGAATCAAACTTATCTTTGGCACCTAAGACTAGGTCATATTAACCTTAGTAGGATTCAAAGGTTGGCCAATGCTGGGTCTTTGGATTCATTAGATATTGACAGTTGTTTTACCTGTGAGTTCTGCTTGGAGGGTAAAATGATCAAGAGGTCTTTCAAGGCAAAGGGGTATAGGGCCAAAGAGGTTTTAGAGTTGATTCATTCTGACTTGTGTGGGCTATGTCAGTTCAGGCTAGAGGTGGTTATGAGTATTTCGTGACATTCATGGATGATTACTCTAGATATAGATACATATACCTGATGCGCCACAAGTTTGAATGCTTTGGCAAGTTCAAAGAGTTTTAGCCTGAGGTAGAGAACCATCTGGTAAGAGTATCAAGACCCTGCGATCTGATCGCGGTGATGAATACCTCTCTAGTGAATTTAGGTCCTATTTGTCAGAGGTGGGTATTCAGTCCCAGTTGTCTGCACCTGGCACACCCCAGCAGAATGGTGTAGCAGATAGGAGGAACATGACTCTTATGGATATGGTTAGATCGATGATGAGTTATAGTGAGTTGCCTACCTCATTTTGGGGTTATACCTTAGAGACAGCGTGTTATCTCCTTAATCTCATGCCATCTAAATCTGTGCCTACGATACCTCTAGAGTTGTGGACTGGGCGAAAGCCTAGTCTGAGACATCTCAGGATTTGGGGTTGTCTAGCACATGTGCTCGAGGCAGATGCATGTAAGTTAGATTTGAGATCAAATGCTATGTTGTTTGTAGGCTACCCCAAAGGAACGAGAGGTGGTCTATTTTATAGTCGTCAGGATCAGAAGGTGGCGGTGAGCACCAATGCCAGATCTCTTGAGGAGGACTATATTTTAGATCACAAGTCAAGTAGCAAGGTAGTATTGGAAGAGCTTAGAAGTCAGTTCATTATTCTAGATGCACAAGTACAGGAAGACACACCACAAGAGACTGCACACACTATCACAGATGATGCACTTATATAGGTTGTGCCTCATCGTAGTGGGAGGGTTGCCAGACATCCCGAGAGGTATATGGGTTTGGGTGAGTCTTCAGACTTTATCCCTAGCGCTCATAAACCAAACCCAGTTAGCTACAATGAGGCTCTCCAGGATAAAGATACAGATTCTTGGCAGAGAGCGATGATTGCTGAGATAGGTTCTATGGACTCAAATTAGGTCTGGGAGTTAGTAGACCTTCCTGATGGTTTCGGCCTATTGGGTGCAAATGGGTCTACAAACGAAAGAGAGGATCTGATGGGAGGGTTGAGACCTTCAAGGCTAGGCTTGTGGTGAAGGGGTATACTCATAAAGAGTATGAGAAGACCTTTTCCCCGATAGTTATGCTTAAGTCGATCCAGATTCTCTTGGCCATAGCTGCTTATATGGACTATGATATTTGGCAGATGGACGTCAAGACAACTTTCCTTAATGGAAGTCTTGAGGAGACGATCTTTATGCAGCAACCAGAGGGTTTCATTGTTCAAGGCCAAGAGCACAAGGTTTGTAGGCTTAGGAGGTCCATTTCTAGACTTAAGCAAATATCCAGATCTTGGAACATCATTTTTGATGAGGTTATCAAGTCCTATGGATTCACTCAGTGTCCGGATGAACAGTGTGTTTATCGCTGGCGTGATGGTGATACATGTTGGAGTTGAATATATAAGCTATGCTTGTATTGTACTTTTTCCCAGTTAATGTATCGATTAATGTTTTGGTTAAATTTAGTTATGCATTATTTGTCCACTTATATTATGTAATTAGATGATGAGGTGTCTTGTGTGACACAGTAGATCTCATCATTGGTTAAAAGACATAATGTATAAATGACGTTCATAACCGAGCTAGCTTTGGAAAAACTATCGGTTTAGGTTATTATGTGATTCGGATAATTGGTTTGTCTAAACTAATTGAATCATATAGATATACCCGGGGCATATTGAACTTGACCATTTAGAATGATTTGTCTTGTACTGATTTAATAGACAAATCGTTTTTAGTATTCAATCTCTTAATCCCCAGACTCGAGCGGGCATGAGGATTAGACATAGTGTACTTTGATCTACCCATGGGTGAGGTCAATTGTGGCCAATAGTCTCGGTGGGTTGGGTGCACGTGTTTAGTTACTTGGTGTGCTGCTGCTTGTCGAAAGGAAACTATGTATCGGTGTATCCGGGGTGATGGTGCTCCCGAGAAGAGCTCGTAATGTTTATTATACTAAACCCAACCGGTGGACTTATATCCGGTATAGTAAAAAGGTCGAGTGGTACTAGTCTTAGAATTAAATAAGTTAATTAATTAATTAATTAGTAAATTAATAAATTAACGAGCACTATATCTTTGATGTGGGGAGATTATGAATATAAATTAATTAAGTTATTCTGGAAGCAATTCTGGTGTAGGATGGTAGTGCCAAAATTAATACGTTAGTGGTACGATTAATTTTTTAATGGGTTAATTGAATAGGTAGAATTAATTATTTAATTAATTATTTCTAAGGGTTAATTGAGTAATTAACAAAGTAGAATTAATTAATTAATTAATTAAGTCTTCAATTTCAATTAGAATTAAGAAATCCTAGAAATTAGGAATCTAGTAGAATTTGGTTTATCATATCAGATTGGTTACCTAATTGGATTTGGAAACTAATTAATTACCTAAACCCATTAGGAAGACCAATCCTAAACCAACATGGGGTCTCTTTTGTAACTCTATATATAGACAAAGGATTACGTATTCCACAATACACAATTCAATAGATTCATAATTCAAGAATCTAGAGAGAGAAAATTTTAGAGAGAGAAAATTTTGGATTTCTCAAGCCAAATAGTTGGCTGATTTTTTCCCAATTTTGGCCGGTACGTGTGGCTTTCTCTTCCTCCCAGGCGGCACGTGTAGTACACGTTCCAGGTGCGGTGGTGCTAGAATTTTCTGGCAGGTGGATTGTGGTGATTAGCTGATCAATTGCTCGTTAGATTGCTGCCCACACAACATACAAGCAAAGTCTTAAGGCTTACAAGAGAATCACCTAAGTATACACTTCAATACATAATTCTTATGTTTCTGCTTAATTAAAAATTTTTGTTGCCTGATAAATCGAATGAGTACAAACCCAGATCATGCGTAATGTTATTTCAAAAGGGTTGGAATTGCGATTGTGCTATCGTCTATGCCTGGTCAGAGATTCTGATTCTGGAATGAATAGCATGAAAATGAGTTTCTGGCTAGGCCCGGGCAAATAATATTTCAATTGGTATCATAGCCTGGTTTGGTTTTGTTATTGTTCGATTTGTTACATGGTTTTATTTGTAGGTGGTTAAGAAATCCCGACTATTATGGTTACGTTTGTATGGGTTTTAATTAAACTCCAGGACTTGTCCGAATTTGATTTTATTATGAATGTTTGTAATAGTATAACCACATACTGGAAGCCGTGTAGGATTAGATAAAATCTGTTATAGAATTTTTTCTATGTAATTTTGATTCTTTAATTTTCCTAGAAAGTCTTGTAGTAGGAGAATTAATTTTTTTGTAATCGAAGGCGTTATGGTGGGCAACTTGAATTTGTGGGTTTTGGGTTATCGTTAATTCGTAGAAACCCAGGAAAACCAAGAACGAATTGCAAGAAGACCAAATAGTGTAGAAGAAGTGAAGGAGGGATTGGTGGCAGGGGGTGGCGCCGGCTATGACTCGCCTGCGGGAGTCGCCGCCGGCAACCGTAAGAAAATGGCAGCACCACTGTCGCGCGATGCAGCAGATTTGCTGCGCCAACAAGCGGCAGTAGGCGCGGCAGCAGCGTGCAGCAGCTACTGCACACTGCTACCACTCATGGCACTGCGCGTGCGCAGCCTGTTCGGGCCACGTTTTGGCCCGTTTTTCCTCCAACTTTTATTTTTTGAAGTTTAAGACTCTATCCATCGAGTTGCATGGCGGGACACGAGATAAGGTAGAAGATGGAAGCAATTAAAACTATAATAGTCGGGAAATTTAATTTTTGCATTTATTTCCCGTATTTATTGTTTTAATTTTTGTGCTTTAATTTTTATGATGTATTTTAGATGCATGATTTTAAAGCATGTTGGTTTTGTGGTTGCATATAACTTATGGTCAGTTAATTGCATGTTAAAACTGGAAAAACCCTCAATTTGGAAATATAAGTGGGAGCAGGATGGTTTAATATCCCCACGGCCACCATTACGAGTTCATATGCGATGTGGGTGGGCTTGCGCGTTGACCTTAGGGCCTTCCTCCATTCGGATGAGTCTAACCACGAGATCGCTAGATTATGAATTTCTTAGTAAGATGACTAGAGTAAGTTTAACTAAGAGAAATGCGATACCCTCTCCATCTGAGGCGCACTATCCTGAGGTAACAAGCTCAGAAGTCACGTAATGGCACACACTTAGTGTATGATCTGCAGTATTCCTCCCATTGAGATTACGCTGCTTATTTGTACGGCTGAAAGCACCAACTATTAGCTATATTGATCAATAGATCGTTTGGTCAAATAGTGTAGTTAATGAACTTGGTTCTTCTCAAACGAATGTGGGTTAGCGTGAAACATCCACACTATCGTGGCTTGCGAGAATCCTGGTGAATGCGATGTTGGTGGATTAAAATTATTATTTTAAGGGAAGTCAATAATTGTTAGAATTTCCTTGTTTTTGAAATTCTTGAATTAATAACTGAAACATTGTCTATTTATTTATTTTACAGTTTTTTTCGATATGACATTCAATCCCTTAGCTACTATTTTGAAAGAAAATAAGTTAACTGAACCTAATTATGTCAATTGGAGTCAAACTTGGACATTGTCCTTATGGCTTGTGAGAGATCATGTCATTGACGTGATTAGTAACATCAACAAGGTTGAGGTAGTGGGAGGCGAAATCGTTGGTGAAACAAAAGTCGATATTGTCCTTCGGAGCTTGCCTCAAAGCTATGAGTAGATTCGGTTGAACTACAACATAAGTAAGATGTTGTGTACTTCATCCGAGCTCTTGACAGAGTTGGTGGCAGCTAAAAGTCTTCTTCAAGAGAAGAAGCAAGCTTTAGTCGCAGTCAAAGCTTCAGAATCTTCTTCTGAGCCTGAGGCCAGAAAGAAGAAGAGAAAGCTCGAGGGAATAGCTTAAAAGGCATGAATTGCGCCTAAGCTAGATATTGCAAACAAGAAGTCGAAAGACAAGTGTTTCAAGTGCAATAAGACGGGGCAATGGAAATCGGATTGTTCAAAGCTTGAACGTATTATAGTTTCTGCCTTAATTACTGAGACATGTTTGCAGCGATTCTCACAGATAGTTGGTGTGTGGATCCAGGTGCCACTGACCATGTTTGTAATTCTTTGCAAGGGTTCCAAGTAACCCGGAAGCTTAGAGAAAGCGAATTGGATATCTACATGGGCGACGCTACAAGAGTGTCAGTAGAAGCAGTGGGAGTAATCAGCCTAAATTTCAATAATTCTAGATTAGAATTATTTAATTGTCTTTATGTACCGAGTTTTAGAAAGAACCTTATTTCGGTTTCTAAACTCTTAAAGAACGGTTATAAGTTTATTTTTTCTGATGATTTTGTATTTATTAGAAGAAATGGAAAACTTATTTATTCTAGTTCATTGGCTGACAATTTGTTTGTGGTTAATTCTAACTCCCCTATTGTACAAAACATAGAAACAGATAGCTCTTTATCTAACATTAATAAGAGGAAGAAACATTCTGAAATGAATCAAACCTATCTTTGGCATCTCAGGCTAGGTCATATAAACCTTAGGAGGATTCAGAGGTTGGTCAATGATGAACCTTTAGGTTCATTAGATATTGACAATTATTCAACCTGCGAATCTTGCTTGGAGGGTAAGATGACCAAGAGACCTTTTAAAACAAAATGTTATAGAGCTTAAGAAGTACTAGAGTTGATTCATTCTGACTTGTGTGGACCAATGACGGTCCGAGCACGAGGTGGGTTCGAGCATTTCGTGACATTCACGGATGACTACTCAAGGTATGGGTACATTTACCTAATGCATCACGAGTCCGAGTGCTTTGGCAAGTTCAAAGAGTTTAGGGCAGATGTGGAGAAGTATTATGGTAAGAGTATCAAGACACTGCAATCAGATCGTGGTGAGGAGTACCTATCCCACGAATTTTGAGAATACCTCAGTGAGGTTAGAATTCAGTCTCAGTTTTCTGCATCTGGCACGCTACAGCAGAACGGTGTAGCAGAAAGAAGGAATCGAACTCTCATGGAAATGGTTAGGTCGATGATGAGCTATAGTGATTTTCTGAGTTCGTTCTAGGGATATGCCTTATAAACAGCGATGTATATTCTTAATCTTGTACCATCTAAAACCGTGCCTTCAACCCCAGTAGAGTTGTGAAACCGGCGAAAGCCTAGTCTAAGACATCTCAAAATTTGGGGTTGCCCAGCACATGTGCTTAAGGCAGATGCAGCTAAGTTAGATGCAAGAACAGAATTAATGCTGTTTGTAGGATATCCTAGGGGAACGAAAGGTGGTATGTTTTATAGTCCTAAAGATCAGAAGGTGGTAGTTAGTACTTACACTAGATTTTTGGAGGAAGACTATATCCTAGATCACAAGCCCAAGAGTAAGATAGTACTAGAAGAGCGTAGAAGACAAACTAATAATTCTGATGCACCAGCACAAGTAGATACACCACACACTGCACAAGAGATCACAGATAATACACCTACACAGGTGGTGCCCCATCGTAGTGGGAGGGTTGTAAGATAGCCTGACAGGTTCATTGGCATGGGAGAGACCTCAGACCTAGTCCTAGGCGCGCCTGAGCCTGACCCAGTAAATTACAATGAGTCTCTTTGAGATAAAGATGCAGAATCTTGGCTTAAGGCAATGATATCCTAGATGGGGGCAATGGACCACAATCAAGTTTGGGAGGTTGTGGACTTGCGTGATGGGTTTAAGCCCATTGGATGCAAATTGGTCTACAAACGTAAGAGAAGACCTAACGGGAAGGTGGAAACCTTTAAAGCTAGGCTGGTGGTGAAGGGGTATACTCAGAAAGAGGGAATTAATTATGAGAAAACCTTCTCCCCGGTAGCCATGCTCAATTCGATCCGGATTCTCTTGGCCGTAACTGCTCATTTAGATTATGAGATATGGCAGATGGATGTCAAGACAGCTTTCCTAAATGGAAGTCTTGAGAAAACCATCTTCTTGAGCAACCAGAGGGATTCATTGAAAAAGGTCAAGAGCATAAGGTTTGCCGACTTAAGAGGTGCATTTACGGACTTAAGCAGGTACCCAGATCTTAGAACATCCAGTTTGATGAGGTAATCCAGTCCTACGGATTTACTCAGTGTCCGGATGAGCAATGTGTGTACCGTAGACGTAATAGAAACTCAGTGGTGTTTCTTGTGCTTTACGTAGATGACATTCTATTGATTGGCAACAACAAGAAAGTGTTATCAGACATAAAGGTATGGTTGTCTAAGCAGTTTGATATGAAGGACTTAGGGGAAGCATGACATATCCTTGGGATCAAGATAATTCAAGATCGTAAAAAATGTTCGTTAATGCTCTCCCAAGCTTCATACATAGATACAATTCTGGTACATTTTAACATACAGAACTCCAAGAAAGGTTTTCTACCTTTCAGACACGGAGAGCATCTGCCTAAAAAATAGTCTCCCAAGACTGTTGAGGAGATAGAGGCCATGAAGATAGTTCCTTATGCTTCGGCAGTAGGAAGTCTCACGTATGCCATGTTGTGTACGGGACCTGATATCTGTTATGCCGTTGGCATTGTAAGCATATATCAGAGTAACCCCGGGAAAGGTCATTGGGAGGCAGTAAAATGCATTCTCAAGTATTTGCACAGAATAAGAGACCAAGTGTTGGTCTATCAGGCACCAGAGCTGGTACCCCGAGGTTACACAAATTTAGATTTCCAAGGTGACAGGGACAAGAGTAAGTCTACCTCAGGGTATGTGTTTACTCTGGGAGGTGGAGCCATAGTTTTGTGGAGTGTCAAGCAGAAATGCGTGGCGGAGCCATAGTTGCCTCATCAGAAGCAACGAAAGAAGCAGTATGACTCAAGAACTTCCTAGTGGATTTAGATGTGATTCCTGGTTTACAGAAGTCTATCAAGGTGTATTGTTATAACAATGGTGCAGTAGCAAACTCAAAGGAACCACGAGCTCACAAGGTGAGTAAACATATACAACGCAAGTACCACCTGATACGAGATATCGTAAAGAGGGAAGACGTGTGTTGGTGTATGTGCCCTTTTTAAGGGCTATATAGATATTTGTCGTTTTGATTGGTGTTATAATCAGATGAGTTAATTTCATGATAGTAATATTCTTGTGCATATTTAATTTCATGAAATCGATCCGCCAAAAGAAACACTCCATGGACCTTTAGATCATGAGTGATTCTTTTGAGTACTTAGACCGAAAATCACTACATGGTCTTAGGTGAATTGTAGTGTGCTTTGCATACGCCTAATGGGACCGTAATAGGTTGCCAAGTACGGGTATGATTGGGTACACTGTGAGTCACGCTAAGATATGTAGGTGAAGTGATGATACTTCAAATCTCTCTTAAGTGAGAGATGATATCTTGACCACTTGATAATGAACTGAAAAGTGCATGGCCATGTTAGTTTTGAATACAGAAAAGCTATGGCTTGTATCAAAAACTAATATCCACAGATGACATATCATTTTGTTTTAGTATAAATTTGTTCCTTTATATAATAGAACTAGATAACGGGGTGTGGACAGACACAGTAGATACCGTTATTGGTTAAAGTATTGATATATAAAAAGTATGCTCGTAACCGAGATAGTCTGAACATACTATCGGTATAGGTTATTGTGTGGTTTGGAAATTAGTTTATCTAAACTAGTTTAAATCACACAAATATGCCTGGGGCATATTGAGCACGACCAGTTTGGATAGAATTGACTTATACTGATCGGCGTAGTCAATTCGGTCCTAGTATTCCGTCTCTCAATCCCGAGATTGGGACGGGCATGAGGGTTGGATATCGTGTGCTTTGATTTTCCAAAGAGTGAGGTCAATTGAGGCCAAAACCTCGGTGAGTTGGGTATGCGGTGTTTAGCTTCTTACGTGCCGTTGCTAGTCGGAGGAATCCACGTACCGGTTCGCCGGGTTGATGGTGCTCCCGAGATGAGCTCGTAAGGTTATTATACTAAACCCGGCCGGTGAACTTTAGTTTCGGTATAATAAAAGGACGAGTGGTACTAATCTCAGAAACCAAGTAGTCGGTGAATTAATTTGTCAGTAAATTGATAAATCGACGAGCGCTAGATCTTTAATGTGGGGAGATAGAATAAAATATAATGGCGCGATGTAAAGTCGTTTTCGAGCGGTATTTCCATAATTGGTCCGTTAGTGGTACGACCGATTATGCATTTGACTAATCGACAAGGTAAATTAATTAATCCGAAAGGTTTAATTAATATTTAATTGACAAAGTGAATTTTGAAATTAATTTGATTTTGAATTAATTAATTCTAAGGGTTCGATTAAATTAAATTAACAAAGTGGATTAAATAAATTAATTTAAATGGGTTGATTGGAGTTGATTAGTCGGGAAGACTTAGCGGTCAACGAAAGTCAAATTTAAAGGCATAACTCGAGAGCCCATTAGGTCTCCTTAGAAGCTCCATATAAATACAACTTATTGGGCAAGAAAAACCTAAGAAACTTGGCAGCCAAGTTTTCGCTAGATAGAGAAAGTTTAGTCTAGAGAGAGAACTGTGTCTTCCTCGTCAAGTTTTCTCTCGAAGTCGACTAAGAGAACTTTCTCCTTCGGAAGACTCAATCTTTTATGCTGCCCAGAATTTTATCAAACATCCGCCGGTCAGTCTTTTTCATTCGGACAGCAGCCAGCGCTGGTTCGAACTAGCGCAGCTTTGGAAGTCTAGCGGCAGTTGCAGCGGTCCGGTGCCCTGAGCCGGCTAGTCTGCACGTCGATCTTCAAGTTTGAGTGATCCGTGTAGATTAGCTGTACAGATCGGGACTGGGCTAGAGCAATTCCGGTGGGCTGTTTTTCATCAAGACCGGCGGTTTTGGCTGCTGCAGCGAGGGTTTTTATCGAAAAAACTGGGCAGCAGTTTTGTTTAAAAATTTCAGATTTTTTGAGTTTTCTTCCGGAGCAAGTTTCTTGGATTTCTTCGTATTGCCGTGGGTAACTCCGTAGACGATAGCCCACACTATCTCGGAGTTCGTATAGGAGTCATTCTTCGGATTTCTTGTGGAAGTTGCGTCAAATATTGGATTTTTCTTTAAGCAAGGGACTTCGCTTCAAAAGGTAGTATCTTTAAATTCCGCTTTTATTAAAGATTGAATCTTTTGTGTCCCGATTAATAAATTAAATAAGTATAAGCCTAGATCCGTTCATGGGTAAACTAATTTGAGCCTGAGCTTGGTCGAAAGCTTCCGACTCTGGAATGCATTGCACGAAAGTGAGGTTTTCGATTTAGCCCGGGCTTGTTCAGTTTTCCTTCAAATTGGTATCAGAGCGTTGGTTTCGGTCTTATACTTGTTTGATTTATTACACGGCTTTATTTTGGCATTATTATTTTTGTCGAAATGCTTAAACAGGTGGTTATTGATTTCCCGGCTATTATGGTAGAAATTTAATTTTCATTCATAAACCCAGGGACATGTCCGGGCTCGTTTTATTTTTGAATGGAAATTTCTGTAATAGTAATAACCATGAGCTGGAAGCCGTGTAGGATTAGAAAAATCTTGTAGTAGGATTTGATCTAATCATGTCGTCTTTAAATTCCTAGAAAAACGCCTTTGTATATAGGAATTTATGTACTATGACGAAGACGTTATTTTGGGTAACTTATATTCGCAGGTTTTGGTTTATCATAATTTTGGGTGATTCCTAATTATGTAGTAAACCGAGAAAACTCGGGTGAATCGAGAGAAATCCAAATAACGAGTGGGAGCGACATGACGGGACGTGTCACCGAGGCATCAAGGAATCAACGATAGAGAAGGCCATAATAGTCGAGAAATTTTATTTGTTTAATTTCCCGTATTTATGTCTTTTCGTTGATTGTGTGATTTTCATTTTATTTTGCATGAACGAACACCAAACCAAAATGTTTTTAAAAGGTAATGTGCAATTAACTAAGGTAGATTATTCGCATATTAAAACTCCAACGGTTTTATGGGTGCGAATATCCATAGTTAAGATATTGCATGTTAAAACGTAAAAATCCTCAAACTTAATTAAATTCACGAGTTTTGGTTTATCGTAATTTTGGGTGATTCCTAATTACGTAGAAAACCGAGAAAACCCGGGCGAATCGAAATTAATTAAAAATCTAAGTGGGAGCGGGTTGGTTAATAGCCCCATGGCCTCCATTACGGGTTCATTGGTGATGTGGTTAAACTTACGTGCTGGCTTAGACCTTCCTCCCTATCGGATGAGTTTTCAATCACAGATATCACCGGAATGAATTTCTAAAGGGATGACTATAGTGAGTTTAATTGGAGAAAGTTGCGACACCCTCGCCATCCGAGGTGCATTAGTATCCTAAGTAACAAACTTAGAAGTCACGTAATGGCATACACTTAGTGTACTGTTTATAGTATCCCTCCCATCGAGGTTACGCTATCTACGTGTACGGCTAAAATTATCGACTATTAATTTCATTGATCATAAGATCGTTGGTCAGATAATGAAATTAATGAACTTTGGTTCTTCTTGAACAAATGTGGGTTGGCGTAGATGTTCACCCATCGTGACCTGCGTTAATCCCGATGTGAGAGATGTCTGTAGAAGATTATATTTGTTTTCTGAGGATTTTTCAATATTTTTGAAAAAGTATACTGAAACTTGTTTGTTTATTTTCAGTTGATATGTCGTTCAACCCGCTAGCTGTCATTCTGAACCAAAACAAACTCACCGGTCCAAATTACATTGATTCGAAACATAACCTGGACATTGTCCTTACCGCTGAGGGTTATAAGTATGTGCTTACTGAGGAGTGTCCCCCAAAGCCCAGCGATGATGCCACCCCTGAGCAGTGAGAGCCATATACGAGGTGGCAGAAGGCTGATGAGATGACCAGGTGCTACATCTTGGCTTCCATGTCAAGTGTACTGTAGCACCAGCATCAGCAGATGACCTCAGCCTACGATATGATGCTCAACCTCAGGGAGATGTTTGGACATCAGGGCAGGGCAGCCAAGCAGTCAGCTGTGAGGAAACTCATGAATGCTAAGATGGCTGAGGGCACTTCAGTGAGAGATCACGTACTGGACATGATTGGTTGCATCAATGAGATCGAGGTATTGGGAGGTGAGATTGATGGGGAAACCCAGGTCGATATCATCCTTCAGAGCTTGCCTCCTAGTTTTG
The DNA here is from genome assembly GCA_030378225.1 of Knoxia roxburghii. Taxonomy (NCBI): domain Eukaryota; kingdom Viridiplantae; phylum Streptophyta; class Magnoliopsida; order Gentianales; family Rubiaceae; genus Knoxia; species Knoxia roxburghii. The sequence goes on along the minus strand of CM059415.1, from coordinate 37,009,464 downwards.
AGCAGTTTCGATTGAACTATAATATGGGGAATCTCTCATATTCACTTTCTGAGCTCATGACTGCATTGGTGTCTGCTGAGAACCTCTTCGCAGAGAAGAAGCAAGCCTTGGCTACTGTTGGTCCCTCAGGTTCCTCTGCTGGGCCCAAAGCCAGGAAGCAAAAGAGGAAGAGAGGCCAGAAAGCAGGAGCCAGTCATGGACCCAAGGCGGGCAAGAAGCAGAAGCCGAAAGGCAAATGCTTCAGATGTGGCAAAGCGGGACATTGGAAGAAGGACTGCCCAAAGCCTCGAGGTATGTGTAAATTTTCCCTAGTCACTGAGATATGTTTAGCGGCGATTCCCACAGATACTTGGTGTGTGGATTCAGGAGCCACTGATCATGTTTGTAATTCTTTGCAGGGGTTCCAAGTGACCGGGCTGCTTAGAGAGGGAGAGTTGCAGGTCTACCTTGGGGATACTACCAGAGTTTCTGTGGCTACAGTGGGAGTTATATGTCTTTATTTTTTAGACTCTATTTTACATTTAAAGGATTGTCTTTATGTACCTAGTTTTCGAAAGAACTTGCTTTCGGTTTCGAGACTTGTTTTGGATGGTTATAAGTGTGTATTTTCTGATGGTTCAATTTTTATTAGAAAATGCCAGAAACTTATATGTTCCGGTACATTAGTTGACAATTTGTTTTTAATTAAGACTTACTCCCCAGTTATGCAAAACACAGAAACTAGTAACTCATCACCGAATCATAATAAGAGAAAAGAGTCTTCCCCTTTGAATCAGACTTATCTTTGGCACCTGAGACTAGGTCATATCAACCTTAGTAGGATTCAAAGGTTGGTCAAGAGTGGGTCTTTGGACTTACTAGATATTGACAGCTATTCGACCTGTGAGTCTTGTTTGGAGGGTAAAATGACCAAGAGGCCTTTCAAGACAAAGGGGTATAGGGCCAAGGAGGTTTTAGAGCTGATTCATTCTGACGTGTGTGGGCCTATGTCAGTTCAGGCTAGAGGTGGTTATGAGTATTTCATGACTTTCACGGATGATTACTCTAGATATGGATACATATACCTGATGCGCCACAAGTCTGAATGCTTTGGCAAGTTCAGAGAATTCAAGGCAGAGGTGGAGAACCATCTGGGTAAGAGTATCAAGTCACTGCGGTCTGATCGCGGTGGCGAATACCTCTCTAGTGAATTTAGGACCTATTTGTTAGAGGAGGGTATTCAGACCCAGTTGTCTGCACCTGGCACACCCCAGCAGAATGGTGTAGCAGAGAGGAGGAACAGGACTCTTATGGAGATGGTTAGATCGATGATGAGTTACAGTGAGTTGCCTACCTCGTTTTGGGGTTATGCCTTGGATACAACATGTTTTATCCACAACCTTGTGCCATCTAAGTCTGTGCCTACGACCCCAGTAGAGTTGTGGAGTGGGCGAAAGCCTAGTCTGAGACATCTCAGGATTTGGGGTTGTCCAGCACATGTGCTCGAGGCAGATGCAGGCAAGTTAGAGGCGAGATCCAAGGTTATGCTGTTTATAGGCTACCCCAAAGTTACGAGAGGTGGTTTATTTTATAGTCCTCAGGATCAGAAGGTGGTGGTCAGCACCAATGCCAGATTTCTTGAGGAGGACTATATTTTAGATCACAAGTCAAGAGCAAGGTAGCATTGGAAGAGCTTAGAAGTCAGTCCACTATTCCAGATGCACACGTACAGGAAGACACACAACAAGAGACTACACACACTATCACAGATGATGCTCTTGCACAGGCTGCACCTCGTCATAGTGGGAGGGTTGTGAGACAGCCCGAGAGGTACATGGGTTTGGGTGAGTCTTCGGACTTTATCCCTGGCGCTCATGAACCAGACCCAGTTAACTACAATGAGGCTCTCCAGGATAAAGATGCAGATTCTTGGCAGAGAGCAATGATTGCTGAGATGGGTTCTATGGACTCAAATCAAGTCTGGGAGCTGGTAGGCCTTCCTGATGGGTTTAGGCCTATTGGGTGCAAATGGGTTTACAAGCGAAAGAGAGGATCTGACGGGAGGGTTGAGACCTTCAAGGCTAGGCTTGTGGCGAAGGGGTATACTCAGAAAGAAGGGATCGATTATGAGGAGACCTTTTCCCCGGTAGCTATGCTTAAGTCGATCCGGATTCTCTTGGCCATAGCTGCTCATATGGACTATGAGATTTGGCAGATGGACGTCAAGACAGCTTTCCTTAATGGAAGTCTTGAGGAGACCATCTTTATGCAGCAACCAGAGGGCTTCATTGCTAAGGGCCAAGAGCACAAGGTATGCAGGCTTAGGAGGTCCATTTATGGACTTAAGCAAGCATCCAGATCTGGGAACATTCATTTTGATGAGGTTATCCAGTCCTATGGATTCACTCAGTCTCCGGATGAGCAGTGTGTTTATCGCAGGCGTGATGGTGATATGGTGGTGTTCCTCGTACTTTACGTTGATGACATTCTTATTATTGGCAACAGTAAGAAGGTGTTGTCAGACGTAAAGGCATGGTTGTCCAGGCAATTCGATATGAAGGATTTAGGAGAGGCTGGACATATCCTTGGGATTAAAATTATTCGAGATCGTAGGAGACGTTCTCTGACTCTCTCTCAGGCATCCTACATAGACACGATTCTGGCCCGTTTTAACATGCAGAACTCCAATAAGGGTTCACTACCTTTCAGGCATGGAGTACATTTGTCTAAGGAGCAGTGTCCTAAGACTGCTGAGGAGATAGATGCCATGAAGGCAGTACCCTATGCTTCTGCAGTGGGTAGCCTCATGTATGCTATGTTGTGCACGAGGCCTGATATTTGCTTTGCCGTTGGCATGGTTAGCAGATATCAGAGTAACCCTGGGAAGGCTCACTGGGAGGCAGTAAAATGCATTCTCAAGTACTTGCGCAGGATGAGAGATTATGTCCTACTTTATAGAGCGCAGGAGCTTGTACCATTGGGTTACACAGATTCGGACATTAAAGGAGATTTGGACAATAGTAAGTCTACCTCTGGGTTTGTGTTTACTCTAGGAGGTGGAGCCATAGTATGGAAGAGTGTCAAGAAGAAATGCGTGGCAGACTCTACCATGGAGGCCGAGTACGTTGCCGCTCCAGAGGCAGCGAAAAAGGCTGTATGGCTCAAGAGCTTCCTGATGGACTTAGATGTGGTTCCTGAGTTGTCTAAGTCTATCACAGTTTATTGTGATAACAATGGTGCAGTTGCTAACTCGAGGGAACCACGAGCTCATAAGGCGAGTAAACACATAGAGCGTAAGTACCACCTGATACGAGAGATCGTAAAGAGGGGAGACGTGATCGTGGCCAAGATAGCTTCAGAGGACAACCTTGCAGATCCTTTCACCAAGCCATTGACCCCAAAGGTCTTTGAGAGGCATGTGGAGGGCATGGGAGTCAGATTCTTGAGAGAGCCATGTGAGTGAGCTTAAAGGTGTTCTGGAGATTTCATTATGACAGCAGTGTAATAGCGGGTTGGACAGTTTTTGTACTTCTTACCATAGCTTTGAGTATTAGTGGGAGATTGTTAGTTTTGAATACAGAAAAGCTATGGCTTGTATCAAAAACTAATATCCACAGATGACATATCATTTTATTTCAGTATAAATTTGTTCCTTTATATCATAGAACTAGATAACGGGGTGTGGACAGACACAGTAGATACCGTTATTGGTTAAAGTATTGATATATAAAAAGTATGCTCGTAATCGAGATATTCTGAACATACTATCGGTATAGGTTATTGTGTGGTTTGGAAATTAGTTTATCTAAACTAGTTTAAATCACACAGATATGCCCGGGGCATATTGAGCACGACCAGCTTGGATAGAATTGACTTATACTGATCAGAGTAGTCAATTCGGTCCTAGTATTCCGTCTCTCAATCCCGATATTGGGACGGGCATGAGGGTTGGATATCGTGTACTTTGATTTTCCAAAGAGTGAGGTCAATTGAGGCCAATACCTCGATAAGTTGGGTATGCGGTGTTTAGATTCTAACGTGCCGTTGCTAGTCGGAGGAATCCACGTACCGGTTCGCCGGGTTGATGGTGCTCCCAAGATGAGCTCGTAAGGTTATTATACTAAACCCGGCCGGTGAACTTTAGTTTCGGTATAATAAAAGGACGAGTGGTACTAATCTCGGAAACCAAGAAGTCGGTGAATTAATTTGTCAGTAAATTGATAAATCGACGAGCGCTAGATCTTTATTGTGGGGAGATAGAATAAAATATAATGGCGCGATGTAAAGTCGTTTTCGAGCGGTAGTTCCATAATTGGTCCGTTAGTGGTACGACCGATTATGCATTTGACTAATCGACAAGGTAAATTAATTAATCCGAAAGGTTTAATTAATATTTAATCGACAAAGTGAATTTAGAAATTAATTCAATTTTGAATTAATTAATTCTAAGGGTTCGATTAAATTAAATTAGCAAAGTGGATTAAATAAATTAATTTAAATGGGTCGATTGGAGTTGATTAGTCGGGAAGGCTTAGCGGTCAACGAAAGTCAAATTTAAAGGCCTAACTCGAGAGCCCATTAGGTCTCCTTAGAAGCTCCATATAAATACAACTTATTGGGCAAGAAAAACCTAAGAAACTTGGCAGCCAAGTTTTGGCTAGATAGAGAAAGTTTAGTCTAGAGAGAGAACTGTGTCTTCCTCGTCAAGTTTTCTCTCGAAGTCGACTAAGAGAACTTTCTCCTTCGGAAGACTCAATCTTTTACGCTGCTCAGAATATTATCAAACATCCGCCGGTCAGTCTTTTTCATTCGGACAGCAGCCAGCGCTGGTTCGAACTAGCGCAGCTTTGGAAGTCCAACGGTAGTTGCAGCGGTTCGGTGCCCTGAGCCGGCTAGTCTGCACGTCGATCTTCAAGTCCGAGTGATCCGTGTAGATTAGCTGTACAGATCGGGACTGGGCTGGAGCAATTCCGGTGGGCTGTTCTTCATCAAGACCGGCGATTTTTGCTGCTGCAGCGAGGGTTTTTATCGAAAAAACTGGGCAGCAGTTTTGTTTAAAAATTTCAGATTTTTTGAGTTTTCTTCCGGAGCAAGTTTCTTGGATTTCTTCATATTGCCGTGGGTAACTCCGTAGACGATAGCCCACACTATCTCGGAGTTCGTATAGGAGTCATTCTTCGGATTTCTTGTGGAAGTTGCGTCAAAGATTGGATTTTTCTTTAAGCAAGGGACTTCGCTTCAAAAGGTAGTATCTTTAAATTCCGCTTTTATTAAAGATTGAATCTTTTGTGTCTCAATTAATAAATTAAATAAGTATAAGCCTAGATCCGTTCATGGGTAAACTAATTTGAGCCTGAGCTTGGTCGAAAGCTTCCGATTCTGGAATGCATTGCACGAAAGTGAGGTTTTCGATTTAGCCCGGGCTTGTTCAGTTTTCCTTCGGCCATGCCCAAGGAATGATAAGCGTTATCATTTGCTTGATGAATTCAGTGTCACTAAGAGATTAAGTACACGTTTAGCTATATAAGGATGATGGTTCCAGCCTTATGCTAAACGGGATATCAATGTAGAGGATCGTACGCAATTTGCTCTGAAAGGTTGTGTTGAATCACCATTTGACCCTCCATTCTAAATTGGGTAGTCATTATGTCTTGCTAGAGACCACTAATGATTTATGGATTAATCAATGAGATTGAGTTATCCATTGCCAATTTAGAATGGGCCTACAGGATCTCACATAAGAAAGTTCGATGATACAGAATAAGTATTCTTGCCTACAATGAGTATAATTAATATACTTAAATAAATAAGATTTAATTAAATATTATTGAAAAAGTTCTATGGTATTAATTAAGAGTTAATTAATTATCTGGGAACAATTGGGATGGGCTGATAAATCAAGGGACTTAATTGCAATGGAAGTACTTGACCCATCAGCCTGATCCATAGGATATGGGTTGATCCATGGGCTTGGTATATAACCCAAATCATTAAGGTATTATTTAATACTAATTTGAAATCAGTAAATATTATTTAATACTGATTTGGAATCAGTAGAATAATATTTGATAATAATACTGATTTGAAATATGATTAAATCAATTAAGTAATAATTGATTGATTACAATACTGATTTTGGAAATTTTAACGCTACAAATATCCTAGGGATATTATTGTAGTAGGATGATGATTTTCAATCAGAAAATCAGAACAAGTAAAAATACACAAAATCCTAAACTCTCTCCGTAGGCAAAAACGGCTAGCACCGGATCTGTGAAGAACTTCAGTGCTTGAAAGTAGAGAGTCCTTCAAGGAAGGATTATGTCACCGATTCCGTTCTGTTTTATTTTTGAATTCCGAGGATGAGCTAGGCAATCCTAACATCATTTATGCAGAGCCGGGCGACGAAGCCTCCTCCTCAGATAAACATATCTCCGACCCGACTCTCCCATCAAGAATTTTTCTATTGTGATTTTAATCAGAAAACCGAATTGATTTCTGGGTTGCAAAATTTTTCATCGGAATCTGGGGTTTTGGGAAACCCTCGTCAAGAAAACGATTTTCTTCTTTGGGTTTTGAAATCTGGACTGTTGTTTTAAAACTATTCGCCGTAAACATCTGTCGATTTCTGGGTTCACGTTTTTTGGAAAAATGTTTTGAAGCAATCTGGGTTTCGATTTTGTTTGCGAAGGGTTTTCTGGGCTGCTGTGTTTCTCTGCCGAAAAAATGGGGTCACCGAAGTTGGTTTCTATTTTGTGTTGTCTGGAATTCTCGTCGGGAAAATGAAGAAGCCAACTCAAGGCTGAGGTTTTACTTCAGGAAGTTCGAAATGACTGCGGGTTTTGTCTTCATGGCGAATGGCGTCTGAGAAAACAGCTTTGAATGTCACTGCTGCGTCTTCATCGGACAAGGAGTCTTCTTCCTCCGGCATTAGACGTCGGAGACGAAGGTCTTTCTTCATTTTTTTCCCCGGTTGGCGATCTTCGTCATTTTGAGGAGTCCATGGTCGGCCAAGTAGCGTCGGAGGAACCGATTGATTTCGGGGAGACGACCGGCAAGTTTTGCCAGAAGTCAAGAAATCTGACGGTCGATCGGGGAAGAAAAGGATTGGCGGCGGCAGGGGTGAAACCCTAGGGGCTGAATTTATCATAATACCCCTGCCGCCCCAAAAAACCCTATTTCATGGAAAAGAGAGGCGGTTAGTGGTAGAAACCCTAAAAGGGTGAGTTTACCAAATTGCCCCTGACGCAGTCTCTAATTACCAGAATGGACAGCTGGATTTTAAAATGGTTTTAAATTGCAGAATGGCCCCTGGACTTTGAGTCCTCCTTAAAACATTGCACAGAATTTTATTTAAATTACCAAACCGTCCCATAAATTAAGGAAAATTGTTTTCTGATTTTGGTAAGATTTTAAAATCTTAATTTTGGAATTAAATCAAATCTTATTAGATTTTAGTTTTAAAATGTTAAAATTGGATTTTAAGATTTTAAAATTATCTTAAATAAATTATCTTAATAAGATTAGGATAATTAGATAATAAATAGAATAATTAATTTGATTAATTTTATTCCGTTATTTATGCTTTCAAATATGGTATGATTTATTTAAATAGTTTAAATATTTGCATACATATTTGGTATGTTCATGCATCATTTATCACAAATGATTGAACAAGAAAAAGGAAAGATTGGTTAAAATTGATTATGACACAATCAATTTTAATTGTATAGAATATTTTGGAAATATTCAATTACACAATCTTTTAAATTGATTGGTTTAAATTAAAACGGGCTTGTATAAGCATATGCATTTATGTGTTTTAAAGCATGAATTAGGCTTATTAATGTTTTAAAAGTTGGGGCCTGCAAGCCATTTGAATTTGGGCCTGCGTGCCTATTAAAATTTTATGTAATAGTTAGGCCCAAGAGGAGTTTCCAAGAGGAGTCCATGGTGGAGCCCAGGAACGGAAGCCCAACAATGAAGGCACAAATATGAAGAATTTTAAAAGGCTCTGTAATAGACTAGAGTTCAATTCATTGCTTTTATTCATTTTATTTATTTGATATGCCAAATGAATGTTAAAATGAAAAATGCATGTTAAGCCGATCAAACTAAAATCCCAAAAATCCGAGTTGATTTTGCTTCCATAATTGGGGGCTCGCCAGAGCGTCGAACGTCTGTGGACTTAGAGAGCCCAAGGGCCTCTGGTTTTTTTCGTGCGGCGGGTTGTCACATAATATGTGCCCAACTTTACTCACTACCACTATGTGGAAAAACTGTTTGGGTATTTATTGATGTGATATCTCGAGGGATGGTTTGACTTAGGAAAATTAATCCTAGCTTGACCCGATAAGTTAACTAGGGATTAATTTTGCAAAGATAGGATGGTATCAAACATTTGGAATGTTCATCCTATCATCGAAAAGTTGCATGGTATGCAATTGGAAAGTGTTAGATTATATGGAATGTAATTTGAACGTTGCTTACCAAAATAGCCCGATCCCTACGATACTTGCCAAAGCAAAACTGGGGTTAACTCTTTGTGCATTTTTGGCCCACAATCTAGCACCAACACAAAATTATTCGGGATTTCAATTTTGGCTATTGTGGAAAATGATTTTAAAACTCATTCTAATATTTTGCATTTATTCTTTGTAGAAATGGCATCATCTAGCACTAATGTCATATCAAACTTTACTCTAAGAAGTATATTGGATAAGGATAAATTGGTTGGACCAAACTTCTTAGATTGGGAAAGAAACTTGAGAATAGTTCTCAAACAAGAAAGGAAGCTACATGTCTTAGAGACTGTTTTACCTGAACCACCACAGAATGCCACGGCCTATGTTCAGCGAGCATGGGATAAGTTGAAAAGCCATTCTGATGATGTGACGTGCTTGATGCTCGCATCTATGACTGGCGAGCTTCAAAAGCAGTTTATGAATTTGGAAACGTTCCGGATTTATGAGTCACTGACGAAAATGTTTCTTGAACAAGCCCGTATCTTTGTTGTTGAAATAAATCTTTCTATGTCCACCTCATGGGTATTAGATACGGGATATGGGGCTCACATTTGTACTAATGTGCAAGGACTCAGAAATAGAAGGATGACAAGGAAAGGTGAAGTTGATCTCCGAGTGGGCAACGGGGCAAGGGTTGCTGCTGTTGAAGAGGTAGATTACACTTTATCTTTACCTTCCGGTTTAAACATTGAACTTGAGAATTGTTATTATGTACCTGCTTTGAGAAGGAATGTTATTTCAATTTCTTGTTTGGATATTAAAGGATTTCGTTTTATTATTGGTAATAATTCGTTATCTTTATATCGGAATGATGTTTTATACGGAGTTGCGAATTTGTGCAATGGCCTATATGTCTTGGATTTGAGCCAAGAATGATTGATCTATAACATTAAAAAAAAGGCTAAATCAATTAAATTTGATATGAGTCCAACTTATCTCTGGCACTGTCATTTAGGCCATGCAAACCAGAAACGAGTTCAAAGACTTCACAAGGATGGACTGCTATGGTCATTTGATTTCGAAACATATGATACGTGTGAACCCTGTTTGCAAAGAAAAATGACAAAGAATCCTTTCAACAAGAAAGGCGAAAGAACCAGTGAGCTATTGGCTCTAATACACACGGATGTATGTGGACCAATGAGTACACAAGTCAGAGGTGGATTTGAATACTTCGTGACTTTTACTGATGACTATAGTAGATATGGTTATGTCTACTTAATGAGGTATCAAAGTGAAACTTTTGAAAGGTTCAAAGAGTTTAAAAAAGAAGTAGAAAATCAGTTGGATAGAAGGATTAAGGCTATTCGCTCCGATCGAGGAGGTGAATACCTAAGTGATGAGTTCAATGGCTATCTAATACAGTGTGGAATTGATTTACAGCTGACTTCACCGGGAACACCTCAATGGAATTGTGTATCTGAAAGAAGGAATCGGACCTTATTAGATATGGTTCGATCAATGATGGGCCAAGCAACTCTCCCTACGTTCTTTTGGGGTTATGCTCTCCTTTCTGCTGTCTACTTGTTAAACCGTATTCCATCTAAGGCAGTAGATAAGACACCATATGAGATATTGATGGGTCGGAAACCCTATATATCCTATCTACGAGTTTGGGGTTGTCAAGCTCATGTAAAACGTTTACAAAGTAATAAGCTTGAACCTAAAACTGAAAAATGCCTATTTGTGGGATATCTTAAGGAAACCAAAGGATATATATTGCACAACCCAACTGAGAACAAAGTGTCCGTTGCTCGAGGAGCTACTTTCTTAGAGAAAGAATTTCTGCACAAGAAAGACAGTGGGAGTAGAATAGAACTCGGAGAAGTTTAAAAACCACAAGAGAATGTAGAATGATCTACAGAAACTCAGATGGAAGTTGACATGGAAACTCATGAAGATGAGCAACCTGAGTCAACAACACAAGAACATAGAAGGTCTAGTAGATCTTGTCATGAACTCGAGAGATACGAATTTCTCGTGACTGACGATCAAGATTTGATCTTGGTCGACTCTAATGAGCCCACGAACAATAAACAGGTTTTAGAAAGTCTGGATTCAGATAAATGGCTACAAGCCATGGAATCTGAAATGCAATCCATGAGGGACAATAAAGTGTGAACTTTGATCGATCCTCTTGTTCAGGCAAAGGTTGTCGATTACAAGTGGATTTTCAAATTAAAACCTGGCGGGATCTTCAAGGCACGACTAGTGGCTAAAGGTTTCATACAGACTCATGGTATAAACTATGACAAAACCTTCTCCCCTGTCGTGATGCTCAAGTCCATTTGGACTATGCTCGCGATAGCTGCATATTATGACTATGAAATATGACAGACGGATGTTAAGACGGTTTTCCTAAATGGAAACCTACTCGAGGATGTTTACATGAAACTACCCGAGGGATACATCGATCAAGAGCATCTAAATCATGTATGCAAGCTTCAGAGGTCCATCTACGGACTAAAGCAAGCATCTCAAAGTTGGAATCTTCATTTTGACGAGGCAGTAAAAGGTTATGGTTTCTTAAAGAACGAAGATGAGCCTTGTGTTTATAAGAAGGTTAGTGGGAGCAAGAATGTTTTTCTCGTCCTATATGTGGATGATATCCTACTCATAGGAAATGACATTCCCATGATGAAAGACATCAAACAATGGTTGGGGAGTGTATTTTCTATGAAAGACTGAGGAGAAGCTGAAATGATACTAGGTATCAAGATCTATAGAGATAGGTCTAAAAGGCTTCTAGGACTAAGTCAAGAAGGGTATATAGACAAGATATTGAAGAGGTTCAATATGTCTAATTCTAAGAATGGTATGGTACCATTCAGACATGGCCTTCTTTTAAAGAAGAACCAATGTCCTTCTACTAAAGAGGAGAGGGATGCGATGAGTAGAGTCCCATATGCTTCGGTAATAGAATCTATCATATATGCCATGTTATGTACCCGCCCGGATATCATACATGCACTAAGTATGACAAGCAGATACCAACAAGATCTAGGTATAGATCATTGGACTGCAGTCAAGGCAATCCTGAAGTACTTGCAAAGGACTAAAGGATTAATGCTAGTGTACGGAAGACAAGAACAGCTCGTCGTACAATGTTACACTGATGCTGCTTTCCAGATTGATCAAGATGACATGAAGTCACAATCAGGCTACGTTTTTAGCCTGAATGATGGTACAGTGAGTTGGAAAAGCTCAAAGTAAGATACCACAACCGATTCTACAACAGAATCTTAGTATATTGCTGCATCAGATGCCGCAAAGGAAGCTGTTTGGTTGAGAAAGTTTGTGTCAGACATCAGAGTGATACCGAGTATCCAAGATCCGATAAACCTATTCTGTGATAATAACGGGGCCATCGCACAAGCAAAGGAGCCCCGGTCACACAAGAAGACCAAACACATACTCAGACGTTATCACCTCATTCGAGAGATCATCGATCGAGGAGATGTTAAAGTATGCAAAATAGGGTCAGATGACAATGTAGCAGATCCTCTAAGAAAAGCTCTACCACAGTCAAAGTTTGAGAGACATGTAATAGAGTTTGGTCTTAAAATGATTAGGACATAGCCCTTCAACGGGCAAGTGGGAGATTGTTGGTGTATGTGCCCTTTTTAAGGGCTATATAGATATTTGTCATTTTGATTGATGTTATAATCAGATGAGTTAATTTCATGATAGTAATATTCTTGTGCATATTTAATTTCATGAAATCGATCCGCCAAAAGAAACACTCCATGGACCTTTAGATCATAAGTGATTCTTTTGAGTAGTACTCGTACGAGGATCCTTAGACCAGAAATCACTACATGGTCTTAGGTGAATTGTAGTGTGCTTTGACATACGCCTAACGGGACCGTAACAGGTTACCAAGTACGGGTATGATTGGGTACACTATGAGTCAAACTAAGATATGTAGTTGAAGTGATAGGACTACAAATCTCTCTTAAGTGAGAGATGATATCTTGGCCACTTGATAGTGAACTGAAAAGTGCATGGCCATGCCCAAGGAATGATAAGCGTTATCATTTGCTTGATGAATTCAGTGTCACTAAGATATCAAGTAAACGTTTAGCTATATAAGGATGATGGTTCCATGCCTTATGCTAAACGGGATATCAATGTAGAAGATCGTACGCAGTTTGCTCGAAAAGGTTGTGTTGAATCACCATTCGACCTTCCATTCTGAATTGGGTAGTCATTATGTCTTGTTAGAGATCACAAATGACTTATGGATTAATCAATGAAATTGAGTTATCCATTGCCAATTTAGAATGGGCCTACAGGATCGCACATAAGAAAGTTCGATGATGCAGAATAAGTATTCTTGCCTCTAATGAGTATAATTGTTATACTTAAATAAAGAAGATTTAATTAAATGGTTTAATTAAATATTATTGAAAAAGTTCTATGGTATTAATTAAGAGTTAATTAATTACCTGGGAACAATTGGATGGGCTGATAAATCAAGGGACTTAATTGCAATGAAAGTTCTTGACCCATCAGCCTGATCCATGGGTCATGGCTTGATCCATGGGCTTGATATATAACCCCATCATTAAGGTATTATTTAATACTGATTTGGAATCAGTAAATATTATTTAATACTGATTTGGAATCAGTAGAATAATATTTGGTAATAATACTGATTTGGAATATGATTAAATCAGTTAAGTAATAATTGATTGATTACAATATTAATTTTGGAAATTTTAACTCTACAAATATCCTAGGTATATTATTGTAGTAGGATGATGATTTTCAATCAGAAAATCAGAACAAGTAAAAATACACAAAATTCCAAACTCTCTCCGTAGGCAAAACGGCTAGCACCGGATCTACGAAGAACTTCAGTGCTTGAAAGTAGAGAGTCCTTCAAGGAAGGATTTTGGTGGTGACAAACGTAATCGGAGCAGAAGGTTTGGACCAACATCAATCTACGATCCAGACGCGACTACCAATTACGCTTCAAGGGTATGGTTTACTTGTTTTGAACATAGGATTAAAACACTAAAATTGAAATTAGCATGAATCCGCTGCGTAAAATTTTTGAAAAACATGCCTCCGATCCCAACAACGTGGTCGTGGCTACGATAGCATTAGAGGATAACCTTGCAGATCCATTCACAAAGACATTGACTTAAAAAGTCTTTGAGGCTCACGTGGAGGGCATGAGAATCAGATACTTAGGGGAGCCATGACAGTTTTTCTAGATATATAGTAGTAGGATATATAGGGGTTGTATGTAGATGTATACTTAAAGCACAACTTAAGTATTAGTGGGAGATTGTTGGAGTTGAATACATAAGCTATGCTTGTATTGTACTTTTTCCCAGTTAATATATCGATTAATGTTTTGGTTAAATTTAGTTGTGCATTATTTGTCCACTTATATTATGTAATTAGATGATGAGGTGTCTTGTGTGACACAGTAGATCTCATCATTGGTTAAAAGATATAATGTATAAATAAGGTTTGTAACCGAGATAGCTTTGGACAAACTGTCAACTTAGGTTGTGATTCGAATAATTGGTTTGTCTAAACTAATTGAATCATATAGATATGCCCGGGGCGTATTAAACTTGACCATTTAGAATGATTTGTCTTGTACCGATTTAATAGACAAATCATTCTTAGTATTCTATCTCTTAATCACTAGACTCGAGCATGCATGAGGATTAGACATAGAGTACTTTGATCTGCCAATGGGTGAGGTCAATTGTGACCAATAGTCTCGGTGGGTTGGGTGCACGTGTTTAGTTATTTGGTGTGTTGTTGCTTGTCGAAAGGAAACCATGTACCGGTGCCTCCGGGGTGATGGTGCACCCGAGATGAGCTCGTAATGTTTATTATACTAAACCCGGCCAGTGGAGTTATATCCAGTATAGTAAAAAGGTCGAGTGGTACTAGTCTCGGAATTAAAGAAGTTAATTAATTAATTTATCAGTAAATTAATAAATTAACGAGCACTATATCTTTGATGTGGGGAGATTATGAATATAAATTAATTAAGTTGTTCCGAAAGCAATTCTGGTGTAGGATAGTAGTGCTATAATTAATCTGTTAGTGGTACGATTAATTTTGTAATGAGTTAATTGAATAGGTAGACTTAATTAATTGATTAATTATTCCTAAGGGTTAATTGAGTAATTAACAAAGTGGAATTATTTAATTAATTAATTAAGTCTTAAGTTTCAATTAGAATTTGGAAATCCTAGAATTAGGAATCTACTAGGATTTGGTTTATCCCATCAGATTGGTTACCTAATTGGATTTGGAAACTAATTAATTACCTAAACCCATAACGAAGACCAATCCTAAACCAACTTGTGGTCTCCCTTATAACTCTATATGTAGACAAGGAATTAGCTATTCCACAATATACAATTCGATAGATTCATTATTCAAAAATCTAGAGAGAGAAATCCTAGAGAGAGAAAATTTTATCTATCTAAATTTTAGATTTCTCAAGACAAATAGTTGGCCGATTTTTTTCCCAATTTTGGGCGGCACGCGTGGCTTTCTCTCTCCTCCCAGGCGGCACGTGTAGTACATGTTCCAGGTGCGGTGGTGTTGGAATTTTCTGGCAGGTGGATTGTGGTGATTAGCTGATCAATTGCTCGTTAGATTGCTGCACACACAACATACAAGCAAAGTCTTGAGGCGTACAAGAGAATCACCTAAGTATACGCTTCAATAGGTAATTCTTATGTTTCAGCTTTAATTAAGAATTTTGTTGCGTGATAAATCGAATGAGTGCAAACCCAGATCGTGCGCAATGTTATTTCAAAAGGGTTGGAATAGCTATTGTGCTAGCGTCTAGGCCTGGTCAGAGATTCCGATTCTGGAATGCATAGCACGAAAGTGAGTTTCTGGCTAGGTCTGGGCAGATAATCTTTCAATTGGTATCAGAGCCTGGTTTTGGGTTTTGTTCTTGTTTGATTTGTTACATGGTTTTATTTGCAGGTGGTTAAGAAATCTCGACTATTATGGTTACATTTGTGTGGGTTTTAATTAAACTCCGGAACATGTCCGGATTTAATTTTATTATGAATGTTTGTAAAAGTATAACCACGTGCAGGAAGCCGTGTAGGAATAGATCAAATCTGTAGTAGGATTTTTTCTATGTAATTTCAATTCTTTAATTTTCCTAGAAAGCCTTGTAGTAGGAGAATTAATTTTTTTTTGTAATCGAAGGCGTTATGGTGGGCAACTTGAATTCGTGGGTTTTGGGTTATCGTTAATTCGTAGATACCCAGGAAAACCTAGAACGAATTGCAAGAAGACCAAATAGCGTAGAAGAAGTGAAGGATGGATTGGTGGCAAGGGGCGGCGCCGGTGACGACTCACCGGCGGGAGCCGCCGCCGGTAACCGCAAGAAAATGGCAGCACCACTGCCGCACGGTGCAGCAGATTTGCTGCGCTAGTACGCGGTAGTGGGCCGCGACAGATCACGTTTTGGCCCGTTTTTCCTCCAGCTTTCATTTTTTGAAGTTTAAGACTCTGTGAATCGAGTTGCGTGGCGGGACAAAGGATCAAGGCAGAAGATGGAAGCAATTAAAACCATAATAGTCGGGAAATTTAATTTTCGCATTTATTTCCTGTATTTATTGTTTTAATTTTTCTGCTGTATTTTACTGCTGTATTTTATATGCATGATTTTAAAGCATGTGGGTTTTATGGTTGCATATAACTTAGGGTTAGTCAATTACATGTTAAAACTGGAAAAACCCTAAAATTGTAAATCTAAGTGGGAGCGGGTTGGTTTAATATCCCCACGGCCACCATTACGAGTTCATATGTGATGTGGGAGGGCTTACGCGTTGGCATTAGGGTCTTCCTCCATTCGGATGAGCACAACCACGAGATCGCTAGATTATGAATTTTTGAGTAAGATGACTAGAGTAAGTTTAACTAGGAGAAATGCGATACCCTATCCATCTGAGGCGCACTATCCTGAGGTAACAAGCTCGAAAGTCACGTAATGGCACACACTTAGTTTATGATCTGCAGTATTCCTCCCATCGAGGTTATGCTGCTTATTTGTATGGCTGAAAGCACCGACTATTAGCTACTTTGATCAATAGATTATTTGGTCAGATAGTGTAGTTAATGAACTTGGTTCTTCTCAAAAGAATGTGGGTTAGCGTAAACGTGCACACTATCATGGCTTGTGAGAATCCCAGTGGGTGCAAACCCAGATCCTACACATTGTTATTTCAAAAGGGTTGGAATAGCGATTGTGCTAGCATCTAGGCCCGGTCAGAGATTCTGATTCTGGAATGCATAGCATGAAATTGAGTTTCTGGCTAGGCCCGGGCAGATACTCTTTCAATACAGTGGTGTTCCATGAACGTTACGTAGATGACATCCTTCTGATTGGCAACAGTAAGAAGGTGTTGTCAGACTTAAAGGCATGGTTATCCAGGCAATTTGATATGAAGGATTTGGGAGCGGTTAGACATATCCTTGGGATCCAGATTATTCGAGATCATAGGAGACGTTCTCTGACACTCTCCCAGGCATCGTATATAGACACGATTTTAGCACGTTTTAACATGCAGAACTCCAAGAGGGGTTCACTACCTTTCGGCCATGGAGTGCATCTGTCAAAGAAGCAGTGTCCTAAGACTGTTGAGGAGATAGATGCCACACAGGCGGTATCCTATGCTTCTGTTAGTTTTGAATACAGAAAAGCTATGGCTTGTATCAAAAACTAATATCCACAGTTGACATATCATTTTGTTTCAGTATAAATTTGTTCCTTTATATCATAGAACTAGATAACGGGGTGTGGACAGACACAGTAGATACCGTTATTGGTTAAAGTATTGATATATAAAAAGTATACTCGTAACCGAGATAGTCTGAACATACTATCGGTATAGGTTATTGTGTGTTTTGGAAATTAGTTTATCTAAATAGTTTAAATCACACGGATATGCCCGGGGCATATTGAGCACGACTAGTTTGGATAGAATTGACTTATACTGATCGGTGTAGTCAATTCGGTCCTAGTATTCCGTCTCTCAATCCCGAGATTGGGATGGGCATGAGGGTTGGATATCATATGCTTTGATTTGCCAAAGAGTGCGGTCAATTGAGGCCTATACCTCGGTAGGTTGGGTATGCAGTGTTTAGCTTCTCACGTGCCGTTGCTAGTCGGAGGAATCCACGTACCGGTTCACCGGGTTGATGGTGCTCCCGAGATGAGCTCGTAAGGTTATTATACTAAACCCGGCCGGTGAACTTTATGTTCGGTATAATAAAAGGACGAGTGGTACTAATCTCAGAAACCAAAAAGTCGGTGAATTAATTTGTCAGTAAATTGATAAACCGACGAGCGCTAGATCTTTAATGTGGGGAGATAGAATAAAATATAATGGCGCGATGTAAGGTCGTTTTCGAGCGGTAGTTCCATAATTGGTCCGTTAATGGTACGACCGATTTTGCATTTGACTAATCGACAAGGTAAATTAATTAATCCAAAAGGTTTAATTAATATTTAATCGAATAAGTGAATTTAGAAATTAATTCTATTTTGAATTAATTAATTCTAAGGGTTTGATTAAATTAAATTAACAAAGTGGGTTAAATAAATTAATTTAAATGGGTCAATTGGAGTTGATTGGTCGGGAAGACTTAGCGGTCAACGAAAGTCAAATTAAAAGGCCTAACTCGAGAGCCCATTAGGTCTCCAATTGAGCTCCTATAAATAGAAGACTTGAAGCTCAAGAAAAATAAGAAAAATCTTGCAAGACAAGTCTTGCCCCTTTTAGAGTGAGAAAGTTCTAGAGAGGGATCTTCTTCTTCTCGAAGTTTCTTTCTCGAAGTCGAACTTGATATCTCGCTCCTCGAATTAGATAAAGCTCAAAGATATAAACTTTGTGAAGCTAAGATGCTGCAGTTTTTCAAATTAAAAGTCCTGCTGCTCAATTTTTGAAACCCGCTGCTGGGTTTATTAACTTGCTGTCCAGTTTTTTATTTTCTAAGTCAGCCGCTGCAACTATTTTTCTGGTGGGTTCAGGTGTTAGCTTGGGGTGCTGATCCTGCTGCTATCATGTTGATCTCTTGCTTGCCTCGGTGATCCATGGTAGTGGTGGTGCAGATCGTGGCTGGGCGAACCATTTGAACTGCCGGCTGTTTTCTTTTCTTGCGGCTGAAGACAGCAGTTTTTGTGGGTTTTTCACAACATAGCTTATAGGAAAAGTATTGGGCTGATTGATATCTTTTTCGTGTGATTTTTCTTGTGGGTTTTTGTGGGCTAAGCAAGTAGACTTCGATAGATTATTGCCCACGCAATATTTGAAGTTTCTACGGAGATATCAATTGGATTTCTTGTGGAAATTGCGCAAAGATTGGATTTTTTCTTTAGGCCAGGGACTTCGCTACAAAAGGTAAAATCTTTTATATTCCGCTTTAATTAAAGATTTAAATTTTTGTGTCCCGATTAATAAATTAAATAAGTATAAGCCTAGATCCGTTCATGGGTAAACTAATTTGAGCCTGAGCTTGGTCGAAAGCTTCTGATTCTAGAATGCATTGCACGAAAGTGAGGTTTTCGATTTAGCCCGGGCTTGTTCAGTTTTCCTTCAGCTTCTACAGTGGGTAGCCTCATGTATGCTATGTTATGTACGAGACCTGATATTTGTTTTGCCCTTGGCATGGCTAGCAGATATCAGAGTAACCCTGGGAAGGCTCATTGGGAGGCAGTAAAATGCATTCTCAAGTACTTGCCCATGACGAGAGATCATGTCCTAGTTTATAGAGCGCAGGAGTTTGTACTATTGGGTTACACAGATTCGGACTTGCAAGGTGATATGGACAAGAGTAAGTCTACCTCTGGTTTGTGTTTACTCTAGGAGGTGGAGCCATAGTATGACGGAGTGTCAAGCAGAAATGCGTGGTGGACTCTACCATGGAGGCCGAGTACGTTACCACATCAGAGGCAGTGAAAGAAGCTGTATGGCTCCGGATCTTCCTGGTGGACTTAGATGTGGTTCTTGAGTTTCCTAGGTCTATCATAGTTTATTGTGATAACAATGGTGCAGTTGCTAACTCAAGGGAACCACGAGCCCACAAAACGAGTAAACACATAGAGCACAAGTATCACCTGATACGAGAGATCGTAAAGAGGGGAGAAGTGACTGTGGACAAGATAGCATCAGATGAAAACCTTGCAGATCCTTTCAGAAAGCCATTGACCCCAAAGGTCTTTGAGAGACATGTGGAGGGCATGGGATTCAGATTCTTGAGGGAGGCATGAGAGTGAGCTTATAGGTGTTCTGTAGATTTCATTATACATCACTGTAATAGCGGGTTGGAAAGTTTTTGTACTTCTTAGCATTGCTTTGAGTATTAGTGGAAGATTGTTAGTTTTTAATATAGAAAAGCTATGGCTTGTATCAAAAACTAATATCCACAGTTGACATATCATTTTGTTTCAGTATTAAATTGTTCTATTATATCATAGAACTAGATAACGGGGTAGTTTTGAATACAAAAAAGCTATGGCTGGTATCAAAAACTAATATCCACAGATGACATATTATTTTGTTTCAATATTAAATTGTTCCATTATATCATAGAACTAGATAACGGGGTGTGGAAAGACACAATAGATACCGTTATTGGTTAAAGTATTGATATATAAAAAGTATGCTCGTAACTGAGAGAGTCTGAACATGCTATCAGTATAGGTTATCGTGTGGTTTATCTGGACTAATTAAATCACACGGATATGCCCGGGACATATTGAGCACGACTAGTTTGGATAGAATTGACTTGTACTGATCAGCGTAGTCAATTTGGTTCTATTATTCTGTTTCTCAATCCCGAGATTGGGATGGGCGTGAGAGTTGGATATCGTATATTTTGATTTGCCAAAGAGTGCGGTCAATTGAGGCCTATACCTCGGTAGGTTGGTATGCGGTGTTTAGTTTCATACGTGCCGTTGCTATTCTGAGGAATCCAAGTTCCGGTTCACCGGGTTGATGCTGCTCCCGTTATGAGCTCGTAAGGTTTATTATACTAAACCGGGCCGGTGGACTTTATGTCCGGTATATTAAGAAGGTCGAGTGATACTAATCTCGGATACCACGAAGTTAGTGAATTAGTTTGTCAGTAAATTGATAAACCAACGAGCACTAGATCTTTAATGTGGGGAGATAGAAGAAAATATAGTGGTGCGATGTAAAGTCATTTTTGAGCGGTAGTTCCATAGTTAGTTCGATAGTGGTACGACTAATTATGCATTTGACTAATCGACAAAGTGAACTAATTAATTCTAAAGGTTTAATTAATATTTAATTGACAAAGTTGATTAAGAAATTAATTCTATATGAATTAATTAATCCTAAGAGTTTGATTAAATTACATTAATGAAGTGGGTTAAGAAATTAATTCAAATGGGTCGATTGAAGTTGATTAGTCTAGGAAAGACTAAGCGGTCAACAAAAGTCAACTAAAAGGCCCAACTCAAAAGCCCACTAGGTCTCAATTAGAGCTCCCTAGAATAGAAAGCTTAAGGCCAAAGAAACTTAAGAAAATCTTGCAAGATAACTTTGTCTTCCTTGAGTGAGAAAGTTCTAGAGAGAGACTCTCCTTCCTTCGTGGGTTTCTTTCAAAAACGAACTTAGAATCTCACTTCTCGATTTAGATTAAGCTTGAAAGATCAAACTTTTAGATAGCCCATCGATTTTTGAGTTTGCTCACTGCTGGATTTCATTTCTTTTCGCCGAATTCTTCACATTTTTGGCAGAAATTCTGCCCAGCTTTTTTTTGGTGTTGGCCGGAATTTTAGTTCTTCACTTGGGCTGTTCAGCAGCTGCTTCTAATCACTCCGGGGTGCTTGCTACAGCTGGGTTTGTGTTGATCTCTCCATTAGGTTGGTGATCCACAATCCCGGTTGTCCAGATCGTGACCGGAGTTAAAGTGGGCTCGATTTTATTGGCGAGAAAAGTAGTGGGCAGTAGTTTTTTGGGTTAAATGTTTGATCTTTTGGGCAGATTTAATCTTTTTGAGGGATTTTCTTTGTGGGTTTTCGTGGGCTTTGATAGCACATACCGTTAGATTATTGCCCACGCAATATTCAGGATTTCTTGGGGTTATCTTTTGGATTTCGATGGTAATCGCAATCAAAGATTTGGTTTTTCTTATTGCGTTGGATTTTGCTTCAAAGGTATAACCTTTAATCCTTCCGCTTTTAATTAAAGGTGTAATCTTTGTGCGTTAGATGTCGATTTAATAAATAAAATAAGTATAAGCCTAGATTCGTTCATGGGAAAATGAATTTGAGCCTGAGCTTTGTCGAAAGCTTTCAATTCTGGAACGCATTGCATGAAAGTGAGGTTTTCAATTTTGCCCGGGCTTGTTCTATTTTCCTGCAGAAAAGACACAGTAGATACCGTTATTGGTTAAAGTATTGATATATAAAATGTATGCTCGTATCTGAGATAGTATGAACATACTATCGGTATAGGTTATCGTGTGGTTTGGAAATTAGTTTATCTGGACTAATTAAATCACACCAATATGCCCGGGGCATATTGAGCACGACCAGTTTGGATGGAATTGACTTGTACTGATCGACATAGTCAATTCAGTCCTATTATTCTGTCTCTCAATCCTGAGATTGGGACGGGCGTGAGAGTTAGATATCGTATGCTATGATGTGCCAAAGAGTGCGGTCAATTGAGGACTATACCTCGGTATCTTGGGTATGCGGTGTTTAGCTTCTTACGTGCCGTTGCTAGTAAGAGAAATCCACCTACCGGTTCGTCGGGTTGAGGGTGCTCCCGAGATGAGCTCGTAAGGTTTATTATACTAAATCTGGCCAGTGGACTTTACGTCCAGTATAATAAGGAGGTCGAGTGGTACTAATCTCGGAGACCAGAAGTCGGTGAATTAGTTTGTCAGTAAATTGATAAACCAACGAGCACTAGATCTTTAATGTGGAGAGATAGAAGAAAAATAAAGTGGTGCGATGTAAAGTCATTTTTGAGCGGTAGTTCCATAATTGGTCCGTTAGTGGTACAACTAATTATGTATTTAACTAATTGATAAAAGGTTAATTAATTAATCCTAAAGGTTTAATTAATATTTAATTGACAAAGTGGATTAAGAAATTAATTCTATATGAATTAATTAAACCTAAGGATTTGATTAAATTAAATTAACGAAGTGGGTTAAGAAATTAATTCGAAATGATCGATTGAAGTTGACTAGTCTAGGGAAGAATAAAGAGTCAACGAAAGTCAAATTAAAAGGCCCAACTCAATAGCCCACTAGGTCTCCTTAGAAGCTCCCTATAAATATCCCTTGTTAGACATTAATGAAGACACAAAGAACTTGGAGGCCACTTAGCCTAATGAGAGAAAGTCTAGCTTAGAGTGCGAAATTCTTCTTCTTCGAATCTTCTCCTCGAAGTCAGCTAGGATAGCTTTCTCCTTTGATTAAACTCAGCCCCCTTTTGTACCTTGATTCTTTTATTGGAAGCTTCTGCCATTTTTTTTTTTTTTTTGTTCGCTGCTCGAAATTGTCACCACCGATGACTAGCGATTTTCGGCAGCTCGCGCCGCCACGGATTTGATTGCAGCTGGTGTGATGATCCGCTAGCTTAGCGAAAGCTTTGAGCTAGGGTCAAGATCTCCGACTGGTTAGAGCTTTTTCCCAGCAAAAGTCCTTTCAGATTCCGACGGTGGTTCCATTCTTGCGCTGAAGCCTCCAGCCCAATATGTTTTTAGGCAATTTGAGTTTTTTCGAAGCGAGTTCCTTGGGTTTTATTCTTTTTTCTTTGGGCTACTCCATAGATAATAGCCCACAGTAGTTTGGTCTATTTGGAGTTATTCTTCGGATTTCTTGTGGATTTCACTTGCCCGAAGAATTGGTTTTCTTTATTGCTAGAGACTTCGCTACAAAGGTATAATCTTTGAACTTTCCGCTTTAATTAAAGATTTTATCTTTTGTGTCACGATTAATTGATTGAATAAGTATAAGCCTAGATCTTTTCAAGGGAAAATGAATTTGAGCTTGAGTTTCGTCAAAAGTTTCTGATTCTGGAATACATTGCACGAAAATGAAATTTTCGATTTAGCCCAGGCTTGATCTGTTTTCCTTCACTGGTGTGTCTGTTGGCTGCAAATTGTTATTATATAATCTGTTGGTGTATATGCCCTAATGAGGGCTATTTATGTAAATAAACTTTGAGGGTTATTTATGTAAATAAGACATTTGTCGTTTGATTGATTATTTATCTGATGAGTTAATTTCATGAAATTATATTCTTGTGCATATTGAATTTTATGAAATCGATCCGCCAAAAGAAACACTCCATGGACTGTTAGATCATGAGTGATTCTTTTGAGTAGTACTCGTACGAGGATCCTTAGACCAGAAATCACTGCATAGTCTTAGGTGAATTAGAGTGTGCTTTGACATATGCCTAACGGGACCGTAACAGGTTGCCAAGTACGGGTATGATTGGGTACACTATGAGTCACGCTAAGGTATGTAGGTGAAGTGATGGGACTACAAGTCTCTCTTAAATGAGAGATGATATCTTGGCCGCTTGATAGTGAACTGAGAAGTGCATGGCCGTGCCCAAGAAATGATAAGGGTTATTATTTGCTTGATTAAGTTCAGTGTCACTAAGAGATCAAGTAAAACGTTTAGCTATATAAGGATGATTGGTTCCATGCCTTATGCTAAACTAGATATCTGTGTAGAGGACATTACGTAGTATACTCGGAAGGTTGTGTTGAATCATCATTCGACCCTCTGTTCTGAATTGTGTAGTCATTATGTCTTGCTAGAGACCACTAATGATTTATGGATTAATTAATGAGATTAATTTATTCATTGTCAATTTGGAATGGACCTACAGGATCACACATAAGTGAGTTCGATGAGTCAGAATTAATTAAATTGCCTGTTCTAAGTATAAGAGTTATACTTAAATAGATAATATTTAATTAAATGGTTTAATTAAATATTATTGAAGAGTTTTATGGTATTAATTAAAAGTTAATTAATTACCTGGGAAGAATTGAGTTGAGCTGATAAATCAAGGGACCTAATTGTGAATTAAGGTTCTTGACCCATCAGCCTGATCCATGGATCAATGGGTTGATCCATGGTGTTGGTAAAACCCAACTCAGTAAATAATTAATTAATTATTATTAATTATTATTTATAATTAATTAAAACAGATACTTCTCTAAAATCAGAGAAGTATCTGGAGTCTGTTAAAAAAAGTTTTAACAGACTCAGTTTTTAAATATACGTTTGAAATTTTTTAACAAAGAATCAGACTTCAGGAGACACGTTCTTCCAAGAAAAGAAAAAAATTATTCTTCCCACAAAGAGAAAAACGTTTTCTCTAAACAGGCAAAATTTTGGGGCTAGCACCGGTTCTGAGAGAACTCCAGTGCAAGAACGTAGAGACAATTCGCTTGAATTGTTCTGTGGTGGTGAACACAGTCTTCCCAAAGGATCCAGGCGGCTGCACAACCGATTACGCGTCGAGGGTAAGACCCGAATCCTTTAGTGTTTAGGAATTCCGCCATTTAATTTAGAATTAAATGCCTAAACGCAATCCAACAGTGGTATCAAAGCCAGGTTAATTTTTTGTTTTAATTAAAAATGGTTTAATTGAAACAAAAGAATTAAGAAAATTGGGTATAAGTTTTTTTTTTTCCTTGAAAACAGTTTTAAGAAAAAAAAAAAAATGTTGCTGCTTCAATGGTCGCCGGTTTCTGGGAATGGCTCGCCGGAATTGTTCCGGCCGGCCGGAAGTTCGCCGGGAAATCGCGCCACTTTGAAAATTAGTTTTTTTTTGGCCTGAATTTTTCCTGTGCTTTTGTTCTTTTATTAATGGGAACGGGTTTTGTGTTGTTTGGGTTTTCAAAACTGGGTTTGTGTTTGAATTCGGATGACACGATTCATGGTTTCTTGCCGGAAATTTTTTTTGATGAACAGATTGGATTCTGTTTATTTATTTTGGTTTGGTTTAAATTGTTTGTTGGGCTGAATTGGGGTTCATTTCCTTGCCGGAAATTGAATGCTTAGTTTTGAAAATTGTCTGAATCGTAAATCGGATGACCGAAATTTTTCTGCTGTTGTTTTGGGTTTTCGTTTTTTGTAAGCTGCTTGCAGGTTTGGATGACGGGGAAGTGTTCCTCGCGCTGGCTGCTTCGTCGAGGCCGGGGAAATGTTCCTCGTGCCGCGGGGATACGAATTGACAAAAATCGTTTTCGTCAAGTTCCTCGCGCCGACGGAGTTTTCGAAAGTCGGATTCGATTTTGTCGATCGATAAATCGCCGAGGTGGGCTTCGATGTGATCGGGGTCAGGCCTGGGTGAAGAGTCGACATCCGGCGCTGCATGCAGCGCCGGAAATGGTGAATCGGTTCGCCGGAAATCACAGTCGACGCCGGCAGCAAATCGGGGAAGAAGATGTTGGCGGCGGCTGGGGGTGAAGCCCTAGGGGCTGATTTTACTAAAATAACCCCGCCGCCCCAACAAACCCTAAGCAGCAAATGTTTTAAAATTGTTTTAAAATTGCAAAACAACCCCAGAAGTTTTAAACCTTAAAACCCTAGCCCGAGAGGTTTTGTAAATTACAGATTGGCCTCAAAATTTTCAGAAAACTTAATTTTTCTGAATTTTAAAATTTGATAAAATTTTAATTTATGATATAGGATAAATTAAAAGATATTATCAGATTTTAAATTGCGAAAAGATAGGATTAGATTTAGATTTAATTCTTATCCTATAGAATTTTAAAATTTTGAATTTTGAATAATTATCTTAATGAGATTAGGATAATTAGAAATATTTAAATTTTAAAATTAGAAAGATTATCTTAATAAAATTAGATAATTAAATGAATAAATAAATAATTAATTAATTAATAAGATTAGTTAATTAATTATTATGTTTTTTTTTTTTTTTTATTTATTCATTTTTGAAATAATGTGTTTTTTATTTAAAATGTTTAAATAATTGCACGCATTATTGGTATGACCATGCATCATTCGATTAAAATGAATGAACTTGGGATTGATTAAAATTGATCATGACACGATCAATTTTAATAGTGTAAGGGTTACACAATCCTTAATTAAATGATTCGGCCTAATAAAATTGGCTTGTATGAAGCATATGCAATTGCGTGTTTTTCTATGCATGAATTGGGCTTAAAATTTATTATTTAAATTTTTGGGCCTGCGAGCCATTTTAAAATTGGGCCTGCGTGCCTATTAAATAATTATGTAATAGTTAGGCCCAAAAGGAGGTTCCAAAGGAGTCCATGGTGGAGCCCAGGAACGGAAGCCTAAAATGGAGGCCCAAAAGAAGTTTTTCTTGTTAAAAGGCCCTGTAATAGATTAGAGCCCAATTCATCGCATTTCCGCAGTTTTATGTTTTGTGAATGAATGAAAACGACAATGCATGTTAAGCCGATCAAACTTAAATCCCAAAAACCCAAGATTTTGCTTCCATACTTGAGGGCCCGCTTGAGCGTTGAACGTCTGGTGGACTTGGAGAGCCCAAGGGCCTCAGGTTTTCTTCGTGCGGCGGGTTATTGCATAATAGTGCCCAACTTTATCACTACCATTAATGAGTGGAAAAACTGTTTGGGTATTAGATGCCCGACTTTATCACTACCACTTGTTATGGAAAAACTGTGTGGGTGTCTATTGATGTGATGCCTTGAGGGATGGTTTAACTTGGGAAAATTAATCCTAGCTTGACCCGATAAGTTGACTAGGGATTAATTTTGCAAAGATAGGATGGTGTCAAACATTTGGAATGTTCATCCTATCACCGAAAAGTTGCATAGTGATGCAATTGGAAATCGTTAAATTACATAGGGATGTGATTTGAACGTTGCCTACCAAAAGAGCCCAATCCCTACGATACTTGCCAAAGCAAGACTGGGGTTGATTCTTTGTGGATTTTCGGCCCACAATCTAGCACCAACACAAAATTGTTTGGGATTTCAATTTTGGCTATTGTGGAAAATATTTTAAAAACTCATTCTAATATTTTGCATTTTCTTTTGTAGAAATGGCATCTACTAGCACTAATACATCTAATCTCACTCTAAGAAGTATTTTGGACAAAGAAAAACTTGTTGGTCCGAACTTCTTAGATTGGGAAAGAAACTTGAGAATCGTTCTCAAACAAGAAAGGAAGCTTAATATCTTAGACGCTGTTTTACCTGAACCACCAGTAAATGCTACGGCTGCGGTTCAACGAGCATGGGAAAAGCTGAAAAGCGATTCCGATGACGTGACATGTCTGATGCTCGCGACTATGTCAGGCGAGCTTCAGAAACAATTCATGAATTCGGAAGCGTTCCAAATTTATGTGTCACTAACGGAAATGTTCCGTGAACAAGCCCGTAACGAAAGGTTCGTTACGATAAAAGCATTGATCTCGTGCAAGATGGCGAAGGGTTCGCCAGTAAGCACGCATTTGATCAAGATGAAGGGGTATATCGATACCCTAGAGAGATTAAATGCACCTCTTTCTAGAGAGTTAGCCATTGACATCATCTTGGCTTCACTGCCTGATGATTACAATGACTTTGTGGTGAACTACAACATGCATAACATGGAGAGGACAATTCCTGAGCTCCATGGAATGCTTAAAAATACTGAGCAAACCCTTCGGAAGGCAACGCCAGTACTTGTTGTGGAAAAAGGTAAGGGCAACAAGAGAAAGTTTAAAGGCAAGGCAAAAGTTGCTGAAAACAAGAAGCCTCGCAGTAAGACTGCTCCTAAGGCTCAGCCTCAAACTCCTCCTGCTAAGAAAAATGCTCAGAAGGACGCAGTATGTTTCCATTGCAATCAGAAGGGGCATTGGAGAAGAAACTGCAAGCTGTTTCTTGAAGAGAAGAAACAGAATCCTTCGGCTTCAGGTATCTTTGTTATTGAAATAAATCTTTCTATGTCCACCTCATGGGTATTAGATACCGGATGTGGGGCTCACATTTGTACTGATGTGCAGGGACTGAGCAATAGAAGGATGACAAAGAAAGGCGAAGTAGATCTCCGAGTGGGCAACGGGGCAAGAGTTGCAGCCGTTGAAGTTGGAGATTACATTTTGTCTTTGCCTTCCGGTTTAAACATTGTATTAGAGAATTGTTATTATGTGCCTACTATGAGTAGGAATATTATTTCAATCTCTTGTTTGGATATTAAAGGATTTCGTTTTATTATTGGTAATAAATCGTTGTCTTTATATCAAAAAGATGTTTTATATGGAATTGCAAATTTATGCAATGGCCTATATATCTTGGATTTGACCCAAGAGAAACCGGTATATAACATTGAAAAGAAAGCCAAATTAATTCAATCTGATTTAAGTCCAACATATCTGTGGCACTGTCGTCTAGGCCATGCAAATGAGAAACGAGTTCAAAGACTTCATAAAGATGGAGTGCTTGGTTCATTTGATTTCGAATCATATGACACATGTGAACCCTGTTTGCAAGGCAAAATGACGAAGAGTCCTTTCAGCAAGAAAGGCGAGAGGACTAGTGAGCTATTGGCACTAATACATACAGATGTATGTGGACCGATGAGCACACAAGCCAGAGGTGGATTTGAATACTTCGTGACTTTTACCGATGACTATAGTAGATATGGTTATGTCTACGTAATGAGGTATAAAAGTGAAACTTTTGAAAAGTTCAAAGAGTTTAAAAATGAAGTAGAAAATCAGTTAAATAGAAGGATTAAGGCTATTCGCTCCGATCGGGGAGGTGAATACCTTAATGATGAGTTCGATGGCTATCTAAAACAGTGTGGAATTGTTTCACAGCTGACTCCACCAGGAACACCTCAATGGAATGGTGTATCCGAGAGGAGAAATCGGACCTTATTAGATATGGTTCGATCTATGATGGGCCAAGCGACTCTCCCTATGTCCTTTTGGGGTTATGCCCTCCTTTCAGCTGCCTACTTACTAAATCGTATTCCATCTAAGGCAGTAGATAAGACTCCATATGAGATGTGGACGGGTCAAAAACCCTATATGTCATATCTACGAGTTTGGGGTTGTCAAGCTCATGTAAAGCGTTTACAAAGTAGTAAGCTTGAACCTAAAACTGACAAATGCCTGTTTGTGGGATATCCTAAGGAAACTAAAGGATATCAATTCTACAATCCAACTGAGAACAAAGTGTTTGTTGCTCGGGGAGCCACTTTCTTAGAGAAAGATTTTCTCTACAAGAAAGATAGTGGGAGTAGAATAGAACTCGGAGAAGTTCCAGAACCACAAAAGAATGTAGAACGATCTACAGAAACTGAGATGGAAGTTGACATAGGAACTCATGAAGATGAGCAGCCTGAGTCAACAACACAAGAACCTAGAAGGTCTAGTAGATCTCGTCATGAACCTGAGAGATACGGATTTCTCGTAACTGACGATCAAGATTTGATCTTGGTGGACTCTAATGAGCCCGTGAACTACAAACAGGTTTTAGAAAGTCCAGATTCAGATAAATGGCTACAAGCAATGGAATCTGAAATGCAATCCATGAGGGACAATAAAGTTTGGACTTTGATTGATCCTCCTGTTCAGACAAAGGTTGTCGATTGCAAGTGGATTTTCAAGTTAAAACCTGGCGGGATCTTCAAGGCACGACTAGTGGCTAAAGGTTTCAGACAGACTCATGGTATAGACTATGATGAAACCTTCTCCCCTGTCGTGATGCTCAAGTCCATTCGGACTATGCTCGCCATAGCTGCATATTATGACTATGAGATATGGCAGATGGATGTTAAGACGGCTTTCCTGAATGGAAACCTACTCGAGGATGTTTATATGAAACAACCTGAGGGATACATTGATCAAAAGCATCCAAATCGTGTATGCAAGCTTCAGAGGTCCATCTACGGACTAAAGCAAGCATCTCGGAGTTGGAATCTTCGTTTTGACGAGGCAGTAAAAGGTTACGGCTTCATAAAGAACGAAGATGAGCCTTGTGTTTACAAGAAGGTTAGTGGGAGCAAGATAGTTTTCCTTGTCCTATATGTGGACGACATCCTACTCATAGGAAATGACATTCCCATGATGAAAGACATCAAACAATGGTTGGGGACTGTATTTTCTATGAAAGACTTAGGAGAAGCTGAAATGATACTAGGTATCAAGATCTATAGAGATAGGTCAAAAAGGCTTCTAGGACTAAGTCAAGAAGGGTACATAGACAAAATATTGAAGAGGTTCAATATGTCTAACTCCAAAAATGGTAAGGTACCATTTAGACATGGCCTTCTCTTGAAGAAGAACCAAGGTCCTTCAACAAGAGAGGAGAGGGATACAATGAGTAGAGTACCATATGCTTCGGCAATAGGATCTATCATGTATGCCATGTTATGTACTCGCCCGGATGTCGCACATGCACTGAGCATGACTAGCAGATACCAACAAGATCCAGGAACAGATCATTGGACTGCAGTCAAAGCAATCCTAAAGTACTTGCGAAGGACTAAAGGATTGATGCTAGTGTATGGAGGACAAGAACAGCTCATCGTACAAGGTTACGCTGATGCTGCTTTCCAAACAGATCAAGATGACATGAAGTCACAATCAGGCTACGTGTTTAGTCTGAATGGCGGTGCAATAAGTTGGAAAAGCTCAAAGCAAGATACAACAGCCGATTCTACAACAGAGTCTGAGTACATTGCTGCATCCGATGCGGCAAAGGAAGCTGTTTGGTTAAGAAAGTTCGTGTCAGACATCGGAGTGATACCGAGTATCCAAGATCCGATAGAACTTTTCTGTGACAATAACGGGGCCATCGCACAAGCTAAGGAGCCTCGGTCACACCAGAAAACCAAACATATACTCAGAAGGTTTCACCTCATCCGAGAGATCATTGATCGAGGAGATGTGAAAGTGTGCAAGATAGGGTCAGACGACAATGTAGCAGATCCTCTCACAAAAGCTCTACCGCAGTCAAAGTTTGATAGACATGTAATAGAGCTTGGTCTTAAACAGTTTAGGACATAGCCCTTCAACGGGCAAGTGGGAGATTGTTGGTGTATATGCCCTAATGAGGGCTATTTATGTAAATAAACTTTGAGGGTTATTTATGTAAATAAGACATTTGTCGTTTGATTGATTATTTATCTGATGAGTTAATTTCATGAAATTATATTCTTGTGCATATTGAATTTTATGAAATCGATCCGCCAAAAGAAACACTCCATGGACTGTTAGATCATGAGTGATTCTTTTGAGTAGTACTCGTACGAGGATCCTTAGACCAGAAATCACTGCATAGTCTTAGGTGAATTAGAGTGTGCTTTGACATATGCCTAACGGGACCGTAACAGGTTGCCAAGTACGGGTATGATTGGGTACACTATGAGTCACGCTAAGGTATGTAGGTGAAGTGATGGGACTACAAGTCTCTCTTAAATGAGAGATGATATCTTGGCCGCTTGATAGTGAACTGAGAAGTGCATGGCCGTGCCCAAGAAATGATAAGGGTTATTATTTGCTTGATTAAGTTCAGTGTCACTAAGAGATCAAGTAAAACGTTTAGCTATATAAGGATGATTGGTTCCATGCCTTATGCTAAACTAGATATCTGTGTAGAGGACATTACGTAGTATACTCGGAAGGTTGTGTTGAATCATCATTCGACCCTCTGTTCTGAATTGTGTAGTCATTATGTCTTGCTAGAGACCACTAATGATTTATGGATTAATTAATGAGATTAATTTATTCATTGTCAATTTGGAATGGACCTACAGGATCACACATAAGTGAGTTCGATGAGTCAGAATTAATTAAATTGCCTGTTCTAAGTATAAGAGTTATACTTAAATAGATAATATTTAATTAAATGGTTTAATTAAATATTATTGAAGAGTTTTATGGTATTAATTAAAAGTTAATTAATTACCTGGGAAGAATTGAGTTGAGCTGATAAATCAAGGGACCTAATTGTGAATTAAGGTTCTTGACCCATCAGCCTGATCCATGGATCAATGGGTTGATCCATGGTGTTGGTAAAACCCAACTCAGTAAATAAT
Source organism: Knoxia roxburghii (assembly GCA_030378225.1). Taxonomy (NCBI): domain Eukaryota; kingdom Viridiplantae; phylum Streptophyta; class Magnoliopsida; order Gentianales; family Rubiaceae; genus Knoxia; species Knoxia roxburghii. The sequence goes on along the minus strand of CM059415.1, from coordinate 36,976,897 downwards.
TAATTAATTATTATTAATTATTATTTATAATTAATTAAAACAGATACTTCTCTAAAATCAGAGAAGTATCTGGAGTCTGTTAAAAAAAGTTTTAACAGACTCAGTTTTTAAATATACGTTTGAAATTTTTTAACAAAGAATCAGACTTCAGGAGACACGTTCTTCCAAGAAAAGAAAAAAATTATTCTTCCCACAAAGAGAAAAACGTTTTCTCTAAACAGGCAAAATTTTGGGGCTAGCACCGGTTCTGAGAGAACTCCAGTGCAAGAACGTAGAGACAATTCGCTTGAATTGTTCTGTGGTGGTGAACACAGTCTTCCCAAAGGATCCAGGCGGCTGCACAACCGATTACGCGTCGAGGGTAAGACCCGAATCCTTTAGTGTTTAGGAATTCCGCCATTTAATTTAGAATTAAATGCCTAAACGCAATCCAACATAATCATCCAACAACATTCCACGAACATATGGATTTTATATAAAAAATGTCCATTATTTTACATAAATACCTCTCCATCTGGTATTTTGTTGTTTTGGGGTGTTTCTATCGTCTCTGCAAGTTTGCCCCCCTCGGTATTTGCCTCCTGGTTTTCCTCCAAACATAAGCAAAACATTAATATAAGTATTTTACATAAGTATTTCACATCAGTAATAGCATTTTACACCAACAAAGAGCACTTTACACCAACAAATCAGAACAAACAGTACTTTACACCAACAAGTCAGAACGAACAGTACTTTACACCAACGACCAACAGTTTACACAAACAAGTAGCACTTTACACCAACAAATCAGAACGAACAGTACTTTACACTAACAAGTTAGAACGAACAGTACTTTACACCAACGACCATCAGTTTACACAAACAAGTAGCACTTTACACCAAAAAATCAGAAAGATCATTTTACACAAAGCAACATCATTTAAAACAAAAAAGAGTATTTTACACCAAGGAACAACATTCTAAACCAACAAGCAGAACTTTACACCAACTAATCAATACTATGCTTACCTCTTTCTCTTCAGTTTCCTCCTCCTGATTGTCTACTGCTTTCTGGAGGTCAGCTATCATGTTTTGTACTTTGTCAAGGATTGATTGTAATGTCCCCATATCTGGATTCTTTGAAGCCCTTACTTTTGCCAAACAATCTATGAACGATCTACTAAATTTCCCCAGTTCAATGTACATCTCTATAAGCCTCCCCAGGAGTTCCATAGGATCCTGTAACCATATTGTACATTTTACATCAATTTTTTCATGTCACAAGACTATTAATATCATTATGATATTTAACCTATCCATCCTGTTTTTCAGACGCAGAAAGGTTCCCCTCTTCCATAACAAATATTATCATATCCGAAGCAGTTGGATCCCTGTTTGCTTCACCCTCATCCACTTTTACAGCCTCTAACAACTGTAACAATGGCAAAAACATCAAACGAATGAGAAAAGCAGTAGATTGTGTAAACATGTCTCATGTTTGAACATTACCTCATCCCTAACTTCATAATCAGGTTTAACCATGTTTGATCATCTCATGTTTGATCGCCTGCAGCTTTAACCATCACTGCAGTAGACGATATTTCTCTTTGCACAGGAGCTTCTACCTCATGTAGACTTGCCTCCTCTTGCATGTCAACTTCCTTGTCTTGCATGTCCACTTCCTTATCTTGAATTGCTAATTGTGCTTCTACCCGGTTATGTGTTTAGGATCAACCATTTCTGCTGGTTCCTCCAACAACTGTGAGCGTACCAAAAACATTAAAATAAAGTTAGATAAGAAAATCGTATATTGATGTAAAATAACACTTTACATCAAACCTTGACGTTAGGGCTGGCAATTGCTGACACGACACGATAACCCGACACAGACATGACATGAAAAAAAGCTGGTTAGGGTTGAGATTTTTGACACGTATAATAAATGGGTCAGGTTTAGGTCGACACGTTTAAATAGCGAGTCGGGTTTGGGTCGACACGACGGGTTGGCCGGTTGACACGTGAACCCGTTAAGAAAATATTTTTTAAAAAATTAAAATTTATAACCTTAATAATTGAGAAAACTTCCAAATTCCCAAATCAAAAATTCAACACGCTTCTTATGGTGGTATTTTGTTATTTAAATTTTCTAATTGTAATTACTTTTGCATTTTATTTATTTTGGTTGGATTGAATTGGATTTTTGTTGTATTCGGAAGAATTTAAATTGATGAAATTTATGTTGATGTCATGTATAAGAATGTTATGGTTAAATTTAAATTGATGGATTTGAAATTAATGGATTCAAATTTTAGATGGTGTTATTATAAATAAACATGTATGTTTTAGTCTCCTTGACAAATTTAGTCCCCTTTTTCGGTGGCGAAAACTTGGACCGAAAAATCACCTATCAACAATTAAACGGGTTATGCTAGTTAGGTTCGGGTCGACACGATTATAAACAGGTCGGGTTAGGGTTGGAGTTTTTGACACGATTAATTAAATGGGTTGGGTTTGGGTTGGGGGTTTCTCGACACGCCAACATGCTAACCCGAACACGGTAACACGAACACGACACGAACTACCAACCCTACTTGACGTAAAGTGATATTTTACATTAGATATTTATGTAAACTAGCATTTTTTTTTTATATCAAATCAATATGATTTTTGCTCTTGAGCTTCATCCCACACATGTCTACTTGCTTGTCCAGCTTCCTGTGCGGATTCGTCTGCAGCTTCCTGTGTCGATTCCTTCACAAAATGCTGTGCAGATTCGTTCGCAGCTTCCTCTACAGATTCCTCCCCAGATCTATCCATTGATTCTTCCTCCTCTTTATTAACTGGTTCTGCCCTGCATCATCGTCCCCCTGATTCCCACTTGATTCATCACTAACTGTTTCATCTCCGTCTGTCTTATCTCATCCATCGGGGGATGGATCACCTTCATCATCCTGCCAACATAATGTTAAACATTACGTGTGGCTATAACAGTAATGTATTTTGACATCAAGTTATACAAACCTCGTATAACTCATCATCTTCTTGAGGGAATTCTCTTATTCTGCCCGTTCCCCTGATTTTTTTTTTTTTTTTTTTTGTGAAAGATGCATCAACTTACTTTGGGGCCAATTTTGGATTGTTGGGATTAGGCTATCATTGGTATTGACCTTCGAATACCCAAGCCTATCAGCATATAACAACTGCGATAGTGCCAAAAACATCAGATTCGAGTTAGGAACAAAATAAAAATTATGATGTAAATGCAACTTTACATCAACAAGTGATGTAAAGTGGCAGTTTACACCAGACTCTGATTTACATGATGTAAAATATCAAATATGTAACGAAACGAAAATATACCACAACAAATGTAAGAGGCCCCGTGAATTGGCCTCTTGGATGTGTTTTTCATTTTTTTATGCTTTCTTTCAAGTGATCGAGGATGTATTTCCTCCAGTTGAGCTTCATGATATTCTCGACCGACCTGAATGATTTTAGATATTAGTATTGAACGGTATTGGTTCCATTGTTGTGGATGAGAGTTGATACCAAGAATATCAAGAAGTCTTGAAGGAATTCCAGGCCCGCGTCCTTCCTGTTTTTGATGTAGTCCGCTAAGTTTGTTGCTGATATCATAACCTTATTTGGTGGAATTGGGTGCCTCAGATCCCACTTCTTCTTGTCTTCCATGTAGATATCAGATTTTTTATCATTCCTGGTGTATTCCTCAATAGCTACTTCCCCACCGAGGAATCCCATTACTGATTCGACATCAGCTTCATTAATTGGAATTGGGCCTGCATCCAACTCCAATGTGCTTCTTTGGGTGTTGATGTTCGATATCAAGTACTGGCCGAACAAATTTGGAAACCACTCATAGTTAATGTGGAACAGGCAGCCCAGTCCCACACTTGTTAGTTACTCCATTTGGGGTTCACGAGTTCTGTGAGCAATGATGATATTCCAGCAGCAGAAGTTCTTGACTGGAATCTTGCCTTTGTTTCTTCCTCCCCTTGGTATTCTTCTGATTCTCCCTGGTCTGCCACTTCAACTAGGTCATGCTCTCTTTTGCTCCTTTGCTCTAAGATTTCAACAGCGAGTTTCGCTTCTTCTTTTTCTGATCCTTTTTGTTTTTTTCCCCAGTTTTCTCAGATTTCTTTTTCTTAGCTTTCTCCCTTTTCTCATTCAGTTGTTGCTTAAATTTTTCTAAAGTCATCATTTCTTGTAAATCATCGTCAGAATCTTCTTAAATGACATTATTTCTTTTTGCCTGCAAGCACATCAACAAACAAACAGAATTTTACACCAAATAACAGTACTTTACATCAACGAACAGTACTTTACACCAACAGATCAGTACGAGCATTTTACACAAATGAGCTTTATTTTACACCAATAACCGTACTTTATACCAACAAACAGTACTTTACAACAACGAACATTACTTTACACCAACTGTCAGCACTTTACATAAACAAGTAGAACTTTACACCAAAAATTAGAACGAACATTTTACATCATCCAACATCATTTTGACCCAGCAAACACTCCTTTACACCATCAATCATCATTTTACAAAAACGAACAGTACTTTACACCAGGGATCAACAGTTTACACAAATGAACAGTACTTTACACCAACTATCAGCACTTTACATAAAACAAGTAGAACTTTACACCAACAAATCAGAACGAACAATTTAAACCAACCAACATCATTTTAACCCAGCAAACACTACTTTACACCAACAATCATCATTTTACACAAACGAACAGCACTTTACAGCAGCGATCAGCAGTTTACACAAACGAACAGTACTTTACACCAACGATCATCACTTTACATAAACAAGTAACACATTACACCAACAAATCGGAATGAATATTTTAAACCAACTAACATCATTTTAAACTAACAAACACCACTTTACACCAACAATCGTCATTTTACACAAACGAACAGTACTTTACACCAACATGCAGGTCGAGATTTTTACACAAACGAACATTATTTTAGACCAAGAGATAAGTACTTTACCCCAAAATTCATCAGTTTACAATACCATATAGACTTTACACCAACGAATAGTACTTTACACAAACAGATTGGTACTTTACAACAACATATAAGTATTTTTCCTCGGTCTCTTTACAACTGCAAAATCTTACTTTCTGTTACTTGTTTATCTGCTTCTTTGCCGACGTTTTTTGTCCTCGGTCTCTTTACACCAACAATATTTTTCGTGCTCCCAACTGTTTTGCATTTTTTACACCGAAATAGAATGTAGGACCATTATGAACAACATCAAGTAACACTAAACTGCAAATATGAGTTCAAAAGTTTTTATAAACATACCTTCCATGCCGCTTTTAAGTCTTTTTGCTTCTGCTTCACTTGTAACGTGCTTAACCCTAGCCATCCTTGTACGGTTTGCTCGAAGTTTTTTCTTCCCCCACTCAAAAAATCATGTGTTTTTATTCTTTTGCTTCTTCCAAAATAATGTCGATTCTTCTACTGTTGGGTCTCGATTTTATAGTAGTCTTCTGGCATTGAAGTGGGTTGGTTCCGCGATCGAACGTGCTCTTCTTGCTTCCTTTTTCTGCGGAGGTCGTGGGTTGAGTGGAGAGGTTCAAGAGCGCTACAGCTTCTTCGAATGGAAAATAAAATCCCAAACCGCTCCTTTCCATTGCTTTTGTTCTATACTGGTGTACAATCCGTACAGTTCGGGCTCCCAAAAAAAATTTGAATTTGATTTTGATTTGATCCGCCGGATTGTGTTTGATGTGAAGTAGGGGATAGGTCAGCTGATTAGACGGACTATTAGGTGCGTTTTAACACGGAACCCCGACCAATTTTTTCCTATTTTATTTCCGATTTTTTTTTACTAGGTGTACCAAAATTACAGTTACTCCTAATCCTATAATATAAGAATTGGGGATGGCGGCCGGTTGAGGAGAGGAGAAAGTGAAAGTGTAAGTTTGAGGAATAACGTTATATATTTATAGTTAGGTTTAGATATTTTAAAATTGCATTTTGATCTTCTAGCTCCTAAAGGTTTATTACTAATTACTTCACTAAACTTATTTAATTTATCCTCAAAAAAACTTATTTAAGATTTGTCACAAATTAATTATTTAATTATAAGTATTCAAACTAATCGCTTTTACTTTTTTTTTTTTGAATTAAATTATTCTATTTTACTAATATTTCTTACATGCTTTGTTACATAAATAGTTTATGTTTGAAAGTCTTATAAACATGTCATTGACTAAAAATATAAAACAGTTGCTATCGATAGAGATCATAAGGCATGTTATTCTAACTAAATGGATAAACAAATAGGGCATAATAAGCCCTCATAAACAAATTATGGACCTTGTTAATTACCTAAAGAAAGGAGAATAAATGGAGTGGTTCACAATCTCCACGTAACCACCAGTATTACAAGGTAAATTATTATTAGACAATGATGATAGGGGTTGCATCCCCCTTACAGACATCACTAGTTGACAAGTTTTAGCCTCTCTTTCTTGTAAAAAAAAAAAAAAAAGTTTAAATTGTAATTTTGTCTTTTATTAATTTTTCATGTGAGAAATTTACATCACGTAAACTAACATGTCATTGTAGGGCTCACATATATTTAATCCTGTGATTGATATCATACTATGATTACATTAAAAAAAAAAACACACTAATTTCAAGAATCACGGGAATGGAATGAAGACGTACATTTCTACATATTTTATACGTAAGGGATTAAAAAAATTATTTTAAAATATAAGAGACCAAAATAATTATTGGACCAAATATAAAGATCAAAAATATGATTTAATCTTTCAAAAAATATACAAAGATTTATAATTAAAAAAAAGTAAAGAAAGATTTTGTGTAATTAAAAATTCACAAATACAACCAACATATATAACATCTTATTAAATGCTTACTCTCAAACATTTCAAAATGAAATATTAGGTAATTTATATGGTGGTAGGACCACCATGCAATTTTACTCATACCCCTAATATAATAGTAGTTTATATTTTTAGTTCAGTATTTTTCTTAAAATCCGGACATGCAGTTTTTGCTTCCCATAACTATATAAGCTCGGTTTTTTTCGGCGTGCTTTTTGTTGTTCTTCGTCTTCGTTTATTGTTGCCGGTCTTTGTATTCGTTTTGTTTCCAATTTGGTGATTAAGGTATTTGTTTCTGTATTTGATTTCGGTGATTGATTTATGTTTATGAATTTGTTGTTTCTCTATTTATCGTTTAGTTTGTTGCCGTTTCTACTTTGTTTTTTTTCTTCCGATTAGAGTTTTTGCTTCGCGTTTTGTTTTTTTGTTTTCATCTAGTTTGTTTGTTTATTATACTTTTTTGTTTTCAATTGAATTTTGTTGCTTATTTACGTATTTTTCTATGTTGATAGATCGATCTTGATTGAAGGAATTGTTGTTCTTTGTCTTCCGGAGTTCTCTTCAGTTGTTGAGGAGTTGATCGATTGTTTTGAACTGGAATGGATGATACAGTTGGTGATATAGTTAATTTATTTTGTGAAGAAGATGCTCCTGAATTGTATAATTTTGATAAACAGGAAGAATCTGTGGTATCTATGTTGGAAGGTAAGTTATGATGTGATATTTGTGTATGAATTATATGATATTATGTTTGAGTTGATTTGATATTACGCATGTGTTGATTTGATATATTTTCAGTTTATTGTTATAGATCTATATGTATTGTGGTATGATATTAGTTTTTAGTTGATATGTTATTACGTTTTGGTTGATTTGATATTAGTTTTGTGTTGATATGATATGTTTTCAGTTTATTATTATAAATCTATCACATGACAGTAGACATCAGATCAGCGAATAATAGTTATTATATCAAAGAATAGTAGACATCAGATCAGCGAAAAATAGATATTATATCAAAAATATAAAATAAATCATCTCATATAACTAAAACATGCTTAACAGGGGGATTCTATAGACATCATATCACAAAACAGTAGACATCAGATCAGTGGACAATAGATATCATATCACTAATACGTAAGAAATCATACAATAGAACTAAAGTATACTTAACAGGGGGATCAAATCATGCATTCTATAGACATCATATCAGAAAATAGTAGACATCATATCAACAGACTATAGATATCACATCAAGAATATAAAAAAATCATACCATAGAACTAAAATATACTTAACATGGTATAAAGTCATTGTTTGACTGATACGATATTACGTTTGTGTTAATCTGATATTAATTTTGAGTTGATATGATATGTGTTTTTAGTATTGATATGATACTATTATGTATTTTATGTTTAAACTAATATGATATTATTATATTTTTTACAGGTTCAGATGATGAATCTATGGAATCGTTGTGCAAATCAGTGGTTGAAAATGAAGAAGCAGCATACAACTTATATAATGATTATGCTTTTAGGTTATGATTTAGTGTGAGGAAAGGTAAAGATCGTAAAAATAAAAATACTGGAATCAGGTATTTCAGAAGATATGTTTGTAATAGAGAACGAACAAAACGATGAAAGGAGAATTTGAAGAAGATATATTCAAAAGTTGATATGCGATCTGGATGTAAAACTTTTGTTGAATTTAAGAAAAGAGAAGATGAGAGTTGGATTGTCCAAAAACACTTCGAGAAATATAACCATGAATTGTACCCTGTAGTTGAGCGGCAGTTTTTACTTTCTCAGAGGAAGTTTGATGATTCTGTAGTACAGTTTTTTGATGAATTGAAAAGTTCAGGTGTTTGTCTAACTGATGGTTATCATATATTGTCCAAAGAGGTTAGTTATGTTTCAGTTGATTTGTTATGAATCTATATGTAAATGTGATATGGTATCACAGTTTTGCTGATATGATATTTTGTTTGAATTGATATGATATTAGATTTGTGTTGATATGATATGTGTTTTAGTATTGATATGTGTATTTTTCAGTCTAGAGGGTCATCAAATGTTGGTTATACAATGCGAGATATATAATCATTTGGAACAAGAGAAGAGGAGGAAGATTGATGGTTGTGATAGTAAAACTTTGATTAATATGTTAAAATAGAGATCTATGGATGAGAAGGATTTTTATTATGATTTTGATTTGGATGAGGAGTCTTCATTATGTAGTGTATTTTAGAGAGATCAGAAGATGAATGAGGATTATAGTAGATTTAGAGATTTTTTTGGTTCATGAAACAACTTATTGGACAAACAAATACGACATGATATGTGGACCTTTTGTTGGTATGGACAACCATTGTCGTAATGTTATGTTTGGTATAGGTTTCATAAAAAATGAGAAGGTGGAGTCATTCATTTGGTTGTTAGTACATTTTTGAAATCGATGGAGAACAAGCAACCAGTGACATTTATGACAGGTCAGGATTTTTCGATAGCAGCTGCTATGTGTGTAGTTTTTCTAAATATTTTTCATCGTCTTTGCATTTGGTACATTGCAAAGAATGCTCGTAGTAATATACCTCATTTGACAAATCAAGAAGGTTTTTTAGATGCGATTCAATTCTTACTTAATTAGGTTTCCACAGAAGCTGAATTTAATCACTGTTGGAACAGGTGTGTGTTTTTTATTTTTAATCATTTTCTGAATTTTATCTATATGTAATTTGATTTGATATCATTGTATTGCTAATATAATGTTAGGTTTGAGTTGATATGATATGTTTTTAGTATACTGATGAATCTATATTGTAATGCGATATGATTTTAGTTAATGTGATGTTAGTTATGAATTGATCTGATATTACGCTTTAGTTGATTTGATATATTAATCTGTTACTACTTGATTCTATATTAGTTGTTAGTTGAAGTGATAGTAGTTATGATTTGATCTGATATTACGTTTGAGTTGATTTGATATATTAATATGTTACTACTTGATTCTATCAGTTTGTTGAAGAATTACAATTGCAAAGACAACACTTGGTTGAAGAAATTAGATCAGATAAAAGAGAAGCGGTGCCCTGCATTTAGTAAATAATATTTTTCTGGAGGGGCAGTTTCTTCTCAAATATGTGAGACAACCAATCATTCTATTTCAAATAAGTTTTCAAAAACTTATACTTTGTGTTAATTCTATCAGCAGTTTCTTTATGTCGTGATTGAGTGGAGAAACAATGGGATGGCAGAAGACTTTAGATGTAGAGGAAGGGTTGACCCTGTTGTTGGAGATTCATTAATGCTTCAACATGCTGCTGAGGTTTATACGATAGAGATATTTGGAAGATATCAGGAACCGTATGTGAAGATGTTATCTTATAATCATTTATAGACTAGTACCAATAATGGTGTTTATGAATATTAGTTTTGGCGTACCAAACTTGATTTGTTTCAACACGTAGTTCGTTTTGATGAGAATGACTATATCGTGAGCTGCACTTGCAATCTGTTTTCTGAGGCTGGGTTGTTATGCTCGCAAGCTTTTCGTGTGCTAAATCTGAATAATTACTTGGTATGTATTTATTGCAACTTTAGAGATTTGTATGATATTCTTAATTATATTTGATTTGATATTATCTTATGTTTTGATATGGAATCAGGTAGTGTTGATATGATATACACATTATATTATCTATATGTAATGTGATGTGATTTCATAGTATCGTTGACATGATATTACGTTCAAGTTGATCTAATATTACATTTGAGTTGATATGATATGTTTTTTAGTTTACTAATATAAATCTATATGTAATGTGATCTGATGATATTAGTTATTATTTGATATGATATTACCTTTGAGTTGATATGTTATGCATTATATTAGTTTAAGAGGAGCCATTCCTTCACTGAAATGTTGATGATTAACATTCTAATTTTTATATCTTGTAGAGAATCCCTGAGAAGTATGTATTGAAAAGGTGGACTAAGAGTGCAAGTAGTGATTATTATTCTAAAGAAGATTGTTTGTTGACATCAAGTAGTTGCGAGAAAGTTTCAGATACTGTTTGGAGAGTTGAAGCAAGCAGAAAATTTTTGGATTTAATTAGACATGCACAGTGTAGTTCTGTTACACATTCTATTCTCGACAAGCACTTCAATTTGGTTAGAGTTTCTATTAAATCAGAGGTTGGTCCATCCTACGTTGGTGACAAAGAAGAAGGTTCGAATATTGTTGAAATTAGAGATCCCAGGAGAAGAAGAGAAAAAGGTTTAGAAACATTCGACCAAAATGTGTTGTGGAGAAAATGTGCAATAGAGAAAGAGGAAAGAAGAAGAAGGCAGCAGCATATGCATTGCGTACTAGAGAACGTGTCGCATCAATGGGAATTGAAAATTGTGGAGTTGTTGATGGTAATTTTGTTATTCATGTGGTGGAGAAGTTGTAGTTGATATGATATATTTAGTTATTTGATATGATTTCTTTTAGGTAGTTGATATGAATTCTTTTAGTTAGTTGATACGAAACATTAAATGACTTCCTGTTATGGGGAGAAGTTGTATGTTATATGATTTTTTTTAGTGAGTTGATATTGTTTCTTTTAGTTATTCCATATTATTTTTTTTACTTGGTTAATACATGACTTGATATGAATTATTTTTTGACTTGATAATAATACTATTTTGTATCATATCAGTGACTAGAAGATATCATATCACAATAAAGTAGATATCAGATCAGCGGACAATAGATATCATATCACAACATAAAAGAGACTATATTATAGAACTAAAACATACTTAAGAGCGGGGATCAAATCATGCATTATATAGACATCATATCACAAGAAAGTAGACATCAGATCAGCGGGCAACAGATATCATATCAAGAATATGAATGAAATCATACAATAGAACTAAAACATACTTAACGCAGGATCAAATCATGCATTCTATAAACATCATATCACAATACTGTAGACATCAGATCGACGGATTATAGATATCACATCACAACAGTACTTGCAATGTAATGTGAATTTTAATCATTTTCTGAAATTTATCTATATGTAATGTGATTTGATATCATTGTATTGCTGATATGATGTTAGGTTTGAGTTGATATGATATTTACGTTTGAGTTGATATGATATGTTTTTAGCCTACTGATGAATCTATATTGTAATGAGATCTGATATTAGTTGTTAGCTGATGTGATATGAATTGATCTGATATTATGTTTGAGTTTGATATATTAATCTGTTACTACTTGATTCTATATTAGCTGTTAGTTGATGTGATATTAGTTATGATTTGATCTAATATTACGTTTGAGTTGATTTGATATATTAATCTGTACTACTTGATTCTATCTGTTTGTTGAAAGATTACAATTGCAAAGACAACACTTGGTTGAAGATATCACATCATAACATAAAAGAGACCATATTATACAACTAACTTTTACATCAATCAGAAATGATGATATAGATAATAACTTTCATATCATTTGGAATTAAAGTTTGAAAATTCAGAAATAGATAATTGAGAAACTTGGAACAAATGGCTAACATAAATTTCATCGAATTTAAAAACTCAACATTGTCATGTACAATCAATTTAAAGACTCAAGTATCTTTTACACTTTTGTACTATAGAACTTCTCAATTTTGGTCTTGAGCTCACTTTTCATTGTATTGGTTTGAAATGTCATTATAGTATAACCATACTTGACCCTAAGAATTTGTAGAACTTTGTTAAGAGCAGCTTTGCTTTTGCGTGATTCTCTTGTGAGCTCTGGATCCCAAGTCTAAGTTGTTTGTCCTTTGATCCATGTGTCTAATTGTAAGAATGCCACAATCAATTTTATTGTTGTTATCTTACCAGAAAAATTTCGGATACTCCATTTTATACTCTCTGACATCTCCAAAAATTCTTTCTGTTGATGTCCCTCTTACTATCTCAGCAAAATATCGTAGCTGCATTAATGTCGACACAGATATCATATCAGTTGGGAATATATATCAAATTAGTCAAAAGAAGATATCCTATCAGACCATAAATTTATTCATATCAAATGTGAAACAGGTACTTACTATGATTTCGGGAATCATAGCGTACCAACTTTCATCATCTAGAATTTTGTTGTTCAGTAGCACTACACTTCTTGTCGTTGCATTGATACAAAAAATATAATAATGCTCATGTTGAAGTATTAGGATGAAAACCTGCTCAAATAATAGTAATAAGAATTTGATATTGATATATTGAATTCAATAAATAGAGGTATTAAAATTACTTACAATTTTTATGTTTAATGTGTCCACGTTTTTGTTGGCACATCTGACATCATCAAAGAATTAAGTTCTCATGATGTTCAGAATCTTAGGTTTAAGCACTTGGTGCGGCATTACTAGTTTTGGTATTATGGGGGGAGGAGGGATGCCTGACTGCTTGGAATCTTCTTTTTTTTTTTTCACCAAATTTCTGTAGTCATCCATTGCATATACAAACTTCAGACGTTGATCTAGTGTATCATCCATCAGTGGAAGCTGAAAACATAATGAATTGAATTCATATCAGACGGAATAATATTTACATATATTTGTAAATGAATTTCATATGAAAAGAATGAGGGATTCATATCTTACACAAAATTCTTGAGATATGAACAGCCTTGTTGGATCTTTGTAGTTCATATGTATGATTCATGCATTTAGTACCAAAATCGTTATCCATTTTATTGGATACATAGTCTTGAAGTCCGTTCGGTCCACTGAAATATATGATGCACCAGAGTAAAGTTGTTCTCTATATGTGAATATCAAAAGAATGTTAACAAAAGTATGTTGAAATCATATGACAAGATAATAGACATCAGATTAGCGGATATAAGACATCATATTACAACACAAAGGGTTCATATCATACAACTAAAACATACTTAATAGTGGGATGAAATCATGCATTCTATACACACAACATATCACAAGGCAGTAAACATCAGATCAACAGACTATAGATATCATATCAATAATACAAGATTTCATATCAGTGGAAAGGATATATGTAAATATACAATAGAACTTACTCCTCATTGATTCTAAGTTTCGGATTCCCTGTTAGGTAAGAATAATCCGTGAACGGTTTCTCTCTCCTTGAGATTTTCAAGAATGCTTTATGTGTGTTGACCCAAAAATCAGATCTTAAACGGACAGGGAGTTTTCTATCTATATGTTTTGAGTTTGGTGTCAAGATGATATCTTTCTCAGTATTGTCTGGTTCTTCATTGATCATGCTAGAAATAGAGTTCATATCAGCGGATATAAGATATCAAATCAGTCAAAAAAAGATATCATATCAGATAGAAAATTGTTTTTACTTACATTATGAGCTATGTTATGTCTTTATCTGCTTTTGAAATCACATTTGCTTTTGAATTGATTGTGTTGAGATTTGTAGCAAGAAGTACTGCATCATCCATCATTTTTTGAGTATCTTCATTGTCTGATTATGTAAAATTTACATAAGCTTTCCCTTTCTCCTTCTCTTTTCCCTTGTTTACTTCTTTCTTTGTATCTTTTCCTTCATGCTTCTCTTTTCCATTTTTCTTTTTTTCTTTGTCCTCATATTTCCAAATTTTCCACTTCACGATGAGCATTTATTTTTCTTTCTCATTGCTTAAGAAGTTGTACACCAATTGCTTGGATCTTCATTTTTTTTTTGGTCTACTATTTTCCATTTATATCTCTTCTTGTTCTACTTTTGTTTGTTTCAGGGGGAATGGAGAGCTGCCTACTGACTGGGGTTCATTTTCTTTTTTATCCTATACATTTTGCTGTTTTTCTTCTGCTTCATCAAAACTGTCTTCAGGTGTGGATTCTTCATCACCTGAGGATGAAATGAGTTTGTATGATGACATATAATTTTTTATGTGTGCAGCGGTGGATGCTTTCTATATTCTATTATATTCATCCTGTAGTTGATCCGTAATTTCTACACATGCTGCATAGAACCTCGCATTTTGTGATGGCTTTGGTTCATTTTCTTCTTTTGGGGATTTTGAGGACTGACCCTCTTTCTGTTGCTCACGAGTTGCATTTTTTTCCCTCAAGTTACGGATAATACCCTCCACTGTGCTTGTTGTTGCTGCAAATGCTGCAGCACTTTCTGGATTGTTTGTTGCCCCAATATTGTGCTATGCTCTGATGAAAGCCATCATGGATTTTGCCAAATCAACCACTGTTTTGCCCATTTCATAAACATTTTCAAATTTCTGTTTACAGAAGAAAATAGTTATATATAGTTTGTGTCATATTATAATATAGACATCATATCACAAAATGTAGACATCGGATGATGTGAATATCGTGGCGATAAACTCTCCATCAGAAGAAGAACCAGCAAGGCTTGCCAGTTCTTCCTCCAGCTCCAGAGAATTGGCGCAAGAAGCTCAAGAGAGAAGAGAAATTGCGCCAGCCTTTTTAGGAAAACCCTCAGTAAACATCTTTAAACGAGATCCACTAGTAAATATTGTTGGGCCTATGACAAGAAATGGGACAAAGAAGGTGCAAAAAGCCTTGTAGCTTGTGATTGAAGAAGCCTAACAACATTCCCAAGCCCATCTACAGATTCAGAGGCCCAAGCTCATTAGTATGACAAGACAGTAGGATAATGGACTCACAGATGGTACGTAGATGTGGACCGAAGTGTAGAATAAAAGCTGAAGTGTGGAGTAAATGATTGAAGGCCAAATTCGAAAATCAACTTTCCCCTGAGCCAAACCGAAGTTGGGAAAATGAAGTCTCTTCCTATTAGAATTGTTATTTACTTTCTTAGACTATAAGGTTTTGTAAGTCTATTCTAATACCAGTAGGATAGATGAAGTTTTTCCTTCCAATTAGGAATTTTATTTGTCTTGTACTTCTATCTCTCTATGGCCAAAAATATGAAGCCTTACAGAGTTGGAATAGGATTTTGTTTCTCAATCTCCAAGTCATTAGGATTTGAGATTACTTTTTAGAAAATGAAGAGAACTATTTTGTACCTATTTAAAGGCCTCTTGGCCGAAAATCTTAATACAGTTTTAGTCAAGAATTTTGTTTCAAGATTTGTTATCTTGTGTTTTTGAAAGTTTTAGCTGTGTGCTATTTTTGTTATCCAGAATCTCGAGATCGAGTTTGTCCTTGCATGGGATAACTCAAAATGCAACCCCTTGTTGTAGTATTTTAGGTTGAACTGTTATTCCGTGTCATGTTGATAGGATCCATCATAAACCAACATCCATCCTCTTAGTAACTTTCGAACAGAGAAATTAAATAATTGTGTGTTCTTGTGAGTTGATTGTTTCCACCAGTCAATTCATCGGTTTGATAATGTTGGAGTTGAATACATAAGCTATGCTTGTATTGTACATTTTCCCAGTTAATATATTGATTTATGTTTTGGTTAAATTTAGTTGTGCATTATTAGTCCACTTATATTATGTAGTTAGATGATGAGGTATCTTGTGTGACACAGTAGATCTCATCATTGGTTAAAAGACACAGTAGTAAAAGGAGGTTCATAACCGAGACAGCTTTGGACAAACTGTTGGTTTAGGTTATTATGTGATTCGGATAATTGGTTTGTCCAAACTGATTGAATCATATATGTATATGCCCGGGGCATATTGAACATGACCATTAGGAATGATTTATCTTGTACTGTTTTAATAGACAAATCTTTTTTGGTATTCTATCTCTTAATCCCTAGACTCGAGCGGGCATGAGGATTAGACATAGTGTACTTTGATCGGCCAATGGGTGAGGTCAATTGTGGCCAATAGTCTCGGTAGGTTGGGTACGCGTGTTTAGTTGCTTGGTGTGCTGCTGCTTATCGAAAGGAAACCATGTACCGGTGCGTCCAGGGTGATGGTGCTCTTGAGATGAGCTCGTAATGTTTATTATACTAAACCCGGCCAGTGGACTTATGTCCAGTATAGTAAAAAGGTCGAGTGGTACTAGTCTCAAAATTAAAGAGTTAATTAAGTAATTTATTAGTAAATTAGTAAATTAATGAGCACAATATCTTTGATGTGGGGAGATTATGAATATAAATTAATTATGTTGTTCCGGAAGCAAATCTGGTGTAGGATGGTAGTGCTAAAATTAATCCGTTAGTAGTACGATTAATTTTATAATGGGTTAATTGAATAAGTAGAATTAATTAATTGATTAATTATTCATAAGGGTTAATTGAGTAATTAAGAAAGTGAAATTATTTAATTAATTAATTAAGTCTTAAATTTCAATTTGAATTAGGAAATCCTAGAGATTAGAAAATCTAGTAGGATTTAGTTTATCCTATGAGATTGGTTACCTAATTGGATTTGGAAACTAATTAGTTACCTAAACCCATTAGGAAGACCAATCCTAAACCAACTTGGGGGTCTCTCTTGTAACTCTATATATAGACAAGGGATTAGCTATTCCACAACATACAATTCATTAGTTTTCAAGAGAAGAAAACTTAGAGAGAGAAATCCTAGAGAGAGAAATCTCTCTCTTAAAATCGGATTTCACAAACCTTTAAGGCTGCCAAAATTTGTTCAATTTTTGGCGGCTTGTGTGTGGCTTTCACTCTCTCTGGGCGGTGCGTTAATTGTATGTGCTAGGTGCGGTGGTGCTGAAATTTTCTGGCAGGTGGATTGTGGTGATTAGCTGATCAAATTGCTGGTTAGATTGCTACCCACACAGCATACAAGCAAAGTCTTGAGGCATACAAGAGAATCACCTTAGTGAACGCTTCAATAGGTAATTCTTATGTTTCCGCTTAATTAAGAATTTTTGTTGCGTGGTAAATCGAATAAGTGCAAACCCAGATCGTACGTAATGTTATTTCAAAAGGGTTGGAATATCAATTGTGCTAGCGTCTAGGCCTGGCCAGAGATTCCGATTCTGGAATGCATAGCACGAAAGTGAGTTTCTGGCTAGGCCTGGGCAGATAATCTTTCAAATAAGATACTGAAGGGATAGCTTCGAACAACCAGACAAAACATCAAAATTAGTCATATACTGAATAAGTAGCGGCTGATTATCCGTCATAGTGGTATCAGAGCTAAGTTTTTCTAACCCGTATCTTCATGCTTTTTGATTTTTTTACTTTTTGTCATTGGTTAGAAAATTTTTCAAATTTTCGATCCAAATATCTAGGAGTATTTTGTGAAATATAGTCCAATATTTCATAGAAAATTTTATGTCAATTGGTTAAAAATCAGTCCAATTTTTCGTCCAAATATCTGTGTCAGAAATTGTGTCTAAGGCCCCTTTAGGAAACAAAGTGTTTGTTCGTCTTTGAGTCTTTTTGATTGATTTTTGTTTTGGTTGAGTCTAGAAGTTCCCCTCTAGGTCTGATTTGTGTCAGTGTCGAGTTTTAGTGGTAGAAAATTCAATTTTACCCCTAGTCAAAACCCTTCGAAACTTGCCAAAATTTACCAAAATACCCTTTCATTAGTTTAGGTAATTTTCGAAAGTTTCTGTGTCTTTTTAGTAGTGTAAAGGTTTTTTTTTTGTTCTATTTGATCTATCTTTGAAAAAATTTTCCGACAGGTAGTACGAGTTTGGAGCTTGCAAGAGTGAAAACATATTTTCACAATTCGGTGCATGAGGATCATGGAGTTTGACAACTTTGAGATTAGTGGGTGTTCTTTAATGTTGAGTTGTGATTTTCTGAGAATGCTTGAAACTCGATAAGTTTACCCTCTTGTTGTGTACTTGAGGTTGAATTCCCTATCACAGATAGATAGTAGTTCTAAACTCCCAGAAAAAGTCTAAACATACTGAGAAGAGGCAAGAGCCAAAGAGCCATCATTTAGGTTTTGACAAAACCTGTGAAAAAGAATAGCTCTTCTGCAAAATTCTGGCTAAGTAAGAAAAGACAAGCCAAAAGTTAACAAAAGTTAACAGTGCTCTAAAAATTTTTGTAGGGAAGCAAATGGAATTCGGAGATAAGAGTGATCACACCTCTTGTGAGCGCAAAGGGAGTACAGGGTCGTCAATTGCCCTAAGGTTATATTGCCCAGTGTGTGTATAAACTCTTTCCTCTCCCCGGTAGTCGAACTCGTGTTCTTTGATGGATCACAGTTTGACTGTAAAGAATACCTGCTTTCTTTGGTTTTTGTTTGACTTTTGCGTGACTTAATAAGCATCTATACTTATATAGTATTTGGTTTGTCACCTTTGTTTTTTGAATTTTTGCCTTTTGTTAGACTAGTCCTTTGATAGCTAGTTTTTTCTTTGAGTCTTTGTTTTGAGTCTTGAGAAAAAGGAAACCAGTTTAAAGAAAGTAAGTTGTTGCAAGTAAGTTGAGAAATTCAGTAGAATTACCGAAAGAATTCTGACTGTGAGCCAGCCGCTATGCCGCGATCACTCGGGACCACCCCGACGCTGGCCCGCGCATTGCGCTGATTTGCTAGTTTTTATTTTATTTCATTTTCTCTGTTTTGTTTTGTTTTAGTTTTATTTCTTATTTTGTTGAGTCTTGTTTCGTATCACTTGGTTGTCTTCTTGGTTTACCTTCTTTTGTAAGATGCTTCGCCCCACTAAGAATATAGCCCGAAAAGATCTAGCTAATCAAGAAGTTGAGAAACCTAGGCAGCGAGTCTCAATGGAGCAGATTGCAGCTTCTCTTGTAAGTTTACAGATGCAGTTAACAGAGATGAACCAACGTATTGGCAACTTGGAAGCCAACAGTAGGGAATGATCAGTTAACCAATTTGTTGGATCACCTCACTAGAGAAGGCCTAACCATGGTCCTAGGCTTGACAGAAATCTTGAGGTTTTTTCCAACTTAAATTATGATTTTGATGATTCAATGGCCTGTGTTGCACACCACAGAGCTCTCATTTTTAGATATCAAGATAATATTAAATTTGAAATTCCTGAATTTGTAGGAAAATATGATCCTGAAGCTTATCTTAGCAGTTTCAGATTTAACAGATCTTCAATGCCAACGATTTCACAGTGGAGCGAAAGGTCAGACTAGCCACCACAAAATTCAAGCAACATACAGCAATTTGGTGGGCAACATTAGCTCGAGACAGGCGACACATGAAATGTCCTCCCGTTGCGAGCTGGGAAGAATTCAAGGAACTCATGTGTAGTAAGTTCATTCCTTCATCTTTTATTCATGACTTACATCGAAAGTTGTATAGTTACAGGCAAGGAACGTGAACTGTGGCTGAGTATTACAGTGAACTCGAGTCCCTCCATTATAAAGCAGAAATCGATGTGGATGATGATGCAGCAATTGCAAGGTTTCTCGGTGGCCTTAGCAAACACATCAGTTAGAGGATAGAGCTCACAAGTTTAATGATCTAGAAGATTGTTTTCATAAAGCCCTGTTGATCGAGAAACACCTTAAGAAAGGTGGCGAATCAAGCAGCATGAAGCAGTCTACTAGTAGCAATTGGTCACAGAGGAAAAACAGCACACCTTAGAAGAAGTCTGTGCCAACTCTCCCTCAGTCCAACACCAGATTCTCCACCCCTATCCCTCCTAAGTCTTCAGATTTTAAGTCTAGGAATTCTCTAAGTAGTAAGAATTTTGTGTGTTATAAATGTCAGACTGCGGGACATTATCAACCCCAATGTCCCCACAGGTCAGCTATTACTATGAGAGATAACCAATCATATGTAATAGATGAGGATAAGAAAAAATATGGTGATTCAGAGGAGATGCCACCGCTTGAAGAAGCCGGTGAAGAAGATGAAAAACTGTTCATTAGCGAATCCAATGAACCAGAAGAAGAGGAAAATTGACAACCCTCTTAGCTTTACCTTAGCATTGTCCAATTCAGAGCCTGCAGATGAACCCGTGGTAATAAATTCTACTATTGTTATTGTTCATACTTTGAATGCTCAGTTTTCTTCATATCTAACCCCTACGAAGCGCAATAATATATTTCTTATGTGGTGTAAGATAGATGATCAAAAAAACAGTCTATTGATTACAGATGGTGGCAGTTGTATGAATGTAGTAAGTGAATATTTAGTTAAAGATTGGTCACTAACATGTTTGCCACATCCTAAGCCTTATAGGTTCCAGTGGCTCGAAGAGGGAGGTGAGAAAGAGGGTCCAATACCAAACATCAGTCACTTTCTACCTTGGTCCAATTAAGGAAGAAATACTATGTGATGTGGTACCAATGGACGTCTGTCATATACTCTTAGGAATACCTTGGGAGTACGACAGAAGGGTCACCATTAATGGTTTGACCAATAGGTATTTTTTTATGTTTAATGGAAAAAAAAGCTAACTTGTTACCTTTGTCTCCTGCACAGGCTTCTAGCATGCAAGAAACATTGCAAGAAGAAAAGAACAAAGCACTGCAGGCTAACCTTAAACAACCGAAATCAATACCAAGCCTAAAGACAGTTCGAAATTGGCTTTGACATCAGTTAGATGTCCTGCGCAATTTTGGCTATGTCAGGGGCATACTTGTCAACTTAAAGCTTTTAATGTACCTTATTATCCTTTTCTGACTTTATTGCAGGAGGGGAAACAGTCCACTAAGAGGTTTAAGCGAATTTGGAAGTCTAGATCCAAAAATTCCAAACGTTATAAAGTCGGTAAGGTAGAAAAGTTTTCTAATGTGTTTACTAATCCGTTGTTTGATTATGCAGGCACATCAGTTGTTTGATTATACAGGCACATCAGATTTAAGAATGAATCACTTTCAGCAGAGAGGGGATGATGTGAACATCAAGGCGATAGACCCTCCATCAGAAGAAGAACCAGCAAGGCTTGCCAGTTCTTCCTCCAGCTCCAGAGAATTGGCTCATGAAGCTCAAGAAAGAGGAGAAATTGCGCCAACCTCTTCAGGAAAACCCTCAGTGGATCCAAACATCTTCAAACGAGATCCACTAGTGAATATTGTCAAGCCTATGATGAGAAATATGACAAAAAAGGTGCAAGAAGCCTTGCAGCTTGTGATTGAAGAAGCCTAACAATAGGCCCAAACCCATTTATAGATTTGGAGGCCCAAGCCCATTAGTATGACAAGACAGTTTGAAAATGGACTCATAAATGGAATGTAGATATGGACCAAAGTCTAGAATAAAGGGTAAAGTTTGGAGTAAAGGATTGAAGGCCAAATTCAAAAATCAGCCTTCCCCTAAGCCCAACTAAAGCTGGGAAAACCAAGTCTCTTCCTATTAGGATTGTTATTTACTTTTTTAGACTAGAAGGTTTTGTAAGTCTATTCTAATACCACTAGGATAGATGGATTTTTTCCTTCTAATTAGGAGATTTATTTGTCTTGTACTTCTATCTCTCTATGGCCGAAATTATGAAGTCTTACAAAGTTGGAATAGGATTTTGTTTTTTAATCTCCGAGTCATTAGAATTTGAGATCACTTTTTAGAAAATGAAGAGAACTATTTTGTACATATTTAAAGGCCACTTGGCCTAAAATATTAATACAGTTTCAGTCAAGAATTTTGTTTCAAGATTTGTTATCTTGTGTTTTCGAAAGCTTTAGCTGTGTGCTATTCTTTTAACCCGGAATCTCGAGTTCGAATGGTCTTTGCAAGATCCAGTGAGTCCTTGCATGGGATAACTCAAAATGCAACTCCTTGGTGTAGTAGGTTAGGTTGAACTATTATTGCATGTTAGGTTGAAAGAATCCATCATAAACCAACATCAATCCTCTTTGTAACTTTCGCATGGAGAGGTTAAATATTTGTGTTCTTGTGAGTTGATTGTTTTCGCCAGTTAATTCATTGGTTTGATAAAATAGTAAAGGAATAGCTATGAATAACCGGAAAAAACATTAGAATTAACTGTATACTGAATAAGGATCGGCTGATCATCCATCATCATATCATTGGAAAACATATATCATATCACAAATATAAAAGAAATCATCTCACAGAACTAAAGCATACTTAACAAGGGGGATCAAAGCATGATTATATAGACATTAGGTTACAAAATGTAGACATCAGATCATCGAAAAACATATATCATATCACAACTATAAAAGAAATCATCATATAAAACTAAAACATACTTAACAAGGGGGATCAAATCATGATTTTATAGACATCATATCACAAAATATAGCTATCAGATCATCAGAAAACAGATATCATATCATAACTATTAAAGAAATCATCCCATTGAACTAAAACATACTTAAAAGGGGGATCAAATCATGATTATATAGACATCATATCAATTGAAAGTACAGTTTATTTCTATTAGGCATACCTTATTCTGTGATGTGGTTGAACCTTCATTTGATTTTGATTTCTTTGATCTGTTGGACTTTTCAAAAACATGTGTATGTTCTGGATTTTCCACATGCACATCGACTGTTGCCCTTTCTCTTATCCAGCCTTGTCCATTTTCTCCCTATTGCTCTTCGAGTTTTGCTCTTTCAAAGAGTTTCTTCTCACTCCAATTTGTGAAAAATGGTAGGTTTCTTAGAATGTCATTTCGAATTCCGTATACAACCCTATCAATATAGAATAACGGAAAAATATATGTTAGATGTTGTTAGTTTTGAATTACCAAAAAGCTATTGCTTGTATCAAAAACTAATATTCACATCTGACATATCATTTTGTTTCAGTATTAAATTTTTCTATTATATCATAGAACTAGATAACGGGGTGTGGAAAGACACAGTAGATACTGTTATTGGTTAAAGTATTGATATACAAAAAGTATGCTCGTAACCGAGATAGTCTGAACATACTATCGGTATAGGTTATCGTTTGGTTTGGAAATTAGTTTATCTAGACTAATTAAATCACACGGATATGCCCAGGGTACATTGAGCATGACCAGTTTGGATAGAATCGACTTGTACTGATAGGCGTAGTCAATTTGGTCCTAGTATTCAGTCTTTCAATCCCGAGATTGGGACGAGCGTGAGAGTTGGATATCGTATGCTTTGATGTGCCAAAGAGTGTGGTCAATTGAGGCCTATACCTCGGTAGGTTGGGTATGCGATGTTTAGCTTCTTATGTGCCGTTGCTAGTTGGAGAAATCCACGTACCGGTTCACCAGGTTGATGGTGCTTCATAGATGAGCTCGTAAGGTTTATTGTACTAAAACTGGACAGTGGATGTTATATCGGGTATAATAATAAGGTTGAGTGGTACTAATCTCGGATACAAAGAAGTCGGTGAATTAGTTTGTCAGTAAATTGATAAACCGACGAGCTCTAGATCTTTGACATGGGGAGATAGAAGAAAATATAGTGGCGCGATGTAAAGTCATTTTTGAGCGGTAGTTCCATAGTTAGTCCGATAGTGGTACGACTAATTATGTATTTGACTAATTGACAAGGTGAATTAATTAATCCTAAAGGTTTAATTAATATTTAATTGACAAGGTGGATTAAGAAATTAATTCTATTTGAATAAATTAATCCTAAGGGTTCAATTAAATTAAATTAATGAATTGGGTTAAGAAATTAACTCAAATGGGTCGATTGGAGTTGATTAGTCTAGGAAACACTAAGCGATCAACGAAAGTCAAATTAAAAGGCCCAACTCAAAAGCCCATTAGGTCTCCATTAGATCTCCCTATAAATAGAAAACTTAAGGCCTAAGAAACATAAGAAAATCTTGCAAGACAAGTCTTGCCTCTTAGAGTAAGAAAATTCTAGGGAGAGAACTTCTTCTTCTTGAAGTTTTCTTTCAAAACCAAACTTGGATTCTTACTTTCTTAGTTGGATTTTTTGCCTAAAAGATTGATTCTTTGCTGCCAATTTTTATTTTTCGGTCAGCCGCTGTTGAGTGTTGTCGCCGAGCCGTTCCAGCCACCGTCCAGCAGCGATTTCTGGCGATAATCATCTGGGCTTTGGTGCATTTGATTCGGGCTTGATTGCATCGATCTCACTCAGGTGATCCGCAATTAGGCCTGTCTAGATCACGATCAGAGTTTGGGTGGTTCTTCAATCGGTGTGGGTATTTTTTCGGCGGGCGGTTTTGGGCTGTGCGGCGGGGCTGTTGGTTTTCTGGGCAGTGAGGGTTGATCAGATTTTTAGGCTAGTTCTAAGTCCAATTTGAGAGATTTTCTTGTGGGTTTTTTTTTTTTTTTTTTTTTTGTGGGCTTTGTGACTACACTTCGATAGATTATTGCCCACGCAATATTCGAAGTTTCTCGGAGTCATCTATTGGATTTCGATGGTATTGGCAATCAAAGATTTGGTTTTTCTTATTGCGTTGGGCTTTGCTTCAAAGGTGTAACCTTTAATCCTTCTGCTTTTAATTAAATGTTCAATCTTTGTGCGTTATATGTCGATTTAATAAATTAAATAAGTATAAGCCTAGATCCATTCATGGGAAAATGAATTTGAGCCTGAGCTTTGTCTAAAGCTTCCGATTCTGGAATGCATTGCACGAAAGTGAGGTTTTCGATTTAGCTCGGGCTTGTTCTGTTTTCCTTCAAATTGGTATCAGAGTGAGTGTTTTGTCTTTATACTTGTTTAATTTATTACACGACTTTATTTTGGCTTTATTATTTTTGTCGAAATGTTTAAACAGGTGGTTATTAGTTTCCCGGCTATTATGGTAGAATTTTATTTTTTTCATTCATAAACCCCGGGACATGTCCTGGCTCATATTGTTTTTGAATGAAAATGTCTGTAATAGTAATAACCACGAGCTAAAAGCCTTGAAGGATTAGATAAATCTTGTATTAGGATTTAATCTAATGTTGTCGTCTTTAAATTCCTAAAAAAATGCCTTGTACATACGAATTTATGTATTATGATGAAGACGTTATTTTGGGTAACTTATATTCGTGGGTTTTGGTTTCTCATAATTTTGGGTGATTCCTAATTACGTAGTAAACCGAGAAAACCCGAGCGAATCGAGAGGAATCCAAATAATGAGTGGGAGCGGGATGACGGGACGTGTCACCGAGGCGTCAAGAAATCAACGATAGAGAAGGCCATAATAGTCGGGAAATTTTATTTCTTTAATTTCCCATATTTATGCCTTTTCGTTTTATTTTGCATGAACGAAAACCAAACCAAACCAAACCGTTTTAAAAGGTAAAGTGCAATTAAATAAGATAGATTATTCGCATATTAAAACTCCAACGGTTTTATGGGTGCGAATATCCATAGTTAAGATATTGCATGTTAAAACGTAAAAATCCTCAAACTTAAAAATATAAGTGAGAGCGGGTTGGTAAATATCCCCATGGCCTCCATTACGGATTCACATGTGATGTGGGTTAGACCGATGCGCTGGCCAAGGGCTTTCTTCCCTACGGATAGGTCTTCAACCCCGAGATATCACTAGATTGAATTTCTAAAGGGATGACTATAGCAAGTTTAATTGGAGAAAGTTACGACACCCTCGCTAACCGAGGCGCATTAGTATCCTAAGTAACAAGCTTAGAAGTCACGTAATGGCAAACACTTAGTGTACCATCTATAGTATTCCTCCTAAGAGGTTACGCTGTTTATTGTGTACAGCTAAAATTATCAACTATTAATTTCATTGATGATAAGATCATTGGTCAGATAATGGAATTAATGAACTTTGGTTCTTCTCGAATGAATGTGGGTTGGCATAGACGTTCACCCAGCATGACCTGCGTTAATCCCAGTGTGAGAGATATCGGTAGGAGAATGTATTGTTTTGGGGATATCAATATTTTCAAAAAAGTATACTGAAACTTGACTGTTTATTTTTCAGTTATTGATATGTCGTTCAACTCGCTAGCTGTCATATTGAATAAGAACAAACTTACGGGTCCAAATTACATTGACTGGAAACGTAACTTGGACATTAACCTTACCGCTGAGGGTTACAAGTACGTGCTCACTGAGGAGTTCCCCACTAAGCCTAGCGATGATGTCACCCATGAGCAGCGAGAGCCATATACAAGGTGGCAGAAGGCTAATGAGATGACCCGGTGCTACATCTTGGCTTCTATTTCGAGTGTACTGTAGCACCAGGATCAGTTGTTTACCTCAGCCTACGATATGATGCTCAACCTCAGGGAGATGTTTGGACATCAGGGCAGGGCAGCCAAGCAGTCAGCTATGAGGAAACTAGTGAATGCTAGGATGGCTGAGGGCACTTCAGTGAGGGATCACGTGCTGGACATGATGAGTTGAATCAATGAGATCGAGGTATTGGGAGGTGATATTGATGGGGAGAACCAAGTCGATATCATCCTCCAGAGCTTGCCCCCCAGTTTTGAGCAAGTTCGACTGAACTACAATATGGGCAAGCTCTCATATTCATTTCCCGAGCTCATGACTGCATTAGTGTCTACTGAGGGCCTCTTCGCAGAGAATAAGCAAGCCTTGGCTACTGTTGGTCTCTCAGATTCCTCTGCTGGGCCTAAAGTGAGGAAGCAAAAGAGGAAGAGAGACCAGAAAGTAGGAGCTGCTGATCATGGACCCAAGGCGGGCATTGCCAAGAAGCACAGCCGAAAGGCAAGTGCTTCAGATGTGACAAGGTGGGACATTAGAAGAAAAATTTCCAGAAGCCTCGAGGTATGTGCAAATTATCCCTAGTTACTGAGACGTGTTTAGCGGCGATTCCCACGGATACTTGGTGTGTGGATTCAGGAGCCACTGGTCACGTTTGTAATTCTTTGTAGGGGTTCCAAGTGACCCGGCTGCTTAGAGAGTGAGAGTTGCAGGTCTATCTTGGGGATACTACCAGAGTTTCGGTTGTTGCAGTCGAAGTTTTATGTCTTTATCTTTTAGACTCTATTTTACATTTGTGAGATTGTCTATATGTACCCAATTTTCAGAAGAATTTGCTGTCAGTTTCTAAACTTTTATTGGATAGTTATAATGTTTTTTTTTTTGATAATTCTATTTTTATTAGAAAGAACCAGAGGCTTATATGTTCCGGTACATTAGTAGACAATCTGTTTTTAATTAAGACAAACTCCCCAGTTGTACAAAATACAGAAACTAGTAACTCATCGATGAATCATAGTAAGCGAAAGAAGTTTTCCCCTTTGAATCAAACTTATCTTTGGCACCTGAGACTAGGTCACATTAACCTTAGTAGGATTCAAAGGTTGGTCAATGATGGGTCTTTAGACTCATTAGATATAGACAGTTTTCCTACCTGTGAGTCCTGTTTGGAGGGTAAAATGACCAAGAGGCCTTTCAAGGCAAAGGAGAATAAGGCCAAAGAGGTTTTAGAGTTGATTCATTCTGACTTGTGTGGACCTATGTCAGTTCAGGCTAGAGGTGGATATTAGTATTTCGTGACATTCACGGATGATTACTCTAGATATGGATACATATACCTGATGCGCCACAAGTCTAAATGCTTTGGTAAGTTCAAAGAGTTTAAGGCTGAGGTGGAAAACCACCTGGGTGAGAGTATAAAGACCCTGCGGTCTGATCGTGATGGTGAATAACTCTCTAGTGAATTTGGGTCCTATTTGTCAGAAGTGGGTATTCAGTCGCAGTTGTCTGCACCTGGCACACCCAAGTAGAATGGTGTAGCAGAGAGGAGGAACAGGACTCTTATTGATATGGTTAGATCGATGATGAGTTAACCTCGTTTTGGGGTTATGCCTTAGAGACAGAGTGTTATCTCCTTAATCTCGTGCCATCTAAACCTGTGCCTATGACACCCCTAGAGTTGTGGACTGGGCAAAAGCCTAGTCTGAGACATCTCAAGATTTGGGGTTGTCTAGCACATGTGCTCGAGGCAGATGCAGGTAAGTTAGATTCGAGATCAAAGGCTATGTTGTTTGTAGGCTACCCCAAAGGAACAAAAGGTGGTCTATTTTATAGTCCTCAGGATCAGAAGGTGGTGGTGAGCACCAATGCCAGATTTCTTGAGAAGGACTATATTTTAGATCACAAGTCAAGCAACAAGGTAGTATTGGAAGAGCTTAGAAGTCAGTTCACTATTCTAGATGCAAGAGTACAGGAAGACACACCACAGGAGACTGCACACACTATCAAATATGATGCTCTTACACAGGCTGTGCCTCGTCATAGTGAGAGGGTTGCCAGATTGCCCGAGAGGTACATGGGTTTGGGTGAGTCTTCGGACTTTATCCCTGGTGCTCATTAACCAGACCCAGTTAGCTACAATGACGCTCTTCAGGATAAAGATGCAGATTCTTGACAGAGAGCAAAGATTGCTGAGATGGGTTCTATTGACTCAAATCAGGTCTGGGAGCTGGTAGACCTTCCTGATGGGTTTCGGCCTATTGGGTGCAAATGGGTCTACAAGCAAAAGAGAGGATCTGAATGAAGGGTTGAGACCTTCAAGGCTAGGCTTGTGGCGAAAGGGTATACTCAGAAAGAGGGTATCGATTATGAGGAGACTTTTTTCCCAGTAGCTATGCTTAAGTCGATCCCGATTCTCTTGGCCATAGTTGTTCATATGGACTATGAGATTTGGCATATGGACGTCAAGACAATTTTCCTTAATAGAAGTCTTGAGGAAACCATCTTTATGCAGTAACCAGAGGGTTTCATTGTTCAAGGCCAAGAGCACAAGGTATGCAGGCTTAAAAGGTCCATTTATAGACTTAAGCAAGCATCCAAATCTTGGAATATCCGTTTTGATGAGGTTATCCAGTCCTATGGATTCACTCAGTGTCTGGATGAGCAGTGTTTATATCGTAGGCATGATGGTTATATCGTGGTGTTCCTCGTACTTTAAGTATATGACATCCTTCTGATTGACAAAAGTAAGAAGGTGTTGTCATAGGTAAATATATGGTTGTCCAGTCAATTTGATATGAAGGATTTGAGAGAAGTTGGACATATCCTTGGGATCAAGATTATTCGAGATCGTAAGAGACTTTCCTGACACTTTCCCAGGCATCTTACATCGACACGATTCTGGCCAATTTTAACATGCAGAACTCCAAGAAGGGTTCACTACCTTTCAGGCATGGGATGCATTTGTCTAAAGAGCAGTGTCCCAAGACTGATGAGGAGATAGATGTCATGCAGGCGGTACCCTATGCTTCTACAGTAGGTAGCCTCATATATGCTACGTTATGTACAAGGCCTGATATTTGTTTTTCCGTTGGCATGGTTAGTAGATATCAGAGTAACCCTGGCAACGCTCACAGGGAGGCAGTAAAATGCATTCTCAAGTACTTGTGTAGGACGAGAGATTATGTCCTAGTTTATAGAGCTCAAGAGCTTGTACCGTTGGGTTACACAGATTTGGACTTTCAAGGTGATATGGACAAGAGTAAGTCTACCTCTGGGTTTGTGTTTACTCTAGAAGGTGGAGCCATAGTATGGCGGAGTGTCAAACAGAAATACGCGTTGGACTCCACCATGGAGGCTGAGTACGTTTCCGCATCAGAGGCAGCGAAAGATGTTGTATCACTCCGAAACTTCCTGGTGGACTTAGATGTGGTTCCTGAGTTGCCTAGGTCTATCACAGTTTATTGTGATAACAATGGTGCAGTTGCTAACTCGAGGGAACCACGAGCCCACAAAGCAAGTAAACACATAGAGCGCAAGTACTACCTGATACGAGAGATCGTAAAGATGGATGATGTGACCATGGCCAAGATAGTATCAGATGACAACCTTGCAGATCCTTTCACAAAACTATTGACCACAAAGGTCTTTGAGAGACATGTGGAGGGCATGAGAGTCAGATTGTTTAGGGAGCCATGTGAGTGAGCTTGAAGGTGTTTTGTAGTTTTCATTATGATAGCAGTGTAATAGCAGGTTGGACAGATTTGTACTTCTTAGCATAGCTTTGAGTATTAGTGGGAGATTGTTAGTTTTGAATACAGAAAAGCTATGGCTTGTATCAAAAACTAATATCCACAGATGACATATTATTATGTTTCAGTATTAAATTGTTCCATTATATCATAGAACTAGATAACGGAGTGTGGAAAGACACAGTAGATACCGTTATTGGATAAAGTATTGATATATGAAAAGTATGCTCATAACTGATATAGTCTGAACATACAATCGGTATAGGTTATTGTGTGGTTTGGAAATTAGTTTATCTAGACTAATTAAATCACACGGATATGCCCGGGGCATATTAAGCATGACCAATTTGGATAGAATTGACTTGTACTGATCGACGTAGTCAATTGGTCCTAGTATGCAGTCTCTCAATCCCGAGATTGGGACGGGCGTGAGAGTTGGATATCTTATGCTTTGATGTGCCAAAGAGTGCGGTCAATTGAGGCCTATACCTCAGTAGGTTGGGTATGCGGTGTTTAGCTTCTTACGTGCCGTTGCTAGTCATAGGAATCCACGTACCAGTTCACCGGGTTGATGGTGCTCCCGAGATGAGCTCGTAAGGTTTATTGTACTAAAACTGGCCAGTGAACTTTACGCCCGGTATAATAAAAAGGTCGAGTGGTACTAATCTCAGATACAAAGAAGTCGGTGAATTAGTTTGTCAGTAAATTGATAAACCGACGAGCACTAGATCTTCGATGTTGGGAGATAGAAGAAAATATAGTGGCGCGATGTAAAGTCATTTTTTAGCGGTAGTTCCATAGTTAGTCGGATAGTGGTACGACTAATTATGTATTTGCTAATCGGCAAGGGGAATTAATTAATCTTAAAGGTTTAATTAATATTTAATTGACAAAGTGGATTAAGAAATTAATTCTATTTAAATTAATTAATCCTAAGGGTTCAATTAAATTAAATTAACGAAGTGGGTTAAGAAATTAATTCGAATGCGTCAATTGGAGTTGATTAGTCTAGGAAAGACTAAGTGGTCAACGAAATTCAAATTAAAAGGCCTAACTCAAAAGCCCACTAGGTCTCTATTAGAACTCCCTAAAAATAGAAAACTTAAGGCCTAAGAAACATAAGAAAATCTTGCAAGACATGTCTTGCCTCTTAGAATAAGAAAGTTTTAGAGAGAGAACTTCTTCTTTTTGAAGTTTTATTTCAAAAACGAACTTGGATTCTTATTTTCTTGAGTTGGATTTTTTGCCTAAAAGATTGATTCTTTGCTGCCCAGTTTTTATTTTTTCGGTCAGCCGCTGTTGAGTGTTGCCACCGAGCAGTTCCAGCCACCGTCCAGCAGCAATTTCCGGCGAGAATCATCTGTGATTTGTTGCATTTGATTTGGGCTTGATTGTGTCGATCTCCCTCAGGTGATCCGCAATCAGGCCTGTCTAGATCACGATCAGAGTTTGGGTGGTTCTTCGATCGGTGTGGGTATTTTTCCTGTTGGCGGTTTTGGGCTGTGCGGCTCGGTTGTTGGTTTTCTAGGCAGTGAGGGTTGATCATATTTTTAGGCTAGTTCTAAGTCCAAGTACACTTTGATAGATTATTGGCCACGCAATATTCAAAGTTTCTTGGAGTCATCTATTGGATTTCGGTGGTATTCGCAATCAAAGATTTAGTTTTTCTTATTGCGTTGTACTTCGCTTAAAGGTATAACCTTTAATCCTTCCGCTTTTAATTAAAGGTTCAATCTTTGTGTGTTAGATGTTGATTTAATAAATTAAATAAGTATAAGCCTAGATCAATTCATGGGAAAATGAATTTGAGCCTGAGCTTTGTCGAAAGCTTCCGATTTTGGAATGCATTGCATGAAAGTGAGGTTTTCGATTTAGCCCGGGCTTGTTCTATTTTCCTTCAGATGTTTGTTAAAAAAAATAAAATGGAGTAGATATCAGAGGACAGTAGACATCAAATTAGAGGACTATAGATATCATATCAATAATTAAAAGAAATTATACGTTTAGAAAGGATCAAATCATGCATTATATACACATGATATTAAAAGATAGTAGACATCAGATCAGCGGACTATAGATATCATATCAATAAGATAAAAAAATCATATCATACATTTAAAACGGTTATAAAATTGAATTTAAGATTTCGCACCACAAAAAAAAACGAAAATATGGTTGCTAATCAGTAAAAAATGAAAATTTGAACATATCATATCAAGATACAAAGGATGAATATGACTTACAATCAGAAAAGTCAGTGGTCCATTGTAGGATGTTGATGTTATGCCATCTTCATGAAAATATTTTTCCTGGCATTCGACCAATGCTCTGAAGGTGTACCTACATCAGTTTAGCTGTCTCTCCCATGACTGTACAAAAACTTGCTAGTGAGGTAGATAAGGAAATCCTGGATAAAGTTGATGTTGTGATAGTCTTGATTGTTGAGGATGTATTGCTCAAGTTCCTTGATGGTTGGTCTTTTAGTATATTGCATGTCAAATCTTTGATAGTAGCGTTGAAGATTTTATTCATATGTTCGTTATGTGTCTCTGTACCTATATACTCTTCAACCGCATTTGGACCTCTTGGAAAGCCTAGAACCAATTGGACATCTTATTCAGTAATTGGTATCATTGTATCTTGCTGCAGCTCTAGTCTCAACTTCAAAGAGTTGAATTTGTAAGTAGGTAGCATCCCAAGTTGTTAGACATCTTGCTGTAATTGATATCCAGGATGCTGCCAAACCCTATATCCCTCACAGCATCTCTTTGTGGTTGTGACAGTTTAGAAACCAAGTTGCTTATTCCTTTTGGAGATGTACTCCAATTGAATCTTTTTGTCATCGCATCATCATCATTATCATCATCCTCCAAATTCTCTTTTCTGACTAGTTGCTTATTCTTTTCTTTTTTCTCTTTTTCTTTAATATTGACAACCGCATGCCTCTGTTTCTTTTCCCGCTTGAGAAGCTACTTCTTCTTTTCTTTTTTTCTTCTATGTGGACAACCACATTAGCCTTTTTTCTTTTCCTGCTTCTTCTGCACATCCTTGTGTAATTGTTAAAGAATTTCTTCATTTGTCTTCTTCTTTACAGGTAGTTTCATCCTTTTTTTGGCTCACTTTATGATGGTTGAACTTCTTGTTCTTTTATTTTTTTTCACCAATTTACGTTTGTATGTATGTTATAACAAGGGCACTTTGGGATTGCTTGGTTGTGGTTCAACATCTGAACTTTCATCTGGTCTTACAATAATCTGTTTGCTTTTATCAGCCATTATGTTTATATTGTTTCCTGTAATATATCAGTAAAAGAATGTTAGCAAAAATATGTTGAAATTATATCACAATACAGTAGACATCAGATCAACGAAAAACAGATATCATATCACAACTATAAAATAAATCATCGCATAGAACTAAAACAGGGGGGATCAAATCATGATTATATAGACATCAGATCACAATACGGTAGACATCAGATCAACGAAAAATAGATATCATATATCATCTCATAGATACTTAACAGGGGGATCAAATCATGATTATATAGACATCAGATCACAAAATGTAGACATCAGATCATTGGAAAACAGATATCATATCAGAACTATAAAAGAAATCATCTCATAGAACTAAAATATGGGGGATCAAATCATGATTATATAGACATCAGATCACAAAACGTAGACATCGGATCATCGAAAAATAGATATCATAGCACGACTATAAAAGAAATTATCTCATAGAACTAAAACATACTTAACAATGGGGGATCAAATCATGATTATATAGACATCAGATCACAAAATAGTAGACATCAGATCATCGGAAAACAGATATCATATCACAACTATAAAAGAAATCACCGCATTTAACTAAAACATACTTAACAAAGGGGATCAAATCATGATTATATAAACATCAAATCACAAAATAGTAGACACCAGATCACCGAAAAACATATATCATATCACAACTTTAAAAGAAATCATATCATATATGTATAATGGTTATAAAATTTAATTTAGGGTTTTGTACCAGCAGTAAAATGTCGAAGTAGAAAAACGATGATGTTTTGAAGCCGAAGTGTGTTATCTGAGTTGAACAACAAGTTTTTCTTCCCATTTGGAGACTTTTTATAGCGTTTGAAGTTGATTTCACTGGATGATGGTGATAGTGGTTTCTGAACCGATTTGATCGGAATAATAGGAGGGATTCCTAAATATTGTTGTTTGTTGAACTATTGATGTTAGAAATTTAGATCGTGGTGATATGATGTTGGTAAGGGAAGGATGAAGATCGTGGAGATGAAGAATGGTTTTGAAAGCTCGAAGAGGAAGGGTGTTGGGTTTTTTGGATTCAGAGCAGGAGAAAGTAGCTTTTGTTTAATTTAGTCGCGTGTTTACACGCATGGAGGACTGGGATTCGTCGCGCGTTACAGTAGGAGTAAAATTCATTATACTCCATCCTATAGGTATACGGTATACGGATCCAAAATATTGTGAAGTTCTCTCTATTCTACTCCCATTTTATTAAAAGTTATTTTATTGTGAAGTTCATTATTTAGTTTCAATTATTCGACATATTAAATTTTAAAGCTGGGCAATCTTTATAGGCACAGAAAACTTTCTCAGAACACAAACCAATGCCTCTTGGAGACAATATCCAACGGCAATTTTCATATCCCAAAACAGGACAACTGATATTGTTTTGTAAAGTTGAGGCTAAATAGTTGGACATACAATTAGAACAATGAGAATGGGAACAACACTTTAATCTAAGAAACGAATGAGAATGGGAAAGTTTTTTTATAAGGAGAAGACCTTGGAAGATTAGCATTGAGCAATGCTAGATGACACACACAAATCTAGAAATGGTCTGCGTTTTTTTTTTCATTCATACAAATGTTGAGCTCAAAATTAGAAGAATTACGAGCATCAAAAGTTCTAAATATCAATCATAAGACACTTTTCAAGTTCTAAGTTGCACAATTTGTTTCTCAAACAATCACTATGAAACATGTAGTTCTATGTCAGGATGTCTCATCCTTATTGTTATGAACAATCCTCACAAGTCTTCTTCATCAACTGTTAGTAGAATTACCTTTGAAAAGGCAATGAGTGAAACTAAGTCTTACAATTACTGCACATATGGTCAACCGGTGTAAGAGATCCACATTTGTAACAGAAACGACAGCCTCACCTGCATTACCCGCAAATTATCGGAAAGAAAAATAACATTAGGGCAATCCAATTGTCACTTGGACATAGGGCTGGCACACCCTTCATACATTTTCAACACTTTTTTTTCCACACTTTTGTTATCTTTTAATTGTAATAGAATAAGTCAATCCAATTGTCACTTGGACATAGGGCTGGCAAAATTGTTATTTGCCACGATTCGATTGAAATCATTTGGATGGATTCGTGGCAAGCTTAGTTTTTCTTTGAATTGACTCAAATATTTTATAATTATTTTTTTACTTTTTTAAACCATCATTTTGGACATTTTAAAAAAAATTATACTATTTATATACTTTTAAATATCACCCATATCAAAAAATAATAGTCATATTTTATATATTTATTTTAAATAAATAAATAAATTATTTTGTTAAAAAAATTACAACCAACTCAGATCAGCATATTCATTCCCACCCCAATTTTGATAATAAAGATTATTCGGCCACTTTCTTGTTAATAGGATAAGGTTGTGTCTCCCTTTTGCAATCAGCGCAAATTATATCATGTACATGAGTACATGTACCTAATAATAATATTAGTAATATCACCACTCTCACTATAAGTGAGTGAGATCCACGCTCTTCTTCTTCTTATTCTTCTTCTTCAAAAATTCACTTCTTTCTTCTTGAAAAAATCATTTTTTTTCCTTCAAAACTACTGCTTCTTCTTCGTCGCACTCCATTCGAAATCACATTCAATCAAATTTTTCCAAACACAGATTTAATGGAAATCGGCAATTGTATTTTACGACGAACAACACCAAATACAACGAAAAAATCACTTCTTCTTCTTAAAAAATCACTTCTTCCTCTTCAAAAATCTCTTCTTCTTCTTAAAAAATAACTTATTCTTCTTAAAAAATCATTATATCATAAAGTATGAACTGTATTTGATGGATTTACAGAACCTTATTTTCGCGATTTGATGTTGGGTAATGTATTAATGATGTTATATTCGTATTTTTTTATTCAAATAATACTCTATTACTCCGAAATATAATATATAAATGTTTTCCGTAAGGTATTGACACTTTCATGTGAAATAGGTTGCTTCCGATTCCTCCCCGCTGCTGGACGTGGTAGAATGTGTTATGGGAGGTAACTAGACTTAACGGGACGTAGTGGGATGTAACTGGATGTAGCGGGACGTTGCTGTTTTGTATTTTGGACGTAGCGGGATGTGGTGAACTGTGTTCTATGAAAAATTCAGCTAAAATTCACATGTTTGGATGTAGATGTGGTGTGGTAATTATTTTTGGATGTGGTGGTAGTAGTTATATTCCAATTTATTTATTCCAACATGAAAAAAAAAAAAAAAAAAAAAAGTGGTAGACATTTTTGGACGTTACAGCAGTGTTAGGAGACGTGGTGGAAGATGTTATGTGAAAAATCCAGCTTAAATTCAGATGCTGCCTGGATGTAGACATTTTTGGACGTGGTGGGTTGTCTTTGTGAAGAGGAATTGCTGTCATATATGAAGTTGTATTGCAAGGATGGTTCGGGAGGGCATAATTCGGCACTCGATTGTCTGATTTGGAAGCACGAGTAGTCGATTTGATATGTCTCGACGAGATCTACGTAATGGACATGGCAGATAGGCATTTGGAGATGGTTCTGACATTGAAAAACGTGTGGTTTTGGATAAAAACTTTAAGGGGTTATAACTTTGAGCTCGGTGGTCCATTTTAGACGATTTTTTTTAATTTCATATAACTTTTCAAGATCTATCCAGTCGCAGGCCACTCCAAACTCCAAAAAATGCCATATTTTAAAAGATACGGAATATTTTTAATAATTTCAAAGGTTTTTCAAACTTTCGACGAAACATTTAACATGTATAAAAAATAGTTTTTTTGTGATTTGCCTACATAAAAACCTTGTTCCTCCGGGTTCTACTGACCTATGTATTGGGAGATGAGAAATTCAATATTGACAATAGTGATCTTTTAAATGACATGTACAAAAAAATTTTAATTAAATGCCAACTAACTTTAAGTGGATTAATAGCAATTGACTTTTTTGGAGAGACACAAAAAAATAGCTTAAATTCACATGCTGCTTGGATGTAGACGTTTTGGACGTTGCGGCAGTTATTTTTTGGACATACAGGGACGTTGCAGTAGTGTTAGGAGACGTGGTGGAAGGTGTTATGTGAAAATTTCAGCTTAAATTCACATGCTGCCTGGATATATACATTTTTGGATGTTGTGGCAGTTGTTTCTTGGACGTACGAGGACGTTGCAGTATTATTAGGAGACGTGGTGGAATATGTTATGTGAAAAATTCAACTTTAATTCACATGTTGCTTGGATGTAGACGTTTTTGGACGTTACCGGAGTTGTTTTTTAGACGTACGGGGACGTTGCAGTAGTGTTAGGAGATGTGGTAGAAGGTGTTATGTGAAAAATTCAGCTTTAATTCACATGCTTAGATGTAGACATTTTTGGACGTTGCGGGAGTTTTTTTTGGACATACGGGGACGTTGCAGTAGTGTTAGGAGACGTGGTGGAATGTGTTATGTGAAAAATTCAACTTAAATTCACATGCTTAAATGTGTTATGTGCTAATAATAATACGTTTTTGGACTGTATAAGTGTACATCTTTCATTCAAAAATTACTATATATAATAATAGGTATTACCTAGTGGTACAGGCTAAAATTACGCTGCAATCAGGGTGTTAGTTTTAGACATTTCTCAATGAAATTGGGAATACAATTCTTTTCCATGTGATGAAGGGATATGATGACTAGCCTTACCCTATATATAAAGACAAGATTCAGCCACGGGCTACCTTCATCGAAAATAATTTTAAGAGTTTCTATTAAAAAAAATATTTTTGATTTCGACGCATAGATGTATTAACAGTAATTGATTTTACTATTATGGTTCCTTCTTGTTAGAATTTACGTCTTAAACAATATACATATGCCACAATAATTTTTGTATCAACATTCTTATCAGCATGCAAAACAAATCTCCATTTAAATCCATCAAATTACTACATCGACCACTAGCAAAATTTTAGAAAATTTTCGATTATTCTTATTTATTACTCATTTTTTTATTTATCGCCCTCATTTTTACAAAAATATCTACATAATAGGGAGTATTTTGATAAAAAAAAAAAAAAAAAATAGGAGACAAAATTGTAATTTAGGGGGACAGTAAATAAAAATCCACATATCATTTCTCTATTTCCTCTTTCACCAATCTAGATAGGGACTTGCTATTTGTATCACAAAAAAATAAAAATAATTATAAAATGACTAAAAGGCCCTTATGAACAAAATCTTGAGAAATTGACCAAGTATTTGTAAAAAACGAAACAAAATTGTGTTTGCGTCCTTATAGAAAATGCATAGAAAAATGTTTTTGACGTTTAAAATTTAGCAAGGATGACGTTTCAAATAAAATAAAATGCTAAACCTGTGCGATTCAGTTAATAGAAACGCAAAACATTAACGATTAATGTTTCGAAAAAATGTTAAAATGGTGTGTTTCCACCATGGTTCGCTCGTTAAAATGGTGCGTTTGCATCATGATTCCATCGTTAAAATGTTGCGTTTTCACCATGGTTCGCTTGTTAAAATGGTGTGTTTTTTACATTTAAATGCGTCCAAAAACGTCTACATCCATTCTGTGAATTTGAGGAAAAAAGGTGAAGACAAATATAGCACTGGAACAAAACAACTTTCCAAAAAACAAATCCAAACAAATTCTTAACTAAAAAAACGTTCGGGTAATCATTTTGTTGATGTCCAAAGAAGATTTAGCACGAGAATTATCACGAAATGGTAAGTTTTCAAATCGTAATGTAATTTGTTTTTCTTGGAAAAATGTAGTATGAAACACGTCAAAATGACGTTTAGGAAGCGTTTAAACACTGCACTTTAGCTATTTCGCCATGGCTTTCTCGCTTTTTTGTTGCGTTTAATACCGTTAATATATCAAAAGTGTTGCGTTTTTTAATATGTGACATATAAAAAGTGTTGCGTTTTTTATATGTATTATGTATAAACTGATGCGTTTTTTATATGTATTATATAAAAAGTGCTACGTTTTTATGTACTGAAATCATAAATCTTTAGCATTTTTTAATACAAAAACTAAATCTTGTTGCGTTTATTGTATACTGAATCGTGGAAAGAGTGCATTTTCTTTATAAATTATGTAAAATATGTTGCATTTTTTATTGTAAGAATCGTTAATGTGCCGCGTTTTTGGTAGAAATAATTTTAAACATTTCATTTTTTTTTGTATGATAATGGTTAAAATGTTTTGTTTATACTGTTGCGTATGTAATTTTGACTGTATTTTTGTATAATTTAATATTAAAAGTGTTTAGTTTTAATTTATGTGTGTATTTACATACAGGATGACGATGATGAGTACGAGGAGGAGGAGGATGAGGAGGTTTATGAGGATGAAGATGATGATGAGGCGGATCATGCTCAAGGAGAGGCGGTGGAACTTGAACATGGCACAGATTTGAGTGGTTTTTTTCAGATTGACAGAGAGTTTTGCACTATTAGTAAGGCTTTGAAACATTGCCAGAAAATAGCTAAGCGGCTTAAGTTCCTCGTTACAAAGAGAGGGGGTAATCAAGGATTTGCCACGTATTACTTTTTGTGCAAGCGATGGAGAGATCCTGCCAAATCCCCTCTCCCAACCAGACGGAAGAATACAAGAAGGAGCGGCACTAATTACCCCTTCAGATTGACTTGTAAGAGAATTGACCTGGGACGTCACAACGTATATACAAATCCAGGAGCAGCGTCAACGCACAATCACACTGGTATTACCTTATTTGCGTATAATAGTAATTAAGTTTATTGATGTTTAGTATTTATGAATTATTAATATAATTAAATGGTATTACCTTATTTGCGCATAATAGTAATTAAGTTTATTGATGTTTAGTATTTATGAATTATTAATATAATTAAATGGTATTTACAGGTATAATGCATCATATGGGCACAGACGGTTGAGCCATTTTACTAAAGAGTCAAATGTTGTTGCTGAATTTATGCTTGGGGCGAATGTGAAGCCAAAGTGTGTTTGGAAAACTGTTAATAAACAGTTTCCCGATACCCAGATACCAATCAAATCAGTTTACAATTTGAAATGAGAGATGAAGATAGCTGGGTTGGCAGGTAGAAATATTGGGCATCAATTTATGCATTTGGCTGAGGAGAAGCAGTATTATGTCAAGATTCTCAAGGATGCGAACACTGATGAGATCACACATGTCTTCTTTGCGCATCCAACCTCAATTCAGATGTTCTACAGATGGTATTGGGTGGTGGGGATTGATTCTACCTACAAGACCAACAAGTACCAAATGCCCGTCGTCGAGATAGTAGGTATGACTCCTACAAATAAGAATTTTAATATTGCATTTGCTATTGTTAGAAATGAGACAAAGGATACATACGATTTGGTGATGAGGAACTTGAGATTTTTGCTGCCAGCTAGTTTGGTACCTAGTGTGATTGTTACAGATAGGGAGTTGGGTATGTTGCAGCCAATTAAGGATCATTTTCCCGTTTCACATCACTTGTTATGTTTGTATATTGGGCGCGATGTCAATGCGTGGTTGGAAAAAAATGTTGGGAGAAGAAACAAAAACTTAGCATGTGATATCCATGAAAACTGGTGGAAGAAAATTATTAAGGCTCCAACTGTAGAAGAGTTTAACCGTTTACTGCAGAATTTCAAGGTTAAGTACTCTCTAATTGAACCGTTGGCTGTTGATTATTTTGAGACTACATGGCTCATTCACAAGGAGAAATTTGTTCGGGTTTGGACAAATCAATTTCTCCACTTTGGTAATACTTCCACTACCATGGTAAAGGCTTCGCATATTGCAATGAAAGATTGGCTAAATTCTTTCGCCAATTCTCTTGACACTTTGTTCACAAAGATCGACTCCCATCTCAGCCACCTGTAACCTCACATCGGGTTAGTTTAATTATTTAATTGTTTAAGTTTTTTATTTCATTATTAGTTCATATCATTCAATTGTAGTATAATACTATTTATTATGAATGTTTTATTTTATTTTATTTTATTTCACACTATAACAGAGGCTCGCTTGAGGCTTCCATTTGCACGACTCAAACAAGTATGCAGGGATTTCCATACTGTTATTTTAACAAGTATGTGTCATACCATTGTTTGAAGTTGATGAGAAAAGAAGTTCGAAGGAAGAATAAGTTGGCCGGCGCAGTAATTGAGCAATGTGGATGCGTGCCCAAGGTGACACGTGGAATTCCCTGTGCTTGTGACATATTCAAGGCCCAGTCATTGTCAGACTATCCCCTACTCCCACACGTACATGAGTTTTGGAAGAGGTTGACCATTGTGCCATCACAGGGGAATTCGAATTACATTGATGAGGACATCAGGTACTTTTAAATATATGTACTTTAATAATGATCATTTGATTTCACATATGATAATTTTTATAAGTAGTTTACATTTAATATATTTATTTGTTAAGGTATTTCAACGAGACTGTACCAGTCCGTCTTTTTTGGCCCATCTATTGAATAGGGCGTATGTAGAGGAGATGCACCCTGATATGGCCAGTGTTGGAGAGTCAGATGTGTCGGGGCCCCAAAGAGGGCGCCCACCAAATAGATTACACCATTCTGTGATGCGCGAGTGGAGCTCACGAGAGAGCGACACGTGGCTGACGTGGCAGGGGTCATTCAGGTTCATCCGGCCGATCGACTGGTCACTCACACTGCATTCATACAGGCTCCGATGGTCATTCTCCCTTACGAACAGGTAAATAAGCATTTTGTTATGTTTAATTACAATTTTGTAGTTGCATTTTATTATATTTTTGGTCGTGTATATACATTATGCAGTTATGTTTATTCCCTGAAATAAAATTACTTAACAGGTTTTAGTGGAGATATTCATTGTGTGCCAGCATTTTTTAGCCATAGGCTGATCAGATGTCAGTGGGGATGGCCATTGTGGTTTCTGAGTCATTTCTACTTACCTTGTTGGACACAAGAAATATTGGAGATTAGTTCGCAGATCATTGATTGGAGAGATTACGAGCCATCCGGACAGGTATCGAGGTGTATTCCAATCTTTGGAGTTGAGGCCCCCTGATGGTGATCACGTGGCTATGGTACGTAGGCGAGTAAGTTTTGAAGGCACAGACTGTGGTGAGCAGCATTGGATGGCAACACCTACGATTTGTTCCCGCTCGCAACTTATGCAAATGCACTTGTAATATATCTGAGCGGAACTCGTCCAGATGGAAATTATTCTGTATTACCTTTGTATTCCTCCTGTGCCGATGCACAACCTGAAAGGGTTATGTCGCTTGCCCATGTAAATGGGAACCATTACGTACGTGTAGATGTGGTCGATGAATGCTCTATCCCACCGTTGAGCTTTCTTTGGCAACATCAGCATCATGTTGAAAGTGTGGGAGATTGGCTAAGAAGACAGGAAGCTAGGTTTAGTGCTTGGACTGCACTGCGTGATGGCTAGGATCTAGATTGTTATGTGACATATGGTGTATTATTCATATCATTGTACTAAAAATTGTAACTTCCATTTTTCCTTTTTTTTTTTAACTTTCATTTTTCCATTTTGTTGCCAATTTCTTCAACAAAATTTAATAACCTGGGTAATTTATATGTTGGTCATATTGGCGATTATGGACGTTGTGCTAGTTGTTTCTGGACGTGGTGCTTGTTGTGTCTGGACGTGGTTCAATTTGTTTCTGGACGTGGTGCTTGTTGTTTCTGGACATGGTGCTTGTTGTTTCTGAACGTGGTGCTAGTTGTTTCTGGACGTGGTGCTTGTTGTTTATGTACGTGGTGCTTGTTGTTTATGGACGTGGTGCTTATTTTTTATGGACGTGGTGCTAGTTGTTTCTGGACGTGGTGCTTGTTATTTCTGGACGTGGTGCTTGTTGTTTCTGGACGTGGTGCTTATTGTTTCTGGACGTGGTGCTTGTTGTTTCTGGACGTGGTGCTAGGTGTGTTAGAGTTGAATACATAAGCTATGCTTGTATTGTAAATTTTTCCAGTAATATATCAATTTATGTTTTGGTTATATTTTGTTGTGCATGATATGTCCATTTATATTATGTAAGTAGATGATGAGGTGTCTTGTGTGACACAGTAGATCTCATCATTGATTGAAAGACATAAAATATAAATGAGGTTCGTAACCGAGACAGCTTTGGACAAACTGTCAGTTTAGGTTATTATGTGATTCGGAAAATTGGTTTGTCTAAACTAATTGAATCATATAGATATGCCCGGGGCATATTGAACTTGACCATTAGGAATGATTTGTCTTATACTAATTTAATAGACAAATCGTTCTTGGTATTCTATCTCTTAATCCCTAAACTCGAGCAGGCATGAGGATTAGACATAGTGTACTTTGATCTTCCAATGGGTGAGGTCTATTGAGGCCAATAATCTCGGTAGGTTGGGTGCGCGTGTTTAGTTGCTTGGTGTGTTGCTGCTTGTCGAAAGAAAACCATGTACCAGTGCGTCCGGGGTGATGGTGCTCCCGAGATAAGCTCGTTATGTTTATTATACTAAACCCAGCTGGTGGACTTATGTCCGGTATAGTAAAAAGGTCGAGTGGTACTAGTCTCGAAATTAAAGAAGTTAATAAATTAACGAGCACTATATCTTTGATGTGGAGAGATTATGAAAAAATTAATTAAGTTGTTCTGGAAGCAATTCTGGTGTAGGATGGTAGTGCCATAATTAATCCGTTAGTGGTACGATTAATTATGTATTGGGTTGTTGACAAAGGTAGATTTAATTAATTAAGTAATTAATTAATCCTTGTGTCAGTTGGTAGTGAATCATACCAGGAACTAGTTTGGGATAAGTGAAT
Organism: Knoxia roxburghii; assembly: GCA_030378225.1. Lineage (NCBI taxonomy): Eukaryota > Viridiplantae > Streptophyta > Magnoliopsida > Gentianales > Rubiaceae > Knoxia > Knoxia roxburghii. The sequence goes on along the minus strand of CM059415.1, from coordinate 36,932,154 downwards.
CTCTGTATCAATTGGTTGTGAATCATACCAGGAACTGGTTTGGGATAAGTGAATCCATGTATCAGTTGGTTGTGAATCATATCAGGAACTGGATTGGGATAAGTGAATCCCTGTATCAGTTGGATGTGTACCAGTCCAGGAACAGAATTGAAGGAAACAGAAACCCAGTAGGAAGACCAATCCTAAACCAACTTGGGGTTTCTCTTGTAACTCTATATATAGACAAGGGATTAGCTATTCCACAATATACAATTCATAAGTTTTCAAGACAAGAAAACTAGAGAGATAAAATCCTAGAGAGAGAAATAAGTTTCTACCTCAAAGTCGAATTTTAGAAGGAAAACTGCGGCTGGATTTTTCCTCTGTGTTGGCCGAAATTTTGGCCTGTTTAAACCAGCAGCGCGTATAGTTTTCTCTCTCTCTGGGCGGTGCGTTTATTGTACGTGCCAGGTGCAGCGGTGCGCGTATAGTTTTCTTTCTGGCAGGTGGATTGTGGTGATTAGCTGATCAAATTGGTTTCTAGATCGTTGCCCACACAACGTGAAATCAAAGTCTTGAGACATACAAGAGAATCACTTGAGTTCACGCTTCAAACGTATTTTCTAAAGTTCCGCTTTTAATTAGAAATTTTTGTTGCGTGGTAAATCGAATAAGTGCAAACCCAGATCCTGCGCAATGTTAGTTCAAAAGGGTTAGAATAGCAATTGTGCTAGCGTCTAGGCTTGGCCAGAGATTCCGATTCTGGAATGCATAGTACGAAAGTGAGTTTCTGGCTAGGCCCGAGCAGATAATCTTTCAGGTGTTTTTGGACATGGTTCTAGTTGTTTTTGGACGTGGTGCTAGGTGTTTTTGGACGTGGTTCTAGTTGTTTTTGGACGTGGTGCTAGTTGTTCTTGAAAGATTATCTGCCCGGACCTAGCCAGAAACTCAATTTTGTGCTATGCATTCCAGAATCGGAATCTCTGGCCAGGCCTAGACCCTAGCACAATCGCTATTCCAACCCTTTGTTGAAATAACATTGCGCAGGATCTGGGTTTGCACTTATTCGATTTACCACACAACAAAAATTTCTAATTAAAAGCGGAATCTTAGAAAAATACTTTTGAAGCGTGAACTCAGGTGATCGCTTGTATGACTCAAGACTTCAATTTCACATTGTGTGGGCAACGATCTAGAAACCAATTGATCAGAAATCAACACAATCTACTTGCTAGAAAATTCCAGCACCACTGTACCTGGCACGTGCTATAAACGCACCGCCCGGAGAGAGAGAAAACTACACGCGCTGCTCGGTTATGAACCTCATTTATATATTATGTCTTTCAACCAATGATGAGATCTACTGTGTCACACAAGATATCTCATCATCTACTTACATAATATAAATGGACATATCATGCACAACAAAATATAACCAAAACATAAATCGATATATTACTGGGAAAATGTACAATACAAGCATAGCTTATGTATTAAACTCCAACAGTTCTGGACGTGGTTCTAGTTGTTTTTGGACGTGGTGCTAGTTGTTCTGGACGTGGTTCTAGTTGTTTATGGACGTGGTTCTAGTTATTTTTGGACGTGGTGCTTGTTGATTCTGAAAGTGGTTCTAGTTGTTTTTTGGACATGGTGCTAGGTGTTTTTGAACGTGGTGCTTGTAGATTCTGGACGTGGTTCTAGTTGTTGTGGACGTGGTTCTAGTTGTTGTGGACGTGGTTCAAGTTTTTTTTGGACGTAGTGCTAGTTAATGCAATTAATAATCAAAATCAATTAAAATAAATAACTCCAAAAACAAATTAATATAATTAACAAATAAATAAAATAAACAAATACATAAGCAATTAAAACAAATAATAAACTAAATAATAAATACACAATTAAATCAAGCAATAAACAAATTTTATCAACAATTAAATTAGAACAAATAATTATTCAAATTAATTATGTAAATAAATTCAAACATGTACCTGCAGCAGGATCGACCTCCTCAAACTGTCCGTAGCCCGGATTCCTGTACTGGACGGTCCTCTCAGCGTGTGGGTGAGAAGGGTCATCTCCATAAGTATCCCCATCCTGTTGATCGAGTGGGCGGCTGCTACTCCTCATGCTGCAGCTGCTCCTCCTCCGCCTGTAGCCCAATAGACTCGTCCTCACTATCATCAGTGTCATCGGAATCAGTAGTAGCATAATACTCATCCCTCAACTGAAATGAGGAGTCATCTCCACCAACACCTGACCTCCAACGCCACCTCCACCTCCTCGTCCACCACCTCCTCATCCGCCACCTACACCTCCACCTCCTCTCCCTCCATCTGAAATAATGATATCGCCTCCACCACGACCTCCACCCGTCCCTCTACCTCCTCCTCTCCTAACTGGTATCTTCTGCCTTCTAACAGAAGCTGTGGTACGCTGCCTATCTACGTGCGGCTTTAACTTAGCGCCACCCTAAATAAATAAATAAATAAATATAAGCAATTATATTGTAAACTTAAAATGTGAAAGTAAAATTAATAAAATAAGTGAAAATTATATAAAACCCACCAATTTAGCGTTTTTAGCCAAGTAAAACGATTTCTATTTACGTTTGCCGTATTCAGAAACGCATAGAATTTACTTTTCTGTAAAGGTCAAACGTTATTATTATGCATTTGACTTGGTCAGAAACACTATTTCGGTGCGTTTTGTTCTAACCCAAACGTGATCGGCCAACGTTCATGTTTAAACAAACGCCGCTGATTTGCGTTTCAAAAACAGTTTACCTAACCAATTAAACGTTTTTAATATGCCAAAAATCACATATAAACGTTCATTTGATACACAATCGCAACAAAACGACGTTTCTACCAAACTAAAACGCATCATAACTGCGATCTATAACCTAATTAACGCAAAAAAAGGGTTTCATGCAATTTAAATCGCAAAAACGTGACGATAATGTTCAGCAAATCAAATAACAACAAAAATTGACGAACGAAACTATTTTTACCTTGTTTATCATTGGACCTTTGTCCGCGCCATGTCTTTGCGATGATTCGCCATCTCCTCTGTCCATTTGGGCGTTTTTTGCCATCAAAATCGTTCGATTTTCGCGTTTGGAAAATAATTTCGCCAAAGAGTTTGCAAGAATGCTGCGTTTTAATCGTTTTATTGATTTTTAGATGGAGACAGTAAAAAACGTGACATTTTAACGAGTGAGCCATGAAAAAACACATCATTTTAACGAGCAAACCAAGGTTGAAACGCTATAGTTTGACGTTGTTGTTTGACATAAAACGTTAAAGTGATACGTTTTGGGTTATTATCCGAGATTTTTAACGTTTTTGTTGTATTAAAACGTGATCGGCATTAAATTTTACATGTTAGCAACGTTATTCTCTGCGTTTGTGTAAATGGAGAAAACGCATTTTAGTTGTATTTTCGCCAAATACTTAGCAATTTTTTACTTTTTTCCTTCATAAGGGCCTTTTGGTCATTTTATAATTATTTTAATTTTTTTTTTTTTTTTGTGATACAAATAACAATTTAGTTATACAAATAGCAATCCAGATGTAGATAATAAGAGATAATAAGTATCTCCTTTAATCAAATAGAACAACAAATACATCAGTGAACAGACCAGGCAATGGGATTGTCTGAAAGATATAAACATGATGGGACAATGTACTTCATTCTAAATTTAATATGTTTCGATTATCTACATGAGAAACAGTCAATGTTACACAACATAATTTGGTACAATGCTTAGGAGCAGCTCGCTTAGATGTGTAGTTCTATTTCCTCTGACTTACATTCCAACACTTCAGCAAACATCCAAGGTATCTTATGTACCAGAAAAATCTAGAGGAGCATTATTCCAATTTGCAAACACAACTGACCTCTTTTTTTTCTTTTAAGTGATTGTTTGAGTGTAATCTAGAATGGCCCCAGTGTGATTAAATCCGCATGAAACTTGCCGTACGTTCACCTTAATGTGAAAATCCACCAGTGAAGGTTCGAAATAATCTCTGTCATTGCCTTGACCCTAAAACAAAAAATAAACTCCTGTAAAGATGACAAAGAAAGCATGGAAATACAAAATATTAATCAACTTGACAGACGCAGCAGCAGCAGCAGCAGCTAATGAAACCCCTTAGAGAGGAAGTAGAGAATCTGAGATCCTATTCAGGTTTATTGACAACCAAGTTTTAGCCCAATGTTCAACGGTAAAAGTTCGCAACTACCAAATCATCTATTCCCAATACATTTTACCAAGGGGGTAAACAATAAGACTCCCAAGAATATTAGATAACCAAGTACGCAAATCAGGAATAAAAAATTATAATGGATCAAGCATAACATCTTAGAACAACTTCAGTAAATGCATAAGTTTGTCAATAAACTGAAAAACATGCTCTCTCACTTGTCTATGCCCATTTTAATTATCATTGAATGAAAGCCCTGAAGTTACAGCTTTGAATGGTAAAGGACAAAAAGGAACTAAGTTATTTTGTAGCCAGCACTGATGTATAAGAGAATGAGAGAAACTTGTTTAACATTGTGTTTGCAATGTGTATAGTAGACCTTCCGATACCTCAAAAAGGTGACGACAAACATTGAATCATTAACTCATGTTAAAAGGGGGAGATGCAGGCCCAAAAAGAAGTGAAAAACTACCCTTAAAAAAGACATGCTTTATTTTAACATAATTGAGAACATGTACATTAATAATGCAAGATGACGAGTTATAATCCATACAGTTGATCACACGTGTGAGATCAAACCTTAGTCATTATTTTCACACCTCTTGAAAGTCCAAACATCTCCATCTCTAAGACAGGCTTTATCCTAGGGTTTAAGGAGGACTTGTGCTTTATTTCTTTTACCTTTGTTTGCTCTGGTTTGGTTTAAGGGCAAGTCACCAACTTCAAAATTAGCAAGGAGAAGATAAGAAAGTTTTGTTCTTCTCTACACAAGTAACTCAATCTCTACATTAAAGACTATTATTCTCATTTTGTTTTTGCTATTTGCAAGTTTGGACGTACATGTGGCTCGCATTAACAAGATATCAACATTCTCAGTTCCATCAGAGTCAGCTTAGAGGTGTATAACACTTGTCCAACCTCTCCAAACCTACAGGCTCAGAGGTGCATCTGCACATAATACTTGTACTTAGCTCCGAGACCAAGGTTTTCGCTCTAATACCATCTATAACATCATAACCCTAGAGAGTGACCCAATAACTTATAAGTTTCATCCTCACAAACCCAAAATGGTTAACCCATGATACTAGCAGACTTTGAGGCTAAGACTTATATACAAATTACTCCCTCTCTACACTAGCAATGTGGGACAAGATGTCACATGCTCTACATCCGGAAATTGAGAATTTCTAAGGTCTAAGCTTGTTTCTTGGAAAAACAAGACACGGTGAGTCATTACCGTTTCAGTTGATCTATGGCCCTCACATGTGAGCTAATGTGACTAAACATCTATTGACTAAGATTGGTGAACCAGTTTATTCCCCAAATATGTGACAATCAGGCAACATTGCACATAGTTTCCCATCTGAATTTTCACACACACACTAAAAATATAGAGATTCAGTCCCTTTGTTCAAGAAAAAATTATGGCTAGATAAATTGTTACCACGTTCATCTGGTTGAATGAGCACTTGGTTGATATTTTAACAAACCGTATGTGGCCCTAGAGTTGATTATGTTTGCAACTAGTTAGGGCAAAAACAATAGAGATGCATCAACTCGGGGGAGTAAAAAAGTGTTAAAATGTGAATATTATAAGTAAGGTAAAATAAGAAAACCAACCACTTACATATGTTTGTGTAAGCTTCTACAAGTTTCAGTTCTGAAAATAAGAGCACTTCTTAACATTCACGCTAAAGATACTAAACGAAGAATGTTCCATGGCAAAAGAATTTTTTTTCCTTTTTTCAGATTGTCCTTTAGAAATTACCTCTTCTTTCTTTTCCCTTTTCAATCTAAGTGCTGTTTTAGTGGTAAACAGAATGAAATAGTAGTTCCAAATATAGAAACAAATAAGGTAAACAGAAAGGAACAAACCAGTTGTCCTCCAGAAGAATGCCCATCCTCAGAAAAGGTCCCATGTGAGCCACCCCAGCCCCAGGAGTAAACATCACCTCCTGGATAGCAAATCAAGTATGATTTACACAATACAGTAAGAGGAAAATCATAAGATTTCTGTAATGGAAAATGCCCAGTATCGGTCATGCAAGTCAAAGATATAAAATCTTTAAATAATGGAAAAGTAATATGTATAAAAAAATGCATAAGACCAAACAATATGGGAAAATAATCCCAAAGACACAAATGGGTAGAAGGTCAAACATATAGAAGGAAAAGGAAAAGACGGAAAAAAGAAGCGCTTCATATCTTCATAAAGTTCATTAAATTGACTAGGAAAAAAAGAGAAAGTAAAAGTGGAGGAGCAGGAAGAAACACAAAGGAAACAGTAAAGGAAAGGAAAGCCAATGTCGTAGAGGAAGTAAACTAAAATATAAGCTTTGCCACTGTAATGACCAAACCACATCAAATTTCTTGTGTCTTTTGTTTGCTTTTAGATCCGCACCACTATGTCGGACACAACCGAGTCCTTTTCCTTTTGTGCTTGTGTGAATGTGAAGATTGTGTGTATGGCAAATGGAGCTGGAAGAGTCAATAATGACAATTCTTTTAGCTTTGTGCCAGTGATGGCCTAGATCAAAATGTTTCAATTAAATTTCAGTGCTTGTACTATTAGTGAAGTTGCTGAAAATGAATAAATGAAATGCCGCAATGCATCTTGGGTGGCAACAAACAGCCTCTTTATGATACAGGGGTAAGGTGGTGTACATCCATCTTGACCACCCAAACCACAATGATGTTGGGAATATACTGGGTATGTAGTTGTGTGTGTGATTGCAATCTTGACATTCAAACCCCGGACATCAACGTCACACAGCCCCATGCTTATCACCTCCCAAAACCCTCCCACCCGCACAAAACTGAATCTTTTTCCAAGTGATTTTCGTACAATTGTAAAAGACTTAAGTTTGTTTGACTACTCCTGGAGGAGATGGTGGAATTCTGCACAGGTTTACATGTCATTCCAGTAACTATAACAGCCTTAGTTGAATACCTAAGCTGCGTCAAGAACTGATACCTTGTTGAAAATCATGGTTCGCTTGGCTTTCCAATTCCTCACAGCTAAATGTAATGCATGACTGAAGGCACTTCACTTCCTTTTCCAAGAAAGTTTCCACAGAACGGGAAAGCCTTGTTTAACTTACCCCTATGCTTCTCAGGTGTACAATTCTAAATCTGAAGAGGTTCTCACCATCCAGCCAAACCTTACAGGCTCAACATAAGTGTTCAACTCACGCAGAAAGAGCACCATCCTTTTCTCATATGGGATCCCCCTCAAATACATATTGATCCACTTAAGATTCTAATCCCCATAAAGAAGAACCTTTCTCATACACTTTCCTCCCAGGGCAATCTCCCCTTTCCACAAAGACACCAATGCAAAACAGATTGAAGCTGTCGATGTAATCTCCTTTAACTTTAAAACTAAAACCAGAAAAGAAATATATTTTATACCAAGAGAAAGAAGCAAGAAAAAAAGGACAAAAGTGTGAGCATTGGATTTTACATCAGCCAATTCTCAATCAGAGCTTTGTTTCAATAATTTGTTAACCATGGTCAATGTCCACAAAACGCAACTCACTCAACCAAATTGTGATGCAAAAGCATCTAAGGCTATAACTATACACGAAGCAAGCAGAAAAAAGACTAGAATAAGTAAGCCCCCAACAAATTGCCAAAGTGGGGCATTTAATGCAGAAGGTTACGTTAGATCTCGCCCAATTTCATAGAAATTTACTTTTGGAGGTATGAAATTTCTCTAATAAATAAATGCTACTGCAATATATACACCAGGAAAACTAGGTAACATGCTTACCACAAATTGCTGCTGTGTGCTTCCAACCACAGGACACCTGACAGGAAAAGATTAAGGCAAATTTTACTGAAAGTTTCCACGGAATTGCCTAAGAAATTCAGAAAAGAATTTGACATGCCCCCATTTGAACGTAAGATTTTGCATGCTTGCCCCAGTCATATTTTCCAATTTTAGTCCTAATCTTTTGTATGTGGCTTGTGTTCCAGTATTCCTCTATAGCAAAACAGCTGCATAGAGGGGAACCATAAAGTTGTGACCAAAGAGAGATTCCCTAAACTAATTGCAGGCAGAAAAATTGTAACAGATCAGTTACTAATATTAGCTAATTATTTCCTTACAAACCTTGCAAACAGGATTCCTCAAGAAAGGACCTTTAACTCTTTCAGGCAAATGAAGAACACCAGTTAACCTGGCAATGGTGATTATAATGCTTAATTAGGTAAATATGCTGTACTTATCAAAATCTTGAGGAGTCCGTAAGAAACAAATTCTTTCCATCGGGTTGTTCGAATCTAAGAGTATGAATAAGGAAGATACCCGGTACCAAGGCAGCCATTCTCATTTGAACCCCATGAATACAGTTCTCCACCACCTGTGAAGTACGTGTGAACTAAAATGGTAAAGGCTGATTTAAAATGTCCCAAAACGCATCAAATTCAACGGAAAATATTGACAAATGAAAAAAAAATTCAAAATTAGCTCCCACACAATAACTAAAAAAATTACTCAAGATCTCATTCATGGATTAAAGCAATTTCAAAAGGTGATCTCCACGTAACATTAGTCTAATTAAGCGCCATTGTTGCCAATAGATCACCCAGTGGCTTCTGCAGATAAATAGCTAATAGAAACATCATGTGTTCTATTTTTCCCTGGTAAGCTTACTGAAGAGAACTTTCTTTAACTCTTTTCAGTTTTGGTCTTCAATGACAAGGCGGAAATAAAAGCGTATTCAATCACTGTGAAAACTTAAAGCAAAGATATTAAAAATATAATAAAGACCACTCCAATCAAGAACGAAATTATATAATTATATAATTAACATAAAGAATGTTGCAACATCTAGCAATATCTATTCAACCAGTCAAGTTGGACTTTAATGGGGATTAGTATTTCAAAAATGCTGCTAATTGGCTTCTCACTGCTATTAGCTTTGTCAGAACTACTTGAATAGCTTAAAATGTTAAATTTGTCCAGCCTACCGGAATTGACTGATATCAAAGGAAAATATAATGATCTTATTGATCCACAATCTGTGTCTCGCGAAACCACACCCAACCCTTAGTGACACACTTGGGTAGGACAAAAAGAAAAAAAAAAAAAAAAAAAACTGTAAGATAAAGATGGACTCCATTTAGTTTTGGGTACTTTGGCTCTTGATAAAGGTACAATCTTCACACATCCAAAACATTAAAAAATCAACATCTGCAGCTGCGTGCATAACTCGCAAAGAACATCAGTTCAGTGCCTGTATTCACACCCAAAGTACAAGGCCAAACTGAGTATTAAATGTCACATCAAAGCAGTCAAAGATTGTTTATCTCTGCTGAACCAAAGGTACCAAACACTTTTAACTATGGTTTCAAAGTGTTATACTAGTGCACCTAACAAAATCATTTCAATCAAGAATTAGAAAAAGCTGAAATCCAAAAGGTATGATTGTTGATTATAAGGCCACAAGACGCAAAATCAACAAACAGTATCTGGACAAAGAGGACGATCTATGTGCCGAAAGCGTGTTCTTAGCTAAACAAGAAGGAAATTCTTGGTCCATGCTATTATCTTTGACATTAAACACACACAAACTTGCACATTATGCTCTAGGACTCTCAAAGACTGCCAATTGCACATAAGTTGACCGTTTCCTGTTTATTCTTCTCAATATAAGTAACTTATCAAAAGAGGATATATTCCCGCTTTCACATGGTACCATTAGACTCATCTTTTTGTTTTTTTGTGATAAAGTATATGAAATTCAAGAACTCTGAAATCAATTAATACTTGTAACAACACAAGTGTGATGGCCACCACAAGCAACCTCTTCGGAAGATGGCAATTCTCTCACAACCGACGGCAAGGTTGCATAGATTCCTTCTTCATATCCCTGTTGGACAAAGATAAACATGTATTGCAATAAACAATCAGGTTTTTGTACAGTAGCCATTCAATAAAAGGGAAGCAAAATACAAAAATTTATCAAAAATTTCAAACTTTACCAATTTCTGTTTTGCTCTTTCACCAAACATATATAGAAATCCATTTTCTGCAACATATTTCAGTAAAAAGTTGTACCACAAAAGTTAATTTGCAACTTTTCATAAAACATGTCCAGTCCAAAATGTAAATAATGTACCATCAATACAGGCAGAATGTAGCATCCCAGCAGCAACACTTTTAACCTATTTTATCCACAACAATTACAAGGAAGAGCAAATAGTGAAGCTTTGGATTTCCAAAAAGCAGCAGTTATGAAAAGTAACTATATCATGTCCATTGTAAACAACTCTGCCTAAAGATTACCTCTATTCCCTCCAGATCCTTAATAAGTCTGGGAGTAAATTCACTGCATGGAACACATTGATGAAAATAATATAGTGAACTTCTCCGTTTGGACTTTACTTATCAAGATTAATGCTAAAACATATGTTCAATAAGAATGTGAAAAGTAACCTCAGAGGTAGTATTTGGAGGTGTGTTAAATGAATTCAAGATTGCAAAACTGGAAGAGGAAGACGTCATTTTGATACACAAAACAGAGTAAGAGGCATCAGAAACTCTCTTACTCCTAATTTTGACATTAACCATATTAGCTGTCATCCAATACGATTAAGTGCAAAGAAGGCCAACTTAGAATACAACAGTCAAATGTGATCAGCAGGTACCCGAAACCTTTTTTTGCTTCATAATAAAGCCAACGCACAAGGACAGACAATAACAGGTAAATAGATACCAGTACCAAATTCTGAGACCATAAATACAAAACATTGATTTAGCAATGATGTCTTAATCCTTAATGATTCCGTAATGATGTTTCCATTCTTAACCATAAAATATATACCTGTCACTTTTCACAAATCCAAAAAAGCTGGATTTGTGTCCATGACCAAGCCCTCCAGATGCTCCTCCTCCCCAACTCAGGGCCTCACCTTTATCTGGAGAACAACATTAGAGTTTCCATCTAAATTATAGTATTGATGACTACCACAGAATAATATAGCCTCCCACAGAGGTAAAACTCGCATGCCCATGTGTGCAAATGTAAAGCATTCTACATGTATTGGAAGAAGAACCTGTGACGGCAACAGAATGTTCACAACCCAAAGATGTATTTTTAACGATGACTCCATCTAAGCATTTCACTTTGCTTGGAAGCCAAACTACTTTAGCTGCCTCTGCAAATTACGGTGAACAATTGAATTTCGGAAGCTATTTCTGAGTTTCCAGAGGATCAAACATCCAATCAAAGAAACCCAGACTACTTAGACCATTACAATAATGATAACAATGACGTCCAGGTTTTATAATTAACAGAACCAATTACATTACATATGAAATTAACTGCATGGTTCAAAAAGGACTACTAATTTCTGTTGGCTAGATGGAAAACAAGGCTCACAAATGGCAAACGGAAATACAAATTGACTTCTGACAGATCTCTTAACAAAAAGCCATTAAGTACAAAGTTTATAAGATTCTTTCTTTAAAGAAAGGAAAAAGAAAAATGAACATTGTAGTAGAGCTTTGCCACAAACAAGGGCAATCCAAGATATTAAATGTGTTGTACAAAAGGTGGGAGGTCAAGAAAACACTGTCAAGAAATGAAAGGTATCCAGAGGGAAAAGTTTGATCTTTATTTTAAAAAGCACCTGTATACTATATCCAGACAACATGAGATTTACAATAAATATTGAACCACCAGGGAAGGCACAATAGGTGCAGGAGTAAGAAGAAGAATTACTTTTTCCAAGCCCAAGCTGTCCATTTGAGTTCTTCCCCCACATATACAGTTCACCATCCACTACAGGAGATAGACAAATTATGAGATTGAAATGGAGAGTAAAGTGTGTAAACCTGAAGAGATTGTCACATTGATGTGCAAAAATCAAGGTAAAGCTAGGAAAAAGGTAACATCTACAATAGAAAGCGAATATCAAGCTCAAGTTATTCACAGATTTATCACCATGCAAGATTTAAGGTAAATGGTCCTCACTGTTGAGTCTTCCTCCTCTCCTTTATCCTTCATTTGTGATGTGAGAGAGAATCACTTCTGATTATTTCAAATATATCTGATTTAAGTTCAAAAGGTGGTCATTAAGTGACAATTAAAAGCTAAAGGACCCTCAATAAAAATTGTTATTACTTTAGTAGAGGTTCATTTACATGTGAGTTTCCTGCATAAATTGGGTGAGGATAGAGGATGGGGAATCAGAACTATTACCACTCATTTTTAAATATCTATTGCAATCAGTTCAAAGATAGGAGTTGCCATTTAATAAATCCTAGATAAACAAAATTCACCAAATCAAATTTAGAACCTTGAACAGCAGTTGAGTGCTGTTTATGTGTAACTCAAGGTCACAGTTTTGAGTTGAGAAAATAGCCTCTTGTAAAAAAATAGGATAAGGCTTCATACACTAGGGCTTAAAGGCCTCAACCTTTCCCAAACCCCGCACATGGGGAGCTTCTGTACAATGGGCAGCCCTTATTCTTCGAAGTCAAATTGATGCTCTATTTCATCCAAGTCCACCATTTGATGATTCCGTATTTCACAAAAAGTGATAGTTGCCTAATACTTGTCCTATAAGATGTCTAAAGAACTAAAAAGGAAGTATTCGTATTTAGGAAGTTTCCCAGCAATGTGTTGCTGCTCACACAAAGATAACTGGGAAATGGGTGCTCATTTCAGCACTTCCATTTGCTTCAGGTCAGAATTTACTTAGACCACAAAGAGCATTATGTCACATTCCAAAAAGGTCAGCATCATCCTAGTACATCCACAACTTACCCCCTGACAGCAAAAGTTGTGGAAAGATGAAACATTATTACTTCAGGGAGCTGCAAGCAGGCTTCTTACCCAGACAAAAGATGGATAACCATCCAAGAAGATAGATTAAATCATAAAATTTCTTCTAATAAAAAGGTGTCACTACATTTAGTTTAAGCACATACCCATCCATTACAATAAAAATTAAAACAAGAAAACCTGAGGAAGATTACAGGCTTGAGAAGAAATTATCGAGGGATAGTAAAGCAGTAAAAGTATTAAAGATACAACTAAATCAAATGGCAAAACTACATACAAATATGCACGTAAAGGAATACAATAAGCTAAAATTGCATACAAAAGTATTGCTAAAAGACTAAAGCAGTATTCACCACATAGAAATTCAGTGGCAAGGGAAGAAAGATAAAGTAGATACAATCACGGAATAGGCATCTATGAAGGTTCAAATAAGAACCTGTAATTGCTGAAGAGTGATGATATCCAGCCGAAATTCTTATGACTTGTTTAGGAAGCCCGCTAACTAAAAGTGGCTCCTACAATAATAGCAAGAAAAGTTGACTTAAAATGCAGACAAGCGCATAATATAACATTATATAATAATGTCATGCAGTAAGTAGCAAACAAGAAACAAATAAAATATAAAGTAAAATTCTGAAACTTGATATTTTAAGTTACAATTTTGATCAGTCTACATCAAACTCAAATAGAGAGCCTCACAGATGATTAAAATAATTTTGACAGCAATCAAGCACCACACCAAATGATGCAATCAACTTTCTATGTTTTGAAACTTTTCAATGATCAGAGAATAACTTGATACAACTATAAAGCAGTAAAGCATTTGGTGGTGGTTTTTTTTGTAGGGTGGGGTGAGGGGGGGAACCTAAATAATTCCTTCAACACCATCATTGAATAAAAAGTTATCAACAAAGCATAAGTTCACTCTGATATACTCCAAATTAGTAGAATCCATATACCAAGCTTATACTTAAAACATCATTCTGATGTTAAATTTGACAACTATCAGGATTTACAGAGAAAGTACCCACTGAAGTTTTGCAGCAGCTGAATATTGAATAGAGAAGTTTGTACCTATGCATAATTCAAAATTTTTTGAATACTCAACTTTGTTGAACTCCAACTGAACAATCAAGAAATCAAAGCAATGATGGGGTTTAAAGGTAAGGACTTATTCCTTGTATACCGCAGTTTCTCTGCCTTCATCAATTAGAACGGGGGAAATTTTAATAAGCTTCAAGTGGTTATTCAGAATTTTAAAAAAAATGAAACCCAGTTTTGCTAGAAACATGAGTTTCCAATAATATTAAGAACACATTTCATATAAAAACTTGGTTGTTCTGGAATAACGTCAAGGTGAAATGACATAAAGCAGATGCATAGTATTTACTGATTGATGCCAGAGTCAAAAGGATTTTAGAAGTGATTAAGTTTCAAACCTCACGAATTGGACCACCATTCTCTGTTACTTTTTTATATTTTATTTATTTTGTAGTTTGTTATTCCAGAATACTCCCTCCCGTCTAAAATATAAGTTGTTTTAGAAAAGAATCTCTTAGACCAAGGAGTAAATTATTGCTATATTTAAATGACCAAATTAACCTTCACACTAGCTTTCTAAAACTCTAGTTTCAAGAATTATCTATACAACAACTCCTAATGTCAAGAACAAACAATTAAAGTAAATGAGCACAAAAATGAGAATAAAGAGTGAAAAGTTCATTGGTAATCTTAAACGCCTTATAAATTAGACCAAAACCACTTTTCTAAATGGCTTATATCTTAGAAAGGAGGGAGTAGTATCCAGCGACATGACAACCGGCCTAGTATGCTAACACGATGAGTATAAGGGCTTCAATATCAACTGATTTGTAAACAATTTTTAAAATTATTAATCACAAGATCCTGAGATATAATCTTCAAGCTGTTGGCTTCCCATCAATCTCAATCTTCCCCATCAACCAACCAACAATAACTCTTCTATTCTAGAATAAAGTTTTGAAACACGGAATAATTTTGTTGGATGACCCTGTTTGGCAGACCTAGTTGTATTTAGACACTAGAATACTAAATCAATAATAAATTAAACAGTGACCAAAAAGAATACAGCAATTCATTGGCAAGAAATGTACAAAGAACAAAAGACACAAAAAGCAAAGATTGCCGAAAGTCCACCACTACAGCCGATTACGAGTGCAGTTACCAAATGTATCCATTATAACTGAAAGGAAACATTCTTAAAGAATTGTGCCATCTAGCAGATCCCCGGAAAAGATCAAACAAAAAATATTACAATGAGAGATTAGATTGCATACAGTTGAATAACTTTTATCATCCGAAATGCCTAGCTGCCCGAAATCATTGAGACCAGTGGCATAGACAGTACCATTTTCTGTAAAAGAAGATGAGCAGTGTATCAGCCAAAAGGAAGATGGGAACAAACTCTTTAGCATACCAAAACCTCATAAATTTGAAATAAGGAAAAGACACAAAATTTCGCTGGCTGTTTTCTCTATCTTTATCTGTTCAAAGAGGTGCCTTAACCATTGCCATGAAAATCAAATCTTTATACACAAAAAGTCAATATGGTCCATGTCCATACATAGAAAACCACATGTACTCCTTGTGGCAGCAACATACAGTTGGAGAGGTTTCTCGATAGTACAGAACCCCATGCAAAAAACAGATGTCCTGCTCACTAGCATTGCTGTTTCAATTGGCCATTTGCTAGCCTATTGAGCTCTAAAGGTAACATGCCCAGTACCTTACTCTCAGCACAAATGTCAATCTAAGGCATTCTCTATACACTGATTCATAATCATGATCTTCTTGCAAAATGGACAGTGTCCATAAGATAATAATTGAATGAATTCAGAAATTTATGTATGGAATGCTAACATCTTAGGTTCACCTTCCTTTCCAACCTTAGAGATTCCAAATATGGATTGGCATTGCCGGTAAGGATAAATCATGATACTTTTCTGATCGGATATCATGATGACACCTCATGCCACCATAAAGTGTCTCCAACACCCACACAAAAAACACAGTTCCATTTTCAAAGACACATTAGCAAAGATACTCCCCATTTCAAACTGTTCAAATTTATATTTCTGCTACTAAAGCCGAAGCGTCTAAAAGGTCCTATCTCAACTCAACTCCTATTCTTCAAGGGGGGGGGGGGGGGGGGGGGGGGGGTGGGAAAAGCAAAGAAACACAAGTTCCTACTGAAAAAACACTGTCTAAATCTCATAATTATAGCATTATCCTTCTTTTAATTGACATAGCAGATAAAAATGAGAATTTGGGGAAAAAGTAAATTTCTGTGAAACCAAATACTACCCAAATATTCATTCTAGATGATCGAGGATTTCACACAGAAGACATAATCGTGCAGTCAATTTCATATGTAATGAACAACATTTTACAATTTCATTCCAAATGAAGAAAGACAGCAGAATTTAAGCTTTAGAAAAAACTTTCGAATTCATAGTATGAACAAAGAACCTGTTAAAAATAGCGTATGAGCTCCCCCGCATGCTATTTCTCGAAGGTTCTGATCACCAAAAACCGAAGAATCCAAAATCCTAGGACTCCACTGGGACTCCAAACTCCCTAATCCCAATCTCCCATAGTCTCCATTTCCCCATACAGCCGCGACCTTCTTTCCGCTCTCTTTAGTACTATTGCAATCAACCGTAGACATCCATCTCTGAGACCTCAATCCAAACAGTTGAATTATGCCCGCCGCACCAAGTTTTCTCGATTTAGACATAAATTTCCTGGCCATAATCGCCATTTTTATTTTGATCAGACAAGCAGGGAAGGTAGTATAGTTCTGTTTAGAAAATTTTTTGTCGACCAGTGCATATTTTTTCTTCTCCTCAAATAATTTTTTTTACTCCCTTAAATTTTAAAATAATTTTTTTATTCTTATATTTAAAATATGTATTATTTAATCCCTATTATTAATTGGTCCAAATTATATCAAGACACATCTCAATTAAAAAAAAAAAATTACGCACCTCATTCTTTTTCCTTCATTCTCTTATTATCTACATATATATAAAATAATGACACTGTATTCTTTACTCTTCTTCCCACGTGTGATTTCTTCGTCTTTCACACGTTGAAGGTTTTTTTTTTTTTTTTCATCATCATCATCATCTCCTTCCAGACCTCCATCCCCCACCCCCAAATCTCCTCTCGCCACTCTTCTCTTCTTCCAAGCCTTTGTGTCGAAGCCCTTGTGTCGATCGTCGATGTCGAGTCCAGTGGTCGCGAAGTTGGGGGTCGTGAAAACGGGGGTCGTCGAGTCCGGTGGTTGCGAAGTCGAGGGTCACCAAGTCAATGGTCGTCGATCGATTCCGGGGTAGCAGTCGTGGTTTCGTCGTTCACCCTTCCTCTTCTTCCTTCTCCCGGTTTCCTTCCCTGTTAAGTCGCCAGAAAATATCCAGCATCACCGCCGCGTTGGTTTCTCCCTCCCTTGGTTCCCGGCCACCAGTGACACTACCTCAAACGGTAATCCCAACTACTAGTGTTTAGGACGAACAGGGATGCTGATGAAAATAATGTTGATTGAACGTTTAAGCATGGTAACATACACTTTCGAACACCTAGGAATTCTTGGGCTATATCTTCATTCATATAATGGGATTTTCAGTTTTTGATAGTTTTGGGATGTGAATGATTGTGCTCAGTTTGATTGATATAATTGTACCTGTCGATGTTGTTATGGTTTTTTTCACAAAGACAGTCCACCACGTCTCAGAACAACTAGCACTACATATAGCACTACATATTTTAGCTGAAATTTTCACAGAACATAGTCAACCACGTCTCAGAACACTAGCACCACGTCAAAAACAATTTGCACCACTTCCATAAACCTCTACATCCATGCATATGAATTCAAAAGGGTTTTTTTTTCAAAAAGACAGCCCATCACGTCTCATTACACAAGAACCACGTCAAAAACAACTATCACCACGTTCAGAAACGTTTACATCTATGCATGTGAATTCAAACTATTTTTTCACAGAGACAGCTTGCAACGTCTCAGAACACTAGCACAACGTCAAAAACAACTAGCACCACATCCACAAACATCTACATCCAGGCATGTGAATTTAAGCTATTTTTTTTCACAAAAACAGCTCACAACATCTCAAAAAACTAGAACCACGTCAATAACAACTATCACCACGTCCAGCAACATCTATATTCATGCATGTGAATTTAAACTATTTTTTTCACAAAGACAGCCCACCACGTCTCAGAAAACTAGCAGCACGTCAAAAACAATTATCACCACGTCCAGAAACTTTTGCATCCATGCATGTGAATTCAAACAGATTTTTTTCACAAATACAGCCCACCACGTCTCAGAACACTAGCACCACGTAAAAAACAACTAGCACCACGTCCATAAAAGTCTATATCCATGTGTGTGAATTTAAACAGATTTTTTTAACAAAGACAGTCAACCACGTCTCATAATACTAGAACCACGTCAAAAATAACTAGCACCATGTCCAGAGACGTCTACATCCATCCATTTGAATTTAAAATATTTTTTTCACAAAGACAGCCAACCACGTCTCAGAAGAATAGAACCACATAAAAAACAACAAGAACAACGTCCACAAACGTCTGCATCCATGCATGTGAATTTAAGCTATTTTTTTTTAACAAAGACAGCCCACCACGTCTCACAACACAATCACCACGTCCAGAAACGTCTACATCCACATCAAAAATAACAAGCACCACGTCCAGAAACGTCTACATCCACGCATGTGAATTGAAGCTATTTTATCACAAATACAGCCCACCACGTCTCATAACACTAGCACTACGTCAAAAACAACAATAACAACGTCCAGAAACGTCTACATTCATGTATGTGAATTTAAGCTATTTTCTCACAAAGACAGCCCACCACGTCTCAGAACACAAGAACCCTATCAAAAACAACTAGCACCATGTCCAGAAGTAAGAACGACAGCAACAAAACTGGAAATCAGTTTAATAACTTTAATCAACACCACGTGCAGAAAAAACAGGAACAACGTCCAGAAACGACTACATCCATACATGTGAATTTAAGCTATTTTGTTCAGAAAGACAACCCTCCACGTCTCAAAACACAAAAACCACGTCAAAAACAAGTAGCATCATGTCCAGAATCGTCTACATCCATGCATGTGAATTCAAGCTCTTTTTTCACAAAGACAGCCCACCACGTCTCAGAACACTAGCACCACGTCAAAAACAACTAGCACCACGTCCAGAAATGTCTACACCCATGCATGTGAATTTTAACTATTTTTTTTCACAAAAATAGCCCACCACTACGTCAAAAATAACTAGCACTACGTATAAATCCAAGCATGTGAAATTTAGCTGAATTTTACACAGAACATAGTCTACCAAGTCTCGAAACGTCCAAAACAACTTGTACCACATCCAGATACGTCTACATCCATGTGTGTGAATTTAAACTGATTTTTTTACAAAGACAGTCCACCATGTCTCAGAACAATTAGCACCACGTCCCAGAAAAATAGGGACATATGCGTTTAAATTCAAACAGATTTTTTTCACAAAGACAATCCACCACGTCTCAGAACACTAGAACCACGTCAAAAATAACTAGCACTATGTCCACAAACGTCTACATCCATATGTGTGAATTTAAACAGAGTTTTTTCACAAAGGCAGCCCAACACTTCTCATAACACTAGAACCACGTAAAAAAAAAACTAGCACCACGTCGACAAATGTCTATATGCATACATATGAATAAAAAATCAGTGAACTTTCACACGTGTTTTTTTTTCCTACTTCACACGTGTTTGTTACTTTGTTTCCTCCAACTTCTTTTTTGTCGGTATTCTTTACTTTGTTTGCTCCACCTTTTTCATTTTCTTCTTTTGTCTTTGGTCTTCTTCTTCTACTGATCCTTTATTTGTTTTCTCTGTCTTCTTCAATCTCCGCTTTTCTACTTTATTTTTATTCTTTTATTCTTTTTCTTTTTTTTTTATTGGTTTATATCCATTCAATGATCTCTCATCTTCGATTGAAGTCAAGCAACTTTGGAATGGGGTCATCATCATCTTCGAAAAGCTTACTGGGATTGCCATACGCGAGACAGATACCACCATTTGTGAATGATTTCTTGCTTTTGAAAAAACACGCCAACTTTTTAGTAGAAAAAGGGAAAAACGAAGCGCCATTGAATTCAATCTCACCTGATTTCCGTTCCCATCACCCAACCCCACAACCAAAGAATTTTATCAAGGTAAGTTATTTTTATTTATTTATTTATTTTGATTCCAATATTGAAGGGGATTTGAAGTTATTTTTATTTCTTATTGTTTTCAAGTAGGTTTGCATTTTGGTGACTGATTTTGCAATTTTAATATTTGTATTTGGATCCATTGTTAACGAAATATTCTGCATAAACTTCAGCCCCTTATTTCTATCACTTCTCGACGGCAAATGGAGAAACATGTATCTTCAGTTCCTTATTTTGCTGTAGTGGTTCTGATTCATCTTTGGCAATGGCAGCACCAGTAAAAATGGTATGTTTTTATTCTTTGGACTATATTGACAATTACATTAAACTGAACTGTTCATGGCAATAATATGTTCTTTTTTCGGTTTTTGAACTTAGATTTGGATGGTTTGATTATTTGTTGACAAATAAATCTGCAACACATGGATTAGATTTGTAGTCTCTGTTTATAATCTTACCAAAAATAAAATAGTAAACTTTCTTTGTTGCATTGTAGTCTTTGCAACAAATGGATAAGATTTGTTGTACTGTAGTGTCTGTTTGTGAAATTGGGTTTTTTACTTTGTTACACTGTTGCTATGTCAGAATGTAACTTCTAAATTTTGCTAGATTCTTCTACTTAGTCTTACAAGTCAAAAATCAATAATGACATTTCTTTACCTTTTTTCCTTTCTATTTCATGAATAATATAATACTATATACTGAAATGTAATTGAAATGTGTGTCAAATACATTTCATTTCATCTTCTTCTCCATTTAAATACAATTCAGACAAACTTTTGAACATTTTTATTCTACTCAAATCTGCTGCCACTGCGGTAAGTTACTCTTGAAGTGTAACTCAAAATCATGTATATGATCCCCTTCAATGCAACTGAAACCTCAATCAATCAATAAATGTTGAGTTTCATCCTTGTTACTGCTTCTCTTCATATTTAACTCTTTTCTTTTGTTGATCATTTTGTATAACTATCTTCACTCATGCAAGAAAAATGCAAACATCACAGTATACCAGTCATATATAATACACCAGTTTAAGTTTTACTCTACTAATCCTCACTCTTGTTTTTCTCCTACAGATCAATTTAGTCAGTAATCCACTGCTTTCGAGTTTCATTGTGCTATCTTCATTTGCCATTTCAGGTAAATTTTCTATAATTGCATAAATAATGACAATTTATACAATATTGTGTTACTGTATTTGATTTATACATAATCTATGTCATATTTTTTCTCTTATTTTTTTTCCCTATGTTGTATGAACATTATCATTACTACCCCTATTAGAGTGCTAAAAAGGTTAGTTCTTAAAGGTATCTTCATGCCACATGATTTCTGGAATTTTTGTCAAATATTAGTTATATTAAACCAATTTCTGTTACGGTTAACGAGTTAAAAAAAACCATACTAATACTACGCCACGTCTGACTAATAATGCGGCACGTCTGACTAATACTGCGCCACGTTTAACTAATACTGTGCCACGTCAGACTAATACTGCGCCACGTCTGGTTCATAATGTACCACGCCTGGTTGATATTGCTGCTCACTCTTGTTCTTTTTTTGCAGATCAATTGGCTCAGTAATCTGCTCCTTTCGAGTTTCATTGTGTTGTCTTCATTTGCAATTTTAGGTAAATTTTCTATAATTGGATAAATAATAATAATTTATACAATATTGTGTCACTGCATTTGATTTATACATAATCTATGTCATATTTTTTGTCTTCTTTTTGTTTTTCCCCTCTATGATTCATAATAATAATATAATATGAATGTTGTCATAAATAGCACCATTAGAGTACTAAAAATTTGACAAGAAGTTATGAATCAAGAAGTTATAAAAGTTATGAATGTTTTTTCCCCTTTGTTATGAATCAAGAAATTATGACTACCAACATTCAATGATAAATATAAGAAGAAGCTGCTTCCATAGTGTGTTTAAACAATATGTTGATGATTTTATTTTATTATTAATGATATAATGTTATTATAATGGTTTCTTCATTTACTAACTTATATTTGTACCTTTTGTTTTTTTTTTTTTTTACTTCGTGATATAATTATGTAATTGATAGATGGATAGAAATGCACAACGCAGAAAAAATTATGCTACTATGCCTGTAGAGAAAAAAAAAGGCATTGTTGCAACGAATGTGTGAAGCTTATGCAAGAAAACGTGCCCTACACACTAAAGTGAATGAAACTACTATTCAGCCTCAAAATTTATTTGAGAATGCTGTTACTGAAAGCATTAGTACCATCGGAACACAAAAACATGCAGATGAAACTAACACTTCTAATACAATACTGCCAAATCAAGAATCAGCAAGTATAAAAATTTATAATTTATTTGTTTTAAATCTTCATTATTTCCCCAAATGTTTAAATTTATATATATTGAGCAAGTCATTATTTTTCAATTAAGAACACATAAGCATTAACTCAACACAATTTTAACTACTATGAGTTATACTGTGGAAGAATCAATGAGTTCTCAAGTATCCAAAAAATTAGCAAGAGAAAGAAGAAAAAAAATCTTATCAGAGAGGCGTGCTATAAAAGTCTCCAATAAAGAAAAGTTAAAAAATAAAACATCATCTTCTGTAGGTACACATTTTTTGTTTAAATTTTATACAAATTTTTTTTTTTTACAATAAGAATATAATTCACCTTTTCTTCCAACATAAAAATAATCAGATTTTAAAGTTTTATCTTCTTATCTTAACATTATGTCTATCTTTTTTACATCCAGATTTCCCTATAAAAAACTACCCGACCATCCTATTGAGCTTCCAAGTACTGAAAATTGTGAACATTGTTCTGCAAAAAGATTCTATCTAGAATCAAAAACTTTTTGTTGTCAAAATGGAACTGTTTCACTGTCTATTCCACCAATGCCATACTCTTTAACTCATTTATTGACATCAAATGATGAGAACTCAAAACATTTTAGAAACAATATTCATACATATAACAATAAATTAGCATTCACATTTTTCAGTGCAAAATATGACCTAGATTTAACAAAGAATAGTAGAGGAATGTATACCTTCAGAGTACAAGGTCAAGTTTACCATTACTTGGATTCACTAAAATCCAACAATGACAAACCAACAGGAATCCAACTATATTTTCTTGACACAGAAGATGAAGTCAAACAAAGATTACTTCTTCTGATAAATTAAGAGAATCAGTTTTGAGAACTTTGATGAAAACTTTGGAAAATAACCCATACTGTGTTTTTCTTAAAGATCTACGTGATGTGCCAGATATAGAAAATCATAGAATAGTTCTCAATTCTTCACTAGATTTGGATCAACGTAGATACAATTTACCGTTACAAAGTCAAATAGGAGCAATATTTTGTGAAGATGAAACTATTGATGAATACATTGAAAGAACTGCACATATTAGAATATATAACAAGTCTGATACAAGTTATAGGATTAAACATTTTTATGCTTGCTATGACACATTACAACATCCTTTACTTTTTTCACGTGGAGAATCTGGATGGCACCCATCAATAGAAAGAAAACAAAACAATCCAAAGCGTAGAAAAAGTTCTCATTGTGAAAATGAACAACCTTATAACCCTTCTGATATTTTTTCAGCAGATGAACTAATCAAAAAAGAGGAACAAGGTAAGCTTCTATGTAAGGTAAAGTAATAATATTATTTTACTCATCAACTATAATAATATATTAATGCATTTACTTTTTTGCTATTGTAGTTACTCATGCAGGAACAAAGAGAAAAAATTATGTCACAACTAAAGAGTACTATTGCTATAAATTTCAAATAAGAGATAATGATAAAAGTATGCTGCTACACACCATGAGATTGTTACAACAATTTGTTGTGGATATCTATGTAAAAATTGAAACATTTAGACTAGACTTTCATAGAAAACATCAAGAAGAAATAAAGTCTGAAATTCTTCAAGGTGTCCTAGATAGTGTTTCTATTGGTTAAACTGATGGATCAAAAATTGACCGAAGAGTTATACTTCCTGCTTCTTTTATTGGAGGTCCTAGAGATATGCGTCGTAGATATTTGGATGCAATGGCTTTAGTTCAAAAATATGGTAGACCTGACATTTTTCTTATAATGACTTGTAACCCTAACTGGAAAGAAATCAAAGAAAATTTATATGCAGATGAAACTCCATATGATAGACCAGATTTGTTAGCAAGAGTTTTTAGAGGTAAATTTGAATTGCTTAGAAATAATTTAATACAAAAAAATTATTTGGTCAAGTAGTTGCTTGTGTACATGTAATTGAATTTCAGAAAAGAGGAATGCCCCATGCCCATTTATTATTAATCTTAAAACCTCAATTTAAACCTTTAAATCCTGAAGCCTATGATAGAATCATTTCAGCTGAAATTCCAGATCCTGCAACATTTCATGACTTAAATAGTCTTGTTATTAAACACATGATGCATAGTCCTTGTGGTTATATGAATCCATTTAATCCTTGCATGCGTAATGGTGTATGTAAAAATCATTATCCAAAACCTTTTTTACAACAAACAACACATGGAGAAGACAGTTATCCTCATTATAGAAGAAGAAATGATGGTCAAGTAGTAAGAGTAAGGAAACATGAACTTGATAATCATTGGGTTGTACCTTATAATCCATATCTCCTTGCTAAGTTTGATTGTCACATGATTGTAGAAATTTGTTCAACAATTAAACTGGTCAAATATATATATAAATATATATACAAATGACATAATCTTATAAATTTTAAAATTGTTGAAGTAGATGCCTTAGCTGATGTTGATGAAATCAAATAGTTTCAAGATGGTCGTTGCATAGGTCCATCAGAAGCAATGTGGAGAATTTATGGATTTCATTTAAACAAAATGACACCTTCAGTTTATACTCTTCAAGTACATCTTGATGGTGAACAAATTGTTTCGTTTCACAAAAAACACAATCTTTTGAATTTGCTGAAAAATGTTGATTTTAAGAAGACAATGCTAACAGAATTTTTTGAAGTGAATCGTGTTAATAAGAACACTCAGTCTCCAAATTTATTGTATAAAGAATTTCCCCAACATTTTACTTGGAACAATCAGTATAAATTTTGGTCCATAAGAAAAAGTGATTCAACTATAGGAAGACTTGTAATAGTGTCACCAAAAGAAGGTGAAAGATATTACTTATGATTATTGCTATCTCATATAAGATGTCCAACTTCATATCAAGACTTGCTAACAATTAATGGAGACCTTTGTCCAACTTTCAGAGATGCAGCTTTAAAATTAGGTCTTTTAGATTCAGACAATTACATTGAAGAAAGTCTTTTAGAAGTTTCAACACATCAATTTCCTACTGCTCTTAGATCTTTTTTTGCAATACTTCTTGTATATTGTTCTCCAAGTAATCCATGTTGGAAAAGTTTCACCCTTATTTTTCAACATATTTTGAAAGATCACCGCGTTTTATACATTCTAATTCAGAAGAAATTAAAAAATCTGTTCTTTTAGAAATAAATACGATGTCGGAACAAATGGGTAAAAACATCAATGAGTACAATTTAGTTGATGATAATCTGTATATACATTCAGGCGAAAAATTAACAAGAGAAATGAAAAAATGAATTAGGCATAATTGTAAATGATGATGATCTTCAATCAATTCACTTCAGGACAGAAGAAAGCTTACTATAGTATTATGACTTGTGTACAATCTGGTAAAGGACAAGTTTTTTTTATAGATGGTCCAGAAGGTACTGGAAAAAATTCTTATATTGCTCTCTTTTGGCTACTATTAGAAAAGAAGGATATATAGCTATTGCTGTAGCTACCTCAGGAATTACTGCAGCAATATTACCCGGTGGTAGAACTGCTCACTCAAGATTTAAAATACCAATACATTTAACAAATAACTTGACTTGTCAAGTCAGCAAACAAAGTACTACTACAAAGCTAATTGTTCAAGCTAAGATTATTATTTGGGATGAAGCCTCAATGGCAAAAAGAGAAGCAATTGAAGCCTTTGATTTACTGCTTAAAGACATAATGGATAATGAAGAATCGTTTGGTGGAAAATTAGTTGTTTTTGGTGGAGATTTTTGCCAAACATTACCTGTCATTGAATAAGGAACTAGGGAAATGCAAATAAAAGCAAGTACTGTTAATTCATTTTTATGGAAATCAATGAAATTTCTTCATCTTACTGAAAATATGAGAGCTTTATTAGATCTAACTTTTTCTAAGTTTTTGCTCAGAATAGGTGAAGGAACTGAACTTACTGACACTGATGGAAACATTACTCTTCCTAAAGAGATTGTAATTCCTTTTACTGACAATAAAACATCTTTGAACAGGTAAGTAATGAAAAAATAATACAAATTAAAGTTTTTATCATTGTAATATTCAAATAATTTGTTCTATATTTCACTCTTTCTCAATTAAATTTTAAAACTTACTTTTTTATTTTTCTGCTGCTTCCAGTTTGATTCTTTCAACATTTTCGTGCTTGGATGTCTATGTGCAATATCCATATCAAATGATAAATAGATGCATTCTTTGTCCCAAAAATAGTTCTGTTAGTGATATAAACGATGAAATGATTCATAAATTTCCTGGAAAATTGTTCATATATACAAGTATTGATAAAACAATAGATGAAAAGCATCAAGGAGATTATGAAGATTTCTTGAATTCTCTTAATCTAAAGAGTCTTTCACCTCATAAGTTGCTTTTGAAAGAAAATTGTCCAACAATACTATTGAGAAATCTAAATCCAGTAGATGGTTTATGTAATGGTACAAGATTAATCTGTAAAAAATTAACTTCATTTACCATTATTACTGAAATTACAATAGGCCAACATAGAGGAAAACAAGTCTTTATTCCTAAGATTTCTCTTAGGAATACCTTTCATTCGTAAACAGTTTCCTGTTAGACTATGTTTTGCTAAGACAATAAATAAAGCTCAATGACAAACATTAGATTATGTTGGCATCTATTTGAAGGAACCCGTTTTCTCTCATGGTCAATTATATGTTGCATTATCAAGAGCAAGAACTACTGAATCTGTAAAGGTTTTGATTGTTCCACCAACTTTGGGAGAAGTTAAAACTGATTGCAAAACAACAAATGTTGTTTATACTAAAATCTTTGAGTTATCAAAAAAAGAAACATAATGTTAATATACTCATAATCTTGTATATTTTTCAATCAGGATGACTACATTAAGCTATATTGAAGACATCAATGAAAAAATGAAAAATTGGTCTTGTATTGTCAAAGTTGAAGGAAAGCTCCAAGTTACTCAGTCTATAAATAGTCCAGAGAAAAAATATCATAAATTTATATTTTCCGATGAAAAGGTAAATCAAACACATTTAGTTTTAATACTTTCCAATTAAGAATTAATTCCTTTTCAATGATAACTTTCTTGTTGTATTGTAGGGAGCAAAAGTTGAAGGCATAATATTCAACCAACACATTGATCGGATGAGCAAAAAGTTATAGATTTTTGGAAAATATAAGATTACCAATGCAGAAGTGAAGCCTATTTCAAAGAATTATCAAAAGCATGGAATTACAAAACAATGGGTGATCACATCCAAAACACCAATTTCTAAAATTCCAGAAGAAAACAAGAGAACTGTTGTTGACTACAATTATGTTCCATTTGACAAGTTGGCACACTACATTGACAAGAAAGATATATTAGTTGGTAAGTAAACTTCTAAATTTTCAAACCCTGAACTTTTTTCTTACATTATTGATTACATCTAACACCATTTCTTACATTGACTTTCTTTTATTTCTTCTTAAATTTATAGATGTCTTGGGAGTTGCTATAGAAGCATTTCCCATCAACACTATTATTAAGGATAATGGAGAGAGCATAGTGTAGAAATTTCTGTTAATTGATCAAAAGTATTTCTCAAACTCAACAACCTTTACATAAAACTGCATTTTTCATTGTCATATTATTATTCATAAAATCTTAACAATTTTATGTTCATTATGTAGTATGAATGTTGTCAATTTATCATTGTGGAACCAATTCACAACAAATGAGGGAAAAATATTTCTGATGACATAAAAAATCACCCTGTAATTGTGTGCCATCGAGTCAAAGTGACAATTTATAATGGTATAATGTTTTGTTATCTTAACTATAAAAGTAAATATGTTGTTTTTTAACTTATGTGCAAACTAAAATGTATTCTTACAATATTACCTTACAAATTTATATAATACTTAACAGGTATTGCACTTACAACAAACTACAGATCAATGATTTTGATAAATCCACAAATTGATCAGGCTTTAGACCTTAAAAAATGGTATGTATTTAGTATAATATAGATAATAGTGAAATTATTACATAATTATTAATAACTCTAATGATATTTTCTAGGGCTGAAAGGAACTACAAAGAAATAAATGAATTCATACAAAAAAAAAGGAATACCATAGTCATATTCTAAATTCGACTGCCGCAGCTCCTGAGCATATTACATCTGTTGCAAGCATATTTTTAGAGCAAAAAGTAAGTTAGTCAAATATAGTTTCAGAGCATATTTTGCTATTTATATTAATATTGCTTTTATTTAAATTACCTATAATTTTTTCTACATTTCTTTACTCTCTAATACAGATTTTCTGGGTGAAAGTGTTCATGAATTTTAAAGATCTGTCTCAAAAATATTGGTACATGGCATGTCCAAAGTGCTACTCTGCCATTTCCTCTCCACATGGTGAAGTATACATCTGCAATTCTTGTAATGGAGAACAAAAAAGCTGAACCAAGGTAATGTAAACTATAACATTACTAACTTTGAATAAAAATCATATTACACTAACTATGAATGTAATTAATACTGATCAGGTGTCGTTTTGACATTAACTTAACTGACAAAAGTGGTACTATCACTGCAACCATTTTTGGAGACTTGGCAGAAAAAACCTTACGATTAACTGCTTCTGAAGTTATGCATACTGATTTGTAGGTAAAAATACTCCAACTGTTTTTCTTTTTCAAATTGTAATGCAATTATATTCAATTGGATTCAAAATACTTTGCATTCTATTCAAATTATATTCATACTGATTCACCAAATTCAATTATTTAACTGTATCACATGAGAATGTTTCAAATTATATTCATACTTCAAGATTTTCATGTTTAAGTACATGTATGGCATGAAGATATTTCACCAGTATTTCAAACTTATATTAGCCTGTCAATCTTAAATAAATGATCATTTCTGTTGTTTGATCAACAGTGTGAGCTTTTAACTTTTGTTTAAAATTCCCTTCATTGAGGATAATTGTGTTGCATTAATAGCTAACAGTTTATGCTCGTGTATTAAATATATTACAAGCACTTTTGTGTCTTTTCTCCCTTCTGACCTCATAATTAAATTATTTGGAGAAGGATTTTTCAAACCTGTATGTTCAAAGTTCCCTACAAAGAGAATAATTGTGCTGCATCAATGGGAACAGTTTATACTTTCTAACTAAGTTAAACAGAACATTACAGCAGTTCATGCATTATCAACTTCTGCAAGAAGTTGTCATCTGAGAAACGCAAAAGGTTTCTCTTTCTACATTTGTTGTTCATCAAAAGTATATTTCTTGGTTCTACATTTGTTTTATTCCTGCTTTCAGCCCTGTGTCTAGTCATCTTATCCACTTGTTCAAATGAATTCAAATATTAGTGCGAAAAACTTTACACCTTTATTTGAAATCTATTTATCTCTTAAAACTACCTTATTTGAAATCTAATTACTGCATCAGATTGTTTTCTTCCCTTCCTTTCGCTTCTCTAAGACAACAATTATATTGCTTCATTGTGTTGTTTGCTTTGTAAATATATTTTCAAAATTTTGTTACCGCTGTAGGATCGTACTCCCGTTGTCATATTATGATCAAAAGATGTTATTGTTATGTAAGAGTATGCCAAGACCTTCCCTTTTTTGTCAGAAACAACAATTCTATATTATTAGGTTCTTACTGTGGATTCTAAATTATATTCAAAACTTCTTTAAATTAAGAGTAAAAGGAGGTTTATATTCAGAACTTCATCACTATGAACTGTGGATTATATTGAAAACATCTTTACATTATATTCGGAGCCTCTTTTCAATCTTCGAATAAAGAAAAAGGAGATTTATATAGAAATTTTTAGCTCACCTTTCTTTATTAGCTTTTGAAGATGTGATTCATTAGCTGATAATGGGTTCAATTTCTTTTGATTGTTTTCTACTAACTGACAATTACACAGTAAATGACTTATGTCATATTAGATCCTTTTCAAAATTCTTGTTGTTTGTAATGAATTTTGTAATGCAGAAATTGGAACATCACATGTCCCAAATCTATTCCAAATTTGAAGCTACAATGTTTTTTTGCAAATAAAGTCAGTAGCAAAATTACAGCAAACTCCCTCACGCAAAAAATACAACATTCTCCACTATTGTGAAGCAACCAGCCTCGACAAGCAACCACGAGAGACACTTGCAGATTCTCCAAAGCATTCTGTAATGGAGTCATCATCCAAGACCTTTACATCAAAAGGTTAGATATTTATAGATTTATATTAATTATCAATTTCTATCTTTTTAACAATCAACTATATACATCTAATTTAATTCAATGTTTTCTATTTGCACACAGAAAATGTTACTGCTGCTAAAAGGCTTAAGCTAGATTAAGCTGTCTTTAGCTGAAAAATCCAAGGAAAATGAAGAAGCTACTTCAAACACAATAATGAAGAAGCATGAGGAAAAGAGTACTTATCATTCAAACATTCATCATTTTCCTCTTTTGATTGTGCAACTATCAATGTTGGTTAAAAGTGTAAGTAAATATCAATTAGGATTTAGCCTTTTGAAGTTCATATGAAACTTAAAAAATGACTTAGTATTTTGTTGACATGTACTATAAGAAACTCAAATAAATAATTACGAGTTTCTAAAGTACATGTAAAACCTTTATAACTATTAACTTTTGCTAATAGTTGCACAAACTTTGTAGTATTAAATTTCCATCTATTTGACATTTATGTATTATAAACCAGCTCTTAAGCATAAAGTTACTTCCTCCATGAAATTGTAACGTCTAACTTTCAATATGAATCCAATACAATCCTATCATGATTAAAGATCTTATATGCACTAAAAATAACCAAACCGCTATATCAACCTTTTTTGTTTATAGCTTAGTTGTAGTTACAAGAGTGCATTATTATATTTCTAAGTTAATAAAGACCAGGAAATATAAATCGACTCACTATTTCAAGTCAACATAGTCAGTCGCAGGCTGTCCATGGAAACTATTATGGAATAATGTATATTATTCTAACATATTGTTCTCAAAACAACTAGCACCACGTCTCAAAACACATAAACCACGTCTCAGAACACATAAAATACATCTCAGATCACATGAACCACGTCATAAAATAAAAAAATTCACGTCCAGAAACGTCTACATCCATGCATGTGAATATAAGCTTTTTTTTCACAAATACAGCCCACAATGTCTCAAAACACTAGCACCACGTCAAAAACAAGTACCACAATGTCTAGAAACGTCTACATCCATGTATGTGAAATTAAACTGATTTTTTCACAAAGGAAGTTCACCACATCTCATAACACTATCACCATGTCAATAACGTCTCATAACACTATCACCACGTCTCATAACACTAGCACAACGTCCAAAAACGTCTACATCCGTGCATATCAGTTCAAACAAATTTTTTTCACAAACAAAGCCCAGAACGTCTCAGAACACTGGCACTAAGTCAAAAATAACTAGCATCACATCCAGAAACGTCTACATTCATGCATGTGAATTTAAGCTATTTTTTTCACAAAGACAGCCCACAACATCTCAAAACAACATGCACCACGTGAAAAAAAACTAACACCACGTCTAAGAACATTTGAATTTAAACAGATTTTTTCACAAAAACAACCCACCACGTCTAAGAACAACATGTAACACGTCAAAAAACAACTAGCACCACGTCCACAAACGTCTACATCCATGCATGTGAATTCAAGATATTTTATCACAAACACAGCCCACCACGTCTCATAACACTAGCACACGTCATAAACAACTAGCACCACATTCAGAAACGTCTACATCCATGCATATGAATTTAAACTATTTTTTCACAGAGACAACCCACCACGTCTAATAACACTAGAACCACGTCAAAAACAACAAGAACAACGTCCAAAAATGTCTACATACATGCATGTAAATTTAAGCTATTTTTTTCACAAAGACAACCCACCACGTCTCAGAACACAAGAAACAAGTCAAAAAAAAAAAAAAAAACTATCAGCACATCCAAAAACGTCTACATCTATGCATATGAATTTAAGGTATTTTTTCACAAAAAAAAAAGCCCAACACGTCTCAAATCACTAGCACCACGTCCAGAAACATCTACATCCATTCATGTAAATTTAAACTATTTTTTTCACAAATACATCCCACCACGTCTCACAACACTAGCACCACGTCAAAAATAACTATCAAAACATCTCAGAACACTATAATCACGTCAATAAAAACTACCACCACGTCCACAAACATCTACATCTATTCATGTGAATTTAAACTATTTTTTTCACAAAGACAGCCCACCAAATCTCATAACACTAGCACCACGCCAAAAATAACAAGAACAATGTCTAAAAATGTCTACATACATACATGTGAATTTAAACTATTATTTTCACAAATACAGCCCACCACGTCTCACAACACTATAACCACGTCAAAAACAACTATCACAACGTCTCAAAACATTAGAACCACGTCAATAACAACTACCACCACGTCCAAAAACATCTACATCCATTCATGTGAATTTAAACTAATTTTTTTCACAAACACTGTATGTGAATTTGAACTATTTTTTTCCACAAACGTCTACATCCATGATTGTGAATTTAAGCTATTTTTTTCACAAAGACAGCCCACCACGTCTCAGAACACTAGCTCCACGTCAAAAAAAAAAAAAAAAAAAACTAGCACCACGTCCACAAACGTCTACATCCATTCATTTGAATTTAAACTGATTTTTTTCACTAAACTGTTGGATTGTGTTTAGGCATTTAATTCTAAATTAAATGGCGGAATTCCTAAACACTAAGGATTCGGGTCTTACCCTCGACGCGTAATCGGTTGTGCAGTCGCCTGGATCCTTTGGGAAGATTGCGTTCACCACCACAGAACAATTCAAGCGAATTGCCTCTACGTTCTTGCACTGGAGTTCTCTCAGAACCGGTGCTAGCCCCAAAATTTAATTAATTCTGAATCATCGAACTCACTTATGTGCGATCCTGTAGGCCCATTCCAAATTGACAATGAATAAATTAATCTCATTAATTAATCCATAAATCATTAGTGGTCTCTAGCAAGACATAATGACTACACAATTCAGAACGGAGGGTCGAATGGTGATTCAACACAACCTTCTGAGTATACTACGTAATGTCCTCTACACTGATATCCAGTTTAGCATAAGGCATGGAACCAATCATCCTTATATAGCTAAACGTTTTACTTGATCTCTTAGTGACACTGAACTTAATCAAGCAAATGATAACCCTTATCATTTCTTGGGCACGGCCATGCACTTCATCAGTTCACTATCAAGCGGCCAAGATATCATCTCTCATTTAAGAGAGACTTGTAGTCCCATCACTTCACCTACATACCTTAGCGTGACTCATAGTGTACCCAATCATACCCGTACTTAGCAACCTGTTACGGTCCGTTAGGCATATGTCAAAGCACACTCTAATTCACCTAAGACTATGCAGTGATTTCTGGTCTAAGGATCCTCGTACGAGTACTACTCAAAAGAATCACTCATGATCTAACAGTCCATGGAGTGTTTCTTTTGGCGGATCGATTTCATGAAATTCAATATGCACAAGAATATAATTTCATGAAATTAACTCATCAGATAAATAATCAATCAAACGACAAATGTCTTATTTACATAAATAACCCTCAAAGTTTATTTACATAAATAGCCCTCAAAAGGGCACATACACCAACAATCTCCCACTTGCCCGTTGAAGGGCTATGTCCTAAACTGTTTAAGACCAAGCTCTATTACATGTCTATCAAACTTTGACTGCGGTAGAGCTTTTGTGAGAGGATCTGCTACATTGTCGTCTGACCCTATTTTGCACACTTTCAGATCTCCTCGATCAATGATCTCTCGGATGAGGTGAAACCTTCTGAGTATATGTTTGGTTTTCTGGTGTGACCGAGGCTCCTTAGCTTGTGCGATGGCCCCGTTATTGTCACAGAAAAGTTCTATCGGATCTTGGATACTCGGTATCACTCCGATGTCTGACACGAACTTTCTCAACCAAACAGCTTCCTTTGCAGCATCGGATGCAGCAATGTACTCAGACTCTGTTGTAGAATCGGCTGTTGTATCTTGCTTTGAGCTTTTCCAACTTATTGCACCACCATTCAGACTAAACACGTAGCCTGATTGTGACTTCATGTCATCTTGATCTGTTTGGAAAGCAGCATCAGCGTAACCTTGTACGATGAGCTGTTCTTGTCCTCCATACACTAGCATCAATCCTTTAGTCCTTCGCAAGTACTTTAGGATTGCTTTGACTGCAGTCCAATGATCTGTTCCTGGATCTTATTGGTATCTGCTAGTCATGCTCAGTGCATGTGCGATATCCGGGCGGGTACATAACATGGCATACATGATAGATCCTATTGCCAAAGCATATGGAACTCTACTCATTGTATCCCTCTCCTCTCTTGTTGAAGGACCTTGGTTCTTTTTCAAGAGAAGGCCATGTCTAAATGGTACCTTACCATTTTTGGAGTTAGACATATTGAACCTCTTCAATATTTTGTCTATGTACCCTTCTTGACTTAGTCCTAGAAGCCTTTTTGACCTATCTCTATAGATCTTGATACCTAGTATCATTTCGGCTTCTCCTAAGTTTTTCATAGAAAATACAGTCCCCAACCATTGTTTGATGTCTTTCATCATGGGAATGTCATTTCCTATGAGTAGGATGTCGTCCACATATAGGACAAGGAAAACTATCTTGCTCCCACTAACCTTCTTGTAAACACAAGGCTCATCTTCGTTCTTTATGAAGCCGTAACCTTTTACTGCCTCGTCAAAACGAAGATTCCAACTCTGAGATGCTTGCTTTAGTCCGTAGATGGACCTCTGAAGCTTGCATACACGATTTGGATGCTCTTGATCGATGTATCCCTCGGGTTGTTTTATATAAACATCCTCGAGTAGGTTTCTATTCAGGAAAGCCGTCTTAACATCCATCTGCCATATCTCATAGTCATAATATGCAGCTATGGCGAGCATAGTCCGAATGGACTTGAGCATCACGACAGGGGAGAAGGTTTCATCATAGTCTATATCATGAGTCTGTCTGAAACCTTTAGCCACTAGTCGTGCCTTGAAGATCCCCCAGGTTTTAACTTGAAAATCCACTTGCAATCGACAACCTTTGCCTGAATAGGAGGATCAATCAAAGTCCAAACTTTATTGTCCCTTATGGATTGCATTTCAGATTCCATTGCTTGTAGCCATTTATCTGAATCTGGACTTTCTAAAACCTGTTTGTAGTTCACGGGCTCATTAGAGTCCACCAAGATCAAATCTTGATCGTCAGTTACGAGAAATCCGTATCTCTCAGGTTCATGACGAGATCTACTAGACCTTCTAGGTTCTTGTGTTGTTGACTCAGGCTGCTCATCTTCATGAGTTCCCATGTCAACTTCCATCTCAGTTTCTGTAGATCGTTCTACATTCTCTTGTGGTTCTGGAACTTCTCCGAGTTCTATTCTACTCCCACTATCTTTCTTGTAGAGAAAATCTTTCTCTAAGAAAGTGGCTTCTCGAGCAACAAACACTTTGTTCTCAGTTGGATTGTAGAATTGATATCCTTTAGTTTCCTTAGGATATCCCACAAAAAGGCATTTGTCAGTTTTAGGTTCAAGCTTACTACTTTGTAAACGCTTTACATGAGCTTGACAACCCCAAACTCGTAGATATGACATATAGGGTTTTTGACCCGTCCACATTTCATATGGAGTCTTATCTACTGCCTTAGATGGAATACGATTTAGTAAGTAGGCAGCTGAAAGGAGGGCATAACCCTAAAAGGACATAGGGAGAGTCGCTTGGCCCATCATAGATCGAACCA
The DNA here is from genome assembly GCA_030378225.1 of Knoxia roxburghii. Taxonomy (NCBI): domain Eukaryota; kingdom Viridiplantae; phylum Streptophyta; class Magnoliopsida; order Gentianales; family Rubiaceae; genus Knoxia; species Knoxia roxburghii. The sequence goes on along the minus strand of CM059415.1, from coordinate 36,895,645 downwards.
TATCTAATAAGGTCCGATTCCTCCTCTCGGATACACTATTCCATTGAGGTGTTCCTGGTGGAGTCAGCTGTGAAACAATTCCACACTGTTTTAGATAGCCATCGAACTCATCATTAAGGTATTCACCTCCCCGATCGGAGCGAATAGCCTTAATCCTTCTATTTAACTGATTTTCTACTTCGTTTTTAAACTCTTTGAACTTTTCAAAAGTTTCACTTTTATACCTCATTACGTAGACATAACCATATCTACTATAGTCATCGGTAAAAGTCACGAAGTATTCAAATCCACCTCTGGCTTGTGTGCTCATCGGTCCACATACATCTGTATGTATTAGTGCCAATAGCTCACTAGTCCTCTCGCATTTCTTACTAAAAGGACTTTTCATCATTTTGCCTTGGAAACAGGGTTCACATGTGTCATATGATTCGAAATCAAATGAACCAAGCACTCCATCCTTATGAAGTCTTTGAACTCGCTTCTCATTTGCATGGCCTAGACGACAGTGCCACAGATATGTTGGATTTAAATCAGATTGAATTAATTTGGCTTTCTTTTCAATGTTATATACCGGTTTCTCTTGGGTCAAATCCAAGATATATAGGCCATTGCACAAATTTGCAACTCCATATAAAACATCTTTTTGATATAAAGACAACGATTTATTACCAACAATAAAACGAAATCCTTTAATATCCAAACAAGAAATTGAAATAATATTCCTACTCATAGTAGGTACATAATAACAATTTTCTAATACAATGTTTAAACCGGAAGGCAAAGAAAAAATGTAATCTCCAACTTCAACGGCTGCAACTCTTGCCCCGTTGCCTACTCGGAGATCTACTTCACCTTTCTTTGTCATCCTTCTATTGCTCAGTCCCTGCAAATCAGTACAAATGTGAGCCCCACATCCGGTATCTAATACCCATGAGGTGGACATAGAAAGATTAATTTCAATAACAAAGATACCTGAAGCCGAAGGATTCTGTTTCTTCTCTTCAAGAAACAGCTTGCAGTTTCTTCTCCAATGCCCCTTCTGATTGCAATGGAAACATACTGCGTCCTTCTGAGCATTTTTCTTAGCAGGAGGAGTTTGAGGCTGAGCCTTAGGAGCAGTCTTACTGTGAGGCTTCTTGTTTTCAGCAACTTTTGCCTTGCCTTTAAACTTTCTCTTGTTGCCCTTACCCTTTTCCACAACAAGTACTGGCGTTGCCTTCCGAAGGGTTTGCTCAGTATTTTTAAGCATTCCATGGAGCTCAGGAATCGTCCTCTCCATGTTATGCATGTTGTAGTTCACCAAAAATTCATTGTAATCATCAGGCAGTGAAGCCAAGATGATGTCAATGGCTAACTCTCTAGAAAGAGGTGCATTTAATCTCTCTAGGGTATCAATATACCCCTTCATCTTGATCAAATGCGTGCTTACTGACGAACCCTTCGCCATCTTGCACGAGATCAATGCTTTTATCGTAACGAACCTTTCGTTACGGGCTTGTTCACGGAACATTTCCGTTAGTGACACATAAATTTGGAACGCTTCCGAATTCATGAATTGTTTCTGAAGCTCGCCTGACATAGTCGCGAGCATCAGACATGTCACGTCATCGGAATCGCTTTTCAGCTTTTCCCATGCTCGTTGAACAGTAGCCGTAGCATTTACAGGTGGTTCAGGTAAAGCAGCGTCTAAGATATTAAGCTTCCTTTCTTGTTTGAGAACAATTCTCAAGTTTCTTTCCCAATCTAAGAAGTTCGGACCAACAAGTTTTTCTTTGTCCAAAATGCTTCTTAGAGTGAGATTAGATGTATTAGTGCTAGTAGATGCCATTTCTACAAAAGAAAATGCAAAATATTAGAATGAGTTTTAAAATATTTTCCACAATAGCCAAAATTGAAATCCCGAACAATTTTGTGTTGGTGCTAGATTGTGGGCCGAAAACCCACAAAGAATCAACCCCAGTCTTGCTTTGGCAAGTATCGTAGGGATTGAGCTCTTTTGGTAGGCAACGTTCAAATCACATCCCTATGTAATTTAATGATTTCCAATTGCATCACTATGCAACTTTTCGGTGATAGGATGAACATTCCAAATGTTTGACACCATCCTATCTTTGCAAAATTAATCCCTAGTCAACTTATCGGGTCAAGCTAGGATTAATTTTCCCAAGTTAAACCATCCCTCAAGGCATCACATCAATAGACACCCACACAGTTTTTCCATAACAAGTGGTAGTGATAAAGTCGAGCATCTAATACCCAAACAGTTTTTCCACTCATTAATGGTAGTGATAAAGTTGGGCACTATTATGCAACAACCCTCCGCACGAAGAAAACCTGAGGCCCTTGGGCTCTCCAAGTCCACCAGACGTTCAACGCTCAAGCGGGCCCTCAAGTATGGAAGCAAAAATCTTGGGTTTTTGGGATTTAAGTTTGATCGGCTTAACATGCATTGTCGTTTTCATTCATTCACAAAACATAAAATTACGGAAATGCGATGAATTGGGCTCTAATCTATTACAGGGTCTTTTAACAAAAAAAAAAACTTCTTTTGGGCCTCCATTTTGGGCTTCCGTTCCTGGGCTCCACCATGGACTCCTTTGGAACCTCCTTTTTGGGCCTAACTATTACATAATTATTTAATAGGCACGCAGGCCCAATTTTAAAATGGCTCGCAGGCCCAAAAAATTTAAATAATAAATTTTAAGCCCAATTCATGCATAGAAAAACACACAATTGCATATGCTTCATACAAGCCAATTTTATTAGGCCGAATCATTTAATTAGGGATTGTGTAACTCTTACACTATTAAAATTGATCGTGTCATGATCAATTTTAATCAATCCCATGTTCATTCATTTTAATCGAATGATGCATGAACATGCTAGCATAATTATGATGCTTCACATAAAATTTAAACAATTTAAATTTAAGCATCATAAGTAAACTAAAATAAATAAATAACAATTAATTAATCTAATTATTTATTTATTTATTTATCTTTTCTAATTATCCTAATCTAATTAAGATAATTTATTTCAAAATTTAAACTTATAGGATAAAATTCTAAATTAATCCTATCTTTATCTAATAAGATTATTTAATTAAAATCTTATTAAATAAAATTCAGAAAATTTTTAAAATTTTAATTTTCTGAAACTCTTGGGGTCATTTCGTAAATAACCAAAATTCTGGGCTTAGGGTTTAAGGGAAACAAAACTGCTGGGGCTGGTTTGTAATTTTTAAAACATTTAAATTTTTGCAGCTAGGGTTTTGGGCTTGCGGCGGGGCATTTCCGAGATTAGGGAGTGCGACGGGGGCAATTTGGTCATTTCACCCAATTAGGGCACCAGCCCCCCGCCGCCTCCTTCTTCTTCCCCGGTGACCTGCGATCGGGTTTCAGCGGCTTCCTCGAATCCCGGCGACACTCGCCGTTCATCTCATCCGGCTTGGTTCCGACCGATCGTCGTCTCTCCGTCGCTTCAATCGTTCGGCGACCAGAACATTTTCGGCCCCGATGGCGATTGACCAGCCGCGAATCCAGCGACCGCTTCGATGAAAACGAAGCAGCTCGCCGACATGGATTCCGGTGACGCGGACGACCCAACACCCTGCAGAGATAAAAAAAAAAATAACCAGCAACAATAACCAGCAAATAGTTTAATCAAAAGCAAGCTTCCCGACTAGTTTCGAAACAAAACCAAAACCAGAAATCGGCGGATATTTCCGGCGAACAGTTTTCAAAACAACAGCCCAATCAATTGCAAATCAAAACGTTTTTGACACCCAATCAACATAAAATCGTTCCCCATTAATAAACGAACAAAACCCATGGAAAAATCAGGCCAAAAAACCAATCTTGAGCAATATTCGTTTTTCCGGCGAACATCCGGCCGGCCGGAAAACTTTCCGGCGAAGATTTCCCAGAATCCGACGACCTTACCCAGCAACATTTTTTTTTCTTTAAAACTGTTTTTCAAGAAAAAAAAAACTTATACCCAATTTTTAATTAAAACATTTTAATTAAAACAATTAACCAGGCTCTGATACCACTGTTGGATTGTGTTTAGGCATTTAATTCTAAATTAAATGGCGGAATTCCTAAACACTAAGGATTCGGGTCTTACCCTCGACGCGTAATCGGTTGTGCAGTCGCCTGGATCCTTTGGGAAGATTGCGTTCACCACCACAGAACAATTCAAGCGAATTGCCTCCACGTTCTTGCACTGGAGTTCTCTCAGAACCGGTGCTAGCCCCAAAATTTGCCTGTTTTTTTTTTTTTAAGAGAAAACCTTTTTTTCTCTCTGGGAAGAATAGTTTTGGAAGAGCGTATCTCTTTTAGTCTGATAGTTTTTTTTTTTACTTAAAAAGTTTTCAAATGTATATTTAAAAATGAGTCTGTTAAAACGTTTTTAACAGACTCCAGATACTTCTCAGATTTGAGAAGTATCTGTTTTAATTAATAAATAATAAATAATAATTAATAATAATTAATTAATTATTTACTGAGTTGGGTTTAACCAACACCATGGATCAACCCATTGATCCATGGATCAGGCTGATGGGTCAAGAACCTTAATTCACAATTAGGTCCCTTGATTTATCAGTTCAACTCAATTCTTCCCAGGTAATTAATTAACTTTTAATTAATACCATAAAAATCTTCAATAATATTTAATTAAACCATTTAATTAAATATTATCAATTTAAGTATAACTCTTATACTTAGAACAGGCAATTTAATTAATTCTGAATCATCGAACTCACTTATGTGCGATCCTGTAGGCCCATTCCAAATTGACAATGAATAAATTAATCTCATTAATTAATCCATAAATCATTAGTGGTCTCTAGCAAGACATAATGACTACACAATTCAGAACGGAGGGTCGAATGGTGATTCAACACAACCTTCTGAGTATACTACGTAATGTCCTCTACACTGATATCCAGTTTAGCATAAGGCATGGAACCAATCATCCTTATATAGCTAAACGTTTTACTTGATCTCTTAGTGACACTGAACTTAATCAAGCAAATGATAACCCTTATCATTTCTTGGGCACGGCCATGCACTTCATCAGTTCACTATCAAGCGGCCATGATATCATCTCTCATTTAAGAGAGACTTGTAGTCCCATCACTTCACCTACATACCTTAGCGTGACTCATAGTGTACCCAATCATACCCGTACTTAGCAACCTGTTACGGTCCGTTAGGCATATGTCAAAGCACACTCTAATTCACCTAAAACTATGCAGTGATTTCTGGTCTAAGGATCCTCGTACGAGTACTACTCAAAAGAATCACTCATGATCTAACAGTCCATGGAGTGTTTCTTTTGGCGGATCGATTTCATGAAATTCAATATGCACAAGAATATAATTTCATGAAATTAACTCATCAGATAAATAATCAATCAAACGACAAATGTCTTATTTACATAAATAACCCTCAAAGTTTATTTACATAAATAGCCCTCAAAAGGGCACATACACCAACATAAACTGCATACGACGTCTCAAAACAAAAATCACCATGTAAAAAACTACAATGGGCCACTCGTAGCGCGGCAAATACCACTAGTTATACTATTTTAAATGAGTTTTCTTTCTTTTTTCCTGCAATTTTGTTTTGGTCCATTTTTTTTCTCAACAATTTAGTAGTTTTTTTAATGTTTTTGAATTTTAAAATAATAATAATAATAATATTTTTTAATTATTATTTTATTTATTTTATAATTAAAATAAATAAAACAATAGATATCATATCATATCATATAACTAAAAATTCTTAACAGGAGATCAAATCATGCATTTTATAGATATCATATCACAAGACAGTAGAGATCATATCAGCGGACAATATATATCATATCACAACATAAAAAGAAATCATATCATAGATCATATCATGCATTCTATAAATATCATATCACAAGACAGTGAAGATCATATCAGCGGACAATAGGTATCATATCACAACATAAAAAGAAATCATATCATACAACAAAAACGAACATAACAAGGGATCAAATCATGTATTCTATACATATCATATCAAAAGACAATAGAGATCACATCAGCGAACAATATATATCATATCACAAAATAAAAAAAATATATCATACAGAAAAAACTGCCATAACATGTATTCGTATCTGCAGACTTCACATATCATATCACAAGACAAAAGAAATCATATCACAATATATAAAATTATTTAATTATAAAAAAATCAAAAAATAATCAAAAAATATTTTTTAATATTTTTTAAAAAATTAAAAAAAAATACTAAATTGTTTTTAAAAAAAGGATAAAAAAAAGTTTCAGGAAAGAAAAAAATTTTCCAAAGAAAATAATATAATAATATGAAATAAAAGCAAAGAAGCAAATTGGAACTGAACCTGCGAAGGAAGCCGCGAAACCAATGGCACGCGCTTGTTTCCAATGTGCATACAATTTTGCCAAATTTAATCAATCCCCAAAAATTTATTATTTTTAGGGTAGGAGTAAAATTGCATGGTGGTCCTATATGACCATCATATAAATTGGTGTACAGGGTCCATATACTGTAGGGCTATAGGGGTAAAATTTATCATGCTCCTACTGTAGCGCTACAGGTGCGCGCTACGTTTTTGTATAATTTTTTTTCTCTTTTTACTTTTACTTTTACAAAAAAAAAAAAAAAAATTGAATGGTTACACAAATAAGAAATAATCATATTTTTATATCATCAAATTTACTAAAATATTAAAGTTTTAATGTAAATTATATTTCATAATTTGAAATATACCGTAAAAAATATCAATTATGTAATAATTTGATGATATTAAATTTTCAATAATTGACAAATTATACACTAATATTAATGATTTTTAACTTATGAAATGAGGAATATGATATAATTAGAATATAATTATTAACTCTTGAGTGTTTTCAAATAGGCTCTCAAGAGTATTCCGAATGATGCCCTTTCTCCCCCCTAGACTACTGAATTTACACAAACGAAAAGTGAAAGAACTGTTTAAGAACAGTTGTCAAAACAAAATTACACAGTAGAAGCCAATAATTTTGGCTAACCAAATTTCAAAAGTAAAGCCGGGATTCCCGGATCTTGTCTTCTCCATTTATTAGGAGAATGTCTTTTTCAGGAACAGTCTTCTAGTCTGTCTTTTTCTACATATTTTCTTGATAGGAAGGTACTTCTCCATTTTTCTGTTTAATCTTTTCCACCAATGTATATTTGATGGCTTCAAAAATATCATCGATACAAACGTCATTTGGATCTTGAGCATCTTGCATATATTCGGATGCCATATTTGATTGATCTTTCTTCCTCAAATTGAGAAATAAGATCCTTCTTTATTTTTTCAACATGAGCGGTAATCATTTACTCCTTATTCAGATTTTCTGATCTCATTTTAAACTTTCTTGGTATATGATCAAATGGAGATGGAGTAAACATAGAATCCTATTGATTTTCATAAAGACTAATTTGTCTTTCCATGAGATCAATTGTTTCTTTTCCAAAAATTTCCTTCGTGGTAGGATCAACTTTCATAATTTTTTCCTAGAATTTTGTATGAGATGCTCTGGATAAGCATAGAATTCCTGTTTTGGTAACCAATTTCTAGAGTCCATCTCCAAATCCAGGGTATTGAAATTTAATAAAGAAGAAGTATAAGGCTATACCTTCAATATATAATTTTATTTCTTGCTTTTTTAAAAGCTGTGGTGAAATTTCCACCCATTTATCAAAAAAGAATTTCATCTTTTCTGGTAAAATATTTGGAGTAGGACCAAAACAATAAAATCAGTGTATAACCAGTGTGGAATATCATTGTCAAAATTATGAGCACAAATTTTTATAAACCAATAATGTTTGTGCTTGTCATTTTCATAGTGGAGTACCTTTATAAAGGCATCACAAGAATCCCAGTAACTATATTTAATTACTGCTAATTTATTTATCAGTATTTCTTTTTCTTTCATTGGGAAATTCCCCAGTCTTCCAAGGATATAACCTTTTTAATGATTATTTTACTGAAATTATAAATTTCTTTATTTGTTTCTATAAAATGTGATATTTCACAATATCCATTTTGAACAAGTATTTGTTCATAAAAATATCTAGACTTATAAGTCCTTTTAGGTAATGATGGATTATCCAAATATCTTTGCATTAAGATCCATGGATCATTCTTCCATTTTAAATCTTTTTCTTCTAAAAGAAATATAATTTCTTTATTTTCATTTTTTGAGAATCTAATATTACTGGATTCAGATTCTTTATCCCCAATTATTTTGGCATATAAATGGTTTTTCATTCCCTTCATTAGAAATTTGCTGACGACTTTTTTTAAAATTCAAGGAATGCTTGATATTCTGCATCCTGAGATAAATCCATAGCTATTAGCTTTTGTTTTCCATGCTGAGATATAATCTCTGGAATTTTTCATCGACCACCTCTTCCTCTATCTCAGGGATTCATACCTATTATGAATTTAAATATTCTCTAGTCAAAAAATCTGGAAGACTATTATATGCCCCTTTTTTATAAATAATTTCAAAGTCAAATGGGGCTAAATGAGCTTGCCATCTTGCAAACATTTGTTTAGAAACATCATGTTTAAAATCTTTTTGAAACATATGTTTTGCAGCATTGTAATATGATTTTGTAATAAATTTTTGATTATATAAATCATCTTGAAATTTTAAAACACATTTAACTATTGCTAGAATCTCTTTAGCTATAGTGGCATAATTTTTTTGATACTCATTCCATTTCCCAGAATGAAATCTAACAAGATAAACCTGTTTAGTATCTGGATCTATTTGAGTTAATATTCCTCCAAATCCTATATCAGAAGCATCAGTTTCAATTATTTTTCCCCAATTTGGATTACTAAGCATTAAACAAGGTAGTGTTTTTACTTTAGATTTGATCCTTTTGACTGCCTCAGTATAATCCTCAGATTTTATTTAAAAACACAATTTTGGATCTTTTATTGATTTTAATAATTCAATTATATGATTAGAAGGTAGTACATTGATTGTCATGTCTGAAAATTGAGACATTATTTTATAAAGTTCAGGTTGATCAAGCCTATTCTCAATGCTACTTATTTCTTTAGGACAAGTTTATCCTAAGCTACAAGGTTCACATTCTCATTCTTGATCAAAACTATTTTCATTTTTTAAGACATTTATTACTTCTTCTTCTGATTCAGAAATATTTCTATATTCTGTTTCTGATTTATTAGATTCAAAATTTTGAACTGTTTGTATGATTATAGATTTTATATCATCAGGGATATCAAGATTATTAATCTTTCTCTTATTCCAACAATATTATGAAGTATGCCCAAATTTTGCACATATTTTACAATGTCTTTCCTTAATTTTCTTTTTATAATATCTTAATTTTTTATCTTTCTCTTCTCTTTTCTGGTTTTTCTTTTCAATATGATTTTGAGAAGATCTTTTATGTTTTGATTTATAGTCTCTATTATATTTTTTATGATTTTTGCTAGATGTGGGATTATCTAGCCCAAAGTGTTGGCAAAACTGTCCTGATTTAGCTTTATTTCATTACATAGAGCTAATCCTTCTTGGATACAAGTGTCTATTAATGCTCCATATGTATAATTTTCATATAATATAGTAATATTATTTTTCTTAAGACTTTTTCTGACCCTTTCAGCAAATAAGCTTGGGAGGCCATCAATAAATTTGGATTTCCAATGTGTATTACGTCATTATAGTAATTCCATAACTCTACTTAAGAAAGTATCTTTATACCATCTAAAGTCTGAAAGTGTTTTACATCTTAAATTTTGTAATAACGTTCTAATAGTATCACTATTATCACTAAACCTTCCAGTAAATTGTTCTTTAATATTAACAGCTAATGTATAAACTGCAGTCTCTAGTAAAATATTATTTTCTTATTTAGCTGTCTTGAGTATGTCATCTTTATTTTGTTGAGATAAGAAATTATCCCACCAACCTTTAAGTTGTCCAGTAAATCCAGCAATTATCATTGCTGCAATTGTCTTGTTAGAATTATTATTATTATTATTTTTGCAAATAGTAGAATACATTAGCATTCTGTGAATAGTATTATAAATTTGTTTGTTGGAATATCCATCAATATTCCATTCATAGATTTTATTACCAGAATAACTAATATCAATTGTATCAGTATATTTTTCGTGTGACACATCCATAGGTGTTGGTCTATTATAATAAAATTTACTTTGTATAGGCTTCTCTGCCCATTTATTAAGTTTATTTATCTGATTTTGAAAAACCTGACTATAATTAGAATTTTATATTAATTCATAATGTAATTTTTTATCTAAAGTTTTAATACTTAATTTATTAAATTTTTCTTCAAGAAGTTTTTCTAATTCATGAAGTGGTCTTATTTTAAAATCAGATATAGCTGGAGGAGGCTGAAAGCTAGGAGAAGCCTCTTTAACTTCAGGAGTGATTTTTATCGCTGCTGGCTGTACATTATTAATAGCCTTGATTATTGTTTCTATTTTATTATGAATAGATTGTATTTGTTCTCCTAATATATTTAGGAAAAGATTAGTATAATTTTGATGTTCAAACATAAATAAACAGTGTATCATTTTCTATTATTTTAAAGAAATCTGTAAAATTATGAATTTTCCCATTTTTTTTCAATTTAAAAAGCTTGTTATGGGGGATATATACCCTTATGAACATTTCCTGATTTAAGTTTATATTCTCTTTCAATAACTGAAATATAATTTTTTACACAAGTATTTATAAACCATAAAGCAAAAGGTATTAAAGCATTTTTAATACGACAATATTTATAAAATTCCTCTTGAAAGTATAATATTTTTTCCTTAGTAAAAGTTTCAAAAAACCATTTTCGAAACTGGTTATAACCTGAATCTTTGAATTCTTCAGAAATAATTTTTCTGGCTGGGAAGCCAGGACTGAAATTTATTATTTGTTTTTTATCCATTAAATAGAAAATTCCATTTCTGACATTGTCGGTTCTAACTCATTTTTATTCTGAGTTTGATTATTTATTTCTTTTACAATATTTTGTCTGTTTATATACAATTTTTTTGTAATAGGTGTTGAAATTTATGATTCTCTTAGTTGAGAAGTAGATGCCCTAGAAGGTATAGGAGAATCTACCCTATAATATATAGATGATATATATGATCTCATGGAATTACATTTTTGAAATGGTAATAATTTCACATTATTATCAAATCTAATGTTAACATTTCCTTCATTATTTTGAAATATATCAATAATATTATCATGATTCTAAATTTGTGGTTGAGCAGGAATAGCCTGTTAAATTATCTAATTTTCTGAAAAAGTTATTTTTTCCCATCTAATAGGTCTTCTAGAAGTAATATTGGACCTATTGAAATTGGTTTCAATTATTATTGTTTCATTTTTTTGTTTATCAATTCGTTTGCATTGTGGATTTAAAGTAAATAAGGGTTTATAATATATTCTATAACAGAGACATATGACCTCTATTCCAGGAATATAATTATAACCATGTGTTTTAACTTTTAATGTTAAAATGTCTAATATATTTACATCAGATAGAGATAATTGTAAATTAGGATAAACGTTAAAATAAACTGGTCCATGAGATAAAGTAGATTGTATGATTCCCATTAAAGATTGTTTTCAAATTAAATTTCTACCATGTCTTAAAGCTGCTATAAAGCTTTCTGGCAAACCTTCTAAAGTTAAAGGTTTAAATGCAATTTGCACTAATCCTATGTGTAAAAATTTAAGTGTTTGTCTATATCGACTTATATCTTTTTTAGATAATAATCTGATTATCATTTCATTATTATCTAATGAAATAGATTCCTTAGTAGTTTTTACTACTTGTTTTAAACCCAATTTTTCAAAAGTACCTAATTGATATATTAACTTAGGTTCGAATTTTGGAATAGTCCATTTATTAAGTAAATCTAAATTTTGGGGAATATCATATTCCTCATTTCTTATTTTTTAGTATTAGAATTTTTATTAATTATGTTCATGAAATTCATGATGTAAAAGCTATGTTGATTCATAACATATTAAATACTATAACATGGCTCTGATACCAATTTAAGACCCAAGATAATATTAAGGACAATTTTACAAGATAAAATATAACCTGCAACTATACATAGACTTTCTATCAAAATATAATACTCCAAACTACCCAAAAGATGCCTCAAAATGGCTAGAAATGGGACTTTTAAAAGAAGCCATATATTTAAGATATAATTTCTATGTTAAGGCCAGTTAATTTTATCCAACCTATAAATATCCTAAGCAATAAAAAAGATCAATTATATGTTTAAGTAATTAACAGTTATAAATCAACACATGGATAAATTAGCCTATAATGCTAAACATAATTCTAAAATTCTTTAAAAGTAAATAAAACTTACAGTAACATCAAACTCCAATCTTCCCAAGAGATATAATAGTCCGAAGGCAATAGAAAACTTATATGATTCAAAATATTATGGAGTATCATATTCTAATTATTATCTTTTAAAATTTAGATTAAAAATTACATATAATTACATATGTAATTTTCGAAATTGATTATTTCATTATATGAAATAATCAAATTTCATAACATATGGAGTATTGTATTTTCTGATAATTTTGTTATAGTATTTAATATGGTATCAGAGCCATGTTATAGTATTTAATATGTTATGAATCAACACAGCTTTTACATCATGGATTTCATGAACATAATTAATAAAAATTCTAATATTAGAAACATAAGAAATGAGGAATATGATATTCCCCAAAATTTAGATTTACTTAATAAATGGACTATTCCAAAATTCGAACCTAAGTTAATATATCAATTAGGTACTTTTAAAAATTGGGTTTAAAACAAATAGTAAAAACTACTGAGGAATCTATTTCATTAGATAATAATAAAATGATAATCAGATTATTATCTGAAAAGATATAAGTCGATATAGACAAACACATAAATTTCTACACATAGGATTAGTGCAAATTGCATTTAAACCTTTAACTTTAGAAGGTTTGCCAGAAAACTTTATAGCAGCTTTAAGAGATGGTAGAAATTTAATTTGGAAACAATCTTTAATGAGAATCATACAATCTAGTTTAACTCATGGATCAGTTTATTTTAACGTTTATCCTAATTTACAATTATCTCTATCTGATGTAAATATATTAGATGCTTTAACATTAAATGTTAAAACACATGGTTATAATTATATTCCTGGAATAGAGGTCATATGTCTCTGTTATAGAATAAATTATAAACCCTTATTTACTTTAAATCCACAATGCAAACGAATTGATAAACAAAAAAATGAAACAATAATAATTGAAACCAATTTGAATAGGTCCAATATTACTTCTAGAAGACCTATTAGATGGGAAGAAATAACTTTTCCAGAAAATTAGATAATTTAACAGGCTATTCCTGCTCAACCACAAATTTAGAATCATGATAATATTATTGATATATTTCAAAATAATGAAGAAAATGTTAACATTAGATTTGATAATAATGTGAAATTATTACCATTTCAAAAATCTAATTCCATGAGATCATATATATCACCTATAGATTATAGGGTAGATTCTCCTATACCTTCTAGGGCATCTACTTCTGAAATAAGAGAATCGGAAATTTCAACACCTGTTACAGTAAAATTGTATATAAACAGATAAAATATTGTAAAAGAAATAAATAATCAAACTCAGAATAAAAATGAATTAGAACCGACAATGTCAGAAATGAAATTTTCTATTTAATGGATAAAAGTCAAATAATAGATTTCAGTCCTGGCTCCCCTGCCAGAAAAATTATTTCTGAAGAATTCAAAGATTCAGGTTATAACCAATTTCGAAAATGGTTTTTTGAAACTTTTACTAAGGAAGAAATATTATACTTTCAAGAGGAATTTTATAAATACTATCGTATTAAAAATGCTTTAATACCTTTTGCTTTATGGTTTATAAATACTTATGTAAAAAATTATATTTTAGTTACTGAAAGAGAATATAAACTTGAAACAGAAAATGTTTATAAGGGTATATATCCCCCACGACAAGCTTTTCATATTGAAAAAGTGGGAAAATTCATAATTTTACAGCGTTCTTTAAAATAATAGAAAATGATACACTGTCTATTACCTGCAAACATATTAATAATATGTTTGAACATCAAAATTATACTAATCTTTTCCTAAATATATTAGGAGAACAAATACAATCTATTCATAATAAAATAGAAATAATAATCAAGGCTATTAATAATATACAGCCAGCAGCGATAAAAATCACTCCTGAAGTTAAAGAGGCTTCTCCTAACTTTCAGCCTCCTCCAGCTATATCTGATTTTAAAATAAGACCAATTCATGAATTAGAAAAACTTCTTGAATAAAAATTTAATAAATTAAGTATTAAAACTTTAGATAAAAAATTACATTATGAATTAATAGAAAATTCTAATTATAGTCAGGTTTTTCAAAATCAGATAAACAAACATAATAAATGGACAGAGAAGCTTATACAAAGTAAATTTTATTATAATAGACCAACACCTATGGATGTGTCACACGAAAAATATACTGATACAATTGATATTAGTTATTCTGGTAATCAAATCTATGAATGGAATATTGATGGATATTCCAATAAACAAATTTATAATACTATTCACAGAATGCTAATGTATTCTACTATTTGCAAAAATAATAATAATTTTGACAAGACAATTGCAGCAATGATAATTGCTGGATTTACTGGACAACCTAAAGGTTGGTGGGATAATTTCTTATCTCAACAAAATAAAGATGACATACTCAAGACAGTTAAACAAGAAAATAAAATTTTAGTAGATAATGCAGTTTGTACATTAGCTGTTAATATTATAGAACACTTTACTGGAAGGTTTAGTGATAATAGTGATACTATTAGAATGTTATTACAAAATTTAAGATGTAAAACACTTTCAGACTTTAGATGGTATAAAGATACTTTTTTAAGTAGAGTTATGGAATTACCAGAATGTGGTAACACACATTGGAAATCCAAATTTATTGATGGCCTCCCAAGCTTATTTGCTGAAAGGGTCAGAAAAAGTCTAAAGAAAAATAATATTACTATATTATATGAAAATTATACATATGGAGCATTAATAGACACTTGTATCCAAGAAGGATTAGCTCTATGTAATGAAATAAAGCTAAATCTGTTAGTTTTGAATACAGAAAAGCTATGATTTGTATCAAAAAACTAATATCCACAGATGACATATCATTTTATTTTAGTATTAAATTGTTTCATTATATAATAGAACTAGATAATGGGGTGTGGAAAGACACAGTAGATACCGTTATTGGTTAAAGTATTGATAAATAAAAAGTATGCTCGTAACTGAGATAGTCTGAACATACTATCGGTATAAGTTATCATGTAGTTTGGAAATTAGTTTATCTAGACTAATTAAAACTACACAGATATGTCCGGGATATATTGAGCACGACCAGTTTGGATAGAATTGACTTGTACTGATCGGCGTAGTCAATTAGGTCCTAGTATTCAGTCTCTCAATCCCGAGATTGGGACGGGCACGAGAGTTAGATATCGTATGCTTTGATGTGCAAAAGAGTGCGGTCAATTGAGGCCTATACATCGGTAGGTTGGGTATGTGGTGTTTAGTTTCTTACATGCCATTGCTAGTTAGAGGAATCCATGTACTGGTTTGCTGGGTTGATGGTGCTCCTGAGATGAGCTCGTAAGGTTTATTGTACTAAAAATGGCCAGTGGACTTTACGTCTGGTATAATAAGAAAGTCGAGTGGTACTAATCTCGGATACCAAGAAGTCGGTGAATTAGTTTGTCAGTAAATTGATAAACTGACGAGCACTAGAACTTTGATGTGGGGAGATAGAAGAAAATAAAGTGGCGCGATGTAAAGTTGTTTTTATGCGATAGTTCCATAGTTATTCCGATAGTGGTACAACTAATTATGTATTTGACTAATCGAAAAAGTGAATTAATTAATCCTAAAGGTTTAATTAATATTTAATTGACAAAGTGGATTAAGAAATTAATTCTATTTGAATTAATTAATCCTAAGGGTTTGATTAAATTAAATTAAAAGAGTGGGTTAAGAAATTAATTCGAATAGGTCGATTGGAGTTGATTAGCCTAGGAAAGACTAAGCGGTCAACGAAAGTCAAATTAAAAGGCCAAACTCAAAAGTCCACTAGGTCTCCTTAAGAGCTCCCTATAAATAGAAAGCTTAAAGCCAAAGAAACTTAAGAAAAACCTTTCAAGACAAGTCTTGCCTCTTAGAGTGAGAAAGTTCTAGAGAGAGAACTTCTCCTTCTTGAAGTTTTTTCTCAAAGTCGAACCTGGATACTCACTCTCTCAAATCAAACTAAGCTCAAAGATTGAAGCTTTATCGAAGCCCATAGTACTTTAGCTTGTCCGAATTTTATATTTGCTATCCGCCCAGATTTTTCATGAAGTCCCGCTATAATTTTTCAATTTTGGTGAGCTCAAATTTCAGTTCTTTTAGGGTGCTTGATCCGGGTTCATCACGTTTGATCTCTCTCTTGGTGATCCGTGATTGGGCTCGTCCAGATCGTGACTAAAAGGCTGGATCTTTGTGGGTTTTTGTAGCGGACTGCAGCTAGGTGGCGGACAGCTTATGGGCTGAAGCCAAGATCGGATTTTGAGCAGTTTTTAGTTCATTTCGAGGGGTTTTTCTTAGTGGGTTTTCGTGGGCTTTGATAGCACACTTCGATAGATTATTGCCCACACAATATTCGAAGTTTCTTGGAGTTACCTTTCGAATTTCGGTGGTAATCACAAGCAAAGGTTTGGTTTTTCTTATTGCGTTGGACTTCGCTTCAAAGGTATAACCTTTATATTTTTAGCTTTTAATTAAAGGTTGATTCTTTGTGCGTTGTTTGTCAATTTAATAAATTAAATAAGTATAAGCCTAGATCCGTTCAGGGGAAAATGAATTTGAGCCTGAGCTTTGTCAAAAGTTTCAGATTCTGGAATGCATTGCACGAAAGTGAAATTTTCGATTTAGCCCGGGCTTGTTCTGTTTTCCTTCAAAATCAGCAAATCAAAAGACAAAACCTTGATGAAAGAAAACAATTAGGATAGTTTTACCAACAATTTGGGCTAGATAATCCCACATCTAGCAAAAATCATAAAAAATATAATAGAGAATATAAATCAAAACATAAAAGATGTTCTCAAAATCATATTGAAAACAAAAACTAGAAAAAAGAAGAGAAAAATAAAAAATTAAGATATTATAAAAAGAAAAATAAGGAAAGACATTGTAAAATATGTGGAAAATTTGGACATAGTTCAAAATATTGTTGGAATAAGAGAAAGATTAATAATCTTGATATCCCTGATGATATAAAATCTATAATCATATAAACACTTCAAAATTCTAAATCTGATAAATCAGAAATAGAATATACAAATATTTCTGAATCAGAAGAAGAACAAGTAATAAATGCCTTAAAAAATGAAAATAGTTCTGATCAAGAATCAGAATGTGAACCTTGTAGCTTAGGACAAACTTGTCCTAAAGAAATAAGTAGCATTGAGAATAGGCTTGATCAACCTGAACTTTATAAAATAATGTCTCAATTTTCAGACATGACAATCAATGTACTACCTTCTAATCATATAATTGAATTATTAAAATCAATAAAAGATCCAAAATTAAGAATGCAAATTATTGATGAAATTGGTATAGAAGAAGGTACTTCATCATCTTCTCATATTGAAGAAAATATTTAATTTTTTTTTTTGATACTAATAAGACATATAACATGACAGAAGTCATGAATCAACTAAGAAATAAATATCAAAATAAAGAGGAAAATATTTCTCTTCAAACTCTTTATAAAGAAATTGATAATTTAAAAAAAGAAATTAAGATATTAAAAAATAAAAATATGATTCAAAAAACCAGAATTTCTAAATTAGAGAATATTTCTAAAAACACAGTTCCGGTTGAGGAGTCCATTGAAAATAATATTCTAGAAAATTTTCTTTCTACTATTGAGACAGTAATATCTCAAAAATGGTATATCAAGATATCATTATTAATTGATAACCATTATACAAAAACTTTCACTGCTTTGGTTGATAGTGGTGCAGATTTAAATGTTATACAGGAAAAATTAATTACTACTAGATATTTTCATAAAACTAGTCATATTCTATGGCATGCTGGGGGTGATAAACTCCAGATACAATACAGGCTTCCTAAAGCTTTTGTATGTATTAATAACAAATGTATTGCTCAAAGTTTTATTTTAGCAAAAAATATTTCAAATCAAGTAATACTAGAAACACCATTTTTAAATAATATATATCCAATTAAAAAGATTGATAATAAAGGAATAATTAGAACCTTTAAAAATCATGATATTTCTCTTCAATTTATTATAGAACCATTTACTAGAATTTTGCATAGTATTTATGATAATATTAATTAGATTGCTATTTGTATAACTAAATTGCTATTTGTATCGCAAAAAAAAAAAAAAAAAAAAAGACCAAAAGGCCCTTATGATGGAAAAATGTTAGAAATTGCTAAGTACGGGACAAAAACGCAACCAAATTGCGTTTTGACCAATATCTAAAACGCAGAAAATAGCGTTTATAACAGTCAAAATATAATAACGATGACAATTTGGAAAATCAAAAACGTTAAAACATTACGATATAAATAAACGAAAATGTGCCAATTTAACATTTCCTGCGGAACAGAAACGTCAAACCATAGCGTTGCGTCCATGGCTCGCTCGTTAAAATGGTGTGTTTTGTCCATGGTTCACTCGCTAAAATGACATGTTTTTTATAAGCACAATCTAAAAATCAGTTAAACGATTAAAACGCAGCATTGTTGCGACAGTTTATTCGAAATTAATCTTTGAAAACCCTATTTTAGTTGGATTTTGAAGGCAAAAAATGCAAAAATGGACGGAGGAGATGGCGAATCATCACAAAGACACGGGACGGGCAAAGGTCTAATGATAAACAAGGTAAAAATTGTTTCATTCGGGAATTTGTTTTCTGTTTTTCAGAGCATAATCGTCCAGTTTTTACGATTTTATTTGCATGAATCAGTGATGTTTTGCGTTAATTTTGTTAGAAATCGCTCTTTAGGTGCATTTTAGGTATGTAGAGACGTAATTTGGTAGGGATTTTGGTGCCAATAATCGGTAAAATCTGATTTTTGGGCGTATAAAAACCGTAAAATTGTGGGGTTTTTTCCGACAAGAAACGCCGGCCAATGGCGTTTTGGTTGGTTAAAAACGCAAGTATGTTGCATTTCTGAACACGTTTACATTGCTAGAAAAGTTAATGTTGTGCATTTTTTAGTAGGTAAAACGTTAATAGGTTGCATTTTTGTGTGCTAAAAACGCTGATTTGGTGTGGTTTACACAATTTGCACTGATTTAATTAAATTTACTTCCACATTTGAAGTTTACAATATAATAGCTTATATTTATTTATTTATTTATTTAGGGTGGCGCTAAGTTAAAGCCACAAGTAGATAGGCAACGTCCCACAGCTTCTGCTAGAAGGCAGAAGGTACCTGTTAGGAGGGGAGGAGGTAGAGGGACGGGTGGAGGTCGTGGTGGAGGAAGTATTGTTATTTCTGAGGGAGGGCGAGGAGGTGGAGGTGTAGGTGGCGAACGAGGAGTTGGTAGATGAGGAGGTGGTAGACGGGGAGGTGGAGATGGCGTTGGAGTCGGTAGAGGAGTTGGAGGTGGCGATGACTCCTCATTTCAGTTGAAGGATGAGTATTATGATACTACTGATTCCGATGACACTGATGATAGTGAGGACGAGCCTATTGGGCTTCAGGAGGAGGAGGAGCATCCACACCATGAGGAGAAGGAGCAGCCGTTGCAGGAGGAGGCCAGTGGGAGTGGATGCCCACACGAGGAGCAGGGTGAGGGGGGTACCTACGGAGGTGACCCTTCTCACCCACATGCTGAGCGGACCGTCCGGTATAGGAATCCGGACGACGGCCAGTTCGAAGAGGTCGATCCTGCTTCAGGTACACGCTTGAATTTATTTGCATAATTATTTATAATAATTATTTGTTTTAATTTAATTGTTGATAAAATTAGTTTATTGCTTGACTTAATTGTGTGTTTTTTATATAGTTCAGTAATTATTTTAATTTGCATATGTATTTGCTTATTTTACTTATTTGGTAATTACATTAATTTGTTTTTGTAGTTATTTATTTTAATTGATTTAGATTATAAATTGCATTAACTAGCAAAACGTACAAAACCACCTACCACCACGTTCTAAAAAACAACTTGAACACGTTCAAAAACATCTAACACCAGCACACGAATCAACAATCAACACGCCCACAAACACTTATCACCACATTCAGGACAACTACATCGAATTAATTAATTTAAATGTGTGTTTTTTATATAGTTAATTATTTATTTATTTTAATTTGCTTATGTATTTGCTCATTGTACTTATTTGTTAATTACATTAATTTGTTTTTGTAGTTATTTATTTTAATTGATTTAGATTATAAATTGCATTAACTATCAAACCGTCCAAAAACACCTATCACCACGTTAAAAAAAAAACAATAATAACAAAGTTTAAAAACACCTAACACCACACACAGAGTCAACAATCAACAGTTTCACCAAACACTTATCACCACACCCAGCACAACTACATTGAATTAATTAATTTAAATTTAAATTGAATTAATTTGTTATTTACTTGTTTATTTTAAGTTGATTACATTAACTATAAAAACGTCCAAAAACACCTATCAACACGCACAGAATCAACAATCAACACTTCTACCAAACACTTATCACAACATCCAGAACAACTACATTGAATTAATTAATTTAAATTTAAATTGAATCAAATTGTTATTTACTTGTTCATTTTAAATATTTTTCATTAACTATCAAACTGTCCAAAAACAGATATCACCACGTAAAGAATCAACAATTAACACTTCCACCAAACACTTATCACCACACCCAGCACAACTACATTGAATTAATTAATTAATTTAATTTTAAATTGAATTAAATTGTTATTTACCTATTTATTTTAAGTTGTTAAACTAACTATCAAAAACGTCCTAAAACACCTATCACCACGTAAAAAAAAAAAAAAAAACAACAACAACAAAGTTCAAAAACACCTAGCACCACGCACAGAATCAACAATCAACACTTCCAACAAACACTTATCACCACAACCAGGACAACTATATTGAATTAATTGCTTTAATTTTAAATTGAATTAATTTGTTATTACTTGTTTATTTAATTTATATATTTATTTATATATTTATTTTTGTCAATTTAGTTCACCCTAGGAAGCGCGTGAAGCAGGATCGGAGTGGTTAGTTACAGGGCCCGTTGAGGGGGCCCTATAGATGATAGTTTGATACCTAGCTTCTTAGGGCATGTGGTATCTAGGTATTGGCAGAAGGGGGTGCCTACCAGATACCACCTTAGATGCCACAATAGGGGTAGTATGTACGACCTTTTTGAGAGGTGGATTGCATCCATGACGATCGAGGGTGCACAGATTTTGAGCGGGATGGGACTTGGACACCTGCCCCGCATTATGCACCGGAGCATTGATGAGCCTTTCATCAATGCGTTTTTGGATAGGTGGCAGCCGGATACTAATTCGTTCCACCTCCCATTTGGAGAGATGACCATCCTCCTACTGTTGGATCTTAGGCATGCATAATTTCCTAAATTATGCTACGGAATAGCCTAAATTATATGGAATCGGGTTTTACCCTTGACGCGTAATCGGTTGCGCTCGTCGCCTGGATCCCTTGGGAAGATTGCGTTCACCACCAAACAATTCAGACGAATTGCCTCTACGTTCTTGCACTGGAGTCTCTCAGAACCGGTGCTAGCCAAAAAATGCCTGTCAAAGAGAAAACGTTTCTCTCTGGAAAAATGTTTGGAAGAGTGATTCACCGGAAGAGTCAGAGAGAGACCTCTTTAAAATTATTTTTCAAAACGTGTTTTTAAAACTGAATTAGTTAAAAATAAAATCTCTCAACTCCCCAAATACTTCTCTGATCTTTATTTTAAAGATTTTGAGAAGTATCTATAAATAATTAATTATTAATAATAATTAATTATTTACTGAGTTGGGTTTAACCAACACCATGGATCAACCCATTGATCCATGGATCAGGCTGATGGGTCAAGAACCTTAATTCACAATTAGGTCCATTGATTTGCCAGCCCAACTCAATTCTTCCCAGGTAATTAATTAACTTTTAATTAATACCATAAAACTCTTCAATAATATTTAATTAAACCATTTAATTAAATATTATCTATTTAAGCATAACTCTTATACTTATTACATGCAATTTAATTTATTCTGAATCATCGAACTCACTTATGTGCGATCCTGTATGCCCATTCCAAATTGACAATGAATAAATTAATCTCATTAATTAATCCATAAATCATTAGTGGTCTCTAGCAAGACATAATGACTACACAATTTAGAACGGAGGGTCGAATGGTGATTCAACACAACCTTCCGAGTATACTACGTAATGTCCTCTACACTGATATCCAGTTTAGCATAAGGCATGAAACCAATCATCCTTATATAGCTAAACATTTTACTTGATCTCTTAGTGATACTGATCTTAATCAAGCAAATGATAACCCTTATCATTTCTTGGGCACGGCTATGCACTTCTCAGTTCACTATCAAGCGGCCAAGATATCATCTCTCATTTAAGAGAGACTTGTAGTCCCATCACTTCAACTACATACCTTAGCGTGACTCATAGTGTACCCAATCATACCCGTACTTGGCAACCTGTTACGGTCCCATTAGGCATATGTCAAAGCACACTCTAATTCACCTAAGACTATGCAGTGATTTATGGTCTAAGGATCCTCGTACGAGTACTACTCAAAAGAATCACTCATGATCTAACAGTCCATGGAGTGTTTCTTTTGGCGGATCGATTTCATGAAATTCAATATGCACAAGAATATAATTTCATGAAATTAACTCATCAGATAAATAATCAATCAAACGGCAAATATCTTATTTACATAAATAACCCTCAAAGTTTATTTACATAAATAGCCCTCATAAGGGCACATACACCAACAATCTCCCATTTGCCCGTTGAAGGGCTATGTCCTAAACTGTTTAAGACCAAGCTCTATTACATGTCTATCAAACTTTGACTGCGGTAGAGCTTTTGTGAGAGGATCTGCTACATTGTCGTCTGACCCTATTTTGCACACTTTCACATCTCCTCGATCAATGATCTCTCGGATGAGGTGAAACCTTCTAAGTATATGTTTGGTTTTCTGGTGTGACCGAGGCTCCTTAGCTTGTGCGATGGCCCCGTTATTGTCACAGAAAAGTTCTATCGGATCTTGGATACTCGGTATCACTCCGATGTCTGACATGAACTTTCTCAACCAAACAGCTTCCTTTGCAGCATCTGATGCAGAAATGTACTCAGACTCTGTTGTAGAATCGGCTGTTGTATCTTGCTTTGAGCTTTTTCAACTTATTGCACCGCCATTCAGACTAAACACGTAGCCTGATTATGACTTCATGTCATCTTGATCTATTTGGAAAACAGCATCAGCGTAACCTTGTACAATGAGCTGTTCTTGTCCTCCATACACTAGCATTAATCCTTTAGTTCTTCTTAAGTACTTTAGGATTGCTTTGACTGCAGTCCAATGATCCATTCCAGGATCTTGTTGGTATCTGCTAGTCATGCTCAGTGCATGTGCGACATCCGGACGGGTACACAACATGGCATACATGATAGATCCTATTGCCGAAGCATATGGAACTCTACTCATTGTATCCCTCTCCTCTCTTGTTGAAGGACCTTGGTTCTTCTTCAAGAGAAGGCCATGTCTGAATGGTACCATACCATTCTTAGAGTTAGACATATTGAACCTCTTCAATATTTTGTCTATGTACCCTTCTTGACTTAGTCCTAGAAGCCTCTTTGATCTATCTCTATAGATTTTGATACCCAGTATCATTTCAGCTTCTCCTAAGTCTTTCATAGAAAATACACTCCCTAACCATTGTTTGATATCTTTCAACATGGGAATGTCATTTCCTATGAGTAGGATGTCGTCCACATATAGGACAAGGAAAACTATCTTGCTCCCACTAACCTTCTTGTAAACACAAGGCTCATTGTGTACAGGGATCACATTGAGCCGTACATGCCCGACCGATGCATCCGCCAGCTTGGGTATGTCCAGTGGATTCCAGCTCGATTAATCTGTCCCGACAGGGATACTTACCGCGGCTACACTGGGAGGCCATATATGGTCAGACATGCCGTGGAGTATGCCGAGTCTACTTGGGAGGAGTTCGGGGCGACATCCACGGGGATTTCCCTCATCGGGAGGCAGCAGACCGGTGGTGCTATTCCTCGGAGTGCATCCAGTGACAGATACGTATAGTGGTTTCGGGAGCGATCACCTCCGCAAGTCCTTCCTGTCGATCCCCAGGCTATTATAGAGCCACGTCGACCCCGTCGTGCCGCCTCAGAGTTTGTAAGTATTTATTTGAATTTGTAAATTATTTTCTTTATTAAATTAAATTCAATTTAGTTGACTCTAATATATTGTTTAAATATTTGTAGTGAATGGGTCGTTTTGGTCAGCATCATCATGCATTATTAGATGCAGTGCGGGAGCGAGCACCAGATTTGTACGCGGAGTTCGCACCCGAAACTGCAGACTTAGAGGATGAGTTCGACCGATCTATATGATTGTTGTATATTATTTTTTATACTTGTATATTTTTTTTCTACATTGTAGTTGTTTATTATTGTATAAATGATACACTTATTGTATTGTATATTTGATCATATTATTTTATTATTTATTTGATCCATATATTGTATTGTATACTTCACACATATAATTTATTCTATATTATAACATTCAACGTACCAAAAGAGTAATACAAATTCTGTTGACGAAAAGCAACTAACTTTAAAAAAAAAAAAGCCAAAAAAATTTTGGAAGTTACAAAATTTTACTACAATGATATGAATAATACAACATATTTCACATAACACTATACATCCTAGCCATCACGTAGTGCAGTCCAAGCATTACATCTAGCTTCCAAATTTCGTGGCCAATCTCTCACACTTTCAGCATGACGCTGATGTTGCCAAACAAAGCTTAACGATGGGATAGGGCACTCATCGACCACATCTACACGTACGTAATGGTTCCCATTTACATGGGCAATCGCTATAACCCTTTCAGGTTGTGTGTCGGCACTTGAGGAATACAAAGGTAATACAGAATAATTTCCATCTGGGCGAGTTGTGCTCAAATGTATTACCAGTGCATTTGCATAAGTGAGGGAACAAATCCGTAGGTGTAGCCATCCAATGCTGCTCACCACAGTCTATGCCTTCAAAACTTACTCGTCTAAGTACCATAGCCACGTGATCACCATTAGGGGGCCTCAACTCCAAAGATTGGAATACTCCTCGATACCTATCCGGATGGCTCGTAATCTCTCCACTCAATGATCTGCGAGCTAATCTCTAATATTTCTCGTGGCCAAAAAGGTAAGTAGAAACAACTCTAAAACCACAAAGGCCATCACCAATGACATCTGACCAGCCTGTACAGTAAGGCTAAAAAAATGCTGGCACACAATGAATGTCTCCACCAAAACCTGCTAAGTAATTTTGTTTCATTTAATAAACATAACTGTATAATGTATATAGAACACCAAAAAATATAATAAAAGTGAAACTACAAAATTTTAATTATACATAACAAAAAAATACTTATTTACTTGTTCGTAATGGAGAATGACCATCGAAACCTGTATGAATGTGGTGTGAGCGACCAGTCGAGCGATTCAACAGACGGGCCAAAAAAGACAGACTGGTAGAGACTGTAGGGACGACAGTCTTGTTGAAATACCTTAACAAATAAATATATTAAATGTAAACTACATTAAAAATTATCAAATGTGAAATCAAATGAATATTAGTAAAGTTCATATATGTAAAATGCACCTGATGTCCTCATCAATGTAATTCGAATCCCCCTGTGATGGCACAATGGTCAACCTCTTCCAAAACTCATGTACGTGTGGGAGTAGGGGATATTCAGACAATGACTGGGCCTTGAATATGTCACAAGCACAGGGAATCTCACGTGTCACCTTGGGCACACATCCATATTGCTCGATTACTGTGCCTGCCTGAAGGAAACCTGAACAAGCCCGGGCTAAATCGAAAACCTCACTTTCGTGCAATGCATTCCAGAATCGGAAGCTTTCGACCAAGCTCAGGCTCAAATAAGTTTACCCATGAACGGATCTAGGCTTATACTTATTTAATTTATTAATCGGGACACAAAAGATTCGATCTTTAATTAAAGCGGAATACTTAAAGATTTTACCTTTTGTAGCGAAGTCCCTTGCCTAAAGAAAAATCCAATCTTTATTTTGATTTCCACAAAGAATCCGAAGAATGACTCCGATACGAACTCCGAAATAGTGTGGGCTATCGTCAACGGAGTTACCTACGGCAATTCGAAGTAAACCCAAGAAACTTGCTTCGGAAGAAAACTCAAAATCTGAAATTAAAAACTGCCCAGAATTTTTTTTCTAAAAAAAACTGCTACTGCGTAAATATTCTTGGCCGGATTTGATGAAAACCTTTTCGCCCGGAACTGCTCAATCGCTCCAGTCCCAATCTGTACAACCAGCTTCACGGATCACTCAAGAAGAAGATCAACATAAAGCTGGTCGGCTCAGGGCACCGGGTTGAAGAACAGCGCCAGGTTTTTTTTCGGAAAAACCCTACTGCTGCGCGATCGAATCAACAGCGATGATCGGTGCACTTCAGCAATAGAAACCGACCAGCAGCTTTCTTAAAATGATATGGGCAAACTAAATAAGTAATCTTCCGAATGAGAAAGCTCTCTTAGTCGACTTCGAGAGAAAACTTGACGAGGAAGACACAGTTCTCTCTCTAGACTAAACTTTCTCTTTCTAGCCTTTTCTTGGCTGCCAAGTTTCTTAATGTCTTACTTGCCCAATAAGTTGTATTTATATGGAGCTTCTAAGGAGACCTAATGGGCTCTCGAGTTAGGCCTTTAAATTTGACTTTCGTTGACCGCTAAGTCTTCCCGACTAATCAACTCCAATCGACCCATTTAAATTAATTTATTTAATCCACTTTGTTAATTTAATTTAAACGAACCCTTAGAATTAATTAATTCAAAATCGAATTAATTTCTAAATTCACTTTGTCGATTAAATATTAATTAAACCTTTTAGATTAATTAATTTACCTTGTCGATTAGTCATATGCATAATCGGTCGTACCACTAACGGACCAATTATGGAACTACCGCTTGAAAACGACTTTACATCACGCCATTATATTTTATTCTATCTCCCCACATTAAATATCTAGCGCTCGTCGGTTTATCAATTTACTGACAAATTAATTCACCGACTTCTTGGTTTCTGAGATTAGTACCACTCGTCCTTTTATTATACCGAACATAAAGTTCACCGGCCGGGTTTAGTATAATAACCTTACGAGCTCATCTCAGGAGCACCATCAACCCGGCGAACCGGTACGTGGATTCCTCCGACTAGCAACGACACGTAAGAAGCTAAACACCGCATACCCAACCTACCGAGGTATTGGCCTCAATTGACCTCACTCTTTGGCAAATCAAAGCACACGACATCCAACCCTCATGCCCATCCCAATCTCGGGATTGAGAGACGGAATACTAGGACCGAATTGACTACGCCGATCAGTATAAGTCAATTCTATCCAAACTGGTCATGCTCAATATGCCCCGGGCATATCCATGTGATTTAAACTGGTTTAGATAAACTAATTTCCAAACCACACCATAACCTATACCGATAGTATATTCAGACTATCTCGGTTACGAGCATACTTTTTATATATCAATACTTTAACCAATAACGGTATCTACTGTGTCTGTCCACACCCCGTTATCTAGTTCTATGATATAAAGGAACAAATTTATACTGAAAAAAATGATATGTCAACTGTGGATATTAGTTTTTGATACAAGCCATAGCTTTCTGTATTCAAAACTAACAATCTCCCACTAATACTCAAAGCTTTGCTAAGAAGTACAAAAACTGTCCAACCCGCTATTACACTGCTGTCATAATGAAATCTCCAGAACACCTTTAAGCTCACTCACATGGATCTCTCAAGAATCTGACCCCCATGCCCTCCACATGTCTCTCAAAGACCTTTGGGGTCAATGGCTTGGTGAAAGGATCTGCAAGGTTGTCATCTGAAGCTATCTTGGCCACGATCACGTCTCCCCTCTTTACGATCTCTCGTATCAGGTGGTACTTGCGCTCTATGTGTTTACTCGCCTTATGGGCTCGTGGTTCCCTAGAGTTAGCAACTGCACCATTGTTATCACAATAAACTGTGATAGACCTAGGCAACTCAGGAACCACATCCAAGTCCATCAGGAAGCTCTTGAGCCATACAGCCTCTTTCATTGCCTCTGAAGCGGTAACGTACTCGGCCTCCATGGTAGAGTCCGCCACGCATTTCTGCTTGACACTCTTCCATACTATGGCTTCACCTCCTAGAGTAAAAACAAAACCAGAGGTAGACTTACTCTTGTCCAAATCACCTTGATAGTTCGAATCTGTGTAACCCAATGGTACAAGCTCCTGTGCTCTATAAACTAGGACATAATCTCTCGTCCTGCGCAAGTACTTGAGAATGCATTTTACTGCCTCCCAGTGAGCTTTCCCAGGGTTACTCTGATATCTGCTAACCATGCCAACGGCAAAGCAAATATCAGGCCTCATGCACAGCATAGCATATCGTGTCTATGTAGGATGCCTAAGAGAGAGTCAGAGAACGTCTCCTACGATCTCGAATAATCTTAATCCCGAGGATATGTCCAGCCTCACTCAAATCCTTCATATCAAATTGCCTGGACAACCATGCCTTTATGTCTGACAACACCTTCTTACTGTTGCCAATAAGAAGAATGTCATCTACGTAAAGTACTAGGAACACCACCATATCACCATCACGCCTGCGATAAACACACTGCTCATCTGGAGACTGAGTGAATCCATAGGACTGGATAACCACATCAAAACGAATGTTTCAAGATCTGGATGCTTGCTTAAGTCTATAAATGGACCTCCTAAGCCTGCATACCTTGTGCTCTTGGCCCTTAACAATGAAGCCCTCTGGTTGCTGCATAAAGATGGTCTCCTCAAGACTTCCATTAAGGAAAGCTGTCTTGACGTCCATCTGCCAAATCTCATAATCCATATGAGCAGCTATGGCCAAGAGAATCCGAATTGACTTAAGCATAGCTACTGGGGAAAAGGTCTCCTCATAATCGATCCCTTCTTTCTGAGTATACCCCTTCGCCACAAGCCTAGCCTTGAAGGTCTCAACCCTCCCGTTAGATCATCTCTTTCGCTTGTAAACCCATTTGCACCCAATAGGCCTAAACCCATCAGGAAGGTCTACCAGCTCACAGACTTGATTTGAGTCCATAGAACCCATCTCAGTAATCATCGCTCTCTGCCAAGAATCTGCATCTTTATCCTGGAGAGCCTCATTGTAGTTAACTGGGTCTAGTTCATGAGCGCCAGGGATAAAGTCCGAAGACTCACCCAAACCCATGTACCTCTTGGGCTGTCTCATAACCCTCCCACTACGACGAGGCGTAGCCTGTGCAAGAGCATCATCTGTGATAGTGTGTGCAGTCTCTTGTGGTGTGTCTTCCTGTACGTGTGCATCTGGAATAGTGGACTGACTTCTAAGCTCTTCCAATACTACCTTGCTGCTTGACTTGTGATCTAAAATATAGTCCTCCTCAAGAAATCTGGCATTGGTGCTGATCACCACCTTCTGATCCTGAGGACTATAAAATAAACCACCTCTATTTCCTTTGGGGTAGCCTATAAACAGCATAGCCTTGGATCTCACCTCTAACTTGCCTGCATCTGCCTCGAGCACATGTGCTGGACAACCCCAAATCCTGAGATGTCTCAAACTAGGCTTTCGCCCATTCCACAACTCTACTGGGGTCGTAGGCACAGACTTAGATGGCACAAGGTTGAGGATAAAACATGCTGTCTCTAAGGCATATCCCCAAAACGAGATAGGAAACTCACTGTAACTCATCATCGATCTAACCATCTCCATAAGAGTCCTGTTCCTCCTCTCTGCTACACCATTCTGCTGGGGTGTGCCAGGTGCAGACAACTGGGTCTGAATACCCTCCTCTGATAAATAGGATCTAATAAAGAGGTATTTGCCACCGCGATCAGACCACAGTGACTTGATACTCTTACCTAGATGGTTCTCCACCTCTGCCTTGAATTCTCTGAACTTGCCAAAGCATTCAGACTTGTGGCGCATCAGGTATATGTATCCATATCTAGAGTAATCATCCGTGAAAGTCACGAAATACTTATAACCACCTCTAGCCTGAACTGACATAGGCCCACATACGTCAGAATGAATCAGCTCTAAAACCTCCTTGGCCCTATACCCCTTTGCCTTGAAAGGCCTCTTGGTCATTTTACCCTCCAAGCAGGACTCACAGGTCGAATAGATGTCAATATCTAGTAAGTCTAAAGACCCACTCTTGACCAACCTTTGAATCCTACTAAGGTTGATATGACCTAGTCTCAGGTGCCAAAGATAAGTCTGATTCAAAGGGGAAGACTCTTTTCTCTTATTATGATTCGGTGATGAGCTACTAGTTTCTGTGTTTTGCATAGCTGGGGAGTAAGTCTTAATTAAAAACAAATTGTCAACCAATGTACCGGAACATATAAGTTTCTGGCCTTTTCTAATAAAAACTGAACCATCAGAAAATGCACACTTATAACCATCCAAAACAAGTCTCGAAACCGAAAGCAAGTTCTTTCGAAAACTAGGTACATAAAGACAATCCTTTAAATGTAAAATAGAGTCTGAAAAATAAAGACATAAAACTCCCACTGCAGCAACAGAAACTCTGGTAGTATCCCCAAGGTAGACCTGTAACTCTCCCTCTCTAAGCAGCAGGGTCACTTGGAACCCCTGCAAAGAATTACAAACATGATCAGTGGCTCCTGAATCCACACACCAAGTATCTGTGGGAATCGCCACTAAACATGTCTCAGTGACTAGGGAAAATTTACACGTACCTCAAGGCTTTGGGCAGTCCTTCTTCCAATGTCCCACTTTGCCATATCTAAAGCATTTGCCTTTCGGCTTCTGCTTCTTGGCAATGCCCACCTTGGGTCCATGACTGGCTCCTGCTTTCTGGCCTCTCTTCCTCTTTTACTTCCTGACTTTGGGCCCAGCAGAGGAACCTGAGGGACCAACAGTAGCCAAGGCTTGCTTCTTCTCAGCGAATAGGCTCTCAGCAGACACCAATGCAGTCATGAGCTCAGAAAGTGAATATGAGAGATTTCCCATATTATAGTTCAATCGAAACTGCTCAAAACTGGGAGGCAAGCTCTAGAGGATGATATCGACCTGGGTATCCCCATCAATCTCACCTCCCAATACCTCAATCTCATTGATGCAACCAATCATGTCCAGCACGTGATCTCTCACTGAAGTGCCCTCAGCCATCTTAGCATTCATGAGTTTCTCATAGCTGACTGCTTGGCTGCCCTGCCCTGATGTCCAAACATCTCCCTGAGGTTGAGCATCATATCGTAGGCTGAGGTCATCTGCTGATGCTGGTGCTGCAATACACTCGACATAGAAGCCAAGATGTAGCACCTGGTCATCTCATCAGCCTTCTGCCACCTCGTATATGGCTCTTGCTGCTCAAGGGTGGCATTATCGCTGGGCTTAGGGGGACACTCCTCAGTAAGCACGTACTTGTAACCCTCAGCGGTAAGGACAATGTCCAGGTTACGTTTCCAATCAATGTAATTTGGACCGGTGAGTTTGTTTTGGTTCAGAATAACAGCTAGCGGGTTGAACGACATATCAACTGAAAATAAACAAACAAGTTTCAATATACTTTTTCGAAAATATTGAAAATCCTCTAAAAAAAATATAATCTTCTACCGACATCTCTCACACCGAGATTAACGCATGTCACGATGGGTGAACGTCTACGCTAACCCACATTCGTTCGAGAAGAACCGAAGTTCATTAATTTCATTATCTGACCAACGATCTTATGATCAATGAAATTAATAGTCGATAATTTTAGCCGTACCTGAAAATAGCGTAACCTCGATGGGAGGGATACTAAAAATGGTACACTAAGTGTATGCCATTACGTGACTTCCAAGTTTGTTACTTAGGATACTAATACGCCTCGGATGGCGAGGGTGTCGCAACTTTCTCCAATTAAACTCACTATAGTCATCCCTTTAGAAATTCATTCTGGTGATATCCGTGGTTGAAAACTCATCCGATAGGGAGGAAGGTCTAAGCCAGCACGCAAGTTTAACCACATCACCAATGAACCCGTAATGGAGGCCATGGGGCTATTAACCAACCCGCTCCCACTTAGATTTTTAATTTCGATTCGCCCGGGTTTTTCTCAGTTTTCTACGTAATTAGGAATCACCCAAAATTGCGATTAAACCAAAACCCGCGAATTTAATTAGTTAAGTTTGAGGATTTTTTTCGTTTTAACATGCAATATCTTAACTATGGATATTCGCACCCATAAAACCGTTGGAGTTTTAATATGCGAATAATCTACCTTAGTTAATTGCACATTAACTTTTAAAAAAATTTTGGTTTGGTTTTCGTTCATGCAAAATAAAACGAAAATCACATAATCAACGAAAAGACATAAATACGGAAATTAAACAAATAAAATTTACCGACTATTATGGCCTTCTCTATCGTTGATTCTTTGACGCCTCGGTGACATTTCCCGTCGTGTCGCTCCCACTCGTTATTTGGATTCCTCTCGATTCACCCGGGTTTTCTCGGTTTATTAGTAATTAGGAATCACCCAAAATTATGATAAACCAAAACCCGTGAATATAGGTTACCCAAAATAACGTCTTCGTCATAGTACATAAATTCCTATATACAAAGGCTTTTTCTAGGAATTTAAAGACGACATGATTAAATCAAATCCTACTACAAGATTTTTCTAATCCTACACGGCTTCCAGCTCGTGGTTATTACTATTACAGAAATTTCCATTCAAAAATAAAACAAGCCCGGACATGTCCCGGGGTTTATGAATGAAAATTAAATTTCTACCATAATAGCCGGGAAACCAATAACCACCTGTTTAAGCATTTCGACAAAAATAATAATGCCAAAATAAAGCCGTGTATTAAATCAAACAAGTATAAGACCGAAACCAACGCTCTGATACCAATTTGAAGGAAAACTGAACAAGCCCGGGCTAAATCGAAAACCTCACTTTCGTGCAATGCATTCCAGAATCGGAAGCTTTCGACCAAGCTCAGGCTCAAATTAGTTTACCCATGAACGGATCTAGGCTTATACTTATTTAATTTATTAATCGGGACACAAAAGATTTGATCTTTAATTAAAGCGGAATACTTAAAGATTTTACCTTTTGTAGCGAAGTCCCTTGCCTAAAGAAAAATCCAATCTTTGTTGCGATTTCCACAAAGAATCCGAAGAATGACTCCGATACGAACTCCGAAATAGTGTGGGCTATCGTCTACGGAGTTACCCACGGCAAATCGAAGTAAACCCAAGAAACTTGCTTCGGAAGAAAACTCAAAATCTGAAATTAAAAACTGCCCAGAATTTTTTTTTCTAAAAAAAACTGCTACTGCGTAAATCTTCTTGGCTGGATTTGATGAAAACCTTTTCGCCCGGAACTGCTCAATCGCTCCAGTCCCGATATGTACAACCAGCTTCACGGATCACTCAAGAAGAAGATCAACGTAAAGCTGGTCGGCTCAGGGCACCGGGTTGAAGAA
This sequence comes from Knoxia roxburghii, assembly GCA_030378225.1. Taxonomy (NCBI): domain Eukaryota; kingdom Viridiplantae; phylum Streptophyta; class Magnoliopsida; order Gentianales; family Rubiaceae; genus Knoxia; species Knoxia roxburghii. Next base: position 36,861,558 of record CM059415.1, on the reverse strand, counting down.
CAGCGTCAGTTTTTTTTTCGGAAAAACCCTGCTGCTGCGCGATCGAATCAGCAGCGATGATCGGCGCACTTCAGCAATAAAAACCGACCAGCAGCTTTCTTAAAATGATCTGGGCAAACTAAAGAAGTAATCTTCCGAAGGAGAAAGATCTCTTAGTCAACTTCGAGAAAAAACTTGACGAGGAAGACACAGTTCTCTCTCTAGACTAAACTTTCTCTTTCTAGCCTTTTCTTGGCTGCCAAGTTTCTTAATGTCTTACTTGCCCAATAAGTTGTATTTATATGGAGCTTCTAAGGAGACCTAATGGGCTCTCGAGTTAGGCCTTTAAATTTGACTTTCATTGACCGCTAAGTCTTCCCGACTAATCAACTCTAATCGACCCATTTAAATTAATTTATTTAATCCACTTTGTTTATTTATTTTAATCGAACCCTTAGAATTAATTAATTCAAAATCGAATTAATTTCTAAATTCACTTTGTCGATTAAATATTAATTAAACCTTTTGGATTAATTAATTTACCTTGTCGATTAGTCAAATGCATAATCGGTAGTACTACTAACGAACCAATTATGGAACTACTGCTCGAAAACGACTTTACATCGCGCCATTATATTTTATTCTATCTCCCCACATTAAAGATCTAGCGCTCGTCGGTTTATCAATTTACTGACAAATTAATTCACCGACTTCTTGGTTTCCGAGATTAGTACCACTCGTCCTTTTATTATACCGAACATAAAGTTCACCGGCCGGGTTTAGTATAATAACCTTACGAGCTCATCTCGGGAGCACCATCAACCCGGCGAACCGGTATGTGGATTCCTCCGACTAGCAACGACACGTAAGAAGCTAAACACCGCATACCCAACCTACCGAGGTATTGCCTCAATTGACCTCACTCTTTGGCAAATCAAAGCACACGACATCCAACCCTCATGCCCATCCCAATCTCGGGATTGAGAGACGGAATACTAGGACCGAATTGACTACGTCGATCAGTATAAATCAATTCTATCCAAACTGGTCGTGCTCAATATGCCCCGGGCATATCCGTGTGATTTAAACTAGTTTAGATAAACTAATTTCCAAACCACACAATAACCTATACCGATAGTATGTTCAGACTATCTCGGTTACCAGCATACTTTTTATATATCAATACTTTAACCAATAACGGTATCTACTATGTCTGTCCACACCCCGTTATCTAGTTCTATGATATAAAGGAACAAATTTATACTGAAACAAAATGATATGTCAACTGTGGATATTAGTTTTTGATACAAGCCATAGCTTTCTGTATTCAAAACTAACACTGCCAACTTATTCTTTCTTCTAACTTCTTTCCTCACCAACTTCAAACAATGGTGTGACACATACTTGTTCAAATAACAGTATGGAAATCCCTGCATACTTGTTTGAGTCGTGGAAATAAAAGCCTCAAGCTAGCCTCTGTTATAATGTGAAGTACAAATAACATGAAATAAAACATTTATAATAAATAGTAGTATAATAAAATTGAATGATATGAACTGATAGTGAAATAAAAACTTAAACAATTAAATAAATAAACTAACCCGATGTGAGGGTACAAGTGGCTGAGATGAGAGTCGATCTTTGTGAACAAAGTGTCAAGTGAATTGGTGGAAGAATTCAGCCAATCTTTCATAGCAGCATGCGAAGCCTCTACTCTGTTACTGGAAGTATTACCAAAGTGGAGAATTGATTCGTCCAAGCAAGAACAAATTTCTCCTTGTGAATGAGCCATGTAGTCTCAAAATAATCAACAGCCAAAGGCTCAATTAGAGAGTACTTAACCTTGAAATTCTGCAATAAACGGTTAAACTCCTCTACAACCTTAATAATTTTCTTCCACCAGTTTTCATGGATATCACATGCTAAGTTTTTGTTTCTTCTCCCAACATTTTTTTCCAACCACACATTGACATCACGCCCAATATGCCACAAACATAACAAGTGATGTGAAGCGGGAAAATGATCCTTAATTGGCTGTAACAAACCCAACTCCCTATCTGTCACAATCACACTAGGTACCAAACTAGCAGGCAGCAAAAATCTCAAGTTCCTCATCACCCAATCGTATGTATCCTTTGTCTCATTTCTAACAATAGCAAATGCAATATTGAAATTCTTATTTGTAGGAGTCATACCTACCATCTCGACGACAGGCATTTGGTACTTGTTGGTCTTGTAGGTAGAATCAATCCCCACCACCCAATACCATCTGTGGAACATCTGAATTGAGGTTGGATGTGCAAAGAAGACATGTGTGATTTCATAAGTGTCCGCATCCTTCAGAATCTTGACATAATAATACTTCTCCTCAGCCAAATGCATAAATTACTGCCCAATATTTCTACCTGCCAACCCAGCTGTCTTCATCTCTCCTTTCAAATTGTACACTGAGTTGATTGGTACTTGGGAATCAGGAAACTGTTTATTAACAGCTTCCCAAACACACTTTGGCTTCACATTCGCCCCAAGCATAAATTCAGCAACAGCCTTTGACTCTTTTGTAAAATAGCTCAACTGTCTGTGCCCATATGGATGCATTATACCTCTAAATCCCATTTAATTATATTAATAATTCATAAATACTAAACATCAATAAACTTAATTACTGTTATGCGCAAATAATGTAATACCAGTGTGATTGTGAGTTGACGCTGCTCTTGGATTTGTATAAACCTTGTGAAGTCCCAGGTCAATTCTCTTACAGGTCAACCAGAAGGGGCATTTCGTCTCGTTCCTTCTTGTATTATTCCGTCTGGCTGGGAGAGGGGCTTTAGCAGGATCTCTCCATCGCTTGCACGAAAAGTAGTACGTGGCAAAGCCTTGATTACCCCCCTCTTTGTAATGAGGAACTTCACCCTCTTAGCTATTTTCTGGCAATGTTTCAAAGCCTTACTAATAGTGCGAAACTCTCTGTCAATCTTAAAATATCCACTCAAATCTGCACCAGGTTCAAGTTCCTCATTGTCATCTTCATCCGACTCTTCATCATCCTCTTCATCCTCCTCATCCTCATAAATCTCCTCATCATCGTACTCATCATCGTCATCCTGTATGTAAATACACACAAAAATTAAAACTAAACACTTTTAATATTCAATTATACACAAAAATAAACTTAATTACATACGCAACAGTATAAACAAACACTTTTAAACATTATCAAAAAAAAAATAATTCTTACAATTATTTCTACCAAAAACACGACACATTTACGATTCATACAATAAAAACGCAATGTATTTTACATAATGTATAAAAAAATGCACCATTTCCACGATTCCTTACACAATAAACGCATCAAGATTTAGTTTTTGAACAAAAAAATGCTGAAGATTTATGATTCCAGTAATAAAAACGCAGCACTTTGCATATAACACATATAAAAAACGCATCACTTTTCAAATAACATAAGTAGAAAATGCAACAATTTTTATATAATAACTGTTTTTAACGCAGCAAAAAAACTATTCAACCATGGTACAATAGCAAAAGTGCAGCATTTACATGCTTCGTAATCATCATTTTGTCGTGTTTCGAACTACATTTTTCCAAAAAAGAAAAAATTACTTTACGATTCGAATGTGATGTTTTTGTGTGTGTGTGTACTTTTTTTTTACAATCTCCATTGCTTCCTCTAAAAATCAACAACTGTTTCTCATCCTTCATTTCCCTAACTTTTCTCACTAATTCCATTTGTGGTATCTATATGTAGGATATCAAACCTCAGAAAATATTTTTAAATAACATAATTTAGTTAAACTCTAAATTATGAATAACGGTAAATATAATTATTGTGTAATATGAATTTAACTTTCGTATAAATAAAATTTAATTTAATAATGAGATGAGATGATAAGATTTGAAGAGATAAGACTAATTAGAATGACATTAAATAAGATTAAAATTTAGATAAAGATAAAAAATATTTATGATAAATATAACTTTAAACACATCTATTAATCTATCTGTCCATTTATCTATTAACTTACACAAAAAATAATTGTGCAACCCTCTTATCAAATAAACCCACGATTATTCTCTCCAATTTCTCTCACTAAACATTTTTTTTTCACTAAATTGTTTTACACTTTTTTTCTTTAATAAAGATGCGACAAACATTTATCATTGATGTCTATGTTTTAAATTAACTTTAAAAAACATACTAAATTAACATACTAAATTAACATTAGGTTTTAAATTAAGGACACAAACATTTTGTGATGTCTATGTTTCTTTTTTATTTCACCAAAGCATGTAATTTTTGTAGCTCTTCAATAAATATTTATCTTTTCTTCTACATCATATCTCTATCTATTTCATCATCTTCAGTTGAGGGTCATTGGAAACATTGATTCAAACTCAGCATCACATATTTTTATGAAATACATAAGAATGAGAAAAGATTGCAAAAACCAACAAGAAAATAAACAAAACATATGAATACAATGTCCATTATTATCGAATTCGCATATCAAACTTGAAACAACCATTGTTAGTTATAATAAACTAAAATCAAATTATGTATTCTGCGATTGCATATATAAACATGGGATCCAAAATCTGTGGTGTGTAAAAAAGAGATGTACGATAGCTATGTCAATAACTAAATTGAATATATGAGCAGAAATCACGGTATAAGTGCTTCTGGATAACAGAAAAGAAGCCAACTATATGCACATATATAATTGGATAAGACGGAATAACTCTAACAAATTTATCATTGAAGGGATATGCTAATATGAAAAGTTTTTGAAATTGCTAATTGAAGTTATGCAATTTAACAAATTGAAAAAACAAACAGCATCTAAATTTTGAAATCTAAAACTGAATCTTAACTAAACTGTTGGACACACTAAATAAAATGCATATTGAACATGAAAAAATACATCATAACTGTGATTGACTTTTTCATTCAATGAACAGATATGAAATCTAATTTACTAAGGCAACCAGAGTTTGAACAAAAAAACAAAAGCAATTCCAATTCCAATTCCCATTACTAGCAAATTTAAGTGTCTGATGCTATAAAAAAAATTATTAGCTCTAAACATCTAAAACCAAAATATGAATGTAAAAGATCTGAGTATATGAGATCTAAATTACAGAAAGTGTTTGAAGAATATAGATAAAATCATTACATTAATTACCCATTATAACTTACTTGATATTCAGCAACTAATTTTGTCGAATCTGAATGATATTACCTCCATCAACGCTTCTGGGTGATTTATTTTGAGTTGAATGTAAAAACAAGAAATTTGGGTTTTCAAACCCAATATGCAAGGTAACTAATCAGATATATTAAAATCTCATTTTGATGCTTGCCATGATGAACTTCAATGTTGCATTGACAATAGATGAAAGGATCAGAATGATTTGCTTACCCAAATTTGACGGAAGATTCTTCACAGAGTTGTGTAGAGTAAATTTTTAGAAAAAATAAAAGATAAGTTTTCCTCTAATGGCTGCCTTTGTTTATTTATTTATTTTTACTTTTACTTTTACACAATCATTTTATATATGTCATTATTTTATAATATGTTATTTTATAATTTTTATTTAGAATTATTTTCATGCTAGATATTTGTATTAAATTATGATTAACATTATATCCATTATATAAAATATTCTACAATAATAATATTCTCTAAAAAATTATTATTTTAATCACTTACTAAAAAATTTTATAAGAACGATTTATAAAATAATGACATTATAAAATATTATACATTAAAATAAATAATAATAATGTATAAATTATTATTATTGTGATACAAATTGTTAATTCATTCCTATAACTCCCCGTGCGATGCACGGGCGCGAGTACTAGTATACTTACTAAAGCATGATCAGTCATTTTATATTGGAAGAAAGGAAGAAATACAGGAATGGTCCCTATAGTATGACATAGTATTAAATTTAGTTCTAAACGTTTGATAGTTGACAAATTTAGTCCTTAATATTTTATATTGAGCACATTTAATCTAATTAATATTTTTTAACACACACTTAACAGTTGAAGTGGCAACCATTAAATTTATACCACGTGTCATCTATGTGGCGCTATGTGGCATCCATGTGGCACAATTATTAAAAATTCAAAAAAAATTAAAGAATGGTAAATTTAGTCTTAAAAATTTATGAAAATATCAAATTTAGTCCTAAAAATTTATGAAAATATCAAATTTAATCCTAAAAGTTTTTGAAAAGATCAACTTTAGTCTAATTAAAAGAATTTTGCATGCACTTAACGATAATCTATCCCAAAACACTATTTAGCCATTATTTTTTAAAACCTAAAACCTAAACCTATCCTGATTAAAACGAGTCAACCCAAATTAAAACTGGTTGATCTAGTGTCAAATAATAAAAATTAAAAAAAATGATTTTACGTTGATATAATTGAAAAGAAATAAAAATTTTGGTTTTTTTAGTTTTAAATTTTTAAAAAATTTAAAATTTAAAACCTTTTTTAGTTTTTAAAAATAATTTTTTGAGTATAAAAAATAAAAAAATATCAATGTAAAATTAAAAAATTTAAATTATTTACCAAAACGTTTTAGTTTTAAATTTCTTTTTATTTATATCAATGTAAAATCAATATTTTTTGTAATTTTGACTATTTGACACTAGATCGATCGATTTTGACTCGTTTTTATCATGGCGAGTAGGATTTAGGATTTGAAAAATAATTATTTGCTAAATAATTTTAAAATATTTACTAACAAATAGTTTGGGAGAGACTATTGTTAAGTGCATGTAAAATTCTTTTAATTAGACTAAAGTTATTTTAGGACTAAATTCGATACTTTCAAAACTTTTATGACTTGCGATTCTTTATTTATTTTTTTTTTGAATTTTTAATAATTGTGACATGTGGATGCCACGTGTCATGAATTTAACGGTTGCCATGTCAAGTGTTAAGTGTGTGCTAAAAAATGTTAATTGAACTAAATGTGCTCAATATAAAATATTAACGACTAAATTTGTCGATTACCAAATGTTAGGACTAAATTGGACACTAGATCATACTATACGGACCATTTCTGCATTTATTCCAAGGCCAAATTATTTTTTTGGTCCCTCTTAATAGGGTTAGTTGCGCTTTTGGTTCTAAATAATAGTACGACTGCACTATTGGTCCCTTAACATTTTTTATTGGCATTTTTAGTAATTTTTTACGAAAAAGTTTACAAGATAACGGATTAACATATTTGATCGCTAGTGAAACCTAATTTTTTCTTCAATATGATTTGTACCATGATGTTTTCAATCCATTTTATGACTCGGTTTCTCATGAATGTTCAACCATTTTAGATCGACTCACAATCCAAAATGACGGTCGAAACTCTAAATGAGTTGAACATTCATGAGAATCCAAATCATAAAATTGGTTAAAAACATCATGGTACAAATCATTTTGAAGAAAAAACATAGGTTTGACTAGCGATCAAATGAGTTAATCCGTTATCTTATAAACTTTTTCATAAAAAAGTACTAAAAATACTAATAAAAAAAATTAAGGGACCAATAGTATAGTCGTACTATTATTTGGGACCAAAAGCTCAACTACCCCTATTGAGAGGGACTAAAAAAGCAATTTGGTCTATCATTTAAAATATGAGTTTGTTCTTTTTATTTAAAAAATATGGGTTTATATCAATTAAAAAAATGATTTTTATCATATGTACAAAGATTTCATGAAGTTTTGTATATATATAAAGTAAATATTTGATTATATCACTGAAAGCATGAGTTTATATCATGTATAGTATGTGTTTAACAATGGTTTATATCATGTGCACAATGATTTCATGAAGTTTTATATGTATATGTATATATATAAAGTAAAGATTTGATTATATCATTCAAAACATGAGTTTATATAATGTAAAACATGTACTTATATCACTACAACAACGGTTTATATCATGTGTACACTGGTTTCATGAAGTTTAATCTACTAGATATACTTACTTAATTGGTGGATGCATCATGGAAAATTTTTCGGTTATCCAACTTTCTTTGTCTTCTCACGTGACTAAACTTTGAACTAATATTCCTTTTCCTTCATCGGATAGAAGAACAAGCAATTATCCACTCTTTTACTCCCACCTCAAGAATCCGCAAGCCCTAACTGTTAAACCCTTATTTACTTGATGTGATTTTCCGTTAAGCCAACATAGACGGAAACGTGAGTTACATGTTGGAGGGCTAAGTTCTGGGCTATGTGCTAGGGACTTTAGTCCTTACCTTGCATGAAGAGTCTTGCATGGTCGCATGAGATTGCATGGGGGATTTACGTGAGGTGTCTAAATCTCCTTGGACGGTTTTGCATGGAAAGACCTGGAAAGCTAGAGGGACGACATGTGGCAGCAGTTACTACACTTGGCTGAAGTGTCTTGGCCTTGGCTTAGTGCGCAGTTATTTTTCCTTGTTTTCAGGCTTGCAAGCCTGATGGCTCTTTGTGGCAGTTATAACCGTTCTATTCAGTCCCTTGTTACATTTATATGCGATGTTGAGCCAGCAAACCACTTCGAACACTTCTGGGTGAGTTTTGTGCTGAGCCTTTATTGAGAGTTTCCTTTGTTCCGAGTTTTATAACAAAGGTTGGCCTTTGGCTGTAACTTGCTTGCTTTGTTTTTCCTTAACTTCAAATCCGTCTGGTTGATTCTATATTTGCTAACCTCCGTTCTAATTCTAACGGAGAGGCCCTTGAGGGTGTGACAATTTGGTATCAGAGCCAAGGTTGGAACTTCGGCCTTGGTTTCTCGCTGTTGCAACTATAGAATTGGGTGCTGTTCAAGTGTTTCGAGATGGTGAATCCTTTGGGAGATAGAGTTGGCCGGATCGAGTCCCAGATTGAGTCTTTGCTTCGTCTTCTGGGCACTGATGATGAGACTGTAAATTTCATGGCTTCTATCAATGATTTAAGAAGGTCTCTTGAGTCTTTGACAACTAGAACTCAAGAACTCGAGAGAAGGGTTTCGGTTGGTGCGGCTTCTACAAGTTCTCCTCCTTCTCCATTGCTTTCTAATGCCTTAGAGTCGGTTAAACAAGACATTGTGGTCCTCACTAGAAGGCTTGACGTTACTGTTTCACGGGAAGAAATTGAAGATGATATTTCCGAGTTACAAAAGGTGATGGAAGATATGGCTTTGTTGAAAAAGGCGGTTGGTTCTGGTCCAGTTGAGAGCCGAACCTCCTCATTTGGAAGGGATTTTAAGATGCCGGAGCCGAAGGGATTTGCTGGGAACAGAAGTTCTAAGGAACTTGAGAACTTCTTGTGGGACATTGAACAATATTTTCAGACCGCTAAGGTAGCGTAGGCACAATAAACCAACTTTGCATCCATGTATTTGACTAGGGATGCAAAGCTCTGGTGGCGGTCTAGAGTGACGGATGAGACTTTACCACGGATTGGGAATTGGGATACGATGAAGAGAGAACTGAAGGCTCAGTTTCTACCGACTAATACCTCTTGGATTGCAAGAGAGTCCCTTCGAAAGTTGAAACAGTCAGGTACGGTTCACGACTATGTGAAAGATTTTCAATCTTTGTTACTTGATGTGAAAGACATGTCTGAACCAGACAAATTGTTTAATTTCATGGCGGGATTACAAAATTGGGCACAAGCGGAGTTGAATCGACAAGGCGTGCAGAATGTCTCTCAAGCCATTGTTGCTGCTGAGAAACTTGTGGATTTCAAAGCTGTGGGTGCCGGCTTGAATGAGAAAAAGAAATCCAAGATGGGGAAAGGTCAGAAGGACGGGACCAGACAAATTGTTTAATTTCATGGCGGGATTACAAAATTGGGCACAAGCGGAGTTGAATCGACAAGGCGTACAGAATGTCTCTCAAGCCATTGCTGCTACTGAGAAACTTGTGGATTTCAAAGCTGTGGGTGCCGGCTTGAATGAGAAAAAGAAATCCAAGATGGGGAAAGGTCAGAAGGATGGGAAAGCATTCCAGAAGGAAAAAAGAAGGTCTTTGAAAAGTCCAGCACTGGTGAGGAGAAGAAAGCCGACCCTAAGAAGCGTGGGTGTTTCAAGTGCGACGGACCACACTTGGCGAAAGATTACCCTCACAAGGAACGGGTGAATGCAATGATAGCCGCTAGTGTGCGTGAGGAAGAGGCCGAAGTGCTGACCCGAGTGAATCCTCTCAGATTGTTGAATACAATTAGTGAGGAAAAGGTTCCAACTAATTCGAATGTTGCTTGCTCTTTGATGTTCATGGAGGGGAAAGTGAATGAGAAAACTGTGACAGTGATGGCTGACACTGGTGCCACTCACAGTTTCATGACAGAGAAAGAAGTCCAGCGTTTGGGGCTGAAATTGGAGCCTCATAACAGTAAGATTAAGACCGTGAATGCAGCCGCCGAGATTGTCCTTGGGAGAGTCATGATGATTGCTACGTTTGGAAGTTGGACTGGTGCTTTCAGTGTCTTAGTCGTGAGTAAATTGGATGATTTTGACATCATCTTCGGGAAGGAGACAATGTTCCATAACAAGATTTATCCCATCCCTCACTTGAGTGGGATAATGTTTGCTCATGAGAAAAGTCCTTGTTTTGCGAAATGTGTGCATGTGCCAAGAAAGTTAGATTGGGGTGATGGAAAAGGCAAAGGGGTGATGTTGTCGGCTATGCAGTTGGAGAATGGATTGAAGAAAGGGGAAACCACCTATCTGGCCGTGATGATCGAGATAAAGCTTGACGTGTTTCAGGATGTACCTGAGCCAGTAGCAAAGGTGTTGGATGAGTTTGCTGATATCATGCCAGCAGAGTTGCCTAAGAAATTGCCGCCAAGACGACTAACCGATCACCGAATTGAGTTAGTCCCTGGGGCTAGACCTCTGGCCCAAGCTCCTTACAGAATGTCTCCAGCTGAGTTGATTGAGTTAAGGATGCAGTTGGACGAATTATTGGAGGGTGGATTGCTGAGACCTTCGAAAGCTCCCTATGGTGCACCAGCCTTGTTCCAGAAAAAGGCAGACGGGTCCCTTCGATTCTGTGTTGATTACCGGGCGCTAAACAAGCTAACGGTGAAGAACAAGTATCCAGTCCCTAATGTTTATGATCTATTTGATAGATTGGTGAAAGGTCGGGTGTTCACCAAGATTGATTTGAGAGCTGGTTATTGGCAAGTCAGAATATGGGACGGTGATGAGGGGAAGACAACTGTGGTCACAAGGTATGGCTCCTTTGAATTTCTAGTTATGCCTTTTGGCCTGACCAATGCACCTGTTACATTTTGCAATTTGATGAATGATGTCTTGTATGAGTTTTTAGATAGATTTGTGGTAGTCTATCTGGATGATATTGTTGTCTATTCTGAGTCCTTTGAGGATCATGTGAGACATTTGAGACAGGTCTTTATGAAACTGAGGGAGAATGAGCTTTATGTCAAGAAAGAGAAGTGTGAGTTCTGTAGGGAGGAAATCACATTTCTGGGCCATGTTTTGAGTAACGAAAGAATCAGAATGGACGAGAGGAAAGTTGCTGCAGTTGTTGATTGGCCGGTGCCAACCAAAGTTGCTGAGCTGAGATCATTCCTTGGACTTGCGAATTACTATCGCAGGTTCATTTTGGGGTATTCAAAAATTGTTGCCCCATTGACCGATTTGTTGAAGAAGAACGTGACTTGGAGGTGGACTGAAAGAACTGAGGATGCCTTTGTTGAGCTGAAGAAGGCTATCACTTCAGGACCGGTTTTGGGATTGCCGGATTTCGGTTTACCATTTGAAGTCCATACAGATGCTTCTGACCGTGCCATTGGTGGTGTTCTAGTCCAGCAGAAGCACCCTATCGCATTCGAGAGCAGGAAGTTGAAGGAATGTGAACAACGGTACACCACACATGAGAAAGAGATGACAGCGGTGGTGCATTGCTTGGAGATTTGGAAGCATTATTTGTTGGGAACCAAGTTTACTGTTGTGACGGACAATGTTTCCAATACTTATTTTAAGACTCAAAAGAAATTGACCCCGAAGCAGGCGAGGTGGCAAGAGTTCTTGGCTGAGTTCGATTTTAATTGGCAGCATCGGCCTGGCAGGGAAAATTCTGTGGTCGATGCTTTGAGCAGAAAAGATGTTGCTGAGTATGTGGGCTCGATGACTTCGGTGGTGTCAGATTTCATGACACTAGTGCGTGCCGAGTGTGCTAACGATGCTGTGTTTGTTAAATTGTGTGAACAGGTACAGCAAGGCTTGATACGCCGGTATTGGCTCGATGATGGATTGCTCTATGCAAAGGGGGAACGGCTCTACGTTCCAGCCGCTGGGAAACTAAGGCAGAAGTTGATGCAAGAGACACACGATGCTCAATGGGCTGGTCACCCAGGCGTCGAGAGGATGCGGGCATTGTTGGCCAGACGGTTCATTTGGCCAAAGATGGAGAATGACATTGAGGCATATGTTAAAACATGTCTTGTATGTCAGCTGGACAAAATTGAAAGAAAGAGAGAAGCTGGATTGTTGCAGCCGTTGCCTATTCCAGATAGGCTGTGGCAATCAGTTTCGATGGATTTTGTTGGCGGGTTCCCGAAGGTAGATGGTATGGCTTCGGTTTTGGTTACTTTTGATAGATTCTCGAAGTATGCTATCTTTGTTGCAGCTCCCGTGGCGTGCCCAGCTGATAAAGCAGCTGAGCTCTTCTTCAAGTATGTGGTGAAGTATTTTGGCTTACCGGTTGACATTGTTAGTGACAGAGACCCTAGATTCACCGGGAGGTTCTGGACTCAATTGTTCAACACGATGGGTTCATAACTCAAGTTTTTTACAGCCAATCATCCGCAGACTGATGGCCAAACAGAGAGGATAAATGGCCTCCTTGAAGATTATTTGCGGCACTATGTGACTGCAAACCAAAGGAACTGGCTAGAGATTTTGGATGTGGCGCAGTTTTGCTATAATCTGCACCAATCCTCAGCTACAGGGATGAGCCCTTTCGAGTTGGTTTATGGGCAGCAGCCTCTTACTCCACACGAAGTTGCTGTTCAGACTACCGGAGGAAAGTGTCCAGCAGCCTACCGGTTTGGTCGAGCCAAGAAGAGATGATTGATGAGGCGCGGGACAGTTTGGTCGTGGCTCAAAAGAGAATGAAGAAGTATGCTAATGCACACAGGAGGGATTTAGAGTTTCAGGTCGGGGATAAAGTGATGCTGAAGCTAACCCCTCAGATTTGGAAGAGAATTAGTGCCAAATCAGTTCACCGAGGTCTCGTGCCAAAGTATGATGGTCCGTTTGAGGTGGTCGAGAAAGTAGGCAATGTTGCATATAGATTACAGTTGCCTGATCGATTGAAGGTACATCCAACCTTCCATGTGAGCTATTTGAAGCCTTTTCATGAGGATGGTGATGCTGAGAGGCAGCAAATCAAGAGGGCACCACTAGTGATTCAGAAATCTTTTGACAATGAGCTGGAAAAGATTTTGAGGCATGAAACTTTGGGCATGAGCAAGAAAAATAGGCGGACCAGATTTTTGATACAATGGAAAGGTGAACAAGAGTGTGATGCTGAGTGGGTTCTTGAGAAGGACTTGTGGCAATTCGAGAAGCAAATTGCTGACTACCGGGCGAACTTGGAGTTGCCGGGGACGTCAACACCTCAAGTGGGGGTGGTCTGTTAAACCCTTATTTACTTGATGTGATTTTCCGTTAAGCCAACATAGACGGAAACGTGAGTTACATGTTGGAGGGCTAAGTTCTGGGCTATGTGCTAGGGACTTTAGTCCTTACCTTGCATGAAGAGTCTTGCATGGTCGCATGGGATTGCATGGGGGATTTACGTGAGGTGTCTAAATCTCCTTGGACAGTTTTGAATGGAAAGACCTGGAAAGCTAGAGGGACGACATGTGGCACCAGTTACTACACTTGGCTGAAGTGTCTTGGCCTTGGCTTAGTGGGCAGTTATTTTTCCTTGTTTATAACCGTTCTATTCAGTCCCTTGTTACATTTATATGCGATGTTTAGCGAGCAAACCACTTAGAACACTTCTGGGTGAGTTTTGTGCTGAGCCTTCATTGAGAGTTTCCTTTGTTCCGAGTTTTATAACAAAGGTTGGTCTTTGACTGTAATTTGCTTGCTTTGTTTTTCCTGAACTTCAAATCCGTCTGGTTGATTCTATATTTGCTAACCTCCGTTCTAATTCTAACTGAGAGGCCCTTGAGGGTGTGACACTAACCATTATGCCACAGCCCCTCGTCGTCTCCTTCGTTCTTCACACTAATGCCCGGAGCTCCAAGTCACACTTCGGCAGATCCAGACCTCCCGACATTAGAGGCACCTACTATCTTCTCATCCTCAACATCACTTTCCGTAATTACTTTTCTTATTCCATCGTCTCTCTAAAATTCTTCCCCTTTTTTGTTTAGGATTATCCATGGATGATTCGTGAGCTTTTCTTTTTTGTTTTACAGGTACCACAACGGATGATTTGTTCCCTTGGTTTGAAAAGTATGGCAAAGTCATGGATGTCTTCATCTCCCGAGACCGCAGGTGCTCTCTGTTCTGACTATGCGTATGCCTGCCTATTTAGGGCTTATATAATTCTTTTTACACATATGTATTAATTTTGGAATTCGATGGAAAAAAGCGTTTCTTAGGGCGGCCGTGGGAGTGTTGGTCGGTTTCCAGGGTGCAGTTTGGGTTAATTCTTGGTATGTGTTGATGTCATCGCTAACTATTGTCCATATATTTGCTATCTGTTTACATATGATGAAGGATTTGTGTTGTGATGGTTACGGCTCCAGGTGTAGAAAGTTTTGAATGTAGAGGTTCTTCTTGATGTTTGTGTATGTGATAAATAATTTAACAATCTATTTTGCGGCCACTTCAAACTTAATTAAAAGCAATTCAAAAAGCTTATAATACAGCTAGTTTTGTTGCACTGGATCAACTTTTCCTCAATAATCAAGCTTTTATCTCTTCGGATTAGTATTATTTAGAGAAATATTGTTTAATGGATGTCTTGGAGGGTATGATGAACGTTAGTTGTCTACTGAACATTTCATATATGTGATTATTAGGACTTGTGATTCAAGAGGATTTGCCTTTGTGAGGTATAAGTACCAGGATGAAGCTCATAAGGCTATTGAGAAACTTGATGGTGAGTTGTGAATTTTTCCTCATAAAGGTTTTCACTTGCTGAACTATGTTACTGTCAGAGTTTTTGTTTGAAGGTTGTGAGTTGTTGATTTTGTATTTTATGAGTTTTCACCTGATAAATTTTGCAGTGGTAAGAAGTTTTGTGCACGTGTCTAATATTTAGTATTTCAGCTGCTGTAAAATCATAGTTTTATATACCCACTTCACCTCTAATTACTACTAAGTCTTCCTATGTTTTTCAGACCTCAAATGAGTATCTTACTTTGTCAAATAGATTAATGGATGATCCTGATATATCTTACTTTGCACCGTGGCTGATGCGGACAGGATTATGCACGAGGTCATCCAGCGTTGGCACCATCTCACAAAGTATACTCGCAAGGGCCTTGTTCTTGACGATTTCTTTTATTGTTTAATGTATTGCATTATGCAGTCCACAATTGTGATATGCTCTCTCGCTGCCTTATTATAAGAGATAACCATTTACTTCCTATAGACCAAAAAAATAAATTAATTAGGTATTTTCCATTTTTGCCAGTGTTATGTGGTTGAAAAAAAAATGAGTTAGGAGATATTGTTGAAAGCGTTGTTCAGAAGGGTAATTTTGTCAAAAATTAATAAATTCACCCTAGAAATTAGATAACATGGGCAAAAATGAATTCCTCTCTTATAGTGATGAACAAACTTATCTCGATGCAAGTCATTTAATGCACTCATTGAGTTAGTCTTTCTAAAATGTAACAGTTGTCCTCTTTACCTCATTATTCCCTAGCTATTATTTTCCAATCTCTTCTAGGCTAGAGGCATCCTCGGAAGGTGTCAAGCTATTCCCAGAAATAGGAGCAGAAGATTCATGTGTTTATGTTCCAAGAAGATTCATGTGTTTATGTTCATTCCCATCATTGGAACATAAACACATGAATCTTCTGCTCCTATTTCTTTGCCAGTTAGAAGTTCATTAGAGAGCAGGTCTTCGTGGAATGCCAATGAAACGAGTGAGGATAAACCTGATTTTTCGATTTATCATGAATTACAAACTTCTATAATATTTTATGTTTCTTTTCTGGAGGGTTTTCCTTTTTTGTTTGGATTTGGTAAAATTTTAATACATTGAAAGTACTAAGAAAATAATGATATTGTTAGGTCTCGAGCAGTGGTGTTTTGCTACTCTCTGATGTAGATTTACGAACCTCAGGTGCAAAAGCTGCTTCTTGTTCACACCTAGCTTCCTTAGCAGTAGCTTCTGAGGGAGGTACAAACGGTTCTGGGGTGTTGCTATTTGTAACTTAAAATTGCTATTTGTAGTTCAAATTTTAGTATAAATTGACCAAAATGCCCATTATTTTAATTAAGAAATAATTTAAAATAAAAAATATTCTAAAAATCTAATTTGCAATGGATGAGCCAGTCAAATTAGGCACGGTCACCATGAGCGGAATACCTAAAATAGGCACTGAAACAACGGATGGAACGCAGAAAAAAAAATGCTCACCATGGACATGCTCACCTAAAATGGGTGAGGCACCATGGGTACGGACGCATAAGTAACGCGCCCTACCCATGGTGTCAGCGCTCTTTATATGCGACCGTACCATGGATGTTGACGTTAGACACATTTACAGTGGATGCAGCACCTAATGAACGTGGGGGCTCCATTGACCAAACGCACAAAATCGCAAATCCAACCACGGCATACCACGCATTAAAATGGCGCGGAACCGTGGGTACGGACGCGTTTGTAAGGCGTCCATACCCATGGAAGAATCGCCTGTTTTGGGCGTTTCACCCGTGGTGGGAATTTGTATTTTATGAGTTTTCACCTGATAAATTTTGCAGTGGTAAGAAGTTTTGTGCACGTGTCTAATATTTAGTATTTCAGCTGCTGTAAAATCATAGTTTTATATACCCACTTCACCTCTAATTACTACTAAGTCTTCCTATGTTTTTCAGACCTCAAATGAGTATCTTACTTTGTCAAATAGATTAATGGATGATCCTGATATATCTTACTTTGCACCGTGGCTGATGCGGACAGGATTATGCACGAGGTCATCCAGCGTTGGCACCATCTCACAAAGTATACTCGCAAGGGCCTTGTTCTTGACGATTTCTTTTATTGTTTAATGTATTGCATTATGCAGTCCACAATTGTGATATACTCTCTCGCTGCCTTATTGTAAGAGATAACCATTTACTTCCTATAGACCAAAAAAATAAATTAATTAGGTATTTTCCATTTTTGCCAGTGTTATGTGGTTGAAAAAAAAATGAGTTAGGAGATATTGTTGAAAGCGTTGTTCAGAAGGGTAATTTTGTCAAAAATTAATAAATTCACCCTAGAAATTAGATAACATGGGCAAAAATGAATTCCTCTCTTATAGTGATGAACAAACTTATCTCGATGCAAGTCATTTAATGCACTCATTGAGTTAGTCTTTCTAAAATGTAACAGTTGTCCTCTTTACCTCATTATTCCCTAGCTATTATTTTCCAATCTCTTCTAGGCTAGAGGCATCCTCGGAAGGTGTCAAGCTATTCCCAGAAATAGGAGCAGAAGATTCATGTGTTTATGTTCCAAGAAGATTCATGTGTTTATGTTCATTCCCATCATTGGAACATAAACACATGAATCTTCTGCTCCTATTTCTTTGCCAGTTAGAAGTTCATTAGAGAGCAGGTCTTCGTGGAATGCCAATGAAACGAGTGAGGATAAACCTGATTTTTCGATTTATCATGAATTACAAACTTCTATAATATTTTATGTTTCTTTTCTGGAGGGTTTTCCTTTTTTGTTTGGATTTGGTAAAATTTTAATACATTGAAAGTACTAAGAAAATAATGATATTGTTAGGTCTCGAGCAGTGGTGTTTTGCTACTCTCTGATGTAGATTTACGAACCTCAGGTGCAAAAGCTGCTTCTTGTTCACACCTAGCTTCTTTAGCAGTAGCTTCTGAGGGAGGTACAAACGGTTCTGGGGTGTTGCTATTTGTAACTTAAAATTGCTATTTGTAGTTCAAATTTTAGTATAAATTGACCAAAATGCCCATTATTTTAATTAAGAAATAATTTAAAATAAAAAATATTCTAAAAATCTAATTTGCAATGGATGAGCCAGTCAAATTAGGCACGGTCACCATGAGCGGAATACCTAAAATAGGCACTGAAACAACGGATGGAACGCAGAAAAAAAAATGCTCACCATGGACATGCTCACCTAAAATGGGTGAGGCACCATGGGTACGGACGCATAAGTAACGCGCCCTACCCATGGTGTCAGCGCTCTTTATATGCGACCGTACCATGGATGTTGACGTTAGACACATTTACAGTGGATGCAGCACCTAATGAACGTGGGGGCTCCATTGACCAAACGCACAAAATCGCAAATCCAACCACGGCATACCACGCATTAAAATGGCGCGGAACCGTGGGTACGGACGCGTTTGTAAGGCGTCCATACCCATGGAAGAATCGCCTGTTTTGGGCGTTTCACCCGTGGTGGGATTTTGTATTTTATGAGTTTTCACCTGATAAATTTTGCAGTGGTAAGAAGTTTTGTGCACGTGTCTAATATTTAGTATTTCAGCTGCTGTAAAATCATAGTTTTATATACCCACTTCACCTCTAATTACTACTAAGTCTTCCTATGTTTTTCAGACCTCAAATGAGTATCTTACTTTGTCAAATAGATTAATGGATGATCCTGATATATCTTACTTTGCACCGTGGCTGATGCGGACAGGATTATGCACGAGGTCATCCAGCGTTGGCACCATCTCACAAAGTATACTCGCAAGGGCCTTGTTCTTGACGATTTCTTTTATTGTTTAATGTATTGCATTATGCAGTCCACAATTGTGATATACTCTCTCGCTGCCTTATTATAAGAGATAACCATTTACTTCCTATAGACCAAAAAAATAAATTAATTAGGTATTTTCCATTTTTGCCAGTGTTATGTGGTTGAAAAAAAAATGAGTTAGGAGATATTGTTGAAAGCGTTGTTCAGAAGGGTAATTTTGTCAAAAATTAATAAATTCACCCTAGAAATTAGATAACATGGGCAAAAATGAATTCCTCTCTTATAGTGATGAACAAACTTATCTCGATGCAAGTCATTTAATGCACTCATTGAGTTAGTCTTTCTAAAATGTAACAGTTGTCCTCTTTACCTCATTATTCCCTAGCTATTATTTTCCAATCTCTTCTAGGCTAGAGGCATCCTCGGAAGGTGTCAAGCTATTCCCAGAAATAGGAGCAGAAGATTCATGTGTTTATGTTCCAAGAAGATTCATGTGTTTATGTTCATTCCCATCATTGGAACATAAACACATGAATCTTCTGCTCCTATTTCTTTGCCAGTTAGAAGTTCATTAGAGAGCAGGTCTTCGTGGAATGCCAATGAAACGAGTGAGGATAAACCTGATTTTTCGATTTATCATGAATTACAAACTTCTATAATATTTTATGTTTCTTTTCTGGAGGGTTTTCCTTTTTTGTTTGGATTTGGTAAAATTTTAATACATTGAAAGTACTAAGAAAATAATGATATTGTTAGGTCTCGAGCAGTGGTGTTTTGCTACTCTCTGATGTAGATTTACGAACCTCAGGTGCAAAAGCTGCTTCTTGTTCACACCTAGCTTCCTTAGCAGTAGCTTCTGAGGGAGGTACAAACGGTTCTGGGGTGTTGCTATTTGTAACTTAAAATTGCTATTTGTAGTTCAAATTTTAGTATAAATTGACCAAAATGCCCATTATTTTAATTAAGAAATAATTTAAAATAAAAAATATTCTAAAAATCTAATTTGCAATGGATGAGCCAGTCAAATTAGGCACGGTCACCATGAGCGGAATACCTAAAATAGGCACTGAAACAACGGATGGAACGCAGAAAAAAAAATGCTCACCATGGACATGCTCACCTAAAATGGGTGAGGCACCATGGGTACGGACGCATAAGTAACGCGCCCTACCCATGGTGTCAGCGCTCTTTATATGCGACCGTACCATGGATGTTGACGTTAGACACATTTACAGTGGATGCAGCACCTAATGAACGTGGGGGCTCCATTGACCAAACGCACAAAATCGCAAATCCAACCACGGCATACCACGCATTAAAATGGCGCGGAACCGTGGGTACGGACGCGTTTGTAAGGCGTCCATACCCATGGAAGAATCGCCTGTTTTGGGCGTTTCACCCGTGGTGGGATTTTGTATTTTATGAGTTTTCACCTGATAAATTTTGCAGTGGTAAGAAGTTTTGTGCACGTGTCTAATATTTAGTATTTCAGCTGCTGTAAAATCATAGTTTTATATACCCACTTCACCTCTAATTACTACTAAGTCTTCCTATGTTTTTCAGACCTCAAATGAGTATCTTACTTTGTCAAATAGATTAATGGATGATCCTGATATATCTTACTTTGCACCGTGGCTGATGCGGACAGGATTATGCACGAGGTCATCCAGCGTTGGCACCATCTCACAAAGTATACTCGCAAGGGCCTTGTTCTTGACGATTTCTTTTATTGTTTAATGTATTGCATTATGCAGTCCACAATTGTGATATACTCTCTCGCTGCCTTATTATAAGAGATAACCATTTACTTCCTATAGACCAAAAAAATAAATTAATTAGGTATTTTCCATTTTTGCCAGTGTTATGTGGTTGAAAAAAAAATGAGTTAGGAGATATTGTTGAAAGCGTTGTTCAGAAGGGTAATTTTGTCAAAAATTAATAAATTCACCCTAGAAATTAGATAACATGGGCAAAAATGAATTCCTCTCTTATAGTGATGAACAAACTTATCTCGATGCAAGTCATTTAATGCACTCATTGAGTTAGTCTTTCTAAAATGTAACAGTTGTCCTCTTTACCTCATTATTCCCTAGCTATTATTTTCCAATCTCTTCTAGGCTAGAGGCATCCTCGGAAGGTGTCAAGCTATTCCCAGAAATAGGAGCAGAAGATTCATGTGTTTATGTTCCAAGAAGATTCATGTGTTTATGTTCATTCCCATCATTGGAACATAAACACATGAATCTTCTGCTCCTATTTCTTTGCCAGTTAGAAGTTCATTAGAGAGCAGGTCTTCGTGGAATGCCAATGAAACGAGTGAGGATAAACCTGATTTTTCGATTTATCATGAATTACAAACTTCTATAATATTTTATGTTTCTTTTCTGGAGGGTTTTCCTTTTTTGTTTGGATTTGGTAAAATTTTAATACATTGAAAGTACTAAGAAAATAATGATATTGTTAGGTCTCGAGCAGTGGTGTTTTGCTACTCTCTGATGTAGATTTACGAACCTCAGGTGCAAAAGCTGCTTCTTGTTCACACCTAGCTTCCTTAGCAGTAGCTTCTGAGGGAGGTACAAACGGTTCTGGGGTGTTGCTATTTGTAACTTAAAATTGCTATTTGTAGTTCAAATTTTAGTATAAATTGACCAAAATGCCCATTATTTTAATTAAGAAATAATTTAAAATAAAAAATATTCTAAAAATCTAATTTGCAATGGATGAGCCAGTCAAATTAGGCACGGTCACCATGAGCGGAATACCTAAAATAGGCACTGAAACAACGGATGGAACGCAGAAAAAAAAATGCTCACCATGGACATGCTCACCTAAAATGGGTGAGGCACCATGGGTACGGACGCATAAGTAACGCGCCCTACCCATGGTGTCAGCGCTCTTTATATGCGACCGTACCATGGATGTTGACGTTAGACACATTTACAGTGGATGCAGCACCTAATGAACGTGGGGGCTCCATTGACCAAACGCACAAAATCGCAAATCCAACCACGGCATACCACGCATTAAAATGGCGCAGAACCGTGGGTACGGACGCGTTTGTAAGGCGTCCATACCCATGGAAGAATCGCCTGTTTTGGGCGTTTCACCCGTGGTGGGATTTTGTATTTTATGAGTTTTCACCTGATAAATTTTGCAGTGGTAAGAAGTTTTGTGCACGTGTCTAATATTTAGTATTTCAGCTGCTGTAAAATCATAGTTTTATATACCCACTTCACCTCTAATTACTACTAAGTCTTCCTATGTTTTTCAGACCTCAAATGAGTATCTTACTTTGTCAAATAGATTAATGGATGATCCTGATATATCTTACTTTGCACAGTGGCTGATGCGGACAGGATTATGCACGAGGTCATCCAGCGTTGGCACCATCTCACAAAGTATACTCGCAAGGGCCTTGTTCTTGACGATTTCTTTTATTGTTTAATGTATTGCATTATGCAGTCCACAATTGTGATATACTCTCTCGCTGCCTTATTATAAGAGATAACCATTTACTTCCTATAGACCAAAAAAATAAATTAATTAGGTATTTTCCATTTTTGCCAGTGTTATGTGGTTGAAAAAAAAATGAGTTAGGAGATATTGTTGAAAGCGTTGTTCAGAAGGGTAATTTTGTCAAAAATTAATAAATTCACCCTAGAAATTAGATAACATGGGCAAAAATGAATTCCTCTCTTATAGTGATGAACAAACTTATCTCGATGCAAGTCATTTAATGCACTCATTGAGTTAGCCTTTCTAAAATGTAACAGTTGTCCTCTTTACCTCATTATTCCCTAGCTATTATTTTCCAATCTCTTCTAGGCTAGAGGCATCCTCGGAAGGTGTCAAGCTATTCCCAGAAATAGGAGCAGAAGATTCATGTGTTTATGTTCCAAGAAGATTCATGTGTTTATGTTCATTCCCATCATTGGAACATAAACACATGAATCTTCTGCTCCTATTTCTTTGCCAGTTAGAAGTTCATTAGAGAGCAGGTCTTCGTGGAATGCCAATGAAACGAGTGAGGATAAACCTGATTTTTCGATTTATCATGAATTACAAACTTCTATAATATTTTATGTTTCTTTTCTGGAGGGTTTTCCTTTTTTGTTTGGATTTGGTAAAATTTTAATACATTGAAAGTACTAAGAAAATAATGATATTGTTAGGTCTCGAGCAGGTGTTTTGCTACTCTCTGATGTAGATTTACGAACCTCAGGTGCAAAAGCTGCTTCTTGTTCACACCTAGCTTCCTTAGCAGTAGCTTCTGAGGGAGGTACAAACGGTTCTGGGGTGTTGCTATTTGTAACTTAAAATTGCTATTTGTAGTTCAAATTTTAGTATAAATTGACCAAAATGCCCATTATTTTAATTAAGAAATAATTTAAAATAAAAAATATTCTAAAAATCTAATTTGCAATGGATGAGCCAGTCAAATTAAGCACGGTCACCATGAGCGGAATACCTAAAATAGGCACTGAAACAACGGATGGAACGCAGAAAAAAAAATGCTCACCATGGACATGCTCACCTAAAATGGGTGAGGCACCATGGGTACGGACGCATAAGTAACGTGCCCTACCCATGGTGTCAGCGCTCTTTATATGCGACCGTACCATGGATGTTGACGTTAGACACATTTACAGTGGATGCAGCACCTAATGAACGTGGGGGCTCCATTGACCAAACGCACAAAATCGCAAATCCAACCACGGCATACCACGCATTAAAATGGCGCGGAACCGTGGGTACGGACGCGTTTGTAAGGCGTCCATACCCATGGAAGAATCGCCTGTTTTGGGCGTTTCACCCGTGGTGGGATTTTGTATTTTATGAGTTTTCACCTGATAAATTTTGCAGTGGTAAGAAGTTTTGTGCACGTGTCTAATATTTAGTATTTCAGCTGCTGTAAAATCATAGTTTTATATACCCACTTCACCTCTAATTACTACTAAGTCTTCCTATGTTTTTCAGACCTCAAATGAGTATCTTACTTTGTCAAATAGATTAATGGATGATCCTGATATATCTTACTTTGCACCGTGGCTGATGCGTACAGGATTATGCACGAGGTCATCCAGCGTTGGCACCATCTCACAAAGTATACTCGCAAGGGCCTTGTTCTTGACGATTTCTTTTATTGTTTAATGTATTGCATTATGCAGTCCACAATTGTGATATACTCTCTCGCTGCCTTATTATAAGAGATAACCATTTACTTCCTATAGACCAAAAAAATAAATTAATTAGGTATTTTCCATTTTTGCCAGTGTTATGTGGTTGAAAAAAAAATGAGTTAGGAGATATTGTTGAAAGCGTTGTTCAGAAGGGTAATTTTGTCAAAAATTAATAAATTCACCCTAGAAATTAGATAACATGGGCAAAAATGAATTCCTCTCTTATAGTGATGAACAAACTTATCTCGATGCAAGTCATTTAATGCACTCATTGAGTTAGTCTTTCTAAAATGTAACAGTTGTCCTCTTTACCTCATTATTCCCTAGCTATTATTTTCCAATCTCTTCTAGGCTAGAGGCATCCTCGGAAGGTGTCAAGCTATTCCCAGAAATAGGAGCAGAAGATTCATGTGTTTATGTTCCAAGAAGATTCATGTGTTTATGTTCATTCCCATCATTGGAACATAAACACATGAATCTTCTGCTCCTATTTCTTTGCCAGTTAGAAGTTCATTAGAGAGCAGGTCTTCGTGGAATGCCAATGAAACGAGTGAGGATAAACCTGATTTTTCGATTTATCATGAATTACAAACTTCTATAATATTTTATGTTTCTTTTCTGGAGGGTTTTCCTTTTTTGTTTGGATTTGGTAAAATTTTAATACATTGAAAGTACTAAGAAAATAATGATATTGTTAGGTCTCGAGCAGTGGTGTTTTGCTACTCTCTGATGTAGATTTACGAACCTCAGGTGCAAAAGCTGCTTCTTGTTCACACCTAGCTTCCTTAGCAGTAGCTTCTGAGGGAGGTACAAACGGTTCTGGGGTGTTGCTATTTGTAACTTAAAATTGCTATTTGTAGTTTAAATTTTAGTATAAATTGACCAAAATGCCCATTATTTTAATTAAGAAATAATTTAAAATAAAAAATATTCTAAAAATCTAATTTGCAATGGATGAGCCAGTCAAATTAGGCACGGTCACCATGAGCGGAATACCTAAAATAGGCACTGAAACAACGGATGGAACGCAGAAAAAAAAATGCTCACCATGGACATGCTCACCTAAAATGGGTGAGGCACCATGGGTACGGACGCATAAGTAACGCGCCCTACCCATGGTGTCAGCGCTCTTTATATGCGACCGTACCATGGATGTTGACGTTAGACACATTTACAGTGGATGCAGCACCTAATGAACGTGGGGGCTCCATTGACCAAACGCACAAAATCGCAAATCCAACCACGGCATACCACGCATTAAAATGGCGCGGAACCGTGGGTACGGACGCGTTTGTAAGGCGTCCATACCCATGGAAGAATCGCCTGTTTTGGGCGTTTCACCCGTGGTGGGATTTTGTATTTTATGAGTTTTCACCTGATAAATTTTGCAGTGGTAAGAAGTTTTGTGCACGTGTCTAATATTTAGTATTTCAGCTGCTGTAAAATCATAGTTTTATATACCCACTTCACCTCTAATTACTACTAAGTCTTCCTATGTTTTTCAGACCTCAAATGAGTATCTTACTTTGTCAAATAGATTAATGGATGATCCTGATATATCATACTTTGCACCGTGGCTGATGCGGACAGGATTATGCACGAGGTCATCCAGCGTTGGCACCATCTCACAAAGTATACTCGCAATGGCCTTGTTCTTGACGATTTCTTTTATTGTTTAATGTATTGCATTATGCAGTCCACAATTGTGATATACTCTCTCGCTGCCTTATTATAAGAGATAACCATTTACTTCCTATAGACCAAAAAAATAAATTAATTAGGTATTTTCCATTTTTGCCAGTGTTATGTGGTTGAAAAAAAAATGAGTTAGGAGATATTGTTGAAAGCGTTGTTCAGAAGGGTAATTTTGTCAAAAATTAATAAATTCACCCTAGAAATTAGATAACATGGGCAAAAATGAATTCCTCTCTTATAGTGATGAACAAACTTATCTCGATGCAAGTCATTTAATGCACTCATTGAGTTAGTCTTTCTAAAATGTAACAGTTGTCCTCTTTACCTCATTATTCCCTAGCTATTATTTTCCAATCTCTTCTAGGCTAGAGGCATCCTCGGAAGGTGTCAAGCTATTCCCAGAAATAGGAGCAGAAGATTCATGTGTTTATGTTCCAAGAAGATTCATGTGTTTATGTTCATTCCCATCATTGGAACATAAACACATGAATCTTCTGCTCCTATTTCTTTGCCAGTTAGAAGTTCATTAGAGAGCAGGTCTTCGTGGAATGCCAATGAAACGAGTGAGGATAAACCTGATTTTTCGATTTATCATGAATTACAAACTTCTATAATATTTTATGTTTCTTTTCTGGAGGGTTTTCCTTTTTTGTTTGGATTTGGTAAAATTTTAATATATTGAAAGTACTAAGAAAATAATGATATTGTTAGGTCTCGAGCAGTGGTGTTTTGCTACTCTCTGATGTAGATTTACGAACCTCAGGTGCAAAAGCTGCTTCTTGTTCACACCTAGCTTCCTTAGCAGTAGCTTCTGAGGGAGGTACAAACGGTTCTGGGGTGTTGCTATTTGTAACTTAAAATTGCTATTTGTAGTTCAAATTTTAGTATAAATTGACCAAAATGCCCATTATTTTAATTAAGAAATAATTTAAAATAAAAAATATTCTAAAAATCTAATTTGCAATGGATGAGCCAGTCAAATTAGGCACGGTCACCATGAGCGGAATACCTAAAATAGGCACTGAAACAACGGATGGAACGCAGAAAAAAAAATGCTCACCATGGACATGCTCACCTAAAATGGGTGAGGCACCATGGGTACGGACGCATAAGTAACGCGCCCTACCCATGGTGTCAGCGCTCTTTATATGCGACCGTACCATGGATGTTGACGTTAGACACATTTACAGTGGATGCAGCACCTAATGAACGTGGGGGCTCCATTGACCAAACGCACAAAATCGCAAATCCAACCACGGCATACCACGCATTAAAATGGCGCGGAACCGTGGGTACGGACGCGTTTGTAAGGCGTCCATACCCATGGAAGAATCGCCTGTTTTGGGCGTTTCACCCGTGGTGGGAATTTGTATTTTATGAGTTTTCACCTGATAAATTTTGCAGTGGTAAGAAGTTTTGTGCACGTGTCTAATATTTAGTATTTCAGCTGCTGTAAAATCATAGTTTTATATACCCACTTCACCTCTAATTACTACTAAGTCTTCCTATGTTTTTCAGACCTCAAATGAGTATCTTACTTTGTCAAATAGATTAATGGATGATCCTGATATATCTTACTTTGCACAGTGGCTGATGCGGACAGGATTATGCACGAGGTCATCCAGCGTTGGCACCATCTCACAAAGTATACTCGCAAGGGCCTTGTTCTTGACGATTTCTTTTATTGTTTAATGTATTGCATTATGCAGTCCACAATTGTGATATACTCTCTAGCTGCCTTATTATAAGAGATAACCATTTACTTCCTATAGACCAAAAAAATAAATTAATTAGGTATTTTCCATTTTTGCCAGTGTTATGTGGTTGAAAAAAAAATGAGTTAGGAGATATTGTTGAAAGCGTTGTTCAGAAGGGTAATTTTGTCAAAAATTAATAAATTCACCCTAGAAATTAGATAACATGGGCAAAAATGAATTCCTCTCTTATAGTGATGAACAAACTTATCTCGATGCAAGTCATTTAATGCACTCATTGAGTTAGCCTTTCTAAAATGTAACAGTTGTCCTCTTTACCTCATTATTCCCTAGCTATTATTTTCCAATCTCTTCTAGGCTAGAGGCATCCTCGGAAGGTGTCAAGCTATTCCCAGAAATAGGAGCAGAAGATTCATGTGTTTATGTTCCAAGAAGATTCATGTGTTTATGTTCATTCCCATCATTGGAACATAAACACATGAATCTTCTGCTCCTATTTCTTTGCCAGTTAGAAGTTCATTAGAGAGCAGGTCTTCGTGGAATGCCAATGAAACGAGTGAGGATAAACCTGATTTTTCGATTTATCATGAATTACAAACTTCTATAATATTTTATGTTTCTTTTCTGGAGGGTTTTCCTTTTTTGTTTGGATTTGGTAAAATTTTAATACATTGAAAGTACTAAGAAAATAATGATATTGTTAGGTCTCGAGCAGTGGTGTTTTGCTACTCTCTGATGTAGATTTACGAACCTCAGGTGCAAAAGCTGCTTCTTGTTCACACCTAGCTTCCTTAGCAGTAGCTTCTGAGGGAGGTACAAACGGTTCTGGGGTGTTGCTATTTGTAACTTAAAATTGCTATTTGTAGTTCAAATTTTAGTATAAATTGACCAAAATGCCCATTATTTTAATTAAGAAATAATTTAAAATAAAAAATATTCTAAAAATCTAATTTGCAATGGATGAGCCAGTCAAATTAGGCACGGTCACCATGAGCGGAATACCTAAAATAGGCACTGAAACAACGGATGGAACGCAGAAAAAAAAATGCTCACCATGGACATGCTCACCTAAAATGGGTGAGGCACCATGGGTACGGACGCATAAGTAACGCGCCCTACCCATGGTGTCAGCGCTCTTTATATGCGACCGTACCATGGATGTTGACGTTAGACACATTTACAGTGGATGCAGCACCTAATGAACGTGGGGGCTCCATTGACCAAACGCACAAAATCGCAAATCCAACCACGGCATACCACGCATTAAAATGGCGCGGAACCGTGGGTACGGATGCGTTTGTAAGGCGTCCATACCCATGGAAGAATCGCCTGTTTTGGGCGTTTCACCCGTGGTGGGATTTTGTATTTTATGAGTTTTCACCTGATAAATTTTGCAGTGGTAAGAAGTTTTGTGCACGTGTCTAATATTTAGTATTTCAGCTGCTGTAAAATCATAGTTTTATATACCCACTTCACCTCTAATTACTACTAAGTCTTCCTATGTTTTTCAGACCTCAAATGAGTATCTTACTTTGTCAAATAGATTAATGGATGATCCTGATATATCTTACTTTGCACCGTGGCTGATGCGGACAGGATTATGCACGAGGTCATCCAGCGTTGGCACCATCTCACAATGTATACTCGCAATGGCCTTGTTCTTGACGATTTCTTTTATTGTTTAATGTATTGCATTATGCAGTCCACAATTGTGATATACTCTCTCGCTACCTTATTATAAGAGATAACCATTTACTTCCTATAGACCAAAAAAATAAATTAATTAGGTATTTTCCATTTTTGCCAGTGTTATGTGGTTGAAAAAAAAATGAGTTAGGAGATATTGTTGAAAGCGTTGTTCAGAAGGGTAATTTTGTCAAAAATTAATAAATTCACCCTAGAAATTAGATAACATGGGCAAAAATGAATTCCTCTCTTATAGTGATGAACAAACTTATCTCGATGCAAGTCATTTAATGCACTCATTGAGTTAGTCTTTCTAAAATGTAACAGTTGTCCTCTTTACCTCATTATTCCCTAGCTATTATTTTCCAATCTCTTCTAGGCTAGAGGCATCCTCGGAAGGTGTCAAGCTATTCCCAGAAATAGGAGCAGAAGATTCATGTGTTTATGTTCCAAGAAGATTCATGTGTTTATGTTCATTCCCATCATTGGAACATAAACACATGAATCTTCTGCTCCTATTTCTTTGCCAGTTAGAAGTTCATTAGAGAGCAGGTCTTCGTGGAATGCCAATGAAACGAGTGAGGATAAACCTGATTTTTCGATTTATCATGAATTACAAACTTCTATAATATTTTATGTTTCTTTTCTGGAGGGTTTTCCTTTTTTGTTTGGATTTGGTAAAATTTTAATACATTGAAAGTACTAAGAAAATAATGATATTGTTAGGTCTCGAGCAGTGGTGTTTTGCTACTCTCTAATGTAGATTTACGAACCTCAGGTGCAAAAGCTGCTTCTTGTTCACACCTAGCTTCCTTAGCAGTAGCTTCTGAGGGAGGTACAAACGGTTCTGGGGTGTTGCTATTTGTAACTTAAAATTGCTATTTGTAGTTCAAATTTTAGTATAAATTGACCAAAATGCCCATTATTTTAATTAAGAAATAATTTAAAATAAAAAATATTCTAAAAATCTAATTTGCAATGGATGAGCCAGTCAAATTAGGCACGGTCACCATGAGCGGAATACCAAAAATAGGCACTGAAACAACGGATGGAACGCAGAAAAAAAAATGCTCACCATGGACATGCTCACCTAAAATGGGTGAGGCACCATGGGTACGGACGCATAAGTAACGCGCCCTACCCATGGTGCCAGCGCTCTTTATATGCGACCGTACCATGGATGTTGACGTTAGACACATTTACAGTGGATGCAGCACCTAATGAACGTGGGGGCTCCATTGACCAAACGCACAAAATCGCAAATCTAACCACGGCATACCACGCATTAAAATGGCGCGGAACCGTGGGTACGGACGCGTTTGTAAGGCGTCCATACCCATGGAAGAATCGCCTGTTTTGGGCGTTTCACCCGTGGTGGGATTTGGAGCAAATCCAACCACGGGAGAAACGCCCAAAACAGGCGCGGGAATCATAGGACGGACACCCAAAAGGGGCGTCCGACCCATGGTGGCCGCGCCTGTTTTGGGCGCGGCTGCCAACAAAACACTTAGATTAGGTATAAAAAAAATTTAGCCCTTTTGGAATACCCGACAACAAATTTCCCTATTCTACTACCCGTTATTCTTCGTCGTTTCGTTGGTTCTGTCACTGTCCTGTATGTGGATGTAGCTGGACATAGCGGGACGTTTCTAGACGTGGTGCTAGTTGTTTTGGTCGTAGCGAGACGTGGTAAACTATTTTATGTGAAAAATTCAGCTAAAATTGACACGCATGGATGTTGACGTTTCTAGACGTGGTGCTAGTTGTTTTTGACTTATAGAGACGTGGTAGACTATGTTATGTGAAAAATTCAGCTAAAATTCACACACATGGTTGTACACGTTTCTAGACGTAGTGCTAGTTGTTTTTGACGTAGCGAGACGTGGTAGATTATGATATGTGAAAAATTCAGCTAAAATTCACACACATGGTTGTAGACGTTTCTAGACGTAGTGCTAGTTGTTTTTGACGTAGCGAGACGTGGTAGACTATTTTATGTGAAAAATTCAGCTAAAATTCACACGAATGGATGTTGACGTTTCTAGACGTGGTGCTAGTTGTTTTTGACGTATAGAGACGTGGTAGACTATGTTATGTGAAAAATTCAGCTAAAATTCACACACATGGTTGTAGACGTTTCTATACGTAGTGCTAGTTGTTTTTGACGTAGCGAGACGTGGTAGACTATTTTATGTGAAAAATTCAGCTAAAATTCACACGCATGGATGTTGACGTTTCTAGACGTGGTGCTAGTTGTTTTTGACGTAGTGAGACGTGGTAGACTATGTTATGTGAAAAATTTAGCTAAAATTCACACACATGGTTGTAGACGTTTCTATACGTAGTGCTAGTTGTTTTTGACGTAGCGAGACGTGGTAGACTATTTTATGTGAAAAATTCAGCTAAAATTCACACGCATGGATGTTGACGTTTCTAGACGTGGTGCTAGTTGTTTTTGACGTATAGAGATGTGGTAGACTATGTTATGTGAAAAATTCAGCTAAAATTCACACGCATGGTTGTAGACGTTTCTAGACGTAGTGCTAGTTGTTTTTGACGTAGCGAGACGTGGTAGACTATGTTATGTGAAAAATTCAGCTAAAATTCACACACATGGTTGTAGACGTTTCTAGACGTAGTGCTAGTTGTTTTTGACGTAGCGAGACGTGGTAGACTATTTTATGTGAAAAATTCAGCTAAAATTCACACGCATGGATGTTGACATTTCTAGACGTAGTGCTAGTTGTTTTTGACGTAGTGAGACGTGGTAGACTATGTTATGTGAAAAATTCAGCTAAAATTCACACACATGGTTGTAGACGTTTCTAGACGTAGTGCTAGTTGTTTTTGACGTAGCGAGACGTGGTAGACTATTTTATGTGAAAAATTCAGCTAAAATTCACACTCATGGATGTTGACGTTTCTAGACGTGGTGCTAGTTGTTTTTGACGTATAGAGACGTAGTAGACTATGTTATGTGAAAAATTCAGCTAAAATTCACACACATGGTTGTAGACGTTTCTAGACGTAGTGCTAGTTGTTTTTGACGTAGCGAGACGTGGTAGACTATGTTATGTGAAAAATTCAGCTAAAATTCACACACATGGTTGTAGACGTTTCTAGACGTAGTGCTAGTTGTTTTTGACGTAGCGAGACGTGGTAGACTATTTTATGTGAAAAATTCAGCTAAAATTCACACGCATGGATGTTGACTTTTCTAGACGTAGTGCTAGTTGTTTTTGACGTAGCGAGACATGGTAGACTATGTTATGTGAAAAATTCAGCTAAAATTCACACACATGGTTGTAGACGTTTCTAGACGTAGTGCTAGTTGTTTTTGACGTAGCGAGACGTGGTAGACTATTTTATGTGAAAAATTCAGCTAAAATTCACACGCATGGATGTTGACGTTTCTAGACGTGGTGCAGTATGAAATGTCTACAACCTTGCGTGTGAATTTTAGCTGAATTTTTCACATAACATAGTCTACCACGTCTCTATACGTCAAAAATAACTAGCACCACGTCTATAAACGTCTACATCCATGCGTGTGAATTTTAGCTGAATTTTTCACATACATAGTTTACCACGTCTCGCTACGTCCAAAACAACTAGCACCACATCTAGAAACGTCCCGCTATGTCCAGCTACGTCCACATACAGGACAGTGACAGAACCAACGAAACGACGAAGAAGAACGGGTAGTAGAATAGGGAATTTTGTTGTCGGGTATTCCAAAAGGGCTAATTTTTTTTATACCTAATCTAAATGTTTTGTTGGCAGCCGCGCCCAAAACAGGCGCGGCCACCATGGGTCGGACGCCCCTTTTGGGCGTCCGTCCTATGATTCCCGCGCCTGTTTTGGGCATTTTTCCCGCGGTCGGATTTGCTCCAAATCCCACCACGGGTGAAACGCCCAAAACAGGCGATTCTTCCATGGGTACGGACGCCTTACAAACGCGTCCGTACCCATGGTTCCGCGCCATTTTAATGCGTGGTATGCCGTGGTTGGATTTGCGATTTTGTGCGTTTGGTCAATGGTGCCCCCACGTTCGTTAGGTGCTGTATCCACTGTAAATGTGCCTAATTTGGGCGTCTCTCCCATTGTAAATACTATATTTTTCAAAATTTATATTTTAAATTCTTTCTTATTTAAAATAAGGGGTATTTCGGTCAATTTATACTAAAATTTGAGCTACAAATAGCAATTTTGAGCTACGAATAGCAATTCAGACGGTTCTGTGCAAGATAAAAGCCTTTTTGTATATGTAATTCTACCCTTTGTTTTTAGATTTTCCTTTTGTTGAATGGTTGGGAAATTTTAGTTAATATGGTGAAGACCTTTGTGCATTGGGCATTGGGGACTATCTTATATTTTTGATTAAAAATAATTTCTTAAATAATATTTCTACATTTTTGAATATCTTTGTTTTGCACTAGCTTATGCCAAGTTATAAACGTTGAAGAAAACTTTGATTATACCATATTCTTTTTGTTACATGTGGTTTTTCATCTTTCTTTCTTATTCATCTCGTTTTAGTTTTGGCAGATAAAAATTCTCTCACTATTATTTGCTGCACCTGTTCTTTTAGTTTAATTGGCTTTGCCTCACTTTTAGTCCCTTATAATTTTACAGGGACCTTTTTAGTCCCCTAACATAAATTTATTAGGTCTTTTGTCCCTCTTAACTGGAATTTTGGTTAACAAATGGTTTCACCAAATTTGTTGTTAGTTTTCGGGCTTTTGTGTTAATTTTTTTTTCAAGGGCCTGTGTATAAATTTTTTTTCTACTTCTTCCTCCACCACCATCTATTCTTCTTGCCACCACTAGAAACCACCACCGCCGTTAGGAATCACCTTCGCCGGGAACTACCACCGCTGGAAACCACATCCCGATCTCGATCGTCGAGATCTGGCGATTGAGATTGGGATATTGAGCTCTTGGCAGCGGACATATCTATATTATTCAATTAGTCTAGTACAGTACAAGTTAATTTAATCCTAAAAGGTCATGCTCAATATGCCCTGGGCATATATATTATTCAATTAGTCTAGACAAACCAATCCCAGAATCACATATTGACTTAAAATGACAGCATGTCCCAACTATCTCAGTCACGAGCCTAATTTATATATGAAGACTTCAACCAATGATGAGATCTACTGTGCTACACCCGGTAACTCATCATCTAGTCACATGATATAAGTGGACTACATATGTAAAACATAATAATAATTAACTGAAATATTTAGCTCGATATATAAAACTGAGAAATAGTTTTCATACAAGCAAAGCTCTCAGTATTCAAACTACCAAGAGTTGGTTCATTCTAACTTATGTGGACCTATGTCAATTCAAGCAATAAGTGGCTTCAAATATTTTGTGACATTCACAAATGACTACTCGAGGTACGGGTAAATTTACTTGATGAGTCACAAGTCTGAATGCTTTAGTAAATTCAAAGAGTATCGGGCAGATGTGGAGAAATATCATGGTAAGAGTATCAAGACACTACGATCAGATCGTGGTGGCAAATATCTTGCGGGAAAATTTAGGGACTATTTGTCATAAATGGGAATTCAATCCCAGTTATCTATGAAAGATTGCCACAGGATCTGGGTTCGCACTTATTCGATTTACCACACAACAAAAATTTCTAATTATAAGCGGAATCTTAGAAAAGTACCTTTGAAGCGTGCACTCAGGTGATTCTCTTGTATGCCTCAAGACTTTGACTTCACGTTGTGTGGGCAACGAACTAGAAATCAATAAATCAGCTAATCACCATAATCCACCTGCTAGAAAATTCTAGCACCGCTGCACCTGGCACGTACTGTAAACGCACCGCCCAGAGAGAGAGAAAGCTGCGCGCAGCTGGTAAAAACTAGGCCAAAATTTGGTCAAAAGTAACCAAAAACCAGCCGCAAAATTGCTTGAAAAATCCGACTTGGAGAGAGAAAATTTTCTCTTTCTATGATTTTCTCTCTATAGATTCTTGAATTATGAATCTATGGAATTGTGTTGTCTTGAATAGCTAATCCCTTGTCTATATATAGAGTTACAAGAGAGACCCCAAGTTGGTTTAGGATTGGTCTTCTTACTGGGTTTCTGTTTTCCTTCAATCCTGTTCCTGGACTGATACACATCCAACTGTCACACAGATTCACTTATCCCAATCCAGTTCCTGGAATAATTCACAACCAACTGATACAGAGATTCACTTATCCCAAACTAGTTTCTGGTATGATTCACAACCAACTGATACAGGGATTCACTTATCTCAAACCAGTTCCTGGTATGATTCACAACCAACTGACACAAGGATTAATTAATTACTTAATTAATTAAATATACCTTTGTCAACAACCCAATACATAATTAATTGTACCACTAACGGATTAATTATGGCACTACCATCCTACGCCAGAATTGCTTCCGGAACAACTTAATTAAATTATATTGATAATCTCCCCACATCAAAGATATAGTGCTCATTAATATATTAATTTACTGATAAATTAATTAATTAACCTCTTTAATTCTGAGACTAGTACCACTCGACCTTTTTACTATGCTGGACATAAGTCTACCAGCCGGGTTTAGTATAATAAACTTTACGAGCTCATCTCGGGAGTACCATCACCCCGGATGCACCGGTACATGGTTTCTTTTCAACAAGCAGCAGCACACCAAGTAACTAAACACACAACCTACCGAGACTATTAGCCACAATTGACCTCACCCTTTGGCAAATCAAAGTACACTATGTCTAATCCTCATGCCCGCTCGAGTCTAGGGATTAAGAGATAGAATACCAAGAATGATTTGTCTATTAAATCAGTACAAGACAAATCATTCTTAATGGTCAAGTTCAATACGCCCCGGGCATATCTATATGATTCAATTAGTTTAGACAAACCAATTATCCGAATCACATAATAACCTAAATCGACAGTTTGTCCAAAGCTGTCTCGGTTACAAACCTTATTTATATATTATATCTTTCAACCAATGATGAGATCTACTGTGTCACACAAGACACCTCACCATCTACTTACATAATACAAATGGACATATCATGCACAACAAGATATAACCAAAACATAAATCGATATATTACTGGAAAAAAGTACAATACAAGCATAGCTTATGTATTCAACTCCAACAATCTACACCTGGCACACCCCAGTAGAATGGTGTAGCAGAACAGAGAAACATAACTCTTATGAAAATGGTTAGGTCTATGATAAGTTTTAGTGAATTTCCTAATTCATTTTGGGGATATGCCTTAGAAATAGTGGCTTTCGTTATTAACCTTATACCATCTAAATTCGTGCCTTAAACCCCTACAGAGTTGTGGACGGGGCGCAAGCCCAGTCTAAGACATCTCAAATTTTGGGGTTGCCCAGTAAATGTGCTTAAGGCAGATGCGGGTAAGTTAGATTCAAGAACAGAAGTAATGCTATTTGTAGGATATCCCAGAGGAATGAAAGGTGATTTATTCTATAGTCCTAGTGATCAGAATGTGATAGTTTGCACTAACGCCAGATTTATAGAAGAGGACTATATTATAGATCACAAACCTAGTAGCAAGATCGTACTAGAAGAACTTAGGGGACAATCCACAATTCTTGTTGCACCAGTACAAGTAGATACACCCCAAAATACTGCACAAGATGATGCACCTACATAGGTGGTGCCTCGTTGTAGTGGGAGGGTTGTGAAACAAACCGAGAGGTACGTGGGCTTGGGACAATCTTCAGATTTAGTCCCGGGTTCAGATTCTTGACAAAAGGCAATGATATCTGAGATGGGTTCAATGGACACTAATCAAGTTTGGAGCTTGTAGACTTTCCTGATGGTTTCAAACCCATTGGATGCAAGTGGGTCTACAAAAGACAGAGAGGACCCGACAGAAATGTTGAAACCTTCAAAACTAGGTTTATGGCGAAGGGGTATACTCAGAAAGAAGGTATCGATTATGAGGAAACCTTTTCTCCAGTAGCTATGCTTAAGATGATCCAGATTGTCTTTGCCATAGTTGCTCATTTAGATTATGAGATTTGAGAGATGGATGTCAAGACAGCTTTCTTTTACGGAAGTCTTGAGAAAATCATCTTTATACAGTAATCAGAGGGATTCTTTTCTAAAAGCCAAGAGCATAAGATTTGCAAGCTTAAGAGGTCCACTTACGGACTTAAGTAAGCATCCAGATCTTGGAACATCTGGTTTGATGAGGTAATCCAATCCTATGGATTTACTCAGTGTCCAGATGAGCAATGTGTGCACCGCAGAAGTGATGAAAATGCGATGGTGTTTATTGTACTTTACGTAGATGACATTTTACTTATTGGCAACAATAAGAAAGTGTTATCAAACTTAAATGAATGGTTGTCTAAGCAGTTTGATATGAAGGACTTGGAAGAAATTGGACATTGTTGGTGTGTGTGCCCTTTTGAGGGCTATTTATGTAAATAAACTTTGAGGGTTATTTATGTAAATAAGACATTTGTCGTTTGATTGATTATTTATCTGATGAGTTAATTTCATGAAATTATATTCTTGTGCATATTGAATTTCATGAAAACGATCCGCCAAAAGAAACACACCATGGACTATTAGATCATGAGTGATTCTTTTGAGTAGTACTCGTACGAGGATCCTTAGACCAGAAATCACTGCATAGTCTTAGGTGAATTAGAGTGTGCTTTGACATATGCCTAACGGGACCATAACAGGTTGCCAAGTACGGGTATGATTGGGTACACTATGAGTCACGCTAAGGTATGTAGGTGAAGTGATGGGACTACAAGTCTCTCTTAAATGAGAGATGATATCTTAGCCGCTTGATAGTGAACTGAGAAGTGCATGGTCGTGCCCAAGAAATGATAAGGGTTATCATTTGCTTGATTAAGTTCAGTGTCACTAAGAGATCAAGTAAAACGTTTAGCTATATAAGGTTGATTGGTTCCATGCCTTATGCTAAACTGGATATCAGTGTAGAGGACATTACGTAGTATACTCGGAAGGTTGTGTTGAATCACCATTCGACCCTCCGTCTGAATTGTGTAGTCATTATGTCTTGCTAGAGACCACTAATGATTTATGGATTAATTAATGAGATTAATTTATTCATTGTCAATTTGGAATGGGCCTACAGGATCGCACATAAGTGAGTTTGATGATTCAGAATTAATTAAATTGCCTGTTTTAAGCATAAGAGTTATACTTAAATTGATAATATTTAATTAAATGGTTTAATTAAATATTATTGAAGAGTTTTATGGTATTAATTAAAAGTTAATTAATTACCTGGGAAGAATTGAGTTGAGCTGATAAATCAAGAGACCTAATTGTGAATTAAGGTTCTTGACCCATCAGCCTGATCCATGGATCAACTGATAAATCAAGGGACCTAATTGTGAATTAAGGTTCTTGACCCATCAGCCTGATCCATGGATCAATGGGTTGATCCATGGGGTTGGTTAAACCCAACTCAGTAAATAATTAATTAATTATTATTTATTATTAATTAAAACAGATACTTCTCAAATCAGAGAAGTATGTGGAGTCTGTTAAAAACGTTTTAACAAACTTAGTTTTAAATATACGTTTGAAAAAGTTTTTTAAAGACCAACAGACTATCAGACTTGAAGAAAAGAGACGTTCTTCCAAAACTATTCTTCCCAGAGAAAAATGTTTTCTCTTAAAAACAGGCAAATTTTGGGGCTAGCACCGGTTCTGAGAGAACTCCAGTGTAAGAACGTAGAGGCAATTCGCTTGAATTGTTCTTTGGTGGTGAACGCAATCTTCCCAAAGGATCCAGGCGACTGCACAACCGATTACGCGTCGAGGGTAAGACCCGAATCCTTTAGTGTTTAGGAATTCCGCCATTTAATTTAGAATTAAATGCCTAAATACAATCCAACAGTGGTATCAGAGCCATAGGTTAATTTTGTTTTAATTAAAATTGTTTTAGTTGAAACAAAAGGTTTAGAATTGGGTTCTTCAAAATTGGTTTTTTCCTTTTTGTTGAATATTTGGCCAGAAAACCGTTTTTTATTCTGTTTTCTTTTGGTGGCCGAGTCGCCGGAAAAACGGGGTTTAAAAGAATATTGACCGGAAATTGTTTTTTTTTGGTGTTGTTTGAATTCCGTTTTCCTGGGTTACCAAATTGTTTGGCTGGATTGTTGATTTCATAATTCTGGACTAAATTGAATTTTTTGGCATTTGGAGTTTTTGAAAAACGGACGGGATTCTTCCCCTCTTTTCCGATTGAAATAGTTTCTGGGATAAGGGTTTCGAAACTAGCCTAAATTGATTCGATTTGGTCGGTTTTTGGTTTAAAATCTTTGCTGGGCAGAATAGTTTTCGTTTTTGTTTTTGCCGGTTTCTGCGTTTGAGAAACATCACCGGAAATGTTCCGAACGATTTTTGGTCTGAGATGGTTCAATATTTTTCTGGGCTGTTGTTGTGTTTTCAGTTTCTTTCGCAGGGTTTTAGGCCGCCGGGAAAACGAATTTGCTTGGAATGGTCTTCGAGCGGTTTTCATTTTTCTCACCGTCTGTTGATCGAAGTTCTTACCATGTCGAACTGGGTTCGATGTTGACGGACCGAGAACGAGCAGCTATCGTCGCTGCTCCTTCTTCTCCAAAATCGCCGCTGGTCAATCTCCATCGGGGTCGGAAATGTTCTGGTCGCCGAAAGATTGCAGCGACGGAGAGACGACGATCGGTCGGAACCGAGCCGGATCAGATGAACGGCGAGTGTCGCCGGGATTCGAGGATGCCGGCTGTAACCCAATGGCTGGTTTTCGCCGGAGAAGAAGAAACGGGTTGCGGCGGGTTGGCAGAAGCCCTAATTGGCTGAAATGACAGAAATGCCCCTGCCGCAAGCCCAAAAACCCTAGCTGCCAAAATTTAAATGTTTTAAAATTACAAACCAGCCCCAGCA
The DNA here is from genome assembly GCA_030378225.1 of Knoxia roxburghii. Lineage (NCBI taxonomy): Eukaryota > Viridiplantae > Streptophyta > Magnoliopsida > Gentianales > Rubiaceae > Knoxia > Knoxia roxburghii. Next base: position 36,821,380 of record CM059415.1, on the reverse strand, counting down.
GTTTTGTTTCCCTTAAACCCTAAGCCCAGAATTTTGGTTATTTACGAAATGACCCCAAGAGTTTCAGAAAATTAAAATTTTAAAAATTTTCTGAATTTTATTTAATAAGATTTTAATTAAATAATCATATTAGATAAAGATAGGATTAATTTAGAATTTTATCCTATAAGTTTAAATTTTGAAATAAATTATCTTAATTAGATTAGGATAATTAGAAAGGATAAATAAATAAATAATTAATTAGATTAATTAATTGTTATTTATTTATTTTATTTTACTTATGATGCTTAAATTTAAATTGTTTAAATTTTATGTGAAGCATCATAATTATGCTAGCATGTTCATGCATCATTCGATTAAAATGAATGAACATGGGATTGATTAAAATTGATCATGACACGATCAATTTTAATAGTGTAAGAGTTACACAATCCCTAATTAAATGATTCGGCTTAATAAAATTGGCTTGTATGAAGCATATGCATTTGTGTGTTTTTCTATGCATGAATTGGGCTTAAAATTTATTATTTAAATTTTTTGGGCCTGCGAGCCATTTTAAAATTGGGCCTGCGTGCCTATTAAATAATTATGTAATAGTTAGGCCCAAAAGGAGGTTCCAAAGGAGTCCATGGTGGAACCCAGGAACGGAAGCCCAAAATGGAGGCCCAAAAGAAGTTTTTTGTTAAAAGGCCCTGTAATAGATTAGAGCCCAATTCATCGCATTTCCGCAATTTTATGTTTTGTGAATGAATGAAAACGACAATGCATGTTAAGCCGATCAAACTTAAATCCCAAAAACCCAAGATTTTTGCTTCCATACTTGAGGGCCCGCTTGAGCGTTGAACGTCTGGTGGACTTGGAGAGCCCAAGGGCCTCAGGTTTTCTTCGTGCGGCGGGTTGTTGCATAATAGTGCCCAACTTTATCACTACCATTAATGAGTGGAAAAACTGTTTGGGTATTAGATGCTCGACTTTATCACTACCACTTGTTATGGAAAAACTGTGTGGGTGTCTATTGATGTGATGCCTTGAGGGATGGTTTAACTTGGGAAAATTAATCCTAGCTTGACCCGATAAGTTGACTAGGGATTAATTTTGCAAAGATAGGATGGTGTCAAACATTTGGAATGTTCATCCTATCACCGAAAAGTTGCATAGTGATGCAATTGGAAATCGTTAAATTACATAGGGATGTGATTTGAACGTTGCCTACCAAAAGAGCCCAATCCCTACGATACTTGCCAAAGCAAGACTGGGGTTGATTCTTTGTGGATTTTTGGGCCACAATCTAGCACCAACACAAAATTGTTTGGGATTTCAATTTTGGCTATTGTGGAAAATATTTTAAAACTCATTCTAATATTTTGCATTTTCTTTTGAAGAAATGGCATCTACTAGCACTAATACATCTAATCTCACTCTAAGAAGCATTTTGGACAAAGAAAAGCTTGCTGGTCCAAACTTCTTAGATTGGGAAAGAAACTTGAGAATCGTTCTCAAACAAGAAAGGAAGCTAAATATCTTAGACGCTGCTTTACCTGAACCACCAGTAAATGCTACGGCTGCGGTTCAACGAGCATGGGAAAAGCTGAAAAGCGATTCCGATGACGTGACATGTCTGATGCTCGTGACTATGTCAGGCGAGCTTCAGAAACAATTCATGAATTCGGAAGCGCTCCAAATTTATGTGTCACTAACGGAAATGTTCCGTGAACAAGCCCGTAACGAAAGGTTCATTACGATAAAAGCATTGATCTCGTGCAAGATGGTGAAGGGTTCGTCAGTAAGCACGCATTTGATCAAGATGAAGGGGTATATTGATACCCTAGAGAGATTAAATGCACCTCTTTCTAGAGAGTTAGCCATTGACATCATCTTGGCTTCACTGCCTGATGATTACAATGACTTTGTGGTGAACTACAACATGCATAACATGGAGAGGACGATTCCTGAGCTCCATGGAATGCTTAAAAATACTGAGCAAACCCTTCGGAAGGCAACGCCAGTACTTGTTGTGGAAAAAGGTAAGGGCAACAAGAGAAAGTTTAAAGGCAAGGCAAAAGTTGCTGAAAACAAGAAGCCTCGCTGTAAGACTGCTCTTAAGGCTCAGCCTCAAACTCCTCCTGCTAAGAAAAATGCTCAGAAGGACGCAGTATGTTTCCATTGCAATCAGAAGGGGCATTGGAGAAGAAACTGCAAGCTGTTTCTTGAAGAGAAGAAACAGAATCCTTCGGCTTCAGGTATCTTTGTTATTAAAATTAATCTTTCTATGTCCACCTCATGGGTATTAGATACCGGATGTGGGGCTCATATTTGTACTAATGTGCAGGGACTGAGCAATAGAATGATGACAAAGAAAGGCGAAGTAGATCTCCGAGTGGGCAACGGGGCAAGAGTTGCAGCCGTTGAAGTTGGAGATTACACTTTGTCTTTGCCTTCCGGTTTAAACATTGTTTTAGAGAATTGTTATTATGTACCTACTATGAGTAGGAATATTATTTCAATTTCTTGTTTGGATATCAAAGGATTTCGTTTTATTATTGGTAATAAATCGTTGTCTTTATATCAAAAAGATGTTTTATATGGAGTTGCAAATTTGTGCAATGGCCTATATATATCTTGGATTTGACCCAAGAGAAACCGGTATATAACATTGAAAAGAAAGCCAAATTAATTCAATCTGATTTAAGTCCAACATATCTGTGGCACTGTCGTCTAGGCCATGCAAATGAGAAGCGAGTTCAAAGACTTCATAAGGATGGAGTGCTTGGTTCATTTGATTTCGAATCATATGACACATGTGAACCCTGTTTGCAAGGCAAAATGACGAAGAGTCCTTTCAGCAAGAAAGGCGAGAGGACTAGTGAGCTATTGGCACTAATACATACAGATGTATGTGGACCGATGAGCACACAAGCCAGAGGTGGATTTGAATACTTCGTGACTTTTACCGATGACTATAGTAGATATGGTTATGTCTACGTAATGAGGTATAAAAGTGAAACTTTTGAAAAGTTCAAAGAGTTTAAAAACGAAGTAGAAAATCAGTTAAATAGAAGGATTAAGGCTATTCGCTCCGATCGGGGAGGTGAATACCTTAATGATGAGTTCGATGGCTATCTAAAACAGTGTGGAATTGTTTCACAGCTGACTCCACCAGGAACACCTCAATGGAATGGTGTATCCGAGAGGAGGAATCAGACCTTATTAGATATGGTTCGATCTATGATGGGCCAAGCGACTCTCCCTATGTCCTTTTGGGGTTATGCCCTCCTTTCAGTTGCCTACTTACTAAATCGTATTCCATCTAAGGCAGTAGATAAGACTCCATATGAGATGTGGACGGGTCAAAAACCCTATATGTCATATCTACGAGTTTGGGGTTGTCAAGCTCATGTAAAGCGTTTACAAAGTAGTAAGCTTGAACCTAAAACTGACAAATGCCTGTTTGTGGGATATCCTAAGGAAACTAAAGGATATCAATTCTACAATCCAACTGAGAACAAAGTGTTTGTTGCTCGAGGAGCCACTTTCTTAGAGAAAGATTTTCTCTACAAGAAAGATAGTGGGAGTAGAATAGAACTCGGAGAAGTTCCAGAACCACAAGAGAATGTATAACGATCTACAGAAACTGAGATGGAAGTTGACATGGGAACTCATGAAGATGAGCAGCCTGAGTCAACAACACAAGAACCTAGAAGGTCTAGTAGATCTCGTCATGAACCTGAGAGATACGGATTTCTCGTAACTGACGATCAAGATTTGATCTTGGTGGACTCTAATGAGCCCGTGAACTACAAACAGGTTTTAGAAAGTCCAGATGCAGATAAATGGCTACAAGCATGAGGGACAATAAAGTTTGGACTTTGATTGATCCTCCTGTTCAGGCAAAGGTTGTCGATTGCAAGTGAATTTTCAAGTTAAAACCTGGCGGGATCTTCAAGGCACGACTAGTGGCTAAAGGTTTCAGACAGACTCATGGTATAGACTATGATGAAACCTTCTCCCCTGTCGTGATGCTCAAGTCCATTCGGACAATGCTCGCTATTGCTGCATATTATGACTATGAGATATGGCAGATGGATGTTAAGACGGCTTTCCTGAATGGAAACCTACTCGAGGATGTTTACATGAAGCAACTCGAGGGATACATCGATCAAGAGCATCCAAATCGTGTATGCAAGCTTCAGAGGTCCATCTACGGACTAAAGCAAGCATCTCAGAGTTGGAATCTTCGTTTTGATGAGGCAGTAAAAGGTTACGGCTTCATAAAGAATGAAGATGAGCCTTGTGTTTACAAGAAGGTTAGTGGGAGCAAGATAGTTTTCCTTGTCCTATATGTGGACGACATCCTGCTCATAGGAAATGACGTTCCCATGTTGAAAGATATCAAACAATGGTTGGGGAGTGTATTTTCTATGAAAGACTTAGGAGAAGCTGAAATGATACTGGGTATCAAAATCTATAGAGATAGATCAAAGAGGCTTCTAGAACTAAGTCAAGAAGGGTACATAGACAAAATATTGAAGAGGTTCAATATGTCTAACTCTAAGAATGGTATGGTACCATTCAGACATGGCCTTCTCTTGAAGAAGAACCAATATTCTTCAACAAGAGAGGAGAGAGATACAATGAGCAGAGTTCCATATGCTTCGGCAATAGGATCTATCATGTATGCCATGTTGTGTACCCGCCCGGATGTCGCACATGCACTGAGCATGACTAGCAGATACCAACAAGATCCGGGAATGACTCATTGGACTGCAGTCAAAGCAATCCTAAAGTACTTGCGAAGGACTAAAGGATTGATGCTAGTGTATAGAGGACAATAACAACTCACGTACAAGGTTACGCTGATGCTGCTTTCCAGACAGATCAAGATGACATGAAGTCACAATCAGGTTACGTGTTTAACCTGAATGGCGGTGCAGTGAGTTGGAAAAGCTCGAAGCAAGATACAACAGCCGATTCTACAACAGAGTCTGAGTACATTGCTGCATCCGATGCTGCAAAGGAAGCTGTTTGGTTAAGAAAGTTCGTGTCAGACATCAGAGTGATACCGAGTATCCAAGATCCGATAGAACTTTTCTGTGACAATAACGGGGGCATCGCACAAGCTAAGGAGCCTCGGTCACACCAGAAAACCAAACATATACTTAGAAGGTTTCACCTCATCCGAGAGATCATTGATCGAGGAGATGTGAAAGTGTGCAAAATAGGGTCAGACGACAATGTAGCAGATCCTCTCACAAAAGCTCTACCGCAGTCAAAGTTTGATAGACATGTAATAGAGATTGGTCTTAAACAGTTTAGGACATAGCCCTACAACGGGCAAGTGAGAGATTGTTGGTGTGTGTGCCCTTTTGAGGGCTATTTATGTAAATAAACTTTGAGGGTTATTTATGTAAATAAGACATTTGTCGTTTGATTGATTATTTATCTGATGAGTTAATTTCATGAAATTATATTCTTGTGCATATTGAATTTCATGAAAACGATCCGCCAAAAGAAACACTCCATGGACTATTAGATCATGAGTGATTCTTTTGAGTAGTACTCGTACGAGGATCCTTAGACCAGAAGTCACTGCATAGTCTTAGGTGAATTAGAGTGTGCTTTGACATAAGCCTAACGGGACCGTAACAGGTTGCCAAGTACGGGTATGATTGGGTACACTATGAGTCACGCTAAGGTATGTAGGTGAAGTGATGGGACTACAAGTCTCTCTTAAATGAGAGATGATATCTTGGCCGCTTGATAGTGAACTGATAAGTGCATGGCCGTGCCCAAGAAATGATAAGGGTTATCATTTGCTTGATTAAGTTCAGTGTCACTAAGAGATCAAGTAAAACGTTTAGCTATATAAGGTTGATTGGTTCCATGCCTTATGCTAAACTGGATATCAGTGTAGAGGACATTACGTAGTATACTCGGAAGGTTGTGTTGAATCACCATTCGACCCTCCGTTCTGAATTGTGTAGTCATTATGTCTTGCTAGAGACCACTAATGATTTATGGATTAATTAATGAGATTAATTTATTCATTGTCAATTTGGAATGGACCTACAGGATCGCACATAAGTGAGTTCGATGATTCAGAATTAATTAAATTGCCTGTTTTAAGTATAAGAGTTATACTTAAATTGATAATATTTAATTAAATGGTTTAATTAAATATTATTGAAGAGTTTTATGGTATTAATTAAAAGTTAATAAATTACCTGGGAAGAATTGAGTTGAGCTGATAAATCAAGGGACCTAATTGTGAATTAAGGTTCTTGACCCATCAGCCTGATCCATGGATCAATGGGTTGATCCATGGTGTTGGTTAAACCCAACTCAGTAAATAATTAATTAATTATTATTTATTATTAATTAAAACAGATACTTCTCAAATCAGAGAAGTATGTGGAGTCTGTTAAAAATGTTTTAACAAACTCAGTTTTAAATATACGTTTGAAAAAGTTTTTTAAAGACCAACAGACTATCAGACTTGAAGAAAAGAGACGTTCTTCCAAAACTATTCTTCCCAGAGAAAAAAGTTTTCTATTAAAAACAGGCAAATTTTGGGGCTAGCACCGGTTCTGAGAGAACTCCAGTGCAAGAACGTAGAGGCAATTCGCTTGAATTGTTCTTTGGTGGTGAACGCAATCTTCCCAAAGGATCCAGGCGACTGCACAACCGATTACGCGTCGAGGGTAAGACCCGAATCCTTTAGTGTTTAGGAATTCCGCCATTTAATTTAGAATTAAATGCCTAAACACAATCCAACAGACATATCCTTGGGATCAAGATTATTCGAGATCGTAGGAAACATTCACTGGCACTCTCTTAGGCTTTATACATAGATACGATTTTGGATCGTTTCAATATGTAAGACTCAAAGAAAGGTTTTCTACCTTTTAGACACGGAGTGCATCTTGTTAGTTTTGAATACAGAAAAGCTATGGCTTGTATCAAAAACTAATATCCACAGTTGACATATCATTTTGTTTCTGTATAAATTCGTTCCTTTATATCATAGAACTAGATAACGGGGTGTGGACAGACATAGTAGATACCGTTATTGGTTAAAGTATTGATATATAAAATGTATGCTCGTAACTGAGATAGTCTGAACATACTAACGATATAGGTTATTGTGTGGTTTGGAAATTAGTTTATCTAAACTAGTTTAAATCACACGGATATGCCCGGGGCATATTGAGTATGACCAGTTTAGATAGAATTGACTTATACTGATCGGCGTAGTCAATTCGGTCCTAGTATTCCGTCTCTCAATCCTGGGATTGGGACGGACGTGAGGGTTGGATATCGTATGCTTTGATTTGCCAAAGAGTGCGGTCAATTGAGGCCTATACCTCGGTAGGTTGGGTATGCGGTGTTTAGCTTCTTACGTGCCGTTGCTAGTCGGAGGAATCCACGTACCTGTTCACCAGGATGATTGTGCTCCCAAGATGAGCTCGTAAAGTATATTATACTAAACCCGGCCGGTGAACTTTATGTTCGGTATAATAAAAGGACGAGTGGTACTAATCTCAGAAATAAAGAAGTCGATGAATTAATTTGTCAGTAAATTGATAAACCAACGAGCGCTAGATCTTTAATGTGGGGAGATAGAATAAAATATAATGGCACAATGTAAAGTTGTTTTCGAGCGGTAGTTCCATAATTGGTCCGATAGTGGCACGACTAATTATGCATTTGACTAATTGACAAGGTGAATTAATTAATCTTAAAGGTTTAATTAATATTTAATCGACAAAGTGAATTAAGAAATTAATTCTACATGAATTAATTAATTCTAAGGGTTCGATTAAATTAAATTAACAAAGTGGGTTAAATAAATTAATTTAAATGGGTCGATTGGAGTTGATTAGTCGGGAAGACTTAGCAGTCAACGAAAGTCAAATTAAAAAGGCCTAACTCGAGAGCCCATTAGGTCTCCATTAGAGCTCCTATAAATAGAAGACTTGAAGCCCAAGAAAACCTAAGGAAGTCTTGCAAGACAATTTTTCTTGCTTTTTTGAGTGAGAAGGTTTAAGAGAGAGAATTTTTTCTTCAAGAATTTTTTCTCAAAAACAAACCAGTTTTCTCACTTGCTCTTGATTGGATTCAAATCAAAGATCATAGCTTTATATTTGGGTTTTATTCTGCCCAGTTTTTCGGATAACTCACCTGAATATTGCTGCCCGGTTCTTCATTTCTCTCGCCGGAAACTTCAAAATTCTGGCGCCGGGTTCTGCTGCTATCCGGTGCGTTTGATTCGGCCTGGGCTTCGTTGATCTCTTCTTGGTGATCCGAAGCTTGGGCTGTCTAGATCACGACTAGGCAGTTCGAATTCCGGCTGCTAGAGTGGTGTTCATATTTAAAGGCAGCAGCTTTTGGGCAGCAGTAGCAGTATATTCATGGCTTGAGTTTTGTGATCAGTTTTTGGTTTGTTTGAGTCCTGTTTTAGAGAGATTTCCTTGTAGGCTAAGCAAGTAGACTTCGATAGATTATTGCCCACGCAATATTCGAAGTTTCTACGGATATATCTATTGGATTTCTATTGGAATCGCAACAAAAGATTGGATTTTTTCTTTAGGCAAGGGACTTCGCTACAAAAGGTATAATCTTTAAATTCTGCTTTTATTAAAGATTGAATCTTTTGTGTCCCGAGTAATAAATTAAATAAGTATAAGCCAAGATCCGTTCATGGGTAAACTAATTCGCATTGCACGAAAGTGAGGTTTTCGATTTAGCCTGGGCTTGTTCAGTTTTCCTTCAAATCTATCTAAAGAACAGTCTCCTAAGACGGTTAAGGAGATAGAAGCCATGAAATCAGTTTCTTATGCTTCAGCTGTAGGAAGTCTCTATTAGTTTTGAATACAAAAAAGCTTTGCTTGTATGAAAAACTATTTTTCAGTTACATATCGATTATGTTTCAGTATTATAAATTTTCCCTTTATATCATATGTATAGATGATAAGGTGCCGGGTGTAGTATAGTAGATCTTATCATTGGTTAAATTTATGATATATAAATAATGCTCATAACTGAGATAGTTTGGACATACTTTCGGTTTAGGTTATTGTATGATTCAAAAAAATAGTTTGTCGAGATTAATTGAATTATACGAATGTCCCCAGGGCATATTGAGCAGGACCTATTCAGGATCGAATTAACTTGTACTGATATTCGTAGTTAATTCAAATCTAATATTATAATCTCTTAATCCCTATACTAGAGCGGGCATGAGAGTTAGACATAGTGTACTTTGATTTGCCAAAGGGTGCGGTCAATTGAGGCCTAGGTCTCGGTAAGTTGGGTATGCATGTTTGACTTCTTATTGTGCCATTGCTTGTCGAAAGTGAAGGAAAACAGAACAAGCCCAGGTTAAATCGAAAACCTCACTTTCGTGCAATGCATTCCAGAATCGGAAGCTTTCGACAAAGCTCAGGCTCAAATTCATTTTCCCATGAACGGATCTAGGCTTATACTTATTTAATTTATTAAATTGACATCTAACGCACAAAGATTATATCTTTAATTAAAAGCAGAAGGATTAAAGGTTATACCTTTGAAGCGAAGTCCAACACAATAAGAAAAACCGAATCTTTATATGCGAATACCACCGAAATCCAAATGATGACTCCAAGAAAACTTTGAATATTGTTTGGGCAATAATCTATCGAAGTCTACTCGCAAAGCCCACGAAACCCCACAAGAAAGTCTCTCAAAAATCAAATTCAAAACTGCCCAAAAGATCCGATTAAACTGCTGCCCCTTTTCGCCAAAACTGCTGCTGCCCACGAAAAATACATCACCAAAATCGATCTAAAAATCCTTTCTTTGCCGTGATCTAGACAGCCCACATCATGGATCACCAAAAGAGAGAAAAACACAATGAAAAGGCCGAATCACATGCTCAAAGATTGAATTTTTTCTTCATCAAAACCGAGAAAACAAAACTGGGCAGCTTGGGCCAAAAACTGGAAAATTCGGCCAACAAAAAACTGGGAGCTTGTATGTTTAATCCATTTGGGCTGAATCCAATCTTCGAGCAAGCGAGAAATCTAGTTCGTTTTTGAGAAAGAATTCTTGAAGATAGAGGAATTCTCTCTCTAGAACATTCTCACTCAAGAAATCAAGAGCTGTCTTGCAAGACTTCCTTAATGTTTCTTTGGCGTTAAGTTTTCTATTTATAGAGAGCTTTAATGAGACCTAGTGGGCTTTTGAGTTGGGCCTTTTAATTTTTCTTTCGTTGACTGCTTAGTCTTTCCTAGACTAATCAACTCTAATCGACCCATTCGAATTAATTTATTAACCCACATCGTTAATTTAATTTAATCGAACTCTTAGGATTAATTAATTCATATAAAATTAATTTCTTAATCCACTTTGTCAATTAAATATTAATTAAACCTTTAGGATTAATTAATTCACTTTTTCGATTAGTCAAATGCATAATTAGTCGTACCACTATCGGACTAACTACGGAACTACCACTCAAAAATGACTTTATATCGCGCCACTATATTTTCTTCTATATCCCTACATTAAAGATCTAGTGCTCGTCGGTTTATCAATTTACTAACAAACTAATTCACCTACTTCTTGGTATCCGATATTAGTACCACTCGACCTTCTTATTATACCGGACATAAAGTCTACCGGCCGGGTTTAGTATAATAAACTTTACGAGCTCATCTCGGGAGCACCATCAACCCGACGAACCAGTACACGGATTCCTTTGACTAGCAATGACACGTAAGAAGCTAAACACCGCATACCCAACCTACCGAGGTATAGGCCTCAATTGACCGCATTCTTTGGAAAATCAAAGCATACGATATCCAACTCGCACGCCCGTCCCAATCTCAGAATTGAGAGACTGAATACTAGGACCGAATTGACTACGCCGATCAGTACAAGTCAATTCTATCCAAACTGGTCGTGCTCAATATGCCCTGGGCATATCCGTGGGATTTAATTAGTTTAGATAAACTAATTTCCAAACCACACAATAACCTATACCGATAGTATGTTCAAACTATCTCAGTTACCAGCATACTTTTTATATATCAATACTTTAACCAATAACGGTATCTATTATGTCTTTCCACACCCCGTTATCTAGTTCTATGATATAATGGAACAATTTAATACTGAAACAAAATGATATGTCATCTGTGGATATTAGTTTTTGATACAAGCCATAGCTTTTATGTATTCAAAACTAACAGAAAGGAAACCATGTACCAGCACGTCCGGGGTGATAGTGCTCCTGAGATGAGCTCGTAAGGATATTATACTAAAACCAGTCAATGAATTTTTGTCTGATATAATAATAAGGTCGAATGGTACTAGTCTTAGATAACCAAGAAGTTGATAAGTTGATTTATTAGTTAATTAATAAATTGACGAGCACTATATCTTTGACGTTGGGAGATAAGATAATAATTAAAGTATGCGCGAAGTAATTTCATTTTTGAGCATTAGTTCCATAATTAATTCATTAGTGGTATGATTAATTATGAATTAGATTAATTGGAAAAGTGGATTAAATAAATATTTACCCTTGGGTTAATTAATATTTAATTAATAAAGTGGGTTACGAAATAATCCTTGGGTCGATTAATATTTAATTGACGAAGTGGGTCGAATAAATAATCCTTGGGCTAATTGAGGATTGACTAGTCTAGTGAAGACTAAGAAAGTCAATTAAATCCAATTAGTAAGGGCCAACTCAAAAGCCCACTAGGTCTCCCTTGAAGCTCCTTATAAATACATAATATCTTGACATTCAAGACATAAGAAACTTAGGAGGCAAGATTTGCATAGAAAGAGAAGGAGTAGTCTAGAGAGAGAACTTCATCTTCTTCATTGGAGATCTTTTTTGAAGTCTACTAAGGATCCTTCTTCCTCGAAAAGCTTAGCCCAAATTAGGACTGCTGCCGCTCGATTTCTTTTAGGTTGTCCGGCGCGATTTTATTTATGGCGCTGCTGCCCGATTTTAGTTTTTCCGGCGATGAACTATGGCGAAATGCCCTTGGATTGCGGCTTGCTGATCCACGGTTTTCGTGTGCTGATCGCATCTGCCCCGGTCATTTCATTGAGGTTGGTGCTGCTTGGATTTCGCGGCAGTTCCTATTTTGGGCAGCGGCTGTCCAGAATTTTTAGGCAGCAGTTTTTGAGTTTTTTGAGGCTAGTTTCTTGTGGGTATCTTGGATTTTGATAGATATACCCGGTAGATAGTTGCCCACTCAACTTCTGGGTTTATTAGAGTCGTTTGAGGGATTTTCTAGTGGGTTTCGCAATCAAAGATTGGATTTTTCTTATTTGCGAGGGATACGCTTCAAAGGTGTAATCTTTATCTTCTGTTCTAATTACAGATTTAATTTTTAGCGTGTCATTTAATAGATCTAACAAGTATAAGCCTAGATCAGCTCATGGGAATTTTTTTTAGAGTTTGGGCTCGATCAAAAGTCTCCGATTATAGAATGCATAGCACGAAAGTGAGATTTTTGATTTGGTCCGGATTGGATCTTGATTCCTTCAGTCTCATGTATGCAATGTTGTGTACGAAACCTGATATTTGTTATGTCATTGGTATGGTTAGCAGATATCAGAGTAATCACGGAAAAGCTTATTGGGAGGCTGTAAAGTGCATCCTCAAGTATGTGCACAGAACGAGAAACCAAGTTTTGGTCTATCAGGCGCTTGAACTTATGCCTAGGGGGTTACACAGATTCTGATTTTCAAGGTGATAAGGACAAGAGTAAGTATACCTCTGAGTAAATCTACCAAGTTTTGGTCCATCAGGCGCATGAGCTTATATGTGGCGGACTCTACCATGGAAGTTGAGTACATTGCAGCCTCAGAGGTGACAAAGGAAGCAGTATGGCTCAAGAACTTCTTAGTGGACTTAGATGTGATTACTGAGTTACCCAGGTCTATCATAGAATATTGTGAAAAAAATGGTGCAGTAGCCAATTAGAGGGAACCATGAGCCCACAAAGCGAGTAAGCACATAGAGCGCAAGTACCACCTGATACGAGAAATTGTTAAGAGGGGAGACGTGGTCGTGGAAAAGATAGCATCAGCAGAGAACCTTACAGATCCATTCACGAAGTCATTGACTGCAAAAGTCTTTGAGACTCACGTGGAGGGCATGAGAATTAGATACTTAGCTAAGCCTTGACTGTTCTCCAGATTTTAGTATAGCAATAGATTAATGTAATTAAACAATTTTATACTTTCAGTGCGGCTTGAGTATTAGTGGGAGATTGTTGGTTTGAATACTAAAAGCTTTGCTTGTATGAAAATTATTTCCCAGTTTATTTATCTATTAGATGTTTTAGTTAAATTGTTTTATGTTTTTACATATGTTGTCCAATTATATCATGTGACTAGATGATAAGTTGTCTGGTGTAACACAGTAGATCTCATCATTGGTTAAAGTAATGATATATAAATGAGGCTCAAGTAGAGATAGTTTTGGACATACTGTCAGTTTAAGTTATTATGTGATTCTGAAATTAGTTTATCTAAACTAATTGAATCACATAGATATGCTCGGGGCATATTGAGGATGACCAATTTGGGTTGAATTGTCTTGTACTGATTTAATAGACTATTCAATCATAGTATTTTATCTCTTAATCCCTAGACTTGAACAAACATGAGGGTTAAGCATAGTGTACTTTAATCTGCCAAAGAGTGCGGTCACTTGAGGCCTATATTATTGGTAGGTTGGGTGTGAAAGAATATCTGCCCGGGCCTAGCCAGAAACTCACTTTCGTGCTATGCATTCCAGAATCGGAATCTCTGGCCAGGCCTAGACGCTAGCACAATCGCTATTCCAACCCTTTTGAAATAACATTGCCCAGGATCTGAGTTTGCACTTATTCGATTTACCACGCAACAAAAATTCTTAATTAAAGTGGAAACATAAGAATTACCTATTGAAGCGTATACTCAGGTGATTCTCTTGTATGCCTCAAGACTTTGCTTGTATGCTGTGTGGGCAGCAATCTAACTAACAATTTGATCAGCTAATCACCACAATCCACCTGCCAGAAAATTCCAGCACCGCTGCACCTGGCGAGTACAATCTACGCACCGCCCGGAGAGAGAGAAAGCTTCACGCGTTGCTGCCAAAAATTGGGAAAATTCGGCCAGCTAAAAATCTTGAGAAATCCAATTTATAGAGAGAGAAAATTTTCTCTGTCTAGATTCTTGAATTATGAATCTATTGAATTGTCTAAGTGGAATAGCTAATCCTTGTCTATATATAGAGTTACAAGAGAGACCCCAAGTTGGTTTAGGATTGGTCTTCCTAATGGGTTTTGGTAATTAATTAGTTTCCAAATCCAATTAGGTAACCAATCTGATAGGATAAACCAAATCCTATTAGATTTCCTAATCTTTAGGATTTTCTAATTCTAATTGAAACTTAAGACTTAATTAATTAAATAAATAATTCCACTTTGTTAATTACTTAATTAACCATTAGGAATAATTAATCAATTAATTAATTCTGCCTATTCAATTAACCTATTACAAAATTAATCGTACGGATTAATTTTGGCACTACCATCCTACACCAGAATTGCTTCTGGAATAAATTAATTAATTTATATTCATAATATCCCCATATCAAAGATATAGTGCTTGTAAATTTATTAATTTACTGATAAATTAATTAATTAACTTCTTTAATTTTGAGACTAGTACCACTCGACCTTTTTACTGTACCGGACATAAGTCCACCGGCCGAGTTTAGTATAATAAATATTACGAGCTCATATCGGGAGCACCATCACCCCGGACGCACTGGTACATGGTTTCCTTTTGATAAGCAGCAGCACACCAAGCAACCAAACAAGCGCACCTAACCTACCGAGACTATTGGCCACAATCGACCTCACCAATTGGCAGATCAAAGTACACTATGTCTAATCCTCATGCCCGCTCGAGTCTAGGGATTAATAGATAGAATACTAAGAATGATTTGTCTATTAAATCAGTACAAGACAAATCATTCCTATTAGTAAAGTTCAATACGCCCCGGGCATATCTATATGATTCAATTTGTTTAGACAAACCAATTATCCGAATCACATAATAACCTAAACCGACAGGTTGTCCAAAGCTGTCTCGGTTATGAACCTCATTTATATATTATGTCTTTTAACCAATGATGAGATCTACTGTGTCACACAAAACACCTCATCATCTAACTACATAATATAAAATGACAAATAATGCGCAACTAAATTTGACCAAAACATTAATCGATATATTAACTGGAAAAAAGTACAACACAAGCATAGCTTATGTATTCAACTCCAACAATCTCCCACTAATACTTAAGCTGTGTTGTAAGTATACGTCTACATTAAAATCCTATACAATCTGCTACTATATATCTAGAAAAACTGTCATGGCTCTCCTAAGTATCTGATCCCCATGCCCTCCACGTGAGCCTCAAAGACTTTTGAAGTCAATGTCTTCGTGAACGGATCTGTAGGGTTATCCTCTAATGCTATCTTAGCCACGACCACGTATTCCCTCTTTACGATATCTCGTATCAGGTGTACTTGTGCTGTATATATTTACTCGCCTTGTGGGCTCGTGGTTCCTTCGAGTTTGCTACTGCACGGTTGTTATCACAATACACCGTGATAGACTTCTGAAAACCAGGAACCACATCAAAGTCCACTAGGAAGTTCATTAGCCACACTGCTTCATTCACTGCCTCTGATGCGGCAATGTATTCAGCCTCCATGGTAAAGTCCGCCACATATTTTTGCTTGACACTCCGCCAAACTATGGCTTCACCTCCTAGAGTAAACACATACCTTGAGGTAGACTTGCTATTGTCCTTGTCACCTTAGAAATCTGAATCTGTGTAACCTCGAGGTACCAGCTCAGGTGCCTAATAGACCAACACTTAGTCTCTCATTCTGCACAAATACTTGAGAATGCATTTTAGTGCCTCCCAATAGCTTTCCCGGGGTTACTCTGATATCTACTTACAATGCCAACGACATAACAGATATCATGTCTCATACACAACATGGCATACATGAGACTTCCTACTGCCGAAGCATAAGGAACTGTCTTCATAGCCTCTATCTCCTCAACAGTATTGGGAGACTGTTCATTAGACAGATGCACTCCGTGTCTGAAATGTAGAAAACCTTTCTTGCATTCTGTATGTTAAAACGGTCCAGAATTATATCTATGTATGAAGCTTGGGAGAGCGTTAACGAACATTTCCTACGATCATGAATTATTTTGATCCCAAGGATATGTCCAGCTTGCCCTAAGCCCTTCATATCAAACTGCTTAGATAGCCATACCTTTACGTCTGATAACACTTTCTTGTTGTTGCCAATCAATAGAATGTCATCTACGTAAAGCACAAGAAACACCACTGAGTTTTCATCACGTCTGCGGTACACACATTGCTCATCCAGACACTGAGTAAATCCGTATGACTAAATTACCTCATCAAACTGGATGTTCCAAGATCTGGATGCCTGCTTAAGTCCGTAAATGGACCTCTTAAGCCTGCAAACCTTATGCTCTTGGCCTTTTTTAACGAATCCCTCTGGTTGCTGCATGAAGATGGTTTCCTCAAGACTTCTGTTTAGGAAAGCTGTCTTGACATCCATCTGCTATATCTCATAATCTAAATGAGCAGCTATGGCCAAGAGAATCCGGATCGACTTAAGCATGGCTACCGGGGAGAAGGTTTCCTCATAATCGATTCCCTCTTTCTGAGTATACCCCTTCGCCACCAGTATAGCTTTAAAGGTTTCCACATTTTCATCAGGTCCTCTCTTACGTTTGTAGACCCACTTGTATCCAATGGGCTTAAACCTATAAGGCAACAAGCTCCCAAACTTGATTGTGGTCCATTGACCCCATCTCGGATATCATTACCTTTCGCCAAGATTCTGCATCTTTATCTTAGAGAGCCTCATTGTAGTTAACCGGGTCAGGTTCAGGCGTGCCTGGGACTAGGTCTCATGCCTCTCCCATGCCAATGAACCTGTTGGGCTGTCTTACAACCCTCCCACTATGACGAGGCACCACCTGTGTAGGAACATCATCTGTGATCTCTTGTGCAGTATGTGGTGTATCTACTTGTGCTGGTGAATCAGGATTATTAGTTTATCTCCTAAGCTCTTCTAGTACTATCTTACTCTTGGGCTTGTGATCTAGGATATAGTCTTCCTCAAAAAATCTAGCTTTGGTACTAAACACCACCTTCTGATCTTTAGGACTATAAAACAAACCACCTTTCATTCCCCTAGGATATCCTACAAACAGCATTAATTCAGTTCTCGCATCTAACTTAGCCGTATCTGCCTTAAGCACATGTGCTGGGCAACCCCAAATTCTGAGATGTCTTAGACTGGGCTTGCGCCCATTCCACAATTCCAATGAGGCACGGTTTTAGATGGTACAAGATTAAGAATATACATCGCCATTTCTAAGGCATATCCCCAGAACGAACTTGGCAAATCAGTATAGCTCATCATAGACCTAACCATTTCCATGAGAGTCTGATTCCTCATTTCTGCTACACCGTTCTGCTGTGGCGTGCTAGGTGCAGACAACTGAGACTGAATTCCGACCTCACTGAGGTATTCTCGAAATTCATGGGACAGTTACTCCCCACCATGATCTGAACACAGTGTCTTGATACTCTTACCACGATGCTTCTCCATATCTGCCCGATACTCTTTGAACTTGCCAAAACATTCAGACTTGTGACACATTAGGTAAATGTACCCGTACCTTGAGTAGTCATCCGTGAACATCACAAAATACTCGAACCCACCTCATGCCTGGACCGCCATTGGTCCACACAAATCAGAATGAATCAACTCTAATACTTCCTTAGCTCTATAACCTTTTGTCTTAAAAGGTCTCTTGGTCATCTTACCTTCTAAGCAAGATTCGCAGGTTGCATAGCTGTCAATCTCTAATGAACCTAAAGGTCCATCATTGACCAACCTCTGAATTCTACTAAGGTTTATATGACCTAGCCTGAGATACCAAAGACAGTTTTGATTCATTTCAGAAGGTTTCTTCCTCTTATTAATGTTAGACAAAGAGCTATTTGTTTCTGTGTTTTGCGCAACAGGGGAATTAGAGTTAACCAAAAATAAATTGTCAACCAATGAACCAGAACAAATAAGTTTCCCATTTCTTCAAATAAATACAGACTTATCAGAAAAAACAAACTTATAACCGTTTTTTTAGAGTTTAGAAACCGAAATAAGGTTCTTTCTACACCTCGGCACATAAAGATAATTAACTAACTCTAATCTACAATTTTTGAAATTTAAATTGACAACTCCCATTGCTTCTACTGACACTCTTGTAGTGTCGCCCATGTAGATGTTCAATTCGCCCTCTCTAAGCTTCTGGGTTACTTGGAACCCCTGCAAGGAATTACAAACATGATCAGTGGCGCCTGAATCCACACGCCAAGTATCTGTGGGAATCACCGCTAAACATGTCTCAGTAATTAGGGCAGAAACTATCGTACCTTTAAGCTTTGGGTAATCCGCTTTCCAGTGTCTCATTTTACCGCACTTGAAGCACTTGCCTTTGGGCTTGCTCCTCTTTGCGGTCTCGGGCTTTGCAGTAAGTTTCCCGGTATTCTTCTTCTTCTTATTCTTCTTGACTTTATGCGTAGAAGAAGAACCTGGAGCCTTTACTGCGACCAAGGCTTGCTTCTTCTCGTGAAAGATGCCTTCGGTCGCTACCAAATCAGTTAAGAGCTCGGGTAGAGTATAAACTCTTTGGTTCATGTTACAAATGACCCAAAACTGCTCAAAAACAGAGGGTAGACTCTGGAGGATAATATCTATCTGACTTTCTGGGTCAGTTTCTCCTCCCAACACCTCTATCTCATTGATGTTACTGATCATGTGTAGCACATGATCTCTCACCGATCCGCCTTCAGCCATCTTTGAGTTCATTAATTTCCTCATGGCTACTTGCCTAGCAGTCCTGCTTGATGCGCGAACATCTCTCTCAGGTGAGCCATCATGTTTAAGGCAGAGACCATGGGATGAAGCTGATGTTGTAGCACATTTGACACAGAGGCTAAAATATAGCACCGCGCCATCTCATCCGCTTTTCTCCACCGGGCATAAGTATCCTTATCCTCTTGAGGAGAGTTCTCATGAGGCACATCTGCACATACTTCAGTGAGCACAAACTTATACTGCTCAGCCGTCAGGACTATGTCCAAGTTCTGACTCCAGTCGACATAATTGGTTCTAGTTAATTTATTGTCTTTCAAAATAGCAGCTAAGGGGTTGAATGCCATATCGATAAAACTATAAAATTAACAAATAGACAATGTTTCAGTTATTAACCTAGAATTTCGAAAACATGAAATTCTATTAATTATTGACTTCCCTCAAAACAATAATTATAATCCACCAACATATCATCCACCGGGATTCTCGCAAGCCACACAGTGTGGACGTTTACGCTAACTCACATTCGTTTGAGAAGAACTAAGTTCATTAACTACACCATCTGACCAAATGATCTATTGATCAATGTACCTAATAGTCGGTGCTTTCAGCCATACAAATAAGTAGCGTAACCTCTTGGGAGGAATACTGCAGATCGTACACTAAGTGTATACCATTACGTGACTTCTGAGTTTGTTACCTCAGGATAGTGCGCCTCAGATGGAGAGGGTGTCGCATTTCTCCTAGTTAAACTCGCTCTAGTCATCTTACTCAGAAATTCATAATCTAGCGATCACGGGGCAGGACTCATCCGAATGGAGGAAGGCCCTAATGCCAATGCGCAAGCGCACCCATATCGCATATGAACTCGTAATTATGGCCATGGTAATATTAAACCAACCCGCTCCCACTTAGATTTCCAAATTGAGGGTTTTTCTGGATTTGACATGCAATTAACTAACCCTAAGTTATATGTAACCATAAAACCAACATGCTTTAAAATCATGCATCTAAATACAGCATAAAATAAAGAATAAAAATTAAAACAATAAGTAAGGGAAATAAATATGAAAAATAAATACCCCGACTATTATAGTTTTAATTGCTTCCATCTTCTGTCTTGATCTCGTGTCCCGTTACATCACTCAATGGAGAGAGTCTTGAACTTCAAAAATGAAAACTGGAGGAAAAAATCGGGCCAAAACCGCGGCCCGAACAGGCCGCACGAGCGTAGCACGCCCAAAGGGGCTACTGCCCCCCGTGGTAGCGGCGCTGTCGGCGGTTGGTTGCCAGTCGCCTCCTGCCACCACCCCCTCATTCACTTTTCCCAAGCTATTTGGTCTTCTTCCAATTCATTATGAGTTTTCCTGGGTTTCTACGAATTAACGATAACCCAAAACCCATGAATTCAAGTTGCCCACCATAACACCTTTGATTACAAAAAATTAATTATCCTACTATAAGGCTTTCTAGGAAAATTAAATAATCGATATTACATAGAAAAAATCCTACTATAGATTTAATCTAATCCTACACGGCTTCCAGCACGTGGTTATACTATTACAAACATTCATAATAAAATCAAATCCATACATGTCCCGGAGTTTAATTAAAACCCATACAAACGTAACCATAATAGTCGGGATTTCTTAACCACCTGCAAATAAAACCATGTAATAAATCAAACAAGCACAAAACCCAAAACCAGACTATGGTACCAATTAAAAGATTGCCACAGGATCTGGGTTCACACTTATTCGATTTACCAAGTAACAAAAATTTCTAATTAAAAGCGGAATCTTAGAAAAGTACCTTTGAAGCGTGCACTTAGGTGATTCTTTTGTATGCCTCAAGACTTTGACTTCATGTTGTGTGGGCAACGAACTAGAAATCAATTGATAAGCTAATCACCACAATCCACCTGCTACAAAATTCTAGCACCGCTGCACCTAGCACGTACTGTAAACGCATCGCCTGGAGAGAAAAAGCTGTGCGCAGCTGGTATAAAACAGGCCAAAAATTCAGCCAAGGGAGGAAGAAAACCAGCCGCAAATAATGCCCAAAAATTCGACTTGGAGAGAGAAAATTTTTCTCTCTCTAGGATTTTCTCTCTCTAGATTCTTGAATTATGAATCTATGGAATTGTGTGGCTTGAATAGCTAATCCCTTCTCTATATATTGAGTTACAAGAGAGATCCCAAGTTGGTTTAGGATTGGCCTTCCTACTGGGTTTCTGTTTCCTTCAATCCTGTTCCTGGACTGATACACATCCAACTGTCACAGGGATTCACTTATCCCAATCCAGTTCTTGGGATGATTCACAACCAAATGATACAGGGATTAGTATAATAAACTTTACAAGCTCATATCGGGAGCACCATCACCCTGGATGCATCGGTACATGGTTTTTTTTCGACAAGCAGCAACACACCAAGTAACTAAACACGCGCACTCAACCTACCGAGACTATTGGCCACAATTGACCTCACCCTTTGGCAGATCAAAGTACAGTACACTATGTCTAATCCTCATGCCCGCTCGAGTCTAGGGATTAAGAGATAGAATACCAAGAATGATTTTTCTATTGAATCAGTACAAGACAAATTATTCTTAATGGTCAAATTCAATATGCCCCGGACATATCTATATGATTCAATTGGTTTAGACAAACTAATTATCCAAATCAGATATACCTCGGTAGGTTGGGTATGCGGTGTTTAGCTTCTTGCGTGCCGTTGCTAGTCGGATGAATTTACGTACCGGTTCGCTGGGTTGATGGTGCTACCGAGATGAGCTCGTACGGTTTATTGTACTAAAACTGGCCAGTGAACTTTATATCCGGTATAATAAGAAGGTTGAGTTGTACTAATATTGTTTGTGCTTAAATTGATAAACCGACGATCACTAGATCTTTGATGTGAGGAGATAAAAGAAAATAAAGTGGCGCGTTGTAAAGTCATTTTTGAGCGATAGTTCCATAATTGGTCCGTTAGTGGTATGATTAATTATGTATTTGACTAATCGATAAAGTGAATTAATTAATTGTTAGTTTTGAATACAGAAAAGCTATGGCTTGTATCAAAAACTAATATCCACAGATGACATATCATTTTATTTCAGTATAAATTTGTTCCTTTATATCATAGACCTAGATAACGGGGTGTGGACAGACACAATAGATACCGTTATTGGTTAAAGTATTGATATATAAAAAGTATGCTCGTAACCGAGATAGTCTGAACTGTTAGTTTTGAATACAGAAAAGCTATGGCTTGTATCAAAAACTAATATCCACAGATGACATATCATTTTATTTTAGTATAAATCTGTTCCTTTATATCATAGAACTAGATAACGGGGTGTCGACAAACACAGTAGATACCGTTATTGGTTAAAGTATTGATATATAAAAAGTATGCTCGTAACCGAGATAGTCTGAACATACTATCGGTATAGGTTATTGTGTGGTTTGGAAATTGGTTTATCTAGACTAGTTTAAATCACACAGATATGCCCGGGGCATATTGAGCACGACCAGTTTGGATAGAATTGACTTGTACTGATCGGCGTAGTCAATTCGGTCCTAGTATTCCGTCTCTCAATCCCGAGATTGGGACGGGCGTGAGGGTTGGGTGTCATATGCTTTGATTTGCCAAAGAGTGAGGTCAATTGAGGCCAATACCTCGGTAAGTTGGGTATGCGGTGTTTAGCTTCTTGCGTGCCGTTGCTAGTCGGAGGAATCCACGTACCGGTTCGCTGGGTTGATGGTGCTCCCGAGATGAGCTCGTAAGATTATTATACTAAACCTGGCCAGTGAACTTTATGTTCGGTATAATAAAAGGCCGAGTGGTACTAATCTCGGAAACCAAGAAGTCGGTGAATTAATTTGTCAGTAAATTGATAAATCGACGAGCACTAGATCTTTAATGTGGGGAGATAGAAAAAATAATAATGGCGCGATGTAAAGTCGTTTTCGAGCGGTAGTTCCATAATTGGTCTGATAGTGGTACGACCGATTATGCGTTTGACTAATCGACAAGGTAAATTAATTAATCCGAAGGGTTTAATTAATATTTAATCGACGAAGTGAATTTAGAAATTAATTCGATTTTGAATTAATTAATTCTAAGGGTTCAATTAAATTAAATTAACAAAGTGGATAAATAATTAATTTAAATGGGTCGATTGGAGTTGATTAGTCGGGAAGACTTAGCGGTCAACGAAAGTCAAATTTTAAAGCCATTTCTCGAGAGCCCATTAGGTCTCCAATCGAGCTACTATAAATAGAATAACTTGAGACCAAAGAAGGTTAAGAAATCTTGCAAGACAATTCTTGCCCATTTTTAGAGTAAGAAAGTTCTAGAGAGAGAGCTTCTTCCCTTTGAAGTTTTCACTCAAAAACGAACTAGATTTCTTGCTCTCGGATTGGATTCAACCCAAAGATCAAGTCTTCAATTTGTTTTTCAAAAAGGGCTGCTCCAGTTTATATTTTTCGCTGCTCGGTTTTTTCCTGGACAGCTGCTGCCGCAAATTTTTTCCGCCTGGTGCAGATTTCTTCTTCCTCAAGTTTTGCGCGGTTGATTCGAGTATAGCCTGGATCTATCTCCTTCTTTGATGGGTGATCTTCAGGTGGTTCTTGTCTAGATCACCGGTGAAATTTCAGGTGAAAAAAACTGCAGAAATCGGGCTGGGCAGTAGCAGATTTACAGCAGCAGGACAACAGCGTTTTTAGGGTTTTCTACTTGATCAGATTTTGGGATTTGTTGAATTCAGTTTGATAGATTTCTTTGTGGGCTTTCGTGGGTTAATCGAGTAAGCTCCGATAGATTATTGCCCACGTAATATTCGGAGTGTTCTTGGAGAATCGATTGGATTTCTTGTGGAAATCGCAGCAGAATATTTGGTTTTCTTTAAGCAAGGGACTTCGCTTAAAAAGGTAGAATCTTTAACTTCCGCTTTTATTAAAGATTCAATTTTTTTGTGTCCCGATTAATAAATTAAATAAGTATAAGCCTAGATCCGTTCATGGGTAAACTAATTTGAGCCTGAGCTTGGTCGAAAGCTTCCGATTCTGGAATGCATAACACGAAAGTGAGGTTTTCGATTTAGCCCGGGCTTGTTCAGTTTTCCTTCATGAACATACTATCGGTATAGGTTATTGTGTGGTTTGGAAATCGGTTTATCTAAACTAGTTTAAATCACACAGATATGTCCGGGGCATATTGAGCACGACCAGTTTGGATAGAATTGACTTATACTGATCGGCGTAGTCAATTCGGTCCTAGTATTCCGTCTCTCAATCCCGAGATTGGGACGGGCGTGAGGGTTGGATATCGTATGCTTTGATTTGCCAAAGAGTGCGGTCAATTGAGGCCTATACCTCGGTAAGTTGGGTATGCGGTGTTTAGCTTCTTATGTTCCGTTGCTAGTCGGAGGAATCCACGTACCGGTTCACCGGGTTGATGGTGCTCCCGAGATGAGCTCGTAAGGTTATTATACTAAACCCGGCCGGTGAACTTTATGTTCGGTATAATAAAAGGACGAGTGGTACTAATCTCGGAAACTAAGAAGTCGGTGAATTAATTTGTCAGTAAATTGATAAATCGACGAGCGCTAGATCTTTAATGTGGGGAGATATAATAAAATATAATGGCACGATGTAAAGTCGTTTTCGAGCGGTAGTTCCATAATTGGTCCGTTAGTGGTATGACCGATTATGCATTTGACTAATCGACAAGGTAAATTAATTAATCCGAAAGGTTTAATTAATATTTAATAGACAAAGTGAATTTAGAAATTAATTCGATTTTGAATTAATTAATTCTGAGGGTTCAATTAAATTAAATTAACAAAGTGGATTAAATAAATTAATTTAAATGGGTCGATTGGAGTTGATTAGTCGGGAAGACTTAGCTGTCAACGAAAGTCAAATTTAAAGGCCTAACTCGAGAGCCCATTAGGTCTCCTTAGAAGCTCCATATAAATACAACTTGTTAGGCAAGTCAAGACATAAGAAACTTGACACCCAAGTAAAAGGGTAGTGAGAGAAAGTCTAGTCTAGAGAGAGAACTTTGTCTTCCTCGTCAAGTTTTCTCTCGAAGTCGACTAGGAAGCTTTCTTCTTCGAAAATAAACTCAGCCCACTCGAATATAGAGCAGACCGATTGTCCCTTTCATAAAAAAAATCGCTGGTATTCTGCTTGGTAATTTTATTCGCAGCAGCAGCTGCTCGGTTTTTATTTTTAGCGCTGCTGCGCGATTATCCGTCCAGCGAGCAGCTTCGATCCTGGCGTGCTAATCTATTGGTGTTCTCACATTGATCTCTTGCTTGCTTGGTGATCCGTGAGACCCACTGTACAGATCATGGCTGGGATTGGTTGTTCGCACAGCCGGGTGTTGGTTTTAGAGAAGTAGAAATCCAGCGATTTGGGTTTTCTTTGCGCAGTGCTCTGGGCAGCTTGTTTTTGAGTTTCTTGAGAAGCAAGTTTCTTGGGATTTCTTCGATTTGCCGTGGGTAACTCCGTAGACAATAGCCCACACTATTTCGGAGTTAGTATCGGAGTCATTCTTCGGATTTCTTGTGGAAATTGCGCAAAAGATTGGATTTTTCTTTTAGGCAAGGGACTTCGCTACAAAAGGTATAATCTTTAAATTCCGCTTTTATTAAAGATCAAATCTTTTGTGTCCCGATTAATAAATTAAATAAGTATAAGCCTAGATCCGTTCATGGGTAAACTAATTTGAGACTGAGCTTGGTCGAAAGCTTCCGATTCTGGAATGCATTGCACGAAAGTGAGGTTTTTGATTTAGCCCGGGCTTGTTCAGTTTTCCTTCAAATTGGTATCAGAACGTTGGTTTCGGTCTTCTACTTGTTTGATTTATTACACGGCTTTATTTTGGCATTATTATTTTTGTCGAAATGCTTAAACAGGTGGTTATTGGTTTCCCGGCTATTATGGTAGAAATTTAATTTTCATTCATAAACCCCGGGACATGTCCGGGCTCGTATTATTTTTTAATGGAAATTTCTGTAATAGTAATAACCACGAGCTGGAAGCCGTGTAGGATTAGAAAAATCTTGTAGTAGGATTTGATCTAATCATGTCGTCTTTAAATTCCTAGAAAAACCCCTTTGTATATAGGAATTTATGTACTATGACGAAGACGTTATTTTGGGTAACTTATATTCGCGGGTTTTGGTTTATCATAATTTTGGGTGATTCCTAATTACGTAGTAAACCGAGAAAACTCGGGCGAATCGAGAGGAATCCAAATAACGAGTGGGAGCGACACGACTGGAAGTGTCATCGAGGCGTCAAGGAATCAACGATAGAGAAGGCCATAATAGTCGGGAAATTTTATTTGTTTAATTTCCCGTATTTATGTCTTTTCGTTGATTGTGTGATTTTCATTTTATTTTGCATGAACGAAATCCAAACCAAATTTTTTTAAAAGGGTAATGTGCAATTAACTAAGGTAGATTATTCGCATATTAAAACTCCAACGGTTTTATGGGTGCGAATATCCATAGTTAAGATATTGCATGTTAAAACGTAAAAATCCTCAAACTTAATTAAATTCGCGGGTTTTGGTTTAATCGTAATTTTGGGTGATTCCTAATTACGTAGAAAACCGAGAAAACCCGGGCGAATCGAAATTAATTAAAAATCTAAGTGGGAGCGGGTTGGTTAATAGCCCCATGGCCTCCATTACGGGTTCATTGGTGATGTGGTTAAACTTGCGTGTTGGCTTAGACCTTTCTCCCTATCGGATGAGTTTTCAATCACAGATATCACCAGAATGAATTTCTAAAGGGATGACTATAGTGAGTTTAATTGGAGAAAGTTGCGACACCCTCGCTATCCGAGGCGCATTAGTATCCTAAGTAACAAACCTAGAAGTCACGTAATGGCATACACTTAGTGTACTGTTTATAGTATCCCTCCCATTGAGGTTACGCCATCTACGTTTACGACTAAAATTATCGACTATTAATTTCATTGATCATAAGATCGTTGGTCAGATAATGAAATTAATGAACTTCGGTTCTTCTCGAACGAATGTGGGTTGGCGTAGACGTTCACCCATCGTGACTTGCGTTAATCCCGGTGTGAGAGATGTCGGTAGAAGATTATATTTGTTTTCTGAGGATTTTTCAATATTTTCGAAAAAGTATACTGAAACTTGTTTGTTTATTTTCAGTTGATATGTCGTTCAACCTGCTAGCTGTCATTCTGAACCAAAACAAACTCACCGGTCCAAATTACATTGATTGGAAACGTAACCTGGACATTGTCCTTACCGCTGAGGGTTATAAGTATGTGCTTACTGAGGAGTGTCCCCCTAAGCCCAGCGATGATGCCACCCCTGAGCAGTGAGAGCCATATACGAGGTGGCAGAAGGCTGATGAGATGACCAAGTGCTACATCTTGGCTTCTATGTCGAGTGTATTGCAGCACCAGCATCAGCAGATGAGCTCAGCCTACGATATGATGCTCAACCTCAGGGAGATGTTTGGACATCAGGGCAGGGCAGCCAAACAGTCAGCTTTTTCGAAAATATTGAAATCCTAAAAAAAAAATATAATCTTCTACTGACATCTCTCACACCGGGATTAACGCAGGTCAATATAGGTGAACATTATGCCAACCCACATTCGTTCAAGAAGAACCGAAGTTCATTAATTTCACTATCTGACCAACGATCATATGATCAATGAACTTAATAGTCGATAATTTTAGCCGTACATGAAGATAGCATAACCTCGATGGGAGGGATACTAAAAATGGTACATTAAGTGTATGTCATTACGTGACTTCTAAGTTTGTTACTTAGGATACTAATGCCCCTCGGATGGCGAGGGTGCACAAATTTCTCCAATTAAACTCACTATAGTCATCCCCTTAGAAATTCGTTCCGGTGATATCTGTGGTTGAAAACTCATTCGATAGGGAGAAAGGTCTAAGTCAGCACGCAAGTTTATCCACATCATCAATGAACCCGTAATGGAGGCCATGGGGATATTTACCAACCCGCTCCCACTTAGATTTTTAAGTTTGAGGATTTTTATGTTTTAACATGCAATATCTTAACTATGGATATTCGCACCCATAAAACCGTTGAAGTTTTAATATGCGAATAATCTACCTTAGTTAATTGCACTTTACCTTTTAAAAGAGTTTGGTTTGGTTTTCGTTCATGCAAAACAAAATGAAAAAACACACAATCAACAAAAAGACATAAATACGAGAAATTAAAGAAAATAAAATTTCCCGACTATCATGGCCTTCTTTATCGTTGATTTCTTGACGCCTCGGTGACACGTCCCATCAGGTCACTCCAACTCGTTATTTGGATCCCTCTCGATTAACCCGGTTTTCTCGGTTTACTACGTAATTAGAAATCACCCAAAATCACGAGAAACCAAAACCCGTGAATATTAGTTACCCAAAATAACGTCTTCATTATAATACATAAATTCCTATATACAAAGGCGTTTTTCTCAGAATTTAAAGATGACATGATTAGATCAAATCCTACTACAAGATTTTTCTAATCCTACACGGCATCCAGCTAGTGGTTATTACTATTACAGACATTTCCATTCAAAAATAATACGAGCCCGGACATGTCCTGGGGTTTATGAAAGAAAAATAAATTCTACCATAATAGTCGGGAAGCTAATAACCAACTGTTTAAACATTTAAAAAAAAATAATAATAATGCCAAAATAAAGCCGTGTAATAAATCAAACAAGTATAAAGCCAAAACACTCGCTTTCATACCATTTTGAAGGAAAACAGAAAAAGCCCGGGCTAAATCAAAAACCTCACTTTCGTGCAATGCATTCCATAATCGGAAGCTTTCGACAAAGCTCAGGCTCAAATTCATTTTCCCATGAATGGATCTAGGCTTATACTTATTTAATTTATTAATCGGGACATAAAAGATACAATCCTCAATTAAAGCGGAAAGTTCAAAGATTATACCTTTGTAGCGAAGTTCCTAGCAAATACAAAACCAAAACTTCGGGCAAGCGAATTCGATAAGAAATCCAAAGAATAACTCCAATTCGACTCCAAACTAGTGTGGGCTAGTGTCTACGGAGTAGCCCAAGGAAAAACGAAGAAATCCCAACAAACTTGCTTTAGAAAAACTCAAAAAACTGTAAAACTGAATCAGCCCGGAACTGCCCGGACCTCCAACAAATCCGACCACCGGAGCTGCCCAACCCAGTCACGATCTGTACAACCAATCCCATAGATCACTCAATTAAGAAGATCAACGTGAAAACTGATCGTATCTGCACACTTGAAACTGAACAGTCGCCAGATCTTGAGATCGAAAAATCCGATCGGCGCTACCCACAAAGATTCTGGCTGGCGACTAGCTTGGGAAGCAATCTAGGCAAAATAAACTTGAGTTTTTCCAAAGAAGAAAGTTATCCTAGTCGACTTCGAGAAATAACTTGATGTGGAAGACAAAGTTCTCACTCTAGACTAGACTTTCTCTCACTAGGCTTAACTTGGCCTCTAAGTTTCTTATGTCTTGTAAGTTGTCTAACAAGGGATATTTATAGAGAGCTTCTAAGGAGACCTAATGGGCCTTTGAGTTGGGCCTTTTAGTTTGACTTTCGTTGACCCCTTAGTCTTTCCTAGACTAGTCAACTCCAATTGATCCTTTTGAATTAAATCTTTAACTCACTTCGTTAATTTAATTTAATCGAACCCTTAGGATTAATTAATTCATATAGAATTAATTTTCTTAATCCACTTTGTCAATTAAATATTAATTAAACCTTTAGGATTAATTAATTCACTTTATCGATTAGTCAAATGCATAATTAGTCGTACCACTAACGGACCAATTATGAAACTACCACTCAAAAATGACTTTACATCGCGCCACTATTTTTCTTCTATCTCCCCACATTAAGGATCTAGTGCTCGTCGATTTATTAATTTACTGACAAACTAATTTACTGACTTCTTGATATCCAAGATTATTACCACTCGACCTTCTTATTATACCTGACATAAAGTCCACCGATCGGGTTTAGTATAATAAATCTTACGAGCTCATATCGGGAGCACCATCAACCCGGTGAACCGGTACGTGAATTCCTCCAACTAGCAACGACACGTAAGAAGCTAAACTCCGCATACCTAAACTACCGAGGTATAGGCCTCAATTGACCGCACTCTTTGGCAAATCAAAGCATATGATATCCAACTCTTATACCCGTCCCAATCTCACGATTGAGAGACTGAATACTAGGACCGAATTGACTACATCGATTAGTACAAGTCAATTCTATCCAAACTGGTCATGCTCAATATGCCCCGGGCGTATCAGTGTGATTTAATTAGTCTAGATAAACTAATTTCCAAACCACACGATAACCTATACCGATAGTATGTTCAGACAATCTCAGTTACGAGCATACTTTTTATATATCAATACTTTAACCAATAATGGTATCTACTGTATCTTTCCACACCCTGTTATCTAGTTCTATGATATAATGGAACAATTTAATACTGAAACAAAATGATATGTCATCGTGGATATTAGTTTTTGATACAAGCCATAGCTTTTCTGTATTCAAAACTAACAGTTTTAGCATCATTCTGCATCTTTTGGAGTCTCATCTTCCTTAATCTCTTGCTTAATTTTGTCCTCATCTTTCCTGTTTTCTACAAGTGTTTTCCCACTTCTTAAGTTTACCACCAAGCATTTTCGAAATCCTTGGCATTTGGATTTGCACTCTTGGAAGAATCCTCTTGACCTTGATAACATATTGCCCAAAAACATTTTCTATTGCATTAATGCTCTTTGAAGTTCCTCCAAATGCATTAGAATGCATACCAACAATCCTCACTAAACTCTTTATGTGTTCACCCATGTCCTCATTTCGATTTTCTTGATTGGTTTCCCCATTTCCTTGCATTCTTGTATTAAAATTCCTTTGACCATATGCTTGTCATTGATTAGCATTACCAAAGTTATTGGAATTTTGTCTTCCTTCATTTTGAAAG
Organism: Knoxia roxburghii; assembly: GCA_030378225.1. Classification (NCBI taxonomy): domain Eukaryota; kingdom Viridiplantae; phylum Streptophyta; class Magnoliopsida; order Gentianales; family Rubiaceae; genus Knoxia; species Knoxia roxburghii. Next base: position 36,790,345 of record CM059415.1, on the reverse strand, counting down.
TTGCTCCTATATCCATTATTCCCCAAACTTAGGTTATTGCCAACAAAACCAACCTCCTCAACCTCTTCATTACCTTGATTTTCATGATGGGCTTCTTGAAAAGTATTGAAAGCTAAAATTGCCTTTTCCTTAGCTTTTAATTGGTCTTGAAGTAAGGCTACTTGTTTCTCAAGACTTGAAATTCTATTGGTAACCATTGCTTCCTCACTTGGTATAGAATATGCTTGAGGAGCTTCATTTCTTTCATTTTACCACCTTCCAAATGTAAGTGCCGTGTTATCAAACAACTTTCTTACTTGATTCTCTGTCCTAAAATTGATGTAACCCCCGGCACTTGCATTTCCCCCAGCACTTGCACTCTTGAAACCTTTCCCATGCTTCGGCAAATGACTCTCCTAGATGTTTCTTGAATTGTAGAATGTCATTTCTCAACTTCTCGATCTTGTGAGGAGGATAATACTTTAACAAAAACTTTCTCCTCAACTCCTCAAAAGTTTGAATGTTGCCCTTATCTAAAGAGTTAAACCAAGTACTTGCATTATTCTTCAAAGAGAAATGGAATAAAATCCTCTTCATTTTTTCCTTAGTGTGTCCTTCTAATCTTGTTGTATTGCATAACATAAGAAAGTTCTTCACATTAGCATTAGTATCTTCGCCCTCAAATCCTCTAATTGTGACCCATTTTGAATCAAGTTGATTAAGTGGGGCTGAATTTTATAGGTTTCCTCATCATCCCCTTGTAATTTTGTCAATTCTTGAAAATGTGGCTCAAAATACCACCCAAAATTCCTCTCTTCTTGGGCCGTGACGTGACTCCAATATATACATTTTTATGACCCAAAATCATGCATGTTTAGCTTATTTTTAGTTAACTTTCAATGAATATGATATCTTTATGAGCTTACAATGCATTTATAGTTGGATTTGCATGATCTTGTAGTGAAAAGGCATATTAGAGATTTTAGAGAAAACTTAAAGTCTTTTGATGACAAAAGAAGAAAAAACGCAGAATTGGAGCTTAAAGAGAAGAAATTGGAAAGAGCGCAAAATGATGAAGATTCCAAGACCGGTGTCCACTGGGTGCTGGTGTCTGATCGTCACCAACCACGATGTCTGTACGGCGTCATTGCCTGATCGTCGCCGTTCTTGGTGTCCACTCGGCACCATTGCCTGGTCGTCGCCTGGAAAACTACTGTTAAAAAGACAACTTTACCCTTGGCATGATTTAACTTATGTAATTTCAATTTTAGCCCTCTAGAACCTTTCTTAATGGCCAAGGCCTCTTGTAAAGACACATACTATTACACCTTAGTGTTGTTTTACGTTTAGGCATTTAATTCTAAATTAAATGGCGGAATCCCTAAACGCTAAAGGATTCGGGTCTTACCCTCGACGCGTAATCGGTTGTGCAGCCGCCTGGATCCTTTGGGAAGACTGCGTTCACCACCACAGAACAATTCAAGCGAATTGTCTCTACGTTCTTGCACTGGAGTTCTCTCAGAACCGGTGCTAGCCCCAAAATTTTGCCTGTTTAGAGAAAACGTTTTTCTCTTTGTGGGAAGAATAATTTTTCTTTTCTTGGAAGAACGTGTCTCCTGAAGTCTGATTGTCTTGTTAAAAAATTTCAAACGTATATTTAAAAACTGAGTCTGTTAAAACTTTTTTAACAGACTCCAGATACTTCTCTGATTTTAGAGAAGTATCTGTTTTAATTAATTATAAATAATAATTAATAATAATTAATTAATTATTTACTGAGTTGGGTTTTACCAACACCATGGATCAACCCATTGGTCCATGGATCAGGCTGATGGGTCAAGAACCTTAATTCACAATTAGGTCCCTTGATTTATCAGCTCAACTCAATTCTTCCCAGGTAATTAATTAACTTTTAATTAATACCATAAAACTCTTCAATAATATTTAATTAAACCATTTAATTAAATATTATCTATTTAAGTATAACTCTTATACTTAGAACAGGCAATTTAATTAATTCTGACTCATCGAACTCACTTATGTGCGATCCTGTAGGTCCATTCCAAATTGACAATGAATAAATTAATCTCATTAATTAATCCATAAATCATTAGTGGTCTCTAGCAAGACATAATGACTACACAATTCAGAACGGAGGGTCGAATGGTGATTCAACACAACCTTCCGAGTATACTACGTAATGTCCTCTACACTGATATCCTGTTTAGCATAAGGCATGGAACCAATCATCCTTATATAGCTAAACGTTTTACTTGATCTCTTAGTGACACTGAACTTAATCAAGCAAATGATAACCCTTATCATTTCTTGGGCACGGCCATGCACTTCTCAGTTCACTATCAAGCGGCCAAGATATCATCTCTCATTTAAGAGAGACTTGTAGTCCCATCACTTCACCTACATACCTTAGCGTGACTCATAGTGTACCCAATCATACCCGTACTTGGCAACCTGTTACGGTCCCGTTAGGCATATGTCAAAGCACACTCTAATTCACCTAAGACTATGCAGTGATTTCTGGTCTAAGGATCCTCGTACGAGTACTACTCAAAAGAATCACTCATGATCTAACAGTCCATGGAGTGTTTCTTTTGGCGGATCGATTTCATAAAATTCAATATGCACAAGAATATAATTTCATGAAATTAACTCATCAGATAAATAATCAATCAAACGACAAATGTCTTATTTACATAAATAACCCTCAAAGTTTATTTACATAAATAGCCCTCATTAGGGCATATACACCAACAATCTCCCACTTGCCCGTTGAAGGGCTATGTCCTAAACTGTTTAAGACCAAGCTCTATTACATGTCTATCAAACTTTGACTGCGGTAGAGCTTTTGTGAGAGGATCTGCTACATTGTCGTCTGACCCTATCTTGCACACTTTCACATCTCCTCGATCAATGATCTCTCGGATGAGGTGAAACCTTCTGAGTATATGTTTGGTTTTCTGGTGTGACCGAGGCTCCTTAGCTTGTGCGATGGCCCCGTTATTGTCACAGAAAAGTTCTATCGGATCTTGGATACTCGGTATCACTCCGATGTCTGACACGAACTTTCTTAACCAAACAGCTTCCTTTGCCGCATCGGATGCAGCAATGTACTCAGACTCTGTTGTAGAATCGGCTGTTGTATCTTGCTTTGAGCTTTTCCAACTTATTGCACCGCCATTCAGACTAAACACGTAGCCTGATTGTGACTTCATGTCATCTTGATCTGTTTGGAAAGCAGCATCAGCGTAACCTTGTACGATGAGCTGTTCTTGTCCTCCATACACTAGCATCAATCCTTTAGTCCTTCGCAAGTACTTTAGGATTGCTTTGACTGCAGTCCAATGATCTGTTCCTGGATCTTGTTGGTATCTGCTAGTCATGCTCAGTGCATGTGCGACATCCGGGCGGGTACATAACATGGCATACATGATAGATCCTATTGCCGAAGCATATGGTACTCTACTCATTGTATCCCTCTCCTCTCTTGTTGAAGGACCTTGGTTCTTCTTCAAGAGAAGGCCATGTCTAAATGGTACCTTACCATTTTTGGAGTTAGACATATTGAACCTCTTCAATATTTTGTCTATGTACCCTTCTTGACTTAGTCCTAGAAGCCTTTTTGACCTATCTCTATAGATCTTGATACCTAGTATCATTTCGGCTTCTCCTAAGTCTTTCATAGAAAATACAGTCCCCAACCATTGTTTGATGTCTTTCATCATGGGAATGTCATTTCCTATGAGTAGGATGTCGTCCACATATAGGACAAGGAAAACTATCTTGCTCCCACTAACCTTCTTGTAAACACAAGGCTCATCTTCGTTCTTTATGAAGCCGTAACCTTTTACTGCCTCGTCAAAACGAAGATTCCAACTCCGAGATGCTTGCTTTAGTCCGTAGATGGACCTCTGAAGCTTGCATACACGATTTGGATGCTCTTGATCGATGTATCCCTCGGGTTGTTTCATATAAACATCCTCGAGTAGGTTTCCATTCAGGAAAGCCGTCTTAACATCCATCTGCCATATCTCATAGTCATAATATGCAGCTATGGCGAGCATAGTCCGAATGGACTTGAGCATCACGACAGGGGAGAAGGTTTCATCATAGTCTATACCATGAGTCTGTCTGAAACCTTTAGCCACTAGTCGTGCCTTGAAGATCCCGCCAGGTTTTAACTTGAAAATCCACTTGCAATCGACAACCTTTGTCTGAACAGGAGGATCAATCAAAGTCCAAACTTTATTGTCCCTAATGGATTGCATTTCAGATTCCATTGCTTGTAGCCATTTATCTGAATCTGGACTTTCTAAAACCTGTTTGTAGTTCACGGGCTCATTAGAGTCCACCAAGATCAAATCTTGATCGTCAGTTACGAGAAATCCGTATCTCTCAGGTTCATGACGAGATCTACTAGACCTTCTAGGTTCTTGTGTTGTTGACTCAGGCTGCTCATCTTCATGAGTTCCCATGTCAACTTCCATCTCAGTTTCTGTAGATCGTTCTACATTCTCTTGTGGTTCTGGAACTTCTCCGAGTTCTATTCTACTCCCACTATCTTTCTTGTAGAGAAAATCTTTCTCTAAGAAAGTGGCTCCCCGAGCAACAAACACTTTGTTCTCAGTTGGATTGTAGAATTGATATCCTTTAGTTTCCTTAGGATATCCCACAAACAGGCATTTGTCAGTTTTAGGTTCAAGCTTACTACTTTGTAAACGCTTTACATGAGCTTGACAACCCCAAACTCGTAGATATGACATATAGGGTTTTTGACCCGTCCACATCTCATATGGAGTCTTTTCTACTGCCTTAGATGGAATACGATTTAGTAAGTAGGCAGCTGAAAGGAGGGCATAACCCCAAAAGGACATAGGGAGAGTCGCTTGGCCCATCATAGATCGAACCATATCTAATAAGGTCCGATTCCTCCTCTCGGATACACCATTCCATTGAGGTGTTCCTGGCGGAGTCAGCTGTGAAACAATTCCACACTGTTTTAGATAGCCATCGAACTCATCATTAAGGTATTCACCTCCCCGATCGGAGCGAATAGCCTTAATCCTTCTATTTAACTGATTTTCTACTTCATTTTTAAACTCTTTGAACTTTTCAAAAGTTTCACTTTTATACCTCATTACGTAGACATAACCATATCTACTATAGTCATCGGTAAAAGTCACGAAGTATTCAAATCCACCTCTGGCTTGTGTGCTCATCGGTCCACATACATCTGTATGTATTAGTGCCAATAGCTCACTAGTCCTCTCGCCTTTCTTGCTGAAAGGACTCTTCGTCATTTTGCCTTGCAAACAGGGTTCACATGTGTCATATGATTCAAAATCAAATGAACCAAGCACTCCATCCTTATGAAGTCTTTGAACTCGCTTCTCATTTGCATGGCCTAGACGACAGTGCCATAGATATGTTGGACTTAAATCAGATTGAATTAATTTGGCTTTCTTTTCAATGTTATATACCGGTTTCTCTTGGGTCAAATCCAAGATATATAGGCCATTGCACAAATTTGCAACTCCATATAAAACATCTTTTTGATATAAAGACAACGATTTATTACCAATAATAAAACGAAATCCTTTGATATCCAAGCAAGAAATTGAAATAATATTCCTACTCATAGTAGGTACATAATAACAATTCTCTAAAACAATGTTTAAACCGGAAGGCAAAGACAAAATGTAATCTCCAACTTCAACGGCTGCAACTCTTGCCCCGTTGCCTACTCGGAGATCTACTTCGCCTTTCTTTGTCATCCTTCTATTGCTCAGTCCCTGCACATCAGTACAAATGTGAGCCCCACAACCGGTATCTAATACCCATGAGGTGGACATAGAAAGATTAATCTCAATAACAAAGATACCTGAAGCCGAAGGATTCTGTTTCTTCTCTTCAAGAAACAGCTTGCAGTTTCTTCTCCAATGCCCCTTCTGATTGCAATGGAAACATACTGCGTCCTTCTGAGCATTTTTCTTAGCAGGAGGAGTTTGAGGCTGAGCCTTAGGAGCAGTCTTACTGCGAGGCTTCTTGTTTTCAGCAACTTTTGCCTTGCCTTTAAACTTTCTCTTGTTGCCCTTACCCTTTTCCACAACAAGTACTGGCGTTGCCTTCCGAAGGGTTTGCTCAGTATTTTTAAGCATTCCATGGAGCTCAGGAATCGTCCTCTCCATGTTATGCATGTTGTAGTTCACCACAAAGTCATTGTAATCATCAGGCAGTGAAGCCAAGATGATGTCAATGGCTAACTCTCTAGAAAGAGGTGCATTTAATCTCTCTAGGGTATCGATATACCCCTTCATCTTGATCAAATGCGTGCTTACTGACGAACCCTTCGCCATCTTGCACGAGATCAATGCTTTTATCGTAACGAACCTTTCGTTACGGGCTTGTTCACGGAACATTTCCGTTAGTGACACATAAATTTGGAACGCTTCCGAATTCATGAATTGTTTCTGAAGCTCGCCTGACATAGTCGCGAGCATCAGACATGTCACGTCATCGGAATCGCTTTTCAGCTTTTCCCATGCTCGTTGAACCGCAGCCGTAGCATTTACTGGTGGTTCAGGTAAAGCAGCATCTAAGATATTTAGCTTCCTTTCTTGTTTGAGAACGATTCTCAAGTTTCTTTCCCAATCTAAGAAGTTTGGACCAACAAGCTTTTCTTTGTCCAAAATGCTTCTTAGAGTGAGATTAGATGTATTAGTGCTAGTAGATGCCATTTCTACAAAAGAAAATGCAAAATATTAGAATGAGTTTTAAAATATTTTCCACAATAGCCAAAATTGAAATCCCAAACAATTTTGTGTTGGTGCTAGATTGTGGGCCGAAAATCCACAAAGAATCAACCCCAGTCTTGCTTTGGCAAGTATCGTAGGGATTGGGCTCTTTTGGTAGGCAACGTTCAAATCACATCCCTATGTAATTTAACGATTTCCAATTGCATCACTATGCAACTTTTCGGTGATAGGATGAACATTCCAAATGTTTGACACCATCCTATCTTTGCAAAATTAATCCCTAGTCAACTTATCGGGTCAAGCTAGGATTAATTTTCCCAAGTTAAACCATCCCTCAAGGCATCACATCAATAGACACCCACACAGTTTTTCCATAACAAGTGGTAGTGATAAAGTCGGGCATCTAATACCCAAACAGTTTTTCCACTCATTAATGGTAGTGATAAAGTTGGGCACTATTATGCAATAACCCGCCGCACGAAGAAAACCTGAGGCCCTTGGGCTCTCCAAGTCCACCAGACGTTCAACGCTCAAGCGGGCCCCCAAGTATGGAAGCAAAATCAACTCGGGTTTTTGGGATTTTAGTTTGATCGGCTTAACATGCATTGTCGTTTTCATTCATTCACAAAACATAAAATTGCGAAAATGCGATGAATTGGGCTCTAATCTATTACAGGGCCTTTTAACAAAAAAAAAACTTCCTTTTGGGCCTTCATTTTGGGCTTCCGTTCCTGAGCTCCACCATGGACTCCTTTGGAACCTCCTTTTTGGGCCTAACTATTACATAATTATTTAATAGGCACGCAGGCCCAATTTTAAAATGGCTCGCAGGCCCAAAAATTTAAATAATAAATTTTAAGCCCAATTCATGCATAGAAAAACACACAATTGCATATGCTTCATACAAGCCAATTTTATTAGGCCGAATCATTTAATTAGGGATTGTGTAACTCTTACACTATTAAAATTGATCGTGTCATGATCAATTTTAATCAATCCCATGTTCATTCATTTTAATCGAATGATGCATGAACATGCTAGCATAATTATGATGCTTCACATAAAATTTAAACAATTTAAATTTAAGCATCATAATTAAATAAAATAAATAAATAACAATTAATTAATCTAATTAATTATTTATTTATTTATCTTTTCTAATTATCCTAATCTAATTAAGATAATTTATTTCAAAATTCAAATTTATAGGATAAAATTCTAAATTAATCCTATCTTTATCTAATAAGATTATTTAATTAAAATCTTATTAAATAAAATTCAGAAAATTTTTTTTTTAAAATTTTAATTTTCTGAAACTCTTGGGGTCATTTCGTAAATAACCAAAATTCTGGGCTTAGGGTTTTAAAGATTAAAACTTCTGGGGTTATTTTGCAAATTTTAAAAGAATTTTTAAACGCAGGCATTTTCGGGATTTTGGAGTGCGGCGGGGGTAAACTGGTCATTTCAGCCCAATTAGGGCACCAGCCCCCGCCGCCTCCTTTCTTCTTCCCCGATTTGCTGCCGGCGTCGCCCTGGTTTTTCCGGCGAACAATTCGCCTATTCCGGCGCTGCTCACAGCGCCGGACGTCGCCTCTTCGCCCCGGTCCGACCCCGATCGAATCGAAGTCGACCTTGGCGACTCATCGAACGACGAAGGAAAAACCCGCGACCGGACTTCGAAAACTCCGTCGGCGCGACGAATCCGACGAAACCGATTTCCGTCAATCCGTTTCTCCGCGGCGCGAGGAACATTTCCCCGGCCTCGACGAAGCAGCCAGCGAAAACAACATCAACCCAGCGGCTTTTTAAAAAAAACAAACGAGAAAAAAAAATAAATTTTCCCGGCGAAGTGGGTTTTTGTAAACCCAGAAAAATTTCTTCAAAAAACAACCATTCAACAAATGTTTTTGAAACGAAACAAGTCCGAAATAGTTTCCCATGAAGAAAAGAACAGAACGCACAGAAAATTCAGGCCAAAAATCCAATTTTTGAGCAGTATACGTTTTTCCGGCGAACTTCCGGCCGGCCGGAAAAATTTCCGGCGAAGAATTCCCAGAATCCGGCGACCTTCAAGCAAAAAAATTTTTTTTTTTTTCTTTTCAAAACGATTTTGCAAAAAAAAAAAAAAATCTTATACCCGATTTTTTTCAACCTCGCTCTGATACCACTGTTGTTTTACGTTTAGGCATTTAATTCTAAATTAAATGGCGGAATCCCTAAACGCTAAAGGATTCGGGTCTTACCCTCGACGCGTAATCGGTTGTGCAGCCGCCTGGATCCTTTGGGAAGACTGCGTTCACCACCACAGAACAATTCAAGCGAATTGTCTCTACGTTCTTGCACTGGAGTTCTCTCAGAACCGGTGCTAGCCCCAAAATTTTGCCTGTTTAGAGAAAACGTTTTTCTCTTTGTGGGAAGAATAATTTTTCTTTTCTTGGAAGAACGTGTCTCCTGAAGTCTGATTGTCTTGTTAAAAAATTTCAAACGTATATTTAAAAACTGAGTCTGTTAAAACTTTTTTAACAGACTCCAGATACTTCTCTGATTTTAGAGAAGTATCTGTTTTAATTAATTATAAATAATAATTAATAATAATTAATTAATTATTTACTGAGTTGGGTTTTACCAACACCATGGATCAACCCATTGGTCCATGGATCAGGCTGATGGGTCAAGAACCTTAATTCACAATTAGGTCCCTTGATTTATCAGCTCAACTCAATTCTTCCCAGGTAATTAATTAACTTTTAATTAATACCATAAAACTCTTCAATAATATTTAATTAAACCATTTAATTAAATATTATCTATTTAAGTATAACTCTTATACTTAGAACAGGCAATTTAATTAATTCTGACTCATCGAACTCACTTATGTGCGATCCTGTAGGTCCATTCCAAATTGACAATGAATAAATTAATCTCATTAATTAATCCATAAATCATTAGTGGTCTCTAGCAAGACATAATGACTACACAATTCAGAACGGAGGGTCGAATGGTGATTCAACACAACCTTCCGAGTATACTACGTAATGTCCTCTACACTGATATCCTGTTTAGCATAAGGCATGGAACCAATCATCCTTATATAGCTAAACGTTTTACTTGATCTCTTAGTGACACTGAACTTAATCAAGCAAATGATAACCCTTATCATTTCTTGGGCACGGCCATGCACTTCTCAGTTCACTATCAAGCGGCCAAGATATCATCTCTCATTTAAGAGAGACTTGTAGTCCCATCACTTCACCTACATACCTTAGCGTGACTCATAGTGTACCCAATCATACCCGTACTTGGCAACCTGTTACGGTCCCGTTAGGCATATGTCAAAGCACACTCTAATTCACCTAAGACTATGCAGTGATTTCTGGTCTAAGGATCCTCGTACGAGTACTACTCAAAAGAATCACTCATGATCTAACAGTCCATGGAGTGTTTCTTTTGGCGGATCGATTTCATAAAATTCAATATGCACAAGAATATAATTTCATGAAATTAACTCATCAGATAAATAATCAATCAAACGACAAATGTCTTATTTACATAAATAACCCTCAAAGTTTATTTACATAAATAGCCCTCATTAGGGCATATACACCAACACTTAGTAGGTTTTTCTTAGTTTTAGAAAGAGTAACTTAGGGAGGAAGAAACACACACTTTCTCATCTTTTCACACACACACACACACACTACGAATTCTCTTAGAACAACCATGTTCTAAGTAGATTATAGGGAAATCTACCCTTCTAAGTGATAGGGGTAGTCAATTTCCATGAGATGTAGTCTTAATCCAAGGATATTGTGCAAAGAAATGCTTCAAAAGGTGGAATTCAAGAGAAATGTGGATTTCTTCTTTCGCATGTTGAGAAAAACTCCACCTTCTCTTATGAATAAAGTCTTTTTGTTATGCAATTATCATTTCCATGTTGGATTTGCTATTATCTATGGTTATTCATGAATATTGTGTTGGGATAGAAGGCATGTTTTTCAAAAAATTTTACGCAGCGGATTCATGCCTATTCCATTTTAGTGTTTAATTAATCCTACGTTTAAAACTTCTAAAGCTTACCCTTGTAGCGTAATCGGTTACCGCACCTGGATCCTTGTTTGATGTTGGTCCAAGCCTTCTGTTCCGGTTACGTTTGTCACCACCAAAATCCTTCCTTGAAGGATTCTCTACTCTCAAGCACGAAAGTCTTCGCAGATCTGGTGCTAGCCAATCTTGCCTACCGAGAGAATTTGGGAATATGGTGAATTTTTGTCTGATCTGATTTTTCTCATTCAAAATCATCATCTTCCTACAATAATATCCCTAGGATATTTGTAGAGATTAAATTTCCAAAATTAGTATTGTAATCATCCAATTATAACTTAACTGATTTTAATCATATTCCAAATCAGTATTATTACCAAATATTATTTTACTGATTCCAAATCAGCATTTAAATAATATTTACTGATTCCAAATCAGTATTAAATAATACCTTAATGATTTGGGTTATACACCAAGCCCATGAATCAACCCATTACCCATGAATCAGGCTGATGGGTCAAGAACTTCAATTACAATTAAGTCCCTTGATTTATCAGCCCATCCCAATTGTTCCCATGTAATTTATTAACTATTAATTAATATCACAGAACTTTTTAATAATATTTAATTAAACCATTTAATTAAATCTTCTTTATTTAAGTATAACAATTATACTTATTGTAAGCAAGAATACTTATTTTGCATCATCGAACTTTCTTATGTGTGATCCTGTAAGCCCATTCCAAATTGGCAATGGATAACTCAATCTCATTGATTAATCCATAAGTCATTAGTGGTCTCTAGCAAGACATAATGACTACCCAATTTAGAATGGAGGGTCGAATGGTGATTCAACACAACCTTTCCGAGCAAACTGCGTACGATCCTGTATATTGATATCCCGTTTAGCATAAGGCATGGAACCATCATCCTTATATAGCTAAACGTTTACTTGATCTTTTAGTGACACTGAATCCATCAAGCAAATGATATCCTTATCATTCCTTAGGCATGGCCATGCACTTTTCAATTCAATATCAAGTGGCTAAGATATCATCTCTCATTTAAGAGAGATTTGTAGTTCCATCACTTCACCTACATATCTTAGCGTGAATCATAATGTACCCAATCATACCCATATTTGGCAACCTGTTACGACCCCGTTAGGTGTATGTCAAAGCACACTACAATCACCTAAGACCATGTAGTGATTTCTGGTCTAAGGATCCTCGTACCAATACTACTCAAAAGAATCACTCTAGATCTAATCTGTCCATGGAGTGTTTCTTTTGGCAGATCGATTTCATGAATTTAAATATGCACAAGAATATTACTATCATGAAATTAACTCATTTGATCAATTATCAAAAAAACGACATATATCTTATTTACATAAATAACCCTCAAAGTTTATTTACATAAATAGCCCTCATAAGGGCACATACACCAACAATCTCCCACTTGCCCGTTGAAGGGCTATGTCCTAAACTGTTTAAGACCAAGCTCTATTACATGTCTCTCAAACTTTTACTGTGGTAGAGCTTTTGTGAGAGGATCTGCTATATTGTTGTCTGACCCTATTTTGCATACTTTAACATCTTCTCGATCTACGATATCTTGAATAAGGTGATAACATCTGAGTATGTGTTTGGTCTTCTGGTGTGACCGGGTCTCCTTTGCTTATGCAATGGCCCCGTTATTATCACAGAAGAGGTCTATCAAATCTTGGATACTCGGTATCACTTGGATGTCTGACACAAACTTCCTTAACCAAACAGCCTATTTTGCAACATCTGATGCAGCAATATACTCAGATTCTGTTATAGAGTCGACTGTGGTATCTTGCTTCCAGCTTTTCCAACTCACCACACCACCATTCAGGCTAAAAACATAGCCTGATTGTGACTTCATGTCGTCTTGATCAGTCTGGAAAGTAGTATCGGTGTAACCTTGTACGACGACCTATTCTTGTTCTCCGTACACTAGCTTTAATCCTTTTGTCCTTCGCAAGTACTTTAGGATTGCCTTGACTGTAGTCCAATGATCCATTCCTGGATCATGTTGGTATCTGCTAGTCATGCTCAGTGCATGTGCGACATCCCGGCGGGTACATAACATGGCATACATGATAGATCCTATTGTCGAAGCATATGGGACTCTACTTATCGCATCCATCTCCTCTTTATTAGAAGAACATTGGTTCTTCTTTAAGAGGAGGCCATGTTTGAATGGTACCATACCATTCTTAGAATTAGACATATTGAACCTTCTTGACTTAGTCCTAGAAGCCTTTTTGACCTATCTCTATAGATCATGATACCTAGTATCATTTCGGCTTCTCCCAAGTCTTTCATAGAAAATACACTCCCCAACCATTATTTGATGTCTTTCATCAACGGAATGTCATTTCCTATGAGCAGGATGTCGTCCACATATAGGACAAGGAAAACAATCTTGCTCCCACTAACTTTCTTGTAAACACAAGACTCATCTTCGTTTTTGATGAATTCGTTACCTTTTACTTCCTCATCAAAACGAAGATTCCAACTTCGAGATGCTTACTTTAGTCCATAGATGGACCTTTGAAGCTTACATACTCAATTAGGATACTTTTGATCGATGTATCCCTAGGGTTATTGTATATGAACATCCTCGAGTAGGTTTCCATTCAGGAAAGCCGTCTTAACATCCATCTGCCATACCTCATAGTCAAAATATGCTGCTATGGCAAGCATTGTCCTAATGGACTTGAGATCACGACAGGGGAGAAGGTTTCATCATAGTCTATACCATGAGTCTGTCTGAAACCTTTAGCTGCTAGTCGTGCCTTGAAGATCCCGCCAGGTTTTAACTTGAAAATCCACTTGCAATCGATAACCTTTGCCTGAACAGGAGGGTCAATCAAAGTCCACACTTTATTGTCCCTCATGGATTGCATTTCAGATTCCATGGCTTGCAGCTATTTATCCAAATCTTGACTTTCTAAAACCTGTTTGTAGTTCGCGGGCTCATTAGAGTCCACCAAGATCAAATCTTGATCGTCAGTCACGAGAAATCCGTATCTCTCGGGTTGGTGACGAGATCTACCAGATCTTCTAGGTTCTTGTGCTGTTGACTCAGGTTGCTCATTTTCATGAGTTTCCATGTCAACTTCCATCTGAGTTTCTGTAAATCATTATACATTCTCTTGTGGTTCTTGAACTTCTCTGAGTTCTATTCTACTCCCACTGTCTTTGTTGTTTAGAAATTCTTTCTCTAAGAAAGTAGCTCCTCGAGCAAGGAACACTTTGTTCTCAGTTGGGTTGTAGAATTGATATCCTTTGGTTTCTTTAGGATATCCCACAAATAGGCATAAGGTCTGATTTCTCCTTTCGGATACACCATTCCATTGAGGTGTTCCCAGTGGAGTCAGCTGTTAAACAATTCCACACTATTTTAGATAGCCATCGAACTCATCACTTAGGTATTCACCTCCCCGATCAGAGCAAATAGCCTTAATTCTTCTATCCAACTGATTCTCTACTTCGTTTTTAAACTCTTTGAACTTTTCAAAAGTTTCACTTTTATACCTCATTAAGTAGACCTACCCATATCTACAATAGTCATCAGTAAAATTCACGAAGTATTCAAATCCACCTCTGGCTTGTGTGCTCATTGGTCCACATACATCAGTATGTATTATATCCAATAGCCCACTTGTTCTTTCCCCTTTCTTGTTGAAAGGACTCTTTGTCATTTTGCCTTACAAGTAGGGTTCACAGGTATCATAAGATTCAAAATCAAATGACCCTAGCACTCCATCCTTGTGAAGTCTTTGAACTCGCTTTTCATTTGCATGGCCTAATCGATAATGCCAAAGATAAGTTGGACTCATATCAAACTTAATTGATTTTGCCTTCTTTTCAATGTTATAGACCGGTCTTTCTTGGCTCAAATTCAAGACATATAGGCCGTTGCATAAATTTTGCAACTCCGTATAAAACGTCATTCCGATACAAAGATAACAAATTATTACCAATAATAAAACGAAATCCTTTAATATCCAAACAAGAAATTGAAATAATATTCCTACTCAAAGAAGGTACATAATAACAATTCTCAAGTTCAATGTTTAAACCGGAAGGTAAAGAAAAAGTGTAATCTCCCACTTCAACAGCAGCAACCCTTGCTCCGTTGCCCACTCGGAGATCAACTTCACATTTCCTTGTCATCCTTCTATTTCTGAGTCCTTGTATATTAGTACAAATGTGAGCCCCACATCTGGTATCTAATACCCTTAAGGTGGACATTGAAAGATTTATTTCGATAACAAAGATACGAGCTTTTTCATGAAACATTTCCGTCAGTGACTCATAAATCTGGAACGCTTCCAAATTCATGAACTGCTTTTGAAGCTCGCCTATTATAGATGCGAGCATCAAGCACGTCACATCATCGGAATCGCTTTTCAGCTTATCCCATGCTCGCTGAATAATAGCCGTGACATTCTGTGGTGGTTCAGGTAAAATAGTCTCTAAGACATGTAGCTTCCTTTCTTGCTTGAGAACAAATCTCAAGTTTCTTTCCCAGTCTAAGAAGTTTGGTCCAACCAATTTGTCTTTATCCAATATACTTCTTAAAGTGAAGTCCGAAACAACATTAGTGCTAGATGATGCCATTTCTACAAAGAATAAATGCAAAATGTTAGGATGAGTTTTTAAAATCATTTTCCACAATAGCCAAAATTGAAATCCCAAACAATTTTGTGTTAGTGCTAGATTGTGGGCCGAAAATCCACAAAGAGTTAACCCCAGCCTTGCTTTGGCAAGTATCATAAGGATCGGGCTCTTTTGTTAGGCAACGTTCAATTTACATTCCATGTAATCTAACGCTTTCCAATTGCATTCCATGCAACTTTTCGGTGATAGGATGAACATTCCAAATGTTTGACACCATCCTACCTTTGCAAAATTAATCCGTAGTCAACTTATCGGGTTAAGCTAGGATTAATTTTCCCAAGTCAAACCATCCCTCAAAGCAGCACATCAATTGATACCCACACAGTTTTTCCATAACAAGTGGTAGTGATAAAGTTGAGCATCTAATACCCAAACAGTTTTTTCACTCATTAATGGTAGTGATAAAATTGGGCACCTATTATGTGACAACTCACCGCATGAAGAAAACCTGAGGCCCTTGGGCTGTCCAAGTCCACACACGTTCGACGCTCTGGTGGGCCCCCAAGTATGGAAGCAAAAACAACTTGGGTGTTTGGGATTTTAGTTTGATCGGCTTAACATGCATTTTCGTTTTAACATTCATTTGCATATCAAATAAATAAAATGAATAAAAGCAATGAATTGGGCTTCTAGTCTATTACAGAGCCTCTTAAAGTAACAAGACTTCATGTTCGGGCCTTCATTGTTGGGCTCCTTTTCCTGGGCTCTACTATGGACTCCTCTTGGAAACTCCTCTTGGGCCTAACTATTACATAATCATTTTAATAGGCATGCATGCCCAAATTCAAATGGCTAGCAGCCCCAACTTTTAAAACATTAATAAGCCCAATTCATGCTTTAAACACATAAATGCATATGCTCATACAAGCCCATTTTAATTAAGGAAATTAATTTAAAAGATTGTGTAATTAAATATTTCCAAAATATTGTATACAGTTAAAATTGATTGTGTCATAATCAATTTTAACCAATATTTCCTTTTTCTTGTTCAATCATTTATGATAAATGATGCACGAACATACCAAAATATGTATGCAAATATTCAAACCATTTAAATAAATTATACCATATTTAAATGCATAAAATAAAGAAAGAAAATTAATCAAATTAACTATTCTATTTATGAGCTAATTATCCTAATCTTATTAAGATAATTAATTTCAGATATTTTAAAATCTTAAAATCTAATTTTAATATTTTAAAACTAAAATTTGATAAGATTTGATTTTATTCCAAAATTAAAATTTAAAATCTTACCAAAATTAAAATTCAGGAAAAAATTTCCTGAAAAAGTTTGGGTCGATTTTGTAATTAACAAAAGTTCTGGGCTTAGGGTTTAAGGGAAACAAAACTGCTGGGGCTGGTTTGTAAATTTTAAAATTTTGGTAGGTTAGGGTTTGCTGACTGTGGTGGGGCATTTTGGTAATTTTGCCAAAAAACCCATTAGGGTTTGCTCGCCGCCGCTGTTCATCTTCCCCGACTGGTTTTCGATTCCCGGCGAGAAGAAAAAAAATTCACGGCATCATCGATGAATGCCGTTCATCTCGTCCGATCTCTCCCGGTGATCTATATTTCCCGATGATCGAAGAACCATCATCGATCTTCGAAAACCCAAACAAAAATCTAGTCCAACAAGATTTTCGGTGAACCCGATTTTCCGACGGCAGAAAACGAATCCTCATTTCTCCGTAAAAAATTTACCAAAACCAATTTTTGATCCGTTCAAAAACCTCGAAACCATTCTGTAATCAAACCCCGACCAAAAAACACAAACTCAAAAACATTTTGATAGCCCGATTTTCTGATCAAAATTTTTCAAAACTTCAAAAGTTTTTCTGGCGAAAAACATACCAAACCCATAAAATTAAAACATGTTTTGAACCCATATTTGTAAACCCAGTATGCCCGAAGTGGTTTTCGAGAGCAAAGAAAGAAAAACCCACAATTTTTAAGGCCAAAATCCTGAAATTCGGTGACCCTCGATTTTCCGGCAAAAAATCCGGCAGCCGGTGGTACCCAGTCCGGCAGCCTTCAACTAATTTTAGAAAATGAATTTTTAACTTTTTTTCAAGAAAATAATAAAAAATTGTTTTCTTTATTTCTTTCTTTCGAAAAGAAAAACCGATTTTTCCAAAATCTTATTAAAACTAATTTTAATTAAAATTCAATTCTTAATTAAAATTCAATTTTAATTCTAACACTAAAATTAATATGAGCCTTGCTCTGATACCACTATTGGGATCGAAGGCATGTTTTTCAAAAATTTTTACACAGCGGATTCATGCCTATTCCATTTTAGTGTTTAATTAATTATATGTTTAAAGCTTCTGAAGCTTACACTTGTAGCATAATCGGTTGCCGCACCTGGATCCTTGTTTGATATTGGTCCAAGCCTTCTATTCCGGTTACGTTCATCACCACCAAAATCCTTCCTTGAAGGATTCTCTACTCTCAAGCACGAAAGTCTTCGCAGATCTGGTGCTAGTCAATCTTGCCTACCGAGAGAATTTGGGAATATGGTGTATTTTTGTCTAATCTGATTTTTCTCATTCAAAATCATCATCTTCCTACAATAATATCCCTAGGGTATTTGTAGAGATTAAATTTCCAAAATCAGTATTGTAATCATCCAATTATAACTTAACTGATTTTAGTCATATTCCAAATCAGTATTATTACCAAATATTATTTTTACTGATTCCAAATCAGCATTTAAATAATATTTACTGATTCCAAATCAGTATTAAATAATACCTTAATAATTTGGGTTATACACCAAGCCCATGGATCAACCCATGACCCATGAATCAGGCTGATGGGTCACGAACTTCAATTACATTAAGTCTCTTGATTTATCAGCACATCACAATTGTTCCTAGGTAATTTATTAACTATTAATTAATATCACAGAACTTTTCAATAATATTTAATTAAACCATTTAATTAAATCTTCTTTATTTAAGTATAACAATTATACTTATTGTAGGCAAGAATACTTATTCTGCATCATCGAACTTTCTTATGTGCGATCCTCTAGGCTCATTCCAAATTGGCAATGGATAACTCAATCTCATTGATTAATCCATAAGTCATTAGTGGTCTCTATCAAGACATAATGACTACCCAATTCAGAATGGAGGGTCGAATGGTGATTCAACACAACTTTTCTGAGCAAACTGCGTACGATCCTCTACATTGATATCCCGTTTAGCATAAGGCATGGAACCATCATCCTTATATAGCTAAACGTTTACTTGATCTCTTGGTGACACTGAATCCATCAAGCAAATGATATCCTTATCATTCCTTGGGAATGGCCATGCACTTTTCAGTTCACTATCAAATGGCCAAGATATCATCTCTCATTTAAGAGAGATTTGTAGTTCCATGACTTCACCTACATATCTTAGCATGAATCATAGTGTACCCAATCATACCCGTACTTGGCAACCTATTACGGCCCCGTTAGGCGTATGTCAAAGCACACTACAATTCACCTAAGACCATGTAGTGATTTCTGGTCTAAGGATTCTCATACCAGTACTACTCAAAAGAATCACTCATAATCTAATCTGTCCATGGAGTGTTTCTTTCGACTGATCGATTTTATGAATTTAAATATGCACAAGAATATTACTATCATGAAATTAACTCATTTGATCAATTATCAAACAAACGACATATATCTTATTTACATAAAAAACCCTCAAAGTTTATTTACATAAATAGCCCTCATAAGGGCACATACACCAACATATTGTTTAATGGGTTTCATGCAATTGAGTTATTTCTTATCTTTTTATGAGAGATTTTACATTTTTAGTGAAATATAAGTTGAATCTACTCTATTTCATGGATTGATTGTTAGGATTGAACTAATATTGGCATTTGGTGTAGTCAATTGAGATTTCTTGTGTTGCAAGCCTAGTTGATTCTATGTCCATTTGTAATTCATGCTTACAATTTATTTCATATATATAGGGTAGTGGATTGATAGTAGGTAGGATTTACGACCATATGTTGTTATGACCCCAAGCCCACCAAGCCCAAGTCTACCACCAAGACCTACCAAAGAGATCCTTTGATTGACATATATGGGCCTTTGACAAGAGCAAGGATAATAAAGGCCACGCATGCCCTCAATTCCTTAGCCCATGAGATCTTCACTCAAGAACTTGTCCTTCAAGAGAAGTACCCACCCAAGGAGATTATGGTGTTGAGCATTTATCTATAGCCTTTCTCATTTTAATTTACTTGAATTTATTTTGTTTTAATGTTCTTTTACTTTCAGCCAAAAGACTTGTTATTTGGCTTGAATAATTTTGGCCCGATAGTTTAGGCCTTTGTCTTGTTTTAAATTTGTGATGTTTTTGGTAAAGCCTATGCTTAATGGCTTATTAATTAATTTTGTCCCAATGTTTAGGTCATAATTAATTAATTAAATGTAATAGACTATGCTAAATAAAGAGGAGAAGCCCAGCCCAAGTAGAAGATCCTTTTGGAGGGAAATGTCGTCAAAACTTGGGAGAAAGACTACACGTCCGGTTTTATTGCTTATAGAAGGGTTATAACTCAGAGTTTTAACCCTAGGAGGAGTCCAAAAGATGGGGGATTCATTGGTGGCTGATTGGAAGAGTTTGGGTCGAGTTACACCACTCTCTTTCACGTAGGAATCAACTTACAAGGTTGCTGAATTTTGCCTAGAAGAAGTCTAGTTGAAGAATGACTCCTAAACCTACAAGAAATACTCCCCAAATCCGGTTTTTCATGATAATTACACAAATTTGAGGAGTTCTAATCATCCAAAGAGTTTAGGAGGCTGAACAAGAAGTTATAGTTAGTTACAACAACTCTCCAGAATTTCAGCACAAGTGAGAGTCCACTACTACAAGCATTCTTGGCCGATTACTTCTCCAAGGAGGCAGAAACTTCTACAACATCCTAGAATCCAACCATAGAAGGATTCAAGGTCTAGAAGGTGTCTTCTTTCCTTCAAAATTCTTTTCAAAGAAAGATTAAATCTCAGCCACACAAGCTAGGGTTTTGAGAGCTAAACTAGAGTTCGAATTGTATCAGGACTAGTCTAGGGTTGAGGGATAAGCTTGTAACTTCAAGGATATTACTTCTCCTATAAATAGAGAAGGAATTAAGACTTATCAATCATGATTTGAAGCAAGAAAAACTGAGTTCATACTCAACTTACTCTCTCAAGTCATCACTTTTAGCATTTATCAAGTTTAGGGTAGAATAAGTTTGTGGTTCCTCTCCTGAAGTTCTTCCTTTTGAAGACCTTTGTCCTTTTACAACCCAAAGTACACATCCTCCTTGAAATAAATAGATTTGGGAACCCTTTGATCCTTAAAATAGCCTCTAAAAGTCGGTCTCCCTCCCCTTTCCAATCCATTAAAAAACCGAGCCTTCAATAGCCATCACAAACAAACCCTGCTGAACTTTTGTTGTGAGGAAGGATCATATCATATGTACTATTGGACATTATGGTTCTTATAGGAAGTTAAAGAGAGGCATTATTGACATGACTAGTGCATTGCTTGATTCTCATTAACAATAGCTCCCTTGATTTGTTGTGGTGTGATTTTCTCACTTTTATCTCCATTATTATCTTTTTATTTTGTTTTTAGCACTTTTATGTTTACTTGAAATCAGTCATTTACCCTTTGTTTTGGTAGATCCTTACGTTGAAAACTACTAGAACCTTGGTAAGTAAGGCTTTGAACCCAACTATATAATGAATCAAGACAATCATTTCATGGGAATGAAACCTTAAGTACTATAGTTTTAGTATTGCTATTTTGTTTATTTATAAATTTATTTTGAAGTGTTCGCCTAAACATTATACAACGACTAGAGCATGTCAGACCATCATATTCCTATTTGAAAGTTCTCACGCTTGTTTTGGTCCGGTAAAAAATTTTCATTCGTACAATCCGATTAGAAAACTTTCAACCAAACCTAACAGCATGTTCGTGCTATTCTAATTTCATCTTTGGTTCGTGCAATTCGATGTGAAATCTCTCAGAAATCTATATTACAGGATCTTTGTTTACTTTAGTTCAATTCAACACGTAACAATAATACAATACTTAAATAAAAATGGAAGATTAAGAATTGACCGTTGAAGAGTGATACTCAAGAAGTCTATTGTATTCTCTAAAACTTGTTTGGACGTTGTGTGGGCAACGATCTACCGAACAATCAGAATTAACCCCGACAGAAAATAACTTCTGAAGCTAGCACCGCCACCAAGGAAATGTCGCCGTCACGCCGGAGAAAACTCACGTGCCACCACTACACCGTTCAGGCGCCGCCGCAGGAGAAACCGAATCATCGCGGCCGGGAAATAACCACTGCCGCTACCGCTCAACTAGACTCTCCAAATATTCTCGGCTTTCACACCCAATCTTCTCTCTCTAAGTTTTTATCTCTAGTTTCTAAAAGTTCTCTGTCAATTATGACTATTGTGTATATCCTGGGGTTGATTCTTGTGTCTTATATAGAGCTACAAGAGAGACTTCAAGTGGGCTTGGGTTTAACTTTCCTGTTGGGTTTGGGTTTTATTAATTCCAAGTCCATCAAGACTTAATTAATAATACTAACCCAATTAATTCTTATCGACCCGAGGATAATAAATTAAATAATTAAATCAACTTTGTCAATTAAAACTCAACAACATAATTAATCGTATCACTAACAGATTAATTATGGAACTACCATCCAAATCGAAATTGCTTCCGGATCCACTACATTAAATACTCTGTATATCCCCGTGTCAAAGATTTAATGCTCGTCAATTCATTAATTTATTGATAAATTAATTCATCAACTTCTTTAACCGAGATTAGTACCATTCTACTTTATTATTATACCAGACATAAGTCCACTGGCTAGATTTAGTATAATAAACCTTTTGAGCTCATCTCGAGAGCACCATTACCTCGGATGCACCGGTACACAGTTTCCTTTCAACTAGCGACAGTACACCCAGCAACTAAACACGCGCACCTAACCTACCGAGTATATAGTCCTCAAGTGACCACACTCTTTGGCAGATTAAAGTACACTATGCCTAATCCTCGAGCCCGTCCTCGTCTAGGGATTAAGAGACTGAATACAAGGCTCGAATTAACTACGACAGATCAGTACAAGTTAATTTAATTCTAATCGGTCCTGCTCAATACGCACCGTACATATCTATATGATTCAAAGTTTAGACAATCCAATCTCAGAATCACATAATGATTTAAACCGACAGTGTGTCCAAAACTGTCTCAATCACAAGCCTAATTTATATGTCATAACTTTAACCAATGATGAGATTTACTGAGTCACACCAAACACCTCATTATTTAGTCATATGATATAAATGGACTATATTCATAAACGTAAATAATTAACTCAAACAAATTCTATCAATATATCTGGGAAATAGTTTTTCATACAAGCAAAGCTTTTCATTATTCAAAACTAACACTATTTTCTTCAACTCGATTTCACCTTCTCAAAACTCTTTCACTACTATCACCAAGCTCAAGAAACTCTCCTCTAGCTTGTGATCTAGTCACTACCAAAAACCAACAATATGAACCAAAGAAAACCGAAACACCTACAACCAGGATATACTATTAGAAAATGATTAAAAACACACACAAAACAAAAAAATAACAAAAAGTAATGCACTATAAAGATTACTTAAAAAAGACTCAAAATAACTAAAACCCACTGAAAATACAAAAACAAGTAAAAACCACAAACTACTAATAACAATAATCAATCAAAATAAACCATCCCCTCCACGACACCAATTTTGATGTGCTCTTGTCGTTGTATATGTTTTAGGCGAACACTTCAAAATAAATTTATAATTAAAAAAACAAAAATATTAAAACCATAGTACTTAAGGTTTCGTTCCCATGAGAAAGTTGTCTTGATTTCTTAAGATTGTTGGGTTCGAGTCCTTATTTACCAAGGTTCTAGTAGTTTTTAGCCTAAAGTTCTAACAAAACATGAGGTAATATAGTAATTTCAAGTAAACATGAAAGTGATAAAACAAAATAAAAAGAAAATAATAGGGATAAAAGTGAAAAATCACACCACAACAAGATCAAAGGAGCTATTGTTAATGGAAATCAAGCAACTCACTAATCATATTGATAATGCCTCTCAGTAACTTCCTATAAGGACCAAAATGGCCAATAGTAAATAGGGTCGTCAATCCTACCTACTATCAATCCTCTACTCCAAATACATAAAGCAAATCATAAACATGAACTTCTAATCACAAATGGGTATAGAAACAACCAAGCTTGCAACACAAGAAATCTCAATTGTACTACACCAAATGCTCAAATAAGTTAATATCAACAATTAATCCCTTAAATAGAGTAGATTCAACAAATATTCCACTAACAAGGCAAAATCTAACAATAAAAGATATGAATTAATTCAATTGTAAGAAACCCATTAAACAATATTCATGAATAACCATAGATAAGAACAAATCCAACATGGAAATGATAATTACATAACAAAAATATTTGATTCATAAAAGAAGGTGAAGTCTTTCTCAACACGTGAAAGAAGAAATCCACAAATTTCTTGAATTCCATCTATAGAAGCATTTCATTACATTGAATCCTTGAATTCCATCTATAGTGGATGCCGGTCTTGGAATCTTCAACTTTTATGCTCTTTCCACATTCTTCTCTTTAAACTCCAATTCCGCGTGTTTTCTTCCTTTTTTTTCAGCAAAAGTCTTTAAGTTTCTTCCAAAATCTCCAACATGCCTCCTTACTACAAAATCATGCAAATCGAACTATAAGTGCATTGAAAGCTCATAAAAGGAATTATAATCATTGAAAATCAACTAAAGTAAGCTAAACATGAATGAATTTGGGTCATAAAAAGGTATATTTTGGAGTCACGCCACCATTTAACCTATTTACAGTTCGGTTGGCACTCAACACATCTCATAAGAGAGAGGGAATTTGCATTCTGATTGTAACTCACCACACACCGCTAAGAGAAGGGAAATACACAATCTCAGTCCAGCTATGAACATGAAAGGAATAAACAACTATGGAACTTGAATCTACCATGGATAGATTGGAAATCAACCGTCCAACATATATATACAACTAAAGGAATCAGACTATACATATACACCCAGTACTGACGACCGATGAAGAGCTTTACCGTGTAACTCAGCGGTGAGAAGTGGCGGCGAGCTACACAACTTCGCGAACGGGAACTTCTTGGTTGGACTACGGTCAAGAGGGAAAGTACTGATGTATGCCCGATTCACACAAACACTAAATCATCCGGGGCTTTCTCTCCAAGATGGATCTTAGCACTCCATCGATCCGAGGTCACAACCCAGCTGCAATGAAACCCTAGCTCGAAGAGTACAAGGAAAGATTTCCAAGCGGCCTATATGAAAAGTGAACAAAAGATGTCCTAGTGGCCTTGTCTTTGGGTATTTATACCCACTACAAATATGTTAGAAATAATTACAACTTGTGGGGTCAAAGTGGTAAATTCTCTGTAGGAGCTTGGTCTTTGATGTGGTCAATAGCTAGCTTCAATGACGTCCCAAAATGTGCATGGATTCATTACTTTTGCATATTCACCTGCAATCCATGATTACCCGACACTAATCATATAAACAGCAGGAATGAGGAGAATTTCTCATTCAATTAGTTGGATTAACTGATGAAAAGCTAAAAGAAAAGAGATGAATCATGTGCACTCCAACTATGGGATAAGATGAACTCAAGAGATAAAAATCCAAGCTTTGTGCATGATTTCAACATTTATAAAGGGGCGCAGTGATTACGTGAGGCAATAGCTGTCCAGTTCTCTTGAAGATGACTTCAGACTGAGGTTCGTTCGATCCCAAGGCAGAGAGATCGGGAGGCGGCGGTAGGGATGGAGGGAGGGAGAGAGATCGGGAGGAGAGAGCTAAGCGGGAGGGCCGGAGGGAGGTAGGGAAATCGGGTAGAGAGAGGGGCGGCGGGAGTGAGAGGAGATAGAGAGGGGAGAGAGGGAAGGAACCGCAGGGTGAAAATAGTTTTGTTGGTCAGAAGGGAAAACGACGCTAGAGTATTTTACATGCGCATGAAATGAAAGTGTTAATTGAGATAGAACTACAAAAGAACCATTGTGAGATCCCTTATGACCTCATGTTAGCTTAAGTACCGTCGATTAATTATTTTATTATTTACTACCTTCCTTTATTTTATGTTTGAGTCCGTCCCATGTTTGCTAAATATAAAAGTATATTGTTAATATGAAGTTCCATGTTTTATACATTACCATTAACAAAATACGACTAAATAAAATACCTCGAACTAAATAATTAATTTAAGAATCTAATCAATTGAAGATTTATAAATTAATTAAAGCTCAAGACATTTTTGAAGGGCTTGGCCGAAAATTTGGAGAAATTAGGAAGGACCCAATTGTATAAAAAGAATAAATTAACAAGACTAAATAGTGAACAAACAGAAAATTAAAGGACTAAAAAAACTAAATACCTGAACTAGCTTAAATCCTATTGGCTCGTCTTGCAAACACCTTTGATTGGCTCCTATTGCCTCACTCTCCCATTGGTTGAAACTCTTCCCCCTTCCCCTCCACAATCTTGTTCTTCATTTCTTCATTTTTTTTGCAACCAAAAAACTGCAATTCTTTCCTCATCCAAAACCCCTCAGTCCCTAAGCTAAAGCATTAGTTGGAATAATTCTTGGAGCCAAAAAATTGGAACCATTTTCGGTGCCTTTACCCGAGAAAACATCCAACCATTTTCTAGCCATTTTTCCTCCGGTTCCTCATCTTCAAGCCATCCTAGTGGAGTATCCCAGCTGCATTTAGAGTCAAGAAACTTGGGAAATTCATTAGGGAAGCACTTGGAAGAATTTGTTCAGTAGAAAACTTCCAAGAATCGAAGAAACCTCATTTTGGTGTTCATCTGCTTTCAAGTTGGTAAACATCCAATCCTTATATTGTATGTTAATTCCTTTTGAACAAATACCTAATATGAGTTATAAATTATGGTTCCCAATAAAAAACTAGACTAAGAACGTCAATGAATCAACCGTTCCAATTTTTTAGCAATTTCGGCCAAAGTAACTAATGCAATCTATTTTATACATATTTTTACTTATTTTTAGCCTAGTTTAAGCTGCCGATGGACATAATTATAATCTGTTTGTATGGTAAAAATGCTAGTTATGGCTCCACTTGTGTTGATCGCAGGTGAAATATGCATGAAATGAAGACTGTAGAAAATCACACTTTGGACTTAGCATTTGGAGCAGAACTGAGGATTCTCAAGCTAGGAGGAAAGACATGGCCAGCAAACGATAGCTTCACTTGAGCGTGACATCAACAAGTCTAGTGGAAATCCGCGTTTGGCAACAATGAGCTGAAGACAACCAGTTCATGACACCGTTCACTGGGTGTGACCCCGACAAAGTGGAGATAGCATTAAAGTGAAGCAGCAGAAGCTTAAAGAAGAGATCACGACCTGCTGATGATAGTGTCCCTCAATTGCCCAGATGTGACGATCACCAAACGCCAACATCAGGAGAATGTGAATGATGATGATCTGAAACTACAGCTTCTAGTGAAGCCAAGTCCAACTTCTCAGTATACGGTGACTAAGACAGAACACTTCCAAGTGACGTTCAGCTGAAACTACTGTCAGCTGAGCGTCTGACCATTGATGTGCTCTTGTCATTGTAAAAGTTAAGGGCGAACACTTAAAAATAAAATTTATATAAAACAAAACCAAAATACCAAAACTATAGTATTTAAGGTTTCGTTCGCAAGAGAAAGTTGTTGTGATTGAAGTGCTTGTGTGGGTATCCTCACTTACTACAAGTTTAGTAGTTTCTATATCTACAAACTAACAAAACCAAAAGGGTAGATTTTGAATTTCAAGTGTCATAACAAAACTGAACAAAAAAAAAAAAAAAGATAATAATGGTATAAGGGCGGAATCACACCACTTCTAGATGAAAGGGATATTACCAAGTGAGATAGTACAAATAAGAGTAAAATCGCAAAGATAGACTTGCGTTGCTAAGCATATAAGAACATAGAGAGCCAAGAATCCATCTCATGTTTAGCATCAATCAAATGAATGCATCATTACAAGAAGACTAAATAATCAACTTCATTAAGCCAAATAGGGTCATCAATCCTATCAAACTAAGACTCCTTTACCCATGAATTCCAAATGAATATTGAATCACAAGATACTAGATAATGAAGCATGAATCTACAATAAAGCCAATTAGAGATCATTAAACTAGCAACAAGGAACAATAATTCACCAATCCACGAAAAAATTCATTACTATATCTTTCATACAAGGAAAAACAATACATCAAATAGCAACATAATCTCAAATATTGGAAACCCACTTGATAATACTCATGAAAAACCTTAGAATAGAATAGATACAATACATTCATGAATCGATTAAACATAGAAATTGACATTCATAAGCAAAGGTCACACTTTTTATCAACCAAACATGATAAAAGGAAGACAATGTTTGAATCCAAATTAGCTAGGTGAATAATTCATCAAATATCTTGAGATTTACCCTACATCCTTGAATTTTCACTAACCCCTTATCACTTAGAAGGATGGAATTCCTAGAAATCTAGTTAGAACAACATGGTTCTAAGATAATTCATCTAGTGTGGGAAAAAGGTGTAGAAGTGTGTGTCTTCTCTACTAAGCCACTCTCTAGAAAAACCTACTAAAATTGTGATTTTATGTGTTTTACATCAGACATTGGCCATTAAAAAAGAGGTCTAGGGGCTAAAAATGGTAAAATACATTTTAAAACATGCTAAGGGTAAATTGGAATATTCAGCAGATTTTTTTGAGTGACGGCATGGCGCGGTGCTAAGTGTACGCCGAGGTCGACTTTGTGCAGGTACCGGAACCTATATAGCACCAATCCTGGACTCTCTAGTTCAGTTTTTCTCTTTTCCAAATTCTTTTATTTCAGCTCCATTTTTTTGTGTTTTATCTTCTTTTCCATCAAAAGTCTTCTAGTTTATTCCAAAATCGCTAACATAGCTTTTGACTACAAGATCATGCAAATCCAACTATAAGTGCATTGTAAACTCATAAAAGATATCATTTTCATTGAAAATCAACTAAAAGAAAGTCAAATATGCATGATTTTGGGTCATAAAAAGTTATATTTTGGAGTCACGTCAACCACCATCACCGGTACAGGAAACGGGCAGAATCCAAAAGGATAGCTAGTATGCCGGTGACAGCTATGGGTAGGTCCACAGGAGACAATAAATACAATATTACAGCTAATGGTCCCTACCCAAGGAGACAAAAAGTACACCAGCGTATGGCTAAAGTATGTCGGATCAGTGTGTCAAGCTGCTTTAACTATTTATGCAGTGCACATGTTTGTTTCTACGGCTGAATGTCAGCGTTTTCCCCTTGGAAGATGCCAAGAAGCCAACTTGCAATCCTTAGCCACCAAGAAATCCTAAAATTCCCAAATTAGTCATCTAACATTTCCTTCACTAGATTTCCTTCTATAAATAGCAATAGCTCACTCGGAACTCAACGGAAGAGACAGTAGGGAGTATGGAGTAGTAGTTTAGTTCAGAGTTTTTATCCTTGTAACTTGTTACTTGAGTTTTCTTATTTGAAACTCTTTTATTTTTTTTCTTTGCATATGAATGTTGATTTAGAGCCGATGAGATTCTAAGTTCTTTACAGGGATTTTTACTCCTCTAATGAGGTAGAAGCAAGGAAAAAGCCTTAATTACAAATATGCACTGAAGCGGGTTTGATAGCACTGACCTGCACGCTTAAGTCTCTCTGTTGGCAGATGAGTGGAATAAGCTGCTATCGAACCTGCTGAGCACTCCATTGTATTTGATCTTTCACTGAGTCCGTTTATAGTAAGTGTTATAGCATAGGTTCTTAGTTAAACTAAAAGTTTGAGTAGGGAGTTATGTGAGGATTTCACAGAAGTCCGAATCACGGCAGTGTCATATAATTTAAGGGGCTGTGATAGCACATGATTGGAATTATTGATAGGAAATCTTAGTTTATCATCCTGTAAAAACCAAAGATCTTGTGTTATCCGGAGGCTAGAAAAGTTGGAACGCTTGTAGGGAAATCTTGAGTGATAATACCTTAGCGACCATATACTCTGTGACTCTCAGAGATTAATAAGAGTCAAAATGTTTTTGGGAAGTCTTAATTGGCAATGCTTCAGTAAATATCTACTCTGTTAAGCCCATGAGTTCAGCAGAATAGGACTGGTTGTGGGAAGTCTTAATTGAAAATACCTCAGCAACCACTTATTCTATAAAGCTTTTGAGTCTAACAAGATAAGAATGCTTTGGAAAGTCTTAATTGACAATACCTTAGCCACTACTCATCCTATAGAACTCATGAATGAACAAAAGTGAGAATGCTTGTAGGGAGATCTTAATTGATAATACCTTAGCAACTATATACTCTGTTGATTCAAGTCCTGATATGATATATGAGCGATGAAGAGGTCCAATCCCCTTGTCTGGTGGACTGGTTGGATTGGTGCTAGGTCGTACACAAGAGCGACCGATGACGACATGGTCGATTGCTAGAGAGATTGTGAAGTACGTGACACAGGTGTTGTTCGAGTTGAGTCAGAACTATGCTCTGTAGCACGTTCTCGATCCTTGCAGTTAGAAAGCTGAACCTCTATTGTCATCTGCAAGCTGTAATCGGAACCTCTATTCTTACAGTGGAGTGAAAATCCCAACTCTCATCCTCAGTTTCTCAATTTTTTACATTTTCTTACCTAGTTGTTAATATTTTCACCTTTCTGAACTGCTTACCCACTGTTGTAATACATGTTCTATTTTACTGTATTTTTTAACTTAGCAGCAGAATCCTACCCTCCGTTCTCTATGGATCGACCCGCATAATACTTTAAATCAGTAGTATTTTGATTATAAATTGTTAATTTTGAGCGGTAGAAGACACTAAATCCGTTGCTGGAGCAACTTTTGAAGTTTCAACACTTGGTAAGAGTGTCACTTAACCTCTTATGACTATTGGAAGCACATAGAATGAATTTTTAGCATGATTGAAGCTTGAGTCTATTATTGGACATTTTTGTGAAGGTTCGGCCAACCTTAGTGATCCTACCCCAATTGTTGTTATTTTTTATTTTTGTTTGTTCCTATAATCATTTGATGGTATTTAGAATGATTTTTGAAGGTTGTAGAATTTTTCGGAAGTCATTTGAATGGTTTTTCCATTTTTCAAGTATATTCGACCACCTTGGAAAAAATGTGTGGAATTGTTGTTCTTTTCACTTTTTTTTATTTCTATAATCATTTTATGGTGATATATGATTTATCAAATGGTTAGAATAATTTTTGGAACCCTCTAAAAGAGATTTTGAAAATTTAAGGCCAGATGGCCTATTTTCGGCCACCTTAATGTCCATGCTTTAACCATGAGCTTTTTGAGTTGATTAATGTTTAAGAATTCATTCTAAGACATTGGGAATACTTTCTAAAAGTTTGAGAGATTTTGGAACCCACGTGGACCCCTTTAGCATTTCGGATAAAAAAGGAAATATGATCTTGTGTTGAGCTTTTTGATGTTTTGTTGATCTAAAAATGAGTTTCATGATGATAGAAGATTTATCAAAGTGTTACTTGAGTTTTTAGAAACCTCTCAACACGAGCTTGAATGTTGTAGGCCTAAAGAGGGGCATTTCAGTCATTTCACTATTTCCAATTTAAATATGGACCTTTTTGGTATGTTTGAAGATATAGTGCTCATTCATGTTGATTAGAACATCCCTTGAAAATTTTCAAAAAAGAAACGTTTGACCAAAATCTTTAGAGTTGACCAAGTCAACTATCCTTTGACTTTTTGGTAAATGTCGGTTCCATAGATCAAGAAGATGTTTTGTGACGTTTTGAGGCTACTTGTGTGTTTGAATAAATTTTTGGGAAGCTTTAAAAGGAAGTTTAATTTTTCGAAGCAAAAAGGGGGGTTCGACCTTTAGGGGTATTTTGGGAATTTTAATGCTTTGAAACGTGTTTTGAAAAGTTCTATGTTGTTCTATGTTGTTTTTACAGTTCTATGTTGTATTTTAGAAAGTTGAAAAAAAAAAAAGTTAGGACCTTAGACCCAAGAAGGGTATTTTGGTCATTTTACACCCTTGGATGTCTATGAAAGATAGGGCTGACAATTTCTGACACGGCAACGAAATTCGATACAAAACTGCCACAAAACATGTCGGGTTCGGGTTGAGATTTTGGACCCAAAAAAATCAGGTCGGGTCTAATAGTTACAGGTCAAAATCAGGTTAACCCGTAGGGTCAACGGGTTGACCTGATGACCCGATAATTCGATTGGTATATATAATCAAACATTTTTTAGGGGTTTTTTTCATTAGGGTTTTGAAATTAACCCCTAAGCCATCCTCTCTCTCCCCCACTTCTCTTTTCTACTACCAACAATCACTTTGCCGGTCGGCGAACACCCTGGAGCACCACCACCTTCCCGACCGACCAATCTCCTCCTCCATCTACACGAATCGTAGCCCTGAGCCCTCTCTCTCCCCGAATCGATCCTGACTTCTCCTCTTTCCTCCACATACTCCTCACTAATTATTCTTTTTTTTTTGTCTAGTTGTAATGATGAAATTCATATTAATTAGATCTTATATTTGGATTGTTTCTACTACTGCTTTGTATCAATTTGGGTTGCACCCTATAGTTATTTTGAAAGCCTCCAGATTTTTTCACACGCTTTATATGCAAATCAAGCTATGTTTCAATTTCATTCTAGGTTTGAAGCAACAAGAAAGAATGTGTGTGCCTTTATTGTATTGCAGTTATTTTATGTGCAAAATCATCCAAACGTACTCCCTTTCATTTCTGTTATGGTGTTTATTGTACTAACCTTGGCTAACATTATTCCCCTAATACCGATCTTTGAAGCTCTTTTCTTGTCAAATCGTAATAGAGAGAATGTATACCTTGGTTCTGATGGTTGGATTGGAGTCAATGAGGTGTTAGTAAGAGTGATTACAATGGTAGCTTTCTTGTTAAAGTTCTGTCTGGTTCACTGACTTGGTTTCGAAAGCCAATGATGAAAGTAAGAAGAAGGTGAGAACATAAATTGGTATTTGTCACTTATCGGGTTAGGTCGGGTTAGACGGTCAATCAACCCTAACTCGACCTGGTCAACACCAGGTCGGGATCGAGCTGGGGGTTCATCAACCCGTTCGGGTTCGGGTTAGAGGGAAAATCATACTATTCTCTTCCAACCCGACACAAAAATGACACACAAACACGAATTGACAGCCCTAAATCTAAACTAATTTCGAACTATATGAAAGATCTGTTAATAAATAAAAGTAATTTTTAGGCTTTGAAATGAAAGTTAAGGTTTTTCCAAAAAAAAAGGGGCATTTTGGCAATTTTACACCCCAACATTTTTTAGGGTTTAAAACTAAGTTTTAAAGTATATCTAATGTTCTTTTATAAGGAAAATGATTTCTGGAACCTTACTTTGAAAGTTGAAATATCGAAACTGAACAAAGCTAGCTTCGGGACCTTTAGACTCAAAAGGCATATATGACGTTCTAAATAATTTTAATCGATCCAAAACTAGCCTTACAAAAGTATACGAATCCAAGATGCAAAACTAAGACTCCACCGATAAGATGGAAAAGACGAATTCTGTCTCATGAATCAACGTAATTGCTTATCCTCGTTGTGAATCCTATATGAGTTAAAAATTCCATATTATTGAGTTTTGATAATCTAATAAAGCTGGACCAATTTTTCCATAAACAGTATTTTATGTTGCTCGACTAGACATTTGTTATCAAAGAAACTCCTTAAGGAGTAAGAAACATATTGTGTTTAGGTAGAATGCTGTTTACATTTCCCTACTGCTTTGAACCATAACTGAAAAAGGGAAAAACATGGTTTTTAAGCGGAAATGTTGCCAAAATTTTGGTAGACTTTTATGCCATGAATCTATGATGATTTTATGGTCTAACTCCATGTGCTAAATAGAGAATAAGGGTATAATATAGGGCTACTATCAAGGTTTAGAAAAGTCTAGAAAAGGCACATTGAAAGTACCTTGAAAACTAGGGAATAGGACAGTCTAAAGCTCTAAAACCCTAGAAAGACCCAGTCTTATCACTAAATAGTAGCTTATGCTATTATGTTCTATTGAGTTAGATTCTAATTCATCAAATGTTATATTCATTTGTTTACAAACTACCAGGAGGATCCCGAGAGCATCGATGAATACACCATTGTGAGTTGACTCGCTAAACTTGACAACTTGTTTTCCCTTTAGCTATTATAGGACACACACACACATATGTGAAATGAGCATGAGTAAATGTGCAACTTGAATGAATGCCATGTGTACCGTCAAGGTCCAATCAGTGTATACACAAATATATATATATATATGCCAAGATAGGGATAATTGTTACATGATATTGATCGAATTGATTGAACAAGTTGTTTAGCCTGAACAATTGAAAAACATCGCAAGGCAATTGATTGTTATAGATCGAATTGATTGAACGGATTGTTTAGCCAGATCGGTTGTGGCCTACCTCACCACAGTTACCACAATTATTTGCATTTGCAAGTCCATTGTTGTTTTTAGTACATGTTCTCTTGTAATGACCTTCCTCACCACACGACTTGCACTTTGGCTCAACCTTTTTTTCTCATCCTTTCCATCTACAACTTCTTGGATGGACCTCCTCCTATTTTTCTTGGGCCTTCCTGGCCGCATACTATATTGAGAAGGCAATAGTGGAATGATATCAAATTACTGTCATTCTGCTTGACTACTTATAGGCATAATAGAGTGCTCATATACTCTTCTAAAAATCTCCACACTGTAACATTCATGAACATAATCTATTGGCTCATCTTCTAACATCCACAATACTGATATGAAATGTTGACATGGCAATCCAGTTAGCTGTCACTTCCGGCATGTATAGGTTCTCTCCCTAGTGTTGACAACATAACTCTCTCCATAGTCACCATTGATATCTACATTTTATTCATTAGCCTTAATAATGGTACATAGGGTTGCAAGTGAACCTTTTTTCTCAATCCTTTTGAAAATCAGAGGGTATATCAAATGTCTAGCCCATCTGGATTTTGCAACATCCCTCAGTTCTTGCATTATTGACATAACATAGATCCGAATAGCCTTTAACATTCCCAGAATTGGTTTCTCTATTTCGTCAAGGATGGTTGAGTTAAAAGCCTCGCAATGATTGTTCAAAAACATATCACATGTAGGTTCACACCTAAAATGTGATCGTGACCATTGTGAAGGAGGCTTGTCTTCTAACCATTTTGCAGCATCCTGACTAAAATCCCTAATCAATTGTATCATGTATCTCCATTGAGCTTCAATTGTACATTTTGCTGCTCCCCAAAGTGCCTTTCTCAAAGCAACACTCTTAAACCCTGCATTAGACCAATTAGTATGCATGTGTTTAACACAAAACCTGTGAACAAAAACTAGAAAAACAAGTTTGGCTGCATGTATAAGACCTTTCTGTTTGTCAATAATAAGGGTCTATTCACCATAATCCTGTATTCCCTAATTACCATTCAATTGTGACAAAATTATGTCCATGAACCAGTATTCTCACCCTCAGCCGCAACCCATGGTAGTGGATAGAACCCATTATCAGAGTCTATCCCAACAATTGTCAACAACACATCTCCACAAGGACCTTCGAAAAGGTTCTATCAAAACCCAACACCTTTCTGCAGCAAGAGAGAAAACCAATTTTCACTCCTTGAAAACATATATAAATCCTCTCAAACATTTCCTTACTTATCTCATGGTCTATAAAACCATCTGTATTCTTTATCGCAACTATTGACCTTGCATTTGTCCTTAGAATCTCATTCTTATAAGAATATAGTAAGCCATACTGCTGCACCTCAGATCCGTTGACCAGTCTAATAGCTTTTTTTTTTTTACTCTATACCCTTGATGCCTAAAAATAAAAACCTTGTTTTGCCTCATTACTGTGCGTCTGAACTCTTTGGTGTCCATTTTGGGATTGTCTCGAAGCATTTCTTTATATTTTCTAGCAACCCAACCTGCATAACACTCTTGTTCTTGTATGTGAACTTTCATCTGTGACTCTCTACGAAAGTTGGCAGCCCCAACCCAAGTATAAGAAAATCACTATTGAAAGATTTAGCTAAAATCATCCGGAGTATTCATGGTCCATGGATGGTAGGGGGTGACTTTAATGTTTATCGCCATGATTCCAAAAAAATTGGGGGTTTTCATAAACCAGGTTGTAGAAGGTTTAATAATTGAGTTGAAATGGTGGCTATGACCGAATTGGATTTCACCGGGCAAAAGTTTACATGGGCAAGGGGACCTTGCCATATCAGGCTGATCGGACTTTGGTTAACCAAGCGTGGAATAACTCTTTCTCCCCATCCATTATGAGGCTCCTCCCCAGAATACAATCCGACCACACTCCATCCTCATCAGTATAAAGCCAAATGACAACGTCCACTTACTACCCCCAAAGCCCTTTCGATACTTAGCCCCATGGACCACCCACCCTAAGTAGACAACTTTGCTTGCAAAACATTTAAAATGTGACAAAGAGCTAAATGATACCCTGGATTTTTTTTTTCTCCATGAAGCCAGACATGGAACAGGCAGGTGTTTGGTAACATTTTTATTAGAAAGAGAAAAATTCTTGCTAGGTTGGATGGACTGCAAAATGCCTTGGCTCTCCACCCATCCTCTAGATTACAAAACCTGGAGTATGAGTTAATGATGGGATATGAAGCCAATGTTACCCAAGAAGAACTATACATGGCCAGAGTGAAAGATTATCTGTCCGGGCCCGGTAAAAAACTCACTTTCATGCTACGCATTCCAGAATCAGAATCTTTGACCAAGCCTAGACTCTAGCACAATCGCTATTCCAATCCTTACTTGAAATAACATGGCTCAGGATCTTGGTTTGTACTTATTCGATTTATCACACAACAAAATAAATTCAAATAAAAAGTGGAATCATAGAATATACCTCTTCAAGTGTGTTAACACGGGTAATCGCTTGTATGACTCAAGACTATGATCGCACGTTGTGTGGGCAAAATCTAGCAACCAATTGATCAGCAATCAACACAACTGGGTTGTCAAAAAATTCAGCAACCGCCTACTGCCTTAAGCATGTGAAAACACCCGCCAGCTAGGACTCGAGAGAACTCACGAGCCACCTATTTTGGGACAAAATTTAGCAGCCCAAACTAAAGAAAAATCGGCAGCCTTGAGCTTGTGAAGTCCAAAAATTTGGAGAGAAAATATTTCTCTCTCTAGAATTTTCTCTTTCTAGTTTTCTTGTCTTGAAAACTAATGAATTGTGTGTTGTCTAATTGCTAATCCCTTTTCTATATATAGAGTTACAAGAGAGACCCCAAGTTGGTTTAAGATTGGTCTTCCTAATGGGTTTATGTAATTAATTAGTTTCCAAATCCAATTAGGTAATAGGATAAACCAAATCCAATTAGATTTCCTAATAT
This sequence comes from Knoxia roxburghii, assembly GCA_030378225.1. Classification (NCBI taxonomy): domain Eukaryota; kingdom Viridiplantae; phylum Streptophyta; class Magnoliopsida; order Gentianales; family Rubiaceae; genus Knoxia; species Knoxia roxburghii. Next base: position 36,753,190 of record CM059415.1, on the reverse strand, counting down.
CTATGATTTCCTAATTCTAATTGAAACTTAAGACTTAATTAATTAATTAAATAATTCCACTTTGTTAATTAGTTAATTAACCCTTAAGAATAATTAATTAAATAATTAATTATACTTATTGAACTAACCCATTACAAAATTAATCATACCACTAACGGATTAATTTTGGCTACCATCCAACACCAGAATTGCTTCTGGAACAACTAAATTAATTTATTGTTAATCTTCCCACATCAAAGATTTAGTGCTCGTTAATTTATTAATTTACTGATAAATTAATTAATTAACTTCTTTACTTCTGAGACTAGTACCACTCGACCTTTTTACTATACTGGACATAAGTCCACCAGCCAGTTTAGTATAATAAACATAACGAACTCATCTCGGGACCGTATGCACCGGTACATGGTTTCCTTTCGACAAGCAGCAGCACACCAAGTAACTAAACACGCACACCCAACCCACCGAGACTATTGGCCACAATTGACCTCACACTTTGGCAGATCAAAGTACACTATGTCTAATTCTCATGCCCATTCAAGTCTAGGGATTAAGAGATATAATACTAAGAATTATTTGTCTATTAACCCAGTACAGTACAAATCATTCTAAATGGTCAAGTTCAATACGCCCCGAGCATATCTATATGATTCAATTAGTTTAGACAAACTAATTATCCGAATCACATAATAAACTAAACAACCAGTTTGTCCAAAACTGTCTCATTTACGAACCTCATTTATATATTATGTCTTTTAACCAATGATGAGATCTACTGTGTCACACAAGACACCTCATCATCTAACTCTATGATATAAATGGACAAATAATGCACAACTAATTTAACTAAATTATTAAATTGATTTATTAACTAGAAAAATGTATAATACAAGCATAGCTTATGTATTCAACCGTAACAATCTCCAACTAATACTTAAGATGTGCTTAAAGTATAAAACTACATTCAACTCTATACACTCTACTATATATCTGGAGAAACTATCACAGCTCTCCTAAGTATCTGATCTCCATGCCCTCTACGTGAGCCTCAAAGACTTTTGAAGTCAATGTCTTCATGAGTGGATCTGTAAGGTTATTTTTCTGATGCTATCCTAGCCAAGATCACGTCTTCCCTCTTGATGATATATTTTATCAAGTGGTACTTGCGCTGTATATGTTTACTCACCTTCTGGGCTCTTGGTTCCTTCGAGTTTGGTACTGCACCGTTGTTATCACAATACACTGTGATAGACTTCTGCAAACCAGGAATCACATCTAAGTCCACTAAGAAGTTCTTGAGCCATACTGCTTCTTTTCCTGCCTCTGATGCGGTAACGTATTCAGCCTCCATGGCAGAGTCCGCCACGCATTTCGGTTTGACACTCCGCCATCTATGGCTCCACCTCCCAAAGTAAACACATACCCTGAGGTAGATTTCCTCTTGTCATTGTCGCATTGGAAATCTGAATCTGTGTAACCTCGGGGTACCAGCTCAGGCACCTGATAGACCAACACTTGGTCTCTCGTTCTGCGCAAATACTTGATAATGCATTTTACTGCTTTCCAATGAGCTTTTCCGGGGTTACACTGATATCTGCTCACAATGGCAACAGCATAACAGATATCAGGCCTCATACACAACATGACTTACATGAGACTTCCTACTTCCGAAGTAAAAGGAACTGTCTTCATGGTCTCTATCTCTTCAACAGTCTTGGGAGACTGTTATTTAGATAGACGCACTCCATGTCTGAAAGGTAAAAAACCTTTCTTGGAGTTTTGTATGTTAAAATAGGCCAGAATTGTATATATGCATGAAGCTTGGGAGAGCGTTAACGAACGTTTCCTATGATCTGGAATTATCTTGATCCCAATGATATGTCTCACTTCTCCTAAATCCTTCATATCAAATTGCTTGGACAGCCATGCCTTTACGTCTGATAACATTTTCTTGTTGTTGTCAATCAATAGAATGTCATCTACATAAAGCACAAGAAGCACCACCGCATTTTTATCACGTCTGTGATACACACATTGTTCATCTAGACACTGAGTAAATAGACTTTTAAGATCTGGATTCCTGCTTAAGACCATAAATAGACTTCTTAAGCCTGCAAACCTTATGCTCTTGGCCATTTTCAATGAATCCCTCTCGTAGCTGCATGAAGATGGTTTCTTCAAGACTTCTGTTAAGGAAAGCTGTCTTGATATCCATATGCTATATCTCATAATCTAAATGAGCAACTATGGTCAAGAGAATCCGGATCGACTTAAGCATGGCCACCGGGGAGAAGGTTTCCTTATAATCGATTCCCTCTTTTTGAGTATACCCCTTCGCCACCAGCCTAGCTTTAAAGGTTTCCACCTTTCCGTCAGGTCCACTTTTGCGTTTGTAGACCCACTTACATCCAATGGGTTTAAAACCATCAGGTAGGTCCACAAGCTCCCAAAATTGATTGTGGTCTTTATCTCGGAGAGCCTCATTGTAGTTTACTGGGTCAGGCTCATGCGTGCCTAGAACTAAGTCTGAGGCCTCTCCCATGCCAATAAACCTGTCGGGCTGTCTCACAATCCCCCACTATGACGAGGCACCACATGTGTAGGCGCATCATCTGTGATATCTTGTACAGTGAGTGGTGTATCTACTTGTGCTGGTGCATCAGGATTATTAATTTGTCTCCTAAGCTGTTCTAGTACTATCTTGCTATTGGGCTTGTGATCTTAGATATAGTCTTCCTCGAGAAATCTAGCATTAGTGGTAACCACCAACTTCTGATCTTTAGGACTATAAGACAGACCACCCTTCGTTCTCCTAGGATATCCTACAAATGGCATTACTTCCATTCTTGTATGTAACTTAGCCGCATCTGCCTTAAGCACATGTGCTGGGCAACCCCAAATTCTGAGATGTCTTAGACTGGGCTTATGCCCGTTCCACAACTCTACTGGGGTTGAAGGCACGGTTTTAGATGGTACAAGATTAAGGATGTACATTGCTGTTTCTGAGGTATATCCCAGAACGAACTTGGCAAATCACTATAGTTCATCATTGATCTAACCATTTCTATGAGAGTTCTGTTCATTCTTTCTGCTACACCATTCTGCAGACAACTGAGACTGAATTCTGACCTCGCTGAGGTAGTCTCGAAATTCATGGGACAAGTACTCACCACCAAGATCTGATCACAGTATCTTGATACTCTTACCATGATGCTTCTCCACATCTGCCCGATACTCTTTGAATTTACTAAAGCATTCAGACTTGTGGTGCCTTAGGTAAATGTACCCATACCTTAAGTAATCATTCGTGAACGTCACCAAATACTCAAACCCACCTCGTGCTTTGACCGACATTAGTCCACACAAGTCAGAATGAATCAACTCTAATACTTCTTTAGCTCTATAACCTTTTGTTTTAAAAGGTCTCTTGGTCATTTTACCCTCCAAGCAAGATTCGCAACTTGAATAACTGTCAATCTCTAATGAACCTAAAGGTCCATCATTGACCAACCTCTGAATCCTGCTAAGGTTCATATGACCTAGTTTGAGATGCCAAAGATAGGTTTGATTCATTTCAGAAGGTTCTTTCCTCTTATTAAGGTTAGATGATGCGCTATTTGTTTCTATGTTTTGCACAACAGGGGATTTAACCACAAACAAATTATCTACTAATGCACCAGAACAAACAAGTTTGCCATATGTTTTAACAACAACTGTATTATCAGCAAAAAATAAACTTGAAACCATTCTTTAAGAGTTTAGAAACCGAAATAAGGTTCTTTCAAAACTCGGTACATAAAGACAATTTGGTGAATCTAGTATATGATTTTCGAAAAATAAACTAACTACTCTCACAGCTTCTACTGACACTCTTGTAGTGTCATCAAAGTAGATGTTTAGCTCGCCTTCTCTAAGCTTCCAGGTTACTTGGACCCCTGCAAAGAATTACAAACATGGTCAGTGGCTCCTGAATCCACACACCATGTATCTGTGAGAATCACCGCTAAACACGTCTCAGTAATTAAGGCTGAAATTATCGTACCTTTAAGCTTTGGACAATCCAATTTCTATTGTCCCATTTTCCCGCACTTGAAGCACTTGCCTTTGGGCTTGCTCTTCTTTACGATTTCAGGCTTAGCAGCAAGTTTCTTGGCATTTTTCTTATTCTTTATGTTCTTGCCTTTAGGTGCCAAAGAAGAACTTGAAGCCTTTACCGTGACCAAAGCTTGTTTCTTCTCATGGAAAATGCCTTCGGCCGACACCAAATCTGGTAAGAGCTCGGGTAGAGTGTAAACTCTTTGGTTCATGTTGTAATTAACCTAAAACTACTCAAAACTAGAGGATAAGCTCTGGAGGATGATATCTATCTTACTTTTTGGGTCGATCTCACCTCCTAACACCCCTATCTCGTTGATGTTGCTGATAATGTGAAACACATGATCTCTCACTAATGTGCCCTCAGCCATTTTGGTGTTTATTAACTTCCTCATGGCTAATTGCCTAGTTGTCCTGCCTTGATGGGCGAATGTCTCTCTCAGGTGAGCCATCATATTGAAGGTAGAGATTATGGGATGAAGATGATTTTACAGCACATTCGACACGAAGGCCATAATGTAACACTGCGCCATCTCATCCGCTTTTCTCCACCTATTATAGCCATCCCTATCATCTTGACTAGAGTCCTCGTTAGGCACATCTGGACATACTTCAATGAGCATAAACTTATACTGCTCTGTTGTTAGGACAATATCTAAGTTACAACTCCAGTCGACATAATTAGGACCAATTAACTTGTTGTCTTTCAATATAGTAGCTAAGGGGTTCGAATACTGTAAATTAAATAAACAGACAATATTTCAGTTATTAAATATAGAATTTTGGAAAATAAGGAAATTCAAAATGATTATTGACTTCCATCAAACAATAATTTAAACAACCGTCATCTCATTCACCTGGATTCTTGTAGGCCATGATAGTGTGGACGTTTACACTAATCCACATTCATTTGAGAAGAACCTAGTTCATAACTACACTATCTGACCAAACGATGTATTAATCAATGTAGCTAATAGTCAGTGCTTTCAGCCGTACAAATAAGCAGCGTAACCTCGATGGGAGGAATACTACAAATGGTACACTAAGTGTCTGCCATTATGTGACTTCTAAGCTTGTTACCTCAGGATAGTGTGCCTCAGATGGAGAGGGTATTGCATTTCTCCTAGTTAGACTTACATTAGTCATCTTACTTAGAAATTCATAATCTAGCGATCTTGTGGTTGGACTCATCCGAATGGAGGAAGGCCCTAATGCCAATGCACAAGTCTACCCACGTCACATACGAACTCGTAATGGTGGCTATGGGAATATTGAACCAACCCGCTCCCACTTAGATTTCTCAATTAAGGGTTTTTTCGATTTTAACATGCAATTAACTAATCCTAAGTTATATGCACATAAAACCAGTCATGCTTAAAAATCATGCGTCTAAAATACAACACAAAAATTAACACACAAAATTAAAAAAATAAATACGAAAAAATAAATTTCCCGACTATCATGGTTTTAATTACTTCCATATTCTGCCTTGATCTTGTGTCCCGTCACGCCACTCGATGAATTGATTCTTGATCTTTAAAAAATATGAAATCTGGAAGAAAAACGGGCCAAAATGCAAGCCAAACGGGCTACATGTGCGCAGTGCGTACAAGGCACTGCAGCCGCCCTTGCTGTCGCGCCTTGGTGCAGCAACCACACGGCGACAATGTTGCCGGTTCCCAGTTGCGGCTCCTGCCAGTGAGTCATCGCTGGCGCCGCCCCCACCTCTGATTCTTCATTCGCTTCTTTTTCCATGCTATTTGGTCTTCTTGCAATTCGTTCTGAGTTTTCCTAGGTTTCTACAAATTAATGATAACCTAAAACCCATGAATTCAAGTTGCCCACCATAACGCCTTTGACTACAAAAAATTAATTTTCCTACTACAAGGCTTCTAGGAAAATTTTCAAAAAATTGAAATTACATAGAAAAAATCCTACTACAGATTTGATCTAATCCTACACGGTTTCCAGCATTCAGAAAACCAAAACCCGGACATGCCTTAATTAAAAACCATACAAACGCAACCATAATAGTCGGGATTTCTAAACCACATACAAATAAAACCATGCAATAAATCGAACAAGCACAAACCCCAAAACCAGGCTCTGATACCAATTGAAAGATTATTTGCCTAGGCCCGGTCAAAAACTAACTTTCATGATACGCATTGTAGAATTGGAATCTTTGACCATAACTAGACTCTAGCATAATCGCTATTCCAATCCTTGCTTGAAATAACATTGCGCAAGATCTTGGTTTGTACTTATTCGATTTATCACGTAACAAAATAAATTCAAATAAAAAGTGAAATCATAGAATATACCTCTTGAAGCGTGTTAACTCGGGTGATCGCTTGTATGACTCAAGACTATGATCGCACGTCGTGTGGGCAATGATATAACAACAAATTGATCAGCAATCAACAAAACTGGGTTGTAAGAAAATTCTGCAATCGCTTGCCGCCTTAAGCATGTGAAAACACCCAGCACCTAGGCCTCGAGAGAACTCATGCTCCGTCGATTTTGGGACAAAAATTAGCCTCCCAAACTAAAGAACAATCGGCAGCTTTGAGCTTGTGAAATCCAAAAATTTGTAGAGAAAATATTTCTCTCTAAAGGATTTTCTCTCTAGTTTTCTTGTCTTGAAAACTAATGAATTGTGTGTTGTTTAATTGCTAATCCCTTGTCTATATATAGAGTTACAAGAGAGACCCCAAGTTGGTTTAGGATTGGTCTTCCTAGTGGGTTTAGGGAATTAATTAGTTTTCAAATCTAATTAGGTAACTAATCTAATAGGATAAACCAAATCCAATTCTAATTCAAACTTAAGACTTAATAAATTAATTAAATAATTCCTCTTTGTTAATTACTTAATTAACCCTTAGGATTAATTAATTAATTAATTAATTCTACTTATTCAATTAACCCATTACAAAATTAATCCTACACCAGAATTGCTTTCGGAACAACTAAATTAATTTATTCTTAATCTCCCCACATCAAAGATTTAGTGCTCGTTAATTTATTAATTTATTGATAAATTAATTAATCAACTTCTTTAATTCCGAGACTAGTACCACTCGACCTTTTTACCATACCGTACAAAGTCCACGGGCCAGGTTTAGTATAATAAACATAACGAGCTCATCTCGGGAGCACCATCACCCCAGACGCACCGGTACATGGTTTTATTTCGACAAGCAGCAGCACACCAAGTAACTAAACTCGCGCACCCGAGACCAAACTACACTATGTCTAATCCTTATGCCCACTCAAGTCTAGGGATTAAGAGGTATAATACTAAGAATGATTTGTCTATTAAATCAGTATAAGACAAATCATTCTAAATGGTCAAGTTCAATACGCCCTGGGCATATCTATATGATTCAATTAGTTTAAACAAACTAATTATTTGAATGACATAATAACCTAAACCAAAAGTTTGTCCAAAACTGCCTCGTTTATATATTATGTCTTTTAACCAATGATGAGATCTACTGTGTCACACAAGACACCTCATTACCTAACTACATAATGTTTTGGTTAAATTAGTTGTGCATTATTTGTCCATTTATATTATTTAGTTAGATAATGAGGTGTCTTGTGTGACACAGTAGATCTCATCATTGGTTAAAAGACATAATATATAAATTAGGTTCGTAACCGAGATAGTTTTGGACAAACTGTCAATTTAGGTTATTATGTGATTCAGATAATTGGTTTGTCTAAACTGATTGAATCATATAGATATGCCCATGGCGTATGAAACTTGACTATTTAGAATGATTTGTCTTGTACTGATTTAATAGACAAATCATTGTTAGTATTCTATCTCTTAATCCCTAGAATTTAGTGGGAATGAGAATTAGACATAGTGTACTTTGATCTGCCAATGGGTGAGGTCATTTGTGGCCAATAGTCTCGGTGGGTTGGGTGCCCGTGTTTAGTTACTTGGTGTGCTGCTGCTTTTCGAAAGGAAATCATGTACCGGTGCGTTCGGGGTGATGGTACTCCCGAGATGAGCTCGTAATGTCTATTTTACTAAACCCAACTGGTGGACTTAGGTCAGATATAGTAAAAATGTCGAGTGGTACTAGTTTCGGAATTAAAGAAGTTAATTAATTAATTTATCAGTAAATTAATAAATTAACGAGCGCATATATTTGACGTGGGGAGATTATGAATAAATTAATTAAGTTATTCCCGAAGCAATTCTGATGTAGAATGGTAGTGTCAAAATTAATCCATTAGTGGTACGAATAATTTGTAATGGGTTAATTGAATAGGTAGAATTAATAATTAATTAATTATTCTTACGGGGTAATTAAGTAATTAACAAAGTCGAATTAATTAATTAATTAATTAAGGCTTAAGTTTTAATTATAATTAGGAAATCCTAGAGATTAGGAATCTAATTGGATTGGGTTTATCCTATTAGGTTGGTTACTTAATTGGATTTGGAAACTAATTACCAAAACCCATTTGGAAGACCAATCCTAAACCAACTAGGGGTCTCTCTTGTAACTCTATAAATAGACAAGGGATTAGCTATTCAAGACACACAATTCATTAGTTTTAAAGATAAGAAAACTTAGAGAGAGAAAATCCTAGAGTGAGAAAAATTTCATCTGTCTAGAACCGGATTTTATAGCTCAAAGCTACCGGATTTTTAATCAATTTTGGGCGACCATTTTTTGTCCAAATTCCGGCGCCGCGTGAGTTCTCTCGGGGCCCAGGTGGCGCATGTTTGTCACGCACTTGAGGTGGCGGTGATTTGAAGAATTTTCTATAAACCCAGTTATGGTGATTAGCTTATCAATTGCTCGTTAGATTGTTGCCCACACAACATACAATCAAAGTCTTGAGCCATAAAAAAGAATCACCTGAGTATACGCTTCAATAGGTGATTCTTATGTTTCTGTTTTTATTTAAGAATTTATTTGTTGCGTGATAAATCGAATAAGTACATACCAAGATCCAGCGTAATGTTATTTCAAGCAAGGGTTAGAACAGCGATTGTGCTAGCGTCTAGGCCTGGCCAGAGATTCTAATTCTGGAATGCATAGCACGAAAGTGAGTTTCTGGTTAGGCCCAGGCATATAATCTTTCAATTGGTATCAGAGTCTGGTTTTGGGTTTTGTGCTTGTTTGATTTATTACATGGTTTTATTTGCTGGTGGTGAGAAATCCTGACTATTATGATTATGTTTATATGGGCTTTAATTAAACTTCGGGACATGTCCAGATTTGATTTTATTATGAATGTTTGTAATAGTATAACAACATGCTGGAAGCCGTGTAGGATTAGATAAAATCTGTAGTAGGATTTTTTCTATGTAATTTTTGATTTCTAATTTTCCTAGAAAACATTGTAGTAGGAGAATTAGTTTTTTGTAATCAAAGGCATTATGGTGGGCAACTTGAATTTGAGGGTTTTAGGTTATCGTTAAATCGTAGAAACCCAGGAAAACCAAGAACGAATTGCAAGAAGACCAAATAGCGTAGAAGAAGCGAAGAAGTGATCGGAGACAGGGGGCGGTGCCGGCGAGTCGCCGCAAGCCGCGCGGCGCAGTAGCATGCGCAGTGACAACACGCTGCAGTTGCTGTGCGCAGCAACTGCTGCACGCCACTGGGCTGTGTGTGGCCCTTTCGGTTAGCATTTTGGCCCATTTTTCCTCCATATTTCATTTTGTGTAGATCGAGACTCTATCCATAAATTTGCATGGCGGGACACGAGATCAAGGCAGAAGATGGAAGCAATTAAAACCTTAATCGTCGGGAAATTTAATTTTCGCATTTATTTTCTGTAGCTATTGTTTTAATTTTTGTGCTTTAATTTTGTGTTATATTTTAGATGCATGATTTTAAAGCATGATGGTTTTATATTTGCATATAACTTAGGGTTAGTTAATTACATATTAAAACTGGAAAAACCCTCAATTTTGAAATCTATGTGGGAGCGGGTTGGTTTAATATCCCCACTGCCACCATTACGAGTTCATATGCAATGTGGGTGAACTTGCACGTTGGCATTAGTGCCTTCCTCCATTCGGATGAGTCCAACCACAAGATCGCCAGATTATGAATTTCTGAGTAAGATGACTAGAGTAAGTTTAACCAGGAGAAATGTGATACCCTCTCCATCTGAGGCGCACTATCCTGAGGTAACAAGCTTAGAAGTCACGTAATGGCACACACTTAGTGTACGAGTTTTAGTATTCTTCCCATCAAGGTTACGCTATTTATTGTACGGCTAAAACCACTGACTATTAGCTACATTGATCAATAGATCGTTTGGTCAAATAGTGTAGTTAATGAACTTGGTTCTTCTTAAACGAATGTGGATTAGCGTAAATGTCCACACTATCGTGGTTTGCGAGAATCCCGAAGAATGAGATGTTGGTTGATCAAAATTATTGTTTTGAGGGAAGTCAATAATTGTTAGAATTTCCTTTATTTTCCAATTCTAGATTAAACACTAAAACATTGACTGTTTATTTATTTTACAGTTTTTTTTCGATATGACATTCAACCCCTTAGCTACTATATTGAAAGACAACAAGTTAACTGGACCTAATTATGTCGACTGGAGTCGTAACTTGGACATTGTCCTGGCGGCAGAGCAGTATGAGTTTTTGCTCACCGAAATTTGTCCAGATGTGCCTGATGAGGACTCTCCTCAAGAGGATAGGAATGCCTATGCTAGGTGAAGAAAAGCGGATGAGATGGCGCGGTGTTACATTCCGGCCTCTGTGTTGAATGTGCTGCAATATCAGCTTTATCCCATTATCTCTGCGTTCAACATGATTGCTCACCTAAGGGAGATGTTCGCTCATTGAGGCAGGACTGCTAGGCAAGCAACCATGAGAAAGTTGATGAACAATAAAATGGCTGAGGGTGGATCGGTGAGAGATCATGTGCTTCACATGATCAGTAACATCAATGAGATAGAGGTATTGGGAGGTGAAATCAACCCAGATTGTCAGATAGATATCATCCTCCAGAGCTTACCATCTAGTTTTGAGCAGTTTCAGGTCAACTATAACATGAATCTAAGAGTTTACACTCTACTCGAGCTCTTAACTGATTTGGTGACGGCCGAAGGCATCTTCCACGAAAAGAAGCAAGCTTTGGTCACAGTGAAGGCTTCAAGTTCTTATTCTGTGCCTAAAGGCAAGAAGAATAAGAAGAAGAAGAATGCCAAGAAACCTACTGCTAAGCCTGAAATCGCAAAGAAGAGCAAGCCTAAAGGCAAGTGCTTCGAGTGCGGGATGACAGGACACTGGAAATCAGATTTTCCAAACCTTAAAGGTACGATAGTGTCTGCCCACAGATACTTGTTGTGTGGTTTCAGGAACCACAGACCATGTTTGTAATTCTTTGCAAGGGTTCCGAGTAACCCGGAAGCTTAGAGAGGGTGATCTGGACATCTACTTTGGGCAACACTACAAGAGTGTCAGAAGAAGAAGTGGGAGTAGTTACTCTGAATTTTGAATATTCTAGATTAGAGTTAGTTAATTGTCTTTATGTACCGAGTTTTAGAAAGAACCTTATTTCGATTTCTAGACTCTTAAAGAATGGTTATAAGTTTATTTCTTCTGATGATTCTGTTGTTATTAGAAAAAATGAAAAACTTATTTGTTCTGGTTCATTGATAGATAACTTGATTGTGGTTAATTCACACTCTACTATTGTGCAAAATATAGAAACAAATAGCTCTTTATCTAACATTAATAAGAGGAAGAAACCTTTTGAAATGAATCAAACCTATCTTTGGCATCTCAGGCTAGGTCATATAAACCTTAGTAGGATTTAGTGGTTGGTCAATGATGGACCTTTTTGTTCATTAGAGATTGACAGTTATTTAACCTGCTAATCTTACTTGGAAGGTAAAATGACCAAGAAACCTTTTAAGGAAAAATGATATAGAGCCATAAAAGTATTAGAATTGATTCATTCTGACTTGTGTAGACCAATGATGGTCCAATCACGAGGTGAGTATTTCGTGACGTTCACGGATGCTTACACAAGGTACGAGTACATTTAACTAATGCGCCACAAGTCCGAGTGCTTTGGCAAGTTCAAATAATTTTGGGCTGATGTGGAGAAGCATCATGGTAAAAGTATCAAGACACTGCGATCAGATCCTGGTGGGGAGTACCTATCCCACGAATTTTGAGAATACCTCAGTGAGGTCAGAATTCAATCTCAGTTGTCTGCACCTGGCATGCCACAGCAGAACGGTGTAGCAGAAAGAAGGAATCAAACTCTCATAGAAATGGTTAGGTCGATGATAAGCTATAGTGATTTTCTGAGTTAGTTTCGGGAATATGCCTTAGAAACAGCGATGTATATTCTTAATCTTGTACCATGTAAAATGTGCCTTCAACCCCAGTAGAGTTATGGAACGAGCGAAAGCCTAGTCTAAGATATCTCAGAATTTGGGGTTGCCCAGCCCATGTGCTTAAGGCAGATGCGGCTAAGTTAGATGCAAGTATAGAATTAAAGCTGTTTGTAGGATATCCTAGGGGAACAAAAGGTGGTTTATTTTATAGTTCTAAAGATCAGAAGGTGGTGGCTAGTGCCAATGCTAGATTTTTAGAGTAGGACTATATTCTAGATCACAAGCCCAAGAGTAAGATAGTACTAGAAGAGCTTAGGAGAAAACCTAATAATCCTGATGTACCAGCACAAATAGATTCACCACACACTGCACAAGATATCATAGATAATGTGCCTACACAAATGATGCCTCGTCGTAGTATCAGGGATGTGAGACAGCCCGACAGGTTTATTGGTGTAGGAGAGGCCTCATACCTAGTCCCAGACGCGCCTGAACCTGACCCAATGAACTACAATAAGGCTCTCCCAGATAAAGAGACAGAATCTTGGTGTAAAGCAATGATATTCGCGATAGGATCAATGGACCACAATCAAGTCTAGGAGCTTGTAGACCTACCTGATGGTTTAAAAACCATTGGATGTAAGTGGGTCTACAAATGCAAGAGTGGACCTGACAGAAAGGTTGAAACCTTTAAAGCTAGGCTGGTGGCAAAGTGGTATACTTAGAAAGAGGGAATCAATTATGAGGAAACATTCTTCCCGGTAGCCATGTTTAAGTCAATCCAGATTCTCTTGGCCATAGATGCTCATTTGCATTATGAGATATGTCATATAGATGTCAAGACAAATTTCCTTAACGGAAGTCTTGAAGAAATCATCTTCATGCAGCAACCAGAGGGATTCGTTGAGAAAGGCCAAGAGCATAAGGTTTGCAGGCATAAAAGGTCCATTTACGGACATAAGTAGGCATCCAGATGTTGTAACATCCAGTTTGATGAAGTAATCCAGTCTTACGGATTTACTCAGTGTCTGGATGAGCAATGTGTATATCGCATACGTGATGGAAACTCTGTGGTGTTTCTTGTGCTTTACGTTGATTACATTCTATTGATTGGCAACAACAAGAAAGTGTTATCAGACGTAAAGGCATGGCTGTCTAAGCATTTTGATATGAAGGACTTAGAAAAAGCGAGACATATCATTGGGATCAAGATATTTCGAGATCGTAGGAAACTTTCATTAACGCTCTCCAAAGCTTCATACATATATACGATTCTAGCCCGTTTTAACATGCAGAACTCCAAGAAAGGTTTTCTACCTTTCAGACACATAGTGCATCTATCTAAAGGATAGTCTCCCCGGACTGTTGAGGAGATAGAGGCCATGAAGACAGTTCCTTATGCTTCTGCAGTAGGAAGTCTCATGTATGCCATGTTGTGTAGGATGCCTGATATTTGTTATATCGTTGGCATGGTAAGCATATATCAGAGTAACCCCGGGAAAGCTCATTGGGAGGTAGTAAAATGCATTCTCAAGTATTTGCACAGAACGGAAGACCAATTGTTGGTATATCAGGCGCCAGAGCTGGTACCCCGAGGTCACACAGATTCAGATTTCCAAGGTGACAGGGATAAGAGCAAGTCTACCCCAGGGTATGTATTTACTTTGGGAGGTGGAACCATAGTTTGGCAGAGTGTCAAGCAAAAATACGTGTCAGACTCCACCATGGAGGCTGAACGCGTTGCCACATCAAAGGCAGCGAAGAAAGTGAAGGAAAACTGAACAAGCCCGGGCTAAATCGAAAACCTTATTTTCGTGCTATGCATTCCAGAATCGGAAGCTTTCGACCAAGCTCAGGCTCAAATTAGTTTACCCATGAACGGATCTAGGCTTATACTTATTTAATTTATTAATCGGGACACAAAAATTGAATCTTTAATAAAAGCGGAAGTTAAAGATTATACCTTTTGTAGCGAAGTCCCTTGCATAAAGAAAACCAAATCTTTTAGCGCAAATTCCACAAGAAATCCGAAGAATTCTCCAATACAAACTCCGAGATAGTGTGGGCTATCATCTACGGAGCTACCCTCGGCAATACGATTGAAAACCCAAGAAACTTGCTTATCAAGAAACTCAAAATAAATCTGCCCAGAATTTTTTTGTGAAAATTAAGCTGCCCAGAATTTTTTTTTATCAAAAATGAAGCTGCCCAGAAATTTTTCTTTCAAATTGAAACTGCCCAGAACAGTCCAAAACTAGCCACCGGATTTCTGCCTTTTCTAGCGAGCTGCCGGCGAGATAAACTGCCAAGTATGGTCGCGATCTGCACGGTGGGTTTCACTGATCACCGACCGAGGAAGAGATCGAAGTGAATCAACCACCGGATCAGCACCCCAAAGCTTAGTAGCTGCCCGCCGGTCCTGAATAAACTGCGCGACTGCGCAAAGACAAAAACCAGCAGATTTCCGGTGACTTCTCCAAGATATAGATGACCGACTGTTCAAAATTAATTCATGGGCTGAGTGAAGAATGGTCCGGGCTGCTCTATTAATTCATGGGCTGAGTTCCTTGACAAAGAAGAAAGCTTTCTTGATCGACTTCGAGAGAAAACTTGACGATGAAGACACCGTTTTCTCTCTAGATCAAACTTTCTCTTTCTAGCCTAACTTGGCTGCCAAGTTTCTTCTTAGGGTTTTCTTGCCTATTATGTTGTATTTATAGGAGCTTCTAAGGAGACCTAATGGGCTCTCGAGTTAGGCCTTAAAATTTGACTTTCGTTGACCGCTAAGTCTTCCCGACTAATCAACTCCAATCGACCCTTTTAAATTAATTTATTTAATCCACTTTGTTAATTTAATTTAATCGAACCCTTAGAATTAATTAATTCAAAATATAATTAATTTCTAAATTCATTTCGTCGATCAAATATTAATTAAGCCCTTCGGATTAATTAATTTACCTTGTTGATTAGTCAAACGCATAATCGGTCGTACCACTAACGGACCAATTATGGAACTACCGCTCGAAAACGACTTTACATCGCGCCATTATTATTTCTTCTATCTCCCCACATTAAAGATCTAGTGCTCGTCGATTTATCAATTTACTGACAAATTAATTCACCGACTTCTTGGTTTTCGAGATTAGTACCACTCGACTTTTTATTATACCGAACATAAAGTTCACTGGCCAGGTTTTGTATAATAACCTTACGAGCTCATCTCGGGAGCACCATCAACCCGGCGAACCGGTACATGGATTCCTCCGACCAGCAACGGCACGCAAGAAGCTAAATACCGCATACCCAACTTACCGAGGTATTGGCCTCAATTGACCTCACTCTTTGGCAAATCAAAGCACACGACATCCAACCCTCACGCCCGTCCCAATCTCGGGATTGAGAGACGGAATACTAGGACCGAATTGACTACGCCGATCAGTACAAGTCAATTCTATCCAAACTGGTCGTGCTCAATATGCCCCGGGCATATCTGTGTGATTTAAACTAGTCTAGATAAACCAATTTCCAAACCACACAATAACCTATACCGATAGCATGTTCAGACTATCTCGGTTACGAGCATACTTTTTATATATCAATACTTTAACCAATAACGGTATCTACTGTGTTTGTCGACACCCCGTTATCTAGTTCTATGATATAAAGGAACAGATTTATACTGAAACAAAATGATATGTCATCTGTGGATATTAGTTTTTGATACAAGCCATAGCTTTTCTGTATTCAAAACTAACAATCTCCCACTAATACTCAAAGCTATACTAAGAAGTACAAAAACTGTCCAACCCGCTATTACACTGTTGTCATAATGAAATCTCCAGAATACCTTTAAGCTCACTCACATGGCTCTCTCAAGAATTTGACTCCCATGCCCTCCACATGCCTCTCAAAGACCTTTGGGGTCAATGGCTTGGTGAAAGGATCTGCAAGGTTGTCCTCTGAAGCTATCTTGGCCACGATCACGTCTCCCCTCTTTACGATCTCTCGTATCAGGTGGTACTTGCGCTCTATGTGTTTACTCGCCTCATGGGCTCGTGGTTCCCTTGAGTTAGCAACTGCACCATTGTTATCACAATAAACTGTGATAGACCTAGGCAACTCTGGAACCACATCTAAGTCCATCAGGAAGCTCCTGAGCCATACAGCCTCTTTCGCTGCCTCTGAAGCGGTAATGTACTCGGCCTCCATAGTAGAGTCCGCCACACATTTCTGCTTGACACTCTTCCATACTATGGCTCCACCTCCTAGAGTAAACACAAACCCAGAGGTAGACTTGCTATTGTCCAAATCTCCTTGAAAGTCCGAATCTGTGTAACCCAATGGTACAAGGTCCTGCGCTCTATAAACTAGGACATAATCTCTCGTCCTGCGCAAGTACTTGAGAATGCATTTTACTGCCTCCCAGTGAGCCTTCCCAGGGTTACTCTGATATTTTCTAACCATGCCAACGGCAAAGCAAATATCAGGCCTCGTGCACAACATAGCATACATGAGGCTACCCACTGCAGAAGCATAGTGTACTGCCTTCATGGCATCTATCTCCTCAGCAGTCTTAGGACACTGCTCATTAGACAAATGCACTCCATGCCTGAAAGGTAGGGAACCCTTCTTGGAGTTTTGCATGTTAAAATGGGCCAGAATCGTGTCTATGTAGGATGCCTGAGAGAGAGTCAGAGAACGTCTCCTACGATCTCGAATAATCTTGATCCCAAGGATATGTCCAGCCTCTCCCAAATCCTTCATATCGAATTGCCTGGACAGCCATGTCTTTACGTCTGACAACACCTTCTTACTGTTGTCAATAAGAAGAATGTCATCTACATAAAGTACGAGGAACACCACTATCTCACCATCACGCCTGCAATAAACACACTGCTCATCCGGAGACTGAGTGAATCCATAGGACTGGATAACCTCATCAAAACGAATGTTCCAAGATCTGGATGCTTGCTTAAGTCCATAAATGGACCTCCTAAGCCTGCATACCTTGTGCTCTTGGCCCTTAACAATGAAGCCTTCTGGTTGCTGCATAAAGATGGTCTCCTCAAGACTTCCATTAAGGAAAACTATCTTGACGTCCATCTGCCAAATCTCATAATCCATATGAGCAGCTATGGCCAAGAGAATCCGGATCGACTTAAGCATAGCTACCGGGGAAAAGGTCTCCTCATAGGCGATCCCTTCTTTCTGAGTATACCCCTTCGCCACAAGCCTAGCCTTGAAGGTCTCAACCCTCCCGTCAGATCCTCTCTTTCGCTTGTAAATCCATTTGCACCCAATAGGCCTAAACCAATCAGGAAGGTCTACCAGCTCCCAGACTTGATTTGAGTTCATAGAACCCATCTCAGCAATCATCGCTCTCTGCCAAGAATCTGCATCTTTATCCTGGTGAGCCTCATTGTAGTTAACTGGGTCTGGTTCATGAGCACCAGGGATAAAGTCCGAAGACTCACCCAAACCCATGTACCTCTCGGGCTATCTCACAGCCCTCCCACTATGACGAGGCGCAGCCTGTGTAAGAGCATCATCTGTGATAGTGTGTGCAGTTTCTTGTGGTGTGTCTTCCTGTACGTGTGCATCTGGAATAGTATACTGACTTCTAAGCTCTTCCAATACTACCTTGCTGCTTGACTTGTGATCTACAATATAGTCCTCCTCAAGAAATCTGGCATTGGTGCTGACCACCACCTTCTGATCCTGAGGACTATAAAATAAACCACCTCTCGTTCCTTTGGGGTAGCCTATAAACAGCATAACCTTGGATCTCGCCTCTAACTTGCCTGCATCTGCCTCGAGCACATGTGCTGGACAACCCCAAATCCTGAGATGTCTCAGACTAGGCTTGCGCCCACTCCACAACTCTACTGGGGTCGTAGGCACAGACTTAGATGGCACAAGGTTGAGGATAAAACACGCTGTATCCAAAGCATAACCCCAAAACGAGGTAGGCAACTCACTGTAACTCATCATCGATCTAACCATCTCCATAAGAGTCCTGTTCCTCCTCTCTGCTACACCATTCTGCTGGGGTGTGCCAGGTGCAGACAACTGGGTCTGAATACCCTCCTCTGACAAATAGGTCCTAAATTCACTAGAGAGGTATTCACCACTGCGATCAGACCGCAGTGACTTGATACTCTTACCCAGATGGTTCTCCACCTCTGCCTTGAATTCTCTGAACTTGCCAAAGCATTCAGACTTGTGGCGCATCAAGTATATGTATCCATATCTAGAGTAATCATCCGTGAAAGTCACGAAATACTCATAACCACCTCTAGCCTGAACTGACATAGGCCCACACACGTCAAAATGAATCAGCTCTAAAACCTCCTTGGCCCTATACCCCTTCGCCTTAAAAGGCCTCTTGGTCGTTTTACCCTCCAAGCAGGACTCACAGGTCGAATAACTGTCAATATCTAGTAAGTCCAAAGACCCACTCTTGACCAACCTTTGAATCCTACTAAGGTTGATATGACCTAGTCTCAGGTGCCAAAGATAAGTCTGATTCAAAGGGGAAGATTCCTTTCTCTTATTATGATTTGGTGATGAGTTACTAGTTTCTGTGTTTTGCATAACTAAGGAGTAAGTCTTAATTAAAAACAAATTGTCAACCAATGTACCGGAATATATAAGTTTCTGGCATTTTCTAATAAAAACCGAACCGTCAGAAAATACACACTTATAACCATCCAAAACAAGTTTCGAAACCGAAAGCAAGTTCTTTCGAAAACTAGGTACATAAAGACAATCCTTTAAATATAAAATAGAGTCTGAAAAAATAAAGACTAATAACTCCCACTGCAAGCACAGAAACTCTGGTAGTATCCCTAAGGTAGACCTGCAACTCTCCCTCTCTAAGCAGCCGGGTCACTTGGAACCCCTGCAAAGAATTACAAACATGATCAGTGGCTCCTGAATCCACACACCAAGTATCCGTGGGAATCGCCGCTAAACACGTCTCAGTGATTAGGGAAAATTTACACATACCTCGAGGCTTTGGGCAGTCCTTCTTCCAATGTCCTACTTTGCCACATCTAAAGCATTTTCCTCTCGGCTTCTGCTTCTTGGCAATGCCTGCCTTGGGTCGATAACTGGCTCCTGCTTTCTGGCCTCTCTTCCTCTTTTGCTTCCTGGCTTTGGGCCCAGCAGAGGAACCTGAGGGACCAACAGTAGCCAAGGCTTGCTTCTTCTCAGCGAAGAGGCTCTCAGTAGACACCAATGCAGTCATGAGCTCAGAAAGTGAATATGAGAGATTCCCCATATTATAGTTCAATCGAAACTGCTCAAAACTGGGAGGCAAGCTCTGAAGGATGATATCGACCTGGGTTTCCCCATCAATCTCACCTCCCAATACCTAGATCTCATTGATGCAACCAATCATCTCCAGCACGTGATCTCTCACTGAAGTGCCCTCAGCCATCTTGGCATTCATGAGTTTCCTCATAGCTGACTGCCTGGCTGCCCTGCCCTGATGACCAAACATCTCCCTGAGGTTGAGTATCATATCCTAGGCTGAGGTCATCAACTGATGCTGGTGCTGCAGTACACTTGACATGGAAGCCAAGATGTAGCACCTGGTCATCTCATCAGCTTTTTGCCACCTCGTATATGGCTCTCGCTGCTCAGGTGTGGCATCCTCACTGGGCTTAGGGGGGCACTCCTCAGTGAGCACGTACTTATAACCCTCAGCGGTTAGGACAATGTCCAGGTTTCGTTTCCAATCAATGTAATTCGGACCAGTGAGTTTGTTTTGGTTCAGAATGACAGCTAGTGGGTTGAACGACATATCAACTAAAAATAATAAAAAACAAGTCTCAGTATACTTTTTCGAAAATATTGAAAAATCCTCAGAAAAGAAATATAATCTTCTACCGACATCTCTCCCACCGGGATTAACGCAGGTCACGATGGGTGAACGTCTACGCCAACCCACATTCGTTCGAGAAGAACCGAAGTTCATTAATTTTATTATCTGACCAACGATCTTATGATCAATGAAATTAATAGTCGATAATTTTAGCCGTACACGTAAATAGCGTAACCTCGATGGGAGGGATACTATAAACAGTACACTAAGTGTATGCCATTACGTGACTTCTAAGTTTGTTACATAGGGTACTAATGCGCCTCGGATGGCGAGGGTGTCGCAACTTTTCCCAATTAAACGCACTATAGTCATCCCTTTAGAAATTCATTCCAGCGATATCTGTGATTGAAAACTCATCCGATAGGGAGAAAGGTCTAAGCCAGCACGCAAGTTTAACCACATCGCCAATGAACCCGTAATGGAGGCCATGGGGCTATTAACCAACCCGCTCCCACTTAGATTTTTAATTAATCTTAATTCGCCTTGGTTTTCTCGGTTTTCTATCTCGGTTTTCTACGTAATTAGGAATCACCCAAAATTACGATAAACCAAAATCCGGGTTTTCTCGGTTTTCTACGTAATTAGGAATCACCCAAAATTACGATAAACCAAAACCCCACGTAATTAGGAATCACCCAAAATTACGATTCAACCAAAACCCGCGAATGTAATTAATTTGAGGATTTTTACGTTTTAACATGCAATATCTTAACTATGGATATTCGCACCCATAAAACCGTTGGAGTTTTAATATGCGAATAATCTACCTTAGTTAATTGCACATTACCTTTTGAAAAACATTTGGTTTGGATTTCGTTCATGCAAAATAAAATGAAAATCACACAATCAACGAAAAAATCATAAATACGGGAAATTAAATAAAATAAAATTTCCCGACTATTATGGCCTTCTCTATCATTGATTCCTTGACGCCTCGGTGACACTTCCCGTCGTGTCGCTCCCACTCGTTATTTGGATTCCTCTCAATTCGCCCAGGTTTTCTCAGTTTATTCCGTAATTAGGAATCACCCAAAATTACAATAAACCAAAACCCGCGAATATAAGTTACCCAAAATAACGTCTTCGTCATAGTACATAAATTCCTATATACAAAGGCGTTTTTCTAGGAATTTAAAGACGACATGATTAGATCAAATCCTACTACAAGATTTTTCTAATCCTACACGGCTTCCAGCTCGTGGTTATTACTATTACAGAAATTTCCATTCAAAAATAAAACGAGCCCGGACATGTCCCGGGGTTTATGAATGAAACTTAAATTTCTACCATAATAGCCGAGAAACCAATAACCACCTGTTTATACATTTCGACAAAAATAATAATGCCAAAATAAAGCCGTGTAATAAATCAAATAAGTATAAGACCGAAACCAACGCTCTGATACCAATTTGAAGGAAAACTGAACAAGCCCGGGCTAAATCGAAAACCTCACTTTCGTGCTATGCATTCCAGAATCGGAAGCTTTCGACCAAGCTCAGGCTCAAATTAGTTTACCCATGAACGGATCTAGGCTTATACTTATTTAATTTATTAATCGGGACACAAAAATTGAATCTTTAATAAAAGCGGAAGTTAAAGATTCTACCTTTTATAGCGAAGTCCCTTGCTTAAAGAAAACCAAATCTTTTAGCGCAAATTCCACAAGAAATCCGAAGAATTCTCCAATACAAACTCCGAGATAGTGTGGGTTATCGTCTACGGAGCTACCCTCGACAATACGATTGAAAACCCAAGAAACTTGCTTATCAAGAAACTCAAAATAAATCTGCCCAGAATTTTTTTTATCAAAAATGAAGCTGCCCAGAAATTTTTCTATCAAATTGAAACTGCCCAGAACAGTCCAAAACCAGCCACCGGATTTCTGCCTTTTCTAGCGAGCTGCCGGTGAGATAAACTGCCAAGTATGGCCGCAATCTGCACGGTGGGTTTCACTGATCACCGACCGAGGAAGAGATCGAAGTGAATCAACCACCGGATCAGCACCCCAAAGCTTAGCAGCTGCCCGCCGGTCCTGAATAAACTGCGCGACTGCGCAAAGACAAAAATTAGCAGATTTCCGGTGACTTCTCCAAGATATAGATGACCGACTGTTCAAAATTAATTCATGGGCTGAGTGAAGAATGGTCCGGGCTGCTCTATTAATTCATGGGCTGAGTTCCTTGACAAAGAAGAAAGCTTTCTTGATCGACTTCGAGAGAAAACTTGACGATGAAGACACTGTTTTCTCTCTAGACCAAACTTTCTCTTTCTAGCCTAACTTGGCTGCCAAGTTTCTTCTTAGGGTTTTCTTGCCTATTATGTTGTATTTATAGGAGCTTCTAAGGAGACCTAATGGGCTCTCGAGTTAGGCCTTAAAATTTGACTTTCGTTGACCGCTAAGTCTTCCCGACTAATCAACTCCAATCGACCCTTTTAAATTAATTTATTTAATCCACTTTGTTAATTTAATTTAATCGAACCCTTAGAATTAATTAATTCAAAATAGAATTAATTTCTAAATTCATTTCGTCGATCAAATATTAATTAAGCCCTTCGAATTAATTAATTTACCTTGTTGATTAGTCAAACGCATAATCGGTCGTACCACTAACGGACCAATTATGGAACTACCGCTCGAAAATGACTTTACATCGCGCCATTATTATTTCTTCTATCTCCCCACATTAAAGATCTAGTGCTCGTCGATTTATCAATTTACTGACAAATTAATTCACCGACTTCTTGGTTTCCGAGATTAATACCACTCGACCTTTTATTATACCGAACATAAAGTTCACTGGCCAGGTTTAGTATAATAACCTTACGAGCTCATCTCGGGAGCACCATCAACCCGACGAACCGGTAAGTGGATTCCTCGGACTAGCAACGGCACGCAAGAAGCTAAACACCGCATACCCAACTTACCGAGGTATTGGCCTCAATTGACCTCACTCTTTGGCAAATCAAAGCACACGACATCCAACCCTCACACCCGTCCCAATCTCGGGATTGAGAGACGGAATACTAGGACCGAATTGACTACGCCGATCAGTACAAGTCAATTCTATCCAAACTGGTCGTGCTCAATATGCCCCGGGCATATCTGTGTGATTTAAACTAGTCTAGATAAAACAATTTCCAAACCACACAATAACCTATACCGATAGTATGTTCAGACTATCTCGGTTACGAGCATACTTTTTATATATCAATACTTTAACCAATAACGGTATCTACTGTGTTTGTCGACACCCCGTTATCTAGTTCTATGATATAAAGGAACAGATTTATACTGAAACAAAATGATATGTCATCTGTGGATATTAGTTTTTGATACAAGCCATAGCTTTTCTGTATTCAAAACTAACAGAAAGCAGTATGGCTCAAGAATTTCCTGGTTTACAAACGTCTATCACAGTGTATTGTGATAACAATGGTACAGTAGCAAACTCAAAGGACCCACAAGCAAACAAAGCGAGTAAATATATACAATGCAAGTACCACATAATACGAGACATCGTAAAGAAGGAAGACGTGGTCGTGGCAAAGATAGCATCAGAAGATAACCTTACAGATCTGTTCATGAAGATATTGACTTCAAAAGTCTTTAAGGCTCACATGAAGGGCATGGGAATCACGTGGAGGGCATTAGTGGGAGATTGTTGGAGTTGAATACATAAGCTATGCTTGTATTGTACATTTCCCAGTTAATATATCGATTAATGTTTCAGTTAAATCTTGTTGTGCATTATTTGTCTATTTATATTATGTAGTTAGATTATGAGGTGTCTTGTGTGATATAGTAGATCTCATCATTGATTAAAAGACATAATATATAAATGAGGTTTGTAACCGAGAAAGTTTGGGACAAAATGTCGGTTTAGGTTATTATGTGATTCAGATAATTGGTTTGTCTAAACTGATTGAACCATATAGATATGCCCCGGCGTATTGAACTTGACCACTTAGAATGATTTGTCTTGTACTGATTTAATAGACAAATCGTTCTTAGTATTCTATCTCTTAATCCCTAGATTTGAGCGGGCATGAGAATTAGACATAGTGTACTTTGATCTGTCAATGGGTGAGGTCAATTGTGGTCAATAGTCTCGGTGGGTTGGGTGCACATGTTTAGTTACTTGGTGTGCTGCTACTTCTTATCGAAAGGAAACCATCTATCGGTGCGTCCGGGGTGATGGTGCTCCCGAGATGAGCTTGTTATGTTTATTATACTAAACCCAGCTAGTGGACTTATGTCCGGTATAGTAAAAAGGTCGAGTGGTACTAGTTTTGGAATTAAAGAATTTAATTAATTAATTTATCAATAAATTAATAAATTAACGAGCACTATATCTTTGATGTGGGAAGATTATGAATAAATTAATTAAGTTGTTCCGGAAACAATTCTGGTGTAGGATAGTAGTGTCAAAATTAATCCGTTAGTGGTACGATTAATTTTGTAATTGGTTAATTGAATAGGTAGAATTAATTAATTATTCATAAGGGTTAACTAAGTAATTAAAACAGTATAATTATTTAATTAATTAATAAAGTCTTAAGTTACAATTAGAATTAAGAAATCCTAGAGATTAGGAATCTAATTGGATTTGGTTTATCGTATTAGATTGGTTACCTAATGGATTTGGAATTTAATTATTACCTAAACCTATTAGGAAGACTAATCCTAAACCAACTTGGGGTCTCTCTTGTAACTCTATATATAGACAAGGGATTAGCTATTCAAGACACACAATTCATTAGTTTTCAAGATAAGAAAACTTAGAGAGAGAAAATCCTAGAGAGAGAATTTCATCTCTCTAGAACCGGATTTTATAGCTCAAAGCTGCCGGATTTTAAATCAATTTTGGGCGGCCATTTTTTGTCCAAATTCCGGCGGCGCGTGAGTTCTCTTGAGGCCCAGGTGGCGCGTGTTTGTCACGTGCTTGAGGCTGTGGTGGTTTGTTGAATTTTCTGGCAACCCAATTGTGGTGATTAGCTGATCAATTGCTCGTTAGATTGTTGCCCACACAACATACGATCAAAGTTTTGAGGTATACAAGAGAATCACCTGAGTATACGCTTCAATAGATAAATTCTTATGTTTCCATTTTAAATTAAGAATTTATTTGTTGCTTGATAAATTGAATAAGTACATACCAAGATCCAGCGCAATGTTATTTAAAGCAAGGGTTGGAATAGCGATTGTGCTAGCATCTAGGCCTGCCCAGAGATTCCGATTCTGAAATGCATAGCACGAAAGTGAGTTTCTGGCTAGGCCTGGGCAGATAATCTTTCAAAGTTCTCATTCTCCCTGCACTTTCTGTCGTGCTAAAGCAGCCTACCTAGGAGAAAGCGGTA
The DNA here is from genome assembly GCA_030378225.1 of Knoxia roxburghii. Taxonomy (NCBI): domain Eukaryota; kingdom Viridiplantae; phylum Streptophyta; class Magnoliopsida; order Gentianales; family Rubiaceae; genus Knoxia; species Knoxia roxburghii. The sequence goes on along the minus strand of CM059415.1, from coordinate 36,727,506 downwards.
ATAGATTTGCCTTCTTCCTTTCATACAAGAAAGAATACCAATTCGTGTAGCCATCCTTAGAAACTTTCCTATCAAATTCCCATGGCCTTCTTAATAGTATATGACAAGCATTCTTGGGTACTACATCGCAGAGTATGTTCTCTTGGATAGGACCAAGGTAGAAAGTAACCATATCCTACTTCTGTACCTTTATCTCATCAGCGTCGTCAAGCCATTGCAACCTGTAAGGGTTTGAATGAGGCAAACAAGTTAGTGCTAAATCTTTAACTAAAGACTCAATTACAATGTTTATGCAGTTGCCACTATCTATGATGAGTAGTAGCTTCCTCTGATTCTCAGTCTTACACCATATATGAAATATGTTGTTGCGTTGCCCTTGACTGGGCTCTGGTGTAGGTTGAGCACTTAGAGATTGGATCATAACTAGAGCTGAATTTCTAATCAATGGCCTTTGTTTGTGCTTTACCTTAGAAGGTACACTTGTGCTATCTTGATTGTCCAACATCATCCTGCAAAAGAATTGTAGAACAAAAGACCAATTGTACCATGTACACGACTATTAAAGGATATTTACTTTAAAAAATCTCAAGAATTTACATTCTTATAACTTTTGAAAATAATAAAAAGACTCAAAGACTCAAAATAAAAAGATATTTACCTCTGACACTTCAAGAAGTCAAATTCTCAAAATATTAGAAGTAAAAAGAAAGACCAAAAATAAAAAAGGATATTTATTTTAAAAACCAAGAATTAAATTCATAGGTATCTAAAATAATAAAAAAAAATGACACAAAAGAAATGAAAACAATGACAGAACGAAAGAAATTGCAAAGGAAAGGAAGTCTCACTACGGCGCTTAGCGCGAGAAGGATTTGCGTTGCCAAATTAATTGGTCTTGCGGAGCTTCGCGCGCATGGTCACAAAATACACCAAAATTGTGGCCAACTTATTATTAGCTACGGAAACGCCTTTGTCACTAAATGTTGAGTCAGCAGCTTGCTTTTGCAATGGCTTTTAGTGACAATATTAATAAAGGTCACTAATAGCTTAGGCTAAGCTTTCGTCACAAAGTCTATCTTCCCTTCAACTTGCTGTTGGAGTTGAATACATAAGCCATGCTTGTATTATACATTTTTTCAGTTAATATATCGATTTATGTTTTGGTTATATTTTGTTGTGCATGATATGCCCATTTATATTATGTAAGTAGATGATGAGGTGTCTTGTGTGACACAGTAGATCTCATCATTGGTTGAAAGACATAACATATAAATGAGGTTCGTAACCGAGACAGCTTTGGACAAACTATCGGTTTAGGTTATTATGTGATTCGGATAATTGGTTTGTCTAAACTAATTTAATCATGTAGATATGCTCGGGGGGTATTGAACTTAACCATTAGGAATGATTTGTCTTGTACTGATTTAATAGACAAATCGTTCTTGGTATTCTATCTCTTCATCCCTACACTCGAGCGGGCATGAGGATTAGACATAGTGTACTTTGATATGCCAATGGGTGAGGTCAATTCAGGCCAATAGTCTCGGTAGGTTGGGTGCGCGTGTTTAGTTGATTGGTATGCTACTACTTGTCGAAAAGAAACCATGTACCGGTGTGTCCGGAGTGATGGTGCTCCCGAGATGAGCTCGTTAAGTTTATTATACTAAACCCAGTTGGTGGACTTATCTCCGGTATAGTAAAAAGGTCGAGTGGTACTAGTCTCGGAATTAAAGAAGTTAATTAAATTAATTTATCAGTAAAATAATAAATTTACGAGCACTATATCTTTGATGTGGAGATATTATGAATATAAATTAATTAAGTTGTTCCGGAAGCAATTCTGGTGTAGGGTGGTAGTGCCAAAATTAATCATTTAGTGGTATGATTAATTTTGTAATAGGTTAATTGAATAGGTAGAATTAATTAATTGATTAATTATTCCTAGGAGTTAATTGAGTAATTAACAAAGTGTAATTATTTAATTAATTTATTAAATCTTAAGTTTTAATTAGAATTAGGAAATCCTAGAGGTTAGGAATCTAGTAGGATTTGGTTTATCCTATCAGATTGGTTACCTAATTGGATTAGGAAACTAATTACCTAAACCCATTAGGAAGACCAATCCTAAACCAACTTGAGGTGTCTCTTCTAACTCTATATATAGACAAGGGATTAGCTATTCCACAATATACAATTCATAAGTTTTCAAGACAAGAAAACGTAGAGAGAGAAAATTTGTCTCACTAAATTTTTGGATTCTCCTAGCTTCTATAGCAGCCAAAATTTCCACGTTTTGGCAGCAATACGTGAAGCTTTCTCTCTCTTCGGACGGTGCTTTAATTGTACATGCCAGGTGCAGCGGTGCTGGAATTTTCTGGCAAATGGATTGTGGTGATTAGCTGATCAAGTTACTGGTTGGATTGCTGCCCACACAACATACAAACAAAGTCTTATGGCATAAAAGAGAATCACCTGAGTGTACGCTTCAAAGGTATTTTTCTAAGATTCCGCTTTTAATTAGAAATTTTTGATGCATGATAAATCGAGTAAGTGCAAACCTAGATCCTGCACAATGTTATTTCAAAAGAGTTGGAATAGCAATTGTGCTAGCGTCTAGGCCTGGCCAGAGATTCTGATTCTAGAATGCATAGCACGAAAGTGAGTTTCTGGCTAGGCCCGGGGAGATAATCTTTCAATTGGTATCAGAGTCTGGTTTTGGGTTGCCCAGCACATGTGCTTAAGGCAGATAAGGCTAAGTTAGATGTGAGAACTGAATTAATGCTGTTTGTAGGATATCCCAAGGGAACGAAGGGTGGTCTGTTTTATAGTCCTAAAGATCAGAAGGTGGTGGTTAGTAACAACGCTAGATTTTTGGAAGAGGACTATATCTAAACTCACAAGCCCAAGAGTAAGATAATACTAGAAGAGCTTAGGCGACAAACTACTAATCCTGATGCACCAGCACAAGTAGATACACCACACATTGCACAAGAGATCACAGATGATGTGCCTACACAGGTGGTTCATCGTCATAGTGGGAGGGTTGTCAGACAGCCCGATAGGTTCATTGGTGTGGGAGAGGCCTCAGACCTAGTCCCAGGCGTGCCAGAGCTTGACCCAGTTAACTACAATGAGGCTATCCGAGATAAAGATGCAAAATCTTAGCGTAAGGCAATGATATCCGAGATGGGGTCAATGGACCACGATCAAGTCTGAGAGCTTGTGGACCTTCCTGATGGGTTTAAACCCATTGGATGCAAGTGGGTCTACAAACGTAAGAGAGGACCTGACGGGAAGGTGGAAACCTTTAATGCTAGGCCGGTGGCGAAGGGGTATACTCAGAAAAAAGGAATAGATTATGAGGAAACCTTCTCCCCGGTAGCCATTCTTAAGTCGATCCGGATTATCTTGGCCATAGCTGCTGATTTAGATTATGAGATATGGCAGATGGATGTCAAGACAGCTTCCCTAAATGGAAGTCTTTAGGAAACCATCTTCATGCAGCAACCAGAGGGATTCGTTGAAAGAGGCAAAGAGCATAAGGTTTGCAGGCTTAAGATATCCATTTACGGACTTAAGCAGGCATCCAGATCTTGAAACATCCGGTTTGATGAGGTAATCCAGTCCTACGGATTTACTCAGTGTCTGGATGAACAATGTGTGTACCACAGACGTGATGGAAACTTGGTGGTGTTTATTGTGCTTTACGGAGATGACATTCTATTGATTGGCAACAACAAGAAAGTGTTATCAGACGCAAATGATAGCTGTCCACGCAGTTTGATATGAATGAGTTAGGGGAAACGGGACATATCCTTGGGATCAAGATAATTCAAAATCGTAGGAAACGTTCGTTAACGCTCTCCTAAGTATCGTACATATATACGATTCTGGCCTATTTTAACATGCAGAACTCCAAGAAAGGTTTTCTACCTTTCAAACACGAAGTGCATCTATTTAAAGAACAGTCCCCTAAGACTATTGACGAGATAGAGACCATGAAGACAGTTCCTTATGCTTCGGCAGTAGGAAGTCTCATGTATGTCATGTTATGTAAGAGTCCTGATATCTGTTATGCCGTTGTCATGTTAAGCAGATATCAGAGTAACCCCGTGAAAGCTCATTGGGAGGCAGTAAAATGCAATCTCAAGTATTTGCGCAGAACGAGAGACCAAGTGTTGGTCTATCAGGCATCAGAGCTGGTACCCCGAGGTTACACAGATTCTGATTTCCAATGCGACAGGGATAAGAGCAAGTCTACCTCAGGGTATGTGTTTACTCTAGGAGGTGAAGGCATAGTTTGATGGAGGGTCAAGCAGAAATGCGTGGCGGACTCTACTATGGAGGCTGAATACGTTACCGCATCAGAGGCAGCGAAAGAAGCAGTATGGCTCAAGAACTTCCTAGTGGACTTAGATATGATTCCTGGTTTGCAGAAGTCTATCACGGTATATTTTGATAATAACGGTGCAGTAGCAAACTAGAAGGAACCACTAGCCCAAAAGGCGAGTAAACATATACAGCGCAAGTACCACCAGATACGATACATCGTAAAGAGGGAAGACATGGCCATGGTTAAGATAACATCAGAGGATAACCTTGCAGATCCGTTCACGAAGACATTGACTTTAAAAGTTTTTGAGGCTCACGTGGAGGGCATGGGGATCAGATACTTAGGAGAGCCATGACAGCTTTTCTAGATATATAGTAGCAGTGTGTATAGGAGTTGAATTCAGATGTATACTTAAAAGCACAGCTGAAGTATTAGTGGGAGATTGTTGGAGTTGAATACATAAGCCATGCTTGTATTGTATATTTTCCCAGTTAATATATCAATTTATGTTTTGGTTATATTTTGTTGTGGATGATATGTCCATTTATATTATGTAAGTGGATGATGAGGTGTCTTGTGTAACACAGTAGATCTCATAATTGGTTGAAAGACATAATATAAATATGAGGTTCGTAACCGATAAAGCTTTGGACAAACTGTCGATTTAGGTTATTATGTGATTCGGATAATTGGTTTGTCTAAACTAATTGAATCATGTAGACTGGGGCGTATTGAACTTGACAAATCGTTCTTGGTATTCTATCTCTTAATCCCTAGACTCGAGCAGGCATGAGGATTAGACATAGTGTACTTTGATCTGCCAATAGGTGAGGTCAATTCTGGCCAATAGTCTCAGTAGGTTGGGTGCGCGTGTTTAGTTGCTTAGTGTGTTGCTGCTTGTCGAAAGGAAACCATGTAACGGTGTGTCCGAGGTGATGGTGCTCCCGAGATAAGCTCGTTATGTGTGTTATACTAAACCCAACTGGTAAACTTATGTCCAGTATAGCACAAAGGTCGAGTGGTACTAGTCCCAGAATTAAAGAAGTTAATTAAATTAATAAATTAATAAATTAACGAGCACTATATCTTTGATGTGGGGAGATTATGAATATAAATTAATTAAATTATTTCGGAAGCAATTATGGTGTAGGGTGGAAGTGCCAAAATTAATCCGTTAGTGGTACGATTAATTTTGTAATGGGTTAATTGAATAGGTAGAATTAATTAATTGATTAATTATTCCTAAGGGTTAATTGAGTAATTAACAAAGTGGAATTATTTAATTAATTAAATCTTAAGTTTCAATTAGAATTAGGAAATCCCAGAGATTAGGAATCTAGTAGGATTTGGTTTATCCTATCAGATTGGTTACCTAATTGGATTAGGAAACTAATTACCTAAACCCATTAGGAAGATCAATCCTAAACCAACTTGGGGTCTCTCTTGTAACTCTATATATAGACAAGGGATTAGATATTCCACAATATACAATTCATAAGTTTTCAAGACAAGAAAACTTAGAGAGAGAAAATTTCTCTCACTAAATTTTCAGATTCTCCTAGCTTATATAGCAGCCAAAATTTCCAAGTTTTGGCAGCAACTCGTGAAGCTTTCTCTTTCTCCAGGCGGTGCGTTAATTGTACATGCCAGGTGCAGCGGTGCTGGAATTTTCTGGCAGGTGGATTGTGCTGATTAGCTGATCAAGTTGCTGGTTAGATTGCTGCCCACACAGCATACAAGCAAAGTCTCGTGGCATATAAGAGAATCACCTGAGTGTACGCTTCAAAGGTATTTTTCTAAGATTCCGCTTTTAATTAGAAATTTTTGATGCGTGATAAATTGAGTAAGTGCAAACCCAGATCCTGCGCAATGTTATTTCAAAAGGGTTGGAATAGCAATTGTGCTAGCGTCTAGGCCTGGCCAGATATTCCGATTCTCGAATGCATAGCACAAAAGTTAGTTTCTGGTAGATAATCTTTCACTTGATTCCTCTTTCACTTGAGCTACACTTATTGTTAGTTTTGAATACAGAAAAGCTAATTCTTGTATGTCAAACTAATATCCACAGTTGACATATCATTTTGTTTCAGTATTAAATTTGTTCCATTATATCATAAAACTGGATAACAGGGTGTGGAAAGACACAGTAGATCTCGTTATTTGTTAAAATATTGATATACAAAAAGTATGCTCATAACTGAGATAGTCTGAACATACTATCGGTATAAGTTATCGTGTGATTTAGAAATTAGTTTGTCTAGACTAATTAAATCACACGGATGTGCCAGGGGCATATTGAGTATGACCAATTAGGATAGAATTAACTTGTACTGTTCGGCTTAGTTATTTCGGTCATAGTATTCTAATCTCTTAATCTCGAGATTGGGACGGTCGTGAGAGTTAGATATCGTATGCTTTGATTTGCCAAAGAGTGCGGTCAATTAAGGCCTCTATCTCGGTAAGTTGGGTATGCGTTGTTTAGTTTCTTTGTGTGATGTTGCTAGTCGGAGGAATCCACGTAACGGTTAACCAGGTTGATGGTGCTCTCGAGATGAGCTCGTAAGGTTTATTATACTAAACCCGGCTGGTTGACATTATGTCTGGTTTAATAAGAAATCGAGCGGTACTAATCTCGGATGCCAAGAAGTCGGTGAATTAATTTGTGCGTAAATTGATGAACTGATGAGCACTAGATCTTTGATGTGGGGAAATAGAAAAATAATAAAATGAGCGCAATGTATAGTCATTTTTGAGCGGTAGTTCCATAATTAGTCCAATAGTGGTACGACTAATTATGTGTTTGACTAATCAACAAAATGAATTAAATAATCCTAAAGGTTTAATTAATATTTAATTTACAAAGTGGATTAAGAAAAATTAATTCTATATGAATTAATTAATCATAAGGGTTCGATTAAATTAAATTAACAAAGTGGGTTAAGAAATTAATTCGAAAGGATCGATTAGAGTTGACTAGTTTAGGAAAGACTAAGAGCTCACTAGGTCCAACTCAAAAGCCCACTAGGTCACCTTAAGAGCTCCCTATAAATAGAAAGTTTAAGGCCAAAGAAACATGAAGAAAAATCTTGCAAGACAAGTCTTGCCTCTTCGAGTGAGAAAGTTCTAGAGAGAGAACTTCTTCTTCTTCAAGTTTCTTTTTCAAAATCGAACTTTAGATCTCACTTCTCGAACAAAAAACAAAGCTCGAAGATAAAATCTTTTGGTGACTCGCCTTTTATTTTTGGATTCCGCCGGTTTCTTTTTCACGCCGCCGTGGGTTCATATTTTTCGACATCCTTTTGGCTTGGTTTTGGCGTGCTTGATCCGGGATTGTTCACATTGATCTCTCTGTTTGTGATCCATGAATAATCTTGTGCAGATTGTGGCCAAAGATCGAGTCTTTAGGGTTGCTCGGTTTTGTTTTTTGTGCTGTGGGGCTGGGCAAGGTTGGCCGGTGGTGCAGTCCTAGCGGCGGGCTGTTTTGATCAGATTTCGGGCAGCCTTTTGTTTTATTCGAGGGATTTTTCTTAAGGATTTTTCGTGGGCTTTGGTAGCACATCCCGTTGGATTATTGCCCACGCGATATTTGGGGTTTCTTGGAGTTATCTTTTGGATTTTGGTGGTAGTCTCTTTCCAGATTATCGGTTTTCTTATTTGCTAAGGACTTCACTGTAGGATCGTGTTTAGGCATTTAATTCTAAATTAACGCAGCGGAATATCTTAAACTATAAGAACCGGGGTCTTACACTCGACGCGTAATCGGTTACGCTAGCACCTGGATCCTTTTGGGAAGATTGCGTTTCGTCTTTCTCTGGCACTTCCCGGAAGTGTCCTCCACAATCAGGCACTGGAGCTCTTCGGTGCTAGTATAAAATTCCTGTAAAGAAATTTTGTTTTGGAAGAGAGAGAATTTTTTTCGAGAGAGAAAAGAGAAGAAAAATCTTCAGAAAACTATTTTCTCATTTTTTGAAATCTGTCTCCCTTTTTCTCTCACAGATTCTCTTTATATAAGAAATATGATTTCTTTTTTTTTTTGCTTCACCCATGGATCAAACCATTTACCCATGGATCAGACTGATGGGTCTAGAACCTCAATTGCAACTAGGTCCCTTGATTTGTCAGTCTATCTTAATTCTTCCTGAGTAATTAATTAACTATTAATTAATACCCCAAAACTTCTTAATAATATTTAATTAAACTATTTAATTTAATATACCTAGTACCATCAAGAATCTTCGAACTCACTTACGTGCAATCCTGTAGGTCCATTCCTAATTGACAATGGATAAATTAATCTCATTGATTAATCCATAAATCATCAGTGGCCTCTAGCTAGACATGATGACTACTCAATTTAGAATGGATGGTCAAATGATGATTCAACGCAACCTTTCTAAGCATACTATGTACGGTTCTCTACATCGATATCCCGTTTAGTATAAGGCATGGAACCATCATTCTTATTAAGCTAAACGTTTAGTTGATCTCTCAGTGACACTGATTCTATTCGAGCAAATGATAATAATTATCAATTCTCGGGCATGGCCATGCACTTCTCATTTCACTATCAAGTGGCCCGGATATCATCTCTCACTTATGAGAGATTTGTAGTCCCATCACTTCACCTATATATCTTAACGTGACTCATAGTGTACCCAATCATACCCGTACTTGGCAACCTGTTACAGCCCCGTTAGGCGTATGTCAAAGAACACCACAATTCACATAAGACCATGTAGTGATTTCTAGTCTAAGGATCCACGTACGAGTATACTCGAAAAGAATCATTCATGATCTATCAGTCCATGGAGTGTTTCTTTTTGGCGGATTATTTTCATGAAATTAAATATGCACAAGAATATTACATTCATGAAATTAACTCATCAGATAAATAATCAATCAAACGACAAAGGTCTTATTTACATAAATAACCCTCAAAGTTTATTTACATAAATAGCCCTCATTAGGGCACATACACCAACAATCTCCCACTTGCCCGTTGAAGGGCTATGCCCTATACTGTTTAAGACCAAGCTCTATTACATGTCTATCAAACTTTGACTGCGATAGAGCTTTTGTGAGAGGATTTGCTACATTGTCGTCTGACCTTATTTTGCATAATTTAACATCTCCTCGATCGACGATCTCTCAAATGAGGTGATATCTTCTGAGTACATGTTTGGTCTTTTGGTGTGACCGAGGCTCCTTAGCTTGTGCAATGGCCCCGTTATTGTCACAAAAAAGTTCTATCGGATCTTGGATACTCGGTATCACTCCAATGTCTGACACGAACTTCCTCAACCAAACAACTTCCTTTGCAGCATCTGATGCAGCAATGTACTCAGATTATGTTGTAGAGTCGGCTGTGGTATCTTGCTTCGAGTTTTTCTAACTTATCGTGCTGCCATTCAGACTAAACACGTAGCCTGATTGTGACTTCATGTCATCTTGATCTGTTTGGATAGCAGCATCAGCGTAACATTGTACAATGAGCTGTTCATGTCCTCCATACACTAGCATTAATCCTTTAGTTCTTCGTAAGTACTTTAGGATTGCTTTGACTGCAGTCCAATGATCCATTCCTGGATCTTGTTGGTATCTGCTAGTCATGCTTAGTGCATGTTCAACATCCAGACGGGTACATAACATGGCATACATGATAGATCTTATTTCCGAAGCATATGGGACTCTACTCATTGTATCCCTCTCCTCTCTTGTTGAAGGACCCTGGTTATTCTTCAAGAGAAGGCCATGTCTAAATGGTACCTTACCATTTTTCGAGTTCGATATATTGAATCTTTTCAATATCTTGTCTATGTACCCTTCTTGACTTAGTCCCAGAAGCCTTTTAGACCTATCTCTATAGATCTTGATACCTAGTATCGTCTTGGCTTCTCCTAAGTCTTTCATAGAAAATACATTCCCCAACCATTGTTTGATGTCTTTCATCATGGGAATGTCATTTCCTATGAGTAGGATGTCGTCCACATATAGGACAAGGAAAACTATCTTGCTACTACTAACCTTCTTGTAAACACAAGGCTCGTCTTCGTTATTGATGAATCTGTAACCTTTTACTTCATTATCAAAACGAAGATTTCAACTTCGAGATGCTTGCTTTAGTCCATAGATGGACCTCTGAAGCTTACATACTCGATTAGGATGCTTTTGATCGATGTATCCATCGGGTTGTTTCATATAAACATCCTTGAGTAGGTTTCCATTCAGGAAAGCCGTTTTAACATCCATCTGTTAGTTTTGAATACAGAAAAGCTATGGCTTGTATCAAAAACTAATATCCACAGTTGATATATCATTTTGTTTCGGTATAAATTTGTTCCTTTATATCATAGAACTAGATAACGGGGTGTGGACAGACACAGTAGATACCGTTATTGGTTAAAGTATTGATATATAAAAAGTATGCTCGTAACCGAGAGAGTCTGAACATACTATCGGTATAGGTTATTGTGTGGTTTGGAAATTAGTTTATCTAAACTAGTTTAAATCACACGGATATGCCCGGGGCATATTGAGCACGACCAGTTTGGATAGAATTGACTTATACTGATCGGCGTAGTCAATTCGGTCCTCGTATTCCGTCTCTCAATCCCGAGATTGGGACGGGCGTGAGGGTTGGATATCGTGTGCTTTGATTTGCCAAAGAGTGAGGTAAATTGTGGCCAATACCTCGGTAGGTTGGGTATGCGGTGTTTAGCTTCTTACGTGCCGTTGCTAGTCGGAGGAATCCACGTACCGATTCGCCGGGTTGATGGTGCTCCCGAGATGAGCTCGTAAGGTTATTATACTAAATCCGGCCGGTGAACTTTATGTTTGGTATAATAAAAGGACGAGTGGTACTAATATCGGAAACCAAAAAGTCGGTGAATTAATTTATCAGTAAATTGATAAACCGACGAGCGCTAGATCTTTAATGTGGGGAGATAGAATAAAATATAATGGCGCGATATAAAGTTGTTTTTGAGCGGTAGTTCCATAATTGGTCCGATAGTGGCACGATTGATTATGTATTTGACTAATCGACAAGGTAAATTAATTAATCCAAAAGGTTTAATTAATATTTAATCGACAAAGTGAATTTAGAAATTAATTCTATTTTGAATTAATTAATTCTAAGGGTTCGAATAAATTAAATTAACAAAGTGGATTAAATAAATTAAGGAGTTACCGATGAGCAAGTCAAGCTCAGGGCATTCTCATTTTCCTTGGATGATATGGCAAAACACTGGCTCTTTGGGCTACTAGCAGATCCATTACCACGTGGAACGAGCTAAAGAAAGGTTTTTGGAGAAATTCTTCCCAGCTTCACGTGCTTTTAATATCATAAAGGATATCTGAGGTGTCAGGTAAGCAACTGGAGAAAGCCTGTACGAGTATTGGGAATTATTCAGTGATTTGTGAAGAAGCTGTCCTCAACACCAGATTCCTGAGCAACTTTTAATTCAGTATTTCTATGAGGGCCTATTTGAGTTGGACAGGGACCAGATAGATTCTGCCAGTGGAGAAGCATTGATGAATATGACTCCTGTAGAGGCAATGAGGCTAATCTATGTGATGGCTGAGACTTCCCAGTAATTTCATAGGCGAGCAGACATGCCCAACAGACGAGTTAATAAGGTGAGTATTTCTGACATGGAAAATAAGATTGAACAGTTGCAACCAATGAAGGTCTGTGGAATTTGTGCAATGCAAAGACATGCCTCTGATGACTGTCCAGCAATGCAAGAAGGAGAGCAGGTAAATGTTGTAGGAGGATTTCAGGCTCCACCCCAAAGAAGATATGACCCTTATTCTAATACTTACAACCCGTGGTGAAGGAATCACCCTAACTCCAGTTACAAGCAGCCTGGGTTTCAACCTTAACCTCAACAATCCAGTTTCCAACCCTTAGTGAGAAACCCAGTACCTCCACCAGCAGAGGCTTCGGGTTCGTCAGTCGAATCGATGATAAGAGAATTGATAGTTGTTGTGCAAGGTCTTGTTGAGAGGGATCAAGCAAGAGAACAACAATAACAGGCAAGAGAACATCATCAACTGGCAAGAGAACAGCAATCACAGGCTGCAATCAAGAACATAGAGAAGCAAATCTCCCATCTTGCCACTCAAGTTAATCAGAGAGACAAAGGCCATAGGAAGCTTCCGTCTCAACCAGGTAGTTCAACAGAAAATGTGAGTGCAATGACTTTGAGGAGTGGGAAAGAATTACCAGAACCTAAAGTTCTGACTGTCGAGGTTCCAGAACCCTTTCATAAGTCAGAAAAGGAAGAGGAAGTGGAAGAGTCGCCAGAAAAAGGGGTAACTTCTAAATTTATTATAAGAAAAACTCAAAGTGTAATTCTACCCCCGCTTCCTAGTAGGTTAGTCCAAGTAAGGAAGGAGTACAGTGATGATGAGGTGCTGGTGGTATTTCGCAAGGTGGCAATCAACATACCATTGATAGAGGCCATTGTGCAGATTCCAAGGTATGCAAGGTTCTTAAAGTCGTTGCTGACCAAGAAGAGAAGACCTAAAGGTAAGGTCTACGTGAACGGGAATGTTTTCTCTGTTCGTCAGCATAAGTTGCCTGAGAAGTGTACTGATCCAGGTATTTTTGCCATATCTTATGTTATTGGGTCACATGTTATAAAAGCAGCCATGCTAGATTTAGGAGCTTCAATTAATGTGATGTCTTTGTCTTTGTTCAACAAGTTGAAAATTGCAGCTCTTAAAAATAAGAATGTGATAGTCCAGCTAGCCAATAGGTCGATGATTTATCCGGAGGGGGTAGTCGAGGATGTATTAGTTAAATGTGATAAGTTGATCTTTCCTACTAATTTCTACATTCTTGACATGAATGATGAGCATGTGACAAATTCTGATGTTCTTCTCCTGGGTAGGTCTTTTATGAAAATGGCTGAGACAAAGATTGATGTAAATGTTGGTGTGTTTACTTTTGAATTCGATGGTGAAAAAGTACAGTTTAATATGTATGAAGCAATGAAGTATCCACCAGATTCTGAATACTTTGTTAATGTTAGCCTAGTAGACTCTATTGTGCAAGAAGAGATTGAGTTTAATCTAATGTTGGATGAGTTGAATTTTATTTTACAGCATAGTATGCAGGAAATTGATGCTCGCAGTAATGTGAGTGAAACAGTCATTGAGGCAATCATGGCGTTCCATGCTAGTCCGGAATTGCCATCAAGGTTAGCTAATCAGTTTCAGGATTACCTGTTAGTTCTGACCAAAATCTACCTTCTGTGGTGCAGACACCTAAACTTGAATTGAAGACACTGCCGAATCACCTCAAGTATGTCTACTTGGGAGAGTTGGAGACTTTGCCCACGATTATCTCCAAGGAGTTGAAGGACTTGCAAGAGGAGAAGCTACTGAGAGTGTTGAGGGAGTATAGAATAGCAATTGGATGGACACTGGCTGATATAAAGGGAATCAGTCTCTCAATCTGCATGCACCGAATAATGTTGGAGGCGGATTCCAAGCCGGTCAGAGAAGCCCAGAGGAAGCTGAATCCTGCAATGAAAGAGGTAGTAATGAAATAAATTATTAAGCTACTAGATGCAGGTATAATTTCTGTAGTTTTGGATAGTAAGTGGGTTAGCCCGGTACATGTAATGCCTAAGAAATCCGGTTTTGAGTTAGTTAAAAATGAAGCTAACGAGTTGGTTCTCATGAGATTGCAGAAAGGTTGACGTATGTGCATTTATTTTCGCAAGTTAAATACAACCACAAGGAATGAAAACTTCCCGCTTCTCTTCATTGACCAGATGTTAAAGCGGTTGGCAGGTAAGGATTTCTTTTGCTTCCTAGATGGGTACTCTGGTTATTACCAAATAGCGGTAGCTCCAGAGGACCAAGATAAGACCACTTTTAATTGACCATTTGGTACTTTCGCATATCGTCGTATGCCTTTTGGTCTGTGTAATGCACCTGGGACTTTTCAAAGATGCATGATGAGCATATTTTCTGATTTTCTTGAAAAATGCATTGAAATTTTTATGTATGATTTTACTGTGTACGGTGACTCATTTGATCATTGTCTTGATAGTTTAGCCATGGTTTTGCAGAGATGCATTGAGAAAGATTTAGTGTTAAACTATGAGAAATGCCACTTTATGGTAAGAGAGGGCATTGTTTTAGGTCATGTAGTATCGTCTAGGGGGATAGAAGTGGATAAGGCGAATATAGATTTAATCGCTAGCTTACCTTTTCCTACTACTGTTCGAGAAATTCAGAGTTTTCTTGGTCATGTAGGTTTTTACCGACGATTTATCAAGGATTTCTCCAAGATCACTCAACCACTATCAAGGCTTTTACAACATGACGTGCCATTCGAGTTTGGTGAGGAGTGCAAGCAGGCATTTCAGAAGCTAAAGGAGTTACTCACAACTACAGCCATCATCCAGCCTCCCAATTGGGACTTGCCATTCGAGCTCATCTGTGACGTGAGTCAAAATGCTGTGGGAGCCGTGATTGGACAGAGGAATGGAAGATAGAGCCATGTCATTTACTATGCATCCAAGACACTTGACTCGGCATAATCCAACTACACAAGCACAGAAAAAGAACTTTTAGCTATTGTGTTTGCTTTTGAAAAGTTTCGTTCTTATTTGCTAGGTTCTAAGGTTGTCATTTACTCTGATTATGCAGCTCTAAAATTCCTATTGGCAAAGAAGGAATCAAAGCCACAACTCATATGATGGATTCTCCTGCTACAAGAATTTGATTGGGAGATCCGATAGGAAAGGTGTGGATAACTCAGTTGCTGATCATCTTAGTAGGCTGGTTCGTGAAGAGGATTTTAGGCCTATCTCAGAGGTGTTTCCAGAGCAAAAATTGTGGGCATTGCAAGGTCATGAACCATGGTATGCAGACGTAGTTAACTATTTCACAAGCAGTAAGTTTCCTCCCAACATGAATATTTATCAGCAAAATAAATTGAAGTCTCAATTTAGGCACTATGTTTGGGATGAACCTTATATGTGAAAAATATGTTCTGATCAAGTAATTAGGAGATGTGTTGCTAACCATGAAATTCAGTCCATACTTGAATTCTGTCATTCTCATGCATGTGGTGGTCACTTTGGTCCAAAACGTACCGCTAGGAAAGTTTTGGACTGTTGTTTTTATTGGAATTCTTTATTTAAGGATGCATATGATTACTACAAGAGATGTGACAGGTGTCAGAGGGTAGGCAATTTATCTTCTAGGAATGAGATGCCTCAAGTACCTATGTTGTTTTGTGATATTTTTTATGTATGGGGTATGGATTTTATGGGGCATTTCCAAGTTCTTGTGGGAAATTGTACATTCTGTCACTGTTGATTATGTCTCGAAGTGGGTAGAAGCAAAGGTACCCAGACTAATGAAGCTAAAGTTGTTGCAGGGTTTCTTAAATCTAACATCTTTAGTAGGTTTGGTGTGCCCGAGGCGATCATAAGTGACCAAGGAATGCATTTTTGCAATGGCCAAGCAGAGATTTCAAACAGAGAGATCAAAAGCATCTTGGAGAAGATGGTGAATCCAGGCCGTAAGGATTGGAGTTTAAGGCTAGAGGATGCACTATGGGCCTACCACATAGTGTACAAGACTCCCATTGGCATGTCGCCTTATAGGTTAGTTTTTGAGAAAATGTGCCATTTAACTGTTGAGTTAGAACATCGAGCTTTTTGGGCAGTTAAGCAATTCAATATGCATGCTCAAGAAGTGGGACTAGAGAGGAAATTGCAGCTGTAAGAATTAGAGGATATTCGCTTAGAGACGTATGATAATTCCCAACTCTACAAGGAAAGGACCAAGCTTGCTCATGACAAGCTTTTGAGGAGGAAGGAATTTGTGGTAGGACAAAAGGTACTTTTTTTTACTCCAAGCTAAAGTTTATGCCCGATAAGCTCAAGTCAAGATGGACTGGACCATATAATATGGTAAGTATTTCTTCATATGGGATGATTAGAATTCAATGCTTAAAGTCTGGAAAAGTGTTGCATGTTAATGGTCATAGGCTTAAGCCGTTTCTTGAATATAGAACTAGTGAGGCCATAGAGATGATCATGTTAGTTCACCCCATTTATGCAGATTAATTGAGGAAAAAATGAGTCTAGCCAAAGACGTTGAAGAAAGGCGCTTATGGGAGGCAATCCAAATTTTTTCTAAGCGTTTTTTTTAGTCTTTTAATTGTATTTTTTAGTGCTTTTTGGCTGAGAATTTCAAGGGGAATTAAAGGCTTGGGTAGAATACAATTCTTCCTCTGACATGCCCATGTGAGCTTTTCTTGGATTTTTAAAGGAGGTTGGACAGAATAGAATTTTTTCTCTAACATGCCCAGGTCAAAGTTCGAATGGTTTTTGTATTTTCTAAAGGCTTGGGCAGAATATAATTCTTCCTCTGACATGCTCAGGTGAGTTTTCTTTTGAATTTTAAAGGAATGGGGGCATAATAGAATTTTTTCTCTGACTTGCCCAGGTCAGTGCCTTTGATTTTCACAAGTTTTTTCTTTGCTTTTTCTTGGAATTTTTAAGGAGGCAGATTACAACTTTTCCTATGCCATGCCCATGTCACTTACACATAAAAAAAAAAAAAATGGGGCCGATTTCCTTTTCTTTTCATTTTTAATTATGGTTCTTAATTCCTTGTGTTTTCATTCTTTTTTTCAATTAGCGGTGCCGACTTCCTTCTCCCAACTCAATTCCGCCACCTCCCTCCATCCAACTCCTTGTTACTTATTTCTTAGTGGTGGAAATTTCTCCTTGTTCGTCTCTGACAACAACTCAAACGACGGTGACAGAATTTGAGCCCGCCAAAGTCTAATTTTTTTGCCGCCCAGTTACGTCCTAGTTCCCGGTCGTTTGACTCCAGCGGATTTTGAAGCTTTTGGGTTCTCATAGTCCTAGTTGTTCCGTTCAGCAATTTCAGTCGCAACTGTTTAGAAATGTTTTCATAGGCCACGTCATTTTTCTTTCCATCGTTCGACCGACTCAGTTCAGCCACCTCAGTCCAGCCGCCTATTTCTTTTCGATGTCAATTCGCCTAGGGTGCGAAGGTTTTTCATCGGCGCAGCCAACCACACTCAGAATTGGTGGTTTCATTCGTTTGGCATGTTTTTCGTTGATACTCTCCGCTAGCTGCGAGACACCAAGTTGTCACGACCGTTCAAGGGAATCGGTGTATTCCGTACTTAGCCGCCATTCTCTCTACGATTCTATAGTCACCCAGTGCTCTAAATTTTCCAGCAAAAGGCAGTGCAAGTGATCCAGTTCATCCGCACCTAATAGCTGCTACAAAGGTCGCGATTTTCAGTGGGTCGATCATCAAGGGCAATTGCGTTTAGTCAGAGTTTCTATCCGTCAATCAATCCCTATTGGCGATTCTGATTACCTGATTCCTTCTAGTGGAGGTGGATTTCATATTCAACCTTGGAGTTTAATTCTTGCTTGTTTCTTTTAAATTCACTGCACATACTCTGCTTTTGGGAGTTGAGAATTTGGATGATTGTAGTGTTTTCTACTCTATGGCAAATATGGTGCACAAGAAAGCTCCATCCATAATTTTCTTGCGTGATGAATCAAGTTCTTCAGACGAATAGGCACCCTCTTCACCCCTGCCCGTTGCTCGATAGCACCCAAAATGGCAAAAGTCATAACCGAAATCAAGAGAATCTACAGCGTCGACACGCACACGCACAGTTCGGTCTTGTACGAAGTATGCACCAAACACCGAATACACTCCCTCCTTCGACTGCCCAGCAGTTTGTGATCAGGCTAAAGAACGCCAAGCAACGCCAATTGTTTGAAAAGGTATCATTTAGGCGTATTTATGAGTGCAAGCATTTTGATTTGGATGTCTTGCGTGCTTTAAATGTTTCTGTTTGCTGTAATTAGGTGGTTGTAATACTTTAATATCTAGTTACCTGCATATATGGAGATAACTAGAGAATTTCATGCAACTTTGGAATATAAGCCACGACAGTAAAATTTTACTTTAGATTCTCCTAGGGTAATATGTTTTAGACTTATGAACAAATCCTTTAAGATGTCTTTAATTCAGCTTGATATTGCTATGTGGTTTGTGACTAAAACTGAGTCTAAGTCTCCGACTTCTATTGCTTGTGAATTAGATACGCCAGATGATTTTTATCCTGATGAGTGTTTTGCAGTATGGCGGAGTCTAGCTCCTTCTTTTCAAGGTGTCTGCCCAATCAAAGTGTGTGACTACTATTTCACTAATCCGTCTTTGAGATTGTGCCATAGGTTTTTGGGGCATAGTCTTCCGGGACGTAGAGATCAAGCAAATATAATCACTACCCATGAATTATTTATCTTGACTCGTATGCTTAAGGGGTCTAGGGTTAGTTTGCTTATTTTTTTGTTACCCAGGTGTTAGCTTCATTGAATCGCCCAGAGCGGGGTTTGATTTTCAGTTCTCTAATCACACATTTGGCTGTTAATTTAAACATTTTGGATTTAGAGAATAACCCATTGCATCAAGCTTATAAGTTGGTACCCCTCCAGCCAATGCAATTGATTTGCAAGAGGGGTGATTCTTATGAGTTTCTTTCGCCGGGTAAGCCTGGATCACCCGAGCCTATGCGTTTCCCTTTTGTAGGTGCCTCAACTTCAGAGCAAGTTGTCCCACCAAATGTGACTATAGAGCAGATAGCAAGGATGCAGGCGCAGCTCACCAACATCTAGGAGATCCTCCAGCAGATGAATGCGAAGATCAATGCCCTATGCGCCCGAGTCGGCTTAGAGTGATTGTTCCCCCATATCAGAAAGGTTTTGTTATTTTCTGTTTTCAGTTTATTGTTGGTTTTCCTTTTAATTTGGCATATTTATTTTCTTTGTGGTGTATGCTATTTTTCCTCCATGCATGCTTTCTACATTGAGGACAATGTAGGAAGTAGGTGTGGGGGGAGGTTTTTGGTTGTAGTTTATGACATTTTCTGGTTGTATGTTATTCTTTTGGGATTGTTTTATGGATTATGTGATTTGTTTGGTAGTATGGTCTGTAGAAGCTAGGTGTGAGGGAGGTGTAATGTGTTATTTGTACTGGAAGTTGGTGTGCAACTTGTGAATTGATAAGATAAGGATGAAGCCTAGGGAGTATTAGTAGTGCCTGGTGTTGCATGATTATAAATACTTTTGGTAATGATTTGAATGATAATACTTGTGTGGCGTGACACCCAAAAACACTAGAAAAGTGAGGTTTGAGCCTGTAATGAGCAAGATTCTTTTGTGTGCTCAACATTTTTTTGTAGAGTGTTTCACACATAGGTTGAATATTTCAGAATTTGCTTTATTATGCATGTTACTGTTGTTTGTGGAGTTGAAGTACAAAAGTGATAAAGGCAATAGGATAACCGAAGTTGGCTTGCGTCAAAAATCTAACCTTCTATATGTTATCCCTAGTTAACCGTTTTGAAGCTTGGACCTGATTCTTTGATTTTAAAAGCCTCTAAATTGAACTTGGGCCTGTTTTAGCTTGCTTTTTATGTAGTTATTGAAAGACAGTCATACTTGATTGTTGGCTTGGGTTTTTGGTTTGAAGGCGGACATTGTAAGGCATTAGTAGTCATAAAGGATCTATGTGGATGTGCTCTAACCAAGTTTGTTATGAGAAAAGAAAAAGAAAAAAACAGAGCTAATGTAAACAAATTCAAATGAATTTGTGTGGCTGAAAAAAAAGAAGAAGAAAAAAAAGGGAGAAGGAAAAAAATTGGAGAGCCAAATTTGAATGCCTTTATGGTTACGAGTGTCTTGCATGGGTCACCCTTGGTAAGATAGTTGAAGTTGGCAATCAAGTGTGTTTCTTTCTTTTGTAACTTTATCCCTTGTTTGACTTTTGTTATCCTACCTTGTTCTGAGCCTTATTATAACCTTTGACAAAGTCCTTTTGATTTGTAGTTTACTTCATTTGAGTGATGGTAGGGTTATAATCTTGCAAGCATATGGTAAGAACAACTCTATGTGGTGAATCTGTGCGATTATGTCCATTATATGTATTGAGTGCATGAGTGAATTCTTGGAAAGGTGGGTGTCATGTACACTTGTGTTTGAGTTTGGAAGTTGTGAGGAGTGGGTATAATCATCACAAATGCACGGCACTATGAAAGTTTCCTAGGTGGATTGTGAACTTTATTTGATCATCGTTTATTGCATGTTAAGGATCCAACTTTTGTTTGTGAATTGTTTTTGTTTATGTGTCACGTTTTGAGTGTTAGTTTTGAATACAGAAAAGCTATGACTTGTATCAAAAACTAATATCCACAGATGACATATCATTTTGTTTTAGTATTAAATTGTTCCATTTTATCATAGAACCAGATAACGGGGTGTGTGAAAGACACAGTAGATACCGTTATTGGTTAAAGTATTGATATATAAAAAGTATGCTCGTAACTGAGATAGTCTGAACATACTATTGGAATAGGTTATCGTGTGGTTTGGAAATTAGTTTATCTACACTAGTTTAAATAACACAGATATGCCCGGGGCATATTGAGCACGACCAGTTTGGATAGAATTGACTTGTACTGATCGGCGTAGTCAATTCGGTCCTAGTATTCAGTCTCTCAATCCCGAGATTGGGACGGGCGTGAGAGTTGGATATCGTATGCTTTGATTTGCTAAAGAGTGCGGTCAATTAAGGCCTATGCCTCAGTAGGTTAGATATGCGGTGTTTAGGTTCTTACGTGCCGTTGGTAGTCGGAGGAATCCACGTACCGGTTCGCCTGGTTGATGGTGCTCTCGAGATGAGCTCAAAAGGTTTATTATACTAAACTCGGCCAGTGGACTTTATGTCCGGTATAAGAAGAAGGTCGAGTGGTACTAATCTCAGATACCAAGAAATCGGTAAATTAGTTTGTCAGTAAATTGATAAACCGACGAGCACTAGATCTTTAATGTGGGGAGATAGAAGAAAAATAGTAGCACGTTGTAAAGTCATTTTTTGAGCGGTAGTTCCATAGTTAGTCCGATAGTGGTACGACTAATTATGTATTTGACTAATCAACAAAGCGAATTAATTAATCCTAAAGGTAAATTAATATTTAATTGACAAAGTGAATTAAGAAATTAATTCTATATGAATTAATTAATCCTAAGGTTCGATTAAATTAAATTAACGAAGTGGTTTAAGAAATTAATTCAAATGGGTCGATTGGTGTTTATTAGTCTAGGAAAGGCTAAACGGTCAACGAAAGTCAAACTAAAAGGCCCAACTCAAAAGCCCACTAGGTTTCCATTAGAGCTCCCTATAAATAGAAAACTTAAGGCCAAAGAAACATCAAGGGGAATTCTTGCAAGACAAGACTTGCTTCTTAGAGTAAGAAAGTTCTAGAGAGATAACTTCTTCCCTTTTGAAGTTTTCTTTCAAAAAATGAACTAGATTTCTTACTTCTTGAATTGGATTCATCCCAAAGATCACACCTATCTAGTTGGATTTAATTTCTTATTGGCCGAACTGCTGGACTGCTCGCTGTCCATTTTTATCCGCCGCTAGTTGAAGATTTCGGTGCCGGGTTTCACTTTGATCCAGCGTGTTTGATTCGGCTTTGGCAGTGTCGATCTCTTCTTTGGTGATCCGTTTCTGAAGCTGTCTAGATCACGGCTGGGCTGGAGTGTTTTTCCGATAACTGGTGGGTGTTTGTCGGTCGGCAAATTGGGTTGTTAGCAGCGGGTTTATGTCAGCAGCTTTTATGGAAGTGTGATCAGTTTTTGGGTTGATTAGATTCTGATTTGAGGAATTTCCTTGTGGGTTTTCGTGGGTTTTGCTAGTACACTTTGATAGATTATTGCCCACGTAATATTCGAAGTTTCTTGGAGTCATCTATTGGATTTTGGTGGTATTCGCAATCAAAGATTTGGTTTTTCTTATTGCGTTGGACTTCGCTTCAAAGGTATAACCTTTAATCTTTCCGCTTTTAATTAAAGGTTTAATCTTTATGCGTTAGATGTCGATTTAATAAATTAAATAAGTATAAGCCTAGATCCGTTCATGGGAAAATGAATTTGAGCCTGAGCTTTGTCGAAAGCTTTCGATTTTGGAATGCATTGCACGAAAGTGAGGTTTTTGATTTAGCCCGGGCTTGTTCTGTTTTCCTTCATTGAGTCATGCTTGGGGACAAGCATGCTTTAGGTGTGGGGGATTTGATGACTGATATTTTCCTGATACGATTTGGTGCTAATTTGGATGTTTTGGTGAAGTTTAATAGTGGTTTTGACATTTGCCGGGAAGATGATTGATTGTGAAAAAGATGGACCATTTTAGGCAAAATTAGGACAAACTGGATATTTGAGGAACGATAGCGTGTGGGCTTGAAGAAAAGAACGACATTAAATTTGGGCTTGTATTAAGACCCTTGAATTTCATTATGTAGAAGGGTTTTTATAATTAATTGGGTCTGGATTTTAATTATTGAATTTTGGGGGTTAAGTAAAGAAAAGACTTGTGGGCCGCAGCATTAGAGGAAAAAAAGGGGGGGGGGCTGTTAGGTAATGTTTGAACTTTTGGGGAGTTGATTTACGTTTTAGGTAGACAACAGCCTTGCAGAGACTTCTGGTTTTCACTTTGGCAACCATTCTTTTGGGTAGCTGACAGCAGCAGCCTTGGGGGTGTCCACGAGTCTTGAAGAAGAATTTTGACATAAGGGTTTTAGGCAATTAAGCTTTGGACAGCGGTTTCATGCTTGCGCGGCTCTCCTTCTAAGGCTTCGTTTTTCTTGTTTAGTATTATTTCTAAAATTTTAGCTTTGGAATTATTACACACGACTTATTTGTTATTTTTATTAGTTTAATTATGAGTAGCTAAATCTTTTATTCTAGCCAAGAGAATCAAACCCCTTGATGTTACTTTAATCGTGAGATCGAGTTGTTTTCATATTAATTGATTACTGGTTTTCTTATTTATTCTTGTGTACTTTTCTTTTAGGATTATTTGGCACTGTTTGTATAGATGGTAGCATGCAAGATTTACTAGGTAATCCAATCCATTAGAATACACGAGGTTCGGTATTCTTTAAAGTCAATGTAACTAATCACGTGGTACGTATGTTAGTGTGTTGAAAAGAATAAATGATCAAATGCAATTAAGCAAATTGGGTTAATTGTAGTTGAATTGGGTCATTGGCTATCGTGATCTAGGTTCTAGGAGGTTCCAAAATTGATCATTGATTATAGATGCAATTAACAGAGGTTCCTTAATTGCTGGCTTAAACTAATAGGACTGAATTATTAGGAGGTTCCTGTTAGTTTTGAATACAGAAAAGCTATGGCTTGTATAAAAAACTAATATCCACAGATGACCTATCATTTTATTTTAGTATTAAATTGTTCCATTATATCGTAGAACTGGATAACGGGGTGTGGAAAGAAATAGTAGATACCGTTATTTGTTAAAGTATTGATATATAAAAAGTATGCTCGTAGTCTGAACATACTATTGGTATAGGTTATAGTGTGGTTTGGAAATTAGTTTATCTAGACTAATTTAAATCACACGGATATGCCCGGGGCATATTGAGCACGACCAGATTGGATAGAATTGACTTGTACTGATCGGCATAGTCAATTCGGTCCTACTATTCAGTCTATCAATCCCGAGATTAGGACGGGCGTGAGAGTTGGATATCGTATGCTTTGATTTACCAAAGAGTGTGGTCAATTGAGGCCTATACCTCGGTAGGTTGGGTATGCAGTGTTTAGCTTCTTACGTGCCGTTGCTAGTCAGAGGAATTCACGTACCGGTTCACCGGGTTTATGGTGCTCCCGAGATGAGCTCGTAAAGTTTATTTTACCAAAACTGGCCAGTGGACTTTACGTCCTGTATAATAAAAAGGTCGAGTGGTACTAATCTTGGATACCAAGAAGTTGGTGAATTAATTTTTCAGTAAATTGATAAACCGACGAGCACTAGATCTTTGATGTGGGGAGATATAAGAAAATATAGTGACGCGATGTAAAGTCGTTTTTGAGTGGTAGTTCCATAATTGGTCCGTTAGTGGTATGACTAATTATGCATTTGACTAATTGATAAAGTGAATTAATTAATCCTAAAGGTTTAATTAATATTTAATTGACAAAGTGGATTAAGAAAATTAATTCTATATGAATTAATTAATTCTAAGGGTTAGATTAAATTAAATTAACGAAGTGGGTTAAAGATTTAATTCAAAAGGATAGATTGGAGTTGACTAGTCTAGGAAAGACTAAGGGGTCAACGAAAGTCAAACTAAAAGGCCCAACTCAAAGGCCCATTAGGTCTCCTTAGAAGCTCCCTATAAATATCTCATGTTAGGCAACTTACAAGACATAAGAAACTTGGAGGTCACTTTGCCTAGAAAGAGAAAGTCTAGCTTAGAGTGAGAAAATTCTTTCTTCTTCGAATCTTCTCCTCAAAGTCAGCTAGGATCTTTCTTCTTCGAGAACTCTAAAAGCCCATAACTTAGAGAATCCTAGATCACCAATTTCGAGACTAGTACACCGCCGTTTGTGGGGATTTTCGGCCACCGAGCATTTTCAAGTGGTGAGCCTAATTGGCGTCAGCGAAGGATAATTTATGGCGGTGATTTCTCTCTCGTTTTTGTGGGCTTGTTGATTCTTGTTGTGTTGATCCTCTAGCTTGATCTTCTTAGATCGCTAGAGTCTAGATCTACGAGCAAGAACACATTCCAGACACTTTTGGTGTGGATTTTCAGTTTAGGTTCAGTACGGGCTATATCTGTTTCTTCAGATTTGAGTGATTCTCGAAGTGGTTTTCTTAGGATTTCTTCGTTTTTCTTTGGGCTACTCCGTAGAATAGTCCATGCTAGTTCGGAGTCGAAATGGAGTTATTCTTTGGATTTCTTGTGGAATTCTCTTGCCCAAAGATTCGGTTTTCTTATTTGCGTTGGACTTCGCTTCAAAGGTATAACCTTTATGTTTTCCATTTTTAATTAAAGGTTGATTCTTTGTGCATTATTTGTTGATTTAATAAAATAAATAAGTATAATCCTAGATCCATTCAAGGGAAAATGAATTTGAGCCTGAGCTTCTGGAATGCATTGCACGAAAGTGAGATTTTCGATTTAGCCCGGACTTGTTCTGTTTTCCTTCAAATTGGTATCAGAGCGAGTATTTTGGCTTTATACTTGTTTAATTTATTACACGGCTTTATTTTGGCATTATTATTTTTATCAAAATGTTTAAACAGGTGGTTATTAGTTTCCCGGCTATTATAGTATAATTTATTTTTTCATTCATAAACCCCGGGACATGTCCGGGCTCGTATTGTTTTTGAATGGAAATGATTGTAATAGTAATAACCACGAGCTGGAAGTCGTGTAGGATTAGATAAATCTTGTAGTAGGATTTGATCTAATGTTGTCGTCTTTAAATTCCTAGAAAAATGCCTTTATATATAGGAATTTAAGTACTATGACGAAGACGTTATTTTGGGTAACTTATATTCGCGGGTTTTGTTTCTCGTAATTTTGGGTGATTCCTAATTACGTAGAAAACCAAGAAAATCCGGGCGAATCAATAGGAATCTAAATAACGAGTGGGAGCGATATGACGGTTTGTGTCACCGAGGCATCAAGGAATCAACGATAGATAAGGCCATAATAGTCGGGAAATTTTAATTCTTTAATTTCCAGTATTTATGTCTTTTTGTTGATTGCGTGTTTTCATTTTATTTTGCATGAACAAAAACCAAACCAAACCATTTTAAAAAGTAAAGTGCAATTAACTAAGGTAGATTATTCGAATATTAAAACTCCAACGGTTTTATGGGTGCGCATATCCATAGTTAAGATATTGCATGTTAAAACGTAAAAATCCTCAAACTTAAAAATCTAAGTGGAAGAGGGTTGGTAAATATCCCCATGGCCTCCATTACGGATTCATATGTGATGTGGGTTTGACCGACGTGCTGGCCAAGGGCCTTCTTCCCTACGGATAAGTATTCAACCCCGATATATCACTAGATTGAATTTCTGAAGGGATGACTATAGTGAGTTTAATTGGAGAAAGTTTCGACACCTTCGCTAATGGAGGCGCATTAGTATCCTAAGTAACAAGCTTAGATGTCACGTAATGGCAAACACTTAGTGTACCGTCTGTAGTATTCCTCCTAAGAGGTAACGCTGCTTATTATGTACGGCTAAAATTATTGACTATTAATTTTATTGATCATAAGATCGTTGGTCAGATAATGGAATTAATGAACTTTGGTTCTTCTCGAACAAATGTGGGTTGGCGTAGACGTTCACCCAACGTGACCTGCGTTAATCCCGGTGTGAGAGATGTCGGTATGAGAATGTATTATTTTGAGGATATCAATATTTTTAAAAAAGTATACTGAAACTTGACTGTTTAATTTTCACTTGTTGATATGTCGTTCAACCCGCTAGCTGTCATACTAAATCAGAACAACTTACGGGTCCAAATTAAATTGACTAGAAACGTAACCTGGACATTGTCCTTACTGCTGAAGGTTAAAAATAGGTGCTCACTGAGGAGTGCCCCCCTAAGCCCATCGATGATTCCAACCCTTAGCAGCGAGAGCCATATACCAGGTGGCAGAAAGCTGATGAGATGACCTGGTGCTACATCTTGGCTTCTATATCGAGTGTACTGCAGCACCAGCATGAGTTGTTTACCTCAGTCTACGATATGACGCTCAATCTCAGGGAGATGTTTGGACATCAGGGCAGGGCAGCTAAACAGTCGACTATGAGGAAACTCATGAGTGCTAAGAAGGCTGAAAGCACCTCAGTGAGGGATCACGTATTGGACATGATCAGTTGCATCAATGAGATGGAGGTATTGGGAGGTGATATTGATGGGAAGACCCAGGTCGATATCATTCTCCAGAGCTTGCCCCCTACTTTTGAGCAGTTTCGATTGAACTATAATATGGGCAAGCTCTCATATTCACTTCCCGAGCTCATGACTGTATTGGTGTCTGCTGAGGGCCTCTTCGCAGAGAAGAAGCAAGCCTTGGCTACTGTTGGTCCCTCAGGTTCCTCTGCTGGGCCCAAAACCAGGAAGCACAAGAGGTTGAGAGGCCAGAAAGCAGGAGCTGCTGATCATGGACCCAAGGCGGGCGTGCCAATAAGCATAAGCCGAAAGGCAAGTGCTTCAGATGTGGCAAGGCGGGACATTGGAAGAAGGATTTCCAGAAGCCTCGAAGTATGTGTGAATTTTCCCTAGTTACTAAAACGTGTTTAGCGGCGATTCCCACAGATACTTGGTGTGTGGATTCAGGAGCCACTTATCACATTTGTAATTCTTTGCAGGGGTTCTAAGTGACCCAGCTGCTTAGAGAGGGAGAGTTACAGGTCTACCTTGGGGATACTACCAGAGTTTTTGTTGTTGCAGTGGGAGTTTTATGTTTTTATTTTTCAGACTCTATTTTACATTTGAGAGATTGTCTATATGTACCCAGTTTTCGGAAGAATTTACTATCAGTTTCTAAACTTTTATTCGATGGTTATAAGTGTATTTTTCTGATAATTGTGTTTTTATTAGAAAGAACCAGAGGCTTAGATGTTCGGGTACATTAGTTGACAAACTGTTTTTAATTAAGACAAACTCCCCAGTTGTACAAAACATAGAAACTAGTAACTAATCATCGAATCAAAATAAGAGAAAAAAATCTTCCCCTTTGAATCAAACTTATCTTTGGCACCTGAGACTAGGTCAAATTAACCTTAGTAGGATTTAAAGGTTGGTCAATGATGGGTATTTATACTCATTAGATATGGACAGTTTTCCTACCTGTGAGTCCTGCTTTTAGGGTAAAATGACCAAGAGGCCTTTCAAGGCAAAGGGGTATAGGGCCAAAGAGATTTTAGAGTTGATTCATTCTGACTTGTGTGGGCCTATGTTAGTTCAGGCTAGAGATGGTTATGAGTATTTTGTGACATTCACGGATGATTACTCTAGATATGGATACATATACCTGATGCGCCACAAGTCTGAATGCTTTGGCAAGTTCAAAGAGTTTAAGGCTGAGGTGGAGAACCATCTGGGTAAGAGTATCAAGGCCTTGTGATCTGATCGTGGTGGCGAATACCTCTCTAGTGAATTTAGGTCCTATTTGTCAGATGTGGGTATTCAGTCCCAGTTGTCTACACCTGGCACACCCCAACAGAATGGTGTAGCAAAGAGGAGGAACATAACTCTTATGGATATGGTTAGATCGATGATGAGATATAGTGAGTTGTCTACCTCATTTTGGGGTTATGCCTTAGAGACAGCATGTTATCTCCTTAATCTCGTACCATCTAAATCTGTGCCTACGACACCCTAGAGTTGTGGATTGGGCGAAAGCCTAGTCTAAGACATCTCAGGATTTGGGGTTGTCCAACACATGTGCTCGAGGCAGATGCAGGTAAGTTAGGTTCGAGATGAAAGGCTATGCTGTTTGTAGGCTACCCCAAAGGAATGAGAAGTGGTCTATTTTATAGTCCTCAGGATCAGAAGGTGGTGATCAACACCAATGCCAGATTTCTTGAGGAGAACTATATTTTAGATCACAAGTCAAGTAGCAAGGTAGTATTTGAAGAGCTTAGAAGTCAGTCAATTATTCCAGATGCACGAGTACAGGAAGATACACCACAAAAGACTACACACACTATCACAGATGATGCTTTTACACAGGCTGCACCTCATCATAGTGGGAGGGTTGCCAGACAGCCCAAGAGGTACATGGGTTTGGGTGAGTCTTCAGACTTTATCCCTGGCGCTCATGAACCAGACACAGTTAGCTACAATGAGGCTCTCTAGGATAAAGATGCATATTATTGGCAGAGTGCGATGATTGCTGAGATGGGTTCTATGGACTAAAATTAGGTATAGGGCTGGTAGACCTTCCTGATGGGTTTCAGCCTATTAGGTGCAAATGGGTCTACAAGCGAAAGAGATGATCTGACGGGAGATTTGAGACCTTCAAGGCTAGGTTTGTGGCGAAAGGGTATACTCAGAAAGAGGGTATCGATTATGAGGAGACCTTTTCCCTGGTGGCTATGCTTAAGTCGATCCGGATTCTCTTAGGCATAGCTGCTCATATGGACTATGAGATTTGGCATATGGACGTCAAGACAGCTTTCCTTAATGGAAGTCTTGAGGAGACCATCTTTATGCAGCAACCGGAGGGTTTCATTGTTCAGGGCCAAGAGCACAAGGTACGCAGGCTTAGGAGGTCCATTTATGGACTCAAGCAAGCATCCAGATCTTGGAACATCCGTTTTGACGTGGTTATCCAGTCCTATGGATTAACTCAGTGTCCGGATGAGCAGTGTGTTTATCGCAGGCGTGATGGTGATACGGTGGTGTTCCTCGTACTTTACGTAGATGATATCCTTCTGATTGGCAACAGTAAGAATGTGTTGTCAGATGTAAAAGAATGGTTGTCCAGGCAATTTGATACGAAGGATTTGGGAGAGGCTGGACATATCCTTGGGTTCAAGATTATTCGATATCGTAAGAGACATTCTCTGACTCTCTCCCAGGCATCCTATATAGACACGATTCTGGCTCATTTTAACATGCAGAACTCGAAGAAGGGTTCACTACTTTTCAGGCATGGGGTGCATTTGTCTAAGGAGCAGTGTCCAAAGATTTCTAAGGAGATAGATGCCATGCAGGCGGTACCCTATACTTCTGAAGTGGATAGCCTCATGTATGCTATGTTATGTACGAGGCCTTATATATTCTTTGTCATTAGCATGGTCAGCAGATATCAGAGTAATCCTGGGAAGGCTCTCTGGGAGGCATTAAAATGCATTCTCAAGTACTTGCGAAGGATGAGAGATTATGTCCTAGTTTATAGAGCGAATGAGCTTGTACCGTTGGGTTACACAGATTTGGATTTTCAAGATGATATGGACAAGAGTAAGTCTACCTCTGGGTCTGTGTTTACTCTAGGAGGTGGAGCCATAGTATGGCGGAGTGTCAAGCAGAAATTCGTGTCGGACTCCACCATGGAGGCTGAGTACGTTGGCGCATCAGAGGTAGCAAAAGAAGCTGTATGGCTTCGAAACTTCCTGGTGGACTTAGATGTGGTTCCTGAGTTGCCTAGGTCTATCACAGTTTATTGTGATAACAATGGTGCAATTGCTAACTCGAGGGAACCATGAGCCCACAAAGCGAGTAAACACATAGAGCGCAAGTACCACCTGATACGAGAGATCATACAGATAGGAGACGTGACCATGGCCAAGATAGCATCAGTTGACAACCTTGCAGATCTTTTCACAAAGCCATTGACCCCAAAGGTCTTTGAGAGTCAGAATATTGAGGAAGCCATGTGAGTGAGCTTAAAGGTGTTCTGTAGATTTCATTATGACAGCAGTGTAATAGCGGGCTGGACAGTTTTTGCACTTCTTAGCATAGCTTTGAGTATTTGTGGGAGATTGTTAGTTTTGAATACAAAAAACCTATGGCTTATATCAAAAACTAATATCCACAGATGACATATCATTTTGTTTCAGTAGTAAATTATTCCATTATATCATAGAACTAGATAACGGGGTGTGAAAAGACACAGTAGATACCGTTATTGGTTAAAGTATTGATATATAAAAAGTATGCTCGTAACTGAGATAGTCTGAACATACTATCGGTACAGGTTATCGTGTGGTTTGGAAAGTAGTTTATCTAGACAAATTAAAATCACACAGATATGCCCGGGGCATATTGAGCACGACCAGATTGGATAGAATTGACTTGTACTGATCGGCGTAGTCAATTCGGTCCTTGTATTCAGTCTCTCAATCCCGAGATTGGGACGAGTGTGAGAGTTGGATATCGTATGCTTTGATTTGCCCAAGAGTATGTTCAATTGAGGCCTATACCTCGGTAGGTTGGGTATGTGATGTTTAGCTTCTTATGTGCCACTGCTAGTTGGAGGAATCCACGTACCAGTTTGCCGGTTGATGTTGCTCCCAAGATGAGCTTGTAAGGTTTATCGTACTAAAACTAGCCAGTGGACTTTACGTCCGGTATAATAAGAAGGTTGAGTGGTACTAATCTCAGATACCAAGAAGTCGGTGAATTAATTTGTCAGTAAATTAATAAACCGACGAGCACTAGATCTTTGATATGAGGAGATAGAAGAAAATATAGTGGCCCGATGTAAAGTCATTTTTGTGTGGTAGTTCCATAATTGGTCCGTTAGTGGTACGACTAATTATGCGTTCGACTAATCGATAAAGTGAATTAATTAATCCTAAAGGTTTAATTAATATTTAATTAACAAATTAGATTAAGAAAATTAATTCTATATGAATTAATTAATCCTAAGGGTTCGATTAAATTAAATTAACGAAGTGGGTTAAAGATTTAATTCAGAATGATCGATTGGAGTTGACTAGTCTTGGAAAGACTATGGGGTCAACGAAAGTGAAACTAAAAGGCCCAAATCAAAGGCCCATTAGGTCTCCTTAGAGCTCCCTATAAATATCCCATGTTAGGCAACTTACAAGACATAAGAAACTTGGAGGCCACTTTCCCTAGAAAGAGAAAGTCTAGCTTAGAATGAGAAAATTCTTTCTTCTTCGAATCTTCTCCTCGAATGAGAAAGTCTCCCTATAAATATCCCATGTTTGTTGATTCTTGTTGTGTTTATCATCTAGCTTGATCTGCTTAGATCGCTAGAGTCTAGATCTACGAGCAGGAACACATTCCAGACACTTTTGGTGTGGATTCTCAGTTTAGGTTCAGTTCCCGAGCTAAATATGTTTCTTCAGATTTGAGAGATTCTTGAAGTGGGTTTCTTAGGATTTCTTCATTTTGCTTTGGGCTACTCCTTAGACACTATCCCACACTAGTTCAGAGTCGAATTGGAGTTATTCTTCAGATTTATTGTGGAATTCGCTTTCCCAAATATTCGATTTTCTTATTTTCGCTGGACTTTGTTTAAAAGTATAATCTTTATGTTTTCCGCTTTTAATTAAAGGTTGATTCTTTGTGTGTTGTTTTTCAATTTAATAAATTAAATAGTATAAGCCTAGATCCGTTCAAGGGAAAATGAATTTGAGCCTGAGTTTCATCGAAAGTTCCTATTCTGGAATGTATTGTACGAAAGTGAGATTTTCGATTTAGCCCAGGCTTATTCTGTTTTCCTTCAGTTCCAACAATGAAAACTGGTGTAACCAGTAATTAGTTAATACATTCTTGCATTAAGGATCGCTTAGTGCATCGAGGTGGTCCAATTTCCTTGACTAGATATTTTTCGAATTTGAATTTGATAAATTGTTAAATTTTCTGTCTTTGATTTTAATTTAATTTACATTAGTTAGTTTAATTAAAAACAAACCCCCCTTCTTGGTTACTCACTTTTAACTGAATTTAGCTCACTCTAGAGCTCCTTGTGGATAAAATCCTACTCTCACTATTCTACGTTTAAAAAGCTTATAAAGTAGGTTATTTTTTATTGGTCTAACAGCCCATCAATAACCTAATCCTTTAGGTGCTAACTCGATTGTTTATGTTCACATAAGACTCAGAACACACAAAACACACAAGAGACTCAACACACAAAACTCAAAAACTCAAAAGACACAAAAGCAAAAACTAGTAATCGAAGGAGAAGTCTAACAAAACAGTAAAAATATGAAACAAAACAAAGGTGACAAAAACAAGTAACTATATAATATAGATGCTTATTAGGTCACACAAAAGCACAACTAACCCAAAAATCAGCAGGTACTCTCTCGAGTCAAACTATGATCCCTTAAGAACAAGAGCTCAACTACTGGGAAGAGAAAAGAGTTTATACACACACCGAGAAATATAACCTTAGGGCAATTGACGACCCTATACTCCCTATTTTAAGGTGTGATCACTCGTATCTCCGAATTACGTTTGCTTCCCTACTAACTTTAGAACTCGTTACTTTTGTAACATTGGCTTGTCTTTTTTTTTACTTAGCCAGAATTTTACAAAAGATCAACTTTTTCTTTTACAGAATTTGTCAAATTCTTTAGATTGGCTCTTTGGCTCTTGCATCTTCTCACCATGTTTAGACTTTTTTCGGGAGTTTAGAACTGTTGTTTATCTGGAAGGGGGAATTTCTACCTCAAGTACACAATAAGAGGGTAAGGTTATTGAGTTTAAAGTATTCTCAAGAAAATCACAACTCAACTTTAAAGAACACCCACTGACCTCAGAGTTGTTAAACTCCGTGTTTCTCGTGCACCGATTTGTGAAAATACATTTCACCTCTGCAAGTTCCAAACTCGTACTTCCTGTCAGAAAATCCAAAAAAGATCAAATTGAATAAAAACAACCTTGACACTAGAAGGAAGACACAGACTTTTGAAATTTATACTGACTTACGGAAAAGGTATATTGGTAAATTTTGGCAAGCTTTGAAGGGTTTTGAATAGGGGTAAAATTGACTTTTCTACCACCAGAACTCGAATCTGACACAAATTAAAACTAGAGCACAATTTCTAGACTCAAACGAAATAAAAATCAAACAAAACGACTAAAAAATGATGAAACGTCTGGTTCCCTAAGGGGGCCTCAGACACAACTTCTGACATAGATATTTGGACTGAAAATTAGACTGATTTTCAACCAATGGACTCAAGATATTTTCAAAAAATGGGGATAGATTCGAAATTAAAAGGACACCAAAAAAACTCGAAAAAAATAATAGTAGAATAGGACGAAAATGACCTTAAACTCTTATACCAATCTTACGGGTTATCTTCTTCCTAATTCAAGTCAATGATGGTAGTGGAGCTACCAGGCTGAGCTGCTTCTCGAATTAGACCCAAGTGTTTCTCGATATTTTGAACTATTGTCCCATTCTATCTCCCAAAGCATGAATTGAAGTGGCAGAATCGATCAACTCAAGAGAACGCACTATTCTTTAGCCCTCTTTGTGCAAAAATAATTCAGAGGGTGGGTGATGGTTTATGATTGATTTAATCAATGCCTTGAAGGAAAACAGAACAAGCCTATGCTAAATCGAAAACCTCACTATCGTGCAATGCATTCCAGAATCGGAAGCTTACGACAAAGCTCAGGCTCAAATTAATTTTCCCATTAACGGATCTAGGCTTATACTTATTTAATTTATTAAAATGACATCTAACGCACAAAGATTACACCTTTAACTAAAAGCGGAATGATTAAAGGTTATACCTTTGAAGCGAAGTCCAACGCAATAAGAAAAACCAAATCTTTTTTGGCGATTACCACCGAAATCCAAAAGATGACTCAGAGAAAACTTCAAATATTGCGTTGGCAATAATCTATCAAAGTGTGCTACCAAAGCCCACGAGAAACCCACAAAGAAAATCCCTCGAAAAGATTAAATCTTCCCAAAAGATCAAACCTTTAACCCAAAAAACTGCTGCCCATTATTTTTCTTGCTAATAAAATCGAACCCACTTCAACACCGGTCATGATCTGGACAACCGGGATTGTGGATCACCAACCCAAGGGAGAGATCAACACAAACCCAGCTGGATCAAGCACCCCATAACTGCTAGAAGAGGGATGGCCAGACAAAGATGATGAATGTGAAGTCCGGCCAAAGCTAGAAAATCCGGCCAAAAAGATTTTAAAAAATTGGGCAGCAATTAAATAAAATCCATCAATGGGCTATCTAAAAGTTTGATCTTTGGACTTAATCTAACTCGAGAAGTGAGATTCCAAGTTCTTTTTTGAAAGAAACCCAAGAAAGGAAGGAGAGTCTCTCTCTTGAACTTTCTCACTCAAGAGGAAGACAAAATGTCTTGCAAGATTTTATTAAGTTTCTTTGGACTTAAGCTTTCTATTTATAGGGAGCTCTAATGGGGACCTAGTGGGCTTTTGAGTTGGGCCTTTTAATTTGACTTTCATTGACCGCTTAGTCTTTCCTAGACTAATCAACTCCAATCGACCCATTGAAATTAATTTCTTAACCCACTTCATTAATTTAATTTAAACGAACCCTTAGGTTTAATTAATTCATATAGAATTAATTTCTTAATCCACTTTGTCAATTAAATATTAATTAAACCTTTAGGATTAATTAATTCACTTTTGTCGATTAGTCAAATACATAATTAGTCATACCACTATTGGACTAACTATGGAACTACCGCTCAAAAACGACTTTATATCGCGCCACTATATTTTCTTCTATCTCCCCACATTAAAGATCTAGTGCTCATCAGTTTATCAATTTACTAATAAAATGATTCACCAACTTCTTGGTATCCGAGATTAGTACCACTCGACCTTCTTATTATACCGGACATAAAGTCCACCGGCCGAGTTTAGTATAATAAACCTTACGAGATCATCTCGGGAACACCATCAACCCTGCGAACCGGTACGTGGATTCCTCCGACTAGCAATGGCACGTAAGAAGCTAAACACCGCATACCCAACCTACCGAGGTATAGGCCTCAATTGACCACACTCTTTGGCAAATCAAAGCATACGATATTCAACTCTCACGCCCGTCCCAATCTCGGGATTGAGAGACTGAATACTAGGACCGAATTGACCACGCCGATCAGTACAAGTCAATTCTATCCAAACTGGTCGTGCTCAATATGCCCTGGGCATATCCGTGTGATTTAATTAGTCCAGATAAACTAATTTCCAAACCACACGATAACCTATACCGATAGTATATTCACACTATCTCAGTTACGAGCACACTTTTTATATATCAATACTTTAACCAATAACGGCATCTACTGTGTCTTTCCACACCCTGTTATCTAGTTTTATAATATAAAGGAATAATTTAATACTGAAACAAAATGATATGTCATCTGTGGATATTAGTTTTTTATACAAGCTATAGTTTTTCTGTATTCAAAACTAACATGCATGAGAAGGCTTAATAGTTCAACCTAAACTATTGAAACCAACAAAAGGTTTGTGGGTTTTCTCACAAGGACAACTCCTGGTCTTGCAAGATTACTGAAAGAGATTTTAACTGAGTTAGTAACTCAAAGAATTCAAAAATTCAAGGGAAAAAAATCAATCAACTATTCGTCTAGTAAGGTAGCCTATTTATAGGCAATTACAAGGAACTCTTTTTTTTCTAAAAAGGTAATCTCAAATCCTAGTGACTTGGAGATTAAGAAAACAAAATGTAATACAACTCTAATTGACTTCATATTTTCGGTCAGGATAGAGAAAATATAAGACAATAATTAAAATCCAAATTAGATGGAAAAACTCCATCTATCCTCGTTGAATTAGAATAGACTTACAAAACCTTCTAATCTAAAAAAGTAAAAACATAAACCTAGTAGGAAGAGCTTTCGTAGTATCAGTTAGGTGTAGGGAGTGGTTGGGCTTTGGAGGAAGCCTGTTAGCACCGGAAACTCAAACTTGCCCTTTCAAAAGGGGGTTCAATCCACATCTACGTTCCATCTACAAGTTCATTATCTCAACATCGTGAAAGGTTAATGAGCTTGGGCTTCCAAATCTGTAGATGGGTTTTGGCCTGTTGTTGGGCTTGGAACTTGATCTTAAACTCTGAAGCTGGACTTGATCCACACGCATTTCGGGCTTTAGATCTCATTACTGGTCCAACAATATCACTGAGTGGATCTGTCTTAAAGAGATTTGGATCCACTTGAGAGCTTCCTGAGATGATCTCTGCGTAAATCAGCTCTCTTTGAAGAATTTCGAAACTAGGCATGCCCTGCATTTTGAACATGTGTATTGATGTCATGTGACATCTGTTCAAGCCTGTTTGAAGGGCTTGACCCATATACTGGCCCAAGTGTCTTTTAACATGACAAAACCTTCAATTTAGGCTCAATTTAGGCTGGATTTCCACCTATGAATATCTTAGGCTTCATCAATTGGAAGATAAAGATCAACCATGGTCCATGGCGACCCAGGTTCGCGTCAACAGACTTAATCATGCTCTCATAGTTCTGATCCCTAAAATCAATCCCCCCTCCAAATTCAAAGACTTACGTTCCATAAGCCTTATCAATGTATGCATTAAGTTGATCACAAAGGTCCTTGCCAACAGATTGAAACCTCTCCTGCCCACACTCATCCGGATAGAACAAACAAGCTTCATCAAGGGGCGAAACATCATTGATAGCATAGTAACAATGCAAGAGCTCCTCCACTCCATAAGATCTTTTAAAAGGTTTAGCGGGTTGGTGGAGGTCAAAGTTAATTTACAGAAGTTCTTCGATAGAATCAGTTGGGGTTTTATTGCGGACACTATACTAGATGTGAGGTTACTAGACTACCTCAAAAATACTGTCATTGCACTTCTTAACTCTGGCACCACTTTCGTTTTTTGGGGGGATGGACAAAACACACTTTTTAAACCCTCTAAAAGAATGAGACAAAGGGATCCAATATCCCCTTTGAAAGATTATCTGCCCGGGACTAGCCAGAATCGGAATCTCTGACAAGGCCTAGATGCTAAAACAATCGCTATTCCAACCATTGCTTGAAATAACATTGTGCAGGACCTTGATTTGTACTTATTCGATTTATCACGCAACAAATAAATTCTTAATTAAAAGTGGAAACATAAGAATTACCTATTGAAGCGTATACTCAGGTGATTCTCTTGTATGCCTCAAGACTTTACCTGTATGCTGTGTGGACAGCAATCTAACAAGCAATTGATCAGCTAATCACCACAATCCACATGCCAGAAAAATTCCAGCACCGCTGCACCTATGGCGTACAATCCACGCACTGCCCGGAGAGAGAGAAAACTACACGTTGCCACCAAAATTTTAAAGAAAATTTCGGCAACCTTAAGCTTAAGAAATCCGAATTTAGTGAGAGAAATTTTCTCTCTCTATGATTTTCTCTCTCTAAGTTTTCTTGTCTTGAAAACTTATGAATTGTATATTGTGGAATAGCTAATCCCTTGTATATATATAGAGTTACAAGAGAGACCCCAAGTTGGTTTAGGATTGGTCTTCCTAATGGGTTTTGGTAATTAATTAGTTTCTAAATCCAATTAGGTAACCAATCTAATAGGATAAACCAAATCCTACTAGACTTCCTAATCTCTAGAATTTCCTAATTCTAATTGAAACTTAAGATTTAATTAATTAATTAAATAATTCTACTTTGTTAATTACTCAATTAACCCTTAGGAATAATTAATCGATTAATTCATTCTACCTATTCAATCAACCCATTACAAAATTAATCGTACCACTAACAGACTAATTTTGGCACTACCATCATACACCAGAATTGCTTCCGGAATAACATAATTAATTCATTCATTAATCTCCCCACATCAAAGATATAGTGCTCTTTAATTAAAATTAATTTACTGATAAATTAATTAATTAACTTCTTTAATTCCGAGACTAGTACCACTCGACCTTTTTACTATACCGGACATAAGTCCACCGGCCGGGTTTAGTATAATAAACATTTCGAGCTCATCTCGGGAGCACCATCACCCCGGACGCACCGGTACATGGTTTCCTTTCGACAAGCAGTAGCACACCAAGTAACTAAACATGCGCACCCAACCCACCAAGACTATTGGCCACATTTGACCTCACCCATTGGCAGATCAAAGTACACTATGTCTAATCCTCATGCCCACTCGAGTCTAGGGATTTAGAGAAAGAATACAATGATCGATTTGTCTATTAAATCAGTACAAGACAAATCATTCCTAAAAGTCAAGTTCAATATGCCCCGGGCATATCTATATGATTCAATTAGTTTAGACAAACTAATTATCTGAATCACATAATAACCTAGACCGACAGTTTGTCCAAAGCTGTCTCGGTTACGAACCTCATTTATATATTATGTCTTTCAACCAATTATGAGATCTACTGTATCACACCGGACACCTCATCATCTACTTACATAATATAAATGGACATATATATGCACAACAAAATATAATTGAAACACAAATCGATATATTAAACTGGGAAACTGTACAATATAAGCATAGCTTATGTATTCTACTCCAACAAAACTTACTCTAGTCATCTTACTCAGAAATTCATAATCTAGCGATCTTGGGGCTGGACTCACCCGAATGGAGAAAGGCCCTAATGCCAACACGCAAGCCCACCCACATCGCATATGAACTCGTAATTGTGGCTGTGGGGATATTAAACCAACCCGCTCCCACTTAGATTTCCAAATTGAGGGTTTTTCTGATTTTAACATGCAATTAACTAACCCTAAGTTATATGAAACCATAAAACCAACATGCTTTAAAATCATGCATCTAAAATACAGCTTAAAATTAAAGCACAAAAAGTAAAACAATAAATACGTGAAATAAATATGAAAAATAAATTTCCTTACTATTATGGTTTTAATCGCTTCCATCTTCTGCCTTGATGTCGTGTCTCGCCACGTAACTCGATGGAGAGAGTCTTGAACTTCAAATAAACGAAATCTGGAGGAAAAACGGGCTAAAATGTGACCTAAACAGGCCGCATGCGCACATCACGCCCAAAGGCGTGTCGCGCGGCCGCGCGCAGCCAGCTGTTATGCCTGCTGCTACCGGCGATTGCCGGCGGCGGCTCCTGTCGATGAGTAGTCGCCAGTGCCGCCTCCTGCCGCCAATCCCTCATTCGCTTCTTTCCCACACTATTTGGTCTTCTTGCAATTCGTTCTGGGTTTTCCTGGGTTTCTACGAAATAACGATAACCCAAAACCCATGAATTCAAGTTGCCCACCATAACTCCTTCGATTACAAAAAATTAATTCTCCTACTACAAGGCTTTCTAGGAAAATTAAATAATCGAAATTACATAGAAAAAATCCTACTACAGATTTGATCTAATCCTACACGACTTCCAGCAGGTGGTTATACTATTATAAGCATTCATAATAAAATCAAATCCGAACATGTCCCGGAGTTTAATTAAAACCTATACAAACATAACCATAATAGTCGGGATTTCTTAACCACCTGCAAATAAAACCATGCAATAAATCGAACAAGCACAAAACCCAAAACCAGGCTCTGATACCAATTGAAAGATTATATGCCCGGGCCTAGCCAGAAACTCACTTTCGTGCTTTGCATTCCAGAATCGGAATCTCTGGCCAGGCCTAGACGCTAGTACAATCACTATTCCAACCCTTTTGAAATAACATTGCACAAGATCTGGGTTTGCACTTATTCAATTTACCACGCAACAAAAATTTTTAACTAAAAATGGAATATTAGAAAAATACCTTTGAAGCGTGTACTCAGGTGATCGCTTGTATGACTCAAGACCGGCTCTAACGTTGTGTGGGCAACGAACTAACGAACCAATGATCAGCAATTACACCATAATTCCTTAGACTTGCCAAGGGAAAATAAATCAGCAACCAATCACCGCCTTGCGTGATAGCCACGCGCCGCCCGATCCCCCACGGGCCGCACCAATAGAGTTTCACGTGCCGCCGTCTACAGATAATTTGACCGCCGCCTGAAAGAACTCAAAACCCAAGGCGCAGCTAGGAAGAAAAATCCGAATTTGAGAGCTGAATTTTATTTCTTTTTCTAGGATTTTATCTCTCTAGTTTTCTTGTCTTGAAAACTTATGAATTGTATATCTTGAATAGCTAATCCCTTGTCTATATATAGAGTTACAAGAGAGACCCCAAGTTGGTTTAGGATTGGTCTTCCTAATGGGTTTAGGTAATTAATTAGTTTCCAAATCCAATTAGGTAACCAATCTGATAGGATAAACCAAATCCTACTAGATTCCTAATCTCTAGGATTTCCTAATTCTAATTGAAACTTAAAACTTAATAAATTAATTAAATAATTCCACTTTGCTAATTACTCAATTAATAATTAGGAATAATTAATCAATTAATTAATTCTACCTATTCAATTAACCCATTACAAAATTAATCGTATCACTAAAGGATTAATTTTGGCACTATCATCCTATACCAGAATTGCTTCCGGAACAACTTAATTAATTAATATTCATAGTCTCCCCACATCAAAGATATAGTGCTCGTTAATTTATTAATTTATGGATAAATTAATTTAATTAACTTCTTTAATTCCAAGACTAGTACCACTCGACCTTTTTACTATACTGGACATAAGTCCACCAGCTGGGTTTAGTATAATAAACATAACGAGCTCATCTCGGGAGCACCATCACCCCGGACACACCGGTACATAGTTTCCTTTCGACAAGCAGTAGTACACTAAAGAACTAAACACGCGCACCCAACCTACCGAGACTATTGGCCAGAATTGACCTCACCCATTGGCAGATCAAAGTACACTATGTCTAATCCTCATGCCCGCTCAAGTCTAGGGATTAAGAGATAGAATACCAAGAATGATTTGTCTATTAAATCAGTAAAAGACAAATCATTCCTAATGGTCAAGTTCAATACGCCCCGGGCATATCTATATGATTCAATTAGTTTAGACAAACCAATTATCCGAATCATATAATAACCTAATCCGACAGTTTGTCCAAAGCTATCTCAGTTACGAACCTCATTTATATATTATGTCTTTCAACCAATGATGAGATCTACTATGTCACACAAGACACCTCATAATCTACTTACATAATATAAATGGACAAATCATGCACAACTAAATATAACCAAAACATAAATCGATATATTAACTGGGAAAAAGTACAACACAAGCATAGCTTATGTATTCAACTTCAACACTTGGTTCTTCTCGAACGAATGTGGACTAGTGTAAATGTTCACACGAACATGACTTGTGTGAATCCCCGTGAATGAAATGTTGGTGGATTTAAATATTGTTTTGAGGGATTTTGCAATATTTTGTTCGAAATTTCATATGTACTGATACATGCTCTATTTATTTATTTTTTATTTTTCGATATGTCATTTAATTCATTAGCTGCTTTTTTAAAAGAGAACAAGTTAACTGGTCTTAATTACATCAATTGGAAATGTAACTTAGGCAGTGTCCTTACAGTTGAGAGCACTCATATGAAAGATCATGTCATTGACATGATTGGTAACACCAACAAGGTTGAGGCAGTGGGAGGCAAAATTGATGGTGAAACCAGTGTCGATATAGTCCTCCAGAACTTGCCTCAAAGCTTTGAGCAGTTTTGGTTGAACTACAATATGAATCACATGTTGTGTACTTCATCCAAGCACTTGGCAGATTTCCTGGCAGCTGAAAGTCTTTTTCAAGATAAGAAAGCTTCAGAATCTTCTTTCAGGTGGCAGCGCATGTGGACACGCGCGACGGCGGTGGTGGAGGTTCGGATTTCCTGCGGTATCAGCTGGTTTTTCTGGCGAGTTTATTGTGTAATTGTTGTTTAACTAGTTCATTGGATCGTTGCCCACACAACGTACAAATCTCGTCTAAGAGTCATACAAGTGATTACTTAAGGGACATGCTTCACGAGGTCAATTCTTTTCCTTCCACTTTAATTAGAATTATTTTAAATACATGATAAATCGAATAAACTAGAACTAAGATCCGGTGCTCGTGTGGTATTTCAAAAGGGTTTGAATCGTACTGCATGAGCGTTAGGGTTTAGTTGAGAATCTCTGATTCTGAAATGCGTAGCACGAAAGTGAGATTTTTGACCTGGCCCGGGCAGATAATTCCTTCATGCTCACCTCCCAATCTCTGAATTGACCAAAATAGTTGCAGAATATGTGAACGCCAATGGCGACTGGGATTAGGATAAATTCACTCATTTCCTGCCGGAGGATATTTGTAAAAACATTAGGGAAATCTTCCCCCCAAGAAAGGAGGTAGGAAATGATACCATGATCTGGATCATGTCAACAAATGGTGACTTTACTGTGACCTCTGTTTACCATTTGATTGCCAGCAGTAACTGGAATACCGTAAACCAAGAATGGGAAAATTTGTGGTGATGGAAAGGCCCCTACAAGATTAATACCTTCATCTGACTCATGAGAAGAAGATCAATGATAACCAAAATGGAGCTTTCACGCAGGCATCTCACTCAGGATCACTGTTGTCATGATTATGGAGAACTAGAATTAGACAATCACATCTTCCGTATCTGCCCTAGAGACACTAATTTATCGGTAAGGATCTCCTATTATACTTATAGTGTTACACTCTCTGTTACATCAATAAATAAGTGACACGTGTCCAATTAAATTCACTCTATCCAACTTCAATTCTTATTAGAATAACACCATTATGTTAATTTTTTACATTTAAAAAAAAGGGAAAGAGAAAAAGATATTCAAGCCAATCGCTGGAATCCCACCAGGTCATCAGTCTTTGTCGTAGTCAGCTAGAAATATGCTTGGATGGTTTGTAAGCTTAATCACTCAACGTAGAAAGAGGGGGATAATTCAAATAGCTATCCCAAATTCGATCTTTTTTTCCATTTTGGGAAGGGGGTGTGATATGATCCTTCATCACAACAAAAGTTCGGCAGAGGTTTGTTTGTGATGGCTATTGTAGGCTCAGTTTTTAATGGATTGGAAAGGGGAGGGAGGCTGACTTTTAGAGGCTATTTTAAGGATCAAAGGGTTACCAAATCTAGTGCTTTCAAGAGTGATGCGTACTTTGGGTGGTAGAAGGACAAAGGTCTTTAAAACGAAAACTTCAGGAGAGCAACCACAAGCTTATTCTACCCTAAACTTGATAAATGCTAAAAGTGATGACTTGAGAGAGTAAGTTGAGTATGAACTCGGTTTTTCTTGCT
Source organism: Knoxia roxburghii (assembly GCA_030378225.1). NCBI lineage: Eukaryota > Viridiplantae > Streptophyta > Magnoliopsida > Gentianales > Rubiaceae > Knoxia > Knoxia roxburghii. The sequence goes on along the minus strand of CM059415.1, from coordinate 36,683,524 downwards.
CAAAATCATGATTGACAAGGCTGAATTCCTTCTCTATTTATAGGAGAAGGAATATCCTTGAAGTTACAAGCTTATCCCTCAACCCTAGACTAGTCCTAATACAATTCGAACTCTAGTTTAGCTCTCAAAACCCTAGCTTGTGTGGCTGAGATTTAATCTTGATTTTGAACAAATTTTGAAGGAAAGAAGACACCTTCTAGACCTTTAATCCTTCTAGGGTTGGAGTCTTGGGTGTTGTAGAAGTTTCTGCCTCTTTGGAGAAGTAATCGGCCAAAAATGCTTGAAGTAGTGGACTCTCACTTGTGATGAAATTCCGGAGAGTTGTTGTAACCAGCTATAACTTCTTGTTCAGCCTCCTAAACTCTTTGGATGATTAGAACTCCTAAAATTTGTGTAATTATCATGAAAAACCGGATTTGTTGTAGGTTTAGGAGTCATTCTTCAACTAGACTTCTTCTAGGCAAAATTCAGCAACCTTGTAAGTTGATTCCCACGTGAGAGGGAGTGGTGTAACTCGACCCAAACTCTTCCAATCAGCCACCAATGAGTCCCCCATATTTAGGATTCCTCCTAAGGTTAAAAATCTGAGTTATAACCCTTCTAGAAGCAATAAAAATCCTCCCAAGTTTTGACAACATTTCCCTCCAAAAGGATCTTCTACTTGGGTTAGGCTTCTCCTCTTTATTTAGCCTAGTCTATTACATTTAATTAATTAATTATAGCCTAAACATTGGGACAAAATTAATTAATAAGACATTAAATATAGGCTTTACCAAAAACATCACAAATATAAAACAAGACAAAGGCCTAAACTATCGGGCCAAAATTATTCAAGCCAAATAACAAGTCTTTTGGTTGAAAGTAAAAGAACATAAAAACAAAATAAATTCAATTAAATTAAAATGATAAAGGCTAGAGATAAATGCTCAACACCATAACCTCTTTGGGTTGGTACTTGTCTTGAAGGACAAGTTTTTGAGTGAAGATCTCATGGTCTAAGGCATTGAGGGCTTGCGTGGCCTTTCTTCTCCTTGCTCTTATCAGAGGCCTATCTATGTCAATCAAATGATCTCTTTGGTAGGGCCTTGGTGGTTTAATTGGGCTTGGTGGACTTGGGGTCATAACATCCCCCCCTTCTTGAAAAGGAATCGTTCTCTATTCTAACTCTTCATCGAGCTCAAACAGGGTCAAGTCTCCCAAATTGAAGGTGCCGTGGACACCTAACCCTCCTCGGAGGTCCAACTCATATGCATTGTCATTGATCTTTTAACCACTTGGAATGGGCCGTCTCCTTTAGGGTGCAGCTTGGTCTTGCGGGCTTGAGGGAACCACTCCTTTCAGAGGTGTAGCCACACCCAATCTCCGGGCTCGAATGAGATCTGGTGCCTCCCTTTGTTCACCTTCCTTGAAGTGTGTTCTTGATGCTTGAGGATGTTGATTCTGGCTTGTGCATGGATCTCTTGCACCATTTTTGCCCTCCTTTCACCATATAGGCACGAGATCTCCTTGATGGGTAGCGGTGAAAGGTCCATTGGAGTCAGGGGTTGAAAACCATAGACTATCTCAAAGGGAGAGTAGTATGTGACTGAGTGCGTAGACCTGTTATATGCAAACTCACAAAAAGGAAGGGTCTTTTCCCAACAGGTTAAGTTTTTACTAATGAATACTCTAAGTAATGAACCAAGAGTTTGATTAGTTACCTCAGTTTGACCATCTGTCTGAGGATGGCTGGTGGTGGAGAATAGTAGCTTGGTGCCCAGCTTGCCTTACAGGGTCTTCCAAAAGTAGCTGAGGAACTTGCCATCCCTATCACTCACTATGCTGCGAGGACTGCCATGTAACTTAACTACTTCATTAAAGAAGAGTTTGGCTACCTCCTTAGCATCATTTGTTTTCCTTATTGTGATCTTTTTGATCACTCGGTAGTCAACACACATACTCATCGTTCTGTTCTTCTTCAGCACTAGGATGACTGGTACGGCGCATAGGGTGAGACTTTCTTAAATATGTACCCTCTCGAGCAGCTCTTGAACTTGTTTCTGTAGCTCCTTCGTCTCCTCAGAATTGGCTCGGTAAGCAAGTCTATTGGGAATGACTGATCCGGGGATGAAATCCAGCTGGTGTTCGATTCCTCTAATCAGGGGTAGTCCCTTTGGTAGCTCCTCGGGGAACACATCTGTAAACTCATCTAAAAGATTTTGAATACTAGCATGTAGGGGGTCAGTAGCATGGTTAGTCTCTAAAGTACGCTCAACATATCGAATTAAAATTAGACTTTTCTTACTACTAATTGCTCGTTTGATATCTTGGGTAGATGCGAAGAGACTTTGGCCATTGGACTTGATCTCCAACTTAGACTGCTGGGCCTTGGGTTTGGGAATGTCGGCCATTCCTCTGGGTTCCTTGGCCGGACCCTCTTTGGGGTTCACCTTCTCCTTGTCATTCCCTTTTTGTCTCATCATCCGAGCTTCATGCATCTCTCGGTTGGCTTGAGCTATCTGCGCACAAGACAAAGGGTTTAAAACAATCTTAGAGTTGTTAAAGCCGAAAAGTACCTGTTGGTGAGTCCATCGTGGGTGGTTTTGTGGTCAAACTCTCACGGTCTTCCTAAGATCATGTGGGCTGCGTCCATTGTTGACCACGTCGGCATTGTTTGTCAACTCGGATCTCACCTCCGTTGTTGAGCCACTGGAGCTTGTAGGGCTTGGGGTGCGGTTGGGTAGCTAGACTAAGGTTGTTGACTGTATACTTGAAAACCTGGTTAGTCCAACTACCGCTATCTATAATTATTAAACAAACAGCCTTACTCACGAGTCCTTTGGTGTGGAAGATGTTACTCTGTTGCTTGTTTTCATCTATGGGATTGGCGTGTGCCTTCAAAGACATTGCCGTGGCTAAGCCAGTTGTATTTTGTGAGGGTGGCTTGGGTACTTACAAAGATACAAAGTAGGCCCCATCCACGCCATCATAGGTGGTATAATCTTCTTCTTCCATCAGAGGCGGCATATCATTAAATATGGTCCCCTCTGCCTCTTCATTGTTCACGATGGTTCCATCGTCGAGTGCTATCATGATTCTCTGGTTCGGGCATTGTAACTGGATGTGTCTTTTGCTTAAATACTTAAAACAGGTAACTTGTCTTGAAAAATACCGGTTAGTAGCACTATTATTTGCATTCTGTGAAAAGAAGGGTTTGGGAGGTGGGGTTGGCAAAAAAATAGGGTTAGATATTACCTTTTGGACCCACTCGATGTGCCACTACTTTTGGCGGGTGGAGGAGTTTGATATCTTGAGGTGTTTGAAGTGCCGGATGTGTTCCGCCAATTTGAGGAGTGGATCACTTGATCTTGATTCTCTCTCTTCTACAAGGGTGGCCTTGTGGACTAATTCGTCTATATCCACATAGTGGTCAAGCTCCACTACTCGAGCTATGCTTGGCTTCAGTCCGTTAAGGAACCGGGCAATCATCATCTCTGGGTTCTCCTCGATTCCACTTCTAATGGCTAAGTACACAGTTTTTGTACCCTGCACTAGTGTGTTAAGATTTCTTAGCATTCTGCAAGAGTAGTTCTTAGGTATATACCTTTTCCTTATTTCTGCCCACGATGTCATGGGTGGTTCTCGATACTTTTGCCTTAGGTAGGCGTGGTGGTCCTGTTAGTTTTGAATACAGAAAAGCTATGGCTTGTATAAAAAACTAATATCCACAGTTGACATATCATTTTGTTTCAGTATTAAATTATTCCATTTTATCATAGAACTAGATAACGGGGTGTGAAAAGACACCATAGATCTCGCTATTGGTTAAACTATTGATATATAAAAAATATGCTCGTAACTGAGATAGTCTAAACATACTATCGGTATAGGTTATTGTGTGATTTATAAATTAGTTTGTCTAGACTAATTAAATCATACGGATATACCCGGGCATATTGAGCATGACCAGTTTGGATAGAATTAACTTGTACTGATCAGCGTAGTTAATTCCGTCCTAATATTGTCTCTCAATCCCGAGATTGGGATGGGAGTGAGAGTTAGATATGAAATATTATCTGCCCGAGCCTAGCATGAAACTCACTTTCGTGCTATGCATTCCAGAATCGGAATCTCTGGCCAGGCCTAGACGCTAGCACAATGCTATTCCAACCCTTTTGAAATAACATTGTACAAGATCTGGGTTCGCACTAATTCGATTTACCACGCAACAAAAATTTCTAATTAAAAGTAGAACTTTAGAAAAATACCTTTGAAGCGTGCACTTAGGTGATTCTCTTGTATGCCTCAAGACTTTGACTTCACGTTGTGTGGGCAACGATCAAGAAACTAATTGATCATCTAATCACCACAATCAACCTTCCAGAAAATTCCAGCACCGCTGCACCTGGCACGTACTGTAAAGCACCACCCGGAGAGAGAGAAAGCCACACGCAGGTCGCCAAAAATTAGGAGAAAATTGGCAGCCTTAAGGCTTGGAGAAATCCAAATTTAGAGAGAGAATTTTTTTCTCTCTAGGATTTTCTCTCTCTAGATTCTTCAATTATGAATCTATTGAATTGTATATCTTGAATAGCTAATCCCTTGTCTATATATAGAGTTACAAGAGAGATCCCAAGTTGGTTTAGGATTGGCCTGCCTACTAGGATTCTATTTTCCTTCAATCCTGTTCCTGGACTGAAACGCATCCAACTGATACAGGGATCCACTTATCCCAAAACCAGTTCCTGGTATGATTTACAACAAACTGATACAGGGATTCACTTATCCCAAACTAGTTCCTGGTATGATTCACAACCAACTGACACAAGGATTAATTAATTACTTAATTAATTAAATCTACCTTTGTCAATAACCCAATACATAATTAATCGTACCACTAACTGATTAATTATGGCACTACCATCCTACACCAGAATTGTTAGTTTTGAATACATAAAAGCTATGGCTTGTATAAAAAACTAATATCTACAGATGACATATCATTTTGTTTCAGTATAAATTTGTTCCTTTATATCATAGAACTAGATAACGGGGTGTGGACAGATACAGTAGATATCGTTATTGGTTAAAGTATTGATATATAAAAGTATGCTCATAACCGAGATAGTCTGAACATACTATCGGTATAGGTTATTGTGTTGTTTGGAAATTAGTTTATCTAAACTAGTTTAAATCACACAGATATACCCGGGGCATATTGAGCACGACCAGTTTGGATAGAATTGACTTATACTGATCGGCATAGTCAATTCGGTCCTAGTATTCCGTCTCTCAATCCCGAGATTGGGATGAGCGTGAGGGTTGGATATCGTGTGCTATGATTTGCCAAAGAGTGAGGTCAATTGAGGCCAATACCTCGGTAAGTTGGGTATGCGGTGTTTAGCATCTTACGTGCCGTTGCTAGTCGGAGGAATCCACGTACCGGTTCGCCGGGTTGATGGTGCTCCCGAGATGAGCTCGTAAGGTTATTATACTAAACACGGCCGGTGAACTTTATGTTCGGTATAATAAAAGGACGAGTGGTACTAATCTCGGAAACCAAGAAGTCAGTGAATTAATTTGTCAGTAAATTGATAAACCGATGAGCGATAGATCTTTAATGTGGGGAGATAGAATAAAATATAATGGCGCGATGTAAAGTCATTTTCGAGCGGTAGTTCCATAATTGGTCCGTTAGTGGTACGACCGATTATGCATTTGACTAATCGACGAGGTAAATTAATTAATCCAAAAGGTTTAATTAATATTTAATCGACAAAGTGAATTTAGAAATTAATTCAATTTTGAATTAATTAATTCTAAGGGTTAAATTAAATTAACAAAGTGGATTAAATAAATTAATTTAAATGGTCGATTGGAGTTCATTAGTCGGGAAGACTTAGCGGTCAACGAAAGTCAAATTTAAAGGCCTAACTCGAGAGCCCATTAGGTCTCCTTAGAAGCTCCATATAAATACAACTTATTGGGCAAGAAAAACGCAAGAAACTTGGCAGCCAAGTTTAGGCTAGAAAGAGAAAGTTTAGTCTAGAGAGAGAACTATTTCTTCCTCGTCAAGTTTTCTCTCGAAGTCAACTAAGATAGCTTTCTCCTTCAGAAGACTCAAGCTTTATACTGCCCAGATTATTCTTAATCAGTCCCGATCGGATTTTCTTCACCTGGAAGTCGTGTTGGGCAGTTTTCCGCCAGGAAGCCCGCTGCAGTTTTTTTTCGAAAAAAAATTCCCGACGCTGTTCTTTGATCTGGTGCCCTGAGCCGGCCTGGTTTTCGTGTAGATCTTCTTCCTGAGTGATCCGTGAAGCCGGGCTGTACAGATCAGGACTTGAGTGATTGAATAGTTCCGGTGAAATGTTTTAATCTAGTCCGGGTGAAGTTTCTTGCGCAAGGGGTTTTTTAGCGCAGCAGTTTCTTAGTATTGCCGTGGGTAACTCCGTAGACGATAGCCCACACTATTTCGGAGTTCGTATAGGAGTCATTCTTCGGATTTCTTGTGGAAATTGCGCTAAAGATTGGATTTTTCTTTTAGGCAAGGGACTTCGCTACAAAAGGTATAATCTTTAAATTCTGCTTTTATTAAAGATCGAATCTTTTGTGTCCCGATTAATAAATTATATAAGTATAAGCCTAGATCCGTTCATGGGTAAACTAATTTGAGCCTGAGCTTGGTCGAAAGCTTCCGATTCTGGAATGCATTGCACGAAAGTGAGGTTTTCGATTTAGCCCGGGCTTGTTCAGTTTTCCTTCAAATTGGTATCAGAGCGTTGGTTTCGGTCTTATACTTGTTTGATTTATTACACGGCTTTATTTTGGCATTATTTTTTTTATCGAAATGCTTAAACAGGTGGTTATTGATTTCCCGGCTATTATGGTAGAAATTTAATTTTCATTCATAAACCCCGGGACATGTCCGGGCTTGTTTTATTTTTGAATGGAAATTTCTGTAATAGTAATAACCACGAGCTGGAAGCCATGCAGGATTAGAAAAATCTTGTAGTAGGATTTGATCTAATCATGTCGTCTTTAAATTCCTAGAAAAATGCATTTGTATATTGGAATTTATGTACTATGACGAAGACGTTATTTTGGGTAACTTATATTCGCGGGTTTTGGTTTATCGTAATTTTGGGTGATTCCTAATTACGTAATAAACCGAGAAAACCTGGGCCAATCGAGAGGAATCCAAATAACGAGTGGGAGCGACACGACGGGAAGTGTCACCGAGGCGTCAAAGAATCAACGATAGAGAAGGCCATAATAGTCGGGAAATTTTATTTGTTTAATTTCCTGTATTTATGTCTTTTCGTTGATTGTGTGATTTTCGTTTTATTTTGCATGAACGAAAACCAATCCAAAAGTTTTAAAAAGTAATGTGCAATTAACTAAGGTAGATTATTCGCATATTAAAACCCCAACGGTTTTATGGGTGCGAATATCCATAATTAAGATATTGCATGTTAAAACGTAAAAATCTTCAAACTTAATTAAATTCGTGGGTTTTGGTTTAATCGTAATTTTGGGTGATTCCTAATTACGTAGAAAATCGAGAAAACCCAGGCGAATCAAAATTAATTAAAAATCTAAGTGGGAGCGGGTTGGTTAATAGCCCCATGGCCTCCATTACGAGTTCATTGGTGATGTGGTTAAACTTGCGTGCTGGCTTAGATCTTCCTCCCTATCGGATGAGTTTTCAATCACAGATATCACCGGAATGAATTTCTAAGGGCATGACTATAGTGAGTTTAATTGGAGAAAGTTGCGACATCCTCGCCATCCGATGCGCATTAGTATAATAAGTAACAAACTTAGAAGTCACGTAATGGCATACATTTAGTGTACTGTTTATAGTATCCCTCCCATCGAGGTTACTTTATCTACGTGTACGGCTAAAATTATTGACTATTAATTTCATTGATCATAAGATCGTTGGTCAGATAATGAAATTAATGAACTTCGGTTCTTCTCGAACGAATGTGGGTTGGCGTAGAGGTTCACCCATCATGACCTGCGTTAATCCTGGTGTGAGAGATGTCGGTAGAAGATTATATTTGTTTTCCGAGGATTTTTCAATATTTTCGAAAAAGTATACTGAAACTTGTTTGTTTATTTTCAGTTGATATGTCGTTCAACCCGCTAGCTGTTATTCTGAACCAAAACAAACTCACCGGTCCAAATTACATTGATTGGAAACGTAACTTGGACATTGTCCTTACCGCTGAGGGTTATAAGTATGTGCTTACTGAGGAGTGTCCCCCTAAGCCCAGTGATGATGCCACCCCTGAGCAGCGAGAGCCATATACGAGGTGGCAGAAGGCTGATGAGATGACCAGGTGCTACATCTTGGCTTCCATGTCAAGTGTTTTGTAGCACCAGCATCAGCAGATGACCTCAGCCTATGATATGATGCTCAACCTCAGGGAGATGTTTGGACATCAGGGTAGGGCAGCCAAGCAGTCAGCTATGAAGAAACTCATGAATGGTAAGATGGCTGAGGGCACTTCAGTAAGGGATCACGTACTGGACATGATTGGTTGCATCAATGAGATTGAGGTATTGGGAGGTGAGATTGATGGGGATACCCAGGTCGATATCATCCTCATGAGCTTGCCTCCCAGTTTTGAGTAGTTTCGATTGAACTATAATATGGAGAATCTCTCATATTCACTTTCTGAGCTCATGACTGCATTGGTGTCTGCTGAGAGCCTCTTCGCAGAGAAGAAGCAAGCCTTGGCTACTGTTGGTCCCTCAGGTTCCTCTGCTGGGCCCAAAGCCAGGAAGCAAAAGAGGAAGAGAGGCCAGAAAGCAGGAGCCAGTCATGGACCAAAGGCGGGCATTGCCAAGAAGCAGAAGCCGAGAGGCAAATGCTTCAGATGTGGCAAAACAGGACATTGGAAGAAGGACTGCCCAAAGCCTCGAGGTACGTGTAAATTTTCCCTAGTCACTGAGACGTGTTTAGCGGCGATTCCCACAGATACTTGGTGTGTGGATTCAGGAGCCACTGATCATGTTTGTAATTCTTTGCAGGGGTTCCAAGTGACCCGGCTGCTTAGAGAGGGAGAGTTGCAGGTCTACCTTGGGGATACTACCAGAGTTTCTGTGGCTGCAGTGGGAGTTATTAGTCTTTATTTTTCAGACTCTATTTTACATTTAAAGGATTGTCTTTATGTACCTAGTTTTCGAAAGAACTTGCTTTCGGTTTCGAGACTTGTTATGGATGGTTATAAGTGTGTATTTTCTGATGGTTCAGTTTTTATTAGAAAATGCCAGAAACTTATATGTTCCGGTACATTGGTTGACAATTTGTTTTTAATTAAGACTTACTCCCCAGTTATGCAAAACACAGAAACTAGTAACTCATCACCGAATCATAATAAGAGAAAGAGTCTTCCCCTTTGAATCAGACTTATCTTTTGCACCTGAGACTCGGTCACATTAACCTTAGTAGGATTCAAAGGTTGGTCAAGAGTGGGTCTTTGGAATTACTAGATATTGACAGCTATTCGACCTGTGAGTCCTGCTTGGAGGGTAAAATGACCAAGAGGCCTTTCAAGGCAAAGAGGTAGAGGGCCAATGAGGTTTTAGAGCTGATTCATTCTGACGTGTGTGGGCCTATGTCAGTTCAGGCTAGAGGTGGTTATGAGTATTTCGTGACTTTCACGGATGATTACTCTAGATATGGATACATATACCTGATGCGCCACAAGTCTGAATGCTTTGGGAAGTTCAGAGAATTCAAGGCAGAGGTGGAGAACCATCTGGGTAAGAGTATCAAGTCACTGCGGTCTGATCGCGGTGGCGAATACCTCTCTATTGAATTTAGGACCTATTTGTCAGAGGAGGGTATTCAGACCCAGTTGTCTGCACCTGGCACACCCAGCAGAATGGTGTAGCAGAGAGGAGGAACAGGACTCTTATGGAGATGGTTAGATCGATGATGAGTTACAGTGAGTTGCCTATCTCGTTTTGGGGTTATGCCTTGGATACAACATGTTTTATCCTCAACCTTGTGCCATCTAAGTCTGTGCCTACGACCCCAGTAGAGTTGTGGAGTGGGCGAAAACCTAGTCCGAGACATCTCAGGATTTGGGGTTGTCCAGCACATGGGCTTGAGGCAGATGCAGGCAAGTTAGAGGCGAGATCCAAGGTTATGCTGTTTATAGGCCACCCCAAAGGAACAAGAGGTGGTTTATTTTATAGTCCTCAGGATCAGAAGGTGGTGGTCAGCACCAATGCCAGATTTCTTGAGGAGGACTATATTTTAGATCATAAGTCAAGCAGCAAGGTAGTATTGGAAGAGCGTAGAAGTCAGTCCACTATTCCAGATGCACACGTACAGGAAGACACACCACAAGAGACTGCACACACTATCACAGATGATGCTCTTGCACAGGCTGCCCCTCGTCGTAGTGGGAGGGTTGTGAGACAGCCCGAGAGGTACATAGGTTTGGGTGAGTCTTCGAACTTTATACCTGGTGCTCATGAACTGGACCCAGTTAACTACAATGAGGCTCTCCAGGATAAAGATGCAGATTCTTGGCAGAGAGCAATGATTGCTGAGATGGGTTCTACGGACTCAAATCAAGTCTGGGAGCTGGTAGACCTTCCTGATGGGTTTAGGCTTATTGGGTACAAATGGGTCTACAAGCGAAAGAGAGGATCTGACGGGAGGGTTGAGACCTTCAAGGCTTGTGGCGAATGGGTATACTCAGAAAGAAGGAATCGATTATGAGGAGACCTTTTCCCCGGTAGCTATGCTTAAGTCGATCCGGATTCTCTTGGCCATAGCTGCTCATATGGACTATGAGATTTGGCAGGTGGACGTCAAGACAGCTTTCCTTAATGGAAGACTTGAGGAGACCATCTTTATGCAGCAACCAGAGGGCTTCATTGCTAAGGGCCAAGAGCACAAGGTATGCAGGCTTAGGAGGTCCATTTATGGACTTAAGCAAGCATCCAGATCTTGGAACATCCGTTTTGATGAGGTTATTCAGTCCTATGGATTCACTCAATCTCCGGATGAGCAGTGTGTTTATCGCAGGCGTGATGGTGATATGGTGGTGTTCCTCGTACTTTATGTAGATGACATTCTTCTTATTGGCAACAGTAAGAAGGTGTTGTCAGACGTAAAGGCATGGTTGTCCAGGCAATTCGATATGAAGGATTTGGGAGAGGCTGGACATATCCTTGGGATCAAGATTATTCGAGATCGTAGGAGACGTTCTCTAACTCTCTCTCAGGCATCCTACATAGACACGATTCTGGCCCGTTTTAACATACAGAACTCCAAGAAGGGTTCACTACCTTTCAGGCATGGAGTGCATTTGTCTAAGGAGCAGTGTCCTAAGACTACTGAGGAGATAGATGCCATAAAGGCGATACCTTATGCTTCTGCAGTGGGTAGCCTCATGTATGCTATGTTGTGTACGAGGCCTGATATTTGCTTTGCCGTTGGCATGGTTAGCAGATATCAGAGTAACCCTGGGAAGGCTCACTGGGAGGCAGTAAAATGCATTCTCAAGTACTTGCGCAGGACGAGAGATTATGTCCTAGTTTATAGAACGCAGGAGCTTGTACCATTGGGTTACACAGATTTGGACTTTCAAGGAGATTTGGACAAGAGTAAGTCTACCTCTGGGTTTGTGTTTACTCTAAGAGGTGGAGCCATAGTATGGAAGAGTGTCAAGCAGAAATACGTGGCGGACTCTACCATGGAGGCTGAGTACGTTGCCGCTTCTGAGGCAGCGAAAGAGGCTGTATGGCTCAGGAGCTTCCTGATGGACTTGGATGTGGTTCCTGAGTTACCTAGGTCTATCACAGTGTATTGTGATAACAATGGTGCAGTTGCTAACTCGAGGGAACCACGAGCCCATAAGGCGAGTAAACACATAGAACGCAAGTACCACCTGATACGAGAGATCATAAAGAGGGGAGACGTGATCGTGGCCAAGATAGCTTCAGAGGACAACCTTGCAGATCCTTTCACCAAGCCATTGACCCCAAAGGTCTTTGAGAGGCATGTGGAGGGCATGGGAGTCAGATTTTTGAGAGAGCCATGTGAGTGAGCTTAAAGGTGTTCTGGAGATTTCATTATGACAGCAGTGTAATAGCGGGTTGGACAGTTTTTGTACTTCTTAGCATAGCTTTGAGTATTAGTGGGAGATTGTTAGTTTTGAATATAGAAAAGCTATGGCTTGTATCAAAAACTAATATCTACAGATGGCATATCATTTTGTTTCAGTATAAATTTGTTCATTTATATCATAGAACTAGATAACGGGGTGTGGACAGACGCAGTAGATACCGTTATTGGTTAAAGTATTGATATATAAAAGTATGCTCGTAACCGAGATAGTCTGAACATACTATGGGTATAGGTTATTGTGTGGTTTGGAAATTAGTTTATCTAAACTAGTTTAAATCACACAGATATGCCCGAGGTATATTGAGCACGACTAGTTTGGATAGAATTGACTTATACTGATCGGCGTAGTCAATTCGGTCCTAGTATTCCGTCTCTCAATCCCGAGATTGGGACGGGCGTGAGGGTTGGATATCGTGTGCTTTGATTTGCCAAAGAGTGAGGTCAATTGAGGCCAATACCTCGGTAAGTTGGGTATGCGGTGTTTAGCTTCTTACGTGCCGTTGCTAGTCGGAGGAATCCACGTACCGGTTCGCCGGGTTGATGGTGCTCCTGAGATGAGCTCGTAAGGTTATTATACTAAACCCGGCCGGTGAACTCTATGTTCGGTATAATAAAAGGACGAGTGGTACTAATCTCGGAAACCAAGAAGTCGGTGAATTAATTTGTCAGTAAATTAATAAACCGACGAGCGCTAGATCTTTAATGTGGGGAGATAGAATAAAATATAATGGCGCGATGTAAAGTCGTTTTCGAGCGGTAGTTCCATAATTGGTCCGTTAGTGGTACGACCGATTATGCATTTGACTAATCGACGAGGTAAATTAATTAATCCAAAAGGTTTAATTAATATTTAATCGAAAAATTGAATTTAGAAATTAATTCTAAGGGTCGATTAAATTAAATTAACAAAGTGGATTAAATAAATTAATTTAAATGGGTCGATTGGAGTTGATTAGTCGGGAAGACTTAGCGGTCAACGAAAGTCAAATTTAAAGGCCTAACTCGAGAGCCCATTAGGTCTCCTTAGAAGCTCCATATAAATACAACTTATTGGGCAAGAAAAACGCAAGAAACTTGGCAGCCAAGTTTAGGCTAGAAAGAGAAAGTTTAGTCTAGAGAGAGAACTGTTTCTTCCTCGTCAAGTTTTCTCTCGAAGTCGACTAAGATAGCTTTCTCCTTCGGAGAACTCAAGCTTTATACTGCCCAGATTATTCTTAATCAGTCCCGATCGGATTTTCTTCACCTAGAAGTCGTGCTGGGCAGTTTTCCGCCAGGAAGCCCGCTGCAGTTTTTTTCCGAAAAAAAATTCCCGGCGCTGTTCTTTGATCTGGTGCCCTGAGCCGGCCTGGTCTTCGTGTAGATCTTCTTCCTGAGTGATCTGTGAAGCCGGACTGTACAGATCGGGACTGGAGTGATTGAATAGTTCCTGTGAAATGTTTTAATCTAGTCCGGGTGAAGTTTCTTGCGCAAGGGGTTTTCTAGCGCAGCAGTTTTTAACAGAAAAAAAATCTGGGTAGTCCGTTTTTCATGATTTTTTGAGTTTTCTTCCGATACAAGTTTCTTGGTTTTCTTAGTATTGCCGTGGTAACTCCGTAGACGATAGCCCACACTATTTCGGAGTTTGTATAGGAGTCATTCTTCGGAGTTCTTGTGGAAATTGCGCTAAAGATTGGATTTTTCTTTTGGGCAAGGGACTTCGCTACAAAAGGTATAATCTTTAAATTTCGCTTTTATTAAAGATCGAATCTTTTGTGTCCCGATTAATAAATTAAATAAGTATAAGCCTAGATCCGTTCATGGGTAAACTAATTTGAGCCTGAGCTTGGTCGAACGCTTCCGATTCTGGAATGCAAGAATTGCTTCCTGAACAACTTAATTAAATTATATTCATAATCTCCCCACATCAAAGATATAGTGCTCGTTAATATATTAATTTACTGATAAATTAATTAATTAACCTCTTTAATTTCGAGACTAGTACCACTCGACCTTTTTAGTACACCGGACATAAGTCCACCAGCTGGGTATAGTATAATAAACATAATGAGCTCATCTCGGGAGCACCATCACCCTGGACCCACCGGTACATGGTTTCCTTTTGACAAGCTGCAGCACACCAAGCAACTAAACACGTGCACCTAACATACGAGGTTATTGGCCACACTTGACCTCACCATTTGGCAGATCAAAGTACGCTATGTATAATCCTCATGCCCGCTCGAGTCTAGGGATTAAGAGATAGAATACCAAGAACGATTTGTCTATTAAATCAGTACAAGACAAATCATTCTTAATGGTCAAGTTCAATACGCCCCGGGCATATCTATATGCTTCAATTAGTTTAGACAAACCAATTATTTGAATCACATAATAACCTAAACCAACAGTTTGTCCAAAGTTGTCTCGGTTACGAACCTCATTTATATATTATGTCTTTCAACCAATGATTAGATCTACTGTGTCACATAGGACACCTCATCATCTACTTAATACAAATGGACATATCATGCACAATAAGATATAACTAAAACATAAATTGATATATTACTGGGAAAAAGTACAATACAAGCATAGCTTATGTATTTAGCTCCAACAAGATAGCGTATGCTTTGATTTACAAAAGAGTGAGGTCAATTGAGGCCTATACCTTGGTAGGTTGGGTATACGATGTTTAGCTTCTTATGTGCCATTGCTAGTTATACCGGTTTGCCGAGTTGATTGTGCTCCCGAGAAGAGCTCGTAAGGTTTATTATACTAAATCTGGCCAGTGGAATTTATGTCTGGTATAATAATAAGAAAGTCGAGTGGTACTAATTGTTGGAGTTGAATACATAAGTTATGCTTGTATTGTATTTTTTCCCAGTAATATATCGATTTATGTTTTGGTTATATTTTGTTGTGCATGATATGACCACTTATATTATGTAAGTAGATGATGATATATCTTGTGTGACACAGTAGATCTCATCATTGGTTGAAAGACATAATATATAAATGAGGTTCGTAACCGAGACAGGTTTGGACAAAACTGTCAGTTTAGGTTATTATGTGATTCGAATAATTGGTTTGTCTAAACTGATTGAATCATATAGATATGCCCAGGGCGTATTGAACTAGACCATTAAAAATGATTTGTCTTGTACTGATTTAATAGACAAGTCATTCTTGGTATTCTATCTCTTAATCCCTAGACTCGAATGGGCATGAGGATTAAACATAGTGTACTTTGATCTGCCAAAGGGTGAGGTCAATTGTGGCCAATAATCTCGGTAGGTTGGGTGCGCGTGTTTAGTTGCTTGGTGTGCTGCTGCTTGTCGAAAGGAAACCATGTACGGTGCGTCCGGGGTGATGGTGCTCCTGAGATGATAAGCTTGTTATGTTTATTATACTAAACCCAGCTGGTGAACTTATGTCCGGTATAGTAAAAAGGTCGAGTGGTACTAGTCTCGGAATTAAAAAAGTTAATTAATTAATTTTTCAGTAAATTAATATATTAATAAGAACTATATCTTTGATGTGGGGAGATTATGAATATAATTTAATTAAGTTGTTCCAGAAGCAATTCTGGTGTAGGATGGTAGTGCCATAATTAATCCATTAGTGGTACGATTAATTATGTATTGGGTTATTGACAAAGGTAGATTTAATTAATTAATCCTTGTGTTGGTTGGTTGTGAATCATACCAGGAACTGGTTTGGGATAAGTGAATCCCTGTATCAGTTGGTTGTGAATCATACCAGGAACTGGTTTAGGATAAGTGGATCCATGTATCAGTTGGATGTGTTTTAGTCCAGGAACAGGATTGAACGAAAACAGATTCCCAGTAGGAAGGCTAATCCTAAACCAACTTGGGGTCTATCTTGTAACTCTATATATAGACAAGGGATTAGCTATTCAAGACTTGCAATTCATAAGTTTTCAAGACAAGAAAACTAGAGAGATAAAATTCTAGAGAGAGAAATATTTTCTTCTCTCTCCAAGTCAAATTTTTTGAGCTTTTGTACGGCTGGTTTTTCTCCTCTTTTGGCCAAAATTTAGGCCTGTTGAAACTAGCTGTGCACGTAGCTTTCTCTATCTCCGGGCAGTGTGTTTACAGTACGTGCAAAATGCAGCGGTGCTGGAATTTTCTGGCAGGTGGATTGTGGTGATTACCTGATCAATCGGTTTCTAGATCGTTGCCCACACAATGTGAAATCAAAGTTTTGAGGCATACAAGAGAATCACCTAAGTGCATGCTTCAAAGGTATTTTTCTAAAGTTTCGCTTTTAATTAGAAATTTTTGTTGCATGGTAAATCAAATAAGTGCGAACCCAAATCATGTACAATGTTATTTCAAAAGGGTTGGAATAGCATTGTGCTAGCGTCTAGGCCTGGCCAGAGATTCCGATTCTGGAATGCATAGCACAAAAGTGAGTTTCTGGCTAGGCCCGAGCAGATAATCTTTCACTAATATCGGATACAAAGAAGTCAGTGAATTAATTTATCAGTAAATTGATAAATCGATGAGCACTAGATCTTTGATGTTGGGAGATGAAAGAAAATATAGTGGCGTAATGTAAAGTCATTTTTGAGCGGTAGTTCCATAGTTAGTCCGATAGTGGTACGACTAATTATGGTTTGACTAATCGACAAAGTGAATTAATTAATCTTGAAGGTTTAATTAATATTTAATTGACTAATTGGATTAAGAAATTAATTCGATATGAATTAATTAATCCTAAGGGTTTGATTAAATTAAATTTACGAAGTGGGTTAAGAAATTAATTAGAAAGGATCGATTGGAGTTGACTAGTCTATGAAAGACTAAGGAGTCAACGAAAGTCAAATTAAAAGACCCAACTCAAAAGCCCACTAGGTCTCCTTAAGAGCTCCCTATAAATAGAAAACTTAAGGCCAAATAAACATTAAGAAAATCTTGCAAGACAAGTCTTGCCTCTTAGAGTGAGAAAGTTCTAGAGAGAGAACTTCTTCCTTTTTGAGTTTTCTTTCAAAAACGAACTTGCTATCTCACTCTCTTGGATTGATTTAAGCTCAAAAGATTAAACCTTTTTCATTATTGGGTTGCCGCCGGTTTTATTATCTTGCCGTCGAGTTGTTTTTCCGGCAAAGGTCCGATTTTTTTGTCCGGTGAAGGCTAGTGGTCCGGGGTGCTTGATCTGGATCTTGTGTTGATCTCTTTTGGTGATCCATGAAAGGTCCGTGCAGATCATGGCCGGATTTCATCCTTTGTCACGGCGGTCGGTTTTTATCGGTTATGGGTGGCGGAGCTTCACGGCGGCGGTGATCGGTTGTTGTGGGTGTTGGTTTAATCAGATTTTTTAGCAGTTTTTAATCTTTTTTGAGAGATTTCCTTGTGGGTTTTTATTGGTCTTTGATAGTACACTTCGATAGATTATTGCCCACGCAATATTCAAAGTTTCTTGGAGTGATCTTTCAGATTTCGGTGGTATTCGATTGCCCGAAGTTTTGGTTTTCTATTTGCTAAGGACTTCGCTACAAGGTATAACCTTTAGACTTTTCGCTTTTAATTAAAGGTCGTATCTTTGTGTGTGATTTAATAAATTAAATAAGTATTAGCCTAGATCCGTTCAGGTGAAAATGAATATGAGCCTGAACTTTGTCGAAAGTTTCTAATTTTGGAATGTATTGCACGAAAGTGAGATTTTCGATTTAGCCGAGGCTTGTTCTGTTTTCCTTCAACTTGGTATCAAAGCAAGTGTTTTAGCTTTATACTTGTTTACTTTATTACATGGCTTTATTTTGGCATTATTATTTTTGTCGAAATGTTTAAACAGATGGTTATTATTTTCTCGGCTATTATGGTAGAATTTATTTTTCATTCATAAACCCCAGGACATGTCCGGGCTCATATTTTTTGAATGGAAATGTCTGTAATAGTAATAACCACGAGCTGGAAGCCGTGTAGGATTAGATAAATCTTGTAGTAAGATTTAATCTAATGTTGTCGTCTTTAAATTCCTAGAAAAATGCCTTTGTATATAGGAATTTATGTATTATGACGAAGATGTTATTTTGGGTAACTTATATTCACGGGTTTTTGTTTCTCATAATTTTGGGTGATTCCTAATTACGTAGAAAATTGAGAAAACCCAGGCGAATCGAGAGGAATCCAAATAGCGAGTAGGAGCGACATAACGAGACGTGTCACCGAGGCGTCAAGTAATCAATGATAGAGAAGGCCATAATAGTCAGGAAATTTTATTTCTTTAATTTCCCATATTTATATCTTTTCGTTGATTGTGTGGTTTCGATTTATTTTCATAAATGAAAACCAAACCATTTTAAAAAGTAAAGTACAATTAACTAAGGTAGATTATTCGCTTATTAAAACTCCAACAGTTTTATGGGTGCGAATATCCATAGTTAAGATATTGCATGTTAAAATGTAAAAATCCTCAAACTTAACAATCTAAGTGGGAGCGGGTTGGTAAATATCCCCATGGCCTCTATTACGGATTCATATGTGATGTGGTTAGACTTCAGAGTTGACATTAGAGACTTCCTCCATGCGGATAAGTCTTCAATCACAGATATCACTAGATTGAATTTCTAAAGGATGACTATATTGAATTTAATTGGAGAAAGTTGTGAAACCCTCTCTGCTGAGGGTGCATTAGTATCCTAAGTAACAAACTTAGAAGTCACGTAATAGCATACACTTAGTGTACTATTTATAGTATTCCTCCCACGAGGTTACGCTATTTATGTGTACGGCTGAAATCATTGACTATTAATTTCATTGATCATAAGATCATTGGTCAGATAGTGAAATTAATGAGCTTTGGCTCTTCTCGAACGAATATGGGTTAGCATAGACGTTCACCCGCATGACCTGCGTTAATCCCGGTGTGAGAGATGTCAATGGGTGATTATATTGTTTTTGAGGATATCAATATTTTTGAAAAAGTAATACTGAAACTTGATTGTTTATTTTTCAGCTGTTGATATGTCGTTCAACCCGCTAGCTGTCATACTGAATCAGAACAAACTTACGGGTCCAAATTACATTGACTGGAAACCTAACCTGGACATTGTCCTTACCGCTGAGGGTCACAAGTACGTGCTCACTGAGGAGTTCCCCCTAAGCTCAGCGATGATGCCACCCCTGAGCAGCGAGAGCCATATACGAGGCGGCAGAAGGCTGATGAGATGACCCGGTGCTACATCTTGGCTTTTATGTTGAGTTTACTACAGCACCAGCATTAGTTGTTTACCTCAGCCTATGATATGATGCTCAACCTCAGGGAGATGTTTGGACATCAGGGCAGGGTAGCCAAACAGTCAGCTATGAGGAAACTCATGAATGCTAGGATGGCTGAGGGCTCTTCAGTGAGGGATCATGTGCTGGACATGATGAGCTGCATCAATGAGATCGAGGTATTGGGAAGTGACATTGATGGAGAGACCCAGGTCGATATCATTCTCCAGAGCTTACCTCCCAGTTTTGAGCAGTTTCGGTTGAACTATAATATGGGCAAGCTCTCATATTCACTTCCCGAGCTCATTACTGCATTAGTGTCAGCTGAGGGCCTCTTTGCAGAGGAGAAGCAAGCCTTGGCTACTGTTGGTCTCTCAGGTTCCTCTTATGGGCCCAAATCCAGGAAGCACAAGAGGAAGAAAGGCCAGAAAGCAGCAGCTGCTGATCATGGACCCAAGGTGGGCATTGCCAAGAAGCACAAGCCGAAAGACAAGTGTCTCAGATTTGGAAAAGCATGACATTGGAAGAAGGACTGCCCAAAGCCTCGAGATATGTGTAAATTTTCCTAGTTACTGAGATATGTTTAGCGGCGATTCCCGCAGATACTTGGTGTGTGGATTCATGAGCCATTGATCATGTTTGTAATCCTTTACAGGGGTTCCAAGTGACCCGACTGCGTAGAGAAGGAGAGTTGCAGGTCTACCTTGGGAATACTACCAGAGTTTCTGTTGTTGTAGTGGGAGTTTTATGTCTTAACTTTTCAGACTCAGTTTTACATTTGAGAGATTGTTTATATGTGCCCAGTTTTCAAAGAATTTACTTTAAGTTTGGAGACTTATTTTGGATGGTTATAAATGTGTTTTTTCTGATAATTCTGTTTTTATTAGAAAGAACCAGAAGCTTATATGTTCTGGTACATTAGTTGACAATTTGTTTTTAATCAAGACATACTCCCCATTAATACAAAACACAGAAACTAATAACTCATCACCGAATCATAGTAAGAGAAAGGAGTCTTCCCCTTTGAATCAAACTTATCTTTGGCACCTGAGACTCGGTCACATCAACCTTAGTAGGATTCAAAGGTTGGTCAATAATGGGTTTTTAGACTCATTGATATTGACAGCTATTCGACCTGTGAGTCCTGCTTGGAGGGTAAGATGACCAAGAGGCCTTTTAAGGCAAAGGGGTATAGGGCCAAGGAGGTTTTAAATTTGATTAATTCTGACTTGTGTGGGCCTATGTCAGTTCAGGCCATAGGTGGTTATGAGTATTTCGTGACATTCAACGATGATTACTCTAGATATGGATATATATACCTGATGCGCCACAAGTCTGAATGTTTTGGCAAGTTCAAAGAGTTTAAGGCTGAGGTGGAGAACCATCTGGGTAAGAGAATCAAGGCCCTGCGATCTGATCGCGGTGGCGAATACCTCTCTCGTGAATTTAGGTCTTATTTGTCAGAGGAGGGTATTCAGTCCCAGTTGTCTGTACCTGGCATACCCCAGCAGAATGGTGTAGCAGATAGGAGGAACATGACTCTTATGGATATTGTTAGATCTGTTGGAGTTGTATATATAAGCTATGCTTGTATTGTACATTTTCCCAATTAATATATTGATTAATGTTTTGGTTATATTTTTGTTGTGCATTATTTGTCCATTTATATTATGTAGTTAGATGATGATGTGTCTTGTGTGACACAGTAGATGTCATCATTGGTTAAAAAACATAAAATGTAAATAACATTCGTAACCGATACAGCTTTGGACAAACTGTCGGTTTAGGTTATTATATGATTCGGATAATTAGTTTGTCTAAACTGATTGAATCATATAGATATACCCGGGGCATATTGAACTTGACTATTTAGAATGATTTGTCTTGTACTTATTTAATAAACAAATAGTTCTTAGTATTCTATCTCTTAATCCCTAGACTCGAGCGGGCATGAGGATTAGACATAGTGTACTTTGATCTACCAATGGGTGAGGTCAATTGTGGCCAATAATCTCGGTAGGTTGGGTGCGCGTGTTTAGTTACTTGGTGTGCTGCTGCTTGTCGAAAGGAAACCATGTACCGGTGCGTCCGAGATGATGGTGCTCTCGAGATGAGCTCATAATGTTTATTATACTAAACCCGGCCGGTGGACTTATGTCCAGTATAGTAAAAATGTCAAGTGGTACTAGTCTTAGAATTAAAGAAGTTAATTAAATAATTTATCAGTAAATTAATAAATGAATGAGCACTAAATCTTTGATGTGGGGAGATTATGAATAAATTAATTAAGTTGTTCCGGAATTAATTCTGGTGTAGGATGGTAGTGCCAAAATTAATCCGTTAGTGGTACGATTATTTTTGTAATGGGTTAATTGAATAAGTAGAATTAATTATTTAATTAATTATTCCTAAGGGTTAATTAAGTAACTAACAAAATGGAATTAGGTAATTAATTAATTAAGTCTTATGTTTCAATTATAATTAGGAAATTCTAGAGATTGGAAAATCTAATTGGATTTGGTTTATCCTATTAGATTGGTTACCTAATTGGATTTGGAAACTAATTAATTACCTAAACCCATTAGGAAGACCAATCCTAAACCAACTCGGGGTCTCTCTTGTAACTCTATATATAGACAAGGGATTAGCTATTACACAATGTACAATTCAAAAGTTTTCAAGATAGGAAAACTTAGAGAGAGAAAATCCTAGAGAGAGAAAAATTCTCTCTCTAAAAATCGGATTTCTCAAGCCTTAAAGCCGGCCAAATTTTCTCAATTTCAGGGTTGCTCGTGTGGATTAAACTCTTGGGCATGTCCGGATTTGATTTTATTATGAATGTTTGTAATAGTATAACCACGTGCTTGAAGCCGTGTAGGATTAGATCAAATCTGTAGTAGGATTTTTTCTATGTAATTTCGGTTATTTAATTTTCCTAGAAAGCCTTATAGTAGGAGAATTAATTTTCGTAATCGAATGCGTTATGGTGGGCAACTTGAATTTGTGGGTTTTGGGTTATCGTTAATTCGTAGAACCCAGGAAAACCAGAACAAATTGCAAGAAGACCAAATAGCGTGGGAAAAAGTGAATGAAGGATCAGAGGTGGCCAGCGGCACCGGCGAAAAATCACTGGCAGATGCCGCCGGTCGGCAGCGGTGTAGCTACCGCCGCCCAGTGCAACAATTGCTGCGCGCTGCTAGGCCGTGCGTGCATGGCACGTTTAGAGAATGTTTTGGCCCCTTTTTCCTCCAGTTTTTATTTTTTGAAGTTCATGACTCAATCCATCAAGTGACGTGGCGGGACACAAGATCAAGGCAGAAGATAGAAGCAATTAAAACCATCATCGTCTAGAAATTTTATTTTCGCATTTATTTCCCATATTTATAGTTTTAATTTTTGTGCTTTAATTTTTTGTGTTGTATTTTAGATGCATGATTTTAAAGCATGATGGTTTTATGTTTGCATATAACTTAGGGTTAGTTAATTGTATGTTAAAACCGAAAAAATCCTCAATTTAGAAATCTAAGTGGGAGTGGGTTGGTTTAATATCCCCACGGCCACCATTACGAGTTCATATGCAATGTGGGTGGACTTGCGCATTGGCATTAGGGCCTTCCTCCATTCGGATGAGTCCAACCACTAGATCGCCAGATTATGAATTTCTAAGTAAGATGACTAGAGTTAGTTTAACTAGGAGAAATGCGATACCATCTCCATCTGAGGCGCACTGTCCTGAGGTAACAAACTCAGAAGTCACGTAATGGCACACACTTAGTGTATGATTTGTAGTATTCCTCCAATTGAGGTTACGTTGCTTATTCGTATGGCTAAAAGCATTGACTATTAGCTACATTGATCAATAGATCATTTAGTCAGATAGTGTAGTTAATGAACTTGGTTCTTCTCAAACGAATGTGGGTTAGCGTAAACGTTCACACTATCGTGGCTTGTGAGAATCCCGGGGAATGAGATTTTGGTGGTTTAAATTATTGTTTTGAGGGAAGTCAATAATTGTTAGAATTTTCTTTGTTTCAAAATTCTAGATTAAACACTGAAACATTGTCTGTTTATTTATTTTACATTTTTTCGATATGGCATTCAACCCCTTAGCTACTATATTGAAAGACAAAAGGCTAACTGGACCTAATTATGTCGACTGGAGTCATAACTTGGACATTGTCCTGACGGCAGAGCAGTATAAGTTTGTACTCACCGAAGTATGTCCATATGTGCCTAACGAGGACTCTCCTCAAGAGGATAGGGATCCCTATGCTAGGTGGAGAAAAGCGGAAAAGATAGCAAGGTGTTACATTCTGACCTCTGTGTCGAATGTACTGCAACATCAGCTTCATCCCATGGTCTCTGCCTTCAATATGATGGCTCACCTGAGGGAGATGTTCGCTCATCAAGGCAGGACTGCTATGCAAGCAGCCATGAGAAAGTTGATGAACACTAAAATGTCTGAGGGCGGATCAGTGAGAGATCATGTGCTTCACATGATCAGTAACATCAATGAGAAAGAGGTATTGGGAGGTGAGATCGACCCAGAAAGTTGGATAAATATCATCCTCCAGAGCCTACCCTCTAGTTTTGACCAGTTTTTGGTTAACTATAACATGAATCAAAGAGTTTACACTCTGCCCGAGCTCTTAACTGATTTGGTGTCGGCCAAAGGCATCTTCTACGAGAAGAAGCAAGCTTTGGTCACAGTGAAGGCTTCAAGTTCTTCTTCTGCGCCTCAAGGCAAGGAGAATAAGAAGAAGAAGAATGCTAAGAAACTTGCTGCTAAGCCTGAAATCACAAAAAAGAGCAAGCCCAAAGGTAAGTGCTTCAGATGCGGGAAAATGGGACATTGGAAACTGGATTGTCCAAAGCCTAAAGGTACGATAGTTTCTTCCCTAATTACTGAGACATATTTAGTGGTGATTCCCACAGATACTTGGTGTGTGGATTCAGGCGCCACTAATCATGTTTGTAATTCTTTGCAGGGGTTCCAAGTAACCCAGAAGCTTAGAGAGGGTGAGCTGGACATGTACATGGGTGACACTACAAGAGTGTTAGTAGAAGCAGTGTGAGTGGTTACTCTAAATTTCGAGAATTCTAGTTTAGAGTTAGTAAATTGTCTTTATGTACCGAGTTTTAGAAAGAACCTTATTTCGGTTTCTAAACTCTTAAAGAACAGTTAGAAGTTTATTTTTTTGATGACTCTGTTATTATTAGAAGAAATGGAAAACTTATTTGTTCCGGTTTATTGATAGATAATTTGTTTTTGGTTAATTCTAACTCCCCTGTTGTGCAAAACATAGAAACAAATAGCTTTTTATCTAACATTAATAAGAGGAGGAAACCTTCTGAAATGAATCAAACCTATCTTTGGCATCTTAGGCTAGGTCATATAAACCTTAGTAGGACTCAGAGGTTGGTCAATGATGGACCTTTAGGTTTATTAGAGATTGACATTTATTCAACCTGCGAATATTGTTTGGAAAGTAAGATGACCAAGAGACCTTTTAAAGCAAAAGGTTATAGAGCCAAAGAAGTACTAGAGTTAATTCATTCTGACTTGTGTGGACCAATGTCGGTCCAAGCACGAGGTGGGTTTGAGTATTTCATGATGTTCATGGATGACTACTCAAGGTACGGGTACATTTACCTAATGCGTCACAATTCTGAGTGCTTTGGCAAGTTCAAAAAGTTTCGGGCAGATATGGAGAAGCATCATGGTAAGAATATCAAGACATTATGATCAGATCATTGTGGGAAGTACCTGTCCCACGAATTTCAATAATTTCTCAGTGAGGTCAGATTTCAGTCTCAAGTTGTCTGCACCTGGCACACCACAGCAGAATGGTGCAGCGGAAAGAAGGAATCGTACTCTCATGGAAATGGTTAGGTCGATGATGAGCTATAGTGATTTGCCGAGTTCATTATGGGGATATGCCTTGGAAACAGCAATGTATATTCTCAATCTTGTTCCATCTAAAACCGTGCGTTCAACCCCAATAAAGTTGTGGAATGGGCGCAAGCCTAGTCTAAGACATCTCAGAGCTTGGGGTTGCCCAGCACATGTGCTTAAGGCAGATGCTGTAAGTTAGATGTAAGAACAAAATTAATGCTATTTCTAGGATATCCTAAGGGAACAAAAAATGGTCTGTTTTATAGTCCTAAAGACCAGAAGGTGATGGTCAGTACCAATAATAGATTTTTGGAGGAAGACTATATTCTAGATCACAAGCCCAATAGTAAGATAGTACTAGAAGAGCTTAGGAGACAAACTAATAATCCTGATGCATCAGCACAAGTAGATACACCATACACAGCACAAGATATCACAGATGATGTGCCTACACAGGTGGTGCTTCGTCATAGTGAGAGGGTTATTAGACAGCCCGATAGGTTCATTGGCGTAGGAAAGGCCTCAGACCTAGTCCCAGGCGCGCCTGAACCTGACCCAGTGAACTACAATGAGGCTCTCCAAAATAAAGATACAGAATATTGGCGTAAGGTAATGATATCCGAGATAGGTTCAAAGGACCACAATCAAGTCTGGGAGCTTGTGGACCTGCCTGATGGGTTTAAGCCCATTGGATGTAAGTGGGTCTACAAACGTAAGAGATGACCAAATGGAAATGTGAAAACCTTTAAAGCTAGGCTGGTGGCGAAGGGGTATACTCAGAAAGAGGGAATCAATTATGAGGAAACCTTCTCCCCGGTAGCCATGCTTAAGTCGATTCAGATTCTCTTGGCCATAGCTTCTCATTTAGATTATGAGATATGACAGATGGATGTCAAGACAGATTTCCTAAACGAAAGTCTTGAGAAAACCATCTTCATGCAGCAACCAGAGGGATAAGGCCAAGAGCATAAGGTTTACAGGCTTAAGAGGTCCATTTACGGACTTAAGCAGGCATCCAGATCTTGGAACATCCGGTTTGATGAGGTAATTCGGTCCTATGGATTTACTCAGTGTCCAGATGAGCAATGTGTGTACCGCAGACGTGATAGAAACTTAGTAGTGTTTCTTGTGGTTTACGTAGATGACATTCTATTGATTAGCAACAACAAAAAAGTGTTATCAGACGTAAAGGTATGGCTGTCCAAGCAGTTTGATATGAAGAACTTAGGGGAAGTGGGACATATCCTTGGGATCAAGATAATTCAAGATCGTAGGAAACATTCGTTAACACTCTCCCAAGCTTCATACATATATACGATTCTGGCCTGTTTTAACATGTAGAACTCCAAGAAAGGTTTTCTACCTTTCAGACACGGAGTGCATCTGTCTAAAGAACACTCTCCCAATACTGTTGAGGAGATAGAGGCCATGAAGGTAGTTCATTATGCTTTTGCAGTAGGAAGTCTCATGTCATGTTATGTACGAGGCCTAATATCTGTTATGTCGTTGGCATTGTAAGCAAATATCAGAGTAACCCTGGGAAAGCTTATTGGGAGACAGTAAAATGCATTCTCAAGTATTTGCAAAGAACGAGAGACCAAGTGTTGGTCTATCAGGCACCTGAGCTGGTACCCTCAGGTTACACAGATTCATATTTCCAAGGCGACAGGGACAAGAGCAAGTCTACCTCAGGGTATGTGTTTACTCTGGGAGGTGGAGCCATAGTTTGGCGGAGTGTCAAGCAGAAATGCGTGGCAAACTCTACCATGGAAGCTAAATACATTGTCGCATCAGAGGCAGTGAAGGAATCAGTGTGGTTCAAGAACTTCCTAGTGGACTTAGATGTGATTCCTGGTTTGTAGAAGTCTATCACAGCGTATTGTGATAATAACGGTGTAGTAGCAAACTCGAAGGAACCATGAGCCCACAAGGAAAGTAAACATATACAGCGCAAGTACCACCTGATACGAGATATCGTAAAGAGGGAAGACGTGGTCGTGGCAAAGATAGTATCAGAGGATAACCTTGCAGATCTGTTCACGAAAACATTGACTTCAAAAGTCTTTGAGGCTCACGTGGAGGGCATGGGGATCAGATACTTAGGAGAGCCATGACAGTTTTTCTAGATATATAGTAGCAAAATGTATAGGAGTTGAATGTAGATGTATACTTAAAGCACAGCTTAAGTATTAGTGGGAGATTTTTGGAGTTGAATACATAAGCTATGCTTGTATTGTACATTTTCCAAGTTAATATATCAATTAATATTTTGGTTATATTTTTATTGTGTATTATTTGTCCATTTATATTATTTAGTTAGATGACGAGGTGTCTTGTGTGACACAGTAGATCTCATCATTGGTTAAAAGACATAACACATAAATGACGTTCGTAACTGAGACAGCTTTAGACAAACTGTTGGTTTAGGTTATTATATGATTCGGATAATTAGTTTGTCTAAACTGATTGAATCATATAGATATGTCTGGGGCATATTGAACTTGATCATTTAGAATGATGTGTCTTGTACTGATTTAATAGACAAATCATTCTTAGTATTCTATCTCTTAATCCATAGACTCGAGCGGGCATGATAATTAGACATAGTGTACTTTGATCTGCCAATGGGTGAGGTCAATTGTGGCCAATTGTCTCGGTAGGTTAGGTACGCGTGTTTAGTTACTTGGTGTGCTGCTGCTTGTCAAAAGGAAACCATGTAACTCTATATATAGATAAGGGATTAGCTATTATACAATATACAATTCATAAGTTTTCAAGACGGGAAAACTTAGAGAGAGAAAAATTCTCTCTCTAAAAATTGGATTTCCTAAACCTTAAAGCCCGCCAAATTTTCTCAATTTCAGGGTTACTCGTGTGGCTTTCTCTCTTCAGGAGGTGCGTGGATCGTACGTGCCAGGTGCGATGGTGCTGGAATTTTTTCTGGCAGGTGAATTGTGGTGATTAGCTGGTCAATTGTTCGTTGAGGCTTGAGGCATACAAGAGAATCACCTGAGTGAACATTTCAATAGGTAATTCGTATTTTTCCACTTTTAATTTAAGAATTTATTTGTTGCGTGATAAATCAAATAAGTACAAACGAAGATCCTGTGCAATGTTATTTCAAGTAAGGTTTGGAATAGCGATTGTGCTAGCATCTAGGCCTGGCCAGAGATTCTGTCTGGAATGCATAACACGAAAGTGAGTTTCTGGCTAAGCCCGGGCAAATAATTTTTCAAGATCTATGATGAGTTATAACGAATTGCCTATTTCATTTTGGGGTTTTACCTTGGAGTCAGCGTGTTGTCTTCTTAATCTCGTACCATCTAAGTCTGTGCCTTCGACCCCTGTAGAGCTGTGGACTGGGCGAAAGCCTAGTCTGAGACATATCAGGATTTGGGGTTGTCCAACATATGTGCTTAAAGTAGATGCAGCCAAGCTAGATGCGAGATCTGATATTATGTTTTTTGTAGGCTACCCCAAAGGAACGAAAAGTGGGCTGTTTTATAGTCCTCAGGATCAGAAGGTGGTGGTAAGCACCAATGCCAAGTTTCTTGAGGAGGACTATGTTTTAGATCACAAGGCAAAGAGCAAGGTAGTATTGGAAGAGCTTAGGGGTCAGTCTACTATTCCAAATGCACGAGTACAGGAAGACACACAACAAGATACTGCACATATTATCACAGATGATGCTCTTACACAAGTTACGCCTCGTCGTGGTAGGAGGGTTATCAGACAGCCCGAGAGGTACATGGGTTTTGGTAAGTCTTTGGACTTTATCCCTGGCGCTCATGAACCAGACCCAGTTAGCTATAATGAGGCTCTCCAGGATAAAGATGCAAATTTTTGGCAAAGAGCGATGATTGCTGAGATGGGTTCTATAGACTTAAATCAGGTCTGGGAGCTGGTAGACCTTCCTGATGGGTTTCGGCCTATTGGGTGCAAATGGGTCTACAAGCTACAGAGAGGACCTAATGAGAGGGTTGAGACCTTCAAGGCTAGGCTTGTGGCGAAGGGGTATACTCAAAAAGAGGGTATCGATTATGAGGAGACCTTTTTCCCGATAGCTATGCTTAAGTCGATCTGGATTCTCTTGGCCATAGCTGCTCATATGGACTATGAGATTTGGCAGATGGATGTCAAGACAGCTTTCCTTAATGAAAGTCTTGAGGAGACCATCTTTATGCAGCAACCAAAGGGTTTCATTATTTAGGGCCAAGAGCACAAGGTATGCAGGCTTAGGAGGTCCATTTATGGACTTAAGCAAGTATCTATATCTTGGAACATCCGTTTTGACGAGGTTATCTAGTCCTATGGATTCACTCAGTGTTTGGATGAGCAGTGTATATATCGCAGGCGTAATGGTGATACGGTGGTGTTCCTCGTACTTTACGTGGATGACATCCTTCTGGTTGGCAACAGTAAGAAGGTGTTGTCAGACATAAAGGCATGGTTGTCCAGGTAATTTTATATGAAGGATTTGGGAGAGGATGAACATATCCTTGGGATCAAGATTATTCGAGATCGTAGGAGACGTTCTCTAACACTCTCCCAGGCATCCTACATAGACATGATTCTGACCTTTTTAACATGCAGAACTCCAATAAGGGATCACTACCTTTCAGGCATGGAGTGCATCTATCAAATGAGCAGTGTCTGATGATTGCAGAGGAGATAGATGTCATGCAGGCGGTACCCTACGCTTCTGTAGTGGGTAGCCTTATATATGCTATGTTATGTACGATGCCTGATATGTGCTTTGTCGTTGCCATGGTTAGCAGATATCAGAGTAACCCTGGGAAGGCTCACTGGAAGGCAGTAAAATGCATTCTCAAGTACTTGCACAGGACGAGAGGTCATGTTCTAGTTTATAAAGCGCAGGAGCTTGTACCATTGGGTTACACAGATTCGTACTTTCAAGGTGATTTGGACAAGAGTAAGTCTACCACTGGGTTTGTGTTTACTCTAGGAGGTTATGGCAGAGTGTCAAGCAGCAATGCGTGACAGAATCCACTATGGAGGCTGAGTACGTTGCCACATTAGAGGCAGCGAAAGAAGTTGTATGGCTCTGGAGCTTCCTGATGGACTTAGATGTGGTTCTTGAGTTGCCGAGGTCTATCACAGTTTACTATGATAACAATGGTGCAGTTGCTAACTCAAGGGAACCACGAGCCCACAAAACGAGTAAACACATAGAGCGTAAGTACCACCTTATATGAGATATCGTAAAGAGGGGAGGCGATCGTGACCAAGATAGCATCAGGTGACAACCTTGCAGATCCTTTCACAAAGTTATTGACCCCAAAGGTCTTTGAGAGATATGTGGAGGGCATGAGAGTCAGATTCTTGAGGAGGCCATGTCAGTGAGCTTAAAGGTGTTCTGTAGATTTCATTATGACAGCAGTGTAATAGCAGGTTGGACAGTTTTTGTACTTCTTAGCATAGCTTTGAGTATTAGTGGGAGATTATTAGTTTTGAATACAGAAAAACTATGGCTTGTATCAAAAACTAATATCCACAGTAGACATATCATTTTGTTTCAGTATTAAATTGCTCCATTATATCATAGAACTAGATAACAGGGTGTGGAAAGACACAGTAGATCTCGTTATTGGTTAAAGTATTGATATATAAAAAATATGTTCGTAACTGAGATAGTCTGAACATACTATCGATATAAGTTATCGTGTGATTTAGAAATTAGTTTGTCTAGACTAATTAAATCACACGGATATGCCCGAAGCATATTGAGCACGACCAGTTTGGATAGAATTAACTTGTATTGATCGGTGTAGTTAATTCGGTTCTAGTATTCAGTCTCTCAATCCCGAGATTGGGATTGGCGTGAGAGTTAGACATCGTATGCTTTGATTTGCCAAAGAGTGCGGTCAATTTTGGCCTATACCTCGATAGGTTGACTATGTGGTGTTTAGCTTCTTATGTGTCATTGCTAGTCGGTGGAATCCACGTACCAGTTCATCAAGTTGATGGTGCTCCCGAGATGAGCTCGTAAGGTTTATTATACTAAAACTGGCCAGTGGACTTTACGTCCGGTATAATAATAAGAAAGTCGAGTGGTACTAATCTTAGATACAAAGAAGTCGGTGAATTAATTTGTCAGTAAATTGATAAACCGACAAGCACCAGATCTTTGATGTGGGGAGATGGAAGAAAATATAGTTGCGCGATGTAAAGTCATTTTTGAGCGGTAGTTTCATAGTTAGTCCGATAGTGGTACGACTAATTATGCGTTTGACTAATCGACAAAGTGAATTAACTAATCCTGGAGGTTTAATTAATATTTAATTGACTAAGTGGATTAAGAAATTAATTCAATATGAATTAATTAATCCTAAGGGTTCGATTAAATTAATTAACGAAGTGGGTTAAGAAATTAATTGATGGAAAACAGAACAAGCCCGGGCTAAATCGAAAACCTCACTTTCGTGCAATGCATTCCAAAATCGGAAGCTTTCGACAAAGCTCAGGCTCAAATTCATTTTCCCATGAACGGATTTAGGCTTATACTTATTTAATTTATTAAATCAACATCTAACACATAAAGATTAAACCTTTAATTAAAAGCAGAAGGATTAAAGGTTATACCTTTGAAGCGAAGTCCAATGCAATAAGAAAAACCAAATCTTTGTATGCGAATACCACCGAAATCTAATAGATGACTCCAATAAACTTTGAATATTGTGTGGACAATAATCTATCGAAGTGTACTCACAAAGCCCACAAAAAACCCACAAGGAAATCCCTCAAATCGAACTCAAAATATCCCAAAATCTAACCATCACCTTCACTAACCAACCGCCGCTGCTCGCTGCTAAGAAGCTGCCTCTGCCGGACACTAAAAACTGCCGATCACCTGAGCACAACCACTACCCAGCCGTGATCTAGACAATCTCCACCACGGATCACCAAAAGAGATCAACGTGGATGGAGATCGAATTAACGCGAGGACAGTGCGCAAGGAACCGGCACTGAAAAATGAAAACTGCCAATAGTCCGGCGGAAAATCAGCGAGCATAAACTGAGAATCAATTGAATAATTAAGAAGGCATGATCTTTGGGCTGAGTCCAATCCGAGAAGTGAGATCTCAAGTTCATTTTTGAAAGAAAACTTTAAGAAGAAGAAGTTCTCTCTTTATAACTTTCTCACTCTAAGAAGCAAGACTTGTCTTGCAAGATTTTCTTAATGTTTCTTTGGCCTTAAGTTTTCTATTTATAGGGAGCTCTAATGGAGACCTAGTGGGCTTTTGAGTTGGGCATTTTAATTTTACTTTCATTGACCGCTTAGTCTTTCCTAGACTAATCAACTCCAATCGACCCATTAGAATTAATTTCGTAACCCACTTCGTTAATTTAATTTAATTGAACCCTTAGGATTAATTAATTCATATATAATTAATTTCTTAATCCACTTTGTCAATTAAATATTAATTAAACCTTTACGATTAATTAATTCACTTTATCGATTAGTCAAAGACATAATTATTCGTACCACTATCGGACTAACTATGGAACTATCGCTCAAAAACGACTTTACATCACGCCACTATTTTTCTTCTATCTCCCACATTAAAGATCTAGTGTTCGTCGGTTTATCAATTTACTGACAAACTTATTCACCGACTTCTTGGTATCCGAGATTAGTACCACTTGACCTTTTTATTATACTGGACATAAAGTCCACCGGCCGGGTTTAGTATAACAAACCTTTCGAGCTCATATCGGGAGCACCATAACCCGGCGAACCGGTACGTGGATTCCTCTGACTAGCAACGGCACATAAGAAGCTAAACACCGTATACCCAACCTATTGAGGTACACGCCTCAATTGACTGCACTCTTTGGCACATCAAAGCATACGATATCCAACTCTCACGGCCGTCCAAATTGACTACACCGATCAGTATAAGTCAATTCTATCCAAACTGGTCGTGCTCAATATGCCACGAGCATATCCGTTTGATTTAAACTAGTCTAGATAAACTAATTTCTAAACCACACGATAACCTATACCGATAGTATGTTCAGACTATCTCAGTTATGAGCATACTTTTTATATATCAATACTTTAACCAATAACAGTATCTATTGTGTCTTTCACACACCCCGTTATCTAGTTCCATGATATAATAGAACAATTTAATACAAAAACAAAATGATATGTCATCTGTAGATATTAGCTTTTGATACAACCCATAGCTTTTCTGTATTGAAAACTAACATTAATTAGAAATGATCGACTGGAGTTGACTAGTCTAGGAAAGACTAAGGGATCAACGAAAGTCAAATTAAAAGGCCCAACTCAAAAGCCCACTAGGTCTCCTTAAGCTCCCTATAAATAGAAAACTTAAGGCCAAAGAAACATTAAGGAAATCTTGCAAGACAAGTCTTGCCTCTTAGAGTGAGAAAGTTATAGAAAGAACTTATTCGTTTTTGAGTTTTCTTTCAAAAAAAACTTGCTATCTCACTCTCTCGGATTGATTTAAGCTCAAAAGATTAAACCTTTTTCATTATTGGGTTGCCATCAGTTTTATTATCTTGTCGCCGAGTTGTTTTTCGGCCAAGGTCCGATTTTTCCGTTCGGGGAAGGCTAGTGCTCTGGGGTGCTTGATCCGGATATTTTGTGTTGATCTCTTTTGGTGATCCATGAAAGGTTCATGCAGATCATGGCTAAATTTCATCCTTTATCACGACAGTCAGTTTTTATCGATGGTGAGTGGTAGAGCTTCACGGCGGCGGCGACCGGTTGTTGTGGGTGTTGATTTAATAAGATTTTTGAGCACTTTTAAATATTTTCTGAGATATTTCCTTGTGGGTTTTTCATGGGCTTTGATAGTACACTTTGATAGATTATTGCCCACGCAATATTCAAAATTTCTTGGAGTTATCTTTGGATTTCGGTGATATTCGATTACCCGAAGTTTTAGTTTTCTATTTGCTAATGACTTCACTAAAAAGGCATAACCTTGAGACTTTCCGCTTTTAATTGAAGGGCATATCTGTGTGTGTGATTTAATAAATTAAATAAGTATAAGCCTAAATCTATTTAGGGGGAAATGAATTTGAGCCTGAGCTTTGTCGAAAGTTTTATATTCTGGAATGCATTGCACAAAAATGAGATTTTTTATTTAGCCTGGGCTTGTTCTATTTTCCTTCAGGTCCCACCAAATCAAGGCGTAGTTGATGAGCTCGGCAGAGGCCAGATTGACCCAATCTTCCTCTGGGTATCTACTTGCTATGAGGAGTGCATCCATTCGTTTCTCCCACATTGCATAGGCCTCGGGGTCTAGCTTTCCGTTGAATTGTGGAAAAACCACCTTGGGTTTGTGTGATGATCTGGAGCTGGGGTCATGGAAATCTCTGCGACCTTGGTAGGTTCGTGGCGTCTGGTTGTTGTGGCCAGGTGTTGATTCCCTTTGTAATCTTAGAAGCTTAATTTCTGCTTGTAGCTCGGCCAGCTTCTGGTCGTACTCTCTTACCTCTTCATTGAGGATGTTTCTCATCATCCTCTCGTGCTCAGTTGTAGGTGGTACGATTATCTCAGGAGTATCTTTGTTCATTGTTGCTGAAGAAAAAAAAAGTTTGGGTAGAAGAGGTTTTCTCCTTTGGTTAGGTTTTCACAAAAATTTAAGAGGGATTAAAAGAAGACTTCACAAAAATTTAAACACTTAGAGATATGCACTAGAGATAGTGATGGATCATATAGATGTAGATAAGTTTTGGAAAGATAGAGATAGAGATAAAGTTTAGAACAGATAGAGATAAGGTTAAAAAGATAGAGATAAATACAAAAATAGAGATAAAACTTGGATGCTTGTGCTCGTGTGTGCTTTAGTGATCCAAAGTTTAAGACCTATTATTCCGAGGGAATCGTTGGCCTTAAGTCTCTATTGTACTCCTTCGGTTGTATTGGTTATCAATCTGCAAGTTAGGAGAAAACAAGTTATAATGACCAAGACTCTATGACTCTTGGCTATTATTTTCTCTTTTCTAGTATGATGTCTACTGTTGAACACCGATGACAACTTCTTAAGTATTTCGGAAACTACTCCTTTGGTTGAAGTATAAGTAAACTTACACTTTCACATAAGGGTTTTCTCTTACCTTGCACAAACTCCTTTTTTAAACTTTTTATTTATTTATTTATTTATACAGAGGCATGAAAATTTTACAAATGAGACACAAAATTTTTGTATTGTTGAGTGCTCTTTTTTGGCCTTTACTTTTCATTACAATGAGACACTTCTTCTAAATGCAATCATACCCTTTAATAGGTGGCATAAACAAACATATACCAAAACCAAATAAAGAGTCAGTCGAAATAGAAAAGAAAATTTTTACAAGTTAATTCAAGTAAGGCTTTACCACAACTAGAGAGTTTTATTGTTGTAGTGCAATCACAGAATAGGCACGATAACAAGTGTTTTCAATTGGTACTAACTTTGAAAAGAAATCACCAATTACAAATTTTAGTTATACTAGGAGACTTAATGCCAAAGAGTCCTTGTTCAATGATTATTCTCTTTAAGTTCTAGATGTGGATTACTAAATAAACACAAAAGAGAAGTAGATAAACACAAGATTAGTAAAGAAAATCAACAAAAAAATATGAAAAAATCCTATTTTCTTACTTTATTTATCTTGGGATAATTAGTTAACATGCATCTCTAATGATAAAGATCAAAAGCAAAGTGATAAGGATAAAGTTTAACAAGGTTATCAATAGTGAAATTGCCGAATTTCAGATTGTAGCAACAAACTTGCAAAATTTATTTCTCCTTAACCGTGTGGAATTAGCATGCAAACAATATACCAATTAATCAGAAGAGAACATAGAACAAAAGAAAAATTATATAAAAATTTTTTGGAAAAAAGATATGTACTAAAATTACACAAAAAGTCAAAACTTTTATCGGTTCAATAGAGACGATCCGAATATGAACAATCCGACCTCTTTAACCTTTCCGATCTCACTTGTTGATTATAAAAACTTGGAGAAGGAGAAGAATCCTTCCTTCCACAATGAGTTATAACAACATTTACCCTTGGTAGCACTTTTGGCTCTGATACCAAATTGATATGATCCTTCCTCACAACAAAAGTTTGGCAGAGGATTGTTTGTGATGGCTATTGTAGGCTCGGTTTTTAATGGATTGGAAAGGGGAGGGAGACCGACTTTTAGAGGATATTTTAAGGATCAAAGGGTTCCCAAATATAGTTCTTTCAAGGGGGATTTATACTTTGGTGGTAGAAGGACAAAGGTCTTCAAAAGGAAGAACTTCAGGAGAGAACCCACAAGCTTATTCTACCCTAAATTTGATAAATGCTAAAAGTGATTACTTGAGAGAGTAAGTTGAGTATGAACTCGGTTTTTCTTGTTTCAAATCATGATTGAGAAGGTTGAATTCCTTCTCTATTTATAGGATAAGGAATAGCATTGAAGTTACAAAACTCTAGTTTAGCTCTCAAAACCCTAGATTGTGTGGCTGAGATTTAATCTTGATTTTGAACGAATTTTGAAGGAAAGAATACACCTTCTAGACCTTGAATCCTTCTAGGGTTGGAGTCTTGGGTGTTGTAGAAGTTTCTACCTCTTTGGAGAAGTAATCGACCAGGAATGCTTGAAGTAGTGGACTCTCACTTGTGCTGAAATTCAGAGAGTTGTTGTAACCAACTATAACTTCTTGTTCAGCGTCCTAAACTCTTTGGATGATTAGAACTCCTGAAATTTGTGTAGTTATCATAAAAACTGGATTTGGGGAGTATTTCTTGTAGGTTTATGAGTCCTTCTTCAACTAGACTTCTTATAGGCAAAATTCAGCAGCCTTGTAAGTTGATTCCCACGTGAGAGGGAGTGGTGTAACTCGACCAAAAATCTTCCAATCAGCAACCAATGAGTCCCCCACCTTTAGGAATCATCCTAGGGTTAAAACTCTGAGTTATAACCCTTCTAGAAGCAATAAAAACCGGACTTCCCTTTGGTGTAGTCTTCCTCCAAAGTTTTGACAACATTTCCCTCCAAAAGGATCTTCTAATTGGGTTGGGCTTCTCCTTTTTATTTAGCCTAGTCTATCACATCTAATTAATTAATTATGGCCTAAACATTGGGCCAAAATTAATTACTAAGCCATTAAACATAGGCTTTACCAAAAACATCACAAATTTAAAACACGACAAAGGCATAAACTATCGGGCCAAAATTATTCAAGCCAAATAACAAGTCTTTTGGCCAAAAGTAAAAGAACATTAAAACAAAATAAATTCAAGTAAATTAAAATGAGAAAGGATAGAGATAAATTCTCAACACCATAACCTCTTTGGGTGGGTACTTGTCTTGAAGGATAAGTTCTTGAGTGAAGATCTCATGGGCTAAGGCATTGAGGGCTTGTGTGGCATTTCTTCTCCTTACTCTTGTCAAAGGCCCATCTATGTCAATCAAAGATCTCTTTGGTAGGGCCTTGGTGGTAGACTTCAGCTTTGTGGGTTGAGGTCATAACAGGGTGGCTAATTTATAGTAGAATTAAATTAATTGATGGGAATGTATAAAAGTATGAGGATTGGAATTAAATTAATTTATAGTAGAATCCTAGTAGCTCCTTCGTGGGGTTTCTTCTGTCGCCACGATTACTGGCCATTCAGCCTCCCCCTCGGTCACGCGACACCACGAAAACCTTCTCCTCACTCCATAGAACAAAACTGTCAAACTCCATTACATTTGCGGCCCTTTTTATCTCTTCGTCGAATTTATTTATCTCGCCACTATTTCGCCGTGATTCAGCCTCCCTCTGGCCTGATTTGATCTGGTCTCATCATCAAACGAGTCACCACTACTCAAACTTCAAAACCCACAATGTGTTCCCATGATTTGGCAATTGATTTGGTCTTCCCGGAACCCTAGCCGCCGCCAGCTGTGCCACCGGACCCCTGTCCACGCCACCGCAACTCGTATTTCTACCCGTTGAGAGGTTGAGGATCGGGATTGGGTGAACATTTTTTCATTTCCCTTTATTTTGTAGTTTTGTTAAATGTTAAAAAAATAAATAGAACAACGTTAGCCTTAAAGTTTGTTACGGAAGAGTAATGAAAATTGAAATGAATATGTGTCACTTATTTATTGGTGTAACAGGGTGTGTAACATCATAAGTGTAACAGGAGGTCCTTACCGCTAATTTATGGAGTAATCTTGGCACATCCATTAACTCCAGTGAATGGCATTGTGCTCACTTGCGG
Source organism: Knoxia roxburghii (assembly GCA_030378225.1). Taxonomy (NCBI): domain Eukaryota; kingdom Viridiplantae; phylum Streptophyta; class Magnoliopsida; order Gentianales; family Rubiaceae; genus Knoxia; species Knoxia roxburghii. The sequence goes on along the minus strand of CM059415.1, from coordinate 36,645,027 downwards.
ACTGGATTGACACCAATATTAACCGCCTCTTCCTGCTAGATTGAGTCCCATGGTATACATGGTTTACCACTGCCTGTTGGTCGATTTGGAAATAATGGAATGATGAAGTCTTCAATGGCTACTTCATTTCGGGATCATCTTTTATGGCAACCATTAAAGCAATGGTGAAAGATACTCACAAAGCAAATATTGAACTTCATTTCGGGATCATCTTTTATGGTAACCATTAAAGCAATGATGAAAGATATGTTGGAGTAGAATACATAAGCTATGCTTGTATTGTACAATTTCTCAGTTTAATATATCGATTTGTGTTTCAATTATATTTTGTTGTGCATATATATGTCCATTTATATTATGTAAGTAGATGATGAGGTGTCTGGTGTGACACAATAGATCTCATCATTGGTTGAAAGACATAATATATAAATGAGGTTCGTAACCGAGATAGTTTTGGACAAACTGTCGATCAAGCTTATTATGTGATTTAGATAATTAGTTTATCTAAACTAATTGAATCATATAGATATGCCCGGGGCATATTGAACTTTACCATTAGGAATGATTTGTCTTGTACTGATTTAATAGACAAATGAATCCTTGTATTCTATCTCTAAATCTCTAGACTCGAGTAGGAATGAGGATTAGACATAGTGTACTTTGATCTGCCAATGGGTGAGGTCAAATGTGGCCAATAGTCTCAGTGGGTTGGGTGCGCGTGTTTAGTTACTTGGTGTGCTACTGCTTGTCGAAAGGAAACCATGTACCGGTGCGTCCGGGGTGATGGTGCTCCCGAGATGAGCTCGAAATGTTTATTATACTAAACCCGGTCGGTGGACTTATGTCGGGTATAGTAAAAAGGTCGAGTGGTACTAGTCTCGAAATTAAAGAAGTTAATTAATTAATTTTAATTAATGAGCACTATATCTTTGATGTGGGGAGATTAATGAATATAATTTAATTAAGTTGTTCCGGAAGCAATTCTGGTGTAGGATGGTAGTGCCAAAATTAATCCGTTAGTGGTACGATTAATTTTGTTATGGGTTAATTGAATAGGTAGATTTAATTAATTAATTGGCTAATTACTCCTAAGGGTTAATTCAGTAATTAACAAAGTAGAATTATTTAATTAATTCCTAAGGGTTAATTAAGTAATTAACAAAGTAAAATTAATTAATTAATTAATTAAGTCTTAAGTTTCAATTGGAATTAGGAAATCCTAGAGATTAGGAAATCTAGTAGGATTTGGTTTATCCTATCAGATTGGTTGCCTAATTGGATTTGGAAACTAATTCATTACCTAAACCCATTAGGAAGACCAATCCTAAACCAACTTGGGGTCTCTCTTGTAACTCTATAAATAGACAAGGTATTAGCCATTCAAGATACACAATTCAATAGATTCATAATTTAAGAATCTAGAGAGATAAAATCCTAGAGAGATAAACTCTCAAAGTCGGATTTTTAACACCAAAATTGCGGCTGCCCACTTGAAGCTTTTGGCCGGTTTTTTTTACCAAAATTCTGGCGGCTCTTTGTAAGCTTAGGGAGGCGGCGCGTGTTGGTTATCTCGGTGCCAGGCGGCGCGTGAATTTCACGCGCTAGGCGGTGAAGGTTGCTGATTTTTTCGGCAAACCCAGTTGTGTTGATTGCTGATCAATTGGCTTCTAGATCGTTGCCCACACAACGAGGAGTCAAAGTCTTGAGTCATACAAGCGATCACCCAAGTCACGCTTCAAAGGTACTTTTCTAAGATTCCGCTTTAATAGAAATTTTTGTTGCGTGATAAATCGAACTAGTGCGAACCCAGATCCTACCAAAACTTTCAAGATACTCACAGAGCAAATATTGAACATACAGCTCCTCAAGATAGCTGACCCAATGGCAGCCACCAGACGAACATTGGATTAGGGTTAATGTACACCGTTGCCTCCAACAATAATTCTTCCAAGGCCACGACAACATCATAGAAGATGGCTAGGTGGTTTTTGGCTAACCTTGGTGCATGTCCTCCTTTGTTAGTGGAGTTCCGGGCCATCTATAATGGGCTCCGTCTCGCAAGGTGTTCGGGTGCCGATAGTATAACAATTGAATCAGACTGCAAAAAGCACTTCAATTAATCGCAAATCCATTGGACGTTGGGGGTCTCTATTAGAACATCTGAGACAAATTATGGAATTAGTAGAGAAGGGAGATTTGATGATAGAATTCAAGCATTGCTACAGAGAGGGTAATGAATGTGCGGATAAGTTGGCCAAGGGTTTTCCTATGGGTGTCCACTTTCTACGCGAACCACCATTATGTATTCATAAAGAACTAGTAAATGCTAACGCTTTAAGTTGATGTTTGTCTAGTCTCTTTCGACAAATTATATAATACTCCTAGGAGTAATGGAATTTTTCATACAGCTAGCTGAAAAAAATTCAAAAATAAAAGAGGGAAACGGAGGTCAAAAATTGAAGAGTTGTGATTGTTTACACGCGCCTGTTATATATACCTCAGCAGCCTCTCTCTCCTCAAGCCCTAATCTATTCACTCTCTCTCATCTTCTCCTTTAACAGTCTATTTTCTCTTATTTTTATCTTCTCTCGCACCAATTCTGGTCATTCCGCGAATATTTTTGAAGATATCTCAACGCCAAAATACTCTCCACATCTCAAGCTTCAAAACCCATACCATTTTCTACCATTTCTCCATTTTTTGGGTTTGGGAGAACCCTAAATCAGCCACAAAAATGAAAGGAAAACTATGGTTTTATAGATCTGAAGTAGGGGATTCGTTTGGTTGTGTTTGCAGCCCATGAAGATGAAAGAAAAACTAGGGTTTTGGCAAAAAGATATATTTTTTAATGTAAAATCGTATGTTTTTGCTGGCTTGTTGGTGTAAAATGGTGTTGTTGGTGTAAAATGATGTTTGTGTAAAGTGCTGCTTGTTTATGTAAACTACTGATTCTTTAGTCAAAATACTTTTTTTGGCGTAAAATACTCTTTTTTGGTTCAAAGTTATATTTGTTAGTATAAAAACATCGTTCTGATTCGTTTGTGTAAAGTGCTGGTTGTTTATGTAAAGTGCTGAATGTTTGTGTAAAGTACTGTTGTCAGTTTACATAAACTGCGAGTTTACATATGTACACTGTCAGCTTACATAACCTTTGCAGTAAACTTTGTAGTTTACATATGTAAATTGGCAATTTACATAAACTACGAGTTTACATAAACTGCGAGTTTACATATGTAAATTGGCAGTTTACATAAACTACGAGTTTACATAAACTGCGAGTTTACATATGTAAACTGCAAAGTTTATGTAAAGTGGCGTGAAAATTCTGCAGCTGTCATCCAACTTTGGAATTCCATATCTCCCTCGTTTCTCGTCTGTTTTGACCAAAATTTGGCTTGTTTTAAACCTCTCCTTACAAGGATTACACATAATTTTACGGATCTTTATTTGGAATTGTAAATATCTCATAAATCAGCTCCGAAACAGAGCTGCAAGTGCAGTTCTTTTCGCAAAAAAATATGAAGTAATGGCTGTACTTCAAAAATTCATATCTTCTTCATTCTTTGTCCGATTTAAGAAAACTATAGCTCGTTTTAAACCTCTTTGCATAAGGTTTACTCAAAAATTTATATAAGCAACTTTGACTTTCTAGATTTTCCGAAAAACAGCAAAGAACAGAGCTGCGTTCTGCAAAAGTACTGTTGGCTTACTGATTCTTTGGTCAAAATGCTTTTATTTTATGTAAATTGGCCTGAGAATTCAAACAAATGAGGTGCGTGAGGAGTGAGAGAGAGAGAGAGAGAGAAACCAATGACAGTTGGGGACATGCGCATTTAATACGCATTAAATGCGGCTAGCCCACTTCTTTTGTGTCTTTTTGACAAAAAACCCAGTTTTTACTCGACTTTTGCCCAATAAACTCGATTTTTTTTTAAAAACCGAAAGGAGTACTATGTACGAACTGGTCTCTTTCGACTTTCCTACATATATAAACAAGAAAAAAAAAAAAAAAGGGTGTTCTTTTGGACAATTTTTTGGAATTTTCAAACTCGTCTTCCTCTCTTAGATAGTTGGAGACTTGTTTGGAGATAGTTTGGAAAAGGAGAAAGTTGGGATAATTTTTTTTTCAAGGATAGGGGACCTTCAAATTTTTTAAAGCAATTTTCTGGTTATGAAAGTTCTTGCGGTTTAGAGTTGAGAGAGGGTGTGAAGAGATAGAAGGAATTTTTTTAAAAGTTAAATGGGCATTATGATCAAAAGGTGGACGGGTAGTACCGAAAGGGGTATTCAACCGACCGGAACTCAAGCCCTGTAAATGCCCACCTACAAAGTTAGAGAGAACGCGTGGAACCAAACAAACCACGTAAGACGTAATAAACGATACCATTTACATTCACGCTTTCGTTTCCTGCATCAAGCAAGAATCGAAGTATCCAACAGCCTTAGCCAATGGCAGCAGGGGCTGCACTTTCTTCTCCAGCATCTCTTGCATTTCTTAATGGCGGTGAGCTAGCACCCTTTTTCCACTGTTCATTCCTCTCCGGTTTTGTCCCTAAAACAAATAATAATAGTAAATGTTGTTTGATTCTGTCAGGAGGAAACATCCGTTTTGGCAAGATCTGTCCGCCAAATGCTTTGAAATTAAGGAACAATCCTTTTCATACCTCTAGAATTAGTGGCAGAATACAATTGACTTCAGCGCGTAGTCATGATTCTACGAGCGGGGTGGAATTGCCTTCCCAAAATGAAGCGGAACCTCGGACGTACAAGTGGCCCGACCGGAAGGTTTCAGTCTATTTGAGGAGTTTCATTTATTTAACAAAATTTCATTAATTTAATTATTGGACTTTGTTGCTAAATTGATATATGTACGAGGGGGAAGAACTTTACTTGCTAGGAGTTGGATCCCTTTTTCATCATCTTTTGTGATGTTAGAGTTTTCTATTGGGATCCCTTCATCTGCTTTTTCTTTTTCAATTCCAAAATGGGAGAGGGGAAGAAGCAGTAGCTTTTATGATACAGAAAGTTATATACATAAATTGTCATTTGCAGTAGCCATGATGATATATATTGAGTTTTAACGTGCATGCATATGTCATTTGTTATGGAGAAACTCATTTGTTCTTCTTAAGGCATTTGGCATGGTGGCATTTGTTGTTCTTAAAGCTTCTGCATGTCACTATCTGGGGTATCTGGCCACCAAGGTTGAAAATATGAACAATTGATTCCGTGACTCCAACCATAACCCTTACATGGCCGCAACTGTTAATGGGGCGCCACTTTATTGAAAGGGATTGAAGTGCAATTGGTTGTTTTAGATTTGCAAGTAAATAATGATATAGGTGCATTCTTGTTTTGATCACGAAAACAGCCTACTAGATATAAGCCAAGAAGCGATTGTAATGCCACTTACAGAATATAGAACAAAGCTGCATACATTTTGTCTTAATTGCTTGACCCTGCACACATGGAAGTTCCTGTGATCTGCCTGCATTTTTATGTTCATGTTTTGGATATATATTATAACTTGGTTTTTATACTTGCAGCGACCTAGAGTGTGTATCTTAGGAGGTGGTTTTGGAGGCCTTTACACTGCTCTAAGACTAGAATCACTTGTGTGGCCTAATGAAAAGAAACCTCAGGTAACTGTATTCTTCAGCTATTCAAGGCATGCTCTTCTAAATATTAGGAAGTGATATGCAATGAAAATTTTAGTAGCTACCTTGTTTACATGTGAGAGCAACCATCCCTGTTTACATCACTAGCCAATTATATTCAGTCAAACTTTCTTTCTCTCAACCACCCAGCCTTGGCCTCAATTTAGTGGTTTTTTCTGTTGGTGTCTCTTTCATTGAATGCATTTCTTTCTGATCAACCTGATTCAATGTTAGATGCTTCTGATCAACTTTGTTTAATAGTTGTGGTGCTTGTAACATCTTCCATGAACATTCGGCGGGCTGTAATTTATGCTGACACTTCAAGAAATATTATTCATTTTCTTGCACGTGCTTTTTTTTTTGGTTATGGTCATGGTTGCAGTTCTCGAATTTGGAGAAACCTCAAAAACATGTAGAACTATGTCTCTTACACATCACTTTGACAACTTGTGCCCATGTTTTGAACATGACTATGACCCCATCATGGTGTTAATTGCTAAAGTTAACCCGTCCCTACATATAGAAACATAGTTGTGCTTCCTACATATAGAAACAGAGTCATGCTTCTAAATTAACCCACTCCTACATATAGAAACAGAGTTGTGCTTAATCATGAATTTGATTGAAATTATAGGTTGTGCTTACTAAATTTTGCTTACTGCGAAATGTGATTCAAATTATAGGTTGTGCTTGTTGACCAATTTGAGCGTTTTGTTTTCAAGCCACTGTTATACGAGCTACTGTCTGGAGGTATACTATGTGTTCTTCCTTTTTTGAGTTATGCATTAACCTGTGTAGCCTGTTTCAAATTATTGTGATAGAATACATCTGACTGCAAATAAATTGCATCCAATACAGAAGTTGACCAATGGGAAATAGCTCCACGCTTTTCAGACTTGCTTGCAAACACTGATGTGCAGTTCTTCAGAGACCGGGTCAAATGCCTCCATCCATTTGACCATGTAGGAATGTCTGAGCGCACTGTTTCTGGATCAAGGGGAACTGTACATCTTGAAAGTGGCCTTTTGATTGAATATGACTGGTATATTTCATTTGGGTTCATTTGACATTTGTGGTGATTCTTAACAAAGGCTGAAGTAAGTTGGGAGTAATTGTCAATTAAAAGGAAAATACCCATAGTATGCCACGCAAGTAAATTCCTTTCTATATAATTAAGTAACTAAAATTTGGACTTGTCCACAAACAATTCAATTCAGTCAGAGCAGGATCATGAATTTTTAATATTTATATGTTCGTATCTTTCTCAAATTTTCCCTTATCTCCCTGAGATATCAGGTTTGAATGGTTCACTAGTTTAAATTGCCCATTCTTATTCAATATGTTTCGAAACCATGTACAGTTATTGGTACTTCAGAGTTGAAAAACTACCCTTAGAGGTATATGAAGAAGTGAGATGCTTTCCTGCTTAACATTTTTGTCCTTAAAGGTTTGGCTAAGTTACCTGTTAGAGGCTTAACACCTGTCCACCAATAACATCAATGCAATTTGTGATAAGCAAAACTATTTCTCTTCCCATTTGGTTTATAGTCTCCCTACGGGAAGCATGTCTGCATACATTCTGTAATTCCTTCAGAGGATAGCTATCTAAAGGTGGCAATTTATGGATTTTCTTTTGTTTTTCTTGTTATTTACTCCAAGGATTACCGAACCTTAATTGGGGTTCCATATTTTGTTTCTGTTAGGAAAATGAAAACGGTGGGAACAAGTATTATGAATTAGTATATATGATAGACAAACGATTCCTTCTCTCAACTGTGTTAGTTATGATGACTTTCAGATATTTTTATTGCTTTTCCACTTTTAATCTCATGCTGTTGTTTTCTGAACTTGTGTTAGCTTTTATATGCTTTACAAAAGATTAGCCTTGAAATGACCTTATGGGATGATGCCTTTTATTTCTACACTCACTAATTTATGTATATTGGTTTGTATACATGGTTACCAATCTGTTTATTTGTTAATATGTCTACGGGCATTTGAATCTCCACATGCCTTAGTTTTCCAGATTCTGCAGTAATTCTCCATTTGTCATATAATAGGGTTTTTCAAAATTTTCTGATGATAATGTTTGCACACATGTATAACCTAATATATTAAATTCAGACAACATACTGGCATCCTTATCTACTTTTTGAATTGTGAACATTTTATAGCTGGCCATGCTTTCTCTCTCTTGTTTCAAAGTTGTTATTCATTATTGGACTTTTCTGATTTAAAGTTGTTGTGTTTGGGCAGCCAGGTTGGTACTTGCTCTTGGAGCTGAACCACAGGTTGATATCGTTCCAGGTGCCGCTGAGTATGCATTGCCATTTTATACATTGGAAGATGCTTGTGTTAGTATTGATCTGCTAAAGTCTACACTTATGTAATTACGTTGGGAATAAAAGCTACACTATAACAGATTAGTTAGAGTAAATTTTTCTTTCTCTTGGTCTTCTTATAATTTCAGAAGGTTGATGAGAAACTTAAAGCATTGGAGCACCAGAAATTTGGAAAGAACTCCCCAATACGCGTGGCTGTGGTAGGATGTGGTTATTCAGGAGTTGAGCTAGCTGCCACAATATCAGAAAGACTGCAAGATAAGGGAATCATAGAAGCAATTAATGTGGATAACAATGTTTTGCCGAATGCACCTGCTGGAAACAGAGAAGCTGCACTAAAAGTAAGAAAATTTTAACATTTCATGATTCACTTAGGAAAAACTCTTGTTCCTAAACATCATGTAAAACGTAGCGCACAAATTACTTCAATCAAACTGAATCAAGTCTCCACTTCTGTTTTCTTTTCACCGTAAATATTTTGTTATCGCATGATGCATATCACATTTGAGCATAGATCCATTTACATTTTGGTTGCTGGGATACAGCTTAAGCAATAAACCAAGTCAGTCAGAGCTGATGACTTGAGTCCTCTTCTGCTTTGTATTACAACAAATTTTACTTCCTCTGTTTCTAAAAATAGTCCTGTTTGTATTACTAATTTTAGTATTACTAATTTGTTGTAATACTACAAGCAAGACTATTTTTGTGTGATGGAGGGATAAATATATTCTTGTGTCTGAAGTGAAATTTAGGAAGTTTGAGTGTAGCAAGCATTACGCTGTTCTTCTTAGTATAAATGAACCTTTATGAGTAATTCCTTGCTGGAGTTAAGTTGTTTCAGACATGAAATTCTTGGACAAGTACAATGATCCTGTCGTTGATGTCCGAGGAGCTATGGGCTTCACTGGAGAGGCAATGAGAGAATAACCAGAATGATGCTTTTCATTGATAAAATAAGTAGTGCGTGCTTGCTAGGGTCATTGGTGCAGTGCCATTGGTTGTTTTGTGTCTAAACACTAATGCATGCCATCTGATGCCTGAAATATACAATTGGGATAGCCCACAGGGTGTGCTTTCCCCTGCCCTAGCTTGAGTTAGAAATGGAAATTAAAGAGGAAGATGGAGGCAAACCATCTGCCAGAATTCATGATAATCCCACCAAAATCCACACAAAATGCCTACCATCAAAATACGACAATGCATCGGTCTCTTCTGGATATTTGCTTCCTGGCATAGAATTTGAGTTGAGTAAAGCATGTAGGGTAATGAAGTTTCATAGTGATCTTTTAAGGTCTATTACATTTCCAATCTACTACTTTCTCTTGCTTCCCTTCATGTATTTGGAAGCCTCATCAAGGGTAGAAATGCCAGTTGAAAGAGATATCTCTGCAATTAGCAAGTGGTGAATTGATTATCCTGCCCGACAGCCTGGTTAGATACATCTTGAGCACTGGAGTGCCAGATCAGCGTAAAACTCCCAAATCCTTTTACAATGAGAAGGAAGCCTATAGGTGCAGTGACACTTGCTCTCTTTCCTGCAGTTTTGTGCATTTAACTTTGTCTTCATCTGATACAGATGGTCTTAAGAGGTTTACATTTTAAAGAGGTCTCAGCATGTGAATTCTTTCATTGTGTGTCTTATATATTTGGAAGTTCAGAGTCAGCTCTCTTTATCCATCTATTTGTATATCCTCCTAGTGTTCTCATCTGCTTTACTATGATATTGCTCTCGACTCTATGAGGCTTAGGTGGTGGAGATCACTTCTACTTCTTAACAGATGCGTCATCTAAGAGCCTTGGAGTTGCTTTTTTGTTTTCTACCTTTTTTGCCAAATGATTTGTGCATGCGGTGTAGCTGATTCTGTTGCCAACAAATTAACATTTTGCTGGTCCTTTATCGGCTTCATTATGTTCGCTTTAGCTGGAGGGTATCATAGCTGCTTGTAATTGCATATTCCCAGCATTTTTTAATTGAATGTTGCAGGTTCTCTCATCTAGGAATGTTAAACTTCTACTCGGATATTTCGTTCGTCACATCAGAGAAGTAGAAATATCTGTAGTTGATGATGCTGACACAGCTGTTATTCATAAGAACTTGATATTGGAGTTGCAGCCTGCTGAGAAGGGTGTACAAAATCAAACTTTGGAAGCTGATCTAGTTTTGTGGACTGTTGGGTCCAAACCTCTGCTTCCTCAACTAGACTTGTCCGATAAACCACGTGATCTTCCTCTCAATGCAAGGGGTCAAGCAGAAACAGATGAAACTCTTAGGGTAAAGGGTCACCCACATATATTTGCTGTAGGTGACTCCTCGGCCTTTAGAGACAGCAGCGGGAAAGTACTGCCAGCAACTGCACAGGTTTGATGATTATTTGTGCCTTTAATTGTGGCAGATACTTGTTAAGAAAACAACTAGTATGCAAGTGTGGAATCACAAAGACAGCTTGAGCAAGGTTGCATATTAATATGTTCTAGGGTTAAATTTGTCTATATCAAATCGACCATACTTATTTAATGAACTGTCTTTGACGTTCTCACCAAAATTCATTCTCAATTGTCTCAGTTTTCATGTCTAGATTTTATCCTGAAACAATATCCTGTATCTCTACTGATTGATAGATTTTTTCATGCATCCATAATTTTTCTGTCTTAGATACAGTATCACATTTTTTTCCAAGAAATAGTCTAATGTTGACCAACCATTTGCTGCTTTCTTGAAAAGGAAACATCATTATGGATTTAATCAAACATCATTATGGATTTAATCTAACAAGTGCTTCAGGAACATGCCTCTGAGTTTTCTCCTTGTTGCCAAATCATTTTAGGTAGCATTTCAGCAAGCAGATTTCGCTGGTTGGAATATATGGGCTGCAATCAACGACAGACCTCTGTTGCCATTTAGGTAAGATTTGAATATTATCTGCAGAAGAATGCTAATTATCTTATGTTAATGGTCAAATTTTGCTTCTGCTTGCTGTTGATAAGCAACGTTTGAAACTCTGCTTGCGGAGGTACAGCTATCCATGATATTGACCTAGGCCTACACCTGTTAGCTACCATATGGACTTGGTTTTCCCTTTGATGTAATGGATTTAGGAATTTAACTGCTAGTCTCTAGGTTCAGCTCAGGAGCTCCTGATGGAAACTTGGCTTTGTCATGCGATAAGCAGTGAAAGAATGATGTCGCATAGACTTGAAATGAGACACATAGAATGCATGCAGGAACTGTACTCTGTCAAACCACACATGGAGAGTTGTAATTTTTTACTTACAACTTGATGATGGGTTCAGAAATGTAACGTTAGCCTACTGCAAAAAAGTTCTATGCATACATTTGTATATCAGGCAGAGCTATCAACAACAACTAAGCCTTAACCCCACTATATGGGATCAGTTATATGGATCATTTGTTGCCATAGTTGTTTGCCCAAACAGTTAGTCAAGCTTAAACAGGTTAGGTCATTTTTAATAGTTTCTTTCCAATTCTTTTTAGGTCTTTGCCTTTGTCTTTTAATTTGAGTTAATGATTTATGTTTTCTACCTGTCTTACTGACGGATTTAACAGCCTTCTATTTGGACATGTTAGTTTAATCTTTTAATCGTCTGTCTAATGAACTCATTACTAATCTTGTGTCGTCAAATATTCCCACACATTTTCATTTCTGCTATCCTCATTTTTTGTAATGAACTCATTACCATCTAACATTTTCATTTCTGCTATCCTCATTTTTTGTTCAGTTTCATATTTACTGGCCCAGCACTTTGTTCTGTAAAGCATCGCCAATCATATGGCTGTTCTATAAAATTTGCCCTTCAATTTTAGCAGTACTTTCTGAACACAAAGTATAGGTGATGCAGTTCTCCATTCATCCAACCAGTCTGTCTATAACCTATGTGTACTGCCTGTATCAATTCCCCCCCACCCCCCATTTTCTTGAAGAATGGGTCCTAGATATATAAAACTTTTAGATGCATTTAATTCGTGTTTGCCAATTTTGACATTTTAAACCATTGTTATTTCTGTGATTACTAAAGTGGCATTCTATATCTTCTGTTTTAGCTCTAATTTTTGTTAAACCTTTAGATTCTAGTGCCACCCTCCAACCCTCTAATTGGGCATTCACCCCTTCTCTAGTTTCATCGATTCAAACTATATCATCTACAAATAACATACATTCAGGGATGACTTTCTGCTGATGCTTAGTGATCTCATCAATTACTAAGGGAAAAAGATATGGGCTCGAGGTGATCCTTCATGTCGGCCTTTAGTATTGGAGAATTCACCAAATATACTTACTGGCTTCCATACACATGTTGTCACTTCTATGTATGCTACTTTACCCCCCATTTTCCTAATTCCTTCTGCATTATATTATGATTAACTCTAGCGTATACTTTTTCAAGGTCAAGAAAAAACATATGTAAGGTTTTGGCTTTCTCATTTTAATGTTCACGTAATCTTCTTATTAAATGTATAGCTTCCATTGTTGATCTCCCTGGCATGAGGCCAAATTGGTTATCTAGTATTGTTGTTTCTTTCTTTATCTAGTTTCTATTACTCTTTCCCACAGTTTCATTGTATGACTCATTAATTTGATACCCCTATAGTTTGCACCAGTTCTCGATACCTTTTTTATTTTTATACAAGGGTATTAATACACTTTCGCTCCATTGGTTACATTTTTTTTGTGTCCATAATTACATTAAATAGATTTGTCAGCCATTGGATTCTAACTTTGGCAAGGCATCTCCATGCCTCAATTGGGATATCATCTAAACCTACAGCAGCATTAGCAGTCTTCATTCTTTTGTGGTGCTTTTTCTGCTTCTATTGTTTGGATTGTGGAAATATGTGTAATTTTGACTTTATTTTCTTTGGTCTAATTTGCTAGTACGACTTCATTGTTATTTACTCCGATAAATAGATTATGAAAGTATCCTTTCCATCTATCTCTTTTACTCCCTCTGTTCCTTATGAGGAAAATTTTCCTTTCCTGTATTCCTTAATCTAAAACATTCCAACTTTATAGGGAGAATTTATTGATTTTTTTCCAAAACTACCCTTCTTAACCAAGTGTTATTTATATTCATTTATTTTCAATAATCTACCCTAACTTATTAAACTCCACCACTTAACTCTACACTTTTCATATTTAATGGATGAAGAGGAGGGTGTATAATATGGGCAAAAAATGAAAAATATGTAATTAGTGTAGGATAATTAATTGGTTTTTTTGATTTGTGGGAATTAGTTGGCAATCCCTTATAATTAATGTCTTAGTTGTGAACTAAGACATTTTCACATTCATCCTTTATAATTAAATCTGAGGTTTCTTGTTTTCTTTTTTTCTCATCTATGTAATTTTATATATATCTTTTCACCTTCTTTTGGTATCTAAGTTTTTGTAAAAATTTTCAAAAGCATTTGTTTTTGCCTCACTTATCACTTCCTCTACCTCTATATCTTGCAAGGTTTTCTTTATTTTTACTAGTGTATGCAGGTTTGTAGTTTTCCCTCATGGCTTTTACTTTTTCTTGAATTTCTTGATTCCACTGCCATGCTTCTTTATTCCATTGATCATCCTTCAACTCTCCTAGTATCCTTTTTGCAATCATTTCGCTTGTTTTTCTACTTTCCAGTTGATATCTTAAGTATTGATCAAGTAAACGTATCTCTTTTGTTTTTGCTTTTTATATCCCACCACTTTATTCTAGGTATATTATGAGACCTTTTATATGTTGTTTGTGTTAAGAATTTCCAAAACTAGTAATCTATGTTGAGTCGTGAGGCTCTCCCCAGGTATTGCCTTGCAATCTATACAAGTTTTCTGACACTTTTCCAATGAGATTTGACAAATTTACGCTGCCTGCCAACCTAATGCAATCCTCCTCCTTATACCGGGTTTAAAACTGGGACTCTTGGCTTGGGACTGGCAACTTACGGGACCAAAAGCTTGTAAGCAAGCGGAGTTATCATACATGCTATGTCTCCCTTGATCCTCCTATCATAAAATCACGATTGCTTGCGCCTTTCTTCTTTCTAACCCGGTGGCAGAGCAGCAATAGTTCCTTCATAAAGCAAGACCTCTGATCTTTTGTCTGACAAAATTATTTATCTTGATTGGTGCTGCAGGTTTCAGAATTTAGGTGAGATGATGACTCTTGGGAGGAACGATGCTGCCATTTCACCAAGCTTTATTGAGGGGCTAACGCTTGAAGGTCCTGTTGGTCATACAGGTAAAAATGCAATACCTTTGGTGGCTTTTGTGGTTTTGAGGTTTCTAATCTGCTTCCCAGTGCTTAACTTCTTCCGTTTGTTGAACTCTTTGTTACAGCAAGAAAAATTGCTTACTTAATAAGGTTGCCGACTGATGAGCACCGGATAAAAGTGGGGATTAGTTGGTTGACAAAATCTGTCGTAGATTCAGTTGCATTGTTGCAGGACAGCATTGCAAAAGTGGTTTCAAATTCATAGTCCGAATCCCCCCAACCCCATCCTGTACTGTGAGATGGTTCTTTTGTACTAGAAAGTTGAATGTGATTTTTGTGACATCTTCAGGACAGGAGAAATATGGCAATGCTCTTAGGACATGTAGGGAATATTGGACTCCCAGATCCAACTGTTCAGATCATGCACTAATCTTTTGTCTTTGGCAGCCATTCAGATTTCTTTCTGGAACTGTCTTTTTTGCCGGGGTTTTTTTTTTTTTTTTTTTTTTTCGCTCCTATATTGTATTACATGGGTGGGGTGGGGGTGATATGTTTAGTCCATCTTAGTGGTGTAAACGAGCCGAGCCGAGCTGAGCTTGAATTTGCCTATGTTCAGACTCGGCTCGCCTAAATATGAAGGGGCTCGAGCTCGAGTTCGAGATCGTTTAAGAATTGTGAAGCTCGAGCTCGCGAGCTCGGCTCGCGGGCCAATCTCGATTTTGAGTTTGACAAAGTGCTCATTAAATTTAATATTAATTCCGTGAGAGAAGAAATCATATTTTAAAGGATAGTTACTTGCCTACAAAACGAAAAATTTTAAAAATATTAAAAATATTTAATATTATAAAATAAATGAACACGTTATGGGAAGTAACTGGACGTTTTCGGACGTAGCTGGACGTAGCTGGACGTAGCTAGACGTGGCGATAGTTGTTTTGGACGTACAAAGACGTGGTAGACTATGTCCTGTGAAAAATTTAGCTAAAAGTCACACGCATAGATGTAGAAGTTTCGGGACGTGGTGCTAGTTATTTTTGACGTGGTGCTAGTTGTGCTGACACGTCTACATCAATTCATGTGAATTTAAACTGATTTTTTTTCACAAAGACAGTCTACCACGTCTCAGAACAACTAGCACCACGTCTCAAAACACTAGAACCACGTCGAAAAACGTCTACATCCATGCATGTGAATTTAAACTGATTTTTGCACAAAACATCTCAACTCGTCTCAGAACAACTAGAAACACGTAAAAAAAACGTCTACATCCATTCATGTGAATTTAAACTGATTTTTTTCACAAAGACAGTCTACCACGTCTCATAACACTAGCACCACGTCTCAAAACACTAGAACCACGTCCAAAAACGTCTACATCCATGCATGTGTATTTAAACTGATTTTTGCACAAAACATCTCAACTCGTCTCAGAACAACTAGAAACACGTAAAAAAAACTTCTGATTTGGACCGAAATGTGCATAATCTATTATCTAAGGGTTTTGAAAAGATAAAACAAATAAAACGGCTATACAATTCTCAGAAATGATCATAATCTCATATCTAAGAGTTGTAATGAGATAAAACAAATAAAATGACCATTCAACCCTTAGAAATGTTTATGATATCTGATGTAAGTGTTTTGTGAATATAAAACAATTAAAATGACCATATTACTCTTAGAAATGCTCATGATCTTGTAAGTAGGTGTTATAAATAGATAAAACAAATAAAATGACCATACAACATCTCAACTCGTCTCAGAACAACTAGAACCACGTCAAAAAAACGTCTACATCCATTCATGTGAATTTAAACTGATTTTTGCCACAAAGACAGTCTACCACGTCTCAGAACAGAAGCACCACGTCCAAAATAACTAGTACCACGTCCAAAAACGTCTACATCCATGCATGTGAATTTAAAATGATTTTTGCACAAAACATCTCAACTCGTCTCAGAACAACTATAACCACGTCAAAAAAACGTCTACATCCATTCATGTGAATTTAAACTGATTTTTGCCACAAAGACAGTCTACCACGTCTCATAACACTAGCACCACGTCTCAAAACACTAGAACCACGTCCAAAAACGTCTACATCCATGCATGTGTATTTGAACTGATTTTTGCACAAAACATCTCAACTCGTCTCAGAACAACTATAATTACGTCAAAAACGTCTGATGTGGACCGAAATGTGCATAATCTATTATCGAAGGGTTTTGAAAAGATAAAACAAATAAAACGACTATACAATTCTCAGAAATGATCATGATCTCATATCTAAGAGTTGTAATGAGATAAAACAAATAAAATGACCATTCAACTCTTAGAAATGTTTATGATATCTGATGTAAGTGTTTTGTGAATATAAAACAATTAAAATGACCATATTACTCTTAGAAATGTTCATGATCTTGTAAGTAGGTGTTATAAATAGATAAAACAACTAAAATGGCCATACAACATCTCAACTCGTCTCAGAATAACTAGAACCACGTCAAAAAAACGTCTACATCCATTCATGTGAATTTAAACTGATTTTTGCCACAAAGACAGTCGACCACGTCTCATAACACTAGCACCACGTCTCAAAACACTAGAACCACGTCCAAAAACGTCTACATCTATGCATGTGTATTTAAACTGATTTTTTGCACAAAACATCTCAACTCGTCTCAGAACAACTATAACCACGTCAAAAAATGTCTACATCCATTCATGTGAATTTAAACTGATTTTTTTTACAAAGACAGTATATCACGTCTCAGAACAAGTAGCACCACGTCTCAAAACACTAAGACCACGCTCAAAAACGTCTAAAAAAACTGATTTTGTAGTACGGGACAAAAAACGCACCAAAAATTTTCGACATTTACTTAGTCATTTTCTACCTTTTTCCTTCATAAGGCCATTTTGGTCATTTCATAATTATTTTGATTTTTTTGTGATACAAATAGCAATTTTGTGATACAAATAGCAAGTCCCAATAAATAAATATATATATAATATATAAGCTCGTTAGGCTCGTCGAGCCTAACGAGCTTATATATTACAGGCTCGAACTCAGCTCGTTACCTTAACGAGCCGAGCTCGAGCTAGGCTCGAGCTCGATCAACTCCGAACTCAAGCCAAGCTTTGACCGAGCCGCTCGCGAATAGCTCACGAGTGGCTCAGTTCATTTACACCCCTAGTCCATCTTTTCCTCTTTAGATAAAAGAAATATCCCCTAAAAGTACTTACTACCTTTGAAAAATTAAACAATTTTGGTATCAATTAATTTTTACCGGTAATAATAAGTTTTTTTTTGTTTTATAAGTTAACATGGTCAAAGATTTTCATTTTTTTAAAAAAAGGGTGAATTATATTTACCTCTTATATAATTTGGTCAAACTATCAATTACTTCTAGATGTTTCTGATAACTACTAATATTTTCATTGACCAAAGCTAAACATAAAAAAAAATCAAAAAATAAAAAATTTTAACGATATTTTGTCAAAATGAGAGTATGAAATGATGATAATTTTGTCTTTAAATACAATAATAATTCTTACGTCAATATTTTTGCTTATTTTTTTCGTCATTCAAGGGCTTGTTATTAATTTGAATAGTTAAGGGGATATATATTATTTTCAAAATTTGAGAGGGATATTAGTAGCTTTACCAAATCACAAGGAGCTAAATGTAATTCACTTAAAAAAATAAAATATTTAAGGACTTATTATGTAATTTCTAGAAAATACATGGGGATGATTTAGTCTCATAATGTGTCGAGACTAAATCTTCGGAAATCCCTCAATATTGTGGGAATAAATCTATGCAAGTCCCGGATTAATGTGGGACTATCTATGTAAGTCTCACAATATTGTGAGACTAAATCCGTGAAAGTCCCACGATATTGTGGGTCTAAATCTGTAGAAGTTCCACAATATTGTAGGACTAAAACTCAGAAAGTCCAGCCATCACCTTTGGGGTTGGTCTCTATTTCTTCGGCATACAAGGCTTTCAAGATGCCTAAATTGGAGAAGTTTGTTCTCCGCTTCTGTTAGGATCCCTGGCTTCCACATAAGGTGTTATGCTTTTTGTGGCGTCTTTATAATTGCCCTTTCATGATGTGGTCTGTAGGTTTGGTTAGCTGGTTTATGTTGGGTTTGAATACTAAAGGTTTGGTTACATTAAACTATTTCTCAGTTTATATGTCGATTAAATGTTTTAGTTAAATAGTTTTATGTTTTTACATATGTCGTCCATTTATATTATATAATTAGATGATGAGGTGTCTGGTGTGACATAGTATATCTCATAATTGGTTAAAAGACATAATATATAAATGAGGTTCGTAACTGAAACAGTTTTGGACACACTGTCAGTTTAAGTTATTATGTGATTCAGAAATTGGTTTGTCTAAACTAATTAAATCATATAGATATGCCCGGGGCATATTGAACTTGACCAATTATGATGAATTGTCTTGTACTGATTTAACAGAGTATTTGATACTAGTATTCTATCTCTAAATCCCTAGACTTGAGCGGGCATGAGGATTAGACATAGTGTACTTTGATCTGCCAAAGATTGAGGTCACTTGAGGCCAATAATCTCGGTAGGTTGGGTGCGCGTGTATGGTTACTTGGTGTGCTGTTTCTTGTCAAAAGGAAATCATGTACCGGCGCGTCCGGGGTGATGGTGCTCCCGAGTGTTGGGTTTCAATACTAAAAGCTTTGCTTGTATTAAACTATTTCCCTATTTTATATATCGATTGAATGATTCAGTTAAATTGTTTATGTGTTTACATATGTTGTCCATTTATATTATGTAGTTAGATGATGAGGTGTTTGGTGTGACACAGTAGATCTCATCATTGGTTAAAATACATAATATATAAATAAGGTTCATAACCGAGATAGTTTTGGACACACTGTCGGTTTAGGTTATTATGTGATTCAGAAATTGGTTTGTCTAGACTAATTGAATTATATAGATATGCCCGAGCCATATTGAACTTGACCATTTAGGATGAATTATCTTATACTGATTTAATAGACTATTCGTTCCTAGTATTCTATCTCTTAATATCTAGACTTGAGTAGACATGAGGATTAGACATAGTGTACTTTGATCTACCAAAGAGTGAGATCATTTGTGGTCAATAGTCTCGGTAGGTTGGGTGCGCGTGTTTATATGCTTGGTGTTGTTAGGTTTGAATACATAAGCTATGCTTGTATTGTACCTTTTCCCAGTTAATATATCGATTTAATGTTTTGGTTTATATGTTGTGCATGTTTAGTCCATTTATATTATGTAGTTAGATGATGAGGTGTCTGGTGTGACACAGTAGATCTCATCATTGGTTAAAAGACATAATATATAAATGAGGTTCGTAATCGAGACAGTTTTTGGACACGTTGTCGGTTTAGGTTATTTTGTGATTCGGATAATTGGTTTTTCTAAACTAATTGAATCATATGCCCGGGGCATATTGAACTTGACCATTTAGAATGATTTGTCTTGTACTGATTTAATAGACAATTCGTTCTAAGTATTCTATCTCTTAATCCCTAGACTTGAGTGGGCATGAGGATTAGACATAGCGTACTTTGATCTGTCAACGGGTGAGGTCAAATGTGGCCAATAGTCTGGGTGGATTGGGTGTGCGTGGTTAGTTACTTGGTGTGCTGCTGCTTGTAGAAAGGAAACCATGTACCGGTACGTCGGGGGTGATGGTGCTCCCGAGATGAGCTCGTTATGTTTATTATACTAAATCCAGCTGGTGGACTTATGTCCGGTATAGTAAAAGGTCGAGTGGTACTAGTCTCAAAATTAAAGAAGTTAATTAATTAATTTATCAATAAATTAATAATTAACGATCACTAAATCTTTGATGTGAGGAGATTAAGAATAAATTAATTTAGTTGTTCCGGAGCAATTCTAGTGTAGGATGGTAGTGCCAAAAATTAATCCGTTAGTGGTACGATTAATTTTGTAGTGGGTTAATTGAATAATTAAAATTAATTAATTAATTATTCTTAAGGGTTTATTAAGTAATTAATAAAGTGGAATTAATTAATTAAGTCTTAAGTTTCAATTAGAATTAGGAAATCCTAGAGATTAGGAAATCTAATTGGATTTGGATTATCCTATTAGATTAGTTACCTAATTGGAATTGGAAACTAATTAATTACCTAAACCCATTAGGAAAATCAATCCTAAACGAACTTGGGGCCTCTCTTGTAGGTCTATATATAGACAAGGGATTAGCAATTACATAATACACAATTCAAGTTTTCAAGACAAGAAAATTAGAGAGAGAAAGTTTAGAGAGAGAAAATGTTTTTTCTCCCTCTTGAATAATTTTTGGCCTGTTATTTGTCCGGGCGGCGGCAGGTGGTGTAATTCCGGTAGGCGGCGGTGGCAGGAGAAATCCGGCGACGGCGGTTTAATCCAGGCGGTGTCAAGCTGCAGAATTTTTTCGGCGAGTCTTTTTGTGTAGATTGCCAATCAATTTCTCGCTAGATCGTTGCCCACACAACGTGTGATCAGAATCTTGAGTCATACAAGCGATCACCTGAG
The DNA here is from genome assembly GCA_030378225.1 of Knoxia roxburghii. Lineage (NCBI taxonomy): Eukaryota > Viridiplantae > Streptophyta > Magnoliopsida > Gentianales > Rubiaceae > Knoxia > Knoxia roxburghii. Next base: position 36,624,244 of record CM059415.1, on the reverse strand, counting down.
TAACACGCTTCAAGAGGTACTTTCTATGTTTCCGCTTTAATTAGAAATATTTTGTTGCTTGATGAATCGAATGAGTACATACTAAGATCCTGCGCAATGTTATTTCAAGCAAGGGTTGGAATAGCGATTGTGCTAGAGTTTAAGCCTGGTCAAAGATTCCGATTCTGGAATGCGTAGCACGAAAGTGAATTTTTGACCGGGCCCGGGCAGATAATCTTTCAATTGTTATCAGAGTCTGGTTTTGGGTTTTGTGCTTGTTCAATTTATTACATGGTTTTATTTGCAGGTGGTTTAGAAATCCCGACTATTATGGTTGTGTTCGTATGGTTTTTAATTAAACCCCAGGACATGTGTGGTTTGGTTTTATTATGATTGCTTGTAATAGTATAACCACATGCTGGAAGCCGTGTAGAATTAGATCAAATCTGTAGTAGGATTTTTTCTATGTAATTTCGATTTTAATTTTTCTATAAGCGTTGTAGTAGGAGAATTTTTTTTTGTAATCAAAGGTGTTATGGTGGGCAACTTGAATTCGTGGTTTTTTGGTTATCGTTAATTCATAGAAACCCAGGAAAACCCAGAACGAATTGCAAAAATACTAAATAGCATAGAAGAAGCGAAGAAAGAATCAAAGGTGGGCAGCGGTGCCAGGGACAGCTCGCCGGTGGGAGCCGCCGCCAGCACCGATAGCACAGCCGCCGCGCGGCGTAGTGAATTGCTGTGCAAGCGCGCTGCAGCAGCTGCTACGCTCTGCTGGGCTGTGCGCAACCCATGAGGCCGCGATCTACCCGTTTGGCTCGCACGTTTTGGCCCGCTTTTCCTTCAGAGTTCATTTTTTTTTTTAAATCCAATTTTTCAAAACTCAATCCATCGAGTGGCGTGACGGGACACGAGATCAAGGCAGAAGACGGAAGCAATTAAAACCATGATAGTCGGGAGATTTATTTTTTATATTTATTTCCCGTATTTATAGTTTTAATTTTTGTGCTTTAATTTTTGTGCTATATTTTAGATGCATAATTTTAAAGCATACTGGTTTTATGTTTGCACATAACTTAGGATTAGTTAATTGCATTTTCAAACCGGAAAAACCCTCAATTTAGAAATCTAAGTGGGAGCGGGTTGGTTTAATATCCCCACAGCCACCATTGCGGGTTCATATGTGATGTGGGTGGACTTGCGCGTTAGCATTAGGACCTTTCTCCATTCGGATGAGTCCAACCACAAGATCGCTAGATTATGAATTTCTAAGTAAGATGACTAGAGTAAGTTTAACTAGGAGAAATGTGATACCCTCTCTATCTGAGGCGCACTATCCTGAGGTAACAAGCTCAGAAGTCACGTAATGGCACACACTTAGTGTACGATCTGTAATATTCCTTCCATCGAGGTTGCGCTGGTTATTTGTACGGTTGAAAGTCTTAGTTTTGAAAACAGAAAAGCTACTGCTTGTATGAAAACCTACTATCCACAGTTGACATATCGCCTATGTTTCAGTATGACAGTGTTCCATTATATCATAGAACTAGATAACGAGGTGTGGAAAGACACAGTAGATCTTGTTATTGGTTAAAGTATTGATATATAAAAAGAATGCTTGTAACTGAGATAGTCTGAATATACTATCGGTATAGGTTATCGTATGATTTGGAAATTAGTTTGTCTAGACTAATTTAATCATACGGATGTGCCCGGGGCATATTGAGCAAGACCAGCTTGGATAGAATAAACTTGTACTGATCGACGTAGTTAATTCGGTCCTAGTGTTCTAATCTCTTAATCCCGAGATTGGGACGGGCATGAGAGTTAGATATCGTATGCTTTGATTTGCCAAAGCGTGCGATTAATTGAGGCCCATACCTCGGTAAGTTGGGTATGCAGTGTTTAGCTTCTTGTGTGCCATTGCTAGTCGGAGGAATCCACGTACCAGTTCGCCAGGTTGATGGTGCTCCTGAGATGAGCTCGTAAGGTTTATTATACTAAACCCGATCGGTGGTCTTTATGTCCGGTATAATAAGAAAGTCGAGTGGTACTAATCTCGGATACTAAGAAGTCGGTGAATTAATTTGTCAGTAAATTGATGAACCGACGAGCACTAGATCTTTGATGTGGGGAGCTAGAAGAATAATAAAATGAACGAAATGTAAAGTCGTTTTTGAGCGGTAGTTCCACAATTGGTTCGTTAGTGGTACGACTAGGGGTGTAAATGAGCCGAGCCGAGCTCGAACTTGCCTATGTTCAGGCTCGGCTCGCCTAAATATGAAGGGGCTCGAGCTAATTTTTTGGAGCTCGAGCTCGAGTTCGTTTAAGAATTGTGAAGCTCGAGCTCGGCTCGCGAGTTCGGCTCGCTAGGCTCGCGAGCCAAGCTCGATTTTGAGTTTGACAAAGTACTCATTAAATTTAATATTAATTCCGTGAGGGAAGAAACCATAAAAGATCATAATCCATAAGAGCATCTCCAACGCATACGCTACGTTTACGTTTGCAGTTACTCTGTTTTATTTTTTTAATATTTTTTTCACCACTATACTTAACAAGTTATTTTTGACGTTTCTGGACATGGTGCAAGTTATTTTTGACGTGGTGGACTGTCTTTGGGGAAAAAATCAGCTTAAATTCACATGAATGGATGTAGACGTTTATGGACGTGGTTCTAGTTGTCTTTGACGTGGTGGTTTGTTTTTGTGAAAAAAAATAGCTTAAATTCACATGAATGGATGTAGACGTTTCTGGACGTGGTGCTAGTTATTTTAGACGTGGTGCTAGTGTTATGAGACGTGGTGGAATATCTTTACTGAAAAAAATTAGTTTAAAATCACATGAATGGATGTAGACGTTTATGGACGTGGTTTTAGTTGTCTTTGACGTTATGGGTTGTCTTTGTTGAAAAAATAGCTTAAATTCACTTGAATGGATGTAGACATTTCTGGACGTGGTCCTAGTGTTTTTAGACGTGGTTCTTGTGTTTTGAGACGTGGTACACTGTCTTTTTGAAAAAAATCAGTTAAAGTTCACATGAATGTATGTAGACGTTTTTGGACGTGTTTCTAGTTGTTCTGAGACGAGTTGAGATGTTTTGTGAAAAAATCAGTTTAAATTCACATGTCTGGATGTAGACGTTTTTGGACGTGGTCCTAGTGTTTTTAGACGTGGTTCTAGTGTTTTGAGACGTGGTAGACTGTCTTTGTGAAAAAATTCAGTTTAGTTCACATGAATGGATGTAGACGTTTTTGGACGTGGTTCTAGTTGTTCTGAGACGATTTGAGATGTTTTTTGAAAAAATCAGTTTAAATTCACATGAATGGATGTAGACGTTTTTGGATAGGGTGATAGTGTTTTTAGTTGTGGTTCTTGTGTTTTGAGACGTGGTTCTAGTAAAGCAGTATACAAAATGTGTTAATTAATTAAGATATTCAAGAAATTATTATAAGGAAAAATTATATATATAAATATATATTTCAAAAATGGGTAGTATTTATATAAGACGTTTTGGAACGTGGCTAATATATTTACAGATGTGCGAGGATGTGGCAGGCTATCTAGGCTATCTAATTTCCCCTACCCCTCGGCTTTCCCTTTTGTTGTGCCTCTGGTGCTTGTCGATTCACCACAAATGTTTGATATTCTTCATTTTCTCTATTATCTTCTTTTGGAGGAGGCAAAGATTCTTGTGGCATGGTGGATAAGGTATGATAGTTCTCCTTATAATACTCCAGTGCATTTTGCTTGACCTCATCCTTGAGCATGTTTGATGGAGACATGAGGATGTTGTATGCATACTTGGCTCTTAATGTGATCATGATGTTTTTGTCCTCTTTAGCCTTCATCAGGAGATTATCATAATCCAGTTCCATATCCCCATCATGCATCTCCATGTGCCTGATTGTGAAAAGAACTTCAGTTTAAGTAAATAAATACTAGCTACCTTGTCAAGATACGTAGAGAATAAGTAATATTACCTGATGCAGTATATAGCGCAATCGTTCCCGTTTGTTGCATCTTGCCATTTTGCAGCAGGGAATAGTATATCTATACCTTTCATCTCTTTGTATTTGGGGTTTTCACTTGATTGTTCCAACAGTATTGAAAGTAACATTTGTAGCATGTCCTTTGGCAATTTGTGATTGGGATTCGGAGGTAAGTTGTTGATTACCATGGCTACTTCAAATGCAAAATTGATCACAAGCAAGGTGAAGTGCTTGTGGTCCAAGAGAGGGAAGAAAACCTGGGAGTGAATAAAAAAAGAATTAGTTTATGTTAATGAATTGATTGTTAATGAATGGTTTTGTGAATGTACTTACAATGTCTGCATTGAAACCATCTAAGGTTCTGTGGTTTCGTGCAAGTTCTTCAATCATCCAGTCACGAAAATTTTTTTTTTGTTTTTCTTTTGAAGAAATTTTGAATATTCCTTCGCCAGTCCAAATTGTCTGCATGAATTGAGATTGTAAATACACACCACGTCCATTAAAAGTGAATAGAAGTACCAATTTAAATGTTCTTATCGAAAATCTTGTTGTGAAGAAGAACCTTTTATAATCAGTATGGTCCCTTTTTTTCCGAGGAAAGCTTCTGATGTAGTTCATGTGGTTGCACCATGCATCTACCATACTGTTAGATAGCCACTTATTGATTGACATGTTGTGGAAATCTAATCTAGTCAGTCCCAGGGTTCCATAGCTGTAAAGTGTTTGCCTGCAATGATATTAGAGTTAGTAAGACGTGGTTAGTAACACGTAGTTGGACGTGGCGACTGTGTACACAGACGTGGTCACTATGTACACAGACGTGGATACTGTGTAAACAGACGTGGCGACTGTGTAAGTGTGTACAGCCTGATGACTATGTGTTGTGTCAAATGATTGAAATATGGAAATTGAATGTACTTACCCAGGTTCGTAAGGGATACCTCTTTTTGTATCCTTTATAAGGAATGCAAAGTTTGTCATGATTTTCTCCTTTTTAGAAAGCTTTAAATCTGGCATTTCCTTCGTTGGAGCCTTCATGTAGCAATAGAATGGACTCCTCAGTGCCAATGGAAGTTTGATTTGACGATGCTTTGGATTTGGCTTTGTGTCTGCTATTTCCAGAGGATTGTCTTCTTCATCCATGATGATTCTGTAGACATTTAAAATGTACCACGTTTAGACAAGTCTATTTACGTAAATGAATGATAGTATTACTTACTTTCTGATTTCATCCTCTGGTTGTGCCTGAGAAGCATCATATTCCTTTTCAAGGTTCCTTGGCATTGGCATTGGCATTTGCTTCTTTGGAGTAGTTAAATCTATGCCCAGGTCGAAGCTTGGCATAGAATCTTTAACTTCTTGAAACCTTTTGTTCAGGAGATTGTTTGTCTCCTGTTGTTGTTTTTCAATCTTTGCAATCTGAGTCAGGATTGCAGCAATGTTGTTGTTTTCTTGTTGAATTTGACTCTGTGGCTTCTCATATGCTGCAAACTTCTTCTCCATCTCTTGTTTAAGGATCTTATCCACTTGATTCAGTATTGCAGGAGTAAGTTCTTGACTCAGATTGGTTGTTGCTGTGTTTGTATCAACAAACTTCTTGTTGAGTTCTTCTTGTTGCTTCTGGAACATCTTTTCAACTTGACTCAACAATGGTGCAACAAATTCAGTGGCAGCTTGACTTTGTACAATTTGATCTTGTTCATATTGTACTATTTCTTTATTCTCATTTTTGAACAGATTTTCCATTTGTTTGCACATCATATGAAGCATCATCAATGCTGGATTATCTTGGATTTCCTTGGTATCGTCCACAAGTTGGATAATGTTGGTCAATCCTTTAGATAATCCATTCAATTCTTGATTCAGGCTTCTGATCTTTGCTTCAACAGGCTATACAAAATCAAATATAAACAACACAGGTGCAAGTGTGATTGAATTAATACTCGCCACGTCTGTGTACACATTCGCCACGTCTGTGTAGACATTCGCCAGGTCTGTGTATCTGTGTACACAGTCGCCACGTCGGTGTACACAGTCGCCACGTCAGTGTACACAGTCGCCACGTCCAAATATGTCTAGTAAATGTGTAAGAGAAATTGTTTTGATTTTGAAATTTACCTGATCTTCCATCTTCGGCATTTCTTTATCTCTGATCTCGGCATCATAATCATCATCATCAGGCTGTAAAATATCAAATTTGTTAGCGAATAATATCTACCACGTCTGTATATATAGCCACCACATCTTTATCTATGGCCACCACGTCCAAATACGTCTAAAACAAGTAATAAGAGTAAGTATTATTTTTTGATTTTGAATATTACCTGATGTTGGTATTCAGGTTCCTTCTGTTTTTGTTGGTCTCCATGTTGCTCATTGTGGTGGTGTTGTTCTTCTTGCTACTCTCCAGGTTGTTGTTCTTTTTGGAGATATTCTCTTGAAATTATTCTTGCCCTTCCAAAACCTCCCAACCTTTTAATCTCCTTTGTCTCTCTTTTGTTATATTTTTCTATGTCCCAATAGGAGAGTAGAGTGGTGTTTGTTGGACGTAGGGCATCACCAGCAAGTCTGACTCCGTCCAGATAGAGTAGCTTTGGAAAAATGAAAAAGTTATAGTTAGCTATGTCTGAAAAAATGATGATTTAAAGTGGACAACGTTTGAAATACTTACCACAAGGAAGGGGAGTGATCCTCTAAACATGGATCTCTTTTCCTTCCAAAGCTCTACTGATTCTTTCAAACCTCTGATTGTGAACTCACACCAGTTCATATTTCTGATGTCATTGACATTTTTGATGCTCTTCAGTATTGCTTGTCGACATCCAAGGTCCTGGAAAGCCCAAAGCAGAGTTGTTGCCATGTAGATTGTGAAGTCAATCTTGAAGTTATCATTGGCATATTCTCTGTTTGCTTTGATATAGGCTGCAATTTGTGTGGTGGTTGGTTTTCTTGGTTTCCCGGTTGTCTTGTCAATTGTTCCTGGATGCCTTGAATGGAAGTTGTTCATGTCATTCTTGTATTCTTCATTGTGTTCTTCATAATGTGTGTATTCTTCAACCCTAATACCACCATGTGGTATTCCTAACACATGATGGACATTTTCTTCTTCTATTTTCAAACTTCCACTTTGCAATCTGATTGACATGCTTGAGAGATCAAAACACTGCAGAGATGCTCTCCTAAAGAACATGGGACTTGTTTTAGATTTACATCCAGCAATGATCCCAGTCCAATCTCTCTTACTGCCTCTCTTTGAACCTCGGACAACACTCTAGTCAGCTTGTACAATCCAGCAGTTGTTGTCCTTGTTTGGAATTTAATCTGTTCTTCTTCTTCTTCTTCATGTTTTGAAAATGAATAAATAAATGTTAGCCCACATACAAATTCCTCATATGTCATGAAAAAGGCTACAACGTCCGAACACATCCTCATACCTTATTCAACTCTCTGTCTTTTTGTTGATTTTTTTTCTGGTGTAGTATTCTTTTTTGTTGCTGTTTTTTTGGCTTTCTGTTTCTTTCTCTGTTGTTTCATCTTCTTCTGATTCAATTTCATCTCTTGGTCTCTTTGTTGGCTTTTTTGTTGGTGGTATTTTGGCTACGGGTTGTTTTTGTGTTGATTATTTTTTGGTTTTAGATTGCTATTTTTGAGGTTTCTGTTTGTGTTTTTCAGGTTCAAGGATGTGTAGTGTTGCTGCTTGTGCAAGGGTTGCTAGATCTTGTTCAGAAATTTTAGGGCTTGGGCTGGCTGTTCTTTTTTTCAGCAAATATTGGTTTAGTGGTATTTGTGATTCATCTTCACTTTGTGTGGGAGACACATGCTGGCTTGGTGAGGCAGAATCATCTTCTGATGCTGATGGTGTGACAAAATCATCATCACAATCATATAACACAAGTTTTCTATTTTGTTTTGTTTTGTTAACCATCCTGCATTGAACATGGGAAATAACCATAAGAAGAAAAAAAAAAAAAAACAAAACAGGAAAAGAAGCGCAATGTCCACTATAATAGGTACCACGTCCCAATACGTCATAAAAATCAATAGCCACGTCCGAAAACATACACAAAAAATTTATTATTCTTTCACAAATACAGACAGCAAAGACATTGTTTATCTACTAAATTCCATAACAAATACTGAAACGTCCAGTATCACAAGAACAAAGTTAATTTTTTCAGAAAAATAATTGACAAACAGACGCGCAACGTCCACTATAGTAGGTACCACGTCCAGATACGTCCGAAAAATAGTAGCGCCAAGTCCAAAAACACACAAATAATTTATTATTTTTTCACAAATAAAAACAGCAAACACATTGGTTTTCTACTAAATAACATTACATATACTGCAACTTCCACTATCACAGACACATTTTTAGTTTTGTCCAAAAAAAAAATGGCAAACAGACGAGCAAAGTCCACTAAGGTAGGTACTACGTCTTTATACGTCCGAAAACAGTAGCGCCACGTCCAAAAATAGTAGCGCCACGTCCGAAAACACACACAATTATATTTTCAGTACAAACACAGATAAAAAACACAATGAAACGTCTAGTAAACACCAATATATCATATTTGATAGTAATAGAGCATTATTTTAAGGGTAATACACGATTATAGCATCATAATATACAACCAAAAGCAAACACAGCAAATACGGGAAAATAGGGTTTCGTAAATCCATTAATTGCAGTAAAATATAGTTCATAGTTTACGATGTAGTAATTTTTGCGACGTATTACCTGTTTTTTTGCTTGAATGTTGTTTTTTTGGAGTTGAAGAACGATGTTCCGATGAACATAGATGAATGTAGCAGAACAACTTGCCCCACTTCCAAAAACAACTAGCACCACGTCCAGAAACGTCTTTGTGAAAAAATTCAGTTTAAGTTCACATGAATGGATGTAGACGTTTTTGGACGTGGTGCTAGTGTTTTTAGATTCGTTTTCAATGTTTTGAGAAGTGGTAGATTGTCTTTGTAAAAAAAATCAGTTTAAGTTCACATGAATGGATGTAGACGTTTTTGGACGTGGTGCTAGTTATTTTTGACATTGTTCAAGTGTTATGAGACGTGGTGGACTATCTTTGGGGAAAAAAATTAGGTTAAATTCACATGAATGGATGTAGACGTTTATGGACGTGGTTCTAGTTGTCTTTGACGTGGTGGGTTATCTTTGTGAAAAAATAGCTTAAATTCACATGAATGGATGTAGACGTTTCTGGACGTGGTGCTAGTTATTTGAGACGTGGTGGACTATCTTTGGGGAAAAAAATTAGGTTAAATTCACATGAATGGATGTAGACGTTTATGGACGTGGTTCTAATTGTGTTTGACGTGGTGGGTTGTCTTTGTGCAAAAAATCAGTTTAAATACACATGCATGGATGTAGACGTTTTTGGACATGGTTCTAGTGTTTTGAGACGTGGTCGACTGTCTTTGTGGCAAAAATCAGTTTAAATTCACATGAATGGATGTAGACATTTTTTTGACGTGGTTCTAGTTGTTCTGAGACGAGTTGAGATGTTTTGTGCAAAAATCAGTTTAAATTCACATGCATATATGTAGACGTTCTTGGACGTGGTACTAGTTATTTTGGTCGTGGTACTTGTGTTCTGAGACGTGGTAGACTGTCTTTGTGGCAAAAATCAGTTTAAATTCACATGAATGGATGTAGACGTTTTTTTGACGTGGTTCTAGTTGTTCTGAGACGAGTTGAGATGTTGGATGGCCATTTTAGTTGTTTTATCTATTTATAACACCTACTTAGATGATCATGAACATTTCTAAGAGTAATATGGTCATTTTAATTGTTTTATATTCACAAAACACTTACATCAGATATCATAAACATTTCTAAGAGTTGAATGGTCATTTTATTTGTTTTATCTCATTACAACTCTTAGATATGAGATCATGATCATTTCTGAGAATTGTATAGCTGTTTTATTTGTTTTATCTTTTCAAAATCCTTAGATAATAGATTATGCACATTTCGGTCCACATCAGAAGTTTTTTTTACGTGTTTCTAGTTGTTCTGAGACGAGTTGAGATGTTTTGTGCAAAAATCAGTTTAAATTCACATGCATGGATGTAGACGTTTTTGGACGTGGTTCTAGTGTTTTGAGACGTGGTGCTAGTGTTATGAGACGTGGTAGACTGTCTTTGTGAAAAAAATCAGTTTAAATTCACATGAATGGATGTAGACGTTTTTTTTACGTGTTTCTAGTTGTTCTGAGACGAGTTGAGATATTTTGTGCAAAAATCAGTTTAAATTCACATGCATGGATGTAGACGTTTTTGGACGTGGTTCTAGTGTTTTGAGACGTGGTGCTAGTGTTATGAGACGTGGTAGACTGTCTTTGTGAAAAAAATCAGTTTAAATTCACATGAATAGATGTAGACTTTTTTTTACGTGTTTCTAGTTGTTCTGAGACGAGTTGAGATGTTTTGTGCAAAAATCAGTTTAAATTCACATGCATGGATGTAGACGTTTTTGGACGTGGTTCTAGTGTTTTGAGACGTGGTGCTAGTGTTATGAGACGTGGTAGACTGTCTTTGTGAAAAAAATCAGTTTAAATTCACATGAATAGATGTAGACGTTTTTTTTACGTGTTTCTAGTTGTTCTGAGACGAGTTGAGATGTTTTGTGCAAAAATCAGTTTAAATTCACATGCATGGATGTAGACGTTTTTCGACGTGGTTCTAGTGTTTTGAGACGTGGTGCTAGTGTTATGAGACGTGGAAGACTGTCTTTGTGAAAAAAATCAGTTTAAATTCACATGAATGGATGTAGACGTTTTTTTTACGTGTTTTTAGTTGTTCTGAGACGAGTTGAGATGTTTTGTGCAAAAATCAGTTTAAATTCACATGCATGGATGTAGACGTTTTTGGACGTGGTTCTAGTGTTTTGAGACGTGGTGCTAGTGTTATGAGACGTGGTAGACTGTCTTTGTGAAAAAAATCAGTTTAAATTCACATGAATAGATGTAGACGTTTTTTTTACCTGTTTCTAGTTGTTCTGAGACGAGTTGAGATGTTTTGTGCAAAAATCAGTTTAAATTCACATGCATGGATGTAGACGTTTTTCGACGTGGTTCTAGTGTTTTGAGACGTGGTGCTAGTTGTTCTGAGATGTGGTAGACTGTCTTTGTGATAAAAATCAGTTTAAATTCACATGAATGGATGTAGACGTGTCAGCACAACTAGCACCACGTCAAAAATAACTAGCACCACGTCCCGAAACGTCTACATCCATGCGTGTGACTTTTAGCTGAATTTTTCACAGGACATAGTCTACCACGTCTCTCTACGTCCAAAACAACTATCGCCACGTCTAGATACGTCCAGCTACGTCCCGCTACGTCCAGCTACGTCCGGAAACGTCCAGTTACGTCCCATAACGTGTTAATTTATTTTATAATATTAAATATTTTTAATATTTTTTAAATTTTTCGTTTTGTAGGCAAGTAACTATCCTTTAACCCTAATCCTAATTCATTTCTCCCTCCATTTCCCCTGGCCAGCCGCAACAACTTTTCTTTTCTTCTTCCTCGCCGAGCCGCCACAAACCGCCGCCGTTTCCGTCTTCTCCAGCGTCGGCTTGGCCTCGCAAACCCCCGAAAAGAATCCCCGTCTTCCCTAGAGTAAAACCTAGCCCTTATCCCTCTCTTCTTTGCCCAATTTTCTCTCTCCCCGTCGCTTCGCGCCACCATTTCTGACCACTCTGACCGTGTTTCGGGTCGCACGTCACCATTGGAATACTCCTCATATACTTGCGAGCAAAACCCACCGATTGGTGTAGATTTTGTTAGTCGGATTTTGATTGGGTATAAAGCGTTGCCGCCACCGTGTCTCCACCGCGAACCACCGCCTTCCGGTGTCTTGTGATCTTGAATTTTATTCTTGCATTCTATTTTTTTATTTGGCTAAACCTTTGAGATCTTGAATTTTTTGTCTTGCAGTTGAGTTCGTCATTATGAGTACAGGAAATCCTCCTCCCCTAATTACAAGTGCTAGTGGTGTTGCAGAAAGTAACAAGATGGATGATGAACTTCAAAATCAAACCTACAATATGAGAGATATGGAGTTGAATTCAGCAAGATCACATGGTTTTGGGGAGCAGAAAGATACCTCAGTAGAAAATGAAGAGGTTTTTCAAACCAATAAAAGGAAGAAAACTTCAAAAGTTTGGGATGATTTTGAAGAATGCATAGAGGATGGGAAGAAGAAAGCAAAATGTCTCCATTGTCATACTATACTTGTTCGTACTTCAGGGGCCACAAGTAGTTTGTTGAGACACAAAGATGGATGTGTGAAGAGAAAACTGAATTTGAAGGTAGCTTCTGAACAACAAAAGTTGAATTTTATGCCAACTGATTTGCCATCAACTTCTATGTCTCTTCTGCATTCTGGTAAGTTTGACATGGAACAAATGAGAGAGGCAGCTTCCCATTGGATTATGATGCATGAGCATCCATTTACCATTTTGGAAGAGGATGGATTTAACTTGATGATGAAGCGAGGACATCCAGAGTGGAAAAAAATTTCTAGAAACACGTGTAGAGCTGACTGTTACAAAATATTTGAGATTGAAAAGAAGAAGTTAAAGAAAAGTCTTGCGGGAGTTAGCAAGATAAGTTTGACTACGGATTGCTGGAAATCAAAAAATCAAAAGATTGAATACATGGTTGTTACTGGCCACTGGATTGACTTCTCTTGGAAATTGCAGAAGAGAGTTTTAAGCTTCATCAACATTCCACCACCAAGAGGAGGTATCCAAATTTGTGATGCATTATTCAAATGCATGAAGGATTGGGATATTGAGAAAAAGGTATTCAGTATTACTGTTGATAATGCTTCTAGTAATAATGTTGCTCTTGAAAATATGAAGAATACCATTCAAAAGTCAAGAGTTTTGCCATGTGGAGGAAAGTTATTTCATGTGCGTTGTTGTGCACATATATTGAACCTATGTGTTCAGGATGGATTGAAGCAGATTGGAGATCTTATTGAAGATGTGAGAGAAAGCGTGGAATATGTTAATCGTTCAGAGGTCAGACGTCTACAATTTATAGAGATTGCACAACAATTATCATTGAAAGAGAGAAAATTGATTCGTGATTGCAAGACAAGATGGAATTCTACCTTTGAGATGTTGAGTTGCGCCCTCAAGTTTAGGGAGGTTTTTGAAATGCTGAGCCAACGTGATCTAAATTATTGTTGCTGCCCTTTAAAAGAAGATTGGGATAAAGCTGAAAAGATTTGCTCTATTTTGGAAAATTTTTGGACAGCAACTCATATTATTTCAGGTACTGACTATCCTACCTCCAATTTGTTTCTTAAAGAAGTTCAAAAAATTAAATCAACATTGGACAAGCATGCTTATCATGAAGATGATTTCATTAGAGAATTAGTTGGCAAGATGAAAGATAAGTTTGACAAATAGCTGCAGTGCTTGATCCAACAATGAAAATGCTTGCTGTTGAATTTTGTTTTCCTAAACTCTATTCTGAGGGTGAGGCACAAGACAACATTTATAAGGTGAAAGATGCACTTCATCGGCTTTATGAAGGGTATGTGGTTGAAAATACTTCTAGTAGAAGTTTACTTCCGGCGAATTCTGATAGTTTTGGTTCTGTTAGTAGTTTTGAAGATCAGCAGCACCTTTCCTCGCGCGGTAAGTGGGATGATTTTGATGAATATTGTGCACAAATTGAGACCGTGGAGCCTAAAAAATCTGAATTGGTAGACTATTTAGAAAAGTCACGACTCAAGAACAATGAGATTCCTGAAAATTTTTCTTGTTTAGAGTGGTGGAAGATGAATAGGATACAGTATCCTATATTATCTAAGATGGCAGCTGATATTTTAGCTATCCCTGTAAGTTCAGTGGCTTCTGAAGCAACATTCAGTGCGGGGACAAGGGTGATTGATTCTTATCGTGTCTCACTTTCCCCTGAGACAGTGCAGGTCTTACTTTGTGGAGGGGATTGGCTTAGATACTCCAATGGAATTAAACACAAGATGAAAGTAAGTTTTACTAATAAAGTTTATAAGTTTCATTTCATTTATTTACTAAGTTGGTAACACTGTTTCTTTATATTTGTTATTTTGTTATAGAAGGATAAGACCTATCAAGAAATTTATCTTCCAATGTCTACTATTTCGTCAAAGTAAGCTCAATCCTATATTTTTTTAGCTTCTCTTATTTGTGCATTCTTAGAGTTTACATGGATTTTAACAGAGCATCCCAAGGTTCCTGTTCCTGAAGAAGAATATTGAGCAGAACAACAAGTGTACAAGAGGGTTCATGAAGTTGCTAAATTTTATGTTTATTTATTTTTTTTGCTAACAGTGACTTCATATGTAATACTCCAATTTACAGTACAGTTAACTCTAAAATCCAGTATCTACAGTATTTTACAGTACATCCACTCCAACCCAAACAACTCTATTTTACAGTAATAATAATATTTTATTCACAAGTATTTGTATTTTTATTATTATATCACTATAATTTTTTTAGGGGTGTACCACGTCTCATAACACTTGCACCACGTCAAAAATAACTTGCACCACGCCCAGAAACGTCTACATCCATTCGTGTGAATTTAAGCTATTTTTTTTCACAAAGACAACCCACAACGTCAAGGACAACTAGAACCACGTCCATAAACTTCTACATCCATTCATGTGAGTTTAAACTGATTTTTTTCACCAAAGATAGTCCACCACGTCTCATAACACTAGCACCACGTCTAAAATAACTAGCACCACGTCCAGAAACGTCTACATCCATTCATGTGAATTTAAGCTATTTTTTTCACAAAGACAACCCACCACGTTAAAGACAACTAGAACCACGTTCATAAACGTCTAAATCCATTCATGTGAAATTAAACTGATTTTTTTTCACAAAGACAGACCACCATTTCTCAAAACACTAGCACCACGTCAAAAATAACTAGCACCACGTCCAGAAACGTCTACATCCATTCAAGTGAATTTAAGCTATTTTTTCAACAAAGACAACCCACAACGTCAAAGACAACTAGAACCACGTCCATAAACGTCTACATACATTCATGTGAGTTTAAACTGATTTTTTTCCACAAAGATAGTCCACCACGTCTCATAACACTAGCACCACGTCTCAAATTACTAGCACCACGTCCAGAAACGTCTACATCCATTCATGTGAATGTAAGCTATTTTTTTCACAAAGACAACCCACCACGTCAAAGACAACTAGAACCACGTCCATAAACGTCTACATCCATTCATGTGAATTTAACCTGATTTTTTTCCCCAAAGATAGTCCACCACGTCTCATAACACTAGAACAACGTCAAAAATAACTAGCACCACGTCCAAAAACGTCTACATCCATGCATGTGTATTTAAACTGATTTTTTGCACAAAACATCTCAACTCGTCTCAGAACAACTATAACCACGTCAAAAAATGTCTACATCCATTCATGTGAATTTAAACTGATTTTTTTCACAAAGACAGTATACCACGTCTCAGAACAAATAGCACCACGTCTCAAAACACTAGGACCACGTCCAAAAACGTCTAAAAAAACTGATTTTGTAGTACGGGACAAAAAACGCACCAAAACTTTTCGACATTTACTTAGCCATTTTCTACCTTTTTCCTTCATAAGGCCATTTTGGTCATTTCATAATTATTTTGATTTTTTTTTTTTGTGATACAAATAGCAAGTCCCAATAAATAAATATATATATATATAATATATAAGCTCGTTAGGCTCGTCGAGCCTAACGAGCCTATATATTACAGGCTCGAACTCGGCTCGTTACCTTAACCAGCCGAGCTCGAGCTCGGCTCGAGCTCGGTCAACTCCGAACTCAAGCCAAGCTTTGACCGAGCCGGCTCGCGAATAGCTCACGAGCGGCTCAGTTCATTTACACCCCTAGGTACGACTAATTATGCATTGGACTAATCGACAAGTGAATTAATTAATTCTAAAGGTTTAATTAATATTTAATTGACTAAGTGTGTTATGCGAAATAATCCTAAGGGTTCGATTAAATTTAATTAACAAAGTAGGTTAATTAACAAAGTAGGGCTCGATTGGAGTTGATTAGTCTAGGGAAGACTAAGGGGTCAACGAAAGTCAAACATTAAGGCCCAATTCAAAAGCTCACTAGGTCTCTCTTGAAGCTCCTTATAAATAATTAAAGTCTTGCATTTACAAGAGATAAGAAAATTTGAAGAGACAATTAACCTAGAGAGAGAATAAATAATCTAGAGAGAGAACTCCATCTTCTTTGTGGAGATCTTTTTCGAAGTCGACTAAGGATCCTTCTATTTCGAAAAATTCGAACCCAAAAGGATGTGCCTTATTTTATAGTGCTGCTGCCCAGTGTTTTTTTTAATGGCTGCTGTCCGTTTTTTTTAAGGCTTCTCCGCCATTAATTAATTAATTAAGGGTGCTGTCCGAATATTAAAGATGCTGCCCAGTTTTCCGCCATTAATTAATTAAGGCTGCTGTCCAAATATTTAAGTTGCTGCCTTGTTTTTTATTGATTTTTCCAGCTGGATTGCTATTCGTATCACAAATTTGCTATTTGTATCACAAAAAAAAATAAAAATAAAAATAAAATAACCAAAATGCCCTTATGATGGAACAATTTTAGAAATTACTAAGTACGGGAAAAAAAGCACCAAAATTGCGTTTTGACCTTAATAGGAAACGCAGAAAAAAACGTTTCCTACATTAAAAAATTAATGACGGTGACATTTTGGATGATTGAAAACGTCAAAACATAACGATTTTAATGACCGAAAACGCAGCAACTTAACGTTTCTATCACTACCAAAACGTCAAACCAGTGCGTTTCGGCCATGGATCGCTCGTTAAAACAGGGCGTTTTGTCCATGGTTCGCTCGCTAAAACGACACGTTTCTAAGCAGCACAAAATAAAAATCGGTTAAACCTTTAAACGGCAACATTGTTGCGAAATGTTTTTCAAAATTAAACTTTGAAAACGCGAATTGAGTTAGATTTTTTCGGCAAAAAACGCAGAAATGGATGGAGGAGATGGCGAATCATCACAAAGACACGGGGCAGGCAAAGGTCTAATGATAAACAAGGTAAAAATCGTTATGAATTTTTTGTTACTTCTGCATTTTAGGGCATAATCGGCCCAATTTTTCGCATTTATTTGCATTGAATCAGTGTTTATTTGCGTTATTTTTGTTCGAAATCTCTGTTTAGGTGCGTTTTAGGTATGTAGAAACGCAATTTGGTAGGGATTTCGGTTCCAATAATCTTTTAGGTCTGAATTTTGGGGATTTAAAATGCAAATTTGGTGCGTTTTCTTGCTGACGGAAACGCCAATGACCAGTGTTTTGAGTGAACTAAAACGCCATCGGCGTTTTGATAGTCCGTCGTGAAGGTCCAATCTATTTATGGACTGGTGTTATTTCGCGGTGATTGGGTAGCAGTTCGGTATTCCTTTTGGGTGGGTTACGAATTTTTGGAAGCGAGTTTTCTTATAGGTTTTTTGATTATTGCTAGATCTATCCCGTAAATAGTTGCCCACTCAACTTCGGAGTGTCGGAGTCATTCGAGGGATTCTTTGGTGGTTTTCACAACCAAAGTTTCAACCTTTTTGTTAAAGATTCGTTCTTTTCGATTTTTGGTGATTCTTAATTGAAAAGAAAAATATTTTCTTGGGCAAAGTTCTTATTTTTTGATTTTGGGTGATTCCAAATTAAAAGAAAAAGATCTTTTCTTGTGGGTTTCGCATTTCAGGATTTGGTATTCTTATTTGCGAGGGACATGCTTCAAAAGTATAATGGTTATCTTCCGCTTTAATTAAAGATTTAATTTTTAGCGTGTCGGTTTAATAAATCGAACTAGTATAAGCATAGATCCATTTAGGGGAAATGAATTTGAGCCTGAGCCGAGTCGAAATTCTCCGATTCTGGAATGCATAGCACGAAAGTGAGATTTTCGATTTAGCCCGGGCTTGTTCTATTTCCTTCAGAAAGCACTAACTATTAGCTACATTGATCAATAGATCGTTTGGTCAGATAGTGTAGTTAATGAACTTGGTTCTTCTCAAACGAATGTGGGTTAGCGTAAACGTCCACACTATTGTGGTTTGCGAGAATCCCGGTGAATTAGATGTCAGTGGTTTAAATTATTGTTTGAGGGAAGTCAATAATTTTTAGAATTTCTTATTTTCAAAATTCTAGAATTAAACACTAAAACATTGTCTGTTTTTTTAATTTACAGTATTCGATATGGCATTCAATCATTTAGATACAACATTGAAAGACATCAAATTAATTGGTCTGAACTATGTCGATTGGAGTCATAATTTTGACATTGTCCTAACGGCTGAGAGAACTCCTGTGAGAGATCATATCATTGACATGATTAGTAACATCAACGAGGTTGAGGTAGTGGGAGGCAAAATCGATGGTGAAACCAATGTCTATATTGTCCTCCAGAACTTGCCTCAAAGCTATGAGCAGTTTTGGTTGAACTACAACATGAATCAATTGTTGTGTACTTCATCCAAGCTCATAGCCGAGTTGGTGGCGGCTAAAAGTCTTTTTCAAGAGAAGAAGCGAGTTTTAGTCGTAGTCAAAGCTTTAGAATCTTCTTTTGAGCCTAAGGCTGGAAAAAAGAAGAGAAAGCTGGAGGGAATAGCTCAAAAGGTGCGAATTGCGCCTAAGCAAGATATTGCAAAGAAGAAGTCGAAAGACAAGTGCTTCAAGTGCAATCAGACGGGACATTGGAAATCAAATTGTCCAAAGCTTAAAAGTACGACAGTTTATGCCTTAATAACTGAGACATGTTTAGCGGCAATTTTTACAAATACTTGGTGTGTGGATTCAGACGCCACTGACCATATTTGTAATTCTTTGCAAGGGTTCCAAGTAACCAGGAAGCTTAGAGAATGCAAGATGGATATCTAATTGGGCGACACTACAAGAGTGTCAGTAGAAGCAGTGGGAGTAGTCAACCTTAATTTCAAAAATTCTAGGCTAGATTTAGTTAATTGTCTTTATGTATAGAGTTTTAGAAAGAACATTGTTTCAATTTCTAAACTTTTAAAGAATGGTTATAAGTTTATTTTTTCTGATGATTCTATTGTTATTAGAAAACATGGTAGAATTATTTGTTCTGGTTCATTAGCTGACAATTTGTTTATAATTAAATCAAACTCCCCTGTTGTGCAAAACATAGAGATAAATGGCTTATCATCTAACACTAATAAAAGGAAAGAACCTTCTAAAACGAATCAAACCTACCTTTGACATCTCAGGCTAGGTTATATAAGCCTTAATAGGATTTAAAAGTTGGTCAGTGATGGACGTTTTGAAGGAAAACAGAACAAGCCCGGGCTAAATCGAAAACCTCACTTTCGTGCAATGCATTCCAGAATTGGAAGCTTTCGACAAAGCTCAGGCTCAAATTCATTTTCCCATGAATGGATCTAGGCTTATACTTATTTAATTTATTAAAACGACATCTAACGAACAAAAATTACACCTTTAATTAAAAGCGGAAGGATTAAAGGTTATACCTTTGAAGCGAAGTCCAACGCAATAAGAACAACCAAATCTTTTTATATGAATACCACCAAAATCCAAAAGATGACTCCAAGAAATCCGGAATACTACGTGGGCAATAATCTATCAGGATTTGCTATCAATATCCTCAAAAACCTATAAAGTGGCTTGCCTGAAAAGTAATTCTCCAAAGCAGCCTAATATACTACCTGACCGGACGCCGGATTGAGGCCATCGCTGAACCACCAGAATTTTGCGCAGCCACTGGAAAAGAACACCTGATCGCTGAGCACAACTCCCTTAACCACTATCTGGACTATGCTACCGTGGATCACCAATGAAGAGATCTACACGGACGGTGCGGATCAATCGCGCCAGGAAGCTGCTCGTTGGAAACCAGTTCTACCGCCAGACGCCGGAGCTGCGCGAGACGCCACTAGAATCCGATCAAGATATTGAGCTTTGAAAATTCGGGAGAGAGAAAGATCTGGGTGACTTCGAGAAGAATTCGATAACACAATTCGATTCCCTCTCTAACCCTTTCTCTCTCTAAAGACAACTTCTTGTCTTGCAAGCAACACTTAATGTTTCTTAAGACATAAGCTTTCTATTTATAGGGAGCTCTGATGGAGACCTAGTGGGCTTTTGAGTTGGGTCTTTTAATTTGACTTTCGTTGACCGCTTAATCTTTCCTAGAGTAATCAACTCCAATCGACCCATTCGAATTATTTTCTTAACCCACTTCGTTAATTTAATTTAATCGAACCCTTAGGATTAATTAATTCATATAGAATTAATTTCTTAATCCACTTTGTCAATTCAATATTAATTAAACCTTTAGGATTAATTAATTCACTTTGTTGATTAGTCAAATACATAATTAGTCGTACCACTATCAGATTAACTATGGAACTACCGCTCAAAAATGACTTTATATCGCGCCACTATATTTTCTTCTATCTCTACACATTAAAGATCTAGTGCTCGTTGGTTTATCAATTTACTGACAAACTAATTCACCGACTTCTTGGTATCCAAGATTAGTACCACTCGACCTTTTTATTATACCGGACATAAAGTCCATCGGTCGGATTTAGTATAATAAACCTTACAAGCTCATCTCGGGAGCACCATCAACCCGGTGAACCGGTACGTGGATTCCTCCGACTAGCAATGACATGTAAGAAGCTAAATACCGCATATCCAACCTACCGAGGTATAGGCCTCAATTGACCGCACTCTTTGGCAAATCAAAGCATACGACATCCAACTCCCACGCCCATCCCAATCTCGGGATTGAGAGACTGAATACTAGGACCGAATTGACTACGCCGATCAGTATAAGTCAATTCTATCCAAACTGGTCATGCTCAATATGCCTTGGGCATATCCGTGTGATTTAATTAGTCTAGATAAACCAATTTCAAAACCACACGATAACCTATACCTATAGTATGTTCAGACTATCTCAGTTGCGAGCATACTTTTAATATATCAATACTTTAACCAATAACGGTATCTACTGTATCTTTGCACATCCTGTTATCTAGTTCTATGATATAATGGAACAATTTAATACTGAAACAAAGTGATATGTCATCTGTGGATATTAGAACCCCGTTATCTAGTTCTATGATATAATGGAACAATTTAATACTGAAACAAAATGATATGTCATCTGTGGATATTAGTTTTTGATACAAGCCATAGCTTTTATGTATTCAAAACTAACACCTTTAAGTTCATTAGAGATTGACAGTTATTCAACCTGCGAATCTTGCATGGAAGGTAAAATGACCAAGATACCTTTTAAGGCAAAAGGTTATAGATCCAAAGAAGTATTAGAGTTGATTCATTCTGACTTGTGTGGACCAATGTTGGTCCAAACACGAGGTTTGAGTATTTCGTGACATTCACGGATGATTACTCAAGGTACGGATACATTTACCTAATGTGCCACAAGTCTGAATGCTTTAGTAAATTCAAAGAGTATCAGGCAGATATGGAGAAATATCATGGTAAAAGTATCAAGACATTGCGATCTGATCATGGTGGTGAGTACTTGTCCCACGAATTTTGAGAATACCTCAGCGAGATCGGAATTCAGTCTCAGTTGTCTGCACCTGGCACACCACAGCAGAATGGTGGTAGTTCCAAAATCAATCCGTTAGTGGTACAGTTAATTTTGTAGTGGGTTAATTGAATAAGTAGAATTAATTAATTAATTATTCCTAAGGGTTAATTAATTAATTAAAAAAATAGAATTAATTAATTAATTAATTAATTAAGTAGTTTTAATTAGAATTAGGAAATCCTAGAGATTAAGAAATCTAATTGGATTTGGATTATTCTATTAGATTAGTTACCTAATTGGATTTGGAAACAAATTAATTATCTAAACCCATTAGGAAAACCAATCCTAAACTAACTTGAGGTCTCTCTTGCAGCTCTATATATAGGGATTAGCAATTACATAATACACAATTCAAGTTTTCAAGACAAGAAAACTAGAGAGAAAAATCCTAGAGAGAGAATTCATATTTTCACTCTCAAAGTCGGATCTTCCAAGCTCCAGTGGCAGAACACTCTCCAAGGTTCGGCTGGCGGTTCACCTCACCAAAACCCTGCGTCGTGTGGAGTAGTGTGCAGCAGCGCGTAGGAGTTCCCGACGACGCGTGGCTTACACGAGTTGAAAATTCGGGCAACGGCGTTTCTGAGAAAATTCTGGTGAGTGGAGTTGTGGTGCTTTTTCTTATCAATTGCTCGTTAGATCATTTCCCACAAACGTACGATCAAGTCTTGAGTTATAAAAGAGAATCATCAAAGTACACGCTTCAAGAGGTAATTCTTAAACTTCCGCTTTTATTAATAATTCATTTGTTGTGTGACAAATCGAATAATTAGAAGCTAAGATCCTACGCAATGGTATTTCAAGCAAGGGTTAGAATAGTAATTGCGCTAGAGCTTAGGCCTGGTCAAGAATTCTGATTCTAGAATGCGTAGCACAAAAGTGAATTTTTGACCGGGCCCGGGCAGATAATCTTTCAATTGGTATCAAAGCTATGGTTTTGACTTTGTGCTTGTTCGATTTGTTATATGGTTTTGTTTGCAAGTGGTTTAGAAATCCCAACTATTATGGTTGCGTTTGTATGTTTTTAAGTAAACCCTGGGACATGTCCGTGTTATTTATTTTTTTAGTAGAAAAATTTTATGTAATCGAAGACGTTATGGTGGATGAATTGATTTTGTGGGTTTTGGTTTATCATTAATTCGTAGAAAACCAAGAAAATTCAGAACGAATTGCAAGAAGACCAAATAACATAGTGGGAGCAGGATAGAAGACCCGGGAACCAAACAGGACAAGCGGGCAGCAAAAGTTTTGCCAGCGGTAGCACTGCTGCGCTCATCGTGCACAGGTACAGTGCACCAGCACATGCGCGAGCCCTGCTGCGCGTGTAGGCCCAGCAAGGGCTGTGAGCACGTGGTACGCCCCATGCGCGCGCTGCCCATTTTTCATTTTTTTGGATGTGTTTTCGAGATCCAATTTTTTTTCAAGACTCAATCAATCTAGTGGCGTGATAGGACACGAGATCAAGGCAGAAGATGGAAACAATTAAAACCATAATAGTCAAGAAATTTATTTTACGATTTTATTTCCCGTATTTACAGTTTTAATTATATGCTTTAATTTTGTGTTGTGTTTAAGATGCATGATTTAAAGCATGTTAGTTTTATATTTGCATATAACTTAGGATTAGTTAATTGCATGTTAAAACCGAAAAAATCCTCATTTTAGAAATCTAAGTAGGAGTGGGTTACTTAATATTCTCATAGTCTCCATTACAAATTCATAAGTGATGTGGGTGGACTTGCGTGTTGGTATTAGGGTCTTCCTCTATATCGAATGAGTTCAACCATAAGATCACTAGTTTTTGAATTTCTAAGTAAGATGACTATAGTAATTTTTGTTGGAGTTGAATACATAAGCTATGCTTGTATTGTACTTTTTCCCAGTAATATATCGATTTATGTTTTGGTTATATCTTGTTGTGCATTATATGTCCATTTATATTATTTAAGAAGATGATGAGGTGTCTTGTGTGACACAGTAGATCTCATCATTGGTTGAAAGACATAATATATAAATGAGGTTCGTAACCGAGACAGCTTTGGACAAAATATCGGTTTAGGTTATTATGTGATTCGGATAATTGGTTTGTCTAAACTGATTGAATCATATAGATATGCCCAGTGCGTATTGAACTTGACCATTAGGAATGATTTGTCTTGTACAATAGACAAATCGTTCTTGGTATTCTATCTCTTAATCCCTAGACTCGAGTGGGCATGAGGATTAGACATAGTGTACTTTGATCTGCCAAAGGGTGAGGTAAATTGTGGCCAATAATCTCGGTAGGTTGGGTGCACATGTTTAGTTGCTTGGTGTGCTCCTGCTTGACGAAAGTGAAACCATGTATCGGTGCGTCCGGGGTGATGGTGCTCCCGAGATGAGCTCTTAATGTTTATTATACTAAACTCGGCCGATGGACTTATGTCCGGTATAGTAAAAAGGTCGAGTGGTACTAGTCTCAAAATTAAAGAGGTTAATTAATTAATTTATCAGTAAATTAATATATTAACGAGCACTATATCTTTGATGTGGGGAGATTATGAATATAAATTAATTAAGTTGTTCCGGAAGTAATTCTGGTGTAGAATGGTTGTCATAATTAATCCGTTAGTGGTATAATTAATTATGTATTGGGTTGTTGACAAAGGTAGATTTAATTAAGTAATTAATTAATCCTTGTGTCAGATGGTTTTGAATCATACCAGGAACTGATTTGGGATAAGTGAATCCCTGTGTCAGTTGGTTGTGAATCATACAAGGAACTGGTTTGGGATAAGTGGATCCCTGTATCAGTTGGATGTGTATCAATCCAGGAACAGGATTGAAGGAAACATAATCCCAGTAGGAAGGCCAATCCTAAACCAACTTGGGGTCTCTCTTGTAACTCTATATATAGACAAGGGATTAGCTATTCAAGACATACAATTCATAAGTTTTCAAGACAAGAAAACTAGAGAGATAAAATCCTAGAGAGAGAAATAAAATTTCTCTCTCATAGTCGAATTTTAGAAGCCTAGGTGCGACAGGTTTTTTATCAATTTTTGGCCTCTTCAAACCGACAACGCGTGTAGCTTTCTCTCTCTCTCCAGGCGGTGCATTTACAGTACGTGCCAAGTGCAGCGGTGCTGGAATTTTCTGGTAGGTGGATTGTGATTATTAGCTGATCAAATTGGTTTCTAGATTTTTGCCCACACAACGTGAGATCAAAGTCTTGAGGCATACGAGAGAATCACCTGAGTGCATGCTTCAAAGGTATTTTCTGAAGTTCCGCTTTTAATTAGAAATTCTGTTGCGTGGTAAATCGAATGAGTGCAAACCCAGATCCTGTGCAATGTTATTTCAAAAGGGTTGGAATAGCATTGTGTGTTGGTGTATATGCCCTAATGAGGGCTATTTATGTAAATAAACTTTGAGGGTTATTTATGTAAATAAGACATTTGTCGTTTGATTGATTATTTATCTGATGAGTTAATTTCATGAAATTATATTCTTGTGCATATTGAATTTTATGAAATCGATCCGCCAAAAGAAACACTCCATGGACTGTTAGATCATGAGTGATTCTTTTGAGTAGTACTCGTACGAGGATCCTTAGACCAGAAATCACTGCATAGTCTTAGGTGAATTAGAGTGTGCTTTGACATATGCCTAACGGGACCGTAACAGGTTGCCAAGTACGGGTATGATTGGGTACACTATGAGTCACGCTAAGGTATGTAGGTGAAGTGATGGGACTACAAGTCTCTCTTAAATGAGAGATGATATCTTGGCCGCTTGATAGTGAACTGAGAAGTGCATGGCCGTGCCCAAGAAATGATAAGGGTTATCATTTGCTTGATTAAGTTCAGTGTCACTAAGAGATCAAGTAAAACGTTTAGCTATATAAGGATGATTGGTTCCATGCCTTATGCTAAACAGGATATCAGTGTAAAGGACATTACGTAGTATACTCGGAAGGTTGTGTTGAATCACCATTCGACCCTCCGTTCTGAATTGTGTAGTCATTATGTCTTGCTAGAGACCACTAATGATTTATGGATTAATTAATGAGATTAATTTATTCATTGTCAATTTGGAATGGACCTACAGGATCGCACATAAGTGAGTTCGATGAGTCAGAATTAATTAAATTGCCTGTTCTAAGTATAAGAGTTATACTTAAATAGATAATATTTAATTAAATGGTTTAATTAAATATTATTGAAGAGTTTTATGGTATTAATTAAAAGTTAATTAATTACCTGGGAAGAATTGAGTTGAGCTGATAAATCAAGGGACCTAATTGTGAATTAAGGTTCTTGACCCATCAGCCTGATCCATGGACCAATGGGTTGATCCATGGTGTTGGTAAAACCCAACTCAGTAAATAATTAATTAATTATTATTAATTATTATTTATAATTAATTAAAACAGATACTTCTCTAAAATCAGAGAAGTATCTGGAGTCTGTTAAAAAAGTTTTAACAGACTCAGTTTTTAAATATACGTTTGAAATTTTTTAAAAAAACAATCAGACTTCAGGAGACACGTTCTTCCAAGAAAAAAAAAAATTATTCTTCCCACAAAGAGAAAAACGTTTTCTCTAAACAGGCAAAAATTTTGGGGCTAGCACCGGTTCTGAGAGAACTCCAGTGCAAGAACGTAGAGACAATTCGCTTGAATTGTTCTGTGGTGGTGAACGCAGTCTTCCCAAAGGATCCAGGCGGCTGCACAACCGATTACGCGTCGAGGGTAAGACCCGAATCCTTTAGCGTTTAGGGATTCCGCCATTTAATTTAGAATTAAATGCCTAAACGTAAAACAACAGTGGTATCAGAGCGAGGTTGAAAAAAATCGGGTATAAGATTTTTTTTTTTTTTTTGCAAAATCGTTTTGAAAAGAAAAAAAAAAAAATTTTTTGCTTGAAGGTCGCCGGATTCTGGGAATTCTTCGCCGGAAATTTTTCCGGCCGGCCGGAAGTTCGCCGGAAAAACGTATACTGCTCAAAAATTGGATTTTTGGCCTGAATTTTCTGTGCGTTCTGTTCTTTTCTTCATGGGAAACTATTTCGGACTTGTTTCGTTTCAAAAACATTTGTTGAATGGTTGTTTTTTTGAAGAAATTTTTCTGGGTTTACAAAAACCCACTTCGCCGGGAAAATTTATTTTTTTTCTCGTTTGTTTTTTTTTTAAAAGCCGCTGGGTTGATGTTGTTTTCGCTGGCTGCTTCGTCGAGGCCGGGGAAATGTTCCTCGCGCCGCGGAGAAACGGATTGACGGAAATCGTTTTCGTCGGATTCGTCGCGCCGACGGAGTTTTCGAAGTCCGGTCGCGGGTTTTTCCTTCGTCGTTCGATGAGTCGCCAAGGTCGACTTCGATTCGATCGGGGTCGGACCGGGGCGAAGAGGCGACGTCCGGCGCTGTGAGCAGCGCCGGAATAGGCGAATTGTTCGCCGGAAAAACCAGGGCGACGCCGGCAGCAAATCGGGGAAGAAGAAAGGAGGCGGCGGGGGCTGGTGCCCTAATTGGGCTGAAATGACCAGTTTACCCCCGCCGCACTCCAAAATCCCGAAAATGCCTGCGTTTAAAAATTCTTTTAAAATTTGCAAAATAACCCCAGAAGTTTTAATCTTTAAAACCCTAAGCCCAGAATTTTGGTTATTTACGAAATGACCCCAAGAGTTTCAGAAAATTAAAATTTTAAAAAAATTTTCTGAATTTTATTTAATAAGATTTTAATTAAATAATCTTATTAGATAAAGATAGGATTAATTTAGAATTTTATCCTATAAATTTGAATTTTGAAATAAATTATCTTAATTAGATTAGGATAATTAGAAAAGATAAATAAATAAATAATTAATTAGATTAATTAATTGTTATTTATTTATTTTATTTAATTATGATGCTTAAATTTAAATTGTTTAAATTTTATGTGAAGCATCATAATTATGCTAGCATGTTCATGCATCATTCGATTAAAATAAATGAACATGGGATTGATTAAAATTGATCATGACACGATCAATTTTAATAGTGTAAGAGTTACACAATCCCTAATTAAATGATTCGGCCTAATAAAATTGGCTTGTATGAAGCATATGCAATTGTGTGTTTTTCTATGCATGAATTGGGCTTAAAATTTATTATTTAAATTTTTGGGCCTGCGAGCCATTTTAAAATTGGGCCTGCGTGCCTATTAAATAATTATGTAATAGTTAGGCCCAAAAAGGAGGTTCCAAAGGAGTCCATGGTGGAGCTCAGGAACGGAAGCCCAAAATGAAGGCCCAAAAGGAAGTTTTTTTTTTTGTTAAAAGGCCCTGTAATAGATTAGAGCCCAATTCATCGCATTTTCGCAATTTTATGTTTTGTGAATGAATGAAAACGACAATGCATGTTAAGCCGATCAAACTAAAATCCCAAAAACCCGAGTTGATTTTGCTTCCATACTTGGGGGCCCGCTTGAGCGTTGAACGTCTGGTGGACTTGGAGAGCCCAAGGGCCTCAGGTTTTCTTCGTGCGGCGGGTTATTGCATAATAGTGCCCAACTTTATCACTACCATTAATGAGTGGAAAAACTGTTTGGGTATTAGATGCCCGACTTTATCACTACCACTTGTTATGGAAAAACTGTGTGGGTGTCTATTGATGTGATGCCTTGAGGGATGGTTTAACTTGGGAAAATTAATCCTAGCTTGACCCGATAAGTTGACTAGGGATTAATTTTGCAAAGATAGGATGGTGTCAAACATTTGGAATGTTCATCCTATCACCGAAAAGTTGCATAGTGATGCAATTGGAAATCGTTAAATTACATAGGGATGTGATTTGAACGTTGCCTACCAAAAGAGCCCAATCCCTACGATACTTGCCAAAGCAAGACTGGGGTTGATTCTTTGTGGATTTTCGGCCCACAATCTAGCACCAACACAAAATTGTTTGGGATTTCAATTTTGGCTATTGTGGAAAATATTTTAAAACTCATTCTAATATTTTGCATTTTCTTTTGTAGAAATGGCATCTACTAGCACTAATACATCTAATCTCACTCTAAGAAGCATTTTGGACAAAGAAAAGCTTGTTGGTCCAAACTTCTTAGATTGGGAAAGAAACTTGAGAATCGTTCTCAAACAAGAAAGGAAGCTAAATATCTTAGATGCTGCTTTACCTGAACCACCAGTAAATGCTACGGCTGCGGTTCAACGAGCATGGGAAAAGCTGAAAAGCGATTCCGATGACGTGACATGTATGATGCTCGCGACTATGTCAGGCGAGCTTCAGAAACAATTCATGAATTCGGAAGCGTTCCAAATTTATGTGTCACTAACGGAAATGTTCCGTGAACAAGCCCGTAACGAAAGGTTCGTTACGATAAAAGCATTGATCTCGTGCAAGATGGCGAAGGGTTCGTCAGTAAGCACGCATTTGATCAAGATGAAGGGGTATATCGATACCCTAGAGAGATTAAATGCACCTCTTTCTAGAGAGTTAGCCATTGACATCATCTTGGCTTCACTGCCTGATGATTACAATGACTTTGTGGTGAACTACAACATGCATAACATGGAGAGGACGATTCCTGAGCTCCATGGAATGCTTAAAAATACTGAGCAAACCCTTCGGAAGGCAACGCCAGTACTTGTTGTGGAAAAGGGTAAGGGCAACAAGAGAAAGTTTAAAGGCAAGGCAAAAGTTGCTGAAAACAAGAAGCCTCGCAGTAAGACTGCTCCTAAGGCTCAGCCTCAAACTCCTCCTGCTAAGAAAAATGCTCAGAAGGACGCAGTATGTTTCCATTGCAATCAGAAGGGGCATTGGAGAAGAAACTGCAAGCTGTTTCTTGAAGAGAAGAAACAGAATCCTTCGGCTTCAGGTATCTTTGTTATTGAGATTAATCTTTCTATGTCCACCTCATGGGTATTAGATACCGGTTGTGGGGCTCACATTTGTACTGATGTGCAGGGACTGAGCAATAGAAGGATGACAAAGAAAGGCGAAGTAGATCTCCGAGTAGGCAACGGGGCAAGAGTTGCAGCCGTTGAAGTTGGAGATTACATTTTGTCTTTGCCTTCCGGTTTAAACATTGTTTTAGAGAATTGTTATTATGTACCTACTATGAGTAGGAATATTATTTCAATTTCTTGCTTGGATATCAAAGGATTTCGTTTTATTATTGGTAATAAATCGTTGTCTTTATATCAAAAAGATGTTTTATATGGAGTTGCAAATTTGTGCAATGGCCTATATATCTTGGATTTGACCCAAGAGAAACCGGTATATAACATTGAAAAGAAAGCCAAATTAATTCAATCTGATTT
The DNA here is from genome assembly GCA_030378225.1 of Knoxia roxburghii. NCBI lineage: Eukaryota > Viridiplantae > Streptophyta > Magnoliopsida > Gentianales > Rubiaceae > Knoxia > Knoxia roxburghii. The sequence continues at coordinate 36,594,294 of CM059415.1, read as the reverse complement.
AAGTCCAACATATCTATGGCACTGTCGTCTAGGCCATGCAAATGAGAAGCGAGTTCAAAGACTTCATAAGGATGGAGTGCTTGGTTCATTTGATTTTGAATCATATGACACATGTGAACCCTGTTTGCAAGGCAAAATGACGAAGAGTCCTTTCAGCAAGAAAGGCGAGAGGACTAGTGAGCTATTGGCACTAATACATACAGATGTATGTGGACCGATGAGCACACAAGCCAGAGGTGGATTTGAATACTTCGTGACTTTTACCGATGACTATAGTAGATATGGTTATGTCTACGTAATGAGGTATAAAAGTGAAACTTTTGAAAAGTTCAAAGAGTTTAAAAATGAAGTAGAAAATCAGTTAAATAGAAGGATTAAGGCTATTCGCTCCGATCGGGGAGGTGAATACCTTAATGATGAGTTCGATGGCTATCTAAAACAGTGTGGAATTGTTTCACAGCTGACTCCGCCAGGAACACCTCAATGGAATGGTGTATCCGAGAGGAGGAATCGGACCTTATTAGATATGGTTCGATCTATGATGGGCCAAGCGACTCTCCCTATGTCCTTTTGGGGTTATGCCCTCCTTTCAGCTGCCTACTTACTAAATCGTATTCCATCTAAGGCAGTAGAAAAGACTCCATATGAGATGTGGACGGGTCAAAAACCCTATATGTCATATCTACGAGTTTGGGGTTGTCAAGCTCATGTAAAGCGTTTACAAAGTAGTAAGCTTGAACCTAAAACTGACAAATGCCTGTTTGTGGGATATCCTAAGGAAACTAAAGGATATCAATTCTACAATCCAACTGAGAACAAAGTGTTTGTTGCTCGGGGAGCCACTTTCTTAGAGAAAGATTTTCTCTACAAGAAAGATAGTGGGAGTAGAATAGAACTCGGAGAAGTTCCAGAACCACAAGAGAATGTAGAACGATCTACAGAAACTGAGATGGAAGTTGACATGGGAACTCATGAAGATGAGCAGCCTGAGTCAACAACACAAGAACCTAGAAGGTCTAGTAGATCTCGTCATGAACCTGAGAGATACGGATTTCTCGTAACTGACGATCAAGATTTGATCTTGGTGGACTCTAATGAGCCCGTGAACTACAAACAGGTTTTAGAAAGTCCAGATTCAGATAAATGGCTACAAGCAATGGAATCTGAAATGCAATCCATGAGGGACAATAAAGTTTGGACTTTGATTGATCCTCCTGTTCAGACAAAGGTTGTCGATTGCAAGTGGATTTTCAAGTTAAAACCTGGCGGGATCTTCAAGGCACGACTAGTGGCTAAAGGTTTCAGACAGACTCATGGTATAGACTATGATGAAACCTTCTCCCCTGTCGTGATGCTCAAGTCCATTCGGACTATGCTCGCCATAGCTGCATATTATGACTATGAGATATGGCAGATGGATGTTAAGACGGCTTTCCTGAATGGAAACCTACTCGAGGATGTTTATATGAAACAACCCGAGGGATACATCGATCAAGAGCATCCAAATCGTGTATGCAAGCTTCAGAGGTCCATCTACGGACTAAAGCAAGCATCTCGGAGTTGGAATCTTCGTTTTAACGAGGCAGTAAAAGGTTACGGCTTCATAAAGAACGAAGATGAGCCTTGTGTTTACAAGAAGGTTAGTGGGAGCAAGATAGTTTTCCTTGTCCTATATGTGGACGACATCCTACTCATAGGAAATGACATTCCCATGATGAAAGACATCAAACAATGGTTGGGGACTGTATTTTCTATGAAAGACTTAGGAGAAGCCGAAATGATACTAGGTATCAAGATCTATAGAGATAGGTCAAAAAGGCTTCTAGGACTAAGTCAAGAAGGGTACATAGACAAAATATTGAAGAGGTTCAATATGTCTAACTCCAAAAATGGTAAGGTACCATTTAGACATGGCCTTCTCTTGAAGAAGAACCAAGGTCCTTCAACAAGAGAGGAGAGGGATACAATGAGTAGAGTACCATATGCTTCGGCAATAGGATCTATCATGTATGCCATGTTATGTACCCGCCCGGATGTCGCACATGCACTGAGCATGACTAGCAGATACCAACAAGATCCAGGAACAGATCATTGGACTGCAGTCAAAGCAATCCTAAAGTACTTGCGAAGGACTAAAGGATTGATGCTAGTGTATGGAGGACAAGAACAGCTCATCGTACAAGGTTACGCTGATGCTGCTTTCCAAACAGATCAAGATGACATGAAGTCACAATCAGGCTACGTGTTTAGTCTGAATGGCGGTGCAATAAGTTGGAAAAGCTCAAAGCAAGATACAACAGCCGATTCTACAACAGAGTCTGAGTACATTGCTGCATCCGATGCGGCAAAGGAAGCTGTTTGGTTAAGAAAGTTCGTGTCAGACATCGGAGTGATACCGAGTATCCAAGATCCGATAGAACTTTTCTGTGACAATAACGGGGCCATCGCACAAGCTAAGGAGCCTCGGTCACACCAGAAAACCAAACATATACTCAGAAGGTTTCACCTCATCCGAGAGATCATTGATCGAGGAGATGTGAAAGTGTGCAAGATAGGGTCAGACGACAATGTAGCAGATCCTCTCACAAAAGCTCTACCGCAGTCAAAGTTTGATAGACATGTAATAGAGCTTGGTCTTAAACAGTTTAGGACATAGCCCTTCAACGGGCAAGTGGGAGATTGTTGGTGTATATGCCCTAATGAGGGCTATTTATGTAAATAAACTTTGAGGGTTATTTATGTAAATAAGACATTTGTCGTTTGATTGATTATTTATCTGATGAGTTAATTTCATGAAATTATATTCTTGTGCATATTGAATTTTATGAAATCGATCCGCCAAAAGAAACACTCCATGGACTGTTAGATCATGAGTGATTCTTTTGAGTAGTACTCGTACGAGGATCCTTAGACCAGAAATCACTGCATAGTCTTAGGTGAATTAGAGTGTGCTTTGACATATGCCTAACGGGACCGTAACAGGTTGCCAAGTACGGGTATGATTGGGTACACTATGAGTCACGCTAAGGTATGTAGGTGAAGTGATGGGACTACAAGTCTCTCTTAAATGAGAGATGATATCTTGGCCGCTTGATAGTGAACTGAGAAGTGCATGGCCGTGCCCAAGAAATGATAAGGGTTATCATTTGCTTGATTAAGTTCAGTGTCACTAAGAGATCAAGTAAAACGTTTAGCTATATAAGGATGATTGGTTCCATGCCTTATGCTAAACAGGATATCAGTGTAAAGGACATTACGTAGTATACTCGGAAGGTTGTGTTGAATCACCATTCGACCCTCCGTTCTGAATTGTGTAGTCATTATGTCTTGCTAGAGACCACTAATGATTTATGGATTAATTAATGAGATTAATTTATTCATTGTCAATTTGGAATGGACCTACAGGATCGCACATAAGTGAGTTCGATGAGTCAGAATTAATTAAATTGCCTGTTCTAAGTATAAGAGTTATACTTAAATAGATAATATTTAATTAAATGGTTTAATTAAATATTATTGAAGAGTTTTATGGTATTAATTAAAAGTTAATTAATTACCTGGGAAGAATTGAGTTGAGCTGATAAATCAAGGGACCTAATTGTGAATTAAGGTTCTTGACCCATCAGCCTGATCCATGGACCAATGGGTTGATCCATGGTGTTGGTAAAACCCAACTCAGTAAATAATTAATTAATTATTATTAATTATTATTTATAATTAATTAAAACAGATACTTCTCTAAAATCAGAGAAGTATCTGGAGTCTGTTAAAAAAGTTTTAACAGACTCAGTTTTTAAATATACGTTTGAAATTTTTTAAAAAAACAATCAGACTTCAGGAGACACGTTCTTCCAAGAAAAAAAAAAATTATTCTTCCCACAAAGAGAAAAACGTTTTCTCTAAACAGGCAAAAATTTTGGGGCTAGCACCGGTTCTGAGAGAACTCCAGTGCAAGAACGTAGAGACAATTCGCTTGAATTGTTCTGTGGTGGTGAACGCAGTCTTCCCAAAGGATCCAGGCGGCTGCACAACCGATTACGCGTCGAGGGTAAGACCCGAATCCTTTAGCGTTTAGGGATTCCGCCATTTAATTTAGAATTAAATGCCTAAACGTAAAACAACATTGTGCTAGCATCTAGGCCTGGCCAGAGATTCCGATTCTGGAATACATAGCACGAAAGTAAGTTTTTGGCTAGGCCCGGGCAGATAATCTTTCAATTGGTATCAGAGCCTGGTTTTGGGTTTTGTGCTTGTTCGATTTATTACATGGTTTTATTTTGCAGGTGGTTAAGAAATTCCGACTATTATCGTTACGTTTGTATGAGTTTTAATTAAACTCTGGGACATGTCCGGATTTGATTTTATTATGAATATTTGTAGTAGTATAACCACGTGCTGGAAGCTGTGTAGGATGAGATAAAATCTGTAGTAGGATTTTTTCTATGTAATTTCGTTGATTTAATTTTCCTAGAAAGCCTTGTAGTAGGAGAATTAATTTTTTCGAAGCCGTTATGGTAGGCAACTTGAATTCGTGGGTTTTGGGTTATCGTTAATTCGTAGAAACCCAGGAAAACCCAGAACCAATTGCAAGAAAACCAAATAGCGTGGGAAAAAGCGAATGAGGGATTGGCGGCATGGGGCGGCGCCGGCAACCGCCAGCGGCAGTAGCAGTGTGCGCTGCTGGGTCGCGTGCCCTTTGTGCGTGCTGCATGCGTGCGGCCCGTTCGGGCTGCGTTTTGGCCCGTTTTTTCTCCAATTTTCATTTTTTTTGAGTTCAAGACTCTCTGCATTGAGTGACGTGGTGGGACACGAGATCAAGGCAAAAGATGGAAGCGATTAAAACCATAATAGTTGGGAAATTTATTTTTCGTATTTATTTCCCGTATTTATTATTTTAATTTTTTATGCTTTATTTTTATACTGTATTTTGGATGCATGATTTTAAAGCATGTTTGTATTATGGTTGCAAATAAATTAAGGTTAGTTAATTGCATGTTAAAACTGAAAAAATTGTCAATTTGGAAATCTAAGTGGGAGCGGGTTAGTTTAATATCCCCATGGCCACCATTACGAGTTCATATGCAATGTCGGTGGGCTTGCGCGTTGGCATTAGGGCCTTTCTCCATTCGGATGAGTCCAGCCCCGAGATCGCTAGATTATGAATTTCTGAGTAAGATGACTAGAGTAAGTTTAACTAGGAGAAATGCTACAACCTCTCAATCTGAGGCGCACTATCCTGAGGTAACAAACTCAGAAGTCACGTAATGGCATACACTTAGTATACAATATGCAGTATTCCTCCCGCGAGGTTACGCTGCTTATTTGTATGGCTGAAAGCACCGACTATTAGCTACATTGATCAATAGATCGTTTGGTCAGATAGTGTAGTTAATGAATTTGGTTTTTCTCAAACGAATGTGGTTTAGCGTAAACGCCCACACTGCGTGGCTTGCGAGAATCCCGGTGAATGAGATGTTGGTGGATTAAGATTATTGTTTTAAGGGAAGTCAATAATTGTTAAAATTTCCTTGTTTTCAAAATTGTAGATTAGATAACTAAAACGTTGTCTGTTTAATTATAGTATTCGATATGGCATTCAACCCCTTAGCTACTATATTGAAAAACAACAAGTTAACTGGACATAATTATGTCGATTGGAGTCGTAACTTGGACATTGTCCTTATGGCTGAGAGTACTCCTGTGAGAAATCATATCATTGACGTGATTAGTAACATCAACAAGGTTGAGGTAGTGGGAGGCAAAATCATTGGTGAAACCAAAGTCAATATTGTCATCTGGAGCTTACCTCAAAGCTATAAGCAGATTCGGTTGAACTACAACATAAGTAAGATGTTGTGTACTTCATTCGAGCTCTTGGCAGAGTTGGTGGAGGCTAAAAGTCTTCTTCAAGAGAAGAAGTGAGCTTTAGTTGCAGGCAAAGCTTCATAATCTTCTTCTGAGCCTGAGGCTAGAAAGAAGAAGAGAAAGCTTGAGGGAATAGCTCAAAAGGCGCAGATTGCGCCTAAGGTAGATATTGCAAAGAAGAAGTCGAAAGACAAGTGCTTCAAGTATAATAAGACGGGACATTAGAAATCGGATTGTCCAAAGCTTATAGGTACGATAGTTTCTGCCTTAATTACTGAGACATGTTTAGCGGCGATTCCCACAGATACTTAGTGTGTGGATTCAGGTGCCACTGACCATGTTTGTAATTCTTTGCAAGGGTTCCAAGTAACCCGGAAGCTTAGAGAGGGCGAACTGGACATCGACATGGGCGACACTACAAGAGTGTCAGTAGAAACAGTGGGAGTGGTCAATTTAAATTTCAAAAATTGTAGATTATAGTTAGTTAATTTTCTTTATGTACCGAGTTTTAGAAAGAACCTTATTTCGGTTTATAAACTCTTGAAAAATGGTTATAAGTTTGTTTTTTCCTGATGAGTTTGTATTTATTAGAAGAAATGGAAAACTTATTTGTTCTGGTTCATTGGCTGAAAATTTATTTGTGGTTAACTCTAATTCCCCTGTTGCGCAAAACATATAAACAGATAGCTCTTTATCTAACATTAATAAGAGGAAGAAACCTTCTGAAATGAATCAAACATATCTTTGGCATCTCAGGCTAGGTCATATAAACCATAGTAGGATTCAGAGGTTGGTCAATGATGGACCTTTAGGTTCATTAGAGATTGACAGTTATGCAACCTGCGAATCTTGCTTGGAAAGTAAAATGACCAAGAGACCTTTTCAGGCAAAAGGTTATAGTGCTAAAGAAGTATTAGAGTTGATTCATTCTGACTTGTGTGGACCAATGATGGTCCAGGCATGAGGTGGGTTCGAGTATTTTATGACGTTCACAGATGACTACTCAAGGTACGGGTACATTTACCTAATGCGTCATAAGTCTGAATGTTTTGGCAGCTTCAAAGAGTTTCGGGCAGATGTGGAAAAGCAACAGGTAAGAGTATCAAGACACTGCGTTCAGATCGTGATGGAGAGTACCTGTCCCATGAATTTCGAGAATACCTCAATGAGGTCAGAATTCAGTCTCAGTTGTCTGCACCTGGCACGCCACAGCAGAACGTTGTAGCAGAAAGGAGGAATCAGACTCTCATGGAAATGGTTAGGTCTATGATGAGCTATAATGATTTTCCAAGTTCGTTCTGGGGATATGCCTTCAAAACGGCGATGTATATTCTTAATCTTGTACCATCTAAAACCGTGCCTTCCACCCCATTAGAGTTGTGGAATGGGCGCAAGCCCAGTCTAAGACATCTCAGAATTTGAGATTACCCAGCACATGTGCTTAAGGCAGATACGGCTAAGTTAGATGCAAGAACTGAATTAATGCTGTTTGTAGGATATTCTAGGGGAATGAAAGGCAGTCTCTTTTACAGTCCTAAATATCAGAAGGTGATGATCAGTACCAATACTAGATTTTTAGAAGAGAACTATGTCTTAGACCACATGCCCAAGAGTAAGATAGTACTAGAAGAGCTTAGACGACAAACTGCTAATCCTGATGCACCAGCACATGTAGATACTGTTGGGAATTGTCTAGGTGTTTAATCCAATTAAACAGCGGAATCCTAAACTATGAGGATCGGGTCTTACCCTTGAAGCGTAATCGGTTGCGCACGTCGCCTGGCTCCTCTGAGAAGATGGCGTTTTGTTGTCTCCAAAATCCTTCCTTGAAGGATCCTCTACTCTCAAGCACGAAAGCCTTCGCAGGTTGGTGCTAGCCAATCTTGCCTACCCGGAGAATTTGGGAAATCTGTGTATTTTTCTGATGAGAATTATTCCAAAAATCTATCTCCTACAATTATATCCCTAGGATATTTGTAGAGAATTAATTTCCAAAATCAGTATTGTAATTTATCCAATTATAACTTAACTGATTTTAGTAATTTCCAAATCAGTATTATTACCAAATATTATTTAACTGATTCCAAGTCAGTATTTAAATAATATTTACTAATTCCAAATCAGCCTTAAATAACACTTTAATGATTTGGGTTATACACCAAGCCCATGGATCAACCCATGACCCATGGATCAGGCTGATGGGTCAAGAACTTCAATTGCAATTAAGTCCCTTGATTTATCAGCCCATCCCAATTGTTCCCAGGTAATTAATTAACTATTAATTAATACCACCGAACTTTCCAATAATATTCAATTAAACCATTTAATTAAATCTTATTTATTTAAGTATAACAATTATACTTATTGTAGGCAAGAATACTTATTCTGCATCATTGGACTTTCTTATGTGCGATCCTGTAGGCCCATTCCAAATTGGCAACGGATAACTCAATCTCATTGATTAATCCATAAGTCATTAGTGGTCTCTAGCAAGACATAATGACTACCCAATTCAGAATGGAGGGTCGAATGGAGATTCAACACAACCTTTCCGAGCAAACTGCGTACGATCCTCTACATCGATATCCAGCTTAGCATAAGGCATGGAACCATCATCCTTATGTAGCTAAGCGTTTACTTGATCTCTTAGTGACACTGAATCCATCAAGCAAATGATATCCTTATCATTCCTTGGGCATGGCCATGCACTTTTCAGTTCACTATCAAGTGGCCAAGATATCATCTCTCACTTAAGAGAGATTTGTAGTCCCATCACTTCACCTACATACCTTAGCGTGTCTCATAGTATACCCAATCATACCCGTACTTGGCAACCTGTTACGGCCCCGTTAGGCGTATGTCAAAGCACACTACAATTCACCTAAGACCATGTAGTGATTTCTGGTCTAAGGATCCTAGTACCAGTACTACTCAAAAGAATCACTCATGATCTGGTTAGTCCATGGAGTGTTTCTTTTGGCGGATCGATTTCATGAATTTAAATATGCACAAGGATATTACTATCATGAAATTAACTCATTTGATAAACAATCAATCAAGCGAAAAATATCTTATTTACATAAATACCCTCAAAGTATATTTACATAAATAGCCCTCATTAGGGCACATTCACCAACAATCTCCCACTTGCCCGATGAAGGGCTATGTCCTAAACTGTTTAAGACCAAGCTCTATTACATGTCTATCAAACTTTGACTGTGGTAGAGCTTTTGTGAGAGGATCTGCTATATTGTCGTCTGACCTTATTTTGCACACTTTCACATCTCCTCGATCAATGATCTCTCGGATGAGGTGAAATCTTCTAAGTATGTGTTTGGTTTTCTGGTGTGACCGAGGCTCCTTAGCTTGTGCGATGGCCCCGTTATTGTCACAGAAAAGTTCTATCGGATCTTGGATACTCGGTATCACTCCGATGTCTGACACGAACTTTCTCAGCCAAACAGCTTCCTTTGCAGCATCTGATGCAGCAATGTACTCAGACTCTGTTGTAGAATCGGCTGTCGTATCTTGCTTTGAGCTTTTCCAACTTATTGCACCGCCATTCAGACTAAACACGTAGCCTGATTGTGACTTCATGTCATCTTGATCTGTTTGGAAAGCAGCATCAGCGTAACCTTGTACAATGAGCTGTTCTTGTCCTCCATACACTAGCATTAATCCTTTAGTTCTTCGTAAGTACTTCAGGATTGCTTTGACTGCAGTCCAATGATCCATCCCTGGATCTTGTTGGTATCTGCTAGTCATGCTAAGTGCATGTGCAACATCCGGACGGGTACACAACATGGCATACATGATAGATCCTATTGCCGAAGCATATGGGACTCTACTCATTGTATCCCTCTCCTCTCTTGTTGAAGGACCTTGGTTCTTCTTCAAGAGAAGGCCATGTCTAAATGGTACCTTACCATTTTTGGAGTTAGACATATTGAATCTTTTCAATATCTTGTCTATGTACCCTTCTTGACTTAGTCCCAGAAGCCTTTTAGACCTATCTCTATAGATCTTGATACCTAGTATCGTCTCAGCTTCTCCTAAGTCTTTCATAGAAAATACACTCCCCAACCATTGTTTGATGTCTTTCATCAAAGGAATGTCATTTCCTATGAGCAGGATGTCGTCTACATATAGGACAAGGAAAACAATCTTGCTCCCACTAACTTTCTTGTAAACACAAGGCTCATCTTCGTTCTTGATGAATCCGTAACCTTTTACTTCCTCATCAAAACGAAGATTCCAACTTCGAGATGCTTGCTTTAGTCCATAGATAGACCTCTGAAGCTTACATACTCGATTAGGATGCTTTTGATCGATGTATCCCTCGGGTTGTTTCATATAAACATCCTCGAGTAGGTTTCCATTCAGGAAAGCCGTCTTAACATCCATCTGCCATACCTCATAGTCAAAATATGCTGCTATGGCAAGCATTGTCCTAATGGACTTGAGCATCACGACAGGGGAGAAGGTTTCATCATAGTCTATACCATGAGTCTGTCTGAAACCTTTAGCCACTAGTCGTGCCTTGAAGATCCCGCCAGGTTTTACCTTGAAAATCCACTTGCAATCGACAACCTTTGCCTGAACAGGAGGGTCAATCAAAGTCCACACTTTATTGTACCTCATGGATTGCATTTCAGATTCCATGACTTCTAGCCATTTATCGGAATCTGGACTTTCTAAAACCTGTTTGTAGTTCGCGGGCTCATTAGAGTCCACCAAGATCAAATCTTGATCGTCAGTCACGAGAAATCCGTATCTCTCGGGTTGGTGACGAGATCTACCAGATCTTCTAGGTTCTTGTGTTGTTGACTCAGGTTGCTCATCTTCATGAGTTTCTATGTCAACTTCTATCTGAGTTTCTGTAGATCGTTCTACATTCTCTTGTGGTTCTTGAACTTCTCCGAGTTCTATTCTACTCCCATTATCTTTCTGATACAGATATTCTTTCTCTAAGAAAGTAGCTTCTCGAGCAACGAACACTTTGTTCTCAGTTGGGTTGTAGAATTGATATCCTTTGGTTTCCTTAGGATATCCCACAAATAGGCATTTGTCAGTTTTGGGTTCAAGCTTATTACTTTGTAAACGCTTTACATGAGCTTGACAACCCCAAACTCGTAGATAGGACATATAGGGCTTCCGACCCATCCATATCTCATATGGAGTCTTATCTACTGCCTTAGATGGAATACGATTCAATAAGTAGGCAGCAGAAAGGAGAGCATAACCCCAAAAGGATGTAGGGAGAGTCGCTAGGCCCATCATTGATCGAACCATATCTAATAAGGTCCGATTTCTCCTTTCGGATACACCATTCCATTGAGGTGTTCCCGGTGGAGTCAGCTGTGAAACAATTCCACACTGTTTTAGATAGCCATCGAACTCATCAGTAAGGTATTCACCTCCCCGATCGGAGCGAATAGCCTTAATCCTTCTATCCAACTGATTCTCTACTTCGTTTTTAAACTCTTTGAACTTTTCAAAAGTTTCACTTTTATACCTCATTAAGTAGACATACCCATATCTACTAAAGTCATCAGTAAAAGTCACGAAGTATTCAAATCCACCTCTGGCTTGTGTGCTCATTGGTCCACATACATCCGTATGTATTAGGGCCAATAGCTCACTTGTTCTTTCACCTTTCTTATTGAAAGGACTCTTTGTCATTTTGCCTTGCAAGCAGGGTTCGCAGGTATCATATGATTCAAAATCAAATGAACCAAGCACTCCATCCTTGTGAAGCTTTTGAACTCGCTTTTCATTTGCATGGCCTAATCGACAATGCCAAAGGTATGTTGGACTTAAATCATTTTTAGATGATTTAGCTTTCTTTTCTATGTTATAGACTGGTTTTTCTTGGGTCAAATCCAAGACATACAGACCGTTACACATATTTGCAACTCCATATAAAATATCATTTCGATATAAAGATAACGAATTATTCTCTATAATAAATCGAAAACCTTTATTATCTAAACTCGAAACTGAAATAATATTTCTGCTCAAAGCAGGTACATAATAACAATTTTCAAGTTCGATATTTAAACCAGAAGGTAAAGACAGAGTGTAATCTCCAACTTCAACAGCAGCAACTCTTGCCCCGTTGCCCACTCGGAGATCTACTTCACCTTTCTTTGTTATCCTTCTATTTCTGAGTCCTTGCACATTAGTACAAATGTGAGCCCCACAACCAGTATCTAATACCCATGAGGTGGACATAGAAAGATTTATTTCTATAACAAAGATACCTGAAGCTTGTTCACGAAACATTTCCGTCAGTGACTCATAAATTCGGAACGCTTCCAAATTCATGAACTGCTTTTGAAGCTCGCCTGTCATAGACGCTAGCATCAAGCACGTCACATCATCGGAGTCGCTTTTCAGCTTATCCCAGGCTCGTTGAACATTTGCCGAAGCATTTTGTGGTGGTTCAGGTAAAGCGGTCTCTAAGACATGTAGCTTCCTTTCTTGTTTGAGAACTATTCTCAAGTTTCTTTCCCAATCTAAGAAGTTTGGTCCAACCAATTTACCTTTATCCAATATACTTCTTAGAGTAGAGTTTAAGATAACATTTGTGCTAGATGATGCCATTTCTACAAAGAGTAAATGCAAAATATTAGAATGAGTTTTGAAAAATGTTTTCCACAATAGCCAAAATTGAAATCCCAAACAATTTTGTGTTGGTGCTAGATTGTGGGCCGAAAATCCACAAAGAGTCAACCCCAGTCTTGCTTTGGCAAGTATCGTAGGGATCGGGCTCTTCTGGTAGGCAACGTTCAAATCACATTCCATGTAATTTAACGCTTTCCAATTGCATACCATGCAACTTTTCGGTGATAGGATGAACATTCCAAATGTTTGACACCATCCTATCTTTGCAAAATTAATCCCTAGTCAACTTATCGGGTCAAGCTAGGATTAATTTTCCCAAGTTAAACCATCCCTCAAGGCATCACATCAATAGACACCCACACAGTTTTTCCATAACAAGTGGTAGTGATAAAGTTGAGCATCTAATACCCAAACAGTTTTTCCACTCATTAATGGTAGTGATAAAGTTGGGCACTATTATGTAACAACCCGCCGCATGAAGAAAACCTGAGGCCCTTGGGCTCTCCAAGTCCATCAGACGTTCAACACTCAAGCGGGCCCTTAAGTATGGAAGCAAAATCTTGGGTTTTTTGGGATTTTAGTTTGATCGGCTTAACATGCATTTTTCGTTTATCATTCATTTGCATAAATAAAAGAATGAAATTAAAGCCATGAACTGGGCTCTAGTCTATTACAGGGCCTTTTAAAATCTTCATATTCGGCCTCCTCTCCTGGGCTCCATCATGGACTCCTCTTGGAACCTTCTTTTGGGCCTAACTATTACATGATGATTTTATAGGCACGCAGGCCCAATTCAAAATTGGCTCGCAGGCCCCAACTTTTAAAACGTTAAAATTAAAAGCCCAATTCATGCTTTGAACACATAAAATGCATATGCTCATACAAGCCGTTTTTAATTTAAGCCGATTAATTTTAAGGATTGTGTAACTATTACAGAATTAAAATTGATCGTGTCATGATCAATTTTAATCAATCCTTCTGTTCATTTTACATTTATCCAAAATGATGCATGAACATGCTTGCATAATTATGATGCTTCAAATAAAATTTAAACAATTTAAATAAGCATCAAAATTAAAGTAAAATAAATAAATAAACAACAATTCAAAATTTAAACTAATTAATTAATTATTTATTTATTTATTTATATTTTTTCTAATTATTTTAATCTAATTAAAATAATTATTTTAAAATATATCTAATTATCTAATTAAGATAAGTTTAAACTTATAGGATAAAATTCTAAATTAATCCTATCTTTATCTAATAAGACTATTTAATTAAAATCTTATTAAATAAAATTCAGAAAATTTTAAAATTTTAATTTTCTGAAACTTTTGGGGCGTTTTGGTAATTAAAATAAAATTATGGGCTAGGGTTTTGAGGAGGGCTCAAAGTCCAGGGGCCATTCTGCAATTTTAAAACTATTTTAAAATCTGGCTAGACGGGGGCAGTTCAGTAATTTACCGAAATTCCCGGGCTTAGGGTTTTAAAGGAACAAAACTTCTGGGGTCCCTATGCAATTTTAAAACAATTTTAAAACTGATGGTATTTTAGGGTTTTGAGGCTGCGGCGGGGGCATTTTGGTAATTTCAGCCCCTAGGGCTTCAACCGCCCGCCGCCAGCCTCCGGTCGTCTTCCTCGGCCAGTTTGCGATTCCCGGCGAGAAACGAAAAATTTCACGGCGTCATCGATGAACACCGTTCATCTCGTCCGATCTCTCCCGGTGATCTGGAATTCCCGATGATCGAAGAACCATCATCGATCTTCGAAGATCCAAACGGAAATCTCGTCCAACAAAATTTCCGGCTACCCCGATTTTCCGACGAAATTCGAAGAACGAACTTCTCCGTCCGACAAGCAACAAAACCCTTTTAAAACAATTGGAAAATCATCGGAATCATCCCGGTCACAAAACCCAGCCTTTAATACTCAATTTTCAGAGCAAAAACATCCCCAAAAACCTTTGTTTAAACTCGTTTCTCCGGCGGTCGGTTTCGAAAACCCAAGGAAAAAAAATTTCGATTCTCAGAAATCATTTTAGTTTTGAAACCCAAATCACCCGAAAACGATTTCCGGGAGAACGAAGAACAAAACCCTCAAAGAATTTTGAACCAAAATCATGAAATCTGGCCATATCGGGCGCTCGCGATTTCCGACGAGAATCCGGCCGGTCAGAAAATTTTCCGGCCGGTCGATATCAACCCAGTCCGGCGGAGCTTCAAAATAATTTCCAGAAAAATTTTTAATTATTTTTTCCAGTTTTTTTTTTTTCTTTTGCTTTCTAAAAGCCCGATTTTTTCCAAAATTTTATTAAAATCAATTTTAATTAAAATCCAATTACTTTTAATCAAAATCAATTTTAATTTTAACACTAAAATTATAAGCCTTGCTCTGATACCACTGTTGGGAATTGTCTAGGTGTTTAATCCAATTAAACAGCGGAATCCTAAACTATGAGGATCGGGTCTTACCCTTGAAGCGTAATCGGTTGCGCACGTCGCCTGGCTCCTCTGAGAAGATGGCGTTTTGTTGTCTCCAAAATCCTTCCTTGAAGGATCCTCTACTCTCAAGCACGAAAGCCTTCGCAGGTTGGTGCTAGCCAATCTTGCCTACCCGGAGAATTTGGGAAATCTGTGTATTTTTCTGATGAGAATTATTCCAAAAATCTATCTCCTACAATTATATCCCTAGGATATTTGTAGAGAATTAATTTCCAAAATCAGTATTGTAATTTATCAAATTATAACTTAACTGATTTTAGTAATTTCCAAATCAGTATTATTACCAAATATTATTTAACTGATTCCAAGTCAGTATTTAAATAATATTTACTAATTCCAAATCAGCCTTAAATAACACTTTAATGATTTGGGTTATACACCAAGCCCATGGATCAACCCATGACCCATGGATCAGGCTGATGGGTCAAGAACTTCAATTGCAATTAAGTCCCTTGATTTATCAGCCCATCCCAATTGTTCCCAGGTAATTAATTAACTATTAATTAATACCACCGAACTTTCCAATAATATTCAATTAAACCATTTAATTAAATCTTATTTATTTAAGTATAACAATTATACTTATTGTAGGCAAGAATACTTATTCTGCATCATTGGACTTTCTTATGTGCGATCCTGTAGGCCCATTCCAAATTGGCAACGGATAACTCAATCTCATTGATTAATCCATAAGTCATTAGTGGTCTCTAGCAAGACATAATGACTACCCAATTCAGAATGGAGGGTCGAATGGAGATTCAACACAACCTTTCCGAGCAAACTGCGTACGATCCTCTACATCGATATCCAGCTTAGCATAAGGCATGGAACCATCATCCTTATGTAGTTAAGCGTTTACTTGATCTCTTAGTGACACTGAATCCATCAAGCAAATGATATCCTTATCATTCCTTGGGCATGGCCATGCACTTTTCAGTTCACTATCAAGTGGCCAAGATATCATCTCTCACTTAAGAGAGATTTGTAGTCCCATCACTTCACCTACATACCTTAGCGTGTCTCATAGTGTACCCAATCATACCCGTACTTGGCAACCTGTTACGGCCCCGTTAGGCGTATGTCAAAGCACACTACAATTCACCTAAGACCATGTAGTGATTTCTGGTCTAAGGATCCTAGTACCAGTACTACTCAAAAGAATCACTCATGATCTGGTTAGTCCATGGAGTGTTTCTTTTGGCGGATCGATTTCATGAATTTAAATATGCACAAGGATATTACTATCATGAAATTAACTCATTTGATAAACAATCAATCAAGCGACAAATATCTTATTTACATAAATACCCTCAAAGTATATTTACATAAATAGCCCTCATTAGGGCACATTCACCAACAGATACACAGATGATGCACCTCCACAGGTGGTGCCTCGTCATAGTGGGAGGGTTATGAGATAGCCCGATAGGTTCATTGGCGTGGGAGAGGCCTCAGACCTAGTCCCAGGCGCGCCTGAACCTGACCTGGTTAACCACAATGAGGCTCTTCGAGATAAAGATGCAGAGTCTTAGCGTAAGGCAATGATACCTGAGATGGGGTCAATGGACCACAATCAAGTTTGGGAGCTTGTGGACCTGCCTGATGGGTTCAATCCCATTAGATACAACGTAAGGGAGGACCTGATGGGAAGGTGGAAACCTTTAAAGTTAGACTGGTGGCGAAGGGGTATACTTAGAAAGAGGGAATAGATTATGAGAAACCTTCTCCCCGGTAGCCATGCTTAAGTCAATCCGGATTCTCTTGGTCATAGCAGCTCATTTAGACTATGAGATTTGGCAGATAGATGTCAAGACAGCTTTCCTAAACGGAAGTCTTGAGGAAACCATCTTTATGCAGCAACCAGAGAGATTCATTAAAAAAGGTCAAGAGCATAAGGTTTGCAGGCTTAAAAGGTCCATTTACATACTTAAGCAGGCATCCAGATCTTGGAATATCCAGTTTGACTGGGTAATCCAACCCTACGGATTTACTCAGTGTCCGGATGAGCAATGCGTGTACCGCATACGTGATGAAAACTCAGTGGTGTTTCTTGTGCTTTACGTAGATGACATTCTATTGATTGGCAATAACAAGAAAGTGTTATCAGAGGTAAAGGCATGGCTGTCTAAGCAGTTTGATATGAAGGACTTAAGGATAGAGAGACATATCCTTGGGATCAAGATAATTCAAGATCGTAGGAAACGTTCGTTAACGCTCTTCCAAGCTTCGTACATAGATACGATTCTGGCCTGTTTTAACATGCAAAACTCTAAGAAAGGTTTTCTACCTTTCAGACATGGAGTGTATGTATATAAGGAACAGTCCCCTAAGACTGTTGAGGAGATAAAGGCCATGAAGACAGTTTCTTATGCTTCGGTAGTAGGAAGTCTCATGTATGTCATGTTGTGTACGAGGCCTGATATCTGTTATGCCATTGGCATGGTAAGCAGATATCAGAGTAACCCCGGGAAAGCTCATTGGGAGGCAGTAAATTACATTCTCAAGTATTTGCGCAGAACGAGGGACCAAGTTCTGGTCTATCAGGCGCCTGAGCTGGTACCCCGAGGTTACACAGATTCAGATTTCCAAGGCGGCAGGGATAAGAGCAAGTCTACCTCCAGGTATGTGTTTACTCTTGGAGGTGGAGCCATAGTTTGGCAGAGTGTCAAGCAGAAATGCATGGCGGACTCTACCATGGAGGCTAAGTACATTGCTGGATCAGAGGCAGCGAAAGAAGTAGTATGGCTCAAGAACTTCCTAGTGGACTTAGTTGTGATT
The DNA here is from genome assembly GCA_030378225.1 of Knoxia roxburghii. Taxonomy (NCBI): domain Eukaryota; kingdom Viridiplantae; phylum Streptophyta; class Magnoliopsida; order Gentianales; family Rubiaceae; genus Knoxia; species Knoxia roxburghii. The sequence goes on along the minus strand of CM059415.1, from coordinate 36,576,520 downwards.
CCTCGTTTGCAAAAGTCTATCACGGTTTATTGTGATAACAATGGTGCAGTAGAAAACTCGAAGGAACCACGAGCCCACAAGGCGATTAAACATATACAGCGCAAGTACCACCTGATACGAGTTATCGTAAAGAGAGAAGATGTGGTCGTGGCTAAGATAACATCAGAGGATAAACTTGCAGATCTTTTCACGAAGACATTGACTTCGAAAGTCGTTAAGGCTCACGTGGAGGGCATTGGAATCAAATACTTAGGAGAGTCATGACAGTTTTTCTAGATATATAGCAGCAGAATGTATAGGAGTTGTATGTAGTTGTATACTTAAAGCACAACTTAGGTATTAATGGGAGATTGTCGGAGTTGAATACATAAGCTATGCTTGTATTGTACTTTTTTCCAGTAATATATCTTGTTGGGCATTATATGTCCATTTATATTATGTAAGTAGATGATGAGGTGTCTTGTGTGACACAGTAGATCTCATCATTGGTTGAAAGACATAATATATAAATGAGGTTCGTAACCGAGACAGCTTTGGACAAATTGTCAGTTTAGGTTATTATGTGATTCGGATAATTGGTTTGTCTAAACTGATTGAATCATATAGATATACTCGGGGCGTATTGAAATTGACCATTAGGAATGATTTGTCTTGTGCTGATTTAATAGACAAATTGTTCTTCGTTTTCTATCTCTTAACCCCTAGACTCGAGCGGGCATGAGGATTAGACATAGTGTACTTTGATCTGCCAAAGGGTGAGGTCAATTGTGTCCAATAATCTCGGTAGGTTGGGTGCGCATGTTTAGTTGCTTGGTGTGCTGCTGCTTGTTGAAAGGAAACCATGTACCGGTGCCTCCAGGGTGATGGTGCTCCCGAGATGAGCTTCTAATGTTTATTATACTAAACCCGGCCAGTGGACTTATGTCCGGTATAGTAAAAAGGTCGAGTGGTACTAGTCTCAGAATTAAAGAGGTTAATTAATTAATTTTTCAGTAAATTAATATATTAACGAGCACTAAATCTTTAATATGGGGAGATTATGAATATAAATTAATTAAGTTGTTCTGGAAGCAATTCTGGTGTCTGATGGTAGTGCCATAATTAATCCGTTAGTGGTACGATTAATTATGTATTGGGTTGTTGGCAAAGGTAGATTTAATTAAGTAATTAATTAATCCTTGTGTCAGTTGGTTGTGAATCATACCAGGAACTGGTTTGGGATAAGTGAATCCCTGTGTAAGTTGGTTGTTAATCATACCAGGAACTGGTTTTGGATAAGTGGATCCCTGTATCAGTTGGATGTGTATAAGTCCAGAAACAGGATTGAAGGAAACAGAATCCCAGTAGGAAGGCCAATCCTAAACCAACTTGGGGTCTCTCTTGTAACTCTATATATAGACAAGGGATTAGCTATTCAAGACATACAATTCATAAGTTTTCAAGACAAGAAAACTAGAGAGATAAAATCCTAGAGAGAGAAATAAAATTCCTCTCTCATAGTTGGATTTTAGAAGCCTAGGTGCGGCTGGTTTTTTATCAATTGTTGGCCAAAATTTTGGCCTCTTTAAACCGGCAGCGCGTGTAGCTTTCTCTCTCTCCTGGCAGTGCGTTTCCAGTACGTGCCAGGTGCAGCGGTGCTGGAATTTTCTGGCTGGTAGATTGTGGTGATTAACTGATCAAATTGGTTTCTAGATTTTTTCCCACACAACGTGAGATCAAAGTCTTGAGGCATACGAGAGAATCACCTAAGTGCATGCTTCAAAGGTATTTTCTAAAGTTTCGCTTTTAATTAGAAATTGTGTTGCGTGGTAAATTGAATGAGTGCAAACCCAGATCGTGTGCAATGTTATTTCAAAAGGGTTGGAATAGCATTGTGCTAGCATCTAGGCCTGGCCAGAGATTTCGATTCTGGAATGCATAGCACGAAAGTGAGTTTCTGGCTAGGCCTGGGCAGATAATATTTCAAGTTTAAATTTGACAAATGCGATACCCTCTCAATCTGAGGTGCACTATTCTAAGGTAACAAATTCAGAAGTCACGTAATGACACGCACTTAGTGTACGATTTGTAGTATTCCACCTATCGAGGTTACTCTGCTTATTTATACAGCTAAAAGCACTGATTATTGGCTACATTGATCAATAGATCGTTTGGTCAGTTAGTGTAGTTAATGAACCTAGTTCTTCTCAAATGAATGTGGGTTAGCGTAAACGTCCACACTATCGTGGCTAGTGAAAATCCCGGTGAATGAAATGTCAGTGGATTTAATTATTATTTGAGGGATGTCAATAATTGTAGAATTTTATTTTCAAAATTCTTGGACTAAAACATAGTCTGTTTGTTTATTTTCAGTATTCGATATGGTATTTAATCCATAAGCTACAATATTGAAAGACAACAAACTAACCGGTCTGAATTATGTCGATTGGAGTCAAAATTTGGACATTGTCCAGACGGCTGAGCAGTATAAGTTCATGCTCACTGATGTTTGTCCAAATGTTCCTGATGATGAATCTCTTCAAGAGGATAGGGATGCCTATACGAGGTGGAGAAAAGCATATGAGATGGCGTGGAGTTACATTCTGGCATCAGTGTCGAATGTTCTGCAACATTAGTTTCATCCTATAATCTCCGCCTTTAGCATAATGGCTCACCTTAGAGAGATGTTTGCTCATCAAGGCAGGACAGCAAGGCAGGCAACCATGAGAGATTGACAGTTCATTAGAGATTGACAGTTACTCAACCTGCGAATCTTGCTTGGAAGGTAAAATGACCAAGAGACCTTTCAAGGCAAAAGGTTATAGAGTAAAAGAAGTATTGGAGTTGATTCACTCTTACTTGTGTGGACCAATTTCGGTCCAAGCACAAGGTGGGTTTGAGTATTTTGTGACTTTCACAGATGATTACTCAAGGTACGGATACATTTACCTAATGCGCCACAAGTCCGAATGCTTTAGTAAATTTAAAGAGTATCGGGCAGATGTGGAGAAACATCACGGTAAGAGTATCAATACCTCAGTGAGGTTGGAAATTAGTCTCAGTTATCTGTACCTAGCACACCAAAGCAGAATGGTGTAGCAGAAAGAAGAAACAGAACTCTCGTGCAAATGTTTAGGTTAATGATGAGCTATAGTCATTTGCCTAGCTCGTTTTGAGGATATGCCTTAGAAACTGAAATGTACAGTCTAAATCTTGTACCATCTAAAACCGTGCCTTCAACCCTTACAGAGTTATGGAACGCGCGCAAGCCCAGTCTGTGACATCTCAGAATTTGTGGTTGTCCAGCACATGTGCTTAAGGCTGATACGGGTAAGTTAGAAATAAGAATATAAGTTATGTTATTTGTAGGATATCCTAGAGGAATGAAAGGTGGTCAATTCTATAGTCTTAAAAATCAGAAAGTGATAGTAATAACGTCAGATTTTTAGAGGAAGAATATATTCTATATCACAAGCCCAAGAGTAAGATAGTACTAGAAGAACTTAGAAAACAATATGATAATCCTGATGCACCAGCACAAATAGATACACCACACACTACACAAGATATCACAGTTGATGCGCCTACACAGGTGGTGCTTCGTCATAGTGGGAGGGTTGTGAGACAACCCGACAGGTTTATTGGCGTGAGAGAAACCTCTCCTAGGCGCTCCTAAACCAGACCCTGTGAACTACAAAGAGGCTCTCCAAGATAAAGATGCATAATCTTGGCGAGCAGCAATGACATCCGAGATGGGGTCGATGGACCACAATCAAGTCTGGGAGCTTGTGGGCCTGCCTGATGGTTTTAAACCCATTGGATATAAGTGGGTCTACAAACGCAAGAGAGAACCTGACGGAAAGGTTGAAACCTTTAACTCTAGGATTTTGGTGAAGGGGTATACTCAGAAAGAGGGAATCGATTATGAGCAAACCTTCTCCCCTGTAGCCATGCTTAAGTTAATCCAGATTCTCTTAGCCATAGCTGCTCATTTAGATTATGAGATATGGCAGATGGTTGTCAAGATAGCTTTCCTTAACGGAACTCTTGAGGAAACCATCTTCATGGAGCACACACAGGGATTCGTTGAAAAAGGCCAAAAGCATAATGTTTGCAGGCTTAAGAGGTCTATTTATGGACTTAAGATGGCATCCAGATCTTGGAACATCTGGTTCAATGAGGTAATCCAATCCTACGGATTTACTCAGTGTCTGGATGAGCAATGTGTGTACCGCAGATGTGATGGAAACGTGGTGGTGTTTCTTGTGCTTTACGTAAATGAAATTTTACTAATTGGCAACAATAAGAAAGTGTTATCAGACGCAAATGCATGGTTGTCCAAACAATTTGATATGAATGACTTAGGAGAAGCAGGACATATCCTTGGGATCAAGATAATTCGAGATCGTAGGAAATGTTCGTTAACGCTTTCTCAAGCTTCATATATAGATACGATTCTGGGCCGTTTTAACCTGCAGAACTCCAAGAAAGGTTTTCTACCTTTTAGACACGGAGTGCATCTATCTAAAGAACAGTCTCCAAAGACTGTTAAGGAGATAGAAGCCATAAAGACAATTCCTTATGTTTCGGTAGTAGGAAGTCTCATGTATGCCATGTTGTGTATGAGGCCTGATATCTGTTATGCCGTTGGCATTGTAAGCATATATCAGAGTAACCCCGGGAAAGCTCATTGGGAGGCATTAGAATGCATTCTCAAGTATTTACGCAGAATGAGAGACCAAGTGTTGGTCTATCAGGCGCCTGAGCTGGTACCCCGAGGTTACAAAGATTCAGATTACCAAGGCGACAGGGACAGGAGCAATTATACCTCAGGGTATGTGTTTACTTTGGAAGGTGGAGCCATAGTTTGGCGGAATGTCAAGCAGAAATGTGTGGCGGACTCTACCATAGAGGCTGAATACTTTGCTGCATCAGAGGCAGTGAAAGAAGTAGTGTGGCTCAAGAACTTCCTAGTGGACTTAGATGTGGTTCCTGGTTTGCAGAAGTCGATCACAGTATACTGTGATTACAATGGTGCAGTAACAAACTCAAAAGAACCACGAGCCTACAAGGCTAGTAAACACATACAGCGCTAGTACCACCTGATACTGAAAGATTATCTGCTCGGGCCAAGCCAGAAACTCACTTTCATGCTATGTATTCCAGAATCGGAATCTCTGGCCAAGCCTAGACTCTAGCACAATCGCTATTCCAACCTTTTTGAAATAACATTGCACATGATTAGGGTTTGTACTTATTCGATTTACACGCAACAAAAATTATTAATTAAAGTGGAAACGTAAGAATTATCTATTGAATCGTATACTCAGGTGATACTCCAGCAAGAGCTGTGCGCACGCAGCACACCCAATGCACGCGCGACCTGTTTTCTAATTTTTTGGATGTGTTTTTGAGATCCAATTTTTTTTCAAGACTCAATCTATCGAGTGGTGTGAACGTTGTGTGGGAAACGATCAAATGAACCAACGATCAACAATCCAACACAATTGAGTCTACGGAAAAATCCAGCAACCAAGCTGCCCGCGCGTGTTACTACATGCGCCGCCGCAATACCGCTTCACGCGCCGCCGCCTTCAAAACCACGAGCCGCTGGGAGGGGAGAGGAAAAGAAGAGCCGGCCGCCGATTTGTTGGATTGTGTTTAGGCATTTAATTCTAAATTAAATGGCGGAATTCCTAAACACTAAGGATTCGGGTCTTACCCTCGACGCGTAATCGGTTGTGCAGTCGCCTGGATCCTTTGGGAAGATTGTGTTCACCACCAAAGAACAATTCAAGCGAATTGCCTCTACGTTCTTGCACTGGAGTTCTCTCAGAACCGGTGCTAGCCCCAAAATTTTCCTGTTTTATGAGAAAACGTTTTTCTCTGGGAAGAATAGTTTTTGGAAGAACGTCTGTTGTTTTAGTTTTAGAGAGTCTGTTCTTTTAAAAAACTTTTCCACACGTATATTTAAAACTGAGTTTGTTAAAACCATTTTTAACAGACTCCAGATACTTCTCTGATTTGAGAAGTATCTGTTTTAATTAATAATAAATAAATAATAATTAATAATAATTAATTAATTATTTACTGAGTTGGGTTTAACCAACACCATGGATCAACCCATTGATCCATGGATCAGGCTGATGGGTCAAGAACCTTAATTCACAATTAGGTCCCTTGATTTATCAGCTCAACTCAATTCTTCCCAGGTAATTAATTAACTTTTAATTAATACCATAAAACTCTTCAATAATATTTAATTAAACCATTTAATTAAATATTATCTATTTAAGTATAGCACTTATACTTAGAACAGGCAATTTAATTAATTCTGAATCATCGAACTCACTTATGTGCGATCCTGTAGGCCCATTCCAAATTGACAATGAATAAATTAATCTCATTAATTAATCCATAAATCATTAGTGGTCTCTAGCAAGACATAATGACTACACAATTCAGAACGGAGGGTCAAATGGTGATTCAACACAACCTTCCGAGTATACTACGTAATGTCCTCTACACTGATATCCAGTTTAGCATAAGGCATGGAACCAATCATCCTTATATAGCTAAACGTTTTACTTGATCTCTTAGTGACACTGAACTTAATCAAGCAAATGATAACCCTTATCATTTCTTGGGCACGGCCATGCACTTCTCAGTTCACTATCAAGCGGCCAAGATATCATCTCTCATTTAAGAGAGACTTGTAGTCCCATCACTTCACCTACATACCTTAGCGTGACTCATAGTGTACCCAATCATACCCGTACTTGGCAACCTGTTACGGTCCCGTTAGGCATATGTCAAAACACACTCTAATTCACCTAAGACTATGTAGTGATTTCTAGTCTAAGGATCCTCGTACGAGTACTACTCAAAAGAATCACTCATGATCTAACAGTCCATGGAGTGTTTCTTTTGGCGGATCGATTTCATGAAATTCAATATGCACAAGAATATAATTTCATGAAATTAACTCATCAGATAAATAATCAATCAAACGACAAATGTCTTAATTAAATTAATAACCCTCAAAGTTTATTTACATAAATAGCCCTCAAAAGGGCACATACACCAACAATCTCCCATTTGCTCGTTGTAGGGCTATGTCCTAAACTGTTTAAGACCAAGCTCTATTACATGTCTATCAAACTTTGACTGCGGTAGAGCTTTTGTGAGAGGATCTGCTACATTGTCGTCTGACCCTATTTTGCACACTTTCACATCTCCTCGATCAATGATCTCTCGGATGAGGTGAAACCTTCAAAGTATATGTTTGGTTTTCTGGTGTGACCGAGGCTCCTTAGCTTGTGCGATGGCCCCGTTATTGTCACAGAAAAGTTCTATCGGATCTTGGATACTCGGTATCACTCCGATGTCTGACACAAACTTTCTCAACCAAATAGCTTCCTTTGCAGCATCTGATGCAGCAATATACTCAGACTCTGTTGTAGAATCGGCTGTTGTATCTTGCTTTGAGCTTTTCCAACTTATTGCACCGCCATTCAGACTAAACACGTAGCCTGATTGTGACTTCATGTCATCTTGATCTGTTTGGAAAGCAGCATCAGCGTAATCTTGTAAAATGAGCTGTTCTTGTCCTCCATACACTAGCATCAATCCTTTAGTCCTTCGCAAGTACTTTAGGATTGCTTTGACTGCAGTCCAATGATCTGTTCCTGGATCTTGTTGGTATCTGCTAGTCATGCTCAGTGCATGCGCGACATCCGGGCGGGTACACAACATGGCATACATGATAGATCCTATTGCCGAAGCATATGGAACTCTACTCATTGTATCCCTCTCCTCTCTTGTTGAAGGACCTTGGTTCTTCTTCAAGAGAAGGCCATGTCTAAATGGTACCTTACCATTTTTGGAGTTAGACATATTGAATCTTTTCAATATCTTGTCTGTGTACCCTTCTTGACTTAGTCCTAGAAGCCTTTTTGACCTATCTCTATAGATCTTGATACCTAGTATCATTTCGGCTTCTCCTAAGTCTTTCATAGAAAATACAGTCCCCAACCATTGTTTGATGTCTTTCATCATGGGAATGTCATTTCCTATGAGTAGGATGTCGTCCACATATAGGACAAGGAAAACTATCTTGCTCCCACTAACCTTCTTGTAAACACAAGGCTCATCTTCGTTCTTTATGAAGCCGTAACCTTTTACTGCCTCGTCAAAACAAAGATTCCAACTCCGAGATGCTTGCTTTAGTCCGTAGATGGACCTCTGAAGCTTGCATACACGATTTTGATGCTCTTGATCGATGTATCCCTCGGGTTGTTTCATATAAACATCCTCGAGTAGGTTTCCATTCAGGAAAGCCGTCTTAACATCCATCTGCCATATCTCATAGTCATAATATGCAGCTATAGCGAGCATAGTCCGAATGGACTTAAGCATCACGACAGGGGAGAAGATTTTATCATAGTCTATACCATGAGTCTGTCTGAAACCTTTAGCCACTAGTCGTGCCTTGAAGATCCCGCCAGGTTTTAACTTGAAAATCCACTTGCAATCGACAACCTTTGCCTGAACAGGAGGATCAATCAAAGTCCAAACTTTATTGTCCCTCATGGATTGCATTTCAGATTCCATTGCTTATAGCCATTTATCTGAATCTGGACTTTCTAAAACCTGTATGTAGTTCACGGGCTCATTAGAGTCCACCAAGATCAAATCTTGATCTTCAGTTACGAGAAATTCGTATCTCTCAGGTTCATGATGAGATATACTAGACCTTCTAGGTTCTTGTGTTGTTGACTCAGGCTGCTCATCTTCATGAGTTCCCATGTCAACTTCCATCTCAGTTTCTGTAGATCGTTCTACATTCTCTTGTGGTTCTGGAACTTCTCCGAGTTCTATTCTACTCCCACTATCTTTCTTGTAGAGAAAATCTTTCTTTAAGAAAGTGGCTCCTCGAGCAACAAACACTTTGTTCTCAGTTGGATTATAGAATTGATATCCTTTAGTTTCCTTAGGATATCCCACAAACAGGCATTTGTCAGTTTTAGGTTCAAGCTTACTACTTTGTAAACGCTTTACATGAGCTTGACAACCCCAAACTCGTAGATATGACATATAGGGTTTTTGACCCGTCCACATCTCATATGGAGTCTTATCTACTGCCTTAGATGGAATACGATTTAGTAAGTAAGCAGCTGAAAGGAGGGCATAATCCCAAAAGGACATAGGGAGAGTCGCTTGGCCCATCATAGATCAAACCATATCTAATAAGGTCCAATTCCTCCTCTCGGATACACCATTCCATTGAGGTGTTCCTGGTGGAGTCAGCTGTGAAACAATTCCACACTGTTTTAGATAGCCATCGAACTCATCATTAAGGTATTCACCTCCCCGATCGGAGCGAATAGCCTTAATCCTTCTATTTAACTGATTTTCTACTTTGTTTTTAAACTCTTTGAACTTTTCAAAAGTTTCACTTTTATACCTCATTACGTAGACATAACCATATCTACTATAGTCATCGGTAAAAGTCACGAAGTATTCAAATCCACCTCTGGCTTGTGTGCTCATCGGTCCACATACATCTGTATGTATTAGTGCCAATAGCTCACTAGTCCTCTCGCCTTTCTTGTTGAAAGGACTCTTCGTCATTTTGCGTTGCAAACAGGGTTCACATGTGTCATATGATTCGAAATCAAATGAACCAAGCACTCCATCCTTATGAACTCTTTGAACTCGCTTCTCATTTGCATGGCCTAGACGACAGTGCCACAGATATGTTGGACTTAAATCAGATTGAATTAATTTGACTTTCTTTTCAATGTTATATATCGGTTTCTCTTGGGTCAAATCCAAGATATATAGGCCATTGCACAAATTTGCAACTCCATATAAAACATCTTTTTGATATAAAGACAACAATTTATTACCAATAATAAAACGAAATCCTTTAATATCCAAACAAGAAATTGAAATAATATTCCTACTCATAGTAGGTACATAATAACAATTCTCTAATACAATGTTTAAACCGGAAGGCAAAGACAAAATGTAATCTCCAACTTCAACGGCTGCAACTCTTGCCCTGTTGCCTACTTGGAGATCTACTTCGCCTTTCTTTGTCATCCTTCTATTGCTCAGTCCCTGCACATCAGTACAAATGTGAGCCCAACATCCGGTATCTAATACCCATGAGGTGGACATAGAAAGATTAATTTCAATAACAAAGATACCTGAAGCCGAAGGATTCTATTTCTTCTCTTCAAGAAACAGCTTGCAGTTTCTTCTCCAATGCCCCTTCTAATTGCAATGGAAACATACTGCGTCCTTCTGAGCATTTTTCTTAGCAGGAGGAGTTTGAGGCTGAGCCTTAGGAGCAGTCTTACTGTGAGGCTTCTTGTTTTCAGCAACTTTTGCCTTGCCTTTAAACTTTCTCTTGTTGCCCTTACCTTTTTCCACAACAAGTACTGGCGTTGCCTTCCGAAGGGTTTGCTCAGTATTTTTAAGCATTCCATGGAGCTCAGGAATCGTCCTCTCCATGTTATGCATGTTGTAGTTCACCACAAAGTCATTGTAATCATCAGGCAGTGAAGCCAAGATGATGTCAATGGCTAACTCTCTAGAAAGAGGTGCATTTAATCTCTCTAGGGTATCAATATACCCCTTCATCTTGATCAAATGCGTGCTTACTGACGAACCCTTCGCCATCTTGCACGAGATCAATGCTTTTATCGTAACGAACCTTTCGTTACGGGCTTGTTCACGGAACGTTTCCGTTAGTGACACATAAATTTGGAACGCTTCCGAATTCATGAATTGTTTCTGAAGCTCGCCTGACATAGTCGCGAGCATCAGACATGTCACGTCATCGAAATCGCTTTTCAGCTTTTCCCATGCTCGTTGAACCGCAGCCGTAGCATTTACTGGTGGTTCAGGTAAAACAGCGTCTAAGATATTTAGCTTCCTTTCTTGTTTGAGAACGATTCTCAAGTTTCTTTCCCAATCTAAGAAGTTTGGACCAACAAGCTTTTCTTTGTCCAAAATGCTTCTTAGAGTGAGATTAGATGTATTAGTGCTAGTAGATGCCATTTCTACAAAAGAAAATGCAAAATATTAGAATGAGTTTTAAAATATTTTCCACAATAGCCAAAATTGAAATCCCAAACAATTTTGTGTTGGTGCTAGATTGTGGGCCGAAAATCCACAAAGAATCAACCCCAGTCTTGCTTTGGCAAGTATCGTAGGGATTGGGCTCTTTTGGTAGGCAACGTTCAAATCACATCCCTATGTAATTTAACGATTTCCAATTGCATCACTATGCAACTTTTCGGTGATAGGATGAACATTCCAAATGTTTGACACCATCCTATCTTTGCAAAATTAATCCCTAGTCAACTTATCGGGTCAAGCTAGGATTAATTTTCCCAAGTTAAACCATCCCTCAAGGCATCACATCAATAGACACCCACACAGTTTTTCCATAACAAGTGGTAGTGATAAAGTCGAGCATCTAATACCCAAACAGTTTTTCCACTCATTAATGGTAGTGATAAAGTTGGGCACTATTATGCAACAACCCGCCGCATGAAGAAAACCTGAGGCCCTTGGGCTCTCCAAGTCCACCAGACGTTCAACGCTCAAGCGGGCCCTCAAGTATGGAAGCAAAATCTTGGGTTTTTGGGATTTAAGTTTGATCGGCTTAACATGCATTTTCGTTTTCATTCATTCACAAAACATAAAATTGCGGAAATGCGATGAATTGGGCTCTAATATATTACAGGGCCTTTTAAAGGGAAAAAAAAAACTCTTTTTGGGCCTCCATTTTGGGCTTCCGTTCCTGGGCTCCACCATGGACTCCTTCGGAATCTCCTTTTTGGCCTAACTATTACATAATTATTTAATAGGCACGCAGGCCCAATTATAAAATGGCTCGCAGGCCCAAAAATTTAAATAAATTTTAAGCCCAATTCATGCATAAAAAAACACACAAATGCATATGCTTCATACAAGCCAATTTTATTAAGCCGAATTATTTAATTAGGGATTGTGTAACTCGTACACTATTAAAATTGATCGTGTCATGATCAATTTTAATCAATCCCATGTTCATTCATTTTAATCGAATGATGCATGGTCATACCAATAATGCGTGCAATTATTTAAACATTTTAAATAAAAACATATTATTTCAGAAAAATGAATAAATAAATAAAAACATAATAATTAATTAACTAATCTTATTAATGAATTAATTATTTATTTATTCATTTAATTATCTAATTTTATTAAGATAATCTTTCTAATTTTAAAATTTAAATATTTCTAATTATCCTAATCTCATTAAGATAATTATTCAAAATTCTAAATTTTAAAATTCTATAGGATAAGAATTAAATCTAAATCTAATCCTATCTTATCGTAATTTAAAATCTGATAAAATCTTTTAATTTATCCTAAATTATAAATTAAAATTTTTATCAAATTTTAAAATTCAGAAAATTAAGTTTTTCTGAAAATTTTAGGCAAATTTGTAATTTAACAAAATTTTCGGGCTAGGGTTTTAAGGAAATAAAACTTCTGGGGCTGGTTTGTAATTTTAAAAGTTTAAAAGGTTTGCAGCTTAGGGTTTGGAAGGAGCAGCGGGGCATTTTAGTCATTTCACCCGTTAGGGTTTTTGCCCCCAGCCGCCTCTCTTCTTCTTTCTTCAAACCTCCGCCGGTGTCAGTGACTTCCGGCAACTATTGCCGGTTGTCTTCTCCGGCCATATCTTCACTCCTGGCGTTGTGAATCCGCAGCGCCGATCTCCTTCAGGTGGCTAGAACATTTCCGGCCCCCCGATCGGAAAATGCGAATCGTAACTCCGGGATCCACAGTCGAAGAATGAGCAGCGGCGACCTTCATCGCTGCCCGTTCTTCACCCGTGATACCTCGACGCTTAATCGGTTGTGCAGTCGCCTGGATCCTTTGGGAAGATTGCGTTCACCACCAAAGAACAATTCAAGCGAATTGCCTCTACGTTCTTGCACTGGAGTTCTCTCAGAACCGGTGCTAGCCCCAAAATTTTCCTGTTTTATGAGAAAACATTTTTCTCTGGGAAGAATAGTTATTGGAAGAACGTCTGTTGTTTTAGTTTCAGAGAGTCTGTTCTTTTAAAAAACTTTTCCACACGTATATTTAAAACTGAGTTTGTTAAAACCATTTTTAACAGACTCCAGATACTTCTCTGATTTGAGAAGTATCTGTTTTAATTAATAATAAATAAATAATAATTAATTAATTATTTACTGAGTTGGGTTTAACCAACACCATGGATCAACCCATTGATCCATGGATCAGGCTAATGGGTCAAGAACTTTAATTCACAATTAGGTCCTTTGATTTATCAGCTCAACTCAATTCTTCCCAGGTAATTAATTAACTTTTAATTAATACCATAAAACTCTTCAATAATATTTAATTAAACCATTTAATTAAATATTATCTATTTAAGTATAGCTCTTATACTTAGAACAGGCAATTTAATTAATTCTGAATCATCGAACTCACTTATGTGCGATCCTGTAGGCCCATTCCAAATTGACAATGAATAAATTAATCTCATTAATTAATCCATAAATCATTAGTGGTCTCTAGCAAGACATAATTACTACACAATTCAGAACGGAGGGTCGAATGGTGATTCAACACAACCTTCTGAGTATACTACGTAATGTCCTCTACACTGATATCCAGTTTAGCATAAGGCATGGAACCAATCATCCTTATATAGCTAAACGTTTTACTTGATCTCTTAGTGACACTGAACTTAATCAAGCAAATGATAGCCCTTATCATTTCTTGGGCACGGCCATGCACTTCTCAGTTCACTATCAAGCGGCCAAGATATCATCTCTCATCTAAGAGAGACTTGTAGTCCCATCACTTCACCTACATACCTTAGCGTGACTCATAGTGTACCCAATCATACCCGCACTTGGAAACCTGTTACGGTCCCGTTAGGCATATGTCAAAGCACACTCTAATTCACCTAAGACTATGTAGTGATTTCTGGTCTAAGGATCCTCGTACGAGTACTACTCAAAAGAATCACTCATGATCTAACAGTCCATGAAGTGTTTCTTTTGGCGGATCGATTTCATGAAATTCAATATGCACAAGAATATAATTTCATGAAATTAACTCATCAGATAAATAATCAATCAAACGACAAATGTCTTATTTACATAAATAACCCTCAAAGTTTATTTACATAAATAGCCCTCAAAAGGGCACATACACCAACACGATTTTCTTGGAGAGAAGGCTACCGCACAAACCTTTGCAAAATCCGACTTTTAGAGATGAAAATTAATTTCTCTCTCTAGGATTTTATCTCTCTAGTTTTCTTGTCTTGAAAGCTTATGAATAGAGTGTTATAGAATTACTAATCCATTGTCTATATATAAGAGAGACCCCAAGTTGGTTTAGGATTGGCCTACCTAATGGGTTTAGGTAATTAATTAGTTTCTAAATCCAATTAGGTAACTAATCTAATATGATAATCCAAATCCAATTAGATTTCCTAATCTCTAGAATTTCCTAATTCTAATTGAAACTCAAGACTTAATTAATTAAATAAATAATTTCACTTTGTTAATTACTTAATTAACCTTTAGAAATAATTAATTAAATAATTAATTCTACTTATTCAATTAACCGACTACAAAATTAATCGTATCACTTACGGATTAATTTTGGCGCTACCATCCTACACCAGAATTGCTTCCGGAATAACTAAATTAATTATTCTTTAATCTCCCCACATCAAAGATTTAGAGCTCATTAATTTATTATTTACTGATAAATTAATTAATTAACTTCTTTAATTCTGAGATTAGTACCACTGGAGCTTTTTACTATACCGGACATAAGTCTACCGGTCGAATTTAGTATAATAAACATAACGAGCTCATCTCGGGAGCACTATCACCCTGGACGCACCGGTACATTATTTCCTTTCGACAAGCAGCAGCACACCAAGTAACTAAACACACGCACCCAAACTACCGAGACTATTGGCCACAAATGACCTCACCCATTGGCATATCAAAGTACACTATGTCTAATCCTCATGCCCACTCACGTCTAGGAATTAAGAGATAGAATACTAAGAACGAATTGTCTATTAAATCAGTACAAGACAAATAATTCTAAATGGTCAAGTTTAATACGCCCTGGGCATATCTATATGATTCAATTAGTTTAGACAAACCAATTTTCTGAATCACATAATAACCTAAACCGATAGTGTGTCTAAAACTGTATCGGTTATGAATCTCATTTATATATTATGCGTTTTAACCAATGATGAGATCTACTGTGTCACACCAAATACCTCATCATCTAATTACATAATATAAATGGACGACATATGCACAACATATAAACGAAAACATTTACATATGCACAACATATAAACCAAAACATTTAAATCGATATATTAACTGGGAAAAAGTATAATACAAGCATAGCTTATGTATTCAAACCTAACAATCTCTCACTAATACTTATGTTGTGCTTTAAGTATATCACTACATTCAATCTTGCACAATCTACAATACATCTAGAAAAACTATCATGACCCTCCTAAGTATCTAATCCCCATGCCCTCCACGTGAGCCTTAAAGACTTTTGAAGTCAATGTCTTCATGAAAGGATCTGCAAGGTTATACTCTGATGCTATCTTTGCTACGACCACGTCTTCCCTCTTGACGATATCTCGTATTAGGTGGTACTTGCGTTGTATGTATTTACTCACCTTATGGGCTCGTGGTTCCTTCGAGTTTGCTACTGTATCGTTGTTATCAAAGTACATTGTGATTGACTTTTGTAAACCAGGAATCACATCCAAGTCCACAAGGAAGTTCTTGAGCCACACTACTTCTTCCGATGCCTCTGATGCGCCAATGTATTCAGCCTCCATGGTAGAATCCGCCACGTATTTCTACTTGACACTCCGTCAAACTATGGCTCCATCCCCCAAAGTAAACACATACCCTGAGGTAGACTTGCTCTTATCCCTGCCGCCTTGGAAATATGAATCTATATAACCTCGGGGTACCAGCTCAGGCGCCTGATAGACTAACACTTTGTCTCTCATTCTATGCAAATACTTGAGAATGTATTTTACTGCCTCCCAATGAGCTTTCCCGGGGTTACTCTAATATCTGCTTACAATGCCAACTGCATAATAGATATCAGGCCTCGTACACAACATGACATACATGAGACTTCCTACTGCCGAAGTATAAGGAACTGTCTTCATGGCCTCTATCTCTTCAACATTCTTAGGAGACTGTTCTTTAGACAGATGTACTCCGTGTCTAAAAGGTAGAAAATCTTTCTTTGAGTTCTGCATGTTAAAAATTGCCAGAATTGTATCTATGTATGAAGCTTGAGAGAGCGTTAATGAACGTTTTCTACAATCTTGAATTATCTTGATCCCAAGAATATGTCCCGCTTCTCCTAAGTCTTTCATATCAAACTATTTGGACATCCATGCCTTTACGTCTAAAAACACTTTCTTATTGTTCACAATCAGTAAAATGTCATCCACGTAAAGTACAAAAAACACCACCACATTTCCATCACTTCTGCATTATACACATTGTTCATCCAGGCACTGAGTAAATCAGTAGGATTGGATCACCTCATCAAACTGGATGTTCCAAGATCTAGATGCCTGTTTAAGTCCATAAATGGACCTCTTAAGCCTGTAAACCGTATGCTCTTGGACTTTTTCAACGAATCCCTCTGGTTGCTGCATGAAGATTGTTTTCTCAAGACTTCCGTTAAGGAAAGCTGTCTTGACATCCATCTTTCATATCTCATAATCTAAATGACCAGCTATGGCCAAGAGAATCCGGATTGACAAAAGCATGGCCACTTGGGAGAAGGTTTCCTCATAATCGATTCCCTCTTTCTGAGTAAACCCATTCGCCACAAGCCTAGCTTTAAAAGTTTCAACCTTTTCGTCAGGTCATCTTTTGCATTTGTAGACACACTCACATCCAATGGGTTTGAACCCATCAGGCAGGTCCACAAGCTCCCAGACTTAATTGTTGTCCATCGATCCCATCTCGAATATCATTGCTTTTCACCAAGATTCTTCATCGTTATCTTAGAGAGCCTCATTGTAGTTTACTCGATAAGGCTCAGTTGCACCGAGACTAGGTCTGAGGCCTCTTCCACTCCAATGAACCTGTCAGGCTGTCTTACAACCCTTTTACTACGACGAGGCACCACCTGTGTAGACGCATCATCTATGATATCTTGTGCAGTGTGTGGTGTATTTACTTGTGCTAGTGTATCAGGATTATCAGATTGTTTTTTAAGCTCTTCTAGTACTATCTTGCTATTGGGTTTGTGATCTAGAACATAGTCTTCTTCGAAGAATCTGGCTTTAGTGCTAACTACCACCTTTTGATCTTTAGGACTATAGAACAGACCACCTTTCATTCCCTTAGGATATCCTACAAATAGTATTACTTTCATTCTTGCATCTAACCTAGCCGCATCTACCTTAAGCACATGTGCTGGGCAACCCCAAATTCTGAGATGTCTTAGACTGGGCTTGCGCCCATTCCACAGCTCTGTCGGGGTTGAAGGCACGGTTCTTTATGGTACAAGATTAAGAATGTACATTGTAGTTTTTAAGTCATGTCCCCATAACGAACTTGGCAAATCACTATAGCTCATCATTGATCTAACCATGTCCATAAGAGTTCGGTTTTTTCTTTCTGCTACACCGTTCTGTTTTGGTTTACCAGGTGCAGACAACTAAGACTGAATTATGACCTCACTGAGGTATTCTCGAAATTCGTGGGGTAGGTACTCACGACCACGATCTGATCGCAGTGTATTGATACTTTTATAGTGATGCTTCTCCACATCTTCCCGATACTATTTGAATTTACTAAAACATTCGGACTTGTGGCGTATTAGGTAAATATATTTGTACCTTGAGTAATCATCCGTGAATGTCACGAAATACTCAAACCCATCTCATGCTTGGACCGACATTGGTACACACAAATTAGAATGAATCAACTCTTATACTTATTTGGATCTATAACCTTTTTCCTTAAAAGGTTTATTGGTCATTTTACCTTCCAAGCAGGATTCGCAGGTTGAATAACTGTCAATTTCTAATGAACTTGAAGGTCCATCATTGACTAACCTCTGAATCCTACTAAGGTTTATATGACCCAGCCTGAGATGCCAAAGATAGGTTTGATTCATTTCAGAAGGTTCTTTCCTCTTATTAGTGTTAGATGATGCGCTATTTATCTCTATATTTTGCACAACAGGGGAGTTTGATTTAATTGTAAACAAATTGTCAGCTAATGAACCAGAACAAATAGGTTTCTCATCTTTTCTAATGACAACATAATCATCAGAAAAAATAAACTTATAACCATTCTTTAAGAGTTTAGAAACTGAAACAAGGTTCTTTCTAAAACTCGGTACATAAAGACAATTAACTAAATCTAACCTAGAATTTTCAAAAATAAGGTTAACTACTCCCACTGCTTCTACTGACACTCTTATAGTGTCACCCAAGTAGATATCCAGCTCGTCTTCTCTAAGCTTCTGGGTTACTTGGAACCCCTGCAAAGAATTATAAACATGGTCAGTGGCGCCTGAATCTACACACCAAGTATCCTTGGGAATCGCCGCTAAACATGTATCAATAATTAAGGTAGAAACTATCGTACCTTTAAGCTTTGGACAATTTGATTTCCAATGTCCCATTTTCCTGCACTTGAAGCATTTGCTTTTAGGCTTATTCTTCTTTGCGATGTCTAGCTTGGCAGCATGTTTCTTGGCATTCTTCTTCTTCTTGTTCTTGCTTTTAGGCTCAGAAGAAGAGCTTAAAGCCTTAACTATGACCAAAGCTTGTTTATTCTTGTGGAATATGCTTTTGGCCGACACCAATGCTGTTAGGAGCTCAGGTAGAGTATAAACTCTTTGGTTCATGTTATCGTTGACCCAAAACTACTCAAAAAGCTCTAGAAGATGATATCGATCTGACTTTCTGGATCAATCTCACCTCCCAACACCTCTATCTCATTGATGTTACTGATCATGTGAAACACATGATCTCTCACCGATGAGCCCTCAGCCATTTTGGTATTCATGATCTTCCTCATTGCTTCGTGCTAGCTGTCCTACCTTGATTAGCAAACATCTGTCTCATGTGTGCCATCATATTAAAGGCAGAGACCAATGGGATGAAGCTGATGTTGCAAAATATTCGACAGAGAGTCCAGAATGTAACACCGCGCCATCTCGTCCATTTTTCTCTGCCTCGCATAGGCATTCCTATCCTCTTGAGGAGAATCATCGTTAGGCACATCTGGACAGACTTCGGTGAGTGCAAACTTATACTGCTCAGCTGTCAGGACGATGTCCAAATTCCGACTCCATTCGACATAATTCAGACCGGTAAATTTGTTGTCTTTCAATATTGTAGTTAAAGGATTGAATATCATATCGAAGACTGTAAATTAAATAAACAGACAATGTTTTAGTATTAAGCACAAAATTTTTGAATTCATGCAATTATTGATATCCCTCAAAACAATAATTTAAACCATCGACACCTCATTCATCGGGATTCTCGTAAGCCATGATAGTGTGGACGTTTACGCTAACCCACATTCGTTTAAGAAGAACCAAGTTCATTAACTACACTATCAGACTAAAGATCTATTGATCAATGTAGCTAATAGTCAGTGATTTCAGCCATACAAATAAACAACGTAACCTCGATGGGAGGAATACTATAAATCGTGCACTAAGTGTGTGCCATTACGTGACTTCTGAGCTTGTTACCTCAGGATAGTGCGCCTCAGATTAAGAGGGTATCACATTTCTCCTAGATAAACTTACTCTAGTCATATTTCTTAGAAATTCATAGTCTAGCAATCTTGTGGTTGGACTCATCCGATATGGAGGAAGGCCTTAATGCCAACGCGCAAGCCCACCCACATCACATATGAATTCGTAATGGAGGCTATGGGAATATTAAACCAACCCGCTGAAAGATTTCCACAGGATCTGAGTTCGTACTTATTCGATTTACCATGCAACAAAAATTTCTAATTAAAAGCGGAATCTTAGAAAAATACCTTTGAAGCGTGCACTCAGGTGATTCTCTTGTATGCCTCAAGACTTTGACTTCACATTGTGTGGGCAACAAACTAGAAATCAATTAATCAGCTAATCACCACAATCCACCTGCTAGAAAATTCTAGCACCGCTGCACCTAACACGTACTGTAAACGCACCGCCCGGAGAGAGAGAAAGCTGCGCGCAGCTGGTATAAACCAGACCAAAAATTTGACCAAAAGAACCAAAACCCAGTCTCAAAAAGCTTTGAAAATTCGACTATGAGAGAGAAAATTTTTTCACTCTAGCATTTTCTCTCTCTAGATTCTTGAGTTATGAGTCTATTGAATTGTGTGTCTTGAATAGCTAATCCCTTGTCTATATATAGAGTTACAAGAAAGACCCCAAGTTGGTTTAGAATTGGCCTTCCTACTGGGTTTCTGTTTTCCTTCAATCCTGTTCCTGGACTGATACACATCCAACTGTCACAGGGATTCACTTATCCCAATCCAGTTCCTGGATGATTCACAACCAACTGATAAAGGGATTCACTTATCACAAACCAGTTCCTGGTATGATTCACAACCAACTAATACAGGGATTCACTTATCCTAAACCAGTTCCTGGTATGATTCACAACCAACTGACACAAGAATTAATTAATTACTTAATTAATTAAATCTACCTTTGTCAACAACCCAATACATAATTAATCGTACCACTAACAGATTAATTATGACACTACCATCCTACACCAGAATTGCTTCTGGAATAACTTAATTAAATTATATTCTTAATCTCCTCACATCAAAGATATAGTGCTCATTAATATATTAATTTACTGATAAATTAATTAATTAACCTCTTTAATTCTGAGACTAGTACCACTCGACCTTTTTACTATATCGGACATAAGTCCACCGGCTGGGTTTAGTATAATAAACTTTACGAGTTCATCTCGGGAGCACCATCACGCCAGACACACCGGTACATGGTTTCCTTTCGACAAGCATCAGCACACCAAGTAACTAAACACGCGCACCCAACCTACCGAGACTATTGGCCATAATTGATCTCACCCTTTGGCAGATCAAAGTACACTATGTCTAATCCTCATGCCCGCTCGAGTCTAGGGATTAAGAGATAGAATACCAAGAACGATTTGTCTATTAATTCTGTACAAGACAAATCATTCTTAATTGTGAAGTTCAATACGCCCCGGGCATATCTATATGATTCAATTAGTTTAGACAAACCAATTATCCGAATCACATAATAATCTAAACTGACAGTTTGTCCAAAGCTGTCTCGGTTACGAACCTCATTTATATATTATGTCTTTCAACCAATGATGAGATCTACTGTGTCACACAAGATACCTCATCATCTACTTACATAATACAAATAGACATAACATGCACAACAAGATATAACCAAAACATAAATTGATATATTACTGGGAAAAAATACAATACAAGCATAGCTTATGTATTCAACTTCAACACCCGCTCCCACTTAAATTTCTAAATTGATGGTTTTTTCGGTTTTAACATGCAATTAACTAATCCTAAGTTATGTGCAAACATAAAACCAACATGCTTTAAAATTATGCATCCAAAATACAACACAAAACCAAAAGCATAAAAATTAAAACTATAAATTAGGGAAATAAATACGTAAAATAAATTTTCTGACTATTATGGCTTTAATTGCTTTCATCTTCTGCCTTGATCTCGTGTCTTGTCACGCCACTCGATGGATTGAGTCTTGGAAAATGAAATTTCAAAAAATAAAATAAACCCCGGAGGAAAAATGGGCCGCGTGCCCGTAATACGCACAAAGCGCACCGTGCATAGATGCTTTCGTGCGCCTGCGCAGCAATTTGTAGTGCTGTGCGACGGCGGTGGAGTTGCCAGTGCCGGCCGGCGGCCGCCGCCCACCTTAGATTCCTCCTTCACTTCTTCTACGCTACTTGGTCTTCTTCCAATTCGTTCTGGGTTTTCCTGGTTTTCTACAAATTAACGATAAACCAAAACCCACGAATTCAAGTCGCCCACTATAATGCCTTCGATTACAAAATAAATTTTCCTACTACAAGGTATCTAGGAAAATAAAATCGAAATTACATAAAAAAATCCTACTACATATTTGATCTAATCCTACACGGCGTTAAGCACGTGGTTTTACTATTACAAGCATTCATAAAAACCAAAACCCAGACATGTCCCGGGGTTTAATTAAAAAACCATACAAACGCAACCATAATAGTCAGAGTTTCTAAACCACCTGCAAATAAAACCATGTAATAAATTGAACAAGCAGAAAACCCAAAACCAGGCTCTGATATCGATTCCAAGATTATATGACTGGGCCCGGTCAAAAATTCACTTTCAGAATCTTTGACCAGGCATAGACTCTAGTATAATTGTTATTCCAATCCTTGCTTGAAATAACATTGCGCAGGATCTTGGTTTGGACTTATTCAATTTATCATGCAACAAAATTTCTAAATAAAAGCGGAAGTTTAGAAATACCTTTTGAAGCGTAAACGCAGGTGATCGCTCGTATGACTCAAGACTAGGCTCGAATTTTGTGTGGACAACGATCTAACGAACCAACAATCAACAATCCAACACAATTAAGTCACCAAAAAATCCAGCAACCAAGCTGCTCGCGCGTGTTACTACACGCACCAAAACAATGCCGCTTCACACGCCACCGCCTTCAAAACCACGAGTCACCGGGAGGGGAGAGGAAGAGCCGGCTCCCGGTTTTCTTGGAGAGAAGGCTGCCGAACAAAGCTTATCAAAATCCAACTTTGAGAGATGAAAATTAATTTCTCTCTCTAGGATTTTATCTCTCTAGTTTTCTTGTCTTGAAAACTTTGTTAGTTTTGAATACAAAAAAGCTATGGCTTGTATCAAAAACTAATATCCACAGATGACATATCATTTTGTTTTAGTATTAAATTGTTCCATTATATAACGGGGTGAGGAAAGACACAGTAGATACCGTTATTGGTTAAAGTATTGATATATTAAAAGTATGCTCATAACTGAGATAGTCTAACATACTATCAGTATTGATTATCGTGTGGTTTAGAAATTGGTTTATCTAGACTAATTAAATCACACGGATATGTCCGGGGCATATTGAGCACGACCAGTTTGGATAGAATTGACTTATACGGATCGGCGTAGTCAATTCGATCCTAGTATTCAGTCTCTCAATCCCGAGATTGGGACAGGCATGAGAGTTGAATATCGTATGCTTTGATTTGCCAAAGAGTGCGGTCAATTGAGGCCTATACCTCGGTAGGTTGGGTATGCGGTGTTTAGCTTCTTATGTGCCGTTGCTAGTCGGAGGAATCCACGTACCAGTTCGCCGGGTTGATAGTGCTCCTGAGATGAGCTCGAAAGGTTTATTATACTAAACTCGGCCGGTGGATTTTATGTCCGATATAATAAAAAGGTCGAGTTGTACTAATCTCGGATACCAAGAAGTTGGTGAATTAGTTTGTCAGTAAATTGATAAACCGACGAGCACTAGATCTTTAATGTGGGGAGATAGAAAAAAATATAGTGGCGCGATGTAAAGTCATTTTTGAGCGGTAGTTCCATAGTTAGTCCGATAGTGGTACGACTAATTATGCATTTGACTAATCAAAAAAGTGAATTAATTAATCCTAAAGGTTTAATTAATATTTAATCGACAAAGTGGATTAAGAAATTAATTCTATTTGAATTAATTAATCCTAAGGGTTCGATTAAATTAAATTAACGAAGTGGGTTAAGAAATTAATTCGAATGGGTCGATTGGAGTTGATTAGTCTAAGAAAGACTAAGTGGTCAATGAAATTCAAATTAAAAGGCCCAACTTAAAAGCCCACTAGGTCTCCATTAGAGCTCCCTATAAATAGAAAACTTAAGGCCAAAGAAACATTAAGAAAAACCTTGCAAGACAAGTCTTGCCTCTTAGAGTGAGAATGTTCTAGAGAGAGAACTTCTCCTTCTTGAAGTTTTTTCTCAAAGTTGAACTTGGATACTCACTCTTTCGAATCAAACTAAGCTCAAAGATCGAAGCTTTATCGAAGCCCATTGTTATTATTGCTGGCCGCCGAATTTTCCAATTCTGTCCGCCCAGTTTTTGCTTTGGTCCGTTGCAATTTTCTATTTCAAAATGTCTTAAAGTTCAGTTCTTTTAGGGTGCTTGATCCGGGTTCATCACATTTGATCTCTCTTTTAGTGATCCGTGATTGGGCTCTTCCAGATCATGGCTAAAAGGCTGGATTTTGTGGGTTTATTAAGCGGTGGACTGGAGCTTTGGCAGCGGGTTTTATGGGCTGATGCTAAGATCAGATTTTGAGCAGTTTTAGTTTATTTCGAGGGGTTTTTCTTTGTGGATTTTCGTGGGCTTTGCGAGTAGACTTCGATAGATTATTGCCCACGCAATATTCAAAGTTTTCTTGGAGACGTCTATTGGATTTCAGTGGTAATCGCAAGGAAAGATTTGGTTTTTCTTATTGCGTTGGTCTTCGCTTCAAAGGTATAACCTTTAATCCTTCCACTTTTAATTAAAGGTATAATCTTTGTGCGTTAGATGTTGATTTAATAAATTAAATAAGTATAAGCCTAGATCCGTTCATGGAAAAATGAATTTGAGCCTGAGTTTTGTCAAAAGCTTCCGATTCTGGAATGCATTGCACCAAAGTGAGGTTTTTGATTTAGCCCGGGCTTGTTCTGTTTTCCTTCAAACTTATGAATTGTGTTATAGAATTGCTAATCCCTTGTCTATATATAGAGCTACAAGAGAGACCCCAAGTTGGTTTAGGATTGGCCTTCCTAATGGGTTTAGGTAATTAATTAGTTTCTAAATCCAATTAGGTAACTAATCTAATAGGATAATCAAAATCCAATTAGATTTTCTAATATCTATGATTTCCTAATTCTAATTGAAACTTAAGACTTAATTAATTAATTAATTAATTCCACTTTGTTAATTACTTAATTAACTCTTAGGAATAATTAATTAAATAATTAATTCTACTTATTCAATTAAACCACTACAAAATTAATCGTACCACTAATGGATTAATTTTGGCACTACCATCCTACACCAGAATTGCTTCCGGAACAACTAAATTAATCATTCTTTAACCTTTCCACATCAAAGATTTAGTGCTCGTTAATTTATTAATTTATTGATAAATTAATTAATTAACTTCTTTAATTCTGAGATTAGTACCACTCAACCTTTTTACTATACCGGACATAAGTCCACCAGACGGGTTTAGTATAATAAACATAACGAGCTTATCTCGGGATCACCATCACCCCGGACGCACTGGTACATGATTTCCTTTCGACAAGTAGCAGCACACCAAGTAACTAAACACGCACACCCAACCTACCGAGAATATTGGCCAAAAATGACCTTACCTATTGGCAGATCAAAGTACACTATGTCTAATCCTCATACCCGCTCAAGTCTAGGGATTAAGAGATAAAATACTAAGAACAAATTGTCTATTAAATCAGTACAAGACAAATCATTCTATATGACCAATTAGGATTAATTGTCTTGTACTGATTTAATAGACTATTCGATCCTAGTATTCTATCCCTAAATCCCTAGACTTGAGCAGGCATGAAGATTAAACATAGTGTACTTTGATCTGCCAAAGAGTGAGGTCACTTGAGGCCAATAGTCTCGGTAGATTGGGTGCGCATGTTTGGTTACTTTGTGTGCTATTTCTTGTCGAAAGGAAACCTTGTACCAACGCGTCCGGGGTGATGGTGCTCCCGAGATGAGCTCGTTGTATTTATTATACTAAACTCGGCCGATGGACTTATGTCCGATATAGTAAAAAAGTCGAGTGGTACTAGTATCGGATTATAAGAAGGTAATTAATTAATTTATCAGTAAATTAATAAATTAACGAGCAGTATATCTTTGATGTGGGAAGATTAAAGAATAATTAATTTAGTTATTCTGAAAGCAATTCTAGTATAGGATGGTAGTGCCATAGTTAATCCGTTAGTGGTAAGATTAATTATGTAGTGGGTTAATTGATAAAGTAGAATTAATTATTTAATTAATTATTCCTAAGGGTTAATTAAGTATTTAACAAAGTGAAATTATTTAATTAATTAATTAAGTCTTAAAGTTCAATTAGAATTAGGAAATCCTAGAGATTAGGAAATCTATTTGGATTTGGAAATCCTATTAGATTCGGAACCTGATCGGATTTTGAAACTTATTAATAATCCTAAACCCATTAGGAAGGTCAATCCTATACCAACTTGGGGTCTCTCTTATAACTCTATAAATAGACAAGAGATTAGCAATTCAGAAGACACAATTCATAAGTTTTCCAGATAAGAAAACTACAGAGAGAAAATCCTAGAGAGAGAATTCATATTTTCACTCTCAAAGTTGGATCTTCCAAACTTTGGGCGGCAGCACACTCTTCGAGGTTCGGCCGGTGGTTCATCTCACCAAAACCCAGCGGCGCTTGGAGTAGTATGCAACAGCCTGTAGGAGTTCCCGGCTGTGCGTGGCTTATACGCGCGGACAATTCTGCCGGCGGCACTTTCGAGAAAATTCTGGCGAGTGGAGTTGTGGTGGTTTTGCTGATCAATTTCTCGTTAGATCGTTGCCCACACAACATACGATCAAGTCTTGAGTCATACAAGAGAATCACTTAAGTACACGCTTCAAGAGGTAATTCTTAAACTTCTGCTTTTATTAAGAATTTATTTGTTGCGTGACAAATCGAATAAGTAGAAGCTTGAAAGATTATATGCCCGGGCCTAGCCAGAAACTCACTTTCGTGCTATGCATTCCAGAATCAGAATCTCTTCCAGGCCTAGACGCTAGCACAATCGCTATTCCAACCCTTTTGAAATAACATTGCGCAGGATATGGGTTTGCACTTATTCGATTTATCACGCATCAAAAATTTCTAATTAAAAGCGGAATCTTAGAAAAATACCTTTGACGCGTACACTCAGGTGATTCTCTTATATGCCTCAAGACTTTGCTTGTATGATGTGTGGGCAGCAATCTAACCAGCAACTTGATCAGCTAATCACCACAATCCACTTGCCAGAAAATTCCAGCACCACTGCACTTGGCACGTTCAATTAATGCACCGCTCGGAGAGAGATAAAGCTACACACGCTGCCGGTTTAACAGGCCAAAAATTCAGCCAACAATAGGGGAACAAACCAGCCGCAACTTTGCTTCTAAATCCGACTTTGAGAGCTAAAATAATTATTTCTCTCTCTAGGATTTTATCTCTGTAGTTTCTTGAATTATGAAACTATTGAATTGTGTATCTTGAATAGCTAATCCCTTGTCTATATATAGAGTTACAAGAGAGACCCCAAGTTGGTTTAGGATTGGTCTTCCTAATGGGTTTAGGTAATTAATTAGTTTTCAAATCCAATTAGGTAACCAATCTGATAGGATAAACCAAATCCTACTGGATTTCTTAATCTCTAGGATTTTCTAATTCTAATTGAAACATAAGATTTAATTAATTAATTTCACTTTGTTAATTACTTAATTAACCCTTAGAAATAATTAATCAATTAATTAATTCTACCTATTCAATTAACCCATTACAAAATTAATCGTACCACTAACGGATTAATTTTGGCACTACCATCCTACACCAGAATTGCTTCCGGAACAACTTAATTAATTTATTCATAATCTCCCCACATCAAAGATATAGTGCTCGTTAATATATTAATTTACTGATAAATTAATTAATTAACCTCTTTAATTCCGAGACTAGTACAACTCGACCTTTTTACTATACCGGACATAAGTCCACCAGCTGAGTTTAGTATAATAAACTTTACAAACTCATCTCGAGAGCACCATCACCCCGGATGCACCGGTACATGGTTTCCTTTCGACAAGCAGCAGCACACCAAGCAACTAAACACGCGCACCCAACCTACCGAGACTATTGGCCAGAATTGACCTCACCATTTGGCAGATCAAAGTACACTGTGTCTAATCCTTATGTCTGCTCGAGTCTAGGGATTAAGAGATAGAATACCAAGAACGATTTGTCTATTAAATCAGGACAAGACAAATCATTCCTAATGGTCAAGTTCAATACGGCCCGGGCATATATATATGATTCAGTTAGTTTAGACAAACCAATTATCTGAATCACATAATAACCTAAACCGACAGTTTGTCCAAAGCTGTCTCGGTTACGAACCTCATTTATATATTATGTTTTTCAACCAATGATGAGATCTACTGTGTCACACAAGACACCTCATCATCTACTTACATAATATAAATGGACGTATCATGCACAACAAAATATAACCAAAACATAAATCGATATATTAACTGGGAAAATGTACAATACAAGCATGGCTTATGTATTCAACTCCAACAAAGTTAAAATCCTGCGCAATGGTATTTCAAATAAGGGTTAGAATAGTAATTGCGTTAGAGCTTACGCTTGATCAAGAATTTGATTCTGAAATGTGTAGCACGAAAGTGAAT
Source organism: Knoxia roxburghii (assembly GCA_030378225.1). NCBI lineage: Eukaryota > Viridiplantae > Streptophyta > Magnoliopsida > Gentianales > Rubiaceae > Knoxia > Knoxia roxburghii. The sequence continues at coordinate 36,547,870 of CM059415.1, read as the reverse complement.
TTTTTATCAGACCCAGGGAGATAATCTTTCAGTTTACCCTTCTCAGTGCCAATTTTGTAAGATGCATGTTAAGACTTTGAGTCATGCCCTTTGCAGCTATCTCTGTGTTCATCCAATTTGGTCTTGGTGGAAATGACTTTTTGGCCTAGGTTTTGCCTTGCCACTTGGATGGTCTTTCATAGAGCTTTGGTGATGTAATTGTAAAGGTAATGATCTTTTATCTCGGGTTTAGTGGCTTGTACCTTGCCTGTTATTGTGGGAGATATAGAACATTCGTAATTTACTTTCTTCCAAGGGCTAGTGTGACTTTTTTGGGTATTGAGGAAAAGATCCACCATGACATCTCCTTGATTGTTTCTCTGCATAGTTCTTCTGAGGTGTCTACGCATGCAACATGGTTAAATCGGGTCTTTTCAGTCAGTGTCCTATCTCGGCCACTTCCGGTGTTGTGGCCGATTGTTTGGCAAACACATTGTGTTGCTGTTTTAGTAATTAACATCGATGGGTCTTGTTTGCTATCTGGGGCTGCAGGTTATAGCTTTGTCTTTCGGCGGAATAGAGGTGTTTTCATTTACGTTGAGTATTTTTTTCCTAGGCAATTTATTTTCTATACAGGTTGAGATTCAGGCTATTCTGGTTCTAGTTCGCTATTATTTGCGCTATGATTGTACCATGTTCAACTTTTGTCTGATAACTTAGTGGTGGTCTCTATGATTCAGAATAGTTGGCTATTGTAGTCTTTCGGGACTTCTTCCCAGGTTGCATTGCCATATTCGCTTGGATTCTCCATTAGTGCCTTCTTAGGGTTAGTACAAGATCATAAAATAATCGTTCATTTAGAGTATTGTTTTTTGTATAGTTATAAATTAAAGGTGTGAGTATAGCAGTTTCGTTAGTTTTAATAGAGTTATATATTACTTTTCCTAAAACAAAAAAGTTTTATGCACTATTTATTGTACGTTTCATATTTTTTAATGAATTAATAACATAAGAACCAATTTCGTCGGCCTCCTTTAATGTTGGAGTTTGTAAGACTATTCATAAAATAAATAAATAAATAAAATAAAGAACAATATTTAAGAATCCATCCCCAAAACCTATTATATCTCTCTTAGAAGTTGGTTAACTACCTCTTATTTTGTTCTAGGGTTATTTTGTGGGCAGGGTAGAAAGAAAATGTAACAAAAGATGTTTTCAACGTTTAAAATGCCAATATAAGAAGTTGAAATTGGTAGTTCAAATTGAATTTTATTGAATGTCATATAAAAAAGATGGGAGGGAGTAACATCAAATTTTAGTGTTTTTTTTATCCCTTTTATTGAGAGGGTGGGTAGTGGACTGGTGGCAGCAGTTACCTTAGATCCAATTGACCACAGCTGCAGGAGAACAAAGTAGGAAATTGGCACAAGTTAAGACTTTTTTAATCTAGAAATAGCTTAATTTTACTTGGTCACAATTATTTTATATTTTTGTTAAATTAACTAAAAAATAGCCAACAACTTTTAAACTTTTAGTAATTTTAACCCATTAAATTATATTTTTATAGATTAAAATTGTAATAATTTTTAAAAGTTTTAAATATTTTTAAATTTAGCTGATTCAAAAAAGTAAAAAATAATCATAAATCATAAACCAAAATTAAAATTGGACTAAATTTCTAAAATAGTCCATTACATATAGCAAAAATATCATTTTGGTCCAAAAAAAACTACTTTTTTAGTCCATTACATCTTTTTTTTTTAAATTTTGGTCCAAAACTGACTTTTGCCTGTCTTGATTAGGGGCATTTTTGTCGTAGTGAAAAATTCTTTTCTTTTAACCGACTGAAATTAATAAAATATTCAAAAAAAGACTAAAATATAATTTTCTATAAACTAAATCTAATACCCTAAAGTTTTAAAAAATTCTCACCGCCCCCTTCCTTTCTTCTCTTTTTCTTTTCTTTTCTTTCTTCTTCTTCCCTTTTCTTCCTCTCTCCCAGACAGCCACCCTACCCCGTTCGGTCTCCTTCTCAGTCGCGCGACACCACAAAAACATTTTTCTCATTGCCTAGAATAAAACCCATGCCTCAAAACCCTTATTCCACCTCGTTTTTCTCTCTCTCTCACTTCATTCTTGCCGTTGCTCCTCGCCGCCTGTTTGGCCATTTTCAGACATGCATTTGGACAGTTCTCACCACCAGAATGATCCCCATCCTCCTTAGAACAAAATCCCTCCCTTAGATTTTTCCTTTGGAAGAGTTGGAGTGAGGATTGATTTTGGAAACACAAGGCCGCCATTTCCCCGTCGACGTGCCACCCTGCCCTATAGGGATAGTTTTGATCGGTATATTTTGAGTTCTTTGTTCTTTTTTTTTTTGTTAATCTGCTACTTTGCAGCACTAGTTTCGGGGGGTAGAGAACAATGAAAACGATGCCAGCGCATACGAAATCCTCAAATCCTATGACTTTCTTGTGGGTCTCCTTCCCAAGGGCGCTAGAAAGTATGATCTGGATGAGAAAATTGGCAAATTCAATGCTTATTTTAATGAATCCTACAGTTTTTCCTTGGAGGGTTTGTATCAATTAGAGGTAAAAATCTAAGATTAGTGAGTATATTTCTAAAGGCAAGCTTTCACAGCTCGAAGGTGTTGCTGTGAAGGTCTTGTTTTTGTGGCTTAACATTGTGGAGGCCATTAGTGTTGGAGTTGAATACATAAGCTATCCTTGTATTGTACTTTTTCCCAATAATATATCGATTTATGTTTTGGTTATATCTTGTTGTGCATGATATGTCCATTTATATTATGTAAGTAGATGATGAGGTGTCTTGTGTGACACAGTAGATCTCATCATTAGTTCAAAGACATAATATATAAATAAGGTTTGTAACCGAGATAGTTTTGGACAAAACTGTCAGTTTAGGTTATTATGTGATTCGGATAATTGGTTTGTCTAAACTGATTGAATCATATAGATATGCCCGGGGCGTATTGAACTAGACCATTAAGAATGATTTGTCTTGTACTGATTTAATAGACAAATCGTTCTTGGTATTCTATCTCTTAATCCCTAGACTCGAGCGGGCATGAGGATTAGACATAGTGTACTTTAATCTGCCAAAGGGTGAGGTCAATTGTGGCCAATAATCTCGGTACGTTGGGTGCGCGTGTTAAGTTGCTTGGTGTGCTGCTGCTTGTCGAAAGAAAAACATATACCGGTGCGTCTGGGTGATGGTGCTCCCGAGATGAGCTCGTTATGTTTATTATACTAAACCCAGCTGGTGGACGTATGTCCGGTATAGTAAAAAGGTCGAGTGGTACTAGTCTCGAAATTAAAAAAGTTAATTAATTAATTTATCAGTAAATTAATATATTAACGAGCATTATATCTTTGATGTGGGGAGATTATGAATATAATTTAATTAAGTTGTTCCGGAAGCAATTCTGGTGTAGGATAGTAGTGCCATAATTAATCCGTTAGTGGTACGATTAATTATGTATTGGGTTATTGACGAAGGTAGATTTAATTAATTAAGTAATTAATTAATCCTTGTGTCAGTTGGTTGTGAATCATACTACGAACTGGTTTGGGATAAGTGAATCCCTGTATCAGTTGGTTTTGAATCATACCAGGAACTAGTTTTGGATAAGTGGATCCCTGTATCAGTTGGATGTGTATCAGTCCAATAACAGGATTGAAGGAAACAGAATCCCAGTAGGAAGGCCAATCCTAAACCAACTTGAGGTCTCTTTTGTAACTCTATAAATAGACAAAGGATTAGCTATTCAAGACACACAATTCAATAGATTCATAATTCAAGAATCTAGAAAGATAAAATCCTAGAGAGAGAAATAAATACCTTCTCCCTCGAAGTTGGATTTTGAGCTTTTTGGCCGGCGGTTTTTCTCTCTCCTAGGCAGCGGCGTTAATCAGATTTAATCTCCAGCGGCGGCGTTTGGTGAGCAAGTAGGCGGTGCGTGGAAAAGCAACTCTCAGGCAGCGGCGCGTGAGGCAGCAGTTGGTCGGGATTTTGTCCGGTGTAGATTGCTTATCAAATGATTTCTAGATCGTTGCCCACACAAAGTGAGATCAAAGTATTGAGTCATACAATCGATCTCCTAAATTCACTCTTCAAAGGTACTTTTCCAATATTCCGCTTTTAATTAGAAAATTTTGTTGCGTGGTAAATCGAATAAGTGCGAACCCAGATCCTGCGCAATGTTATTTCAAAAGGGTTGGAATAGCATTGTGCTAGCGTCTAGGCCTGACCAGAGATTCCGATTCTGGAATGCATAGCACGAAAGTGAGTTTCTGGCTAGGTCCGGGCAGATAATCTTTCAATTGGTATAAGAGCCTGGTTTTGGATTTTGTGCTTGTTCCATTTATTACATGGTTTTATTTTGCAGGTGGTTAAGAAATCCCGACTATTATGGTTACGTTTGTATGGGTTTTAATTAAACTCTGGGATATGTCCAGATTTGATTTTATTATGAATGTTTGTAATAGTATAACCACGTGCTGAAAGCCGTAAATCTGTAGTAGGATTGTTTTATGTAATTTTGATTATTTAATTTTCCTAGAAAGCCTTGTAGTAGGAGAATTAATTTTTTGTCATCGAAGGCGTTATGGTGGGCAACTTGAATTCATGGGTTTTGGGTTATCGTTAATCCGTAAAAACCAAAGAAAACCCAGAACGAAATGCAAGAAGACCAAATAACGTGGGAAGAAGTGAGATTGGCGGCCGGGGGCGGCGTCGGCGACTACCTGCCGATAGCAGTCACCACTGGCAACCTCCTGGAGCAGCGGCACAGCAGGAGACTGCACCAGCGCGGGGCAGCAGCAGTGCGTAGCAACTGCTACGCTCGGCCCATGTTGGCTGCGCACGCGCGAGGCACGCACTTTGGGCGTGTTGCACGCGTGCGGCCCGTTCAGGCTGTATTTTTGCCCGTTTTTCCTCCAATTCTCATTTTTTGAAGTTCAAGACTCTCTCCATCGAGTGACGTGGCAGGACACGAGATCAAGGCAGAAGATAGAAGCGATTAAAACCATAATAGTCAGAAATTTTATTTTTTGTATTTATTGTTTTAATTTTTATGCTTTATTTTTATGATGTATTTTAGATGCATGATTTTAAAGCATGTTGGTTTTATGGTTTCATATAACTTAGGGTTAGCTAATTGCATGTTAAAACCAGAAAAACCCTCTATTTGGAAATCTAAGTGGGAGCGGGTTGGTTTAATATCCCCATGGCCACCATTACGAGTTCATATGCGATGTGGGTGGGCTTGCGCGTTGGCATTAGGGCCTTCCTCCATTAGGATGAATCCAGCCCAAAGATAGTAAGATTATGAATTTCTGAGTAAGATGACTAGAGTAAGTTTAACTAGGAGAAATGCGACACCATCTCAATCTGAGGCACACAATTAACTAACTCGGTACATAAAGACAATTAACTAACTCTAAGCTAGAATTTTCAAAATTCAACTTAACTACTCCCACTGCTTCTACTGACACTCTTGTAGTGTCGCCCAAGTAGATATCCAATTCGCCTTCTCTAAGCTTCTGGGTTACTTGGAACCCTTGCAAAGAATTACAAACATGGTCAGTGGCACCTGAATCCACACACCAAGTATCTGTGGGAATCGCCGCTAAACATGTCTCAGTAATTAAGGCATAATTTATCGTACTTATAAGCTTTGGACAACCCGCTTTCCAATATCCCGTCTTATTGCACTTGAAGCACTTGTCTTTCGACTTCTTCTTTGCAATATCTGGCTTAGGCGCAATTTGTGCCTTTTTAGCTACTCCCTCGAGCTTTCTCTTCTTCTTTCCAGCCTCAGGCTCAGAAGAAGATTCTAAAGATTCGACTGCGACTAAAGCTCGCTTCTTCTCTTGAAGAAGACTTTTAGCCCCCATCAACTCTGCTAAGAGCTCGGATAAACTCCACAACATCTTACTTATATTGTAGTTCAACCGAATCTGCTCATAGCTTTGAGCCGCCATCAATTCTGCCAAGAGCACGGATGAACTCCACAACATCTTACTTATGTTGTAGTTTAACCGAATCCGCTCATAGCTTTGAGGCAAGCTCTGGAGGACAATATCGGCTTTGGTTTCACCAACGATTTTGCCTCCCACTACCTCAACCTTGTTGATGTTACTAATCATGTCAATGACACGATCTCTCACAGGAGCGCTCTCAGCCCTAAGGACAATATCCAAGTTACGACTTCCATCGACATTATTAGTTCCAGTTAAATTGTTGTTTTTCAAAATAGCAGCTAAAGGATTGAATGCCATATCGATTTAAACTGGAAAGTAAACAAACAGTGTTTCAGTTATATATGCTAGAATTTTTGAAAAAACATGAAAATTCAATTAATTATTGATTCCCTCAAAACAATAATATTAATCCACCAACATCTCATCCACCGGGATTCTCGTAAGCCACGCAGTGTGGACGTTTACGCTAACCCACATTCGTTTGAGAAGAACCAAGTTCATTAACTACACTATCTGACCAACGATCTTTTGATCAAAGTAGCTAATAGTCGGTGCTTTCAGCCGTACAAGTAAGCAGCGTAACCTCACGGGAGGAATACTACAGATCGTACACTAAGTGTATGCCATTACGTGACTTCTGAGTTTGTTACCTCAGGATAGTGCGCCTCAGATGGAGAGGGTGTCGCATTTCTCCTAGTTAAACTCGCTCTAGTCATCTTACTCAGAAGCTCATAGTCTAGCGATCTTGGGGCTGGACTTATCCGAATGGAGGAAGGCCCTAATGCCAACGCGCAAACCCACCCACATCGCATATGAACCCGTAATGGTGGCCATGGGGATATAACACAACCCGCTCCCACTTAGATTTCCAAAATGAGGGTTTTTCCGGTTTTAACATGCAATTAACTAACCTAAGTTATATGCAACCATAAAACCATACATGCTTTAATTCATGCATCTAAAATACAGCATAAAAATAAAGCATAAAAATTAAAACAATAAATACGGGAAATAAATTCGAAAAAATAAATTCCCCGACTATTATGGTTTTAATTGCTTCCATCATTTGCCTTGATCTCGTGTCCCGCCACGTCACTCGATGGAGAGAGTCTTGAATTTCAAAAAACGAAAACTGGAGAAAAAACGGGCCAAAAACAGCCCGAACAGCCCAAACGGGTCGCCCGGGCCGTGCGCGCGCGAGCCTGCGCGCGGCTGCTGCGCCCTGGGCGCGGCAGCTGCTGCTGCTGCGCCCTTGGTGCGGCAGCAGCTGCTGCTGGCCACCCGGCCGGCGCGACTTGCTGCCGTTGGTCGTCGCCGGCGTTGCCTCCTGCCGCCAACTCCTCCTTCGCTTTTTCCCATTCTATTTGGTCTTCTTGCAATTCGTTCTGGATTTTCCTGGGTTTCTTCAAATTCATGATAACCCAAAAACCCATGAATCCAAGTCGCCCACCATAACGCCTTCGATTACATAAAAAATAATTTTCCTACTACAAGGCATTCTAGGAAAATTAAATAATCAAAATTACATAGAAAAAATCCTACTACAGATTTAATCTAATCCTACACGGCTTCCAGCACGTGGTTATACTATTACAAACATTCATAATAAAATTAAATCCGGACATGTCCCGGAGTTTAATTAAAACCCATACAAACGTAACCATAACAGTCGGGATTCTAAACCACCTGCAAATAAAACCATGTAATAAATCGAACAAGCACAGAACCCTCTAAACCAGGCTCTGATACCAATTGAAAGGATTTTGGTAGGATCTGGGTTTGTACCTGCTCGATTTACCACGCAACAAAAATTCTAATAAAAGCGGAACCATAGAATAATACCTTTGAAGCGTGCACCTGGTGAATATCTTGTATGCCTCAAAGACTATGACTTCACGTTGTGTAGGCAACGAACTAGAAGTCAATTGATCAGCTATCACCACAACTCCACCTGCCAGAAAAATCCAGCACCTCCGCACCTAGCACGTACTGCAAACGCACTGCCCGGAGAGAGAGAGAAAGTTGTTTGCAGCTAGTATACACCAAGGGCTTAAAAATTCAGCCACTAGGAAGAAAAACCAGCCGCCAAAACTTCTTGAAAATTCGACCTGGAGAGAGAAACGTTTTCTCTCTCTAGAATTCTCTCTCTCTAGAAATCCTGTGGATTAATTGTTGAATTGTGTATTCTGAATGACTGATCCCTTGTCTATTTATAGAGTTACAAGAGAGACTCCAAGTTGGTTTAGGATTGGTCTTCCTACTGGGTTTCTGTTTTCCTTCAATCCTGTTTCTGGACTGATACAGATTCTGTTTCCTTCAATCCTGTTCCTGGACTGATACACTCCCAACTGTCACAGGGATTCACTTATCCCAATCCAGTTCCTGGGATGAATCACTCCCAACTGACACAGGGATTCACTTATCCTAAACCAGTTCCTGGGATGATTCACAACCAACTGACACAAGGATTAATGAATTTCTAAATTAATTAAATCTACCTTTGTCAACAACCCAGTACATAATTAATCGTACCACTAACGGATTAATTATGACACTACCAACCTACACCGGAATTGCTTCCGGAACAACTTAATTAAATTATATTCATAATCTCCCCACATCAAAGATATAGTGTCGTTAATTCATTAATTTACTGATAAATTAATTCATCAACTTCTTTAATTTCGAGACTAGTACCACTCGACCTTCTTACTATACCGGACATAAGTCCACCGGCCGGGTTTAGTATAATAAACATTTCGAACTCATCTCGGAAGCACCATCACCCCGGACTCACCGGTACATGGTTTCCTTTCGACAAGCAGCAGCACACCAAGTAACTAAACACGCGCACCCAACCTACCGAGATTATTGGCCACAATTGACCTCACCCTTTGGCAGATCAAAGTACACTATGTCTAATCCTCATGCCCGCTCGAGTCTAGGGATTTAGAGATAGAATACAAGGATCGATTTGTCTATTAAATCAGTACAAGACAAATCATTCCTAAGAGTCATGTTCAATATGCCCCGGCCATATCTATATGATTCAATTAGTTTAGACAAACTAATTATCTGAATCACATAATAACCTAGACTGACAGTTTATCCAAAGCTGTCTCGGTTACAAACCTCATTTATATATTATGTCTTTCAACCAATGATGAGATCTACTGTGTCGCACCAGACACCTCATCATCTATTTACATAATATAAATGGAGATAAAACTGCACAACAAAATATAATTGAAACACAAATCGATATATTAAACTGGGAAACTGTATAATACAAGCATAGCTTATGTATTCTACTCTAACAATCTCCCACTAATACTTAAGTTGTGCTTTAAGTATACAACTACATACAATCCTATACAATCTGCTGCTATCTATCTAGAAAAACTATCATGGCTCTCCTAGATATCTGATACCCATGCCCTCCACGTGAGCCTCAAAGACTTTAGAGGTCAATGTTTTCGTGAACGGATCTGCAAGGTTATCCTCTGACGCTATCTTAGCCACGACCACGTCTTCCCTCTTCACGATGTCTCGTATCAGGTGGTACTTGCGTTGTATATGTTTACTTGCCTTGTGGGCTCGTGGTTCCTTCGAGTTTGCTACTGCACCATTGTTATTACAATAAACCGTGATAGACTTCAACAAACCAGGAATCACATCTAACTCCACTAGGAAGTTCTTGAGCCATACTGCTTCTTTCGCTGCCTCTGATGCGGCAACATACTCAGCCTCCATGGTAGAGTCCGCCACGCATTTCTGCTTGACACTCCGCCAAACTATGGCTCCACCTCCTAGAGTAAACACATACCCTGAGGTAGACTTGCTCTTGTCCCTGTCGCCTTAGAAATCTGAATCTGTGTAACCTCGGGGTACCAGCTCAGACGCCTGATAGACCAGAACTTGGTCCCTCGTTCTGCGCAAATACTTGAGAATGCATTTTACTGCCTCCCAATGAGCTTTCCCGGGGTTACTCTGATATCTGCTCACCATGCCAACGGTATAACAGATATCAGGCCTCGTACACAACATGGCATACATGAGACTTCCTACTGCCGAAGCATGTGGAACTGTCTTCATGGTCTCTATCTCCTCAACAGTCTTAGGAGACTGTTCCTTATATAGAAACACTCCTTGCCTGAAAGGTAGAAAACCTTTCTTGGAGTTCTGCATGTTAAAATGGGCCAGAATCGTGTCTATGTATGAAGCTTGGGAGATCGTTAGTGAACGTTTCCTACGATCTCGAATAATCTTGATCCCAAGGATATGTCCCGCTTCCCCTAAGTCGTTCATATCAAATTGCTTGGACATCCATGCCTTTACGTCTGATAACACTTTCTTGTTGTTGCCAATCAATAGAATGTCATCTACGTAAAGCACAAAAAACACCACTGAGTTTCCATCACGTCTGCGATATACACATTGCTCATCCGGACACTGAGTAAATCCAAAGGACTGGATTACTTCATCAAACGGATGTTCCAAGATCTGGTGCCTGCTTAAGTCCATAAATAGACCTCTTAAGCCTGCAAACCTTATGCTCTTGGCCTTTTTCAATGAATCCCTCTGGTTGCTGCATAAAGATGGTTTCTTCAAGACTTCCGTTTAGGAAAGCTGTCTTGACATCCATCTGCCAAATCTCATAATCCATATGAGCAGCTATGGCCAAGAGAATCCGGATCGACTTAAGCATGGCTACCGGGGAGAAGGTTTCCTCATAGTCGATTCCCTCTTTCTGAGTATACCCCTTCGCCACCAGCCTAGCTTTAAAGGTTTCCACCTTCCCGTCAGGTCCTCTCTTACGTTTGTAGACCCACTTGCATCCAATGGGCTTAAACCCATCAGGCAGGTCCACAAGCTCCCAGACTTGATTGTGGTCCATTGACCCCATATCGGATATCATTGTCTTACGCCAAGATTCTGCATCTTTATCTCGAAGCGCCTCATTATAGTTAACTGGGTCAGGTTCAGGCACACCTGGGACCAGGTCTGAAACCTCTCCCATGCCAATGAACCTGTCTGGCTGTCTCACAACCCTCCCACTACGATGAGGCACCGCCTGTGTAGGCGCATCATCTGTGATCTCATGTGCAGTGTGTGGTGTATCTACTTGCGCTGGTGCATCAGGATTAGTAGTTTGTCATCTAAGCTCTTCTAGTACTATCTTACTCTTGGGCTTGTGGTCTAAGACATAGTCCTCTTCTAAAAATCTAGCGTTGGTACTTACCACCACCTTCTGATCTTTAGGACTATAGAATAGACCACCTTTCGTTCCCCTAGGATATCCTACAAACAGCATTAATTCTGTTCTTGCATCTAACTTAGCCGTATCTGCCTTAAGCACATGTGCTGTGCAGCCCCAAATTCTGAGATGTCTTTAGACTGGGCTTCCGCCCGTTTCACAACTCTACTGGGGTTGAAGGCACGGTTTTAGATGGTACAAGATTAAGAATATACATTGCCGTTTCCAAGGCATATCCCCAAAACGAACTTGGCAAATCACTATAGCTCATCATGGACCTAACCATTTCCATAAGAGTTCGGTTCCTCCTTTCTGCTACACCATTCTGTTGTGGCGTGCCAGGTGCAGACAACTGAGATTGAATTCCTACCTCAGTGAGGTAATCTCAAAATTCATGGGACAGTACTCCCCACCATGATCTGAACGCAGTGTCTTGATACTCTTACCATGATGCTTCTCCACATCTGCCCGAAACTCTTTGAACTTGCCAAAACATTCGGACTTGTGGCGCATTAGGTAAATGTATCCGTACCTAGAGTAATCATCCATGAAAGTCACAAAATACTCATATCCCCCTCGTGCCTGGACCGTCATAGGTCCACACAAGTCAAAATGAATCAACTCTAATACTTCTTTAGCTCTATAGCCTTTTGCTTTAAAAGGTCTCTTGGTCATCTTACCTTCCAAGCAAGATTCGCAGGTTGCATAACTGTCAATATCTAATGAACCCAAAGGTCCATCATTGACCAACCTCTGAATCCTACTAAGGTTTATATGACCTAACCTTAGATGCCAAAGATAGGTTTGATTCATTTCAGAAGGTTTCTTCCTCTTATTAATGTTAGATTCTGAGCTATCTATCTCTATGTTTTGCACAACAGGGGAGTTAGAGTTAACCACAAACAAATCGTCCGCCAATGAACCAGAACAAATAAGTTTTCCATTTCTTCTAATAACAACACAGTCATCGGAAAAAATAAACTTATACCCGTTCTTCAAGAGTTTAGAAACCGAAATCAAGTTCTTTCTAAAACTCGGTACATAAAGACAATTAACTAACTCTAAGCTAGAATTTTCAAAATTCAACTTAACTACTCCCACTGCTTCTACTGACACTCTTGTAGTGTCGCCCAAGTAGATATCCAATTCGCCTTCTCTAAGCTTCTGGGTTACTTGGAACCCTTGCAAAGAATTACAAACATGGTCAGTGGCACCTGAATCCACACACCAAGTATCTGTGGGAATCGCCGCTAAACATGTCTCAGTAATTAAGGCATAATTTATCGTACTTATAAGCTTTGGACAACCCGCTTTCCAATATCCCGTCTTATTGCACTTGAAGCACTTGTCTTTCGACTTCTTCTTTGCAATATCTGGCTTAGGCGCAATTTGTGCCTTTTTAGCTACTCCCTCGAGCTTTCTCTTCTTCTTTCCAGCCTCAGGCTCAGAAGAAGATTCTAAAGATTCGACTGCGACTAAAGCTCGCTTCTTCTCTTGAAGAAGACTTTTAGCCCCCATCAACTCTGCTAAGAGCTCGGATAAACTCCACAACATCTTACTTATATTGTAGTTCAACCGAATCTGCTCATAGCTTTGAGCCGCCATCAATTCTGCCAAGAGCACGGATGAACTCCACAATATCTTACTTATGTTGTAGTTTAACCGAATCCGCTCATAGCTTTGAGGCAAGCTCTGGAGGACAATATCGGCTTTGGTTTCACCAACGATTTTGCCTCCCACTACCTCAACCTTGTTGATGTTACTAATCATGTCAATGACACGATCTCTCACAGGAGCGCTCTCAGCCCTAAGGACAATATCCAAGTTATGACTTCCATCGACATTATTAGTTCCAGTTAAATTGTTGTTTTTCAAAATAGCAGCTAAAGGATTGAATGCCATATCGATTTAAACTGGAAAGTAAACAAACAGTGTTTCAGTTATATATGCTAGAATTTTTGAAAAAACATGAAAATTCAATTAATTATTGATTCCCTCAAAACAATAATATTAATCCACCAACATCTCATCCACCGGGATTCTCGTAAGCCACGCAGTGTGGACGTTTACGCTAACCCACATTCGTTTGAGAAGAACCAAGTTCATTAACTACACTATCTGACCAACGATCTTTTGATCAAAGTAGCTAATAGTCGGTGCTTTCAGCCGTACAAGTAAGCAGCGAAACCTCACGGGAGGAATACTACAGATCGTACACTAAGTGTATGCCATTACGTGACTTCTGAGTTTGTTACCTCAGGATAGTGCGCCTCAGATGGAGAGGGTGTCGCATTTCTCCTAGTTAAACTCGCTCTAGTCATCTTACTCAGAAGCTCATAGTCTAGCGATCTTGGGGCTGGACTTATCCGAATGGAGGAAGGCCCTAATGCCAATGCGCAAACCCACCCACATCGCATATGAACCCGTAATGGTGGCCATGGGGATATAACACAACCCGCTCCCACTTAGATTTCCAAAATGAGGGTTTTTCCGGTTTTAACATGCCATTAACTAACCTAAGTTATATGCAACCATAAAACCATACATGCTTTAATTCATGCATCTAAAATACAGCATAAAAATAAAGCATAAAAATTAAAACAATAAATACGGGAAATAAATTCGAAAAAATAAATTCCCCGACTATTATGGTTTTAATTGCTTCCATCATTTGCCTTGATCTCGTGTCCCACCACGTCACTCGATGGAGAGAGTCTTGAATTTCAAAAAACGAAAACTGGAGAAAAAACGGGCCAAAAACAGCCCGAACAGCCCAAACGGGCCGCCCGGGCCGTGCGCGCGCGGGCCTGCGCGCGGCTGCTGCGCCCTGGGCGCGGCAGCTGCTGCTGCTGGCCACCCGGCCGGCGCGACTTGCTGCCGGCGGTCGTCGCCGGCGTCGCCTCCTGCCGCCAACTCCTCCTTCGCTTTTTCCCATTCTATTTGGTCTTCTTGCAATTCGTTCTGCATTTTCCTGGGTTTCTTCAAATTCATGATAACCCAAAAACCCATGAATCCAAGTCGCCCACCATAACGCCTTCGATTACATAAAAAATAATTTTCCTACTACAAGGCATTCTAGGAAAATTAAATAATCAAAATTACATAGAAAAAATCCTACTACAGATTTAATCTAATCCTACACGGCTTCCAGCACGTGGTTATACTATTACAAACATTCATAATAAAATTAAATCCGGACATGTCCCGGAGTTTAATTAAAACCCATACAAACGTAACCATAACAGTCGGGATTCTAAACCACCTGCAAATAAAACCATGTAATAAATCGAACAAGCACAGAACCCTATAAACCAGGCTCTGATACCAATTGAAAGGATTTTGGTAGGATCTGGGTTTGTACCTGCTCGATTTACCACGCAACAAAAATTCTAATAAAAGCGGAACCATAGAATAATACCTTTGAAGCGTGCACCTGGTGAATCTCTTGTATGCCTCAAAGACTATGACTTCACGTTGTGTGGGCAACGAACTAGAAGTCAATTGATCAGCTATCACCACAACTCCACCTGCCAGAAAAATCCAGCACCTCCGCACCTAGCACGTACTGCAAACGCACTGCCCGGAGAGAGAGAGAAAGTTGTTTGCAGCTAGTATACACCAAGGGCTTAAAAATTCAGCCACTAGGAAGAAAAACCAGCCGCCAAAACTTCTTGAAAATTCGACCTGGAGAGAGAAACGTTTTCTCTCTCTAGAATTCTCTCTCTCTAGAAATCCTGTGGATTAATTGTTGAATTGTGTATTCTGAATGACTGATCCCTTGTCTATTTATAGAGTTACAAGAGAGACTCCAAGTTGGTTTAGGATTGGTCTTCCTACTGGGTTTCTGTTTTCCTTCAATTCTGTTTCTGGACTGATACAGATTCTGTTTCATTCAATCCTGTTCCTGGACTGATACACTCCCAACTGTCACAGGGATTCACTTATCCCAATCCAGTTCCTGGGATGAATCACTCCCAACTGACACAGGGATTCACTTATCCCAAACCAGTTCCTGGGATGATTCACAACCAACTGACACAAGGATTAATTAATTTCTAAATTAATTAAATCTACCTTTGTCAACAACCCAGTACATAATTAATCGTACCACTAACGGATTAATTATGGCACTACCAACCTACACCACAATTGCTTCTGGAACAACTTAATTAAATTATATTCATAATCTCCCCACATCAAAGATATAGTGCTCGTTAATTCATTAATTTACTGATAAATTAATTCATCAACTTCTTTAATTCTGAGACTAGTACCACTCGACCTTTTTACTATACCGGACATAAGTCCACCGGCCGGGTTTAGTATAATAAACATTTCGAGCTCATCTGGGGAGCACCATCACCCCGAACTCACCGGTACATGGTTTCCTTTCGACAAGCAGCAGCACACCAAGTAACTAAACACGCACACCCAACCTACCGAGATTATTGGTCACAATTGACCTCACCCTTTGACAGATCAAAGTACACTATGTCTAATCCTCATGCCCGCTCGAGTCTAGGGATTTAGAGATAGAATACAAGGATCGATTTGTCTATTAAATCAGTACAAGACAAATCATTCCTAAGAGTCAAGTTCAATATGCCCCGGCCATATCTATATGATTCAATTAGTTTAGACAAACTAATTATCTGAATCATATAATAACCTAGACTGACAGTTTGTCCAAAGCTGTCTCGGTTACGAACCTCATTTATATATTATGTCTTTCAACCAATGATGAGATCTACTGTGTCGCACCAGACACCTCATCATCTACTTACATAATATAAATGGACATAAAACTGCACAACAAAATATAATTGAAACACAAATCGATATATTAAACTGGGAAACTGTATAATACAAGCATAGCTTATGTATTCTACTCTAACAAAGACAGCTTTCCTAAACGGAAGTCTTGAGGAAACCATCTTTATGCAGCAACCAGAGGGATTCGTTGAAAAATGCCAAGAGCATAAGGTTTGAAGGCTTAAGAGGTCCATTTACGGACTTAAGCAGGCATCCAGATCTTGGAACATCCGCTTTAAATGAGGTTTGTAACCGAGACAATTTTGAACAAAACTGTCGGTTTAGGTTATTATGTGATTCAGATAATTGGTTTGTCTAAACTGATTGAATCATATAGATATGCCCGGGGTGTATTAAACTAGACCATTAAGAATGATTTGTCTTGTACTGATTTAATAGATAAATCGTTCTTGGTATTCTATCTCTTAATCCCTAGACTCGAGCGGGCATAAGGATTAGACATAGCGTACTTTGATCTGCCAAAGGGTGAGGTTAATTGTGGCCAATAATCTCGGTAGGTTAGGTGCGCGTGTTTAGTTGCTTGGTGTGCTACTACTTGTTGAAAGGAAACCATGTACCGGTGCATCCGGGGTGATGGTGCTCCCGATATGAGCTCGTTATGTTTATTATACTAAACCCAGCTGGTGAACTTGTGAACGGTATAGTAAAAAGGTCGAGTAGTACTAGTCTCAGAATTAAAGAAGTTAATTAATTAATTTATCAGTAAATTAATATATTAACGAGCACTATATCTTAGATGTGGGGAGATTATGAATATAATTTAATAAAGTTGTTCTTGAAGTAATTCTGGTGTAGGATGGTAGTGTCATAATTAATCCGTTAGTAGTACGATTAATTATGTGTTGGGTTATTGACAAAGATAGATTTAATTAATTAAGTAATTAATAAATCCTTGTGTCAGTTGATTGTGAATCATACCAGGAACTGGTTTGGGATAAGTGGATCCCTGTATCAGTTGGATGTGTATCAGTCCAGGAACAGGATTGAAGGAAACAGAATCCCAGTAAGAAGGCCAATCCTAAACCAACTTGGGGTCTCTCTTGTAACTCTATATATAGACAATGGATTAGTTATTCAAGACACACAATTCGATAGATTCATAATTCAAGAATCTAGATAGATAAAATCCTAGAGAGAAAAATAAATACCTTCTCCCTCGAAGTCAGATTTTGAGCTTTTTGGCTAGCGGTTTTTCGCTCTCCTAGGCAGTGGTGTTGATCGGATTTAATCTCCGGCGGCGGCGTTTAGTGAGTAAGTAGGCAGCGCGTGGAAAAGCCACTCTCAGGCGGCGACGCGTGAGGCAGTAATTGGTCGGGATTTTGTCCGGCGATTTTTGCTGGATTTTCCTAACGGGTTTTGTGTAGATTGCTGATCAATTGATTTCTAGATCATTGCCCACACAACGTGAGATCAAAGTCTTGAGTCATACAATCGATCTCCTAAGTTCAAGCTTCAAAGGTACTTTTCTAAGATTCCACTTTTAATTAGAAAATTTTGTTACGTGGTAAATCGAATAAGTGCGAACCCAGATCCTGTGCAATGTTATTTCAAAAGGGTTAGAATAGCATAGCACGAAAGTGAGTTTCTGGCTAGGCCCGGTGATAAAGTCTATTTAATTGAATTTTATTTGTTAGAATTTTATTTTATTGTAGACTTTATAAGTGGAACTAATTGTTTTTAATTATATCTTTTGCTTAAGGCTAATAATTGGATATTGCAATTAATATGGGCAATTTGGCAGGATTAGGGACCAATTTGAAAGATGAAATGGTTACTTGGAGGTGCGAATTGGATTGGAAGCTCTGTGTTTGAATATTTGAGCATTAGCCAAGCAACGCAAAAAAGAGAGAATCAATTAGCCAAGCAGCTGGTCCGGAGTCTAACTAAAATAATTTGAAGTTGCTGTGAAAATCATTCTTTTCAGATCTGAGGTGCTGCCCAGAGGAAACAAAATGAGGGAATTTCTACTTTCCAAATTTGAGCTGATTGATTGTCAAGGAAAAGGAAATTTCAGCCGCTTTCCGAAGCTGCTGCATATTCTTGCCAATACCAAAGCGGCTGCAGTTTTTTTTCTCTGGTTTCCTAATTGACGCAGTCGGGCCCAACTTCCAAATCTGAAGAGTTGCCATCGAATTAACAAAAGAAGGAAAGTTGCTAAATTTTCTTGTTCCCATAATTAATTGCTGCTGGACTTCCATATTTTTGGGATGCACAGCTAGAGAAAGAAAAGGGAAGAAAATTTATTTCCTTGCTCAAAGCTGCTTAAGGGGTTAAAAAGAGAGGAAAAGAAAAGGAAATTTTCAAAGATGCTGATTGATTACTCCCCTCCATAATTAAGGAGCTGGCTGCCATGGCAAGGAATCAAGAAAAATGAAAGTTGCTGTGTGCCCCAATATCAAGGGCTGTTGCCAATCAATTATTGCCTTCCAAAATCTGATTCCACCGATTGAAGATAGAAAGGGACGGTTCCTAAAAATCAGCAACTGCAGCATTTTTTTCCCAAATTGTTGAGTTGCTTTTTACCCGAAGCAAAGGAAGGAAAAAAAAAAAAAAAAAGGAGCTCGGGCCTTCCCTTAATTCAAATACTGGACTTGATAAAAAGGAGGAAGGACCGTGAATCCAGAGAGAGAGAAGGCATAAAAAAAAAATCAGAGAGCTTGAACGGGCCAGAAGTGAAGCTCCTGTAGCAGTAATGGGCAGACGGCTGGGCTAGTTATTTTCTTCAGTTTCTTCTCTATTTTATTTCAAGGAGTAGTTTATTTATTTTGTTCAAGAACATGAGTAGCTAAGTCCAATTTTCAGTCCAAGGGATTTGATTTAATTAGCATGTTGTGAGGTTTTGAGTTTAATTTAATTTCTTTCGTTAAATTCAAGTATCGATTGGTTCTTGTTTTAATTTAGAATTTTTAGTACTAATTGAATTGACGACTCAATTAGTGTTGATTTTTGTGTGCTATCAACAGGTTGAATGTTACGTAATAGACACGAACCGGTAGTATCAAGTAGCAATTAGATGTTTTATGCATGTTGGTGAGACTTAATTGTTCATGCATGATAGTCTAAAGGGAACCAATTGGACAGAATTAATTATTTGCAGCTATCTCTTTTAATTAATTTTGGTTTCAACTAATTCTTGTATGTAATGCTGTTATGGTTGAATATGGAACGCTATCGTACCCAGTTTTCCATAACAAGATTTAATCGAATGCTGGGTTTGGTTAATGAAATTAGAGAATCCATAGTTGTTACGGCTATCCTAACAATAGTGGAGGTTGAATGCTTGAATGAAAGAATACTTTTGAACCGATGATCGACATAATAATTAAATTGTATTTCCCTTGGATTGAATCTTTCTCATTTGAATTTCTTGTTTTTAGTTTTTTTTTCCATTATTTATTTCTTTTGATTTTATTATTTTTAGTTTAATTTCAAAACCCCCTAATTACTGTTTAGTTTAAGAATTAATTTTGGTTCCTTTGGGATTTCGACTCGGTACTACTACTGCTACAAATTTATTTGGAGTTCGGTAGAACCGGATTTATTTTGGGTGCCTCGACAAGCACGGCCACCCGAACAGATAATCTTTCAATTAGGAACGACGATGACCTCGAATTTTCGGTTGGGATTGCCTCCGCTGACTTTCTAGTTGATAATTTTGACATTATTCCGTAGTGTGGTTGTGGGTTGAATTGCAATGGGTTTCGAGCTGATAAGAACATTCCGTTGAGGCCTTTTTTGGTTTCTTCAATTTAGTTCCATTTCTGAATCGTAATTTTTTTAATAGATTGGACAATGGATACAGATTTGTATTCTCCACGGATCGTTAGAAGTTTCTTGTTTTCATATGTTCATCTTTTTTGAACCAAAAAAAAAAGTTTTTCTTCATCTTCTGGAGAAGACGATCGAATGGAGATGTCCAGGAGGGGGTCGGCGGCGGCAGAATGGCGAAGGGCTGAGGGGAGAGAGGGTGGTGGGAGGAGTGGAGTTGTGGGAGAGGGAAGAGAAGGTGATGGTTGTCGATGGTAGAGGACGAGAACAGGGAGAGAGGGGGAGAAGAGAAGGAGAGCTAAAATGATTTCTTTAAAAGTTATGAATTTAGGATGGGTGAGATTATAAAAAAAAGTCGAGAAACAGGCGACGAGTTTGAGGGTGAAAAGGTTGGTGGCTGCGAGGGTTGGTCCGGTGGGGTGGGGTGGCTGTCGGGGAGAGAGGAAGAAAAAATGAAGAAGAAGAAAGAAAGAAAAGAAGAAATTAGTGGGGTCGGTTAGAAATTTCTTAAAAATTTAGGGTACTAAATTATATTTTAGTCATTTTTTTAAATATTTTATTATTTTCAATGATTAAAAGAAAAATATTTTTTATTAAGACCAAAATGCCCCTGGTCAAGATAGGCAAAAGTGAGTTTTAGACTAAAATTTTTTAAAAAATATGATATAGTGTACTAAAAACGTAGTTTTTTTTATTTTGAATCAAAATGATATTTTCACTATATGTAATGGACGATTTTAAGAGTTTAGTCTTAAAATTTTTATCAGAAAAAACGTCAATATATATGAGCTCTTTATCGGTTGGCTTTAGTCATCTCTCTGAAATACTCAAATACAGTTTTGTTTTGAAAATGACTTTCCTTGGGTGAAACAACAAACTCCATATTCTAAACCCATATGCATCTCGTTTTCCCACCAGCCACCATCATTATTAATTCTCACTATTTAATGCCTGATTCCGACTTCTACATCATTTCCTCGTTTTCTCCGCCTTCTTCCTTCCTTCCCTCGTAAAAATAAACCATTCCCGGTTAGCTATTCGGTTTATCGGTCCAACCAATTCAACAAGTTAACCATTTTGCTTCCAATAATTTTTAGATTAAATGAACTCATCATCTATTTATGATAAAAAATTTGTATTTTCAATAATAATAATAAAAAAAGCTAGTGACACTTAAAAAAAAATATAAAGGCTATTAAAGGAAAATAAAGTAAAAAAAATCTAAAAAGACTAATTATTTTGAAATAGAGAAGTAAATTATTCAAATTTTTATTTTTATTTTTTGTTAAGCGAAACCTAGATACGGTACCTTACTAATTTTATTACTGAAACGCTATTTGTAACTCAAAAACGCTATTTGTAGCTCATAAAAAGAGGTAAAATGACTAAAGTAACCCCGAACTAAGAATAATAAATTTTTAACAGACAAATTTCAGAAAAATTCACTCGACCCATGGATGTCGCGACATGAATTTGAGTAATAACCATGGTACAAACTTTAAAATTGGACGCAAAAATCATGAAAGGAGAGACAAAACCATGCGCCGGGCGCATGGATGACGCGTCCGGCCATGGTGCCGGACGCATCATCCATGCGTCCAGCCATGGTGCCGGACACATAAGTTGTGCGTCCGGCACCATGGCCGGACGCATAATCCATGCGTCCGGACCATGGTGCAAGCCTAAAAATTAGGCGTCCAGATTTTTTTTATATATATAAGCCTTCCAAAGCAGTGCATCATCTTCAATATTTGAAATTTTGAAAATTCTTATCTCTCTAAAAAATCCATGGACAGACGACAATCTTTGGCCGGTGCTGGAGGTCAACAACCCAGGCGGCACGGAGCAGGAAAAGGCTTGATGATTGGCCAGGTAATTTTTTAAAATTTATCTGTAAATTTGCGGCGTCCGGTTGATGGACTGGACGCCCGGCACGCGCAAGAGTTGAGTAACTATCCTTGAAAAGCTGTAATAACATACCATACTCTTGCACTGTTGGCGCATTAATAATTTTCTTCCACATGCCTTTCACATCGGACCTCAATTTCTCATCGCGAATTTTTTTCCTCAGCATGGCATCAACATCGCGGTCTATGTGTCACAAACATAACAGGTGGTGTGAATGTTGGTGAGCTACAAATAGCATTTTTGAGTTACAAATAGTAAGACCCATTTTATTATGCACAACCTAGCTTAGGGTGTGCTTGTTTTATAAAAATGGAAATTGAGTAATTTTTATTTGATTTGATCTCGTACACTTTTTTTTTTTTTTGTTATTATTAAAAATAATGGGTTGGATAACACAACCATGAAGTAAATACCTCTGAAGAAATTTGATAATTAGTTATGATTTTTTCATACCTCTTATATTTTCTTAATTTTTAAGAGTAAAAAGTGATAGTTACCTTTAATTTATTTAATAAATTAAAAGTAATCTTATTTCTTTGATGATTAATATTTTTTAATAAATATTTAATTTATTAAATATTAATTGTTTTATTATTTTTCTTGCAAAATAAACACATCATCGCACGGAGAGATTCCACTAGTCTCCTCGCAAAACGATAGAAATGAGAAAAATAGTTTACAACTTTTGCTGAAGCCCTTTTGTTTCCACAAAAAATCAGCTGTTTGTCTTTATTAAAACATGTGCAATTTGGTACCCCAGGGAAGCCTTTATGTTATGCACCTCCATCAATTCCCTCTCTATCTCCAAGGTAGCACAAATCTACCCACTTGACCACCAAAAATAAGCCCACACTGCTACAAAATTGGGTTATTATCCCGTTAATATTATCACACTAAATATAAAATATAATAATTAATTTTTATTAACATACCAATTTACTATTTAATATAATATTACATAATTAATATTTTTATAAATATATTATTGGAACACTAAATTAAATCTTATTATGACATTTGACGTAGTTGTGGTAATATATTTAAATTATGACATCAACAAGTGTCATGTATTTTTATGAGAATATAGTGATATTATTTAGTATAATTTATATCAAATGTATTATCGTATTTATTTTTTTAGATATTAACACATTAATAAGTGTAATTATAAACATTATAAAAAATATATAATTTTTTATTTATATTAATATAATATATAATGTGATAATAATAAGAGAACTTTAGTCCCACATTGGAAAAAGATATGAGTGTATACTACTATTTAAATAGATGAACTTTTAATGGGTATTGAAATTCATTCTCTACAATATACGTCACACGTTCCGCTCGCGTGCGTGCGCCTCAAAATAGTTTTAATTTGTGTGCGAGTGTACGCCCGCGCCTGCTGACATGAATGTCGGATCACTCGTAGTCAAAAACACTATTAGACCTACAGCTTCGAACCCCATCTTGGAGAGTTAGGAATTCTGCATCTAAGCCATTGTCTAGACAAAATGAAATTGCTGGACCAAAAACGAGTTCACAATTCGAATTCATCTTGATATCGACTTGTTAAATAATTTATTATAATTTTTTTATGAGTTTAAATAAATTTGATTGAAAAACCTTTTAATTTGTAAACTTATATTGATTTCGTGTTTGAAATGTAACTATTAGATAATAAAATTTATTTCGATTTTGATTAGAGAGAAGTAAAAAAGGACAAGATATAACAAAATCGACAAAAGTGGTAACTAGGGAGTGACGGTGTTGCTAGCTATTAGTGGTAAATTTGTGGGCTAATTTTATCTCCTTGTTTTTACTAACTTGTGTGTTCATGTGAATGCATAGTTAGCTTGGCTTTGGTGGATTAATCGAGAATTAATTCATGTTGGCCGAGAGAAAATGAACGGAGGGGCTTGTGGGGCGAGTTTCTAAGTTCATGGCTGAGAAGATGTGCACAAAGGCATTGGATGTAGAGAATTTGTGGGCATGTTCGAGAGATGGTTCGAGATGTGCGGCAAAATGCACACTCGGCTGAGCGGGCTGGTCTTCAGTTGCGAGAAATGCATGCACGGCTGGGCGGGCTGGCTTTTAGTTGCGGGACATTGCGAGAAGTTGCGCACAACTTCGAACGGGCTGGTCTTCGGTTGCGGCAAACGGGGATTGTTGCGACACGATCGAGCCGATATGGAGCTAAGGCTTGAAGAACGGTTAGGCGGTTGAAGACGTGGGCTGAAGTTGCTGGAAACATGCGGAGTTGGCTGAGAACGTGCGATGGTCGACCGGAAAGTGCGGGCAATTTCTTCAAACGTGGCTGGTAACCGTTTCCTAAAACTTTTAGCCGGTCTAGTGCTTGGGGATGTCAAGCACGCGTTGGATGCCTATAAATAGGTGAAACCTCACTCATTTGAGGAGGGGTGCTCGAGATTTTTGGTAAAGGAATTCCAGAAAATCAGGGCGGGCTAGTTTAGCTTTGGGAGGGAGTTAGACTAGTTGGTTCAAGCTTTGGCTAAGTGTGAGGCCTTAGTTTTGAACGGGAAAATTCTTTGTAACTAGTTGAGTGATTTCAATAAAGGTTGCACTGAGTTTTGGGGCGTCAGCCCATTTAAATCCCTTGCGTGCTAGAATTTTGTTCCGTTTGGGTATTTTCGGCTTCAATCTCTAGTTACTGCCTTAGTGAGTTCCGCTACATCTTTGGCTAGCGTTTGGGGGTGTGACAATTTTTGGTATCAGAGCCAAGGTTTGTTCGTTCGAGTTGTTCTACCTTCGTTGCTATTGCAAGTGCAGTGTTCGTGTTGAAGATTTCAACATGGTGAATCCGCTGGGGGATCGTGTGGGCTGAATTGAGTCTCACATTGAGAGCTTGCTTCGTCTTCTTGGCACTGAGGATGAAACAGTAAATTTCTTTGCTTCGTTCAACGAGTTGTGAAGGTCTCTTGAGTCTTTGGAGACTAGAACTCGGGAGCTCGAAAGAAAAGTTTTGGTCGATGTTGCTTCATCAAGTTCTTCTCAGTCTCCATCGTTTGATGATGCGTTAGAGTCGGTTAAGCAGAACATAGTGGTCTTGACGAGAAGGCTGGAGGTCACGGTTTTAAGGGAAGAACTAGAGGATGATCTTTCCGATTTACGTGGGATGATGGAAGATGTAAGTTTGTTGAAGAAGACTGTCGGATCTGGTTCAACTGACGGTGGGACTTCTTCGTTCGGTCAAAAATTTAAAGTTCCAGAACCAAAGGGCTTTGGAGGAGTTCGAAGCGCGAAGGAGCTTGATAATTTTGTGTGGGATATAGAGCAGTATTTTGTTGCTGCACATGTGCCGGAAATGGAACGGGTGATGATCGCTAACATGTACCTCGAGGGAGATGCGAAGCTCTGGTGAAGGACACGGGCTAAGGATCATAGTCCGCAGGAAATCCAGACTTGGGGTGGGTTGAAGAAAGAGTTGCAAGCTCAGTTCTTACTATCGAATGCGGGTTGGATGGCTCGGGAGTCGTTGAGAAGGCTCAGACAAGTAAGTTCCATTCGTGCTTATGTTAAAGAATTTTATTCTTTAATGTTGGATGTTGAAGGCATGTCGGAGGAGGACAAGATCTTCAATTTCGCGGCAGGATTGCAACCGTGGGAGCAAGCGAAGTTGCTTCGCTCCAATGTGAGGAACTTAACCCAAGCACTTCAGGTGGCGGATGGGTTGGTTGAATTGCAGGCACCAATGGGTGGTGATGCGGCCAAGATTCCTAAGAAGGACAAGGCATGGGCGAAGGAGAAAGTTGTTGCTGAGAATCCAAGCAAAGGCAACATCCCTACTCCGGCTACAAGTGAGAAACCGCAGGGAACGGGTTGTTTCAAGTGTGGCAAACAGGGGCATCGGGTTCGAGACTGTCCAATGAGGGATTAATTCGTTGGTGCAAACTCAGTTCGAGTAGAGAAAGTCTCGGATGAGATTGTACGTGTTGGAGCACTTCAGTTGCTCGAGTAGCCTTCGGGAGTGGGTAAGGTTGCTTTCATTTCTATCATTGGGGTCGTTATGGGAGGCCGCTAACCTTTGAGTCCATTTTCCAATAGTATGGGATACAAGAAGTGGAGAAGTGAACGTTGCCTTGGAGTTGTGCTAGTTGGTTCGAGGAAACTAGTATGACCGATTTCTTCAAGCTGAGTTGGAGAAATGTTATGTTTTGGTTCAAGGTGGGATCGAACGGAGTTCAGTGGTTAGAGAATTGCTGGACTGGCTTGAAGTTTGATGAGGGCATCAAATCTTTAAGTGGGGGAGGTGTGTTAGCGGTAAACTTGTGGGCTAATTTTATCTCCTTATTTTTACTAACTTGTGTGTTCATGTGAATGCATAGTTAGCTTGGCTTTGGTGGATTGGCCGAGAATTAATTCATGTTGGCCGAGAGAAAATGAACGGAGGGGCTTGTGGGGAGAGTTTCTAAGTTCATGGCCAAGAAGATGCGAACAAAGGCATTGGATGTCGAGAATTTGTGGGCATGTTCGAGACATGGTTCGAGAAGTGCGGCAAAATGCACACTCGGCTGAGCGGGCTGGTCTTCAGTTGCGAGAAATACATGCACGGCTGGGCGGGCTGGCTTTCAGTTGGGGGACGTTGCTAGAAGTTGCGCACAACTTCGAACGGGCTGGTCTTCGGTTGCGGCAAACGGGGATTGTTGCGACACGATCGAGCCAATGTGGAGCTAAGGCTTGAAGAATGGTTAGCGGTTGAAGACGTGGGCTGAAGTTACTGGAAACGTGCGGAGTTAGCTGAGAACGTGGGATGGTCGACCGGAAAGTGCGGGCAGTTTCTTCAAACGTGGCTGGTAACCATTTCCGAGAAGTTTTAGCCAGGCCGAGTGCTTGTGGCTATCAAGCACGCGTTGGATGCCTATAAATAGGTGAAACCTCACTCATTTGAGGAGGGGTGCTCGAGATTTTTGGTAAAGGAATTCCAAAAAATCGGGGCGGGCTAGTTTAGCTTTGGGAGGGAGTTAGACTAGTTGGTTCAAGCTTTGCTAAGTGTGAGGCCTTAGTTTTGAACGAGAAAATTCTTTGTAACTAATTGAGTGATTTCAATAAAGGTTGCACTGAGTTTTGGGCCGTCAGCCCATTTGAATCACTTGCGTGCTAGAATTTTGTTCTGTTTCGGTATTTTCGGCTTCAATCTCTAGTTGCTGCCTTAGTGAGTTCCGCTACATCTTTGGCTAGCGTTTGGGGGTGTGACACTAGCCATGGCGTAGCCAGGCTGCACATGACTTGTCGAAGGCCAAGCGCAGGGGCTACTCTTCTAGCTGCGGCTAGGAGCGGGCTTCATCCGCAGTCAACTACAAGACAAAAGTGTTTCTACCAAAACCTCCTAAAACTTTCGGAGGGGGCCCTAGAACATTCAACCTTATAAATACTAGTTTTTAGGGACTTGCTATTTGTATCACAAATTTGCTATTTGTATCATTAAAAAAAAATTGTAAAATGACCAAAATGGCCTTAAACACAAAATTCTTGAGAAATTGACAGATTTTATGTAAAAAAAGACAAAATTGTGTTTGTGTCTCCATCAAAAATGCATTGAAAAACGTTTTTGACGTATGAAATTTGACAAGGATGACGTTTCAAGTACATCAAAACGCTGAACAAGTGCGTTCATATGAATGAGAAAACGTTATACTGTAACGATTAAGTCTTATAAAAACGTTAAAATTGGTTGTTTTCGCCATGGTTCGCTCGTTAAATTGATGCGTTTGTAATATATTTAATCGTTAAAATTTTGCATTTTAACCATGGCTCGCTCGTAAAAATGGTGTGTTTTTGACATGTACAGACGTCCAAAAATGTTTACATACATTCATGTGAATTGGAGGAAAAAAGGTATACACAACTATCCAAAAAACAAATCCAAACAAATTCTTAACTTAAAAAACATTCGGTCTATCATTTAGTTGACGTCAAAAGAATATTTAGCACGCGAAGCATCACGATATGGTAAGTTTTCGAATCGTAAAGTTATTTGTTTTTTTTTAAATGTAGGGCGAAACACGCTAAAATGACGTTTATGAAGCATTTAAACGCTGCTATTTAGCTATTTTGCCATGGTTGAATCGTTATTTTGATGCTTTTAATACAGTTACTATATAAAAAGTGTTGCGTTTTTACGTCTGTTATGTAAAAAGTGCTACATTTTTGACATGCATTATATAAAAAGTGTTGCATTTTCTTGAACGAAAATCATAAATCTTCAGCGTTTTAGGTTGCAAGAAACTAAATCTTGCTGCGTTTATTGCGTAAGGAATCGTGGAATTCTTGCATTTTATTTATAAATTATGTAAAATATATTGCGTTTTTTATTGTAAGAATCATAAATGTGCCGTATTTTTTGGAAGAAATAATTGTAAGAATTCATTTTTTTTATTTTTTGTGTTTGTATGATAATGGTTAAGATATTTCATGCATACTGTTGCGTGTGTAACTTTGACTGTATTTTTGTATAATTTAATATTAAAATTGTTTTGTTTTAATTTATGTGTGTATTGACATACAGGATGACGATGATGAATACGAGGAGGAGGAGGTTTATGAGGCTGAAGAGGAGGAGGAGGATGAAGAGGAGGATGAAGATGACAATGAGGCGGATCATGCACAAGGAGAGGCGGTGGAACTTGAACCTGGCGTAGATTTGAGTGGATATTTTCATATTGACAGAGAGTAAAGCGGCTTAAGTTCCCCATTACAAAGAGGGGAGGTAATCAAGGATTTGCCACGTACTACTTTTCATGCAAGCGATGGAGAGATCCTGGCAAAGCCCCTCTCCAAACCAGACGGAAGAATACAAGAAGGAGCTACACTAATTGCCCCTTCAGGTTGACCTGTAAGAGAATTGATTTGGGACATCACAAGGTTTATACAAATCTAGGAGTAGCGTCAACTCACAATCACATTGGTATTACATTATTTGCGCATAATAGTAATTAAGTTGATTGATGTTTTGTATGTATGAATTATTATTATAACTAAATGAGATTTACAGGTATAATGCATCTATATGGGCACAGACAGTTGAGCTATTTTAAAAAAGAGTCAAAGGCTGTTGCTGAATTTATGCTTGGGGCGAATGTGAAGCCAAAGTGTGTTTGGGAAGCTGTTAATAAACAGTTTCCCAATTTCCAGGTACCAATCAAATCAGTGTACAATTTGAAAAGAGAGATAAATACCGCCGGATTGGCAGGTAGGAATATTGGGCAGCAATTTATGCATCTGGCTGAGGAGAAGCAGTATTATGTCAAGATTCTGAAGGATGCGAACACTGATGAGATCACACATGTATTCTTCGCACATCCAACCTCAATTCAGATGTTTCACAGATGGTATTGGGTGGTGGGGATTGATTCTACCTACAAGACCAACAGGTACCAAATGCCCGTCGTCGAGATGGTAGGTATGACTCCTACTAATAAGACTTTCAATATTGCATTTGCTATTGTTAGAAATGAGACAAAGGATACATATGATTGGGTGATGAGGAACTTGAGATTTTTGCTGCCTGCTAGTTTGGTACCTAGTGTGATTGTGATAGATAGGGAGTTGGGTTTGTTACAGCCAATTAAGGATCATTTCCCCGCTTCACATCACTTGTTATGTTTGTGGCATATTGGCCGTGATGTCAATGCGTGGTTGGAAAAAAATGTTGGGAGAATAAACAAAAACTTAGCATGTGATATTCATGAAAACTGGTGGAAGAAAATTATTAAGGCTCCGACTATAGAGGAGTTTAACCGTTTATTGCAGAATTTCAAGGTTAAGTACACTCTAATTGAGCCGTTGGCTATTGATTATTTTGAGACTACATGGCTCATTCACAAGGAGAAATTTGTTCGTACTTGGACAAATCAATTTCTCCACTTTGGTAATACTTCCACTAACAGAGTATATGCTTCACATGCTGCTATGAAAGATTGGTTGAATTCTTCCACCAATTCCCTTGACACTTTGTTCACAAAGATCGACTCTCATCTCAGCCACTTGTACCCTCACATCGGGTTAGTTTAATTATTTAACTGTTTATTTTTTTATTTCATTATTAGTTCATATCATTCAATTTTATTATACTACTATTTATTATAAATGTTTTATTTCATTTTATTTTTAATTGACATTATAACAGCGGCTCGCTTGAGGCTTCCCCTTCCATGACTCAAACAAGTATGCAGGGATTTTCATACTGTTATTTGAACAAGTATGTGTCACGCCATTGTTTGAAGTTGGTTAGGAAAGAAGTTCGAAGAAAGAATAAGTTTGCAGGCGTAGTAATTGAGCAATGTGGATGTGTGCCCAAGGTGACACGTGGGATTCCCTGTGCTTGTGACATATTCAAGGCCCAATCATTGCCTGGATATCCCCTACTCCCACACGTACATGAGTTTTGGAAGAGGTTGACCATTGTGCCATCACAGTGGGATTCGAATTACATTGATGAGGACATCAGGTGCATTTTAAAAATATGAACTTTAATAATATTCATTTGATTTCACAGCCTGATAATTTTTTAAAGTAGTTTACAATTAATAAATTTATTTGTTAAGGTATTACAACGAGACTGTCGTCCCTACAGTCTCTACCAGTCCGTCTTTTTTGACATGTCTGTTGAATAGGGCGTATGTAGAGGAGATGTACCCTGACATGGCCAGTGATGGAGAGCCAGATGTGTCGGGTCCCCAAAGGGGGCGCCCACCAAGTAGATTACATCATTCTGTAATGCGTGAGTGGAGCTCACGAGAGAGAGCGACACGTGGCCGACATGGCAGGTGTCATTTAGGTTCATCCGGCCGCTCGACTGGTCGATCACATCGCATTCATACAGGTTCTGATGGTCATTCTCCAATACGGACAGGTAAATAAGTAATTTTTATTTTGTATACTTAAAACTTTAAAGTTGCATTTTTATTATATTTTTTGGACGTCTATATACATTATGCAGTTATGTTTATTAAATGAAACAAAATTACTTGGCAGGTTTTGGTGGAGACATTAATTGTGTGCCTGCATTTTTCAAGCCTTACTGTACAGGCTGGTCAGATGTCATTGGGAATGGCCATTGTGGTTTCCGAGTAATTTCTACTTACCTTTTTGGCCATGAGAAATATTGGAGATTAGCTCGTAGGTCATTGAGTGGAGAGATTACGAGCCATCCGGACAGGTATCGGGGTGTATTCCAATCTTTGGAGTTGAGGCCCCTGATGGTGATCACGTGTCTATGGTACTTAGGCGAGTAAGTTTTGAATGCATAGAATGTGGTGAGCAGCATTGGATGGCTACACCTACGGATTTGTTCCCTCTCGCCACTTATGCAAATGCACTGGTAATACATTTGAGCCCTACTCATCCAGATGGAAATTATTCTGTATTACCTTTGTATTCCTCTAGTGCCGACACACAACCTGAAAGGGTTATAGGGCTTGCCCATGTAAATGGAAACCATTACGTACGTGTAGAAGTGGTCGATGAGTGCCCTATCCCACCGTTGAGCTTTGTTTGGCAACATCAGCGTCATGCTGAAAGTGTAAGAGATTGGCCTCGACATTTGGAAGCTAGATTTAATGCTTGGACTGCACTACGTGATGGCTATGATGTATATTGTTATGTGAAATATGATGTGTTACTCATATAATTGTACTAAAATTTTCTAACTTCCAAAATTTTTTTTCTTAATTTAGTTGCTTTTCGTTAACAAAATTTGTGTTAGTCTGTTGGGACGTGGAATGTTATAATATCGAATAAATTATATGTGTGAAGTATAAAACAAAATATATGGATCAAATGTACAATATAAAATATATCATTTATACAATAATAAATAACTACAATATAGAAACAAAATAAGAAAGTATAATAAATAATACACAATAATCAAATCGATCGGTCGAACTCATCCTCTAAGTCTGCAGTGCCTGGTACTAACTCCGCGTACAAATCTGGTGCTCGCTCATGCACTGCATCTAATAATGCATGATGATGCTGACCAAACCGACCCATCCACTACAAACATTTAAACAATATATTAGAGCCAACTACATTGAATTGAATTTAATAAATAAAATAATTTACAAATTAAAATAAATACTTACAAACTCTGAGGCGGCGCAACGGGGTCGACATGGCTCTATAACAGCCTGGGGATCGACAGGGAGAACTCGCGGTCGTGATCGCTCCCGAAACCACTGTAGATATCCATCGACGGACGCAATCTGAGGAACAGCTCCACCGGTCTGCTGCCTCCCTATGAGGGAAATCCCCGTGGATGTCGTTCCGAACTCCTCCCAAGTAGACTCGGCATACTCCACTGCATGTCAGACCACATATGGCCTCCCAGTGTAGGCGCGGTATGTATCCCTACCGGGATGGATGAATCGAGCTGGAATCCACTGGACATACCCAAGCTGTCGGACGTATCGGTCGGGCATGTACGGCTCGACGTGATCCCTGTACGCAATAAGTCCTCGATACAGGGTCCTCAGCATCGCGGCCGTATAGCATCCAAGTGACCTTTGAAAATTATTTAAAAATTATTAAATAATAAACTATATAAAACTTATATTAAAACAAAATATAATTTTTATAATTTCTAAATATTTACTAACCATGTCCGCGGTTATCTCGTCTAGCGCAAGGCGTATGGAGCTCAAGCGCTGCTCTGTATTGGTGGCTGTCGATGGCCCACCTCGCTGCACGCGCCTGTGTGTCATGCAATGGAAGGGGCATCAGATGGGGTCTGAAATTGGGGAAGTGCTCGTAGATCCATGACTGTAATAGAGTCATACATCCAGCGAAACTCTGCATCCCGTGGCAACTCGCAGACCCTAGATGGTGGTACAGGAAGGCCAGTGTTGCTGTACCCCATGCCTCCTGCCCAACCTGATCCATCCCCTTCCTAACCTGTACTACAGGGGCTGACATAAACTTATTGGAACTTTTGTTTGTAAACAGACAAGTCTCAATAAGACTCCATACTAAAGCGGCCACATCCGAATTGTCCCTGGCCTGCTGCATACACCTCTCGATCACCCACTGAGTAGAAAATCCACCATTCTTGTACAAATCACCATCTAGTCACTCCTCTGGAGGAATCTCTAGCAAACCCCTAGACCATAACAGTATGGTGGAAGATGGTGTAACCTCGGTGATAAGTCGACCATCGACTGGAATCCTCAAAATCTCCCACACATCGTGTAGGAGGATGATCATATCTCCGAAGGGGAGGTGGAATGAATTCATATCCGGCTGCCACCTCTCCAAAAACGCATTGATGAGAGGCTCATCAATGCTCCGGTGCATAATGCGGGGCAGGAGTCTAAGTCCCGTCCCGCTCAAAATCTGCGCACTCTCCACCGTCATGGATGCGATCCACCGCTCAAACATATCGTACATGCTACCTCTATTGTGGCATCTAAGGTGGTATCTGGTAGGCACCCCCTCCTGCCAATACCTAGATACAACATGCCCTAAAAAGCTAGGTATCACACTATCATCTATAGGGCCCCCCTCAATGGGCCCTGTAACTATCCAACTCCGATCCTGCCTCACGCGCTTCCTAGGGTGAACTAAATTGACAAAAATAAATATATAAATTAAATAAACAATTTAAAATAAACAGTTAAATAACAAGTTAATTCAATTTAAAAAATCAATTAATTAATTTATTCAATGTATTTGTCCTGGATGTGTAGATTTAAATGTTTAGTGGAACTGTTGATTGTTGATTCTGTGCTTGGTGATAGGTGTTTTTGGACGTTTTCATAGTTAATGTAAAAAACTTAAAATAACCAAGTAAATAACAATTTAATTCAAATTAAATTTAAATTAATTTATTCAATGTAGTTGTTATGAATGTGGTGATAAGTGTTTGGTGGAACTGTTGATTGTTGACTCTGTGTGTGGTGTTAGGTGTTTTTAAACTTTCTTATTGTTGTTTTTTTTTTGGACCTTGGTGATAGGTTTTTTTGGATGTTTTGATAGTTATTGCAATTTATAATCTAAATCAATTAAAATAAATAACTACAAAAACAAATTAATGTAATTAACAAATAAGTACAATAAATAAATAATGAACTATATCAAAAAACATACATTTAAATCAATTAATTCAATGCAATTGTCCTAGATGTGGTGATAAGTGTTTGTTGGCGTGTTGATTGTTGATTCGTGTGCATGGTGCTAGGTGTTTTTGAACATGTTGAAGTTGTTTTTTAGAACGTGGTGCTACGTGGTTTTGGTCGTTTTGGTAGTTGATGCAATGTATAATCTAAATCAATTAAAATAAATAACTACAAAAAACAAATTAATGTAAACTAACAAATAATTTAAATAAGCAAATACATAGGCAAATTAAAATAAATAATGAACTATATAAAAAATACACAATTAAGTCAAACAATAAACAAATTTTATAAACAATTAAATTAAAACAAATAATTATTATAAATAATTATGCAAATAAACTCAAACGTGTACCTGAAGCAGGATCGACCTCCTCGAACTGGCCGTCGTCCGGATTCTTATACCGGACGGTCCTCTCAGCATGTGGGTGAGAAGGGTCACTTCCTTAGGTATCCCCCTCACCCTGATCCTCCAGTGGGAGTCCACTCCCACTGGCCTCCTCCTGCCGCGGCTGCTCCTCCTCCTCATGGTGGCTGCTCCTCCTCCTCATGTACCTCAATAGACTCGTCCTCACTATCATCAGTGTCATCGGAATCAGTAGTATCATAATACTCATCCCTCAACTGAAATGAGGAGTCATCGCCACCTCCACCTCCTCTACCGAATCCAACGCCACCTCCACCTCCCCGTCTATCACCTACTCGTCCATCACCTCCTCGTCCACCACCTACACCTACACCTCCAACTCCTCTCCCTCCCTCAGTAATAACTATACCTCATCCACTACGACCTCCATCGGTCCCTCTACCTCCTCCCCTCCTAAAAGGTACCTTCTGCCTTCTAGCAGAAGCTGTGGGACGCTGCCTATCTACCTCTGGCTTTAACTTAGCGCCACCCTAAATAAATAAATAAATAAATAAATATAAGCTATTATATTGTAAACTTCAAATGTGGAAGTAAATTTAATTAAATAAGAGCAAATTGTGTAAAACACACTAAATCAGCGTTTTTACCAGACAAAAACGCTAACTATTCAAGTTTTAAATACTAAGAAACGCAATAAACTAAATTTTCTATCAACCTAAAACCTACCAGTTAGCGTTTTCCATAGTCAGAAACGCACTATACTTGCGTTTTGGAACAACCAAAACGCCATCGGCAGGAGTTTCTGACCGGAAAAACGCCGCATTTTTGCATTTTCAAACGCAGCAAATTCCCAAAATCAGCGATTATTGGCACCCAAAAATCTACCAAATTACATTTCTACATACATAAAACGCACCGAACGAGCGATTTGTAACACAATTGACTCAAAACATCACCGATTCATGCAATTCAAATCGCAAAAATATATAAATTATGCTCTGAAAATCTGAAATAACAAAAAATTCCGAACAAAATATTTTTACCTTGTTTATCATTGGACCTTTGCCCGCCCGGTGTCTTTGTGATGATTCGCCATCTCCTCCGCCCATTTCTGTGTTTTTTCCCGTCAAAATCCAAATCAAATCGCGTTTTGAATATTAATTTTGAAGAAACTTTCGCACAAATGCTGCGTTTTAATTGTTTAACTGATTTTTAGATTGTGCTAGTCAAAAATGTGTCATTTTAGTGAGCGAACCATGGACTAAACACACCATTTTAACGAGCGAGCCATGGCCGAAACACTGTGGTTTGACGTTTCTGTTCTACATGAAACGTTAAACTAGGACGTTTTCATTTATTTATTCTTAACGTTTTAACGTTTTTGGTATTTTAAAACGTCATCGGCCTTATATTTTGTGTGTTCGAAACGTTATTGGTTGCGTTTTCGAGCATGGTCAAAATGCAATTTGGTTGCGTTTTTGTCCCGAACTTAGCAATTTCTAATATTTTACCATCATAAGAGCCTTTTGGTCTTTTTATTATTATTTTTATTTTTATTTGTGATACAAATAGCAATTTAGTTATACAAATAGCAATCCAGTAGTTTTTATCATAACTTGAGGATAGAGGGTTGGATTTGAACATTTTCATTCACCCTTGGCTAAGATTAGTTTTACTTCACCTTTTAGCTGTTTTTTTGAATATTGAAGAGTATTCCACTCAAGAATGTTGTGATTTGGAGAATTTGACGCCATTCTCTATCTTGGAAGAAGGGAGTTTTGCTTATTTTTTTAAAATTCTATGATGATTTCTAGTTTTGATTTATGAATTTCTTGCACAATGAGTAGCTATACTAATATGTCTACTTAATTGGTTTATTGGTAGTTGAAATTATGTTTTAAATATCTATTTTAAACATGGTTATGGTGTATTTGTGTGGTTTTTATATCCTAAAGATAGGAGTACAGTCTCAATATACACCTAACTCGATTTTTTAAAAAAAACTGAATTTTTAATAGAAAAAACCGGTGAAAACCGGGTTTTTTTCACCAAAATTGTGGGCTAGACACGTTAAATGTGCATTCAATGCACCGGGTCCCCACTTAAAAAAAAAAAAAAAAAGCTACTCACGCGCCGATTTAATGCCCTCTCTCACGCTTCCTTAATCTCTCTTTCTCTATTTCTCTCTTCTCATTTTGCTTGATGTAAAATGTCATTTTACATCACATCATCTTCCATTTAACGTCATTTCTCTCTCTCTCTCTCTCTCTCTCTCTCTCTCTCTCTCTCTTTCTCTCCCTCATTTTGCTTGATGTAAAATGTCATTTTACATCATTTTTTTTTGCTTTGATGTAAAATGTCATTATGATAATTTTGATGTTAAATCTCATTTTTGTTGTAATTTCGATTAATGTTGGTTTTAACATCAAGGGATGCATGTATACAACGAACTCGAAACTGAAAAAATGAGATTTATTGATGGCAGTGATTCGAATGTTTTACATCAAAACCACATTCTACATCACAGCATTTTGCATCATGATTTATATCACAACATTTTACATCACGATTTTCCTCTGCAAATTCTGACCAGAGTAGTACGCTACGGCTCATTCACAGAAGGGCCGAAGCCGTCTCTCACCGGGCTGAAACATCTGGATATCAACAAACAGCATTTTACATCAGTACGAGCATTTTACATCAACCAACATCATTTTACATAAGTACGAACATTTTACACCAACAAATAGCATTTGAGATCAGTACAAACAAACCGCATTTTATACCAATAAACCACATTTTACACCAACCAACTGAAAGATTATCTGCTCGGGCCTAGCCAGAAACTCACTTTCGTGTATGCATTCCAGAATCGGAATCTTTGGCCAGGCCTAGACGTTAGCACAATGCTATTCCAACCCTTTTGAAATAACGTTGCATAGGATCTGGGTTCGCACTTATTCGATTTACCACGCAACAAAAAATTTCTAATTAAAAGCAGAACTTTAGAAAAAAACCTTTGAAGCGTGCACTCAGGTGATGGATTCTCTTGTATGCCTCAAGACTTTGATTTCACGTTGTGTGGGCAATGATCTAGAAACTAATTGATCAGCTAATCACCACAATTCACCTGCTAGAAAATTCCAGCACCGCTGCACCTGGCACGTACTGTAAACGCACCGCCCAGAGAGAGAGAAAGTCACCCTGAAGCCTCCAAATCTTGAAGAAAATCGGCAGCCTCTAAGACTTACTAAAATCCAAAATTTGAGAGAGAGAATTTTCTCTCTCTAGGATTTTCTCTCTCTAAGTTTCTTGTCTGGAAAACTTATGAATTGTATGTCTTGAATAGTTAATCCCTTGTCTATATATAGAATTACAGGAGAGACCCCAAGTTGGTTTAGGATTGGCCTTCCTACTGAGATTATGTTTTCCTTCAATCCTATTCCTGGACTGATAAATATCCAACTGATACAGGGATTCACTTATCCCAAACCAGTTCCTGGTATGATTCACAACCAACTGACACAAGGAATAATTAATTACTTAATTATTTAAATCTACCTTTGTCAACAACACAATACATAATTAATCGTACCACTAACGGATTAATTATAGCACTACCATCCTACACCAGAATTGCTTTTGGAATAACTTAATTAAATTATATTCATAATCTCCCCACATTAAAGATATAGTGCTCGTTAATATATTAATTTACTAATAAATTAATTAATTAACCTCTTTAATTCTGAGACTAGTACCACTCGACCTTTTTACTATATCGAACATAAGTCCACCGGCCGAGTTTAGTATAAAAAAATTTACGAGCTCATCTCGGTAGCACCATAACCCCGGATGCACCGGTACATGGTTTTCTTTCAACAAGCAGCAGTACACCAAACAACTAAACATGCGCACCCAACCTACCGAGATTATTGGCCACAATTGACCTCACCCATTGGCCGATCAAAGTACACTATGTCTAATCCTCATGCCCGCTCGAGTCTAGGGATTAAGAGATAGAATACCAAGAACGATTTGTCTATTAAATCAGTACAAGGCAATCTTTCCTAATGGTCAAGTTCAATACGCCCCGGGCATATTTATATGATTCAATTAGTTTAGATAAACCAATTATCCGAATCACATAATAACTTAAACCGACAGTTTGTCCAAAGCTGTCTCGGTTACGAACCTCATTTATATATTATGTCTTTCAACCAATGATGAGATCTACTGTGTCACACAAGACACCTCATCATCTAACCTCATAATATAAATGGACCAATAATGCACAACTGGATATAACCAAAACATAAACAGATATATTAACTGGGAAAATGTACAATACAAGCATAGCTTATGTATTCAACTCCAACACCAACAGCATTTTACATCAGTATGAGCATTTTAGACCAACAAACCGCATTTTAACCTAACAAACCACATTTTACACCAACAAACTGCATTTTACACCAACTAACTGTTGGAGTTGAATACATAAGCTATGCTTGTATTGTACTTTTTCCCAGTAATATATCAATTTATGTTTTAGTCATATCTTGTTGTGCATGATATGTCCATTTATATTATGTAAGTAGATGATGAGGTGTCTTGTGTGACACAGTAGATCTCATCATTAGATGAAAGACATAATATATAAATGAGATTCGTAAACGAGACAGCTTTGGACAAACTGTCGGTTTAGGTTATTATGTGATTCAGATAATTGGTTTGTCTAAACTAATTGAATCATATAGATATGCCCGGGGTATATTGAACTTGGCCATTAAGAATAATTTGTCTTGTACTGATTTAATAGACAAATTGTTCTTGGTATTGTATCTCTTAATCCCTAGACTCGAGCGGGCATAAGGATTAGACATAGTGTACTTTGATCTGCCAATGGGTGAGGTCAATTGTGGCCAATAGTCTCGGTAGGTTGGGTACGCGTGTTTAGTTACTTGGTGTGATGCTTCTTGTCGAAAGGAAACCATGTACTGGTGCGTCCGGGGTGATTGTTCTCCTGAGATGAGCTCTTAAAGTTTATTATACTAAACCCGACCGGAAGACTTACGTCTGGTATAGTAAAAAGGTCGAGTGTTACTAATCTCAGAATTAAAGAGGTTAATTAATTAATTTATCAGTAAATTAATATATTAACGAGCACTATATCTTTGATGTGGGAAGATTATGAATATAATTTAATTAAGTTGTTATAGAAGCATTTCTGGTGTAGGATGGTAGTGTCATAATTAATCCGTTAGTGGTACGATTAATTATGTATTGGGTTGTTAACAAAGGTAGATTTTAATTAATTAAGTAATTTATTATTCCTTGTGTCAATTGGTTGTGAATCATACCAGGAACTGGTTTGGGATAAGTGAATCCCTGTGTTAGTTAGTTGTGAATCATACCAGGAACTGGTTTGGGATAAGTTAATCCCTGTATCAGTTGGATGTGTATCAGTCCAGGAACATGATTAAAGGAAAATAGAAACCCAGTAGCAAGGCCAATCCTTAACCAACTTGGGGTCTCTCTTGTAACTCTATATATAGACAAGGGATTAGCTATTCAAGACATACAATTCAATAGATTCATAATCCAAGAATCTAGAGAGGGAAAAATCCTAGAGAGATAAATTTTAAGAAGTTTTTGTGGCTGGTTTCTCTTTCCTTTGGCCGAATTTTGGCCTGTTTTATACCAGTGCGTGTAGCTTTCTCTCTCTCCGGGCGGTGCGTTTACAGTATGTGCCAGGTGCAGCGGTGCTGGAATTTTCTGGCAGGTGGATTGTGGTGATTAGCTGATCAATTGGTTTCTAGATCGTTGCCCACACAACGTGAAATCAAAGTCTTGAGGCATATAAGAGAATCACCTGAGTACACGCTTCAAAGGTATTTTTCTAAGATTCCGCTTTTAATTAGAAATTTTGTTGCATGATAAATTGAATGAGTGTGAACCCAGATCCTGTGCAATATTATTTCAAAAGGGTTGGAATAGTATTGTGCTAGTGTCTAGGCCTGGCCAGAGATTCCGATTCTGGAATGCGTAGCACGAAAGTGAGTTTCTGGCTAGGCCCGGGCAGATAATCTTTCACTAACAACATTTTACACAAACAACAAAATCATACGATTTTACACCAACAAATCGCATTTTACTCCAAAAACCGCATTTTACACCAAAAAAACTGCATTTCACACCAACAAACTGCATTTTATACCAACCAATAGCATTTTACATCAATACGAGCATTTTACACCAACAACAAAAACATACGATTTTACATAAAAAATAGTAAAAACATACGATTTTACACCAACAAACTGCATTTTACACCAACAAACCACATTTTACACCAATCAACAGCATTTTACATCAGTACGAGCATTTTACACCACCAACAAAAACATACCATTTTACATAAAAGACAGCAAAAACATACGATTTTACATAAAAACAGCAAAAACATACGATTTTACATAAAAAAATATATCTTTTTGCCCAAACTCTAGTTTTTCTTTCATCTTCGTGGGCTGCAAACACAACCAGATGAATCCCGTACCTCAGATATATAAACCGTAGTTTTCTTTCATTTTCGTGGCTGTTTTGTGATTATTCCAAAACCAAGAAACGGCAAAAATTGTGAAAAAGGTATGGGTTTTAAAGTTTGTGAGGTGGGGAGTATTTGGACAGTGAGAGATCTTCAAAACTCCGTCTAGAATGGCCATAATAAGCGGTGAGAAGTGGTGAGGAAGAGAGTTTAGGAGAGACAAAAGAGAGAGCAGCCGCTAGAGAGAGAAAAAAGAATTAGGATTTGGGGAAATAAAGTGGCTAGTGAGGGTATATATAAGACGCGCGTGTTTTACATCTCTCCACCTCTTCAATTTTTGAGCTTCTATTTTTTCTTTTTTTTTTTTTTTGCTAGGTGTGTGGGCTTTATTGGTACTCCTAGTCCTACATTATAATTTACCGTATTTGTGTGTGTGTTTTTCTTTTAAAAACAACCTTCTAGACCCCAACGTGAAAAGAGATCGGTGAAATTTGTTACCCTATTATTAATCATTTAAAAGAAAGAAAGGTACAATGGACAATGCATAAAACTTACCCAACTCGTGTATATGCTAACATGAACTATACCTATACACCTCTTCTTAAATTTATATAGACACCAACACTCCCAAATGAACACCTATGCTACCTACCTAGGTGACCCTAATACAAGGCACCAATAGAGCATCCATGTGAATGTGACCATGCAGTCGAGGAGGTAGAGCCAACAAACTACAATAATCCACTGACTTGAGATAAAGAAAACGTGAGAAAAATTTTGACTTGTATATTCATTCAATCTGTACATGACTCATATATACACACCTATAAGATTTACATTAGTAATTGTAGATAAAGACTAAATAATTACAATGGCTAGCTAATTACAACTACAATTACTAGATAATTTAACCACCTCCTCAAGCTAAGGCGATAACACAATAAGCCGAAGCTTGTCACGAAGATGAAGAAAGGCATTCCTGGGCAATAGCTTAGTAAGAATATCAGCTAACTAATCAGTGGAATGAATGTGACTAATAAACAACAGTTGTTGCTGAACTAGTTGATGGATGAAGTGAAAATCTACTTCCACATGACGAGTTCGTGCTTGAAAGGCTGGAGTGGTGGAAAGAAAAATGGCTCTATTATTGTCACACCTAATCCATGCGGTTATTTCAAACCAACACCAAACTCTATAAGCAGATGATAGAGCCATCTAAGCTCCACACAAACATTGGTGATGAACCTAAATTCTGATTCAGTATAGGATCGCGCGACTGTGGGTTGCTTACGGGAATTATAAGATAATAGTGTTTACCCAAAATAAAGTAGAAATCCTGACATTGAACGATGATTATTAGGACAACCTGCCCAATCGGCATCACAAAAGGCTTGGAGGAGAGAAAACTTAGTCGGCTGAAGCAGAAGGCCATGCAGAATAGTTCCTCTTAGATAACGAAGGGTCCATTTTAGAGCCTTAAAATGTGATGTGTGGGGATGGTACATAAACTAACAGAGCTTTTTTATCGCAAAAGGAATGCCCGGCCGCGTGAGCATGACTTATTGTATTTTCCCACAGAGTTGGTGATATTTGGTTGCATCAAAAATAGTAAGAGCAGTACCATCAAACCGACTTAATACTTGTCTGGCTATCATAGGTGTAGGATAAGGCTTACAAGAGGTCATGCCAACAGTGATCAATACATCTTCAACATACTTTCGTTAGCTTAAGTAGATACCTGTTTGAGTCTTAATTACCATAATGCCCAAGAAATAAGATAGTTGTCCTAGGTCTCGTATTGAAAATTCTCCTACAATAGCCAAAATAAATTGCTGCAAAAGTTGAGAAGATGAGGCTATGATGACAACGTCATCAACATAAACAAGTAAGAAGCAGGTTCCATGCTGCCCTGTATATGTAAATAGAGAAGAATCACACTTAGAAGAGTGAAACCCCAATGTCTGAAAATTTGCTAGTCGAGAGAACAAGGCTCTCGGAGCTTGCTTGAGTCTATATAATGATTTATTGAGCTTGCACACATGTGTCGGCTGAGTGAGATCAATAAAACCTTGGGGTTACACCATATACACCTCCTCTGAAATAAATCAATTAAGGAAAACGTTACTGATATTAAGTTGATATAGAGGCCAATTGCAAGATAAGACAACTATAAAAATTGTTTGGATTGTGACTGACTTGACCACCGGA
The DNA here is from genome assembly GCA_030378225.1 of Knoxia roxburghii. Lineage (NCBI taxonomy): Eukaryota > Viridiplantae > Streptophyta > Magnoliopsida > Gentianales > Rubiaceae > Knoxia > Knoxia roxburghii. The sequence continues at coordinate 36,504,861 of CM059415.1, read as the reverse complement.
CTAAAGGTGACAAAATAATCGAGCCCATAAGTTTGTGTAAATCCCCGGGCTACTAGGCGAGCTTTATACCGCTCAATGGAGCCATCCGGATTAGTCTTGATCTTATAGAGCCAGCGATTTCCAACCACATTGGCATGATAGGGAGGTGGAACTAATGTCCAAGTGCTATTTCTAACGAGAGCTGCATATTCTTCTTACATGGCTTATTTTCAGGAAGGTAATTTGATAGCTTTGGTGAAGGAGGTGGGGGTAGGCGAAGAAAGAGATATGTGATGAAGAATTTTTTTTCTTGTTAAGAGTGGTGGTACGTAACTGCATTGGGTGAGTACGGGTGGGGGTAGACGAAGGAGAAGAGGGGGAAAATCTACTGAAGAGAAAGTTGGTGCAGGGTCAGTATTATTAGAAGATGAAGACACGCTTATAGAAGAAAGTTTATCGGGTGGGGGAGAGGGAATGGAAGGATAAGGCATTGTGCATAGAGATAGAGTTGGAGTAGGGAAAGGGATAGGATCAGATGAGGATTGATATTGTTGAGTTGGAGTAGGAATTTGAGTAGGGGAATGGAGTGACATTTTTTATCGGGAAATCACCAGTAGCATGTTGGCGGGAAGTAGATTGAGCAACACCAAAATTTTTATAAAGTGCTGGGTTACATAAGACCCGAAACAAAAGTGATGGGTCGGAGGAAGGAGAAGCGACGGTGAAAGAGGACATATTTTTGAACGGAAAGAGGGATTCATCAAACTGCATGATGTGCATAGTACATTCGACTGGAACTAATGTCAAAACAGCGATATCTTAAATGATCTAATGAATACCCCAAGAACACACACTATTTTGATCGGAAAGAAAACTTGACGCAGCAGTGGATAAGCTGCACAACGAAAGACTTTCATAAACTCATAATTCAGTTGTTGGTGAAAAAGCAGTTCATAAGGAATTTGAGCACGAAGAGAAGATTAAGGGAGTCGATTAATTAAGAAAACTGCTATTTCAAAAGCTAAATCCCAAAATTTGAAAGGACAGCCAAAATATGCTAATAATGTAAGGCCTGTACCACTATATGCTGAATTTTACGTTTAGCAGTGCCATTCTACTCATGAGTATGAGGACATGCACGACGATGAAAAATACCACTTGATTGAAGGAATGGAGACAATGAGCGAAATTCACCCCCCCAGTCAGAGTTAAAACTCTTGATTTTGCAATTGAATTGATTTTCAACCAAGGCTTTGAATTTACATAAAACTGAAAAGACATCATTTTTATTCTTTATGGGAAAGATCCAGGTAACAGAGAGTAGTCATCTATAAAAATAACAAAGTAATGACAACTAGCACTAGATAGGATAGGGGTCGAACCCCGGACATCAGAATGTATTAATTCTAAAGGTCTAGTGCTACTCGATAGAGCTTGCCCATCAAACAAGCTTCACACTTTTCATGCAGACGAGTGAAGGAAGTACAAGGCAACTTGAACCAATGAAGAAGCGAGCGAAGAGAGTTGAAGTTTGGAAGACCCAATCTGGCAGGCCACTTCTCGAGCGTTGCAAGATTGATTGAATGAGGAGAGGCTTGAGTAGGAGTTAACAAGGGAAGTGTATAAAGGCCAGCATCAGCAAGGCCCCAGAGTAGAGTTTTCTGGGTTAGGCGATACTTCACAACACACGAAAGATCATCAAAAACAAAGAAGCGCTTATTATCTTTGCAAAATTGCTGAACCGATAATAGAGATTTAGATAAGGAAGGAACGTCAAAAATTTGATGAAGATGTAATGGTCGACCAGAAAAAGTAAAGATAGAATTACCAAGATGAGAGTGTTGGAGTTGAACACATATGCCATGCTTGTATTGTACATTTTCCCAGTAATATATCGATTTATGTTTTGGTTATATTTTGTTGTGCATGATATGTCCATTTATATTATGTAAGTAGATGATGAGGTGTCTTGTGTTACACAGTAGATCTCATCATTGGTTGAAAGACATAATATATAAATGTGGTTCATAACAGAGACAGCTTTGGACAAACTGTCAGTTTAGGTTCTTATGTGATTCGGATAATTGGTTTGTCTAAACTAATTGAATCATGTAGATATGTCCGGGGTGTATTGAACTTGACCATTAGGAATGATTTGTCTTGTACTGATTTAATAGACAAATCGTTCTTGGTATTCTATCTTTTAATCCCTAGACTCGAGCGGGCATGAGGATTAGACATAGTGTACTTTGATCTGCCAATGGGTGAGGTCAATTCTGGCCAATAGTCTCGGTAGGTTGGGTGTGCGTGTTTAGTTGCTTGGTGTACTGCTGCTTGTCGAAAAAAAACCATGTACCGGTGCGTCCAGGGTGATGGTGCTCCCGAGATGAGCTCGTTATGTTTATTATACTAAACCCAGCTGGTGGACTTATGTCTGGTATAGTAAAAAGGTCGAGTGGTACTAGTCTCAGAATTATAGAAGTTAATTAATTAATTTATCAATAAATTAATATATTAACGAGCACTATATCTTTGATGTGGGGAGATTATGAATATAAATTAATTAAGTTGTTCCGGAAGCAATTTGGTGCAGGATGGTAGTGCCAAAATTAATCCGTTAGTGGTACGATTAATTTTGTAAGGGGTTAATTGAATAGGTCAAATTAATTAATTGATTAATTATTCCTAAGGGTAAATTGAGTAATTAACAAAGTGGAATCATTTAAGTAATTAATTAAGTCTTAAGTTTCAATTAGAATTAGGAAATCTTAGAGATTAGGAATCTAGTAGGATTTGGTTTATCCTATTAGATTGGTTACCTAATTGGATTTGGAAACCAATTAATTGCCTAAATCCATTAGGAAGACCAATCCTAAACGAACTTGGGGTCTCTCTTGTAACTCTATATATAGACAAGGGATTAGCTATTCAACATATACAATTCATAAGTTTTCAAGATAAGAAAACTTAGAGAAAGAAAATCCTAGAGAGAGAAATTTTTCTCTCTCTTAGAAAGAGGATTTTTATAGCTTATTGGGGCCGGAATTTTCTTCTGAATTTTGGTAACAACGTGTAGCTTTCTCTCTCTCTGGGCGGTGCGTTTATTGTACGTGTCAGGTGCAGCGGTGATAGAATTTGCTGGCAGGTGGATTGTGGTGATTAGCTGATCAAATTGCTCGTTAGATTGCTGCCCACATAGCATACAAGCAAAGTCTTGAGGCATACAAGAGAATCACCTGAGTGTACGCTTTAATAGGTAATTCTTATGTTTCCACTTAATTAAGAATTTTTGTTGCGTGGTAAATCGAATAAGTGCAAACCCAGATCCTGCGCAATGTTATTTCAAAAGGGTTGGAATAGCTATTGTGCTAGCGTCTAGGCCTGGCCAAAGATTCTGATTCTGGAATGAATAGCATGAAAGTGAGTTTCTAGCTAGGCCCGGGCAGATAATCTTTCAATTGGTATCAGAGTCTGGTTTTGGGTTTTGTGGTTGTTCAATTTATTATATGGTTTTATTTGTAAGTGGTTAAGAAATCCCGACTATTATGGTTACGTTTGTATGGGTTTTAATTAAACTCTGGGACATGTCTAGATTTGATTTTATTATGAATGTTTGTAATAGTATAACCACGTGCTGGAAGCCGTGTAGGATTAGATCAAATTTGTAGTAGGATTTTTTCTATATAATTTCGATTATTTAATTTCCTAGAATGCCTTGTAGTAGGAGAATTAATTTTTTGTAATCGAAGGCGTTATGGTGGGCAACTTGAATTCGTGGGTTTTGGGTTATCGTTAATTCGTAGAAACCCAGGAAAACCCATAACGAATTGCAAGAAGACCAAATAGCGTGGCAAAGAAGCGAATGAGGGATTGGCGGCAGCGGGAGGAGCCGGCGAGTAGGAGTCGTCGCCGGCAACCGCCGGCAACCGCCGGCAGCAGCAGCACTGTTGGCGTGCGGCCCGTTCGGGTCGGGTTTTGGCCCCTTTTTCCTCCAGTTTTTATTTTTTGAAGTTCAAGGCTATTTTTATCGAGTTACGTGATAGGACACGAGATCAAGACTCTCTTTTTGGTCACAGCGAAGGCTTCAAGTTATTCTTATGCGCCAAAAAACAAGAAGAATAAGAAGAAGAAGAATGTCAAGAAACTTGCTGCAAAGCCCGAAATCACAAAGAAAAGCAAGACCAAATGCGAGTGCTTCGGGTGCGGGAAAATGGGACATTGGAAAGCCGATAGTCCAAAGCCTAAAGGTACGATAGTTTCTACCCTAATTACTGAGACATGTTTAGCGGTGATTCCCACAGATACTTAGTGTATGGATTCAGATGCCACTTATCATGTTTGTAATTCTTTGCAGGGGTTCCAAGTAACCCGGAAGCTTAGAGAGGGCGAGCTGGACATCTACATGCGCAACACTACAAGAGTGTCAGTAGAAGCAGTGTGAGCTGTTACTTTAAATTTCTAAAGTTCTAGTTTAGAGTTAGTTAATTGTCTTTATGTACCGATTTTTAGAAAGAACCTTATTTTGGTTTCTAAACTCTTAAAGAATGGTTATAAGTTTATTTTTTCTTATGAGTCTGTATTTATTAGAAGAAATGAAAAACTTATTTTTTCTGGTTCATTGGCTGACAATTTGTTTGTGGTTAACGTTAACTCCCTGTTGTGCAAAACATAAAAACAGATAGCTCTTTATCTAACATTAATAAGAGGAAAAAACCTTCTGAAATGAATCAAACCTATCTTTGGTATCTCAGGCTAGGTCATATAAACCTTAGTAGGATTCAAAGGTTGGTCAATGATGAACCTTTAGGTTCATTAGAGATTGACAGTTATGCAACCTGCGAATCTTGCTTGAGGTAAGATGACCGAGAGACCTTTTAAGGCAAAAGGTTATAGAGCTAAGGAAGAATTAGAGTTGATTCATTCTGACTTGTGTGGACCAATGATGGTCCAAGCACGAGGTGGATTTGAGTATTTTGTGACGTTCACGAATGATTAGTCAAGGTACGGGTACATTTACCTAACACGTCACAAGTCTGAGTGTTTTGGCAAGTTCAAAGAGTTTTGGGCAGATGTGGAGAAGCATCATGGTAAGAGTATCAAGACACTACGATCAGATTGTGGTGGGGAGTACCTGTCCCACGAATTTTGAGAATACCTCAGTGAGGTCAGAATTCAGTCTCAGTTGTCTACACCTGGCACGCCACAGCAGAACGGTGTAGCAGTAAGAAGGAATCAGACTCTCATGGAAATGGTTAGGTCGATTATGAGCTATAGTGATTTGCCAAGTTCATTATAGGAATATACCTTAGAAACAGCGATATATATTCTTAATCTTGAACCATCTAAAACCGTGCCTTCAACCCCAGTAAAGTTGTGGAATGGGCACAAGCCCAGTCTAAGACATCTCAGAGTTTGGAGTTGCCCAACACATGTACTTAAGATAGATACGACTAAGTTAGATGCGAGAACTGAATTAATGTTGTTTATATAATATCCCAGCGGAACGAAGGGTGGTCTATTTTATAGTCCTAAAGATCAGAAGGTGGTGGTTAGTACCAATGCTAGATTTTTGGAAGAGGACTATATCTTAGATCACAAGCCCAAGAGTAAGATAGTACTAGAAGAGATTAGGCGACAAACTACTAATCTTGGTGCACCAACACAAGTAGATACACCACACACTGCACAATAGATCACAGATAATGCGCCTACACAGGTGGTGACTTGTCGTAGTGGGAGGGTTGTAAGATAGCCCGACAGGTTCATTAGTATGAGAGAGGCCTCAGACCTAGTCCCAAGCGTGCCTGAGCCTGACCCAGTTAACTACAATGAGGCTCTCTGAGATAAAGATGCAGAATCTTGGCGTAAGGCAATGATATCCGAGATGGGATCAATGGACCACAATCAAGTATGAGAGCTTGTGAACCTGCCTGATAGGTTTAAGCACATTGGATGCAAGTGGGTCTACAAACATAAGAGGGAACCTGACGGGAAGGTGGAAACCTTTAAAGCTAGGCTGATGGCGAAGGGGTATACTCAGAAAGAGGGAATCGATTATGAGGAAACCTTCTCCCCGGTAGCCATGCTTAAGTCGATCTGATTCTCTTGGCCATAGCTGCTCATTTAGATTATGAGATATGGCAGATGGATGTAAAGACAGCTTTTCTAAATGGAAGTCTTGAGGAAACCATCTTCATGCAGCAACCAGAAGGATTCGTTGAAAAAGGACAAGAGCATAAGGTTTGCAGGCTTAAGAGGTCCATTTACGTAATTAAGCAGGCATCCAGATCTTGGAATATCCGGTTTGATGAGGTAATCCAGTCCTTCGGATTTACTCAGTGTCCGGATGAGCAATGTGTGTACCGCAGACGTGATGGAAACTCAGTGGTGTTTCTTGTGCTCTACGTAGATGACATTCTATTGATTGACAACAACAAGAAAGTGTTATCAGACGTAAAGACATGGCTGTCCAAGCAGTTTGAAATGAAGGATTTAGGGGAAGCGAGACATATCCTTAGGATCAAGATAATTCGAGATCGTAGGAAATGTTCGTTAATGCTCTCCCAAGCTTCGTACATAGATACGATTCTGGCCCGTTTTAACATGCAAAACTCCAAGAAAGGTTTTTTACCTTTCAGACACGGAGTGCATCTATCTAAGGAACAGTCTCTCAAGACTGTTGAGGAGATAGAGGCCATGAAGACAGTTCCTTATGCTTCGGCAGTAGGAAGTCTCATGTATGCCATGTTGTGTACGAGGCCTGATATCTGTTATGTCATTGGCATGGTAAGCAGATATCAGAGTAACCCCGAGAAAGCTCATTGGGAGGCAGTAAAATGCATTCTCAAGTATTTACACAGAACGAAAGACCAAGTGTTGGTCAATCAGGCGTCTGAGCTGGTACCCTGAGGTTACACAGATTCAGATTTCCAAGGCGACAGGGACAAGAGCAAGTCTACCTGAGGGTATGTGTTTACTCTAGGAGGTGGAGCCATAGTTTGGCGGAGTGTCAAGCAGAAATGGGTGGCGGACTCTACCATGGAGGCTGAATACGTTGCCGCATCAGAGGCAGCGAAGGAAGCAGTGTGGCTCAAAAACTTCCTTGTGGACTTAGATATGATTCCTAGTTTGCAGAAGTCTATCATGGTGTATTGTGATAACAACGGTGTAGTAGCAAACTCGAAGGAACCACAAGCCCACAAGGCGAGTAAACATATACAGCACAAGTACCACCTAATACGAGATATCGTAAAGAGGGAAGACGTGGTCGTGGCTAAGATAGCATCAGAGGATAACCTTGAAGATCCGTTCACGAAGACATTGACTTCAAAAGTCTTTGAGGCTCACGTGGAGGGCATGGGAATCAGATACTTAGGGGAGCCATGACAGTTTTTCTAGATATATAGTAGCAGAGTGTATAGGAGTTGAAAGGAGATGTATACTTAAAGCACACCTTAAGTATTAGTGGGAGATTATTGGAGTTGAATACATAAACTATGCTTGTATTGTACTTTTTTCCAGTTAATATATCGATTAATGTTTGGTTATATATTATTGTGCATTATTTTTGCACTTATATTATGTGGTTAGATGATGAGGTGTCTTGTGTGACACAGTAGATCTCATTATTGGTTAAAAGACATAATATATATATGAGGTTTGTAACTGAGACAGCTTTGGACAAACTGTCGGTTTAGGTTATTATGTGATTCGGGTAATTGGTTTGTCTAAATTGATTGAATCATATAGATATGCCCAGAGCATATTGAACTTGACCGTTTGGAATGATTTTTCTTGTACTGATTTAATACACAAATCGTTCTTAGTATTCTATCTCTTAATCCCTAGACTCGAGCGAGCATGAGGATTAGACATAGTGTACTTTGATCTGCCAATGGGTGAGGTCAATTGTGGCCAATAGTCTCGGTGGGTTGGGTGCACGTGTTTAGTTACTTGGTGTGCTGCTTGTCGAAATGAAACCATGTACTGGTGCATCCGGGGTGATGGTGCTCCCGAGATGAACTCGTAATGTTTATTATACTAAACTCGGCCGGTGGACTTATGTCCGGTATAGTAAAAAGGTCGAGTGGTACTAGTCTCAGAATTAAAGAAGTTAATTAATTAATATATCAGTAAATTAATAAATAACGAGCACTATATCTTTGATGTGGAGAGATTATGAATAAATTAATTAAGTTGTTCCGGAAGCAATTCTGGTGTAGGATGGTAGTGCCAAAATTAATTCATTAGTGATACGATTAATTTTGTAATGGGTTAATTGAATAGGTAGAATTAATTGATTAATTAATTATTCTTAAAGGTTAATTAAGTAATTAACAAAGTGAAATTATTTAATTAATTAATTAAATCTTAAGTTTCAATTAGAATTAGGAAATCCTAGAGATTAGGAATCTACTAGGATTTGATTTATCCTATCAGATTAGTTACCTAATTGGATTTGAAAACTAATTAATTACTTAAACCCATTAGGAAGACCAATTTTAAACCAACTTGAGTTCTCTCTTGTAACTCTATATATAGACAAGGGATTAGCTATTCTACAATACACAATTCATAAGTTTTCAAGACAAGAAAACTTAGAGAGAGAAAATCCTAGAGAGAGAAATTAATTATTCGAAGAGTTGGGTTTTCTTCCCCTTGGCTGGCACGAAATCCTAGGAAGCGACGGTGTCGGATTATTTTTTTCCCGACGGCATCGTTTGGATTCCTTCAGCGGCGGCGGTGGCAAGTGAAAGGGGGTGGCGGCACGTGGTGATCACGCTCTAGGCAGCTTGGTGTCGGAATTTTCCGGCAGGTGGATTGTGTTGATTAGCTGATCAATTACTCGTTAATTGCTGCCCACACAGCATACAAGCAAAGTCTTGAGGCATACAAGAGAATCGATTAAGTATACGCTTCAATAGGTAATTCTTATGTTTCCGCTTTAATTAAGAAATTTTGTTGCGTGGTAAATCGAGTAAGTACAAACCAAGATCCTGCGCAATGTTATTTTAAGCAAGGATTGGAATAGCGATTGTGCTAGCATCTAGGCTTGGCCAGAGATTCCGATTCTGGAATGCATAGCACGAAAGTGAGTTTTGAAAGCTGTCTCAGTTAAGAACCTCATTTATAGATTATGTCTCTCAACCAATGATGAGATCTGCTGTGTCACACAAGACACCTCATCATCTACTTACACAATATAAATGGACAGATCATGCACAACAGAATATAACCAAAACATAAATCGATATATCACTGGGAAAATGTACAATACAAGCATAGCTTATGTATTCAACTCTAACAAGTTTTTGGCTAGGCCCGGGCAGATAATCTTTCAGAGTAGCCCCAGAATCAGGATGCCAAGCAGTGGTAAGAGGGGCAAACATGGGGTAGATATGATTTGCTTGAGGGTTAGGTAGCAGTCTGAGATTAGGTGATGAGTATTGAGGTTGAGGAATAGACATATGATCAAATCGTTGACGGCACGTGGCAGCAGTGTGATTATTATAACCACACAATTGACAAGATTGTGAGAAGGAAGATTGAGAAGGTGGGAAGCCACGACGGCCGCCATGCCTTCTTGACCGGAGTTGTCACGTTGATCGGAAGATCGATTGGATGGAAAACCATGACCACGATTTGAGGAGGGAGAAGGAACAACCGACTGCGTAACTTGGCCATAGGAGTAGTTGGTTGTTGCGCCTTTAGGAGGATCTCATATGATACCAACTGGCCAAGAAGGTCCGGGAATGAGGGTGGCTCGGACCGTTGTTGGAGGGCACCAATTATGCCATTATAATCAGCAACTAACTTGCGATAAATGATCGCATTGAAGTCAGCAGAATGGATGACATTTCCAGCCAAAGCAAGGGAGTCAGCAATCGCTTTGGCTTTGTGAAGAAAAGCCGAGATGGTAAGGTCATTCTTAGGGAGATTATGACGTTCTAGAAGGAGTTGAGTTTGTTGAGCATACGACATAGAACCATAGCTTTGAGCTAATGCACTCCAGGCATCAGCTGATGTGGTAATGCCTTGAAGACATGGGTAGATAGATTCAGAAATGAAGGATAAAATCCAGGAAAAGAGCAATTGATCTCTTTAGAACCAGGAGAGAAATTCAGGATTAGGAGTAAGATATGAGGGGTGCCAGAGAGGACAGTGAAGGGGGTGCAGGATCAGTGCCATCAAGAATACTAATAAGATTGAACATTGTAATAAGAGGAGTGAATTGGAGTTTCCATGGAGCATAATTTTCTTTGGAAGTTAATTTGATGGCAAAAGAATGATGAATAGATGAGAGAGACAGACTAAAGGAGATAAGAGAGGCAGGGGAAGAGGTAGATGAGATAGGAGGGAAGGAGGAAGAAGAAGAAGATGTAGTCATTGATCAAGAAGAGATGAACGATGAAGCTCTGATACCAACTTGAGATAAAAGAAATGTGAGAAAATTTCTGACTTGTATACTCATTCAATCTGTACATAACTCATATATACACACCTACAAGATTTACATTAGTAATTGTAGATAAAGACTAAATAATTACAATGGCTAGCTAATTACAACTACAATTACTAGATAATTTAACACACTGAGACTCCTAAAGAGTCTCGCTTAGCTAAAGAATCTACAATGACATTACATTCTCTATAAACATGACCAATAGAACCTTGTAGGGATTAAAGAGCATGACATATCTCAAGAAGTGCACAAAACTCTTTCCAATGAAAACCCTTACCGTTGCGAGTCATAGAGGCCATCGCCAAATTATCTGACAGGAATTGAACCCCATGCAAATCATGACGCACACAATAATGTACAGTAGCCAGAATAGCCCGAATCTCAGCCTGAATAGGTGTTAAACTACCAAGCTAAAAAACTCTGCATATAAGAACGTCCAATCTCTGCACCACATCACAACACTAAACCCAGCAGCACAGAAGACATGAAGGAGCCATCTGTTTTGATAAACAAGTCCGCTGAACGAAAGTGATATGAATCTATATTCATCTCACGTTTCCTCCTAAATCACTAAGAAAAGTGAGTCACAAGTGCCTTATCAACGAGATCCCCTAGTTGATGTAGATGGTCTTTTAACAAAAGAAAGAGTTAAGAAAGCCAGTGAAACCCTTGACACATTAATTTGTGAGTTATATCATAGAGAGCAAGTCCAACAAGACAAGGTCCCTCCAAAGATAATTACTATGTCGAGTGTCCTAAAAAGCGATGCTTTCTAATTTATCTTATACAATATATAGTTAATTTGGCCTATAAATTATTTCGTCCATGATTTGTATCTATTTTTATTTCATTGAGTGTTTAGCCTTTGAAATGGTTTTTTAGATCCAATTGAATTAGTTTTGCCTTTCTTAAATCCAAACCATAGGTTTATCTTTTGGGTTACTAATCTTACGCCCAAATAACTTAAACCCAACTAACCAAATTGATTAGAGTTATTTATTTTTAATTAAATAAAGGTCAATCCTATTAGTATTATATGTTAGAGGAATTCGGCCAAAGTGTCTTTAGATTAGGATTATGTTAAAATTGCCCCAATCTCACATCGAAAATCCACAACACTTGTGTCTAAAATAAATAATCCAAAATCCTCTCCACTTATTGTCAATCAATTTTGGATTGGTTGTTCATGTTGGATCTATAAATCAATAAATTTAACTTGGTATCAGAGCGGGTTTGGACCTTTTGACTAACCGGTAATATATCCGACTTGTTTGCCCATAACTTAGAATCTCACGGCCACACCCCTATAAATAAGCTATTACCGTCTCCTTGTATAGTAGACCATTTTTTATATTTTTAATAAAACTCACGTTTGAGTTTAGGGTTCTCCACCTGAGGGTGTTTTTCTCTTTGGACTTTATCTTTAGTTTGGTTAGAACTACATAGCTTCACAAAAACTTTTAAAGATTTCATCCATTTTTTTTGCCCTAATTTTTGTCATTGGTCCATCCTTGTTTTGCAAAAGATTATTCTCCTTTCCTTCTTCCAAAGTTATAACACTTGTAATAGAACTTGAACTTGGGTGATGTTGTATTTGAAGTTGAAACTTGTTCACTTTTAACTCCCAAAACAATGAGATCCCCCCTTTTCTCAATAAATATGAGTTTTTTTTTTAATTGAAATCACACATTTACTAGGACGTAGTTGTGATTAGTTGGAAGATAATCGACTGCCACTCAGTGGCAGAACCAGAAAAATTCTAATGAGGGTGCTAAGAGGAGGGGGAGGTCGGGAAGGGGAAGGAGGATGAGGAGGGAGACGGAGGAAAAATGAGGAGGATCTTGAGGCTGATGGGTGCTTCAGCCCTATATTCAGAGCCAGCTATAGGGGCAAGCACAGTAGGCAATTGATTGGGGTCCCATTTTTGTGAAGTCCACAATTACATAGTTTTAGTATTAAAAAAAATAAATCATTTTCCCTTTTTTCATCTCTCCTTCTATTTTCTCTTTTATAATCTTTCCCTTTTTATCTCTCCTTCAATTTTTCTTTTTTTTTTTCTCTCTCAATCAGTAAGGAGAAAATAAGAATATCATCAAATTGAAAACTTGTCTATATATCTCAATATTGGTGATTTCGAAAGTTTTCGCTATCGTTTTCTCCAACAAGTTTTCAGGAAACTCACAATATCTGTGGGGAGTCATTATTTATTTTATAATTGATTGTCTCCATATTCAAAATCAGGTTGTGTTGTTTATTTGCTATTGTTTATTTTGAATTGATTGTAGTTACATCATTTTATTATTGAGATTTTTAATAATTTTATTTGACAACCCAAATATTAACAATATATTTATCTATTTATAAGTGTCACATTTTCTGTTTTATTTCGGACCCCGAAAATGTCCAAACGGCCCTGCCTATATTAGTTCCGCCCCAGTTCTAGACTACATAGAGCGGCCAGAGTCTTTCCAATAAATGGAGCAGATATGACCTACAAATAACATCAATTTCACAAAAAATAATACAAGAAGTATGTTTGAGAATTTAGGTTTTTTTTTTTCTCGTTTGAGTGATTAATTATCCTAGTTATTTAATTTTAATTATTTTTCTAGTTAGGGGTTAGTTTAATAGTTGAAATTTCACTATAACTCAAGAAGCAAGAATTCTCTGTATAGGTGGTTATAATTCCTATACTTATAGAGGTCACTATGTTAAATATCCGATCTATTAAGTAAAAGTGATTTTTAAATGACTTTGGGATGAGATTTACAATTTTCACAGATTCTCTCTTCTTTTCAAAGGAACATCAACTTCGTGAGTTATAATGCTTCACGTCCCATACAAAAGCAATCCAAGAAACATCTCGGTTATTATTTTGTGTAAAATCTGTATCAATCATAGCCGTTATTATTATAGATTATTTATTAAAAATAATTATATGTGGTATTTTTATCGATTAATTAATTAATTAATGATGGATAAAAATGTTCATGTGATACTTATTTACAATAGCGAAACTAAAATTTTTAAAATGAGATACTAATTTTGGATTTTGGAGAAAAAATAAAGAATGAATGGCGTCAGTAAGTGAAGAATGAATGCTGATGTTGAGGAGAAGAAATAGTTTAAAAAGAAAAAAATAAACGATGGTACTGTGAAAAAGAAAATTAAACCCCCCTTTGCAAATCTATTTGGTGTATATTTATGAAAACGTTGTTGTTTAAATGAAAAAGAGTAAAAAATAGAAAATAAAAAATAAACGGCCCAAGATTGAATCTTGAGACTGTCTGTCATACTTGATCATGGTTCCACCACTCTTATTTATCGGATATTTGACAGTAAATCTGTTAAACTCAACTTTATTTTACCAACAAACCACTTCATTATTATTATTATTATTTTGTTTTTAGGAGCAAATATGGTATTGACATTAATCATCAGTTAAACCATTTTGATTGGACCGGTTGAACCAGCAGAGGGTACGTACAAACCGGAGCACCGGTTCTTTATATAGTTTAATTCTTTCCTCAAGTAACAATATATAACTATAAGCGGCATGCAGGCATGAATTGCGTAATATTTTGGGTAGATATGAAAATGTCGTTTTGTTGAGACGTTATCTTCTTCACGTCATCCTCATTAAATCCATCATCGGCCAACTCTATATATATACCTTAGTAATTCTCTTCTCCAAAAAACCACGCACAACCCACCCAAAAACACACACTTCCTTCCATCATCATTCATCACACAAGAATGGGGCTTCTGGGAGATGGAGGTGCCGTTTACAAGCCAGTTGACGAGGTTGATCTCGGCCCTCACAGCAAAGAATTTTATCTCCCTGCTAACGTCAAAGGTATGTTAATAATACTCCCTTCTCTGTTTTGGAAAGAAATACTGCTCATAGAGCGGTTTTACTTAGTTAACAAACGTAGTTCTTTTTGGTAATTGTGGTTTCAGATATGGTAATTGATTGTAATCTGGGGTGACATCCCAAATATGGTAATTAATTATAATTTGGGATCACATTACAAAACTTTAGGCAACTGCTTATTTCTTATCTGCAAGCGAGGTATTTGGGATTTATTAGAAGATTGTCGGTAACTGTTTGTTTTTTATGGATGAGTGAGGTAGTTTGAATTCCTAGATCTCATAACGTGCATGCCCATTGTAGTAACTGCTTATTGTTTTTCTTTGTGGATGAGTATGATATTTTGAATTTTTAGATCTCCCAAACTGTATACCCATAAAATAGTTACCTCGATAAAATAGAAATTACTAATTTGAATTAAAATGTCCCTTTACAATATCCTCTCTCTCTTATTTATGTAAAAAAATATTTTTATTAAAACCTATCAACTACCGTCCAAACAAATGAAAGAGTAACTAATAATCTCCCTGTAAAATAGTGGTCTCAAAGCAAGAATGGTTTGAAACACCTTTTTTTCTTTATTTAATTGTTACTGAGCAAATTTCTAAAAACTTAATAAATTGTCTTATTATTAAAATAAAATTAGTATGTTGGACATTTGATTTTTAATAATCGTCTTAGTGTGAAAAAATTTTAGGAGAATGATCTCCTCATGATAGCAACATAAAGCAGAGCAAAGGGCCAATGTTTGTACCAAAAATATGTATATATATATATATATATTAATTCTCTTTTTCCTTTTTTTGGTCTGAATTACAAATAAAAGAATGGAATGAATACTTTATGAAACTCTCGAGAATGGGGTCGATAATATCGGGAGATATTGTAATTATCGGACAGATAAATTTATATGCGGGTTATGTAATATAATTAAATTAGTTATTATATATTTTAATTTTATAATAATATATCTATTATTAATGCATTTTAATTAATTTTGAATATTTGAATTTTATTTCTCGTGTCAATCTTCTACTTTATTAGTATTTATGTGTTGACTTTTTAATTTTTTACACTAAAAGTTAAAACAATTATACACTAAATAAATTTAATAATGATGATATAAATATTAATTTAAATAATATATGTAGACACTAATTATACAATTATTTTAAGAGTGTGAGACAAAAACTATTATAAAATATTTTATGATCATAACTGCTTAGTTAAATTTTAGTTGCACAAGGAAAAACTTAAGTTTTCACGACATAATTTTGCGTGACACTTTTAAATGCAAAGTAAATTATTTACTTATTAATATTTATTCGTAAGTGGGTTCGAATATAAACAAAATTAGATTATTAAAAATAATATTATACCAATGTTAGGTTAGAAAATAATAGTTTTTAGACTTTTACATTTTTTATAAATTTTTACATATTTTTAAAATATTATTAATAGTCGTTTTTTTATTTTTAGTTTGAGAAAGAGGCAGAGAAGTTGAGAATTAATGGGAAGGATATAATTATAGTATGGGGTAATAAGTTGGATGGGTGGACCCCCCATGCTTATATTCCCCAATTTTGTGCTCGTTTTAGCAATGCATTAATTCGTGAAGGCATTAGGATTTGGGGGTTGGTCCGCCTAACCTAGACACGATAAAAGAGTTCTATAATACATTCCCCATCGCCAATCTCCCCTCCACCATAGACCACCGCTGGTTGACAGTAGTTCCCGACGAAATTGCTTGAGAATGGCAAGAACCCGGCCACCGACTGGTGGGTACAGATGGGGTGATGATGTCATCCCCTATTTTAAAAATTATTTCTCATTTTTTTATATACATAATCAGTGACGAAATTACTATGGAGTAACATTGTACAACAACACTCTTATGTTGATGACTCCTATGAGAGTAGCCATGAGAGTATTTCCATGATTGCTCACTCATTTCCATTGAAATGACATAATTTTAATAAACATATACAAAAAAAAAAGCTTGTAAATGGGAGTTTGATTTTTTTTTGTTTTTTTTCTCTTCTCCAATCCTCTTCACTTTTCTCCTGCATAGTAGCATTCATTCCTCCGTTTCTAAGAGTATTCATTCCTTTTTCTTTTCTTTTCTTTTTTTTTTCAAAATTAGCACTTTCATAATATTGTTAGTCATCGAGATAAGGAAGAGATGCTCTTACCCTAGTGGAACAATATGGAATGAAGATGTAGGTTATGGAGCGCAAACTTTTAGAGAATCATAGGCTAGCAAAAAGGGTTGATGGATGCTAAAATGCGGATCAATAGAAGAGGGTATCAAATATTGATATACTGGTTATGAAGGGAAGAAAAATGGGATGTGATTAAAATATCACACATGAAAAAAATGGTTTACTAAAAAATAACTCATGTTCAAGAATGTTATATGTTGAGATCTTCTAAAACATTTAAAAATAGGATTACATCAACGATAACCCTTATGTCAAATACCACACCCAAGAAAGAAACAGAGATGGGAGTGGGGTTCAAAATTTACCCATTCATGAGGTTGAAGTATGATAGAACATGTAAATTCAAAAAACTCTAAGAGTATGATAATTTTGACTTGTTAGGAACACAATATGTAATAATTTAGTCAATGCGATTTACATACATGCACGGATTGAAAGAGATAAATCTTATTTCGTAAAATAAATAATTGTAAAATACAAATAGTTATATGACTAATTATCTATTTCTAGATAAAACAATATTAGATATAGGAAACCAAATCTAATACCTAGTAAAATATAAAATATGTCTAAAAAATCAATTTTCAATAGAAATCAAGTTATAATAATTAATAATCTCTACCTTATTTGAATTTTAAGTAATTAGACAAGAAGAATCACTCTCTTCTTGTCATCCAAACCTCTAAAAGCCTTCTATGTGAACATTTACCAAGTCTAAATTATGTTCATATGATAGTGGTTCATTAGAATTAATGTTTTTCTCCACCTCGGAGGAATATGCAATAGAGTTAGTATCAAACCTACTCACACAATCAATATAATTTGTAGGTTTTCTAACCTCCCTTCTCGTTCTCTTTTGCTGCTATACTTACTGAATTATTTTCTTTTTCTTTCGGTTATAGAACATGTCATTAGAAGTTTTCTTTGGAGTTTCGATCTCAAACCCCACTACCACGATCTTTATTACCTAAAAAATTACTAAGCTCCTCCTTAGGACCAAACACAACAAATTCATTAAATGTCACATCTCTACTAATGATAAATTTTAAATCTCTATTAGTTATTGCACGCCATAATCTGTACCTTTAACTCTAGTCATATACCCTAAAAATATGCAGTCCTTTACCATCAGCTCCAGTTTACCATCATTTAAACGAGCGTATCCACGACAACCAAATACCTGCATACCAGAATCAGATAGGTGTACTGGTTCATAATTTTCAAATCAATTACATTCAATTAAAATCTATTCGTCAGGTAAAAAGTAGAGTCATTCGGCCCAAATTATATTGATAAACCAACATTCAATTGCATACATTTATCACCCTACAACAGTGTTTTTGATTCATGTGTTCCACAACTCTTTTTTGATGTGGTGTATGTGATGTGCGGTGCTTCTCTATACCATTTGCTTTAAGAATTTGTTAAAAAGTATTAACATTTATCACTCTTATACTATTTTTGCCTTCTTTTGGACCTAAATATCCGTAACTTTTAAGCAAATCCCTACCCCCTTCCTTTCCCTTTCCCTTTCCCTCCCCCCTCTCTCGCCTACTCTCCCTCTTCTCTTCTTCTTCTTCCCATAACCGCCGCCCTGCCTCGCCTCCTCTCCCTCTTCTTCTTATTCTTCCCTTTTCGTTTTTTTTTTTATTTTATTTTCTCCTTCCCCGTCCTCCCCGATGGATAGCCTCCCCAGCGCACACCACCGCCCGTTCGGCGCTTTTTCGGTGTCCTCCCAATCGGGCCAACCCCCGGAAAGCTTCCTCTCCTCACAAAGAACCAAACCCATCCCTCATTTTTCTCTTTCCCTCATGGTTTCTCTTTCCCCGAACCCTCTCTCCCTGCAGTTTTTTCATCACCGATTCTGGCCACTCCAACCGCGTTTTGGGTCGATTCTCACCACGAAAAGACTCAGTATTTGTTGAACTATTTTGGAAACCCTAGCCCACTTCGAACCGCCCCGTTCCAGATCAGCTTTTCTGGCAGTTTCTGGCGACGGGGGCGATTCTGGCGACGACTGAAAGTCTACGGTGGCGGTGGTTTCTTGCAATGGCTTTGGCAGCAGAAATTAGGGGCGATGAATAAGAAAGGGGGCGAAAATAAGAAAAGTAAGGCAATTTTTAAAAGATGGGGCGAAGAATAGTTGGGGATGGGGAGGGGGAGGTTGGGGAGGCGGAGTGATGTATCGGAAAATCTCAACCTATTATCAGTTTTGAATGTCTTGACTTGTTTTTCAATCAGTTTTTCAACCATAGGCGTTAACTCTTGAACTTCACAACATTTCACCCTTAAATTTTAGAAAAAATATACAACATTTTAGAGTAATCATCAATAAATGTCACAAAATACATACATTTGCCATGACTTTCAACTAGAGAAAAATCTCTCAAATCTGAGTGAACATACTCAAGAATATTCTTCATTGCATGTTTTCAGCACTAAACTTAATCGAGTGCTTCTGTTTCAAACCTCACAGAATACCAAATTTTCAGTTTTTGTACCACCTGATAATTCTCGTTCACTCAATATGTTTAGCATGTTCTCATTCACGTGACCCAATATGTGACTCTATAATTTAGTACGATTATCACGATTGTCAGAAGATTTAGACACTACCACTGTTCCTGTTACTAAACTATACCCATTAAAATATAAATATCGTGGTTTAATTTACCCTTTATCACTACAAGAGCGTTTTTTAGGATTTGTAACTCTTTATCTCCATTAGAGAAATCATACCCTTATTTATCGTACTAAAAAAAAAAAAAAAAAAAAATCATATTCATCCATAAATCATAAAATATCAAACACCTAGTGTTTTGATTATCCTGATATGCATGTTAATCTAAACCAAACTACTGCGATTCACGCTAAACTCATTATTATCACCAAACTTCATTGCATCATTCCCTTCTAGAAATAAATAATTCATGTGAGAAAGTAATACAATAAGATGCACCAAAGTCCATGACCCAGATTTTTATAGAATTAGTAATACTAACAGTCAAAACATCATTGTCTTTTTCGTCGTTCGAACTACAACAGCACTACCATTGCTATTGGATTCCTTATTTTCATTTCTCTTTTTTCATGGACAATTCCACCTTATTTGTCCATTCTCTTTAAAAAATTATAGTTTTAGTCTTTGATTTTGAACGTGATTACCTCTTTTGCCACCATTTCATTTCGTGCTGCTATCCTTATTAACTTATTAACAAGAAGACTCACTCCTACACCATCTTCACTTGAACCAAAAACCATTCTTTTAATTATTTTGATTACATAGCATCTTTTACCTCACTATTTGAAACACCGTCTCGTCTATACAACATAGTATCAACAAAATTCAGATGGAGATTTGTTAAATAGGAGAAGAGCATAATAGCTTGATTATCATATTCATTTTAATACCAATGTCTGTAAATATAATACAATTTACTTAAATTATCAATATGTTATTTTACTTATATACTTTATGTCATCTTCAATGTATGCAAACATTGTTTTTGATATGTTTGAGTGATTTTATAAGAAACTTGTTTTCAAGTTTCATTCATAATCTCGCAACTATTGTTTCATCTGCCATAATCACACAACACCTCATCAAAATGATTTAACAATACGATGCTGTGCTCCTTTTTCAAAATATCAATCTTCTCACGTTCCTTAAATTTTTCAAGCAATTTTTCTATTCTATCCAAAACTACAGCATATCCTTGTTGAACTAAACGAATTCTCATCTTAATTTTTTTACTTGGTGAAGTCATACTACCCATTGAATTTTCAATATCAAATTCATCAACTAAGCCATTAATTAGCAGACAAGACAATTTCTTGAATGAGTAAAAAAACACACATGCTTGATACCTTCTTCTTCTTTTTTTTTTCTTATCTTCAATCAGCTTTAATTTTAGATATTAGACTTAATATATATATATATATATATATATATATATATTACATGGGGTACTTATTTATCACCTCGTTTTTCTTATTCACCATTCGCCGTCCATTTTTTTTATTTACTGCTCCCTATTCTCTGCCCCCTGCTCTGCCATAGCCACTAATCTCCCTCCTCCTGCTGCCGTCGATCTCTCACCCCACCACTCTCGATCTCCCTCACCAATGGAACCTAGAAGAAGAAGAAACCTAGCGTCATCATCTCCCATGTCCAGTGATCATCGATGCTTCCCCTTGTCGGGAATCTACTGGTTGCCATCGTCATCGCACCTGAAACACCGATCAAGGAAGAGTCAACCATCATCCATCACGGGAGATCAGTGTCGAAGATCCAGTCCAGCCACCGACTTCTTCTTGGCTAGGGTTTAGGGTTTCGAGTGGGCTAGGGTTTTGAGCTCGGGGGCGAGATTGGAAAGGTTTGGGGAGGACTCCTATGATTGTGAACTCTTGTCGATCGGGGGCGACATCATCGAGGTCGGGAGGTGATGATAGCGATGGAGGGAAAGTGAAGTAGACCATCATCGAGGTCGGGAGGTGATGATAGCGATGGAGGGAAAGTGAAGTAGATCGGGAGAGGAAGGGAGGGAACGAGAAGGAGGGTGGCGATGGAGAAGGAGGGTGGCGATGGAGATGGAGGGAGGGAAATGATCGGCGATGGCGAGGGAGGGAGGGAGGAGATCGGAGATGGCGATGGAGGGAGGGAGGAGATCGGAGATGGCGATGGAGGGAGTGCTGGAGGAGATTGATGCGGGAAGAAGAAGAAGTGGCGGAGGCGCTGGCTGCGAGAGATTGGCAGCAGCGGAGGGCAGAGGGGAAAGAGAGGGGGGCAGGGGAGGGGTTGAATCAAAAGGATTTGCCTAAAAGTGACAATTAGCTCCAAAAAGAGACGGTAAATAAGCAAATGGACGGTAAATAAGGATTCTAATTACATTTTAACCTATGTAACCTCGATGTATAGCCCAACAACTATATAACCAAAATAAGGTGTATTTGAAAAAGGCTTAAATACTGTTTTGATCCCTCATAATAACCTAATTATATTTTAGGTATCTTTTATGTTTTGAGTGATAATATTATTTCTCATCTTTTTTTTTTTTTTAACAGATTAGTTCTTTTTTACGAAAAAGTTTAGAAGATAACAGATTAACTCATTTGATCGCTAATCTATTTTATGACTCGTTTCCTTATGAATGTTCAATTCATTTAGATCGATTTACAATCCAAAATGACGGCCGAAACTCTAAATGGATTGAAAATCTAAATGAATTGAAGATTCTAAAATATGGCAATATTTACATTCAATACAGCCATTTTGTTGGGATGTACCTAGACTAGATGGTTGAGAAATTGTATCATCTCCTTTAAGAATTGTAAGAACAGAAGAAAGGAATTACTAGTTACCGTTTTAATACTTTTCTTTTACTACCTCAGTTTAGATTAAAATGCTCTCTACAATACTATCTCTCTTTCCTCCCTTTTATGTAAATGACATTTTTATCAAAACCTATGGACTTTTGGGGCGATAACTAGTAACCCTCGAAGAAGAATTTGTACAACAAAATATTTTTATGGTTTTAGAAAACTGGGTTTTAGATCATATCTTTCCCTTTGATTTCTAAAGTTTTTATGAGGATGGTCTTTCTCCATTTGTATTGATGAACTTCATTTTGTTGCTTAGCACCTCGAATGGCTGGCCTTCTGGTGAAGGTTTTTGTTTGGTTATTGGAGTCCAGAATTTTCGGAGCTGTTTTATTATACATTTTGAAGAGTAACAATCTTATACACAAGGTAAAACATTTCATTTTTTATTTTATTTTTATTATTTTGATTCAGTTCCCACTTAGTATTTATCCTTATGAGTTAACTCTCGTGTTGTACATGTATCCATATTATTTAATTGGTTATCCATATTTGAAACATGGTTCTAAACCATGGATATAGGCCCTTTTATGTTCTATTGTCTCAAACTTCAATTCGTGAATGGTAGGCGGATTGTCTATTCAAAAATGACAAAATTATATTAATTACAGACATTTAGGGACCCATAAATCCATGGACTATGATATAAAACACCCCAAACTTTGGTTCTTGTTTCTTCCTAAGCATTCATTCTTCCAATCAAAATATGTAGCAGAATTGAAAAGAGTGTTACTGAAAGTAAATGTTTTGATTTGCTTAAAAAAAAAAAAAAAAAAGACTAAACCTGGCATTTTGCAGCTTGTATCATTTGCAGAGTTTGAAGAACCTCCTCTTTTTGTGCCTCTCCACCCTTATGAAGGTCAGTTATGGCGGAATCCTTGAGCACATTTAGTTTCATATATTGTTTCCTTCCTCTATGAAGATGTCAATATGCATGCAATATGCCAATTTAATGATGAAGAACATTTTGCATGAATATTTTCCCATCATCTCAATTGATGAAGAATTTCTTGTATTATATCAATTAATTTTCATGGCAGACATTGGAGAATTAGAAAGTTGCGTCGAATCTGATCATCCATCTCCAGTGGAACAAATTCAGCTAGCAATTGATTGTCTTCAACCTCCTGAAAGCAAACTCAAGAGTTGGTCGAAATTCAGTTTCCAACGTTGGGCAATAATGGATTACTCAAGGGCATATAAATCTCAAGAAATAACTCCTCTACTGGTAATAACCATCATTCGCTTTGCTTGGCTTGCATCTTCGTAAATTTTTCACCTCATTTCTTGGCTGTTTATCTTTTTATAAAACCGATTGTGATTGACACGTACGACAGGTTGCAGAGAAATTCATACAAGCCGTTCGTGAATCATCCAAATCTTCGTTAGAGATGTCATTTTTTATTAATTACGACGCTCAAGATATTTTAAAACAAGCTACTGAATCAACTATTCGGTATGAAAGAGGTAAGAGATTGTTAAGATTCAAACCTATTTTAATGACATGTTAAACAGTAATGAACTCTTGTTTCAGGTGACCCAATATCTGTTCTGGATGGAGTTCTGATTGCCATTAAAGATGAAATTGATTGTCTCCCATATCCAACAACAGGTCTGTCTACCTAAATGAGTTCAAATTGGATAAGGAAACATTTATTTTTTAAGTTCAAAATTCTGTAAAAAAAAAAAATAATAATTGGTGGCCATGGCCGGCTGCAGGAGGCACAAAATGGCTGCACAAAGTAAGACCATGCAAGGAAGATGCCTGCTGTGTTAAGCGTCTCAGGTTATGTGGTGCAATATTAGTTGGAAAAACGAACATGCATGAGCTTGGGGCTGGAACTAGTGGTATAAATCCTCATTATGGGTGAGACCATCTATATACTACTATCGCTACTATTTCAGAAAAGACTCAGTATTTGTAGAACTAGTTTAGTTTTTCTCTTGAGATGGAGGCAGCAGAGGGGTTTGACTTCAAATGGCTGCCATATCTTTTTGGGTTTTGTTGATAATATGTTTGGTCTTGTGGTAGGGCAACTAGAAATCCACACAACAGAAACAGAATCGCTGGAGGGTCTTCTAGTGGATCAGCAGCTGTGGTATGTGCTGGATTATGTCCTGCTGCCCTTGGTGTCGATGGAGGAGGTAAATATGTCAACAATCTGAAACCAATTAATGGCATGTTTTATTCTAAGAAATTTTCATGTTCGTCAAAGCATTAAATGGTTTATGACAAACTGAAATCTAAAATCATGGATGGTAGCGCACTGACCTACATATATAACTTTTGCTTTTGTGTTTCTTAGGATCTGTGAGGATGCCTGCTGCTCTCTGTGGTGTTGTTGGTCTCAAGCCAACATTTAGTCGTATTCCACACACTGGGTATGTATAATGTATTTTCTCCTTTAACTAATGTATTGGTTTTTGTTGTCTAACATTCATAAATTAATGTGTGAAGTTTGATGATTTTGTCAGTGTTCTCCCTCTGAATTGGACTGTTGGGATGGTAGGGATACTAGCTGGTACAGTTGAAGATACTCTGATTGTGTTAGTCATCATTCTTCCTTCTTGATTCTGTTACAAACATTTTATTTTGACACACAGAACTATATATCCATCTACTATGAAGTAGTAAAGAGTTGAATACAAATTCTATTTTACAATGTGCAGATATGCAGCTATTAGTGGCCCATTATCATCAGACCAGGTAGTATGGGGGTGACATCTTGCCTATCTTTCATACTTAAACAGTAGTGACTTCGTTAAAGATGAGGTGCTTTTTTCCTTTTTTTTTTTTTTTTTTGAGAAATGACCAGCCCAAAGTATGTTTGCCCCTTCTGAAGTCACCACAACATAACTCAAGTATCAAGCTTGCAAGATATGGAGAGGTTTGTTTTTAGACTATCATAGACTATCAACCTCTTTACCCATTTTTAAAATGGATACATTCTGACACTGTTTATGATGCAGTGGTTCAATGACTGTGTTGATGATATCAGAATTTGCTGTTCAGATGCTTTGGCTAAATTATTTGATCATTACGGATGGGAGGTGGTGCTCTTTGCCTACTGCTTGCTGTAGTGGCATTTCATTTGCATAGTTTTGTTTGATGTTGTCTATCTTTCTTGTATGATAACAGACAGTGGAAGTCACGGTCCCTGAGATAGAGGCAATGCGGTTGGCACATTACTTGACCATTGGTTCTGAATGTACCACTGCAATCGCTGCCCATCTCCAAAACCTGTACGTATTCTTTCTTCAGTATCTGCACAGATTAACTTTCTTTCCTTCACTGGGTTCGGATTTGTGCTGAATTTCTGATTGTAAGACTTGAATCTAACATGGTCAGGGATAAGGCAGAATTGGGTTGGGATGCTAGAGTTGCACTTTCTGTGTATGGTTCCTTTAACAGTAGGGAGTACTTAAACGCCCAGAGAATGAGGTAATGATATGTATACTATGATTTTAAACTCTAAAATCCATGCTTTAAAGTTCCAGCTTCTTTTGGGCCTATATAAATTGTTTACATACTCCCCCGCTTTCTTTGTCATGTACCAGGCATCGCCAGCTGCAGTTCCACAACAAGATATTTTCCAAGGCAGATGTCATAGTCACCCCAACCACAGGGTAATAATAATTTTATTAATTGGTTGAATTAAAACAATACGATTGACGTAATTATCCTTTTACTACAGAAATAATAATAATAATAATAATAATATGCCTAAAACAATAAATCATGGTCCCAAGATCCTTTGTTTGAATGAATTGTTAACTCAGAATCCGATATTGCTTGTTGTTAGGATTCATCTAGATATATAGTCATTAATCTCTCTGAGCTGAATGAATGTGTACAGTGTGACAGCATACCCAATCCAAGACGATGCTATGAGCACGGGAGAATTGGATTACATCAATGGAGGTATCAAACATTCATTCATTCATGAAACAGAACTAGTGTTGTTCATCATGCCATCATCTTTCTTATACACTGCCTTTATCCCTCCCATTTCCCATTTCCAGTTTACTTTTTCATAATCATTCGTTTTCACTATTGAATTGATTACAATGGCTGAGTTATAATACGTGGGAGAATCTTCATTTCAGCTGCACTGGTACGATACCAGATAGCAGGGAACTTCTTGGGATTACCTGCTGTGACTGTTCCTGTATGTCCTACAAAAGGGTTTTATTTTAATCTACTCTGAATATTTATTATTAATCCTCCTAGTCCTGCTTCATAATCATCATCATGGTCATCTTCTTCTTCATGCACATGTTTGAGTAGGTTGGTTACGATAAACTTGGGTTACCAATTGGACTGCAATTTATCGGGAAACCATGGTCAGAAGCTTTGTTGATCCACATAGCCTTGGCTATGCAAGTAAGATTTTGTACTACTACTACTTCTTCTCATAGTTTCAGAATATGAAAAATCTTTGGACTGTATATATACTAATTTTGTAGTATTTGGTTTTCTTTTCAGGCTCTGTGCACGTCAGAGTATAGGAAACCAGAAGTTTATTATGATTTGCTCACAGATCAATGAGTGGTTGGCCTAATATCTTACATTAATTGGTAGCAGTATATGTGGGGAGTACTTCAAATGTATGCCAAAAATTGGGACAACATCCGATATTTACATGCAAATCCTATATTTGCAATGGAATAAAACTAAATTTTTTTTTTAAATCAAATATCGTTGATAGTTCTAGAGTTATCTCGCTTTTCTTTCTTTCCGGATCAATGGGATAGGTCTGTCGATCAAGCCGCCCAAATGTTCAGCCTTTAATGATATCCACATGAACGAATCCTCAGAACTTCTATCGTACTGACCAGAGTTAATAAACTCGATCCAGAGAGATTTTTCTATGTCGTTTCTGATTCTGATGTGATGGTCAGACTCAAGCATCTGCATGTATACATATTGATAATGATTCGAACAACTTTCATGCTTAGAGGATTGAGAATTATCTCATCGTCCTTCCCTACTTCATAAGGAACCGTCCTCGGTTTCAGTTGGCTTATCTTGGCAACCTTGATGAAACTTATTGAGGATGTTTGCTTTGTTTGGATGGAACAAGTTGGTTTTCATCAGGGGAACCTATCTTCATCAACCTCCGAAACACGCATCCTCGGTGTTCGCTTCATGCCATGTTGCTTTTTGGCTTGTTTCTTCCTATACTCTTTCTTCAAACAGTAGTCGAAATTCTTAGGATCTGCAACAAAGAATTTCTTAACAGTAGTAGAGGTAGAGTTTGGAGACTCTCCTAGGGAACTAGTAGTACACATGTTATCAAGCAAATGAAAACACAATTACAATAATTCCTAGGGCTAAAAGGTGGAGTTAGGTTTCGACTGAAATCCTAAGATAACACACAAACACGAAATTAAAAGTGAACCCTTAACAACTAAAACCTAATTAAAACCTAAACACAAACCTATTAAACTTAGAAAAAGAAAAAGTAAACTAAAAAAATTTAAAAGAAAATAGAACTAAGAAAAATGAAAAGAAATTTTAGAAGAAAAAGAGGAGGGCTAAAAGACTTTAGAAGCTTACTAGCTCTCTTGTTTACACTACTTTCTTTGAAAATTTGGTTAGGCCTTCAAGTGGTAGAGAGAGAACTAGGACCAAGTGATCAACTCAAACCACTAAGTTGCCAGAGCCAAGATGGATTCTAATTTTGATTTAGTGTTTTTCTATCTATGAAGTATTTCAAGACTTGTTAGAGGGAAACATAAGTTATTAGAACCTTTTCTTTTTCCACAAAATCTAATATTTTCTTTGGAGCATCTATGTTTTTCTATAGGCTCTATGTTTCACAAGCTTCTTTCTTTTTCTTTTGTTTCCTTTTCTTTTGAAGCTCTTCTTTTTTTTTTTTTTTTTTTTTTTCTTTCTAGATTTTTCTTTTTTTTTTTTGGTGGTTCACTTGATTTTTACTTGGTTTCTTTCAAGACCAAGGTTTAAATCTATGATTTTGGACACTAGGGATCAAGTAATAATTTACCCACACTTGGTGAACTTGAGAGGGTTTCCTAGCAGTGATGTTCGGCACGGAATTAAAATCAGTTGCTTCTAGTTAAAGAAATCACTGGTGAGTTTCATACAAAATTCTTTTGGTCATGAATTTTCTAGAAACTTAAGGCAAGCACTTCAATCATTGAAATCTGAAAACCATATAAAAAAAAAGTTAGTGACTAATTAAATAAGAAAAATAAAATCAGAATTTAAAAGCCTTAAATTTGAAATTTAGTAACTAAAATCGAAAGTTGGTTACAATTAGCTAACTAACCTTCCAAATTTGTTTCTTTTCTAATTCCAATTGGATTAAACTTAGGGTCTGTTTGATAAACTAATTCAGTATTTATTCTAAATAGATTAAGTACTTAATTGATTAGGAACGTTTGATAACTCAACTTGTTTCTGACTTAATGAATTAAGAACTTTTTTAATTAAGTACTTAATAATTAAGTACGTTTGATAACTATAATTCGAAGTCTTAAGAGATTAAGTGGGTCTGAATTGCGAGTACAATTGTTAGCCTAAAAGTAAGTGATTGGCGAATCACTTATTGCTGAATTGAGTTGGTTGCAAATTTTTTCTTATTTACAATATTTATTATTCGTTTTTAGTTTTTTCTTTAAATAATTTGTATTTATTAAATATTTTTTTAAAAAATATTTTATCATTTAAATAAATAAAAAATATATTTATGACATGGATTTTTATTTTTTTATAATTTTAATTAATATGTGATATTTATTTAATTAATATTTTAGTTTTAAAATAATAATAAAATTCTAATTTATTATTAAAATTTTTTAAAATATTTTTATTAGTAGAATTTCACAGTATTATGATATAAAGGAACAAATTTCACATACAAATTTTTAAAATATTTTTTAAACTCACCCCGTTATCTAGTTCTATGATATAAAGGAAAAATTTATACCGAAACAAAATTGTTGTGATCCTTCCAAACTATCAAAAATCCGGCAGAGGTTTGTTTGTATGAAGGCTTATATAGATGCTCGGATTTGGATGATGGCGGAGTATTGTACGAAGGATCAAGGTCCCTAATCTAGTGCTATTCTCATAGTGTGAAAATATGGTGGTAGTGGGATGAGGCCTTCGAAAGGAAGAGCCTAAGGAGGCAACCACAAAAGCTAACTACCCTAGCTTTTGATAAATGCTAAGAGGGATGATTCAAAATGAGAGAACTCAATTTCTTCTATTCAAATCATGCCTACAAAGGTTGAACTTCTCCTCTATTTATAGGAGTAGAAGTGAGCCTTTAGGTTACAAAACCCTAACCTACATTTATGGTAGAATCTTCAATCATCCTTAATCTTCCTTCAATCTGCCTAATCATTCTTCAATCTGCCTTGTTTTCTCTTTGAAGAATTAAGGCTGATTACTTATTCCTTTATTGAATCTTCTAGAAGTTTCTTGTAGCCTTCCAAGGTCTTCGTGGGCTGGGCTTCACCTTATTTATTTGGCCTACTCCTAATACAACTAATATTCTTATTAATACCTAACTAAGACAAGACCTAACACTTGGGCCTAATTTATTTCAGGCCAATAAAATAAGCAATGGCCAAATTACAAATAAAATGAGTGGGATGAAATTATTCTTGGCAAGAAAATAAAGTAAAGGCCTTTGAAATGATCCAAGGAACTTTGAACAAGTCCTTTGTGAACTTGTTGAGTTTTATTGTTTTTGTCTTTCCCAAACAAGTTTCCTTAATGGACTCTTCAAACTTGTGTGGCCCAATTGCTTTTGAACTTGATCTCATGCTTTCAAATTGGGCTTGATGCTTATGATTTGTCCCAAGTATGTAAGCTTCATGGTTGGGCTCTTCTTGACACGCATATTTAAGTTTGAGTGAGGACATCTGGATCGTATCATCCTCCCCTTCTTTACGAAGCTTTGTCCTCAAAGCTTTAGAACCTGCATCAAAACAAGACGAAGGATTAGTAATTATGAGACGATTCATAGTTCCAAACTCTTTTACTTTGACAAAGTGTGGACTTAATTCCACTATGTATGTCGTGGGCATTCTAGTCCTTGTCAAATCTTGAGTTCTAAAAACCTGCACAAAAATAGTAAAACATGTTAGTGAATCATATATGGAACTAATCTTAGATTTTACTAACTTTTGTGTGGATATTAGAACTTTAGGTAAGCTATTCAAACTCTGCCGAAGTGGCAGAATCATGGGAGTGGAACTCGTGGCCTCTTTTAAGAGAGTAAGCTTGGCTAGCTTAGGTACATCTTTGTTCTCTTTCTCTTCTTGTATCATTTTCCTTCGTTCTCTTGCTTCATGCATTTCTTTCTTTGCTTGAGACACTTGTTCCCTAGAAAGAGGACTAAGTGCAAATTTCTGACCATGAGAACATAATTGATACCTATTGGTGAAGCCATTATACTTTGCTTCATTGTCACGCATCCATGGTTAGCCTAGGATAATGTGTGCGGCATCCATGGGAGCTACATCACACATCACTTCTCCTTGGTACCTACCTATAGAGAATGATAACTTACATTGTCTTTCAATAACAACTTCACCTAAATTGATGAGCCATGTCAACGTGTAAGGTTTGGGATGAGGAAAAGTAGCAAGATTCAAATTATTTACAAGGTAGTTAGAAGCAATGTTTGTCCAACTACCACTATCAATATTAATCAAGCAAATAGCCTTCCCCACTTTACCTTTTGTATGAAAAGTATTAGTTCCTTGCTCAACATCTTCTTCCAACTTGCCTTGAGAGTGAAGTACTCTTTTAATTTCATCACAAGTGGAAGGGTTTACCTTATTTCTCGAATATTGGTGCGTGGACAATGAGGTGAGTCGTGCACCATGAGGAGAATGTATCTCTTCTTGCTTAGCCAGAGGAAGATGCTCATTAGATGTTGGGTTTCTTAGGGTAGGGTTTTTTTGTCTTTGGTTCCTCAAGTGGCCTAGCTGGGCTCGCAGGTGAGCTAGCTTGCTATCATACCCTTTAAACCTTTCTCTGAGCGCTGACCTTAGAATCCTTTCTTGCTCATTAGAATCCATTGCTATTAAGGAGACAAAAAGATTTGGGTAGAAAGAAGATTTTCTCCCTTAGGGTTAGATCACACCAAATCTTAAGTAAAAAGTAAAAAAAATATTCTCAAAATTTTCAACTACTCAGAAATATGCACAAAGAATCTCAGGTTGAGGTAAGACATAGGTAAAAGAAATAGGTGCAGAGTAAAGATAAAAGAGAGAACAAAAAAATTTAAAAAAAAATAAAACAACACTTATGAATGCTTGTGCTTTCGTGAGTGCTTAGTGTTATGATTTTATGGCCTAGCTTTGAGGAAAACTTGTTGGCCTTAAGCCTCTTTGTACTTCCTTGGTTGTTTGGTTATCAATCTGCAAAGTTAGGAGAAAAATGAGTTATAATACCAAGACTCTATGGCCCTTGTTATTTCCCATTATTATCTCTTTTCTAATATGGCGCCTAATGTTGAAAACCCTTTGAACAACCTCTTAGGTACTTCGGAAAAACTTCTCCTTTGGTTATAGTATAAGCAAGCTTACACTTTCACCTAAGGGTTTTCTTTTACTTTGCACAAGAACTCCTTTTAAATTTTGAGCCTCACAAAAGTTGTTTAAGTGCTTATATGCTCTTTTCTTGGCCTTTGACCTTTACACTTTTGTACAAAATCTATTTGAGCGCTTATGTGTTTTTTTTTTTTTTTTTTTTTTTTTTTTTTAGCCTTTGGCCTTTACACTTTTGTAAGGAGACACTTTTTTCAAGTGCAACCCTACCCTATCTTAGGTGGTTTAAACAAGTTATACAAAAACCAAAGGAAAAAGTTAGTAGAAATACAAAAAAAATTATTCAAAAGTTTAATTCAAGTAAGACATACCACAATTAGGGAGTTTTATGGTAGTAACATGATCACAGAATAGGTACGATAACAAATAATCTCAAAGTGTTACTAACTTTTTTTGGAAAGAAGTCACCAAATTCAACTTTAGTCATACTAGGTGACTTAAAACCAACGAATTTTCCCTTTTCAATGATTAACTTTTTTTTTTTTATTATTAAACTAGGTGTGGATGGAAAGATAATCACACGAAGAAGGAAAATAGATAATCACAAAAAAGGAATGATAATTTATACTAAAAGTTCAGATTTATTCCAAAATTAATTTGCACAAGTATGCTGCCCATTTTATTCTTTTCTTAACCAATGGAATTACTTGCCAAAATTATGATATACACAAAGTAAGATCAATCGACAAAGTAAGAACAATAATAATAAAATAAATTTATGATATACACAAGAAATTTGATATTTGGATCAAAGTGAGAGAAACGGATATGGTAGATCCGATCTCTTCAAACTTTGCCAATGAAAGGAGAAAGATCATAACAATTATGAACAAGAAAAAAAATGACAAAAATTAATAATAAGAATTAAAATGAACAATATGAACAAAATTGAAATAAGAGAATTTCTCAAATTCAAAGGTGAGAAAATTCGGCTATAGAACTGATTTCTTCAACCTTTTCGATTTTAGAATGTTGATTGTAACAACTTGGAGAAGGAGAAGGATCATTCCTTCCACAAGGTGTTACAACAACTCTTACCTTTGAGAGCAGCACTTTGGCTTTGATACCAAATGTTGTGATCCTTCCAAACTATCAAAAATCCGGCAGAGGTTTGTTTGTATGAAGGCTTATATAGATGCTCGGATTTGGATGATGGCGGAGTATTGTACGAAGGATCAAGGTCCCTAATCTAGTGCTATTCTCATAGTGTGAAAATATGGTGGTAGTGGGATGAGGCCTTCGAAAGGAAGAGCCTAAGGAGGCAACCACAAAAGCTAACTACCCTAGCTTTTGATAAATGCTAAGAGGGATGATTCAAAATGAGAGAACTCAATTTCTTCTATTCAAATCATGCCTACAAAGGTTGAACTTCTCCTCTATTTATAGGAGTAGAAGTGAGCCTTTAGGTTACAAAACCCTAACCTACATTTATGGTAGAATCTTCAATCATCCTTAATCTTCCTTCAATCTGCCTAATCATTCTTCAATCTGCCTTGTTTTCTCTTTGAAGAATTAAGGCTGATTACTTATTCCTTTATTGAATCTTCTAGAAGTTTCTTGTAGCCTTCCAAGGTCTTCGTGGGCTGGGCTTCACCTTATTTATTTGGCCTACTCCTAATACAACTAATATTCTTATTAATGCCTAACTAAGACAAGACCTAACACTTGGGCCTAATTTATTTCAGGCCAATAAAATAAGCAATGGCCAAATTACAAATAAAATGAGTGGGATGAAATTATTCTTGGCAAGAAAATAAAGTAAAGGCCTTTGAAAATGATCCAAGGAACTTTGAACAAGTCCTTTGTGAACTTGTTGAGTTTTATTGTTTTTGTCTTTCCCAAACAAGTTTCCTTAATGGACTCTTCAAACTTGTGTGGCCCAATTGCTTTTGAACTTGATCTCATGCTTTCAAATTGGGCTTGATGCTTATGATTTGTCCCAAGTATGTAAGCTTCATGGTTGGGCTCTTCTTGACACGCATATTTAAGTTTGAGTGAGGACATCTGGATCGTATCAGCGCAAGTACCACCTGATACGAGAGATCGTTAAGAGGGGAGACGTGATCGTGGCCAATATAGCTTCAGATGACAACCTTGTAGATCCTTTCACCAAGCTATTGACCCCAAAGGTCTTTGAGAGACATGTGGAGGGCATGGGAGTCAGATTCTTGAGGGAGCCATGTGAGTGAGCTTAAATGTGTTCTGGAGATTTCATTATGACAGCAGTGTAATAGCGGGTTGGACAGTTTTTGTACTTCTTAGCATAGCTTTGAGTATTAGTGGGAGATTGTTAGTTTTGAATACAGAAAAGCTATGGCTTGTATCAAAAACTAATATCCACAGTTGACATATCATTTTTGTTGTGATCCTTCCAAACTATCAAAAATCCGGCAGAGGTTTGTTTGTATGAAGGCTTATATAGATGCTCGGATTTGGATGATGGCGGAGTATTGTACGAAGGATCAAGGTCCCTAATCTAGTGCTATTCTCATAGTGTGAAAATATGGTGGTAGTGGGATGAGGCCTTCGAAAGGAAGAGCCTAAGGAGGCAACCACAAAAGCTAACTACCCTAGCTTTTGATAAATGCTAAGAGGGATGATTCAAAATGAGAGAACTCAATTTCTTCTAT
Source organism: Knoxia roxburghii (assembly GCA_030378225.1). NCBI lineage: Eukaryota > Viridiplantae > Streptophyta > Magnoliopsida > Gentianales > Rubiaceae > Knoxia > Knoxia roxburghii. The sequence continues at coordinate 36,470,727 of CM059415.1, read as the reverse complement.
TCAAATCATGCCTACAAAGGTTGAACTTCTCCTCTATTTATAGGAGTAGAAGTGAGCCTTTAGGTTACAAAACCCTAACCTACATTTATGGTAGAATCTTCAATCATCCTTAATCTTCCTTCAATCTGCCTAATCATTCTTCAATCTGCCTTGTTTTCTCTTTGAAGAATTAAGGCTGATTACTTATTCCTTTATTGAATCTTCTAGAAGTTTCTTGTAGCCTTCCAAGGTCTTCGTGGGCTGGGCTTCACCTTATTTATTTGGCCTACTCCTAATACAACTAATATTCTTATTAATGCCTAACTAAGACAAGACCTAACACTTGGGCCTAATTTATTTCAGGCCAATAAAATAAGCAATGGCCAAATTACAAATAAAATGAGTGGGATGAAATTATTCTTGGCAAGAAAATAAAGTAAAGGCCTTTGAAAATGATCCAAGGAACTTTGAACAAGTCCTTTGTGAACTTGTTGAGTTTTATTGTTTTTGTCTTTCCCAAACAAGTTTCCTTAATGGACTCTTCAAACTTGTGTGGCCCAATTGCTTTTGAACTTGATCTCATGCTTTCAAATTGGGCTTGATGCTTATGATTTGTCCCAAGTATGTAAGCTTCATGGTTGGGCTCTTCTTGACACGCATATTTAAGTTTGAGTGAGGACATCTGGATCGTATCATGCGTTCTATGTGTTTACTCGCCTTATGGGCTCGTGGTTCCCTTGAGTTAGCAACTGCACCATTGTTATCACAATAAACTGTGATAGACCTAGGCAACTCAGGAACCACATCTAAGTCCATCAGGAAGCTCCTGAGCCATACAGCCTCTTTCGCTGCCTCTGAAGCGGCAACGTACTCAGCCTCCATGGTGGAGTCCGCCACGCATTTCTGCTTGACACTCCTCCATACTATGGCTCCACCTCCTAGAGTAAACACAAACCCAGAGGTAGACTTACTCTTGTCCAAATCACCTTGAAAGTCCGAATCTGTGTAACCCAATGGTACAAGCTCCTACGCTTTATAAACTAGGACATAATCTCTCGTCCTGCACAAGTACTTGAGAATGCATTTTACTGCCTCCCAGTGAGCCTTCCCAGGATTACTCTGATATCTGCTAACCATGCCAACGGCAAAGCAAATATCAGGCCTCGTGCACAATATAACATACATGAGGCTACCCACTGCAGAAGCATAGGGTACCGCCTTCATGGCATCTATCTCCTCAGCAGTCTTAGGACACTGCTTCTTAGACAAATGCACTCCATGCCTGAAAGGTAGTGAACCCTTCTTGGAGTTCTGCATGTTAAAAACGGGCCAGAATCGTGTCTATGTAGGATGCCTGAGAGAGAGTTAGAGAACGTCTCCTACGATCTCGAATAATCTTAATCCAAAGGATATGTCCAGCCTCTCCCAAATCCTTCATATCGAATTGCCTGGACATTCATGCCTTTACGTCTGACAACACCTTCTTACTGTTGCCAATAAGAAGGATGTCATCTACGTAAAGTACGAGAAACACCACCATATCACCATCAAGCCTGCGATAAACACACTGCTCATCCGGACACTGAGTTAATCCATAGGACTGGATAACCTAATCAAAATGGATGTTCCAAGATCTGGATGCTTGCTTAAGTCCATAAATGGACCTCCTAAGCCTGCATACCTTGTGCTCTTGGCCCTTAACAATGAAGCCCTCTGGTTGCTGCATAAAGATGGTCTCCTCAAGACTTCCATTAAGGAAAGCTGTCTTGACATCCATCTACTAAATCTCATAATCCATATGAGCAGCTATGGCCAAGAGAATCCGGATTGACTTAAGCATAGCTACTGGGGAAAAGGTCTCCTCATAATCGATCCCTTCTTTCTGAGTATACCCCTTCGCCACAAGCCTAGCCTTGAAGGTCTCAACCCTCCCGTCAGATCATCTCTTTCGCTTGTAAACCAATTTGCACCCAATAGGCCTAAACCCATCAGGAAGATCTACCAGCTCCCAGACTTGATTTGAGTCCATAGAACCCATCTCAGCAATCATCGCTCTCTGCCAAGAATCTGCATCGTTATCCTGGAGAGCCTCATTGTAGTTAACTGGGTCTGGTTCATGAGCGCCAGGGATAAAGTCCGAAGACTCACCCAAACCCATGTACCTCTCGGGCTGTCTCACAACCCTCCCACTACGACGAGGCGCAGCCTGTGCAAGAGCATCATCTGTGATAGTGTGTGCAGTCTCTTGTGGTGTGTCTTCCTGTACGTGTGCATCTGGAATAATGGACTGACTTCTAAGCTCTTCCAATACTACCTTGCTGCTTGACATGTGATCTAAAATATAGTCCTCCTCAAGAAATCTGGCATTGGTGCTGATAACCACCTTCTGATCCTGAGGACTATAAAATAAACCACCTCTCGTTCCTTTGAGGTAGTCTATAAACAGCATAGCCTTGGATCTCGCCTCTAACTTGCCTGCATCTGCCTCGAGCACATGTGCTGGATAACCCCATATTTTGAGATGTCTCAGACTAGGCTTTCGCCCATTCCACAACTCTAATGGGTCGAAGGCACAGACTTAGATGGCACAAGGTTGAGGATAAAACATGCTGTCTCCAAGGCATAACCCCAAAACGAGACAGGCAACTCACTGTAACTCATCATCGATCTAACCATCTCCATAAGAGTCCTGTTCCTCCTCTTTGCTACACCATTCTGCTGGGGTGTGCCAGGTGCAGACAACTGGGTCTGAATACCCTCCTCTAAAAAATAGGATCTAAATTTACTAGAGAGGTATTCGCCATCGCGATTAGATCACAGGGCCTTGATACTCTCACCCAGATGGTTCTCCACCTCAGCCTTGAATTCTCTGAACTTGCCAAAGCATTCAGACTTGTGGCACATCAGGTATATGTATCCATATCTAGAGTAATCATCCGTGAAAGTCACGAAATACTCATAACCACCTTTAGCCTGAACTGACATAGGCCCACACACGTCAGAATGAATCAGCTCTAAAACCTCATTGGCCCTATACCCCTTTGCCTTGAAAGGCCTCTTGGTCATTTTACCCTCCAAGCAGGACTCACAGGTCGAATAGCTGTCAATATCTAGTAAGTCCAAAGACCCACTCTTGACCAACCTTTGAATCCTACTAAGGTTGATGTGACCGAGTCTCAGGTGCCAAAGATAAGTCTGATTCAAAGGAAAGACTCTTTTCTCTTATTATGATTCGGTGATGAGTTACTAGTTTCTGTGTTTTGCATTACTGGGGAGTATGTCCTAATTAAAAACAAATTGTCAACCAATGTACCAGAACATATAAGTTTCTGGCCTTTTCTAATAAATATAGATCTATCAGAAAAAACACACTTATAACCATCCAAAACAAGTTTAGAAACTGAAAGTAAGTTCTTTCGAAAACTGGGTACATAAAGACAATCTCTCAACAATAAAGTAGAGTCTGAAAAATAAAGACAAATAACTCCCACTTCAGCAACAGAAACTCTGGTAGTATCCCCAAGGTAGACCTGCAACTCTCCCTCTCTAAGCAGCCAGGTCACTTGAAACCCCTGCAAAAAATTACAAACATGATCAGTGACTCCTGAATCCACACACCAAGTATCTGTGGGAATCGCCGCTAAACACGTCTCAGTGACTAAGGAAAATTTACACATACCTCGAGGCTTTGGGCAGTCCATCTTCCAATATCCCACTTTGCCACATCTAAAGCATTTGCCTTTCGGCTTCTGCTTCTTGGCAATGCCGCCTTGGGTCCATGATTAGCTCCTGCTTTCTGGCCTCTCTTCCTCTTTTGCTTCCTGGCTTTGGGCCCAGCATAGGAGCCTAAGGGACCAACAGTAGCCAAGGCTTGCTTCTTCTCTGCGAATAGGCTCTCAGCAGACACCAATGCAATCATGAGCTCAGAAAGTGTATATGAGAGATTCCCCATATTATAGTTCAATCTAAACTGCTCAAAACTAGGAGGCAAGCTTTGAAGGATGATATCGACCTGGGTTTCCCTATCAATCTCACCTCCCAATACCTCGATCTCATTGATGCAACCAATCAGGTCCAGTACGTGATCTCTCACTGAAGTGCCCTCAGCCATCTTAGCATTCATGAGTTTCCTCATAGCTGATTGCTTGGCTGCCCTGCCATGATGTCCAAACATCTCCCTGAGGTTGAGCATCATATCGTAGGCTGAGGTCATCTGCTGATGCTAGTGCTGCAATACACTTGACATAGAAGCCAAAATGTAGCACTTGGTCATCTCATCAGCCTTCTGCCACCTCGTATATGGCTCTCGTTGCTCAGGGGTGGCATCATCGCTGGGCTTAGGGGGACACTCCTCAGTAAGCACGTACTTGTAACCCTCAGTGGTACGGACAATTGTTAGTTTTGAATACAGAAAAGCTATGGCTTGTATCAAAAATTATTATCCACAGTTGACATATCATTTTGTTTCAGTATAAATTTGTTCATTTATATCATAGAACTAGATAACGGGGTGTGGACAGACACAGTAGATACCGTTATTCGTTAAAGTATTGATATATAAAAAGTATGCTCGTAACCGAGATAGTCTGAACATACTATCGGTATGGGTTATTGTGTGGTTTAGAAATTAGTTTATCTAAAAACCCAAAACTTTTGATTTAAACTAATTTTGATTTAAACTAATTTAAACTTTTGATCAGCATATCTGTGTGATTTAAACTAATTTAGATAAATTAATTTCCAAACCACACAATAACCTATACCGATAGTATGTTCAGACTATCTCGGTTATGGGCATACTTTTTATATATCAATACTTTAACCAATAACGGTATCTACTGTGTCTGTCCCCACCCCGTTATCTAGTTCTATGATATAAAGGAACAAATTTATACTGAAACAAAATGATATGTCAACTGTGGATATTAGTTTTTGATACAAGCCATAGCTTTTCTGTATTCAAAACTAACAAGTTTAACTAGGAGAAATACAACACCCTCTCTGTTAGTTTAACTAGGTAGAATCTTTAAATTTCGCTTTTATTAAAGATTTAATTTTTTGTGTCCCGATTAATAAATTAAATAAGTATAAGCCTAGATCCGTTCATGGGTAATCTAATTTGAGCCTGAGCTTGGTCGAAAGCTTCCGATTCTGGAATGCATTGCACGAAAGTGAGGTTTTCGATTTAGCCCGGGCTTGTTCAGTTTTCCTTCACTCTCTATCTGAGGTGCACTATCATGAGGTAACAAATTCAGAAGTCACGTAATGGCACACACTTAGTGTACAATCTGCAGTATTCTTCTCGCGAGGTTACGCTGCTTATTTGTACGACTGAAAGCATCGACTATTAGCTACATTGATCAATAGATCGTTTGGTCAGGTAGTGTAGTTAATGAACTTGGTTCTTCTCAAACGAATGTGGGTTAGCGTAAACGTCCACACTGCGTGGCTTGCGAGAATCCTGGTGAATGAGATGTTAGTGGATTAAGATTATTGTTTTGAGGGAAGTCAATAATTGATAGAATTTCATTTTTTTTTGAAATTCAAATAACTGAAACATTGTCTGTTTATTTATTTTACAGTTTTATCGATATGACACTCAACCCTTTAGCTGCTATTTTGAAAGACAATAAATTAACTGGAACCAATTATGTCGACTGGAGTCGTAACTTGGACATTGTCCAGACGGCTGAGTAGTATAAGTTTGTGCTCACCGAAGTATGTCCAGACGTGCCTGATGAGGACTCTCCTCAATAGGATAGAGATGCCTATGCCCGGTGGAGAAAAGCGGATGAGATGGCGCAGTGCTATATTTTGGCCTCTGTGTCAAATGTGCTTCAACATCAGCTTCATCCCATAGTCTATGCCTTCAACATGATGGCTCACCTGATAGAGATGTTCGCACATCAAGGTAGGACTGCTAGGTAAGCCGCCATGAGGAAGTTAATGAACACAAAGATGGCTGAAGGCGGATCGGTGAGAAATCATGTGCTGCACATGATCAGTAACATCAATGAGATAGAGGTATTGAGAGGAGAAATCGACCCAGAAAGTCAGATAGATATTATCCTCCAGAGTCTACCCTCTTGTTTTGAGCAGTTTCGGGTCAATTATAACGTGAACCAAAGAGTTTACACTCTACCCGAGCTCTTAACTGATTTGGTGGGGGCCGAAGGCATCTTTCACGAGAAGAAGCAAGCTTTGGTTACAGCAAAGGCTTCAGGTTCTTCTACTGTGCCTAAAGGAAAGAAGAATAAGAAGAAGAAGAATGCCAGGAAACTTGCTGCGAAGCCCGAGATCGCAAAGAAGAGCAAGCCCAAAGGTAAGTGCTTCAAGTACGGTAAAACAGGACACTGGAAAGCAGATTGTTCAAAGCTTAAAGGTAAGATAGTTTCTACCCTAATTACTGAGACATGTTTAGCGGTGATTCCCACAGATACTTGGTGTGTGGATTGAGGCGCCACTGATCATGTTTGTAATTATTTGCAGGGGTTCCAAGTAACCCGGAAGCTTAGAGAGGGCGAACTGGACATCTACATGGGCGACACTATAAGAGTGTCAGTAGAAGCAGTGGGAGTTGTCAATTTAAATTTCAAAAATTATAGATTAGAGTTAGTTAATTGTCTTTATGTACCGAGTTTTAGAAAGAACCTTATTTCGGTTTCTAAACTCTTGAAGAATGGTTACAAGTTTGTTTTTTCTGATGAGTCTGTATTTATTAGAAGAAATGGAAAACTTGTTTGTTCTGATTCATTGGCTGACAATTTATTTGTAGTTAACTCTAAATCCCCTGTTGCGCAAAACATAGAAACAGATAACTTTTTATCTAACATTAATAAGAGGAAGAAACCTTCTAAAATGAATCAAACCTATCTTTGGCATCTCAGGCTAGGTTATATAAACCTTAGTAGGATTCAGAGGTTGGTCAATGATGGAACTTTAGGTTCATTAGAGATTGACAGTTATGCAACCTCCGAATCTTGCTTGGAAGGTAAGATGACCAAGAGACCTTTTAAAGCAAAAGGTTATAGAGCTAAGAAAGTATTAGAATTGATTCATTATGACTTATGTGAACCAATGACGGTCCAGGCACGAGGTGGATTTGAGTACTTCGTGACGTTCACGGATGACTACTCAAGGTACGAGAACATTTACCTAATACGTCACAAGTCCGAATGTTTTGGCAAGTTCAAAGAGTTTCGGGCAGATGTGGAGAAACATCATGGTAAGAGTATCAAGACACTACATTTAGATCATGGTGGGGAGTACCTGTCCCATGAATTTTGAGAATACCTCAGTGAGGTTGGAATTCAGTCTCCGTTGTTTGCACCTGGCACGCCACAGCAGAACGGTGTAGTAGAAAGGAGGAATCGGACTATTATGGAAATGGTTAGGTCGATGATGAGCTATAGTGATTTGCCAAGTTCGTTCTGGGGATATGCCTTTGAAAATGCGATGTATATTCTTAATCTTGTACCATCTAAAACCATGCCTTCAACCCCAGTAGAGTTGTGGAATGGGCACAAGCCCAGTCTAAGACATCTCAGAATTTGGGGTTGCCCAGCACATGTGCTTAAGGTAGATATGGCTAAGTTAGATACGAGAACTGAATTGATGCTGTTTGTAGGATATCCTAGGGGAACGAAGGGTGGTCTGTTTTATAGTCCTAAAGATCAGAAGATGGTGGTTAGTACCAATGCTAGATTTTTGGAAGAGGACTATGTCTTAGATCACAAGCCCAAAAGTAAGATAGTATTAGAAGAGCTTAGACAATAAACTACTAATCCTGATGCACTGGCACAAGTAGATACACCACACCCTGCACATGAGATCGCAGATGATGCGCCTACACAGGTAGTGCCTCGTCGTAGTGGGAGGGCTGTAAGACAGCCCGACAGATTCATTGGTGTGGGAGAGGCCTCAGACCTAGTCCCAGTTAACTACAATGAGGCTCTCTGAGATAAAGATGCAGAATCTTGGCGTAAGGCAATGATATCCGAGATGGGGTTAATGGACCACAATCAAGTCTGGGAGCTTGTGTACCTACCTGATGGGTTTAAGCCCATTGGATGCAAGTGGGTCTATAAACGTAAGAGAGGACCTGATGGAAAGGTGAAAACCTTTAAAGCTAGGCTGGTGGCGAAGGGGTATACTCAGAAAGTGGGAATCAATTATGAGGAAACCTTCTCCCGGTAGCCATGCTTAAGTCAATCCGGATTCTCTTGGCCAAAGCTGCTCATTTAGATTATGAGATTTGGCAGATGGATGTCGAGACAGCTTTTCTAAATGGAAGTCTTGAGGAAACCATATTTATGCAGCAACCAGAGGGATTTATTGAAAAAGGCCAATAGCGTAAGGTTTGTAGGCTTAAGAGGTCCATTTGCGGACTTAAGCAGGCATCCAGATCTTGGAACATCCAATTTGATGAGGTAATCCAATCCTTCAGATTTACTTAGTGTCCGGATGAGAATTGTGTGTACCACAGACGTGATGGAAACTCAGTGGTGTTTCTTGTGCTTTACGTAGATGACATTCTATTGATTGGCAACAACAAGAAAGTGGTATCAGACGTAAAGGTTGAAAGATTTTGGTAGGATCTGGGTTTGCACTTGCTCGATTTACCACGCAACAAAAATTTCTATTAAAGCGGAATCTTAGAAAAGTACCTTTGAAGCGTGCACCTGGTGATTCTCTTGTATGCCTCAAGACTATGACTTCACGTTGTGTGGGCAACGAACTAGAAGTCAATTGATCAGCCACTCACCACAATCCACCTGCTAGAAAACTCTAGCCCCGCAGCACCTGGCACGTACTATAAACGCACCGCCCGCAGAGAGAGAAAGCTACGCGCAGCTGGTATAGACCAAGGCCAAAATTTCAGCCACTAGAAACCCAAAACCCAGCTGCACACTTTCTTGAAAATTCGACTTGGAGAGAGAAACGTTTTCTCTCTCTAGAATTTTCTCTCTCTAGAAATCCTGTGGATTAATTGTGTTGTTGTGTTAATCTGAATGACTGATCCCTTGTCTATTTATAGAGTTACAAGAGAGACTCCAAGTTGGTTTAGGATTGGTCTTCCTACTGGGTTTCTGTTTTCCTTCAATCCTGTTTCTGGACTGATACAGATTCTGTTTCCTTCAATCCTATTCCTGGACTGATACACTCCCAACTGTCACAGGGATTCACTTATCCCAATCCAGTTCCTGGGATGAATCACTCCCAACTGACACAGGGATTCACTTATCCCAAACCAGTTCCTGGGATGATTCACAACCAACTGACACAAGGATTAATTAATTTTTCAATTAATTAAATCTACCTTCGTCATTAACCCAGTACATAATTAATCGTACCACTAACGGATTAATTATGGCACTACCACCTTACACCAGAATTCCTTCCGGAACAACTTAATTAAATTATATTCATAATCTCCCCACATCAAAGATATAGTGCTCGTTAATTCATTAATTTACTGATAAATTAATTCATCAACTTCTTAATATTCCGAGACTAGTACCACTCGACCTTTTTACTATACCGGACATAAGTCCACCGGCCGGGTTTAGTATAATAAACATTTCGAGCTCATCTCGGGAGCACCATCACCCCGGACGCACCGGTACATGGTTTCCTTTCGACAAGGAGCAGCACACCAAGTAACTAAACACGCGCACCCAACCCACCGAGACTATTGGCCACATTTGACCTCACCCATTGGCAGATCAAAGTACACTATGTCTAATCCTTATGCCCGCTCGAGTTTAGGGATTTAGAGATAGAATACAAGGATCGATTTGTCTATTAAATCAGTACAAGACAAATCATTCCTAAGAGTCAAGTTCAATATGCCCCGGGCATATCTATATGATTCAATTAGTTTAGACAAACTAATTATCTGAATCACATAATAACCTAAACCGACAGTTTCTCCAAAGCTGTCTCGGTTACGAACCTCATTTATATATTATGTCTTTCAACCAATGATGAGATCTACTGTGTCGCACCAGACACCTCATCATCTACTTACATAATATAAATAGACGATTAATGCACAACAAGATATGACTGAAACACAAATCGATATATTAAACTGGGAAACTGTACAATACAAGCATAGCTTATGTATTCTACTCCAACAAAGGTATGGTTGTCCAAGCAGTTTGATATGAAGGACTTAGGGTAAGCGGGACATATCCTTGGGATCAAGATAATTTGAGATCGTAGGAAGCGTTCGTTCACGCTCTCCCAAGCTTCATACATAGACATCATTCTGGCCCATTTTAAAATGCAAAACTCCAAGAAAGGTTTTCTACCTTTCAGACACGGAGTGCATCTATTTAAGGAATAGTCTCTCAAGACTATTGAGGAGATAGAGGCCATGAAGGCAGTTCCTTATGCTTCGGCAGTAGGAAGTCTCATGTATGCCATATTGTGTACGAGGCCTGATATCTGTTATGCCGTTGGCATAGTAAGCAGATATCAGAGTAACCCCGAGAAAGCTCATTGGGAGGAAGTAAAATGTATTCTCAAGTATTTGCGCAGAATGAGAGATCAAGTTCTGGTCTATGGTACCCTGAGGTTACATAGATTCAGAATTCCAAAGCGACAGGGACAAGAGCAAGTCTACCTCAGGGTATGTGTTTACTCTAGGAGGTGGAACCATAGTTTGCTGGAGTGTCAAGCAAAAATGCTTGGCGGACTCTTCCATGGAGGTAGAATACATTGCCGCATCAGAGGCAGCGAAAGAAGCAGTATGGCTAAAGAACTTCCTAGTGGACTTAGATGTGATTCCTGGTTTGCAGAAGTCTGTCATGATATATTGTGATAACAACGGAGCAGTAGCAAACTCGAAGGAACCATGAGCCCAAAAGGCTAGTAAACATATACAGCGCAAGTACCACCTGATACGAGACATCATAAAGAGGGAAGACGTGGTCGTGGCTAAGATAGCATCAGAGGATAACCTTATAGATCCGTTCACGAAGACATTGACTTCAAAAGTCTTTGAGGCTCACGTGGAGGGCATGGGGATCAGATACTTAGAGAGAGAACCATGACCGTTTTTCTTGATATATAGCAGCAGAGTGTATAGGAGTTGTGTGTAGATATAAATTTAAAGCATAGCTTAAGTATTAGTGGAAGATTGTTGGAGTTGAATATATAAGCTATGCTTGTATTGTACATTTTTCCAGTAATATATCGATTTATGTCTAGGTTATATTTTGTTGTGCATAATATGTCCATTTATATCATGTAAGTAGATGATGAGGTGTCTTGTGTGACACAGTAGATCTCATCATTGGTTAAAAGACATAATATATAAATGAGGTTCGTAATCGAGACATCTTTAGACAACCTGTCGATTTAGGTAATTATGTGATTCGGATAATTGGTTTGTCTAAACTAATTGAATCATGTAGATATGCCCAGGGCATATTTAACTTGACCATTAGGAATAATTTGTATTGTACTAATTTAATAGAAAAATCATTCTTGGTATTCTATCTCTTAATCCCTAGACTCGAGCGGGCATGAGGATTAGACATAGTGTACTTTGATCTGCCAAAGGGTGAGGTCAATTGTGGCCAATAGTCTCGGTAGGTTGGGTGTGCGTGTTTAGTTGCTTGGTGTGCTGCTGCTTGTCGAAAGGAAACCATGTACCTGTGCGTCCGGGGTGATGGTGCTCCCGAGATGAGCTTGTAAAGTTTATTATACTAAACCCGACCGGTGGACTTATGTCCGGTATAGTAAAAAGGTCGAGTTGTACTAGTCTCAGAATTAAAGAAGTTAATTAATTAATTTATCATTAAATTAATATATTAACAAGCACTATATCTTTGATGTGGGGAGATTATGAATATAAATTAATTAAGTTGTTCCATAAACAATTCTGGTGTAGGATGGTAGTGCCATAATTAATCCGTTAGTGTTGCGATTAATTATGTATTGGGTTATTGACAAAGGTAGATTTAATTAATTAAGTAATCAATTAATCATTGTGCCAGTTGGTTGTGAATCATACCAGGAACTGGATTGGGATAAATGAATCCCTGTATCAGTTGGTTGTGAATCATACCAGGAATTGGATGGGGATAAATGAATCCCTGTATCAGTTGGATGTGTATCAGTCCATGAACATGATTGAAGGAAACAGAATACCAGTAGGAAGGCCATTCCTAAACCAACATGGGGTCTCTCTTGTAACTCTATATATAGACAAGGGATTAGCTATTCCACAATATACAATTCATAAATTTTCAAGACAAGAAAACTAGAGGGATAAAATCCTAGAGAGAGAAATAAAATTCTCCCTCAAAGTCGGATTTTATAGAGAAAATTGCAGCTGGTCCTTCTCTGTTTTGGCCAAAATTCTTGGCATGTTTATACCAGCTGCGTGTGTAGCTTGCTCTCTCTTTGGGCAGAGCGTTTACAGTACGTGCCAGGTGCAGCTGTGCTAGAATTTTCTAGCAGGTGGATTGTGGTGATTAGCTTATCAAATTGGTTTCTAGATCATTACCCACACAGCGTGAAATCAAAGTCTTGAGGCATACAAGAGAATCACCGGAGTGCACGCTTCAAAAGTATTTTCTAAAGTTCCGCTTTTAATTAGAATTTATATTCGTGGTAAATCGAATAAGTGCATACCCAGATCCCGCGCAATGTTATTTTAAAAGGGTTGGAATAGCAATTGTGCTAGCGTCTGGGCCAGGCCAGAGATTCCGATTCTGGAATGGATAGCACGAAGTGAGTTTCTGGCTAGGCCTGGGCAGATAATCTTTCAAGATGGTAGTGCCATAATTAATCCGTTAGTGGTACGATTAATTATGTACTGGGTAACTGACAAAGATAGATTTAATTAATTAAGTAATTAATTAATCCCTGTGTCAATTGGTTGTAAATCAGACCAGGAACTGGATTGAGGATAAGTGAATCCTTGTGTCTGTTGGTTGTGAATCAGACCAGGAATTGGATTAAGGATAAGTGAATCCCTGTGTCAGTTGGATGTGAATCAGTCCAGGAATGGGATTGGAGTAAAACACTAACCCAATAGGAAGGCCAATCCTAAACCAACTTGGGGTCTCTTTTGTAACTCTATAAATAGAGATTTGCAATACACAACACACAATTCATAGTTTCAAGTTTTCAAGAAACTTAGAGAGAGAAATGTTGGAGTTGAATACATAAGCTATGCTTGTATTGTACATTTTCCCAGTTAATATATTGATTTATGTTTTGGTTATATTTTGTTATGCATTATTTGTCCATTTATATTATGTAGGTAGATGATGAGGTGTCTTGTGTGACACAGTAGATTCATCATTGGTTGAAAGACATAATATATAAATGAGGTTCGTAACCAAGACAGTTTTGGATAAACTGTCGGTTTAGGTTATTATGTGATTCGGATAATTAGTTTTGAAAGAAATTTGCCACATAAGATCTGGGTTTGCACTTGCTCGATTTACCACGCAACAAAAATTTCTAATTAAAGCGGAACCTTAGAAAGTTACCTTTGAAGCGTGCACCTGGTGATTCTCTTGTATGCCTCAAAGACTATGACCTCTTGTTGTGTGGGAAACAATCTAGAAGTCAATTGATCAGCAACTCACCACAATCCACCTGCTGAAAAAATTCAGCACCTCCGCACGTAGCACGTACTGCAAACGCACTGCCCGGAGAGAGAGAAAACAACACAGGGGCTAGTATTTTGGACCAATATTCTTGGCCACTTGATGAAGAAAACCAGCCACCTATTTGCTAAAAAATTCGTTCTTGAGAAAGAAAGAAATTTCTCTCTCTAGAATTTTATCTCTCTAGATTCTTGAATAATGAATCTATTGAATTGTGTCTTGAATGGCTAATCCCTTGTCTATTTATAGAGTTAGAAGAGAGACCCCAAGTTGGTTTAGGATTGGTCTTCCTAATGGGTTTAGGTAATGAATTAGTTTCCAAATCCAATTAGGCAACTAATCTGATAGGATAAACCAAATCCAACTAGATTTTCTAATCTCTAGAATTTCCTAATTCCAATTGAAACTTAAGACTTAATTAATTAATTAAATAATTCCACTTTGTTAATTACTTAATTAACTCTTAGGAATTAATTAAATAATTCCACTTTGTTAATTACTGAATTAACCCTTAGGAATAATTAACCAATTAATTAATTAAATCTACCAATTCAATTAACCCATTACAAAATTAATCATACCACTAACGGATTAATTTTGGCACTACCATCCTACACCAGAATTGTTTCCAGAACAACTTAATTAAATTATATTCATTAATCTCCCACATCAAAGATATAGTGCTCGTTAATTCAGATTAATTTACTGATAAATTAATTAATTAACTTCTTTAATTCTGAGACTAGTAGCACTCGACCTTTTTATTATACCCGACATAAGTCCACCAACCGGGTTTAGTATAATAAACATTTTGAGCTCATCTCGGGAGCACCATCACCCCGGACGCACCAGTACATGGTTTCCTTTCGACAAGCAGTAGCACGCCAAGTAACTAAACACGCGCACCCAACCCACCGAGACTATTGGCCACATTTGACCTCACCCATTGGCAGATCAAAGTACACTATGTCTAATCCTCATACCCACTCGAGTCTAGGGATTAAGAGATAGAATACAAGGATCAATTTGTCTATTAAATCTGTACAAGACAAATCATTCCTAAAGGTCAAGTTCAATATGCCCCGGGCATATCTATATGATTCAATTAGTTTAGACAAACCAATTATCTGAATCACATAATAACCTAAACTGACAGTTTGTCCAAAGCTGTCTCGGTTACGAATCTCATTTATATATTATGTCTTTCAACCAATGATGAGATCTACTGTGTCGCACCAGACACCTCATCATCTACTTACATAATATAAATGGACAATTAATGCACAACAAGATATGACTGAAACACGAATCGATATATTAATCTGGGAAACTGTACAATACAAGCATAGCTTATGTATTCTACTCCAATAATCTCCCACTAATACTTAAGTTGTGCTTTAAGTATACAGCTGCATACAACTCCTATACAATCTACTGCTATCTATCTAGAAAAACTATCATGGCTCTCCTACGTATCTGATCCCCATGCCCTTCACGTGAGCCTCAAAGACTTTAGAAGTCAATGTTTTCGTGAATGGATCTGCAAGGTTATCCTCTGATGCTATCTTAGCCATGACTACGTCTACCCTCTTTACGATGTTTCGTATCAGGTGGTACTTGCGCTGTATATGTTTACTCGCCTTGTGGGCTCGTGGTTCCTTCGAGTTTGCTACTGCACTGTTGTTATCACAATAAACTGTGATAGACTTCGACAAACTAGGAAGTTCTTGAGCCATACTGCTTCTTTCGCTGCCTCTGATGTAGCAACGTACTCAGCCTCCATGGTAGAGTCCGCCATGCATTTCTGCTTGACACTCCGCCAAACTATGGCTCCACCTCCTAGAGTAAAGACATACCCTAAGGTAGACTTGCTATTGTCCCTGTCGTATTGGAAACCTGAATCTGTGTAACCTCGGGGTACCAACTCAGACGCCTGATAGACCAGAACTTGGTCCCTCGTTCTGCGCAAATGCTTGAGAATGCATTTTACTGCCTCCCAATGAGCTTTCCTGGGGTTACTCTGATATCTGCTCACCATGCCAACGGCATAACAGATATCAGGCCTCGTACACAACATGGCATACATGAGACTTCCTACTGCCGAAGCATATGGAACTGTTTTCATGGTCTCTATCTCCTCAACAGTCTTAGGAGACTGCTCCTTATATAGAAACACTCCATGCCTGAAAGGTAGAAAACCTTTCTTGGAGTTCTGCATGTTAAAACGGGCCAGAAAAATCTATGTATGAAGCTTGGGAGAGCGTTAATGAATGTTTCCTACGATCTCGAATAATCTTGATCCCAAGGATATTTCCCGCTTCCCCTAAGTCCTTCATATCAAACTGCTTGGACAGCCATGCCTTTACTTCTGATAACACTTTCTTGTTATTGCCAATCAATAGAATGTCATCTACGTAAAGCACAAGAAACACCATTGAGTTTCCATTACGTCTACGATACACACATTTCTCATCCGGACACTGAGTAAATCCAAAGGACTGGATTACCTCATCAACCCGGATGTTCCAAGATCTGGATGCCTGCTTAAGTCCATAAATAGACCTCTTAAGCCTGCAAACCTTATGCTCTTAGCCTTTTTCAATGAATTCCTCTGGTTGCTGCATAAAGATGGTTTTCTCAAGACTTCCATTTAGGAAAGCTGTCTTACATCCATCTGCCAAATCTCATAATCCATATGAGTAGCTATGGCCAAGAGAATCCAGATTGACTTAAGCATGGCTACCGGGAAGAAGGTTTCCTCATAATCGATTCCCTCTTTCTGAGTATACCCCTTCGCCACCAGCCTAGCTTTAAAGATTTCCACCTTTTCATCAGGTCCTCTCTTACGTTTGTAGACCCACTTGCATCCAATGGGCTTAAACCCATCAAGCAGGTCCACAAGCTCCCAGACTTGATTGTGGTCATTGACCCCATCTCGGATATCATTGCCTTACGCCAAGATTCTGCATCTTTATCTCAAAGTGCCTCATTGTAGTTAACCGGGTTAGGTTCAGGCGCACCTGGGACTAGGTCTGAGGCCTCTCCCATGCCAACGAACTTGTCGGGCTGTCTCACAACCCTCCCACTACGATGAGGCACCACCTGTGTAGGCACATCATCTGTGATCTCATGTGCAGTGTGTGGTGTATTTACTTGTACTGGTGCATCAGGATTAGTAGTTTGTCGTCTAAGCTCTTCTAGTACTATCTTACTATTGGGCTTGAGGTCTAAGACATAGTCCTCTTCTAAAAATCTAGCGTTGGTACTAACCACCACCTTTTGATCTTTAAAACTATAGAATAGACCACCTTTCCTTCCCCTAGGATATCCTACAAACAACATTAATTCTGTTCTCGCATCTAACTTAGCCGTATCTGCCTTAAGCATATGTGCTGGGCAACCCCATATTTTGAGATGTCTTAGACTGGACTTGCGCCCATTCCACAACTCTACTGGGGTTGAAGGCACGATTTTAGATGGTACAAGATTAAGAATATACATTGCCATTTCTAAGGCATATCCCCAGAACGAACTTGGAAAATCACTATAGCTCATCATGGATCTAACCATTTCCATAAGAGTTCGATTCCTCATTTCTGCTACACCATTCTGCTGTGGCGTGCCAGGTGCAGACAACTGAGACTGAATTCCTACCTCACTGAGGTAATCTCAAAATTCATGGGACAGGTACTCCCCACCACGATCTGAATGCAGTGTCTTGATACTCTTACCATGATGCTTCTCCACATCTGCCCGAAACTCTTTGAACTTGCCAAACATTTCGACTTATGGCGCATTAAGTAAATGTACTCGTACCTAGAGTAGTCATCCGTAAACGTCACGAAATACTCATATCCCCCTTGTGCCTGGACCATCATAGGTCCACACAAGTCAGAATGAATCAACTCTAATACTTCTTTAGCTCTAAGAACTTTTGCCTTAAAAGGTCTCTTGGTCATCTTACCTTCCAAGCAAGATTCGCAGGTTGCATAACTGTCAATATCTAATGAACCCAAAGGTCCATCATTGACCAACCTCTGAATCCTACTAAGGTTTATATGACCTAGCCTGAGATGCCAAAGATAGGTTTGATTTATTTCAGAAGGTTTTTTCCTCTTATTAATGTTGGATCCTGAGCTATTTATTTCTATGTTTTGCGCAACAGGGGAGTTAGAGTTAACCACAAACAAATTGTCCGCCAATGAACCAGAACAAATAAGTTTTCCATTTCTTCTAATAAAAACACAGTCATCAGAAAAATAAACTTATACCCGTTCTTCAAGTTTAGAAACCGAAATCAAGTTCTTTTTAAAACTCGATACATAAAGACAATTAACTAACTCTAAGCTAGAATTTTCGAAATTCAACTTAACTACTCCCACTGCTTCTACTGACACTCTTGTAGTGTCGCACAAGCAGATATCCAATTCGCATTCTCTAAGCTTCCGGGTTACTTGGAACCCTTGCAAAGAATTACAAACATAGTCAGTGGCACCTGAATCTACACACCAAGTATCTGTGGGAATCGCCGCTAAACATGTCTCAGTAATTAAGGCAGATACTTATAAGCTTTGGACAATCCGCTTTCCAATGTCCTGAATTATTACACTTGAAGCACTTGTCTTTCGACTTCTTCTTTGCAATACATGGCTCAGGCACAATTTGCGCCACTTGAGCTATTCCCTCGAGCTTTCTCTTCTTTTTTCTAGCCTCAGGCTCAGAAGTAAATTCTGAAGCTTCGACTGCGACTAAAGCTTGCTTCTTCTCTTGAAGAAGACTTTTAGCCGCCACCAACTCTGCCAAGAGCTTGGATGAACTCCACAACATCTTACTTATG
Organism: Knoxia roxburghii; assembly: GCA_030378225.1. Classification (NCBI taxonomy): domain Eukaryota; kingdom Viridiplantae; phylum Streptophyta; class Magnoliopsida; order Gentianales; family Rubiaceae; genus Knoxia; species Knoxia roxburghii. Next base: position 36,452,277 of record CM059415.1, on the reverse strand, counting down.
TTGTAGTTCTACCGAATCTGCTCATAGCTTTGAGGCAAGCTCCGGAGGACAATATCGGCTTTGGTTTCACCAACGATTTCGCCTCCCACTACCTGATGTTACTAATCATGTCATTCATGTCAATGACATGATCTCTCACAGGAACGCTCTCAGCCCTAAGGATAATGTCCAAGTTACGACTTCCATCGACATTATTAGTTCCAGTTAAATTGTTGTTTTTAAAAATAGCAGCTAAGGGGTTGAATGCCATATCGATTTTAACTGGAAAGTAAACAAACAATGTTTCAGTTATATATGCTAGAATTTTGAAAAATTCTAATTAATTATTGACTTCCCTCAAAACAATAATCTTAATCCACCAACATCTCATCCACCGGGATTCTCGCAAGACACGCAGTGTGGACGTTTACGCTAACCCACATTCGTTTGAGAAGAACCAAGTTCATTAACTACACTATCTAACCAACAATCTTTTGATCAATGTAGCTAATAGTCAGTGCTTTTAGCCGTACAAGTAAGCAGCGTAACCTCATGGGAGGAATACTGCAGATCGTATACTAAGTGTGTGCCATTACGTGACTTCTGAGTTTGTTACCTCATGATAGTGCCTCAGATGAAGAGGGTGTCACATTTCTCCTAGTTAAACTCGCTCTCTAGTCATCTTACTCAGAAGTTCATAGTCTAACAATCTCAGGGCTGGACTCATCCGAATGGAGGAAGGCCCTAATGCCAACGCGCAAGCCCTAATGAACCCGTAATGGTGGCCATGGGGATTTTAAACCAACCCGCTCCCACTTAGATTTCCAAATTGAGGGTTTTTCCGGTTATAACATGCAATTAACTAACCTAAGTTATATGCAACCATAAAACCAGTCATGCTTTAAATCATGCATCTAATATACAACATAAAAATTAAGCATAGAAAATTAAAACGATAAATACGGGAAATAAATTTCCCGACTATTATGGCTTTAATTGCTTCCATCCTTTTCCTTGATCTCGTGTCCCGTCACGTCACTCGATGGAGAGAGTCTTGAACTTCAAAAAATGAAAATTGGAGGAAAAATGGGCCAAAAATAGCCCGAATGGCCCGAACGGACCGCCCGTGCCGCAGCACGGCCCGAAGGCCGCACTGCCCGCATGCACAGTGCGTGCGGCCTGTGTTAGTTTTGAATACAGAAAAGCTATGTCTTGTATCAAAAACTAATATCCACAGTTGACATATCATTTTGTTTCAGTATAAATTTGTTCCTTTATATCATAGAACTAGATAACGGGATGTGGAAAAATATAGTAGATACCGTTATTGGTTAAAGTATTGATATATTAAAAGTATGCTCGTAACCGAGATAGTCTGAACATACTATCGGTATAGGTTATCGTGTGGTTTGGAAATTAGTTTATCTAAACTAGTTTAAATCACACGGATATGCCCGGGGCATATTGAGCACGACCAGTTTGGATAGAATTGACTTATACTGATCGGCGTAGTCAATTTGGTCCTAGTATTCCGTCTCTCAATCCCGAGATTGGGACGGGCGTGAGGGTTGGATATCGTATGCTTTGATTTGCCAAAGAGTGCGGTCAATTGAGGCGTATACCTCAGTAGGTTGGGTATGCGGTGTTTAGCTTCATACGTGCCGTTGCTAGTCGGAGGAATCCACGTACCGGTTCACCGGGTTGATGGTGCTCCCGAGATGAGCTCATAAAGTCTATTATACTAAACCTGGCCAGTGAACTTTATGTTTGGTATGATAAAAGGACGAGTGGTACTAATCTCGGAAACCAAGAAGTCGGTGAATTAATTTGTCAGTAAATTGATAAATCGACGAGTGCTAGATCTTTAATGTGGGGAGATAGAATAAAATATAATGGCGCGATATAAAGTCATTTTCAAGCGGTAGTTCCATAATTGGTCCGTTAGTGGTACGACTAATTATGCATTTGACTAATCGACGAGGTGAATTAATTAATCCTAAAGTTTTAATTAATATTTAATCGACAAAGTGAATTAAGAAATTAATTCTATTTGAATTAATTAATTCTAAGTGTTCGATTAAATTAAATTAACAAAGTGGGTTGAATAAATTAATTTAAATGGGTCGATTGGAGTTGATTAGTCGGGAAGACTTAGCGGTCAACGAAAGTCAAATTAAAAGGCCCAACTCGAGAGCCCATTAGGTCTCCATTGGAGCTCCTATAAATAGAAGACTTGAAGCCCAAGAAAACCTAAGGAAGTCTTGCAAGACAATTTTTCTTGCTTTCTTGAGTAAGAAGGTTCTAGAGAGAGAATTTTTCTTCAAGAATTCTTTCTCAAAAACGAACTAGATTTCTTGCTCTTCGAATTGGATTCATCTCAAAGATCAAACCTTTAGCTGATTATATATATAGCTCGCCGGATTTTCACTGCTCTATTTTTCTGGGCAGCCGCGGTTCTTCATCCCGGATTACAGCGATTTTTTTTGCTGGGTTATTTTTCTGGGCAGCCGAGGTTCTTCATCCCGGATTGCAGCGATTTTTTGCTGGGTTATTTTTCTGGGCAGCCGTGGTTCTTCATGATCGAACATCAGTGATCGGTGCATTTTTGAGCCACCAGTTTTCAGTCTCTGCTCCATGCGTTTGATTCGAGCAGACTAGCGTTGATCTCTTTCTTCGGATTGGTGATCCGCTGGTTCTTCTTGTCTTGATCATGACGGGAAAAGGGGCTGGACGCTAGTTGCTTCGTGGGTTTTCTCTTATTAGCGGCAGCAGCAATTTTAAAGTGAAAGGCTGAGCAGTTTGTGGGTTTTGATTAGATTTTGAGATAGTATAGAATCCAATTTGAGTGATTTCCTTGTGGGCTAAGCAAGTAAACTTCGATAGATTATTGCCCACGCAATATTCAAAGTTTCTTCGGAGTAATCTAGTGGATTTCTTTTGGAATCGCAACAAAGATTGGATTTTTCTTTAGGCAAGGGACTTCGCTACAAAAGGTAGAATCTTTAAATTCCGCTTTTATTAAAGATTTAATTTTTTGTGTCCTGATTAATAAATTAAATAAGTATAAGCCTAGATCCGTTCATGGGTAAACTAATTTGAGCCTGAGTTTGGTCAAAAGCTTCCGATTCTGGAATGCATTGCACGAAAGTGAGGTTTTCGATTTAGCCCCGGCTTGTTCAGTTTGCCTTAAGCCTGCGCGCCCGTGCGGGAGTAAAATACATAAGCTATGCTTGTATTGTACAGTTTCCCAGTTTAATATATAGATTTGTGTTTTAATTATATTTTGTTGTGCATGTATATGTCCATTTATATTATGTAAGTAGATGATGAGGTGTCTGGTGTGACACAGTAGGTCTCATCATTGGTTGAAAGACATAATATATAAATGAGGTTCGTAACCGAGACAGCTTTGGACAAACTGTCGGTCTAGGTTATTATGTGATTCAGATAATTAGTTTGTCTAAACTAATTAAATCATATAGATATGCCCGGGCATATTGAACTTGACTTTTAGGAATGATTTGTCTTGTACTGATTTAATAGACAAATCGATCCTTGTATTCTATCTCTAAATCCATAGACTCGAGTGGGCATGAGGATTAGACATAGTGTACTTTGATTTGCCAATGGGTGAGGTCAAATGTGGCCAATAGTCTCGGTGGGTTGGGTGCGCATGTTTAGTTACTTGGTGTGCTACTGCTTGTCGAAAGGAAACCATGTACCAGTGCGTCCGGGGTGATGGTGCACCCTAGATGAGCTCGAAATGTTTATTATACTAAACCTGGCCTGTGGACTTATATCCGGTATAGTAAAAAGGTCGAGTGGTACTAGTCTCAGAATTAAAGAAGTTAATTAATTAATTTATCAGTAAATTAATTTTAATTAACGAGCACTATATCTTTGATGTGGGGAGATTAATGAATATAATTTAATTAAGTTGTTCCGGAAGCAATTCTGGTGTAGGATGGTAGTGCCAAAATGAATTCGTTAGTGGTACGATTAATTGTGTAATGGGTTAATTGAATAGGTAGATTTAATTAATTAATTGGTTAATTATTCCTAAGGGTTAATTCGGTAATTAACAAAGTGGAATTATTTAATTAATTCCTAAGGGTTAATTCAGTAATTAACAAAGTGGAATTATTTAATTAATTCCTAAGGGTTAATTAAGTAATTAACAAAGTGGAATTATTTGATTAATTAATTAAGTCTTAAGTTTCAATTGGAATTAGGAAATCCTAGAGATTAGGAAATCTAGTAGGATTTGGTTTATCCTATCAGATTGGTTGCCTAATTGGATTTGGAAACTAATTCATTACCTAAACCCATTAGGAAAACCAATCCTAAACCAACTTGGAGTCTCTCTTGTAACTCTATAAATAGACAAGGGATTAGCCATTCAAGACAACACAATTTAAGAGATTCATAATTCAAGAATCTAGAGAGATAAAATTCTAGAGAGAGAAAATTCTCTCTCTCTCTCTCAAAAACGAATTTTCAAGCAATAGGCTGCTGGTTTATTCCCTTGGTGTGGCCGAAATTTTGGTCCCCTTTTGCTAGCTCCGAGTATTGCTTTCTCTCTCTCTCTCCGGGCAGTGCGCTTGCAGTACGCGCTAGGTGCGGAGGTGCTGAATTTTTTCAGCAGGTGGATTGTGGTGAGTTGCTGATCAATTGACTTCTAGATTGTTGCCCATACAATAAGAGGTCATAGTCTTGAGGCATACAAGAGAATCATAAGGTGTATGCTTCAAAGGTAACTTTCTAAGGTTCCGCTTTAATTAGAAATTTTTGTTGCGTGGTAAATCGACCAAGTGAAACCCAGATCCTATGTGGCAATATTCTTTCAATTGGTATCAGAGCCTGGTTTAGGGGGTTTCTGTGCTTGTTCGATTTATTACATGGTTTTATTTGCAGGTGGTTTAGAATCCCGACTATTATGGTTACGTTTGTATGGGTTTTAATTAAACTCCGGGACTTGTCTAGATTTAATTTTATTATGAATGATTGTAATAGTATAACCACGTGCTGGAAGCCGTGTAGGATTAGATCAAATCTGTAGTAGTTTTTTTCTATGTAATTTTGATTATTTAATTTTCCTAGAATGCCTTGTAGTAGGAAAATTGTTTTTTTATGTAATCGAAGGCGTTATGGTGGGCGACTTGGATTCGTGGGTTTTGGGTTATCATGAATTTGAAGAAACCCAGGAAAACCCAGAACGAATTACAAGAAGACCAAATAGCGTGGGAAAAAGCGAATGAGGAGTTGGCGGCAGGAGGCGACGCTGGCAACGATCGCCAACAGCAAGTCGCGCCGGCCTGGTGGCCAGCAGCAGCAGTTACCGCGCCCAGGGCATAGCAGCCATGTGCGGCCGTGCGCAGGCTGCGTGCATGGCCCGTGCGGGCTGTGCGCGAGGGCTGCGGCACGGGCGGCCCGTTCGGCCCGTTCGGCCCGTTCGAGCTATTTTTGGCCCTTTTTTTCTCCAATTTTCGTTTTTTGAAGTTCAAGACTCTCTCCATCGAGTGACGTGACGGGACATGAGATCAAGGCAAAGGATGGAAGCAATTAAAACCATAATATTCGGGAAATATATTTTTCGTATTTATTTCCCGTATTTATCGTTTTAATTTTTATGCTTTATTTTTATGCTGTATATTAGATGCATGATTTAAAGCATGACTGGTTTTATGGTTGCACATAACATAGGTTAGTTAATTGCATGTTAAAATCGGAAAAACCCTCAATTTGGAAATCTAAGTGGGAGCGGGTTGGTTTAATATCCCCATGGCCACCATTACGGGTTCATATGCGATGTGGGTGGGCTTGCGCGTTGGCATTAGGGCCTTCCTCCATTCGGATGAGTCCAGCCCCTAGATCGTTAGACTATGAGCTTCTGAGTAAGATGACTAGGGCGAGTTTAACTAGGAGAAATGCGACACCCTCCCCATTTGAGGCGCACTATCCTGAGGTAACAAACTCAGAAGTCACGTAATGGCACACACTTAGTGTACGATCTGCAGTATTCCTCCCGCGAGGTTACGCTGCTTACTTGTACGGCTAAAAGCACCGACTATTAGCTGCATTGATCAAAAGATCATTGGTTAGATAGTGTAGTTAATGAACTTGGTTCTTCTCAAACGAATGTGGGTTAGCCTAAACGTCCACACTGCGTGGCTTGCGAGAATCCCGGTGGATGAGATTTTGGTGGATTAATATTATTGTTTTGAGAGAAGTCAATAATTAATTGGATTTTCATAATTTCAAAAATTCTAAGCATATAACTGAAACACTGTTTGTTTATTTTCCAGTTTAAATCGATATGGCATTCAATCCTTTAGCTGCTATTTTGAAAGACAACAAACTAACTGGAACCAATTATGTCGACTGGAGTCAGAATTTGGACATAGTCCTGACGGCTGAGCAGTACAAGTTTGTGCTCATCGAAGCATGTCTAGAGGTGCCTGATGAGGACTCTACCCAAGAGGATAGGGACGCCTATGCCAGGTGGAGGAAAGCGGATGAGATGGCGCGGTGCTACATTTTGGCCTCTGTGTCAAATGTGCTGCAACATCAGCTTCATCCCATGATCTCCGCCTTTGACATGATGGCGCACCTAAGGGAGATGTTTACGCATCAAGGTAGGACTGCCAGACAGTCGGCCATGAGGAAGTTAATGAACACAAAAATGGCTGAAGGCGGATCGGTGAGAGATCATGTTTTACACATGATCAGTAACATCAATGAAATAGAAGTGTTGGGAGGGAATATCGACCCAGAGAGTCAGATAGATATTATCCTCCAGAGTCTACCCTCTTGTTTTGAGAAGTTTTGGGTCAACTACAATATGAACCAAAGGGTTTATTTGTTGCCCGAGCTCATGACTGATTTGGTGGCGGCTGAAGGCATCTTCCATGAGAAGAAGTAAGTTTTGAGTTCTTCTTCTGGGCCTAAAGGTAAGAAGAATAAGAAGAAAAAGAACGCTAAGAAACTTACTACAAAGCCGAAGGTCGCGAAGAAAAGCAAGCCTAAGGGCAAGTGCTTTAAGTGCGGCAAGGCAGGACACTGGAAAGCAGATTGTCCGAAGCTCAAAGGTACGATTGTTTCTATCCTAATTACTGAGACATGTTTAGCGGTGATTCCCACAGATACTTGGTGTGTGGATTCAGGCGCCACTAACCATGTTTGTAATTCTTTGCAGGGGTTCCAAGTAACCCGGATGCTTAGAGAGGGAGAACTGGACATCTACATGGGCGATGTCCATGTAGAATACATAAGCTATGCTTGTATTGTGTAGTTTCCTAGTTTAATATATCGATTTGTGTTTCAATTATATTTTGTTGTACATATATATGTCCATTTATATTATGTAAGTAGATGATGAGGTGTCTGGTGTGACACAGTAGGTCTCATCATTGGTTGAAAGACATAATATATAAATGAGGTTCGTAACCGAGACAGCTTTGGACAAACTGTCGAACTAGGTTATTATGTGATTCAGATAATTAGTTTGTCTAAACTAATTGAATCATATAGAAATGCCCAGGGCATATTGAACTTGACTTTTAGGAATGATTTGTCTTGTACTGATTTAATAGACAAATCGATCCTTGTATTCTATCTCTAAATCCCTAGACTCGAGTGGGCATGAGGATTAGACATAGTGTACTTTGATTTGCCAATGGGTGAGGTCAAATGTGGCCAATAGTCTCGGTGGGTTGGGTGCGCGTGTTTAGTTACTTGGTGTGCTACTGCTTGTCGAAAGAAAACCATGTACCTGTGCGTCCGGGGTGATGGTGCTCCCGAGATGAGCTCGAAATGTTTATTATACTAAACCCGGCCGGTGATTTTATGTCCTGTATAGTAAAAAGGTCGAGTGGTACTAGTCTCGGAATTAAAGAAGTTTATTAATTAATTTATCAGTAAATTAATTTTAATTAACGAGCACTATATCTTTGATGTGAGGAGATTAATGAATATAATTTAATTAAGTTGTTCCGGAAGCAATTCTGGTGTAGGATGGTAGTGCCAAAATTAATCCGTTAGTGGTACGATTAATTTTGTAATGTGTTAATTGAATAGGTAGATTTAATTAATTAATTGGTTAATTATTCCTAAGGGTTAATTCAGTAATTAACAAAGTGGAATTATTTAATTAATTCCTAAGGGTTAATTAAGTAATTAACAAAGTGGAATTATTTAATTAATTAATTAAGTTTTAAGTTTCAATTGGAATTAGGAAATCCTAGAGATTAGGAAATCTAGTAGGATTTCGTTTATTCTATCAGATTGGTTGCCTAATTGGATTTGGAAACTAATTCATTACCTAAACCCATTAGGAAGACCAATCCTAAACCAACTTGGAGTCTCTCTTGTAACTCTATAAATAGACAAGGGATTAGCCATTCAAGACAACACAATTCAAGAGATTCATAATTCAAGAATCTAGAGAGATAAAATTTTAGAGAGAGAAAATTCTGTCTCTCTCTCAAAACAACACCCTTTTGCTAGCCCCGAGTGTTGTTTTCTCTCTCTCTGGGCAGTGCATTTGCAGTACGCGCTAGGTGCGGAGGTGCTGAATTTTTTCAGCAGGTGGATTGTGGTGAGTTACTGATCAAGTGACTTCTAGATTGTTGCCCACACAACAAGAGGTCATAGTCTTGAGGCATACAAGAGAATCACCAGGTGCACGCTTCAAAGGTAACTTTCTAAGGTTCCGCTTTAATTAGAAATTTTTGTTGCATGGTAAATCGACCAAGTGAAACCCAGATCCTATGTGGCAATATTCTTTCACACGGGCCGTGCGCGCGCGGCCCTGCGCGCGCCCAACAGTAGCGCAGCAGCTGCTGCTACTGCATGCTGCAGCACCACCTCACCACCTGGCCAGCGCGACTGCTGCAAGTGGTCGTTGCCGGCGTCGCCTCCTGCCGCCAATTCCTTCTTTGTTTTTTCCGAAGCTATTTGGTCTTCTTGCAATTCGTTCTGGGTTTTCCTGGGTTTCTTCAAATTCATGATAACCCAAAACCCACGAATCCAAGTCGCCCACTTTAACGCCTTCGATTACATAAAAAAACAATTTTCCTACTACAAAGGCATTCTAGGAAAAATTAAATAATCGAAATTACATAGAAAAAATCCTACTACAGATTTAATATAATCCTACACGGCTTCCAGCACGTGGTTATACTATTACAAACATTCATAATAAAATTAAATCCGGACATGTCCCGGAGTTTAATTAAAACCCATACAAATGTAACCATAATAGTCGGGATTCTTAACCACCTGCAAATAAAACCATGTAATAAATCGAACAAGTACCAAAACCCCCTAAACCAGGCTTTGATACCAATTGAAAGAAATTTGCCACATAGGATCTGGGTTTGCACTTGCTCGATTTACCACACAACAAAAATTTCTAATTAAAGCGGAACCTTAGAAAGTTACCTTTGAAGCGTGCACCTGGTGATTCTCTTGTATGCCTCAAAGACTATGACCTCTTATTGTGTGGGCAACAATCTAGAAGTCAATTGATCAGCAACTCATCATAATCCACCTGCTGAAAAAATTCAGCACCTCCGCACGTACTGCAAACGCACTGCCCAGAGAGAGAGAAAACAACACACGGGGCTAGTATTTTGGACCAATATTCTCGGCCACTTGATGAAGAAAATAAGCCGCCTATTTGCTCAAAAATTCGTTCTTGAGAGAGAAAGAAATTTCTCTCTCTAGAATTTTCTCTCTCTAGATTCTTGAATAATGAATCTATTGAATTGTGTGTCTTGAATGGCTAATCCCTTGTCTATTTATAGAGTTACAAGAGAGACCCCAAGTTGGTTTAGGATTGGTCTTCCTAATGGGTTTAGGTAATGAATTAGTTTCCAAATCCAAATCCAATTAGGCAACCAATCTGATAGGATAAACCAAATCCTACTAGATTTCCTAATCTCTAGGATTTCCTAATTCTAATTGAAACTTAAGACTTAATTAATTAATTAAATAATTTCACTTTGTTAATTACTTAATTAACCCTTAGAAATTAATTAAATAATTCCACTTTGTTAATTACTGAATTAACCCTTAGGAATAATTTACCAATTAATTAATTAAATCTACCTATTCAATTAACCCATTACAAAATTAATCGTACCACTAACGGATTAATTTTGGCACTACCATCCTACATCAGAATTGTTTACGGAACAACTTAATTAAATTATATTCATTAATCTCCTCACATCAAAGATATAGTGCTCGTTAATTAAAATTAATTTACTGATAAATTAATTAATTAACTTCTTTAATTCCGAGACTAGTACCACTAGACCTTTTTACTATATCGGACATAAGTCCATCGGCCGGGTTTAGTATAATAAACATTTTGAGCTCATCTCGGGAGCACCATCACCCCGGACGCACCGGTACATGGTTTCCTTTCGACAAGCAGTAGCACACCAAGTAACTAAACACGCGCACCCAACCCACCGAGACTATTGGCCACATTTGACCTCACCCATTGGCAGATCAAAGTACACTATGTCTAATCCTCATGCCCACTCGAGTCTAGGGATTAAGAGATAGAATACAATGATCAATTTGTCTATTAAATCAGTATAAGACAAATAATTCCTAAAGGTCAAGTTCAATATGCCCCGGGTATATCTATATGATTCAATTAGTTTAGACAAACCAATTATCCGAATCACATAATAACCTAAACTGACAATTTGTCCAAAGCTGTCTCGATTACGAACCTCATTTATATATTATGTCTTTCAACCAATGATGAGATCTACTGTGTCGCACCAGACAGCTCATCATCTACTTACATAATATAAATGGACAATTAATGCACAACAAGATATGACTGAAACATGAATCGATATATTAATCTGGGAAACTGTACAATACAAGTATAGCTTATGTATTCTACTCCAACAAGTTTGTCTAAACTGATTGAATCATATAGATATGCCCGGGGTGTATTGAACTTGACCATTTAGAATGATTTGTCTTGTACTGATTTAATAGACAAATTGTTCATTGTATTCTATCTCTTCATCCCAAGACTTGAGCAGGCATGAGGATTAGATATAGTGTACTTTGATATGCCAAAGGGTGAGGTCAATTGTGGCCAATAGTCTCGGTAGGTTGGGTGTACGTGTTTAGTTATTTGGTGTGCTGCTGCTTGTCGAAAGGAAACCATGTACCTGTGCGTCCGGGGTGAAGGTGCTCCTGAGATGAGCTCGTTATGTTTAATTTACTAAACCCAACTGTGGATTTATGTCCGGTATAGTAAAAAGGTCGAGTGGTACTAGTCTCAAAATTAAAGAAGTTAATTAATTAATTTATCAGTTTATCAGTAAATTAATAAATTAATGAGCACTATATCTTTGATGTGGGGAGATTAAGAATAAATTAATTAAGTTGTTTCAGAAGCAATTCTGGTGTAGGATGGTAGTGCCATAACTAATCCGTTAGTGGTATGATTAATTATGTATTGGGTTATTGACAAAGGTAGATTTAATTAATTAAGTAATTAATTAATCATTGTGTCAGTTGGTTGTGAATCATACCAGTTACTGGATTTGGGATAAGTGAATCCCTGTATCAGTTGGTTGTGAATCGTACCAGGAACTGGATTGGGGATAAGTTAATACTTGTATCAGTTGGATGTGTATCAGTCCAGGAACAGGATTGAAGGAAACAGAAACCCAGTAGGAAGACCAATTCTAAACCAACTTGGGGTCTCTCTTGTAACTGTATATATAGACAAGGGATTATCTATTCAATATACACAATTCATAAATTTTCAAGACAAGAAAACTTAGAGAGAGAAAATCCTAGAGAGAGAAATATTTGTCATAAAAATCAGATTTCCTAGGTTTATTGCTGCCAATTTTTCTCCAGTTTTTGGCCAGCCGGTTTTACTCTATAGATCAGTGGTGCGTGAGAATTTTGGCGGCGCGTGAAGCTTCTCTCTCAGGTCCTAGGCGGCGCGTGAACTTCACGTGCTTGGGGCAGGTGGTTGCAGAATTTTTCAGGCGACCCAGTTGTGGTGATTAGCTGATCAATTACTCGTTAGATTGTTGCCCACACAACATGCGAACAAAGTCTTGAGGCATACAAGAAAATCACCTGAGTAAACACTTCAATAGGTAATTCTTATGTTTCCGCTTTTCATTAAGTATTTATTTGTTGCGTGATAAATTGAATAAGTACATACCAAGATCCTGAGCAATGTTATTTCAAGCAAGGGTTGGAATAGCGATTGTGCTAGCGTCTAGGCCTGGCCAGAGATTCTGATGCTGGAATGCATAGCACGAAAGTGAGTTTCTGGCTAGGCCCGGGCAGATAATCTTTCAAGAAATTCTAGAGAGCAAAATCAAAAGTATTCTTTCTCAAAGTCAAATTTCTGCATCCAAGCTTGGTGTCACAATCTCTAATTCGATGGCCTATCTTTATCTTTTTTTCCCGGCAGCGCGTGAACTTGTGTGCGAAGGTGGGTGTTACTCTCGTCTGTGATAGCGCGTGGAGGCTAGCCGCTACTCGCTCCATTTCAATATATAGGTCGTTTTGATCAAAACACAAATACTAAGACTGTAATTAATTTTTGAAAATTTTCATAACTTTTAATGGTTAAACCTGTTGTACCCCTATTCAATGCATTTTTGATAATAGTGCTATAATTTTTAATAGTCATGACAAAAACAAGTTCCAATGAAATTATAAATTAAATAAGGGTAATAGAGTAAAATCAATGAATTGTTTTCTAGAAGTAGACAAGTGACTTATATTTTGACTGGTTTCCTAATGGGTGAAAATGACTTATAATTTGAAATGGAGCGTGTATGCGGTGACGGTGCTGGTTTATTTCTGGAAAATGTTTTGTGGTGTTTTGCCGATTGTAGGATCATTGCCCACATAACGTACAAGCTGTGTCTTGAGTCATACAAGCGATCACCTAAGTACACACTTCAAGAGGTAATTCTTAAACTTTCGCTTTAATTAAGAATTTATTGTTGCGTGACAAATCAAATAAGTAGAAGCTAAGATCATGCACAATGGTATTTCAAGCAAGGCTTGGAATAGTAATTGCGCTAGTGCTTAGACATGGTCAAGAGTTTTAATTCTGGAATGCGTAGCATGAAAGTAAATTTTTGACCGGGCCCGGGTAGATAACCTTTCACTACCTTCACTCATTTTCATCTCTCTCAAGATGACGGTTTGAAAAAAACATCATTTTCTAATATCTCAAAAAATATGAGGAAGCCAAGATCGACAAATTGACATTCAACAAACTCAATGGGTTCAAGAAATCATAATCTCCGAAACCATTGGCTTTTTGAAATAGAGAACCCTAGACTTGATATGAATACATGTATTCCTACGAGTAAAAGAAATGGGGTAGAAAAATTAATAGGTTTCAGTGAACTTTAGTTTTTCTTTTCTTTCTCTAGGTTTGTGTAGTGGTTAGATCATTTTTTCTAGGTTCTTAAATTTTGGCTATGGGAAATTAGTTTTCAGCAAAGCTACGAAGTGCAAGTTGGGCGGCCATGGATAGTTTCTCCAGGAAGCTTGATAAGGAAGCAGCTTCATTCCACGGACTGAAGCGAACAATTCTTGGACATCGGGTGTAGTTTGCTCGCAGGGTTTATCAGCTAAAGATTTTGGGGCTGCCACTGTTCACTTTTATATCTGGACATAATTAATTTTATGTTCATTTATTGATTTTTTATTCGAATTTTAGTCATCATCTTACGGTTGTTTGGGCGGTGGTGGAGTTTAATTTATATGCTGCACTACTGTGTACATATACCACTTACTATAGTTAGTAAATTGTTTTGAGCCAACTATCTTTTTTCCATTTTTAGTAATATTTAGTGACGCGCCCAATTTTTTCTTTTTCTTTTTTTTTTCCTTTTTTCCCGCCGTGGTATATATACATTCAAAACTTGGTGGTTGCACTTTTTTTTTTCAAAAACTGAATGAAAGCGATAAAAAACTTAACGAGAGCGATCAGAACCAGAGATTTTTGAATTGCGCTGCTTCTGAAATCATTCTGCAAGCATTGAAATTGTTAATAAAGGTATCGGATTGAAGAACAATGATGATCATCAGTTTTTTTTCTTTTCGTGATTGATATTTTTGTTGTTTAATTGTTATTCTTATAGTATGTTTTTGCGAAGTATGATTTTCGATCGTTTGAAAATTGTTGTTCCATTCGTATGATTCATTTTTGTGATGATGTTATTTTGATCATTGTGTTTGAGGACGTTGTTGGTATGTATTTTTGAATGTTGCGGCATAAATCTGCACATTGCGGGATCGGATGTTATTTTTTTTAGTTTTTATATGATGTAGCTGGACGTTGCGTAAGGTATAACTGAGACATTTTTTGACATTGCTTAATGCGATGTTGTTTGTTTTTGTTTTGTTGTGATGTTTCTGGACGTTGTGTAAGTAATAAGTGGGACGTAGTGTGACGTTGCGGGATATAAGTTTTTTCCCTAGTTTTTATGTGATGTTTTTCTGGACGTTGCGTAAGTAATAAGTGGGACGTGTTGGGACATTACTTAAGTTGTTATTATTATTATTTCCTTTTTTTTTGTTTTTTTTCATATATAGAATCAATGGATTATTAGTCGATGCTGTCTTTGATTGGTCAGAGAGTTGGTAGCGTAGTTAAGGCATACGATTTGTATAACAAATATGCTTTCGAATTGGGTTTTAGTATTAGGAAGCATATGTCTCGTAGCAAGGAAGATGGGTTATATAAGAGACAGTTTGTGTGTTGGAAGCAAGGTGAGAAGGATTATAAAAATAAGACTGAGAATGAGAGGATTTATTCTAAATTGGACGTTCGAACGAAATGTAATGCGTTTGTTGAATATAGGAGAATTGATGATGGTATTTGGGAGGTGCAAAAGCATTTCCGAAAACATAATCATGAGATGTGCTTTGAACATCAGAGACACTTATTGCGTTCTATTAAAAATATGAATTCTTTATCAGTTGATTATTTGAAGACTTTGAAGGATTCTGGTGTTCGTGTTTCAGATGGTTACAGAGTGTTGTGCAAAGAGGTAATTAACTTTAAATAGTTTTTATGTAGACGTAAGTGGACGTTGCGAGAGTATTATTACAAACATTTCTGGATGTTGTAGTTATAACTTTTAATTTTTTTTTTGTTTGCAACAGGCTGGTAGACCATCTCAAGTAGGTTTTACTTCACGAGATGTTTATAATCGTATGGAAATTGAGAAGAAAAAGACCATTGATGGTTCTGATGCAAATACACTTTTTGAGATATTGAAGAAAAGGTCTTGTGATGAACAGGATTTCTATTTTGATTTTGAGCTGGACAGTGATTCATCATTGTGTAATTTATTTTGGCATGTTGGACAAATGAAGGTGGATTACAAGATATTTGGAGATTTGGTTGTTCATGACACGACTTATAGGATAAAGAAGTATGGTTTGATATGTGGAATTGGTTTCATAAAGAATGAGAAGATTGAATCATTTAATTGGTTTTTTAAGACATTTTTGAGGTTCATGGATGGTCAAGCACCAATTACTTTGATGACAGATCAAGCATTTTTGATGACAGCAACTATAAAGGATGTATTTCCATCAACTCGTCATCAGTTGTGTCTTTGGCATATAAGTGAGAACTTCCGGAAGAACTTACCTTCATTGCGTGATGACATAGGTTTTTTTTAAATTGTTTCAACGCCTTTTTTACACTGTGGTTACAAAGGAAGAGTTTCAGCATGTTTGGGACAGGTAAGGACTTACGGTAGTTTTTTTTGGACGTTGCAATAGTGTTTTTACGTACGTTGTGGTATTTCTTTTTGACGTTGCGAAAACATTTTTTCATTTTTTTTTGTTTATTTACAGCATGGTGGCTGAATATGAATGTGGAAATATTAAGTGGTTGAATGATCTATATGAGATTCGCGAGAAATGGTGTCCTGCATTTAACAAAGATTACTTTTCTGGAGGGGTTCTCTCATCTCAAAGGAGTGAGTCAACAAATCGTGCGATTTTAAGACGGCTAAGCAAAACATCATCACTTTGCTATTTTTACCATCAGTTTGTAGATGTTGTGAATGACTGGAGGAATAACAAAAATGAAGAAGACTACATGTGTCATCAAGGGAAGCCAAATTTGTTTGTTCTGAAACATTCGATGTTAATTCAAGCTTCTGAAGTTTACGCAATTAATGCATATTGTATGTTTGAGACTCAGTTTAAAGACATGACTATATACAATTATGAAAAGTTTTGTGAATATGACAGGTTAATTCAATATCATGTCTGGTGGGATGGAGAATATATTTTTCAACATGTGTTGTTTGATAAGTTGACTTATTGGATATAATGCAGCTGCAAATATTTCAATAAAGTTGGGATATTATGCGGTCATTCACTTTGTGTTTTTAACCTGAATTGTGTTAAGGTATGAATTTTTATTGGTTCAGTTTTTTTTTTTTTTTTGGGTGATGTTGTTAATGTGTTAATCTGACGTTACGATAGTTTTTTATGGACGTTGATTATAAAATACCAGACGTTGTTGGTGTGAAACTTATTTTGTTGATTAATTAATTAATTACTTTTTTTTTTATAGATACTACCCGATAGGTGTATATTGCAAAGGTGGACTAAGGGTGTGACATATGGCCGTTATATTCAATTTCACAATTCACATCCGAGAAATGAAGGAGATTATATTTACTGTTTTGTTTGGAGACATGCTGCCAGCAAGAAGTATTTGAGATTGATTCAATTATGTCAGTAGAGTTCTATTGCTCGTGGAGTTATAGATGCAAAGATCTTAGAGATTGCATTGCTGAGTTAGCTGGTATTAGATTGGAAGGAGGAGCTGAAGATGTGGATAATGATGATGATGGTACAGAAGGAGAAATTAGAGATCCGAAAGGAAAGAGACCAAAAGGTGTTCGAAATGTACCACCAAAGAGTACAATGGAGAAAAAAAGAATATTTTGAGAGGTAGGGAATACAAAAGGAACAGTTTAGATGGTGTAGTTGAGTGAGATGATTATAGGGATTGAGATGAATTTGTAGTTGTAATTAACATTTGATTTGGAAAATGAATGTTTAGTGCTTTTAGTTTGAGATTTTGTAGACGTAATTGGGCGTAGTAGGACGTTGTGGCATAATGAGTTGTGTTTTTATATTAGTTGTTACGTTTCAGCACGTTTGGTTACGTCCAAAAAAAAATATTCGCAACGTCCATAAAGAATCACAAAATTTTATTTGTTGTTTTATTTGGTTTTCCTATTAGACGTTCCAGGACATTGCAGTTCGGTTTTCGGACATTGTACATGTCATATGAAATTTTAAGATACTGTTATGAAAAGAAAATAATGAAATTTTATTAAAATTATTATTACAACTGTCTTTGTGAAAAGAATCAGCTTAAATTCACATGCATGGATGTAGATGTTTTTGGACGTGGTGCTAGTTATTTTTGATGTGGTGCTAGTGTTATGAGACGTGGTGGACTGTCTTTGTGAAAAGAATCAGCTTAAATACAAATGCATGGATATAGACATTTCTGAACGTGGTGTTAGTTGTTTTTGACGTGGTTCTAGTGTTATTAGATGTGGTGGACTGTCTTTGTGAAAAAAATCATCTTAAATTCACATGCATGGATGTAGACGTTTCTGGACGTGGTTCTAGTTGCTTTTGACTTTGTGCTAGTTTTAGTGATTCAGATTGTGATTTCTGGCCATTTTTTTAACAAGTCTGTTGTTTTTGAATTGGTTTTTGAAAGTGAATGCTCACCACGTCCTACCACGTCCCGTAAACAACTATCGTAACGTCTTATATGAAAAGAGAAAGTTTAAGATACCGATATAAAATGAAAATAATGAAATTTTATTAAAATTATTATTGCAACTCATTGCTATCTACACTTGAGGCATCATCCTCGTCAAGCAGAATGAAAGAGTAGTCTCAAAGATATTCAGGGAGTGGAACCACTTCATCGTGATAGGATTGTAGGATTCCAGACATTTCGCACATGTCTATGACGAGGCTGGGGTAAAGGATACTCCAAGTCCACCCATTTGAGAAGCCAACATCTTCCATGTAGTATTTGATGATGTTTCCCCAATTGATACTTTTTCTTGCATTTGCTGCAATTAAAAGTGCGAAACTGAATGGCTTGGAGACTTGTCCTGCAGTGACATTGTAACGAAGGAACGTGTACAATGTATTTGCAAAACTGTTCAGATCTTCCAATCTGTTCGTCCAATAATTGTTTGGGACGTTAATGTTTTGCTTTAATACTGCTCGGACTTCCTCCATGGTTGGTTAGAAACGGGCAATATCATCATGTTGTAAAGACTGAGGACCCAAGTTCCTGATGCCCAAGTGGTCGTTGATTGCTTGAGTAGTTATTCTAATTGAATGTCCTTTGACGTAAACTGTATTTAGTCCATTTCTATGATGCAGACCATCATAGAATTTTAGGACCAGTGATCTATTTACGTGCTGGTCGTTCATCAGCATAAATCCACTCCAATGATTTCTGACGAGAACATTCGGAGTTCTAAATGATGTTCTATGCTGAACATATGTTTCATTGGCATTTTTTCAAGCGGGAGTAATTGAGGCATTGGTGGTTGCGGGTCTTGGTTTTCTTCGAATATGTTCATGCTTGGAAGAATACAGCGACTGGATATTGGAACGTGAAGAAGTTTTTCGGATTGTTGTGTTTGAAAGGGAAGAAGGAAAGCGAAGGAATTTTTAAGTTTTACCAACGTGAATTTTAAACATTGTTTTACCAGTTGTTTTATATGAGTGGATAGTTTTCTTGTTTGTAACGAAGGTATGCTTGGAAAGTCGGGACGATTTTTTGTTCTGATGCAGTTAATGAAGTTTCAAAGACTCGTCTGTTTGTATACTCGACGTTTCAGGACATGTTGGGATGTAAATGATGAATATTTTGTACAGTTGTTTAGTTTTATGATATGGATGTGTTGTGACGTATATGGACTTTACGATAGTGTTAACAGAAGTTGTTTTACTAAATTGAAGAAAATAATATGTAGATTAAAACAAATTACAACAGAAAGAAGAATTTAGTGATTCTGGTAGTGATTTCTGACCATTTTTTGAAGAAGTTTTGTTATTTTTGAATTGGTTTTTGAAAGTGAATGTCTCACCACGACCAACAACGTCCCGTAAACAACTATCGCAACGTCTGATATGAAAAAAACATTTCTTATTTTATTGAAACACAAACTTAGTACTACGTTTTTCGGACGTTGTAGAATTGAACTATAAATAAAGATAGCGATATTAAAAGAAAACTAGAGATTATATTAAAAATTATAATTTATTGTACAATAATTTTTTAATTACTACCTACGCTTGAGGATGGTTGAAACGTAGGATTTTGTCTTGCATTGTTAATGTCAAGAAGAATGCAAGAGATGTCATCAAGATACGTAGGAAGTGTCACCTGTTCATCATCATTGTGTTTTGGGATTCCATCCATTCCACACATATCCATGACTAGGCTGGGGTAAAGGATACTCTGAGTCCATGTTGTGCCAACTTCTTCCATGTAGTATTTGATGATGTTGCCCCAATTGATTTTTTTTCTTGCCATCGTGGCAATTAACAGTTGCAACCCGAATACCTTGGAGACTTCTCCTGCAGCGACATTGAAACGTAGGAACGTGTACAATGTCTTTGTATATGTGCTCAGACATTACAATCTAATCGTCCAGTAATCATCTGTGACATCAATGTTTTGCTTTAATATTGCTCTGACCTCTTCCTTGGTTGGACTTTTTCTTCGGATAGCCTCTTGTGTTAGTGCATCAGGATTTTGGTTTCTCAGGGACAAGTGCGTGTTGATTGCTTTTGTTGATATGATAAATCTAAAACCTCTCACATTCACTATATTTATTGCATCTTTGTTGTGTAGTGCATCATAGAAATCTAGTACCAGCATTCTATTTACGAATTGGCGGTCCATTGGCAACAATCCCGTCAAACCATTTTTGGTGAGAAATAGCATAAGTTTTGAATTATCTTCTACATTGCATATGCTTCATCGGCATATGGTCCAGCGGAAGTGGCAGTGTTGGCGGCATTTGTTGTGGTGATTCTTGGTTTTCTTCAAAGATATTCATATTACGAATAATGTAGCGAAGGGCCATTGAGGAAATTGGTGAGAAATAATTCAGGTTTGTGGCTTGGTTTTTTTGGAAGGGAAGAAGAAAAACAAAGGAAATGTTGCATGGACGTTGCCAGACGTGGGTCTTGTTTATAGTATAACTTTTGAAAGAGTTTATATTGAACGTACGTGGTTGGTTTGGCAATTAATATGAATGTAATTGAAACTATTAATAAGTAAGTGGTTGGGGAAATTGAATGAAGTGATGGAGTGTTGATTGGACTTGGCAGGAGTTGTTTTTCCGAATGTGGCAGGACGTTGTACGGTTACTGTTAACAAATATTATATACTTTAAGTTTTGATTTTACCTGTTATGTCCCTCCACGTCTTAAAAAAATAACTATCGCAACGTCTGAATGAAGTGATTTGGTTTGGACGTTGCGAGACGTGGGTTTTGTATATAGTAGAATTTTTGAAAGAGTATATATTGAACGTACGTGGTTGGTTTGGCAATTAATATGAATGTAGTTGAAACTATTAATAAGTAAATGGTTGAGGAAATTGAATTAAGTGATGGAGTGTTGATTGGTTTTGGCGGGAGTTGTTTATCAGAAGTGGCAGGATGTTGTACGGTTACTGTTAACAAATATTATATACTTTAAGTTTTGATTTTTCTTGATATGTCCTCCACGTCCCGTAACGTCTTAAAAAACAACTATTGTAACGTCTGAACAGCGAACACCCAATACTTATATCAAAAAACAAATTTAATTGAAAGTTTAAAGAAATGAAAGTTGAAAGACATTTCATTGAAATAAAATTATATATATTGATAAATTATATATAGTGGAAAGTATATGCAAATATAAGAAATATACAAATATACAAAGAAACCTATTTATTTTTTATTTTGGGGATTCTGCTTTTGTTGTTTCTTTGGCGGTTGTTGTTTCGGATTTGGATTTGCAATCTCTGGATCTGAATTAGGCAAATCATATTCTTCTCTTTCGCTTTCTTTTTTCCCAGTGGGCATTGGCAATGACTCCTGTGCCATGGTTAATAAAAGATGATGGTAGTAGTCCAATGCTTTTTGCTTGATCTCATCTTTTATCATGTTCGATGGAGACATCAGGATGTTGTATAAATACTTGGCTCGCAACCTGATGAATACGTTTTTGTCATTGGCTTTCTTACTTTGGATGAGAAGATTGTCATAATTGAAATCCAAATCACCTTCATACATCTCCATGTGCCTGATAGTAAACACAAAGTAGTGGAAGTTATTTTGCAAAATAGCAGTTTAACAATAATAAACAATAGCAATGATCCGCAACGTCCAGTTACGCACCCACCACGTCCACCTACGTCAAAAAAATCAACTATCGCAACGTCCGACTGCAAACAGAAACAGCAACTATTAACTAACTCACCAAGTCTATATACGTCACAAAAACAAGTAATACAACAAATAGTAAGAGAAATAATGTTACCTTATAGTGTATATTCCGCAATCGCATCTGTTATTTTCATCTTTCCAAGGTAGATAAGCATATTCTTATAAATTAGTCTGCATTTGTTGGAATTCTGGATATTGGCCTTTTTTCTCCTCATCCATTATGCTTGCAAACATTGTTAGGACGTCAGGATGCAATCGATTTTGATTTGGTCCTAAGTTGTTGAGAACTTTGGCATATGCATCCTGGATATTAATGGCCAAGGTGGTGAAGTGTCCACCGTCGATGATGGAGAAATAAACCTTGCAGTGATTGAAAAAAAAATTATAAAATAGAATTTGATATGTATACTTAATGAATGATTTTGTAAATGTACTTACAAACTCGAAATTGAAATGTTCCAAGCTATGGTGGAATCGATCAAGTTCTTCCTGCATCCAATCACGAAAACATTTTTGTTATGCATTTTCACTATCTTGTTGTAAGCTTTTTTGTAACTGGTGAAAATTAACTGCATCAAAATTAATACACAACGTCAGTTAAAGGTTTTCCAACAGCAAAAAGGGCAATGCTTCTTTTATCTCGAATAGAAATAGTTAACAAGTCGCAACGTCCAGTTACATACCCACCACGTCCCCAAAAAAAATCAACTATCACAATGTCCACTATAATACCCACCACGTCCCACTACGTCCAAAAATTAACTATCGCAACGCTCGACAAGCAAATACAAACAGTTGTTATTTATTGCAAATATAAATGGTATTACCAAAAATCTGGTTGTGAAGAAAAAATTTTTTAGCCCATATTTGTCTCTTAGCTTGCCAGGAAAGCTTCTTATGTAGTTTTCATGGGTGCACCATGCATTTATGATTTTCATACTAACCCATTTATTTGGTGACATGGTGTGGAAGTCTAGCCTAGTCAAGACCGTTCTTCCAAAGCTGTAGAGTGTTTCACTGCATTTGTTGGATCATAAGTTAGTAAGGATAAATAATTAATTTTGTTGGATGATAATGTTTTGGATATACTTACATTTTGTGGTGAGTCTTATCCCTTTTCCTATCCTTAATGAGGAATGCGAAATTGATCATCAGTTCTTCTTTCTTTGAAAGCTTTACATCCAACATTTGCATCTTTGGAGGCTTGATATAACAGTAAAATGGACTCCTCGGTGCCAATGGAAGCTTTATCTGGCGATGCTTTGGGTTTGGCTTTGGATTTTTATCATGTTTTTCCAGCGGATTATCTTCCTCATCCATGATGATTTTGTAGAGAAATAATGAAAATGTATCTGTCAGTAATAATATTATGATACAAAATAAATAAATTATAGTATTACTTACTATCTGATTTCTTCAAGTTTTTGAGCATGTATCTGCTGAGAAGTATCATACTCCTTTTGTAGATTCCTTGGCCTTGGCTCATGCTACTGTGACAAGTCTATGCCGAGGTCTAAGCTTGGTGGTATGATTTCTTTAATTTCTTTAAGCTTCTTGTTTGTCTCTTGTTGTTCTTTTTCTATCTTATCAATCTAACTGAGAAGTGCAGCAATGTTATATTTATCAATCTTACTTTGTGGTGTGACAAATGCAGCAAACTTCTTGTCGATCTCTTCTTGGACAATCTTATCCACTTGACTCAAAATATCAGCAGGATACAGAGTTGTTTATGTAGCATCAATCTTCTTGTTGAGTTCTTGTTGTTGTTTTTGGAACATCCTTTCAACTTGACTCAACATTGGTTCAAAGTCAGTGAGAGGTTGACTTGGTACAACAGCAGCACCATCTTCATCTTGTACTGTTTCTTTGGTGACATTATTGAAGAGATTTTCCATTTTTTTCAATGTCACTTCAAGCATCCTCAATGCTGGATTATCTTGTATTGCATTTGTATCTTCTACAAGTTTGATGAGGTTGGTGTATTCCTTGAGTAATCGAGTCATTCCTTGATTAAGTCTTCTGATTTTGGCTTCATCAAAATTATCAACAGGCTGTACACAATAAAAAAGGAACAACAGAGGAGTTATTTGTGAGTGAATAATACACGCAACGTCTTGTTACACTAATGTAATGTCCAATAACAAAGCCACAATGTCCAGTTACGTCCAGTTAATGTGTAAGAGAAATAGTAATTTTGGATTCCGAATTTTACCTGATCTTGTCTCCCTGGTATTTCTTGATGTCTGATCTCAGCATTATCATCATCATCATTATCGTAATCAACATCATGAGACCCATGCTTTTAAAAATAAAAACAGAAACAGAGACAGGTGTAAGTTAATATCCACAACGTTCAGTATAATATCCATAACGTCCTTCCACGTCTAGAACAAATAATGCTTTTGTGTTTGAAAATGTGAATATTACCTGATGTTGATCTTCTGGGATTCGATCGTTTTGTGAGATTTCATCATCTTCTAGATGGTTTTTCATCTCATCTCTTGTCAATATTCTTCCCCTTCCAAATCCTCCCATTGTTGTCTCTTTTGCCTCTCTTCTTGTGTACTTTTCATAGTCCCAATGTGAGAGTAGAAGCACGTTTCTTGGACGTATAGGTTCACCACGAATTCTAACTCTGTCCAGATACAGTAGCTTGAAAAAAATGAAAGAATAAATATTAGTTACGTCTGATGAAAATTAAGAGCACAACGTTTATAAAGTAGCTGGGAAGTACTTACCACAATGAAGGGGAGCTGTCAGGCCCCCGAAAGCACCTGATTTCCTAAACTCGTAACAAAGCATGATGAAGCTAATTTAAACTAATTACAACCTACAAAATTACAATTAACAAGCTATTACATTTAATTATTTTCAAAGCTTATGACCTCCCAACCACTCCCAAGCTTCTCCTAGGCTTTTATCCGGTAATCTACTACCTGGATCACATTCAAAGATAAAATAAACATAAGTATGCGAAAACGCATACCTAGTGAGGGTCGCCTCCTGGACCCAACAAAACAAAAAGAAAGACAACAAACAGCAGGAAAGCAAAACAACGTAAATCATGTATTCAAAACGTAACTCAATTAGCATGCCAATGTTATAACAAATAACCACATAATGCGCATACAAAATAACCAACAAACCTGGATCTGTACCAACCAACGGAAACGGGCATCCCACCCGTTATCAACCGAGCCACCAATATCCGCCGAGCCACCAAAGGTACCCCGGGCCATACCTGTCCTATGTACTAGGCCTCAATCCTGCCCCTACCTAGTAGGCCGGCATGGAAAGGGCGGGGCCCCCAAAAGATGCAAACACAACCATGACTCTTAAATAAATCATACAACAATTAGTACAAATAATTTACGGTCGTGCCATAGACTCTACAGAAATTTCAGCATCATAACGACTGTAACCACAACAAAACCAAATAACCAAACAGCATAGAATCATTCAAAAACAGCCACAGAATCAACTAACAACACAACGTAATATACATAACTGAAACCTATGTGCCGACAAGGCCATAATATTCTATACAGAATATAAACCAAACACAGGCATACGAAAAACTTTGCATGTAATCCAGGTCCTTCCTAGGTTACGCCTGTATGTCCATAGAACATACCTGTGTACTCCTAGTCAGGACAACAAGCACAACTAAGGGGGAGACACTCACCTTATCGCATTTTACCTATCGAACCTCAATTGACACGAAAATGCCAGCCGTCACCTTATTACGAGTTTCTCCTATTAAAAATAACATACACGAAACCCTACTCAATTTCTCATATAAAGATGATATTTATATGCATATGTCCTAAGATTCTCTAAATGAAAACTAACCTAATTCATCTTAACTTTGAGCGACATAGGTTCACTTGACCATTATTTTTTTTAAGTGTCACTCTAGAGTTTATTAATGGTTTAAGCACTAATCCACCTCTTTTACTCCCATTTAGCTATAGTTACTTTTTCCTCCTTTATCTAGTGTATACACTATATACCAACTCATGGTTACTATTCCTTTCTACTAATAAAAGATATTTAATTCATGCATGCATAAATTACCCAATGAACCTAAATTATTAATTATAGTAAATTATATGCATGAACATGGTTAGCCTCATAATATAACTTTCCTAGTTACACCCTACATGATGTATTAAGACTTATTACTTGATTCTAAATATCTCAATTTCTAAACTAACCACCAATTACCCCATTTAGTTATAACTAATCACAAACATTTAAATTAACCTAAGGATTCATAGTCCTTAGGTTAATTTAAAAACTAGATTCATAGTCCTAAGGATAAATAATCATAAATCATAATTATACTTAATATAATGCATGATTTAATAAATTCAAGGATTTACCATCAATCGTACCGGAAACGAAGCTGAAACCTAAGGGAGAGTGGTATGGACAGTGACTGGAGGGGAAACGGGCGGCTACGGCGGAGATCCGGCGACGGCAGCGGTGGTCCGTTGGCGGCAGTGGCGGTCTCGTGGCGGTGTGGTCTTTTAGGCGATCAAATTGCAAGGAATCTTGGTGGGTTTTGAAGCTCTTGAGTAAGGGAGTTCATGCAAGGTATTGGCAGCCCGAAGGGATGCCGGACGGCGGCGGTTCGTGGCGGGGCAGCGGCGGAGGAAGCTTGACGGGGGAAGAGAAAACCCAGGAGAGAAGGGTTTTTAGAGGGCTGGGTTTTGTTCTACAGCTAATAAGGAGTATTTTGATGGTGAGTTCCGACCAAATGCATGGCCGGACGGGAGAAATCGCGACAGGGCGGTAAATTTCGTGAAAAGAGAAAAGTCGAACAAAATGTAGGAATGAGGGTAGGGTTTTATTCCTTATGTCGTGGGGAACACTTTGGTATGTTCAGCTCGCCGAGATGGTGCTCAGATGACCGGGAATGAAGGCGGTCGGCGGTGGTTTGTGGAGGAACCCGGCGGAAGTGCAGGGAGGAAGAAAGAAGAAAGAAGAAGGAAGAAAAGAGAAAGAAAAAGGAAAGAAGAAAAAGAAAAGGAAAGTTAGGCTTAACCTTTAGGAATTTGCATTTTTAGTCCCTAAACCACCAAGGTCTTCTTAATTTAAGTCTACAATTATTATTTCCTCCAATTACACCCTTATCTTACCATTTTAGCATAATTAAACATTCTATGTGTTATTCCACTAATTTAATTGTTAATTTTCTATTTGACTAATTATTTAAGTCATATTCGTTTATATTGTGATCTATTTGATTAATTTACGGACTTGAGTCTTCAAATTTTCCTTGAAGACTTCACCTGTTTTGCGGGGATGTTACAGGAGCGATCCTTTAAAGATTACTTTTTGATTTAATGGTTGACTGATTGTATCAAGCCTCTGATGGTGAACTCGCACCAGTTCATGTTTCTGATGTTATTTACATTTTTGACACTCTTCAGTAGTAATTGTCGACAACTTAAATCCGTGTAAGCCCAAAGGAGAATTGTTGCCATGTAGATTGTGAAGTCTATTTTGAAGTTTTCATCTGCATAGTCTTTTTGTTGCTTGATATAATCTGCCATTTGTGTTGTGGTTGGTTTTCTTTGATTCCCTTCGTTGTTAATGAATCCTGGATGTCTGGAATGGAAGTTTTCCATTTCTTTCTTGTAGTCTTCAGAGTATAGATCAGAAGAGGTGTATTCTTCAATCTTAATACCACCACGTGGTATTCCAAACACATGCCTAACATCTTCTTCTTCAATATCAATGCTGCTATTATTCAACTGGATTTTGCACCTGTTGTTTGAGATTGTGAAAGACCGCAACAGATTTTCTCCTAATCTACATGGTAGTTGATTTAAGTTGATATCAAGCAATGATCCGAATCCAATATCTCTCACTGCCTGTTTTTGCTGCTCAGTCAAATGTCTTACAAGCTTGTATAATTCAGCAATGCTGGTCCTTGTTTGGAATTTGGTCTTCTTAGGAGATTTTTTTTCTTCATTTTTTTGACTGACTGTGATGGAAATAAATGAAAAAAATCAGTCACCAAAAAAACACATTTCACAACGTCTATTATAATACATACCACGTCCATAAAATAACTACCGCAACGTCCATAAAATAACTACCGCAACATCCTCAAACAACATTTTGATATGATAATAGAAAATATGAAAGTAAAAAGATCACAAAGTCTTCATACCTGATTGAAGTGTTGGTCTTTTTGGTCTTTTTGTGTTTTTTGTTGTGGTTCATCTTCTTCTGATTCTGTTTCGTCTCTAAGTCTTTTTGGTTTCTGTTTTGTTGGTGGTTTTTGGGCAACAGGATGTTTTGTTGTTGGTGGTTTTTTGGTGTTGGACTGGTGATCTTGGGTTTTTGTTGGTTTCTGTTTTGGCTGTGGATTTTTTTGAGGGTTGAGGATGTGTTTTGTTGCTGCATCAACAAGGGAATCCAGTTTTTTTTTTGTAGAAATGTGAGGGCTGGCATTTCTTTTTTTGAGTATGTATTGGTTTAATGGAATTTGGGAGTCATCTTCACTTGGTGCGGTGGCATTATATTTACTTAGTGTTAGTGATGGTGTGGTATCTGTGACGAAATCATCATCTGTATTTTCATCATCTGTATTTGGTATTGATCTTTTTGCTGGTTGTTTGAAGTTAACCATCCTGCAATGAACTAAGGAAATAATCATCAGAAACGAAAACACAAAATTGTTAACATTATGCTTACAACGTCTCGTTACGTCAGAAAAAAAAAAACTACCGCAACATCCAACAACAAAGACAAAAAATTTATTATTTTTTCATAAATACAAAACACATTTTTGGTCACCAAATTTCTATAACATACCTACCACAAACACAATGTTACTTTTATTAAATTAAACAAACAGCAAAGACACTTCAACGTCCAGTTACATACCCACCACGTCCATCTTTGTCCCAAAAATTACTACCGCAACGTCCATTAGGAAACACAAAAAAAAAAATTGTTATTTCATCCAATTCAAAAACCAAACAGATTGTGAATCCTATAATTCGTATAACATATATCACAATGTCAAATTTGAAACAAAAACAATTCTATTTTTAGCAGAAAAACAAGTCGCAACGTCCAGTTACATACACACCACGTCCGACAACGTCCCAAAAATTACTACCGCAATGTCCATTAGGAAATACACAAAAAAAATTGTTATTTCCTCCAATTCAAAAACCAAACAGATTGTGAATCCTCTAATTCGTATAACATATATCACAACGTCAAATTTGAAACAAAAACAATTCTTTTTTTAGCAAAAAAACAAGTCGCAACGTCTAGTAACATGCACTCCACGTCCGACCACGTCCCAAAAATTACTATCACAACGTCCATTAGGAAACACACACAAAAAAAAAAAAATTGTTATTTCCTCCAATTCTAAAACCAAACAGATTGTGAATCCTCTAATTCGTATAACATATATCACAACGTCAAATTTGAAACAAAAACAATTCTGTTTTTAGCAGAAAAACAAGCCGCAATTCCAGTTACATAACCACCATGTCCGACCATGTCCAGAAAACAATTCTATTCGGGAAAATAGGGTTTCAAAAATCCATCAATTCCAATGAAAAGCGGTTTATAGTAAACGATGTAGCAGATTTTGCAATGTATTACCTGTAGTTTTGTGAAGTTTTGATGTAGTGTATTAACGTTGTGGGACGAATGTTGCCTGGATTGAAGTTGTTTCGGTGGTTTTTTGCTCTTCTTTACGGAAACTTTGTCGGAAATTTCGTCCGATTTGTGTTTCGTCTGAATTTTTGAAGATTGGAAGCAAAAATAAGTTTTTTTAGGGTTTGATCGCTAGCAGTTATTGAATATTTTGAGGGGAAGGAGTTGGAGTTTTAAAAAAGGAAACTGCTAGCAAATGGATTTTGGGCGGGGTTCGCGCGCGTGAAAGCTATTGTATAGTAGTGAGAGTGAGATATAAACACTAGGTACATGTACACAGTGTACAGGGTATACGCGCTGGTGGTGAAGACAGCGGTGGTGGTGTTAATGTCACTGTTTGCCACACCATTCAAGCAATTAATGATGTTATCGGGCGGCTTCATATTGGTTCATGAGAAAATGTAGAAATAGTAGAGAATAAGAACAGAGAAAGATTGTATCAAATGAGTACAACGAATCTTGGAAAATATGTTGTAGCAGACAAGGTGGACTTCGCAGAGTACAGGAGACATGAAATTCAAACGTTAAAATTACGTCGGCAACGAGGCATCAAACGTTAATGTTTGTTTCCTATGTTAATGTTTGTTTTTTCTTCTCAAATCATGAAACGACAGATTTTTTATTTTGATAGACCAGAAAGAAGAAAAGTAATGAAAGGATAATATTGAAAAAATAATAATAAATTCTGCCCATACAGCTAAAAATAACCCTGGAAATATTGCTAACCTATCCTAAAACACAACAAAATATACATAAACATCCAAATTGTAAGTGGATTAAAATTACAAATTCCAGAAGGAATTGAATTTCCTTTTCAGCTGGACTAATATCCTATAAGTGATGGGATTTGGGCAGCCGACTGGAAAAATTTATTTAAATCAGTTTTAACCTTCTAAAATTTTTTATCCCAATCCTACAATCCTTAAACTTGGTATAGAGTTCTTGGTTTTAACGTTAAAGGTATTGACAACTTTGTAATTTTTTTTTCTCTTTCAAATTAAATTTCTAAAATTAATCTAATTGTTCTAAGACTCTAATAACACATTAAATTAAATTCCTATCCAAGAAATTTTGAGAAAAAAAATGATGCTTTATTTTTTAAAACTATGAAATTTAAAATCGGGTTCAGATGTGTGATCGCGCGAGCGATATAGTGTAATCCGAGAAAACAATTTTGTTTTCAATCAAATTGATGTCCAAAATTTTTTTATCACTTCTAAGACATTTTAGGCACAAAATATGATAATCCTACAGAAGAATCTTGAAAAATAGTTCATTAAAAATTTTTAATTTGATCAAAACTTGAAAATTAAGAAACTGATTCATCACCCAAGGAAAGAATTATGAAACTAATATAGCTGTAAATATAATAGTAATTTACTATATTTAATATAGTTATAAATATATAGTTTAGGATTAGGAAACTAATTCTAATCATCGGAAATTTACAAGACTGCTTTCAATCCCTGTAACTATTAATACTCTTATTTATATATTAATAAAAATATGCTTTGTATAAAATCTTCTCATATTTTATCATGATATCAGAATCTCTCTATTTATTATCAATTAATTTTAAATTAAATACTTATATTAAATCAATAAATTTGTCAGAGTATCAAAGCTTTTGGGTTTCAAACTCCGCTTTTTCGGCGTCAATTTTCTTTTTGGTTTCTTTACGGAGAGGATTTCTTCAAATTGTGACAGTCGATTTTTTGGGTATCCTATTTGATTATTAATTGCGGCGTCAATTTTTTGTTTGGAGAAAAAAAAGTTTGGTTTCCTCAATTCGGTGATTAAAACTCTTGTTTCGCTCGTTTTCCAAGAATCATATAATTGTTTGGGTTTGGTTTGGTGGGCCGCCTCACTTCTCAAGGAATTCTTTGGTTTGTTTGGTTTTTTGCATCCTCGATTCACGTGCGTCTTCTTTATTATCAATCTACACAGTTGGTAATTTTGTTTGGTTTCTTTGGATGAATTGCTATTTGTATCACTAAATTGCTATTTATATCACAAAAAAAATTAAAATAATTATGAAATGACGAAAATGCCCTTATAAAGGAAAAAAGCAGAAAATGGCTAAGTAAATGTCGAAAACGCAACTAAAATGCGTTTTCTCCATTTACACAAACGCAGAGAATAACATTTCTGAAATGTAAAATTTAATACTGATGACGTTTTAATACAACAAAACGTCAAAATTCTCCGATAATGACAACAAAAAACGTATCACTTTAACGTTTCATGTTTACCAAAAACGTCAAACTAGAGCGTTTAAACCTTGGTTCGCTCGTTAAAATGGTGCGTTTTTACCATGGCTTGCTCGTTTAAATGGTGCGTTTCCACCATGGCTCGCTCGTTAAAATGTCGCTCGTTATGGGACGTAGCTGGACGTAGCTAGACGTATCTAGACATGGCGATAGTTGTTTTGGACGTAGCGAGACGTGGTAGACTATGTTCTATGAAAAATTTAGCTAAAAGTCACACGCATGGATGTAGACGTTTCTGGACGTGTTCCTGGTTGTTTTGGACGTGGTGCTAGCTGTTCGGAGACGTGGTGGACTGTCCTTGTAAAAAAAATCAGCTTAAACTCACATGAATGGATGTAGACATTTCTGGACGTGGTGCAAGTTGTTTTTGACGTGGTTCTAGTGTTCTGAGACGTGGTGGACTGTCTTTGTGGAAAAAATTAGCTTAAATTCACATGAATACATGTAGACGTATCTGGACGTGGTGCTAGTTATTTTTACTTGGTGCTAGTGTTCTGAGACGTGGTGGACTGTCTTTGTTCAAAATTCAGCTAAAAGCCACACGCATGGATGTAGACGGTTCTTGACGTGGTTATAGGTGTTTTTGACGTGGTGCTAGTTGTTCTGACACGTCTACATCCATTCATGTGAATTTAAACTGATTTTTTTCACAAAGACAGTCAACCACGTCTCAGAACACTAGCACAATGTCTCAAAACACTAGAACCACGTCCAAAAAAGTATACATCCAGATATGTGAATTGAAACTTATTTTTTCACAAAACATCTCAACTCGTCTCAGAACAACTATAATTACGTCCAAAAACGTCTACATCCATTCATGTCAATTTTAACTGATTTTTTTCACAAAAACAGTCTACCACGTCTCAGAACAACTAGCACCACGTCTCAAAACACAAGAACCACGTCCAAAAACGTCTACATCCATGCATGTGAATTTAAACTGATTTTTGCACAAAACATCTCAACTCATCTCAGAACAACTAAAACTACGTCCAAAAACGTATGATGTGGACTGAAATGTGCATAATCTATTATCTAAGGGTTTTGAAAAGATAAAACAAATAAAACGGCTATACAATTCTCAGAAATGATTATGATCTCATATCTAAGAGTTGTAATGAGATAAAAAAAAAATAAAATGACCATTCAACTCTTAGAAATGTTCATGATATCTGATCTAAGAGTTTTGTGAATATAAAACAATTAAAATGACCATATTACTCTTAGCAAAGTTCATGATCTTGTAAGTAGGTGTTATAATAAGATAAAACAAATAAAATGGCCATACAACATCTCAACTCGTCTCAGAACAACTAGAACCACGTCAAAAAATGTCTACATCCATTCATGTGAATTTAAACTGATTTTTTTCACAAGGACAGTCCACCACGTCTCCGAACAACTAGCACCACGTCCAAAACCCGGCCGGGTTGATGGTGCTCCCGAGATGAGCTCGTAAGGTTATTATACTAAACCCGGCCGGTGAACTTTATGTTCGGTATAATAAAAAGACGAGTGGTACTAATCTCGGAAATCAAGAAGTCGGTGAATTAATTTGTCAGTAAATTGATAAACCGACGAGCGCTAGATCTTTAATGTGGGGAGATAGAATAAAATATAATGGCGCGATGTAAAGTCATTTTCGAGCTGTAGTTCCATAATTGGTCCGTTAGTGGTACGACCGATTATGCATTTGACTAATCGACAAGGTAAATTAATTAATCCAAAAGGTTTAATTAATATTTAATCAACAAAGTGAATTTAGAAATTAATTCTATTTTGAATTAATTAATTCGAAGGGTTCGATTAAATTAAATTACCAAAGTGGATTAAATAAATTAATTTAAATGGGTTGATTGGAGTTGATTAGTCGGGAAGACTTAGCGGTCAACGAAAGTCAAATTAAAAGGCCTAACTCGAGAGACCATTAGGTCTCCTTAGAAGCTCCTTATAAATACAACTTATTGGGCAAGAAATCAATTAAGAAACTTGAGGTCCAAGAAAGGGCTAGAGTGAGAAAGTTTTTTCTTCGGAAGACTCACCTTTTAAGCTGCCCAGATTTTTTAATCAATCAACCGCCGGTCAATTTTTTCAGGTGGACAGCATCCATTGCTGTTCGGACCTACGCAGCTTCGAAAATCCAGCGGCAGTTGCAGCAGTCCGGTGCCCTGAGCCGGCTAGTCTGCATGTTGATCTTCTGGTCCGAGTGATCCATGTAGATTAGCTGTACCGATCGGGACTGGGCTGCAGCAATTCCGGTGGACTGTTCTTCATCAAGACCGGCGGTGGTGACTTGCGCAGCAAGGGCTTTATCGGAAAAAACTGGACAGCAGTTTTGTTTAAAAATTTCAGTTTTTTGAGTTTTCTTCCGGAGCAAGTTTCTTGGGTATTCTTATTTTGCCGTGGGTAACTCCATAGATAATAGCCCACACTATTTCGGAGTTTGTATCGGAGTCATTCTTCGGATTCTTTGTGGAAATCGCAACAAAGATTGGATTTTTCTTTAGGCAAGGGACTTCGCTTCAAAAGGTAGTATCTTTAAACATTCCGCTTTAATTAAAGTTCGAATCTTTTGTGTCCTGATTAATAAATTAAATAAGTATAAGCCTAGATCCGTTCATGGGTAAACTAATTTGAGCCTGAGCTTGGTCGAAAGCTTCCGATTCTGGAATGCATTGCACAAAAGTGAGGTTTTCGATTTAGCCCGGGCTTGTTCAGTTTTCCTTCAAATTGGTATTAGAGCGTTGGTTTCGGTCTTATACTTGTTTGATTTATTACACGGCTTTATTTTGGCATTATTATTTTTGTCGAAATGCTTAAACAGGTGGTTATTGATTTCCCGGCTATTATTGTAGAAATTTAATTTTCATTCATAAACCCCGGGACATGTCCGGGCTTGTTGGAAATTTCTGTAATAGTAATAACCACGAGCTGGAAGTCGTGTAGGATTAGAAAAATCTTGTAGTAGGATTTGATCTAATCAAGTCGTCTTTAAATTCCTAGAAAAACGCCTTTGTATATAGGAATTTATGTACTATGACGAAGACATTATTTTGGGTAACTTATATTCACGGGTTTTGGATTAACGTAATTTTGGGTGATTCCTAATTACGTAGAAAATCGAGAAAACCCGGGCGAATCGAGAGGAATCCAAATAACGAGTGGGAGCGACATGACGGGACGTGTCTCTGAGGCGTCAAGGAATCAACGATAGAGAAGGCCATAATAGTCGGGAAATTTTATTTAATTTTAATTTCCCGTATTTATGTCTTTTCGTTGATTGTGTGATTTTTGTTTTATTTTGCATGAACGAAAACCAAACCAAAATGTTTTTAAAAGGTAATGTGCAATTAACTAAGGTAGATTATTCGCATATTAAAACTCCAACGGTTCTATGGGTGCAAATATCAATAGTTAAGATGTTGCATGTTAAAACGTAAAAAAAAAAAAAAAAAATCCTCAAACTTAAAAATCTAAGTGGGAGCGGGTTGGTAAATATCCCCATGGCCTCCATTACGGGTTCATTGGTGATGTGGTTAAACTTGCGTGTTGGCTTAGACCCTCCTCCCTATCGGATGAGTTTTCAATCACGGATATCTCCGGAATGAATTTCTAAAGGGATGACTATAGTGAGTTTAATTGGAGAAAGTTGCGACACCCTCGCCATCTGAGGCGCATTAGTATCCTAAGTAACAAACTTAGAAGTCACGTAATGGCATACACTTAGTGTACTATTTTTAGTATCCCTCCCATCGAGGTTACGCTATTTTTGGGTACGGCTAAAATTATTGACTATTAATTTCATTGATCATAAGATCGTTGGTCAGATAATGAAATTAATGAACTTTGGTTCTTCTCGAAAGAATGTGGGTTAGCGTAGACGTTCACCCATCGTGACATGCGTTAATCCCGGTGTGAGAGATGTCGGTAGAAGATTATATTGGTTTTTGGAGGATTTTCAATATTTTCAAAAAATTATACTGAAACTTGAATTGTTTATTTTTCGGTTATGATATGTCGTTCAACCCGCTAGCTGTCATTTTGAACCAAAACAAACTCACAGGTCCAAACTATATTGACTGGAAACGTAACCTGGACATTGTTCTTATCGCGGAGGATTACAAGTACGTGCTTACTGAGGAGTGTTCCCCTAAGCAGGGCAGCCAAGCAGTCAGCTATGAGGAAACTCATGAATGCTAGGATGGCTTAGGGACTTCAGTGAGGGATCACGTGCTGGACATGATCAGTTGCATCACTGAGACCGAGGTACTGGGAGGTGATATTGATGGGGAGACCTAGGTCGATATCATTCTCCAGAGCTTGCTCCCCAGTTTTGAGTAGTTTCGGTTGAACTATAATATGGGCAAGCTCTCATATTCACTCTCCGAGCTCATGACTGTATTGGTGTCAGCTGAGGGCCTATTCGCTGAGAAGAAGCAAGCCATGGCTACTGTTGGTCCCTCAGGTTCCTCTGCTGGACCCAAAACCAGGAAGCAAAAAAGGAAGAGAGGCCAGAAGGCAGGAGCTGATCATGGACCCAAGGCGGGCATTGCCAAGAAGCACAAGCCGAAAGGCAAATGCTTCATATGTGGCAAAGCAGGACATTGGAAGAAGGACTGCCCAAAGGCTCGAGGTATATGTAAATTTTCCCTAGTTACTGAGACGTGTTTAGCGGCAATTCCCACAGATACTTGGTGTGTGGATTCAGGAGCCACTGATCACGTTTGTAATTCTTTGCAGGGGTTCCAAGTGACCCGGCTGCTTAGAGAGGGAGAGTTGCAGGTCTACCTTGGGGATACTACCAAAGTTTCTGTTGCTGCAGTGGGAGTTATTTGTCTTTATTTTTCAGACTCTACTTTATTGTTAAGAGATTGTCTTTATGTACCCAGTTTTCGCAAGAACTTATTTTCAGTTTCTAAACTTGTTTTGGATGGTTATAAGTGTGTTTTTTCTGATAGATCTATATTTATTAGAAAAGGCCAGAAACTTATATGTTCCGGTACATTGGTTGACAATTTTTTTTTAATTAAGACATACTCCCCAGTAATGCAAAACACAGAAACTAGTAACTCATCACCAAATCATAATAAGAGAAAAGAGTCTTCCCCTTTGAATCAGACTTATCTTTGGCACCTGAGACTAGGTCATATAAACCTTAGTAGGATTCAAAAGTTGGTCAAGAGTGGGTCTTTGGACTTACTAGATATTGACAGCTATTCGACCTGTGAGTCCTGCTTGGAGGGTAAAATGACCAAGAGGCCTTTCAAGGCAAAGGGGTATAGGGCCAAGGAGGTTTTAGAGCTGATTCATTCTGACGTGTGTGGGCCTATGTCAGTTCAGGCTAGAGGTGGTTATGAGTATTTCGTGACTTTCACGATGATTACTTTAGATATGGATACATATACCTGATGCGCCACAAGTCTGAATGCTTTGGCAAGTTCAGAGAATTCATGGCTGAGGTGGAGAACCATCTGGGTAAGAGTATCAAGTCACTGCGATCTGATCGCGGTGGCGAATACCTCTCTAGTAAATTTAGATCCTATTTGTAAGAGGAGGGTATTCAGACCTAGTTGTCTGCACCTGGCACACCCCAGCAGAATGGTGTAGTAGAGAGGAGGAACAGGACTCTTATGGAGATGGTTAGATCGATGATGAGTTACAGTGGGTTGCCTACCTCGTTTTGGGGTTATGCCTTGGAGACAGCATATTTTATCCTCAAGCTTGTGCCATCTAAGTCTGTGCCTTCGACCCCATCAGAGTTGTAGAATAGGCGAAAACCTAGTCTGAGACATCTCAGAATATGGGGTTGTCCAACACATGTGCTCGAGGCAGATGCAGGCAAGTTAGAGGCAAGATCCAAGGCGATGCTGTTTATAGGCTACCCCAAAGGAACGAGAGGTGGTTTATTTTATAGTCCTCAGGATCAGAAGGTGGTGATCAGCACCAATGCCAAATTTCTTGAGGAGGACTATATTTTAGATCACAAGTCAAGCAGCAAGGTAGTATTGGAAGAGCTTAGAAGTCAGTCCACTATTCCAGATGCACACGTACAGGAAGACACCACAAGAGACTGCACACACTATCACAGATGATGCTCTTGCACAGGCTCCGTCTTATTGTAGTGGGAGGGTTGTGAGACAACCTGAGAGGTACATGGGTTTGGGTGAGTCTTCTGACTTTATCCCTGGTGCTCATGAACCAGACCCAGTTAACTACAATAAGGCTCTCCAGGATAAAGATGCAGATTCTTGGCAGAGAGCGATGATTACTGAGATGGGTTCTATGGATTCAAATCAAGTCTGGGAGCTGGTAGACCTTCCTGATGGGTTTAGGCCTATTGGGTACAAATGGGTTTACAAGCGAAAGAGAGGATCTGACGGGAGGGTTGAGACCTTCAAGGCTAGGCTTGTGGCGAAGGGGTATACTCAGAAAGAAGGGATCAATTATGAGGAGACCTTTTCCCCAGTAGCTATGCTTAAGTCAATCCGAAATCTCTTTGCCATAGCTGCTCATATGGATTATGAGATTTGGTAGATGGACGTCAAGACAGCTTTCCTTAATGGAAGTCTTGAGGAGACCATCTTTATGCAGCAACCAGAGGGCTTCATTGTTAAGGGCCAAGAGCACAAGGTATGCAGGCTTAGGAGGTTCATTTATGGACTTAAACAAGCATCCAGATCTTGGAACATCCATTTCGATGAGGTTATCCAGTCCTATGGATTCACTCAGTCTCCGGATGAGCAGTGTGTTTATCACAGGCGTGATGGTGAAATGGTGGTGTTTCTCGTACTTTATGTAGATGACATTCTTCTTATTGGCAACAGTAATAAGGTGTTGTCAGACGTAAAGGCATGGCTGTCCAGGCAATTCGATATGAAGGATTTGGGAGAGGCTGGACATATCCTTGAGATTAAGATTATTCGAGATCGTAGGAGACGTTCTCTGACTCTCTCTCAGGCATCCTACATAGACACGATTCTGGTCCGTTTTAACATGCAGAACTCCAAGAAGGGTTCATTACCTTTCAGGCATGGAGTGTATTTATCTAAGGAGCAGTGTCCTAAGACTGCTGAGGAGATAGATGCCATGAAGGCGGTACCCTATGCTTCTGCAGTGGGTAGCCTCATGTATGCTATGTTGTGCATGAGGCCTGATATTTGCTTTTCCGTTGGCATGGTTAGCACATATCAGAGTAACCCTGGGAAGGCTCACTGGGAGGCAGTAAAATGCATTCTCAAGTACTTGCGCAGGACGAGAGATTATGCCCTAGTTTATAGAGCGCAGGAGCTTGTACCATTGGGTTACACAGATTCGAACTTTCAAGGTGATTTGGACAAGAGTAAGTCTACCTCTAGGTTTGTGTTTACTCTAGGAGGTGGAGCCATAGTATGGAGGAGTGTCAAGCAAAAATACGTGGCGGACTCCACCATGGAGGCTGAGTACGTTGCCGCTTCAGAGGCAGCAAAAGAGGCTGTATGGCTCATGAGCTTCCTGATGGACTTAGATGTGGTACCCGAGTTGCCTAGGTCTATCATAGTTTATTGTGATAACAATGGTGCAGTTGCTAACTCGAGGGAACCACGAGCCCATAAGGCGAGTAAACACATAGAGCGCAAGTACCACCTGATACGAGAGATCGTAAAGAGGAGAGACTTGATCGTGGCCAAGATAGCTTCAGATGACAACCTTGCAGATCCATTCACTAAGCAATTGACCCCAAAGGTTTTTGAGAGACATGTGGAGGGCATGGGAGTCAGATTCTTGAGAGAGCTATGTGAGTGAGCTTAAAGGTGTTTTGGAGATTTCATTATGACAGCAGTGTAATAGCGGGTTGGACAGTTTTTGTACTTCTTAGCATAGCTTTGAGTATTAGTGGGAGATTGTTAGTTTTGAATACAGAAAAGCTATGGCTTGTATCAAAAACTAATATTCATAGTTGACATATCATTTTGTTTCGGTATAAATTTGTTCCTTTATATTATAGAACTAGATAACGGGGTGTGGACAGACACAGTAGATACCGTTATTGGTTAAAGTATTGATATATAAAAAGTATGCTCGTAACCGAGATAGTCTGAACATACTATCGGTATAGGTTATTGTGTGGTTTGGAAATTAGTTTATCTAAACTAGTTTAAATCACACGGATATGCCCGGGGCATATTGAGCACGACCAGTTTGGATAGAATTGACTTATACTGATTGGCGTAGTCAATTCGGTCCTAGTATTCCGTCTCTTAATCCCGAGATTGGGACGGGCATGAGGGTTGGATATCGTATGCTTTGATTTGCCAAAAAGTGCGGTCGATTGAGGCCTATACCTCGGTAGGTGGGGTATGCGGTGTTTAGCTTTTTACGTGCCGTTGCTAGTCGGAGGAATTCACGTACCGGTTCACCGAGTTGATGGTGCTCCCGAGATGAGCTCGTAAGGTTATTATAATAAACCCGGCCGGTGAACTTTATGTTCGGTATAATAAAAGGACGAGTGGTACAAATCTCAGAAATCAAGAAGTCGGTGAATTAATTTGTCAGTAAATTGATAGACCAACGAGCGCTAGATCTTTAATGTGGGAAGATAGAATAAAATATAATGGCGCGATGTAAAGTCGTTTTCGAGCGGTAGTTCCATAATTGGTCCGTTAGTGGTACAACCGATTATGCATTTGACTAATCGACAAGGTAAATTAATTAATCCAAAAGGTTTAATTAATATTTAATCGACAAAGTTAATTTAGAAATTAATTCTATTTTGAATTAATTAATTCTAAGGGTTCGATTAAATTAAATTAATAAAGTATATTAAGTAAATTAATTTAAATGGGTCGATTGGAGTTGATTAGTCAGGAAGAGTTAGCGGTCAACGAAAGTCAAATTAAAAGGCCTAACTCGAGAGCCCATTAGGTCTCCTTAGAAGCTCCTTATAAATACAACTTACTAGGCAAGAAATCAATTAAGAAACTTGAGGTCCAAGAAAGGGCTAGATTGAGAAAGTTTAGCTTAGAGAGAGAATTTCATCTTCCTCATCGAAATTCATTCTCGAAGTCAGCTAAGATAACTTTCTTCTTCGGAAGACTCACCTTTTAAACTGCCCAGATTTTTTAATCAATCAACCGCCGGTCGATTTTTTCAGGTGGACAGCATCCATTGCTGTTTGGACCTACGCAGCTTCGAAAATCCAGCGGCAGTTGCAGCAGTCCGGTGCCCTGAGCCGGCTAGTCTGCACGTTGATATTCTGGTCCGAGTGATCCGTGTATATTAGCTGTACAGATCGGGACTGGGCTGGAGCAATTCCGGTGGACTGTTCTTCATCAAGGCCAGCGGTGGTGACTTGCGCAGCAAGGGTTTTATCGGAAAAAACTGGGCAGCAGTTTTGTTTAAAAATTTCAGTTTTTTGAGTTTTTTTCTGGAGCAAGTTTCTTGGGTATTCTTATTTTGCCGTGGGTAACTCCGTAGATAATAGCCCACACTATTTCGGAGTTTGTATCGGAGTCATTCTTCGGATTCTTTGTGGAAATCGCAACAAAGATTGGATTTTTCTTTAGGCATGGGACATCGCATCAAAAGGTAGTATCTTTAAACATTCCGCTTTAATTAAAGATTGAATCTTTTGTGTCCCGATTAATAAATTAAATAAGTATAAGCCTAGATCCGTTCATGGGTAAACTAATTTGAGCCTGAGCTTGGTCGAAAGCTTCCGATTCTGGAATGCATTGCACGAAAGTGAGGTTTACGATTTAGCCCGGGCTTGTTCAGTTTTCCTTCAGATATCTCCGTAGAAACTTCGAATATTGCGTGGGCAATAATCTATCGAAGTCTACTTGCTTAGCCCACAAGGAAATCACTCAAATCGGATTCAATTTTGTATCCCAAATCTGATTGAACAAGAAATAAATTTCGCCCTTTGCACTCGAAAAAACTGCTGCTGTACTCCACTTAGAAAACCCACTTCAGGCTGCTGTTAATCGGTCCTAACTACGCCGTGATCTAGACAAGGAAGACCGGTGGATCACCCATCAACCGAAAGAGATCAACACCAGCTTCCTCGAATCAAACGCACGCAGCATGAACCCAAAAACAGTGCCGGAAAAACCCTATTCGCTGCAGCAGTTCGGGCAAAAAAAAACAGCAAAGATCCGGCGAAAATTTGGACAGCAAACTGGACAGTTCAATCTTTGGAATGAATCCAATTCGAAGAAAAAGAAATCTAGTTCGTTTTTGAGAAAGAATTCTTGAAGAAAAATTCTCTCTCTAGAACCTTCTTGCTTAAGAAAAGGGCAAGACAAGTCTTGCAAAATTTCCTTAGGTTTTCTTGGGCTTCAAGTTTTCTATTTATAGGAGCTCGATTCGAGACCTAATGGGCTCTCGAGTTAGGCCTTTTAATTTGGCTTTCGTTGACCGCCAAGTCTTCCCGACTAATCAACTCCAATCGACCCTTTTAAATTAATTTATTTAACCAACTTTGTTAATTTAATTTAATCGAACACTTGGAATTAATTAATTCAAAATAGAATTAATTTCTAAATTCACTTTGTCGATTAAGTATTAATTAAACCTTTTGGATTAATTAATTTACCTTGTTGATTAGTCAAATGCATAATCGGTCGTACCACTAACGGACCAATTATGGAACTACCGCTCGAAAATGACTTTACATCGCGCCATTATATTTTATTCTATCTCCCCACATTAAAGATCTAGCGCTCGTCGGTTTATCAATTTACTGACAAATTAATTCACTGACTTCTTGGTTTCCGAGATTAGTACCACTCGTCCTTTTATTATACCGAACATAAAGTTCACCGGCCGGATTTAGTATAATAACCTTACGAGCTCATCTCGGGAGCACCATTAACCCGACGAACCGGTACGTGGATTGCTCCGACTAGCAACGACACGTAAGAAGCTAAACACCGCATACCCAACCTACCGAGGTATAGGACTCAATTGACCAGACTCTTTGGCAAATCAAAGCATACGATATCCAACCCTCACGCCCGTCCCAATCTTGGGATTGAGGGACGGAATACTATGACCGAATTGAGTACGCCGATCAGGATAAGTCAATTCTATCCAAACTGGTCGTGCTCAATATGCCCCGGGCATATCCGTGTGACTTAAACTAGTTTAGATAAACTAATTTCCAAGCCACACAATAAGCTATACCGATAGTATGTTCAGACTATCTCGGTTGTGAGCATACTTTTATATATCAATACTTTAACCAATAATGGTATCTACTGTGTCTGTCCACACCCCGTTATCTAGTTCTATGATATAAAGGAACAAATTTATACTGAAACAAAATGATATCTCAACTGTGGATATTAGTTTTTGATACAAGCCATAGCTTTTCTATATTCAAAACTAACAGTACCATTTAGACATAGCCTTCTCTTGAAGAAGAACCAAGGTCCTTCAACAAGAGAGGAGAGGGATACAATGAGTAGAGTCCCATATGCTTCGGCAATAGGATCTATCATGTATGCCATGTTGTGTACCCGTCCGGATGTTGCACATGCACTTAGCATGACTAGCAGATACCAACAAGATCCAGGGATGGATCATTGGACTGCAGTCAAAGCAATCCTGAAGTACTTACGAAGAACTAAAGGATTAATGCTAGTGTATGGAGGACAAGAACAGCTCATTGTACAAGGTTACGCTGATGCTGTTTTCCAAACAGATCAAGATGACATGAAGTCAGAATCAGGTTACGTGTTTAGTCTGAATAGCTGTGCAATAAGTTGGAAAAGCTCAAAGCAATATACAACTTCCGATTCTACAACAGAGTCTGAGTACATTGCTGCATCAGATGCTGCAAAGGAACCTGTTTAGCTGAGAAAGTTCGTGTCAGACATCGGAGGGATACCGAGTATCCAAGTTCCGATAGAACTTTTCTGTGACAATAACAGGGCCATCGCACAAGCTAAGAAGCCTCGGTCACACCAGAAAACCAAACACATACTCAGAAGGTTTCACCTCATCCGAGAGATCATTAATCGAGGAGATGTGAAAGTGTGCAAAATAGGGTCAGACGACAATATAGCAGATCCTCTCACAAAAGCTCTACCACAGTCAAAGTTTGATAGACATGTAATAGAGCTTGGTCTTAAACAGTTTAGGACATAGCCCTTCATCGGACAAGTGGGAGATTGTTGGTGAATGTGCCCTAATGAGGGCTATTTATGTAAATATACTTTGAGGGTATTTATGTAAATAAGATATTTGTCGCTTGATTGATTGTTTATCAAATGAGTTAATTTCATGATAGTAATATCCTTGTGCATATTTAAATTCATGAAATCGATCTGCCAAAAAAAACACTCCATGTACTAATTAGATCATGAGTGATTCTTTTGAGTAGTACTGGTACTAGGATCCTTAGACCAGAAATCACTACATGGTCTTAGATGAATTGTAGTGTGCATTGACATACGCCTAACGGGGCCGTAACAGGTTGCCAAGTATGGGTATGATTGGGTACACTATGAGACACGCTAAGGTATGTAGGTGAAGTGGGACTACAAATTTCTCTTAAGTGAGAGATGATATCTTGGCCACTTGATAGTGAACTGAAAAGTGCCTGGCCATGCCCAAGGAATGATAAGGATATCATTTGCTTGAAGGATTCAGTGTCACTTAGAGATTAAGTAAATGTTTAGCTACATAAGGATGATGGTTCCATGCCTTCTGCTAAACTGGATATGGATATAGAGGATCGTACGCAGTTTGCTCGGAAAGGTCGTGTTGAATCTCCATTCGACCCTCCATTCTGAATTGGGTAGTCATTATGTCTTGCTAGAGACCACTAATGACTTATGAATTAATCAATGAGATTGAGTTATCCGTTGCCAATTTAGAATGGGTCTACAAGATCGCACATAAGAAAGTTCGATGATGCAGAATAAGGATTCTTACCTACAATAACTATAATTGTTATACTTAAATAAATAAGATTTAATTAAATAGTTTAATTAAATATTATTGGAAAGTTCTGTGGTATTAATTAATAGTTAATTAATTACCTGGGAACAATTGGGATGGGCTGATAAATCAAGAGACTTAATTGCAATTGAAGTTCTTGACCCATCAGCCTGATCCATGGGTCATGGGTTGATCCATGGGTTTGGTGTATAACCCAAATCATTAAAGTATTATTTAAGGCTGATTTGGAATTAGTAAATATTATTTAAATAATGATTTGGAATCAGTTAAATAATATTTGGTAATAATACTGATTTGGAATATGACTAAAATAAGTTAAGTTATAATTGGATAATTACAATACTGATTTTGAAAATTAATTCTCTACAAATATCCTAGGGATATAATTGTAGAATGAT
This sequence comes from Knoxia roxburghii, assembly GCA_030378225.1. Classification (NCBI taxonomy): domain Eukaryota; kingdom Viridiplantae; phylum Streptophyta; class Magnoliopsida; order Gentianales; family Rubiaceae; genus Knoxia; species Knoxia roxburghii. The sequence continues at coordinate 36,407,436 of CM059415.1, read as the reverse complement.
GATGATTTTTGAATGATTCTCATCAAACAAAAATACACAGGATTTCCCAAATTCTCCTGGTAGGCAAGATTGGCTAGCACCAAACCTGCGAAGGCTTTCGTGCGTAAGAGTAGAGAATCCTTTGAGGAAGGATTTTGGAGACAGAAAAACGCCGTCTTCTCAGAGGAGTCAGACGACGTGCGTAACCGATTACGATTCGAGGGTAAGACCTGATTCTCATAGTTTAGGATTCTGCTGTTTAATTGGATTAAACACCTAAACTAATTCCAACATTAATATATAAACCAGGCTTGTAATTGAGACAATTTTGGTCAAATTGTCAGTTTAGGTTAATATATGATTTTGAAATTAGTTGACAAGACTAATTGAATCATATAGATATGCTCTGGGCATATTGAGCATGACCGTTGAGGATTGAATTGACTTGTACTGATCGTTAGTAGTTAAGTCGAAGCTTGTATTTTATCTCTTAATCACTAGACTGGAATAGGCATGCGGATTACATATAGTGTACTTTGATCTGCTAAAGAGTGAGGTCACTTGAGGCCAATACTCTCAGTAAGTTGGGTGCGCGTATTTGATTGCTTGGTGTGTTGTTGCTTGTTTTATAGTTGAAGGAATTATCTGCCTGTGCCCGGTCAAAAATCTCACTTTCGTGCAATGCGTTTTAGAATCGGAGATTCTCAACCAAACCTGAATGCTCGTGTAATACGATTCAAACTTTTTTAGAATACCACACGAGCACTGGATCTTGCAGTAAAAAGTTAAGTCTCATTTCCTACGTACAAGGATTAATTAAACAGAAGCAGTAGAGACTGTTTACCCCAAGATTCGCTACTTAAGCATGATTACTTGAAGCGGGTTCAAAAGACCAACTCCGCGGTATTTTTTTTTATTAGCTATATTAACAATCTATTAATATTAATATAGGGGTAGGTTGAACAAAAATGAGTGGATGATTAGGAAGACCAAAATACACAAAGGGTTCGTAAAGAGTTGGTAATGTAGTTTTGATACGTTACCCAAATGGAGATTTCTGTCTTAGTTTCACTTTATTCGTATTTATCACGCAACAATATTACGATAACTAATAAAATAAAAAGATAGAAATCGACCTCTTGAAGCGTGTCCCTTTGGTACTCGCTTGTATGACTCTTAGACATATCCTGACGTTGTGTAGGCAACGAACTACAAAACCAATTGATTAACAACACAATCTGACCAGCTCGATCGTCGTCGCTGGAAGATGTCCTGCTGTCGATCGCCAGAACTCGACAATCACTGTCGCCCTCCAGTGAAAATGATGCGCTGACCGTCGACCGTGGAGAAGAAAAAAAACTACTGCCGGCTCTGGGCTTATTTACTGCCCCCTGCATTGGGCTTATTTACTGCCCCCTGCATTGGGTTTATTTACCGCCCTACCAGGCTTTTTTTACCGCCCCCTGCGCAACTCTCGATCTCTCTAATCTTTTTCTCTCTAGTTTCTTGAATTATGAAACTTGTGTCTTGTGTTATTGCTAATCCCTTGTTTATTGATAGAGTTAGAAGAGAGGTTTTAAGTGGTCTTGAGTTAAGCCTTCTTGTTGGGCTTTGGATTAACTAATGTCCAAACCTCAATTAGTTTCCAAATTCAATTAATTTCCAAATCCAATTAGTTTCTAAATCCAAATAGATTTCCTAATCTAATTAGATTTCCTAATTCTAGGATTTCCTCATTCTAATTGAACTTAAAGATTTAATTAATTAATTAATTAATTTCACATTGTCAATTTACTAATTGACCCTTAGGATTAATTTAATTAAATAATTAATTCTACCTTATCAATTCTCCTAACACATAATTAATCGTACCACTAACGGATTAATTATAGAATCACTATTCAAATCAAAATTACTTTCGGAACCACTAAATTAATTATTCTTTATTCTCCCCACATCAAATATATAGTGCTCGTCAATTTATTAATTTATTGATAAATTAATTTATCAACTTCTTATAATTCGAGATTAGTACTAGTCGACCTTGTTATTATACCGGACATAAGCCTACCAATGGGGTTGAGTATAACAAACATTTCAAGCTCATCTCGAGAGCTCCATCAAACCAGATGCACCGTTACATAGTTTCCTTCAACTTGCAACGGCACACCAAGCAACTAAACACACGCAGCCAACCTACCAAGACTATAGGCCTAACGCGATCGCACTTTTTGGCAGATCAAACTACGCAATGCTCAATCCTTGTGCTCATTCTTGTCTAGGGATTAAGAGATCGAATACAAGGTTTGAATTAACTACTAACGATAAGTACAAGTTAATTCAATCCTAAACGGTCATACTCAATATGCCTCGGATATATCTATATGATTAAATTACTTTAGACAAACCAATCTCAGAATCACATAATGACTTAAAGCAATAGTATGTCCAAACAGTCTCAGTCACGAGCCTAGTTTATATATCAAGACTTTAACCAATGATAAGATCTACTTTGTTACACCCGACACCTCATCATCTAGTCTATAGATGCAGTGGACAACATATGTAAAACATAAGACATATAATTTGAAACATTTAACTCGATATATATAAAATTGGGAAATAGTTTTTCATACAAGCAAAGCATTCAGTATTCAAAACTAACAATCTCCCACTAATACTCAAAGCGACGCTCTTAAGTATAAAACTGTTCAATACAATTAATATACCGATACATTAAAAAACTAGAGAACCATCAAGTCTCAGCTAAGTATCTAACTCCCATGCTCTCTACGTGAGTCTCAAAGACTTTTACAGTCAATGTCTTCAGGAACGGATTTGCAAGATTTTCTGCTGATGCTATTTTTGCCGTGACTACGTCTCATCTTTTAACAATTTCTCGTATCAGGTGGTACTTTCGCTCTATGTGTTTACTCACCTTGTGAACTCGTGGTTCCTTTGAGTTGGCTACTACACCATTGTTATCACAGTACACTGTGATTGATTTTGGTAGCTCAGGAATCACGTATAAATCCACTAAGAAGTTCTTAAGCCACACTACTGATTTCACTGTCTCTGATACCGTAACGTATTCAGCTTCTATGGTAGAGTCCACCACTCATTTATGTCGGACACTCCACCAAACTATGCCTCCACCTCCCAAAGTAAACACAAACCCAAAGGTAGACTTACTATTCTCTTTATCACCTTGGAAATCTGAATCTGTGTAACCTCCAGACATAAGTTTAGGAAACTGATAGACCAATACTTGGTCCCTCGTTTTGTACAAAAACTTTAGGATGCATTTTACAGCTTCCTAATGAGGTTTTTCGGGGTTACTCTGATATCTGTTTAACATGTCAAAAACATAACAAATATCAGGCCTCATACACAACATTGCATACATAAGACTTCTTACCGCAGATGCATAAGGAACTGCCTTCATGGCTTTTATCTCCTCAACAATCTTCAGAGACTGCTCTTTAGATAGATGTATTCTGTGTCTGAAAGTAGAAAACCTTTTTTGGAGTTAAAAGAGCCAGAATTATATCTATGTATGAAGCTTGAGAAAGTGTCAATGAACGTTTCCTACGATCTCAAATAATCTTGATTTCAAGGATATGTCCAGCTTCTCCCAAGTCCTTCATATCAAATTGTTTACACAACCATACCTTAACGTCTAAAAACACTTTCTTACTAATGCTAATAAGTAGAATGTCATATACGTAAAGCACAAGAAACACCACTGCATTGTCGTCACGTCTACGGTATACACACGCCTTATCTAGACACTGAGTAAATTTATAGGATTGGATTACCTCATCAAACGGGATATTCCAAGATCTGGATGCTTGCTTAAGTCCATAGATAGACCACTTAAGCTTGCAAACCTTATGCTCTTGACCTTTTTCAATGAATCCCTTTGGTTGCTGCATAAAAATGGTTTCTTCAAGACTTTTGTTAAGGAAAGCTGTCTTGACATCCATATGTCAAATCTCATAATCTAAATGAGTAATTATGGCCAAGAGAATCTGGATCGACTTAAGCATAGCTATCGGGAAAATGGTTTCCTCATAATCGATACCTTATTTATAAGTATACCTCTTCGCCACAAGCCTACCTTTAAAAGTTTTAAACTTTCCGTTAGATGCTCTCTTGCGTTTAAAGATTCACTTGCATATAGTGGGTTGAAAACCATCAGGTAAGTCTACAAGCTCTCAGACATGATTAGAGTCCATTGACCCCATCTCAGATATTATTGCCTTTTGCCAAGATTCTGTATCTTTATCTCTTAAGGTCTCATTGTAGTTAACCAAATTGGCCACTTGCTCTCGAGAGAGAAAATCCAAAGATTCTCCCATGCCAATGAGCCTATCGGGTTGTTTCATAACCCTCCTGAAGGAAAACTGAACAAGCCCGGGCTAAATCGAAAACCTCACTTTCGTGCTATGCATTCCAGAATCGGAAGCTTTCGACCAAGCTCAGGCTCAAATTAGTTTACCCATGAACGGATCTAGGCTTATACTTATTTAATTTATTAATCGGGACACAAAAAATTGAATCTTTAATTAAAGCGGAACTTAAAGATTATACCTTTTGTAGCGAAGTCCCTCGATTAAAGAATACCAAATATTCAGCGACGATTTCCAGAAGAAATCCAAAGAATTCTCCAATACGACTCCGAGATAGTGTGGGCTATCGTCTACGGAGTTACCCACGGCAAATCAATGGAAAAACAAGAAACTTGCTTTGCAAGAAACTCAAAACTGCCCACTAATTAACCCCAATTGCTGCCGCTAATAACAACCAAACTGTCGCCTAAAGAAAACCAATTCAGCCCCTTTGATCGGACTCCAAAACCCGCTACGATCTGCACCACCACTGCTGCGGATCACCGAGATGAACAAGAGATCAACACAGCAGCAGCAGGATCAGCACCCGGGTCAGGAAACCAATCGCAAGAACTGGGCGGCGAAAACTGATCCGCCGCAGTCCTGAAACTGGGCGAATAAGATCAGCCCTCAGCACTGATTTCTGGGCGAACAAAAACAGCCCTCAGCACTGATTTCTGGGCGAACAAGATCAGCCCTTCAGCGCAGATTTCTGGGCGAACAAAATCAGCCCTTCAGTAAAGATTTCTGGGCGAACAAAATCATCCCATCATTGCTGAATACTGGGCGAATAAAATCAGCCCATCATTGCTGAATACTGGGCGATCTGGGCGGACTAGGCGGACAATGAAAACTACTGCACCGGAACTGGATTGATGATGAACCCACTGTGCCGGAACTGGGTTGATGATGAACCCGCTGCAGAAGGGAAAAAAAAAACAGCAGCGGATGAAGAACCCAGCAGCAGATCAACCTGGGTTGTTGAAGAAAACCCCAGAACGCTCGATCTGGGTTGTTGAAGAAAACCCCGCAGCGTTCAACCTGGGTTGCCAAAAAAAAACAGAACACTCGATCTGGGTTGTTGAAGAAAACCCCTCAGCGTGCAACTTGGGTTGTCGAAGAATAACCCAGAATGCTCGATCTGGGTTGTCCAAGAAAAAACCCCAGAACATTCAATAATAATCACTAAGCAGCAGCAAAAATACTGGGGTTTTATGGGCTTGAGTTTTCTGCGAAGAAGAAAGTTTTCTTAGCTGACTTCAAGAAGAAGTTTCGACGAGGAAGACAAACTTCTCACTCTAAGCTAAAACTTTCTCTCACTACCTCTTACTTGGGTGTCAAGTTTCTTAATCGATTTCTTGCCCAATAAGTTGTATTTATAGGAGCTTCTAAGGAGACCTAATGGGCTCTCGAGTTAGGCCTTAAAATTTGACTTTCGTTGACCGCTTAGTCTTCCCGACTAATCAACTCCAATCGACCCTTTTTAAATTAATTTATTTAATCCACTTTGTAAATTTAATTTAATCGAACCCTTAGAATTAATTAATTCAAGATCGAATTAATTTCTAAATTCACTTTGTCGATTAAATATTAATTAAACCCTTCGGATTAATTAATTTACCTTGTCGATTAGTCAAACGCATAATCGGTCGTACCACTAACGGACCAATTATGGAACTACCGCTCGAAAACGACTTTACATCGCGCCATTATTATTTCTTCTATCTCCCCACATTAAAGATCTAGCGCTCGTCGGTTTATCAATTTACTGACAAATTAATTCACCGACTTCTTGGTTTCCGAGATTAGTACCACTCGACCTTTTATTATACCGAACATAAAGTTCACTGGCCAGGTTTAGTATAATAACCTTACGAGCTCATCTCGGGAGCACCATCAACCCGGCGAACCGGTACGTGGATTCCTCCGACTAGCAACGGCACGCAAGAAGCTAAACACCGCATACCCAACTTACCGAGGTATTGGCCTCAATTGACCTCACTCTTTGGCAAATCAAAGCACACGACACCCAACCCTCACGCCCGTCCCAATCTCGGGATTGAGAGACAGAATACTAGGACCGAATTGACTACGCCGATCAGTACAAGTCAATTCTATCCAAACTGGTCGTGCTCAATATGCCCCGGGCATATCTGTGTGATTTAAACTAGTCTAGATAAACCAATTTCCAAACCACACAATAACCTATACCGATAGTATGTTCAGACTATCTCGGTTACGAGCATACTTTTTATATATCAATACTTTAACCAATAACGGTATCTACTGTGTTTGTCGACACCCCGTTATCTAGTTCTATGATATAAAGGAACAGATTTATACTGAAACAAAATGATATGTCATCTGTGGATATTAGTTTTTGATACAAGCCATAGCTTTTCTGTATTCAAAACTAACAATCTCCCACTAATACTCAAAGCTATGCTAAGAAGTACAAAAACTGTCCAACCCGCTATTACACTGCTGTCATAATGAAATCTCCAAAACACCTTTAAGCTCACTAACATGGCTCCCTCAAGAATCTGACTCCCATGCCCTCCACATGTCTCTCAAAGACCTTTAGGGTCAATGGCTTTGTGAAAGGATCTGCATGGTTGTCATCTGATACTATCTTGGCCACGGTCACGTCTCCCCTCTTTACGATCTCTCGTATCAGGTGGTACTTGCGCTCTATGTGTTTACTCGCCTTATGAGCTCGTGGTTCCCTCGAGTTAGCAACTGCACTATTGTTATCACAATAAACTGTGATAGACCTAGGCAACTCAGGAACCACATCTGAGTCCATCCGGAAGTTCCTGAGCCACACAGCCTCTTTCGCTGCCTCTGAAGCGGCAACGTACTCGGCCTCCATGGTAGAGTCCGCCGAGCATTTCTGCTTGACACTCTTCCATATTGTGGCTCCACCTCCTAGAGTAAACACAAACCCAGAGGTAGACTTACTCTTGTCCAAATCACCTTGAAAGTCCAAATCTGTGTAACCCAATGGTACAAGCTCCTGCGTTCTATAAACTAGGACACAATCTTTCGTCCTGCGCAAGTACTTGAGAATGCATTTTACTGCCTCCCAGTGAGCCTTCCCAGGGTTACTCTGATATCTGCTAACCATGCCAACGGCAAAGCAAATATCAGGCCTCGTGCACAACATAGCATACATGAGGCTACCCATTGCAGAAGCATAGGGTACCGCCTTCATGGCATCTATCTCCTCAGCAGTCTTAGGACACTGCTCCTTAGACAAATGCACCCCATGTCTGAAAGGTAGTGAACCCTTCTTGGAGTTCTGCATGTTAAAACGGGCCAGAATCGTATCTATGTAGGATGCCTGAGGGAGAGTCAGAGAACGTCTCCTACAATCTCGAATAATCTTGATCCCAAGGATATGTCCAGCCTCTCCCAAATCCTTCATATCGAATTGCCTGGACAGCCATGCCTTTACGTCTGACAACACCTTCTTACTGTTGCCAATAAGAAGAATGTCATCTACGTAAAGTACGAGGAACACCACTATATCACCATCACGCCTACTATAAACACACTGCTCATCCGGACACTGAGTGAATCCATAGGACTGGATAACCTCGTCAAAACGGATGTTCCAAGATCTGGATGCTTGCATCTCTATCCTGAATAACCTCATTGTAGTTAACTGGGTCTAGTTCACGAGCACCAGGGATAAAGTCCGAAGACTCACCCAAACCCATGTACCTCTCGGGCTGTCTCACAACCCTCCCACTACGACGAGGCGCAGCCTATGTAAGAGCATCATCTGTGATAGTGTGTGCAGTCTCTTGTGGTGTATCTTCCTGTACGTGTGCATCTGGAATAATGGACTGACTTCTAAGCTCTTCCAATACTACCTTGTTGCTTGACTTGTGATCTAAAATATAGTCCTCCTCAAGAAATCTGGCATTGGTGCTGACCACCACCTTCTGATCTTGAGGACTATAAAATAAACCACCTCTCGTTCCTTTGGGGTAGCCTACAAACAGCATAACCTTAGATCTCGCCTCTAACTTGCCTGCATCTGCCTCGAGCACATGTGCTGGACAACCCCAAATCCTGAGATGTCTCAGACTAGGCTTGCGCCCACTCCACAACTCTACTGGGGTCGTAGGCACAGACTTAGATGGCACAAGGTTGAGGATAAAACACGCTGTATCCAAGGCATAACCCCAAAACGAGATAGGCAACTCACTAGTTTCTGTGTTTTGCATTACTGGGGAGTATATCTTGAAAACCAATTGTCATGTAGAGTCTAAAAAATAAAGACAAATGACTCCCACTGCAACAACAGAAACTCTGGTAGTATCCCCAAGGTAGACCTGCAACTCTCCCTCTCTAAGCAGCCGGGTCACTTGGAACCCCTGCAAAGAATTACAAACGTGATCAGTGGCTCCCGAATCCACACACCAAGTATTCGTGGGAATCGCCGCTAATCACGTCTCAGTAACTAGGGAAAATTTACTTTTAACCTCGAGGCTTTGGGCAATCCTTCTTCCAATGTCCTACTTTGCCACACTTAAAACATTTGCCTTTCGGCTTTTGCTTCTTGGCAATGCCTGCCTTGGGTCCATGATTAGTTCCTGCTCTCTGGCCTCTCTTCCTCTCTTGCTTCCTGGCTTTGGGCCCAGCAGAGGAACCTGAGGGACCAACAGTAGCAAAAGCTTGCTTCTTCTCAGCGAATAGGCCCTCGGCTGACACCAATGTAGTCATGAGCTCGGGGAGTGAATATGAGAGCTTGCCCATATTATAGTTCAACCGAAACTGCTCAAAAACTGGGAGGCAAGCTCTGGAGAATGATATCGACCTGGGTCTCCCCATCAATATCACCTCCCAGTACCTCGATCTCATTGATGCAACTGATCATGTCCAGCACGTGATCCCTCACTGAAATGCCCTCAGCCATTCTAGCATTCATGAGTTTCCTCATAGCTGACTGCTTGGCTACCCTGCTTAAGGGGACACTCCTCAGTAAGCACGTACTTGTAACCCTCAGCGGTAAGGACAATGTCCAGGTTACGTTTCCAGTCAATATAGTTTGGACTCGTGAGTTTATTTTGGTTCAAAAATGACAGCTAGCGGGTTGAACGACATATCAACTGAAAATAATGAAAAAAAAACATGTCTCAGTATACTTTTCGAAAATATTGAAAAATCCTCAGAAAAGAAATATAATCTTCTACCGACATCTCTCCCACCGGGATTAACGCAGGTCACGTAGGTGAACGTCTACGCCAACCCACATTCGTTCGAGAATGACCAAAGTCCATTAATCTCATTATCTGACCAACGATCTTATGATCAATGAAATTAATAGTCGATAATTTTAGCCGTACACGTAAATAGTGTTACCTCGTAGGAGGGATACTATAAACAGTACACTAAGTATATGCCATTACGTGACTTCTAAGTTTGTTACTTAGGGTACTAATGCGCCTCGGTAGCGAGGGTGTCGCAACTTTTCCCAATTAAACGCACTATAGTCATCCCTTTAGAAATTCATTCCAGCGATATCTGTGATTGAAAACTCATCCGTAGGGAAGCCGTTTAACCACATCGCCAATGAACCCGTAATGGAGGCCATGGGGCTATTAACCAACCCGCTCCCACTTAGATTTTTAAAATAATTTAAATTCGCCTTAGTTTTCTCGGTTTTCCATTTCGGTTTTCTACGTAATTAGGAATCACCCAAAAATTACGAAAAACTAAAATCCGGGCTTTCTCGGTTTTCTACGTAATTAGGAATCACCCAAAATTACGATAAACCAAAATCCCACGTAATTAGGAATCACCCAAAATTACGATTAAACCAAAACTTGCGAATGTAATTAAGTTTGAGGATTTTTACGTTTTAACATGCAATATCTTAACTATGGATATTCGCACCCATAAAACCGTTGGAGTTTTAATATGCGAATAATCTACCTTAGTTAATTGCACATTACCTTTTTGAAAAACTTTTGGTTTGAATTTCGTTCATGCAAAATAAAACGAAAATCACACAATCAACGAAAAAATCATAAATACGGGAAATTAAATAAAATAAAATTTCCCGACTATTATGGCCTTCTCTATCGTTGATTCTTTGACGCCTCGGTGACACTTCCCGTCGTGTCGCTCCCACTCGTTATTTGGATTCCTCTCGATTCGCCCGGGTTTTCTCGGTTTATTCCGTAATTATGAATCACCCAAAATTACAATAAACCAAAACCCGCGAATATAAGTTACCCAAAATAACGTCTTCGTCATAGTACAAAAATTCCTATATACAAAGGCGTTTTTCTAGGAATTTAAAGACGACATGATTAGATCAAATCCTACTACAAGATTTTTCTAATCCTACACGGCTTCCAGCTCGTGGTTATTACTATTACAGAAATTTCCATTCAAAAATAAAACGAGCCCGGACATGTCCCGGGGTTTATGAATGAAAATTAAATTTCTACCATAATAGCCGGGAAACCAATAACCACCTGTTTATACATTTCGACAAAAATAATAATGCCAAAATAAAGCCGTGTAATAAATCAAACAAGTATAAGACCGAAACCAACGCTTTGATACCAATTTGAAGGAAAACTGAACAAGCCCGGGCTAAATCGAAAACCTCACTTTCGTGCTATGCATTCCAGAATCGGAAGCTTTCGACCAAGCTCAGGCTCAAATTAGTTTACCCATGAACGGATCTAGGCTTATACTTATTTAATTTATTAATCGGGACACAAAAAATTGAATCTTTAATTAAAGCGGAACTTAAAGATTATACCTTTTGTAGCGAAGTCCCTCGATTAAAGAATACCAAATATTCAGCGACGATTTCCAGAAGAAATCCAAAGAATTCTCCAATACGACTCCGAGATAGTGTGGGCTATCGTCTACGGAGTTACCCACGGCAAATCAATGGAAAAACAAGAAACTTGCTTTGCAAGAAACTCAAAACTGCCCACTAATTAACCCCAATTGCTGCCGCTAATAACAACCAAACTGTCGCCTAAAGAAAACCAATTCAGCCCCTTTGATCGGACTCCAAAACCCGCTACGATCTGCACCACCACTGCTGCGGATCACCGAGATGAACAAGAGATCAACACAGCAGCAGCAGGATCAGCACCCGGGTCAGGAAACCAATCGCAAGAACTGGGCGGCGAAAACTGATCCGCCGCAGTCCTGAAACTGGGCGAATAAGATCAGCCCTCAGCACTGATTTCTGGGCGAACAAAAACAGCCCTCAGCACTGATTTCTGGGCGAACAAGATCAGCCCTTCAGCGCAGATTTCTGGGCGAACAAAATCAGCCCTTCAGTAAAGATTTCTGGGCGAACAAAATCATCCCATCATTGCTGAATACTGGGCGAATAAAATCAGCCCATCATTGCTGAATACTGGGCGATCTGGGCGGACTAGGCGGACAATGAAAACTACTGCACCGGAACTGGATTGATGATGAACCCACTGTGCCGGAACTGGGTTGATGATGAACCCGCTGCAGAAGGGAAAAAAAAAACAGCAGCGGATGAAGAACCCAGCAGCAGATCAACCTGGGTTGTTGAAGAAAACCCCAGAACGCTCGATCTGGGTTGTTGAAGAAAACCCCGCAGCGTTCAACCTGGGTTGCCAAAAAAAAACAGAACACTCGATCTGGGTTGTTGAAGAAAACCCCTCAGCGTGCAACTTGGGTTGTCGAAGAATAACCCAGAATGCTCGATCTGGGTTGTCCAAGAAAAAACCCCAGAACATTCAATAATAATCACTAAGCAGCAGCAAAAATACTGGGGTTTTATGGGCTTGAGTTTTCTGCGAAGAAGAAAGTTTTCTTAGCTGACTTCAAGAAGAAGTTTCGACGAGGAAGACAAACTTCTCACTCTAAGCTAAAACTTTCTCTCACTACCTCTTACTTGGGTGTCAAGTTTCTTAATCGATTTCTTGCCCAATAAGTTGTATTTATAGGAGCTTCTAAGGAGACCTAATGGGCTCTCGAGTTAGGCCTTAAAATTTGACTTTCGTTGACCGCTTAGTCTTCCCGACTAATCAACTCCAATCGACCCTTTTTAAATTAATTTATTTAATCCACTTTGTAAATTTAATTTAATCGAACCCTTAGAATTAATTAATTCAAGATCGAATTAATTTCTAAATTCACTTTGTCGATTAAATATTAATTAAACCCTTCGGATTAATTAATTTACCTTGTCGATTAGTCAAACGCATAATCGGTCGTACCACTAACGGACCAATTATGGAACTACCGCTCGAAAACGACTTTACATCGCGCCATTATTATTTCTTCTATCTCCCCACATTAAAGATCTAGCGCTCGTCGGTTTATCAATTTACTGACAAATTAATTCACCGACTTCTTGGTTTCCGAGATTAGTACCACTCGACCTTTTATTATACCGAACATAAAGTTCACTGGCCAGGTTTAGTATAATAACCTTACGAGCTCATCTCGGGAGCACCATCAACCCGGCGAACCGGTACGTGGATTCCTCCGACTAGCAACGGCACGCAAGAAGCTAAACACCGCATACCCAACTTACCGAGGTATTGGCCTCAATTGACCTCACTCTTTGGCAAATCAAAGCACACGACACCCAACCCTCACGCCCGTCCCAATCTCGGGATTGAGAGACAGAATACTAGGACCGAATTGACTACGCCGATCAGTACAAGTCAATTCTATCCAAACTGGTCGTGCTCAATATGCCCCGGGCATATCTGTGTGATTTAAACTAGTCTAGATAAACCAATTTCCAAACCACACAATAACCTATACCGATAGTATGTTCAGACTATCTCGGTTACGAGCATACTTTTTATATATCAATACTTTAACCAATAACGGTATCTACTGTGTTTGTCGACACCCCGTTATCTAGTTCTATGATATAAAGGAACAGATTTATACTGAAACAAAATGATATGTCATCTGTGGATATTAGTTTTTGATACAAGCCATAGCTTTTCTGTATTCAAAACTAACACCTCCTACTACGATGAGACACCACCTGTGTAGGCGCATCTTCAGTGAGAGATCATGTGCTTCACATGATCAGTAACATCAATGAAATAAAAGTGTTGGGAGGTGAAATTGATCTGGAGAGTTAGATCGATATCATCCTCCAGAGCTTACCTTATAGTTTCAAGTAGTTTTGGGTAAATTATAATATGAATCAAAGAGTTTATACTCTTCCTAAGATACTAACAACACTGGTGTCGACCGAAGGCATCTTCTATGAGAAGAAGTAAGCTTTGGTCACAGTGAAGGTTTCTAGTTCTTTTTCTGTTGCTAAAGGCAAGAACAAGATGAAGAAAAAGACAAAGAAAAATGACGCCAAGCCAGACATCGCAAAGAAGAATAAGCCTAAAGGCAAATACTTCAAGTGTGGTAAGACGGGACACTAGAAATCAGATTGTCCAAAGCTCAAATGTACGATAGTTTTTGCCTTAATTACTGAGACATGTTTAGCAGTGATTCCCACACATACTTGGTGTGTGGATTCAGGCACCACTGATCATGTTTGTAATTCTTTGCAGGGGTTTCAAGTAACCTGGAAGCTTAGAGAATGCGAGCTGGAAGTCTACTTGGGAGACACTATAAGAGTGTTAGTGGAAGCAGTGGGAGTAGTGAGCATAGTTTTCAAAAATTCTAGACTAGATGTACATAATTTTCTTTATGTACCGAGTTTTAGAAAGAACCTTATTCTGGTTTCTAAACTCTTAATGAATGGTTACAAGTTTATTTTTTCTGATATTCTGTTGTTGTTAGAAAAAATGGCAAACTTGTTTGTTCAGGTTCATTAGTAGACAATTTGTTTTTGGTTAAATCAAACTCCCCGGTTGTGCAAACCACAAAATTAAATGGCACATCATCTAAAATGAATTAAACCTATTTTTGGCATCTCAGACAAGGCCATATAAACCTTAGTAGGATTCAATGTTTAGTCGATGATGGACCGTTAAGTTCATAAGAAATCGACAGTTATTCTACCTGCGAATCTTGTTTTGAATGTAAGATGACCAAGAGACCTTTTAAAGCAAAAGGTTATAGAGCCAAAGAAGTATTAGAGTTGATTCACTTTCATGCAATGCATTCCAGAATCAGAAACTTTCAACAAAGCTCAGGCTCAAATTCATTTTCCCTGAATGGATTTAGGCTTATACTTATTTAATTTATTAAATCGACAAACAACGCACAAAGATTCGACCTTTAATTAAAAGTGGTGGGCTAGTGTGACATCCTGGGAGAAACCGGTAAAAATTTTCTCTTTAGTGTATATAGTTAAAATAAATTTGCATATCACATAGGTATTAATAATGATCAGGACCCTAGGAAATAAGTGGGTTAAATGAATTATGGCAGAATTGTAGGGAAAGAATTTAAATTTGGAGAATTAAAAATTTTAGGGTGAAATGGAAAGAGCTTAAAAATCTTGGGGACTTAAACATAAATTGGAAAATTTAAAAAACAAAACTCCTTCTTTCCTTTTCTTTTTCTTCTCTTTCTCTTCTCCTTCTTCTTTCTTTCTTCCTCCTTTACCCAACACAACCCAACTCCACAACCCATCTTTGGCCACTTCGTTTCCGGCCAACCGGCCACCATTTTGGCAAACCGAATATACCAAAATGATCCCCACGATGTAAGGAACAAAACCTTACATTCCGTTCTTCATTTCGTTCCATTTTTTCGTTTGACTAATTTCCCTCCCCGCCGGTTTTTCTCTTCGGTTCCTGCCACTCCGGCCGGAATTTGGTTCCTATCTTACTACAGAAATATTTCTCCTGTCTTGTAGAACAAAACCCAGTACATTTTAGAAGTTGCATGTTGGTGGGTTGAAAACCCTAGTTCGCCGCTCCTCCGCCATCTACCGTCTCTGTCCGGTCCCATTTTGGGTCAACGTTACCATCAGAATGTTTCCCTAAGTGAGGGCTACAAAAGCCCTCAAAAAATTTTGTGTTTGGACCTAGTCGCCGGATCGCCACCGCCGGACCGCCGCCGGACCACCGCCGGACTGCCGCTGCCGCCGCCTCCTTTCTAATCCTTCAAAGTTCAAAACACTCCCCATTGGGTTTCCATTTCATCTCGGCAACTTTGGTGGTAAATCCTTAAAAAGTCAATTAAACCTTGTTTTTATAAACTAAAGATTATTAATTCCTTAGCTTATTTATGAGTAGGTTTAGATTCAATTGGAAATTTAGAGTTAGCTTGGAACTAAAGGGGTTAATTGATGAGTAGTTGTAAATTACAATATTTAGAATAAAGGAACTAAGCTTTAACACTTTATCCATGTCTTAATTAGGAACTTGCCATTTTAAGATAGCTACTAAGTGAACCCCTTTAGTAGGTCTATGGTCATTTAGGTTAGTTGTTCATGATGTCATACCAACGTGTTGTCCTTTGATTGAGGATGGATTAAAGGAATGCTAAGTCTATTTGGGTGGCCACGCACGTAGACTTTCATGGCCCTTAATCCTTACTTAATCTTAAGGAACAATGCAAGTTGGTGTAATGTTATGAAAATAGCTTACATATAAGCATTTCGTACTTTGGAACTTCTAATTTATAAGTTAGAAGTCTTATGAGTTCTTTAATATGTTTAGATATTCCCGACGAATCCCAGGACGACGCTGACCTCTTCCCTGAGTTAGGAGGTTTTTATTACTGATTTGATATCAGGTGAGTGGCTCCCCCTTAGATGTGCTTGTTGTTCTGAATAGGAGTACACCGGTATGTTCTATGGACATACAGGCGTAACCTAGGAAGGACCTGGATTACATTCAAAGTTTTATTATGCTTGTGTTTGGTTTATATTCTGTATAGAGGATTATGGCCTTGCCGGCACATAGGTTTCAGTCATGTATATTATGTTGTGCTGTTAGTTGACTATGTGCCTGTTTTGAATGATTTTGTGGTATTTGGGTTATTGTATTTTCAGTCGTTATGCTGCCAAAATCTCTGTAGAGTCTATGGCACGACCGTATAATTATTTGTACTAATTGTTGTATGATTTATTTAAGAGTCATGGTTGTGTTTGCATTTTTTGGGGGCCCCGCCCTTTCCATGCCGGCCTACTAGGTAGGGGCAGGATTGAGGCCTAGTACATAGGACAGGTATGGCCCGGGGTACCTTTGGTGGCTCGGCGGATATTGGTGGCTCGGTTGATAACGGGTGGGATGCCCGTTTCCGTTGGTTGGTACAGATCCAGGTTTGTTGGTTATTTTTGTATGCGCATTATGTGGTTATTTGTTATAACATTGGCATGTTATTTGGGCACGTTAGGAATACATGACTGTTGTTGTAGGTTGTTCTTCTGTTTGTTGTTTTTCAATTATACTGTTGGGTCCAGGAGGTGACCCTCACTAGGTATGCGATTTTGCATACTTATGTCCATTTTTCTCTTTGAATGTGATCCAGGTAAGAGCTTCCTGCATGAGACTTGAGAGCAGTTTCGGGGAAATAATGGGTTGAATTTGTATAACCACTTTAGTAGTTGTATTAACTGGATTAGGTAGTTGACTTGTAAGATTCAGTTGCTGAAACAGGATTCGAGCTTTATGTAGTACTTTTTGATGTTGGAATTGTGACATTATCCTTGTTCGCATTTACGCAGTTTATTTTGTTTGAGCTATCCAATAAATTAATTTGCAATGCAGGTTTTGATTTTAATTAGCTCATTAGAGCCTTGTTATCAGTTTAGAAAGGTCAGGTGCTTTTTGGGTCCTGACAGCTAGTGTCTGCGGAGTAGCCCAAAGTAAAACAAAGAAATCCCAAGGAAACCCACTTCTAAAAAACTAAATCTGCCTCAAACAGAATCAGCCCGGAGACTCCAATATCTACTGCCACTTGCCGCCGGGATTCCTAAAGTCCGGCCACCCAACCGCCACTCCCTAACCATGCTCTAGACGGTCCCCACCATGGATCACCAACACAAAGAAGAGATCGATGAGATGAGCAACCAGATCGTCGCACCGGGAAATTAAACGGCAACCAGTGAACTCGCCAGAATCGTAAAACCATGGGACTGAAATCCAAACGGTCGGTCGGCGGAAAAAGAGTCCGAGAAATCATGGGTTAAATTTAATCAAATGAGAGAAATCAAAATCGACTTCGAGAAAAATTAGGAAGAAAGATCTCTCTATAGATTTCTCTTTCTCACTCTAGAGTTGCCTCTCTAAGTTTCCTTATGTCTTCAAATGCCTAATAATGGATATTTATAGGGAGCTTCTAAGGAGGCCTAGTGGGCCTTTGAGTTGGCCCTTTTATTTTGACTTTCGTTGACTCCTTAGTCTTTCTTAGACTATTCAACTCCAATTGATCTTTTCAAATTATTTCTTAACCCACTATGTTAATTTAATTTAATCGAACCCTTAGGATTAATTAATTCATATAGAATTAATTTCTTAATCCACTTTGTCAATTAAATATTAATTAAACCTTTAGGATTAATTAATTCACTTTATCGATTAGTCAAATACATAAGTAGTCGTACCACTAACGGACCAATTATGGAACTACCGCTCAAAAATGACTTTACATCGCACCACTTTATTTTTTTTCTATCTCCTCACATCGAAGATCCAGTGCTCGTCGATTTATCAATTTGCTGACAAATTAATTCACCGACTTCTTGGTATCCGAGATTAGTACCACTCGACATTCTTATTATACCGGACATAAAGTCCACTGGCCAGATTTAGTATAATAATGAAGGAAAACTGAACAAGCCCGGGCCAAATCGAAAACCTCACTTTCGTGCAATGCATTCCAGAATCGGAAGCTTTCGACCAAGCTCAGGCTCAAATTAGTTTACCCATGAACGGATCTAGGCTTATACTTATTTAATTTATTAATCGGGACACAAAAAATTAAATCTTTAATAAAAGCAGAATTTAAAGATTCTACATTTTGTAGCAAAGTCCCTTGCTTAAAGAAAAATCCAATCTTTGTTGCGATTCCAATAGAAATCCAATAGATATCTCCATAGAAACTTTGAATATTGCGTGGGCAATAATCTATCGAAGTCTAATTGCTTAGCCCACAAGGAAATCACTCAAATTGGATTCAATTTTGTATCCAAAATCTGATTGAACAAGAAATAAATTTCGCCCTTTGCACTCGAAAAATCTGCTGCTGTACTTCACTTAGAAAACCCACTTCAGGCTGCTGTTAATCGATCCTAACCACGCTGTGATCTAGACAAGGAAGACCGGTGGATCACCCATCAACCGAAAGAGATCAACACCAGCTTCCTCGAATCAAATAAAGGCAGCATGAACCCAAAAACAGCGCCGGAAAAAACCCTCTTCACTGCAGCAGTTCGGGCGAAAAAAAAAAAAAGCAAAGATCTGGCAAAAATCTGGACAGCCAACTGGACAGTTCAATCTTTGGAATGAATCCAATTCGAAGAACAAGAAATGTAGTTCATTTTTGAGAAAGAATTATTGAAGAAAAATTCTCTCTCTATAACCTTCTTGCTCAAGAAAGGGGCAAGATTTGTCTTGCAAGATTTCCTTAGGTTTTCTTGGGCTTCAAGTCTTCTATTTATAGGAGCTCGATTGGAGACCTAATGGGCTCTCGAGTTAGGCCTTTTAATTTGACTTTCGTTGACCGCTAAGTCTTCCCGACTAATGAACTCCAATCGACCCATTTAAATTAATTTATTTAATCCACTTTGTTAATTTAATTTAATTGAACCCTTATAATTAATTAATTCAAATAGAATTAATTTCTAAATTCACTTTGTCGATTAAATATTAATTAAACCTTTTGGATTAATTAATTCACCTTGTCGATTAGTCAAATGCATAATCGGTCGTGCCACTATCGGACCAATTATGGAACTACCGCTCGAAAACGACTTTATATCGCGCCATTATATTTTATTCTATCTCCCCACATTAAAGATCTAGCGCTCGTCGGTTTATCAATTTACTGACAAATTAATTCACCGATTTCTTGATTTCCGAGATTAGTATCACTCGTCCTTTTATTATACCGAACATAAAGTTCACCGGTCGGGTTTAGTATAATAACCTTACGAGCTAATCTCGGGAGCACCATCAACCCGGCGAACCGGTACGTGGATTCCTTTGACTAGCAACGGCACGTAAGAAGCTAAATACCGCATACCCAACCTACTGAGGTATAGGCCTCAATCGACCGTACTCTTTAGCAAATCAAAGTATACGATATCCAACCCTCACGCCCGTCCCAATCTCGGGATTCAGAGATGGAATACTAGGACCGAATTGACTATGCCGATCAATATAACTAAATTCTATCCAAACTAGTCGTGCTCAATATGCCCCGGGCATATCCGTGTGATTTAAACTAGTTTAGATAAACTAATTTCCAAACCACACAATAACCTATACCGATAGTATGTTCAGACTATCTCGGTTACGAGCATACTTTTTATATATCAATACTTTAACCAATAACGGTATCTACTGTGTCTATCCACACCCCGTTATCTAGTTTTATGATATAAAGGAACAAATTTATACTGAAACAAATTGATATGTCAACTGTGGATATTAGTTTTTTGATACAAGCCATAGTTTTTCTGTATTCAAAACTAACAATCTCCCACTAATACTCAAAGCTATGCTAAGAAGTACAAAAAACTGTCTAACCCGCTATTACACTGCTGTCATAATGAAATCTCCTGAACACCTTTAAGCTCACTCACATGGCTCTCTCAAGAATCTGACTCCCATGCCCTCCACATGTCTCTCAAAGACCTTTGGGGTCAACGGCTTGGTGAAAGGATATGCAAGGTTGTCATCTGAAGCTATCTTGGCCACGATCACGTCTCCCCTCTTTACGATCTCTCGTATCAGGTGGTACTTGCGCTCCATGTGTTTATTCGCCTTATGGGCTCGTGGTTCCCTCGAGTTAGCAACTGCACCATTGTTATCACAATAAACTGTGATAAACCTAGGCAACTGAGGAACCACATCTAAGTCCATCAGGAAGCTCCTGAGCCATACAGCCTCTTTCGCTGCCTCTGAAGCGGCAACGTACTCGGCTCCATGGTAGAGTTCGCCACGCATTTCTGCTTGACACTCTTCCATATTATGGCTCCACCTCTTAGAGTAAACAAAAACCCAGAGGTAGACTTACACTTGTCCAAATCACCTTGAAAGTCCAAATCTGTGTAACCCAATGGTATAAGCTCCTACGCTCTATAAACTAGGACGTAATCTCTCGTCCTGTGCAAGTACTTGAGAATGCATTTTACTGCTTCCCAGTAAGCCTTCCCAGGGTTACTCTGATATCTGCTAACCATGCCAACGGCAAAGCAAATATCAGGCCTCGTGCACAACATAGCATACATGAGGCTACCCACTGCAGAAGCATAGGGTACTGCTTTCATGGCATCTATCTCCTTAGCTGTCTTAGGACACTGCTCCTTAGACAAATGCACTCCATGCCTGAAAGGTAGTGAACCCTTCTTGGAGTTTTGCATGTTAAAACGGGCCAGAATCGTGTCTATGTAGGATGCCTGAGAGAGAGTCAGAGAACGTCTCCTACGATCTCGAATAATCTTAATTCCAAGGATATGTCTAGCTTCTCCCAACTCCTTCATATCGAATTGCCTGGACAGCCATGCCTTTACATCTGACAACACCTTCTTACTGTTGCCAATAAGAAGAATGTCATCTACGTAAAGTACTAGGAACACCACCATATCACCATCACGCCTGCGATAAACACACTGCTCATCCGGACACTGAGTGAATCCATAGGATTGGATAACCTCATCAAAATGGATGTTCTAAGATCTGAATGCTTCCTTAAGTCCATAAATGGACCTCCTAAGCCTGCATACCTTGTGCTCTTGGCGCTTAACAATGAAGCCCTCTGGTTGCTGCATAAAGATGGTCTCCTCAAGACTTCCATTAAGGAAAGCTTTCTTGACGTCCATCTGCCAAATCTCATAATCCATATGAGCAGCTATGGCCAAGAGAATCCGGATTGACTTAAGCATAGCTACCGGGAAAAAGGTCTCCTCATAATCGATCCCTTCTTTCTGAGTATACCCCTTTGCTACAAGCCTAGCCTTGAAGGTCTCAACCCCCCCCCCCCCCCCGTCAGATCCTCTCTTTTGCTTGTAGACCCATTTGCACCCAATAGGCCTAAACCCATCAGGAAGATCTACCAGCTCCCAGACTTGATTTGAGTCCATAGAATCCATCTCAGCAATTATTGCTCTCTGCCAAGAATCTGCATCTTTATCCTGGAGAGCCTCATTGTAGTTAACTGGGTCTGGTTCATGAGTGCCAGGGATATAGTCCGAAGACTCACCTAAACCTATGCACCTCTTGGGCTGTCTCACAACCCTCCCACTACGACGAGGCGCAGCCTGTGCAAGAGCATCATCTGTGATAGTGTGTGCAGTCTCTTGTGGTGTGTCTTCCTGTACGTGTGCATCTGGAATAGTGGACTGATTTATAAGCTATTCCAATACTACCTTGCTGCTTGACTTGTGATCTAAAATATAGTCCTCCTCAAGAAATCTGGCATTGGTGCTGATCACCACCTTCTGATCCTGAGGACTATAAAATATACCACCTCTCGTTCCTTTGGGGTAGCCTATAAACAGCATGGCCTTGGATCTCGCCTCTAACTTGCCTGCATCTGCCTCGAGCACATGTGCTGGACAACCCCATATTCTGAGATGTCTCAGACTAGGCTTTCGCCCATTCCGCAACTCTGATGGGGTCACAGACTTAGATGGCACAAGGTTGAGGATAAAACATGTTGTCTCCAAGGCATAACCCAAAACGAGGTAGGCAACTCACTGTAACTCATCATCGATCTAACCATCTCCATAAGAGTCCTGTTCCTCCTCTCTGCTACACCATTCTACTGGGGTGTGCCAGGTGCAGACAACTGGGTCTGAATACCCTCCTCTGACAAATAGGATCTAAATTCACTAGAGAGGTATTCATCACCGTGATCAGACCGCAGTGACTTGATACTCTTACCCAGATGGTTCTCCACCTCAGCCTTGAATTGTCTGAACTTGCCAAAGCATTCAGACTTGTGGCGCATGAGGTATATGTATCCATATCTAGAGTAATCATCCGTGAAAGTCATGAAATACTCATAACCACCTCTAGCCTGAACTGACATAGGCCCACACACGTCAGAATGAATCAGCTCTAAAACCTCTTTGGCCCTATACCCCTTTGCCTTGAAAAACCTCTTGGTCATTTTACCCCCCAATCAGGACTCACAGGTCGAATAGCTGTCAATATCTAGTAAGTCCAAAGACCCACTCTTGACCAACCTTTGAATCCTACTAAGGTTGATATGACCTAGTCTCAGGTGCCAAAGATAAGTCTGATTCAAAGGGGAATACTCTTTTCTCTTATTATGATTCGGTGATGAGTTACTAGTTTCTGTATTTTGCATTACTGGGAAGTATGTCTTAATTAAAAACAAATTGTCAACCAATGTACCGGAACATATAAGTTTCTGGACTTTTCTAATAAATATAGATCTATCAGAAAAAACACACTTATAACCATCCAAAACAAGTTTAGAAACTGAAAGTAAGTTCTTGCGAAAACTGGGTACATAAAGACAATCTCTCAACAATAAAGTAGAGTCCGAAAAATAAAGACATAAAACACCCACTGCAGCAACAGAAACTCTGGTAGTATCCCCAAGGTATACCTGCAACTCTCCCTCTCTAAGCAGCCGGGTCACTTGGAACCCCTGCAAAGAATTACAAACATGATCAGTGGCTCCTGAATCCACACACCAAGTATCTGTGGGAATCGTCGCTAAACACGTCTCAGTGACTAGGGAAAATTTACACATACCTCGAGGCTCTGGGTAGTCCTTCTTCAAATGTCCTGCTTTAACACACCTGAAATATTTGCCTTTCGGCTTCTGTTTCTTGGCAATGCCCGCCTTGGGTCCATGATTGGCTCCTGCTTTCTGGCCTCTCTTCCTCTTTTGCTTCCTGGCTTTGGGCCCAGTAGAGGAACTTGAGGGACCAACAGTAGCTAAGGCTTGCTTCTTCTCAGCGAATAGGCTCTCAGTAGACGCCAATGTAGTCATGAGCTCAGAAAGTGAATATGAGAGATTCCCCATATTATAGTTCAATCGAAACTGCTCAAAACTGAGAGGCAAGCTCTGAAGGATGATATCGACCTGGGTTTCCCCATCAATCTCACCTCCCAATACCTCAATCTCATTGATGCAACCAATCATGTCCTGCACGTGATCTCTCATTGAAGTGCCCTCAGCCATCTTAGCATTCATGAGTTTCCTCATAGCTGACTGCTTGGCTGCCCTGATGTCCAAACATCTCCCTGAGGTTGAGCATCATATCGTAGGCTGAGGTCATCTGCTGATGCTGGTGCTACGATACACTTGACATAGAAGCCAAGATGTAGCACCTGGTCATCTCATCAGCCTTCTGCCACCTCGTATATGGCTCTCGCTGCTCAGGGGTGGCATCATCGCTGGGCTTAGGGGGACACTCCTCAGTAAGCACGTACTTGTAACCCTCAGCGGTAAGGACAATGTCCAGGTTACGTTTCCAGTCAATATAGTTTGGACCGGTGAGTTTGTTTTGGTTCAGAATGACAGCTAGCGGGTTGAACGAAATACCAACTGAAAATAAACAATTCAAGTTTCAGTATACTTTTTCGAAAATATTGAAAAATCCTCAAAAACAAATATAATCCTCTACCGACATCTCTCACGCCAAGATTAATGCATGTTACGATAGGTGAACGTCTACACTAACCCACATTCGTTCAAGAAGAACCGAAGTTCATTAATTTCATTATCTGACCAACGATCTTATGATCAATGAAATTAATAGTAGATAATTTTAGCCGTACCCGAAAATAGCGTAACCTCGATGGGAGGGATACTAAAAATGGTACACTAAGTGTATGCAATTATGTGACTTTTAAGTTTGTTACTTAGGATACTAATGCGCCTCGGATGGAGAGGGTGTCGCAACTTTCTACAATTAATCACACTATAGTCATCCCTTTAGAAATTCATTCCGGTGATATCCGTGGTTGAAAACTCATCCGATAGGGAGGAAGGTCTAAGCCAACACGCAAGTTTAACCACATCACCAATGAACCCGTAATGGAGGCCATGGGGCTATTAACCAACCCGCTTCCACTTAGATTTTGAAACTTGAGGATTTTTACGTTTTAACATGCAATATCTTAACTATGGATATTCGCACCCATAAAACCGTTGGAGTTTTAATATGCGAATAATCTACCTTAGTTAATTGCACATTACCTTTTAAAAACATTTTGGTTTGGTTTTCGTTCATGCAAAATAAAACGAAAAACACACAATCAACGATAAGATATAAATACAGGAAATTAAAATAAATAAAATTTCCTGACTATTATGGCCTTCTCTATCATTGATTCCTTGACGCCTCGGTGACATGTCCCGTCATGTCGCTCCCACTCGTTATTTGGATTCCTCTCGATTCGTCCGGGTTTTCTCGGTTTTCTACGTAATTAGGAATCACCCAAAATTACGATAAACCAAAACCCGCAAATATAAGTTACCCAAAATAACATCTTCGTCATAGTAAATAAATTCCTATATACAAAGGCATTTTTCTAGGAATTTAAAGACGACATGATTAGATCAAATCCTACTACAAGATTTTTCTAATCCTACACGGCTTCCAGCTCGGGGTTATTACTATTACAGAAATTTCCATTCAAAAATAAAAGAAGCCCGGACATGTCCCGGGGTTTATGAATGAAAATTAAATTTCTACCATAATAGCCGGGAAACCAATAACCACCTGTTTATGCATTTTGACAAAAATAATAATGCCAAAATAAAGCCGTGTAATAAATCAAACAAGTATAAGACCGAAACCAACGCTCTGATACCAATTTGAAGGAAAACTGAACAAGCCTGGGCTAAATCGAAAACCTCACTTTCGTGCAATGCATTCCAGAATCGGAAGCTTTCGACCAAGCTCAGGCTCAAATTTGCTTACCCATGAATGGATCTAGGCTTATACTTATTTAATTTATTAATCGGGACACAAAAAATGAAATCTTTAATAAAAGCGGAATTTAAAGATTCTACCTTTTGTAGCGAAGTCCCTTGCTTAAAGAAAAATCCAATCTTTGTTGCGATTCCAATAGAAATCCAATTGATATCTCCGTAGAAACTTCGAATATTGCGTGGGCAATAATCTATCGAAGTCTACTTGCTTAGCCCACAAGGAAATCACTCAAATGAGATTCAATTTTGTATCTGAAATCTGATTGAACAAGAAATAAATTTTGCCCTTTGCACTCAAAAAAACTGCTGTTGTACTTCACTTAGAAAACCCACTTCAGGCTGCTGTTAATCGATCATAACCACGCCGTGATCTAGACAAGAAAGACCGGTGGATCACCCATCAACCGAAAGAGATCAACACCAGCTTCCTCGAATCAAACGCACGCAGCATGAACCCAAAAACAGTGCCAGAAAAAACCCTCTTCGCTGCAGCAATTCGGGCAAAAAAAAAACAGCAAAGATCCGGCGAAAATCTGGACAGCCAACTGGAAAGTTCAATCTTTGGAATGAATCCAATTCGAAGAATATGAAATCGAGTTCGTTTTTGAGAAAGAATTATTGAAGAAAAATTCTCTCTCTAGAACCTTCTTGCTCAAGAAATGGGCAAGACTTGTCTTGCAAGATTTCCTTAGGTTTTCTTGGGCTTCAAGTCTTCTATTTATAGGAGCTCGATTGGAGACCTAATGGGCTCTCGAGTTAGGCCTTTTAATTTGACTTTCATTGACCGCTAAGTCTTCCCGACTAATCAACTCCAATCGACCCATTTAAATGAATTTATTTAATCCACTTTGTTAATTTAATTTAATCGAACCCTTAGAATTAATTAATTCAAATAGAATTAATTTCTAAATTCACTTTGTCGATTAAATATTAATTAAACCTTTTGGATTAATTAATTCACCTTGTCGATTAGTCAAATGCATAATCGGTCGTGCCACTATCGGACCAATTATGGAACTACCGCTCGGAAATGACTTTATATCGCGCCATTATATTTTATTCTATCTCCCCACATTAAAGATCTAGCACTCGTCGATTTATCAATTTACTGACAAATTAATTCACCGATTTCTTGATTTATGAGATTAGTACCACTCATCCTTTTATTATACCGAATATAAAGTTCACCGTCCGGGTTTAGTATAATAACCTTACGAGCTCATCTCGGGAGCACCATCAACCCGGCGAACCGGTACGTGGATTCCTTCGACTAGCAAAGGCACTTAAGAAGCTAAACACCGCATACCCAACCTACCGAGGTATAGGCCTCAATCGACCGCACTCTTTGGCAAATCAAAGCATACGATATCCAACCCTCATGTCCGTCCCAATCTCGGGATTAAGAGATGGAATACTAGGACCGAATTGACTACGCCGATCAGTATAATTCAATTCTATCCAAACTGGTCGTGCTCAATATGCCCCGGGCATATCCTTGTGATTTAAACTAGTTTAGATAAACTAATTTCCAAACCACACAATAACCTATACCGATAGTATGTTCAGACTATCTCGATTACGAGCATACTTTTTATATATCAATACTTTAACCAATAACGGTATCTACTGTGTCTGTCCACACCCGTTATCTAGTTCTATGATATAAAGGAACAAATTTATACAGAAACAAAATGATATGTCAACTGTGGATATTAGTTTTTTGATACAAGCCATAGCTTTTCTGTATTCAAAACTAACAAATAAACGTTACGAGCTCATCTCGAGAGCGCTATCAACACCACATACCCAACTTACCGAGGTATAGGCCTCAATTGACCATACTCTTTGGCAAATCAAAGCATACGATATCTAACTCTCACGCTCATCCTAATCTTGGGATTGAGAGACTGAATACTAGGACCAAATTGACTATGCCGATCAGTATTAGTCAATTCTATCCAAACTGGTCGTTCTCAATATACCCCGAGCATATCCGTGTGATTTAATTAGTCTAGATAAACTAATTTTCAAACCACACGATAACCTATACCGATAGTATGTTCAAACTATCTCAGTTACGAGCATACTTTTTATATATAATACTTTAACCAATAACGGTATCTACTGTGTCTTTCCACACCCCGTTATCTAGTTCTATGATATAATGGAACAAATTTAATACTGAATCATAATGATATGTCAACTGTGGATATTAGTTTTTGATACAAGCCATAGCTTTTTTGTATTCAAAACTACCACCACAGACGTGATGGTGTTTCTTGTGGTATATGTAGATGACATTTTATTAATTGAAAACAATAAGAAAGTGTTATCAGACGTAAAGGCATGGCTGTCCAAACAGTTTCATATGAAAGACTTAGGAGAAGTGGGATATATCCTTGGGATCAAGATAATTCAAAAGCGTAGGAAACGTTCACTAACGCTTTCTCAAGCTTCATACATTGACACGATTCTGGCATGTTTTAACATTGAGAACTCCAACAATGGTGTTTTACCTTTCAGACATGGAGTGCATCTATCTAAAGAGCAGTCTATGAAGACTGTAGAGAAGATTGAAGGTACAAAGATAGTTCCTTATGCTTCGGCAGTAGGACATCTCATGTATGCAATGTTGTGTACGAGGCCTGATATTTGCTATGCCGTTGGCATTGTAAGCAGATATCTAAAAAATCCAGGGAAAGCTCATTGGGAGGCAGTAAAATGCATTCTCAAGTATTTGCACAGAATGATAGATCAAGTGTTGGTCTATCAGGTGCCTGAGCTAGTACCCCGAGGTTACACAGATTCAGATTTATAAGATGATAGGGACAAGAGCAAGTCTACCTCAGGGTATTGAAAGATTATCTACTCGGGCCTAGCCGAAAACTCACTTTCGTGCTACGCATTTTAGATTCGGAATCTCTGGCCTGGCCTAGATGCTAGAACAATCACTATTCCAACCCTTGCTTGAAATAACATTGCGCAGGATCTTGGTTTGCACTTATTCGATTTATCACGCAACAAATAAATTCTTAATTAAAAGCGGAAGAATAAGAATTACCTATTAAAGTGTTCACTCTGGTGATTCTCTTGTATGCCTCAAGACTATGATCGTATGTTGTGTGGGCAATAATCTAACGAGCAATTGATAAGCTAATCACCACAATCCACTCACTGGAAAAATTCTGCAGTTCGTCATCGACTGAATTTTAACTGCCGCCACTGTCGGATTTTCCTGCCACCACTGCCTGCCGGTATTAACCACCGACTGCCACCTGAGATTATGCTAGAGGGAGAAAAATGTTTTTTCTCTCTATTTTTCTTGTATTGAAAACTTATGAATTGTATATTGTGTAATAGCTAAGCCCTTGTCTATATATAGAGTTACAAAAGAGACCCCAAGTTGGTTTAGGATTGGCCTTCCTAGTGGGTTTCTGTTTCCTTCAAACCTGTTCCTGGACTAATACACATCCAACTGATACAGTGATTCACTTATCCCTAATCCAGTTCCTGGTATGATTCGCAACCAACTAATACAGGGATTCATTTATCCCCAATCCAGTTCCTGGTATGATTCACAACCAACTGACACAAGGATTAATTAATTACTTAATTAATTAAATCTTTCTTTGTCAATAACCCAATATATAATTAATCGTACCACTAACGGATTAATTATGGCACTACCATCCTACACCAAAATTGCTTCCGGAACAACTTAATTAATTTATTCTTAATCTCCACCCATCAAAGATATAGTGCTCGTTAATTTGTTAATTTACTAATAAATTAATTAATTAACTTCTTTAATTCTGAGACTAGTACCACTCGACCTCTTTACTATACTGGACATAAGTCAACCAGTTTGGTTTAGTATAATAAACATAACGAGCTCATCTCGGGAGCGCATCACCCCGGACGCACCGGTACATGGTTTCCTTTCGACAAGCAGCAGCACACTAAACAACTAAACATGCACACCCAACCTACCGAGACTATTGGCCATAATTGACCTCACCTATTAGTATATCAAAGTACAGTATGCCTAATCCTCATGCCCGCTGGAGTCTAGGGATTAAGAGATAGAATACTGAGAATGATTTGTCTATTAAATCAGTACAAGACAAATCTTTCTAAATGATCAAGTTCAATATGCCCTGGGCATATCTATATGATTCAATTAGTTTAGACAAACCAATTATCCGAATCACATAATAACCTAAACCGACAGTTTGTCCAAAGCTGTCTCGGTTATGAACCTCATTTATATATTATGTCTTTTTACCAATGATGAGATCTACTGTGTCACACAAGACACCTCATCATCTAAATACATAATATAAATGGACAAATATATGCACAAAAAATTAACCAAAAACATTAAATCGATATATTAACTGAGAAATATACAATACAAGCATAGTTTTTGTATTCAATCATAACAATCTCCCACCAATACTTAAGTTGTGCTTTAAGTATGCAACTACATTCAACTCTATACACTCTACTATATATTTAGAAAAACTATCATGGCTCTCATAAGTATATGATCCCCATGCCCTCCATGCGAGCCTCAAAAACTTTTGAAGTCAATGTCTTCGTGAACGAATCTGCAAGGTTATCCTCTGATGCTATCTTAGCCATGACCACGTCTTCCCTCTTGACGATATCTCGTATTAGGTGGTACTTACCCTGTATATGTTTACTTACCTTGTGGGCTCGTGGTTCCTTCGAGTTTGCTACTGCACTGTTGTTATCACAATACACTATGATAGACTTCTGAAAATCAGGAATCACATCTAAGTCCACTGGGAAGTTCTTGAGCTATGCTGCTTCTTTCGCTGCCTTTGATGCGGCAACATATTCAGCCTATACGGTAGAGTCCGCCACACATTTCTGGTTGACACTCCACCAAACTAAGTAATCTCGGGGTACCACCAAACTATGTAATCTCGGTAGAGTCCACTGGCAACATATACTTGCTCTTGTCCCTATCGCATTGGAAATATGGATCTGTGTAATCTCGGGGTACCACCTCAGGCGCCTGATAGACCAATACTTGGTCTCTCATTCTGCACAAATACTTGAGAATGCATTTTACTAGTTCCCAATGAGCTTTCCCATGGTTATTCTGATATCTTCTTACAATGCCAACGACATAACAGATATCAGGCCTCGTACACAACATGGCATAGATGAGACTTCCTACTGCCGAAGCATAAGGAACTATATTCATGGCCTCTATCTCTTCAACAGTCTTAGGAAAGTGTTATTTAGATAAATGTGCTCTGTGTCTAAAAGGTAGAAAACATTTCTTAGAGTTTTGTATGTTAAAACGTGCCAGAATCGTATCTATGTATGAAGCTTGAGAGAGCGTTAACGAATGTTTCCTACGATCTCGAATTATCTTGATCCAAAAGATATGTCCTATTTCCCATATGTCCTTCATATCAAATTGCTTACACAACCATGCCTTTACGTCTGATAACACTTTTTTGTTGTTGCCAATCAATATAATGTTATCTACGTAAAGCACAAGAAACACCATCGCGTTTCCATCACTTCTGCGATATACACATTGCTCCTCCGGACACTGAGTAAATACGTAGAACTGGATTACCTCATGAAAATGGATATTCTAAGATCTTGATGTCTGCTTAAGTCCGTAAATGGACCTCTTAAGCCTGCAAACCTTATGCTCTTGACCTTTCTTAATGAATCCATCTGGTTGCTGCATGAATATGGTTTCCTCAAGACTTCCGTTAAGGAAAGCTGTATTGACATCCATCTGCCATATCTCATAATCTAAATGTGTAGCTATGGCCAAGAGAATCCGGATTGACTTAAGTATGGCTATCCGGAAGAAGATTTCCTCATAATCGATTCCCTTTTTCTAAGTATACCCGTTCGCCACAAGCTTAGCTTTAAAGGTTTCCACCTTTCCGTCAGGTCCTCTCTTGCATTTATAGACCCACTTATATCCAATGGGTTTAAAACCATCAGGTAGGTCAATAAGCTCCCAGACTCGATTGTGGTCCATTGACCCCATCTCGGATATCATTGCCTTGCGCCAAGACTCTGCACTTTATCTCGGAGAGCCTCATTATAGTTTACTGTGTCAGGCTCAGGTGCGCCTGGGACTAGGTTTAAGGCCTCTCCCACACCAATAAACCTGTCGGGCTATCTCACAACCCTTCCACTATAATGAGGCATCAGCTGTGTAGGCGCATTATCTGTGCTATCTTTCGTATTGTGAGGTGTGTCTATTTGTGCTGGTGCTTCAGGATTATCGGTTTATCTCCTGAGCTCTTCTAGTACTATCTTGCTCTTGGGCTTCTGATCTAGGATATAGTATTCCTCTAAAAATCTGGTGTTGGAACTAACCACCACCTTCTGATCTTTAGGACTATAAAACAGACCACCCCTCGTTCCCCTATGATATGCTACAAACAGCATTACTTCTGTTCTTGTATTTAACTTAGCCGCATCTGCCTTAAGCACATGTTGAAGGCACGGTTTTAGATGGTACAAGATTAAGGATGTCCATTGCTATTTCTAAGGCATATCCCCAGAACGAACTCGGCAAATTACTAAAGCTCATCATTGACTTAACCATTTCCATGAGAGTTCGATCCTTCTTTTTGCTACACCTTTCTGCTGTTGGTTTTGAATACATAAAAGCTATTGCTTGTATGAAAAACTAATATCCACAGTTGACATATCATTTTGTTTCAGTATTAAATTTGTTCCATTATATCATAGAACTAGATAACGAGGTGTGAAAAGACACATTAGATCTCGTTATTGGTTAAAGTATTGATATATAAAAGAATGTTCATAACTGAGATAGTCTGAACATACTATCGGTATAGGTTATAGTATGTTTGGGAAATTAGTTTGTCTTGAGAAATTAAATCATACGGATGTGCCTGGGGCATATTGAGCACCACAAGTTTGGATAGAATTAACTTGTACTGATCAGCGTAGTTAATCTCTTAATGAAGGAAAATAGAACAAGCCCGGGCTAAATTGAAAACCTCATTTTGTGCAATGCATTCCAGAATCGAAAGCTTTCGACAAAGCTCAGGCTAAAATTTATTTTCCCATGAACGGATCTAGGCTTATACTTATTTAATTTATTAAATCAACATCTAATGCATAAAGATTACACCTTTAATTAAAAGCGTAAAGATTAAAGGTTATACCTTTGAAGCGAAGTCCAACGCAATAAGAAAAACTGAATATTTACATGCGGATACCACCGAAATCAAAAAGATGACTCCAAGAAAACATTGAATATTGCGTGGGCAATAATCTAACAAAGTCTACTCACAAAGCCCAAGAAAACCCACAAGAAAGTCTCTCAAAAATCGGATTCAAACTGCCCAAAAGATCTGATTAAACTGCTGCCCCTTTTCGCCAAAACTGCTTCTGCTCACGAAAAGTACATCACCAAAATCGATCTAAAAATCCTTTCTTTGTCATGATCTAGACAGCCCACATCATGGATCACCAAAAGAGAGATCAACACAATGAAAAGGCCGAATCAAATGCGCAAAGATTGGATTTTTTCTTCACAAAAACCGAGAAAACAAAACTGGGCAGCTTGGGCAAAAAAATTGGAAAATTTGGCCAACAAAAACTGGGCAGCTTGTGTGTTTAATCCATTTGGGTTGAATCCAATCTTCGAGCAAGCGAGAAATCTAGTTCATTTTTGAGAAAGAATTCTGGAAGATGGAGGAATTCTCTCTAGAACCTTCTCACTCAAGAAAGCAAGAGTTGTCTTGCAAGACTTCCTTAATGTTTCTTTGGCCTTAAGTTTTCTATTTATAAGGAGCTCAAATGGAGACCTAGTGGGCTTTTGAGTTGGCCCTTTTAATTTGACGTTTTTGACCGCTTAGACTTTCCTAGACTAATCAACTCCCATCGACCCATTCGAATTAATTTCTTAACTCACTTCGTTAATTTAATTTAATCAAACCCTTAGAATTAATTAATTCATATATAATTAATTTCTTAATCCACTTTGTCAATTAAATATTAATTAAACCTTTAGGATTAATTAATTCTTTTTGTCGATTAGTCAAATACATAATTAGTCATACCAATATGCGACTAACTATGGAACTACCGCTCAAAAATGACTTTATATCACCCCACTATATTTTCTTCTATCTCCTCACATTAAAGATCCAGTGCTCGTCGGTTTATCAATTTACTAACAAATTAATTCACCGACTTCTTGGTATCCGAGATTAGTACCCTTCGACCTTTGTATTACACCGGACATAAAGTCCACCGGCGGGGTTTAGTATAATAGACCTTACGAGCTCATCTCGGGAGCACCATCAACCCGGTAAACTGGTACGTGGATTCCTCCAACTAGCAACATCACATAAGAAGCTAAACATTGCATACCCAACCTACCGAGGTAAAGGCCTCAATCGACCACACTTTTTGGCAAATCAAAGCATACGATATCCAACTTTTACGCCTATCCCAATCTCGGGATTGAGAGATTGAATACTAAGATCGAATTGACTACGCCGATCAGTATAAGTCAATTCTATCCAAACTGGTCGTGCTCAATATGCCCCGGGTATATCTGTGTGATTTAATTAGTCTATGTTGGAGAATATGCCCTAATGAGGGCTATTTATGTAAATATACTTTGAGGGTATTTATGTAAATAAGACATTTTTCGCTTGATTGATTGTTTATCAAAGAAGTGAATTTCATGATAGTAATATGCTTGTGCATATTTACATTCATGAAATCGATCCGCCAAAAAAAACACTCCATGGACTAATTAGATCATGAGTGATTCTTTTGAGTAGTACTAGTACTAGGATCCTTAGACCAGAAATCACTACATGGTCTTAGGTGAATTTTAGTGTGCTTTGACATACGCCTAACGGGGCCGTAACAGGTTGCCAAGTACGGGTATGATTGGGTACACTATGAGACACGCTAAGGTATGTAGGTGAAATGACGGGACTACAAATCTCTCTTAAGTGAGAGATGATATCTTGGCCACTTGACAGTGAACTGAAAAGTGCATGGCCATGCCCAAGGAATGATAAGGATATCATTTGCTTGATGGATTCAGTGTAACTAAGAGATCAAGTAAACGTTTAGCTACATAAGGATGATGGTTCCATGCCTTATGCTAAACTGGATATCGATAGAGAGGATCGTACGCAGTTTGCTCGGAAAGGTTGTGTTAAATCTCCATTCGACCCTCCATTCTGAATTGGGTAGTCATTATGTCTTGCTAGAGACCACTAATGACTTATGGATTAATCAATGAGATTGAGTTATCCGTTGCCAATTTGGAATGGGCCTACAGGATCGCACATAAGAAAGTTCAATGATGCAGAATAAGGGTTCTTGCCTACAATAAGTATAATTGTTATACTTAAATAAATAAGATTTAATTAAATGGTTGAATTAAATATTATTGGAAAGTTCTATGGTATTAATTAATAGGTAATTAATTACCTGAGAACAATTGGGATGGGCTGATAAATCAAGGGTCTTAATTGCAATTGAAGTTCTTGACCCATCAGCTAGATCAATGGGTCATGGGTTGATCCATGGGCTTGGTGTATAACCCAAATCATTAAAGTATTATTTAAGGCTGATTTGGAATTAGTAAATATTTTTAAATACTGACTTTGAATCAGTTAAATAATATTTGGTAATAATACTGATTTGGAATATTACTAAAATCAGTTAAGTTATAATTGGATAATTTCAATACTAATTTTGGAAATTAATTTTCTACAAAAATCCTAGGGATATAATTGTAGAAGAGGATTTTTTTTTTGAATTATTCTCATCAGAGAAAATACACAAGATTTCCCAAAATTATCCGGGTGGGCAAGATTGGCTAGCACCAACCTGCGAAGGCTTTCGTGCTTGAGAGTAGAGTATCCTTCAAGGAACGATTTTGGAGACAACAGAACGCCATCTTCCCAGAGGAGCCAGGTGACGTGCGCAACCGATTACGCTTCAAGGGTAAGACCCGATCCTTAGTGTTTAGGATTCTGCCGTTTAATTAGATTAAACGCCTAACCAATTCCCAACAGTGGTATCAGAGCAAGGTTTCTTTGTTTTGAAAAAAAAAAAAATACCTAATTAGAATATAAATGTTATATTTTAATTAAAACCAAAACGAATTGAAATTATTTTCAGAGATTGGTATCGGTAAAATTGTAAATGGTTTTGTCGAAAAAATTCTTTCATTTTTTTTTTCGGATTTTGAAAGTCCCATCCGAAAGTGGTCTTCGTTTCTGGGTTTCAAAACCCTCACAAAAGAAATAACTCTATTCGTTTTCTGGGTTTTCGAAACAAAGACGCTGCTTGGTTTTGAGTTTTTGGTTTCGAAACATGATTTGCTAAGTTGTTTTTTTTTTTTTTTTTGTCTGGGTTCCAAATTTATTGACGAAAATTGGTTTTAAACTGGGGTTTCTAAAACTTGACCGGAAATTGGATTTTTTGATATGTTTTGGTTTCAATATTTGATGGGCTGTTATTGCTTCTTTTCGGTTTGGATCCGGGGGGGGGGGGGGGGGGTTCACCGGAAACATATGGGTTTTTGCTTGTTTTGAATTCTGGGCTGATTTGGTTTTGAATGTTTCTACCGGAAAATTGGATTTCGCGGTACTGGGTTCTGTTGAGTCTGCTGAAAACTGGGCTAAGTCATCGGAAAAACGCAACCATCTGGGTTTTGGTTTTCATATCCTTGCTAGGCAAATTTTAATTTTTTTTCTTTCCTCGTTTTTCCTCTTTTGGGTTCTTCAACTTGGTTGGACACCGGATTTCAAAATCGGGAACTGGGTTCATGTTTGAATTCATATGACAGGATTCATGGATTCTTGCCGGAAAACCATTTGAAAAAAAAAAACGAATTGATCTGGGTTTCTAAATTTTGGCCGGAGAGGGTTTGCGTTTTCTGAAGGGTTTTTGTTTTTGAAAAATGAATTGACCAAAGTTATTTTTCGATGGATTTCAAAATTGGGTTTTGGTTGTTGTCTTCGCCGAGAAACCGGGATCGCCAGAAAGGTTTTCTGGGCGATTCGTTTTCTCTTATCGGAGGTCGGCTGCATCTTCGATCGGCACCGATGGTCGGTCGCCATTTATTCTCGTTCCTCGCATGTCTTCGCAACATCAATCGGGACGGAGATAGCCACTGGCTTCGTCGATCGATCTTGTTGTCTTCGTTGTCTTCGTCGGTCGTGTTTGGCCGAGGAGATGGAGCCGGCAATGTCGGAAGTCGCCAAAAATTGTAGAAAGCCGGCGAATGGAAAAAAAGGTTGAAGATGGAGTGGGCGGCGGGGAAGGGGAAACCCTAATGCCACTTTTGGCTTGAATTACAAAATTACCCCCCCGCCGTCACTAACCCTAAAAGACAACAGTTTTTAAAATGGTTTTAAAATTGCAGAATGGCCCCTGGACTTTGAGTCCTCCTCAAAACCCTAGCCCAGAATTTTATTTAAATTACATAATTGCCCCAAAAAGTTTCATAAAATTAAAATTTTAAAATTTTCTGAATTTTATTTAATAAGATTTTAATTAAATAGTCTTGTTGGATAAAGATAGGATTAATTTGGAATTTTATCCTATAAGTTTAAATTTATCTTAATTAGAATCTTAATTAGATAATTAGATAAATTTTAAAATAATTAAAATAATTAGAAAAGATAAATAAATAAATAAATAAATAAATAGATTAATTAATTTGTTTAAATTTTGAATTGTTATTTATTTTATTTTATTTTATTTTATTTTGATGCTTATTTAAATTGTTTAAATTTTATTTGAAGCATCATAATAATGCAAGCATGTTCATGCATCATTTTGGATAAATGTAAAATGGACAGAAGGATTGATTAAAATGGATCATGACACAATCAATTTTAATTCTGTAATAGCTACACAATCCTTAAAATTAATCGGCTTAAATTAAAATCGGCTTGTATGAGCATATGCATTTTATGTGTTTTCAATGCATGAATTGGGCTTTTAATTTTAACGTTTTAAAAGTTGGGGCCTGCGAGCCAATTTTGAATTTGGGCCTGCGTGCCTATAAAATATCATGTAATAGTTAGGCCCAAAAGGAGGTTCCAAGAGGAGTCCATGGTGGAGCCCACGAACGGAGGCCCAAACATGAAGATTTTAAAAGGCCCTGTAATAGACTAGAGCCCAGTTCATCGCTTTAATTCATTCTTTTACTTATGCAAATGAATGATAAACGAAAATGCATGTTAAGCCGATCAAACATAAATCCCAAAAAAAAAAACCCAAGATTTGCTTCCATACTTGAGGGCCCACTTGAGTGTCGAACGTCTGATGGACTTGGAGAGCCCAAGGGCCTCAGGTTTTCTTCATGCTGCGGGTTGTTACATAATAGTGCCCAACTTTATCACTACCATTAATGAGTGGAAAAACTGTTTGGGTATTAGATGCTCAACTTTATCACTACCACTTGTTATGGAAAAACTGTGTGGGTGTCTATTGATGTGATGCCTTGAGGGATGGTTTAACTTGGGAAAATTAATCCTAGCTTGACCCGATAAGTTGACTAGGGATTAATTTTGCAAAGATAGGATGGTGTCAAACATTTGGAATGTTCATTCTATCACCGAAAAGTTGCATGGTATGCAATTGGAAAACGTTAAATTACATGGAATGTGATTTGAACGTTGCCTACCAGAAGAGCCCGATCCCTATGATACATGCCAAAACAAGACTGGGGTTGACTGTTTGTGGATTTTCAGCCCACAATCTAGCACCAACACAAAATTGTTTGGGATTTCAATTTTGGCTATTGTGGAAAACATTTTTCAAAACTCATTCTAATATTTTGCAATTATCTTTTGTAGAAATGGCATCTTCTAGCACAAATGTTATCCTAAACTTTACTCTAAGAAGTATATTGGATAAAGATAAATTGGTTGGACCAAACTTCTTAGATTGGGAAAGAAACTTGAGAATAGTTCTCAAACAAGAAAGGAAGTTACATGTCTTAGAGACCGCTTTACCTGAACCACCACAAAATGCTTCGGTAACTGTTCAACGAGCCTGGGATAAGCTGAAAAGTGACTCTGATGATGTGACTTGCTTGATGCACGCGTCAATGACAGGCGAGCTTCAAAAGCAGTTCATGAATTTGGAAGCGTTCTGAATTTATGAGTCACTGACGGAAATGTTTCGTGAACAAGCTTCAGGTATCTTTGTTATAGAATTAAATCTTTCTATGTCCTTCTCATGGATATTAGATACTGGTTGTGGGCTCACATTTGTACTAATGTGCAGGGACTCAGAAATAGAAGGATAACAAAGAAAGGTGAAGTAGATCTCCGAGTGGGCAACGGGAAAAGAGTTGCTGCTCTTGAAGTTGGAGATTAAACTCTGTCTTTACCTTCTAGTTTAAATATCGAACTTGAAAATTGTTATTATGTACCTGCTTTGAGCAGAAATATTATTTCAGTTTCGAGTTTAGATAATAAAGGTTTTCGATTTATTATGGAGAATAATTCATTATCTTTATATCGAAATGATATTTTATACGGAGTTGCAAATATGTGTAACGGTCTGTATGTCTTGGATTTGACCCAAGAAAAACCAGTCTATAACATAGAAAAGAAAGCTAAATCATCTAAAAATGATTTAAGCCCAACATACCTTTGGCATTGTCGATTAGGCCATGCAAATGAAAAGTTGGTTCAAAAGCTTCACAAGGATGGAGTGCTTGGTTCATTTGATTTTGAATCATATGATACCTGCGAACCCTGCTTGCAAGGCAAAATGACAAAGAGTCCTTTCAACAAGAAAGGTGAAAGAACAAGTGATCTATTGGCCCTAATACATACGGATGTATGTGGACCAATGAGCACACAAGCCAGAGGTGGATTTGAATACTTCGTGACTTTTACTGATGACTTTAGTAGATATGGGTATGTCTACTTAATGAGGTATAAAAGTGAAACTTTTGAAAAGTTCAAAGAGTTTAAAAACGAAGTAGAGAATCAGTTGGATAGAAGGATTAAGGCTATTCGCTCCGATCGGGGAGGTGAATACCTCAGTGATGAGTTCGATGGCTATCTAAAACAGTGTGGAATTGTTTCACAGCTGACTCCACCTGGAATACCTCAATGGAATGGTGTATCTGAGAGGAGAAATCGGACCTTATTAGATATGGTTCGATCAATGATAGGCCTAGCGACTCTCCCTACATCCTTTTGGGGTTATGCTCTCCTTTCTGCTGCCTACTTATTGAATCGTATTCTATCTAAGGCAGTAGATAAGACTCCATATGAGATATGGATGGATTGGAAGCCCTATATGTCCTATCTACGAGTTTGGGGTTGTCAAGCTCATGTGAAGCATTTACAAAGTAATAAGCTTGAACCCAAAACTGACAAATGCCTATTTGTGGGATATCTTAAGGAAACCAAAGGATATCAACTATACAACCCAACTGAGAACAAAGTGTTCGTTGCTCGAGGAGCTACTTTCTTAGAGAAAGAATTTCTGTACAAGAAAGACAGTGGGAGTATAATAGAACTCGGAGAAGTTCAAGAACCACAAGAGAATATAGAACGATCTACAGAAACTCAGATGGAAGTTGACATGGAAACTCATGAAGATGAGCAACCTGAGTCAACAACACAAGAACCTAAAAGGTCTAGTAGATCTCGTCATGAACCCGAGAGATATGGATTTCTCGTGACTGACGATCAAGATTTGATCTTGGTGGACCCTGATGAGCCCACGACCTACAGACAAGTTTTAGAAAGTCCGGATTCAGATAAATGGCTACAAGCCATGGAATCTGAAATGCAATCCATGAGGGACAATAAAGTTTGGACTTTGATTGACCCTCCTGTTCAAGCAAAGGTTGTCGATTGCAAGTGGATTTTCAAGTTAAAACCTGACGAGATCTTCAAGGCACGACTAGTGGCTAAAGGTTTTAGACAGACTTATGGTATAGACTATGATGAAACCTTCTCCCCTGTCATGATGCTCAAGTCCATTACGACAATGCTTGCCATAGCAGCATATTTTGACTCTGAGATATGGCAGATGGATGTTAAGACGGCTTTCCTGAATGTAAACCTACTCGAGGATGTTTATATGAAACAACCCGAGGGATACATCAATCAAAAGCATCCTAATCGAGTATGTAAGCTTCAGAGGTCCATCTATGGACTAAAGCAAGCATCTCGAAATTGGAATCTTCGTTTTGATGAGGAAGTAAAAGGTTACGAATTCATCAAGAACGAAGATGAGCCTTGTGTTTACAAGAAAGTTAGTGGGAGCAAGATTGTTTTCCTTGTCCTATATGTGGATGACATCCTGCTCATAGGAGATGACATTCCTTTGATGAAAGACATCAAACAATGGTTGGGGAGTGTATTTTCTATGAAAGACTTAGGAGAAGCTGAGACGATACTAGGTATCAAGATCTATAGAGATAGGTCTAAAAGGTTTCTGGGACTAAGTCAAAAAGGGTACATAGACAAGATATTGAAAAGATTCAATATGTCTAACTCCAAAAATGGTAAGGTACCATTTAGACATGGCCTTCTCTTGAATAAGAACCAAGGTCCTTCAACAAGAGAGGAGAGGGATACAATGAGTAGAGTCTCATATGCTTCGGCAATAGGATCTATCATGCATGCCTTGTTGTGTACCCATCCGGATGTTGCACATGCACTTAGCATGACTAGCAGATACCAACAAGATCCAGGGATGGATCATTGGACTGCAGTCAAAGCAATCCTGAAGTACTTACGAAGAACTAAAGGATTAATGCTAGTGTATGGAGGACAATAACAGCTCATTGTACAAGGTTACGCTGATGCTGCTTTCCAAACAGATCAAGATGACATGAAGTCATAATCAGGCTATGTGTTTAGTCTGAATAGCGGTGCAATAAGTTAGAAAAGCTCAAAGCAAAATACAACAGCCGATTCTACAACAGAGTCTGAGTACATTGCTGCATCAGATACTGCAAAGGAGCTGTTTGGCTGAGAAAGTTCGTGTTAGACATCGGAGGGATACCGAGCATCCAAGATCCGATAGAAATTTTTTGTGACAATAACGGGGCCATCGCACAAGCTAATGAGCCTCGGTCACACCAGAAAACCAAACACATACTCAGAAGGTTTCACCTCATCCAAGAGATCATTGATCGAGGAGATGTGAAAGTGTGCAAAATAGGGTCAGACGACAATATGGCATATTCTCTCACAAAAGCTCTACCACAATCAAAGTTTGATAGACATGTAATAGAGCTTGGTCTTAAACAGTTTAGGACATAGCCCTTCATCGGGCAAGTGGGAGATTGTTGGTGAATGTGCCCTAATGAGGGCTATTTATGTAAATATACTTTGAGGGTATTTATATAGATAAGACATTTGTCGCTTGATTGATTGTTTATCAAATGAGTTAATTTCATGATAGTAATATCCTTGTGCATATTTAAATTCATGAAATCGATCGCCCAAAAGAAACACTCCATGGACTAATTAGATCATGAGTGATTCTTTTGAGTAGTACTGGTACTAGGATCCTTAGACCAAAAATCACTACATGGTCTTAGGTGAATTGTAGTGTGCTTTGACATACGCCTAACGGGGCCATAACAGATTGCCAAGTATGGGTATGATTGGGTACACTATGAGACACGCTAAGGTATGTAGGTGAAGTGATGGGACTACAAATCTCTCTTAAGTGAGAGATGATATCTTGGCCACTTGATAGTGAACCGAAAAGTGCATGTCCATGCCCAAGGAATGATAAGGATATCATTTGCTTGATGGATTCAGTGTTACTAAGAGATCAAGTAAACGTTTAGCTACATAAGGATGATGGTTTCATGCCTTATGCTAAACTGGATATTGATGTAGAGGATCGTATGCAGTTTGCTCGGAAAGATTGTGTTAAATCTCCATTCGACCCACCATTCTGAATTGGGTAGTCATTATGTCTTACTAGAGACCACTAATGACTCATGGATTAATCAATGAAATTGAGTTATCCGTTGCCAATTTCAAATGGGCCTACAGGTCGCACATAAGAAAGTTCAATGCTGCAGAATAAGGATTCTTTCCTATAATAAGTATAATTGTTATACTTAAATAAATAAGATTTAATTAAATGGTTTAATTAAATATTATTGGAAAGTTCTATGGTATTAATTAATAATTAATTAATTACCTGAGAACAATTGGGATGGGCTGATAAATCAAGGGACTTAATTGCAATTGAAGTTCTTGACCCATCAGCCTGATCAATGGGTCATGGGTTGATCCATGGGCTTGGTGTATAACCCAAATCATTAAAGTATTATTTAAGGCTGATTTGGAATTAGTAAATATTTTTAAATACTGACTTGGAATCAGTTAAATAATATTTGGTAATAATACTGATTTGGAATATTACTAAAATCAGTTAAGTTATAATTGGATAATTACAATACTGATTTTGGAAATTAATTTTCAACAAATATCCTAGGGATATAATTATAGAAGAGGATTTTTTTTTTTAATTATTCTCATCAGACAAAATACACAGGATTTTCCAAAATTCTCCGGGTCGGCAAGATTCGCTAGCAACAACCTGCGAAGACTTTCGTGCTTGAGAGTAGAGGATCCTTCGAGGAAGGATTTTGGAGACAACAAAATGCCATCTTCTCATAGGATCCAGGCGACGTGCGCAACCGATTACGCTTCAAGGGTAAGACCCGATCCTTAGTGTTTAGGATTCCGCTGTTTAATTAGATTAAACGCCTAAACAATTCCCAACAGTCTAGATAAACTAATTTCCAAACCACACGATAACCTATACCGATAGTATGTTCAGACTATCTCAGTTACGAGCATACTTTTTATATATGAATACGTTAACCAATAACGGTATCTACTGTGTCTTTTCACACCCCGTTATCTAGTTCTATGATATAATGTAACAATTTAATACTGAAACAAAATGATATGTCATATGTGGATATTAGTTTTTGATACAAGCCATAGCTTTTCTGTATTCAAAACTAACAATCTCTCACTAATACTCAAAGCTATGCTAAGAAGTACAAAAACTATCCAATCTGCTATTACACTGCTGTCATAATCAAATCTACAAAATACCTTTAAGCTCACTCACATGGCACCCTCAGGAATCTGACTCCCATGTCCTCTACATGTCTCTCAAAGACCTTTGGGGTCAATGGCTTTGTGAAAGGATCTGCAAGGTTGTCATCTGATGCTATCTTGGCCACGGTCACGTCTCCCCTCTTTACTATCTCTCGTATCAGGTGGTACTTGCGCTCTATGTGTTTACTCGCTTTGTGGGCTTGTGGTTCACTCGAGTTAGCAACTGCACCATTGTTATCACAATAAAATTGTGATAGACCTAGGCAACTAGGAACCACATATAAGTCCACCAGGAAATTTCGGAGCCATACAGCTTCTTTCGCTAGCTCTGATGTGGCAATGTACCCAGCCTCCATGGTGGAGTCCGCCAAGCATTTCTGCTTGACACTCCGCCAAACTATGGCTCCACCTCCTAGAGTAAACACAAACCCAGAGGTAGACTTACTCTTGTCCATATCACCTTGAAAGTCTAAATATGTGTAACCCAACAGTGCAAATTCCTGTGCTCTATAAACTAGGACACAATCTCTCGTCCTGCGCAAGTACTTGAGAATGCATTTTACTGCCTCCCAGTGAGCCTTCCCAGGGTTACTCTGATATCTGTTAACCATGCCAACGGCAAAGCAACTATCAGGCCTCGTACATAACATAGCATACATGAGGCTACCCACAGTAGAAGCATAGGGTATCGCCTGCATGGCATCTATCTCCTCAACAGTCTTAGGACACTGCTCCTTAGACAAATGCACCCCATGCCTGAAAGGTAGTGAACCCTTCTTGGAGTTTTGCATGTTAAAATGGTCTAGAATCGTGTCTATGTAGGATGCGTAAGAGAGTGTCAGAGAATGTCTCCTACGATCTTGAATAATCTTGATCCCAAGGATATGTCCAGCCTCTTCCAAATCCTTCATATCAAATTGCCTGGACAACCATGCCTTTATGTCTGACAACACCTTCTTATTGTTGATAATCAGAAGAATGTCATCTACCTAAAGTACGAGAAACACTACCGTATCACTATCACGCCTGCAATATACACACTGCTCATCCGGACACTGAGTGAATCCATAGGACTGGATAACCTCATAAAAATGGATGTTCCAAGATCTGGATGCTTGCTTAAGTCCATAAATGGACCTCCTAAGCCTGCATACCTTGTGCTCTTGGCCCTGAACAATGAAACCCCATTGTTGCTGCATAAAGATTGTCTCCCCAAGACTTCCATTAAGGAAAGCTGTCTTGACGTCCATCTGCCACATCTCATAGTCCATATGAGCAGCTATGGCCATGAGAATCCGGATCGACTTAAGCATTGCTACCGTGAAAAAGGTCTCCTCATAATCGA
Organism: Knoxia roxburghii; assembly: GCA_030378225.1. Classification (NCBI taxonomy): domain Eukaryota; kingdom Viridiplantae; phylum Streptophyta; class Magnoliopsida; order Gentianales; family Rubiaceae; genus Knoxia; species Knoxia roxburghii. The sequence continues at coordinate 36,362,509 of CM059415.1, read as the reverse complement.
TACCCTCTTTTTGAGTATACCCCTCGCCACAAGCCTAGCCTTGAAGGTCTCAACCCTCCCGTCAGGTCTTCTCTTTCGCTTGTAGACCCATTTGCACCCAATAGGTCAAAACCCATCAGGAAGGTCTACCAGCTCCCATACCTGATTTGAGTCCATATAACCCATCTCAGCAATCATCGCTCTCTCCCAAGAATCTGCATCTTTATCCTGGAGAGCCTCATTGTAGCTAACTGGGTCTGGTTCATGAGCGCTAGGGATAAAGTCCGAAGACTCTCCTAAACCCATGTACCTCTCGGGCTGTCTAGCAACCCTCCCACTACAACGAGGCGTAGCCTGTGTAAGAGCATCATCTGTGATAGTGTGTGCACTCTATTGTGGTGTGTCTTCCTGTACTTATGCATCTGGAATAATAGACTGACTTCTAAGCTCTTCCAATACTACCTTACTGTTTGACTTGAGATCTAAAATATAGTCCTCCTCAAGAAATCTGGCATTGGTGCTTACCACCACCTTCTGATCCTGAGGGCTATAAAATAGACCACATCTTATTCCTTTGGGGTAGCCTACAAATAGCATAACCTTTGATCTCGAATCTAACTTGCCGGCATCTACCACAAGCACATGTGCTGGACAACCCTAAATCCTGAGATGTCTCATACTAGGCTTTCGTCAAGTCCACAACTCTAGGGGTGTCGTAGGCACAAATTTAGATGGCACAAGATTAAGGAGATGACATGCTATCACTACGGCATAACCCCACAACGAGGCAGGAAACTCACTATAACTCATCATTGATCTAACCATATCCATAAGAGTCCTGTTCTTCCTCTCTGCTACACCATTCTGCTGGGGTGCGCCAGGTGCAGACAACTGGGTTTGAATACCCTATTTCAACAAATAGGACCTAAGTTTACTAGAGAGGTATTCGTCACCACGATCAGATCGCAAGGCCTTGATACTCTTACCTAGATGGTTCTTCACCTCAACCTTAAACTCTTTGAACATGCCAAAGCATTCAGACTTATGGCACATCAGGTATATATATCCATATCTAGAGTAATCATCCGTGAAAGTCACAAAATACTCATAACCACCTCTAGCCTGAACTGACATAGGCCCACACGCGTCAGAATGAATCAACTCTAAAACCTCCTTGGCCTTATACCCCTTTGCCTTAAAAGGCCTCTTGGTCATCTTACCCTCCAAGCAGGACTCACAGGTCGGATAACTGTCAATATCCAATGAGTCCAAAGACCCATTATTGACCAACCTTTGAATGATACAAAAGTTGATGTGACTGAGTCTCAGGTGCTAAAGATAAGTTTGATTCAAAGGGGAAGACTCATTTCTCTTACTATGATTCGGTGATGAGTTATTGGTTTCTATGTTTTGCATTACTGGGGAGTATGTCTTAATTAAAAACAGATTGTCAACTAATGTACGACAACATATAAGCTTATAGCCTTTTCTAATAAAAACATATCCATCAGAAAAAACACATTTATAACCATCCAAAATAAGTTTAGAAACTGAAAGCAAATTCTTACGAAAACTAGGTACATATAAACAATCTCTCAAATGTAAAACTGAGTCTGAAAAATAAAGACAAACCACTGCAACAACAGAAACTCTGGTAGTATCCCCAAGGTAGACCTGCAACTCTCCATCTCTAAGCAACCGGGTCACTTCGAACCCCTGCAAAGAATTACAAACTTGATCAGTGGCTCCTGAATCCACAAACTAAGTATCTATAGGAATCGCCACTAAACACATCTCAGTAATTAGGGAAAATTTACACATACCTCGAGGCTTTGGGTAATCATTCTTCCAATGTCCTGATTTGTCACATCTGAAGCTCTTGCCTTTTGGCTTATGCTTCTTGTCAATGCCCGCCTTGGGTCCATGATCAGCTCCTGCTTTCTGGCCTCTCTTCCTTGTTTGTTTCTCGGCTTTGGGCCCACAGAGGAACCTGAGGGACCAACAGTAGCCAAGGCTTGTTTCTTCTCTGTGAATAGGCCCTCAGCAGACACCAATACAGTAATGAGCTCGGGAAGTGAATATGAGAGCTTGCCCAAATTATAGTTCAACCGAAACTGCTCAAAACTGGTGGGCAAGCTCTGGAGAATGATATCGACCTGGCTCTCCCTATCAATGTCACCTCTCAATACCTCAATCTCATTGATGCAGCTCAAGTTTCAGTATACTTTTTCGAAAAATATTGATATCCTCAAAACAATACATTCTCCTATCGACATCTCTCACACCGGGATTAACACAGGTCACGTTGGGTGAACGTCTACGCCAACCCACATTCGTTTGAGAAGAACTGAAGTTCATTAATTCCATTATCTGACCAACGATCTTATGATCAATAAAATTAATAGTTTATAATTTTAGCCGTACTCAATATGCAGCGTAACCTCTTAGGAGCAATACTACAAACGGTACACTAAGTGTTTGCCATTACGTGAATTCTAAGCTTGTTACTTAGGATACTACTGTGCATCGGTTAGCGAGGGTGTCGCAACTTTCTCCAATTAAACTTGTTATAGTCATCCCTTTAGAAATTCAATCTAGTGATATCTCGGGGTTGAAGACTTATCCGTAGGGAAGAAGGCCCTTGGCCAGCGTGTCGGTCTAACCCACATCACATATGAATCCGTAATGGAGGCCATGGGGATATTTACCAACCCGTTCCCACTTAGAATTTTAACTTTGAGGATTTTTCCGTTTTAACATGCAATATCTTAACAAAGGATATTCGCACCCATAAAACCGTTGCAATTTTAATATGCGAATAATCTACCTTAGTTAATTGCACTTTACTTTTAAAACATTTTGGTTTGTTTTTCATTCATGCAAAATAAAACGAAAAACACGCAATCAACAAAAAGACATAAATACGGGAAATTAAAGAAATAAAATTTCCTGACTATTATGGTCTTCTCTATCGTTGATTCCTTAATGCCTCGGTGACACGTCCCGTCATGTTGCTGTTGGTTACGTTTAGGCATTTAATTCTAAATTAAATGGCGGAATTCCTAAACGCTAAAGGATTCGGGTCTTACCCTCGACGCGTAATCGGTTGTGCAGCCGCCTGGATCCTTTGGGAAGATTGCGTTCACCACCACAGAACAATTCAAGCGAATTGTCTCTACGTTCTTGCACTGGAGTTCTCTCAGAACCGGTGCTAGCCCCAAAATTTTGCCTGTTTAGAGAAAACGTTTTTCTCTTTGTGGGAAGAATAATTTTCTTTTCTTGGAACTACGTCTCATCTGAAGTCTGATCGTTTTTGTTACTTTTAAAAAGTTTTTCACCAATCTCTTTTTTTAAAAAATGAGTCTGTTAAAACGTTTTTAACAGACTCCAGATACTTCTCAGATTTGAGAAGTATCTGTTTTAATTAATAAATAATAATTAATAATTAATAATAATAATTAATTAATTATTTACTGAGTTGGGTTTTACCAACACCATGGATCAACCCATTGATCCATGGATCAGGCTGATGGGTCAAGAACCTTAATTCACAATTAGGTCCCTTGATTTATCAGCTCAACTCAATTCTTCCCAGGTAATTAATTAACTTTTAATTAATACCATAAACTCTTCAATAATATTTAATTAAACCATTTAATTAAATATTATCTATTTAAGTATAACTCTTATACTTCTAACAGGCAATTTTAATTAATTCTGAATCATCGAACTCACTTATGTGCGATCCTGTAGGCCCATTCCAAATTGACAATGAATAAATTAATCTCATTAATTAATCCATAAATCATTAGTGGTCTCTAGCAAGACATAATGACTACACAATTCAGAACGGAGGGTCGAATGGTGATTCAACACAACCTTCCGAGCATACTACGTAATGTCCTCTACACTGATATCCAGTTTAGCATAAGGCATGGAACCAATCATCCTTATATAGCTAAACGTTTTACTTGATCTCTTAGTGACACTGAACTTAATCAAGCAAATGATAACCCTTATCATTTCTTGGGCACGGCCATGCACTTCTCAGTTCACTATCAAGCGGCCAAGATATCATCTCTCATTTAAGAGAGACTTGTAGTCCCATCACTTCACCTACATACCTTAGCGTGACTCATAGTGTACCCAATCATACCCGTACTTGGCAACCTGTTACGGTCCCGTTAGGCATATGTCAAAGCACACTCTAATTCACCTAAGACTATGCAGTGATTTCTGGTCTTAGGATCCTCGTACGAGTACTACTCAAAAGAATCACTCATGATCTAACAGTCCATGGAGTGTTTCTTTTGGCGGATCGATTTCATAAAATTCAATATGCACAAGAATATAATTTCATGAAATTAACTCATCAGATAAATAATCAATCAAACGACAAATGTCTTATTTACATAAATAACCCTCAAAGTTTATTTACATAAATAGCCCTCATTAGGGCATATACACCAACAGTTGCTCCCACTCGTTATTTGGATTTCTCTAGATTCACCTGGGTTTTCTCGAATTTCAACAGAATTTGGAATCACCCAAAATTACGAGAAATCAAAACCCACGAATATAAGTTACCCACTATAATGTCTTCGTCATAATACATAAATTCCTATATACAAAGGCATTTTTCTACGAATTTAAAGACGACATGATTAGATCCAATCCTACTACAAGATTTTTCTATTCCTACACGGCTTCCAGCTCATGGTTATTACTATTACAGACATTTCCATTCAAAAACATTACGAGCCCGGACATGTCCCAGGGTTTATGAATGAAAAATAAAATTCTACCATAATAGCTGGGAAACTAATAACCACCTATTTAAACATTTTGACAAAAATAATAATGCCAAAATAAAGCCATGTAATAAATCAAACAAGTATAAAGCCGAAACACTCACTTTGATACCATTTTGAAGGAAAACAGAACAAGCCCGGGCTAAATCAAAAACCTCACTTTCGTGCGATGCATTCCAGAATCAGAAGCTTTCGACAAAGCTCAGGCTCAAATTCATTTTACCATGAACGGATCTAGGCTTATACTTATTTAATTTATTAAATCGACATCTAACGCACAAAGATTACACCTTTAATTAAAAGCGGGATGATTAAAGGTTATACCTTTGAAGCGAAGTCCAATGCAAAAAAAAAAAAAAGAATCTTTACATGCAAATACCACTGAAATCCAAAAGATGACTCCAAGAAAACTTCGAATATTGCGTGGGCAATAATCTATCGAAGTCTACTCACAAAGCCCACAAAAACCCACAAGAAAGTCTCTTATAAATTGGATTCAAAACTACCCAAAAGATCCGATTAAACTGCTTCCCCTTCTCACCAAAACTGCTACTGCCCACGAAAAGTACATCACTAAAATCGATCTAAAAATCCTTTCTTTGCCGTGATCTAGACAGCCCACATCATGGATCACCAAAATAGAGATCAAAACAATGAAAAGGCCGAATCAAATGCACAAAGATTGGATTTTTTTCTTCATGAAAACCGAGAAAACAAAACTGGGCAGCTTGGGCGAAAAAAAATGGAAAATTCGGCCAACAAAAACTGGGCAGCTTGTGTGTTTAATCCATTTGGGTTGAATCCAATCTTCGAGCAAGCGAGAAATCTAGTTCTTTTTTGAGAAATAATTGTTGAAGATGGAGGAATTCTCTCTCTAGAACCTTCTCACTCAAGAAAGCAGGAATTGTCTTGCAAGACTTCCTTAGTATTTCTTTGGCCTTAAGTTTTCTATTTATAGGGAGCTCTAATGGAGACCTAGTGGGCTTTTCATTTTGGCCTTTTAATTTGACTTTTGTTGACCGCTTAGTCTTTCATAGACTAATCAACTCCAATCGACCTATTCGAATTAATTTCTTAACCCACTTCATTAATTTAATTTAATCGAACCCTAGGATTAATTAATTCATGTAGAATTAATTTCTTAATCCACTTTGTCAATTAAATATTAATTAAACCTTTAGGATTAATTAATTCAATTTGTCAATTAGTCAAATACATAATTAGTCGTACCACTATCGGATTAACTATGGAACTACAGCTCAAAAATGACTTTATATCACGCCACTATATTTTCTTCTATCTCCCACATTAAATATCTAGTGCTCGTCGGTTTATCAATTTACTGACAAACTCATTCACCGAATTCTTGGTATCCGAGATTAGTACCACATGAACTTTTTATTATACCAGACATAATGTCCACTGGCCGGGTTTAGTATAATAAACCTTATGAGCTCATCTCAGGAGAACCATCAACCCGGCGAACTGATACATGGATTCCTCTGACTAGCAACGACACGTAAGAAGCTAAACACCGCATACCCAACCTACCAAGGTATAGGCTTCAATCGACTGCACTCTTTGACAAATCAAAGCATACTGTATCCAACTTTCACGCCCATCCCAATCTCGGGATTGAGAGACTGAATACTAAGACCGAATTGACTACGCTAATCAGTATAAGTCAATTCTATCCAAAATGGTCGTGCTCAATATGCCCGGGTATATCCGTGTGATTTAATTAGTCTAGATAAACTAATTTCCAAACCACACAATAACCTATACCGGTAGTATGTTCAGACTATCTTAGTTACGAGCATACTTTTTATATATCAATACTTTAACCAATAACGATATCTACTGTGTCTTTCCACACCCCGTTATGTAGTTCTATGATATAATGGAACAATTTAATACTAAAACAAAATGATATGTCATCTGTGGATATTAGTTTTTGATACAAGCCATAGCTTTTCTGTATTCAAAACTAACAATTAATCCCGAGATTGGAAAAGGCATGAGAGTTAGATATCGTATGCTTTGATTTGCCAAAGGGTGCAGTCAATTAAAACCTAAATCTCGGTAAGTTGGGTATGCGATGTTTAGTTTCCTGTGTGCCGATTCTAGTCGGAGAAATCAACGTACCGGTTCACCGGGTTGATGGTTCTCCCGAGATGAGCTCGTAAGGTTTATTATACTAAACCCGGCCGGTGGACTTTATGTCCGGTATAATAAGAAAGTCGAGTGGTACTAATCTCGAAAACCAAGAAGTTGGTGAATTAATTTGTCAGTAAATTGATGAACCAACGAGCACTAGATATTTGATGTAGGGAGATAGAAGAATAATAAGGTGAGCACGATGTAAAGTCATTTTTGCGCGGTAGTTCCATAATTGGTATGTTAGTGGTACGACTAATTATGCGTTTGACTAATCGACAAAGTGAATTAATTAATTCTAAAGGTTTAATTAATATTTAATTGACTAAGTAGATTAAGAAATTAATCATATTGAATTAATTAATCCCAATTGTTTGATTAAATTAAATTAACAAAGTGGGTTAAGAAATTAATTCGAAAGTATCGTTTGGAGTTGATTAGTCTAGGGAAGACTAAGGGGGTCAACGAAATTCAAACACTAAGGCCTAACTCAAAAGCCCACTAGGTCTCCCAAGGAGCTCATTATAAAGAGGCAATGTTAGGCACATTTGAAGACATTAGAAACCTTGTAGGCAAATGCCTTAGAGTGAGAAAGACGAGCCTAGAGAGAGACCTTCTTCTCCTTCCTTGAGAGTTCTTTCTCAAAGTCAGTTTGCAATCTTTCTTTACCAGAAACTCAACCCACAATTCTAAAAACCCAATATCACCGCTTAGCTGCACCGAAAAGTCCGTTCACTGCCTATTTTTCCGGTCAAAGTGTTGTCGATGGTTTTTGCTAATTTTGTAGTGGGCTTTGTTTATTTGTTGCATTGATCCTTTGGCTCATTCCTTTTGTATCGCCAAAATCTATATCTACGAGCAAATAGCTTACCCACGAAGTTTTATTGAGGCGGTGTTGGTTTTCATATTAGAATTAGTTTCCCGGGCTAGATCTGTTTTTCAGATCTTTGAGTTTCTTGAAGTGGGTTTCTTTGGATTTCTATGCCAGTGCCTTTAGCCACCTAGTAGTTACTTGCCCACCCAGGTTTGAGGTTGTTTGGAGTTATTTTTGAGATTCTGTGTGAAATTTGAGCTAAAGACTTAGTTTTTTCACAACAGGCGATAAATAAGCGGCTAATTTTCTGGCAACAATCTGGTGAGGATCTGACGAGTTTTTCGAAGTGGGTCTTTTTTGGATTTCTTCCTTATTGGCTTAGCTACCATATGGATAATCTCCCACACATTTTTGGGGTGGAAACAGAGTCATTTTTGGGATTTTCTCGTGATTGGTCCCGAGAAGTAAATAGCAGGATTTTCCAATTTTGTTTTTCTTTTTGCTTGGGTTTTTGCTTCAAATGTATAATCTTTAATCCTTCCACTTTAATTAAAGATTTAATCTTTGAGCATCGTTTTAATAAATTAAACTAGTATAAGCCTAGATCCGTTCAGGAGAAATGAATTTGGGCCTGAGCAGAGTCGAAAGTCTCTGATTCTGGAATGCATTGCACGAAAGTGATATTTTCGATTTAGCCCGAGCTTGTTCTGTTTCCTTCAAATTGGTATCAGAGTGAGTGTTTTGTCTTTATATTTGTTTGATTTATTACATGACGTTGTTTTGGCTTTGTTATTTTTACATTGTCATTACATTAAATAGGTGGTTATTAATTCTCGACTTTTATGGTAGATTTATTTTTCGTTCATAAACCCCGGGACATGTCCGGGCTCGTTATAGGCAAAGTGAATTTTTTGGTTTTTGGTTTTTGTCGTAATGTTGGGTGATTCCTAATTACGTAGTAAACCAACAAAAACCAGATAAATTCTAAGTGTCCTTATAACGAGTAGGAGTGACGCGACAGGACGTGTCAACAAGGCGTCAAAGGAATCAACGATAAAGAAAGCCATAATAGTCGGGAAATGTTTATTTATGTATTTCCTGTATTTATGGTTTTTCGTTGATTGTGTGTTTTTGTTTTTATGTATGAGCGAAAACAAACCATTTTTTTAATGCGTGCAATTAACTAAGGTAGATTATTCGCATATTAAAACTCCAACGGTTTTAATAGATGCGAATAACCAAAGGTAAGACATTGCATGTTGGTTTTATAAGTGCAATTAACTAAGGTAGATTATCGCATATTAAAACTCCAACGGTTTTATGGGTGTGAATATCCATAGTTAAGATATTGCATGTTAAAACGTAAAAAAAAATCCTCAAATTTAAAAATCTATATATCCCTTTGGCCTCCATTTTGAATTCATATGTGATGTGGTTAGACTTTCGCATTGGCATTAGGGCCTTCCTCCATGCGGATGAGTCCTCAATCACAGATATCACTAGATTGAATTTCTAAAGGGATGACTATAGTGAGTTTAATTGGAGAATCGTGACACCCTCTCTATTAAGGCGCTCTATCTCCTAAGTAACAAACTTAGAAGTAACAAACCTTCTCTCCTGTTGTGATGCCCAAGTCCATTAGGACAATGCTTGCCATAGCAGCATATTTTGACTATAAGGCATGGCAGATGGATGTTAAGACGACTTTCCTGAATGGAAACCTACTCGAGGATGTTTATATGAAACAACCCGAGGGATACATCGATCAAAAGCATCCTAATCGAGTATGTAAGCTTCAGAGTTCTATCTATGGACTAAAGCAAGCATCTCGAAGTTGGAATCTTCGTTTTGATGAGGAAGTAAAAGCTTACGGATTCATCAAGAATGAAGATGAGCCTTGTGTTTATAAGAAAGTTAGTGGGAGCAAGATTGTTTTCCTTGTCCTATATGTGGACGACATCCTGCTCATAGGAAATGACATTCCCTTGATGAAAGACATCAAACAATGGTTAGGGAGTGTATTTTCTATGAAAGACTTAGGAGAAGCTGAGACGATACTAGGTATCAAGATCTATAGAGATAGGTCTAAAAGGCTTCTGGGACTAAGTCAAGAAGGGTACATAGACAAGATATTGAAAAGATTCAATACGTCTAACTCCAAAAATGGTAAGGTACCATTTAGACATGGCCTTCTCTTGAAGAAGAACCAAGGTCCTTCAACAAGAGAGGAGAGGGATACAATGAGTAGAGTCCCATATGCTTCGGCAATAGGATCTATCATGTATGCAATGTTGTGTACCCGTCCGGATGTTGCACATGCACTTAGCATGACTAGCAGATACCAACAAGATCCAGGGATGGAACATTGGACTGCAGTCAAAGTTTCATCCCTGGATCTTGTTGGTATCTGCTAGTCATGCTAAGTGCATGTGCAACATCCGGACGGGTACACAACATGGCATACATGATAGATCCTATTGCTGAAGCATATGGGACTCTAAGGGATGTAGGTGAAGTGATGGGACTACAAATCTCTCTTAAGTGAGAGATGATATCTTGGCCACTTGATAGTGAACTGAAAAGTGCATGGCCATGCCCAAGGAATGATAGGATATCATTTGCTTGAAGGATTCAGTGTCACTAAGAGATCATGTAAACGCTTAGCTATATAAGAATGATGGCTTCATGCCTTATGCTAAGCTGGATATCGATGTAGAGGATCGTACGCAGTTTGCTCGGAAAGGTTGTGTTGAATCTCCATTCGACCCTCCATTCTGAATTGGGTAGTCATTATGTCTTGCTAGAGACCACTAATGACTTATGGATTAATCAATGAGATTGAGTTATCCGTTGCCAATTTGGAATGGGCCTACAGGATCGCACATAAGAAAGTTCAATGATGCAGAATAAGGATTCTTGCCTACAATAAGTATAATTGTTATACTTAAATAAATAAGATTTAATTAAATGGTTTAATTAAATATTATTGGAAAGTTCTATGGTATTAATTAATAGTTAATTAATTACCTGAGAAAAATTGGGATGGGCTGATAAATCAAGTGACTTAATTGCAATTGAAGTTCTTGACCCATCAGCCTGATCCATGGGTCATGGGTTGATCCATGGGCTTGGTGTAAACCCAAATCATTAAAGTATTATTTAAGACTAATTTGGAATTAGTAAATATTATTTAAATACTGACTTGGAATCAGTTAAATAATATTTGGTAATAATACTGATTTGGAATATTACTAAAATAAGTTAAGTTATAATTGGATAATTACAATACTGATTTTGGAAATTAATTCTCTACAAATATCCTAGGGATATAATTGTAGGAGGATGATTTTTGAATTATTCTCAGTAGACAAAATACACAGAATTCCAAAATTCTCTTGGTAGGCAAGATCGGCTAGCACCAACCTGCGAAGACTTTCGTGCGTAAGAGTAGAGAATTCTTCGAGGAAGGATTTTGGAGACAAAAACGCCATCTTCTCAGAGGAGCCAGGCGACGTGCGCAACCGATTACGCTTCAAGGGTAAGACCCGATCCTTATAGTTTAGGATTCCGCCATTTAATTGGATTAAACGCCTAAACAAATCCCAACAGAGGAGACCTTTTCCCCGCTAGCTATGCTTAAGTCGATCCGGATTCTTTTTGCCATAGCTGCTCATATGGACTATGAGATTTGGTAGATGGACGTCAAGATAGCTTTCCTTAATGGAAGTCTTGAGGAGTCCATCTTTATGTAGCAACCAGAGGGTTTCATTGTTTAGGGCTAAGAGCACAAGGTATGCAGGCTTATGAGGTCCATTTATGGACTTAAGCAAGTATCCAGATCTTGGAACATCCGTTTTGATGAGGTTATCCAGTCCTATGGATTCACTCAGTGTCCGGATGAGCAATGTGTTTATCGCAGGTGTGATGGTGATATGGTGGTGTTCCTCGTACTTTACGTAGATGACATTCTTCTGATTAGCAACAGTAAGAAGGTGTTGTCAGACGTAAAAGCATGGTTGTCCAGGAAATTTGATATGAAGGACTTAGGAGAGACTGGACATATCCTTGGGATCAAGATTATTCGAGATCGTAGGAGACGTTCTCTGACACTTTCCCAGGAATCCTACATAGACACGATTCTGGCCCGTTTTAACATGTAGAACTCCAAGAAGGGTTCACTACCTTTTAAGCATGGGGTGCATTTATCTAAGGAGCAGTGTCCCAAGACTGCTGAGGAGATAGATGCCATGCAGGTGGTACCCTATGCTTCTGCAGTGGGTAGCCTCATGTATGCTACGTTATGTACGAGGCCTGATATTTGCTTTACCATTGGCATGGTTAGCAGATATCATAGCAACTCTGGGAAGGCTCACTAGAAGGCAGTAAAATGCATTCTCAAGTACTTACACAGGAGGAGAGATTATGTCCTAGTTTATAGAGCGCAGGAGCTTGTACCATTGGGTTACACAGATTCGGACTTTCAAGGTGATATGGACAAGAGTAAGTCTACCTTTGGGTTTGTGTTTACTCTAGGAGGTGGAGCCATAGTGTGGCGGAGTGTTAAGCAGAAATGCGTAGCGGACTCCACCATGGAGACTAAGTACGTTGTCGCATCAAAGGCAGCGAAAGAAGCTGTATGGCTCCGGAACTTCCTGGTGGACTTAGATGTGGTTCCCGAAAGATTGTCATATAGGATCTGGGTTCGCACTTATTCGATTTACCACGCAATAAAAATTTCTAATTAAAAGCGGAATCTTAGAAAAGTACCTTTAAAGCGTCCACTCAGCCGATTCTCTTGTATTCCTCAAAACTTTGACTTCACGTTGTGTGGGTAACGAACTAGAAGTCAATTGATCAGCTAATCACCACAATCCACCTACTAGAAAATTCTAGCACCGCTGCACCTGGCACGTACTGTAAACGCACCGCCCAGAGAGAGAAAGCTACACGAAGTTGGTATAGAACTGGCCAAAAAATTTGGCCAAGGGGAAGAAAAACCAGCCGCAATATTTGCCCAAAAATCTGACTTGGAGAGAGAAAGTTTTCTCTCTCTAGGATTTTCTCTCTCTAGTTTTCTTGTCTTGAAAACTTATGGAATTGTATGTCTTGAATAGCTAATCTCTTGTCTATATATACAGTTACAAGAGAGACCCCAAGTTGGTTTAAGATTAGTCTTCCTAATGGGTTTATGGTAATTAATTAGTTTCCAAATTCAATTAGGTAACCAATCTTATAGGATAAACCAAATCCTACTAGATTTCCTAATCTCTAGGATTTCCTAATTCCAATTGAAACTTAAGACTTAATTAATTAATTAAATAATTCCACTTTGTTAATTACTCAATTAACCCTTAGGAATAATTAATCAAATAATTAATCCTACCTATTCAATTAACCCATTACAAAATTAATCGTACCATTAACGGATTAATTTTGGCACTACCATCCTACACCATAATTGCTTCCGGAACAACGTAATTAAATTATATTCATAATCTTCCCACATCAAAGATATAGTGCTCGTTAATATATTAAATTACTGATAAATTAATTAATTAACCTCTTTAATTCTGAGACTAGTACCACTCAACCTTTTTACTATAGCGGATATAAGTCCACCGGCCGGGTTTAGTATAATAAACTTTACGAGCTCATCTTGGGAGCACCATCACCCCAGACGCACCGGTACATGGTTTCCTTTCGATAAGCAGTAGAACACCAAGTAACTAAACACGCGCACCCAACTTACCGAGACTATTGGCCACAATTGACCTCACCCTTTGGTAGATAAAAGTACACTATGTCTAATCCTCATGCCCGCTCAAGTCTAGGGTCTATTAAATCAGTACAAGACAAATCATTCTTAAAGGTCAAGTTCAATACACCCCCGGCATATCTATATGATTTAATTAGTTTAGACAAACCAATTATCCGAATCACATAATAACCTAAACCGACAGTTTGTCCAAAGCTATCTCGATTACGAACCTCATTTATATATTATGTCTTTCAACCAATGATGAGATCTACTGTGTCACACAAGACACCTCATCATCCACTTACATAATACAAATGGACAATTAATGCACAACAAGATATAACCAAAACATAAATCGATATATTACTGGGAAAAAGTACAACACAAGCATAGCTTATGTACTTAACTCTAACAATCTCCCACTAATACTTAAGCTGTGCTTTAAATATACATCTACATACAACTCCTATACATTCTGCTGCTATATATCTAAAAAAACTCACGACTCTCCTAAGTATCTGATTCCCATGCCCTCCAAGTGAGCCTCAAAGACTTTCAAAGTCAATGTCTTCGTGAATGGATCTGCAAGGTTATCTTCAGATGCTATCTTAGTCACGACCACGTCTTCCCTCTTTACGATGTCTCGTATCAGGTGGTACTTGCGCTGTATATGTTTACTCGCCTTGTGGGCTCGTGGTTTCTTTGAGTTTGCTACTGCACCATTGTTATCACAATAAACCGTGATAGACTTCTACAAACCAGGAATCACATCTAAGTCCACTAGGAAGTTCTTAAGCCATACTCTTCTTTCGCTGCCTCTGATGCGGCAACGTACTCAGCCTCCATGGTAGAGTCCGCCACGCATTTCTGCTTGACACTCCGCCAAATTATAGCTCCACCTCCCAGAGTAAACACATACCCTGAGGGTAGACTTGCTCTTGTCCTTGTCGCCTTGGAAATCTGAATCTGTGTAACCTCGGGGTACCAGCTCAGGCGCCTGATAGACCATAACTTGGTTCCTCGTTTTGCGTAAATACTTGAGAATGCATTTTACAGCCACCCAATGAGCTTTCCAAGGGTTACTCTTGTTGGAGTAGAATACATAAGCTATGCTTGTATTGTACAGTTTCCCAGTTTAATATATCGATTTATGTTTCAATTATATTTTGTTGTGTATGTTTATGTCCATTTATATTATGTAAGTAGATGATGAGGTGTCTGGTGCGACATAGTAGATCTCATCATTGGTTGAAAGACATAATATATAAATGAGGTTCGTAACCGAGACGATTTTGGACAAACTGTCGGTCTAGGTTATTATGTGATTCAGATAATTAGTTTGTCTTAACTAATTGAATCATATAGATATGCCCGGGGCATGTTGAACTTGACTCTTAGGAATGATTTGTCTTGAATGATTTGTCTTGTACTGATTTAATAGACAAATCGATCCTTGTATTCTATCTCTAAATCCCTAGACTCGAGTGGGCATGAGGATTAGACATAGTGTACTTTGATCTGCCAATGGGTGAGGTCAAATGTGGACAATAGTCTCGGTGGGTTGGGTGCGCGTGTTTAGTTGCTTGGTGTGCTACTGCTTGTCGAAAGGAAACCATGTACCGGTGCGTCCAGGGTGATGGTGCTCCCGAGATGAGCTCAAAATGTTTATTATACTAAACCCGGCCGGTGGACTTATGTCAGGTATAATAAAAAGGTTGAATGGTAGTAGTCTCGTAATTAAAGAAGTTAATTAATTAATTTATCAGTAAATTAATTTTAATTAACGAGCACTATATCTTTGATGTGGGGAGATCAAATTGAATATAATTTAATTAAGTTGTTCCGGAAGCAATTCTGGTGTAGGATGGTAGTGCCAAAATTAATCCGTTAGTGGTACGATTAATTTTGTAATAGGTTAATTGAATAGGTAGATTTAATTAATTAATTGGTTAATTATTCCTAAGGGTTAATTCAGAAATTAACAAAGTGGAATTATTTAATTAATTCCTAAGGGTTAATTAAGTAATTAACAAAGTGGAATTATTTAATTAATTAATTAAGTCTTAAGTTTCAATTGGAATTAGGAAATCCTAGAGATTAGGAATCCAGTAGGATTTGGTTATCCTATCAGATTGGTTGCCTAATTGGATTTGGAAACTAATTCATTACCTAAATCCATTAGGAAGACCAATCCTAAACCAACTTGGAGTCTCTCTTGTAACTCTATAAATAGACAAGGGATCAGTTATTCAAAAACTACAATTAAAACAATTAATCCACGGGATTTCTAGAGAGAGAAAACGTTTCTCTCTCCAAGTTGAATTTTCAAGAAAGTGTGCAGCTGGTTTTTGGGTTTCTAGTGGCTGAAATTTTGGCCTTGGTTTATACCGGCTGCGCGTAGCTTTCTCTCTCTGCGGGCGGTGCGTTTTTAGTACGTGCCAGGTGCTGCGGGGCTAGAGTTTTCTAGCAGGTGGATTGTGGTGAGTAGCTGATCAATTGGCTTCTAGTTCGTTGCCCACACAACGTGAAGTCATAGTCTTGAGGCATACAAGAGAATCACCAAGTCACGCTTCAAAGGTACTTTGATAAGATTCCGCTTTAATAAAAAATTTTTGTTGCGTGGTAAATCGAGCAAGTGCAAACCCAGATCCTACCAAATTCTTTCAATTGGTATCAGAGCCTGGTTTAGGGGGTTCTGTGCTTATTCAATTTATTACATGGTTTTATTTACAGGTGGTTTAGAATCCCGACTATTATGGTTACGTTTGTGTGGGTTTTAATTAAACTCCGGGACTTGTCCAGATTTATTTTTATTATGAATGTTTGAAATAGTATAACCACGTGCTGGAAGCCGTGTAGGATTAGATCAAATCTGTAGTAGGATTTTTTCTATGTAATTTCGATTATTTAATTTTCCTAGAATTCCTTGTAGTATGAAAATTGTTTTTTATGTAATCAAAGGAGTTATGGTGGGCGACTTGGATTTGTGGGTTTTGGGTTATCATGAATTTGATGAAACCCACGAAAACCCAGAACGAATTGCAAGAAGACCAAATAGTGTGGGAAAAAGCGAAGTAGGAGTTGGCGGTAGAAGGCGACGCCGGTAACATTTGCCAGCAGTAAAATCACCGGCCAGCAGGCGAAAAACGCAGCAGCAGGCAGCAGCAGCGTGCAGCAGTCGCTGCACGCAGCAACTGTTGCGCGCAGCTGCCGGGCTCGGGCTGCGCTCAGAGGCCGCGCCTGCCCGCGGCCTTTTGGCTGTGTTGCGGCCCATGCGGCCCGGGCGACCCGTTCGGGCTGTTTTTGGCCCGTTTTTCCTCCAGTTTTCATTTTTTTGAAGTTTAAGACTCTCTCCATCGAGTGACGTGACGGGACACGATATCAAGGCAAAGGATGGAAGCAATTAAAACCATAATAGTCGGGAAATTTTTTTTACATATTTATTTCCCGTATTTATTGTTTTAATTTTTATGCTTTATTTTTATATTGTATTTTAGATGCATGAATTAAAGCATGTCTGGTTTTATGGTTGCATATAACCTAGGTTAATTGCATGTTAAAACCGGAAAAACCCTCAATTTGGAAATCTAAGTAGGAGCGGGTTGTGTTATATCCCCATGGCCACCATTACGGGTTCATATGCGATGTGGGTGGGCTTGCGCGTTGGCATTAGGGTTTTCCTCCATTCGGATGAGTCCAGCCCCGAGATCGCTAGACTATGAGCTTCTGAGTAAGATGACTAGAGCGAGTTTGACTAGGAGAAATGCGACACCCTCTCCATCTGAGGCGCACTATCCTGAGGTAACAAATTCAGAAGTCACGTAATGGCACACACTTAGTGTACGATCTGCAGTATTCCTCCTGCGAGTTTACGCTGCTTACTTGTATGGCTGAAAGCACCGACTATTAGCTACATTGATCAAAAGATCGTTGGTCAGATAGTGTAATTAATGAACTTGGTTCTTCTTAAACGAATGTGGGTTAGCGTAAACGTCCACACTGCGTGGCTTGCGAGAATCCCGGTGGATGAGATGTTGGTGGATTAATATTATTGTTTTGAGGGAAATCAATAATTAATTGTATTTTCATGTTTTTGAAAATTCTAGCATATATAACTGAAACACTGTTTGTTTACTTTCCAGTTAAAATCGATATTGCATTCAATCCTTTATCTGCTATTTTGAAAAATAACAATTTAACTGGAACTAATAATGTCTATGGAAGTCATAACTTGGACATTGTCCTTATGGCTGAGAGCGCTCCTGTGAGAGATTGTGTCATTGACATGATTAGTAACATCAATAAGGTTGAGGTAGTGGGAGGCGAAATCATTGGTGAAACCAAAGCCGATATTGTCCTCCGGAGCTTGCCTCAAAGCTATGAGCGGATTCGGTTGAACTACAACATAAGTAAGATGTTGTGGAGTTCATCCGAGCTCTTGGCAGAGTTGATGGCGGCTAAAAGTCTTCTTCAAGAAAAGAAGCGAGCTTTAGTCGTAGTCGAAGCTTTAGAATCTTCTTCTGAGCCTGAGGCTGGAAAGAAGAAGAGAAAGCTCGAGGGAGTAGCTAAAAAGGCACAAATTGCGCCTAAGCCAGGTATTGAAAAGAAGAAGTCGAAAAACAAGTGCTTCGAGTGCAATAAGATGGGACATTGGAAAGCGGATTGTCCAAAGCTTATAAGTACGATAAATTCTGCCTTAATTACTGAGACATGTTTAGCGGCGATTCCCACAGATACTTGGTGTGTGGATTCAGGTGTCACTGACCATGTTTGTAATTCTTTGCAAGAGTTCCAAGTAACCCAGAAGCTTAGAGAATGCGAATTGGATATCTACTTGGGCGACACTACAAGAGTTTCAGTATAAGCAGTGGGAGTAGTTAAGTTGAATTTCGAAAATTCTAGCTTAGAGTTAGTTAATTGTCTTTATGTACCGAGTTTTACAAAGAACTTGATTTCGGTTTCTAAACTCTTGAAGAACGGGTATAAGTTTATTTTTTTGATGACTGTGTTGTTATTAGAAGAAATGGAAAACTTATTTGTTCGGGTCATTGGCAGACAATTTGTTTGTGGTTAACTCTAACTCACCTGTTGCGCAAAACATAGAAATAGATAGCTCAGAATCTAACATTAATAAGAGGAAGAAACCTTCTAAAATGAATCAAACCTATCTTTGGCATCTAAGGCTAGGTCATATAAACCTTAGTAGGATTCAGAGGTTGGTCAATGATGGACCTTTGCGTTCATTAGATATTGACAGTTATGCAACCTGTGAATCTTGCTTGGAAGGTAAGATGACCAAGAGACCTTTTAAGGCAAAAGGTTATAGAGCTAAAGAAGTATTAGAATTGATTCATTCTGACTTGTGTGGACCTATGACGGTCCAGGCACGAGGGGGATATGAGTATTTCGTGACGTTCACGGATGACTACTCTAGGTACGGATACATTTACCTAATGCGCCACAAGTCCGAATGTTTTGGCAAGTTCAAAGAGTTTCGGGCAGATGTGGAGAAGCATCATGGTAAGAGTACCAAGACACTATGTTTAGATCGTGATGGGGAGTACATATCCCATGAATTTCGAGATTACCTCACTGAGGTAGGAATTCAGTCTCAGTTGTCTGCACCTGGCACACCACAGCAGAATAGTGTAGCAGAAAGGAGGAACCGAACTCTTATGGAAATGGTTAGGTCCATGATGAGCTATAGTGATTTGCCAAGTTTGTTCTGGGGATATGCCTTGGAAATGGCAATGTATATTCTTTATCTTGTACCATCTAAAATCGTGCCTTCAACCCCAGTAGAGTTGTGGAACGGGCGGAAGCCCAGTCTAAGACATCTCAGAATTTGGGGCTACCCAGCACATGTGCTTAAGGTAGATACAGCTAAGTTAGATGCAAAAACAGAATTAATGCTGTTTGTAAGATATCCTAGGGGAACGAAAGGTAGTCTATTTTATAGTCCTAAAGATCAGAAGGTGGTGGTAAGTACCAACGCTAGATTTTTAGAAGAGGACTATATCTTAGACCACAAGCCCAAGAGTAAGATAGTACTAGAAAAGCTTAGACGACAAACTACTAATCCTGATGCACCAGCACAAGTAGATACACCACACACTGCACATGAGATCACAGATGATGCGCCTACACAGGCGGTGCCTCATCGTAATGGGAGGGTTGTGAGACAACCTGACAGGTTCGTTGGCGTGGGAGCGGTCTCAGACCTAGTCCCAGGTGTGCCTGAACCTGACCCAGTTAACTACAATGAGTCACTTCGAGATAAATATGCAAAATCTTGGCGTAAGGCAATGATATCCGAGATGGGGTCAATAGACCACAATCAAGTCTGGGAGCTTGTGGACCTGCCTGATGGGTTTAAGCCCATTGGATGCAAGTGGGTCTACAAACGTAAGAGAGAACCTGACGGGAAGGTGGAAACCTTTAAAGCTAGGCTGGTAGCGAAGGGGTATACTCAGAAAGAAAGAATCGATTATGAGGAAACCTTCTCCCCGGTAGCCATGCTTAAGTCGATCCGGATTCTCTTGGCCATAGCTGCTCATATGGATTATGAGATTTGGCAGATGGATGTCAAGACAGCTTTCCTGAACGGAAGTCTTGAGGAAACCATCTTTATGCAGCAACCAGAGGGATTCATTGAAAAAGGCCAAGAGCATAAGGTTTGCAGGCTTAAGAAGTCTATTTATGGACTTAAGGAAGCATCTAGATATTGGAACATCCAGTTTGATGAGGTAATCTAGTCTTTTGGATTTACTCAGTGTCCGGATGAGCAATGTGTGTATCACAGACGTGATGGAAACTCAGTGGTGTTTCTTGTGCTTTACGTAGATGACATTCTATTGATTGGCAATAACAAGAAAGTGTTATCAGACGTAAAGGCATGGCTGTCCAAGTAATTTGATATGAAGGACTTAGGGGAAGCGGGACATATCCTTGGGATCAAGATTATTCGAGATTGTAGGAAACGTTCGTTAACGCTCTCCCAAGCTTCGTATATAGATACAATTCTGGCCCGTTTTAACATGCAGAACTCCAAGAAAGGTTTTCTACCTTTCAGACATAGAGTGTTTCTATTTAAAGACCAGTCTCCTAAGACTGTTGAGAAGATAGAGACCATGAAGACAGTTCCATATGTTTCGGCAGTAGGAAGTCTCATGTATGTCATGTTGTGTACGAGGCCTGATATCTGTTATGTCGTTGGCATGGTGAGCGGATATTAGAGTAACCCCAGGAAAGCTCATTGGGAGGCAGTAAAATACATTCTCAAGTATTTACGCAGAATGAGGGACCAAGTTCTGGTCTATCAGGAGTCTGAGCTGGTACCCCGAGGTCACACAGATTCAGATTTCCAAGGCGACAGGGACAAGAGCAAGTCTACCTCAGGGTATGTGTTTACTCTAGGAGGTAGAGCCATAGTTTGGCGGAGTGTCAAGCAGAAATGCGTGGTGGACTCTACCATGAAGGCTGAGTACGTTGTCGCATCAGAGGCAGCGAAAGAAGCAGTATGGCTCAAGAACTTCCTAGTGGACTTAGATGTGATTCCTGGTTTGCCGAAATCTATCACGGTTTATTATGATAACAATGGTGCAGTAGCAAACTCGAAGGAACCACGAGCCCACAAGGCGAGTAAACATATACAGCGCAAGTACCACCTGATGCGAGACATCGTAAAGAGGGTAGACGTGGTCGTGGCTAAGATAGCATCAGAGGATAACCTTGCAGATCCATTCACGAAAACATCGACTTCTAAAGTCTTTGAGGCTCACGTGAAGGGCATGGGGATCAGATGCTTAAGAGAGCCTTGACAGTTTTTCTAGATAGATAGCAGCAGATTGTATAGGATTGTATGTAGCTGTATACTTAAAGCACAGCTTAAGTATTAGTGGGAGATTGTTGGAGTAGAATACATAAGCTATGCTTGTATTGTACAGTTTCCCAGTTTAATATATCGATTTGTGTATCAATTATATTTTGTTGCGCATGTTTATGTCAATTTATATTATGTAAGTAGATGATGAGGTGTCTGGTGCGACACAGTAGATCTCATCATTGGTTGAAAGACATAATATATAAATAAGGTTCGTAACCGAGACAGTTTTGGATAAACTGTCGGTCTAGGTTATTATGTGATTCAGATAATTAGTTTGTCTTAACTAATTGAATCATATAGATATGCCCGGGGCATGTTGAACTTGACTCTTAGGAATGATTTGTCTTGAATGATTTGTCTTGTACTGATTTAATAGACAAATCGATCCTTGTATTCTATCTCTAAATCCCTAGACTCGAGTGGGCATGAGGATTAGACATAGTGTACTTTGATCTGCCAATGGGTGAGGTCAAATGTGGCCAATAGTCTCGGTGGGTTGGGTGCGCGTGATTAGTTGCTTGGTGTGCTACTGCTTGTCGAAAGGAAACCATGTACCGGTGCGTCCGGGGTGATGGTGCTCCTGAGATGAGCTCAAAATGTTTATTATACTAAACCCGACAGGTGGACTTCTGTCAGGTATAATAAAAAGGTCGAGTGGTACTAGTCTCGGAATTAAAGAAGTTAATTAATTAATTTATCAGTAAATTAATTTTAATTAACGAGCACTATATCTTTCATGTGGGGAGATTAAATTGAATATAATTTAATTAAGTTATTCTGGAAGCAATTCTGGTGTAGGATGGTAGTACCAAAATTAATCCGTTAGTGGTACGATTAATTTTGTAATGGGTTAATTGAATAGGTAGATTTAATTAATTAATTGGTTAATTATTCCTAAGGGTTAATTCAGTAATTAACAAAGTGGAATTATTTAATTAATTCCTAAGGGTTAATTAAGTAATTAACAAAGTAGAATTATTTAATTAATTAATTAAGTCTTAAGTTTCAATTGGAATTAGGAAATCCTAGAGATTAGGAATCCAGTAGGATTTGGTTATCCTATCAGATTGGTTGCCTAATTGGATTTGGAAACTAATTCATTACCTAAACCCCTTAGGAAGACCAATTCTAAACCAACTTGGAGTCTCTCTTGTAACTCTATAAATAGACAAGGGATCAGTTATTCAAAAAATACAATTAAAACAATTAATCCACAGGATTTCTAGAGAGAGAAAATGTTTCTCTCTCCAAGTCGAATTTTCAAGAAAGTGTACGGCTGGTTTTTGGGTTTCTAGTGGCTGAAATTTTGGCCTTGGTTTATACCAGCTGCGCGTAGCTTTCTCTCTCTGCGGGCGGTGCGTTTATAGTACGCGCCAGGTGCTGCGGGGCTAGAGTTTTCTAGCAGGTGGATTGTGGTGAGTAGCTGATCAATTAGCTTCTAGTTCGTTGCCCACACAACGTGAAGTCATAGTCTTGAGGCATACAAGAAAATCACCAAGTCACGCTTCAAAGGTACTTTTCTAAGATTCCGCTTTAATAGAAATTTTTTGTTGCGTAGTAAATCAAGCAAGTGCAAACCTAGATCCTATCAAATTCTTTCAATTGGTATCAAAGCCTGGTTTAGGGGGTTCTGTGCACAACATCTTAGTAGGTCCATCATTGACCAATCTTTGAATCCTACTAAGGTTTATATAACCTAGCCTGAGATGCCAAAGATAGGTTTGATTCATTTTAGAGGGTTTCTTCCTCTTATTAATGTTAGATAAAGAGCTATCTGTTTCTGTGTTTTGCGCAATAGGGGAATTAGAGTTAACTACAAATAAATTGTCAACCAATGAACCAGAACAAATAAGTTTCCCATTTCTTCTAATAAATACAGACTCATCAGAAAAAAAAACTTATAACCATTCTTTAAGAGTTTATAAACCGAAATAAGGTTCTTTCTAAAACTCGGTACATAAAGACAATTGACTAAATCTAATCTACAATTTTAGAAATTTAAATTGACAACTCCCACTGTTTCTACTGACACTCTTGTAGTATCGCCCATGTAGATGTCCAGTTCGCCCTCTCTAAGCTTCCGGGTTACTTGTAACCCCTTTAAGCTTTGGACAATCCGCTTTCCAGTGTCTCATTTTACCGCACTTGAAGCAGTTGCCTTTGGGCTTGCTCCTCTTTGGGTCTCGGGCTTTGCAGCAAGTATCCCAGCATTCTTTTTCTTATTATTCTTCTGGCCTTTAGGCGCAAAAGAAGAACCTGAAGCCTTTACTGTGACCAAGGCTTGCTTCTTCTCGTGGAAGATGCCTTCGGCCGCCACCAAATCAGTTCAGAGCTCGGTAGAGTATAGACTCTTTGGTTCATGTTATGATTGACCCGAAACTGCTCAAAACTAGAGAGTAGACTCTGGAGGATAATATCTATCTGACTTTCTGGGTCGATTTCTCCTCTTAACACCTCTATCTCATTGATGTTACTGATCATGTGTAGCACATGATCTCTCACCGATCCGCCTTCAGCTATCTTTGAGTTCATTAATTTCCTCATGGTTGCTTGCCTAGCAGTCCTGCCTTGATGCGTGAACATCTCTCTCAGGTGAGTCATCATGTTGAAAGCAGAGACCATGGGATGAAGCTGATGTTGTAGCACATTTGACACAGAGGCCAAAATATAGCACCGCGCCATCTCATCCTTTTTTCTCCACCGGGCATAGGCATCCCTATCCTCTTGAGGAGAGTTCTCATCAGGCACATCTGGAAATACTTCGGTGAGCAAAAACTTATACTGCTTAGCCGTCAGGACAATGTCCAAGTTCTGACTCCAATCGACATAATTAGTTCCAGTTAATTTGTTATATTTCAAAATAGCAGCTAAGGGATTGAATGTCATATCGATAAAACTTTAAAATTAACAAACAGACAATGTTTCAGTTATTAACCTAGAATTCCAAAAATATGAAATTCTATTAATTATTGACTTCTCTCAAAAACAATAATTATAATTCACCAACATCTCATCCATCGGGATTCTCGCAAGCCACGCAGTGTGGACGTTTACGCTAACCCACATTCGTTTGAGAAGAACCAAGTTCATTAACTACACCATCTGACCAAACGATCTATTGATCAATGTATCTAATAGTCGGTGCTTTCAGCCACACAAATAAGCAGCGTAACCTCTTGGGAGGAATACTGCAGATCGTA
The DNA here is from genome assembly GCA_030378225.1 of Knoxia roxburghii. Classification (NCBI taxonomy): domain Eukaryota; kingdom Viridiplantae; phylum Streptophyta; class Magnoliopsida; order Gentianales; family Rubiaceae; genus Knoxia; species Knoxia roxburghii. Next base: position 36,337,905 of record CM059415.1, on the reverse strand, counting down.
CACTAAGTGTATGCCATTTCGTGACTTCTGAGTTTGTTACCTCAGGATAGTGCGCCTCAGATGAAGAGGGTGTCGCATTTCTCATAGTTAAACTCGCTCTAGTCATCTTACTCAGATATTCATAATCTAACGATCTCGGGGCTAGACTCATCTGAATGGAGGAAGGCCCTAATGCCAACATGCAAGCCCACCCACACCGCATATGAACTCGTAATGGTGGCCATGGGAATATTAAACAAACCCGCTCCCACTTAGATTTCCAAATTAAGGGTTTTTCTGGTTTTAACATGCAATTAACTAACCCTAAGTTATATGCAACCATAAAACCAACATGCTTTAAAATCATGCATCTAAAATACAGCATAAAAATAAAGCATAAAAATTAAAACAATAAATATGGGAAATAAATACAAAAAATAAATTCCCCGACTATTATGGTTTTAATTGCTTCCATCTTCTGCCTTGATCTCGTGTCCCGTCACGTCACTTGATGGAGAGTCTTGAACTTCAAAAAATGAAGATTGGAGGAAAAACGGGCAAAAATGCATCCCGAACGAGCCGCACGCACGGGCCATGCTTACGGCCCAGCATCGCGTAGCAGTTGCTGCCACCTACTGCGGCTGCGGCTGGCGAAGCAGTTGCTGTGCCCCGCGGCAGTGGCGCTGCCTGTCGCTGGTGATCACCGGCAGCGACTGCTGTCGGAGGTTCGTCGACGCCGCCTCCTGCCACCACCCCCTCCTTCGCTTTTCCCACGATATTTGGTCTTCTTGCAATTCGTTCTGGGTTTTCCTGGGTTTCTACGAATTAACGAGAACCCAAAACCCACGAATTCAAGTTGCCCACCATAACGCCTTCGATTACAAAATTTAATTCTTCTACTACAAGGCTTTCTAGGAAAATTAAATAATAAAAATTACATAGAAAAAATCCTACTACAGATTTAATCTAATCCTACACGGCTTCCAGCACGTGGTTATACTATTACAAATATTCATAATAAAATTAAATCCGGACATGTCCCGGAGTTAAATTAAAACCAATACAAACATAACCATAGTAGTCGGGATTTTTTAACCACCTGCAAACAAAACCGTGTAATAAATTGAACAAGCACAGAACCTAAAACCAGGCTCTGATACCAATTGAAAGATTGCCACATAGGATATGGGTTCGCACTTATTCGATTTACCACGCAACAATAATTTCTAATTAAAAGCGGAATCTTAGAAAAGTACCTTTGAAGCGTGCACTCAGGTGATTCTCTTGTATGCCTCAAGACTTTGACTTCACATTGTGTGGGCGACGAACTAGAAGTCTATTGATCAGCTAATCACCACAATCCACCTGATAGAAAATTCTAGCACCACTGCACCTGGCATGTACTGTAAACGCACCGCCCGGAGAGAGAGAAAGCTGCACGCAGCTGGTATAAAATTGGCCAAAAAATTCAGCAAAGGGGAAGAAAACCCAGCCGCAATATTTGCCCAAAAATCCAACTTGGAGAGAGAGTTTTCTCTCCCTAGGATTTTCTCTCTCTAGTTTCCTTGTCTTGAAAACTTATGGAATTGTATGTCTTGAATAGGTAATCCTTTGTCTATATATAGAGTTACAAGAGAGACCCCAAGTTGGTTTAGGATTGGTCTTCCTAATGGGTTTAGGTAATTAATTAGTTTCCAAATCCAATTAGGTAACCAATCTTATAGGATAAACCAAATCCTACTAGATTTCCTAATCTATAGGATTTTCTAATTCCAATTGAAACTTAACACTTAATTAATTAATTAAATAATTCCACTTTGTTAATTACTCAATTAACCCTTAGGAATAATTAATCAATTAATTAATTCTACCTATTCAATTAACCCATTACAAAATTAATCGTACCACTAACGGATTAATTTTGGCACTACCATCCTACACCAGAATTGATTCCGGAACAACTTAATTAAATTATATTCTTAATCTCCCCACATCAAAGATATAGTGCTCGTTAATATATTAATGTATTGATAAATTAATTAATTAACCTCTTTAATTCCGAGACTAGTACCACTCGACCTTTTTACTATACTGGACATAAGTCCACTGGCCGGGTTTAGTATAATAAAATTTACGAGCAGTACATGGTTTCCTTTTGACAAGCAGCAGCACACCAAGTAACTAAACATGCGCACCCAACCTACCGAGACTATTGGCCACAATTGACCTCACCCTTTTGCAGATCAAAGTACACTATGTCTAATCCTCATGCCCGCTCGAGTCTAGGGATTAAGAGATAGAATACCAAGAATGATTTTTTTATTAAATCAGTACAAGACAAATCATTCTTAAAGGTCAAGTTCTATACGCCCCGGGCATATCTATATGATTCAATTAGTTTAGACAAACCAATTATCCGAATCACATAATAACCTAAACCGACAATTTGTCCAAAGTTGTCTCGGTTACGAACCTCATTTATATATTATGTCTTTCAACCAATTATGAGATCTACTATGTCACACAAGACACCTCATCATCTTCTTACATAATACAAATGGACAATTAATGCACAACAAGATATAAACAAAACATAAATCGATATATTACTGGGAAAAAGTACAACACAAGCATAGCTTATGTATTCAACTCCAATAGCCTGAGTCTATCACAGTTTATTGTGATAACAATGGTGCAGTTGCTAACTCGAGAGAACCACGAGCCCACAAAGCGAGTAAACACATAGAGCGTAAGTACCACATGATACGAGAGATCGTAAAGAGGGAAGACGTAACCGTGGCCAAGATAGCATCAGATGACAACCTTGCAGATCCTTTCACAAAGCCATTGACCCCAAAGGTCTTTGAGAGACATGTGGAGGGTATGGGAGTCAGATCCTTGAGAGAGCCATGTGAGTGAGCTTAAAGGTGTTCTGTAGATTTCATTATGACAGCAGTGTAATAGCGGGTTGGACAGTTTTTGTACTTCTTAGCATAGCTTTGAGTATTAGTGGGAGATTGTTAGTTTTTAATACAGAAAAGCTATGCTTGTATCAAAAACTAATATCCACAGATGACATATCATTTTGTTTCAGTATTAAATTATTCCATTATATCATAGAACTAAATAACGGGGTATGTGAAAGACATAGTAGATACCGTTATTGGTTAAAGTATTGATATATAAAAAGTATGCTCGTAACTGAGATAGTCTGAACATACTATCAGTATAGATTATTGTGTGTTTTGGAAATTAGTTTATCTAGACTAGTTTAAATCACACGGATATACCTGGGGCATATTGAGCACGACCAGTTTGGATAGAATTGACTTGTACTGATCGGCGTAGTCAATTCGATCCTAGTATTCAGTCTCTCAATCCCAAGATTGGGACAGGCATGAGAGTTGGATATCGTATGCTTTGATGTGCCAAAGAGTGCGGTCAATTGAGGCCTATACCTCGGTAGGTTGGGTATGCGGTGTTTAACTTCTTACGTGTCGTTGCTAGTCGGAGGAATTCACGTACCGGTTCGCCGAGTTGATGGTGCTCCCGAGATGAGCTCGAAAGGTTTATTATACTAAATCCAGCCGATGGACTTTATGTCCGGTATAATAAGAAGGTCGAGTGGTACTAATCTCGGATACCAAGAAGTCGGTGAATTAGTTTATCAGTAAATTGATAAACCAACGAGCACTAGATCTTTAATGTGGGAAGATAGAAGAAAATATAGTGGCACGATGTAAAGTCATTTTTGAGCGGTAGTTCCATAATTGGTCCGTTAGTGGTACGACTAATTATGTGTTTGACTAATTGATAAAGTAAATTAATTAATCCTAAAGGTTTAATTAATATTTAATTGACAAAGTGGATTAAGAAAATTAATTTTATATGAATTAATTAATCCAAAGGTTTGATTAAATTAAATTAACAAAGTGGGTTAAAGATTTAATTCGAAAGGATCGATTGGAGTTGACTAGTCTAGGAAAGACTAAGGGGTCAATGAAAGTCAAACTAAAAGGGCCAACTCAAACGCCCATTAGGTCTCCTTAGAAGCTTCCTATAAATATCCCTCGTTAGGCAACTTACAAGACATTAGAAACTTTAGAGGCACTTTGCCTAGTAAGAGAAAGAGTGGTCTAGAGAGAGGACTTCTTCCCCTACCTTGAAGTTTTCTTTCGAAGTCGACCAAGGATCTTTCTTCTTCGAGAATTATCAAAGCCCAAAACCTAGAGAATCCTAGATCACCATTTTGGAGAAACAAGTCGCCGGTTTTTGGAGTTTTTGGCCGCTGGGTACTTTCCGCCGTCAAGTTCAAGTCGGCGCCGGCGAGAGGTTATTGTTGGCCGGCGATTTGTCTCCCTTGAAGTAAGTTTGTTGTTTCTTGTTGTGTTGATTCTCTAGCTTGATCTGCTTAGATCCCTAGAGTCTAGATCTACGAGCAAGAACACATTCCAGACACTTTTGGTGTGGATTTTCATATTGGATTCAGTTCCCGGGCTAAATCTATTTTTTCAGATTTGCGTGATTCTTGAAGTGGGTTTCTTAGGATTTCTTCATTTTTCCTTGGGCTACTCCGTAGACACTAGCCCACACTAGTTCAGAGTTGGATTGGAGTTATTCTTCGAATTTCTTGTGGAATTCGCTTGCCCAAAGTTTTGGTTTTGTTTTTGCTAGGACTTCGTACAAAGGTATAATCTTTGAACTTTTCGCTTTAATTAAAGATTATATCTTTCATGTCCTGATTAATAAATTAAATAAGTATAAGCCTAGATCCGTTCATAGGAAAATAAATTTGAGCCTGAGCTTTGTCGAAAGCTTCCGATTCTGGAATACATTGCACGAAAGTGAGGTTTTCGATTTAGCCCGGGTTTGTTCTATTTTCCTTCAGTAACACCCTCTATAAATAGAAGGGTTAGCATCTATGAATAATACTTATCAATTATTAATTAATTTTGTTTGTTGCTTTGAACATTTGTTCTTAATGTAGAAACTCTAGGAGCTTCTTAGAGTCTACACTTTATGGTGTTTTCCCTTTAAAGACTTTGTCTTTAAAACTATATCTAAAGTAGTGTCTCTACCAACATGATTTTGGAGAGTTCATGTCTATCTAGCAAATAATTCATCCATAAGTAACAGCGTATCCACAAAATTAAAAACATATTGGGAAGAGAATTCTCTCCTCCAGAGGAGCTCATCTTTGCTATCAAGAATTCTCATTAGGTAGGGATCTAACACATTGGCTGAGTATTACTTTGAATTTGAGTCTCTACATTACCGTGCAAAAATCTATGTAGATGACAATGCATCTATTACAAGATTCTTAGAGGTCTCAATAAGCACATTAGTCAAAGAATCGAGGTATACGGTTATACTGACTTAGAAGCCTGTTTCCAAAAAGCTATGCTCATAGAAAAACACATGAAAGAAAATAGTGAAGGTAGCTTTAGGAAGACTTCTAATGTAAGTTGGTCACAAAAAGGAGGCAGTGAGCATAAACACGCTACCTTCCTCAAGAGCTAACAAATTTATACCTTTTACTTCTTCATCCTTTTCTAAGACATCTGAGTATAGAGCTAGTAACACCCAACTTGTATTAAACTGCCTGTGACTTGTTTTAAATGAAATGAGATTGGCTATATAAAGAGTCAATGTCCAAACAAAACAGCCTATGCTATTAGGGAAAACAAACTACATCAAGAGGATGTTAGTAGTGAAAAAGAAGACGAATGTATGCTGCCATTGATTGAGGAAGTAGGTGTCACTCCCCTAGAGAATGAAGAAGAAGGGGAACACCACATTCTCCTCTCCTTCAATCGGCCCCCTAGGCAACATGGAGCACCCCGATAGACCTTTGTACGAAATTCTACTCTAGTATAGGTCTAAGTTTTGAGTGCTCAACCTTCTCCCGACACTAGTCTAGAACAAAGGTATAATATCTTTCACAACTGGTGTAAGGCGGAAAAGAAAAAGAGGCGTTTGCTAATCATCTATGGTGGAAGTTGCACAAACGTAGTAAGCAAATCTTTAGTTGATGAATTGAAACTTTTGGGGGAGTTGAAGTGGAAAAAAGAATAAAGATAGAGAAACACGAGACAAGTGAATGGTATTTAGAAATCAAAGTTAGAGAGAATGGTTAAGTGTTAGGAAGTTCATGTTCTTTAGATGAAATAAACCCAAATATCCTTTTTATCACACATAAATCTTAGCCTCATTACGACCAAAGCAAAGACCCTTTGATTTGTGCAGAAAGGTCATATAAGTGATAAAGATGTGATTTCTTGGCAAGTTTATGGTAATAACACTTTTGTTTGACTTATCTTGAGAGTTTAACCCCAATAATTGAGTGTATTGAGTGAACCGCTTTGGAAGGGCGACCGTTTTTGCATGGTTGATGAATATATTGACGATGGAACAAAATAGTGACCTTGGATAACCATTTTGTTAAATAAAGTTTAGAATCGATGATCTATAGAGCTTCACAATGCTCACTCTTATCCTTAGAGATGTGAAGCATGGAACATAAGAATTTAAATAACCATAATTGTCATAGATTGTTGAACGCATGCACTGTTCGAGCAAGTAGGTACCCAATAACACATGAATTGAAATCATAGGATAAAACTAGCATGTCACCTAGACAACCCACGTATGAATTCAAAAGTTTTAACTCTAGAGTGGTTCTTGAATCTGGACTTCCTTTTTATTCTTTTACCTTTTGTTATATTGCACAATTTCCTCACGTGTTTATTCAAAATTTGTTCTAGGACTAATAAATGTTTGAGGTTAGGGGTATTGATGTGACTAAATTGAGTATGATTTCTTGACTTACCTGATTTCTTCGTGAGTTTATAACGAATTTGAAAGATAAATACTCTATTTCTATTTCGTAAACTTATATTAATCTTGCGTTTCATGTGAAAAATTCATGAAAAGTACTCAATTTTGCTAAGAGTTGATATGATGAAACAAGTGGAGAACATGGAAGGCCTTGAAATGAAGATAAAACAACAAATGGCTTTAGACTCTAACATACCGCGAGTCAAAAAGGGTAATTTGATTGTGTTTTTTTTCTCAACAGATAACTATGTGATATGAGATTCTTTTAACAAATGATCAGATTACCTTAAGTTAGTTATAGATATTTTTAGTTGTTATTAAGTTTTCTTTGACTTTGCTCATATTGACAAAAAAAAAAACAATTTGAATCATTTAGGATTGCTCCATTCTCATTTATGCAAGACAAACATACTTTAGAGACAAGCTAGATTACCATTAGGCCATTACGTCCCAAGGTGTTTGTTAAAATTGCTAAATATGATTGAGAGAAGATCTTAAGGGTTTAATTCCAACAAATTGACCATAGGAGTTGGAGCGGAAACGAACTTGCCCACTAATAATTCAACTTACCTCTAATCAACAACCATCACACCTAATGTAAAGGAAACAACCTTAACCAATTAGGCACAAACCCATAGTTATATAAAAACCTCTACCTTAGTTAGCTAGGTTTAAGTTAGTTTTACGTGTAATAATTAAATACTAAAAATAAACTACTCTTAAACTTTACTACCTCCATCTCAAATTACAAGGGATGTTGTAGGAGAACTCAAAGCTAGAACCTTTTGGAAGAATGAGGTTATAATATCGTTCGTGCAAGACTGCTCTGTAACCTATCCACATTATCTACAGCATCTCTGTGCAAGGCTGTTTTGTTCCCTAATCTTATGCATCATCTTCATCACTATTCTTCAAAAGTACTCCCCTTACTTTTGCCCTGCCAAAACAACAAATGTCGATACTACAAAATGCTAAATTCATGAAAACCAACAAATATTCTTGAATATGTCAGTAACCTGCGATAAACTGGTACAACCCGATTCACGACTTTCGTTGCTGCAGCCGTAGGAGCTGCTTGCTTATCTGCAGTTCCAAACCTATTCTTAATGATCATGTAAGAAAAGGAATACAATCTTTACAACAGCTAAGTGTAATGTAGAACACCCAAAAGAAACCAGACAATTTCATTGTTGATAAATGAGAACTGGGTGACTTGGTTGCTTATCGATACCCTAGCACCTTTCCTCCCAGCCCTCCTTTCTAACCCAAATGCATGAACACCAGCCAAAAACCTTTCTTTTGCTCAAAGAAGAGATAAATAAATAGGTAAATACAATAAGGAACCGGATCCAGACTCGCTATAGGAAATCAAGCAAAAACATCATCAGATTCATACCAAATGTTGCATTACTTTCTCTAGACATGATTAGAAAGCTATTCATATCTGGTGGATAGTGGGAACAGATATGAACAGAAGAGTAATAAGTCAACAGTCAGATAAAGGTTTAAGGTCCAAAAGAAAGAAAATTCAATCCAAAGTTAGGAAGACAAGCTAACAGTAAACATTCACTTTGGAGACATGGGAGGCTGCTTATGCTAACATTAATTGTTGGAAAACATTTTCAGGTTCTTAAATCACCACCATGTTATCTTTGTTCAAAATTGAAGCGAAATTCTTGCTGTTCCTCTAAGACAGGTCAATGTTCACCTGTTCCAATCATTTTCTGCACACTTGGGCCATGTGAGATTAAGTACATGTTATACCAAATGCAAAACAATACAACATGCAAAGAGTGTCCAATTGCTAGTTTGACGAATCATATTAAGTATTCTGCACTACTGAGCAGTGACCAGATGTTATAGAAATGTAGACACTGTTTAACTACCTTCTTTCTAAGACTGGCATAAATATTAGCTTAACGAGTACTGACTGACTTCCCGGGCAAGACATGTCATATCATGCACCACCATATTCATAGCTATACAGTTCACGCAATTGTACAAGGTACAGAATTAGATGAGACACCCTCCATGCTAGTCAGGTGTCTACCCTGATTTAAATAACTAGCCAACAGTAGATCTTAATACCTGGAGAACTTTGTAAGGGCATCAATGAAACACCATCTGAAGTTGTTCTGTCATTTGTCTTCTGGAACTTTTGTTTCTTTGGGAATGTCATTGTGTCTATATGTCTTTGCAGAGTGTCATTTTTCTCCTGGTGAATAGGTGAAATCTCTTAAAATAATACTTACAATCTTTCAGGTGAAATGCTTTCCATTATGTTAAAACAATGTTAGTAAATGAAAATGTTACATCTTTCTGGTGATATACTTCAATAGAAATATTAGCAAATATAAAAGGCAAAGACAGCTCATTATGTTCAATCTTTTTGATGAGATACTTTCCAGAATAACCAAAAGCCTCAAGTACTATGCATTAGTACATTCTCCCTGCAGGATGGTACAAACTGAAAGCAATAAACATAACTTTTAAGGAAAGAAGCATTCTGCAGTCCGAATTTCATGCTATGACATTTGATGGTCACGTGTAATATTTCTTTATTCATGGTTTTTATGGAGCTGAATGGCTTATTCTACTAAAAAATACACTCCATCCCCAAGAACTTCAAAACTAGCGAAATCAATGCATCTTTAGGAGAAGAAGCCCACATGAGAAAAGTACTTATCAATCTGCTGCATACAAATATTATAAACAATGTGGATGGCATGCCAAGCATCAAATTAATCATACCTGCTCCAATGATACAACTTCTGCCAACTTAGAACACCTTCTCTCCTCTGAAAGATCGCCCAAAGATAATGGTTAGAAAACACCAGCACGATTGTCCATTTGCAATCTTAATAAGGCTAGGCCATGTTCACTCTCTTCCCCACCCCCCTTTCCCCGGCACACACATAATAAGTAAGAGCATTTTACAAAAAGTCAACTGAATATGCATAGTCGATTGAGCTGAGAAGAGAACCATTTGTGAGAGAAGCATTCATATTTTTGTATGCTTTGTACAGCTGCAGAGACAGATTTGCCATAGCCTCACTTGCATCAGCATCAATAAGTTTTGTGAGAGAAATGGAAATACGAGGCATCCCTTTTGCTTTTTGGGCAACTAACTTTGCAGTAGCAGCACCTGATACAAAATGCATAGCATAGACATAAACAGAAACATCTCAAATAGAGCAAAGCCAAGTAGTGTAGCTTGGTTGTGCACACTGGACAAATTTCCAGAATGCAGAGGCTACCATATGTCCCAACAAATTTGCAAGTGGTACGGAAAGCTTACATTCCATAATTCATACTTAAACATCTGAATCAAAAATAAATATGTAGATTGAATAGCAGGGATGGATGGTACAGTCAAAAATGCATCTTTGGATACAATATTCAATCAACAAAGAAACTAATCCACTCTCTAATAAACGAGTAAAAAATTGCAAAAATCAAAGGTGAAAAATCTCTTCCTGATAATTATCCAACAAAGTTTTTGAATTTGTAATATAACTGTTTCTTTTTCAGCTGCTGCACATAAATAAACCTCAGGCAAACAGAATCAATTGTGAAGTGGCGATCACTTCAACAGATAAAAGAGTTAAACATTGTAAACAGACAAAAGAAAAGAAAAATTAAAAACATTAAAGAACAACCGAAACGAAAAAAGGCGTACATCATACTACAAACAAAGCTTACCAAGGAAAAATCAAGCAATTGAAATTCTACTTAATTTGATCATGCAGACAAAGATAATCTGATTGGGAAGCAACAAAGCAGTGACATTTCTGAAACTAAAAGCATCACTCTGAAATCAAGCTTCAGAATTAATTGGCAACCTGAATACAATCATTAGATAAAGCAGAGTATCAATTAAGCCATGGAATTAAAGAGCAAAGTGGTACCTTGCAACCAACAAAATCAAGGTAGAGTTTTTGGTCCTTCCTTACAAAAGATATAGGAGTTTGATTTTGTTGGTCAAACCACGTATAACAGGCCCCACAATAAAACTCATCTTTGTATCTTATTTTTTAACTTTTTGGCAGAATTCAGACAAAATCTTAGCCATACAATCATAAATAGGAAAATTGGAGACTATTAAGTGTCAGTAAAGCTACCTTTTGACGAAGGCAAATCAGAACTTAATCATGTACAAACGACTTTAATTTTTATCTTACTAGCTTCTATTATTTCTGAAAGAATAAAAAAGATAAGGAAAAACTAAATAAAAAAACTTTTCTAACCAAAAGTGTTCCTTATGTCTGCTCCCCTCATGGCCCTTCTACAAGCAGGAGAAAATGGGAGAAAAAATCAGAAGGGTCACGAGAAAAGGAAAACATAGCCTATAAACCAATTCCCAAGGTTTGTAGAGAAGAGGTAGCAAGCCAACCAAGATCAGAGTTCTTCATTTCTGACCCCGAAATTCTAATCAGGTCAACAATGTGGTTGATTAAATGTATGCCAATTTTTTTTTTTTTTTAAAGAAATAGTCTCAAATGCCACGGTATCCATTGCAACATTTGAGCCCAATGGAGTGGCAACCCTTTCATTAATAATAATAATAATAACAAAATGAAATACATTAGTCCTGATTTGAAGCTTTACAAGAAGCACCTACCTAACTTCAAATGAGACTGAAGATTGAAAGATATTAATAAACGCCAATTCACGCCTTAAGAGTTGGAGAACCTTACCAAAACTAAACAAGAATAAACTGAATACATTAGTGCTTCAAGCAAAAAATGCACACTATTGCACCTACCTCCTGTTTTGGATTCACCCTCCATAACAAGCTTTAAGTCTTCAGATTTCAGGGCCGCTATAACATATTCAACAAAGTCAGACCAGGACCCTCCAATTCCAATGCTGTCCCTCTGTCCATGAAAAGTCATGGCAGCAACCATCTTTATTCTACTAATAAACAATCATAAAATTTTCACAAGAGAACCATCTTTACGTGTTACAGATTAATTCTTATTTGTATATATTTCCAAGAATGTAATTACTGTCAAGCATCAACTGAGAAATATCCTGTCATTGAATGCAATTTTGTAACAGTATAGGGCCAAAATTCATGTCCATGCAAGCTACCATGTGACCCTCCTCCCCCTTTGCCCCATTAGTGCCAGTGTACAAATTTAACAATCTTTTATCAGAAATATTGAAAGAAAAAAAAAATTTACGACCAGCTATCCTCTCTTAACAAATAGAAAAATCATTGGTACATTGAGCATGTCAATCATGCAGAAAAGGAGGAACTCTTACGGAATGAGTTTAAGATCGCCTCAAGAGATAGTTTTTACTACAGTTATTTTTTCTGAAACCGGAAAATTACAAATGACTGAGGATCAAAGAACAGAAGGAAACCCCACAATTCTGGCTACTTATCACCTACATGGTAGTTTGATCAATGATAATCCAGTTACATGGAAGTGTGTTGCTTTCCTTGTACGAACACTTTTGATTTTCCATCCACAAAGATTCCATAGGACTACAGGATGATTCCTTCGGACTAAATTATTGAGGTTCTATTTTCAGGGTATAGAAATTAGACCCAGGCCTTAAGTCCCAGAACTGCAAAAAGAAAAATATCACTTTGCATCTTTCACTTTTTGCAGCACATCTTTTTGGAAACATTCTGTTATTCTGCTGCTCACTCAAGTTTCTTTGTCAATCTATAACGCAGACTACTAATAAACAAAATATCCCATTATCAGTTGTCCAGTGAGTTTGGGGAAACCTTGGAGCAACTGTAAAAGCTATTGCTATGTGCCAAAGAGCAATGCTTTTGAGTTGCAAAAGCAGCTTCTAGAAACATAAGCTAAGTTTTACTACATTAGGACTTAGGGGGCCATAACCTTCCCTAAATCCTGACATGAGCATTGCCCTATTCTTGTAACTGTTATCCAGTGAGTGGGGCTGATATGGAGTGGACCTGGGCCTTTTTCCTTATTAACTGTTCAACAAAATAAGATTTTTCACTCCCCTATTCCTTTTATCATTGCAATTCAAACTTCAATTCCTTGTTTATTGATTGTCATCAACCCTTGCCACGTGTCAAAGTAAAGTTCGAAAGGAACAATAAGAAGAAAAAACAGGGACATCTCAAAAGTTGTCATGTTCATGGGCTACATAACAACCAGGTAATAAAGAAATTCCTCAAAGCCCAGTGCTTCATTTGTTGTAACTTTGTTATCTTCGGACCACTTAAAAAACAATTCTTGGCACACAATGCTGGAGAAGACAAAGTTAGCTTGTAACAGAAACAGATTTCCTCCTTTTTGCAAAAAGGAGTTGCATGTTGATCCCTTAACTTGTTTTTTCTCTGGGATTTCAGGCACCCTAGTCTATTCAAAAATCTTTTCTTTACCAAGTGAGCTTTTATCCCTACTGCCCACTGCCAAAGCAACGATCGAAAGATTGAAAAACAATGCTGATATAAAACCTTAAGCCCCAATCGTATAACAATCCTTATAAGCACAAAAAAAAAAAAAAAAAAGAAAAAAGATAAAGGATTGAAAAGGTGGGAACTAACCATGTCTTCCAGTTGGGTTTTAGACTTGCGGGATTCCCAGGTACTGGATTGGAAGTCGGTGACATAGATTCGGAGAATAGCAGGTTCATTTAGCAGGCCGCCAACGATGAAGAGGAAAGGATGAGAGGCCGCTGTGTTATGAGGAGCTGTCCCTGACCACTCTGCTTTCAACTGCCCAAATATTGGTTCCATTCCCTCAAACTCCATCTCCCTTTCTTAGCCTTTGTTTGTTTCCACCCCTGCAATTAAGATGATACCAAAAGCGCAAAAGAAACACTTCGGTTCCGCTAGCTCCATCTTCCGGATTGGTATAATGTAGGATCATAGTGACACCATCCAGGCGTGCAAAGCCCAGTCGCAGGCTACGCGCGTGTCACCCACGGATTTTTAAAACCCCGCTTCCCTTCTCCTCCTACAAAACCTGCTAAAACCCTCCTTCTTCTACCACCTTCCTTTCTCGTAGGTTTTCATTCACGATCAAAAAATTTTCAATCCATCACAATCATCCTATCTGTTGTTGAGTAGTGGCCCAATCTGGCCCAACATTTTTTGGTCTCCTGTTCTGAGCTCATGTCTTCTCTCGGCCCAGCAACCCGTGCAGCCCATCCTCTCTCGCTTATAATCGAGCTGTGCCCTAGGGTTGAAGGTAGACGGTCATTTTGAATCCCTTCAACTCATTTTGGCCGCTCTCCCCTCGGGTCTCTATGACCTTCATTCTCTCTACCAAAGGACTTAGGGTTTCATCTTGCGGCCCCCTTTTTTGTGTCTTTTTCTTCACTCAGCACCGGCATCGTGGATTAGTTCCTGTTGTCGCTTTTGTTAAGGCTGCGAAGAAAGAGAGAGGACGAGCCTTGAGGAAGGCTGGGTCGTGGAGGAGCGAGGTGACTCTCCGAGTTGGCGTGGTTGAAGGAACTCCTTTCGTGGAGCTAGGAAGGCCAGGGATCTGAGCTGAGTGAGAGGGTGACAGAACCCGATCGGACTTCAGGAAAGACAGAAGTGACGAAGCAGCGGAGGAGAAGACGGAGCGATCCTGCGAAACAACAGTGGTATCAGAGCTTGAGGGTACTCCGCTCTCACCCGCCGTCACCAGAAGTCTCGACCGCCGTCGCCGGAAGCTAGACCAGTCAGGTAGGTCGGGATACCAAACGTGGTTCCCGCTCAGGTATAAACCCTAAACATCCTGGAGTACTGGAGTGCCACCGGATTTATTTTATTATCTGACCTGTGTTTATGTTGATCTGATCTTTGTTTATGTTGATCTGATCTTTACTTTGTGTTGATCTGATCTTTGTTTATGTTGATCTGATCTTTACTTTGTGTTGATCTGATCTGTACTTTGTGTTGATCTGATCTGTACTTTGTGTTGATCTGACCTGTACCTTGAGTTGATCTGATCTGTACTTTGTGTTGATCTGACCTGTACCTTGAGTTGATCTGATCTGTGTCTTAAGTTGATCTGATCTGTGTCTTAAGTTGATCTGATCTTTGTTTAAGTGGATCTGATCTGTGTTTGAGTTCTGAATACTAAGTTCTGTTGTGTTTCCAAACCTTTGCGTGTATTTACTATTCAGCAAAGTCGAGTCCAGGGCTAGAAGAGACCCCTGCCAGTCACAGAAGTGACCTCGGAACTGTGTGGCTCTCCTAGTTTCCCTTAGTGTGTGCCTGTGTGTGCATTGCGGTCTGTGATGGCTGCCACTCAGTATGCTAATCAGTATGGTTTGCTTCCCTTTAATGGGAAAACTGATTTTGCTATTTGGAAACAGAAAATTAAATGTGTTTTAGTCCAACGGAAAGTGTTTAGAGCTGTTACTGGAAATTATCTTGATTCTGATGATAAGA
Source organism: Knoxia roxburghii (assembly GCA_030378225.1). Taxonomy (NCBI): domain Eukaryota; kingdom Viridiplantae; phylum Streptophyta; class Magnoliopsida; order Gentianales; family Rubiaceae; genus Knoxia; species Knoxia roxburghii. The sequence continues at coordinate 36,322,712 of CM059415.1, read as the reverse complement.
ATATGCAGCATGAGATGAATGAAACCGCCTGTTCCACCATATACTTGAACTTATCTGACTCTGTGTTTAGGAAAGTAGGTATTTTGGAATCTGCAAATGAATTATGGGATAAACTTAATGAATTGTATACTGATACTTCTCTTCCTGGAAAGTTGTATTTGCTTGAAAAATTCTTTCGTTTTAAACTGGATTTATCTAAGGATATGGATGAAAACTTGGATGCCTTTAATAAACTGGTTCAGAATATTAAAGCAGCTGGTGACAAACACATTGATGACTATACTCCTATTGTGTTGCTTAATGCCATACCTGATTCTTATAATGATGTCAAATCTGCTATTAAGTATGGTAGAGATGAGATTACTCTTGACATTGTTGTAAATGGCTTGAAAAGTAAAGAACTGGACTTAAAACACAATAAGAGTAATAGTAATCAAAGTAAAGACTCAGGAGAAGCCTTGTTTGTCCGTGGTAGATCTAAAAGTAGGTCTAGACAATCCAAGAAGAATAACCAAGATAAATCTGGAAAACCAGATAAGAAGAATAGGCATAAATCAAAGAAGAGAGTATGTTATAATTGTGGTAATCCAGGACACTTTATTAAGGAATGCCCAAACCCTAAGAAACCTGAACTTGCCAATGTTGTCTCTGAAAAGAATGTACATGAAAGTGTCTTTATGGTTTGTGATGTTGTTAACTCTGTGTTAAGCAAGATGCCTGAACATGAATGGTTGATTGCTTCTGGCTGTACTTACCATATGACTCCTTTTAAGCATCTATTTGCTTCTTATGAGAACTGTGATGCTGGCTATGTCTCATTGGCTGATAGTAAAAAGTGTAAGGTGCATGGGATTGGTGATGTGTGTCTTAAATTTGAAAATGGTACTGTATTTACCATGAAAAATGTTAGACATGTTCCTGATTTGTGTCATAACCTGTTTTCAGTTGCTGCCCTAGAAAGTAGTGGGTTAGAAGGGAAATGGGGAAATGGTTGCATGAAAATCCTGAAAAATTCTCTTGTTTTGTTTAAAGCACAAAAGGTGAATAACTTGTACATTTGCCATGTTGTTCCCTTTTCTGAATCCCTGAATGTTGTGAGTCAAGACATGACTACTTTGTGGCATAATAGACTAGGACATATGAGTAATAGAGGACTTGATATTATGCAGAAATCTGGTTATTTTGGTAAGGACTCTGTGTCGTCTGTACCTTTCTGTGAAGCTTGTGTGTTAGGTAAACAGCATAAGGTTAGCTTCCCTGTTTCTGCTTATCCAAAAATGTCTAAGTGCTCTTCTGTGCTCGAATATGTACATGCTGATGTGTGGGGTCCTACTAGTGTACCTTCCCATGGTGGGAAGAGATATTTTCTGTCCATTATAGATGATTTTTCTAGGAAAGTCTGGGTTTGTCTTCTAGAGCATAAATCTGAAGTTTATAGTAAGTTCAGTGAGTGGAAAACCTTAATTGAAAACCAGACAAATCATAAGGTTAAAACACTTAGAACTGATAATGGACTAGAATTCTGTAATAAAGAAATGGACCAACTCTGTGTTAATAGTGGGATTAGAAGGCACAAAACTGTGCCCTATAATCCTCAGCAAAATGGTGTTGCTGAAAGAATGAATAGGACACTCTTAGACAAGGTTAGGAGCATGTTAGCAACCTCAGGTCTGTCTAAGAAGTTTTGGGGTGAAGCAATTCATACTGCTGCCTATCTAGTAAATAGGTCTCCCTCTGTTCCCTTAGGAGGGAAATGTCCTGAATCAGTGTTTTATGGAAAACCACTGGATCTGTCCAACCTTAGGGTATTTGGGTGTGCAGCATATGTACACCAACAGTCTGATAAACTGAACCCCAGGTCTAAGAAATGTGTGTTCTTAGGATATCCTGAAGGGGTAAAAGGGTATAGGTTGTGGGATAGAAGCCAGATAGGTTTTAAGGTAATAATTAGTAGGGATGTCATTTTTAATGAATCTGATTTTCCTTGTTTAAACAGTTCTGTGCATGAGTCTGTCCCTGAGAACACTCCTTTTGAGGTGGAGTCCAGGACTATTGTTACTAATTCTCTGCCTGTACATTCTGATAACTCTGAGAATTTGCTAACTGAAAATTCTGATGATGCTGATGATATTGTGTTGTCTGAATCTGAATTTACTGAGCATGATAGTAGTACCACTCACAGTGAGGTGGAGCGTCCTAATAATCAAGAAAATGAATCTGGATTTTCTGATAGGTCTGCTGAATCAGAATCCCATAGTAATAGTGAATCACATGAACATGACATGGAGCATAATTCACCTGATCTGAATAACTACCAACTTGCTAGAGATAGAAGTAGGAGAACTATCAAGAGAACTGCTGATAGTATGCCTGATTTTGCCTTTCGTGTGCATTTCTCTCTTTGCATTCTCTGTGTTTGAAACCTTGGAACTAAATGAACCTAAAACCTACCAGGAGGCCCTTAAGTCCAAGGAGTCCCAACAATGGCTCAATGCCATGAAGAGTGAAATGGACTCCTTGAAGGTTAATCAAACCTGGACTTTAGTGCCTCCGCCAACAAACTGTTCTGTGGTAGAATGTAAGTGGCTGTTTAAGGTTAAAGAAGAACCTGAAAATGTTAGGTTTAAGGCTAGGTTAGTTGCCAAGGGTTTCACCCAAAAGGAAGGTGTAGATTATTCGGAAATTTTTGCTCCTGTTGTTAAATTCACTACTATTAGAATGATGCTTGCTCTTGTTGCTCATCATGACTGGGAGATGAAGCAAATGGATGTTACTACTGCTTTCTTGCATGGTGAATTAGATCAGAAGATTTACATGACTCAACCTGAAGGATTTGTTGATCCTAAGAAACCAGATTATGTGTGTTTGCTTAGGAAATCACTGTATGGACTTAAACAGTCCCCTAGACAGTGGAATATAAAGTTTGATAAATGCATGTCTTCCTTAAAATTCCAGAAATCTATGTGTGACCATTGTCTGTATTTTAAGGATACTCAACTGAACCTGTGTTCTTGTTAATTTATGTTGATGACATGTTAATTATCAATCCTTCTTTGAATGCTATTGTTAAGGTGCAAAAATGTCTAAGTGAGAATTTTGCCATGAAAGACCTAGGAGATGCTAAAAGAATCCTAGGCATTAATATTGTGAGGGATAGGAGTAAGTTTACTTTAATGCTAAATCAGACTTCTTATGTTGAAAAAGTGTTGAGTAAATTTAACATGCTTAGTGCTGCTCCTGTGAATGTACCTTTAGCTTCCCACTTTGTGTTAAGTAAGGATCAGTCCCCTAAAACTGATTCTGAAATTGAGGAAATGAAAAATGTGCCTTATTCTAGTGCTATTGGGTCAGTTATGTATCTCATGGTAAGCACCCGACCTGACATTGCTTATGCTGTCAGTTGCTTGAGCAGATATATGTCGAACCCTGGATTGCCTCACTGGAATGCTCTTAAATGGTTACTTAGATATCTGAAATCTTCTGTGAACCATGGTTTACTTTTCTCAAAATGTGCTCAGGATATTCAACTAGTTGGCTATGTAGACTCTAATTTTGCTAATGATAGAGACAATAGGAAATCTACTACTTCCTATGTGTTTACTTTGTGTGGGTCTTGTATTAGCTGGAAATCTCAATTACAGTCTATTGTTGCATTGTCCACAACTGAGTCTGAATATGTTGCTGCCACTGAAGCTTTTAAGGAAGCCATTTGGCTTAAACGAATTGTGTTTGAAGTTGGTTTTCTAAAGGGAAATGTTACTGTTTTCTCAGATAGTCAATCTGCTATTCAGTTATGCAAAAACCCTGTTTTTCATGATAGAACCAAACATATAGATGTTAGGTTTCATTTTATTAGGGATATTGTTGAAACTGGTGACATTAAACTAGAAAAAATTCCTTCACAATTCAATCCTGCTGATATGGGTACAAAGTGTCTTCCTGTTGAGAAATTTTCATCCTGCAAACGTATCCTGAATATAAACCCTGGTTAATCCCAGCTTATATTTGTTTACTGCCTGTGGTTGTTTTACTTTGTGTTTGCCAACTACATCCTGTATATTTTAAACTTTGTGTTTTTCTTTGTGACTTTTATTATAACTGTTAACTGGTTTCTTTGTGTTTCCTTTTTTCTTTTTTTTGTGAGCCGGATATTGTCTTTGTGATGTATCAGGCAAAATCAGCAATGATGAATCCCAATATGGTCAAATTTTTTCCACCTGATATCTGTGCCAGCTTAGACCACCTAAGGTGGAGAATTTTGTTGAGTAGTGGCCCAATCTGGCCCAACATTTTTTGGTCTCCTGTTCTGAGCTCATGTCTTCTCTCGGCCCAGCAACCCGTGCAGCCCATCCTCTCTCGCTTATAATCGAGCTGTGCCCTAGGGTTGAAGGTAGACGGTCATTTTGAATCCCTTGAACTCATTTTGGCCGCTCTCCCCTCGGGTCTCTGTGACCTTCATTCTCTCTACCAAAGGACTTAGGGTTTCATCTTGCGGCCCCCTTTTTTGTGTCTTTTTCTTCACTCAGCACCGGCATCGTGGATTAGTTCCTGTTGTCGCTTTTGTTAAGGCTGCGAAGAAAGAGAGAGGACGAGCCTTGAGAAAGGCTGGGTCGTGGAGGAGCGAGGTGAATCTCCGAGTTGTCGTGGTTGAAGGAACTCCTTTCGTGGAGCTAGGAAGGCCAAGGATCTGAGCTGAGTGAGAGGGTGACAGAACCCGATCGGACTTCAGGAAAGACAGAAGTGACGAAGCAGCGTAGGAGAAGACGGAGCGATCCTGCGAAACAACACTATCACCCACGTTCTAGGAGTAAATTCCATCCACATTTCATCTGCAGCAACGATCGTTACAAGAGAAAACAATTACTTAATCATCTTTAAAAAGCTACACAAGAAAAATCAACAAACCACAACCCACGAACTTACCATAGAACATTACCATTACGAATCGGAAGAAATCAGTGAAGCTCCAGTGTTTCAAAGTAAGAAGTTTCATTGCAATCTCTATTTCTATTTTTATTTTATTTAGTGAAATTTCAGATCACGTGCTATTTTTATAACAAATTTGCTATTTGTATGATAAAAAAGGGGTGAAGATTACAAATATAGCCCTTAAGTCCAAACATTCCAAATATTCAAAACTCCTCTCCAAAAATAAAATACAAACAAATCCTTCACTTAAAAAACTTTCGAGCAATCATTTTGTTGACGTTCAAAGAAGATTTAGCACGAGAATCATCACGAAATGGTAAATTTTCGATTGGTAATGTAAAATTTCTTTTTGAAAAATCGTAGTTTGAAACGCTTCAAAATGACGTTTTGAATACATTTAAACGCTGCACTTTAGCTATTTCGATATGGTTCGCTCATTTATTTGTTACGTTTTATGCCCCTATTATATAAAAAGTGTTACGTTTTTTATATGTATCATTTAAAACGTGCTGCGTTTTTTATATGTCTTATATAAAAAGTGATGCGTATTCGAGTACTGAAATCATGGATGTTTAGCGTTTTTGGATAGAAGAAACTAAATCTTGCTGCGTTTATTGTATAATGAATCGTTAAAATAATGCGTCTTCTTTATAAATCATGTAAAATATGTTGCATTTTTTTTGTAGGAATCGTTAATGTGTTGTGTTTTGGATAGAAATAATTATAATTTAAAATACATTGCGTTTTTTTGTATGAGAATGGTTAAAGTGTTGCGTTTATACTGTTACATATGTCATTTTGAATGTATTTTTGTATAATTGAATATTTAAAGTGTTTAATTTTAATTTATGTGTGTATTTACATACAGGATGACGATGATGAGTACGAGGAGGAGGAGGAGGAGGAGGTTTGTGAGCAGGAGAAGGATAAAGAGGAGGATGAAGATGACAATGGGGCGGATCATGCTCAATGAGAGGCGGTAGAACTTGAACCTGGCACAAATTTGATTGGTTATTTTCAGATTGACAGAAAGTTTCGCATTATTAGTGCTGCTTTGAAACATTTCCAGAAAATAGCTAAGTGGCTTAAGTTCCTCATTACAAAGAGAGTGGGCAATCAAGGCTTTGCCATGTATTACTTTTCGTGTAATCGATTGAGAGATCCATTGAAAGCCCCTCTCCCCACCAAACAGAAGAATACAAGAAGGAGCGGATGTAATTGCCCTTTCAGGTTGATTTGTAAGAGAATTGACCTAGGACGTCACAAGGTTTATACAAATCCAGGAGCAGGTCAATGCACAATCACACTAGTATTAGTTTATTTGCGCATAATAGTAATTAAGTTTATTGATGTTTAGTATTTATTAATTATTAATATAATTAAATTGGATTTACAGATATAATGCATTCATATGGGCACAGAGAGCTAAGCCATTTTACTAAAAAGTCAAAAGCTGTTGCTGAATTTATGCTTGGGGCGAATGTGAAGCCAAAGTGTGTTTGGGAAGCTGTTAATAAACAGTTTCCCAATACCCAGGTACCAATCAAATCCATTTACATTTTGAAAGGAGAGCTGAAGACAGCTGGGTTGGAAGATAAAAATATTGGGCACCGATTTCTGCACTTGGTTGAGGAGAAGCAGTATTATGTCAAGATTCTCAAGGATGCGAACACTGATCAGATCACACATGTCTTCTTTGCACATCCAACCTCAATTCAGATGTTCCACAAATGGTATTGGGTGGTGGGGATTAATTCTACCTACAAGACCAACAAGTATCAAATGCCCGTCGTCGAGATGGTAGGTATGACTCCTACCAATAGGAATTTCAATATTGCATTTGCTATTGTTAGAAATGAGAGAAAGGATACATACGATTTGGTGATGAGGAACTTGAGATTTTGCTGCCTGCTAGTTTGGTACCTAGTGTGATTGTGACAGATAGGGAGTTGGGTTTGTTGCAGCCAATTAAGGATTATTTTCCAGCTTCATATCACTTGTTATGTTTGTGGCATATTTGGCGTGATGTCAATACTTGGTTGGACAAAAATGTTGGGAGAAGAAACAAAAACTTAGCATGTGATATCCATGAAAACTGGTGGAAGAAAATTATTAAGGCCCCAACAGTAGAAGAGTTTAACCTTTTACTCTAGCAGTTCAAGGTTAAGTACTCTCTAATTGAGCCGTTAGATGTAGATTATTTTGAGACTACATGGCTCATTCACAAGGAGAAATTTGTTCAGGCTTAGACAAATCAAATTCTCCACTTTGGTAATACTTCCATTAACAGGGTAGAGGTTTCGTATGCTGCAATGAAAGATTGGCTGAATTCTTCCACCAATTCTCTTGACACTTTGTTCACCAAGATCGACTCCCATCTCAGCCACCTGTACCCTCACATCGGGTTAGTTTAACTAGTTAATTGTTTAAGTTTTTTCTTTCACTATAGTAATATTTAATTACAATTCATTATTAGTTCATATAATTGATTTTAGTATAATAATATTTAATATGAATTGTTTATTTTATTTTATTTCACATTATAACAGTGGCTCGCTTGAGGCTTCCATTTCCACGACTCAAACAAGTATGCAGGGATTTCCATACTGTTATTTGAACAAGTATGTGTCACACAATTGTTTGAAGTTGGTGAGGAAAGAAGTTTGAAGGAAGAATAAGTTGGTCGGCGCAGTCCTCGAGCAATATGGATGCGTGCCTAAGGTGACACGTGGGATTCCCTGTGCTTGTGACATATTCTAAGCATAGTCATTGCCGGACTATCCCCTACTTCCATGCGTACATGAGTTTTGGAAGAGGTTGACTATTGTGTCATCCCAGGGGGATTCGAATTACATTGATGAGGACATCAGATACTTTTTAAGATATGTACTTTAATAATGGTCATTCGATTTCATCTATGATAATTTTTAAAAGTAGTTTACATTTATTATATTTATTTGTTAAGGTATTTTCACGAGACTGTCGTTCCTACAGTCTCTACCAGTCCATTTTTTTGGCCCGTCTGTTGAATAGGGCGTTTGTAGAGGAGATGCACCCTGACATGGCCAGTGTTGGAGAGCCAGATGTTTTGGGGTCCCAAAGGGGGCGGCCACCCAGTAGATTACACCATTCTATGATGCGCGAGTGTAGCGCACGAGAGAGAGCGTCACGTGGCCGACGTGGCAGGGGTCATTCAAGTTCATCTGGCCGATCGACTGGTCGCTCACACTGCAATCAGACAGGCTCAGATGGTCATTCTCCGTTACGTACAGGTAAAAATGTTTTTTTTTAAAATTTTTAAATACAATTTTGTAGTTTCATTTTATTATTTTTTTGGTCGTATATATACATTAGGAAGTTATGTTTATTCCCTGCCATAAAATTAATTGACAGGTTTTGGAGGAGATGTTTATTGTGTGCAAGAATTTTTTCAGCCTTACTGTACAGGCTGGCAGATGTTAGTGGGATGGCCATTGTGGTTTCCGAGTAATTTCTACTTATCTTTTTGGCCACAAGAAATATTGGAAATTGGCTCGCAGAGCATTGAGTGGAGAGATTACGAGTCATCCAGACAAATATCTAGGTGTATTCCAATATTTGGAGTTGAGGCCCCCTGATGGTGATCACATGACTATGGTACTTAGGCGAGTAAGTTTTGAAGGCACAGACTGTGGTGAGCAGCATTGGATGGCTACACCTACCGATTTGTTCCCGTTCGCCACTTATGCAAATGCACTGGTAATACATCTGAGCAGAACTCGTCCTGATTGAAATTGTTCTGTATTACCTTTGTATGCCTCAGGTGGCGACGAACTGTTGGAGTTGAATACAAAAGCTATGCTTGTATTGTACATTTTCCCAGTTAATATATCGATTTATGTTTTGGTTATATTTAGTTGTGCATGATTTGTCCATTTATATTATGTAAGTAGATGATGAGGTGTCTTGTGTGACACAATAGATCTCATCATTGGTTAGAAGACATAATATATAAATGAGGTTCGTAACCAAGACAGCTTTGGACAAACTGTCGGTTTAGGTTATTATATGATTCGGATAATTGTTTGTCTAAACTGATTAAATCATATAGATATGCTCGAGGCGTATTGAACTTGACCATTAGGAATGATTTGTCTTATACTGATTTAATAGACAAATCGTTCTTGGTATTCTATCTCTTAATCCATAGACTCGAGCCGGCATGAGGATTAGACATAGTGTACTTTGATCTGCCACTGGGTGAGGTCAATTGTGGCCAATAGTCTCGGTAGGTTGGGTGCGCGTGTTTAGTTGCTTGGTGTGCTGCTACTTGTCGAAAGGAAACCATGTACCAGTGCGTCCGGGGTGATAGTGCTCCCGAGATAAGCTTGTAATGTTTATTATACTAAACCCAGCCAGTGGACTTATGTCCGGTATAGTAAAAAGGTCGAGTGGTACTAGTCTCAGAATTAAAGAGGTTAATTAATTAATTTATCAGTAAATTAATATATTAACGAGCACTATATCTTTGATGTGGGGAGATTATGAATAAATTAATTAAGTTATTCCAAAAGCATTTCTGGTGTAGGATGGTAGTGTCATAATTAATCCTTTAGTGGTACGATTAATAGCCCACACTATTTCGGAGTTGGATCGGAGTAATTTTTCGGATTTCTATTGGAATCGTTATCAAAGATTGGATTTTTCTTTAGGCAAGGGACTTCGCTACAAAAGGTAGATTCTTTAAACATTCCACTTTAATTAAAGATTGAATCTTTTGTTTCCCGATTAATAAATTAAATAAGTATAAGCCAAGATCCGTTCGTGGGTAAATGAATTTGAGCCTGAGCTTGGTCGAAAGCTTCCGATTCTGGAATGCATTGCACGAAAGTGAAGTTTTCGATTTAGCCCGGGCTTGTTCTGTTTTCCTTCAGTAGGCACCCTTGCCTGCCAATACCTAGATACCACATGCCCTAAAAAACTAGGGATCAAACTATCATCTATAGGGCCCCCCTCAACAGGCCCTGTAACCAATCACCTTCGATCCTGCTTGACGTGCTTCCTAGGGTGAACTAAATTTACAAAATATAAAACTCATATAAATAAATATATAAAATAACTAAACAATTTAAAAGAAACAAGTAAATAACAAATTAATTCAATTAATAATGAAATCAATTAAAATAAAAAACTAAATAATGACAAATTTATGGATGTGGTGCTAGTTGTTCTGGACGTGGTGCTAGTTGTTTTTGGACATGGTGCTAGTTGTTCGGGATATAGTGCTAGTTGTTTGTGGACGTGGTGCTTGTTGTTCTGGACGTGGTGCTAGTTGTTCTTGGATGTGGTGCTAGTTGTTCTGGACGTGGTGTTAGTTGTTCTTGACGTGGTGCTAGTTATTTTTGGATGTAGTGCTAGTTGTTCTAGACGTGGTGCAATTAATAATTAAATTAATTAAAATAAAAACTAAATAACAAATTAATGCAACTAACAATTAAATCAATTAAAATAAATAACTCCAAAAACAAATTAATGCAATTGACAATTAAATCAATTAAAATAAAAAAATAAATAACAAATTAATGAAATTAACAAATAAATACTATAAACAATTAAAACAAATAATCAACTAAATAATTAACTCACAAATTAAATCAACTATTAAATTCAAATAAACAATAAATAATATTAATTAAGCAATAAATAAATTTTATCAACAATTAAATTAGAACAAATAAATGTTCAAAATAATTATGTAAATAAATTCAAACATGTACCTGCAGTAGGATCGACCTCCTCAAACTGTCTGTCGCCTGGATTTTTGTACCGGATGGTTTTCTCAGTGTGTGGGTGAGAAGGGCCACCTCCATAGGTATCCCCCTCACTCTACTCATCGTGTGGGCGTCCACTCCCACTCGTCTCCTCCTGCTGCGGCTGCTCCTCCTCCTCTTCCTCCTCTAGCCTAATAGACTCGTCCTCACTATCATCAGTGTCATCGGAATCAGTAATAGCATAATACTTATCCCTCAACTGAAATGAGAAGTCATCTCCGCCAACATTTCCTCTACCACCTCGACCTCCAACGCCACCTCCACCTCCTCGTCCACCACCTTCTCGTCCGCCACCTACACCTCTACCTCTTTGCCCTCCATACGAAATAATGATACCTCCTCCACCACGACCTCCACCCGTCCCTCTACCTCCCCCTCTCCTAACTGGTACCTTCTGCCTTATAACAGAAGCTGTGGGACACTACCTATCTGTTGGGTTATGTTTAGGTGTTTAATCTAATTAAACAGCAGAATTCCTAAACATCAAGGATCGGGTCTTACCCTTGAAGCGTAATCGGTTGCGCACGTCGCCTTGCTCCTCTGAGAAGATGGCGTTTTGTTATCTCCAAAATCCTTCCTCGAAGGATCCTCTACTCTCATGCACGAAAGTCTTCGCAGGTTGGTGCTAGCCGATCTTGCCTACAGAGAGAATTTGGAAATTTTGTGTATTTTTGTTTGATCTGATTTTACTAATTCAAAATCATCCTCCTACTACAATAATACCCCTAGGATATTTATAGAGATCAAATTTCCAAAATCAGTATTGTAATTATCCAATTATAACTTAACTGATTTTAGTTATATTCCAAATAAGTATTATTACCAAATATTATTTTACTGATTTCAAATCAGTATTTAAATAATATTTATTGATTCCAAATCAGCATTAAATAATACCTTAATGATTTGGGTTATACACCAAGCCCATGGATCAACCCATGACCCATGGATCAGGCTGATGGGTCAAGAACTTCAATTCCAATTAAGTCCCTTGATTTATCAACCTGCCCCAATTGTTCCCAGGAAATTAATTAATTATTAATTAATACCCCAAAACTTCTCAATAATATTCAATTAAACCATTTAATTAAATATTCTTTATTTAAGTATAACAATTATACTTATTGTAGGCAAGAATATTTATTCTGCATCATCGAACTTTCTTATGTGCGATCCTGTAGGCCCATTCCAAATTGGCAACGGATAACTCAATCTCATTGATTAATCCATAAGTCATTAGTGGTCTCTAGCAAGACATAATGACTACCCAATTCAGAATGGAGGGTCGAATGGAGATTTAACACAACCTTTCCGAGTAAACTGCGTACGATCCTCTACATTGATATCCCGTTTAGCATAAGGCATGGAATTATCATCCTTATATGGCTAAATGTTTACTTGATCTCTTAGTGAAACTGAATCCATCAAGCAAATGATATCCTTATCATTCCTTGGGCATGGCCATGCACTTTTCAGTTCACTATCAAGTGGCCAAGATATCATCTCTCACTTAAGAGAGATTTGTAGTCCCATCACTTCACCTACATACCTTAGCGTGTCTCATAGTGTACCCAATCATACTCGTACTTGGCAACCTGATTCGGCCCCATTAGGCGCATGTTAAAGCACACTACAATTCGCCTAAGGCCATGTAGTGATTTCTGGTTTAAGGATCCTCGTACTAGTACTACTCAAAAGAATCACTCATGATCTAATCTGTCCATGGAGTGTTTCTTTTGGCGGATCGATTTCATGAATTTAAATATGCACAAGAATAATACTATCATGAAATTAACTCATTTGATCAATTATCAAACAAACGACATATCTATTATTTACATAAATAACCCTCAAAGTTTATTTACATAAATAGCCCTCATAAGGTCACATACACCAACAATCTCCCACTTGCCCGTTGAAGGGCTATGTCCTAAACTGTTTAAGACCAAGCTCTATTACATGTCTCTCAAACTTTGACTGTGGTAGAGCTTCTGTGAGAGGGTCTGCTATATTGTCGTCTGACCCTATTTTGCATACTTTAACATCTCCTCGATCGACGATCTCTCGAATGAGGTGATAACGTCTGAGTATGTATTTGGTCTTCTGGTGTGACCGGGGCTCCTTTGCTTGTGCGATGGTCCCGTTATTATCACAGAAGAGGTCTATTAGATCTTGGATACTCAGTATCACTCCGATGTCTAACACAAACTTCCTTAACCAAACAGTTTCTTTTGCAGCATCTGATGCAGCAATATACTCAGATTCTGTTGTAGAGTTGGCTGTGGTATCTTGCTTCGAGCTTTTCCAACTCACCGCGCCGCCATTCAGGCTAAAAACATTGCCTGATTGTGACTTCATGTCGTCTTGATCAGTCTGAAAAGCAGCATCGGCGTAACCTTATACGACGAGTTGTTCTTGTCCTCCGTACACTAGCATTAATCCTTTTGTCATTCGCAAATACTTCAGGATTGCCTTGACTGCAGTCCAATGATCCATCCCTGGATTTTGTTGGTATCTACTAGTCATACTAAGTGCATGTGCAACATCTGGATGGGTACATAACATGGCATACATGATAGATCCTATTGCCGAAGCATATGGGACTCTACTCATTGTATCCCTCTCCTCTCTTGTTGAAGGACCTTGGTTCTTCTTTAAGAGAAGGCCATGTATAAATGGTACCTTACCATTTTTGGAGTTAGACATATTGAATCTTTTCAATATCTTGTCTATGTACCCTTCTTGACTTAGTCCCAAAAGCCATTTAAACCTATCTCTATAGATCTTGATACCTAGTATCGTCTCAGCTTCTCCTAAGTCTTTCATAGAAAATACACTCCCCAACCATTGTTTGATGTCTCTCATCAAGGGAATGTCATTTCCTATGAGCAGGATGTCGTCCACATATAGGACAAGGAAAACAATCTTGCTCCCACTAACTTTCTTGTTAACACAAGGCTCATCTTCGTTCTTGATGAATCCATAAACTTTTACTTCATCATCAAAATGAAGATTCCAACTTCGAGATGCTTGCTTTAGTCCATAGATGGACCTCTGAAGCTTACATACTCGATTAGGATGCTTTTGATCGATGTATCCCTCAGGTTGTTTCATATAAACATCCTCAAGTAGGTTTCCATTCAAGAAAGCCGTCTTAACATTCATCTGCCATACCTCATAGTCAAAATATGCTGCTATGGCAAGCATTGTCCTAATGGACTTGAGCATTACGACAGGGGAGAAGGTTTCATCATAGTCTATACCATGAGTCTGTCTGAAATCTTTAGCCACTAGTCGTGCCTTGAAGATCCCGCCAGGTTTTAACTTGAAAATCCACTTGCAATCGACAACCTTTGCCTGAACAGGAGGGTCAATCAAAGTCCACACTTTATTATCCCTCATGGATTGCATTTCAGATTCCATGGCTTGCAGCCATTTATCCGAATTTGGACTTTCTAAAACCTGTTTGTAGTTCACGGGCTCATTAGAGTTCACCAAGATCAAATCTTGATCGTCAGTAACGAGAAATCCATATCTCTCGGTTGGTGACGAGATCTACTAGATCTTCTAGGTTCTTGCGTTGTTGGCTCAGGTTGCTCATCTTCATGAGTTTCCATGCCAACTTCCATCTGAGTTTCTGTAGATCGTTCTACATTCTCTTGTGGTTCTTGAACTTCTCCGAGTTCTATTCTACTCCCACTGTCTTTCTTGTACAGAAATTCTTTCTCTACGAAAGTAGCTCCTTGAGCAACGAACACTTTGTTCTCAGTTGGGTTGTAGAATTGATATCATTTGGTTTCCTTAGGATATCCCACAAATAGGCATTTGTCAGTTTTGGGTTCAAGCTTATTACTTTGTAAATGCTTTACATGAGCTTGGCAACCCCAAACTCGTAGATAGGACATATAGGGCTTCCGACCCATCCATATCTCATATGGAGTCTTATCTACTGCCTTAGATGGAATACGATTCAATAAGTAGGCAGCAGAAAGGAGAGCATAACCCCAAAAGGATGTAGGGAGAGTCGCTTGGCCCATCATTGATCGAACCATATCTAATAAGGTCCGATTTCTCCTTTCGGATACACCATTAAATTGAGGTGTTCCCGGTGGAGTCAGCTGTGAAACAATTCCACACTGTTTTAGATAGCCATCGAACGCATTATTAAGGTATTCACCTCTCCGATCGGAGCGAATAGCCTTAATCCTTCTATCCAACTGATTCTCTACTTCATTTTTAAACTCTTTGAACCTTTCAAAAGTTTCACTTTTATACCTCATTAAGTAGACATAACCATATCTACTATAGTCATAAGTAAAATTCACGAAGTATTCAAATCTACCTCTGGTTTGTGTGCTCATTGGTCCACATACATCCGTGTGTATTAGGGCCAATAGCTCACTAGTTCTTTCGCCTTTCTTGTTGAAAGGACTCTTTGTCATTTTTCCTTGCAAACAGAGTTTACACGTGTCATACGATTCGAAATCAAATGACCCTAGCACTCCATCCTTGTGAAGTCTTTGAACTCGTTTCTCGTTTGCATGGCCTAAACGACAGTGCCAGAGATAAGTTGGACTCATATCAAATTTAATTGATTTAGCCTTCTTTTTAATGTTATAGACCGGTCTTTCTTGGCTCAAATCCAAGACATACAGGCCGTTGCACAAATTCGCAACTCCGTATAAAACATCATTCCGATATAAAGATAACGAATTATTATCAATAATAAAACGAAATCCTTTAATATCCAAACAAGAAATTGAAATAATATTCCTGCTCAAAGTAGGTACATAATAACAATTCTCAAGTTCAATGTTTAAACCAGAAGGTAAAGATAAAGTGTAATCTCCCACTTCAACAGTAGCAACCCTTGCCCCATTGCCCACTCGGAGATCAACTTCACCTTTGCTTGTCATCCTTTTATTTCTGAGTCCTTGCACATTAGTACAAATGTGAGCCCCATATCCGGTATCTAATACCCATGGGGTGGACATAGAAAGATTTATTTCAATAACAAGGATATGGGCTTGTTCACGAAACTTTTCCTTCAGTGACTCATAAATCTGGAACGCTTCCAAATTGATGAACTGCTTTTGAAGCTCGCCTGTCATAGACGCGAGCATCAGGCACGTCACATCATCAGAATCGCTTTTCAGCTTATCTCATGCTCGCTAAATAGTAGCCGTGGCATTCTGTGGTGGTTCAGGTAAAGTAGTCTCTAAGACATGTAGCTTCCTTTCTTGCTTGAGAACAATTCTCAAGTTTCTTTCCCAGTCTAAGAAGTTTGGTCCAACCAATTTGTCTTTATCCAATATACTTCTTAGAGTGAAGTCTGAAACAACATTAATGCTAGATGATGCCATTTCTACAAAGAATAAATGCAGAATATTAGGATGAGTTTTAAAAATCATTTTCCATAATAGCCAAAATTGAAATCCCTAACAATTTTGTGTTGGTGCTAGATTGTGGGCCGAAAATCCACAAAGAGTCAACCTCAGTCTTGCTTTGGCAAGTATCGTAGGGATCGGGCTCTTTTGGTAGGCAATGTTCAAATCACATTCCATGTAATCTAACGCTTTCCAATTACATACCATGCAACTTTTCGGTGATAGGATGAACATTCCAAATGTTTGACACCATTTTATCTTTGCAAAATTAATCCCTGGTCAACTTATCGGGTCAAGCTAGGATTAATTTTCCCAAGTCAAATCATCCCTCAAGGCAACACATCAATTGATACCCACACAGTTTTTCCATAACAAGTGGTAGTGATAAAGTTAAGCATATAATACCCAAACAGTTTTTCCACTCAATAATGGTAGTGAAAAAGTTGGGCACCGATCATGTGACAACTCGCCGCACGAAGAAAACCTGAGGCCCTTGGGCTCTCCAAGTCCACAGACGTTCGACGTTCTGGCGGGCCTCCAAGTATAGAAGCAAAAACAACTCGAGTTTTTGGGATTTTAGTTTGATCGGCTTAACATGCATTTTCGTCTATCATTCATTTGCATAAATAAAAAAAATGAATTAAAGCGATGAACTGGGCTCTAGTTTATTACAGGGCCTTTTAAAATCTTTATGTTTGGGCTTCCATTCGTGGGCTCCACCATGGACTCCTCTTGGAACCTCCTTTTAGACCTAACTATTACATGATGATTTTCATATATAGGCACGCAGGCCCAAATTCAAAATTGGCTCGCAGGCCCCAACTTTTGAAATGTTAAAATTAAAAGCCCAATTCATACTTTGAAATAAAAAAAAAATGCATATGCTCATACAAGCCGGTTTTAATTTAAGCCGATTAATTTTAAGGATTGTGTAACTATTACAGAATTAAAATTAATCGTGTCATGATCAATTTTAATCAATCCTTTTGTTCATTTTACATTTATCCAAAATGATGCATGAACATGCTAGCATAATAATGATGCTTCTTGTAAAATTTAAACAATTTAAAATAAACATCAATATTAAAATAAAATAAAATAAAATAAATAAATAAAAATTCAAAATTTAAACAAATTAATAAATCCAATTAATTAATTATTTATTTATTTATCTTTTCTAATTATTTTAATCTAATTAAAATAATTATTTTAAAATTTATCTAATTATCTAATTAAGATAAATTTTCAAATTTAAAATTTAAATAATTTTAATTATCCTAATCTAATTAAGATAATTTATTTTAGATATTTTAAAATCTTAAAAATCTAATTTTAATATTTTAAAACTAAAATCTGATAAGATTTTATTTTTATTCCAAAATCAAAATTTTAAATCTTATCAAAATTAAAAATCAGAAAAATAATTTTCCTTAAATTTTGGGGTAATTTGGTAATTTAAATAAAATTCTGGGCTTTATTTGAGGAGGACTAAAAGTCCAGGGGCCATTCTGCAATTTTAAAACTATTTTAAAATTTAATGTTGTTAGGGTTCAAGGGGCGGAGGGGCAGTTTAGTAATTTAAGCCCATTTGGGCATCTGCTCCCACCGCCACTCTTTCTTTATCCAATTAGGGTGTCATGGGGCAGCAGGGGTATTATGGTAACTTCAGCCCCTAGGGCTTCACCCCCAGCCGCCGCCAACCTTCTTCTTCCTCAAACCCTCTTTCTTGCACCAGCTTCTATTTTCGGTCTTCTTTTCCAGCACTTAGTGCCGTTCTTTCTCTTCCGGCACTGCGAATCCGCAGGCGCTGGTCGCCTCACGGTAGCCAGAATGCTTCTGACCGCTGATTGAAGTGAGATCCGGGTAAGGTTCGGCCGCGTTCCGAACGGAGAGGCTCGAAACCGGCGGCCCAGTTGGCGGGCGATGCAGCGGCGACAATCGCCTTTGCTCACTCCACATCCACGACATTCATCCAATGAAGATGACACAATCGACCAAGGTCAACCGGAAATTTTCTGGCAACCATGTTTCCCCGGCGAAGACACAGTAACCAAAACCCAGCTAATCAAGAATCAAAACCATTCGTTCCATCCGTTTTTGAAACTATTTCAAGTCCGGCCAATACCCAGATTCTGGTGGCCTCATTTTCAAAACCCAGAAAATGAAATAACCCAGTCATTAGAATGATTTTTACGGTAAAAACAAACCCATTTTCCGGCAAAGAAAAAAAAAGCAAAACAATAAGTAGCCCAGAAAATATTGAACCTAGTAATCAATTTCGAAACCAATTTTTGAAATCCAACAATAAAACTACAAGAAATTCTTCCCGGTGAAATATTCAAAACCCAGAAAGCAATTTTCCCAAAATCTTATTAAAACCAATTTTAATTAAAATCCAATTTTAATTAAAATTCAATTTTAATTCTAATACTAAAATTAATAGCCTAGCTTTGATACCAGTGTTGGGTTATGTTTAGGTGTTTAATCTAATTAATCAGCGGAATTCCTAAACATCAAGGATCGGGTCTTGCCCTTGAAGCGTAATCGGTTGCGCACGTCGCCTTGCTCCTCTGAAAAGATGGCGTTTTGTTGTCTCCAAAATCCTTCCTCGAAGGATCCTCTACTCTCAAGCACGAAAGTCTTCGCAGGTTGGTGCAAGCCGATCTTGCCTACAGATAGAATTTGGGAATTCTGTGTATTTTTGTCTGATCTGATTTTACTAATTCAAAATCATCCTCCTACTACAATAATACCCCTAGGATATTTGTAGAGATCAAATTTCCAAAATCAGTATTGTAATTATCCAATTATAACTTAACTGATTTTAGTCATATTCCAAATCAGTATTATTACCAAATATTATTTTACTGATTCCAAATCAATATTTAAATAATATTTATTGATTCCAAATCAGTATTAAATAATACATTAATGATTTGGGTTATACACCAAGTCCATGGATCAACCCATGACCCATGGATGAGGCTGATGGGTCAAGAACTTCAATTGCAATTAAGTCCCTTGATTTATCTGCCTGCCCCAATTGTTCCCAGGTAATTAATTAATACCCCAAAACTTCTCAATAATATTTAATTAAACCATTTAATTAAATCTTCTTTATTTAAGCATAACAATTATACTTATTGTAGGCAAAAATATTTATTCTGCATCATCGAACATTCTTATGTGCAATCCTGTAGGCCCATTCCAAATTGGCAACGGATAACTCAATCTCATTGATTAATCCATAAGTCGTTAGTGGTCTCTAGCAAGACATAATGACTACCCAATTCAGAATAGAGGGTCGAATGGAGATTCAACACAACCTTTCCGAGCAAACTGCGTACGATCCTCTACATTGATATCCCGTTTAGCATAAGGCATGGAACCATCATCCTTATATGGCTAAATGTTTACTTGATCTCTTAGTGACACTGAATCCATCAAGCAAATAATATCTTTATCATTCCTTGGGCATGGCCATGCACTTTTCAGTTCACTATCAAGTGGCCAAGATATCATCTCTCACTTAAGAGAGATTTGTAGTCCCATCACTTCACCTACATACCTTAGCGTGTCTCATAGCGTACCCAATCATACCCGTACTTGGCAACCTGTTACGGCCCCGTTAGGTGTATGTCAAAGCATACTACAATTCACCTTAGACCATGTAGTGATTTCGGGTCTAAGGATCCTCGTACCAGTACTACTCAAAAGAATCACTCATGATCTAATATGTCCATGGAGTGTTTCTTTTGGTGGATCGATTTCATGAATTTAAATATGCACAAGAATATTACTATCATGAAATTAACTCATTTGATCAATTATCAAACAAACGACATATATCTTATTTACATAAATAACCCTCAAAGTTTATTTAGATAAATAGCCCTCATAAGGGCACATACACCAACACTATCCACGGGCGGCATTAACTTAGCGCCACCATAAATAAATGAAGAAAAGCAATTATATTGTAAACTTAAAATGTGAAATTAAAATTAATAAAATAAGTGCAAATCATATAAAACACACCAATTTAGCGTTTTTCGCTAAGTCAAACGCACTATATTAATGTTTGACCTATACAGAAATGCATGGAATTTTCGTTTCTGTAAAGGTCAAACGTTACAATTGTGCGTTTGACTTACGCTATATTGGTGCGTTTTGTTCTAACGCAAACGTGATCGGCCAATGTTTGTGATTGTACAAACTCTACTGATCTGCGTGTCCTCTATGTTTAACATACCAATTTAGGGTTTTCAATATGCCAAAACTCACAAATAAACATTCATATCATACACAAAAGCAAAAAAACTACGTTTCTACCACACGAAAACACATAATAAATGTGAGCTCTTACCTAATTAATGCAAAAATTAGCATTTATAACAATTTAAATCACAATAACGTGACGATTATGGGAAGCAAATCAAATAACAAAAAAAATTAATGAACGAAAGTATTTTTACCTTGTTTATCATTGGACCTTTGCCCGCGCCATGTCTTTTACGATGATTCGCCATCTCCTCCGTCCATTTGGGCATTTTTTGCAGTAAAAATCGTTTGAATTTCGCATTTGGGAAATAATTTCGCCAAAGAAGTTTGCAAAAATGCTGTGTTTTAATCATTTTATCGATTTTTAGATAGATACAATAAAAAATGAGACATTTTTACGAGTGAACCATGGTGAAAACGCACCATTTTAACGAGCAAACCAGGGTTGAAATGCTCTAGTTTGACGTTTTTGTTAAACTTGAAATGTTAAAGTGATAGGTTTTTGGTTGTCATTATCAGAGATTTTTAACGTTTTCGTTGTATTAAAACGTCATCGGCATTAAATTTTACATGTCAGAAATATTATTCTCTGTGTTTGTGTAAATGGAGAAAACGCATTTTAGTTGCGTTTGCGACATTTACTTAGTAATTTTCTACATTTTTCCTTCATAAGGCCCTTTTCGTCATTTCATAATTATTTTATTTTTTTGTGTTATAAATAGCAATTTAGTTATACAAATAGCAATCCAGAATTCGAGGTTGTGATATGGTTACTGTGATGCAAACTTCATTTTTTCTGATACAGGTCATATTTCTATGTTTTTTCAACACAAAACCCTAAGTTTTTAAAAGGCCTAAATACGTTTTTGGTTCCTTATAATTGGTCATGTCTCACTTTTAGTCCCTTATAATTTTACGAGAGTCCTTTTAGTCCACAACCTTTAATTTATTTGGTCTTTTGGTCATTCTTAATGAAAATTTTGGTCAACTAACGGTTTGACCAAAATTGGTTATTAGTTTTGGGGTTTTTATGTAAAAATTTTTTTTTAGTTGCCTCTTGTACCACAAAAAAAAAAAAAAAAAAAAATTGGTCTCTCCCCTCATTCTCTCAAACCTTTATTCTCCCTTTCTTCTTCAGTAGCCGCCGTCGGGTAATTCAGCGACAACGCAGACAAAACAGGGGTGCTACAGTGGCCAAGGAATGATGGCTCCATGATTACCAACTCGCCCAGCTCCTGATAGCACCACTAGAATGTGAGATGACAAGGCTGAAGAGCCGCCAGCACACTTTGATGCGTGCATCGGCTTGTCATTTACGGGAGATAGTAGCTGGACGCCAGCTGCCTCGGGAGGAGCTCTATGCACGAATCGCCAACGCATTCGAGGGGGATGAACCACCTCTGGAGGAGTGGGGATGGTCCTCCGAGTAATCTGGGGTGGACTCAGTGTCCGACAGTAGCTCGTAGTGGAGGGAATAGTTGTGAACCCTAGTAGTATATGTATATACCTTATCCTATCTAATGTACAGGATAGCTGACTGGGTTAGATTTGTAGTTGTTGTAAAATAATGTTATTTAATGTATATAGAAGTTGTGTTATGAATACTCCGTACTAGCTTCCTGACTTCTGACAGCTAACCCTCTCACACAATGGGTTAGCATGACATATTTAATTAGAAAACAATTCCACCCACTTTCACTTTGAAAGTTTATCTGCCCCGGCCTAGCCAAAAACTCACTTTCGTGCTATGCATTCAAGAATCGGAATTTCAATCTCTGGCCAAGCCTAGATGCTAGCAGAATTACTATTCCAACCCTTGCTTGAAATAACATTGCGCAGGATCTTGGTATGTACTTATTCGATTTATCACGCGACAAATAAATTCTTAATTAAAAGCGGAATCATAAGAATTACCTATTGAAGCATGTACTCAGGTGATTATCTTGTATGCCTCAAGACTTTGATTGTATGTTGTGTGGGCAACAATCCAACGAACAATTGATCAGTTAATCACTACAATCCACGTGCCGAAAAATTCCAGTACCAAGGCCTAGCGCGTGAAGATCATGGGCCACCACCGCCGCCCGAGAGTATTACCCACGCGTCACTCGGAACGGTCCTCACTCAGCCGACTCAAGATGAAGTCCAACAGCATGAGCTTGAAGACCAATCCACCGAGCTGCTTGGGGAAAAATTCGACTATGAGAGATAATTCTTTTAGATTTCTCTCTAGAATTTTTCTCTCTCTAGTTTCTTGAATTATGAAACTAGTGAATTGTATATTGTGTAATAGCTAATCCCTTGTCTATATATAGAGTTACAAGAGAGACCCCAAGTTAGTTTAGGATTGGTCTTCCTAATGGGTTTAGGTAATTAATTAGTTTCCAAATCCAATTAGGTAACCAATCTAATAGGATAAACCAAATCCAATTAGATTTCCTAATCTCTTGGATTTCCTGATTCTAATTGAAACTTAAGACTTAATTAATTAAATAATTCCACTTTGTTAATTACTTAATTAACCCTCATGAATAACTAATCAATTAATTTATTCTACCTATTCAATTAACCCATTACAAAATTAATCGTACCACTAATGGATTAATTTTGGCACCTACACCAGAATTGCTTCCGGAACAACTTAATTAAATTATATTCATAATCTCCCCACATCAAAGATATAGTGCTCGTTAATTTATTAATTTACTGATAAATTAATTAATTGACTTCTTTAATTTCGAGACTAGTATCACTCGACCATTTTACTATACCAGACATAAGTCCACCAGCTGGGTTTAGTATAATAAACATAACGGGCTCATCTCGGGAACACCGGTACATGGTTTCCTTTTGACAAGCAGCAGCAAACCAAGTAACCAAACATGCGCACCCAACCCTCCGAGACTATTGGCCACAATTGACCTCACCCATTGGCAGATCAAAGTACACTATGTCTAATCTTTATGCCCGCTCAAGTCTAGGGATTAAGAGATAGAATACTAAGAACAATTTGTCTATTAAATCAGTACAAGACAAATCATTCTAAATGGTCAAGTTCAATATGCCCCGGGCATACCTATATGATTCAATTAGTTTAGACAAACCAATTATCCGAATCACATAATAAACTAAACCGACAGTTTGTCCAAATCTGTCTTGGTTACGAACCTCATTTATATATTATGTCTTTTAACCAATGATGAGATCTAATGTGTCACACAAGACACCTCATATCTAACTACATAATATAAATGGACAAATAATGCATAAAAAATATAACCAAAACATAAATCGATATATTAACTGGGAAAATGTACAATACAAGTATAGCTTATGTATTCAACTCCAACATACTTGTCTACGAATATTTAACAGACGAATCTTTGTGTTATATAGGCAATGGAAGGCGAAGGAACCAGCGAGGGGCTTAGGGTAACCCTTTTGAGGAGGTAGCTGCACAAATGATGCAAAACTTTACACAAATGCGATAGTTTTACGAGCAGATAGGCGCACAGTCATGCCCAGAACTTGATGAGCAGTGATCAAGGAAGATGTGACATTGGAACGTTTTATGAAGTTCTAACCGCTGAAGTTCAATGGAGAACCTGACAGCGAAATTGTCAAAAACTGGATGGAGGCTATTGAAAACATCTATAAAGCCTTAGATTATAGTGAAGCCAGGAGAGTTGCATTTGCTGTTTTCCAGTTAGAAGGATTAGCCCGTTCTTGGTGGGCTCTGGTAAACTTACATTAGGAACGCGAGGGTACGCTTTGGACTTGGGCTAATTTCTTAAAAGAATTCAACACTAAATACATCCCGTCGTTGGTACAGGAAAGGAAGGAAAGTGAGTTTATCAACCTCCAACAACGAGCACAAAGTGTGGCTGACTACGAAGCAACATTTACCAAGCTAGCCAAGTTCGCCCCTTAGTTGGTGGAAACTGATACTGAATGAATAAGATGATTCATGCAAGGGCTGAGAAAAGAAATCCAGGCAGCCATGGCAGCTACCCGGCATGCCACGTTCAAGGAATCCTTTGATGCAGCCCAATGAGTATAAGAGGCCCAAGGGAAACTTAGGAAAGAACAAGCTCAATGCTAGCCACAACAAGACAAATCCCGATGGATCGCACCCCGACCCTCCATTCCAACCAAACGACCGGGGTTCAAACCAAATCAATCCCAGAGAGCTTGCAACCAGCCAGGAACTGCACTGGCTCAACCGGTGACTCTACCTGGACCGACCAATTCCAATGTGCCCCACTATAACTTTTGCCAGAAGTTGGGGCATCGAGATACAAAGTGTTGACGTAAAAACAATGCATGTTTCCACTGTGGACGAACAGGACATTATGCACGGTTTGGCACAGCGGCACCACTTCAGGCAGGCTCATCGCAGGGACCCAGACTATCTGCGCCCTGAAGGACAAGCGACCAGGCCAACAAGTCCAATGTGTCTGCCAGGGTTTATGCCATCCTAGTAGCCACTGATGTCATTGAAGGTACACTTCCTATCCTTAGTAAATTAGCTAAAGTTTTGATAGATCCAGGAGCCAGTCATTCCTTTATGTCAGCTAACTTCATACGAGATATAGATCTAACTGCGCAAAAGATTTCGCACTTTCTGGATATTAGCATCCCCAGCGTGCCTACACCTGTTCTGACTGACGTATTATTTAGGGATTGTAGGGTGGAAATAGAAGATAAAAAATTTGAAGCTAATTTGGCAGTAATGCCGCTACATGAATTTGATGTTATCTTGGGTGTGGATTGGTTAGCCAAATGGAACGCTCATGTAGACTGTAAAATGAAAACAATGAGCTTTAGAACAGAGAATGGACCTAATTTGCAACTGCAACTCAAATGAGGGATTGTTAGTACAGGGGTTGATATCGGGGGGCTAGGGTGCAAAAATTACTCTGGAAAGGTACTACATGATATTTGGCTTATCTGATAAATAAGCCAGGAGATCAAGTTCAATTGGAAGAAATACCTGTGGTTAGGGAGTTTGCAAATATCGTTCCTTCGAAATTGACAACATTACCTCCGGAATGAGAAGTGGAGTTTGCTATCTCATTACTTCCTAGAACTGTGCCAATTTGTAGGACGCCGTATACGATGACGCCTGCCGAACTAAAGGAATTGAAGACACAACTAGGAGATCTATTGAAACAGGAATTCATCAGGCCTAGCGTTTCTCCCTGGGGAGCTCCAGTGTTGTTTGTAAAGAAGAAGGATGGCACGTTGCGATTATGTATTGATTATCTGAGCCTGAATAAAGTAACAGTAAAGAATAAGTATCCATTACCATTAATTGATGAGCTGTTTGACAGTTACAAGGTGCCACGGTTTTCTCTAAATTCTACTTGAGACAGGGATATTACCAGCTTCGGATTAAAGAAGAAAATGTACCCAAAACTGCATTCAATGCTCGATATGGACACTATGAGTTTATGGTAATACCTTTCGGATTGACTAAAATGCCAGCAGCATTCATGGATTTGATGCATCGAGTTTTTAGGACATACTTTGACCAATTTGTGGTAATTTTTATTGATGATATCTTGGTTTACTCCAAGACTCAAGTGGAGCATGAAGAGCACCTTGGAATAATGTTACGGACCCTTCAGGATCACAAGCTTTACGCAAAGTTCAGTAAATGTGAATTTTGGTTAATTCAAGTAACCTTTCTAGGTCATGTTATTTCTCAAGCAGGAATTGTCGTTGACCCTTCAAAGGTTGAATCCGTTCTTAGTTTGCAACAAGCTAAGAATCCCATAGAAGTGTGCAGTTTTTTGAGTTTGGCAGGGTATTACCGATATTTTATTCAGGATTTTTCAAAGATAGTTGTACCACTGACTCAGTTGACTCAGAAACAAGCAAGGTTTGAATAGGGAGATAAAGCTTAAAGGAGTTTCCAAGAATTGAAAAGAAGATTAACCACAACCCCTGTTATTGTTTTACCAGACTGGCAGGATAACTTTGTGGTATACACGGATGCTTCGAAGGAATGGTTAGGATTCGTATTGATGCAAGCTCGGAGGGAAATAGCATATGCATCCAGGAAACTGAAGCCTCACGAGATAAACTACCCTACTTACAATTTGGAGCTAGCTGTGATAGTTTTTGCTCTTAAGAAATGGAGACATTATATTTATGGTGCTACGTTTGAAGTAATGATTGATCACAAAAATTTGAAGTACCTCTTTACTCAGCAAGATTTGAATCTGAGGCAAAGGAGATAGATTGAATTTCTCGAAGATTATGATTGTGTTATTAACTATGAACCAGGTAAAGCTAATGTTGTAGCAGACACATTAAGTCGATAGGTGAAACTCTTGAGTCTGTTAATCAAGAAATGTGAGATGTTGGAAGAACTTACCGATGGATACCAGTAGAGCAGGACAATTAATAGAGATTGGCTAATCTAAAAGCTCAACCCATCATCATAACTTAGGTAAGGGAAGCTCAGATGCGAGATCATAAGATGGCCACTTGAAAGAGAGTGTCAAAAAAGGTGAGTTGATAGACCACTCTAAAGGGTCTGATGGATTGCTTAGGTTTCGACAACGGATTTGTGTTCCAGCAGAAGACCTTCTCAGGAAGCAGATTCTTGAGGAATCGCATAAGACATGGTTCGCAATGCATCCAGGAAGCAATAAGATGTATAAGGATATGAAACGACAATACTACTGGGAAGGCATGGATAAAGATATTGCCAAGTTTGTTGCCACCTGTTTGACATGCCAATAGGTTAAGGCAGAACATCAACGACCTACAGGATTGTTACAACCATTAGCCATTTGGAATGGAAATAGGAGCATATCACCATGGATTTTATAGTTGGACAACCCAGTAGGTTACGGAAACACGATGCCATATGGGTTATAGTGGATAGACTTACGAAATCAACACATTTTATACTTATAGGAGTTAAGTATCCACTTGAAATACCTACCCAAATCTATATTGATGAAATAATACGCCTTCATGGAGTTCCAGGGTCAATAGTGTCAGATCGGGATCCTCGATTTATTTCTAGGATCTGGCACCAGTTACAGGAAACCTTGGGTACACGATTAGACCTTAGTACTGTGGCTCATCCACAGACAGATGGACAGTCGGAAAGAACCATCCAAATATTAGAAGATATACTGCGAGCTTGTGTGATGGACTTTGGTGGTAACTGGGATTAACACATTACGTTGATAGAGTTTGCATGTAATAACAGCTACCATGCCTTCATCCGGATGGCCCCTTACGAAGCCTTGTATTGACTACCTTGTCGGTCTCCCTTGTACTGGGACGAGGTAGGGGAACGCCAATTGTTAGGTAAGGATTATCTTCCCTGGGTAGAGGACACATACAAAAAGGTTAAGGATATATGCCAATGTCTGAAGACAGCTTAGAGAGTTGATAGAAAAGTTATGCCAATAACCGTAAAAAGGATTTGGAATTTGTTGTCGGAGACAAGGTATTCCTAAAAGCAGTACCACAGAAAGGAATCATTCGCCATGGGAAAAAATGAAAACTGAGTCCAAGATATGTGGGATGTTTGAGATTGTTGAAATAATAGGACCAGTTGCATACCGATTTGTGTTACCACAACAACTCAGTAAGATGCACGACGTATTTCATGTTTCGCTTTTGAAAAAGTGCCACCCGGACCCAAGTCACGTGTTGTAATATGAAGAATTAAAGCTAGATAACAGATGGACTTACGAAGATAAACAAGTCAAAATTATAGATTACAAAGTAAAAAAGTTACGTAATAAGTAAATCCCTGTGGTTAGAGTCTTATGGAGAAGCTGGGAAATAGAAGAACAAACATGGGAACCAAAAGCGCAGATGCGTCAACAATATCCCCACCTGTTTTAGACTATTTCATATTTCGAGGACGAAATATCATAAGGGGAAGGGAATGTAAAAACCCCTCGAATCGGCTCAATTTCGTGTAAATAAATAATAGTTGATTAACGAATAGATAACGATTTCTTACCTTTATCGGCTTGATTTCGTGATTATTAAATCTTCTTTTCCGAACAAGTTCTAAAATATTAGTCAGCGATGTTAGAAAAAATAATAAATACAGTAGCTCAATTTATTAGGGAAACAATGGAATAAAGAAATGATAAATAAAATAAATTGGGATATATAAATAGCCTACAACCGCATGTGCAATTTTAGAGTGAAGGAAAAAGTAAATAATAACAAAATAGGCAGTGAAGACATTTTATTATAATACTGAAAGATTGCCACAGGATCTGGGCTTGCACTTATTCGAATTACCACGTAACCAAAATTTCTAATTAAAAGCGGAATCTTAGAAAAGTACCTTTGAAGCGTGCACTCAGGTGATTCTCTTGTATGCCTCAAGACTTTGACTTCATGTTGTGTGGGCAACGAACTAGAAATCAATTGATCAGCTAATCACCACAATCCACCTGCTAGAAAATTCTAGCACCGCTGCACTTGGCACGAACTGTAAAAGCACAGCCCTGAGAGAGAGAAAGCTGCACACAACTGGTAAAAACCAAGCCAAAATTCGGCCAAAAGAAACCAAAAACCAGCCGCAGAATTGCTTGAAAAATCTGACTTGGAGAGAGAAAATTTTCTCTCTTTATGATTTTCTCTCTCTAGATTCTTGAATTTTGAATCTATGGAATTGTGTGTCTTGAATAGCTAATCCCTTGTCTATATATAGAGTTACAAGAGAGACCCCAAGTTGGTTTAGGATTGGTCTTCCTACTGGGTTTCTATTTTCCTTCAATCATGTTCCTGCACTGATACACATCCAACTGTCACAGGGATTCACTTATCCCAATCCAGTTCCTGGGATGATTCACAACCAACTGATACAGGGATTCACTTATCCCAAACCAGTTCCTGGTATGATTCACAATCAACTGACACAAGGATTAATTAATTACTTAATTAATTAAATCTACCTTTCAACAACCCAATACATAATTAATCATACAACTAACGGATTAATTATGGCACTACCACCGTACACTAGAATTGCTTCCTGAACAACTTAATTAAATTATATTCATAATCTCTCCACATCAAAGATATAGTGCACGCTAATATATTAATTTACTGTTAAATTAATTAATTAACCTCTTTAATTCTGAGACTAGTATCACTCGACATTTTTACTATACCGGACATAAGTCCACCGGCTGGGTTTAGTATAATAAACTTTACGAGCTCATCTCGGGAGCACCATCACCCCAAACTCATTGGTACATGGTTTCCTTTCGACAAGAAGCAGCATACCAAGTAACTAAACACGCGCACCCAACCTACCGAGACTATTGGCCACAATTGACCTCACCCTTTGGCAGATCAAAGTACACTATGTCTAATCCTCATGCCCGCTCGAGTCTAGGGATTAAGAGATAGAATACCAAGAATGATTTGTCTATTAAAACTGTACAAGACAAATAATTCTTAAAGGTCAAGTTCAATACGCCCCGGGCATATCTATATGATTCAATTAGTTTAGACAAACCAATTATCTGAATCACATAATAACCTAAACCGACAGTTTGTCCAAAGCTATCTCGGTTATGAACCACATTTATATATTATTTCTTTCAACCAATGATGAGATCTACTATGTCACACAAGACACCTCATCATCTAACTACATAATATAAATGGACAATTAATGCACAACAAGATATAACCAAAACATAAATCGATATATTACTGGGAAAAAGTACAACACATGCATAGTTTATGTATTCAACTCCAACAAATACTAATAATAATACTGATGATGATAATAATTATAATAATAATAATAATAATAATAATAATAATAAAACTAGGGAATTAGGAGTCTGGGCATTGCTAACTAAGCAACTATGTAGAAGGAAATAAACGTGGCTTGGTAAAATTTGGGAGAAGTGGCATGGCTACTACTGGTGGCAAGTCTATACCTTGAGACTGGATGACTAAGTAAATTATAGGTTGCTGGTGTGGCTTGTATTGGGGCGGGGTACAAACACAATAAATAGGGGAAATTTTGTTTCATTCTCACATCTCCACTCGTGCCCTCCCTCATTTCTTTTAGCCATAGGAATTAAAGCTTAAAAACCTCCTTTTTACCTCACCTCTGCCCTGTTCTTTTTCAGCTTTCCTCTTGATTTTCATTCTTATTATAAACTTGTCTTAGTATCAAGATGATATAGTTTTCAGTCATAAAACCTTGTGAAATTAATTCAAAATAGTAGCCAAATTAGCTTCCGTTGTTCTGCCAAAAAATTAAACCAGCTGCTATTCGTATAATTACTCATTCCCCAAAGTAACTCCAAATCGTTCAAACAAAATTCCCTATTCCTTCATTATCTCTCCTCTTGCAGAAAATTCTATAAATTATTGCTGCCCAGTTTTCAGCAATCTCGAACACGCTATAACTTGAATTTTTAAATGTTATATCTCTTAGGAACATGCTCGCATCTTAGTGAAACTTATCTTGATTTAAATATCATATACCAAGGATCATTAATCATCCTTTAGATCATTATTTGGACTTATAAATTGCCAAAAAAATGTTTTTAAAGTTCCACTGTAGCTGCTATTTTACCACAATAGTGCTACAGTCGTGCGGCAACTTTGATCTCCCATATCTCTTTCATCATCTGTCCATCTTGAACAAACTATAACTTGAATTACACCTCTTCTTGTAAGGTTTATATAGAATTTTACGGATCGTCATTTGGAATTTTATAACCGCCAGAAACTATTTTTGAATCTGAGGTGGCCTTGCTGATTTTTCGAAAAAATGCTGAACTGATCCAACAACTTTGAAAATTAAGGTTTACTCAGGAATTCGTGGTTTATGGAATGATTTTACGAACGATCTAGAATGTGGTCTTAAATAGAACAAGACTTTAGCGCGGTGCATGAATTTTGGTATTTCAATTTTAGTATAAAAACCTTTCTAACAGCAATACTTGGACGTGACGGTTTTGCCACAGAGAGCTTACGCCACTATATACACGTGATCATAGATATCTCAAGTCGAGATTACAAGTTAAGATGACGATGCAAGGATGATCTTACTCCCATTCTAACTTGTTGTGGGAATCATTCTCGAGAGCCAACTTTTAGCTAACGCTATAGCTTTGAATAACCCTTGATAGCTAAGCAACCTGCTAGTCGCCTTACTTGGAACTTTATTTTTCCTTTGGCAGATCTGCAGGAAAATCTCACCGACTCCGCCTACGTCGATCAGGGTGAGTTAACCCACTCAACTTTCCAACTTGTCTCCCTAGTTAATAGGACTTGCATGAATGCTTGTATATAATATACTATGAGTCTGCATGCCTTGCCTGAACTTGATACTTGATTTTTGTTTACTTCCTGACATGATACTTGGTCATTACTTGCGTATGCTTACTTATTTGCTCGCTTGTCTTATTACCACCTGTCCCTATGTGCTTGATTACTGGATTATGATCTTAGACCCGGGGTGTACTTTACCATACCGATAACCTATAATCCTCTTGCTTGTGCTTGTTACATTCTCGATCGATGCCTACATTGCATCGAGGGGTTCTCCTCTCCCGGTGTAGCTCTTATCTGGAATGAGCCAGCATCGGGCTAGGTTGGACCTTATGATCTACATTAGGCTTGTCCCCAGGTACTCATGAGCTACCAGTGCACACCATTTGTACTTGCACTTACACGTGATAATCTCGTCTAACCACGCCGGAGCCTCACCTTGGAAATATCAACGAGTGGATTCGTCTCAGGGAGTCTAGCGACTGGCTTTTCCGAGCGGTGAATACAGCTTAGAGTCGAGCCTAGGGCCAATCTTTCCTGCCACATAGGCGTGAGGATTGTACCTAGAGCCGATCACTGGTTCCCGATATCCTTAATACTTATTATGTGTTTACCCTTATTTGTTACATGATTGACTAGTTACATGATTTCACCTTTTGTAAATATATTATATAAAGTCTCCGGGAAGGCTCACTGGGCTTGCATGGTGCATGCTCACCCCGTTATTCCTTTTTCCTTACCCTTAGGTCCGGATACTCAGTAAGGAGATTGAGACACTGAGGAGTGAAGTGACCGGCTAGAAGAACTTAGAGGTTGCAAGGAAATGTGAAATATATGTTCTCTGTGTGTTATGCGTGTGTTATCCTTTTGTACATAAGACCTACGCAGCCTTGTAAACCCTCCAATGCCTCACTATTATAACTCGGATGGTATATTTATATGCTAGACACTTTGGCTATTCTAATAGATCCCATTCTCAAGGTCTTGTCACGTGTTATTAGCATTTAATTCATTTACCTCGCTGCTCTTCAGATTATCTCATGTTATTTTTCCTTCTCACTTTATACGCGCGCCTATTTACTCAACAAGTGTTCTGGCATGAGTCAGGGTGACGCAGGCTATGCCACTGTCAGCTACCCTATCAGAGGCATGGCAATAAGGGCGTCACAAATGATAAAGAAGAAATTTGTTGGAAAACACAACCACCAAAGCCGAAACAAAAGAAGGTGGTTGTCCAGAAAGAACAGATCAAGAAAAAATAAAATAAGTAGGTTGTGGAAAAAGAAGAATTAAATGAAATGGAAATGGAGGTATAGATAATAACAAATGGCAAAACAAGAAGATTTTTTAGCCATACATCTCCAAAAGGCTTAAGCAATCTAGTTTCCAAATTGACAGATAGACAAGTAACTGCTATTAGAGAGATAGGATTTGGTAGCATTTTGGAAATGAGGTAAAACAACCTCCCTAACAGATTGGGAGAATACCTCTTTAGCCACTTCAACCCTTTGAAGTAAATGTTACAGCTGTGGGATGACTCTATATCAATCAATGAAGAAGATGTCCAATTGGTTCTGGGCTTGCCAAGAGGACCAATTCAAGTGGAAGAGTATAGAACTGGAGAGCAAAATGAGGAATATTATGAGCAGGCTCTTCAACACTTCAATGCATGACATGGACAAAACAACCAAACCAAACATCAAAGTGTTTGAGGATTACATCCTCAACAGTGAAGACTACCATGACATCAACTTCATCAAATATTTCATTATCTACCTTGTTAGCTCCTTTTTGTACAGTTATGAGAGATAAAATCATATATCATCTGTTAAAATCACTGAACAACATTGAAAATATCAAGAAGCTAAACTGATGTAGCTACACTTTTAGAGCATTGTTAGATTCTCATGAAAAATATTTTCGACTGGATAACATAAGGGCATCATTCTACTGTGGACTACTCACTTTTTTTATTATAAGTCATACTCTTCTTTCATAACTTGATGTGATTAATTTTGTTGTATGACATGATAACTTCACTAATCTAATATGATTTTGTATTTTCTCATATGTAATAACTATTACTTTACATGATATGTAACCTAATATAATATGTTATTTGTTCTTATATGATATGTTATGTGGTGTGATATGACATCTTATAATCCTTATGTGATACATTGCTCTACTAAATTTTTTAATGAAACATTGCTCTACTAAATTTTTTTAAACTCACATCTAAAATATATTTTTCAGTTATTCTATGTTGATAGGGTTATCAATGGAATTGGAGAAAATATTCAAAGAAACTTGCTCCAAAGAAACTTGCAGTTTATCCACAATTTTGTAAATTGCTCCAAAGAAACTTGCATCCTGTGATGGAGTTGGTTCATTCTCTTCTTTTAGGGTTGGTTGGGATGGACTCTTTTTTTTTTTTTTTTTGATCTTCAGTTGCATTCATTGTCCTTAAGTCATGAATAATATTCCCCATTGTCCTTATTATTGATTCGAATGTTGTAGCACCACTTATTTTTCATCCACCCAACATTTTGCCATGGGTTGATGAAAGCCATCATGGTATTTTCCAATTCAACAACTATTTTGTTCATTTCCTCAACATTTTGAACTTCTTATTGCACAAGAATGGGGTTATATTAGTTTATGTCGTAACATATCATATTTAACAACATTTCATATCAATTAAATGAACAATTCATATCAAACATATTAGGGATATCTTATATTCTGATGTGGTTGCATGTTCATGTCCTTTTGATTTTTTCATATTTACTGGACTTTTCATATTTATATTCATGTGCATGTGCATGTTATGTTTCAGATTCTTCCATATCGATCTTTGAAGACTTTTGTCTTATCCAGCCTCTGTCATATCCTCCCAAACGCTTCTCATCTTTGACTCTTTGGAGCAGTTGTTTTTTAGTTAAATTTCTAAAAATCGGTTGGGTTCTTTGAATATATTCTTCAATTCCATAGACAACCCTATCAATATAGAATAATTGAAAAATATATTTTAGACGTGAGTTAAAAAAATGGAGTAGAACAATCTCATGATGTCTGAATCAAATACAATGATGGGTGAAGTCAAGAAGAAGGTTGAAAACTTCTATAGTGTAAAAGATTCTTAAATCTTTAAATTGTATTTGACAGAATTTGAATTTTATGAAATTTATATTAGTCTTTTGTTCCAAATTTCACAATCGTCTAGTTTTTAATATTCATACTTTAGTTCCAATTGATATGAAAAGTTATTATGTAAATCAGTTTTGATTTATATGAATATAAGTAGTCATTGATGTGAAACACAGATTCTCACACTCCATAACACCCCTAAAGCAAACAATGTTATTATCAAGTCAACAAATTTTCATATCATATCATTCAATATTTCATATCATCTAACTAAAAATATTATATCACTACAACTTATCCATCACAAGATTAACAAAATTACCATAAAAAATTTCATATTTTTCAATCACAATTGATGTGACACCTTCTCTAGAACATAATGCAGATGCTACTGCATTCTTCTTCTTTCCTCTCACTCTATTTGCACCTTTTTCCAAAACACTTTTTGGCCGAATGTTTCTAATCCAACAATGATCGAACTTTATTCTTTGTCGCCGACGTAGGATGGACCAACTTCCAATATAATAGAAGCTCTAGCCAAATTGAAGTGGTTGTAGAGAATACAATGTACAACATAACTAAACTGTTCATGTCTAATTAAATCAAAAAAAATTCTACTTGATTCAACTCTCCATACATAATCTTAATTTTTCTCCCAGCTATTTGATGTTGATGCGATTCATTTTATATATATTTTCCTTGTTTTTAGCCTAGTTTTGAGCTACATATGAATAGATTCTTAATATGTTTGTATGGCAAAAAAACTAGTTATGGCTTTACTTGTGTTATTTGCAGGTTAAATATGTGTAGAATGAGACTATAGAAAAGTACACTTCAAACTTAGCATTTGGAGCAGGACCAAGGATTCTCAAGCTATAAGGAATGACACAGCCAACAAATGACAACTTCACTTAAGCATGAGGTTTTCCAAGTTTAGTGAAATCCAGCCTTTGGCTACTATGAGCTGAAGACGTCCAGCTCAAGACAACGTTCGCTGGACGTGACCACGACGAAGTGAAGACAGCTGAAGCGAATCAGCAAAAGCATAAAAGAGAAGATCACAACTTTCGAACAACAGCATTCCATAAAAGTCTCAATGTGATGATCATCAATCACCAGTGTCAGAGGAACATGAGAAGATGAAGAGAGAAAACTACAGCGTTTAGTGAAGACAAGTCTAACCCTTCAGTGCAGGGTGACCGAGACAAAACACTTTCAAGTGATAATCAACTGAAGCCACCGTCAACTGAGCGTCCGACCAATATCTCCGGTAAAGGCAAAGAGAAGATTCCAGAAAAACAGCTAGTACATTGGCGACAGTTAAGGGTAGTACCTCCAGAGAAAGGAATGACACATTATAGCTAATGGTTCCTGCCCGAGGAGATAAGAAGTACACTAGGACAAGGATCACGCGGATGAAGTACACCCAGAACAGTGTGGCAGGCTACTTTAACCATTTTTGAATTATGCGGGGATGCTTTTACGGCTGGTTGTCAGTGTTTTCCCCTGGATGATGCCAAAAAAGCCAGCTTGTAATCCTTGGCCTCTAAGTAATTAGAAAATTTCCAAATTAGCCATCCAACATTTCCTTCACTAGATTTTTTTTCTATAAATAGTAGTACTAAACTTCAAACTCATTAACAGAGACAGTAGGGAGTAAGGAGTAGTATAGTAGGAGTTCAGAGTTATTTCTCCCTTGGGTTCTTAATCCAAAACTCATATTCTCTTTATTTATGTTCTTGAACATTTGAGAGTGGTTTAGAACCTATGAGGTTTTGAACCTTGGCTGGGTTTTTCTTCCTCTAATGAGGTAGAGGTAAGGTGAAAGCCTCATTTACAAGAAGTGCATTGAAGCGGGTAAGATAGTATCAAACCACACGCATAGAGTGGTTTAAAACCTATGAGGTTCTGAACCTTAGCTGGGTTTTTCTTCCTCTAATAAGGTAGAGATAAGGTGAAAGCCTCATTTACAAGAAGTGCATTGAAGTGGGTAAGATAGTATCGAACCACACGTATAAGCCTCTCTGCTAGCTGATGTGTGGATTAGATCGCTATTTAAACTTGTTGAGCACTGATTGTATTTGAACTTTCACTGATTTTGTTATGGTGAGTGTTGTAGTATAGGTTTAGTCGTTCAAACATAGTGTGAGTAGAGAATGATGTGAGAATGTCACAGAAGTCCAAGCCATGACAATATTATACAATTTAAGGGGATGTGATAGCACAAGAGTGGAATACTTGTAAGGAAACCTTTAATGATAATACTGTGGTAACCACTGATCTTGTGCTATCCGGAGTTTGACAAAAGTAAACATGCTTATAAGGAAATCTTAATTGATAATTCCTTGGAAAATATCTACTCTGCAACTCCAGAGCTTAATAAAAGTAACATTGCTTATAGGGAAGTTGACGGTTTATCTTGGTCGGAATTCAATTCAACGGGAAAGCGATGCTGACCAGCTGCTTGCTAACTAACAAGAACCACAATGTAATGAACTTTTCTCGTCTATTCCTACCTATTATCTCTACAAGGATGAATTAAGTGGCAGAATTGATCAAATCAAGAAAAAGCACACTTATTTAGCCTCTTTATGTGAAAATAATTCAGAGGATGGGTGATGGTTTATAATGGGTTTTAGTCAATATATTACCATGGTTTTATAGTCCAACCAATCGACTACAACCAGAAAAATGAAGGGTTTTGTAAGTTTCCTTGCAAGGACAACTCACGATCTCGCAAGACCACTCAAAGAGATTTTTAGAGAGTGCACAACTCACAATTTTTGAAATTTTCTTAGACAAAAGACAACTATATTACTCGAAAATATGGGGGCCTATATATAGGCGATTACAAGTCTTCTCTTCATATTCTAACATAGAAATCTCAAATCCTAGTGATTTAGAGATTAGAAAACAAAACAAAAACTAATCCTATTACTACTCTAATTGGTGAAAATTCGGCTAAAGAGAGATGTATTACAAGACAAAAATAAATCCTAATCAAGAGGGGAAAACTCAACATATCCTATTTCAAATAAGATGCACTTCTAAAACCTTCTCCTACTATGTAAGTAAAAGACAACACAATCCTAATTGGTAGAGACTTGTATTTCCCAGCTTCAGTTGGGCTCAGGAGAGCTCTGGATTTTTGACTGGGCCTCTGTGCTTATCTAATCCAAACTTTAGCTTTGATTTCGAGCTTTATTTCTCATCTATGTTACATCTATAAGTCTATTATCGAATAATCTCGTGACGTTAATGGGCTTGGGCTTCCAAACTTGTAGATAGGCTTGGGCCTGTTGAGCCTTAGACTTGATCTTGAACTTTGAAGCTGGACTCGATTCAATCATCTTCTGGGCTCTCGATCTAGTAACTGGACCAACATACTAAGACTGTGGAGAACGTAGGAAAACGTTGGAATCCATATGTGCTCCTCTAGTAGACTTTTGGGCCACAATTTTTCTCTGATCAGGGAAATAATGCGCCAAAGTATTTAGTGTGAAAGAAGAACTGGCACTGCTTGTTGGTTCTTATTCTGATGGAGAGTTTACCACTTAGATGTTCACATCATCCCCTCCCTGCCGAAAGCAATTCATCATTGAATCTGATATGAATCATGTTAATTTTGAATAATTAAAAGCTTTGCTTTTATGAAAAACTATTTCTCAGTTTTATATCGAGTATATAATCACATGAAAATATGTTGTCCATGTATATCATATGACTAGATGATGAGGTGTTTGGTGTGACACAGTAAATTGTATTATTGGTTAAAATTATGATATATAAATAGTGCTTGTAACTGAGACAGTTTGGATATACTGTCAGTTTAAGTTATTGTATAATTTTGAGATTGGTTTATCTAGACTAATTGTATCATACGGATGTGCCTGGGGCATGTTGAGCAGGACCGATATAGGATCAAATTAATTTATACTGATCTTCGTAGTTAATTCGAGCCTTGCATTCTATCTCTTAATCCCTAGACTATAGGGGGCATAAGGATTAGACATAGTGTACTTTAATTTACCAAAGAATGCGGTCATTTCAGGCCTAAATCTCGGTAAGTGGGGTGTACATGTTTCATTTCTTATTGTGACATTTCTTGTCCAAAGAAAACTATGTACCGGTGCGTCCGGGGTGATGGTGTTCTCGAGATGAGCTCGTAAGGATTATTATACTAAACCCGACCGGTGGATTTATGTCTGGTATAGTAATAAAGTCGAGTGGTACTAATCTTGGATGAGAAGAAGTCTGATTAATTAATTTATCACATGAACACTATATCTTTGACATGGAGAGATAAAAGAATAATTAAAGTGGTACCCGGAAGCAATTTCCTTTTGAGCGGTAGTTCCATAATTAATCCGATAGTGGTATGATTAATTATGTGTTGGATTAATTGATAAAGTGGAATTAATTAATTAATTAATTAATTATCCTTGAGTAAATTGACAAAGTGGATTTAATTATTTATCCTTGGGTCAATTAACAAAGTGGGTTTAATTAATTAAACATCCTTGGGTCAGTTATAATTAATTAAGTCAAGTGAAGACTTAAGAATTAATTAAATGTCCACAACGAGGCCCAACTCAAAAACCCACTAGGTCTCCCTTGAAATTCCTATAAATAGATAATCTTGCACCTTAAGAAACACAAGAAAACTTGCAAGGAAAGATGTCTTGCCTCTAGAGAGAGAAAGGCCTAGAGAGGGACTTGAAGAAATAGTAAAATCGAGACCTACTCGAAGTTTTCTTTGGATCTCTCTCGAAGACTCAAAGGATTTGGATTAGATTTTTGGCGGGTTCACCTTCATTTTTCCAGTGGTTTTCATCAGGATTTCCAGCAGCTTATTTTTGGCCCAGATCTAGGTTTTGCAACTGTAATTCCGACCCAGTTTTTTGGGTTTTTTTCGGGCAGATCTTTGAGTTTTTCGACAGTTTTTTTGGGTGTTTTTCACGGATTTTGCTAGGTCTATCCTGTAGAGAGTTGCCCACACAATTTTTGAATTATCTTGGAGGCATTCAAGGGATTTATTGTGGGAGAAGCTTCAAAGGTTGGATATTTGGTTCAAAGGTTGAAGTTTTTATATTTCTCAACTTATTTCTCGAGGGACTCACATCAAAAAGGTTGAATCTTTAATCTTTCCGCTTTAATTTAAAGATTCTATTTGTTATGGGTTTTATAAATCAAATAAGTATAAGCTAGACCGGGTTTAAAGGAACTTGTTCTAATTTTTTGGCTCTATCAAAAGTTTCCGATTCTTGAATGTATAACACGAAAGTGAAATTTTTGATTTGGTCAGGACCCACTAGTTCCTTTAATTGGTATAGAGCCGAGGTATTGGCTTTATACTTGTTCGATTTGTTGTGGCTTTTCATTGCAGGTGGTTATTATCCCAGCTATTATGGTTTATGCATTCAGTTTTCATTTACAAACCCGGGGACATGTTCGGGTTGGTTTTTTGAATGTGAATATGTGTAATAGTAATAACCACGAGCTGGAAGCCGTATAAGATTAGATTAAATCAATAGTAGGATTTATTCTATCAAATATCATCTTTATTTTCCTAGAAAATCAAGTCTTGTATTTCGGAAGATATGTAATGGCGAAGACATTTTTGTGGGCAACTTGGTTTCGTGGGTTTTATGGTTTATCGTAACTTGGGTGCTTCCAAGAATTACGTAGAAAATCTAGAAAATCTGGATGAATTGCAAGGAGTTCAAATAACGAGTGGGAGCAACATGACGGGACGTGTCAACAAGGCAACGAAAGGAAGCAACAAATGAGAAGGCCATAATAGTCGGGAAATTTTAATTACATATTTATTTCCTGCTTTTATTATCTTGATTGTTGCTTCCATGTTTTTAATTTATGTTTTGATGCATGATTAAAAACGTGTTGTTTTATGGGTGCAAATAACTAAGGTTAAGAAATTGCATGTTAAAACCAGAAAAACTCTCAATTTAAAAAACTAAGTGGGAGCGGGTTGGTTTTTATCTCCATGGTCTCCATTACGAATTCATATGTGATGTGGATAGACTTGCGCATTGGCATTAGGGCATTTCTCCATATCGGATAAGTCTAATTCATAAGATCACTAGATTGAATTTCTAAAGGAATGACTATAGTGAGTTAAATTGGAGACTATGACACCCTCTCTAACTGAGGGTGCACTATCCTTGGTAACAAACTTAGAAGTCACGTAATGGCATACAGTTAATATACCATTTGTATTATTCCTCCCAACGAGGTTACGCTACTTATGTGTTCGGCTAAAATCACCGACTATTAATTATATTGATCAATAGATCGTTTGGTTAGAAAGTGAAATTAATGAACTTGGTTCTTCTCGAACGAATGTGGACTAGCGTAAACGTTCACACTAACGTGACTTGCGTGAATCTCGGTGAACGAGTTGTTAGTGGATTTGATTATATTGTTTTGAGGGTATCAATATTTTCTAAAAAGATAAAATACTGAAATTTGTCTGTTTTTTTATTTTCAGCTTTCAATATGTGTTTAATCCATTATCTGTCATACTAAAAGAGAACAAACTGACTGGCCCAAATTACATTGATTGAAAATACAATTTGGACATTGTCTTCATGGCTGAGCAATACAAGTTCATACTTACTGAAGTGTGCCCAGAAGTGCCTAATGATGAATCCACTCCCGAGCATAGGGAAGCTTATCAAAAGTGGAAGAAAGCTGATGAGATGGAAGGGTGCTACATATTGGCTTTAATGTCAAATGTTCTATAGCACCAGCATTAGTTGATGACCTTAGCTTTTGATATGATGACTAACCTAAGGGAGATGTTCATTCACCAAGGCAGAGCAGCTATGCAAGTGGCTATAAGAAAGCTTATGACTAGCAAGATGACTGAGGGCACACCTATGAGAGATCACGTACTTGACATGATTGGCAACATCAATGAGATTGAGGTATTGGGAGGAGAGATCGACTGTGAATCTCAGGTTGATATCATACTCCAGAGCTTGCCTCAAAGTTTTGAGCAGTTTTAGCTGAATTACAACATGAGTAATATACTATTCTCGAGCTCTTAACTGCATTGGTGTCTGCTGAAGGCAAGCTTTAGTGACAGTCGAGACTTCAAGATCTTTTCCCAGCACAAAGCTGAGAGAAAGAAAAAGAAAGCCCAAAAGACTGCTAATCATGGGCCCAAGCCATACATTGCCAAGAAGAAGAAGCCGAAAGGTAAGTGCTTCATGTGTGGCAAGGCAGGACATTGGTAGCCAAATTGTCTAAATCACAAAGGTATGATCATTTTCACTTTTGTTACTGAGACATGTTTAGCGGTGATTCCTACAGATACTTGGTGTGTGGATTCAGGAGCCACTGATCATGTTTGTAATTCTTTGCAGGGGTTCCAAGTAACCTGAATGCTTAGAGATGGCGAGATGGAAATCTACTTGGGGGATACTACCAGAGTGTCAGTTGAAGCAGTGGGAGTAGCAGAACTTATTTTCCAAAACAATGCGGTAATAGTTTTGAAGAATTGTCTTTATGTTCCTAGTTTCAAAAAGAATTTACTTTCAGTTTCTAAACTCTTGTTGGATAGTTATAAGTTTATTTTTTCAAGTAATTCTGTTGTTGTTAGAAAGAATGAGAAACTTATATGTTCTGGTTCAATGGTTGACAATCTCTTCTTGATTAAAATGTTGGGTTTGAATACTAAAACTTTGCTTGTATTAAACTATTTCCCAGTTGTACATATCGATTAAATGTTTTAGTTAAACTATTTATATGTTTTATATATGCTGTCCATTTATATTATGTAAATAGATGATGAGGTGTCTAGTATGACAAAGTAGATCTCGTCATTGGTTAAAAGACATAATATATAAATGAGGTTCGTAACTGAGAAAGTTTTGGACACACTGTCAGTTTAA
Organism: Knoxia roxburghii; assembly: GCA_030378225.1. Taxonomy (NCBI): domain Eukaryota; kingdom Viridiplantae; phylum Streptophyta; class Magnoliopsida; order Gentianales; family Rubiaceae; genus Knoxia; species Knoxia roxburghii. The sequence goes on along the minus strand of CM059415.1, from coordinate 36,279,941 downwards.
GTTATTATGTGATTCAAAAATTAGTTTGTCTAAACTAATTGAATCATATAGATATGCCCGGGACATATTGAACTTGACTAATTAGGATGAATTGTTTTGTAGTGATTTAATAGACTATTCGATCCTAGTATTCTATCTCTAAATCCCTAGACTTGAGCAAGCATAAGGATTAGGCATAGTAAAGAGTGAGGTCACTTGAGGCCAATAGTCTTGGTGGGTTGGGTGTGCGTGTTTGATTGTTTGATGTGCTGTTACTTGTGAAAGATTATATGCTCGGGCCTAGCCAGAAATTCACTTTTGTGCTACGCATTCTAGAATCGGAATCTCTAACCAGGCCTAGATGCTAGCACAATCGCTATTCTAACCCTTGCTTGAAATAACATTGCGCAGGATCTTGTTTTGTACTTATTCGATTTATTACGCAACAAATAAATTCTTAATTAAATGTGAAAACATAAGAATTACCTATTGAAGCGTATACTAAGGTGATTCTCTTGTATACCTCAAGACTTTGTTCGTATGTTGTGTGGGCAATAATCTAACGAGCAATTGATCAGCTAATCACCACAATCTGCTCGCCAGAACATTTCAGCAGCTCGTCGCCACCGCCAGATTTTCCTGCCATCGTCGCTTTTCGGAATTAACCATCGACCGCCGTCGGGGACAATAACGGGCCGCCTGAGATTATGCTAGAGGGAGAAAAATGTTTTCTCTCTCTAGACTTTCTCTCTCTAGTTTTCTTGTCTTGAAAACTTATGAATTGTGTATTGTGGAATAGCTAATGCCTTGTCTATATATAGAGTTACAAGAGAGATCCCAAATTGGTTTAGGATTGGCCTTCATACTGGGTTTCTATTTCCTTCAATCCTGTTCCTGAACTAATACACATCCAACTGATACAGGGATTCACTTACCCCAATCCAGTTCGTGGTATGATTCACAACCAACTGATACATGGATTCACTTATTCTCAATCCATTTCCTAGTATGATTCACAACTAACTGACACAAGGATTAATTAATTACTTAACTAATTAAATCTACCTTTGTCAATAACCCAATACATAATTAATCGTACCACTAACGGATTAATTATGATACTACCATCCTACACCAGAATTGCTTCCGAAACAACTTAATTAATTCATTCATAATCTCCCCACATTAAAGATACAGTGCTCGTTAATTTTATTAATTTACTGATAAATTAATTAATTAACTTCTTTAATTCTGAGACAAGTACCACTCGACCTTTTTATTATACCGGACATAAGTCCACCAGCTGGGTTTAGTATAATAAACATAACGAGCTCATCTCGGGAGCACCATCACCCCGGACGCACCTGTACATGGTTTCCTTTTGACAAGCGGCAGCACACCAAGCAACTAAACATGCGCACCCAACCTACCGAGACTATTGGCCACAATTGACCTCACCCATTGGCAGATTAAAGTACACTATGTCTAATCCTCATGCCCGCTCAAGTCTAGGGATTAAGAGATATAATACCAAGAATGATTGGTCTATTAAATCAGTACAAGACAAATAATTCCAAATGGTCAAGTTCAATACACCCTAGGTATATCTATATGATTCAATTAGTTTAGACAAACCAATTATCCGAATCACATAATAACCTAAACCGAAAGTTTGTCCAAAGCTCTCTCAGTTACGAACCTCATTTATATATTATGTCTTTTAACCAATGATGAGATCTACTGTGTCACATAAGACACCTCATCATCTAACTACATAATATAAATGGACACATAATGCACAACAAAATATAACCAAAACATAAATCGATATATTGACTGGGAAAATGTACAATACAAGCATAGCTTATGTATTCAACTCCTACAGTCTCCCACTAATACTTAAGCTATACTTTAAGTATACAACTATATTCAACACCTATACACTCTACTACTATATATCTAGAGAAACTGTCATGGCTCCCCTAAGTATCTCATTCCCATGCCCTCCACGTGAGGCTCAAAGACTTTTGAAGTCAATGTCTTTGAGAAAAGATCTGCAAGATTATCCTCTGATGCTATCTTAGCCATGACCACGTCTTCCCTCTTTACAATATCTTATATCAGGTGTACTTCCGTTGTATATGTTTACTCACCTTGTGGGCTCGTGGTTCCTTTGAGTTTGCTATTGCACCATTGTTATCACAATACACCGTGATAGACTTCTGCAAACCAGAAATCACATCTAAGTCCACTAGGAAGTTCTTAAGCCACACTGCTTCCTTTGCTGCCTCTGATGCGACAACGTATTTAGCTCTATGGTAGAGTCCGCCACGTATTTCAGCTTGACACTCTACTAAACTATGGCTCCACCTCCCAGAGTAAACACATACCCTGAGGTAGACTTGCTCTTGTCCCTGTTGCCTTGGAAATTTGAATCTGTGTAACCTCGGGCTACCAGCTCAGGTGCCTGATAGACCTGGTCTCTTATTCTGCGTAAATATTTGAGAATGCATTTTACTGCCTCTCAATGAGCTTTCTCGGGGTTACTCTCATATCTGCTTACAATGCCAATGACACAACAGATATCAGGCCTCGTATGCAACATGGCATACATGAGACTTCCTACTGCCGAAGCATAAAAAACTGTCTTCATAGCCTCTATCTCCTCAACAGTCTTGGGAGACTGTTCTTTAGACAGATGAACTTCGTGTCTGAAATGTAGAAAACCTTTCTTGGAGTTCTGCATGTTAAAACGGGCCAGAATCATATCTATGTATGAAGCTTGGGAGAGTGTTAACGAACATTTTCTACGATCTCAAATTATCTTGATCCCATGTATGTGTCCCGCTTCCCCTAAGTCCTTCATATCAAACTGGTTGGACAACCATGCCTTTATATCAGATAACACTTTCTTGTTGTTGCCAATCAGTAGAATGTCATCTACGTAAAGTACAAGAAACACCACTGAGTTTTCATCACGTTTGCGATACACACATTGCTCATCCCGACATTGAGTAAATCTGTAGGACTGTATTACCTCATTAAACCTGATGTTCCAAGATCTGGATGCCTGCTTAAGTCCGTAAATAGACCTCTTAAGCCTTCAAACCTTATGCTCTTGGCCTTTTTCAACAAATCCCTCTGGTTACTGCTTGAAGATGGTTTCCTCAAGACCTCTATTTAGGAAAGCTGTCTTGACATCCATCTGCCATATCTCATAATCTAAATGAGCAGCTATAACAAAGAGAATCTGGATCGACTTAAGCATGGCTATCGGGAAGAAGGTTTCCTCATAATCGATTCCCTCTTTCTGAGTATACCCCTTCGCCACCAGCCTAGCTTTAAAGGTTTCCACCTTTTCATCAGGTCTTCTCTTACGTTTGTTGACCCACTTGCATCCAGTGGGCTTAAACATATCAAGTAGGTCTACAAGCTCCCAGACTTGATTATGGTCCATTGACCAAATCTCAGATATCATTGCCTTACGCCAAGATTCTATATCTTTATCTCCGAGAGCCTCATTGTAGTTAACCGAGTTAGGTTCAGGCGCGCCTGGGACTCGGTCTGAGGCCTCTCCTACGCCAATGAACCTTTTAGGCTGTCTTACAACCCTCTCACTATGATGAGGCACCACCTGTGTAGGTGCATCATCTGTGATCTCTTGTGCAGTGTATGGTGTATCTACTTGTGTTGGTGCATCAGGATTATTAGTTTGTCTTCTAAGCTTTTCTAGTACTATCTTACTCTTGGGTTTATGATCTAGGATATAGTATTCCTCTAAAAATATAGTATTGATACTAACCACCACGTTCTGATCTTTAGGACTATAAAACAGACCACCTTTCGTTCCCCTAGGATATCCTAGAAACAGCATTAGTTATGCTCTTGCATCTAACTTAGCCGCATCTGTCTTAAGCACATATGCTTGGCAACCCAAACTCTGAGATGTCTTAGACTAGGCTTTCGCCCGTTCCACAACTCTACTTGAGGGCACGGTTTTAGATGGTACAAGATTAAGAATATACACCGCTGTTTCTAAGACATATCCCCAGAACGAACTCGACAAATCATTCTAGCTCATCATCGACCTAACCATTTCCATGAGAGTTCGATTCCTTCTTTCTGTTACACCGTTCTGCTGTGGTGTGCCAGGTACAGACAACTGAGAATGAATTCCTACCTCACTGAGGTATTCTCGAAATTTGTCGGATAGGTACTCCGCACCACTATCTGATCGCAGTATCTTGATACTTTTACCATGATGCTTCTCCATATCTGCCCGAAACTCTTTGAACTTGCCAAAGTACTCGAACTTGTGACGCATTAGGTAAATGTACCTGTACCTTGAGTAGTCATTCGTGAACATCACGAAATACTTAAACCCACCTCGTGCTTAGACCGACATCGGTCCACACAATTCATAATAAATCAACTCTAGTACTGATGTAGCTCTATAACCTTTTGCTTTAAAAGGTCTCTTGGTTATCTTACCCTCAAAGCAAGATTCGTAGGTTGAATAACTGTCAATCTCTAATGAACTTAAAGGTCCATCATTGACTAACCTCTGAATCCTACTAAGGTTTATATGACCTAGCCTGAGATGCCAAAGATAGGTTTGATTCATTTCAGAAGGTTTCTTCATCTTATTAATGTTAGATAAAGAGCTATCTATTTCTATATTTTGCACAATAAGGGCGTTAGAATTAACAACAAACAAATTGTCAGCCAATGAACTAGAACAAATAAGTTTTCCATTTCTTCTAATAATTACAGACTCATCAGAAAAAATAAACTTATAACCATTCTTTAAGAGTTTAGAAACCGAAATAAGGTTCTTTCTAAAACTTGGTACATAAAGACAATTAAATAATTCTAATATAGAACTCTCGAAATTAAGAATGACAACTCCCACTGCTTCTACTGACACTCTTGTAGTGTCACCCATGTAGATATCCAGCTCACCCTCTCTAAGCTTCGGGTTACTTGGAACCCTGCAAAGAATTACAAACATGATCAGTCAATATAGTTTGGACTGGTGAGTTTGTTTTGGTTCAGAATGACAGCTAGCGGGTTGAACGACATATCAACTGAAAATAAACAATTCAAGTTTCAGTATACTTTTTTCGAAAATATTGAAAAAATTCTCAAAAAAACAAATATAATCTTCTACCAACATCTCTCACACCGGGATTAACGCATGTCACGATAGGTGAATATCTACGCTAACCCACATTCATTTGAGAAGAACCGAAGTTCATTAATTTCATTATCTGACCAACGATCTTATGATCAATGAAATTAATAGTCGATAATTTTAGCCGTACCCGAAAATAGCGTAACCTCGATAGGAGGGATACTAAAAATGGTACACTAAGTGTATGCCATTACGTGACTTCTAAGTTTGTTACTTAGGATACTAATGCGCCTCGGATGGCGAGGGTGTCCCAACTTCCTCCAATTAAACTCACTATAGTCATCCCTTTAGAAATTCATTCTGGTGATATCCATGGTTGAAAACTCATTCCGATAGGAAGGAAGGTCTAATCCAGCACGCAAGTTTAACCACATCACCAATGAACCCGTAATGGAGGCCATGGGGATATTTACCAACCCGCTCCCACTTAGATTTTTAAGCTTAAGGATTTTTACGTTTTAACATGCAATATCTTAACTATGGATATTCGCACCCATAAAACCGTTGGAGTTTAATATGCGAATAATCTACCTTAGTTAATTGCACATTACCTTTTAAAAACATTTTGGTTTGGTTTTTGTTCATGCAAAATAAAACGAAAATCACACAATCAATGAAAAGTCATAAATACGGGAAATTACATAAAATAAAAATTTATTGACTATTATGGCCTTCTCTATCGTTGATTCCTTGACGCCTCGGTGACACGTCCCGTCATGTCACTCCCACTCGTTATTTGGATTCCTCTCGATTCGCCCGGGTATTCTCGGTTTTCTACGTAATTAAGAATCACCCAAAATTATGATAAACCAAAACCCGCGAATATAAGTTACCCAAAATAACGTCTTTGTCATAATACATAAATTCCTATATACAAAGGCGTTTTTCTAGGAACTTAAAGACGACACGATTAGATCAAATCCTACTACAAGATTTTTCTAATCCTACACGGCTTCTAGCTCGTGGTTATTACTATTATAGAAATTTCCATTCAAAAATAAAACAAGCCCGGACATGTCCCGGGGTTTATGAATGAAAATTAAATTTCTACCATAATAGCCGGGAAACCAATAACCACCTGTTTAAGCATTTTGACAAAAATAATAATGCCAAAATAAAGCAGTGTAATAAATCAAACAAGTATAAGACCGAAACCAACGCTCTGACACCAATTTGAAGGAAAACTGAGCAAGCCCGGGCTAAATAGAAAACCTCACTTTCGTGCAATGCATTCCAGAATCGGAAGCTTTCGACCAAGCTCAGGCTCAAATTAGTTTACCCATGAACGGATCTAGGCTTATACTTATTTAATTTATTAATCGGGACACAAAAAATTAAATCTTTAATTAAAGCAAAATATTAAAGATTTTACCTTCTGTAGCGAAGTCCCTTGCTTAGAGAAAAATCCAATCTATGATTGCGATTCCAATAGAAATTCGAAGAATAACTCCGATACAAACTCCGAAATAGTGTGGGCTATTATCTACGGAGTTACCCAAGGCGAAATTAGAATACCGAAGGAAACCCACTTCGAAATAACTCTTAAAACCCAAGGACAGAACTGCCCAAAGGCTTCTGCGCAAACCAGGAGCTGTCGCCGCAAAAATAACTTGCTTCACAAGAAAATGGTCCGACCGGTCGGAGATGTAGACACTAGCACAAAGCACTCGCCAAGCTAGCGGTTCACCACACCGATCTGCAACTAAGATCAAGCTACATAAACTGGACCGATCGCCCGGACTGCACAAGACCGATCGCCCAGACTGCAAAAAACCAGCCGATCACAAATCGCGATTCCGGCGGAAATAAACTAAACCAGTGGTCCGGCGAGAAAAATTAAACCAGCGGCAGCGGCTGCTCCTGAATGAACCGAGGGACCAATAAACGGGCAGAGTCAATCTCGAAGAAGAAAGATCCTAGCTGACTTCGAGTAGAAGATTCAAAGAAGAAGAATTTCTCACTCTAAGCTAGACTTTCTCTATCTAGCCCTTTCTTGGCTATCAAGTTTCCTTAATCTTATTTCTTGCCCAATAAGTTGTATTTATAAGGAGCTTCTAAGGAGACCTAATGGGTTCTCGAGTTAGGCCTTTTAATTTGATTTCGTTGACCGCTAAGTCTTCCCGACTAATCAACTCCAATCGACCCATTTAAATTAATTTATTTAACCCACTTTGTTAATTTAATTTCATCGAACCCTTAGAATTAATTAATTCAAAATAGAATTAATTTCTAAATTCACTTTGTCGATTAAATATTAATTAAACCTTTTGGATTAATTAATTTACCTTGTCGATTAGTCAAATACATAATCGGTCGTACCACTAACGGACCAATTATGGAACTACCGCTCGAAAATGACTTTACATCGCGCCATTATATTTTATTCTATCTCCCCACATTAAAGATCTAGCGCTCGTTAGTTTATCAATTTACTGACAAATTAATTCACTGACTTCTTGGTTTCCGAGATTAGTACCACTCGTCCTTTTATTATACCGAACATAAAGTTCACCGGCCGGGTTTAGTATAATAGACTTTACAAGCTCATCTCGGGAGCACCATCAACCCGGCGAACAGGTACATGGATTCCTCCGACTAGCAACGGCACGTAAGAAGCTAAACACCGTATACCCAACCTACAGAGGTATAGGCTTCAACTGACCGCACTCTTTGGCAAATCAAAGCACACGATATCCAACCTTCACGCCGTCCCAATCTTGGGATTGAGAGACGGAATACTAGGACCGAATTGACTACGCCGATCAGTATAAGTCAATTCTATCCAAACTGGTCGTGCTCAATATGCCCCGGGCATATCTGTGTGATTTAAACTAGTTTAGATAAACTAATTTCCAAACCACACAATAACCTATACCGGTAGTATGTTCAGACTATCTCGGTTACGAGCATACTTTTTATATATCAATACTTTAACCAATAACAGTATCTACTGTGTCTGTCCACACCCCGTTATCTAGTTCTATGATATAAAGGAACAAGTTTATACTGAAACAAAATGATATGTCAACTGTGGATATTTTTTTTTGATACAAGCCATAGCTTTTCTGTATTTAAAACTAACAAAACCTTCAAAGCAAGGCTTGTGGCAAAGGGGTTTACTCAGAAAAAGGGTATCGATTATGAGGAGACCTTTTCCCCAATAGCTATGATATTTGGTAGATGGATGTGAAGACAGCTTTCCTTAATGGAAGTCTTCAAGAAATCATCTTTATGCAGTAACCAGAGGGATTCATTGAAGAAGGCCAAAAACACAAGGTTTGCTGGCTCAAGAATTCCATCTACGAACTTAAGCAAGCATCCAGATCTTAGAACATCTGTTTTGACGAGCTAATCCGTTCCTATGGATTTACTCAGTGTCCAGATGAGCAGTGTGTGTACCACAGGCGTGATTGAAACTTGGTGGTGTTTTGTGTACTTTATGTAGATGATATTCTTTTTCTTGAAAACAGTAAGAAGGCATTATAAAACGTAAAGGCATGGTTGTCCAAACAGTTTGACGTGATGGATTTAGGAGAGACTGGACATATCCTTGGGATAAAGATTATACGAGATCGTAGGAAAAATTCCTTGAAACTCTCTCAGACTTCATACATAAACATGATTCTGGCCCGTTTTGAGATATAGAACTCCAAGAAGGTTTTCCTACCTTTCAAACACAAATTGCATCTATCTAAGGAGTAGTCTTCTAAGACTGCTGAGGAGATAGAAGCCATGAAGACAGTTTCCAATGTATCTGCAGTAGGAAGTCCCATGTATGTCATCTTGTGTATGAGGCCTGATATTTGCTTTGTTGTTGGCATGGTTAGCAGATATCAGAGTAAGCCTGGAAAAGCTCATTGGGAGGCTATCAAGTGTATCCTTAAATATTTGTGCAGAACTAGAGACCATAATTTAATCTATCAGGCGTAAGAGCTAATTCCAAAGGGTTACACATATTCTAATTTCCAAGGTGATAAAGATAAGAGCATGTCTACCTCTGGGTTTGTGTTTACTCTGGGAAGTGAAGCCATAGTTTGGCTGAGTTTCAAGCAGAAATACGTGATGGACTCCACAATAGAAGCTGAATATGTTGCTGCATCAGAGGCATCAAAAGAAGCTGTAATGCTTAAGAACTTCCTAGTGGACTTAGATGTGATTCCTGAGTTACCAAGGTCTATCATAGTTTACTGTGATCACAATGGTTCAGTTGCTAACTCAAGGGAACCACAAACCCACAAGGCTAGTAAGCACATAGAGCGCAAGTACCACCCGATACGAGAGATCGTAAAGAGGGAAGATGTGGTCATGGCCAAGATAGCATCGACAGATAAGCTTGTAGAACCATTCACGAAGGCATTAACTACAAAAGTCTTTGAGACCCACGTGGAGGGCATAGGAGTTAGATACTTGAGTGAGCCATGAGAGTTCTCTGGATTTTGGTATGAAAGTAGAATAAATGTAATAAACCAGTTTTTATACTTAAAAGTAAAGCTTTGAGTATTAGTGGTAGATTGTTAGTTTTGAATGCTTAAAAGCTTTGCTTGTATCAAAAACTATTTCTCAATTTCATATCGATTGCGTTTCAGTATATAATCACATGTAAAACATGTTGTCCATTTATATCATATGACTAGATGGTGAGGTGTTTGATGTGACACAGTAGATCTCATCATTGGTTAAAATTGTGATATATAAATAGTGCTTCTAACTGAGACAGTTTAGATATACTGTCGATTTAAGTTATTGTATGATTATGAGATTGGTTTATCTAGACTAATTGAATCATACGAATGTGACCAGAGCATGTTGAGCAGGATCGATCTATGATTGAATTAACTTGTATTGATCTTCGTAGTTAATTTGAGCCTTGTATTCTATCTCTTAATCCCGAGACTAGAGCGGACTGAAGGAAAACTGAACAAGCCCGGGCTAAATCGAAAACCTCACTTTCGTGCAATGCATTCCATAATCGGAAGCTTTCGACCAAGCTCAGGCTAAAATTAGTTTACCCATGAACGGATCTAGGCTTATACTTATTTAATTTATTAATCGGGACACAAAAGATTCGATCTTTAATAAAAGCATAATTTAAAGATTATACCTTTTGTAGCGAAGTCCCTTGCCTAAAAGAAAAATCCAATATTTTGCGTAATTTCCACAAGAAATCCGAAGAATGACTCCGATACTAACTCCGAAATAGTGTGGGCTATCGTCTATGGAGTTACCCATGACAAATTGAGAAAAACCAAGAACCTTGCTTCTCAAGAAACTCAAAACAAAAACTGCCCAGAGCTAAATACAAGGCCGCCGGTTTCCGTCTTGTTTGATCGGACAGTCGGCTGTGTGAGTTGCCAAGATCCAGCTGCGATCTGCACAGCAGGCCTCCCGGATCACCGACTAAAAGGAAGAGATCAACGAGAGGTGACTGCCGGATCAGCACCCCGAACCAGTAGCAACTCGCCGGTGGAAAAATTGGTGCAGAAAAACTGCACCTGCGGAATAAGCAGCAGCGGAAACCCGCGAAGAGAAACCGGCAGCCCTTTTCGAAATATATGATCAAGCTGCTCTAAAAATCGAGTGGGCTGAGTTCCTTGTCGAAGAAGACAAAGTTCTATCTCTAGACTAGACTTTCTCTCACTAACCCTTACTTGGGTGTCAAGTTTCTTATGTTTTTCTTGCCCAATAAGTTGTATTTATAAGGAGTTTCTAAGGAGACCTAATGGGCTCTCGAGTTAAGGCCTTTAAATATGACTTTCGTTGACCGCTAAGTCTTCCCGACTAATCAACTCCAATCGACCCATTTAAATTAATTTATTTAATTCACTTTGTTAATTTAATTTAATCGAACCCTTATAATTAATTAATTCAAAATCGAATTAATTTCTAAATTCACTTTGTCGATTAAATATTAATTAAACCTTTTGGATTAATTAATTTACCTTGTCGATTAGTCAAATGCATAATCGGTCGTACCACTAATGGACCAATTATGGAACTACCGCTCGAAAATGGCTTTACATCGCGCCATTATATTTTATTCTATCTCCCCACATTAAAGATCTAGTGCTCATCAGTTTATCAATTTACTGACAAATTAATTCACCGACTTCTTGGTTTATGAGATTAGTACCACTCGTCCTTTTATTATACCGAACATAAAGTTCACCGGCCGGGTTTAGTATAATAACCTTACGAGCTCATCTCGGGAGCACCATTAACCCGGTGAACCGGTACGTGGATTCTTCCGACTAGCAACGGCACGTAAGAAGCTAAACACCGCATACCCAACCTACCGAGGTATTGGCCTCAATTGACCTCACTCTTTGGCAAATGAAACCACACAATATCCAACCGTCATGCCCGTCCCATTCTCGGGATTGAGAGACGGAATACTAGAACCGAATTGACTACGCCGATCAGTATAAGTCAATTTTATCCAAACTGGTCGTGCTCAATATGCCCCGGGCATATCTGTGTGATTTAAACTAGTTTAGATAAACTAATTTCCAAACCACACAATAACCTATACCGATAGTATGTTCAGACTATCTCGGTTACGAGCATACTTTTTATATATCAATACTTTAACCAATAACGGTATCTACTGTGTCTGTCCACACCCCGTTATCTAGTTCTATGATATAAAGGAACAAATTTATACTGAAACAAAATGATATGTCAACTGTTGATATTAGTTTTTGTTACAAGCCATAGCTTTTCTGTACTCAAAACTAAAAATCTCCCACTAATACTCAAAGCTACGCTAAGAAGTACCAAAACTGTCCAACCCGCTATTACACTGCTGTCATAATGAAATCTCCACAACACCTTTAAGCTCACTCACATGGCTATCTCAAGAATCTGACTCCCATGCCCTCCACATGTCTCTCAAAGACCTTTGGGGTCAATGGCTTGGTGAAAGGATCTGCAAGGTTGCCATTTGAAGCTATCTTGGACACGATCACGTCTCCCCTCTTTACGATCTCTCGTATCAGGTGGTACTTGCGCTCTATGTGTTTACTCGCCTTTTGGGCTCGTGGTTCCCTTGACTTAGCAACTGCACCATTGTTATCGCAATAAACTGTGATAGACCTAGGCAACTCAGGAACCACATCTAAGTCCATTAGGAAGCTCTTGAGCCATACAGCCTCTTTCGCTGCCTCTGAAGCGGCAACGTACTCGGCCTCCATGGTAGAGTCTGCCATGCATTTTTGCTTGACACTCTTCCATACTATGGCTCCATCTCCTAGAGTAAACACAAAACTAGAGGTAGACTTACTCTTGTCCAAATCACCTTGAAAGTCCGAATCTGTGTAACCCAATGGTACAAGCTCCTGCGCTCTATAAACTAGGACATAATCTCTCGTCCTGCGCAAGTACTTGAGAATGCATTTTACTGCCTCCCAGTGAGCCTTCCCAGGGTTACTCTGATATCTGCTAACCATGTCAACGACAAAGCAAATATCAGGCCTCGTGCACAACATAGCATACATGAGGCTACCCACTGCAGAAGCATAGGGTACCACCTTCATGGCATCTATCTCCTAAGCAGTCTTAGGACACTGCTCCTTAGACAAATGCACTCCATGCTTGAAAGGTAGTGAACCCTTCTTGGAGTTCTGCATGTTAAAACAGGCCAGAATCGTATCTATGTAAGATGCCTGAGAGAGAGTCAGATAACGTCTCCTATGATCTCGAATAATCTTAATCCCAAAGATATGTCCAGCCTCTCCCAAATCCATCATATCGAATTGCCTGGACAGCCATGCCTTTACATCTGACAACACCTTCTTACTGTTGCCAATAAAAAGGATGTCATCTACGTAAAGTACTAGTAACACCACCATATCACCATCACGCCTGCGATAAACACACTGCTTATCCGAACACTGAGTGAATCCATAGGATTGAATAACCTCATCAAAATGGATGTTCCAAGATCTGGATGCTTGCTTAAGTCCATAAATGGACCTCCTAAGCCTGCATACCTTGTGCTCTTGGCCCTTAACAATGAAGCCCTCCGGTTGCTGCATAAAGATGGTCTCCTTAAGACTTCCATTAAGGAAAGCTGTCTTGACGTCCATCTACCAAATCTCATAATCCATATGAGCAGCTATGGCCAAGAGAATCCGGATTGACTTAAGCATAGCTACCGGGGAAAAAGTCTCCTCATAATCGATCCCTTCTTTCTGATTATACCCCTTCGCCACAAGCCTAGCCTTGAAGGTCTCAACCCTCCCGTCAGATTCTCTCTTTCGCTTGTAAACCTATTTGCACCCAATAGGCCTAAACCCATCAGGAAGGTCACAAGCTCCCAGACTTGATTTGAGTCCATAGAACCCATCTCAGCAATCATCGCTCTCTGCCAAAAATCTGCATCTTTATCCTGGAGAGCCTCATTGTAGTTAACTGGGTCTGGTACATGAGCGCCAGGGATAAAGTCCGAAGACTCACCCAAACCCATGTACCTCTCGGGCTGTCTCACAACCCTCCCACTACGACGAGGCGCAGCCTGTGCAAGAGCATCATCTGTGATAGTGTGTGCAGTCTCTTGTGGTGTGTCTTCCTGTACATGTGCATCTGGAATAGTGGACTGACTTCTAAGCTCTTCCAATACTACCTTGCTGCTTGACTTGTGATCTAAAATATAGTCCTCCTCAAGAAATCTGGCATTGGTGTTGATCACCACCTTCTGATCCTGAGGACTATAAAATAAACCACCTCTCGTTCCTTTGGGGTAGCCTATAAACATCATAGCCTTGGATCTCGCCTCTAACTTGCCTGTATCTGCCTCGAGCACATGTGCTGGACAACCCCATATTCTACGATGTCTCAGACTAGGCTTTCGCCCATTCCACAACTCTGATGGGGTCGAAGGCACAGACTTAGATGGCACAAGGTTTAGGATAAAACATGTTGTCTCCAAGGAATAACCCAAAATGAGATAGGCAACTCACTGTAACTCATCATCGATCTAACCATCTCCATAAGAGTCCTATTCCTCCTCTCTGCTATACCATTCTACTGGGGTGTGCCAGGTGCAGACAACTGGGTCTGAATACCCTCTTCTGACAAATAGGATCAAAATTCACTAGAGAGGTATTCGCCACCACGATCATATCGTAGGGCCTTGATACTCTTACCTAGATGGTTCTCCACCTCAGCCTTGAATTCTCTGAACTTGCCAAAGCATTCAGACTTGTGGCGCATCAGGTATATGTATCCATATCTAGAGTAGTCATCCGTGAAAGTCACGAAATACTCATAACCACCTCTAGCCTGAACTGACATAGGCCCACACACGTCAGAATGAATCAGCTCTAAAACCTCATTGGCCCTATACCCCTTTGCCTTGAAAGGCCTCTTGGTCGTTTTGCCCTCCAAGCAAGTCTCACAGGTCGAATAGCTGTCAATATCTAGTAAGTCCAAAGACCCACTCTTGACCAACCTTTGAATCCTACTAAGGTTGATGTGACCTAGTCTCAGGTGCCAAAGATAAGTCTGATTCAAAGTTGAAGACTCTTTTCTCTTATTATGATTCGGTGAAGAGTTACTAGTTTCTGTGTTTTTGATTACTGGGGAGTATGTCTTAATTAAACACAAATTGTCAACCAATGTACCGAAACATATAACGTTCTGGCCTTTTCTAATAAATATAGATGTATCAGAAAAAACACACTTATAAGCATCCAAAACAAGTTTAGAAACTGAAAGTAAGTTCTTGCGAAAACTGGGTACATAAAGACAATCTCTCAACAATAAAGTAGAGTCTGAAAATAAAGACAAATAACTCCCACTGCAGCAACAGAAACTCTGGTAGTATCCCCAAGGTAGACCTGCAACTCTCCCTCTCTAAGCATCCGGCTCACTTGGAACCCCTGCAAAGAATTACAAACATGATCAGTGGCTCCTGAATCCACACACCAAGTATCTGTGGGAATCCCCCCAAAACACGTCTCAGTGACTAGGGAAAATTTACACATACCTCGAGGCTTTGGGCAGTCCTTCTTCCAATGTCCCGCTTTGCCATATCTAAAGCATTTGCCTTTCGGTTTCTGCTTCTTGGCAATGCCCTCCTTGGGTCCATGATTGGCTCCTACTTTCTGGCCTCTCTTCCTCTTTTGCTCCCTGGCTTTGGGCCCAGCAGAGGAACCTGAGGGACCAACAGTAGCCAAGGCATGTTTCATCTCAGCGAATAGGCTCTCAGCAGACACCAATGCAGTCATGAGCTCAGAAAGTGAATATGAGAGGTTCCCCATATTATAATTCAATCGAAACTGCTCAAAACTGGGAGGCAAGCTCTGAAGGATAATATCGACCTGGGTTTTCCCATCAATCTCACCTCCTATTACCTCAATCTCATTGATGCAACCAATCATGTCCAGCACATGATCTCTCACTGAAGTGCCCTCAGCCATCTTAGCATTCATGAGTTTCCTCATAGCTGACTGCGTGGCTGCCCTACCCTGATGTCCAAACATCTCCCTGAGGTTGAGCATCATATCGTAGGCTGAGGTCATCTGCGGATGCTGGTGCTGTAATAGACTCGACATAGAAGCCAAGATGTAGCACCTGGTCATCTCATCAGCCTTCTGCCACCTCGTATATGGCTCTCGCTGCTCAGGGGTGGCATCACCGCTGGGCTTAAGGGGACACTCCTCAGTAAGCACATACTTGTAACCCTTAGCGGTAAGGACAATGTCCAGGTTACATTTCTAATCAATATATTTTGGACCGGTGAGTTTGTTTTGGTTCAGAATGACAGCTAGCGGGTTGAACGACATATCAACTGAAAATAAACAATTCAAGTTTCAGTATACTTTTTTCGAAAATATTGAAAAAATTCTCAAAAAAACAAATATAATATTCTACCGACATCTCTCACACCGGGGTTAACGCATGTCACGATAGGTGAATGTCTACGCTAACCCACATTCATTCGAGAAGAACCGAAGTTCATTAATTTCATTATCTGACCAACGATCTTTTGATCAATGAAATTAATAGTTGATAATTTTAGCCGTACCAAAAAATAGAGTAACCTCGATGGGAGGGATACTAAAAACGGTACACTAAGTGTATGCCATTACGTGACTTCTAAGTTTGTTACTTAGGATACTAATGCGCCTCGGATGGCGAGGGTGTCGCAATTTTCTCCAATTAAACTCACTATAGTCATCCCTTTAGAAATTCATTCCGGTGACATCCGTGGTTGAAAACTCATCCAATAGGGAGGAAGGTCTAAGCCAGCACGCAAGTTTAACCACATCACCAATGAACCCGTAATGGAGGCCATGGGGATATTTACCAACCCGCTCCTACTTGGATTTTTAAGCTTAAGGATTTTTACGTTTTAACATGCAATATCTTAATTATGGATATTCGCACCCATAAAACCGTTGGAGTTTTAATCTGCGAATAATATACCTTAGTTAATTGCACATTACCTTTTAAAAGCATTTTGGTTTGGTTTTTGTTCATGCAAAATAAAACGAAAATCATACAATTAACGAAAAGTCATAAATACGGGAAATTAAATAAAATAAAAATTTCCCGACTATTATGGCCTTCTCTATCGTTAATTCCTTGACGCCTCGGTGACACGTCCCGTCATGTTGCTCCCACTCATTATTTGGATTCCTCTCGATTCGCCCGGGTTTTCTCGGTTTTCTACGTAATTAGGAATCACCCAAAATTACGATAAACCAAAACCCGCGAATATAAGTTACCTAAAATAACATCTTCGTCATAATACATAAATTCCTATATACAAAGGCGTTTTTCTAGGAATTTAAAGACGACACGATTAGATCAAATCCTACTACAAGATTTTTCTAATCCTACATGGCTTCCAGCTCGTGGTTATTACTATTATAGAAATTTCCATTCAAAAATAAAACAAGCCCGGACATGTCCCGGGGTTTATGAATGAAAATTAAATTTCTACCATAATAGCCGGGAAACCAATAACCACCTGTTTAAGCATTTTGACAAAAATAATAATGCCAAAATAAAGTAGTGTAATAAATCAAACAAGTATAAGACCGAAACCAACGCTCTGACACCAATTTGAAGGAAAACTGAGCAAGCCCGGGCTAAATCGAAAACCTCACTTTCGTGCAATGCATTCCAGAATCGGAAGCTTTCGACCAAGCTCAGGCTCAAATTAGTTTACCCATGAACGGATCTAGGCTTATATTTATTTAATTTATTAATCAGGACGCAACAAATTAAATCTTTAATTAAAGCGGAATATTAAAGATTTTACCTTTTGTAGCGAAGTCCCTTGCTTAGAGAAAAATCTAATCTTTGATTGCGATTAATCCGAAGAATAACTCCGATACAAACTCCGAAATAGTGTGGGCTATTATCTACGGAGTTACCCAAGGCGAAATTAGAATACCCAAGGAAACCCACTTCGAAATAACTCTTAAAACCCTAGGACAGAACTGCCCGAAGGCTTCTGCGCAAACCAGGAGCTGCCGCCGTAAAAATAACTTGCTTCGCAGATGTAGAAACTAGCTCAAAGCTCTCGCCAAGCTAGCGGTTCACCACACCGATCTGCAACCAAGATCAAGCTACATAAACTGGACCGATCGCCCGGACTGCACAAGACCGATCGCCCGGATTGCAGAAAACCAGCCGATCGCAAATCGCGATTCCGGCGGAAATAAACTGAACCAGCGGTTCGGCGAGAAAAACTAAACCAGCGGCAGTGACTGCTCCTGAATGAACCGAGAGACTAATAAACGGGCAGAGTTAATCTCGAAGAAGAAAGATCCTAGCTGACTTCGAGGAGAAGATTCAAATAAGAAGAATTTCTCACTCTAAGCTAGACTTTCTCTATCTAGCCCTTTCTTGGCTATCAAGTTTCCTTAATCTTATTTCTTGCCCAATAAGTTGTATTTATAAGGAGCTTTTAAGGAGACCTAATGGGTTCTCAAGTTAGGCCTTTTAATTTGACTTTCGTTGACCGCTAAGTCTTCCCGACTAATCAACTCCAATCGACCCATTTAAATTAATTTATTTAACCCACTTTGTTAATTTAATTTAATCGAACCCTTAGAATTAATTAATTCAAAATAGAATTAATTTCCAAATTCACTTTGTCTATTAAATATTAATTAAACCTTTTGGATTTATTAATTTACCTTGTCGATTAGTCAAATACATAATCGGTCGTACCACTAACGGGCCAATTATGGAACTACCGCTCGAAAATGACTTTACGTCGCGCCATTATATTTTATTCTATCTCCTCACATTAAAGATCTAGCGCTCATTAGTTTATCAATTTACTGACAAATTAATTCACCGACTTCTTGGTTTCCGAGATTAGTACCACTCGTCCTTTTATTATACCGAACATAAAGTTCACCGGCCGGGTTTAGTATAATACACTTTACAAGCTCATCTCGGGAGCACCATCAACCCGGCGAACCAGTACGTGGATTCCACCGACTAGCAATGGCACGTAAGAAGCTAAACACCGCATACCCAACCTACAGAGGTATAGGCCACAATTGACCGCACTCTTTGGCAAATCAAAGCACACGATATCCAACCTTCACGCCGTCCCAATCTTGGGATTGAGAGACGGAATACTAGGACCGAATTGACTACGCCGATCAGTATAAGTCAATTCTATCCAAACTGGTAGTGCTCAATATGCCCCGGGCATATCTGTGTGATTTAAACTAGTTTAGATAAACTAATTTCCATACCACACAATAACCTATACCGATAGTATGTTCAGACTATCTCGGTTACGAGCATACTTTTTATATATCAATACTTTAACCAATAACGGTATCTACTGTGTCTGTCCACACCCCGTTATCTAGTTCTATGATATAAAGGAACAAATTTATACTGAAACAAAATGATATGTCAACTGTGGATATTTGTTTTTGATACAAGTCGTAGCTTTTCTGTATTCAAAACTAACAAAACCTTCAAAGCAAGGCTTGTGGCAAAGGGGTTTACTCAGAAAAAGGGTATCGATTGTGAGGAGACCTTTTCCCCAGTAGCTATGAGATTTGGTAGATGGATGTGAAGACAGCTTTCCTTAATGGAAGTCTTCAAGAAATCATCTTTATACCGTAACCGGAGGGATTCATTGAAGAAGGCCAAAAGCACAAGGTTTGCTGGCTCAAGAATTCCATCTACGAACTTAAGCAAGCATCCAGATCCTGGAACATCTGTTTTGACGAGGTAATCCGTTCCTATGGATTTACTCAGTGTCCAGATGAACAGTGTGTGTACCGCAGGCGTGATGGAAACTTGGTGGTGTTTTTTGTACTTTACGTAGATGATATTCTTCTTCTTGAAAATAGTAAGAAGGCATTATAAAACTTAAAGGCATAGTTGTCCAAACAGTTTGACGTGATGGATTTGGAAGAGACTGGACATATCCTTGGGATAAAGATTATACGAGATCGTAGGAGAAATTCCTTGAAACTCTCTCAGACTTCATACATAGACATGATTCTGGCCCGTTTTAAGATATAGAACTCCAAGAAGGTTTTCCTACCTTTCAAACACAAATTGCATCTATCTAAGGAGTAGTCTCCTAAGACTGCTGAGGAGATAGAAGCCATGAAGACAGTTCCCAATGTATTTGCAGTTGGAAGTCCCATGTATGCCATCTTGTGTATGAGGCCTGATATTTGCTTTGTTGTTGGCATGGTTAGCAGATATCAGAGTAAGCCTGGAAAAGCTCATTGGGAGGCTATCAAGTGCATCCTTAAATATTTGCGCAGAACGAGAGACCATAATTTAATCTATCAGGCGTAAGAGCTAATTCCAAAGGGTTACACATATTCTGATTTCCAAGGTGATAAAGATAAGAGCAAGTCTACCTCTGGGTTTGTGTTTACTCTGGGAAGTGAAGCCATAGTTTGGCTGAGTTTCAAGCAGAAATACGTGATGGACTCCACAATAGAAGCTGAATACGTTGCAGCATCAGAGGCATCGAAAGAAGCTGTAATGCTTAAGAACTTCCTAGTGGACTTAGATGTGATTCCTGAGTTACCAAGGTCTATCATAGTTTACTGTGATCACAATGGTTCAGTTGCTAACCACAAACCCACAAGGCTAGTAAGCACATAGAGCGCAAGTACCACCAGATACGAGAGATCGTAAAGAGGGAAGACGTGGTCGTGGCCAAGATAGTATCGGCAGATAAGCTTGCAGAACCATTCACGAAGGCATTGACTACAAAATCCTTTGAGACCCACGTGGAGGGCATAGGAGTTAGATACTTGAGTGAGCCATGAGAGTTCTCTGGATTTTGGTATGAAATTAGAATAAATGTAATAAACCAGTTTTTATACTTAAAAGTAAAGCTTTGAGTATTAGTGGTAGATTGTTAGTTTTGAATGCTTAAAAGCTTTGCTTGTATCAAAAACTATTTCTCAGTTTCACATCGATTGCATTTCAGTATATAATCACATGTAAAACATGTTGTCCATTTATATCATATGACTAGATGATGAGGTGTTTGATGTGACACAGTAGATCTCATCATTGGTTAAAATCGTGATATATAAATAGTGCTTCTAACTGAGACAGTTTGGACATACTGTCGGTTTAAGTTATTGTATGATTATGAGATTGGTTTATCTAGACTAATTGAATCATACGAATGTGACCAGAGAATGTTGAGCAGGACCGATCTATGATCGAATTAATTTCTATTGATCTTCGTAGTTAATTCGAGCCTTGTATTCTATCTCTTAATCCCGAGACTAGAGCGGACTGAAGGAAAACTGAACAAGCCCGGGCTAAATCGAAAACCTCACTTTCGTGCAATGCATTCCATAATCGGAAGCTTTCACCCAAGCTCAGGCTAAAATTAGTTTACCCATAAACGGATCTAGGCTTATACTTATTTAATTTATTAATCAGGACACACAAGATTCGATCTTTAATAAAAGCGGAATTTAAAGATTATACCTTTTGTATCGAAGTCCCTTACCTAAAAAAAAAAAACCAATCTTTTGCACAATTTCCACAAGAAATCCGAAGAATGACTCCGATACTAACTCCGAAATAGTGTGGGCTATCGTCTACGGAGTTACCCACGGCAAATTGAGAAAAACCAAGAACCTTGCTTCTCAAGAAA
Source organism: Knoxia roxburghii (assembly GCA_030378225.1). NCBI lineage: Eukaryota > Viridiplantae > Streptophyta > Magnoliopsida > Gentianales > Rubiaceae > Knoxia > Knoxia roxburghii. The sequence goes on along the minus strand of CM059415.1, from coordinate 36,258,642 downwards.
CTCAAAACAAAAACTGCCCAGAGCTAAATACAAGGCCGCCGGTGTCCTTCTTGTTTGATCGGACAGTCGGCTGTGTGAGTTGCCAAGATCCAGCTGCGATCTACACAGCAGGCCTCCCGGATCACCGACCAAAAGGAAGAGATCAACGAAAGGTGACTGCCGGATCAGCACCCCGAACCAGTAGCAACTCGCCGGCGGAAAAACTGGTGCAGAAAAACTGCACCTGCGGAATAAGCAGCAGCGAAAACCCGCGAAGAGAAACCGGCAGCCCTTTTCGAAATATATGATCAAGCTGCTCTAAAAATCGAGTGGGCTGAGTTCCTTATCGAAGAAGAAAGCTATCCTAGTCGACTTCGAGAGAAAACTTGACGAGGAAGACAAAGTTCTCTCTCTAGACTAGACTTTCTCTCACTGACCCTTACTTGGGTGTCAAGTTTCTTATGTTTTTCTTGCCCAATAAGTTGTGTTTATAAGGAGCTTCTAAGGAGACCTAATGGGCTCTCGAGTTAGGCATTCAAATTTGACTTTCGTTGACCGCTAAGTCTTCCCGACTAATCAACTCCAATCGACCCATTTAAATTAATTTATTTAATCCACTTTGTTAATTTAATTTAATCGAACTCTTAGAATTAATTAATTCAAAATCGAATTAATTTCTAAATTCACTTTGTCGATTAAATATTAATTAAACCTTTTGGATTAATTAATTTACCTTGTCGATTAGTCAAATGCATAATCGGTCGTACCACTAACGGACTAATTATGCAACTACCACTCGAAAATGACTTTACATCGCGTGATTATATTTTATTCAATCTCCCCACATTAAAGATCTAGTGCTCGTTAGTTTATCAATTTACTGACAAATTAATTCACCGACTTCTTGGTTTCTGAGATTAGTAGCACTCTTCCTTTTATTATACCGAACATAAAGTTCACCGGCCGGGTTTAGTATAATAACCTTACGAGCTCATCTCGGGAGCACCATCAACCCGGCGAACCAGTACGTGGATTCCTCCGACTAGCAACGGCACGGAAGAAGCTAAACACCGCATACCAAACCTACTGAGGTATTGGCTTGAATTGACCTCACTCTTTGGAAAATCAAAGCACACGATATCCAACCTTCACGCCCGTCCCAATCTCGGGATTGAGAGACGGAATACTAAGACCGAATTGACTACGCCGATCAGTATAAGTCAATTCTATCCAAACTGGTCATGCTCAGTATACCCCGGGCATATCTGTGTGATTTAAACTAGTTTAGATAAACTAGTTTCCAAACCACACAATAAGCTATACCGATAGTATGTTCAGACTATCTCGGTTACGAGCATACCTTTTATATATCAATACTTTAACCAATAACGATATCTACTGTGTCTGTCCACACCCCGTTATCTAGTTCTATGATATAAAGGAACAAATTTATACTGAAACAAAATGATATGTCAACTGTTGATATTAGTTTTTGATACAAGCCATAGCTTTTCTGTAATCAAAACTAAAAATCTCCCACTAATACTCAAAGCTATGCTAAGAAGTACAAAAACTGTCCAACCCGCAATTACACTGCTGTCATAATGAAATCTCCATAACACCTTTAAGCTCACTCACATAGCTATCTCAACAATCTGACACCCATGCCTCCACATGTCTCTCAAAGACCTTTGGGGTCAATGGCTTGGTGAAAGGATCTGCAATGTTGCCATTTGAAGCTATCTTGGCCACGATCACGTCTCCCCTCTTTACGATCTCTCGTATCAGGTGGTACTTGCGCTCTATGTGTTTACTCGCCTTATGGGCTCGTGGTTCCCTTTAGTTAGCAACAGCACCATTGTTATCACAATAAACTGTGATAGACCTAGGTAACTCAGGAACCACATCTAAGTCTATCAGGAAGTTCCTGAGCCATACAGCCTCTTTCGCTGCCTCTGAAGCGGCAACGTACTCAGCCTCCATGGTAGAGTCCGCCATGCATTTCTACTTGACACTCTTCCATACTATGGCTCCATCTCCTAGAGTAAACACAAAACCAGAGGTAGACTTACTCTTGTCCAAATCACCTTGAAAGCCCGAATCTGTGTAACCCAATGGTACAAGATCCTGCGCTCTATAAACTAGGACATAATCTCTCGTCCTGCGCAAGTACTTGAGAATGCATTTTACTGCCTCCCAGTGAGCCTTCCCAGGGTTACTCTGATATCTGCTAACCATGCCAACGGCAAAGAAAATATCAGGCCTCGTGCACAACATAGCATACATGAGACTACCCACTGCAGAAGCATAGGGTACCGCCTTCATGGCATCTATCTCCTCAGCAGTCTTAGGACACTGCTCCTTAGACAAATGCACTCCATGCCTGAAAGGTAGTGAACCCTTCTTTGAGTTCTGCATGTTAAAACGGACCAGAATCATGTCTATGTAGGATGCCTGAGAGAGAGTCAGAGAACGTCTCCAACGATCTCGAATAATCTTAATCCCAAAGATATGTCCAGCCTCTTCCAAATCCTTCATATCAAATTACCTGGACAGCCATACCTTTACATCTGACAACACCTTCTTACTGTTGCCAATAAAAAGGATGTCATCTACGTAAAGTATGAGGAACACCACCGTATCACTATCACGCATGCGATAAACACACTGCTCATCCGGACACTGAGTGAATCTATAGGATTGGATAACCTCAACAAAACGGATATTTCAAGATCTGGATGCTTGCTTAAGTCCATAAATGGACCTCCTAAGCCTGCATACCTTGTGCTCTTGGCCCTTAACAATGAAGCGCTCTCGTTGCTGCATAAAGATGGTCTCCTTAAGACTTCCATTAAGGAAAGCTGTCTTGACGTCCATCTGCCAAATCTCATAATCCATATGAGCATCTATGGCCAAGAGAATCTGGATTGACTTAAGCATAGCTACCGGGGAAAAAGCCTCCTCATAATCGATCCCTTCTTTCTGAGTATACCCCTTCGCCACAAGCCTAACCTTGAATGTCTCAACCCTCCCGTCAGATTCTCTCTTTCGCTTGTAAACCTATTTGCACCCAATAGGCCTAAACCCATCAGGAAGATCTACAAGCTCCCAGACTTGATTTGAGTCCATAGAACCCATCTCAGCAATCATCGCTCTCTGCCAAGAATCTGCATCTTTATCCTGGAGAGCCTCATTGTAGTTAACTGGGTCTGGTTCATGAGCGCCAGGGATAAAGTCCAAAGACTCACCCAAACCCATGTACCTCTCGGGCTGTCTCACAACCCTCCCACTACGATGAGGCGCAGCTTGTGCAAGAGCATCATCTGTGATAGTGTGTGCAGTCTCTTGTGGTGTGTCTTCCTGTACGTGTGCATCTGGAATAGTGGACTGACTTCTAAGCTCTTCCAATACTACCTTGCTGCTTGACTTGTGATCTAAAATATAGTCCTCCTCAAGAAATCTGGCATTGGTGCTGATCACCACCTTCTGATCGTGAGGACTATAAAATAAACCACCTCTCGTTCCTTTGGGGTAGCCTATAAATAGCATAGCCTTGGATCTCGCTTCTAACTTGCCTGCATCTGCCTCGAGTACTTGTGCTGGACAACCCCAAATCCTGAGATGTCTCAGACTAGGCTTTCACCCATTCCACAACTCTATTGGGGTCGTAGGCACAGACTTAGATGGCACAAGGTTGAGGATAAAACATGCTGTCTCTAAGGTATATCCTCAAAACGAGATAGGCAACTCACTGTAACTCTTCATCGATCTAACCATCTCCATAATAGTCCTGTTCTTCCTCTCTGCTACACCATTCTGCTGGCGTGTGCCAGGTACAGACAACTGGGTCTGAATACCCTCCTCTGACAAATAGGTCCTAAATTCACTAGAGAGGTCTTCGCCACCGCGATCAGATCGCAGTGACTTGATACTTTTACCCAGATGGTTCTCCACCTTTGCCTTGAATTCTCTGAACTTGCCAAATCATTCAGACTTGTGACGCATCAGGTATATGTATCCATATCTAGAGTAATCATCTGTGAAAGTCACGAAATACTCATAACCACATCTAGCCTGAACTGACATAGGCCCATACACGTTAGAATGAATTAGCTCTAAAACCTCCTTGGCCCTATACCCCTTTGCCTTGAAAGGCCTCTTGGTCATTTTACCCTCCAAGCAGGACTCACAGGTCGAATAACTGTCAATATCTAGCAAGTCCAAAGACCCACTATTGACCAACCTTTGAATACTACTAAGGTTGATATGACCTAGTCTCAGGTGCCAAAGATAAGTCTGATTCAAAGGGAAAGACTATTTTCTCTTATTATGATTCGGTGATGAGTTACTAGTTTCTGTGTTTTGCATTACTGGGGAGTATGTCTTAATTAAAAACAAATTGTCAACCAATGTATCGGAATATATAAGTTTCTGGCCTTTTCTAATAAAAACTGAACCACCAAAAAATGCACACTTATAACCATCCAAAACAAGTCTCGAAACCGAAAGCAAGTTCTTTCGAAAACTAGGTACAAAAAGACAATCCTTTAAATGTAAAATAGAGTATGAAAAATAAAGACATAAAACTCCCACTGCAGCAACAGAAACTCTGGTAGTATCCCCAAGGTAGACCTGCAACTCTCCCTCTCTAAGCAGCCGGGTCACTTGGAACCCCTGCAAAGAATTACAAACATGATCAGTGGCTCCTGAATCCACACACCAAGTATCTGTGGGAATTGCCGCTAAACATGTCTCAGTGACTAGGGAAAATTTACACGTACCTCGAGGCTCTGTGCAGTCCTTCTTCCAATGTCCCGCTTTGCCACATCTAAAGCATTTGCCTTTCGGCTTCTGCTTCTTGGTAATGCCCGCCTTGGGTCCATGACTGGCTCCTGCTTTCTGGCCTCTCTTCCTTTTCTGCTTCCTGGCTTTGAGCCCAGCAGAGGAACCTGAGGGACCAACAGTAGCCAAGGCTTGCTTCTTCTCTGCTAATAGGCTCTCAGCAGACACCAATGCAGTCATGAGCTCAGAAAGTGAATATGAGAGATTCCCCATATTATAGTTCAATCGAAAATGCTCAAAATTGGGAGGCAAGCTCTGGAGGATGATATCGACCTGGGTGTCCCCATCAATCTCACCTCCCAATACCTTAATCTCATTGATGCAACCAATCATGTCCAGCACGTGATCTCTCACTGAAGTGCCTTCAGCCATCTTAGCATTCATGAGTTTCCTCATAGCTGACTGCTTGGCTGCCCTGCCCTGATGTCCAAACATCTCCCTGAGGTTGAGCATCATATCGTAGGCTGAGGTCATCTGCTGATGCTGGTGCTGCAATACACTCGACATAGAAGCCAAGATGTAGCACCTGGTCATCTCATCAGCCTTCTGCCACCTCGTATATGGCTCTCACTGCTCAGGGGTGGCATCATCGCTGGGCTTAGGGGGACACTCCTCAGTAAGCACGTACTTGTAACCCTCAGCGGTAAGGACAATGTCCAGGTTACGTTTCCAATCAATGTAATTTGGACCGGTGAGTTTGTTTTGGTTCAGAATGACAGCTAGCGGGTTGAACGACATATCAACTGAAAATAAACAAACAAGTTTCAGTATACTTTTTCGAAAATATTGAAAATCCTCTAAAAACCAATATAATCTTCTACCGACATCTCTCACACCGGGATTAACGCATGTCACGATGGGTGAACGTCTACGCTAACCCACATTCATTCGAGAAGAACTGAAGTTCATTAATTTCATTATCTGACCAACGATCTTATGATCAATGAAATTAATAGTCGATAATTTTGGCCGTACCCAAAAATAGCGTAACCTCGATGGGAGGGATACTAAAAACGGTACACTAAGTGTATGCCATTACGTGACTTCTAAGTTTGTTACTTAGGATACTAATGTGCCTCGGATGGCGAGGGTGTCGCAACTTTCTCCAATTAAACTCACTATAGTCATCCCTTTAGAAATTTATTCCGGTGATATCTGTGGTTGAAAACTCATCCGATAGGGAGGAAGGTCTAAGCCAGCACGCAAGTTTAACCACATCACCAATGAACCCGTAATGGAGGCCATGGGGCTATTAACCAACCCGTACCAACTTAGTTTTTTAATTTCGATTCGCCCGAGTTTTCTCGGTTTTCTACATAATTAGGAATCACCCAAAATTGCGATTAAACCAAAACCCGCGAATTTAATTAGTTAAGTTTGAGGATTTTTTTTTTTACATTTTAACATGCAATATCTTAACTATGGATATTCGCACCCATAAAACCGTTGGAGTTTTAATATGCGAATAATCTACCTTAGTTAATTGCACATTACCTTTTTTTTAAAAAAAAATAAAATTTTGGTTTGATTTTCGTTCATGCAAAATAAAACAAAAATACACAATCAACGAAAAGACATAAATACAGGAAATTAAACAAATAAAATTTCCCGACTATTATGGCCTTCTCTATCGTTGATTCTTTGACGCCTTGGTGATACTTCCCGTCGTGTCGCTCCTACTCGTTATTTGGATTCCTCTCGATTCGCCCGGGTTTTCTCAGTTTACTACGTAATTAGGAATCACCCAAAATTACGATAAACCAAAACCCGCGAATATAAGTTACCCAAAATAACATCTTCGTCATAGTACATAAATTCCTATATACAAAGGCATTTTTCTAGGAATTTAAAGCCGACATGATTAGATCAAATCCTACTACAAGATTTTTCTAATCCTACACGGCTTCCAGCTCGTTATTACTATTACAGAAATTTCCATTCAAAAATAAAACAAGCCCGGACATATCCATAATAGCCGGGAAACCAATAACCACCTGTTTATGCATTTCGACAAAAATAATAATGCCAAAATAAAGCCGTATAATAAATCAAACAAGTATAAGACCGAAACCAACGCTCTGATACCAATTTGAAGAAAAACTGAACAAGCCCGGGCTAAATCGAAAACCTCACTTTCGTGCAATGCATTCCAGAATCGGAAGCTTTCGACCAAGCTCAGGCTCAAATTAGTTTACCCATGAATGGATCTAGGCTTATACTTATTTAATTTATTAATCGGGACACAAAAGATTCAATCTTTAATAAAAGCGGAATTTAAAGATTATACCTTTTGTAGCGAAGTCCCTTGCCTAAAAGAAAAATCCAATCTTTTGCGCAATTTCCACAAGAAATCCGAAGAATGACTCTGATACTAACTCCGAAATAGTGTGGACTATCATCTACGGAGTTACCCATGGAAAATTGAGAAAAACCAAGAAACTTGCTTCTCAAGAAACTCAAAACAAAAACTGCCCCGGTTTCCTTCTTGTTTGATCGGACAGTCGACTGTGTGAGTTGCCAAGATCCAGCCGCGATTTGCACAGCAGGCCTCCCGGATCACCGACCAAAAGGAAGGGATTAACGAGGTGACTGCCGGATCAGCACCCTGAACCAGTAGCAACTCACCGGCGGAAAAACTGGTGCAGAAAAACTGTACCTGCGGAATAAGCAGCAGCTGAAACCCGCGAAGAGAAACCAGCAGCCCTTTTCGAAATATATGATCAAGCTGCTCTAAAAATCGAGTGGGCTGAGTTCCTTGTCGAAGAAGAAAGTTATCCTAGTTGACTTCGAGAGAAAACTTGATGAGGAAGACAAAGTTCTCTCTCTAGACTAGACTTTCTCTCACTACCCCTTATTTGGGTGTCAAGTTTCTTGCCCAATAAGTTGTATTTATAAGGAGCTTATTCTAAGGAGACCTAATGGGCTCTCGAGTTAGGCCTTTAAATTTGACTTTCGTTGACCGCTAAGTCTTCCCGACTAATCAACTCCTATCGACCCATTTAAATTAATTTATTTAATCCACTTTGTTAATTTAATTTAATCGAACCCTTAGAATTAATTAATTCAAAATCGAATTAATCTCTAAATTCACTTTGTCGATTAAATAATAATTAAACCTTTTGGATTAATTAATTTACCTTGTCGATTAGTCAAATGCATAATCAGTCGTACCACTAACGGACCAATTATGGAACTACCGCTCGAAAATGACTTTACATCGTGCCATTATATTTTATTCTATCTCCCCACATTAAAGATCTAGTGCTCGTCGGTTTATCAATTTACTGACAAATTAATTCACCGACTTCTTGGTTTCTGAGATTAGTACCACTCGTCCTTTTATTATACCGAACATAAAGTTCACCGGCCGGGTTTAGTATAATAACCTTACGAGCTCATCTCGGGAGCACCATCAACCCGGCCAAACGGTACGTGGATTCCTCCGACTAGCAACGGTACGTAAGAACCTAAACACCGCATACCCAACCTACCGAGGTATTGGCCTCAATTAACCTCACTCTTTGGCAAATCAAAGCACACGATATCCAACCTTCACGCCCGTCCCAATCTCGGGATTGAGAGACGGAATCTAGGACCGAATTGACTACGCCGATCAGTATAAGTCAATTCTATCCAAACTGGTCGTGCTCAATATGCCCTGGGTATATCTGTGTGATTTAAACTAGTTTAGATAAACTAATTTCCAATCCACACAATAACCTATACCGATAGTATGTTCAGACTATCTCGGTTACGAGCATACTTTATATATCAATACTTTAACCAATAACGGTATCTATTGTGTCTGTCCACACCCCGTTATCTAGTTCTATGATATAAAGGAACAAATTTATACTGAAAGAAAATGATATGTCAACTGTGGATATTAGTTTTTGATACAAGCCATAGCTTTTCTGTATTCAAAACTAACACGGACATGAGGATCAGGCATAGTGTACTTTGATTTGTTAAAGAATACGATCACTTGAGGCCTAGATCTCGATAAGTTGGGTAATGTTTGATTTCTTATTGTGTTGTTACTTATCGAAAGAAAACCATGTACCGATGCATTTGGGGTGATGGTGCTCTCGAGATGAGCTCCAAAGGATTATTATACTAAACCCGACGGTGGACTTATGTCCGATATAGTAATAAAGTCGAGTAGTACTAATCTCGGATGAGAAAAAGTCGATTAATTAATTTATCAGTAAATTAATAAATTGACGAGCACAATATCTTTGACGTGGGGAGATAAAAGAATAATTAAGGTGGTACCCAGAAGTAATTTCCTTTTGAGCGGTAGTTCCATAATTAATCCGTTAGTGGTACGATTAATTACGTGTTGGACTAATTGGCAAAGTGGATTTAATTATTTATCTTTTGGTCAATTAATGAAATGGGTTTAATTAATTAAACATCCTTGGGTTAATTAGAATTAATTAAGTCAAGTGAAGACTTAAGAATTAATTAAAAGCCCAACAACGAGGCCCAACTCAAAAGCCCAATAGGTCTCCCTTGAAACTCCTATAAATAGATAATCTTGCACCTTAAGAAACACAAGAAAACTTGCAAGGCAAGATAAGTTGCCTCTAGAGAGAGAAAGGCCTAGAGAGGGACTTGAAGAAATAGTAAAATCGAGACCCGCTCGAAGTCGGCTTTGGATCTCTCTTGAAGACTCAATGGTTTGGATTTGGATCGGATTTCTGGCTGGTTCACCATCATTTTTCTGGCAGTTTTAATCAGGATTTCTCGTACCTTTTTCAGCCAAGATTCGGGTTTTGCGGCGAAAATCCTGCCTAGTTTTGGGGTTCCTTTTCAGGGAAAATCATTGAGTTTTTCAGCAGTTTTCTAGGGTGTTCTTCATAGGTTTTGTTAGATCTATCTGGTAGAGAGTTGCCCACTCTATGTTCGGATTATCGTGGAGGCATTTGAGAGATTTCTTGCGGGAGAAGCTTCAAAGGTTGAATCTTTGGTTCAAAGGTGGAAGCTTTTATCTTTCTCAACTTATTTCTCGAGGGATTCGCTTAAAAAGGTCAAATCTTAAACATTTCCACTTTAATTTAAAGATTCTATTTGTTATGGGTTTTATAAATCGAACAAGTATAAGCGAGATCGGGTTCAAAAGAACTTGTACTAGTGTTTGGGCTCGATCGAAAGTTTCCAATTCTGGTATGCATAGCAATAAAGTGAAATTTTTGATTTAGCATGGACCCACTAGTTCCTTCAAATCAATCAAAGGATTAGAAAACACACTATAAAAACCTTATAACTTACCGACTTTAGGGTTCTCGGATTTCTTGGAATGTTTACGTGACGACTTTTGAATTTGCTTGAACCTTTTAGTGGACCATCTTTCACTATGCCACAATGTCAAAAAAGGATAATAAGGCACATTAAAAGTTTTAAAAAGACAATTATGCCTTTGGCAAGACTGAAATTATGCATGATTCCCTCGGGACGTCAAGACCAATTTCGAATTGCCTTTTGCTGCAAATACTACTTTCAATTTCTGAGGTTGTACTTGCTTCGACTTGTTCTTTTCTTCTCGCATTGTTTCTTGCTTGCTAGAAACCTGTGCAGTTGACAAAAGTAACAAGTTAGCTTTCTTACCATTGAACATAAGAGAATGAAGAGGTCATCATCCTTTTCACCTTCTTCCATGAAAGATGGCATGTCATCATAATCACTATCACTATCACTATCTTTCTCTTTATCTATTATATACAGTTGGTTGTCTCTCATAGTGTAAGTACTCTTATTTGGGCAATTGGCGTGTAGGTGACCAATACCATTACATTTAAAACAAGTAACTGGTTTTTTACTACCCTGAGCTACAAAATTTCAATAATTAGACTGAAGGAAACAGATCTAGCCCGGGCTAAACTAAAAATCTCACTTTCGTGCTATGCATTCCAGAATCGAAGACTTTTGATTCGGCTAACTTAAAATTAGTTCCCTAGAACGGATCTAGGGTTATTCTAGTTCAATTTATTAAAATGACACACAAAAATTGAATCTTTAAATTAAAACGGAAACCATTAAAGATTATACCTTTGAAGCGTGTCACTTGCAAATAAAAAAAATTGGGTCTTGAGTTGTGAATCCACTAAAGAGTCCCGAGAATAACTCCAAACGATCCCGAATTTGAGTGGGAAAATGTCCATGGGATGGATAAGGCACAATATGAAGAAATCAGAAGAAAACCACTTCAAGAAATCTCAATCTACCCAAATCTGAAACGGTCCGGAGGCCTGATCCTAATATGAAAAGCCACACCGCCTAAATAAAACTTGTCGGGAAAAGCTTTTGCCCAGAGATCTAGAATTTGGAGAACCCAAAGGAATGAGCCAAAGGATCAAAGCGACAAAATATCAAAACCCATGGCAATAAAACCAAGCTGTGGCCGAACGCCTAGTGCCAGACTCACGGCGGCGGTGACTTCACGGCAGCGACGGGAATCGAAGGGTCGGGCAAGCTCCTGGGTTTTCTAGGATAAAACGTTGGCTGAGTTCTTGAAGAAGAAGGATCTAGAAACTAACTTTGAGAAATAACTAATAGAAGAAGATGTTCTCTCTCTAGGCTCTTCCTTCTCTCTAAAGAGGCAACTTTGCCTACAAGGTTTCTTATGTCTTCCAAATGCCTAACTTAAGCTATTTATAGGAATTTCAAGGGATACCTAGTGGGTTTTTGAGTTGGGCCTTAATGTGTGACTTTTGTTGACCTCTTAGTTTTCCCTGGACTAATCAACTCCAATCGAACATTTTGAATTAATTTCTTAACCCACTTTGTTAATTAAATTTAATCGAACCCTTAGGATTATTTTGTATAACCCACTTAGTCAATTAAATATTAATTAAACCTTTAGGATTAGTTAATTCACTTTGTTGATTACTCAAACGCATAATTAGTCGTACCACTAACGGACCAATTATGGAACTACCGCTAAAAAATGAATTTACTTCGCGCTCACTTTATTATTACTTCGCTCGTCGATTCATAAATTTACTGACAAATTAATTCATTGACTTTTTGGTATCCGAGATTAGTACCACTCAACTTTCTTATTATACCGGACATAAAGTCCACTAGTCACATTTAGTATAATAAACCTTTCGAGCTCATCTCGGGAGCACCATCAACCCAGCAAACTGGTACATGGATTCCTTCGACTTGTAATGACACACAAAGAAGCCAAACACCGCATACCCAACTTACCAATATTTAGACCTCAATTGACCACATCCTTTGGCAAATTAAAGCATACGATAACTAACTCTCATGCCTGCTCCAATCTAAGGAATAAGAGATTAGAATACTAGGATCGAATGAACTACACTGATCAGTATAAGTTAATTCAATCCCGAACAGGTCATGCTCAATATGCCCCAGACACATCCATATTATTTAATTAGTCTAGACAAACTATTTTTCAAATCACACAATAATCTCTACCGATAGTATGTTTAAACTATCTCAGTACGAGCATCTGTTTATATATCATTACTTTAACCAGTAACGATATTTACTGTGCTTTTCTACACCTTGTTATCTTGTTCTATGATATAATGGAACAAATTTAATACTGAAACAAAATGAAATGTCAACTGGGTATTAGTTTTTTATACAAGCAATGGCTTTAAAGTATTGAAAACTAACACGAACGACTTTGGAGGGATAGGTGTTGATGTGTGTACGTTGGGTTTAGGGGAAGGGGGATCAGACATTCTCAACGGTGTGCTACTTTTTCCCTATGACCAATTGCTACTAGAAAACTACTTCCTGCTACTTGATTCACCACCATCTTTTAGGTGCTTCTCAATCTACATATTTTTCTAAAAACAATCCACTAAGTCGGTGTAACCTGTGAGCTCTATCCTCTGACTGATGTTTTTGCTAAGGCCACCGAGAAACCTTGAAATTGCTACATCATCATCGATATAGATTTCTGCTCTATAATGAAGAGACTCGAGTTCATTGTAATACTCAACAGCAGTTCACGATCCTTGCTAGTAACTAAATAATTTTCTATGCAAATAATGAATGAAAGACGAAGGAATAAACTTACCGCGCATGACTTCCTTGAGTTCTTCCCAACTCGCGATCGAAGGACATTCCATACATCACTGTTCTCAAGTTATTGTAGCCCACCAGATGGCTGCTTGAATTTCATGGTGGTTAATCTGACTTTGCGCTCATCGGCGAAGTCGTTGGCGTTGAAGATCTACTCAATCTGAAACTGCCAATCAAGATAAGCTTTAGGATCATACTTTCCTACAAATTCAGGAATTTCAAATTTAATATTATCTTGACATCTAAAAATAGGAGCTCTGTGGCATACAACACGGGCCACTGAATCATCAGAATCATAATTTAGATTGGAAGAAACTTCAGGACTTCTTTCATACCTATGACCCTGATTTAGCCTTCTCTGGAGTGGTGATCCTAAAAATTGGTTAACTGATCCTTCCCTACTATTGGCTTCTAGATTTCCAATATGTTGGTTCATCTCTGTCAACTACATCTGTAAACCTGCAAGAGAAGCTGCAATCTGTTCCATTGAGATTGGCTACCTAGGTTCCTCAACTTCTTGATCAACTTGATCGTCTCGGTTTGTATTCTTAGTAGCACAAACCATCTTGCAAAAGAAGGTAAACAACCAAGAAAACTACCAAGTAATATATCAAAGGGTCAAAAAGGAAAGAAACAAAAACAAAACTAAAAGCAAGGAAAGGAAAATGAAAAAATTGAAAAAACCAAACTTTGGCGCAATTCACGAGTTCGCTGTCAGAATGGCCGCGAGGAAGTCGTCAGGATCGCAGTGGTGTCGTGGTCAAGAGGTTGCGGCTAATTTGCTGAATTTTCTTCAAATCTTACTTCCAACAACTTACTTACTCTTTTTAGATGGGTTTCCTTTTCTTACAAATCAAAAACTCAAAACACACAAAAGAAAACAAAGACTCAAAAACTAACTAGCAATCAAAGGACAAGTCTAACAAAACAGTAAAATTCTGAAACAAAGGTGACAAAAAAAAAAGTAGCTATATAGATATAGATGCTTATTAAGTCACACAAAAGTCAAACAAAACCAAAATCAGTAGGTACTCTATCGAGTCAAACTGTGATCCCTCAAGAACAAGAGGTCAACTACCAGAGAGAGGAAAGAGTTTATACACACACCAGGCAATATAACATTTACCTCCTATCTCCGATTCTTTTTGCTTCCCTACTAATTTTAGAGAACTGTTACTTTTGTAACCTCGGCTTGTCTTTTTTTCTTTACTTAGCTAGATTTTTGCAGGAGAACTATTCTTTTCACAGAATTTGTCAAATTCTTAAGGACAACTCTTTGGCTCCTGTCTCTTCTCACTATATTTAGAATTTTTTTTCAGTGTTTAGAACCGTTATTTATTTGTGAGGGGGAATTCTACCTGAAGTGCACAACAAGTGAGTAAGGTTATCGAGTTTCAAGTATTCTCAAGAAAATCACAATCAAACTTCGATTTGTGAAATTACATTTTCAACCTTGCAAGTTTCAAAATCATACTACCTGTCAGAAAAATCCAAAAATAGTTTAAACATAACAAAAACAACTTTGATACTAGAAAGAAGACACACAGAAATTGACACCCTCAAAACTCACAAAAAAGGGTATTTTTGGCAAGTTTCAAAGCGTTTTGACTATGGGTAAAATTGACTTTTGTACCACCAAAACTTGACACTGACACAAATTAAACCTAGAGGGGGACATCTAGACTCAAACAAAACAAAAATCAAGTAAAAAGACTCAAAAGAGAATAAAGGCCTGGTTCCCTAAGGGGGCCTCAGACATAACTTCTGACACAGATATTTGGACTGAAAATTGGAGTTATTTTCAACCAATAGACTCAAGATATTTTCAAAACATTATAGAATAATGTCAAAATAAAAAGGACACAAAAAGACACAGAAAAAACTCGAAAAAATAGAAGGATAAGATGAAAATGACCTTGAACTCTAATACCAATCTTTGACGGGTTATCTTGGTCCAAATTCACACCGGAATGCGAAGTTGACCAGCTGCTTGCTAATGAACAAGAACCACAATGTAATGGAACTTTCTCGTCTATTCCTACCTATTATATCTACAAGCATGAATTAAGCGGTGGAATCGCTCAATTTAAGTAAATGCATAATTATTTCGCCTCTTTATGTGAAAATAATTCAGAGGATGGGTGATGGTTTATAATGGGTTTTAGTCAATACATGACCATGGTTTTATAGTCCAACCAATCGACTATAACCAGTAAAGCGAAGGGTTTTGTAAGTTTCCTCGAAAGGACAACTCACGATCTTGCAAGGCCACTCAAAGAGATTTTGGGAGAGTTCATAACTCACAATTTTCGAAATTTTCTTAGACAAAACACATTTATATTACTAAAAAATATGGGGCATATTTATAGGCGGTTACAAGTCTTCTCTTCTTATTTTAATATGGAAATCTCAAATCCTACTGATTTAGAGATTTGGAAACAAAACAAAAACTAATCCTATTACAACTCTGATTGGCTAAAATTCGGCCAAAGCGAGATGTATTACAAGACAAAAATAAATCCTAATCAAGAAGGGAAAACTCAGCATATCTTATTTCAAATAAGATACACTACTAAAACCTTATCCTACTATGCAAGTAAAAGACAACACAATCCTAATTGGAAGAGACTTGTATTTCCCAGCTTCAGTTGGGCTCAGGGGAGCTCTAGATTTCGGTTGGGCTTCTGTGCTCACAAAATCCAAAATTTAGCTTTTATTTTGGGCTTTATTCCTCATCTACATTGCATCTGTAAGTCCATTATCAAATAATCTCATGACATTAATGGGTGTGGGCTTCCACACTTGTATATTGGCTTGGGCCTGTTGGGCCTTGGACTTGATCTTAAACTTTGAAGCTGGACTCGATCCAATCATCTTCTGGGCTCTCAATCTAGTACCTGGACCAACATACTGAGACTGTGGATAATGTGGGAAAACATTGGAATCCACATGTGTTCCTCTAGTAGACTTTTGGCTCACAATTTCTCTCTTCTCAGGGAAATAATGTGCCAAAGTCTTTAGAGTGGATGAAGAACTGGCACTGCTTGCTGGTTCTTCTTCTGATAGAGAGTCTAACACTTTGATGTTCACATCAGAAGTCTTGTTTTACAATACCTTGGCAATCGTGTGCTTTGTTAAGCCTAAGAGACTAGCAAAATAGGTCAATTTCTAGGGAAGTCTTAAATGACAGTACCTTAGAAACACTTATTTTGTGAAACTCATTAGTTTAACGAAATAAAAATTACTATAGGGAAGTTGATGTGAACATCATGGCGGTAGACTCTTTATCAGAAGAAGAAAACGTGGTGTACAGTTCCTTTAAAGAAGCACACAGCATCCTCAAATGTTATCCACAAGATGATTATGCTGGACCATTTACTAGATCAAGAGCCCAAAAGATGAATGGATCGAATCTAGCTTCAAAGTTCGAAATCAAGTCCAAAAGCCAACAGGCCCAAGCCCATGTATAGATTTGGAAGCCCAAGCCCATTAACCTTTCAAGATTTTTTGATAATGGACTTGGAGATAGAATATAGATGTGGATTGAAAGTCACTATAAAAGGGTGACTTTGATTAGGAGGTGTTAATAGACTTTCTCCAAAGCCCTACCATTCCCTGCACCCAACTGATATGGGTAAAACTCTTCCTAATAGGTTTATGTTTTACTTTCTCAGACTATAAGGTTTTGTAAGTCTATTATATTTCAACTAGGATAGATGATGTTTTTCCTTCTAATTAGGATTTTAATTCTTGTCTTTATTTTTTCTCTCTTGGCCGAAAATACTTAGCCAACTAGAGTTGTAATAGGTTTTGTTTTCTTAATCTCTAAGTTACTAGGATTTAAGATTGCCTTTTTAGAAAAGGAAGAGTCCCTTGTAATTTCCTATATAAAGGCCACCCTACCACATGAATTAATATATTATTTTTGCCATAAAATTTTGAGATTTTTGAGTTGTTAACTCAATTAAAATCTCTTTGAGTGATCTTACGAGATCGTGAGTTCTCCTTGCGAAGAAACCCACACCCCTTTTCGTTGGCTATATTTTTTTGGTTGAACCATTACGCCTTGTCATGTATTGACTACAATCGATCATAAACCATCACCCATCATCTGTATCAAATTTGCACAAAGAGATTTAAAGAACATTGCGTTTTCTTGAGTTGAGCGATTCCACCTCTCCAATTCATGCTTGTGAACATACTATCGATTTAGGTTATCGTATGATTTGGATAATTAGTTTGTCTAGACTAATTAAATCATACGGATGTTCTGGGGCATATTAAGCACGACCTACTCGGGATTGCATTAACTTATACTGATCAGCGTAGTTAATTCGAACCCAATATTCTAATCTCTTAATCCATAGACTAGAGCGGGCACGAGAGTTAGATATCATATGCTTTGATTTGCCAAAGGGTGCGGTCAATTGAGGTATAGATCTCAGTAAGTTGGGTATGCGGTGTTTATCTTCTTGGTGTGCCATTGCTTTTCGAAGGAATCTATGTACCGGTTCATCGGGGTGATGGTGCTCCCAAGATGAGCTCGAAAAGTTTATTATAGTAAACCCGGCCAGTGGACATATGCCCAGTATAATAAGAAGGTCGAGTGGTACTAATCTCGAATACCAAGAAGTCGATGAATTAATTTGTCAGTAAATTTATGAATCGACGAGCACTATATCTTTCATGTGGGAGATATAAGAATTACAAATTGAGTACGAAGTAATTTCATTTTTTAGCTGTAATTCCATAATTGGTCCGTTAGTGGTACGACTAATTATGTGTTGGATTTATCGACAACATAAATTAAATAAATTACCATTGGGTTAATTTTATATTTAATTGACAAAGTTAATTATACGAAATAATTCTAAGGGTCGATTAATATTTAATTGATGAAGTGGGTTAAGAAATTAATTCGAAAGGTTCGACAGAAGTTGACTAGTCTAGGGAAGACTAAGGAAGTCAGCGAAGTCCAACACTAAGTCCCAACTCAAAAGCCCACTAGGTCTCCTTTGGGACTCCCTATAAATAGAAATCTTATGCCTGAATAAACCTTAAGAAAAATCTTGTCGTAAGAAAGTTCTAGAGAGAGAACTTCTTCTTGTTGAAGTTTTTGTTCAAAGTCAAACTTGAAATCTTACTTTCCTGATTTGGATTTAGCCCAAAGATCAAAGATTTTCGTAGCCCTTTATTTACCACTACCGGATTTTGTTTGTCGCTGCCGTTTTATTTTTTATTTCTGGCAACTCAATCGGAGCTTGGTGCATTTGATTCGGATCCACCATGTCTTGATCTCAACTCGGTGATCTGTGGTCGAAGCTGTGCAAATCACGGCCAGGTGTTGGTCTTTCTCTGGTGGTTGGCTTTGGGTTGTGACGATTGGCGCGGCGGTCAGCGGCTTCTCAGCTGTAATTTCAGGGTGAGTTTTTTATCGAATTTTGGGGCTACTCTAAATCCAGTTTCATGGGATTTTCCTAGGATTTATTATTGGGTTTTGATAGCACTTCTCGCTAGTTAATCACCCACTGGAATTTCGGTATTTCTTGGAGGCATCCAAAGGACTTTTGGTGGTTTTCGCATTTCTGGATTCAATATTCTTTATTTGCGAGGGACACACTTCAAATGTATAATCTTTAAGTCTTCCGCTTTAAATTAAAGATTTAATTTTTAGCGTGTCGTTTTAATAAATCAAATTCGTATAAGCCTAGATCCATTCAGGGGAAATGATTTTAGAATTTAGACTCGATTAAAAGTCTTCGATTCTGGAATGCATAGCACGAAAGTGAGATTTTTGGTTTGACCAGAACCAGATCTGTTTCCTTCAATTTTCACAAATTGGTGCACGAGGATCACAGAGTTTGACAACTCTGAGGTTAGGAGGTGTTCTTTAAGGTTGAGTTGTGATGTTATTGAGAATACTTGAAGCTCGATAACCTTACCCTCTTGTTGTGTACTTGATGTTGAATTCCCCCTCGGAGATAGATAATTGTTCTAAACTCAAAGAAAAAGTCTAAATATATTGAGAAGAGGAAAGATCCAAAAGAGCCATCGTTAAGGATTTGACAAATCCTGTGAAAAAGAATAGCTCTTCTGCAAAAATCTGGCTATGTAAGAAAAAGACAAGCCAAAAGTTAACAAAAGTTAACAGTGCTCTAAAGTTAGTGGGGAAACAAACGGAATCGGTGATAGGAGTGATCACACCTTGAAAAGGGAGGTAAAAGTTATATTGCCCGGTGTATGTATAAATTTTTTTCTCTACCCAGTAGTTGAGCTCGTGGTCTTGAGGGATCACAGTTTGGTTTGAGAGAATACCTGCTGATTTTGGTTTTGTTTTGGTTTTGTGTGACTTAATAAGTATCTATATTATAAAGTACTTGTTTTTGTCACCTTTGTTTTGTTTCAGACTTTTACTGTTTAGTTAGACTTGTCCTTGGATTCCTAGTTTTTTTTTTTTTTTTTGTCTTTTTGAGTTTTTGAATTTTTATTATTGAGTCTTGTGAAAAGAAAACCCAACGAGTCAACCCCTTCTAGTAAGATTGTCAGTGAGAAAAGGTTGTGAAAACTAGCTTTGTTGCCGCTAATCGCCAAAACCTGACCGCGACGCACCACGACCTCGCGACATCTTCGCGCCTTTGACTCAACACCTGTTTTAAAAACAAGTTTTAGTTGCCATTGTTTGCCAAATGAAGACCGCGACTACTGCTAGTTTTGAATACTAGAAAGCTATTTGCTTGTATGAAAAACTAATACCCAGTTAACATAACATTTTGTTTCAGTATTAAATTAGTTCCATTATATCATAGAACTAGATACCGAGGTGTAGAAAGACAAGGTTGATCTCGTTATTGGTTAAAGTATTGACATATAAAAAGTATGTTCGTAACTGAGATAGTCTGAACATACTATCGGTATAGGTTATCGTGTGATTTGGAAATTAGTTTGTCTAGACAAATTAAATCACACGGATATGCCCAGGGCATATTGAGCACGATAAGTTTGGATAGAATTAACTTGTACTGATCGACGTAGTTAATTCGGTCCTAGTATTCTAATCTCTTAATCCCGAGATTGGGACGAACATGAGAGTTAGTTATCGAATGCTTTGATTTGCCAAAAAGTACGGTCAATTGAGGCCTATACCTTGGTAAGTTGGGTATGCGGTGTTTAGCTTCTTGTGTTGCGTTACTAGTCAGAGGAATCCATGTACCGGTTTGCCAGGTTAATGGTGCTCCTGATATGAGCTCGTAAGGTTTATTATACTAAACCTGGCCGATCAACTTTATGTCTGGTATAATAAGAAAGTCGAGTGATACTAATCTCGAAAACCAAGAAGTCGTTGAATTAATTTTTCAGTAAATTGATGAACCAATGAGTACTAGATATTTGTTGTGGGGAGATAGAATAAAGTAAAGTGGCGTCGTTTTTTAGCGGTAGTTCCATAATTGATCCGTTAGTGGTATGACTAATTATGCGTTTGACTAATCGACAAAGTGAATTAATTAATCCTAAAGGTTTAACTAATATTTAATTGACTAAGTGGATTAAGAAATTAATTCTATACGAATTAATTAATCCTAAGGGTTTGATTAAATTAAATTAACGAAGTGAGTTAAAAAATTAATTCGAAAGGCTCAATTGGAGTTGACTAGTATAGGGAAGACTAAGGGGTCAACAAAAGTCAAAGTAAAAGGCCCAACTCAAAAGCCCACTAGGTCTCATATGGAGCTCCCAATAAATAGCTAATGTTAGGCATTAGTAATACATCAAAAACCTTGTAGGCAAATGCGTTAGAGTGAGAAACAGAAGCCTAGAGAGAGAACTTCTTCTTCTTCCTTGAGAGTTGTTTCTGAAAGTCGGTTTGTGATCTTTCTTTTCGAGAAAATCAGTCCACGATTGTAGAAGCCCAAGACCACTGCCCGAAAGTTTGAACGTCGCTCGAGAAGTCCGATCGCCGCTGCTGCCGGTGTTTTTTGGATTTTCTGGCGCCATTTTGGTGCATTTTCATTGTGGGCTTTGTTTATTTGTTACGTTGATTTTTTGGCTCGTTCCTTTTGGTTCGCCAAAGTCTAGATCTATGAGGAAATAGTTTACCCACTAATTTTTATTGAGGTGGTGTGGGTTTTCAGACTAGAATCAGTTTCCCGGGCTAAATATGTTTTTTAGATCTACGAGTTTCTTGAAGTGAGTTTCTTTGGATTTCTTCACCGGTGCCTTCAGCCACCTCGTAGTTACTTGCCCACACAAGTTCGAGGTCGTTTGGAGTTATCCTTGGGATTCTGAGTTCATTTTGCTTTCCCAGAGATTTTGTTTCTTATATTGTTTGGGACTTCGCTTCAAAGGTATAATCTTTAGTCCTTCCACTTTAATTAAAGATTTAATCTTTGAGTGTCATTTTAATAAATTAAACTAGTATAAGCCTAGATCCGTTCAGGGGAAATGAATTTGAGCCTAAGCCGAGTCGAAAGTCTTCGATTCTGTAATGCATAGCACGAAAGTGAGATTTTCGATTTAGCTCTTGCTTGTTCTGTTTTCTTCAAATTGGTATCAGAGCGAGTGTTTTGGCTTTATACTTGTTTTATTTATTACACGGCTTTGTTTTTGGCATTATTATTTTTGTCAAAATGTTTAAGCAGTTGGTTATTAGTTCCCGACTATTATGGTTGATTTATTTTTCATTCATAAAGCCTGGGACATGTCCAGGCTCATTTTATTTTTGAATGGAAATATCTGTAATAGTAATAACCACGAGATAGAAGCCATGTAGGATTAGATAAATCTTGTAGCAGGATTTAATCTACTGTTGTCGTCTTTAAATTACTAGAAAATGCCTTTGTATATAGGAATTTATGTATTATGATGAAGACGTTATTTTGGGTTACTTATATTTGTGGGTTTTGGTTTCTCATAATTTTGGATGATTCTTAATTACTTAGAAAATTGAGAAAATCCGGACGAATTGAGAGGAATCCAAATAACGAGTGGGAGCGACATGACTAGATGTGTCAACGAGGCGTCAAAGAAATCAACGATAGAGAAGGCCATAATAGTTGGGAAATATTTAATTTTGAATTTCCCATATTTATGTCTTTTCATCGATTGTGTGTTTTCGTTTCATTTTGCATGAACGAAAACCAAACTGTTTTAAAAGGTAAAGTGCAATTCACTAAAGTAGATTATTTGCATAGGAAAACTACAACGGTTTTATGGGTGCGAATATCCATATTTAAGATATTGCATGTTAAAATGTAAAAATCCTCAAACTTAAAAATCTAAGTGGGAGCGGGTTGGCATATGTGATGTGGTTAGACTTGCGCATTGGCATTAGGGCCTTTCTCCATTCGGATGAGTTATAAATCATGAGATCACTAGATTAAATTTCTAAAGGGATGACTATAGTTAGTTTGATTGAAGAATTGCGACACCCTCTCTACTGATGCGCTCTATCTCCTAATTAACAAACTTAGAAGTCACGTAATGGCATACACTTAGTGTACTATTTATGGTATTCCTCCCGCTAGGTTATACTATTTATGTGTATGGCTAAAATCATTAACTATTAATTTCATTGATCATAAGACCGTTAGTCAGATAGTGAAATTAATGAACTTCGATTCTTCTCGAATGAATATGGCTTAGATAGACATTCACCCGCGTGACCTGCGTTAATCCCGGTGTGAGAGATGGCAATGAGAGGTTATATTAGTTTTGAGGATATGAATATTTATGAAAAAGAATAATGAAACTTGATTGTTTATTTTTTCAATTTGTTGTTATGTCGTTCAACCCGCTAGCTGTCATACTGAATCAGAACAAACTCACTGGTCCTAATTACATTGACTAGAAACGCAACCTAGACATTGTCCATACTGCCGAGGGTTACAAGTACGTGCTCACTGAGAAGTACCCCCCTAAGCCCAGTGATGATGCCACCCCTGAGTAGCGAGAGCCATATACGAGGTAGCAGAAAGCTGATGAGATGATCAGGTGCTACATATTGGCTTCTATGTCGAGTGTACTACAGCACCAGCATCAGTTGTTTACCTCAGCTTACGATATGATGCTGAACCTCAGGGAGATGTTTGGACATCAGGGCAGGGCAGCCAAACAGTCAGCTGTGAGGAAACTCATGAATGCTAGGATGGCTGATGGCTCTTCAGTGAGGGATCACGTACTGGACATGATGAGCTGCATCAATGAGATCAAGGTATTAGGAGGTGATATTGATAGGGAGACCTTGGTCAATATCATCATCCAGAGCTTGCCCCCCAGTTTTGAGCAGTTTCGGTTGAACTACAATATAGGCAAGCTCTCATATTCACTTCCCGAGCTCATTACTACATTGGTGTCTGCTGACGGCCTCTTCACAGAGAAAAACCAAGCTTTGGCTACTGTTGGATCTTCAGGTTCCTCTGCTGAGCCCAAAGCCAAGAAGCAAAAGAGAAAGAGGGGCCAGAAAGCAGCGGATGATTATAAACCTAAGGGAGGCATTGTTAGTTTTGAATACAGAAAAGCTATGGCTTGTATCAAAAACTAATATCCACAGATGACATATCATTTTGTTTCAGTATAAATTTGTTCCTTTATATCATAGAATTAGATAACGGGGTGTCGACAAACACAGTAGATACCGTTATTGGTTAAAGTATTGATATATAAAAAGTATGCTCGAAACCGAGATAGTCTGAACATACTATCGGTATAGGTTATTGTGTGGTTTGGAAATTGGTTTATCTAAACTAGTTTAAATCACACAGATATGCTCGGGGCATATTGAGCATGACCAGTTTGGATAGAATTGACTTATACTGATCGGCGTAGTCAATTCGGTCCTAGTATTCCGTCTCTCAATCCCGAGATTGGGACCGGCGTGAGGGTTGGATATCGTGTGCTTTGATTTGCCAAAGAGTGAGGTCAATTGAGGCCAATACCTCGGTAAGTTGGGTATGCGGTGTTTAGCTTCTTGCGTGCCGTTGCTAGTCGGAGGAATCCACGTACCGGTTCGCCGGGTTGATGGTGCTCCCGAGATGAGCTCGTAAGGTTATTATACTAAACCCGGTCGGTGAACTTTATGTTCGGTATAATAAAAGGACGAGTGGTACTAATCTCGGAAACCAAGAAGTCGGTGAATTAATTTATCAGTAAATTGATAAATCGACGAGCACTAGATCTTTAATGTGGGGAGATAGAATAAAATATAATGGCGCGATAGTTCCATAATTGGTCCGTTAGTGGTACGACCGATTATGCATTTGACTAATCGACAAGGTAAATTAATTAATCCGAAGGGTTTAATTAATATTTAATAGACGAAGTGAATATAGAAATTAATTCGATTTTGAATTAATTAATTCTAAGGGTTCCATTAAATTAAATTAACAAAGTGGATTAAATAAATTAATTTAAATGGGTCGATTGGAGTTGATTAGTCGGGAAGACTTAGCGGTCAACGAAAGTCAAATTAAAAGGCCTAACTCGAGAGCCCATTAGGTCTCCAATCGAGCTCCTATAAATAGAAGACTTGAAGCCCAAGAAAATTAAGGAAGTCTTGCAAGACATTATTCTTGCTTTCTTGAGTGAAAAGGTTTAGAGAGAGATTTTTTCCTTCAAGAATTTTCTCTCAAAAACAACCAGATTTTTAACTTCCTCTAGATTGGATTCAAACCAAAGATCACATCGTTTATTTGGGTTTTATATTCTGCCCAGTTTTATTACTCAATCTGCATAGCTGCTGTCCCGGGTTTTATTTTTCCTCGTGCAAAAGGGCTGCTCGATATTATTCAATTGTGCAAAAAGGGCTGCTTGATATTATTCAATTGCGCAAAGGGACAGCAGCGTTTTTCTTGTATCCTGCTGCCGAAATTTCACTGCTGTTCATTGCGTTTGATTCGGCCTAAGTCTCGTTGATCTCTTCTTGGTGATCCGAGGCTTGGGCTGTCTAGATCACGAGTGGGCAGTTTGAATTCCGGTGGCTGGACAGGTGGGTTTTTACAAAAGGCAGCAGTTTTTTGGGCAGCAGCAGCAGTATTTTTGTGGGTTGAGTTTTGAGATCAGTTTTTGGTTGTTTGAGTCCAGTTTTAGAGAGATTTCCTTGTGGGCTGAACAATAAACTTCGATAGATTATTTCCCACGCAATATTCGAAGTCTTCTCGGAGATATCGATTGGATTTCTATTGGAATCGTTATCAAAGATTTGGTTTTCTTTAGGCAAGGGACTTCGCTTCAAAAGGTAGAACTTTTAAATTTCGCTTTCATTAAAGTTCGTATCTTTTGTGTCCCAATTAATAAATTAAATAAGAATAAGCCTAGATCCGTTCATGGGTAAACTAATTTGAGCCTGAACATGGTCGAAAGCTTCCGATTCTGGAATGCATTGCACGAAAGTGAGGTTTTCGATTTAGCCCGGGCTTGTTCAGTTTTCCTTCAAATTGGTATCAGAGCGTTGGTTTCGGTCTTATACTTGTTTGATTTATTACACGGCTTTATTTTGGCATTATTATTTTTGTCGAAATGCATAAACAGGTGGTTATTGGTTTCCCGGCTATTAATCCGTTAGTGGTACGACTAATTTTGTAATGAGTTAATTGAATAGGTTGAATTAATTAATTGATTAATTATTCCTAACGGTTAATTAAGTAATTAACAAAGTGGAATTATTTAATTAATTAATTAGGTCTTAAGTTTCTATTAGAAATAGGAAATCCTAGAGATTAGGAAATCTAGTAGGATTTGGTTTATCCTATCAGATTGGTTACCTAATTGGATTTGAAAACTAATTAATTACCTAAACCCATTAGGAAGACCGATCCTAAACCAACTTGGGGTCTCTCTTTTAACTCTATATATAGACAAGGGATTAGCAATTCAAGATACACAATTCAATAGTTTCATAATTCAAGAAACTATAGAGAGAAAATCCTAGAGAGATAATTAAATTACATCTCTATTAAAACTGGATTTTCTAAGCTTAGACCGGCGTTTGTTCTCACGGGGGAGGTTGGCCGGATTTTCTTTTTGGATTTCCCGATGACGCGTGGGTGGTCAATCGCTGGTAAGTACAAGCTTGGTGGTGGCGCGTGTGGAGCCTTCAAGCGGCTCGTGCGGTGGCAGTTAGTGGGTTTTGGTCTGGTAAGTTTTGCTGGATTTTTTTGATGGGTTTTGTGTTGATTGCTGATCATAGATCATTGCCCACACAACGTGAAATCAAAGTCTTGAGTCATACAAGCGATCACATGAGTTCACACTTCAGAAGGTTATTCTTATCTTTCCGCTTAATTAAGAATTTTTTTTGCACGGTAAATCGAATAAGTGCAAACCCAGATCCTGCGAAATGTTATTTCAAGCAAGGGTTAGAATAAGCGATTGAGATGGCGCTGTGCTATATTTTGGCCTCTGTGTCAAATGTATTGCAACATAAGCTTTATCCCATGGTCTCTGCCTTCAACATGATGGCTCACCTGAGGGAGATGTTCGCATATCAAGGCAGGACTGCTAGGCAAGCCACCATGAGGAAGTTAATGAACAAAATGATGGATGCGGGTGGATCGATGAGAGATCATGTGCTTCACATGATCAGTAACATCAATGAAATAGAGGAGTTGGAAGGAGAAATTGACCTATAAAGTCAGATAGATATTATCCTCCAGAGCTTACCCTCTTGTTTTGAGTAGTTTCGGATCAATTACAATATAAACCAAAGAGTTTACACTGTACCCGAGCTCTTAACTGATTTGGTGGCGGCCGAAGGCATCTTCTACTAGAAGAAGCAAGCTTTGGTCTCAGTGAAGGCTTCAGGTTCTTCTTCTGCGCCTAAAGGCAAGAAGAATAAGAAGAAAAAGAATGCCAAGAAACTTATTGCGAAACCCAAAATTGCAAAAAAGAGCAAGCCCAAAGGCAAGTGCTTCAGGTGCGGGAAAATGGGACACTGGAAAGTAGATTATCTAAATCCTAAAGGTACGATAGTTTATGCCCTAATTACTGAGACATGTTTAGTGGTGATTCCATAGATACTTGGTGTGTAGATTCAGGCACCACTGATATGTTTGTAATTATTTGCTGGGGTTCCAAGTAACCCAGAAGATTAGAGAGGGCGAGCTGGATATCTACATGGGCGACACTACGAGAGTGTCAGTAGACACAGTGGGAGTGGTCACTTTAAATTTTGCAAGTTGTAGATTAGAGTTAGTTAATTGTCTTTATGTACTGAGTTTTAGGAAGAACCTTATTTCGTTTTCTAAACTCTTAAAGAACAGTTATAAGTTTATTTTTTCTAATGAGTCTCTATTTATTAGAAGAAATAGAAAACTCATTTGTTCTGGTTCATTGGCTGACAATTTGTTTGTCGTTAACTCTAACTCCCTGTTGTGCAAAACATAGAAATAGATAGCTCTTTATCTAACATTAATAAGAGGAAGAAACCTTCTGAAGTGAATCAAACCTATCTTTGGCATCTCATGCTAGGTCATATAAACCTTAGTAGGATTCAGAGGTTGGTCAATGATGAACCTTTAGGTTCATTAGAGATTGACAGTTATTCAACCTGTGAATCTTGTTTGGAGGGTAAGATGACCAAGAGACCTTTTAAGGCAAAAGATTATAGAGCTAAAGAAGTATTAGAATTAATTCATTCTAACTTGTGTGGACTAATGTCGGTCCAAGCATGAGGTGGGTTCCAGTATTTCGTGACGTTCACGAATGACTACTCAAGGTACGGGTACATTAATAAATTAATGAGCACTATATCTTTGATGTGTGGAAATTATGAATAAATTAATTTAGTTGTTCCGAAAGCAATTCTGGTGTAGGGTGGTAGTGCCAAATTGAATCCGTTAGTGGTATGATTAATTTTGTAATGGGTTAATTGAATAGGTAGAATGAATTAATTGATTAATTATTCATAAGGGTTAATTAAGTAATTAACAAAGTGTCATTAATTAATTAAGTCTTAAGTTTTAATTAGAATTAGGAAATCCTAGAGATTAGGAAATCTAGTAGGATTTGGTTTATCTTATCAGATTGGTTACCTAATTGGATTTGGAAACTAATTAATTACCTAAACCCATTAGGAAGACCAATCCTAAACCACCTTGGGGTCTCTCTTTTAACTCTATATGTAGACAAGGGATTAGCTATTCAAGATACACAGTTCAATAATTTCATAATTCAAGAAACTATAGAGATAAAATCCTAGAGAGAATTAAATTACTTCTCTCTCAAAACCGGATTTTCTAAGCTTAGACCGGCGTTTGTTCTCACAGGGAGGTTGGCCAAATTTTCTTCTTGGATTTCCTGACGGCGAGTGGGTGGTCAATCGCCAGGGAGTACAAGATTGGCGGCGGCGCGTGTGGAGCTTTCAAGCGGCGCGTGCGGCACCAGTTAGTCAGGTTTTGGTCTGGCGAGTTTTACTGGATTTTCCTGATGGGTTTTGTGTTGATTACATATCAATTGATTTCTAAATCGTTGCGCAGTGAAATCAAAGTCTTGAGTCATACAAGCGATCACCTGAGTTCACACTTCAGAAGGTAATTCTTATCTTTCCGCTTAATTAAGAATTTTTGTTGCGTGGTAAATCGAATAAGTGCAAACCCAGATCCTGCGAAATGTTATTTCAAGCAAGGGTTGGAATAAGCGATTGTGCTAGAGTCTAGGCCTGCCAGAGATTCCGATTCTGGAATGTATAGCACGAAAGTGAGTTTTTTGCTGGGCCCGGGCAGATAATCTTTCATCTCGGATACCAAGAAGTCGGTAAATTAGTTTGTCAATAAATTGATAAACCGACGAGCACTAGATCTTTTATGTGGGGAGATTGAAGAAAATATAGTGGTACTTCCACAGAAAAGATAGAAGAAATTATAAACCGATGAGCACTAGATCTTTAAAGTCGTTTTTCAGCGATAGTTCCATAGTTAGTCCGATAGTGGTACAACTAGTTATGTATTTAACTAATCGACAAAGTGAATTAATTAATCATAAAGGTTTAATTAATACTTAATTGACAAAGTGCATTAAAAAATTAATTCCATATGAATTAATTAATACTAAGAGTTCGATTAAATTAAATTAACGAAGTGGGTTAAGAAATTAATTCGAATGGGTCGATTGGAGTTGATTATCTAGGAAAGACTAAGCGGTCAACGCATGTCAAATCCAAATGTCCAACTCAAAAGCCCACTAGGTCTTCATTGGAGCTCCTATAAATAGAAAGATTATGCCTTAAGAAACTTAAGAAAATCATGCAAGACAAGTCTTGCCTTTTAGAGTGAGAAAGTTCTAGAGATAAACTCTCATTCCCCTTTGAATTTTCTTTCAAAAACGAACTTAGAATCTCACTTCTCAATTTGGATCAAGTTCAAAGATCAAACTTTTAGATAGCCCATGGATTTAAATGAATTGCCCACTGCTGGGTTTTATGTTTTTGGCCAGATTTTTCAATATCCTTGCCGGATTTCCTATTTACACTTTGGCCGAACTTCTTGTTTTCACATGGGCAGTCCAGCGGCTGCTTCTTATTACTCTGGGGTGCTTGGTCCAGCTGGGTTTGTGTTGATCTTTTCCTTGGGTTGGTGATCCATAATCCCGGTTGTCCAGATCGTGACCAGAGTTGAAGTGGGTTCGATTTTATTGGCGAGAAAAGTAGTTGGCAGTAGTTTTTTGGGTTAAATGTTTGATCTTTTGGGCAGATTTGATCTAATTGAGTGATTTTCTTAGCGGGTTTCTCGTGGGCTTTGGTATCACCCCTCGATAGATTATTGCCCATGCAATATTCGAGGATTCTTGGAGTTATCCATTGGATTTCGGTGGTGATCGCGAATTAAAGATTTAGTTTTCTTATTTATGTTGGACTTCGCTTCAAAGGTATAACCTTTATGTTTTAGGCTTTTAATTAAAGGTTGATTATTTGTGCGTTGTTTGTCTATCTAGTAAATTAAATAAGTATAAGTCTATATCCGTTAAGGGGAAAATGAATTTGAGACTGAGCTTTGTCGAAAGCTTCCGATTCTGGAATGCATTGCACGAAAGTGAGGTTTTCGATTTAGCCCGAGCTTGTTCTGTTTTCCTTCAAAATGGTATCAGAGTGAGGTTTTGGCTTTATACTTGTTTAATTTATTACACGGCTTTATTTTGGCATTATTGTTTTTGTCGAAATGTTTAAACATGTGGTTATTAGTTTTTCGAGTATTATGGTAGAAATTTATTTTTCATTCATAAACCCCGAGACATGTCCGGGCTTGTATTGTTTTTGAATGGAAATGTCTATAATAGTAATAACCACGAGCTGGAAGCCGTGTAGGATTTGAAAAATCTTCTAGTAGGATTTGATCTATCCCTGCCATCTTTAAATTCCTAGAAAAACGCCTTGTATATAGGAATTTATGTGTTATGATGAAGATGCTATTTAGGGTAACTTATATTCGCGTGTTTTGGTTTCTTGTAATTTTGATTGATTCCTAATTACGTAGAAAACTGAGAAAACCCAGGCAAAATGAGAGAAATCCATATAACGAGTAAGAGCGACATGACGGGACGTGTCACCGAGGCGTCAAGGAATCAAAGATAGAGAAGGCCATAATAGTCGGGAAATTTTATTTCTTTAATTTCCCGTATATATGTCTTTTTGTTGATTGCGTGTTTTTATTTTATTTTGCATGAATAAAAACCAAACCAAACTGTTTTAACAGGAAAAGTGCAATTAACTAAGGTAGATTATTCGCATATTAAAACTCCAACGGTTTTATGGGTACAAATATCCAAAGTTAAGATATTGCATGTTAAAATGAAAAAATCCTCAAACTTAAAAATCTAAGTGGGAGCTGTTAGTTTTGAATACAGTAAAGCTATGGCTTGTATCAAAAACTAATATCCACAGATGACATATCATTTTGTTTCAGTATAAATTTGTTCCTTTATATCATAGAACTAGATAACGGGGTGTGGACAGACATAGTAGATACCGTTATTGGTTAAAGTATTGATATATAAAAAGTATGCTCGTAACCGAGATAGTCTGAACATACTATCGGTATAGGTTATTGTGTGGTTTGGAAATTAGTTTATCTAAACTAGTTTAAATCATACAGATATGCCCGGGGCATATTGAGTACGACCAGTTTGGATAGAATTGACTTATACTGATCGGCCTAGTCAATTCGGTCCTAGTATTCCGTCTCTCAATCCTGAGATTGGGACGGGCGTGAAGGTTGGATATCGTGTGCTTTGATTTGGCAAAGAGTGAGGTCAATTGAGGCCAATACCTCGGTAGGTTGGGTATGCGGTGTTTAGCTTCTTACGTGCCGTTGTTAGTCGGAGGAATCCACGTACTGGTTCGCCGGGTTGATGGTGCTCCCGAGATAAGCTCGTAAGGTTATTATACTAAACCTGGCCGGTGAACTTTATGTTCGGTATAATAAAAGGACGAGTGGTACTAATCTCAGAGACCAAGAAATCGGTGAATTAATTTGTCAGTAAATTGATAAACCGACGAGCGCTAGATCTTTAATGTGGGGAGATAGAATAAAATATAATGGCGCGGTGTAAAGTCGTTTTCGAGCGGTAGTTCCATAATTGGTTCGATAGTGGCACGACCGATTATGCATTTGACTAATCGACAAGGTAAATTAATTAATCCAAAAGGTTTAATTAATATTTAATCGACAAAGTGAATTTAGAAATTAATTCAATTTTGAATTAATTAATTCTAAGGGTTCGATTAAATTAAATTAACAAAGTGGATTAAATAAATTAATTTAAATGGGTCGATTAGAGTTGATTAGTCGGGAAGACATAGCGGTCAACAAAAGTCAAATTTTAAGGCCTAACTTGAGAGCCCATTAGGTCTCCAATCGAGCTTCTATAAATAGAAGACTTGATGCCCAAGAAAACATAAGGAAATCTTGCAAGACATTTTATTATTGCTTTCTTGAGTGAAAAGGGTTTAGAGAGAGAATTTTTTTTTCTTCACGAATTTTCTCTCAAAAACAAACCAGATTTTTCACTTCCTCAAAATTGGATTAAAACCAAAGATCACAATTTTTTTTTATTGGGATTTATTTTGCCCAGTTTTTCGCTAGATTATTGCTTGGGTTTTCTAATAAATTGCTGCCCAGTTTTTGAGGGTTTTATACCCGGTACTGCTGTGTGTTTTTTTTTATTGGGTTTTATCAGCGTTTGAGCCCAGCTGTTCCGTGCATTTGATTTAAGGGAGATGATGTTGATCTCTTCCAGTTTGGTCGGTGATCCATCAGCCTCCCTTGTCTAGATCATGGCGGAACTCAAGCTGGATCTCTTCCAGTTTTGTCGATTTAGCCCGGGCTTGTTCAGTTTTCCTTCAAATTGGTATCAGAGCGTTGGTTTCGGTCTTATACTTGTTTGATTTATTACACGGCTTTATTTTGGCATTATTATTTTTGTAGAAATGCATAAACAGGTGGTTATTGGTTTCCCGACTATTATGGTAGAAATTTAATTTTCATTCATAAACCCCGGGACATGTCCGGGCTCATTTTATTTTTGAATTGAAATTTCTGTAATAGTAATAACCACGAGCTGGAATCCGTGTAGGATTAGAAAAATCTTGTAGTAGGATTTGATCTAATCATGTCGTCTTTAAATTTCTAGAAAAATGCCTTTGTATATAGGAATTTATGTACTATGATGAAGACGTTATTTTGGGTAACTTATATTCGCGGGTTTTGGTTTATCGTAATTTTGGGTGATTCCTAATTACGTAGTAAACCAAGAAAACCCGGGCGAATCGAGAGGAATCCAAATAACGAGTGGGAGCGACACGACGGGAAGTGTCACCGAGGCATCAAAGAATCAACGATAGAGAAGGCCATAATAGTCGGGAAATTTTATTTGTTTAATTTCCCGTATTTATGTCTTTTCGTTGATTGTGTGATTTTCGTTTTATTTTGCATGAACAAAAACCAAACCAAAATGTTTTTAAAAGATAATGTGCAATTAACTAAGGTAGATTATTCGTATATTAAAACTCCAACGGTTTTATGGGTGCAAATATCCATAGTTAAGATATTGCATGTTAAAACGAAAAAAAAATCCTCAAACTTAACTAATTAAATTCACGGGTTTTGGTTTAATCGCAATTTTGGGTGATTTCTAATTACGTAGAAAATCAAGAAAACCCGGGCGAATCGAAATTAAAAATCTAAGTGGGAGCGGGTTGGTTAATAGCCCCACAGCCTCCATTACGGGTTCATTGGTGATGTGGTTAAACTTGCGTGCTGGCTTAGACATTCCTCCCTATCGGATGAGTTTTCAACCACGGATATCATCGGAATGAATTTCTAAAGGGATGACTATAGTGAGTTTAATTGGAGAAAGTTGCGACACCATCGCCATCCGAGGCACATTAGTATCCTAAGTATAAGTAACAAACTTAGAAGTCAAGTAATGGCATACACTTAGTGTACCGTTTTTAGTATCCCTCCCATCGAGGTTACACTATTTTCAGGTACGGCTAAAATTATCGACTATTAATTTCATTGATCATAAGATCGTTGGTCAGATAATAAAATTAATAAACTTCGGTTCTTCTCGAACGAATGTGGGTTAGCGTAGACGTTCACCCATCGTGACATGCGTTAATCCCGGTGTGAGAGATGTCGGTAGAAGATTATATTTGTTTTTGGAGGATTTTCAATATTTTCGAAAAAGTATACTGAAACTTGACTGTTTATTTTTCGGTTGATATGTCGTTCAACCTGCTAGCTGTCATTTTGAACCAAAAACAAACTCACGGGCCCAAACTATATTGACTTGAAACGTAACCTGGACATGGAAGAAGGACTGCCCAAAGCCTCGAGGCATGTGTAAATTTTCCCTAGTTACTGAGACGTGTTTAGTGGCGATTCCCACATATACTTGGTGTGTGGATTCAGGAGCCACTGATCACGTTTCTAATTCTTTGCAGGGGTTCCAAGTGACCCGGCTGCTTAGAGAGGGAGAGTTGCAGGTCTGCCTTGGGGATACTACCAGAGTTTCTATTGCTGCAGTGGGAGTTTTATGTCTTTATTTTTCAGACTCCATTTTACATTTAAAGGATTGTCTTTATGTACCTAGTTTTCGAAATAACTTGCTTTCAGTTTCGAGACTTGTTTTGGATGGTTATAAGTGTGCATTTTCTGATGGTTCAGTTTTTATTAGAAAAGGCCAGAAACTTATATGTTTCGATACATTGGTTGACAATTTGTTTTTAATTAAGACTTACTCCCCAGCTATGCAAAACACAGAAACTAGTAGCTCATCATCAAATCATAATAAGAGAAAAGAGTTTTCCCCTTTGAATCAGACTTATCTTTGGCACCTGAGACTAGGTCATATCAACCTTAGTAGGATTCAAAGGTTGGTCAAGAGTGGGTCTTTTGACTTACTAGATATTGACAGCTATTCGACCTGAGAGTCCTGCTTGGAGGGTAAAATGACAAAGAGGCCTTTTAAGGCGAAGGGGTATAGGGCCAAGGAGGTTTTAGAGCTGATTTATTCTGACGTGTGTGGGCCTATGTCAGTTCAGGCTAGAGGTGGTTATGAGTATTTCGTGACTTTCACGGATGATTACTCTAGATATGGATACATATACCTGATGCGCCATAAGTCTGAATGCTTTGGCAAGTTCAGAGAATTCAAGGCTGAGGTGGAGAACCATCTGGGTAAGAGTATCAAGTCACTACGGTCTGATCGCGGTGGTGAATACCTCTCTAGTGAATTTAGATCCTATTTGTTAGAGGAGGGTATTCAGACCCAGTTGTCTGCACCTGGCACACCCCAGCAGAATGGTGTAGCAGAGAGGAGGAATAGGACTCTTATGGAGATGGTTAGATCGATGATGAGTTAGAGTGAGTTGCCTATCTCGTTTTGGGGTTATGCCTTAGAGACATCATGTTTTATCCTCAACTTTGTGCCATCTAAGTCTGTGCCTACGACCCCAGTAGAGTTGTGGAATGGGCGAAAGCCTAATCTGAGACATCTCAGGATTTGGGGTTGTCCAGCACATGTGCTCGAGGCAGATGCAGGCAAGTTAGAGGCGAGATATAAGGCTATGCTATTTATAGACTACCCCAAAGGAACGAGAGGTGGTTTATTTATACTCCTTAGGATCAAAAGTTGGTGGTCAGCACCAATGCCAGATTTCTTGAGGAGGACTATATTTTAGATCACATGTCAAGCAGCAAGGTAGTATTGGAAGAGCTTAGAAGTCAGTCCACTATTCCAGATGCACACGTACAGGAAGACACACCACAAGAGACTGCACACACTATCACAGATGATGCTCTTTGCACAGGCTGAGCCTCGTCATAGTGGGAGGGTTGTGAGACAGCCCGAGAGGTACATGGGTTTGGGTGAGTCTTCGGACTTTATCCCTGGTGCTCATGAACCAGACCCAGTTAACTACAATGAGGCTCTCCAGGATAAAGATGTAGATTCTTAGCAGAGAGCGATGATTGCTGAGATGGGTTCTATGGACTCAAATCAAGTATGGGAGCTGGTAGACCTTTCTGATGGGTTTAGGCCTATTGGGTGTAAATGGGTTTACAAGCGAAAGAGAGGATCTGACGGGAGGGTTGAGACCTTCAAGGCTAGGCTTGTGGCGAAGGGGTATACTCAGAAAGAAGGGATCGATTATGACGAGACCTTTTCCCCGGTAGCTATGCTTAAGTCAATCCGGAATCTCTTGGCCATAACTGCTCATATGGATTATGATATTTGGCAGATGGACGTCAAGATAGCTTTCCTTAATGGAAGTCTTGAGGAGACCATCTTTATGCAGCAACCAGAGGGCTTCATTGTTAAAGGCCAAGAGCACAAGGTATGCAGGCTTAGGAGGTTCATTTATGGACTTAAGCAAGCATCCAGATCTTGGAACATCCATTTTGATGAGGTTATCCAGTCCTTTGGATTCACTCAGTCTCCGGATGAGCAGTGTGTTTATCGCAGGCGTGATGGTGAGAGGGTGGTGTTCCTCGTACTTTACGTAGATGACATTCTTCTTATTGGCAACAGTAAGAAGGTGTTGTCAGACGTAAAGGCATGGTTGTCCAGGCAATTCGATATGAAGGATTTGGGAGAGGCTGGACATATCCTTGGGATCAAGATTATTCGAGATCGTAGGAGACGTTCTCTGACTCTCTCTCAGGCATCCTACATAGACACGATTCTGGCCCCTTTTGACATGTAGAACTCCAAGAAGGGTTCACTACCTTTCAGGCATGGAGTGCATTTGTCTAAGGAGCAGTGTCCTAAGACTGCTGAGGAGATAGATGCCATGAAGGCGGTACCCTATGCTTCTGCAGTGGGTAGCCTCATGTATGTTATGTTGTGCACGAGGCCTGATATTTGCTTTGCCGTTGGCATGGTTAACAGATATCAGAGTAACCCTGGGAAAGCTCACTGGGAGGCAGTAAAATGCATTCTCAAGTACTTGCGCAGGACGAGATATTATGTCCTAGTTTATAGAGCGCAGGAGCTTATACAATTGGGTTACACAGATTCGGACTTTCAAGATGATTTGGACAAGAGTAAGTCTACCTCTGGGTTTGTGTTTACTCTAGGAGGTGGAGCCATAGTATGGAAGAGTGTCAAGCAGAAATGTGTGGCGGACTCTACCATGGAGGCCGAGTATGTTGCTGCTTCAGAGGCAGCGAAAGAGACTGTATGGCTCAGGAGCTTCCTGATGGACTTGGATGTGGTTCCTGAGTTGCCTAGGTCAATCACAATTTATTGTGATAACAATGGTGCAGTTGCTAACTCGAGGGAACCACAAGCCCATAAGGCGAGTAAACACATAGAGCGTAAGTACCACCTGATACGAGAGATCGTAAAGAGGGAAGACGTGATCGTGGCCAAGATAGCTTCAAATGACAACCTTGTAGATCCTTTCACCAAGCCATTGACCCCAAAGGTCTTTTAGAGGCATGTGGAGGGCATGGGAGTCAGATTCTTGAGAGAGCCATGTGAGTGAGCTTAAAGGTGTTCTGGAGATTTCATTATGACAGCAGTGTAATAGCGGGTTGGACAGTTTTTGTACTTCTTAGCATAGCTTTGAGTATTAGTGGGAGATTGTTAGTTTTGAATACAGAAAAGCTATGGCTTGTATCAAAAACTAATATCCACAGATGACATATCATTTTGTTTCAGTATAAATTTGTTCTTTTCTATCATAGAACTAGAAAACGGGGTGTGGACAGACACAGTAGATACCGTTATTGGTTAAAGTATTGATATATAAAAAGTATGCTCGTAACCGAGATAGTCATACTATCGGTATAGGTTATTGTGTGGTTTGGAAATTAGTTTATCTAAACTAGTTTAAATCATACAGATATGCCCGGGGCATATTGAGCACGACCAGTTTGGATAGAATTGACTTATACTGATCGGCGTAGTCAATTCGGTCCTAGTATCCCATCTCTCAATCCCGAGATTGGGACGGGCGTGAAGGTTGGATATCGTGCGCTTTGATTTGGCAAAGAGTGAGGTCAATTGAGGTCAATACCTTGGTAGGTTGGGTATGCGGTGTTTAGCTTCTTACGTGCCGTTGCTAGTCAGAGGAATCCACGTACCGGTTCGCCGGGTTGATGGTGCTCCCGAGATGAGCTCGTAAGGTTATTATACTAAACCTGGCCGGTGAACTTTATGTTCGGTATAATAAAAGGACAAGTGGTACTAATCTTGGAAACCAAGAAGTCGGTGAATTAATTTGTCAGTAAATTGATAAACCGACGAGCGCTAGATCTTTAATGTAGGGAGATAGAATAAAATATAATGGTGCGATGTAAAGTCGTTTTCGATCGGTAGTATCATAATTGGTTCGATAGTGGCACGACCGATTATGCATTTGACTAATCGACAAGGTAAATTAATTAATCCAAAAGGTTTAATTAATATTTAATCGACACAGTGAATTTAGAAATTAATTCGATTTTGAATTAATTAATTCTAAGGGTTCGATTAAATTAAATTAACAAAGTGGATTAAATAAATTAATTTAAATGGGTCGATTGGAGTTGATTAGTCGGGAAGACTTAGCGGTCAACAAAAGTCAAATTTTAAGGCCTAACTCGAGAGCCCATTAGGTCTCCAATTGTGCTCCTATAAATAGAAGACTTGATGCCCAAGAAAACCTAAGGAAGTCTTGCAAGACATTTTATTCTTGCTTTCTTGAGTGAAAAGGTTTTAGAGAGAGAATTTTTTTTTCTTCAAGAATTTTCTCTCAAAAACAAACCAGAATTTTCACTTCCTCAAAATTGGATTAAAACCAAAGATCACAGTTTTTTTATTGGGATTTATTTTGCCCAGTTTTTCGCTAGATTATTGCTTGGGTTTTCTAATAAATTGCTGCCCAGTTTTCGAGGGTTTTATACCCGGTACTGCTGTGTGTTTTTTTTTTCGTGGGTTTTATCCGCGTTTGAGCCCAGCTGTTCCGTGCATTTGATTCCAGGGAGATGATGTCGATCTCTTCCAGTTTGGTCGGTGATCCATCAGCCTCCCTTGTCTAGATCATGGCGGAACTCAAGCTGGATTCTAGCGGACTGAAGATGGGTTTTTTAATCACAGCAGCAGCAGCAGTTTATTAAAGCAATAAGTGAAATTAGTGATCAGATTTTTGTTGTTTTGAGTCCTATTTGAGAGATTTCCTTGTGGGCTAAGCAAGTAGACTTCGATAGATTATTGCCCACGCAATATTCGAAGTTTCAACGGAGATATCAATTTGGATTTCTTGTGGAAATCGCAACAAAGAATTGTTTTTTTTTTAAGCAAGGGACTTCGCTTCAAAAGGTATAATCTTTAAATTCTGCTTTAATTAAAGATCGAATCTTTTGTGTCCCGATTAATAAATTAAACAAGTATAAGCCTAGATCCGTTCATGGGTAAACTAATTTGAGCCTGAGCTTGGTCGAAAGCTTCCGATTCTGGAATGCATTGCACGAAAGTGAGGTTTTCGATTTAGCCCGGGCTTGTTCAGTTTTCCTTCAGGAGCGGGTTGGTAAATATCCCCATAGCCTCCATTACGGGTTCATTGGTGATGTGGTTAAACTTGCATGCTGGCTTAGATCCTCCCTATTGGATGAGTTTTCAACCACAGATATCACCGGAATGAATTTCCAAAGGGATGACTATAGTGAGTTTAATTGGAGAAAGTTACAACACCCTCTCCATTTGAGGCGCATTAGTATCCTAAGTAACAAACTTAGAAGTCACGTAATGGCATACACTTAGTGTACCATTTTTAGTATCCTTCCCATCGAGGTTACGCTATCTTCATGTAAGGCTAAAATTATTGACTATTAATTTCATTGATCATAAGATCGTTGGTCAGATAGTGAAATTAATGAACTTTGGTTCTTCTCGAAAGAATATGGGTTGGCATAGACGTTCACCTATCTTGACCTGCTTTAATCCCGGTGTGAGAGATATGGATAGAAGATTATATTGTTTTTTGAGGGTTTCAATATTTTCAAAAAAGTAATACTAAAACTTAATTGTTCATGTTTCAATTGTTGATATGTCGTTCAACCCACTAGCTATCGTACTGAATCAGAACAAACTTATGGGTTTTAATTACATTGACTGGAAACACAACATGGGCATTGTCCTCACCGCTGAGGGTTACAAGTACTTGCTCACTGAGTAGTGCCCCCCTAAACACAGAGATGATGTCACACCCGAGCAGTGAGAGCCATATATAAGATGGCAGAAGGCTGATTAGATGACCCGGTGCTATATCATCGCTTCTATGTCGAGTGTACTACAGCACCAGCATCAGTTGTTTACCTCAGCCTACGATATGATGCTCAAACCTCAGGGAGATGTTTGGACATCAAGGTAGGGCAGCCAAGCAGTCAGCTATGAGAAAACTCATGAATGCTAGGATGGCTGAGCGCACTTCAGTGAGGGATCACGTGCTGGACATGATGAGCTGTATCAATGAGATCGAGGTATTGGGAGGTGACATTGATGGGGAGACCCAGGTTGATATCATCCTCCAGAGCTTTCCCCTCAATTTTGAGTAGTTTCGGTTGAATTACAATATGGGCCAGCTCTCATATTCACTTCCCAAGCTCATGACTCCATTGGTGTCTACTTAGGTCCCTTAGGTTCCTCTGCTGGGCCCAAAGCCAGGAAGAAAAAGAGGAATAGAGGCCAGAAAGCAGGAGCTACTGATCATGGATCCAAGGCAGGCATTATGCTTCAGATGTGGCAAAGCAGGATATTGGAAGAAGGACTGCCCAAAGCCTCAAGGTATGTGTAAATTTTCCCTAGTTACTGAGACGTGTTTAGCGGCCATTCCCACAGATACTTTGTGTGTGGATTCTAGAGTCACTGATCATGTTTGTAATTCTTTGCAGGGGTTCCAAGTGGCCCGTTTTATGTCTTTTTTGTTGTTTGTGTGTTTTTTTGTTTTTATGCCTGATCGAAAACAAACAATTTTTTAATACGTGCAATTAACTAAGGTAGATTATTCGCATATTAAAACTCTAACGGTTTTATGGGTGTGAATATCCATAGTTAAGAAATTGCATGTTAAAACGTAAAAATCCTCAAATTTAAAAATCTGAGTGGGAGCGGATTGGTATATATCCCCATAGCCTCCATTACAAATTCATTTGTGATGTTGACAGACCTAAGCGCTGACCAAGGGCTTTCTTCCATATGGATAAGCCTTCAATCCACGATATCACTAGATTGAATTTCTGAAGAGATGACTATAGTGAGTTTAATTGGAGAAACTTGTGACACCCTCGCTACCGAGGCGCATTAGTATCCTAAGTAATAAACTTAGAAGTCACGTAATGGCATACACTTAGTGTACCGTTTGTAGTAGTCCTCCTAAGAGGTCACCCTACTTATGTGTGCGGCTAAAATCATCGACTATTAATTTCATTGATCATAAGATCGTTAGTCAGATAGTGAAATTAATGAACTTGTGTTCTTCTTCAATGAATATGGCTTGGCCTAGACGTTCACCTAACTTATCCTGCGTTAATCCCGGTGTGAGAGATGTCGGTAGGAGATTATATTGTTTTTGAGGATATCAATATTTTCGAAAAGGAATACTGAAACTTGACTGTTTACTTTTTTCAGTTTGTCAATACGTCGTTCAATCCATTTGTTGTCATTTTGAATCAAAACAAACTCACCTGTCCTAATTACATTGATTAGAATCGAAACCTGGACATTGTCCTTTTTGCTGAGGGTTACAAGTATGAGCTCGTTGAAGAGTGGCCCTAGTGCCCACTGATTATTCCACTCATGAGGAGAGAGAGACTCACTCTAGGTGAAAGAAAGCTGATGAGATGACCAGGTGCTACATCTTGGCTTCTATGTCAGGTGTACTGCTGCACCAGTATCAGTTGATGACCTCAGCCTATGAGATGATGCTTAACCTTAGGGAGATATTCGGACATCAGGGCAGGGCAGCCAAGTAGTCAGCTATGAGGAAACTCATGAATGCTAGGATGCCTGATGGTACTTTAGTGAGGGATCACATGCTAGAAATGATCAGCTGCACAAATGAGATTGAGTTTTTGGGAGCTGACATCGACGGGGAGACCCAGGTTGATATCATTCTCCAGAGCTTGCCCCCCAGTTTTGAGCAGTTTTGGTTGAACTATAATATGGGCAAGATCTCATATTCCCTTCCTAAGCTCATGATTGCATTGGTGTCTACTGAAGGTCTCTTCTCTGAGAATAATCAATATTTGGCTATTGTTGGACCTTCAGGTTCCTCTGCTGGGCCCAAAGCCATGAAGCAAAAGAGGAAGAAGAGCCAGAATGAAGGAGTAGATCATGGACCCAAAGGTGGTGTTGTTAAGAAGCACATGTCAAAAGGCAAGTGTTTCAGATGTGGCAAAGCAGGACACTGGAAGAAAGACTGCCTCAAGCCTAGAGGTATGAGCAATTTCACTTTTGTTACTGAGACATATTTAGTGGTGATTCCCACGGATACATGGTGTGTGGATTCTAGAGCCACTGATTATGTTTGTAATTCTTTGCAGGGTTTCCAAGTGACCCAGCTGCTTAGACAGGGCAGGTCTACCTTAGGGATACTACCAGATTATTAGTTACTGCGGTGGGAGTAGTTTATCTTTATTTTTCAGACTCTGTTTTACATATGAGAGATTGTCTTTATGTGCCAAGCTTTAGAAAGAACTTACTTTCAGTTTCTAGGCTACTTTTGGATGGTTATAAGTTTGTATTTTCTGATAATTCTGTTTTTATTAGAAAGAACAAGAAACTTATATGTTTCGATGCATTGGTTGGCAATTTTTTTTAATGAAGACACCCCAGTTTTGCAAAACACAGAAATTAATGACACATCACTAAATCATAATAAGAGAAATGAGTCTTCCCCTTTGAACCAGACTTATCTTTGGCACCTAAGACTAGGTCATATCAACCTTAGTAGGATTCAGAGGTTGGTCAATGATAAGCTTTTAGACTCATTGGATATTGACAGTTTTCCTAACTGTGAGTATTGCTTGGTGGGTAAAATGACCAAGAGGCCTTTTAAGGCAAAGGGGTATAGGGCTAAAGTGGTTTTAGAGTTTGTTCATTATGACTTTTGTGGACCAATGTCAGTTTGGGTTAGAGGTGGTTCTGAGTATTTTGTGACATTCACAGATGATTACTCTAAATACGGATACATATACCTGATGCACCACAAGTTTGAATGCTTTGATAAGTGCAAAGAGTTTAAGGCAGAAGTGGAGAAGCCATCTGGGTAAGAGTATCATGACCCTGCAATCAGATCGTGGTGGTGAATACATCTCTAGTGAATTTAGGACGTATTTGTCAGAAGAGGGTATTCAGTCCCAGTTGTCTGCACCTGGCACACCCCAGCAGAATGGTGTAGCAGAGATGAGGAATAGGACTCTTATGGATATGGTTTGATCGATGATGAGTTATAGTGAGTTGCCCAACTCGTTTTGGGGTTATGCCTTAAAGACAACATGTTATATTCTTAATCTCGTACCATATAAATTTGTGGCTACGATACCCTTGGAGTTGTGGACTAGGCGAAAGCCCAGTCAGAGACATCTCAGAATTTGGGATTGTCCAGGACATGTGATCAAAGGTTATGCTGTTTATAGGCTACCCCAAAGGAAGAAGATGTGATCTATTTTATAGTCCCCAGGACCAGAAGGTGGTGGTCAGCACCAATGCACGATTTCTAGAGGAGGATTATATTTTTGATCACAAGCCCAGCAACAATGTCATATTTGAGGAGCTAAGGGGTCAGTCAAGTATTCCAGATGCATAAGTATAGGATGACACACCATAGAGTACTGCATGCACTATCATAGATGATGCACTTACACAGGCTGCCCCTCGTCGTAGTGGGAGGGTTGTTAGATAGCCCGAGAGGTGCATGGGTTTGGGTGAGTCTTCGGAATTTATCCCTATCACTCAAGAACCAGACCCAGTTAGCTACAATGAGGCTCTCAAGGATAAAGATGCAGATTCTTAGCAGAGAGTGGTGATTGCTAAGATGGATTCTATAGACTCAAATAAAGTCTGAAAGCCGGTAGACCTTCCTGATGGGTTTTGACCAAT
This sequence comes from Knoxia roxburghii, assembly GCA_030378225.1. Lineage (NCBI taxonomy): Eukaryota > Viridiplantae > Streptophyta > Magnoliopsida > Gentianales > Rubiaceae > Knoxia > Knoxia roxburghii. Next base: position 36,215,181 of record CM059415.1, on the reverse strand, counting down.
TGTGTGCAAATGGGTCTACAAGCGAAAGAGAGGATCTGATGGGAGGGTTGAGACATTTAAGGCTAGGCTTGTGGCAAAAAGGTATACTCAGAAGAAGTGTATTGATTATGAGGAGACTTTTTCCCCAGTGGTTATGCTTAAGTTGATCCGGATTCTCTTGGCCTTAGCTGCTTATATGGACAATGAGATTTAGCAGATGGATGTTAACACAGTGGAAGTTTTGAAGAGACCATCTTTAAGTAGCAACCAGAGGGTTTCATTGTTTAGGGCCAAGAGCACAAGGTATGCAAGCTCAAGATGTCCATCTATGGACTTAAGCAAGCATCCCGATCTTGAAACATCCATCGATGAGGTTATCCAATCCTATTGATTCACTCAGTGTTCGAATGAGTAATGTGTATATTGCAGGTGTGATGGTAAGTTGGTGGTGTTCCTCCTACTTTACATAGATGACTTTCTTCTTATTGGCAACAGTAAGAAGGTGTTGTTAGACGTAAAGGCATGGTTGTCTGAGCAAAAGATCTTTGATATGGTAGATAGAAGAATAATAAAGTGAGCACGAAGTAAATTCATTTTTGAACGGTAGCTCCATAATCGATCCATTATTGGTACGACTAATTGTGTGTTTGACTAATTGAAAAAGTGAATTTATTAATCCTAAAGGTTTATTTAATATTTAATTGACTAAGTGGGTTATACAAAATAATCCTAATGGCTCAATTAAATTTAATTAACAAAGTGGGTTAAGAAATTAATTCGAAAGGTTCAATTGGAACTCAAAAGCCCAACTCAAAAGCCCACTAGGTCTCATTTCGAACTCCCTATAAATAGAAAGCTTAAGCCTTAAGAAAGTTAAGAAAATCTTGCAAGAGAAGTCTTGCCTTTTAGAGTGAGAAAGTTCTAAAGAGAGGACTTCCTTTTCTTAAATTTTTCTTTCACATCAGAACTAGAAATGTTGCTTTCTCGAATTAGATTCAACCCAAGGTCGGATTTTTCATCTCCCCGCTGCGCTGTTTTACCTCCTGCCGGACAGATTTTGCGGTGCCGATTCTGGCGTGTTTTGCCTACCAAAAAAAATCCCGCGCACTGATCTCTTGAATTGTTCCTTCATGGTCGCCAAGATCTAGATCATGGTTGGGGTGGGCTCCGGTTGGCTATCCATTTTTTGGGTTAATCAGTGGCAAAACCGGCAGTTTGGCAGTGAGAATCTGATGAGATCGGTGGTGGACTGTTTTGGGGTTTTCAAATCTATTTCGAGAGATTTTCTTAAGAGCTTTTATTTAGTTTTGTGAGCACTACTCGATAGTTTATCGTCCACACGATATTCAAGATTTCTTGGAAGCATCCAAAGCATTTTTGGTGGTATTCGCTTTGGGTTTTCTTATTGCTAGGGACACGCTTCAAAGGTATAATCTTTAATGATTTCCACTTTAATTGAAAGATTCAATTTTTTTGTGTTGTTTTAATAAATTGAACTATTATAAGCCTAGATCCATTTAGGGGAAATGATTTTAATCCTGAGCCAAATCGAAAGTCTCTGATTCTGGAATGCATAGCACGAAAGTGAGATTTTCGGTTTAGCCCGGGTTTGATCTGTTTTCTTTATGAACCAGAATAAATAAGCTTGCCATCTTTTCTAATAACAATAGAATTATCAAAAAAAAATAAACTTATAACCATTCTTTAAAGGTTTAGAAACCGAAATAAGGTTTTTTCTAAAACTCGATACATAAAGACTATTATGTAAATCTATCCTTGAATTTTCGAAAACAATGCTCACTACTCCCACTACTTCCACTGACACTCTTATAGTGTCGCCCAAGTAGACTTCCATCTAGCCTTCTTCAAGCTCTTGGGTTACTTGGAACCCCTGCAAAAAATTACAAACATAATCAGTGGCGCTTGAATCCACACACCAAGTATCTGTAGGAATCGCCGCTAAACATGTCTTAGTAATTAAGGCAAAAATTGTCTTACTTTTGAGCTTTGGACAATCTAATTTTCAATGTCCCATCTGATTGCATTTGAACCACTTGCCTTTCGGCTTATTCTTTTCAATCTCCGGCTTTGGCAGAATTTGTGCATTTTGAGCTCTTCTCTTGAGCTTTCTCTTTTTCTTTTCAGCCTCAGGCTTAGAAGAAGATTTTGAAGCTTTGACTGCGACTAAAGCTCGTTTATTCTCTTGAAAAAGATTTTTAGCCACCACCAACTCTGCTAAGAGCTCGAATAAAGTACACAACAATTGACTTATAGTGTAGTTCATCTGAAACTGCTCATAGCTTTGAGGCAAGTTCTGGAGGACAATATCGACTTTCGTTTCACCATCGATTTTGCCTCCCACTACCACAACCTTATTGATGTTACTAATCATATCAATGACATGATCTCTCATAGGAGTACTCTTAGCTATTAGGACAATGTCCAAATTTTGACTCTAATCGACATAGTTCAGACCGGTTAGTTTGTTGTCTTCCAATATCGTAGCTAATAGAGCAATTGCCATATCAAATACTGTAAAAAAATAAATAACCAATGTTTTAGCAAATAAATTCAAGAATTTCGGACATCCCTCAAACAATAATTAAATCCACCGACATCTCATTCACCGGATTTTTATAAGCCACGAGAGTGTGGACATTTACGGTAACCCACATTCGTTTGAGAAGAACTAGGTTCATTAACTACACTATCTGACCAAAAGATCTATTGATCAATGCAGCTGATAGTCAGTGCCTTTCATCTGTTCAAATAAGCAGCGTAACCTCGATGGAAGGAATACTGCAAATCATACACTAAGTGTGTGCCATTATGTGCTTCTGAGCTTGTTTCCTTAGGATAGTGCGCCTCAGATGGAGAGGGTATCACATTTCTCCAATTTCAACTTACTCTAGTCATCTTACTTAGAAATTCATAAGCTAGTGATCTTATGGTTGAACTCATCTGATATGGAGGAAGGCCCTAATGCCAATGCGCAATTCCATCCACATCACATATGAATTCGTAATGGAGACTATGAGAATATTAACCAACCCGCTCCCACTTAGATTTCTAAAACGAGGGTTTTTCTAGTTTTAACATGCAATTAACTAAGGCTAAGTTATATGTAAACATAAAACCCGCATGCTTTAAAATATGCATCTAACATACAAAACAAAATTAAAACATAAGATTAAAACTGTAAATACAGGAACTAAATGCGTAAAATAAATTTCCCGACTATTATGCTTTTAATTGCTTCCAACTGTTATCTTGATCTCGTGTCCTTTCACGCCACTCGATGGATTGAGTCTTGAAAGTTGGATTTAAAAAAAAAATTGAAAATGGAGGAAAAATGAGCTACACGAGCGAACTAAACGGTCCGCGCGCCTTAGGCCTGCTGTGCGTGTAGCACTATGGGCAATGCGCAGCAGCGCTACCGGTGCTGGCGCCGCCGCCAATGCCAACTTCCCTTCCATCACTATTTTTCTTCACTCCCACTATGTTATTTGGTTTTCATACAATTCATTCTGGGTTTTCTTGGTTTTCTTCGTATTAACGATAAACAAATACCCATAAAATCAAGTAGCCCACCATAATGCCTTCGATTACATAAAATTTTCCTAGTACAAGGCTTATAGGAAAATAAAAATAAAAAATTACATAGAAAAAATCCTACTACAGATTTGATCTAACCCTACACGGCTTCCAGCATGTGGTTTTACTATTACATGCATTCATAAAAAAATAATCCAGACAATTAAAACATACAAACACAACCATAATAGCCGGGATTTCTAAACCACCTGCGAACAAAACCTTGTAACAAATCGAACAAGCACAGAGGCAAAACCAGGGCCGATTACATAAAATTGATAAAGTGAATTAATTATTTAATTAATTAATCCTAAGGGTGAATTATTAAATTTACAAAGTGAATTTATTTAAATAATTAATTAATTAATTATTGTTTCAATTAAGAATTAGGTAATCTAATTTAGATTTGGAAATTACCAAAACCAAAACCCAACAAGAAGGACTAACTCAAATCCACTTAAGGTCTATCTTGTAACTGTATAAATAGACACAAGAGATTAGCAATACAAAAAAAACAATTCATAAGTTTCGGAACATAAGAAACTTAGAGAGAGAAAGCTAGAGTGAGAAAAAAGAGAGAACAATTCTTCAAGTTCTTTTATCCTCGGTGTGCGTGCATAAAATCCAACCAGAGGCGGTGGAGCTCAGCTTCCCAGTGATGGTGCATGAGATAGGCTCGGCAGCGGTGGTCTTCTCTCTGGGTGGCGCGTTAGTTTACACGCGGAGATGGAAGCTGGATTTTTTTGGCAGGGTTTTGTGGAGTATTTTCTTGGTGCTGGTTCTTTTCATTCTGTAGATTGTTGCCCATACAACGTCAAAATCTATCTCAGAGTCATACAAGAGAATCACTTAAGGAACACGCTTTAAAATGTCGAATCTTTATCCTTTTGGTTTAATTAAAGATTTTACTTTTGTTGCATGATAAATCGAATAAGGTAAACCAAGATCCGGTGCTCGCATGATATTTCATAACGGGTTTGAATCATATTGCACGAGCATTCAGGTTTGATGGAGAATTCCCAATTCTAGATCTATGCACGAAGTGAAATAATTATCAGACCCAGATAGACTATTCCTTCAAAACTAACTAGTCCAAACTATATCTATTACTAACGTAAATTGGATATTGTCCTAATCGCTGAGGGGTACAAATTCGAGCTCACTGAGGTATGCACAGATACGCCAAATGACCAATCAACTGAAGATAAGAGGTTAGCCTATCATAGGTGGATTGATGCAGATTAGATGGCATGGTGTTACATTCTGGCTTTTATGTAGAATATTCTGTAACATCAGCATTAGGGCATGAACTCTGCTGTAGACATGATGGCTAACTTGAGGGAAATGTTCCATCACCAAGGTCGGGCAGCTAGACAAGTGGCAATGCAAAAGCTTATGACTAGCAAGATGGCCGAAGGCACTCCCATGAGGTATCACATAATTGAGAACATTGGTAACATCAATGACATTGAGGTGTTGGGAGGCAAAATTGATAGTGAGACCAAGGTTGATATCGTCCTCCAGAGCTTACCTCAATACTTTGAGTGGTTTCGGTTGAACTACAACATGAATCAAAGGTTGTATACATTATTTGAGCTCTTGGCATAGTTGGTGTTAGCTGAAGGTCTTTTTCAATAGAAGAAACAGGCTTTTGTCACAGTCAAAGCTGAAACATTATCGGCCCGGGCCTGGTAAAAAACTCACATTCATGTTATGCATTTCAGAATCAAAATTCTTGACCAGACCTAGACTATAGCACAATCGCTATTCCAACCCTTGCTTGAAATAACATTGTGCAAGATCTTGATTTACGCTTATTTAATTTGTCATGCAACAAATAACTTCTAATTAAAGCGGAAGTTTAGAAAATACCTCTTGAAGCGTAAACTCGGGCGATCGCTTGTATGACTTAAGACTAAACTCGAACCTTGTGTGGGCAATGATCCAACGATCAACAATTCTCTACAATCCACTTGAAATGAGCTGCTGGAAAAACCACCAGAACCGCTCACCACCAGCGCGTGTATCACACCCGCCACCTAGAGGAAACCCACACGTCACTGCCTCACCACCACGCGCCACCAAAACACAAGAAGAAATCCGGTAGCTTAGTCTTGGGAAGCGGGCTGCCGCTAGGAGCTAAGAAATCCAACTTTGAGAAATTAATTCTCTCTCTAGGATTTTCTATCTATAGTTTTTTTGTCTTCAAAACTTATGAATTGTGTGTTATAGAATTGCTAATCCATTGTCTATATATAGAGCTACTAGAGAGACACTAAGTTAGTTTAGGATTGGCCTTTCTAATGGGTTTAGGTAATTAATTAGTTTCCAAATCCAATTAGGTAACTAATCTAATAGGATAATCCAAATCCAATTAGATTTTCTAATCTCTAGAATTTCCTAATTCTAATTTAAACTTAAGACTTAATTAATTAAATAAATAATTTAACTTTGTTAATTACTTAATTAACCCTTTGGAATAATTAATATAATAATTAATTCTAGTTATTCAATTAATCCACTACAAAATTAATTGTACCACTAACGGATTAATTTTGGCACTACCATCCTACACCAGAATTGCTTCCGGAACAACTAAATTAATTTATTCTTAATCTCCCCACATCACAGATTAGTGCTTATTAATTTGTTAATTTACTGATAAATTAATTAATTAACTTCTTTAATTCTGAGATTAGTACCACTCGACCTTTTTAATATATTGGACATAAGTCCATCGGCCAGGTTTAGTATAATAACCATAACGAGCCCATCTCTGGAGCACCATCACCCTGGACGCACTGGTACATGATTATCTTTCGACAAGCAGTAGCACACCAAGTAACTGAACACGCGTACCCAACCTGTCGAGACTATTGGCCACAAATGACCTCACCCATTGGTAGATCAAAGTGCACTATGTCTAATCCTCATGCCCACTTAAGTATAGGGATTAAGAGATAGAATACTAAGAACAAATTGTCTATTAAATCAGTACAAGACAAATCATTCTAAATGGTCAAGTTCAATACGCCCCGGGCATATCTATATGATTTAATTAGTTTAGACAAACAAATTTTTTGAATCACATGATTCAATGAGCTCGTAAGGTTTACTATACTAAACCCGGCCGGTGGACTTTATGTTCGATATAATAAGAAAGTCGAGTGGTACTAATCTCGAATACCAAAAAGTTAGTAAATTAATTTGTCAATAAATTAAAGAACCGACGAGCACTAAATCTTTGATGTGGGGAGATAGAAGAATAATAAAATGAGTGGTAGTTTCATAATTGGCCCGTTAGTGGTGCGACCAATTATGCGTTTGACTAATGGACAAAGTGAATTAATTAATCCTAAAGGTTTGATTAATATTTAATTGACCAAGTGGATTAAGAAATTAATTCATATAAAATTAAATTAACGAAGTGGGTTAAGAAACTAATTTGAAAGGCTCGATTGGAGTTGATTAGTCTAGGAAAGACTAAGGGGGTCAACGAAAGTCAAGCACTAAGGCCCAACTCAAAAGCCCACTAGGTCTCCCAAGGTCCTCCCTATAAATAGATAATGTTAGGCACATTTGAAGACAATTAGAAACCTTGTAGGCAAATGCCTTAGAGTGAGAAAGACAAGCCTACAGAGAGAATTCTTTTTTCCTTATTGAGAATTCTTTTTTGAAATCGGTTTGCGATTTTTCTTGTTCGAGAAACTCAGCCCACAATTGTAGAAGGCCAAGACCACCGCCCGAAAGTTCGAACGCTGCTTGAGAAGTTCGTTCGCCACTTTTCTAGGCCGTTTTGGTGCATTTTCATTGTGGGCTTTGTGATTTTGTTGGGTTGATCTTTGGCTTATTCCTTTTGGTTCGCTAAAGTCTATATCTACTAGCAAATAGCTTACCCACTAAGTTTTATTGAGGTGGTGTGTGTTTTCAGATTTGAATCAAGTTTCCGGGCTAGATCTGTTTTTCAGATATGTGAGTTTCTTGAAGTGGGTTTCTTTGGATTTCTTTGCTAGTTTCTTTAGCCACCTCGTAGTCCCTTGTCCACCCAAGTTCGAGGTTGTTTGGAGTTATCCTTATAATTCTGAGTGGATTTCGCTTTCCCAAAGTTTTGATTTTCTATATTGCTTAGGACTTCGCTTCAAAGGTATAATCTTTATTTATTGCTTTAGTTAAAGATTTAATCTTTGAGCGTCGTTTTAATAAATTGAACTAGTATAAGCCTAGATCCGATCAGAGAAAATGAATTTGAGCCTGAGCCGAGTCAAAAGTCTCTGACTCTGGAATGCATAGCACGAAAGTGAGATTTTTTATTTAGCTCGAGCTTGTTCTGTTTCATTCAAATTGGTATCAGAGTGAGTGTTTTTGGCTTTATACTTGTTCGATTTATTACATGGCTTTATTTTGGCATTGTTATTTTGCATTGTCGATTTAAATTAACAGGTGGTTATTATTCCCGGCTATTATGGTTGATTTAATTTTCATTCATAAACCCCGGGACATGTCCGTGCTTGTTTTGTTTTTTGAATGGAAATGCCTGTAATAGTAATAACCACGAGCTGGAAGCCATGTAGGATTAGATAAATCTTCTAGTAGGATTTTATCTAATGTTGTCGTCTCTAAATTCCTAAAAAATGCCTTTGTATATGGGAATTTATGTATTATGACGAAGATGTTATTTTAGGAAACTCGTATTCGTGGGTTTTGGTTTATCATAATTTTGGGTGATTCCTTATTACGTAGAAAACCAAGAAAAACACGGATGAGTTAGGAGGAACCAAATAATGGGTCGTTATAGGCAAAGAGAATTTATGGTTTTTTGGTTTGTCGTAATTTTTGGGAGATTCCTAATTACGTGGTAAACCTTGAAAAACCGAATACATTCTAATGGACCTTATAACGAGTTAGAATGATGCGATAGGACGTGCTGAAGGAAAACAGAACAACCCCGGGCTAAATCGAAAATCTCACTTTCGTGCAATGCATTCCAGAATCAAAAACTTTCGTCAAAGCTCAGGCTCAAATTAATTTTCCCCTTAATGGACCTAGGATAATACTTATTTATTTTATTAAATCGACTAACAACGCACAAATATTTGACCTTTAATTAAAATCAGAAAGTCTAAAGGTTATACCTTTGAAGCGAAGTCCTTAGCAAATAGAAAACCAAAACTTTTGGCAAGCGAAATCCACAAGAAATCCAAATAATAACTCCAAATCGACTTTGAACTAGTGTGGGATAGTGTCTATGGAGTAGCCCAAAGAAAAACAAAGAAATCCCAAGGAAACCCACTTTGAAAAAACTAAATCTGCCATAAATAGAATCAGCCCGAAGACTCTAATAGCTACTGCCACCGGCCACTGGGATTCCTAAAGGTCCGGCCACCCAACCGCCACTCCCTAGCCGTGATCTAAATGGTCACCACCACAGATCACCAACACAAGAAAGAGATCGATGCGATGAGCAACCGAATCACCACGCTGGGAAGTCGAACGGCCGCCGATGAACTCGCCAGAATCAGAAAATCGCGGGGCTGAAATCCGAACGGTCGGTCGGCAGAAAAAGAGTTTGGGCAATTGTGGGCTAAGTTTAATCGAAGTAGCAAGATCGAAATCAACTTCGAGAAAAATCAGGAAGAAAAATCTCTCTCTTTATTTCTCTTTCTCACTCTACAGTTGCCTCTTTAAGTTTTTTTTATGTCTTCAAATGCTTAACAAGGGATATTTATAGGGAGCTTGTAAGGAGACCTAGTGGGCCTTTGAGTTGGGCCTTTTAATTTGACTTTCGTTGACTCCTTAGTCTTTCCTTGACTAGTCAACTCCAATCGATCCTTTCAAATTAATTTCTTAACTCACTTTGTTAATTTAATTTAGTCGAACCCTTAGGATTAATTAATTAATATAGAATTAATTTATTAATCTACTTTGTCAATTAAATATTAATTAAACCTTCAGGATTAATTAATTCACTTTATTCATTAGTCAAATACATAAGCAGTTGTACCACTAACGGACCAATTATCGAACTACCGCAAAAAAATGACTTTACATCGCACCACTTTATTTGTCTTCTATCTTCCCACATCAAAGATCTAGTGCTCATCGGTCTATCAATTCACTGGAAATTAATTCATTGACTTCTTGGTATCTGAGATTAGTACCACTCGACCTTCTTATTATACCGGATGTAAAGTCCACTGGCCATATTATACCGGACGCAGCAGTTGCTGCGCCAGCCGCAGCAGCAGCAGGCGGCAGTTGTTACGCGCTGTTGGGCAGCGCGTGCGGCCCATTCGGGCTGCGGTTTTAGCCCATTTTTCCTCCAGTTTTTCGTTTTTGAAGTTCAAGACTCTCTTCATCGAGTGACGTGACGAGACACAAGATTAAGGCAGAAGATGGAAGCAATTAAAACCATAATAGTCAGGGAATTTATTTTTTGTATTTATTTCCTGTATTTATTGTTTTAATTCTTATGCTTTATTTTTATGTTGTATTTTAGATGCATGATAATAAAGCATATTGGTTTTATGGTTGCATATAACTTAGGGTTAGTTAATTGCATGTTAAAACTAGAAAAACCCTCAATTTGTAAATCTATGTGGGAGCGGGTTGGTTTAATATTCCCATCGCCATCATTACGGGTTCATATGCGATGTGGGTGGGCTTGCACGTTGGTATTAGGGCCTTCCTCCGTTCGGATGAATCCAGCCTCGAGATCGCTAGATTATGAATTTATGAGTAAGAAGAGTAGTTAATGAACTTGGTTCTTCACAAACGAATGTAGGTTAGCGTAAACGTCCACACTGCGTGGCTTGCGAGAATCCCGGTGAATGAGATGTTGGCAAATTATAATTATTGTTTTGAGAGAAGTCAATAATTAATAGAATTTCATGTTTTTGAAATTCTAGGTTAATAACAGAAACATTGTCTTTTTGTTAATTTTACACTTTTATCGATATGGCATTCAACCCCTTAGCTGCTATTTTAATAGATAATAAATTAACTGCACCTAATTATGTCGATTGGAGTCGTAACTTGGACATTGTCCTTATGGCTGAGAGCACTCATGTGAGAGATCATGTTATTAACGTGATTAGTAACATTGACAAGGATGAGGTAGTGGGAGGCGAAATCGTTGGTGAAACCAAAGTCGATATTGCCCTCCGGAGCTTGCCTCAAAGCTATGAGCAGATTTGGTTGAACTACAATATAAGTAAGATGTTGAGTACTTCATCCGAGCTCTTGGAAGAGTTGGTGGTGGCTAAAAGTCTTCTTCATGAGAAATAGCGAGCTTTAGTCGCAGTCAAATCTTTAGAATCTTCTTCTGAGCCTGAGGCTGGAAAGAAGAAGAGAAAGCTTGGGGGAGTAGCTAGCAAGGCACAAATAGCACCTAAGCCAGATATTACAAAGAAGAAGTCGAAACACAAGTGCTTCAAGTGCAATAAGACGGGACATTGGAAATTGGATTGTCCAAAGCTTAAACGTACGATAGTTTCTGCCCTAATTACTGAGACATGTTTAGCGGCGATTCCCACAGATACTTGGTGTGTGGATTCAGGTGCCATTGACTATGTTTGTAATTCATTGCAAGGGTTCCAAGTGACCCGGAAGCTTAGAGAGGGTGAATTGGATATCTACCTGGGAGACACTACAAGAGTGTTAGTAGAAGCAGTGGGAGTAGTTACTCTGAATTTTGAGAATTCTAGTTTAGAGTTAGTTAATTGTCTTTATGTACTGAGTTTTAGAAAGAAACTTATTTTGGTTTCTAATCTCTTGATGAACGGTTATAAGTTTGTTTTTTCTGATGAGCCCGTATTTATTAGAATAAATGGGAAACTTATTTGTTCTGCTTCATTGGCTAACAATTTATTTGTGGTTAACTCTAATTCCCATGTTGCGCAAAACATAGAAACAGATAGCTCTTTATCTAACATTAATAAGAGGAAGAAACCTTCTGAAATGAATCAAACTTATATTTGGCATCTCAGGCTAGGTCATATAAACCTTAGTAGGATTCAGAGGTTAGTCAATGATGGACCTTTAGGTTCATTAGAGATTGACAGTTATGCAACCTGCGAATCTTCCTTGGAAGGTAAGATGACCAAGAGACCTTTTAAGGCAAAAGGTTATAGAGCTAAGAAAGTATTAGAGTTGATTCATTCTGACTTGTGTGGTCCATTGACGGTCCAGGCACGAGGTGGGTTCAAGTATTTCGTGACATTCACGGATGACTACTCAAGATAAGAGTACATTTACCTAATGCGTCACAAGTCCGAATGTTTTGGCAAGTTCAAAGAGTTTCGGGCAGATGTGGAGAAATATCATGGTAAGAGTATCAAGACACTGCGTTCAGATCGTGGTGGGGAGTACCTATCCCATAAATTTCGAGAATACCTCAGAGAGGTCAGAATTAAGTCTCAGTTGTCTGCACCTGGCAGGCCACAGCAGAACGGTGTAACAGAAATGAGGAATTGGACTCTCATGGAAATGGTTAGGTCTATGATGAGCTATAGTGATTTGCCAAGTTCGTTCTGGTTATATGCCTTAGAAACGGCGATGCATATTCTTAATCTTGTACCATCTAAAACCGTGCCTTCAACCCCATTGGAGTTGTGGAATGGGCGCAAGCCCAGTATAAGACATCTCAGAATTTGGGGTTGCCCAGCACATATGCTTAAGGTAGATACGGCTAAGTTAGATGCGAGAACTGAATTAATGCTGTTTGGAGGATATCCTAGGGGTACGAAAGGTGGTCTGTTTTATAGTCCTAAAGATCAGAAAGTGTGGTTAGTACCAACGCTACATTTTTGGAAGAGGACTATGTCTTAGACCACAAGCCCAAGAGTAAGATAGTACTAGAAGAGCTTAGACGACAAACTACTAATCCTGATGCACCTGCACAAGTAGATACACCACACACTGCACATGATATCACAGATGATACGCCTACACAGGTGGTGCCTCGTCGTAGTGGGAGGGTTGTGAGACAGCCCGATAGGTTCATTGGCATGGGAGGGGCTTCAGACCTAGTCCTAGGTGCGTCTAAACCTGACCCGGTTAACTACAATGAGGCTCTCTAAGATAAAGATGTAGAGTCTTAGCGTAAGACAATGATATCCGAGATGGGGCCAATGGACCACAATCAAGTATGAGAGCATGTGGACCTGCCAGATGGGTTCAAGCCCATTGGATGTAAGTGGGTCTACAAACGTAAGAGAGGACCTGACGGGAAGGTGGGAACCTTTAAAGCTAGGCTGGTGGCGAAGGGGTATACTCAGAAAGAGGGAATTGATTATGAGGAAACCTTCTCCCTGGTAGCCATGCTTAAGTCGATCCGGATTCTCTAGGCCATAGCTGCTCATTTAGACTATGAGATTTGGCATATGGATGTCAAGACAGCTTTCCTAAATGGAAGTCTTGAGAAAACCATCTTTATGCAGCAACCAGAGGGATTCATTAAAAAAGGCCAAGAGCATAAGGTTTGCAGGCTTAAGAGGTCCATTTACGGACTTAAGCAGGCATCCATATCTTAGAACATCCGGTTTGATGAGGTAATCCAGTCCTTCAAATTTACTCAGTATCTGGATGAACAATGTGTGCATCGCAGACATGATAGAACTCATTGGTGTTTCTTGTACTTTACGTATATGACATTCTATGGATTGGCAACAACAAGAAAGTGTTATCAGACGTAAAGACATGGTTGTCCAAGCAGTTTGATATGAAAGACTTAGGGAAAGCGGGATATATCCTTGGGATTAAGATAATTAGAGATCGTATAAAACATTCGTTAACGCTCTTCCAAGCTTCATACATTGATACAATTCTGGCCCGTTTTAACATGCAGAACCCCAAGAAAGGTTTTGTACCTTTCAGACATGGAGTGTATCTATCTAAGAAACAGTCCCCTAAGACTGTTGAGGAGATAGAGGCTATGAAGACAGTTCCTTATGCTTCGGCAGTAGGAAGTCTCATGTATGCCATATTGTGTACGAGGCCTGAAATCTGTTATGTCGTTGGCATGGTAAGAAGATATCAGTGTAACCTCAGGAAAGCTCATTGGGAGGCAGTAAAATGCATTCTTAAGTATTTGCGCAAAACAAGGGACCAAGTTCTGGTCTATCAGGCACTTGAGCTGGTACCCTGAGGTTACACATATTCAGATTTCTAAGGCAATAGGGACAAGAGCAAGTCTACCTCAGGGTATGTGTTTACTCTGAGAGGTGGAGCCATAGTTTGGTGGAGTGTCAAGCAGAAATGCGTGGCGGACTTTACCATGGAGGCTGAGTACGTTGCCGCATCAAAGACAGCGAAAGAAGTAGTATGGCTTAAAAACTTTCTAGTTGACTTAGATGTGATTCCTGGTTTGTAGAAGTCTATCACGGTTTATTGTGATAACAATGGTGCAGTAGCAAACTCGAAGGAACCACGAGCCCACAAGGCGAGTAAACATATACAACGCAAGTACCACCTGATACGAGACATCGTAAAGAGGGAAGACGTGGTCATGGCTAAGATAGCATCAGAAGATAACCTTGCAGATCCGTTCACGAAGACATTGACTTCAAAAGTCTTTGAGGCTCACGTGGAGGGCATGGGAATCAGTTACTTAGGAGAGCCATGATAGTTTTTCTAGATATATAGCAGTAGAGTGTATAGGAGTTGTATGTAGGTGTATACTTAAAGCACAGCTTAAGCATTAGTGGGAGATTGTTGGAGTTGAATACATAAGCTATGCTTGTGTTGTACTTTTTCCCAGTAATATATTGATTTATGTTTTGGTTATATCTTGTTGTGCATTAATTGTCTATTTATATTATGTATTTAGATGATGAGGTGTCTTGTGTGACACAGTAGATCTCATCATTAGTTGAAAGATATAATATATAAATGAGGTTCGTAACCGAGACAACTTTGGACAAACTATCGGTTTAGGTTATTATGTGATTCGGATAATTGGTTTGTCTAAAGTAATTGAATCATATAGATATGCTCAGGGCGTATTGAACATGACCTTTAAGAATGATTTGTCTTGTACTGATTTAATAGACAAATCATTCTTGGTATTCTATCTCTTAATCCATAGACTCGAACGGGCATGAGGATTAGACATAGTGTACTTTGATCTGCCAAAGGGTGAGGTCACTTGTGGCCAATAGTCTCGGTAGGTTGGGTGCGCGTGTTTAGTTACTGGTGTGCTGCTGCTTATCGAAGGGAAACCATGTACCGGTGCGTCCGGTGTGATGGTGCTCCCGAGATGAGCACGTAAAGTTTATTATACTAAACCAGACCGGTGGACTTATGTCTGGTATAGTAAAAATGTCGAGTGGTACTATTCTCAGAATTAAAAAGGTTAATTAATTAGTTTGTAAGTAAATTAATTTATTAACGAGCACTATATCTTTGATGTGAGGAGATTATGAATATAATATTATTAAGTTATTCTGGAAGCAATTCTAGTGTAGGGTGGCAGTGTCATAATTAATTCGTTAGTAGTACGATTAATTATGTATTGGGTTGTTGACAAAGGTAGATTTAATTAATGAAGTAATTAATTAATTCTTGTGTCAGTTGGTTGTGAATCATACTAGGAACTGGTTTGGGATAAGTGAATCCCTGTGTCAGTTGGTTGTGAATCATACTAGGAACTGGTTTGGGATAAGTGAATCCCTATATCAGTTGGTTGTGAATCATCCCAGGAACTGGATTGGGATAAGTGAATCCCTGTGATAGTTGAATGTGTATCAGTCCAGGAACAGGATTGAAGGAAAATATAAACCCAGTAGGAAGTGCAATCCTAAACCAACTTGGGGTCTCTCTTGCAACTCTATATATAGACAAGGGATTAGCTACTCATGACACACAATTCCATAGATTCATAATTCAAGAATCTAGAGAGAGAAAATCCTAGAGAGAGAAATTTTTCTCTCTCCAAGTTTGATTTTTCAACCAATTTTGCTACTGGTTTTGGTTTATTTTGGCCGAATTTTGCCCTTGTTTTTACCAGCTGCGCTCAGCTTTCTCCCTCTCCGGGCAGTGCATTTAAAGTACGTGCCAGGTGCAGCGATGTTAGAATTTTCTAGCAGGTGGATTGTGGTGATTAGCTGATCAATTGATTTCAAGTTCATTGCCCACACAACGTGAAGTCAAAGTCTTGAGGCTTACAAGAGAATCACCTGAGTGCACGCTTCAAAGATACTTTTCTAAGATTCCACTTTTAATTAGAAATTTTTGTTGCGTGGTAAATCGAATAAGTGCAAACCCAGATCCTGTGGCAATCTTTCAATAGTGAATTGACTATTTCATTTTAAGGTTTAGGCTTAGAGACAACGTGTTATCTCCTTAATCTCGTACCATCTAAGTGTGTACCTTCGACCCCAGTAGAGCTGTGGACTGGGTGAAAACCTAGTTTAAAACATCTTAGGATCTGGGGTTGTGCAACATATGTGCTTAAGGCAGATGCAGCCAAGATAGATGCGAGATTTGAGATTATCCTTTTTGTAGGCTAACCCAAGGGAACGAAAGGTGGTCTGTTTTATAGTCCTCAGGATCAGAAGGTGGTGGTGAGAACCAATGCCAAGTTTGTTGAGGATGACTATGTTTTAGATCACAAGGCAAAGAATAAGGTAGTATTCCAAGAGATTAGGGGTCAGTCCACTATTCCATATGCACAAGTACAGGAAGACACACCACAAGAGGCTGCACACAATATCACAGATGATGCTCTTACACAGGCTATGTCTCATCGTAGTAGGAGGGTTGTCAGACAGCCCGAGAGGTACATGGGTTTGGCAGAGAGCGATGATTCTTGGGTCTAGCTACAATGAGGCTCTCCAGAATAAAGATACTGATTCTTAGAAGAGAGTGATGATTATTGAGATGGGTTCTATATACTCAAATCAGGTCTGGGAGCTGGTAGACCTTCCTTATGGGTTTCGGCCTATTGGGTGCAAATGGGTCTACAAGCGAAAAAGAGGATCTGATGGGAGGATTGGGACCTTCAAGGCTAGGCTTGTGGTGAAAGGGTATACTCAGAAAGAGGGTATCAATTATGCAGAGACCTTTTCCTCGGTTGTTATTCTTAAGTCGATCCGGATTCTCTTGGCCATAGCAGCATATATGGATTATGAGATTTGGCAGATGGACGTCAAGACAGCTTTCTTTAATAGAAATCTTGAGGAGACTATCTTTATGCAGTAACCAGAGGGTTTCATTGTTCAGGGCCAAGAACACAAGGTATACAGGCTTAGGATGTCCATTTATAGACTTAAGCAAGCATCCAGATCTTGGAACATCCGTTTTGACGAGGTTATCTAGTCCTATGGATTCACTCAGTGTTCGGATGAGCAGTATGTTTATCAAAGGTGTGATGGTCATACGGTGGTATTCTTCATACTTTACGTAGATGACATCCTTCTGATTGGCAACAGTAAAAAGGTGTTGTCAGACGTAATGGCATGGTTGTCCAGGCTATTTGATATGAAGGATTTGGGAGAGGCTTGACATATCCTTGGGATCAAGATTATTCGAGATCGTAGGAGACATTCTCTGACACTCTCCCTGGCATCCTACATAAATATGATTTTGGCCCATTTTAACATGCAAAACTCTAAGAGGGGTTCACTACCTTTCAGCCATAGAGTGCATCTATCAAAGGAGCAGTGTCCCAAGACTGCTGAGGAGATAGATGTCATACAGGCGGTACCCCATGCTTCTCAAGTGGGTTGCCTCATGTATGCTATGTTATGTATGAGACCTGATATTTGTTTTGCCATTAGCATGGTTAGCAGATATCAGAGTAACCCTTGGAAGGCTCACAAGAGGCAGCAAAATGCATTCTCAAGTACTTGCGCAGGACGAGAGATTATGTCCTAGTTTATTGAGCGCAGGAGCTTGTACCATTGGGTTATACAGATTTGGACTTTCAAGGTGATTTGGACAATAGTAAGTCTACCTCTGGGTTTGTGTTTACTCTAGAAGGTGGAGCCACAGTATGCAGAGTGTCAAGGAGAAATGCGTGACGGACACCACCATGGAGGCTGAGTACGTTGCCGCATCAGAGGCAGCGAAAGAAGCTGTATGGCTCCGGAGCTTCCTGATGGACTTAGATGTGGTTCCTGAGTTGCCTAGGTCTATCACATTTTACTGTGATAACAATGGTGTAGTTGCTAACTCGAGGAACCACGAGCCCACAATGCGAGTAAACACATAGAGCGCAAGTACCACCTAATACTAGAGATCGTAAAGAGGGGAGACGTGATCGTGACCAAGATAGCTTCAGATGACAACCTTGTAGATATTTTCACAAATTCATTGACACCAAAGGTCTTTGAGAGACATGTGGAGGGCATGGCACTCAGATTCTTGAGGTAGCCATGTGAGTGAGCTTAAAGGTGTTGCAGGATCGTGTTTAGGCATTTAATTCAAAATTAAACGGCAGAATCCCTAAACACTACAGATCGGGTCTTACCCTTGATGAGTAATCGGTTACGCACGTCGCCTGGCTTCTCTGAGAAGATGGCGTTTCGTCATCTTTCCTTTTAACACTTCCTTGAAGCGTCCTCTACTCTAAGGCACCGGAGTTCTTCGATGCTAGTAAATTCCTGTGAAAGAAGTTTTGCTTTTGGAAGAGAGAGAGAGAGTTTTTTACGAGAGGAAAAATAGAAAACAATTTTCTAGTTTTTAAAATTCTGTCTCTAACTTTTCTCTCAACAGACTTATTTAATAAACTAAGTCTGATAACCAAAATCCCACAAGCACCAGGTGGTTAATAAAATAAAATATTTAATATTATAAAATATAATATAATATTTTACTTTTACTGATTTGGGTTTTACTTGACCCATGGATCAAACCATTTACTCATGGATCAGACTGATGGGTCAAGAACCTCAATTGCAACTAGGTCCCTTGATTTGTCAGTCTCTCTCAATTCTTCCTGAGTAATTAATTAACTATTAATTAATACCCCGAAACTTCTCAATAATATTTAACTAAACTATTTAATTTAATATTATTCTTCTAAGTATAACAATTATACCTAGTACCATCAAGAATCTTCGAACTCACTTACGTGCAATCCTGTAGGTTCATTCCAAATTTACAATGGATAAATTAATCTCATAGATTAATCCATAAATCATCAGTGGCCTCTAGCAAGACATGATAACTACTCAATTTAGAATGGATGGTCGAATGATGATTCAACGCAACCTTTCTAAGCATACTATGCACGGTCCTCTACATCGATATCACGTTTAGCATAAGGCATGGAACCATCATCCTTATTAAGCTAAACAATTTTACTTGATCTCTCAGTGACACTGATTCTATTCGAGCAAATGATAACAATTATCATTTCTCGGGCATGGCATGCACTTCTCAGTTCACTATCAAGTGGCCCGAATATCATCTCTCACTTAAAAAGATTTGTAGTCCCATCACTTCACCTATATATCTTAGCGTGACTCATAGTGTACCCAATCATACCCATACTTGGCAACCTGTTACAGTCCCATTAGGCGTATGTCAAAGTACACCATAATTCACCTAAGACCATGCAGCGATTTCAGGTCTAAGGATCCTCGTACGAGTATGCTCAAAAGAATCACTCATGATCTATTACTCCATGGAGTGTTTCTTTTAGCGGATTGATTTCATGAAATTAGATATGCACAAGAATATAATTATCATGAAATTAACTCATTTGATAAACAATCAATCAAGCGACAAATATCTTATTTATATAAATACCCTCAAAGTTTATTTACATAAATAGCCCTCATTAGGGCACATACACCAACAGGTGTTCTGTAGACTTCATTATGACACAAGTGTAATAACGGGTTGTACTGTCTCAGTTACGAGCATACTTTTTATATATCAATACTTTATCGAATAACGAGTTGCCCTCCACATGTCTAATGACAAAGTAGAACCCGCTATTACACTGTTGTCATAATGAAATCTACAGAACACCTTTAAGCTCACTCACATGGCTCTCTCAAGAATCTGACTCCCATGCCCTCCACATGTCTCTCAAAGACCTTTGGAGTCAATGACCTTTGTCTATCTTGGCCACGGTCACATCTCACCTCTTTACGATCTCTCGTATCAGGTGGTACTTACGCTCTATGTGTTTACTCGCCTTGTGGGATCGTGGTTCGCTCAAGTTAGCAACTGCACCATTGATATCATAGTAAACTATGATAGACCTAGGCAACTCAGGAACCACATCCAAGTTCATAAGGAAACTTCTGAGCCATACAGCTTCTTTCACTGCCTTTGATACGACAACGTACTCAGACTCCGTGGTGGAGTCTGCCATGCATTTCTGCTTGACACTCTGCTATACTTGGCTCCACCTCCTAGAGTAAACACAATCCCAGAAGTAGACTTACTCTTGTCCATATCACCTTGAAAGTCCGAATCTATGTAACCCAATAGTATAAGCTCCCGCGCTCTATAAACTAGGACATGATCTCTCGTCCTGCGCTCTATTTTACTGCCTCCCAGTGAGCCTTCCTAGGGTTACTCTGATATCTGCTAACTATGCCAACGGAAAAGCAAATATCAGGCCTCTTACATAACAAAACATACATGAGGCTACCCAATGCAGAAGCATAGTGTACCGCCTGTATGGCATCTATCTTCTCAGTAGTCTTGGGACACTGCTCATTTGATAGATGCACTTCATGCTTGAAAGTTAGTGAACCCCTCTTGGAGTTCTGCAAGTTAAAACGGGCTAGAATCGTGTCTATGTAGGATGCCTGGGAGAGTGTCAGAGAACGTCTCCTACGATCTCGAATAATCTTGATCCCAAGGATATGTCTAGCATCTCCCAAATCCTTCATGTCAAATTACTTGGACAACCATGCCTTTAGGTCTGACAACACCTTCTTACTATTGCCAATCAGAATGATGTTATCTACGTAAAGTACGAGGAACACCACAGTATCACCATCACACCTGCGATATACACACTACTCATCCAGACACTAAGTGAATCCATAGGACAGGATAACCTCGCCAAAATGGATGTTCCAATATCTGGATGCTTGCTTAAGTCCATAAATGGACCTCCTAAGCCTGCATACCTTGTGCTCTTGGCCCTGAACAATGAAACCCTCTGGTTGCTGTATAAAGATGGTCTCCTTAAGATTTCTATTAAGGAAAGCTGTCTTGACATCAATCTGCCAAATCTCATAGTCCATATAAGCAGGTATAGCTAAGAGAATCCAGATCGACTTAAGCATGGCTATAGGGGAAAATGTCTTCTTATAATCGATACGCTCTTTCTAAGTATACCACATCGCCACAAGCCTAGCCTTGAAGGTCTCAACCCTCTCATTAGATTCTCTCATTCGTATGTAGACCCATTTGCACCCAATAGGTTGAAATCCATCAGAAAGGTCTACAAGCTCCTAGTCCTGATTTGAGTCTATAGAACCCAACTCAGCAATCATCGCTCTCTGCCAAGAATCTGCATCTTTATCCTGAAGAGCCTCATTGTAGCTAACTGGGTCTGTTTCATGAGTGCCAGGGATGAAGTCTGAAGACTCACCCAAACCCATGTACCTCTTGGGCTGTCTGACAACCCTCCCACTATGACGAGGCACAGGCTGTGTAAGAGCATCATCTGTGATAGTGTGTGCAGTCTCTTGTGGTGTGCCTTCCTGTACTCGTGTATCTGTAATATTGGACTGACCCTTATGCTCTTCCAATACTACCTTGGTCTTTGCATTGTGATCTAAACCATAGTCTTCCTCAAGAAATTTTGCATTGGTGCTCACCACCACCATATAATCATGAGGACTATGGAATAGACCACCTTTCGTTCCTTTGGGGTAGCTTACGAAAAGTATAATCTCAGACCTCGCATCTAGCTTGGCTACATCTTTCTTAAGCACATATGCTGGACAACCCCAAATCCTGAGATGTCTCAGACTAGGCTTTCGCCCAGTCCACAGCTCTACTGGGGTCGAAGGCACAGACTTAGATCGTACGAGATTAAAGAGATAACATGCTGACTCCAAGGAAAATCCCCAAAATGAAATAGGCAATTCACTATAACTCATCATCGATCCAACCATATCCATACGAGTTATATTCCTCCTCTCTACTACACCATTCCGCTGAGGTGTGTCAGGTACAGACAATGGGACTGAACACCCTCCTCTGACAAATAGGACCTAAATTCACTAGAGAGGTAATTGTCACCATGATCAGATATCAAGGCCTTGATACTCATACCCAGATGGTTCTCTACCTTAGCCTTAAACTCTTTGAACTTGCCAAAACATTTAGACTTGTGGCACATCATGTATATGTATCTATATGAAGAGTAATTATCCGTGAATGTCACGAAATACTCATAACCACCTCTAGCCTGAACTGACATATGCCCACACAAGTAATAATGAATCAACTATAAGACTTCTTTGGCCCTGTACCCATTTGCCTTTGAAGGCCTCTTGGTCATCTTACCCTCCACGCAGGACTCACAGGTCGGATAGCTATCAATATCCAATGAGTTTAAAGACCCATTGTTGACCAACCTTTGAATTCTACTAAGGTTGATGTGACCGAGGCTCAGGTTCCAAAGATAAGTTTGATTCAGAGGGGAAGACTCCTTTCTCTTACTATGATTCGGTGATGAGTTATTAGTTTCTGTATTTTGCATTACTAGGGAGTATGTCTTGATTAAAAACAGATTGTCAACTAATGTACCAGAACATATAAGCTTCTGGTTCTTTCTAATAAAAATAGAATTATTAGAAAAAACACACTTATAGCCATCCAAAATAAGTCTCAAAACTTAAAGTAAATTCTTCCAAATACTGGGTAAATATAAGCAATCTCTCAAATCTAAAACTGAGTCTGAAAAGTAAAGACATAAAACTCCCACTGAAACAATAGAAATTCTGGTATTATCCCCAAGGTAGACATGTAACTCTCTATCTCTAAGCAGCCAGGTCACTTGGAACCCTTGCAAAGAATTACAAACATGATCAGTGGCTCCTGAATTCACACACCAAGTATCTGTGGGAATAGCCACTAAACATATCTCAGTAAGTAGGGAATATTTACACATACCTCAAGGCTTTGGGCAGTCCTTCATCAAATGTCCTACTTTACTACATCTAAAACACTTGCCTTTTGGTTTTTGTTTCTTGGCAATGCCTGCCTTGGGTCCTTGATCAGCAGCTGCTGCTTTTTTGCCTCTATTCCTCTTGTGCTTCATGGCTTTGAGCCCAGCAGAGAAACCTGAGGGACCAACAGTAGCTAAGGCTTATTTCTCAATATGAGAGCTTGCCCATATTATAGTTCAACCGAAACCGCTCAAAACTGGGGGGTAAGCTCTTGAGCATGATATCGACCTGGGTCTTCCCATCAATGTCACATCTCAATACCTCGATCTCATTGATGCAACTCATCATGTCCAAAATGTGATCCCTCACTGAAGAGCCCTCAGCCATCCTAGCATTCATGAGTTTCTTCATAGCTGAATGCTTGGCTGCCCTGCCCTGATGTCAAAATATCTCCCTGAGGTTGAGCATCATATCGTAGGCTGAGGTAAACAACTGATGCTGGTGCTACAGTACACTAGACATAGAAGCCAAGATGTAGCACCGGGTCATCTCATCAGCCTTCTGCCACATCGTATATAGCTCTTGCTGCTCAGAGGTGGCATCATCGCTGGGCTTAGGGGGCACTCCACAGTGAACACGTACTTGTAAACTTCAGCGGTAAGGGCAATGCCCAGGTTACATTTCCAGTCAATGTAATTTGGACCCATAAGTTTGTTCTGATTCAGCATGATAGCTAGCGGGTTGAACGACATATCAACAATTGAAAAATAAACAGTCAAGTTTCAGTATTACTTTTTCAAAAATATTAAA
The DNA here is from genome assembly GCA_030378225.1 of Knoxia roxburghii. Lineage (NCBI taxonomy): Eukaryota > Viridiplantae > Streptophyta > Magnoliopsida > Gentianales > Rubiaceae > Knoxia > Knoxia roxburghii. The sequence goes on along the minus strand of CM059415.1, from coordinate 36,191,710 downwards.
ATCTTGAAAAACAATATAATCTCTATCAACATCTCTCACAACGGGATTAACGCAGGTCACAGGGGTGAACGTCTACACCAACCCACATTCGTTCGAGAAGAACTGAAGTTCATTAATTTCACTATCTGACCAACGATCTTATGATCAATGAAATTAATAGTCAATGCTTTTAGCCGTACACATAAATAGCATAACCTCGCAGGATGAATAATTTAAATAGTACACTAAGTGTATGTTATTACGTGGCATTTAGAATACTAATGCACCTTCAGCAGAGAGGTTTTCGCAACTTTCTCCAATTAAATTCATTATAGTCATCCCTTCAGAAATTCATTCTAGTTATATCTGTGATTGAAGACTCATCCGCATGGAGGAAGTCCCTAATGCCAACTAGCAAGTCTAACCACATCACATATGAATCCGTAATGGAGGCCATGGGGATATTTACCAACCCGCTCCCACTTAGATTTTTAAGTTTGAGGATTTTTATGTTTTAACAAGCAATATCTTAACTATGGATATTCGCACCTATAAAAACGTTGGAGTTTTAATATGCGAATAATCTACATTAGTTAATTGCACTTTACTTTTAAAAAATGGATTGGTTTTTATTCATGCAAAATAAATCAAAAACACACAATCAACGAAAAGATATAAATACAGGAAATTAAAGAAATAAAATTTCCCGACTATTATGGCCTTCTCTATCGTTGATTTCTTGACGCCTTGGTGACATGTCCCGTCATGTCGTTCCCACTCGTTATTTGGATTCCTCTTGATTCGCCCGGGTTTTCTTGGTTTTCTACGTAATTAGGAATCACCCAAAATTACGAGAAACCAAAACCCGCGAATATAAGTTACTCAAAATAATGTCTTGGTCATAATACATAAATTCCTATATACAAAGGCATTTTTCTAGGAATTTAAAGACGACAACATTGGATTAGATCCTACTACAAGATTTATCAAATCCTACACAGCTTCCAGCTTGGGGTCATTACTATTACGGACATTTCCATTCAAAAACAATACGAGCCCGGGTATGTCTCGGGGTTTATGAGTGAAAAATAAATTCTACCATAATAGCCGGGAAACTAATAACCACCTGTTTAAACATTTCGACAAAAATAATAATGCCAAAATAAGGCCATGTAATAAATCAAACAAGTATAAAGCCAAAACACTCACTTTGATACCAATTTGAAGGAAAATAGAACAAGCCCGGGCTAAATCAAAAATCTCACTTTCGTGCAATCCATTCCAAAATCGGAAACTGTCGACAAAGCTCAAGCTCAAATTTATTTTCCCTTGAACGGATCTAGGCTTACACTTATTTAATTTATTAAATCGACAAACAACCCATAAAGATTCGACCTTTAATTAAAAGTGGAAAGTCTAAAGGTTATACCATTGCATTGAAGTCCTTAGCAAATAGAAAACCCAAACTTTGGACATATATTGCTTCCAACCCATCCATATCTCATATGGAGTCTTATCTACTGCCTTAGATGGAATACGATTCAATAAGTAGGCAGCAGAAAGGAGAGCATAACCCCAAAAGGACATAGGGAGAGTCGCTTGGCCCATCATTGATTGAACCATATCTAATAGGGTACGATTCCTCCTTTCAGATACACCATTTTATTGAGGTGTTCCCGGTGGAGTTAGCTGTGAAACAATTCCACACTGTTTTAGATAGCCATCGAACTCATCACTAAGGTATTCACCTCCCCGATTAGAGCGAATAGCCTTAATCCTTCTATCTAACTAATTCTCTATTTCGTTTTTAAATTCTTTGAACCTTTCAAAAGTTTCACTTTTATACCTCATTAAGTAGACATAACCATATCTACTATAGTCATCAGTAAAAGTGATGAAGTATTCAAATCCACCTCTGGCTTGTGTGCTCATTGGTCCACATACATCCGTGTGTATTAGAGCCAATAGCTCACCTATTTTTTCACCTTCCTCATTGAAATGACTCTTTGTCATTTTGCCTTGCAAGCAGGGTTCACAGGTATCATATAATTCAAAATCAAACAACCCAAGCACTCCATCATTGTGAAGCATTTGAACTCGCTTTTCATTTGCATGGCCTAAACGATAGTGCCAGAGATAAGTTGGACTCATATCAAATTTAATTGATTTAGCCTTCTTTTCAATGTTATAAACAGGTATTTCTTGGCTCAAATCCAAGACATATAGGCCGTTGCATAAATTCGCAACTCCGTATAAAATACCATTCCGATATAAAGATAACGAATTATTACCAATAATAAAACGAAATCCTTTAATATCCAAACAAGAAATTGAAATAATATTCCTGCTTAAAGCAGTTACATAATAACAATTCTCAAGTTCAATGTTTAAACCGAAAGGTAAAGATAAAGTGTAATCTCCCATTTCAACAGCAGTAACCCTTGCCCCTTTGCCCACTCGGAGATCAACTTCACATTTCCTTGTCATCCTTCTATTTCTGAGTCCTTGCACATTAGTACAAATGTGAGCCCCACATCCGGTATCTAATGCCCATGAGGTGGACATAGAAAGATTTATTTCAATAACAAAGATACGAGCTTGTTCAAGAAACATTTCCGTCAGTGACTCATAAATCCGGAATGCTTCCAAATTCATGAACTGCTTTTGAAGCTCGCCTGTCATAGACGCGAGCATCAAGCATGTCACAACATCGGAATCGCTTTTCAGCTTATCCCATGCTCACTGAACACTAGTCGTGGCATTCTGTGGTGGTTCAGGTAAAACAGTCTCTAATACATGTAACTTCCTTTCTTGCTTGAGAACAATTCTCAAGTTTCTTTCCCAGTCTAAGATGTTTGGTCCAACCAATTTATCCTTATCCAATATACTTCTTAGAGTAAAGTTTGAGATGACATTAGTGCTAGATGATGCCATTTCTACAAAGAATTAATGCAAAATATTAAAATGAGTTTTAAAATCATTTTCCACTATAGCCTGAAATCCCAAACAATTTTGTGTTGGTGCTAGATTGTGGGCTGAAAATCCACAAAGAGTTAACCCCAGTCTTGCTTTGGCAAGTATCGTAGGGACAGGCCCTTTTGGAAGGCAACGTTCAAATTACATTCTATGTAATGTAACGCTTTCCAATTGCATACCATGCAACTTTTTGGTGTTAAGATGAACATTCCAAATGTTTGACACCATTCTATCTTTGCAAAATTAATCCCTAGTCAATTTATCGGGTCAAACTAGGATTAACTTTCCCAAGTCAAACAATCCCTGAGGGCATCACATCAATAAATACCCAAACAGTTTTTCCACATAGTGGTGTGAGTAAAGTTGGGCACCTATTATGTGAATACCCGCCGCACGAAGAAAACCTGAGGCCCTTGGACTCTCCAAGTCCACAGACGTTCGACGCTCTGGCGAGCCCCCAAGTATGGAAGTAAAATCAACTCGAGTTTTTTGGATTTTAGTTTGATCGGCTTAACATGCATTTTCGTTTTTAACATTCATTTGCATATCAAATAAATAAAATGAATAAAAGCAATGAATTGGACTCTAGTCTATTACAGGGCCTCTTAAAGTAACAAGACTTCATGTTCGGGCCTTCATTGTTGGGCTCCCATTCCTGGGCTCCACTATGGACTCCTCTTGGGCCTAACTATTACATAATTATTTTAATAGGCGCGCAGGCCCAAATTCAAATGGCTCGCAGGCCCCAACTTTTAAAACATTAATAAGCCCAATTCATGCTTTAAAACACATAAATGCATATGCTCATACAAGCCCGTTTTAATTAAGCCAATTAATTGAAAAGATTGTGTAATTGAATATTTCCAAAAGATTCTATACAATTAAAATTGATTGTGTCATAATCAATTTTAACCAATCTTTCCTTTTTCTTGTTCAATCATTTGTGACAAATGATGCATGAACATACCAAATATGTATGCAAATATTTAAACTATTTAAATAAATCATACCATATTTGAAAGCATAAATAAAGCAATAAAATTAATCAAATTAATTACTCTATTTTATTAGCTAATTATCCTAATCATATTAAGATAATTAATTTAAGATAATTTTAAAATCTTAAAATCTAATTATAACATTTTAAAATTAAAATCTAATAAGATTTGATTTAATATTCCAAAATCAAAATCTTAAAATCTTACCAAAATTGAAAAATCAGAAAATAATTTTTTTTCCTAAAATTATGGGGCAGTTTCGGTAATTTAAATAAAATTCTGGGCAATGTTTTGAGGAGGACTCAAAGGTCAGGGACCAATTTGTAATTTTAAAACTATTTTAAAATCTGAGTAATTTTAGGGTTAGGGGCGTCGGGGTAAATTTGTAAATTCACCCACTAGGGTTTTTTACCAAGCCGCCGCTAACCCTCATCTTGAACCTCAAAGCTTCTGTAATTTCGGTCTTCATTTTCGGCGCTGATCGTCTCTCCCAGCGCTGCAACTTGCAATGCCGGTCTCCAACTCGTCGACCAAAATGCTTCTGGCCACGATCGAAACTAGACCTAGCAGCAATCGCGACCATAAACCGCGGTTCCAGAATACGACCAGAGAAGACGAATTTATTCTCCGTCCGCAACCGAGGATCCCAGTCTGACGAAGTAGCTATCGCTTTTGAAGTCCAGCCGGAACCTTTCCGACTCTCTTCCAGTACCGGCAATCGAAAAATGATGCAAACCTCTTTCCAGAATCTTTCCGATGAGGTGCATTTTTTCAGTAACTTTGCAAAACGATAACCGAAAAATGAAAAACCCAGATGCAGTTCGTTTTTCCAGTAAGGAATCTCGAAAAACCCGTTTTGAAACCCCGATTTTAAAACCAATCCAAGCCATTTAAAGAATCTGGCCAAACAATTTGGTAGCCCAGAATTTAAAAAAAACCAAAACAAACTAAAACTTCCGGCAAAAGCATCCTTCGTAAACCCATAAAAGAATTTTTCGGTAAAGAAAAAGTTTTCAGCCAAGCAAGATAACAAAACCCAGACTCAGTTTTTTTCAGCAAATCACAGTACGATCGAAAGTTTGTTTCAATTCACTGGTTTTTTCTGTCAAACGAAAACAAAACAAAACCCATGAAAATCCGATGGGAAAACCCAGTTTCCCGGCGATATGCGAGCAACAAAACTACTGGCGGAACAATTCCGACCAAAACCAAGGAAACTCCAAAAAAAATGAAAAACCATTACACCAAAAACGAAAATCCCAGATTTCATTCAATTCGTTTTGGGTGAAATAAACCTAGTTGTCAATGGCTTTCAAAAATTGCAAAATCAAATTTCCCGACATCAATTTCCAAAACTGTTATTAAAATTAATTTTAATTAAAATTAAACTTTTCTCATTTAATCAAAATCAATTTTAATATTAAAACACTAAAACAGAGGCCTCGCTCTGATACCACTGTTGGGATCGGAGGCATGTTCTCAAAAAATGTTTACGCAGCGGATTCATGTCAATCTTAATTTTAGTGTTTTAATCCTATGTTCAAAATAAGTAAATCATACACTTGAAGCATAATCGGTTGCCGCGTCTGGATCCTAGATTGTTGTGGGTCAAAAACTTCTGCTCCGGTTACGTTTGTCACCACCAAAATCCTTCCATGAAGGACTCTCTACTTTTAAGCAAGAAAGTCTTCACAGATCCGGTGCTAGCCGATCTTGCCTTCAGAGAGAATTTGGGATTTTTTGTGTATCTTTGCCGGATCTGATTTTTTTAATTCAAAATCATCATCCTCCTACAATAATATCCCTAGGATATTTGTAGAGATCAAATTTCCAAAATCAGTATTGTTATCATCCAATTGTTAATTAACTGATTTTAGTCATATTCCAAATCAGTATTATAACCAAATATTATTTTACTGATTCCAAATCAGTTTTTAAATAATATTTACTGATTCCAAATCAGTATTTAAATAATATTTACTGATTCCAAATCAGTATTAAATAATACCTTAATGATTTGGGTTATACATCAAGTCCATGGATCAACCCATGACCCATGGATCAGGCTGATGGGTCAAGAACTTCAATTGCAATTAAGTCCATTGATTTATCAGCCCATCTCAATTATTCATAGGTAATTAATTAACTCTTAATTAATACCACACAACTTTTCAATAATATTTAATTAAACCATTTAATTAAATATTATTTATTTAAGTATAACAATTATACTTATTGTAGGCAAGAATACTTATTTTGCATCATCGAACTTTCTTATGTGCGATCCTAGGCCCATTCTAAATTGGCAATGGATAACTCAATCTCATTGATTAATCCATAAGTCATTAGTGGTCTCTTGCAAGACATAATGACTACGCAATTCATAATGGAGGGTTGAATGGTGATTCAACACAACCTTTCCGAGCAAAATGCGTACGATCCTCTACATTGATATCCCGTTTAGCATAAGGCACGGAACCATCATCCTTATTAGCTAAACGTTTACTTGATCTCTTAGTGACACTGAATTCATCAAGCAAATGATAACGCTTATCATTCCTTGGGCACGTTCATGCTCTTTTCAGTTCACTATCAGGTGGCCAAGATATCATCTCTCATTTAAGAGAGATTTGTAGTCCCATCACTTCACCTACATATCTTAGCGTGACTCATAGTGTACCCAATCATACCCGTACTTGGCAACCTGTTACGGTCCCGTTAGGCGTACGTCAAAGCACACTACAATTCACCTAAGACCATGTAGTGATTTATGGTCTAAGGATCCTCGTACCAGTAATACTCAAAAGAATCACTCATGATCTAATCAGTCCATGGAGTGTTTTTTTTGGCGGATCGATTTCATGAAATTAAATATGCACAAGAATATAATTATCATAAAATTAATTCATTTGATAAATTATCAAACAAATGACATATATCTTATTTACATAAATAACCCTCAAAGTTTATTTACATAAATAGCCCTCATTAGGGCACATACACCAACAGTGATGAGTTATAGTGAACTACCAAATTCGTTTTGGGGTTTTAGTTTGGAAACAACAGCTTATATTCTAAATCTTGTTCCATCTAAATCCATGCCTTCAACACCAACAGAAATGTGGATGGGGCGCAAGCCCAGTCTAAGACATCTCAGGATTTGGGGTTGTCCAGCACATGTGTTAAAGGCAGATGTGAGTAGGTTAGATTCAAGAACAGACGCAAGGTTGTTTGTAGGTTATCCCAAAGGAACGAAAGGTGGTTTATTTTATAGTCCCAAAGACCAGAATTTCATAGTTAGCACCAACGCCAGAATTCTGATAGAGGATTATATTATGGATCACAAGCCCAGTAGTAAGATCATACTAGAGGAACTTAGAGGATAATCCATGACTTCTACACCACCAGTACATGTAGATACACCAGATGATACTGCACAATGTGTTACAAGTGATGGGCCTTTACAAGTAGTACCTCGTCGCAATGGGAGGGTTTTGAGACAGCCCGAGAGGTTTATGTTCTTGGGAGAATTTTCATATTTTGTCCCATGAGAACATGAACCAGACCAAGTGACATACGATGAGGCACTCCGAGATAAAGATGTTGATTCTTGGCAAAGAGCGATGTTGTCTGAGATGTGGTTAATGGACACTAATCAGGTCTGGGAGCTTGTAGACTTGCCAGATGGTTTTCGACCAATTGGGTGCAAGTGGGTCTACAAACGTAAGAGAGGGCCCGATGGGAATGTGGAAACCTTTAAAACAAGAATTGTGGCAAAGGGGTATACTTAGAAATAGGGTGTCGATTATAAGGAAACCTTTTCCCTAATAGCTATGCTTAAGTCAACTCTTGGCCATAGCTGCTCATATGGATTATGAGAATTGGCAGATGAACGTCAAGACAACTTTCCTTAATGGAAGTCTTGAGGAGACATTTTCTTACAGCAACCAGAGGGATTCGTTGTTAAAGGGAGCATTTAGTGTGCAAGCGTAAGAAGTCTATTTATGGACTTAAGCAAGTATCCAGATCTTGAAATATTTGGCTTGATGGGGTAATACAGTCTTTTGGATTTACTCAATGTACGAATAAGTAATGTGTGTATCGCAGATGTGATAGAAACGTGGTGGTGTTTTTTGTACTTTACGTGCATGACATTCTACTTATTAGCAATAATAAGAAAGTGTTTTCAGACTTAAAGACATGGTAGTTCAAGCAGTTTGATATGAAGGACTTGGGAGAGGCTGGACATGTCCTTGGTGAAAAAACTAGTCGGTTCGGGCCCAATCAAAAATCTCACTTTGGTGCTATGCATTCTAGAATCAGAGACTTTCGAAATAGCCCAAACACTAGTACAAGTTCCTTTGAACCCGATCTAACCTATATTTGTTTGATTTACAAAGTCCATAACAAAAAGAATCTTTAATTTAATGTGGAAAGGTAAAAGATTTGACCTTTGATGCGAGTCCCTCGAAGAATAAACTTGAGAAAGATAAAAATCCAATCTTTGAAACTTCTTACATAAGAAATCCCTCGAATGCCTCCAAGAAAATCCAAAAATCGTGTAAGCTATTATCTACCGGATAGATCTCAAAAAACCCATGAAGAATCAACCAAGAAAACCCCCAGAAGAAGGAAAAACGACCAAAAAACCACCGAAAACCGACAGAAACCGCCCGTCGCTAACATCCGTGATGCAGCCGTGATTCGCCCATAAAATCTACACCGCCGGAGTACTTTTCTCAGCCGAAAAACCGTGGGCTTCACCGGATCTGTGCACTTCGATCTTGGGCTTCTCCTTTTTTGAGAGTGAGAGATCAGAAAGCCGACTTCGGGAAAGATCTTCAAGGAAAAAGATGATGTTCTCTCTCTAGGCCTTTCTCTCTCTAGAGGCAAGACTTGTCTTGCAAGACTTTCTCTTGTCTCTTAAGGTGCAAGCTTATCTAATTATAGGGAGTTTCAAGGGAGACCTAGTGGGCTTTTGAGTTCGGTCTTACTAGTTCAACTTTTAATTAATTCTTAAAGTTGTCATTAGACTTAATTAATTCCAATTGACCTAAGGATGCTTAATTAATTAAACCCACTACATTAATTGACCCAAGGATTATTAATTAAATAATTACTTAAGGAGAATTAATTAATTAATTAAATCAACTTTGTCAATTAGTCCAACACATAATTAATCATACCACTAGCGGATTAATTATGGAACTACCGCTCAAAAGGAAATTGTTTCTGGGTACCACCTTAATTATTTTTTTATCTCCCCACGTCAAAGATATAGTGCTCATCAATTTATTAATTTACTGATAAATTAATTAATCAACTTCTTATAATCCGAGATTAGTACCACTCGACTTTATTACTATACCGGACTTAAGTCCACCGGCCAGATTTAATATAATAATTCTTACGAGCTCATCTCTAGAGCACCAACACCCTAGACGCACCGTTACATGGTTTCCTTTTAACAAACATGATACAATAAGAAATCAAATGCATATACCCAACTTACTGAGATCTAAGCCTCAAGTGACCGTACCCTTTGGCAAATCAAAATACACTATGTCTAACCCTCATGCTCGCTCTAGTCTAGGCATTAAGAGATAGAATGCAATGCTCGAATTAACAACAAAGATCAGTACAAGTTAATTCGATCCTTGATCAGTCCTGCTCAATATACCCCAGGCACATCCGTATGATTCAATTAGTCTAGACAAACTAATTTCTGAATCATTAAATAACTTAAACTGACAGTATGTCTCAGTTATAAGCATTATTTATATATTATGACTTCAACTAATGATGAGATCTAATGTGTCACACCAAACACCTCATCATCTAGTCATATGATATAAATGGACAACATGTTATAATATAATGAAACACAATGGATATGAAAATGAGAAATAGTTTTCCATACAAGAAAAGATTTTAAGTATTCAAAACTAACAATTTCCCACTAATACTCAAAGCTGTAGCTTTAAATATTAAAACTGGTTTAATACATTTATTCTTCTGTCATACCATAATCTAGAGAACTCTCATGGCTCACTCAAGTATCTAACTCCCATGCCCTCCACGTGGGTCTCAGACTTTTAGAGTCAATGCTTTTGTGAATGGATCTACAAGGTTGTCTGCTAATGCTATCTTGGCCACAACCATGTCTTTCCTCTTTACAATCTCTCGTATCAGGTGGTACTTGCACTCTATGTGCTTACTCGCCTTGTGGGCACGTGGTTCTCTTGAGTTCGCAACTTCACCATTGTTTTCACAGTAAACTGTGATAGACCTTGGCAATTCAGGAATCATATCTAAATCCACTAGGAAGTTCTTGAGCCATACAGCTTCTTTCACTGCCTCTGATATTGCAACGTATTTAGCTTCCGTTGTGGAGCCTACCATGCATTTCTGCTTGACACTCCGCCAAACTATGGCTCCACCTCCTAGAGTAAATACATACCTAGAGGTAGACTTGCTCTTGTCCATATCACTTTGAAGATCAAAATCTGTATAATCCTTTGGAACTAAATCTTGCACTCAATAGATCAAATCATGGTCTCTCCTTCTACTCAAATACTTGAGGATGCACTTGATTAAAGGAAACAGATCTGGTCCGGGCTAAACTGAAAATCTCACTTTCTTGTTATGCATTCCAGAATCGGAGACTTTCGATCAAGCCCAAACTCTAAAATCATTTCCCCTAAATGGATCTAGACTTATAAATGTTCGATCTATTAAAATGACACGCTAAAAATTAAATCTTTAATTAAAGCAGAAAATAAAGATTATACCTTTGAAGTGTGTCCCTCGCCAATAAAGAAAACCAAATCTGGAAATGCAAAATCCATAAGAGAATCCCTTGAATGACTCCAAATACCCTCAAAGTCATGTGGGAATCTATCTACAGGGTAAATCTAGCATCAAACAAGATAACCACAAGAATCCCGCTTTGAAAAACTCGAATATACCCAAAACAGAAGCTGCCCGAAACACCACCGCCAAACGCGCGACACCACCTTGAAGATCCCACCGGACAGCCTTGTCTACAGCCTCGATCAGCCACTTCAACAACTCTGACAAGCCGCGATCTACACGCGCTTTACCATGGATCAATGCGCTCAAGTTAAAAGCCGAAATTACGCTCGCCGGGAAACTAAACGGTCACTGAAAAATTAAAGATTGGGCGGCGACAATAAAATGCAGCGGCTGTGATGAAAATCTGGTAGCTATGAAGAATAAAACTTTGGGCTTAGTTTTAATCGAAGAAGAAGGATTCTTAGTTGACATCGAAAAAGAACTTCGACAAGAAAGACAGAGTTCTCTCTCTAGACTACTCCTTCTCACTCTAGGATATTTGCCTTCTAATGTTTCTTATGTCTTGAAAGTGAAGACATTATGGTATTTATAGGAGCTTCAAGGGAGACCTAGTGGGCTTTTGAGTGGGGCCTTACTAATTGGATTTAATCAATTTTCTTAGTCACTAGACTAATCGATTCTTAATTAGCCCAAGGATTTTTTATTCGACCCACTTTGTCAATTAAATATTAATCGACCCTTAGGATTATTTCGTAACTCACTTTGTCAATTAAAATAAAATTAACCAAGGATGTGTTGGGTTTGAATACTAAAGATTTGCTTATATTAAATTATTTCGCAGTTTATATATCGATTAAATGTTTTAGTTAAATTGTTTATATGTTTTACATATGTTTCCCATTTATATTATCTATTTAGATGATGAGGTGTCTGGCGTGACACAGTAGATCTTATCGTTGGTTAAAAGACATAATATATAAATGAGGTTCATAACCGAAATAGTTTTGGACATACTGTCGGTTTAGGTTATTATGTGATTTAGAAATTGGTTTGTCTAAACTAATTGAATCATATAGTTAAGATATTGCATGTTAAAACATAAAAATCTTCAAACTTAAAAATCTAATGGGAACGGGTTGGTATATATCCCCATGGCCTCCACTACGAATTCATATGTGATGTGGATAGACCTACGCATTGGCCAAGGGCCTTCTTCCTTAAGGATAAGTATTCAATCCACGAGATCACTAGATTGAATTTCTAAAGGAATGACTATAGTGAGTTTAATTAGAGAAAGTCGAGACACCCTCGCTAAACGAGGGCGCATTAGTATCCTAATTAACAAACTTAGAAGTCACGTAATGTATACACTTAGTGTACCATTTATAGTATTCCTCCTAAGAGGTCACACTACTTATGTGTATGGCTAAAATCATCGACTGTTAATTTCATTGATCATAACATTGTTGGTCAGATAGTGAAATTAATGAACTTAAGTTCTTCTCGAACGAATGTGGGTTGGCATAGACATTCACCTAAAATGAACTGTGTTCATCTCATTGTGAGAGATGTTGGTGGGAGATAATATAATTTGAGGATATCAATATTTTCAGAAAAGAATACTGAAACTTGACAGTTTATTTTTAAAGTTGTTGATATGTTATTTAATCCACTTGCTGTCATTTTGAAAAAAAAAAAAACTCACCGGTCTTAATTATATTGATTAGAAGCGTAACCTTGACATTGTCTTTACTGCTGAGGGTTACAAGTATGTGTTCGTTGAAGTGTGCCCCCCAATGCCCACAGATGATTCCACTCTTGAGGAGAGAGAGGCTCACTCTAGTTGGAAGAAAGCTGATGAGATGACCAGGTGCTATATCTTTGCTTATATGTCAAGTGTACTACAGCACCAGCATCAGTAGCTGACCTCAGTCTATGAGATGATGATTAAGCTCAGGGAGATGTTCGGACATCAGGGCAGGGCAACAAAGTAGTCAGCCATAAGGAAACTCATGAATGCTATGATGGGTGAGGGTACTTCATTGAGGGATCACGTGCTGTAAATGATCAGTTGCATGAATGAGATTGAGGTTTTAGGAGGTGACATCGACGAGGAGACCCTGGTTGATATCATTCTCCAGAGTTTGCCTCCCAATTTTAAGCAGTTTTGGTTGAACTATAATATGGGCAAGCTCTCATATTCCCTTCCCGAGCTCATGACTGCATTGGTGTCTGCTGTAGTCCTCTTCTCTGAGAAGAAGTATACTTTGGCTAGTGTTGGACCTTCAGGTTCCTATACTGGGCCCAAAGCCAGGAAGCAAAAGAGGAAGAAGGGCCAGAATGCAGGAGCTGATCATGGACCCTAAGAAGGTGTTACCAAAAAGCACAAGTTGAAAGGCAAGTGCTTCAGATATGGCAAAACAGGACACTGGAAGAAAGACTGCCCAAAGCCTAGAGGTGTGACCAATTTCACCTTTGTTACTGAGACATGTTTAGCTGTGATTCCCACAGATACTTGGTGTGTGGATTCAGGAGCCACTAATCATGTTTGTAATTCTTTGCAGGGTTTCCAAGTGACCCAGCTGCTTAGAGAGGGTGATTTGCAGTTCTATATTGGGATACTACCAGAGTATCAGTTGCTGCAGTGGGAGTTGTTAAGCTTATCTTTTTAGATTCTGTTTTAGTTTTGAGACATTGTCTTTATGTACCCAGCTTTAGAAAGAATTTACTTTCAGTTTCTAAGCTGATTTTGGATGTTTAAAAGTTTGTTTTTTCTGATGATTCTTTTTTTATTCGAAAGAACAAGAAACTTATATGTTCTAGTGTATTGGTTGACAATTTGTTCTTAATTAAAACTAACTCCTCAGTAGTGCAAAACAAATAAATTAATGACACATAATCGAATCATAATAAGACAAAGGAGTCATCTCCTTTGAAGAAACCTTATCTTTGACACCAATGACTAGGTCATATCAACCTTAGTAGGATTCATAGGTTGGTCAATGATAGGCCCTTGGGTTCATTGGAGATTGACAGATATCCAACCTGTCAGTCCTGCTTGGAGGGTAAAATGACCAAGAGTTCTTTTAAGGCAAAGGGGTATAGTGCCAAAGAGGTTTTAGAGTTAGTTTATTCTGAATTGTCAGGCTAGAGGTGGTTATGAGTATTTCGTGACATTCACAGATGACTACTCTAGATATGGATACATATACCTGATGCACCACAAGTATGAATGCTTTGGCAAGTTCAAAGAGTTTAAGGCTGAGGTAGAGAAGCATCTGGGTAAGAGTATCAAGACCCTGCAATCTGATCTTGGTAGTGAATACCTCTCTAGTGAATTTAGGTCCTAGTTGTCAAAGAAGGGTATTCAGTCCCAGTTGTCTACACCTGGCACACCCGAGCAAAAAGGGGTAGCAGAGAGGAGGAACATGACTCTTATAGATATGGTTAGATCGATGATGAGTTATAGTGAGTTGCCCAACTCATTTTGGGGTTATGCCTTAAAGACAGCGTGTTATCTTCTTCATCTCGTACCATCTAAATTTGTGCCTACGACACCCCTGGAGTTGTAGACTGGGCAAAAACCCAGTCTGAGACATCTCAGGATTTGGAGTTGTCCAGCAAATGTGCTTGAAGCAGATGCAGGTAACTTAGATGTGAGATCAAAGGTTATGTTGTTTGTAGGCTATGTGAAAGGGACGAGAGCTGGTCTATTTTATTTATAGTCCTCAGGATTAGAAGGTGGTAGTTAGCACCAATGCCATATTTCTAGAGGAGGATTATATTTTAGATCACAAGCCTAACAACAAAGTCATATTAGAAGAACTTAGGGGTCAGTCGAGTATTCCAGATGCACAAGTAAAGGATGACATACCACAGAGTACTGCACGCACTATCACAGATAATGCACCTACACAGGCTGTGCCTCGTCGTAGTGGGAGGAGTGTTAGACAGCCCGAGAGGTACTTGGGTTTGGGTGAGTCTTCGGAATTTATTCCTGGCACTCATGAACCAGACCCAGTTAGCTGTTGGTGTATGTGCCCTTATGAGGGCTATTTATGTAAATAACCTTTGAGGGTTTGGCAATGCTTGTCGAGGCACCCAAAATAAATCCGGTTTTCTATCAAACTACAATTGATTTGTAGCGATAGTGGTACAAGGTCGAAATCCCCAGGGAACCAATTTGTAATTCTAAACCAACGATAACCAAAAAAACCTCAAATTTTGATTCAAGAATAAAATTAAACTATTAAAAGATAAAATAAATTGAATGGTAAAAATATTCAATCCAAAGAAAAGATTATTCAATCGTCACGTTGATCACGGGCTCAAAAGCGTTCTTTTACTCAAATCGCCAATTCCTACATTTAATAGAATAGCCATAATAAATATAGATTTTTCAATATCACTAACCAAACCTGGCATTTGATTAATCTTGTTATGGCAGATTGGATACGATAGCATTCCATGTCTGATCATAATAGCAAAAAAATTCGAAAAATTAATTGGCTACAAACTAATTAAAAGAAATAGCTACTTTTAAATAATTATGCACATTTGTTGCGTCTTAGGCTATCATGTATGTACTTGTCTCACCAACATACATGAATCGCCTAATTGCTACCTAATTTCACCGATTTATGTCTATTACGTAACACTTAATTGATGAATAGCAGAAGAAGAATAAATACCTGTTAAGTCACCAATTCAACGAGTGTTCATAGTTTTGAATTTTCTAAAGCAACAAATACACTTGAGTTATAGAAAAAAAATAAATTAAAAACAATACCTCACAACATAACGGTTGAATCAATCCCTTGAATTGAAAATTAAAAACTTAGCCACTCATGTTCATGAACATGGTTTGAAAATTCTCGAAAGACTAAATAATGAAAATAAAGAGAAAACAACACTTTTCTAAAATTCTATTGTCTGCTACTCATTCCAGAGAACAGCGTCTCTTCTATTTATAAAACTCTTCCTAACATAGTAAACTAGTGAAAAAAATAAGATAATATTCTTCCTTAAATAAAGTAACCAAAAGATTTAAAATTCTCACTCCTAATCTTTGACTAATTCTTTCTAGCAAACGTCAATCCAGCAAAGCAAAAAGAGTTCAGCAGCAATCTGTTTGCAAAAATTCCAGCAACTGCAGCTTAGTCCCTAAAGTCTTCAGTATTTCCATTTCAACCCCATAAAATCTGAAAATTTGCAGTTTGGTCCCTGTATGTGTAAAACTGAGAAAAATACATTCAAAATCTAGAATTCAGTCCCTAACACAAAAAATGTGAACATGAGCAACAATTCATCTCATAAAGTCATAAATCTACAAGATATTCAATAAAAAAACACTAAACTAATGGACTTATCAAATCCCCCACACTTAAACCATGCTTGTCCTCAAGCATTCACATTTTGAAACTCAGTCAAGTAGTCATAGTACATAATGAGATAACCATGGCGATCGTTGATAGAACAAGTGAATTACTAATTTAGAAAACAAGTGCAACCATTTAGAATGTACTAAAATTTCATGCCTCACAAAGATTCACTCCATTCACTCAAAGTGTTCATGGGGACATATATAAGTATGCTCTCAATCAAAACATAATATGTCATCCCATTGGCTTGGCATGTATCATCTCTTCTTTGCAACAAAATGAACCTTCTCAATATCAAAGGGACTTTTCTCAGGGCTATAACAGGGCTAGGGTGAGTAAAAGGTATGACATATAGGTATGTAAGTTAAAATTATCCAAATATATGTATAACACATATTCAACACTCACCATCAATCCAAATGACCCATGTGTAATGGCAACAATGACACTCCTAATCCCACTAAAGCATTGTTACAGATGGAAAAGAACATTGCATATTTCATAAGTCCATGGTGACCTAAGAAATATGAAACATTACAAAAAACCACACTATAGAGTCAACTTCCTATACAAAAACTGAAAACAAACTAATAGTGCCAATATATTCATTCTTTTTTTTTTCTTTTTTCTTTCTTCGGCACCTCGTAATTTCCTTTTTTCCTCGTTTTGTTTTTTCCTTTCCTTTTTTCTGAAATCGAAATCACATTCCAGAACTTCCTTGTTCTCAATGTACACAACTAGAGCATTTTCCCGTTTCCTTCTTTCTAAAAAAAACTGAATCTAACTAAAAGACCAAAGTGAGCACAAAGTTGCCATTACACAGCCACCTCATACCACTAACCAATGTCAAGCATATAATCATACATATTCCAGATAACGGGATGAAAAGAAAGCTAAAACAACAAGGTTGAGGGGTTATATAAGTGGAGTTACAAGAAAAACAGGTTCAGGCTCAACGTGGTTTACTATGGGAAACAGAGAGGGTAAGGATTTTGAGAAATCTAAACTTGGTGAACCTAGACGCCCTTATCATATATCACAAAAAATTCACAAGTGCCAATATGAAATGCATAACATGAGCAAATCCTGCGATGTGCATAATATGAATGAACCCTCAATAATTTGAGCAAGTGTGCTCTTTGGCTATGAAAACGCACAAATGGGTTGTTTGCATAAAAGTTCAGCACATTCTTTACTTCAAAACCAATGAATTGCACAATTCATTTAGAAAACAATTGAGAAAACCAATCACAAGTTCTAATACGCCCCAGTATAGTCAAATCATGTACTTTTGACTAAAAAAAACATTTAAATTCAGGCAATCAATGTTCTGAAAATTTTTTGAAAAATTTTCAATACAGAAACTCTCCCCCCACACTTGATTTCCACATTGTCCTCAATGAGGCTTCATTGAACTCACATAGAATAAAAACAAGGAGCTAAGCACATGTTCATATGAAAGTTCAACTAATACTCATTCATTCAAAGCACATGAAATATCAAAATTAATAAAAATCAAAGGAGAAAATTTAAAAACTCCCTGGAATAGAGAGCAGTCCTATGATGATGGAGAATGGAGGTGCGAACTTCATCTGTTCAAGGAAAATCTCTGCCTTGAAGATCGTTTTTAATGTCAAAACTGAAAGAGCAAAATCAACAGTAGAAATTTCAGTAATTAGAATTGATAAACCGCATCATTTATTAAAATAGAAAAGAAAAAAAAAACTAAATATGGGTTGCCTCCCATTCAGCGCAACTGTTTAATGTCGTTATGCTCGACACATGCATTCCCTCAATCAGACAAGTAATGAGGAGTTTCTAATGTGATATCAACCACATTAGAAACATTCAAACCTTCTTGAAACAACTTTAACTGATGCCCATTCACCTTGAATATCTTATATGTATCAAGGCTTTTAATCTCAACTGCACCATGAGGGAAAACATTAGTAACAATAAAAGGACCGAGCCAACGAGAGCGTAGTTTCCCAGGCATTATTTTCAAACGAGAATTATACAGTAAAACCTTTTGACCCATATCAAATTGTTTTCTCAAAATCAGATTATCATGAAACAATTTGGTTTTCTCCTTGTAAATTCTCGAATTTTCATAAGCTTCTAACCTTAGTTCCTCCAGCTCTTGCAGTTGCAACTTTCTTGACTTACCAGCTTCTTCTAAATCTAAATTGCAGCGTTTTACAGCCCAAAAAGCCCTATACTCAACTTCAACTGGTAAGTGACAAGATTTTCCATATTCTAAACGAAAAGGAGACATACCTATTGGAGTTTTGTAGGCAGTTCTATATGCCCACAATGCATCATCAAGTCTCAAACTCCAATATTTTCTCATTGGGTTCACTGTTTTCTCCAAAATGGACTTCACATAGCGGTTGGAAACTTCAGCCTGCCCATTTGTTTGAGGGTGATAGGCAGTGGCTACACGATGTTGGACTCCAAACTTCTTCATCAAAGTTTCAACCGCCTTGTTGCAAAAATGACTGCCTTGGTCACTTATAACAGCTAGAGGAACACCAAACCTGCTGAAAATGTTAGCCTTGAGAAACCCTACTACACATTTAGAATCGTCAGTCTTGGTGGCCTTTGCTTCCACCCATTTTGACACATAATCAACAGCTAGGAGAATATAAAGGAAACCACAAGATGATGGGAAAGGTCCCATAAAATCAATACCCCATACATCAAAGATTTCACAAATAAGAATAGGATTTTGAGGCATCTCATTTCGTCTTGACAAATTTCCAGCCATTTGACACTTTTCACAGTTCTTACAAAATATATATGCATCTTTGAACAATTTTTTCCAATACAAACCACTATCCAAAACCTTCATAGCAGTTCGTTTAGGGCCAAAATGACCTCCACATGCATAAGAGTGACAAAAACTTAAAACAGAATATTGTTCAGATTCAGGAACACATCTCCTAATTAATTGATCAGCACAAAACTTCCACAAATAGGGATCATCCCACACATAATATTTTGCTTCACTACGAATCTTATCCCTACAAGCTTTGCTAATCGAATGAGGTAAACCTCTTGTTACTAAGTAATTAACAATATCTGCATACCATGGAATCATACCTCTTATCTGGAAAAGTTGTTCATCAGGAAAAAATTCAGAAATTGGAACTGCATCTTCTTCTCTTACCAACCTACTCAAATGGTCTGCTACTGAGTTCTCTGCACCTTTTCGGTCTTTTATCTCAAAGTCAAACTCTTGTAGCAGCAAAATCCACCTTATGAGCCTTGGTTTTGACTCCTTCTTTGCCAACAAATGCCTCAGTGCTGCATGATCTGAAAAAACAATCACCTTAGAACCAAGAAAATATGATCTGAATTTATCTAATGCAAAAAAAATTGCTAAAAGTTCTTTCTCAGTGGTTGTGTAATTGCATTGAGCTGAATTTAAAGTCCTTGATGAAGGGTTTTGGTAGGATCTGGGTTTGCACTTGCTCGATTTACCACGCAACAAAAATTTCTATTAAAGCGGAATCTTAGAAAAGTACCTTTGAAGCGTGCACTTGGTGATTCTCTTGTATGCCTCAAGACTATGACTTCACGTTGTGTGGGCAACGAACTAGAAGTCAATTGATCAGCTACTCACCACAATCCACCTGCTAGAAAACTCTAGCCCCGCAGCACCTGGCACGTACTATAAACGCACCGCCCGCAGAGAGAGAAAGCTAATCGCAGCTGGTATAGTCCAAGGCCAAAATTTCAGCCACTAGAAACCCAAAAACCAGCTGCACACTTTCTTGAAAATTCGACTTGGAGAGAGAAATGTTTTCTCTCTCTAGAATTTTCTCTCTCTATAAATCCTGTGGATTAATTGTGTTATTGTTGTTTTTTCTGAATGACTGATCCCTTGTCTATTTATAGAGTTACAAGAGAGACTCCAAGTTGGTTTAGGATTGGTCTTCCTACTGGGTTTCTGTTTTCCTTCAATCCTGTTTCTGGACTGATACAGATTCTGGTTCCTTCAATCCTGTTCCTGGACTGATACACTCCCAACTGTCACAGGGATTCACTTATCCCAATCCAGTTCCTGGGATGAATCACTCCCAACTGACACAGGGATTCACTTATCCCAAACCAGTTCCTGGGATGATTCACAACCAACTGACACAAGGATTAATTAATTTCTCAATTAATTAAATCTACCTTTGTCATTAACCCAGTACATAATTAATCGTACCACTAACGGATTAATTATTGCACTACCACCCTACACCAGAATTGCTTCCGGAACAACTTAATTAAATTATATTCATAATCTCCCCACATCAAAGATATAGTGCTCGTTAATTCATTAATTTACTGATAAATTAATTCATCAACTTCTTAATATTCCGAGACTAGTACCACTCGACCTTTTTACTATACCGGACATAAGTCCACCGGCCGGGTTTGGTATAATAAACATTTCGAGCTCATCTCGGGAGCACCATCACCCCGGACGCACCGGTACATGGTTTCCTTTCGACAAGCAGCAGCACACCAAGTAACTAAACACGCGCACCCAACCCACCGAGACTATTGGCCATATTTGACCTCACCCATTGGCAGATCAAAGTACACTATGTCTAATCCTCATGCCCGCTCGAGTCTAGGGATTTAGAGATAGAATACAAGGATCGATTTGTCTATTAAATCAGTACAAGACAAATCATTCCTAAGAGTCAAGTTCAATATGCCCCGGGCATATCTATATGATTCAATTAGTTTAGACAAACTAATTATCTGAATCACATAATAACCTAGACTGACAGCTTGTCCAAAGCTGTCTCGGTTACGAACCTCATTTATATATTATGTCTTTCAACCAATGATGAGATCTACTGTGTCGCACCAGACACCTCATCATCTACTTACATAATATAAATGGACGATTAATGCACAACAAGATATGACTAAAACACAAATCGATATATTAAACTGGGAAACTGTACAATACAAGCATAGCTTATGTATTCTACTCCAACAATCTCCCACTAATACTTAAGCTGTGCTTTAAGTATACAACTACATACAATCCTACCAATTCTGCTGCTATCTATCTAGAAAAACTGTCAAGGCTCTCCTAAGCATCTGATCCCCTTGCCCTTCACGTGAGCCTCAAAGACTTTAGAAGTCAATGTTTTCGTGAACGGATCTGCAAGGTTATCCTCTGATGCTATCTTAGCCATGACCACGTCTACCCTCTTTACGATAACTCGTATCAGGTGGTACTTGCGCTGTATATGTTTACTCGCCTTGTGGGCTCGTGGTTCCTTTGAGTTTGCAACTGCACCGTTGTTATCACATTAAACCGTGATAGACTTCGGCAAACCAGGAATCACATCTAAGTCCACTAGGAAGTTCTTGAGCCATACTGCTTCTTTCGCTGCCTCTGATGCGGCAACGTACTCAGCCTCCATGGTAGAGTCCGCCATGCATTTCTGCTTGACACTCCGCCAAACTATGGCTCCACCTCCTAGAGTAAACACATACCCTGAGGTAGACTTGCTCTTGTCCCTGTCGCTTTGGAAATCTGAATCTATGTAACCTCGGGGTACCAGCTCAGACGCCTGATAGACCAGAACTTGGTCCCTCGTTCTGCGCAAATACTTGAGAATGCATTTTACTGCCTCCCAATGAGCTTTCCCGGGGTTACTCTGATATCTGCTGACCATGCCAACGGCATAACAGATATCAGGCCTCGTACACAACATGGCATACATGAGACTTCCTACTGCCGAAGCATACAGAACTGTCTTCATGGTCTCTATCTCTTCAACAGTCTTAGGAGACTGTTCCTTAGATAGAAACACTCCATGCCTGAAAGGTAGAAAACCTTTCTTGGAGTTCTGCATGCCAGAATCGTGTCTATGTATGAAGCTTGGGAGAGCGTTAGTGAATGTTTCCTACGATCTCGAATAATCTTGATCCCAAGGATATGTCCCGCTTCCCCTAAGTCCTTCATATCAAATTGCTTGGACATCTATGCATTTACGTCCGATAACACTTTCTTGTTGTTCCCAATCAATAGAATGTCATCTACGTAAAGCACAAGAAACACCACTGAGTTTCCATCACGTCTGCGATATACACATTGCTCATCCGGACACTGAGTAAATCCAAAGGACTGGATTACTTCATCAAACCGGATGTTCCAAGATCTGGATGCCTGCTTAAGTCCATAAATAGACCTCTTAAGCCTGCAAACCTTATGCTCTTGGCATTTTTCAATGAATCCCTCTGGTTGCTGCATAAAGATGGTTTCCTCAAGACTTCCTTTTAGGAAAGCTGTCTTGACATCCATCTGCCAAATCTCATAATCCATATGAGCATCTATGGCCAAGAGAATCCGGACCGACTTAAGCATGGCTACCGGGGAGAAGGTTTCCTCATAGTCGATTCCCTCTTTCTGAGTATACCCCTTCACCACCAGCCTAGCTTTAAAGGTTTCCACCTTTCCGTCAGGTCCTCTCTTACGTTTGTAGACCCACTTGCATCCAATGGGCTTAAACCCATCAGGCAGGTCCACAAGCTCCCAGACTTGATTGTGGTCCATTGACCCCATCTCGGATATCATTGCCTTACGCCAAGATTCTGCATCTTTATCTCGAAGTGCCTCATTATAGTTAACTGGGTCAGGTTCAGGCATACCTGGGACTAGGTCGGAAGCCTTTCTCATGCCAATGAACCTGTCTGGCTGTCTCACAACCCTCCCACTACGACGAGGCACCGCCTGTGTAGGCGCATCATTTGTGATCTCATGTGCAGTGTGTGGTGTATCTACTTGCGCTGGTGCATCAGGATTAGTAGTTTTTCGTCTAAGCTCTTCTAGTACTATCTTACTCTTGGGCTTGTGGTCTAAGACATAGTCCTCTTCTAAAATCTAGCGTTGGTACTTACCACCACCTTCTGATCTTTAGGACTATAGAATAGACCACCATTCGTCCCTCTAGGATATCCTACAAACAACATTAATTCTATTCTTGCATCTAACTTAGCCGTATCTGCCTTAAGCACATGTGCTGTGCAGCCCCAAATTCTGAGATGTCTTAGACTGGGCTTCCGCCCGTTCCACAACTCTACTGGGGTTGAAGGCACGGTTTTAGATGGTACAAGATTAAGAATATACATTGCCGTTTCCAAGGCATATCCCCAGAACGAACTTGGCAAATCACTATAGCTCATCATGGACCTAATCATTTCCATAAGAGTTCGGTTCCTCCTTTCTGCTACACCATTCTGCTGTGGCGAGCCAGGTGCAGACAACTGAGACTGAATTCCTACCTCAGTGAGGTAATCTCGAAATTCATGGGATAGGTACTCCGCACCACAATCTGAACGCAGTGTCTTGATACTCTTACCATGATGCTTCTCCACATCTGCCCGAAACTCTTTGAACTTGTCAAAACATTCAGACTTGTGGCGCATTAGGTAAATGTATCCGTACCTAGAGTAGTCATCCGTGAACGTCACGAAATACTCATATCCCCCTCGTGCCTGGACCGTCATAGGTCCACACAAGTCAGAATGAATCAACTCTAATACTTCTTTAGCTCTATAGCCTTTTGCTTTAAAAGGTCTCTTGGTCATCTTACCTTCCAAGCAAGATTCGCAGGTTGCATAACTGTCAATATCTAATGAACCCAAAAGTCCATCATTGACCAACCTCTGAATCCTACTAAGGTTTATATGACCTAGCCTTAGATGCCAAAGATAGGTTTGATTCATTTCAGAAGGTCTCTTCCTCTTATTAATGTTAGATACTGAGCTATCTATCTCTATGTTTTGCGCAACAGGGGAGTTAGAGTTAACCACAAACATATTGTCCGCCAATGAACCAGAACAAATAAGTTTTCCATTTCTTCTAATAACAACACAGTCATCAGAAAAAATAAACTTATACCCGTTCTTCAAGAGTTTAGAAACCGAAATCAAGTTCTTTCTAAAACTCGGTACATAAAGACAATTAACTAACTCTAAGCTAGAATTTTCGAAATTCAACTTAACTACTCCCACTGCTTCTACTGACACTCTTGTAGTGTCGCCCAAGTAGATATCCAATTCGCCTTCTCTAAGCTTCTGGGTTACTTGGAACCCTTGCAAAGAATTACAAACATGGTCAGTGGCACCTGAATCCACACACCAAGTATCTGTGGGAATCGCCGCTAAACATGTCTCAGTAATTAAGGCATAATTTATCGTACTTATAAGCTTTGGACAATCCGCTTTCCTACGTCCCGTCTTATTGTACTTGAAGCACTTGTCTTTCGACTTCTTCTTTGCAATATCTGGCTTAGGCACAATTTGTGCCTTTTTAGCTACTCCCTCGAGCTTTCTCTTCTTCTTTCCAGCCTCAGGCTCAGAAGAAGATTCTAAAGCTTCGACTGTGACTAAAGCTCGCTTCTTCTCTTGAAGAAGACTTTTAGCCGCCATCAACTCTGCCAAGAGCTCGGATGAACTCCACAACATCTTACTTATGTTGTAGTTCAACCGAATCCGCTCATAGCTTTGAGCCGCCATCAACTCTGCCAAGAGTTCGGATGAACTCCACAACATCTTACTTATGTTGTAGTTCAACCGAATCCGCTCATAGCTTTGAGGCAAGCTCTGGAGGACAATATCGGCTTTGGTTTCACCAACGATTTTGCCTCCTCCTACCTCAACCTTGTTGATGTTACTAATCATGTCAATGACACAATCTCTCACAGGAGCGCTCTCAGCCCTAAGGACAATGTCCAAGTTACGACTTCCATCGACATTATTAGTTCCAGTTAAATTGTTGTTTTTCAAAATAGCACCTAAAGGATTGAATGTCATATCGATTTAAACTGGAAAGTTAAACAAACAGTGTTTCAGTTATATATGCTAGAATTTTCGTAAAATATGAAAATTCAATTAATTATTGATTCCCTCAAAACAATAATATTAATCCACCAACATCTCATCCACCGGGATTCTCGCAAGCCACGCAGTGTGGACGTTTACGCTAACCCACATTCATTTGTGAAGAACCAAGTTCATTAACTACACTATCTGACCAACGATCTTTTGATCAATGTAGCTAATAGTCGGTGCTTTCAGCCGTACAAGTAAGCAGCGTAACCTCGCGGGAGGAATACTACAGATCGTACACTAAGTGTATGCCATTACGTGACTTCTGAGTTTGTTACCTCAGGATAGTGCGCCTCAGATGGAGAGGGTGTCGCATTTCTCCTAGTTAAACTCGCTCTAGTCATCTTACTCAGAAACTCATAGTCTAGCGATCTCGGGGCTGGACTCATCCGAATGGAGGAAGGCCCTAATGCCAACGCGCAAGCCCACCCACATCGCATATGAACCCGTAATGGGGGCTATGGGGATATAACACAACCCGCTCCCACTTAGATTTCCAAAATAAGGGTTTTTCCGGTTTTAACATGCAATTAACTAACCTAAGTTATATGCAACCATAAAACCATACATGCTTTAATTCATGCATCTAAAATACAGCATAAAAATAAAGCATAAAAATTAAAACAATAAATACGGGAAATAAATTCGAAAAAAATAAATTCCCCGACTATTATGGTTTTAATTGCTTCCATCTTCTGCCTTGATCTCGTGTCCCGTCACGTCACTCGATGGAGAGAGTCTTGAATTTCAAAAAACAAAAACTGGAGGAAAAACGGACCAAAAACAGCCCGAACAGCCCGAATGGGCCGCCCGGGCCGCACGGGCCGTGCGCGCGCGGCCAGCGAGTGCAGCCCAGCGCCCGCCCGGGCCATGCACGCGCGGCGCTGCACGCTTAGCAGCAGCTGCTGCGTGTAGCGACTACTGCGCGCTGCTGCTGCCTGCTGCTGCCTTTTTGGCCTGCCGGCCGGCAATTTTGCTGCCGGCAAACGTTGCCGGCGTCGCCTCCTGCCGCCAACTCCTCCTTCGTTTTTTCCCACGCTATTTGGTGTTCTTGCAATTCGTTCTGGGTTTTCCTGGGTTTCTTCAAATTCATGATAACCCAAAACCCACGAATCCAAGTCGCCCACCATAACGCTTTCGATTACAAAAAATAATTTTCCTACTACAAGGCATTCTAGGAAAATTAAATAATCGAAATTACATAGAAAAAATCATACTACAGATTTGATCTAATCCTACACGGCTTCCAGCACGTGGTTATACTATTACAAACATTCATAATAAAATTAAATCCGGACATGTCCCGGAGTTTAATTAAAAACCATACAAACGTAACCATAATAGTCGGGATTCTAAACCACCTGCAAATAAAACCATGTAATAAATCGAACAAGCACAGAACCCCCTAAACCAGGCTCTGATATCAATTGAAGGGTTTTGGTAGGAT
Source organism: Knoxia roxburghii (assembly GCA_030378225.1). Classification (NCBI taxonomy): domain Eukaryota; kingdom Viridiplantae; phylum Streptophyta; class Magnoliopsida; order Gentianales; family Rubiaceae; genus Knoxia; species Knoxia roxburghii. The sequence goes on along the minus strand of CM059415.1, from coordinate 36,165,203 downwards.
CTGGGTTTGCACTTGCTCGATTTACCACGCAACAAAAATTTCTATTAAAGCGGAATCTTAGAAAAGTACCTTTGAAGCGTGCACTTGGTGATTCTCTTGTATGCCTCAAGACTATGACTTCACGTTGTGTGGGCAACGAACTAGAAGTCAATTGATCAGCTACTCACCACAATCCACCTGCTAGAAAACTCTAGCCCCGCAGCACCTGGCACGAACTATAAACGCACCGCCCGCAGAGAGAGAAAGCTACGCGCAGCTGGTATAGTCCAAGGCCAAAATTTCAGCCACTAGAAACCCAAAAACCAGCTGCACACTTTCTTGAAAATTCGACTTGGAGAGAGAAACGTTTTCTCTCTCTAGAATTTTCTCTCTCTAGAAATCCTGTGGATTAATTGTGTTATTGTTGTTTTTTCTGAATGACTGATCCCTTGTCTATTTATAGAGTTACAAGAGAGACTCCAAGTTGGTTTAGGATTGGTCTTCCTACTGGGTTTCTGTTTTCCTTCAATCCTGTTTCTGGACTGATACAGATTCTGGTTCCTTCAATCCTGTTCCTGGACTGATACACTCCCAACTGTCACAGGGATTCACTTATCCCAATCCAGTTCCTGGGATGAATCACTCCCAACTGACACAGGGATTCACTTATCCCAAACCAGTTCCTGGGATGATTCACAACCAACTGACACAAGGATTAATTAATTTCTCAATTAATTAAATCTACCTTTGTCATTAACCCAGTACATAATTAATCGTACCACTAACGGATTAATTATGGCACTACCACCCTACACCAGAATTGCTTCCGGAACAACTTAATTAAATTATATTCATAATCTCCCCACATCAAAGATATAGTGCTCGTTAATTCATTAATTTACTGATAAATTAATTCATCAACTTCTTAATATTCCGAGACTAGTACCACTCGACCTTTTTACTATACCGGACATAAGTCCACCGGCCGGGTTTGGTATAATAAACATTTCGAGCTCATCTCGGGAGCACCATCACCCCGGACGCACCGGTACATGGTTTCCTTTCGACAAGCAGCAGCACACCAAGTAACTAAACACGCGCACCCAACCCACCGAGACTATTGGCCATATTTGACCTCACCCATTGGCAGATCAAAGTACACTATGTCTAATCCTCATGCCCGCTCGAGTCTAGGGATTTAGAGATAGAATACAAGGATCAATTTGTCTATTAAATCAGTACAAGACAAATCATTCCTAAGAGTCAAGTTCAATATGCCCCGGGCATATCTATATGATTCAATTAGTTTAGACAAACTAATTATCTGAATCACATAATAACCTAGACTGACAGCTTGTCCAAAGCTGTCTCAGTTACAAACCTCATTTATATATTATGTCTTTCAACCAATGATGAGATCTACTGTGTCGCACCAGACACCTCATCATCTACTTACATAATATAAATGGACGATTAATGCACAACAAGATATGACTGAAACACAAATCGATATATTAAACTGGGAAACTGTACAATACAAGCATAGCTTATGTATTCTACTCCAACACTTGACGCATAATAGATGACATGACTCTTCTTGTTAATCCTTTGGCCTAGAACTGCCCCAACTGCATAGTTGCTCGCGTCACACATAATCTCAAAAGGCAACTTCCAATATGGGGCCTGAATGATGGGAACAATGGTTAGCAGATTTTTGAGCTTATCAAATGCCTCCTTGCATTTCTCCCCAAAGTTGAAAACCTTGTTTTTTTGAAGTAAGTTGGAGAGAGGCAGAGCAATCTTTTAAAAATCTTTGATAAACCTGCGATAAAACCCTGCATGTCCAAGAAAAGAATGCACTTCCCTAACATTCGTAGGGTAAGGTAAGCTCACAATTAAATCCACCTTAGCCTTATCAACCTGAATACCTCTAGAAGAAATTACATGCCCCAACACAATACCTTCATTTACCATGAAATGACACTTTTCATAATTTAAAACCAAATTAGTATCAATGCATCTTTTCAAAATCATGGTCAAATTATGCAAGCAACTGTCAAAAGAATCACCATACACAGTGAAATCATCCATAAACACTTCTAAGCATCTTTCCACAAAATCAGAGAAAATACTTAGCATGCATCTTTGAAATGTACCTGGAGCATTGCATAATCCAAATGGCATCCTTCGGTAAGCAAACGTCCCGAATGGGCAGGTGAATGTTGTCTTCTTTTGATCTTCTTGAGCTATGACAATTTGATAGTAACCTGAAAATCCATCAAGAAAACAAAAGAATTCTCTACCAGCTAATCTTTCTAACATTTGATCAATGAAAGGTAAAGGAAAATGATCCTTTCGGGTAGCCAAATTTAATTTCCTGAAATCAATTACCATTCGCCATCCATTTTGTGCCCTCATTTGAACCAATTCATTGTTTTGGTTCAGTGCTACTGTAATACCTGATTTCTTGGGTACAACATGGATAGGACTTACCCACTTACTGTCAAAGATAGGATAAATTATCCCTTGATCAAGTAATTTCAGAATCTCCTTCATCACTACCTCCTTCAAAACTGGATTGAGTTTCCTTTGAGACTCTCGAACAGGTTTGGCATTGTCTTCTAACAAGATTCTGTGCATGCATACTGAAGGACTAATCCCCTTGATATCTGCTAAAGTCCACGCAATTGCTGTTTTATGCTCCTTGAGGACCTCAACCAATCTTCTTTCTTGATCATCTGTTAATCCTTTAGCCACAATCACTGGGAGTGTGTCACCATCACCTAAATACATGTATTTGAGGTGATTTGGGAGAGTCTTTAACTCTAACTTTTGAGCCTGGAAAATAGAAGGTAATAATTTCGGATGAGATATTAACTCTCTTGACTCTGAATCTTCTAACCTTGCTTGTGTTTCTAACAGTGGATCAGCACTTTCACAAACATCAATTGTTCCTTCTTCTGCTCCTAAGTGTGCAATCATCTCAAGACTGTTTTCTTCTTTAAAATACTCCTGCACAAGTGGATCAAAAATATCAATAGAAAAAACTGAATGACACTCCCTAGGAAATTTAATAGCATCATTCATATTAAAATGGACTATCTCGCCAGCAAATTCCACAGAAAGAGTCCCCTTTCCCATGTCAATCTTTGTTTTCGCGGTTCTCATAAAGGTTTTCCCGAACAGAATTGGAGCTGGATTCTCAATTGAATCTTCCTCCATTTTTAAAATATAAAAATCTGCTGGAAATATTAAATCCTTAACCTGCACAAAAACATCTTCAACAATCCCTTCAGGATAAATAATAGAACGGTCAGCCAATTGAAAAACTACATTAGTTTCCTGAAGTGGACTCAAATTCAGCATTTGAAAAATTGAATAAGGCATGACATTAATGGATGCTCCTAGATCTAACATAGCACGTTCAATCTTTTTATTCCCAATAACACATGGCAATGCATAAATTCCAGGATCTGAGCATTTCTTTGGAAAATGTTTGTCAACAACAGAAACAGTTTCTCTTACCATCATATTCTCCTCTGCTGCCTTACCTTTCCTTCGGTGGGTACATAGTTCCTTAAAAATTTTGCATACTTCTGAATTTGCTTGATAGCATCTAACAAAGGAATATTTATCTCCATCTTTCTGAAAGTTTCTAACACTTCCTTCTCGTAATCATCTATCCTTGGTCTCTCTAACCTACTAGGAAAAGGAGGAACAACTGAATTAGTCTCAATCAAAGGAGAGTTAGAGATTACCTTTCTTGAACCTGCAGATTCTTCATCATTTTTCTCAACTTCATTCTCTTTTGTCACCTTAGGAGCCTTTGGAACTGCAGGAAGCTCCTTCCCACTCCTTAACACAATTGCACTTGCATTTTCTCTAGGATTTACTACCGTTTGAGATGGTAGTTTTCCAGAACCTTGTGCTTCCAATTTCCCAACAGTAGTGGCTAGTTGACTAATCTGATTTCCCATTTTGTGAAGACTAGCTCTTGTTTACTATTGAAACTGTTGAGTGTTAGTTGCTAAAGCCTTAACAATATCATCTAGAGACATACCTGAAGGTTGGGGCTGTGCAGCTTGTGGAGGTTGGTAAGGTTGTGGTGGCCTGGGATATGGTTGATTTTGATTTCTTTGTTGGCCACCCTGATTACCATACCTGAAGTTTGGATGATCCCTCCAACCTGGATTATAAGTGCTAGAGTAGGGATCGTACTTGCGCTGAGGTGGATTTGGAAAACCTCCCACAGCATTGACTTCTTGAGTTTCCTCGTCATACAAGCTATGACACATATCTGTAGAATGTCCACGGTGCGAACAAAGTCCACAAACCTTTGCTACCTGTTGTTGTCCTACAGCAATTTGACGCACCAAAGAGGTTAAATCAGCAATCTGATTTTCTAAACTTGAGCGACTTACCTGATTTACATTTTTGGCGACTGTATCTGCTCTTATGCTGAATTGTTGAGAAGTTTCAGCCATGACTGCAATTAATTGTCGAGCTTGCTCCGGAGTCTTGTTCATTAAAGCTCCACCACTAGCTGAATCTAGTTTGTTTCTATCTAGCTCAGAAAGTCCCTCATAAAAGTATTGAATCAGCAACTGCTCAAGAATATGATGCTGAGGATAGCTGTTACATAATTGTCTGAATCTCCTCCAATACTCATGCAACGTCTCACCATTGAGCTGGCGGATTCCACAAATTTCTTTCCTAATATTCGCTGCTCGAGAAGCTGGAAAGAATTTCTCCAAAAACTGCTTCTTCAATTCATTCCAAGTGGTGATTAAGTCTGCTAGCAGATCAAAAAGCCAATCCTTTGCATTGTTGTCCAAAGAAAATGGGAAGGCTTGCAGTTTAACTCGCTCTTCGCTAACACCTTGTTGCCTCACCGTTGAGCAGACCACTTGAAATTCTTTCAAGTGCTTGTGAGGATCCTCTCCTGCAAGACCACGAAACTTAGGCAATAATTGAATTGTACCTGATCTAAGTTCAAATGGTACTGTAATATCAGGCAAAATAATGCACAACGATTGATGATTGACATCCGGAGTTGCTAATTCCCTTAACATTCTGTTCTCACCATTGTTTGCCATTTCTTCCTCTTCCTGAAAATCAGAAAAATTGGAAAAATTACTTTTAGTATCAGATTGAACTCTCTGAGACTCACCTTTTCTTATTCTGGTTTCTTTTCTCAATTGTCGAGCTGTTTTCTCAATTTCAGGAATATATTGTAGTGAATCTTGAGAAGATCTGGTCATAAAATCATTAACTATAACCCATCACAACACAAAATCATACAGGAAACACTTAAAAATTTCAGCCCTATCCAATGTATATACCCCTAAATAAACCATATACTAGCACAAATCAATATTCAAAGATCAGAATATGTCAACTCAAGAAAAGAACACTTTGTAACAATTTAAAGAACACAAATTCAGCAGCACAGTTGAAAAAGAAAAAAATTAACGCAGGGAATTTCGCACTATTGGAGAACCGATTGATTGTTAGTGCAGAATGGTGGAATCCCGACTTCAGTGTGCTACTGTGTTGGTTGTACATCCAACTCCTGACCACTGCACAGAAAAATGTAATTCAAAATAGGATGTCAAATTTTATCATGCCTCCAAAATATCCAAATTAAAATACTCCCTATTAACCCCAAAATTAGATAAATTATGAGGCTGCTGGTTTTGAAAGAAGTGCGGCAGTTCTTGCTGAGAAAAGAAACTAAACCGCTGCTGCTGGGTCTGAATATTGAACAGAGCAAGAACTATCGGGAATTGAACGAAGATTTCTGGAGCTACTTCCTGCTGCTGAGTTCTGTTGGTGAACAAAGAAAGCACTGCCGGCGGTATTGGAACCAAGATTGGACAGGAAGAAGATGGTGCTGGGTTGTGGATGTTCTGCCAACAGAGGAAAAGCGAAGGAGTTGCTGTTGCGGTGGCTGCTGCTGTCCAGGTGGCTACTGATGTGGTCTTTCATAGGAAAACAGCAGCTGAGTTGGTGGAGAATAATTCTGAATTAGCTGCTATACTGCTGGGAAACTCTAAAATTCAACGGCGGTCGTGGTGCTAGCTGGCAAGAAGAATTAGCCGCAGCTATTGGGTTGCAGATCTGGAACTCAGTGGCTGTGGAGAGTGATGACCAAACTGCTATGGTCGCTGCTGCTGGGTTGAATGGTGAAGGCTAACAGCGGTGGTGTTGGTTTGGAGGATGACAGGACGGCAACACTGTCAAACAAAGGAAAAACCAAAAATATATATATATATATATATATTACAACAATGGTACTCGTAAAATGAAGTTAAAAAAAATTCTTTTTTTTTTTCAATTTTTATAACAACAAATACAACAAAAAATAACCGTTGGACCAAGAATTAATCTTAGTTCCCCGGCAATGGCGCCAAATTTTGGCAATGCTTGTCGAGGCACCAAAAATAAATCCGGTTTTCTATCAAACTACAATTGATTTGTAGCGATAGTGGTACCAGGTCGAAATCCCGAGAGAACCAATTTGTAATTCTAAACCAACGATAACAAAAAAAAACTCAAATTTTGATTCAAGAATAAAATTAAACTATTAAAAGATAAAATAAATTCAATGGTAAAAATATTCAATCCAAAGTAAAGATTATTCAATCGTCACGTTGATCACGGGCTCAAAAGCGTTCTTTTACTCAAATCGCCAATTCCTACATTTAATAGAATAGCCATATTAAATCTAGATTTTTCAATATCACTAACCAAACCTGGCATTTGATTAATCTTGTTATGGCAGATTGGATACGATAGCGTTCCATGTCTGATCATAACAGCAAAAAAATTTGGAAAATTAATTGGCTACAAACTAATTAAAAGAAATAGCTACTTTTAAATAATTATGCACATTTGTTGCGTCTTAGGCTATCATGTATGTACTTGTCTCACCAACATACATGAATCGCCTAATTGCTACCTAATTTCACCGATTTATGTCTATTACGTAACACTTAATTGATGAATAGCAGAAGAAGAAAAAATACCTGTTAAGTCGTCAATTCAACGAGTGTTCATAGTTTTGAATTTTCTAAAGCAACAAATACACTTGAGTTATAGAAAAAAATTAAATTAAAAACAATACCTCACAACATAACGATTGAATCAATCCCTTGAATTTAAAATTAAAAACTTAGCCACTCATGTTCATGAACATGGTTTGAAAATTCTCGAAAGACTAAATAATGAAAATAAAGAGAAAACAACACTTTTCTAAAATTCTATTGTCTGCTACTTATTCCAGAGAACAGCGTCTCTTCTATTTATGAAACTCTTCATAACATAGTAAACTAGTGAAAAAAATAAGATAATATTCTTCCTTAAATAAAGTAACCAAAAGATTTAAAATTCTCACTCCTAATCTTTGACTAATTCTTTATAGCAAACGACAATCAAGCAAAGCAAAAAGAGTTCAGCAGCTCTGTTTGCAAAAATTCCAGCAACTGCAACTTAGTCCCTGAAGTCTTCAGTATTTCTATTTCGACCCCATAATTTCTGAAAATTTGCAGTTTGGTCCCTGTATGTGTAAAACTGAGCAAAATACCTTCAAAATCTTGAATTCAGTCCCTAACACAAAAAATCTGAACATGAGCAACAATTCATCTCATAAAGTCTATAAATCTACAAGATATTCAATAAAAAAAACACTAAACTAATAGACTTATCAGGGTTATTTATGTAAATAAGATATTTGTCGTTTGATTGATAATTTATCTGATGAGTTAATTTCATGAAATTATATTCTTGTGCATATTGAATTTCATGAAATCGATCCGCCAAAAGAAACACTCCATGGACTGTTAGATCATGAGTGATTCTTTTGAGTAGTACTCATACGAGGATCCTTAGACCAGAAATCACTGCATAGTCTTAGGTGAATTAGAGTGTGCTTTGACATATGCCTAACGGGATCGTAACAGGTTGCCAAGTACGGGTATGATTGGGTACACTATGAGTCACGCTAAGGTATGTAGGTGAAGTGATGGGACTACAAGTCTCTCTTAAATGAGAGATGATATCTTGGCCGCTTGATAGTGAACTGAGAAGTGCATGGCCGTGCCCAAGAAATGATTAGTGTTATAATTTTCTTGATTAAGTTCAGTGTCACTAAGAGATCAAGTAAAACGTTTAGCTATATAAGGATGATTGGTTCCATGCCTTATGCTAAACTGGATATCAATGTAGAGGACATTACGTAGTATACTCGGAAGGTTGTGTTGAATCACCATTTGACCCTCCATTCTGAATTGTGTAGTCATTATGTATTGCTAGAGACCACTAATGATTTATGGATTAATTAATGAGATTAATTTATTCATTGTCAATTTGGAATAGGCCTACAGGATCGCACATAAGTGAGTTCGATGATTCAAAATTAATTAAATTGCCTGTAATAAGTATAAGAGTTATGCTTAAATAGATAATATTTAATTAAATGGTTTAATTAAATATTATTGAAGAGTTTTATGGTATTAATTAAAAGTTAATTAATTACCTGGGAAGAATTGAGTTGGGCTGACAAATCAAGGGACCTAATTGTGAATCAAGGTTTTTGACCCATCAGCCTGATCCATAGATCAATGGGTTGATCCATGGTGTTGGTTAAACCCAACTCAGTAAATAATTAATTATTATTAATTATTGTTATACTTCTCAAATCAGAGAAGTATCTGTGTGCTGGGATATTTTTTAACAGAATTCAGTTTTAAAACACGTTTTAAAAGAAAATTTAAAAGAATGACTCTCAGTCATTTTTTTTTTTGAAAGCACAGACTCTTCCAGAAATTCTTCCAGAGAGAAAAAACGTTTTCTCTTTGACAGGCACTTTTGGGCTAGCATCGGTTCTGAGAGACTCCAATGCAAGAACGTAGAGGCAATTCGTGTGAATTGTTTTTGGTGGTGAACGCAATCTTAGCAAGGGATCCAGGCGACGAGCGCAACCGATTACGCGTCGAGGGTAAGACCCGATTCCATAGAATTTAGGCTATTCTGTAGCATAATTTAGGAAATTATGCATGCCTAGTTCCTAACATTAGCTACAATGAGGCTCTCTAGAATAAAGATGTAGATTCTTGGCAGAGAGCGATGATTGCTGAGATTGGTTATATGGACTCAAATCAAGTCTGGGAGCTGGTAGACCTTCCTGATGGGTTTTGACCTATTGGGTGCAAAAGAGTCTACAAGCGAAAGAGAGGATATGATGGGAGGGTTGAGACCTTCAAGGCTAGGCTTGTGACGAATGGGTATACTAAAAAAAATGATGTCAATTATGAGGAGGCCTTTTCCCGGTTAGCTATACTTAAGTTGATCCAAATTCTCTTGACCATAGCTGCTCATATGGACTATGAGATTTGGCACGTCAAGACTGCTTTCCTTAATGGAAGTCTTGAGGAGGCCAAAGGGTTTTATTGTTTAAAGCCAAGAGCACAAGGTATACAGACTCAAGAGGTTCATATGTGGACTTAAGTAAGCATCCAGATCTTGGAACATCTGTTTTGACGAGGTTATCCAGCCTTATGATGGTGATGTATACCTCAAGTGTGATGGTGATGGTGGTTTTTCTCATACTTTACATAGATGACATTCTTCTTATTGGCAACAGTAAGAAGGTGTTGTCAGACGTAAAGGCATGGTTGTTCCAGCAGTTTGATATGAAGGACTTGGGAGAGACTGGACATATCATTGGGATTAAGATTATTCGACATCATAGGAGACATTCTCTAATACTCTCCCAGGCTTCATACATAGACACGATTCTGGCCTGTTTTAACATGCAGAACTCCAAGAAGAGTTCGTTACCTTTCAGGCATTGAGTGAATTAACTAAATGAGCAGTGTCCTAAGACTGTCGAGGAGATAGATGCCATGAAGGCGGTACCCTATGCATCTGCAGTGGGTAGTCTCATGTATGCTATGTTATGTACTAGGCCTCATATTTGTTTTTCCATTGGAATAGTTTGCAGATATTAGAGTAAGCCTAGGAAGGCTCACTGGGAGGCAGTCAAATGCATTCTCAAGTACTTGCGCAGATGAGAGATCACGTCTTAATTTATCAAGCGCATGAGCTAGTTCCATTGGGTTTCACAGATTCGGACATTCAAGGTGATATGGACAAGAGTAAGTCTACCTCTGGGTTTGCGTTTACTCTAGGAGGTGGAGCCATAGTATGGCAGAGTGTAAAGTAGAAATGCAGGCGGACTCCACCATGGAGGCTGAGTACGTTGCCGCATCAGAGGTAGCGAAAGAAGCTGTATGGCTTAGGAATTTCCTGGTGGACTTATATAAGGTTACTAAGTTATCGATATCAATCACAGTCTATTGTGATAATAATGGTGCAGTTGCTAATTCAAGAGAACCATAAGCCCAAAAGGCAAGTAAACACATACATCGCAAGTACCACATGATACGAGCGATCGTAAAGAGGGGAGATGTGACCGTGGCCAAGATAGAATTAGAAGACAACCTTGTAGATCTTTTCACGAAAACATTGACTCCAATGGTTTTGAGAGCCATATGGAGGGCATGGGAGTCAGATTCTTAAGAGAGCCATGTGAGTGAGCTAAAGAGTATTTTGTAACTTTCATTATGACAGCAGTGTAATAAGTGGATTGAACAGTGTTTTTGTACTTCAGAGCATAGCTTTGAGTATTAGTGGAAGATTGTTAGTTTTGAATACTTAAAAGCTATTGCTTGTATCAAAACTAATACCCAGTTGACATTGAAGGAAACAGAACAAGCCCGAGCTAAATCAAAAATCACACTTTCGTGCTATGCATTCCAGAATCAGAGACTTTCCACTCGGTTCAGGCTGATATTCATTTCCCCTGAACGGATCTAGGCTTATACTTATTCAATTTATTAAATTGACACACTAAAAATTAAATCTTCAATTTAAAGAAGAAGTCTTAAAGATTATACCTTTGAACCGTATCCCTAGCAATAAGAAAACCAAAGTTGGAAAATCCTACTATTTATCGCTCGGGACCAATCTCGAGAAAATCCTGACAATGACTCCGTTTCCACCCTAAAATCGTGTGGGTGATTATCCACTTGGTAGCTAAGCCACTAAGGAAGAAAACCCGCTTCGAAAAACTCGTGAGATCCGTAGCAGATCGTTGCCCGAAGATCAGCCTCTTATTTATCGCCTGCTGTGAAAACCAAATTTTTGGGAAATTCACTTAGAATTCGAACAATAACTCCAAAACAACTCCGAACTAGTGTGGGATAGTGTCTACGGAGTGGCCCACAGCAAAACGAAAAAATCCTAAGAAACCCACTTCAAGAAACTCACAGATCTGAAAAATAGATCTAGCCCGGGAATTTGATTCTAATCTGAAAACCCACACCGCATCAATAAAACTTAGTGGGTAAGCTATTTGCTCATAGATCTAGACTTTGGCGAACCAAAAGGAACAAGCCAAATGATCAACGCAACAAAATCACAAAGCCCACAATGAAAACGGCACCGGAAAATCCAAAAAACTCTGGCGGTGCTAACTGGCTGGAAAAAAGCGGCGAACAGACTTCTCGAGTGGAGTTCGAACTTTTGGGCGGTGGTCCTGAGCTTCTAGAATTGTGGGCTGAGTTTCTCTTACAAGAAAGATCGCAAACCGACTTCGAAAAAGAATTCTCTCTCTAGGTTTGTCTTTCTCACTCTAAGGCATTTGCCTACAAAGTTTCTCATGTCTTGTTAAGTGCCTAACATGGACTATTTATAGGGAGCTTCTAAGGAGACCTAGTGGGCTTTTGAGTTGGGTCTTAATGTTTGACTTTCTTTGACCCCTTAGTTTTCCCTCGACTAGTCAACTTCAATCGAGCCTTTCGAATTATTTTCTTAACCCACTTCGTTAATTTAATTTAATTGAACCATTAGGATTAACTAATTCAATATGAATTAATTTCTTAATCCATTTAGTCAATTAAATATTAATTAAACTTTTAAAATTAATTAATTCACTTTTTTGATTAGTCAAACGCATAATTAGTCGTACCACTAACGGACCAATTATGGAACTATCGCTCAAAAATGACTTTACATCGCGCTCACTTTATTATTCTTCTATCTCCCCACATCAATGATCTAGTATTGATTGGTTCATCAATTGACTGACAAATTTATTCACCGACTTCTTGGTATCCAAGATTAGTACCCATTATCGACTTTATTATTATACCGAGCATAAAGTCCACCGGCCGGGTTTAGTATAATAAACCTTACGAGCTCATCTCGGGAGCACCATCAACCCGGTGAATCGGTACGTGGATTTCTTCGACTAGCAATGACACACAAAGAAGCTAAACACCGCATACCAAACTTACCGGGATTTAGGCCTCAATTGACCTCAAATCAAAGCATACGATATCTAACTCTCATCCCCGTCCCAATCCGGGATTTAAATATTAGAATACTAGGATCGAATTAACTACGCCGATCAGTACAAGTTAATTCAATCCTTAACTGGTGGTGCTCAATATGCCCTGAGCATATCCGTATGATTTAATTAGTCTAGAAAAACTAATTTGCAAATTATACGATAACCTATACTGATAGTATGTTAAGACTATCTTAGTTACGAGCATTCTTTTTATATATTAATACTTTAACCAATAACGAGATCTACTGTGTCTTTCCACACATCATTATCTAGTTCTATGATATAATGGAACAAATTTAATACTGAAACAAAATGATATGTCAACTGTGGGTATTAGTTTTTCATACAAGCAATAGTTTTTCAGTATTGAAATTAAGAATTTCCCACTAATACTCAAAGCTATGCTCTAAAGTATAAAAACTGGTTTAATACACTTATTCTAATGTCACACAAAAATCTAGAGAACTATAAAGGTTCAGTCAAGTATCTAACTCCCATGCCCTTAACGTGATTCTCAAAGACTTTTGCAGTCAATACTTTCATGAATGGTGTTTACGCGTTTTGTGGATTTTTGGTTCCTTCAAGTTTCCTATTGCACTATTGTCATCGCAGTAAACTGTGATGAAACTGGGAAACTCAGGAATCACATATGAATCCACTAGGAAGTTCCTGAATCAGCTGCTTCCTTCGTTACCTCTAAAATAACGAATTCAGCCTTAATGGTGGAGTGTGCCATGCATTTCTACATAACACTTCGCCATACTATGGCTTCACCCCAGAGTAAACACAAACCCAGAGGTAGACTTTCTTTTATCCATATCACTTTGGAAACCTTAATCTGTGTAACCCTAGCTCTTGCACCTGATATACCAAAACTTGGTTCTTCATTTTGCGCAAATACTTGAGCTTTTCTTGGGTTACACTGATATCTGCTAACTTTGCAGATGGCAAAGGAAACATCAACCTCGTACACAACACGCATACATGAGACTTCCTCCTGCAGTGCATAAGGAACTGTCTTCATGGCTTCTATTTACTCAGAAGACTGCTCCTTAGATATTTGCACTCCACATCTGAAAAATAGGAAACTCTTCTTGAAGTTATGCAAGTTAAAACGAGTCAGATTCATGACTGTGTTGGAATCATGAGAAAGTGTCTGTGAACATCTTCTACGATCTCAAATAATCTCAATCCCAAGGATATGTTCAGCCTTTCCCAAATCCTTCATATCAAACATGTTTGAACGACTATGCCTTTACGTCTGACAATACCTTTTTACTGTTGCCAATAAGAAGAATATTATCTACATAAGGTACAAGAAACACCACTGAGTTTCTATCACACCTGCGATACAGAAAATGCTCATCCGAACATTGGGTCTGGTTCGTGAGCGCCATAGATCAAAATCGAAAGATTTTCCTAAGCCCACGTACCTCTTGGGTTGTCCGATAACCCTCTCACTATGATAAGGCATCGACTATGTAATCGTGTCATCTGTGACAACGTGCAGTATTCTGTGATGTATCTACTTGTAGTGGTGCATCAGGAAACTCTAGACTGTCTCTTAAGCTTTTATAGCACAATCTTGTTACTTGGTTTATGGTTTAAAATATAGTCCTCATACATGTGATGGACAACTCCAGATTCTGAGATTTCTAATATTGGGCTTTATCCCTGATCATATCTATGTAAGGGTTAAAGGTAGGGACTTAGATGGTACAAGATTTAGATTATAAGCCGTTGTTTCTAAGGCATATCCCAAAAACGAATGAAGCAATTCACTGTAACTTATCACAGATCTAACCATTTCTATAAGAGTTTTGTTTCACCATTCTGCTGGAATGTGCCAGGTGCAGCTAACTGGGATTAAATCCTCATCTCTGATAAGTAGCTCCTAAATTCACCAGATAGTTATTCGTCACTGCGATTGAATCATAATGACTTGATACTTTTACAATGATAGTTCTCCACATCTATCCGAAACTATTTGAACTTGCCACAACATTCAAACTTGTGGCACATCAAGTAAATGTACCCGTACCTTGAGTAGTAATCTGTGAAGATCACAAAATTCTCAAAAACTACATCTGGCTTGAATTATCATAGGTCCACATAAATCAGAATGAACCAACTCTAAAAACCTTTTTGACCTTTAAAAACTTCTTGATCATTCTACCCTCCAAGCAGAATTCGTAGATTGAGTAACTGTCAATATCTAATGAGCATTAGGGCCTATTATTGACCAACCTTTGAATTCTACTAAGGTTTATATGACCTAGTCTTATGTGCCAAAAAAGAGCTTTGCTCATTTTACACGATTATTCCCTCACATTATGCTTCGATGATGTTTTATTTATCTCAGTGTTATTGCATTATTGGGGAGTTAGTTCTTATCAAGAAGAGATTGTCCACTAATGAACTTGAACATATAAGTTTTCTTGTTCTTTCCATTAATAGAATTATTAGATAAAACGAACTTATAACTATCCAATAAGAGTTTAGAAACATCAAGTAAATTCTTTCTAAAACTCTGATCATAAAGACAATCCTTCAAAAAACTATTACATCATTATTTAGAAAAATAAATATAGCCACTCCCACTACTTTTATCGACACTCTGATAGTGTCACCCAAGTAAACTTCCATCTCGCCCTCTCTAAGCATCTGAGTTACTTGGTAAACCCTGCGAAGAATTACAAACATGATCAATGGTTCTTAAATCCACACACCAAGTATCTGCGGGAATCACCACTAAACATATCTCAATAATTCAGGTTGAGATGGTTGTACCTCTGAGCTTTGGACAATCAGACATCAGATGTCTTTCTTTGCCATACTTGAAGCAGTTACCTTTCAGCTTTCTTTTTTCTTGGCAATTTCTGGCTTAGGCTTATGATTAGCAGTCCTCTGGGCTCTCTTCTTCTTCTTTCTGGCTTTGGGCCCTGGAGAAGAACTTGAAGGCCCGACTGTGGCTAATGCTTGCTTGTTTTTTTGAAAGAGACCTTCAGCAGACAACAATGCATCTAAGAGCTCAAAAGGAGCGTAAACATCATGCTTCATGTTATAGTCCCGCCAAAACTGCTCAAAACATTGAGGCAAGCTCTGGAGTATGATATCGACTAGGGTTTACCCGTCAATCTTTCCTTCCAATACCTTAATCTCATTGAAGTCGCTAATAATCTCAAGTACATGATAACCCACAGGCATGCTCTCTGCCATCTGGCTAGTCATTAGCTTTCACATGACTACTTGCCTAGCAGCTCTGCCTTCGTGTGAAAGATTATCTGCCTGGGCCCGGTAAAAAATTCACTTTCATGCTATGCATTCCAGAATCAGAATATTTGACAAGGCCTAGACTCTAACACAATTGCAATTCCAATCCTTACTTGAAATAACATGGTGCATGATCTTGGCATGTACTCATTCGATTTATCACGCAACAAAATATTTCTAATTAAAGCAGAAACATAGAAAGTACCTCTTGAAGTGTGTTACTCAAATGATCACTTGTATGACTCAAGACTTTGACCGCACATTGTGTGGGCAACGATCTAGCGAGCAATTGATCAGTAATCTACACAAAAGACTCGCCAGAAAAATTCTTTAGCTCGACGCCGCCTGAATTGAACCACCGTCACCGCTGGAATTTACTTCTCGTTGCCCAAAAATTATTCAAGAGAGAGAAAAATGTTTTCTCTCTCTAGTTTTCTTGTCTTGAAAACTTAAAAAAATTGTGTATTGTAGAATTTCTAATCCCTTGTCTATATATAGAGTTACAGGAGAGATCCCAAGTTGGTTTAAGATTGGTCTTCTTTGTCCACATGAGAATCAAAAACTTTTGAAGTCAATGTCTTCATAAATGGATTTGGAAGGATATCCTCCTAAGCTATCTTAGCCACGACCACATCTTCCCTCTTGACGATATATCGTATCATGTGGTACTGGCACTGTATGTGTTTACTCACCTTCTGGGCTCGTGGTTCCTTCGAGTTTACTACTGCACCGTTCTTATCACAATACACTGTGATAGACTTCTGCAAACCAAGAATCACGCATTTCTGCTGGACATTCCGCCAAACTATGGCTCCACCTCCCAAAGTAAACACATACCCTGAAGTAGACTTACTCTTGTCCCTGTTGCCTTAGAAATGTGAATCTGTGTAACCTCAGGGTACCAGCTCAGGCGCCTGATAGTCCAACACTTGATCTCTCATTCTGCGCAAATACTTGAGAATGCATTTTACTGCCTCCCAATGAGCTTTCCCGGGGTTACTTTGATATCTGCTTACAATGCCAATGACATAACATATATCAGGCCTCGTACACAACATGGAATACATGAGACTTCCTACTTCTGAAGCATACGGAACTATCTTCATGGCCTCTATCTCCTCAACAGTCTTGGGAAAATGTCCTTTAGATAGATGCACTCCGTGTCTGAAAGGTAGAAAACCTTTCTTGGAGTTCTGCATGTTTAAACGGGCCAGAACCATATCTATGTATGAAGCTCGAGAGAGTTTTAACGAACATTTCCTACGATCTCGAATTATCTTGACCCCAAGGATATGTCCCGCTTCTCCTAAGTTTTTCATATCAAATTGCTTGGACAACCATGCATTTACATCTGATAACACTTTTTTATTGTTGTCAATTAGTAAAATGTCATCTACCTAAAGCAAAAGAAACACCACCGCATTTCCATCATGTCTACGGTATACACATTGCTCATCCAGACACTGAGTAAATCCATAAGATTAGATTACCTCATTGAACCGGATGTTCCAAGATCTGGATGCATGCTTAAGTTCGTAAATGGACCTCTTAAGCCTGCAAACCTTATGCTCTTTGCCTTTCTTAATGAATCCCTCTGGTTGTTACATGAAGATGGTGTCTTCAAGACTTCCGTTAAGAAAAGCTATCTTCACATCCTTCTACCATATCTCATAATCTAAATGAGCATCTATGGCCAAGAGAATATGGTTCGACGTAAGCATGGTCACTGGGAAAAAGGTTTCCTCATAATCGATTCCCTTTTTCTGAGTATACCCCTTCGCCACAAGCCTAGCTTTAAAGGTTTCAACCTTTTCATCAGGTCCTCTCTTGCGTTTGTACACCCACTCACATTCAATGGGCTTGAACCCATTAGGCAGGTCCACAAGCTCCCAGACTTGTGGTCCATCAACCCCATCTCGGATATCATTGGCTTTCGCCAAGATTCTGCATCTTTATCTCGGAGAGCTTCATTGTAGTTCACTGGGTCAGGCTCAAGTGTGCCTGGGACTAGGTCTTAGGCCTCTCCCATGCCAATGAACCAATCGGGCTGTCTTACAACCCTCCCACTATGACGAGGCACTGCATGTGTGGGCACATCATCTGTGATATCTTGTGCAGTGTGGTGTATCTACTTGTGCTGGTGTATCAGGATTATCAGATTATTTCCTTCGCTCTTCTAGTACTATATTGCTATTGGGCTTGTGATCTAGAATATAGTATTCCTCTAAAAACCTGGCATAAGTGCTAACTATCACCTTCTAATATTTAGGACTATGGAACAGACCACCTTTCATTACCCTAGGATATCCTACAAATAACATTACTTCCGTTCTTGTATCCAACTTAGTCGCATCTACCTTAAGCACATGTGCTGGACAACCCAAATTCTGAGATGTCTTAGACTGGGCTTACGCCCTTTCTACAACTCTACTGGGGTTGAAGGCAATGTTTTGGATGGTACAAGATTAAGGATGTACATTGCAGTTTCTGTGGGAATCACCGCTAAACATGTCTCAGTAATTAATGCATAAAATGTCGTACATTTAAGCTTTGGACAATCTGATTTCCAATGTCCCATCAGATTGCATTTGAAGCACATGTCTTTTGACTTCTTCATAGCAATCTTTGGCTTAGGCGCAATTCGCGCCTTTTGAGCTATTCCCTCAAGATTTCTGTTCTTCTTTCCAACCTCAGGCTCAGAAGAAGATTATGAAGCTTTGACTGCGACTAAAGCTCGCTTCTTCTCTTAAAGCAGAATTTGAGCAGCCACCAACTCTACTAAGAGCTCGGATAAAGTACACAACAATTAATTCATGTTGTAGTTCAACCAAAACTGCTCATAGCTTTGAGGAAAGTTTTGGACGACAATATCGACTTTGGTTTCACTATCGATTTCGCCTCCTACTACCTCAACCTCGTTAATGTTACTAGTCATGTCAATGACATGATCTCTCATATGAGTGCTCTCACGTTAGGATAATGTCCAAATTTCGACTCCAATCGACATAGTTCGGACCATTTAATTTGATGTCTTTCAATATTGTAGCTAAAAGATTGAATGCCATATGGAATACAGTAAATTAAATAAACAGACAATGTTTTAGTGTTTAAAACTAGAATTTCAAAAATCATAAGAAATTCTAATATTTATTGACTTCCCTCAAACAATAATTTAAACCACCGACATCTCATTCACGGGGATTCTCGCAAGCCACGATAGTGTGAACGTTTACGCTAACCCTCATTCGTTTGAGAAGGACCAAGTTCATTAACTACATTATCTTATCAAATGATCTATTGATCAATGTAGCTAATAGTCAGTGCTTTCAGCCGTAAAAATGAGCACCGTAACCTCAATGAGAGGAATACTACAAATCGTACACTAAGTGTGTGCCATTACGTAACTTCTGAGCTTGTTACCTCAGTATAGTGCATCTCAAATAGAGAGGGTATATCTGAAGGAAAACTGAACAAGTCCGGGCTAAATCGATAACCTCACTTTCATGCAATGCATTCCAGAATTGGAAGCTTTCGACCAAGCTCAGGCTCAAATTAGTTTACCCATGAACAGATCTTAGCTTATACTTATTTAATTTATTAATCGGGACACAAAAGACTCAATCTTTAATCAAAGCGAAATTTAAAGATTCTACCTTTTGTAGTGAAGTCCCTTGCCTAGAGAAAAATCCAATCTTTGTTGCGATTCTAATAGAAATCCAATAGATATCTCCGTAGAAAATTCGAATATTGCATGGGCAATAATCTATCGAAGTCTACTTGCTTAGCCCACAAGGAAATCACTCAACTCGGATTCAAAACACTCTCAAAAACTGATCAAAAACCCATAAACTGCTCAGCCTCTTGCTTGAAAAAACTGCTGCTGCCACGATTTATAAAACCCACAGGAAAACTGCTAGTACCCAGCCCTTTGTCCCGCCGTGATCTAGACAAGGAGAAGCGGCGGATCACTAATCGATAGAAAGAAATCAACGCTGCTTCTTCTCGAATCAAACACACGGAACTGAAGCTGAAGACTAGCGGCAAAAAAATCCGACTGTGGCTGTCCTAGCTGGTATGCTACTGCCCGGAAAATATCCCAGTGAAGATCGCTGCTATCCAGGGAAGAAAAACAGCAAGAATCCGGCGAGCTTAGATGAATAATTAACTAAAGGTTTGATCTTTGAGAGGAATCCAATTCAAGCAAGTGAGAAATCTGGTTTGTTTTTGAGAAAGAATTCTTGAAGAAAAGTTCTCTCTCTTAAACCTTCTCACTCAAGAAAGCAAGAAAAATTGTCTTGCAAGACTTCCTTAGGTTTTATTGGGCTTCAAGTCTTCTATTTATAGGAGCTCTATTGGAGACCTAATGGGCTCTCGAGTTAGGCCTTTTAATTTGACTTTCGTTGACCACTAAGTCTTCCTGAATAATCAACTCCAATCGACCCATTTGAATTAATTTATTAAACCCACTTTGTTAATTTAATTTAATCGAACCCTTAGAATTAATTAATTCAAATAGAATAAATTTCTTAATTCACTTTGTCGATTAAATATTAATTAAACCTTTTTGATTAATTAATTCACCTTGTCGATTAGTCAAATACATAATTATTCGTGCCACTATCGGACCAATTATGGAACTACCGCTCGAAAATGACTTTACATCGCGCCATTATATTTTATTCTATCTCCCCACATTAAAGATCTAGCGCTCATCGGTTTATTAATTTACTGACAAATTAATTCACCGACTTCTTGATATCCATGATTAGTACCACTCGTCCTTTTATTATACCGAACATAAAGTTCACCGACCAGGTTTAGTATAATAGACTTTACGAGCTCATCTCGGGAACACCATCAACCTGGCGAACCGGTACGTGGATTCCTCCGACTAGCAACGGCACGTAAGAAGCTAAACACCGCATACCCAACCTACCGAGGTATAGGCCTCAATTGACCGTACTCTTTGGCAAATAAACGCATAGGATATCCAATCCTCACGCCCATCCCAATCTCGGGATTGAGAGACAGAGTACTAGGACCGAATTGACTACGCCGATCAGTATAAGTCAATTCTATCCAAACTGGTTGTGCTTAATATGCCCCTGGCATATCCGTGTGATTTAAACTAGTTTAGATAAACTAATTTCCAAACCACACGATAACCTATACCGATAGTATGTTCAGACTATCTCGGTTATGAGCATACTTTTAATATATCAATACTTTAACCAATAACGGTATCTACTGTGTCTTTCCACACCCCGTTATCTAGTTCTATGATATAAAGGAACAAATTTATACCGAAACAAAATGATATGCCAACTGTGGATATTAGTTTTTGATACAAGCCATAGCTTTTCTGTATTCAAAACTAACAATATTATTTCCCCTAGTTAAACTTACTATAGTCATCTTACTTAGAAATTCATAATCTAACGATCTTGTGGTTGTACTAATCCGAATTGAGGAATGCCCTAATGCCAACGCGCAAGTCTACCCACATCATATATGAACCCGTAATGGTGGCTGTGGGGATATTTAAACCAACCCGCTCCCACTTAGATTTCTGAATCGAGGGTTTTTCCGATTTTAACATGCAATTAACTAATCCTAAGTTATGTGCAAACATAAAACCAACAAGCTTTAAAATTATGCATCTAAAATACAACATAAAAATCAAGGCACAAAAAATTAAAACTATAAAAACGGGAAATAATTATGAAAAATAAATTTCCCGACTATCATGGTTTTATTTGCTTCCATCTTCTTCCTTGATCTCGTGTCCTGCCACGCCACTTGATGGATTGAGTCTTGAGAAATAAAAAAAATGAACTCTGGAGAGAAAACGGGTCAAAAACGCGCGAGCCAAATGGCTTGCGTGCACGTAGCACGCATAAGGTGTGCCGCGCATGCTGGCTTATCAGCCACTCGTGGCACAGCAGCGTGCAGCGCAGCGGCGGTGCTGTCGGTGCCGTCAGCGGCTCCCGCCGGAGAGCTGTCGCCTGTGTCGCTGCTCACCTTCGATTCCTCCTTCGCTTTTTCTATGCTATTTAGTTTTCTTGAAATTCGTTATGGGTTTTGATGGGTTTCTAAGAATTTACAATAACCCAAAACCCACGAATTCAAGTTGCCCACCATAACACATTCAATTACAAAAAATGCTCTTACTAAAAGGGTTTTAGGAAAATTAAAATCAAAATTACATAGAAAAAATCCTACTATAGATTTGATATAATTGTACACGGCTTACAACACATGGTTATACTATTACAAGCATTCATAATAAAACCGAACCCGGAAATTTCCGGGGTTTAATTGAAAAACCATACAAACGCAACCATAATAGTCCAGATTTTTAAACCACCTGCAAATGAAACCATGTAATAAATCGAACAAGCACAAAACCCAAAACCAGGTTCTGATACCGATTGAAAGATTATCTACTCGAACCCGGAAAAAATTCACGTTCGTGCTGTGCATTCCAGAATCAGAATCTTTGACTAGGCTTACACTCTAGCACAATCGATATTCCAAACCTTTCTTGAAATAACATTGTGCCTGATTTTGGTATGTACTCATTCGATTTATCACGCAAAAAAATATTTCTAATCAAAGTGGAAACATATAAAGTACCTCTTGAAGCGTGTTACTCAGGTGATCGCTTGTATGACTCAAGACTTTGATCGTACGTTGTGTGGGTAATGATCTAGCGAGCACTTGATCAGCAATCTACACAAAAAGACTGTTAGTTTTGAATACAGAAAAGCTATGGCTTGTATCAAAAACTAATATACACAGTTGACATATCATTTTGTTTCAGTATAAATTTGTTCCATTACATCATAGAACTAGATAACGGGGTGTGGACAGACCCAGTAGATACCGTTATTGGTTAAAGTATTGATATATAAAAGTATGCTCGTAACCGAGATAGTCTGAACATACTATCGGTATAGGTTATTGTGTGATTTAGAAATTAGTTTATCTAAACTAGTTCAAATCACACAGATATGCCCGGGGCATATTGAGCACGACCAGTTTGGATAGAATTGACTTATACAGATCGGCATAGTCAATTTGGTCCTAGTATTCCGTCTCTCAATCCCGAGATTGGGACGGGCGTGAGGGTTGGATATCGTGTGCTATGATTTGCCAAAGAGTGAGGTCAATTGAGGCCAATACCTTGGTAGGTTGGGTATGCGGTGTTTAGCTTCTTGCGTAACGTTGCTAGTCGGAGGAATCCACGTACCGGTTCGCCGGGTTGATGGTGCTCCCGAGATAAGCTCGTAAGGTTATTATACTAAACCCGGCCGGTGAACTTTATGTACGGTATAATAAAAGCGAGTGGTACTAATCTCGAAAACCAAGAAGTCGGTGAATTAATTTGTCAGTAAATTGATAAACTGACAAGCGCTAGATCTTTAATGTGGGGAGATAGAATAAAATATAATGGCGCGATGTAAAGTCGTTTTTGAGCGGTAGTTCCATAATTGGTCCGTTAGTGGTACGACCGATTATGCATTTGACTAATCGACAAGGTAAATTAATTCATCCAAAAGGTTTAATTAATATTTAATCGACAAAGTGAATTTAGAAATTAATTCTATTTTGAATTAATTAATTCTAAGGGTTCGATTAAATTAAATTAACAAAGTGAATTAAATAAATTAATTTAAATGGGTCGATTGGAGTTGATTAGTCGGGAAGACTTAGTGGTCAACGAAAGTCAAATTTTAAGGCCTAACTCGAGAGCCCATTAGGTCTCCAATCGAGCTCCTATAAATAGAATAACTTGAGACCAAAGAAAGCTAAGAAATCTTGCAAGACAAGTCTTGCCCCTTTCTTGAGCAAGAAGGTTCTAGAGAGAGAATTTTTCTTCAAGAATTCTTTCTCAAAAATGAACTAGATTTCTTGCTCTTCGAATTGGATTCAACCTAAAGATTGAACCTTCAATTATATTTCGAAATTTCTACCAGTTTTCTGCCGGATTATTCTTCGAACAGCAGCTGCTGTTTTTCATTTGTTCCGCCCGGTGCCAGTTTGCTTCAGTTGCAGGTTTTTGTGCGGTTGATTCGAGAAGACTGTGTTGATCTCCTTCATTCTCGATGGGTGATTCGCAGCACCTTCTTGTCTAGATCCCGGTGAGATATCGGACTGAGGGCTGGCAGAATCCGGGCACTGCAGCAGCTGCTAGTCGAGCAGAAGGTAGAGAAAATTTCAGGGTTTTGTTCGGTCAAGATTTTGGGGTTTATAGAATCTGATTAGAAGGATTTCTTCGTGGGTTTTCGTGGGCTAAGCAAGTAAGCTTCGATAGATTATTGCCCACGCAATATTCGAAGTGTTCTTGGAGAATCGATTGGATTTCTATTGGAGTCGCAACAAAGAATTGGTTTTTCTTTAAGCAAGGGACTTTGCTTCAAAAGGTAGTATCTTTAAATTCCTCTTTAATTAAAGATCGAATCTTTTGTGTCCCGATTAATAAATTAAATAAGTATAAGCCTAGACCCGTTCATGGGTAAACTAATTTGAGCCTGAGCTTGGTCGAAAACTTCCGATTCTGGAATGCATTGCACGAAAATGAGGTTTTCGATTTAGCCCGGGCTTGTTCAGTTTTCCTTCAAAGACTTCCCGAAAAAATTCTACAGCTCGATGCTGCCTGAATGGAACCACCACCGCCGCGAGAATTTACATCCGGCAGCCCAAAAATTATTTAAGAGAGAGAAAATTTTTTCTCTCTCTAAACTTTCTCTTTCAAGTTTTCTTGTCTTGAAAACTTAAGAATTGTGTATTGTGGAATTGCTAATCCCTTGTCTATATATAGAGTCACAAGAGAGACCCCAAGTTGGTTTAGGATTGGTCTTCCTAATGGGTTTAGGTAATTAATTAGTTTCCAAATCCAATAATCTAATCGGATAATCCAAATCTAATTAGATTTCCTAATCTATAGGATTTCCTAATTCTAATTGAAATTTAAGACTTAATTAATTAATTAATTCCACTTTGTTAATTACTTAATTAACTATTAGGAATTATTAATTAATTAATTAATTATACTTATTCAATTAATCCATTAAAAAATTAATCTTACCACTAACGGATTAATTTTGGCACTACCATCCTACACCACAATTGCTTCCGGAACAACTAAATTAATTTATTCCATTTCCCCACATCAAAGATTTAGTGATCGTTAATTTATTAATTTACTAAAAAATTAATTAATTAACTTCTTTAATTCCGAGACTAGTACCAGTCGACCTTTTTACTATACCGGACATAAGTCCACCAGTTGGGTTTAGTATAATAAACATAACGAGTTCATCTCAGGAGCACCATCACCCCGGACGCACCGGTACATGGTTTTCTTTCGACAAGCAGCAGCACACCAAGTAACTAAACACGCGTAGCCAACCCACTGAGACAATTGTCCATAATTGACCTTACCCATTGGCAGATCAAAGTACGCTATGTCTAATCCTCATGCTCGCTCAAATCTAGGGATTAAGAGATAGAATACCAAGAATGAATTGTCTATTAAATAAATACAAGACAAATCATTCTAAATGGTCAAGTTCAACATGCCCCGGGTATATCTATATGATTCAATTAGTTTAGACGAACCAATTGTCCGAATCACATAATAACCTAAACCGACAGCCTGTCCAAAACTGTCTTAGTTACGAACTTTATTTATATATATTATGTCTTTTAACCAATAATGAGATATACTGTGTCACACTATACACCTCATTATCTATCTACATAATATAAATGGACTAGACATGCACAACATATAAACCAAAACATCAAATCGATATATTCACCGGGAAAAAGTATAATACAAGCATAGCTTATGTATTCAAACCTAACATCGTGTCCAAACATCTCCGTTAGGTTTGTCATAATGTCAAAAGCAGAGTTCATTAACCGATGCTAAAGCTGCAATGCATTCGACATGGAAGTCAGAATACACCATCTAGCCATCCCATCAGCCTTCCTTCACTTTTTATAGGCTTCCCTATGCTCAGGAGGAGAGTCATCCCTAGGCTCATCTGGGCATACTTCAGTAAGGACGTACTTACACCGCTTAGCCATGAGGACAATGTCCAAATCACATTTCTAGTTGATATAATTTGGACCAGTTAACTTGTTCTCCTATACTATGACAAATATTGTATTAAATACCATATCAATAAACTGAAAAAGTAAACAGTCAAGTTTCAGTGTTCTTTTTAAAAAATATTGATATCCTCAAAAACAATATAATCTCCTATTGACATCTCTCACACTAGGATTAACACAGGTCACGCGGGTGAACATCTACGCTAAGCAACATTCGTTCGAGAAGAACCAAAGTTCATTAATTTCGCTATCTGACCAACGATTTTATGATCAATGAAATTATTAGTCAATGATTTTAGTCGTACACATAAATAGCGTAACCTCACGGGGGTAATACTATAAATGGTACACTAAGTGTATGCCATTACATGGCTTCTAAGTTTGTTACTTTGGAGGTAGAGCGCCTCAGCAGAGAGGTTGTCGTAATTCTTCAATTAAACTCACTATAGTCATCCTTTTAGAAATTCAATCTAGTGATCTCGTGATTGAAAACTCATCTGAATGGAGGAAGGCCCTAATGCCAACGCGTAAGTCTAACCACAACACATGTGAATTCGGAATGGAGGCCATGGGGATATATACCAACCAGCTCCCACTTAGATTTTTAAGTTTGAGGATTTTTATATTTTAACATGCAATATTTAACAATGGATATTTGCACCCATAAAATCATTGGAGTTTTAATATGCGAATAATCTACCTTAGTTAATTGCACTTATAAAACAAACATGCAATATCGTAACTTCGATTATTCGCATCTATTAAAACCGTTGGAGTCTTAATATGCGAATCATCTACCTTAGTTAACTGCACACATTAAAAAAATAGTTTTTTTTTGCTCATGCATAAAACAAAAACACACAAGCAACGATAAGGACATAAAACGGGAAATATGTAATTAAACATTTCCTGACTATTATGGCCTTCTCAATCGTTGCTTCCTTTGACGCCTTGTTGACGCGTCCCATCGCGTCACTCCCACTCATTGTAATGACTCTTAGAATTTGTCTAGTTTTCTCGGTTTACTACGTAGTTAGGAATCACCCAAAATTATGACAAAACCAAAAACCATAAATTCACTTTGCCTATAACAAATCGTTATTTGGTTCCTCCTAATTCGTACTACATAATTAGGAATCACCCAAAATTATGATAAATCAAAACCCATGAATATGAGTTACCTACAATAACTTCGTCATTTTACATAAATTCCTATATACAAGGCTTTCTAGGAATATAAAGAAGACATCATTAGAATAATCCTACTCAAGATACATTCTAATCCTACACGGCTTCCAGCTCGTGGTTATAACTATTATAGACATTTTCATTCAAAAAACAAAATGAGCCTAGACATGTCCTGGGGTTTATGATTGAAAATTAAACAACCCTAATAGCCGGGAATAATAACCACCTGTTTAATGTATCGACAATGCAAGAATAACAAAGCCAAAATAAAGCCTATAATAAATCAAAAATTATAAAGCCAAAACACTCGCTCTGATACCAATTTGAAGGAAACAGGACAAGCCCAGGCTAAATCGAAAATCTCACTTACGTGCTATGCATTCCAGAATCGAAGACTTTCGACTCGACTAAGGCTCAAATTCATTTGCTCTGAACGGATCTTGGCTTATACTAATTCGATTTATTAAATTGACATGCTAAAAATTATATCTTTAATTTAAAGTGGAAGTCTTAAAGATTATTCATTTGAAGCGTGTCTCTAGCAATAAGAAAACCAAAGTTGGAAAATCCTGCTATTTACCGCCTGAGACCAATCTCGAGAAAAATCTTGATAATGACTCCATTTCCACCCCAAAATCGTGTGGGCGATTATCCACATGGTGGATAAGCCACTAAGGAAGAAATCCGAAAAAGACCCATTTCAAAAAACTTGTCAGATTCACAGCAGTTCGTTGCACGAAGACCAGCCTGTTATTTACTGCTTGCTGCGAAAACCAAATTTTTGGGAAAGCGAAATCCACTCAGAATCCGAAGAATAACTCCAAAACAAATCCGAACTAGTGTGGGCTAGTGTCTATGGAGAGGCCCAAGGAAAAACGAAGAAATCCTAAGAAATCCACTTCAAGAAACTTATAGATCTGAAAAATAGATCTAGCTTGGGAACTTGATTCTAATATGAAAACCCACAACGCCTCAATAAAACTTAGTGGGTAAGCTATTTGCTCATCAATCTAGACTTGGCAAACCAAAATGAATGATCCAAAGGATCAACTCAACAAAATCACAAAGCCCACAATGAAAATGCAATAAAACGGCATCGAAAAATTCAAAAATAGCTGGTGGCGCTAACTAGCTGGAAAAAGAGCGGCGAACAGACTTCTCGAGCTGTGCTCAAACTTTTGGGTGGTGGTCTTTGGCTTCTAGAATCATGGGCTGAGTTTCTCGAACGAAAAAGAATTCTCAATAAGGAAGAAAGAATTCTCTCTCTATGCTTGTCTTTCTCACTCTAAGGCATTTGTCTACAGGGTTTCTAATGTCTTGTTAAGTGCCTGACATGGACTATTTATAGGGAGCTTCTAAGGAGACCTAGTGGGCTTTTGAGCTGGGCCTTAATGTTTAACTTTCTTGACCCCTTTGCCTTCCCTAGACTAGTCAACTGCAATCGAGCGTTTCGAATTAATTTCTTAACCCACTTCGTTAATTTAATTTAATTGAATCTTTAGGATTAAAAAATTCAATAAGAATTAATTTCTTAATCTACTTAGTCAATTAAATGTTAATTAAACTTTTAGGATTAATTAATTCACTTTATCGATTTGTCAAACGCATAATTAGTCGTACCACTAACGGACAAATTATGGAACTACCGCTCAAAAATGACTTTACATCGTGCTCACATTATTATTCTTCTATCTCCCCACATCAAAGATCTAGTGCTCGTCGGTTCATCAATTTACTGACAAATTTATTCACCGACTTCTTGGTATCCAAGATTAGTACCACTGAACTTTCTTATTATACCAAACATAAAGTCTACCGGCTGGGTTTAGTATAATAAACCTTACGAGCTCATCTCGGGAGCACCATCATCCCGGTGAACAGGTATGTGGATTCCTCCGACTAGCAACGGAACACAAAGAACCTAAACACCGCATACCCAACATGTCGAGATTTAGGCCTCAATTGACCACACCCTTTGGCAAATCGAGGCAAATGATATCTAACTCTCATGCCCATCCCAATCTAGGGATTAAGAGATTAGAATACTAGGATCAAATTAACTACGCCGATCAGTACAAGTTAATTCAATCCTTAACTGGTGGTGCTCAATATGCCCCGGGCACATCTGTATGATTTAATTAGTCTAGACAAACTAATTTCCAAATCATACGAGAATCTATATCGATAGTATGTTCAGAGTATCTCAGTTACGAATATTCTTTTTATATATCAATACTTTAACCAATAACGAGATTTACTGTGCATTTTCACACCGCGTTATCCAGTTCTATGATATAATGGAACAAATTTAATATTGAAACAAAAGGATATGTCAAATGTGGATATTCATTTTTTCATACAAACAATAGCTTTTCAGTATTCAAAACTAAGAGACATATCGTTTGTTTCAGCATATAAACCCAGTTTTGAAGAAGAAGGCTTACTTGATTGAAGGAAGATTATGATGAAATATAAACCGGAAGCTGGAGCTGCATATAGTTGATAAAGAAAATAAATTGGGGCCTTGTGTAGGAAGATGAACACCAAGATATAATCCTTAGGATTCTTCTTTATTATTTTTAAGATACTGATACAAGACTATTGATACAAGACTATTGAACGAGTTATACCAATTCTCCTAGCTTACATTTTAATTTATAGATACCGAATTATACTATGCTAAGATATTGATGGTCCAGGCTATGGTCCACTACCATCAATGAATACTATTCTAAAATGCTGAATACATTGAATTATGGCATGTTAATAATTATCCAATACTACTGATCTTGGCACAGTGGTGAAATAAAGTGGATTCCTTCACTGCTGATCTTGACACAAAGGTGAAATAATGTAGATTTATTCACATGGTTCTTGAGAAATTCTGACAAAAGTGAAATAAGGTAGATTCTTTCATTGCTAATCTTGACACAAAGGTGAAATAAAGTAGATTCCTTCACATGGGTCTTGTATCCGGCTTGAACATATTGGGGAGATGTATCTTGTGAGGTCAAATCTAATCTGAGAACCAATGTTCTGTATCCAAGTAATCCACATCTTCATTACCTGATGAAAATTCATTCAAAGAAAAAGTATGATCCGGATACATTGGATAAAAGCAAAGCTGGACTCTAGACAGCTGTCTATCATTATTTATTTGTAATGAATTAATCCGTGTTCTATTAAAAAGTTCATCTTCATCCTTCCATAGTCTGCTGTAGGAAAGTTGATTCTGTAATCCTGTTTCAACTATTTTTATACCAATTTCTCTGTTCAAGACTTAACTGGTGGAATTCGTCTTTTTGTTAAGCATAAGGATTCCTCTTTCTTTAAGTTTTTCATTAAGCTTATCTGGGCAATAATCCTGCAGCTGCAAAAATAAAATATCAGTTTTCTTATCTTTTTCTTTTTTAGAATTCAAAATGTTCCAGAACTAAATTTTACTCCAGAGGATCGGAAGATGATCCTTGACTAGATCCTCCTTTGAAACTGCTTGATTTCTCCTTGAATTTCTTAAACTCCAAGAATTCTTGGTATTTGAGAAATTCATTCTCCTGATGAAGCCTTTGTTTTAAAGAAAGGGTTGTGTAACATGACTCTTTTTTGTACTTAATATTTCTTTATTCATAGCAGTATTTGGGTTTACAGGAGCTAATGGTTGTACTGGGATTTTGCCAAGTGGCATTGAATTCTTTTGCATTAAGTTTTGTTCTTCAAAATAAACTTGTACTGTATCCTGGTTTACCTTAAGAGTAATCCACAATTTAATCTTGAACTCTCAGACTAGCGAAAGAGGCATACGCTTCGAAAAGTGTTGAGTAAATCGAAAATTCAAACAAAGGATCCATGGAAGCTTCAGCTTGAAATGAAACTGGACTATCTTGCCAAATTCTGGGACATCAGATTCTACCTTCCTACTAAAGAGTTGCCAAGCCATCTTGGCATTTGGAGGACAATCTTCTTCGGTTGCTCCATAATACTACCACCATTCATAAAACCACAAAGGAATACTGTTGAAATTTGTCCTAAGAGTTTTATCAATTGTGTAGAACCACGAGTCATTGAAGGGCCGGAAGATAAATCCTTTAAACAATGCTTCTTAGTAATCCTCATACGAGTATCCTGAAGGAGCATAAGAACTTCCAAAATGAACTGTGCCTCCTGCCGATCCTATCAATTCTATCTAATCCTATCAATTTAAAATATTTCTGATGACAGCTTTGGAATACAAAATAACTGAGTTTATAGGTGTATCCATTGTATGATGAATATCCACCGATCCTGAATGTACAAGAATGTACTAAAAGAATCACAAATCCTTAGTTGGTTCAGAAGAGATCCAAGACTGCTTATCTTGAAACATGTTAAATACATATCCTAAAAGATCTTGATATTGTAATGTTCATGGTGTCAGGTGATGGTTAAGTGTTCAATGTGGTGTTTGGTTGCATAGCATGGAGGATTAGGGTTGAAAGGTTGGTTTGCTGGATCATTCGAAGCTAGATTCTGTTGTCGAGGTGTGGATACTGGTTGACCGAAAGGGTAAGGAAAGTGAATACTAGACTTTTGTATGAGGGATTGTTATAATTTTACTGAGGGATTTGAGGCAGCTTGAACATAAGTAAGAGGTGGAAAATCCTGAAGAGACTGAAAGCGGTTAGAAGTAGATGGAACTATTTGATTTTTCATGAAATCTTTGACCGTAAGAGTCTTATTCTTTGTGGGTTGGGAACTCATCCTTCGAACCCGTAAAAAATTCTCTGGTTAAGAAATCAGGTAAACAGTTGGAATGTCCTTTAATATGTTCAATTTAAAAATCAAATACAGATAAAATTGCCTCACATGTGGCAAAAATTTGTTTTAAACTAAATTCTTTACATCCTTTTGTATAACATTTTTGTAGGTTTGGATTCACTTTTAAAAGAAACTTTTTGTTTATATGTGAAGGAAAATAGAACAAACCCGGGCTAAATCGAAAATCTCACTTTCGTGCTATGCATTCTAGAATCGTAGACTTTCGACTCAGCACAGGCTCAAATTCATTTTCCCTGAACGAATCTTGGCTTATACTTATTTAATTTATTAATCGGGACACAAAAGATACAATCTTTAATTAAAGCGGAAAGTTCAAAAGATTATACCTTTGAAGCGTGTCCCTAGCAATAAGAAAACCAAAGCTGAAAATCCTGCTGTTTACCGCCTGGGACCAGTCACGAGAGAATCCGATAACAACTCTGTCTCTACCTTGAAATCGAGTGAACGACTATCCAAAAGGTAGCTAAGACACTAAGGAAGAGATCCATATGAGACCCACTTCCAAAAACTCGTCAGATCCTCAGCAGATCGTTGCTCGAAGATTACTGTGCTTATTTGCCGCCTGGCTGCGAAATCCACTCGAAATTCAGAGAATAACTCCAATTCGACTCCAAACTAGTGTGGGCTAGTGTCTACGGAGTAGCCCAAGGCAAAACGAAGAAATCCCAACAAACCCACTTCAAGAATCACACAAATCTGAAAAAACAGATTTAGCCCGGGAACTTAACCCAATCTGAAAATCCAAACCAAAAGTGTCTGGAATGTGTTCTTGCTCGTAGATCTAGACTCTAGAGATCTAAGAAGATCAAGCTAGAGGATCGACACAACAATAATTAACAAACCCACTTCAAAAAAACAAAGCCACCGCCCCAAAAATAAACCAAACGCCGACCGATCTATTTCCGGCGGCCGAGAAAACCAATCAAAGGCAGCAGCTTTTTACTCAAAAAATGGTGATCTAGGATTCTCTAGGTTATGGGGTTTTAGGATTCTGAAGAAGAAAGCTCCAAAGTCGACTTCGAAAGAAAAGCTACTAAGAAAGTTGAGAGTTTCTCTTTCTAGACTTAACTTTCTCTCATTAGGCAAATGCCTCTAAGGTTTCTAATGTCTTGTAAATTGCCTAACAAGGGATATTTATAGTGAGCTTCTAAGGAGACCTAATGGGCTTTTGAGTTGGGCCTTTTAGTTTGACTTTCGTTGACCCCTTAGTCTTTCTTAGACTAGTCAACTCCAATCGATGCTTTTGAATTAAATCTTTAACCCACTTCGTTAATTTAATTTAATCAAACCTTTGGATTAATTAATTCATATAGAATTAATTTTCGTTATCCACTATTTCAATCAAATATTAATTAAACCTTTAGGATTAATTAATCCACTTCATCGATTAGTCAAACGCATAATTAGTAGTACCACTAACAGACCAATTATGGAACTATGGCTCAAAAATGATTTTACATCGCACCACTATATTTTCTTCTATCTCACAACATTAAAGATCTAGTGCTCGTCAGTTTATCAATTTACTGACAAACTAATTCACCGACTTCTTGGTATCCGAGATTAGTACCACTCGACCTTTTATTACACCGAACATAAAGCCCACCGGTCGGGTTTAGTATAATAAACCTTACGAGCTCATCTCGGGAGCACCATCAACTCGGCGAACCCGTACGTGGATTCCTCAGACTTGCAACGGCACGTAAGTAGCTAAACACCACATACCCAACCTACCGAGGTATAGGCCTCAAGTTACCGCACTCTTTGGAACATCAAAGCATACGATATACAACTCTCACGCCCGTCATCGGGATTGAGAGACTGAATACTAGGACTGAATTGACTACGCCGATTAGTATAAGTCAATTCTATCCAAACTGGTCATGCTCAATATGCCCCGGGCATATCCGTGTGATTTAATTAGTCTAGATAAACCAATTTCCAAACCACACAGTAACCTATACCGATAGTATGTTCAGACTATCTCAGTTACGAGCATACTTTTAATATATCAATACTTTAACCAATATCGGTATCTACTGTGTCTTTCCACACCCCGTTATCTAGTTCTATGATATAATGGAACAATTTAATACTGAAACAAAATGATATGTCATCTGTGGATATTAGTTTTTGATACAAGCCATAGCTTTTCTGTATTTAAAACTAACAATAAGATCATCCTGAAATTTGGAAATGCAAAGAACAATAGATAAAATTTCTTTTTTAACCATTGAATAATTCTTTTGAGGTCCAAGCCATAATCTTGAATGATATCTTACCAATTGATCTTTTGAATCAGACATTAATCTCTGTTTTAAAATGCCTTCATATCCTATGTCAGAAGCATCTATTTCTACAATGATAAATGTCCGAGGGTGTGGAATACTAATAAGTGGTAGACTTTTAATCCTTTCTTTTAATAATTTTACTATGGCAGTATGTTCTTCTGACCATGCAGGTGGATTCTTTTGCAATCGTTTGTATAAAGGAGCACATATTTCTCTCATTTTTTTGGAAAAAATCAGAGATATAATTCAAACATCCTAAGAACCTTTGTAATTGAGTTTTATCCTTTAATTCATCAGGAAATCTTCCTGTAAATTCTAAAGATCGTTGTATAGGGATAATTGTTCCTTTGTAAATATTATAACCCAGAAATCTAATATATGTATGAAATAATTTAATCTTTGAAGCAGAGACTACTAAACCGTTTTTCTTAATTACATTTAAAAATATATGTAAATGTTTAAAATATTGTTCTATTGATTCAGAAAAAATTAAAACATCATCAATGTATACTATTAAACATTAGTATAAGGGTTTAATATGTCATTCATTATTTCCTGAAATTCTGAAGGGGCATTTTTCAAACCAAAAGGCATAACATTCTACTCATAATGACCAAATAGAACTGTAAAAGCCATTTTATATCTATCTTTTGGGTCAAATTGTACCTGCCAAAATCCTGATTTCATATCAAATTTTGAAAATACTTTTGCATTGTAGATCATTCTTAATAAATCTCTTTTATTAGGAATAGGGTATCTAATCCATTGTAATACTTTATTGAGAGGTTTATAATTTATTATCAATCGTGGGAATCCTTTTCCTTTTTCTGCTTGTTTTTTAACATAAAACGCTGCACAACTCCAAGCAGATTTAGATTGAGTAATCAATCCTTTGTTTATTAATCCTTTGATTTCACTTTTACATATCTCTAATAATTCTGAGTTTATTTGTATAGGTCTAGCCTTAGTTGGTATACTTCTTTCATTAAAATCCTGTTCATAGGGTAAGCTTACGAAATGTTTCTTCCTATCCCAAAAAGCATTATGAATGTCCTTTTCTATCCTCTAGATTCTCTATTTTCTCTTGTAATCTTAAATCTTGTAATTGCTCTTTTATTCTAACATAGCTTTTCTATTCCTTAAGAAAATTGATCTTTTTTGATATTATATTAATAGTATAAATTTGTTGGTAAATAGAGTTACTTTGTAATAATAATAATTCTTTTCGTTTAACTGGAGATAAAAACCTAAAAAAAACTTTTGATCCCGTTATTTTAGTACCTACTCATTGTTCATCAACCCAAAAAGGATAAATCTGTGTCAAAAAAGAAGTTCCTAAGATAGCTTCAATATTCAAATCCTCTACTACAATAAAATGATGTTTAAAACAGAATTTTCCATTACATATTGAAGTTTAACTAACTTACCTTTGACTTTTAATGGCATACCATTTTCTTTGAGTAAAGATTCTTTGGTTGGCACATAATATTTTGTGGGAATTAATCCATCTCTAATACAACTCTGATCTGCACCACTATCGATCATAGCCGTTATAGTTGCTTGGTAAGATCCTACTGAGATTGTAATGTAAACTATCCATTTTTGAAAAATCATTTTCTCTATAACAGAAATAAATTTAGAATCCTTGGGTTATTTATCTAATAATGATATTTCTGCTAACTGAAATTCTGAGGGGTTAAATTCTGGTAGTGTCATATCCTCTACTATGTTTTTCCCTTTTAATGTACTTGATTTAAGGATAGCTATTTTAGTTTCTAATTCCAAATTTTTTGTTTCAATTCTTAAAACGTCTTCTTTTAGTTGTCTCATCTGATTTTTTAATTGATTGATTTTAGTTTGTAAATCTTTTGTACTATTCTTCCTCAATGAATTATCAGTGGAATAAGTATGTAATAATTTAGAAAAACTAAATGGTTTTATGATTTTAACTGTATCTTGTTCCTCTGTTAATATTAAATCTTTTAATTTAAGTAAATAAGTGGTTTGTAATTCTGAAGGTAATTCCTGAATTAAATCAAATAAAAGATATTTTTGATCTTTATTGTTATTTTGAGAATTAGTCCTAATCATATTAATAGAATTATTACAACTACATTCTGGTTCACCTGAACTTGATTCAGAAATACTATAAAAATCATCGTTCTAGTCATCTGAATTTTCTTGTACCAAAAAAATCTCATTTGCTAGTTTCTCTTTTAAATCTAAATCTAATTCAACAAATTTATCCAATATTTCATTAATCCTTTTCTTGCTTTTGCAGGCATTAGCCTTATGTCCTTTTTCCCCACACTTAGAAAAAATAATATTCTCCTTATTATACTTCTTTTTATACCTTTTATTTTTATAATATTTCTTGTTGTTATCATATCTTTGTGGTTTCTTTCTTCTATAAGCTATTCTTTTCTGTTTAGAAGCTGTAGAAGGAGCTTTTTTTCCAGTTATTCCAAAAGCTTCACAAAATGAGCCTAATTCTCGTCTTTCATTTCCATATTTAGCTTGAAATTTTAAATCCTGACATGTTGTCAATGCTTCTTTCTTTACAAATGCAAATAATTTCCCATAAGTCATATCATTAAAATTTATTGATTTCGTGCCCATTTCTTTCTGTAAATTTGTCATTACCTTTTGTGAGAATAAACTAGGCAATCCTGTAACAAATTTTTCTTTCCACATAGGAGAATTACTATCAGGTCTTTTTAATACATGAATTAGAAACTTACCTTTATACCATCTAAAATCAGATAAACTTGGACATTGTAAATTAGTCAAAAAAATCTTTGAAGAAGTTAATGCTTCGTTAAGATTTCCAACAAAATGCATAACAATCGTATAAATAAAAAAATCAGAAGAATCATTTGTATTTGTAATATTCCCTTCTGCATCCTCCTCTAATCTCATATGATACATTATAGACATTTTATCTTGAAAATTTAAGTAATTATCCCACCAATATTTTAATTGACCTGTAAATCCTATTATAATTAAAAGACATGCATCCTTTTTAAGACATATTTTTCAATTTATATGCTGTTTTTGTCATTCCAATTTCTTATAATGTATTAAAAATTTCATACTCACTCATACCATCTATATTCCAGTTAGTTAAAGAGTTTCCATCATAAATGTTAGATCTAAATTTTGCCCATTCTTCATACTGAATATCTGGTGGTGTTAGTCTAGGATAATAAGTCATTGTTTATGATTTTTTCTAATTATTCCTATTTGGATATATAGGTTTTCTTCGTATTCTGTTGATAGCATGTGGTTGTTCCTCTAATAGTTCCAATTCTATTTCATTTATTTGTTGTAAGACTTAATTATCAAAATCAGAACTACTAGAATAATCCTAAGAATTGATCTCTTTATCTATCATATTTATTTTTGAATGACCAGGAGAAAGGTTGGAATTCAATTTTTCTAATGTTTGTGATATCTTTTCCATTAAAGGTGTCTGTAAACTATTAGAAGGTAATTTTATGTTATCCTTTTTCGTCATTAATACATTAGGTTGAAAATGAGGAAATGAATAACTGTAAGGAAATTTTTTACTATGCCTCAGTAAAGATTTAATATCTACGGATAAAGAATCTAATTGTTTAGTTATATGATGTAATACTACATTTGATTAATTATGCTGCATATGTAATTTTTTATGTCTTCCATTTTAACAGATTCATCATTATCTTTGTCAGTTTTAAATGGAGATGCAATTAATTCACCATTAGTTGTATCTATCTTCAATGTATGTAAAGGAGGATAATTTTGAGCTACTATTGTTCCATCCCCTAATTTCCATTTTTTTTTGCTAAATTTGTCTGTACATTAATATGGGATAATGTATATACATCTTATATATTCAATGTAGTAAAATAATATTCTAACCATGTATAGAAATTAAATGGAGTATTATGCCTCTTTACATCCATTATCCATTCTTTTTGTAATTTATCCTGATATTGAGAGTCTAATTTTTTATACCAATTTCTTTGTTCTAAATACTGGTCATATTTTAAATCCTCTATTAATTGATCAAAATTTATCATTGTTACTCTAGTAATAACATTAATATCGCCCTGCATCTGAGAGGCTATTGGTGACAAAGGTAGAGAGTGATAAGAATTTATTTCTGTAATTGGATTTTTATGATAAACTTGAGTCTTTGTAAAATTTTGTTGTGAAATCCTCAATACTTGACATTGATCTTCCATGAGGTTGGAAAGGAATATCGCATGAACTAGAAGTATTATATCTAAAAGAATTAAACTTAACTAAAACTGTGTCATCCTCTGCTTCTATTATTTGTGATACTTCCCTACATTCAATATTTCTACACGATTGCTGATTTTTGACCTGAAATTCACCTGGTATTGTTATTTCATTCCATTTTATTCTTTTGGGAGTATAAGTTTTCGAATGTTCATCATCTATTTGTAATAAAACAGTTTCTTCTTTAACTGTTGGATACATTCTAAATTTAGGATTCAACTGACTACTAACAAATTTATAATAAATTCTATACATTACAACAAACTGTTCTGTTAATTTTTCAAATTCATCTCCTTGTATGTGAATATCTAAAATAAGAGAATTCAATATTAATGGATCTATTAATGATACCGAGAAATTAGGAGCACAATTAAAAAATATTGGACCATTACAAATATTAGTCTGAATTAATGCTAACAAAGAAGTCTTAGACATATACACCCCATGCCTGAAAGGTAGTGAACCCTTCTTGGAGTTCTGTATGTTAAAATGAGTCAGAATCGTGTCTATGTAGGATGGCTGGGAGAGTGTCAGAGAACGTCTCGTACCATCTCGAATAATCTTGATCCCAAAGATATGTCCAATCTCTCCCAAATCCTTCGTGTCAAACTGCCTGGACAACCATGCTTTCACGTCTGACAACACTTTCTTATTGTTGCCAATCAGAAGAATGGCATCTACGTAAAGTACGAGGAACACCACCGTATCACCATCGCATCTGCGATATACACATTTCTCATCCAGACACTGAGTGAATTCATAGGACTGGATAACCTCGTCAAAATGGATGTTCCAAGATCTGGATGCTTGCTTAAGTCCATAAATGGACCTTCTAAGCCTGCATACCTTGTGCTCTTGACCCTGAACAATGAAACCCTCTGGTTGCTTCATAAAGATGGTCTTCTCAAGACTTCCATTAAGGAAAGCGATCTTCACGTCCATCTGCCAAATCTCATAGTCCATATGTGCAGCCATGGCCTAGAGAATCCAGATCGACTTAAGCATAGCTACCGGGAAAAAGGTCTCATCCTAATTGATACCCTCTTTCTGAGTATGCCCTTTCACCACAAGCCTAGCCTTGAAGGTCTCAACCCTCCCGTCAGATTCTCTATCTCACTTGTAGACCCATTTACACCCAATA
Source organism: Knoxia roxburghii (assembly GCA_030378225.1). Taxonomy (NCBI): domain Eukaryota; kingdom Viridiplantae; phylum Streptophyta; class Magnoliopsida; order Gentianales; family Rubiaceae; genus Knoxia; species Knoxia roxburghii. Next base: position 36,125,689 of record CM059415.1, on the reverse strand, counting down.
GGCCGAAACCCATCAGGAAGGTCTACCAGCTCCCAGACCTTATTTGAGTCCATAGAACCTATCTCAGCAATCATCGCTCTCTGCCAAGAATCTGCATCTTTATCCTGGAGAGACACATTGTAGATAACTAGGTCTGGTTCATGAGCGCCAGGGATAAAGTCTAAAGAGTCACCCAAACCTATGTACCTCTCGGGCTGTCTGAAAACCCTCCCACTACGACGAGGCGCAGCCTGTGTAAGAGCATTATCTGTGACTGTGTTCAGTCTCTTGTGGTGTGTCTTCATGTACTTGTGCATCTGGAATAGTGGTCTGACCTCTACGCTCTTCCAATACTACCTCGCTCTTTGCCTTGTGATCTAAAACATAGTCCTCCTCAAAAAACTTGGCATTGGTGCTCACCACCGCTTTCTGATCCTGAGGACTATAAAATAGACCACCTTTCATTCCTTTGGGGTAGCCTGCAAAAAGCATAATCTCAGATCTCGCATCTAGCTTGGCTGTGTCTGATTTAAACACATATGCTGGACAACCCCAAATTCTAAGATGTCTCAGGCTAGGCTTTCGCCCAGTCCACAGCTCTGCTGGGGTCAAAGGCATAGACTTTGATGGCACGATATTTAGGAGATACCACGCTGACTCTAAGGCTAAACCCCAAAGCGATATAGGCAATTCGCTATAACTCATCATCGATCTAACCATATCCATAAGAGTCATGTTCCTCCTATCTGCTACACCATTCTGCTGGGTTGTGCCAGGTGTAGACAGCTGGGTCTGAATACCCTCCTCCGACAAATAGGACCTAAATTCACTAGAGAGGTATTCACCACCGCGATCAGATCGCAAGGCCTTAATACTCTTACCCAGATGGTTCTCCACCTCAGCCTTAAATTCTTTGAACTTGCCAAAGCATTCAGACTTGTGGCGCATCAGGTATATGTATTCATATATAGAGTAATCATACATAAAAGACACGAAATACTCATAACCACCTCTAGCCTGATCTGATATAGGCCCACACAAGTCATAATGAATCAACTCTAAAACCTCTTTGGCCCCTTTGCCTTGAAAGGCCTCTTGGTCATCTTACCCTCCAAGCAGGACTCACAGGTCGGATAGCTGTCAATATCCAATGAGTACAAAGACCTATTATTAACTAACCTTTTAATCCTACTAAGGTTGATGTGACCGAGTCACAGGTGCTAAAGATATGTTTAATTCAAAGGGGAAGACTCCTTTCTCTTACTATGATTCGGTGATGAGTTATTAGTTTCTATGTTTTGCATTACTGGGGAGTATGTCTTGATTAATAACAGATTTTCAACTAATGTACCGGAACATATAAGCTTCTGGCTCTTTCTAATAAAAACATAATTATCAGAAAAAACACACGTATAACCATCCAAAATAAGTTTTGAAACTGAAAGCAAATTCTTTCGAAAACTTGGTACATATAAACAATCTCTCAAATGCAAAACTGCATCTGAAAAATAAAGACATAAAACTCCCACTGCACCAACAAAAACTCCCTAAGGTAGACCTACAACTCTCCCTCTCTAAGCAGTCGGGTCACTTGGAACTCCTGCGAAGAATTACAAACATGATCAATGGCTCCTGAATCTACACACCAAGTATCTGTATGAATCACCGCTAAACACATCTCAGTAACAAGGGAAATTTACACATACCTTAAGGCTTTGGGCAGCCCTTCTTCCAATGTCCTGCTTTGCCTCATCTGAGGCAATTACCTTTTGGCTTATACTTCTTGTCGATTCCCGCATTGGGTTCATGATCAGTAGCTCATGCTTTCTGGCCTCTCTTCCTCTGTTGCTTCCTGGCTTTGGGCCCAGTAGAGGAACCTGAGGGACCAACAGTAGCCAAGGCTTGCTTGTTCTCTGCGAAGAGGCCCTCAGCAGACACCAATACTGTCATAAGCTCAGGAAGTGAATATGAGAGATTGCCCATACTGTAGTTCAACCAAAACTGCTCAAAACTTTGGGGAAAACTCTACAGGATGATATCGACCTGGGTCTCCACATCAATATCACATCTCAACACCTCGATCTCATTGATACAGCTCGTCATGTCCAGCACGTGATCCCTCACTGAAGTGCCCTCAGCCATCCTAGCATTCATGAGTTTCCTCATAGCTGACTGCTTGGCTGCCCTACCCTGATGTCCAAACATCTCCGTGAGGTTGAGCATCAAATCGTAGGCTGTGGTAAATAACTGATGCTGGTGCTGCAATACAGTTGACATAGAAGCAAATATATAACACCGGGTCATCTCATCAGCCTTCTGCCACCTCGTATATAGCTCTCGCTGCTCAGGGGTGACATCATCGCTGGGCTTAGGGGGGCACTCCTCAGTGAGAGCGCACTTGTAACCCTCAGCGGTAAGGACAATGTCCAGATTACTTTTTCAGTAAATGTAGTTTGGACCCGTAAGTTTGTTCTGGTTAAGTATGACAGCTAGCTGGTTAAACAACATATCAACAACTGAAAAATAAACAATCAAGTTTCAGTATATTTTTTTGAAAATATTAAAATCCTCAAAAACAATATAATCTCCATCGACATCTCTCACACCGTGATTAACGCAGGTCATGCGGGTGAACGTCTACGCCACCCCACATTTGTTCGGGAGACTAATAACCACCTGTTTAAACATTTTCACAAAAATAATAATGCCAAAATAAAGCCGTGTAATAAATTAAACAAGTATACAGCCAAAACACTCGCTCTGATACCATTTTGAAGGAAAATAGAACAAGCCCGGGCTAAATAGAAAACCTCACTTTCGTGCAATGCATTCCAAAATCAAAAGCTTTCGACAAAGCTCAGGCTCAAATTCATTTTCCCATGAACGGATCTAGGCATATACTTATTTAATTTATTAAATCGACATATAACGCATAAAGATTGAACCTTTAATTAAAAGCAGAAGGATTAAAGGTTATACCTTTGAAGCGAAGTCCAACGCAATAAGAAAAACCAAATCTTTCGTTGCAATTACCACCGAAATGCAATAGATAACTCCAAGAAACTTTGAATATTGGGTGGGCAATAATCTATCAAAGTGTACTTGCAAAGCCCACGAAAACCCCTCAAAATAAACTAAAACTGGTCAAAATCCGATCTTAGCATCAGCCAATACACTGTGCGCCACCCAGCAGCAATCCCCAATAAAAAAAAAAAAAACAAAGATTCAGCCTTTTAGCCACGATCTGGACAAGCCCAATCACGGATCACCAAGAGAGAGATCAAACATGATGCACCAGGATCAAGCACCGTAAAAGAACTGAACTTTGACCTCACCAAAATTAAAACACAGCAGCAGATTTTCGCTGAAAAACTTGGTGGACAGTAGCCTATAATCCGGCGAACAGCATTTCAATCCATGGGCTTCAATAAAGCTTTGATCTTTGAGCTTAGTTTGATTCGAGAGAGTGAGTATCCAAGTTCGACTTTGAGAAAAAAACTTCAAGAAGGGGAATTTTTCTCTCTAGAACTTTCTCACACTAAGAGGCAAGACATGTCTTGCAAGGTTTTTCTTGAGTTTATTTGGCCTTAAGTTTTATATTTATAGGGAGCTCTAATGGAGACCTAGTGGGCTTTTGAGTTGGGCCTTTTAATTTGTCTTTCGTTGACCGCTTAGTTTTTCCTAGACTAATCAATTCCAATCGACTCACTCGAATTAATTTTTTAACCCACTTCGTTAATTTAATTTAATCAAACCCTTAGGATTAATGAATTCAAATAGAATTAATTTCTTAATCAACTTTGTCAATTAAATATTAATTAAACCTTTAGGATTAATTAATTCACTTTGTCAATTAGTCAAATACGTAATTTGTCGTACCACTATCGGACTAACGATGGAACTACCGCTAAAAAATGACCTTACATCACGCTACTATATTTTCTTCTATCTTCTCACATTAAAGATCTAGTGCTCGTCAGTTTATCAACCTACTGACAAATTAATTTACAGACTTCTTGGTATCCGAGATTAGTACCACTCGACCTTCTTATTATACCAGACATAAAGTCCACTGGCCGAGTTTAGTATAATAAACCTTACGAGCTCATCTCGGGAGCACCATCAACCCGGTGAACAAGTACATGGATTCCTCTTACTAATAACGGCACATAAAAAGCTAAACACCGTATGCCCAACCTACCTAGGTATAGGCCTCAATTGATCGCACTCTTTGGCACATCAAAGCATAAGATATATAACTCTCACGCCTGTCCCAATCTCAGGATTTAGAGACTGAATACTAGGACCGAATTGACTACGCCGATCAGTACAAATCAATTCTATCCAAACTAGTCGTTCTCAATATGCCCCAGGCATATTGGTGTGATTTAAATTAGTCCAGATAAACTAATTTCCAAACCACATGATAACCTATACCGATAGTATGTTCAGACTATCTCAGTTACGAGTGTACTTTTTATGTATCAATACTTTAACCAATAACAGTATCTACAATGTCTTTCACACACCCCGTCATCTAGTTCTATGTTATAATGGAGCAATTTAATACTGAAACAAAATGATATGTCATCTATGGATATTAGTTTTCGATACAAGCCATAGCTTTGTTGTATTCAAAACTAACAGTCAGTTGAATGTGAATCAGTCCAAGAATATGATTGAAACAAAACACAAACCAAATAGGAAGACCAATTCTAAACCAACTTGGAGTCTCTCTTGTAACTCTATAAATAGACAAGAGATTTGCAATTCACAATACACAATTCATAGTTTCATAATTGAAGAAACAAGAGAGAGAAAGCTAGAGAGTGAAGGAGAAGAAATTCTTCTCAAGATTTATTTCTCGAAAGCCATGCGTGAGATCCGGATTGTGGTCTGTGCGCGTGATATCAATCGAGGTCGATGGCATGTGGATCACACCAAAAGCGGTGAGATTTTTCTGATCGCAGAATCTGGCAGGCGGCGTATAGTGGTGCGACGCTGTGGTCATGATGGCAGGTGGCGACGGTTAAATTTTTCCGACGAGCAGTTTGTTTTGTGATGTTTGCTGATCATTGGTACGTTGGTTCATTGCCCACACAATGTACGAGCTGGTCTTGAGTAATAAGAGTGAATCACCTAAGTACACGCTTCAGGAGGTAATTCTTAGACTTTCGCTTTAATTAGGAATTTATTGTTGCGTGGCGAATCAAACAAGTAGAAGCTAAGATCCTGCGCAATGTTATTTTAATCAAGGATTGAAATAGCAATTGTGCTAAAGTCTAGGCCTGGTCAAGAGTTTTGATTCTTGAATGCGTAACACGAGAGTGAATTTTTGACCGAGCCCGAGCAGATAATCTTTAAGGACTTATGTTCGGTAGACTAAAACAGTCGAGTGTACTAATCTCGGATTATAAGAAGTTAATTAATTAATTTATTAGTAAATTAATAAATTAATAAGCACTATATCTTTGATGTGGTGAGATTAAATAATAATTAATTTAGTTGCTCCGAAAGCAATTTCGATGTATGATGGTAGAGCCCTAATTAATCCGTTTATGATATGATTAATTATGTAGTGGGCTAATTGATAAAGTAGAATTAACTATTTAATTAATCATTTCTAAGGGTTAATTAGTAATTAAGAAAGTGGAATTATTTAATTAATTAATTAAGTCTTAAAGTTCAATTGGAATTAGGAAATCCAAGACATTAGGAAATTTATTTGGATTTGGAATCTACTTAGATTTGGTTACTAATTGGATTTGGAAACTAATTAGGAATCCTAAACCCATTAGAAAGGCCAATCCTAAACCAACTTGGGGTTTCTCTTGTAACTCTATAAATAGACTATAAATTAACAATTCACAAGACATAATTCATTAGTTTCATAATTCAAGAAAGTAGAGAGAGAAATCAAAAGAATTATCCATCAAAATCAGATTTCTTCGTAGCAGCTCGATAGCTTTGTTTCCTAGCTAGGCGGCAGTCAAACTTCCCTAAAGTCAGTGGCATCTGGAAATCGTCTGGGCAGCGCGTGGGAGTCACTCTCGGTTGGCGGAGGCGCGTGGAGGCTAAGTGCTAGGGGGTTACGGCGCTGGTTTATTTTCAGTGAGCATTTTTGGTGATTTGCTGTTCAATTGCTTGTTAGCTCATTGCCCACACAACGTACGATCAAGTCTAAGAGTCATACAAGAGAATCACCTAAGTACACACTTCAAGAGATAATTCTTAAACTTCCGCTTTTATTATGAATTTATTGTTATGTGATAAATCGAGTAAGTAGAACCTAAGATCCTGTGCAATGGTATTTCAAGCAATGGTTGTAATAGTACTTGTGCTGGAGCCTAGGCCTGGTCAAGTGTTTCGATTTTGGAATGTGTAGCACAAAAGTAAATTCTTGACTGGGCCCGGACGGATAATCTTTCAATCGGTATCAGAGCTATGATTTTTGCTTTGTGCTTGTTCGATTTGTTACTTGATTTTGTTTGCAGGTGGTTTAGAAATTCGGGCTATTATGGTCACGTTTGTATGATTTAATTAAACCTCGGGACATTTCTAGGTCATTTTTTGTATGAATGCTTGTAATAGTAAAACCACGTGCTGGAAGCCGTGTATAATTAGATTAAATATGGAGTAGGATTTTTTCTATGTAATTGTCGATTTTATTTTCCTAAAAGCCTTGTAGTAGGAAAATCTTATGTAATCGAAGAAGTTATGGGGGACAACTTGATATTGTGGGTTTTGGTTTATCGTTCTTACGAAGAAAACCAAGAAAACCCAAAATGAATTAAAAGAAGACCAAATAACACAGTGGGCGCAGAAGACAGAAAATGACATGGGGAACCAGGCGGCGCCGGCGAGAGCTCACCGGTAGATGTTGCCGGTGACACACAGCGCCACAAGTTGGGCATTACGTATGCCCAATGAGGGCTGCGAATATGCAGCCTGTTTGTTTGATGCGAGCGGCCCATTTTTTCTTTCCTAGATTTTTCTGATCTAGATTTCAAGACTCAATCCATCGAGTGACGTGATGGGACACGACAGCAAGGCAGCAGATGCAAGCAATTAAAACCATAATAGTCTGGAAATTTATTTTACGTATTTATTTATTTCCTGAATTGATAGTTTTAATTATATACTTTAAATATTTTGTGTTATACTTTATATGCATGATTTAAAGCATGTTTGTTTTATGTTTGCACATAACTTATGATTAGTTAAGTGCATATTAAAACCTGAAAACCCCTAATTCTAGAAATCTAATTGGGAGCGGGTTGGTTAATATTCCCATAGCCTCTATTACGAATTCATAAGTGATAAGGCTAGACTTGCGCATTGGCATTAGAGCCTTCCTCCATATCGGATGAGTTTAACCATAAGATCACTAGTTTGAACTTTTAAGTAAGATAACCAGAGTAAGTTAAATTTGGAGAAATACGAAACCCTCTCCATCTGAGGTGCAATATCCTAAGGTAACAAACTTAGAAGTCACGTAATGGAACACACTTAGTGTACAGTTTGTAGTATTCCTCCCATCGAGGTTACACTGCTTATTTGTATGGCTGAAAGCACTGACTATTAGCTATATTTATCAATAGATCATTTGGTCAGATAGTGTAGTTAATGAACCTAGTTCTTCTCAAACGAATGAATGCTAGGATGGCTGAAGGCACCTTAGTGAGGGATCACGTACTAGACATAATCAGTTACATCAATGAGATCAAGGTGTTTGGAGGTGATATTGATGGGGAGACCCAGGTCGATATCACCCTCCAGAGCTTGCCCCCCTGGTTTGAGCAGTTTCGGTTGAAGTACAATATGGGCAAGCTCTCATATGCACTTCCCGAGCTCATGACTGCATTGGTGTATGCTGAGGGCCTTTTCGTAGAGAATAAGCAAGCCTTGGCTACTGTTGGTCCCTCAGGTTCCTCTGCTTGGCCCAAAGCCAGGAAGCATAAGAGGAAGAGAGGCCAGAAAGCATGAGCTGCTGATCATGGACCCAAGGTAGGCATTTCCAATAAACATAAGCTGAAAGGCAAGTGCTTCAAATATGGCAAGACGGGACATTGGAAGAAGGATTTCCAGAAGCCTCGGGGTATGTGCAAATTTTCCCTAGTTACTGAGACGTGTTTAATGGCGATTCTCACGGATACTTGGTGTGTGGATTCATGAGCCACTGATCACGTTTGTAATTCTTTACACGGGTTCCAAGTGGGCTGCTTAGAGAGGGATAGTTGCAGGTCTATCTTGGGGATACTACAAGAGTTTCGGTTGTTGCAGTGGGAGTTTTAACCATAAGATCACTAGTTTGAACTTTTAAGTAAGATAACCAGAGTAAGTTAAATTTGGAGAAATACGAAACCCTCTCCATCTGAGGTGCAATATCCTAAGGTAACAAACTTAGAAGTCACGTAATGGAACACACTTAGTGTACAGTTTGTAGTATTCCTCCCATCGAGGTTACACTGCTTATTTGTATGGCTGAAAGCACTGACTATTAGCTATATTTATCAATAGATCATTTGGTCAGATAGTGTAGTTAATGAACCTAGTTCTTCTCAAACGAATGAATGCTAGGATGGCTGAAGGCACCTTAGTGAGGGATCACGTACTAGACATGATCAGTTACATCAATGAGATCAAGGTGTTTGGAGGTGATATTGATGGGGAGACCCAAGTCGATATCACCCTCCAGAGCTTGCCCCCCTGGTTTGAGCAGTTTCGGTTGAAGTACAATATGGGCAAGCTCTCATATGCACTTCCCGAGCTCATGACTGCATTGGTGTATGCTGAGGGCCTTTTCGTAGAGAATAAGCAAGCCTTGGCTACTGTTGGTCCCTCAGGTTCCTCTGCTTGGCCCAAAGCCAGGAAGCATAAGAGGAAGAGAGGCCAGAAAGCAGGAGCTGCTGATCATGGACCCAAGGCAGGCATTTCCAATAAACATAAGCTGAAAGGCAAGTGCTTCAAATATGGCAAGACGGGACATTGGAAGAAGGATTTCCAGAAGCCTCGGGGTATGTGCAAATTTTCCCTAGTTACTGAGACGTGTTTAATGGCGATTCTCACGGATACTTGGTGTGTGGATTCATGAGCCACTGATCACGTTTGTAATTCTTTACACGGGTTCCAAGCGGGCTGCTTAGAGAGGGATAGTTGCAGGTCTATCTTGGGGATACTACAAGAGTTTCGGTTGTTGCAGTGGGAGTTTTATATCTTTATTTTTTAGACTCAGTTTTAAATTAAAGAATTGTCTATATGTACATAGTTTTCAGAAGAATTTACTTTCACTTTCGAGGCTTATTTTTTATGGTTATAAGTGTATTTTTTCTGATGATTATGTTTTTATTAGAAAGAACCAGAAGCTTATATATTACGATACATTAGTTGACAATCTATTTTTAATCATTACATAGTCCCCAGTAATGGAAAATACTGAAACTAGCAACTCATCACCGAATCATAATACGAGAAAAGAGACATCCCATTTGAATCAAAATTACCTTTAGCACCTGAGACTAGGTTACATCAACCTTAGTAGGATTCAAATGTTGGTCAATAATGGGCCTTTGGGCTCATTGGAGATTGACAGCTATCCGACCTGTGACTCCTGTTTAGAGGGTAAGATGAGCAAGAGGCCTTTTAAGGCAAAGGGGTATTGGGCCAAGGAGGTTTTAGAGTTTATTCATTCTGACTTGTGTGGGCCTATGTCAGTTCATGCTAGAGGTGGTTATGAGTATTTCGTGACATGCACTGATGATTACTCTAGATATGGATACAAATACCTGATGCGCCACAAGTCTGAATACTTTGGCAAGTTCAAAGAATTTATGGCTGAGGTGAAGAACCATCTGGGTAAGAGTATCAAGGCCTTGCAATATGATCACGGTGGCGAATACCTCTCTAGTGAATTTAGGTCCTATTTGTCAGAGTAGGGAATTCAGTCCCAGTTGTCTGCACTTGGCACACCCCAGCAGAATGGTGTAATAGAGAGGGGGAACATGACTCTTATGGATATGGTTAGATCGATGTTGAGTTATAGCGAGTTGCCTATCTCGTTTTGGTGTTATGCCTTAGAGACAGCAGGTTTATCCTCAACCTTGTGCCATTTAAGTCTGTGCCTTCGACTCCAGCAGAGTTGTGGACTGGGCGAATACCTCTCATGTGCTCGAGGAAGATGCAGGTAATCATCTGTGAGTCTATAAAACCCATCTCAGCAATCATCTCTCTGTACCAAGAATCTGCATCTTTATCCTGGAAAACCTTATTGTAGCTAACTGGGTCTAGTTCATGAGTGCCAGGGATAAAGTCCAAAGACTCAGCCAAACCCATGTACCTCTCAGGCTGTCTGACAACCCCCCCAACTACGACGAGGCGCAACATGTGTAAGAGCATCATCTGTGATAGTGTGTGAAGTCTTTTGTGTTGTGTATTCCTGTACTTGTATATCTGGAATACTGGACTGACCCCTAAGCTCTTCCAACACTACCTTGCTCTTTGCCTTGCGATCTAAAACATATTCCTCGTCAAGAAACTTGGCATTGATGCTCACCACCACCTTCTGATCCTGACAACTATAAAATAGACCACCTTTCGTTCATTTGGGGTAGCCTACAAAAAGCATAATCTCAGATCTCGCATCTAGCTTGCCTGCATCTGCCTTAAGCACATATGATGGACAACCCCAAATCTTGAGATGTCTCAGACTAGGCTTTCACCCAGTCCACAGCTCTAATGGGGTCAAAGGCACAGACTTAGATGGCATGAGATTAAGGAGATAACACACTGACTCCAAGGCTAAACCCCAAAACCAAATAGGCAATTCTCTATAACTCATCATCGATCAAATCACATCTATAAAAGTCCTGTTCCTCCTCTCTGCTGGGGTGTGCCAGGTGCAGACAACTAGGACTGAATAGCCTCCTCTGATAAATAGGACCTAAATTCACTAGAGAGGTATTCGTCACCGCGATCAGATCACAAGGCCTTGATACTCTTATCCAGATGGTTCTCAACCTCACCCTTAAACTCTTTGAACTTGCCAAAGGATTTAGACTTGTGGCGCATCAGGTATATGTATCCATATATAGAGTAATCATCTGTGTAAGTCACAAAATACTCATAACCACCTCTAGCCTGAACTGAATTAGGCCCACACAAGTCATAATGAATCAACTCTAAAACCTCCTTAGCCCTATACCCCTTTACCTTGAAAGGCCTCTTGGTCATCTGACCCTCCAAGAAAGACTCACAGGTCAGATAGTTGTCAATATCCAATGAGTCCAAAGACCCATTATTGACCAACCTTTGAATTCTACTAAGATCGATGTGATTGAGTCTCAGGTGCCAAAGATAAGTTTGATTCAAACGGGAAGACACATTTCTATTACTATAATCCGGTGATGAGTTATTACTTTCTGTGTTTTGCATTACTGGGGAGTATGTCTTGATTAAAAACAGATTGTCAACTAATGTACTGGAACATATAAGCTTCTGGTTCTTTCTAATAAAAACAGAATTATCAAAAAAAACACACTAATAACCATCCAATAAAAGTCTCGAAATTGAAAGCAAGTTCTTTCGAAAATTGGGTACATAAAGATATTCATTTAAATTTAAAACAGAGTCTCTAAAATAAAGAAATAAAACTCCCACTGCAATAACTGAAACTCTAGTAGTATCGCCGAGGTAATCCTGCAACTCTCCCTCTCTAAGCAGTCGGGTCACTTGGAACCCCAGCGAAGAATTACAAACATGATCAGTGCCTCTTGAATCCACACACCAAGTATCTGTGGGAATCGCCGCTAAACACATCTCAGTAACTAGGGAAAATTTTCACATACCTCGAGGCTTCTGGCAATCCTTCTTCCAATATCCCACCTTGCCACATCTGAAGCAATTGTCTTTCAACTTATATTTCTTGTAAATGCTAGCCTTGGGTCCATGATCAGCAGCTCCTACTTTCTGGCCTCTCTTCCTCTTATGTTTCCTGGCTTTGACACTAGTAAAGGAACCTGAGGGACCAACAGTCGTGAAGAGGCCCTCAGCAGATACAAATGTAGTCGTGAGATCTTGCCCATATTATAATTTAACCAAAACTGCTCAAATATGGGGGCAACCTCTGGAGGATGATATAGACCTGGGTTTCCCCATCAATATCACCTCCCAATACCTTGATCTCATTGATGCAATTGATCATGTCCAATACGTGATCCCTCAATGAGGTGCCTTTAGCCATCCTAGCATTCATGTGTTTTCTCATAGCTGATTGCTTAGCTGCCCTACCCTGATGTCCAAACATCTCCCTGAGGTTGAGCAGCATATCGTAGGTTGAGGTAAATAACTGATGTTTGTGCTGCAGTGTACTCGATATAGAAGTCAATATATAGCACCGGGTCATCTCATATTCCTTCTACCACTTCGTATATGGCTCTCGCTGCTCAGAGGTGGCATCATCGTTGGGCTTAGGGGGCCACTCTCAGTGAGCACGTATTTGTAAACCTCAGCGGTAAGGACAATGTCCAGGTTACATTTCCAGTCAATGTAATTAGGAACCGTAAGTTTGTTCTGATTCAGTATGATAGCTAGCAGGTTGAACGACATATCAACAACTTAAAAATAAACAGTTAAGTTTCATTATTACTTTTTCAAAAATATTGAAATCCTAAAAAACAATATACTCTCTATCGACATCTTTCACACCGAGATTAATGCAGGTTACGCGGATGAATGTCTACTCCAACCAACATTTGTTCAAGAAGAATCGAAGTTCATTAATTTCACTATCTGACCAATGATCTTATGATCAATGAAATTAATTGTCAATGTTTTTAGTCGTACACATAAACAGCGTAACCTCGCGGGAGGAATACTATAAATAGTACACTAAGTTTATGCCATTACGTGACTTCTATGTTTGTAACTCAGGGTACTAATGTGCTCTCAGAAAAAGGGTTTCGCAACTTTCTCCAATTAAACTCACTATAGTCATGCATTCAGAAATTCATTCTAGTGATATCTGTGATTGAAGACTTGTCAGCATGGAGGAAGGCCATAATACCAACTCGCAAGAATAACCACATCACATATGAACCCGTAATGAAAGCCACGGGGATATTTACCAATCCGCTCCCACTTAGATTTTTAACATGCAATATCTTAACTATGGATATACGCACCCATAAAATCATTGAAGTTTTAATATACGAATAATCGACCTTAGTTAATTGCACTTTAAGTTTTAAAATGGTTTGGTTTTTGTTTATGCAAATAAATCGAAAACACACAATCAACGAAAAGACATAAAAACGGGAAATTAAAGAAATAAAATTTCCCGACCATTATGGTCTTCTCTATCGTTGATTCCTTGATGCCTCAGTGACACATCCCGTCATGTCGCTCCCACTAGTTATTTGGATTCCTCTCTATTCACCTGGGTTTTCTCAATTTTCTACATAATTAGGAATCACCCAAAATTACAAGAAACCAAAACCCACGAATATAAGTTACCCAAAATAACGTATTCGTCATAATATATAAATTCCTATATACAAAGGCGTTTTTCTAGGAGTTTAAAGACAATAACATTAGATCAAATCCTACTACAAGATTTATCTAATCCTACATGGCTTCCAGCTCATGGTTATTACTATTACAGACATTTCCATTCAAAAACAATACGAGCCCGAACATGTCCCGGGGAATGAAAAATAAATTCTACCATAATAGTCGGGAAACTAATAAGGACCTGTTTAAAAATTTTGACAAAAATAATAATGCAAAAATAAAGCCGTGTAATAAATTAAACAAATATAAAGCCAAAACACTCGCTCTGATACCAATTTAAAGTGAAACACTCACTTTCGTGCAATGTATTCCAGAATCAGAAACTTTTGATGAAACTCAGGCTCAAATTCATTTCCTCTGAACGAATCTAGGCTAATACTTATTTAATTTATTAATCAGGACAAAAAAGATACAATATTTAATTTAAGCAAAAAGTTCAAAGATTATACCTTTGTAGCGAAGTCTTTAGCAAGAAATCTAAAACTTTCGGCACGCGAAATCCACAAGAAATCCAAAGAATAACTCCAAATCGATTCCGAACTAGTGTTGGCTAGTGTCTACGGAGTAGCCCAAAACAAAACGAAGAAATCCAAAGAAACTTGCTTTGAAAAAAAAACTTAAATCTGCCAAAAACAGATTTGCCCGAAAACTCCCTCAACAACCACCGTCGGCCGTCGGATGTGCAAGAAGATTCTGGCCAATCTGACCGCCGGATCCACCCACGATCTGGACAGCTTCCACGTGGATCACCTGCCCAATGAAAGATCAACATAGGGTTTCTGGATCTAGTATGGAGGAAACCGGACAGTCGCTGGAAAAACTGAAGTGCGATAGTGCAAAAGGAAACCGGCGGCAGCGATGGTTTTAATCAAAATCACTGGCGGGCTCAATTATAAAGTCCAATGGGCTTAAGTTTTCGAAGAAACAAAGTTATCCTAGCTAACTTCATGGAGAAGATTCGAAGAAGAAGAAATGCCCTCTCTAAGCTAGAGTTTCTCTCACTAGGCTAAACTTGGCCTCCAAGTTTCTTATGTCTTCATTAATGCCTAACAATGGATATTTATCGGGAGCTTCTAAGGAGATCTAGTGGGCCTTTGATGTGGTCCTTTTAATTTTACTTTCGTTGACTCCTTAGTCTTCCCTATACTAGTCAACTCTAATCGATCTTTCGAATTAATTTCTTTAACCCACTTCATTAATTTAATTTAATCAAACCCTTAGGATTAATTAATTTATATTGACTTAATTTCTTAATCCATTTTGTCAATTAAATATTAATTACACCTTTAGGATTATTTAATTCACTTTATCGATTAGTCAAATACATAATTAGTCGTACCACTAACGGACCAATTATGGAACTACCGCTCAAAAATGACTTTACATCGTACAACTTTATTTTCTTTTACCTTCCCACATTAGAGATCTACTGCTCGTCGGTTTATCAATTTATTGACAAACTAATTCACCGACTTCTTGGTATCCGAGATTAGTACCACTCGACCTTCTTATTATACCGGATATAAAGTCAACTGTCAAGATTTTAGTATAATAGACCTTACAAGCTCATCTCGGGAGCACCATCAACTCAGTAAATCGGTACGTGGATTCCTTCGCCTAGTAATGGCACGTAAGAAGCTAAATACTGCATGCCCAACCTACTGAGGTATAGGCTCAATTGGCCGCACTTTTGGCACATGAAAGCATACGATATCTAACTCTCATGCCCGTCTCAATCTTAGGATTGAGAGACTGAATAATATGACCAAATTTACTACGCCGATCAATACAAGTCAATTCTATCCAAACTGGTCGTGCTCAATATGCCCCGAGCATATCCGTTTGATTTTAATTAGTTGAGATAAACTAATTTCCAAACCACACGATAACCTATACATATAGTGTGTTCAGATTATCTCAGTTACAACCCTACTTTTTATATATCAATACTTTAACCAATAACGGTATCTACTGTGTCTTTCACACACCCCGTTATCTAGTTCTCTGATATAATAGAATAATTTAATACTCAAACAAAATGATATGTCATCTGTGGATATTAGTTTTTTATACAAATTAGCTTTTCTATATTCAAAACTAACAGTCTCCCACTAATACTCAATGCTATGCTAAGAAGTACAAAAACTGTCCAACCCACTATTTCACCACTGTCACAATGAAATCTACAGAACACCTTTAAGCACACTCACATGGCTCCCTCAAGAATCTGACTCTCATGGCCTTCACATGTCTCTCTAAGACCTTTGGGGTCAATGGCTTTGTGAAAGGATCTACAAGGTTGTCATCTGATACTATCTTGGCCACCATCACATCTCCCCTCTTTACGATCTCTCGTATCAGGTGGTACTTGCGCTCTATGTGTTTACTCGCTTTGTGTGCTCATGGTTCTCTCGAGTTAGCAACTACACCATTGTTATCACAATAAAATGTGATAGACCAAGACAACTCAGGAACCACATCTAAGTCCACCTGGAAGATCAGGAGCCGTACAGCTTCTTTCGCTACCTCTGATACGGCAACGTACTCAGCCTCCATGGTGGAGTCCGCCACGTATTTCTGCTTGACACTCCGCCATACTATGGCTCAACCTCATTGAGTAAACACAAACCCAGAGGTAGAATTACTTGTCCAAATCACCTTGAAAGTCCAAATATGAACCCGACGGTACAAGCTCCTGCGCTCTATAAACTAGGACATGATCTCTCGTCCTGTGCAAGTACTTGAGAATGCATTTTACTGCCTTCCAGTGAGCCTTCTCAGGGTTACTCTAATATCTGCTAACCATGCCAACGGCAAAGCAAATCTCAGGTCTCGTACATAACATAACATACATGAGGCTACCCACTGCAGAAGCATAGGGTACCGCCTGCATGGCATCTATCGCCTCAGCAATCTTACGACACTGCTTCTTTGATAAATGCACTCCATGCCTGAAAGGTAGTGAACCCCTATTGGAGTTCTGTTTGTTAAAACGGGCCAGAATCGTGTCTATATAGGATGCCTGGGAGAGTGTCAGAGAAAGTCTCCTATGACCTCAAATTATCTTGATCCCAAGGATATGTCCAGCCTCTCCCAAATCCTTCATATCAAATTGCCTGGACAACCATGCCCTTACTATGTTAGTTGTGAATACAGAAAAGCTATGGCTTGTATCAAAAACAAATATCCACAGATGACATATTATTTTGTTTCAGTATTAAATTTTTCCATTATGTCATAGAACTAGATAACGGGGTGTGGAAAGACACAGTAGATACCGTTATTGGTTAAAGTATTGATATATAAAAAGTATGCTGGCAACTGAGATAGTCTGAATATACTATCGGTATGGGTTATCATGTGGTTTGGAAATTAGTTTATCTAGACCAATTTAAATCACACGGATATACCCGGAGCATATTGAGCACGACCAGTTTGGATAGAATTGACTTGTACTGATCGGCGTAGTCAATTTGGTCATAGTGTTCTATCTCTCAATCCCGAGATTGGGACTGGCGTGAGAGTTAGATATCGTATGCTTTGATGTGCCAAAGAGTGCGGTCAATTGAGGCCTATATCTCGTTAGATTGGGTATGCAGTGTTTACCTTCTTATGTGCCGTTGCTAGTCGGAGGAATCTACGTACCAGTTCAACGGGTTGAAGGTGCTCCCGAGATGATCTTGTAAGTTTTATCGTACTAAAACTGGCCAGTGTACTTTACGTCCGGTATAATAAGAAGGTCGAGTGGTACTATTCTCGGATACCAAAAAGTCGGTGAATTAGTTTGTCAGTAAATTGATATACCGACGAGCACTAGATCTTGGACGTGGGGAGATAGAAGAAAATAATGTGGCGCAATGTAAAGTTATTTTTGAGCGGTAGTTCCATAATTAGTCTGATAGTGGTACGACTAATATGTATTTGACTAATCGACAAAGTGAATTAATTAATCCTAAAGGTTTAATTAATATTTAATTGACAAAGTGGATTAAAAAATTAATTATATATGAATTAATTAATCCCCAGGGTTCGATTAAATTAAATTAACGAAGTGCGTTACAAAATTAATTCGAATGGGTCGATTAGAGTTAGAAATTTTTAGAGAGAGACTCTCCTTCCTTCTTGGATTTCTTTGGAAAACGAACTTGGAATCTCACTTCTCAATTGAGATTAAGTTCAAAGATCAAACTTTTAGATATCCCATTGATTTATTTGCGTTGCCCACTGCTGGATTTCATCTTATTTTGCCAGGATTTCATTTTATTCTCGATGGACCAAGCAGATTTTTTTGGCCAGAATTTTGGTTCTTCGCTTGAGCAGTCCGGCGATCACTTCTAACAGCTCCGGGGTGCTTGATCCAGCTGGGTTTGTGTTGATCTCTCCCTTGGGTTGGTGATCCACAATCCTGGTTGTCCCGATCGTGACCGGAGTTGAAGTGGGTTCAATTTTATTGGCGAGAAAAGTAGTAGGCAGCAGTTTTTTGGGTTAAAGGTTTGATCTTTTGGGCAGATTTAATCTAATTGAGGGATTTTCTTAGCGGGTTTCTCATGGGCTTTGATAGCACACCTCGATAGACTATTGCCCACGCAATATTCAAGGTTTCTTGGAGTTATCCATTGGATTTCGGTGGTGATCGCGAATTAAAGATTTGGTTTTCTTATTTGCGTTGGACTTCGATTAAAAGGTATAACCTTTATGTAACCCGCTTTTAATTAAAGGTTGATTCTTTGTGCATTGTTTGTTGATTTAATAAATTAAATAAGTATGAGCCTAGATCCATTCTGAAATGCATTGCACGAAAGTGAGATTTTTTATTTAGCCCGGGCTTGTTCTATTTTCCTTCAAATTGGTATCAGAGCGAGTGTTTTGTCTTTACACTTGTTTAATTTATTACACGACTTTATTTTGGCATTATTATTTTTGTCTAAATGTTTAAACAGGTGGTTATTAGTTTCCTGGCTATTATGGTAGAATTTATTTTTCATTCATAAACCCCGGGACATGTCCAGGCTTGTATTGTTTTTGAATGGAAATATCTTTAATAGTAATAACCACGAGTAGGAAGCCATGTAGGATTAGATAAATCTTGTATTAGGATTTAATCTAATGTTGTCGTCTTTAAATTCCTAGAAAAATGCCCTGTATATAGGAATTTACGTATTATGACGAAGACGTTATTTTGGGTAACTTATATTCGCAGGTTTTGGTTTCTCGTAATTTTGGATGATTCGTAATTACATAGTAAACCAAGAAAACCCAGGCGAATTGAGAGGAATCCAAATAACGAGTGGGAGCGACATGACGGGACGTGTCACCGAGGCATCAAGGAATCAACGATAAATAAGGCCATAATAGTCGGGAAATTTTATTTCTTTAATTTCCCGTATTTATGTCTTTCTGTTCATTGTGTGTTTTAATTTTATTTTGCATGAACGACAACAAAAATGTTTTAAAAAGTAAAGTGCAATTAACTAAGGTAAATTATTAGCATATTAAAACTTCAATGGTTTTATGGGTGTGAATATCCTTTGTTAATATATTGCATGTTAAAATGGAAAAATCCTCAAACTTAAAAATCTAAGTGAGAGCAGGTTGGTAAATATCCCCATGGCCTCCTTTACGGGTTCATTGGTGATGTGGTTAAACTCGCGTGCTGGCTTAGACATTCCTCACTATCGGATGAGTTTTAAACCATAGATATCACCGGAATGAATTTTTAAAGGGATGACTATAGTGAGTTTAAATGGAGAAAGTTGTGACACCCTCGCCATCCGAGGTGTATTTGTATCCTAAGTAACAAACTTAGAAGTCACGTAATGGCATACACATAGTGTACCATTTTTGGTATCCCTCCCATCGAGGTTACACTATCTTCTTGTACGGCTAAATGTGGGTTGGCGTAGACGTTCACCCATCGTGACCTGTGTTAATCCGGGTGTGAGAGATGTCGGTAGTAGATTATATTTTTTTGAGGATTTTAATATTTTTTAAAAAGTAATACTAAAACTTGACTGTTTATTTTTCAGTTGTTGATATGTCGTTCAACCCTCTAGCTATTATATTAAATTGGAAAAAACGTACGGGTCCAAATTACATTGACTGGAAACGTAACCTGGACATTGTCCTTACTGCTGAGGGTTATAAATATGTGCTCACTGAGGAGTGCCCCCCTAAGCCCAGCGATGATGCCACCCATGAGCAGCGAGAGCCATATACGAGGTGGCAAAAAACTGAGGAGATGACCCGATGCTACATCTTGGCTTCTATGTCGAGTGTACTGTAGCACTAGTATCAGTTGTTTACCTCAGCCTACGATATAATGCTCAACCTCAGGGAGATGTTTGGACATCAGGGCTGGGTAGTTAAGCAATCAGCTATGAGGAAACTCATGAATGCTAGGATGGTTGAAGGCACCTCAGTGAGGGATCACGTACTGACATGATCAGTTACATCATTGAGATCGAGGTGTTGGGAGGTGATATTGATGGGGAGACCCAGGTCGATATCACCCTCCAGAGATTGCCCCCCTAGTTTGAGCAATTTTGGTTGAAGTACAATATGGGCAAGCTCTCATATTCACTTCCTGAGCTCATGACTGCATTGGTGTCTGCTGAGGGCCTCTTCGCAGAGAATAAGCAAGCCTTGGCTGCTGTTGGTCCCTCAGATTGCTCTGCTGGGCCCAAAGCCAAGAAGCATAAGAGGAAGAGAGGCCAGAAAGTAGGAGCTGCTGATCATGGACCCAAGGCAGGCATTGCCAATAAACATATGCCGAAAGGCAAGTGCTTCAAATATGGTAAGACGGGATATTGGAAGAAGGATTTCCATAAGCCTTGAGGTATGTGCAAATTTTCCCTAGTTACTGAGACGTGTTTAGCGGCGATTCTCAAGGATACTTGGTGTGTGGATTCAGGAGCCAATGATCACATTTGTAATTCTTTACACGGGTTCCAAGTGGGCTGCTTAGAGAGGGATAGTTGTAGGTATATCTTGGGGATACCACGAGAGTTTCGGTTGTTGCAGTGGGAGTTTTATGTCTTCATTTTTTAGACTCAGTTTTAAATTAAAGAATTGTCTATATGTACCCAGTTTTCAGAATAATTTACTTTCACTTTCGAAACTTATTTTTGATGGTTATAAGTGTGTTTTTTCTAATGATTATGTTTTTATTAGAAACAACCAGAAGCTTATATGTTCCGGTACATTAGTTGACAATCTATTTTTAATCAAGACATACTCCCCAGTAATGCCAAATACAGAAACTAGAAACTCATCACCGAATCATAATAAGAGAAAAGAGCAGGGAATACCTCTCTGGGTAAGAGTATCAAGGACTTGCAATCTGATCACGGTGGCGAATACCTCTCTAGTGAATTTAGGTCCTATTTGTCAGAGCAAGAAATTCAGTCCCAGTTGTCTGCACCTGGCACACCCCAGCATAATGGTGTAACAGAGAGGAGGAACATGACTCTTATGGATATATTTAGATCAATGTTGAGTTACAGCGAGTTGCCTATCTCATTTTGGGGTTATGCCTTAGAGATAGCAGGTTTTATCCTCAACCTTGTGCCATTTAAGTCTGTGTCTTCGACCCCAACAGAGTTGTGGATTGCGCGAATGCCAAGTCTGAGACATCTCAGGATTTTGGATTGTCCAGCATATGTGCTTGAGGAAGATGCAGGCAATCATCTGTGAGTACATAAAACCCATCTCATTAATCATCTCTCTCTACCAAGACGATGAGATCGTAGTATCATGATGATGATCATTTTTTTCACTACATCTTTATCCTGGAGAGCCTCATTGTAACTAACTGGGTCTAGTTCATGAGTGCCAGGGATAATGTCCGAAGACTCACCCAAACCCATGTACCTCTCAGGCTGTCTGTTAACCCCCCCGCTAAGACGGGGCGCAACCTGTGTAAGAGCATCATCTGTGATAGTGTGTGCAGTCTTTTGTGTTGTGTCTTCTTGTACTTGTGCATCTGGAATAGTGGACTGACCCCTAAGCTCTTTCAACACTACCTTGCTCTTTGCCTTGTGATCTAAAACATAGTCCTCCTTAAGAAACTTGGCATTGGTGCTCACCACCACCTTCTGATCCTGACAACTATAAAACAGACCACCTTTCGTTCATTCGGGCTAGCCTACAAAAAGCATAATCTCAAATCTCGCATCTAGCTTGGCTGCATCTGCCTTAAGCACATATGATGGACAAACCCAAATCTTGAGATGTCTCAGACTAGGCTTTCGCCCAGTCCACAGCTCTACTGGGGTCAAAGGTATAGACTTAGATGGTACGAGATTAAGGAGATAACACACTGACTCCAAGGCTAAACCCCAAAACCAAATGGGCAATTCGCTATAACTCATCATCGATCAAATCATATTTATAAGAGTCATGATCCTCCTCTCTGCTGGGGTGTGCCAGTTGCAGACTGAAGGAAAACTGAACAATCCCGGGCTAAATTGAAAACCTCACTTTCGTGCAATGCATTCCAGAATCGGAAGCTTTCGACCAAGCTCAGGCTCAAATTAGTTTACCCATGAACGGATTGTTGGTGAATGTTCCCTAATGAGGGCTATTTATGTAAATATACTTTGAGGGTATTTATGTAAATAAGATATTTGTCGCTTGATTGATTGTTTATCAAATGAGTTAATTTCATGATAGTAATATCCTTGTGCATATTTAAATTCATGAAATCGATCCGCCAAAAGAAACACTCATTGGACTAATTGGATCATGAGTGATTCTTTTGAGTAGTACTGGTACTAGAATCCTTAGACCAGAAATCACTACATGGTCTTAGGTGAATTGTAGTGTGCTTTGACATACGCCTAACGGGGCCGTAACAGGTTGCCAAGTACGGGTATGATTGGGTACACTATGAGACACGCTAAGGTATGTAGGTGAAGTGATGGGACTACAAATCTCTCTTAAGTGAGAGATGATATCTTGGCCACTTGATAGTGAACTGAAAAGTGCATGGCCATGCCC
The DNA here is from genome assembly GCA_030378225.1 of Knoxia roxburghii. NCBI lineage: Eukaryota > Viridiplantae > Streptophyta > Magnoliopsida > Gentianales > Rubiaceae > Knoxia > Knoxia roxburghii. The sequence continues at coordinate 36,103,147 of CM059415.1, read as the reverse complement.
AAGGAATGATAAGGATATCATTTGCTTGATGGATTCAGTGTCACTAAGAGATCAAGTAAACGTTTAGCTACATAAGGATGATGGTTCCATGCCTTATGCTAAACTGGATATCGATGTAGAGGATCGTACGCAGTTTGCTCGGAAAGGTTGTGTTGAATCTCCATTCGACCCTCCATTCTTAATTGGGTAGTCATTATGTCTTGCTAGAGACCACTAATGACTTATGGATTAATCAATAAGATTGAGTTATCCGTTGCCAATTTGGAATGGGCCTACAGGATCGCAGATAAGAAAGTTCAATGATGCAGAATAAGGATTCTTGCCTACAATAAGTATAATTGTTATACTTAAATAAATAAGATTTAATTAAATGGTTTAATTAAATATTATTGGAAAGTTCTGTGGTATTAATTAATTACCTGGGAACAATTGGGATGGGCTGATAAATCAAGGGACTTAATTACAATTGAAGTTCTTGACCCATCAGCCTAATCCATGGGTCATGGGTTGATCCATGGGCTTGGTGTATAACCCAAATCATTAAAGTGTTATTTAATGCTGATTTGGAATCAGTGAATATTATTTAAATACTGATTTGGAATCAGTAAAATAGTATTTGGTAATAATACTGATTTGGAATATGACCAAAATCAGTTAAGTTATAATTGGATAATTACAATACTGATTTTGGAAATTAATTCTCTACAAATATCCTAGGGATATAATTGTAGGGAGGGGGATTTTGGAATAATTCTTATCAAACCAAAATACACAGATTTTCCCAATTCTCTGGGTAGGCAAGATCGGCTAGCACCAATCTGCGAAGAATTTCGTGCTTGAGAGTAGAGGATCCTTCGAGGAAGGATTTTAGAGACAACAAAATGCCATCTTCTCAGAGGAGCCAGGCGACGTGCGCAACCGATTACGCTTCAAGGGTAAGACCCGATCCTTAGTGTTTGGGATTCCGCCATTTAATTAGATTAAATGCCTAAACAAAATCCAACAATGGTATCAGAGGGAGGCTACGAATTTTAGTGTTAAAATTGAAATTGATATTTATTAAAAACTTTGGTTTTAATTAAAATTGATTTTAATTAAAAGCTTAAATCAATTTGTCTGGAAAAATTGATTTTGGGTTAACCGCAAACTTGGTTTTGCTTCTCGTTTTTCTCGCCGAAAATCAAAATGGCCAAAATAGAACGGTTTGTGCTTTTTCACCAAAACTGGGTTTCTTCATTTTTCTTGCCGAAAATTGGTTTTGAAGTCTGAGCTTTAAATTTATGGGTTTCAAAATTTTCACCGGACGAAAAGAAAAATTTTCTGGGTTCCTTTTGAGTTGGCCAGAAATTGGGTTTGATATGGACATTGACCCGATCTCGCGATCTGAAAACAAAGGAAAAAAAAATGGTATGTTCCGTTTGGTCTGAAAATTTGTTGAAAAGCTTTGGTATTTTCTTGGCTGAAAAATTTTACTGCTTTTCTGGGTTGTAAAATTCACCGGAAAAAACGATTTGATTATTCTGGGTTTTAGAAACCCTCGCCGGAAATGTTTTCAAAATTGGGTTTGTTTTGCCGAAAAACCAAATTGAAAACTGGGTTGTTTTGTTTTCTGGGTTCTTGGTCTTGCATTTGATCAGAAACAATGTGTTTGGCTGTGTTTTCGTTTCGTTTTACAGGGAAGCTATCGCCGGAATAACGCACAAGCCGGACTTGGAGTCGGCCATGTCGTTATTCTGTTGTGAAAAAAAAAAATGGGCGACAGTTCGAATCGGCCATGGGACTTCGTTTTTGTGACGAAGGATGGCGGAGATGGCAGTGGCGAGAGTCTCCATCCGTCTTCAGCGGACGAAACTGTCGGCCGTTCTGGTTGTTGAGGGCGGTTTCAGTATCGCCGGAGGGGATGACCGGCGTTGGACGCGGGGAGTCGATAATGCCGGGGAAGAAGAATAGAGGCGGCTGGGGTGATGAAGCCCTAGGGGCTGAAAAGACTAAAATGCCCCCGCCGCACCATTAACCCCAAAGATGCCCCTGTTTTAAATTGTTTAAAAAATTACAAAAGGACCCTGAAAAGTTTTATTCCTTGATACCCTAGCCCAGAAATTTTGGTTATTTACGAAATGACCCCAAGAGTTTCAGAAAATTAAAATTTTAAAATTTTCTGAATTTTATTTAATAAGATTTTAATTAAATAATCTTATTAGATAATGATAGGATTAATTTAGAATTTTATCCTATAAGTTTAAATTTAAGATTTTGAAATAAACTATCTTAATTAGATTAGGATAATTAGAATTGTTTAAATTTAAATTTGAAACATTATCTTAATTAGATTAGGATAATTAGAAAAGATAAAAAAATAATTAATTAATTAGATTAATTAATTTGTTTAAATTTTGAACTGTTATTTATTTATTTTTATTTTAATTTTGATGCTTATTCAAATTGTTTAAATTTTATTTGAAGCATCATAATAATGCAAGCATGTTCATGCATCATTTTGGATAAATGTAAAATGAACAGAATGATTGATTAAAATTGATCATGACACGATCAATTTTAATTCTGTAATAGTTACACAATACTTAAAATTAATCGGCTTAAATTAAAACCGGCTTGTATGAGAATATGCATTTTATGTGTTTCAAAGCATGAATTGGGCTTTTAATTTTCATTTTAAAAGTTGGGGCCTGCGAGCCAATTTTGAATTTGGGCCTGCGTGCCTATAAAATCATCATGTAATAGTTAGGCCTAAAAGGAGGTTCCAAGAGGAGTCCATGGTGGAGCCCAGGAGCGGAGGCCCAACATGAAGATTTTAAAAGGCCCTGTAATAGACTAGAGCCCAGTTCATCGCTTTATTTCATTCTTTTATTTATGCGAATGAATGATAAACGAAAAATGCATGTTAAGCCGATCAAACTTAAATCCCAAAAACCCAAGATTTTGCTTCCATACTTATGGGCCCGCTTGAGTGTCGAACGTCTGATGGACTTGGAGAGCCCAAGGGCCTCAGGTTTTCTTCATGCGGTGGGTTGTTACATAATAGTGCCCAACTTTATCGCTACAATTAATGAGTGGAAAAACTGTTTGGGTATTAGATGCTCAACTTTATCACTACCACTTGTTATGGAAAAACTGTGTGGGTGTCTATTGATGTGATGCCTTGAGGGATGGTTTAACTTGGGAAAATTAATCCTAGCTTGACCCGATAAGTTGACTAGGGATTAATTTTGCAAAGATAGGATGGTGTCAAACATTTGGAATGTTCGTCCTATCGCCGAAAAGTTGCATTGTATGCAATTGGAAAGCGTTAGATACATGGAATGTGATTTGAACGTTGCCTACCAAAAGAGCCCGATCCCTACGATACTTGCCAAAGCAAAACTGGGGTTGACACTTTGTGGATTTTCGGCCCACAATCTAGCACCAACACAAAATTGTTAGGGATTTCAATTTTGGCTATTGTGGAAAACATTTTTCAGAAACTCATTCTAATATTTTGCATTTACTCTCTGTAGAAACGGCATCATCTAGCACAAATGTTATCTTTACTCTAAGAAGTATATTGGATAAAGATAAATTGGTTGGACCAAACTTCTTAGATTGTCAAAGAAACTTGAGAATAGTTATCAAACAATAAAGGTAGCTACATGTCTTAGAGACCGCTTTACCTGAACCACCACAAAATGCTTCGGCAACTGTTCAACGAGCCTGGGATAAGCTGAAAAGCGACTCCGATGATGTGATGTGCTTGATGCTTGCGTCTATGACAGGCGAGCTTCAAAAGTAGTTCATGAATTTGGAAGTGTTCCGAATTTATGAGTCACTGACGGAAATGTTTCGTGAACAAGCTTCAAGTATCTTTGTTATAGAAATAAATCTTTCTATGTCCTCCTCATGGGTATTAGATACTGGTTGTGGGGCTCACATTTGTACTAATGTGCAAGGACTCAGAAATAGAAGGATAACAAAGAAGGGTGAAGTAGATATCCGAGTGGGCAACGGGGCAAGAGTTGCTGCTGTTGAAGTTGGAGATTACACTCTGTCTTTACCTTCTAGTTTAAATATTGAACTTGAAAATTGTTATTATGTACCTGCTTTGAGCAGAAATATTATTTCAGTTTCGAGTATAGATAATAAAGGTTTTCGATTTATTATAGAGAATAATTCGTTATCTTTATATCGAAATGATATTTTATACGGAGGTTCAAATATGTGTAACGGTCTGTATGTCTTGGATTTGACCCAAGAAAAACCAGTCTATAACATAGAAAAGAAAGCTAAATCATCTAAAAATGATTTAAGTCCAACATACCTTTGGCATTGTCGATTAGGCCATGCAAATGAAAAGCGGGTTCAAAAGCTTCACAAGGATGGAGTGCTTGGTTCATTTGATTTTGAATCATATGATACCTGCGAACCCTGCTTGCACGGCAAAATGACAAAGAGTCCTTTCAACAAGAAAGGTGAAAGAACAAGTGACCTATTGGCCCTAATACATACGGATGTATGTGGACCAATGAGCACACAAGCCAGAGGTGGATTTGAATACTTCGTCACTTTTACTGATGACTATAGTAGATATGGTTATGTCTACTTAATGAGGTACAAAAGTGAAACCTTTGAAAGGTTCAAAGAGTTTAAAAATGAAGTAGAGAATCAGTTGGATAGAAGGATTAAGGCTATTCGCTCCGATCGGGGAGGTGAATACCTTAGTGATGAGTTCGATGGCTATCTAAAACAGTGTGGAATTGTTTCACAGCTGACTCCACCGGGAACACCTCAATGGAATGGTGTATCCGAAAGGAGAAATCAGACCTTATTAGATATGGTTCGATCAATGATGGGCCTAGCAACTCTCCCTACATCCTTTTGGGGTTATGCTCTCATTTCTGCTGCCTACTTATTGAATCGTATTCCATCTAAGGCAGTAGATAAGACTCCATATGAGATATGGATGGGTCGGAAGCCCTATATGTCCTATCTACGAGTTTGGGGTTGTCAAGCTCATGTAAAGCGTTTACAAAGTAATAAGCTTGAACCCAAAACTGACAAATGCCTATTTGTGGGATATCCTAAAGAAACCAAAGGATATCAATTCTACAACCCAACTGAGAACAAAGTGTTCGTTGCTCGAGGAGCTACTTTCTTAGAGAAAGAATTTCTGCACAAGAAAGACAGTGGAAGTAGAATAGAACTCGGAGAAGTTCAAGAATCACAATAGAATGTATAACGATCTACAGAAACTCAGATGGAAGTTGACATGGAAACTCATGAAGATGACCAACCTGAGTCAACAACACAATAACCTAGAAGATCTGGTAAATCTCATCACCAACCCGAGAGATACGGATTTCTCATGACTGACGATCAAGATTTGGTCTTGGTGGACTCTAATGAGCCCGCGAACTACAAACAGGTTTTAGAAAGTCCGGATTCCGGTAAATGGCTAGAAGCCATGGAATCTGAAATGCAATCGATGAGGGACAATAAAGTGTGGACTTTGATTGACCCTCCTGTTCAGGCAAAGGTTGTCGATTGCAAGTGGATTTTCAAGTTAAAATCTGGCGGGATCTTCAAGGCACGATTAGTGGCTAAAGGTTTCAGACAGACTCATGGTATAGACTATGATGAAACCTTCTCCCCTGTCGTGATGCTCAAGTCCATTAGGACAATGCTTGCCATAGCAGCATATTTTGACTATGAGGTATGGCAGGTGGATGTTAAGACGGCTTTCCTGAATAGAAACCTACTCGAGGATGTTTATATGAAACAACCCGAGAGATACATCGATCAAAAGTATCCTAATCGAGTATGTAGGCTTCAGAGGTCTATCTATGGACTAAAGCAAGCATCTCGAAGTTAGAATCTTCATTTTGATGAGGAAGTAAAAGGTTACGGATTCATCAAGAACGAAGATGAGCCTTGTGTTTACAAGAAAGTTAGTGGGAGCAAGATTGTTTTCCTTGTCCTATATGTGGACGACATCCTGCTCATAGGAAATGACATTCCCTTGATGAAACACATCAAACAATGGTTGGGGAGTGTATTTTCTATGAAAGACTTAGGAGAAGCTGTGACGATACTAGGTATCAAGATCTATAGAGATAGGTCTAAAAGGCTTCTGGGACTAAGTCAAGAAGGGTACATAGACAAGATATTGAAAAGATTCAATATGTATAACTCCAAAAATGGTAAGGTACCATTTAGATATGGCCTTCTCTTGAAGAAGAACCAAGGTCCTTCAACAAGAGAGGAGAGGGATACAATGAGTAGAGTCTCATATGCCTCGGAAATAGGGTCTATCATGTATGCCATGTTATGTACCCGTCCAGATATTGCACATGCACTTAGCATAACTAGCAGATACCAACAAGATCCAGGGATGGAACATTGGACTGTAGTCAAAGCAATCCTGAAGTACTTAAGAAGAACTAAAGGATTAATGCTAGTGTATGGATGACAAGAACAGCTCATTGTACAAGGTTACGCTTATGCTGCTTTCCAAACAGATCAAGATGACATGAAGTCACAATCAGGCTACGTGTTTAGTCTGAATGGCGGTGCAATAAGTTGGAAAAGCTCAAAGTAAGATACAACAGCCGATTCTACAACAGAGTTTGAGTACATTACTGCATCAGATACTGAAAAGGAAGCTGTTTGGCTGAGAAAGTTCGTGTCAGACATCAGAGTGATACCGAGTATCCAAGATCTGATAGAACTTTTCTGTGATAATAACGGGGCCATCGCACAAGCTAAGGAGCCTCGGTCACACCAGAAAACCAAACAAATACTCAGAAGGTTTCACCTCATCCGAGAGATCATTGATCGAGGAGATGTGAAAGTGTGCAAAATAGGGTCAGACGACAATATAGCAGATCCTCTCACAAAAGCTCTACCACAGTCAAAGTTTGATAGACATGTAATAGAGTTTGGTCTTAAACAGTTTAGGACATAGCCCTTCATCGGGCAAGTGGGAGATTGTTGGTGAATGTGCCCTAATGAGGGAAATTTATGTAAATATACTTTGAGGGTATTTATGTAAATAAGATATTTGTCGCTTGATTGATTGTTTATCAAATGAGTTAATTTCATGATAGTAATATCCTTGTGCATATTTAAATTCATAAAATCGATCCGCCAAAAGAAACACTCCATGGGCTAATTAGATCATGAGTGATTCTTTTGAGTAGTACTGGTATTAGGATCCTTAGACCAGAAATCACTACATGGTCTTAGGTGAATTGTAGTGTGCTTTGATATACGCCTAACGGGGCCGTAACAGGTTGCCAAGTACGGGTATAATTGGGTACACTATGAGACACACTAAGGTATGTAGGTGAAGTGATGGGACTACAAATCTCTCTTAAGTGAGAGATGATATTTTGGCCACTTGATAGTGAACTGAAAAGTGCATGGCCATGCCCAAGGAATGATAAAGATATCATTTGCTTGATGGATTCAGTGTCACTAAGAGATCAAGTAAACGTTTAGCTACATAAGGATGATGGTTCCATGCCTTATGCTAAACTGGATATCGATGTAGAGGATCGTACGCAGTTTGCTCGGAAAGGTTGTGTTGAATCTCCATTCGACCCTCCATTCTGAATTGGGTAGTCATTATGTCTTGCTAGAGACCACTAATGACTTATGGATTAATCAATGAGATTGAGTTGTCCGTTGCCAATTTGGAATGGGCCTACAGGATCGCACATAAGAAAGTTCAATGATGCAGAATAAGGATTCTTGCCTACAATAAGTATAATTGTTATACTTAAATAAATAAAATTTAATTAAATGGTTTAATTAAATATTATTGGAAAGTTCTGTGGTATTAATTAATTGTTAATTAATTACCTGGGAACAATTGGGATGGGCTGATAAATTAAGGGACTTAATTGCAATTGAAGTTCTTGACCCATCAGCCTGATCCATGGGTCATGGGTTGATCAATGGGCTTGGTGTATAACCCAAATCATTAAAGTGTTATTTAATGCTGATTTGGAATCAGTGAATATTATTTAAATACTGATCTGGAATCAGTAAAATAATATTTGGTAATAACACTGATTTGGAATATGACCAAAATCAGTTAAGTTATAATTGGATAATTACAATACTGATTTTGGAAATTAATTCTCTACAAATATCCTAGAGATAAAATTGTAGGGAGGGGGATTTTGGAATAATTCTTATCAAACCAAAATACACAGATTTTCCCAATTCTCTGGGTAGGCAAGATCGGCTAGCACCAATATGCGAAGACTTTCGTGCGTGAGAGTAGAGGATCCTTCGAGGAAGGATTTTGGAGACAACAAAACGCCATATTCTCAGAGGAGCCAGGCGAGTGCGCAACCGATTACGCTTCAAGGGTATGACCCGATCCTTAGTGTTTAGGATTTCGCCATTTAATTAGATTAAATGCCTAAACAAAATCCAACACGGATCTAGGCTTATACTCATTTAATTTATTAATCGGGACACAAAAAATTAAATCTTTAATTAAAGCGGAATATTAAAGATTCTACCTTTTGAAGCGAAGTCCCTTGCCTAAAGAAAAAATCCAATCTTTGTTGCGATTACCACAAGAAATCCGAAGAATTACTCCGATCCAACTCCGAAATAGTGTGGGCTAATAAAATCTACCCAATAATATAGAAATCTCCGGAGTTACCCATGGCAAAATATAGAAATTCAAACGAAACCCACTTCGGGAAAAATTAAATCTGCCCAATAATCAAAGCTGCCCAATAACTTCCTGCGCAAGTTTCCAAAAAATACAGCAGCTGTTCTTCCGAATTAAACCAAGAAACCGAAATCCTAATCACTCGATCACGATCTGTACATGGGCTCAAAGCTATCTAGCCAAGCTGGCGGACCAGTGTAGCGAGCAACCAGGAACCGGCGATTGAAGATTCGGACAGCAGCAGGAAACTCGCGCAATCCTTGCGCCACGACCGATCTGTGCGGCTGTAGCAAAATTGCAGCAGCGATCGGTCCGATCAGACTTCAAATCCGGCGGAAAAACATTGTATAAACAATGGGCTGCTGTAATTAATCTATGGGCTTGAGTTTTCTGAGGAAGAGAAAGCTATCCTAGTCGACTTCGAGAGAAAACTTGATGAGGAAGACAAAGTTCTCTCTCTAGACTTAGACTTTCTCTCTCAAGGCTTTTCTTGGCCTTCAAGTTTCCTTAATTAATTTCTTGCCTAACAAGGATATTTATAATGAGCTTCTAAGGAGACCTAATGGGCTCTCGAGTTTGGCCTTTTAATTTGACTTTCGTTGACCGCTATGTCTTTCCCGACTAGTCAACTCCAATCGACCAATTTGAATTAATTTATTAAACCCACTTTGTTAATTTAATTTAATCGAACCCTTAGAATTAATTAATTCATATAGAATTAATTTCTTAATTCACTTTGTTGATTAAATATTAATTAAACCTTTAGGATTAATTAATTCACCTTGTCGATTAGTCAAATACATAATTAGTCGTACCACTAACGGACCAATTATGGAACTACCGCTCGAAAATGACTTTACATCGCGCCATTATATTTTATTCTATCTCCCCACATTAAAGATCTAGCGCTCGTCGGTTTATCAATTTACTGACAAATTAATTCACCACTTATTGGTTTCCGAGATTAGTACCACTCGTCCTTTTATTATACCGGACATAAAATCCACCGGCCGGGTTTCGTATAATATACCTTACGAGCTCATCTCGGGAGCACCATCAACCCGGCGAACCGGTACGTGAATTCCTCCGACTAGTAACGGCACGTAAGAAGCTAAACACCGCATACCCAACCTACTGAGGTATAGGCCTCAATTGACCGCACTATTTGGTAAATCAAAGCATACGATATCCAACCTTCACGCCCATCCCAATCTCGGGATTGAGAGACGGAATACTAGGACCGAATTGACTACGCTGATCAGTATAAGTCAATTCTATCAAAACTGGTCGTGCTCAATATGCCCTGGGCATATCTGTGTGATTTATACTAGTTTAGATAAACTAATTTCTAAACCACACAATAACCTATAATGATAATATTTTCAGACTATCTCGGTTATGAGCATACTTTTTATATATCAATACTTTAACCAATAACGGTATCTACTGTGTCTATCCACACTCCGTTATCTAGTTCTATGATATAAAGGAACAAATTTATACTGAAACAAAATGATATGTCAACTGTGGATATTAGTTTTTGATACAAGCCATAGCTTTTCTGTATTAAAAACTAACAATCTCCCACTAATACTCAAAGCTATGCTAAGAAGTACAAAAGCTGTCCAACCCGCTATTACACTGCTGTCATAATGAAATCTCTAGAACACCTTTAAGCTCACTCACATAGCTCCCTCAAGAATCTGACTCCCACGCCCTCCACATGTCTCTAAAAGACCTTTGGGGTCAATGGCTTGGTGAAAGGATCTGCAAGGTTGTCATCTGAAGCTATCTTGGCCACGATCACGTCGCCCCTCTTTACGATCTCTTGTATCAGGTGGTACTTGCGCTCTATGTGTTTACTCGCCTTATGGGCTCGTAGTTCCCTTGAGTTAGCAATTGCACCATTGTTATCACAATAAACTGTGATAGACCTAGGTAACTCAGGAACCACATCTAAGTCCATCAGGAAGCTCCTGAGCCATACAGCCTCTTTCGCTGCCTCTAAAGCGGCAACATACTCAGCCTCCATGGTGGAGCCCGCCATGCATTTCTGCTTAACACTCCGCCATACTATGGCTCCACCTCCTAGAGTAAACACAAACCCAGAGGTAGACTTACTATTCTCCAAATAACCTTGAAAGTCCGAATCTGTATAACCCAATGGTACAAGTTCCTGCACTTTCTAAACTAGGACATAATCTCTCTTCCTGCGCAAGTAGTTGAGAATGCATTTTACTGCCTTCCAGTGAGCCTTCCCAGGGTTACTCTGATATCTGCTAACTATGCCAACGACAAAACAAATATTAGGCCTCGTACACAACATAGCATACATGAGGCTACCCACTACAGAAGCATAGGGTACCGCCTTCATGGCATCTATCTCCTCAGTAGTCTTAGGACACTGCTCCTAAGACAAATGCACCCCATGCCTGAAAGGTAGTGAACCCTTCTTGGAGTTCTGCATGTTAAAACGGGCCAGAATCGTATCTATGTAGGATGCCTGAGAGAGAGAGTCAGAGAACATCTCCTACGATCTCGAATAATCTTGATCCCAAGGATATGTCCAGCCTCTCCCAAATCCTTCATATCGAATTGCCTGGACAGCCATGCCTTTACATCTGACAACACCTTCTTACTGTTGCCAATAAGAAGGATGTCATCTACGTAAAGTACGAGGAACATCACCATATCACCATCATGCCTGCGATAAACACACTACTCATCCGGAGACTGAGTGAATCCATAGGACTGGATAACCTCATCAAAACGGATGTTCCAAGATCTGGATGTTTACTTAAGTCCATAAATGGACCTCCTAAGCCTGCATACCTTGTGCTCTTGGCCCTTAACAATGAAGCCCTCTGGTTGCTGCATAAAGATGGTCTCCTCAAGACATCCATTAAGAAAAGCTGTCTTAATGTCCATCTGCCAAATCTTATAATCCATATGAGCAGCTATGGCCAAGAGAATCAGGATTGACTTAAGCATAGCTACCGGGGAAAATGTCTCCTCATAATCGATCCCTTCTTTCTGAGTATACCCCTTCGTCACAAACCTAGCCTTGAAGGTCTCAACCCTCCCATCAGATCCTCTATTTCCCTTGTAAACCCATTTGCACCCAATAGGCCTAAACCCATCAGGAAGGTCTACCAGCTCCCAGACTTGATTTGAGTCCATAGAACCCATCTCAGCAATCATCGCTCTCTGACAAGAATCTGCATCTTTATCCTGGAGAGCCTCATTGTAGTTAACTGGGTCTGGTTCATGAGCACAAGGGATAAAGTCTAAAGACTCACCCAAACCCATGTACCTCTTGGGCTGTCTCACAACCCTCCCACTACGATGAGGTGCAGCCTGTGCAAGAGCATCATATGTGATAGTGTGTGCAGTCTCTTGTGGTGTGTCTTCCTGTACTTGTGCATCTGGAATAATGGACTGACTTCTAAGCTCTTCCAATACTACCTTGCTGTTTGACTTGTGATCTAAAATATAGTCCTCCTCAAGAAATCTGACATTGGTGCTGATCACCACCTTCTGATCCTGAGGACTACAAAATAAACCACCTCTCGTTTCTTTGGGGTAGCCTATAAATAGCATTGCCTTGGATCTCACCTCTGACTTGCCTACATCTGTCTCCAGCACATATGCTGGACAACCCCATATTCTGAGATGTCTCAGACTAGGCTTCCGCCAATTCCACAACTCTGATGGGGTCGAAGGCACAGACTTAGATGACACAAGGTTGAGGATAAAACACGTTGTCTCTATGGCATAACCCCAAAATGAGATAGGCAACTCACTGTAACTCATCATTGATCTAACCATCTCCATAAGAGTCCTGTTCCTCCTCTCTGCTACACCATTCTGCTGGGGTGTGCCAGGTGCAGACAACTGGGTCTGAATACCCTCCTCTAACAAATAGGATCTAAATTCACTAGAGAGGTATTTGCCACCGCGATCAGATCACAAGGCCTTGATACTCTTACCCAGATGGTTCTCCACTTCTGCCTTGAATTCTCTGAACTTACCAAAACATTCAGACTTGTGGCGCATCAGGTATATGTATCCATATCTAGAGTAATCATCCGTGAAAGTCACGAAATACTCATAACCACCTCTAGCTTGAACTGACATAGGCCCACACACGTCAGAATGAATCAGCTTTAAAACCTCCTTAGCCCTATACCCCTTTGCCTTAAAAGGTCTCTTGGTCATTTTACCCTCCAAACAGGACTCACAGGTCGAATAGCTGTCAATATCTAGTAAGTCCAAAGACCCACTATTGACCAACCTTTGAATCCTACTAAGGTTGATGTGACCTAGTCTCAGGTGCCAAAGATAAGTCTGATTCAAAGGGGAAGACTCTTTTCTCTTATTATCATTCGGTGATGAGCTACTAGTTTCTGTGTTTTGCATTACTGGGGAGTATGTCTTAATTAAAAACAAATTGTCAACCAATGTACTGGAACATATAAGTTTCTGGCCTTTTCTAATAAATATAGATCTATCAGAAAAACACACTTATAACCATCCAAAACAAGTTTAGAAACTGAAAGTAAGTTCTTGAGAAAACTAGGCACATAAAGACAATCTCTCAACAATAAAGTAGAGTCTGAAAAATAAAGACAAATAACTCCCACTGCAGCAACAGAAACTCTGGTAGTATCCCCAAGGTAGACCTGCAACTCCCCCTCTCTAAGCAGCCGGGTCACTTGGAACCCCTGCAAAGAATTACAAACATGATCAGTGGCTCCTGAATCCACACACCAAGTACCTATGGGAATCGCCGCTAAACTCGTCTCAGTGACTAGGGAAAATTTACACATACCTCGAGGCTTTGGGCAGTCCTTCTTCCAATGTCCCGCTTTGTCACATCTAAAGCACTTGCCTTTCGGCTTCTGCTTCTTGGCAATGCCCGCCTTGGGTCCATGATTAGCTCCTGCTTTCTGGCCTTTCTTCCTCTTTTGCTTCCTGGCTTTGGGCCCAGGAGAGGAACCTGAGGGACCAACAGTAGCCAAGGCTTGCTTCTTCTCTGCGAATAGGCTCTCAGCAGACACCAATGCATTCATGAGCTCGGAAAGTGAATATGAGAGATTCCCCATATTATAGTTCAACCGAAACTTCTCTAAACTAGGAGGCAAGCTCCGAAGGATGATGTCAACCTGGGTTTCCCCATCGATGTCACCTCCCAATACCTCAATCTCATTGATGCAGCTAATCATCTCCAGCACGTGGTCTCTCACTGAAGTGCCCTCAGCCATCCTAGCATTCATGAGTTTCCTCATAGCTGACTGCTTGGCTGCCCTGCCCTGATGTCCAAACATCTCCCTGAGGTTGAGCATTATATCATAGGCTGAGGTCATCTGCTGATGCTAGTGCTGCAGTACACTTGACATGGAAGCCAAGATGTAGCACCTGGTCATCTCATCAGCCTTCTGCTACCTCGTATATGGCTCTCGCTGCTCAGGGGTGGTATCATCTCTGGGCTTAGGGTGACACTCCTCAGTAAGCACGTACTTGTAACCCTCAGCGGTAAGGACAATATCCAGGTTACGTTTCCAGTCAATATAGTTTGGACCGGTGAGTTTGTTTTGGTTCAGAATGATAGCTAGCGGGTTGAACGACATATCAACTGAAAAATAAACAATTCAAGTTTCAATATTCTTTTCCAAAAATTTTGAAAATCCTCTAAAAACCCAATATAATCTTCTACCGACATCTCTCACACCGGGATTAACGCATGTCACGATAGGTGAACGTCTACGCTAACCCACATTCATTCGAAAAGAACCGAAGTTCATTAATTTCATTAACTGACCAACGATCTTATGATCAATGAAATTAATAGTCGATAATTTTAGCCGTACCCGAAAATAGCGTAACCTCGATGGGAGGAAAACTAAAAATGGTACACTAAGTGTATGCCATTACGAGACTTCTAAGTTTGTTACTTAGGATACAAATGCGCTTCGGATGGCGAGGGTGTCACAACTTTCTCCAATTAAACTCACATAGTCATCCCTTTAAAAATTCATTCCGGTGATATCCGTGGTTGAAAACTCATCTGATGGGGAGGAAGGTCTAAGCCAGCACGCAAGTTTAACGACATCACCAATTAACCCGTAATGGAGGCCATGGGGATATTTACCAACCCGCTCCCACTTAGATTTTTAAGTTTGAGGATTTTTACGTTTTAACATGTTATATCTTAACTATGGATATTCGCACCCATAAAACCGTTGGAGTTTTAATATGCGAATAATCTACCTTAGTTAATTGCACATTACCTTTTAAAAACATTTTGGTTTGGTTTTTGTTCATGCAAAATAAAATGAAAATCACACAATCAACGAAAAGACATAAATACGGGAAATTAAACAAATAAAATTTCCCGACTATTATGGCCTTCTTTATCGTTGATTCCTTGACACCTCGGTGACACCCGTCATGTCACTCCCACTCGTTATTTGGATTTCTCTTGATTCGCCCAGGTTTTTCTCGGTTTACTACGTAATTAGGAATCACCCAAAATTACGAGAAACCAAAACCCGCGAATATAAGTTACCCAAAATAATGTCTTCGTCATAATACATAAATTCCAATATACAAAGGCGTTTTTCTAGGAATTTAAAGACGACATGATTAGATCAAATCCTACTACAAGATTTTTCTAATCCTACACGGCTTCCAGCTCGTGGTTATTACTATTACAGACATTTTCATTCAAAAATAAAACAAGCCCGGACATGTCCTGGGGTTTATGAATGAAAATTAAATTTCTACCATAATAGCCGGGAAAATAATAACCACCTGTTTAAGCATTTCGACAAAAATAATAATGCCAAAACAAAGCCATGTAATAAATCAAACAAGTATAAGACTGAAACCAAGCTCTGATACCAATTTGATGGAAAACTGAACAAGCCCGGGCTAAATCGAAAACCTCACTTTCGTGCAATGCATTCCAGAATCGAAAGCTTTTGACCAAGCTCAGGCTCAAATTAGTTTACCCATGAACGGATCTAGGCTTATACTTATTTAATTTATTAATCGGGACACAAAAAATTAAATCTTTAATTAAAGCCGAATATTAAAGATTCTATCTTTTGAAGCGAAGTCCCTTGCCTAAAGAAAAACTCCAATCTTTGTTGCGATTACCACAAGAAATCCGAAGAATTACTCCGATCCAACTCTGAAATAGTGTGGGCTATTATCTACGGAGTTACCCACGGCAAAATAAAGAAATCCAAAGGAACCCCACTTTGGGAAAAATCAAATCTGCCCAATAATCAAAGCTGCCCAATAACTTCCTGCGCAAGTTTCCAAAAAATACAGCAGCTGTTCTTCCGAATTAAACCAAGAAACCGAAATCCTAATCACTCGATCACGATCTGTACGTGGGCTCAAAGCTATATAGCCAAGCCGGCGGACCAGTGTAGCGAACAACCAGGAACCGGCGATTGAAGATTCGGACAACAGCAGGAAACTCGCGCAATCCTTGCGCCGGTGACCGGTCATTATGGCTGCAGCAAAATCGCAGCAGCGATCGGTCCGATCAGACTTCAAATCCCGCGGAAAAACTTTGTATAAACAATGGGCTGCTGTAATTAATCTATGGGCTTGAGTTTTCCGAAGAAGAGAAAGCTATCCTAGTCGACTTCGAGAGAAAACTTGATGAGGAAGACAAAGTTCTCTCTCTAGACTTATACTTTCTCTCTCAAGGCTTTTCTTGGCCTTCAAGTTTCCTTAATTAATTTCTTGCCTAACAAGGATATTTATAAGGAGCTTCTAAGGAGACCTAATGGGCTCTCGAGTTAGGCCTTTTAATTTGACTTTCGTTGACCGCTAAGTCTTTCCCGAGTAGTCAACTCCAATCGACCCATTTGAATTAATTTATTAAACCCACTTTGTTAATTTAATTTAATCAAACCCTTAGAATTAATTAATTCATATAGAATTAATTTCTTAATTCACTTTGTCGATTAAATATTAATTAAACCTTTAGGATTAATTAATTCACCTTGTCGATTAGTCAAATGCATAATTAGTCGAACCACTAACGGACCAATTATGGAACTACCGCTCGAAAATGACTTTACATCGCGCCATTATATTTTATTCTATCTCCCCACATTAAAGATCTAGCGCTCATCGGTTTATCAATTTACTGACAAATTAATTCATTGACTTCTTGGTTTTCGAGATTAGTGCCACTCGTCCTTTTATTATACTGGACATAAAATCCACCGGCCGGGTTTAGTATAATATACCTTACGAGCTCATCTCGGGAGCACCATCAACCCGGCGAACCGGTACGTGGATTCCTCCGACTTGCAACGACATTGAAGAAGCTAAACACCGCATACCCAACGTACCGAGGTATAGGCCTCAATTGACCGCACCCTTTGGCGAATCAAAGCATACGATATCCAACCTTCACGTCCGTCCCAATCTCGGGATTGAGAGACGGAATACTAGGACCTAATTGACTACGCCGATCAGTATAAGTCAATTCTATCCAAACTGGTCGTGCTCAATATGCCCCGGGCATATCTGTGTGATTTAAACTAGTTTAGATAAACTAATTTCTAAACCACACAATAACCTATATCGATAGTATGTTCAGACTATCTCAGTTACGAGCATACTTTTTATATATCAATACTTTAACCAATAACGGTATCTACTGTGTCTGTCCACACCCCGTTATCTAGTTCTATGATATAAAGGAACAAATTTATGCTGAAACAAAATGATATGTCAACTGTGGATATTAGTTTTTGATACAAGCCATAGCTTTTCTGTATTTAAAACTAACACAGACAACTAGGACTGAATACCCTCCTCTGATGAATAGGACCTAAATTCACTAGAGAGGTATTCGTCACCGTGATCAGATCGCAAGGCCTTGATACTCTTACCCAGTTGGTTCTCAACCTCACCCTTAAACTCTTTGAACTTGCCAAAGTATTTAGACTTGTGGCGCATCAGGTATATGTATCCATATATAGAGTAATCATCTGTGTAAGTGACGAATACTCATAACCACCTCTAGCCTGAACTGACACAAGTCATAATGAATCAACTCTAAAACCTCCTTGGCCCTATACCCCTTTGCCGTGAAAGGCCTCTTGGTCATCTTACCCTCCAAGCAGGACTCACAGGTCAGATAGCTGTCAATATCCAATGGGTCCAAAGACCCATTATTGAGCAACCTTTGAGTCCTACTAAGATTGATGTGACCAAGTCTCAGGTGCCAAAGATAAGTTTGATTCAAAGGGGAAGACACATTTCTCTTACTATGATCCCGTGATAAGTTATTACTTTCTGTGTTTTGCATTACTGGGGAGTATGTCTTGATTAAAAACAGATTGTCAACTAATGTACTGGAACATATAAGCTTCTAGTTCTTTCTAATAAAAATAGAATTATCAAAAAAAAAAAAAACACTAATAACCATCCAATAAAAGTCTCGAAACTGAAAGCAAGTTCTTCCGAAAATTGGGTACGTAAAGACATTCATGTAAATTCAAAACCGAGTCTCTAAAATAAAGAAATAAAACTCCCACTGCAACAACCGAAACTCTGGTAGTATCACCGAGGTAATCCTGCAACTCTTCCTTTCTAATCAGTCGGGTCACTTGGAACCCCAGCAAGGAATTACAAACATGATCAGTGCCTCCTGAATCAACACACCAAGTATCTGTGAGAATCGCCGCTAAACACATCTTAGTAACTAGGGAAAATTTGCACATACCTCGAGGCTTCTGGTAATCTTTCTTCCAATATCCCACCTTGCCACATCTGAAGCAATTGTCTTTCGGCTTATGTTTCTTGTCAATGCCGCCTTGGGTCCATGATCAGCAGCTCCTACTTTCTGGCCTCTCTTCCTCTTATGCTTCCTGGCTTTGACGCTAGCAAAAGAACGTGAGGGACCAACAGTCGTGAAGAGGCCCTCAGCAGATACAAATGCAGTCGTGAGACCTTGCCCATATTATAATTCAACCAAAACTGCTCAAATATGAGGGGCAAGCTCTGGAGGATGATATAGACCTGGGTCTCCCCATCAATATCACCTCCCAATACCTCGATCTCATTGATGCAACTGATTATGTCCAATATGTGATCCATCACTGAGGTGCTTTTAGCCATCCTAGCATTCATGAGTTTCCTCATAGCTTACTGCTTAGCTGCCCTGCCTGATGTCCAAACATCTCCATGAGGTTGAGGCTGAGGTAAACAACTGATGTTTGTGCTGCAGTGTACTCGATAGAAAAGCCAATATGTAGCACCGGGTCATCTTATCATCTTTCTGCCACTTCATATATGGCTCTCGCTGCTCAGAGGTGGTATCATCATTGGGCTTAAGAGGGCACACCTCAGTGAGCACGTATTTGTAAACCTTGTTAGGATCTTAGGCATGCATAATTTCCTAAATTATGCTGTGGAATAGCCTAAATTCTATGGAATCAGGTCTTACCCTCGACGCGTAATTGGTTGCGCTCGTCGCCTGGATCCCTTGGGAAGATTGCATTCACCACCAAACAATTCACACGAATTGCCTCTACGTTCTTGCACTTGAGTCTCTCAGAACTGGTGCTAGCCAAAATTTCCTGTAAAAGAGAAAACCTTTTTCTCTGGAAGAATTTTGGAAGAGAGAGAGAAGTTTTTCTCAAAATCTTTTCACGTGTTTCAAAACAGAATTGGTTAAAATTCTCTACTCCCACAGATACTTCTCATCTCTATTTATAAAAGAGTTGAGACTTGTCTGTTAATTAATAATAATTAAATTAATAATAATTAATTATTTACTGAGTTGGGTTTAACCAACACCATGGATCAACCCATTGATCCATTGATCAGGCTGATGGGTCAAGAACCTCAATTTACAATTAGGTCCCTTAATTTATCAGCCCAATTCAATTCTTCCTAGGTAATTAATTAACTCTTAATTAATACCATAATACTCTTCAATAATATTTAATTAAACTATTTAATTAAATATTATCAATTTAAGTATAACTCTTATACTTAATACAGGCAATTTAATTCATTCTGAATCATCGAACTCACTTATGTGCGATCCTGTAGGCCCATTCCAAATTGACAATGAATAAATTAATCTCATTAATTAATCCACAAATCATTAGTGGTCTCTACCAAGACATAATGACTACACAATTCAGAAATGAGGGTTGAATGGTGATTTAACACAACCTTCCGAGTATACTACGTAATGTCCTCTACACTGATATCCAGTTTAGCATAAGGCATGGAACCAATCATCCTTATATAGCTAAACGTTTTACTTGATCTCTTAGTGATACTGAACTTAATCAAGCAAATGATAACCCTTATCATTTATTGGGCACGACCATGCACTTCTCAGTTCACTATCAAGCAGCCAAGATATCATCTCTCATTTAAGAGAGACTTGTAGTCCCATCACTTCACCTACACACCTTAGCGTGACTCATAGTGTACCCAATCATACCCGTACTTGGCAACCTGTTACGGTCCCGTTAGGCATATGTCAAAGCACACTCTAATTCACCTAAGATTATGTAGTGATTTCTGGTCTAAGGATCCTCGTACGAGTACTACTCAAAAGAATCACTCATAATCTAAAAGTCCATGGAGTGTTTCTTTTTGGCGGATCGATTTCATGAAATTCAATATGCACAAGAACATAATTTCATGAAATTAACTAATCAGATAAATACTCAATCAAACAACAAATGTCTTATTTACATAAATAACCCTCAAAATTTATTTACATAAATAGCCCTCAAACGGGCACATACACCAACAATCTCCCACTTGCCCGTTGAAGGGCTATGTCCTAAACCGTTTAAGACCAAGCTCTATTACATGTCTATCAAACTTTGATTGTAGTAGAGCTTTTGTGAGAGGATCTGCTACATTGTCGTCTGACCCAATTTTGCACACTTTCACATCCTCTCGATCGATGATCTCTCAGATGAGGTGAAACCTTCTGAGTATGTGTTTGGTTTTCTGGTGTGACCGAGGCTCCTTAGCTTGTGCGATGGCCCCGTTATTGTCACAGAAAAGTTCTATCGGATCTTGGATACTCTGTATCACTCCGATGTCTGACACAAACTTCCTCAACCAAACAGCTTCCTTTGCAGCATCTAATGAAGCAATGTACTCAGACTCTATTGTAGAATCGGCTGTTTTATCTTGCTTTGAGCTTTTCCAACTTATTGCACCGCCATTCAGACTAAACACGTAGCCTGATTGTGACTTCATGTTATCTTGATCTGTTTGGAAAGCAGCATCTGCGTAACCTTGTACAATGAGCTGTTCTTGTCCTCCATACACTAGCATCAATCCTTTAGTCCTCCACAAGTACTTTAGGATTGCTTTGACTGCAGTCCAATGAGCCAATCCTTGATCTTGTTGGTATCTGCTAGTCATGCTCAGTGCATGTACGACATCCGGGCGGGTACACAACATGACATACATGATAGATCCTATTGCCGAAGCATATGGGACTCTACTCATTGTATCCCTCTCCTCTGTTGTTGAAGGACCTTCGTTCTTCTTCAAGAGAAGGCCATGTCTGAATGGTAACATACCATTCTTAGAGTTAGACATATTGA
Source organism: Knoxia roxburghii (assembly GCA_030378225.1). Classification (NCBI taxonomy): domain Eukaryota; kingdom Viridiplantae; phylum Streptophyta; class Magnoliopsida; order Gentianales; family Rubiaceae; genus Knoxia; species Knoxia roxburghii. The sequence continues at coordinate 36,081,838 of CM059415.1, read as the reverse complement.
ACCTCTTCAATATTTTGTCTATGTACCCTTCTTGACTTAGTCCTAGAAGCCTCTTTGATCTATCTCTATAGATTTTGATGCCCAGTATCATTTCAGCTTCTCCTAAGTCTTTCGTAGAAAATACACTCTCCAACCATTATTTGATATCTTTCAACATGGGAATGTCATTTTCTATGAGTAAGATGTCGTCCACATATAGGACAAGGAAAACTATCTTGCTCCCACTGACCTTATTGTAAACACAAGGCTCATCTTTGTTCTTTATGAAGCCGTAACCTTTTACTGCCTCGTCAAAATGAAGATTCCAACTCTGAGATGCTTGTTTTAGTCCGTATATGGACCTCTGAAGCTTGCATACACGATTTCGATGCTCTTGATCAATGTATCCCTCGGGTTGTTTCATGTAAACATCCTCGAGTAGGTTTCCATTTAGGAAAGCCGTCTTAATATCCATCTGCCATATCTCATAGTCATAATATGCAGCTATGGCGAGCATAGTCCGAATGGACTTAAGCATCACGACAGGGGAGAAGGTTTTATCATAGTCTATACCATGAGTCTGTCTGAAACCTTTAGCCACTAGTCGTGTCTTGAAGATCCCGCCAGGTTTTAACTTGAAAATCCACTTGCAATCGACAACCTTTGCCTGAACAGAAGGATCAATCAAAGTCCATACTTTATTGTCCCTCATGGATTGCATTTTAGATTCCATTGCTTGTAGCCATTTATCTGAATCTGGACTTTCTAAAACCTGTCTGTAGGTCACGGGCTCATTAGAGTCCACCAAGATCAAATCTTGATCGCCAATCACGAGAAATCCATATCTCTCGGGTTCATGACGAGATCTACTAGACCTTATAGGTTCTTGTGTTGTTGACTTAGGCTGCTCATCTTTATGAGTCTCTATGTCAACTTCCATCTGAGTTTCTGTATATCGTTCTACATTCTCTTGCAGTTCTTGAACCTCTTCAAAATTTATTCTACTCCCACTGTCTTTCTTGTAGAGAAAATCTTTCTCTAAGAAAGTGGCTCCTCGAGCAACAAACACTTTGTTCTCAGTTGGATTGTAGAATTGATATCCTTTTGTTTTCTTAGGATATCCCACAAACAGGCATGTGTCAGTTTTAGGTTCAACCTTACTACTTTGTAAACGCTTTACATGAGCTTGACAACCCCAAACTCGTAGATAGGACATATAGGGTTTTTTACCCGTCCACATCTCATATGGAGTCTTATCTACTGCCTTAGATGGAATACGATTTAGTAAGTATGCTGCTGAAAAGAGGGCATAACCCCAAAAGGACATAGGGAGAGTTGCTTTGCCCATCATAGATCGAACCATATCTAATAAGGTCCGATTCCTCCTCTCGGATACACCATTACATTGAGGTATTCCTGTTGGAGTCAGCTGTGAAACAATTCCACACTGTTTTAGATAGCCATCGAACTCATCACTAAGGTATTCACCTCCCCGATCGGAGCAAATAGCCTTAATCCTTCTATGTAACTGGTTTTCTACTTCATTTTTAAACTCTTTGAACTTTTCAAAAGTTTCAATTTTATACCTCATTAAGTAGACATAACCATATCTACTATAGTCATCGGTAAAAGTCACGAAGTATTCAAATCCACCTCTGGCTTGTGTGCTCATTGGTCCACATACATCTGTATGTATTAGAGCCAATAGCTCACTAGTCCTCTCGCCTTTCTTGCTGAAAGGACTCTCCATCATTTTGCCTTGCAAATAGGGTTCACATGTGTCATATGATTCGAAATCAAATGACCCAAGCATTTCATCCTTATGAAGTCTCTGAACTCGCTTCTCATTTGCATGGCCTAAACGACAATGCCATAGATATGTTGGACTTAAATTAGATTGAATTAATTTGGATTTCTTTTAATTGTTATAAACCGGTTTCTCTTGGGTCAAATCCAAGATATATAGGCCATTGCACAAATTTGCAACTCCGTATAAAACATCTTTTTGATACACAGACAACGATTTATTACCAATAATAAAACGAAATCCTTTAATATCCAAATAAGAAATTGAAATAATATTCCTACTCATAGTAGGTACATAATAACAATTCTCTAAAATAATGTTTAAACTGGAAGGCAAATACAAAGTGTAATCTCCAACTTCAACAGCTGCAACTCTTGCCCCGTTGCCCACTCGGAGATCTACTTTGCCTTTCTTTGTCATCCTTCTATTTCTTAGTCCCTGCACATTAGTATAAATGTGAGCCCCACATCCGGTATCTAATACCCATGAGGTGGACATAGAAAGATTAATTTCAATAACAAAGATACCTGAAGCCGAAGGATTCTGTTTCTTCTCTTTAAGAAACAGCTTGCAGTTTCTTCTCCAATGCCCCTTCTGATTGCAATGGAAACATACAGCGTCCTTCTGAGCATTTTTCTTAGCAGGAGGAGTTTGAGGCTGAGCCTTAGGAGCAGTCTTACTGCGAGGCTTCTTATTTTCAGTAACTTTTGCCTTGCCTTTAAACTTTCTCTTGTTGCCCTTACTTTTTTTTATAACAAGTACTGGTGTTGCCTTCCGAAGGGTTTGCTCAGTATTTTTAAGCATTCCATGGAGCTCAGGAATCATCCTCTCCATGTTATGCATGTTGTAGTTCACCACAAAGTCATTGTAATCATCAGGCAGCGAAGCCAAGATGATGTCAATGGCTAACTCTCTAGCAAGAGGTGCATTTAATCTCTCTAGGGTATCAATATACCCCTTCATCTTGATCAATGCGTGCTTACTGACGAACGCTTTGCCATCTTGCACGAGATCAATGCTTTTATCGTAACGATTCGTTACAGGCTTATTCACGTAACATTTCCGTTAGTGACACATAAATTTGGAACGCTTCCGAATTCATGAATTGCTTATGAAGCTCGCCTGTCATAGTCGCGAGCATCAGGCATGTCACGTCATCAAAATCACTTTTTAGCTTTTCCCATGCTCGTTGAACAGCAGCCGTAGCATTTACAGGTGGTTCAGGTAAAGTGGCGTCTGAGATATTTAGCTTCCTTTCTTGTTTGAGAACAATTCTCAAGTTTCTTTCCCAATCTAAGAAGTTTGGACCAACAAGTTTTTCTTTGTCCAAAATGCTTCTTAGAGTGAGATTAGATTATTAGTGCTAGTAGATGCCATTTCTACAAAAGAAAAATGCAAAATATTAGAATGAGTTTTAAAATATTTTCCACAATAGCCAAAATTGAAATCCCAAACAATTTTGTGTTGGTGCTAGATTGTGGGCCGAAAATCCACAAAGAGTTAACCCCAGTCTTGCTTTGGCAAGTATCGTAGGGATTAGGCTCTTTTGGTAGGCAACGTTCAAATCACATCTCATGTAATTTAACGATTTCAAATTGCATCACTATGCAACTTTTCGGTGATAGAATGAACATTCCAAATGTTTGACACCATCCTATCATTGCAAAATCAATCCTAGTCAACTTATCGGGTCAACTAGGACCAATTTTCCCAAGTCAAACCATCCCTCAAAGCCTCATATCAATAAAGACCGAAACAGTTTTTCACACTATAGTGGTAGTGAGTAAAGTTGGGCTAGCCCAAACAGTTTTTCACACTATAGTGGTAGTGAGTAAAGTTGGGCTTTTATTACATGACAACTCGCCTCACGAAGAAAATCTGAGGCCATTGGGCTCTCCATGTCCGCCAGACGTTCGACGATTTGACGAGCCCCCAAGTATGGAAGCAACTTTCGACTTAGGTATTTAGGGATTTTATATTTTGAACGGCTTAACATGCATTGTCATTTTCATTCATTCACAAAACATAAAATTGCGAAAATACGATGAATTGGGATCTAATCTATTACAGGGCCTTTAAAAAAAAAAACTTCTTTTTGGGCCTCCATTTTGGGCTTCTGTTCCTGGGCTCCACCATGGACTCCTTTGGAACATCCTCTCTTGGGCCTAACTATTACATAATGATTTAATAGGCACACAGGCCCAAATTCAAAATGGCTCGCAGGCCCCAAAATTAAAATAATAAATTTTAAGCCCAATTCATGCATATAAAAACACACAAATGCATATGCTTCATACAAGCCAATTTTAATTAAGCCGAATCATTTAATTAGGGATTGTGTAACTCTTACACTATTAAAATTGATCGTGTCATGATCAATTTTAATCAATCCCATGTTCATTCATTTTAATCGAATGATGCATAGACATACCAATAATGCGTGCAATTATTTAAACATTTTAAATAAATAACACATTATATCAGAAAAATGAATAAATAAATAAAACCATAATAATTAATTAACTAATCTTATTAATTAATTATTTATTTATTTATTCATCTAATTATCTAATTTTATTAAGATAATCTTTCAAATTTTAAAATTTAAATATTTCTAATTATCCTAATCTCATTAAGATAATTATTCAAAATTCTAAATTTTAAAATTCTATAGGATAGGAATTAAATTCAAATCTAATCCTATCTTAACTATTTGATAAGATTTTATTTTATCTTAATAATTAAATCTTATCAATTAAAATCTGATAATATCTTTTAATTTATCCTAAATCATAAATTAAAATTTTATCAAATTTTAAAATTCAAAAAAATTAAGTTTTTTGAAAATTTTAGGGCAAATCTGTAATTAACAAAAATTATCGGGCTAGGATTTTAAAGATTAAAACTGCTGGGGTTGTTTGCAAATTTTAAAACACTTTTAAACACTGGCATTTTTGGGATTATGGAGTGCGGCGGGGGCAAATTGGTCGAACCTCGATCGAATCGAAGTCGACCTCGGTGATTCATCGAACGACGAAGGAAAACGAAACCCGCAACCGGCCTTCGAAAACTCCGTCGGCCCGAGGAACCCGACGAAAATGATTTTCGTCACTTCGTTTCCCCGCGGCGTGAGGAACATTTCCCCAGCATCCAAACCAACAAGCGGCTTTCAAAACCCCAAAACGAAAAAAAAAAATTTTCGGCGAAGCGGGTTTTGCAAACCCAGAAAATCTTTGCAATCAAAACATTTTTGACACCCCAAATCAACACGAAATGGTTCCCCATGAAGAAAAGAACAAAACCCACAGAAAAATTCAGGCAAAAAAAACCAATTTTTCCATTCGCGATTTTCGGCGAACTTCCGGCCGGCCGGAAAAACACTCCGGCGACAATTCCCAGAAACCGGCGACAATTTCCAGAAACAATATTTTTTTTTTGAAAATGTTTTTTTTCAAAAAAAAAATTTCTTATACCTGATATTCAACTTTTGTTTCAATTAAAACACTTTTAATTAAAACAAAATTAAACCTATGCTCTGATACCACTGTTAGGATCTTAGGAATGTATAATTTCCTAAATTATGCTACGGAATATCCTAAATTCTATGGAATCAGGTCTTACCCTCGACGCGTAATCGGTTGCGCTCGTCGCCTGGATCCCTTTGGAAGATTGCGTTCACCACCAAATAATTCACACGAATTGCCTCTACGTTCTTGCACTGGAGTCTCTCAGAACTGGTGCTAGCCAAAATTGCCTGTAAAAGAGAAAACGTTTTTCTCTGGAAGAATTTTGGAAGAGAGAGAGAGAGAGAAGTTTTTGTCAAAATCTATTCACGTGTTTCAAAACAGAATTGGTTAAAATTCTCTACTCCCACAGATACTTCTCAACTCTTTTTATAAAAGAGTTGAGACTTGTCTGTTAATTAATAATAATTAAATTAATAGTAATTAATTATTTACTGAGTTGGGTTTAACCAACACCATGGATCAACCCATTGATCCATGGATCCGGCTGATGGGTCAAGAACCTCAATTCACAATTAGGTCCCTTGATTTATCAGCCGAATTCAATTCTTCCTAGTAATTAATTAACTCTTAATTAATACCATAATACTCTTCAATAATATTTAATTAAATATTATCAATTTAAGTATAACTCTTATACTTAATATAGGAAATTTAATTCTGAACCATCGAACTCACTTGTGTGCGATCCTGTAGGCCCATTCCAAATTGACAATGAATAAATTAATCTCATTAATTAATCCATAAATCATTAGTGGTCTCTAGTAAGACATAATGACTACACAATTCAGAACGGAGCATCGAATGGTGATTCAACACAACCTTCCGAGTATACTACGTAATGTCCTCTACACTGATATCCAGTTTAGCATAAGGCATGGAACCAATCATCCTTATATAGCTAAACGTTTTACTTGATCTCTTAGTGATACTGAACTTAATCAAGCAAATGATAACCCTTATCATTTCTTGGGCACGGCCATGCACTTCTCAGTTCACTATCAAGCGGCCAAGATATCATCTCTCATTTAAGAGAGACTTGTAGTCCCATTACTTCACCTACATACCTTAGCGTGACTCATAGTGTACCCTATCATACCCGTACTTGGTAACCTGTTACAGTCCCGTTAGGCATATGTCAAAGCACACTCTAATTCACCTAAGACTATGCAATGATTTCTGGTCTAAGGATCCTCGTACGAGTACTACTCAAAAGAATCACTCATGATCTAAAAGTCCATGGAGTATTTCTTTTTGGCGGGTCGATTTCATGAAATTCAATATGCACAAGAATATAATTTCATGAAATTGACTCATCAGATAAATAATCAATCAAACAACAAATGTCTTATTTACATAAATAACCCTCAAAGTTTATTTACATAAATAGCCCTCAAACGGTCACATACACCAACAAACCTCAGCGGTAAGGACAATGTCCAGGTTACGTTTCCAGTCAATGTAATTAGGAACCGTAAGTTTGTTCTGATTCAGTATGACAGCTAGTAGGTTGAATGACATATCAACAACTTAAAAATAAACAATTAAATTTCAGTATTACTTTTTCGAAAATATTAAAATCCTAAAAAACAATATACTCTCCATCGACATCTCTCACACCGGGATTAATGCAGGTCACGCAGGTGAACATCTACGCCAACCCACATTCGTTTAAGAAGAATCAATGTTCATTCATTTCACTATCTGACCAACGATCTTATGATCAACGAATTTAATTGTCAATGTTTTTAGCCGTACACATAAACAGCGTAACCTCGCGGGAGGAATACTATAAATAGTACACTAAGTGTATGCCATTACGTGGCTTCTAAGTTTGTATACCATTACGTGACTTTCTCCAATTAAACTCACTATAGTCATCCATTCGGAAATTCATTCTAGTGATATCTGTGATTGAAGACTTGTCCACATGGAGGAAGGCCATAATACCAACTCGCAAGAATAACCACATCACATATGAACTCGTAATGAAGGCCATGGGGATATTTACCAATCTGCTCCCACTTAGATTTTTAAGTTTTAACATGCAATATCTTAACTATGGATATTCGCACCCACAAAATCATTGAAGTTTTAATATACGAATAATCTACCTTAGTTAATTACACTTTAAGTTTTAAAATGGTTTGGTTTTCAATTATGAAAATAAATCGAAAACACACAATCAACGAAAAGACATAAAAATGGGAAATTAAAGAAATAAAATTTCCCGACCATTATGGTCTTCTCTATCGTTGATTCCTTGACGCCTCAGTGACACGTCCCGTCATGTCGCTCCCACTAGTTATTTGGATTCCTATCGATTCACCTGGGTTTTCTCAATTTTCTACATAATTAGGAATCACCCAAAATTACAAAAAACCAAAACACACGAATAGAAGTTACCCAAAATAACGTATTTGTCATAATACATAAATTCCTATATGCAAAGGCGTTTTTCTAGGAATTTAAAGACAATAACATTAGATCAAATCCTACTACAAGATTTATCTACTCCTACATGGCTTCCAACTCATGGTTATTACTATTACAGACATTTCCATTCAAAAACAATACGAGCTCGAACATGTCCCGGGGTTTATGAATGAAAAATAAATTGTACCATAATAGTCTGGAAACTAATAAGCACCTGTTCAAAAATTTTGACAAAAGTAATAATGCCAAAATAAAGCCATGTAATAAATTAAACAAATATAAAGGCAAAACACTCGCTCTGATACCAATTTGATGTGAAACACTCACTTTCATGCAATGCATTCCAGAATCAGAAACTTTCGATGAAACTCAGGCTCAAATTCACTTCCCCTGAATGGATCTAGGCTAATACTTATTTAATTTATTAATCGGGACACAAAAGATACAATCTTTAATTTAAGAAAAAAGTTCAAAGATTATACCTTTGTAGCGAAGTCTTTAGCAAAAAGAAAACTAAAACTTTTGGCAAGCGAAATCCACAAGAAATCCGAAGAATAATTCTAAATCGACTCCGAACTAGTGTGGGCTAGTGTCTCCAGAGTATCCCAAAGCAAAACGAAGAAATCCCAAGAAACTTGCTTTAAAAAAAAACTTAAATCTGCCCAAAACAGATTTGCCTGGAAACTCCCTCAACCACCACCGCCGGCCACCGGATACGCAAGAAGATTCCAGCCAATCTGACTGTCGGATCAACCCACGATCTGGACAGCTTCCACCGTGGATCACCTGCCCAATGAGAGATCAACACGGGGTTTCCGGATCTAGTATGGAAGAAATCGGATAGTCACCGGAAAAACCGAAGCGCGACGGTGCAAAAGGAAACCGGCGGCAGCGATGGTTTCAACCAATATCACCGGCGGGCTCAATTATAAAATCTGATGGGCTTAAGTTTTTGAAGAAAGAAAGTTATCGTAGCTAACTTCGTGGAGAAGATTCAAAGAAGAAGAAATTCCCTCTCTAAACTAGAGTTTCTCTTACTAGGCTAAACTTGGCCTCCATGTTTCTTATGTCTTCATTAATGACTAACAAGGGATATTTATCGAGAGTTTCTAAGGAGATCTAGTGGGCCTTTGATGTGGGCCTTTTAATTTTACTTTCATTGACTCCTTAGCCTTCCCTAGACTAGTCAACTCTAATCGATCTTTCGAATTAATTTCTTTAACCCACTTCATTAATTTAAATTAATCGAACCATTAGGATTAATTAATTTATATTGAATTAATTTCTTAATCCACTTTGTCAATTAAATATTAATTACACCTTTAGGATTAATTAATTCACTTTATCGATTAGCCAAATACATAATTAGTCGTATCACTAACGGGCCAATTATGGAACTACCGCTCAAAAATGACTTTACATCGCGCCACTTTATTTTCTTCTATCTCCCCGCATTAAATATCTAGTGCTTGTAGGTTTGTCACCGACTTCTTGGTATCTGAGATTAGTACCACTCGACCTTCTTATTATACTGGATGTAAAGTCTACTGGCCAGATTTAGTATAATAAACCTTACGAGCTCATCTCGGGAGCACCATAAACCCAGCGAACCGGTACGTGGATTCCGACTAGCAACGGCACGTAAGAAGCTAAACACCACATACCCAACCTACCGAGGTATAGGCCTCAATTGGCCGCACTCTTTGGCGCATCAAAGCATACGATATCTAACTCTCATGCCCGTTCTAATCTCAGGAATGAGAGACAGAATACTAGGACCGAATTGACTACGTCGATCAGTACAAGTCAATTCTATCCAAACTGGTTATGCTCAATATGCCCCAGGCATATCCGTGTGATTTTAATTAGTCTAGATAAACTAATTTCTAAACCACATGATAACCTATACCGATAATGTGTTCAGACTATCTCAGTTACGAGCATACTTTTTATATATCAATACTTTAACCAATAACGGTATCTACTGCGTCTTTCACACACCATGTTATCTAGTTTTATGATATAATGGAACAATTGAATACTGAAACAAAATAATATGTCATCTTTGGATATTAGTTTTTGATATAAGCCATAGCTTTTCTGCATTCAAAACTAACAATCAAGGCAGGACAGCAAGACAAGTAACCATGTGGAAAATTATAAATATCAGAATGGCTGAAGGCACATCGGTGAGAGATCACGTGCTTTATATGATCAGTAGCATCAATGAGATAGAAGTGTTAGGAGGTGAAATTCATCCTGAGAGTCAGATCGATATCATCCTCCAGAGCTTACCTTCTAGTTTTGAGCTATTTTTGGTAAACTACAATATGAATAAAAGAGTTTATACTCTTCCCGAGCTCCTAACAACATTGGTGTCGGCTAAAGGCATCTTCCAAGAGAAGAAGCGAGCAGTCAAAGTGAAGACTTCCGGTTCCTCTTCTACGCCTAAAGGCAAGAACAATAAGAAGTAGAAAGCCAAGAATCATACTGTCAAGCTAAACATCAAAAAGAAGAAAAAGCATAAAGGCAAATGCTTCAAGTGCGGGAAAACGGGACATTGGAAATCAGATTGTCCAAAGCTCAAACGTATGACAGATTCTGCCTTAATTACTGAGACGTGTTTAGCATCGATTCTCACAGATACTTGGTGTGTGGATTCAGGCGCCACTGACCATGTTTGTAATTCTTTATAGGGGTTCCACGTAACCTGAAAGCTTAGAAAAGGAAAACTAGAAGTCTACTTGGGCGAAACTACAAGAGTGTTAGTAGAAGCAGTGGGAGTAGGCAGCTTAATTTTTGAAAATCGTAGGCTAGATTTACATAATTGTCTTTATGTACCGAGCTTTAAAAAGAACATGATTTCGATTTCTAAACTCTAAATAAATGGTTATAAGTTTATCTTTTCTGAAAAATCTGTTGTTGTTAAAGATATAACAATCTTATTTATTCTGGTTCATTAGTAGACAATTTGTATTTGAATAAATCAAACTCCCCTGTTGTGTAAAGCACAAAATTAAATGGTGCATCATGTAACCAAAATAAGAGTAAAGAACCTTCTGGAATGAATCAAACCTATCTTTGGCATCTCAGGCTAGGTCATATAAACCTTAGTAGAATTCAGAGGGTAGTCAACGATGGACCACTAAGTTCATTAGAGATAGACAGTTATTCTACCTGCGAATCTTGCTTGGAAGGTAAAATGACCAAGAGACCTTTTAAAACGAAAGGTTATAGAGCAATTTAAATCCTGGCACGAGGTGGGTTTGAGTATTTTATGACTTTCACAGATGATTACTCAAGATACGGATACATTTACGTAATGCGCCACAAGTCCGAATGTTTTAGCAAGTTCAAAGAGTATCGAGCAGATGTGGAGAAACATCACGGTAAAAGTATCAAGAGACTACGATCAGATCGTGGTGAAGAGTATCTATCCCATGAATTTTGAGAATACTTCAGTGAGGTTGGAATTCAATCTCAGATATCTGCACCTGGCACACCACAGCAGAATGGTGTAGAAAAAAGAAGAAACGAAACTCTCATGAAAATGGTTAGGTCGATGATGAGCTGTAGTGATTTTCCTGATTGTTTTTGAGGGTATGCCTTAGAAATAGTAACATACATTCTAAATCTTGTACCATCTAAAACCATGCCTTCAACCCCTAAAGAGTTGTGGAACGAGTGCAAGCCAGTCTAAGACATCTTAGAATTTGGGGTTTCCCGGCACATGTGCTTAAGGTCGATGTGGGTAAGTTAGATGTAAGAACAGAAGTGATACTGTTTGTAGGATATCCTAGAGGTATGAAAGGTGTTCTGTTCTATAGTCCTAAAGATCAAAAGGTGATAATGAGCACTACCGCCAGATTTTTAAAGGAAGACTATATTTTAGATCACAAGCCCAGGAGTAAAATCGTACTAGAAAAACATAGAAAACAATCTAATCCTAATGCACCAGCATAAGTAGATACACCACAGAACACTGTACAAGATATCACAAATGATGCACCCATACAGGTGGTGCCTCGTCATAGTGGGAGGGCTGTAAGACAACCCGACAGGTTCATTGGCATGGGAGAGGACTCAGACCTAGTCCTAGGCACGCCTGAACCTGACTCCATTAACTATAATAAGGCTCTCCGAGATAAAGATGCAGAATTTTGGCGAAAAGAAATGACAACCGAGATAGGGTCGATGGACCACAATCAAGTCTGGAAGCTTGTGGACCTATCTGATGATTTTAAACCCATTGGATGTAAGTGGGTCTACAAATGCAAGAGAGGACCTGAAATAATGGTTAAAACCTTGAATGCTAGGCTTGTTGTGAATTGGTATACTCAGAAAGAGGGAATTGACTATGAGGAAACCTTCTCTTCGATAGCTATGCTTAAGTTAATTCGAATTCTCTTGGCTATAGCCTTGTAGTAAGAAACCATCTTCATGCAGCAACCAGATGGATTCGTTGAAAAAAGCCAAGAGCATAAGGTTTGCAAGCTTAAGAGATCCATTTATGGACTTAAGCAAGTATCTAGATATTGAAACATCTGTTTTGATAAGGTAATCCAATCCTATGAATTTACTTAGTACTCGGATGAACAATGTGTATACCGCAGACGTGATGGAAAACGCGGTGGTGTTTCTTGTGCTTTACATAGATGACATTTCAGTAATTGGCAACAATAAAAAAGTGTTATCAGATTTAAAAGCATGACTGTCCAAACAATTTGATATGAAAGACTTAGGAGAAGTAGGACATATCCTCTGGATCAAGATCATTCGAGATCGTAGGAAATGTTCGCTAACGCTCTCTTCAGTTTCATACATAGATATGATTTTTGCTCATTTTAAAATACAGAACTCCAAGAAAGGTTTTATACCTTTCAGACACGCAGTGCATCTATCAAAAGAGAAGTCTCTAAATACTGTTGAGAAGATAGAAGCCACAAAGACAGTTCCTTATGCTCCTGTAGTAGGAAGTCTCATGTATGCAATATTATTTACAAGCCCTAATATTTGCTATGTTGTTGACATTGTGAGTAGATATCAGAGTAACCAAGGGAAAACTCATTAGGAAGCAGTAAAATGCATTCTCAAATATTTACGCAGAATAAGAGACCAAGTTTTGGTCTATCAGGCACCTGAGCTTGTGCCTCGAGGGTACACAGATTCAGATTTCTAAGGCGACATGGACAAGAGCAAGTCTACCTCAGGGTATGTGTTTACTTTGGGAGGTGAAGCCATAGTTTGGCGGAGTGTCAAGCAAAAATGCGTGGTAGACTCTACCATAGAGGCTGAGTACATTGCAGAATTAGAGGCCGCAAAAGAAGCACTGTGGCCAAAGAACTTCCTAGTGGATTTAGACGTGATTCCTGGTTTACAGAAGTCGATCATAGTGTACTGTGACAACAACGTTGCAGTTGCAAACTCGAACGAGCCACGAGCCCACAAGATGAGTAAGCATATACAGTGCAAGTACCACCTAATATGATATATCGTAAAGAGGGAAGACGTGGTCGTGGAGAGGATAGAATCAGAATATAACCTTGCAGATCCATTCACGAAAACACTGACTGCAAAAGTCTTTGAAACTCACGTGGAGAGCATGGGGATTAGATACTTAGCTGAGCCATGATTGTATTTTTGGTTGTTATTGTAGTTGTAAGATTGATGTGGTTTTATACTTAAAGCGCAAATTAAGTATTAGTGGCAGATTGTTGAGTTTGAATACTAAATCTTTGCTTGTATTAGACTATTTCCTAATTTTATATATCGATTAAATAATTTAGTTAAATTGGTTATATGTTTTACATATGCTATCCATTTATATTATGTAAATAGATGATTAGGTGTCTGGTGTGACACAGTCGATCTTATCATCGGTTAAAAGACATAATATATAAATGAGGTTCATAACTGAGACAGTTTTGGACACACTGTCAGTTTAAGTTATTATGTGATTCATATTTTTTTGTCTTGTGAAACCCCTCGAATCGGATTGAATTCATATAAATAAATAGTAATCTATTAACAAATAAATAACAATTTTGTACTTTTATTTAATTGGTTCGGTTTAATTATCACTATTAAATTCTTTTGAATAAGCCTTGAATTATAATATTAAAAAAAGAAGGAAAACTTTTGTAAGGGGAAAATATAATAATAGCAATAATAATGTTAATAATAATAATAATAATAGTAATAGTAATAACGAAGTAGGGTGGACTAGAATTTAGGTTGTACACATAAGTGGGGTAGGTTAAAAACTTGGTAGCAATCCATAAACGTGGCCTTGCTGACTTAATTCCGGTGGCAAGCTTTGGAGACTTGATGGCACATCTACTACCTTGGTGTCAATTTTTGAGGAGCAGGGGGGTTAAAGTAAGGGCATGGCTACTACCTGGTGGCAAATCTATACCCTAATTGGCTGACTGATTATGTGACTTTAAATGGGGCAGGGTATAGATACTATAAATAGGGGGAAAGTTTTGCTTCTCCCACCTCTCCCCACTCGTGCTCTCTCATTCCCCTTAGAAAAACTATAGTTCAGACCTTGCTTACTCCTTCACTGCTGCCTTGTTGTTTTCATCCTTACTATACTTTCTTTTGGTATCCTAGTATATATCCCAAACATGGAATCCTGTCAAATTTACACAAAACCGTAGCCAAAATAGCTGCCGTTATTCAGCCTGCTGTTTTTATATCTTTTCACCTCCCAAATCAACTCTGAATCATTCAAACAAGATTTCCTTTTGTTTTTCCTATCGTTTCTCTCAAAGTAGGCTCGGATTACAGGTCATTTGGGTAAGCACACGCAAGCAGAAAATTTGACAAAGTACTACTGCCCAATTTTTTTTTTTTTTTTTAGCACCCTTGAACCTGTCGTCTTGAAAAATTGCTAGGAACAACAAGTTTTTGTCATTTGAGCTAGTCATTCCATTGGCCAAAAGCTCTCAGACTCATTCAAATATTACTTCGACAAAGGTAGGAAATTATTAACAATTTAGATAGCCATTAAGTTAGGTTGTTATGCTTTTATGTTTCGCTTATAAACTTTACTAATTTGCGCTTGAGTATAATTTTAATTTAATCTATTTGAACTACTTTCTTATGAAATTTCTAGTCCTAGACATAGCATTAAAACCCGATGGTTGATACGGAATTTTTGGCACCGCTAAATTGGTTTCAGAATGTCATATTTCTTTCGATACATGTCCGTTTTCTGTAAAACTTATCTTGATTTAAATCTCATATACCAAGGATCATTAATTATCCTTTAGATCAAAATTTGGACAAATAAATTGCCCAGAAAACGTTTTTAAAGTCCCACTGCAGCTGCTATTTTACCACAGTAGTACTGCAGTCGTGTGGTGACTTTGACCTCCCATATCTTTCTCATCGTCAGTCCATTTTGAACGAACTATAACTCGAATTAAACCTCTTCTGAAAAGGTTTATACAGAATTTTATGGGTTGTCATTTGGAATTTTACAACGGTCAGAAACTACTTTTTAATCTAAGGTGGTCCTGCTGGTTTTCCAGAAAAAGGCTGAGCTGATCCAGCAATTTTGAAAATTCATATCTACCTCATTTCTCATTCGTTTTGACCAAAATATAACTCTTTTTAAACCTGTAAACTCAAGGTTTATTCAGGATTTCATTTTCTATGAAATGGTGATACGGATGCCCCAGAATGTGGTCTTAAATATAACATGACACTAGCACGGTCCATGAAATTTGGCATTTCAATTTTAGTATAAGAACCTTTCTAGCGACAATACTTGGACGTGACGCTCTCACCACGGAGAGCTTACATTACTATATACACGTGAACATGGATATCTCAAGTCGAAATTACAAGTTAAGATAAAGACGCAAGGACGATCTTATGCCCCGTCCAAACTTTTTGAGAAAATAGTTCTTGAGAACTAACTTTTAGCTAACGCTATACTTTGAATAACCCTTGATGGCTAGGCTACCTGCTAGTTGCCTTACTTAGAACTTTATTTTTCCTTTGGCAGATCTACAAGAAAATCTCACCAACTCCACCTACGTCGATCAAAGTGAGTTAACCATAAAACTTTCCAACTTGTCCCCCTAGCAAATAGGACTTGCATGAATGTTTATATATATTATAGTACAAGTCTGCATGCCTTGCCTAAACTTGATACTTGATTTTCGTGTCACTTGTTTACCCCCTAAGATTGCTCTTGGACACTACCTGCATATGCTTACTTATGCCATTACTTACTTGCTTGTCTTTTTACCACCCGTTCCTATGTGCTTGTTTATTGGATTATGATCTTAGGCTCGGGGGTATACTTTTCCACACTGGTAACCTATAATCATCTTGCTTGTGCTTGTTACATTCTCGATCCATGTCTACATTGCATTGAGGATTACCCTCTCCTGGTGTAGCTCTCATATAGAACGAGATAGCATCGGGCTAGGTCAGACCTTATGATCTACGTTGGGCTTATCGCTATGTACTCATGAGTTACCAGTGCGCACCATTTGTACTTGCACTTGCACTCGATAATCTCTCCGGCTGCACCGGAGCCTCACCTCGGGAATGCCTTCGAGTGGATTCGTCTTGGGAAGTCTAATGACAGGCTTTTCTAATGGTGGATACAGCTTGAAGTTGAGCCTAGAACTAACCTTCCAGCCACATAGGCTAGGGTTTGTATCTAGAGCCGACCACTTGTTCTAGATATCCTTAATACTTGTTATCCACCCTATGTGTTTACCCTTATTTGTTACGTGATTGACTGGCTGCGTAGTTTTATTTTCTTGTAAATATATTATATAAATGTCCCCGGGAAGATTCACTGGGCTTACACTGTGCATGCTCACCCCGTTATCCCTTTCCCTTATCCTTAGGACCGAAGGCTTGACGATGAATTTGAACACACAGAAGAGGAGTTACTTGCTAGAAGACCATAAAGGTTATGAAAAAGATTGGTACATTGGTTTTCTGTGTGATCTACGTGTGGTATACACTTGTAAACCTCCGATGCATCATATTTTGGCTTGGATTATATATTAGATACTTTGGTTAACCTAATAGATCCTACTCATAGGATCTTCTTGTGTGTGGTTAGCATATGATTTACTTTCATCTCTTCTCTTCCTGATTGTCCCGTGTTACTTATTTTATTTACTTCATACGTGCGCCTATTTGTTCGACACGTGTCCTGGCATAAGCCAGGGGGCGCAGGCTTTGCCATTGTTACTTAACCTGACAGGGGCATGGCAATAGAGGCATCATAGAGTGGTATTAGAGCAACGTTCTGGATTAGTACACCCAGGTGAAGGAAAACAGAACAAGCCCGTGCTAAATCAAAAATCTCACTTTCGTGCAATACAGTCCAGAATCGAAAACTTTCGACAAAGCTCAGGCTCAAATTCATTTTTCCTTGAATGGATCTAGGCTTACACTAATTTATTTTATTAAATGGATAAACATCGCACAAAGAATCAACCTTTAATTAAAAGCAAAAAACATAAAGGTTATACCTTTGAACCAAAGTCCAACGCAAATAAGAAAACGGAATCTTTGGGCAAGCAAATTCCACAAGAAATCTGAAGAATAACTCCAATTTGACTCCAAACTAGTGTGGTCTAGTGTCTACGGAGTAGCCCAAGGCAAAACGAATAAATCCTATGAAACCCACTTCAAGAATCAATCAAATCTGAAAAACAGATTTAGCCGGGAACTGAACCTAAATTGAGAATCCACACCAAAAGTGTCTAGAATGTGTTCCTGCTCGTAGATCTAGACTCTAGCAATCTAAGAAGATCAAGCTAGAGGATAAACAAAAGAAAAATAAAAAAACACACAAAAATAACCAAAACTGCCGCCTAAAATTGAAGCCAAACGCCGGCGCTGATTCAGGCGATAACAAGTCTAGCGGCCAGAAAATAAACCCAAAGGCGGCAGCTTTTTCTCCAAAAAATGATGATCTAGGATTCTCTAGGTTATAGGCTTTGAGGATTCTCAAGAAGAAAGATCCTATTTGACTTCGAGGAGAAGATTCAAAGAATAAAGAATTTTATCACTCTAAGCTAGACTTTCTTTTTCTAGGCAAAGTGGCCTCTAAGTTTCTTATGTCTTGTAAGTTTCCTAACATGGGATATTTATAGGGAGCTTCTAAGGAGACCTAATGGCCTTTTAGTTTGACTTTCGTTGACCCCTTAGTCTTTCCTAGACTAGTCAACTCCAATTGATCATTTTGAATTAAATCTTTAACCCACTTCGTTAATTTAATTTAATCGAACCCTTAGGATTAATTAATTCATATAGAATTAATTTTCTTAATCCATTTTGTCAATTAAATATTAATTAAACATTTATGATTAATTAATTCACTTTGTCAATTAGTCAAATGCATAATTAGTCGTACCACTAACGGACGAATTATGGAACTACTGCTCAAAAACAACTTACATTGCGCCACTTTATTTTCTTCTGTCTCCCCACATTAAAGATCTAGTGCTCGTCGATTTATCAATTTACTGACAAACTTATTTACCGACTTATTGGTTTCCGAGATTAGTACCACTCGACTTTCTTATTATACCGGATATAAAGTCTACTGGCTAGTTTTAGTACAATAAATCTTACGAGCTCATCTCAAGAGCACCATCAACCCGGCGAACCTGTACGTGGATTCTTCTAAGTAGCAACGACACGTAAGAAGCTAAACACCGCATATCCAACCTACCGAGGTAGATGCCTCAATTAACCGCACTCTTTGCCACATCAAAGCATACGATCTCTAACTCTTACGCCCATCCCAATCTCGGGATTGAGAGACTGAATACTATGACGGAATTGACTACGCCGATCAGTACGAGTAAATTCTATCCAAACTGGTCGTGCTCAATATACCCTGGGTATATCCGTGTGATTTAATTAGTCTAGATAAACTAATTTCCAAACCACACGATAACCTATATCGATAGTATGTTCAGACTATCTCAATTACGAGCATACTTTTTATATATCAATACTTAACCAATAACGGTATCTACTGTGTCTTTCCACACCCCATTATCTAGTTCTCGGATATAATGGAACAATTTAATACTGAAACAAAATGATATGTCATCTATGGATATTAGTTTTTGATACAAGCCATAGCTTTTCTGTATTCAAAACTAACACCAAGAGTACGTTACGATTAAGACTTTAGATTAATTGCCTACGCTAAGTGACGGGAATGTGTAGAGAGGACCACGAGATAGGATTGTGACTCTTTGTGAGCGTTTTGATTCTTTATTGCATCGTGAGTATTAGGTTAGATTGATTTTAATTTTTCTCTAATGTAGGATGGATTTGGATGGGGAAGATATTTAATATTCCCCTGTCTATGAGGAGGAAGGTGAGAACCGATGGCTGGTGGCCTATCGACAGCATTGCCACGATGGTTGTAGCCAGTACTGTTACCAGTCTTATAGATACTCAAGAGGAATATGCCCAGTTTATCGCTGACTGTGAGGGCTACAATGCTGAGTTGGCCTCCCTTAGGGAGAGACTTGAGGCGACAGAGTAACACCTGGAGCGCGAGCGAAACATTCTACAAGAACTGCGAGCTAAGGAAAGAGTCTTATTGTATAGAGCAAACCTTCAATACCAACTCACTGAGGATGCAATAAGAAATGAATAAATAATGCAGCAGGTCATCGAGCTTCTCAATGACCACATGGGTGATGTACATCAATAGTACCAACAGTGTATGGAAGAAATTAACCAGGGAATGGAGATCACCATAGAGGAACTGCACAATAGGGTAATAACAGCAGCAGGAATGCTGAGAGATGTAGATAACCCTCATTTAGGTGGGTCTAGTGGTAGTGATATCACTAGTATGGCCTCTCACTTGAGAAGTCTTAGGCAGATAGGTGAATGTTATACCCCATCCTTGGGGAGTAAAGTTTAGGAGTTGGCAGGGTGGTGGGTGGCTAGTGATTTCAAGTTCACTCATTTTGGGATTGATCCCTTAGTAGTATGGGGTTGAGAGCCAGCCTAGATGATAGAATGTTGATATTTGTTATTTGAAATCGTATTACGTACATGTTACGTGCACCGATCTATATATTATTAACATTATGTTTCTTTCGACATTTCTTTTATTTTTGTATTTTGGGGGAATTTTCTATTTCTTTCCATTACCTCGAACCATTACTATTTAGGTATGGCAGAAGATCCTAGACCTGGTCAGGGATAGGCCCTTGAGGAGGTAGATGCACTACTTCAGTTTATGCACCAGTACCGTCTGGAGGAATGTAATGCACGTGGGTACAGGTCCGACTACCTTATAACCCACACCTATATCACTGATGAGGCCTAGTTGGCTAGAGATGCTAGTTGCCTCGGCCACCGAGAGGTTGTGATAACTAGTGATCGATTGGACGAAAGAGAGGAGGCAGTACGTGATATACATTGGGCAATTAGACGGTAACACAGATGAAACAGGGGTGCTGTGATAGCCGAGCAAAGTTGGCTCCACAACTACCGACTCGCCCAGCTTAGGATAACATCACTAGAAGACGAAATGATAAGGCTAGAAAGTCACCAACACACTTTGATGCGTGCGTCGGCTCTTTATTTGAGGGAGATAGTAGCCGAACGCTAGCTTCCCTGGGGGGAGATCTCTACATGAAGTGCCAACGCATTCCAGGGGAACGAACCACCTTTAGAGAAGTGGGGACGGTCCTCCTAGCAATATGGGGTATACTCAGTGTCTAACGGTAGCTCGTAGGGGAAGGAAGAGTTACAGACCCTACTGGTAGATGTATATAACTTATCCTATCTAGTGTACAGTGTAATAGATGTCTAGGTTAGGTTTATGGTTATTGTAAAATAATGCTACTTGGAGTTGTGCTATGAATACCCCGTACATGTTTCTTGACTTTTGACTGATAACCCTCTCATATAGTGGGTTAGAATGACATATTCAAACAATTCCATAGTCATACCAACTACCTTGCACCTGCCTACAAATATTTAACTGAAGTATCTTGGTAATATGTAGGCAATGGAAGGCGAAGGAACCCAGGGTAACCCTTTTGAAGAAGTAGCTGCACAGATTATGCAAACCTTTACACAAATGTGACAGTTCTATGAGCATATGGGCGCACAGTCACGCCCAGAACCACGAGGAGCAGTGATCACATAAGATGTTGCTTTGAAAATGTTGTTGAAGTTCCAGCCACTGAAGTTCAATGGAGAACTTGACAGTGAATTTCCAAGAAATGGATCGAGGCTATTGAAAACATCTATAAAGCTTTGGATTATAATGAAACCATGAGAGTTGCATTTGTTTTTTTCCAATTGGAATGAGCAACCCGCTTTTGGTGGGCTTGGGTAAATTTGCATTTAGAATGCGGGGTACACCTCGAACTTTGGCCAATTTCTTAAAAGAATTCAACACTAAATATATCCAGCCATTGGTACAAGAAATGAAGGAAAGTGAGTTTATCAACCTCCAACAAGGGACACGGAATGTGGCTGACCACGAAGCCACATTTACCAAGCTGGCCAAGTTTGCCCCAAAGTTGGTGGAAATCGATGCAGAACGAAGAAGATGATTCACACAAGGGATGAGACAAGAAATATAAATAGCCATTGTAGCTACCCAGCATGGCACGTTTGAGGAAGCCTTTGATACAGCCCAAGGAGTATAGGAGGCCCAAGGGAAGCTCAAGAAAGAACAAGCTCAACGCCAACCGCAGCAGGACAGAGCATGGTGGATCGCACCTCGACCCACTGTTCTAACCAAACGGCTGGGGTTTAGACCAAATCAACCCCAGAGAACTGGCAACCGACCAGGAACTGCACCGGCTCGATCGGTGACTCAAGTTGGACCAACCCCTTCCAATGTGTCTCAGCTGCTTAGAGAGGGAGAGTTACCGGTCTACCTTGGGGTTACTACCAGAGTTTTTGTTGTTGCAGTGGGAGTTTTATGTCTTTATTTTTAGACTCTATTTTACATTTGAGAGATTGTCTATATGCACCCAATTTTTTAAAGAATTTACTTTCAGTTTCTAAACTTTTATTGGATGGTTATACGTGTGTTTTTTCTGATAATTATGTTTTAATAGAAAAAACAGAGGATTATATGTTTCGGTACATTAGTTGACAATCTGTTTTTAATTCAGACAAACTCCCCAGTTGGGCAAAACACAGAAACTAGTAACTTATCACTGAATCATAGTAAGAGAAAAGAGTCTTCCCCTTTGAATCAAACTTATCTTTAGCACCTAAGACTAGGTCATATTAACCTTAGTAGGATCCAAAGATTGGTCAATGATAGGTATTTGGATTCATTAGATATTGACAGTTTTCCTACCTGTGAGTCCTGCTTGGAGGGTAAAATGACCAAGAGGCCTTTCAAGGAAAAATGGTATAGGGCCAAAGAGGCCTTGGAGTTAATTCATTCTAATTTGTGTGGGCCCATATCATCTCAGGATAGAAGTGGTTATGAGTGTTTCGTGACATTCACAGATGATTACTCTAGATTTGTATACATATACCTGATGCGCCACAAGTCTGAATGTTTTGGCAAGTTCAAAAGGGTTTAACGCGGAGGTGGAGAACCATCTGGGTAAGAGTATCAAGACCCTGCGATCTGATTGTAGTGGCGAATACCTCTCTAGAGAATTTAGGTCCTATTTATCAGAAGTGGGTATTCAGCCCCAGCTGTCTGCATCTGGCACAACCCAGTAGAATGGTGTAGCAGAGAGGAGGAATAGGACTTTTATGGATATGGTTAGATCGATGATGAGTTATAGTGAGTTACCTACCTTGTTTTGGGTTTATAACTTAGAAACAGTGTGTTATCTCCTTAATCTTGTGCCATCTAAATCTGTGCCTACGACACCACTAGAGTTGTGGACTGGGCAAAAGCCTAGTATGAGACATATCAGGATTTGGGGTTGTCCAGCACATGTGCTCGAGGCAGATGCAAGTAAATTAGATTTGAGATCAAAGGCTATGTTGTTTGTAGGCTAACCCAAATGCACAAGAGGTGGCCTATTTTATAGTCCTCAGGATCAGAAGGTGATGGTAAGCACCAATGCTAGATTTCTTGAGGAGGACTATATTTTAGATCACAAGACCAGCAGCAAGGTAGTATTGGCAGAGCTTAGAAGTCAGTCCATTATTCCAGATGCATAAGTACAGGAAGACACACCACAAGAGACTGCACACAGTATAATAGATCAAGCTATTACACAGGCTGCGCCTCGTCATAGTGGGAGGATCGTCAAACAGCCCTAGAGGTACATGGGTTTGGGTGAGTCTTCGGACTTTGTCCCTGGAGCTCATGAACCAGACCCAGTTAGCTACAATGAAGCTCTCTATGATAATGATGCAGATTCTTGGCAGAGAGCAATGATTGCTGAGATGGGTTCTATGGACTCAAATCAGGTATGGGAGCTGGTAGACCTTCCTGATGGGTTATTGGGTGCAAATGGGTCTACAACAAAAGAGAGGATCTGACGGGAGGGTTGAGACCTTCAAGGCTAGGCTTGTGGCCAAGGAGTATACTTAGAAAGATGGTATCGATTATGAATAGACTTCTTCCCTGGTAGTTATGCTTACGTCGAACCAGATTCTCTTGGCCATAGCTGCTCATATGGACTATGAGATTTGGCGGATGGACGTCAAGATAGCTTTCCTTAATGGAAGTCTTTAGGAGACCATATTTATGCAGTAACCAGAGGGTTTCATTTTTCAGGGCCATGAGCACAATGTATGCATGCTTAGGAGTTCCATTTATGGACTTGAGCAAGTATCTAGATCTTAGAACATCCATTTTGATGAGGTTATCCAGTCTTATGGATTCACTCAGTGTCCTGATGAGCAGTGTGTATATCATAGGCTTGATGGTGATACGGTGGTGTTCCTCGTTCTTTACGTAGATGACATCCTTCTAATTAGCAACAGTAAGAATGAGTCATCAGACATAAAGGCATGGGTGTCCAGGCAATTTGATATGAAAGATTTGGGAAAGGCTGGACACATCCTTGGGATTAAGATTATTTGAGATCGTAGGAGATGTTCTTTGACTCTCTCACAGGTATCCCAAATAGACACGATTTTGGCCCGTTTTAACATGTATAATTCCAATAGGGGTTCACTACCTTTCAAGCATAGAGTGCATCTATCAATGAAGCAGTGTCCCAAGACTGCTAAGGAGATAGATATCATACAGGCGGTACCCTATTCTTCTGCAATGGGTAGCCTCATGTATGTTATATTATGTACGAGGCCTGATATTTGCTTTGTCGTTGGCATGATTAGCAGATATCAGAGTAACCTTAGGAAGGCTCATTGGAATGCAGTAAAATGCATTCTCAAGTACTTGCACAGGACGAGAGATCATGTCCTAGTTTATAGAGCGCAAGACCTTGTACCATTGGGTTACACAGATTCGGACTTTCAAGGTGATATGGATAAGAGTAAGTCTACCTCTGGGTTTTTGTTTACTTTAGGATATGAAGCCTTAGTATGAAAGAGTGTCGAGCAGAAATGCGTGGCGGACTTCACCATGGAGGCTGAGTACATTGCCACTTCAGAGGCAGCGAAAGAAGCTGTATGGCTCTGGAACTTCCTGGTGGACTTAGGTGCGGTTCCTGAGTTGCCTAGGTCTATAATAGGTTATTGTGATAACAACGGTGCAATTGCTAACTCGAGGGAACCATGAGCCCACAAAGAGTGTAAACACATAGAGCGCAAGTACCACCTGATAGGAGAGATCGTAAAGAGGGGAGACGTGACCGTGGCCAAGATATCATCACATGAAAACGTTGGAGATCTTTTCACAAAGCCATTGACCCTAAAGGTCTTTATGAGACATGAAGGGTATGGGATTGAGATTCTTGAGGGAGCCATGTGAGTGAGCTTAAAGGTGTTCCGTAGACTTCATTATGACAGCAGTGTAATAGCGGGTTAGACAGTTTTTGTACTTCTTAGCATAGCTATGAGTATTAGTGGGAGATTGTTAGTTTTGAATACAGAAAAGCTATGGCTTGTATCGAAAAAATAATATCCACAGATGGCATATCATTTTGTCTCAGTATTAAATTGTTTCATTATATCATAAAACTAGATAACGGGGTTTTGAAAGACACAGTAGATACCATTATTGGTTAAATTATTGATATATAAAAAGTATGCTCGTAACTGAGATAGTCTGAATATACTATTGGTATAGGTTATCGTGTGGTTTAGAAATTAGTTTATCTAGACTAATTAAAATCGCACGGATATACCCTGGGCATATTGAGCACGACCTGTTTGGATAGAATTGACTTGTACTGGTCGGCATAGTTAATTCGGTCATAGTATTCAGTCTCCCAATCTCGAGATTGGGATGGGCGTGAGAGCTAGATATCGTATGCTTTGATGTGCCAAAGAGTGCAATCAATTGAGGCCTATACCTCAGTAGGTTATGTAAGCAGTGCTTAGTAACTTACTTGTCGTTGCTAGTTGGAGGAATCCACGTACCAGTTCCTAAGTAGATTTAGCCAGTGGACTTTACGTCTGGTGTAATTAGAAGGTCGAGTGGTACTAATCTCGGATACCAAGAAGTGGGTGAATTAGTTTGTCAGTAAATTGATAAACCGACGAGCACTAGATCTTTGATATTGGGAGATAGAAGAAAATAAAGTGGCACGATGTAAAGTCATTTTTGAGTGGTAGTTCCATAATTGGTCTGATTGTGATACGACTATTTATGTATTTGAGTAATCGACAAAATGAATTTATTAATCCTAAAAGTATAATTAATATTAAATTGACAAAATGGATTAAGAAATTTAATTCTATATGAATTAATTAATCCTAAATTAATTAATCCTATGGGTTTGATTAAATTAAATTAACGAAGTGGGTTAAGAAATTAATTCGAATGGGTCGATTGGAGTTGATTAGTCTAGGAAAGACTAAGCGGTCAACGAAAGTCAAATTTAAAGGCCTAACTCAAAAGCCCACTAGGTCTCCTTAAGAGCTCCCTATAAATAGAAAGCTTAAGGCCAAAGAAACATTAAGATAATCTTGCAAGACAAGTCTTGCCTCTTAGAGTGAGAAAGTTCTAGATAGAGAACTTCTTCTTCTTGAAGTTTTTTTTCGAAGTCAAACTTTAGATCTCACTTCTCGAATTAAAACAAATCTTGAAGATTAAAACTTTATGAAGCCCGCCTTGATTTTTTAGCTCGCCGGACTCTATTTCCTGCCGTCGCGAATTCCTCTTATTCCGGCAGCTTTTGGGTTCAGTTTTGGCATGCTTGATCCAGCTTTCTTCATGTTGACCTCTCCTTTGGTGATCCATGAATAGACTTGTGCAGATCGTGGCCAAAGATTCAGTCTTTGGGCTTGTCCGGCTTCATTATTTGCGCGACGGGGCTGGGTGTTTTGGGCGGTAGAGCAGTCCTAGGGGCTGGGCTTGTTTTGATTAGATTTCGAGCAGTTTTTGTTTTATTTGAGGGATTTTCTTTGTGGGTTTTTATGGGTTTTGGTAGCACATCCCGATAGATTATTGCCCACGCAATATTTGGGATTTCTTGGAGTAATCTTTTGGATTTCGGTGGTAGTCGCAGTCTAAAGATTTGGTTTTCTTTATTGCGTTGGACTTCGCTTCAAAGGTATAAATTTTAAACATTCCGCTTTTAATTTATAGGTTGTATATTTGTGTTCCAATTTAATAAATTAAATAAGTATACGCCTAGATCCGTTCAGGGGAAAATGAATTTGAGCCTGAGCTTCGTCGAAAGTTTCCGATTCTGGAATGTTTTGTACGACAGTGAGATTTTCAATTTAGCCCGGGCTTGTTCTATTTTCCTTCAGTATAAGCCTCAATTGACCACACTCTTTGGCACATCAAATCATACGATATCTAACTCTCACGCCCGTCCCAATCTCAGGATTGAGAGACTGAATACTAGGACCGAATTGACTACGCTGATCAGTACAAGTCAATTCTATCCAAACTGGTAGTGCTCAATATACCCCGGGCATATCCTTGTGATTTTAAATAGTATAGATAAACTAATTTCCAAACCACGCGGTAACCTACGGAAAGATTATCTGCCCAGGCCTAGCCAGAAACTCACTTTCGTGCTACGCATTCCAGAATCGGAAACTCTGTTCAGGCCTAGAAGCTAGCACAATGCTATTTTAACCCCTTTGAAATAACATTGCATAGGATCTGGGTTCGCACTCATTTAATTTATCACGCAACAAAATTTCTAATTAAAAATGGAATCTTAGAAAAATACCTTTAAAGTATGTACTCAGGTGATTCTCTTGTATGCCTCGAGAGTTTGATTTCACGCTGCGTGGGCAACGATCGAGAAACCAATTGATCAGCTAATCACTACAATCCACCTGCCAGAAAATTTCAGCATCGCTGCACCTGACATGTATTGTAAACACACCGCCCGGAGAGAGAGAAAGCTGCACGCAGCTGGCAAAAACTGGCCAAGAATTTCGGCCAAATAAGCAAAAACTAGCCTCAAAAAACTTCTCAAAATCCAACTTTGAGAGAGAATTTTCTCTCTCTAGGATTTTCTCTCTCTATATTCTTGAATTATGAATCTATTGAATTGTGTGTCTTGAATAGCTAATCTCTTGTCTATATATAGAGTTACAAGAGAGACCCCAAGTTGGTTTAGGATTGGTTTTCCTACTGGTTTCTGTTTTTCTTCAATCCTGTTCCTGGACTGATACACATCCAACTGATACCGGGATTCACTTATCCCAAACCAGTTCCTAGGATGATTCACAACCAACTGACACAGGGATTCACTTATCGCAAACCAGTTCCTTGTATGATTCACAACCAACTGACAAAGGGATTCACTTATCGCAAACCAGTTCCTGGTATGATTCACAACCAACTGATACAAGGATTCACTTATCCCAAACCTGTTCCTGGTATGATTCACAACCAATTGACACAGGGATTCACTTATCCCAAACCTGTTCCTGGTATGATTCACAACCAACTGACACGAGGATGAATTAATTACTTAATTAATTAAATCTACCTTTGTCAATAACCCAATACATAATTAATCGTACCACTAACAGATTAATTATAGCACTTCCATCATACACCAGAATTGCTTCCGGAACAAATTAATTAAGTTATATTCATAATCTTCGAACACAAAGATATAGTGCTCGTTAATATATTAATTTACTGATAAATTAATTAATTAACCTCTTTAATTCCTAGACTAGTACCACTGGACCTTTTTACTATACCGGACATTAGTCCACCGGCCGGGTTTAGTATAGTAAACTTTACGAGCTCATCTCAGGAGCTCATCACCCGGATGCACCGATATATGGTTTCCTTTCGACAAGTAGCAACACACCAAGTAACTAAACACACGCACCCAACCTACCGAAACTATTGGCCACAATTGACCTCACCCATTGGCAGATCAAAGTACATTATGTCTAATCCTCATGCCCGCTCGAGTCTAGGGATTAAGAGATAGAATACCAAGAATGATTTGTCTATTAAATTAGTACAAGACAAATCATTCTTAATGGTCAAGTTCAATACGGCCCGGGCATATTTATATGATTCAATTAGTTTAGACAAACCAATTATCCGAATCACATAATAACCTAAACGGACAGTTTGTCCAAAGCTGTCTCGGTTACGAACCTCATTTCTTTTAACCACTGATGAGATCTACTGTGTCACACAAGACACCTTATCATTTAACTACATAATATAAATGTACAATTAATGCACAACAAGATATAACCAAAACATAAATCGATATATTACTGGGAAAAAGTACAATACAAGCATAGCTTATGTATTCAACTCCAACAATCTCCTAATAAGTATCTAGAAAAACTGTCATGGCTCCTATACAACTGCTATACACTCTGATGCTATATATCTAGAAAAACTGAGATGGCTCTCCTAAGTATCTGAATCCCATGCACCCCACGTGAGCCTCAAAGACTTTCGAAGTCAATTTTTTTGTGAACTGATCTGCAAGCCTCTGATGCTATCTTAGCCACGACCATGTATTCCCTCTTTACGATGTCTCGTATAAGGTGGTACTTGCACTTTGTATGTTTACTCACCTTGTGGGCTCGTGGTTCCTTCGAGTTTGCTACTGCACCATTGTTATCACTGCAAACCAGGAATCACATATAAGTTCACTAGGAACTTCTTGAGCCATACTGCTTCTTTCACTGCCTCTGATACGACAACGTACTCAGCCTCCATGTTAGAGTCCGCCATGCATTTCTGCTTGACACTCTACCAAACTATGGCTCCACCTCCCATGATAAACACATACCCTGAGGTAGATTTGTTCTTGTCCATATCGCCTTGGAAATCTGAATCTGTGTAACCTCGGGGTACCAGCTCAGGTGCCTGATAGACTAGAACTTGGTCCCTCGTTCTGCACAAATACTTGAGAATGCATTTTACTGCCTCCTAATTAGCTTTCCTGGGGTTACTCTGTTATCTGCTTACCATGCCAACGACATAAAAGATATCAAGCCTAGTACACAACAAGGTATACATGAGACTTCCTACTATCGAAGTATAAGGAACTGTCTTAATGGCCTCTATCTCCTCAACAGTCTTAGTGGACTGTTCCTTAGATAGATACACTCCATGTCTGAAAGGTAGAAAACCTTTCTTGGAGTTCTGCATGTTAAAACAAACCAGAATCATATCTATGTATAAAGCTTGGGAGAGCGTTAACGAACATTTCCTACGATCTCGAATTGTCTTGATCCTAAGGATATGTCCCGCTTCCCCTAAGTCCTTCATATCAAACTGCTTGGACAGCCATGCCTTTACGCCTGATAACACTTTCTTGTTGTTTCCAATCAATAAAATGTCATCTACGTAAAGCACAAGAAACACCACTGAGTTTTCATCACGTCTGCGGTACACATATTGCTTATCCAGATACTGAGTAAATTTGAATGACTGGATTACCTCATCAAACTGGATGTTCCAAGATCTGGATGCCTGCTTGAGTCCGTAAATGGACCTCTCAAGCTTCCAAACCTTATGCTCTTGGCCTTTTTCAATGAATCCCTCTGGTTGCTACATAGAGATGGTTTCCTCAAGACTTCCATTTAGGAAAGCTGTATTGATATCCATCTGCAAAATCTTAAAGTCTAAATGAGCAGCTATGGCCAAGAAAATCTGGATCAACTTAAGCATGACTACTGGGGAGAAGGTTTCCTCATAATAGATTCCCTCTTTCTGAGTATACCCCTTCGCCACCAGCCTAGCTTTAAAGGTTTCCACCTTCCCGTCAGGTCCTCTCTTACGTTTGTAGACCCACTTGCATCCAATGGGCTTGAACCCATCTGGCAGGTCCACAAGCTCCCAGACTTAATTGTGGTCCATTGTCCCCATCTCGGATATCATTGCCTTACGCCAAGACTCTACATCTTTATCTTAGAGAGCCTTATTGTAGTTAACCAGGTCAGGTTCAGGCACGTCTGGGACTAGGTCTGAGGCCTCTTCCATGCCAATGAACCTATCGGGCTGTCTCACAACCCTCCCACTACGACGAGGAACCACCTGTGTTGGCACATCATCTGTGATCTCATATGCAGTGTGTGGTGTATCTACTTGTGTAAGTGCATCAGGATTAGTAGTTTGTCATCTAAGCTTGTCTAGTATTATCTTACTCATGGGCTAGTGATCTAAGACATAGTCCTCTTCCAAAAATCTAGCATTGGTACTAACCACCACCTTCTGATATTTAGTACTATAAAACAGACCACCTTTCGTTCCCCTAGGATATCCTGAAAACAGCATTAATTCAGTTCTCACATCTAACTTAGCCGTATCTACCTTAAGCACATGTGCTAGGCAACCCCAAATTCTGAGATGTCTTAGACTGGGCTTGCGCCCATTCCACAACTCTAATGGGGTTGAAGGCACGGTTTTAGATGGAACAAGATCAAGAATATACATCACCGTTTCTAAGGCATATCCCCAGAATGACCTAACCATTTCCATGAGAGTCCAATTCCTCCTTTGTGCTCCACCATTCTTCTGTGGCATGCCAGGTGCAGACAATTGAGACTGAATTTCGACCACACTCAGGTATTCACGAAATTCCTGGGACAGGTACTCCCCACCAGGATCTGAACGCAGTGTCTTGATACTCTTACCATGATGTTTCTCCACATCGGCCCGAAACTCGTTGAACTTGCCAAAACAATCAGACTTGTGACGCATTAGGTAAATGTACCCATACCTTGAGTAGTCATCCGTGAACGTCACGAAATACTCGAACCCACCTCGTGTCTAGACCGTCATTGGTCCACACAAGTTAGAATGAATCAACTCTAATGCTTCCTTAGCTCTAAACGTTTTGCTTTAAAAGGTCTCTTGGTCATCTTACCTTCCAAGCATGCTTCGCAGGTTGTATAACTATCAATCTCTAATGAACCTAAAGGTCCATCATTGACCAACCTCCAAATCCTAATAAGGTTTATATGACCTAGCCTGAGATGCCAAAGATAGGTTTGATTCATTTCAGAAGGTTTCTTCCTCTTATTAACGTTAGATAAAGAGCTATCTGTTTCTAATTTTTGCGCAACAGGGGAATTAGAGTTAACCACAAATAAATTTTCATCCAAATGAACCAGAACAAATAAGTTTCCCATTTTTTCTAATAAATACAGACTCATCAGAAAAAACAAACTTATAATCGTTCTTTAAGAGTTTATAACCGAAATAAGGTTCTTTCTAAAACTCGGTACATAAAGACAATTAACTAACTCTAATCTACAATTTTTGAAATTTAAATTGACAACTCCCACTGCTTCTACTGACAATCTTGTAGTGTCTCCCATGTAGATGTCCAGTTCGCCCTCTTTAAGCTTTTGGGTTACTTCAAACCCCTGCAAAGAATTACAAACTTGATCAGTGGTGCCTGAATCTACACACCAAGTATCTATGGGAATCACCACTAAACAAGTCTCAGTAATTAGGGCAGAAACAATTGTACCTTTAAGCTTTGGATAATCCACTTTCCAGTGTCCCGTTTTACTGCACTTGAAGCACTTGCCTTTGGGCTTGCTCCTCTTTGCTATCTCGAGCTTTGCAGCAAGTTTCCTGGCATTCTTCTTCTTCTTATTCTTTTTGCCTTTAGGCGTAGAAAAAGAACCTAAAGCCTTTACTGCGACTAAAGCTTGCTTCTTCTCGTGGAATATGCCTTCGGCCGCCACTAAATCAGTTAAGAGCTCGGGTAGAGTATAGACTCTTTGGTTCATGTTGTAATTGACCCAAAACTGCTCAAAAAAAGTGGGTAGAATCTGAAGGATAGTATCTATCTGACTTTCTGGGTCGATTTCTGTTAGAGTTGAATACATAAGCTATGCTTGTGTTGTAAGTTTTCCCAGTAATATATTGATTTATGTTTTGGTTATATCTTGTTGTGCATGATATGTCCATTTGTATTATGTAAGTAGATGATGAGGTGTCTTATGTGACACAGTAGATCTCATCACTGGTTGAAAGATATAATATATAAATGAGGTTCGTAACCGAGACAGCTTTGGACAAACTGTCGGTTTAGGTTATTATGTGATTCGGATAATTGGTTTGTCTAAACTAATTGAATCATATAGATATGCCTGGGGTGTATAGATTTAATAGACAAATCGTTCTTGGGATTAAACTCTTAATCCCTAGACTCAAGCGGGCCTGAGGATTAGACATATTGTACTTTGATCTGCCAATGGGTAAGGTCAATTGTGGCCAATAGTCTTGGCAGGTTAGGTGCGTGTGTTTAGTTACTTGGTGTGCTACTGCTTGTCGAAAGGAAACCATGTACCGATGCGTCCAGGGTGATGGTGCTCTCGAGATAAGCTCGTAAAGTTCATTATACTAAACCTGGCCGATGGACTTACGTCCAGTAT
The DNA here is from genome assembly GCA_030378225.1 of Knoxia roxburghii. Lineage (NCBI taxonomy): Eukaryota > Viridiplantae > Streptophyta > Magnoliopsida > Gentianales > Rubiaceae > Knoxia > Knoxia roxburghii. The sequence continues at coordinate 36,049,153 of CM059415.1, read as the reverse complement.
AGTAAAAAGGTCGAGTGGTACTAGTCTTGGAATTAAAGAGGTTAATTAATTAATTTATTAGTAAATTAATATATTAACGATCACTATATCTTTGATGTGCAGAGATTATGAATATCGTTTAATTAAGTTGTTTTAGAAGCAATTCCTGTGTAGGATGGTAGTGCCACAATTAATCCGTTAGTGGTACGATTAATTATGTGTTGGGTTGTTGACAAAGGTAGATTTAATTAATTAAGTAATTAATTAATTCTTGTTTCAGTTGGTTGTGAATCATACCAGAAACTGGTTTGGGATAAGTGAATCCCTGTATCAGTTGGTTGTGAATCATCCCAGGAACTGGATTGGGATAAGTCAATCCCTGTGACAGTTGGATGTGTATCAGTCCAGGAACAGGATTGAAGGAAAACAGAAACCCAGTAGGAAGACCAATCCTAAAACAACTTGGGGTCTCTCTTGTAACTCTATATATAGACAAGGGATTAGCTATTCAAGACACACAATTCAATAGATTCAGAATTCAAGAATCTATAGAGAGAAAATCCTAGAGATTGAAAATTTTCTCTCTCCAAGTCGGATTTTTCAAGCAATAATTACAGCTAGTTTTTTGTTTCTTTTGGTATAATTTTTTGGTTAGTTTTATACCAGCTGCTGGCAGCTTTCTCTCTCTTCAGGTGGTGCGTTTACATTACTTGTCAGGTGCAGCGGTGCTAGAATTTTCTAGCAGGTGGATTGTGGTGATTAGCTGATCAATTGATTTCTAGTTTGTTGTCCATACAATGTGAAGTCAAAGTCTTGAGGCATACAAGAGAATCACCTGAGTGCACACTTCATAGGTATTTTTCTAAGATTCCACTTTTAATTAGAAATTTTTGTTGCATGGTAAATCGAATAAGTGCGATCCCAGATCCTGTGACAATCTTTCAATTGGTATCAGAGCCAGGTTTTAGGTTCTGTGCTTGTTCGATTTATTACATGGTTTTATTTGCAGGTGGTTAAGAAATCCCGACTATTATGGTTACGTTTGTATGGGTTTTAATTAAACTACGGGACATGTCCATATTTGATTTTATTATGAATGTTTGTAATAGTATAACCACATGCTGGAAGCCGTGTAGGATTAGATTAAATCTGTAGTAGGATTTTTTCTCTGTAATTTTGATTATTTAATTTTCCTAGAAAGCCTTGTAGTAGGATACTTAATTTTTGTAATCTAAGGCGTTATGGTAGGCAACTTGAATTCGTGGGTTTTGGGTTATCATTAATTCGTAGAAACCCAGGAAAACCCATAACGAATTGCTAGAAGACCAAATAGTGTGGGAACAGTGAAGGATGGCATGGTGGCAGGAGGCAGTGCCGGTGACCAACCGCCTGTAGTAGTCACCACAGGCCTGCCAGCAATGGTAGCACTGCTGCCGCGGGGTGCAGCAGCTGCTGTGCTAGCCACGGCAGCAGTAGGTGGCAGCAGCGTGCCACGGTTGCCCTTTGGGCGTGTGGCCCGTTCGCGCTGCGTTTTGGCCCCTTTTTTCCTCCAGTTTTCCTTTTTTGAAGTTCAAGACTCTCTTCATCGAGTGACGTAAGGGGACACGAGATCAAGGCAGAAGATGGAAGCAATTAAAACCATAATGGTTGGGGAATTTATTTTTCGTATTTATTTCCCGTATTTATTGTTTTAATTTTTATGCTGTATTTTAGATGCATGATTTTAAAGCATGTTGGTTTTATCATTGCATATAACTTAGGGTTAGTTAATTGCATGTTGAAATCGGAAAAACCCTCAATTTGGAAATCTAAGTGGGAGCTGGTTGGTTTAATATTCCCATGGCCACCATTACGAGTTCATATGCGATGTGGGTGGGCTTGCGCATTGGCATTAGGGCCTTCATCCATTCGAATGAATCCAGCCCCAAGATCGCCTGATTATAATTTCTGAGTAAGATGACTAAAACGTGTTTAACTAGAAGAAATATGACATCCTCTACAGGCGCACTTAGTGTATGATCTGCAGTATTCCTCCCAAGAGGTTACGCTACTTATTTGTATGGCTGAAAGCACTGACTATTAGCTACATTGATCAATAGATTGTTTGGTCAGATGGTGTAGTTAATGAACTTGGTTCTTCTCAAACGAATGTGGGTTAGCGTAAATGTCCACACTGCGTGGCTTGCGAGAATCTCGGTGGATGAGATGTTGGTGGATTATAATTATTGTTTTGAGGGAAGTCAATAATTAATAGAATTTCATGTTTTCGAAATTCTAGGTTAATAACTGAAACATTGTCAATTTGTTAATTTTACAATTTTATTGATCTGGCATTCAACCTCTTAGCTACTATTTTGAAAGACAATAAATTAACTGGAACCAATTATGTCGACTGGAGTTGGAACTTGGACATAATCCTGACGGTTGAGCAGTATAAGTTTGTGTTCACCGAAGTATGCCTAGATGTGCCTGATGAGAACTCTCCTCAATAGGATAGGGATGCCTATGCTCGGTGAAGAAAAGAGGATGAGATGGCGCGGTGCTATATTTTGGCCTCTGTGTCAAATGTGCTGCAACATCATCTTCATCCCATGGTCTCTGCCATTAATATGATGGCTCACCTGAGAGACATATTCGCACATCAAGGCAGGATTGCTAGGCAAACAGCCATGAGGAAATTAATGAACTCAAAGATAGCTGAAGACGGATCAGTGAGAGATCATGTGCTACACATTATCAGTAACATCAATGAGATAGAGGTGTTGGGAGGAGAAATTGACCCAGAAAGTCATATAGATATTATCCTCCAGAGTCTACCCTCTAGTTTTGAGCAGTTTTGGGTAAATTATAACATGAACCAAAGAGTCTGTACTCTACCCGAGCTCTTAACTGATTTGGTGGCGGCCGAATGCTTCTTCCACGAGAAGAAGCAAGCTTTGGTCGAAGTAAAGGCTTCAGGTTCTTCTTCTGCGCCTAAAGGCAAGAAGAATAAGAAGAAAAAGAATGCCAGGAAACTTGCTGCAAAGCCCGAGATCGCAAAGAGGAGCAAGCCCAAAGGCAAGTGCTTCAAGTGCGATAAAACTGGACACTGGAAAGCAGATTATCTAAAGCTTAAAGGTACGATAGTTTCTACCCTAATTACTGAGACATGTTTACCGGTGATTTCCACAGATACTTGTTGTATGGATTCAGGCGCCACTGATCATGTTTGTAATTCTTTGCAGGGGTTCCAAGTAACCTGGAAGCTTATAGAGGGCGAACTAGACATCTACATGGGCGACACTACAAGAGTGTCAGTAGAAGCAGTGGGAGTTATCAATTTAAATTTCGAAAATTGTAGATTAGAGTTAGTTAATTGTCTTTATGTACCAAGTTTTAGAAAGAACCTTATTTTGGTTTCTAAACTCTTAATGAACGGTTATAAGTTTGTTTTCTCTGCTGAGTCTGTATTTATTAGATGAAATGGAAAACTTATTTGTTCTAGTTCATTAGTTGACAATTTATTTGTGGTTAACTCTAATTCCCCTGTTGCGCAAAACACAGAAACAGATAGCTCTTTATCTAACATTAATAAGAGGAAGAAACCTTCTGAAATGAATCAAACCTATCTTTGGCATCTCAGGCTAGGTCATATAAACCTTAGTAGGATTCAAAGGTTGGTCAATGATGGACCTTAAGGTTCATTAGAGATTTACAGCTATGCAACCTGCGAATCTTGCTTGGAAGGTAAGATGACCAAGAGACCTTTTAAGGTAAAAGGTTATAGAGCTAAGGAAGTACTAGATTTGATTCATTATGACTTGTGTACACCAATGATGGTCCAGGCACGAGGTGGGTTTGAGTATTTCGTGATATTCACGGATGACTACTCAAGGTAAGGGTACAATTACCTGATGCGTCACAAGTCCGAATGTTTTGGCAAATTCAAAGAGTTTCAGGCAGATGTAGAGAAGCATCATGGTAAGAGTATCATGACACTGCGTTCAGATCGTGGTGGGGAGTACCTATCCCATGAATTTATAGAATACCTCAGTCAGGTCAGAATTCAGTCTCAGTTGTCTGCACCTGGCACACTATAGCAGAACGGTGTAGCAGAAAGGAGGAATCGGACTCTCATGGAAATGGTTAGGTCTATGATGAGCTATAGTGATTTGCCAAGTTCATTCTGGGGATTTTCCTTAGAAAGGGCGATGTATATTCTTAATCTTGTACCATCTAAAATCGTGCCTTCAACCCCATTGGAGTTGTGGAATGGGCGCAAGCCCAGTCTAAGACATCTCCAAATTTAGGGTTGCCTAGAACACGTGCTTAAGGCAGATACGGTTAAGTTAGATGCAAGAACTGAATTAATGCTTTTTGTAGGATATGGTCTGTTTTATAGTCCTAAAGATCAGAAGGTGGTGGTTAGTACCAATGCTAGATTTTTGGAAGAGGACTATGTCTTAGACCACAAGCTCAAGAGTAAGATAGTACTATAAGAGCTTAGACGACAAACTACTAATCCTGATGCACCTACGCAAGTAGATACACCACACACTGCACATGAGATAACAGATGATGCGCCTACACAGGTGGTGCCTCATCGTAGTGGGAGGGTTGTGAGATAGCCCGATAGGTTGATTGGCATGGGAGAGGCCTCAAACCTAGTCTCAGGCGCGCCTGAACCTGACCCGGTTAACTATAATGAGGCTCTCCTAGATAAAAATACAGAGTATTGGCGTAAGGCAATGATATCCGAGATGGGGTCAATGGATCACAGTTAAGTCTGGGAGCTTGTGGACCTGCCAGATGGGTTCAAGCCCATTGGGTGTAAGTGGGTCTGCAAACGTAAGAGAGGATATGACGGGAAGGTGGAAACCTTTAAAGCTAGGCTGGTGGCGAAGGGGTATACTCAGAAAGAGGGAATCGATTATGAGGAAACCTTCTCCCCGGTAGCCATGCTTAAGTCGATCCGGATTCTCTTTGCTATAGCTGCTCATTTAGACTATGAGATTTGGCAAATGGATGTCAAGACAGCTTTCCTAAATGGAAGTCTTGAGAAAATCATCTTTATGCAGCAACCAGAGGGATTCATTGAAAAAGGTCAAGAGCATAAGGTTTGCATGCTTAAGAGGTCTATTTACGGACTTACATAGGCATCCAGATCTTGGAACATCTGGTTTGATGAGGTAATCTAATCCTTCGGATTTACTCAGTGTCTGGATGAGCAATGTGTGTATCGCAGACGTGATGGAAAATCAGTGGTGTTTCTTGTACTTTACGTCGATGACTTTTTATTGACTGGAAACAACAAAAAAGTGTTATCAGACGTAAAGGCATGGCTGTCCAAACAGTTTGATATGAAGGACCTAAGGGAAGCATGACATATCTTGGGATCAAGATAATTCGAGATCGTAAGAAACGTTCGTTAACCCTCTCCCAAGCTTAGTACATAGATACGATTCTGGCCCGTTTTAACATGCAGAACTCCAAGAAAGGTTTTTTACCTTTCAGATATGGAGTGTATCTATCTAAGGAACAGTCCCCTAAGACTGTTGAGGAGATAGAGGCCATGAAGACAGTTCCTTATGCTTCGGCAGTAGGAAGTCTCATGTATGCCATGTTGTGTACGAGGCCTGATATCCGTTATGCCGTTGGCATGGTAAGCAGCTATCAGAGTAACCCCGGTAAAGCTAGTTGGGAGGTAGTAAAATGCATTCTCAAGTATTTTGCGCAGAACGAGAGGGACAAGAGCAAGTCTACCTCTGGGTATGTGTTTACTCTGGAAGGTGGAGTCATAGTTTGGCGGAGTGTCAAGCAGAAATACGTGGCGGACTCTGCCATGGAGGCTGTGTACGTTGCTGCATCAGAGGCAACGAAAGAAGCCATATGGCTTAAGAACATCGTAGTGGACTTAGATGTGATTCCTAGTTTGCAGAAGTCTGTCACGATTTTTTTTTGTGATAACAACAATGCAGTAGCAAACTCAAAGGAACCACGAGCCCACAAGGTGAGTAAACATATACAGCACAAGTACCACCTGATACGAGACATTGACATCGAAAGTCTTTGTGGCTCACGTGGAGGGCATGGGAATCAGATACTTAGGAGAGCCATGACAGTTTTTCTAGATACATAGCAGCAGAATGTATAGGAGTTGTATGTAGTTGTATACTTAAAGCACAACTTAAGTTTTAGTGAAAGATTGTTGGAGTTGAATACATAAGTTATGCTTGTGTTGTACTTTTTCCCAGTAATATATCGATTTATGTTTTGGTTATATCTTGTTGTGCATGATATGTCAATTTGTATTATGTAAGTAGATGATGAGGTGCCTTGTGTGACACAATAGATCTCATCATTAGTTAAAAGATATAATATATAAATGAGGTTCGTAACTGAGACAGCTTTGGACAAACTGTCTGTTTAGGTTATTATGTGATTCGAATAATTGGTTTGTCTAAACTAATTGAATTTTATAGATATGCCCAAGGCATATTGAACTTGACCTTTAAGAATGATTTGTCTTGTACTAATTCAATAGAAAAATCATTCCTTGTATTCTATCTCTTAATCCCTAGACTCGAGCGGGCATGAGGATTAGACATAGTGTACTTTGATCTGCCAATGGGTGAGGTCAATTGTGGCCAATAGTCTCGGTAGGTTGGGTGCGTGTGTTTAGATACTTGGTGTGCTGCTGCTTGTCGGAAGGAAACCATGTTCCAGTGTATTCGGGGTGATGGTGCTCCCGAGATGAGCTCGTTAAGTTTATTATACTAAACCCGACCGGTGGACTTACGTCCGATATAGTAAAAAGGTCGAGTGGTACTAGTCTCGGAATTAAAGAGGTTAACTAATTAATTTATCAGTAAATTAATATATTAATGAGCACTATATCTGTGATGTACGGAGATTATGAATATAATTTAATTAAGTTGTTCCGAAAGCAATTCTGGTGTAGGATGGTAGTGTCATAATTAATCCGTTAGTGGTACAATTAATTATGTGTTGGGTTGTTGACAAAGGTAGATTTAATTAATTAAATAATTAATTAGTCCTTGTGTCAGTTTGTTGTGAATTATACCAGGAACTGGTTTGGGATAACTGAATCCCTGTATCAGTTGGTTGTGAATCATACCAGGAACTAGATTGGGATAAGTGAATCCTTATGACAGTTGGATGTGTATCAGTCCAGGAACAGGATTGAAGGAAAATAGAAGGCCAGTAGGAAGACCAATCCTAAACCAACTTGGGGTCTCTCTTGTAACTCTATATATAAAGAAGGGATTAGCTATTCAAGACACGCAATTCAATAGATTCAGAATTCAAGAATCTAGAGAGAGAAAATTTTCTCTCTCCAAGTTGGATTTTTCAAGCAAAAATTGTGGCCGGTTTTTGGTTTCTTTTGGCCGAATTTTTTGGCCACAGCTGCGCGCAGCTTTCTCTCTTTCCGAGCAGTGCGTTTACAGTACGTGCCAGGTGCAGCGGTGCTAGAATTTTCTAGCAGGTGGATTATGGTGATTAGCTGATCAATTGATTTATAGTTCATTGCCCACACAACATGAAGTCAAAGTCTTGAGGCATACAAGAGAATCACCTGAGTGCACGCTTTATAGGTATTTTTCTAAGATTCCGCTTTTAATTAGAAATTTTTGTTGCGTGGTAAATCGAGTAAGTGGAAACCTAGATCCTGTGGTAATCTTTCAATTTCTCCTCCTTAAACCTCTATCTCATTGATGTGACTGATCATGTGTAGCACATGATCTCTCACCGATCCGCCTTCAGCCATCTTAGAGTTCGTTAGTTTCCTCATGGTTGCTTCCCTAGCAGTTCTGCCTTGCTGCGCGAAAGTCTATCTCAGGTGAGCACCGCGCCATCTCATCCGCTTTTCTCCATTCTCTTGAGGAGAGTTCTCATCAGGCACATCTGGACATACTTCGGTGAGCACAAACTTATACTGCTCAGTCGTCATGATAATGTCCAAGTTATGACTCCAGTAGACAAAATTGGTTCCAGTTAATAGTCGGTGCTTTCAGCCGTACAAATAAGCAGCATAACCTCTTGGGAGGAATACTGCAGATCGTACACTAAGTGTATGCCATTACGTGACTTCTGAGTTTGTTACCTAAGGATAGTGCACCTCAGATGGAGAGTATGTTGCATTTCTCCTAGTTAAACTTACTCCAGTCATCTTACTCAGAAATTCATAATCTAGCGATCTCGGGGCTGAACTCATCCGAACGGAGGAAGGCCCTAATGCCAACCCGTAAGCCCACCCACATCGCATATGAACTCGTAATGGTGGCCATGGGAATATTAAACCAACTGGCTCCCACTTAGATTTCGAAATTGAGGGTTTTTCCGGTTTTAACATGCAATTAACTAACCTTAAGTTATATGCAACCATAAAACCAACATGCTTTAAAATCATGCATCTAAAATACAACATAAAAATTAAAACAATAAATATGGGAAATAAATACAAAAAATAAATTTCTCGACTATTATGGTTTTAATCACTTCCATCTTCTGCCTTGATATTGTGTCCCATCACGTCACTCGATGGAGAGAGTCTTGAACTTCAAAAAAACAAAAACTTTAGGAAAAATGGGCCAAAAACGCAGCCCAAACGGGCCGCAGCAGTAGCAGCACGCTACAACCTGCTACTGCTGCGGCTGGCGCAGCCTCCTGCTGGGTCGTGCGGTAGTGGCGTTTATGCTGGCGGTCGCCGGCGGTGACTGTTGCAGGCGGGTGGTCGTCGGCGCTGCCCCCTACCGCCACACCCTCATTCGCTTTTTCCCATGCTATTTGGTCTTCTTGCAATTCGTTCTGGGTTTTCCTGGGTTTCTATGAATTAACGATAACCCAAAGCCCACGAATTCAAGTTGCCTACCATTACGCCTTCGATTACAAAAAATTAATTCTCATACTACATGGCTTTCTAGGAAATTTAAATAATCGAAATTACATAGAAAAAATCCTACTACAGATTTGATCTAATCCTACACGGTTTCCAGCACGTGGTTATACTATTACAAATATTTATAATAAAATCAAATCCGAACATTTCCCAGATTTTAATTAAAAACCATACAAATGTAATCATAATAGTCGGGATTTCTTAACCACCTGCAAATAAAACCATGTAATAAATCGAACTAGCATAAAACCCAAAACCAGGCTCTGATACTAATTGAAAGATTATCTGCCCGGGCCTAGCCAGAAACTCACTTTCATGCAACTCATTCCAGAATCAGAATCTCTGGCCAGGCCAAGATGCTAGCACAATTCTATTCTAACCATTTTGAAATAACATTGCACAGAATCTGGGTTCGCACTCATTCAATTTATCACGCAACAAAATTTCTAATTAAAAGCAGAATCTTAGAAAAATACCTTTGAAGCGTGTACTCAGGTGATTCTCTTGTATGCCTCAAGAATTTGATTTCACGTTGGGTGGGCAACGATCTAGAAACCAATTGATCAGCTAATCACCACAATCCACCTGCCAAAAAATTCCAGCACCGCTGCACCTAGCACGCACTGTAAATGCACCGCCCGAAGAGAGAGAAAGCTGCACGCAGCTGGCAAAAACTAGCAAAGAATTTTGGCCAATAAAAGCAAAAACCAGCCGCAAAAAACTTCTCAAAATTTGACATTGGGAGAGAGAATTTTCTCTCTCTAGGTTTTCTCTCTCTAGATTATAAAATTATGAATCTATTAAATTGTGTGTCTTGAATAGCTAATCTCTTGTCTATATATAGAGTTAGAAGAGAGACCACAAGTTGGTTTAGGATTGGCCTTCCTACTGGGTTTCTGTTTTCCTTCATTCCTGTTCCTAGACTGATACACATCCAACTGATACAGGGATTCACTTATCCCAAACCAGTTCCTGGGATAATTCACAACCAACTGACACAGAGATTCACTTATCCCAAACCAGTTTCTGGTATCATTCACAACCAACTGATACAGGGATTCACTTATCTCAAACCAGTTCCTGGTATGATTCACAACCAACTGACACAGGGATTCACTTATCCCAAACCAGTTCCTGGTATGATTCACAACCAACTGACACAAGTATTAATTAATTAATTAATTAATTAAATCTATCTCTGTCAACAACCCAATACATAATTAATCGTACCACTAACGGATTAATTATGGCAGTACCATCCTACACCAGAATTGCTTCCGAAACAACTTAATTAAATTATATTCATAATCTCCCCACATCAAAGATATAGTGCTCGTTAATATATTAATTTACTGATAAATTAATTAATTAACCTCTTTAATTCAGAGACTAGTACCACTCGACCTTTTTAATATACCGGACAATAGTCCACCGACCGGGTTTAGTATAATAAACTTTACGAGCTCATCTCGAGAGCACCATCACCCAAAATGCACCGGTACATGGTTTCCTTTAGACAAGTAACTAAACACGGGCACCCAACCTACCGAGACTATTGGCCACAATTGACCTCACCCATTTGCATATCAAAGTACACTATGTCTAATCCGCATGCCCGCTCGAGTCTAGGAATTGAGAGATAGAATACCAAGAACGATTTGTCTATTAATTCAGTACAAGACAAATCATTCTTAATGGTCAAGTTTAATACGCCTGGGGCATATTTATATGATTCAATTAGTTTAGACAAACCAATTATTCGAATCACATAATAACCTAAAATGACAGTTTGTCCAAAGCTGTCTCGGTTACAAACCTCATTTATATATTATGTCTTTTAACCAATGATGAGATCTACCGTGTCACACAAGACACCTCATCATCTAACTACATAATATAAATGGGCAATTAATGCATAACAAGATATAACCAAGACATAAATAGATATATTACTGGGAAAATGTACAATACAAGCATAGCTTATGTATTCAACTCGAACACCTATACCGATAGTATGTTTACTATGTCAGTTATGAGCATACTTTTTATATATCAACACTTTAACGAATAACGGTATCTACTGTGTCTTTCCACACCCCGTTATCTAGTTTTATGATATAATGGAACAATTTAATACTAAAACAAAATGATATGTCATCTGTGGATATTAGTTTTTGATATAAGCCATAGCTTTTCTGTATTTAAACGTAACACCTAATTTCGATTTCTAAACTCTTAATGAAGGTTATAAGTTTATTTTTTTCTAAACTCTTAATTCTGTTGTTTGTTCTAGTTCATTAGTAAACAATTTATTTGTCGTTAAATCAAACTCCTATGTTGTGCAAAACACACAAATTAATGGCGCATCACATAACAATAATAAGAGGAAAGAACCTTCTGAAATGAATCAAACCTATCTTTGGAATCTCAGGTTATACCATATAAACCTTAGTAGGATTTAGAGGTTGGTCAATGATAGACCTTTAAGTTCATTAGAGATTGAAAGTTATTCAACCCGCGAATCATTCTTGGAAGGTAAGATGACCAAGAGATATTTTAAGGCAAAATGTTATAGAGCTAAAGAAGCATTAGAGTTGATTCACTCTGACTTGTGTCAACCAATGTCAGTCCAAGCACGAGATGGGTTTGAGTATTTCGTAACATTCACTGATAATTACTCAAGATACAGAAATATTTACCTAATGCATCACAAGTTTGAATGCTTTAGTAAATTCAAAGAGTATCGGGCAGATGTGGAGAAGTATCATGGTAAGAGTATCAAGACACTGCGATCAGATCGTGGTGGTGAGTACCTGTCCCACAAATTGTGAGAATACCTTAAAAAGGTAAGTATTCAGTCTCAGTTGTCAGCACCTGGCACACCACAACATAATGGTGTAGCAGAAAAAAGGAACCGAACTCTTATGGAAATGGTAAGGTCAATGATGAGCTATAGTGATTTGCCGAGTTCGTGATGGGGATATGCCTTTGAAACGGCGATGTACATTCTAAATCTTGTACCATAAAAAACCGTGTCTTCAACACCAGTAGAGTTGTGGAACGGGCGCAAGTCCAATCTAAGACATCTCAGAATTTAGGGTTGTCCAGCACATGTGCTTAAGGCAGATGCGGCTAAGTTAGATGCAAGAAGGGAAGTAATGATGTTTGTAGGATATCCTTGGGGAACGAAAGGTGGTTTGTTCTATAATCCTAAAGATCAGAAGTTGATAGCTGGCACTAATGCCAGGTTTTAATAGGAAAACTATATTTTAGATCACAAGCCAAAGAGCAAGATAGTAGTAGAAGAACTTAGGAAGCAATCTGATAATCCTAACATGCCAGCACAAATAGATACACCACGGAATACATAAGATATCACAGATGATGCGCCTACACAGGTGGTGGCTCATCATAGTGAGAGGGTTGTAAGACAACCCGACAGGTTCATTAGTGTGGAAGAGGCTTCAGACCTAGTCCCAGGCGCACCTGAGCCTAACTCGATAAACTAAAATCAGGCTATCTGAGATAGAGATGCAGAATCTTGGCGAAAAGCAATAATATCCGAGATGGGGTTGATGGACCACAATCAAGTCTTGGAGCTTGTGGACCAGCCTAATGGATACAAATCCATTGGATGTAAGTGGGTCTATAAACGCAATAGAGGACCTGATGGAAAGGTTGAAACCTTTAAAGCTAGGCTTGTGGCGAAGGGGTATGCTCAGAAAGAGGGAATCGATTATGAGAAAGCCTTCTTCCTGGTGGCCATGCTTAAGTCAATCTGGATTCTCTTGGTCATAGCTGCTCATTTAGATTATGAGATATGACAGATGGATGTCAAGATAACTTTCCTTAACAGAAGTCTTGGGAAACCATCTTCAAGCAGCAACCAGAGGGATTCGTTAAAATGGCCAAGAGCATAAGGTTTGCAAGCTTAAGAGGTCTATTTACGGAATTAATTAGGTATCCATATCTTAGAATATCCAGTTTGATGAGGTAATCGAATCTTACAGATTTACTCAGTGCCCAGATGAACAATGTGTATACCGCAGACGTAATAAAAATGTGGTGGTATTTTTTTTGGTTTACGTAGATGACATTTTACTAATTGGAAACAATAAGAAAGTGTTATCAGACGTAAAGGCATGGCTGCCAAAATAGTTTGATATGAAAGACTTAGGAGAAGTGGGACATATCCTTGGAATCAAAATAATTTGAGATCGTAGGAAACATTCGCTAATGCTCTCTCAAGCATCATACACAGATACGATTTTGGTTCGTTTTAACATGCAGAACTACAAGAAAGGTTTTCTACCTTTAAGATACGGAGTGCATCTACCTAAAGAACAGTCTACAAAGACTATTGAGGAGATAGAAGCCATGAAGACAGTTCCTTATGCTTCGGCAGTATGAAGTCTCATGTATGCGATGTTATGAGGCCTGATATCTGTTATACCATTGGCATTGTAAGTAGATATCAGAGTAACCTCGGGAAAGCTCATTTGGAGGCAGTAAAATGCATTCTCAAGTATTTGCCCAGAACGAGAGACCAAGTGTTGGTCTATCAAGCACCTAAGGTTGTACCCTGAGGTTACACAGATTCAGATTTCCAATGAACAGATACAAGAGCAAGTCTACCTCAGGGTATGTGTTTACTTTGGGAGGTGGAGCCATAGTTTGGCGGAGTGTCAAGCAGAAATAAGTGGCGGACTCTACCATGGAGGTTGTATCAGAGGCAGTGAAAGAAGCAGTATGGCTCAAGAACTTTCTTATTGACTTAGATATGATTACTGGTTTGTAGAAGTCAATCACAGTGTACTGTGACAACAACGGTGCAGTAGTAAACTTGAAGGAACCACAAGCCCCCAAGGCGAGTAAACATATACAGTGCAAGTACCACCTAATATGAGATACTGTCAAGAGGGAAGACGTGGTTGTCGCTAAGATAGCATCTGAAGATAACCATGCAGATCCGTTCACGAAAACATTGACTGCAAAAGTATTTGAGACTCACGTGGAGGGCATGGGGATCAGATACTTAATAGAGCCATGATAGTTTTTTTCTATGTGTATTGTAGTTGTAAAGATTAAATATAGTTTTACACTAAAAACACAGCTTAAGTATCAGTGAGAGATTGTTAGAATTGAATACTAATGCTATGCTTGTATTATACTATTTCCCAGTTAATATATCGATTGAATGATTTAGTTTATATGTTGTGCATATATTGTCCATTTATATTATATAATTAGATGATGAAGTGTCTGGTGTGACACAGTAGATCTCATCATTGGTTAAAAGACATATATATAAATGAGGTTTGTAACCGAGACAGTTTTAGAGGCACTATCAGTTTAGGTTATTGTCTGATTTAGATAATTGGTTTGTCTAAACAAATTGAATCATATAGATATGTCTGGGGTATATGAAACTTGACCATTTAGGATGAATTGTCTAATACTGATTTAATAGACAATTTTTTCCTTGTATTCTATCTCTTAATCCCTAGACTTGAGGGGCATGAGGATTAGACATAGTGTACTTTGATTTGCCAATGGGTGAGGTCATTTGTGGCCAATAGTCTCGGTAGTTTGGGTGCGTATGTTTGGTTGCTTGGTGTGCTGTTGCTTGTCGAATAGAAACCATGTACCGGTGCATCCGGGGTGATAGCACTCCCAAGATGAGCTTGTTATGTTTATTATACTAAACCCGGCCGGTGGACTTATGTCCAGTATGGTAACAAGGTCGAGTGGTACTAATCTCGGAATTAAAGAAGTTAATTAATTAATTTATCAATAATTTAATAAATTAACGAGCACTAAATCTTTGATGTGGTAAGATTAAGAATAAATTAATTTAGTTGTTCCGGAAGCAATTCTGGTGTAGGATGGTAGTGCCAAATTTAATCCATTAGTGGTATGATTAATTTTGTAGTGGGTTAATTAAATAAGTAGAATTAATTATTTAATTAATTATTCCTAAGGTTTAATTAAGTAATTAACAAAGTGAAATTATTTTATTAATTAATTAAGTCTTAAGTTTCAATTAGAATTAGAAAATCCTAGAGTTTAGGAAATCTAATTGGATTTGGATTATCCCATAAGATTAGTTACCTAATTGGATTTGGGAACTAATTAATTATCTAAACCCATTAGGAAGCCCAATCCTAAATCAACTTGGGGTCTTTCTTGTAGCTCTATATATAGTGATTTTGCTAGAGTCTAGGCCTGGTAAAGAATTTTGATTATGGAATGCATTGCAAGAAAGTGAATTTTTTACCGGCCCTGGCAGATAATCTTTCAATAGCAACTCCCTTGCCCCTGCCTACAAATATTTAACTGATGTGTATTTGTATTATATAGGCAATGGAAGGCGAATGAACCAGCGAAGGAACACAGGGTAACCCTTTTGAAGAAGTAGCTGCACAGATGATGCAAACCTTTACATAAATGCAACAGTGCAGATGGGCGCACAGTCATGCCCAGAACCACGAGGAGCTGTGATCATGAAAGATGTGGTGTTGGAACGATTTATGAAGTTCCAACCACCAAAGTTCAATGGAGAACCTGAAAGAGAAATTGCTGAGGAATGGATTGAGACTATTGAAAACATCTATAAAGCTTTGGATTATAATGTAACAAGGAGAGTTGCATTTGTTGTTTTCCAATTGGAAGGAGCAGCCCGCCCTTGGTGGGCTTTGGTAAATTTGCGTTGGGAATGCGAGGGAATGCCTTGAACTTGGGCTAATTTCTTAAAAGAATTCAACACTAAATATATCCCGCTATTGGTACAAGAAATGATGGAAAGTGAGTTTATCAACCTTCAATAAGGAACATGGAATGTGGCTGACTATGAAGCCACATTTACCAAGCTAGCCAAGTTTGCCACTAAGTTGGTGAAAACTAATACAGAATGAAGAAGATGATTCACGCAAGGGCTGAGACAAGAAATTCAAAAAGCCATGGCAGCTATCCTGCATGGCACGTTCGAGGAAGCCTTTGATGTAGCCCAACGAGTAGAGGAGGCCAAAGGGAAGCTTAGGAAAAAACAAGGTCAATGCCAGCTGCAGCAAGATAGAGCACGGTGGATCGCACCCCGACCCACTGTTCCAACTAAACGGGCTGGGTTTAGACTAAATCAACACCAAAAAAGTGGCAACCGACCAGGAACTGCACCGGCTCGATCGGTGACTCAAGTTGGACTAACCCCTTCCAATGTGCCTCGCTGCAACTTCTGCCATAAAATTGGGTATCGAGATATGGAGTTTCGATATAAGAACAATGCATGTTTTCACTGTGGAATAACAGGACATTATGCACGGTTTTTTAGAGCGGCACCACTCCAGGTAGGCTTATCGCAGGGACCCAGACTACCTGTGCCCCGACGATCAAGCAACTAGGCAAATAAGTCCATGGTGCTTGCCAGGGTTTATGCCATCCCAGTAGCAATAGATGTTATTGAAGGTACAGTTCCTGTCATCAGTAAATTAGCTAAAGTTTTGATAGATCCTAGAGCCAGTCTTTCCTTTGCGTCGGCTAACTTCATACGTGATATAAATCTAGCAGCGCAAAGGATTCCGTACGTTCTGGAAATTAGCATCCCTAGCGCACCTATACCTGTTCTGACTGAAGTATGGTTTAGGGACGGTAGGGTGAAAATAGGAGATAAAAATTTTAAAACTAATTTGGCGGTAATGCCACTGCATGAATTTGATGTTTTCTTGGGTATGGATTGGTTAGCCAGACGGAATGCTCATGTAGACTGTAAAATTAAAATAGTGAGTTTCAGAACGGAGAATATACCTAGTTTGCAACTATAACTAAAATGAGGGATTGTCAGTACAGGGTTAATGTCTAGAGCTAGGGATCAAAAATTACTTTGGAAAGACGCTACAGGATATTTGGCTTATCTGATAAATAAGCCAGGAGATCAAGTTCAATTGGAATAAATACCTGTTGTTAGGGAGTTTGCAAATGTCTTTCCTTCAGAGTTGACAACATTACCTCTAGAACGAGAAGTGGAGTTTTCCATCTTATTACTTCCTGGCACCGTGCACATTTCTAGGACGCCATATAAGATGGCGCCTGCCGAACTAAAAGAATTGAAGATGCAACTACGAGATGTATTGAAATAGGAATTCATTAGGCCTAGCGTTTCTCCCTTAGGAGCTCAAGTGTTGTTTGTAAAAAAGAAGGATGGCAAATTACGGTTGTGTATTGATTATCAAGGCCTGAATAAAGTAACAATAAATAATAAGTATCCATTACCCATAATTGATCGGTTATTTGATTAGTTACAGAGTGTCACAGTTTTCTCTAAATTTGACTTGAGACAGGGGTATTACCATATTCGGATTAGAGTAGAGGATATACCCAAGACTGCCTTCAATGCTCGTTATGGACACTATGAGTTTGTGGTAATGCCTTTCGGATTGACTAACACGCCAGCTGCGTTTATGGATTTGATGCATCGAGTTTTTAGGCCATACTTGGATCAATTTGTGGTAATTTTTATTGATTATATTTTGGCTTATTCCAAGACTCGTGTTGAACTTGAAGAGCACCTTTGAATAATGTTATAAACCCTTCAGGATCACAAGCTTTACGCCAAGTTTAGCAAATGTGAACTCTGGTTAAACCAAGTAACCTTCCTAGGTCATGTTATTTCTCAAACGGGAATTGTCGTTGACATTTCAAAGGTTAATCCGTTATTAGTTGGCAACAACCTAAGAATCCCACAGAAGTGCACAGTTTCTTAGGTTTGGCAGGGTATTACCTGCGTTTCATTCGGGATTTTTCGAACATAGCTGCACCATTGACTCAGTTGACTTGGAAAAAAAGTAAGGTTTAAATGGGGAGATAAAGCTGAATGTAGTTTCCAAGAATTGAAAAAAAAGATTAACCACAGCTCTTGTTCTTGCTTTACAAGACGGTTAGGATAACTTTGTGGTGTAAATGGATGCTTCAAAGAAAGGTTTAGGATGCATGTTCATGCAAACTCGGAAGGTAATAACATATGCATCCAGAAAGCTGAAGCCTCACGAGGTGAACTACCATACTCACTATTTGGAGCTAGCTGTGGTTGTTAGTTTTGAATACAGAAAAGCTATGGCTTGTATCAAAACCTATTATCCACATATGACATATCATTTTGTTTCAGTATTAAATTGTTCCATTATATCATAGAAATAGATAACGGGGTGTGGAAAGACACAGTACATACCGTTATTGGTTAAAATATTGATATATAAAAAGTATGCTCGTAACTGAGATTGTCTGAACAAACTATCGGTATAGGTTATCGTGTGGTTTAGAAATTAGTTTATCTAGACTAATTAAAATCACACGGATATACCCGGGGCATATCTAGCAGGACTAGTTTGGATAGAATTAACTTGTGCTGATCGGCGTAGTCAATTCGGTCCTAGTATTCAGACTCTCAATCTCGAGATTGGGACGGGCGTGAGAGTTAGATATCGTATGCTTTGATTTGCCAAAGAGTGCGGTCAATTGAGGCCCATACCTAGGTAGGTTGTGTATGTGGTGTTTAGCTTCTTACATACCATTGCTAGCCAGAAGAATTCACGTACCGGTTTGCCGGGTTGATAGTGCTCCTTAGATGAGCTCGTAAGGTTTATTGTACTAAAACTGGCCAGTGGACTTTACGTCCGGTATAATAAGAATGTCAAGTGGTACTAATCTTGGATACCAAGAAGTCGGTGAATTAATTTGTTAGTAAATTAGCACTAGATCTTTGATATAGGGAGATAGAAGAAAATATAGTGGCGCAATGTAAAGTCTTTTTTTAGCGGTACTTCTATAATTGGTCCGTTACTGGTGCGACTAATTATGCGTTTGACTAATCGATAAAGTGAATTAATTAATCCTAAAGGTTTAATTAATATTTAATTGACAAAGTGGATTAAGAAAATTAATTCTATATGAATTAATTAATCCTAAGGGTTCAATTAAATTAAATTAACGAAGTGGGTTAAATATTTAATTCAAAAGGATCGATTGGAGTTGACTAGTCTAGGAAAGACTAAGGGGTCAACGAAAGTCAAACTAAAAGTCCCAACTCAAAGGCCCATTAGGCCTCCTTAGAAGCTCCCTATAAATATCCCATGTTAGGCAACTTACAAGACATTAGAAACCTTAGAGGCATTTGCCTAGTGATAGAAAGTTAAGTCTAGAAAGAGAAGCTCTCAACTTTCTTAGAAGCTTTTCTTTCGAAGTCAACATTGGAGCTTTCTTCTTCGAGAATTCTCAAATCCCATAACCTAGAGAAGCCTAGATCACCAATTTCGAGACTAGTCACCTCCGTTTGTTGGGATTTCTGGCCGCCGAGAATTTTCAGGCAATGAGCTTGATCGGCGCCAGCTAGAAGGATTTTTGAGGCGGAGGATGATCTCCCTTTTAGTGGGTTTGTTGATTCTTGTTGTGTTGATTCTCTAGCTTGAACTTCTTAGATAGCTAGAGTCTAGAGATTCGGTTTTCTTGTTCTTGTTGTGTTGATTCTTGTTGTGTTGAGCAGGAACACATTCCAGAAACTTTTGGTGTGGATTCTCGGAGTAGGTTCAGATTTTAGTGATTCTTGATGTGGGTTTCTTAGGATTTCTTTTTTTTTCTTGGGCTACTCCATACACATTAGCCCACACTAGTTCGGAGCCAAATTGGAGTTATTCTTCGGATTTCTTGTGGAATTCGCTTGCCTAAAGATTTGGTTTTCTTATTTGCGATGGACTTCGCTTTAAAGGTACAACCTTTATGTTTTGCGCTTTTAATTAAAGGTTGATTATTTGTGCGATGTTTGTCAATTTAATAAATTAAATTAGTATAAGCCTAGATCCATTCAGGGGAAAATGAATTTTAGCCTGAGCTTCGTCGAAAGTTTTCGATTCTGGAATGCATCGCACGAAAGTGATATTTTTGATATAGCCCGGGCTTGTTCTGTTTTCTTTCAACTAGTACCATTCGACCTTTTTACTATACCGGACATAAGTCCACTGGCCGGGTTTAGTATAATAAACATAACGAGCTCATCTCGGGAGCACCATCACCCCGGATGCACTGGTACATGGTTTCCTTTCGACAAGCAGCAACACACACAACCTACCGAGACTATTGGCCACAAATGACTTCACCCATTGGCAGATTAAAATACACTATATCTAATTCTCATGCCCGCTCAAGTCTAGGGATTAAGAGATAGAATACTAATAACGAATTGTCTATTGAATCAGTACAAGACAAATCATTCTAAATGGTCAAGTCCAATACGTCTCGGGTATATCTATATGATTCCATTAGTTTAGAAAAACCAATTTTCTGAATCACATAATAACCTAAACCGACAGCTTGTCCCAAACTGTCTCGTTTATAAACCTCATTTATATATTATGTCTTTTAATAAATGATGAGATCTATTGTGTTATATCAGACAACTCATCATCTAATGACATAATATAAATGGACGATATATGCACAACATATAAACCAAAACATTAAATCGATATATTAACTGGGAAAAAGTACAATACAAGCATGGCTTATGTATTCAAATCTAACAATCTCCCATTAATACTTAAGCTGTGCTTTAAGTATATAACTACATTAATCATTTACAACTACAATACATCTAGAAAAACTATCATGGCTCTCTTAAGTATCTGATTCTCATGCTCTCCACGTGAGCCTCAAAGACTTCTGAAGTTAATGTCTTCGTGAAAAGGTCTCCAAGGTTATCCTCTAATGCTATCTTTTCCACGACCATGTCTTCCCTCTTGATGATATCTCGTATTAGGTGGTACTTGCGCTGTATATGCTTACTTGCCTTGTAGGGTCCCGGTTCCTTCGAGTTTGCTATTGCACCGTTGTTATCACAGTACACTGTGATTGACTTCTGCAAACCAGGAATCACACATAAGTCCACTAAGAAGTTCTTAAGCCACACTGCTTCTTTTGCTGCCTCTGATGTGGCAACGTATTCAGCCTCCATGGTAGAGTCCGCCATGCATTTCTTCTTGACACTCCGCCAAACTATATCTCCACCTTCCAAAGTAAACACATACCCTGAGGTAGACTTGCTCTTGTCCCTGTCGCCTTGGAAATCTAAATATGTTTAACCTCGGGGTACCAGCTCATGAGCCTGATAGACCAACACTTGGTCTCTCATTTTG
Source organism: Knoxia roxburghii (assembly GCA_030378225.1). Lineage (NCBI taxonomy): Eukaryota > Viridiplantae > Streptophyta > Magnoliopsida > Gentianales > Rubiaceae > Knoxia > Knoxia roxburghii. The sequence goes on along the minus strand of CM059415.1, from coordinate 36,028,099 downwards.
GGAAAATACTTTAGAATGCATTTTACTGCATCCCAATGAGATTTCCCGGGGTTACTATGATATCTGCTTACAATACCAACGGTATAACAGATATCAGGCCTCGTACATAACATCGCATACATGAGACTTCCTACTGCCGAAGCATAAGAAACTGTCTTCATGGATTCTATCTCCTTAACAGTCTTAGAAGATGCTCTTTAGATAGATGCACTCCATGTCTAAAAGGTAACAAACCTTTCTTAGAGTTCTGCATATTAAAACAGGCAAGAATCGTAGCTATGTATGAAACTTGAGAGAGTGTTAGCGAATGTTTCTACGATATCAAATTATCTTGATCCAAAGGATATGTCCCAGTTCTCCTAAGTTCTTCATATCAAATTACTTGGACAGTCATGCCTTTACGTTTGATAACAATTTCCTGTTGTTGTCAATCAGTAAAATGTCATCTACATAAATCACAAGAAACACCACTGTGTTTCTATCACATCTGCGGTAAACACATTATTTATCCGGACATTATGTAAATCTGTGGGATTGGATCACCTCATCAAACCGGATGTTCCAAGATCTGGATGTCTACTTAAGTCTGTAAATAAACCTCTTAAGCCTGCAAACTTTATGCTCTTGGCCTTTGTTCAACGAATCCCTCTAGTTGCTGCATGAATTCCTGAAGACTTCCGTTAAGGAAAGCTGTCTTGATATCCATCTGGCATATCTCATAATCTAAATGAGCAGCTATGACAAAAAGAATCCGGATTGACTTAAGCATGGCTACCGGGAAGAAGGTTTCCTCATAATCGATTCCCTCTTTCTGAGTATAGCTCTTCGTTACAAGCCTAGCTTTGAAGGTTTTCACCTTTCCGTTAGGTCTTCTCTTGCATTTGTAGACCCACTTACATCCAATGGGTTTGAACCCATCAGGTAGGTCCCCAAGCTCCCAGACTTGATTATGATCCATTGACCCCATCTCAGATATCATTGCTTTTCACCAAGATTCTACATCTTTATCTCGGAAAGCCTCATTGTAGTTTACTGGGTCAGGCTCAGGCGCACCTGAGACAAGTTCTGAGGTCTCTCCCACGCCAATGAACCTGGCAGGCTGTCTTACAACCTTACCACTACAATGAGGCACCACCTTTGTGGGTGTATCATCTGTGATATCTTGAGTAGTGTGTGATGTATCTACTTGTGCTGGTGCATCATGATTATCAGATTTTTTTCTATGCTCTTCTAGTACAATCTTGAACTTGGGCTTGTGATCTAGAATATAGTCTTCCTCTAAAAATCTGGCGCTAGCGCTAACTACCACCTTCTCATCTTTAGGCCTATAGAACAAGCCACATTTCGTTCCCCTACGATATCCTACAAACAACATTATTTCTGTTCTTACATCTAACTTAGCCGCATCTGTCTTAAGCACATGTTCCGGGCAACTCCAAATTTTGTGATGTCTTAGACTAGGCATACGCTCGAACTCTACTGAGGCTGAAGCACGGTTTTAGATGGTACAAGATTCAGGATGTACATTGTTATTTCCAAGACATATCCCCACAACGAACTGGACAAATCACTATAGCTCATCATCGATCTAACCATTTTCATAAGAGTTTGGTTCCTTCTTTCTGCTACACCATTTTGCTGTGGTGTGCCAGATGTAGACAACTGAGATAGAATTTCGACCTCGCTGAGGTATTCTCGAAATTTGTGGGACAGGTACTTACCACCACGATCTGATCTTAGTGTCTTGATACTTTTACCATGTTGTTTCTCCACATCTGCTCAATACTCTTTGAATTTACTAAAGCATTCAGACTTGTGAAACATTGGGTAAATATATCCGTACCTTGAGTAATCATCTCTGAACATCAAGAAATACTCAAACCCACCTCGTGCTTGGACCCACATTGGTCTACAAAAGTCAGAGTGAATCAACTCTAATACTTATTTGGCTCTATAACCTTTTGCCATAAAAGGTCTCTTTGTCATATTTCCTTCCAAGCAAGATTCGTAGGTTGACTGTCAATCTCTAATGAACTTAAAGGTTCATCATTGACCAACCTTTGAATCCTACTAAGGTTTATATGACCTAGCCTGAGATGCCAAACATAGGTTTGATTTGTTTTAGAAGGTTCTTTCCTCTTATTAGTGTTAGATGATGAGCTATTTATCTCTATCTTTTGCACAACAGGAGAGTTTGATTTAATTATAAACAAATTGTCAGCTAATGAACCAGAACAAATAAGTTTCCCATGATTTCTAATAACAATAGAATCATCATAAAAAATAAACTTATAACCATTCTTTAAGAGTTTAGAAACTGAAACAACGTTCTTATGAAAACTCGGTACATAAAGACAATAACTAAATCTAGTCTACAATTTTTGAAAATGAGGCTAACTACTCCCACTGCTTCTACTGACACTCTTATAGTGTCGCCCAAGTAGATATCCAGCCCGCCTTCTCTAAGCATCCGGGTTACTTGGAACCCCTGCAAAGAATTACGAACATTGTCAGTGGCGCCTGAATCAAGACACCAAGTATCTGTGGAAATCGCTGCTAAACATGTCTCAGTAATTAAGGCAGAAACTATCGTACCATTAAGCTTTGGATAATCCAATTTCCAATGCCATATTTTCCCACACTTGAAGCATTTGCCTTTAGGCTTATTCTTCTTTCTGATATCTAGATTGGCAGTATGTTACTTGGCATTCTTCTTCTTGTTGTTCTTGCCTTTAGGTGCAAAAGAGGAGATTTAAGCCTTTACTGTAACCAAAGCTTGCTTCTTCTCATGGAAGATGCTTTCAGCCGACACAAATGCTGTTAGGAGCTCGAGTAGAGTATACACTCTTTGGTTCATGTCATAGTTGATCCAAAACTACTCGAAAGTTGAGGGTAAGCTCTGGAGGATGATATTGATCTGACTCTCTAGATTAATCTCACCTCTCAATACCTCTATCTCATTGATGTTACTGATCATGTGAAGTACACGATCTCTCACCGATGAGCCCTCAGCCATTTTAGTATTCATGATCTTCCTCATGGCTGCTGGCCTTGATGAAGGAACATCTCTCTCAGGTGAGCCATCATTTTAAAGGCAGAGACCATGGGATGAAGCTGATGTTGCAGAACATTCGCATAGAGACCAGAATGTAACACCGCGCCATTTCATCCATTTCTCTCCACCTCGCACAGGCATCCCTATTCTTTTGAGGACTATCATCGCTAGGCACATCTGGACAGACTTTGCTGAGCACAAACTTATACTGCTCAGCCATCAGGACGATGTCCAAAATCTGACTCCAGTCGACATAATTCAGACCGGTAAATTTGTTGTCTTTCAATATTGTAGCTAAAGGATTGAATGTCATATCGAAGACTGTAAATTAAATAAACATACAATGTTTTAGTATTGAGCACAAAATTTTTGAATTCATGCAACTATTGATAACCCTAAAAATAATAATTTAATCCACCGACATCTCATTCATTGGGATTCTCGCAAGCTATGATAGTGTGGATGTCTATGCTAAGCCACGTTCGTTTGAGAAGCACCAAGTTCATTATCTACACTATCTGACCAAATGATCTATTTATCAATGTAGCAAATAGTCGGTGCTTTCAGCCGTACAAATAAGCAGTGTAATCTTGATGGGAGGAATATTACAAATCATACACTAAGTGTGTGCCATTACATGACATCTGAGCTTGTTACCTCAGGATAGTGCGCCTTAGATAGAGAAGGTATCGCATTTCTCCTAGTTAAACTTACTCTAGTCATATTTCTTAGAGATTCATAGTCTAGCGATTTTGTGGTTGGACTTATCCAATATGGAGGAAGGCCCTAATGTCAACGTACAAGCCCACCCACATCACATATAAATTCGTAATGAAGGCTACGGGGATATTGAACCAACCCGCTCCCACTTAGATTTCTAAATTGAGGGTTTTCCGGTTTTAACATGCAATTAACTTATCCTAAGTTATGTGCAAACATAAAACTAGCATGCTTTAAAATTATGCATCTAAAATACATCACATAAATTAAAGCATAAAAATTAAAACTATATATTTGGGAAATAAATACGTAAAACAAATTTCCTGACTATTATGGCTTTGATTGCTTTCATCTTTCTACCTTGATCTCGTGTCCCATCATGCCACTCGATGGATTGAGTCTTGAAAAATAAAATTTTTAAAAAAAAATCAGAGGAAAAAATGGGCTGCACGTGCGAGCCAGACGAGCAGCACACGCCCCACACGCACAAAGCGCCCCGAGCACGCGCTGCGATGTCGAGCGCGTGCACAGTAATTTGTTGCGCTTTCGGTGCCTATCGGTGGCTCCCACCGGCACCGCTGCCCGGCTCTGATTCCTCATTCGCTTCTTCTACGCTAATTGTTCTTCTTGCAATTCGTTGTGGGCTTTCCTGGTTTTCTACGAATTAACGATAAACCAAACCCAAGAATTCAAGTCGCCCACCTTAACACATTCGATTACATAATAAATTTTCCTACTACAAGGCATATAGGAAAATAAAATCAAAATTACATAGAAAAAATCATACTATAGATTTGATCTAATCCTACACGGCTTCTAGCACGTGATTTTACTATTACAAGCATTCATAAACACCAAAACCCGGACACGTCCCAGGGTTTAATTAAACAAACCATACCAACTCAACCAAAATAGTTGGTATTTCTAAACCTCATGCAAATAAAACCATGTAATAAATCAAACAAGCAAAAAACCCAAAACCATGCTTTGATACCAATTGAAAGATTATCTGCCCGGGCCCGATAAAAAATTCACTTTCTTGCTACGTATTCCAGAATCAAAATTCTTGACCAGGCCTAGACTCTAGCACAATCGCTATTCCAACCCTTGCTTGAAATAACATTGCGCAAGATCTTGGTTTGCACTTATTCGATTTATCACGCAACACAATTTCTAATTAAAAGCGGAAGTTTTAGAAATACCTTTTGAAGCGTAAACTAATGTGATTACTTGTATGACTCAAGGCTAGGCTCGAACGTTGTGTGGGCAATGATCCAATGAACCAACGATTAGCAACTCAACAAAAAATGACTCGCTGGAAAATTCATCCGACCAAGTCGCCGCCGCCGCGTGAAGTTCACTCGCCAAATGTCATTGCCCCACGCGCCGCCGCCTTTAACACACACGCGCCACCTGGAACTTGAAGAAGAACCGGCTGTCGGTTTCTTGGGAAGAAGGTTGCCGCACGAAGCTTTGGAAAATCTGACTTTCAGAGCTTGAATTTTAATTCTCTCTCTAGGATCTTATCTCTCTAGTTTTCTTGTCTTGAAAACTTATGAATTGTATGTTATAGTATTGCTAATCCCTTGTCTATATATAGAGCTACAAGAGAGACCCCGAGTTGGTTTAGGATTGGCCTTCCTAATGGGTTTAGGTAATTAATTAGTTCCCAAATGCAATTAGGTAACTAATCTAATAGGATAATGCAAATCCAATTAGATTTCCTAATCTCTAGGATTTTCAAATTCTAATTGAAACTTAAGACTTAATTAAAAATTAAATAATTTCACTTTGTTAATTACTTAATTAACCCTTAGGAATAATTAATTAATTTTTACTTATTTAATTAACCCACTACAAAATTAATCGTACCACTAACGGATTAATGTTGGCACTACCATCCTACACCACAATTTCTTCCGGAACAACTAAATTAATTTATTCTTAATCTCACCACATCAAAGATTTAGTGCTCGTTAATTTATTAAGTTACTAATAAATTAATTAATTAACTTCTTTAATTCTAAGATTAGTACCACTCGACCTCTTTACTATACTAGACATAAGTCCACCGGCATGATTTAGTATTGTAAACATAACAAGCTCATCTCGGGAGCACATCACCCTGGACGCATCGATACATGATTTCTTTTTAACAAGCAGCAGCACACCAAGTAACTAAACACGCGCACCCAACCTACCGAGACTATTGGCCACAAATGACCTCACCCTTTGACAGATCAAAGTACACTATGTCTAATCCTCATATCAGCTCAATTTTCTGAATCACATAATAACCTAAACCGACAGCTTGTCCAAAACTGTCTCGGTTACGAACCACATTTATATATTATGTCTTTTAACCAATTATGAGATCTACTGTGTTACACCAGATACCTCATCATTTAATTACATAATATAAATGCACAACATATAAACCAAACCATTATTTGATATATTAACTAGGAAAAAGTACAATACAAGCATAGCTTATGTATTCAAATCTAACACTGTCGGTTTAAGTTATTATGTGATTCAAAAAATTGGTTTGTCTAAACTAATTGAATCATATAATATGCCCGAGGCGTATTGAACTTGACCATTATGATTAATTGTCTTATACTGATTTAATTGACAATACGTTCCTTGTATTCTATCTCTTAATCCATAGACTTGAGTGGTCATGAGGATTAACCATAGTGTACTTTGATCTGCCAGTGGGTGAGGTCATTTGTGAGTCTCGGTAGGTTGGGTGCGCGTGTTTAGTTACTTTGTGTGCTGCTGCTTTTTGAACGACAAGCATGTACCGGTGCGTTCAGGGTGATGGTGCTCCCGAGATGAGCTCGATATGTTTAGTATACTAAACCCAGCTGGTGGACTTATGTCCGGTATAGTAAAAATGTCGAGTGGTACTAATCTCATATTATAAGAAGTTAATTAATTAATTTATCAATAAATTAATAAATTAACGAGGACTAAATCTTTGATGTGGGGAGATTAAAGAATAAATTAATTAGTTGTTCCGGAAGCAATTCTGGTGTAGGATGGTGGTGCCAAAATTAATCCGTTAGTGGTACGATTAATATTTTAGTGGGTTAGTTGATTAAATAGAATTAATTAATTAATTAATTATTCATAGGGGGTTAATTAAGTATTTAACAAAGTGGAATTAATTAATTAGTTAATTAAGTCTTAAGTTTCAATTAGAATTATGAAATCCTATAGATTAGGAAATCTAATTGGATTTCGATTATCCTATTAGATTAGTTACCTAATTGGATTTGGAAACTAATTAATTACCTAAATGTTAGTTTTTAATATAGAAAGCTATGGCTTGTATAAAAAACTAATTTCCACAGATGACATATCATTTTGTTTCAGTATTAAATTGTTCCATTATATTATAGAACTAGATAACGGGGTGTCGAAAGACACAGTAGATACCGTTATTGGTTAAAGTATTGATATAAAAAGTATGCTCGTAACTGAGATAGTCTGAACATACTATCGGTATAGGTTATCGTGTGATTTGGAAATTAGTTTATCTAGACTAATTAAATCACACGTATATGCCCGGGGCATATTGAGCACGACTAGTTTGGATAGAATTGACTTGTACTGATTGGCGTAGTCAATTCGATCCTAGTATTCAGTCTCTCAATCCCTAGATTGAGATGGGCGTGAGAGTTGGATATCGTATGCTTTGATTTGCCAAATAGTGCGGTCAATTGAGGCCTATACCTCGGTAGGTTGGGTGCGGTGTTTAGCTTCTTAAGTGTCGTTGCTAGTCGGAGGAATCCACGTACCGGTTTGCCGGTTTGATGGTGCTCCCGAGATGAGCTTGCAAGATTTATTATACTAAATTTGGCCAGTGAACTTTACGTCCGGTATAATAAGAAGGTCGAATGTGAAAGATTATCTGCCCGGGCCAAGCCAGAAAAATCCAGCACCGCTGCACCTGGCGCGTACAATTAACGCACCGCCAGGAGAGAGAGAAAGCTACACTTTGCTGGCAAAAATCAAAAAGAATTTAGGCTGCTCTTAGCTATGGAAAATCCAAAATTTAGAGAGAAGTGTTCTCTCTCTAGGATTATCTCTCTCTAAGTTTTCTTGTCTTGAAAAATTATGAATTGTCTTTCTGAATTGTATGTCTTGAATAGGTAATCCCTTGTCTATATATAGAGTTACAAGAGAGACCCCAAGTTGGTTTAGGATTGGCCTTCCTACTGGGTTTCTTTTTCCTTCAATCTTGTTCCTGGACTGATACACATCCAACTGATACAGGGATTCACTTATCCCAATCCAGTTCATGATATGATTCACAACCAACTGATACAGGGATTCACATATCCCAAACCAGTTCCTGGTATGATTCACAACCAACTGATACAGGGATTCACTTATCCCAAACCAGTTCCTGGTATGATTCACAACCAACTGACACAAGGATTAATTAATTACTTAATTAATTAAATCTAACTTTGTCAATAACCAATACATAATTAATAGTACCACTAACGGATTAATTATGGCACTACCATCCTACACCAGAATTGCTTCCGGAACAACTTAATTAATTTATATTCATAATCTCCCCATATCAAAGATATAGTGCTCGTTAATTTATTAATTTACTAATAAATTAATTAATTAACTTCTTTAATTCCGAGACTAGTACCACTCGACCATTTTACTATACCAGACATAAGTCCACCGGTCGGGTTTAGTATAATAAACATTACGAACTCATCTCGGGAGCACCATCACCCCGGATGCACCGGTACAAGGTTTTCTTTTGACATGCAGTAGCACACCAAGCAACTAAACATGCGCACCCAACCTACTGAGACTATTGGCCACAATTGACCTCACCCATTGGCAGATCAAAGTACACTATGTCTGATCCTCATGCCCACTCGAGTGTAGGGATTAAGAGATAGAATACCAAGAATGATTTGTCTATTAAATCAGTACAAGACAAATCATTGCTAATGGTCAAGTTCAATACGCCCCGGGCATATCTGTATAATTCAATCAGTTTAGAGAAACCAATTATCCGAATCACATAATAACCTAAACTGACAGTTTGTCCAAAGCTGTCTCGATGACGAACCTTATTTATATATTATGTCTTTCAACCAATGATGAGATCTATTGTATCACACAAGACATCTCATCATCTACTTACATAATATAAATGGAAAAATCATGCACAATTAAATATAACCAAAACATAAATCAATATATTAACTGGAAAAATGTACAATACAAGCATAGCTTATATATTCAACTCCAACAATCTCCCACTAATACTTAAGCTGTCCTGTAAGTATACAACTACATTCAACCCCTATACACTTTGCTACTATATATCTTGAAAAACTGTCATGGCTCTCCTAAGTATCTGATTCCCATGCACTCCACGTGAGCCTCAAAAACTTTTGAAGTCAATGTCTTCTTGAACGAATCTGCAAGGTTATCCTCTAATGCTATATTGGCCACAACCACGTCATCCCTCTTTATGATGTCTCGTATTAGGTGGTACTTGCGCTGTATATGTTTACTCAACTTGTAGGCTTGTGATTCTTTTGAGTTTGCTACTGCACCGTTGTTATCACAATACACCGTGATAGATTTTTACAACCAGGAATCACATCTATGTCCACTAGGAAGTTCTTGAGCCATACTGCTTCTTTCGCTGCCTATGATGCGATAACGTATTCAGCCTCCATGGTAGAGTCCGCAACACATTTCTGCTTGACACTCCACCAAAATATGGCTCCACATCCTAGAGTAAACACACACCCTGAGGTAGACTTGCTCTTGTCCCTGTCGCCTTGGAAATCTGAATCTGTGTAACCTCGGGGTACCAGCTCACACGCCTGATAGACCAGTACTTGGTCTCTTGTTCTGCACAAATACTTAAGAATGTATTTTACTGCCTCCCAATGAGCTTTCCTGGGGTTACTCTGATATCTGCTTACAATGCCAACGACATAACATATATCAGGCCTCGTACACAACATGACATACATGAGACTTCCTACTGCCGAAGCATACAGAACTGCCTTCATGGCCTCTATCTCCTCAACAGTCTTGGGAGACTGTTCCTTAGATAGATACACTCTGTGTCTGAAAGGTAGAAAACCTTTCTTGGAGTTCTGCATGTTAAAACGGGCCAAAATCATATCTATGTACGAAGGTTGGGACAGCGTTAACGAATGTTTCCTACAATCTTGAATTATCTTAATCCCACGGATATGTCCTGAATCCCTCTGATTGCTGCATAAAGATGGTTTCCTCAAGACTTCCGATTAGGAAAGCTGTATTGACATCCATCTGCCAAATCTCATAGTCTAAATGAGCAGCTATGGCCAAGAGAATCCTGATCGACTTAAGCATGGCTACCCGAGAGAAGGTTTCCTCATAATCAATTCCCTCTTTCTGGGTATACCACTTTGCCACCAGCCTAGCTTTAAAGGTTTCCACCTTCCCGTCAGGTCCTCTCTTACGTTTGCAGACCCACTTACATCCAATGGGCTTAAACCCATTAGGCAGGTCCACCAGCTCCCATACTTGATTGTGGTCCATTGACCCCATCTCAGATATCATTGCCTTACGCTAAGACTCTGCATCTTTATCTCGGAGAGCCTCATTGTAGTTAACTGGGTAAGGTTCAGGCACACCTGGGACTAGGTCTGAGGCCTCTCCCACGCCAATAAAGCTATCTGGTTGTCTTACAACCCTCCCACTACGACGAGGCACCACCTGTGTAGGCACATCATCTATGACCTCGTGTGTAGTGTGTGGTGTATCAACTTGTGCAGGTGCATCAGGATTAGTAGTTTGTCCTCTAAGCTCTTCCAGTACTATCTTACTCTTGGGCTTGTGGTCTAATACATAGTCCTCTTCTAAAAATCTAGCGTTGGTACTAACCATCACCGCCTTCTGATCTTTAGGACTATAAAATAGACCACCTTTCGTTCCCCTAGGATATCCTACAAACAGCATTAATTCAGTTCTCACATCTAACTTAGCCATATCTGTTATAAGCACATGTGCTGGGCAACCCCAAATTCTGAGATATCTTTAGAGTGGGCTTGCGCCCATTCCACAACTCCAATGGGGTTGAAGGCACGGTTTTAGATGGTACAAGATTAAGAATATACATCGCTGTTTATAAGGCATATCCCCAGAATGAACTTGGCAAATCACTATAGCTCATTATAGACCTAACCATTTCCATGAGAGTCTGATTCCTCCTTTATGCTACACCGTTCTGATATGGCCTACCAGGTACAGACAACTGGGACTGAATTGCTACCTCTCTGAGGTATTTTCAAAATTCGTGAGAGAGGTACTCCGCACCACGATTTGAACGTAGTGTCTTGATACTCTTACCATGATGCTTCTCCACATCTGCCTGAAACTCTTTGAACTTGGCAAAATATTCAGACTCGAACCCACCTCGTGCCTGGACCGTCATTGGTGCACACAAGTTAGAATGAATCAACTCTAATACTTCCTTAGCTCTATAACCTTTTGCCTTAAAAGGTCTCTTGGTCATCTTACCTTCTAAGCAAGATTCGCAGGTTGCATAACTGTCAATCTCTAATGAACCTAAAGGTCCATCATTGACCAACCTCTGAATCCTACTAAGGTTTATATGACCTAGCCTGAGATGCGAAAGATAGGTTTGATTCATTTCAGAAGGTTTTTTCCTCTTATTAATGTTAGATAAAGAGCTATCTGTTTCTTTGTTTTACACAACAGGGGAATTAGAGTTAACCATAAATAAATTGTCAACCAATGAACTAGAAAAAATAAGTTTCCCATTTCTTCTAATAAATACAGACTCATTAGAAAAAACAAACTTATAACCATTCTTTAAGAGTTTAGAAACCAAAATAAGGTTCTTTCTAAAACTCGGTACATAAAGACAATTAACTAACTCTAATCTACAATTTTCAAAATTTAAATTGACAACTCCCACTGCTTCTACTGACACTCTTGTACTGTCGCCCATATGGATGTCCAGTTCGCCCTCTCTAAGCTTCCAGGTTACTTGGAACCCCTGCAAGGAATTACAAATATGATCAGTGGTGCCTGAATTCACACACCAAGTATTTGTGGGAATCACCGCTAAACATGTCTCAGTATCCACTTTCCAGTGTCTCATTTTACCGCACTTGAAGCCCTTGCCTTTGGGCTTGCTCCTCTTCGCGGTCTCGGGCTTTGTAGTAAGTTTCCCGGCATTCTTCTTCTCTTTATTCTTCTTGCCTTTAGGTGCAGAAGAAGAACCTGAAGCCTTTACTGTGACCAACTTCGCTAATTTAATTTGATCAAACCCTTAGAATTAATTAATTCAAATAGAATTAATTTCTTAATTCACTTTGTTGATTCAATATTAATTAAACCTTTAGGATTAATTAATTCACTTTGTCGATTAGTCAAATACATAATTGGTCGTACAACTATCGGACTAACTATGGAACTACCGCTCAAAAATGACTTTATATCGCGCCACTATTTTTCTTCTATCTCCCCACATTAAAGATTTAGTGCTCGTCGGTTTATCAATTCACTGACAAACTAATTCACCGACTTCTTGGTATCCGAGATTAGTACCACTCGACCTTTTATTATATCGGACATAAAGTCCACCGGTCGGGTTTAGTATAATAGACCTTACAAGCTCATCTCGGGAGCACCATCAACCCGATGCACCGGTACGTAGATTCCTCTAACTAGCAATGGCACATAAGAAGCTAAGCACCGTATACCCAAACTACCGAGGTATAGGCCTTAATTGATCGCACTCTTTGGCAAATCAAAGCACACGATATCCAACTCTCACGCCCGTCCCAATCTCAGGATTGAGAGACTGAATACTAAGACCGAATTGACTACGCCGATCAGTAAAAGTCAATTCTATCCAAACTGGTCGTGCACAATATGGCCCGGGTATATCCGCATGATTTAAACTAGTCTAGATAAACTAATTTCCAAATCACACGATAACCTATACCGATAGTATGTTCAGACTATCTGAATTACGAGCATACTTTTTATATATCAATACTTTAACCAATAATGGTATCTACTGTGTCTTTCACATACCTTGTTATCTAGTTCTATGATATAATGGAACAATTTAATACTGAAACAAAATGATATGTCATCTGTGGATATTAGGTTTTGATACAAGCCATAGCTTTTCTGTATTCAAAACTAACAATCTCTCACTAATACTCAAAGCTATGCTAAGAAGTACAAAAACTGTCCAACCAGCTATTACACTGCTGTCACAATGAAATCTCCAGAACACCTTTAAGGTCACTCACATGGCTCCCTCAAGAATTTGACTTCCATGTCCTCCACATGTCTCTCAAAGACCTTTGGGGTCAATGGCTTTGTGAAAAGATCTGCAAGGTTGTCATCTGATACTATCTTGGCCATGATCACGTGTCCGCTCTTTACAATCTCTCGTATCAAGTGGTATTTGCGCTTTATGTGTTTACTCGCCTTATGGGCTCATGGTTCCCTCGAGTTAGGAACTGCACCATTGTTATCACAGTAAACTGTGATAGATATAGGCAACTCAGGAACCACATCTAAATCCATCAAGAAGCTCTAGAGCCATACAACTTCTTTTGCTTCCTCTGATACGGTAACGTACTCAGCCTCCATGGTGGAAGCTGCCACGCATTTCAGCTTGACACTCCGCCATACTATGGCTCCACCTCCTAGAGTAAACACAAACCCAGAGGTAGACTTACTCTTGTCCAAATCACCTTGAAAGTCCGAATCTGTGTAACCCAATGGTAAAAGCTCCTGTGCTCTATAAACTAGGACATAATCTCTCGTCCTATGCAAGTACTTGAGAATGCATTTTACTGCCACCCAGTGAGACTTCCCAGGGTTACTCTGATATCTGCTAACCATGCCAATGACAAAGTAAATATCAGGCCTCGTACATAACATAGCATATATGAGGCTACCCACTGCAGAAGCATAAGGTACCGCCTTCACAGTATCTATCTCCTCAGTAGTCTTGAGACACTGCTCCTTAGACAAATGCACCCCATGCCTGAAAGGTAGTGAACCCTTCTTGGAGTTCTACATGTTAAAATGAGCCAGAATCGTATCTATGTAGGATTATTGGGAAAGTGTCAGAGAACGTCTTATACGATCTCGAATAATCTTGATCCCAAGGATATGTCCAGCCTCTCTCAAATCCTTCATATCAAATTGCCTGGACAACCATGCCTTTACGTCTTACAACACCTTCTTACTGTTGCCAATCAGAAGGATATCATCTACGTGAAGTACGAGGAACACCACGTATCAACATCACGCCTGTGATAAACACTGTTGGTGTATGTGCCCTAATGAGGGCTATTTATGTAAATAAACTTTGAGGGTTATTTATGTAAATAAGATATATGTTGTTTGTTTGATAATTTATCAAATGAGTTAGTTTCATGATAATTATATTCTTGTTCATATTTAATTTCATAAAATCGATCCGCCACAAGAAACACTCCATGGACCTATAAATCATGAGTGATTCTTTTTAGTAGTACTCGTACGAGGATCCTTAGACCAGAAATCACTACATGGTCTTAGGTGAATGGTAGTGTGCTTTGACATATGCCTAACGGGACTGTAACAGGTTGCCAAGTACAGGTATGATTTGGTACACTATGAGTCACGCTAAGATATGTAGGTGAAGTGATGGAACTACAAATCTCTCTTGAGTGAGAGATGATATATTGGCCACTTGATAGTGAACTGAGAAGTGCATGGCCATGCCCAATGAATGATAAGGACATCATTTGCTTGATGGATTCAGTGTCACTAAGAGATCAAGTAAACGTTTAGCTATATAAGTATGATGGTTCCATGCCTTATGCTAAACGGGATATCAATGTAGAGGATCGTATGTAGTTTGCTCAGAAATGTTGTGTTGAATCACCATTCGACCCTCCATTCTGAATTGGGTAGTCATTATGTCTTGCTAGAGACCACTAATGACTTATGGATTAATCAATGAGATTGAGTTACCCATTCCCAATTTGGAATGGGCCTACAGGATCGCACATAAGAAAGTTCGATGATGCAGAATAAGTAGTCTTGCCTACAATAAGTATAATTGTTGTACTTAAATAAAGAAGATTTAATTAAATGGTTTAATTAAATGTTATTGAAAAGTTATGTGGTATTAATTAATAGTTAATTAATTACCTGGGAACAATTGGGATGGGCTGATAAATTAAGGGACTTAATTGCAATTGAAGTTCTTGACCCATCAGCCTGATCAATGGGTAATGGGTTGATCCATGGGCTTGGTGTATAACCCAAATCATTAAGGTATTATTTAATACTTATTTGGAATCAATAAATATTATTTAAATACTGATTTGGAATCAGTAAAATAATGTTTGGTAATAATACTGATTTGGATTATGACTAAAATTAGTTAAGTAATAATTGGATGATTACAATACTGATTTTGGAATTTGATCTCTACAAATATCCTAGGGATATTAATGTAGGATGATGATGATTTTGAATTAGAAAAAATCAGATCAGACAAAAAAATACACAAAATTCCCAAATTCTCTTTGTAGGCAAAATCGGCTAGCACCAGTCTGCATAGGCTTTCGTGCTTGAAAGTAGAGAGTTCTTCAAGGAAGGATTTTTGGTGGTGACAAACATAACCGGAGCAGAAGGCTTGGACTAACATCAAACAAGGATCCAGGTGCGGCAACCGATTACGCTACAAGGGTAAGCTTTAGAAACTTTAAACGTAGGATTAATTAAACACTAAATTTGAATAAGCATGAATCCACTGCGTAACTTTTTTTTGAAAATCATGCCTCCGATCACAACAGTGGTATCAGAGCTAGGCTCAGGTTTTTAGTGTTAAAATTAAAATTGATTTTGATTAAAATTAAATTGGATTTTTTTATTTTTAAAATTAATTTTAAATCGTGCTTTGAGAAAACAACAAGAAATTTTTTTCTGGGACATAATAAAAAAAATTTAATTTTCAAGAGAACTAGATTCTTTCGTTTCTTGATTTTGGCCTTCTCCCAAAATTACATTTTGGTCGCTCGCATCGCTCGTATCTCGCTGAAAAACCGTTTTAAAAAACTTTTGGTTTTGTTTTTATCACCGGAGATGGAATTGAATTCTGGTCTGTTGCGTCCTTAATTGAGAAATCGAATTAATTTTTGGGTTTGAAAATTTTTCACTGGGAAATTGCTTGGATTTTTGGGTTTTGTTTTTCGATCGAAAGAATGAAAGCTAGAATGGGCTCGTTTTGTTTTGAATTTTTACTGGGCAAAGTTGTTTTCATATCCTGGGCTACAAAATTATTTGGCCGGATTCTTTAATCGGTTTGGAATCATTTTTTAAACTGGGTTGTGAGGAATCTCACCGGAAAAAATTATCTTTTTGGGGTTTGTTTAGAACTTGACCGGAAAAACGTTCTTGTTGTGATGTTGTTTTAGTTTCTGGGTTTTAATGTTGCGCCAGAGAAATGACTTCGTCGGGAAAATAGGCCATCGGAAATGGTTTATGGGTTGGCTTGTTTCCTCTCCTCCATAATCGAAAAAAGCCAGAAAGGTTCCGGCTGAGCTTTATTTGAGGCGAGGATTCGGTCGGACTGAGAACGAGCAGCAGAAAATGTCGCCACTCCGTCTCTCTAAGTTAGAATGACCAGAAATCACGGCTGGAAATGTGTGGACTCTTCAAATGGCAGTCCTCGTCGTCCCAATAGAAGGTCGTGGAAGGGTGAGGTCAGCAACACACGAAAATCAGCCGGGGAAGATGACCGGAAACTGGAATCGGCCGGCTGGAAATAGAAGCCAGCGAAGAAAGGAGTTTGAGGGTGAAAAGGGTTGGCGGCGGCTAGGGTGAAGCCCTAGGGCTGATTTTACTAAAATACCCCGCCGCCCTATCAAACCCTAAAATGGAAACGGCGTGAGGCTGCAGCCCTAATTGGGCTAAAATGACTAGAATACCCCGCCACACCCTAATCCTAATGAGGCCAGATTTTAAAATGGTCTTAAAATTACAGAATAGCCCCTGGACTTTGAGTCCCCCTCAAAACCCTAGCCCATAATTTTATTTAAATTACCAAATTGCCCTAAAATTTAAAGAAAATTATTTTCTGATTTTTAAGTTTGGTAAGATTTCAAATTTTAATTTTGGAATAAAATCAAATCTTATCAAATTTTAGTTTTAAAATATTAAAATTAGATTTTAAGATCTTAAAATATCTTAAATTAGTTATCTTAATAAGATTAGGATAATTAGATCATAAATAGAATAATTAATTTGAAATTTGTTCTTTATTTATGCATTTAAATATGGTATGATTTATTTAAATGGTTTAAATATTTGCATACATATTTTGGTATGTTCATGCATCATTTATCATAAATGATTGAACAAGAAAAAGGAAAGATTGGTTAAAATTGATTATGACACAATCAATTTTAATTGTATAGAATATTTTGGAAATATTCAATTACACAATCTTTTAAATTAATTGGCTTAATTAAAACGGGCTTGTATGAGCATATGCATTTATGTGTTTTAAAGCATGAATTGGGCTTATTAATGTTTTAAAAGTTGGGGCCTGCGAGCCATTTGAATTTGGGCCTGTGTGCCTATTAAAATGATTATGTAATAGTTAGGCCCAAGAGAAGTTTCCAAGAGCAGTCCAAAGTGGAGCCCAGGACGGGAGCCCAACAATGAAGGCCTGAACATGAAGTCTTGTTACTTTAAGAGGCCCTGTAATAGACTAGATCCCAATTCATTGCTTTTATTCATTTTATTTATTTGATATGCAAATGAATGTTGAAAATGAAAATGCATGTTCAGCCGATCAAACTAAAATCCCAAAAATCCGAGTAGTTTTTGCTTCCATACTTGGGGGCCCGCCAGAGCGTCGAACGTCTGTGGACTTGGAGAGCCCAAGGGCCTCAGGTTTTCTTCGTGCGGCGAGTTGTCACATAATAAGTGCCCAACATTATCACTACCATTAATGAGTAGAAAAACTTTTTGGGTATTAGATGCTCAACTTTATCACTACCACTTGTTATGGAAAAACTGTATGGGTATCAATTGATGTGCTGCCTTGAGGGATGGTTTGACTTGGGAAAATTAATGCTAGATTGACCCGATAAGTTGACTAGGGATTAATTTTGCAAAGGTAGGATGGTGTCAAACATTTGGAATGTTCATCCTATCAACGAAAAGTTGCATGGTATGCAATTGGAAAGCGTTAGATTACATGGAATGTAATTTGAACGTTGCCTACCAAAAGAGCCCAATCCCTACGATACTTGCCAAAGCAAGACTGTGGTTAACTCTTTGTGAATTTTTGGCCCACAATCTAGCACCAACACAAAATTGTTTGGGATTTCAATTTTGGCTATTGTGGAAAATGATTTTAAAACTCATCCTAATATTTTGTATTTATTCTTTGTAGAAATGGCATCATCTAGCACTAATGTTGTTTCAAACTTCACTCTAAGAAGTATATTGGATAAAGACAAATTGGTTTGACCAAACTTCTTAGACTGGGAAAGAAACTTGAGAATTGTTCTCAAGCAAGAAAGGAAGCTACATGTCTTAGAGACTGTTTTACCTTAACCACCATAGAATGCCACGGCTACTGTTCAGCGAGCATGGGATAAGCCGAAAAGTGATTCCGATGATGTGACGTGCTTAATGCTCGCGTCTATGATAGGCGAGCTTCAAAAGAAGTTCATGAATTTGGAAGCGTTTCGGATTTATGAGTCACTGACGGAAATGTTTCGTGAACAAGCCCGTATCTTTGTTATCTAAATAAATCTTTCTATGTCCACCTCATGGGTATTAGATACCAGATGTGCGGCTCACATTTGTACTAATGTGCAAGGACTCAGAAATAGAAGGATGACAAGGAAAGGTGAAGTTGATCTCCGAGTGGGCAACGGGGCAAGGGTTGCTGCTATTGAAGTGGGAGATTACACTTTATCTTTACCTTCCGGTTTAAACATTGAACTTGAGAATTGTTATTATGTACCTGCTTTGAGCAGGAATATTATTTCAATTTCTTGTTTGGATATTAAAGGATTTCGTTTTATTATTGGTAATAATTCGTTATCTTTATATCGGAATGATGTTTTATACAAAGTTGCGAATTTGTGCAACGGCTTGTATGTCTTGGATTTGAGCCAAGAAAGACCAGTCTATAACATTGAAAAGAAGGCTAAATCAATTAAAATTGATATGAGTCCAACTTATCTCTGGCACTGTCGTTTAGGCCATGCAAACGAGAAACGAGTTCAAAGACTTCACAAGGATAGAGTGCTAGGGTAATTTGATTTCGAATCGTATGACACATGTGAACCCTGTTAGCAAGGAAAAATGACAAAGAGTCCTTTCAACAAGAAATGCGAAAGAACTAGTGAGCTATTGGCCCTAATACACACGTATGTATGTGGACCAATGAGCACACAAGCCAGAGGTGGATTTGAATACTTCGTCACTTTTACTGATGACTATAGTAGATATGGTTATGTCTACTTAATGAGGTATAAAAGTGAAAATTTTGAAAGGTTCAAAGAGTTTAAAAATGAAGTAAAGAATCAGTTGGATAGAAGGATTAAGGCTATTCGCTCCGATCGGGGAGGTGAATACCTTAGTGATGAGTTCGATGGCTATCTAAAACAGTGTGGAATTGTTTCACAGCTAACTCCATCAGGAACACCTCAATGGAATGGTGTATCCGAAAGGAGAAATCAGACCTTATTAGATATGATTCGATCAATGATGGGCCAAACAACTCTCCCTAGATCCTTTTGGAATTATGCTCTCCTTTCTGCTGCGTACTTATTGCATCGTATTCCATCTAATGCAGTAGATAAGACTCCATATGAGATATGGATGGGTCGGAAGCACTATATGTCCTATCTACGAGTTTGGGGTTGTCAAGCTCATGTAAAACGATTACAAAGTAATAAGCTTGAACCTAAAACTGACAAATGCCTATTTGTGGGATATCCTAAGGAAACCAAAGGATATCAATTCTATAACCCAAATGAGAACAAAGTGTTCGTTGCTCGAGGAGCTACTTTTTTAGAGAAGGAATTTCTGTACAAGAAAGACAGTGGGAGTAGAATCGAACTCGGAGAAGTTCAAAAACCACAAGAAAATGTAGAACAATCTACAAAAACTCATATGGAAGTTGACATGGAAACTCATGAAGATGAGCAACCTGAGCCAACAACACCAGAACCTAGAAGATCTGGTAGATCTCGTCACCAACTCGAGAGATACAGATTTCTCGTGACTGACGATCAAGATTTGATCTTGGTGGACTCTAATGAGCTCGCAAACTACAAACAGGTTTTAGAAAGTCCAGATTTGGATAAATGGCTGTAAGCCATGGAATCTGAAATGCAATCCATGAGGGACAATAAAGTGTGGACTTTGATTGACTCTCCTGTTCAGCCAAAGGTTGTCGATTGCAAGTGGATTTTCAAATTAAAACCTGACGGGACCTTCAAGGCACGACTAGTGGCTAAAGGTTTCAGACAGACTCATGGTGTTGACTATGATGAAATCTTCTCCTCTGTCATGATGCTCAAGTCCATTAGGACAATGCTTGCCATAGCAGCATATTTTGACTATGAGGTATGGCAGATGGATGTTAAGACGGCTTTCCTGAATGGAAACCTACTCGAGGATGTTTATATGAAACAACCCAAGGGATACATTGATCAAAAGCATCCTAATCGAGTATGTAAGCTTCAGAGGACCATCTATGGACTAAAGCAAGCATCTCGAAGTTGGAATCTTCATTTTGATGAGGAAGTAAAAGGTTACGGATTCATCAATAACGAAGATGAGCCTTGTGTTTACAAGAAAGTTAGTGGGAGTAAGATTGTTTTCCTTGTCCTATATATGGACGACATCCTGCTCATAGGAAATGACATTCCCTTGATGAAAGACATCAAACAATGGTTGGGGAGTGTATTTTCTATGAAAGACTTGAGAGAAGCCGAAATGATACTAGGTATCAAGATCTATAGAGATAGGTCTAAAAGGCTTCTAGGACTAAGTCAAGAAGGGTATATAGATAAGATATTGGAGAGGTTCAATATGTCTAATTCTAAGAATGGGATGGTACCATTCAGACATGGCCTCCTCTTAAAGAAGAACCAATGTCCTTATCATAAAGAGGAGAGGGATACGATGAGTAGAGTCCCATATACTTCGGCAATAGGATCTATCATGTATGCCATGTTATGTACCCGCCCGGATATCGCACATGCACTGAGCTTGACTAGCAGATACCAACAAGATCCAGGAATGGAGCATTGGACTGCAGTCAAGGCAATCCTGAAGTACTTGCTAAGAACTAAAGGATTAATGCTAGTGTACGGAGGACAAGAACAGCTCGTCGTACAAGGTTACGCCGATGCTGCTTTCCAAACTGATCAAGATGATATGAGGTCATAATCAGCCTGTGTTTTTGGCCTGAATGGCGGTGCGGTGAGTTAGAAAAGCTCGAAGCAAGATACCACTGTCGACTCTACAACAGAATCTGAGTATATTGCTGCATCAGATGCTACAAAGGAAGCTGTTTGGTTGAGGAAATTTGTGTCAGACATTAGAGTTTTACCGAGTATCCAAGATCCGATAGACCTCTTCTGTGATAATAACGGGGCCATCGTACAATCAAAGGAGCCCCGGTCACACCAAAAGACCAAACACATACTCAGACGTTATCACCTCATTCGAGAGATCGTCGATCGAGGAGATGTTAAAGTATGCAAATAGGGTCAGATGACAATATAGCAGATCCTCTCACAAAAGCTGTACCACAGTCAAAGTTTGAGAGACATGTAATAGAGCTTGGTCTTAAACAGTTTAGGACATAGCCCTTCAACGGGCAAGTGGGAGATTGTTAGTGTATGTGCCCTAATGAGGGCTATTTATGTAAATAAACTTTGAGGGTTATTTATGTAAATAAGATATATATCGTTTGTTTGATAATTTATCAAATGAGTTAATTTCATGATAATTATATTCTTGTTCATATTTAATTTCATGAAATCGATCTGCCAAAAGAAACACTCCATGGACCTATAGATCATGAGTAGTACTCGTACGAGGATCCTTAGACCAGAAATCACTATATGGTCTTAGGTGAATTGTAGTGTGCTTTGACATACGCCAAACGGGACCGTAACAGGTTGCCAACTACAGGTATGATTGGGTACACTATGAGTCACGCTAAGATATGTAGGTGAAGTGATGGAACTACAAATCTCTCTTAAGTGAGAGATGATATCCTGGCCACTTGATAGTGAACTGAGAAGTGCATGGCCATGCCCAAGGAATGATAAGGACATCATTTGCTTGATGGATTTGTTGGTTTATGTTTAGGCATTTAATCTAATTAAACGGCGGAATCCTAAACTATAAGGATCGGGTCTTACCCTTGAAGCGTAATTGGTTGCGCTCGTCGCCTGGCTCCTCTGAGAAGATGGCGTTTCTTCATCTTTCCTTTTAATACTTCCTTGAAGCGTCCTCTACTCTCAGGCACCGGAGTTCTTCGATGCTAGTAGATTCCTGTGAAGAAGTTTTGATGAGAGAGAGGGAGAAAATTTTCGAGAAAGAGGAAAATTTCTTTAGAAAACTATTTCCGTTTGAAAAATTATGTCCTCTCTTTCTCTCCCAGAGAATTCCTTTTAAAAAGGAAATTCTGATTTTCTAATCCCACAACCCCCGGGGTTGTTTTATTAAAATATATATTATAATAATATAATATAATATTTTATTTTTACTGGTTGGGTTTTACTTGACCCATGGATCAAACCATTTACCCATGGATCAGACTGATGGGTCAAGAACCTCAATTGCAACTAGGTCCCTTGATTTGTTAGTCTCTCTCAATTCTTCCTGAGTAATTAATTAACTATTAATTAATACCCCAAAACTTCTCAATAATATTTAATTAAACTATTTAATTTAATATTATTCTTCTAAGTATAACAATTATACCTAGTACCATCAAGAATATTCGAACTCACTTACGTGCAATCCTATAGGTCCATTCCAAATTGACAATGGATAAATTAATCTCACAGATTAATCCATTAATCATCAGTGGCCTCTAGCAAGACATGATGACTACTCAATTTAGAATGGATGGTCAAATGGTGATTCAACGCAACCTTTCTGAGCAAACTGCGTACGATCCTCTACATCGATATCCCGTTTAGCATAAGGCATGGAACCATCATCCTTATATAGCTAAACGTTTACTTGATCTTTTTGTGACACTGAATCAATCAAGCAAATGATATCCTTATCATTCCTTGGGCATGGTCATGCACTTTCAGTTCACTATCAAGTGGCCAAGATATCATCTCTCACTTAAGAGAGATTTGTAGTCCCATAACTTCACCTACATATCTTAGCGTGAATCATAGTGTACCCAATCATACCCGTGCTTGGCAACCTGTTACGGCCTCGTTAGGCGTATGTCAAAGCACATCACAATTCACCTAAGCCCATGTAGTGATTTTTGGTCTTAGGATCCTAGTACCAGTACTACTCAAAAGAATCACTCATGATCTAATTAGTCCATGGAGTGTTTCTTTTGGCGGATCAATTTCATGAATTTAAATATACACAAGGATATTACTATCATGAAATTAACTCATTTGATAAACAATCAATCAAGCGACAAATGTCTTATTTACATAAATACCCTTAAAGTATATTTACATAAATAGCCCTCATCAGGGCACATACACCAACAGGATTCAGTATCACTAAGAGATCAAGTAAACGTTTAGCTATATAAGGATGATGGTTCCATGCCTTACGCTAAATAGGATATCAATGTAGATGATCGTACGCAGTTTGCTCGGAAAGGTTGTGTTGAATCATTATTCGACCCTCCATTCTGAATTGGGTTGTCATTATGTCTTGCTAGAGACCACTAATGATTAATCAATGAGATTGAGTTACCCATTGACAATTTGGAATGGGCCTACAGGATCGCACATAAGAAAGTTCGATGATGCAGAATCAGTAGTCTTGCCTACAATAAGTATAATTGTTATACTTAAATAAAGAAGATTTAATTAAATATTATAGAAAAGTTATGTGGTATTAATTAATAGTAATTAATTACCTGGGAATAATTGAGATGGACTGATAAATCAAGGGACTTAATTGCAATTGAAGTTCTTGACCCATCAGCCTGATCCATGTGTCATGGCTTGATCCATGGGCTTGGTGTATAACCCAAATAATTAAGGTATTATTTAATACTGATTTGGAATCAGTAAAGATTACTTAAATACTGATTTGGAATCAGTAAAATAATATTTGGTAATAATACTGATTTGGAATATGACAAAAATCAGTTAAGTAATAATTAGATGATTACAATACTGATTTTGGAAATTTGATCTCTACAAATATCCAAGGGATATTAATGTAGGATGATGATGATTTTGAATTAGAAAAAATCAGATCAGACAAAAAAATACACAAAATTCCCAAATTCTATCTGTAGGCAAGATCGGCTAGCACCAGATCTGCGTAGGCTTTTGTGATTGAAACTAGAGAGTCCTTCAAGGAAGGATTTTTGGTGCTGACAAACGTAACCGGAGCAGAAGGCTTGGACCAACATCAAACAAAGATCCAGGTGCGGCAACCGATTACGCTACAAGGGTAAGCTTTAGAAGCTTTAAACGTAGGATTAATTAAACACTAAAATGGAATAGGCATGAATACGTTGCGTAAATTTTTTTTGAAAATCATGCCTCCGATCCCAACAAACACACTACTCATCTGGACACTAAGTGAATCCATAGGACTGGATAACCTCGTCAAAACGGATGTTCCAAGATCTGGATGCTTGCTTAAGTCCATAAATGGACCTCCTAAGCCTGCATACCTTGTGCTCTTAGCCCTGAACAATGAAACCCTCTGGTTGCTGCATAAAGATGGTCTCCTCAAGACTTCCATTAAGGAAAGCTGTCTTGACGTCCATCTGCCAAATCTCATAGTCCATGTGAGCAGCTATGGCCAAGAGAATCCGGATCGACTTAAGCATAGCTGCCAAGGAAAAGGTCTCCTTATAATCGATACCCTCTTTCTAAGTATACCCCTTCACCACAAGCCTATCCTTAAAGGTCTCAACCCTCCCGTTATATCCTCTCTTTTGCTTGTAGACCTATTTGCACCCAATAGGCCGAAACCCATCAGGAAGATCTACCAGCTCCCGAACCTGATTTGAGTCCATAGAACCCATCTGAGCAATCATCTCTCTCTGCCAGGAATCTGTATCTTTATCCTAGAGAGCCTCATTGTAGCTAACTGGGTCTGGTTCATGAGCGCCAGGGATAAAGTCCGAAGACTCACCCAAACCCATGTACCTCTCGGGCTGCCTGATAACCCTTTCACTACGACGAGGCGCAGCCTGTGCAAGAGCATCGTCTGTGATAGTGTGTGCAGTCTCTTGTAGTTTATCTTCCTGTACTCGTGCATCTGGAACAGTGGACTCACCCCTAAGCTCTTCCAATACTACCTTGCTCTTTGCCTTATGATCTAAAACATAGTCCTCCTCAAGAAATCTAGCATTGGTGCTCACCACCACCTTCTGATCCTGAGAACTATAAAACAGACCACCTTTCGCTCATTTGGGGTAGCCTACAAAAAACATAATCTCAGATCTCGTATCTAGCTTGGCTGTGTCTGCCTTAAGCACATATACTGGACAACCCCAAATCCTGAGATGCCTCAGACTATGCTTTTACCCAGTCCATAGCTCTACTGAAGTCGAAGACACAGACTTAGATGGCACGAGATTAAGGAGGTAACACGCTGACTCCAAGGCTAAACCCCAAAACGATATAGGCAATTCACTATAACTCATCATTGATCTAACCATATCCATAAGAGTCCTGTTCCTCCTTTCTGCTACACCATTCTGCTTGGGTGTGCCATGTGCAGACAATTGGGTCTGAATACCCTCCTCCGACAAATAGGACCTAAATTCACTAGAGAGGTATTCGCCACCGTGATCAGATTGCAAGGCCTTGATACTCTTACCCAGATGGTTCTTCACCTCAGCCTTAAACTCTTTGAACTTGCCAAAGTATTCAGACTTGTGGCGCATCAGGTATATGTGTCCATATCTAGAGTAATCATCCATGAAGAAATACTCGTAATCACCTCTAGCCTGAACTGCCATAGGCCCGCACAAGTCAGAATGAATCAACTCTAAAAGCTCCTTGGCCCTATACCCCTTTGCTTTGAAAGGACTTTTGGTCATCTTACCCTCCAAGCAGGACTCACAGGTCGGATAACTGTCAATATCCAATGAGTCCAAAGACCCATTATTGACCAACATTTCAATCCTACTAAGGTTGATTTGACCGAGTCTCAGGTGCCAAAGATAAGTTTGATTCAAAGGGGAAGACTCCTTTCTCTTATTATGATTCGATGACGAGTTACTAGTTTCTGTGTTTTGCATTACTGGGGAGTATGTCTTGATTAAAAACAGATTGTCAACTAATGTACCAGAACATATAAGCCTCTGTGTTTTTCAAATAAAAATAGAATTATCAAAAAAAACACTGATAACCATCCAAAAGAAGTTTATAAACTGAAAGTAAGTTCTTTCTAAAACTGGGTACATATAAACAATTTCTCAAATGTAAAATAGAGTCTGAAAAATAAAGATATAAAACTCCCACTGCAACAATAGAAACTCTGGTAATATCCCCAATGTAGACCTGCAACTCTCCCTCTCTAAGCAGCTGGGTCACTTAGAACCCCTGCAAAGAATCATAAACAAGATCAGTGGCTCCTGAATCCACACACCAAATATCTGTGGGAATTATCGCTAAACACATCTCAATAACTAGGGAAAATTTACACATACCTTGAGGCTTTGGGTAATCCTTCTTCCTGTGTCCAGCCTTGCCATATCTGAAGCACTTGACTTTCGGCTTATCGTTCTTGGCAATGTCTCCCTTAGGTCCATGATTAGCTGCTGCTTTCTGGCCCCTCTTCTTCTTGTGTTTCATTGTTTTGGGCCCAACAGATGAACCTGAGAGTCTAACAGTAGCCAAAGCTTACTTCTTCTCCGCGAAGAAGCCTTCAGCAGACACCAATGCAGTCATGACCTCGAGAAGTGAATATGAGAGCTTACCCATATTGTAGTTCAACCGAAATTGCTCAAAACTAAGGGGCAGGCTCTGGAGAATGATATTGACCTGTGTTTCCCTATCAATATCACCTCCAAATACCTCGATCTTATTGATGCAGCTTATCATGCCCAGTACGTGATCCCTTACTGAAGAGCCCTCAGCCATCCAAGCATTCATGAGTTTCCTCATAGCTGACTGCTTAGCTACCCTACCTTATGTCCAAACATCTCCCTAAGGTTGAGCATCATATCGTAGGCTAAGGTAAACAACTGATGCTGGTGCTGTAGTACACTCGACATAGAATCCAAGATGTAGCACCTCGTCATCTCATCTGCCTTCTATGACCTCGTATATGGCTCTCGCTGCTTAGGGGTGCCATCATTGTTGGGTTTAGGGGGCACTCCTCAGTGACAACGTACATGTAACCTGTGGCAGTAAGGACAATATCCAGGTTATGTTTCTAGTCAATGTAATTAGGACCCGTAAGTTTGTTCTGATTCAGTATGATAGCTAGCGGGTTGTACGACATATCAACAAATTGAAAAAATAAATAGTCAGGTTTCAGTATTCTTTTTCAAAAATATTGATATTCTCAAAAAATAACATAATCTCCCACCGACATCTCTCACATTGGGATTAACGTAGGTCACGTTAGGTAAACATCTACGCCAACCCATATTCGTTCGAGAAGAACCAAAGTTCACTAATTCCATTATCTGACCAACGATATTATGATCAATAAAATTAATGAAAGATTATCTGCCCGGGCCTAGCCAGAAACTCACTTTCGTGCTATGTATTCCAGAATTGGAATCTTTGGCCAGGCCTAGACGCTAGTACAATCGCTATTCCAACCCTTTTGAAATAACATTGCGCTGGATCTGGGTTTGCACTTATTTGATTTACCACGCAACAAAAATTCTTAATTAAAACGGAATCATAAGAATTACCAATTGAAGCGTTCACTCAGGTGATTCTCTTGTATGCCTCAAGACTTTGCTTGTATGTTGTGTGGGCAGCAATCTAACTGGCAATTTCATCAGCTAATCACCACAATCCACCTGCCAAAAAATTCCAGCACTGCTGCACCTGGCAGGTACAAATCACGCACCTCCCGGAGAGAGAGAGAAAGCTACACTTTGCTACCAAAAATCAAGTAGAATTTTGGCTGCTTTTAGCTATGGAAGATCCGAATTCTAGAGAGAAGTTTTCTCTCTCTAGGATTTTTTCTCTCCAAGTTTTCTTGTCTTAAAAACTTATGAACAGTAAATTTAATTGTGTGTCTTGAATAGCTAATCCTTTGTCTATATATAGAGTTACAAGAGAGACCCCAAGTTGGTTTAGGATTGGCCTTCCTACTAGGTTGATACAGGGATTCACTTATCCCAATCCAGTTCCTGATATGATTCACAACCAACTGATACAGGGATTTACTTATCCCAAACCAGTTCCTGGTATAATTCACAACCAACTGATACAAGAATTCACTTATCCCAAACCAATTCCTGGTATGATTCACAACCAACTGATACAGGGACTCACTTATCCCAAACCAGTTCTTGGTATGATTCACAACCAACTGACACAAGGATTAATTAATTACTTAATTAATTAAATCTACCTTTGTCAATAACCCAATACATAATTAATCGTACCACTAATAGATTAATTATGGCACTACCATCCTACACCAGAATTGCTTCCGGAATAACTTAATTAATTTTATTCATAATCTCCCCACATCAAAGATATAGTGCTCGTTAATATATTAATTTATTGATAAATTAATTAATTAACCTCTTTAATTTCGAGACTAGTACCACTTGACCTTGTTACTATACTGCACATAAGTCCGCTTGCCGGGTTTAGTATAATAAACTTTACGAGCTCATCTCGGGAGCACAATCACCCCGGACGCACCGGTACATGATTTCCTTTCGACAAGCAGCAGCACACCAAACAACTAAACACACGCACCCAACCTACTGAGATTATTGGCCACAATTGACCTCACCCAATGGAAAATCAAAGTACATTATGTTTAATCCTCATGGCCGCTCGAGTCTATAGATTAAGAGATAGAATACCAATAATGATTTTTTTCTATTAAATCAGTACAAGGCAAATCATTCCTGTTGGTCAAGTTCAATACGCCCCGGGCATATCTATATGATTCAATTAGTTTAGACAAACCAATTATCCGAATTACATAATAACCTAAACCAACAGGTTGTCCAAAGCTGTCTCGGTTACGAACCTTATTTATATATTATGTCTTTTAATCAATGATGAGATCTACTGTGTCACACAAGACACCTCATCATCTAACTACATAATACAAGTGGACAATTAATGCACAACAAAATATAACTAAAACATAAATCGATATATTAACTGGGAAAAAGTACAACACAAGCATAGCTTATGTTTTCAACTCCAACAATCTCCCACTAATACTTAAGTTGTGCTTTAAGTATACATCTACATTCAACTCCTATACAATCTGCTACTATATATCTAGAAAAACTGTCATGGCTCTCCTAAGTATCTGATCCACATGCCCTCCACGTGAGCCTCAAAGACTTTTGAAGTCAATGTCTTTGTGAATGGATCTGCAAGGTTATACTCTGATGCTAACTTGGCCAAGACCGCGTCTTTCCTCTTTAGGATATCTCATATCAGGTGGTACTTGCGATGTATATGTTTACTCGCCTTGTGGGCTCGTGGTTCCTTCGAGTTTGCTACTGCACCGTTGTTATCACAATACACCGTGATAGACTTCTGCAAACCAAGAATCACATCTAAGTCCACTAGGAAGTTCTTGAGCTATACTGCTTCTTTCGCTGCCTCTGATATGGCAAAGTATTCAGCCTCTATGGTAGAATCCGCCATGCATTTCTGCTTAACACTTTGCCAAACTATGGCTCCACATAGGCTCTTCTCCCTATCGCCTTGGAAATCTGAATCTGTACCTCGGGGTACCGGCTCAGGCGCTTGATAGACCAGCACTTGGTCTCTCATTCTGCACAAATACTTGAGAATGCATTTTACTGCCTCCCAATGAGCTTTCCCGGGGTTACTCTGATATCTACTTACCATGCCCACGGTATAACAGATATCAGGCCTCGCTCACAACATGGCATACATGAGACTTCCTACTGCCGAAGCATAAGGAACTACCTTCATGGCCTCTATCTCCTCAAAAGTCTTGGGAAACTATTCCTTAGATAGATGCACTCTGTGTCTAAAAGGTAGAAAACCTTTCTTGGAGCTCTGTATATTAAAACAGGCCAGAATTGTATCTATATACAAAGTTTGTGAGATCATTAATGAATGTTTCCTACAATCTTGAATTATCTTTATCCCAATGATATGTTTCTCTTCCCCTAGGTCCTTCATATCAAAGTACTTGGACAGCCATACCTTTAAGTCTGATAACACTTTCTTGTTGTTGTCAATCAATAGAATGTCATCTACGTAAAGCACGAGAAACACCACTGAGTTTCTATCATATCTGCGGTACACACATTGCTCATCCAGACACCGAGTAAATCCGTAGGACTGGATTACCTCATCAAACAGGATGTTCCAAGATCTGGATGCCTGCTTAAGTCCGTAAATTGACCTCTTAAGCCTGCAAACCTTATGCTCATAGACTTTTTCAATGAATCCCTCTGGTTGCTGCATGAAGATGGTTTCCTCAAGACTTTCATTTAGGAAAGCTGTCTTGACATCCATCTGTCAAATCTCATAATCTAAATGAGCAGCTATGGCCAAGAGAATAGCATTGCTACCGGGGAGAAGGTTTCCTCATAATCAATTCCCTATTTCTGAGTATACCCCTCTGCCACCAGCCTAGCTTTAAAGGTTTTCACCTTTTCTTCAGGTCATTTCTTACGTTTAAAAACCCACTTGCATCCAATGGGCTTAAACCCATCAAGCAGGTCCACAAGCTCTTAGACTTAATTGTGGTCCATTAACCCCATCTTGGATATCATAGCCTTACGCCATGATTCTGCATCTTTATCTTGGAGAGCCTCAATGTAGTTAACCTGGTCAGGTTCAGGCGCCGCTGGGACTTGGTCTGTTGCCTGTCCCATGCCAATGAACCTGTCGGGCTGTCTCACAACCCTTCCACTACGATGATGCACCACCTGTGTAGGTGCATCTGAAAGATTTCGGTAGGATCTGGGTTTGCACTTGCTCGATTTACCACGCAACAAAAATTTCTATTAAAGCGAAATCTTAGAAAAGTACCTTTGAAGCGTGCACTTGGTGATTCTCTCGTATGCCTCAAGACTATGACTTCATGTTGTGTGGGCAACGAACTAGAAGTCAATTGATCAGCTACTCACCACAATCCACCTGCTAGAAAACTCTAGCCCCGTAGCACCTGGCACGTACTATAAACGCACCGCCCACAGAGAGAGAAAGCTACACGCAGCTGGTATAGACCAAGGCCAAAATTTCAGCCACTAGAAACTCAAAAACCAGCTGCACACTTTCTTGAAAATTCGACTTGGAGAGAGAAACGTTTTCTCTCTCTAGAATTTTCTCTCTAGAAATCCTGTGGATTACTTGTGTTAATTGTTGTATCTGAATGACTGATCCCTTGTCTATTTATAGAGTTACGAGAGAGACTCCAAGTTGGTTTAGGATTGGTCTTCCTACTGGGTTTCTGTTTTCCTTCAATCCTGTTTCTGGACTGATACAGATTCTGTTTCCTTCAATCCTGTTCCTGGACTGATAAACTCCCAACTGTCACGGGGATTCACTTATCCCAATCCAGTTCCTGGGATGAATCACTCCCAACTGACACAGGGATTCACTTATCCCAATCCAGTTCCTGGGATGATTCACAACCAACTGACACAAGGATTAATTAATTTCTAAATTAATTAAATCTACCTTTGTTAACAACCCAATACATAATTAATCGTACCACTAACGGATTAATTATGGCACTACCAACCTACACCAGAATTGCTTCCGGAACAACATAATTAAATTATATTCATAATCTCCCCACATCAAAGATATAGTGCTCGTTAATTCATTAATTTACTGATAAATTAATTCATCAACTTCTTCAATTCTGAGACTAGTACCACTCGACCTTTTTACTATACCGGACATAAGTCCACCGGCCGGGTTTAGTATAATAATCATTTCGAGCTCATCTCGGGAGCACCATCACCCCGGATTCACCGGTACATGGTTTCCTTTCGACAAGCAGCAGCACACCAAGTAACTAAACACGCGTACCCAACCTACCGAGATTATTGGCCACAATTGACCTCACCCTTTGGCAGATCAAAGTACACTATGTCTAATCCTCATGCCCGCTCGACTCTAGGGATTTAGAGATAGAATACAAGGATCGATTTGTCTATTAAATCAGTATAAGACAAATCATTCCTAAGAGTCAAGTTCAATATGCCCCGGGTATATCTATATGATTCAATTAGTTTAGACAAACTAATTATCTGAATCACATAATAACCTAGACCGACAGTTTATCCAAAGCTGTCTCCGTTACGAACCTCATTTATATATTATGTCTTTCAACCAATGATGAGATCTACTGTGTCACACCAGACACCTCATCATCTACTTACATAATATAAATGGATGATTAATGCACAACTAAATATGACTGAAACACAAATCGATATATTAAACTGGGAAAATGTACAACACAAGCATAGCTTATGTATTCAAATCCAACAAAATCCCACTAATACTTAAGCTGTGCTTTAAGTATACAATTACATACAATCCTACCCAATCTGCTGCTATCTATCTAGAAAAACTGTCAAGGCTCTCCTAAGCATCTGATCCCCATGCCCTTCACGTGAGCCTCAAAGACTTTTGAAGTCAATGTTTTCGTGAATGGATCTGCAAGGTTATCCTCTGATGCTATCTTAGCCATGACCACGTATACCCTCTTTACGATGTCTCGTATCAGGTGGTACTTGCGCTGTATATGTTTACTCGCCGTGTGGGCTCATGGTTCCTTCGAGTTTGCTACTGCACCGTTGTTATCACAATATACCGTGATAGACCGCTGCAAACCAGGAATCATATCTAAGTCCACTAGGAAGTTCTTGAGCCATACTGCTTATTTCGCTGCCTTTGATATGGCAACATACTCAGCCTCCATGGTAGAGTATGCCCCGCATTTCTGCTTGACACTCTGCCAAACTATGGTTCCACCTCCTAGAGTAAACACATACCCTGAGGTAGACTTGCTCTTGTCCCTGTCGCATTGGAAATCTGAATCTGTGTAACCTCGGGGTACCAGCTCAGATGCCTGATAGACCAGAACTTGGTCCCTCGTTCTGCACAAATACTTGAGAATGCATTTTACTGCCTCCCAATGAGCTTTCCCGGGGTTACTCTGATATCTGGTCACCATGCCAACGGCATAACAGATATCAGGCCTCGTACACAACATGGCATACGTGAGACTTCCTACTGCTGAAGCATATGGAACTGTCTTCATGGTCTCTATCTCCTCAACAGTCTTAGGAGACTGTTCCTTAGATAGAAACACTCCATGCCTGAAAGGTAGAAAACCTTTCTTGGAGTTCTGCATGTTAAAACGGGCCAGAATCATATCTATGTATGAAGCTTGGGAGAGCGTTACTGAACGTTTCCTACAATCTTGATCCCAAGGATATGTCCCGCTTCCCCTAAATCCTTCATATCAAATTGCTTGGACAGCCATGCCTTTACGTCTGATAACACTTTGTTGTTGTTGCCAATCAATAGAATGTCATCTACGTAAAGCACAAGAAACACCACTGAGTTTCCATCGCGTCTGCGATATACACATTGCTCATCCGGACACTGAGTAAATCCAAAGGACTGGATTACCTCATCAAACCGGATGTTCCAAGATCTGGATGCCTGCTTAAGTCCATAAATAGACCTCTTAAGCCTGCAAACCTTATGCTCTTGGCCTTTTTCAATGAATCCCTCTGGTTGCTGCATAAAGATGGTTTCCTCAAGACTTCCGCTAAGGAAAGCTGTCTTGACATCCATCTGCCAAATCTCATAATCCATATGAGCAGCTATGGCCAAGAGAATCTGGATCGACTTAAGCATGGCTACCGGGGAGAAGGTTTCCTCATAATCGATTCCCTCATTCTGAGTATACCCCTTCGCCACTAGCCTAGCTTTAAAGGTTTCCACCTTCCCGTCAGATCCTCTCTTACGTTTGTAGACTCACTTGCATCCAATGGGCTTAAACCCATCAGGCAGGTCCACAAGCTCCCAGGCTTGATTGTGGTCCATTGACCCCATATCGGATATCATTGCCTTACGCCAAGATTCTGCATCTTTATCTCGATGCGCCTCATTGTAGTTAACTGGGTCAGGTTCAGGCATACCTGGGACTAGGTCTAAAGCCTCTCCCATGCCAACGAACCTGTCTGGCTGTCTCACAACCCTCCCACTACGACGAGGCACCGCCTGTGTAGGCGCATCATCTGTGATCTCATGTGCAGTGTGTGGTGTATCTACTTGTGCTGGTGCATCAGGATTAGTAATTTGTCGTCTAAGCTCTTCTAGTACTATCTTACTCTTGGGCTTGTGGTCTAAGACATAGTCCTCTTCTAAAAATCTAGCGTTGGTACTTACCACCACCTTCTGATCTTTAGGACTATAGAATAGACAACCTTTCGTTCCCCTAGAATATCCTACAAACAGCATTAATTCTGTTCTTGCATCTAACTTAGCCGTATCTGCCTTAAGCACATGTGCTGGGCAGCCCCAAATTCTGAGATGTCTTAGACTGGGCTTCCGCCCGTTCCACAACTCTACTGGGGTTGAAGGCACGGTTTTAGATGGTACAAGATTAAGAATATACATTGCTGTTTCCAAGGCATATCCCCATAACGAACTTGGCAAATCACTATAGCTCATCATGGACCTAACCATTTCCATAAGAGTTCGGTTCCTCCTTTCTGCTACACCATTCTACTGTGGCGTGCCAGGTGCAGACAACTGAGACTGAATTCCTACCTCAGTGAGGTAATCTCAAAATTCATGGGACAGGTACTCCCCACCACGATCTGAACGCAATGTCTTGATACTCTTACCATGATGCTTCTCCACATCTGCCCGAAACACTTTGAACTTGCCAAAACTTTTGGACTTGTGGCGCATTAGGTAAATGTATTCGTACCTAGAGTAGTCATCCGTGAACGTCACGAAATACTCATATCCCCCTCGTGCCTAGACCGTCATAGGTCCACACAAGTCAGAATGAATCAACTCTAATACTTCTTTAGCTCTATAGCCTTTTGCTTTAAAAGGTCTCTTGGTCATCTTACCTTCCAAGCAAGATTCGCAGGTTGCATAACTGTCAATATCTAATGAACCCAAAGGTCCATCATTGACCAACCTTTGAATCCTACTAAGGTTTATATGACCTAGCCTTAGATGCCAAAGATAGGTTTGATTCATTTCAGAAGGTCTCTTCCTCTTATTAATGTTGGATACTGAGCTATCTATTTCTATGTTTTGCGCTACAGGGGAGTTAGAGTTAACCACAAACAAATTGTCCGCCAATGAACCAGAACAAATAAGTTTTCCATTTCTTCTAATAACAACACAGTCATCAGAAAAAATAAACTTATACCCGTTCTTCAAGAGTTTAGAAACCGAAATCAAGTTCTTTCTAAAACTCGGTACATAAAGACAAGTAACTAACTCCAAGCTAGAATTTTTGAAATTCAACTTAACTACTCCCACTGCTTCTACTGACACTCTTGTAGTGTCGCCCAAGTAGATATCCAATTCACCTTCTCTAAGCTTCTTGGTTACTTGGAACCCTTGCAAAGAATTACAAACATGGTCAGTGGCACCTGAATCCACACACCAAGTATCTGTGGGAATCACCGCTAAACATGTCTCAGTAATTAAGGCATAATTTATCGTACTTATAAGCTTTGGACAATCCGCTTTCCAATGTCCCGTCTTATTGCACTTGAAGCACTTATCTTTCGACTTCTTCTTTGCAATATCTGGCTTAGCACAATTTGTGCCTTTTTAGCTACTCCCTCGAGCTTTCTCTTCTTCTTTCCTGCCTCCGGCTCAGAAGAAGATTCTAAAGCTTTGACTGCGACTAAAGCTTGCTTCTTCTCTTGAAGAAGACTTTTAGTCACCATCAACTCTGCCAAGAGCTCGGATGAACTCCACAATATCTTACTTATGTTGTAGTTCAACCAAATCCGCGCCGCCATCAACTCTGCCAAGAGCTCGGATGAACTCCACAACATCTTACTTATGTTGTAGTTCAACCGAATCCGCTCATAGCTTTGAGGAAAGCTCTGGAGGACAATATCGGCTTTGGTTTCACCAACGATTTTGCCTCCCACTACCTCAACCTTGTTGATGTTACTAATCATGTCAATGACACGATCTCTCACAGGAGCGCTCTCAGCCCTAAGGACAATGTCCAAGTTACGACTTCCATCGACATTATTAATTCCAGTTTAATTGTTGTTTTTCAAAATAGCAGCTAAAGGATTGAATGCCATATCGATTTAAACTGGAAAGTAACCAAACAGTGTTTCAGTTATATATGCTAGAATTTTCGAAAACATGAAAATTCAATTAATTATTGATTTCCCTCAAAACAATAATATTAATCCACCAACGTCTCATCCACTGGGATTCTCGCAAGCCACGCAGTGTGGACGTTTACGCTAACCCACATTCGTTTGAGAAGAACCAAGTTCATTAACTACACTATCTGACCAACGATCTTTTGATCAATGTAGCTAATAGTCGGTGCTTTCAGCCGTATAAGTAAGCAGCGTAACCTCGCTGGACGAATACTGCAGATCATACACTAAGTGTGTGCCATTACGTGACTTCTGAGTTTGTTACCTCAGGATAGTGCGCCTCAGATGGAGAGGGTGTCGCATTTCTCCTAGTTAAACTTGCTCTAGTCATCTTACTCAGAAGCTCATAGTCTAGCGATCTCGGGGCTGGACTCATCCGAATAGAGGAAGGCCCTAATGCCAATGCGCAAGCCCACCCACATCGCATATGAACCCGTAATGGTGGCCATGGGGATATAACACAACCCGCTCCCACTTAGATTTCCAAATTGAGGGTTTTTCCGGTTCTAAAATGCAATTAACTAACCTAAGTTATGTGCAACCATAAAACCAGACATGCTTTAATTCATGCATCTAAAATACAGCATAAAAATTAAAACAATAAATACGGGAAATAAATTCGAAAAAATAAATTTCCCGACTATTATGGTTTTAATTGCTTCCATCTTCTGCCTTGATCTCGTGTCCCGTCACGTCACTCGATGGAGAGAGTCTTGAATTTCAAAAAATGAAAACTGGAGGAAAAACGGGCCGAAAACAGCCCGAACAGCTCGCACGGGCCGTGCGCGCGGCCCAGCGCTCGCGCGCGCTCGCACAGCCCGCCCAGGCCACGCGCGCGCGGCGCTGCGCCCGTGCGCCTGCGTGCCCGCACGGCCTGCACTGGCCGTGCGCGCGCAGGCCTGGGCGCCTACGCGCCCGGGCGCCCGCACGGCCGCACGGGCCGTGCGCGCGCGGCAGCTGCTGCTGGCCACCCGGCAGGCGCGACTTGCTGCCGGCGGTCGTCGCCGGCGTCACCTCCTGCCGCCAACTCCTCCTTCGCTTTTTCCCAAGCTATTTGGTCTTCTTGCAATTCGTTCTGGGTTTTCCTGGGTTTCTTCAAATTCATGATAACCCAAAAACCCACGAATCCAAGTCGCCCACCATAACGCCTTCGATTACAAAAAAAAATAATTTTCCTACTACAAGGCATTCTAGGAAAATTAAATAATCGAAATTACATAGAAAAAATCCTACTACAGATTTGATCTAATCCTATACGGCTTCCAGCACGTGGTTATACTATTACAAACATTCATAATAAAATTAAATCCGGACATGTCCCGGAGTTTAATTAAAAACCATACAAACGTAACCATAATAGTCGGGATTCTAAACCACCTGCAATTAAAACCATGTAATAAATCGAACAAGCACAGAACCCCCTAAACCAGGCTCTGATACCAATTGAAAGATTTCGGTAGGATCTGGGTTTGCACTTGCTCGATTTACCACGCAACAAAAATTTCTATTAAAGCGGAATCTTAGAAAAGTACCTTTGAAGCGTGCACTTGGTGATTCTCTTGTATGCCTCAAGACTATGACTTCACGTTGTGTGGGCAACGAACTAGAAGTCAATTGATCAGCTACTCACCACAATCCACCTGCTAGAAAACTCTAGCCCCGCAGCACCTGGCACGTACTATAAACGCACCGCCCGCAGAGAGAGAAAGCTACGCGCAGCTGGTATAGACCAAGGCCAAAATTTCAGCCACTAGAAACTCAAAAACCAGCTGCACACTTTCTTGAAAATTCGACTTGGAGAGAGAAACGTTTTCTCTCTCTAGAATTTTCTCTCTCTAGAAATCCTGTGGATTACTTGTGTTAATTGTTGTATCTGAATGACTGATCCCTTGTCTATTTATAGAGTTACAAGAGAGACTCCAAGTTGGTTTAGGATTGGTCTTCCTACTGGGTTTCTGTTTTCCTTCAATCCTGTTTCTGGACTGATACAGATTCTGTTTCCTTCAATCCTGTTCCTGGACTGATACACTCCCAATTGTCACAGGGATTCACTTATCCCAATCCAGTTCCTGGGATGAATCACTCCCAACTGACACAGGGATTCACTTATCCCAATCCAGTTCCTGGGATGATTCACAACCAACTGACACAAGGATTAATTAATTTCTAAATTAATTAAATCTACCTTTGTCAATAACCCAATACATAATTAATCATACCACTAACGGATTAATTATGGCACTACCAACCTACACCAGAATTGCTTCCGGAACAACTTAATTAAATTATATTCATAATCTCCCCACATCAAAGATATAGTGCTCGTTAATTCATTAATTTACTGATAAATTAATTCATCAACTTCTTTAATTCCGAGACTAGTACCACTCGACCTTTTTACTATACCGGACATAAGTCCACTGGCCGGGTTTAGTATAATAATCATTTCGAGCTCATCTCGGGAGCACCATCACCCCGGATTCACCGGTACATGGTTTCCTTTCGACAAGCAGCAGCACACCAAGTAACTAAACATGCGCACCCAACCTACCGAGATTATTGGCCACAATTGACCTCACCCTTTGGCAGATCAAAGTACACTATGTCTAATCCTCATGCCCGCTCGAGTCTAGGGATTTAGAGATAGAATACAAGGATCGATTTGTCTATTAAATCAGTATAAGACAAATCATTCCTAAGAGTCAAGTTCAATATGCCCTGGGCATATCTATATGATTCAATTAGTTTAGACAAACTAATTATCTGAATCACATAATAACCTTGGCCGACAGTTTATCCAAAGCTGTCTCGGTTACGAACCTCATTTATATATTATATCTTTCAACCAATGATGAGATCTATTGTGTCACACCAGATACCTCATCATCTACTTACATAATATAAATGGATGATTAATGCACAACTAAATATGACTGAAACACAAATCGATATATTAAACTGGGAAAATGTACAACACAAGCATAACTTATGTATTCAAATCCAACAGCATCATCTGTGATCTCATGTGCAGTGTGTGGTGTATCTACTTGTGCTGGTGCATCAAGATTAGTAGTTTGTCTCTTAAGCTCTTCTTGTACTATCTTACTCTTGGGCCTGTGATCTAAGATATAGTCCTCTTCCAAAAATCTAGCGTTGGTACTAACCACCACCTTCTGATCTTTAGGACTATAAAACAGACCACCTTTCATTCCTCTAGGATATCCTACAAACATCATTAATTTAGTTCTCGCATCTAACTTGGCTGCATCTACCTTGAGCACATGTGCTGAGCAACCCCAAACTCTGAGATGTCTTAGACTGGACTTGCGCCCATTCCACAAGTCTACTGGGGTTGAAGGCACGATTTTAGATGTACAAGATTAAGAATATACACCGTTATTTCTAAGGTATATCCCCAGAACAAACTTCGCAAATCACTATAGCTCATCATCGACCTAACCATTTCCATGAGAGTTCAATTCCTTCTTTCTGCTACACCATTCTGCTGTGGCATGCCAGGTGTAGACAACTGAGACTGAATTCCAACCTCACTGAAGTATTCTCAAAATTCATGGGACAGGTACTCCCCACCACGATCTGATTGCAGTATCTTAATACTCTTACCATGATGCTTCTCCAAATCTGCCCGAAACTCTTTAAACTTGCCAAAACATTCGGACTTGTGGCGCATTAGGTAAATGTACCCATACCTTGAGTAGTCATCCGTGAAGGTCACGAAATACTCAAACCCACCTCGTGCTTGGACCGACATTAGTCCACACAAGTCAGAATGAATTAACTCTAGTACTTATTTGGTTCTATAACCTTTTGCTTTAAAATGTCTCTTGGTCATCTTACCCTCCAAGCAAGATTCGCATGTTGAATAACTATCAATCTCTAATGAACTTAAAGGTCCATCATTAACCAACCTCTGAATCCTACTAAGGTTTATATGACCTAGCCTGATATGCCAAATATAGGTTCGATTCATTTCAAAAGGTTTCTTCCTCTTATTAATGTTAGATAAAGAGCTATTTGTTTCTATGTTTTGCACAACAGGTGAGTTAGAATTAACCACAAACAAATTGTCAACCAATGAACCAGAACAAATAAGTTTTCCATTTCTTCTAATACCAACACAGTCATCAGAAAAAATAAACTTGTAACTGTTCTTTAAGAGTTTTGAAACCGAAATAAGGTTCTTTCTAAAACTCAGTATATAAAGACAATTAACTAACTCTAAACTAGAATTCTCGAAATTCAGAGTAACTACTCCCACTGCTTCTACTGACACTCTTGTAGTGTCGCCTAAGTAGATATCCAATTCGCATTCTCTAAGCTTCTGGGTTCCTTGGAACCCTTGCAAAGAATTACAAACATGGTCAGTGGCACCTAAATCCACACACCAAGTATCTGTGGGAATCGCCGCTAAACATGTCTCAGTAATTAAGGCAGAAACTATCGTACCTATAAGCTTTGGACAATCTGATTTCTAATGTCCCGTCTTATTGCCCTCGATGCACTTATCTTTCGACTTCTTCTTTGCAATATCTGGTTTAGGTGCAATCTGCGCCTTTTGAGCTATTTCCTCAAGTTTTCTCTTCTTCTTTCTAGCCTCAGGGTTAGAAGAAGATTCTGAAGTTTTGCCTGTGACTAAAGCTCGCTTCTTCTCTTGAAGAAGACTTTTAGCCACCACCAACTTTGCCAAAAGCTCGAATGAAGTACACAACATCTTACTTATGTTATAGTTCAACCGAATCTGCTCATAGCTTTGAGGTAAGCTCCGGAGGACAATATCAACTTTCGTTTCACCAACAATTTCGCCTCCCACTACCTCAACCTTGTTGATGTTACTAATCACGTCAATGACACGATCTTTCATAGGAGTACTCTCAGCCATAAAGAAAATGTCCAAGTAACAACTCCAATCGACATAATTAGGTCCAGTTAACTTGTTGTTTTTCAATATAGTAGCTAATGGGTTGAATGCCATATCGAATACTGTAATTAAACAGACAACATTTTAGTTATCTAATCTAGAATTTTAAAAACAAGGAAATTCTAACAATTATTGACTTCTCTCAAAACAATAATCTTAATCCACCAACATCTCATTCACCGGGATTCTTGCAAGCCACGCAGTGTGGATGTTTACGCTAACCCACATTCATTTGAGAAGAACCATGTTCATTAACTACACTATCTGACCAAAGATCTATTGATCAATGTAGTTAATAGTTTGTGCTTTCAGCCGTACAAATAAGCAGCGTAACCTCGAGGGAGGAATACTGCAGATCGTACACTAAGTGTGCCCCATTACGTGACTTCTGAGTTGTTACCTCAGGATAGTGCGCCTCAAATGGAGAGGGTGTCACATTTCTCCTAGTTAAACTTACTCTTACTCATAAATTCATAATCTATTGATCAAGGGGCTGGACTCATCCGAATGGAGGAAGGCCCTACTGTCAAAGCACAAACCCACCCACATCGCATACGAACTCGTAATGGTGGCTGTGGGGATATTAAACTAACCCGTTCCCACTTAGATTTCCAAATTGAGGGTTTTTCTGGTTTTAACATGCAATTGACTAACCCTAAGTTATGTGCAACCATAAAACCAGTCATGCTTTAAAATCATGCATCTAAAATATAGAACAAAAATTAAAGCATAAAATTAAAACAACAAATACGGGAAATAAATGTGAAAATTAAATTTCCTGACTATCATGGTTTTGATTGCTTCCATCTTCTGCCTTGATCTCATGTCCCGCCACACAACTTGATGGATTGAGTCTTGATTTTGAAAAACAAAAACTGGAGAAAAACGGGCCA
Source organism: Knoxia roxburghii (assembly GCA_030378225.1). NCBI lineage: Eukaryota > Viridiplantae > Streptophyta > Magnoliopsida > Gentianales > Rubiaceae > Knoxia > Knoxia roxburghii. Next base: position 35,985,611 of record CM059415.1, on the reverse strand, counting down.
AAAACGAGACCCGAACAGGTCGTACACACGCAACACGCTTCAGGGCGCCGCGCCTGCTATCGCACTATGGCGCAGCAGGCTTGCTGTGCGGTACCACAGCGGTGCTGCTGCTGCCAGCGGTTGCAGGCGGCAGATCCAGCTGGTGAGTTGTCACCGGCGCCGCCCCCTGCCACCTGTTCCTCCTTAGTTTCTTCCCATGCTATTTGGTCTTCTTGCAATTCGTTCTGGGTTTTCCTGGGTATCTTTGAATTAACGATAACCCAAAACCCACGAATTCAACTTGCCCACCATAATGCCTTCGATTACAAAAAATTAATTCTCCTACTACAAGGCTTTCTAGGAAAATTAAATAATCGAAATTACATAGAAAAATCTTACTACATATTTGATCTAATCTTACACAGCTTCCAGCACGTGGTTATACTATTACAAACATTCATAATAAAATTAAATCTGGACATGTCCCGGAGTTTAATTAAAACCCATACAAATGTAACCATAATAGTAGGGATTTCTTAACCACCTGCAAATAAAACCATGTAATAAATCAAACAAGCACAAAACCCAAAACCAGGCTTTGATACCAATTGAAAGATTATCAGCCCGGGCCTAGCCAGAAACTCACTTTCATGCTATGCATTCAAGAATTGGAATCTCTGGCTAGGCCTAGACGCTAGCATAATCGCTATTCCAACCCTTTTGAAATACCATTGCGCTAGATCTAGGTTTGCACTTATTCGATTTACCATGTAACAAAAATTTTAATTAAAACGAAATCATAAGAATTACCTATTGAAGCGTTCACTCAGGTGATTCCCTTGTATGCCTCAAGACTTTGCTTGTATGCTATGTGGGCAGCAATCAAACTAGCAATTTGATCAGCTGATCACCACAATCCACCTGCCGGAAAATTCCACCACTGCTGCACCTGGCGTGTACAAATCAAGCACCACCCGGAGAGAGAGAAAGCTACACTTTTCTGCCAAAAATCAAGTAGAATTTCGGCTGCTCTTAGCTATGGAAAATCCAAATTTTAGAGAGAAGTTTTCTCTCTCTAGAATTTTCTCTCTCTAAGTTTTATTGTCTTGAAAACTTATGAACTGCATTTTGAATTGTGTGTCTTGAATAGCTAATCCCTTGTCTATATATAGAGTTACAAGAGAGACCCCAAGTTGGTTTAGGATTGGCCTTCCTACTGGGTTTTGGTTTCATTCAATCCTGTTCCTGGACTGATACACATCCAACTGATATAGAGATTTACTTATCCTAATCCAGTTCCTGATATGATTCACGACCAATTGATACAGGGATTAACTTATCCCAAACCAGTTCCTGGTATGATTCACAACCAGCTGATACAGGGATTCACTTATCCCAAACTAGTTGCTGGTTTGATTCACAACCAATTGATACCGGGATTCAATTATCCCAAACCAATTCCTGGTATGATTCACAACCAACTGATACAGGGATTCACTAATCCCAAACCAGTTCCTGGTATGATTCACAAGCAACTGACACAAGGATTAATTAAATCTACCTTTGTCAATAACCCAATACATAATTGATCATACCACTAACAGATTAATTTTGGCTCTACCATCATACACCAGAATTGCTCCCGGAAAAACTTAATTAATTTTATTCATAATCTCCCCACATCAAAGATATAGTGCTCGTTAATATATTAATTTACTGATAAATTAATTAATTAACCTCTTTCATTATGAGACTAGTACCACTCGACCTTTTTACTATACCGGACGAAAGTCTACCGGCCGGGTTTAGTATAATAAACTTTATGAGTTCATCTCGGAAGCACTATCACCCCTGACGCACCGGTACATGGTTTCCATTCGACAAGCACCTGCACACCAAGCAACTAAACACGCGCACCCGACCTACCGAGATTAATTGCCACAATTGACCTCACCCATTGGCATATCAAAGTACACTATGTCTAATCCTCATCCCGCTTGAGTCTAGGGATTAAGAGATAGAATACCAATAACGATTTGTCTATTAAATCAGTACAAGGCAAATCATTCCTATTGGTCAAGTTCAATACGCTCCTGGCATATCGATATGATTCAATTAGTTTAGACAAACCAATTATCCAAATCACATAATAACCTAAATCGACAGTTTGTCCAAAGCTGTCTCAGTTACGAACCTGATTTATATATTTTGTCTTTTAACCAATGATGAGATCTACTGTGTCACACAAGACACGTCATTATCTAACTACATAATATAAGTGGTCAATTAATGCACAACAAGATATAACGAAAATATAAATCAATATATTAACTGGGAAAAAGTACAACACAAGCATAGCTTATGTATTCAACTCCAACAATTAATAGTCGATGATTTTAACTGCACTCATAAGTAGTGTAGCCTCTTAGGTGGAATACTACAAATGATACACTAAGTGTTTGCCATTACGTGACTTCTAAGCTGTTACTTAGGATACTAATGCACCTCGGTTAGCGAGAGTGTCGCAACTTTCTCCAATTAAACTTGGTATAGTCATCCCTTTAAGAATTCAATATAGTGATCTTGGGATTGAAGACTTCTCCGTAGGGAAGAAGGTTCTTGGCTAGCGCGTAGGTCTAATCCACATCACATATGAATTCGTAATGGAGGCCATGGGGATGCACCCACTTAGATTTTTAAGTTTGAGGATTTTTTCATTTTAACATGCAATATCTTAACTATGGATATTCGCACCCATAAAACCGTTAGAGTTTTAATATGCGAATAATCTACCTTAGTTAATTTCACTTTACCTTTTAAAACGATTTGGTTTTCGTTCATGCAAAATAAATAAAAACACACAATCAACAAAAAGACATAAATATGAGAAATTAAAAAATTCAAATTTCCCGACTATTATGGCCTTCTCTATCGTTGGTTCATTTGACGCCTCCTTGACATGTCCTGTCATGTCGCTCCCACTCGTTATTTGGATTCCTCTCGATTCATCTGGGTTTTCTCGATTTTCTACGTAATTATGAATCACCCAAAATTACGAGAAACCAAAACCCATGAATATAAGTCACCCAAAAATAACGTCTTTGTCATAGTACATAAATTCCTATATACAAAGGAGTTTTTCTAAGAATTTAAAGACGAAAACATTAGATTAAAACCTACTACAATATTCATCTAATCCTACACGGCTTCCAGCTCATGGTTATTACTATTACTGACATTTCCTTTCAAAAACAATACGAGCCCAGACATGTCCCGGGGTTAATGAAAAATTAAATCTACCATAATAGTCGGGAACTAATAACCACCAATTTAAACATTTTGACAAAAATAATAATGTCAAAACAAAGCCGTGTAATAAATCAAACAAGTATAAAGCCAAAACACTTGCTCTGATACCAATTTGAAGAAAACAGAATAAGCCTGGGCTAAATAAAAAATCTCACTTTCGTGCATTGTATTCCAGAATCATAAATTTTTTACTTGGCTGAGGCTCAAATTTATTTCCCCTGAACGGATCAAGGCTTATACTAGTTTAATTTATTAAAATGATGCTTAAAAATTAAATCTTTAATCAAAGCAGAAGGACTAAAGATTATACTTTTGAAGCAAAGTCTTTAGCAAATAAGAAAACCAAATCTCAAGGAAAGCGACTACCACTGAAATCCGAAGAATGTCTCCAAAACAACTCCGAACTAGTGCGTGCTAGTGTCTATGGAGTATCCCAAAGAAAAATGAAAAAATCCCAGGAAACTTGCTTTGAAAAAACTTAAATATCCCCAAAACAGATTTGCCTGGAACCTCCCTGAGTCCCTACTGCAGGCCGCCAGATTGCACAAGGATTCTGGCCCATCAAACCACCAATTCTAGCCACGATCTTGACAGCTCCCACCGTGGATCACCAGCCCAAGGAGAAATCAACACGGGGTTTATGGATCTAGCACACAGGAAGCCGGACGATTGCCAGAATTTGAAGAGGCGGCGGCGCTAACAAAGTCACGGCGGCAATGATGGTTTTGGGAATAAAAACCAGCGGGCACAAAGATAAATCCGATGGGCTTAAGTTTTTAAAATAAAGAAAGTTATCCTAGTTGACTTCAAGAAAGAACTTGACGAGGAAGACAAAGTTTTCATTCTAGACTAGACTTTCTCTCACTAGGCTAGGTGGCCTCCAAGTTTCTTATGTCTTGTAAGTTGCCTAACATGGGATATTTATAGGAAGCTTCTAAGGAGATCTAGTGGGCCTTTTTGTTTGACTTTCGTTGACCCCTTAGTCTTCCCTAGACTAGTCAACTCCAATCGAGCCTTTCGAATTAATTCTTTAACCCACTTCGTTAATTTAATTTAATCAAACCCTTAAGATTAATTAATTCAATTAGAATTAATTTCTTAATCCACTTATTCAATTAAATATTAATTAAACCTTTTGGATTCATTAATTCACTTTGTAGATTAGTCAAACACATAATTAGTCGTACCACTAACGGACCAATTCTGGAACTACCCCTCAAAAACAACTTTACATCGCGCTCATTTTAGTACCACTCGACTTTCTTATCATCTCGGGAGCACCATCAACTTGGTGAACTGGTACGTGGATTCCTCTTACTAGCAACGGCACACAAGAAGCTAAACACTACATACCCAACTTACTGAGATATATGCGTCAATTGACTGCACCTTTTGGCAAATCAAAGCATACGATATCCAACTCTCATGCCCATCCCAATCTCGGGATTAAGAGATTATAATACTATGACTGAATTAAATACGTCGATCAGTACAAGTTAATTCTATCCAAGCTGGTCGTGCTCAATATGCCCCAGGCATATCCGTATGATTTAATTAGTCTAGATAAACTAATTTCCAAATCACACGATAACCTATACTGATAGTATGTTCAGACTATCTCAGTTACGAGCATACTTTTTATATATCAATACTTTAACCAATAACGAGATCTAGTATGTTTTTCTACACCTCATTATCTAGTTCTATGATATAATGGAACAAATTTAATACTGAAACAAAATTACATATCAACTGTGGATATTAGTTTTTCATACAAGCAATAACTTTTCTGTATTCAAAACTAACAAGGATCAGAGGCTCGACGATGAATTTGAGACACTGGGAAGAGGAGTGACTTGCCAGAAGACCTTAGAGGTTATGAGGAAGATTGGTACATTGGTTTTTTGTGTGATCTACGTGTGGTTTACACTTGTACATATGACCCACGCAGCCTTGTAAACCTCCGATGCATCACTATTTTGGCTTGGCTTATATATTAGATACTTTGGTTAACCTAATAGATCATACTCAGTATATGATTTACTTTCATCGCTTCTCTTCAGGATTGTTCCACGTTTTATTTACTTCATACACGCGCATGTTTGTTCGACACGTGTCCTGGCGTTAGTTATGGGGACGTAGGCTTTGTCACTGTCAGGTAACCTGACAGGGGCATGACAATAGGGACATCACATGTCTAAATTAATTAAATGATACATATATGCCTGGGGTGTTGGAGTTGAATACATAAGCTATGCTTGTATTGTCCATTTTCCCAGTAATATATCGATTTATGTTTTGGTTATATTTAGTTGTGCATAATATGTCCATTTATATTATGTAAGTAGATGATGAAGTGTCTTGTGTGACACATTAGATCTCATCATTGGTTGAAAGATATAATATATAAATGAGGTTCGTAACTGAGATAGCTTTGGGCAAACTATCGATTTAGGTTATTATGTGATTCGGATAATTGGTTTGTCTAAACTATTCATGTAGATATGCCCGGGGCGTATTGAACTTGACCTTTAGGAATGATTTATCTTGTACAGATTTAATAGACAAATTGTTCTTCATATTCTATCTCTTAATCCCTAGACTCGAGCGGGCATGAGGATTAGACATAGTGTACTTTGATCTGCCAAAGTGTGAGGTCAATTGTGGCCAATAGTCTCGGTAGGTTGGGTGCGCGTGTTTAGTTGCTTGGTGTGCTGCTGCTTGTCGAAAAATGTCTGGTATAGTAAAAAGGTCGAGTGGTACTAGTCTCAGAATTAAAGAAGTTAATTAATTCATTTATCTATAAATTAATATATTAACGAGCATTATATCTTTGATGTGGGGAGATTATGAATATAAATTAATTAAGTTGTTCCGGAAGCAATTCTGGTGTATGATGGTAGTGCCATAATTAATCCGTTAGTGGCACGATTAATTATGTATTGGGTTGTTGACAAAGGTAGATTTAATTAATTAAGTAATTAATTAATCCTTGTGTCAGTTGGTTGTGAATCATACCAAGAACTGGTTTGGGATAAGTGAATCCCTGTATCAGTTGGTTATGAATTATACCAGGAACTGGTTTGGGATAAATAGATCCCTGTATCAGTTGGATGTGTATCAGTCCAAGAACAGGATTGAAGAAAACAAAATCCCAGTAGGAAGGCCAATCCTAAACCAACTTGGGGTCTCTCTTCTAATTCTATATATAGACAAGGGATTAGCTATTCCACAATATACAATTCATAAGTTTTCATGACAAGAAAACTAGAGAGATAAAATCCTAGAGAGAGAAATATCATTCTCTCTCAAAGTTGGATTTTTAGAGCAAATTTACTGCTGGGTTTTTCATCTATTGGCCAAAATTTAGGCCTGTTTATACCAGCTGCGTGTGTAGCTTTCTCTTTCTTCGGGCAGTGCATTTACAGTACGTGCCAGGTGCAGTTGAGCTGGAATTTTCTGGCAGGTGGATTGTGGTGATTAGCTGATCAAATTGGTTTCTAGATTGTTGCCCATACAACGTGAAATCAAAGTCTTGAGGCATACAAGAGAATCACCTGAGTGCACGCTTCAAAGGTATTTTCTAAAGTTTCGCTTTGAATTAGAATTTATGTTGCGTGGTAAATTGAGTAAGTGCAAACTCAAATCCTGCACAATGTTATTTCAAATGGGTTGGAATAGCAATTTTGCTAGCGTCTAGGCCTGACCAGAGATTCCGATTCTAGAATGCATAGCACGAAAGTGAGTTACTGGCTAGGCCCGGGCAGATAATCGTTCACGGGGTATACTGAACTTGACAAATTATGATGAATTGTCTTGTACTGATTTAATAGACTATTTGATCCTAGTATTCTATCTGTAAATCCCTAGACTTGAGCAGGTATGAGGATTATACATAGTGTACTTTAATCTATCAAAGAGTGATGTCACTTAAGGCCAATAGTCTCAGTGGGTTGGGTGCTCGTGTTTGATTACTTGGTGTGTTGTTACTTGTCAATAGGAAACCATGTACCGGTGTGTTAGGTGTGATGGTGCTTCCGAGATGAGCTCGTTATGTTTATTATACTAAACTCAACTGGTGGACTTATGTCCGGTATAGTAAAAAGGTTGAGTGGTAATAATATCGAATTATAAGAAGTTAATTAATTAATTTATCAGTAAATTAATAAATTAACGAGCACTATATCTTTGATGTGGGGAGATTAAAGAATAATTAATTTAGTTTTTCTGGAAGCAATTCTGTGTTAGAGTTGAATAGATAAACTATACTTGTATTGTACATTTTCCCAGTTAATATATCAATTTATGTTTTGGTTATATTTTGTTGTGCATTATTTGTCCATTTATATTATATAGTTAGATGATGAGGTGTCTTATGTGACACAGTAGACCTTACCATTGGTTAAAAGACATAATATATAAATAAGGTTCGTAACTGAGAAAGTTTTGGACAAACTATCGATTTAGATTATTATGTGATTCAGATAATTGGTTTGTCTAAACTGATTAAATTATATATATATGCTCGGGCACATTGAACTTGACCAATTTGAATGATTTGTCTTGTACTGATTCAATAGACAAATCATTCTCAGTATTCCATATCTTAAACCGTAGACTCGAGCGGACTTAAGGATTAGACATAGTGTACTTTGATCTGCCAATGGGTGAGGTCTATTGTGGCCAATAGTCTCGGTAGGTTGGGCGTGTGTATTTAGTTACTTGGTGTGCTGCTGCTTGTCGAAAGGAAACAGTGTACTGATGCATCCGGGGTGATGGTGCTCTCGAGATGAGCTCGTTATGTTTAGTATACTAAACCTAGCTGGTGAACTTGTTCCCGGTATAGTTAAAAGGTCGAGTGGTACTAGCCTCAGAATTAAAGAAGCTAATTAATTAATTTATCAGTAAATTAATAAATTAAGGAGCACTATATCTTTGATGTGGGGAGATTAAGAATAAATTAATTAAGTTATTCCAGAAGCAATTCTGGTGTAGGATGGTAGTGCCATAATTAATCTGTTAGTGGGACGATTAATTATGTATTGGGTTATTGACAAAGGTATATTTAATTAATTAAGTAATTGATTAATCCTTGTGTCAGTTGGTTGTGAATCATACCCGGAACTGGATTTGGGATGAGTTAATCCTTGTATCAGTTGGTTGTGAATCAGGCCAGGAACTGGATTGGGGATAAGTGAATCCCTGTATCAGTTGGATGTGTATCAGTCCAGGAACAGGATTGATGAAAACAGAAACCCAGTAGGAAGACCAATCCTAAACCAAATTGGGGTCTCTCTTGTAACTCTATATATAGACAAGGGATTAGCTATTCAAGACACACAATTAATAAGTTTTCAAGACAAGAAAACTTAGAGAGAGAAAACCCTAGAGAGAGAAATATTTTCTCTCACTAAATTCGGATTTTAAAGGCTCAAAAGCTGCTGGTTTTCTCTTCCTTTTGGGTGGCCGGATTTTAGTCTAGTGAACCGACAGCGCGTGAGCTGTTTTCTCTCTCCAGGCGGCGCGTGAATCTCACGCGCTAGGTGCGGTGGTGCTGGAATTTTTCCGGCGAGTGGATTGTGGTGATCAGCAGATCAATTGTTAGTTAGATTGTTGCCCACACAACACATGAACATAGTCTTGAGGCGTACAAGAGAATCACCTGAATAAACGCTTCAATAGGTAATTCTTATGTTTCCGCTTTTAATTAAGAATTTATTTGTCCCGTGATAAATCAAATAAGTACAAACCAAGATCCTGCACAATGTTATTTCAAGCAAGGATTGGAATAGCGATTATACTAGCGTCTACACCCGGTCAAAGATTCTGATTCTGGAATGCGTGGCACGAAAGTGAGTTTCTGACTGGGCCCGGGCAGATAATCTTTCATTCTGGTGTAAGATGGTAGTGCCAAAATTAATCTGTTAGTGGTATGATTAATTAATTATTTAATTAGTGAAATCATTAACAAAGTGAAATTATTTAATTAATTAAGTCTTAAAGTTCAATTGGAATTAGGAAATCCAAGACATTAGGAAATCAATTTGGATTTGGAATCTAATTAGAGTTGGTTACTAATTAGATTTGGAAACTAATTAGAAATCCTAAACCCATTAGGAAGGCCAATCTTAAACCAACTTGGGGTCTCTCTTATAACTCTATAAATAGATTAGAGATTAGCAATTCACAAGACACAATTCATTAGTTTCATAATTCAATAAATTAGAGAGAGAAATCAAAAGAATTATCCCTCAAAGTCAGATTTCTTCCAAGTAGCTCGGTAGCTTGGTTTCCTAGCTAGGCGGCAGTCGAACTTCCCTAAAGTCGGCAGCACGTGGAAATCTTTTGGGTGGCGCGTAGGAGTCACACTCGGTCAGCGACAGCGCGTAGAGGCTACACACTAGGCGGCGGCGGTGCAAGTTTTTTTCCGGTGAGCTTTTGTGGTGATTTACTGATCAATTGCTCGTTAGTTCATTGCTCACACAACGTACAATCAAGTCTAAGAGTCATACAAGAGAATCACCTAAGTACACGCTTCAAGAGGTAATTCTTAAACTTCCGCTTCTATTAAGAATTTATTGTTGCGTGACAAATCGAATAAGTAGAAGCTAAGATCCTGCGCAATGGTATTTCAAGTAAGGGTTAAAATAGTAATTGCGCTAGAGCCTAGGCCTGGTCAAGAGTTTTGATTCTGGACTGCGTAGCACGAAAGTAAATTATTGACCTGGCCCGGGCAGATAATCTTTCGTCAAGAAGCTATGCAATTAATAATCAAAAAAACCCAGCAACAAGCAAATCCAAGTATCTCTCTTAGAGCCCAAACAAGTTAATTGTTCCTATATTAATGAATAAGGGTTTGCAACACAAGAGAGTGAGATTATGAGCCCAAAAAAAGGAACTCCATTGACGAAGGATTGCAGTCGAATCCCCTCTCCTCAATATAGTCTCATGCAAATTATGTTCCCTCTTCCTTTAAGTTTTACTTTCTCAATTACTATTTTTCGTCCCCGTTTTTACTCATCTCACCCCACTTTGAACCATTTTGTCCCCCCTTTTTACTTAGTCCCGCCCTCTTGTACCATTTTTTCAAAAGGGCAAAATGGTCAAAAAGGGGCGAGACTAAGTAAAAAGGGGGCAGAAAATAGTAATCCCCTTTACTTTTCTAGTTTGAAAAGATTTTGTAAACTTGTTCTATTTTTAATAGATAAGTTGAGTTTTTCCTTATTGTAATAGGATTTAATTTGTTTGTACTTATTCATGGCTTAGGATGTGACACTTTCCTGCGACACTCCCTGTGACAAACCTCAATTACTTTGTTTATATATTGTATTTCATGTTAATATATATATATTAGCAACATATAGTTTTAGTAGATTATTTTTATTTCATGCTTTATTTTTTTAATATTATTTTATTTTTTATATTTTTTGAGTTTTTTTAACAATAAAAATCATATTTAATATTTTAATATACCCTAACCCTTTAAAAAAGTGAACACATCGTGTTAAAAAATATGAGTGTAAATGATTATGTATTACGTAAAAATTAACCAAAAATATAATATATAAATAAAATAATTGGAGTTTGTCATAGGGAGTGTCACAGGAAAGTGTCACAGATGATCCTAAGCCCTTATTCATTAGTCAGTTGAAACTCTCTACCCAATTGTGGTTGTAATATGTTTTGTTTTTCAATCATTTTCTCACTAGAATTAGATGATCTTTTGTAATTCTAATTAGAATATGAAGAGAGGACAACCATTGCCTATAAATAGACATGATGGCCGAATCATGTACCTTAGATTTGAAAGATTTTCTGCCCGGGCCTAGCCAGAAATTCACTTTCGTGCTACGCATTCCAGAATAAGAATCTCTGACCAGGCCTAGACGCTAGCACAATTGCTATTCCAACCCTTTTGAAATAACAATGCGTAGGATCTGGGTTTGCACTTATTCAATTTACCACGCAACAAAATTTCTAACTAAAAGTGGAACTTTAGAAAATACCTTTGAAGCGTGCACTCAGGTGATTCTCTTGTGTGCCTCAAGACTTTGATTTCACATTGGGTGGGCAACAATCTAGAAACCAATTTGATCAGCTAATCACCACAATCCACCTGCTACAAAATTCCAGCACCGCTGCACCTGGCACGTACAATAAACGCACCACCTAGAGAGAGAGAAAGCTACATGTACAGCTGGTTTGAATAGGCCAAAATTTTGGCCAAGAACATAAGAAAATCCAGCCACACAAAGCTCAAAAAATTCAACTTGGAGAGAAGAAACTATTTCTCTCTCTAGAATTTTATCTCTCTAGTTTTTTTGTCTTGAAAACTTAGGAATTGTATATTGTGGAATAGCTAATCCCTTGTCTATATATAGAGTTACAAGAGAGACCCCAAGTTGGTTTAGGATTGGCCTTCCTACTGGGTTTCTGTTTCCTTCAATCCTGTTCCTGGACTGATACACATCCAACTGATACAGGATTCACTTATCCCAATCCAGTTCTTGATATGAGTCACAACTAACTGATACAGGGATCCACTTATCCTAAACCAGTTCTTGGTATGATTCACAACCAACTGATACAGGGATTTACTTATCCCAAACCAGTTCCTGGTATGATTCACAACCAACTAACACAAGGATTAATTAATTACTTAATTATTTAAATTTACCTTTGTCCATAACCCAATACATAATTAATCCTACCACTAACGGATTAATTATGACACTACCATCCTACACCAAAATTGCTTCCGGAACAACTTAATTAATTTTATTCATAATCTCCCCAAATTAAAGATATAGTGCTCGTAAATATATTAATTTACTGATAAATTAATTAATTTACTTATTTAATCCTGAGACTAGTACCACTCGACCTTTTTACTATACTAAACATAAGCCCACCGACTGGGTTTAGTATAATAAACTTTACGAGCTCATCTCAGGAGAACCATCACCCCGGACGCACTGGAACATGGTTTCCTTACGACAAGCAGCAGCACACCAAGCAACTAAACAGACGCACCCAACCTACCGAGATTATTGGCCACAATTGACCTCACCCATTGGCAGATCATAGTACACTATGTCTAATCCTCATGGCCGCTCAAGTCTAGGGATTAAGAGATAGAATACCAAAAACGATTTGTGTATTAAATCAGTACAAGACAAATCATTCTTAATGGTCAAGTTTAATATGCCCTGGGTATATTTATATAATTCAATTAGTTTAGACAAACCAATTATCCGAATCACATAATAACCTAAATCGACAGTTTGTCCAAAGCTGCCGCGGTTACGAACTTCATTTATATCTTGTCTTTCAACTAATGATGAGATCTACTATGTCACACAAGGCACCTCATCATCTACTTACATAATATAAATGGACATATCATGCACAACAAAATATAACTAAAACAGAAATCGATATATTAACTGGGAAAATGTACAATACAAGCATAGCTTGTGTATTCAACTCCAACAATCTCCCAATAATACTTAAGTTGTGCTTTAAGTATACATCTACATACAACCCCTACATACTATGCTACTATATCTCTAGAAAAACTGGCATGGCTCTCCTAAGTATTTGATTCCCATGCCCTCCACGTCAGCCTCAGAGACTTTTGAAGTCAATGTTTTAGTGAACGGATCTGTAAGGTTATCCTCTGATGCTATCTTAGCCACGATCACGTCTTTCCTCTTTACGATGTCTCGTTTCAGGTGGTACTTACGCTGTATATATTTAATCGCCTTGTGGGCTTGTGGTTCCTTCGAGTTTGCTACTGCATCCTTGTTATCACAATACACCGTGATAAACTTCTGCAAACCAGGAATCACATCTAAGTCCACTAAGAAGTTCTTGAGCCACACTGTTTCCTTCGCTGCCTCTGATGCGGCAACTGAAGGAAAACTGAACAAGCCCGGGCTAAATTGAAAACCTCACTTTCGTGTAATGCATTCCAGAATCGGAAGCTTTCGACCAAGCTCAGGCTCAAATTAGTTTACCCATGAACGGATCTAGGCTTATACTTATTTAATTTATTAATCGAGACACAAAAAATTAAATCTTTAATAAAAGCGGAATTTAAAGATTCTACCTTTTGTAGCGAAGTCCCTTGCTTAAAGAAAAATCCAATCATTGATAGCGATTCAAAAAGAAATCCAAAGAATTACTCCGATACAAACTCCGAAATAGTGTGGGCTATTATCTACGGAGTTACCCACGGCAAAATATAGAAAACCCAAGAAACTTGCTTCGGAAGAAAACTCAAAAACATGAAAATCAAAGCTGCCAGAAAACCCTGAACCTTGCTGCGCAAGCTGCCGGTTTTGAAAAAGAAATAATCCGCCAGAAATAATCTATTCAGTCCCGATCTAGACAACCCAACCCACAGATCACTCATCTAGGAAGATCGGACGTGGAATTAGGTCGGTTCTGGGCACCGAACAAGACCACCACCGTGGAATTATTGGCCGCGGAAAAAAACTGCTGCTGCGCGATCCAATCAGAGAAGATGATCGGCGCAGCCCAGCGAGAAAACCGACCGACAGCTCACTTAAAGACGGTCCGGGCAAACTAGAGAAGTAATCTTCCAAGGGAGAAAGCTGTCTTAGCTGACTTCGAGAATGAACTTCAATGAGGAAGACGAAGTTCTCTCTCTAAGCTAAATTTTCTCACTCTAGCCCTTTCTTGGACTTCAAGTTTCTTAATTAATTTCTTGCCCAATAAGTTGTATTTATAAGGAGCTTCTAAGGAGACCTAATGGGCTCTCGAGTTAGGCCTTTTAATTTGACTTTCGTTGACCGCTAAGTCTTCCCGACTAATCAACTCCAATCGACCCATTTAAATTAATTTATTTAACCCACTTTGTTAATTTAATTTAATCGAACCCTTAGAATTAATTAATTCAAATAGAATTAATTTCTAAATTCACTTTGTCGATTAAATATTAATTAAACCTTTTGGATTAATTAATTTACCTTGTCGATTAGTCAAATGCATAATCGGTCGTACCACTAACGGACCAATTATGGAACTACCGGTCGAAAACGACTTTACATCGCGCCATTATATTTTATTCTATCTCCCCACATTAAAGATCTAGCACTCATCGGTTTATCAATTTACTGACAAATTAATTCATGACTTCTTGGTTTCCGAGATTAGTACCACTCGTCCTTTTATTATACCGAACATAAAGTTCACCGGCCGGGTTTAGTATAATATATTTTACGAGCTCATCTCGGGAGCACCATCAACCCGCCGAACCGGTACCTGGATTCCTCCGACTAGTAACGGCACGTAAGAAGCTAAACACCGCATACCCAACCTACCGAGGTATGGGCCTCAATCGACCGCACTCTTTGGCAAATCAAAGCATACGATATTAACTCTCACACCCGTCCCAATCTCGGGATTGAGAGACGGAATACTAGGACCGAATTGACTATGCCGATCAGTATAAGTCAATTCTATTCAAACTGGTCATGATCAAAATGCCCCGAGCATATCTGTGTGATTTACCTAGTTTAGATAAACTAATTTCTAAAACACACAATAACCTATACCGATAGTATGTTCAGACTATCTCGGTTACGAGCATACTTTTTATATATCAATACTTTTACCAATAACGGTATCTACTGTGTCTGTCCACACCCCGTTATCTAGTTCTATGATATAAAGGAACGAATTTATACCGAAACAAAATGATATGTCAACTGTGGATATTAGTTTTTGATACAAGCCATAGCTTTTCTGTATTCAAAACTAACAATCTCCCACTAATACTCAAAGCTATGCTAAGAAGTACAAAAACTGTCCAACCCGCTATTACACTGCTGTCATAATGAAATCTCCAGAACACCTTTAAGCTCAGTCACATGGCTCTCTCTAGAATCTGACTCCCATGCCCTCCACATGTCTCTCAAAGACCTTTGGGGTCAATGGCTTGGTGAAAGGATCTGCAAGGTTGTCATCTGATGCTATCTTGGCCACGATCACGTCTCTCATCTTTATGGGCTCGTGGTTCCCTCGAGTTATCAACTGCACCATTGTTATCACAATAAACTGTGATAGACCTAGGTAACTCAGGAATCACATCTAAGTCCATCAGGAAGCTCCTGAGCCATACAACCTCTTTCGCTGCCTCAGAAGCGGCAACGTACTCGGCCTCCATGGTAGAGTCTGGCACGCATTTCTACTTGACACTCTTCCATACTATGGCTCCACCTCCTAGAGTAAACACAAACCCAGAGGTAGACTTACTCTTGTCCAAATCATCTTGAAAGTCCGAATCTATGTAACCCAATGGTACAAGCTCCTGCGCTCTATAAACTAGGACATAATCTCTCGTCCTGCGCAAGTACTTGAGAATACATTTTACTGCCTCCCAGTGAGCCTTCCCAGGGTTACTATGATATCTGCTAACCATGCCAACGACAAAGCAAATATCAGGCCTCGTGCACAAGGTAGCATACATGAGGCTACCCACTGCCAAAGCATAGGGTACCGCCTTCATGGCATCTATCCCCTCAGCAGTCTTAGGACACTGCTCCTTAGACAAATGCACTCCATGCCTAAAAGGTAGTGAACCCTTCTTGGAGTTCTACATGTTAAAACGGTCCAGAATCGTGTCTATGTAGGATGCCTGAGAGAGAGTCAGAGAACGTCTCCTACGATCTCGAATAATCTTAATCCCAAGGATATGTCCAGCCTCTTCCAAATCCTTCATATCGAATTGCCTGGAAAACCATGTCTTTACTTCTGACAACACCTTTTTACTGTTGCCAATAAGAAGAATGTCATCTACGTAAAGTACGAGGAACACCACCATATCACCATCAGGCCTGCGATAAACACACTGCTCATCCGGAGACTGAGTGAATCCATAGGACTCGATAACCTCATCAAAACGGATGTTCCATGATCTGGATGCTTGCTTAAGTCTATAAATGGACCTCCTAAGCCTGCATACCTTGTGCTCTTGGCCTTTAACAATGAAGCCCTCTGGTTGCTGCATAAATATGGTCTCCTTAATACTTTCATTAAGGAAAGCTATCTTGACGTCCATCTGCCAAATCTCATAATCCATATAAGCAGCTATGGCTAAGAGAATCCAGATTGACTTAAGCATAGCTACCGGGGAAAAGGTCTCCTCATAATCGATCCCTTCTTTCTGAGCATACCCCTTCGCCACAAGCCTAGCCTTGAAGGTCTCAACCCTCCCGTCAGATCTTCTCTTTCGCTTGTAGACCCATTTGCACCCAATAGGCATAAACCCATCAGGAAGGTCTACCAGCTCCCAGACTTGATTTGAGTCCATAGATCCCATCTCAGCAATCATCGCTCTCTGCCAAGAATCTGCATCTTTATCCTGAAGAGCCTCATTGTAGTTAACTGGGGCTGGTTCATGAGCGCCAGGGATAAAGTCCGAAGACTCACCCAAACCCATGTACCTCTCGGGCTGTCTCACAACCCTCCCACTACGACGAGGTGCAGCCTGTGCAAGAGCATCATCTGTGATAGTGTGTGAAGTCTCTTGTGGTGTGTCTTCCTGTACGTGTGCATCTGGAATAGTAGACTGACTTCTAAGCTCTTCCAATACTACCTTGCTGCTTGACTTGTGATCTAAAATATAGTCCTCCTTAAGAAATCTGGCATTGGTGTAGATCACCACCTTCTGATCCTGAGGACTATAAAATAAACCACCTCTCGTTCCTTTGGGGTAGCCTATAAACAGCATAGCCTTGGATCTCACCTCTAACTTGCCTGCATCTGCCTCGAGCACATGTGCTGGACAACCCCATATTCTGAGATGTCTCAGACTAGGCTTTCGCCCATTCCACAACTCTAATGGGGTCGAAGGCACAGCCTTCGATGGCACAAGGTTGAGGATAAAACATGCTGTTTCCAAGGCATAACCCCAAAACGAGATAGGCAACTCACTGTAACTCATCATCGATCTAACCATCTCCATAAGAGTCCTGTTCCTCCTCTCTGCTACACCATTCTGCTGGGGTGTGCCAGGTGCATACAACTGGGTCTGAATACCCTCCTCTGACAAATAGGATCTAAATTCACTAGAGAGGTATTCGCCACCACGATCAGATCACAGGGCCTTGATACTCTTACCCAGATGGTTCTCCACCTCTGCCTTGAATTCTCTGAACTTGCCAAAGCATTCAGACTTGTGGCGCATCAGGTATATGTATCTATATCTAGAGTAATCATCCGTGAAAGTCACGAAATACTCATAACCACCTCTATCCTGAACTGACATAGGCACACACACGTCAGAATGAATCAGCTCTAAAACCTCCTTGGCCCTATACCCCTTTGCCTTAAAAGGCCTCTTGGTCATTTTACCCTCCAAGCAGGACTCAGAGGTCGAATAGCTATCAATATCTAGTAATTCCAAAGACCCACTCTTGACCAACCTTTGAATCCTACTAAGGTTGATATGACCTAGTCTCAGGTGCCAAAGAAAAGTCTGATTCAAAGGGGAAGACTCTTTTCTCTTATTATGTTTCGATGATGAGCTACTAGTTTCTGTGTTTTTTCTGATAGATCTATATTTATTAGAAAAGGCCAGAAACTAAGTATATGTGGGAATCGCCGCTAAACACGTCTTAGTCACTAGGGAAAATTTACACGTACCTCGAGGCTTTGGGCAGTCCTTCTTCCAATATCCCGCTTAGCCACATCTAAAGCATTTGCCTTTTGGCTTCCGCTTTGCCACAAGAACTATACGCCACCCTTAAGAGGATTAATCGCTCATCAATTATTTTTTTTCATCCGTCAATTGATCTCAAGAAAGATCCGTCATCAAGGGCGAGGAAAAGAGAATGCCGTGTGACTTTAATCAATTGTACAACCACCATTCAAGCCTTATAGAATTTGTGTGTTGTTCCTTGTGTTTGGAGTTTATGCATAAGGTTGGGCTTTTGCATGCGAATTTGTGTGTTGCTTGTTCCGTTATTGTTATATACTTAATTTATGTTATGCGAAATACTTGCTTTGTGCTTATTTTGTGAGGGAAACCATCTTAAGGGTGTGACACCAACCATAATAGTTACTTCTTACACAAAATAAATTTATGAATTTTTTGTCCTTTGAGTCGGATTTAGTTTAATTCTTTTTCGTTATTAACGTTAAGAATCATTACAATAATAATTAATCTGCTTAACTAATATGAAAAGTTATCATTTTAGTATGCTATATTCTGGGGCAAATTATAAAATAGGACTATGTGTAAAGTAGCAGTTATACACCCACACGGTTTTTTATCCAAAACCCCGGTTAATACCTGAAGAACTGTAAAAAAAATTGAGCCTTTTTACTTGCTTTTTCCTTCAGGCGCATTAAATGTGTATTTAATGCACCCGAAGGAAAGGATTGGTTCACGCGCGTTTATTGAACCGTGTTTTGGCAGGAGCCGTCTTCACCCACGTTTGACAAGACGGGAGGATCCTTGAAAGGATGATTTTTTGCTCCATTTTTTTGCCCAGCGGAAATATAATGATGACGGATGGTGATTTTTTAGATTCAAATTTGGTATATATCATCATGTTCATCTTCAGCGTGTTTCAAATTTTGAAAATCCGATCATTGTGGTATCCATTTCAGGCAGTCTTAAGGGCATGATAATTTATGTAACCTCGCATTTGTGTTATGTAAACTCGACTATGTGTTTATGTAAACTCGCATTGTGTTTGTGTAAAGTCAACTTTGTGTTTATATAAACTCGCCTTGTGTTTGTGTAAAGTCGATAGTTTACATAAACCGAATTATATAGTTTCTAATAATTTCTATGGGAGAAATAGCTAATTTAATTGAATGTGGTTCAGGTATTTGCAAAAGTGCGGGATATCGTTCTACCATGCAAGTAATATGTTGTGGTAGGTTATTGTTTATCATATATTTTTTTCGTCTTTAACAAATATGGATTTGATGCAAACTTCGGTCTTACTTTATTCGTTTCAGATTCGCAACAAGGGGATGATGAAATAATGTATTCTCTTGTTGATAGAACAGGCGAGAGTGAGGAGCAAGCATATGAACTTTATAATTCATATGCTTAAGATCTTGGTTTTATCATTTTAGAGAAATATAGAAAGAGAAGTGACAGAACCAGGTATTGGAGGAGAATTGTTTGCTGTAAAAATGGTAAGAATAAGGAGAATTGTAAGATAGACCAAATATTCACCAAGATTGATAGTCGTTCTGATTGTTTGGCTTGTATTGAAATTAAAATGAGGCTGGAAGATGGTTTATGGGTCATCACAAAGCATTTCCGAAAGCATAATCACGTTATGTGTCCAAAGAATGAAAAAAAAAATTTATGTTCTCACAAGAAGATGTCGAGATTATCTATTGATTTTTTCCATGCAATGAAATCTGGCGGGATATCTGTTTGTGATAGTTACAATCTCATTTATAAAGAGGTTAGTTTTGTTCTTGTAAAACGCTTGTTATTTGCGTACAATGATTCACTGTTATGTTTGTGTAAACTGGTAGTTTATATGAATGTTTATGTAAACTTCCAGTTTACACACTTATGTAAACTACCAGTTTACATAAACAAAACAGATCAGTACTACTATACCTTGTGTATAGTACCTTTTTGTTATGTAAACTGCCAAGTTAAATACGGTAAAGAAATCTGGTTTTATGTAGGTTGGAGGTCGATCAAACGTTGGTTTTACACAAAAGGATGTATATAATGAGTTGGAAAAGAAAAAAGAAAATACATTGATGGCAGTGATTCAAATGCTTTGATTGAGATATTGAAATACAGGGCTGCTCAAGAATAAGGTTTTTTCTTTGATTTTGAATTGGATGATAAGTCTTGTCTGAAAAATATTTTTTGGAGAGATGGTCAAATGAAGATTGATTATAAGCTGTTTGGTGATTTTTTTAATCCATGACACCACGTATTGTACTAATAAATATGATTTGATATGTAGTCCATTTATTAGATTAGACAACCACAGGAAGAATGTAATGTTTGGAATTGGTTTTATGAGGGATGAGAAAGTTGAATCATTTGTTTGGTTATTTTCTGCATTCTTGAGGTCAATGGACAATAAGCATCTGATAACTGTAATGAGTGATCAATAAGCATCCATGGGAAGAGCGATTCAAGAGATATTTTGCTGATTCACGGCATCGTCTTTGCATTTGGCAGATAATAAAAAACTCCAAAAGCAAAATTGGTTTTCTCAGACAGCAGGTAGGTTTTCGTGAGTTGTTTTATAGATTGCTCGCCAAAGTGGACACCGTTGATGAATTTAATTACCACTGGAAGAGGTAAGTGTGCGTACTTGTTGATTTTTACATCAACGACTGTTGTAAAATGACAGTTTACACAAATGTTTATGTCAACTTTGAGTTTACATAAACTGTCAGTTTACATATTTTTACAACATTTTGATGTGTTTTTAGGATAGAAGAAAAATATGGATGCGAAAACAATGAATGTTTGAAAAAAACTTACGAATCAAGGGAGAAGTGGTGTCCTGCGTTCAGCAAGGATTATTTTTCTGGGGAAACATTATCTTCCTAAGGAATGAGAGTACAAATAACTCTATTTCTCGAGGATTGTCTAAGACTTCAACATTATGTGATTTTTACCATCAATTTGTCGATGTTGTTCTGGATTGGCGATACAAATCAGCTTGTGAAGACCATAGCTACTTCTATGGTAACGTTGACGTGCCTGTTAAACAATGTCTAATGTTGAGGCATGCCCGTGAAATGTATGCACTTGAGATGTACACATATTTTGAGAAGCAATATCTGAATATGCTTGAATTGAAGATGGAACAGAAATCCCAATCAAATGGTGTATATGTGTTTGAACTTTGGATTCCAAAAGAAGATGAGAATGATCCTATATTTCGGTACGTTGTCATTTACGATGACAATGATTATTCTATAAAGTGTTTATGCAAGAAGTTTTCTAAAGTTGGGATTCTATGTTCTATTTGCCTTCGTGTCCTTTTTCAGAACAATTTTACGGTATTCTCTATATGTTGATTTCAATTATGTAAACTAGTTAAAACTGATGTAAAGCAATATAACATATCTGGTTTTTTTTTTTTTTTTTTTGTCCTTTTTCCAGAAAATTCAACAAATGTTTATCCTCAATAAGTGGACAAAAGCTTCTTCAGTTTCCCATAATGGAAAGTTTAATGTTTCAGAAGTGTCAATGTGTTCGCCATCAAGTTTTTCACCATCTTTGTGGATGGCAGATACTAGTAGAAGGTATTTTGATTTAATTAGATTGTCGCATACCAGTGAGATTGGTCGTAGTATTTTGGATGAGTACTATGTGAAAGCTAAAGATGCACTTACTGCCCAAGCTGATATTTTGGATGAGAATTTTGAATTGCCTTCTTCAAAGAAGATTAGAGACCCCACTTCTAGGAGGGCAAGAGGTGTGCGGAATGTTCATTTTAAAAGTACAGTTGAGAAGAGGGTGCCCAAGCTGATTCTTACTGTGCATCTTTTTGCTTTGTGGATGACAGAGATAAAGATTCGTGAGTGTATTCTCCCTCTGCAGCTTCTTCCTCTTAGAAGGCTTCATCCGCAGCTTGTTCCTCTGCAGATTCTTCATTGGAAACCTCTTCATCTGCGGATTCTACCTCCACAGATTCCTCCTCTGTGGATTCTTTATCCGCATTTTCCTCTACGGATTCTACCTCTGTTGCTTTATTCTCATTTGTGTCGTCCCCTCCATCGGGGGATGATTCACTTCCATCATCCTACCAACATGATGTGCAAAAATGCTCAGAGTATGTGTAAAGTAATGTTACATAATGCTATAAAAGTAATGTATTTTGACATCAACTTAAATACAAACCTCATACAAGTCATCATCCTCTTCAGGGCGTTCTCTTATTGTGCCCGTTCCGTAGAGTTTGTTTCGCTGTGCAAGCTCTATCAGCTTGCTTTGGGGCCAATTTTGGATTGTCGGGATAAGGCGATTATTGGTATTTATCGTGGAATACCCAACCCTATTAGCATACAACAACTGTGATAGTGCAAAAAAAATATCAGTTTTCTGTTACGAACAAACTAAAATGTATGATGTAAAGTTCAAGTTTATGTAACTGAACAAGTTATGTAAACTGAACAAGTTATGTAAACTTGAAACTTTCAGTTTACATAAATTGTTCAGTTATGTCATAAATTGTTCAGTTATGTAAACTGAAAGTTCAGTTTACATAAATTGTTCAGATATGTCATAAATTGTTCAGTTATGTAAACTGAAAGTTTATAAGTTATGTAAACTAACAGCTTACATAAATTGTTCAGTTATGTCATTAATTGTTCAGTTGTACATAAGTTGTTCAGTTATGTAAACTGAAAGTTTACACAACTTGTTCAGGTAAAATATCAAATAAAATATGACAGAAAATTATTATACCACAACGAATGTAAGAGAACCTGTGAATTGGCCTCTATGAAGCTTTCTCTATTTTTGTATGCTCTCCATTAAGCAAACAAGGATGTATTTCCTCCAATTCAATTTCATGATATTCTTTAACGACCTGAATGATTTTAGATATCGATATTGAACGGTATTAGTCCTGTTGCTGTGAATAAGCTTTCACACCGTTAATAACAAAAAATTCTGAAGGAATTCCAGGCCATCGTCCTTGTTACTCTTGATGTAATCTGATAGGCTTTGTTGCTGATATTATTGCCTTATTTTGTGGAACCGAGTGCCCGAAATCCCACTTTTCTTGTCTTCCATGTACACCCGAGATTTTTGATCTTCCCAAGTGTATTCCTTCACATCTACGTCCCCTCCAGGAAATCTCATTACTGACTCGACATCAGCTTCTGTAATTAGAATTGTGTCTGCATCCAACTCCAAAGTGTTTCTATCAGTATTGATATTTGAGATTAAGTAATGGCCAAACGAATTCGGAAACCTCCCATAGTTAGCGTGGAACAGGCAGCCCAGCCCCACATTAGTCAGCTGCTCCCTCTGCGCTTCATTGAGCTCCGCGAGCAGTGAAGATATTCCAGCAACAGATGTTCTTAACTGGAATGATTTTTTTGGCTCTTCATCCTCTTGGTCTTCTGCAGATTCTCCCTGATATGCTAATTCCGCTCGTTCATGGACTCTCTTCGTCCTTTGCTCTAAGATTTCAATAGCAAGCTTTCCCTCTTTCTTTTTATTATCCTTTTGCTTTTCTTTTCATCCCTCAGTCTTATCCTTTTTTTGTTTCAGCTGCTTCAATTTTTCCAAAATCATACTTTCTTCAAAATCATCGTTCGAATCATCTTGAACGATCTTCTTTTTTTGGCCTGAAAGCAAATCAACAAGGGCAAAATTACTTTACATAAACAACCAGTACTTTACATAAGCACATCAGACGATGATTTTACACGAATTAAGAGTATTCTACTATTAGGAACAGTTTATAACCAAAAAAAGAGACTTTACATAAGACAATAGTACTTTAAACAAGAGGTCAGCACTTTACAAAAATAACCAATACTTTACATAATCACATCAGACGATGATTTTGTTAGTTTTGAATACAGAAAAGCTATGGCTTGTATCAAAAACTAATATCCACAGATGACATATCATTTTGTTTCAGTATAAATCTGTTCCTTTATATCATAGAACTAGATAACGGGGTGTCGACAAACACAGTAGCTACCGTTATTGGTTAAAGTATTGATATATAAAAAGTATGCTCGTAACCGAGATAGTCTGAACATACTATCGGTATAGGTTATTGTGTGGTTTGGAAATTGGTTTATCTAGACTAGTTTAAATCACACAGATATGCCCGGGGCATATTGAGCACGACCAGCTTGGATAGAATTGACTTGTACTGATCGGCGTAGTCAATTCGGTCCTAGTATTCCGTCTCTCAATCCCGAGATTGGGACGGGCGTGAGGGTTGGATGTCGTGTGCTTTGATTTGCCAAAGAGTGAGGTCAATTGAGGCCAATACCTCGGTAAGTTGGGTATGCGGTGTTTAGCTTCTTGCGTGTCGTTGCTGGTCGGAGGAATCTACGTACCGGTTCGCTGGGTTGATGGTGCTCCCGAGATGAGCTCGTAAGGTTATTATACTAAACCTGGCCAGTGAACTTTATGTTCGGTATAATAAAAGGTCGAGTGGTACTAATCTCGGAAACCAAGAAGTCGGTGAATTAATTTGTCAGTAAATTGATAAATCGACGAACACTAGATCTTTAATGTGGGGAGATAGAAGAAATAATAATGGCGCGATGTAAAGTCATTTTCGAGCGGTAGTTCCATAATTGGTCCGTTAGTGGTACGACCGATTATGCGTTTGACTAATCGACAAGGTAAATTAATTAATCCGAAGGGTTTAATTAATATTTAATCGACAAAGTGAATTTAGAAATTAATTCGATTTGGAATTAATTAATTCTAAGGGTTCGATTAAATTAAATTAACAAAGTGGATTAAATAAATTAATTTAAAAGGGTCGATTGGAGTTGATTAGTCGGGAAGACTTAGCAGTCAACGAAAGTCAAATTTTAAGGCCTAACTCGAGAGCCCATTAGGTCTCCTTAGAAGCTCCTATAAATACAACATTTTGGGCAGCAAGAAAACCCTAAGAAGAAACTTGGCAGCCAAGTTTTGGCTAGAAAGAGAAAGTTTGGTCTAGAGAGAAAACGTGTCTTCCTCGTCAAGTTTTCTCTCAAAGTCGATCAAGATAACTTTCTTCTTCATAAAGAAACTCAGCCCACTATTTTTTAAAGCAGCCCGGTCACCTTCTTCACAAGAATAGTCGCTGGAATTTCCTGCAGTTTTTCTTCGCTGGTTTCGCAGAAAATTTTGGTCCTGCGCAGCAGTTTTTTATTTTCTGTCCGGCAGATTGTTGGCTCAGAATCGGGGTGCTGATCCGGCATTGATCGCTGGTTGATCTCTTCCATTCCGGTTGGTGATCCAAGCGATCTGCCGTGCAGATCGTGGCCGATCTAAGCTGTACTTTTCGCCGGCAGTTCGAGGGTATAGCAGGGAAAACCAGCGACTGGATTTTTCTTCAGTTTTAAACTCCGGGCAGCTTCAATTTGTGAAGAAAAAATTCTGGGCAGCTTCAATTTTGACAAAAAAAATTCTGGGCAGCCTCAATTTGAGTTTCTTGAGAACCAAGTTTCTTGGATTTTCAGTCGTATTGCCGTGGGTAGCTCCGTAGACGATAGCCCACACTATCTCGGAGCTTGTATTGGAGAATTCTTCGGATTTCTTGTGGATTTCGCGCTAAAGAATTGGGTTTTCTTTTAGGCGAGGGACTTCGCTACAAAAGGTATAATCTTTAAATTCCGCTTTAATTAAAGATTTAATTTTTTGTGTCCCGATTAATAAATTAAATAAGTATAAGCCTAGATCCGTTCATGGGTAAACTAATTTGAGCCTGAGCTTGGTCGAAAGCTTCCGATTCTGGAATGCATAGCACGAAAGTGAGGTTTTCGATTTAGCCTGGGCTTGTTCAGTTTTCCTTCAAATTGGTATCAGAGCGTTGGTTTCGGTCTTATACTTGTTTGATTCATTACACGGCTTTATTTTGGCATTATTATTTTTGTCGAAATGTATAAACAGGTGGTTATTGGTTTCCCGGCTATTATGGTAGAAATTTAATTTTCATTCATAAACCCCGGGACATGTCCGGGCTCGTTTTATTTTTGAATGGAAATTTCTATAATAGTAATAACCACGAGCTGGAAGCCGTGTTGGATTAGAAAAATCTTGTAGTAGGATTTGATCTAATCATGTCATCTTTAAATTCCTAGAAAAACGCCTTTGTATATAGGAATTTTTGTACTATGACGAAGACGTTATTTTGGGTAACTTGTATTCGCGGGTTTTAGTTTATTGTAATTTTGGGTGATTCCTAATTACGGAATAAACCGAGAAAACCCGGGCGAATCGAGAGGAATCCAAATAACGAGTGGGAGCGACACGACGGGAGGTGTCACCGAGGCATCAAGGAATCAACGATAGAGAAGGCCATAATAGTCGGGAAATTCTATTTTATTTAATTTCCCGTATTTATGATTTTTCGTTGATTGTGTGATTTTCATTTTATTTTGCATGAACGAAATCCAAACAAAAAGTTTTTTCAAAAAGGTAATGTGCAATTAACTAAGGTAGATTATTCGCATAATAAAACTCCAACGGTTTTATGGGTGCGAATATCCATAGTTAAGATATTGCATGTTAAAACGTAAAAATCCTCAAACTTAATTACATTCGCAAGTTTTGGTTTAATCGTAATTTTGGGTGATTCCTAATTACGTGGGGTTTTGGTTTATCATAATTTTGGGTGATTCCTAATTAGGTGGAAAACTGAGAAAACCCGGATTTTGGTTTATCATAATTTTTGGGTGATTCCTAATTACGTAGAAAACCGAAATGGAAAACCGAGAAAACTAGGGCGAATTGAAATTATTTTAAAAATCTAAGTGGGAGCGGGTTGGTTAATAGCCTCATGGCCTCCATTACGGGTTCATTGGCGATGTGGTTAAACGGCTTCCCCATCGGATGAGTTTTCAATCATAAATATTGCTGGAATGAATTTCTAAAGGGATGACTATAGTGCGTTTAATTGGGAAAAGTTGCGACACCCTCGCCATCCGAGGCGCATTAGTACCCTAAGTAACAAACTTAGAAGTCACGTAATGGCATACACTTAGTGTACTGTTTATAGTATCCCTCCCATCGAGGTAACGCTATTTACGTGTACGGCTAAAATTATCGACTATTAATTTCATTGATCATAAGATCGTTGGTCAGATAATGAGATTAATGGACTTCGGTCCTTCTCGAACGAATGTGGGTTGGCGTAGACGTTCACCCATCGTG
This sequence comes from Knoxia roxburghii, assembly GCA_030378225.1. Taxonomy (NCBI): domain Eukaryota; kingdom Viridiplantae; phylum Streptophyta; class Magnoliopsida; order Gentianales; family Rubiaceae; genus Knoxia; species Knoxia roxburghii. The sequence continues at coordinate 35,958,442 of CM059415.1, read as the reverse complement.
ACCTGCGTTAATCCCGGTGGGAGAGATGTCGATAGAAGATTATATTTCTTTTCTGAGGATTTTTCAATATTTTCGAAAAGTATACTGAGACATGTTTTTTCATTATTTTCAGTTGATATGTCGTTCAACCCGCTAGCTGTCATTTTTGAACCAAAACAAACTCACGAGTCCAAACTATATTGACTGGAAACGTAACCTGGACATTGTCCTTACCGCTGAGGGTTACAAGTACGTGCTTACTGAGGAGTGTCCCCTTAAATAGGGTAGCCAAGCAGTCAGCTATGAGGAAACTCATGAATGCTAGAATGGCTGAGGGCATTTCAGTGAGGGATCACGTGCTGGACATGATCAGTTGCATCAATGAGATCGAGGTACTGGGAGGTGATATTGATGGGGAGACCCAGGTCGATATCATTCTCCAGAGCTTGCCTCCCAGTTTTTGAGCAGTTTCGGTTGAACTATAATATGGGCAAGCTCTCATATTCACTCCCCGAGCTCATAACTACATTGGTGTCAGCCGAGGGCCTATTCGCTGAGAAGAAGCAAGCCTTTGCTACTGTTGGTCCCTCAGGTTCCTCTGCTGGGCCCAAAGCCAGGAAGCAAGAGAGGAAGAGAGGCCAGAAAGCAGGAACTAATCATGGACCCACGGCAGGCATTGCCAAGAAGCAGAAGCCGAAAGGCAAATGTTTAAGGTGTGGCAAAGCAGGACATTGGAAGAAGGATTGCCCAAAGCCTCGAGGTATGTGTAAATTTTCCCTAGTCACTGAGACATGTTTAGTGGCGAATCCCACGGATACTTGGTGTGTGGATTCGGGAGCCACTGATCACGTTTGTAATTCTTTGCAGGGGTTCCAAGTGACCCGGCTGCTTAGAGAGGGAGAGTTGCAAGTCTACCTTGGGGATACTACCAGAGTTTCTGTGGCTGCAGTGGGAGTGATTAGTCTTTATTTTTCAGACTCAATTTTACTTTTAAAGGATTATCTTTATGTACCTAGTTTTCGAAAGAACTTGCTTTCGGTTTCGAAACTTATTTTGGATGGTTTTAAGTGTGTATTTTCTGACGGTTCGATTTTTATAAGAAAATGCCAGAAACTTATATGTTCCGGTACATTGGTTGACAATTTGTTTTTAATCAAGACTTACTCCCCAGTTATGCAAAACACAGAAACTAGTAACTCATCACCGAATCATAATAAGAGAAAGGAATCTTTCCCTTTGAATCAGACTTATCTTTGGCACCTGAGACTAGGTCATATAAACCTTAGTAGGATTCAAAGGTTGGTCAAGAGTAGGTCTTTAGACTTACTAGATATTGACAGCTATTCGACCTGTGAGTCCTGCTTGGAGGGTAAAATGACCAAGAGGCCTTTTAAGGCGAAGGGGTATAGGGCCAAGGAGGTTTTAGAGTTGATTCATTCTGACGTGTGTGGACCTATGTCAGTTCAGGCTAGAGGTGGTTATGAGTATTTCGTGACTTTCACGGATGATTACTCTAGATATGGATACATATACCTGATGCGCCACAAGTCTGAATGCTTTGGCAAGTTCAGAGAATTCAAGGCAGAGGTGGAGAACCATCTGGGTAAGAGTATCAAGTCACTGTGGTCTGATCGCGGTGGCGAATACCTCTCTAGTGAATTTAGGACCTATTTGTCAGAGGAGGGTATTCAAACCCAGTTGTCTGCACCCGGCACACCCCAGCAGAATGGTGTAGCAGAGAGGAGGAACATGACTCTTATGGAGATGGTTAGATCGATGATGAGTTACAGTGAGTTGCCTACCTCGCTTTGGGGTTATGCCTTAGAGACAGCATGTTTTATCCTCAACCTTGTTCCATCTAAGTCTGTGCCTACGACCCCAGTAGAGTTGTGGGGTGGGCGTAAGCCTACTCTGAGACATCTCAGGATTTGGGGTTGTCCAGCACATGTGCTCGAGGCAGATGCAGGCAAGTTAGAGGCGAGATCTAAGGTTATGCTGTTTGTAGGCTACCCCAAAGGAACGAGAGGTGGTTTATTCTATAGTCCTCAGGATCAGAAGGTGGTGGTCAGCACCAATGCCAGATTTCTTGAGGAGGACTATATTTTGGATCACAAGTCAAGCAGCAAGGTAGTATTGGAAGAGCTTAGAAGTCAGTCCACTATTCCAGATGCACAAGTACAGGAAGACACACCACAGGAAACTGCATGCACTATCACAGATGATGCTCTTACACAGGCTGCGCCTCGTCGTAGTGGGAGGGCTGTGAGACAGCCCGAGAGGTACATGGGTTTGGGTGAGTCTTCGGACTTTATCCCTGGTGCTCATGAACCAGACCCAGTTAACTACAATGAGGCTCTCCAGGATAAAGATGCAGATTCTTGGCAGAGAGCGATGATTGCTGAGATGGGTTCTATGGACTCAAATCAAGTCTGGGAGCTGGTAGACCTTCCTGATGGGTTTAGGCCTATTGGGTGCAAATGGGTCTACAAGCGAAAGAGAGGATCTGACGGGAGGGTTGAGACCTTCAAGGCTAGGCTTGTGGCGAAGGGGTATACTCAGAAAGAAGGGATCGATTATGAGGAGACCTTTTCCCCGGTAGCTATACTTAAGTCGATCCGGATTCTCTTGGCCATAGCTGCTCATATGGATTATGAGATATGACAGATGGACGTCAAGACAGCTTTCCTTAATGGAAGTCTTGAGGAGACCATCTTTATGCAGCAACCAGAGGGCTTCATTGTTAAGGGCCAAGAGCACAAGGTATGCAGGCTTAGGAGGTCCATTTATGGACTTAAGCAAGCATCCAGATCTTGGAACATTCGTTTTGATGAGGTTATACAGTCCTATGGATTTACTCAGTCTCCGGATGAGCAGTGTGTTTATTGCAGTCGTGATGGTGAGATAGTGGTGTTCCTCGTACTTTATGTAGATGACATTCTTCTTATTGGCAACAGTAAGAAGGTGTTGTCAGACGTAAAGGCATGGCTGTCCAGGCAATTCGATATGAAGGATTTGGGAGAGGCTGGACATATCCTTGGGATCAAGATTATTCCAGATCGTAAGAGACGTTCTCTGACTCTCTCACAGGCATCCTACATAGACACGATTCTGGCCCGTTTTAACATGCAGAACTCTAAGAAGGGTTCACTACCTTTCAGGCATGGAGTGCATTTGTCTAAGGAGCAGTGTCCTAAGACTGCTGAAGAGATAGATGCCATGAAGGCGGTACCCTATGCTTCTGCAGTGGGTAGCCTCATGTATGCTATGTTGTGCACGAGGCCTGATATTTGCTTTGCCGTTGGCATGGTTAGCAGATATCAGAGTAACCCTGGGAAGGCTCACTGGGAGGCAGTAAAATGCATTCTCAAGTACTTGCGCAGGACGAGAGATTATGTCCTAGTTTATAGAGCGCAGGAGCTTGTACCATTGGGTTACACAGATTCGGATTTTCAAGGAGATATGGACAAGAGTATGTCTATCTCTGGGTTTGTGTTTACTCTAGGAGGTGGAGCCATAGTATGGAAGAGTGTCAAGCAGAAATGCGTGGCGGACTCTACCATGGAGGCCGAGTACGTTGCCGCTTCAGAGGCAGCGAAAGAGGCTGTATGGCTCAGGAGCTTCCTGATGGACTTGGATGTGGTTCCAGAGTTGCCTAGGTCTATCACAGTTTATTGTGATAACAATAGTGCAGTTGCTAACTCGAGGGAACCACGAGCCCATAAGGTGAGTAAACACATAGAGCGCAAGTACCACCTGATACGAGAGATCGTAAAGAGGGGAGACGTGTCTGTGGCCAAGATTGTATCTGATGAAAACCATGCAGATCCTTTCACAAAGTCATTGACCCTAAAGGTTTTTGAGAGACATGTGGAGGGCATGGGAGTCAGATTCTTGAGGGAGCCATGTTAGTGAGCTTGAAGGTGTTCTGGAGATTTCATTATGACAGCAGTGTAATAGCGGGTTGGACAGTTTTTGTACTTCTTAGCATAGCTTTGAGTATTAGTGGGAGATTGTTAGTTTTGAATACAGAAAAGCTATGGCTTGTATCAAAAACTAATATCCACAGATGACATATCATTTTGTTTCAGTATAAATCTGTTCCTTTATATCATAGAACTAGATAACGGGGTGTCGACAAACACAGTAGATACCGTTATTGGTTAAAGTATTGATATATAAAAAGTATGCTCGTAACCGAGATAGTCTGAACATACTATCGGTATAGGTTATTGTGTGGTTTGGAAATTGGTTTATCTAGACTAGTTTAAATCACACAGATATGCCCGGGGCATATTGAGCACGACCAGTTTGGATAGAATTGACTTGTACTGATCGGCGTAGTTAATTCTGTCCTAGTATTCCGTCTCTCAATCCCGAGATTGGGACGGGCGTGAGGGTTGGATGTCGTGTGCTTTGATTTTCCAAAGAGTGAGGTCAATTGAGGCCAATACCTCGGTAAGTTAGGTATGCGATGTTTAGCTTCTTGCGTGTCGTTGCTGGTCGGAGGAATCCACGTACCGGTTCGCCGGGTTGATGGTGCTCCCGAGATGAGCTCGTAAGGTTATTATACTAAACCTGGCCAGTGAACTTTATGTTCGGTATAATAAAAGGTCGAGTGGTACTAATCTCGGAAACCAAAAAGTCGGTGAATTAATTTGTCAGTAAATTGATAAATCGACGAGCACTAGATCTTTAATGTGGGGAGATAGAAGAAATAATAATGGCGCGATGTAAAGTCGTTTTCGAGCGGTAGTTCCATAATTGGTCCGTTAGTGGTACGACCGATTATGCGTTTGACTAATCGACAAGGTAAATTAATTAATCCGAAGGGTTTAATTAATATTTAATCGACAAAGTGAATTTAGAAATTAATTCGATTTGGAATTAATTAATTCTAAGGGTTCGATTAAATTAAATTAACAAAGTGGATTAAATAAATTAATTTAAAAGGGTCGATTGGAGTTGATTAGTCGGGAAGACTTAGCAGTCAACGAAAGTCAAATTTTAAGGCCTAACTCGAGAGCCCATTAGGTCTCCTTAGAAGCTCCTATAAATACAACATTTTGGGCTGCAAGAAAACCCTAAGAAGAAACTTGGCAGCCAAGTTTTGGCTAGAAAGAGAAAGTTTGGTCTAGAGAGAAAACGTGTCTTCCTCGTCAAGTTTTCTCTCGAAGTCGATCAAGATAACTTTCTTCTTCGTAAAGAAACTCAGCCCACTGTTTTTTAGAGCAGCCCGGTCACCTTCTTCACAAGAATAGTCGCTGGAATTTCCTGCAGTTTTTCTTCGCTGGTTTCGCAGAAAATTTTGGTCCTGCGCAGCAGTTTTTTATTTTCTGTCCGGCAGATTGTTGGCTCAGAATCGGGGTGCTGATCCGGCATTGATCGCTGGTTGATCTCTTCCATTCCGGTTGGTGATCCAAGCGATCTGCCGTGCAGATCGTGGCCGATCTAAGCTGTACTTTTCGCCGGCAGTTCGAGGGTATAGCAGGGAAAACTAGCGACTGGATTTTTCTTCAGTTTTAAACTCCGGGCAGCTTCAATTTGTGAAGAAAAAATTCTGGGCAGCTTCAATTTTGATAAAAAAAAATTCTGGGCAGCTATAATTTTGAGAAAAAATTCTGGGCAGCCTCAATTTGAGTTTCTTGAGAAGCAAGTTTCTTGGATTTTAAGTCGTATTGCCGTGGGTAGCTCCGTAGACGATAGCCCACACTATCTCGGAGCTTGTATTGGAGAATTCTTCGGATTTCTTGTGGATTTCGCGCTAAAGAATTGGGTTTTCTTTTAGGCGAGGGACTTCGCTACAAAAGGTATAATCTTTAAATTCCGCTTTAATTAAAAATTTTATTTTTTGTGTCCCGATTAATAAATTAAATAAGTATAAGCCTAGATCCGTTCATGGGTAAACTAATTTGAGCATGAGCTTGGTCGAAAGCTTCCGATTCTGGAATGCATAGCACGAAAGTGAGGTTTTCGATTTAGCCCGGGCTTGTTCAGTTTTCCTTCAGATTTTACACGAATTAAGAGCATTCTACTGTTAGAAACACCACTTTACAACTAAAAAAAGGGACTTTACATAAGACAACTGTACTTTACACAAGATGCCAGCACTTTAAATAAACAACCAGTACTTTACATAAGCATATCAGAAGATGATTTTACACGAATTAAGAGCATTCTACTATTAGGAACACTTTACAACCAAAAAAAAGAGAATTTACATAAGACAACAGTACTTTACACAAGCGGTCAGCAATTTACATAAACAATCAGTCATTTACATAATCACATCAGATGATGAATTTACACGAATTCAGAGCATTCTACTGTTAGAAACACCACTTTACAACTAAAAAAGAGACTTTACATAAGACAATTGCACTTTAAATAAGATGCCAACACTTTACATAAACAACCAGTACTTTACATAAGCACATCAGACGATGATTTTACACGAATTAAGAGCATTCTACTATTAGTAACACTTTACAACCGAAAAAAGAGACTTTACATAAGACAACAGTACTTCACACAAGTGGTCAGCACTTTACATAAACAACCAGTACTTTATATAATCACATCAGACGATGATTTTACACGAATTTAGAGCATTCTACAGTTAGAAACACCACTTTACAACCAAAAAAAGGGACTTTACATAAGGTAATTGTACTTTACACAAGATGCCAGCACTTTTAATAAACAACAGGTACTTTACATAAGCACATCAGACGATGATTTTACACGAATTATGAGCATTCTAGTCTTAGGAACACAACTTTCCCACCAAAAAAAAAAAAAAAGGACTATACATAAGAAAACCGTAGTCTACACAAGATGGTAGCACTTTACATAAACAACCAGTAGTTTACATAAGCAGATCAGACGCGGATTTTACACGGATTATGAGCATTCTAGTCTTAGGAACACCACTTTACAACCAAAAAAGGGACTTTAAATAAGAAAACAGTAGTTTACACAATATGGTTGCACTTTACATAAACAACCAGTAGTTTACATAAGCAGATCAGGCGCTGATTTTACATGAATTATGAGCATTCTAGTCCTAGGAACACCACTTTACAACCAAAAAAATGAACTTTACATAACAAAACAATACTTTACAGAAGATGCTAGCACTTTACATAAACAACCAGTACTTTACATAGGCAGATCAGATGATGATTTTACTTGCATTATGAGCATTCTAGTTTTAGGAACACCACTTCCCAACACAAAAAAGGGACTTTACATAAGACAACAGTACTTTACACAAAATGCCTGCACTTTACATAAACTATCAGTACTTTACATAAGCACCTCAGACGATGATTTTACATGAATTATGAGCATTCTTGTCTTAGGAACACCACTTTATCACCAAAAAAAGGGATTTTACATAAGAAAACAGTAGTTTACACAAGCTGGCAGCACTTTACATAAAACAACAAGTAGTTTACATAAGCAGGTCAGACGCTGATTTTACACGAATTATGAGTATTCTAGTCTCAGGAACACCACTTTACAACCAAAAAAAAGTGATTTCACATAAGAAAACAGTACTTTACATAAGATGCCAGCACTTTACATAAACAACCAGTACTTTACATAAGCATATAAAACGATGATTTTATACGCATTATAAGCATTCTTGTCTTCCATGTACACCCGAGATTTTTTATCTTCCCTGGTGTATTCCTCCGCAGCTACGTCCCCACCAGGAAATCCCATTACTGACTCGACATCAGCTTCTGTAATTGGAATTGTGACTACATCCAACTCCAAAGTGTTTCTATCAGTATTGATGTTTGAGATCATGTAATGGCCGAACGAATTCGAAAACCTCCAATAGTTAATGTGGAACAGGTAACCCAGCCCCACATTAGTCAGCTGCTCCCTCTGAGCTTCATTGAGCTCCGCGTGCAGAGAATATATTTCAGCAGCAAAGGTTCTTGACTGGAATGATTTTTTTGGCTCTTCATCCCCTAGGTCTTCTGCAAATTCACCCAGATCTGCCAATTCCGCTCGTTCGTGGACTCTCTTCGTCATTTGCTCTAAGAAATAGCAAGCTTTCCCTCTTTCTTGTTATGATCCTTTTCCTTTTCCTTCCTTTCCTCAGTCTTATCCTTTTTTTATTTCAGCTGCTTCAATTTTTCCAAAGTCATACTTTCTTCAAAATCATCGTCTGAATCCTCATGAACGATCTTCTTTCTTTTGCCTGAAAGCAAATCAACAAGGGCAAAATTACTTTACATAAATAACCAGTACTTTACATAAGCACATCAAACGATGATTTTACACGAATTAAGAGCATTATACTTTTAGGAACACCACTTTACAACTAAAAAAAGGGACTTTACATAAGACAAGAGTACTTTACACGAGCAGTCAACACTTTACATAAATAACCAGTACTTTACATAGGCACATCGAATGATGATTTTACACGAATTAAGAGCATTCTACAGTTACAAACACCACTTTACAACCAAAAAAAGGGAATTTACATAAGACAACTGTACTTGACACAAGATGCCAGCACTTTAAATAAACAACCAGTACTTTACATAAGCATATCAGACGAAGATTTTACACGAATTATGAGCATTCTAATCATAGGAACACCACATTACATAAAAAAGGGACTTTACATCAGACAACAGTACTTTACACAAGATGCTAGCACTTTACATGAACAACCAGTACTTTACATAAGCACATCAGACGGTGATTTTTCACGAATTATGAGCATTCTAGTCTTAGGAACACCACATTACCCCCAAAAAAATGGACTTTACATAAGAAAATAGTAGTTTACACAAGATGACAGTACTTTACATAAACAACTGTAGTTTACATAAGTAGATCAGACGCTGATTTTACAAGAATTATGAGCATTCTAATCTTAGGAACACCACTTTACAACCTGAAAAAGGGACTTTACATAACAAAACAGTACTTTACACAAGATACCAGCACTTTCCATAAACAACCAGTACTTTACATAAGCGCATCAGACGATGATTTTACACGCATTATGAGCATTCTAGTATTATGAACACCACTTTCCAACCAAAAAAAGGGACTTTACATAAGACAACAGTACTTTACACAAAATGCCTGCACTTTACAAAAACAACCAGTACTTTACATAAGCACATAAGAGGATGATTTTACATGAATTAGGAGCATTCTAGTCTTTGGAACCACTTTACATCAAAAAATGGGACATTACGCAAGACAAAAGTACTTTACACAATATGCCAACACTTTACATAAACAACCAGTACTTTACATAAGGACATCAGACGATGATTTTACACGAATTATGAGCATTTTAGTCTTAGGAACACCACTTTACCACCAAAAAAAGGGACTTTACATAAGAAAACAGTAGTTTACACAAGATGGCAGCACTTTACATAAACAACCAGTAGTTTACATAAGCATATCAGACGCTGATTTTCCACGAATTATAAGAATTCTAGTCTTATGAACACCACTTTACAACCAAAACAAATGGACTTTACATAAGAAAATAGTATTTTACACAAGATTTCAGAAGTTTACATAAAAACCAGAAGTTTACATAAGCAGATCAGACGCTGATTTTACACGAATTATGAGCATTCTTGTCTTAGGAACACCACTTTACCACCAAAAAAATGGGACTTTACATATGATAATAGTAATTTACACAAGATGACAACACTTTACATAAACAACAAGTAGTTTACATAAGCGAATCAGACGCTGATTTTACACGAATTATGAGCATTCTAGTCTCAGGAACACCACTTTACAACCAAAAAAAGTGACTTTACATAAGAAAACAGTACTTTACACAAGATGCCAGCACTTTACATAAACAACCAGTACTTTACTTAAGCAGATCAGATGATGATTTTACACGCATTATGAGCATTCTAGTCTTTGGAACATCACTTTACAACCAAAAAAAGGGACTTCACATAAGAAAACAGTACTATACACAAGATGCCAGCACTTTACATAAACAACCAGTAGTTTACATAAGCAGATCAGAACGATTATCAGCACTTTACATAAACAAGCACAGCTTGCCACAAAGAGATCAGAACGATGAACTGCAAAAAACTTACTCTCTGACACTTGTTTATCTGATTTCCTTACTCGGTCTCTTTACACCAACAATATTTACCGTCCTCCCAACTGTGTTGCGTTTTTTACACCAAAAAAGAAAGTACAACAATTATGAACAAAATCCCCTAAACTTTAAATATTAGTTCAACATTTTTTATAAACATACCTTCCATGTTACTTTCAATTTTTTTTGTTTCTGCTTCACTCGTAACTTGCTTATCCCTAACTATTTTTGTATGGTTTGATCGAATTTTTTTCTTCCCCTACTCAAAATCTAAGTCGAATCACCTTCCGCTGGTAGTCTTCTGCCTTTCAAGTTACTCGGTTGTGTGATCGAACATGCTATTAATGTTCGGTTGCCGTTCAAGTTGCCAATCGAACGTGGGTCGAGTGGAGAGTTTCAAAAGGGCTGCAGCTTATTCGAATGGAAAATAAAATCCCAGCTCGCCTCTTTCCATTCATTTTCTTCCTCCTTTGTTTAAAGTCCGTACAACCCGAAGCCCAACAAAAATTTAAAAATTTAATTTTGATGAGATCTGCGGGATTGGATTTGATGTAAACTAGAAGGATAGGCCGGCTGATTAGAGGGGTGGTTAGGCATGACTGGAACACCGTTTCAATGCTTGGATTTTCCCCTCCTTTTTCATCTTTTTTTTGGCTAGGAGTACCGTAATTTTTTTTACTCCTAGTCTTACTATATACTAACTGATATTCTGGATATCAGCATGGGTGGCTAGTTATTTATTTTAATCAATTGAATCTAGTGAAATTTAAATGCGTTGGAGTTAAAAATAAGACTCCAAACTTGCAAAATACCACAATGCATTAAGATATTTTTGAACCATTTATCTACCAATCCATCTATTCAAATCATTTGGAACTATTTAAAACATTCGGCAATGTTTATTCCACACCAACTAACATCAATATTTTGATATCTTCATTCCCAATTGATATTTGGGTTCAGAATTTGTGTTTGAGAAAGGTTCATGTAAAAGAATAATCTGTTAAAAAAATTATGCATTGTACTCATTAGTGGTGTAAACGAACCGAGCTGCTCGCGAGCAGCTCGGTCAAAGCTCGGCTCATCTCAATGACGAGCTGAGAATCGAGCAGACCAATAATAGGCTACGTAGGCTCGTGAGCCTCGTAAGCCTACCACGTCTCATACAACCAGAACCACGTCTAAACACACTAGCACCACGTCTAAAAACACTAGCACCAAGTCTAACTCCATGCATGTGAATTTAAACTGATTTTTTCACAAAATATCTCAACTCGTCTCAGAACAACTAGAACCACGTCAAAAAATGTCTCAGAATATTCATGTGAATTTAAACTAATTTTTTCATAAAAACAGGCTACCACGTCTTAGAACAACTAGAACCACATCTAAAAACACTAGAACCACGTCCAAAAATGTCTACATCCAGACATGTGAAGTTAAACTGATTTTTTCACAAAACATCTCAATTCATCACAGAAAAACTAAAACCACGTCTAAAAATGTCTACATCCATTCATGTGAATTTAAACTGATTCTTTTCATAAAGACAGTCCACCACGTCTCAGAATAACTAGAACAACATCTCAAAACACAAGAACAACTTCAAAAAATGTCTACAACCATGCATGTGAATTTAAACTGATTTTTTCACAAAACATCTCAACTCGTCTCAGAACAACTATAACTACGTCCAAAAATGTCCACATCCATTCATGTGAATTTAAACTGATTATGTTTCTCAAAGACAGTCTACCACGTCTTAGAACAACTAGAACAATGTCTCAAAACACAAGAACCACGTCCAAAAATGTCTATATCTATGCATGTCAATTTAAACTGATTTTTTCATAAAACATCTCAACTCGTCTCAGAACAACTAGAACTACGTCCAAAAATGTTTGATGTGGACCGAAATGTGCATAATCTATTATCTAAGGGTTTTGAAAAGATAAAACAAATAAAACGACTATACAATTCTCAGAAATGATCATGATCTCATATCTAAGAGTTGTAATGAGATAAAATAAATAGAATGACCATTCAACTCTTAGAAATGTTCATGATATTTGATCTAAGAGTTTTGTGAATATAAAACAATTAAAATGACCATATTACTCTTAGAAATGTTCATGTATTGTAAGTAGGTGTTATAATAAGATAAAACAAATAAAATGGCCATACAACATCTCAACTCGTCTCAGAACAACTAGAACCACGTCAAAAAATGTCTACATCCATTTATGTGAATTCAAACTGATTTTTTTTTACAAAGACAGTCTATCACGTCTCAGAACAACTAGAACAACGTCTCAAAACACAAGAGCCACGTCCAAAAATGTCTACATCCATGCATGTGAATTTAAACTGATTTTTTCATAAAACATCTCAACTCGTCTCAGAACAACAAGAACTACGTCCAAAAACGTATGATGTGGACCAAAATGTGCATAATCCATTATCTAAGGGTTTTGAAAAGATAAAACAAATAAAACGGCTATACAATTCTTAGAAATGATCATGATCTCATATCTAAGAGTTGTAATGAGATAAAACAAATAAAATAACCATTCAACTCTTAGAAATGTTCATGATATCTGATCTAAGAGTCTTGTGAATATAAAACAAATAAAATGACCATATTACTCTTAGAAATGTTCATGATCTTGTAAGTAGGTGTTATAATAAGATAAAACAAATAATACAACATCTCAACTCGTCTCAGAACAACTAGAACCACGTCAAAAAATGTCTACATCCATTCATGTGAATTTAAACTGATTTTTTCACAAAGACAGTCTACCACGTCTCAGAACAACTAGCACCACGTCTCAAAACACTAGAACCACGTCTAAAAACGTCTATATCAAGACATGTGAATTTAAAATGATTTTGTCACAAAACATCTCAACTCGTCTCAGAACAACTATAACCACGTCCAAAAACGTCTACATCTATTCATGTGAATTTAAACTGATTTTTTTCACAAAGACAGTCTACCACGTCTCAGAACAACTAGCACCACGTCTCAAAACACTAAAATCACGTCCAAAAATGTCTACATCAATACATGTGAATTTAAAATAATTTTTCACAAAACATCTCAACTCGTCTTAGAACAACTATAACCACGTCCAAAAATGTCTACATCCATTCATGTGAATTTAAATTGATTTTTTTTACAAAGACAGTCTACAACATCTCAGAACAACTAGCACCATGCCTCAAAACACTAGAACCACGTCCAAAAATGTCTACATCAAGACATGTGAATTTAAAATGATTTTTCACAAAATATCTCAACTCGTCTCAGAACAACTATAACCACGTCCAAAAATGTCTACATCCATTCATGTGAATTTAAACTATTTTTTTCAGAAATATAGTCTACCACATCTCAGAATAACTTGAACCACGTCTCAAACAACTATCACCACGTCCAAAAAGCAATGGCGCAATGTCCACTACTTCCAACAGTTGGTGAATTTTAATTGGGAACATGAGAGTGGTGAATAGTAATTGGGTGCAACATATAATTTGCGCCCCAGTGCAGTCTCAAGTTCTTACCCATCTATCGCCTTCCACACCGAAATCACCACCATACAACCATTGTCTCCACCCAAACAAGCCAGCCACTATTCTTTCTTGCGCCACCAGTTCCTCTCTCTATCTCTCCCTCGATTTCATCCTCGCTCTGTCGATTTTAGTTGGCTGCGCCTTCGACTGAAACTTCTGTGAGTTCTACAACTTTTGAGGTTAGTTTCTTGTTGCGTTTTTGACAACTTCTGTTGTTAATCATTATGAGAAAGTGCCTTTGGGTTTCTAGCTCCGTGATCTGTCTGGGTTCGCCCAATTATTGGGTTCTTTTTTAGCTGTGATTGCTGGGATAGGTTATGGGTTTTCATTTATGTGTTTTCTTTTCATTTATGTGCTTTCTTATAGTTATCATTAATATGAATACAGAAGATACCTCTTTCCCGCTCTTGATTGATGGTGCCACCGTCAAAAATAGCAAAGCTAATGATGAGCTTCAAAATGAAACTGTAGCTCAAGGAAGTATGGAGTTGAATTCAGCAAGATCGAATGCTATTGAGGAGGGAGAGAAAACTACTCAAGAGGGAGATGAAACTTTCAAAATCAAACAAAGGAAAAAAACTTCAGCTGTGTGGAAAGATTTGGAAGAGGTCATTTTGAAATATAGGGAAAAGAAAGTCAGATGCATTCATTGTCAAGCTAACCTTGCAATTGCTAAAATAGGGGCCACCGCCCATTTGATTAGGCATATGAATTCATGTGCAAAAAGAAAGATCAATTTGAGGATAGCTGAACAACAAACAAAGCTGAACTTTTTGCCAATAGATTCACCATCATCTTCCATTCCTGCCTTCGCATTATGGGAAATTTGACATGGAGCAAATAATGGAGGCAGCCTCACATTGGGTTATGATGCATGAGCATCCATTCGTATTTTAGAAGATGAAGGATTCAACTTGATGATGAAACGGATTGCTCCAGAGTGGCATAAAATCAGTAGAAACACATGCAAAGCTGATTGTCTTAAAATTTATGAGATTCAGAAGAGGGTGTGGAAGAAACAACTTGAAGTGGTTAGCAACATAAGTTTGACGACAGAATGGTTAGCAGAATGGTTTGACGACACAATAAATATGGGAAATAAATATGACAAATAAATTTCCCAACTATTATGGAGAGAGTCTTGAAATCCAAAAAATGAAGAATAGAGGAAAAATGGGACAAAAAAGCAGCCCGAACGGGCGGCACGCATACAGCACGCCTAAAGGGGCACGCGGCCCAGCAGCGCGCAGCAGCTGCTGCGGCCCGCGGCAGCGGTGCTGGCGGTCGCCGGCGACGACTGCTGTCGGCGGTTGTTCACCGGCGTCGCCTCCTACCACCACCCCCTCATTCGCTTTTCCCATGCTATTTGGTCTTCTTCCAATTCATTCTTGGTTTTCCTAGGTTTCTACGAAATAACGATAACCCAAAACTCACGAATTCAAGTTGCCCACCATAATGCATTCGATTACAAAATTTAATTCTCCTACTACAAGGCTTTCTAGGAAAATTAAATAATCGAATTACATAGAAAAAATCCTGCAACAGATTTAATCTAATCCTACATGGCTTCCAGCATGTGGTTATACTATTACAAACATTCATAATAAAAATAAATCTGGACATATCCCGGAGTTTAATTAAAACCCATACAAATGTAACCATAATAGTCGGGATTTCTTAACCACCTGCAAATAAAACCATGTAATAAATCAAACAAGCACAGAACCCAAAACCAAGCTTTGATACCAATTGAAAGATTGCCACATAGGATCTAGGTTCACACTTATTCAATTTACCACGCAACAAAAATTTCTAATTAAAAGCGGAATCTTAGAAAAGTACCTTTGAAGCGTGCACTCAGGTGATTCTCTTGTATGCCTCAAGACTTTAAGTTCACGTTGTGTGGGCAACGAACTAGAATTCAATTGATCAGCTAATCACCACAATCCACCTGCTAGAAAATTCTAGCACCGCTGCACCTGGCACGTACTGTAAACGCACCGCCCGGAGAGAGAAAGCTGCACGCAGCTAGTATAAAACTGGCCAAAAAATTTGGCCAAGGGGAAGAAAAACCAGCCGCAATATCTGCCCAAAAATCCAACTTGGAGAGAGAAAGTTTTCTCTCTCTAGGATTTTCTCTCTCCAGTTTTCGTGTCTTAAAAACTTATGGAATTGTATGTCTTGAATAGCTAATCCCTTGTCTATTTATAGAGTTACAAGAGAGACCCCAAGTTGGTTTAGGATTGGTCTTCCTAATGGGTTTAGATAATTAATTAGTTTCCAAATCCAATTAGGTAACCAATCTGATAGGATAAACCTAATCCTACTAGATTTCTTAATCTCTAGGATTTCCTAATTCCAATTGAAACTTAAGACTTAATTAATTAATTAAATAATTCCACTTTGTTAATTACTCAATTAACCCTTAGGAATAATTAATCAATTAATTAATGCTACCTATTCAATTAACCCATTACAAAATTAATCGTACCACTAATGGATTAATTTTGGCACTACCATCCTACACCAGAATTGCTTCCGGAATAACTTAATTAAATTATATTCATAATCTCCCCACATCAAAGATATAGTGCTCGTAATATATTAATTTACTGATAAATTAATAAATTATCCTCTTTAATTCTGAGACTAGTAACACTCGACCTTTTCACTATACTGGACATAAGTCCACTGGTCGGGTTTAGTATAATAAACTTTACGAGCTCATCTCGGGAGCACCTTCACCCCGGACGCACCTGTACATGGGTTTCTTTCGACAAGCAGCAGCACACCAAGTGACTAAACACGCGCACCCAAACTACCGAGACTATTGGCCACAATTGACCTCACCCATTGGTAGATCAAAGTACACTATGTCTAATCGTCATGCCCGCTCGAGTTTAGAGATTAAGAGAGAGAATTCCAAGAACGATTTGTCTATTAAATCAGTACAAGACAAATCATTCTTAATAATCAAGTTTAATACGCCCCGGGCATATCTATATGATTCAATTAGTTTAGACATACCAATTATCTAAATCACATAGTAACCTAAACCGATAGTTGTCCAAAGCTGTCTCGGTTACGAACCTCATTTATATATTATGTCTTTCAACCAATGATGAGATCTACTGTGTCACACAAGACACCTCATCATCTACTTACATAATACAAATGGACATATCATGCACAACAAGATATAACCAAAACATAAATCGATATATTACTGGAAAAAAGTACAATACAAGCATAGCTTATGTATTCAACTCCAACAATCTCCCACTAATACTTACGCTGTGCTTTAAGTATACTACTACATACAACTCATATACATTCTGCTGCTATATATCTAGAAAAACTATCATGGCTCTCCTAAGTATCTGATTCCCATGCCCTCAACGTGAACCTCAAATACTTTCGAAGTCAATGTTTTCGTGAACGGATCTACAAGGTTATCTTCTGATGCTATCTTAGCCACAACCACGTCTTCCCTCTTTACGATGTCCTGTATCAGGTGGTACTTGAGCTGTAAATGTTTACTCGCCTTGTGGGCTCGTGGTTCCTTCGAGTTTGCTACTGCACCGTTGTTATCACAATAAACCGTGATAGACTTCTGCGAACCATGAATCACATCTAAGTCCACTAGAAAGTTCTTGAGCCATACTGCTTCTTTCGCTGCCTCAGATGCGACAACGTACTCAGCCTCCATGGTAGAGTCCGCCACGTATTTCTGCTTGACACTCCGTCAAACTATGGCTCTACCTCCCAGAGTAAACACATACCCTAAGGTAGACTTGCTCTTGTCCCTGTCACCTTGGAAATCTAAATCGGTGTAACCTCGGGATACCAGCTCAGGCGCCTGATAGACCAGAACTTGGTCCCTCGTTCTGCGTAAATACTTGAGAATGCATTTTACTGCCTCCCAATGAGTTTTCCCGGGGTTACTCTGATATCCGCTTACCATGCCAACGGCATAACAGATATCAGGCTTCGTACACAAGATGGCATACATGAGACTTCCCACTGCCGAAGCATAAGGAACTGTCTTCATGGCCTCTATCTCCTCAACAGTCTTAGGGGACTGTTCCTTAGATAGATACACTCCATGTCTGAAAGCTAGAAAACTTTTCTTGGAGTTCTGCATGTTAAAACATGCCAGAATCGTATGTATATACGAAGTTTGGGAGAGCGTTAACGAACATTTCCTACGATCTCGAATTATCTTGATCCGAAGGATATGTCCCGCTTTCCCTAAGTCCTTCATATCAAACTGCTTGGATAGCCATGCCATTACGTCTGATAACACTTTCTTGTTATTGCCAATCAATAAAATATCATTTACATAAAGCACAAGAAATACCACTGAGTTTCCATCACGTCTGCGATACACACATTGCTCATCCAGACACTGAGTAAATCTAAAGGACTGGATTACCTCATCAAACCGGATGTTCCAAGATCTGGATGCCTGCTTAAGTCCGTAAATGGACCTCTTAAGCCTGCAAACCTTATGCTCTTGGCCTTTTTCAATGAATCCCTCTGGTTGCTGCATAAAGATGGTTTCCTCAAGACTTCTATTTAGGAAAGCTGTCTTGACATTCATCTACCAAATCTCATAGTCTAAATGAGCAGCTATGGCCAAGAAAATCTGGATTGACTTAAGCATGGCTACCGGGGAGAAGGTTTTCTCATAATCGATTCCCTCTTTCTGAGTATATCCCTTCACCACCGACATAGCTTTTAAGGTTTCCACCTTCCCGTCAGGTCCTCTCTTACATTTTTAGACCCACTTACATCCAATGGGCTTAAACCCATCAGGTAGGTCCACCAGCTCCCAGACTTGATTGTGGTCCATTGACCCAACTCGGATATCATTGCCTTACACTAAGACTCTGCATTTTATCTCGGAAAGCCTCATTATAGTTAACCGAGTCAGGTTCAGGTGCACCTGGGACTAGGTCTGAGGCCTCTCCCACGCCAATGAACCTATCTGGTTGTCTCACAACCCTCCCACTACGATGAGGCACCACCTGTGTAGGCGCATCATCTGTGACCTCATGTGCAGTGTGTGGTGTATCTACTGTGTAGGTGCATTAGGATTAGTAGTTTATCGTCTAAGCTCTTCCAATACTATCTTACTCTTGGGCTTGAGGTCTAAGACATAGTCCTCTTCCAAAAATCTAGCGTTGGTACTAACCACCACCTTCTGATCTTTAGGACTATAAAACAGACCACCTTTCATTCCCCTAGCATACCCTACAAACAGCATTAACTCAGTTCTTGCATCTAACTTAGCCGTATCTGCGTTAAGCACATGTGTTGGGCAACTCCAAATTCTGAGATGTCTTAGACTGGACTTGCGCCCATTCCACAACTCCAATGGGGTTGAAGGCACGATTTTAGAAGGTACAAGATTAAGAATATACATCGCCATTTCTAAGGCATATCCCCAGAACGAACTTGGCAAATCACTATAGCTCATCATAGACCTAACTATTTCCATGAGAGTCCGATTCCTCCTTTCTGCTACACCGTTCTGCTGTGGCATGTCAGGCGCAGACAGCTGAGACTGAATTCCGGCCTCTCTGAGGTATTCTCAAAATTCATGGGACAGGTACTCCCCACCATGATCTGCACACAGTGTCTTGATACTCTTACCAAGATGCTTCTCCATATCTGCCCGAAATTCTTTGACGCATTAGGTAAATGTACCCGTACCTTGAGTAGTCATCCGTGAACGTCACAAAATACTCGAACCCACCTCGTGCCTGGACCGTCATTGGTTCACACAAGTCAAAATGAATCAACTCTTATACTTCCTTAGCTCTATAACCTTTTGCTGAAAAGGTCTCTTGGTTCTTACTTTCTATGCAAGATTCGCAGGTTGCATAACTGTCAATCTCTAATGAACCTAAAGGTCCATCATTGACCAACCTCTGAATCCTACTAAGATTTATATGACCTAGCCTGAGATGCCAAAGATAGGTTTGATTCATTTCAGAAGGTTTCTTCCGCTTATTAATGTTAGATAAAGAGCTATCTGTTTCTGTGTTTTGCGCAACAGGGGAATTAGAGTTAACCACAAATAAATTGTCAACCAATGAACCAGAACAAATAAGTTTCCCATTTCTTATAATAAATACAGACTCATCAGAAAAAACAAACTATTATCGTTCTTTAAGAGTTTAGAAACCGAAATTCTAAAACTCGGTACATAAAGACAATTAACTAACTCTAATAGACAATTTTCAAAATTTAAATTGACAACTCCCACTGCTTCTACTGATACTCTTGTAGTGTCGTGTAGATGTCCAGTTCGCCCTCTCTAAGCTTCCGGGTTACTTGGAACCCCTGCAAGAAATTACTAACATGATCAGTGGCGTCTGAATCCACACACCAAGTATCTGTGGGAATCACCACTAAACATATCTCAGTAATTATGGCAAAAACTTTCGTACCTTTAAGCTTTGGACAATCTGCTTTCCAGTGTCCCGTTTTACCGCACTTGAAGCATTTGCCTTTGGGCTTACTCCTCTTTGTAGTCTCGGGCTTTGTAGCAAGTTTCCCGGCATTCTTCTTCTTCTTATTCTTCTTGCCTTTAGGTGCATAAGAAGAACCTAAAGCCTTCGGCCACCACCAAATCAGTTAAGAGCTCAGGTAGAGTATAGACTCTTTGGTTCATGTTATAATTGACCCGAAACTGCTCAAAACTATAGGGTAGACTCTGGAGGATAATATCTATATGACTTTCTGGGTTGATTTCTCCTCCCAACACCTCTATCTCATCGATGTTACGGATCATGTGTAGCACATAATCTCTCACTTATCCGCCTTCAGCCATCTTTGAGTTCATTAATTTCCTCATGGTTGCTTGCCTAGCAGTCCTGCCTTGATGCGCGAACATCTCTCTCAGGTAAGCCATCATGTTGAAGGCAGAGACCATGGGATGAAGCTGATGTTACAGCATATTTGACACAGAGGCCAAAATATAGCACCGCACCATCTCATCCACTTTTCTCCACCGGGCATAGGCATCCCAATCCTCTTGAAGAGAGTTCTCATCAGGCACATCTGGACATACTTCGGTGACCGCAAACTTATATTGCTCAGCCGTCAGGACAATGTCCAAGTTCCGACTCCAATGGACATAATTAGTTCCAGTTAATTTGTTGTCTTTCAAAATAGCAGCTAAGGGGTTGAATGTCATATTGATAAAACTGTAAAATTAACAAACAGACAATATTTCAATTATTAACCTAGAATTTCAAAAATATGAAATTCTATTAATTATTGACTTCTCTCAAAAATAATAATTATAATCCACCAACATCTTATCCATCGAGATTTTGGAAAGCCACGCAGTGTGGACGTTTACGCTAACCCACATTCGTTTGAGAAGAACCAAGTTCATTAACTACAGCAACTGACCAAATGATCTATTGATCAATGTAGCTAATAGTCGATGCTTTCAGCTGTACAAATAAGCAGCGTAACCTCTTGGGAGGAATACTGCAGATCGTACACTAAGTGTATGCCATTACGTGACTTCTGAGTTTGTTACCTCAGGATAGTGTGCCTCAGATGGAGAGGGTGCCACATTTCTCCTAGTTAAACTCGATCTAGTCATCTTACTCAGAAATTCATAATCTAGCGATCTCGGGGCTGGACTCATCCGAATGGAGGAAGGCCCTAATACCAACGCGCAAGCCCACCCACATTGCATATGAACTCGTAATGGTGGCCATGGGAATATTAAACCAACCAGCTCCCACTTAGATTCCTAAATTGAGGGTTTTTCCGATTTTAACATACAATTAACTAACCTTAAGTTATATGCAACTATAAAACCAACATGCTTTAAAATCATGCATCGAAAATATAACATAAAAATAAAGCACAAAAATTAAAACAATAAATATGGGAAATAAATACGAAAAATAAATTCCTCGACTATTATGGCTTTAATTGTTTCCATCTTCTGCCTTGATCTCGTGTCCCGCCACGTCACTCGATGGAGAGAGTCTTGAACTTCAAAAAATGAAGACTATAGAAAAAACGGACCAAAAATGCAGCCCAAACGGGCTACACGCATGTAGCGTGGCCAAGCAGCGCGCAGCAGCTGCTGCGTCCCGCGGCAGCGGCGCTGGCAGTTGCCAGCGACGACTGCTGCCGGCGGTTGTTCGCCGGTGCCGCCTCCTGCCACGACCCCCTCCTTCGCTTTTTCCATGCTATTTGGTCTTCTTGCAATTCGTTATGGGTTTTCCTGGGTTTCTATGAATTAACGATAACCCAAAACCCACGAATTCAAGTTGCCCACCATAATGCCTTCGATTAAAAATTTTAATTCTCCTACTACAAGGCTTTCTAGGAAAATTAAATAATCGAATTACATATAAAAAATCCTACTACAGATTTGATCTAATTCTACACGGCTTCCAGCACGTGGTTATACTATTACAAACATTCATAATAAAATTAAATTTGGACATGTCCCGGAGTTTAATTAAAACCCATACAAACGTAACCATAATAGTCGGGGTTTCTTAAACACCTGCAAATAAAACCATGTAATAAATCAAACAAGCACAGAACCCAAAACCAAGCTTTGATACCAATTGAAAGATTGCCACATAGGATATGGGTTCGCACTTATTCGATTTACCACGCAACAAAAATTTCTAATTAAAAGCGGAATTTTAGAAAAGTACCTTTGAAGCGTGCACTCAGGTGATTCTCTTGTATGCCTCAAGACTTTGACTTCACGTTGTGTGGGCAACGAACTAGAAGTCAATTGATCAGCTAATCACCACAATCCACCTGCTAGAAAATTCTAGCACCGCTGCACCTGGCACGTACTGTAAACGCACTGCCCGGAGAGAGAGAGAAAACTGCACGCAGCTGGTATAAAACTGGCCAAAAAATTCTGCCAAGGGGAAGAGAAACCAACCGCAATATTTGCCCAAAAATCTGACTTGGAGAGAGAAAGTTTTCTCTCTCTAGTTTTCTTGTCTTGAAAACTTATGGAATTGTATGTCTTGAATAACTAATCCCTTGTCTATATATAGAGTTACAAGAGAGACCCCAAGTTGGTTTAGGATTGGTCTTCCTAATGGGTTTAGGTAATTAATTAGTTTCCAAATCCAATTAGGTAACCAATCTGATAGGATAAACCAAATCCTACTAGATTTCCTAAACTCTAGGATTTCCTAATTCCAATTGAAAGTTAAGACTTAATTAATTAATTAATTAATTCCACTTTGTTAATTACTCAATTAACTCTTACGAATAATTAATCAATTAATTAATTCTACCTATTCAATTAACCCATTACAAAATTAATCGTACCACTAACAGATTAATTTTGCACTACCATCCTACACCAAAATTGCTTTCGGAACAACTTAATTAAATTATATTCATAATCTACTCACATCAAAGATATAGTGCTCGTTAATATATTAATTTACTGATAAATTAATTAATCAACCTTTTTAATTCTGAGACTAGTACCACTCGACCTTTTTACTAAACCGGATATAAGTCCACCAGCCGGGTTTAGTATAATAAACTTTACAAGCTCATCTCGGGAGCACCATCACCCCGGACGCACCAGTACACGATTTCCTTTCGACAAGCAGCAGCACACCAAGTAACTAAACACGCACACCCAATCTACCGAGACTATTGGCCACAATTGACCTCACCCTTTGGCAGATCAAAGTACACTATGTCTAATCCTCATGCCCGCTCGAGTCTAGGGATTAAGTGATAGAATACCAAGAACGATTTGTCTATTAAATCAGTACAAGACAAATTATTCTTAAAGGTCAAGTTCAATACGCCACGGGCATATCTATATGATTCAATTAGTTTAGACAAACCAATTATCCGAATCACATAATAACCTAAACCGACTGTTTGTCCAAAGCTGTCTCGGTTACGAACCTCATTTATATATTATGTCTTTCAACCAATGATAAGATCTACTGTGTCATACAACACTTCATCATCTACTTACATAATACAAATGGACATATCATGCACAAAATGATATAATCAAAACATAAATCGATATATTACTGGGAAAAAGTACAATATAAGCATAGCTTATGTATTCAACCCAACACATTCAATTTATCACGCAACAAAATTTCTAATTAATAGAGGAATCTTAGAAAAATACCTTTGAAGCGTGTACTCAGGTGATTCTCTTGTATGCCTCAAGACTTTGATTTCACGTTATGTGGGCAATGATCTAGAAACCAATTGATCAGCTAATCAACATAATCCACCTGCCAGAAAACTCCAGCACCGCTGTACCTAGTACGTACTGTAAACGCATCGCCTGGAGCGAGAGAAAGCTACACGCAGCTGGTATAAAATAGTGTTGGGAATTCGTTTAGGCATTTAATCTAATTAAATGGCGGAATCCTAAACACTAAGGATTGGGTCTTACCCTTGAAGCGTAATCGGTTGCGCACGTCGCCTGGCTCCTCTGAGAAGATGGCGTTTTGTTGTCTCCAAAATCCTTCCTTGAAGGATCCTCTACTCTCAAGCACGAAAGCCTTCGCAGGTTGGTGCTAGCCAATCTTGCCTACCGGGAGAATTTTGAGAATTCTGTGTATTTTGTCTGATGAGAATAATTCAAAAATCATCATCCTACAATTATATCCCTAGGATATTTGTAGAGTATTAATTTCCAAAATCAGTATTGTAATTTATCCAATTATAACTTAACTGATTTTAGTAATTTTCCAAATCAGTATTATTACCAAATATTATTTAACTGATTCCAAGTCAGTATTTAAATAATATTTACTAATTCCAAATCAGCCTTAAATAATACTTTAATGATTTGGGTTATACACCAAGCCCATGGATCAACCCATGACCCATGGATCATGCTGATGGGTCAAGAACTTCAATTGCAATTAAGTCCCTTGATTTATCAGCCCATCCCAATTGTTCTCAGGTAATTAATTAACTATTAATTAATACCATAGACCTTTCCAATAATATTTAATTAAACCATTTAATTAAATCTTATTTATTTAAGTATAACAATTATACTTATTGTAGGCAAGAATCCTTATTCTGCATCATTGAACTTTCTTATGTGCGATCCTGTAGGCCCATTCCAAATTGGCAACGGATAATTCAATCTCATTGATTAATCCATAAGTCATTAGTGGTCTCTAGCAAGACATAATGACTACCCAATTCAGAATGGAGGGTCGAATGGAGATTCAACACAACCTTTCCGAGCAAACTGCGTACGATCCTCTACATCGATATCCAGCTTAGCATAAGGCATGGAGCCATCATCCTTATATAGCTAAGCGTTTACTTGATCTCTTAGTGACACTGAATCCTTCAAGCAAATGATATCCTATCATTCCTTGGGCATGGCCATGCACTTTTCAGTTCACTATCAAGTGGCCAAGATATCATCTCTCACTTAAGAGAGATTTGTAGTCCCATCACTTCACCTACATACCTTAGCGTGTCTCATAGTGTACCCAATCATACCCGTACTTGGCAACCTGTTACGGCCCCGTTAGGCGTATGTCAAAGCACACTACAATTCGCCTAAGACCATGTAGTGATTTCTGGTGTAAGGATCCTAGTACCAGTACTACTAAAAAGAATCTCTCATGATCTAATTAGTCCATGGAGTGTTTCTTTTGGCGGATCGATTTCATGAATTTAAATATGCACAAGGATATTACTATCATGAAATTAACTCATTTGATAAACAATCAATCAAGCGACAAATATCTTATTTACATAAATACCCTCAAAGTATATTTACATAAATAGCCCTCATTAGGGCACATTCACCAACAATCTCCCACTTGCCCGATGAAGGGCTATGTCCTAAACTGTTTAAGACCAAGCTCTATTACATGTCTATCAAACTTTGACTGTGGTAGAGCTTTTGTGATAGGATCTGCTATATTGTCGTCTGACCCTATTTTGCACACTTTCACATCTCCTCGATCAATGATCTCTCGGATGAGGTGAAACCTTCTGAGTATGTGTTTGGTTTTCTGGTGTGACCGAGGCTCCTTAGCTTGTGCGATGGCCCCGTTATTGTCACAGAAAAGTTCTATCGGATCTTGGATACTCGGTATCACTCCGATGTCTGACACAAACTTTCTCAGCCAAACAGCTTCCTTTGCAGCATCTGATGCAGCAATGTACTCAGACTCTGTTGTAGAATCGGCTGTTGTATCTTGCTTTGAGCTTTTCCAACTTATTGCACCGCCATTCAGACTAAACACGTAGCCTGATTGTGACTTCATGTCATCTTGATCTGTTTGGAAAGCAGCATCAGCGTAACCTTGTACAATGAGCTGTTCTTGTCCTCCATACACTAGCATTAATCCTTTAGTTCTTCATAAGTACTTCAGGATTGCTTTGACTGTAGTCCAATGATCCATCCCTGGATCTTGTTGGTATCTGCTAGTCATGCTAAGTGCATGTGCAACATCCGGATGGGTACACAACATGGCATACATGATAGATCCTATTGCTGAAGCATACGGGACTCTACTCATTGTATCCCTCTCCTCTCTTGTTGAATGACCTTGGTTCTTCTTCAAGAGAAGGCCATGTCTAAATGGTACGTTACCATTTTTGGAGTTAGACATATTGAATCTTTTCAATATCTTGTCTATGTACCCTTCTTGACTTAGCCCCAGAAGCCTTTTAGACCTATCTCTATAGATCTTAATACCTAGTATCGTCTCAGCTTCTCCTAAGTCTTTCATAGAAAATACACTCCCCAACCATTGTTTGATGTCTTTCATCAAAGGAATGTCATTTCCTATGAGCAGGATGTCGTCCACATATAGGACAAGGAAAACAATCTTGCTCCCACTAACTTTCTTGTAAACACAAGGCTCATCGTCATTTTTTATGAATCCGTAACCTTTTACTTCCTCATCAAAACGAAGATTCCAACTTCGAGATGCTTGCTTTAGTCCATAGATAGACCTCTGAAGCTTACATACTCGATTAGGATTCTTTTGATTGATGTATCCCTCGGGTTGTTTCATATAAACATCCTTGAGTAGGTTTCCATTCAGGAAAGCCGTCTTAACATCCATCTGCCATACCTCATAGTCAAAATATGCTGCTATGGCAAGCATTGTCCTAATGGACTTGAGCATCACGACAGGAGAAAAGGTTTCATCATAGTCTATACCATGAGTTTGTCTAAAACCTTTAGCCACTAGTCGTGCCTTGAAGATCCCGCCAGGTTTTAACTTGAAAATCCACTTGCAATCGACAACCTTTGCCTGAACAGGAGGGTCAATCAAAGTCCATACTTTATTGTCCCTCATGGATTGCATTTCAGATTCCATGGCTTGCAGCCATTTATCTGAATCTGGACTTTCTAAAACCTATCTGTAGGTCGTGGGCTCATCAGAGTCCACCAAGATCAAATCCTGATCGTCAGTCACGAGAAATCCGTATCTCTCGGATTCATGACGAGATCTACTAGACCTTCTAGGTTCTTGTGTTGTTGACTCAGGTTGCTCAACTTCATGAGTTTCCATGTTAACTTGCATCTGAGTTTTTGTAGATCGTTCTACATTCTCTTGTGGTTCTTGAACTTCTCCGAGTTCTATTCTACTCCCACTGTCTTTCTTGTACAGAAATTCTTTCTCTAAGAAAGTAGCTCCTCGAGCAACGAACACTTTGTTCTCTGTTGGGTTGTAGATTTGATATCCTTTGGTTTCCTTAGGATATCCCACAAATAGGCATTTGTCAGTTTTGGGTTCAAGCTTATTACTTTGTAAACGCTTTACATGAGCTTGATAACCCCAAACTCGTAGATAGGACATATAGGGCTTCCGACCCATCCATATCTCATGTGGAGTCTTATCTACTGCCTTAGATGGAATACGATTCAATAAGTAGGCAGTAGAAAGGAGAGCATAACCCCAAAAGGATGTAGGAAGAGTTGCTAGGCCCATCATTGATCGAACCATATCTAATAAGGTCTGATTTCTCCTTTCGGATACACCATTCCATTGAGGTGTTCCCGGTGGAGTCAGCTGTGAAACAATTCCACACTGTTTTAGATAGCCATCGAATTCATCACTAAGGTATTCACCTCCCCGATCAGAGCAAATAGCCTTAATCCTTCTATCCAACTGATTCTCTACTTCATTTTTAAACTCTTTGAACTTTTCAAAAGTTTCACTTTTATACATCATTAAGTAGACATACCCATATCTACTAAAGTCATCAGTAAAAGTCACGAAGTATTCAAATCCACCTCTGGCTTGTGTGCTCATTGGTCCACATACATCCGTATGTATTAGGGCCAATAGCTCACTTGTTCTTTCACATTTCTTGTTGAAAGGACTCTTTGTCATTTTGCCTTGCAAGCAGGGTTCGCAGGTATCATATGATTCAAAATCAAATGAACCAAGCACTCCATCCTTGTGAAGCTTTTGAACTCGCTTTTCATTTGCATGGCCTAATCGACAATGCCAAAGGTATGTTGGACTTAAATCATTTTTAGATGATTTAGCTTTCTTTTCTATGTTATAGACTGGTTTTTCTTGGGTCAAATCCAAGACATACAGACCATTACACATATTTGCAACTCCGTATAAAATATCATTTCGATATAAAGATAACGAATTATTCTCTATAATAAATCGAAAACCTTTATTATCTAAACTCGAAACTGAAATAATATTTATGCTCAAAGCAGGTACATAATAACAATTTTCAAGTTCGATATTTAAACCAGAAGGTAAAGACAGAGTGTAATCTCCAACTTCAACAGCAGCAACTCTTGCCCCGTTGCCCACTCGGAGATCTACTTCACCTTTCTTTGTTATCCTTCTATTTCTGAGTCCCTGCACATTAGTACAAATGTGAGCCCCACAACCAGTATCTAATACCCATGAGGTGGACATAGAAAGATTAATTTCTATAACAAAGATACCTTAAGCTGAAGGATTGCTTTCAAGAAACTTCTTGCAGTCTCTCTTCCAATGACCCTTCTGTTTGCAGAAGAGACATGTATCATCCTTTTTGGATCTTGTCTTAGCAGTTGGAGGAGCTTGTGGTTGGGAAGCAGTCTTACTGCGAGCTTTCTTATTCTGCCCAACTTTGGCCTTGCCATTAAGCTTCCTCTTCCCTTTACCTTTCTCTACAACTAACATTGGCGTTGCCTTCCGAAGGGTCTGCTCAGTGTTCTTTAACATGCCATGGAGCTCAGGAATGCTCCTCTCCATGTTGTGCATATTGTAGTTCACAACAAAATCATTGTAATCATCAGGCAGTGAAGCCAAGATGATATCAATGGCCAACTCTCTTGCAAAAGGCGCATTTAATCTCTCTAGGGTGTCAATATACCCCTTCATCTTGATCAAATGCGTACTTACTGATGAACCCTTCGCCATCTTGCATGAGATTAATGCTTTTATCGTAATGAACCTTTCATTACGGGCTTGCTCTCGAAACATTTTCGTAAGTGACTCATAAATCCGGAATGCTTCCAAATTCATGAATTGCTTCTGAAGCTCGCCAGATATAGTTGCGAGCATTAGGCAAGTCACATCATCGGAATCGCTTTTCAGCTTTTCCCAAGTTCTTTGAACAGCAGCCGTAGCATTAACGGGTTGTTCAGGTAAAGGAGCGTCTAAGATATTCAATTTCCTTTCTTGTTTGAGAACTATTCTCAGGTTTCTTTCCCAATCCAAGAAGTTTGGACCAACAAGTTTTTCTTTGTCCAAAATACTTCTTAGAGTGAGATTTGAAGTGACATTAGTGCTAGAAGATGTCATTTCTACAAAAGAAATAAAATGCAAAATATTAGAATGAGTTTTGAAAAATGTTTTCCACAATAGCCAAAATTGAAATCCCAAACAATTTTGTGTTGGTGCTAGATTGTGGGCCGAAAATCCACAAAGAGTCAACCCCAGTCTTGCTTTGACAAGTATCGTATGGATCGGGCTCTTTTGGTAGGCAACGTTCAAATCACATTCCATGTAATATAACGCTTTTCAATTGCATACCATGCAACTTTTCGGTGATAGGATGAACATTCCAAATGTTTGACACCATCCTACCTTTGCAAAATTAATCCCTAGTCAACTTATCGGGTCAAGTTAGGATTAATTTTCCCAAGTTAAACCATCCCTCAAGGCATCACATCAATAGACACCCACACAGTTTTTCCATAACAAGTGGTAGTAATAAAGTTGAGCATCTAATACCCAAACAGTTTTTCCACTCATTAATGGTAGTGATAAAGTTGGGCACTATTATGTAACAACCCACTGCATAAAGAAAACCTGAGGCCCTTGGGCTCTCCAAGTCCATCAGACGTTCGACACTCAAGTGGGCCCTCAAGTATGGAAGCAAAATCTTGGGTTTTTGGGATTTAAGTTTGATCGGCTTAACATGCATTTTCGTTTATCATTCATTTGCATAAATAAAAGAATGAAATTAAAGCGATGAACTGGGCTCTAGTCTATTACAGGGCCTTTTAAAATCTTCATATTGGGCCTCCGCTCCTGGGCTCCACCATGGACTCTTCTTGGAACCTCCTTTTGGGCCTAACTATTACATGATGATTTTATAGGCACGCAGGCCCAATTCAAAATTGGCTCGCAGGCCCCAACTTTTAAAAACGTTAAAATTAAAAGCCCAATTCATGCTTTGAAACACATAAATGCATATGCTCATACAAGCCGGTTTTAATTTAAGCCGATTAATTTTAAGGATTGTGTAACTATTACATAATTAAAATTGATCGTGTCATGATCAATTTTAATCAATCCTTCTGTTCATTTTACATTTATCCAAAATGATGCATGAACATACTTGCATAATTATGATGCTTCAAATAAAATTTAAACAATTTAAACAAGCATCAAAATAAAATAAAATAAATAAATAATAATTCAAAATTTAAACTAATTAATTAATCTAATTAATTATTTATTTATTTATTTATTTATTTATCTTTTCTAATTATTTTAATCTAATTAAAATAATTATTTTAAAATTTATCTAATTATCTAATTACGATAAATTTAAACTTATAGGATAAAATTTTAAATTAATCCTATCTTTATCTAATAAGACTATATAATTAAAATCTTATTAAATCAAATTCAGAAAATTTTAAAATTTTAATTTTCTGAAACTTTTTGGGGCAATTATCCAATTTATCTTAATTTCCGGGCTTAGGGTTTAAAAGAAACAAAACTGCTGGGGCTGGTTTGTAATTCTTAAAACATTTTTAAAATTGGCAGTTTGGGGTTTAAAGGTTGCGGCGGGGGCATTTAGGTAATTTTAGACCCTAGGGCTTTTGCCACCCGCCGCTTCCTTCATCGTCTTCTCCGGCGGATCCCTCGATTTTTCCGACCATCGCGTCCGGCGTCCTGGATGAATAATTCATCTCTTCTGGCCAACCCGACTAAGAAGTTGCAGCAGCGACACTCGCCGCTACTAATTCTCGTCCGACCGAGACCTCGCAACAAAACAATTTCCGGAAACCATTTTCGGAGAACTCGTTTTTCCGGCAGAGAAACAACAAAAAAAACCCGCCAAAATCAAAACCCAGTTTTGAAATCAAGCGAAAACAACATCAGCCCATGAAATCAATTTCGAAACCAATCAAAACAACAACCAGCATCCCAGATTAACGAAAACCAAACAATACCAATTCAAAGGACAACCAGTTTCCCGTGGCTTTCAATTTTCCGTCAGTTTCAAACGGCCCAGAACATAAAACCCAATTTCCCAAAATCCCGATTTCCCGACCGTGGAAATTAAAACCAATAGAAACCTTTTCTCTTCTTCCAGAAACCCAAAAGCAAAATTTTGAAACCAACAAAATTGGAAAGGTATTCTGCGAGAATTTTACAACCAAGATAACAAAAGCACCCAGAATACAATTTCCAGATCAATTCGGTTGAAAACAAGAACCCAAATATGTTTATCGGTTTTAAAATCCAATCCGGCAAAGGGAAAAAAACACACAGCAAAACAATAAGCAGCCCAGTTTCAAAACCATTTCAATTCGTTTAAATAATCCAACCAAACAATTTGGCAACCCCATTTTGGAACCCTTCCGTTTTATTTTTACTGCGAGCGAACCGAAAACCCACAAGAACATTGTTGAGAAAACCCAGTTTCTCTGTGAATATTTTTTTTTTTTTCTGGTTCTTCCCGAAGCTGTTTCCAAAACTGGGTGCAACTCAAAATTCAACCAAGAAATTGACTCTGTTACAACCCTCTAAGGTAAACAAACCCAGAAAATAAGTTTCATTTTTCTTTAGAAACTTAAATTTTTTAAATCGGGTTTACCAAAATTAATTTTTAATAAAACAAAGAATTTGTTTTAATCAATTACTTTTGATTTTAACACTAAAATCTTGAGCCTGGCTCTGATACCACTGTTGGGAATTCGTTTAGGCATTTAATTTAATTAAATGGCGGAATCCTAAATCAGTATTGTAATTTATCCAATTATAACTTAACTGATTTTAGTAATTTTCCAAATCAGTATTATTACCAAATATTATTTAACTGATTCCAAGTCAGTATTTAAATAATATTTACTAATTCCAAATCAGCCTTAAATAATACTTTAATGATTTGGGTTATACACCAAGCCCATGGATCAACCCATGACCCATGGATCATGCTGATGGGTCAAGAACTTCAATTGCAATTAATTCCCTTGATTTATCAGCCCATCCCAATTGTTCTCAGGTAATTAATTAACTATTAATTAATACCATAGACCTTTCCAATAATATTTAATTAAACCATTTAATTAAATCTTATTTATTTAAGTATAACAATTATACTTATTGTAGGCAAGAATCCTTATTCTGCATCATTGAACTTTCTTATGTGCGATCCTGTAGGCCCATTCCAAATTGGCAACGGATAACTCAATCTCATTGATTAATCCATAAGTCATTAGTGGTCTCTAGCAAGACATAATGACTACCCAATTCAGAATGGAGGGTCGAATGGAGATTCAACACAACCTTTCCGAGCAAACTGCGTACGATCCTCTACATCGATATCCAGCTTAGCATAAGGCATGGAGCCATCATCCTTATATAGCTAAGCGTTTACTTGATCTCTTAGTGACACTGAATCCTTCAAGCAAATGATATCCTATCATTCCTTGGGCATGGCCATGCACTTTTCAGTTCACTATCAAGTGGCCAAGATATCATCTCTCACTTAAGAGAGATTTGTAGTCCCATCACTTCACCTACATACCTTAGCGTGTCTCATAGTGTACCCAATCATACCCGTACTTGGCAACCTGTTACGGCCCCGTTAGGCGTATGCCAAAGCACACTACAATTCGCCTAAGACCATGTAGTGATTTCTGGTCTAAGGATCCTAGTACCAGTACTACTCAAAAGAATCACTCATGATCTAATTAGTCCATGGAGTGTTTCTTTTGGCGGATCGATTTCATGAATTTAAATATGCACAAGGATATTACTATCATGAAATTAACTCATTTGATAAACAATCAATCAAGCGACAAATATCTTATTTACATAAATACCCTCAAAGTATATTTACATAAATAGCCCTCATTAGGGCACATTCACCAACAAATAGGCCAAAATTCGGCCAAAGGAAAGAGTAACCAGCCGCAAAAACTTCTTAAAAATCCAACTTTGATTGAGAATTTTCTCTCTCTAGGATTTTTCTCTCTCAAGATTCTTGGATTATGAATCTATTGAATTGTATATCTTGAATAGCTAATCCCTTGTCTATATATAGAGTTACAAGAGAGACCCCAAGTTGGGTTAGGATTGGCCTTCCTATTGGGTTTATGTTTTCCTTCAATCCTGTTCCTGGACTGATACACATCCAACTGATACAGGGATTCACTTATCTCAAACCAGTTCCTGGTATGATTCATAACCAACTGACACAGGGATTCACTTATCCCAAACCAGTTCTTGGTATGATTCACGACCAACTGACACAAGGATTAATTAATTACTTAATTAATTAAATCTACCTTTGTCAACAACCCAATACATAATTAATCGTACCACTAATGGATTAATTATGGCACTACCATCCTACACCAGAATTGCTTCCAGAACAACTTAATTAAATTATATTCATAATCTCCCCACATCAAAGATATAGTGCTCGTTAATATATAATTTATTGATAAATTAATTAATTAAACTCTTTAATTCTAAGACTAGTACCACTCGACCTTTTTACTATATCGGACTTACGTCCACCAGCCGGGTTTAGTATAATAAACTTTACAAGCTCATCTCGAGAAGACCATCACCCCGGACGCACCAGTACATGATTTCCTTTCGACAAGCAGCAGCACACCAAGTAACTAAACACGCGCACCCAATCTACCGAGACTATTGGCCACAATTGACCTCACCCTTTGGCAGATCAAAGTACACTATGTCTAATCCTTATACCCGCTCGAGTCTAGGGATTAAGAGATAGAATACCAAGAACGATTTGTCTATTAAATCAGTACAAGACAAATTATTCTTAAAGGTCAAGTTCAATACGCCACGGGCATATCTATATGATTCAATTAGTTTAGACAAACCAATTATCCGAATCACATAATAACCTAAACCGACAGTTTGTCCAAAGCTGTCTAGGTTACGAACCTCATTTATATATTATGTCTTTTAACCAATGATGAGATCTACTGTGTCACACAAGACACCTCATCATCTAACTACATAATATAAATGGACAATTAATGCACAACAAGATATAACTAAAACATAAATCGATATATTAACTGGGAAAATGTACAATACAAGCATAGCTTATGTATTCAACTCCAACAATGTTTAGCCAGCGGGATCTATACTTTGATTGTTGCCCTTTGAGAGAAGATTGGGACAAGGTTAAGAAGATATGCTCTGTTTTGGAAACTTTTTGGACAACAACCCATGTCATTTCAGGTACTGATTATCCTACTTCAAATCTTTTTCTCCAAGAAGTTCAGAATATAAAATCAACATTGGATGAAAATATGAATCATAAGGATATTTTCATTAGGGAATTAGTGGGCAAAATGAAAGATAAATTTGACAAATATTGGGGGGAGTGTAACTTATTGATGGCTCTAGCTACAGTGTTTGATCAAACAATAAAAATGCGAGCTGTTGAATTTTGTTTTCCTAGACTTTATCCTGAGTATGAGGCATGGGAGAATATTTTAAAGGTGAAATATGCTATTTCGCATCTTTATGAAGAATATGTGTCTGAACATTTTGGTGATAAAAGTTCTAAACCTTTTACTGCTGCTGAGAGTCTTGGTTCTTCTAATTTTGATGCATGTTGTGCAGAGCTTGAGACTTCAGAGCCAAATAAATCTGAATTGATAGACCACATAGAAAAGCCTCACCTGAAGAGTGATGAGATTTTTGATGATTTTTCTGGTTTAGAGTGGTGGAAGATGAATAGGTTACAGTATCCTATACTCTCAAAGATGGCTTGTGATATTTTAGCTATCTCTATAAGTTCAGTGGCTTCTGAAGCAACATTTAGTGCTGGAACAAGGGTGATTGATACTTATCATGCATCACTATCTCCCGATACAATACAAGTCATACTTTGTGGAGGAGATTGGCTCAGAAATATCAATGGAGTTAAGAAGCAAAATGTAAGTCTATTTCATTTTTTGTTTGATAAGTTGGTTACTTACAAATAGTTTAATTGTTTAATTGCTTTTATTTATTTATTTCTTAACAGAAGGATAAGGGCTATCGAGAAATTTTTCTTCCCACGTCCACTTCTACATCATCATAGTAAGTTAAATTCGAATTCTCGCATGACAGCTGTAGGCTTCTTGTTCTTACTAAGATTTATGCATTTCGCTAAGTGTACCACGTCTCAGAACAACTAGCACAACGTCTCAAAACACTAGCACCACGTCCAAAAATGTCTACGTCCACACATGTGAATTTAAACTGATTTTTTCCCAAAACATCTCAACTCGTCTCAAAACAACTAGAACCACATCCAAAAACGTCTACATCCATTCATGTGAATTTAAACTGATTTTTTTTCCCAAAGACAGTCTACCACATCTCAGAACAACTAGCACAATGTCTCAAAACACAAGCACCACGTCCAAAAACATCTACATCCACACATGTGAATTTAAGCTGATTTTTTCCCAAACCATCTCAACTCATCTCAGAATAACTAAAAGCACGTCCAAAAACGTCTCAGAATATTCATGTGAATTTAAACTGATTTTTTTTTTGCAAAGGCAGTCTACCACGTCTTAAAACAACTAGCACAACGTCTCAAAACATATGCACTACGTCCAAAAATGTCTACATCCACACATATGAATTTAAACTGATTTTTTCACTAAACAACTCAACTCATCTCTAAACAACTAGAACCATGTCCAAAAACATCTCAGAACATTCATGTGAATTTA
This sequence comes from Knoxia roxburghii, assembly GCA_030378225.1. NCBI lineage: Eukaryota > Viridiplantae > Streptophyta > Magnoliopsida > Gentianales > Rubiaceae > Knoxia > Knoxia roxburghii. The sequence goes on along the minus strand of CM059415.1, from coordinate 35,922,290 downwards.
AACTGATTTTTTTCACAAAGACAGTCTACCACGTCTCAAAACTATCATAACGTCAAAACACAAGCACCATGTCCAAAATCGTCTACATCCACACATATGAATTTAAACTGATTTTTTCACAAAACATCTCAACTCGTCTCAGAACAACTAGAACCACATCCAAAAATGTCTCAAAACATTCATGTGAATTTAAACTGATTTTTTTCACAAAGACTGTCTACCACGTCTCAGAACAACTAGCACCACGTCTCAAAACACTAGCACCACATCCAAAAACATCCACAATTAGACATGTGAATTTAAACTGAGTTTTTTGTTGGTGTATGTGCCCTAATGAGGGCTTTTTATGTAAATAAACTTTGAGGGTTATTTATGTAAATAAGACATATGTCGTTTGATTGATTATTTATTTGATGAGTTAATTTCATGAATGTAATATTCTTGTGCATATTTAATTTCATGAAAACAATCCGCCAAAGGAAACACTCCATGGACTAATAGATCATGAGTGATTCTTTTCGAGTATACTCGTACGAGGATCCTTAGACTAGAAATCACTGCATGGTCTTAGGTGAATTGTGGTGTTCTTTGACATACGCCTAACAGGACTGTAACAGGTTGCCAAGTACGGGTATGATTGGGTACACTATGAGTCACGTTAAGACATGTAGGTGAAGTGATGGGACTACAAATCTCTCTTAAGTGGGAGATGATATTCGGGCCACTTGATAGTGAACTGAGAAGTGCATGGTCATGCCTGAGAAATGATAATTGTTATCATTTGCTCGAATATAGTCAGTGTCACTGAGAGATCAAGTAAACGTTTAGCTTAATAAGAATGATGGTTCCATGCCTTATGCTAAACGGGATATCGATGTAGAGGACCGTACATAGTATGCTTAGAAAGGTTGTGTTGAATCATCATTCGATCATCCATTCTAAGTTGATTAGTCATCATGTCTTGCTAGAGGCCACTGATGATTTATGGATTATCTATGAGATTAATTTATCCATTGTCAATTTGGAATGGACCTACAGGATTGCGCGTAAGTGAGTTCAAAGATTCTTGACGGTACTAGGTATAATTGTTATACTTAGAAGAATAATATTAAATTAAATAGTTTAATTAATTAATTACTCAAGAAGAATTGAGATAGAGTGACAAATCAAAGGACCTAGTTACAATTGAGGTTCTAGACCCATCAGTTTAATCCATGGGTAATTGGTTTGATCCATGGTCAAGTAAAACCCAAATCAGTAAAAGTAAAATGTTATATTTGAAAGTTTTGGTAGGATCTGGGTTTTCACTAGCTCGATTTATCACGAAACAAAAATTTCTATTAAAGCAGAATCTTAGAAAAGTACATTTGAAGCGGGCACTTGATGATTCTCTTGTATGCCTCAAGACTATGACTTCACGTTGTGTAGGCAACGAACTAGAAGTCAATTAATCAGCTATCACCACGACTCCACCTGCTAGAAAAAACCAGCACCTCCGCACCTAGCACGTACTACCAACGCACTGCCCGGAGAGAGAGAAAACTATTTGCACAACTGGTAAGAGGACCAAGAAGAATTTCAGCCACTTCCCTCCAAAAAAACCAGCCGCATATTGTCTTTTAAAATTTGACTTGGAGAGAGAAAACTTTCTCTCTCTAGAATTTTATCTCTCTAGAAATCTTGTGGATTAATTGTGTTTCTTGAATAACTGATCCCTTGTCTATTTATAGAGTTACAAGAGAGACTCCAAGTTGGTTTAGGATTGGTCTTCCTAATGGGTTTAGGTAATGAATTAGTTTCCAAATCCAATTAGGCAACCAATCTGATAGGATAAACCAAATCCTACTAGGTTCCTAATCTCTAGGATTTCCTAATTCCAATTGAAACTTAAGACTTAATTAATTAATTAAATAATTTCACTTTGTTAATTACTTAATTAACCCTTAGGAATTAATTAAATAATTCCACTTTGTTAATTACTGAATTAACCCTTAGGAATAATTAACCAATTAATTAATTAAATATACCTATTCAATTAACCCATTACAAAATTAATCGTACCACTAACGGATTAATTTTGGCACTACCATTCTACACCAGAATTGCTTCCGGAACAACTTAATTAAATTATATTCATTAATCTCCTCACATCAAAGATATAGTGCTCGTTAATTGAAATTAATTTACTGATAAATTAATTAATTAACTTCTTTAATTCCGAGACTAGTACCACTTGACCTTTTTACTATACCGGACAGAAGTCCACCGGCCGGGTTTAGCATAATAAACATTTTGAGTTCATCTCGGGAGCACCATCACCCCAGACGCACCGGTACATGGTTTCCTTTCGACAAGCAGCAGCACACCAAGTAACTAAACACGCGCACCCAACCCACCGAGACTATTGGCCACATTTGACCTCACCCATTGGCAAAACAAAGTACACTATGTCTAATCCTCATGCCCACTCGAGTCTAGGGATTTAGAGATAGAATACAAGGATCAATTTGTCTATTGAATCAGTACAAGACAAATCATTCCTAAGAGTCAAGTTCAATATGCCCCGGGCATATCTATATGATTCAATTAGTTTAGACAAACTAATTATCTGAATCACATAATAACCTAGACTGACAGTTTATCCAAAGTTATCTCGGTTATGAACCTCATTTATATATTATGTCTTTCAACCAATGATGAGATCTACTGTGTCACACCAGACACCTCATCATCTACTTACATAATATAAATGGACATAAATATGCACAACAAAATATAATTGAAACACAAATCGATATATTAAACTGGGAAACTGTACAATACAAGCATAGTTTATGTATTCTACTCCAACAATCTCCCATTAATACTTAAGTTGTGCTTTAAGTATACAACTACATACAATCCTATACAATCTGCTGCTATCTATCTAGAAAAACTATCATGGCTCTCCTAGATATCTGATCCCCATGCCCTTCACGTGAGCCTTAAAGACTTTAGAGGTCAAGGTTTTCGTGAACGGATCTGCAAGGTTATCCTCTGATGCTATCTTAGTCATGACCACGTCTTCCCTCTTCACGATGTCTCATATCAGGTGGTACTTGCGCTGTATATGTTTACTCGCCTTGTGGGCTCGTGGTTCCTTCGAGTTTGCTACTGCACCATTGTTATCATAATAAACCGTGATAGACTTCGGTAAACCAGGAATCACATCTAAGTCCACTCGGAAGTTCTCGAGTCATACTGCTTCTTTCGCTGCCTCTGATGCGGCAATGTACTCAGCCTCCATGGTAGAGTCCGCCATGCATTTCTGCTTGACACTCCGCCAAAATATGGCTCCACATACCCCGAGGTAGACTTGCTCTTGTCCCTATCGCCTTAGAAATCTGAATCTGTGTAACCTCAGGGTACCAGCTCAGACGCCTAATAGACCAGAACTTGGTCCCTCGTTCAGCGCAAATACTTGAGAATGCATTTTACTGCCTCCCAATGAGCTTTCCCGGGGTTACTCTAATATCTACTCATCATGCCAATGGCATAACAGATATCAGGCCTTGTACACAACATGGCATACATGAGACTTCCTACTGCCAAAGCATATAGAACTGTCCTCATGGTTTCTATCTCCTCAACAGTCTTAGGAGACTGTTCCTTAGATAGAAACACTCCATGCATGAAAGGTAGGAAAACTTTCCTGGAGTTCTACATGTTAAAACGGGCCAGAATCGTGTCCATGTATGAAGCTTGGAAGAGCATTAACGAACGTTTCCTACGATCTCGAATAATCTTGATCCCAAGGATATGTCCCGCTTCCCCTAAGTCCTTCATATCTAATTGCTTGGACAGCCATGCCTTTACGTCTGATAACACTTTCTTGTTGTTGCCAGTCAATAGAATGTCAACTACATAAAGCACAAGAAATACTACTGAGTTTCCATCACGTCTGCGATATACACATTGTTCATCCTGACACTGAGTAAATCCAAAAGACTGGATTACCTCATCAAACTGGATGTTCCAAGATCTGGATACCTGCTTAAGTCCATAAATAGACCTCTTAAGCCTGCTAACCTTATGCTCTTGGCCTTTTTAATGAATCCCTCTGGTTGCTGCACAAAGATGGTTTCCTCAAGACTTCCGTTTAGGAAAGCTGTCTTGACATCCACTTGCATCCAATGGGCTTACATTTGTAGACCCACTTGCATCCAATGGGCTTGAACCCATCAGGCAGGTCCACAAGCTCCCAGACTTGATTGTGGTCCATTGACCCCATCTTGGATATCATTGCCTTACGCCAAGATTCTGCATCTTTATCTCGAAGTGCCTCATTGTAGTTGACTGGGTCAGGTTCAGGCACACCTGGGACTACGTCTGAGGCCTCTTCCACGCCAACGAACCTGTCGGGCTGTCTCACAACCCTCCCACTATGATGAGGCACCACCTGTGTAAGCGCATCATCTGTGATCTCATGTGCATTGTGTGGTGCATCTTCTTGTGCTGGTGCATCAGGATTACTAGTTTGTCGTCTAAGCTCTTCTAGTACTATCTTACTCTTGGGCTTGTGGTCTAAGACATAGTCCTCTTCTAAAAATCTAGCATTGGTACTTACCACCACCTTCTGATCTTTAGGACTATAGAATAGACCACCTTTCGTTCCCCTAGGATATCCTACAAACAGCATTAATTCTGTTCTTGCATCTAACTTAGCCATATCTGCCTTAAGCACGTGTGCTGGGCAGCACCAAATTCTGAGATGTCTTAGACTGGGCTTCCGCCCGTTCCACAACTCTACTGGGGTTGAAGGCTCGGTTTTAGATGGTACAAGATTAAGAATATACATTGCCATTTCTAAGGAATATCCCCAGAACGAACTTGGCAAATCACTATAGCTCATCATGGACCTAACCATTTCCATAAGTGTTCGATTCCTCCTTTCTGCTACACCATTCTGCTGTGGCGTGCCAGGTGTAGACAACTGAGACTGAATTTCTATCTCAGTGAGGTAATCTCGAAATTCATGGGACATGTACTCACCACCATGATCTGAACCTAGTGTCTTGATACTCTTACCATGATGCTTCTCCACATCTGCTCGAAACTCTTTGAACTTGCCAAAACATTTGGACTTGTGGCGCATTAGGTAAATGTATCTGTACCTAGAGTAGTCATCCGTGAACGTCACGAAATACTCATATCCCCCTCGTGCCTGGACCGTCATAGGTCCACACAAGTCAGAATGAATCAACTCTAATACTTCTTTAGCTCTTATGACCTTTTGCTTTAAAAGGTCTCTTGGTCATCTTACCCTCCAAGCAAGATTCGCAGGTTGCATAACTGTCAATATCTAATGAACCCAAAGGTCCATCATTGACCAACCTCTGAATCCTACTAAGGTTTATATGACCTAGCCTTAGATGCCAAAGATAGGTTTGATTCATTTCAAAAGGTCTCTTCCTCTTATTAATGTTAGATACTGAGCTATCTATTTCTATGTTTTGCGTAACAGGGGAGTTAGAATTAACCACAAATAAATTGTCCACCAATGAACCAGAACAAACAAGTTTGCCATTTCTTCTAACAAAAACAGACTCATCAGAAAAAATAAACTTGTAACCGTTCTTCAAGAGTTTAGAAACCGAAATCAGGTTCTTTTTAAAACTCGGTACATAAAGACAGTTTACTAACTCTAGGTTACAATTCTCAAAATTTAACCTAACTACTCCCACTGCTTCAACTGACACTCTTGTAGTGTCGCCCATGTAGATGTCCAGTTCGTCCTCTATAAGCTTTCGAGTTACTTGGAACCCCTGCAAAGAATTACAAACATGGTCAGTGGCGTCTGAATCCACACACCAAGTATCTGTGGGAATCACCACTAAACATGTCTCAGTAATTAGGGCAGAAACAATCGTACCTTTGAGCTACGGACAATCCACTTTCCAATGTCCTGCTTTACCGCATTTAAAGCACTTGCCCTTTGGCTTGCTTTTCTTCACGATATCTGGCTTTGCTGCAAGTTTCTTGGCATTCTTCTTCTTATTGTTCTTCTTGCCTTTCAGCCCAGAAGAAGAACTCGAACCCTTTACCGTGACCAAAGCTTGCTTCTTCTCATGGAAGATGCCTTCAGCCGCCACCAAATCAGTCATGAGCTCGGGCAACGTATAAACCCTTTGGCTCATATTGTAGTTGACCCGAAACTGCTCAAAACAAGAGGGTAAACTCTGGAGGATAATATCTATCTGACTCTCCGGGTTGATATTTCCTCCCAACACCTCTATTTCATCGATCCGCCTTCAGCCATTTTGGTGTTCATTAACTTCCTCATGGCTGACTGCCTGGCAGTCCTGCCTTGATGCGCAAACATCTCCCTTAGGTGCGCCAACATGTTGAAGGCGGAGAGTATGGGATGAAGCTGATGTTGCAGCACATTTGACACAGAGGCCAAAATGTAGCACCGCGCCATCTCATCCGTTTTCCTCCACCTGGCATAGGCGTCCCTTTCCTCTTGGGTAGAGTCCTCATCAGGCACTTCTGGACATGCTTCGATGAGCACAAACTTGTACTGCTCAGCCATCAGGACTATGTCCAAATTCTGACTCCAGTCGACATAATTAGTTCCAGTTAATTTGTTATCTTTCAAGATAGCAGCTAAAGGATTGAATGCCATATCGATTTAAACTGGAAAGTAAACAAACAATGTTTCAGTTATATATGCTAGAATTTTCGAAAACATGAAAATCCAATTTAATTATTGATTTCCCTCAAAACAATAGTATTAATCCACCAACATCTCATCCACCGGGATTTTCACAAGCCACGCAGTGTAGACGTTTACGCTAACCCACATTCATTTGAGAAGAACCAAGTTCATTAACTACAATATCTGACCAACGATCTTTTGATCAATGTAGCTAATAGTCGGTGCTTTTAGCCGTACAAGTAAGCAGCGTAACCTTCCGGGAGGAATACTACAGATCGTACACTAAGTGTGTGGCATTACGTGACTTCTGAGTTTGTTACCTCAGGATAGTGCGCCTCAGATGGAGAGGGTGTCGCATTTCTCCTAGTTAAACTCGCTCTAGTCATCTTACTCAGAAGCTCGTAGTCTAGCGATCTCGGGGCTGGACTCATCCGAATGGAAGAAGGCCCTAATGCCAATGTGCAAGCCCACCCACATCGCATATGAACCCGTAATGGTGGCCATGGGGATATAACACAACCCACTCCCACTTAGATTTCCAAATTGAGGGTTTTTCGGGTTTTAACATGCAATTAACTAATCTAAGTTATATGCAACCATAAAACCAGACATGTTTTAATTTATGCATCTAAAATACAACATAAAAATAAAGCATAACAATAAATACGGGAAATAAATACGTAAAATAAATTTCCCAACTATTATGGTTTTAATTGCTTCAATCCTTTGCCTTGATCTCGTGTCCTGTCACGTCACTCGATGGAGAGAGTCTTGAACTTCAAAAAATGAAAATTATAGAAAAAATGGGCCAAAAACAGCTCGAACAGCCCGAATAATCGTGTCCTGTCCTGTCACGTCTTCTTGCAATTCGTTCTGGGTTTTTCTGGGTTTCTTCAAATTCATGATAACCCAAAACCCATGAATCCAGGTCGCCCACCATAACACCTTCGATTACATAAAAAGCAATTTTCCTACTACAAGGCATTCTAGGAAAATTAAATAATCGAAATTACATAGAAAAAATCCTACTACAGATTTGATCTAATCCTACACGGCTTCCAGCACGTGGTTATACTATTACAAACATTCATAATAAAATTAAATCCGGACATGTCCCGGAGTGTAATTAAAACCCATATAAACGTAACCATAATAGTCGGGATTCTAAACCACCTTCAAATAAAACCATGTAATAAATCGAACAAGCACATAATCCCCTAAACCAGGCTCTGATACCAATTGAAAGTTTTGGTAGGATCTGGGTTTGCACTAGCTCGATTTATCATGCAACAAAAATTTCTATTAAAGCGGAATATTAGAAAAGTACCTTTGAAGCGTGCACTTGGTGATTCTCTTGTATGCCTCAAGAATATGACTTCACATTGTGTGGTAAATGAACTAGAAGTCAATTAATCAGCTATCACCACGACTCCACCTGCCAGAAAAAACCAGGACCTCCGCACCTAGCACGTACTGCAAACGCGCTGCCCGCAGAGAGAGAAAACTATTTGCGCAACTGGTAAAAGGATCAAGAAGAATTTTGGCCACTTCCCTCAAAAAAAATCAGCCGCATATAGTCTTTTAAAATTTGACTTGGAGAGAGAAAACTTTCTCTTTCTAGAATTTTATCTCTCTAGAAATCTTGTGGATTAATTGTGTTTCTTGAATAACTGATCCCTTGTCTATTTATAGAGTTACAAGAGAGACTCCAAGTTGGTTTAGGATTGGTCTTCCTAATGGGTTTAGGTAATGAATTAGTTTCCAAATCCAATTAGGCAACCAATCTGATAGGATAAACCAAATCCTACTAGGTTCCGAATCTCTAGGATTTCCTAATTCCAATTGAAACTTAAGACTTAATTAATTAATTAAATAATTTCACTTTGTTAATTACTTAATTAACCCTTAGGAATTAATTAAATAATTCCACTTTGTTAATTATTGAATTAACCCTTAGGAATAATTAACCAATTAATTAATTAAATCTACCTATTCAATTAATCCATTAGAAAATTAATCGTACCACTAACGGATTAATTTTGGCACTACCATCCTACACCAGAATTGCTTCCGAAACAACTTAATTAAATTATATTCATTAATCTCCCCACATCAAAGATATAGTGCTCGTTAATTAAAATTAATTTACTGATAAATTAATTAATTAACTTCTTTAATTCCGAGACTAGTACCACTTGACCTTTTTACTATACCGGACAGAAGTCCACCGGCCGGGTTTAGTATAATAAATATTTCAAGTTCATCTCGGGAGCACCATCACTCCGGACGCACCGATACATGGTTTCCTTTCGACAAGCTGCAGCACACCAAGTAACTAAACACGCGCACCCAACCTACCGAGACTATTGGCCACATTTGACCTCACCCATTGGCAGATCAAAGTACACTATGTCTAATCCTCATACCCACTCGAGTCTAGGGATTTAGAGATAGAATACAAGGATCGATTTGTCTATTGAATCAATACAAGACAAATCATTCCTAAGAGTCAAGTTCAATATGCCCCGGGCATATCGATATGATTCAATTAGTTTAGACAAACTAATTATCTGAATCACATAATAACCTAGACTGACAGTTTCTCCAAAGCTGTCTCGGTTACGAACCTCATTTATATATTATGTCTTTCAACCAATGATGAGATCTACTGTGTCACACTAGACACCTCATCAACTACTTACATAATATAAATGGACATAAATATGCACAACAAAATATAATTGAAACACAAATCGATATATTAAACTGGGAAACTATACAATACAAGCATAGCTTATGTATTCTATGTTAGTTTTGAATACAGAAAAGCTATGACTTGTATCAAAAACTAATATCCACAGTTGACATATCATTTTGTTTCAGTATAAATTTGTTCCTTTATATCATAGAACTAGATAACGGGGTGTGGACAGACACAGTAGATACCGTTATTGGTTAAAGTATTGATATATAAAAGTATGCTCGTAACCGAGATAGTCTGAACATACTATCGGTATAGGTTATTTTGTGGTTTGGAAATTAGTTTATCTAAACTAGTTTAAATCACACGGATATGCCCGGGGCATATTGAGCACAACCAGTTTGGATAGAATTGACTTATACTGATCGGCGTAGTCAATTCGGTCCTAGTATTCCGTCTCTCAATCCCGAGATTGGGACGGGCGTGAGGGTTGGATATCGTGTGCTTTGATTTGCCAAAGAGTGCGGTCGATTGAGGCCTATACCTCGGAAGGTTGGGTATGCGGTGTTTAGCTTCTTACGTGCCGTTGCTAGTCGGAGGAATCCACATACCGGTTCGCCGGGTTGATGGTGCTCCCGAGATGAGCTCGTAAGGTTATTATACTAAACCCGGCCGGTGAACTTTATGTTCGGTATAATAAAAGGACGAGTGGTACTAATCTCGGAAAACAAAGAAGTCGGTGAATTAATTTGTCAGTAAATTGATAAACCGACGAGCGCTAGAGCTTTAATGTGGGGAGATAGAATAAAATATAATGGCGCGATGTAAAGTCGTTTTTGAGCGGTAGTTCCATAATTGGTCCGATAGTGGCACGACCGATTATGCATTTCACTAATCAACAAGATAAATTAATTAATCCAAAAGGTTTAATTAATATTTAATCAAAAAAGTGAATTTAGAAATTAATTCTATTTTGAATTAATTAATTCTAAGGGTTCGATTAAATTAAATTAACAAAGTGGGTTAAATAAATTAATTTAAATGGGTCGATTGGAGTTGATTAGTCGGGAAGACTTAGCGGTCAACGAAAGTCAAATTAAAAGGCCTAACTCGAGAGCCCATTAGGTCTCCAATCGAGCTCCTATAAATAGAAGACTTGATGCCCAAGAAAACCCTAAGGAAGTCTTGCAAGACAATTTTTTCTTGCTTTCTTGAGTGAGAAGGTTTTAGAGAGAGAATTTTTCTTCAAGAATTTTCTCTCAAAAATAAACCAGATTTCTCACTTGCTTGAATTGGATTCATCTCAAAGATCAAACCTTTGTTGATTATTTATCTAAGCTCGCCTGATTCTTGTTGTTTTATTTCCTGGACAGCAGTGATTTTCGCTGGAATATTTCCTGGACAGCAGCGATTTTCACTGGAATTTTTCTGGGCAGCAGCGCATAAAGCAAGGACAGGTCAGCAACGTTTTTGCTGGGTTTATTTTCTGGGCACCCACGGTTCTTCATCTCAGATTGCAGCATTTTTTTTTTTTTGCTGGGTTAATTTTCTGGGCAGCTACGGTTCTTCATCCCAGATTGCAGCAATTTTTGATGGGCTATTTTTCTAGACAGCAGCGGTTCTTCATGATTAGGACAGCAGTGATCGGTGCAGTTTTGAGCCACCAGTTTTCAGCAACTGCTCCGTGCGTTTGATTCGAGTAGACTAGTGTTGATCTCTTTCTTCGGATTGGTGATCCACTGGTTCTTCTTGTCTAGATCACGACGGGGAAAGGGGCTGGACACTAGTTGCTTTGTGGGTTTTCTCTCATTAGTGGCAGCAGCAATTTTATAGTGAGAGGCTGAGCAGTTTATGGGTTTTGATCAGATTTTGAGATATTATAGAATCCGATTTGAGTGATTTCCTTGTGGGCTAAGCAAGTAAACTTCGATAGATTATTGCCCACGCAATATTCGAAGTTTCTACGGAGTAATCGATTGGATTTCTATTGGAATCGCAACAAAGAATTGGTTTTTCTTTAAGCAAGGGACTTCGCTACAAAAGGTATAATCTTTTGTGTCCCGATTAATAAATTAAATAAGTATAAGCCTAGATCCATTCATGGGTAAACTAATTTGAGCCTGAGCTTGGTCGAAAGCTTCCGATTCTGGAATGCGTTGCACGAAAGTGAGGTTTTCGATTTAGCCCGGGCTTGTTCAGTTTTCCTTCAAATTGGTATCAGAGCGTTGGTTTCGGTCTTATACTTGTTTGATTTATTACACGGCTTTATTTTGGCATTATTATTTTTGTCGAAATGCATAAACAGGTGGTTATTGGTTTCCCGGCTATTATGGTAGAAATTTAATTTTCATTCATAAACCCCGGGACATGTTCGGGCTTGTTTTATTTTTGAATGGAAATTTCTGTAATAGTAATAACCACGAGCTGGAAGCCGTGTAGGATTAGAAAAATCTTGTAGTAGGATTTGATCTAATCATGTCGTCTTTAAATTCCTAGAAAAATGCCTTTGTAGATAGGAATTTATGTACTATGACGAATACGTTATTTTGGGTAACTTATATTCGTGGGTTTTGGTCTATCGTAATTTTGGGTGATTCTTAATTACGTAGTAAACCGAGAAAACCCGGGCGAATCGAGAGGAATCCAAATAACGAGTGGGAGCGACATGATGGGACGTGTCACCGAGGCGTCAAGGAATCAACGATAGACAAGGTCATAATAGTCGGGAAATTTTATTTGTTTAATTTCCCATATTTATGTCTTTTCGTTGATTGTGTGATTTTCGTTTTATTTTGCATGAACGAAAACCAAACCAAAATGTTTTTAAAAGGTAATGTGCAATTAACTAAGGTAGATTATTCGCATATTAAAACTCCAACGGTTTTATGGGTGCGAATATCCATAGTTAAGATATTGCATGTTAAAACGTAAAAAATCCTCAAACTAATTACATTCGTGGGTTTCGGTTTAATCGTAATTTTGGGTGATTCCTAATTACGTAGAAAACTGAGAAAACCCGGGCGAATCGAAATTAAAAATCTAAGTGGGAGCGGGTTGGTTAATAGCCCCATGGCCTCCATTACGGGTTCATTGGTGATGTGGTTAAACTTGCATGTTGGCTTAGACCTTCCTCCCTATCGGATGAGTTTTCAATCATAGATATCACCGGAATGAATTTCTAAAGGGATGACTATAGTGAGTTTAATTGGAGAAAGTTGCGACACCCTCGCTATTCTAGGCGCATTAGTATCCTAAGTAACAAACTTAGAAGTCACGTAATGGCATACACTTAGTGTACCGTTTATAGTATCCTTCCCATCGAGGTTACGCTATCTACGTGTACGGCTAAAATTATCGACTATTAATTTCATTGATCATAAGATCATTGGTCAGATAATGAAATTAATGAACTTCAGTTCTTCTCGAACGAATGTGGGTTGGCGTAGACGTTCACCCATCGTGACCTGCGTTAATCCCGGTGTGAGAGATGTCGGTAGAAGATTATATTTTTTTTGAGGATTTTTCAATATTTTCGAAAAAGTATACTGAACCTTGTTTGTTTATTTTCAGTTGATATGTCGTTCAACCCGCTAGCTGTCATTCTGAACCAAAACAAACTCACCAGTCCAAATTACATTGATTGGAAACGTAACCTGGACATTGTCCTTACCGCTGAGGGTTATAAGTATGTGCTTACTGAGGAGTGTCCCCCTAAGCCCAGTGATGATGCCACCCCTGAGCAGCGAGAGCCATATACGAGGTGGCAGAAGGCTACCTTGGGGATACTACCAGAGTTTCTGTGGCTGCAGTAGGAGTCATTTGTCTTTATTTTTCAGACTCTATTTTACATTTAAAGGATTGTCTTTATGTACCTAGTCTTCGAAAGAACTTGCTTTCGGTTTCGAGACTTGTTTTGGATGGTTATAAGTGTGCATTTTATGATGGATTTTTTTTTTTTATTAGAAAAGGCCAGAAACTTATATGTTCCAGTACATTGGTTGACAATTTGTTTTTAATTAAGACTTACTCCCCAGCTATGCAACACACAGTAACTAGTAATTCATCATCGAATCATAATAAGAGAAAAGAGTCTTCCCCTTTGAATCAGACTTATCTTTGGCACCTGAGACTAGGTCATTTCAACCTTAGTAGGATTCAAAGGGTGGTCAAGAGTGGGTCTTTGAACTTACTAGATATTGACAGCTATTCGACCTGTGAGTCCTGCTTGGATGGCAAAATGACCAAGAGGCCTTTCAAGGCAAAGGGGTATAGGGCCAAGGAGGTTTTATAGCTGATTCATTCTGACGTGTGTGGGCCTATGTCAGTTCAGGCTAGAGGTGGTTATGAGTATTTCGTGACTTTCACGGATGATTACTCTAGATATGGATACATATACCTGATGCGCCACAAGTCTGAATGCTTTTGGCAAGTTCAGAGAATTCAAGGCAGAGGTGGAGAACCATCTGGGTAAGAGTATCAAGTCACTGCGTCTGATCGCGGTGGCGAATACCTCTCTAGTGAATTTAGATCCTATTTGTCAGAGGAGGGTATTCAGACCCAGTTGTCTGCACCTGGCACACCCCAGCAGAATGGTGTAGCAGAGAGGAGGAACAGGACTCTTGTGGAGATGGTTAGATTGATGATGAGTTACAGTGAGTTGCCTATCTCGTTTTGGGGTTATGCCTTAGAGACAACATGTTTTATCCTCAACCTTGTGCCTTCTAAGTCTGTGCCTACGACCCCAGTAGAGTTGTGGAATGGGCGAAAGCCTAGTCTGAGACATCTCAGGATTTGGGGTTGTCCAGCACATGTGCTCGAGGCAGATGCAGGCAAGTTAGAGGCGAGATCCAAGGCTATGTTGTTTATAGGCTACCCCAAAGGAACGAGAGGTGGTTTATTTTATAGTCCTCAGGATCAGAAGGTAGTGGTCAGCACCAATGCCAGATTTCTTGAGGATGACTATATTTTAGATCACATGTCAAGCAGCAAGGTAGTATTGGAAGAGCTTAGAAGTCAGTCCACTATTCCAAATGCACACGTACAGGAAGACACACCACAAGAGACTGCACACACTATCACAGATGATGCTCTTGCATAGGCTGCGCCTCGTTGTAGTGGGAGGGTTGTGAGACAGCCCGAGAGGTACATGTGTTTGGGTGAGTCTTCTGACTTTATCCCTGGTGCTCATGAACCGGACCCAATTAACTATAATGAGGCTCTCCAGGATAAAGATGCAGATTCGTGGTAGAGAGCGATAATTGCTGAGATGGGTTCTATGGACTCAAATCAAGTCTGGGAGCTGGTAGACCTTCCTGATGGGTTTAGGCCTATTGGGTGCAAATGGGTTTACAAGCGAAAGAGAGGATCTGATGGGAGGGTTGAGACCTTCAAGGCTAGGTTTGTGGCGAAGGGGTATACTCAGAAAGAAGGGATTGATTATGAGGAGACCTTTTCCCCGGTAGCTATGCTTAAGTCTATCCGGATTCTCTTGGCCATAGCTGCTCATATAGATTATGAGATTTCGCAGATGGACGTCAAGACAGCTTTCCTTAATGGAAGTCTTGAGGAGACCATCTTTATGCAGCAACCAGAGGGCTTCATTGCTAAGGGCCAAGAGCACAAGGTATGCAGTTTTAGGAGGTCCATTTATGGACTTAAGCAAGCACCCAGATCTTGGAACATCCGTTTTGATGAGGTTATCCAGTCCTATGGATTCACTCAGTCTCCAGATGAGCAGTGTGTTTATCGCAGGCGTGAGGGTGATATGGTGGTGTTCCTCGTACTTTACGTAAATGACATTCTTCTTATAAGTAACAGTAAGAAGGTGTTGTCAGACGTGAAGGCATAGTTGTCCAGGCAATTCGATATGAAGGATTTGGGAGAGGCTGGACATATCCTTGGGATCAAGATTATTCGAGATCGTAGGAGACGTTCTCTGACTCTCTCTCAGGCATCCTACATAGACACGATTCTGGCCCGTTTTAACATGCAGAACTCCAAGAAGGGTTCACTACCTTTCAGGCATGGTGTGCATTTGTCTAAGGAGCAGTGTCCTAAGACTGCTGAGGAGATAGATGCCATGAAGGCGGTACCCTATGCTTCTGCAGTGGGTAGCCTCATGTATACTATGTTGTGCACGAGGCCTGATATTTGCTTTGCCGTTGGCATAGTTAGCAGATATCAGAGTAACCCTAGGAAGGCTCACTGGGAGGCAGTAAAATGCATTCTTAAGTACTTGCGCAGGACGAGAGATTATGTCCTAGTTTATAGAGCGCAGGAGCTTGTACCATTGGGTTACACAGATTCGGACTTTTAAGGTGATTTGGACAAGAGTAAGTCTACCTCTGGGTTTGTGTTTACTCTAGGAGGTGGAGCCATAGTATGGAAGAGTGTCAAGCAGAAATGCGTAGCGGACTGTACCATGGAGGCCGAGTATGTTGTCGCTTCAGAGGCAGCAAAAGAGGCTGTATGGCTCAGGAGCTTCCTGATGGACTTGGATGTGGTTCCTGAGTTGCCTAGGTCTATCACAGTTTATTGTGATAACAATGGTGCAGTTGCTAACTCAAGGGAACCACGAGCCCATAAGGCGAGTAAACACATAGAGCGCAAGTACCACCTGATACGAGAGATCGTAAAGAGGGGAGACGTGATCGTGGCCAAGATAGCTTCAGATGACAACCTTGCAGATCTTTTCACCAAGCCATTGACCCCAAAGGTCTTTGAGAGACATGTGGAGGGCATGGGAGTCAGATTCTTGAGAGAGCCATGTGAGTGAGCTTAAAGGTGTTCTGGAGATTTCATTATGACAGCAGTGTAATAGCGGGTTGGACAGTTTTTATACTTCTTAGCATAGCTTTGAGTATTAGTGGGAGATTGTTAGTTTTGAATACAGAAAAGCTATGGCTTGTATCAAAAACTAATATCCACAGTTAACATATCATTTTGTTTCAGTATAAATTTGTTCCTTTATATCATAGAACTAGATAACGGGGTGTGGACAGACACAGTAGATACCGTTATTGGTTAAAGTATTGATATATAAAAGTATGCTCGTAACCGAGATAGTCTGAACATACTATCGGTATAGGTTATTGTGTGGTTTGGAAATTAGTTTATCTAAACTAGTTTAAATCACACGGATATACCCGGGGCATATTGAGTACGACCAGTTTGGATAGAATTGACTTATACTGATCAGCGTAGTCAATTCGGTCCTAGTATTCCGTCTCTCAATCCCGAGATTGGGACGGGCGTGAGGGTTGGATATCGTGTGCTTTGATTTGCCAAAGAGTGCGGTCGATTGAGGCCTATACCTCGGTAGGTTGGGTATGCGGTGTTTAGCTTTTTACGTGTCGTTGCTAGTTGGAGGAATCCACATACCGGTTTGCCGGGTTGATGGTGCTCCCGAGATGAGCTCGTAAGGTTATTATACTAAACCCGGCCGGTGAACTTTATGTTCGGTATAATAAAAGGACGAGTGGTACTAATCTCGGAAACCAAGAAGTCGGTGAATTAATTTATCAGAAAATTGATAAACTGATGAGCGCTAGATCTTTAATGTGGGGAGATAGAATAAAATATAATGGCGCGATGTAAAGTCGTTTTCGAGCGGTAGTTCCATAATTGGTCCGATAGTACCACTCGACCGATTATGCATTTGACTAATCGACAAGGTAAATTAATTAATCCAAAAGGTTTAATTAATATTTAATCGACAAAGTGAATTTTGAAATTAATTCTATTTTGAATTAATTAATTCTAAGGGAACGATTAAATTAAATTAACAAAGTGGGTTAAATAAATTAATTTAAATGGGTCGATTGGAGTTGATTAGTCGGGAAGACTTAACAGTCAACGAAAGTCAAATTAAAAGGCCTAACTCGAGAGCCCATTAGGTCTCCAATCGAGCTCCTATAAATAGAAGACTTGATGCCCAAGAAAACCCTAAGGAAGTCTTGCAAGACAATTTTTTCTTGCTTTCTTGAGTGAGAAGGTTTTAGAGAGAGAATTTTTCTTCAAGAATTTTCTCTCAAAAATAAACCAGATTTCTCACTTGCTTGAATTGGATTCATCTCAAAGATCAAACCTTTGTTGATTATTTATCTAAGCTCGCCAGATTCTTGCTGTTTTATTTCCTGGACAGCAGTGATTTTCGCTGGAATATTTCCTGGACAGCAGCGATTTTCACTGGAATTTTTTCTGGGCAGCTGCGCACAAAGCAAGGACAGGTCAGCAACGTTTTTGCTGGGTTTATTTTCTGGGCACCCACGGTTCTTCATCCCAGATTGCAGCATTTTTTTTTTTTGCTGGGTTAATTTTCTGGGCAGCTGCGGTTCTTCATCCCAGATTGCAGCAATTTTTGCTGGGCTATTTTTCTGGACAGCAGCGGTTCTTCATGATCAGGACAGCAGTGATCGGTGCAGTTTTGAGCCACCAGTTTTCAGCCACTGCTCCGTGCATTTGATTCGAGCAGACTAGTGTTGATCTCTTTCTTCGGATTGGTGATCCACTGGTTCTTCTTGTCTAGATCACGACGGGGAAAGGGGCTGGACACTAGTTGCTTTGTGGGTTTTCTCTCATTAGTGGAAGCAGCAATTTTAAAGTGAGAGGCTGAGCAGTTTATGGGTTTTGATCAGATTTTGAGATATTATAGAATCCGATTTGAGTGATTTCCTTATGGGCTAAGCAAGTAGACTTCGATAGATTATTGCCCACGCAATATTCGAAGTTTCTACGGAGTAATCGATTGGATTTCTATTGGAATCGCAACAAAGAATTGGTTTTTCTTTAAGCAAGGGACTTCGCTACAAAAGGTATAATCTTTAAATTCTGCTTTAATTAAAGATCGAATCTTTTGTGTCCCGATTAATAAATTAAATAAGTATAAGCCTAGATCCGTTCATGGGTAAACTAATTTGAGCCTGAGCTTGGTCGAAAGCTTTCGATTCTGGAATGCATTGCACGAAAGTGAGGTTTTCGATTTAGCCCGGGCTTGTTCAGTTTTCCTTCATTCTACTCCAATAATATTATTATTATAATATTAAATATTTTATTTTTAACAACCCGGTGGTTGTGGGATTGGGTAAAAAAAATTAGATTTCTTTTATAAAGAGAATCTGTGAGAGAAAAGAAGAGACAGATTTTAAAACGAGAAAATAGTTTTCTGAAAATTTTTCTTCTCTTTTTCTCTCTCGTAAAAATTCTCTCTTCAAAAATAAAATTTTTTTACAGGAATTTTATACTAGCACCGAAGAGCTCCAGTGCCTGATTGTGGATAACACTTTCGGGAAGTGCCAGAGAAAGACGAAACGCCATTTTCCCAAAAGGATCTAGGTGCGAGCGCAACCGATTACACGTCGAGGGTAAGATCCCGGTTCTTATAGTTTAGGATAATCTATTGCGTTAATTTTGAATTAAATGCCTAAACTCGATCCTACAGTAGTATCAGAGCGAGGTTCAGGATTTTAGTGTTCTGATTAAAATTAATAGATTAAAACAAATTGTTTGTTTTAAAATTAATTTTGTTAATGACCGATTTGAAAATTAGTTTCAGAAAAGGAAAATTAATTTTCTGGCTTCTTTGTATTGAAAGTCTCGTCTGATGACTTTATGTTTTGAAGGAAAAACTTTTCACAGTTTTGGTATTTGTTTCAGGGTTTCAAAACCCTCACCAAAAAGAAAAAAATAATTATTTGTTTTTCTCTTTTTGGTTGGCTTGGCTGAAAAAGGGTTTCTGTTGCTTTTGGATTTCCCACCAGAAACTTTTTTTTTTGTGCTTTGAATCTTGTCGCAAAGGAGTCGGAAAGGTTTTGAGAGTTCCTTTTTGTTTTCAAATGATTTTAATGTTTTCTCTGGGTTTTTGCTGATTGTCAAAAAAATGGGATTTTATAGAAGAGTTACATGATAGATTGGGTTTCGAATGGTTTTAATTTCCTTGCCGGAAATCTGAATTTGGGTTTGCGTTCAAGGTTTCAAAAATTAAAATCAAGATGAAAGGGTACATTGATACCCTAGAGCTATTGAATGCACCTCTTCCTAGGGAATTGGCCATTGATATCATCTTGGTATCATTATCTAATGAATACAAAGATTTTGTGGTGAACTACAATATGCACAACATGGATAGGAGTATTCCTGAGCTCCATGGCATGTTGAAGAACACTGAGCAGAAGGCAACACCAGTGTTGGTAGTAGAGAAAGGTAAAGGGAAGAGGAAGTATAAAGGCAAGGCCAAAGTTGGGCAGAACAAGAAAGCTCCCAGTAAGACTGTTTCCCAACCACAAACTCCTCCAGCTAAGACAAGATCCAAAAAGGATGATACATGTCTCTTCTACAAACAGAAGGGTCATTGGAAGAGAGACTGCAAAAAGTTTCTCGAAAGCAATCCTTCAGCTTCAGGTATCTTTATTATAGAAATTAATCTTTCTATGTCCACCTCATGGGTATTAGATACTGGTTGTGGGGCTCACATTTGTACTAATGTGCAGGGACTCAAAAGTAGAAGGATGACAAAGAAAGGTGAAGTAGATCTCCGAGTAGGCAACGGGGCAAGAGTTGCTGCTGTTGAAGTTAGAGATTACACCTTGTCTTTACCTTCTGGTTTAAATATCGAACTTGAAAATTGTTATTACGTACCTACTTTGAGCAGAAATATTATTTCAGTTTCTGGTTTAGATAATAAAGGTTTTTGATTTATTATTGAGAATAATTCGTTATCTTTATATGGAAATGATATTTTATACGGAGTTGCAAATATGTGTAACAGTCTGTATGTCTTGTATTTGACCCAAGAAAAACCAGTCTATAACATAGAAAAGAAAACTAAATCAACTAAAAATGATTTAAGTCCAACATACCTTTGGCATTGTCGATTAGGCCACGCAAATGAAAAGCGAGTTCAAAAGCTTCACAAGGATGGAGTGCTTGGGTTGTTTGATTTTCAATCATATGATACCTGTGAACCCTGCTTGCAAGGCAAAATGACAAAAAGTCATTTCAACAAGCAATGTGAAAGAACAAGTGAGCTATTGGCTCTAATACATACGGATGTATGTGGACCAATGAGCACACAAGCCAGAGGTGGATTTGAATACTTCGTGACTTTTACTGATGACTATAGTAGATATGGTTATGTCTACTTAATGAGGTATAAAAGTGAAACTTTTGAAAGGTTCAAAGAGTTTAAAAACGAAGTTGAAAATCAGTTGGATAGAAGGATTAAGGTTATTCGCTCCGATCGAGGAGGTGAATACCTAAGTGATGAGTTCAATAGCTATCTAAAACAGTGTGAATTATTTCACAGCTGACTCCACCGAGAACACCTCAATGGAATGGTGTATCCGAAAGGAGAAATCAGACCATATTGGATATGGTTTGATCAATGATGGGCCAAGCAACTCTCCCTACATCTTTTTGGGGTTATGCTCTCATTTCTGCTGCCTACTTATTAAATCGTATTCCATCTAAAGCAGTAGATAAGACTCCATATGAGATATGGATGGGTCGGAGCCCTATATGTCCTATCTACGAGTTTGGGGTTGTCAAGCTCATGTAAAACGTTTACAAAGTAATAACCTTGAACCTAAAACTGACAAATGCCTATTTGTGGGATATCCAAAGGAAATCAAAGGATATCAATTCTACAACCTGACTGAGAACAAAGTGTTCGTTGCTCGAGGAGCTACTTTCTTAAAGAAAGAATTTCTGCACAAGAAAGACAGTGGAGTAGAATAGAACTCAGAGAAGTTCAAGAACCACAAGAGAATATAGAACGATCTACAGAAACTCAGATGAAGGTTGACATGGAAACTGATGAAGATGAGCAACCTGAGTCAACAACACAAGAACCTAGAAGGTCTAGTAGATTTCGTCATGAACCCGAGAGATACAGATTTCTCGTGACTGACGATCAAGATTTGATATTGGTGGACTCTAATGAGCCTACGAACTACAAACAGGTTTTAGAAAGACCGAATTCAGATAAATGGCTACAAGCCATGGAATCTGAAATGAAATACATGAGGGACAATAAAGTGTGAACTTTGATTGATCCTCCTGTTCAGGCAAAGGTTGTCGATTGCAAGTGGATTTTCAAACTAAAACCTGGCGGGATCTTCAAGGCACGACTAGTGGCTAAAGGTTTCAGACAGACTCATGGTATCGACTATGATGAAACCTTCTCCCCCGTCGTGATGCTCAAGTCCATTAGGACAATGCTTGCCATAGCAGCATATTTTGACTATGAGGTATGACAGATGGATGTTAAGACGGCTTTCCTGAATGGAAACCTACTCAAGGATGTTTATATGAAACAACCCGAGGGATATATCGATCTAAAGTATCCTAATTGAGTATGTAAGCTTCAGAGGTCCATCTATGGACTAAAGCAAGCATCTCGAAGTTGAAATCTTCATTTTGATGAGGAAATAAAATGTTACGGATTCATCAAGAATGAAGATGAGCCTTATGTTTACAAGAAGGTTAGTGGGAGCAAGATAGTTTTCCTTATCCTATATGTGGACGACATCCTACTCATAGGAAATGACATTCCCATTATGAAAGACATCAAACAATGGTTGGGGAGTGTATTTTCTATGAAAGACTTAGGAGAAGCCAAAATGATACTAGGTATCAAGACCTATAGAGATAGGTCTAAAAGGCTTCTGGGACTAAGTCAAGAAGGGTACATAAACAAGATATTGAAAAGATTCAATATGTCTAACTCAAAAAATGGTAAGGTACCATTTAGACATGGCCTTCTCTTGAAGAAGAACCAGGGTCCTTCAACAAGAGAAGAGAGGGATACAATGAGTAGTGTCCCATATGCTTCGGCAATAGGATCTATCATGTATGCCATGTTATGTACCCATTCGGATGTTGCACATGCACTTAGCATGAATAGCAGATACCAACAAGATCCAGGAATGGATCATTGAACTGCAGTCAAAGCAATCCTAAATTACTTACGAAGAACTAAAGGATTAATGCTAGTGTATGGAGGACAAGAACAGCTCATTGTACAAGGTTACGCTGATGCTACTTGCCAAATAGATCAAGATGACATGAAGTCACAATCAGGCTACGTGTTTAGTCTGAATGGCGGTGCGATAAGTTGGAAAAGCTCGAAGCAAGATACCGCAGCCGACTCTACAACAGAATCTGAGTACATTGGTGCATCAGATGCTGTAAAGGAAGCTGTTTGGTTGAGAAAGTTCGTGTCAGACATCAGAGTGATACCGAGTATCCAATATCTGATAGAACTTTTTTGTGACAATAACGGGGCCATCGCACAAGCTAAGGAGCCTCGGTCACACCAAAAGACCAAACATATACTCAGAAGATATCACCTCATTCGAGAGATCGTCGATCGAGAAGATGTTAAAGTATGCAAAATAGAGTCAGATGACAATGTAGCAGATCCTCTCACAAAAGCTCTACCGCAGTCAAAGTTTGATAGACATGCAATAGAGCTTGGTCTTAAACAGTTTAGGACATAGCCCTTCAAAGGGGCAAGTGGGAGATTGTTGGTGTGTGTGCCCTAATGAGGGCTATTTATGTAAATAAACTTTGAGGTTTATGTAAATAAGACATATGTTGTTTGATTGATTATTTATCTGATGAGTTAATTTCAGAATGTAATATTATTGTGCATATTTAATTTCATGAAAACAATCCTCCAAAAGAAACACTCCATGGACTAATAGATCATGAGTGATTCTTTTCGAGTATACTCGTACGAGGATCCTTAGACTAGAAATCACTGCATGGTCTTAGGTGAATTGTGGTGTTCTTTGACATACGCCTAACAGGTCTGTAACAGGTTGCTAAGTACAGGTATGATTGGGTACACTATGAGTCACGTTAAGATATGTAGGTGAAGTGATGGGACTACAAATCTCTCTTAAGTGAGAGATGAAATCCGGGCCACTTGATAGTGAACTGAGAAGTGCATGGCCATGCCCGAGAAATGATAATTGTTATCATTTGCTCGAATATAATCAGTGTCACTGAGAGATCAAGTAAACGTTTAGCTTAATAAGGATGATGGTTCCATGCCTTATGCTAAACGGGATATCGATGTAGAGGACTGTACATAGTATGCTTAGAAAGCTTGCGTTGAATCATCATTCGACCATCCATTCTAAATTGAGTAGTCATCATGTCTTGCTAGAGGCCACAGATGATTTATGGATTATCTATGAGATTAATTTATCCACTGTCAATTTGGAATGGACCTACAGGATTGCACGTAAGTGAGTTCGAAGATTCTTGACGGTACTAGGTATAATTGTTATACTTAGAAGAATAATATTAAATTAAATAGTTTAATTAAATATTATTAAGAAGTTTTAGGGTATTAATTAATAGTTAATTAATTACTCAGGAAGAATTGAGATAGACTGACAAATCAAGGGACCTAGTTGCAATTGAGGTTCTAGACCCATTAATCTGATATATGGGTAAATGGTTTGATCCATGGGTCAAGTAAAACCCAAATCAGTAAAAGTAAAATATTATATTATTATTATAATATTAAATATTTTATTTTTAACAACCCGGTGGTTGTGGGATTGGGTAAAAAAAATCAGATTTCTTTTATAAAGAGAATCTGTGAGAGAAAAGAAGAGACATATTTTAAAACGAGAAAATAGTTTTCTGAAAATTTTTCTTCTCTTTTTCTCTCTCGTAAAAATTCTCTCTCTCCCAAAACAAAATTTCTTTACAGGAATTTTATACTAGCACCGAAGAGCTCTAGTGCCTGATTGTGGAGGACACTTCCGGGAAGTGCCAGAGAAAGATGAAACGCCATTTTCCCAAAATGATCTAGGTGCGAGCGCAACCGATTACGCGTCGAGGGTAAGACCCCGGTTCTTATAGTTTAGGATAATCCGCTGCGTTAATTTTGAATTAAATGCCTAAACTCGATCCTACATTTTTCACAAAACATCTCAACTCGTCTCAGAATAACTAGAATCACGTAAAAAAAGGTCTATATCCATTCATGTGAATTTTAACTTATTTTGTTTCACAAAGACAGTCTACCACGTCTCAGAACAACTGAAACACGTCTAAAAAAACTAGCACCACGTCCAAAAATGTCAACATCCATACATGTGAATTTTAACTGATTTTTTCACAAAACATCTCACTGAAAGATTTTGGTAGGATCTGGGTTTGCACTTGCTCGATTTACCACGCAACAAAAATTTCTATTAAAGCGGAATCTTAGAAAAGTACCTTTGAAGCGTGCACTTGGTGATTCTCTTGTATGCCTCAAGACTATGACTTCACGTTGTGTGGGCAACGAACTAGAAGTCAATTGATCAGCTACTCACCACAATCCACCTACTAGAAAACTCTAGCCCCGCAGCACCTGACACGTACTATAAACGCACCGCCCGCAGAGAGAGAAAGCTACGTGCAGCTGGTATAAACCAATGCCAAAATTTCAGCCACTAGAAACCCAAAAACCAGCTGTACACTTTCTTGAAAATTTGACTTGGAGAGAGAAACGTTTTCTCTCTCTAGAAATCCTGTGGATTAATTGTGTAATTGTTGTATTCTGAATGACTGATCCCTTGTCTATTTATAGAGTTACAAGAGAGACTCCAAGTTGGTTTAGGATTGGTCTTCCTACTGGGTTTCTGTTTTCCTTCAATCCTGTTTCTGGACTGATACAGATTCTGTTTCCTTCAATCCTGTTCCTGGATTGATACACTCCCAACTGTCACAGGGATTCACTTATCCCAATCCAGTTCCTGTGATGAATAACTCCCAACTGACACAGGGATTCACTTATCCCAAACCAGTTCCTGGGATGATTCACAACCAACTGACACAAGGATTAATTAATTTCTAAATTAATTAAATCTACCTTTGTCAACAACCCAGTACATAATTAATCGTACCACTAACGGATTAATTATGGCACTACCAACCTACACCAGAATTGCTTCCGGAACAACTTAATTAAATTATATTCATAATCTCCCCACATCAAAGATATAGTGCTCATTAATTCATTCATTTACTGATAAATTAATTCATTAACCTCTTTAATATTCTGAGACTAGTACCACTCGACCTTTTTACTATACCGGACATAAGTCCACCGGCCGGGTTAAGTATAATAAACATTTCGAGCTCATCTCGGGAGCACCATCACCCCGGACGCACCGGTACATGGTTTCCTTTCGACAAGCAGCAGCACACCAAGTAACTAAACACGCGCACCCAACCCACCGAGACTATTGGCCACATTTGACCTCACCCATTGGCAGATCAAAGTACACTATGTCTAATCCTCATGCCCGCTCAAGTCTAGGGATTTAGAGATAGAATACAAGGATCGATTTGTCTATTAAATCAGTACAAGACAAATCATTCCTAAGAGTCAAGTTCAATATGCCCCGGGCACATCTATATGATTCAATTAGTTTAGACAAACTAATTATCTGAATCACATAATAACCTAGACCGGTAGTTTGTCCAAAGCTGTCTCGGTTACAAACCTCATTTATATATTATGTCTTTCAACCAATGATGAGATCTACTGTGTCACACCAGACACCTCATCATCTACTTACATAATATAAATGGACATAAATATACACAACAAAATATGACTGAAACACAAATCGATATATTAAACTGGGAAACTGTACAATACAAGCATAACTTATGTATTCTACTACAACAATCTCCCACTAATACTTAAGCTGTGCTTTAAGTATACAAATACATACAATCCTACCCAATCTGCTGCTATCTATCTAGAAAAACTGTCAAGGCTCTCCTAAGCATCTGATCCTTATGCCCTTCACGTGAGCCTCAAAGACTTTAGAAGTCAATGTTTTCGTGAACGGATCTGCATGGTTATCCTCTGATGCTATCTTAGTCACGACCACGTCTACCCTCTCTACGATGTCTCGTATCAGGTGGTACTTGCGTTGTATATGTTTACTCGCCTTGTGGGCTCGTGGTTCCTTCGAGTTTGCTACTGTACCATTGTTATCACAATAAACCGTGATAGACTTCGGCAAACCAGGAATCACATCTAAGTCCACTAGGAGGTTCTTGAGCCATACTGCTTCTTCCGCTGCCTCTGATGCGGCAACATACTCAGCCTCCATGGTAGAGTCTACCACGCATTTTTGCTTGACACTCCGCCAAACTATGGCTCCACCTCCCAGAGTAAACACATACCCTGAGGTAGACTTGCTCTTGTCCCTGTCGCCTTGGAAATCTGAATCTGTGTAACCTCGGGGTACCAGCTCAGGCGCCTGATAGACCAGAACTTGGTCCCTCGTTCTGCGCAAATACTTGAGAATGCATTTTACTGCCTCCCAATGAGCTTTCTCGGGGTTACTCTGATATCTGCTCACCATGCCCACACAACATGGCATACATGAGACTTCCTACTGCCGAAGCATATGGAACTGTCTTCATGGTCTCTATTTCCTCAACAGTCTTAGGATACTGTTTCTTAGATAGAAACACTCCATGCCTGAAAGGTAGAAAACCTTTCTTGGAGTTTTGCATGTTAAAACGGGCCAGAATCGTGTCTATGTATGAAGCTTGGGAGAGCGTTAGTGAACGTTTCCTACGATCTCGAATAATCTTGATCCCAAGGATATGTCCCGCTTCCCCTAAGTCCTTCATATCAAATTGCTTGGACAGCCATGCCTTTACGTCTGATAACACTTTCTTGTTGTTGCCAATCAATAGAATGTCATCTACGTAAAGCACAAGAAACACCACTGAGTTTCCATCACGTCTGCGATATACACATTGCTCATCCGGACACTGAGTAAATCCAAAGGACTAGATTACTTCATCAAACCGGATGTTCCAAGATCTGGATGCCTGCTTAAGTCCATAGATAGACCTCTTAAGCCTGCAAACCTTATGCTCTTGGCATTTTTCAATGAATCCCTCTGGTTGCTGCATAAAGATGGTTTCCTCAAGACTTCCGTTTAGGAAAGCTGTCTTGACGTCCATCTGCCAAATCTCATAATCCATATGAGCAGCTATGGCCAAGAGAATCCGGATCGACTTAAGCATGGCTACCGGGGAGAAGGTTTCCTCATAATCGATTCCCTCTTTCTGAGTATACCCCTTCGCCACCAGCCTAGCTTTAAAGGTTTCCACCTTCCCGTCAGGTCCTCTCTTACGTTTGTAGACCCACTTGCATCCAATGGGCTTAAACCCATCAGGCAGGTCCACAAGCTCCCAGACTTGATTGTGGTCCATTGACCCCATCTCAGATATCATTGCCTTATGCCAAGATTCTGCATCTTTATCTCGAAGTGCCTCATTGTAGTTAACTGGGTCAGGTTCAGGCATACCTGGGACTAGGTCTGAAGCCTCTCCCACGCCAATGAACCTGTCTGGCTGTCTCACAACCCTCCCACTACGACGAGGCACCGCCTGTGTAGGCGCATCATCTGTGATCTCATGTGCAGTGTGTGGTGTATCTACTTGCGCTGGTGCATTAGGATTAGTAGTTTGTCGTCTAAGCTCTTCTAGTACTATCTTACTCTTGGGCTTGTGGTCTAAGACATAGTCCTCTTCTAAAAATCTAGCGTTGGTACTTATCACCACCTTCTGATCTTTAGGACTATAGAATAGACCACCTTTCGTTCCCCTAGGATATCCTACAAACAGCATTAATTTTGTTCTTGCATCTAACTTAGCCGTATCTGCCTTAAGCACATGTGCTGGGCAGCCCCAAATTCTGAGATGTCTTAGACTGGGCTTCCGCCCGTTCCACAACTCTACTGGGGTTGAAGGCACGGTTTTAGATGGTACAAGATTAAGAATATACATTGCCGTTTCCAAGGCATATCCCCAAAACGAACTTGGCAAATCACTATAGCTCATCATGGACCTAACCATTTCCATAAGAGTTCGGTTCCTCCTTTCTGCTACACCATTCTGCTGTGGCGTGCCAGGTGCAGAAGACTGAATTCCTACCTCAGTGAGGTAATCTTGAAATTCATGGGACAGGTACGCCTCACCACGATCTGAACGCAGTGTCTTGATACTCTTACCATGATGCTTCTCCACATCTGCCCGGGCCATGCGCGCGCGGCGCTGCGCCCGTGCGCCCGGCCGTGCGCGCGCGGGCCTGCGCGCGGCTGCTGCGCCCTGGGCGCGGCAGCTGCTGCTACTGGCCACCCGGCAGGCGCGACTTGCTGCCGGCGGTTGTCGCCGGCGTCGTCTCCTGCCGCCAACTCCTCCTTCGCTTTTTCCCACGCTATTTGGTCTTCTTGCAATTCGTTATGGGTTTTCCTGGGTTTCTTCAAATTCATGATAACCCAAAAACCCACGAATCCAAGTCGCCCACCATAACGCCTTCGATTACCAAAAAAATAATTTTCCTACTACAAGGCATTCTAGGAAAATTAAATAATCGAAATTACATAGAAAAAATCCTACTACAGATTTGATCTAATCCTACACGGCTTCCAGCACGTGGTTATACTATTACAAACATTCATAATAAAATTAAATCCGGACATGTCCCGGAGTTTAATTAAAAACCATACAAACGTAACCATAATGTCGGGATTCTAAACCACCTGCAAATAAAACCATGTAATAAATCGAACAAACACAGAACCCCCTAAACCAGGCTCTGATACCAATTGAAAGATTTTAGTAGGATCTGGGTTTGCACTTGCTCGATTTACCACGCAACAAAAATTTCTATTAAAGCGGAATCTTAGAAAAGTACCTTTGAAGCGTGCACTTGGTGATTCTCTTGTATGCCTCAAGACTATGACTTCACGTTGTGTGGGCAACGAACTAGAAGTCAATTGATCAGCTACTCACCACAATCCACCTACTAGAAAACTCTAGCCCCGCAGCACCTGGCACGTACTATAAACGCACCGCCCGCAGAGAGAGAAAACTACGTGCAGCTGGTATAAACCAAGGCCAAAATTTCAGCCACTAGAAACCCAAAAACCAGCTGCACACTTTCTTGAAAATTCGACTTGGAGAGAGAAACATTTTCTCTCTCTAGAATTTTCTCTCTCTAGAAATCCTGTGGATTAATTGTGTAATTGTTGTATTCTGAATGACTGATCCCTTGTCTATTTATAGAGTTACAAGAGAGACTCCAAGTTGGTTTAGGATTGGTCTTCCTACTGGGTTTCTGTTTTCCTTCAATCCTGTTTCTGGACTGATACAGATTCTATTTCCTTCAATCCTGTTCCTGGATTGATACACTCCCAACTGTCACAAGGATTCACTTATCCCAATCCAGTTCCTAGGATGAATCACTTCCAACTGACACAGGGATTCACTTATCCCAAACCAGTTCCTGGGATGATTCACAACCAACTGACACAAGGATTAATTAATTTCTAAATTAATTAAATCTACCTTTGTCAACAACCCAGTACATAATTAATCGTACCACTAACGGATTAATTATGGCACTACCAACCTACACCAGAATTGCTTCCGGAACAACTTAATTAAATTATATTCATAATCTCCCCACATCAAAGATATAGTGCTCGTTAATTCATTAATTTACTGATAAATTAATTCATTAACCTCTTTAATATTCCGAGACTAGTACCACTCGACCTTTTTACTATACCGGACATAAGTCCACCGGCCGGGTTTAGTATAATAAACATTTCGAGTTCATCTCGGGAGCACCATCACCCCGGACGCACCGGTACATGGTTTCCTTTCGACAAGCAGCAGCACACCAAGTAATTGAACACGCGCACCCAACCCACCGAGACTATTTGCCACATTTGACCTCACCCATTGGCAGATCAAAGTACACTATGTCTAATCCTCACGCCCGCTCGAGTCTAGGGATTTAGAGATAGAATACAAGGATCGATTTGTCTATTAAATCAGTACAAGACAAATCATTCCTAAGAGTCAAGTTCAATATGCCCCGGGCACATCTATATGATTCAATTAGTTTAGACAAACTAATTATCTGAATCACATAATAACCTAGACCGACAGTTTGTCCAAAGCTGTCTCGGTTACGAACCTCATTTATATATTATGTCTTTCAACCAATGATGAGATCTACTGTGTCACACCAGACACCTCATCATCTACTTACATAATATAAATGGACATAAATATACACAACAAAATATGACTGAAACACAAATCGATATATTAAACTGGGAAACTGTACAATACAAGCATAGCTTATGTATTCTACTCCAACACTCACCTCGTCACAGAACAACTAGCACCACGTCCAAAAACGTTTACATCCAACCATGTAATTTAAAATGCTTTTTTTTTCACAATGACACTCTACCACGTCTCAGAACAACTAGCACCACGTCTTAAACAACTAGAACCACGCCAAAAACGTCTAAAAAAAATTCACAAATACAAACAGCAAAAACATTGTTTCTCTACTAAATTCCATAAAATATACTGTAACGTCCAGTATAACAAACACAAAGGTAAGTTTTTTTTACAAAAAAGGGCAAATAGACGCGTAACGTCCAATATAATGGATACCACGTCCCGCTGCCTCCACAATAATAGGTACCACGTCCGCTACGTCCACTATAATGGGTACCACGTCCAGATACGTCCACTATAATGTGTACCACGTCTCACTACGTCCACTATAATGAGTACCACGTCCCGATACGTCCACTATAATGGGTACCACGTCCCACTACGTCCAAAATACAAAACAACAATGAGAGCTCGACTCGTGGCTTCTGAGGTTTATATTTACCGAGCTCGAGCACTGAGAAAAGAAGCTTGCCGAACTTGAGCTCGAGCTCGAGCTCCCTTGATTAGTACCGAGCCGAGAGCTCGAGCTCGACTCGATTACACCCCTATTTCTCATCTACGTGGCTCCCACTCCGCACTGCCCAGCCAACCCAACAAATTATCAATAATCAAATTGCATTTCTCTCGCGGCAATGTCCGTTTGAAAAATAAACAAAACAAAAATCATTGAGTTTGAGATCAATAATTAAAAAAAAGTTTATTTTTCCACCAAAATCAAGCATGTCTTTTTCTTCACCTCAACACGCTCCCTGTCCCTCGTTTCATTTTCAACGCAAATTATGTATCTGATTGTCCTACTTTCTAGCCAGCTTCCCCACTCCATTTTCCTACAACTCATAGAGTGCTGCTGTTATACACCACACCGTAATCACATCCCTACAAAAATTGGAGCTTTACTCGATTTACTTCTGGGGTTTTTTTCCCCCCTTTTCTGAGTTTCTTTCTAGCTATGTTATGCATGTGTTGAATTATGGTGGTGGGCTGTGAATTTTTTACTTGCGGAATAACAGGTACGAGTTCCATCCCACTTCTTGATCTTACTTTTCTTCTTTTTTTATGAATCTTTTCCTTTGTGGGTCTGGTTTTTCAAGACATCTTTTGAAGTGGGTCACGTTTAATTTCCAGATTTTATCATCGGGATTTTTTGCTTTTCTTAATTTACATGTGATGTGAGCCCTGCCTGCTTAGACACTTTTCAGTACCATCTTTATCTACTCTCTGTCTCGGAAGTTATGGGACAATCAAAGATGCTGATTGGATTTGCTGGCGTTTTAGCGTTTTCTGTTACCATTTGTTTGGGAATTTATAGGAGCAAGTACCATATCTCTGTGTTTTCTTAAATCTTTCTCTTATTATTATTATTTTTTTGATGAGTGGTAGGTGGAAAAGAAAAGGTTGTTGGAGAGTGAATTCTAAGCTACGAAACTTAAAGAATGGAACTAACCTTAACTGTTGGTTCTCACTTTCCTCATTAAGTTGTATTTTGTTTTGTTCAATCCTTGAGGTGTGATCGCCTCTTGCATTCAGTTTTGTCCAGTTTTTCAATGTATTCGGATAACAGAAGAGCGGTTGGGTTTTTTTTCTAAATATTTTTTTTCCTGGTATGGACTTTCCTGTGAAATTGGCTATGATTGCTTGAATCTGGGTGGCGCAAATAGTGGAATTTAGGGGAGGTTTTCAGTTATGAGGTAGTATATAGTTTCTTGTCGTGTGTGGTGATTATGATGCATTGTCACGGCATATGAATGAGATCTGCCTCCTGATTAAGATGGATGTTTGTGGTCTTTTGTTAAGCTTTTAGTGTAGATGCAGTGATTACAGGAGTGTGACATTAGAATTTCTTAGATGGACAGGAGGAGTTGGCTTTGGCGAAGAAAGTCATCAGAGAAGAATCCAAGTGGGGAAACAGACAGCTCCGGATCAATTTCATCCCATTCAGAAAGATTCTCCGATGATCAGGTTTTATTCACTGAACCATGTTGAAAAGAGTTTTGACCCTTGTAGATTGAGCTATTTATTTTATTATGAGCATCATAATCATATTGGTGTTTTAGGGGAATTATTGCCTCTGTATATTTTGGTAAAAGAGTGACATTTATATGTGTATGCTCCTTGTATCTGAGGCTCAAGTTTCCGTCCAGTTTCACCTTTGAGGAAAGGGAGAATAATTAAACAAATGTTATAGTCTCAATCATTCAATTTGTCCACCTATTTCCCTTTTCTGGATTATTTTGTTTTTAGGTGTTCACTTTCAAGTTAAATGGTAAATTTCTTGTGAAGTTTGATTGCATGCTGGATTCTTAGCCTTGCTTCAACTATGAATTTGTTAATACTATGGTATGGCTTGCCGACAATAGCATAGGTAAAAAGTTTGTATTGTTTGCTAAACTGCCTTCTAGAATGAATGTAGACCCGCCTATCAGAGAGACCTTTGTTTGTGGAGTTGCTAGATTTTGGGGCTGCTTGTATCCATTTCATTCATATACGCAGGAACTGTGTTTGAATAGTGAAATTAACAAAGGGTCTGTCTAGTAATCCATTGACAATGAGAAATGGCTATGATACTGTACTGAAGGCATGTTAGCTGAATAAAGCCAAGTGTACCACTTGGTGTGGATATCCTTTGTTGTTGAACAATTTTGATAACCTTCTGATTTCATCATGTAATGATTTTTTCCTTTCAATTTACTTTATGAACTACTATGATATGCTCATAAATGGTTGACCAACTCTTAAGTACTGATTGTAGTTTCATTTACCGACAAAACCCATTTTCTTCTTTATTTAAGGACCTCAATTTAAACTAAGATATTTGGATGTTTCCTTCACCTTGTTTCCAACTCAAATGATATGTTGTCTTAGTCTTTTAGCTCAGAAAGTGACTAAATGATTTGGTTTATTCCAATCCCATGTGATAGTTTCTTGTTGAAATTATGGGACTACCCGTTCTACATTTATCCAAAGGGAGGACAGTGTGAAGAGATGTTTTTTGAACAACGTCAAACAATTTTAATACTAGTCTTTACTTCTCTTGGCTAAAAGGAGATTATGGTTGTCTAGGCTTTTGCATGTTTATTTTTCTTTGATATTTCTAATCTTGAAGTGTCAAATCCATTCCTGGCTTTTACTTGAGGGGAAGGAAAAAATTTAGGTCTGGCTGGAGCAAAAATCCTTCACACACTTACCACTGACTTAAAACTGAAAGAAACTAATGAAGGGCCATCAAAATTATAATAAATAAGAAGTTATGTATAATGATATACTTGTCTCAGCAAGAAGGTAATTTGTATAAATTATACAAATTGAAGAGCTGCAATCTATTTTACTGGATATGAAATTGGGATGAAGGTAGCCTACCATCTAAGGTAGACCCTGAAGCACAATGTTTTATTCTCTTTATTTTTTGGGTTCACATTCCCGAGGATTCAACCCATGACCTTGGGCATGCTTTCCTCTTGTAATTATTATTCTAGATGAATGAAATCAGAGTTTGCCTCTTCTTCCCTCTAAAGACATTGCGAAGCCTTACTTTGTTTATTTGCTGCATGTTGATTGTTAAGTATGAGTGGCAACATCCTACATGCTGTTTGCTTTGTGGATCATTCGTGTAATACGGACTGATCCGTGCCAGTTGGATGTCATAAAACATTTAAATCTGGTTTCTAGGTTACAAATTGGACGAAATATCTATTGCTAGGATATGACATTTTTATGCACTAGTTTTGACACACTTTTGGAGGGGAAACGGTGCAGTTTGTTGTTTTACTCCTACAAGTTAATTTGATACTTTGGTCATAATCTCCTTGTTTGCAATCTTTAGTGGTAATAGCTAGTTTCTTTTTTGCTTATGACTACCCTTTGATTAAGTAAAACTGATACAAATTGTGAAACTTGAAAATATTTTAGTTTTCTCACTTTGGGCTAAAGTTTTACACTTACTTCCGAAAGTATAAATCTTGAAGAGGTCTCCCCCCGACCCTCCACCCCCAAAGAAAAATGAAGGCGTGTATAAACTATCCAGTATTGTTAGCATTTTGATTCCTTTTTCGCAATTCTACAAATTCACCTCACAGGTCGAAAGATTGTTTGCAATACTGAAAGAATAAAGAAACTGATCTTTCCTGCTGTGTTCAGATCTGATGGATGATTTGAGAAAATAAAATAAAACAATCTGATGTATCTTTTTCTTCAAAGGCACTTACACATCATAATGGTCAATCACCAGAAGTCACGTCTAAAGCTCCTTGTATAGAAGAAACTTCTCCTAGCATTGAAGAGCTCCATGATAGCGTGAAGACTCTATCGCATAAACTTTCAGAAGCTCTTGTCAACATACGTGCTAAGGAGGACTTGGTAAAGCAGCACACAAAAGTTGCTGAGGAAGCTGTTTCAGGTATCACTTATTTCCTTGGCTTGAATGTGAACTTAATTACCTTACAGTTTGATGCCTCCGTATCCTTTACCAAATTTAATTGATATTTTATAAGACCATTGTTGTATAAAAATAAGAATATATGAGGATGTTTGCCTCCTCCGAGCCATAACTTTTATGTGGAATTTCCATAACTATTTTCCATGTTGAATATTTTATGCATCATCTTGTAACATTGGCAGGTTTGATGCATATCCTTCTTGGAGTTTCGTTATCCTCCCCTGATTCAGGCTTTGCTTTAATTTATTTCAGGATGGGAGAAGGCAGAAGCTGAAGCTTTGGTGCTTAGAAGACATGTCGAGGTTACAACACAAAAGAACCTAGCCCTTGAAGAACGCGTAGTTCATCTTGATGGTGCTCTTAAGGAGTGTCTGAGACAGCTTCGACATGCCAAAGAAGAGCAAGAACAGAAGATTCATGAAGCTATTACTAAAAAAGGTGTTGAATTTGAATCTAGCAAATCTGAACTTGAGAATCAACTTACCAACCTTCGGGCTCAACTTCAAACTGCTGAAGCTGATGCTGTTGCTTCCACGTTTCCTGATCTTTGCATCAAACTTGAAGCTGCAGAGAGAGAAAACTCAAGCCTCAAGCTTCAACTTGTTTCCAGAGACGAGGAACTGAAACTAAGGATATCTGAAAGGGATTTGAGCATCCATGCGGCTGAAACAGCTAGTAAGCAGCATCTTGACAGTGTCAAGAAGGTGGCTAAGCTTGAAGCAGAGTGCCGAAGAGTAAAAATGCTGGCTCGCAAGGCAGCAACAATTAGTGATCAAAGGTCTTTTACAACATCATCTGTTTATGTTGAATCTTTCACAGATAGTCAATCAGACTGTGGGGAGAGACTATCAACAATTGATAATGAAAGCTACAAAACAAGTGGTTTGGATCTGAATGACGGTGAACCAGGTGTTTCTGATATCCTGCCATCCGCTTCCATCGCAGAACTAGATGTAACTAAAGCTGAGAAACCTCTTGGAAGGAACGTTATGGTTCCTTCTGATGAGATTTACCTCATGAATGATTTTCTTGAGATGGAGAGACTTGCTTCTCAACCTGAAGTGGAAGAAGGAAGCTGCTCTTACTCAGAAAATCATCATGGGGAAAATTTCTTAAAATCTGAACTCAAAGCAATTACTAATCGCACAGCTGAACTGGAGGAAAAGCTGGAGACGACAGAAAAGGAGAAAATTGAACTAAAGATATCTCTTAGTGAGTGTCAGAATCAGCTTCAGGCATCAAAAGATCAATTGGAGGAAAAAGAGATGAAGCTGACAGAACTAAAAATTCAACTAGTCTCCGCAATTGAAATAAAGAGAACTGCTGAGGCAGAACTTCAGACTACAAAGTTGAGGCTTGAAAAATCATCAGGGGAGTTAACCAG
This sequence comes from Knoxia roxburghii, assembly GCA_030378225.1. Taxonomy (NCBI): domain Eukaryota; kingdom Viridiplantae; phylum Streptophyta; class Magnoliopsida; order Gentianales; family Rubiaceae; genus Knoxia; species Knoxia roxburghii. The sequence continues at coordinate 35,885,773 of CM059415.1, read as the reverse complement.
AGCAGAAGACAGTTTAAGAGAGCTCCAAACTCAGCTAACTATGGTAAATAAGGCGAAACAGTCAACCGAGATTGATTTGAAGGCTATCAGTGAAAAGCTTTTGAAATCAACGGAATGTTTGGAAGAAGAGAAGATCAATGTGGCAGAACTCTCTACTCAGTTAGCTACTGTGCACAAGTCGAAGAGCAAAATTCAGTTGGAACTTGAAGCTACAAATATAAAGAAAGAAGCAGCAGAATCAAGGCTGCAGGATGCGGAACTTGAGCTTCAGATCCTGAAAGCAAGTATCCATAGTTTAGAAATAGATCTTCAGAAAGAGCGCACTCTGTCAGGGGAAGCGGTTGCAAACTGCCAAAAACTGAATGCTGAAATCTCGAGATTGAAATTGGATTCTCAGCTTTGGAGAACAGCAACTTTTGGAGAGTTCAAAGCCAATCAGGTAAGTTAGTTAACCACATTCTTGATCATTTATGATACTTACAGTATGAAAAAGTTATCTGAAACATGAAAAGCCAAAGAAAGTGAAGAGCTCAGTTATTGCTCAGTTTGAAGGACATTCCACTTTGCAGCTTTGCTAAATTTTAACTCGAATCAGGGTCTATAAAATCCAAAACAATTCTGCTTCCCTTGAACCCCTATAATACTTGGCTTTTAGGATTTGATTTGAAAATTTTCTAAACATTCCCCAAGTGCTCATTAGGTTTTTTGACACAGGATACTGAGAGTACACCTCATTCTATGACAAGAAGTCATACCAAAAAGGGAAAGACGACAAAAAGACTAACTTCAGTAGACAAATCCTATTGTTGTGGGTAGGGCATTCTGGTGATTTTGTCTGACTGTTACATTTCCATTTGGCTTTGGCAGGACAAGGAATTGGCATTGGCAGCTAGTAAGTTTGCAGAGTGCCAAAAGACAATTGCTTCTCTGGGCCAGCAGTTAAATTATCTTTCCAGATTGGAAGATTTCTTAATTGATTAAGGAAAAATCAACACAGATCAACTAAAATGGATCAATTATTTTGATCTTGCTTAAATCATTTGACCTTCCTAGTTCCATCTAGCAAAGTAGGAAATGATAAGTTTCATCTATGGCTATGGTGGGTTACATCACATAATAAGATTTTGAGGTCAAACAGGTGAAACAAGGAACTGGGAACCTGGGATCATTGAAGCAAACGCACTAGAAACGTAGGAAGCTGAAGATAAGTGCCTGATTAGATAGGACCTCACTAGTACTGTATATGTGACCCTTAATATATAATACTATAGTTGGTTTTGTAAGAGAGAATACAGAAGATGAAAACTTAATGTATTGAATCAAATTAATACGATTTCCTGTGGAAACAAAAGCTTTTACATGCCTTCTTCAAAAACATTTAGCCTTTTATTTTTATAATTATTTTTATTAATAAATAAAAATAAAATTACATTAAGACGATGTGAGCTCTCTTCAGCTCATGGTCTGTTGTGGTTGCCTGTAGTTGGGAGTCCTCAACTTCCTTCTTATAGTAATATATGTTCAAACTAGTTGCAGATGCAGTAATTTTAGTTTGATGTTTAGCCGTTGATTGGTGTTAGAATAAATTAGTTGCTTGTGCCTGGCAAGTATGATATGGGAGCAATATATGTGCATGCAAGAGCAATCTGAAATGTTTTCATAATCTTGTTAATTATTGATGGCACTAGAAAAATGAACTGAGATTGTTGGCCGATTGAGGAAGTGTTGGCGACATTGGTGAAGGTCAGCTACTGTGATTGTAATTAAATGTCTCACACTCTATGAAATTCATGTGAACTAGTATACATATATCACTAAAATTTTGTGTATTATCCATGATTTAATTGCTGAATATCCATGTTTTGATGTGCATTATCCATGAACTAATTGTTTGTAAATTATAAATTAGACATGTTAGTTTAATTGCTGAATATCCATGAACTAATTGTTTTGTGTATTATCCATGATTTAATTGCTGATTTGTCTTGGTAATTCATGAATTTAAAAGTGTTATCCTTGTAGTTCTTATTGTCCATAGCTTAATTTAGTTTTTTAGGTCATTGAGTGGATATTTTTTGTAGATAGCCATGATTTTTTAATATGTTATCCATGTTTGGTGTTCAAATTGTCCATGGATTTATTTTCATAAGTTTTTTTTTTTTTTTTTTTTTAAAGGAGGTTATAGCTTGAATTAGCAATTGTTTACATAGCGGAGGTACGCTGCCCTTACTCTATTATAACTCAACAATTTCCGTACTTCAGATGGGGATATGCCAGTTGAACCATTTCACAAGAGCTCTTGCAAGCTAAAGAGGCTAGACAATCCGTTGCACAATTCTCATCTCGGAACACATGATCTAGTTGGACTTGTCATTCTCGTCTCATGAGCTGTTTAATTGCCTGTACTAGGTTCATATATTGCCCAACATCCTTCTCCTCTCGCATCACAAGGCACACACCCCCACCTACACTTTCTTGCAACCTTTATCCCAGGCCACTTGCAAAGCATGGTACAACGCCCACAACTTCTTGCCCAGTGCCTTGCGATTCCCGATCTTCAGCAGAAACCTAACCACCCATTCTCTATTTTTATCTCAGATTAGACCCCCCATCTGCACCGTTCCCTTCACTCCCCCTAGCTACATCCGTGTTCAGTTTGTACCACTCCAGTCTCGGAGAAGACCATCTGACCCACCGTTCCTCCCTTCCAAGCCTAAGGGTTCCTACTTTTTTATCGTATTTTATGCCTCCCTGATTCTCAAAACCTTGAGTTTTACTTGTTGCACCACCCTTCTTGCAAGCTGCTGCTGTCCTCTGAACACCTATGCGTTCTTTGCCTTTCACAAACTCTAAATTGTTATCCCAAATGTGCATCTGCATGCCGGCTGCACCCCCTCGCTGTTGTTCCTAGATTCTTGGCCAACCATACATCTAGAGGTTTTTGGAGGAAATCTTGCCGTAAAATCACTGGAAGTAGCCTAAACCAAACATGAACAACTCTGCTACAATCTCTGAATACATGCAATATCGATTCTAGGGCTGATTCACAGCAGCTGCAATTTGGCGCCGGAGCAATATGCCCCTAAATCTTTTTTCATTAGTCATCAAACTTTTCCTCCTCACTAACCTCAATGTATTTCTATTTCGTTGAGGCCCCTCCCATGACCAAACTTCTCTCCAAAGGAAATTTCCTGCAAATTCGGTTCCCCTTCTAAAGAGCTCATAAGCCGATTTTGTGGTGAATATACCATTCAGTGAAGGCAACCAACAAGGTCTGTCAAATTCGACTCCCTTTACCGGTGGAAAGACCACCTCAATTGCTTTGTTGATGCGGCTTGGTAAGAGATGCTTAAACAATTCCCACTTTCAACTGCCTCTCTCATCTGCAAAACACACTACTGGTTGCCCTTTTTACTTTATAGGAATGACCACCTATACATAAAACAACGCCTCAGGTATAGGAAGCCAGACATCTTCCCAAAACCTCACCCTCGAGCCACAACCTATGACCCATGCCAACCCCTCCACTAGCCTTGGCCAAACCGTTATGTCACCCATACAACAACTGATCCTTTCGGGAAAATGGTGCCCTTTCCCAACTTGAATTTTCGTAGACCATACTTCTCCCAAAATCACCCTAACCCAAAGTGCCTCAGGTTTGGTCAAAAGTTCCCTCCCCAATTTCATCAACAGGGCCTTGTTCATGCGTATCTGGTTTTTTAACCCCAGACTACCACAATGTGTTGAGGCACATAGGTCTTTCCAAATAACCATGCTTAGCTTTCTATTACTCTCTTGGGCGGATGAACCTTCGACACCTCTATCCCCAGTCTTTCACATATGTGATTTGGGAGCCAAACTGTCTGCATAGCATATGACGGGAGGGCACTGATCACTAATAGTGCCAAAGTGACCTTACTTGCCATCGAGAGTGATGAGGCCTTTCATCCTGCCAACCTTTTATATGCCTTCTCTAGGATTGCCCCATATGTTTGTTTCGTCACTCTGTCATGAATGATAGGCATCCCAATGTAACTTCCCAGATCCTCCACCGCTTGGAACCCCATCAAAGTTGAAATAAATATTTGCTTATCCAGAGCTACATTTGGGGATAAAAACATCTTGGTTTTGAGATCATTCACCTTTAACCCTAAACTACAGAAAAAATCGCTTAACACTGATTTAACTAATTTCTATTGCTCCTTTGATGCCTCCGCAAAAAGCAACAAGTCATCTGCAAACATGAGCTATGGCACTGGACTTTTCCTTTTTCCCATATAAATTGGCCTCCAATTCCTTTCATCCACCTGACCATCTATTAGATGCGTCAATCTTCCATGCATAATACAAAAAGATATGGTGAGAGCAGATCCCCTTGTCTTACTCTTCTCTTTGGTTGAAATTCCTCCCCTGGCCTCCCATTCCATAACACTTGCATTTAGGTTGTCTCAACACACCCCATAACACTCTTTACAAAACTCTCTGGACATCCCGCTTTGCAAAGAGTGTCTCTTAGAAACCCCAACTTAACCATAAGACTTTTCCAAATCTACCTTCACTACCATGAACCCTTTCTTCCTGGTATTGGTTCTCATTGAGTGATTTAACTCATATGCAATGACTATGTTGTCCGTTATATGCCTTCCCGGAATGAAGCTCACCTGAGCTGGACCAATAATTTCGGGCAATATTGGCTTTAACCTGTTAACTTGGACTTTGGTAGCCACTTTATACACCATATTAAGGAGACTTATTGGTCTAAGTTACTTCAACTTGGTAGGGTTCTCCACTTTGGGTATGAGCACAATCAGAGTTCTGTTGAGGCCTGCTGGCATCATTCTTTCCTGCAACATGGCCTTCACAACACTGCAAATAGAGTTGCCCACACTCTTCTATTGCCTTTGAAAAAATAGTGTGTTCAGACCGCCAACTCTTGGTTCCTTGAGATGGTGCATTAAGGCGAGGGCTTGCCCAATTTCCTTGCTAGAGTTCTCTTTCTCCAGGGTCTCCCAATGTTCCACCAATGGGAACCTGTAAGGTAGCGTGTGGCTATCAGTGGTGGAGATGCATGCCAAATAGATTCCCTTAAAAAATTATGTAGTCATTCTCTCCAGCTGCTCAGGGCCTCATCCCTGTTGGAGTTGAATACATAAGCTATGCTTGTGTAGTACTTTTTTCCAGTTAATATATCAATTTATGTTTTGGTTATATTTTGTTGTGCATTAATTTCCACTTATATTATGTAGTTTGATGATGAGGTGTCTTGTGTGACACAGTAGATCTCATTATTGGTTAAAAGACATAATATATAAATAAGGTTCATAATCGAGACAGCTTTGGACAAACTGTCGGTTTAGGTTATTATGTGATTCGGATAATTAGTTTGTCTAAACTAATTGAATCATATAGATATGCCCGGGGCGTATTGAACTTGACAAATAGGAATGATTTGTCTTGTACTGATTTAATAGACAAATCATTCTTGGTATTCTATCTCTTAATCCCTAGACTTGAGCGGGCCTGAGGATTAGACATAGTGTACTTTGATCTGCCAAAGGATGAGGTCAATTGTGGCCAATAGTCTCGGTAGCTTGGGTGCGCGTGTTTAGTTGTTTGGTGTGTTGCTGCTTGTCGAAAGGAAACTATGTACCGGTGCGTCCGGGGTGATGGTGCTCCCGAGATGAGCTCGTAATGTTTATTATACTAAACCCAGCCGGTGGACTTATGTTCGGTATAGTAAAAAGGTCGAGTGGTACTAGTCTCAGAATTAAAGAGGTTAATTAATTAATTTATCAGTAAATTAATATATTAACGAACACTATATCTTTGATGTGGGGAGATTATGAATAAAATTAATTAAGTTTTTCCAGAAGTAATTATGGTGTAGGATGGTAGTGCCAAAATTATTCCGTTAGTGGTACGATTAATTTTGTAATTGGTTAATTGAATAGGTAGAATTAATTAATTGATTAATTATTCCTAAGGGTTAATTGAATAATTAACAAAGTGGAATTATTTATTTAATTAATTAAGTCTAAAGTTTCAATTAGAATTAGGAAATCCTAGAAATTAGGAAATTTAGTAGGATTTTGTTTATCCTATCAGATTGGTTACCTAATTGGATTTGGAAACTAATTAATTACCTAAACTCATTAGGAAGACCAATCCTAAACCAACTTGGGGTATCTCTTGTAACACTATATATAGACAAGGGATTAGCTATTCCACAAGATACAATTCACAAGGTTTCAAGACAAAAAAACTTAGAGAGAGAAAATCCTAGAGAGAGAAAATTGTCTCTCAAAAATTTGGATTTCATAGAGCTTGAGGCAGCGTGAAGCTTTCTCTCTCTGGGCGGTGCGTGATTTGTACGCGCCAGGTGCAGCGGTGCTAGAATTTTCCGGCAGGTGGATTGTGGTGATTAGCTTATCAAATTGCTAGTTAGATTGCTGCCCACACAGCATACAAACAAAGTCTTGAGGCATACAAGAGAATCACCTGAGTGAACGCTTCAATGGTAATTCTTATGATTCCGTTTTAATTAAGAATTTTTGTTGTGGTAAATCGAATAAGTGCAAACTTAGATCCTGCGCAATGTTATTTCAAAAGGGTTGGAATAGCGATTGTGCTAGCGTCTAGGCTGAAGGAAAATAGAACAAGCCCGGGGTAAATCAAAAATCTCACTTTCGTGCAATGCATTCCAGAATCGGAAGCTTTCGACAAGGCTCAAGCTCAAATTCATTTTCCCATGAACGGATCTAGGCTTATACTTATTTAATTTATTAATCGGGACACAAAATATACAATCTTTAATTAAAGTGAAAAGTTCAAAAGATTATACCTTTGAAGCGTGTCCCTAGCAATAAGAAAACCAAAGCTGAAAATCCTGCTGTTTACCGCCTAGAACCAATCACGAGAGAATCCGATAACAACTCTGTCTCTACCTCGAAATTGCGTGGGCGACTATCCAAAAGTGTCTGGAATGTGTTATTGCTCGTAGATCTAGACTAGCGATCTAAGAAAATCAAGCTAGAGGATCAACACAACAAGAATTAACAAACCCACTTCAAAAGGAGCAAAGCCGCCGCCCCGAAAATAAACCAAACGCTGGGCGAGAAAACCAATCAAAGGCAGCAGCTTTTTACTCCAAAAATGGTGATCTAGGATTCTCTAGGTTATGGGCTTTTAGGATTCTCGAAGAAGAAAACTCCAAAGTCGACTTCGAAAGAAAAGCTACTAAGAAAGTTGAGAGCTTCTCTTTCTAGACTTAACTTTCTCTCACTAGGAAAATGCCTCTAAGGTTTCTAATGTCTTGTAAGTTGCCTAACAAGGGATATTTATAGGGAGCTTCTAAGGAGACCTAATGGGCCTTCGAGTTGGGCCTTTTAGTTTGACTTTCGTTAACCCCTTAGTCTTTCCTAGACTAGTCAACTCCAATCGATCCTTTTGAATTAAATCTTTAACCCACTTCGTTAATTTAATTTAATCAAACCCTTTGGATTAATTAATTCATATAGAATTAATTTTCTTAATTCACTTTGTCAATTAAATATTAATTAAATCTTGGATTAATTAATTCACTTTATCGATTTGTCAAACGCATAATTAGTCGTACCACTAACAGACCAATTATGGAACTACCGCTAAAAATGACTTTACATCGCGCCACTATATTTTCTTCTATCTCCCCACATTAAAGATCTAGTGCTCGTTGGTTTATCATTTTACTGACAAACTAATTCACCGACTTCTTGGTATCCGAGATTAGTACCACTCGACCTTCTTATTATACCGGACATAAAGTCCACTGGCCGGGTTTAGTATAATTAACCTTACGAGCTCATCTCGAGAGCACCATCAACCTGGCGAACCGGTACATGGATTCTTTCGATTAGCAACGACACGTAAGAAGCTAAACACCGCATACCCAACCTACCGAGGTATAGGCCTCAATTGACCGCACTCTTTAGCAAATCAAAGCATACGATATCCAACTCTCACGCCCGTCCTAATCTCTGGATTGAGAGACTGAATACTAAGACCGAATTGACTATGTCGATCAGTATAAGTCAATTCTATCCAAACTGGTCGTGCTAAATATGCCCCGGAAATATCCGTGTGATTTAATTAGTCTAGATAAACCAATTTTCAAACCACACGATAACCTATACCGACAGTATGTTCAGACTATCTCAGTTACGAGCATACTTTTAATATATCAATACTTTAACCAATAACGGTATCTACTGTGTCTTTTCACACCCCGTTATCTAGTTCTATGATATAATGGAACAATTTAATACTGAAACAAAATGATATCTCATCTGTGGATACTAGTTTTTGATACAAGCCATTGCTTTTCTGTATTCAAAACTAACAATCTCACACTAATACTCAAAGCTATGCTAAAAAGTACAAAAAATTGTCCAACCTGCTATTACACTGCGGTCATAATGAAATCTACATAACACCTTTAAGCTTACTCACATGGCTCCCTCAAAAATCTGACTCCCATGCCCTCCACATGTTTCTCAAAAACCTTTGGGGTCAATGGCCTTGTGAAAGGATCTGCAAGGTTATCATCTGATGCTATCTTGGCCACGATCACGTCTCCCCTCTTTACGATCTCTTGTATCAGGTGGTACTTGCGCTCTATGTGTTTACTCACTTTATGGGCTCGTGGTTCCCTTGAGTTAGCAACTGCACCATTGTTATCACAGTAAACTGTGATAGACCTAGGCAACTCAGGAACCACATCTAAGTCCATCAGGAAGCTCTGGAGCCATACAGCTTTTTTCGCTGCCTCTGATGCGACAAAGTACTCAGCCTCCATGGTGAAGTCCGCCACGCATTTCTGCTTGACACTTCGCCATACTATGGCTCCATCTCCTAGAGTAAATACAAACCCAGAGGTAGACTTACTCTTGTCCATATCACCTTGAAAGTCCGAATCTGTGTAACCCAATGGTACAAGCTCCTACGCTCTATAAACTAGGACATAATTTCTCGTCCTGCGCAAGTACTTGAGAATGCATTTTACTGCCTCCCAGTGTGCCTTCCTAGTGTTACTCTGATATATGCTAACCATGCCAACGGCAAAGCAAATATCAGGCCTCGTACATAACATAGCATACATGAGACTACTCACTGCAGAAGCATAGGGTACCGCCTGTATGACATCTATCTCCTTAGCAGTCTTGGGACACTACTCCTTAGACAAATGCACCCCATGCCTGAAAGCTAGTGATTTTGGAGTTCTGCATGTTAAAACGAGCCAGAATAGTGTCTATGTAGGATACCTGAGAGAGAGTCAGAGAACGCCTCCTACGATCTCAAATAATCTTGATCCCAAGGATATGTCCAACCTCTCCCAAATCCTTCATATCAATTTGCCTGGACAACCATGCCTTTACATCTGACAACACATTTTTACTGTTGCCAATCAGAAGGATGTCATCTACGTAAAGTACGAGAAACACCACCGTATCACCATCACGCCTATGATAAACACACTGCTTATTCGGACAATGAGTCAATCCATAGGACTGGATAACCTCGTCAAAACGGATGTTCCAAGATCTGGATGCTTGCTTAAGTCCATAAATGGACCTCCTAAGCCTGCATAACTTGTGCTCTTGGCCCTGAACAATGAAACCATCTAGTTGCTGCATAAAGATGGTCTCCTCAAGACTTCCATTAAGGAAAGCTGTCTTGACGTCCATCTGCCAAATCTCATCGTCCATATGAGCAGCTATGGCCAAAAGAATCCAGGTCGACTTAAGCATAGCTACTAGGGAAAAGGTCTTCTCATAATCGATACCCTCTTTCTGAATATACCCCTTAGCCACAAGCCTAGCCTTGAAGGTCTCAACCCTCCCGTCAGATCCTTTCTTTCGCTTGTAGACCCATTTGCACCCAATAGGTCAAATCCCATCAGGAAGGTCTACCAGCTCCCAGACCTGATTTGAGTCCATAGAACCCATCTTAGCAATAATCGCTCTCTGCCAAGAATTTGCATCTTTATCCTGGAGAGCCTCATTGTAACTAACTGGGTCTGGTTCATGAGCACCAGGGATAACGTCATAAGACTCACCCAAACCCATGTACATCTCGGGCTGTCTAGCAACCCTCACACTACGATGAGGCGCAGCCTGTGTAAGAGCATCATCTGTGATAGTGTGTGCAGTCTCCTGTGGTGTGTCTTCTTGTACTTGTGCATTTGAAATAATGGACTGACTTCTAAGCTTTTCCAATACTACCTTGCCGCTTGACTTGTGATCTAAAATATAGTCCTTGTCAAGCAATCTGGCATTGGTTCTCACCACTACCTTATGTTCATGAGGACTATAAAATAGACCACCTCTCGTTCCTTTGGGGTAGCTTACAAACAGCATAACCTTTGATCTCGAATCTAACTTACTTGCATCTCTGCCTCGAGCACATGTGCTGGACAACCCAAATCCTGAGATGTCTTAGACTGGGCTTTCGCCCAGTCTACAACTCTAGGGGTGTCGTAGGCACAGATTTAGATGGCACGAGATTAAGGAGATAACATGCTGTCTCTAATGCATAACCCCAAAATGCGGTAGGCAACTCACTATAACTCATCATCGATCTAACCATATCCATAAGAGTCTTGTTCCTCCTCTCTGCTACACCAATCTGCTGGGGTGTGCCAGGTGCAGACAACTAGGTCTGAATACCCTCCTCTGACAAATAGGACCTAAATTCACTAGAGAGGTATTCGCCACCGCGACCAGATCGCAAGGCATTGATACTCTTGTTGGAGTAGAATACATAAGCTATGCTTGTATTGTATAGTTTCCCAGTTTAATATATCGATTTGTGTTTCAATTATACTTTGTTGTGCATGTTTATGTCCATTTATATTATGTAAGTAGATGATGAGGTGTCTGGTGCGACACAGTAGATCTCATCATTGGTTGAAAGACATAATATATAAATGAGGTTCGTAACCGAGACAGCTTTGGACAAACTGTCAATCTAGGTTATTATGTGATTCAGATAATTAGTTTGTCTAAACTAATTGAATCATATAGATATGCTCGGGGCATATTGAACTTGACTCTTAGGAATGATTTGTCTTGTACTGATTTAAATAGACAAATCGATCCTTGTATTCTATCTCTAAATCCCTAGACTCGAGTGGGCATGAGGATTAGACATAGTGTACTTTGATCTGCCAATGGGTGAGGTCAAATGTGGCCAATAGTCTCGGTGGGTTGGGTGCGGGTGTTTAGTTACTTGGTGTGCTGCTGCTTGTCGAAAGGAAACCATGTACCGGTGCGTCCGGGGTGATGGTGCTCCCGAGATGAGCTTGAAATGTTTATTATACTAAACCCGGCCAGTGGACTTATGTCCGGTATAGTAAAAAGGTCGAGTGGTACTAGTCTCGGAATTAAAGAAGTTGATAAATTAATTTAACAGTAAATTAATGAATTAACGAGCACTATATCTTTGATATGGGGAGATTATGAATATAATTTAATTAAGTTGTTCCGGAAGCAATTCTGGTGTAGGTTGGTAGTGTCATAATTAATCCGTTAGTGGTACGATTAGTTATGTACTGCGTTGTTGACAAAGATAGATTTAATTAATTTAGAAATTAATTAATCCTTGTGTTAGTTGGTTGTGAATCATCCCAGGAACTGGTTTGGGATAAGTGAATCCCTGTGTCAGTTGGGAGTGATTCATCCCGGGAACTGGATTGGGATAAGTGAATCCCTATGACAGTTGGGAGTGTATCAGTCCAGGAACAGGATTGAAGGAAACAGAATCTGTATCAGTCCAGAAACAGGATTGAAGGAAAACAGAAACCCAGTAGGAAGACTAATCCTAAACCAACTTGGAGTCTCTCTTGTAACTCTATAAATAGACAAGGGATCAGTCATTCAAGAGAACACAATTAATCCACAGGATTTCTAGAGAGAGAAAATTCTAGAGAGACGTTTCTCTCTCCAAGTTGAATTTTCAAGAAGGTGTGCATCTGGTTTTTGGGTTTCTAGTGGCTGAAATTTTGGCCTTGGTTTATACCAGCTGTGCGTAGCTTTCTCTCTCTGCGGGCGGTGCGTTTATAGTACGTGCCAGGTGCTGCGGGGCTAGAGTTTTCTAGTAGGTGGATTGTGGTGAGTAGCTAATCAATTGACTTCTAGTTCGTTGCGCACACAATGTTAATTCATAGTCTTGAGGCATACAAGAGAATCACCAGGTGCACGCTTCAAAGGTACTTTTCTAAGATTCCGCTTTAATAGAAATTTTTGTTGCGTGGTAAATCGAGCAAGTGCAAGCCCAGATCCTACCAAAACCTTTCAATTGGTATCAGAGCCTGGTTTAGGGGGTTCTGTGCTTGTTCGATTTATTACATGGTTTTATTTGCAGGTGGTTTAGAATCCCGACTATTATGGTTACGTTTGTATGGGTTTTAATTAAACTCCGGGACTTGTCCGGATTTAATTTTATTATGAATGTTTGTAATAGTATAACCACGTGCTGGAAGCCGTGTAGGATTAGATCAAATCTGTAGTAGGATTTTTTCTCTGTAATTTCGATTATTTAATTTTCCTAGAATGCCTTATAGGAGGAAATTTGTTTTTTTGTAATCGAAGGCGTTATGGTGGGCGACTTGGATTCGTGGGTTTTGGGTTATCATGAATTTGAAGAAACCCAGGAAAACCCAGAACGAATTGCAAGAAGACCAAATAGCGTGGGAAAAAGCGAATGAGGAGTTGGCGGCAGGAGGCGACGCCAGCAACGACCGCCGGCAGCATTCGTGTCGGCCGGCAGGCCAAAAAGGCAGCAGCTGCTGCGCGCTGCTGCTGGGCGTGAAGGGCCGAGCGCACGGCCCGTGTGGCCCGTGCGCGTGCTGGGCCGCGCGCACGGCCCGTGTAGGCTATGCGCGCGGGCTGCGGCCCGGGCGGCCCATTCGAGCCGTTCGAGCTGTTTTTGGCCCTTTTTTCTCCAGTTTTCATTTTTTGAAGTTCAAGACTCTCTCCATCGAGTGACGTGACGGGACGCGAGATTAAGGCAAAGGATGGAAGTAATTAAAACCATAATAGTCGGGAAATTTATTTTACGTATTTATTTCCCATATTTATTGTTTTAATTTTTTATGCTTTATTTTTATGCTGTATTTTAGATGCATGAATTAAAGCATGTCTGGTTTTATGGTTACATGGAACTTAGGTTAGTTAATTGCTTGTTAAAACCGGAAAAACCCTCAAATTGGAAATCTAAGTGGGAGCGGGTTGTGTTATATCCCCATGGCCACCATTATGGGTTCATATGCGATGTGGGTTGGCTTGCGCGTTGACATTGTCCTTAGGGCTGAGTGTGCTCCTGTGAGAGATCGTGTCATTGACATGATTAGTAACATCAACAAGGTTGAGGTAGTGGGAAGCGAAATCGTTGGTGAAACCAAAGCCGATATTGTCCTCCACAGCTTGCCTCAAAGCTATGACCGGATTCGGTTAAACTACAACATAAGTAAGATGTTGTGGAGTTCATCCGAGCTCTTGGCAGAGTTGATGGCGCCTCAAAGCTATGAGCGGATTCGGTTGAACTACAACATAAGTAAGATGTTGTGGAGTTCATCCGAGCTCTTGGCAGAGTTGATGGCGGCTAAAAGTCTTCTTCAAGAGAAGAAGCGAGTTTTAGTCGCAGTCGAAGATTTAGAATCTTCTTCTGAGCCTGAGGCTGGAAAGAAGAAGAGAAAGCTCGAGGGAGTAGCTAAAAAGGCACAAATTGCGCCTAAGCCAGATATTGCAAAGAAGAAGTCGAAAGACAAGTGCTTCAAGTGCAATAAGACGGGACATTGGAAAGCGGATTGTCCAAAGCTTATAAGTACGATAAATTATGCCTTAATTACTGAGACATGTTTAGCGGCGATTCCCACAGATACTTGGTGTGTGGATTCAGGTGCCACTGACCATGTTTGTAATTCTTTGCAAGGGTTCCAAGTAACCCAGAAGCTTAGAGAAGGCGAATTGGATATCTACTTGGGCGACATTACAAGAGTGTCAGTAGAAGCAGTGGGAGTAGTTAAGTTGAATTTCGAAAATCCTAGCTAAGAGTTAGTTAATTGTCTTTATGTACCGAGTTTTAGAGAGAACATGATTTCGGTTTCTAAACTCTTGAAGAACGGGTATAAGTTTATTTTTTCTAATGACTGTGTTGTTATTAGAAGAAATGGAAAACTTATTTGTTCTGGTTCATTGGCGGACAATTTGTTTGTGGTTAACTCTAACTCCCCTGTTGCGCAAAACATAGAGATAGATAGCTCAGAATCTAACATTAATAAGAGGAAGAAACCTTCTGAAATGAATCAAACCTATCTTTGGCATCTAAGGCTAGGTCATATAAACCTTAGTAGGATTCAGAGGTTGGTTAATGATGGACCTTTGGGTTCATTAGATATTGACAGTTATGCAACCTGCGAATCTTGCTTGGAAGGTAAGATGACCAAGAGACCTTTTAAAGCAAAAGGCTATAGAGCTAAAGAAGTATTAGAGTTGATTCATTCTGACTTGTGTGGACCTATGACGGTCCAGGCACGAGGGGGATATGAGTATTTCGTGACATTCACGGATGACTACTCTAGGTACGGATACATTTACCTAATGCGCCACAAGTCCGAATGTTTTGGCAAGTTCAAAGAGTTTCGGGCAGATGTGGAGAAGCATCATGGTAAGAGTTGTTGGAGCAGAATATATAAGCTATGCTTGTATTATACAGTTTCCCAGTTTAATATATCGATTTGTGTTTCAGTCATATATTGTTGTGCATTAAATGTCCATTTATATTATGTAAGTAGATGATGAGGTGTCTGGTGCGACACAGTAGATCTCATCATTGGTTGAAAACATAATATATAAATGAGGTTCGTGACCGAGACAGCTTTGGACAAACTGTCGGTTTAGGTTATTATGTGGTTCAGATAATTAGTTTGTCTAAACTAATCGAATCATATAGATGTGCCGGGGCATATTGAACTTGACTCTTAGGAATGATTTGTCTTGTGCTGATTTAATAGACAAATCAATCCTTGTATTCTATCTCTAAATCCCTAGACTCGAGTGGGCATGAGGATTAGACATAGTGTACTTTGATCTGCCAATGGGTGAGGTCAAATGTGGCCAATAATCTCGGTAGGTTGGGTGCACGTGTTTAGTTACTTGGTGTGCTGCTGCTTGTCGAAAGGAAACCATGTACCGGCGTGTCCGGGGTGATGGTGCTCCCGAGATGAGCTCAAAATATTTATTATACTAAACCCGGCCGGTGGACTTATGTCCGGTATAGTAAAAAGGTCGAGTGGTACTAGTCTCGGAATTAAAGAAGTTGATGAATTAATTTATCAGTAAATTAATGAATTAGCGAGCACTATATCTTTGATGTGGGGAGATTATGAATATAATTTAATTAAGTTGTTCCGGAAGCAATTCTGGTGTAGGTTGGTAGTGCCATAATTAATCCGTTAGTGGTACGATTAATTATGTACTGGGTTGTTGACAAAGGTAGATTTAATTAATTTAGAAATTAATTAATCCTTGTGTCAGTTGGTTGTGAATCATCTCAGGAACTGGTTTGGGATAAGTGAATCCCTGTGTCAGTTGGGAGTGATTCATCCCAGGAACTGGATTGGGATAAGTGAATCCCTGTGACAGTTGGGAGTGTATCAGTCCAGGAACAGGATTGAAGGAAACAGAATCTGTATCAGTCCAGAAACAGGATTGAAGGAAAACAGAAACCCAGTAGGAAGACCAATCCTAAACCAACTTGGAGTCTCTCTTGTAACTCTATAAATAGACAAGGGATCAGTCATTCAGATTAACATAATAACACAATTAATCCACAGGATTTCTAGAGAGAGAAAATTCTAGAGAGAGAAAACGTTTCTCTCTCCAAGTCGAATTTTCAAGAAAGTGTGCAGCTGGTTTTTGGGTTTCTAGTGGCTGAAATTTTGGCCTTGGTCTATACCAGCTGCGCGTAGCTTTCTCTCTCTGCGGGCGGTGCGTTTATAGTACTTGCCAGGTGCTGCGGGGCTAGAGTTTTCTAGCAGGTGGATTGTGGTGAGTAGCTGATCAATTGACTTCTAGTTCGTTGCCCACACAATGTGAAGTCATAGTCTTGAGGCATACAAGAAAATCACCAAGTGCACGCTTCAAAGGTACTTTTCTAAGATTCCGCTTTAATAGAAATTTTTGTTGCGTGGTAAATCGAGCAAGTGCAAACCCAGATCCTACCAAAATTCTTTCAAGAGTATCAAGACACTGCGTTCAAATCGTGGTGGGGAGTACCTGTCCCATGAATTTCGAGATTACCTCACTGAGGTAGGAATTTAGTCTCAGTTGTCTGCACCTGGCACGCCACAGCAGAATGGTGTAGCAGAAAGAAGGAATCGAACTCTTATGGAAATGGTTAGGTCCATGATGAGATATAGTGATTTGCCAAGTTCGTTCTGGGGATATGCCTTGGAAACGGCAATGTATATTCTTAATCTTGCACCATCTAAAACCGTGCCTTCAACCCCAGTAGAGTTGTGGAACTGGCAGAAGCCCAGTCTAAGACATCTCAGAATTTGGGGCTGCTAGCACATGTGCTTAAGGCAGATACGGCTAAGTTAGATGCAAGAACAGAATTAATGCTGTTTGTAGGATATCCTAGGGGAAGGAAATGTGGTCTATTCTATAGTCCTAAAGATCAGAAGGTGGTGGTAAGTACCAACGCTAGATTTTTAGAAGAGGACTATGTCTTAGACCACAAGCCCAAGAGTAAGATAGTACTAGAAGAGCTTAGACGACAAACTACTAATCCTGATGCACCAGCACAAGTAGATACACCACACACTGCACATGAGATCACAGATGATGCGCCTACACAGGCGGTGCCTCGTCGTAGTGGGAGGGTTGTGAGACAGCCAGACAGGTTCGTTGGCGTGGGAGAGGCTTCAGACCTAGACCCAGGTATGCCTGAACCTGACCCAGTTAACTACAATGAGGCACTTCGAGATAAAGATGCAGAATCTTGGCATAAGACAATGATATCCGAGATGGGGTCAATGGACCACAATCAAGTCTGGGAGCTTGTGGACCTGCCTGATGGGTTTAAGCCCATTGGATGCAAATGGGTCTACAAACGTAAGAGAGGACCTGACGGGAAGGTGGAAACCTTTAAAGCTAGGCTGGTGGCGAAGGAGTATACTCAGAAAGAGGGAATCGATTATGAGGAAACCTTCTCCCCGGTAGTCATGATTAAGTCGATCCGGATTCTCTGGGCCATAGCTGCTCATATGGATTATGAGATTTGGCAGATGGATGTCAAGACAGCTTTCCTAAACGGAAGTCTTGAGAAAACCATCTTTATGTAGCAACTAGAGGGATTCATTGAAAAAGGCCAAGAGCATAAGGTTTGCAGACTTAGGAGGTCTATTTATGGACTTAAGCAAGCATCCAGATCTTGGAACATCCGGTTTGATGACGTAATCCAGTCCTTTGGATTTACTCAGTGTCCGGATGAGCAATGTGTATATGGCAGACGTGATGGAAACTCAGTGGTGTTTCTTATGCTTTACGTAGATGACATTCTATTGATTGGCAACAACAAGAAAGTGTTATCAGACGTAAAGGCATGGCTGTCCAAGCAATTTGATATGAAGGACTTAGGGGAAGCGGGACATATCCTTGGGATCAAGATTATTCGAGATCGTAGGAAACGTTCGTTCACGCTCTCCCAAGCTTCGTACATATACACGATTCTGGCCCGTTTTAACATGCAGAACTCCAAGAAAGGTTTTCTACCTTTCAGGCACGGAGTGTTTCTATCTAAGGAGCAGTCTCCTAAGACTGTTGAGGAGATAGAGACCATGAGGACAGTTCTATATGCTTCGGCAGTAGGAAGTCTCATGTATGCCATGTTGTGTACGAGGCCTGATATCTGTTATGCCGTTGACATGGTGAACAGATATCAGAGTAACCCCGGGAAAGCTCATTGGGAGGCAGTAAAATGCATTCTCAAGTATTTGCGCAGAACGAGAGACCAAGTTCTGGTCTATCAGGCGTCTGAGCTGGTACCCCGAGGTTACACGGATTCAGATTTCCAATGCGACAGGGACAAGTGCAAGTCTACCTCAGGGTATGTGTTTACTCTGGGAGGTGGAGCCATAGTTTGGCGGAGTGTCAAGCAGAAATGCGTGGCGGACTCTACCATGGAGGCTGAGTATGTTGCGGCATCAGAGGCAGCGAAAGAAGCAGTATGGCTCAAGAACTTCCTAGTGGACTTAGATGTGATTCCTGGTTTGCAGAAGTCTATCACGGTTTATTGTGATAACAACGGTGTAGTAGCAAACTCGAAGGAACCACGAGCCCACAAGGCGAGTAAACATATACAACGCAAGTACCACCGGATACGAGACATCGTAAAGAGGGTAGACGTGGTCATGGCTAAGATAGCATCAGAGGATAACCTTGTAGATCCGTTCATGAAAACATTGACTTCTAAAGTCTTTGAGGCTCACGTGAAGGGCATGGGGATCAGATGCTTAGGAGAGCCTTGACAGTTTTTCTAGATAGATAGCAGCAGATTGGGTGGGATTGTATGTAGTTGTATACTTAAAGCACAGCTTATGTATTAGTGGGAGATTGTTAGAGTAGAATACATACGCTATGCTTGTATTGTATAGTTTCCCAGTTTAATATATCGATTTGGGTTTCAGTCATATTTTGTTGTGCATGTTTATGTCCATTTATATTATGTAAGTAGATGGTGAGGTGTCTGGTGCGACACAGTAGATCTCATCATTGGTTGAAAGACATAATATATAAATGAGGTTCGTAACCGAGACGGTTTTGGACAAACTGTCGGTCTAGGTTATTATGTGATTCAGATAATTAGTTTGTCTAAACTAATTGAATCATATAGATATGCCAGGGGCATATTGAACTTGACTCTTAGGAATGATTTGTCTTGTACTGATTTAATAGACAAATCGATCCTTGTATTCTATCTCTAAATCCCTAGACACGAGTGGGCATGAGGATTAGACATAGTGTACTTTGATCTGCCAATGGGTGAGGTCAAATGTAGCCAATAGTCTCGGTGGGTTGGGTGCGCGTGTTTAGTTACTTGGTATGCTGCTGCTTGTCGAAAGGAAATCATGTACCGGTGCGTCCGGGGTGATGGTGCTCTCGAGATGAGCTCGAAATGTTTATTATACTAAACCCGACCGGTGGACTTATGTCCGGTATAGTAAATGAAAGATTTTGGTAGGATCTGGGTTTGCACTTGCTCGATTTACCATGCAACAAAAATTTCTATTAAAGCGGAATCTTAGAAAAGTACCTTTGAAGCGTGCACTTGGTGATTCTCTTGTATGCCTCAAGACTATGACTTCACGTTGTGTGGGCAACGAACTAGAAGTCAATTGATCAGCTACTCACCACAATCCACCTGCTAGAAAACTCCAGCCCCGCAGCACCTGGCACGTACTATAAACGCACCGCCCGCAGAGAGAGAAAGCTACGCGCAGCTGGTATAGACCAAGGCCAAAATTTCAGCCACTAGAAACCCAAAAACCAGCTGCACACTTTCTTGAAAATTTGACTTGGAGAGAGAAACGTTTTCTCTCTCTAGAATTTTCTCTCTCTAGAAATCCTGTGGATTAATTGTGTTATTGTGTTAATCTGAATGACTGATCCCTTGTCTATTTATAGAGTTACAAGAGAGACTCCAAGTTGGTTTAGGATTGGTCTTCCTACTGGGTTTCTGTTTTCCTTCAATCCTGTTCCTGGACTGATACACTCCCAACTGTCACAGGGATTCACTTATCCCAATCCAGTTCATGGGATGAATCACTCCCAACTGACACAGGCATTCACTTATCCCAAACCAGTTCCTGGGATGATTCACAACCAACTGACACAAGGATTAATTAATTTCTCAATTAATTAAATCTACCTTTGTCATTAACCCAGTACATAATTAATCGTACCACTAACGGATTAATTATGGCACTACCACCCTACACCAGAATTGCTTCCGGAACAACTTAATTAAATTATATTCATAATCTCCCCACATCAAAGATATAGTGCTCGTTAATTCATTAATTTACTGATAAATTAATTCATCAACTTCTTAATATTCCGAGACTAGTACCACTCGACCTTTTTACTATACCGGACATAAGTCCACCGGCCGGGTTTAGTATAATAAACATTTTGAGCTCATCTCGGGAGCACCATCACCCCGGACGCACCGGTACATGGTTTCCTTTCGACAAGCAGCAGCACACCAAGTAACTAAACATGCGCACCCAACCTACCGAGATTATTGGCCACAATTGACCTCACCCTTTGGCAGATCAAAGTACACTATGTCTAATCCTCATGCCCGCTCGAGTCTAGGGATTTAGAGATAGAATACAAGGATCGATTTGTCTATTGAATAAGTACAAGACAAATCATTCCTAAGAGTCAAGTTCAATATGCCCCGGGCATATCTATATGATTCAATTAGTTTAGACAAACTAATTATCTGAATCACATAATAACCTAAACCGACAGTTTGTCCAAAGCTGTCTCGGTTACGAACCTCATTTATATATTATGTCTTTCAACCAATGATGAGATCTACTGTGTCGCACCAGACACCTCATCATCTACTTACATAATATAAATGGACATAAACATGCACAGCAAAATATGACTGAAACACAAATCGATATATTAAACTGGGAAACTGTACAATACAAGCATAGCTTATGTATTCTACTCCAACAATCTCCCACTAATACTTAAGCTGTGCTTTAAGTATACAACTACATACAATCCTATACAATCTGCTGCTATCTATCTAGAAAAACTGTCAAGGCTCTCCTAAGCATCTGATCCCCTTGCCCTTCACGTGAGCCTCAAAGGCTTTAGAAGTCAATGTTTTCGTGAACGGATCTGCAAGGTTATCCTCTGATGCTATCTTAGCCATGACCACGTCTACCCTCTTTACGATGTCTCGTATCAGGTGGTACTTGCGCTGTATATGTTTACTCGCCTTGTGGGCTCGTGGTTCCTTCTAGTTTGCAACTGCACCGTTGTTATCACATTAAACCGTGATAGACTTCGGCAAACCAGGAATCACATCTAAGTCCACTAGGAAGTTCTTGAGCCATACCGTTGTTTCTTTCGCTGCCTCTAATGTGGCAACGTACTTAGTGAAAGATTTTTGGTAGGATCTGGGTTTGCACTTGCTCGATTTACCACGCAACAAAAATTTCTATTAAAGCGGAATCTTAGAAAAGTACCTTTGAAGCGTGCACTTGGTGATTCTCTTGTATGCCTCAAAGACTATGACCTCTTGTTGTGTGGGAAACAATCTAGAAGTCAATTGATCAGCTACTCACCACAATCCACCTGCTAGAAAACTCTAGCCCCGCAGCACCTGGCACGTACTATAAACGCACCGCCTGCAGAGAGAGAAAGCTACGCGCAGCTGGTATAGATCAAGGCCTAAATTTCAGCCACTAGAAACCCAAAAACCAGCTGCACACTTTCTTGAAAATTCGACTTGGAGAGAGAAACGTTTTCTCTCTCTAGAATTTTCTCTCTCTAGAAAATTTTCAAGACAAGAAAACTAGAGAGAGAAAGTTTAGAGAGAGAAAACATTTTTCTCTCTCTTGTATAATTTTTGGGCGGCGGGAAGTAAATTTTGGCGGTGGCAGAGGTTCAATTCAGGTGGCGTCGAACTGCAAAATTTTTTAGCGAGTTCTTTTGTGTAGATTGCTGATCAATTGCTCGCTAGATTGTTGCCCACATAACGTGCGATAAAAGTCTTGAGTCATATAAGCGATCACCTGAGTAACACGCTTCAAGAGGTACTTTCTATGTTTCCCTTTTAATTATAAATATTGTTGTTACGTGATAAATCAAATGAGTACATACCAAGATCCTGCACAATGTTATTTCAAGCAAGGAATGGAATAGCGATTGTGCTAGAGTTTAGGCCTTGTCAAAGATTCCGATTCCGGAATACATAGCACGAAAGTGAATTTTTGACCGGGTCTGGGCAGATAATCTTTCAATTGGTATCAGAGCTTGGTTTTGGGTTTTGTGCATTTTTGATTTATTACATGGTTTTATATGCAGCTAGTTTAGAAATCCAGACTATTATGGTTGCGTTTGTATGGTTTTTAATTAAACCCCGGGACATGTCCGGGTTTAGTTTTATTATGAATGTTTGTAATAGTATAACCACGTGTTGGAAGCCGTGTAGGATGAGATCAAATCTGTAGTAGGATTTTTTCTACGTAATTTTGATTTTAATTTTCCTAGAAGCCTTGGAGTAGGAGATTTTTTTTGTAATCGAAGGCGTTATGGTGGACAACTTGAATTCGTGGGTTTTGGGTTATCATTAATTTGTAGAAACCCATAAAAACCCAGAACGAGTTGCAAGAAGACCAAATAGCGTAGAAAATGTGAAGAAGGAATCGAAGGTAGGGAGTGGCGCCGACGACAGCTCACCGGCGGGAGCCACCGCCAGAACTAGCAGCATCGCCACTGCGCGGCGTAGCAAAATGCTGCACAAGTGCGCAGCAGCGGTGCCCATTTGGCTAGCGCGTTTTCGTCTGTTTCTCCTCTGGAGTTCATTTTTTTAAAATTAAATTTTTCTACACTCAATTCATCGAGTGGCGTGACATGACGAAACCATGATAGTTGGGAAATTTATTTTTCGTATTTATTTCTCGTATTTATAGTTTTAATTTTTTTGCTTGAATTTGTGTGCTGTATTTTAGATGCATAATTTTAAAGCATTCTGGTTTTATGTATGCATATAACTTACAATTAGTTAATTACATGTTAAAACCGGAAAAACCCTCAATTTAGAAATCTAAGTGGGAGCGGGTTGGTTTAATATTCTCACAGCCACCATTACGAGTTCATATGTGATGTGGGTGGGCTTGCGTGTTGGCATTATGGCCTTTCTCTATTCGGATGAGTCCAACTATAAGATCGCTAGATTATGAATTTCTAAGTAAGATGACTAGAGTAAGTTTAACTATGAGAAATGCGATACCCTCTCCATTTAAGGTGCACTATCCTGAGGTAACAAACTCAGAAGTCACGTAATGGCACACACTTAGTGTACGATTTGTAAAGAAGAAGTCTAAAGACAAGTGCGTCAAGTAAAATCAAATGGGACATTGGAAATCAGATTGTCCAATGTTTAAAAGTATGACAGTTTATGCCCTAATTACTGAGACATGTTTAGCAGCGATTCCCACAGATACTTGGTGTGTAGATTCAGGCACCACTGACAATGTTTGTAATTCTTTGCAAGGGTTCCAACTAACCCGGAAGCTTAGAGAAGGCGAGCTGAAAATCTAGTTCGGTTACACTACAAGAGTATCAGTAGAAGCAGTTGGAGTACTTAGACTAATTTTTGAAATTTCTATGCTAGATTTATTTAATTGTCTTTATGTACCGAGTTTTAGAAAGAACCTTGTTTCAGTTTCTAAACTCTTAAAGAATGCTTATAAGTTTATTTTTTCTGTTATTAGTGTTGGAGTTGAATACATAAGCTATGCTTGTGTTGTACTTTTTCCCAGTAATGTTATATCTTGTTGTGCATTAATTGTCCATTTGTATTATGTAAGTAGATGATGAGATGTCTTGTGTGATACAGTAGATCTCATCATTGGTTGAAAGACGTAATATATAAATGAGGTTCGTAACCGAGACAGCTTTGGACAAATTGTCGGTTTAGGTTATTATGTGATTCGGATAATTGGTTTGTCTAAACTAATTGAATCATATAGATATGCCCAGGGCGTATTGAACTTGACCTTTAAGAATGATTTTTCTTGTACTGATTTAATAGACAAATCGTTCTTGGTATTCTATCTCTTAATCCCTAGACTCGAGCGGGCATGAGGATTAGACATAGTGTACTTTGATCTGCCAAAGGGTGAGGTCAATTGTGGCCAATAGTCTCGGTAGGTTGGGTGCGTGTGTTTAGTTACTTGGTGTGCTGCTGCTTATCGAAAGGAAACCATGTACCGGTGCGTCCGGGGTGATGGTGCTCCTGAGATGAGCTCGTAAAGTTTATTATACTAAATCCGGCCGGTGGACTTATATCCAGTATAGTAAAAAGGTCGAGTGCTACTAGTCTCAGAATTAAAGACGTTAATTAATTAATTTTTAAGTAAATTAATATATTAACGAGCACTATATCTTTAATGTGGGGAGATTATGAATATAATTTAATCAAGTTGTTCTGGAAGCAATTCTGGTGTATGATGGTAGTGCCAAAATTAATCCGTTAGTGGTACAATTAATTTTGTAATGAGTTAGTTGAATAGGTAGAATTAATTAATTGATTAATTGTTCCTAAGGGTTAATTGAGTAATTAACAAACTAGAATTAATTAATTAATTAATTAAGTCTTAAATTTCAATTGGAATTAGGAAATCCTAGAGATTAGGAAATCAAGTAGGATTTGGTTTATCCTATCAGATTGGTTACCAAATTGAATTTGGAAACTAATTAATTGCCTAAACCCATTAGGAAGACCAATCCTAAACCTACTTGGGGTCTCTCTAGTAACTCTATATATAGACAAAGTATTAGCTATTCAAGACATACAATTCCATAAGCTTTCAAAACAAGAAAACTAGAGAGACAAAATCTTAGAGAGAGAAAACTTTCTCTCTCCAAGTCAGATTTTTGGGCAAATATTGCGGCTGGTTTTTCTGCCAGTTTTATACCAGCGGCGTGCAACTTTCTCTCTCTCTGGGTGCTGCGTTTACAGTATGTGCCAGGTGCAGCGGTGCTAGAATTTTTTAGTAGGTGGATTGTGATGATTAGCTGATCAATTGACTTCTAGTTCGTTGCCCACACAACGTGAAGTCAAAGTCTTGAGGCATACAAGAGAATCACCTGAGTGCACGCTTCAAAGGTATTTTTCGAAGATTCCGCTTTTAATTAGAAATTTTTGTTGTGTTGTAAATCGAATAAGTGTGAACCCAGATCCTATGTGGGAACCTTTCATTTGGTATCAAAGCCTGGTTTTGGGTTCTGTGCTTGTTTGATTTATTACAGGGTTTTATTTGCAGGTGGTTAAGAAATCTTGACTATTATGGTTACGTTTGTATGGGTTTTAATTAAACTCAGGGACATGTCCGGATTTAATTTTATTATGAATGTTTGTAATAGTATAACCACGGCTGGAAGCCGTGTAGGATTAGATTAAATCTGTAGTAGGATTTTTTCTTTGTAATTTCGATTATTTAATTTTCCTAAAAAGGCTTGTAGTAGGAGAATTAAATTTTGTAATCGAAGGCGTTATGGTCGGCAACTTGAATTTATGGGTTTTGGGTTATCGTTAATTCATAGAAACCCAGGAAAACCCAGAACGAATTGCAAGAAGATCAAATAACGTGGGAAAAGTGAATGAGAGGGTGGTGGCAAGAGGCGGCGCCAGCGAACAACAGCCGGCAGCAGTTGCCGCTGGCGACCACCAGCAGCAGCGCACAACAATTGCTGCTGGGCCTCGCGCGCGCCCTTTTGTGCGTGATGCGCACGTGCGGCATGTTTGGGTTGCGTTTTGCGCCCATTTTTCCTCCAGCGTTTGATTTTTGAAGTTCAAGACTCTCTTCATCGAGTGACGTGACAGGACACGAGATCAAGGTAGAAGATGGAAGCAATTAAAACCATAATAGTCGGGGAATTTTTTTTTCATATTTATTTCCCGTATTTATTGTTTTAATTTTTGTGCTATATTTATTTTAGATGCATGATTTTAAAGCATGTTGGTTTTATGGTTGCATTTAGCTTAGGGTTAGTTAATTGCATGTTGAAACCGGAAAAACCCTCAATTTGGAAATCTAAGTGGGAGCAGGTTGGTTTAATATTCCCATGTCCACCATTACGAGTTCATATGCGATGTGGGTGAAAGGATTGTCACATAGGATCTGGGTTTGCATTTGCTCAATTTACCACACACCAAAAAATTTCTAATTAAAAGAGAAATCTTAGAAAAGTACCTTTGAAGCGTCCACTCAGATGATTATCTTGTATGCCTCAAGACTTTGACTTCACGTTGTGTGGGCAACGAACTAGAAGTCAATTGATCAGCTAATCACCACAATCCACCTGCTAGAAAATTCTAGCATCGCTGCACCTGGTACGTACTATAAACGCACCGCCCGGAGAGAGAAAGATACGCACAGCTGGTATAAAACAAGGCCAAAATTTTGGCCAACACAGTCCAAAAACCAGACGCAATTATCTCCAAAAATCCGACTTGGAGAGAGAAAGATTTCTCTCACTAGGATTTTCTCTTTCTAGTTTTCTTGTCTTGAAAACTTATGGAATTGTATATCTTGAATAGCTAATCCCTTGTCTATATAGAGTTACAAGAGAAACCCCAAGTTGGTCTAGGATTGGTCTTCCTAATGGGTTTAGGTAATTAATTAGTTTCCAAATCCAATTAGGTAACCAATCTGATATGATAAACCAAATCCTACTAGATTTTCTAATCTATAGGATTTTCTAATTCCAATTGAAACTTATGACTTAATTAACTAATTAAATAATTCCACTTTGTTAATTACTCAATTAACCCTTATGAATAATTAATCAATTAATTAATTCTACCTATTCAATTAACCCATTACAAAATTAATCATACCACTAATGGATTAATTTTGGCACTGCCATCCTACACCAGAATTGCTTCCGGAACAACTTAATTAAATTATATTCATAATCTCCCCACATCAAAGGTATAGTGCTCGATAATATATTAATTTACTGATAAATTAATTAATTAACCTCTTTAATTCTGAGACTAGTACCACTCGACCTTTTTACTATACCGGAGATAAGTTCACCGGCCGGGTTTAGTATAATAAACTTTACGAGCTCATCTCGGGAGCACCATCACCCCGGATGCAATGGTACATGGTTTCCTTTCCACAAGCAGCAGTACACCAAGTAACTAAACACGCGCACCAAACCTACCGAGACTATTGGTCACAATTGACCTCACCCTTTGGCAGATCAAAGTACACTATGTCTAATCCTCATACCCGCTCAAGTCTAGGGATTAAGAGATAGAATACCAAGAACGATTTGTCTATTAAATCAGTACAAGACAAATTATTCTTCAAGGGCAAGTTCAATACACCCCGGGCATATCTATATGATTCAATTAGTTTAGACAAACCAATTATCCGAATCACATAATAACCTAAACCGACAGTTTGTCCAAAACTGTCTCGGTTACGAACCTCATTTATATATTATGTCTTTAAACCAATGATGAGATCTGCTGTGTCACACAAGACACATAATCATCTACTTACATAATACAAATCGACAATTAATGCACAACAAGATATAACCAAAACATAAATCGATATATTACGGGGAAAAAGTACAACACAAGCATAGCTTATGTATTCAACTCCAACAATCTCCCACTAATACTTAAGCTGTGCGTTAAGTATACATCTACATACAACTCCTATACATTCTGCTGCTATATATCTAGAAAAACTGTCATGGCTCTCCTAAGTATCTGATTCCATTGCCTCCATGTGAGCCTCAAAGACTTTCGAAGTCAATATCTTCGTGAATGGATCTGCAAGGTTATCTTCAGAAGCTATCTAAGCCACGACCACATCTTCCCTCTTTACAATGTCTCGTATCAGGTGGTACTTGCGTTGTATATGTTTACTCGCCTTGAAGGGTCGTGGTTCCTTTGAGTTTTCTTCTGCATCGTTGTTATCACAATAAATCGTGATAGACTTCTGCAAACCAGGAATCACATCTATGTCCACTAGGAAGTTCTTGAGCCATACTGCTTTTGCTGCCTCTAATGTGGCAATGTACTCAGCCTCTATGGTCGAGTTCGCCATGCATTTCTGCTTGACAATCCTCCAAACTATGGCTCCACCTCCCAGAGTAAACACATACCCTGAGGTAGACTTGCTCATGTCTCTGTCGCCTTGGAAATCTGAATCTGTGTAACCTCGGGGTACCAGCTCAGGCGCCTGATAGACCAGAACTTGGTCCCTCATTCTACACAAATACTTGAGAATGCATTTTACTGCCTCCCAATGAGCTTTCCCAGGGTTACTCTGATATCCGCTTACCATGCCAATGGTATAACAGATATCAGGTCTCGTACACAACATGGCATACATGAGACTTCATACTACTAAAGCATAAGGAACTGTCTTCATGGCCTCTATCTCCTCAACAGTTTTAGGGGACTGTTCCTTAGATAGATACACTCCATGTCTGAAGGGTAGAAAACCTTTCTTGGAGTTCTGCATGTTAAAACGGGCTAGAATCGTATCTATATACGAAGCTTGGGAGAGCATTAACGAATGTTTCCCACGATCTCAAATTATCTTGATCCCAAGGATATCTCCCGCTTCCCCTAAGTCCTTCATATCAAACTGCTTGGACAGCCATGTCTTTACTTCTGATAAGAATTTCTTGTTGTTGCCAATCAATAGAATGTCATCTACGTAAAGCACAAGAAACACCACTGAGTAAATCCAAAGGACTGGATTACCTCATCAAACCGGATGTTCCAAGATCTGGGTGCCTGATTAACTCCGTAAATGGACCTCTTACTCATGCAAAACTTATGCTCTTGTCCTTTTTCAATGAATCCCTCTGGTTGCTACATAAAGATGGTTTTGAAAGAATTTACCACATAGGATATGGGTTTGCACTTGCTCGATTTACCACGCAACAAAAATTTCTAATTAAAAATGGAACTTTAGAAAGTTAACTTTGAAGCGTGCACCTGGTGATTCTCTTGTATGCCTCAAGACTATGACTTCACGTTGTGTGGGCAACGAACTAGAAGCCAATTGATTGACCAATCACCACAATCCACCTGGCATGTACAATAAACGCACCGCCCACAGAGAGAGACAGCTACGCGCAGCTGGTATAAACCAAGGTCAAAATTTCAGCCACTAGAAACCCAACAACCAGCCGCACACTTTTTTGAAAATTTGACTTGGAGAGAGAAACATTTTCTCTCTCTAGAATTTTCTCTCTATATTCTTAAATTATGAATCTATTGAATTGTGTATCTTGAATAGCTAATCCCTTGTCTATTTATAGAGTTACAAGAGAGACCCCAAGTTGGTTTAGGATTGTTCTTCCTCATCGGTTTAGGTAATGAATTAGTTTCCAAATCCAATTAGGCAATCAATCTGATAGGATAAATCAAATCCTACTAGATTTCCTAATCTCTAGGATTTCCTAATTCCAATTGAAACTGAAGACTTAATTAATAATTAAATAATTCCACTTTGTTAACTACTTAATTAACCCTTAGGAATTAATTAAATAATTCCACTTTGTTAATTACTGAATTAACCCTTAGGAATAATTAACCAATAATTAATTAAATCTACCTATTCAATTAACCCATTACAAAATTAATCGTACCACTAACGGATTAATTTTGGCACTACCATCCTACACCACAATTGCTTCCAGAACAACTTAATTAAATTATATTCATTAATCTCCCCACATCAAAAATATAGTGCTCGTTAATTAAAATTAATTTACTGATAAATTAATTAATTAACTTCTTTAATTCCGAGACTAAAGCCACTCGACCTTTTTACTATACCGGACATAAGTCCACCGGTCGGGTTTAGTATAATAAACATTTCGAGGTCATCTCTGGAGCACCATCATCCCGGACGCACCGGTACATGGTTTCTTTTTGACAAGAAACAGCACACCAAGTAACTAAACATGCACACCCAACCTACCGAGACTATTGGCCACAATTGACCTCACCCATTGGCAGATCAAAGTACACTATGTCTAATCCTCATGCCTGCTCGAGGCTAGGGATTAAGAGATAGAATACAAGGATCGATTTATCTATTAAATCAGTACAAGACAAATCATTCCTAAAGGCCAAGTTCAATATGCCCTGGGCATATCTATATGATTCAATTAGTTTAGAAAAACCAATTATCCGAATCACATAATAACCTAAACCGGTAGTTTGTCCAAAATTGTCTCGGTTACGAACCTCATTTATATATTATGTCTTTCAACCAATGATGAGATCTACTGTGTAACACCAGACACCTCATCATCTACTTACATAATATAAATGGACAATTAATGCACAACAAGATATAACCAAAATATAAATTGATATATTACAGGGAAAAAGTACAACACAAGCATAGCTTATGTATTCAATTCCAACAGGTTTCCTCAAGACTTCCATTTAGGAAAACTGTTATAACATCCATCTGCCAAATCTCATAGTCTAAATGAGCAGCTATGGCCAATAAAACCTATGTAGGCGAGGCCTCTCCCACGCCAACGAACCTGTCGGGCTGTCCCACAACCCTCCCACTACGACGAGGCACCACCTGCGTAGACGCATCATCTGTGATCTCATGTGCAGTGTGTGGTGTATCTACTTGTGCTGCTAAATCAGGATTAGT
This sequence comes from Knoxia roxburghii, assembly GCA_030378225.1. NCBI lineage: Eukaryota > Viridiplantae > Streptophyta > Magnoliopsida > Gentianales > Rubiaceae > Knoxia > Knoxia roxburghii. Next base: position 35,855,259 of record CM059415.1, on the reverse strand, counting down.
AGTTTGTCGTCTAAGCTATTCTAGTACTATCTTACTCTTGGGCTTGTGGTCTAAGACATAGTCCTCTTCTAAAAATCTAGCGTTGGTACTTACCACCACCTTCTGATCTTTAGGACTATAGAATAGACCACCTTTCGTTTGAAAGATTTTGGTAGGATCTGGGTTTGTACCTGCTTGATTTACCACGCAACAAAAAATTCTAATAAAAGCGGAATCTTAGAAAAGTACCTTTGAAGCGTGCACTTGGTGATTCTCTTGTATGCCTCAAGACTATGACTTCACGTTGTGTGGGCAATGAACTAGAAGTCAATTGATCAGCTACTCACCACAATCCACCTGCTAGAAAACTCTAGCCCCGCAGCACCTGGCACGTACTATAAACGCACCGCCCGCAGAGAGAGAAAGCTACGCGCAGCTGGTATAGACCAAGGCCAAAATTTTAGCCACTAGAAACCCAAAAACCAGCTGCACACTTTCTTGAAAATTCGTCTTGGAGAGAGAAACGTTTTCTCTCTCTAGAATTTTCTCTCTCTAAAAATCCTGTGGATTAATTGTGTTATTGTGTTAATCTGAATGACTGATCCCTTGTCTATTTATAGAGTTACAAGAGAGACTCCAAGTTGGTTTAGGATTGGTCTTCCTACTGGGTTTCTGTTTTCCTTCAATCCTGTTTCTGGACTGATACAGATTCTGTTTCCTTCAATCCTGTTCCTGGACTGATACACTCCCAACTGTCACAGGGATTCACTTATCCCAATCCAGTTCTTGGGATGAATCACTCCCAACTGACACAGGGATTCACTTATCCCAAACCAGTTCCTGGGATGATTCACAACCAACTGACACAAGGATTAATTAATTTCTAAATTAATTAAATCTACCTTTGTCAACAACCCAGTACATAATTAATCGTACCACTAACGGATTAATTATGGCACTACCAACCTACACCAGAATTGCTTCCGGAAAACCTTAATTAAATTATATTCATAATCTCCCCACATCAAAGATATAGTGCTCGTTAATTCATTAATTTACTGATAAATTAATTCATCAACTTCTTTAATTCCGAGACTAGTACCACTCGACCTTTTTACTATACCGGACATAAGTCCACCGGCCGGGTTTAGTATAATAAACATTTCGAGCTCATCTCGGGAGCACCATCACCCCGGACGCACCGGTACATGGTTTCCTTTCGACAAGCAGCAGCACACCAAGTAACTAAACACGCGCACCCAACCTATCGAGATTATTGGCCACATTTGACCTCACCCATTGGCAGATCAAAGTACACTATGTCTAATTCTCATGCCCACTCGAGTCTAGGGATTTAGAGATAGAATACAAGGATCGATTTGTCTATTAAATCAGTACAAGACAAATCATTCCTAAGAGTCAAGTTCAACATGCCCCGGGCATATCTATATGATTCAATTAGTTTAGACAAACTAATTATCTGAATCACATAATAACCTAGACCGACAGCTTGTCCAAAGCTGTCTCGGTTACGAACCTCATTTATATATTATGTCTTTCAACCAATGATAAGATCTACTGTGTCGCACCAGACACCTCATCATCTACTTACATAATATAAATGGACGATTAATGCACAACAAGATATGACTGAAACACCAATCGATATATTAAACTGGGAAACTGTACAATACAAGCATAGCTTATGTATTCTACTCCAACAATCTCCCACTAATACTTAAGCTGTGCTTTAAGTATACAACTACATACAATCCTACTCAATCTGCTGCTATCTATCTAGAAAAACTGTCAAGGCTCTCCTAAGCATCTGATCCCCTTGCCCTTCACGTGAGCCTCAAAGACTTTAGAAGTCAATGTTTTCGTGAACGAATCTGCAAGGTTATCCTCTGATGCTATCTTAGCCATGACCACGTCTACCCTTTTTCGATAACTCGTATCAGGTGGTACTTGCGCTGTATATGTTTACTTGCCTTGTGGGCTCGTGGTTCCTTCGAGTTTGCAACTGCACCGTTGTTATCACATTAAACCGCGATAGACTTCGGCAAACCAGGAATCACATCTAAGTCCACTAGGAAGTTCTTGAGCCATACTGCTTCTTTCGCTGCCTCTGATGCGGTAACGTACTCAGCCTCCATGGTAGAGTCCGCCATGCATTTCTGCTTGACACTCCGCCAAACTATGGCTCCACCTCCTTGAGTAAACACATACCCTGAGGTAGAATTGCTCTTGTCCCTGTCGCCTTGGAAATCTGAATCTGTGTAACCTCGGGGTACCAGCTCAGACGCCTGATAGACCAGAACTTGGTCTCTCGTTCTGCGCAAATACTTGAGAATGCATTTTACTGCCTCCCAATGAGCTCTCCCGGGGTTACTCTGATATCTGCTCACCATGCCAACGGCATAACAGATATCAGGCCTCGTACACAACATGGCATACATGAGACTTCCTACTGCCGAAGCATATGGAACTGTCTTCATGGTCTCTATTTCCTCAACAGTTTCAGGATACTGTTCCTTAGATAGAAACACTCCATGCTTGAAAGGTAGAAAACCTTTCTTGGAGTTCCGCATGTTAAAACGGGCCAGAATTGTGTCTATGTATGAAGCTTGGGAGAGCGTTAGCGAACATTTCATACGATCTCGAATAATCTTAATCCCAAAGATATGTCCCGCTTCCCCTAAGTCCTTCATATCAAATTGCTTGGACAGCCATGCCTTTACGTCTGATAACACTTTCTTGTTGTTGCCAATCAATAGAATGTCATCTACGTAAAGCACAAGAAACACCACTGAGTTTCCATCACGTCTGCAATATACACATTGCTCATCCGGACACTGAGTAAATCCAAAAGGACTGGTTTACCTCATCAAACCGGATGTTCCAAGATCTGGATGTCTGTTTAAGTCCATAAATAGACCTCTTAAGCCTGCAAACCTTATGCTCTTGGCATTTTTCAATGAATCCCTCTGGTTGCTGCATAAAGATGGTTTCTTCAAGACTTCCGTTTAGGAAAGCTGTCTTGACATCCATCTGCCAAATCTCATAATCCATATGAACAGCTATGGCCAAGAGAATCCGGATCGACTTAAGCATGGCTACCGGGGAGAAGGTTTCCTCATAGTCGATTCCCTCTTTCTGAGTATACCCCTTCGCCACCAGCCTAGCTTTAAAGGTTTCCACCTTCCCGTCAGATCCTCTCTTACGTTTGTAGACCCACTTGCATCCAATGGGCTTAAACCCATCAGGCAGGTCCACAAGCTCCCAGACTTGATTGTGGTCCATTGACCCCATCTCGGATATCATTGCTTTACGCCAAGATTCTGCATCTTTATCTCGAAGCGCCTCATTATAGTTAACTAGGTCAGGTTCAGACACACCTGGGACCAGGTCTGAAGCCTCTCCCATGCCAATGAACCTGTCTGGCTGTCTCACAACCCTCCCACTATGACGAGGCACCGCCTGTGTAGGCGCATCATCTGTGATCTCATGTGTAGTGTGTGGTGTATCTACTTGCGCTGGTGCATCAGGATTAGTAGTTTGTCATCTAAGCTCTTATAGTACTATCTTACTCTTGGGCTTGTGGTCTAAGACATAGTTCTCTTCTAAAAATCTAGCGTTGGTACTAACCACCACCTTCTGATCTTTAGGACTACAGAATAGACCACCTTTCGTTCCCCTAGGATATCCTACAAATAACATTAATTCTGTTCTTGCATCTAACTTAGCCGTATCTGCCTTAAGCACATGTGCTGGGCAGCCCCAAATTCTGAGATGTCTTAGACTGGGCTTCCGCCCGTTCCACAACTCTACTGGGGTTGAAGGCACGGTTTTAGATGGTACAAGATTAAGAATATACATTGCCGTTTCCAAGGCATACCCCCAGAACGAACTTGGCAAATCACTATAGCTCATCATGGACCTAACCATTTCTATAAGAGTTCGGTTCCTCCTTTCTGCTACACTATTCTGCTGTGGCGTGCCAGGTGTAGACAACTGAGACTGAATTCCTACCTCAGTGAGGTAATCTCGAAATTCATGGGACAGGTACTCCCCACCACGATCTGAACGCAGTGTCTTGATACTCTTACCATGATGCTTCTCCACATCTGCCCGAAACTCTTTGAACTTGCCAAAACATTTGGACTTGTGGCGCATTAGGTAAATGTATCCGTACCTAGAGTAATCATCCGTGAATGTCACGAAATACTAATATCCCCCTCGTGCCTGGACCGTCATAGGTCCACACAAGTCAGAATGAATCAACTCTAATGCTTCTTTAGCTCTATAGCCTTTTGCTTTAAAAGGTCTCTTGGTCATCTTACCTTCCAAGCAAGATTCGCAGGTTGCATAACTGTCAATATCTATTGAACCCAAAGGTCCATCATTGACCAACCTCTGAATCCTACTAAGGTTTATATGACCTAGCCTTAGATGCCAAAGATAGGTTTGATTCATTTCAGAAGGTTTCTTTCTCTTATTAATGTTAGATTCTGAGCTATGTATCTCTATGTTTTGCGCAACAGGGGAGTTAGAGTTAACCACAAACAAATTGTCCGCCAATGAACCAGAACAAATAAGTTTTCCATTTCTTCTAATAACAACACAGTCATCAGAAAAAATAAACTTATACCCGTTCTTCAAGAGTTTAGAAACCGAAATCAAGTTCTTTCTAAAACTCGGTACATAAAGACAATTAACTAACTCTAAGCTAGAATTTTCGAAATTCAACTTAACTACTCCCACTGCTTCTACTGACACTCTTGTAGTGTCGCCCAAGTAGATATCCAATTCGCCTGCTCTAAGCTTCTGGGTTACTTGGAACCCTTGCAAAGAATTACAAACATGGTCAGTGGCACCTGAATCCACACACCAAGTATCTGTGGGAATTGCCGCTAAACATGTCTCAGTAATTAAGGCATAATTTATCGTACTTATAAGCTTTGGACAATCCGCTTTCCTATGTCCCGTCTTATTGCACTTGAAGCACTTGTCTTTCAACTTCTTCTTTGCAATATCTGGCTTAAGCACAATTTGTGCTTTTTTAGCTACTCCCTCGAGCTTTCTCTTCTTCTTTCCAGCCTCAGGCTCAGAAGAAGATTCTAAAGCTTCGACTGCGACTAAAGCTCGCTTCTTCTCTTGAAGAAGACTTTTAGCCGCCATCAACTCTGCCAAGAGCTCGGATGAACTCCACAACATCTTACTTATGTTGTAGTTCAACCGAATCCGCTCATAGCTTTGAGGCAAGCTCTGGAGGACAATATCGGCTTTGGTTTCACCAACGATTTCGCCTCCTCCTACCTCAACCTTGTTGATGTTACTAATCATGTCAATGACACGATCTCTCACAGGAGCGCCCTTAGCCTTAAGGACAATGTCCAAGTTACGACTTCCATCGACATTATTAATTCCAGTTAAATTGTTGTTTTTCAAAATAGCAGCTAAAGGATTGAATGCCATATCGATTTAAACTGGAAAGTTAAACAAACAGTGTTTCAGTTATATATGCTAGAATTTTTGAAAAAAAACATGAAAATTCAATTAATTATTGATTCCCTCAAAACAATAATATTAATCCACCAACATCTCATCCACCGGGATTCTCGCAAGCCACGCAGTGTGGACGTTTACGCTAACCCACATTCGTTTGAGAAGAACCAAGTTCATTAACTACACTATCTGACCAATGATATTTTGATCAATGTAGCTAATAGTCGGTGCTTTCAGTCGTACAAGTAAGCAGCGTAACCTCGCGGGAGGAATACTGCAGATCGTACACTAAGTGTGTGCCATTACGTGACTTCTGAGTTTGTTACCTCAGGATAGTGCGCCTCAGATGGAGAGGGTGTCGCATTTCTCCTAGTTAAACTCGCTCTAGTCAGCTTACTCAGAAGCTCATAGTCTAGCGATCTCGGGGCTGGACTCATCCGAATGGAGGAAGGCCCTAATGCCAACGCGCAAGCCCACCCACATCGCATATGAACCCGTAATGGTGGCCATGGGGATATAACACAACCCGCTCCCACTTAGATTTCCAAAATGAGGGTTTTTCCGGTTTTAACATGCAATTAACTAACCTAAGTTATATGCAACCATAAAACCAGACATGCTTTAATTCATGCATCTAAAATACAGCATAAAAATAAAGCATAAAAATTAAAACAATAAATACGGGAAATAAATACGAAAAATAAATTTCCCGACTATTATGGTTTTAATTGCTTCCATCATTTGCCTTGATCTCGTGTCCCGCCACGTCACTCAATGGAGAGAGTCTTGAACTTCAAAAAACGAAAACTGGAGGAAAAACGGGCCAAAAACAGCCCGAACAGCCCGAACGGGCCGCCCGGGCCGCAGCACAGCCCGAGGGCCGCGCTGCCCGCGCGCACAGCCCGCACGGGCCGTGCGCGCGGCACTGCGCGGGCGTCCAGCGCGCGCAGCCCAGCGCCCCGCGCGCGGGCCTGCGCGCCCAGCAGCAGCGCGCAGCAGCTGCTGCGTGCAGCGACTGCTGCGCGCTGCTGCTGCCTGCTGCTGCCTTTTTGGCCTGCCAGCCGGCAATTTTGCTGCCGGCGTCGCCTCCTGCCGCCAACTCCTCCTTCGCTTTTTCCCACGCTATTTGGTCTTCTTGCAATTCGTTCTGAGTTTTTCTGGGTTTCTTCAAATTCATGATAACCCAAAACCCACGAATCCAAGTCGCCCACCATAACGCCTTCGATTACAAAAAAAAAATTTTCCTACTACAAGGCATTCTAGGAAAATTAAATAATCGAAATTACATAGAAAAAATCCTACTACAGATTTAATCTAATCCTACACGGTTTCCAGCACGTGGTTAAACTATTACAAACATTCATAATAAAATTAAATCCGGACATGTCCCGGAGTTTAATTAAAACCCATACAAACGTAACCATAAAAGTCGGGATTCTAAACCACCTGCAAATAAAACCATGTAATAAATCGAACAAGCACAGAACCCCCTAAACCAGGCTCTGATACCAATTGAAAGATTTTGGTAGGATCTGGGTTTGTACCTGCTCGATTTACCACGCAACAAAAAATTCTAATAAAAGCGGAATCTTAGAAAAGTACCTTTGAAGCGTGCACTTGGTGATTCTCTTGTATGCCTCAAGACTATGACTTCACGTTGTGTGGGCAATGAACTAGAAGTCAATTGATCAGCTACTCACCACAATCCACCTGCTAGAAAACTCTAGCCCCGCAGCACCTGGCACGTACTATAAACGCACCGCCCGCAGAGAGAGAAAGCTACGCGCAGCTGGTATAGACCAAGGCCAAAATTTTAGCCACTAGAAACCCAAAAACCAGCTGCACACTTTCTTGAAAATTCGTCTTGGAGAGAGAAACGTTTTCTCTCTCTAGAATTTTCTCTCTCTAAAAATCCTGTGGATTAATTGTGTTATTGTGTTAATCTGAATGACTGATCCCTTGTCTATTTATAGAGTTACAAGAGAGACTCCAAGTTGGTTTAGGATTGGTCTTCCTACTGGGTTTCTGTTTTCCTTCAATCCTGTTTCTGGACTGATACAGATTCTGTTTCCTTCAATCCTGTTCCTGGACTGATACACTCCCAACTGTCACAGGGATTCACTTATCCCAATCCAGTTCTTGGGATGAATCACTCCCAACTGACACAGGGATTCACTTATCCCAAACCAGTTCCTGGGATGATTCACAACCAACTGACACAAGGATTAATTAATTTCTAAATTAATTAAATCTACCTTTGTCAACAACCCAATACATAATTAATCGTACCACTAACGGATTAATTATGGCACTACCAACCTACACCAGAATTGCTTCCGGAACAACTTAATTAAATTATATTCATAATCTCCCCACATCAAAGATATAGTGCTCGTTAATTCATTAATTTACTGATAAATTAATTCATCAACTTCTTTAATTCCGAGACTAGTACCACTCGACCTTTTTACTATACCGGACATAAGTCCACCGGCCGGGTTTAGTATAATAAACATTTCGAGCTCATCTCGGGAGCACCATCACCCCGGACGCACCGGTACATGGTTTCCTTTCGACAAGCAGCAGCACACCAAGTAACTAAACACGCGCACCCAACCTACCGAGATTATTGGCCACATTTGACCTCACCCATTGGCAGATCAAAGTACACTATGTCTAATTCTCATGCCCACTCGAGTCTAGGGATTTAGAGATAGAATACAAGGATCGATTTGTCTATTAAATCAGTACAAGACAAATCATTCCTAAGAGTCAAGTTCAACATGCCCCGGGCATATCTATATGATTCAATTAGTTTAGACAAACTAATTATCTGAATCACATAATAACCTAGACCGACAGCTTGTCCAAAGCTGTCTCGGTTACGAACCTCATTTATATATTATGTCTTTCAACCAATGATAAGATCTACTGTGTCGCACCAGACACCTCATCATCTACTTACATAATATAAATGGACGATTAATGCACAACAAGATATGACTGAAACACCAATCGATATATTAAACTGGGAAACTGTACAATACAAGCATAGCTTATGTATTCTACTCCAACATCGTTCCCCTAGGATATCCTACAAACAGCATTAATTCTGTTATCGCATCTAACTTAGCCGTATCTGCCTTAAGCACATGTGCTGGGCAGCCCCAAATTCTGAGATGTCTTAGACTTGGCTTGCGCCCATTCTACAACTCTACTGGGGTTGAAGGCACGGTTTTAGATGGTACAAGATTAAGAATATATGTTGCCGTTTCTAAGACATATCCCCAGAACAAACTTGGCAAATCACTATGTCTCATCATGGACCTAACCATTTCCATAAGAGTTCGATTCCTCCTTTCTGCTACACCATTCTGCTGTGGCGTGCCAGGTGCAGACAACTGAGACTGAATTCCTACCTCAGTGAGGTAATCTGAAAATTCATGGGGCAGGTACTCCCCACCACAATCTAAATGCAGTGCCTTGATACTCTTACCATGAGGTTTCTCCACATCTGCCCGAAACTCTTTGAACTTGCCAAAACATTCGGACTTGTGGCGCATTAGGTAAATGTATCCGTACCTAGAGTAGTCATCCGTGAACGTCACGAAATATTCATATCCCCCTCGTGCCTAGACCGTCATAGGTCCTCACAAGTCAGAATGAATCAACTCTAATACTTCTTTAGCTCTATAACCTTTTGCCTTAAAAGGTCTCTTGGTCATCTAACCTTCCAAGTAAGATTCGCAGGTTGCATAACTGTCAATATCTAATGAACCTAATGGTCCGTCATTGACCAACCTCATAATCCTACTAAGGTTTATATAACCTAGCTTGAGATGCCAAAGATAGGTTTGATTCATTTCAGAAGGTTTCTTCCTCTTATTAATGTTGGATCCTGAGCTATCTATTTCTATGTTTTGTGCAACAGGGGAGTTAGAGTTAACCACAAACAAGTTGTCCGCCAATGAACCAGAACAAATAAGTATTCCATTTCTTCTAATAATAACACAGTGATCAGAAAAAATAAACTTATACCCGTTCTTCAAGAGTTTAGAAACCGAAATCAAGTTCTTTCTAAAACTCGGTACATAAAGACAATTAACTAACTATAAGCTAGAATTTTTGAAATTCAACTTAACTACTCCCACTGCTTCTACTGACACTCTTGTAGTGTCACCCAAGTAGATATCCAATTCGCCTTCTCTAAGCTTCTGGGTTACTTGGAACCCTTGCAAAAAATTACACACGTGGTCAGTGGCACCTGAATCCACACACCAAGTATCTGTAGGAATCGCCGCTAAACATGTCTCAGAAATTAAGGCAGAATTTATCGAACTTATAAGCTTTGGACAATCCGCTTTCCAATGTCCCGTCTTATTGCACTTGAAGCACTCATCTTTCAACTTCTTCTTTGCAATACATGGCTTAGGCATAATTTGCGCCACTTGAGCTATTCCCCCGAGCTTCCTCTTCTTCTTTCTAGCCTCAGGCTCAGAAGAAAATTCTGAAGCTTTGACTGCGACTGAAGCTCACTTATTCTCTTGAAGAAGACTTTTAGTAGCCACCAACTCTGCCAAGAGCTCGGATGAACTCCACAACATCTTACTTACGTTGTAGTTCAACCGAATCCGCTCATTGCTTTGAGGCAAGCTCCGGAGGACAATATCGGCTTTGGTTTCACCAACGATTTCGCCCCCCACTACCTCAACCTTGTTGATGTTACTAATCATTTCAATGATATGATCTCTCATAGGAACGCTCTCAGTGAAGGAAAACTGAACAAGCCCGGGCAAAATCGAAAACCTCACTTTCATGCAATGCATTCCAGAATCGGAAGCTTTCGACCAAGCTCAGGCTCAAATTAGTTTACCCATGAACGGATCTAGGATTATACTTATTTAATTTATTAATCGAGACACAAAAAATTAAATCTTTAATTAAAGCGGAATATTAAAGATTTTACCTTTTGTAGCGAAGTCCCTTGCCTAAAGAAAAAATCCAATCTTTGATTGCGATTCCACTAGAAATCCAAATAATTACTCCGATAGAAACTCTGAAATAGTGTGGGCTATTATCTACGGAGTTACCCACGGCAAAATATAGAAAGCCCAACAAACTTACTTCACAAAAACTCAAAAATTAGCCCGGAGCAACCAAGAAACCAGCCGCCAGCCTAGCTACTCCAATAAGGATTTTCAGACAATCAATTCCCTACCCCAGCCGCGATCTGTACAGCAACAACAGTGGATCACCAAGTTTCCAAGAGATCAACACAGCTGCTGCCGGCTCAGCACCCCGGGGAGGCGAACATTCACCGAAAATCCGCTGCAAATCCTGGCGGCGAAACAGCCGATCTACTGTAAAACTCGGTGGATGAAAAACTGGTGTGCTGATGAAGAAAGCCGGCAACTTTGAAGGATAATAATTGGACTACTCTTAGCCATCATGGGCTGAGTTTCTTTTTGAAGAAGAAAGCTATCCTAGTCGACTTCGAGCGAAAACTTGACGAGGAAGACAAACTCTCATTACCCCTTACTTGGATATCAAGTTTCTTAATTGTTTTCTTGCCCAATAAGTTGTATTTATAAGGAGCTTCTAAGGAGACCTAATGGGCTCTTGAGTTAGGCCTTTTAATTTGACTTTCATTAACCGCTAAGTCTTCCCGACTAATCAACTCCAATCGACCCATTTAAATTAATTTATTTAACCCACTTTGTTAATTTAATTTAATCGAACCCTTAGAATTAATTAATTCAAATAGAACTAATTTCCAAATTCACTTTGTCGATTAAATATTAATTAAACCTTTTAGATTAATTAATTTACCTTGTCGATTAGTCAAATGCATAATCGGTCGTACCACTAACGGACCAATTATGGAACTACAGCTTGAAAATGACTTTACATCGTGCCATTATATTTTATTCTATCTCCCAACATTAAAGATCTAGCACTCGTCGGTTTATCAATTTACTGACAAATTAATTCGCCGACTTCTTGGTTTTTGAGATTAGTATCACTCGTCCTTTTATTATACCGAACATAAAGTTCACCGGCCGCGTTTAGTATAATAGACTTTACAAGCTCATCTCGGGAGCACCATCAACCCGGCGAACCGGTACGTGGATTCCTCTGACTAGCAACGACATAAAGAAGCTAAACACCGCATACCCAACCTACCGAGGTATTGGCCTCAATTGACCGCACTCTTTGGCAAATCAAAGCATACGATATCCAACCCTCACGCCCGTCCCAATCTCGGGATTAAGAGACGGAATACTAGGACCAAATTGACTACGCCGATTGTATAAGTCAATTCTATCCAAACTGGTCATGCACAATATGCCCCGGGCATATCCGTGTGATTTAAACTGGTTTAGATAAACTAATTTCTAAACCACACAATAACCTATACCGATAGTATGTTCAGACTATCTCGGTTACGAGTATACTTTTTATATATCAATACTTTAACTAATAACGATATCTACTGTGTCTATCCACACCCCGTTATCTAGTTCTATGATATAAAGGAACAAATTTATACCGAAACAAAATGATATGTCAACTGTGGATATTAGTTTTTGATACAGGCCATAGCTTTTCTGTATTCAAAACTAACAATCTCCCACTAATACTCAAAGCTATGCTAAGAAGTACAAAAACTGTCAAACCAGCTGTTACACTGCTGTCATAATGAAATATCCAGAACACCTTTAAGCTCACTCACATGGCTCTCTCAAGAATCTGACTCCCATGCCCTCCACATGTCTCTCAAAGACCTTGGGGTCAATGGCTTGGTGAAAGGTGTTGAATTGCGTTTACGCATTTAATTCTAAATTAAATGGCGGAATTCCTAAACGCTAAAGGATTCGGGTCTTACCCTCGACGCGTAATCGGTTGTGCAGCCGCCTGGATCCTTTGGGAAGATTGCGTTCACCACCACAGAACAATTCAAGCGAATTGTCTCTACGTTCTTGCACTGGAGTTCTCTCAGAACCGGTGCTAGCCCCAAAATTTGCCTGTTTTAGAGAAAACCTTTTTCTCTCTGGGAAGAATAAGTTTCTGGAAGAACGTTTTTTCTCAAGTCTGATAGTCTGTTTTTTTATAAAAATTTTTCAAAAGGTATATTTAAAAAAAATGAGTCTGTTAAAACGTTTTTAACAGACTCCAGATCTGTTTTAATTAATAAATAATAAATAATAATTAATAATAATTAATTAATTATTTACTGAGTTGGGTTTAACCAACACCATGGATCAACCCATTGATCCATGGATCAGGCTGATGGGTCAAGAACCTTAATTCACAATTAGGTCCCTTGATTTATCAGCTCAACTCAATTCTTCCCAGGTAATTAATTAACTTTTAATTAATACCATAAAACTCTTCAATAATATTTAATTAAACCATTTAATTAAATATTATCTATTTAAGTATAACTCTTATACTTAGAACAGGCAATTTAATTAATTCTGACTCATCGAACTCACTTATGTGCGATCCTGTAGGCCCATTCCAAATTGACAATGAATAAATTAATCTCATTAATTAATCCATAAATCATTAGTGGTCTCTAGCAAGACATAATGACTACACAATTCAGAACGGAGGGTTGAATGGTGATTCAACACAACCTTCCGAGTATACTACGTAATGTCCTCTACATTGATATCCAGTTTAGCATAAGGCATGGAACCAATCATCCTTATATAGCTAAACGTTTTACTTGATCTCTTAGTGACACTGAACTTAATCAAGCAAATGATAACCCTTATCATTTCTTGAGCACGGCCATGCACTTCTCAGTTCACTATCAAGCGGCCAAGATATCATCTCTCATTTAAGAGAGACTTGTAGTCCCATCACTTCACCTACATACCTTAGCGTGACTCATAGTGTACCCAATCATACCCGTACTTGGCAACCTGTTACGGTCCCGTTAGGCATATGTCAAAGCACACTCTAATTCACCTAAGACTATGCAGTGATTTCTGGTCTAAGGATCCTCGTACGAGTACTACTCAAAAGAATCACTCATGATCTAACAGTCCATGGAGTGTTTCTTTTGGCGGATCGATTTCATAAAATACAATATGCACAAGAATATAATTTCATGAAATTAACTCATCAGATAAATAATCAATCAAACGACAAATGTCTTATTTACATAAATAACCCTCAAAGTTTATTTACATAAATAGCCCTCATTAGGGCATATACACCAACAAAAGGATCTACAAGGTTGTCATTTGAAGCTATCTTGGCCACGATTACGTCTCCCCTCTTTACGATCTCTCGTATCACGATTACGTCTCACTCCGATGTCTGACACGAACTTTCTTAACCAAACAGCTTCCTTTGCAGCATCGGATGCAGCAATGTACTCAGACTCTGTTGTAGAATCGGCTGTTGTATCTTGCTTTGAGCTTTTCCAACTTATTGCACCACCATTCAGACTAAACACGTAGCCTGATTGTGACTTCATGTCATCTTGATCTGTTTGGAAAGCAGCATCAGCGTAACCTTGTACGATGAGCTGTTCTTGTCCTCCATACACTAGCATCAATCCTTTAGTCCTTCGCAAGTACTTTAGGATTGCTTTGACTGCAGTCCAATGATCTGTTCCTGGATCTTGTTGGTATCTGCTAGTCATGCTCAGTGCATGTGCGACATCCGGGCAGGTACATAACATGGCATACATGATAGATCCTATTGCCGAAGCATATGGTACTCTACTCATTGTATCCCTCTCCTCTCTTGTTGAAGGACCTTGGTTCTTCTTCAAGAGAAGGCCATGTCTAAATGGTACCTTACCATTTTTGGAGTTAGACATATTGAACCTCTTCAATATTTTGTCTATGTACCCTTCTTGACTTAGTCCTAGAAGCCTTTTTGACCTATCTCTATAGATCTTGATACCTAGTATCATTTCGGCTTCTCTTAAGTCTTTCATAGAAAATACAGTCCCCAACCATTGTTTGATGTCTTTCATCATGGGAATGTCATTTCCTATGAGTAGGATGTCGTCCACATATAGGACAAGGAAAACTATCTTGCTCCCACTAACCTTCTTGTAAACACAAGGCTCATCTTCGTTCTTTATGAAGCCGTAACCTTTTACTGCCTCGTCAAAACGAAGATTCCAACTCCGAGATGCTTGCTTTAGTCCGTAGATGGACCTCTGAAGCTTGCATACACGATTTGGATGCTCTTGATCGATGTATCTCTCGGGTTGTTTCATATAAACATCCTCGAGTAGGTTTCCATTCAGGAAAGCCGTCTTAACATCCATCTGCCATATCTTATAGTCATAATATGCAGCTATGGCGAGCATAGTCCGAATGGACTTGAGCATCACGACAGGGGAGAAGGTTTCATCATAGTCTATACCATGAGTCTGTCTGAAACCTTTAGCCACTAGTCGTGCCTTGAAGATCCCGCCAGGTTTTAACTTGAAAATCCACTTGCAATCGACAACCTTTGTCTGAACAGGAGGATCAATCAAAGTCCAAACTTTATTGTCCCTCATGGATTGCATTTCAGATTCCATTGCTTGTAGCCATTTATCTGAATCTGGACTTTCTAAAACCTGTTTGTAGTTCACGGGCTCATTAGAGTCCACCAAGATCAAATCTTGATCGTCAGTTACGAGAAATCCGTATCTCTCAGGTTCATGACGAGATCTACTAGACCTTCTAGGTTCTTGTGTTGTTGACTCAGGCTGCTCATCTTCATGAGTTCCCATGTCAACTTCCATCTCAGTTTCTGTAGATCGTTCTACATTCTCTTGTGGTTCTGGAACTTCTCCGAGTTCTATTCTACTCCCACTATCTTTCTTGTAGAGAAAATCTTTCTCTAAGAAAGTGGCTCCCCGAGCAACAAACACTTTGTTCTCAGTTGGATTGTAGAATTGATATCCTTTAGTTTCCTTAGGATATCCCACAAACAGGCATTTGTCAGTTTTAGGTTCAAGCTTACTACTTTGTAAACGCTTTACATGAGCTTGACAACCCCAAACTCGTAGATATGACATATAGGGTTTTTGACCCGTCCACATCTCATATGGAGTCTTATCTACTGCCTTAGATGGAATACGATTTAGTAAGTAGGCAGCTGAAAGGAGGGCATAACCCCAAAAGGACATAGGGAGAGTCGCTTGGCCCATCATAGATCGAACCATATATAATAAGGTCCGATTCCTCCTCTCGGATACACCATTCCATTGAGGTGTTCCTGGTGGAGTCAGCTGTGAAACAATTCCACACTGTTTTAGATAGCCATCGAACTCATCATTAAGGTATTCACCTCCCCGATCGGAGCGAATAGCCTTAATCCTTCTATTTAACTGATTTTCTACTTCATTTTTAAACTCTTTGAACTTTTCAAAAGTTTCACTTTTATACCTCATTACGTAGACATAACCATATCTACTATAGTCATCGGTAAAAGTCACGAAGTATTCAAATCCACCTCTGGCTTGTGTACTCATCGGTCCACATACATCTGTATGTATTAGTGCCAATAGCTCACTAGTCCTTTCGCCTTTCTTGCTGAAAGGACTCTTCGTCATTTTGCCTTGCAAACAGGGTTCACATGTGTCATATGATTCGAAATCAAATGAACCAAGCACTCCATCCTTATGAAGTGTTTGAACTCGCTTCTCATTTGCATGGCCTAGACGACAGTGCCATAGATATGTTGGACTTAAATCAGATTGAATTAATTTGGCTTTCTTTTCAATGTTATATACCGGTTTCTCTTGGGTCAAATCCAAGATATATAGGCCATTGCACAAATTTGCAACTCCATATAAAACATCTTTTTGATATAAAGACAACGATTTATTACCAATAATAAAACGAAATCCTTTGATATCCAAGCAAGAAATTGAAATAATATTCCTACTCATAGTAGGTACATAATAACAATTCTCTAAAACAATGTTTAAACCGGAAGGCAAAGACAAAATGTAATCTCCAACTTCAACGGCTGCAACTCTTGCCCCGTTGCCTACTCGGAGATCTACTTCGCCTTTCTTTGTCATCCTTCTATTGCTCAGTCCCTGCACATCAGTACAAATGTGAGCCCCACAACCGGTATCTAATACCCATGAGGTGGACATAGAAAGATTAATCTCAATAACAAAGATACCTGAAGCCGAAGGATTCTGTTTCTTCTCTTCAAGAAACAGCTTGCAGTTTCTTCTCCAATGCCCCTTCTGATTGCAATGGAAACATACTGCATCCTTCTGAGCATTTTTCTTAGCAGGAGGAGTTTGAGGCTGAGCCTTAGGAGCAGTCTTACTGCGAGGCTTCTTGTTTTCAGCAACTTTTGCCTTGCCTTTAAACTTTCTCTTGTTGCCCTTACCCTTTTCCACAACAAGTACTGGCGTTGCCTTCCGAAGGGTTTGCTCAGTATTTTTAAGCATTCCATGGAGCTCAGGAATTGTCCTCTCCATGTTATGCATGTTGTAGTTCACCACAAAGTCATTGTAATCATCAGGCAGTGAAGCCAAGATGATGTCAATGGCTAACTCTCTAGAAAGAGGTGCATTTAATCTCTCTAGGGTATCAATATACCCCTTCATCTTGATCAAATGCGTGCTTACTGACGAACCCTTCGCCATCTTGCACGAGATCAATGCTTTTATCGTAACGAACCTTTCATTACGGGCTTGTTCACGGAACATTTCCGTTAGTGACACATAAATTTGGAACGCTTCCGAATTCATGAATTGTTTCTGAAGCTCGCCTGACATAGTCGCGAGCATCAGACATGTCATGTCATCGGAATCGCTTTTCAGCTTTTCCCATGCTCATTGAACCGCAGCCGTAGCATTTACTGGTTGTTCAGGTAAAGCAGCGTCTAAGATATTTAGCTTCCTTTCTTGTTTGAGAACGATTCTCAAGTTTCTTTCCCAATCTAAGAAGTTTGGACCAACAAGCTTTTCTTTGTCCAAAATGCTTCTTAGAGTGAGATTAGATGTATTAGTGCTAGTAGATGCCATTTCTACAAAAGAAAATGCAAAATATTAGAATGAGTTTTAAAATATTTTCCACAATAGTCAAAATTGAAATCCCAAACAATTTTGTGTTGGTGCTAGATTGTGGGCCGAAAATCCACAAAGAATCAACCCCAGTCTTGCTTTGGCAAGTATCGTAGGGATTGGGCTCTTTTGGTAGGCAACGTTCAAATCACATCCCTATGTAATTTAACGATTTCCAATTGCATCACTATGCAACTTTTCGGTGATAGGATGAACATTCCAAATGTTTGACACCATCCTATCATTGCAAAATTAATCCCTAGTCAACTTATCGGGTCAAGCTAGGATTAATTTTCCCAAGTTAAACCATCCCTCAAGGCATCACATCAATAGACACCCACACAGTTTTTCCATAACAAGTGGTAGTGATAAAGTCGGGCATCTAATACCCAAACAGTTTTTCCACTCATTAATGGTAGTGATAAAGTTGGGCACTATTATGCAATAACCCGCCGCACGAAGAAAACCTGAGGCCCTTGGGCTCTCCAAGTCCACCAGACGTTCAACGCTCAAGCGGGCCCTCAAGTCTGGAAGCAAAATCTTGGGTTTTTGGGATTTAAGTTTGATCGTCTTAACATGCATTGTCGTTTTCATTCATTCACAAAACATAAAATTTCGGAAATGCGATGAATTGGGCTCTAATCTATTACAGGGCCTTTAAAAAAAAAAAAAAACTTCTTTTGGGCCTCCATTTTGGGCTTCCGTTCCTGGGCTCCACCATGGACTCCTTTGGAACCTCCTTTTGGGCCTAACTATTACATAATTTTTTAATAGGCACGCAGGCCCAATTTTAAAATGGCTCGCAGGCCCAAAAATTTAAATAATAAATTTTAAGCCCAATTCATGCATAGAAAAACACACAATTGCATATGCTTCATACAAGTCAATTTTTATTAGGCCGAATCATTTAATTAGGGATTGTGTAACTCTTACACTATTAAAATTGATCGTGTCATGATCAATTTTAATCAATCCCATGTTCATTCATTTTAATCGAATGATGCATGAACATGCTAGCATAATTATGATGCTTCACATAAAATTTAAACAATTTAAATTTAAGCATCATAAGTAAACTAAAATAAATAAATAATAATTAATTAATCTAATTAATTATTTATTTATTTATCTTTTCTAATTATCCTAATCTAATTAAGATAATTTATTTCAAAATTTAAACTTATAGGATAAAATTCTAAATTAATCCTATCTTTATCTAATAAGATTATTTAATTAAAATCTTATTAAATAAAATTCAGAAAATTTTTAAAATTTTAATTTTCTGAAACTCTTGGGGTCATTTCGTAAATAACCAAAATTCTGGGCTTAGGGTTTTAAAGATTAAAACTTCTGGGGTTATTTTGCAAATTTTAAAACAATTTTTAAACGCAGGCATTTTCGGGATTTTGGAGTGCGGCGGGGGCAAACTGGTCATTTCAGCCCAATTAGGGCACCAGCCCCCGCCGCCTCCTTTCTTCTTCCCCGATTTGCTGCCGGCGTCGCCCTGGTTTTTCCGGCGAACAATTCGCCTATTCCGGCGCTCTTCGCCCCGGTCTGACCCCGATCGAATCGAAGTCGACCTTGGCGACTCATCGAACGACGAAGGAAAAACCCGCGACCGGACTTCGGAAACTCCGTCAGCGCGAGGAACATATCCCCGGCATCGACGAAGCAGCCGGCTTTCAAAACCTGCGGGGGGAAAAACAACAGCAACAACAACCAGCAAAAAATATTGAACCAATTCAGACAAAGAAAATCATTCGGAACATTTCCGGTGATTTTTTTTCTAAAACCCAGAAACTTCATTTTCGACAAACGCAAAGAATAAATCGGTTCCAAAATTTCGCAATCAAAACGTTTTTGACATCCCAAATTAACACGAAATTGTTCCCCATGATGAAAAAAAACAAAACCCATAGGAAATTCAGGCCAAAATCCAATTTTTGTGCAGTTCGCGATTTCCCGGCGAACTTCCGGCCGGCCGGAACAATTCCGGCGAGCCATTCCCAGAATCCGGCGACCTTCAACAGCAACATTTTTTTTTTCTTTAAAACCAGTTTTCAAGAAAAAAAAAACTTATACCCAATTTTTAATTAAAACATTTTTAATTAAAACAATTAACCAGGCTCTGATACCACTGTTGAATTGCGTTTAGGCATTTAATTCTAAATTAAATGGCGGAATTCCTAAACGCTAAAGGATTCGGGTCTTACCCTCGACGCGTAATCGGTTGTGCAGCCGCCTGGATCCTTTGGGAAGATTGCGTTCACCACCACAGAACAATTCAAGCGAATTGTCTCTACGTTCTTGCACTGGAGTTCTCTCAGAACCGGTGCTAGCCCCAAAATTTGCCTGTTTTAGAGAAAACCTTTTTCTCTCTGGGAAGAATAAGTTTCTGGAAGAACGTTTTTTCTCAAGTCTGATAGTCTGTTTTTTTATAAAAATTTTTCAAAAGGTATATTTAAAAAAAATGAGTCTGTTAAAACGTTTTTAACAGACTCCAGATACTTCTCAGATTTGAGAAGTATCTGTTTTAATTAATAATTAATAATTAATAATTAATAATAATTAATTAATTATTTACTGAGTTGGGTTTAACCAACACCATGGATCAACCCATTGATCCATGGATCAGGCTGATGGGTCAAGAACCTTAATTCACAATTAGGTCCCTTGATTTATCAGCTCAACTCAATTATTCCCAGGTAATTAATTAACTTTTAATTAATACCATAAAACTCTTCAATAATATTTAATTAAACCATTTAATTAAATATTATCTATTTAAGTATAACTCTTATACTTAGAACAGGCAATTTAATTAATTCTGACTCATCGAACTCACTTATGTGCGATCCTGTAGGCCCATTCCAAATTGACAATGAATAAATTAATCTCATTAATTAATCCATAAATCATTAGTGGTCTCTAGCAAGACATAATGACTACACAATTCAGAACGGAGGGTCGAATGGTGATTCAACACAACCTTCCGAGTATACTACGTAATGTCCTCTACATTGATATCCAGTTTAGCATAAGGCATGGAACCAATCATCCTTATATAGCTAAACGTTTTACTTGATCTCTTAGTGACACTGAACTTAATCAAGCAAATGATAACCCTTATAATTTCTTGGGCACGGCCATGCACTTCTCAGTTCACTATCAAGCGGCCAAGATATCATCTCTCATTTAAGAGAGACTTGTAGTCCCATCACTTCACCTACATACCTTAGCGCGACTCATAGTGTACCCAATCATACCCGTACTTGGCAACCTGTTACGGTCCCGTTAGGCATATGTCAAAGCACACTCTAATTCACCTAAGACTATGCAGTGATTTCTGGTCTAAGGATCCTCGTACGAGTACTACTCAAAAGAATCACTCATGATCTAACAGTCCATGGAGTGTTTCTTTTGGCGGATCGATTTCATAAAATACAATATGCACAAGAATATAATTTCATGAAATTAACTCATCAGATAAATAATCAATCAAACGACAAATGTCTTATTTACATAAATAACCCTCAAAGTTTATTTACATAAATAGCCCTCATTAGGGCATATACACCAACAAAAGGATCTACAAGGTTGTCATTTGAAGCTATCTTGGCCACAATTACGTCTCCCCTCTTTACGATCTCTCGTATCAGGTGGTACTTGCGCTCTATGTGTTTACTCGCCTTATGGGCTCGTGGTTCCCTTGAGTTAGCAACTGCACCATTGTTATCACAATAAACCATGATAGACCTAGGCAACTCAGGAACCACATCTAAGTCCATCAGGAAGCTCCTGAGCCATACAGCCTCTTTCACTGCCTCTGATGCGGCAACGTACTCAGCCTCCATGGTAGAGTCCGCCACGCATTTTTGCTTGGCACTCTTCCATACTATGGCTCCACCTCCTAGAGTAAACACAAACCCAGAGATAGACTTACTCTTGTCCAAATCACCTTGAAAGTCCGAATCTGTATAACCCAATAGTACAAGCTCCTGCGCTCTATAAACTAGGACATAATCTCTCGTCCTTCGCAAGTACTTGAGAATGCATTTTACTGCCTCCCAGTGAGCCTTCCCAGGGTTACTCTGATATCTGCTAACCATGCCAACGACAAAGCAAATATCAGGCCTCGTACACAACATAGCATACATGAGGCTACCCACTGCAGAAGCATAAGGTACCGCCTTCATGGCATCTATCTGCTTAGCAGTCTTAGGACACTGCTCATTAGACAAATGCACTCCATGGGAAACACCACCATATCACCATCACACTTGCGATAAACACACTGCTCATCCGGACACTGAATGAATCCATAGGACTGGATAACCTCATCAAAACGGATGTTCCAATATCTGGATGCTTGCTTAAGTCCATAAATAGACCTCCTAAGCCAGCATACCTTGTGCTCTTGGCCCTTAAGGCATCACATCAATAGACACCCACACAGTTTTTCCATAACAAGTGGTAGTGATAAAGTCGGGCATCTAATACCCAAACAGTTTTTCCACTCATTAATGGTAGTGATAAAGTTGGGCACTATTATGCAATAACCCGCCGCACGAAGAAAACCTGAGGCCCTTGGGCTCTCCAAGTCCACCAGACGTTCAACGCTCAAGCGGGCCCTCAAGTCTGGAAGCAAAATCTTGGGTTTTTGGGATTTAAGTTTGATCGTCTTAACATGCATTGTCGTTTTCATTCATTCACAAAACATAAAATTTCGGAAATGCGATGAATTGGGCTCTAATCTATTACAGGGCCTTTAAAAAAAAAAAAAAACTTCTTTTGGGCCTCCATTTTGGGCTTCCGTTCCTGGGCTCCACCATGGACTCCTTTGGAACCTCCTTTTGGGCCTAACTATTACATAATTTTTTAATAGGCACGCAGGCCCAATTTTAAAATGGCTCGCAGGCCCAAAAATTTAAATAATAAATTTTAAGCCCAATTCATGCATAGAAAAACACACAATTGCATATGCTTCATACAAGTCAATTTTTATTAGGCCGAATCATTTAATTAGGGATTGTGTAACTCTTACACTATTAAAATTGATCGTGTCATGATCAATTTTAATCAATCCCATGTTCATTCATTTTAATCGAATGATGCATGAACATGCTAGCATAATTATGATGCTTCACATAAAATTTAAACAATTTAAATTTAAGCATCATAAGTAAACTAGAATAAATAAATAATAATTAATTAATCTAATTAATTATTTATTTATTTATCTTTTCTAATTATCCTAATCTAATTAAGATAATTTATTTCAAAATTTAAACTTATAGGATAAAATTCTAAATTAATCCTATCTTTATCTAATAAGATTATTTAATTAAAATCTTATTAAATAAAATTCAGAAAATTTTTAAAATTTTAATTTTCTGAAACTCTTGGGGTCATTTCGTAAATAACCAAAATTCTGGGCTTAGGGTTTTAAAGATTAAAACTTCTGGGGTTATTTTGCAAATTTTAAAACAATTTTTAAACGCAGGCATTTTCGGGATTTTGGAGTGCGGCGGGGGCAAACTGGTCATTTCAGCCCAATTAGGGCACCAGCCCCCGCCGCCTCCTTTCTTCTTCCCCGATTTGCTGCCGGCGTCGCCCTGGTTTTTCCGGCGAACAATTCGCCTATTCCGGCGCTCTTCGCCCCGGTCTGACCCCGATCGAATCGAAGTCGACCTTGGCGACTCATCGAACGACGAAGGAAAAACCCGCGACCGGACTTCGGAAACTCCGTCAGCGCGAGGAACATATCCCCGGCATCGACGAAGCAGCCGGCTTTCAAAACCTGCGGGGGGAAAAACAACAGCAACAACAACCAGCAAAAAATATTGAACCAATTCAGACAAAGAAAATCATTCGGAACATTTCCGGTGATTTTTTTTCTAAAACCCAGAAACTTCATTTTCGACAAACGCAAAGAATAAATCGGTTCCAAAATTTCGCAATCAAAACGTTTTTGACATCCCAAATTAACACGAAATTGTTCCCCATGATGAAAAAAAACAAAACCCATAGGAAATTCAGGCCAAAATCCAATTTTTGTGCAGTTCGCGATTTCCCGGCGAACTTCCGGCCGGCCGGAACAATTCCGGCGAGCCATTCCCAGAATCCGGCAACCTTCAACAGCAACATTTTTTTTTTCTTTAAAACCAGTTTTCAAGAAAAAAAAAACTTATACCCAATTTTTAATTAAAACATTTTTAATTAAAACAATTAACCAGGCTCTGATACCACTGTTGAATTGCGTTTAGGCATTTAATTCTAAATTAAATGGCGGAATTCCTAAACGCTAAAGGATTCGGGTCTTACCCTCGACGCGTAATCGGTTGTGCAGCCGCCTGGATCCTTTGGGAAGATTGCGTTCACCACCACAGAACAATTCAAGCGAATTGTCTCTACGTTCTTGCACTGGAGTTCTCTCAGAACCGGTGCTAGCCCCAAAATTTGCCTGTTTTAGAGAAAACCTTTTTCTCTCTGGGAAGAATAAGTTTCTGGAAGAACGTTTTTTCTCAAGTCTGATAGTCTGTTTTTTTATAAAAATTTTTCAAAAGGTATATTTAAAAAAAATGAGTCTGTTAAAACGTTTTTAACAGACTCCAGATACTTCTCAGATTTGAGAAGTATCTGTTTTAATTAATAATTAATAATTAATAATTAATAATAATTAATTAATTATTTACTGAGTTGGGTTTAACCAACACCATGGATCAACCCATTGATCCATGGATCAGGCTGATGGGTCAAGAACCTTAATTCACAATTAGGTCCCTTGATTTATCAGCTCAACTCAATTCTTCCCAGGTAATTAATTAACTTTTAATTAATACCATAAAACTCTTCAATAATATTTAATTAAACCATTTAATTAAATATTATCTATTTAAGTATAACTCTTATACTTAGAACAGGCAATTTAATTAATTCTGACTCATCGAACTCACTTATGTGCGATCCTGTAGGCCCATTCCAAATTGACAATGAATAAATTAATCTCATTAATTAATCCATAAATCATTAGTGGTCTCTAGCAAGACATAATGACTACACAATTCAGAACGGAGGGTCGAATGGTGATTCAACACAACCTTCCGAGTATACTACGTAATGTCCTCTACATTGATATCCAGTTTAGCATAAGGCATGGAACCAATCATCCTTATATAGCTAAACGTTTTACTTGATCTCTTAGTGACACTGAACTTAATCAAGCAAATGATAACCCTTATCATTTCTTGGGCACGGCCATGCACTTCTCAGTTCACTATCAAGCGGCCAAGATATCATCTCTCATTTAAGAGAGACTTGTAGTCCCATCACTTCACCTACATACCTTAGCGCGACTCATAGTGTACCCAATCATACCCGTACTTGGCAACCTGTTACGGTCCCGTTAGGCATATGTCAAAGCACACTCTAATTCACCTAAGACTATGCAGTGATTTCTGGTCTAAGGATCCTCGTACGAGTACTACTCAAAAGAATCACTCATGATCTAACAGTCCATGGAGTGTTTCTTTTGGCGGATCGATTTCATAAAATACAATATGCACAAGAATATAATTTCATGAAATTAACTCATCAGATAAATAATCAATCAAACGACAAATGTCTTATTTACATAAATAACCCTCAAAGTTTATTTACATAAATAGCCCTCATTAGGGCATATACACCAACAAAAGGATCTACAAGGTTGTCATTTGAAGCTATCTTGGCCACAATTACGTCTCCCCTCTTTACGATCTCTCGTATCAGGTGGTACTTGCGCTCTATGTGTTTACTCGCCTTATGGGCTCGTGGTTCCCTAGAGTTAGCAACTGCACCATTGTTATCACAATAAACCATGATAGACCTAGGCAACTCAGGAACCACATCTAAGTCCATCAGGAAGCTCCTGAGCCATACAGCCTCTTTCACTGCCTCTGATGCGGCAACGTACTCAGCCTCCATGGTAGAGTCCGCCACGCATTTTTGCTTGACACTCTTCCATACTATGGCTCCACCTCCTAGAGTAAACACAAACCCAGAGATAGACTTACTCTTGTCCAAATCACCTTGAAAGTCCGAATCTGTATAACCCAATAGTACAAGCTCCTGCGCTCTATAAACTAGGACATAATCTCTCGTCCTTCGCAAGTACTTGAGAATGCATTTTACTGCCTCCCAGTGAGCCTTCCCAGGGTTACTCTGATATCTGCTAACCATGCCAACGACAAAGCAAATATCAGGCCTCGTACACAACATAGCATACATGAGGCTACCCACTGCAGAAGCATAAGGTACCGCCTTCATGGCATCTATCTGCTTAGCAGTCTTAGGACACTGCTCATTAGACAAATGCACTCCATGGGAAACACCACCATATCACCATCACACTTGCGATAAACACACTGCTCATCCGGACACTGAATGAATCCATAGGACTGGATAACCTCATCAAAACGGATGTTCCAATATCTGGATGCTTGCTTAAGTCCATAAATAGACCTCCTAAGCCAGCATACCTTGTGCTCTTGGCCCTTAAGAATGAAGCCCTCTGGTTGCTGTATAAAGATGGTCTCCTCAAGACTTCCATTAAGGAAAACTGTCTTGACATCCATCTGCCAAATCTCATAATCCATATGAGCAGCTATGGCCAAGAGAATCCGGATTGACTTAAGCATAGCTACAGGGGAAAAGGTCTCCTCATAATCGATCCCTTCTTTCTGAGTATACCCCTTCGCCACAAGCCTAGCCTTGAAGGTCTCAACCCTCCCGTCAGATCCTCTTTTTCGCTTATAAACCCATTTGCACCCAATAGGCCTAAACCCATCAGGAAAGTCTACCAGCTCCCAGACTTGATTTGAGTCCATAGAACCCATCTCAGCAATCATCGCTCTCTGCCAAGAATCTACATCTTTATCCTGGAGAGCCTTATTGTAGTTAACTGGGTCTGGTTCATGAGCAGCAGGGATAAAGTCCGAAGACTCACCCAAACCCATGTACCTCTATGGTTGTCTCATAACCCTCCCACTACGACGAGGCGCAGCCTGTGCAAAAGCATCATCTGTGATAGTGTGTGCAGTCTCTTGTGGTGTGTCTTCTTGTACGTGTGCATCTGGAATAATGGACTGACTTATAAGCTCTTCCAATACTACCTTGCTGTATGACTTGTGATCTAAAATATAGTCCTCCTCAAGAAATCTGGCATTGGTGCTGATCACCACCTTCTGATCTTGAGGACTATAAAATAAACCACCTCTCGTTCCTTTGGGGTAGCCTATAAACAACATAGCCTTGGATCTCTCCTCAAACTTGCCTGTATCTACCTCGAGCACATGTGCTGGACAACCCCATATTTTGAGATGTCTCAGACTAGGCTTTCGCCCATTCCACAACTCTGATAGGGTCAAAGACACAGACTTAGATGGCAGAAGGTTGAGGATAAACATGCTGTCTCCAAGGCATAACCCCAAAACGAGATAGGCAACTCACTGTAACTCATCATCGATCTAACCATCTCCATAAGAGTCCTGTTCCTCCTCTCTACTACACCATTCTGCTGGGGTGTACCAGGTGCAGACAACTGGGTTTGAATACCCTCATATGACAAATAGGATCTAAATTCACTACAGAGGTATTCGCCACCACGATCAAATCACAGGCCCTTGATACTCTTACCCAGATGGTTCTCCACCTCTGCCTTGAATTCTCTAAACTTGCCAAAGCATTCAGACTTCTGGCATCAGGTATATGTATCCATATCTAGAGTAATCATCCGTGAAAGTCACGAAATACTCATAACCACCTCTAGTCTGAACTGACATAGGCCCACACACGTCAGAATGAATAAGCTCTAAATCCTCCTTGGCCCTATACCCCTTTGCCTTGAAAGGCCTCTTAGTCATTTTACCCTCCAAGCAGAACTCACATGTCGAATAGCTGTCAATATCTAGTAAGTCCAAAGACCCACTCTTGACCAACCTTTGAATCCTACTAAGGTTGATGTGACCGAGTCTCAGGTGGCAAAGATAAGTCTGATTCAAAGAGGAAGACTATTTTCTCTTATTATGATTCGATGATAAGGTACTAGTTTCTGTGTTTTGCATTACTGGGGAGTATGTCTTAATTAAAAACAAATTGTCAACCAATGTACAGGAACATATAAGTTTCTGGCATTTTCTAATAAATATAGATCTTTCAGAAAAAACACACTTATAACCATCCAAAAC
This sequence comes from Knoxia roxburghii, assembly GCA_030378225.1. Classification (NCBI taxonomy): domain Eukaryota; kingdom Viridiplantae; phylum Streptophyta; class Magnoliopsida; order Gentianales; family Rubiaceae; genus Knoxia; species Knoxia roxburghii. The sequence continues at coordinate 35,827,494 of CM059415.1, read as the reverse complement.
AAGTTTAGAAACTAAAAGTAAGTTTTTACGAAAACATGGTACATAAAGACAACCTCTCAACAATAAAGTAGAGTCTGAAAAATGAAGACAAATAACTCCCACTGCAGCAACAGAAACTCTGGTAGTATCCCCAAGGTAGACCTGCAACTCTCCCTCTCTAAGCAGCCGGGTCACTTGGAACCCCTGCAAAGAATTACAAACGTGATCAGTGGCTCCTGAATCCACACACCAAGTATCTGTGGGAATCGCCGCTAAACACGTCTCAGTAACTAGGGAAAATTTACATATACCTCGAGGCTTTGGGCAGTCCTTCTTCCAATGTCCTGTTTTACCACATCTGAAGCATTTGCCTTTCGGCTTGTGCTTCTTGGCAATGCCCGCCTTGGGTCCATGATCAGCTCCTGCCTTCTGGCCTCTCTTCCTTTTCTGCTTCCTGGCTTTGGGCCCAACAGAGGAACCTGAGGGACCAACAGTAGCAAAGGCTTGCTTCTTCTCAGTGAATAGGCCCTCAGCTGACACCAATGCAGTCATGAGCTCGGAGAGTGAATATGAGAGCTTGCCCATATTATAGTTCAACCGAAACTGCTCAAAACTAGGGGGCAAGCCCTGGAGAATGATATCGACCTGGGTCTCCCCATCAATATCACCTCCCAGTACCTCGATCTCATTGATGCAACTGATCATGTCCAGCACGTGATACCTCATTGAAGTACCCTCAGCCATCCTAGCATTTATGAGTTTCCTCATAGCTGACTGCTTGGCTGGCCTGCCCTGATGTCGAAACATCTCCCTGAGGTTGTGCATCATATCGTAGGCTGAGGTAAACAACTGATGCTGGTGTTGCAGTACACTTGACATAGAAGCCAAGATGTAACACCTGGTCATCTCATCAGCCTTCTACCACCTCGTATATGGCTCTCGCTGCTCAAGGGTGGCATCATCGCTGGGCTTAGGGGGACACTCCTCAGTGAGCACGTATTTGTAACCCTCAGCGGTAAGGACAATGTCCAGGTTACGTTTCCAATCAATATAGTTTGGGCCGGTGAGTTTGTTTTGGTTCAGAATGACAGCTAGCGGGTTGAACGACATATCAACTGGAAAATAAACAATTCAAGTTTCAGTATTCTTTTTCAAAAATATTGAAAATCCTCCAAAAACCAATATAATCTTCTACCGAGATATCTCACACCGGGATTAACGCATGTCACGATAGGTGAACGTCTACGCTAACCCACATTCGTTCGAGAAGAACCAAAGTTCATTAATTTCATTATCTGACCAACGATCTTATGATCAATGAAATTAATAGTCGATAATTTTAGCCGTACCTGAAAATAGCGTAACCTCGATGGGAGGAATACTAAAAACGGTACACTAAGTGTATGCCATTACGTGACTTCTAAGTTTGTTACTTATGATACTAATGCGCCTCGGATGGCGATGGTGTCGCAACTTTCTCCAATTAAACTCACTATAGTCAGCCCTTTAGAAATTCATTCCGGTGATATCCGTGGTTGAAAACGCATCCGATAGGGAGGAAGGTCTAAGCCAGCACGCAAGTTTAACCACATCACCAATGAACCCGTAATGGAGGCCATGGGGATATTTACCAACCCGCTCCCACTTAGATTTTTAAGTTTGAGGATTTTTACATTTTAACATGCAATATCTTACCTATGGATATTCACACCCATAAAACCGTTGGAGTTTTAATATGCGAATAATCTACCTTAGTTAATTGCACATTACCTTTTAAAAACATTTTGGTTTGGTTTTCATTCATGCAAAATAAAACAAAAATCACACAATCAACGAAAAGACATAAATACGGGAAATTAAACAAATAAAATTTCCCGACTATTATGGCCTTCTCTATCGTTGATTCCTTGACGCCTCGGTAACACGTCCCGTTATGTCGCTCCCACTCGTTATTTGGATTCCTCTCGATTCGACCTTTCTCAGTTTTCTACGTAATTAGGAATCACCCAAAATTATGATAAACCAAAACCCGCGAATATAAGTTACCCAAAATAACGTCTTCATCATAATACATAAATTCCTATATACAAAGGCATTTTCTTGGAATTTAAAGACGACATGATTAGATCAAATCCTACTACAAGATTTTTCTAATCCTACACGGCTTCCAGCTCGTGGTTATTACTATTACAGAAATTTCCATTCAAAAATAAAACAAGCCCGGACATGTCCCGGGGTTTATGAATGAAAATTAAATTTCTACCACAATAGCCTGGAAATCAATAACCACCTGTTTAAGCATTTTGACAAAAATAATAATGCCAAAATAAAGCCGTGTAATAAATCAAACAAGTATAAGACCGAAACCATCACTCTGATACCAATTTGAAGGAAAACTGAACAAGCCCGGGCTAAATCGAAAACCTCACTTTCGTCCAATGCATTACAGAATCGGAAGCTTTCGACCAAGCTCAGGCTCAAATTAGTTTACCCATGAATGGATCTAGGCTTATACTTATTTAATTTATTAATCGGGACACAAAAAATTAAATCTTTAATTAAAGCAGAATATTAAAGATTTTACCTTTTGTAGCGAAGTCCTTTGCCTAAAGAAAAAATCCAATCTTTGATTGCGATTCCACTAGAAATCCAAAGAATTACTCTGATACAAACTCCGAAATAGTATGGGCTATTATCTACGGAGTTACCCATGGCAAAATATAGAAAGCCCAAGAAACTTGCTTCACAAGAAACTCAAAAATCTGCCCGGAGCAACCAATAAACCAGCCGCCAGCCTAGCTACTCCAATCAGGATTTTCGGACAATCAATTCCCTACCCCGGCCGCGATCTGTATAGAACAATTGTGGATCACCAAGTTTCCAAGAGATCAACACAGCTGCTATCGGCTCAGCACCTCGGGGTGGCGAACAGTCGCCGGAAATCCGCTGCAAATCCTGGCGGCGAAACAGCCGATCTGCTGTAAAACTCGGCGGATTACAAATGGCCATGCTGATGAAGGAAGCCATAGTTATCCTTGTCGACTTCGAGCGAAAACTTGACGAGGAAGACAAAGTTCTCACTCTAGACTAGACATTCTCTCACTACCCCTTACTTGGGTATCAAGTTTCTTAATTGTTTTCTTGCCCAATAAGTTGTATTTATAAGGAGCTTCTAAGGACACCTAATGGGCTCTCGAGTTAGGCCTTTTAATTTGACTTTCGTTGACCGCTAAGTCTTCCCGATTAATCAACTCCAATCGACCCATTTAAATTAATTTATGTAACCCACTTTGTTAATTTAATTTAATCGAACCCTTAGAATTAATTAATTCAAATAGAACTAATTTCTAAATTCACTTTGTCGATTAAATATTAATTAAACCTTTTGGATTAATTAATTTATCTTGTCGATTAGTCAAATGCATAATCGGTTGTACCACTAACGGACCAATTATGGAACTACCGCTCGAAAATGACTTTACATCGTGCCATTATATTTTATTCTATCTCCCCACATTAAAGATCTAGCGCTCGTCGGTTTATGAATTTACTGACAAATTAATTCACCAACTTCTTGGTTTTTGAGATTACTACCACTCGTCCTTTTATTATACCGAACATAAAGTTCACCGGCCGGGTTTAGTATAATAGACTTTACGAGCTCATCTCGGGAGCACCATCAACCCGGCAAACCGGTACGTGGATTCCTCCGACTAGCAACGGCACGTAAGAAGCTGAACACCGCATACCTAACCTACTGAGGTATTGGCCTCAATTGACCGCACTCTTTGGCAAATCAAAGCATACGATATCCAACCCTCACGCCCGTCCCAATCTCGGGATTAAGAGACGGAATACTAGGACCGAATTGACTACGCCGATCAGTATAAGTCAATTCTATCCAAACTGGTCGTGCTCAATATGCCCCGGGCATATCTATGTGATTTAAACTAGTTTCGATAAACTAATTTCTAAACCACACAATAACCTATACCGATAGTATGTTCAGACTATCTCGGTTACAAGCATACTTTTTATATATCAATACTTTAACCAGTAACGGTATCTACTGTGTCTGTCCACACCCCGTTATCTAGTACTATGATATAAAGGAACAAATTTATACCGAAACAAAATGATATGTCAACTGTGGATATTAGTTTTTGATACAAGCCATAGCTTTTCTGTATTCAAAACTAACACTCAGCCCTAAGTACAATGTCCAAGTTACGACTTCCATCGACATCATTAGTTCCAGTTAAATTGTTGTTTGTCAAAATAGCAGCAAAGGGGTTGAATGCCATATCGATTTAAACTGGAAAGTAAACAAACAATGTTTCAGTTATATATGCTAGAATTTAAAAAAATTCTAATTAATTATTGACTTCCCTCAATACAATAACCCTAATCCACCAACATCTCATCCACCGGGATTCTCGCAAGCTACGCAGTGTGGACGTTTACGCTAACCCACATTCGTTTGAGAAGAACCAAGTTCATTAACTACACTATCTGACCAATGATCTTTTGATCAATGTAGCTAATAGTCGGTACTTTTAGCCGTACAAGTAAGCAGCGTAACCTCGCGGGAGGAATACTGCAGATCGTACACTAAGTGTGTGCCATTACGTGACTTCTGAGTTTGTTACCTCAGGATAGTGCGCCTCAAATGGAGAGGGTGTCGCATTTCTCCTAGTTAAACTCGCTCTAGTCATCTTACTCAGAAGTTCATAGTCTAGCGATCTCGGGGCTGGACTCATCCAAATGGAGGAAGGCCCTAATGCCAACGCGCAAGCCCACCCACATCGCATATGAAACCGTAATGGTGGCCATGGGGATATTCAACCAACCCGCACCCACTTAGATTTCCAAATAGATGGTTTTTCCAGTTTTAACATGCAATTAACTAACCTAAGTTATATGTAACCATAAAACCAGCTATGCTTTAAATTCATGCATCTAAAATACAGCATAAAATAAAGCATAAAAATTAAAAAGATAAATATGGAAAATAAATACAAAAAATAAATTTCGCAACTATTATGGTTTTAATTGCTTCTATCATTTGCCTTGATCTCACGGGGCCGTGCTCGCGGCCCTGCCGGGGGGCGAGCGGGTGTTGCTGCGCGCCCGTGCACACATCCCGCACGGGCCTTGCGCACGCGGGCCCGTGTGCCCGCGTGCCGTGCCCGCAACGCCTGCACGGGCCGTGCGTGCGAGGCCCTGCGCTCGCCCAGCAGCAGCAGCGCGCAACTGGTGTTGCGCACTGCTACTGCCTGCTGCTACCTTCCCCGGCCGGCGCGACTGCTGCCGGCGTCGCCCCCTGCCGCCAATTCCTCATTCACTTTTTCTCACGCTATTTGGTCTTCTTGTAATTCGTTCTGGGTTTTCTTGGGTTTCTACGAATTCACGATAACCCAAAACCCACGAATTCAAGTCGCCCACCATAACTCCTTTCGATTACAAAAAAAATAATTTTCCTACTACAAGGCATTCTAGGAAAATTAAAGAATCGAAATTACATAGAAAAAATCCTACTACAGATTTAATCTAATCCTACACGGCTTCCAGTACGTGGTTATACTATTACAAACATTCATAATAAAATTAATTCCGGACATGTCCCGGAGTTTAATTAAAACCCATACAAACGTAACCATAACAGTCAGGATTCTTCACCACCTGTAAATAAAACCATGTAGTAAATCGAACAAGTACCAAAACCCCCTAAACTAGGCTCTGATACCAATTGAAAGAATTTTCCACATAGGATCTGGGTTTGCACTTGCTCGATTTACCACGCAACAAAAATTTCTAATTAAAAACAGAACCTTAGAAAGTTACCTTTGAAGCGTGCACCTAGTGATTCTCTTGTATGCCTAAAGACTATGACTTCACATTGTGTGGGCAACGAACTAGAAGCCAATTGATCAACCAATCACCACAATTCACCTGCTAGAAAACTCTAGCACCGCAGCACCTGGCACGTACTATAAACGCACAGCCCGCAGAGAGAGAAAGCTACGCACAGCTGGTATAAACCAAGGCCAAAATTTCAGCCACTAGAAACCCAATAACCAGCCGCACACTTTCTTGAAAATCTGACTTGGAGAGAGAAAGATTTTCTCTCTCTAGGATTTTCTCTCTCTTGATTCTTGAATTATGAATCTATTGAATTGTGTATCTTGAATAGCTAATCCCTTGTCTATTTATAGAGTTACAAGAGAGACCCCAAGTTGGTTTAGGATTGGTCTTCCTAATGGGTTTAGGTAATGAATTAGTTTCCAAATCCAATTAGGCAACCAATCTGAGAGAATAAACCAAATTCTACTAGATTTCCTAATCTCTAGGATTTCCTAATTCCAATTGAAACTTAAGACTTAATTAATTAATTAAATAATTCCACTTTGTTAATTACTTAATTGTCCCTTAGGAATTAATTAAATAATTCCACTTTCTTAATTACTGAATTAACCCTTAGGAATAATTAACCAATTAATTAATTAAATCTACATATTCAATTAACCCATTACAAAATTAGTCGTACCACTAACGGATTAATTGTGGCACTACCATCCTACACCAGAATTGCTTCCGGAACAACTTAATTAAATTATATTCATTAATCTCCCCACATCAAAGATATAGTGCTCGTTAATTAAAATTAATTTACTGATAAATTAATTAATTAACTTCTTTAATTCTGAGACTAGTACCACTCGACCTTTTTACTATACCGAACATAAGTCCACCGGCTGGGTTTAGTATAAGAAACATTTCGAGCTCATATCGGGAGCACCATCACCCCGGACACACCGGTACATGGTTTCCTTTCGACAAGCAACAGCACACCAAGTAACTAAATACGCACACCCAACCTACCGAGACTATTAGCCACAATTGACCTCACCCATTGGCAGATCAAAGTACACTATGTCTAATCCTCATGGCCGCTCGAGTCTAGGGATTAAAAGATAGAATACAGGGATCGATTTGTCTATTAAATCAGTACAAGACGAATCATTCCTAAAGGTCATGTTCAATATGCCCCGGGCATATCTATATGATTCAATTAGTTTAGACAAACCAATTATCCGAATCACATAATAACCTAAACCGACAGTTTGTCAAAAACTATCTCGGTTACGAACCTCATTTATATATTATGTCTTTCAACCATTGATGAGATCTACTGTGTAACACCAGACACCTCATCATCTACTTACATAATATAAATGGACAGTTAATGCACAACAAGATATAACCAAAACATAAATCGATATATTAAAGGTGAAAAGTACAACACAAGCATAGCTTATGTATTCAATTCCAACAGGTTTCCTCAAGACTTCCATTTAGGAAAACTGTCTTAATATCTATCTGCCAAATCTCATAGTCTAAATGAGCAGCTATGGCCAAGAGAATCCGGATCGACTTAAGCATGGCTATCGGAGAGAAGGTTCCTCATAATCGATTCCCTCTTTCTGAGTATACCCCTTCACTACCAGCCTAGATTTAAAGGTTTCCACCTTTACGTCAGGTTCTTTCTTACGTTTGCAGACCCACTTACATCCAATGGGCTTGAACCCATCTGGCAGGTCCACAAGGTCCAATACTTGATTGTGGTCCATTGACCCCATCATGGATATTATTGCCTTACGCCAAGACTCTGCATCTTTATCTAGGAGAGCCTCATTGTAGTTAACTGGGTCAGGTTCAGGTGCGCCTGGGACCAGGTCTGAGGCCTCTCCCACGCCAATGAACCTATCTAGTTGTTTCACAACCCTCCCACTACGACGGGGCACCACCTGTGTAGGCGCATCATCTGTGATCTCATGTGCAGTGTGTGGTGTATCTACTTGTGCATGTGCATCAGGATTAGTTTGTTGTCTAAGCTCTTCTAGTACTATCTTACTCTTGGGCTTATGGTCTAAGACATAGTCCTCTTCCAAAAATTTAGCGTTGGTATTAACCACCACCTTCTAATCGTTAGGACTATAAAACATACCACCTTTCATTCCCCTAGGATATCCTATAAACAACATTAATTCAGTTCCTGCATCTAACTTAGCCGTATCTGCCTTAAGCACATGTGCTGGGCAACCCCAAATTCTGAGATGTCTTAGACTGGGTTTACGCCCATTCCACAACTCTAATGGGGTTAAAGGCACGGTTTTAGATGGTACAAGATTAAGAATATACATCACCATTTCTAAGACATATCCCCAGAACAAACTTGGCAAATCACTATAGCTCATCATAGACCTAACCATTTCCATGAGAGTCCGCTTCCTCCTTTCTGCTACACCGTTCAGCTGTGGCGTGCCAAGTGCAGACAACTGAGACTGAATTCTGACCTCTCTGAGGTATTCTCAAAATGCATGGGATAGGTACTCCCCACCACGATCTGAATGCAGTGTCTTGATACTCTTACCATGATGCTTCTCCACATCTGTCCAAAACTCTTTGAACTTGCCAAAACATTCGGACTTGTGACGCATTAGGTAAATGTACTCGTGTCTTGAGCAGTCATCCGTGAACATCGCGAAATACTCGAACCCACCTCGTGCCTGGACCGTCATTGGTCCACACAAGTCAAAATGAATCAACTCTAATACATCCTTAGCTCTATAACCTTTTGCCTTAAAAGGTCTCTTGGTCATCTTACCTTCCAAGCAAGGTTCGCATGTTGCATAACTGCCAATCTCTAATGAACCTAAAGGTCCATCATTAACCAACCTCTAAATCCTACTAAGGTTTATATGACCTAGCCTGAGTTGCCAAAGATAGGTTTGATTCATTTCAGAAGGTTTCTTCCTCTTATTAATGTTAGATAAAGAACTATCTGTTTATGTGTTTTGTGCAACAGGGGAATTAGAGTTAACCACAAATAAATTGTCTACAAATGAACCAGAACAAATAAGTTTCCCATTTCTTCTAATAAATACAAACTCATCAGAAAAAACAATCTTATCACCATTCTTTAAGAGTTTAGAAAACGAAATAAGGTTCTTTCTAAAACTCGGTACACAAAGACAATTAACTAACTCTAATCTACAATTTTCAAAATTTAAATTGACAACTCCCACTGCTTCTACTGACACTCTTGTAGTGTCGCCCATGTAGATGTCCAGTTCGCCCTCTCTAAGCTTCCGGGGCATTTGGAACCCCTGCAAGGAATTACAAACATGATCAGTGGCGCTTGAATCCACACACCAAGTATCTGTGGGAATCACCGCTAAACATGTCTCAGTAATTAGGGCAGAAACTATCGTACCTTTAAGCTTTGGACAATTCGCTTTACAGTGTCCCGTTTTACCACATTTGAAGCACTAGCTTCTGGGCTTGCTCCTCTTTACGGTCTCGGGCTTTGTAGCAAGTTTCCTGGCATTCTTCTTCTTATTATTCTCATTGCCTTTAGGTGCTGAAGAAGAACCTGAAACCTTTACTGTGACCAAGGCTTGCTTCTTCTCGTGGAAGATGCCTTCAGCCACCACCAAATTAGTTAAGAGCTCGGGTAGAGTATAGACTCTTTGGTTTAGGTTATAATTGACCCAAAACTACTCAAAACTAGAGGGTAGACTCTGGAGGATAATATCTATCTGACTTTCTGGGGTGATTTCTCCTCCCAACACCTCTATCTCGTTGATGTTACTGATCATGTGTAGCACATAATCTCTCACCGATCCGCGTTCAGCTATCTTTGAGTTCATTAATTTCCGCATGGCTGTTTGCCTAGCAGTCCTGCCTTGATGCGCGAACATCTCTCTCAGGTGAGCCATCATATTGAAGGCAGAGACTATGGGATAAAGCTGATGTTGTAGTACATTTGACACAGAGGCCAAAATATAGCACAGTGCCATCCCATCCGCTTTTCTCCACCGGGCATAGGCAACCCTATCCTCTTGAGGAGAGTTCTCATTAGGCACATCTGGACAAACTTCGGTGAGCACAAACTTATACTGCTCAGCCGTCAGGACTATGTCCAAGTTCTGACTCCAATCGACATAATTTGTTCCAGTTAATTTGTTGTCTTTCAAAATAGCAGCTAAGGGGTTGAATGCCATATTGATAAAACTGTAAAATTAATAAACAGACAATGTTTCAGTTATTAACCTAGAATTTCAAAAACATGAAATTCTATTAATTATTGACTTTCCTCAAAACAACAATTATAATCCACCAACATCTCATCCACCGGGATTCTCGCAAGCCACAAATTGTGACGTTTACGCTAACCCATATTCATTTGAGAAGAACCAAGTTCATTAACTATGCCATCTGATCAAATGATCTATTGATCAATGTAGCCAATAGTTGGTGCTTTCAGCCGTACAAATAAGCAGCGTAACCTCTTGGGAGGAATACTGCAGATCGTACACTAAGTGTATGTCATTACGTGACTTCTGAGTTTGATACCTCAGGATAGTACGCCTCAGATGGAGAGGGTGTCACATTTCTCCTAGTTAAACTCGCTCTAGTCATCTTACTTAGAAATTCACAATCTAGCGATCTCGGGGCTGGACTCATCAGAATGGAAGAAGGCCCTAATGCCAACGCGCAAGCCCACCCACATCGGATATGAACTCGTAATGGTGGCCATGGGAATATTAAACCAAACCGCTCCCACTTAGATTTCAAAATTGAGGGTTTTTTCGGTTTTAACATGCAATTAACTAATCCTAAGTTATATGCAACCATAAAACCAACTTGTTTTAAAATCATGCATCTAAAATACAACATAAAGTTAAAACAATAAATACAAGAAATAAATATGAAAAATATATTCCCAGACTATTATGGTTTTAATTGTTTCCATCTTCTGCCTTGATCTCGTGTCCTATCGCGTCACTCGATTGAGAGAGTCTTGAACTTCAAAAAATGAAGACTGGAGGAAAATTGGGCCAAAACCGCAGCCCAGCATTGTGCAGCAGTTGCTGCGCATAGCAACTGCTGCGCACTGCTGCCGCCTACTGCTACCGCGGCTGGCGCAGCAGCTATTGCTCCCTGCGGCAGTGGCGTTGCTTGCCCTGGCGGTCGTCGGCGACGACTGGTGCCGGCGGTTGGTCACTGGCGCCGCCTCTTGCCACCACCTCCTCCTTCGCTTTTCCATGCTATTTGGTGTTCTTGCAATTCCTTCTGGGTTTTCCTGGGTTTTTACGAATTAACGATAACCCAAAACCCACGAATTGAAGTTGCTCACAATAATGCCTTCGATTACAAAAATTAATTCTCCTAATACAAGGCTTTCTAGGAAAATTAAATAATTGAAATTACATAGAAAAAATCCTACTACGGATTTAATCTAATCCTACACGGCTTCCACCATGTGGTTATACTATTACAAACATTCATAATAAAATTAAATCCGAACATGTCTTGGAGTTTAATTAAAACCCATATAAACGTAACCATAATAGTCAGGATTTCTTAACCACCTGCAAATAAAACCAAGTAATAAATCAAACAAGTACAGAACCCAAAACCAGGCTCTGATACCAATTGAAAGGATTACCACATAGGATCTGGATTTGCACTTGCTTGATTTACCACGCAACAAAAAATTTATAATTAAAATCGAAATCTTAGAAAAGTACCTTTGAAGCGTGCACTCAGGTGATTCTCTTGTATGCCTCAAGACTTTGACTTCACATTGTGTGAGCAACGAACTAGATGCCAATTAATCAGCCAATCACCACAATCCACCTGCTAGAAAATTCTAGCACCGCTGCACCTGACACGTACTGTAAATGCACCACCTGGAGAGAGAAAGATACGCGCAGCTGGTGTAAAACAAGCCCAAAATTTCAGACAACGCAGTTCAAAAAGCAGCCGTAATTATCTCCAAAAATCCGACTTGGAGAGAGAAAGTTTTCTCTCTCCAGGATTTTCTATCACTAGTTTTCTTGTCCTGAAAACTTATGAAATTGTATATCTTGAATAGCTAATCCCTTTTCTATATATAGAGTTGCAAGACAGACCCCAAGTTGGTTTAGGATTGGTCTTCCTAATGGGTTTAGGTAATTAATTAGTTTCCAAATCCAATTAGGTAACCAATCTGATAGGATAAACCAAATCCTACTAGATTTCCTAATCTCTAGGATTTTCTAATTCTAATTGAAACTTAAGACTTAATTAATTAATTAAATAATTCCACTTTGTTAATTACTCAATTAACCCTTATAAATAATTAATCAATTAATTAATTCTACCCATTCAATTAACCCATTACAAAATTAATTGTACCACTAACGGATTAATTTTGGCACTACCATCCTACACCAGAATTGCTTCCGGAACAACTTAATTAAATTATATTCATAATCTCCCCACATCAAAGGTATAGTGCTCGTTAATATATTAATTTACTGATAAATTAATTAATTAACCTCTTTAATTCCGAGACTAGTACCACTCGACCTTTTTACTATACAGGACATAAGTCCACCGACCGGGTTTAGTATAATAAACTTTATGAGCTCATCTCGGGAGCACCATCACCCGGATGCAACAGTACATGGTTTCCTTTCCACAAGCAGCAGCACACCAAGTAACTAAACACGCGCACCCAACCTACCGAGACTATTGGTCACAATTGACCTCACCCTTTGGCAGATCAAAGTACACTATGTCTAATCCTCATGTCTGCTCGAGTCTAGGGATTAAGAGATAGAATGCCAAGAATGATTTGTCTATTAGATCAGTACAAGATAAATCACTCTTAAAGGTCAAGTTCAATACGCCCCGGGCATATCTATATGATTCAATTAGTTTAGACAAACCAATTATCCGAATCACATAATAACCTAAACCGATAGTTTGTCCAAAATTGTCTTGGTTACGAACCTCATTTATATATTATGTCTTTCAACCAATGATGAGATCTACTGTGTAGCACAAGGCATCTCATCATCTACTTATATAATACAAATGGACAATTAATGTACAACAAGATATAACCAAAACATAAATCAATATATTACTAGGAAAAAGTACAACACAAGCATAGCTTATGTATTGAACTCCCACAGTGGGTGGGCTTGCGGGTTGGCATTAGGGCCTTTCTCCATTCGGATGAGTCAAGCCCCGAGATCGCTAGATTATGAATTTATGAGTAAGATGACTAGAGCAAGTTCAACTAGGATAAATGCGACACCCTCTCCATCTGAGGCGCACTATCCTGAGGTAACAAACTCAGAAGTCACATAATGGCATACACTTAGTGTACGATCTGTAGTATTCCTCCCAAGAGGTTACGCTGCTTATTTATACGGCTGAAAGCACCGTCTTTTAGCTACATTGATCAATAGATCGTTTGGTCAGATAGTGTAGTTAATGAACTTGGTTATTCTCAAATGAATGTGGGTTAGCGTAAATGTCCACACTGCATGGCTTGCGAGAATCCTCGTGGATGAGATGTTAGTGGATTATAATTATTGTTTTTGAGAGAAGTCAATAATTAATAGAATTTCATGTTTTCAAAATTCTAGGTTAATAACTGAAACATTGTCTGTTTGTTAATTTTACATTTTTATCGATATGGCATTCAACCCCTTAGCTACTATTTTGAAAGACAACAAATTAACTGGAACTAATTATGTCAATTGGAATTGGAACTTGGACATTGTCCTGACGGCTGAGCAGTATAAGTTTGTGCTCATCGAAGTATGTCCAGATGTGCCTGATGAGAACTCTCCTCAAGAGGATAGGGATACCTATGCCCGATGGAGATGACGCGGTGCTATATTTTGGCCTCTGTGTCAAATGTGCTGCAATATCAACTTCATCCCATGGTCTATACCTTCAACATGATGGCTAACCTGGGAGAGATGTGGGTTCGCACTTATTCGATTTACCACACAACAAAAATTTCTAATTAAAAGCGGTATCTTAGAAAAGTACCTTTGAAGCGTGCACTCATGTGATTCTCTTGTATGTCTCAAGACTTTGACTTCACTGTGGGCAATGAACTAGAAGTCAATTGATCAGCTAATCACCACAATCCACCAGCTAGAAAATTCTAGCACCCTTGCACCTGGCACTTACTGTAAACGCACCGCCCGGAGAGAGAGAAAGCTGCACGCAGCTGGTATAAAAGTGGCCAAAAAATTCGGCCAAGGGGAAGAAAAACCAGCCGCAATATTTGCCCAAAAATTTGACTTGGAGAGAGAAACTTTTCTCTCTCTAGGATTTTATCTTTCTAGTTGTCTTGTCTTGAAAACTTATAGAATTGTATGTCTTGAATAGCTAATCCTTTGTCTATATATAGAGTTAAAAGAGAGACCCCAAGTTAGTTTAGGATTGGTCTTCCTAATAGGTTTAGGTAATTAATTAGTTTCCAAATCCATTTAGGTAATCAATCTGATAGGATAAACCAAATCCTACTAGATTTCCTAATCTCTAGGATTTCTTAATTCCAATTGAAACTTAAGACTTAATTAATTAAATAATTCCACTTTGTTAATTACTCAATTAACCCTTATGAATAATTAATCAATTAATTAATTCTACATATTCAATTAACTCAGTACAAAATTAATCGTACCATTAACGGATTAATTTTGGCACTACCATCCTACACCAGAATTACTTTCGGAATAACTTAATTAAATTATATTCATAATCTCCACACATCAAAGATATAGTGATCAATAATATATTAATTTACTGATAAATTAATTAATTAACCTCTTTAATTCTGAGACTAGTACCACTCTACCTTTTTACTATACCGGATATAAGTCCACCAGCCAGGTTTAGTATAATAAACTTTACGAGCTCATCTCGGGAGCACCATCACCCCAGACGCACCAGTACATGGTTCCCTTTCGACAAGTAGCATCACACCAAGTAACTAAACACGCGCACCTAACCTATCGAGACTATTAGCCACAATTGACCTCACCCTTTGGCAGATCAAAGTACACTATGTCTAATCCTCATGCCGGCTCGAGTCTAGGGATTAAGAGATAGAATACCAAGAATGATTTGTCTATTAAATCAGTACAAGACAAATCATTCTTAAAGACCAAGTTCAATACGCCCCGGGCATATCTATGTGATTCGATTAGTTTAGACAAACCAATTATCTGAATCACATAATAACCTAAACTGACAGTTTGTCCAAAGCTGTCTCAATTATGAACCTCATTTATATATTATGTCTTTCAACCAATGATGAAATCTACTGTGTCACACAAGACACCTCATCATCTACTTACATAATACAAATGGACAATTAATGCACAACAAGATATAACCAAAAAATAAATCAATATATTACTGGGAAAAAGTACAACACAAGCATAGATTATATATTCAACTCTAACAATTAGAAAAGTTAGCAAACTTATTTTTTCTGGTTCATTAGCTGACAATTTATTTATAATTAAATCAAACTCCCCTGTTGTGCAAAACATAGAGATAATAGCATATCATCTAACACTAATAAGAGGAAAGAACCTTCTAAAATGAATCAAACCTATCTTTGGCATCTCAGGCTAGGTCATATAAACTTTAGTAGGATTCACAGGTTGGTTAATGATGGACCTTTAAGTTCATTAGAGATTAACAGTTATTCAACCTGCGGATCTTGCTAAGGTAAGATGACCAAGAGACATTTTAAGGCAAAAGGTTATAGATCCAAAAAAGTATTAGAATTGATTCATTCTGACTTGTGTAGACCAATGTTGGTCTAAGCACGAGGTGGGTTTGAGTATTTCGTGTCGTTCACGGATAATTACTCAAAGTACAAATATATTTCCATTCTACGCCACAAGTTTGAATGCTTCAGTAAATTCAAAGAGTATCGGGCAGATGTGGAGAAACATCAAGACACTACAATCAGATCGTGGTGGTGAGTACCTGTCCTACAAATTTTGAGAATACCTCAGCGACGTCGGAATTCAGTCTCAGTTGTCTGCACCTGGCAGACCACAACAGAACGGTGTGGCAGAAAAAAGGAATCAAACTCTAATGGAAATAATTAGGTCAATGGTGAGCTATAATGATTTGCCGAATTCGTTCGGGTATATGCCTTGGAAACAACAATGTTTATCCTAAATCTTGTGCCATCTAAAATCGTGCATTCAACCCCAGTAGAGTTGTGGAACGGGCGTAAGCCCAATCTAAGACATCTCAAAATTTGGGGTTACCCAGCACCTGTGCTTAAGGCAGATGCAGCTAAGTTAGATGCAAGAACGAAAGTAATGTTGTTTGTAGGATATCCTAGGGGAACAAAAGGTGGTCTGTTTTATAGTCCCAAAGATTAGAAGGTGATAATTAACACTAACACCAGGTTTTTAGAGGAAGACTATATTCTAGATCACAAGCCCAAGAACAAGATAGTACTAGAAGAGTTTAGCAAACAATCTGATAATCCTGATGCACCAGCACAAGTAGATACACCACACACTGCACAAGATATCACAGATGACGCGCCTACACAGGTGGTGCCTCATCGTAGTGGGAGTGTTGTGAGACAGCCCGACAGATTCATTGGCTTTGGAGAGGCTTCAGACCTAGTGTTGGAGTTGAGTACATAAGCTATGCTTGTATTTGTTGGAGTAGAATACATAAGCTATGCTTGTATTGTACAGTTTCCCAGTTTAATATATCGATTTGTGTTTCAGTCCTATTTTGTTGTGCATGTTTATGTCCATTTATATTATGTAAGTAGATGATGAGGTGTCTGGTGTGACACAGTAGATCTCATCATTGGTTGAAAGACATAATATATAAATGAGGTTCGTAACCGAGACAGCTTTGGACAAACTGTCGGTCTAGGTTATTATGTGATTTAGATAATTAGTTTGTCTAAACTAATTGAATCATATAGATATGCCCTGGGTATATTGAACTTGACTCTTAGGAATGATTTGTCTTGTACTGATTTAATAGACAAATCGATCCTTGTATTCTATCTCTAAATCCCTAGACTCGAGTGGGCATGAGGATTAGACATAGTGTACTTTGATCTGCCAAAGGGTGAGGTCAATTGTGGCCAATAATCTCGGTAGGTTAGGTGCGCGTGTTTAGTTACTTGGTGTGCTGCTGTTTGTCGAAAGGAAACCATGTACCGGTGCGTCCGGGGTGATGGTGCTCCCGAGATGAGCTCGAAATGTTTATTATACTAAACCCGGCCGGTGGACTTATGTCCGGTATAGTAAAAAGGTTGAGTGGTACTAGTCTCGGAATTAAAGAAGTTGATGAATTAATTTATCAGTAAATTAATGAATTAACGAGCACTATATATTTGATGTGGGGAGATTATGAATATAACTTAATTAAGTTGTTCCGGAAGCAATTCTGGTGTAGGGTGGTAGTGCCATAATTAATCCGTTAGTGGTACGATTAATTATGTACTGGGTTAATAACAAAGGTAGATTTAATTAATTGAGAAATTAATTAATCCTTGTGTCAGTTGGTTGTGAATCATCCCAGGAACTGGTTTGGGATAAGTGAATCCCTGTGTCAGTTAGGAGTGATTCATCCCAGGAACTGGATTGGGATAAGTGAATCCCTGTGACAGTTGGGAGTGTATCAGTCCAGGAACAGGATTGAAGGAAACAGAATCTGTATCAGTCCAGAAACAGGATTGAAGGAAAACAGAAACCCAGTAGGAAGACCAATCCTAAACCAACTTGGAGTCTCTCTTGTAACTCTATAAATAGACAAGGGATCAGTCATTCAGAATACAACAATAACACAATTAATCCACAGAATTTCTAGAGAGAGAAAACGTTTCTCTCTCCAAGTCGAATTTTCAAGAAAGTGTGCAGCTGGTTTTTGGGTTTCTAGTGGCTAAAATTTTGGCCTTGGTCTATACCAGCTGCACGTAGCTTTATCTCTCTGCGGGCGGTGCGTTTATAGTACGTGCCAGGTGCTGCGGGGCTAGAGTTTTCTAGCAGGTGGATTGTGGTGAGTAGCTGATCAATTGACTTCTAGTTCATTGCCCACACAACGTGAAGTCATAGTCTTGAGGCATACAAGAGAATCACCAAGTGCACGCTTCAAAGGTACTTTTCTAAGATTCCGCTTTAATAGAAATTTTTGTTGCGTGGTAAATCGAGCAAGTGCAAACCCAGATCCTACCAAAATCCTTTCAATTGGTATCAGAGCCTGGTTTAGGGGGTTCTGTGCTTGTTCGATTTATTACATGGTTTTATTTGCAGATGGTTTAGAATCCCGACTATTATGGTTACGTTTGTATGGGTTTTAATTAAACTCCGGGACTTGTCCGGATTTAATTTTATTATGAATGTTTGTAATAGTTTAACCACGTGCTGGAAGCCGTGTAGGATTAGATCAAATCTATAGTAGGATTTTTTCTATGTAATTTTGATTATTTAATTTTCCTAGAATGCCTTGTAGTAGGAAAATTGTTTTTTATGTAATCGAAGGCGTTATGGTGGGCAACTTGGATTCGTGGGTTTTGGGTTATCATGAATTTGAAGAAACCCAGGAAAACCCAGAACGAATTGCAAGAAGACCAAATAACGTGGAAAAAGCGAAGGAGGAGTTGGCGGCAGGAGGCGACGCCGGCAACGTTTGCCGGCAGCAAAATCGCCGGCCGGCAGGCCAAAAAGGCAGCAGCAGGCAGCAGCAGCGCGCAGCAGTCGCTGCACGCAGCAGCTGCTGCGCGCTGCTGCTGGGCGCGGGCCCGTGCGCTGGGTCTCGCGCACGGCCCGTGCGGCCTGTGCGCGCGGGCAGTGCGGCCCTCGGGCCGTGCTGCGGCCCGGGCCACCCGTTCGGGCTGTTTGGGCTGTTTTTGACCCGTTTTTCCTCCAGTTTTCGTTTTTTGAAATTCAAGACTCTCTCCATCGAGTGACGTGTCGGGACACGAGATCAAGGCAGATGATGGAAGCAATTAAAACCATAATAGTCGGGGAATTTATTTTTTCGAATTTATTTCCCGTTTTTATTGTTTTAATTTTTATGCTTTATTTTTATGCTGTATTTTAGATGCATGAATTAAAGCATGTCTGGTTTTATGGTTGCACATAACTTAGGTTAGTAATTGCATGTTAAAACTGGAAAAACCCTCAATTTGGAAATCTAAGTGGGAGCGGGTTGTGTTATATCCCTATGGCCACCATTACGGGTTTATATGCGATGTGGGTGGGCTTGCGCGTTGGCATTAGGGCCTTCCTCCATTCGGATGAGTCCAGCCCTGAGATCGCTAGACTATGAGCTTCTGAGTAAGATGACTAGAGCGAGTTTAACTAGGAGAAATGCGACACCCTCTCCATCTGAGGTGCACTATCCTGAGGTAACAAACTCAGAAGTCACGTAATGGCACACACTTAGTGTACGATCTTCAGTATTCCTCCCGCAAGGTTACGCTGCTTACTTGTACGGCTAAAAGCACCGACTATTAGTTACATTGATCAAAAGATCGTTGGTCAGATAGTGTAGTTAATGAACTTGGTTCTTCTCAAACGAATGTGGGTTAGCGTAAACGTCCACACTGCGTGGCTTGCGAGAATCCCTGTGGATGAGATGTTGGTGGATTAATATTATTGTTTTGAGGGAAATCAATAATTAAATTGAATTTTCATCTTTTTCAAAAATTCTAGCATATATAACTGAAACACTGTTTGTTTACTTTCCAGTTTAAATCGATATGGCATTAAATCCTTTAGCTGCAATTTTCAAAAACAACAATGTAACTGGAACTAATAATGTCGATGGAAGTCGTAACATGGACATTGTCCTTAGGGCTGAGAGCGCTCCTGTGAGAGATCGTGTCATTGAAATGATTAGTAACATCAACAAGGTTGAGGTAGGAGGAGGCGAAATCGTTGGTGAAACCAAAGTCGATATTGTCCTCCAGAGCTTGCCTCAAAGCTATGAGCGGATTCGGTTGAACTACAACATAAGTAAGATGTTGTTGAGTTCATCCGAGCTCTTGGCAGAGTTGATGGCGGCTCAAAGCTATGAGCGGATTCGGTTGAACTACAACATAAGTAAGATGTTGTGGAGTTCATCCGAGTTCTTGGCAGAGTTGATGGTGGCTAAAAGTCTTCTTCAAAAGAAGAAGCGAGCTTTAGTCACAGTCGAAGCTTTAGAATCTTCTTCTGAGCCTGAGGCTGGAAAGAAGAAGAGAAAGCTCGAGGGAGTAGCTAAAAAGGCAGAAATTGTGCCTAAGCCAGATATTGCAAAGAAGAAGTTGAAATACAAGTGCTTCAAGTGCAATAAGATGGGACGTAGGAAAGCGGATTGTCCAAAGCTTATAAGTACGATAAATTATGCCTTAATTACTGAGACATGTTTAGCGGTGATTCCCACAGATACTTGGTGTGTGGATTCAGGTGCCACTGACCATGTTTGTAATTCTTTGCAAGGGTTCCAAGTAACCCAGAAGCTTAGAGAAGGCGAATTGGATATCTACTTGGGCGACACTACAAGAGTGTCAGTAGAAGTAGTGGGAGTAGTTAAGTAGAATTTCGAAAATTCTAGCTTGGAGTTAGTTAATTGTGTTTATGTATCGAGTTTTAGAAAGAACTTGATTTCGGTTTCTAAACTCTTGAAGAACGGGTATAAGTTTATTTTTTCTGATGACTGTGTTGTTATTAGAAGAAATGGAAAACTTATTTGTTCTGGTTCATTGGCGGACAATTTGTTTGTGGTTAACTCTAACTCCCCTGTTGCGCAAAACATAGATATAGATAGCTCAGAATCTAACATTAATAAGAGGAAGAAACCTTCTGAAATGAATCAAACCTATCTTTGGCATCTAAGGCTAGGTCATATAAACCTTAGCAGGATTCAGAGGTTGGTCAATGATAGACTTTTGGGTTCATTAGATATTGACAGTTATGCAACCTACGAATCTTGCTTGGAAGGTAAGATGACCAAGAGACCTTTTAAAGCAAAAGGCTATAGAGCTAAAGAAGTATTAGAGTTGATTCATTCTGACTTGTGTGGACCTATGACGGTCCAGGCACGAAGGGGATATGAGTATTTCGTGACATTCACGGATGATTACTCTAGGTACGGATACATTTACCTAATGCACCACAAGTCCGAATGTTTTGGCAAGTTCAAAGAGTTTCGGGCAGATGTGGAGAAGCATCATGGTAAGAGTATCAAGACACTGCGTTCAGATCATGGTGGGGAGTACCTGTCCCATGAATTTCGAGATTACCTCACTGAGGTAGGAATTCAGTCTCAGTTGTCTGCACCTGGCACGCCACAGCAGAATGGTGTAGCAGAAAGGAGGAACCGAACTCTTATGGAAATGGTTAGGTCCATGATGAGCTATAGTGATTTGCCAAGTTCGTTCTGGGGATATGCCTTGGAAACGGCAATGTATATTCTTAATCTTGTACCATCTAAAACCGTGCCTTCAACCCCAGTAGAGTTGTGGAACGGGCAGAAGCCCAGTCTAAGACATCTCAGAATTTGGGGCTGCCCAGCACATCTGCTTAAGGCAGATACGGCTAAGTTAGATGCAAGAACAGAATTAATGCTGTTTGTAGGATATCCTAGGCGAACGAAAGGTGGTCTATTCTATAGTCCTAAAGATCAGAAGGTGGTGGTAAGTACCAACGCTAGATTTTTAGAAGAGGACTATGTCTTAGATCACAAGCCCAAGAGTAAGATAGTACTAGAAGAGCTTAGACAACAAACTACTAATCCTGATGTACCAGCACAAGTAGATACACCACACACTGCACATGAGATCACAGATGATGCGCCTACACAGGCGGTGCCTCGTCGTAGTGGGAGGTTTGTGAGATAGCCAGACAGGTTCATTGGCATGGGAGAGGCTTCAGACCTGGTCCCAGGTGTGCCTGAACCTGACCCAGTTAACTATAATGAGGTGCTTCGAGATAAAGATGCAGAATCTTGGCGTAAGGCAATGATATCCGAGATGGGGTCAATGGACCACAATCAAGTCTGGGAGCTTGTGGACCTGCCTGATGGGTTTAAGCCCATTGGATGCAAGTGGGTCTACAAACGTAAGAGAGGACCTGACGGGAAGGTGGAAACCTTCAAAGCTAGGCTGGTGGCGAAGGGGTATACTCAGAAAGCGGGAATCGATTATGAGGAAATCTTCTCCCCGGTAGCCATGCTTAAGTCGATCCGGATTCTCTTGGCCATAGCTGCTCATATGGATTATGAGATTTGGCAGATGGATGTCAAGACAGCTTTCCTGAACGGAAGTCTTGAGGAAACCATCTTTATGCAGCAACCAGAGGGATTCATTGAAAAAAGCCAAGAGCATAAGGTTTGCAGGCTTAAGAGGTCTATTTATGGACTTAAGCGGGCATCCAGATCTTAGAACATCCGGTTTGATGAGGTAATCCAGTTCTTTTGGATTTACTCAGTGTCCGGATGAGCAATGTGTGTATCGCAAACGTGATGGAAACTCAGTGGTGTTTCTTGTGCTTTACGTAGATGACATTCTATTGATTGGCAACAACAAGAAAGTGTTATCAGACGTAAAGGCATGGCTGTCCAAGCAATTTGATATGAAGGACTTAGGGGAAGCGGGACATATCCTTGGGATCAAGATTATTCGAGATCGTAGGAAACGTTCACTAACGCTCTCCCAAGCTTCATACATAGACACGATTCTGGCCCGTTTTAACATGCAGAACTCCAAGAAAGGTTTTCTACCTTTCAGGCACGGAGTGTTTCTATCTAAGGAGCAGTCTCCTAAGACTGTTGAGGAGATAGAGACCATGAAGACAGTTCCATATGCTTCGGCAGTAGGAAGTCTCATGTATGCAATGTTGTGTACGAGGCCTGATATCTATTATGCCGTTGGCATGATGAGCAGATATCAGAGTAATCCTGGGAAAGCTCATTGGGAGGCAGTAAAATGCATTCTCAAGTATTTGCGCAGAACGAGGGACCAAGTTCTGGTCTATCAAGCATCTAAGCTGGTACCCCGAGGTTACACTGATTCAGATTTCCAAGGCGACAGGGACAAGAGCAAGTCTACCTCAGGGTATGTGTTTACTCTAGGAGGTGGAGCCATAGTTTGGCGGAGTGTCAAGCAGAAATGCGTGGCGGACTCTACCATAGAGGCTGAGTATGTTGCCGCATCAGAGGCAGCGAAAGAAGCAGTATGGCTCAAGAACTTCCTAGTGGACTTAGATGTGATTCCTAGTTTGCAGAAGTCTATCACGGTTTATTGTGATAACAACGGTGCAGTTGCAAACTCGAAAGAACCACGAGCCCACAAGGCGAGTAAACATATACAGCGCAAGTACCACCTGATACGAGACATCGTAAAGAGGGTAGACGTGGTCGTAGCTAAGATAGCATCAGAGGATAACCTTGCAGATCCGTTCACAAAATCATTGACTTCTAAAGTCTTTGAGGCTCACGTGAAGGGCATGAGGATCAGATGCTTAGGAGAGCCTTGACAATTTTTCTAGATAGATAGCAGCAGATTGGGTAGGATTGTATGTAGTTGTATACTTAAAGCACAGCTTAAGTATTAGTGGGAGATTGTTGGAGTAGAATACATAAGCTATGCTTGTATTGTACAGTTTCCCCGTTTAATATATCGATTTGTGTTTCAGTCATATTTTGTTGTGCATGTTCATGTCCATTTATATTATGTAAGTAGATGATGAGGTGTCTGGTGTGACACAGTAGATCTCATCATTGGTTGAAAGACATAATATATAAATGAGGTTCGTAACCGAGACAGCTTTGGAAAAACTGTCGGTCTAGGTTATTATGTGATTCAGATAATTAGTTTGTCTAAACTAATTGAATCATATAGATATGCCCAGGGCATATTGAACTTGACTCTTAGGAATGATTTGTCTTGTACTGATTTAATAGACAAATCGATCCTTGTATTCTATCTCTAAATCCCTAGACTCGAGTGGGCATGAGGATTAGACATAGTGTACTTTCATCTGCCAAAGGGTGAGGTCAATTGTGGCCAATAATCTCGGTAGGTTGGGTGCGCGTGTTTAGTTACTTGGTGTGCTGCTGTTTGTCGAAAGGAAAACATGTACCGGTGCGTCCGGGGTGATGGTGCTCCTGAGATGAGCTCGAAATGTTTATTATACTAAACCCGGCCGGTGGACTTATGTCCGGTATAGTAAAAAGGTCGAGTGGTACTAGTCTCGGAATTAAAGAAGTTGATGAATTAATTTATCAGTAAATTAATGAATTAACGAGCACTATATCTTTGATGTGGGGAGATTATGAATATAATTTAATTAAGTTGTTCCGGAAGCAATTCTGGTGTAGGGTGATAGTGCCATAATTAATCCGTTAGTGGTACGATTAATTATGTATTGGGTTAATGACAAAGGTAGATTTAATTAATTGCGAAATTAATTAATCCTTGTGTCAGTTGGTTGTGAATCATCCCAGGAACTGGTTTGGGATAAGTGAATCCCTGTGTCAGTTGGGAGTGATTCATCCCAGGAACTGGATTGGGATAAGTGAATCCCTGTGACAGTTTGGAGTGTATCAGTCCAGGAACAGGATTGAAGGAAACAGAATCTGTATCAGTCTAGAAACAGGATTGAAGGAAAACAGAAACCTAGTAGGAAGACCAATCCTAAACCAACTTGGAGTCTCTCTTGTAACTCTATAAATAGACAAGGGATCAGTCATTCAGAATACAACAATAACACAATTAATCCACAGGATTTCTAGAGAGAGAAAACGTTTCTCTCTCCAAGTCGAATTTTCAAGAAAGTGTGCAGCTGGTTTTTGGGTTTCTAGTGGCTAAAATTTTGGCCTTGGTCTATACCAGCTGCACGTAGCTTTCTCTCTCTGCGGGCGGTGCGTTTATAGTACGTGCTAGGTGCTGCGGGGCTAGAGTTTTCTAGCAGGTGGATTGTGGTGAGTAGCTAATCAATTGACTTCTAGTTCGTTGCCCACACAACGTGAAGTCATAGTCTTGAGGCATACACGAGAATCACCAAGTGCACGCTTCAAAGGTACTTTTCTAAGATTCCGCTTTAATAAAAATTTTTGTTGCGTGGTAAATCGAGCAAGTGCAAACCCAGATCCTACCAAAATCCTTTCAGTATTGTAATTTTTCCCAGTAATATATCGATTTATGTTTTGGTTATATCTTGTTGTGCATGATATGTCCATTTAAATTATGTAAGTAGATGATGAGGTGTCTTTTGTAACACAGTAGATCTCATCATTGGTTGAAATACATAATATATAAATGAGGTTCGTAACTGAGATAGTTTTTGACAAAATTGTCGGTTTAGGTTATTATGTGATTCGGATAATTGGTTTGTCTAAACTGATTGAATCAAATAGATATGCCTAGGGTGTATTGAACTTTACCATTAGGAATGATTTTTCTTATACTGATTTAATAGACAAATCATTCTTGTTATTCTTTCTCTTAATCCCTAGACTCGAGCGGGCTTTAGGTCAATTGTGGCCAATAATCTCGGTAGGTTGGGTACGCGTGTTTAGTGGATTGGTGTGCTACTGCTTGTCGAAAGGAAACCATGTACCGGTGCGTCCGGGGTGATAGTGCTCCCGAGATGAGCTCGTTATGTTTATTATACTAAACCCAGCTGGTGGACTTATGTCCGGTATAGTAAAAAGGTCGAGTGGTTCTAGTCTCGGAATTAAAGAGGTTAATTAATTAATTTATCAGTAAATTAATATATTAACAAGCACTATATCTTTGATGTGGGGAAATTATGATTATAATTTAATTAAGTTATTTCGGAAGCAATTCGGGTGTAGGATGGTAGTGCCATAATTAATCCGTTAGTGGTACGATTAATTATGTATTGGGTTGCTGACAAAGGTAGATTTAATTAATTAAGTAATTAATTAATCCTTTTGTCAGTTGGATGTGAATCATACTAGGAGTTGGTTTGGGATAAGTGAATCCCTGTATCAGTTGGTTGTGAATCATACAAGAAACTGGTTTGGGATAAGTGGATCCCTGTATCAGTTGGATGTGTTTCAGTCCAGGAACAGGATTGAAGGAAACCAAAATCCCAGTAGGAAAGCCAATCCTAAACCAACTTGGGGTCTCTCTTGTAACTCTATATATAGACGAGGGATTAGCTATTCAAGATATACAATTCATAAGTTTTCAAGAAAAGAAAACTTAGAGAGAGAAAATCCTAGAGAGAGAAAATTCTCTCTCTCTAAAATTCTGATTTTACAAGCTTTGGGGCTGCCAAATTTTCCTTCAAATATTTGGTGGCTCGTGTAGATTTTTCTCTCTCCGGGCAGTGCGTTTACAGTACTTGCCAGGTGCAGCGGTGCTGGAATTTTCTGGCAGGTGGATTATGGTGATTAGCTGATCAATTGGTTTCTATATCGTTGCCCACACAACGTGAAATCAAAGTCTTGAGGCATTCAAGAGAATCAACTAAGTGCACACTTCAAAGGTATTTTTCTAAAGTTCCGTTTTTAATTGGAAGTTTTTGTTGTGTGGTAAATCGAATAAGTGCAAACCCAGATCCTGTGGAATGTTATTTCAAAAGGGTTGGACTAGTATCTAGGCCTAGCCAGAGATTCTGATTCTGGAATGCATAGCACAAAAGTGAGTTTCTGGCTAGGCCCGGGCAGATAATCTTTCACCTAGTCCCGGACACACTTGAGCCTGACCAAGTGAACTATAATGAGGCTCTCTAAGATAAAGATGCAGGATCTTGGCGAAAAGAAATGATACACGAGATGGGGTTGATGGACCACAGTCAAGTCTGGGAGCTTGTGGACCTGCCTGATGAGTTCAAGCCCATTGGATGTAAGTGGGTCTACAAACGCAAGAGAGGACCTCACGGAAAGGTGAAAACCTTTAAAGCTAGGCTTGTGGTGAAGGTGTATACTTAGAAATAGAGAATCGATTATGAGAAAACCTTCTCCTCGGTTTCCATGCTTATATTGATCCGGATTATCTCGGCCATAGCTGCTCATTTAGATTATGAGATATGGCAGATGGATATCAAGACAGTTTTCCTTAACGGAAGTCTTGAGGAAACCATCTTCATCCAGCAACCAGAGGGATTCGTTGAAAAAGGCCGAGAGCATAAGGTTTACAGGCTTAAGAGGTCCATTTAGGGACTTAAGCAGGCATCAAGATCTTGGAACATCCAGTTTGATGAGGTAATCCAATCATACAGATTTACTCAGTGCCCGGATGAACAATGTGTATACCGTATACGTGATGAAACGAGGTGGTGTTTCTTGTGCTTTACGTAGATGACATTTTACTGATTGCTAAGAGTAAGAAAATTTTATTTGACATAAAGGCATAACTGTCAAAGCAATTTGATATAAAGGACTTAGGAGAAATGGGACATATCTTTGGGATCAAGATAATTCGAGATTGCAGGAAATGTTCACTAATGCTCTCTCAAGCTTCATACATAGATACGATTCTGGCCCATTATAACATGCAATATTTCAAGAATGGTTTTCTACCTTTCAAGCACGGAGTGCATATGTCTAAAGAATAGTCTTCCAAGATTGTTGAGGAGATAGAGACCATGAAGACAGTTCCTTATGCTTCAGCAGGAGGAAGTCTCATGTATGCCTTGTTGTGTACGAGACCTGATATCTGTTATGCCGTTGACATTGTAAGAAGATATCGGAGTAACCCCGAGAAAGCTCATTGGAAGGAAGTAAAATGCATTCTCAAGTATTTGCGCAGAAAGAGAGACCAAGTGTTGGTTTATTAGGTGCCTGAGCTAGTACCTCAAGGTTACAAAGATTGAAATTTTCAAGGCAACAGAGACAAAAGCAAGTCTACCTCAGGGTATGTGTTTACTTTGGGAGGTGGAGCCATAGTTTGGTGGAGTGTCAAGTAGAAATACGTGGTGGACTCTACTTTGTAGGCTGAATACTCAGTCACATCAGAGGTAGCGAAGGAAGCAGTATGGCTCAAGAAATTCCTGTGGACTTAGATGTGATTCCTGGTTTGCAGAAGTCTATCAAAGTGTACTGTGATAACAACAGTGTAGTAGCAAACTCGAAGTAACCACCAGCCCACAAGGCGAGTAAATACATACAATGCAAGTATCACCTGATACGAGATATCTTCTAGAGGGAAGACGTGGTCGTGGCAAAGATAACATCAGAGGATAACCTTGCAGATCCTTTCACGAAGACATTAACTTCAAAAGTCTTTGAGGCTCACGTGGAGGGCATGGGGATCACATACTTAGGAAAGCCTTGATAGTTTTTCTAGATATATACTTCAAGCTTGAATGTAGTTATATATACTTAAAGCACAACTTAATTAGTGGGAGATTGTTAGGTTTAAATGTTAGTTTTGAATACAGAAAAGCTATGGCTCGTATAAAAAACTAATATCCACAAATGATATATCATTTTATTTCAGTATTAAATTGTTCCATTATATCATAGAACTAGATAATGGGGTGTGGAAAGACACAGTAGATACCATTATTGGTTAAAGTATTGATATATAAAAAGTATGCTAGTAACTGAGATAGTCTGAACATACTATCGGTATAGGTTATCATGTGGTTTGGAAATTAGTTTATCTAGACTAATTAAAATCACACAGATATGCTTGGGGCATATTAAGCACAACCAGTTTGGATAGAGTTGACTTATACTGATCGACGTAGTCAATTCGGTCCTAGTATTCAGTCTCTCAATCCCGAGATTAGGACGGACACGAGAGTTAGATATCGTATGCTTTGATGTGCCAAAGAGTGTGGTCAATTAAAACAAAATGATATATCATCTGTGGATATTAGTTTTTGATACAAGCCATAACTTTTTTGTATTCAGAACTAGCAATCTCCCACTTATACTCACAGTTATGCTAAGAAGTATAAAAACTGTCCAACCCGCTATTACACTGCTATCATAATGAAGTTTACATAACACCTTTAAGCTCACTCACATGGCTCTCTCAAGAATTTGGCTCCCATGCCCTCCACATGTCTCTCAAAAACCTTTGGGGTCAATGCCTTTGTGAAAAGATCAGCAAGGTTGTCATCTGATGCTATATTTGCCACAGTCACGTCTCTCATTTTTACGATCTCTCGTATCAGGTGGTACTTGCGTTCTATGTGTTTACTCGCTTTGTGGGCTTGTGGTTCCCTCTAGTTAGCAACTGCACCATTGTTATCACAGTATACTGTGAGAGACATAGGCAACTCAGGAACCATATCTAAGTCTACCAGGAAATGCCATACAGCTTCTTTCGCTGCCTCTGATGTGGCAACGTACCCACCCTCCAAGGTGAAGTCCGCCACACATTTCTGATTGACACTCCACCATCCTATAGCTCCACCTCCTAAAGTAAACACAAACCCAGAGGTAGACTTACTCTTGTCCATATCACCTTGAAAGTCCGAATCTATGTAACCCAACGGTACAAGCTCCTACCCTCTATAAACTAGGACATAATCTCTCGTCTTGCGCAAGTACTTGAGAATGCATTTTACTGCCTCCCAGTGAGCCTTCCCAGGATTACGCTGATATCTGCTAACCATGCCAACGGCAAAGCAAATATCAGGCCTCGTACATAACATAGCAAACATGAGTTTCCAACAAGTGATCCCTCACTGAAGAGCCCTCAGCCATCCTAGCATTCATGAGTTTCCTTATAGCTGATTGCTTGGCTGCCCTGCTCTGATGTCCAAACATATCCATGAGGTTGAGCATAATATCATAAGCTGAGGTAAACAACTGATGCTGGTGCTACAGTACACTCGACATAGAAGCCAAGATGTAGCACCGGGTTATCTTATCAGCCTTCTGCCACCTCATATATGGCACTCACTGCTCAGGGGTGGAATCATCAGTGAGCACGTATTTGTAACCCTCAGCGATAAAGATAATGTACAGGTTATATTTCCAATCAATGTAATTTGCACCTGTAAATTTGTTCTGATTCAGTATGACAGCTAGCGGGTTGAACGACATATCAACAACTGAAAAATAAACAATTAGGTTTCAGTATTACTTTTTAGAAAATATTGATATCCTTAAAACAATATAATCACTCACTGACATCTCTCACACAGGCATTAATGCAGGTAACTTTAGGTCAACGTCTACGCCCACCCACATTCGTTTGAGAAGAACCTAAGTTCATTAATTCCATTATCTGACCAATAATCTTATGATCAATGAAATTAATAGTCGATGATTTTAGCCGTACATATAAATAGCATAACCTCTTAGGAGGAATACTACAAACGTTACACTAAGTGTATGCCATTATGTGACTTCTAAGTTTGTTACTTAGGATACTAATGTGCCATCATTTAGTGATATCTTTAGATTGAATACTTATCTTTAGGGAAGAAGGTCCTTGACCAGCGCGTCGGTTTAGCCCCCATCACATATGAATTCATAATGGAGGCCATAGGATATATACCAACCCACTCCAACTTAGATTTTTAAGTTTAAGGATGTTTACGTTTTAACATGCAATATCTTAACCATGGATATTCGCACCCAAAAAATCATTGGAGTTTTAATTTGCAAATAATCTACCTTAGTTAATTGCATGTACTTTAAAAATGGTTTGTTTTCGCTCATGCATAAAAATGAAAACACACAATCAACAAAAATACATAAATACGAGAAATACATAATTAAATATTTTTCAACTATTATGGCCTTCTCAATCTTTGATTCCTTTGATGCCTCGTTGACACGTCCCATCGCATCGCTCCCACTCGTTATTTGGATTCCTCTCAATTCGTTCGGGTTTTCTCAGTTTTCTACGTAATTAGAAATCACCTAAAATTACGATAAATCAAAACCCAAGAATACGAGTTCCCAAAATAACGTCTTCATCATAATACATAAATTCCTATATACAAAGGCATTTTTCTAGGAGTTTAAAGATGACAACATTAGATTAAATCCTACTACAAGATTTATCCAATCCTACACGGCTTCCAGCTCGTGGTTATTACTATTACTGACATTTCCATTCTGAAACAAAACGAGCCCGGACATATCCTGGATTTTAGAGTTGAGTACATAAGCTATGCTTGTATTATACATTTTCCCAGTTAATATATCGATTTATGTTTTAGTTATATTTTGTTATCCATTATTTGACCATTTATATTATGTAGTTAAATGATAAGGTGTTTTGTGTGACACAGTAGATCTCATCATTAATTAAAAGACATAATATATAAATGAGGTTCGTAACCGAGACAGTTTTTGACAAACTGTCGGTTTATGTTATATAGATATGCCCAGGGCGTATCGAAGTTGACCATTTAGAATGATTTGTCTTGTACTAATTTAATAGAGAAATCGTTCTTTGTATTCTATCTCCTAATCCCTAGACTCGAGCGACCGTGAGGATTAGACATAGTGTACTTTGATCTGCCAATGGGTGAGGTGAATTGTGGCCAAACGTCTCGGTAGGTTGGGTGCGCGTGTTTAGTTACTTGGTGTGCTGCTGCTTATCGAAAGGAAACCATGTACCGGTGCGTCCAGGGTGATGGTGCTCCCGAGATGAGCTCGTTATGTTTATTATACGAAACCCAACTGGTGGACTTATGTCCGGTATAGTAAAAAGGTCGAGTGGTACTAATCTCAGAATTAAAGAAGTTAATTAATTAACTTACCAGTAAATTAATAAATTAACGAGCGCTATATCTTTGATGTGGGGAGATTATGAATAAATTAATTAAGTTGTTTCGGAAGCAATTTTGGTGTAGGATGGTAGTGCCAAAATTAATCCGTTAGTGGTACGATCAATTTTGTAATGGGTTCATTGAATAAGTAGAATTAATTATTTAATTAATTATTATTAAGGGTTAATTAAGTAATTAACAAAATAGAATTATTTAAATGATTAATTAAGTCTTAAGTTTCAATTAGAACTAGGAAATCCTATAGATTAAGAAATGTAATTGGATTTGGTTTATCCAATTATATTAGTTACCTAATTGGATTTGGAAACTAATTAATTACCTAAACCCATTAGGAAGACCAATCCTAAATCAACTTGGGATCTCTCTTGTAACTCTATATATAGACAATGGATTAGCTATTCAAGATACACAATTCAATAGTTTTCAAGACAAGAAAACTTAGAGAGAGAAAATTCTGGGGAGAGAAAATTATATCTCTAAAATCTGAATTTTAGAGGCTTATTTGCGACTGGATTTTTCTCCAAATCCCGGTGGCGCGTGAAGCTTTCTTTCTCCAGCCTAGGCGGCGCATGGACATCACGCGCATGGCGATTGGTTGCTGAATTTTTCCCAGTGACACATTTGTGTGGATTTCTGACCAAATTGGTTGCTAGATCGTTGCCCACACAACGTGCAATCCAAGTCTTGAGGCATACTAGCTATCACCTGAGTAATCGCTTAAATAGATAATTCTTATACGTTCTCTTTGAATTAAGAATTTAGTTGTTACATGATAAATCAAATGAGTACAAACCAAGATCATATACAATGTTATTTTAAGCAAGGTCGGAATAGCGATTGTGCTAGAGTCTATGCCTGGTAAAGAATTCCGATTCTGGAATACTTAGCACGATAGTGAGTTTTTGACCGAGCCCAGGCAGATAATCATTCACCGGGGTTTATGAATGAAAAATAAATCTACCATAATAGCCAGGAATTAATAACAGCCTATTTAACGTATTGACAAAGCAAAAATAACAATGCCAAAACTAAGCC
Source organism: Knoxia roxburghii (assembly GCA_030378225.1). Taxonomy (NCBI): domain Eukaryota; kingdom Viridiplantae; phylum Streptophyta; class Magnoliopsida; order Gentianales; family Rubiaceae; genus Knoxia; species Knoxia roxburghii. The sequence continues at coordinate 35,794,897 of CM059415.1, read as the reverse complement.
GTGTAATAAATCGAACAGGTATAAGGCCAAAACACTCGCTCTGATACCAATTTGAAGGAAACAGATCTAGTATGAGGTAAACCAAAAATCTCACTTTTGTGCTATGCATTCTAGAATTGGAGACTTTCGATCTGGCCCAGACTCTAAAACATTTTCCCTGAACGGATCTTGGCTTATACTAATTCGATCTATTAAAATGACACGTAAAAATTGAATCTTTAAATTAAGCAGAAACCTTTAAAGATTATACCTTTGAAGTGTGTCCCAAGCGATAAGAATACCAAAACTCTGGGAAAGTGAAATCCACTCATAATCCAAAGAATAACTCCAAACAGCCTTGAACTTAGGTGGGCAAGTGACTACGAGGTGGCTAAAAGCACTGGTGAAGTTTCCAACGATACCCACTTCAAGAAACTCGCAAATCTGAAAAACAGATTTAGCCCGGCAACTAATCCTAATCTGAAAACCCACTTCAGGAATGACCTTTGGTCATAGATCTAGACTTTTGTGAACCTGAAGGAATAAGCCAAAGGATCAACACAATGAAGAGATCAAAACCCAAAAAGATAGCCGCCCAAAATCCACCAAAAACCGGCCTCTAATGCTCTTGCCAGAATTGCACTGGAATTGCGCGAAATCCAATGACGACACGGCAGAATACCAAGGGTTGGCCGATCAAAAGATGAAACTGAATGCCCACTTGAGTTATCTAGGATCTGGCCTTGAGTTTCTCAAAAAAGAAAGATCACAAACCGACTTCAAAAAAGAAACTTTAATGAAGGAAAAAAAGTTCTCTCTCTAGGCTTGTCTTTCTCACTCTAAGGCATTGCCTACAAGGTTTTTTATGCCTTACTAAAGTGCCTAACATTAGCTATTTATAGGGAGCTTCTTAGGAGACCTAGTGGGCTTTTGTGTTGGGTCTTAATATTTGACTTTCGTTGACCGCTTATTCTTCCCTAGACTAATCAACTCCAATCGAGCATTTCGAATTAATTTCTTAACCCACTTAGTTAATTAAATTTAATCGAACCCTTAGGATTAATTAATTCAATATGAATTAATTTCTTAACCCACTTAGTCAATTAAATATTAATTAAACCTTTAAGATTAATTAATTCACTTTGTCGATTAGTCAAGCACATAATTAGTCGTAAAAACTAACGGACCAATTATGGAACTACCGCTAAAAAATGACTTTACATCGCGCTCACTTTATTATTCTTCTATCTCTGCACATCAAAGATCTAGTACTCGTCGGTTCATCAATTTACTGACAAATTAATTCACCGACTTCTTGGTATCCGAGATTAGTACCACTCGACTTTCTCATTATACCGGATGTAAAGTCCACTAGCCAGATTTGATATAATAAAACTTAAGAGCATATCTCAGGAGCACCATCAACCCGACAAACTGGTACGTGAATTCCTTCGATTAGTAACGACACACAAAGAAGCTAAACACCGCATACCCAACTTACCGAGATTTAGGCCTCAATTGACCGCACCCTTTGGCAAATCAAAGCATAAGATATCTAACTCTCATGCCTGCTCCAATCTCTAGATTAAAAGATTAGAATACTAGTATCAAATTAACTATGTCGATCAGTACAAGTTAATTCAATCCAAACTGGTCATGCTCAATATGCCCCGGGCATGTTCGTATAATTTAATTAGTCTAGACAAACTAATTTCCAAATCATACGACAACCTATACTGATAATATGTTCAGACTATCTCAGTTACGAGTATTCTTTTTATATATCAATACTTTAACTAATAGCGAGATCTACTGTGCTTTTTTACACTTCGTTATCTAGTTTTATGATATAATGGAACACTTTTAATACTGAAACAAAATGATATGTCAACTGGGTATTAGTTTTTGATACAAGCAAATAGCTTTCTAGTATTCAAAACTAACCGGCATGTGGATCGAGTGGGGGGCGGCGCATGGGTGGTTGTCTCGGCTGCGCGTGATGTACAAGCACAGGCGGGGATGGTTCGCTGATTTTTTCGGCAAGCTTTTGTGGTGATTGCTGATCAATTGATCATTAGATTGTTTCTAACACAACATACGATCAAAGTCTTCTATCATAAAAGAGAATCACCTAAGTACACGCTTCAAGAGGTAATTCTTAAACTTTCGCTTTAATTAAGAATTAATTATTGCGTGATAAATTGAACAAGTGTAAGCTAAGATCCTGCGCAATGTTATTTCAAGCAAGGATTAGAATAGCGATTTTGATAGAGTCTAGGCCTGGTCAAGAATTACGATTCAGGAATGCATAGCAGGAAAGTGAATTTTTGACCGGACCCGGGCAGATAATCTTTCAGTGCTCACAGAAGTGTCCCTAGACACGCCTATTGATGCCTCCACTCCTAAGGAGAATGAAGCTCATAAAATGTGGAAGAAAGGTGATAAGATAACCAGGTGCTACATTTTGGCTTTTATGTCAAATGTGGTGCAGTACCAGCATCAGTTGATGACCTCAACCTATGATATGATGCTTAACCCTAAGGAGATGGTTGGGCATCGGGGCAGAGCAGCCAGGCAGACTGCTATGAGGAAACTCATGAATGCCAGGATGGTGTAAGTAACTTCTATGAGGGATCACATCTTGACATAATGGCAAACATCAATGATATCGAGGTATTGGGATGTGATATTGACTGAGAGTCTCAAGTTGATATCATTCTCAAGAGCATGCCACAAAGTTTTGAGCAGTTTTGGTTGAACTATAATATGAGTCAGCACTCTTATTCTCTTCCTGAGCTATTGACTTCATTGGTGTTAGCTGAAGGCCTCTTCGATGAGAAGAAGCAAGCTTTGACAACTGTCGGGCCTTCAGGATCTTCTTCTGGGCTCAAAGTCTGAAAGAGAAAAAAGAAGACCCAGAAGACTACTAATCATTGACCCAAGCCAGCTATTTCCAATAGGAACAAGTCGAAAGACAAGTGCTTCAAGTGTGGCAAGACAGGACATTGCAAGCCAGACTGCCCAAAGCTGAAAGGTATAAGCAATTTCACCTTTGTTACTGAGATATGTTTAGCAGAAATTCCCACAGATCCTTGGTGTGTGGATTCAGGAACCACTGATCATGTTTGTAATTCTTTGCAGGGTTCCAAGTAAATGGATGCTTAGAGATGGTGAGTTACAGGTCTACTTGGGAGATACTACCAGAGTATCAGTTGTTGCAGTGGGAGTCATCAAACTTATTTTCTCAAATAATGTTGTTTTAATTTTGAGAGATTGTCTTTATGTTCCTAGCTTTAGAAAGAACTTGCTTTCAGTTTATAAGCTTTTGAAGGATAATATGTTTGTTTTTTCTAATGACTCTGTTGATGTTAGAAAGAATAAGAAACTTATATGTTCCAGTTTATTGGTTCACAATCTTTTCTTAATTAAGACTAACTTCTCTGTAGTCCAAAACATTGAGATTAATGACACATCATCAAATCCTAGTAAGGGAAAATATGTTAGTTTTGAATACAGAAAAGCTATGGCTTGTATCAAAAACTAATATTCACAGATGACATATCTTTTTGTTTCAGTATAAATTTGTTCCTTTATTTCATAGAACTAGATAACGGGATGTGGACAGACATAGTAGATACCGTTATTGGTTAAAATATTGATATATAAAAAGTATGCTCGTAACCGAGATAGTCTGAACATACTATCGATATAGGTTATTGTGTGGTTTGGAAATTAGTTTATCTAAACTAGTTTAAATCACACAGATATGCCCGGGGTATATTGAGCACGACCAGTTTGGATAGAATTGACTTATACTGATCGGCGTAGTCAATTCGGTCCTAGTATTCCGTCTCTCAATCCCGAGATTGGGACGGGCGTGAGGGTTGGATATCGTGTGCTTTGATTTGCCAAAGAGTGAGGTCAATTGAGGCCAATACCTCGGTAAGTTGGGTATGCGGTGTTTAGCTTCTTACGTGCCGTTGCTAGTCGGAGGAATCCACGTACCGGTTCGCCGGGTGGATGGTGCTCCCGAGATGAGCTCGTAAGGTTATTATACTGAACCCGGCCGGTGAACTTTATGTTCGGTATAATTAAAGGACGAGTGGTACTAATCTCGGAAACCAAGAAGTCGGTGAATTAATTTGCCAGTAAATTGATAAACTGACGAGCACTAGATCTTAAATGTGGGGAGATAGAATAAAATATAATGGCGCGATGTAAATTCGTTTTCGAGCGGTAGTTCCATAATTGGTCCGTTAGTGGTACGACCGATTATGCATTTGACTAATCGACAAGGTAAATTAATTAATCCAAAAGGTTTAATTAATATTTAATCGACAAAGTGAATTTATAAATTAATTCGATTTTGAATTAATTAATTCTAAGAGTTCTATTAAATTAAATTAACAAAGTGGATTAAATAAATTAATTTAAATGGGTCGATTGAAGTTGATTAGTCGGGAAGACTTAGCGGTCAACGAAAGTCAAATTAAAAGGTCTAACTCGAGAGCCCATTAGGTCTCCTTAGAAGCTCCTTATAAATACAACTTGTTGGGCAAGAAATAAAAGAAGAAACTTGACACCCAAATAAAGGGTAGTGAGAGAAAGTTTAGCTTAGAGTGAGAAGTTCGTCTTCCTCGTCGAAACTTCTTCTTGAAGTCAGCTAAGAAAGCTTTCTTCTTTACGAAAAACTCAAGCCCATAAAACCCTAGTTTTTGCTGCTGCTTTTCCCGGCGCTGTGGGTTTATTCTGACTGCCCAGTTCGTTCGCCCAGTTCCGGCGCTGCTGGCTTTTCTTCCGCCTAGTTCCAGCGCCGTGGGTTCTTCATTTTGCCCAGTTCCAGCGTAGAAGGGACTTGCACTGTGGGGTCTTCGTTTTACCCAGTTCCAGCGCAGCAGGGATTTGCGCTGTGGGTTCTTCGTTTGCCCAGTTCCAGCGTAGCAGGGACTTCTTCGCCCAGTTCTGTGATTGGATTCCTTCTTGCGCGCTGATCCTGCCATTGCTGCGTTGATCTCTTGTTCATCTCGGTGATCTGCAGCAGTGGTGGTGCAGATCGTGGCGGGTTTTGGAGTCCGATCAAAGGGGCTGAATTGGTTTTCTAAAGGCGGCAGTTTGGGTGTTCTTAGCGGCAGCAATAGGGATTAATTTGAGGGCAATTTTGAGTTTCTTGTGAAGCAAGTTTCTTGGGTTTTCTTCAATTTGCCATGGGTAACTCCGTAGACAATAGCCCACACTATTTCGGAGTTCGTATTGGAGATATTCTTTGGATTTCTTGTGGAAGTTGCGTCAAAGAATTGGTTTTTCTTTAAGCAAGGGATTTCGCTTCAAAAAGTAGTATCTTTAAATTCTGCTTTAATTAAAGATCGAATATTTTGTGTCCCAATTAATAAATTAAATAAGTATAAGCCTAGATCTGTTCATGGGTAAACTAGTTTGAGCTTGAGCTTGGTCGAAAGCTTCCGATTCTGGAATGCATTGCACGAAAGTGAGGTTTTCGATTTAGCCCAGGCTTGTTCAGTTTTCCTTCAAAATAGCCTTCCCAAATGAACCAAACTTATTTTTGACACCTTAGAGTGGGTCATATCAACCTTAGTAGAATTCAAAGGTTGGTCAATGATGGGCCTTTGGGCTCATTGGATATTGACAGTTATCCAACCTGTGAGTCTTGTTTGGAGGGTAAAATGACCAAGAGGCCTTTCAAGGCAAATGGGTATAGGTCCAAAGAAGTTTTAGAGTTGGTTCACTCTAATTTTTGTGGGCCTATGTCAATTCAGGCTAGAGGTGGTTTTGAGTACTTTGTGATCTTCACAGATGATTACTCTAGATATGAGTGCATATGTGCCACAAGTCCAAATGCTTTGGCAAGTTCAAAGAGTTTATGGCGGATGTGGAGAAACATCATGGTAATAGTATCAAGACACTACGAATTGATCGTGGTGGCGAATACCTCTTTAGTGAATTTAGGAGCTATTTGTCAGATGAGGGTATTCAGTCACAGTTGTCTACACCTGGCACACCCCAGCATAATGATGTAGCAGAAAGGAGGAACAAGACTCTTATGGATATGGTGATATCGATGATGAGTTATAATGAGTTGCCCAATTCGTTTTGGGGATATGCATTGGAGATAACGGCTTACATTTTGAACCTTGTACCATCTAAGATTGTGCCTTCGACCCTTGTCAAATTGTGGACTGGGCAAAAGCTCAGTCTTGGACATCTCCGGATTTGGGGTTGCCCAACACATGTGCTTAAGGCAGATGCAGGTAAGTTAGATGCGAGTTCAGAGGTAATGCTATTTCTAGGAGATCCCAGAGGAACGAATGGTGGTCTATTTTATAATCCTAAAGATCATAAGGTGGTGGTTAGCACTAACGCCAGATTTTTAGAGGAGGACTATATTTTAGATCACAAGCCCAGTAGCAAGATCATACTAGAGGAGCTTAGAGGATAGTCCAGTATTCCAGATACACCAGTACAAGTAGATGAATGAAATAGATCTGGTCCGGGCCAAACCAAAAATGTCACTTTTGTGCTATACATTCTAGAATCAGAGATTTTCAATCAAGCCCAAACTCCAAATCATTTTCCGTAAGCGGATCTAGGCTTATACTTGTTAGATCTATTAAACGACACACAAAACTTAAATCTTTAATTAAAACGGAACATAAATATTATACCTTCGAAGCATGTCCTCGAAACAAATAAAGAAAACCAAGTGAAATCCACAAGAGATTCCATCGAATGACTCTGACAACCCCCAAAGTAGTGTGGGCAACTATCTATGGGGTTGATCTAGCAACAAACAAGGATCCCACAAGAAACCCACCTCGAACAACTCAAGATATGCCTAAACAGATCTTGCCCGGAGTTCCTGCGCCAACCGCTGGACACCGCCGCACACCACCAAACCATGACCGATCGTTTGCTCGAGCTATGATCTAGATGCCAAATCAGTAGATCAATCGGCAGATCTGCTGTGCTCTCAAAACTAGAACCCACGGCCGACAGTGTAGGTCTGCCCGCCAAAATAATGAGAGGCGAGAAGAACTAGGCAGTGGCGAAGGATAAACCAAGCGAAGATCAATAATGAAGAACCGGGCAAGAAACAGGCTGAGTTTTACGAAGAAAAAATATCACTAAGCCAACTTCGAAAGAAAACTTGAATGAGAAACACAAAGTTCTCTCTCTAGGCTACTCCTTCTCTCTTTAGGCTATGCCTCTCAGGTTTCTTATATCTTGAAATGTGCAAGACATTAAGTATTTATAAGGAGCTTAGTATGCTTTTGAGTTGGGCCTTACTAATTGGATTTAATCGATTTTCTTAGTCTTCACTAGACTAATCAATTCTCAATTAGCCCAAGGATTATTTATTCGACCCACTTCGTGAATTAAATATTAATCAACCCAAGGATTATTTCGTAACCCACTTTGTCAATTAAATAATAATTAACCAAGGGTAAATATTTAATTAATCCATTTTGCCAATAAATCCAATTCATAATTAATCTTACCACTAACAGATCAATTTTGTAACTACCACTCAAAAATGAAATTACTTCGTGCACACTTTAATTATTCTTTTATCTCATCACGTCAAAGATATAATGCTCGTCAATTAATCAATTTACTGACAAATTAATTCATGTAGGTTTTGCTATCTGAGACTAGTACCACTCGACCTTATTATTATACCAGACATAAGACCACCGGCCAGGTTTTGTATAATAATCCTTACGAGCTAATCTCGGGAGCATCATCACCCTGGAAGTACCGATGCATGGTTTCCTTTCGACAAGCAACGACACAATAAGAAATCAAACACACATACCCAACTTATCGAGATCTAGGCCTCAATTGACTGCACCCTTTAGCAAATCAAAGTACATTATGTCTGACTCTCATACTCGCTCTAGTCTACGGATTAAGAGATTAGAATATTAGGTTCAAATTAATTACAAATATCAGTACAAATTAATTCGATCCCAAATAGGTTCTGCTTAATATGCCCTGCGCACATTCGTATAGTTCAATTAGTCTAGACAAACTAATTTTCCGAATCATACAATAACCTAAACCGACAGTATGTCCAAACTGTATCGGTTATGATTATTATTTATATATCATAAATTTAACCAAAGATAAAATCTACTGTGCTACACCCAGCACCATATCATCTATACATATAATATAAAGGGACAATATATAATACTAAAACATAATCGATATGTAACTAAGAAATAGTTTTTTATACAAGCAAAGCTTTTCAGTATACAAAACTAACAGTGGACACACCACAAAATTCTGCACAAGATATCACATATGACGCACCTACACAGGTTGCACCTCGTCATAGTGGGAGGGTTGTGAGATAACCCAAGAGGTACGTGGGCTTGGGAGAGTCTTTGGATTTTGTTCCTTGGGCTCACGAACCAGACCCAGTTAACTACAAGGAGGCTCTCTAAGATAAAGATCGATGATTTTTGAGATAGGCTCGATGGATTCAAATCAAGTCTGGGAGCTGTAGACCTTCCTGATGGGTTTTGACCTAGTGGGTACAAATGGGTTTATAAGCGAAAGAGAGGATCTGAAGGGAAGGTTGAAACCTTCAAGGCTAGGCTTGTGGTAAAGGGGTATACTCAGAAAGAGGGTATCAATTATGAGGAGACCTTTTTCCAAGTAGCTATGCTTTAGTCGATTCAGATTCCCATGGCCATAACTGCTCATTTGGATTATGAGATTTGGCAGATGGAAGTCAAGAGAGCTTTCCTGAATGGAAGTCTTGAGGAGACCATCTTTATGCAGCAACCAGAGGGATTCATTGTAGAAGACCAAAAGCACAAGGTTTGCAGGTTTAAGAAGTCTATCTATGGACTTAAGCAAGCATCCAGATCTTGAAACATCCATTTTGACGAGATGATCCAGTCTTATGGATTTACTCAGCGTCCGGATGAGCAGTGTGTATACCGCAGGCATGATGGAAATATGGTGGTGTTTCTTATACTTTACGTAAATGATATTTTCTTATTGGCAACAGTAAGAAGGTATTGTTAGATGTAAAAGCATGGTTATCTAAGCAGTTTGATAAGAAAGATTTGAGAGTGGCTGGGCATATCTTTGGGATCAAGATCATTCGAGATCGTATGAGACGTTCACTAACACTCTTAGGCTTCATACATAGACACGATTCTAGCCCATTTTAACATGCAGAACTCTAAGAAGGGTACACTACCTTTCAGACATGGAGTTCATCTATCTAAAGAGTAGTCTCTCAAGACTACTGAAGAGATATAAGCCATGAATGCAATTCCCTATGCATCTACAGTGGGAAGTCTCATTTATGCCATGTTATGTACCAGGTCTGATATTTGCTTTGTCGTTGGCATTGTTAGCAGATATCAGAGTAAGCCAGAGAAAGCTCATTGGGAGGCTGTCAAGTGCATCCTCAAGTATTTGTGCAGGACGAGAGACCATGTTTTGATCTATCAAGCACAAGAGCTAGTTCCAAAGGGACACATATTCATATTTCCAAGGTGATATAGACAAGAGTAAGTCTACCTCTAGGTTTGTGTTTACTCTGGGAGGTGGAGTCATAGTTTGGTGAAATGTCAAGCCGGAATGTGTGACAGACTTTACCATGGAAGCTGAGTACGTTACCGCATAAGAACTTCCTAGTAGACTTAGATGTGATTCTTGAGTTGCCAAGGTCTACCACAGTTTATTGTGATAACAATGGTATAGTTGCTAACTCAAGGGAACCACGAGCCCACAAGGCAAGTATTACATAGAGCGCCAGGTGAAGGAAACATAACAAACCCGGGCTAAATCGGAAATCTCACTTTCGTTCTATGCATTCCAGAATCGGAGACTTTCCACTCGGCTCAGGCTCAAATTCATTTCCCCGGAACGGATCTAGGCTTATACTAGTTCAATTTATTAAAACAATGCACAAAGATTAAATCTTTAATTAAAGTGTAAAGATTAAATCTTTAATTAAGCTTTGAAGCGAAGTCCCAAGCAAAAAGAAAACAAAAATTGGAAAATCCTGCTATTTACCGCTCGGGACCAATCACGAGAAAATCCCGATAATGATTCCGTTTTTACCCCAAAATCGTGTGGGCAATTATCCAAAGGGTAGCTAAGCCACTAAGTAAGAAATCCCAAAAAGGCCCACTTCGAAAAACTCGTCAGATCCTCAGCAGATTGTTGCCCGAAGATCAGCCTGTTATTTACCGCCTGCTATGAAAACCAAGTTTTTATCGCAAATTCCACACAGAATCCCAAGGATAACTCCAAACAACCTCAAAATTTGGTGCGCAAGTAACGAAGAGGTGGATAAAGACACTGGCGAAGAAATCCAAATAAACCCACTTCAAGAAACTCGCAAATCTGAAAAACAGATCTAGCTCAGAAACTTGATTCTAATCTGAAAACCCACATGCCTCAATAAAACTTAGTGGCTAAGCTATTTGCTCGTAGATATAGACTTTGGAGAACCAAAAGTAATGAGCCAAAGGATCAACTCAACAAAATCACAAAGCCCACAATGAAAATGCACCAAAACGGCGCCAGAAAATCCAAGAAAATGTTGGAGGCACTAACTGGCTGGAAAAGGGGTGGCGATCGGACTTCTCGAGCGACGTTTGAACTTCTGGGTGGTGGTCTTGGGCTTCAAGAGTCATGGGTTGAGTTTCTCAAACAAGAAAGATCACAAACCAACTTCAAGAAATAACTCTCAAGGAAGGAAAAGAAATTCTCTCTAGACTTGTCTTTCTCACTCTAAAGCATTTGCCTACAAGGTTTCTAATGTCTTCAAATGTGCCTAACATTAGCTATTTATAGGGAGCTCAATAGAAGACCTAGTGGGCTTTTGAGTTGGGTCTTAGTGTTTGACTTTCGTTGACCTTTTCGTCTTCCATAGACTAATCAACTCCAACCGATCTTTTCAAAATAATTTCTTAACCCACTTCGTTAATTTAATTTAATCGATTAGGATTAATTAATTAAATATGAATTAATTTCTTAATCCACTTAGTCTATTAAATATTAATTAAACTTTTAAGATTAATTAATTCACTTTGTCGATTAGTCAAATGTATAATTAAGTCGTACCATTAACGGACCAATTATGGAACTACCGTTCAAAAATTACTTTACATCACGCTCACTTTATTATTCTTCTATCTCCCCACATCAAAGATCTAGTGCTCGTCTGTTCATCAATTATTGACAAACTAATTCACCGACCTCTGGGAATCCGAGATTAGTACCACTCAACTTTCTTATTAAACCGAACATAAAGTCCATCGGCCGGGTTTAGTGTAATAAACCTTATGAGCTCATCTCGGGAGCACCATTAACCCGGTGAACTGATGCGTGGATTCCTCCGATTAGCAACGGTACACAAGAAGCTAAACACCGCATACCCAACTTACTGAGATTTTGGCCTCATTTGACCACACCCTTGGAAAATCATGAAGGAAAACAGAACAAGCCCGGGCTAAATTGAAAATCTCACTTTCGTGCAATGCATTCCAGAATCAGAAACTTTCGACAAAGCTCAGGCTCAAATTCATTTACCCACGAACGGATCTAGGCCTATACTTATTTAATTTATTAAATTGACATCTAACGCACAAAGATTACACCTTTAATTAAAAGCGGAAAGATTAAAGGTTATACCTTTGAAGCGAAGTCCAACGCAATAAGAAAACCCAAATCTTTAATTGCGAATTCCATGAGAAATCCAATAGATGACTCCGAGAAAACTTTGAATATTGCGTGGGCAATAATCTATCGAAGTCATGAGAAATCCACAAAGAAAATCCCTCAATTAGATTAAATCTTCCCAAAAAGATCAAACCTTCAACCCAAAAAATTGTTGCCCACTACTTTTCTCGCCAATAAAATCGAACCCAATTCAACTCCGGTCACGATCTGGACAACCGGGATTGTGGATCACCAACCCAAGGAAGAGATCAACACAAACCCAGCTGGACCAAGTACCCCAAAGTGATTAGAAGCGGCTGCCATCTCACCAAAAAAAAGGTGAACATAACTTGAACAGTAACGTGAATAGTACGTGAACAGTGATTCCGGGCAAAAATTATAAAATCCAGCAGTGGGCAACTTCAAAAAATCGATGGCTATCTAAAAGTTTAATCATTCAAGCTTAATCTAAATCGAGAAGTGAGAATCCAAGTTCATTTTTGAAAGAAAACTCAAAAGGGAAGAGAGTTTCTCTCTAGAATTTTCTCACTCTAAGGAAGACAAATGTCTTGCAAGATTTTCTTAAGTTTCTTTGGCCTTAAGCTTTCTATTTATATGGAGCTCTAATGGAGACCTAGTGGGCTTTTGAGTTGGGCATTTAAATTTGACTTTCGTTGAACGCTTAGTCTTTCCCGACTAATCAACTCCAATCGACCTATTCGAATTAATTTTTTAACCCACTTCGTTAATTTAATTTAATCGAACCCTTACAATTAATTAATTCAAATAGAATTAATTTCTTTATTCACTTTGTCGATTAAATATTAATTAAACCTTTAGGATTAATTAATTCACTTTGTCGATTAGTCAAATACATAATTAGTCGTACCACTACCGGACTAACTATAGAACTACCGCTCAAAAATGACTTTACATCGCGCCACTATTTTTCTTCTATCTCCCCACATTAAAGATCTAGTGCTCATCAGTTTATCAATTCACTGACAAACTAATTCACCGACTTCTTGCTATCTGAGATTAGTACCACTCGACCTTTTATTATACCAAAAATAAAGTCCACCAGCTGGGTTTAGTATAATAGACCTTACGAGCTAATATCGGGATCACCACCAACCCGACAAACCGGTGCGTGGATTTCTCTGACTAGCAACGACACAAACGAAGCTAAACACCGCATACCCAACCTACCGAGGTATAGGCCTCAATTGACCGCACTCTTTGGCAAATCAAAACATACGATATCCAACTCTCACGCCCATCCCAATCTCGGGATTGAGAGACTGAATACTAAGACCGAATTGACTACGCTGATCAGTATAAGCCAATTCTATCCAAACTGGTCGTGCTCAATATGCCCCGGGCATATCCGAGTGATTTAAACTACTATAGATAAACTAATTTCCAAATCACACGATAACCTATACCGATAGTATGATCAGACTATCTCAGTTACGAGCATACTTTTTATATATCAATCCTTTAACCAATAACGATATCTACTGTGTCTTTCACACACTCCGTTATCTAGTTCTACGATATAATGGAACAATTTAATATTGAAACAAAATGATATGTCATCTGTAGATATTAGTTTTTGATATAAGCCACAGCTTTTCTGTATTCAAAACTAACAATCTCCCACAAATTCTCAAAGCTATGCTAAGAAGTACAAAAACTGTCCAACCCGCTATTACACTGCTGTCACAATGAAATCTCTATAACACCTTTAAGCTCACTCACATGGCTCCCTCAAGAATCTGACTCTCATGCCCTCCACATGTCTCTCAAAGACCTTTGGGGTCAATGGCTTTGTGAAAGGATCTGCAAGGTTTTCATCTGATGCTATCTTGGCCACGGTCACGTCTCCCCTCTTTACGATCTCTCGTATCAGGTGGTACTTGCGCTCTATGTGTTTAGTCACTTTATGGGCTCATGGTTCCCTCTGTTAGTTTTGAATACAGAAAAGCTATGGCTTGTATCAAAAACTAATATACACAGTTGACATATCATTTTGTTTCGGTATAAATTTGTTCCTTTATATCATAGAACCAGATAACGGGGTGTGGACAGACACAGTAGCTACCGTTATTGGTTAAATTATTGATATATAAAAAGTATGCTCGTAACTGAGATAGTCTGAACATACTATCGATATAGGTTATTGTGTGGTTTAGAAATTAGTTTATCTAAACTAGTTTAAATCACACGGATATGCCCGGGGCATATTGAGCACGACAACTTTGGATAGAATTGACTTATACTGATCGGCATAGTCAATTCGGTCCGAGTATTCCATCTCTCAATCCCGAGATTGGGAAGGGCGTGAGGGTTGGATATCGTATGCTTTGATTTTCCAAAGAGTGCGGTCAATTGAGGCCTATACCTCGGTAGGTTGGCTATGCAGTGTTTAGCTTCTTACGTTTCGTTGCTAGTCGGAGGAATTCACGTACCGGTTCACCGAGTTGATGGTGCTCCTGAGATGAGCTCGTAAGGTCTATTATACTAAACCCGGCCGGTGAACTTTATGTTCGGTATAATAAAAGGACGAGTGGTACTAATCTCGGAAACCAAGAACTCGGTGAATTAATTTGTCAGTAAATTGATAAACTGACGAGCACTAGATCTTTAATGTGGGGAGATAGAATAAAATATAATGGCGCGATGTAAAGTTGTTTTCGAGCGGTAGTTCCATAATTGGTCCGATAGTGGTACGACCGATTATGCATTTGACTAATCGACAAGGTGAATTAATTAATCCAAAAGGTTTAATTAATATTTAATCGACAAAATGAATTAAGAAATTAATTCTATTTTAATTAATTAATTCTAAGGGTTCGCTTAAATTAAATTAACAAAGTGGGTTAAATAAATTAATTTAAATGGGTCGATTGGAGTTGATTAACAAAGTGGCGGTCAACGAAAGTCAAATTAAAAGGCCTAACTCGAGAGCCCATTTGGTCTCCAATAGAGCTCCTATAAACAGAAGACTTGAAGCCCAAGAAAACCTAAGGAAATCATGCAAGACAAGTCTTGCCCCTTTTAGAGTAAGAAAGTCCTAGAGAGAGAACTTCTCCCTTTCGAAGTTTTCTTTCGAAGTCGAACTAGATTTCTTGCTCTCCGGATTGGATTCATTCCAAAGATCGAATTGTTAAGTTGGTTCTTCAGATTTTCTCCGGATTCTCATGGGTTCTTTCGCCCGAACTGCTGCCGCAATTTTGTGGGTTTTCTTCGCCCAAACTGCTGCCGCGATTTTGTGGTTTTTCCGGCGCTGTTTTATGGTCTTGGATGCGTGCGTTTGATTCGAAGGAGCTGGTGTTGATCTCTTTCTATTGATTGGTGATCCACCAGTCTTTTTTGTCTAGATCACGGCTTGTTTTAGTCCGGTCACACAGCAGCTCGATGATGAATGTTTGAAGAAAGTAAAACAACAGTTTTTCGGGTACAAGAGGTGAATTTTCTGGGTTGTATTCGGTCAGATTTTGGTAATATATTGAATCCGATTTGAGAGATTTCCTTCTGGGCTAAACAAGTAGATTTCCATAGATTATTGCCCACACAATATTCGAAGTTTCTATGGAGATATCTATTGGATTTCTATTGGAATCGCAACAAAGATTGGATTTTTTCTTTAGGCAAGGGACTTCGTTACAAAAGGTAGAATCTTTAAATTCCGCTTTAATTAAAGATTTAATTTTTTGTGTCTTGATTAATAAATTAAATAAGTATAAGCCTAGATCCGTTCATGGGTAAACTAATTTGAGCCTGAGCTTGGTCGAAAGCTTCCGATTCTGGAATGCATTACACGAAAGTGAGGTTTTCGTTTTAGCTCGGGCTTGTTCAGTTTTCCTTCAAATTGGTATAAGAGCGTTGGTTTCGGTCTTATACTTATTTGATTTATTACACGGCTGTATTTTGGCATTATTATTTTTTGTCGAAATGTTTAAACAGGTGGTTATTGGTTTTCCTGCTATTATGGTAGAAATTTAATTTTCATTCATAAACCCCGGGACATGTCCGGGCTTGTTTTATTTTTGAATGAAAATTTTTGTAATAGTAATAACCAAGAGCTGGAAGCCGTGTAGGATTAGAAAAATCTTGTAGTAGGATTTGATCTAATCATGTCGTCTTTAAATTCCTAGAAAAACGCCTTTGTATATAGGAATTTATGTACTATGACGAAGGCGTTATTTTGGGTAACTTATATTTGCGGGTTTTGGTTTCTCGTAATTTTGGGTGATTCCTAATTACGTAGAAAATTGAGAAAACCCGGGCGAATCGAGAGAAATCCAAATAACGACTGGGAGCGACATGACGGGACGTTTCACCGAGGCGTCAAGGAATCAACGATAGAGAAGGCTATAATAGTCGGGAAATTTTATTTGTTTAATTTCCCGTATTTATGTCTTTTCATTGATTGTGTGTTTTTCGTTTTATTTTGCATGAACGAAAACCAAACCACAATGTTTTTAAAAGGTAATGTGCAATTAACTAAGGTAGATTATTCGCATATTAAAACTCTAACGGTTTTATGGGTGCGAATATCCATAGTTAAGATATTGCATGTTAAAACATAAAAATCCTCAAACTTAAAAATCTAAGTGGGAGCGGGTTGGTAAATATCCTCATGGCCTCTATTACGGGTTCATTGGTGATGTGGTTAGACTTGCGTGCTGGCTTAGACCTTCCTCCCTATCGGATGAGTTTTCAACCACGGATATCACCGGAATGAATTTCTAAAGGGATGACTATAGTGAGTTTAATTGGAGAAAGTTGCGACACCTTCACCATCTGAGGCGCATTAGTATCATAAGTAACAAACTTAGAAGTCACGTAATGGCACACACTTAGTGTACCATTTTTAGTATCCCTCCCATCGAGGTTACGCTATTTTCGGGTATGGCTAAAATTATCGACTATTAATTTCATTGATCATTAGATCGTTGGTCAGATAATGAAATTAATGAACTTCGGTTCTTCTCGAATGAATGTAGGTTAGCGTAGACGTTCACCTATCGTGACATGCGTTAATCCCGATGTGAGAGATGTCGGTAGAAGATTATATTGGGTTTTTAGAGGATTTTCAATATTTTCAAAAAGAATACTGAAACTTGAATTGTTTATTTTTTAGTTGATATGTCGTTCAACCCGCTAGCTGCCATTCTGAACCAAAACAAACTCACCAGTCCAAACTATATTGATTGGAAACGTAACCTGGACATTGTCCTTACCGCTGAGGGTTACAAGTACGTGCTTACTGAGGAGTGTCCCCCTAAGCCCAGCGATGATGCCACCCCTGAGCAACGAGAGCCATATATGAGGTGGCAGAAGGCTAATGAGATTACTAGGTGCTACATCTTGGCTTCTATGTCAAGTGTATTGCAGCACCAGTATCAGCAGATGACCTCAGCCTACGATATGATGCTCAACCTCAGGGAGATGTTTGGACATCAGGGCAGGGCAGCCAAGCAGTCAGCCATGAGGAAACTCATGAATGCTAAGATGGTTGAGGGCACTTCAGTGAGAGATCACGTGCTGGACATAATTCGTTGCATTAATGAGATCGAGGTATTGGGAGGTGACATTAATGGGGATACCCAGGTTGATATCATTCTCCAGAGCTTGCCTCTCAGTTTTGAGCAGTTTCGATTGAACTATAATATGCAGAATCTCTCATATACACTTTCTGAGCTCATGACTGCATTGGTTTCTGCTGAGAGCCTATTCGCAGAGAAGAAGCAAGCCTTGGCTACTGTTGGTCCCTCAGGTTCCTCTGCTGGGCCCAAAGCCAGGAAGCAAAAGAGGAAGAGAGGTCGAAAAGCAGGAACTGATCATGGACCCAAAGCGAGCATTGCCAAGAAGCAGAAGCCGAAAGGTAAATGCTTTAGTTGTATCAAAGCGGGACATTGGAAGAAGGACTGCCCAAAGCCTCGAGGTACATGTAAATTTTACCTAGTCACTGAGACATGTTTAGCGGTGATTCCCACAGATACTTGGTGTGTGGATTCAGGAGCCACTGATCATGTTTGTAATTCTTTGCAGGGGTTCCAAGTGACCCGGCTGCTTAGAGAGGGAGAGTTGCAGGTCTACCTTAGGGATACTACCAGAGTTTCTGTTGCTGCAGTGGGAGTTATTTGCCTTTATTTTTCAGACTCTACTTTATTGTTGAGAGATTGTCTTTATGTACCCAGTTTTCGCAAGAACTTACTTTCAGTTTCTAAACTTGTTTTGGATGGTTATAAGTGTGTTTTTTCTGATAGATCTATATTTATTAGAAAAGGCCAGAAACTTATATGTTCTGGTACATTGGTTGACAATTTGTTTCTAATTAAGACATACTCCCCAGTAATGCAAAACACTGAAACTAGTAGCTCATCACCGAATCATAATAAGAGAAAAGAGTCATCCCCTTTGAATCAGACTTATCTTTGGCACCTGAGACTAGGTCACATCAACCTTAGTAGGATTCAAAGGTTGGTCAAATGTGGGTCTTTGGACTTACTAGATAGTGACGGCTATTTGACCTGTGAGTCCTGCTTGGAGGGTAAAATGACAAAGAGGCCTTTTAAGGCAAAGGGGTATAGGGCCAACAAGGTTTTAGAGCTGATTCATTCTAACGTGTGTGGGCCTATGTCAGTTCAGGCTAGAGGTGGTTATGAGTATTTCGTGACTTTCACGGATGATTACTCTAGATATGGATACATATACCTGATGCGCCACAAGTCTGAATGCTTTGGCAAGTTTAGAGAATTCAAGGTAGAAGTGGAGAACCATCTGGGTAAGAGTATCAAGGCCCTGCGATCTGATCGCATTGGCGAATACCTCTCTAGTGAATTTAGATCCTATTTGTAAGAGGAGGGTATTCATACCCAGTTGTCTGCACCTGGCACACCCCAACAGAATGGTGTAGCAGAGAGGAGGAACAGGACTCTTATGGAGATGGTTAGATCGATGCTAAGTTATAGTGAGTTGCCTATCTCGTTTTGGGGTTATGCCTTGGAGACAGCATGTTTTATCCTCAACCTTGTGCCATCTAAGTCTGTGCCTTCAATCCCATCAGAGTTGTGGAATGGGCGAAAGCCTAGTCTGAGACATCTCAGAATATGGGGTTGTCTAGCACATGTGCTCGAGGTAGATGCAGGCAAGTTAGAGGCGAGATCCAAGGCTATGCTATTTATAGGCTACCCCAAAGGAACGAAAGGTGGTTTGTTTTATAGTCCTTAGGATCAGAAGATGGTGATCAGCACCAATGCCAGATTTCTTGAGGAGGACTATATTTTAGATCACAAGTCAAGCAGCAAGGTAGTATTGGAAGAGTTTAGAAGTCAGTCTATTATTCCAGATGCACAAGTACAGGAAGACACACCACAAGAAACTGCACACACTATCACAGATGATGCTCTTGCACAGGCTGCGCCTCATCCTAGTGGGAGGGTTGTGAGACAGTCTGAGAGGTACATGGGTTTGGGTGAGTCTTCGGACTTTATCCCTAGTGCTCATGAACCTGACCCAGTTAACTACAAAGAGGCTCTCCATGATAAAGATGCAGATTCTTGGCAGAGAGCGATGATTGCTGAGATGGGTTCTATGGACTCAAATCAAGTCTGGGAGCTGGTAGACCTTCCTGATGGGTTTGGGCCTATTGGGTGCAAATGGATCTACAAGCGAAATAGAGGATCTGACGGGAGGGTTGAGACCTTCAAGGCTAGGCTTGTGGCGAAGGGGTATACTCAGAAAGAAGGGATCGATTATGAGGAAACCTTTTCCCCGGTAGCTATGCTTAAGTCAATCTGGATTCTCTTGGCCATAGCTGCTCATATGGACTATGAGATTTGACAGATGGACGTCAAGACAGCTTTCCTTAATGGAAGTCTTGAGGAGACCATCTTTATGCAGCAACCAGAGGGCTTCATTGTTAAGGGCCAAGAGCACAAGGTATGTAGGCTTAAGAGGTCCATTTACGGACTTAAGCAAGCATCCAGATCGATGAGGTTATCCAGTCCTATGGATTCACTCAGTGTCCGGATGAGCAGTGTGTTTATCGCAGGCGTGATGGTGATACGGTGGTGTTCCTCGTACTTACGTAGATGACATCCTTCTTACTGGTAACAGTAAGAAGGTGTTGTCAGACGTAAAGGCATGGCTGTCCAGGCAATTCGATATGAAGAATTTGGGAGAGGCTGGACATGTCCTTGGGATTAAGATTATTCGAGATCGTAGGAGACGTTCTCTGACTCTCTCTTAGGCATCCTACATAGACACGATTCTGGCCCGTTTTAACATGCAGAACTCCAATAAGGGTTTACTACCTTTCAGGCATGGAGTGCATTTATCTAAGAAGCAGTGTCCTAAGACTGCTGAGGAGATAGATGCCATGAAGGTACCCTATGCTTCTGCAGTGGGTAGGCTCATGTATGCTATGTTGTGCACGATGCCTGATATTTGCTTTGCCGTTGGCATGGTTAGTAGATATAAGAGTAACACTGGGAAGGCTCACTGGGAGGCAATAAAATGCATTCTCAAGTACTTGCGCAGGACGAGAGATTATGTCCTAGTTTATAGAGCTCAGGAGCTTGTACCATTGGGTTACACAGATTCGGACTTTCAAGGTGATTTGGACAAGAGTAAGTCTACCTCTGGGTTTGTGTTTACTCTAGGAGGTGGAGCCATAGTATGGAGCCATAGGTGGAGCCATAGTATTGGATAACAATGGTGCAATTGCTAACTCGAGGGAACCACGAGCCCATAAGGCGAGTAAACACATAGAGCGCAAATACCACCTGATACGAGAGATCGTAAAGAGGGGAGACGTGATCGTTGCCAAGATAGCATCAGATGACAACCTTGCAGATCCTTTCACCAAGCCATTGACCCCAAAGGTCTTTTAGAAACATGTGGAGGGCATGGGAGTCAGATTCTTGAGGGAGCCATGTGAGTGAGCTTAAAGGCGTTCTGGAGATTTCATTATGACAGCAGTGCAATAGCGGGTTGGACAGTTTTGTACGCCTTAGCATAGCTTTGAGTATTAGTGGGAGATTGTTAGTTTTCAATACAGAAAAGCTATGGCTTGTATCAAAAACTAATATCCACAGTTGACATATCATTTTGTTTCGGTATAAATTTGTTCCTTTATATCATAGAACTAGATAACGGGGTGTGGACAGACACAGTAGATACCGTTATTGGTTAAAGTATTGATATATAAAAAGTATGCTCGTAGCCGAGATAGTCTGAGCATACTATCGATATAGGTTATTGTGTGGTTTAGAAATTAGTTTATCTAAACTATTTTAAATCACACGGATATGCCCTGGGCATATTGAGCACGACCAGTTTCGATAGAATTGACTTATACTGATCGGCATAGTCAATTCGGTTCTAGTATTCCGTCTCTCAATCCCGAGATTGGGACGGGCGTGAGGGTTGTATATCGTATGCTTTGATTTTCCAAAGAGTGCGGTCAATTGAGGCCTATACCTCAGTAGGTTAGGTATGCGGTGTTTAGCTTCTTACGTTCCGTTGCTAGTCGGAGGAATCCATGTACCGGTTCGCCGGGTTGATGGTGCTCCCGAGATGAGCTCTTAAGGTCTATTATACTAACCCAGCCGGCGAACTTTATGTTTGGTATAATAAAAGGACGAGTGGTACTAATCTCAGAAACCAAGAAGTCGGTGAATTAATTTGTCAGTAAATTGATAAAATGACGAGCACTAGATCTTTAATGTGGGAGATAGAATAAAATATAATCTCGCGATGCAAAGTTGTTTTCGAGCGGTAGTTCCATAATTGGTCCGATAGTGGTACGACCGATTATGTATTTGACTAATCGAAAAGGTGAATTAATTAATCCAAAAGGTTTAATTAATATTTAATTGACAAAGTGAAATAAGAAATTAATTATATTTTAATTAATTAATTTTAAGGGTTCGATTAAATTAAATTAGCAAAGTGGGTTAAATAAATTAATTTAAATGGGTCGATTGGAGTTGATTAGTCGGGAAGAATTAGCGGTCAACGAAAGCCAAATTAAAAGGCCTAACTCGAGAGCCCATTAGGTCTCCAATAGAGCTCCTATAAATAGAAGACTTGAATCCCAAGAAAACCTAAGGAAATCTTGCAAGACAAGTCTTGCCCCTTTTAGAGTAAGAAAGTTCTAGAGAGAGAACTTCTCCCTTTCGAAGTCGAACTAGATTTCTTGCTCTCCGGATTGGATTCATTCCAAAGATCGAATTGTTAAGTTGGTTCTTCAGATTTTCGCTGGATTCTTGTGGGTTCTTTCACCCGAACTGCTGCCGCTATTTTGTGGGTTTTCTTCGCCCAAACTGCTGCCGCGATTTTGTGGTTTTCCGGGACTAATTTCCGGTCTTGGATACATGCATTTGATTCGAAGGAGCTAGTGTTGATCTCTTTCTATTTATTGGTGATCCACCAGTCTTCTTTGTCCAGATCATGGTGTGTTTTAGTCCGATCACACAGCAGCTCGACGATGAATGTTTGAAGAAAGTACAGCAGCTGTTTTTTGGGTACAAGAGGCGAATTTTCTGGGTTGTATTCAGTCAGATTTTGGTAGTATATTGAATCCGATTTGAGCGATTTCCTTGTGGGTTACACATGTAGACTTCGATAGATTATTGCCCACGAAATATTCGAAGTTTCTATGGAGATATCTATTGGATTTCTATTGGAATATCAACAAAGATTGGATTTTTTCTTTAGGCAAGGGACTTCGTTACAAAAGGTAGAATCTTTAAATTCCGCTTTAATTAAAGATTTAATTTTTCGTGTCCTGATTAATAAATTAAATAAGTATAAGCCTTGATCCATTCATGTGTAAACTAATTTGAGCCTGAGCTTGGTCGAAAGCTTCCGATTCTGGAATGCATTGCACGAAAGTGAGGTTTTCGATTTAACCCGGGCTTGTTCAGTTTTCCTTCACCCTCGAGTTAGCAACTGCACCATAGTTATCACAGTAAATTGTGATAGACCTAGGCAACTCAGGAACCACATCTAAGTGCATCAGGAAGCTCCGGAGCCATACAGTTTCTTTCTCTGCCTCTGATGCGACAACGTACTCAGCCTCCATGGTGGAGTCCACCACGCATTTCTGCTTGACACTCCGCCATACTAAGGCTCCACCTCCTAGAGTAAACACAAAACCAGGGGTAGACTTACTCTTATCCAAATCACCTTGAAAGTCTGAATCTGTGTAACCCAACGGTACAAGCTCCTGCACTCTATAAACTAGGACATGATCTCTCGTCCTGCACAAGTACTTGAGAATGCATTTACTGCCTCCCAGTGAGCCTTCCTAGGTCTGATATCTGCTAACCATGCCAACGACAAAGCAAATATAAGGTCTCGTACATAACATAGCATACATGAGGCTACCCACTTCAGAAGCATAGGGTACCGTCTTCATGACATCTATCTCCTCAGCAGTCTTGGGACACTGCTCCTTAGACAAATGCACCCTATGCCTGAAAGGTAGTGAACCCTTCTTAGAGTTCTGCATGTTAAAACAAGCCAGAATCATATCTATGTAGGATGCCTGGGAAAGTGTCCTGCCTCTCCCAAATCCTTCATATCAAATTGCCTCGACAACCATGCCTTTAGATCTGACAACACCTTCTTACTGTTACCAATCAGAAGGATGTCATCTACGTAAAGTATGAGGAATACCACCATATCACCATCACGCCTGCGATAAACACACTGCTCATCTGGACACTGAGTGAATCTATAGGACTGGATAACCTCGTCAAAATAGATGTTCCAAGATCTGGATGTTTGCTTAAGTCCATAAATGGACCTCCTAAGCCTACATACCTTATGCTCTTGGCCCTGAACAATGAAACCCTCTGGTTGCTGCATAAAAATGGTCTCCTCAAGACTTCCATTAAGGAAAGCTGTCTTGACATCCATCTGCTAAATCTCATAGTCCATATGAGCAGCTATGGCCAAGAGATTCTGGATCGACTTAAGCATAACTACCGGGGAAAAGGTCTCCTCATAATTGATACCCTCTTTCTGAGTATACCCTTTCGCCACAAGCCTAGCCTTGAAGGTCTCAACCCTCCCATCAGATCCTCTCTTTCGCTTGTAAACCCATTTGCATCCACTAGGCCGAAACCCATCAGGAAGGTTTACCAGCTCCCATACCTGATTTGAGTCCATAAAACCCATCTCAGCAATCATCGCTCTCTGCCAAGAATCTGCATATTTATCCTTGAGAGACTCGTTGTAGCTAACTGGGTCTGGTTCATGAGCGCCAGGGATAAAGTCCAAAGACTCACCCAAACCCATGTACTTCTTGGGCTGTCTGACAACCCTCCCACTATGATGAGGTACAACATGTGCAAGAGCATCATCTGTGATAGTGTGTGCAGTCTCTTGTGGTGTATCTTCCTATACTCGTGTATTTAGAATAGTGGACTCACCCCTAAGCTCTTCCAATACTACCTTGCTCTTTGCCATATGATCTAAAACATAGTCCTCCTCAAGAAATCTGGCATTGGTGCTCACCACCACCTTCTAATCATGAGGACTATAAAATAGACCACCTTTCGTTCCTTTGGGGTAGCCTACA
Organism: Knoxia roxburghii; assembly: GCA_030378225.1. NCBI lineage: Eukaryota > Viridiplantae > Streptophyta > Magnoliopsida > Gentianales > Rubiaceae > Knoxia > Knoxia roxburghii. The sequence continues at coordinate 35,770,605 of CM059415.1, read as the reverse complement.
AAAAGCATAATCTCAAATCTCGCATCTAGCTTGGCTGTGTTTGCCTTAAGCACATATGCTGGAGAACCCCAAATCCTGAGATGTCTTAGACTAGGCTTTCACCCAGTCCACAGCTCTACTGGAGTCGAAGGCACATACTTAGATGGCATGAGATTAAGGAGATAACACACTGACTCCAAGACTAAACCCCAAAACGATATAGGCAATTTGCTATAACTCATCATCGATCTAACCATATCCATAAGAGTCCTATTCATCCTCTCTGTTACACCATTCTGCTGGGGTGTGCCAGGTGTAGACAACTGGGTCTGAATACCCTGCTTCGACAAATAGGACCTAAATTCACTAGAGAGGTATTCACCACCTTGATCAGATTGCAATGCCTTGATACTCTTACCTAGATGGTTCTCCACCTCAGCTTTAAACTCTTTAAACTTGCCAAAGCATTCAGACTTGTGGCGCATGAGGTATATGTATCCATATCATCCGTGAAAGTCACGAAATACTCATAACTACCTCTAGCCTGAACTGACATAGGCCCACACAAGTCAGAATAAATCAACTCTAAAACCTCCTTGGCCCGATTCCCCTTTGCCTTTAAGGGCATCTTGGTCATCTTACCCTCCAAGCAGGACTCACAGGTCAGATAACTGTCAATATCCAATGAGTCCAAAGGCCCATTATTGACCAACCTTTGAATCCTACTAAGGTTGATGTGACTGAGTCTCAGGTTCCAAAGATAAGTTTGATTCAAATGGGAAGACTCCTTTCTCTTACTATGATTCGATGATGAGTTACTAGTTTCTGTGTTTTGCATTACTAAGGAGTATGTCTTGATTAAAAACAGATTATCAACTAATGTACCGGAACATATAAGCTTCTGGCCTTTTCTAATAAAAACAGATTCATTAGAAAAAACACACTTATAACCATCCAAAATAAGTTTATAAACTGAAAGTAAATTCTTTCGAAAACTGGGTACATATAAACAATCTCTTAAATGTAAAACTGAGTCTGAAAAATAAAGACAAAGAACTCCCACTGCAACAACAGAAACTCTCGTAGTATCCCCAAAGTAGACCTGCAACTCTCCCTTTCTAAGCAGCCGGGTTACTTGGAACCGCTGCAAAGAATTACAAATATGATCAGTGGCTCCTGAATCCACACACCAAGTATCTGTGGGAATCGCTGCTAAACACGTCTCAGTAACTAGGGAAAATTTACACTTACCTTGAGCCTTTGGGCAATCCTTCTTCCAATGTCCTGTTTTGCCACATCTAAAGTATTTGCCTTTGGACTTGTGCTTCTTGGCAATGTCCGCCTTGGGTCCATGATCAGCTCCTGCTTTCTGGCCTCTCTTCCTCTTTTGCTTCCTGGCTTTGGGCCCAGCAAAGGAACCTGAGGAACCAACAGTAGCCAAGGCTTGCTTCTTCTCTGCGAATAGGCCCTCAGCAGACACTAATGCAGTCATGAGCTCGGGAAGTGAATATGAGAGCTGGCTCATATTATAGTTCAACCAAAACTGCTCAAAACCGGGGGGCAAGATCTGTAGGATGATATCAACCTGGGTCTCCTCATCAATGTCACCTCCCAATACCTTAATCTTATTGATGCAGCTCATCATGTCCAGCACGTGATCCCTCACTGAAGTGCCTTCAGCCATCATAGCATTCATGAGTTTCCTCATAGCTGCCTGCTTGGCTGCCCTGCCCTGATGTCCAAACATCTCCCTGAGGTTGAGCATCATATCGTAGGCTGAGGTAAACAATTGATGCTGGTGCTGCAATACACTCGACATAGAAGCTAAGATGTAGCACCGAATCATCTCATCAGCCTTCTGTCACCTCGTATATGGCTCTCGCTGCTCAGGGGTGGCATCATCGCTGGGCTTAGGGGGGCACTCATCAGTGAGCACGTACTTGTAACCCTCTATGATAAGAACAATGTCCAGGTTACATTTCCAGTCAATATAATTTGGACCCGTAAGTTTGTTATGGTTCAAAATGACAGCTAGCGGGTTAAATAACATATCAGCAACTGAAAAATAAACAGTCAAGTTTCAGCATACTTTTCTGAAAGTATTGAAATCCTCAAAAACAATATAATATCCATCGACATCTCTCACACCGAGATTAACGCAGGTCATGCGGGTGAACGTCTACGCCAACCCATATTCGTTCGAGAAGAAACGAAGTTCATTAATTTCATTATCTGATCAACGATCTTATAATCACTGAAATTAATAGTCAATGCTTTTATTCCTACACATAAATAGTGTAACCTCGCGAGAGGAATACTATGAATAGTACACTAAGCGTATGCCATTGTTAGTTTTGAATACAGAAAAGCTATGGCTTGTATCAAAAACTAATATCCACAGTTGACATATCATTTTGTTTCAGTATAAATTTGTTCCATTATATCATAGAACTAGATATCGGGGTGTGGACAGACACAGTAGGTACCGTTATTGGTTAAAGTATTGATATATAAAAAGTATGCTCGTAACCGAGATAGTCTGAACATACTATCGGTATAGGTTATTGTGTGGTTTGGAAATTAGTTTATCTAAACTAGTTTAAATCACACGGATATGCCCGGGGCATATTGAGCACGACCAGTTTGGATAGAATTGACTTATACTGATCGGCGTAGTCAATTCGATCCTAGTATTCTGTCTCTCAATCCCGAGATTGGGACGGGGGTGAGGGTTGGATATCGCATGCTTTGATTTGCCAAAGAGTGCGGTCAAATGAGGCCTATACCTCGGTAGGTTGGGTATGCGGTGTTTAGCTTTTTACGTGTCGTTGCTAGTCAGAGGAATCCACCGGGTTGATGGTGCTCCGGAGATGAGCTTGTAAAGTATATTATACTAAACCCGCCGGTGAACTTTGTGTTCGGTATAATAAAAGGATGAGTGGTACTAATCTCGAAAAACAAAAAAGTCGGTGAATTAATTTGTCAGTACATTGATAAACCGACGAGCGCTAGATCTTTAATGTGGGGAGGTAGAATAAAATATAATGGCGCGATGTAAAGTCATTTTCGAGCGGTAGTTCCATAATTGGTCTGTTAGTGGTACGATCGATTATGCATTTGACTAATCGACAAGGTAAATTAATTAATCCAAAAGGTTTAATTAATATTTAATCGACAAAGTGAATTTAAAAATTAATTCTATTTGAATTAATTAATTCTAAGGGTTCGATTAAATTAAATTAACAAAGTGGGTTAAATAAATTAATTTAAAAGGGTCGATTGGAGTTGATTAGTCGGGAAGACTTAGCGGTCAACGAAAGTCAAATTAAAAGGCCTAACTCGAGAGCCCATTAGGTCTCCTTAGAAGCTCCTTATAAATACAACTTGTTAGGCAAGTCAAGACATAAGAAACTTGATACCCAAGTAAAGGGTAGTGAGAGAAAGTCTAGTCTAGAGAGAGAACTGTGTCTTCCTCATCCAGTTTTCTCTCGAAGTCGACTAGGATAGCTTTCTTCTTCAACAAGGAACTCAGCCCATTTGATTTTAGAGCAACTTGATCATACGTTTTTGGAAGGCCGCCGGTTTCTTCGAGCTTTTCCGTTGCTGCACATTCTGCCGCTGGACACGCTGCAGTTTTTCCGACCGGCAACTGCTATAGATTCAGGGTGCTGATCCAGTAGTCCCCTCATGTTGATCTCTTCCTTTTGGTCGGTGATCCGTGAGGCCTACTGTACAGATCGTGGCCGGGTCTTGGTAGTTGATCTAGCCGGCTGTCCAATTGAGAAGGAGGAAAACCGGCGGCTGTTCTTTGGTTGCTCCAGGCAGTTTTTGAGTTTCTTTTGAAGCAAGTTTTTTGGGCTTTCTTATTTTGTCGTGGGTAACTCTGTAGATAATGGCCCACACTATTTCGTAGTATGTATCGGAGTAATTCTTCGGATTTCTTGTGGAAATTGCGCAAAAGATTGGATTTTTCTTTTGGCAAGGGACTTCACTACAAAAGGTAGAATCTTTAAATTCCGCTTTTATTAAAGATTTAATTTTTTGTGTCCCGATTAATAAATTAAATAAGTATAAGCCTAGATCCGTTCATGGGTAAACTAATTTTAGCCCGGGCTTGTTCAGTTTTCCTTCAAATTGGTATCAGAGCGTTGGTTTCGGTCTTATACTTGTTTGATTTATTACATGGCTTTATTTTGGCATTATTATTTTTGTCGAAATGCTTAAACAGGTGGTTATTGATTTCCCGGCTATTATGGTACAAATTTAATTTTCATTCATAAACCCCGGGACATGTCCGGGCTTGTATTATTTTGAATGGAAATTTCTGTAATAGTAATAACCACGAGCTGGAAGCCGTGTAGAATTAGAAAAATCTTGTAGTAGGATTTGATCTAATCATGTCGTCTTTAAATTCCTAAAAAAATGCCTTTTGTATATAGGAATTTATGTACTATGACGAAGACGTTATTTTGTATACTTATATTCGCGGGTTTCGGTTTATCGTAATTTTGGGTGATTCCTAATTACGTAGTAAATCGAGAAAACCCAGGCGAATCGAGAGGAATCCAAATAACGAGTGGGAGCGACATGACGGGACGTGTCACCGAGGCGTCAAGGAATCAACGATAGAGAAGGCCATAATAGTCGGGAAATTTTATTTGTTTAATTTCCCGTATTTATGTCTTTTCGTTGATTGTGTGTTTTTTGTTTTATTTTGCATGAACGAAAACCAAACCAAAATGTTTTTTAAAAGGTAATGTACAATTAACTAAGGTAAATTATTCACATATTAAAACTCCAAAGGTTTTATGGGTGCGAATATCCATAGTTAAGATATTGCATGTTAAAACGTAAAAATCATCAAACTTAAAAATATAAGTGGGAGCGGGTTGGTTAATATCCCTGTGGCCTCCATTACGGGTTCATTGGTGATGTGGTTAAACTTGCGTGTTGGCTTAGACCCTCCTCCCTATCGGATGAGTTTTCAACCACGGATATCACCAGAATGAATTTCTAAAGGGATGACTATAGTGAGTTTAATTGGAGAAAGTTGCGACACCCTCTCCATCCGAGGCGCATTACTATCCTAAGTAACAAACTTAGAAGTCACGTAATGGCATACACTTAGTGTACCATTTTTAGTATCCCTACCATCGAGGTTACGCTATTTTCGGGTACAGCTAAAATTATCGACTATTAATTTCATTGATCATAAGATCGTTGGTCAGATAATGAAATTAATGAACTTCGGTTCTTCTCGAACGAATTTGGGTTAGCGTAGATGTTCACCTATTGTTACAGGCGTTAATCCCGGTGTGAGAGATGTCGGTAGAAGATTATATTGGGTTTTTTAGAGGATTTTCAATATTTTCGAAAAAGTATACTGAAACTTGAATGTTTATTTTTTAGTTGATATATCGTTCAACCCGCTAGCTATCATTCTGAACCAAAACAAACTCACCGGTCCAAACTATATTGATTGGAAACGTAACCTGGACATTGTCCTTACCGCTGAGGGTTACAAGTACGTGCTTACTGAGGAGTGTTCCCCTAAGCCTAGCGATGATGCCACCCCTGAGCAGCGAGAGCCATATACGAGGTGGTAGAAGGCTGATGAGATGACCAGGTGCTACATATTGGCTTCCATGTCAAGTGTACTTCAGCACAAGCATCAGCAGATGACCTCAGCCTACGATATGATGCTCAACCTCAGAGAGATGTTTGGACATCAGGGCAGGGCAGCCAAACAGTCAGCTATAAGGAAACTCATGAATGCTAAGATGGCTGAGGGCACTTCAGTGAGAGATCACGTGCTAGACATGATTGGTTGCATTAATGAGATCGAGGTATTGGGAGGTGACATTGATGGGGATACCCACGTCGATATCATTCTCCAGAGCTTGCCTCCCAGTTTTGAGCAATTTCGATTGAACTATAATATGGGGAATCTTTCATATTCACTTTCTGAGCTCATGACTGCATTGGTGTCTGCTGAGAGCCTATTCGTAGAGAAGAAGCAAGCCTTGGCTACTGTTGGTCCCTCAGGTTCCTCTGCTGGGCCCAAAGCCAGGAAGCAAAAGAGGAGGAGAGGCCAGAAAGCAGGAGCCAATCATAGACCCAAGGCGGGCATTGCCAAGAAGCAGAAGCCGAAAGGCAAATGCTTTAGATGTGGCAAAGTGGGACATTGGAAGAAGGACTGCCCAAAGCCTCAAGGTACGTGTAAATTTTCCCTAGTCACTGAGATGTGTTTAGCAGCGATTCCCACAGATACTTGGTGTGTGGATTCAAGAGCTACTGATTATGTTTGTAATTCTTTGCAGGGGTTCCAAGTGACCCGGCTGCTTAGAGAGGGAGAGTTGCAGGTCTACCTTGGGGATACTACCAGAGTTTCTGTTGCTGCAGTGGGAGTTTTTTGTCTTTATTTTTCAGACTCTACTTTATTGTTGAGAGATTGTCTTTATGTACCCAGTTTTCGTAAAAACTTACTTTCTGCTCCTAAACTTGTTTTAGATGGTTATAAGTGTGTTTTTTCTAATAGATCAATATTTATTAGAAAAGGCCAGAAACTTATATGTTCCGGTACATTGGTTGACAATTTGTTTTTGATTAAGACATACTCCCCAGCAATGCAAAACACAGAAACTAGTAGCTCATCATCGAATCATAATAAGAGAAAAGAATCTTCCCCTTTGAATCAGACTTTTCTTTGCCACCTGAGACTAGGTCATATCAACCTTAGAAGGATTCAAAGGTTGGTCAATAGTGGGTCTTTGGACTTACTGGATATTGACAGCAATTCGACCTGTGAGTCCTGCTTGGAGGGTAAAATGACCAAGAGACCTTTCAAGGCAAGAGGGTATAGGGCCAAGGAGGTTTTAGAGCTGATTCATTCTGACGTGTGTGGGCCTATGTCAGTTCAGGCTATAGGTGGTTATGAGTATTTCGTGACTTTCATGGATGATTACTCTAGATATGGATACATATACCTGATGCACCACAAATCTGAATGCTTTGGCAAGTTCAGAAAATTCAAGGCAGAGGTGGAGAACCATCTGGGTAAGAGTATCAAGGCCCTGCGATCTAATCAAGGTGGAGAATACCTCTCTAGTGAATTTAGATACTATTTGTTAGATGAGGGTATTCAGACCCAGTTGTCTGCACCTGGCACACCCCAGCAGAATGGTGTAGCAGAGAGGAGGAACATGACTCTTATGGAGATGGTTAGATCGATGATGAGTTACAGTGAGTTGCCTATCTCGTTTTGGGGTTATGCCTTGGAGACAGCATGTTTTATCCTCAACCTTATGCCATCTAAGTCTGTGCCTTCAACCCCATCAGAGTTGTGGAATGGGCGAAAGCCTAGTCTGAGACATCTCAGAATATCGGGTTGTCCAGCACATGTGCTCGAGGCAGATGCAGGCAAGTTAGAGGCGAGATCCAAGGCTATGCTTTTTATATGCTACCCCAAAGGAACGAGAGGTGGTTTATTTTATAGTTCTCAGGATCAGAAGGTGGTTATCAGCACCAATGCCAGATTTCTTGAGGAGGACAATATTTTAGATCACAAGTCAAGCAGCAAGGTAGTATTGGAAGAGCTTAGAAGTTAGTCCACTATTCCAGATGCACACGTACAGGAAGACACACCACAAGAGACTCCACACACTATCACAGATGATGCTCTTGCACAGGCTGCGCCTCATCGTAGTGGGAGGGTTGTGAGACAGCCCGAGAGGTACATGGGTTTGCGTGAGTCTTCGGACTTTATCCCTTGTGCTCATGAACCAGACCTAGTTAACTACAATGAGGCTCTCCAGGATAAAGATGCAGATTCTTGGCAGAGAGCGATGATTGCTGAGATGGGTTCTATGGACTCAAATCAAGTTTGGGAGCTGGTAGACCTTCCTGATGGGTTTAGGCCTATTGGGTGCAAACAGGTCTACAAGCGAAATAGAGGATCTGACGGGAGGGTTAAGACCTTCAAGGATAGGCTTGTGGTGAAGGGGTATACTGAGAAAGAAGGGATCGATTATGAGGAGACTTTTTCCCCGGTAGCTATACTTAAGTCAATCCGGATTCTCTTAGCCATAGCTGCTCATATGGATTATGAGATTTGGCAGATGGACGTCAAGACAGCTTTCCTTAATGGAAGTCTTGAGGAGACCATCTTTATCCAGCAACCTGAGGGCTTCATTGTTAAAGGCCAAGAGCACAAGGTATGCAGGCTTATGAGGTCCATTTATGGACTTAAGCAAGCATCCAGATCTTGGAACATTCATTTTGATGAGGTTATCCAGTCCTATGGATTCACTCAGTGTCCGGATGAGCAGTGTGTTTATCGCAGACGTGATAGTGATATGGTGGTGTTCCTCGAACTTTACGTAGATGACATCCTTCTTATTGGCAGCAGTAAGAAGGTGTTGTCAGACGTAAAGGCATGGTTGTCCAGGTAATTCGATATAAAGGATTTGGGAGCGGCTAGACATATCTTTGGGATTAATATTATTCGAGATCGTAGGAGATGTTCTCTGACTCTCTCAGGCGTCCTACATAGACACGATTCTGGCCCGTTTTAACATGCAGAACTCCAAGAAGGGTTCAATACCTTTCAGGCATGGAGTGCATTTGTCTAAGGAGCAGTGTCCAAAGACTGTGAGAAGATAGATGCCATGAAGGTTGTACCCTATGCTTCTACAGTGGGTAGCCTCATGTATGCTATGTTATGTATGAGGCCTGATATTTGCTTTGCCGTTGGCATGGTTAGTAGATATCAGAGTAACCCTGGGAAGGCTCACTGGGAGGTAGTAAAATGCATTCTCAAGTACTTACGCAGGACGAGAGATTATGTCCTAGTTTATAGAGCTCAGGAGCTTGTACCATTGGGTTACACAGATTCGGACTTTCAAGGTGATTTGGACAAGAGTAAGTCTACCTCTGATTTTGTGTTTACTCTAGGAGGTGGAGCCATAGTATGGAAGAGTGTCAAGCAGAAATGCGTGGCGGACTCTACCATGGAGGCCGAGTACATTGCCGCTTTAGAGGCAGCAAAAGAGGCTGTATGGCTCAGGAGCTTCCTAATGGACTTAGATGTGGTTCCTGAGTTGCCTAGGTCTATCACAGTTTATTGTGATAATAATGGTGCAGTTGCTAACTCGAGGGAACCACGAGCCCATAAGGCGAGTAAACACATAGAGCGCAAGCACCACCTGATACGAGAGATCGTAAAGAGGGGATACGTGATCGTGGCCAAGATAGCTTCAGATGACAACTTGCAGATCCTTTCACCAAGCCATTGACCCCAAAGGTCTTTGAGAGACATGTGGAGGGCATGGGAGTCAGATTCTTGAGAGAGCCATGTGAGTGAGCTTAAATGTGTTCTGGAGATTTCATTATGACAGCAGTGTAATAGCGGGTTGGACAGTTTTTGTACTTCTTAGCATAGTTTTGAGTATTAGTGGGAGATTGTTAGTTTTGAATACAGAAAAGCTATGGCTTGTATAAAAAACTAATATCTACAGTTGACATATCATTTTGTTTCAGTATAAATTTGTTCCTTTATATCATAGAACTAGATAACGGGGTGTGGACAGACACAGTAGATACCGTTATTGATTAAAGTATTGATATATAAAAAGTATGCTCGTAACCGAGATAGTCTGAACATCTATCGGTATAGGTTATTGTGTGGTTTGGAAATTAGTTTATCTAAACTAGTTTAAATCACACGGATATGCCCGGGGCATATTGAGCACGACCAGTTTGGATAGAATTGACTTATACTGATCGGCGTAGTTAATTCGGTCCTAGTATTCCATCTCTCAATCCCGAGATTGGGATGGGCATGAGGGTTGGATATCGTATGCTTTGATTTACAAAAGAGTGCAGTCAATTGAGGCCTATACCTCGGTAGGTTGGGTATGCGGTGTTTAGCTTCTTACGTGCCGTTGCTAGTCAGAGGAATCCACGTACCGGTTCGCCGGGTTGATGGTGCTCCCGAGATGAGCTCGTAAAGTATATTATACTAAACCCGGCCGGTGAACTTTATGTTCGGTATAATAAAAGGACGAGTGGTACTAATCTCGGAAAACAAAGAAGTCGGTGAATTAATTTGTCAGTAAATTGATAAACCGACGAGCACTAGAGCTTTAATGTGGGGAGATAGAATAAAATATAATGGCACGATGTAAAGTCGTTTTCGAGCGGTAGTTCCATAATTGGTCCGTTAGTGGTGCGACCGATTATGCATTTGACTAATCGACAAGGTAAATTAATTAATCCAAAAGGTTTAATTAATATTTAATCGACAAAGTGAATTTAGAAATTAATTCTATTTGTATTAATTAATTCTAATGGTTCAATTAAATTAAATTAACAAAGTGGGTTAAATAAATTAATTTAAAAGGGTCGATTGGAGTTGATTAGTCGGGAAGACTTAGCGGTCAACGAAATTCAAATTAAAAGGCCTAACTCGAGAGCCCATTAGGTCTCCTTAGAAGCTCCTTATAAATACAACTTGTTAGGCAAGTCAAGACATAAGAAACTTGATACCCAAGTAAAGGGTAGTGAGAGAAAGTCTAGTCTAGAAAGAGAACTGTGTCTTCCTCATCAAGTTTTCTCTCGAAGTCGACTAGGATAGCTTTCTTCTTCGACAAAGAACTCAGCCCATTTGATTTTAGAGCAACTTGATCATACGTTTTTGGAAGGCCGCCGGGTTTCTTCGAGCTTTTCCGTTGCTGCACATTCCGCCGCTGCACACGCTGCAGTTTTTCTGACCAGCGACTGCTATAGATTCGGGGTGCTGATCCAGTAGTCACCTCACATTGATCTATTCCTTTTGTTCGGTGATCCATGAGGCCTACTGTACAGATCGTGGCCGGGTCTTGGTAGTTGATCTAGCCGGCTGTCCGATTGAGAAAGAGGAAAATCGGCGGCTGTTCTTTGGTTGCTCTGAGCAGTTTTTGAGTTTCTTGTGCAGCAAGTTTCTTGGGCTTTCTTATTTTGCCGTGGGTAACTCCGTAGATAATAGCCCACACTATTTCAGAGTTTGTATCGGAGTAATTCTTCGGATTTCTTGTGGAAATTGCGCAAAAGATTGGATTTTTCTTTAGGCAAGGGACTTCGCTACAAAAGGTAGAATCTTTAAATTCCGCTTTTATTAAAGATTTAATTTTTTGTTTCCCGATTAATAAATTAAGTATAAGCCTAGATCCGTTCATGGGTAAACTAATTTGAGCCTGAGCTTGGTCGAAAGCTTCCGATTCTGGAATGCATTGCACGAAATTGAGGTTTTCAATTTAGCCCGGGCTTGTTCAGTTTTCCTTCAGCCATTACGTGACTTCTAAATTTGTTACTTAGGATACTAATGCGCCACAGCAGAGAGGGTGTCAAAACTGTCTCCAATTAAACTCACTATAGTCATCCCTTCGGAAATTCATTCCAATGATATCTGTGATTGAAGACTTGTCCGCGGGGAGGAAGGCCATAATACCAACTCGCAAGAATAACCACATCACCAATGAACCCGTAATCGAGGCCATGGGGATATTTACCAACCCGCTCCCACTTAGATTTTTAAGTTTGAGGATTTTTACGTTTTAACATGCAATATTTTAACTATAGATATTCACACCCATAAAACCGTTGGAGTTTTAATATGCGAATAATCTACCTTAGTTAATTGCACTTTATTTTTTTAAAAACGGTTTGGTTTGGTTTTTATTCATGCAAAATAAATCGAAATACACAATCAACGAAAAGACATAAATACAGGAAATTAAAGAAATAAAATTTCCTGACTATTATGGTATTCTCTATCGTTGATTCCTTGACGCCTAGGTGACACTTCCCGTCATGTTGCTCCCATTCGTTATTTGGATTCCTCTCGATTCGCCCAGTTTTTCTCGGTTTACTACGTAATTAGGAATCACCCAAAATTATGAGAAACCAAAACCCACGAATATAAGTTACCGAAAATAACATCTTCATCATAATACATAAATTCCTATATACAAAGGCATTTTTCTAGGAATTTAAAGATGACATGATTAGATTAAATCCTACTACAAGATTTTTCTAATCCTACATGGCTTCTAGCTCGTGGTTATTACTATTACAGATATTTCCATTCCAAAACAATACGAGCTCAGACATATCCCGGGGTTTATGAATGAAAAATAAAATTCTATCATAATAGCTGGGAAACCAATAATCACCTGTTTAAACATTTCGACAAAAATAATAATGCCAAAATAAAGTCGTGTAATAAATCAAACAAGTATAAGACCAAAACCTATGCTCTGATACCATTTTGAAGAAAACAGAACAACCCCGGGCTAAATCAAAAATCTCACTTTCGTGCAATGCATTCCAGAATCGGAAACTTTCGACAAAGCTCAGGCTCAAATTAATTTACCCACGAACGGATCTAGGCTTATACTTATTTAATTTATTAAATCTACATCTTACGCACAAAGATTACACCTTTAATTAAAACTGCAAAGATTAAAGGTTATACCTTTGAAGCGAAGTCCAACTCAATAAGAAAACCCAAATCTTTAATTGCGAATTCCACGAGAAATCCAATAGATGACTCCGAGAAAAATTCGAATATGGCGTGGGCAATAATCTATCGAAGTGTGCTACCAAAGCCCACGAGAAATCTACAAAGAAAATCCCTCAATTAGATTAAATCTGCCCAAAAGATCAAACCTTTAACCCAAAAAACTGCTGCCCACTACTTTTCTCGCCAATAAAATCGAACCCACTTCAACTCCCGTCATGATCTGGACAACCGGGATTGTGGATCACCAACCCAAGGAAGAGATCAACACAAACCCTGCTGGATCAAACACCCCGGAGTGATTAGAAGTGGCTGCCATCTCACCAAAAAAAAATGAACAGTAACGTGAACAGTAACATGAACAGAGATTCCGGACAAAAATTATAAAATCCAGCAGTGGGCAACTCCAAAAAATTGATGGGCTATCTAAAAGTTTAATCTTTCAAGCTTAATCTAAATCGAGAAGTGAGAATCCAAGTTCGTTTTTGAAAGAAAACTCAAAAGGGAAGAGAGTTTCTCTCTATAACTTTCTCACTCTAAGGAGGACAAATGTCTTGCAAGATTTTCTTAAGTTTCTTTGGCCTTAAGCTTTCTATTTATAGGGAGCTCTAATGGAGAACTAGTGGGCTTTTGAGTTGGGCATTTTAATTTGACTTTCGTTGACCGCTTAGTCTTTCCCGACTAATCACCTCCAATCGACCCATTCGAACTAATTTCTTAACCCACTTCGTTAATTCAATTTAATCGAACCCTTAGAATTAATTAATTCAAATAGAATTAATTTCTTAATTCACTTTGTCGATTAAATATTAATTAAACCTTTAGGATTAATTAATTCACTTTGTCGATTAGTCAAATACATAATTAGTCGTACCACTATCGGACTAACTATGGAACTACAGCTAAAAAATGACTTTACATCGCGCCACTATTTTTCTTCTATCTCCCTATATTAAAGATCTAGTGCTCGTCGATTTATCAATTCACTGACAAACTAATTCACCGACTTCTTGGTATCCGAGATTAGTACCACTCGAATTGACTACGCCGATCAATATAAGTCAATTCTATCCAAACTGGTAGTGCTCAATATGCCCCGGGCATATCCGCGTGATTTAAACTAGTCCTGATAAACTAATTTCCAAATCGCACGATAACCTATACTGATAGTATGTTCAGACTATCTCAGTTATGAGCATACTTTTTATATATCAATACTTTAACCAATAACAGTATCTACTGTGTCTTTCACACACCCCGTTATCTAGTTCTATGATATAATGGAACAATTTAAATCTGAAACAAAATGATATGTCATATGTGGATATTAGTTTTTGATACAAGCCATAGCTTTTCTGTATTCAAAACTAACAAAGCAAAGCATACGATATCTAACTCTAATGCCTGTCCCAATCTCGGGATTAAGATATTAGAATACTATGACCAAATTAACTATGCCGATCAGTACAAGGTAATTGTATCAAAACTGGTAATTCTCAATATGCCCCAGGCACATCCATATGATTTAATTAGTCTAGAAAAACTAATTTCCAAATCATACGATAACCTATACCGATATTATGTTCAGACTATCTGAGTTGTGAGCATTTTTTTTATATATCAATACTTTAACCAATAACGAGATCTACTGTGTCTTTCCACGCCTTGTTATTGAAAGATTATCTGCCCGAGCCTAGCCAGAAACTCACTTTCGTGCTATGCATTCTAGAATCAGAATCTCTGGCCAGGCCTAGACTCTAGCACAATCGCTATTCCAACCCTTACTTGAAATAACATTTCGCAGGATCTAGGTTTGCACTTATTCGATTTATCACGCAACAAAAATTCTTAATTAAGCGGAAACATAAGAATTACCTATTGAAGCGTAAACTCAGGTGATCACTTGTATGACTCAAGACTTTGATTGCACGTTGTGTGGGCAAAGATCTAACAACAAATTGATCAGTAATCAACAAAAAAACTGCGTCACAAACCTCACCGGAAAATTCCGCCATCCGCAGCCTGCACGTGTAGCTTCGCGCGCTGCCGCCCGCCTTGTCCACTCGCTACCAAAAATCTTGGGAAGCAACCGGCCGGCCGATCTAGGAGAAAGGGCAGCCGTTAGGAATTCTCAAAAATCCGACTTTGAGGGAGAAATAATTATTTCTCTCTCTAGGATTTTATCTCTCTAGTTTCTTGTATTATGAAACTATTGAATTGGGTATCTTGAATAGCTAATCCCTTGTTTATATATAGAGTTACAAGAGAGACCCAAGTTGGTTTAGGATTGGTTTTCCTAACGGATTTAGGTAATTAATTAGTTTCCAAATCCAATTAGGTAACCAATCTTAATAGGATTAACCAAATCTAATTAGATTTCCTAATCTCAATGATTTCCTAATTCTAATTAAACTTAAGACCTAATTAATTAATTAAATAATTCAACTTTGTTAATTACTCAATTAACCCTTAGGAATAATTAATCAAATAGTTA
Organism: Knoxia roxburghii; assembly: GCA_030378225.1. NCBI lineage: Eukaryota > Viridiplantae > Streptophyta > Magnoliopsida > Gentianales > Rubiaceae > Knoxia > Knoxia roxburghii. The sequence continues at coordinate 35,755,576 of CM059415.1, read as the reverse complement.
ATTCTACCTATTCAATTAACCCATTACAAAATTAATCGTACCACTAGTAGATTAATTTTGGCACTACCATCCTACACCATAATTCCTTCCGGAACAACTTAATTAATTTATTCATAATCTCCCTATATCAAAGATATAGTGCTCGTTAATTCATTAATTTACTGATAAATTAATTTATTAACTTCTTTAATTCTGAGACTAGTACCACTCGACCTTTTTACTACACCGGACATAAGTCCACCAGCTGGGTTTAGTATACTAAACATAACTAGCTCATCTCGGGAGCACCATCACCCCGGATGCACCGGTACATGGTTTCCTTTTGACAAGCAGCAGCACACCAAGTAACTAAACACGCGCACCCAACCTACCGAGATTATTGACCACAATTGACCCCATCCATTGGCAGATCGAAGTACACTATGTATAATCCTCATGTCCGCTCGAGTTAAGGGATTAAGAGATAGAATACTAAGAACGATTTGTCTATTGAATCAGTACAAGATAAATCATTCTAAATGGTCAAGTTCAATACGCCCCAGGCATATCTATATGATTCAATCAGTCTAGATAAACCAATTATCCGAATCACATAATAACATTAACCGATAGTTTGTCCAAAGCTGTCTCGGTTACGGGCCTCATTTATATATTATGTCTTTTAACCAATGATGAGATCTACTTTGTCATACAAGACACCTCATCATCTAACTACATAATATAAATGGACAAATCATGCACAACAAAATATAACTAAAACATAAATTGATATATTAACTGGGAAAATGTACAATACAAGCATAGCTTATGTATTCAAATCCAACAATCTCTCACTAATACATAAGTTGTGCTTTAAGTATACAACTACATTCAACTCCTATTCTCTTTGCTACTATATATCTAGAAAAACTTTCATGGCTCTCCTAAGTATCTGATTCTCATGCCCTTCACGTGAGCCTCAAAGACTTTTGAAGTCAATGTCTTCGTGAACGGATCTGCAAGGTTATCTTTTGATGCTATCTTAGCGACGACCACGTCTTTCTTCTTTAAGATATCTTGTATCTGGTGGTACTTGCGATGTATATGTTTACTCACCTTGTGGGCTCGTAGTTCCTTTGAGTTCACTAATGCACCGTTGTTATCACAATACACTGTGATAGACTTCTACAAATCAGGAATCACATTCCACTAGGAAGTTCTTGAGCCACACTGCTTCCTTCGCTACCTATGATGCGGGAACGTATTATGCTTCCATGGTAGAGTCCGCCACGTATTTCTGCTTGACACTCCGCCAAACTATGGCACAACATCCTAGAGTAAACACATACCCTGAGGCAGACATGCTCTTGTCCCTGTCGCCTTGGAAATCTGAATCTGTGTAACCTCGAGGTACCAGCTCAGGCGCCTGATAGACCAACACTTGGTCTCTCGTTCTGCACAAATACTTGAGAATGCATTTTACTGCCTCCCAATGAGCTTTCCCGGGGTTACTTTGATATCTGCTTACCATGCCAACGGCATAATAGATATCAGACCTCGTACACAACATGGCATACATGAGACTTCCTACTGCCGAAGCATGAGGAACTGCCTTCATGGCTTCTATCTGCTCAACAGTCTTGGGAGACTATACTTTAGACAGACACATTCCGTGTCTGCATGGTAGAAAAACTTTCTTGGAGTTCTGCATGTTAAAATGGGTCAGAATCGTATCTATGTACGAAGCTTGGGAGAGCGTTAACGAACGTTTCCTATGATCTCGAATTATCTTGATCCCAAGGATATGTCCCGATTCCCCTAAGTCCTTCATATCAAACTGCTTGGACAACCATGCTTTTACATCTGATAACACTTTCTTGTTGTTCCTAATCAATAGAATGCCATCGATGTAAAGCATAAGAAACATCACTGAGTTTCCATCACGTTTGCAATACACACATTGTTCATCCGGACACTAACTAAATTCGTAGGACTTGATTATCTCATCAAACCGGATGTTCCAAGATCTGGATATCTGCTTAAGTCCGTATATGGACCTCTTAAGCCTGCAAACCTTATGCTATTGGCCTTTTTCAACGAATCCCTCTAGTTGCTGTATAAAATTGGTTTCCTCAAGACTTCCTTTCAGGAAAGCTGTCTTGACATCCATCTGCCATATCTCATAATCTAACTGAGCAGCTATGGCCAAGAGAATTTGGATAGACTTAAGCATGGCTACCAGAGAGAAGGTTTCCTCATAATCAATTCCCTCTTTATGAGTACACCTCTTTATGAGTATACCCCTTCCCGTCAGGTCCTCTTTTATATTTGTAGACCCACTTGTATCCAATGGGCTTAAACCTATCAGGCAGGTCCACCAGCTCCCATACTTGATTGAGGTCCATTGCCCCATCTCAGATATCATTTCCTTGCGCCAAGATTGTACATCTTTATCTCAGAGAGCCTCATTGTAGTTAACCGGGTCAGGTTCAGGCGCGCCTGGGACTAGGTCTGAGGCCTCTCCTATGCCAATGAACCTATCGGGATGTCTCACAACCCTCCCACTATGACGAGGCACCACCTGTGTAGGCGCATCATCTGTGATCTCTTGTGCAATGTGTGGTGTATCTACTTGTGCTGGTGCATCAGGATTAGTTTCTCTCCTAAGCTCTTCTAGTATTATCTTACTCTTGGGCTTATGATCTAAGATATAGTCTTCCTCCAAAAATCTAGCGTTGGTGCTAACCACCACCTTCTGATCTTTAGGACTATAAAATAGACCACCCTTTGTTCCCCTAGGATATCCTACAAATAGCATTAATTATATTTTCACATCTAACTTAGCCGCATCTGCCTTAAGCACATGTGCTGGGCAATCCCAAATTCTGAGATGTCTTAGACTAGGCTTTCGCCCGTTTCATAACTCTACTGAGGTTGAAGGCACGGTTTCAGATGGTACAAGATTAAGAATATACATCGCTGTTTTTAAGTCATATCCCCATAACGAACTCAGAAAATCACTATAGCTCATCATCGACCTAACCATTTCCATGAGAGTTTGATTCCTTTTTTCTGCTACACCATTCTACTGTGGCGTGCCAGGTGCAGACAACTGAGACTGAATTCCAACCTCACTAAGGTATTCTTGAAATTTGTGGGACAGGTACTCCCCACCACGATCTGATCACAGTGTCTTGATACTTCTACCATGGTGCTTCTCCACACATACCCGAAACTCTTTGAACTTTCCAAAACACTCGGACTTGTGACGCATTAGGTAAATGTACCCGTACCTTTAGTAGTCATCTGTAAACGTCACGAAATACTCAAACCCACCTCGTGCTTGGACCGACATTAGTCCACACAAGTAAGAATAAATTAACTCTAATTCTTCTTTAGCTCTGTAACCTTTTTGCTTTAAAAGGTCTGTTGGTCATCTTACCCTCCAAGCAAGATTCGCAGGTTGAATAACTGTTAATCTCCAATGAACCTAAAGGTCCATCATTGACCAACCTCTGAATCCTACTAAGGTTTATATGACCTAGCCTGAGATGCCAAAGATAAGTTTGATTCATTTTTGAAGGTTTCTTTCTTTATTAATGTTAGATAAAGAGCTATCTGTTTCTATGTTTTGCACAACAGTGTAGTTAGAATTAACCACAAATAAATTGTCAGCCAATGAACCAGAACAAATAAGTTTTCCATTTCTTCTAATAAATACAGAGTCATCAGAAAAAATGAACTTATAATCGTTATTCAAGAGTTTAGAAATCGAAATAAGGTTCTTTCTAAAACTTGGTACATAAAGACAATTAACTAATTTTAATCTACAGTTCTCGAAATTTAGATTGACCAATCCCACTGCTTCTACTGACACTCTTGTAGTGTCGCCCATGTAGATATCCAGCTCGCCCTCTCTAAGCTTCCGGGTTACTTGGAACCCCTGCAAAGAATTACAAACATAGTCAGTGGCGCCTGAATCCACACACCAAGTATGTGGGAATCACCGCTAAACATGTCTCAGTAATTAGGGCATAAACTATCGTACCTTTAGGATTTGGACAATCTGCTTTCCAGTGTCCCATTTTCCTGCACCTGAAGCACTTGCCTTTGGGCTTATTTTTCTTTGCGATTTCGGCTTCGCAGCAAGTTTCCTGGCATTCTTCTTCTTCTTATTCTTCTTGCCTTTAGGTGTAAAAGAAGAACTTGAAGCCTTCACTGTGACCAAAGCTTCATTCTTCTCGTGGAAGATGCCTTTGAAATATTGCCACAGGATCTGGGTTCGCATTTATTAAAAGCAACAAATCATAGAAAAGTACCTTTGAAGTGTGCACTCAGGTGATTCTCTTGTATACCTCAAGACTTTGATTTCATGTTGTGTGGGCAATGAACTAGAAATCAATTGATCAGCTAATCACCACAATCCACCTGCTAGAAAATTATAGAAACGCTGCACCTGGCACGTACTGTAAATGCACCGCCCAGAGAGAGAACGCTGCGCGCAGCTGGTATAAAGCAGGCCAAAAATTTGGCCAAGGGAGGAACAAAACCAGCAGCAAATAATGCCTAAAAATATGACTTGGTGAAAGAGAATTTTATCTCTCTAGGATTTTCTCTCTCTAGATTCTTGAATTATTAATCCTGTTCTTGGACTGATACACATCCAACTGTCACAGGGATTCACTTATCCCAATTCAGTTCCTGGTATGATTCATAACCAACTGATACAGGGATTCACTTATCCCAAACCAGTTCCTGGTATGTTTCACAACCAACTTACACAAGGATTAATTAATTACTTAATTAATTAAATATACCTTTGTCAACAACCCAATACATAATTAATCGTACCACTAACGGATTAATTATGGCACTACCACCCTACACCAGAATTGCTTTCGGAACAACTTAATTAAATTATATTCATAATCTTCCCACATCAAAGATATAGTGCTCGTTAATATATTAATTTATTGATAAATTAACTAATTAACCTCTTTAATTCGAAGACTAGTACTACTCGACCTTTTTACTATACTGAACATAAGTCCACCGGTCGGGTTTAGTATAATAAACTTTACGAGCTCATCTCGGAAGCACCATCACCCCGAACGCACCGGTACATGGTTTCATTTCGACAAGCAGCGGCACATCAAGTAACTAAATACGCACACCCAACCTACTGAGACTATTGGCCACAATTGACCTCACCCTTTGGCAGATCAAAGTACACTATGTCTAATCCTCATGCCCGCTCGAGTCTAGGGATTAAGAGATAGAATACCAAGAATGATTTGTCTATTAAATCAGTATAAGACAAATCATTCGTAAAGGTTTTAATACGCTCTGGTCATATATATATGATTCAATTAGTTTACACAAACCAATTATTCGAATCACATAATAACCTAAACTGACAGTTTGTCCAAAGTTGTCGCGGTTACGAATCTCATTTATATATTATCTTTCAACCAATGATGAGATCTACTGTGTCACACAAAACACCTCATCATCTAACTACATAATATAAATGGACATATCATGCACAACAAGATATAACCAAAACATAAATTGATATATTACTGGGAAAAAGTACAATACAAGCATAGCTTATGTATTCAACTACAACAGCCTTCGGCCACCACCAAATCAGTTAAGAGGTCGGGTAGAGTGTAAACTCTTTGGTTCATGTTGTAATTGACCCGAAACTACTCAAAACAAGAGGGTAAACTCTGGAGGATAACATCTATCTGACTTTCTGGGTCAATTTCTCCTCCAAACACCTCTATTTCATTGATGTTAATGATCATGTGCCACCCTCAGCCATCTTAGTATTCATCGACTTTCTCATGGCTGCTTGCCTAGCAGTCCTGCCTTGATGAGCAGACACCTTCCTCAGGTGAGCCATCATGTTAAAGGCAGAGACCATGAGATAAAGCTGATGTTGCAGCACATTTGACACACAAGCCAAAATATAGCACCGCGCCATCTCAACCGCTTTTCTCCACCTGGCATAGGCATCCCTATCCTCTTGAGGAGAGTCCTGATCAGGCACATCTGGAGATACTTCGGTGAGCACAAACTTGTACTGTTCTGCCATTAGGACAATGTCTAAGTTACGACTCCAGTTGACATAATTGGTTCCAGTTAACTTATTGTCTGTTGGAGTAGAATACATAAGCTATGCTTGTATTGTACAGTTTCCCGGTTCAATATATCGATTTGTGTTTCAATTATATTTTGTTGTGCATGTTTATGTTCATTTATATTATGTAAGTAGATGATGAGGTGTCTGGTGCGACACAGTAGATCTCATCATTGGTTGAAAGACATAATATATAAATGAGGTTCGTAACCGAGACAGTTTTGGACAAACTGTCGGTCTAGATTATTATGTGATTCAGATAATTAGTTTGTCTAAACTAATTGAATCATATAGATATGCCCGGGGCATATTGAACTTGACTTTTAGGAATAATTTGTCTGGTACTGATTTAATAGACAAATCGATCCTTGTATTCTATCTCTAAATCCCTAGACTCGAGTGTGCATGAGGATTAGACATAGTGTACTTTGATCTACCAATGGGTGAGGTCAAATGTGTCCAATAGTCTCGGTGGGTTGGGTGCGCGTGTTTAGTTACTTGGTGTGCTACTGCTTGTCGAAAGGAAACCATTTACCGGTGCGTCCGGGGTGATGGTGCTCCCGAGATGAGTTCGAAATGTTTATTATACTAAACCCGGCCAGTGGACTTATGTCCGGTATAGTAAAAAGGTCCAGTGGTAGTAGTCTCGGAATTAAATAAGTTAATTAATTAATTTATCAGTAAATTAATTTTAATTAACGAGCACTATATCTTTAATATGGGGAGATAAATGAATATAATTTAATTAAGTTGTTCCGGAAGCAATTCTGGTGTAGGATGGTAGTGCCAAAATTAATTCGTTAGTGGTACGATTAATTTTGTAATGGGTTAATTGAATAGGTAGATTTAATTAATTAATTGGTTAATTATTCCTAATGGTTAATTCAGTAATTAACAAAGTGGAATTATTTAATTAATTCCTAAGGGTTAATTAAGTAATTAACAAAGTGGAATTAATTAATTAATTAATTAAGTCTTAAGTTTCAATTGGAATTAGGAAATCCTAGAGATTAGGAAATCTAGTAGGATTTGGTTTATCCTATCAGATTGGTTGCCTAATTGGATTTGGAAACTAATTCATTACCTAAACCCATTAGGAAGACCAATCCTAAACCAACTTAGAGTCTCTCTTGTTACTCTATAAATAGACAAGGGATTAGCCATTCAAGAAATAATTTTAATCCATAACATTTCTAGAGAGAGAACATTCTAGAGAGAGAAAAGTTTTCTCTCTCCAAGTCGAATTTTCAAGAAAGTGTGTGGCTGGTTTTTGGGTTTCTAATGGCTGAAATTTTGGCCTTGGTCTATACCAGCTGCGCGTAGCTTTCTCTCTCTGCGGGCGGTGCGTTTATAGTATGTGCCAGGTGCTGCGGTGCTGGATTTTTCTAGCAGGTGGATTGTGGTGAGTAGCTGATCAATTGACTTCTAGTTTGTTGCCCACACAACGTGAAGTCATAGTCTTGAGGCATACAAGAGAATCACCAGGTGCACGCTTCAAAGGTATTTTTCTAAGGTTCCACTTTGTTGGATCTTAGGCATGCATAATTTCCTAAATTATGCTACGGAATAGCCCAAATTCTATGGAATCAGGCCTTACCCTCGATGCGTAATCTATTGTGCTCGTCACCTGGATCCCTTGGGAAGATTGCGTTCACCATTAAACAATTAACATGAATTGCCTCTAAAAGAGAAAACGTTTTTCTCTGGAAGAATTCTGGAAGAGAGAGAGAGAAGTTTTTCTCAAAATATTTTCACACGTTTCAAAACCAGAAAATCAGTTAAAAAAAATCCCCTCAGCACACAGATACCTCTACTTTTTTATAAAAGAGTACAGACTTATCTGTAACAGTAAATTAATATTAATTAATTAAATAATAATTAATTAATAATTATTTACTGAGTTGGGTTTTACCAACACCATGGATAAACTCATTGACCCATGGATCAGGCTGTGGGTCAAGAACCTTAATTCACAATTAGGTCCCTTGATTTGTCAGCCCAACTCAATTCTTCCCAGGTAATTAATTAACTTTTAATTAATACTATAAAAACTCTTCAATAATATTTAATTAAACCATTTAATTAAATATGATCTATTTAAGCATAACTCTTATACTTATTACAGCCAATTTAATTCTGAATCAACTCTCTTATGTGCGATCCTGTAGGCCCATTCCAAATTGACAATGAATAAATTAATCTCATTGATTAATCCATAAATCATTAGTGGTCTCTAGCAAGACATAATGACTACACAATTCAGAATGGAGGGTCGAATGGTGATTCAACACAACATTTCGAGTAAACTACGTACTGTCCTCTACATTGATATCCAGTTTAGTATAAGGCATGGAACCGATCATCCTTATATAGCTAAACATTTTACTTGATCTCTTATGTGACACTGAACTTAATCAAGCAAATGATAACCCTTTAACATTTCTTGGGCTCGGCCATGCACATCTCAGTTCACTATGAAGCGACAAAGATATCATCTCTCATTTAAGAGAGACTTGTAGTCCCATCACTTCACCTACATACCTTAGCGTGACTCATAGTGTACCAAATCATACCCGTACTTGGCAACCTGTTACGGTCCCGTTAGGTATATGTCAAAGCACACTATAATTCACCTAAGACTATGCAGTGATTTCTGGTCTAAGGAACCTCGTACGAGTACTACTCAAAAGAATCACTCATGAACTAAAAATCCATGGAGTGTTTCTTTTGGCGGATTGATTTCATAAAATTCTATATGCACAAGAATATAATCTCATGAAATTAACTCATCAGATAAATAATCAATCAAACGACAAATGTCTTATTTACATAAATTAACCTCAAAGTTTGTTTACATAAATAGCCCTCAAAAATGGCATATACATCAACAATCTCCCACTTGCCCGTTGAAGGGCTATGTCCTAAACTGTTTAAGACCAAGCTATATTACATGTCTATCAAACTTTGACTGCGGTTGAGCTTTTGTGAGAGGATCTGCTACATTGTCGTCTGACCCTATTTTGCATACTTTCACATCTCCTCGATCAATGATCTCTAGGATAAGGTGAAACCTTCTGAGTATGTGTTTGGTTTTCTGGTGTGACCGAGGCTCCTTAGCTTATGTGATGGCCCCATTATTGTCACAGAAAAGTTCTATCAGATCTTGGATACTCGTTATCACTCCGATGTCTGACATGAACTTTCTCAGCCAAACAGCTTCCTTCGCAGCATTTGATGCAGCAATGTACTCAGATTCTGTTGTAGAATCTGCTGTTGTATCTTGCTTTGAGCTTTTCCAACTCCCTGCACCGCCATTCAGGTTAAGCACGTAACCTGATTGTGACTTCATGTCATCTTGATCTGTCTGGAAAGCAGCATCAGCATAACCTTATACGATGAGCTGTTCTTGTCCTCCATACACTAGCATCAATCCTTTAGTCCTTCATAAGTACTTTAGGATTGCTTTGACTGCAATCCAATGAGCCATTCCTGGATCTTGTTGGTATCTGCTAGTCATGCTTAGTGCATGTGCGACATCCGGGCGGGTACACAACATGGCATACATGATAGATCCTATTGCCGAAGCATATGGGACTATACTCATTGTATCCCTCTCCTCTCTTGTTGAAGGACCTTGGTTCTTCTTCAAGAGAAGGCCATGTCTGAACGGTACCATACAATTCTTAGAGTTAGACATATTGAACCTCTTCAATATTTTGTCTATGTACCCTTCTTGACTTAGTCCTATAAGCCTCTTAGATATATCTCTATAGATTTTGATACCCAGTATCATTTCGGCTTCTCCTAAGTCTTTCATAGAAAATACACTCCCCAACCATTTTTTGATATCTTTCAACATGGGAATGTCATTTCCTATGAGCAGGATGTCATCCACATACAGGATAAGAAAAACATTATTGCTCCCACTAACTTTCTTGTAAACACAAGGCTCATCTTAATTCTTTACAAAGCCGTAACCTCTTACTGCCTCATCAAAAGGAAGATTCCAACTTCGAGATGCTTACTTCAACCCGTAAATAGGCCTCTGAAGCTTACATACTCGATTAGGATGCTTTTGATCGATGTATCTCTCGGGTTGTTTCATGTAAACATCCTCGAGTAGATTTCTATTTAGGAAAGCCATCTTTACATCCATCTGCCATATCTTATAGTCATAATATGCAGCTATGGCAAGTATTGTCCTAATGGACATGAGCATCACGATAGGGGAAAAGGTTTCATCATAGTTAATACCATGAGTCTGTCTAAAACCTTTCGCCACTTGTCGTGCCTTGAAGATCCCGCCAGGTTTTAGCTTGTAAATCCACTTGCATTCGACAACATTTGTCTTGGCAGGAGGGTCAATCAAAGTCCACACTTTATTGTCCCTCATGGATTGCATTTCAGATTCCATGGCTTGTAACTATTTATCTGAATCTAGACTTTCTAAAACCTGTCTGTAGGTCGTAGGCTCATCAGGGTCCACCAAGATCAAATCTTGATCGTCAGTTACGAGAAATCCGTATCTCTCAGGTTTATGATGAGATATACCAGACCTCCTAGGTTCTTGTGTTGTTGACTCTGGTCGCTCATCCTCATGAGTTTCCATGCCAACTTCCATCTGAGTTTCTGTAGATGGTTTTACATTTCCTTGTGGGTCTTGAACCTTTTCAAGATGTATTCTACTTCCACTGTCTTTCTTGTAGAGAAAATCTTTCTCTAAGAAAGTGGCTCCTCGAGCAACAAACACTTTGTTCTCAGTTGGATTGTAGAATTGATATCCTTTAGTTTCCATAGGATATCCCAAAAACAGGCATTTGTCAGTTTTAGGTTCAAGCTTATTACTTTGTAAATGCTTTACATGAGCTTGATAACCCCAAACTCGTAGATAGGACATATAGGGTTTTTGACCCGTCCACATCTCATATGGAGTCTTATCTACTGCCTTAGATGGAATACAATTTAGTAAGTAGGCTACTGAAAGGAGGGCATAACGCCAAAAAGACATAGAAAGAGTCGTTTGGCCCACCATAGATCGAACCATATCTAATAAGGTCCGATTCCTCCTCTCGGATACACCATTCCATTGAGGTGTTCCTGGTGGAGTCAGCTGTGAAACAATTCCACACTGTTTTAAATAACCATCGAACTCATCACTTGGGTATTCACCTCCCCGATCGGAGCGAATAGCCTTGATCCTTCTATCCAACTGATTTTCTACTTCATTTTTAAACTCTTTGAACTTTTCAAAAGTTTCACTTTTATACCTCATTAAGTAGAGATAACCATATCTAATACAGTCGTCGGTAAAAGTTACGAAGTATTCAAATTCACCTATGGCTTGTGTGCTCATTGGTCCACATACATCTGTATGTATTAGAGCCAATAGCTCACTAGTCCTCTCGCCTTTCTTGTTGAAAGGACTCTTCGTCATTTTGCCTTGCAAACAGGGTTCACATGTGTCATATGATTCAAAATCAAATGACCCAAGCACTCCATCCTTATGAAGTCTTTGAACTCGCTTCTCATTTGTATGGCCTAAATGAAAATGCCACAGATATGTTGGACTTAAATCAGATTGAATTAATTTGGCTTTCTTTTCAATGTTATAAACCGGTTTCTCTTGGGTTAAGTCCAAGATGTATAGGCCGTTGCACAAATTTGCAACTCCGTATAAAACATCATTTTGATATAAAGATAACGAATTATTACCAATAATAAAACGAAATCCTTTAATATCCAAGCAAGAAACTGAAATAATATTCCTACTCATAGTAGGTACATAATAACAATTCTCTAAAACAATGTTTAAACCGAAGGGCAAAGACAAAGTGTAATATCCAACTTCAACAGCTGCAACTCTTGCACCATTGCCCACTCAGAGATCTACTTCGCCTTTCTTTGTCATCCTTCTATTTCTGAGTCCCTGCACATTAGTACAAATGTGAGCCCCACATCCGGTATCTAATACCCATGAGGTGGACATAGAAAGATTAATTTCAATAATAAAGATACCTGAAGCCGAAGGATTCTGTTTTTTCTCTTCAAGGAAGATCTTGCAGTTTCTTCTCCAATGCCCCTTTTGATTGCAATGGAAGCATACCACATCCTTCTGAGCATTTGTCTCAGCATGAGGAGCTTGAGGCTGAGCCTTAGGAGCAGTCTTACTGCGAGGCTTCTTGTTTTCAGCAACCTTTGCCTTACCTTTAAACTTGCTCTTGTTGTTGTTACATTTTTCTACAACAAGTACTGGCGTTGCCTTCCGAAGGGTTTGCTCAGTATTTTTAAGCATTCCATGGAGCTTAGGAATCATCCTTTCCATGTTATGCATGTTGTAGTTCACCACAAAGTCATTGTAATCATCAGGCAGTGAAGCCAAGATGATATCAATGGATAACTCTCTAGCAAGAGGCGCATTTAATCTCTCAAGGGTATCAATATACACCTTCATCTTGATCAAATGCGTGCTTACTGGTGAACCCTTCGCCATCTTGCACGAGATCAATGCTTTTATCGTAACGAACCTTTTGTTACGGGCTTGTTCACGGAACATTTCCGTTAGTGACACATAAATTTGGAATGTTTCCACATTCATGAATTGCTTCTGAAGCTTGCCTGACATAGTCACGAGCATTAGGCATGTCACGTCATCGGAATCGCTTTTCAGCTTTTCCCATGCTCTTTGAACAGCAGCCGTAGCATTTACAGGTGGTGCAGGTAAGGCAGCGTCTAAGATATTTAGCTTCCTTTCTTGTTTGAGAAAAATTCTCAAGTTTCTTTCCCAATCTAAGAAGTTTGGACCAACAAGTTTTTCTTTGTCCAAAATGCTTCTTAAAGTGAGATTAGATGTGACATTAGTGCTAGTAGATGCCATTTCTACAAAAGGAAGATGCAAAACATTATAATGAGTTTTAAAATATTTTCCACAATAGCAAAAATTGAAATCCCAAACAATTTTGTGTTGGTGCTAGATTGTGGACCAAAAAATCCACAAAGAGTCAACCCCAGTCTTGCTTTGGCAAGTATCGTAGGGATTGGGCTCTTTTGGTAGGCAACGTTCAAATCACATCCCTATGTAATTTAACGATTTCCAATTACATTACTCTGTAACTTTTTGGTGATAGGATGAACATTCCAAATGTTTGACACCATTCTATCATTGCAAAATCAATCCTAGTCAACTTATCGGGTCAACTTGGACCAATTTTCCTAAGTCACTTGATGCCTCTTATCAATAAAGACCCAAATAGTTTTTCACACTATAGTGGTAGTGAGTAAAGTTGGGCTAGCCCAAACAGTTTTTCACACTATAGTGGTAGTGAGTAAAGTTGGGCTTCTATTACATGACAACTCACCACACGAATAAAATCTGAGGCCCTTGGGCTCTCCAAGTCCGCCAGACGTTCGACGATTTGACGAGCCCCCAAGTATGGAAGCAACTTTAGACTTAGGTATTTAGGGATTTTATATTTTGAACGGCTTAACATGCATTGTCGTTTTTATTCATTCACAAAACATAAAATTGCGAAAATGCGATAAATTGGGCTCTAATCTATTACAAGGCCTTTTAAGAAAAAAAAACTTCGTTTGGACCTCCATTTTGGGCTTCCGTTCCTGGGCTCCACCATGGACTCCTTCGGACCTCCTCTTTTGGGCCTAACTATTACATAATGATTTAATAGGCACGCAGGCCCAAATTCAAAATGGCTCGCAGGCCCCAAAATTAAAATAATAAATTTTAAGCCCAATTCATGCATATAAAAACACACAAATGCATATGCTTCATACAAGCCAATTTTAATTAAGCCGAATCATTTAATTAGGGATTATGTAACTCTTACACTATTAAAATTGATCGTGTCATGATTAATTTTAATCAATCCCATGTTCATTCATTTTAATCAAATGATGCATGAACATACCAATAATGTGTGCAATTATTTAAACACTTTAAATAACACATTATTTCGAAAAATGAATAAATAAATCATACTAATTAATTAACTAATCTTATTAATTAATTTATTTATTTATTTATTCATCTAATTATATAATATTAAGATAATTTTTCAAATTTTAAAATTTAAATATTTCTAATTATCCTAATCTCATTAAGATAATTATTCAAAATTCTAAATTTTAAAATTTTATAGGATAAGAATTAAATTTAAATCTAATCCTATCTTAAAATCTGATAATCTTTTTTAATTTATCCTAAATCATCAATTAAAATTTTATCAAATTTTAAAATTCAGAAAAATTAAATTTTCTGAAAAATTTTGAGGCAAATTCGTAATTTAACAAAATTCTCGGGCTATGGTTTTAATGTTTAAAACTAGCTGGTGTTGTTTTGCAAAATTTTAAAACAATTTTAAACGCTGGATTTTTTTGGGATTATGGAGTGAGGCGGGGGAAAATTGGTCTTTTCAGCACAATTAGGGCATCATCCCCCCCGCCTCCTTCTTTTTTTCCCCGACTCACGCAGCCGGCGTCCGTCTTCCTTTCCGGCGAACTCTTCGCCTATTCCGGCACTGCTCGCAGCGCCGGACGTCGCCTCCTCGCCCCGGTCTGAACTCGATCGAATCGAAATCGACCTCGGTGACTCATCGAATGACGAGGGAAAATGAAACCCGCGATGGCCTTCGAAAACTCCGTCGGCGCGAGGAACCCGACGAAAACGATTTCCATCACTTTGTTTCCCCGTGGCGCGAGGAATATTTCCCCGGCCTCGACGAAGCAGCCAGCGCGAGGAACATTTCCCCAACATCCAAACCAGCAAGCGGCTTTCAAAACCCCAAAATGAAAACATTTTTCCCGCGAAGCGGGTTTTGCAAACCCAGAAAATCTTTTCAAAACGGTTTTTCAGTAAAAAATTTTCTTAGACCCGATTTCCAACTTTGGTTTTAATTAAAACAATTTTAAGCAAAACAAAATTAAACCTCGCTCTAATACCACTGTTGGATCATAGGCATGCATAATTTCCTAAATTATGCTACGGAATAGCCTAAATTCTATGGAATCAGGTCTTACCCTCGACGCGTAATCGGTTGCGCTCGTCGCCTGGATCCCTTGGGAAGATTGCATTGACCACCAAACAATTCACACAAATTGCCTCTAAAAGAGAAAACATTTTTCTCTGGAAGAATTTTGGAAGAGAGAGAGAGAAGTTTTTCTCAAAATATTTTCACACGTTTCAAAACCAGAAAATCAGTTAAAAAAATCCCCTCAGTACACAGATACCTCTGCTATTTCATAAAAGAGTACAGACTTATCTGTAACAGTAAATTAATATTAATTAATTAAATAATAATTATTTACTGAGTTGGGTTTAACCAACACCATGGATCAACCCATTGACCCATCGATCAGACTGATGGGTCAAGAACCTTAATTCACAATTAGGTCCCTTGATTTGTCAGCCCAACTCAATTCTTCTCAGGTAATTAATTAACTTTTAATTAATACCATAAAAACTCTTCAATAATATTTAATTAAACTATTTAATTAAATATTATCTATTTAAGCAAAACTCTTATACTTATTACAAGCAATTTAATTCTGAATCATCAACTCTCTTATGTGCGATCCTGTAGGCCCATTCCAAATTGACAATGAATAAATTAATCTCATTAATTAATCCATAAATCATTAGTGGTCTCTAGCAAGACATAATGACTACACAATTCAGAATGGAGGATCGGATGGTGATTCAACACAACCTTCCGAGTAAACTACACACTGTCCTCTACATTGATATCCAGTTTAGCAGAAGGCATGGAACCAATCATCCTTATATAGCTAAACATTTTACTTGATCCCTTATGTGACACTGAACTTAATCAAGCAAATGATAACCCTTTATCATTTCTTGGGCATGGCCATGCACTTCTCAGTTCACTATCAAGCGGCCAAGATATCATCTCTCATTTAAGAGAGACTTGTAGTCCCATCACTTCACCTACATACCATAACGTGACTCGTAGTGTACCAAATCATACCCGTACTTGGAAACCTGTTACGGTCCCGTTAGGCATATGTCAAAGCACACTATAATTCACCTAAGACTATGCAGTGATTTCTGGTCTAAGGAACCTCGTACGAGTACTACTCAAAAGAATCACTCATGATCTAAAAATCCATGGAGTGTTTCTTTTGGCGGATCAATTTCATGAAATTCAATATGCACAAGAATATAATCTCATGAAATTAACTCATTAAATAAATAATCAATCAAACGACAAATGTCTTATTTACATAAATAACCCTCAAAGTTAATTTACATAAATAGCCCTCAAAAAGGGCACATACACCAACACGCTTTAATTAGAAATTTTTGTTGCGTGGTAAATCGAGCAACTGCAAACCCAGATCCTATGTGGAAAATATTTCTTTCAATATCGATAAGAACTGTAAAATAAATAAATAGACAATGTTTCAGTTATTAAGTCTATAATTTCAAAAACAAGGAAATTCTATCAATTATTTACTTCCCTTAAAACAATAATTTTAATCCACCAACATCTCATTCACCGGGATTCTCGCAAGCCACGCAACGTGGACGTTTACACTAGCCCTCATTCGTTTGAGAAGAACCAAGTTCATTAACAACCCTATCTGACCATAGTTAACAACCCTATCCTTGGGATCAAGATTATTAGAGATCGTAGGAGGCACTCTCTGACTCTCTCTCAGACATCCTACATAGAAATGATTGTGGCTCGTTTTAACATGCAAAACTCCAAGAAGGGTTCACTACCTTTCAGGCATGGGGTGCATTTGTCTTAGGAGCAGTGTCGCAGGACTGCTGAGGAGATAGATGCCATACAGGCGGTACCCTGTGCTTTTGCAATGGGTAGTCTCATGTATGCCATGTTATGTACGAGACCTGATATTTGCTTTGTCGTTGGCATGGTTAGCAGATATCAAAGTAACCCTGGGAAGGCTTACTGGGAGACAGTAAAATGCATTCTTAATTACTTGCGCATGACGAGAGAATATGTCCTAATTTATAGAGCGCATGAGCTTGTACCATTGGGTTACACAGATTCGGACTTTCAAGGGGATATGGACAAGAGTAAGTCTACCTCTGAGTTTGCGTTTACTCTAGGAGGTGTAGCCATAGTATGGCGGAGTGTCAAGCAGAAATGCGTGGCGGACTCCACCACAGAGTGTCAAAGGCAGCAAAAGAAGCTGTATGCCTCTGGAGCTTCCTGATGGACTTAGATGTGGTTCCTGAGTTGCCTAGGTCTAGTCCCATGAAAATTGGCACAAGACATTGTTTGTCGACCTTAACTTCACCTTGGTTGTTGCTCAACCTTTGCAACTAGTGTTTCCTAAATGTTTAAGACTCGTAGTTACCCACGAGCACCTAACAAGAGCTTAAAACACAAGGTTAGAGTGCACAACTCTCCTATAGGTTAGTGTAACAAGATAAGAAAAAAGATTAAAGAAGAGAATTACACGTAACCAGGAGTGTGATACAAACTAGAGTTTAACTTTTCAAAAATTATTCTAGGGTTTCAGGACCAATTAGGGTTGGACGTTAAAATCTGTTTGGTAACTTTCGGAGACACAACTTGACCTATGAAAGAAAACCTAGATTTTAGAAACCCTAATTTGAATACCTAAAGTTTACAAGAATGATTACAAAAAAATATAATAAAATAAGAAAATAAAATAAAAGTTAGAAGTAGAAAGAGGAGGAGAGGGCTATGAAGATTTGAAGTCTTACTAGCTCTCTGTTGCTTCTTTACACTCATTTACTTTGAATATCGGTTAGACCTTCAAGTTGTAGAGTGAGAACTTGACCAAATGATCAACTCAAACCACTAAGTCGCTGATCAAGATCAATAACCAAAATGGATCCTAATGCTGATCTTTAGTGCCGTCTACCTTCGAAATATCCAAAGACTTGCTAGAGGAAAACAAGTTATTAGAACCTTGATTTTTTCACAAAGATCTATATTCTTTTGCTGAAACTTTCGTGTCTCTTTTTTTTACGAGTTATGCTTAAAAGTTTTGTTCTCTTTTTTCACTAGATCTTGAGTTTGTGGTGGTTCACCGTCAATTCCACTTGGTTTCTATCAAGTCCAAGTCTAAATCTACAATATAAGGTTACTTGTTGTCAAGTAAAGACTTTCCACACTTTGTGAACTTCAGAGAATTTCCAGTAGCACATAGATGTTCAGCACGAAGTCAAACTCGATTATTTCTAGTTAAAGAAATTACTTTTGAGCTTTACGCAAAATTCTTTAGGTCGGGAATTTTTAGAAACTCAGGATGCTTCAGTCTTAATCAGTGAAAGCCAAAAAAAAAAAAAGAGTTAGAAATTTAATTTTTGAAAAGAAAACTTTGATTTAAATCAAAATATTGAGGCTTTGAGTTTTGGAAAACGTTTGGCCTATGTTTCTTTTGACTTGTAGTAAACCTGAATTTTCTGCAACAAAAAAAAAATTAATTTTAAAAATTAGTAATAAATTAAATAAGAAAATCAAAATTAAAGTGGGATTAAAGTTACTGAATTAATGAAATACTAAAATGAAACTTTTTCCTTCATTTTGGTTTCAAGGCTAAGTCTGAGGAGTCCGTCTATTATACTCCTAGGAGTAAACCAGGCGGTTTACTCCTAGTAGTATAACTCTCCCTTCTCTCTCTCTCTCTCTTCTCCCCACACATTTCTCTCTTTCCCACCCCTTGCTACACCACCCATTTCTCTCTCTCTCTCTCTCTCTCTCTCTCTCTCTCTCTCTCTCTCTCTCTCCCTCTCTCTCTCTTCCCCCACCCATTTCTCTTCTCGCTACACCACCTCCCCGCCGGTTCTTTATGGCCGCCCCCGTTCCGGCCAACTGGCGACCATTCTCGGCCGTCCTAACCCATGAAAATGTTCCCCACACTCCATAGAACAAAACCATGTCTCCGTTTCTCTATTTCGTGTCTGTCTTCTCTCTCCGCGAATCTCCTTTTCCAGCCGACCGTTCGCCACCGATTCATCCCTTTTCGGCCAAGATTTGGGTCGGTTCTCACCAGTAAAAGATCCCCTATGGTCCCTAGCTTATGTAAACTCGAATGTGTACTTATGTAAACTCGTTATGTAAACTGAGGTTCTGAACTACTTATGTAAACTGAGGGTGCTGAAATACTTATGTAAACTGAGGGTTCTGAGCTACTTATGTAAACTGAGGGTTCTGAGCTACTTATGTAAACTGAGGGTTCTGAACTACTTATGTAAACTGAGGGTTCTGAACTACTTATGTAAACTGAGGGTGTTGAACTACTTATGTGAACTGAGGTTCTGAACTACTTATGTAAACTGAGGTTGCTGAACTACTTATGTAAACTACTTATGTAAACTGACGTGGTGGGTTGTCTTTGTGAAAAAAATAGCTTAAATTCACACGAATTGATGTAGACGTTTCTGGACGTGGTGCTAGTTATTTTTGACGTGGTGCTAGTATTATGAAACGTGGTGCACTGTCTTTGTAAAAAAAAATAGTTTAAATTCACATGAACGGATGTAGACGTTTATGGACGTGGTTCTAAATGTCTTTGACGTGGTGGGTTGTGTTTGTGAAAAAAATAGTTTAAATTCACACGAATGGATGTAGACGTTTCTGGACGTGGTGCTAGTTATTTTTGACGTTGTGCTAGTGTTATGAGACGTGGTGGACTGTCTTTGTAAAAAAAAATAACAGTTTAAATTCACATGAATGGATGTAGACGTTTATGGACGTGGTTGTAGTTGTCTTTGAGGTGGTGGGTTGTTTTTGTGAAAAAAATAGCTTAAATTCACATGAATGGATGTAGACGTTTCTGGACGTGGTGCTAGTTATTTTTGATGTGGTGATGGTGTTATGAGACGTGGTGGACTGTCTTTGTAAAAAAAAAATCAGTTTAAATTCACATGAATGGATGTAGACGTTTATGGACGTGGTTCTAGTCGTTTTTAACGTGGTGGGTTGTGTTTGTGAAAAAATAGTTTAAATTCACATGAATGGATGTAGACTTTTCTGGACGTGGTGCTAGTTATTTTTGACGTGGTGCTCGTGTTATGAGACGTGGTGGACTGTCTTTGTGAAAAAAAATCAGTTTAAATTCACATGAATGGATGTAGACGTTGGTGGACGTGGTTCTAGTCGTCTTTGACGTGGTGGGTTGTCTTTGTGAAAAAAATAGCTTAAATTCACACGAATGGATGTAGACGTTTCTGGACGTGGTGCTAGTTTTTTTGACGTGGTGCACTGTCTTTGTAAAAAAAAATCAGTTTAAATTCACATGAACGGATGTAGACGTTTATGGACGTGGTTATAAATGTCTTCGATGTGGTGGGTTGTGTTTGTGAAAATAATAGTTTAAATTCACATAAATTCACATAAAATAGTTTAAATTCAGCACCCTCAGTTTACATAAGTAGTTCAGCACCCTCAGTTTACATAAGTAGTTCAGAACCTCAGTTTACATAAATAGTTCATAACCCTCAGTTTACATAAGTAGTTCAGAACCCTCAGTTTACATAAGTCGTTCAGCACCCTCAGTTCACATAAATAGTTCATAACCCTCAGTTTACATAAGTAGTTCAGAACCCTCAGTTTACATAAGTCGTTCAGCACCCTCAGTTTACATAAGTAGTTCAGCACCCTCAGTTTACATGAATAGTTCAAAAAGGTTTTTTTTTACCAAAAAAAAAAAAACTTTGCAACACCACCAGTACACCAGTAAACATGGTGGACTGTCTTTGTGAAAAAAATTCAGTTCAAATTCACATGAATGGATGTAGACGTTTATGGACGTGGTTATAGTCGTCTTTGACGTGGTGGGTTGTGTTTGTGAAAAAAATAGTTTAAATTCACATGAATGGATGTAGACGTTTCTGGAAGTGGTGCTAGTTTTTTTTGACGTGGTGCTAGTGTTATGAGATGTGGTGGACTGTCTCTGTGAAAAAAAAATCAGTTTAAATTCACATGAATGGATGTAGACGTTGGTGGACGTGGTTCTAGTCGTCTTTGACGTGGTGGGTTGTCTTTGTGAAAAAAATAGCTTAAATTCACACGAATGGATGTAGACGTTTCTGGACGTGGTGCTAGTTTTTTTGACGTGGTGCACTGTCTTTGTAAAAAAAATCAGTTTAAATTCACATGAACGGATGTAGACGTTTATGGACGTGGTTATAAATGTCTTCGATGTGGTGGGTTGTGTTTGTGAAAAAAATAGTTTAAATTCACATAAATTCACATAAAATAGTTTAAATTCAGCACCCTCAGTTTACATAAGTAGTTCAGCACCCTCAGTTTACATAAGTAGTTCAGAACCTCAGTTTACATAAATAGTTCATAACCCTCAGTTTACATAAGTAGTTCAGAACCCTCAGTTTACATAAGTCGTTCAGCACCCTCAGTTTACATAAGTAGTTCAGCACCCTCAGTTTACATAAGTAGTTCAGAACCCTCAGTTTACATAAGTAGTTCAGCACCCTCAGTTTACATAAATAGTTCAAAAAGGTTTTTTTTTACCAAAAAAAAAAAAAAACTTTGCAACACCACCAGTACACCAGTACACATGGTGGATTGTCTTTGTGAAAAAAAAATCAGTTGAAATTCACATGAATGGATGTAGATGTTTATGGACGTGGTTCTAGTCGTCTTTGACGTGGTGGGTTTTGTTTGTGAAAAAAATAGTTTAAATTCACATGAATGGATGTAGACGTTTCTGGAAGTGGTGCTAGTTATTTTTGACGTGGTGCTAGTGTTATGAGACGTGGTGGACTCTCTTTCTGAAAAAAAATCAGTTTAAATTCACATGAATGGATGTAGACATTTATGGACGTGGTTCTAGTCGTCTTTGACACGGTGGGTTGTCTTTGTGAAAAAAATAGCTTAAATTCACACGAATGGATGTAGACGTTTCTGGACGTGGTGCTAGTTATTTTTGACGTGGTGCACTGTATTTGTAAAAAAAAATCAGTTTAAATTCACATGAACGGATGTAGACGTTTATGGACGTGGTTATAAATGTCTTCGATGTGGTGGGTTGTGTTTGTGAAAAAAATAGTTTAAATTCACATAAATTCACATAAAATAGTTTACATTCAGCACCCTCAGTTTACATAAGTAGTTCAGCACCCTCAGTTTACATAAGTAGTTCAGAACCTCAGTTTACATAAATAGTTCATAACCCTCAGTTTACAAAAGTAGTTCAGCACCCTCAGTTTACATAAGTAGTTCAGAACCCTCAGTTTACATAAGTAGTTCAGAACCCTCAGTTTACATAAGTAGTTCAGCACCCTCAGTTTACATAAGTAGTTCAGCAACCTTAGTTTACATAAGTAGTTCAGAACCCTCAGTTTACATAAGTAGTTCAGAACCCTCAGTTTACATAAGTAGTTCAGCACCCTCAGTTTACATAAATAGTTCAAAAAGGTTTTTTTTACCAAAAAAAAAAAAAAAACTTTGCAACACCACCAGTACACCAGTACACGTGGTGGACTGTCTTTGTGAAAAAAAATAGTTTAAATTCACATGAATGGATGTAGACGTTTATGGACGTGGTTCTAGTTGTCTTTGACGTGGTGGGTTGTCTTTGTGAAAAAAATAGCTTAAATTCCCATGAATGGATGTAGACGTTTCTGGACGTGGTGCTAGTTATTTTTGACGTGGTGTTAGTGTTATGAGACGTGGAGCACTGTCTTTGTAAAAAAAAAAACAGTTTAAATTCACATGAATGGATGTAGACGTTTAAGGACGTGGTTCTAAATGTCTTCGACGTGGTGGGTTGTGTTTGTGAAAAAAATAGTTTAGATTCACATAAATGGATATAGACGTTTCTGGACGTGGTGCTAGTTATTTTTGACGTGGTGCTAGTGTTATAGGACGTGGTGGACTGTCTTTGTGAAAAAAAAATCAGTTTAAATTTACATGAATGGATGTAGACGTTTATGGACGTGGTTCTAGTCGTCTTTGACGTGGTGGGTTGTCTTTGTGAAAAAAATAGCTTAAATTCACACGAATGGATGTAGACGTTTCGGGACGTGATGCTAGTTATTTTTGACGTGGTGTTAGTATTATGAGACGTGGTGCACTGTCTTTGTAAAAAAAAATAGTTTAAATTCACATGAACGGATGTAGACGTTTATGGACGTGGTTCTAAATGTCTTTGACGTGGTGGGTTGTGTTTGTGAAAAAAATAGTTTAAATTCACACGAATGGATGTAGACGTTTCTGGACGTGGTGCTAGTTATTTTTGACGTGGTGCTAGTGTTATGAGACGTGGTGGACTGTCTTTGTAAAAAAAAAAAACAGTTTAAATTCACATGAATGGATGTAGACGTTTATGGACGTGGTTGTAGTTGTCTTTGAGGTGGTGGGTTGTTTTTGTGAAAAAAATAGCTTAAATTCACATGAATGGATGTAGACGTTTCTGGACGTGGTGCTAGTTATTTTTGATGTGGTGATGGTGTTATGAGACGTGGTGGACTGTCTTTGTAAAAAAAAAAATCAGTTTAAATTCACATGAATGGATGTAGACGTTTATGGACGTGGTTATAAATGTCTTCGATGTGGTGGGTTGTGTTTGTGAAAAAAATAGTTTAAATTCACATAAATTCACATAAAATAGTTTAAATTCAGCACCCTCAGTTTACATAAGTAGTTCAGCACCCTCAGTTTACATAAGTAGTTCAGAACCTCAGTTTACATAAATAGTTCATAACCCTCAGTTTACATAAGTAGTTCAGAACCCTCAGTTTACATAAGTCGTTCAGCACCCTCAGTTCACATAAATAGTTCATAACCCTCAGTTTACATAAGTAGTTCAGAACCCTCAGTTTACATAAGTCGTTCAGCACCCTCAGTTTACATAAGTAGTTCAGCACCCTCAGTTTACATGAATAGTTCAAAAAGGTTTTTTTTTACCAAAAAAAAAAAAACTTTGCAACACCACCAGTACACCAGTAAACATGGTGGACTGTCTTTGTGAAAAAAATTCAGTTCAAATTCACATGAATGGATGTAGACGTTTATGGACGTGGTTATAGTCGTCTTTGACGTGGTGGGTTGTGTTTGTGAAAAAAATAGTTTAAATTCACATGAATGGATGTAGACGTTTCTGGAAGTGGTGCTAGTTTTTTTGACGTGGTGCACTGTCTTTGTAAAAAAAAATCAGTTTAAATTCACATGAACGGATGTAGACGTTTATGGACATGATTATAAATGTCTTCGACGTGGTGCGTTGTGTTTGTGAAAAAAATAGTTTAAATTCACATAAATTCACATAAATTAACATAAAATAGTTTAAATTCAGCACCCTCAGTTTACATAAGTAGTTCAGCACCCTCAGTTCACATAAGTAGTTCAGAACCTCAGTTTACATAAATAGTTTATAACCCTCAGTTTACATAAGTAGTTCAAAACCCTCAGTTTACATAAGTAGTTCAGCACCCTCAGTTTACATAAGTAGTTCAGCACCCTCAGTTGACATAAGTAGTTCAGAACCCTCAGTTGACATAAGTAGTTCAGAACCCTCAGTTTACATAAGTAGTTCAGCACCCTCAGTTTACATAAATAGTTCAAAAAGGTTATTTTTTACCAAAAAAAAAAAAAAAAAACTTTGCAACACCACCAGTACACCAGTACACATGGTGGACTGTCTTTGTGAAAAAAAAATCAGTTTAAATTCACATGAATGGATGTAGACGTTTATTGACGTGGTTCTAGTCGTCTTTGACGTGGTGGGTTGTCTTTGTGAAAAAAATAGCTTAAATTCACACCAATGGATGTTGACGTTTCTGGACGTGGTGCTAGTTTTTTTGACGTGGTGCACTGTCTTTGTAAAAAAAAATCAGTTTAAATTCACATGAACGGATGTAGACGTTTATGGACGTGGTTATAAATGTCTTCGATGTGGTGGGTTGTGTTTGTGAAAAAAATAGTTTAAATTCACATAAATTCACATAAAATAGTTTAAATTCAGCACCCTCAGTTTACATAAGTAGTTCAGCACCCTCAGTTTACATAAGTAGTTCAGAACCTCAGTTTACATAAATAGTTCATAACCCTCAGTTTACATAAGTAGTTCAGAACCCTCAGTTTACATAAGTCGTTCAGCACCCTCAGTTCACATAAATAGTTCATAACCCTCAGTTTACATAAGTAGTTCAGAACCCTCAGTTTACATAAGTCGTTCAGCACCCTCAGTTTACATAAGTAGTTCAGCACCCTCAGTTTACATGAATAGTTCAAAAAGGTTTTTTTTTACCAAAAAAAAAAAAACTTTGCAACACCACCAGTACACCAGTAAAAATGGTGGACTGTCTTTGTGAAAAAAATTCAGTTCAAATTCACATGAATGGATGTAGACGTTTATGGACGTGGTTATAGTCGTCTTTGACGTGGTGGGTTGTGTTTGTGAAAAAAATAGTTTAAATTCACATGAATGGATGTAGACGTTTCTGGAAGTGGTGCTAGTTTTTTTTGACGTGGTGCTAGTGTTATGAGATGTGGTGGACTGTCTCTGTGAAAAAAAAATCAGTTTAAATTCACATGAATGGATGTAGACGTTGGTGGACGTGGTTCTAGTCGTCTTTGACGTGGTGGGTTGTCTTTGTGAAAAAAATAGCTTAAATTCACACGAATGGATGTAGACGTTTCTGGACGTGGTGCTAGTTTTTTTGACGTGGTGCACTGTCTTTGTAAAAAAAATCAGTTTAAATTCACATGAACGGATGTAGACGTTTATGGACGTGGTTATAAATGTCTTCGATGTGGTGGGTTGTGTTTGTGAAAAAAATAGTTTAAATTCACATAAATTCACATAAAATAGTTTAAATTCAGCACCCTCAGTTTACATAAGTAGTTCAGCACCCTCAGTTTACATAAGTAGTTCAGAACCTCAGTTTACATAAATAGTTCATAACCCTCAGTTTACATAAGTAGTTCAGAACCCTCAGTTTACATAAGTCGTTCAGCACCCTCAGTTTACATAAGTAGTTCAGCACCCTCAGTTTACATAAGTAGTTCAGAACCCTCAGTTTACATAAGTAGTTCAGCACCCTCAGTTTACATAAATAGTTCAAAAAGGTTTTTTTTTTACCAAAAAAAAAAAAAAACTTTGCAACACCACCAGTACACCAGTACACATGGTGGATTGTCTTTGTGAAAAAAAAATCAGTTGAAATTCACATGAATGGATGTAGATGTTTATGGACGTGGTTCTAGTCGTCTTTGACGTGGTGGGTTTTGTTTGTGAAAAAAATAGTTTAAATTCACATGAATGGATGTAGACGTTTCTGGAAGTGGTGCTAGTTATTTTTGACGTGGTGCTAGTGTTATGAGACGTGGTGGACTCTCTTTCTGAAAAAAAATCAGTTTAAATTCACATGAATGGATGTAGACATTTATGGACGTGGTTCTAGTCGTCTTTGACACGGTGGGTTGTCTTTGTGAAAAAAATAGCTTAAATTCACACGAATGGATGTAGACGTTTCTGGACGTGGTGCTAGTTATTTTTGACGTGGTGCACCGTATTTGTAAAAAAAAATCAGATTAAATTCACATGAACGGATGTAGACGTTTATGGACGTGGTTATAAATGTCTTCGATGTGGTGGGTTGTGTTTGTGAAAAAAATAGTTTAAATTCACATAAATTCACATAAAATAGTTTACATTCAGCACCCTCAGTTTACATAAGTAGTTCAGCACCCTCAGTTTACATAAGTAGTTCAGAACCTCAGTTTACATAAATAGTTCATAACCCTCAGTTTACAAAAGTAGTTCAGCACCCTCAGTTTACATAAGTAGTTCAGAACCCTCAGTTTACATAAGTAGTTCAGAACCCTCAGTTTACATAAGTAGTTCAGCACCCTCAGTTTACATAAGTAGTTCAGCAACCTCAGTTTACATAAGTAGTTCAGAACCCTCAGTTTACATAAGTAGTTCAGAACCCTCAGTTTACATAAGTAGTTCAGCACCCTCAGTTTACATAAATAGTTCAAAAAGGTTTTTTTTACCAAAAAAAAAAAAAAAACTTTGCAACACCACCAGTACACCAGTACACGTGGTGGACTGTCTTTGTGAAAAAAAATAGTTTAAATTCACATGAATGGATGTAGACATTTATGGACGTGGTTCTAGTTGTCTTTGACGTGGTGGGTTGTCTTTGTGAAAAAAATAGCTTAAATTCCCATGAATGGATGTAGACGTTTCTGGACGTGGTGCTAGTTATGTTTGACGTGGTGTTAGTGTTATGAGACGTGGAGCACTGTCTTTGTAAAAAAAAAAAACAGTTTAAATTCACATGAATGGATGTAGACGTTTAAGGACGTGGTTCTAAATGTCTTCGACGTGGTGGGTTGTGTTTGTGAAAAAAATAGTTTAGATTCACATAAATGGATATAGACGTTTCTGGACGTGGTGCTAGTTATTTTTGACGTGGTGCTAGTGTTATAGGACGTGGTGGACTGTCTTTGTGAAAAAAAAATCAGTTTAAATTTACATGAATGGATGTAGACGTTTATGGACGTGGTTCTAGTCGTCTTTGACGTGGTGGGTTGTCTTTGTGAAAAAAATAGCTTAAATTCACACGAATGGATGTAGACGTTTCGGGACGTGATGCTAGTTATTTTTGACGTGGTGTTAGTATTATGAGACGTGGTGCACTGTCTTTGTAAAAAAAAATAGTTTAAATTCACATGAACGGATGTAGACGTTTATGGACGTGGTTCTAAATGTCTTTGACGTGGTGGGTTGTGTTTGTGAAAAAAATAGTTTAAATTCACACGAATGGATGTAGACGTTTCTGGACGTGGTGCTAGTTATTTTTGACGTGGTGCTAGTGTTATGAGACGTGGTGGACTGTCTTTGTAAAAAAAAAAAACAGTTTAAATTCACATGAATGGATGTAGACGTTTATGGACGTGGTTGTAGTTGTCTTTGAGGTGGTGGGTTGTTTTTGTGAAAAAAATAGCTTAAATTCACATGAATGGATGTAGACGTTTCTGGACGTGGTGCTAGTTATTTTTGATGTGGTGATGGTGTTATGAGACGTGGTGGACTGTCTTTGTAAAAAAAAAAATCAGTTTAAATTCACATGAATGGATGTAGACGTTTATGGACGTGGTTATAAATGTCTTCGATGTGGTGGGTTGTGTTTGTGAAAAAAATAGTTTAAATTCACATAAATTCACATAAAATAGTTTAAATTCAGCACCCTCAGTTTACATAAGTAGTTCAGCACCCTCAGTTTACATAAGTAGTTCAGAACCTCAGTTTACATAAATAGTTCATAACCCTCAGTTTACATAAGTAGTTCAGAACCCTCAGTTTACATAAGTCGTTCAGCACCCTCAGTTCACATAAATAGTTCATAACCCTCAGTTTACATAAGTAGTTCAGAACCCTCAGTTTACATAAGTCGTTCAGCACCCTCAGTTTACATAAGTAGTTCAGCACCCTCAGTTTACATGAATAGTTCAAAAAGGTTTTTTTTTACCAAAAAAAAAAAAACTTTGCAACACCACCAGTACACCAGTAAACATGGTGGACTGTCTTTGTGAAAAAAATTCAGTTCAAATTCACATGAATGGATGTAGACGTTTATGGACGTGGTTATAGTCGTCTTTGACGTGGTGGGTTGTGTTTGTGAAAAAAATAGTTTAAATTCACATGAATGGATGTAGACGTTTCTGGAAGTGGTGCTAGTTTTTTTGACGTGGTGCACTGTCTTTGTAAAAAAAAATCAGTTTAAATTCACATGAACGGATGTAGACGTTTATGGACATGATTATAAATGTCTTCGACGTGGTGCGTTGTGTTTGTGAAAAAAATAGTTTAAATTCACATAAATTCACATAAATTAACATAAAATAGTTTAAATTCAGCACCCTCAGTTTACATAAGTAGTTCAGCACCCTCAGTTCACATAAGTAGTTCAGAACCTCAGTTTACATAAATAGTTTATAACCCTCAGTTTACATAAGTAGTTCAAAACCCTCAGTTTACATAAGTAGTTCAGCACCCTCAGTTTACATAAGTAGTTCAGCACCCTCAGTTGACATAAGTAGTTCAGAACCCTCAGTTGACATAAGTAGTTCAGAACCCTCAGTTTACATAAGTAGTTCAGCACCCTCAGTTTACATAAATAGTTCAAAAAGGTTATTTTTTACCAAAAAAAAAAAAAAAAAACTTTGCAACACCACCAGTACACCAGTACACATGGTGGACTGTCTTTGTGAAAAAAAAATCAGTTTAAATTCACATGAATGGATGTAGACGTTTATTGACGTGGTTCTAGTCGTCTTTGACGTGGTGGGTTGTCTTTGTGAAAAAAATAGCTTAAATTCACACCAATGGATGTTGACGTTTCTGGACGTGGTGCTAGTTTTTTTGACGTGGTGCACTGTCTTTGTAAAAAAAAATCAGTTTAAATTCACATGAACGGATGTAGACGTTTATGGACGTGGTTATAAATGTCTTCGATGTGGTGGGTTGTGTTTGTGAAAAAAATAGTTTAAATTCACATAAATTCACATAAAATAGTTTAAATTCAGCACCCTCAGTTTACATAAGTAGTTCAGCACCCTCAGTTTACATAAGTAGTTCAGAACCTCAGTTTACATAAATAGTTCATAACCCTCAGTTTACATAAGTAGTTCAGAACCCTCAGTTTACATAAGTCGTTCAGCACCCTCAGTTCACATAAATAGTTCATAACCCTCAGTTTACATAAGTAGTTCAGAACCCTCAGTTTACATAAGTCGTTCAGCACCCTCAGTTTACATAAGTAGTTCAGCACCCTCAGTTTACATGAATAGTTCAAAAAGGTTTTTTTTTACCAAAAAAAAAAAAACTTTGCAACACCACCAGTACACCAGTAAAAATGGTGGACTGTCTTTGTGAAAAAAATTCAGTTCAAATTCACATGAATGGATGTAGACGTTTATGGACGTGGTTATAGTCGTCTTTGACGTGGTGGGTTGTGTTTGTGAAAAAAATAGTTTAAATTCACATGAATGGATGTAGACGTTTCTGGAAGTGGTGCTAGTTTTTTTTGACGTGGTGCTAGTGTTATGAGATGTGGTGGACTGTCTCTGTGAAAAAAAAATCAGTTTAAATTCACATGAATGGATGTAGACGTTGGTGGACGTGGTTCTAGTCGTCTTTGACGTGGTGGGTTGTCTTTGTGAAAAAAATAGCTTAAATTCACACGAATGGATGTAGACGTTTCTGGACGTGGTGCTAGTTTTTTTGACGTGGTGCACTGTCTTTGTAAAAAAAATCAGTTTAAATTCACATGAACGGATGTAGACGTTTATGGACGTGGTTATAAATGTCTTCGATGTGGTGGGTTGTGTTTGTGAAAAAAATAGTTTAAATTCACATAAATTCACATAAAATAGTTTAAATTCAGCACCCTCAGTTTACATAAGTAGTTCAGCACCCTCAGTTTACATAAGTAGTTCAGAACCTCAGTTTACATAAATAGTTCATAACCCTCAGTTTACATAAGTAGTTCAGAACCCTCAGTTTACATAAGTCGTTCAGCACCCTCAGTTTACATAAGTAGTTCAGCACCCTCAGTTTACATAAGTAGTTCAGAACCCTCAGTTTACATAAGTAGTTCAGCACCCTCAGTTTACATAAATAGTTCAAAAAGGTTTTTTTTTTACCAAAAAAAAAAAAAAACTTTGCAACACCACCAGTACACCAGTACACATGGTGGATTGTCTTTGTGAAAAAAAAATCAGTTGAAATTCACATGAATGGATGTAGATGTTTATGGACGTGGTTCTAGTCGTCTTTGACGTGGTGGGTTTTGTTTGTGAAAAAAATAGTTTAAATTCACATGAATGGATGTAGACGTTTCTGGAAGTGGTGCTAGTTATTTTTGACGTGGTGCTAGTGTTATGAGACGTGGTGGACTCTCTTTCTGAAAAAAAATCAGTTTAAATTCACATGAATGGATGTAGACATTTATGGACGTGGTTCTAGTCGTCTTTGACACGGTGGGTTGTCTTTGTGAAAAAAATAGCTTAAATTCACACGAATGGATGTAGACGTTTCTGGACGTGGTGCTAGTTATTTTTGACGTGGTGCACCGTATTTGTAAAAAAAAATCAGATTAAATTCACATGAACGGATGTAGACGTTTATGGACGTGGTTATAAATGTCTTCGATGTGGTGGGTTGTGTTTGTGAAAAAAATAGTTTAAATTCACATAAATTCACATAAAATAGTTTACATTCAGCACCCTCAGTTTACATAAGTAGTTCAGCACCCTCAGTTTACATAAGTAGTTCAGAACCTCAGTTTACATAAATAGTTCATAACCCTCAGTTTACAAAAGTAGTTCAGCACCCTCAGTTTACATAAGTAGTTCAGAACCCTCAGTTTACATAAGTAGTTCAGAACCCTCAGTTTACATAAGTAGTTCAGCACCCTCAGTTTACATAAGTAGTTCAGCAACCTCAGTTTACATAAGTAGTTCAGAACCCTCAGTTTACATAAGTAGTTCAGAACCCTCAGTTTACATAAGTAGTTCAGCACCCTCAGTTTACATAAATAGTTCAAAAAGGTTTTTTTTACCAAAAAAAAAAAAAAAACTTTGCAACACCACCAGTACACCAGTACACGTGGTGGACTGTCTTTGTGAAAAAAAATAGTTTAAATTCACATGAATGGATGTAGACATTTATGGACGTGGTTCTAGTTGTCTTTGACGTGGTGGGTTGTCTTTGTGAAAAAAATAGCTTAAATTCCCATGAATGGATGTAGACGTTTCTGGACGTGGTGCTAGTTATGTTTGACGTGGTGTTAGTGTTATGAGACGTGGAGCACTGTCTTTGTAAAAAAAAAAAACAGTTTAAATTCACATGAATGGATGTAGACGTTTAAGGACGTGGTTCTAAATGTCTTCGACGTGGTGGGTTGTGTTTGTGAAAAAAATAGTTTAGATTCACATAAATGGATATAGACGTTTCTGGACGTGGTGCTAGTTATTTTTGACGTGGTGCTAGTGTTATAGGACGTGGTGGACTGTCTTTGTGAAAAAAAAATCAGTTTAAATTTACATGAATGGATGTAGACGTTTATGGACGTGGTTCTAGTCGTCTTTGACGTGGTGGGTTGTCTTTGTGAAAAAAATAGCTTAAATTCACACGAATGGATGTAGACGTTTCGGGACGTGATGCTAGTTATTTTTGACGTGGTGTTAGTATTATGAGACGTGGTGCACTGTCTTTGTAAAAAAAAATAGTTTAAATTCACATGAACGGATGTAGACGTTTATGGACGTGGTTCTAAATGTCTTTGACGTGGTGGGTTGTGTTTGTGAAAAAAATAGTTTAAATTCACACGAATGGATGTAGACGTTTCTGGACGTGGTGCTAGTTATTTTTGACGTGGTGCTAGTGTTATGAGACAAGGTGGACTGTCTTTGTAAAAATAAAAAACAGTTTAAATTCACATGAATGGATGTAGACGTTTATGGACGTGGTTGTAGTTGTCTTTGAGGTGGTGGGTTGTTTTTGTGAAAAAAATAGCTTAAATTCACATGAATGGATGTAGACGTTTCTGGACGTGGTGCTAGTTATTTTTGATGTGGTGATGGTGTTATGAGACGTGGTGGACTGTCTTTGTAAAAAAAAAAATCAGTTTAAATTCACATGAATGGATGTAGACGTTTATGGACGTGGTTCTAGTCGTTTTTAACGTGGTGGGTTGTGTTTGTGAAAAAATAGTTTAAATTCACATGAATGGATGTAGACTTTTCTGGACGTGGTGCTAGTTATTTTTGACGTGGTGCTCGTGTTATGAGACGTGGTGGACTGTCTTTGTGAAAAAAAATCAGTTTAAATTCACATGAATGGATGTAGACGTTGGTGGACGTGGTTCTAGTCGTCTTTGACGTGGTGGGTTGTCTTTGTGAAAAATATAGCTTAAATTCACACGAATGGATTTAGACGTTTCTGGACGTGGTGCTAGTTTTTTTGACGTGGTGCACTGTCTTTGTAAAAAACATCAGTTTAAATTCACATGAACGGATGTAGACGTTTATGGACATGATTATAAATGTCTTCGACGTGGTGGGTTGTGTTTGTGAAAAAAATAGTTTAAATTCACATAAATTCACATAAATTAACATAAAATAGTTTAAATTCAGCACTCTCAGTTTACATAAGTAGTTCAGCACCCTCAGTTCACATAAGTAGTTCAGAACCTCAGTTTACATAAATAGTTCATAACCCTCAGTTTACATAAGTAGTTCAAAACCCTCAGTTTACATAAGTAGTTCAGCACCCTCAGTTTACATAAGTAGTTCAGCACCCTCAGTTTACATAAGTAGTTCAGAACCCTCAGTTGACATAAGTAGTTCAGAACCCTCAGTTTACATAAGTAGTTCAGCACCCTCAGTTTACATAAATAGTTCAAAAACGTTTTTTTTTACCAAAAAAAAAAAAAAAAACTTTGCAACACCACCAGTACACCAGTACACATGGTGAACTGTCTTTGTGAAAAAAAAAATCAGTTTAAATTCACATGAATGGATGTAAACGTTTATGGACGTGGTTCTAGTCGTCTTTGACGTAGTGGGTTGTGTTTGTGAAAAAAATAGTTTAAATTCACATGAATGGATGTAGACGTTTCTGGACGTGGTGCTAGTTATTTTTGACGTGGTGCTAGTGTTATGAGACGTGGTGGACTGTCTTTGTGACAAAAAAAATCAGTTTAAATTCACATGAATGGATGTAGACGTTTATGGACGTGGTTCTAGTCGTCTTTGACGTGGTGGGTTGTCTTTGTGAAAAAAATAGCTTAAATTCACATGAATGGATGTAGACGTTTCTGGACGTGGTGCTAGTTATTTTTGATGTGGTGATGGTGTTATGAGACGTGGTGGACTATCTTTGTGAAAAAAAAATCAGTTTAAATTCACATGAATGGATGTAGACGTTTATGGACGTGGTTCTAGTCGTCTTTGACGTGGTGGGTTGTCTTTGTGAAAAAAATAGCTTAAATTCACACGAATGGATGTAGACGTTTCTGGACGTGGTGCTAGTTATTTTTGACGTGGTGCATTGTCTTTGTAAAAAAATCAGTTTAAATTCACATGAACGGATGTAGACGTTTATGGACATGATTATAAATGTCTTCGACGTGGTGGGTTGTGTTTGTGAAAAAAATAGTTTAAATTCACATAAATTCACATAAATTAACATAAAATAGTTTAAATTCAGCACCCTCAGTTTACAGAAGTAGTTCAGCACCCTCAGTTCACATAAGTAGTTCAGAACCTCAGTTTACATAAATAGTTCATAACCCTCAGTTTACATAAGTAGTTCAGCACCCTCAGTTTACATAAGTAGTTCAGCACCCTCAGTTTACATAAGTAGTTCAGAACCCTCAGTTGACATAAGTAGTTCAGAACCCTCAGTTTACATAAGTAGTTCAGCACCCTCCGTTTACATAAATAGTTCAAAAAGGTTTTTTTTTACCAAAAAAAAAAAAAAAAAACTTTGCAACACCATCAGTACACCAGTACACATGGTGGACTGTCTTTGTGAAAAAAAAATCAGTTTAAATTCACATGAATGGATGTAGACATTTATGGACGTGGTTCTAGTCGTCTTTGACGTAGTGGGTTGTGTTTGTGAAAAAAATAGTTTAAATTCACATGAATGGATGTAGACGTTTCTGGACGTGGTGCTAGTTATTTTTGACGTGGTGCTAGTGTTATGAGACGTGGTGGACTGTCTTTGTGAAAAAAAAATCAGTTTAAATTCACATGAATGGATGTAGACGTTTATGGACGTGGTTCTAGTCGTCTTTGACGTGGTGGGTTGTCTTTGTGAAAAAATAGCTTAAATTCACATGAATGGATGTAGACGTTTCTGGACGTAGTGCTAGTTATTTTTGATGTGGTGATGGTGTTATGAGACGTGGTGGACTCTCTTTGTGAAAAAAAAATTAGTTTAAATTCACATGAATGGATGTAGACGTTTATGGACGTGGTTCTAGTCGTCTTTGACGTGTGGGTTGTGTTTGTGAAAAAAATAGTTTAAATTCACATGAATGGATGTAGACATTTCTGGACGTGGTGCTAGTTATTTTTGACGTGGTGCTCGTGTTATGAGACGTGGTGGACTTTCTTTGTGAAAAAAACAGTTTAAATTCACATGAATGGATGTAGACGTTGGTGGACGTGGTTCTAGTCGTCTTTGACGTGGTGGGTTGTCTTTGTGAAAAAAAAATAGCTTAAATTCACACGAATGGATGTAGACGTTTCTGGACGTGGTGCTAGTTTTTTTGACGTGGTGCACTGTCTTTGTAAAAAAAAATCAGTTTAAATTCACATGAACGGATGTAGACGTTTATGGACGTGGTTATAAATGTCTTCGACGTGGTGGGTTGTGTTTGTGAAAAAAATAGTTTAAATTCACATAAAGTCACATCAAATAGTTTAAATTCAGCACCCTCAGTTTACATAAGTAGTTCGGCACCCTCAGTTTACATAAGTAGTTCAGAACCTCAGTTTACATAAATAGTTCATAACCCTAAGTTTACATAAGTAGTTCAGAACCCTCAGTTTACATAAGTAGTTCAGCACCCTCAGTTTACATAAGTAGTTCAGCACCCTCAGTTTACATAAGTAGTTCAGAACCCTCAGTTGACATAAGTAGTTCAGAACCCTCAGTTTACATAAGTAGTTCAGCACCCTCAGTTTACATGAATAGTTCAAAAAGGTTTTTTTTTACCAAAAAAAAAAAAAACTTTGCAACACGACCAGTACACCAGTACACATGGTGGACTGTCTTTGTGAAAAAGAATCAGTTCAAATTCACATGAATGGATGTAGACGTTTATGGACGTGCTTATAGTCGTCTTTGACGTGGTGGGTTGTGTTTGTTAAAAAAATAGTTTAAATTCACATGAATGGATGTAGACATTTCTGGACATGGTGCTAGTTATTTTTGACGTGGTGCTGGTGTTATGAGACGTGGTGGACTGTCTTTGTGAAAAAAAAATCAGTTTAAATTCACATGAATGGATGTAGACGTTTATGGACGTGGTTCCAGTCGTCTTTGACGTGGTGGGTTGTCTTTGTGAAAAAAATAGCTTAAATTCACACGAATGGATGTAGACGTTTCTGGACGTGGTGCTAGTTTTTTTGATGTGGTGCACTGTCTTTGTAAAAAAAAATCAGTTTAAATTCACATGAACGGATGTAGACGTTTATGGACATGGTTATAAATGTCTTCGATGTGGTGGGTTGTGTTTGTGAAAAAAATAGTTTAAATTCACATAAATTCACATAAAATAAATTAAATTCAGCACCCTCAGTTTACATAAGTAGTTCAGCACCCTCAGTTTACATAAGTAGTTCAGAACCTCAGTTTACATAAATAGTTCATAACCCTCAGTTTACATAAGTAGTTCAGAACCCTCAGTTTACATAAGTCGTTCAGCACCCTCAGTTTACATAAGTAGTTCAGCACCCTCAGTTTACATAAGTAGTTCAGAACCCTCAGTTGGCATATGTAGTTCAGAACCCTCAGTTTACATAAGTCGTTCAGCACCCTCAGTTTACATAAGTAGTTCAGCACCCTCAGTTTACATAAGTAGTTCAGAACTCTCAGTTGGCATATGTAGTTCAGAACCCTCAGTTTACATAAGTAGTTCAGCACCCTCAGTTTACATAAATAGTTCAAAAAGGTTTTCTTTTAATAAAAAAAAAAAAACTTTGCAACACCACCAGTACACCAGTACACATGGTGGACTGTCTTTGTGAAAAAAAAATCAGTTGAAATTCACATGAATGGATGTAGACGTTTATGGACGTGGTTCTAGTCGTCTTTGACGTGGTGGGTTGTGTTTGTGAAAAAAATAGTTTAAATTCACATGAATGGATGTAGACGTTTCTGGAAGTGGTGCTAGTTATTTTTGACGTGGTGCTAGTGTTATGAGACGTGGTGGACTGTTTTTGCGAAAAAAAATCAGTTTAAATTCACATGAATGGATGTAGACGTTGATGGACGTGGTTCCAGTCGTCTTTGACGTGGTGGGTTGTCTTTGTGAAAAAAATAGCTTAAATTCACACGAATGGATGTAGACGTTTCTGGACGTGGTGCTAGTTTTTTTGACGTGGTGCACTGTCTTTGTAAAAAAAAATCAGTTTAAATTCACATGAACGGATGTAGACATTTATGGACGTGGTTATAAATGTCTTCGATGTGGTGGGTTGTGTTTGTGAAAAAAATAGTTTAAATTCACATAAATTCACATAAAATAGTTTAAATTCAGCACCCTCAGTTTACATAAGTAGTTCAGCACCCTCAGTTTACATAAGTAGTTCAGAACCTCAGTTTACATAAATAGTTCATAACCCTCAGTTTACATAAGTAGTTCAGAACCCTCAGTTTACATAAGTCGTTCAGCACCCTCAGTTTACATAAGTAGTTCAGCACCCTCAGTTTACATAAGTAGTTCAGAACCCTCAGTTGGCATATGTAGTTCAGAACCCTCAGTTTACATAAGTAGTTCAGCACCCTCAGTTTACATAAATAGTTCAAAAAGGTTTTTTTTTAATAAAAAAAAAAAACTTTGCAACACCACCAGTACACCAGTACACATGGTGGACTGTCTTTGTGAAAAAAAAATCAGTTCAAATTCACATGAATGGATGTAGACGTTTATGGACGTGGTTCTAGTCGTCTTTGACGTGGTGGGTTGTGTTTGTGAAAAAAATAGTTTAAATTCACATGAATGGATGTAGACGTTTCTGGAAGTGGTGCTAGTTATTTTTGACATGGTGCTAGTGTTATGAGACGTGGTGGACTGTTTTTGTGAAAAAAAATCAGTTTAAATTCACATGAATGGATGTAGACGTTCATGGACGTGGTTCTAGTCGTCTTTGACGTGGTGGGTTGTCTTTGTGAAAAAAATAGCTTAAATTCACACGAATGGATGTAGACGTTTCTGGACGTGGTGCTAGTTATTTTTGACATGGTGCACTGTCTTTGTAAAAAAAAATCAGTTTAAATTCACATGAACGGATGTAGACGTTTATGGACGTGGTTATAAATGTCTTCGATGTGGTGGGTTGTGTTTGTGAAAAAAATAGTTTAAATTCACATAAATTCACATAAAATAGTTTAAATTCAGCACCCTCAGTTTACATAAGTAGTTCAGCACCCTCAGTTTACATAAGTAGTTCAGAACCTCAGTTTACATAAATAGTTCATAACCCTCAGTTTACATAAGTAGTTCAGAACCCTCAGTTTACATAAGTCGTTCAGCACCCTCAGTTTACATAAGTAGTTCAGCACCCTCAGTTTACATGAATAGTTCAAAAAGGTTTTTTTTTACCAAAAAAAAAAAAAACTTCGCAACACCACCAGTACACCAGTACACATGGTGGACTGTCTTTGTGAAAAAAAATCAGTTCAAATTCACATGAATGGATGTAGACGTTTATGGACGTGGTTATAGTCGTCTTTGACGTGGTGGGTTGTGTTTGTTAAAAAAATAATTTAAATTCACATGAATGGATGTAGACATTTCTGGACATGGTGCTAGTTATTTTTGACGTGGTGCTAGTGTTATGAGACGTGGTGGACTGTCTTTGTGAAAAAAAATCAGTTTAAATTCACATGAATGGATGTAGACGTTTATGGACGTGGTTCTAGTCGTCTTTGACGTGGTGGGTTGTCTTTGTGAAAAAAATAGCTTAAATTCACACGAATGGATGTAGACGTTTCTGGACGTGGTGCTAGTTTTTTTGACGTGGTGCACTGTCTTTGTAAAAAAAAATCAGTTTAAATTCACATGAATGGATGTAGACGTTTATGGACGTGGTTATAAATGTCTTCGATGTGGTGGGTTGTGTTTGTGAAAAAAATAGTTTAAATTCACATAAATTCACATAAAATAGTTTAAATTCAGCACCCTCAGTTTACATAAGTAGTTCAGCACCCTCAGTTTACATAAGTAGTTCAGAACCTCAGTTTACATAAATAGTTCATAACCCTCAGTTTACATAAGTAGTTCAGAACCCTCAGTTTACATAAGTCGTTCAGCACCCTCAGTTTACATAAGTAGTTCAGCACCCTCAGTTTACATAAGTAGTTCAGAACCCTCAGTTTACATAAGTAGTTCAGCACCCTCAGTTTACATAAATAGTTCAAAAAGGTTTTTTTTTACCAAAAAAAAAAAAAAACTTTGCAACACCACCAGTACACCAGTACACATGGTGGACTGTCTTTGTGAAAAAAAAATCAGTCGAAATTCACATGAATGGATGTAGACGTTTATGGACATGGTTCTAGTCGTCTTTGACGTGGTGGGTTGTGTTTGTGAAAAAAATAGTTTAAATTGACATGAATGGATGTAGACGTTTCTGGAAGTGGTGCTAGTTATTTTTGACGTGGTGCTAGTGTTATGAGACGTGGTGGACTGTCTTTGTGAAAAAAAATCAGTTTAAATTCACATGAATGGATGTAGACGTTCATGGACGTGGTTCTAGTCGTCTTTGACGTGGTGGGTTGTCTTTTTGAAAAAAATAGCTTAAATTCACACGAATGGATGTAGACGTTTCTGGACGTGGTGCTAGTTATTTTTGACGTGGTGCACTGTCTTTGTAAAAAAAAATCAGTTTAAATTCACATGAACGGATGTAGACATTTATGGACGTGGTTATAAATGTCTTCGATGTGGTGGGTTGTGTTTGTGAAAAAAAATAGTTTAAATTCACATAAATTCACATGAAATAGTTTACATTCAGCACCCTCAGTTTACATAAGTAGTTCAGCACCCTCAGTTTACATAAGTAGTTCAGAACCTCAGTTTACATAAATAGTTCATAACCCTCAGTTTACAAAAGTAGTTCAGCACCCTCAGTTTACATAAGTAGTTCAGAACCCTCAGTTTACATAAGTAGTTCAGAACCCTCAGTTTACATAAGTAGTTCAGCACCCTCAGTTTACATAAGTAGTTCAGAACCCTCAGTTTACATAAGTAGTTCAGAACCCTCAGTTACATAAGTAGTTCAGCACCCTCAGTTTACATAAATAGTTCAAAAAGGTTTTTTTTACCAAAAAAAAAAAAAACTTTGCAACACCACCAGTACACCAGTACACGTGGTGGACTGTCTTTGTGAAAAAAAATAGTTTAAATTCACATGAATGGATGTAGACGTTTATGGACGTGGTTCTAGTTGTCTTTGACGTGGTGGGTTGTCTTTGTGAAAAAAATAGCTTAAATTCCCATGAATGGATGTAGACGTTTCTGGACGTGGTGCTAGTTATTTTTGACGTGGTGTTAGTGTTATGAGACGTGGTGCACTGTCTTTGTAAAAAAAAAACAGTTTAAATTCACATGAATGGATGTAGACGTTTAAGGACGTGGTTCTAAATGTCTTCGACGTGGTGGGTTGTGTTTGTGAAAAAAATAGTTTAGATTCACATAAATGGATATAGACGTTTCTGGACGTGGTGCTAGTTATTTTTGACGTGGTGCTAGTGTTGTAGGACGTGGTGGACTGTCTTTGTGAAAAAAAAATCAGTTTAAATTCACATGAATGGATGCAGACGTTTATGGACGTGGTTCTAGTCGTCTTTGACGTGGTGGGTTGTCTTTGTTAAAAAAATAGCTTAAATTCACACGAATGGATGTAGACGTTTCGGGACGTGGTGCTAGTTATTTTTGACGTGGTGCTAGTATTATGAGACGTGGAACACTGTCTTTGTAAAAAAAAATAGTTTAAATTCATATGAACGGATGTAGACGTTTATGGACGTGGTTCTAAATGTCTTTGACGTGGTGGGTTGTGTTTGTGAAAAAAATAGTTTAAATTCACACGAATGGATGTAGACGTTTCTGGACGTGGTGCTAGTTATTTTTGACGTGGTGCTAGTGTTATGAGACGTGGTGGACTGTCTTTGTAAAAAAAAAAAAACAGTTTAAATTCACATGAATGGATGTAGACGTTTATGGACGTGGTTGTAGTTGTCTTTGAGGTGGTGGGTTGTTTTTGTGAAAAAAATATCTTAAATTCACATGAATGGATGTAGACGTTTCTGGACGTGGTCTAGTTATTTTTGATGTGGTGATGGTGTTATGAGACGTGGTGGACTGTCTTTGTAAAAAAAAAATCAGTTTAAATTCACATGAATGGATGTAGACATTTATGGACGTGGTTCTAGTCGTTTTTAACGTGGTGGGTTGTGTTTGTGAAAAAATAGTTTAAATTCACATGAATGAATGTAGACTTTTCTGGACGTGGTGCTAGTTATTTTTGACGTGGTGCTCGTGTTATGAGACGTGGTGGACTGTCTTTGTGAAAAAAAATCAGTTTAAATTCACATGAATGGATGTAGACGTTGGTGGACGTGGTTCTAGTCGTCTTTGACGTGGTGGGTTGTCTTTGTGAAAAAAATAGCTTAAATTCACACGAATGGATGTAGACGTTTCTGGACGTGGTGCTAGTTTTTTTGACGTGGTGCACTGTCTTTGTAAAAAAAATCAGTTTAAATTCACATGAACGGATGTAGACGTTTATGGACGTGGTTATAGTCGTCTTTGACGTGGTGGGTTGTGTTTGTTAAAAAAATAGTTTAAATTCACATGAATGGATGTAGACATTTCTGGACATGGTGCTAGTTATTTTTGACGTGGTGCTAGTGTTATGAGACGTGGTGGACTGTCTTTGTGAAAAAAAAATCAGTTTAAATTCACATGAATGGATGTAGACGTTTATGGACGTGGTTCCAGTCGTCTTTGACGTGGTGGGTTGTCTTTGTGAAAAAAATAGCTTAAATTCACACGAATGGATGTAGACGTTTCTGGACGTGGTGCTAGTTTTTTTGACGTGGTGCACTGTCTTTGTAAAAAAAAAATCAGTTTAAATTCACATGAACGGATGTAGACGTTTATGGACGTGGTTATAAATGTCTTCGATGTGGTGGGTTGTGTTTGTGAAAAAAATAGTTTAAATTCACATAAATTCACATAAAATAGTTTAAATTCAGCACCCTCAGTTTACATAAGTAGTTCAGCACCCTCAGTTTACATAAGTAGTTCAGAACCTCAGTTTACATAAATAGTTCATAACCCTCAGTTTACATAAGTAGTTCAGAACCCTCAGCTTACATAAGTCGTTCAGCACCCTCAGTTTACATAAGTAGTTCAGCACCCTCAGTTTACATAAGTAGTTCAGAACCCTCAGTTGGCATATGTAGTTCAGAACCCTCAGTTTACATAAGTAGTTCAGCACCCTCAGTTTACATAAATAGTTCAAAAAGGTTTTTTTTTAATAAAAAAAAAAACTTTGCAACACCACCAGTACACCAGTACACATGGTGGACTGTCTTTGTAAAAAAAAAATCAGTTGAAATTCACATGAATGGATGTAGACGTTTATGGACGTGGTTCTAGTCGTCTTTGACGTGGTGGGTTGTGTTTGTGAAAAAAATAGTTTAAATTCACGTGAATGGATGTAGACGTTTCTGGAAGTGGTGCTAGTTATTTTTGACGTGGTGCTAGTGTTATGAGACGTGGTGGACTGTTTTTGTGAAAAAAAATCAGTTTAAATTCACATGAATGGATGTAGACGTTCATGGATGTGGTTCTAGTCGTCTTTGACGTGGTGGGTTGTCTTTGTGAAAAAAATAGCTTAAATTCACACGAATGGATGTAGACGTTTCTGGACGTGGTGCTAGTTATTTTTGACGTGGTGCACTGTCTTTGTAAAAAAAAATCAGTTTAAATTCACATGAACGGATGTAGACGTTTATGGACGTGGTTATAAATGTCTTCGATGTGGTGGGTTGTGTTTGTGAAAAAAATAGTTTAAATTCACATAAATTCACATAAAATAGTTTAAATTCAGCACCTTCAGTTTACATAAGTAGTTCAGCACCCTCAGTTTACATAAGTAGTTCAGAACCTCAGTTTACATAAATAGTTCATAACCCTCAGTTTACATAAGTAGTTCAGAACCCTCAGTTTACATAAGTCGTTCAGCACCCTCAGTTTACATAAGTAGTTCAGCACCCTCAGTTTACATGAATAGTTCAAAAAGGTTTTTTTTTACCAAAAAAAAAAAAACTTTGCAACACCACCAGTACACCAGTACACATGGTGGACTGTCTTTGTGAAAAAAAATCAGTTCAAATTCACATGAATGGATGTAGACGTTTATGGACGTGGTTATAGTCGTCTTTGACGTGGTGGGTTGTGTTTGTTAAAAAAATAGTTTAAATTAACATGAATGGATGTAGACATTTCTGGACATGGTGCTAGTTATTTTTGACGTAGTGCTAGTGTTATGAGACGTGGTGGACTGTCTTTGTGAAAAAAAATCAGTTTAAATTCACATGAATGGATGTAGACGTTTATGGACGTGGTTCTAGTCGTCTTTGACGTGGTGGGTTGTCTTTGTGAAAAAAATAGCTTAAATTCACACGAATAGATGTAGACGTTTCTGGACGTGGTGCTAGTTTTTTTGACGTGGTGCACTGTCTTTGTAAAAAAAAATCAGTTTAAATTCACATGAACGGATGTAGACGTTTATGGACGTGGTTATAAATGTCTTCGATGTGGTG
The DNA here is from genome assembly GCA_030378225.1 of Knoxia roxburghii. NCBI lineage: Eukaryota > Viridiplantae > Streptophyta > Magnoliopsida > Gentianales > Rubiaceae > Knoxia > Knoxia roxburghii. The sequence goes on along the minus strand of CM059415.1, from coordinate 35,711,868 downwards.
GGTTGTGTTTGTGAAAAAAATAGTTTAAATTCACATAAATTCACATAAAATAGTTTAAATTCAGCACCCTCAGTTTACATAAGTAGTTCAGCACCCTCAGTTTACATAAGTAGTTCAGAACCTCAGTTTACATAAATAGTTCATAACCCTCAGTTTACATAAGTAGTTCAGAACCCTCAGTTTACATAAGTCGTTCAGCACCCTCAGTTTACATAAGTAGTTCAGCACCCTCAGTTTACATAAGTAGTTCAGAACCCTCAGTTTACATAAGTAGTTCAGCACCCTCAGTTTACATAAATAGTTCAAAAAGGTTTTTTTTTACCAAAAAAAAAAAAAAAACTTTGCAACACCACCAGTACACCAGTACACATGGTGGACTGTCTTTGTGAAAAAAAAATCAGTTGAAATTCACATGAATGGATGTAGACGTTTATGGACGTGGTTCTAGTTGTCTTTGACGTGGTGGGTTGTGTTTGTGAAAAAAATAGTTTAAATTCACATGAATGGATGTAGACGTTTCTGGAAGTGGTGCTAGTTATTTTTGACGTGGTGCTAGTGTTATGAGACGTGGTGGACTGTCTTTGTGAAAAAAAATCAGTTTAAATTCACATGAATGGATGTAGACATTCATGGACGTGGTTCTAGTCGTCTTTGACGTGGTGGGTTGTCTTTGTGAAAAAAATAGCTTAAATTCACACGAATGGATGTAGACGTTTCTGGACGTGGTGCTAGTTATTTTTGACGTGGTGCACTGTCTTTGTAAAAAAAAAATCAGTTTAAATTCACATGAACGGATGTAGACATTTATGGACGTGGTTATAAACGTCTTCGATGTGGTGGGTTGTGTTTGTGAAAAAAATAGTTTAAATTCACATAAATTCACATAAAATAGTTTACATTCAGCTCCCTCAGTTTACATAAGTAGTTCAGCACCCTCAGTTTACATAAGTAGTTCAGAACCTCAGTTTACATTAATAGTTCATAACCCTCAGTTTACAAAAGTAGTTCAGCACCCTCAGTTTACATAAGTAGTTCAGAACCCTCAGTTTACATAAGTAGTTCAGAACCCTCAGTTTACATAAGTAGTTCAGCACCCTCAGTTTACATAAGTAGTTCAGAACCCTCAGTTTACATAAGTAGTTCAGAACCCTCAGTTACATAAGTAGTTCAGCACCCTCAGTTTACATAAATAGTTCAAAAAGGTTTTTTTTACCAAAAAAAAAAAAAAAACTTTGCAACACCACCAGTACACCAGTACACGTGGTGGACTGTCTTTGTGAAAAAAAATAGTTTAAATTCACATGAATGGATGTAGACGTTTATGGACGTGGTTCTAGTTGTCTTTGACGTGGTGGGTTGTCTTTGTGAAAAAAATAGCTTAAATTCCCATGAATGGATGTAGACGTTTCTGGACGTGGTGCTAGTTATTTTTGGCGTGGTGTTAGTGTTATGAGACGTGGTGCACTGTCTTTGTAAAAAAAAAAAACAGTTTAAATTCACATGAATGGATGTAGACGTTTAAGGACGTGGTTCTAAATGTCTTCGACGTGGTGGGTTGTGTTTGTGAAAAAAATAGTTTAGATTCACATAAATGGATATAGACGTTTCTGGACGTGGTGCTAGTTATTTTTGACGTGGTGCTAGTGTTATAGGACGTGGTGGACTGTCTTTGTGAAAAAAAAATCAGTTTAAATTCACATGAATGGATGCAGACGTTTATGGACGTGGTTCTAGTCGTCTTTGACGTGGTGGGTTGTCTTTGTGAAAAAAATAGCTTAAATTCACACGAATGGATGTAGACGTTTCGGGACGTGGTGCTAGTTATTTTTGACGTGGTGCTAGTATTATGAGACGTGGAACACTGTCTTTGTAAAAAAAAATAGTTTAAATTCACATGAACGGATGTAGACGTTTATGGACGTGGTTCTAAATGTCTTTGACGTGGTGGGTTGTGTTTGTGAAAAAAATAGTTTAAATTCACACGAATGGATGTAGACGTTTCTGGACGTGGTGCTAGTTATTTTTGACGTGGTGCTAGTGTTATGAGACGTGGTGGACTGTCTTTGTAAAAAAAAAAAAACAGTTTAAATTCACATGAATGGATGTAGACGTTTATGGACGTGGTTGTAGTTGTCTTTGAGGTGGTGGGTTGTTTTTGTGAAAAAAATAGCTTAAATTCACATGAATGGATGTAGACGTTTCTGGACGTGGTGCTAGTTATTTTTGATGTGGTGATGGTGTTATGAGACGTGGTGGACTGTCTTTGTAAAAAAAAAATCAGTTTAAATTCACATGAATGGATGTAGACGTTTATGGACGTGGTTCTAGTCGTTTTTAACGTGGTGGGTTGTGTTTGTGAAAAAATAGTTTAAATTCACATGAATAGATGTAGACTTTTCTGGACGTGGTGCTAGTTATTTTTGACGTGGTGCTCGTGTTATGAGACGTGGTGGACTGTCTTTGTGAAAAAAAATCAGTTTAAATTCATATGAATGGATGTAGACGTTGGTGGACGTGGTTCTAGTCGTCTTTGACGTGGTGGGTTGTCTTTGTGAAAAAAATAGCTTAAATTCACACGAATGGATGTAGACGTTTCTGGACATGGTGCTAGTTTTTTTGACGTGGTGCACTGTCTTTGTAAAAAAAATCAGTTTAAATTCACATGAACGGATGTAGACGTTTATGGACATGATTATAAATGTCTTCGACGTGGTGGGTTGTGTTTGTGAAAAAAATAGTTTAAATTCACTTAAATTCACATAAATTAACATAAAATAGTTTAAATTCAGCACCCTCAGTTTACATAAGTAGTTCAGCACCTCAGTTTACATAAATAGTTCATAACCCTCAGTTTACATAAGTAGTTCAAAACCCTCAGTTTACATAAGTAGTTCAGCACCCTCAGTTTACATAAGTAGTTCAGCACCCTCAGTTTACATAAGTAGTTCAGAACCCTCAGTTGACATAAGTAGTTCAGAACCCTCAGTTTACATAAGTAGTTCAGCACCCTCAGTTTACATAAATAGTTCAAAAAGGTTTTTTTTTACCAAAAAAAAAAAAAAAAACTTTGCAACACCACCAGTACACCAGTACACATGGTGGACTGTCTTTGTGAAAAAAAAATCAGTTTAAATTCAGATGAATGGATGTAGATGTTTATGGACGTGGTTCTAGTCGTCTTTGACGTAGTGGGTTGTGTTTGTGAAAAAAATAGTTTAAATTCACATGAATGGATGTAGACGTTTCTGGATGTGGTGCTAGTTATTTTTGACGTGGTGCTAGTGTTATGAGACGTGGTGGACTGTCTTTGTGAAAAAAAAAAATAGTTTAAATTCACATGAATGGATGTAGACGTTTATGGACGTGGTTCTAGTCGTCTTTGACGTGGTGGGTTGTCTTTGTGAAAAAAATAGCTTAAATTCACATGAATGGATGTAGACGTTTCTGGACGTGGAGCTAGTTATTTTTGATGTTGTGATGGTGTTATGAGACGTGGTGGACTGTCTTTGGGAAAAAAAATCAGTTCAAATTCACATGAATGGATGTAGACGTTTATGGACGTGGTTATAGTCGTCTTTGACGTGGTGGGTTGTGTTTGTGAAAAAAATAGCTTAAATTCACATGAGTGGATGTAGACGTTTCTGGACGTGGTGCTAGTTATTTTTGATGTGGTGATGGTGTTATGAGACGTGGTGGACTGTCTTTGTGAAAAAAAAATCAGTTTAAATTCACATGAATGGATGTAGACGTTTATGGACGTGCTTCTAGTCGTCTTTGACGTGGTGGGTTGTATTTGTGAAAAAAATAGCTTAAATTCACACGAATGGATGTAGACGTTTCTGGACGTGGTGCTAGTTTTTTTAACGTGGTGCACTGTCTTTGTAAAAAAAAATCAGTTTAAATTCACATGAACGGATGTAGACGTTTATGGACGTGGTTATAAATGTCTTCGATGTGGTGGGTTGTGTTTGTGAAAAAAATAGTTTAAATTCACATAAATTCACATAAAATAGTTTAAATTCAGCACCCTCAGTTTACATAAGTAGTTCAGCACCCTCAGTTTACATAAGTAGTTCAGAACCTCAGTTTACATAAATAGTTCATAACCCTCAGTTTACATAAGTAGTTCAGAACCCTCAGTTTACATAAGTCGTTCAGCACCCTAAGTTTACATAAGTAGTTCAGCACCCTCAGTTTACATAAGTAGTTCAGAACCCTCAGTTGGCATATGTAGTTCAGAACCCTCAGTTTACATAAGTAGTTCAGCACCCTCAGTTTACATAAATAGTTCAAAAAGGTTTTTTTTTACCAAAAAAAAAAAAAAACTTTGCAGCACCACCAGTACACCAGTACACATGGTGGACTGCCTTTGTGAAAAAAAAATCAGTTCAAATTCACATGAATGGATGTAGACGTTTATGGACGTGGTTCTAGTCGTCTTTGACGTGGTGGGTTGTGTTTGTGAAAAAAATAGTTTAAATTCACATGAATGGATGTAGACGTTTCTGGAAGTGGTGCTAGTTATTTTTGACGTGGTGCTAGTGTTATGAGACGTGGTGGACTGTTTTTGTGAAAAAAAATCAGTTTAAATTCACATGAATGGATGTAGACGTTCATGGACGTGGTTCTAGTCGTCTTTGACGTGGTGGGTTGTCTTTGTGAAAAAAATAGCTTAAATTCACACGAATGGATGTAGACGTTTCTGGACGTGGTGCTAGTTATTTTTGACGTGGTGCACTGTCTTTGTAAAAAAAATCAGTTTAAATTCACATGAACGGATGTAGACGTTTATGGACGTGGTTATAAATGTCTTCGATGTGGTGGGTTGTGTTTGAGAAAAAAATAGTTTAAATTCACATAAATTCACATAAAATAGTTTAAATTAAGTACCCTCAGTTTACATAAGTAGTTCAGCACCCTCAGTTTACATAAGTAGTTCAGAACCTCAGTTTACATAAATAGTTCATAACCCTCAGTTTACATGAGTAGTTCAGAATCCTCAGTTTACATAAGTCGTTCAGCACCCTCAGTTTACATAAGTAGTTCAGCACCCTCAGTTTACATGAATAGTTCAAAAAGGTTTTTTTTTACCAAAAAAAAAAAACTTTGCAACGCCACCAGTACACCAGTACACATGGTGGACTGTCTTTGTGAAAAAAAATCAGTTCAAATTCACATGAATGGATGTAGACGTTTATGGACGTGGTTATAGTCGTCTTTGACGTGGTGGGTTGTGTTTGTTAAAAAAATAGTTTAAATTCACATGAATGGATGTAGACATTTCTGGACATGGTGCTAGTTATTTTTGACGTGGTGCTAGTGTTATGAGACGTGGTGGACTGTCTTTGAGAAAAAAAAATCAGTTTAAATTCACATGAATGGATGTAGACGTTTATGGACGTGGTTCCAGTCGTCTTTGACGTGGTGGGTTGTCTTTGTGAAAAAAATAGCTTAAATTCACACGAAAGGATGTAGACGTTTCTGGACGTGGTGCTAGTTATTTTTGACGTGGTGCACTGTCTTTGTAAAAAAAAATCAATTTAAATTCACATGAACGGATGTAGACGTTTATGGACGTGGTTATAAATGTCTTCGATGTGGTGGGTTGTGTTTGTGAAAAAAATAGTTTAAATTCACATAAATTCACATAAAATAGTTTACATTCAGCACCCTCAGTTTACATAAGTAGTTCAGCACCCTCAGTTTACATAAGTAGTTCAGCACCCTCAGTTTACATAAGTAGTTCAGCACCCTCAGTTTACATAAGTAGTTCAGAACCCTCAGTTGGCATATGTAGTTCAGAACCCTCAGTTTACATAAGTAGTTCAGCACCCTCAGTTTACATAAATAGTTCAAAAAGGTTTTTTTTTACCAAAAAAAAAAAAAAACTTTGCAGCACCACCAGTACACCAGTACACATGGTGGACTGCCTTTGTGAAAAAAAAATCAGTTCAAATTCACATGAATGGATGTAGACGTTTATGGACGTGGTTCTAGTCGTCTTTGACGTGGTGGGTTGTGTTTGTGAAAAAAATAGTTTAAATTCACATGAATGGATGTAGACGTTTCTGGAAGTGGTGCTAGTTATTTTTGACGTGGTGCTAGTGTTATGAGACGTGGTGGACTGTTTTTGTGAAAAAAAATCAGTTTAAATTCACATGAATGGATGTAGACGTTCATGGACGTGGTTCTAGTCGTCTTTGACGTGGTGGGTTGTCTTTGTGAAAAAAATAGCTTAAATTCACACGAATGGATGTAGACGTTTCTGGACGTGGTGCTAGTTATTTTTGACGTGGTGCACTGTCTTTGTAAAAAAAAATCAGTTTAAATTCACATGAACGGATGTAGACGTTTATGGACGTGGTTATAAATGTCTTCGATGTGGTGGGTTGTGTTTGAGAAAAAAATAGTTTAAATTCACATAAATTCACATAAAATAGTTTAAATTCAGTACCCTCAGTTTACATAAGTAGTTCAGCACCCTCAGTTTACATAAGTAGTTCAGAACCTCAGTTTACATAAATAGTTCATAACCCTCAGTTTACATGAGTAGTTCAGAACCCTCAGTTTACATAAGTCGTTCAGCACCCTCAGTTTACATAAGTAGTTCAGCACCCTCAGTTTACATGAATAGTTCAAAAAGGTTTTTTTTTACCAAAAAAAAAAAACTTTGCAACGCCACCAGTACACCAGTACACATGGTGGACTGTCTTTGTGAAAAAAAATCAGTTCAAATTCACATGAATGGATGTAGACGTTTATGGACGTGGTTATAGTCGTCTTTGACGTGGTGGGTTGTGTTTGTTAAAAAAATAGTTTAAATTCACATGAATGGATGTAGACATTTCTGGACATGGTGCTAGTTATTTTTGACGTGGTGCTAGTGTTATGAGACGTGGTGGACTGTCTTTGAGAAAAAAAAAATCAGTTTAAATTCACATGAATGGATGTAGACGTTTATGGACGTGGTTCCAGTCGTCTTTGACGTGGTGGGTTGTCTTTGTGAAAAAAATAGCTTAAATTCACACGAAAGGATGTAGACGTTTCTGGACGTGGTGCTAGTTATTTTTGACGTGGTGCACTGTCTTTGTAAAAAAAAATCAATTTAAATTCACATGAACGGATGTAGACGTTTATGGACGTGGTTATAAATGTCTTCGATGTGGTGGGTTGTGTTTGTGAAAAAAAATAGTTTAAATTCACATAAATTCACATAAAATAGTTTACATTCAGCACCCTCAGTTTACATAAGTAGTTCAGCACCCTCAGTTTACATAAGTAGTTCAGAACCTCAGTTTATATAAATAGTTCATAACCCTCAGTTTACAAAAGTAGTTCAGCACCCTCAGTTTACATAAGTAGTTCAGAACCCTCAGTTGACATAAGTAGTTCAGAACCCTCAGTTTACATAAGTAGTTCAGCACCCTCAGTTTACATAAATAGTTCAAAAAGGTTTTTTTTTACCAAAAAAAAAAAAAAAAAACTTTGCAACACCACCAGTACACCAGTACACATGGTGGACTGTCTTTGTGAAAAAAAAATCAGTTTAAATTCAGATGAATGGATTTAGATGTTTATGGACGTGGTTCTAGTCGTCTTTGACGTAGTGGGTTGTGTTTGTGAAAAAAATAGTTTAAATTCACATGAATGGATGTAGACGTTTCTGGATGTGGTGCTAGTTATTTTTGATGTGGTGCTAGTGTTATGAGACGTGGTGGACTGTCTTTGTGAAAAAAAAAATAGTTTAAATTCACATGAATGGATGTAGACGTTTATGGACGTGGTTCTAGTCGTCTTTGACGTGGTGGGTTGTCTTTGTGAAAAAAATAGCTTAAATTCACATGAATGGATGTAGACGTTTCTGGACGTGGAGCTAGTTATTTTTGATGTGGTGATGGTGTTATGAGACGTGGTGGACTGTCTTTGGGAAAAAAAATCAGTTCAAATTCACATGAATGGATGTAGACGTTTATGGACGTGGTTATAGTCGTCTTTGACGTGGTGGGTTGTGTTTGTGAAAAAAATAGCTTAAATTCACATGAATGGATGTAGACGTTTCTGGACGTGGTGCTAGTTATTTTTGATGTGGTGATGGTGTTATGAGACGTGGTGGACTGTCTTTGTGAAAAAAAAATCAGTTTAAATTCACATGAATGGATGTAGACGTTTATGGACGTGGTTCTAGTCGTCTTTGACGTGGTGGGTTGTCTTTGTGAAAAAAATAGCTTAAATTCACATGAATGGATGTAGACGTTTCTGGACGTGGAGCTAGTTATTTTTGATGTGGTGATGGTGTTATGAGACGTGGTGGACTGTCTTTGGGAAAAAAAATCAGTTCAAATTCACATGAATGGATGTAGACGTTTATGGACGTGGTTATAGTCGTCTTTGACGTGGTGGGTTGTGTTTGTGAAAAAAATAGCTTAAATTCACATGAATGGATGTAGACGTTTCTGGACGTGGTGCTAGTTATTTTTGATGTGGTGATGGTGTTATGAGACGTGGTGGACTGTCTTTGTGAAAAAAAAATCAGTTTAAATTCACATGAATGGATGTAGACGTTTATGGACGTGCTTCTAGTCGTCTTTGACGTGGTGGGTTGTCTTTGTGAAAAAAATAGCTTAAATTCACACGAATGGATGTAGACGTTTCTGGACGTGGTGCTAGTTTTTTTAACGTGGTGCACTGTCTTTGTAAAAAAAAATCAGTTTAAATTCACATGAACGGATGTAGACGTTTATGGACGTGGTTATAAATGTCTTCGATGTGGTGGGTTGTGTTTGTGAAAAAAATAGTTTAAATTCACATAAATTCACATAAAATAGTTTAAATTCAGCACCCTCAGTTTACATAAGTAGTTCAGCACCCTCAGTTTACATAAGTAGTTCAGAACCTCAGTTTACATAAATAGTTCATAACCCTCAGTTTACATAAGTAGTTCAGAACCCTCAGTTTACATAAGTAGTTCAGCACCCTCAGTTTACATAAGTAGTTCAGCACCCTCAGTTTACATAAGTAGTTCAGAACCCTCAGTTGGCATATGTAGTTCAGAACCCTCAGTTTACATAAGTAGTTCAACACCCTCAGTTTACATAAATAGTTCAAAAAGGTTTTTTTTTACCAAAAAAAAAAAAAACTTTGCAGCACCACCAGTACACCAGTACACATGGTGGACTGCCTTTGTGAAAAAAAAATCAGTTCAAATTCACATGAATGGATGTAGACGTTTATGGACGTGGTTCTAGTCGTCTTTGACGTGGTGGGTTGTGTTTGTGAAAAAAATAGTTTAAATTCACATGAATGGATGTAGACGTTTCTGGAAGTGGTGCTAGTTATTTTTGATGTGGTGCTAGTGTTATGAGACGTGGTGGACTGTTTTTGTGAAAAAAAATCAGTTTAAATTCACATGAATGGATGTAGACGTTCATGGACGTGGTTCCAGTCGTCTTTGACGTGGTGGGTTGTCTTTGTGAAAAAAATAGCTTAAATTCACACAAATGGATGTAGACGTTTCTGGACGTGGTGCTAGTTATTTTTGACGTGGTGCACTGTCTTTGTAAAAAAAAATCAATTTAAATTCACATGAACGGATGTAGACGTTTATGGACGTGGTTATAAATGTCTTCGATGTGGTGGGTTGTGTTTGTGAAAAAAATAGTTTAAATTCACATAAATTCACATAAAATAGTTTACATTCAGCACCCTCAGTTTACATAAGTAGTTCAGCACCCTCAGTTTACATAAGTAGTTCAGAACCTCAGTTTATATAAATAGTTCATAACCCTCAGTTTACAAAAGTAGTTCAGCACCCTCAGTTTACATAAGTAGTTCAGAACCCTCAGTTTACATAAGTAGTTCAGCACCCTCAGTTTACATAAGTAGTTCAGCACCCTCAGTTTACATAAGTAGTTCAGAACCCTCAGTTTACATAAGTAGTTCAGAACCCTCAGTTTACATAAGTAGTTCAGCACCCTCAGTTTACATAAATAGTTCAAAAAGGTTTTTTTTACCAAAAAAAAAAAAAAACTTTGCAACACCACCAGTACACCAGTACACGTGGTGGACTGTCTTTGTGAAAAAAAATAGTTTAAATTCACATGAATGGATGTAGACGTTTATGGACGTGGTTCTAGTTGTCTTTGACGTGGTGGGTTGTCTTTGTGAAAAAAATAGCTTAAATTCCCATGAATGGATGTAGACGTTTCTGGACGTGGTGCTAGTTATTTTTGACGTGGTGTTAGTGTTATGAGACGTGGTGCACTGTCTTTGTAAAAAAAAAAACAGTTTAAATTCACATGAATGGATGTAGACGTTTAAGGACGTGGTTCTAAATGTCTTCGACGTGGTGGGTTGTGTTTGTGAAAAAAATAGTTTAGATTCACATAAATGGATATAGACGTTTCTGGACGTGGTGCTAGTTATTTTTGACGTGGTGCTAGTGTTATAGGACGTGGTGGACTGTCGTTGTGAAAAAAAAATCAGTTTAAATTCACATGAATGGATGTAGACGTTTATGGACGTGGTTCTAGTCGTCTTTGACGTGGTGGGTTGTCTTTGTGAAAAAAATAGCTTAAATTCACACGAATGGATGTAGACGTTTCGGGATGTGGTGCTAGTTATTTTTGACGTGGTGCTAGTGTTATGAGACGTGGTGCACTGTCTTCGTAAAAAAACAGTTTAAATTCACATGAATGGATGTAGACGTTTATGGACGTGGTTCTAAATGTCTTCGACGTGGTGGGTTGTGTTTGTGAAATAAATAGTTTAGATTCACATAAATGGATATAGACGTTTCTGGACGTGGTGCTAGTTATTTTTGACGTTGTGCTAGTGTTATGAGACGTGGTGGACTATCTTTGTGAAAAAAAATCAGTTTAAATTCACATGAATGGATGTAGACATTTATGGGCGTGGTTCTAGTCGTCTTTGACGTGGTGGGTTGTCTTTGTGAAAAAAATAGCTTCACACGAATGGATGAAGACGTTTCTGGATGTGGTGCTAGTTATTTTTTACGTGGTGCTAGTGTTGTGAGACGTGGTGCACTGTCTTTGTAAAAAAAAATCAGTTTAAATTCACATGAACAGATGTAGACGTTTATGAACGTGGTTCTAATGTCTTCGACGTGGTGGGTTGTGTTTGTGAAAAAAATAGTTTAAATTCACATAAATTCACATAAAATAGTTTAAATTCAGCACCCTCAGTTTACATCAGTAGTTCAGCACCCTCAGTTTACATAAGTAGTTCAGAACCTCAGTTTACATAAATAGTTCATAACCCTCAGTTTACATAAGTAGTTCAGAACCCTCAGTTTACATAAGTAGTTCAGCACCCTCAGTTTACATAAGTAGTTCAGCACCCTCAGTTTACATAAGTAGTTCAGAACCCTCAGTGGACATAAGTAGTTTAGAACCCTCAGTTTACTTAAGTGGTTCAGCACCCTCAGTTTACATAAATAGTTCAAAAAGGTTTTTTTTTTACCAAAAAAAAAAAAAAAAAACTTTGCAACACCACCAGTACACCAGTACACATGGTGGACTGTCTTTGTGAAAAAAAATCAGTTTAAATTCACATGAATGGATGTAGACGTTTATGGACGTGGTTCTAGTCGTCTTTGACGTGGTGGGTTGTGTTTGTGAAAAAAATAGTTTAAATTCACATGAATGGATGTAGACATTTCTGGACGTGGTGCTAGTTATTTTTGACGTGGTGCTAGTGTTATGAGACGTGGTGGACTCTCTTTCTGAAAAAAAATCAGTTTAAATTCACATGAATGGATGTAGACATTTATGGACGTGGTTCTAGTCGTCTTTGACACGGTGGGTTGTCTTTGTGAAAAAAATAGCTTAAATTTACACGAATGGATGTTGACATTTATGGACGTGGTGCTAGTTATTTTTGACGTGGTGCACTGTCTTTGTAAAAAAATTAGTTTAAATTCACATGAATGGATGTAGACGTTTATGGACGTGGTTATAAATGTCTTCGATGTGGTGGGTTGTGTTTGTGAAAAAAATAGTTTAAATTCACATAAATTCACATAAAATAGTTTAAATTCAGCACCCTCAGTTTACATAAGTAGTTCAGCACCCTCAGTTTACATAAGTAGTTCAGAACCTCAGTTTACAAAAGTAGTTCAGAACCCTCAGTTGACATAAGTAGTTCAGAACCCTCAGTTTACATAAGTAGTTCATCACCCTCAGTTTACATAAGTAGTTCAGAACCCTCAGTTGACATAAGTAGTTCAGAACCCTCAGTTTACATAAGTAGTTCAGCACCCTCAGTTTACATAAATAGTTCAAAAAGGTTTTTTTTTTACCAAAAAAAAAAAAAAACTTTGCAACACCACCCGTACACCAGTACACATGGTGGACTGTCTTTGTGAAAAAAAAATCAGTTTAAATTCACATGAATGGATGTAGACGTTTATGGACGTGGTTCTAGTTGTCTTTGACGTGGTGGGTTGTCTTTGTGAAAAAAATAGCTTAAATTCACACGAATGGATGTAGACGTTTCGGGACGTGGTGCTAGTTATTTTTGACGTGGTGCTAGTGTTATGAGACGTGGTGCACTGTCTTTGTAAAAACAAAAAACAGTTTAAATTCACATGAATGGATGTAGACGTTTATGGACGTGGTTCTAAATGTCTTCGACGTGGTGGTTGTGTTTGTGAAAAAAATAGTTTAGATTCACATAAATGGATATAGACGTTTCTGGACGTGGTGCTAGTTATTTTTGACGTGGTGCTAGTGTTATGAGACGTGGTGGACTATCTTTGTGAAAAAAAAATCTGTTTAAATTCACATGAATGGATGTAGACATTTCTGGACGTGGTGCTAGTTATTTTTGACGTGGTGCTAGTGTTATGAGACGTGGTGGACTCTCTTTCTGAAAAAAAATCAGTTTAAATTCACATGAATGGATGTAGACATTTATGGACGTGGTTCTAGTCGTCTTTGACACGGTGGGTTGTCTTTGTGAAAAAAATAGCTTAAATTTACACGAATGGATGTTGACATTTCTGGACGTGGTGCTAGTTATTTTTGACGTGGTGCACTGTCTTTGTAAAAAAATTAGTTTAAATTCACATGAATGGATGTAGACGTTTATGGACGTGGTTATAAATGTCTTCGATGTGGTGGGTTGTGTTTGTGAAAAAAATAGTTTAAATTCACATAAATTCACATAAAATAGTTTAAATTCAGCACCCTCAGTTTACATAAGTAGTTCAGCACCCTCAGTTTACATAAGTAGTTCAGAACCTCAGTTTACAAAAGTAGTTCAGAACCCTCAGTTGACATAAGTAGTTCAGAACCCTCAGTTTACATAAGTAGTTCATCACCCTCAGTTTACATAAGTAGTTCAGAGCCCTCAGTTGACATAAGTAGTTCAGATCCCTCAGTTTACATAAGTAGTTCAGCACCCTCAGTTTACATAAATAGTTCAAAAAGGTTTTTTTTTTACCAAAAAAAAAAAAAAAAAACTTTGCAACACCACCAGTACACCAGTACACATGGTGGACTGTCTTTGTGAAAAAAAATCAGTTTAAATTCACATGAATGGATGTAGACGTTTATGGACGTGGTTCTAGTCGTCTTTGACGTGGTGGGTTGTGTTTGTGAAAAAAATAGTTTAAATTCACATGAATGGATGTAGACATTTCTGGACGTGGTGCTAGTTATTTTTGACGTGGTGCTAGTGTTATGAGACGTGGTGGACTCTCTTTCTGAAAAAAAATCAGTTTAAATTCACATGAATGGATGTAGACATTTATGGACGTGGTTCTAGTCGTCTTTGACACGGTGGGTTGTCTTTGTGAAAAAAATAGCTTAAATTTACACGAATGGATGTTGACATTTATGGACGTGGTGCTAGTTATTTTTGACGTGGTGCACTGTCTTTGTAAAAAAATTAGTTTAAATTCACATGAATGGATGTAGACGTTTATGGACGTGGTTATAAATGTCTTCGATGTGGTGGGTTGTGTTTGTGAAAAAAATAGTTTAAATTCACATAAATTCACATAAAATAGTTTAAATTCAGCACCCTCAGTTTACATAAGTAGTTCAGCACCCTCAGTTTACATAAGTAGTTCAGAACCTCAGTTTACAAAAGTAGTTCAGAACCCTCAGTTGACATAAGTAGTTCAGAACCCTCAGTTTACATAAGTAGTTCATCACCCTCAGTTTACATAAGTAGTTCAGAACCCTCAGTTGACATAAGTAGTTCAGAACCCTCAGTTTACATAAGTAGTTCAGCACCCTCAGTTTACATAAATAGTTCAAAAAGGTTTTTTTTTTACCAAAAAAAAAAAAAAACTTTGCAACACCACCCGTACACCAGTACACATGGTGGACTGTCTTTGTGAAAAAAAAATCAGTTTAAATTCACATGAATGGATGTAGACGTTTATGGACGTGGTTCTAGTTGTCTTTGACGTGGTGGGTTGTCTTTGTGAAAAAAATAGCTTAAATTCACACGAATGGATGTAGACGTTTCGGGACGTGGTGCTAGTTATTTTTGACGTGGTGCTAGTGTTATGAGACGTGGTGCACTGTCTTTGTAAAAACAAAAAACAGTTTAAATTCACATGAATGGATGTAGACGTTTATGGACGTGGTTCTAAATGTCTTCGACGTGGTGGTTGTGTTTGTGAAAAAAATAGTTTAGATTCACATAAATGGATATAGACGTTTCTGGACGTGGTGCTAGTTATTTTTGACGTGGTGCTAGTGTTATGAGACGTGGTGGACTATCTTTGTGAAAAAAAAATCTGTTTAAATTCACATGAATGGATGTAGACATTTCTGGACGTGGTGCTAGTTATTTTTGACGTGGTGCTAGTGTTATGAGACGTGGTGGACTCTCTTTCTGAAAAAAAATCATTTTAAATTCACATGAATGGATGTAGACATTTATGGACGTGGTTCTAGTCGTCTTTGACACGGTGGGTTGTCTTTGTGAAAAAAATAGCTTAAATTTACACGAATGGATGTTGACATTTCTGGACGTGGTGCTAGTTATTTTTGACGTGGTGCACTGTCTTTGTAAAAAAATTAGTTTAAATTCACATGAATGGATGTAGACGTTTATGGACGTGGTTATAAATGTCTTCGATGTGGTGGGTTGTGTTTGTGAAAAAAATAGTTTAAATTCACATAAATTCACATAAAATAGTTTAAATTCAGCACCCTCAGTTTACATAAGTAGTTCAGCACCCTCAGTTTACATAAGTAGTTCAGAACCTCAGTTTACAAAAGTAGTTCAGAACCCTCAGTTGACATAAGTAGTTCAGAACCCTCAGTTTACATAAGTAGTTCATCACCCTCAGTTTACATAAGTAGTTCAGAGCCCTCAGTTGACATAAGTAGTTCAGATCCCTCAGTTTACATAAGTAGTTCAGCACCCTCAGTTTACATAAATAGTTCAAAAAGGTTTTTTTTTTACCAAAAAAAAAAAAAAAAAACTTTGCAACACCACCAGTACACCAGTACACATGGTGGACTGTCTTTGTGAAAAAAAAATCAGTTTAAATTCACATGAATGGATGTAGACGTTTATGGACGTGGTTCTAGTTGTCTTTGACGTGGTGGGTTGTCTTTGTGAAAAAAATAGCTTAAATTCACACGAATGGATGTAGACGTTTCGGGACGTGGTGCTAGTTATTTTTGACGTGGTGCTAGTGTTATGAGACGTGGTGCACTGTCTTTGTAAAAAAAAAACAGTTTAAATTCACATGAATGGATGTAGACGTTTATGGACGTGGTTCTAAATGTCTTCGACGTGGTGGTTGTGTTTGTGAAAAAAATAGTTTAGATTCACATAAATGGATATAGACGTTTCTGGACGTGGTGCTAGTTATTTTTGACGTGGTGCTAGTGTTATGAGACGTGGTGGACTATCTTTGTGAAAAAAAAATCTGTTTAAATTCACATGAATGGATGTAGACGTTTATGGACGTGGTTCTAGTCGTCTTTGACGTGGTGGGTTGTCTTTGTGAAAAAAATAGCTTCACACGAATGGATTAAGACGTTTCTGGATGTGGTGCTAGTTATTTTTTACGTGGTGCTAGTGTTGTGAGACGTGGTGCACTGTCTTTGTAAAAAAAAAATCAATTTAAATTCCCATGAATGGATGTAGACGTTTCTGGACGTGGTGCTAGTTATTTTTGACGTGGTGCTAGTGTTATGGGACGTGGTGGACTGTCTTTGTGAAAAAAAATCAGTTTAAATTCACATGAATGGATGTAGATGTTTACGGACGTGGTTCTAGTCGTCTTTGACGTGGTGGGTTGTCTTTGTGAAAAAAATAGCTTAAATTCGCACGAATGGATGTAGACGTTTCTGGACGTGGTGCTAGTTATTTTTGACGTGGTGCTAGTGTTATGAGACGTGGTGCATTGTCTTTGTAAAAAAAAAAAACAGTTTAAATTCACATGAATGGATGTAGACGTTTATGGACGTGGTTCTAAATGTCTTCGACGTGGTGGGTTGTGTTTGTGAAAAAAATAGTTTAGATTCACATAAATGGATATAGACATTTCTGGACGTGGTGCTAGTTATTTTTGACGTGGTGCTAGTGTTATGAGACGTGGTGGACTGTCTTTGTGAAAAAAAAATCAGTTTAAATTCACATGAATGGATGTAGACGTTTATGGACGTGGTTCTAGTCGTCTTTGACGTGGTGGGTTGTCTTTGTGAAAAAAATAGCTTAAATTCACACGAATGGATGAAGACGTTTCTGGACGTGGTGCTAGTTATTTTTGACGTGGTGCTAGTTTTATGAGACGTGGTGGACTATCTTTGTAAAAAAAAATAAGTTTAAATTCACATGAATGGATGTAGACGTTTATGGACGTGGTTCTAGTCGTCTTTGACGTGGTGGGTTGTCTTTGTGAAAAAAATAGCTTCACATGAATGGATGAAGACGTTTCTGGACGTGGTGCTAGTTATTTTTTACGTGGTGCTAGTGTTATGAGACGTGGTGGACTGTCTTTGTAAAAAAAAAAATCAGTTTAAATTCACATGAACGGATGTAGACGTTTATGGACGTGGTTCTAAATGTCTTCGACGTGGTGGTTGTGTTTGTGAAAAAAATAGTTTAGATTCACATAAATGGATATAGACGTTTCTGGACGTGGTGCTAGTTATTTTTGACGTGGTGCTAGTGTTATGAGACGTGGTGGACTATCTTTGTGAAAAAAAAATCTGTTTAAATTCACATGAATGGATGTAGACGTTTATGGACGTGGTTCTAGTCGTCTTTGACGTGGTGGGTTGTCTTTGTGAAAAAAATAGCTTCACACGAATGGATTAAGACGTTTCTGGATGTGGTGCTAGTTATTTTTTACGTGGTGCTAGTGTTGTGAGACGTGGTGCACTGTCTTTGTAAAAAAAAAATCAATTTAAATTCCCATGAATGGATGTAGACGTTTCTGGACGTGGTGCTAGTTATTTTTGACGTGGTGCTAGTGTTATGGGACGTGGTGGACTGTCTTTGTGAAAAAAAATCAGTTTAAATTCACATGAATGGATGTAGACGTTTACGGACGTGGTTCTAGTCGTCTTTGACGTGGTGGGTTGTCTTTGTGAAAAAAATAGCTTAAATTCGCACGAATGGATGTAGACGTTTCTGGACGTGGTGCTAGTTATTTTTGACGTGGTGCTAGTGTTATGAGACGTGGTGCATTGTCTTTGTAAAAAAAAAAAACAGTTTAAATTCACATGAATGGATGTAGACGTTTATGGACGTGGTTCTAAATGTCTTCGACGTGGTGGGTTGTGTTTGTGAAAAAAATAGTTTAGATTCACATAAATGGATATAGACATTTCTGGACGTGGTGCTAGTTATTTTTGACGTGGTGCTAGTGTTATGAGACGTGGTGGACTGTCTTTGTGAAAAAAAAATCAGTTTAAATTCACATGAATGGATGTAGACGTTTATGGACGTGGTTCTAGTCGTCTTTGACGTGGTGGGTTGTCTTTGTGAAAAAAATAGCTTAAATTCACACGAATGGATGAAGACGTTTCTGGACGTGGTGCTAGTTATTTTTGACGTGGTGCTAGTTTTATGAGACGTGGTGGACTATCTTTGTAAAAAAAAATAAGTTTAAATTCACATGAATGGATGTAGACGTTTATGGACGTGGTTCTAGTCGTCTTTGACGTGGTGGGTTGTCTTTGTGAAAAAAATAGCTTCACATGAATGGATGAAGACGTTTCTGGACGTGGTGCTAGTTATTTTTGACGTGGTGCTAGTGTTATGAGACGTGGTGCACTGTCTTTGTAAAAAAAAAAACAGTTTAAATTCACATGAATGGATGTAGACGTTTATGGACGTGGTTCTAAATGTCTTCGACGTGGTGGTTGTGTTTGTGAAAAAAATAGTTTAGATTCACATAAATGGATATAGACGTTTCTGGACGTGGTGCTAGTTATTTTTGACGTGGTGCTAGTGTTATGAGACGTGGTGGACTATCTTTGTGAAAAAAAAATCTGTTTAAATTCACATGAATGGATGTAGACATTTCTGGACGTGGTGCTAGTTATTTTTGACGTGGTGCTAGTGTTATGAGACGTGGTGGACTCTCTTTCTGAAAAAAAATCAGTTTAAATTCACATGAATGGATGTAGACATTTATGGACGTGGTTCTAGTCGTCTTTGACACGGTGGGTTGTCTTTGTGAAAAAAATAGCTTAAATTTACACGAATGGATGTTGACATTTCTGGACGTGGTGCTAGTTATTTTTGACGTGGTGCACTGTCTTTGTAAAAAAATTAGTTTAAATTCACATGAATGGATGTAGACGTTTATGGACGTGGTTATAAATGTCTTCGATGTGGTGGGTTGTGTTTGTGAAAAAAATAGTTTAAATTCACATAAATTCACATAAAATAGTTTAAATTCAGCACCCTCAGTTTACATAAGTAGTTCAGCACCCTCAGTTTACATAAGTAGTTCAGAACCTCAGTTTACAAAAGTAGTTCAGAACCCTCAGTTGACATAAGTAGTTCAGAACCCTCAGTTTACATAAGTAGTTCATCACCCTCAGTTTACATAAGTAGTTCAGAGCCCTCAGTTGACATAAGTAGTTCAGATCCCTCAGTTTACATAAGTAGTTCAGCACCCTCAGTTTACATAAATAGTTCAAAAAGGTTTTTTTTTTACCAAAAAAAAAAAAAAAACTTTGCAACACCACCAGTACACCAGTACACATGGTGGACTGTCTTTGTGGAAAAAAAATCAGTTTAAATTCACATGAATGG
This sequence comes from Knoxia roxburghii, assembly GCA_030378225.1. Taxonomy (NCBI): domain Eukaryota; kingdom Viridiplantae; phylum Streptophyta; class Magnoliopsida; order Gentianales; family Rubiaceae; genus Knoxia; species Knoxia roxburghii. Next base: position 35,692,605 of record CM059415.1, on the reverse strand, counting down.
ATGTAGACGTTTATGGACGTGGTTCTAGTTGTCTTTGACGTGGTGGGTTGTCTTTGTGAAAAAAATAGCTTAAATTCACACGAATGGATGTAGACGTTTCGGGACGTGGTGCTAGTTATTTTTGACGTGGTGCTAGTGTTATGAGACGTGGTGCACTGTCTTTGTAAAAAAAAAACAGTTTAAATTCACATGAATGGATGTAGACGTTTATGGACGTGGTTCTAAATGTCTTCGACGTGGTGGTTGTGTTTGTGAAAAAAATAGTTTAGATTCACATAAATGGATATAGACGTTTCTGGACGTGGTGCTAGTTATTTTTGACGTGGTGCTAGTGTTATGAGACGTGGTGGACTATCTTTGTGAAAAAAAAATCTGTTTAAATTCACATGAATGGATGTAGACGTTTATGGACGTGGTTCTAGTCGTCTTTGACGTGGTGGGTTGTCTTTGTGAAAAAAATAGCTTCACACGAATGGATTAAGACGTTTCTGGATGTGGTGCTAGTTATTTTTTACGTGGTGCTAGTGTTGTGAGACGTGGTGCACTGTCTTTGTAAAAAAAAAATCAATTTAAATTCCCATGAATGGATGTAGACGTTTCTGGACGTGGTGCTAGTTATTTTTGACGTGGTGCTAGTGTTATGGGACGTGGTGGACTGTCTTTGTGAAAAAAAATCAGTTTAAATTCACATGAATGGATGTAGACGTTTACGGACGTGGTTCTAGTCGTCTTTGACGTGGTGGGTTGTCTTTGTGAAAAAAATAGCTTAAATTCGCACGAATGGATGTAGACGTTTCTGGACGTGGTGCTAGTTATTTTTGACGTGGTGCTAGTGTTATGAGACGTGGTGCATTGTCTTTGTAAAAAAAAAAAAACAGTTTAAATTCACATGAATGGATGTAGACGTTTATGGACGTGGTTCTAAATGTCTTCGACGTGGTGGGTTGTGTTTGTGAAAAAAATAGTTTAGATTCACATAAATGGATATAGACATTTCTGGACGTGGTGCTAGTTATTTTTGACGTGGTGCTAGTGTTATGAGACGTGGTGGACTGTCTTTGTGAAAAAAAAATCAGTTTAAATTCACATGAATGGATGTAGACGTTTATGGACGTGGTTCTAGTCGTCTTTGACGTGGTGGGTTGTCTTTGTGAAAAAAATAGCTTAAATTCACACGAATGGATGAAGACGTTTCTGGACGTGGTGCTAGTTATTTTTGACGTGGTGCTAGTTTTATGAGACGTGGTGGACTATCTTTGTAAAAAAAAATAAGTTTAAATTCACATGAATGGATGTAGACGTTTATGGACGTGGTTCTAGTCGTCTTTGACGTGGTGGGTTGTCTTTGTGAAAAAAATAGCTTCACATGAATGGATGAAGACGTTTCTGGACGTGGTGCTAGTTATTTTTTACGTGGTGCTAGTGTTATGAGACGTGGTGGACTGTCTTTGTAAAAAAAAAAATCAGTTTAAATTCACATGAACGGATGTAGACGTTTATGGACGTGGTTCTAAATGTCTTCGACGTGGTGGGTTGTTTGTGAAAAAAATAGTTTAAATTCACATAAATTCACATAAAATAGTTTAAATTCAGCACCCTCAGTTTACATAAGTAGTTCAGCACCCTCAGTTTACATAAGTAGTTCAGAACCTCAGTTTACATAAATAGTTCATAACCCTCAGTTTACATAAGTAGTTCAGAACCCTCAGTTTACATAAGTAGTTCAGCACCCTCAGTTTACATAAGTAGTTCAGCACCCTCAGTTTACATAAGTAGTTCATAACCCTCAGTTGACATAAGTAGTTCAGAACCCTCAGTTTACATAAGTAGTTCAGCACCCTCAGTTTACATAAATAGTTCAAAAAGTTTTTTTTTTTTACCAAAAAAAAAAAAAAAACTTTGCAACACCACCATTACACCAGTACACATGGTGGACTGTCTTTGTGAAAAAAAAATCAGTTTAAATTCACATGAATTGATGTAGACGTTTATGGACGTGGTTCTAGTCGTCTTTGACGTGGTGGGTTGTGTTTGTGAAAAAAATAGTTTAAATTCACATGAATAGATGTAGACATTTCTGGACGTGGTGCTAGTTATTTTTGACGTGGTGCTAGTGTTATGAGACGTGGTGGACTGTCTTTGTGAAAAAAAATCAGTTTAAATTCGCATGAATGGATGTAGACGTTTATGGACGTGGTTCTAGTCGTCTTTGACGTGGTGGGTTGTCTTTGTGAAAAAAATAGCTTAAATTCACACGAATGGATGTAGACGTTTCTGGACGTGGTGCTAGTTATTTTTGAGGTGGTGCACTGTCTTTGTAAAAAAAAAATTAGTTTAAATTCACATGAACGGATGTAGACGTTTATGGACGTGGTTATAAATGTCTTCGATGTGGTGGGTTGTGTTTGTGAAAAAAATAGTTTAAATTCACATAAATTCACATAAAATAGTTTAAATTCAGCACCCTCAGTTTACATAAGTAGTTCAGCACCCTCAGTTTACATAAGTAGTTCAGAACCTCAGTTTACATAAATAGTTCATAACCCTCAGTTTACATAAGTAGTTCAGCACCCTCAGTTTACATAAGTAGTTCAGAACCCTCAGTTTACATTAGTAGTTTAGAACCCTCAGTTTACATAAGTAGTTCAGCACCCTCAGTTTACATAAGTAGTTCAGCACCCTCAGTTCACATAAGTAGTTCAGAACCCTCAGTTTACATAAGTAGTTCAGAACCCTCAGTTTACATAAGTAGTTCAGCACCCTCAGTTTACATAAATAGTTCAAAAAGGTTTTTTTTACCAAAAAAAAAAAAAAACTTTGCAACATCACCAGTACACCAGTACACGTGGTGGACTGTCTTTGTGAAAAAAAAATATTTTAAATTCACATGAATGGATGTAGACGTTTATGGACGTGGTTCTAGTTGTCTTTGACGTGGTGGGTTGTCTTTGTGAAAAAAATAGCTTAAATTCCCATGAATGGATGTAGATGTTTCTGGACGTGGTGCTAGTTATTTTTGACGTGGTGCTAGTGTTATGGGACGTGGTGGTCTGTCTTTGTGAAAAAAAATCAGTTTAAATTCACATGAATGGATGTAGACGTTTACGGACGTGGTTCTAGTCATCTTTGACGTGGTGGGTTGTCTTTGTGAAAAAAATAGCTTAAATTCGCACGAATGGATGTAGACGTTTCTGGACGTGGTGCTAGTTATTTTTGACGTGGTGCTAGTGTTATGAGACGTGGTGCATTGTCTTTGTAAAAAAAAAAAACAGTTTAAATTCACATGAATGGATGTAGACGTTTATGGACGTGGTTCTAAATGTCTTCGACGTGGTGGGTTGTGTTTGTGAAAAAAATAGTTTAGATTCACATAAATGGATATAGACATTTCTGGACGTGGTGCTAGTTATTTTTGACGTGGTGCTAGTGTTATGAGACGTGGTGGACTGTCTTTGTGAAAAAAAAATCAGTTTAAATTCACATGAATGGATGTAGACGTTTATGGACGTGGTTCTAGTCGTCTTTGACGTGGTGGGTTGTCTTTGTGAAAAAAATAGCTTAAATTCACACGAATGGATGAAGACGTTTCTGGACGTGGTGCTAGTTATTTTTGACGTGGTGCTAGTGTTATGAGACGTGGTGGACTATCTTTGTAAAAAAAAATAAGTTTAAATTCACATGAATGGATGTAGACGTTTATGGACGTGGTTCTAGTCGTCTTTGACGTGGTGGGTTGTCTTTGTGAAAAAAATAGCTTCACATGAATGGATGAAGACGTTTCTGGACGTGGTGCTAGTTATTTTTTACGTGGTGCTAGTGTTATGAGACGTGGTGGACTGTCTTTGTAAAAAAAAAAATCAGTTTAAATTCACATGAACGGATGTAGACGTTTATGGACGTGGTTCTAAATGTCTTCGACAAGGTGGGTTGTTTGTGAAAAAAATAGTTTAAATTCACATAAATTCACATAAAATAGTTTAAATTCAGCACCCTCAATTTACATAAGTAGTTCAGCACCCTCAGTTTACATAAGTAGTTCAGAACCTCAGTTTACATAAATAGTTCATAACCCTCAGTTTACATAAGTAGTTCAGAACCCTCAGTTTACATAAGTAGTTCAGCACCCTCAGTTTACATAAGTAGTTCAGCACCCTCAGTTTACATAAGTAGTTCATAACCCTCAGTTGACATAAGTAGTTCAGAACCCTCAGTTTACATAAGTAGTTCAGCACCCTCAGTTTACATAAATAGTTCAAAAAGTTTTTTTTTTTTGCCAAAAAAAAAAAAAAAAAACTTTGCTACACCACCATTACACCAGTACACATGGTGGACTGTCTTTGTGAAAAAAAAATCAGTTTAAATTCACATGAATGGATGTAGACGTTTATGGACGTGGTTCTAGTCGTCTTTGACGTGGTGGGTTGTGTTTGTGAAAAAAATAGTTTAAATTCACATGAATGGATGTAGACATTTCTGGACGTGGTGCTAGTTATTTTTGACGTGGTGCTAGTGTTATGAGACGTGGTGGACTGTCTTTGTGAAAAAAAATCAGTTTAAATTCGCATGAATGGATGTAGACGTTTATGGACGTGGTTCTAGTCGTCTTTGACGTGGTGGGTTGTCTTTGTGAAAAAAATAGCTTAAATTCACACGAATGGATGTAGACGTTTCTGGACGTGGTGCTAGTTATTTTTGAGGTGGTGCACTGTCTTTGTAAAAAAAAAATTAGTTTAAATTCACATGAACGGATGTAGACGTTTATGGACGTGGTTATAAATGTCTTCGATGTGGTGGGTTGTGTTTGTGAAAAAAATAGTTTAAATTCACATAAATTCACATAAAATAGTTTAAATTCAGCACCCTCAGTTTACATAAGTAGTTCAGCACCCTCAGTTTACATAAGTAGTTCAGAACCTCAGTTTACATAAATAGTTCATAACCCTCAGTTTACATAAGTAGTTCAGCACCCTCAGTTTACATAAGTAGTTCAGAACCCTCAGTTTACATAAGTAGTTTAGAACCCTCAGTTTACATAAGTAGTTCAGCACCCTCAGTTTACATAAGTAGTTCGGCACCCTCAGTTCACATAAGTAGTTCAGAACCCTCAGTTTACATAAGTAGTTCAGAACCCTCAGTTTACATAAGTAGTTCAGCACCCTCAGTTTACATAAATAGTTCAAAAAGGTTTTTTTTACCAAAAAAAAAAAAAAACTTTGCAACATCACCAGTACACCAGTACACGTGGTGGACTGTCTTTGTGAAAAAAAAATAGTTTAAATTCACATGAATGGATGTAGACGTTTATGGACGTGGTTCTAGTTGTCTTTGACGTGGTGGGTTGTCTTTGTGAAAAAAATAGCTTAAATTCCCATGAATGGATGTAGATGTTTCTGGACGTGGTGCTAGTTATTTTTGACGTGGTGCTAGTGTTATGGGACGTGGTGGACTGTCTTTGTGAAAAAAAATCAGTTTAAATTCACATGAATGGATGTAGACGTTTACGGACGTGGTTCTAGTCATCTTTGACGTGGTGGGTTGTCTTTGTGAAAAAAATAGCTTAAATTCGCACGAATGGATGTAGACGTTTCTGGACGTGGTGCTAGTTATTTTTGACGTGGTGCTAGTGTTATGAGACGTGGTGCATTGTCTTTGTAAAAAAAAAAACAGTTTAAATTCACTTGAATGGATGTAGACGTTTATGGACGTGGTTCTAAATGTCTTCGACGTGGTGGGTTGTGTTTGTGAAAAAAATAGTTTAGATTCACATAAATGGATATAGACATTTCTGGACGTGGTGCTAGTTATTTTTGACGTGGTGCTAGTGTTATGAGACGTGGTGGACTGTCTTTGTGAAAAAAAAATCAGTTTAAATTCACATGAATGGATGTAGACGTTTATGGACGTGGTTCTAGTCGTCTTTGACGTGGTGGGTTGTCTTTGTGAAAAAAATAGCTTAAATTCACACGAATGGATGAAGACGTTTCTGGACGTGGTGCTAGTTATTTTTGACGTGGTGCTAGTGTTATGAGACGTGGTGGACTATCTTTGTAAAAAAAAATAAGTTTAAATTCACATGAATGGATGTAGACGTTTATGGACGTGGTTCTAGTCGTCTTTGACGTGGTGGGTTGTCTTTGTGAAAAAAATAGCTTCACATGAATGGATGAAGACGTTTCTGGACGTGGTGCTAGTTATTTTTTACGTGGTGCTAGTGTTATGAGACGTGGTGGACTGTCTTTGTAAAAAAAAAATCAGTTTAAATTCACATGAACGGATGTAGACGTTTATGGACGTGGTTCTAAATGTCTTCGACGTGGTGGGTTGTTTGTGAAAAAAATAGTTTAAATTCACATAAATTCACATAAAATAGTTTAAATTCAGCACCCTCAGTTTACATAAGTAGTTCAGCACCCTCAGTTTACATAAGTAGTTCAGAACCTCAGTTTACATAAATAGTTCATAACCCTCAGTTTACATAAGTAGTTCAGAACCCTCAGTTTACATAAGTAGTTCAGCACCCTCAGTTTACATAAGTAGTTCAGCACCCTCAGTTTACATAAGTAGTTCATAACCCTCAGTTGACATAAGTAGTTCAGAACCCTCAGTTTACATAAGTAGTTCAGCACCCTCAGTTTACATAAATAGTTCAAAAAGTTTTTTTTTTTTACCAAAAAAAAAAAAAAACTTTGCAACACCACCAGTACACCAGTACACATGGTGGACTGTCTTTGTGAAAAAAAAATCAGTTTAAATTCACATGAATGGATGTAGACGTTTATGGACGTGGTTCTAGTCGTCTTTGACGTGGTGGGTTGTGTTTGTGAAAAAAATAGTTTAAATTCACATGAATGGATGTAGACATTTCTGGACGTGGTGCTAGTTATTTTTGACGTGGTGCTAGTGTTATGAGACGTGGTGGACTGTCTTTGTGAAAAAAAATCAGTTTAAATTCGCATGAATGGATGTAGACGTTTATGGACGTGGTTCTAGTCGTCTTTGACGTGGTGAGTTGTCTTTGTGAAAAAAATAGCTTAAATTCACACGAATGGATGTAGACGTTTCTGGACGTGGTGCTAGTTATTTTTGAGGTGGTGCACTGTCTTTGTAAAAAAAAAATTAGTTTAAATTCACATGAACGGATGTAGACGTTTATGGACGTGGTTATAAATGTCTTCGATGTGGTGGGTTGTGTTTGTGAAAAAAATAGTTTAAATTCACATAAATTCACATAAAATAGTTTAAATTCAGCACCCTCAGTTTACATAAGTAGTTCAGCACCCTCAGTTTACATAAGTAGTTCAGAACCTCAGTTTACATAAATAGTTCATAACCCTCAGTTTACATAAGTAGTTCAGCACCCTCAGTTTACATAAGTAGTTCAGAACCCTCAGTTTACATAAGTAGTTTAGAACCCTCAGTTTACATAAGTAGTTCAGCACCCTCAGTTTACATAAGTAGTTCAGCACCCTCAGTTTGCATAAGTAGTTCAGAACCCTCAGTTTACATAAGTAGTTCAGAACCCTCAGTTTACATAAGTAGTTCAGCACCCTCAGTTTACATAAATAGTTCAAAAAGGTTTTTTTTACCAAAAAAAAAAAAAAAAACTTTGCAACATCACCAGTACACCAGTACACGTGGTGGACTGTCTTTGTGAAAAAAAAATAGTTTAAATTCACATGAATGGATGTAGACGTTTATGGACGTGGTTCTAGTTGTCTTTGACGTGGTGGGTTGTCTTTGTGAAAAAAATAGCTTAAATTCCCATGAATGGATGTAGATGTTTCTGGACGTGGTGCTAGTTATTTTTGACGTGGTGCTAGTGTTATGGGACGTGGTGGACTGTCTTTGTGAAAAAAAATCAGTTTAAATTCACATGAATGGATGTAGACGTTTACGGACGTGGTTCTAGTCATCTTTGACGTGGTGGGTTGTCTTTATGAAAAAAATAGCTTAAATTCAAACGAATGGATGTAGACGTTTCTGGACGTGGTGCTAGTTATTTTTGACGTGGTGCTAGTGTTATGAGACGTGGTGCTCTGTCTTTGTAAAAAAAAAACAGTTTAAATTCACATGAATGGATGTGGACGTTTATGGACGTGGTTCTAAATGTCTTCGACGTGGTGGGTTGTGTTTGTGAAAAAAATAGTTCAGATTCACATAAATGGATATAGACATTTCTGGACGTGGTGCTAGTTATTTTTGACGTGGTGCTAGTGTTATGAGACGTAGTGGACTGTCTTTGTGAAAAAAAAATCAGTTTAAATTCACATGAATGGATGTAGACGTTTATGGACGTGGTTCTAGTTGTCTTTGACGTGGTGGGTTGTCTTTGTGAAAAAAATAGCTTAAATTCACACGAATGGATGAAGACGTTTCTGGACGTGGTGCTAGTTATTTTTTACGTGGTGCTAGTGTTATAAGACGTGGTGCACTGTCTTTGTAAAAAAAAAATCAATTTAAATTCACATGAACGGATGTAGACGTTTATGGACGTGGTTCTAAATGTCTTCGACGTGGTGGGTTGTGTTTGTGAAAAAAATAGTTTAAATTCACATAAAATAGTTTAAATTCAGCACCCTCAGTTTACATAAGTAGTTCAGCACCCTTAGTTTACATAAGTAGTTCAGCACCCTCAGTGTACATAAGTAGTTCAGAACCTCAGTTTACATAAATAGTTCATAACCCTCAGTTTACATAAGTAGTTCAGCACCCTTAGTTTACATAAGTAGTTCAGAACCCTCCAACGGCGGCCGAGAAGGAAGAGCGAGCGACTCAGGGAAGAAGAGGTTGCAGTTGTCGTAGTGAAACACGGGCTCTTTGCCCGGCCAAATCTTCACCGGCAGGAAGAAAACCTTTAGAACCCTTTCGTACTCCATAAGATCGGCGGACGATCCACAGCCTATGCACCTCATAGCACCGCGCTTCAGCACTTGTCGCACTTGCTGATTCACGCCCCCGACGAAGAAGAAGAACCGGCGGGGAGGTGGTGTAACGAGAAGAGAAATGGGTGGGGAAGAGAGAGGGAGAGAGAGAGAGAGAGAGAGAGAGAGAGAGAGAGAGAAATGGGTGGTGTAGCAGGGGGTGGGAAAGAGAGAAGTGGGATGGGAAAGAGAGAAATGGGTGGGGGGAAGAGAGAGAGAGAAATAAAAGGGAGAGTTATACTACTAGCGGTTTACTCCTAGGAGTATAATAGAATTTGCCAAGTCTGAGAGGGTACTTGCGCCGGGTTCAAACAAAAATAATTTGGGTCCACTTTTGATCTTTAAAAATTTTTCTTTCAATCCTACAATATTTTAAAACACATTATAAAATAATCATAATCAAGAACAAATCAAAAAAAATCAGAAAACAAAAATAAAGAAGATTAAACAACTTAGCATGCATCGGGTCCTAGTGCTTTTAGCGCAAGCACTTCTAACCAATTTTAATTAGGTTTAAATATATTTTTAGTCGCCCATAATCTAGGTTATTCCCTTTTTTGTCCTTATTTTTATTTTGTCACTAATACTAGTTTTATTTTAATTGTTTTTCCTTTTTTAACCATTTTTTACGAAAATACCCTTTGACTAACGATCAACTAACATTTGACTAATCCCACACCACCACCCCACCCCCACCACTTCCACCCCGCCATCGGGGGTGGCGACGGCTGGAGGTGGTGGCGGCAAGGGTGGGGTAGTGGTGGTGGGGCGGCAGCAACATGGGAGGTAAGTTAAAGAGTTAGTCAACCGTTAGTCAAAGAATATTTTCATCAATAAGGACCAAAAATGAAAAAAAAAATTAAGTGAGACTAATATTGGTAACAAAATAAAAAAAGGGACCAAAACAACAATAACCCCTATTATAGGGGATCAAAAATGGATTTAAGCCTTTGAAGAACAAATTATGTTTGATTAACGATCAAATTAGTTAATCAGTTATCTTCTAAATTTTTTCATAAAAAATGATTAAATCTAAAGATGGGGACTAATATTGTCACTTAAAACATAAGAGAGACTAAAAGTAAAATTACCCCTATTATTAATCTAATTGTGGAACTCTAATAACACAAAATAATAAAACAAAAATCCAATGCAAAAAATTGCTAGAAAATCGACTGAAAACAATTTAGAAACAAGATAATCAAAATCAGGTTTCAGGGTGTCGCAATTGTAAGATGCATCTTCTGGGCAGTCCGACGAAACTATTTTGTTTCTCATGCAAAATGATAGTAAACAATTTTTCTATCACTTGTATGACATAATAAAATCAATTTAGAACAAACCTTGAATTTTCTCGAAAATCAAGAAAACTGACTATCGGATGTAGCGATCTGCAATAGTCTTTGGGGTTTAAGAAAATCTTTTCTAATTTCGACTTTCAAAAATTTTCCTCTTGATTCTATGAAATAATAAACTCAAAAATAATGAAATCTATGTATAGAAAAATCAAAATCATGCAAGATATGATTTTTAATTAAGCAAACAAACATATAGCAAAAGGTTAGTGTTATATGACTTTTTTTTTTTTTTTTTTTGTTATTGGACGTCCCTTTTAAAAAAAAAAAAAACCATTTATTTTGTTAAGTATTGCTCCCTTAATTCTTATTTTTCGCCCCCTTAATTCTTATTTTTCGCCTCCTTAATGTTTATCTTTCGCCCCTCTTATTATTACCTAATTGCTCTTAATTACTTTACAAAAAATTTTATAAGTCTCTTTTTAATCTATCAAAAATTTATAAAAATTATGATTAAAGTAGCATAGATGAGCGGAATTATAAATAAATTTTTTTGGTATTTTTAGTTAATTGATTAAGGGTATTTAGGTAATTTAGTATATTTCAATAATATACTCAAAAAATGGTCCATTACATATAGCGAAAATATCATTTTGGTCCACAACGAAAAAAAACTACTTTTTGAGTCCACTAAATTATGTTTTTTAAAAATTTTGGTCAAAAACCCACTTTTGTCTGTCTTGACCAGAGACATTTTGGTCTTAATGATTTTTTTATTTTAACCTTTTAAAATTATAAAAATAAAATAATTAAAGAAAATATTTAAACTCACAGCCCCTCCCCTACCCCCTCTCTCTCCTCTCTCCACCCTCCCATCCACGGCCCCTCTCCCTCACCTATTTTCTTTTTCTCCTTCTTCCTCCCCCCTCCCATCTTCTCCTCCGTCTTGCCCACCCCTCATACCCCTCATAGTGTGCATTTTTGCACCCCCTCTCATTCTCCCCCAACTTTCTTGATTTCAAGTACTATTCAAAAATAAAATTTTACCCACCCTTCATTCCCCCCCTCTCTCTCCCTCTGCCCTCCTCTCTACTAACCGCCTCCCCGCCACCACACCCCCCCCCGCATCGACGCCGCCCCCTTGCCCTCCTCTCCAATTTACATCCCCATGTAACAAAAGACAAACTCATGACAATCCAATTCTGATATCTCCCCAGCCCCCCATACCCTCACCTCCCATCCCCTTCCCCTTCCCCCTCTCTCATCTCTGCGAACTTTGTGCTTGAAGGGTCAGATCCAGAAAATCAAAATCAAATAAAGTTAAGTACGGAATGTAATAGCAAAAAAAAAACATCCAAAAATTTATTGCAATTATTGGAAATTTTTTCTCAATTTCATATCACATTAATTGTACATTATCTCACTAATATAATTTACAACAAACAAAATTGAAAGAGAACTGTGTAGATTTTATCTATGTACATATAATTAATTATTGACGCTGTTGTTAGAGTTGAATACATAAGCTATGCTTAACGTAGCTGACATTCTATTTATTAGCAAAAACAAGAAAGTGTTATCAGACGTAAAGGCATGGCTGTCCAAGCAGTTTGATATGAAGGACTTAGGGGAAGCGAGACATATCATTGGGACCAAGATAATTCGAGATCGTAGGAAACGTTCGTTAATGCTCTTCCAAGTTTCGTACATAGATACGATTTTGGCCCGTTTTAACATGCAAAACTCCAAGAAAGGTTTCTACCTTTCAGACATGGAGTGTTTCTATCTAAGGAACAGTCCCTTAAGACTGTTGAGGAGATAGAGGCCATGAAGACAGTTCCGTATGCTTCGGCAGTAGGAAGTCTCATGTATGCCATGTTGTGTACGAGGCCTGATATCTGTTATGCCGTTGGCATGGTAAACAGGTATCAGAGTAACCCCGGGAAAGCTCATTGGGAAGCAGTAAAATGCATTCTAAAGTATTTCCGTAGAACGAGAGACAAAGTTCTGGTCTATCAGGCGCCTGAGCTGGTACCCCGAGGTTACACAGATTCAGATTTCCAAGGCGACAGGGACAAGAGCAAGTCTACCTTAGGGTATGTGTTTACTCTGGGAGGTGGAGCCATAGTTTGGTGGAGTGTCAAGCAGAAATGTGTGGCGGACTCTACCATGGAGGCTGAGTACATTGGCGCATCAGAGGCAGCGAAAGAAGCATTATGGCTCAAGAACTTCCTAGTGAACTTAGATGTGATTCCTTGTTTGCAGAAGTCTATCACGGTTTATTGTGATAACAACAGTGCAGTAGCAAACTCGAAGGAACCACGAGTCCACAAGGCGAATAAATATATACAGCATAAGTACCACCTGATACGAGACATCATAAAGAGAGAAGACGTGGTTGTGGCTAAGATAGCATCAGAAGATAACCTTGCAGATCCGTTCACAAAAACATTGACTTCGAAAGTCTTTGAGGCTCACGTGGAGGGTATGGGAATCAGATACTTAGGAGAGCCATGATAGTTTTTCTAGATATATAGCAGCAGAATGTATAGGAGTTGTATATAGTTGTATACTTAAAGCACAGCTTAAGTATTAGTGGGAGATTGTTAGAGTTGAATACATAAGCTATGCTTGTGTTGTACTTTTTCCCAGTAATATATCAATTTATGTTTTGGTTATAATTTTGTTATGCAGAATATGTGCATTTACATTATGTAAGTCGATGATGAGGTGTCTTGTATGACATAGTAGATCTCATCACTGGTTGAAAGACATAATATATAAATAAGGTTCGTAACCGAGACAGCTTTGGACAAACTGTCAGTTTAGGTTATTATGTAATTCAGATAATTGGTTTGTCTAAACTAATTGAATCATATAGATATGCCCGGGGCATATTGAACTTGACATTTAGGAATGATTTGTCTTGTACTGATTTAATAGACAAATCATTCCTTGTATTCTATCTCTTAATCCCTAGACTCGAGCGGGCATGAGAATTAGACATAGTGTACTTGGATCTGCCAAAAGGTGAGGTCCATTGTGGCCAATAGTCTCGGTAGGTTGGGTGCGCGTGTTTAGTTACTTGGTGTGCTGCTGCTTGTCGAAAGGAAACCATGTACCGGTGCGTCTGGGGTGATGGTGCTCCCGATATGAGTTCAAAATGTTTATTATACTAAACCCGGCCGGTGGACTTATGTTCGGTATAGTAAAAAGGTCGAGCGGTACTAGTGTCGGAATTAAAGAGGTTAATTAATTAATTTATCAGTAAATTAATATATTGACGAGCACTATATCTTTGATGTGGGGAGATTATGAATATAATTTAATTAAGTTGTTCCGGAAGAAATTCTGGTGTAGGATGGTAGTGCCAAAATTAATCTGTTAGTGGTACGATTAATTTTGTAATGGTTTAATTGAATAAGTAGATTTAATTAATGAATTAGTTAATTATTCATAAGGGTTAATTAAGTAATTAACAAAGTGGAATTAATTAATTAATTAATTAATTTAGTTTTAAGTTTCAATATGAATTAGGAAATCCTATAGATTAGGAAATGTAGTAGGATTTGGTTTATCCTATCAGATTGGTTGCCTAATTGGATTTGGAAACTAATTAATTACCTAAACTCATTAGGAAGACCAATCATAAACCAACTTGGGGTCTCTCTTGTAACTCTATATATAGACAAGGGATTAGCCAATCAAGACATACAATTCCATAAGTTTTCAAGACAAGAAAACAAGAGAGATAAAATCCTAGAAAGAGAAATTATTTTTCACTCTTAAAGTCGGATTTTAGTGAGAGAAAGTGTGGCTGGTTTTCTCTCCCCTTGGCCAATTTTCTGGCTTGTTTTTTTTACCAGTTGTGCGCAGTTTTCTCTCTCTGGGCGGTGCGTTTACAGTACGTGCCAGGTGCTGCGATGCTAGAATTTTTCTAGCAGGTGAATTGTGGTGATTAGCTGATCGATTGGCTTCTAGTTCGTTGCCCACACAACGTCAAGTCAAAGTCTTGAGGCATACAAGAGAATCACCTAAGTACGCGCTTCAAAGATATTTTTCTAAGATTCCGCTTTAATTAGAAATATTTGTTGCGTGATAAATCGAGCAAGTGCAAACCCAGATCCTTTGTGGCAATCCTTTCAATTGGTATCAGAGCCTGGTTTTGGGTTCTGTGCTTGTTTGATTTATTACATGGTTTTATTTTGCAGGTGGTTAAGAAATCCTGACTTTTATAGTTACATTTGTATGGGTTTTAATTAAACTTCGGGACATGTCCAGATTTGATTTTATTATGAATGTTTGTAATAGTATAACTGAAGGAAAACTGAACAAGCCCGGGCTAAATCGAAAACCTCACTTTCGTGCTATGCATTCCAGAATCGGAAGCTTTCGACCAAGCTCAGGCTCAAATTAGTTTACCCATGAACGGATCTAGGCTTATACTTATTTAATTTACTAATCGGGACACAAAAAATTAAATCTTTAATTAAAGCGGAACTTAAAGATTATACCTTTTGTAGCGAAGTCCCTCGATTAAAGAATACCAAATAAAATCTGCTGCGATTTCCAAAAGAAATCCAATCGATTCTCCTTAGAAATCCCGAATATTGGGTGGGCAATAATCTAACGGGATTTGCAAACTAAGCCGATGAGAACTACCAAAAGGGGCTACCCGAATTTCTCCAAAATTAACCAAAAATCTGGTTCAATTAAACTGCAAACTAGCTGCTCAATAAATTGCAAACTAGCTGCTCAATAAGCTATGTACTTAGCTGCTCAAAATTAATCTACCCGCCGAGAATTCTCTAGCAACTGCCGCTGCCAACCACACTGCTGCGCGAGTCCGAGAAAACCCAACCAAAACTGGAGCATCAGCCTCGATCTGTACGGATGTTTCCACGCATCACTCTACAAACATGTAGAAGATCATGACGTGAATAACACCTGGATCAGAGCACCGATTCTCAACAGCCTAGCCGAAAAGAAAACCTGCAGCAGGAAAAAAAATGCAGCAGCAGTTCCGCTAGAAAACCCTTTTGAAAACCCAGCGAGAATAATGTCCAGCAACTATCAAAGATGGAACCTTTTGGTTGGAGAATGATTCGGGAGAAAGAAAGGACTGGGTGACTCCGAGAAAGATTCAATCTTTTGTTCAAATCTCTCTCTAACCCCTTTCTTTCTTTGCAAGACAAATTTCTTGTCTTTCAAGCCACACTTCTAATTTCTTAGGGCTAAAGCTTTCTATTTATAGAAGCTCGATTGGAGACCTAATGGGCTCTCGAGTTAGGCCTTTAAATTTGACTTTCGTTGACCGCTAAGTCTTCCCAACTAATCAACTCCAATCGACCCTTTTAAATTAATTAATTTAATCCACTTTGTTAATTTAATTTAATCGAACCCTTAGAATTAATTAATTCAAAATAGAATTAATTTCTAAATTCACTTCGTCGATCAAATTTAATTAAACCCTTCGGATTAATTAATTTACCTTGTCAATTAGTCAAACGCATAATCGGTCGTACCACTAACAGACCAATTATTGAACTACCGCTCGAAAACAACTTTACATCGCGCCATTATTATTTCTTCTATCTCATCACATTAAAGATCTAGTGCTCGTTGATTTATCAATTCACTGACAAATTAATTCACCGACTTCTTGGTTTCCGAGATTAGTACCACTCGACCTTTTATTATACCGAACATAAAGTTCACTGGCCAGGTTTAGTATAATAACCTTACGAGCTCATCTCGGGAGCACCATCAACCCGGCGAACCGGTACATGGATTCCTCTAACTAGCAACGGGACGCAAGAAGCTAAACACCGCATACCCAATTTACCGAGGTATTGGCCTCAATTGACCTCACTCTTTGGCAAATCAAAGCATACGACACCTAACCCTCACGCCCGTCCCAATCTCGGGATTGAGAGACGGAATACTAGGACCGAATTGACTACGCCGATCAGTACAAGTCAATTCTATCCATACTGGTCGTGCTCAATATGCCCCGGGCATATCTGTGTGATTTAAACTAGTCTAGATAAACCAATTTCCAAACCACACAATAACCTATACCGATAGTATGTTCAGACTATCTCGGTTATGAGCATACTTTTTATATATCAATACTTTAACCAATAACGGTATCTACTGTGTTTGTCGACACCCTGTTATCTAGTTCTATGATATAAAAAAACAGATTTATACTGAAACAAAATGATATGTCATCTGTGGATATTAGTTTTTGATACAAGCCATAGCTTTTCTGTATTCAAAACTAACAATAACCACGTGCTGGAAGCCATGTAGGATTAGATTAAATCTGTAGTAGGATTTTTTCTATGTAATTTCGATTATTTAATTTTCCTAGAAGCCTTGTAGTAGGAGAATTAAGTTTTGTAATCGAAGGCGTTATGGTGGACAACTTGAATTCGTGGGTTTGGGGTTATCGTTAATTCGTAGAAACCCAGGAAAACCCAGAACAAATTGCAAGAAGACCAAATAGCATGGGAAAAATGAAGGAGGATGTGGCGGCAGGAGGCGGCGCCGGCGACGACCACCGGTAGCAGCAGCCTCTGGCAATTTATGGCAGGGAGCGCAGCTGCCGCTTGGCGCAGCACGTGCGGGCTGTGCGCGCGTATGCTGGGCCATGCGCTCGTACAGCGTGCCCGTTGGCCGTGCTGTGCGCGTGCGGCCCTTTCGGGTTGCATTTTCGGCCCGTTTTTCCTCCAGTTTTCGTTTTTTGAAGTTCGAGACTCTCTCCATCGAGTGACATGACGGGACACGAAATCAAGGAAGAAGATGGAAGCAATTAAAACCATAATAGTCGTGGAATTTGTTTTTCATATTTTTCGGGATTTATCGTTTTAATTTTTATGCTTTATTTTTATACTGCATTTTAGATACATGATTTTAAAGCATGACTGGTTTTATTGTTGCACATAACTTAGGTTAGTTAATTGCATGTTAAAACCGAAAAAACCCTCAATTTGAAAATCTAAGTGGGAGCGGGTTGATTTAATATTCCCATGGCCACCATTACGGGTTCATATGCGATGTGGGTGGGCTTGCGCGTTGGCATTAGGGCCTTCTTCCATTCGGATGAGTCCAACCCCGAGATCGCTAGACTATAAATTTTTAAGTAAGATAACTAGAGCAAGTTTAACTAGGAGAAATGCGACACCCTCTCCATCTGAGGCGCACTATCCTGCGGTAACAAACTCATAAGTCACGTAATGGCATACACTTAGTGTACGATCTGCAGTATTCCTCCCAAGAGGTTACACTGCTTATTTGTATGGCTGAAATCACCGACTATTAGCTACATTGATCAATAGATCGTTTGGTCATATGGTGTAGTTAATGAATTTGGTTCTTCTCAAACGAATGTGGGTTAGCGTAAACGTCCACACTACGTGGCTTGTGAGAATCCCATTGGATGAGACGTTGGTGGATTAAGATTATTGTTTTGAGGGAAGTCAACAATTAATAGAATTTTATGTTTTTGAAATTATAGGCTAAATAACTGAAAACATTGTTTGTTTATTTTCCAGTTTAATCGATATGGCATTCAACCCCATAGCTGCTATTTTGAAAGACAACAAATTAATTGGAACAAATTATGTCGACTGGA
The DNA here is from genome assembly GCA_030378225.1 of Knoxia roxburghii. Classification (NCBI taxonomy): domain Eukaryota; kingdom Viridiplantae; phylum Streptophyta; class Magnoliopsida; order Gentianales; family Rubiaceae; genus Knoxia; species Knoxia roxburghii. The sequence goes on along the minus strand of CM059415.1, from coordinate 35,674,750 downwards.
GTTGTAACTTGGACATTGTCCTAACAGCTGAGCAGTATAAGTTTGTGCTCACCGAAGTATGTCCAGAAGTGCCTGATGAGAACTCTACCCAAGAGGATAGGGATGCCTATGCCAGGTGGAGAAAAGCAGATGAGATGGCGCGGTGCTACATTTTGGCTTCTGTGTCAAATGTGCTACAACATCAGCTTCATCCCATGGTCTCCGCTATCAACATGATGGCACACCTAAGGGAAATGTTTGAACATCAAGGCAGGACTGCTAGGCAGGCAGCCATGAGGAAATTAATGAATACCAAAATGGCTGAAAGCGGATCCGTGAAAGATCATGTTCTACACATGATGAGCAACATCAATGAAATTGAGGTGTTGGTAGGAGAAATCAACCCAGAAATTTAGATAGATATTATCCTCCAGAGTCTACCCTCTAGTTTTGAGCAGTTTTGGGTCAACTACAATATGAACCAAAGGGTTTATACTTTGCCCGAGCTCTTGATTGATTTGGTGGCGGCCAAAGGCATCTTCCATGAGAAGAAAGCAAGCTTTGGTCACAGTAAAGGCTTCGAGTTCTTCTTCTGGGCTGAAAGGCAAGAAGAATAAGAAGAAGAAGAATGCCAGAAAACTTGCTGCAAAGCCAGACATCGCGAAGAAAAACAAGCCCAAGGGCAAATGCTTTAAATGCGGAAAAGTAGGACACTGGAAAGCGGATTGTCGAAAGCTTAAAAGTACGATCGTTTCTGCCCTAATTACTGGGACATGTTTAGCGGTGATTCCCACAGATACTTGGTGTGTGGATTCAGGCACCACTGACCATGTTTGTAATTCTTTGTAGGGGTTCCAAGTAACCCTGAAGCTTAGAGAGGGCGAACTGGACATCTATATGGGCGACACTATGAGAGTGTCAGTAGAAGCAGTGGGAGTTGTCAACTTAATTTTTGAAAATTGTAGCTTAGAGTTAGTGAATTGTCTTTATGTACCGAGTTTTAGAAAGAACCTGATTTACATTTCTAAACTCTTAAAGAATGGTTATAAGTTCATTTTTTCTAATGACTCTGTACTTATTAGAAGAAATAGAAAACTTATTTGTTCTGGTTCATTGGTTGACAATTTATTTGTGGTTAATTCTAATTCCTTTGTTGCGCAAAACATAGAAATATATAGCTCAGTATCTAACGTTAATAAGAGGAAGAAACCTTTTGAAATGAATCAAACCTATCTTTGGCATCTCAAGCTAGGTTATATAAACCTTAGTAGGATTCAAAGGTTGGTCAATGATGGACCTTTAGGTTCATTAGAGATTGACAGTTAAGCAACCTGCGAATCTTGCTTGGAAGGTAAAATGACCAAGAGACCTTTTAAGGCAAAAGATTATAGAGCTAAAGAAGTAATGGAATTGATTCATTCTGACTTGTGTGGACTTATGACGGTCACGAGGGGGATTTGAGTATTTTGTGACGTTCACGAATGACTACTCTAGGTATGGGTACATTTACCTAATGCGCCACAAGTCCTAATGTTTTGGCAAGTTCAAAGAGTTTCGGGCAGATGTGGAGAAGCATCATGGTAAGAGTATCATGACACTACGTTCAGATCGTAGCCTGTCCCATGGATTTTGAGATTACCTCAGTGACGTAGGAATTTAGTCTCAGTTGTCTGCACCTTGCACGCCACAGCAGAATGGTGTAGCAGAAAGGAGGAATCGAACTTTTATGGAAATTGTTAGGTCTATGATAAGCTATAGTGATTTGCCATTTCTTTCTGGGGATATGCCTTAGAAATGGCAATGTATATTCTTAATCTTGTACCATCTAAAACCGTGTCTTCAACCCCAGTAGAGTTGTGGAATGGGCGAAAGCCCAGTCTAAGACATCTCAGAATTTGGGGCTGCCCAGCACATGTGCTTAAGGCAGATACGACTAAGTTAAATGCGAGAACAGAGTTAATGGTTAGTACCAACGCTAGATTTTTAGAAGAGGACTATGTCTTAGACCACAAGCCTAATAGTAAGATAGTTCTAGAAGAGCTTAGATGACAAACTACTAATCCTGATGCACCGGCACAAGTAGATACACCACACACTGCACATGAGATCACAGATGATGGGCCTACACAGGTGGTGCCTCGTCGTAGTGGAAGGGTTGTGAGACAGCCCAAAAGGTTCATTGGTGTAGGAGAGGCCTCAGACCTAGTCCCAGGCGCGCCTGAACCTGACCTGGTTAACTACAATGAGGCTCTCCGAGATAAAGATGCAGAGTCTTGGCGTAAGGCAATGATATTCGAGATGGGGTCAATGGACCACAATCAAGTCTGGGAGCTTATAGACCTGCCAGATGGGTTCAAGCCCATTGGATGTAAGTGGGTCTACAAACGTAAGAGAGGACCTGACGGGAAGGTGGAAACCTTTAAAGCTAGGCTGGTGGCGAAGGGGTATACTCAGAAAGAGGGAATAGATTATGAGAAAACCTTCTCCCAGGTAGCAATGCTTAAGTCGATCCGGATTCTCTTGGCCATAGCTTCTCATTTAGACTATAAGATTTGGCAGATGGATGTCAAAACAGCTTTCCTAAATGGAAGTCTTGAGAAAACCATCTTTATGCAGCAACCAGAGGGATTCATTGAAAAAGACCAAGAGCATAAGGTTTGCAGGCTTAAGAGGTCTATTTATGGACTTAAGCAGGCATCCAGATCATGGAACATCCGGTTTGATTAGGTAATCCAGTCCTTCGGATTTACTCACTGTCTGGATGAGCAATGTGTGTATCACAGACGTGATAGAAACTCAGTGGTGTTTCTAATGCTTTACGTAGATGGCATTCTATTGATTGGCAACAACAAGAAAAAGTTATCAGATGTAAAGGCATGGCTGTCCAAGCAGTTTGATATGAAGGACTTAGGGGAAGTGGGACATATCCTTGGGATCAAGATAATTCGAGATCATAGGAAACGTTCGTTAACGCTCTCCCAAGCTTCGTACATAGATAAAATTCTGGCCCGTTTTAACATACAGGAGTCCAAGAAAGGTTTTCTACCTTTCAGACATGGAGTGTTTCTATCTAAGGAACAGTCCCCTAAGACTATTGAGGAGATAGAGACCATGAAGATAGTTTCGTATGCTTCGGCAGTAGGAAGTCTCATGTATGCCATGTTGTGTACGAGGCCTGATATTTGTTATGCCGTTGGCATGGTAAGCAGATATCAGAGTAACCTCGTGAAAGCTCATTGGGAAGCAGTAAAATACATTCTCATGTATTTCCGTAGAACGAGGGACCAAGTTCTGGTCTATCAGGCGCCTCAGCTGGTACCCCAAGGTTACACAGATTCAGATTTCCAAGGCGACAGGGACAAGAGCAAGTCTACCTCAGGGTATGTGTTTACTCTGGAAGGTAGAGCCATAGTTTGGAGGAGTGTCAAGTAGAAATGCGCGGCGGACTCTACCATGGAGGCTGAGTACATTGTCGTATCAGAGGGAGCAAAAGAAGCAGTATGGCTCAAGAACTTCCTAGTGAACATAGATGTGATTCCTAGTTTGTAGAAGTCTATCACAGCTTGTTGTGATAACAACGGTGCAGTAGCAAAACTCGAAGGAACCACGAGCCCACAAGGCGAGTAAACATATACAGCATAAGTACCACCTGATACGAGACATCGTAAAAAAGGAAGATGTGGTTGTGGCTAAGATAGCATCAGAAGATAACCTTGCAGATCCGTTCACAAAGACATTGACTTCGAAGGTCTTTGAGGCTCACGTGGAGGGCATGGGAATCAGATACTTAGGAGAGCCATGACAGTTTTTCTAGATATATAGCAGCAGAATGTATAGAAGTTGTATGTAGTTGTATACTTAAAACACAGCTTAAGTATTAGTGGGAGATTGTTAGAGTTGAATACATAAGCTATGTTTGTGTTGTACTTTTTCCCAGTAATATATCGATTTATGTTTTGGTTATGATTTTGTTATGCATAATATGTCCATTTATATTATGTAAGTAGATGATGAGGTGTCTTGTGTGACACAGTAGATCTCATCATTGGTTGAAAGACATAATATATAAATAAGGTTCGTAACCGAGACAGCTTTGGACAAACTGTCAGTTTAGGTTATTATGTGATTCGGATAATTGGTTTGTCTAAACTAATTGAATCATATAGATATGCCCAGGGTATATTGAACTTGACCATCAGGAATGATTTGTCTTGTACTGATTTAGTAGACAAATCATTCTTTGTATTCTATCTCTTAATCCCTAGACTCGAGCGGGCATGATGATTAGACATAGTGTACTTTAATCTGCCAAAGGGTGAGGTCAGTTGTGGCCAATAGTCTCGGTAGGTTGGGTGCTCGTGTTTAGTTACTTGGTGTGCTGCTTGTCGAAAGGAAACCATGTACCGGTGCGTCTGGGGTGATGGTATTCCCGAGATGAGCTCGAAATGTTTGTTATAGTAAACCCGGCCGGTGGACTTATGTCCGGTATAGTAAAAAGGTCGAGTGGTACTAGTCTCGGAATGAAAGAGGTTAATTAATTATTTTATCAGTAAATTAATATATTAACGAGCACTAAATCTTTGATGTGGGGAGATTATGAATATAATTTAATTAAGTTGTTCCGGAAGCAATTCTGGTGTAGGATGGTAGTGCCAAAATTAATACGTTAGTGGTACGATTAATTTTTTAATGGGTTAATTGAATAAGTAGATTTAGTTAATTAATTGGTTAATTATTCCTAAGGGTCAATTAAGTAATTAACAAAGTGGAATTAATTAATTAATTAATTAAGTCTTAAGTTTAAATAAGAATTAGGAAATCCTAGAGATTAAGAAATCTAGTAGGATTTGGTTTATCCTATCAGATTGGTTGCCTAATTGGATTTGGAAACTAATTAATTACCAAAACCCATTAGGAAGACCAATCCTAAACCAACTTGGGGTCTCTCTTGTAACTCTATATATAGACAAGGGATTAGCTATTCAAGACATACAATTCCATAAGTTTTCAAGACAAGAAAACTAGAGAGATAAAATCCAAGAGAGAGAAATTATTTTTCACTCTTGAAGTCCAATTTTAGTGAGAGAATGTGCGGCTGGTTTTCTCTCCCCTTGGCCAAATTTTTTGGCTTTTTTTTTTACCGGCTGTGCGTTTACAGTACGTGCCAGGTGCTGCGGTGCTAGAATTTTTCTAGCAGGTGGATTGTGGTGATTAGCTGATCGGTTGGCTTCTAGTTCGTTGCCCACACAACGTGAAGTCAAAGTCTTGAGGCATACAAGAGAATCACCTAAGTACTTGCTTCAAAGGTATTTTTCTAATATTCCATTTTAATTAGAAATATTTGTTGCTTGGTAAATCGAGCAAGTGCAAACCCAGATCCTATGTGGCAATCATTTCAGCTGTGGTGTGAGCATTATTGATTTGATTATAAAAAAGGCTTGGTTTGAGTGTATAGATCTAAAATGGATATAAACTTCCTTTTTTTCCTCGGGGACAAGCCTTCAATTTCTCTGTAACCATCGACTAATGCGGCCTTCTTATCAAGTACATGACCCTGTCGCTTCATCGACACTGACGAGCTAGAGGAGGATAGCCGATCCTGATCAATATTCCGATCATCGATTGTCGCCAAAGTAGCACCACTCGTAGTGGCGTAATCACTTTCATCAATAGAAACAGTTGCTAATAATTCCTCATCTTCAATCAAATACTTACCTTCGCGGTTGCAACTACTATTGTTGGTGACATCACCATTGCCGTCGCCTTTACTACTGCTACTTCTGCCAAGAGATTGAAGCTAGAACCCATCTGAAAAGTAGTTGAAATCATGAAAATTAAGGGAGAAGGAGGAGAGGGGGGTGCAGATCTGCACTCTATGAGAGGTAGGCAAGACGGAGGGGGGGTGGGGTGGGGGAAGAAGGAGAAAAAGAAAAGATATGAGGGAGAGAGGCGACGAACGGGAGGGGGGAGAGAGCAGAGAGAGGGGGAAGGGGATGGGAGATGAGGTTAAATGTTTTTTAATTATTTTAAAATTTTAAAAGGTTAAAATAAAAATATTATTCATTAAGACCAAAATGCCCCAGGTCAAGACAGGCAAAAGTGGGTCTTGGACCAAAATTTTTAAAAAACATATTGTAGTGGACTAAAAAAGTAGTTTTTTTTTTTTGTTTCGGACCACAATGATATTTTTGCTATATGTAATGGACCATTTTTGGAGTATAGTCTTTTATATTTTTATATTTAAATATTATAGTTGATATTTCTTAATTTGTCAGAGATAATTTAAATATAAAAGGGTGCGACACATGCGAAATCGGGTTCGTGCTGGACTAAGTATGCATATGTTGACTGATTAATGTTTCTTGGAAAACTCTTAACTAATTAATATCAAAAAATTATTCAAATAATTCTAAACCATCTTAGACAAATAAAAGAACATCTTTCTTGAAGAATCTTGGAGAAAATTCTTGCAAGAAAATTAAAACAAAAAAAGAAAGCTGATCGCGTGTACCTGCTGGCATTGTTTGCAAAATTGCGATCCGGATCGTAGGATCTCCCGATCCTACCATCCAAAATAACACAATCGATATGGGATTGGAAGGGATCGAGTTTCTATTTGGGATCGGACAGAATCATTCAGGATCATGGAATCAGATCCACCTATAAAAAATCCCAAGGAAATTTTGGTGAGGGTGTAGAAACGGTGTTGTTTCTTTAAAATACCCTTATTTCTTCTTTAAGTTTCAATTTGAGAGCCAAATTGAAATTCGAGAAAGTTAAAATCCGATTGAAAACCCCAATCCTTTATACTCCTTCGTCACCTACCAATGAGTGCTGTCGTTCGTCGCCTACCCACCGATAGTCCGGCACTGTAACATGAGATCCTGAGGTACTTGGGTATGTATGGATTATAATTTGGATTATGTTTCCATTAATTTTTTTGCATTAAAAATTGAAAAGTGAAAATTTTCTAGTGGCAACTGGAAAAGAAAAACTTGAGTGTTGATTTCGGAATTGCAAACTAAACGGAATCTTGGTTTTTCGTTTTGGTACCTTAAGAAGGATCTCTACACCCACTGCTTGGATAATACTCTCTCTGTCCCAATAAAAGAGTCGTAATTTCATTTTCTCAATTTGAGTGAGAGTAATAATTATAACTCAGATGACAAGATAGCCAAATTGAGAGCTCCTAGTGAGAGCTCTTTCGGCTTCTTGAATATATACGGACAAAGTACATCAGCTTCTTCATGAATAATCCATAAATCTGTGATTCTCTTTTGTTTATTTAGAATTTTTTGATTTTGTTGAACATTATGAATTTAAAGTGATAATATTGTGTTTTCCATTTCTAGTACATTAGGTAAGAAATGTGATTTGGACAAGTATGTGTTTTTGATTGCCTAAATTTGCAAATGTAAGTTGATTTTAATATTTTTACGATCTCAATAATTTGATCCTACCGATCCAGGGACTTATCCGATCCTGTGATTACAAAACGATCCTGCGTGGGATCTCCATCCTAATGGGATCTCCATCCTAAAAACATTGTCTGCTGGAGTAAAGGTGCTATCGGCTGTTTTCAAGAGAGAGAGAGAAAGAAGATTAAAAAAATTTTTAGAAGGCGTCAGGAAAAGAAAGCAACCAGGAAAAGAAATTACTTATTATACAATTATTAGAATCGAAATTAAATTAGGGTTACAACTAGTTGAAAACTAATTTCAGCGCCGGTTGGTTTTCAAGTTTTAATTGGTTTCTAAATTCAAATTCTAATGTTTTTCTAATTAGTAACACAATAAAAATCATTATTAGTCTATCCTAATCAGATTTAGATTGAATTAAAATTAAAATATAACTAAAACTAATCAATTTTTGGGGAAAAAAACCGTGGGGGCGTGCCTTGGCGCAACCAAGCTGCTCCTTTTGGTTTTCAACATACCAACTTGTTTAGTTCTTACACGATCCATGATCAACCGTCTTACCCTTCAAGAAATCAATATTAGTTATCAAGAAAACACGAAAAAAAAATAAAAAATCATAGATTACATTCAAAAATATCAAGATTAATCTCTAGATTGTTTTCTTAGGATAAATTATAGGTTACCTTCAAAAACATCAAGATTAATCTCTAGATTGTTATAGACAATCCAATGGACTGAGATTATTTTGATTTCTCATAGATTTCATAGGATAAAAGCTAAATTTAATAAATTCTAGTAATATGTGTATTCAAAGAATGGGTCTTTTAATTAAAGAAATTCTCTTTTCATGCAAGAAATCATTAGTTAATGAAAAATCGAATCTTTAACCAACAGTTTCAACTTAATTTTATAAAACATGTGTTTTCAAAAGAGAATCAATGAAAGTTTTTTTTTTTTTTTTTTGAAATTAAGATGTAAGATTCAAAATTTATTGTTTGTGCAAAAAATAAAAAATAAAAATTTCTCAATTAGTTTCAAAACTGTAGTTTTCCAGGCAAGGGTTTCAAAATCCATGTCATGCAAAATTACAAACTAATTACTCAATAAAAATTCAACACATACTAAAAATAAATTAAGAACTTACAGAATAACAATTCTCCTGACCAGAATTCCTTGAGCTTTGATACCAAACTGATGGGAATTTTTGATAGCAAAGATGATTGTTCCTCTGGAGAAGAGAATTTCCTTCCCAGAATCTTTAAATTATGTAGATAAATTGTTACTTGTGGACATATTGTCTAAAACGGTCATGATCTCTCCGTGATCATGTTGATTGACACCACTTTAGAACAACCTTCTAAAGGTAAAATCTTTAAGAGAAAAACACAAGATACACCATTGTCTTAACCTTAAGGAAAGTTAGATTTCCTGCACATGAACAAACGTTTAAACAAATATCAAAGGAAAAAAATGCAATTTTGCTCCAACATGTTTAGGCCACCTAACAATACTCATTACGTTTAAAATTTTATACACTTTTGGTCCATAAAAAATAAACATGTTGGTCAAAAAGTGTGTAAAATTTGAAACGTAATGAGTATTTTTGTGAAGCCTAACATTGTTAGTGTGAATACTGAAAACATTGCTTGTATAAACATTATTTCCAGGATATATCAATTAATATTTCTTTAGTTAGTTGTTTCATATTTATGTTTTACATATGACGTCCATTTATAAAAAATGACGAGATAATGAGGAGTTTTGTGTGATACAGTGTAAGTTTTGAATACAAAAACCTATGGCTCGTATCAAAAACTAATATCCACAGATGACATATCGTTTTGTTTCAGTATTAAACTGTTCCATTATATCGTAAAACTAGAAAACGGGGTGTGGAAAGACACAGTAGATACCGTTATTGTTTAAAGTATTGATATATAAAAAGTATGCTCGTAACTAAGATAGTCTGAACATTCTATCAGTATAGATTATCGTGTGGTTTAAAAATTAGTTTATCTAGACTGATTAAAATCACACGGATATGCCCGGGGTATATTGATCACGACCAGTTTGGATAGAATTGACTTGTACTGATCGGCGTAGTCAATTCGATCCTAGTATTCAGTCTCTCAATCACGAGATTGGGACGGGCGTGAGAGTTAGATATCATATGCTTTGATGTGTCAAAGAGTGCGGTCAATTGAGGCCTATACCTCGGTAGGTTGGGTATGCGGTGTTTAGCTTCTTACGTGCAGTTGCTAGTCAGAGAAATCCACTTACCGGTTCACCGGGTTGATGGTGCTCCTGAGATGAGCTCGTAATGTTTATTGTAGTAAAACTGGCCAGTGGACTTTAAGTCCTGTATAACAAGAAAGTTGAGTGGTACTAATCTCGGACACCAAGAAGTCATTGAATTAGTTTGTCACTAAATTGATAAACCGACGACCACTAGATCTTTGATGTGGGGAGATAGAAGAAAATAAAGTGGCGCGATGTAAAGTCGCTTTTCAGCGGTAGTTCCATAATTGGTCCGTTAGTGCTACGACTAATTATGCATTTGACTAATCGATAAAGTGAATTAATTAATCCTACAGGTTTAATTAACATTTAATTGACAAAGTGGATTAAGAAAATTAATTCTATATGAGTTAATTAATTCTAAGGGTTCGATTAAATTAAATTAACAAAGTGGGTTAAAGAATTAATTCGAAATGATCGATTGAAGTTGACTAGTCTAGGAAAGACTAATGGGTCAACGAAAGTCAAACTAAAAGGCCTAACTCAAAGGCCCACTCGGTCTCCTCACCTATAAATATCCCTTGTTAGGCATTTGATAACATAAGGAAACTTCAAGGGCATTTACCCTAGTAAAAGAAATTCTAGTCTAGAGAGATAACTTTATCTTCCTCATTAAGTTCTTTCTCGAAGTCGACTAGGATAGCTTTCTTCTTTTAAAAGAAAACTCAGCCCATTAGTCCCTCGATATTATTTTTTGATTTGCGCAGCATGGATTCGCCCGCCGCCGCAGTTTATTTTTTCCCGGCGCCGATCAGTTTACAGAGAGAGTCTGACGACTCTTCAGATTCCCAGCCTGCTTGATCCGAGGTCGTGATGTTGATCTCAGTTCTTTGATTGGTGATCCGTCACTTGCCTTATCCAAATCGTGGTCGGGATTTGTGGGTTGTCCGGCGAGTGGGGTGTTGGCCGGCGGTTTCCAGCGCAGATCTGTTGGTGTATGCCCTTTTGAGGGCTAATTTAGACATTTGTCGTCTGTTTGATAATTTATCAAATGAGTTAATTTCATGATAATTATATTCTTATGCAAATTTAATTTCATGAAATCGATCCGCCAAAAGAATCACTCCATGGACTTTTAGATAATGAGTGATTCTTTTGAGTAGTACTCGTACGAGGATCCTTAGACCAGAAATCACTACATGGTCTTAGGTGAATTGTAGTGTGCCTTGACATACACCTAACGGAACCGTAACAGGTTGCCAAGTACGGGTATGATTGGGTACACTATGAGTTACGCTAAGATATGTAGGTGAAGTGATGGGACTACAAATCTCTCTTAAGCGAGAGATGATATCTTGGCCACTTGATAGTGAACTGAAAAGTGCATGGCCATGCCAAGGAATGATAAGCGTTATCATTTGCTTGATGAATTCAGTGTCACTAAGAGATCAAGTAAACGTTTAGCTATATAAGAATGATGGTTCCGTGCCTTATGCTAAACGGGATATCAATGTAGAGGATCGTACGCAGTTTGCTCGGAAAGGTTATGTTGAATCACCATTCGACCCTCCATTATGAATTGGGTAGTCATTATGTCTTGCTAGAGACCACTAATGACTTATGGATTAATCAATGAGAATGAGTTATCCATTGCCAATTTAGAATGGACCTGTAGGATCGCACATAAGAAAGTTCGATGATGCAGAATAAGTATTCTTGCCTTCAATAAGTATAATTGTTATACTTAAATAAATAATATTTAATTAAATGGTTTAATTAAATATTATTGAAAAGTTGTGTGGTATTAATTAAGAGTTAATTAATTACCTGGAAACAATTGGGATTGGCTGATAAATTAAGAGACTTAATTACAATTGAAGTTCTTGACCCATCAGCCTGATCCATGGGTCATGGGTTGATCCATTGGTGAATAACCCAAATCATTAAGGTATTATTTAATACTGATTTGGAATCAGTAGAATAATATTTGGTATTAATACTGATTTAGAATATGATTAAATCAGTTAAGTAATAATTGATTGATTTCAATACTGATTTTGGAAATTTTAATCCTACAAATATCCTAGGGATATTATTGTAGGAAGATGATGATGATTTTCATTTGAGGAAAATCAAAACAAGCAAGATACATGAAAAAATCCCAAATTCTCTCTGTAGGCAAAAAACGGCTAGCACCGAATCTGCAAAGGCTTTCGTGCTTGAAAGTAGAGAGTCCTTCAAGGAAGGATTTTTGTGGTGACAAATGCAACAGGAACAGGAGGTTCGGACCAACATCAAACAAGGATCCAGACGCGGCAACCGATTACGCTTCAAGGGTATGGTTTACTTGTTTTGAACATAGGATTAAAACACTAAAATTGAAATTGGCATGAATCCGCTGCGTAAAAATTTTGAAAAAACATGCCTTCGATCCCAACAGTGGTATCAGAGCTAGGCTTAATTGTAGTGTTAAAATTAAAATGGATTTTTAATTAAAATTGATTTTCATGAATTTTGGAAAATCATGCTTTTAGAAAGCAACAATAAAAAATAATAATTTTTATTTTAATTATTTATTTTCTGGGAAATAATAAAATAATAATTTCTGGAAATTGGTTTAAGGCTCGCCGGACTAGGTGTCGCCGACCGGCCGGAATAGTTCCGTCACTGGAATTACTGCCGAAAAAATGAAGTCGCCGGATTCCAATGTTTTTGGCCATAAAAAGTTTGGGTTTTCTCCCTTTTGCTCTCGAAAACCATTTTCGGCATGCTGGGTTTACAAATCTGCGTTCAAAACGTGTTTTAATTTTCTGGGTTTTGTTTTGAAAAATTATCACCGAAAAAACAGGGCTGCCTGAAACTGTTTTCGGGGTTGCGTTGGTTTTATCACCGAAATGATTGTTTGGGTTTCTAACCGGGAAGACAAGGAACGTCGTGATGGTCTCGAATTTTGGTTTAAGTTTCCCGGATTCACTCATCAGAAAACCGGGCACCAAAATTTCTTTTCTGTTTCTTGATTTTTTGCCGGTAAATTGGGACTGGGTTCCCTTGGGTCTCCCTCGAAATGGCTGCCGGCTTGAGCCGCTGCTGTTTTAGTGCTTCATCTTCGCTGGGAATTTTTTTTCTTCTAACCGAGAAATAATGAGCCATCGGGGAAGACGACTGGGAGCAGCAGCAGGTGCTGAAACCCTAGTGGGTAAAATTACAGAAATGCCTTGCCGCATCCCTAAAACCCTAATCTGCCATATTTTAATGTTTTAAAATTTATATATTGGCCCCAGCAATTTTGTTTTCCTTCAAACCCTAAGCCCAGAATTTTTTTATTTACAAAATCGACTCAAAATCTTTCAGGAAATTGTTTTTCTGATTTTAATTTTGGAATTAATTCAAATCTTGTTAGATTTTAGTTTTAAAATGTTAAAATTGGATTTTAAAATTTTAAAATTATCTTAAATTAATTATCTTAATAAGATTAGGATAATTAGATCATAAATAGAAAAAATTAATTTTATCAATTTTATTCTTTATTTATGCATTTAAATATGGTATGATTTATTTAAATGGTTTAAGTATTTGCATACATATTTGGTATGTTCATGCATCATTTATCATAAATGATTGAACAAGAAAAAGGAAAGATTGGTTAAAAGTGATTATGACACATTCAATTTTAAATGTATAAAATATTTTGGAAATATTCAATTACACAATCTTTTAAATTGATTGTCTTAATTAAAATGGGCTTGTATGAAGCACTTGCATTTTATGTGTTTTTCATGCGTGAATTGGACTTTATTTATTTTGTTTCAATTTGGGGCATGCGAGCCATTTAGATTGGGCCTGCGAGCCTATTAAAATTTATTGTAATAGAATAGATTAGAAATTAGGTCCAAGAAATTCCAACCAGCCAAGACGGAGTCATGGAGTTGGAGCCCAATAATGGAGGCTCAAATGAAGACAAAGTTTTAAAAACCTTGTAATAGACTAGAGCACAATTCATTGCATTTTTCGCTTTATATTTTATATTTTGTGAATGATAAAAAATGAAATGCATGTTAAGCCGCTCAAACTAAATCCCTAAAAACCTAAGTTGAAAATTACTTCCATACTTGGGGGCCCGCCAGAGCGTCGAACGTCTGCGGACTTGGAGAGCCCAAGGGCCTCAGGTTTTCTTCGTGCATCAAGTTGTCACATAATAGGTGCCCAACTTTATCACTACCATTAATGAGCGGAAAAACTGTTTGGGTATTAGATGCTCAACTTTATCACTGCCACTTGTTATGGAAAAACTGTGTGGGTATCAATTGATGTGCTGCCTTGAGGGATTGTTTGATTTGGGAAAGTTAATCCTAGCTTGACCCGATAAGTTGACTAGGGATTAATTTTGCAATGATAGGATGGTGTCAAACATTTGGAATGTTCATCCTATCACCAAAAAGTTGCATGGTATGCATTTGCAAAATGTTAGATTACATGGGATGTAATTTGAAAGTTGCCTACCAAAAGAGCCCGATCCCTACGATATTTGCCAAAGCTAGACTGGGGTTAACTCTTTGTGCATTTTCGGCCCACAATCTAGCACCAACACAAAATTGTTTGGTATTTCAATTTTGGCTATTGTGGAAAATGATTTTAAAACTCATTCTAATATTTTGCATTTATTCTTTGTAGAAATGACATCATCTAGCAATAATGTCATCTCAAACTTTACTCTAAGAAGTATATTGGATAAGGATAAATTGGTTGAACCAAACTTCTTAGATTGGGAAAAAAACTTGAGAATAGTTCTCAAACAAGAAAGGAAGCTACATGTCTTAGAGACCGCTTTACCTGAACCACCACAAAATGCTTCGGCAACTATTCAACGAGCCTGGGATAAGCTGAAAAGCGACTCTGATAATGTTACTTGCTTAATGCTCGCGTTTTTGATGGGTGAGCTTCAAAAGCAGTTTATGAATTCGGAAGCCTTCTGGATTTATGAGTCACTCACGGAGATATTCCGTGAACAAGCTCGTAACGAAAGGTTCGTTACAATAAAAGCTTTAATGTCGTGCAAGATGGCGAAAGGTTAATCAGTTATCACGCATTTAATTAAGATGAAAGGGTACATTAATACCCTAGAGCGATTGAATACAACCCTTCCTAGGGAATTGGCCATTGATATCATCTTGCCATCATTACCTGATGAATACAATGATTTTGTGCTGAACTACAATATGCACAACATGGATAGGAGCATTCCTGAGCTCCATGGCATGTTAAAGAACACTGAGCAGACCCTTCAGAAGGCAACACCAGTGTTGGTAGTAGAGAAAGGTAAAGGGAAGAGGAAGTTTAAAGGCAAGGCCACAGTTGGGCAGAACAAGAAACCTCGCAGTAGGACTGCTTCCCAACCACAAGCTCCTCCTGCTAAGACAAAATCCAAAAAGGATGATACATGTCTCTTCTGCAAACACAAGGGTCATTGGAAGAGAGACTGCAAAAAGTTTCTCGAAAGTAATCCTTCAGCTTCAGGTATCTTTGTTATAGAAATTAATCTTTCTATGTTCACCTCATGAGTATTAGATACTGGTTGTGGGGCTCACATTTGTACTAATGTGCAGGGACTTAGAAATAGAATGATGACAAATAAAGGTGAAGTAGATCTCCGAGTGGGCAATGGAGCAAGAGTTGCTGCTGTTGAAGTTGGAGATTATACTTTGTCTTTACCTTCTGGTTTAAATATCGAACTTGAAAATTGTTATTATGTACCTACTTTGAGTAGAAATATTATTTCAGTTTCAAGTTTGGATAATAAAGATTTTTGATTTATTATTGAGAATAATTCGTTATCTTTATATTGAAATAATATTTTATATGGAGTTGCAAATATGTGTAACGGTCTGTATGTCTTGGATTTGACCCAAGAAAACCCAGTCTATAACATAGAAAAGAAAGCTAAATCAACTAAAAATGATTTAAGTCCAACATACCTTTTGCATTGTCGATTAGGTCATGCAAATGAAAAGTGAGTTCAAAAGCTTCACAAGGATGGAGTGCTTGGGTTGTTTGATTTTGAATCATATGATACCTGTGAACCCTGCTTGCAAGGAAAAATGACAAAAAGTCCTTTCAACAAGAAAGGTGAAAGAACAAGTGAGCTATTGGCTCTAATACACACGGATGTATGCGGACCAGTGAACACACAAGCCAGAGGTGGATTTGAATACTTCATCACTTTTACTGATGACTATAGTAGATATGGTTATGTCTACTTAATGAGGTATAAAAGTGAAACTTTTGAAAGGTTCAAAGAGTTTAAAAATGAAGTAGAAAATCAGTTGGATAGAAGGATTAAGGTTATTCGCTCCGATCGAGGAGGTGAATACCTAAGTGATGAGTTCAATGGCTATCTAAAACAGTGTTGAATTGTTTCACAGCTGACTCCACCGGGAACACCTCAATAGAATGGTGTATCTGAAAGAAGGAATAGGTCCTTATTAGATATGGTTCGATTAATGATGGGCCAAGCGACTCTCCCTATGTCCTTTTGGGGTTATGCTCTCCTTTCTGCTGCCTACTTATTAAACCGTATTCCATCTAAGGCTGTAGATAAGACTCCATATGAGATATGGATGGGTCGGAAGCCCAATATGTCCTATCTACGAGTTTGGGGTTGTCAAGCTCATATAAAACATTTACAAAGTAATAAGCTTGAACCTAAAACTGACAAATGCCTATTTGTGGGATATCCTAAGGAAACCAAAGGATATCAATTCTACAACCCGACTGAGAACAAAGTGTTCGTTGCTCGATGAGCTACTTTCTTAGAGAAAGAATTTCTGTACAAGAAAGACAGTGGGAGTAGAATCAAACTCAGAGAAGTTCAAGAACCACAAGAGAATGTAGAATGATCTACAGAAACTCAGATGGAAGTTGACATGGAAACTCATGAAGATGAGCAACCTGAGTCAACAACACAAGAACCTAGAAGGTCCAGTAGATCTCGTCATGAACCCGAGAGATACGGATTTCTCGTGACTGATGATCAAGATTTGATCTTGGTGTACTCTAATGAGCCTGTGAACTATGAACAGGTTTTAGAAAGTTCGGATTCAGATAAATGGCTACAAGCCATGGAATCTGAAATGCAATCCATGAGGGACAATAAAGTGTGTTATTTGATTGATCCTCCTGTTCAGGCAGAGGTTATCGATTCCAAGTGGATTTTCAAATTAAAACCTTGCGGGATCTTCAAGGCGCGACTAGTGGCAAATGGTTTCAGACAGACTCATGGTATTAACTATGATGAAACCTTCTCCCCTATCGTGATGCTCAATTCCATTAGGACAATGGTTCCATAGCAGCATATTTTGACTATGAGGTATGACAGATGGATGTTAAGACGACTTTCCTGAATGGAAACCTACTTGAGGATGTTTATATGAAACAACCCGAGGGATACATCGATCAAAAGCATCCTAATCGAGTATGTAAACTTCAAATGTCCATCTATGGACTAAAGCAAGCATCTCAAAGTTGGAATCTTCGTTTTGATGAGGAAGTGAAAGGTTACGGATTCTTCAAGAACGAAGATGAGCCTTGTGTTTACAAAAAGGTTAGTGGGAGCAAGATTGTTTTCCTTGTCCTAGATGTGGACGACATCCTACTTATAGGAAATGACATCCCCATGTTGAAAAAAATCAAATAATGGTTGGGGAGTGTATTTTCTATGAAAGATTTAGGAGAAGCCGAAATGATACTAGGTATCAAAATCTGTAGAGATAGATCTAAGAGGCTTCTAGGACTAAGTCAAGAAGGGTACATAGACAAAATATTGAAGAGATTCAATATGTCTAACTCTAAGAATGGTATGGTACCTTTCAGACATGGCCTTCTCTTGAAGAAAAACCAAGGTCCTTCAACAAGAGAGGAGATGGAAATAATGTGTAGAGTCCCATATGCCTCGGCTATAGGATCTATTGAAAGATTTTGGCAGGATCTGGGTTTGTACTTGCTCGATTTACCACGCAACAAAAATTTCTAATTAAAGCAAAACCTTAGAAAAATACCTATGAAGTGTGGACCTGGTGATTCTCTTGTATGCCTCAAGACTATGACTTCACGTTGTGTGGGTAATGAACTAGAAGTCAATTGATCAGCTACTCACCACAATCCACCTGCTAGAAAAATCCAGCACCGCAGCACCTGGCATGTACTATAAATGCACCGCCCGCAGAGAGAGAAAGCTACGCAGCTGGTATAAAGCAAGGCCAAAATTTCAGCCACTAGAAACCCAAAAACCAGCCGCACACTTTCTTGAAAATTCGACTTGGAGAGAGAAACATTTTCTCTCTAGAAATCTTGTGGATTAATTGTGTTTCTTGAATAACTGATCCCTTGTCTATTTATAGAGTTACAAGAGAGACTCCAAGTTGGTTTAAGATTGGTCTTCCTAATGGGTTTAGGTAATGAATTAGTTTCCAAATCTAATTAGGCAACCAATCTGATAGCATAAACCAAATCCTACTAGATTTCCTAATCTCTAGGATTTCTTAATTCCAATTGAAACTTAAGACATAATTAATTAATTAAATAATTCCACTTTGTTAATTACTTAATTAACCCTTACAAATTAATTAAATAATTCTACTTTGTTAATTACTGAATTAACCCTTAGGAATAATTAACCAATTAATTAATTAAATCTACCTATTCAATTAACCCATTACAAAATTAATCGTACCATTAACGGATTAATTTTGGCACTACCATCCTACACCAGAATTGCTTCCGGAACACTTAATTAAATTATATTCATTAATCTCCCCACATCAAAGATATAGTGCTCGTTAATTAAAATTAATTTACTGATAAATTAATTAATTAACTTCTTTAATTCCGAGACTAGTAACACTCGACCTTTTTATTATACCTGACATAAGTCCACTGGCCAGGTTTAGTATAATAAACATTTCGATCTCATCTCGGGAGCACCATCACCCCGGACGCACCGGTACATGGTTTCCTTTCGACAAGCAGTAGCACACCAAGTAACTAAACACGCGCACCCAACCCACCGAGACTATTGGCCACATTTGACATCACCCATTGGCAGATCAAAGTACACTATATCCAATCCTCATGCCCACTCGAGTGTATGGATTTAGAGATAGAATACAAGGATCGATTTGTCTATTAAATCAGTACAAGACAAATCATTCCTAAGAGTCAAGTCCATTATGCCCTGGCATATCTATATGATTCAATTAGTTTAAACAAACTAATTATCTGAACCACATAATAACCTAGACCGACAGTTTGTCCAAAGCTATCTCGGTTACGAACCTCATTTATATATTATGTCTTTCAACCAATGATGAGATCTACTGTGTCACACCAGACACCTCATCATCTACTTACATAATATAAATGGACATAAACATGCACAACAAGATATGACTAAAACATAAATCGATATATTAAACTGGGAAACTGTACAATACAAGCATAGCATATGTATTATACTCCAACAATCTCCCACTAATACTTAAGCTGTGCTTTAAGTATACAACTACATACAATCCTACCCAATCTGCTGCTATCTATCTAGAAAAATAGTCATGGCTCTCCTAAGCATCTGATCCCCATGCCCTTCACGTGAGCCTCAAAGACTTTAGAGGTCAATGTTTTCGTGAATGGATCTGCAAGGTTATCCTCTGATGCTATCTTAGCCACGACCACGTCTACCCTCTTTATGATGTCTCATATCAGGTGGTACTTGTGCTGTATATGTTTACTCGCCTTGTGGGCTCGTGGTTCCTTCGAGTTTGCTACTGCACCGTTGTTATCACAATATACCGTGATAGACTTCTGTAAACCCGGAATCACATCTAAGTCCACTAGGAAGTTCTTGAGCCATACTGCTTCTTTCGTTGCCTCTGATGTGCCAACGTATTCAACCTCTATGGTGGAGTCCGCCACGTATTTCTGCTTGACACACCGCCAAACTATGGCTCCACCTCCTAGAGTAAACACATACCCTGAGGTAGACTTGCACTTATCCCTGTCGCCTTGAATCTGAATCTGTGTAACCTCGGGGTACCAGCTCAGGCGCCTGATAGACCAGAACTTGGTCTCTCGTTCTACGCAAATACTTGAGAATGCATTTTACTGCCTCCCAATGAGCTTTCTCAGGGTTACTCTGATATCTGCTCACCATGCCAACGACATAACAGATATCAGGCCGTGTACACAACATGGCATATATGAGACTTCCTACTGCCGAAGCATATGGAACTGTCTTCATGGTCTCTATCTCCTCAACAGTATTAGAAGACTGTTCTTTAGATAGAAACACTCCATGCCTGAAAGGTAGAAAACCTTTCTTGGAGTTCTGCATGTTAAAACGGGCCAGAATTGTGTCTATGTACGAAGCTTGGGAGAGCGTTAATGAACGTTTCCTACGATCTCGAATAATCTTGATCCCAAGGATATGTCCAGTTCCCCTAAGTCCTTTGTATCAAATTGCTTGGACAACTATGCCTTTACGTCTGATAACACTTTCTTGTTGTTGCCAATCAATCTACGTAAAGCACAAGAAACACCACTGAGTTTCCATCACATCTGCGATATACACATTGCTCATCCGGACACTGAGTAAATCCAAAGGACTGGATTACCTCATCAAACCAGATGTTCCAAGATCTGGATGCCTGCTTAAGTCTATAAATAGACCTCTTAAGCCTACAAACCTTATGCTCTTGGCCTTTTTCAATGAATTCGTCTGGTTGCTGCATAAAGATGGTTTCCTCAAGAATTTCGTTTAGGAAAGCTGTCTTGACATCCATCTGCCAAATCTCATAATCCATATGAGCAGCTATGGCCAAGAGAATCCGGATCGACTTAAGCATGGCTACCGGGAAGAAGGTTTCCTCATAGTCGATTCCCTCTTTCTGAGTATACCCCTTCGCCACCAGCCTAGTTTTAAAGGTTTCCACCTTCCCGTCAGGTCGTCTCTTACGTTTGTAGACCCACTTGCATCCAATGGGCTTAAAACCATCAGGCAGGTCCACAAGCTCCCAGACTTGATTGTGGTCCATTGACCCCATCTCGGATATCATTGCCTTACGCCAAGATTCTGTATCTTTATCTCGAAGCACCTTATTGTAGTTAACTGGGTCAGGTCAGACACACCTAGGACTAGGTCTGAGGCCTCTCCCATGCCAATGAACCTGTTGGGCTGTCTCACAACCCTCCCACTACGACGAGGCACCGCCTGTGTATGCGCATCATCTGTGATCTCATGTGAAGTGTGTGGTGTATCTACTTGTGCTGGTGCATCAGGATTAGTAGTTTGTCGTCTAAGCTCTTCTAGTACTATCTTACTCTTGGGCTTGTGGTTTAAGACATAGTCCTCTTCTAAAAATCTAGCGTTGGTACTTACCACCACCTTCTGATCTTTAGTACTATAGAATAGACCACCTTTCGTTCCCCTATGATATCCTACAAACAGCATTAATTCTGTTCTTGCATCTAACTTAGCCGTATCTGCCTTAAGCACATGTCCTGGGCAGCCCAAAATTCTGAGATGTCTTAGAGTTGGCTTGCGCCCATTCCACAACTCTACTGGGGTTGAAGGCACGGTTTTAGATGGTACATGATTAAGAATATACATTGCCATTTCCAAGGCATATCCCCAGAACGAACTTAGGAAATCACTATAGCTCATCATGGACCTAACCATTTCCATAAGAGTTCGATTCCTCCTTTCTGCTACACCATTCTGCTGTGGTGTGCCAGGTGCAGACAACTGAGACTAAATTCCTACCTCACTGAGGTAATCACGAAATTCATAGGACAGGTACTCCCCACCATGATCTGAACGCAGTGTCTTGATACTCTTACCATGATGTTTCCCCACATCTGCCCGAAACTCTTTGAACTTGCCAAAATATTCGGACTTGTGGTGCATTAGTAAATGTATCCGTACCTTGAGTAGTCATCCGTGAACATCACGAAATACTCAAATCCCCCTCATGCCTGGACCGTCATAGGTCCACACAAGTCAGAATGAATCAACTCCAATACTTCTTTAGCTCTATAACCTTTTGCCTGAAAAGGTCTCTGGTCATCTTACCTTCCAAGCAAGATTCGCAGGTTGCATAACTGTTAATATCTAATAAACCCAAAGGTCCATCATTAACCAACCTATGAATACTACTAAGGTTTATATGACCTAGCCTTAGATGCCAAAGATAGGTTTGATTCATTTCAGAAGGTTTCTTCCTCTTATTAATGTTAGATTCTGAGCTATCTATCTCTATGTTTTGCGCAACAGGGGAGTTAGAGTTAACCACAAACAAATTGTCCGCCAATGAACCAGAACAAATAAGTTTTCCATTTCTTCTAATAACAACACAGTCATCAGAAAAAATAAACTTATACCCATTCTTCAAGAGTTTAGAAACCGAAATCAAGTTCTTTCTAAAACTCGGTACATAAAGACAATTAACTAACTCTAAAGTAGAATTTTTGAAATTCAACTTAACTACTCCCACTACTTCTACTGACACTCTTGTAGTGTCGCCCAAGTAGATATCCAATTCGCCTTCTCTAAGCTTCTGGGTTACTTGGAACCCTTGCAAAGAATTACAAACATGGTCAGTGGCACCTAAATCCACACACCAAGTATCTGTGGGAATCGCCGCTAAACATGTCTCAGTAATTAAGGCATAATTTATCGTACTTATAAGCTTTGGACAATCCGCTTTCCAATGTCCCGTCTTATTGCACTTGAAGCACTTGTCTTTCGACTTCTTCTTTGCAATATCTGGCTTAGGCGTAATTTGTGCCTTTTTAGCTACTCCCTCGAGCTTTCTCTTCTTCTTTCCAGCCTCAGGCTCAGAAGAAGATTCTAAAGCTTCGACTGCGACTAAAGCTCGCTTTTTCTCTTGAAGAAGACTTTTAGCCGCCATCAACTCTGCCAAGAGCTCGGATGAACTCCACAACATCTTACTTATGTTGTAGTTCAACCAAATCCGCTCATAGCTTTGAGGCAAGCTCTGGAGGACAACATCGGCTTTGGTTTCATCAACGATTTCGCCTCCCACTACCTCAACCTTGTTGATGTTACTAATCATGTCAATGACATGATCTCTCACAGGAACGCTCTCAGCCCTAAGGACAATGTCCAAGTGACGACTTCCATCGACATTATTAGTTCCAGTTAAATTGTTGTTTTTCAAAATAGCAGCTAAAGGATTGAATGCCATATCGATTTAAACTGGAAAGTAAACAAACAATGTTTCAGTTATATATGCTAGAATTTTTGAAAACAAGAAAATCCAATTTAATTATTGGTTTCCCTCAAAACAATAATATTAATCCACCAACATCACATCCACCGGGATTCTCGCAAGCCACGCAGTATGGACGTTTACGCTAACCCACATTCGTTTGAGAAGAACCAAGTTCATTAACCACACTATCTGACCAACGATCTTTAGATCAATATAGCTAATGGTCGGTGCTTTCAGCCGTACAAGTAAGCAGCGTAACCTCGCGAGATGAATAGTGCAAATTGTACACTAAGTGTGTGCCATTATGTGACTTCTGAGTTTGTTACCTCAGTCAGATGGAGAGGGTGTCATATTTCTCCTAATTAAACTCGCGCTAGTCATCTTACTCAGAAGCTCAAAGTCTAGCGATCTCGGGGCTGGACGCATCCGAATGGAGGAAGGCCCTAATGCCAACGCACAAGCCCACCCACATTGCATATGAACCCGTAATGGTGGCCATAGGGATATAAACCAACCCGCTCCCACTTAGATTTCCAAATTGAGGGTTTTTTCGGTTATAACATGCAATTAACTAACCTAAGTTATATGCAACCATAAAACTAGACATGCTTTAATTCATGCATCTAAAATACAACATAAAAATAAAGCATAAAAATTAAAACAATAAATACGGGAAATAAATACGAAAAATAAATTTCCCAACTATTATGGTTTTAATTGCTTCCATCCTTTGCCTTGATCTCGTGTCCCATCACGTCACTCGATGGAGAGAGTCTTGAACTTCAAAAAATGAAAACTGGAGAAAAAATGGGCCAAAAACAGCCCGAACAGCCAGAACAGGCCGCCCATGTCGCAGCCCGCGTGCACAGCACGCATGGGCCGGGCGCGCGGCCCTGCGCGCGCAAGGCCCTGCACGCCTACTCGCTCGTGCGCGCAGGCCTACGCGCGGCTGTTGCGCCCTGGGCGCAACAGCTGCTGCTGCTGGCCACCCGGCCGGCGTGACTTGCTGCCGGCGTCGCCTCCTGCCGCCAACTCCTCATTCACTTTTTCCCACGCTATTTGGTCTTCTTGCAATTCGTTATGGGTTTTCCTGGGTTTCTTCAAATTCATGATAACCCAAAACCCACGAATCCAAGTCGCCCACCATAACGCCTTTGATTACAAAAAATAATTTTCCTACTACAAGGTTTTCTAGGAAAATTAAAGAATCAAAATTACATAGAAAAAATCCTACTATACATTTAATCTAATCCTACACGGCTTCCAGCACGTGGTTATACTATTACAAACATTCATAATAAAATTAAATCCGAACAAGTTCCGGAATTTAATTAAAACCCATACAAATGTAACCATAATAGTCGGGATTCTAAACCACCTGCAAATACAACCATGTAAAAAATCGAACAAGTACCAAAACCCCCTAAACCTGGCTTTGATACCAATTGAAATATTTTGGTATGATCTGGGTTTGCACTTGCTCGATTTACCATCAACAAAAATTTCTAATTAAAGCGAAACCTTACAAAAATACCTTTGAAGCGTGCACCTGGTGATTCTCTCGTATGCCTCAAGACTATGACTTCACATTGTGTGGGCAACGAACTAGAAGTCAATTGATCAGCTACTCACCACAATCCACCTGCTAGAAAAATCCAGCACCGCAGCACCTGGCACGTACTAGAAACGCACCGCCCGCAGAGAGAGAAAGCTATGCAATGCCAAAATTTCAGCCACTAGAAACCCAAAAACCAGCCGCACACTTTCTTGAAAATTCGACTTGGAGAGAGAAACGTTTTCTCTCTCTAGAATTTTCTCTCTCTATAAATCTTGTGGATTAATTGTGTTTCTTGAATAACTGATCCCTTGTCTATTTATAGAGTTACAAGAGAGACTCCAAGTTGGTTTAGAATTGGTCTTCCTAATGGGTTTAGGTAATGAATTAGGCAACCAATCTGATAGGATAAACCAAATCCTACTAGATTTCCTAATCTCTAGGATTTTCTAATTCCAATTGAAACTTAAGACTTAATTAATTAATTAAATAATTCCACTTTGTTAATTACTTAATTAACCCTTAGGAATTAATTAAATAATTCCACTTTGTTAATTACTGAATTAACCCTTAGGAATAATTAACCAATTAATTAATTAAATCTACCTATTCAATTAACCCATTACAAAATTAATCGTACCACTAACGGATTAATTTTGGCACTACCATCCTACACCAGAATTGCTTCCGGAACAACTTAATTAAATTATATTCATTAATCTCCCCACATCAAAGATATAGTGCTCGTTAATTAAAATTAATTTACTGATAAATTAATTAATTAACTTCTTTAATTTCGAGACTAGTACCACTCGACCTTCTTATTATACCTGACATAAGTCCACCGGCCGGGTTTAGTATAATAAACATTTTGATCTCATCTCGGGAGCACCATCACCCCGGTCGCACCGGTACATGGTTTCCTTTCGACAAGCAGTAGCACACCATGTAACTAAATACGCGCACCCAACCCACCGAGACTATTGGCCACATTTGACCTCACTCATTAGCAGATCAAAGTACACTATGTCCAATCCTCATGCCCACTTGAGTCTAGGGATTTAGAGATAGAATACAAGGATCGATTTGTCTATTCAATCAGTACAAGAAAAATCATTCCTAAGAGTCAAGTTCAATATGCCCCGGGCATATCTATATGATTCAATTAGTTTAGGCAAACTAATTATCTGAACCACATAATAACCTAGACCGACAGTTTGTCCAAAGCTGTCTCGGTTACGAACCTCATTTATGTATTATATCTTTCAACCAATGATGAGATCTACTGTGTCACACCAGACACCTCATCATCTACTTACATAATATAAATGGACATAAACATGCACAACAAGATATGACTGAAACTTAAATCGATATATTAAACTGGGGAACTGTACAATACAAGCATAGCTTATGTATTCTACTCCAACATCTATAATGTATGCCATGTTTTGCACCCGTCCAGATGTCGCACATGCACTAAACATGACTAGCAGATACCAACAGTGCTATCAGAGCTAGGCTTAATTTAAGTGTTAAAATTAAAATGGATTTTTAATTAAAATTGATTTTCATGAATTTTGGAAAATCATGCTTTTAGAAAGGAACAAGATCATTCGGGCAAGATCTGTTTCGACAGATATTGAGTTTTTCCGAAGTGGGTTTCCTTTGGCTTTCTTCATTTTGCTTTGGGCTACTCCATAGACACTATCCCACACTAGTTCAGAGTCGATTTGGAGTTATTTTATCGGACTTCTTATGGAATTCGCTTGCCCGAAGAATTGGTTTTCTTTATTTCTTGGGACTTCGCTACAAAGGTATAAACTTTAAAGTTTCTGCTTTTAGTTTAAAGGTTGAATCTTTGTGTTCCGATTTAATAAATTAAATAAGTATAAGCCTAGATCCGTTCAGGGGAAAATGAATTTGAGCCTGAGCTTTGTCGAAAGTTTTCGATTCTGGAATGCATTGAACGAAAGTGAGATTTTCGATTTAGACCGGGCTTGTTCTGTTTTCTTTCAAATTCGTATAAGAGCGAGTGTTTTGTCGTAAAAGAATTGTTTAATTTATTACATGGCTTTTTTTTGGCATTATTATTTTTGTCAAAATGTTTAAACCGGTGGTTATTAGTTTCCCGGATATTATGGTAGACTTTATTTTTTCATTCATAAACCCCGGGACATGTCTGGGCTCGTATTTTTTTTAATGAAAATGTCTATAATAGTAATAACTACGAGCTGGAAGCCGTGTAGGATTAGATAAATCTTGTAGTAGGCTTTAATCTAATGTTGTCGTCTTTAAATTCTTAGAAAAACGCCTTGTATATAGGAATTTATGTATTATGACTAAGACGTTATTTTGGGTAACTTATATTCGTAGGTTTTGGTCTCTCGTAATTTTGGGTGATTCCTAATTACGTAGTAAACTGAGAAAACCTGGACGAATTGAGAGGAATCCAAATAACGAGTGGGAGCGACATGACGGAACGTGTCACCGAGGCTTCAAGGAATCAACGATAGAGAAGGCCATAATAGTCGGGAAATTTTATTTCTGTAATTCCCCGTATTTTTGTCTTTTCATTGATTGTGTGTTTTTGATTTATTTGCATAAACGAAAACCAAACCATTTTAAAACTTAAAGTGCAATTAACTAGGTAAATTATTCACATATTAAAACTCCAACGGTTTTATGGGTGCGAATATCCATAGTTAAGATATTGTATGTTAAAACGTAAAAATCCTCAAACTTAAAAATCTAAGTGGGAGCGGGTTGGTAAATATCCCCATGGCCTCCATTACGGATTCATTGGTGATGTGGTTAAACTTGCGTGTTGGCTTAGACCTCCCTCCCTATCGGATGAGTTTTCAACCACAGATATCACCAGAATGAGTTTCTAAAGGGATGACTATAGTGAGTTTAATTGGAGAAAGTTGCGACACCCTCTCCATCCGAGGTGCATTAGTATCATAAGTAACAAACTTAGAAGTCACGTAATGGCATACTCTTAGTGTACAGTTTTTAGTATCCCTCTCATCGAGGTTACGCTATCTTCGTGTATGGCTAAAAGCATTGACTATTAATTTCATTGATCATAAGAACGTTGGTCAGATAGTGATATTAATGAAGTTCGGTTCTTCTCGAACGAATGTGGATTGGCGTAGACATTCACCCACTTGACCTGCGTTAATCCCATGTCATTAGAGATTATATTGTTTTTGAGGTTTCAATATTTTCAAAAAAGTAATACTGAAACTTGACAGTTTAATTTTCAGTTGTTGATATGTCGTTCAACCCGCTAGCTGTCATACTAAATCAGAACAACTCACGGGTCCAAATTGAAGGAAAATAGAACAAGCCCGGGCTAAATCGAAAACCTCACTTTCGTGCAATGCATTCCAGAATCGGAAGCTTTCGACAAAGCTCAGGCTCAAATTCATTTTCCCACGAACGGATCTAGGATTATACATATTTAATTTATTAAATCAACATCTAACGCACAAAGATTATGAAGGAAAACTGAACAAGCCTGGGCTAAATTGAAAACCTCACTTTCTTGCAATGCATTCAAGAATCGGAAGCTTTCGACCAAGCTCAGGCTCAAATTAGTTTACCCATGAACGGATCTTAGCTTATACTTATTTAATTTATTAATCGGGACACAAAAAATTAAATCTTTAATTAAAGCGGAATATTAAAGATTCTACCTTTTGTAGCGAAGTCCCTTGCCTAAAGAAAAAATCCAATCTTTGTTGCGATTACCACAAGAAATCCGAAGAATGACTCCGATCCAACTCCAAAATAGTGTGGGCTATTATCTACGGAGTTACCCACGGCAAAATAAGAAAACCCAAGAAACTTGCTTCGGAAGAAAACCCAAAATCTGAAATTAAAAACTTGCCCAGAATTTTTTTTTCAAAAAAAAAAACTGCTGCTGTGCTGAAAACCTACTGCGCAAGTAAGCTTGGCCGGACTAGATTAAAACCAGTTCGCCGGAGTTGCTCGGTCGGTCCAGTCCAGATCTATACAACCAGCTTCACGGATCACTCAAGAATAAGATCAACGTGAAAGCTAATCGGCTCAGGGCACTGGATTAAAGAGCAGCGTCGGGTTTTGAAATGAAAAACCCTGCTGCGCAAACTGATCGAATAACATGATCTGCGCTTTCAAAGAAAATCCGACCAGCCGATTGCTTAGATAATAATCCGAGCAAGTTAAAGATTTAATCTTCCGAAGGAGAAAGCTATCTTAGCTGACTTCAATATTCTCTCTCTAAGCTAAACTTTCTCACTCTAGCCCTTTCTTGGACTTTAAGTTTCTTAATTGTCTTTCTTGCCAAACAAGGATATTTATAAGGAGCTTCTAAGGAGACCTAATGGGCTCTTGAGTTAGGCCTTTTAATTTGACTTTTCGTTGACCGCTAAGTCTTTCTCAACTAGTCAACTCCAATCGACCCATTTGAATTAATTTATTAAACCCACTTTGTTAATTTAATTTAATCGAACCCTTAGAATTAATTAATTCAAGTATAATTAATTTCTTAATTCACTTTGTCAATTAAATATTAATTAAACCTTTAGGATTAATTAATTCACCTCGTCGATTAGTCAAATGCACAATTTTTCGTACCACTAACGGACCATTTATGGAACTACCGCTCGAAAACGACTTTACATCGTGCCATTATATTTTATTCTATCTCCCCGCATTAAAGATCTCGTACTCGTCGGTTTATCAATTTACTGATAAATTAATTCACCGACTTCTTGGTATCCGAGATTAGTACCACTCGTCCTTTTTATTATATCGAACATAAAGTTCACGGGCCGGGTTTAGTATAATAGACTTTACGAGCTCATCTCCGGAGCACCATCAACCCGGTGAACCAGTACGTGGATTCCTCCGACTAGCAATGACACGTAAGAAGCTAAACACCGCATACCCAACCTACCGAGGTATAGGCCTCAATTGACCGCACTCTTTGTCAAATCAAAGCTTACAATATTCAACTCTCGCGCCCGTCCCAATCTCGGGATTGAGAGACGGAATACTATGACCAAATTGACTACGTCGATCCGTATAATTCAATTCTATCCAAACTGGTCGTGCTCAATATGCCCTGAGCATATCCTTGTGATTTAAACTAGTTTAGATAAACTAATTTCCAAACCACACAATAACCTATACCGATAGTATGTTCAGACTATCTCGGTTACGAGCATACTTTTAATATGTCAATACTTTAACCAATAACGGTATCTACCGTGTCTTTTCACACCCCGTTATCTAGTTCTATGATATAAAGGAACAAATTTATACCGAAACAAAATGATATGTCAGCTGTGGATATTAGTTTTTGAGACAAGCCATAGCTTTTCTGTATTCAAAACTAACAATCTCCCACTAATACTCAAAGCTATGCTACGAAGTACAGAAACTGTCCAACCCGCTATTACACTGCTGTCATAATGAAATCTCCAGAACACCTTTAAGCTCACTCACATGGCTCCCTCAAGAATCTGACTCCCATGCCCTCCACATGTCTCTCAAAGACCTTTGGGGTCAATGGCTTGGTGAAAGGATCTGCAAGGTTGTTATCTGATGCTATCTTGGCCACGATCACGTCTCCTCTCTTTACGATCTCTCGTATCAGGTGGTACTTGAGCTCTATGTGTTTACTCGCCTTATGGGCTTGTAGTTCCCTCGAGTTAGCAACTGCACCATTGTTATCACAGTAAACTGTGATAGACCTAGGTAACTCAGAAACCACATCTAAGTCCATCAGGAAACTCCAGAGCCATACAACCTCTTTCGCTGCTTCTGATACGGCAACGTACTCAGCCTCCATGGTGGAGTCCACCACGCATTTCTGTTTGACACTCCTCTATACTATGGCTCTACCTCCTAGAGTAAACACAAACCCAGAGGTAGACTTACTCTTGTCCAAATCACCTTGAAAGTCCGAATCTGTATAACCCAATGGTACAAGCTCTTGCGCTCTATAAACTAGGACATAATCTCTCGTCCTACACAAGTACTTGAGAATACATTTTACTGCCTCCCAGTGAGCCTTCCCAGGGTTACTCTGATATCTGCTAACCATGCCAACGGCAAAGCAAATATCAGGCCTCGTACATGAGGCTACCCACTGCAGAAGCATAGGGTACCTCCTTCATGGCATTTATCTCCTCAGCAGTCTTAGGACACTGCTCCTTAGACAAATGCACTCCATGCCTGGAAGGTTGTGAACCCTTCTTGGAGTTCTGCATGTTAAAACGGGCCAGAATAGTGTCTATGTAGAATGCCTGAGAGAGAGCAGAGAACGTCTCCTACGATCTTGAATAATCTTAATCCCAAGGATATGTCCAGCCTCTCCTAAATCCTTCATATCGAATTGCCTGGACAACCATGGCTTTACGTCTGACAAGACCTTCTTACTGTTGCCAATAAGAAGGATGTCATCTATATAAAGTATGAGAAACACCACCGTATCACCATCACGTCTGCGGTAAACACACTGTTCATCCGGACACTGAGTGAATCCATAGGACTGGATAACCCTGTCAAAATGGATGTTCCAAGATCTGGATGCTTGCTTAAGTCCATAAATGTACCTCCTAAGCCTGTATACCTTGTACTCTTGGCCCGTAACAATGAAGCCCTCTGGTTGTTGCATAAAGATGGTCTCCGCAAGACTTCCATTAAGGAAAGCTGTCTTGACGTCCATCTGCCAAATCTCATAATCCATATGAGCAGCTATGGCCAAGAGAATCCAGATTGACTTAAGCATAGCTATCGGGGAAAAGGTTTCCTCATAATCGATCCCTTCTTTCTGAGTATACCCCTTCGCTACAAGCCTAGCCTTGAAGGTCTCAACACTCCTGTTAGATCCTCTCTTTCGCTTGTAAACCCATTTACACCCAATAGGCCTAAACCCATCAGGAAGGTCTACCAGTTCCCAAACTTGATTTGAGTCCATAGAACCCATCTCAGCAATCATCGCTCTCTGCCAAGAATCTGCACCTTTATCCTGGAGAGCCTCATTGTAGTTAACTGGGTCCGGTTCATGAGCACAAGGGATAAAGTCAGAAAACTCACCCAAACCCATGTACCTCTTAGCTATCTCACGACCCTCCTACTACGACGAGGCACAACCTGTGCAAGAGCATCATCTGTGATAGTGTGTGCAGTCTCTTGTGGCGTGTCTTTCTGTACTTGTGCATCTGGAATAATGGACTGACTTCTAAGCTCTTCCAGTACAACCTTGCTACTTGACTTGTGATCTAAAATATAGTCGTCCTCAAGAAATCTGGCATTGGTGCTGATCACCACCTTCTGATCCTGAGAACTATAAAATAAACCACCACTCGTTCCTTTGGGGTAGCCTATAAACAACATAGCCTTGGATCTCGCCTCTAACTTGCCTGCATCCGCCTCGAGCACATGTGCTGGACAACCCCATATTCTGAGATGCCTCAGACTAGGCTTCCGCCCATTTCACAACTCTAACGGAGTCAAAGGCACAGACTTAGATGGCACAAGGTTGAGGATAAAACATATTGTCTGCAAGGCATAACCCTAAAACGAGATAGGCAACTCACTGTAACTCATCATCGATCTAACCATCTCCATAAGAGTCCTGTTCCTCCTCTCTGCTACACCATTCTGCTGGGGTGTGCCAGGTGCAGACAACTGGGTCTGAATACCCTCCTCTGACAAATAGGATCTAAATTCACTAGAGAGGTATTCGCCACCACGATCAGATCGCAAGGCCTTGATACTCTTACCCAGATGGTTCTCCACTTCTGCCTTGAATTCTCTGAACTTGCTAAAGCATTCGGACTTGTGGCGCATCAGGTATATGTATCCATATCTAGAGTAATCATCCGTGAAAGTTACGAAATACTCATAACCACCTCTAGCCTGAACTGACATAGGCCCACACACGTCAGAATGAATCAACTCTAAAACCTCCTTTTCCCTATACCCCTTCGCCTTAAAAGGCCTATTGGTCATTTTACCCTCCAAGCAGGACTCACAGGTCGAATAGCTTTCAATATCTAGTAAGTCCAAAGACCCACTCTTGACCAACCTTTGAATCCTACTAAGGTTGATGTGACCGAGTCTCAGGTGCCAAATATAAGTCTGATTCAAAGGGGAAGACTATTTTCTCTTATTATGATTCGGTGATGAGCTACTAGTTTCTGTGTTTTGCATTACTGGGGAGTATGTCTTAATTAAAGACAAATTGTCAACCAATGTACCGGAACATATAAGTTTCTGGCTTTTACTAGTAAATATAGATCTATCAGAAAAAACACACTTATAACCATCCAAAACAAGTTTAGAAACTGAAAGTAAGTTCTTGCGAAAATTGGGTACATAAAGACAATCTCTCAACAATAAAGTAGAGTCTAAAAAATAAAGACAAATAACTCCCACTGCAGCAACAGAAACTCTGGTAGTATCCCTAAGGTAGACCTGCAACTCTCCCTCTCTAAGCAGCCGGGTCACTTGGAACCCCTGCAAAGAATTACAAACATGATCAGTGGCTCCTGAATCCACACACCAAGTATCTGTGGGAATCGCAGCTAAACATGTCTCAGTGACTAGGGAAAATTTACACATACCTCGAGGCTTTGGGCAGTCCTTCTTCCAATGTCCCGCTTTGCCACATCTAAAGCATTTGCCTTTTGGCTTCTGCTTCTTGGCAATGCCCGCCTTGGGTCCATGATTAGCTCCTACTTTCTGGTCTCTCTTCCTCTTTTGCTTCCTGGCTTTGGACCCAGCAGAGGAACCTGAGGGACCAACAGCGGCCAAGGCTTACTTCTTCTCTGCGAATAGGCTCTCAGCAGACACCAATGCAGCCATGAGCTCGAAAAGTGAATATGAGATATTGCCCATATGATAGTTCAACCGAAACTGCTCAAAACTAGGAGGCAAGCTCTGAAGAATGATATCGACCTGGGTTTCCCCATCGATGTTACCTCCCCATACCTCAATCTCATTGATGCAGCTAATCATCTCCAGCACGTGGTCTCTCACTGAAGTGCCCTCAGCCATGCTAGCATTCATGAGTTTCCTCATAGCTGACTGCTTGGCTGCCCTGCCCTGATGTCCAAACATCTCCTTGAGGTTGAGCATCATATCATAGGCTGAGGTCATCTACTGATGCTGGTGCTGCAGTACACTTGACATGGAAGCCAAGATGTAGCACCTGGTCATCTCATCAGCCTTCTGCTACCTCGTATATGGCTCTCGCTGCTCAGGGGTGGCATCATCTCTGGGCTTAGGGGGACACTCCTCAGTAAACACGTACTTGTAACCCTCAGCGGTAAGGACAATGTCCAAGTTATGTTTCTAGTCAATATAGTTTGGACCGGTGAGTTTGTTTTGGTTCAGAATGACAGCTAGCGGGTTGAACGACATATCAACTGAAAAATAAACAATTCAAGTTTCAATATTCTTTTTCGAAAATATTGAAAATAATCTAAAAACCCAATATAATCTTCTACTGACATCTCTCACACCGGGATTAATGCATGTCACGATGAGTGAACGTCTACGATAACCCACATTTTTTCGAGAAGAACCGAAGTTCATTAATTTCATTATCTGATCAATGATCTTATGATCAATGAAATTAATAGTCGATAATTTTAGCCGTACCCGAAAATAGCGTAACCTCGATGGGAGGGATACTAAAAACGGTACACTAAGTGTATGCCATTACGTGACTTCTAAGTTTGTTACTTAGGATACTAATGCGCCTCGGATTGTGAGGGTGTCACAACTTTCTCCAATTAAACTCACTATAGTCATCCCTTTAGAAATTCATTCTGGTGATATCCGTGGTTGAAAACTCATCCGATAGGGAGGAAGGTCTAAGCCAGCACGCAAGTTTAACCACATCACCAATGAACCCGTAATGGAGGCCATGGGGATATTTACCAACCTGCTCCCACTTAGATTTTTAAGTTTGAGGATTTTTACGTTTTAACATGCAATATCTTAACTATGGATATTCGCACCCATAAAACCGTTGGAGTTTTAATATGCGAATAATCTACCTTAGTTAATTGCACATTACCTTTTTAAAAACATTTTGGTTTGGTTTTCATTCATGCAAAATAAAACAAAAATCACACAATCAACGAAAAGACATAAATACGGGAAATTAAACAAATAAAATTTCTCGACTATTATGGCCTTCTCTATAGTTTATTTCTTGATGCCTCGGTGACACGTCCCATCATGTCGCTCCCACTCGTTATTTGGATTCTTCTCGATTCGCCCAGGTTTTATGAATGAAAATTAAATTTCTACCATAATAGCCGGGAAACCAATAACAATCTGTTTAAGCATTTTGACAAAAATAATAATGCCAAAATAAAGCCGTGTAATAAATCAAACAAGTATAAAACCGAAACCATCACTCTGATACCAATTTGAAGGAAAACTGAACAAGCCCGGGCTAAATCGAAAACCTCACTTTCGTGCAATGCATTCCAGAATCGGAAGATTTCGACCAAGCTTAGGCTCAAATTAGTTTACTAATGAACGAATCTTAGCTTATACTTATTTAATTTATTAATCGAGACACAAAAAATTAAATCTTTAATTAAAGCGGAATATTAAAGATTCTACCTTTTGTAGCGAAGTCCCTTGCCTAAAGAAAAAATACAATCTTTGTTGCGATTACCACAAGAAATCCGAAGAATGACTCCGATCCAACTCCGAAATAGTGTGGGCTATTATCTACGGAGTTACCCACGGCAAAATAAGAAAACCCAAGAAACTTGCTTCGAAAGAAAACCCAAAATCTAAAATTAAAAACTTGCACATAATTTTTTTTTTTCAAAAAAACTGCTTCTGTGCTGAAAACCTGCTGCGCAAGTAAGCTTGGCCGGACTAGATTAAAACCAGTTCGCCGGAGTTGCTCGGTCGGTCCAGTCCAGATCTGTACAACCAGCTTCACGGATCACTCAATAAGAAGATCAACGTGAAAGCTAATCGGCTCAGGGCACTAGATTAAAGAGCAGCGCCGGGTTTTGAAATGAAAAACCCTGCTGCGCAAACTGATCAAATAACACGATCTGCGCTTTCAAAGAAAATCCGACCAGCCGACTGCTTAGATAATAATCCGAGCAAGTTAAAGATTTAATCTTCCGAAGGAGAAAGCTATCTCAGCTGACTTCGAGAAAGAATTTCGACGAGAAAGACAAAATTCTCTCTCTAAGCTAAACTTTCTCACTCTAGCCCTTTCTTGGACTTCAAGTTTCTTAATTGTCTTTCTTGCCAAACAAGGATATTTATAAGGAGCTTCTAAGGAGACCTAATGGGCTCTCGAGTTAGGCCTTTTAATTTGACTTTCGTTGACCGCTAAGTCTTTCTCGACTAGTCAACTCCAATCGACTCATTTGAATTAATTTATTAAACCCACTTTCTTAATTTAATTTAATTGAACCCTTAGAATTAATTAATTCAAATAGAATTAATTTCTTAATTCACTTTGTCGATTAAATATTAATTAAACCTTTAGGATTAATTAATTCACCTTGTCGATTAGTCAAATGCATAATTAGTCGTACCACTAACGGACCAATTATGGAACTACCGCTCGAAAATGACTTTACATCATGCCATTATATTTTATTCTATCTCTCCACATTAAAGATCTAGTGCTCATCGATTTATCAATTTACTGATAAATTAATTCACCGACTTCTTGGTATCCGAGATTAGTACCACTCGTCCTTTTTATTATGCCGAACATAAAGTTCACCGGCCGAGTTTAGTATAATAGACTTTACGAGCTCATCTCGGGAGCACCATCAACCCGATGAACCGATACGTGGATTCCTTCGACTAGCAACGGCACGTAAGAAGCTAAACACCGCATACCCAACCTACTGAGGTGTAGGCCTCAATTGACCGCATTCTTTGGCAAATCAAAGCATACAATATTCAACTCTTGCACCCGTCCCAATCTGGGGATTGAGAGACGGAATATTAGGACCGAATTGACTACGCCGATCAGTATAAGTCAATTCTATCCAAACTGGTCGTGCTCAATAATGTTGGAGTTGAATACATAAGCTATGCTTATATTGTACTTTTTCCCAATAATATATCGATTTATGTTTTGGTTATATCTTGTTGTGCATGATATGACCATTTGTATTATGTAAGTAGATGATGAGGTGTCTTGTGTGGCACAGTAGATCTCATCATTAGTTGAAAGACATAATATATAAATGAGGTTCGTAACCGAGACAGCTTTGGACAAACTGTCGGTTTAGGTTATTATGTGATTCGGATAATTGGTTTGTCTAAACTAATTGAATCATATAGATATGCCCGGGGCATATTGAACTTGACCAATAAGAATGATTTGTCTTGTACTGATTCAATTGTGGCCAATAGTCTCGGTAGGTTGGGTGCGCGTGTTTAGTTACTTGGTGTGCTGCTGCTTGTCGAAAGAGAACCATGTACCAGTTTGTCTAGGGTGATGGTGCTCCCGAGATTAGCTCGTAAAGTTTATTATAATAAGCCCGGCCGGTGGACTTATGTCCGGAATAGTAAAAATGTCGAGTGGTACTAGTCTCGGAATTAAAGAGGTTAATTAATTAATTTATCAGTAAATTAATATATTAACGAGCACTATATCTTCGATGTGGGGAAATTATGAATATAATTTTATCTGGTGTAGGATGGTAGTGCCATAATTAATCCGTTAGTGGTACGATTAATTATGTATTGGGTTGTTGACAAAGGTAGATTTAATTAACTAAGTAATTAATTAATCCTTACAAGTCGAAAGGCAAGTGCTTCAGATGTGCAAATTTTCCCTAGTTATTGAGACGTGTTTAACGGAGATTCTCACAGATACTTGGTGTGTGGATTCAGGAGCCACTGATCACGTTTGTAATTTTTTGCAGGGTTTCCAAGTGACCTGGCTGTTTAGAGAGGGAGAGTTGCAGGTCTACCTTGGGGATACTACCAGAGTTTCGGTTGTTGCAGTGGGATTTTTGTGTCTTTACTTTTCAGACTCTATTTTAAATTTGAAGGATTGTCTATATGTACCCAGTTTTTGGAAGAATTTACTTTCAGTATTGAAACTTTTATTGGATGGTTAAAAGTGTGTTTTTTTGATAATTCTGTTTTTATTAGAAAGAACCAGAAGCTTATATGTTCTGGTACATTAGTTGACAATCTATTTTTAATCAAGACATACTGCCCAGTAATGTAGAAAACTGAAATTGGTAATTCATCACCAAATCATAATAAGAGAAAAGAGTCTTCCCTCTTTGAATCAAACTTATCTTTGGCACCTAAGACTAGGTCACATCAACCTTAGTAGGATTCAAAGGTTGGTTAATAATGGGCCTTTGGTCTTATTGGAGATTGACAGCTATCCGACCTGTGAGTCCTGCTTAGAGGGTAAGATGACCAAGAGGCCTTTCAAGGCAAAGAGGTATAGGGCCAAGGAGGTTTTAGAGTTGATTCATTCTGACTTGTGTGGGACTATGTAGTTTAGGCTAGAGGTGGTTATGATTATTTTGTGACATTCACGAATGATTACTCTAGATATGGATATATATACCTGATGCACCACAAGTCTGAATGTGTTAGCAAGTTCAAAGAGTTTAAGGCTGAGGTAAAGAACCATCTGGGTAGGAGTATCAAGGCCTTGCGATCTTATCGTGGTGGCAAATACCTCTCTAGTGATTTTAGGTTATATTTGTCAGGGCAGGGTATTTAGTCCCAGTTGTCTGCACCTGGCACACCCCAGCAGAATGGTGTAGCAGAGAGGAAGAACGGGACTCTTGTGGATATGGTTAGATCGATGATGAGTTATAGTGAGTTGCCTATCTCGTTTTAGGGTTATGCCTTAAAGAGAACATGTTTTATCCTCAACCTTATGCAATCTTAGTCTGTGCCTTCGACCCCAGTAGAGTTGTGGACTGGGCGAAAGCCTAGCCTGAGATATCTCAAGATTTGGGGTTGTCCATCACATGTGCTCGAGGCAGATGCAGACAAGTTAGAGGCAAGAACCAAGGCTATGCTGTTTATAGGCTACCCCAAAGGAACAAGAGGTGGTCTATTTTATGGTCCTCGGGATCAAAAGGTGGTGATCAATACCAATGCTAGATTTCTTGAGGAGGAATATGTTTTAGATCACAAGTCAAACAGCAAGGCAGTATTAGAAGAGCTTAGAAGACAATCCATTATTCTAGATACACCAGTACAGGAATACACACCACACGAGACTGCACACACTATCACATATGATGCTCTTACACAGGTTGCGCCTCGTCGTAGTGGGAGGGTTTTCAGACAGCTCGAGAGTTACATGGGTTTGGGTGAGACTTTGAACTTTATCCCTAGCGCTCATGAGCCAGACCTAGTTAGCTACAATGAGAC
This sequence comes from Knoxia roxburghii, assembly GCA_030378225.1. Lineage (NCBI taxonomy): Eukaryota > Viridiplantae > Streptophyta > Magnoliopsida > Gentianales > Rubiaceae > Knoxia > Knoxia roxburghii. The sequence continues at coordinate 35,635,859 of CM059415.1, read as the reverse complement.
TCTCCAGTATAAAGATGCAGATTCTTGGCAGAGAGCGATGATTGCTGAGATGGGTTCTATGGAGTCAAATCAGGTCTGGGAGCTGGTAGACCTTCCTGATGGGTTTCGGCCTACTGGGTGCAAATGGGTTTACAAATAAAAGAGAGGATCTAATGGAAAGGTTGAGACCTTCAAGGCTAGGCTTATGGCGAAGGGATATACTCAGAAAAAGGGTATCGATTATGAGAAAACCTTTTCCCTAGTAGCTATGCTTAAGTTAATCCGAATTCTCTTGGCCATAGCTGTTCATATGGACTATGAGATTCGGCAGATGGACGTCAAGAAAGTTTTCATTAATGGAATTCTTGAGGAGACCATATTTATGCAGCAACCAGAGGGTTTCATTGTTCAAGGCCAAGAGCACAAGGTATCCATGCTTAGGAGGTCCATTTATGGACTTAAGCAAGCATCCAGATCTTGGAACATCCGTTTTGACGAGGTTATCCAGTCCTATCAATTCACTCAGTGTCCGGATGAGCAGTGTGTTTATCGCAGGTGTGATGGTGGTGTTCCTCGTACCTTACGTAGATGGCATCCTTTTGATTGGCAACGGTAAGAAGGTGTTGTCAGTTGTAAAGGCATGGTTGTCCAGGCAATTTGATATGAAGGATTTGGGAGAGGCTAAACATATCCTTGGGATCAAGATTATTCGATATCGTAGGAGACGTTCTCTGACCCTCTTCCAGGCATCCTACATAGATACGATTGTTGGAATTTGTTTAGGCATTTAATCTAATTAATTGGCAGAATCCTAAACTATGAGGATCGGGTCATACCCTTGAAGCGTAATCGGTTGCGCACGTCGCCTGGCTCCTCTGAGAAGATGGCATTTTGTTGTCTCCAAAATCCTTCCTCGAAGGATTCTCTACTCATACGTACGAAAGCCTTCGCGGGTTGGTGCTAGCCAATCTTGCCTACCCGGAGAATTTGGGAAATCCTGTGTATTTTTATCTGATTAGATTAATTCAAAATCATCATCATCCTTCTATAATTATATCCTTAGGATATTTGTAGAGAATTAATTTCCAAAATCAGTATTGTAATTATCCAATTATAACTTAATTGATTTTAGTCATATTCCAAATCAATATTATTACCAAATATTATTTAACTGATTCCAAATCAGTATTTAAATAATATTTACAAATTCCTAATCAGCCTTAAATAATACCTTAATGATTTGGGTTATACACCAAGCACATAGATCAACCCATGACCCATGGATTAGGCTGATGAGTCAAGAACTTCAATTGCAATCAAGTCCCTTGATTTATTAGCCCATCCCAATTGTTCCCAGGTAATTAATTAACTATTAATTAATACCACAGAACTTTCCAATAATATTTAATTAAACCATTTAATTAAATCTTATTTATTTAAGTATAACAATTATACTTATTGTAGGCAAGAATCCTTATTCTGCATCATCGAACTTTCTTATGTGCGATCCTGTAGGCCCATTCTAAATTGGCAACGGATAACTCAATCTCATTGATTAATCCATAAGTCATTAGTGGTCTCTAGCAAGACATAATGACTACCCAATTCAGAATGGAGGGTCGAATGGAGATTCAACACAACCTTTCTGAGCAAACTGTGTACGATCCTCTACATCGATATCTCGTTTATAAGGCATGGAACCATCATCTTTATGTAGCTAAACGTTTACTTGATCTCTTAGTGACACTGAATCCATCAAGCAAATGATATCCTTATCATTTCTTGGGCATGGCCATGCACTTTCAGTTCACTATCAAGTGGCCAAGATATCATCTCTCACTTAAGAGAGATTTGTAGTCACATCACTTCACCTACATATCTTAGCGTTAATCATAGTGTACCCAATCATACCCGTACTTGGCAACCTGTTACGGCCCCGTTAGGCGTATGTCAAAGCACACCACAATTCACCTAAGACCATATAGTGATTTCTGGTCCAAGGATCCTAGTACCAGTACTATTCAAAAGAATCACTCATGATCTAATTAGTCCATGGAGTGTTTCTTTTGGCGGATCGATTTTATGAATTTAAATATGCACAAGGATATTACTATCATGAAATTAACTCATTTGATAAACAATCAATCAAGTGACAAATGTCTTATTTACATAAATACCCTAAAAGTATATTTACATAAATAGCCCTCATTAGGGCACATTCACCAACAATCTCCCACTTGCCCGATGAAGGGCTATGTCCTAAACTGTTTAAGACCAAGCTCTATTACATGTCTATCAAACTTTGACTGTGGTAGAGCTTTTATAAGAGGATCTGCTACATTGTCGTCTGACCCTATTTTGCACACTTTCACATCTTCTCGATCAATGATCTCTCGTTTGAGGTGAAACCTTCTGAGTATGTGTTTGGTTTTCTGGTGTGACTAAAGCTCCTTAGCTTGTGCGATGGCCCCGTTATTGTCACAGAAAAGTTCTATCAGATCTTGGATACTCGGTATCACTCTGATGTCTGACACGAACTTTCTCAGCCAAACAGCTTCCTTTGTAGCATCTGATGCAGCAATGTACTCTGACTCTGTTTTAGAATCGACTGTTGTATCTTGTTTTGAGCTTTTCCAACTTATTGCACCGCCATTCAGACTAAACACGCATCCTGATTGTGACTTCATGTCATCTTGATCTGTTTGGAAAACAGCATCAGCGTAACCTTATACAATGAGCTGTTATTGTCCTCCATACACTAGCCTTAATCCTTTAGTTCTTTGTAAGTACTTCAGGATTGCTTTGACTGCAGTCCAATGATCCATACCTGGATCTTGTTGGTATCTATTAGTTATACTAAGTATATGTGCAACATTCGGACGGGTACACAACATGGCATACATGATAGATCCTATTGCCGAAGCATATGGGACTCTACTCATTATATCACTCTCCTCTTTTGTTGAAGGACCTTGGATCTTCTTCAAGAGAAGGCCATGTCTAAATGGTACCTTACCATTTTTGGAGTTAGACATATTGAATCTTTTCAATATCTTGTCTATGTACCCTTCTTGACTTAGTTCCAGAAGCCTTTTAGACCTATCTCTATAGATCTTTATACCTAGTATCGTTTCAGCTTCTCCTAAGTCTTTCATAGAAAATACACTCCCCAACCATTGTTTGATGTATTTCATCAAGGGAATGTCATTTCCTACGAGCAGGATGCCGTCCACATATAGGACAAGGAAAATAATCTTGCTCCCACTAACTTTCTTGTAAACACAAGGCTCATATTCGTTCTTGATGAATCCGTAACCTTTTACTTCCTCATCAAAACGAAGATTCCAACTTCGAGATGCTTACTTTAGTCCATAGATGGACCTCTGAAGCTTACATACTCGATTAGGATGCTTTTGATTGATGTATCCCTCGGGTTGTTTCATATAAACATCCTCGAGTAGGTTTCCATTCAGGAAAGCCGTCTTAACATCCATCTGCCATACCTCATAGTCAAAATATGCTGCTATGGCAAGAATTGTCCTAATGGACTTGAGCATCATGACAGGGGAGAAGGTTTCATCATATACCACGAGTCTGTCTGAAACCTTTAGCCACTAGTCGTGCCTTGAAGATCCCACCAGGTTTTAACTTAAAAATCCACTTGCAATCGACAACCTTTGCCTGAACAGGAGGGTCAATCAAAGTCCACACTTTATTGTCCCTCATGGATTGAATTTCAGATTCCATGGCTTGTAGCCATTTATCTGAATCTGGACTTTCTAAAACCAATTTGTAGTTCGCGGGCTCATTAGAGTCCACCAAGATCAACTCTTGATCGTCAGTTACGAGAAATCCGTATCTCTCGGGTTCATGACGAGATCTACCAGACCTTCTAGGTTTTTGTGTTGTTGGCTCAGGTTGCTCATCTTCATGAGTTTCCATGCCAACTTTCATCTGAGTTTCTGTAGATCGTTCTACATTCTCTTGTGGTTCTTGAACTTCTCCGAGTTCTATTCTACTCCCACTGTCTTTCTTGTACAGAAATTCGTTCTCTAAGAAAGTAACTCCTCGAGCAACGAACACTTTGTTCTCAGTTGGGTTATAGAATTGATATCCTTTGGTTTCCTTAGGATATCCCACAAATAGGCATTTTTCAGTTTTGGGTTCAAGCTTATTACTTTGTAAATGCTTTACATGAGCTTGACAACCCCAAACTCGTAGATAGGACATATAGGGCTTCCGACTAATCCATATCTCATATGGAGTCTTATCTACTGCCTTAGATGGAATACGATTCAATAAGTAGGTAGCAGAAAGGAGAGCATAACCCCAAAAGGATGTAGTCATTGATCAAACCATATCTAATAAGGTCCGATTTCTCCTTTTGGATAAACCATTCCATTGAGGTGTTCCCAGTGGAGTCAGCTGTGAAACAATTCCACACTGTTTTAGATAGCCATCGAACTCATCACTAAGGTATTCACCTCCCCGATCGGAGCGAATAGCCTTAATCCTTCTATCCAACTGATTCTCTACTTCGTTTTTAAACTCTTTGAACTTTTCAAAAGTTTCACTTTTATACCTCATTAAGTAGACATACCCATATCTACTAAAGTCATCAGTAAAAGTCACGAAGTATTCAAATCCACCTCTGGCTTCTGTGCTCATTGGTCCACATACATCCGTATGTATTAGGGCCAACAGCTCACTAGTTCTTTCGCCTTTCTTGTTGAAAGGACTCTTTGTCATTTTGCCTTGCAAGCAGGGTTCACAGGTATCAAATGATTCAAAATCAAATGAACCAAGCACTCAATCCTTGTGAAGCTTTTGAACTCGCTTTTCATTTGCATGGCCTAATCGATAATGCCAAAGGTATGTTGGACTTAAATAATTTTTTAGTTGATTTGGCTTTCTTTTCTATGTTATAGGCTGGTTTTCTGTTAGTTTTGAATACAGAAAAGCTATGGCTTGTATCAAAAACCAATATTCACAGTTGACATATCATTTTGTTTGGTATAAATTTGTTCCTTTATATCATAGAACTAGATAACATGGTGTGGACAGACACAGTAGATACCGTTATTGATTAAAGTATTGATATATAAAAAGTATGCTCGTCACCGAGATAGTCTAAACATACTATCGGTATAGGTTATTGTGTGGTTTAGAAATTAGTTTATCTAAACTAGTTTAAATCACACGGATATGCCCGGGGCATATTGAGCACGACAGTTTGGATGGAATTGACTTATACTGATCGGCGTATTCAATTCGGTCCTAGTATTCAGTCTCTCAATCCCGAGATTGGGACGGGCATGAGGGTTGGATATCATCTACTTTGATTTGCCAAAGAGTGCGGTCAATTGAGGCCTATACCTCAGTAGGTTGGGTATGCGGTGTTTAGCTTCTTACGTTCCGTTGCTAGTCGGAGGAATCCACGTACTAGTTCGACGGGTTGATGGTGCTCTCGAGATGAGCTCGTAAGGTCTATTATACTAAACCCGGCCGGTGAACTTTATGTTCGGTATAATAAAAGGACGAGTGGTACTAATCTCGAAAACCAAGAAGTCGGTGAATTAATTTTTCAGTAAATTGATAAACCGACGAGCACTAGATCTTTAATGTGGGGAGATAGAATAAAATATAATGGCGCGATGTAAAGTCGTTTTTGAGCGGTAGTTCCATAATTGGTCCAATAGTGATACGACCGATTATGCATTTGACTAATCGACAAGGTGAATTAATTAATCCAAAAGGTTTAATTAATATTTAATCGACAAAGTGAATTAAGAAATTAATTCTATTTGAATTAATTAATTCTAATGGTTCGATTAAATTAAATTAACAAAGTGGGTTAAATAAATTAATTTAAATGGGTCGATTGGAGTTAATTAGTCGAGAAGACTTAGCGGTCAATGAAAGTCAAATTAAAAGGCCTAACTCGAGAGCCCATTAGGTCTCCAATAGAGCTCCTATAAATAGAAGACTTGAAGCCCAAGAAAACCTAAGGAAATCTTGCAAGACAAGTCTTGCCCCTTTTAGAGTAAGAAAGTTCTGGAGAGAGAACTTCTCCCTTTCGAAGTTTTCTTTCGAAGTCGAACTAGATTTCTTGCTCTCCGGATTGGATTCATTCCAAAGATCGAATTGTTAAGTTGGTTCTTCAGATTTTCACCGGATTCTTGTGGGTTCTTTCGCCCGAACTGCTGCCGCGATTTTGTTGGTCTTCTTCGCCCAAACTGCTGCCGCGATTTTGTGGTTTTTCCGGCGCTGTTTTCTGGTCTTGGATGCGTGCATTTGATTCGAAGGAGCTGGTGTTGATCTCTTTCTATTGATTGGTGATCCACCAGTCTTCTTTGTCTAGATCACGGCGTGTTTTAGTCCGGTCACACAGCAGCTCGATGATGAATGTTTGAAGAAAGTATAGCAGCAGTTTTTCGGGTACAAGAGGCGAATTTTTTGGGTTGTATTCGGTCAGATTTTGGTAGTATATTGAATCCGATTTGAGCGATTTCCTTGTGGGCTAAACAAGCAGACTTCGATATATTATTGCCCACGCAATATTCGAAGTTTCTACGAAGATATCTATTGGATTTCTATTGGAATCGCAACAAAGATTGGATATTTTCTTTAGGCAAGGGACTTCGCTACAAAAGGTAGAATCTTTAAATTCCGCTTTAATTAAAGATTTAATTTTTTGTGTCCCGATTAATAAATTAAATAAGTATAAGCCTAGATCCGTTCATGGGTAAACTAATTTGAGCCTGAGCTTGGTCGAAAGCTTCCGATTCTGGAATGCATTGCACAAAAGTGAGGTTTTCGATTTAGCCCGGGCTTGTTCAGTTTTCCTTCATTTTCTTGGGTCAAATCCAAGACATACAGACCGTTACACATATTTGTAACTCCGTATAAAATATCATTTCTATATAAAGATAACGAGTTATTCTCTATAATAAATAAAAAACCTTTATTATCTAAACTTGAAACTAAAATAATATTTCTGCTCAAAGCAGGTACGTAATAACAATTTTCAAGTTTGATATTTAAACCAGAAGGTAAAGACAGAGTGTAATCTCTAACTTCAACAGCAACAACTCTTGCCCCGTTGCCCACTCGGAGATCTACTTCACATTTCTTTGTTATCCTTCTATTTCTGAATCCTTGCACATTAGTACAAATGTGAGCCCTACAACCAGTATCTAATACCCATGAGGAGGACATAGAAAGATTTATTTCTATAACAAAGACACCTGAAGCTTGTTCACGAAACATTTCCATCAGTGACTCATAAATTCGGAACGCTTCTAAATTCATGAACTACTTTTAAAGCTCGCCTGTCATAGACACGAGCATCAAGCGCGTCACATCATCGGAGTCACTTTTTAGCTTATCCCAGGCTCATTAAACAGTTGCCGAAGCATTTTGTGGTGGTTCAGGTAAAGCGGTCTCTAAGACATGTAGCTTCCTTTCTTGCTTGAGAACTATTCTCAAGTTTCTTTCCCAATCTAAGAAGTTTGGTCCAACCAATTTATCTTTATCCAATATACTTCTTAGGGTAAAGTTTAAGACAACATTTGTGCTAGATAATGCCATTTCTACAAAGAATATTGCAAAATATTAAAATGAGTTTTAAAATTAATTTTCCACAATAGCAAAAATTGGAATCCCTAACAATTTTGTGTTGGTGCTAGATTGTGGGCCGAAAATCCACAAAGAGTCAACCCCAGTCTTGCTTTGGCAAGTATCATAGGGATCGGGCTCTTTTGGTATGCAACGTTCAAATCACATTCCATGTAATCTAACGCTTTCCAATTGCATACCATGCAACTTTTCAGTGATAGGATGAACATTCCAAATGTTTGACACCATCCTATCTTTGCAAAATTAATCCCTAGTCAACTTATCGGGTCAAGCTAGGATTAATTTTCCCAAGTTAAACCATCCCTTAAGGCATCACATCAATAGACACCCACACAGTTTTTCCATAACAAGTGATAGTGATAAAGTTGAGCATCTAATACCCAAACAGTTTTTCCACTCATTAATGATAGTGATAAAGTTGGGCACTATTATGTAACAACCCGCCGCATGAAGAAAACCTGAGGCCCTTGGGCTCTCCAAGTCCATCAGACGTTCAACACTCAAGCGGGCCCTCAAGTATGAAAGTAAAATCTTGGGTTTTTGGGATTTAAGTTTGATCGGCTTAACATGCATTTTCATTTATCATTCATTCGCATAAATAAAAGAATGAAATAAAGCGATGTTTGGGCCTTTTAAAAATTTCATGTTTGGGCCTCCGCTCCTGGGCTCCACCATGGACTCCTCTTGGAACCTCCTTTTGGGCCTAACTAGTACATGATTATTTTTATAGGCACGCAGGCCCAAATTCAAAATTGGCTCGCAGGCCCCAACTTTTAAAACATTAAAATTAAAAGCCCAATTCATGCTTTGAAAATATAAAATGCATATGCTCATACAAGCCGGTTTTAATTTAAGCCGATTAATTTTAAGGATTGTGTAACTATTACAGAATTAAAATTGTTCGTGTCATGATCAATTTTAATCAATCCTTTTGTTCACTTTACATTTATCCAAAATGATGCATGAACATGCTTGCATAATTATGATGCTTCAAATAAAATTTAAACAGTTTAAATAAGCATCAAAATTAAAATAAAATAAAATAAATAAATAATAATTCAAAATTTAAACAAATTAATTAATCTAATTATTTATTTATTTATTTATCTTTTCTAATTATTTTAATCTAATTAAAATAATTCAAAATTTTAAATTTAAACTTATAGGATAAAATTCTAAATTAATCCTATCTTTATCTAATAAGATTATTTAATTAAAATCTTATTAAATAAAATTTAGAAAAAATAAAAAAAAATTTGATTTTCTGAAACTTTTTGGGGTCATTTCTTAAATAACCAATATTTTCGGGCTAGGGTTTCAAGGAAACTTCTGGGTCTTTATGCAATTTCAAAACCAATTTTAAAACATTTGCTGCTTAGGGTTTGTTGGGGCGGCGGGGGGTATTTTAGTAAAATCAGTGTAACGACCCCAAAAAGGTCATTCTACCTGAATCAGCATACAAAGCTCGATTTGACTTTTCCAAAATAACTTAACGTTTATAACATCAAATTCGTAATAGCTAAACCCAAAATCATCATTATCTTGCTACAATTTATTTACAAGAATCCTAAACAAGTTTAAATCATAAAGTACTTAAGTACATTACATACAAGTTCTAGTTTTAAATTCAATTCCTTAGTTCGCAGCTTCAAACACCTTCCTTCAAACCCATATACCAACCCAGCTTCCCCCTAGGCTCGCTCCGGACTTATTCCTGGAAAACACACGTAACTAAATAAGCATGCTAGGCATACTCAGTGAGGATTCTCTATTAGCTTACCTGGCGCCGCCTGAGCTGGATGGAGGGTCAAAAAGATAAGCACACAAACAACAAACCCACAAACATATACAAGAACCATCGATAACATAACCACATAATTAGGCATCAAAACGGTAAAACATTTAAACATGCTAACAAGAAACGTCAACCAACCAAATAATGTGCAACAACTTAAATAAAGCCAACCTGAATCCTAGAGAGGTATAGGTCATCGCAACCAATGCCCTCCCTAGGAAATACGGAAAATGGGCATCCCACCCGCTATCAACCGAGCCACCAATATCCACCGAGCCACCAAAGGTACCCCGGGCCATACCTGTCCTACGTACTAAACCTCAGTCCGGCCCCTACCTAGTAGGTCGGCGCGAAAAGGGCAGGGCCCCCAAAAGATACAAACACAACAAATGTGCGGAAATAACACCCATCAACCATCATGCTAAACATCCAAAGTCGTAAATACCACACATAATTCATTACCACAAACTAGCATCAAAACATAACCATGGTTACAGAGAATAAATCCTAAGTGCCAGCAAGGCCATAATTGTCTAGATGCATCGAGAGCAATAAGCAGAGACACGCAAAAGTACATACGAATGTTTTCCAGGTTAAACCCAGGCTACCCATATGCTTTTGAGGGCATATAAGTACTCCTGAATTTAACAACGCAACACATAAAAAGAATCAACTCACCTTGACTGCATTGTGCTAACACCATATCTTGTTTAATGAGAAAACACAATTGTTGTCTTGTGGCTGGTGGCAGAGGAGCTTGGCAGAGAAGAAAAGAAGAAAGAAAGAAAATGAAGGAGAAAGAAAAGAAAAGGGAAAGAAAGGTTGACCGGTTGGGAAAGAAAAAAAAAGAACGGGAAAGTGGAGTTTGTTTAGGAAATTTACAACTTAAGTCCCTAAGTTTTTAAGCTCATCTAATTCCGTCTCAAAGTCCCTAATTTCTTCAATCCCTTTTGACAACCTTTTAGCATAACTACTATAATCCTTTACGTTAAATTAATCCTCACAAGTAATATTATATGCATTTTATGCCCCATATTCTATTTAACTATTTGTCTAACCTATATCTATTTAAAACCTGATTTATTTTATTCCCCTAAAGGTTTACACCCTAATAAGTTGATCTATACTCTTTATCCAAATATTCTCTCCTAACTTTATATCATAGATTCATCTTAATTAATTTAAACTGACCTTTATTATGTATGGGTTCTGAATTCTAATTTAGTCTATTTTTGTAATTTGATTTTCCATTTAAAGTTTCTTAACTTAATTAATCTTGCCATTCTCCTAATCTCTACTTAATTTCAATTAATCAGGTGATTGAGAATCACCTGCTTTTCCAGGGATGTTACAATCACCCCCCCTTATGAAATTTCGTCCCGAAATTTCTCTGGGTAAGTCTTATAGTGATTGTATTACTCAAAATTTGTGATTTCTTTTCGTCTTAGGTACGATAAAGAGGTTTGTTGGTTTCTCGTTGGGCATTTCCAAGAAATAAACTTGAATTTACAGTTGTACTTGAAGATTTTATTTCCAATGTAGATTTTTGGCAATGTGAGTAAACTAATTAGATTTCCAAGTTATATGATTAATTGTAGGTAGACTTCACTAACCTAAGTTGTATAGTAACTAAGTTATTATATTTTTACCTTAAAACTTTCTATGATTTACTTTATCTATTTACCTTATAAGCTCACGTTCATTTCGGTGGTTTTCTCTAAATTCTCTTAACATTCTATATTGTTCACATTTTATCTCTTTTGAGTCAAGGTAGCTTCTAATAGGGTGTGTGGAACTTAGAAATCTTCACGGTGCTTGCTTTCCTAGTCAGTATTATTGTAAAGAAAGAGTATCATCTCAAACTTTAAGGGTTAAGATGCTTCCACTGGAGTTGCTTCTAATTGGTTGTTATTATTATTGCCTTCCTTTGGTGCTTGTGATTCTTAGTTTTAAACCCTAAATCGCTCAACGTTCGACGAGGTTCAATAGAGTGGAAGGCGTGGACAAGGTGTTGATTGTCAAGTCTATCGATATGGCAAATCTTGTATTGAAAGAATTCTTAAAGAAGGAGATCTCTATTGGTGTGAAGAGGTTTCACCTTTTCCTTTTTATTTTATTATTATTTTTTTAAACGATTTACAAATTTCTGACGGTATTGTTAAACTGAATGTTATTCCAGTAATTTTCTTTCTATTGTACAATATGGGTTAGGGGCGTAACCATTTAAGTTCTTTAGCGTATAGGTGAAATTTTCCTTAGCGTTAAAACTCTTTGAAAGGAGATTCATATGTCATTAGTTCAAAATATGTTCCTTTTGAGACGTTACCTGGTGAAACTGACTTTTAAATGAAGTCTAAGACAACGGATGAACTTAATAGATCAGAGAAAGGTTATAGGTGGAAAGCACTCTAAAAACCAGTCCATGGTAGGGATCTTGGTGGAAGAAAAGATATGTGGCTGAAGGTTTTCGTGATAAATTTAATGCGGCAGCCGACAGCAGTGCAAGCATAACTCAGACTTTGGAAGTGAATTTGCAGCAAGCTATGGCTTATAGAAAACGAGCTTACAACAAAGGAGTTATGAGGTTGGAAAATAAGTATAGGAATTCTGCAGAAATACAGGAGTAGACATACTTCAAGGAAGTTCTCTTGGCAATTTATAGATCCAAATTAGGATCTAGGAAGTCCTGGTAGGCTTCAATTTAGTTGAGAACGTATAGTAGCTATGGAAGGTTTAGGGTGAGTTATGCTTTGAAGAAACAAAAATGGAATTAAATTAAAGAGGTAAAGCTGTCTTCCATTTATCAAGTTAAAACAGAAATTTTAGCAATGTGAAGTAAAGTGTCGTGTTCAAAGCCAGATTCCGTAAAATCTGTAAATTCATTTTTCAAGTTATGAAATTATGAGTAAACCTTGATTGAGGAGGATTAAAACAAGACAAATTTTGGCTAGAACGGATTAAGAATGGCGAAGATATGATTTTTCCAAAATTTGCAAAAACTGCAGAGTTGCTGCAGAAAACAGCCAGTTGGTCCGATTTTAAAAATGGTTTTCTGGACAATTCACATATCCAAATTGTGATCTAGAAAATTCTGAGAAATCCTTGTTGTATGATGTTTAAATCAAGCTATGTCCTGATCAAATTGATTAGGGAATGAAAGAGAGATGATTTTTCAAAGGTAGCACTGACTGCAGAATTCCTGCAGGAAACAGCACGGTAGTCTGGTTTTAAAAAAAAAAAATTCTGAGCAATTTACATATCCAAATTGTGAGTTTAGAAATTTCTAGAAAACCCTGGTTGAATAAGTTTTGAATCAAAATAAATTTCGCTTCAGTCCGATTTGAGCTGAGGGAGATATGAGATCCCAATGTTGAAGTTTGAAATCAGAACCTTGCTGAACCATTCCAGGAAAAACCATGTTTGTTATGCTGTTTCCAAGTGAGGTTACAGGTGTTCTAAAATATCATCCTGCTAACCAAATGAGATACTCTAAAGGTGCAAGTATGGAGGTTAAAACCAACACAAATTTCAGTCAAAAGCATTATTGATGGAAGAAAATCTGGAGCTTTAAAGTTGGTTTCTCGACCATGGATTTCTTGAAAGGAAAATCCACCGGCAACCAACTGTTTCGAAAACTAATTTCAGGAAGGATCTAGAACTCATTTTCACAAACCACGGGAACCATCTCAACCTAGGTATAAAGGATTGAAATGGATACAAAGAGGTTACACAGAAGGAAGGAGACATATGAGTTTTAGTTGTTCAATAACGCTTTTAGAAACTGTAAGTGGTGCAGCAGAAATCCAAAAGCTTTGGCTATGAATTTTAGTTGAGATTTTTCTTTGTTCCTTGGTTACGAATTTACTTGGATTTTGGTTTCCAAATTGGCTGGAGAGGTATAAAATGGGCAAAATCATATCTAAGAGTGGATTTGATGCCCAATTAAGGATAGAATGATGATTGAAGGCTCAGGGCTTAAAACAAAAGTTGGGCTTCAGGTTGAACATGTAAAACAGGAATAGAGGGAAAATAGAAGCAAAGATGACTGAAATTTTTTTAACCTAAGTTTCCTTTTTAAACTCACAAAGTTAAGCTTATGTTTTAGTGTCCATTTACGTAACTTGGTTGATTAGATTTGTTTGGTTTTATTGGTATTTATACAACAAAGATTTACTAATGACAAGTATTTCGCTAAGTTATAGGTTATTACGATTATAACTATTAGTGAATTACTCATATGACCAGCAATAAGTTCATTTTAGCACACCCTAAGAACTATGTGTTATGATTATGTTAGTTAAGAAAATTTAGGACCCCTAGTAGCCAAATGGTAGAAATTCTACCCCTTAATTACTAGGAGCCGCGGCTATCTTCTGCCAAACCATGACCCACAGTGGCTAAGGGTAGAAAATCTCCACATAGCCACCGTAAGTCATGAAAAGTAGAGGAATAGTCGCAGCCTCTCATGACAGAGCTGCATAATTGCTGCCCTGCCTCTTGAGAGGTCCACCTGATTGTTTATAACATAAGCAAACAAACCAAAAGCAACCAAATCAAATTACTACAGAGATAGCAATAACTAAACCTTACATACAACATCTCAAAAGCTACATGGTCCTTAGACATAGATGATCTATATGATGTTTTCACATCACAAGTCTACCCAACACCATACATATATGCATTACACAAAGAAACTTAAACCAAGGTAATTTGGATTAAGTGTCCCAACTCACAGGCGAGAGGTTCTAACCTAACAAGACACCTATTTACTACCCAATACATATTTTCACTGATTAACGCTTATTGATGTCTTTTAGGTTATTAACCTACTGCTCTGATACCAATTGTAACGACCCCAAAAAGGTCATTCTACCTAAATTAGCATACAAAGCTTGATTTGACTTTTCCAAAATAACTTAACGTTTATAACATCAAATTCGTAATAGCTAAACCCAAAATCATCATTATCTTGCTACAATTTATTTACAAGAATCCTAAACAAGTTTAAATCATAAAGTACTTAAGTACATTACATACAAGTTCTAGTTTTAAATTCAATTCCTTAGTTCGCAGCTTCAAACACCTTCCTTCAAACCCATATACCAACCCAGCTTCCCCCTAGGCTCGCTCCGGACTTATTCCTGGAAAACACACGTAACTAAATAAGCATGCTAGGCATACTCAGTGAGGATTCTCTATTAGCTTACCTGGCGCCGCCTGAGCTGGATGGAGGGTCAAAAAGATAAGCACACAAACAACAAACCCACAAACATATACAAGAATCATCGATAACATAACCACATAATTAGGCATCAAAACGGTAAAACATTTAAACATGCTAACAAGAAACGTCAACCAACCAAATAATGTGCAATAACTTAAATAAAGCCAACCTGAATCCTAGAGAGGTATAGGTCATCGCAACCAATGCCCTCCCTAGGATATACGGAAAACGGGCATCCCACCCGCTATCAACCGCGCCACCAATATCCACCGAGCCACCAAAGGTACCCCGGGCCATACCTGTCCTACGTACTAAGCCTCAGTCCGGCCCCTACCTAGTAGGTCGGCGCGAAAAGGGCGGGGCCCCCAAAAGATGCAAACACAACAAATGTGCGGAAATAACACCCATCAACCATCATGCTAAACATCCAAAGTCGTAAATACCACACATAATTCATTACCACAAACTAGCATCAAAACATAACCATGGTTACAGAGAATAAATCCTAAGTGCCAGCAAGGCCATAATTGTCTAGATGCATCGAGAGCAATAAGCAGAGACACGCAAAAGTACATACGAATGTTTTCCAGGTTAAACCCAGGCTACCCATATGCTTTTGAGGGCATATAAGTACTCCTGAATTTAACAACGCAACACATAAAAAGAATCAACTCACCTTGACTGCATTGTGCTAACACCATATCTTGTTTAATGAGAAAACACAATTGTTGTCTTGATCATGCAGATTCCTATTACAATTTACGGGTGGAAGACAAGTTAATATTGATATACGAGGTACAAACACCCTAAGGTTTCTAAATAAATGAATCTAATCCTATTCATGTCTTAGAACCAATTCTAAGACTAAAGGGAATGAGATTCCACAAGGGGTTGCGTCTCCCAAGCCGATCCTCACATCCTTTTAATCCAAGTTTAGTCAAAAGGCATATGAAAGTTGCTATGTATCTATTCAAGTTTCTTTTCAAACTTCCTATGAGTTTTCTAATCTCCCAGGATGTGATTTACGTACTATAATTAATTTTCTCCACCTTTACTAGTTACTATTTTTTACTTATGAAAATCCATCAAATTCAGTAACCACTTTAACCCACATGTTACCAAGATAACTTAATTTCCTAGCATCCAGCATTCTTTCTACTAACTAATCAAGTACAAGCCATGCATGTTTAAACTATAAACTAGGTAGCCATAATCTCCCTTCAAATCAATCAACCTACTGAACAAAATAATGATTTAATGGTTGTTAAGAGTTTACCATGCATCTTGCCAGAAATCAAGCTGGAACTAGGGGAGAAGGTTCTAGTTGGTTGCTGAAGAGTGAAGGGAGCGACGGCACGACGGCGGCAGTCCGGCGGGGGTGACCTAGGGTAGCCCTTCAGTCATCAAAATGGTAAATCTTTTGGTGGGTTTTGTAGTAGGGATGATGGTGAGTATTTTCCTGGTGATAAACCATTCAAACTCCAGTCGGAACGGCTGAAATCAAAGATGAATTGCGCCTGGTGGCGGGTGATCGAGGAGAGAACTCAAGAAGAATAAGGGGTTTTAAGGAATGGGTTTTATAGTTCTTGAGGAGAGAAAGCTCGCCGGTGTTTTGCATGCTCGTATCGATGTCGGGAAAAGGCAGAATCGACGATGGCTTGTGGCTGGTGGCAGAGGAACTTGGCAGAGAGGAAAAGAAGAAAGAAAGAAAATGAAGGAGAAATAAAAGAAAAGGGAAAGAAAGGTTGACCGGTTGGGAAAGAAAAAAAAAAGAACGGGAAAGTGGAGTCTGTTTAGAAAATTTACAACTTAAGTCCCTAAGTTTTTAAGCTCATCTAATTCCGTCTCAAAGTCCCTAATTTCTTCAATCCCTTTTCACAACCTTTTAGCATAACTACTATAATCCTTTACGTTAAATTAATCCTCACAAGTAATATTGTATGCATTTTATGCCCCATATTCTATTTAACTATTTGTCTAACCTATATCTATTTAAAACCTGATTTATTTTATTCCCCTAAAGGTTTACACCATAATAAGTTGATCTATACTCTTTATCCAAATATTCTCTCCTAACTTTATATCATAGATTCATCTTAATTAATTTAAACTGACCTTTATTATGTATGGGTTCTGAATTCTAATTTAGTCTATTTTTGTAATTTGATTTTCCATTTAAAGTTTCTTAACTTAATTAATCTTGCCATTCTCCTAATCTCTACTTAATTTCAATTAATCAGGTGATTGAGAATCACCTGCTTTTCCAGGGATGTTACAATCAGCCCCTAGGGCTTAACCCCCAGCCGCCGCCAACATATTCTTCCTCGGTGACCCACGTCGGATTCTCCACTTCCGGCGACAATCACTGGTCCTTTCCCTGACGTTTCCTCATCGCCGGTCGGATACCAATCACGACGAAGAAACAGCGATGACATTCAAACCTGCATTCTTTGTCTTCGGCTGTTATGAAGGATGAGTCCGACAGCCTCCACGATGGGAAAAAATTGAGCGATCCAAAACGATTCCGGTGGCCCCGTTTTCCCGACGTGAAGCAAACAACCTAAACCTTCAGCAAAATCAGATTTCTGACAAGGTGAAAACAAAACAAAACCCAAAAAAACCATTCATAAGGATCAAATCCCCAAAACAGAAAAATCAATTTCTAAAACACGTGTTTTTCCGGTGATAAATCGGTAACCAAAATAGAAAAAAAACATACTCCATTCAAACAATTTGTCTTCCAGAGAAATCGTTTTAGCAGCCCAGATCAGTGGCTTGCCCAAGAAAAATTTCCCAGAACTCCAGCAAAGCTTTGAAAAACCAATTCAGCCTAGTTTCTTAACTAAAAACCCATATGTTTCCGGCGAGAAAAATTTTAAAACTCCAGAAAAACAACAGCAGTCCAGATTGAAACAAGCAAAAAACAGATAGAAAACCCAAATCAAAAGCGGAACAATTCTGGTCATTTGAATCCAAACCCAGAAAGCAATTTTCCATTTTGCCCGTTTTTCCGACGAACGACCAAATTCGTTTTGACCAAATTCGTTTTGAACCTTTGGCAATAATATGAAGAAGCCCCAACCTTAAATCGGCCAAAAGAATTTCTGTTCAAAATATTTTTCCGGCTAAACAGAAACCCAGCTTCCAGTCTAACAATTATTTTCCGGTCACAATTAACCAGCCTAAATTTCCCGGCGAGATAAAAAAAAATATTCTCCCGGCGAAAAGCTATGTAACCCGTCAACCTAAAATTCGAAACAGAACCCAGTTCCCCCTTTTTTTTCTTTTTTTCTTACATTTTCAACAGGCCTTCAAAACCCAGAAAACAATTGTTAAATTGGCTAATCATAAAATTAATTTATGAAAACAAACCATTTGTTTCAACCAAAAATTAATTTTAATATAACACTAAAATTAATTTAGAACCTAACCTGGCTCTGATACCACTGTTGGAATTTGTTTAGGCATTTAATCTAATTAAACGGCAGAATCCTAAACTATGGGGATCGGGTCTTACCCTTGAAGCGTAATCGGTTACGCACGTCGCCTGGCTCCTCTAAGAATATGGCATTTTGTTGTCTCCAAAATCCTTCCTCGAAGGATTCTCTACTCTTACGCACGAAAGCCTTCGCAGGTTGGTGCTAGCCAATCTTGCCTACCAGGAAAATTTGGGAAATCCTGTGTATTTTTATCTGATCAGATTAATTCAAAATCATCATCATCCTTCTACAATTATATCCCTAAGATATTTGTAGAGAATTAATTTTCAAAATCAGTATTGTAATTATCCAATTATAACTTAACTGATTTTAGTCATATTCCAAATCAGTATTATTACCAAATACTATTTAACTGATTCCAAATCAGTATTTAAATAATATTTACTAATTCCAAATCAGCCTTAAATAATACCTTAATGATTTGGGTTATACACCAACCCATGGATCAACCCATGAACCATGGATCAGGCTGATGGGTCAAGAACTTCAATTGCAATTAAGTCCCTTGATTTATCAGCCCATCCCAATTGTTCCTAGGTAATTAATTAACTATTAATTAATACCATAGAACTTTCCAATAATATTTAATTAAACCATTTAATTAAATCTTATTTATTTAAGTATAATAACTATACTTATTGTAGGCAAGAATCCTTCTTCTGCATCATCGAACTTTCTTATGTGCGATTCTATAGGCCCATTCTAAATTGGCAACGGATAACTCAATCTCATTGATTAATCCATAAGTCATTAGTGGTCTCTAGCAAGACATAATGACTACCCAATTTAGAATGGAGGGTCGAATGGAGATTCAACACAACCTTTCCGAGCAAACTGCGTACGATCCTCTACATCGATATACCGTTTAGCATAAGGCATGGAACCATCATCCTTATGTAGCTAAACGTTTACTTGATTTCTTAGTGACACTGAATCCATCAAGCAAATGATATCCTTATCATTCCTTGGGCATGGCCATGCACTTTCAGTTCACTATCAAGTGGCCAAGATATCATCTCTCACTTAAGAGAGATTTGTAGTCCCATCACTTCACCTACATATCTTAGCGTGAATCATAGTGTACCCAATCATACCTGTAGTTGGCAAACTGTTACGGCCCCGTTAGGCGTATGTCAAAGCACACCACAATTCACCTAAGACCATGTAGTGATTTCTAGTCCAAGGATCCTAGTACCTGTACTACTCAAAATAATCACTCATGATCTAATTAATCCATGGAGTGTTTCTTTTGGCGGATCAATTTTATGAATTTAAATATGCACAAGGATATTACTATCATGAAATTAACTCATTTGATAAACAATCAATCAAGCGACAAATGCCTTATTTATATAAATACCCTCAAAGTATATTTACATAAATAGCCCTCATTAGGGCACATTCACCAACAATGATTCTGGCCCGTTTTAACATGCAGAGCTCCAAGAAGGGTTCACTACCCTTCAGGCATGGAGTGCATCAATGAAAGAAGCAGTTTTCCAATACTGGTGAGGAGATAGATGCCATCCAGGCGGTACCCTATACTTCTACAGTGGGTAGCCTCATGTATGTTATGTTATGTATGAGGCCTAATATTTGCTTTGCCATTGGCATGGTTATCAGATATCAGAGTAACCATACGAAGGCTCACCGGGAAGTAGTAAAATGCATTCTCAAGCACTTACGCAGGACGAGAGATTATGTCCTAGTTTATAGAGTGCATGAGCTTGTACCATAGGGTTACACTTCGGACTTTCAAGGTGATTTGGACAAGAGTAAGTCTACCTCTGGGTTTGTGTTTACTCTAGGAGGTGAAGCCATAATATGGCAGAGTGTCAAGCAGAAATGCATGGCAGACTCCACCATTGAGGCTGAGTACGTTGTCACATCAGAGGCAGCGAAAGAAGTTGTATGGTTCTAAACTTCCTGGTGGACTTAGATATAGTTCCTGAGTTGCCTAGGTCTATCACAGTTTATTGTGATAACAATGGTGCAGTTGCTAACTCGAGGGAACCATGAGCCTACAAATCGATTAAACACATAGAGAGCAAGTAACACCTGATACGAGAGATCGTGAAGAGGGGAGACTGTTAGTTTTGAATACAGAAAAGCTATGGCTTGTATCAAAAACTAATATCCACAGTTGACATATCATTTTGTTTCGGTATAAATTTGTTCCTTTATATCATAGAACTAGATAACGGGGTGTGGAATGACACAGTAGATACCGTTATTGGTTAAAGTATTGATATATTAAAAGTATGCTCGTAACTGAGATAGTCTGAACATACTATCGGTATAGGTTATCATGTGGTTTGGAAATTAGTTTATCTAAACTAGTTTAAATCACACGGATATGCCCGGGGCATATTGAGCACGACTAGTTTGGATAGAATTGACTTATACTGATCGGCGTAGTCAATTCGGTCATAGTATTCCGTCTCTCAATCCTGAGATTGGGACGGGAGTGAGGGTTGGATATCGTATGCTTTGATTTGCCAAAGAGTGCGGTCAATTGAGGCCTATACCTCTGTAGGTTGGGTATGCGGTGTTTAACTTCTTACGTGGCATTGCAAGTCACAGGAATCCAAGTACCGGTTCGCCGGGTTGATAGTGCTCCCGAGATGAGCTCGTAAGGTCTATTATACTAAACTCGGCCGGTGAACTTTATGTTCGGTATAATAAAAGGACGAGTGGTACTAATCTCGGATACCAAGAAGTCGGTGAATTAATTTGTCAGTAAATTGAAAAACTGACGAGCACTAGATCTTTAATGTGGGGAGATAGAATAAAATATAATGGCGTGATGTCAAGTCGTTTTCGAGCGGTAGTTCCATAATTAGTCCGATAGTGAATAAGAAATTAATTCTATTTGAATTAATTAATTCTAAGGGTTTGATTAAATTAAATTAACAAAGTGGGTTAAGAAATTAATTCTAATGGGTCGATTGGAGTTGATTAGTCGGGAAAGACTTAGCGATCAACGAAAGTTAAATTAAAAGGCCCAACTCGAGAGCCCATTAGGTCTCCATTAGAGCTCCTATAAATAGAAGACTTGAAGCCCAAGAAAAATAAGGAAGTCTTGCAAGACAGTTTTTCTTGCTTTCTTGAGTGAGAAGGTTCTAGAGAGAGAAATTTTCTTCAAGAATTCTTTCTCAAAAACGAACTAGATTTCTCACTTACTCTGGATTGGATTCGAACCAAAGATCATAGCTTTTATTTGGGTTTTATTCTGCCCAATTTTTCGGTCGGATTTTCGAGCAGGAAAACCCTACTGCTGCCTCGGGTTTCTTCAAGTCGCCATTGGACTGCTGCGCAGGTTTTCTTCAATTTCCTGCTACCGATTTCGCTGCTGCCTGCTGCGTTTGATTCGGCTTAAGTCTCGTTGATCTCTTTTTGGTGATCCGAGGTTTGGGCTGTCTAGATCACGAGTGGGTAGTTCGATTTTTGGTAGAAGGAGTGGCGGTTTTCATGAAAGGTAGCACCTTTCTTTTTTCGGCAGCAGTGGGTTGTTTGTGGTTCAAGTTAGTGATCAGATTTTGGTTTCTTTGAGTCCGATTTGAGTGATTTCCTTGTGGGCTAAGCAAGTAGACTTCGTTAGATTATTTCCCACGCAATATTTGAAGTTCTACGGAGTAATCTAGTGGATTTCTATTGGAATCGCTATCAAAGATTGGATTTTTCTTTAGGCAAGGGACTTCGCTACAAAATGTAGAATCTTTAATATTCCGCTTTAATTAAAGATTTAATTTTTTGTGTTCCGATTAATAATTTAAATAAGTATAAGCTAAGATCCGTTCATGGGTAAACTAATTTGAGCCTGAGCTTGGTCGAAAGCTTCCGATTCTGGAATGCATTGAACGAAAGTGAGGTTTTTGATTTAGCCCGGGCTTGTTCAGTTTTCCTTCAGAGACATGACAGTGGCCAAGATAGCATCAGATGACAACCTTGCAGATCCTTGCACAAAGCCATTGACCCCAAAGGTCTTTGAGAGACATGTGGAGGGCATGGGAGTCAGATTCTTGCGGGAGCCATGTGTAATAGCGGGTTAGACAATTTTTGTACTTCTTAGCATAGCTTTGAGTATTAGTGAAAGATTGTTAGTTTTGAATACAGAAAAGCTATGGTTCATATCAAAAACTAATATCCACAGATGACATATCATTTTGCTTTAGTATTAAATTTTTCCATTATATCATCGAACTAGATAACGGGGTGTGGAAAAACACAGTAGATACCGTTATTGGTTAAAGTATTGATATATAAAAAGTATACTCGTAACTGAGATAGTCTGAACATACTATCGGTATTGGTTATCGTGTGGTTTGGAAATTAGTTTATCTAGACTAATTAAAATCACACGGATATGCCCGAGGCATATTGAGCACGACCAGTTTGGATAGAATTGACTGGTACTGATCGGCGTAGTCAATTCGGTCCTAGTATTCAGTCTCTCAATCTCGAGATTTGGACGGGCGTGGGAGTTAGATATCATATGCTTTGATGTGCCAAAGAGTGCGCTCAATTGAGGCCGATATCTCGGTAGGTTGGGTATGTGGTGTTTAGTTTTTTACATTCCGTTGCTAGTCAGAGGAATCCATGTACCGGTTCGCCGGGTTGATGGTGCTCCTGAGATGAGCTCGTAAGGTTTATTGTACTAAAACAGGCCAGTGGACTTTACATTCGGTATAATAAGAAACTCAAGTGGCACAATTCTTGGATACTAAGAAGTCGGTGAACTAGTTTGTGAGTAAATTGATAAACCGACGAGCACTAGATCTTCGATGTGGGGAGATAGAAGAAAATAAATTGGCGCGATCTAAAGTCATTTTTTAGCGGTAGTTCCATAATTGGTCCGTTAGTGGTACGACTAATTATCTGTTTGACTAATCGATAAAGTGAATTAATCAATCCTAAAAGTTTAATTAATATTTAATTGACAAAATGGATTAAGAAAATTAATTCTATATGAATTAATTAATCCTAAGGGTTCGATAAAATTAAATTAACGAAGTGGGTTAAAGAAATAATTCGAAAGGATCGATTGGAGTTGACTAGTCTAGGAAAGACTAAGGGGTCAACGAAAGTCAAACTAAAAGGCCCACTAGGTCTCATTAGAAGCTACCTATAAATATCCCTTGTTAGGCATTTGAAGACATAAGGAAACTTCAAGGGCACTTAACCTAGTAAGAGAAAGTCTAGTCTAGAGAGAGAACTTTGTCTTCCTCATTAAGTTCTTTCTCGAAGTCGACTAGGATAGCTTTCTTCTTCGAAAAGAATACTCAGCCCGTTAGTCCCTCGATATTATTTTCTGATTTGTGCAGCTTGGATTCGCGGCAATTTATTTTTTCCAGGCACCGATCAGTTTCTGAAGAGAGAGTTTGGTGACTCCTCAGATTCCCGACAAGCTTGATCCGAGGTCACGACATTGATCTCAGTTCTTTGATTGGTGATCCATCGTCGGCCATCTCCAGATCGTGGCTGAGATTTGTAGGTTGTCCGGCGAGTGGGGTGGTGGCCAGCGGCTTCTAGCGTAGATCATCTGGCAAGATCTGTTTTGACAGATCTTGAGTTTTTTAGAAGTGGGTTTCTTTTGGCTTTCTTCGTTTTGCTTTGGGCTACTCCGTAGACACTAGCACACACAAGTTCAGAGTCGATTTGGAGTTGTTCTTCGAACTTCTTGTGGAATTCTCTTGCCCAAAGAATTGGTTTTCTTTATTGCTTAGGACATCGCTACAAAGTTATAAACTTTAAAGTTTCCATTTTTAATTTAAAGTTTGAATCATTGTGTCCCGATTTAATAAATTAAATAAGTAAAAGCCTAGATTCGTTCAGGGGAAAATGAATTTGAGCCTGAGCTTTGTCGAAGGTTTCCAATTCTGGAATGCATTGCACGAAAGTGAGATTTTCGATTTAGCCCGGGCTTGTTCTGTTTTCCTTCAAATTGGTATCAGAGCGAGTGTTTTGGCTTTATGCTTATTTAATTTATTTCACGGCTTTATTTTGGCATTATTATTTTTGTCGAAATGTTTAAATAGGTGGTTATTAGTTTCCCGCCTATTATGGTAGAATTTATTTTTTCATTCATAAACCCCGGGACATGTCCGGGCTCGTATTGGTTTTGAATGGAAATGTCTGTAATAGTAATAACCATGAGCTGGAAGCCGTGTAGGATTAGATAAATCTTGTAGTAGGATTTAATCTAATGTTGTCCTCTTTAAATTCCTAAAAAAATGCCTTGTATATAGGAATTTATGTATTATGACGAAGACGTTATTTTTGGTAACTTATATTCGCGGGTTTTGGTTTCTCATAATTTTGGGTGATTCCTAATTACGTAGTAAACCAAGAAAACTCTGGCAAATCGAGAGGAATCCAAATAATGAGTGGGAGCGACATAACAGGACGTGTCACCGAGGCGTCAAGGAATCAACTTTAGAGAAGGCCATAATAGTCAGGAAATTTTATTTCATTAATTTCCCGTATTTATGTCTTTTCGTTGATTGTGTGTTTTTTATTTATTTGCATAAACGAAAACCAAACCATTTTAAAACTTAAAGTGCAATTAACTAAGGTAGATTATTCGCATATTAAAACTCCAACGGTTTTATAGGTGCGAATATCCATAGTTAAGATATTGCATGTTAAAAGGTAAAAATCTTCAAACTTAAAAATCTAAGTGGGAGCAGATTGGTAAATATCCTCATGACCTCCATTATGGGTTTATTGATGAAGTGGTTAAACTTACGTGTTGCCTTAGACCTCCTTCCCTATTGGATTAGTTTTCAACCACAGATATCCCGGAATGAATTTCTAAAGGGATGACTATAATGAGTTTAATTGGAGAAAGTTGCAACACCCTCGCGTAATGGCATTAGTATCCTAAGTAACAAACTTCGAAGTCACGTAATGGCATACACTTAGTGTACCATTTTTAGTATCCCTCCCATCGAGGTTACGCTATCTTCGTGTATGGCTAAAATCATTTACAAATGATCTTATGATCAATGAAATTAATAGTAAATCCCAGTGTGAAAATTGTCAATGGAGATTATATTGTGATATATGTCAATGGCGATCAGTTTCTGGTGAGAGAGTCCAGCGACTATTCAGATTCTCGGCGTGCTTGATCCGAGGTCGCGAAGTTGATCTCAGTTCTTTGATCTGTGATCCGTCACCGACCTTGTCCAAATCGTGGCTGGGATTTGTGGGTTTTCGGGCGAGTGGGGTGGTGGCCGGCGGCTTCCATCGCAGATCATCCGGGCAAGATCTGCTTCGATATATCTTGAGTTTTTTTGAAGTGGGTTTCCTTTAACTTTCTTCGTTATGCTTTGGGTTACTCCGTAGACACTAGCCCATACTAGTTCGGAGTCAATTTGGAGTTATTCTTCGGGCTTCTTGTAGAATTTTCTTACCCGAAGAATGGGTTTTCTTTATTCCTTGGGCATTCGCTACAAAGGTATAAACTTTAAAGTTTTTTCTTTTAATTTAAAATTTGAATCTTTGTGTCCCGATTTAATAAATTAAATAAGTATATGCCTAGATCCGTCCAGGGGAAAATGAATTTGAGCATGAGCTTTGTCGAAAGTTTTTGATTCTGGAATGCATTTCACGAAAGTGAGATTTTCAATTTAGCCCGGGCTTGTTCTGTTTTCCTTCACACAGTAGATCTTATTTTTGGTTAAGTCATGATATATAAATAAGGCTCGTAACTGAGACAGTTTGGACACACTGTTGGTTTAACTTATTATGTGATTCTGTAATCGGTTTGTCTAAACTAATTGAATTATATAGATATGCCCAGAGCATATTGAGCATGACCGTTGAGGATTGAATTAACTTGTACTGATCGTTAGTAGTTAATTCGGTCATTGTATTCTATCTCTTAATCCCTAGACTAGAACAGGCATGAGGATTAATCATAGTATACTTTGATATACCAAAGAGTGAGGTCACCTGAGGCCAATAATCTCGGTAGGTTGGGTGTGCGTATTTGATTCCTTTGTGTGCTGTTACTTGTTGAAAGGAAACCATATACCAGTGTGTCCGGGTTGATGGTGCTCCCGAGATGAGCTCGTAATGTTTATCATATTAAACCCCGCTGATGGACTTATATCTGGTATAGTAAAAAGGTCAAGTGGTACTAATCTCGGATATCAAATAATTAGTTTATTTATCAGTAAATTAATTAATTAACCAGCAATGTATCTTTGATATGAGAAGATTAAAGAATAATTAATTTAGTGGTTTTGGAAGCAATTCTGGTTTGGATGGTAGTGCCATAATTAATCCGTTAGTGTATGATTAGTTATGATTGGGTAATTGACAAAGGTAGATTTAATTAATTAAGTAATTAATTAATCCTTCTGTCAATTGGTTGTGAATCAGTACAGGAACTGGATTAAGGATAACTGAATCCTTGTGTCAGTTGGATGTGAATCAGTCCAGGAATAGGATTAGTGTAAAACACAAACCCGATATGAAGACCAATCTTAAGCTAACTTAAGGTCTCTTTTGTACCTCTATGAATAGACATAGAGGGTCAGCAATACAACACACATGAAACTTAGAGAGAGAAAGAGAAGAAAACTTCTTAAGAAATCTTTCTAGATAATCGTGCGTGAAATCCTAGAGTACGGGGACAGTGCGTGAAACTTGACGGCGTCGGCGGTGTTGGAGTTGAATGCATAAGCTATGCTTTTATTGTACATTTTCCCAGTTAATATATCGATTTATGTTTTAGTTATATTTTGTTGTGCATTATTTGTCCATTTATATTATGTAGTTAGATGATGAGGTGTCTTGTGTGACACAGTAGCTCTCATCATTGGTTAAAAGACATAATATATAAATGAGGTTCGTAACCAAGATAGCTTTGGACAAACTATCGGTTTAGGTTATTATGTGATTCGGATAATTGATTTGTCTAAACTGATTGAATCATATAGATATACCCGGGGCGTATTAAACTTGACCATTTAAGAATGATTTTTCTTGTACTGATTTCATAAACAAATCGTTCTTAGTATTCTATCTCTTAATCCCTAGACTCGAGCGGGCATGAGGATTAGGCATAGTGTACTTTGATCTGCCAATAGGTTAGATTTATTGTGGCCAATAATATCGGTAGGTTGGGTGAGCGTGTTTAGTTGCTTGGTGTACTGCTGCTTGTCGAAAGGAAACCATGTACCGGTGCGTCTGGGGTGATGGTGCTCCCGAGATGAGCTCGTTATGTTTATTATACTAAACCCAGCTGGTGGACTTATGTCCAGTATAGTAAAAAGATCGAGTGGTACTAGTCTAGGAATAAAAAAAGTTAATAAATTAATTTATCAATAAATTAATAAATTAACGAGCACTATATCTTTGATGTGGAGAGATTATGAATAAATTAATTAAGTTGTTCTGGAAGCAATTCTGGTGTAGGATGGTAGTGCCAAAATTAATCCGTTAGTGGTACGATTAATTTTGTAATCGGTTAATTGAATAGGTAGAATTAATTAATTGATTAATTATTCCTATGGGTTAATTAAGTAATTAACAAAGTGGAATTAATTAATTAAGTCTTAAGTTTCAATTAGAATTAGAAAATCCTAGAGATTAGGAAATCTAATTGGATTTGGTTTATCCTTTTAGATTGTTACCTAATTGGATTTGGAAACTAATTAATTACCTAAACCCATTAAGAAGACCAATCCTAAACCAACTTGGGGTCTCTCTTGTAACTCTGTATATAGACAAGGGATTAGCTATTCCATAAGATACAATTCATAAGTTTTCAAGACAAGAAAACTAGAGAGATAAAATCCTAGAGAGAGAAATAAATCTTCTCTCTCATAGTCGGATTTTGTAGGCTAAATTGCGGCTGGTTTTATTCTCCATTGGTGGCCGAATTTTGGCCTGTTAAATTGGTAGCGCGTGTAGCTTTCTCTCTCTCCAGGCGGTGCGTTTATTGTACGTGCCAGGGGCAGCGGTGCTGGAATTTTCTGGCAGGTTGATTGTGGTGATTAGCTGATCAAATTGCTGGTTAGATTGCTGCCTACACATCATACAAGCAAAGTCTTGAGGCATACAAGAGAATCACCTGAGTGTACGCTTCAATAGGTAATTCTTATGTTTCCATTTAATTAAGAATTTTTGTTGCGTGATAAATCAAATAAGTACAAATCCAGATCCTGTGCAATATTATTTAAAGCAAGGGTTGGAATAGCGATTGTGCTAGAGTCTAGACCTAGCCAGAGATTCCGATTCTGGAATGCATAGCACGAAAGTGAGTTTCTGGCTAGGCCCGGGCAGATAATCTTTCAGGTGGCGAGTGGATTACACGAAGACGGTGACTTTCTCTGTTCATTTTTTGGCAGTGGCGTACGGTGGTTCGGTAATCCTAGAGCGGTGGTGCGTTTTTCGAAGCGCAGGTGTTTTGTGCTGATTCAGTTTGTTTGGTAGATAGTTGCCCACACAACTTCTATACGAGTCTTGAGACATACAAGAGAAATTCTCGAGGACACGCTTCAAAAGATCAATTCTAATCTTCCGATTTAATTTGGTTTTGTATTTTGTATGCGTGACAAATCGAATAAGGTAAACTAAGATCCTATGTTTGTGTGATATTTCAAAAGAGTTTGAATCGTATTACACGAGTATCTGGGTTTGATTAAAAGTTTTCGATTCTGGAATGCATAGGATGAAAGTGAATTTTTTATCCGATCTGGACAGATAATTCCTTCAAATATGTTGGACCAAAAAAGTAAATTCGCCAAACATGGTGGACCAAAATTGCATATTTTCCAACACCAATGTATAAACAAAGATTAAGTGTAACATAAACTATTACTCATGGTGGCTAGCCTTTCTATTTATAGAGGTGAGAGAGGTAGTGTGGCTGGCCATGCTAGGGTTACAAAGACCCTTTCTTCTCAGAGTTTGAATTTCAATAGAAATCCAAACTAGAGAAGGGGTAAACTACTAGCCTAGTATGAACACTAACTCTATCTAGTGTGAACACTAGTTGGCATTATTTTTCTAATATTATCCTATAAGAATAACAAATTATTTGCTAAAAATAAAGTAATGGTGGGCTTAAGTTGCCCCATTTGGGTCTAAGTTTACAACCTAATAGTTGTCCTAGGCTCTATCTGGATAACCACTTTAAAAACATTTAAGGGTTTTAAGATATAAAAAAATTTATAAAATGTGTTTGGATAAAAAAATGTGATGGTTTTAATTTTTTTTATAAAAATAATGACTTGTTAAAACACTTATTGAAAAACAAGTACGGGTTAAAACAATACACGGGTCTTTTTCTCTTCTATCTTCAATTCGCTTCCCATCTTCAGAATCTTCAGATGTCTCTCCAAGTTTTCTCTCGTGGCTCGTCAGAGACCACTGGAACACAATCTCTAAAGATGGCGAGTGAAGAAGCCATAGTTAAGAACGACGTCGAATTGGATTAGGAGGAGGAGGAAGTAGGAGAAGAAGTGGAAAAGCTAGAGGCTGAGGTGAACGAAATGGCTGATAAAATACTCAACTACAGAACCACTCACTCAGATCAACTCAAGTCCACTCTTTCCTCCATTCTCATTTCCCAGTGGCCAATTCTTCCTACCCTTTCTGATTCTAGTTCAAAATCCCAACCTTAGCCCCCTGGTGACCCCAACCCATGTGCATTTTCAGCACCTCACTTTTAGGTTTGTTACATAGCAATTTCTATGGAAATTTCTTTACTTTTCTGAATAATCAAAGTGGAAGTTGTACTTATTTGTCTTAATTTTGGGATTCCCAATCCTTTTTCGTTGTGGGTCTGTGATCAATTAGCTGACTTTGATTTTATGCTTCTATTGTTAGGTTTGACTGCTAAAGCTTTGGTTGTATTAAACTTTATCCCAGTTAATATATCAATTTAATGTTTGGGATTATATATTGTGCATGTTTAGTCCATTTATATTATGTAGTTAGATGATGAGGTGTCCTGTGTGACACAGTAGATCTCATCATTGGTTAAAAGATATAATATATAAATGAGGTTCGTAACCAAGAAAGTTTTGGACAAGCTGTCGGTTTAGGTTATTATGTAATTCAGATAATTAGTTTGTCTAAACTAATTGAATCATATAGATATGCCCAGGGCGTATTGAACTTGACCATTTAGAATGATTTGCCTTGTACTGATTTAATAGACAAATCATTCTTAGTATTCTATCTCATAATCCCTAGACTTGAGCAGACATGAGGATTAGACATAGTGTACTTTGATCTACCAATGGGTGAGGTCAATTGTGGCTAATAGTCTCGGTAGGTTGGGTGCGCGTGTTTAATCACTCAGTGTGCCGCTTGTCGAAAGAAAACCATGTACCATGCGTCTGGGGGATGGTGCTCCAGAGATGAGCTCGTTATGTTTATTATACCAAAATCGACCTAGGATAACAATGATAATAAAACTGACTAAAAGATAAACTTACAAATCTTGTAGACAAGAGCCACCATAATAAAAGAAATCCCGAAAGCTGAAGTGTTGATGATGTAGAATGATAATGAATAATAAAATTGACTAAAAGATAAACTTACAAATCTTGTAGACACGAGCCACCTTAATAAAAGAAATCCCGAACGCTGAAGTGTTTATGATGTAGACTGATAGTGATAATAAACACCGAGATATGATCCTTACGATTCTGATATATTATTCTCAAAAAATTCTCAAAGTGCTGACACAAAAAAGAGTGTCTAGAGAGCTAAGAGTAGTCAAAAGAGTTCTGAAAGTTCTGCCCATCCTTCTAACTTACATTCTAATTTATAGAATCCAAATCCTACTATGCTAAGATATTGATGATCCAGACTATGGTCCATCACTATTGAATACCACTATCGAATACTATTACAAAATTGAAAATACATGCCTCCAAATGGGTCTGATTTACTAATGATCTTGACATAAAGTATCCTTAGTGCCTGCTTTATATTCAAATGGGTCTGCTTTACTACTGATCTTGACATAAAGTATCTCTGCTTTAGGGCTGAGATTGACACAAAGTTTATCCTGACACAAAGTAAAGTTGATCCTAACATAAAGTAGGAATAGAGTAGATTCCTTGGAACTTTGTCAAAAGTGGCATCCGGCTGGAACATATTTGAGGAGATATACCCGGTAAGATTAATTCTAATCAGAGAACTAATATTCTATTTCCAAGTAGTCTTCATCTTCATAATCTGATGAAAATTCATCTAAGGTAAAAGTATGTTCTGGATAAATTGGATAGAAGCAAAGTTGGACTTTAGACAGCTGACCATCTTCATTAATTTGTAATGACTTAATTCTTGTCCTGTTAAAAAGTTTGTTGTTCTCCTTCCATTGTCTGCCAAAGGATAGTTGATTCATTAATCCTTTTTTAACTATTTGCGTACCAATTTCTCTGTTTAAAACCTCACTGGTACAATTCTTCTTTTTGTCAGGCATAGGAAATCCTCGTGATTTAAGTTTTTCATCAAGCTTATCCGGGCAATATTCCTGCAGCTGAAAAAAATGAGAGCGATTAGAAAATTTTGGGGGTTTTTTTTTTTTTATAACTCAAAACGTTCCAGTACTAAATTGGATTCCACATGATCGGAAGAAGCTCCGTGGCTAGAAGTTCCTTTAAAACTACTAGATTTTTCTTTAACCTTCTTAAACTCCAAGAATTCTTGGTATTAAAGAAATTCATTTTCCTGGTAAAGTTTTTGCTTTAAAGATATGGCCGAAGCAGATTGGGTAACCTGACCCTATCCGGTATTGAATACCTCTTTTCTCACAGGAGTCTGATCTGATGATTGTACTGGGACTTTTCCAAATGGTACTGAATTCTTGTGGATTAACTTTTGTTCCTCAAAATAAACCTGTACAGTATCCTGGTTTACCTTAAGCGCAATCCACCACTTTATCTTAAATTATCGGATGAGAGAGAGTGGCCTAGGCTTCAGAAAGGACTGAGTTAATTTAAAATTCCAACAGAGGATCCATGAAAGCTTGAGATTGAAGTGGAACTGAATTATTTTGCCAAATTCTAGGACAACCAAATCTATCTTTCCATGGAATAATTGCCAAACCTTCTTGGCATCAGGAGGATAAACTTCTTCACTGGCTTCATAATACTGCCACCATTCATAAAACCATAAAGGAATACTGTTGAAATCTGTCCTATGCGTTTTATGAATTGTGTAGAACCAAGAGTGATTGAAGGGTCTGAAAAGAAATCCTTTAAACCATGCTTCTTTGTAACCCTCATATGAATATCCTGGAGGATCATAAGAGCCGCCAAAGTGAAATTTACCAGTTGCTGATCCAGCTAAGTCTATCCAATCTCTCCTGCTCAAGATTTTTCTGATAACAGCCTTGGAATACATAATGACTGAATTGGTTGGTGTATCCATGGTATGGTGGATATCCACTGATCTTGAATGTTCACGAATGTACTGATAATACCGCAAATCCTTTGTTGGTGCAGAAAAGATCCAATATTGTTTATCTTGAAACATATTAAAGACATAACCTAACAAATCTTGATATTCCAAAGGGTTATGGTGTCGGGTGAGAGTTAAGTGTTCCACATGAGGTTTAGTTTCACAACATGGAGGATTAGGGTTAAATGGATGTGTGGATTGAGCATTCTGGGCTGGATTCTGTTGTCGAGGAGTAAGTACTAGTTGACCAGAAGGATAAGGAAAGTCAATACTAGACTTTTGTGGAGGGGATTGTTGTAATCTTGCTGAGGGATTTGAGGCAGCTTGAACATAAGTAAGAGGTGAAAAATCCTGAAGAGACTGAAATCGATTAGAAGTAGACGGAGCGGTTTGATTTTTCATGAAGTCTTTGACCGTAAGGGTGTTATTCTTTGTGGGCTGGGAACTCATCCTTGGAACCTGTCAAAAATTCTCTGGTTAAGAAATCAGGTAAAGAATTGGAATCTCCTTTGATGTGTTCAATATCCAAATCAAATACAGATAAAATTAACTACCATCTTACAAATATTTGTTTTGAAACTAAATTCTTTACATCCTTTTGTAAAACATCTTTGGTTGGTTTGCAATCCACTTTTAAAAGAAACTTTTTGTTTATAAGATCATCTTGAAATTTAGAAATGCAAAGAACAATAGATAAAATTTCTTTTTTAACTGTAGAATAATTCTTCTGAGGTCCAAGCCATAATCCTGAATGATATCTTACCAATTGATCATTTGATTCAGACAGTAATCTCTGTTTAAGAATACCACCATAACTTATATCAGATGCATCCATTTCTACAATCATAAATGCCTGACGGTATGGAATAGTAATAAGTGGTAAAGCTTTTATCCTTTGTTTTAATAATTTTACTATGGCAGTATGGTCTTCTGTCCATGCAGGTGGATTCTTTTGCAACCTTTTATATAAAGGAGCACATATCTCTCTTAGTTTTTGAAAAAAATCATAGACATAATTCAAACAACCTAAGAACCTTTGTAATTGAGTTTTATCTTTAATTCATCCAGAAAGCTTTCTGTAAACTCTAAAGATCTTTGAATAGGGATAAGTATCCCTTTGTATATATTATGACCCAAAATTACTATAGAGTCATAAAAAATTAAGTGAGGAAAATACTATCTATGTATACTATAGAGAAATTAGTATAAGGATTTAATATGTCATTCATTATTTTCTTGAATTCTGAATGGGAGTTTTTCAATCCAAAGGGCATCACATTCCACTCGTAATGACCAAATAGAGCTGTAAAAGCAGTTTTATATCTATCCTTTGGTTCAATCTGGATCTGCCAAAATCTTGATTTCATATCAAATTTTGAGAATAATTTTGCATTATAAATCTTTTTTAATAAATCTCATTTATTAGGAATAGAGTATCTAATCCATTGTAATACTTTAGTAAGAGATTTATAATTGATGACTAATATGGGGACTCCCCTTTCCTTTTCTACTTGATTTTAAACATAAAATGCTGCACAGCTCCAAGGAGATTTAGATAGAGTAATTAATCCTTTGTGTATTAATCCTTCAATTTCCTTTTTACATGTGTCTAATAAGTCTGAGTTCATTTGTATAGGTCTAACTTTTGTAGGTATACTTCTTTCATTGAAATCCTTTTCATATGGTAAACTTACTAAATGTTTCTTTCTATCCCAAAAAGCATTAGGAAGGTCTGAACATACTTCTTTTCTTATTTTTTCTTCTAAATGCTTTGTTTTATCTTTTATTCCTAAGTCTTGTAATTGTTTCTCGATTCTAACATAACTTTTTTCTTCTTTAAGAAATTTAATCTTTTTTGATATTATATTAATAGTATAAATTTGTTGGTAAATAGAGTTACTTTGTAATAATAATAATTCTTTCGGTTTTATTGGAGATAAAAACCTAAAAAAAACTGTGGATCCCATTATTTTAGTACCAATTCCTTGTTCATCATCCCCAAAAGGATAAATATGTGTTAAAAAGGGAGTTTTTAACATAGCTTGAATATTCAAATTTTCTACGACAATAAAATGGTGTTTAAAACAAAATTCTTCATTACATATGGAAGTTTAACTAACTTACCTTTGACCTTTAAGGGTATACCATCTGCTGTAAGCAAAGATTCTTTTGTTGGCACATAATATTTTGTTGTATTAATCCATCTCTAATACAACTTTGATCTGTACCACTATCAATCATAGTCGTTATAGTCAGGTAATCCTGTGACAAATTTTTCTTTCCATATTGGAAAATTACTATCAGGTCTTTTTAATACATGAGTTAGGAACATATCATTATACCATCTAAAATCAGATAAACTTGGGCATCTTAAATTAGTCAAAAACATCTTTGAAAAAGTCAATGTTTCGTTAGGATTTCCAACAAAATGCATAGCTATTGTATAAATCAAGAAATCACAATAATCATTTGTATTCGTAATATTTCATTCTGCATCTTCTTCGAATCTCATATGATCTATTATAGACATCTTATCTTAGGAATTTAAGGAATTATCCCACCAATATTTTAACTGACCTGTAAATCCGGTGATAATTAAAAGACATGCATCTTTTTCTGACATATTTTTCAATCTATATGCCGTTTTTGCCATTCCAATTTCTTGTAAAGTATTCAAAATTTCATACTCACTCCTACCATCTATGTTCCAGTTAGTTAAAGAGTTTCCATCATAACTGTTAGATCTAAATTTTGCCCTTTCTTCATACTGAATATCTGGTGGTGTTGGTCAAGGATAATAGGTTCTTGTTTCTTTTTTTTCCAATTATTCCTATTTGTATATCTAGATTGTCTTCTCATCCTATTGATAGTATGTGGTATTTCTTCTAATATATCTTATTCTATGTCATTTATTTGTTGTATGATGTTATTATCAGAATCATAATTACTATCAGAATCCTCTGAATCTAATTCTTTATTTATCATATTTATTTTTGAAGGACCTGAAGCAAGATTAGAATTCAATTTTTCTAATGTTTGTTATATTTTTTCCATTAGAGGTGTTTGTAATCCACTAGAAGGGAGTTTTATTTTATCTCTTTCGGTAATTAATACATTAGGTTGAAAATGTGGAAAATGAATGACTATCAGGAAATTTTTGACTAAGCCGAGGTAAAGATTTAATATCTACTGAAAAAGAGTCTAATTGTTTAGTAATATGATGTAATACTACAATTGAATAATTATGCTGCATATGTAATTTTCTTATATCTTTCATCTTAACAGATTCATCATTATCTTTTCCAGTTTTGAATGGAGATGAAGTTAATTCACGCTAACCTGTATCGATCTTCAGTGTATTTAATGGAGGATAAGTCTGTGCTACTATTGTTCCATCCCCTAATTTCCATTTTTTTGCTAAATTTGTTTGTACATTAATATGAGATAATGTATATACATTTTTTATATCCATTTGAGTAAAATAATATTCTAACCATGTATAGAAATTAAACGGAGTATTATGCCTTTTTACATCCATTATCTATTCTCTTTGTAATTTATCTTGATTTTGAGAATCTAATTGTAGATACCAAACTCTCTGTTCTAAATACTCATCATCTTCTAAATCCTCTATCAATTTATCAAAATTTATAGTGGTTACTTTAGTAATAACATTAATACCTCCCCGCATCTGAGAAGCGATGTGAGACAAGGGTGGAGAGTGATAAGAATTTATTTCTGGAACTGGATTTTTATGGTAAACTTGAGTTTTTGTGAAATCCTCAATACTGGATGTCGATCTTCTATGAGTTTGGAAAGGAATGTCACTTGAGCTAGAAGGATTATATCTAAAAGAATTAAACCTAACTAAAATTGTACCATTCTCTTCTTCTATTATTTGTGAGACTTCCCTACGTTCAATGTTTCTACATGATTGCTGATTTTCAACCAGAAATTCTTCTTGGATTGTTATTTCATTCCATTTTAATCTTTTGGGAGTATAAGTTTTTGAGTATTCATCATCTATTTGTAATAAGACAGTTTCTTCTTTAACTGTGGGATACATTCTAAATTTAGGATTCAACTAACTACTCATTAATTTATAGTAAATTCTATACATTACCACAAACTGTTCTGCCAATTTTTCAAATTCATCTCCTTGTATGTGAATATCTAAAATAAGAGAATTCAATATTAATGGATCTGTCAATGATACTGAGAAATTAGGAGCGCATTTAAAAAATATGGGACCATTACAAATATTAGTTTGAATTAAAGCCAACAAAGAAGTCTTATATATTTTTAATCTCTTATCTCTTAATGCTACATAGATGGGCGTATCGACACCAATATGAACTAAAGGTTTAATTGTTATCTGAATTAATCCAAAATGAAAAAATCTATATCGTTTATCCAAATAATTTTAAATTGAAATATTAGACAATAATGATGAAGAATGAAATTTTTCTTGAATATTCAGTGTTTCTTCATGTGTTTTAATACTAAAAACAGTTTTAAAATCTAAATATCCTATCTTATAAATTGTTTCTATATTCTCTTCTGGAATAGACCAATCACTAAAACTACAATGAATAATTTATTCTTTACTTTGAATAATCCTTTTAGAATTATTATTATTATTATTATTATTATGCAGGATTTTTCTTCCACATGAGGTTTAGTTGCACAACATGGAGGATTAGGGTTAAATGGAGATGTGGATTGAGTATTCTGGGCTGGATTCTGTTGTCGAGGAGTAAGTACTGGTTGACCAGAAGGATAAGGAAAGTGAATGCTGGACTTTTGTGGAGGGGATTGTTGTAATCTTGCGGAGGGATTTGAGGCAGCTTGAACATAAGTAAGAGGTGAAAATTTCTGAAGAGAATGAAATAGGTTAGAAGTAGACGGAGCAGTTTGATTTTGTTAGTTTTGAATACAGAAAAGCTATGGCTTGTATCAAAAACTAATATCCACAGTTGACATATCATTTTGTTTCGGTATAAATTTGTTCCTTTATATCATAGAACTAGATAACGGGGTGTGAAAAGACACAGTAGATACCGTTATTGGTTAAAGTATTGATATATTAAAAGTATGCTCGTAACCAAGATAGTCTGAACATACTATCGGTATAGGTTATCGTGTGGTTTGGAAATTAGTTTATCTAAACTAGTTTAAATCACACGGATATGCCCGGGGCATATTGAGCACGACCAGTTTGGATATAATTGACATATACTGATCGGTGTAGTCAATTCGGTCCTAATATTCGGTCTCTCAATCCCGAGATTAGGACGAGCGTGAGAGTTGGATATCGTATGCTTTGATTTGCCAAACAGTGCGGTCAATTGAGGCCTATACCTCGGTAGGTTGGGTATGCGGTGTTTAGCTTCTTAAGTGCCGTTGCTAGTCTGAGAAATCCACGTACCTGTTCGCCAGGTTGATGGTGCTCCCGAGATGAGCTCGTAAGGTCTATAATACTAAACCCGGCCGGTGGATTTTATGTCCGGTATAATAAAAGGACGAGTGGTACTAATCTCGGATATCAAGAAGTCGGTGAATTAATTTGTCAGTAAATTGATAAACCGACGAGCACTAGATCTTTAATGTGGGGAGATAGAAGAAAATATAATGGCACGATGTAAAGTCATTTTCGAGCGGTAGTTCCATAATTAGTCCTTTAGTGGTATGACTAATTATGCATTTGACTAATTGACAAGGTGAATTAATTAATCCTAAAGGTTTAATTAATATTAATCGACAAAGTGAATTAAGAAATTAATTCTATTTGAATTAATTAATTCTAAGGGTTCGATTAAATTAAATTAACAAAGTGGGTTAAAGAAATTAATTCAAATAGGTCGATTGGAGTTGATTAGTCGGGAAAGACTTAGCGGCCAACGAAAGTCAAATTAAAAGGCCTAACTCGAGAGCCCATTAGGTCTCCTTAGAAGCTCCTTATAAATATCCTTGTTTGGCAAGAAAGACATTAAGGAAACTTGAAGGCCAAGTAAAGCCTAGAGTGAGAAAGTCTAGTCTAGAGAGAGAACATTGTCTTCCTCGTCAAGTTTTCTCTAGAAGTCAACTAGGATAGCTTTCTCTTATTCGGAAAATTCAAGCCCATAGATTGATTCAAGCAGCCCATTGATTTTATTGATTGATCGCCGGGTTTTCTCTTCAGTCCGAGGAGCGGCGGTTCATCTTCTTGAAATTCGACAAGCGACGGTTCATCTTCCTCAAGACCGGTGTGACTGTTCATCTTCCTCAAGTCCGGCGCCGCTGTTCGACTGCTCCAGTCCGGTGCTGCTACCGTGAAATCCTGCTGTCGCCTTTTATTCACCCGACGTAAACGATCATTTCGCCCAGCGCCAGAAATTTCAGTTTGTCTGCTACGCCGATCCGCCGGTTTGGCTGCTTAGCATTGAGCCCGCGTACAGATCGCGATCAGATGATCTGAATTTCGGGATCTGGGTTTTGGTTCATAGGATCGGTGGCTGGTTTTTGAGCGACTTGCACAGGAAGTTATTGGGCAGCTCTAATTATTGGGTAGATTTGATTTTTCCGAAGTGGGTTTCCTTAGGATTTCTTCATTTTGCCGTGGGTAACTCCGTAGATAATAGCCCACACTATTTCGGAGTTGGATCGGAGTAATTCTTTGGATTTCTATTGGAATCGTTATCAAAGATTGGATTTTTCTTTAGGCAAAGGACTTTGCTACAAAAGGTAGAATCTTTAAATATTCCGCTTTAATTAAAGATTGAATTTTTTGTGTCCCAATTAATAAATTAAATAAGTATAAGCTAAGATTCATTCATGGGTAAACTAATTTGAGCCTGAGCTTGGTTGAAAGCTTCCGATTCTGGAATACATTGCACGAAAGTGAGGTTTTTGATTTAGCCCGGGCTTGTTCAGTTTTCCTACAGATTTTTCATGTAGTCTTTGACCGTAAGAGTCTTATTCTTTGTGGGCTGGGAACTCATCCTTGGAACCTGTCAAAAATTCTCTGGTTAAGAAATCAGGTAAAGAATTAGAATCTCCTTCGATATGTTCAATATCAAAATCAAATGCAGATAAAATTACCTGCCATCTTAAAAAATATTTGTTTTGAAACTAAATTCTTTACATCCTTTTGCAAAACATCTTTGGCAGGTTTGCAATCCACTTTTAAAAGAAACTTTTTGTTTATAAGATCATCTTGAAATTTAGAAATGCAAAGAACAATAGATAAAATTTCTTTTTCAACTATAGAATAATTCTTCTAAGGTCCAAGCCATAATCCTGAATGATATCTTACCAATTGATCATTTGATTCAGACTGTAATCTCTATTTAAGAATACCATTATAACCTATATCAGATGCATCCTTTCTACAATCATAAATGCCTGAGGGTGTGGAATAGTAATATGTGGTAAAGCTTTTATCCTTTGTTTTAATAATTTTACTATGGCAGTATGGTCTTCTGTCCACGCAGGTGGATTCTTTTGCAACCTTTTATATAAAGGAGCACATATCTCTCTTAGTTTTGGGAAAAATCATAGACATAATTCAAACATCCTAAGAACCTTTGTAATTGAGTTTTATCTTTTAATTCATCCAGAAAGCTTTCAAGCTTTCTGTAAACTCTAAAGATCTTTGAATAGGGATAAGTGTCCCTTTGTATATATTATGACCTAAAAATCTAATATGTGTATGAAATAACTTAATCTTTGTAGCAGAGACCACTAATCCATTTTTCTTTATGACACTTAAAAATATATGCAAATGTTTAAAATACTGTTCTAAGGAGTCAGAAAAAATTAAGACATCATCTATGTATACTATAGCGAAATTAGTATAAGGATTTAATATGTCATTCATTATTTTCTAGAATCCTGAAGGGGCATTTTTCAATCCAAAGGGCATCACATTCCACTCGTAATGTCCAAATGGAACTGTAAAAGCCGTTTTATATATATCCTTTGGTTCAATCTGGATGTGCCAAAATCCTGATTTCATATCAAATTTTGAGAATACTTTTGCAATATAAATCCTTTTTAATAAATCTCGTTTATTAGGAATAGGGTATCTAATCCATTGTAATACTTTATTAAGAGGTTTATAATTTATGACTAAACTGGGGACTCCCCTTTGCTTTTCTGCTTGCTTTTGAACATAAAATGCTGCACAGCTCCAGGGAGATTTAGATGGAGTAATTAATCCTTTGTGTATTAATCCTTCAATTTCCTTTTTACATGTTTCTAATAAGTCTGAGTTCATTTGTATAGGTCTAGCTTTAGTAGGTATGCTTCTTTCATTGAAATCCTTTTCATATGGTAAACTTACTAAATGTTTCTATCTATCCCAAAAAGCATTAGAAAGGTCTGAACATACTTCTTTTCTTATTTTTTCTTCTAAATGCTTTATTTTCTCTTTTATTCCTAAGTCTTGTAATTGTTCCTCGATTCTAACATAACTTTTTTCTTCTTTAAGAAAATTCATCTTTTTTGATATTATATTAATAGTATAAATTTGTTGGTAAATAGAGTTACTTTGTAATAATAATAATTCTTTCCATTTTATTGGAGATAAAAACCTAAAAAAACTGTGTATCCTATTATTTTAGTTCCAATTCCTTGTTCATCAACCCAAAAAGGATAAATCTGTGTTAAAAAGGGCGTTTCTAAGATAGCTTGAATATTCAAATCTTCTACGACAATAAAATGGTGTTTAAAACAAAATTCTTCATTACATATGGATGTTTAACTAACTTACCTTTGACCTTTAAGGGTATACCATCTGCTGTAAGCAAAGATTCTTTTGTTGGCACATAATATTTTGTTGGTATTATCCATCTCTAATACAACTTTGATCTGTACCACTATCAATCATAGTCGTTATAGTCATTTGATAAGATCCAATTGAGATTGTATTGTAAACTATCCATTTCTGAAAATTCATTTTCTCAATAATAGAAATAAATTTACAATCCTGTGATTGTTTATCTGATAATGATATTTTTGCTAACTGAAATTCTGAGGGGTTAAATTCTGGTGGTGGTGTCACGTATTCTATTATGTTTTTCCCCTTTGATGTACTTGATTTAAGGATAGTTATTTTAGTTTCTAATTCTAAATTTTTTGCTTCAATGTTTAAAACGTCATCCTTTAGTTACTTCATATGATTTTTTAATTGATTAATCTCAGTTTGTAAATCTTTTGTACTATTCTTTCTAAATGAACTATCAGTAGAATAAGTGTGTAATAATTTAAAAATACTAAATGGTTCTATGATTTTAACTGTATCTTGTTCCTCTGTTAATATCAAATCCTTTAACTTAAGTAAATAAGTGGCTTGTAATTCTGAGGGTAGTTCCTGAATTAAATTAAATAAAAGGTGTTTTTGGTCTTTATTGGTATTCTGAGGATTAATTCTGACCATATTAATAGAATTATTACAACTACATTCTGGTTCTTCGAAACTTGATCCTGAAACACTATAAAAATCATCATTATAATCATCTGAATTTTTTTTAATTAAAGAAATCTCATTTGCCAGTTTTCTTTTAAATCTAAATCTAATTCAGCAAATTTATCGAATATTTCATTAATCCTTTTCTTGCTTTTACAATCATTGGACTTGTGTCTCTTTTTCCCATATTTATAACGAATAATATTTTCCTTATTATATTTCTTTTTATATTTTATATTTTTGTAATATTTCTTAGTATTATCATATTTCTGTGAGTCATATTTCTGAGGTTTCTTTCTTCTAGAAACTAGTTTTTTCTGTTTAGAAGCTGTAGAGGGAGCTTTTATTCCAGTTATGCCAAAGGCTTCACAAAACGAGGCTAATTCCCTTCGTTCACTGCTATATTTAGCCTGAAATTTTAAATCCTGACATGCCGTTAAAGCTTCTTTCTTTACAAAGGCAAACAATTGCCCATAAGTCATATCATTAAAATTTATTGATTCTGTACCCATTTCTTTTTGTAGATTCGGCGTCACCTTCTGAGAAAATAAGTTAGGCAATCCTGTGACAAATTTTTCTTTCTATATTGGAGAATTACTATCAGGTCTTTTTAATACATGAGTTAAGAACATATCCTTATACCATCTAAAATCAGATAAACTTGGGCATCTTAAATTAGTCAAAAAAATCTTTGAAGAACTTAATGCTTAATTAGGATTTCCAACAAAATGCATAGCTATTGTATAAATCAAGAAATCACAAGAATCATTTGTATTCGTAATATTTCCTTCTGCATCTTCTTCAGATCTCATATGATCCATTATAGACATCTTATCCTAGAAATTTAAAGAATTATCCCACCAATATTTTAACTGGCCTGTAATCCGGTGATAATTAAAAGACATGCATCTTTTTCTGACATATTTTTCAATCTATATGCCATTTTTGCCATTCCAATTTCTTGTATAGTATTCAAAATTTCATATTCACTCCTACCATCTATATTCTAGTTAGTTAAAGAGTTTCCATCATAACTGTTAGATCTAAATTTTGCCCTTTCTTCATACTCAATATCTGGTGGTGTTGGTCGAGGATAATAGGTTCTTGTTTCTGCTTTTTTCCAATTATTCCTATTTGTATATCTAGATTGTTTTCTCATCCTATTGATAATATGTCGTGGTTCTTCTAATAGATCTTCTTCTATGTCATTTATTTGTTGTATGATGTTATTATCAGAATCAGAATTACTA
Source organism: Knoxia roxburghii (assembly GCA_030378225.1). Taxonomy (NCBI): domain Eukaryota; kingdom Viridiplantae; phylum Streptophyta; class Magnoliopsida; order Gentianales; family Rubiaceae; genus Knoxia; species Knoxia roxburghii. Next base: position 35,592,589 of record CM059415.1, on the reverse strand, counting down.
TCAGAATCCTCAGAATCTAATTCTTTATTTATCATATTTATTTTTGAAGGACCTGGAGCAAGATTAGAATTCAATTTTTCTAATGTTTGTAATATTTTTTCCATTAGAGGTGTTTGTAATCCACTAGAAGGTAGTTTTATATTATCCCATTCTGTGATTAATACATTAGTTTGAAAATGTGGAAATGAATGACTATAAGGAAATTTTTTACTATGCCTAGGTAAAGATTTAATATCTACTGATAAAGAGCCTAATTGTTTAGTTATATGATGTAATACTACATTTGAATAATTATGTTGCATATGTAATTTCCTTCTATCTTCCATCTTAACAGATTCATCAATATCTTTGCCAGTTTTGAATGGAGATGCAGTTAATTCACCCTGAGCTATATCGATCTTCAGTGTATTTAAAGGAGGATAAGTCTGTGGTACTAGCGTTCCATCCCCTAATTTCCATTTTTTCGCTAAATTTGTTTGTACATTAAACGGAGTATTATGCCTTTTTACATCCATTATCCATTCTCTTTGTAATTTATCCTGATATTGAGAATCTAATTTTAGATACCAGTCTCTCTATTCTAAATACTCATCATCTTCTAAATCCTCTATTAATTTATCAAAATTTATAGTGGTTACTTTAGTAATAACATTAATATCTCCCTGCATCTGAGAAGAGGTTGGAGACAAGGGTGGAGAGTGATAAGAATTTATTTATGGAATTGGATTTTTATGGTAAACTTGAGTTTTTGTGAAATCCTCAATACTGGATGTCGATCTTCTATGAGGTTGGAAAGGAATGTAACTTGAGCTAGAAGGATTATATCTAAAAGAATTAAACCTAACTAAAACTGTACCATCCTCTTCTTCTATTATTTGTGAGACTTCCCTACGTTCAATGTTTCTACATGATTGCTGATTTTCAACCTGAAATTCTTCTGGAATTGTTATTTCATTCCATTTAATCTTTTGGGAGTATAAGTTTTCGAGTATTCATCATCTATTTGTAATAAGACAGTTTCTTCTTTAACTATGGGATACATTCTAAATTTAGGATTCAACTGACTACTCATTAATTTATAGTAAATTCTATACATTACCACAAACTGTTCTGTCAATTTTTCAAATTCATCTCATTGTATGTGAATATCTAAAATAAGAGAACTCAATATTAATAGATCTGTCAATGATACTGAGAAATTAGGAGCACAATTAAAAAATATGGGACCATTGCAAATATTAGTTTGAATTAAAGCCAACAAAGAAGTCTTATGTTTTTTTAATCTCTTATCTCTTAATGCTACATATATGGGCGTATCGACACCAATATGAACTAAAGGTTTAATTGCTATTTGAATTAATCCAAAATGAACAAATCTATATCCTTTATCCAAATAATTTTGAATTGAAATATTAGACAATAATGATGAAGAATGAAATTTTTCTTGAATATTCAGTGTTTCTTCATGTGTTTTAATACTGAAAGTAGTTTTAAAATCTAAAGATCCTATCTTATAAATTGTTTCTATATTCTCTTCTGGAATAGACCAATCACTAAAACTACCATGAATAATTTCTTCTTTACTTTGAACATTCCTTTTACAATTATTATTATTATTATTATTATTATGCAGGATTTTTTCTCAGTATATTTGCCATAATGATACACTAAAATTTTAACACAACCAGCGTATTATAGTGGGAACAGTGAGAAACTTCACCTGGAACACCGAGCACTTTCTATGCTACAAGGCTTACCAACGGACTTACGAGCTTACTACCACCTTACCAAGCACTAAGATTACAATGATGATGTTACTATGAAAGTGTAAGAATAAATGGCTCTGATACCAAAATCGACCCAGGATACCAATGATAATAAAACTAACTAAAAGATAAACTTACAAATCTTGTAGACAAGAGCCACCTTAATAAAAGAAATCCCGAACGCTGAAGTGTTGATGATGTAGAATGATAATGATAATAAACACCGAGATATGATCCTAACAATTCTGATATATTATTCTCAAAAAATTCTCAAACTGATGATACAAAAGAGAGTGTCTAGAAAGCTAAGAGTAGTAGTTCTGAACGTTCTGCCCATCCTTCTAACTTACATTCTAATTTATAGAACCCAAATCCTACTATGCTAAGATATTGATGATCCAGACTATGGTCCACCATTATTGAATACTATAACAAAGTTGAAAATAGATTGAAGGAACACTGAACAAGCCCGGGCTAAATCGAAAACCTCACTTTCGTGCAATGCATTCCAGAATCGGAAGCTTTCAACCAAGCTCAGGCTCAAATTAGTTTACCCATGAATGGATCTTGGCTTATACTTATTTAATTTATTAATCGGGACACAAAAGATTCAATCTTTAATAAAAGCAGAATTTAAAGATTCTACCTTTTGTAGCGAAGTCCCTTGCCTAAAGAAAAAAATCCAATCTTTGTTGCGATTCCAATAAAAATCCAAAGAATTACTCCGATCCAAACTCTGAAATAGTGTGGGCTATTATCTACGGAGTTACCCACGGCAAAATATAGAAAACCCAAGAAACTTGCTTCGCAAGAAACTCAAAACTGCCCTGCGAATCAACCCCTATGCTGCCGCTAATGAAAACTGATTCAACCCCTTTGATCGGACTCCAAAACCCGCCATGATCTACACTACTACTGCTGTGGATCACCAAGATAATCAAGAGATCAACACAACAGCAGCAGGATCAGCACGCAAGCCAGGAAGCCGATCGTTGGAACTGGGCGAAGATGATGAACCCGCGGCGGAACTGGGCGAAGATGATGAACCGACGGCGGCGCTGGGAAGGAAAAACCAGCGGTAAAACAACAGCAATAAAACTAGGGTTTTTGGGCTTGAGTTTTTCGCAACGAAGAAAGCTTTCTTAGCTGACTTCGAGAAGAAGTTTCGACGAGGAAGACGAACTTCTCTCTCTAAGCTAAACTTTCTCTCACTACCCGTTACTTGGGTATCAAGTTTCTTATTTCTTTTCTTTCCCAATAAGTTGTATTTATAAGGAGCTTCTAAGGAGACCTAATGGGCTCTCGAGTTAGGCCTTTTAATTTGACTTTCGTTGACCGCTAAGTCGTTCCCGACTAGTCAACTCCAATCGACCCATTTGAATTAATTTATTAAACCCACTTTGTTAATTTAATTTAATCGAACCCTTCGAATTAATTAATTCATATAGAATTAATTTCTTAATTCACTTTGTCGATTAAATATTAATTAAACCTTTAGGATTAATTAATTCACCTTGTCGATTAGTCAAATGCACAATTAGTCGTACCACTAATGGACCAATTATGGAACTACCGATAGAAAATGACTTTACATTGCGCCATTACATTTTATTCTATCTCCCCACATTAAAGATCTAGCGCTCGTCGGTTTATCAATTTACTGACAAATTAATTCACCGACTTCTTGGTATCTGATATTAGTACCACTCGTCCTTTTATTATACCGAACATAAAGTTCACCGGTCGGGTTTAGTATAATATACCTTACGAGCTCATCTCGGGAGCACCATCAACCCGGTGAACCGGGACGTGAATTCTTCTGACTAGCAACGACACGTAAGAAGCTAAACACCGCATACCCAACCTACCGAGGTATAGGCCTCAACTGACCACACTCTTTGGCAAATCAAAGCATACGATATCCAACCCTCACGCCCATCCCAATCTTGGGATTGAGAGACGGAATACTAGGACCGAATTGACTACGCCCTCCACATGTCTCTCAAAGACCTTTGGGGTCAATAGCTTGGTGAAAGGATCTACAAGGTTGTCATCTGATGCTATCTTGGCCACAATCACTTCTCCCCTCTTTACGATCTCTCGTATCAGGTGGTACTTGCTCTCTATGTGTTTACTCGCCTTATGTGCTCGTAGTTCCCTTGAGTTAGCAACTGCACCATTGTTATCACAATAAACTGTGATAGACCTAGACAACTCAGGAACCACATCTAAGTCCATCAGGAAGCTCCTGAGCCATACAGCCTCTTTCGCTGCCTCTGAAGCGGCAACGTACTCAGCCTCCATGGTGGAGTCCGCCACGCATTTCTGCTTGACACTCCTCCATACTATGGCTCCACCTCTTAGAGTAAACACAAACCCAGAGGTAGACTTACTCTTGTCCAAATCACCTTGAAAGTCCGAATCTGTATAACCCAATGGTACAAGCTCATGCACTCTATAAACTAGGGCATAATCTCTCGTCCTGCGCAAGTACTTGAGAATGCATTTTACTGCCTCCCAGTGAGCCTTCCTAGGGTTACTCTGATATCTGCTAACCATGCCAACGGCAAAGCAAATATCAGGCCTCGTACACAACATGGCATACATAAGGCTACCCATTGTAGAAGCATAGGGTACCGCCTTCATGGCATCTATCTCCTCAGCAGTTTGAGGACACTGCTCCTTAGACAAATGCACTCTATGTCTGAAAGGTAGTGAACCCTTCTTGGAGTTCTGCATGTTAAAACGGGCCAGAATCGTGTCTATGTAGGATGCCTGAAAGAGAGTCAGAGAACATCTCCTACAATCTCGAATAATCTTAATCCCAAGGATATGTTTGGCCTCTCCCAAATCCTTCATATCGAATTGCCTGGATAACCATGCCTTTAGGTCTGACAACACCTTCTTACTGTTGCCAATAAGAAGAATGTCATCTACGTAAAGTACGAGGAACACCACCGTATCACCATCACTCCTGCGGTAAACACACTGCTCATCTGGATACTGAGTGAATCCATAGGACTGGATAACCTCATCAAAATGAATGTTCCAAGATCTGGATGCTTACTTAAGTCTATAAGCCTGCATACCTTGTGCTCTTGGCCCTTAACAATGAAGCCCTCTCGTTGCTGCATAAAGTTGGTCTCCTCAAGACTTCCATTAAGGAAAGTTGTCTTGACGTCCATCTGCCAAATCTCATAGTCCATATGAGCAGCTATGGCCAAGAAAATCCAAATTGACTAGGGAAAATTTACACGTCTTAGTGACTAGGAAAAATTTACACATACCTCGAGGCTTTGGGCAGTCCTTCTTCCAATGTCCCGCTTTGCCACATCTAAAGTATTTGCCTTTCGGCTTCTGCTTCTTGGCAATGCCCGCCTTGGGTCCATGATTAGCTCCTACTTTCTGGCCTCTTTTCCTCTTTTGCTTCCTGGCTTTGGTCCCAGCAGAGGAACCTGAGGGACCAACAGTAGCCAAGGCTTGTTTCTTCTCTGCGAATAGGCTCTCAGCAGACACCAATGCAGTCATGAGCTCGGAAAGTGAATATGAGAGATTCCCTATATTATAGTTCAACCAAAACTGCTCAAAACTAGGAGGTAAGCTCTGAAGGATGATATCGACCTGGGTTTCCCCATCGATGTCACCTCCCAATACCTCAATCTCATTGATGCAGCTAATCATCTCCAGCACGTGGTTTCTCACTGAAGTGCCCTCAGCCATCCTAGCATTCATGAGTTTCCTCATAGCTGACTGCTTGGCTTCCCTGCCCTGATGTCCAAACATCTCCCTGAGGTTGAGCATCATATCGTAGGCTGAGGTCATCTGCTGATGTTGGTGCTGCAGTACACTTGACATGAAAGCCAAGATGTAGCACCTGGTCATCTCATCAGCCTTCTGCCACCTCATATATGGTTCTCGCTGCTCAGGGGTGGCATCATCTCTGGGCTTAGGGGGACACTCCTCAGTAAGCACGTACTTGTAACCCTTAGCGGTAAGGACAATGTCCAGGTTACGTTTCCAGTCAATATAGTTTGGACCGGTGAGTTTGTTTTGGTTCAGAATGACAGCTAGCGGGTTGAACGACATATCAACTGAAAAATAAACATTTCAAGTTTCAGTATACTTTTTCGAAAATATTGAAAATCCTCCAAAAAAAAAAAATAATCTTCTATCGACATCTCTCACACCGAGATTAACGCATGTCATGATAGGTGAACGTCTACGCTAACCCACATTCGTTCAACAAGAACCGAAGTTCATTAATTTCATTATCTGACCAACGATCTTATGATCAATGAAATTAATAGTCGATAATTTTAGCCGTACCAGAAAATAGCATAACCTCGATGGGAGGGATACTAAAAATGGTACACTAAGTGTATGCCATTACTTCTAAGTTTGTTACTTAGGATACTAATGCGCCTCGGATGGCGAGGGTGTCGCAACTTTCTCCAATTAAACTCACTATAGTCATCCCTTTAGAAATTCATTCCGGTGATATCCGTTGTTGAAAACTCATCCGATAGGGAGGTGAAGGAAAACTGAACAAGCCCGGGCTAAATCGAAAACCTCACTTTCGTGCAATGCATTCCAGAATCGGAAGCTTTCGACCAAGCTCAGGCTCAAATTAGTTTACCCATGAACGGATCTAGGCTTATACTTATTTAATTTATTAATCGAGACACAAAAGATTCGATCTTCAATTAAAGCGGAATTTAAAGATTATACCTTTTGAAGCGAAGTCCCTTGCTTAAAGAAAAACCAATTCTTTGACGCAACTTCCACTAGAAATCCGAAGAATATCTCCAATACGAACTCCGAGATAGTGTGGGCTATCGTCTACGGAATTACCCACGGCAATACGATGAAAACCCAAGAAACTTGCTCCAGAAGAAAACTCAAAATACCATTAAAATCGGACTGCCCAGAATTTTTCAAGGAAAAAAAATCTGCTGCGCTATTACTTGTTGCGCAATCAATCTTCGCCGAAAGGAATTTAGTGAAGAAGAACTCGCCGGAACTGCTTGGTTCAGTCCCGATCTGTATAGCCAATCTGTACAGATTACTCAACCTTGAAGATCGATGTACAGATCGGCCGGCTCAGGGCACTGCACGCAAGAACAGTCGCCGGGTTTTATCGGAAAAACTGCAGCGGGCTTCCTGGCGGAAATCTGCCCAGCGCGACTTCCAGGCGAAGAGAAAAACCAATCGGGATTGATTAGAAATAATCTGGGCAGTATAAAGCTTGAGTCTTCCGAAGGAGAAAGCTATCTTAGTCGACTTCGAGAGAAAACTTGATGAGGAAGAAACAGTTCTCTCTCCAGACTAAACTTTCTCTATCTAGACTAAACTTGGCTGCCAAGTTTCTTGTGTTATTTCTTGCCCAATAAGTTGTATTTATAAGGAGTTTCTAAGGAGACCTAATGGGCTCTCGAGTTAGGTCTTTAAATTTGACTTTCGTTGACCGCTAAGTCTTCCCGACTAATCAACTCCAATCGACCCATTTAAATTAATTTATTTAATCCACTTTGTTAATTTAATTTAATCAAACCCTTAGAATTAATTAATTCAAAATCGAATTAATTTCTAAATTCACTTTGTCGATTAAATATTAATTAAACCTTTTGGATTAATTAATTTACCTTGTCGATTAATCAAATGCATAATCGGTCGTACCACTAACGGACCAATTATGGAACTACCGCTCGAAAACGACTTTACATCGCGCCATTATATTTTATTCTATCTCCCCACATTAAAGATCTAGTGCTCGTCGATTTATCAATTTACTGACAAATTAATTCACCGACTTCTTGGTTTCCGAGATTAGTACCACTCGTCCTTTTATTATACCGAACATAAAGTTCACCGGCCGGGTTTAGTATAATAACCTTACGAGCTCATCTCGGGAGCACCATCAACCCGGCGAACCGGTACGTGGATTCCTCCGACTAGCAACGGCACGTAAGAAGCTAAACACTGCATACCCAACTTACCGAAGTATTGGCCTCAATTGACCTCACTCTTTGGTAAATCAAAGCACACGATATCCAACCCTCACGCCCGTCCCAATCTCGGGATTGAGAGATGGAATACTAGGACCGAATTGACTACGCCGATCAGTATAAGTCAATTCTATCCAAACTGGTCGTGCTCAATATGCCCCGGGCACATCTGTATGATTTAAACTAGTTTAGATAAACCAATTTCCAAACCACACAATAACCTATACCGATAGTATGTTTAGACTATCTCGGTTACGAGCATACTTTTTATATATCAATACTTTAACCAATAACGGTATCTACGGTGTTTGTCGACACCCCGTTATCTAGTTCTATGATATAAAGGAACAAATTTATACTGAAACAAAATGATATGTCATCTGTGGATATTAGTTTTTGATACAAGCCATAGATTTTCTGTATTCAAAACTAACAATCTCCAACTAATACTCAAAGCTATGCTAAGAAATACAAAACTGTCCAACCCGCTATTACACTGCTGTCATAATGAAAACTCCTGAACACCTTTAAGCTCACTCACGTGTCTCCCTCTTTACGATCTCTCGTATCAGGTGGTACTTGCGCTCTATGTGTTTACTCGCCTTATAGACTCGTGGGTTCCTCGAGTTAGCAACTGCACTATTGTTATCACAATAAACTGTGATAGACCTACGCAACTCAGGAACCACATCTAAGTCCATCAGGAAGCTCCTGAGCCATACAGCCTCTTTCGCTGCCTCTGAAGCGGCAACGTACTCGGCCTCCATGGTAGAGTCCGCCACGCATTTCTGCTTGACACTCTTCCATACTATGGCTCCACCTCCTAGAGTAAACACAAACCCAGAGGTAGACTTACTCTTGTCCAAATCTCCTTGAAAGTCCGAATCTGTGTAACCCAATGGTACAAGCTCCTGCGCTCTATAAACTATGACATAATCTCTCGTCCTGCGCAAGTACTTGAGAATGCATTTTACTACCTCCTAGTGAGCCTTTCCAGGGTTACTCTGATATCTGCTAACCATGCCAACGGCAAAGCAAATATCAGGCCTCGTGCACAATATAGCATATATGAGGCTACCCACTGCAGAAGCATAGGGTACCGCCTTCATGGCATCTATCTCCTCAGCAGTCTTAGGACACTGCTCCTTAGACAGATGCACTCCGTGCCTGAAAGGTAGTGAACCCTTCTTGGAGTTCTGCATGTTAAAACGGGCCAGAATCGTGTCTATGTAGGATGCCTGAGAGAGAGTCAGAGAACGTCTCCTACGATCTCGAATAATCTTGATCCCAAGGATATGTCCAGCCTCTCCCAAATCCTTCATATCGAATTGCCTGGACAACCATGCCTTTACGTCTGACAACACTTTCTTACTGTTGCCAATAAGAAGAATGTCATCTACGTAAAGTACGAGGAACACTACCATATCACCATCATGCCTGCGATAAACACACTGCTCATCCGGAGACTGAGTGAATCCATAGGACTGAATAACCTCATCAAAACGGATGTTCCAAGATCTGGATGCTTGCTTAAGTCCATAAATGGACCTCCTAAGCCTGCATACCTTGTGCTCTTGGCCTTTAACAATGAAGCCCTCTGGTTGCTGCATAAAGATGGTCTCCTCAAGACTTCCATTAAGGAAAGCTGTCTTTACGTCCATCTGCCAAATCTCATAGTCCATATGAGCAGCTATGGCCAAGAGAATCTGGATCGACTTAAGCATAGCTACCAGGGAAAAGGTTTCCTCATAATCGATCCCTTCTTTATGAGTATACCCTTTCGCCACAAGCCTAGCGTTGAATGTCTCAACCCTCCCGTCAGATCCTCTCTTTCTCTTGTAAACCCATTTGCACCCAATAGGCCGAAACCCATCAGGAAGGTCTACCAGCTCCCAGACTTAATTTGAGTCCATAGAACCCATCTCAGCAATCATCGCTCTCTGCCAAGAATCTACATCTTTATCTTGGAGAGCCTCGTTGTAGTTAACTGGGTCTGGTTCATGAGCGCCAGGGATAAAGTCCGAAGACTCACCCAAACCCATGTACCTCTCGGGCTGTCTCACAACCCTCCCACTACGACGAGGCCCAACCTGTGCAAGAGCATCATCTGTGATAGTGTGTGCAGTCTCTTGTGGTGTGTCTTCCTGTACGTGTGCATCTGGAATAGTGGACTGACTTCTAAGCTCTTCCAATACTACCTTGCTGCTTGACTTGTGATCTAAAATATAGTCCTCCTCAAGAAATCTGGCATTGGTGCTAACCACCACCTTCTGATCCTGAGGACTATAAAATAAACCACCTCTCGTTCCTTTGGGGTAGCCTATAAACAGCATAACCTTGGATCTCGCCTCTAACTTGCCTGCATCTGCCTCGAGCACATGTGCTGGACAACCCCAAATCCTGAGATGTCTCAGACTAGGCTTTCGCCCACTCCACAACTCTACTGGGGTCATAGGCATAAACTTAGATGGCACAAGGTTGAGGATAAAACATGTTGTATCCAAGGCATAACCCCAAAACGAGGTAGGCAACTCACTGTAACTCATCATCGATCTAACCATTTCCATAAGAGTCCTTTTCCTCCTCTCTGCTACACCATTCTGCTGGGGTGTGCCAGGTGCAGACAACTGGGTCTGAATACCATCATTTGACAAATAGGTCCTAAATTCACTAGAGAGGTATTCGCCACCGCGATCAGACCGCAGTGACTTGATACTCTTACCCAGATGGTTCTCCACCTCTGCCTTGAATTCTCTGAACTTGCCAAAGTATTCAGACTTGTGGCACATCAGGTATATGTATCCATATCTAGAGTAATCATCCGTGAAAGTCACGAAATACTCATAACCACCTCTAGCCTGAACTGACATAGGCCCACACACGTCAGAATGAATCAGCTCTAAAACCTCCTTGGCCCTATACCCCTTCGCCTTAAAAGACCTCTTGGTCATTTTACCCTCCAAGCAGGACTCACAGGTCGAATGGCTGTCAATATCTAGTAAGTCCAAAGACCCACTCTTGACCAACCTTTGAATCCTACTAAGGTTGATATGACCTAGTCTCAGGTGCCAAAGATAAGTCTGATTCAAAGGGGGAGACTCTTTTCTCTTATTATGATTCGGTGATGAGTTACTAGTTTCTGTGTTTTGTATAACTGGGGAGTAAGTCTTAATTAAAAACAAATTGTCAACCAATGTACCGGAACATATAAGTTTCTGGCATTTTCTAATAAAAACTGAACCATCAGAAAATACACACTTATAACCATCCATAACAAGTCTCGAAACCGAAAGCAAGTTCTTTCGAAAACTAGGTACATAAAGACAATCCTTTAAATGTAAAATAGAGTCTGAAAAGTAAAGACATAGAACTCCCACTGCAGCCACAGAAACTCTGGTAGTATCCCCAAGGTAGACCTGCAACTCTCTCTCTTTAAGCAGCCGGGTCACTTGGAACCCCTGCAAAGAATTACAAACATGATCAGTGGCTCCTGAATCCACACACCAAGTATCCGTGGGAATCGCCGCCAAACACGTCTCAGTGACTAGGGAGAATTTACAAATACCTCGAGGCTTTGGGCAGTCCTTCTTCCAATGTCCTGCTTTGCCACATCTGAAGCATTTGCCTTTCGGCTGGTGCTTTTTGGTAATGCCTGCCTTGGGTCCATGATCAGCTCCTGCTTTCTGGCCTCTCTTCCTCTTTTGCTTCCTGGCTTTGGGCCCAGCAGAGGAACCTGAGGGACCAACAGTAGCAAAGGCTTGCTTCTTCTCAGCGAATAGGCCCTCAGCTGACACCAATGAAGTCATGAGCTCAGAAAGTGAATATGAGAGATTCCCCATATTATAGTTCAATCGAAACTGCTCAAAACTGAGAGGCAAGCTCTGGAGAATGATATCGACCTGGGTATCCCCATCAATGTCACCTCCCAATACCTCGATCTCATTGATGCAACCAATCATGTCCAGTACGTGATCTCTCACTGAAGTGCCCTCAGCCATCTTAGCATTCATGAGTTTCCTCATAGCTGACTGCTTGGCTGCCCTGCCCTGATGTCCAAACATCTCCCTGAGGTTGAGCATCATATCGTAGGCTGAGGTCATCTGCTGATGCTGGTGTTGCAATACACTCGACATAGAAGCCAAGATGTTGCACCTGGACATCTCATCAGCCTTCTGCCACCTCGTATATGGCTCTCACTGCTCAGGGATGGCATCATAGCTGGGCTTAGGGGGGCACTCCTCAGTAAGCACGTACTTGTAACCCTCAGCGGTAAGGACAATGTCCAGGTTACGTTTCCAATCAATGTAATTTGGACCGGTGAGTTTTTTTTGGTTCAGAATGACAGCTAGCGGGTTGAACGATATATCAACTAAAAATAAACAAACAAGTTTCAGTATACTTTTTCGAAAATATTGAAAAATCCTCAGAAAATAAATATAATCTTCTACCGACATATCTCACATCGGGATTAACGCAGGTCACGATGGGTGAACGTCTATGCCAACCCACATTCGTTCGAGAAGAACCGAAGTTCATTAATTTCATTATCTGACCGACGATCTTATGATCAATGAAATTAATAGTCGATAATTTTAGCCGTACACGTAGATAGCGTAACCTCGATGGGAGGGATACTATAAACAGTACACTAAGTGTATGCCATTACGTGACTTCTAAGTTTGTTACTTAGGATACTAATGCGCCTCGAATGGTGAGGGTGTCACAACTTTCTCCAATTAAACGCACTATAGTCATCCCTTTAGAAATTCATTCTAGTGATATCTGTGATTGAAAACTCATCCGATAGGGAGGAAGGTCTAAGCCAGCAGGCAAGTTTAACCACATCACCAATGAACCCGTAATGGAGGCCATGGGGCTATTAACCAACCCGCTCCCACTTAGATTTTTAATTAATTTCAATTCGCCTGGGTTTTCTCGGTTTTCTACGTAATTAGGAATCACCCAAAATTATGATTAAACCAAAGCCCAGGTTTTTCTCGATTTTCTACGTAATTAGGAATCACCCAAAATTACTATTAAACCAAAACCCGCAAATTTTAATTAATTTGAGGATTTTTACGTTTTAACATGCAATATCTTAACTATGGGTATTCGCACCCATAAAACCGTTGGAGTTTTAATATGCGAATAATCTACCTTAGTTAATTGCACATTACCTTTTAAAAAAAATTTGGTTTGGATTTCGTTCATGCAAAATAAAACGAAAATCACACAATCAACGAAAAGACATAAATATGGGAAATTAAATTAAATAAAATAAAAATTTCCCGACTATTATGGCCTTCTCTATCGTTGATTCCTTGATGCCTCGGTGACACTTCCCGTCGTGTCGCTCCCACTCGTTATTTGGATTCCTCTCGATTTGCCCAGGTTTTTCTCAATTTACTACGTAATTAGGAATCACCCAAAATTACGATAAACCAAAACCCGCAAATATAAGTTACCCAAAATAACGTCTTCGTCATAGTACATAAATTCATATATACAAAGGCGTTTTTCTAGGAATTTAAAGACGACATGATTAGATCAAATCCTACTACAAGATTTTTCTAATACTACACGGCTTCTAGCTCGTGGTTATTACTATTACAGAAATTTCCATTCAAAAATAAAACGAGCCCGGACATGTCCCGGGGTTTATGAATGAAAATTAAATTTCTACCATAATAGCCGGGAAACCAATAACCACCTGTTTATACATTTCGACAAAAATAGTAATGCCAAAATAAAGCCGTGTAATAAATCAAACAAGTATAAGACCGAAACCAACGCTCTGATACCAATTTGAAGGAAAACTGTACAAGCCCAGGCTAAATCGAAAACCTCACTTTCGTGCAATGCACTCCAGAATCGGAAGCTTTCGACCAAGCTCAGGCTCAAATTAGTTTACCCATGAACGGATCTAGGCTTATACTTATTCAATTTATTAATCGGGACACAAAAGATTCGATCTTCAATTAAAGCGGAATTTAAAGATTATACCTTTTGAAGCGAAGTCCCTTGCTTAAAGAAAAACCAATTCTTTGACGCAACTTCCACTAGAAATCCGAAGAATATCTCCAATACGAACTCCGAGATAGTGTGGGCTATCGTCTACGGAATTACCCACGGCAATACGATGAAACCCCAAGAAACTTGCTCCAGAAGAAAACTCAAAATACCATTAAAATCGGACTGCCCAGAATTTTTCAAGGAAAAAAATCTGCTGCGCTATTACTTGCTGCGCAATCAATCTTCGCCGAAAGGAATTTAGTGAAGAAGAACTCGCCGGAACTGCTTGGTTCAGTCCCGATCTGTACAGCCAATCTGTACAGATTACTCAACCTTGAAGATCGATGTACAGATCGGCCGGCTCAGGGCACTGCACGCAAGAACAGTCGCCGGGTTTTATCGGAAAAACTGCAGCGGGCTTCCTGGCGGAAATCTGCCCAGCGCGACTTCTAGGCGAAGAGAAAAACCGATCGGGACTGATTAGAAATAATCTGGGCAGTATAAAGCTTGAGTCTTCCGAAGGAGAAAGCTATCTTAGTCGACTTCGAGAGAAAACTTGATGAGGAAGAAACAGTTCTCTCTCTAGACTAAACTTTCTCTATCTAGACTAAACTTGGCTGCCAAGTTTCTTGTGTTATTTCTTGCCCAATAAGTTGTATTTATAAGGAGTTTCTAAGGAGACCTAATGGGCTCTCGAGTTAGGTCTTTAAATTTGACTTTCGTTGACCGCTAAGTCTTCCCGACTAATCAACTCCAATCGACCCATTTAAATTAATTTATTTAATCCACTTTGTTAATTTAATTTAATCGAACCCTTAGAATTAATTAATTCAAAATCGAATTAATTTCTAAATTCACTTTGTCGATTAAATATTAATTAAACCTTTTGGATTAATTAATTTACCTTGTCGATTAATCAAATGCATAATCGGTCGTACCACTAACGGACCAATTATGGAACTACCGCTCGAAAATGACTTTACATCGCGCCATTATATTTTATTTTATCTCCCCACATTAAAGATCTAGTGCTTGTCGATTTATCAATTTACTGACAAATTAATTCACCGACTTCTTGGTTTCCGAGATTAGTACCACTCGTCCTTTTATTATACCGAACATAAAGTTCACCGGCCGGGTTTAGTATAATAACCTTACGAGCTCATCTTGGGAGCACCATCAACCCGATGAACCGGTACGTGGATTCCTCCGACTAGCAACGGCACGTAAGAAGCTAAACACCGCATACCCAACTTACCGAGGTATTGGCCTCAATTGACCTCACTCTTTGGCAAATCAAAGCACACGATATCCAACCCTCACGCCCGTCCCAATCTCGGGATTGAGAGACGGAATACTAGGACCGAATTGACTACGCCGATCAGTATAAGTCAATTCTATCCAAACTGGTCGTGCTCAATATGCCCCGGGTACATCTGTGTGATTTAAACTAGTTTAGATAAACCAATTTCCAAACCACACAATAACCTATACCGATAGTATGTTCAGACTATCTCGGTTACGAGCATACTTTTTATATATCAATACTTTAACCAATAACGATATCTACTGTGTTTGTCGACACCCCGTTATCTAGTTCTATGATATAAAGGAACAAATTTATACTGAAACAAAATGATATGTCAACTGTGGATATTAGTTTTTGATACAAGCCATAGCTTTTCTGTATTCAAAACTAACAGGAGGAAGGTCTAAGCCAGAACGCAAGTTTAACCACATCACCAATGAACCCGTAATGGAAACCATGGGGATATTTACCAACCCGCTCCCACTTAGATTTTTAAGTTTGAGGATTTTTACGTTTTAACATGCAATATCTTAATTATGGATATTCGCACTCATAAAACCGTTCGAGTTTTAATATGCGAATAATCTACCTTAGTTAATTGCGCGTTACCTTTTAAAAACATTTTGGTTTGGTTTTCGTTCATGCAAAATAAAATGAAAATCACACAATCAACGAAAAGTCATAAATACGGGAAATTAAAGAAATAAAATTTCCTGACTATTATGGCCTTCTCTATCGTTGATTCCTTGACGCCTCGGTGACACATCCCGTCATGTCGCTCCCACTCGTTATTTGGATTCCTCTCGATTCGCCCGTGTTTTCTCTGTTTTCTACGTACCCAAAATTATGATAAACCAAAACCCGCAAATATAAGTTACCCAAAATAATGTCTTCGTCATAGTACATAAATTCCTATATATAGAAAGGCATTTTTCTAGGAATTTAAAGACGACATGATTAGATCAAATCCTACTACAAGATTTTTCTAATCCTACACGGCTTTCAACTCGTGGTTATTACTATTACAGGCATTTCCATTCAAAACCAATACAAGCCTGGACATGTCCCGGGGTTTATGAATGAAAATTAAATTTCTACCATAATAGCCGGGAAACCAATAACCACCTGTTTAAGCATTTTGACAAAAATAATAATGCCAAAATAAAGCCGTGTAGTAAATCAAACAAGTATAAGACCGAAACCAACGCTCTGATACCAATTTGAAGGAAAACTGAACAAGCCCGGGCTAAATCGAAAATCTCACTTTCGTGCAATGCATTCCAGAATCGGAAGCTTTCGACCAAGCTCAAGCTCAAATTAGTTTACCCATGAACGGATCTTGGCTTATACTTATTTAATTTATTAATCGGGACACAAAAGATTCTATCTTTAATAAAAGCGGAATTTAAAGATTCTACCTTTTGTAGCGAAGTCCCTTGCCTAAAGAAAAAAAATCCAATCTTTGTTGCGATTCCAATAGAAATCCGAAGAATTACTCTGATTCAAACTCCGAAATAGTGTGGGCTATTATCTACGGAGTTACCCACGGCAAAATATACAAAACCCAAGAAACTTGCTTCGCAAGAAACTCAAAACTGCCCTTCGAATCAACCCCTATGCTGCCGCTAAATACAACCAAACTGCCGCCTAATGAAAACCGATTCAACCCCTTTGATCGGACTCCAAAACCCGCAACGATCTGCACCACTACTGCTGTGGATCACCAAGATAATCAAGAGATCAACACAGCAGCAGCAGGATCAGCACGCAAGCCAGGAAGCCGATCGTCAGAACTGGGCAAAGATGATGAACCCGCGACGGAACTGGGCGAAGATGATGAACCCGTAGCGGTGATGGGAAGGAAAAACCAGCAGTAAAATAGCAGCAATAAAAATGGGGTTTTTGGGCTTGAGTTTTTCGCGAATAAAAAATCTTTCTTAGCTGACTTCGAGAAGAAGTTTTGACGAGGAAGACGAACTTCTCACTCTAAGCTAAAATTTCTCTCACTACCCCTTACTTGGCTGTCAAGCTTCTTATTTCTTTTCTTGCCCAATAAGTTGTATTTATAAGGAGCTTCTAAGGAGACCTAATGGGCTCTCGAGTTAGGCCTTTTAATTTGACTTTCGTTGACCGCTAAGTCTTTCCCGACTAGTCAACTCCAATCGACCCATTTGAATTAATTTATTAAACCCACTTTGTTAATTTAATTTAATCGAACCCTTAGAATTAATTAATTCATATAGAATTAATTTCTTAATTCACTTTGTTGATTAAATATTAATTAAACCTTTAGGATTAATTAATTCACCTTGTCGATTAGTCAAATGCATAATTAGTCGTACCACTAACGGACCAATTATGGAACTACCGCTCGAAAATGACTTTACATCGCGCCATTACATTTTATTCTATCTCCCCACATTAAAGATCTAGCACTCGTCGATTTATCAATTTACTGACAAATTAATTCACCAATTTCTTGGTATCCGAGATTAGTATCACTCGTCCTTTTATTATATCGAACATAAAGTTCACCGGCCGGGTTTAGTGTAATATACCTTACGAGCTCATCTCGGGAGCACCATCAACCCGGCGAACCGGTACGTGGATTCCTCTGACTAGCAACGGCACGTAAGAAGCTAAACACCGCATACCCAACCTACTGAGGTATAGGCCTCAATTGACCGCACTCTTTGGCAAATCAAAGCATATGATATCCAACCCTCATGCCCATCCCAATCTCCCAATCTCGGGATTGAGAGACAGAATACTTGGACCGAATTGACTACGCCGATCAGTATAAATCAATTCTATCCAAACTGGTCGTGCTCAATATGCCCCAGGCATATCCGTATGATTTAAACTAGTTTAGATAAACTAATTTCCAAACCACACGATAACCTATACCGATAGTATGTTTAGACTATCTCGGTTACGAGCATACTTTTAATATATCAATACTTTAACCAATAACGGTATCTACTGTGTCTTTCCACACCCCGTTATCTAGTTCTATGATATAAAGGAACAAATTTATACCGAAACAAAATGATATATCAACTGTGGATATTAGTTTTTGATACAAGCCATAGCTTTTCTGTATTCAAAACTAACATAGATGCCTCCAAATGGGTCTGCTTTACTACTGATCTTGACATAAAGTATCCTTAGTGCCCGCTTTATCTTCAAATGGGTCTGCTTTACTACTGATCTTGACATAAAGTATCATCTGCTTTAGGGCTGAGATTGACACAAAGTTTATCCTGACACAAAGTAAAGTTGATCCTGACATAAAGTAGGAATAGAGTAGATTCCTAGGAACTTTGTCAAAAGTGGCATCCGGCTGGAACATATTTGAGGAGATGTATCTGGTGAGATTAATTCTAATTAAAGATCCAATATTCTGTATCCAAGTAGTTTTCATCTTCATAATCTGACGAAAATTCATCCAAGGTAAAAGTATGTTCTGGATACATTGGATATAAGAAAAGTTGGACTTTAGATAGCTGACCATCCTCATTAATTTGTAATGACTTAATTCTTGTCCTGTTAAAAAGTTTGTCTTCCTCCTTCCATTGTCTGCCAAAGGATAGTTGATTCATTAATCCTTTTTTAACTATTTGCTTACCAATTTCTCTGTTTAAAACCTGACTGGTACAATTCTTCTTTTTGTCAGGTATAGGAAATCCTCGTGCTTTAAGTTTTTCATCAAGCTTATCCGGGCAATATTCCTACAGTTGAAAAAAATGAGACAGATTAGAAAATTTTGGTTTTTTTTTTTTTTTAAGAACTCAAAATGTTCCAGTACTAAATGGTATTCCATAGATCAGAAGAAGAACCGTGGCTAGAAGTTCCTTTGAAACTACTAGATTTTTCCTTAAACTCCAAGAATTCTTGGTATTCAAGAAATTCATTTTCCTGGTGAAGTTTTTGCTTTAAAGATAGGGCCGAAGCAGGTTGGGTAACCTGACCTGACCCTTTCCTGTATTGAATACTTCTTTTCTCACAGGAGTCTGATCTGATGATTGTACTGGGACTTTTCAAAATGGTACTGAATTTTTGTGGATTAACTTTTGTTCCTCGAAATAAACCTGTACAGTATCCTGGTTTACCTTAAGCGCAATCCACCACTTTATCTTAAATTCTCGGATGAAAGAGAGTGGTATAGGCTTTGGAAAGTAATGAGTTAATTTAAAATTCCAACAGAGGCTCCATGGAAGCTTGAGCTTGAAGTGGAACTGAATTATTTTGCCAAATTCCGGGACAGCCGAATCTATCTTTCCACAGAATAATTGCCAATCCTTCTTGGCATCAAGAGGATAAACTTCTTCACTGGCTCCATAATACTGCCACCATTCATAAAACCATAGAGAAATACTGTTGAAATCTGTCCTAAGTGTTGTAAGATAGATTATATATGATGTAATATTATCTAGAGATTAAGAAATCTAATTGGATTTGGATTATCCTATTAGATTAGTTACCTAATTGGATTTTGAAACTAATTAATTACCCAAACCCATTAGGAAGGCCAATCTTAAACCAACTTGGGGTCTATCTTGTAACTCTATATATAGACAAGGGATTAGCAATTACATAACACACAACTCATAAGTTTTCAAGACAATAAAACTAGAGAGAGAAAATAATTTTCTCCTTCTAGACGATTGCACTGATTTAAAATAATTTGTAGATGATTTTCTGTTGTAACTTGTAACTTCTAAAGTTAGAACTTTTGCATTCTATACGATTTGATTTCAGAAGTTGATGATGTATAATGAGTATATAGTTCACTCAAAATGGAGATTGTTTCTCTGTAGTTCTTATGTTTCATTTGGTACTATAGATTTGGTTAAGACACAAACCGATAGGTTAGGGTCGACCTTTTTTGTGTTAGTTTCCTGTCGGGTTGTTGTGTCGTATCAGAAATTGCCAGCTATATACACAATTGTACGTTAGCTTGTCTTGATGATGAAGTGATGATTTAGCAAATATTGGGAAAAGTTTACATTTTGAAATGCTCTTTCATTAGTTACATCTTGCAGATTGTAGTTTAAGAGTCTCTTTGTCATTTATAGTACAATACTTCTTGGCTTTGAAAATAGTTATCCAAACACCTTTTCAACTATTTTTAACTATAAAAGTAATTTTTTAAAATGGCTGTCCAAATACATATTTATTTCTTTAAAATAAGTTAAAATGTGTTACTAAAATTTCCAAAAAATCACTTCTACAAAAATGTTTTTAAAGTTCTTGTCCAAATGGAACCCTAATGTTTTGGTGTTTTGAAAAGTAAAACTAATCACAAGGATGTAAAAATTCTTTTTAAATCCCAAGGACTCTAAATAATAAAAATAAAACATGGAGTGGCCGAAAATACAATTGGACCTAAATACATATTAATTATACAATAGCATTTGGTCACTCTCTCTTCAACTAAGGTTAAATAAATCATTGTTGATCTTGGAAATTTTTTTGTGAATCTTGTAGTATCAGGATTATGCAAATATTTGTATTATATTCTCTTAGCCCAAAATTATATATTCGGCCTTTATGAGTTAGTGAAGAGTTGGATCTAGTAGGCCTCGATCCACTATTAAGCATGGTTGTATGACGGCTATTTTTCTATCACTAAGTGAACTAAGGGGCTGCTTGGTACGAGAGAATGGATTTGAGTCAATGACTTTGATATCCATTCTAGTTGTTTGGTTCAAATATTTGGGTTTGAAAACAGTACCCCAATCCCATGTATGCAGTAATGGCCCATTCCTCACTAAATTTAGGGGATTCATTCTCATTCTCTTGTTCACTGTCTTCTTCCGCTACTCGGTCAATTTTTCTTCCTTCTCTACTTTTCCTTCTCCAAAGTTGCAAAGACAACAAAACTTTTCATTCCTTCTCCAATTTTCCTTCTTCAAATCATCCAAGTTGCAAGATGACAAAAATCTGGAGATTAGCGACCAAGAGGGAACCACCCAAAGTGTCTCCGTTTCTGTGGCACCCAACCTTGGTTCTTTTTTCTTTGTCTTTTTTCTTTGCCGTCCTTTCAAATCGAACATGTTATAGGGGTTTAGTTCGGGTTTCCCCTCCCTGCCGCCATCTCACTTAGAACCCTAGATGATTCTTGCACTTGGTGAAAAATTGGTTCTTACTTGCCTACACGAGACTTGTGTGAGTTCTTCCCACTCCTATATTTCCTACTTGATTACCACTTTGATCTTATTCTGTACCAGTCAAGAGCGTCAGAGTTGGGTTGCCTGAAATTGTGATTGAAAGATTGGTAATTGAAGCCACCAGTTTTGGATTTCTTCATGTATTCTCATTTTGTTAAAGTGGTTGATGAGGTAGATCATCAACGAAATGCTAAAATACCAATTTTGAGAGAGAACACACTAAAACGGGAAGAAGTTTACTGGTTTCGATTTTGGGTTGGGTTCTTGCGGGGAGGATTGAAATTGTTGTTATTGTTATTGTTTAATTGTATTTTTGTTGTTATTGATATGGGTACTGCGCTGGATAACATTGGGGTACCTGTTAGGAACTAGGCATGCATAATTTCCAAAATTATGCTACGGAATAGCCTAAATTATATGGAATCGGGTCTTACCCTCGACGCGTAATCGGTTGCGCTCGTCGCCTGGATCCCTTGGGAAGATTGCGTTCACCACCAAACAATCCACATGAATTGCCTCTACATTCTTGCACTGGAGTCTCTCAGAACCGGTGCTAGCCAAAAATGCCTGTCAAAGAGAAAACGTTTTTCTCTGGAAAAATGTTTGGAAGAGTGATCACCCGGAAGAGTCAGATAGAGACCTTCTTAAAATTATTTTTCAAAAACTGTTTTTAAAACTGAATTCTGTTAAAATCTCCCAGCTCACAGATACTTCTCTGATTTGAGAAGTATCTGTTAATAATTAATAATAATTAATTATTTACTGAGTTGGGTTTAACCAACACCATGGATCAACCCATTGATCCATGGGCCAGGCTGATGGGTCAAGAACCTTAATTCACAATTAGGTCCCTTGATTTGTCAGCCCAACTCAATTCTTCCTTGGTAATTAATTAACTCTTTAATTATACCATGATACTCTTCAATAATATTTAATTAAGCTATTTAATTAAATATTATCAATTTAAGTATAACTCTTATACTTAAAACAGGCAATTTAATTAATTCTGAATCATCGAACTCACTTATGTGCGATCCTGTAGGCCCATTCCAAATTGACAATAAATTAATCTCATTAATTAATCCATAAATCATTAGTGGTCTCTAGCAAGACATAATGACTACACAATTCAGAACGGAGGTCGAATGGTGATTCAACACAACCTTCCGAGTATACTACGTAATGTCCTCTACACTGATATCCAGTTTAGCATAAGGCATGGAACCAATCATCCTTATATAGCTAAACATTTTACTTGATCTCTTAGTGACACTGAACTTAATCAAGCAAATGATAACCCTTATCATTTCTTGGGCACGGCCATGCACTTCTCAGTTCACTATCAAGCGGCCAAGATATCGTCTCTCATTTAAGAGAGACTTGTAGTCCCATCACTTCACCTACATACCTTAGCGTGACTCATAGTGTACCCAATCATACCCGTACTTGGCAACCTGTTACGGTCCCGTTAGGTATATGTCAAAGCACACTCTAATTCACCTAAGACTATGCAGTGATTTCTGGTCTAAGGATTCTCGTACGAGTACTACTCAAAAGAATCACTCATGATCTAAAAGTCCATGGAGTTTTTCTTTTGGCGAATTGATTTCATGAAATTCAATATGCACAAGAATATAATTTCATGAAATTAACTCATCAGATAAATAATCAATCAAACGACAAATATCTTATTTACATAAATAACCCTCAAAGTTTATTTACATAAATAGCCCTCATAAGGGCACATACACCAACAATCTCCCACTTGCCCGTTGAAGGGCTATGTCCTAAACTGTTTAAGACCAAACTCTATTACATGTCTATCAAACTTTGATTGCGGTATAGCTTTTGTGAGAGGATCTGCTACATTGTCGTCTGACCCTATTTTGCACACTTTCACATCTCCTCGATCAATGATCTCTTGGATATGGTGAAACCTTCTGAGTATATGTTTGGTTTTCTGGTGTGACCGAGGCTCCTTTGCTTGTGCGATGACCCCGTTATTGTTACAGAAAAGTTCTATCGGATCTTGGATACTTGGTATCACTCCGATGTCTGACACGAACTTTCTCAACCAAACAGCTTCCTTTGTAGCATCTGATGCAGCAATGTACTCAGACTCTGTTGTAGAATTGGCTGTTGTATCTTACTTTGAGCTTTTCCAACTTATTGCACCACCATTCAGACTAAACACATAGCCTGATTGTGACTTCATGTCATCTTGATCTGTTTGGAAAGCAGCATCAGCGTAACCTTGTACAATGAGCTGTTCTTGTCCTCCATACACTAGCATTAATCCTTTAGTTCTTCGTAAGTACTTTAGGATTGCTTTGACTGCAGTCCAATGATCCATTCCAGGATCTTGTTGGTATCTGCTAGTTACGCTCAGTGCATGTACGACATCCGGACGGGTACACAACATGGCATACATGATAGATCCTATTGCCGAAGCATATGGAACTCTACTCATTGTATCCCTCTCCTCTCTTGTTGAAGGACCTTGGTTCTTCTTCAAGATAAGGCCATGTCTGAATGGTACCATACCATTCTTAGAGTTAGACATATTGAACCTCTTCAATACTTTGTCTATGTACCCTTCTTGACTCAGTCCTAGAAGCCTCTTTGATCTATCTCTATAGATTTTGATACCCAGTATCATTTCAGTTTCTCCTAAGTCTTTCATAGAAAATACACTCCCCAACCATTGTTTGATATCTTTCAACATGAGAATGTCATTTCCTATGAGTAGGATGTCGTCCACATATAGGACAAGGAAAACTATCTTGCTCCCACTAACCTTCTTGTAAACACAAGGCTCATCTTCGTTCTTTTATGAAGCCGTAACCTTTTACTGCCTCGTCAAAACGAAGATTCCAACTCCGAGATGCATGCTTTAGTCCGTAGATGGACCTCTGAAGCTTGCATACACGATTTTGATGCTCTTGATCGATGTATCCCTCGGGTTGTTTCATGTAAACATCCTCGAGTAGGTTTCCATTTAGGAAAGCCGTCTTAACATTCATCTGCCATATCTCATAGTCATAATATGCAGCTATGGCAAGCATAGTCCGAATGGACTTGAGCATCACGACAGGGGAGAAGGTTTCATCATAGTCTATACCATGAGTCTGTCTGAAACCTTTAGCCACTAGTCGTGCCTTGAAGATCCCGCCAGGTTTTAACTTAAAAATCCACTTGCAATCGACAACCTTTGCCTAAACAGGAGAATCAATCAAAATCTATACTTTATTGTCCCTCATGGATTCAATTTTAGATTCCATTGCTTGTAGCCATTTATCTGAATTTGGACTTTCTAAAACCTGTATGTAGGTCATGGGCTCATTAGAGTCCACCAAGATCAAATCTTGATCGCCAGTCATGAGAAATCTGTATCTCTCGGGTTCATGACGAGATCTACTAGACCTACTAGGTTCTTGTGTTGTTGACTCAGGCTGCTCATCATTATGAGTTCCCATGTCAACTTCCATCTGAGTTTCTATAGATCGTTCTACATTCTCTTGTGGTTCTGGAACTTCTCCTAGTTCTATTCTACTCCCACTATCTTTCTTGTAGAGAAAATCTTTCTCTAAGAAAGTGGCTCATCGAGCAACAAACACTTTGTTCTCAGTTGGATTGTAGAATTGATATCCTTTTGTTTCCTTAGGATATCCCACAAACAGGCATTTGTCAGTTTTAGGTTCAAACTTACTACTTTGTAAACGCTTTACATGAGCTTGAAAACCCCAAACTCGTAAATAGGATATATAGGGTTTTTGACCCGTCCACATTTCATATGGAGTCTTATCTACTGCCTTAGATGGAATACGATTTAGTAAGTAGGCTGCTGAAAGGAGGGCATAACCCCAAAAGGACATAGGGTGAGTTGCTTGGCCCATCATAGATCGAACCATATCTAATAAGGTCCGATTCCTCCTCTCAGATACACCATTCCATTGAGGTGTTCCTGGTGGAGTCAGCTGTGAAACAATTCCACACTGTTTTAGATAGCCATCGAACTCATCACTAAGGTATTCACCTCCCCGATCGGAGCGAATAGCCTTAATCCTTCTATTTAACTGATTTTCTACTTCATTTTTAAACTCTTTGAACTTTTCAAAAGTTTCATTTTTGTACCTCATTAAGTAGACATAACCACATCTACTATAGTCATCGGTAAAAGTCACGAAGTATTCAAATCCACCTCTGGCTTGTGTGCTCATTGGTCCACAAACATATGTATGTATAAGAGCCAATAGGTCACTAGTCCTCTCGCCTTTCTTGCTGAAAGGACTCTTCGTCATTTTGCCTTGCAAACAGGGTTCACATGTGTCATATGATTCGAAATCAAATGACCCAAGCACTCCATCCTTATGAAGTCTCTGAACTCGCTTCTCATTTGCATGGCCTAAACGAAAATATCACAGATATGTTGGACTTAAATCAGATTGAACTAATTTGGCTTTCTTTTCAATGTTATAAACCGGTTTCTCTTGGGTCAAATCCAAGATATATAGGCCATTGCACAAATTTGCAACTCCGTATAAAACATCTTTTTGATATAAAGACAACGATTTATTACCAATAATAAAACGAAATCCTTTAATATCCAAACAAGAAATTGAAATAATATTCCTACTCATAGTAGGTGCATAATAACAATTCTCTAAAACAATGTTTAAACTGAAGGCAAATACAAAGTGTAATCTCCAACTTCAACAGCTACAACTCTTGCCCCGTTGCCCACTCGGAGATCTACTTCGCCTTTCTTTGTCATTCTTCTATTTCTCAGTCCCTGCACATTAGTACAAATGTGAGCCCCACATCCGGTATCTAATACCCATGAGGTGGACATAAAAAGATTAATTTCAATAACAAAGATACCTGAAGCCGAATGATTCTGTTTCTTCTCTTCAAGAAACAGCTTGCAGTTTCTTCTCCAATGCCCCTTATGATTGCAATGGAAACATACAGCGTCCTTCTGAGCATTTTTCTTAGCATGAGGAGTTTGAGGCTGAGCCTTAGGAGCAGTCTTACTGCGAGGCTTCTTGTTTTCAGCAACTTTTGCCTTGCCTTTAAACTTTCTCTTGGTGCCCTTACCTTTTTCTACAACAAGTACTGGCGTTGCCTTCCGAAGGGTTTGCTCAGTATTTTTAAGCATTCCATGGAGCTCAGGAATCATCCTCTCCATGTTATGCATGTTGTAGTTCACCACAAAGTCATTGTAATCATCAGGCAGTGAAGCCAAGATGATGTCAATGGCTAACTCTCTAGCAAGAGGTGCATTTAATCTCTCTAGGGTATGAATATACCCCTTTATCTGGATCAAATGCATGCTTACTGACGAACCCTTCGCCATCTTGCACGATATCAATGCTTTTATCGTAACGAACCTTTCGTTACGGGCTTGTTCACGGAACATTTTCGTTAGTGACACATAAATTTGGAATGCTTCCGAATTCATGAATTGTTTCTGAAGCTCGCCTGACATAGTCGCGAGCATCAGACATGTCACGTCATCGGAATCACTTTTCAGCTTTTCCCATGCTCGTTGAACAGCAGCCGTAGCATTTACAGGTGGTTCAGGTAAAGCAGCGTCTAAGATATTTAGCTTCCTTTCTTGTTTAAGAACAATTCTCAAGTTTCTTTCCCAATCTAAGAAGTTTGGACCAACAAGTTTTTATTTGTCCAAAATGCTTCTTAGAGTGAGATTAGATGTATTAGTGCTAGTAGATGCCATTTCTACAAAAGAAAAATGCAAAATATTAGAATGAGTTTTAAAATATTTTCCACAATAGCCAAAATTGAAATCCCAAACAATTTTGTGTTGGTGCTAGATTGTGGGCCAAAAATCCACAAAGAGTCAACCCCAGTCTTGCTTTGGCAAGTATCGTAGGGATTGGGCTCTTTTGGTAGGCAACACTCAAATCACATCTTCTATGTAATTTAACGATTTCCAATTACATGACTATGCAACTTTTCGGTGATAGGATGAACATTCCAAATGTTTGACACCATCCTATCATTGCAAAATCAATCCTAGTCAACTTATCGGGTCAACTTGGACCAATTTTCCTAAGTCAAACCATCCCTTGAAGCTTCTTATCAATAAAAGACCCAAACAGTTTTTCACACTATAATGGTAGTGAGTAAAGTTGGGCTAGCCCAAACAGTTTTTCACACTATAGTGGTAGTGAGTAAAGTTGGGCTTTTATTACATGACAACTCGCCTCACGAAGAAAATCTGACGCCCTTGGGCTCTCCAAGTCCACCAGACGTTCGACGATTTGACTTAGGTATTTAGGGATTTTATTTTGAACGGCTTAACATGCATTGTCGTTTTCATTCATTCACAAAACATAAAATCAAATTGCGGAAATGCGATGAATTGGGCTCTAATCTATTACAGGGGCCTTTAAAAAAAAAAAAAAACTTCTTTTGGGCCTCCATTTTGGGCTTCCGTTCCTGGGCTCCATCATGGACTCCTTCGGAACCTTCCTTTTGGGCCTAACTATTACATAATTATTTAATAGGCACGCAGACCCAATTTTAAAATGGCTCGCAGGCCCAAAAATTTAAATAATAAATTTTAAGCCCAATTCATGCATAGAAAAACACACAAATGCATATGCTTCATACAAGCCAATTTTATTAAGCCGAATCATTTAATTAGGGATTGTGTAACTCTTACACCATTAAAATTGATCGTGTCATGATCAATTTTAATCAATCCCATGTTCATTCATTTTAATCGAATGATGCATGGACATACCAATAATGCGTTCAATTATTTAAACATTTTAAATAAATAACACATTATATCGGAAAAATGAATAAATAAATAAAACCATAATAATTAATTAACTAATCTTATTAATTATTTATTTATTTATTTATTCATCTAATTATCTAATTTTATTAAGATAATCTTTCTAATTTTAAAATTTAAATATTTCTAATTATCCTAATCTCATTAATATAATTATTCAAAATTCTAAATTTTAAAATTCTATAGGATAAGAATTAAATCTAAATCTAATCCTATCTTATCGTAATTTAAAATCTGATAATATCTTTTAATTTATCCTAATCATAAATTAAAATTTTATCAAATTTTAAAATTCAGAAAAATTAAATTTTTTGAAAAATTTTGAGGCAAATTCGTAATTAACAAAAAAAATTGTCGGGCTAGGGTTTTAAAGATTAAAACTGCTGGGGTTGTTTTGCAAATTTTAAAACAATTTTTTAAAATTGGCATTTCAGAGATTATGGAGTGCGGCGGGGGCAATTTGGTTATTTTACCCAATTAGGGCACCAGCCTCCCGCCGCCTCCTTTCTTCTCCGGCAAACATGCCATCGGGTTACTGGCCGGCATCCTCGAATCCCGACGACACTCGTCGTTCATCTCATTCGACTCAGTTCCGACCGATCATCGTCTCTCCGTTGCTGCAATCTTTCGGCGACCAGAATATTTTCGGCCCCGATGGAGATTGTCCAGCAGCGATTTGGAGAAGACGAGCAGCGGCGATTTGTCGCTCGATCTCCGTCCGTCAACCATGAACCCGAGAGAGATTATAACACCAGAAAATAACATCAGCCCAGTTTTCGAAATCAAATTGAACCCAGCAAATCAATTTTGAAAACCCAAAAACTAATTTCTGATCGAAGCAACTGTCAACCAAACGGAAACCCAGCAAAGATTTTAAACCAAATTATACCAAAATCAAAGCTTGGACGAACCATTCTGTCCAGCCCGTTTTCCCGGTGACGCGGCTACCAAAAACCACCAGAACAAAATCGGTTTTCTGGCCAAATAAGCGACTAAAGGAGAAACCAATTTTGAAGAACCCAGAAACCCGTCCTTGGTTTCTTACAAATTTTATTTTCTGGCCATAAAGAAAAAAATTTTTGATAGCCTCGATTATTCCCGATTCTAAACCCTTTTGTTTCAACTAAAATATTTTTTAATTAAAACAAAATTAACCTGGCTCTGATACCACTGTTAGGAACTAGGCATGCATAATTTCCTAAATTATGCTACGGAATAGCCTAAATTATATGGAATCGGGTCTTACCCTCGACGCGTAATCGGTTGCGCTCGTCACCACCAAACAATTCACACGAATTGGCTCTACGTTCTTGCACTGGAGTCTCTCAAAACCGGTGCTAGCCAAAAATGCCTGTCAAAGAGAAAACGTTTTTCTCTGGAAAAATGTTTGGAAGAGTGATCACCCGGAAGAGTCAGAGAGAGACCTTTTTAAAATTATTTTTCAAAAACTGTTTTTAAAACTGAATTCTGTTAAAATCTCCCAGCTCACAAATACTTCTCTGATTTGAGAAGTATCTATTAATAATTAATAATAATTAATTATTTACTGAGTTGGGTTTAACCAATACCATGGATCAACCCATTGATCCATGGGCCAGGCTGATGGGTCAAGAACCTTAATTCACAATTAGGTCCCTTGATTTGTCAGCTCAACTCAATTCTTCCTAGGTAATTAATTAACTCTTTAATTAATACCATGATACTCTTCAATAATATTTAATTAAACTATTTAATTAAATATTATCAATTTATGTATAACTCTTATACTTAAAACAGACAATTTAATTAATTCTGAATCATCGAGCTCACTTATGTGCGATCCTGTAGGCCCATTCCAAATTGACAATAAATTAATCTCATTAATTAATCCATAAATCATTAGTGGTCTCTAGCAAGACATAATGACTACACAATTCAAAACGGAGGATCGAATGGTGATTCAACACAACCTTCCGAGTATACTACGTAATGTCCTCTACACTGATATCCAGTTTAGCATAAGGCATGGAACCAATCATCCTTATATAGCTAAACGTTTTACTTGATCTCTTAGTGACACTGAACTTAATCAAGCAAATGATAACCCTTATCATTTCTTGGGCACGACCATGCACTTCTCAGTTCACTATCAAGCGGCCAAGATATCATCTCTCATTTAAGAGAGACTTGTAGTCCCATCACTTCATCTACATACCTTAGCGTGACTCATAGTGTGCCCAATCATACCCGTACTTGGCAACCTGTTACTGTCCCGTTAGGCATATGTCAAAGCACACTCTAATTCACCTAAGACTATGCAGTGATTTCTGGTCTAAGGATTCTCGTACGAGTACTACTCAAAAGAATCACTCATGATCTAACAGTGCATGGAGTGTTTCTTTTGGCGGATCAATTTCATGAAATTCAATATGCACAAGAATATAATTTCATGAAATTAACTCATCAGATAAATAATCAATCAAACGACAAATATCTTATTTACATAAATAACCCTCAAAGTTTATTTACATAAATAGCCCTCATAAGGGCACATACACTAACAGTACCGAGGGCTGGTAGGACTCCGACTTGGGTCCGGTGGCGAGTGCCTTTGCAAAAGCAACACCGATATGGGCGGTGGATGGCAAAAATAAGGCGGCTGCAGGGGGCGGTGGTTGGCGAAAATATGGCGGCTGCAGGGGGCTAATCTGGGGATGACCAATGAAGATGGGTGAGTGGTTTCATGAGAGATAGAGAGAAGGGAAGGAGATGGTTTGATTGGGAAGAATTTTGGGTTTTGGTTTGGTGTTTTGGGGAAGGAGGATGGAAGAACAAGGAGGGAATGGAATGAAGGAGGTGGTGGAGATGGTGGCGAGGGAGAAAACCGACAAGGACAAAACCCATTCCAAGAAACGAACCAAGCATCAAAATTATATCCATTCTAATTTAACAAATCCATTATTATTTCATATTACAATCACATTCATACCAATTCCGATTCCTCTACTCAAACCAAGTAGGCCCTAAAATTTAGAAAATTGGACTACTATTTGTCGTCTTATTTTCATAATTTATCACTCATAATACCCGTGACAAAAAAAGCCACACGATGCTCAGCACATGCCCTTCAACCGTAGAGAATGCACAATGGAAGCCACAATGCCCTTCCCTCTCCCCCCTTCTGCTCATTTCTTATTTTCGAACTCCACCACCGAAACACTCCTTCCTGGTTTTTTTTTTTTTCAAACTCCACCACCGAAACATACCACCCTCAACTTTGATTCCACCTCTCCTTTGCCGATTCTTTTCACCCGGCCATCAATGAAGCTTCCCTGCTGGAATTTAGTTACCTTGAAGTTAATTAGGGCGAAATCATCCAATCCGCCTCCAAGGGGCCTTCGTCGAGGCATCGAAAATCAATTACGGCCGGAGATTCCATTCTGGATTGATCTGCCCAATTTAAATATTTGGCTGAGGAAATGCAAGCTACCAACAAAGGGCTACATAAAGTCGGGCAGGTACTGATAGCGTCAGAAACTGATGGTCCTGTGTCTGAAATTTTTTGCAAGGTTTCTCACACTCTTTTGATGTTCATTTTGTTAGAGAGATTTTTCACATTCTTCTGTTTCCTAAAAGCGAAATTTGGTAATATTGTTGTGTTGCTTAAAACTTCAGTTCTATAGTTTTCTTCTTCAGTACCTTCTTGAGTACTCATAGTCTTAGAGCATAATGGTTTTTTCTAGTTGTTCTGCCTCCTCCCATATAGAGGGATCCTCTCTTGACAGAACTGTGAGTATTGCTTTAAGTTCGGTTTTTTTTTTTTTTGGTGAAATTTCTATTGTTTTAATTTCATAAGTTTGCACTGTCAAAAATCTTCATACAATCACATCTTGGAAGGATTTGGAAAAATAGGACAAGGATTAGAATAATCACCTTTTGCATGTTGAATTGATGAAATGCTCATTTCTGCAGTTTGATTTTACTACATTGGTTTTTTTTGGGTTGCTGTTGAATCAGTTTTGCTCTATGGTAAAAAGTGCATTGACCATTTTTTTTACCTCCTGTTAGTATAGCCTATACTTTTGCTGTCATCGTTCTTATGTTACAGACCATTTACTTGTAAATTTCCTCTCTTTTTCTAGTTACGGAAGGGACAAAAGATGAATTTCTTCAACAAGAACCAGACGGAAACATCTAAGGTAAGTTTTCGTATAAATCGTTAATCTAATCTATAGGTCAAGTCAATATAATTAGACATCTAGCATATATGTTTTAATAGTTCAAAATATGAGTCCATCTATTTGGCAACCAAATTGAGCTATGCATTTTTATTTTACTATATTTTTTAGGGACTATGAATAATAAATGATTAATGTAGAAATCATTTGAAAAGGGATATTTTTTCTGGTGATGGGGGGGACAAAGTCCATGAAGGGGCTTTAGTTATTGTTTGTTGTTGTACAAAGTTGAGAGAATGTTGCCTGAACATAGTTGGGCCATGGTTCAGAAAACAAAATAGGGCACTGGTTTTATGACTAAGAAAGCAGTATCTGATTCATAGTGATGAAATATAAAAATGAAATCTAGCATGGGGGCTCTGTCTATAAGCCGCTTGTTAATCAATTCAAATGAAACACAACTTTTGAAACTTAACTGAGAGAAGAATGAAAAGCTTAGTGGTTGGATTCCTAATCTAATGCAAAAAATAGTTGGCATCATCTACAGTGGCCGGGGTATTTCTGCAAAAAAAGTTTTTCTTTTGTAGAGAATCTAGATATTCGACCCTTGGTCAAGCAAGAAACTCATAATCTTCAAAAGCTGCTCCCAGAAATACCCATTTGGGAAAAAAATCCGGATTATGATCGTATATGTTTACTATTTTCACACATTTTTTGTAAATTTTTGCTATGGGAAACATGGCCTGATACTTGATTTCTGTCATTTTGTGCACAGCTTGATTGGCTTAACGAATTCATTGAGAATATGTCGCATTACTTGGATAAGGTTTGTTTGTGTTTTGCTTGAATTGTAGTCTAGTAGTTGTTACTTTTTCTGTTTTTTTTTTTTTTTTTTCTTCTGAAACTCTATACCGGTTGGTTTAAATATTCAGGCTATTTGCGACACTGTGAAGAAAATATCAGCAGAACAAATCCCTAAATACAAGATTGAATCGGTTGAGTTTGAAGCGCTAACATTAGGTAGCGCGCCTCCTACATTCCAAGGTCTACCTGCTTATGTTTTCCTATTGTTTGCATGTGATGGATAAAGTTGGTAATCTTACCTCTCTCGGTATATGATTCAGTTTGTTCGAATTAATTGATCCAAACATTGCCAGCTAGTCTTAAAATGTTTCATCTTGCATGATCCTACTGAGTTTAAGATGAATCAAGACAGAAAAGAGGCTGCTGAGTAGTCACTCATGGGCTATGAGGCTGCCTCTACTACTGCCAACACAGATCTCCCATCGACTTATCCGATTCGACTTGGACTTGTTTTGAACTTCTCTGTGTTCTAATATGAGATCATGAACTCTCCTGAGAAAGCTTTTCACTTGGCTAAGCAAGCTTTTGATGAGGCTATCTTAGAGCTGGATACTTTGAGTGAGGAATCATACAAAAACAGCACCTTGATCATGCATCTGTTGAAAGACAATCTCGCTCTGTGGACCTCTGATATGCCTAAAGATGGAGGTGAGGACAATCCCAAAACAGAATAATCAAATCCAGCAGAGGCTGCACGTGCTGTTGAGGCTGAGCAGTGAACCATTACACAGGCCTTGATCTTGAAATAATTTTTTCCCGGATCCTCAAGCATCTTCAACCGTATCTCTTTCGCCGAATCTAGATATAACGAAGAGCTTTACATAGACTCCCAAGAACTCGCACAAAGGTCTTATAATCAGGCTTTGTAATTTTGTCAATCCAACAACTACAACTAGGACACATTCAAAGATGACAGAAAAGACTCTTTTTTTAAGTTTACACATCAGTCACCTTGTATTTTTTGCTGCTTCTTCTTCTTCTTCTTCTGCTTAAGTTGCAGCTCTGCCTTATCTTTCTTCTTCATGTAGCTTCTTGAATATCTTTTGGATAGGATAATGTTACTCAGTTACAGATTATATACAAAAAAAAAAAAAAAAGACCCAAAATTATTTTTAATTAATAGATTTGTAATTAATATTATTTTATGTAGTTTTCAAAACTTAGGAATTAGTTTAGGTTTTAAATTAGTTTTATATATTTCAATAGTTTGGCCGACATAGTAGGTTAGTATTATTAGGTTAGAAAAAATTAGCTTACCTTAATTTTTCTGAAAAAAAAAAAAAGTGGCGGCTATTTATTTAGCTACGAAGGGAATCCAGGCAGGCCAACTACTTTTTCTTTTTGTTTAGTTAATTAATTTAGTATTTATATTATGAATTTTTAATTTATTTAATTAATTTAGTATTTATATTATGAATTTTTAATTTATTTAAGCAAGTTTTGTTTATTTATAATTTGAATTGGGTTTTTGACTATTAAAAATCTCTGTTATAGGAAGTTCCAGGATTGGTTTGTGTAACATTATGCATGGTTTAGTTCTGGTCAATATTCAAGATGATTGTAGTGGTTATTATTACACAAGTCTTGTATTTTCGGAGGTAAAGACAGCTTGTGCTTGGGCCAAGAAAGTTTCAGTTTCACTGCGGTTCGAACTGATTATTGGAGGAATAAACAAAATAAGAAGAAAATGGTTTGTAACCAATGGAAAACATTTGCAGATGAAGCAGCTTCACCACAAAAAAGAAAAAACACACACAACCTATGGTGTGGTTGCAAGTTCCTCTTATGGATTAGAGAAGTACATAACCCTAATGGTTGGTCGATCCAGATCCCCAAAGTGATGGAATAGAGAATGTATAATCATCCACCTATTTTATATTTGGAGGGACACAGACAGCTTAGCAGACTAACCCCTGCATCCTAGGAAATTGTGAAAAAGCTGCACAATTCACATGTGAAGGCAAAGTCAATGTTTGATATAGTGAATTTAGAGAATCCAGATGATCATGCCACAAGGAGACATATTTACAACGAAACGGCTAAGTTGAGAAAAGATGGGTTTGAAGGCAGAAACATTGTAACACATTTTCTTCATATTGCAACTCAAAATGAATATGTGTTGGAAATACAACATAATGAGGAGAGACAGGTGCGCTAACTCATATTTTCATGGCACATCCAAAGTCAGTTGACTTGTTAAATACATACCATTGGGTTTTAGTTGTTGATTCAACTTATAAGACTAATAGGTATAATATGCCATTGTTTGAAATAGTTGGGGTAACTCTATGCAAAAAAAATTTCAATGTTGCATATGCTATCACTAGGAACGAGACAAAAGTTAGCTATGGTTGGGTGATGTCACAGTTGAGAATGTTGTTTAATCCTGGATTGGAACCTACCGCTATTGTCTCTGATCGAGAACTGGGGTTGATGAAACCAATTAAAAATAATTTTTCGCATTCTCATCATTTTTTGTGTAGATTGCACATAAAAATGGATGTTTTGAAGATGTTGACCAAACTTCTTGGTGGAAACAAAATAGATGCTGAGGATATTACTGGTGGCAAGTGGAAGAAAGTAATGGAAGCCCCTATAGTTGAAGCATATGAATATTCTTTACGGGTATTAAGCGACGAGTTTAAAAACAGCCGGCCAAAAATTGTTTTTTCTATCATGGACTATCTTCAACTCACATACACACGGAAACTGATGTGTTATCCCCTTCACACATCCATATTTCTGAGTAACTTCATTCCCTAAGGTTTTCATCGGTTTCAACTCGGCTCTAAGTAAGGTTATACATAGGTGTGATACTTTATCATTCAGTAAACTGAGCAGAAATCCAATAGACGTAGTTGGTGTCTTACTCCTAGAAAACTCAAGTGACACACTAGCATATACAACAATAAGCAATCATAAATATCATTATTGTCCGGATGATTATTTGCATATATTCAAGTAATAATGTAATTAATCATTTAAAATTGTACTGGATATGTTTGTACTGATCACCAAGTTGTTTGTGAATCTTCGACCATAGTGTGTCAAGAGAACCTGTGGATGCATATAACCAATCTTTCAAAGCAGCTTGGAACTCTCTACTAACAAATCTTTCTAAGCAGCATGTTAACTCTCTACTCTACAAGTGGTAGTGTTACCGAAATGGAGAATTTTATGTGTCCATGCAAAGACAAACATCTCTTTGTGCACGAGCCAATGACCACAGGTACTATTACATATATGATTTCTGTTTGCGCATTGGTTAATTTATGCATGGGGTGCATTCAAAAAGATATGTTGTATTTATGTGTCATTTTTTTTAAAATGTTTGATATTTTGTTTCTTGTACTAACAAATTTGTTTTATGATCATAGTCATTTTAGGTCGCTGGCTAGTGACATTGAGAATAGGCCTCGTGCTGTGGTGCGTAGGTTGAATGTTATGATTGAAGAGGAACTTTACCCAGAACAAAGAGATGTATGTGAGCCTGAAATAGATTATGCAAGCCGTCGAGAAAGGCCAAGATTAAATGCGTCTGTGAGATGTGACCTTAGTGCATGGGAGAGAAGTGATAGTCGTCATGGTGCTCATGGTAGGGTCGTTCTAATAGTAGATGCATTCTCAATCAAATGATCGTCACATCTCCCGTACGTACAGGCAACATAACTGGTATGAAATTCAAATTAAAAATATTTAATTTCTTAAGAAATTAAATATTTTAAATTTTAATATTAGCTACAATTTGTCAAAATTTCGTTATTTGCAGTTATAGGTGAACCTAGTGTTGCTGAGTCTGTTCTATAATTTTTTAAAGATTACTGTTTGGGCCACACCAATGTAGCATCAGACGGTAATTATGGATTCAGGGTTGTGGTTGATCATTTCTATGGCAACCAAAAACAATGGTGTTGTTGGGTTTGAATACTAAATTTTTGCTTGTATTAAACTATTTCCCATTTTATATATATTTATTAAATGTTTTAGTTAAATTATTTTTATGTTTTACATATGTTGTCCATTTATATTATGTAATTAGGTGATGAGGTGTCTGGTGTGACACAATAGATCTTATCTTTGGTTAAAAGACATAATATATAAATGAGGTTCGTAACTGAGACAGTTTTGGATACACTGTCAGTTTAAGTTATTATGTGATTTAGAAATTGGTTTGTCTAAACTAATTGAATCATATAGATAAACCCGAGGCATATTGAACTTGACCAAATAGGATGAATTGACTTGTACTGATTTAATAGACTATTCGATCCTAGTATTCTATCTCTAAATCCATAGAATTGAGTAGGCATAAGGATTAGACATAGTGTACTTTAATCTGCCAAAGAGTGAGGTCACTTGAGGCCAATAGTCTCGGTAGGTTGGGTGCGTGTGTTTGATTGCTTAGTGTGCTATTACTTTTCGAAAGAAAACCATGTACCGGTTCGTCCGGGGTGATGGTGCTCTTGAGATGAGCTCGTTATGTTTATTATACTAAGCCCAGCCGGTGGACTTATGTCCGGTATAGTAAAAAGGTCGAGTAGTACTAGTCTCAAGTTATAAGAAGTTAATTAATTAATTTATCAGTAAATTAATAAATTAACGAGCACTATATCTTTGATGTGAAGAGATTAGAGAATAATTAATTTCGTTGTTCTGGAAGCAATTCTAGTGTTGGATGTGAAAGAAATTTGCCACATAGGATCTGAGTTTGCACTTGCTCGATTTACCACGCAACAAAAATTTCCAATTAAAGCGGAACCTTAGAAAAATACCTTTGAAGCATGCACCTGGTGATTCTCTTGTATGCCTCAAGACTATGACTTTTTGTTGTGTGGGCAATAATCTAGATGTCAATTGATCAGCAACTCACCACAATCCACCTGCTGAAAAAATTCAGCACCTCCGCACCTAGCACGTACTACAAACGCACTGTCCGGAGAGAGAGAAAACAACACTCGGGGCTAGCAAAAGGGGACCAAAATTTCGGCCACACCAAGGGAATAAACCAGCCACCTATTGCTTCAAAATTCGTTTTTGAGATAGAGAGAGAATTTTCTCTCTCTAGAATTTTATCTCTCTAGATTCTTGAATTATGAATCTATTGAATTGTGTAGTCTTGAATAGCTAATCCATTGTCTATTTATAGAGTTACAAGAGAGACTCCAAGTTGGTTTAGGATTGGTCTTCCTAATGGGTTTAGGTAATGAATTAGTTTCCAAATCCAATTAGGCAACCAATCTGATAGGATAAACCAAATCCTACTAGATTCCTAATCTCTAGGATTTCCTAATTCCAATTGAAACTTAAGACTTAATTAATTAATTAAATAATTCCACTTTGTTAATTACTGAATTAACCCTTAGAAATAATTAACCAATCAATTAATTAAATCAACATATTCAATTAACCCATTACAAAATTAATCGTACCACTAACGGATTAATTTTTGCACTACCATCCTACACCAAAATTGCTTCCAGAACAACTTAATTAAATTATATTCATTAATCTCCCCACATCAAAGATATAGTGCTCGTTAATTAAAATTAATTTACAGATAAATTAATTAATTAACTTCTTTAATTCCGAGACTAGTACCACTCGACCTTTTTACTATACCGGACATAAGTCCACCGGTCGGGTTTAGTATAATAAACATTTCGAGCTCATCTCGGGAACACCATCACCCCGGATGCACCGGTACATAGTTTCGTTTCGACAAGCAGTAGCACACCAAGTAACTAAACACGCGCACCCAACCCACCGAGACTATTGGCCACATTTGACCTCACCCATTGGCAGATCAAAGTACACTATGTCAAATTCTCATGCCCACTCGGGTCTAGGGATTAAGAGATAGAATACAAGGATCGATTTGTCTATTAAATCAGTATAAGACAAATCATTCCTAAAAGTCAAGTTCAATATGCGCCGGGCATATCTATATGATTCAATTAGTTTAGACAAACTAATTATCTGAATCACATAATAACCTATACCGACAGTTTGTCCAAAGCTGTCTCAGTTACGAACCTCATTTATATATTATGTCTTTCAACCAATGATGAGATCTACTGTGTCGTTCCAGACACCTCATCATCTACTTACATAATATAAATGGACAATTAATGCACAACAAGATATGACTGAAACACGAATCGATATATTAATCTCAGAAACTGTACAATACAAGCATAGCTTATGTATTCTACTCCAACAGGGTGGTAGTGTCAGAATTAATCCGTTAGTGGTGTGATTAATTATGTATTGATTAATTGGCTAAGAGATTTAATTAATTAAGATTTTAATTAATCCATGTGTCAGTTTGTTGTGAATCAGTCCAGGAACTGGATTAAGGAAAAGTGAATCCTTGTGTCAGCTGGATGTGAATCAGTCTAGGAACGGGTTTGAAGTAAAACACAAACCCAATAGGAAGGCCAATCCTAAACCAACTTGGGATCTCTCTTGTAACTCTATAAATAGACTAGAGATTAGCAATTCACAATACACAATTCTTAGTTTCATTATTCAATAAACTTAGAGAGAGAAATCTTGGGATAAAAACTAGAGAGACAAATATTTCTTCTCCCTCTTTGAGCGACAGCTCGGTGGAAATCCAGGCAACCGTGCGATTTTTCTCCGATGGTGGCGTATGTACCTCACGCGCGGTTTTTCTCTCTCCTCACTGGCGGCACTTGTATCTCATGAGTAAGTGATATTGGCAGCAACGCTTAGAGTATTTTTTTGGCGAGCAGTTTTGTGGTGTTTTGCTGATTGTTGGTTTGTTGGTTTGTTGGTTCGTTGCCTACACAACATACGAGCTAGTTTTGAGTCATACAAGCGATCACCAAAGTACACATTTCAAGTGGTAATTCTTAAACCTCCGTATTAATTAAGAATTTATTGTTGCGTGACAAATCGAACAAGTAGAAGCTAAGATCCTGCGTAATGGTATTTCAAGCAAGGATTGGAATAGTAATTGCGCTAGTGCTCAGGCCTAGTCAATAGGTTTGATTCTGTAATACTTAGCAAGGAAGTAAATTTTTGACCGGGCCGGGACAGATAATCTTTCAATTGGTATAAGAGCCATGGTTTTGGCTTTGTGCTTATTCAATTTGTTACATGGTTTTGATTGCAAATGGTTTAGTTATCCCAGCTATTATGTTTGCGTTTGTATGTTTTTTAATTAAACATCGGGACATGTCCGGGTTATTTTTTATGAATGCTTGTAATAGTAAAACTACGTGCTGGAAGGATTAGATAA
The DNA here is from genome assembly GCA_030378225.1 of Knoxia roxburghii. Classification (NCBI taxonomy): domain Eukaryota; kingdom Viridiplantae; phylum Streptophyta; class Magnoliopsida; order Gentianales; family Rubiaceae; genus Knoxia; species Knoxia roxburghii. The sequence continues at coordinate 35,552,213 of CM059415.1, read as the reverse complement.
AATATGTAGTAGGAATTTTCTATGTAATTTTCGATTTTATTTTCCTAAAAGCCTTGTAGTAGGAAAATCTTTTGAAATCGAAGACGTTGTGATGGTCGACTTGATTTCATGGGTTTTGGTTTATCGCTAATATGTAGAAAACCAATAAAATCGATAACGAATGGTAAGAAGACCAAATAACATAGTGGGAGCAGGATAGAAGACCCAGAAACCAAACGGGGCAGGCGGAAATCGCCGGCAGCGACACCACCGCTACACACTGAGCTGTTCATAGCATGTGCTAGTGCAGTGCCACACAAGTACAGCGCTAGGCGGACCAGTGCGTGCGACCCTAGTTGCTCTCAACTTGGGCTGCAGCACGCACAGGCCCAGCAAGAGCTATGTGTGCTATGTGCACGCGGCCTGTTTAGGTTGCATGTGCAGCCCTTTTTTCATTTTTCTGAGATTATTCCAAGATCCAATTTTTTGAGACTCAATCCATCGAGTGACATGACAGGACACGAGAACAAGGCAGAAGATGGAAGTAATTAAAACCATAATAGTCAAAAATTTATTTTACGTATTTATTTATTTCCCATATTAACAGTTTTAATTATGTGCTTTAATTTTTGTGCTGTATTTTAGATGCATGATTTAAAGCATGTTGGTTTTATTTTGCATGTAACTTAGGATTAATTAATTGCTTGTTAAAACTGTAAAAAACCCTCATTTTAGAAATCTAAGTGGGAGCGAGTTGGTTAATATTCCCATAGCCTCAATTACGAGTTCATAAGTGACGTGGTTAGACTTGCGCGTTGGTATTAGAGCCTTCCTCCATATAGGATGAGTTTGACCATAAGATCACTAGTTTGAATTTCTCAGTAAGATGATTAGAGTAAGTTAAAATTAGAGAAATTCAAAACCCTCTCCATCTGAACGCACTATCCTAGGTAACAAATTTAGAAGTCACGTAATGGCACACATTAGTGTACGATTTGTAGTATTCCTCCCATCGAGGTTACGCTGCTTATTTGTATGACTGAAAGCACTGACTATTAGCTACATTGATCAATAGATCGTTTGGTCAGATAGTGTAGTTGATGAACCTAGTTCTTCTTAAACGAATATGGGCTAGCTTAAACATCCACACTATCGTGGCTTGTGCGAATCCCATTGGATGAGATGTCAGTAGATTTAATTATTGTTTGAGGGATGTCAATAGTTGTTGAATTTTTCGAAATTCTTGGTTAGTTTAATAAAACATTGTCTATTTATGTCTTTTCTTTGATTGTGTGTTTTTCATTTTATTTTGTATGAACGAAAACCAAACCAAGACTTTTTCAAAGTAAAGTGCAATTAACTAAGGTAGATTATTCGCATATTAAAACTCTAATGGTTTTATGGGTGCGAATATCCTTTGTTAAGAGATTGCATGTTAAAACGGAAAAATCCTCAAAGTTAAAAATCTAAGTAGGAGCGGGTTGGTAAATATCCCCATGGCCTCCATTACGGATTCATATGTGATGTGGGTTAGACCGACGCACTGGCCAAGGGCCTTATTCTCTACGGATAAGTCTTCAACCTTGAGATATCACTAGATTGAATTTCTAAAGGGATGACTACAACAAGTTTAATTTGAATTTCGCATATACACCCTCGCTAACCGAGGCGCATTTGTATCCTAAGTAACAAGCTTAGAATTCACATAATGGCAAACACTTAGTGTACCGTTTGTAGTATTCCTCTTAAGAGGTTACACTGCTTATTGAGTACGGCTAAAATTATCGACTATTAATTTCATTGATCATAAGATCGTTGGTCAGATAATTGAATTAATGAAATCCGGTTCTTCTCGAACGAATGTGGGTTGGCGTAGACATTCACCCAACGTAACCTGCGTTAATCCCGGTGTGAGAGATGTCAGTAGGAGAATGTATTGTTTTGAGGATATCAATATTTTCGAAAAAGTATATTGAAACTTGACTGTTTATTTTTTCAATTGATGATATGTCGTTCAACACGCTAGCTATCATTTTGAATCAGAACAAACTTACGGGTCCAAATTACATTGACTGGAAACGTAACCTAGACATCGTCCTTACCGTTGAGGGTTACAAGTACGTGCTCACTGAGGAGTGTCCCCTTAAGCCCAGGGATAATGCCACCCCTGAGCAGCGAGAGCCATATACGAGGTGGCAGAAAGCTGATGAGATGACCGGTGCTACATCTTGGCTTCTATGTCGAGTGTACTACAGCACCAGCATCAGTTGCTTACCTCAGCCTATGATATGATGCTCAACCTCGGGGAGATGTTTGGACATTAGGGCAGGGCAGCCAAGCAGTCAGCTATGAGGAAACTCATGAATGCTAGGATGGCTGAGGGCACTTCAGTGAGGGATCACGTGCTGGACATGATGAGCTGCATCAATGAGATTGAGGTATTGGGAGGTGACATTGATGGGGAGACCCAGGTCGATATTATTCTCCAGAGCTTGCCCCCCCCAGTTTTGAGCAGTTTTGGTTGAACTAAAACATGAGAAGCTCTCATATTCACTTCCCGAGCTCATGACTGCATTGGTGTCTGCTGAGGGCCTACTCGCGGAGAAGAAGCAAGTCCCTCAAGTTCCTCTGCTGGGCCCAAAGCCAGGAAGCAAAAGAGGAAGAGAGGCCAGAAAGTAGGAGCTGATCATGGACCCAAGGCGGGCATTGCCAAGAAGCATAAGCCGAAAGACAAGTGCTTCAGATGTGGCAAAGCAGGATATTGGAAGAAGGACTGCCCAAAGCCTCGAGGTATGTGTAAATTTTTCCTAGTTACTGAGACGTGTTTAGCGGCAATTCCCACAGATACTTGGTGTGTGGATTCGGGAGCCACTGATCATGTTTGTAATTCTTTGCAGGGGTTCCAAGTGACCCGGCTGCTTAGAAATGGAGAGTTGCAGGTCTACCTTGGGGATACTACCAAAGTTTCTGTTGTTGCAGTGAGAGTTCTTTGTCTTTATTTTTCAGACTCAGTTTTACATTTGAGAGATTGTTTATATGTACCCAGTTTTCGTATGAATTTGCTTTCAGTTTCTAAACTTATTTTGGATGGTTATAAATGTGCTTTTTCTGATGGATATGTTTTTATTAGAAAATTCCAGAAGCTTATATGTTCCGGTACATTAGTTGACAATCTGTTTTTAATCAAGACATACTCCCCAGTAATGCAAAACACAGAAAAAAATAACTCATCACCGAATCATAGTAAGAGAAAGGAGTCTTCCCCTTTGAATCAAACTCATCTTTGGCACCTGAGACTCAGTCACATCAACCTTAGTAAGATTCAAAGGTTGGTCAACAATGTGTTTTTGGACTCATTGGATATTGAAAGCTATCCGACCTGTGAGTCCTGCTTGGAGGGTAAGATGAACAAGAGGCCTTTCAAGGCAAAGGGGTATAGGGCCAAAGAGGTTTTAGAGTTGATTCATTCTGACGTGTGTGGGCCTATGTTAGTTCAGACTAGAGGTGGTTATGAGCATTTCGTGACTTTCACGGATGATTACTTTAGATATGGATACATATACCTGATGCGCCATAAGTCTGAATGCTTTGGCAAGTTCAAAGAGTATCAAGGCCTTGTAATCTGATCATGGTGGCGAATACCTCTCTAGTGAATTTAGGTTCTATTTGTCAAAGGATGATATTCAGACCCAGTTGTCTGCACCTGGCACACCCCAGCAGAATGGTGTAGCAGAGAGGAAGAACAGGATCCTTATGGATATGGTTACATCGATGATGTGTTATAGTGAGTTGCCTACCTCGTTTTGGGGTTATGCCTTAGAGACATCGTGTTATCTCCTAAATCTCGTGCCATCTAAATCTGTGCTTACGACACCCCTAGAGTTGTGGACTGGGCGAATGCCTAATCTGAGACATCTCAGGATTTGGGGTTGTCCAGCACATGTGCTCAAGGCAGATGCAGGTATGTTAGATTCGAGATCAAAGGTTATGTTGTTTGTAGGCTACCCCAAAGGAATGAAATGTGGTCTATTTTATAGTCCTCAGGATCAAAAGGTGGTGGTGAGCACCAATGCCAGATTTATTGAGGACTATATTTTAGGTCACAAGTGAAGCAGCAAGGTAGTCATATGATCATCCTATTTTTAACAATTATAGCCTTTTTACGCGCTTGATCAATATTACTATTTGGATACATAATCATCATGGATAGAGTGCCAGATGACTAATCTTTAGACAAACATCTATAAATGCTACAATTAGCCTTTCATGTTCTATCAGCTCCTCCCCAATTAAGTCAGCAATTTGTCGAATTGAATCCAAAAACATTTAATCTGTATGAAGCAAATCAGGCTGCGGCTTGAATGTCCCAATGACCAAATATGGTAAGATTGTTGGTGTATGTGCCCTTCTGAAGTGCTATATAGACATTTGTCGTTTGATTAATGATTTATTAGATGAGTTAATTTCGTGAATATAATATTCTTGTGCATATTTGAATTTAAGAAATTGATTTGCCAAAAGAAACGCTCCATGGATTGATTAGATCATGAGTGATTCTTTTGAGTAGTACTCATACGAGGTTCCTTAGACCAGAAATCATTACATGGTCTTAGGAAAATTGTAGTGTGCTTTGACATACACCTAACGAGACCGTAACAGGTTTCCAAGTATGGGTATGATTGGGTACACTATGAGTCACGCCATGGTATGTAGGTGAAGTGATGAAACTACAAGTCTCTTTTAAGTGAGAGATGAGCCACTTGATAGTGACCTGAGAAGTGCATGCTCGAATAAAATCAGTGTCACTGGGAAATAAGTAAAAGTTTAGCTAATAAGGATGATGGTTCCATGCCTTATGCTAAACGGGGTATCAATGTAGAGGACCGTACGTAATGTAGAGGACCGTACGTAGTATGCTCGGAAGGTTGTGTTGAATCACCATTCGACCCTCCGTTCCAAATTGGGCAGTTATTATGTCTTGCTAGAGACCACTAATGACTTATGGATTAATTATCCATTTCTGATTTGGAATGTGCCTACAGGATCGCACATAAGAGGGTTTGATAGCCTGCACTAAGTATAATTGTTATGCTTAAACAAATAGTATTTAATTATATATTATTGAGAAGTTTTGTGGTATTAAATAAGAGTTAATTAAGTATACAGGAACAATTGAGATAGGTTGATAAATCAAGGGACCTAATTGCAATTGAGGTTCTTAACCTATCTGAAAGGATTGCCACATATGATCTGGGTTTGCACTTGCTCGATTTGCCACGCAACAAAAATTTCTAATTAAAGCGGAATCTTAGAAAAAATACCTTTGAAGCGTGACTTAGATGATTTTCTTGTATGCCTCAAGACTATGACTTCTTGTTGTGTGGGCAACAATCCAGAAGCCAATTGATCAGCTATCACCACAACTTCACTTGCTAGAAAAATCCAGCACCTCCGCACCTAGCACGTACTATAAACGCATTGCCCGGAGAGAGAGAAAGCAACACACTGGGCTAGCAAGAGTAAGCCAAAATTTTTGCCACCTTAAGTCCAAAAACCAGCCGCCCATTTGCTTGAAAAATTCGAATGTGAGAGAGAAGATTTTCTCTCTCTAGAATTTTATCTCTCTAGAAAACTTGTGAATGAATTGTGTGTCTTGAATAGTAAATCCCTGGTCTATTTATAAAGTTACAAGAGAGACCCCAAATTGGTTTAGGATTAGTCTTCCTAATGGGTTTAGGTAATGAATTAGTTTTCAAATCCAATTAGGCAACCAATTTGATAGGATAAACCAAATCCTACAAGATTTCCTAATCTCTAGGATTTCCTAATTCCAATTGAAACTTAAGACTTAATTAATTAATTAAATAATTCCACTTTGTTAATTACTTAATCAACCCTTAGGAATTAATTAAATAATTCCACTTTGTTAATTACTGAATTAACCCTTAGGAATAATTAACAAATTAATTAATTAAATCTACCTATTCAATTAACCCATTACAAAATTAATCGTACCACTAACGGATTAATTTTGGCACTACCATCCTACACCAGAATTGCCTCCGGAACAACTTAATTAAATTATATTCATAATCTCCCCACATCTAAGATATATGGTTCGTTAATTATAAATTAATTTACTGATAAATTAATTAAGTAACTTCTTTAATTCCGAGACTTGTACCATTCGACCTTTTTACTACACCAGACATAAGTCCACCGGCCGGGTTTAGTATAATAAACATTTCGAGCTCATCTCGGGAGCACCATCACCCCAGACGCATCGGTACATGGTTTCCTTTCAACAAGTAGTAGCACACCAAGTAACTAAGCACGCGCACCCAACCTACAGAGACTATTGGCCACAATTGACCTCACCCTTTGGCAGATCAAAGTACACTATGTCTAATCCTCATGCCCGCTCGAGTCTAGGGATTAAGAGATAGAATACAAGGAATGATTTGTCTATTAAATTAGTACAAGACAAATCATTCCTAAATGTCAAGTTCAATATGCCCTGGGCATATCTATATGAATCAATTAGTTTAGACAAACCAATTATCCGAATCACATAATAACCTACACCGACAGTTTGTCTTAAACTGTCTCGGTTACGAACCTTATTTATATATTATGCCTTTCGACCAATGATGAGATCTACTGTGTCACACAAGACACCTCATCATCCTTACATAATATAAATGGACATATTATGCACAACAAATTATAACCAAAACATAAATCGATATATTACAAAGAAAAAAGTACAACACAAGCATACCTTATGTATTCAAATCCAACACCATCAGCCTGATCGATGGGTCAATGGGTTGATCCATGATTTTGGTAAAACCCAAGTCAGTAGAAAGTAATATTAAATTTACTATTACTTTTACATTTATATATATTTTATATTTTATATTTAATAAAATATCTTAACTGACTTGCAGTATCTGACTTTCTATATATCTGGGATATGAGAGTCAGATACGATAGATGTTTTTTAGAAAAACAAAAGGAAATCAGTTTTACCAAAAACTACTCCCAAAATCTCTCTGAGGCAGAACAGGCTATCACCTATCTGTGAGAATTCCCGTGCAAGAGTGTAGAGTGTTCTTCGACGTAAGAACTTTTGGTGATAATCAGCGTAAGCATAAGTTTTGGACTAACATCAACAAAGGATCCAGGTGCGGCAACCGATTACGCTACGAGGGTAAGCTTTAGAAGCTTTAAACATAGTTTTTAATTAACACTAAAATAATCAATTAGGCTTTTCTGCTCTGATTTTTTGAAAACTAGGCCTCATCGAACCTAATTGTGGCATCAGAGCGAGGTTCGTTTTAGTGTGAATATTAAACTTAATATTAAAACAATTCATTTGTTTGAAATTAATTTTATGAACGGTGGAAAATGTCATGCTTTTGGAAAGCAAGAAAACAAAAGATTAAAATATTATTTTCTTGAAAGAGGAATTAAAAAAATTCTCTGGAAAATGTATGAAGACTACCGAGCTGGATGAATTTGATTGGCGAAAAAATTTTTTGACCGACCAAAATTTCTCCAGAATTTCGCAAACGCATAGCTTGGCCGATCTTCATGGTTTTGGTTCCAAAATTTTTTTTTGGGTTTTGATCTCTCATTCCTTGAAATTGTTTTCGTTTTGGTTTGAGGTTCGATTAGAAAAATGGGAAGAAGCAAAATTGTTTTGGGTTTTTGTTACTTTCAATCGGAAAATGATTCGGGATGGTCTCGAATTCGATTTTGGTTTCTGGGTTTTGGAATATCTTTTGCCCAAAAAATGAAAAGGGAGGTCACCAGAAAAATGGGGGCGGTAAATTTTTTTTAAGAATTGGGTTTCGATCTTCGTGATTTTGCTGGTAAATCGAGCAGTGAGGCTTTGGGTTTTTCCTCACGATGGTTTACGGTGTGATTCGCTGAGTTTCTTTCTGTCGGAAGAGATGAATTGTTCATCAATCACGTCGGACGCGATGGTTGGAAAACCAAAAAATCATCGGGGAAGATGAACAACGTCGGCGGGCAAACCCTAATGGGTTTTTTGGAAAAATTACCAAAATGCCCCTGCTGCAGTCATTAAACCCTCTTCGGCCCAGAATTTTTATTTTTTGAAAAATCATAAATTCGCCCCAGCAGTTTTGCTCCTTTAAAAACTCTAGAATATAGTGTTCCAATAAAAATTTGGCATTATTGCTGAAAGATTTTGGTAGGATCTGGGTTTGCACTTGCTCGATTTACCACGCAACAAAAATTTCTATTAAAGCGAAATCTTAGAAAAGTACCTTTGAAGCGTGCACTTGGTGATTCTCTTGTATGCCTCAAGACTATGACTTCACGTTGTGTGGGCAACGAACTAGAAGTCAATTGATTAGCTACTCAACACAATCCACCTGCTAGAAAACTCTAGCCCCGCAGCACCTGGCACGTACTATAAATGCACCGCCCGCATAGAGAGAAAGCTACGCGCAGCTGGTATAGACCAAGGCCAAAATTTCAGCCACTAGAAACCCAAAAACCAGCTGCACACTTTCTTGAAAATTCGACTTGGAGAGAGAAACATTTTCTCCCTCTAGAATTTTCTCTCTCTAGAAATCCCGTGGATTACTTGTGTTAATTGTTGTATTCTGAATGACTGATCCCTTGTCTATTTATAGAGTTACAAGAGAGACTCCAAGTTGGTTTAGGATTGGTCTTCCTACTGGGTTTCTGTTTTCCTTCAATCCTGTTTCTGGACTGATACACTCCCAACTGTCACAGGGATTCACTTATCCCAATCCAGTTCCTGGGATGAATCACTCCCAACTGACACAGGGATTCACTTATCCCAATCCAGTTCCTGGGATGATTCACAACCAACTGACACAAGGATTAATTAATTTCTAAATTAATTAAATCTACCTTTGTCAACAACCCAGTACATAATTAATCGTACCACTAACGGATTAATTATGGCACTACCAACCTACACCAGAATTGCTTCCGGAACAATTTAATTAAATTATATTCATAATCTCCCCACATCAAAGATATAGTGCTCGTTAATTCATTAATTTACTGATAAATTAATTCATCAACTTCTTTAATTCTGAGACTAGTACCACTCGACCTTTTTACTATACCGGACATAAGTCCACCGGCCGGGTTTAGTATAATAAACATTTCGAGCTCATCTCGGGAGCACCATCACCCCGGACGCACCGGTACATGGTTTCCTTTCGACAAGCAGCAGCACACCAAGTAACTAAACACGCGCACCCAACCCACCGAGACTATTGGCCACATTTGACCTCTCCCATTGGCAGATCAAAGTACACTATGTCTAATCCTCATGCCCACTCGAGTCTAGGGATTTAGAGATAGAATACAAGGATCGATTTGTCTATTAAATCAGTACAAGACAAATCATTCCTAAGAGTCAAGTTCAATATGCCCCGGGCATATCTATATGATTCAATTAGTTTAGACAAACTAATTATCTGAATCACATAATAACCTAGACCGACAGTTTGTCTAAAGCTGTCTCGATTACGAACTTCATTTATATATTATGTCTTTCAACCAATGATGAGATCTACTGTGTCGCACCAGACACCTCATCATCTACTTACATAATATAAATGGACATAAAACTGCACAACAAAATATAATTGAAACACAAATCGATATATTAAACTGGGAAACTGTACAATACAAGCATAGCTTATGTATTCTACTCCAACAATCTCCCACTAATACTTAAGCTGTGCTTTAAGTATACAACTACATACAATCCTATACAATCTGCTGCTATCTATCTAGAAAAACTGTCAAGGCTCTCCTAAGCATCTCATCCCCATGCCCTTCACGTGAGCCTCAATGACTTTAGAAGTCAATGTTTTTGTGAACGGATCTGCAAGGTTATCCTCTGATGCTATCTTAGCCATGACCATGCCTACCCTCTTTACGATGTCTCGTATCAGGTGGTACTTGCGCTGTATATGTTTACTCGCCTTGTGGGCTCGTGGTTCCTTCGAGTTTGCTACTGCAACATTGTCATCACAATTAACCGTGATAGACCTTTGCAAACCAGGAATCACATCTAAGTCCACTAGGAGGTTCTTGAGCCATACTGCTTCTTCCGCTGCCTCTGATGCGGCAACGTACTCAGCCTCCATGGTAGAGTCCACCACGCATTTCTGTTTGACACTCCTCCAAACTATGACTCCATCTCCTAAAGTAAACACATACCCTGAGGTAGACTTGCTCTTGTCCCTGTCGCCTTGGAAATTTGAATCCGTGTAACCTCGGGGTACCAGCTCAGACGCTTGATAGACCAGAACTTGGTCTCTCGTTCTGCGCAAATACTTGAGAATGCATTTTACTGCCTTCCAATGAGCTTTCCCGGGGTTACTCTGATATCTGCTCACCATGCCAACGGCATAACAGATATCAGGCCTCGTACACAACATGGCATACATGAGACTTCCTACTGCCGAAGCATATGGAACTGTCTTCATGGTCTCTATCTCCTCAACAGTCTTAAGAGACTGTTCCTTAGATGGAAACACTCCATGCCTGAAAGGTAGAAAACCTTTCTTGGAGTTCTGCATGTTAAAACGGGCCAGAATCGTGTCTATGTATGAAGCTTGGGAGAGCGTTAGTGAACGTTTCCTACTATCTTGAATAATCTTGATCCCATGGATATGTCCCGCTTCCCCTAAGTCCTTCATATCAAATTGCTTGGACAACCATGCCTTTACGTCTGATAACACTTTCTTGTTGTTGCAAATCAATAGAATGTCATATACGTAAAGCACAAGAAACACCACTGAGTTTCCATCACGTCTGCGATATACACATTGCTCATCCGGACACTGAGTAAATCCAAAGGACTGGATTACTTCATCAAACCGGATGTTCCAAGATCTGGATGCCTGCTTAAGTCCATAGATAGACCTCTTAAGCCTGCAAACCTTATGCTCTTGGCATTTTTCAATGAATCCCTCTGGTTACTGCATAAAGATGGTTTCCTCAAGACTTCCGTTTAGGAAAGCTGTCTTGACATCCATCTGCCAAATCTCATAATCCATATGAGCAGCTATGGCTAAGAGAATCCGGATCGACTTAAGCATGGCTACCGGAGAGAAGGTTTTCTCATAATCGATTCCCTCTTTCTGAGTATACCCCTTCGCCACCAGCCTAGCTTTAAAGATTTCCACCTTCCTGTCAGATCCTCTCTTACGTTTGTAGACCCACTTGCATCCAATGGGCTTAAACCCATCATGCAGGTCCACAAGCTCCCAGACTTGATTGTGGTCCATTGACCCCATCTCGGATATCATTGCCTTACGCCAAGATTCTGCATCTTTATCTCGAAGCGCCTCATTACAGTTAACTGGGTCAGGTTCAAGCACACCTGGGACCAGGTCTGAAGCCTCTCCCATGCCAATGAACCTGTCTGGCTGTCTCACAACCCTCCCACTACGACGAGGCACCGCCTGTGTAGGCGCATTATCTGTGATCTCATGTGCAGTGTGTGGTGTATCTACTTGCGCTGGTGCATCAGGATTAGTAGTTTGTCGTCTAAGCTATTTTAGTACTATCTTACTCTTGGGCTTGTGGTCTAAGACATAGTCCTCTTCTAAAAATCTAGCGTTGGTACTTACCACCACCTTCTGATCTTTAGGACTATAGAATAGACCACCTTTCGTTCCCCTAGGATGTCCTACAAACAGCAGTAATTCTGTTCTTGCATCTAACTTAGCCGTATCTGCCTTAAGCACATGTGCTGGGCAGCCCCAAATTCTGAGATGTCTTAGACTGGGCTTCCGCCCGTTCCACAACTCTACTGGGGTTGAAAGCACGGTTTTAGATGGTACAAGATTAAGAATATACATTGCCGTTTCCAAGGCATATCCCCAGAACAAACTTGGCAAATCACTATAGCTCATCATGGACCTAACCATTTCCATAAGAGTCCGATTCCTCCTTTCTGCTACACCATTCTGCTGTGGCGTGCCAGGTGCAGACAACTGAGACTGAATTCCTACCTCAGTGAGGTAATCTCGAAATTCATGGGACAGGTACTTCCTACCATGATCTGAACGCAGTGTCTTAATACTCTTACCATGATGCTTCTCCACATCTGCCCGAAACTCTTTGAACTTGCAAAAACATTCGGACTTGTGACGCATTAGGTAAATGTATCCGTACCTAGAGTAATCATCCGTGAATGACACGAAATACTCATATCCCCCTCATGCCTGGACCGTCATAGGTCCACACAAGTCAAAATGAATCAACTCTAATACTTCTTTAGCTCTATAGCCTTTTGCTTTAAAAGGTCTCTTGGTCATCTTACCTTCCAAGCAAGATTCGCAGGTTGCATAACTGTCAATATCTAATGAACCCAAAGGTCCATCATTGACCAACCTATGAATCCTACTAAGGTTTATATGACCTAGCCTTAGATGCCAAAGATAGGTTTGATTCATTTCAGAAGGTTTCTTCCTCTTATTAATGTTAGATTCTGAGCTATCTATTTCTATGTTTTGCGCAACAGGGGAGTTAGAGTTAACCACAAACAAATTGTCCGCCAATGAACCAGAACAAATAAGTTTTCCATTTCTTCTAATCACAACACAGTCATCAGAAAAAATAAACTTATACCCGTTCTTCAAGAGTTTAGAAACCGAAATCAAGTTCTTTCTAAAACTCGGTACATAAAGACAATTAACTAACTCTAAGCTAGAATTTTCGAAATTTAACTTATCTACTCCCACTGCTTCTACTAACACTCTTGTAGTGTCGCCCAAGTAGATATCCAATTCACCTGCTCTAAGCTTCTGGGTTACTTGGAACCCTTGCAAAGAATTACAAACATGGTCAGTGGCACCTGAATCCACATACCAAGTATCTGTGGGAATCGCCGCTAAACATGTCTCAGTAATTAAGGCATAATTTATCGTACTTATAAGCGTTGGACAATCCGCTTTCCTATGTCCCGTCTTATTGCACTTGAAGCACTTGTCTTTCGACTTCTTCTTTGCAATATCTGGCTTAGGCACAATTTGTGCCTTTTTAGCTACTCCCTCGAGCTTTCTCTTCTTCTTTCCGGCCTCAGGCTCAGAAGAAGATTCTAAAGCTTCGACTGCGACTAAAGCTCGCTTCTTCTCTTGAAGAAGACTTTTAGCCGTCATCAACTCTGCCAAGAGCTCGGATGAACTCCACAACATCTTACTTATGTTGTAGTTCAACCGAATCCGCTCATAGCTTTGAGGCAAGCTCTGGAGGACAATATCGGCTTTGGTTTCACCAACGATTTCGCCTCCCACTACCTCAACCTTGTTGATGTTACTAATCATGTCAATGACACGATCTCTCACAGGAGCGCTCTCAGCCCTAAGGACAATGTCCAAGTTACGACTTCCATCGACATTATTTGTTCCAGTTAAATTGTTGTTTTTCAAAATAGCAGCTAAAGGATTGAATGCCATATCGATTTAAACTGGAAAGTTAAACAAACAGTGTTTCAGTCATATATGCTAGAATTTTCGAAAAACATGAAAATTCAATTAATTATTGATTCCCTCAAAACAATAATATTAATCCACCAACATCTCATCCACCGGGGTTCTCGCAAGCCACGCAGTGTGGACGTTTACGCTAACCCACATTCGTTTGAGAAGAACCAAGTTCATTAACTACACTATCTGACCAACGATCTTTTGATCAATGTAGCTAATAGTCGGTGCTTTCAGCCGTACAAGTAAGCAGCGTAACCTCGCGGGAGGAATACTACAGATCGTACACTAAGTGTATGCCATTACGTGACTTCTGAGTTTGTTACCTCAGGATAGTGCGCCTCAGATGGAGAGGGTGTCGCATTTCTCCTAGTTAAACTCGCTCTAGTCATCTTACTCAGAAGCTCATAGTCTAGCGATCTCGGGGCTGGACTCATCCGAATGGAGTAAGGCCCTAATGCCAACCCGCAAGCCCACCCACATCGCATATGAACCCGTAATGGTGGCCATGGGGATATAACACAACCCGCTCCCACTTAGATTTCCAATTTGAGGGTTTTTCCGGTTTTAACATGCAATTAACTAACCTAAGTTATGTGCAACCATAAAACCAGACATGCTTTAATTCATGCATCTAAAATACAGCATAAAAATAAAGCATAAAAATTAAAACAATAAATACGGGAAATAAATTCGAAAAATAAATTTCCCGACTATTATGGTTTTAATTGCTTCCATCCTTTGCCTTGATCTCGTGTCCCGCCATGTCACTCGATGGAGAGAGTCTTGAACTTCAAAAAAATGAAAACTGGAGGAAAAACGGGCAAAAAACAGCCAGAACAGCCCGAACGGGCCGCCCGGGCCGCAGCACGGCCCGAGGCCGCGCTGCCCGCGCGCACAGCCCGCACGGGCCATGCGCGCACGGGCCTGCGCGCCCAGCAGCAACGCGCAGCAGCTGCTGCGCGCTGCTGCTGCCTGCTGCTGCCTTTCTATGGCTGCCGACGGTGATTTTGCTGTCGGCAATCGTTGTCGGCGTCGCCTCCTCCTGCCAACTCCTCATTCGCTTTTTCCCACGCTATTTGGTCTTCTTGCAATTCGTTCTGGGTTTTCCTGGGTTTCTTCAAATTCATGATAACCCAAAACCCACGAATCCAAGTCGCCCACCATAACGCCTTCGATTACAAAAAAACAATTTTCCTACTACAAGGCATTCTAGGAAAATTAAATAATCGAAATTACATAGAAAAAATCCTACTACAGATTTGATCTAATCCTACACGGCTTCCAGCACGTGGTTATACTATTACAAACATTCATAATAAAATTAAATCCGGACATGTCCCGGAGTTTAATTAAAAACCATAAAAACGTAACCATAATAGTCGGGATTCTAAACCACCAGCAAATAAAACCATGTAATAAATCGAACAAGCACAGAACCCCCTAAACCAGGCTCTGATACCAATTGAAAGATTTTGGTAGGATCTGGGTTTGCACTTGCTCGATTTACCACGCAACAAAAATTTCTATTAAAGCGGAATCTTAGAAAAGTACCTTTGAAGCGTGCACTTGGTGATTCTCTTGTATGCCTCAAGACTATGACTTCACGTTGTGTGGGCAACGAACTAGAAGTCAATTGATCAGCTACTCACCACAATCCACCTACTAGAAAACTCTAGCCCCGCAGCACCTGGCACGTACTATAAACGCACCGCCCGCAGAGAGAGAAAGCTACGCGCAGCTGGTATAGACCAAGGCCAAAATTTCAGCCACTAGAAACCCAAAAACCAGCTGCACACTTTCTTGAAAATTCGACTTGGAGAGAGAAACGTTTTCTCTCTCTAGAATTTTCTCTCTCTAGAATTTTCTCTCTCTAGAAATCCCGTGGATTACTTGTGTTAATTGTTGTATTCTGAATGACTGATCCCTTGTCTATTTATAGAGTTACAAGAGAGACTCCAAGTTGGTTTAGGATTGGTCTTCCTACTGGGTTTCTGTTTTCCTTCAATCCTGTTTCTGGACTGATACAGATTCTGTTTCCTTCAATCCTGTTCCTGGACTGATACACTCCCAACTGTCACAGGGATTCACTTATCCCAATCCAGTTCCTGGGATGAATCACTCCCAACTGACACAGGGATTCACTTATCCCAATCCAGTTCCTGGGATGATTCACAACCAACTGACACAAGGATTAATTAATTTCTAAATTAATTAAATCTACCTTTGTCAACAACCCATTACATAATTAATCGTACCACTAACGAATTAATTATGGCACTAACAACCTACACCAGAATTGCTTCCGGAACAACTTAATTAAATTATATTCATAATCTCCCCACATCAAAGATATAGTGCTCGTTAATTCATTAATTTACTGATAAATTAATTCATCAACTTCTTTAATTCTGAGACTAGTACCACTCGACCTTTTTACTATACCGGACATAAGTTCACCGGCCGGGTTTAGTATAATAAACATTTCAATCTCATCTCGGGAGCACCACCACCCCGGACACACCGGTACATGGTTTCCTTTCGACAAGCAGCAGCACACCAAGTAACTAAACACGCGCACCCAACCCACCGAGACTATTGGCCACATTTGACCTCACCCATTGGCAAATCAAAGTACACTATGTCTAATCCTCATGCCCACTCGAGTCTAGGGATTTAGAGATAGAATACAAGGATCGATTTGTCTATTAAATCAGTACAAGACAAATCATTCCTAAGAGTCAAGTTCAATATGCCCCGGGCATATCTATATGATTCAATTAGTTTAGACAAACTAATTATCTGAATCACATAATAACCTAGACCGACAGTTTGTCTAAAGCTGTCTCGGTTACGAACCTCATTTATATATTATGTCTTTCAACCAATGATGAGATCTACTGTGTCGCACCAGACACCTCATCATCTACTTACATAATATAAATGGACATAAAACTGCACAACAAAATATAATTGAAACACAAATCGATATATTAAACTGGGAAACTGTACAATACAAGCATAGCTTATGTATTCTACTCCAACAATTGCTAACTACCACCTCCTGATCTTTAGGACTATAGAACAGACCACCTTTCGTTCCCCTAGGATATCCTACAAACAACATTACTTCCATTCTTACATCTAACTTAGCCGCATCTGCCTTAAGGACATGTGCTGGGCAACCCCAAATTCTGAGATGTCTTCGACTGGGCTTAAGCCCATTTCACAACTCTGCTAGGGTTGAAGGCACGGTTTTAGATGGTACAAGATTAAGGATGTACATTGCAGTTTCTAGACATATCCCCAGAACAAACTCGGGAAATCACTATAGCTCATCATCGATGTAACCATTTCTATGAGAGATCGGTTCCTTCTTTCTGCTACACCATTCTGCTGTGGTGTGCCAGGTGCAGACAACTGAGACTGAATTTCGACATCGCTGAGGTATTCTCAAAATTTGTGGGACAGGTACTTATCACCATGATCTGATCACAGTGTCTTGATACTTTTACTATGATGTTTCTCCACATCTGCCCGATACTCTTTGAATTTACTAAAGCATTCGGACTTGTGGTGCATTAGGTAAATATATCCGTACCTTGAGTAATTATTCATGAACTTCACGAAATACTCAAACCCACCTCGTGTTTGGACCGACATTGGTCCACACAAGTCAGAATGAATCAATTTTAATTCTTCTTTGGATCTATAACCTTTTGCCTTAAAAGGTCTCTTGGTCATCTTACCTTCCAAGCATGATTCGCAAGTTGAATAACTGTCAATCTCTAATAACATCAACCAAGGATCCAGGTGTGGCAACCGATTAAGCTACGAGGGTAAACTTTAGAAGCTTTAAATGTAGTTTTAATTAACACTAAAACAATCAATTAGGCTTTTCCGCTACAAGTTTTTGAAAACTAGGCCTAATCGATCCTAACAAAGATTACCATGCCTGATATGAAAAGAGTGAACTGCAAAATTTTTCCAAGAAGATCTTTGGCATATACTGGACAAACTTGTTAACTACATAGTTTATGGCTCCAATTCAAAAATCATCCCTATAACTTCAGGATCCCATTCAGAATTCTCTCAATGCAATATTAAAAGGGATGACAGAGAGCAAGATACAAAATTTTGAGACTAGTACCACTAGACCTTTTTACGATACCAGACATAAGTCCACCGACCGGATTTAGTATAATAAACATTTCGAGCTCATCTCGGGAGCACCATCACCCCGGACGCACCGGTACATGGTTTTCTTTCGAGAAGCAGCAGCACACCAAGTAACTAAACATGTGCACCCAACCTACCGAGACTATTGGCCACAATTGACCTCACCCTTTGGCAGATCAAAGTACACTATTTCTAATCCTCATGCCCGTTTGAGTCTAGGGATCAAGAGATAGAATACAAGGAACGATTTGTCTCTTAAATCAGTACAAGACAAATCATTCATAAAGGTCAAGTTCAATATGCCCCGGGCATATCTATATGATTCAATTAGTTTAGACAAACGAAATATCCGAATCACATAATAACCTAAACTGACAGTTTGTCCAAAACTATCTCGGTAACGAACCTTATTTATATATTATGCCTTTCGACCATTCATGAGATCTACTGTGTCACACAAGACACCTCATCATCTACTTACATAATATAAATGGACATATTATGCACAACAAATTATAACCAAAACATAAATCGATATATTACAGGTAAAAAAGTACAACCCAAGCATAGCTTATGTATTCAAATCCAACACCATCAGCCTGATAGATGGGTCAATGGGTTGATCCATGATTTTGGTAAAACCCAAGTCAGTAGAAAGTAATATTAAATTTACTAATACTTTTACATTTATATATATTTTATATTTTATATTTAATAAAATATCTTAACTGACTTGCAGTATCTGACTTTCTATATATCTAGGGTATGAGAGTCAGATACGATAGACGTTTTTTAGAAAAACAAAAGGAAATCAGTTTTACCAAATACTACTCCCAAAATCTCTCTGAGGCAGAACAGGCCAGCACCTATCCGTGAGAATTCCCGTGCAAGAGTGTAGAGTGTTCTTCGACGTAAGAACTTTTGGTGGTAATCAGTTTTGGACTAACATCAACCAAGGATCCAGGTGCGGCAACCGAATACGCTACGAGGGTAAGCTTTAGAAGCTTTAAACGTAGTTTTTATTAACACTAAAATAATCAATTAGGCTTTTTCGCTCCGATTTTTTTAAAACTAGGCCTTATCGATCCTAACAGTGGCATCAGAGTGAGGTTCGTTTTAGTGTGAATATTAAACTTAATATTAAAACAATTCATTTGTTTGAAATTAATTTTATGAACGGTGGAAAATGTCATGCTTTTGGAAAGCAAGAAAACAAAAGATTAAAATATTATTTTTTTGGACAGAGGAATTAAAAAAAATTCTCTGGAAAATGCATGACTACTGCCGTACTAGATGAATTTGATCGGCCAAAAAATTTTTTGACCAGCCAAAATTTCTCCAGAATTTGGCAAACACCTAGCCTGGCCGGTCTTCATGGTTTTGGTTCCAAAAATTTTTGGGTTTTGATCTCTCATTCCTTGAAATTGTTTTCGTTTTGGTTTGAGGTTAAAAATGAGTATGGATTGGATGGTTCAAAAAATTGGGTTTTAAATTTTTCCGTCAAAATTTCTTTTGGGTTTTTAGATCAGAAAAATGGGGAGAAGCAAAATCGTTTTGGGTTTTTGTTATTTTCAATCGGAAAATGATTCGGGATGGTCTCGAATTCGATTTTGGTTTCTGGGTTTTGGAATATCTTTTGCCCAAAAAATGAAAAGGGAGGTCACTAGAAAAATGGGGGGCGGTAAAACTTTTTTAAGAACTGGGTTTCGATCTTCGTGATTTTGCCTGTAAATCGAGCAGTGAGGGTTTTCGGTGTGATTCTCTGAGTTTCTTTCTACCGGAAGAGATGAATTGTTCATCAATGACGCCGGACGCGATGGTAGGAAAACCAAAAAATTGCTGGGGAAGATGAACAACGTCGGCGGCAAACCCTAATGGGTTTTTTGGCAAAATTACCAAAATACCCCCGCTGCAGTCACTCAACCCTCATCGGCCCAGAATTTTAAAAATTATAAATTCGCCCCAGCAGTTTTGCTCCTTTAAAAACTCTAGAATATAGTCTTCCACTAAAAATTTGGCGTTAGTGCTAACTACCACCTTCTGATCTTTAGGATTATAGAACAGACCACCTTTCGTTCCCCTAGGATATCCTACAAACAACATTACTTTCTTTCTTGCATCTAACTTAGCCGCATCTGCCTTAAGCACATGTGCTGGGCAACCCCAAATTCTGAGATGTCTTAGACTGGGCTTACGCCCGTTTCATAACTCTGCTGGGGTTGAAGGCACGGCTTTAGATGGTACAAGATTAAGGATGTACATTTCAGTTTCTAGACATATCCCCAGAACGAACTCGGGAAATCACTATAGCTCATCATCGATGTAACCATTTCAATGAGAGATCGGTTCTTTCTTTATGCTACACTGTTCTGCTGTGGTGTGCCAGGTGCAGACAACTGAGACTGAATTCCAATCTCGCTGAGGTATTCTCGAAATTTGTGGGACAGGTACTTACCACCATGATCTGATCGCAGTGTCTTGATACTTTTACCATGATCGCAGTGTCTTGTAGTCCAGTAGTTGTTACTTTTTCTGTTTTTTTTTTTTTTTCTTTTGAAACTCTATACCGGTTGGTTTAAATATTCAGGCTATTTGCGACACTGTGAAGAAAATATCAGCAGAACAAATCCCTAAATACAAGATTGAATCGGTTGAGTTTGAAGCGCTAACATTAGGTAGCGTGCCTCCTACATTCCAAGGTCTACCTGCTTATGTTTTCCTATTGTTTGCATGTGATGGATAAAGTTGGTAATCTTACCTCTCTCGGTATATGATTCAGTTTGTTCGAATTAATTGATCCAAATATTGCCAGCTAGTCTTAAAATGTGTCATCTTGCATGATCCTACTGAGTTTAAGATGGATGAAGACAGAAAAGAGGCTGCTGAGTAGTCACTCATGGGCTATGAGGCTGCCTCTACTACTGCCAACACAGATCTCCCATCGACTTATCCGATTCGACTTGGACTTGTTTTGAACTTCTCTGTGTTCTAATATGAGATCATGAATTCTCCTGAGAAAGCTTTTCACTTGGCTAAGCAATCTTTTGATGAGGCTATCTTAGAGCTGGATACTTTGAGTGAGGAATCATACAAAAACAACACCTTGATCATGCTTCTGTTGAAAGACAATCTCGCTCTGTGGACCTCTGATATGCCGAAAGATGGAGGTGAGGACAATCCCAAAACTGAATAATCAAATCCAGCAGAGGCTGCACGTGCTGTTGAGGCTGAGCAGGGAACCATTACACAGGCCTTGATCTTGAAATAATTTTTTCCCGGATCCTCAAGCATCTTCAACCGTATCTCTTTCGCCGAATCTAGATATAAGAAGAGCTTTACATAGACTCCCAAGAACTCGCACAAAGGCCTTATAATCAGGCTTTGTAATTTTGTCAATCCAACAACTAAAACTAGGACACATTCAAAGATGACAGAAAAGACTTTTTTTAAGTTTACACATCAGTCACCTTGTATTTTTTGCTTATTCTTCTTATTCTTCTTCTTCTTCTTCTGCTTAAGTTGCAGGTCTGCCTTCTCTTTCTTCTTCATGTAGCTTCTTGAATATCTTTTGGATAGGATAATGTTACTCAGTTACAGATTATATACAAAAAAAAAAAAAAAAGACCCAAAATTATTTTTAATTAATAGATTTGTAATTAATATTATTTTATGTAGTTTTCAAAACTTAGGAATTAGTTTAGGTTTTAAATTAGTTTTATATATTTCAATAGTTTGGTCGACATAGTAGGTTAGTATTATTAGGTTAGAAAAAATTAGCTTACCTTAATTTTTCTGAAAAAAAAAAAAAAGTGGCGGCTATTTATTTAGCTACGGAGGGAATCCAGGCAGGCCAACTACTTTTTCTTTTTGTTTAGTTAATTAATTTAGTATTTATATTTTGAATTTTTAATTTATTTAAGCAAGTTTTGTTTATATATAATTTGAGTTGGGTTTTTGACTATTAAAAATCTCTGTTATACGAAGTTCCAGTATTGGTTTGTGTAACATTATGCATGGTTTAGTTATGGTTGATATTCAAGATGATTGTAGTGGTTATTATTACACAAGTCTTGTATTTTCGGGGGTAAAGACAGCTTGTGCTTGGGCCAAGAAAGTTTCAGTTTCACTGCGGTTCGAACTGATTATTGGAGGAATAAACAAAATAAGAAGAAAATGGTTTGTAACCAATGGAAAACATTTGCAGATGAAGCACCTTCACCACAAAAAAGAAAAAACACGCACAACCTATGGTGTGGTTGCAAGTTCCTCTTATGGATTAGAGAAGTACATAACCCTAATGGTTGGTCGATCCAGATCCCCAAAGTGATGGAATAGAGAATGCATAATCATCCACCTATTTTATATTTGGAGGGACACAGACAACTTAGCAGACTAACCCCTGCATCCTAGGAAATTGTGAAAAAGCTGCACAATTCACATGTGAAGGCAAAGTCAATGTTGGATGTAGTGAATTTAGAGAATCCAGATGATCATGCCATAAGGAGACATATTTACAACGAAACGGCTAAGTTGAGAAAAGATGGGTTTGAAGGCAGAAACATTGTAACACATTTTCTTCATATTGCAACTCAAAATGAATATGTGTTGGAAATACAACATAATGAGGAGACAGGTGCGCTAACTCATATTTTCATGGCACATCGAAAGTCAGTTGAATTGTTAAATACATACCATTGGGTTTTAGTTGTTGATTCAACTTATAAGACTAATAGGTATAATATGCCATTGTTTGAAATAGTTGGGGTAACTCCATGCAATAAAAATTTCAATGTTGCATATGCCATCACTAGGAACGAGACAGAAGTTAGCTATGGTTGGGTGATGTCACAGTTGAGAATGTTGTTTAATCCTGGATTGGAACCTACCGCTATTGTCTCTGATCGAGAACTGGGGTTGATGAAACCAATTAAAAATAATTTTTCGCATTCTCATCATTTTTTGTGTAGATTGCACATAAAAATGGATGTTTTGAAGATGTTGACCAAACTTCTTGGTGGAAACAAAATAGATGCTGAGGATATTACTGGTGGCAAGTGGAAGAAAGTAATAGAAGCCCCTATAGTTGAAGCATATGAATATTCTTTACGGGTATTAAGCGACGAGTTTAAAAACAGCCGGCCAAAAATTGTTTTTTCTATCATGGACTATCTTCAACTCACATACACACGGAAACTGATGTGTTATCCCCTTCACACATCCATATTTCTGAGTAACTTCATTCCCTAAGGTTTTCATCGGTTTCCACTCGTCTCTAAGTGAGGTTATACATAGGTGTGATACTTTATCATTCAGTAAACTGAGCAGAAATCCAATAGACGTAGTTGGTGTCTTACTCCTAGAAAACTCAAGTGACACACGAACATATACAACAATAAGCAATCATAAATATATTTATTGTCCTGATGATTATTTGCATATATTCAAGTAATAATGTAATTAATCATTTAAAATTGTACTGGATATGTTTGTACTGATCACCAAGTTGTTTGTGAATCTTCGACCATAGTGTGTCAAGAGAACCTGTGGATGCATATAACCAATCTTTCAAAGCAGCATGTGAACTCTCTACTAACCAATCTTTCTAAGCAGCATGTTAACTCTCTACTCTACAAGTGGTAGTGTTACCGAAATGGAGAATTTTATGTGTCCATGCAAAGACAAACTTCTCTTTGTGCACGAGCCAATGACCACAGGTACTATTACATATATGATTTCTGTTTGCGCATTGGTTAATTTATGCATGGGGTGCATTCAAAAAGATATGTTGTATTTATGTGTCATTTTTTTTAAAAATGTTTGATATTTTGTTTCTTGTACTAACAAATTTGTTTTATGATCATAGTCATTTTTGGTCGCTGGCTAGTGACAGGCCTCGTGCTGTGGTGCGTAGGTTGAATGTTATGATTGAAGAGGAACTTTACCCAGAACAAAGAGATTTATGTGAGCCTCCTATAGATTATGCAAGCCGTCGAGAAAGGCCAAGATTAAATGCATCTGTGAGACGTGACCTTAGTGCATGGGAGAGAAGTGATAGTCGTCATGGTGCTCGTGGTAGGGGTCATTCGAATAGTAGATGCATTCTCAATCAAATGATTGTCACATCTCCCATACATACAGGCAACGGAACTGGTATGAAATTGAAATTAAAAATATTTAATTTCTTAAGAAATTAAAAATTTTAAATTTTAATATTATCTACAATTTGTCAAAATTTCGTTATTTGCAGTTATAGGTGAGCCTATTGTTGCTGTGTCTGTTCTATAATTTTTTAAAGATTACTGTTTGGGCCACACCAATGTAGCATCAGACGGTAATTATGGATTCAGGGTTGTTGTTGATCATTTCTATGGCAACCAACAACAATGGTGTTGTTGGGTTTGAATACTAAATTTTTGCTTGTATTGAACTATTTCCCAGTTTATATATATTTATTAAATATTTTAGTTAAATTGTTTTTATGTTTTACATATGTTGTCCATTTATATTATGTAATTAGGTGATGAGGTGTCTGGTGTGACACAATAGATCTTATCTTTGGTTAAAAGACATAATATATAAATGAGGTTCGTAACTGAGACAGTTTTGGATACAATGTCAGTTTAAGTTATTATGTGATTTAGAAATTGGTTTGTCTAAACTAATTGAATCATATAGATATGCCCGGGGCATATTGAACTTGACCAAATAGGATGAATTGACTTGTACTGATTTAATAGACTATTCGATCCTAGTATTCTATCTCTAAATCCATAGAATTGAGCAGGCATGAGGATTAGACATAGTGTACATTAATCTGCCAAAGAGTGAGGTCACTTGAGGCCAATAGTCTCGGTAGGTTGGGTGCGTGTGTTTGATTGCTTAGTGTGCTATTACTTGTCGAAGGAAAACCATGTACCGGTTCGTCCGGGGTGATGGTGCTCTTGAGATGAGCTCGTTATGTTTATTATACTAAGCCCGGCCGGTGGACTTATGTCCGGTATAGTAAAAAGGTCGAGTGGTACTAGTCTTGAATTATAACAAGTTAATTAATTAATTTATCAGTAAATTAATAAATTAACGAGCACTATATCTTTGATGTGAAGAGATTAAAGAATAATTAATTTCGTTGTTCTGGAAGCAATTCTAGTGTTGGATGTGAAAGAAATTTGCCACATAGGATCTGGGTTTGCACTTTGTTAATTACTTAATTAACCCTTAGGAATTAATTAAATAATTCCACTTTGTTAATTACTGAATTAACCCTTAGAAATAATTAACCAATTAATTAATTAAATCTACCTGTTCAATTAACCCATTACAAAATTAATCGTACCACTAACGGATTAATTTTTGCACTACCATCCTACACCAGAATTGCTTCTGGAACAAATTAATTAAATTATATTCATTAATCTCCCCACATCAAAGATATAGTGCTCGTTAATTAAAATTAATTTACTGATAAAATAATTAATTAACTTCATTAATTCCGAGACTAGTACCACTCGACCTTTTTACTATACCGGACATAAGTCCACTGGCCGGGTTTAGTATAATAAACATTTCGAGCTCATCTCGGGAGCACCATCACCCCGGATGCACTTGTACATGGTTTCCTTTCGACAAGCAGTAGCACACCAAGTAACTAAACACGCGCACCCAACCCACCAAGACTATTGGCCACATTTGACCTCACCCATTGGCATATCAAAGTATACTATGTCTAATCCTCATGCCCACTTGAGTCTAGGGATTAAGAGACAGAATACAAGGATCGATTTGTCTATTAAATCAGTACAAGACAAATCATTCCTAAAAGTCAAGTTCAATATGCCCCGGGCATATCTATATGATTCAATTAGTTTAGACAAACTAATTATCTGAATCACATAATAACCTATACCGACAGTTTGTCCAAAGCTGTCTCGGTTACTAACCTCATTTATATATTATGTCTTTCAACCAATGATGAGATCTACTATGTCGCACCAGACACCTCATCATCTACTTACATAATATAAATGGACAATTAATGCACAACAAGATATGACTGAAACACGAATCGATAATTATGTAAGTATAGGTTATGTATTCTACTCCAACAGGATGGTAGTGTCAGAATTGATCCGTTAGTGGTACGATTAATTATGCATTAGTTAATTGGCTAAGAGATTTAATTAATTAAGATTTTAATTAATCCATGTGTCAGTTTGTTGTGAATCAGTCCAGGAACTGGATTAAGGAAAAGTGAATCCTTGTGTCAGTTGGATGTGAATCAGTTTAGGAACGGGTTTGAAGTAAAACACAAACCCAATAGGAAGGCCAATCCTAAACCAACTTTGGGTGTCTCTTGTAACTCTATAAATCGACAAGAGATTAGCAATTCACAATACACAATTCTTAGTTTCATTATTCAATAAACTTAGAGAGAGAAATCTTGAGAGAAAAGCTAGAGAGAGAAATATTTCTTCTCTCTCTTAGAGCGATAGCTCGGTGGAAATCCAGGCAACCGCGCGACTTTTCTCCGATGGTGGCTCTTGTACCTCACGCGCGGTTTTTCTCTCTCGTCACCGGCGGCACTTGTATCTCATGAGTAAGTGATCTAGGCAGCAAAGCTTAGAGTATTTTTTTGGCGAGCAGTTTTGTGGTGTTTTGCTAATTGTTGGTTTGTTGGTTCGTTGCCTACACAACATACGAGCTAGTCTTGAGTCATACAAGCAATCACCAAAGTACACATTTCAAGAGGTAATTCTTAAACCTCCACGTTAATTAAGAATTTATTGTTGCGTGACAAATCGAACAAGTAGAAGCTAAGATCCTGCGCAATGGTATTTCAAGCAAGGATTGGAATAGTAAATGCGCTAGTGCTTAGGCCTAGTCAATAGTTTCAATTCTGTAATACTTAGCAAGGAAGTAAATTTTTGACCGGGCCGGGGCAGATAATCTTTCAATTGGTATCAGAGCCATGGTTTTGGCTTTGTGCTTATTCAATTTGTTACATGGTTTTGATTGCAAGTGGTTTAGTTATCCCGGCTATTATGTTTGCGTTTGTATGTTTTTTAATTAAACCTCGGGACATGTCCGGGTTATTTTTTATGAATGGTTGTAATAGTAAAACCACATGCTGGAAGCCGTGTAGGATTAGATAAAATATGTAGTAGGAATTTTCTATGTAATTTTCGATTTTATTTTCCTAAAAGCCTTGTAGTAGGAAAATCTTTTGAAATCTAAGACGTTGTGATGGTCGACTTGATTTCATGGTTTAGGTTTATCGCTAATATGTAGAAAACCAATAAAATCGATAACGAATTGTAAGAAGACCAAATAACATAGTGGGAGCAGGATAGAAGACCCAGAAACCAAATGGGGCAGGCGGAAATCGTCGGCAGCGACAACACCGCTGCACACTGAGCTGTTCACAGAATGTGCTAGTGCAGTGCCACACAAGTACAGCACTAGGCACACCAGTGTGCGTGGCCCTAGTTGCTCTCAGCTTGGGCTGCAGCGCGCACAGGCCCAGCAAGAGCTATGTGTGCTATGTGCACGCGGCCCGTTTAGGTTGCATGTGCAGCCCTTTTTTTATTATTCTAAGATTATTCCGAGATCCAATTTTTTGAGACTCAATCCATCGAGTGACATGACAGGACACGAGAACAAGGCAGAAGATGGAAGGAATTAAAACAATAATAGTCAAAAATTTATTGTACGTATTTATTTATTTCCCATATTTACAGTTTTAATTATGTGCTTTAATTTTTGTGTTGTATTTTAGATGCATGATTTAAAGCATGTTGGTTTTATTTTGCATGTAACTTAGGATTAATTTATTGCTTGTTAAAACTGAAAAAAAACCCTCGTTTTAGAAATCTAAGTGGGAATAAGTTGGTTAATATTCCCATAGCCTCCATTACGAGTTCATAAGTGACGTGGTTAGACTTGCACGTTGGCATTAGAGCCTTCCTCCATATAGGATGAGTTTGACCATAAGATCACTAGTTTGAATTTCTCAGTAAGATGACTAGAGTAAGTTAAAATTAGAGAAATTCAAAACCCTCTCCATCTGAACACACTATCCTAGGTAACAAATTTAGAAGTCACGTAATGGCACACACTTAGTGTACGACTAGTAGTATTCCTCCCATCAAGGTTACGCTGCTTATTTGTACGACGGAAAGCACTGACTATTAGCTACATTGATCTATAGATCGTTTGGTCAGAGAGTGTAGTTAATGAACCTAGTTCTTCTCAAACGAATGTGGGCTAGCTTAAACGTCCACAATATCGTGGCTTGTGCGAATCCCATTGGATGAGATGTCAGTAGATTTAATTATTGTTTGAGGGATGTCAATAGTTATTGAATTTTTCGAAATTCTTGCTTAGTTTACTAAAACATTGTCTATTTATTTATTTATAGTTTTTGATATGACTTTTAATCCGTTAGCTACAATATTGAAAGACAACAAATTAACTTATCCGAATTATGTCGATTGGAGTCTAAACTTGGACATTGTCCTAATGGCTGACATGATTAGTAACATCAATGATGTTGAGGCAGTGGAAGGAGAAATTGATGGTGAAAATAAAGTAGATATTGTCCTCCAGAACTTGCCTCAAAGCTATGAGCAGTTTCAGTTGAACTACAATATAAGTCAGATGTTGTGTACTTCATCCGAGCTCTCGGAGGATTGGTGGCGGCTGAAAGTCTTTTTCAGAAGAAGAAGCAAGATTTAGTCATAGTCAAAGCTTTAAAATCTTCTTCTGAGCCTGAGGCTGGAGAGAAGAAGAGAAAGCTCAAGAGAATAGCTCAAAAGGAAAAAATTCGCCAAAGCCGAAGATTGCAAAGAAGAAGCTGAAAGGCAAGTGCTTCAAGTGCAATCAGACGGGACATTGGAAAGAGGATTGTTCAAAGAACAAAAGTATGACAATCTCTATCTTAATTACTGAGACATGTTTAGCAGTGATTCCCACGGATACTTGGTGTGTGGATTCAGGCACCACTGATCATGTTTGTAATTCTCTACAAGGGTTTCAAGTTGTTAGTTTTGAATACAGAAAAGCTATGGCTTGTATCAAAAACTAATATCCACAGATGACATATCATTTTGTTTCAGTATTAAATTGTTCCATTATATCATATAACTAGAACACGGGGTGTGGAAAGACACAGTAGATACCGTTATTGGTTAAAGTATTGATATATTAAAAGTATGCTCGTAACTGAGATAGTCTGAACATACTATTGGAATAGGTTATCGTGTGGTTTAGAAATTGGTTTATCTAGGCTAATTAAATCACACGGATATGCCCGGGGCATATTGAGCACAACCAGTTTGGATAAAATTGACCTATACTGATCGGCGTAGTCAATTCAGTCTTAGTATTAAGTCTCTCAATCCCGAGATTGGGACGGGCATGAGAGTTGGATATCGTATGCTTTGATTTGCCAAAGAGTGCGGTCAATTGAGGCCAATACCTTGGTAGGTTTGGTATACGGTGTTTAGCTTCTTACATGCTATTGCTAGTCAGAGGAATTCAAATACCGGTTCGCCTGGTTAATGGTGCTCCCGAGATGAGCTTGAAAGGTTTTTTATACTAAACCCGCCCGGTGGAATTTATGTCTGGTATAATAAAAAGTTCGAGTGGTACTAATCTCGGATACCAAGAAGTCAGTGAATTAATTTGTCAGTAAATTGATAAATCGATGAGCACTAGATCTTTAATGTGGGGAGATAGAAGAAAATATAGTGGAGTGATATAAAGTTGTTTTTGAGCGGTAATTCCATAGTTAGCCCGATAGTGGTACGACTAATTATGTATTTGACTAATCGACAAAGTGAATAAATTAATGCTAAAGAATTGACAAGGTGGATTAAGAAATTAATTCTATATGAATAATTAATCCTAAGGGTTTGATTAAATTAAATTAACAAAGTGGGTAAAGAAATTAATTCGAATGGGTCGATTGGAGTTGATTAGTTTAGGAAAGACTAAGCAGTCAACTAAAGTCAAATTAAAAGACCCAACTCAAAAGCCCACTAGGTCTCCATTAGAGCTCCCTATAAATAGAAAACTTAAGGCCAAAGAAACTTAAGAAAAACCTTGCAAGACATTTTGTCTTCCTCTTGAGTGAGAAAGTTCTAGAGAGAGAACTTCTCCTTCTTGAAGTTTTTTCTCAAAGTCAAACTTGGATACTCACTCTCTCGAATCAAACTAAGCTCAAAGATCAAAGCTTTATCAAAGCCCATGGATTGAAATGCTGTTCGCATGATTATAGGCTGCTGTCCGCCCAGTTTTTCAGCAAACATCTGCTGCTATTTTTCAATTTTCGTGAGATCAAAGTTCAGTTCTTTTAGGGTGCTTGATCCAGGTTCATCACGTTTGATCTCTCTCTTGGTGATCCGTGATTGGGCTCGTCCAGATCGTGGCTAAAAGGCTGGATCTTTGTGGTTTTTTATTGCGGATTGCTGCTAGGTGGCGGACAGCTTATGGGCTGATGCTAAGATCGGATTTTGAGCAGTTTTAGTTTATTTCGAGGGGTTTTTCTTAGTGGGTTTTTGTGGGCTTTGCGAGTAGACTTCGATAGAATATTGCCCACGCAATATTCGAAGTTTTCTTGGAGTCTTTTGGATTTCGGTGGTATTCGCATATAAAGATTAGGTTTTTCTTATTGTGTTGGACTTCGCTTCAAAGGTATAACCTTTCATCCTTCTGTTTTTAATTAAAGGTGTAATCTTTGTGCGTTAGATGTCGATTTAATAAATTAAATAAGTATAAGACTAGATCCGTTCATGGGAAAATGAATTTGAGCCTGAGCTTTGTCGAAAGCTTCCGATTCTAGAATGCATTGCACGAAAGTGAGGTTTTTGATTTAGCCCGGGCTTGTTTTGTTTTCCTTCAAAATGGTATCAAAGCGAGTGTTTCGACTTTATACTTGTTTGATTTATTACCCGGTTTTATTTTGGCATTATTTTTTTTGGCGAATTGTTTAAACAGGTGGTTATTAGTTTCCCGGCTATTATTGTAGAATTTTATTTTTCATTATAAACCCCTGGAAATGTCCGGGCTCGTATTGTTTTTGAATGGAAATGTCTGTAACAGTAATAACAACGAGCTGGAAGTCGTGTAGGATTAGAAAAATCTTGTTGTAGGATTTGATCTAATCATGTTGTCTTTAAATTCCTAGAAAAACGCCTTTGTATATAGGAATTTATGTATTATGACGAAGACGTTATTTTGGATAACTTATATTCACGGGCTTTGGTTTCTCACAATTTTGGGTGATTCCTAATTGCGTAGAAAACTGAGAAAACCCGGGCGAATCGAGAGAAATCCAAATAACGAGTGGGAACGATATGACGGGACGTGCCACTGAGGTGTCAAGGAATCAACGATAGAGAATGCCATAATAGTCAGAAAATTTATTTCTTTAATTTCCCGTATTTATGTCTTTTCTTTAATTGTGTGTTTTTCATTTTATTTTGTATGAACGAAAACCAAACCAAGACTTTTTCAAAGTAAAGTGCAATTAACTAAGGTAGATTATTCGCATATTAAAACTCCAATGGTTTTATGGGTGCGAATATCATTTCTTAAGAGATTGCATGTTAAAATGGAAAAATCCTCAAAGTTAAAAATCTAAGTGGGAGCGGGTTGGTAAATATGGCCTCCATTACGGATTCATATGTGATGTGGGTTAGACCGAAGCGCTGGCCAATGGCTTCTTCCCGACGGATAAGTCTTCAACCCTGAGATATCACTAGATTGAATTTCTAAAGGGATGACTACAGTAAGTTTAATTTGAATTTCGCATATACACCATCGCTAACCGAGGCGCATTAGTATCCTATGTAACAAACTTAGAAGTCACATAATGGCAAACACTTAGTGTACCGTTTGTAGTATTCCTCTTAAGAGGTTACGCTGCTTATTGAGTACGGCTAAAATTATCGACTATTAATTTCATTGGTCATAAGATCGTTGGTCAGATAATGGAATTAATGAAATTCGGTTCTTCTCAAACGAATATGGGTTGGCATAGACATTCACCCAATGTGACCTGCATTAATCCCGGTGTGATAGATGTCAGTAGGAGAATGTATTGTTTTGAGGACATCAATATTTTTGAAAAAGTATACTGAAACTTGACTGTTTATTTTTTCAGTTGATGATATGTCGTTCAACACGCTAGCTGTCATTTTGAATCAGAACAAACTTATGGGTCCAAATTACATTGACTGGAAACGTAACCTAGACATCGTCCTTACCACTGAGGGTTACAAGTACATGCTCACTGAGGAGTGTCCCCTTAAGCTCAAGGATAATGCCACCCCTGAGCAGCGAGAGCCATATACGAGGTGGTAGAAGGCTGATGAGATGACCAGTGCTACATCTTGGCTTCTATGTCGAGTGTACTGCAGCACCAGCATCAGTTGTTTATCTCAGCCTATAATATGATGCTCAACCTCGGGGAGATGTTTGGACATTAGGGCAGGGCAGCCAAGCAGTTAGCTACGAGGAAACTCATGAATGCTAGGATGGTTGAGGGAACTTCAGTGAGGGATCACGTGCTGGACATGATGAGCTGCATCAATGAGATTGAGGTATTGGGAGGTGACATTGATGGGGAGACCCAGGTTTATATTATTCTCCATAGCTTGCCTCTCCAGTTTTGAGTAGTTCTGGTTGAACTATAACATGGGCAAGCTCTCATATTCACTTCCCGAGCTCATGACTGCATTGGTGTCTGCTGAGGGCCTACTCACAGAGAAGAAGCAAGTACCTCAAGTTCCTCTGCTGGGCCCAAAGCCAGGAAGCAAAAGAGGAAAAGAGGCCAGAAAGTAGGAGCTGATCATGGACCCAAGGCGGGCATTGCCAAGAAGCATAAGCCAAAAGAAAAGTGCTTCAGATGTGGCAAAGTAGGACATTGGAAGAAGGACTGCTCAAAGCCTCGAGGTATGTAAATTTTCCCTAGTTACTGAGATGTGTTTAGCGGCAATTCCCACAGATACTTGGTGTGTGGATTCGGGAGCCACTGATCGTGTTTGTAATTCTTTGTAGGGGTTCCAAGTGACCCAGCTGCTTAGAGAGGGAGAGTTGTAGGTCTACCTTGGGGATACTACTAGAGTTTCTGTTGTTGCAGTGAGAGTTCTTTGTCTTTATTTTTCAGACTCAATTTTACATTTGAGAGATTGTTTATATATACCCAGTTTTCGTAAGAATTTACTTTCAGTTTCTAAACTTATTTTGGATGGTTATAAATGTGCTTTTTCTGATGGATATGTTTTTATTAGAAAATTCCAGAAGCTTATATGTTCCGTTACATTAGTTGACAATCTGTTTTTAATCAAGACATACTCCCTAGTAATGCAAAACACAGAAAAAAATAACTCATCACCGAATCATAGTAAGAGAAAGGAGTCTTTCCCTTTAAATCAAACTCATCTTTGGCACCTGAGACTCGGTCACATCAACCTTAGTAGGATTCAAAGGTTCGTCAACAATGGGTTTTTGGACTCATTTGATATTGAAAGCTATCCGACCTGTGAGTCCTACTTGGAGGGTAAGATGACCAAGAGGCCTTTCAAGGCAAAGGGGTATAGGGCCAAAGAAGTTTTAGAGTTGATTCATTCTAACGTGTGTGGGCCTATGTTAGTTCAGACTAGAGGTGGTTATGAGCATTTCGTGACTTTCACGGATGATTACTCTAGATATGGATACATATACCTGATGCGCCACAAGTCTGAATGCTTTGGCAAGTTCAAAGAGTGTAAGGCTGAGGTGAGCAACCATCTGGGTAAGAGTATCAAGGCCTTGCAATCTGATCGTGGTGGCGAATACCACTCTAGTGAATTTAGGTCTTATTTGTCAGAGGATGGTATTCAGACCCAGTTGTCTGCACCTGGCACACCCCAGCAGAATCGTGTAGCAGAGAAGAGGAACAGAACCCTTATGGATATGGTTACATCGATGATGTGTTATAGTGAGTTGCCTACCTCATTTTGGGGTTATGCCTTAGAGATATCGTGTTATCTCCTTAATCTCGTGCCATCTAAATCTGTGCTTACGACACCCCTAGAGTTGTGGACTGGGCGAATGCCGAGTCTGAGACATCTCAGGATTTGGGGTTATCCAGCACATGTGCTGGAGGCAGATGCAGGTAAGTTAGATTCGAGATCAAAGGTTATGCTGTTTGTAGGCTACCCCAAAGGAATGAAAGGTGGTCTATTTTATAGTCCTCAGGATTAGAAGGTGATGGTGAGCACCGATGCCAGATTTATTGAGGAGGGCTATATTTTAGGTCACAAGTGAAGCAGCAAGGTAGTCATATGATCATCCTATTTTTAACAATTATAGCCTTTTTATGCGCTTGATCAATATTACTATTTGGATACATAATCATCAAGGATAGAGTGCTAGATGACTAATCTTCAGACAAACATCTATAAATGCTACAGTTAGCCTTTCATGTTCTGTCAGCTCCTCCCCAATGAAGTCAGCAATTTGTCAAATTGAATCCAAAAACATTTAATCTGTATGAAGCAAATCAGGCTGTGGCTTGAATGTCCCAATGACCAAATATGGCAAGATTATTGGTGTATGTGCCCTTCTGAAGGGCTATATAGACATTTGTCATTTGATTGATGATTTATTAGATGAGTTAATTTCATGAATATAATATTCTTGTGCATATTTGAATTTAAGAAATCGATTTACCAAAAGAAACACTCCATGGATTGATTAGATCATGAGTGATTCTTTTGAGTACTACTCATACGAGGTTCCTTAGACCAGAAATCATTACATGGTCTTAGGTGAATTGTAGTGTGCTTTGACATACGCCTAACGGGACCGTAACAGGTTTCCAAGTATGGGTATGATTGGGTACACTATGAGTCACGCCATGGTATGTAGGTGAAGTGATTAGGTGAAGTGATGAAACTACAAGTCACTCTTAAGTGAGAGATGAGCCACTTGATAGTGACCTGAGAAGTGCATGCTCGAATAAAATCAGTGTCACTGGGAAATAAAAGTTTAGCTAATAAGGATGATGGTTCCATGCCTTATACTAAATGGGGTATCAATGTAGAGGACCGTACGTAGTATGCTCGGAAGGTTGTGTTGAATCACCATTCGACCCTCCGTTCCGAATTGGGTAGTTATTATGTCTTGCTAGAGACCACTAATGACTTATGGATTAATTATCCATTTCTGATTTGGAATATACCTACAGGATCGCACATAATAGGATTCAATGATAGTCTGCACTAAGTATAATTGTTATGCTTAAACAAATAGTATTTAATTAAATAGTTTAATTATATATTATTGAGAAGTTCTGTGGTATTAAATAAGAGTTAATTAAGTATCCAGGAATAATTGAAATAGGTTGATAAATCAAGGGACCTAATTGCAATTGAGGTTCTTGACCCATCTGAAAGGATTGCCACATATGATCTGGGTTTGCACTTGCTCGATTTACCACGCAACAAAAATTTCTAATTAAAGCGGAATCTTAGAAAAAATACCTTTGAAGCGTGACTTAGGTGATTCTCTTGTATGCCTCAAGACTATGACTTCTTCTTGTGTGGGCAACAATCCAGAAGCCAATTGATCAGCTATCACCACAACTTCACTTGCTAGAAAAATCCAGCACCTTCGCACCTAGCACGTACTGTAAACACACTGCCCGGAGAGAGAGAAAGCAACACACGGGGCTAGCAAGAGTAAGTCAAAATTTTGGCCACCTTAAGTCCAAAAACCAGCCGCCCATTTGCTTGAAAAATTGAACTGTGAGAGAGAAGATTTTCTCTCTCTAGAATTTTATCTCTCTAGAAAACTTGTGAATGAATTGTGTGTCTTGAATAGTAAATCCCTTGTCTATTTATAGAGTTACAAGAGAGACCCCAAGTTGGTTTAGGATTAGTCTTCCTAATGGGTTTAGGTAATGAATTAGTTTTCAAATCCAATTAGGCAACCAATCTGATAGGATAAACCAAATCCTACTAGATTTCCTAATCTCTAGGATTTCCTAATTCCAATTGAAACTTAAGACTTAATTAATTAATTAATTAATTCCACTTTGTTAATTACTTAATCAACTCTTAGGAATAAATTAAATAATTCCACTTTGTTAATTACTGAATTAACCCTTAGGAATAGTTAACCAATTAATTAATTAAATCTACCTATTCAATTAACCCATTACAAAATTAATCGTACCACTAACGGATTAATTTTGGCACTACCATCCTACACCAGAATTGCCTCCGGAACAACTTAATTAAATTATATTCATAATCTCCCCACATCTAAGATATAGTTCTCCTTAATTATAAATTAATTTACTGATAAATTACTTATGTAACTTCTTTAATTTCGAGACTAGTACCACTTGACCTTTTTACTATACCAGACATAAGTCCACCGATCGAGTTTAGTATAATAAATATTTCGAGCTCATCTCGGGAGCACCATCACCCCGGTCGCACCGGCACATGGTTTCCTTTCGATAAGCAGCAGCACACCAAGTAACTAAACACGCACACCTAACTTACTGAGACTATTGGCCACAATTGACCTCACCCTTTGGCGGATCAAAGTACACTATGTCTAATCCTCATGCCCGCTCGAGTCTAGGGATTAAGAGATAGAATACAAGGAACGATTTGTGTATTAAATTAGTACAAGACAAATCAATCCTAAATGTCAAGTTCAATATGCCCTGGGCATATCTATATGAATCAATTAGTTTAGACAAACCAATTATCAGAATCACATAATAACCTAAACCGACAGTTTGTCTAAAAATTTAGCGTTAGTGCTAACTACCACCTTTTGATCTTTAGGACTATAGAACAGACCACCTTTTATTCCCCTAGGATATCCTACAAACAACATTACTTCCGTTCTTGCATCTAACTTAGCCGTATCTGCCTTAAGCACATGTGCTGGGCAAACCCAAATTCTGAGATGTCTTAGACTGGGCTTACGCCCGTTTCAGAACTCTGCTGGGGTTGAAGGCACGGTTCTAGACATATTCCCAGAACGAACTCGGGAAATCACTGTAGCTCATCATCGATGTAACCATTTCTATGAGAGATCGATTCCTTCTTTCTGCTACACAGTTCTGCTGTGGTGTGCCAGGTACAGACAACTGAGACCGAATTCCAACCTCGTTGAGGTATTCTCAAAATTTTTGGGACAGGTACTTACCACCATGATCTGATCGCAGTATCTTGATACTTTTACCATGATATTTCTCCACATCTGCCCGATACTCTTTGAATTTACTAAAGCATTCGGACTTGTGGTGCATTAGGTAAATATATCCTTACCTTGAGTAATTATCTATGAACTTCACGAAATACTCAAACCCACCTCGTGTTTGGACCGACATTAGTCCACACAAGTCATAATGAATCAATTTTAATACATCTTTGGATCTATAACCTTTTGTCTTAAAAGGTCTCTTGGTCATCTTACCTTTCAAGCATCATTCGCAGGTTGAATAACTGTCAATCTCTAATAACATCAACCAAGGATCCAGGTGTGGCAGCCGATTAAGCTACGAGGGTAAACTTTAGAAGCTTTAAATGTAGTTTTTAATTAACACTAAAACAATCAATTAGGCTTTTCTGCTGTGAGTTTTTTAAAACTAGGCCTAATCGATCCTAACAAATATTACCATGCCTGATATGAAAAGAGTGAACTGCAAAAATTTTCCAAGAAGATCTTAGGCACATACTTGACAAACTTGTTAACTACATAGTTTATGGCTCCAATTCAGAAATCATCCCTATAACTTCAGGATCCTATTCAGAATTCTCTCAATGGAATTTTAAAATGGATGACAGAGAGCAGGATAGAAATTTCGAGAATAGTACCACTTGACCTTTTTACTATACCAGACATTAGTCCACCGGCCGGGTTTAGTATAATAAATATTTCGAGCTCATCTCGGGAGCACCATCACCCCGGTCGCACCGGTACATGGCTTCCTTTCGACAAGCAGCAGCACACCAAGTAACTAAACACGAACACCAAACTTACCGAGACTATTGGCCACAATTGACCTCACCATTTGGCGGATCCAAGTACACTATGTCTAATCCTCATGCCCGCTCGAGTCTAGGGATTAAAAGATAGAATACAAGGAACGATTTGTCTATTAAATCAGTACAAGACAAATCATTCCTTTAGGTCAAGTTAAATATGCCCCGGGCATATCTATATGATTCAATTAGTTTAGACAAACCAATTATCTAAAGCACATAATAACCTAAACCGACAGTTTGTCCAAAACTGTCTAGGTTACGAACCTTATTTATATATTATGCCTTTCGACCAATGATGAGATCTACTGTGTCACATAAGACACCTCATCATCTACTTACATAATATAAATGGACATATTACGCACAACAAATTATAACCAAAACATAAATCGATATATTACAGGGAAAAATGTACAACACAAACATAGCTTATGTATTCAAATTCAACACCATCAGCCTGATCGATGGGTCAATGTGTTGATCCATGATTTTGGTAAAACCCAAGTCAGTAGAAAGTAATATTAAATTTACTATTACCTTTACATTTATATATATTTTATATTTTTATATATTTTATATTTAATAAAATATCTTAACTGACTTGCAGTATCTGACTTTCTATATATCTAGGATATGAGAGTCAGATACGATAGCCGTTTTTTAGAAAAACAAAAGGAAATCAGTTTTACGAAAAACTACTCCTAAAATCTCTCTGAGGCAGAACAGGCTAGCGCCTATCTGTGAGAATTCCCGTGCAAGAGTGTGGAGTGTCTTCGACGTAAGAACTTTTGGTGATAATCAGCGTAAGCATAAGTTTTGGACTAACATCAACCAACGATCCTGGTGCGGCAACCGATTACGCTACGAGGGTAAGCTTTAGAAGCTTTAAACGTAGTTTTTAATTAACACTAAAACAATCAATTAGGC
This sequence comes from Knoxia roxburghii, assembly GCA_030378225.1. Lineage (NCBI taxonomy): Eukaryota > Viridiplantae > Streptophyta > Magnoliopsida > Gentianales > Rubiaceae > Knoxia > Knoxia roxburghii. Next base: position 35,513,557 of record CM059415.1, on the reverse strand, counting down.
TTTTCTGCTCTGATTTTTTGAAAACTAGGCCTCATCGAACCTAACTGTGGCATCAGAGCGAGGTTCATTTTAGTTTGAATATTAAACTTAATATTAAAACAATTCATTCATTTGAAATTAATTTTATGAACGGTGAAAAATGTCATGCTTTTGGAAAGCAAGAAAACAAAAGATTAAAATATTATTTTCTTGAAAGAGGAATTAAAAAAAATTCTCTGGAAAATGTATGAAGACTACCGGGCTGGATGAATTTGATCGGCCAAAAAATTTTTTGACCGGCCGAAATTTCTCCAGAATTTCGCAAACGCCTAGCCTGGCCGATCTTCATGGTTTTGATCTCTCATTCCTTGAAATTGTTTTCGTTTTGGTTTGAGGTTAAAAACGAGTATGGATTGGATGGTTCAAAAAATTGGGTTTTAAATTTTTCTAACGAAATTTCTTTTGGGTTTTTCGATTGGAAAAACGGGGAGAAGCAAAATCATTTTCGGTTTTTGTTCTTTTCAATCGGAAAATGATTCGGGATAGTCTCGAATTCGATTTTGGTTTCTGGGTTTCGGAATATCTTTTGACCAAACAATGAAAAAGGAGGTCACCAGAAAAATGGGGGCGGTAAAATTTTTTTAAGAACTGGGTTTCGATCTTCGTGATTTTGCTGGTAAATCGAGCAGTGAGGCTTTGGGTTTTTCCTCGCGATGGTTTTCAGTGTGATTCACTGAGTTTCTTTCTGTCGGAAGAGATGAATTGTTCATCAATGTCGCCGGACGCGATGGTTGGAAAACCAAAAAATCGTCGGGGAAGATGAACAACGTCGGCGGGCAAACCCTAATGGGTTTTTTGAAAAATTACCAAAATGCCCCCGCTACAGTCATAAACCCTCATCGGCCCAGAATTTTAATTTTTTGAAAAATCATAAATTCACCCCAGCAGTTTTGCTCCTTTAAAAACTCTATAATATAGTCTTCCAATAAAAATTTGGCGTTATTGCTAACTACCACCTTCTGATCCTTAGGACTATAGCACAGACCACCTTTCGTTCCCCTAGGATATCTTACAAACAACATTACTTCCATTCTTACATCTAACTTAGCCGCATCTACCTTAAGGACATGTGCTGGGCAACCCCTAATTCTGAGATGTCTTAGACTGGGCTTACGCCCGTTTCACAACTCTGCAGGGGTTGAAGACACGGTTTTAGATGGTACAATTAAGGATGTACATTGCAGTTTCTAGACATATCCCCAGAACAAACTCGGGAAATCACTATAGCTCATCATCGATGTCACCATTTCTATCAGAGATCGGTTCCTTCTTTCTGCTACACCGTTCTGCTGTGGTGTGCCAGGTGCAGACAACTGAGACTGAATTCCTACCTCGCTGAGGTATTCTCAAAATTTGTGGTACAGGTACTTACCACCATGATCTGATCGCAGCGTCTTGATACTTTTACCATGATGTTTCTCCACATCTGCCTGATACTCTGAATTTACTAAAGTATTCAGACTTGTGGTGCATTAGGTAAATATATCCGTACCTTGAGTAATTATCCGTGAACTTCACGAAATATTCAAACCCACCTCGTGTTTGGACCGACATTGGTCCACACAAGTCATAATGAATCAATTTTAATACTTCTTTGGATCTATAACCTTTTGCCTTAAAAGGTCTCTTGGTCATCTTACCTTCCAAGCATGATTCGCAGGTTGAATAACTGTCAATCTCTAATAACATCAACCAAGGATCCAGGTGCGGCAACCGATTAAGCTACGAGGGTAAACTTTAGAAGCTTTAATTGTAGTTTTTAATTAGCACTAAAACAATCAATTAGGCTTTTTTGCTGCGAGTTTTTGAAAACTAGGCCTAATCGATCCTAACAAAGATTACCATGCCTGATATGAAAAGAGTGAACTGCAAAATTTTTCAAAGAAGATCTTAGGCATATACTTGACAAACTTGTTAACTACATAGTTTATGGCTCCAATTCAGAAATCATCCCTATAACTTCAGGATCCTATTCAGAATTCTCTCAATGGAATATGAAAAGGGATGATGGAGAGCAGGATAGAAATTTTGGCATTGGTTTCATCAATATAAGTAAAGAGAATATCATAACTACTTTGTTCAAAACTCCTACCCTCATCCCAAGGCATACAAAAATTACAATTATAACTTCTAAAGATCAAAAGCCTTATTATTGGACACTCTGGTAGACATACCTTTCAAGCATTTACATGTATCATTAGGAAAAGCACACCTATAATAAACTACAAGTTAGAATGTTCAGCCATGAAACTTTTGAACCTCCATTAAAAATCAAGACAAGCAACAAGCACAAAGATGAGTAGAATTGTTCCAATTCATAGTTATGGTTAAAAAAATTAATAATAATGTACACAATTCCTCTTACAAGTAGAAAGACGCGAATCCAAGGACAGTAAAAACTGCCAAAGTAGCTACACTTGAAATTTCCCAAGTTTAATTGGTTTTGCATGTTGGAGTTTAATACATAAGCTATGTTTGTATTGTACTTTTTCCCAGTAATATATCAATTTATGTTTTGGTTATATCTTGTTGTGCATGATATGTCAATTTGTATTATGTAAGTAGATGACGAGGTGTCTTGTGTGACACAGTAGATCTCATCATTGGTTGAAAGACATAATATATAAATGAGGTTCGTAACCGAGACAGCTTTGGACAAACTGTCAGTTTAGGTTATTATGTGATTCGGATAATTGGTTTGTCTAAACTAATTGATTCATATAGATATGCCTGGGGCGTATTGAACTTGACCATTAAGAATAATTTGTCTTGTACTGATTTAATAGACAAATCGTTCTTGGTATTTTATCTCTTAATCCCTAGACTCGAGCGGGCATGAGGATTAGACATAGTGTACTTTGATCTGCCAATGGGTGAGGTCAATTATGGCCAATAGTCTCGGTAGGTTGGGTGCGCGTGTTTAGTTACTTGGTGTGCTGCTGCTTGTCGAAAAGAAACCATGTACCGGTGCATTCGGGGTCTTGTTGTGCATGATATGTCCATTTGTATTATGTAAGTAGATGATGAGGTGTCTTGTGTGACACAGTAGATCACATCATTGGTTTAAAGACATAATATATAAATAAGGTTCGTAACTGAGACAGCTTTGAACAGACTATCGGTTTAGGTTATTATGTGATTCGGATAATTGGTTTGTCTAAACTAATTGAATCATATAGATATGCCCAGGGCGTATTGAACTTGACCATTAAGAATGATTTGTCTTCTACTGATTTAATAGACAAATCATTCTTGGTATTCTATCTCTTAATCCCTAGACTCGAGCGGGCATGAGGATTAGACATAGTGTACTTTGATCTGCCAAATGGTGAGGTCAATTGTGGCCAACAATCTCGGTAGGTTGGGTGCGCGTGTTTAGTTACTTGGTGTGCTGCTGTTTTTCAAAAAGAAACCATGTGCCGTTGTGTCCGGGGTGATGGTGCTCCCGAGATGAGCTCGTAAAGTTTATTATACTAAACCCAACCGGTGGACTTATGTCCGATATAGTAAAAAGGTCGAGTGGTACTAGTCTCGGAATTAAAGAGGTTAATTAATTAATTTATCAGTAAATTAATCTATTAACGAGCACTATATCTTTGATGTGGGGAGATTATGAATATAATTTAATTAAGTTGTTCCAGAAGCAATTCTGGTGTAGGATGGTAGTGTCATAATTAATCCGTTAGTGGTACGATTAATTATGTATTGGGTTGTTGACGAAGATAGATTTAATTAATTAAGTAATTAATTAATTCTTGTGTCAGTTGGTTGTGAATCATACCAGGAACTGGTTTGGGATAAGTGAATCCTTGTATCAGTTGGTTGTAAATCATCCCAGAAACTGAATTGGGATAAGTGAATCATCCCAGTAGGAAGACCAATCCTAAACCAACTTGGGTCTCTCTTGTAACTCTATACGTAGATAAGGGATTAGCTATTCAAGACACACAATTCCATAGATTCATAATTCAAGAATCTAAAGAGAGAAAATCCTAGAGAGAGAAAATTTTCTCTCTCCAAGTCGGATTTTTGGGCATTATTTGCGGCTGGTTTTCTTCCTCCCTTGGCCGAATTTTTGGCCTATTTTATACCAGCTACGCACAGGTTTCTCTGTCTCCGAGCGGTGCGTTTACAGTACGTGTCAGGTGCAGCGGTGCTAGAATTTTCTAGCAGGTGGATTGTGGTGATTAGCTGATCAATTGATTTCTAGTTCGCTGCCCACACAACGTGAAGTCAAAGTCTTGAGGCATACAAGAGGATCACCTGAGTGCAAGTTTCAAAGGTACTTTTCGAAGATTCCGCTTTTAATTAGAATTTTTGTTGCGTGGTAAATCGAATAAGTGCGAATCCAGATTCTGTGGCAATCTTTCATTGCAGACACCTCAAGCTAACATACTTGTATATATGAAAAACAGAATGTTGAAGGTGACACCTAACATTCCCAAGTACAACGGAATCCTGCATAATGAACATATTATTATAAATAAACCTTTTCGAGCAGGTAAAATGTCTAATGTTACATTTCTCTGGTAGCATTTTTTCCTTTTTTTTTTTTTTTTTTTCAAGACCTTCATTTATAAGGTCTCCCAAGTTGGCTTAAACTATTCATCATAGAATAGGTGAAGCAGAGATGAGTACCACTTCAATCCTATAATGAGATTAAAAAAAAATTAGTATATACTTTATTAATCATAGACATCTTATCTAATTTAATCTATGAAAGATAAGGCCAAGTTTTAGTAACAACACAGAACAAGTCCAAAAGTTGGCAGCCTTTAACAAACCCATTCCTCTACTACCTATTCTCAAGCAATCATTCATTAACAACTATACAAAACAATTCACCAAATCTATATTACTGTAAAATGGCCGCGAAATACTAGCAAGACTATCAAGGAATTGGCAATTACATGTCTCTCGTAGCATTTTTCCCTTTTTTTTCACCTTTTAAACCTTTTCTTTCTAATTGAGTAAAGAATCCAAGTAAACAAAATAATAAAATAAAATAAAAAATAATCAGATACTAATGCATTGAATTTTTGAGTTTACCATCGTGCCATAAGAGGAATCGCCGGCCGAAATCATGTGTTCATAGTTTACCTCCTAAGCTAGATTTGGAGCTCAGAGGCATCGGAATGGCCGGCCAAAACTTGATTTCTGAAACTCGAAAAAGGGCCCGTGGAGGCAGGTTGGATAATTTTGCCCAAATTAACTTAAAGATAACTAAATTATACTAAATTATAACAGGGGGAGTTCATTGATGGCTGGGTGAAGAGAATGGTGAATGAGGGAGTGGAATCGAAGGTGACACTGGTGCATTGGTGATGTTCGGTGGTGGAGTTTGATAAAAGAAAAAAGAGCAGAAGGAATCGTCGGGAGAGGAGGGGAAATGAGGGTAGGGTTGAAAGGCATTATGGGTTAATAGAATTATGGGCTTTGTGCCTTTTTCTTGGTTTAAGGGCAGTGTGCCTCTCCTTGGGTATGTTTTGTTAAGGCCATTATGGGGACTATACTTTAAAAATAAGATTACAAATAGGAAAAAGTGGGATACAAATAGTAATACCTGAAAAAAATCAAGTAATTAGACACAAATTTTATTTAAAAATTGCAAATTTCAAAACATAAATAAAGAACATTTAAGAACTAAAAATCAATGAAAAAGAGCAATAATAATGTAAAACAAATTATGCGAGTGTAAGTGTGAGAAGTGTGTAAGCTTTAAGGTTTTCCTAGGGTTTCGGTTGACTTAGCCCTTGATCACGTTTGTTCTTTTCTTTGCATTATTGATTTCACTTTTAATGGGAGAGCGAAAATTCTAATCAAATGATCAATTGAACAAAAAATTATCACTAGTAAATTCGGTACCCAAAAAATGGTTCCAAAGATTTTGACTCAAGTGCTTATATTTTTTAGACCTCAAGGAAAATTCATTAGGTATTTCTTGATTTTGTAGACTGCACACTTTCACCTTGGGTTTCTTGATTTGTGGATTGCCACTCTTAACTTCAATTGAAATTTAGCACAAGTGGTGGTTCTTTGCCACTTTTGACTTCTATTTAAACTTTTGCACAATTAGTGGTTCTTTTGCCACTCTTGAAGTAATGCACAATTTCTCTTATTTTTAACAATTGAATCTTAAATTTTTTCCCTTTTAATGGTTTGCGCCAACTTAGACTTAGGTCCTTGTGAATTGCAAGGCTTCGTATCCTCAAGAAAAAAACACGAAGTGCAAAATTATGTAAGACCACGTCTTGTGACTTTAGTAGGTCAAAAATTGGCTCTTTCAAATTTAAGAGTATAAACAAAGCTCTTCTTTGTCTAATTAAAGAAACCGCTATACGTAAAAATTACAAAAATTCAAAGTAAATTAAACAAAGAGATCAATAAAAAAAAGTCAACTATTAATTATTTAGGATAAGGTTGCCTTAAAAATCTTTTGTTTTTGCCATCGGTTATCTTCTCCGGTTCTCTTTTCGAAACCACCTTCTTTTCCTTTTTCTTCTTCAGTTCTCTTTGCACAACAACATTCTTTTCTTTCTTCTTCTGCTTATATCCTTTTTGTCCATCATTTTCTTTCATGACTTTCTTTTCATCTATCTTTTTCTTTATCTTCTTTGTAGGTGTTTTTTACCTCTTTGGCTTGCTTCAAGAAGGATGATCTTCTTCTTCCTTTCTTCTATTTCCTAATACATATGTACGTTAGGATTGAATACAAAAGTTATGCTTGTATTGTATATTTTCCCAGTTAATATATCGATTTAATATTTTAGTTAAATTTTTTGTGTTTTATTTGTCCATTTATATTATGTAGTTAGATGATGAGGTCTCTTGTGTAACACAAAAGATCTCATCATTGGTTAAAAACATAATATATAAATGAGGTTCGTAAGCGAGACAACTTTGGACACGCTATCAGTTTAGGTTATTATATGATTCGGATAATTGGTTTGTCTAAACTAATTGAATCATATAGATATGCCCGAGGCGTATTGAACTTGACCATTTAGAATGATTTGTCTTGTAATGATTTAATAGACAGATCAGTCTTAGTATTCTATCTCTTAATCCTTAGACTTGAGCGGGCATGAGGATTAGACATAGTGTATTTTGATCTGCCAATGGGTGAGGTCAATTGTGGCCAATAGTCTCGGTGGGTTGGGTGCGTATGTTTAATCACTTGGTGTGCTGCTGCTTGTCGAAAGGAAACCATGTACCGGTGCATCCGGGGTGATGATGTTCCCGAGATGAGCTCGTTATGTTTATTATACTAAACCTGGCCGGTGGACTTATGTCCGGTATAGTAAAAAGGTCGAGTGGTACTAGTCTCAGAATTAAAGAAGTTAATTAATTAATTTATCAGTAAATTAATAAATTAACGAGGAATATATCTTTGATATGGGGAGATTAAGAATAAATTAATTTAGTTATTCTAGAAGTAATTCTAGTGTAGAATGGTAGTGCCAAAATTAATCCGTTTATGGTACGATTAATTTTGTAGTGGATTAATTGAATAAGTAAAATTAAATAATTAATTAATTATTCCTAAGAGTTAATTAAGTAATTAACCAAGTGGAATTATTTAATTAATTAATTAAGTCTTAAGTTTCAATTAGAATTAGGAAATTTTAGAGATTAGGAAATCTAATTGGATTTGGATTATCCTATTAGATTAGTTACCTAATTGGATTTGGAAACTAATTAATTACCAAAACCCATTAGGAAGGCCAATCCTAAACCAATTTGGGGTCTCTCTTGTAACTCTATACATACACAAGGGATTAGCAATTACATAACACACAACTCATAAGTTTTCAAGATAAGAAAACTAGAGAGAGAAATTTTTGAGAGAGAAAATAATTTTATCCCTCAAGGAAAGCTTTGGGCTGCCGAATTTTAGTCCAAATGGTGGGTGGCGGTTCATTTTCTGGCAAGAATCCCGACACAGTTTTTCTGTTGATTGTTGATAAATTGGTTGCTAGATCGTTGCCCACACAACGTGCAATCATAGTCTTGAGTCATACAAGCGATCACCTGACTTAACACGCTTCAAAAGGTACTTTTCTATGTTTCCACTTTTAATTTGAAAATTATTGTTTCGTGATAAATAGAATAAGTACATACCAAGATCCTACGAAATGTTATTTCAAAAAAGGATTGGAATAGCGATTGTGCTAGAGTCCAGGCCTGGTCAAAGATTCCGATTCTGGAATGCGTAGCACGAAAGTAAAAATTTGACCGGGCCCAGGAAGATACTCTTTCAATTGGTATTAGAGCCTGGTTTTGGGTTTTGTGCTTGTTTGATTTATTACATGGCTTTATTTGCAGGTGGTTTAGAAATCCTGACTATTATGATTGCATTTGTATGATTTTTCAGTTAAACCCCGGGACATGTCCGGGTTTGGTTTTATTATGAATGCTTGTAATAGTATAATCACGTGCTGGAAGCTGTGTAGGATTAGATCAAATCTGCAGTTGGATTTTTTCTATGTAATTCGATTTTAATTTTCCTAAAAATCCTTGTAGTAGGAGAATTATTTTGTAATCGAAGGCGTTATGGTGGGCAACTTGAATTCATAGGTTTTGGGTTATCGTTAATTCGTAGAAACCCAGGAAAACAAAGAAAAAATTGCAAAAAGACCAAATAGTTTGGGAGAATAAACGAATGAGGGATTTGAGGAGGCCAGCGGCACTGGCAGATAGCGGTGCAGCAGCCGCCGCGCAACGCAGCAATCGCTGCGTAGTCGCGCGACAACTGCTGCATGCGGCGCACCTTGTGCGTGGTGGGCGCGCGGCCCGTTTTTCACGCGTTTTGGCCCGTTTATCCTCCAGATTTCGTTTTTTGAAGTTCAAGACTCAATCCATCGAGTGGCAGGACACGAGATCAAGGCAGAAAATGGAAGCAATTAAAATCATGATAGTCGAGAAATTTATTTTTCGTATTTATTTCCCGTATTTATAGTTTTAATTTTTGTGTTGTATTTTAGATTCACGATTTTAAAGCTTGACTAGTTTGATGTTTGCACATAACTTATGATTAGTTAATTGCATGTTAAAACCGGAAAAACCCTCAATTTAGAAATCTAAGTGGGAGTGGGTTGGTTTAATATTCTCATAGCCACCATTATGGGTTCATATATGATGTGGGTGGACTTGCGCGTTGGCATTAGGGTCTTCCTCTATTCGGATGAGTCCAACCACGAGATCACTAGATTATGAATTTTTGAGTAAGATGAGTAGAGTAAGTTTAACTAGGAGAAATGCGATACCCTCTTCATATGAGGCGCACTATCCTGAGGTAATTATTAGACGTAAGTGTTTCAATCTTGTTTTAATAATAACAAAACAAATATGTGAAACGAATAATTTCTTAAATTGTCTAAAATTATTTTTTGTAGAAAGTGCAAAATTTTCAGATTGATACATTCATCTTCAAATGAGCATAACTTTCGTTTCACTAAGCCAAAAATTAAGATTTTGGATGTTTTAAAAACCTCTTTCAATTATCTAAAAAATGGTTTCTAATAGTCAATGTGAAATTCAAATGGAATTTTGGTGAAAATAGATGTAACTTGAGCTAAAAAAGTTCAAATCAACTGATTTTAACATCCTTGGAAAGCTAAGAGAAAGATCTACAACATTAATATGTGACACAAAAGTCAAAAGCAGCTAAAAGAAGTCGAAAAAGTTGAAGGAAGTTTAGACTATGTCAAATCATCTTTGGAGCCAAAATTCAAGTGTTTGAATTGGAGCCCAAATTTGCCTATAAATAGAGACCATGGGTGAAGACATTCAAAAAACACAAGCTATCAAGATATTCTTATTATTGTCAAAATTCTCTCAAGTTTTCAAGTGCTCATTTTCAAAATTTACTTTCAAGTTGTAGTTATTTTTCAAAGTGTTCTAGTTATTTTTCAAAGTGTCAATCTTAGACTAGAACCTTGTCACTTGTAAGCCATAAACAGTTCATTCACAAAAAGGTTTTATTGTTCTTGAAAGCAAGAGGTTGCAAGTCAAGAACAATTTAGAGGGTGAGTAGTGAAGAACCTCTTAGTAGAGTTACTAAGTTGTTCTTGGGAGATTTGTAAAGGTTTAAATTCAAACTTAAGGAATTTTTGTTTTTTTGAAAAAGAAATAGGAAGGGCCTCAACTTTAGAAGTTGGGGAGTGGATGTAGAGCTTGTAAGGGGGTTATAAGCTTGAACCACTTTGAAAATCTTGTCTCTTGGATTGCATTGCATTTTGCATTCATACTCTCTCTTCGAAATTTCTTGCATCATAAAACATCACCATTAGAGTTGCTCAATTCAAGTATTGCATCTTTAATTTTAAGATTTTATTTAAGACTTGTCCTTATTTCAAGTCTAGCTTTCTTTAGTTAAGTATTTACTTTATCTTAGACTTTTCCTTAATCAAGTCTAGACTTGTCCTTATCAAGTCAAGGACTTGGCCTTAATCAAGTCAATACTTGAGCTTTATTTTAAATTATTCAATTTCAAGACTTGTCCATTTCAAGTCAAAGACTTGTCCTTAATCAAGTCAATACTTGAGCTTTATTTTAAATTATTCAATTTCAAGACTTGTCCATTTCAAGTCACATATTTGACCTTTATTTTAATTTGATTATTATATATTTTGAACTAACAATTTCTTATTTTCTTGTATACTTTTATATTGTTGACTAATCTTATTGACTAATCTTATTATTCTAGTTTTCATCTTATTTTAATTTAGACTTATTTGTTATTTGTTTCATACACATAGATAGTCATTGTTTATTTTAAAAAGAAATTATTTTAAGATTTGCTCATTTTTAAGTAAAACAACCTAATTCACCCCCCCTCATAGGTTGTGTTCTTAGTTTTCAGTAACAAACTTAGAAGTTATAATGGCACATACTTAGTGTACGATTTGTAGCATTCCTCCTATCGAGGTTACGCTGCTTACTTGTACGGCTGAAAACCTTGACTATTAGCTACATTGATCAATAGATCGTTTGGTCAGATAGTGTAGTTAATGAACTTGGTTCTTCTCTAACGAATGTGGGTTAGAGTAAACGTCCACACTATCATGGCTTGCGAAAATCCCGGTGAATGAGATGTCGGTGGTTTAAATTATTATTTTGAGGGAAGTCAATAATTGTTAGAATTTTTTTGTGAATTTTTGAAATTCTAGATTAGATAACTAAAACATTTTATGTTTATTTAATTTACAGTATTCGATATGGCATTCAACCCCTTAGCTACTATATTGAAAGACAACAAACTTACTGGTCCTAAGTATGTTGACTGGAGTCAAAATTTGGACATTGTCCTAACGGCTGAGCAGTATAAGTTTGTGCTCACCGAAGTCTGTCCAGATGTGCCTAATGAGGACTCTCCTCAAGAGGATATGGTTGCCTATAATAGGTGGAGAAAAGCGGATGAGATGGCACGGTGTTATATTCTGGCCTCTGTGTCGAATGTGCTGCAACATATGTTTTATCCAATGATCTCTACCTTTAATATGATGGTTCACCTGAGAGAGATGTTCGTTCATCAAGGTAGAATAGCTAGGCAAGCAGCCATGAGGAAGTTGATGAACACCAAAATGACTGAGGGCGCATCGGTGAGAGATCATATGCTTCATATGATCAGCAACATCAATGAGATAGGGGTGTTGGGAGGTGAGATCGACCCGGAAAGTCAGATAGATATCATCCTCCAGAGCTTACCCTCTAGTTATGAGCAGTTTCGAGTTAACTATAATATAAACCAAAGAGTTTACACTCTACCCGGGCTCTTAACAGATTTGGTGTCACCCGACGGCATCTTCCATGAGAAGAAGCAAGCTTTGGCCACGGTAAAGGCTTCAAGTTCTTCTTCTGCGCCTAGAGGCAAGAACAAAAAAAAAAGAAGAAGAATGCCAAAAAACTTGCTGCTAAGCCTGAAATCACAAAGAAGAGAAAGCCCAAAGGCAAGTGCTTCAAATGCAGGAAAATAGGACATTGGAAATCAGATTGTCCAAAGCATAAAGATACGATAGTTTCTTCCTTAATTACTGAGACGTGTTTAGCGGCGATTCCCACAGATACTTGGTGTGTGGATTCAGGCGCCACTGGCCATGTTTGTAATTCTTTGCAGGGGTTCCAAGTAACCCGGAAGCTTAGAGAAGGTGAATTGGACATCTACTTGGGCGACACTACAAGAGTGTCAATAGAAGTAATGAGAGTAGTTAGTTTATTTTTCAAAAATCATAGACTATATTTACCCAATTGTCCTTATGTACAGAGTTTTAGAAAGAACCTTATTTCGGTTTCTAAACTCTTAAAGAATGGTTTCAAGTTTTTTTTTTTTTTTTTTTGATAATACAGTTGTTGTTAGAAAAGATGTCAAACATGTTTGTTCTGGTTCATTAGTAGATAATTTGTTTATGGTTAAATCTAACTCCCCTGTTGTGCAAAACATAGAAACAAATAGCGCATCATCTTGTTAGTTTTGAATACAGAAAAACTATGGTTTGTATCAAAAACTAATATCCACAGTTGACATATCATTTTGTTTCAGTATTAAATTTTTTCATTATATCATAAAACTAGATAACGGGGTGTGAAAAGACACAGTAGATCCTGTTATTGGTTAAAGTATTGATATATAAAAAGTATGCTCGTAACTAAGACAGTCTGAACATACTATTGGTATAGGTTATCGTGTGATTTAAAAATTAGTTTGTCTAGACTAATTAAATCACACGGATATGCTCGGGACATATTGAGCACGACCAGTTTGTTGGAGTTCAATACATAAGCTATGCTTGTATTGTACATTTTTCCAGTTAATATATCGATTTATGTTTTGGTTTTATTTAGTTGTGCATGATTTGTTCATTTATATTATGTAAGTAGATAGTGAGGTGTCTTGTGTGACACAGTAGATCTCATCATTGGTTGAAAGACATAATATATAAATGAGGTTCGTAACCGAGATAGCTTTGGACAAACAGTCGGTTTAGGTTATTATGTGATTTAGATAATTGGTTTGTCTAAACTGATTGAATCATATAGATATACCCGGGGCGTATAAAACTTGACCAATAGGAATGATTTATCTTGTACTGATTTAATAGACAAATCATTCTTGGAATTCTATCTCTTAATCCTTAGACTCGAGCGGGCATGAGGATTAGGCATAGTGTACTTTAATCTGCCAATGGGTGAGGTTAATTGTGGCTAAGAGTCTCAGTAGGTTGGGTGCGCGTGTTTAGTTGCTTGGTGTGCTACTGCTTGTTAAAAGAAAACCATGTACCGGTACGTCCGGGGTGATGGTGCTCCCAAGACGAGCTCGTAATGTTTATTATACTAAACCCGGCAGGTGGACTTATGTCCGGTATAGTAAAAAGGTCGAGTGGTACTAGTCTCGGAATTAAAAAATTTAATTAATTAATTTATCAGTAAATTAATAAATTAAAGAGCACTATATCTTTGATACGGGGAGATTATGAATATAAATTAATTAAGTTGTTCCGAAAGCAATTCTGGTGTAGAATGGTAGTGCCATAATTACTCCGTTAGTTGTACGATTAATTATGTTTGGGTTGTTGACAAAGGTAGATTTAATTAATTAAGTAATTAATTAATCCTTGTGTCAGTTGGTTGTGAATCATACCAGGAACTGGTTTGGGATAAGTGAATCCTTGTATCAGTTGGTTGTGAATCATATCAGTAACTGGATTGGGATTAGTGAATCCCTGTATCAGTTAGATGTGTATCAGTCCAGGAATAAGATTGACGGAAACAGAAACCCAGTAGGAAGGCCAATCCTAAACCAAATTGGCGTCTCTCTTGTAACTCTATATATAGACAAGGGATTAGCTATTCAAGACACACAATTCAAGAGATTCATAATTCAAGAATCTAGAGAAAGAAAATCCTAGAGAGAGAGAAAACTTTCTCTCTCGAAAATTTCGGATTTTATAAGCCAAAAGGTTGGCCGAATTTTTCCTCTAAATTTGGCTAGCACGTGTGGCTTTCTCTCTCCTTCTAGGCGGCACGTGTAGTACACATTCCAGGTGCGGTGGTGCTGAAATTTTTGGCCAGGTGGATTGTGCTGATTAGCTGATAAAATTGCTAGTTAGATTGCTGCCCACACAGCATACAAGCAAAGTCTTGAGGCATACAAGAGAATCACCTGAGTGAACTCTTCAATAGGTAATTCTTATGGTTCTGGTTTTATTAAGAATTTTTGTTGTTTGGTAAATTAAATAAGTGCAAACCTAGATCCTGCGCAATGTTATTTCAAAAGGGTTGGAATAGCGATTGTGCTATGTCTAGGCCTGGCCAGAGATTCCGATTCTGGAATGCATTACACGAAAGTGAGTTTCTGGCTATGCCCAGGCAGATAATCTTTCAATTGATATCAGAGCCTGGTTTTGGGTTTTGTGCTTGTTCAATTTATTACATGGTTTTATTTGCTGGTGGTTAAGAAATCCCGACTATTATGGTTACGTTTGTATGGGTTTTAATTAAACTCTGGGACATGTCTGGATTTAATTTTATTATGAATGTTTGTAATAGTATAACCACGTGTTGGAAGCCGTGTAGGATTAGATCAAATCTGTAGTAGGATCTTTTCTATGTAATTTCGATTATTTAATTTTCCTAGGAAGCCTTGTAGTGGGAGAATTAATTTTTTTGTAATCGAATGTGTTATAGTGGGCAACTTGAATTCGTGGGTTTTGGATTATCGTTAATTCATAGAAACTTAGGAAAACCCAGAAAAATTGCAAGAAGACCAAATAGCATGGGAAGAAAAGAATGAGGAACAGATGGCAGGGGGGGCGCTGGCGACGACTCGCTAGCAGGAGCCCCCGTTGGCAACCGCAGCACCGCTGCCACACGGCACGCCCTTGGGTGAGTTGCGCTCGTGTGGACCGTTCAGGTCGCGTTATTGGCCCATTTTTCTCCAGTTTTCATTTTTCAAGATCAAGACTCAATCCATCGAGTTGCGTGGCAGGACACAAGATCAAGGCAGAAGAAGAAAATGATTAAAACCATGATAGTCGGGAAATTTAATTTTGGCATTTACTTCCATTATTTTTTGTTTTAATTTTATGCTTTAATTTTTTTGCTGTATTTAGATGCATGATTTTAAAGCATGACTGGTTTTATGGTTGCACATAACTTAGGGTTAGTTAATTGCATGTTAAAACCGGAAAAACCCTCAATTTGGAAATCTAAGTGGGAGCGGGTTAGTTTAATATCCCCACAGCCACTATTAAGAGTTCATATGCAATGTGGGTGGGCTTGCGCATTGGCATTAGGGCCTTCCTCCATTCGGATGAGTCTAGCCTCGAGATCGCTAGATTTTGAATTTCTGAGTAAGATGACTAGAGTAAGTTTAACTAGGAGAAATGCGACACCCTCTTCATTTGAGGAGCACTATCCTGAGGTAACAAACACAGAACTCACGTAATGGCACACTTAGTGTACGATCTGCAGTATTCCTTCCTCAAGGTTACGCTGTTTATTTGTACGCATGAAAGCACGGACTACTAACTACATTGATCAATAGATCGTTTGGTCAGATAGTGTAGTTAATGAACATGGTTCTTCTCAAATGAATGTGGGTTAGTGTAAACGTCCACACTGAGTGGCTTACAAGAATCCCGGTGAATGAGATGTTGGTGGATTAAGATTATTGTTTTGAGGGAAGTCAATAATTGTTAGAATTTCCTTGTTTTCGAAGTGCTAGATTAGATAACTAAAACGTTGTCTATTTAATTACAGTATTCGATATGGCATTCAACCCCTTAGCTATATTGAAAAACAAGTTAACTGGACCTAATTATGTCGATTGGAGTCGTAACTTGGACATTGTCCTTATGGCTGAGAGTACTCCTTTGAGCGTCCATGTCATTGACGTGATTAGTAACATCAACAAGGTTGAGGTAGTGGGAGGCGAAATCGTTGGTGAAACCAAAGTCGATATTGTCCTCCGGAGCTTACCTCAAAGCTATGAGCAGATTCGGTTGAACTACAACATAAGTAAGATGTTGTGTACTTGGCAGAGTTGGTGCCGGCTAAAAGTCTTTTTTAAGAGAAGAAGCGAGCTTTAGTCGCAGGCAAAGCTTTAGAATCTTCTTCTGAGCCGGAGGTTAGAAAGAAGAAGAGAAAGCTTGAGAGAACAACTCAAAAGGTGCAGATTGTGCCTAAGCCAGATATTGCAAAGAAGAAGGCGAAAGATAAGTGCTTCAAGTGTAATAAGACGGGACATTGCAAATCGGATTGTCTAAAGCTTATAGGTACGATAGTTTCTGCCTTAATTACTAAGACATGTTTAGCGGCGATTCCCACATATACTTGGTGTGTGGATTCAGGTGCCACTGACCATGTTTGTAATTCTTTGCAAGGGTTCCAAGTAATCCGGAAGCTTAGAGAAGGCGAATTGGATATCTACTTGGGTGACACTACAAAAGTGTCAGTAGAAGCAGTAGGAGTAGCTACTCTGAATTTTGAGAATTCTAGTTTAGAGTTAGTTAATTGTCTTTATGTACCGAGTTTTAGAAAGAACCTTATTTCGGTTTCAAAACTCTTAAAGAACGGTTATAAGTTTATTTTGTCTGATGACTGTGTTGTTATTAGAAGAAATGGAAAACTTATTTATTCTAGTTCATTGGCTGACAATTTGTTTGTGGTTAATTCTAACTCCTCTATTGTGCAAAACATAGAAACAGATTGCTCTTTATCTAACATTAATAAAAGGAAGAAACCTTCTGAAATGAATCAAACATATCTTTGGCATCTCAGGCTAGGTCATATAAACCTTAGTAATATTCAGAGGTTGGTCAATGATGGACCTTTAGGTTCATTAGAGATTGACAATTATTCAACCTGCGAATCTTGCTTAGAGGGTAAGATGACCAAGAGACCTTTTAAAGCAAAAGGTTATAGATCCAAGGAAGTACTAGAGTTGATTCGTTTTGACTTGTGTGGACCAATGTCGGTCCAAGCATGAGGTGGGTTTGAGTATTTCGTGACGTTCACGGATGACTACTCAAGGTACGGGTACATTTACCTAATGGGTCACAAGTCCGAATGTTTTGGCAAGTTCAAAGAATTTCAGGCAGATGTGGAGAAACATCATGGTAAGAGTATCAAGTCACTGCGGTCAGATCGTGGTGGGGAGTACCTATCCCACAAATTTTAAGAATACCTCAGTCAGGTCAGAATTCAGTCTCAATTGCCTGCACCTGGCACGCCACAGCAGAACGACGTAGCAAAAAGAAGGAATCGAACTCGCATGGAAATGGTTAGGTCGATGATGAGCTATAGTGATTTTCCAAGTTCATTTTGGGGATATGCCTTCGAAACAGTGGTGTATATTCTTAATCTTATACCATCTAAAATCGTGCCTTCAACCCCAGTAGAGTTGTGGAATGGGGGAAAGCCTAGTCTAAGACATCTCAGAATTTGGGGTTGCCCAACACATGTGCTTAAGGCAGATACAGCTAAGTTAGATGCGTGGATTGAATTAATGCTATTTGTAGGATATCCTAGGGGAACGAAAGGTGTTCTGTTTTATAGTCCTAGAGATCAGAAGGTGGTGGCTAGTACCAATGCTAGATTTTTGGAGGAAAACTATATTCTAGATCACAAGCCCAAGAGTAAGATAGTACTAGAAGAGCTTCTAACACAAACTAATAATCCTGATGCACCAGCACAAGTGGATACACCACACACTGCACATGAGATTATAGATTTTGTGCCCACATAGGTAGAGCCTCGTCATGGTGGGAGGGTTGTGAGATAGTCCGACAGGTTCATTTGCGTGGGAGAGGCCTCAGACCTAGTCCCAGGTGCGCCTGAACCTGACCCGGTTAACTACAATCAGGCTCTCTGAGATAAAGATACAGAATCTTGGCATAAGGCAATGATATCCGAGATGAGGTCAATGGACCACAATCAAGTCTGGGAGCATGTGGACCTGCCTGATGGGTTTAAGCCCATTGGATGCAAGTGGGTCTACAAACGTAAGAGAGGACCTGACGGAAAGGTGGAAATCTTTAAAGCTATGCTGGTGGCGAAAGGGTATACTCAGAAAGAGGAAACCTTCTCCCCAGTAGCCAAGCTTAAGTCGATCCTGATTCTCTTGGCCATAGCTGCTCATTTAGATTATGAGATTTGGCAGATGGATGTAAAGACAGCTTTCCTAAACAGAAGTCTTGAGGAAACCATCTTCATGCAGTAACCAGAGGGATTCATTAAAAAATGCCAAGGGCATAAGGTTTACAGGCTTAAGAGGTCCATTTATGGACTTAAGCAGGCATCCAGATCTTGGAACATCAGATTTGATGAGGTAATCCAGTCCTTCGGATTTACTCAGTGTCTGGATGAGCAATGTGTGTACCACAGACGTGATGGAAACTTAGTGGTGTTTCTTGTGCTTTACGTAGATGACATTATATTGATTGGCAAAAATAAAAAAAAGTTATCAGACATAAGGCATGGCTATCCAAGCAATTTGATATGAAGGACATAGGAGAAGCTGGACATATCCTTGGGATCAAGATAATTCGAGATTATAGAAAATGTTCGTTAAAGCTCTCCCAAACTTCGTACATAGATACAATTCTGGCCTGTTTTAACATGCAGAACTCCAAGAAAGGTTTTCTACCTTTCAGACACGGAGTGCAACTATAAGGAACAGTCTCCCAAGACTGTTGAGAAGATAGAGGCCATGAAGGCAGTTCCATATGCTTCGGCAGTAGGAAGTCTCACGTATGTCATGTTGTGTATGAGGCCTGATATCTATTATGCCGTTGGCATGGTAAGCAGATATCAGAGTAACCCCGAGAAAGCTCATTGGGAGGCAGTAAAATGCATTCTCAAGTATTTACACAGAACGAGAGACCAAGTGTTGGTCTATCAGGTGTCTGAGCTAGTACCCCGAGGTTACACAGATTCAGATTTCCAAGGTGTCAGGGACAAGAGCAAGTCCACCTCATGGTATGTGTTTACTCTAGGAGGTGGAGCCAAAGTTTGGCAGAGTGTCAAGCAGAAATGCGTGGCGGACTCTACCATTGAGGCTGAATATGTTGTCACATCAGAGGCAGCAATGAAACCAGTGTGGCTCAAGAACTTCTTAGTGGACTTAGATGTGGTTCCTGGTTTGCAGAAGTCTATCATGGTGTATTGTCATAACAACGTTGCAGTAGCAAACTCGAAAGAACCACGAGCCCACAAGGCAAGTAAACATATACAGCGAAAGTACCACCTGATACAAGACATCTTAAAGAGGGAAGACGTGGTCGTAGCTAAAATAGCATCAGCGGATAACGTTACAGATCCGTTCATAAAGATATTGACTTTAAAAGTCTTTGAGGCTCACATGGTGGGCATGGGAATCAGATACTTAGGAGAGCCGTGACAGTTTTTCTAGATATATAGTAGCAGAGAATGTAGGAGTTGTATGTTGTTGTATACTTAAAGCACAACGTAAATATTAGTGGGAGATTGTTGTAGTTGAATACATAAGTTATGCTTGTATTGTACATTTTCCCAGTTAATATATCGATTTATGTTTTGGTTATATTTAGTTGTGCATGATTTTTCCATTTATATTATGTAAGTAGATGATGAGGTGTCTTGTGTGACACAGTAGATCTCATCATTGGTTGAAAGACATAATATATAAATAAGGTTCGTAACCGAGTCAGCTTTGGAAAAACTGTCAGTTTAGGTTATTATGTGATTCTGGTGTAGGATGGTAGTGCCATAATTAATCCGTTAGTGGTACGATTAATTATATATTGGGTTGTTGACAAAGGTAGATTTAATTAATTAAGTAATTAATTAATCCTTGTGTCAGTTGGTTGTGAATAATACCAGGAACTAGTTTGGGATAAGTGAATTCCTGTATCACTTGGATGTGTATCACTCCAGGAACAGGATTAAAGGAGACAGAAACCTAGTAGGAAGGCCAATCCTAAACCAACTTGGGGTCTCTATTGTAACTCTATATATATACAAGGGATTAGTTATTCAAGACACACAATTCAAGAGATTCATAATTCAAGAATGTAGAGAGAGAAAATCCTAGAGAGAGAAAACTTTCTCTCTCTAAAATTTCGGATTTTATAAGCCAAAAGGTTAGCCGAATTTTTACTCTAAATTTGGCTGGCCTGTCTGGCTTATTCTCTCCTCCCAGGCGGCACGTGTAGTACACGTTCCAGGTGCGGTAGTGCTGGAATTTTTCGACAGGTAGATTGTGGTGATTAGCTTATCAAATCACTAGTTAGATTGCTGCCCACACAGCATACAAGAAAATTCTTGAGGCATACAAGAGAATCATCTGAGTGAACACTTCAATATGTAATTATTATGGTTCCACTTTTATTAAGAAGTTTTGTTACGTGGTAAATTGAATAAGTGCTAACCCAGATCCTGCACAATGTTATTTCAAAAGGGTTGGAATAGCGATTGTGCTAGCGTCTAGGCCTGGACAGAGATTCCAATTCTGGAATGCATAGCACGAAAGTGAGTTTCTGGCTAGGCCCAAGCAGATAATCTTTCACAGTTTGGATAGAATTGACTTGTACTGATCGGGGTAGTCAATTCGGTCCTAGTATTCAGTCTCTCAATCCCAAGATTGGGATGGGCGTGAGAGTTAGATATCGTGTGCTTTGATTTGCCAAAGAGTGCTGTCAATTGAGGCCTATACCTCGATAGTTTGGGTATGCGGCGTTTAGCTTCTTACGTTCCGTTACTAGTAGGAGGAATCTATGTACCGGTTCGCCGGGTTGATGGTGCTCCCGATATGAGCTCGTAAGGTTTATTATACTAAAACTGGCCAGTAAACTTTACATCCGGTATAATAAGAAGGTCGAGTGGTACTAATCTCGGATACCAAGAAGTCGTTCAATTAGTTTGTCAGTATATTGATAAACTGACGAGCACTAGATCTTTGATGTGGGGAGATAGAAGAAAATATAGTGGCGTGATATAAAATCGTTTTTGAGTGGTAGTTCCATAGCTAGTCCGATAGTGGTATGACTAATTATGTATTTGAATAATCAACAAATTGAATTAATTAATGCTCATGCCCGCTCAAGTCTAGGGATTAAGAGATAGAATACCAAGAACAAATTGTCTATTAAATCTGTACAAGACAAATCATTCCTAAAGGGTCAAGTTCAATACGCCCTGTGCATATCTATATGATTCAATTAGTTTAGACGAACCAATTATCCAAATCACATATAACCTAAATCAATAGTTTGTACAAAGTTATCTCGGTTATGAACCTCATTTATATATTATGTCTTTTAACCAATGATGAGATCTACTGTGTCACACAAGACACCTCATCATTTAACTACATAATATAAGTGGACAATTAATGCATAACTAAATTTAACCAAAACATAAATCAATATATTAACTAGGAAAATGTACAATACAAGCATAACTTATGTATTCAACTCTAACATATCTCTTGTTTGGTGATCCACTTGGTGATTTCTGCAGATCGTGGCCGAAATTTTGTGATAGAAGGGGCTTGACCGGACTGCTCTAGTGGGGTGGGCAGCAATACTTGTGGGCTGAAAAAGTTTTGATCTTTCAGGCAGATTTAATCTCATCGAGGGATTTTCTTTGTGGGTTTTCGTGAGCTTTGATAGTACACCTCGATAGACTATTGTCCACGCAGTATTTGAGGTATCTTGGAGTAATCCTTTGGTTTTGGGTGGTGATCGCAAATTGAAGATTTGGTTTTCTTTATTGGGTTGGACTTCGCTTCAAAGGTATAACTTTTAAAGATTTCAATTTTAATTTAAAGGTTATATCTTTGTGTTCTGGTTTAATAAATTAAATAAGTATAAGCCTAGATCGATTCAGGAGAAAATGAATTTGAGCCTGAGCTTTGTCGAAAGTTTCCAATTCTGGAATGCATTGCACCAAAATGAGGTTTTTTATTTAGCCTGGGCTTGTTCTGTTTTCCTTTAAATTGGTATCAGAGCGAGTATTTTGGATTTATACTTGTTTAATTTACTACACGGCTTTATTTTGCCATTATTATTTTTGTCGAAATGTTTAAACATGTGGTTATTAGTTTCCTGGCTATTATGGTAGAATTTATTTTTCATTCATAAACCCCGAGACATGTCTGGGCTCATATTTTTTTGAATGGAAATGTCTGTAATAATAATAACCACGAGCTGGAAGCCGTGTAGGATTAGATAAATCTTGCAGTAGGATTTAATCTAATGTTGTCGTCTTTATATTCCAAGAAAAATGCCTTTGTATATAGGAATTTATGTATTATGATGGAGACGTTATTTTGGGTAACTTATATTCGGGGGTTTTGGTTTCTCATAATTTTGGGTGATTTCTAATTACGTAGCAAACTGAGAAAACCCGGGCGAATCGAGAGGAATTCAAATAACGGGTGGGAGCGACATGACGGGACATGTCACCGAGGCGTTAAGGAATCAACGATAGAAAAGGCCATAATAGTCAAAAAAATTTATTTTTTTAATTTCCCATATTTATGTCTTTTCGTTCATTGTGTGTTTTCAATTTATTTGAATGAACAAAAACCAAAACATTTTAAAAAGTAAAGTGTAATTAACTAAGGTAGATTATTCGCATATTAGAACTCCAACGGTTTTATGGGTGCGAATATCCTTTGTTAAGATATTGCATGTTAAAACGAAAAAACCTCAAGCTCAAAAATCTAAGTGGGAGCGGATTGGTAAATATCCTCATAACCTCCATTACGGGTTCATTGCTGATGTGGTTAAACTTGTGTGCTGGCTTAGACCTTCCTCCCTATCAGATGAGTTTTCAACCACAGATATCCCCGGAATGAATTTCTAAAGGGATGACTATAGTGAGTTTAATTGGAGAAAGTTGCGACACCCTCGCCATCCGAGGTGCATTAGTATCCTAAGTAGCAAACTTAGAAGTCACGTAATGGCAAACACTTAGTGTACCTTTTTTAGTATCCCTCCCATCGAGGTTATGCTATTTTCATGTCCGGCTAAAATTATCAACTATTAATTTCATTGATCATAAGATCGTTGGTCAGATTATGGAATTAATGAACTTTGGTTCTTCACGAACAAATGTGGGTTGGTGTAGACTATCACCCATCGCGTCCTGCGTTAATCCCAGTATGAGAGATGTTGGTAGAAGATTATATTGTTTTTTGAGGATATCAATATTTTCAAAAAGTAATACTTAAACTTGATTGTTTATTTTTCAATTTTTGATATGTCGTTCAACCCGCTAGCTGTCATATTGAATCAGAACAAACTCACGGGTCCAAATTACATTGACTGAAAACATAACCTAGACATTGTCCTTACCGCTGAGGGTTATAAGTACATGCTCACTGAGGAGTGCCCCCTAAGCCCAGCGATGATGCCACCCCTGAGCAGCAAGAGCCATATACGAGGTGGTAGAAGGCTGATGAGATGATCAGGTGCCACATTTTGGCTTCTATGTCAAGTGTACTACAGCACCAGCATTAGCTATTTACCTCAGCCTACGATATGATGCTCAACCTCTGGGAGATGTTTGGACATCAAGGCAGGGCAGCCAAGTAATCAGCTATGAGGAAACTCATGAATGCTAGGATAGCTGAGGGTTCTTCAGTGAGGGATCACGTATTGGACATAATGACCTGCATCAATGAGATCGAGGTATTGGGAAGTGACATTGATAGGGAGACCCAGGTTGATATCATCCTCTAGAGCTTGCCCCCCAGTTTTGAGCAGTTTCGATTAAATTACAATATGGGTTCATGACTGCTTTAGTGTCTGTTGAGGGCCTCTTCGCAGAGAAAAAGAAAACCTTGGCTACTGTTGGTCCCTTAGGTTCCTTTGTTGGGCCCAAAGCTAGGAAGCATAATAGGAAGAGAGGCCAGAAAGCAGCAGCTGATCATGGACCCAATGCGGGCATTGCCAAGAAGCAAAAGCCGAAAGGCAAGTGCTTCAGATATGGTAATGCGGGACATTGGAAGAAGGATTGCCAGAAACCTAGAGGTATGTGCAAATTATCCCTAGTTACTGAGACGTGTTTAGCGGTGATTCCCATGGATACATGGTGTGTGGATTCAGAAGCCACTAATCACGTTTGTAATTCTTTGCAAGGGTTCCAAGTGACCCGACTACTTAGAGAGGGAGAGTTACAGGTCTACCTTGGGGATGTTACCAGAGTTTTGGTTATTGTAGTGGGAGTTTTATGTCTGTACTTTTCAGACTCTGTTTTAAATTTAAATGATTGTCTATATGTACCCAGTTTTCGGAAGAATTTACTTTCAGTTTCGAAACTTTTATTGGATGGTTATAAGTGTGTTTTTTCTGATAATTCTGTTTTTATTAGAAAGAACCAGAAGTTTATATGTTCCGATACATTAGTTGACAATCTGTTTTTAACTAAGACATACTCCCCAGTAATACAAAACACTGAAACTAGTAATTCATCACCGAATCATAATAAGAGAAAAGAGTATTCCCCTTTGAATCAAACTTATCTTTGGCACCTGAGACTATGTCACATCAACCTTAGTAGGATTCAAAGGTTGGTCAATAATGGGCCTTTGGGCTCATTGGAGATCGACAGCTATCCTACCTACGAGTCCTGCTTCGAGGGTAAGATGACCAAGTGGCCTTTCAAGGTAAAGGGGTATAGGGCCAAGGAGGTTTTAGAGTTGATTCATTCTGACTTGTGTGGGCCTATGTCAGTTCAGGATAGAGGTGGTTATGAGTATTTCGTGACATTCACGAATGATTACTCTAGATATGGATATATATAGCTGATGTGCCACAAGTCTGAATGCTTTTGCAAGTTCAAAGAGTTTAAGGCTGATGTGGAGAACCATCTGGTAAGAGTATCAAGGCCTTGTGATCTAATCGTGATGACAAATACCTCTCTAGTGAATTTAGGTCCAATTTGTCAGAGCAGGGTATTCAGTCCCAGTTGTCTGCACCCGGCGCACCCCAATAGAATGGTGTAGCAGAGAGGAGGAACATGACTATTATGGATAAGGTTAGATCGACGATGAGTTGCAGTGAGTTGTCTCTCGTTTTAGGGTTATGCCTTAGAGACGGTATGTTTTATCCTCAACCTTGTGTCATCTAAGTCTTTGCCTTTGACCCTAGTAGAGTTGTGGACTGAGCGAAAGCCTAGTCTGAGACATCTCAGGATTTGGGGTTGTCCAGCACATGTGCTCGAGGCAGATGCAGGCGAGTTAGAGGCAATAACCAAGGCTATGTTGTTTATAGGCTACTCAAAAGAACGAAAGGTGGTTTATTTTATAGTCCTCAAGATCAGAAGGTGGTGATCAGCGCCAATGCCAGATTTCTTGAGGATGACTATATTTTAGATCATAAGTCAAGCTGCAAGGTAGTACTAGAAGAGCTTAGAAGACAATCCATTATTCAAGATGCACCAGTAAAGGAAGACACACCAGAATAGACTGTACACACTATCACAGATGATGCTCTTACACAAGCAGCGCCTTGTCGTAGTGGGAGGGTTGTCAGACAGCTCGAGAGATACATGGGTTTGGGTGAGTATTCGGACTTTATCCCTGGCGCTCATGAACCAGACCCAGTTTGCTACAAAGAGGCTCTCCAGGATAAAGATGCAGATTCTTGGCAGAGAGCGATGATTGCTAAGATGGGTTCTATAGACTCAAATTAGGTCTGGGAGCTGATAGACCTTCCTGATGGGTTTTGACCTATTGGGTGCAAATGGGTTTACAAGTAAAAGAGAGGATCTGATGGGAGGGTTGAGACCTTCAAGGCTAGGCTTGTGGCAAAGGTGTATACTCAGAAAGAGGGTATCGATTATGAGGAGACCTTTTCCCCAGTAGCTATGCTTAAGTCAATCCGGATTCTCTTGGTCATAGCTACTCATATGGAATATGAGATTTGGCAGACGTCAAGACAGTTTTCCTTAATGGAAGTCTTGGGGAGACCATCTTTATACAGCAACCAGAGGGTTTCATTATTCAAGGCCAAAGCACAAGGTATGCAGGTTTAGGAGGTCCATTTATGGAACTAAGTAAGCAACCAAATCTTGGAGCATTTGTTTTGATGAGGTTATCCAGTCATATAGATTCACTCAGTGTTCGAATGAGTAGTGTGTTTATCGCAGGCGTGACGGTGATACCATGGTGTTTCTTGTACTTTATGTAGCTAACATCCTTCTGATTGGCAACTGTAAGAAGGTGTTATCAGACGTAAAAGCGTGGTTGTCCAGGCAATTTGACATGAAGGATTTGGGAGAGGCAGGACATATCCTTGGGATCAAGATTATTTAAGATCGTAGGAGACATTCTCTGACACTCTCCCAGGCATCCTACATACACACGATTTTGGCCCGTTTTAACATGCAGAACTCCAAAAGGGGTTCACTACCTTTCAGGCATTGAGTGCATCTATCGAATGAGCAGTGTCCCAAGACTGCTGAGGAGATAAATGCCATATAGACGGTACCCTATGCTTCTGCAGTAGGTAGCCTCATATATGCTATGTTATATACGATGCCTGATATTTGCTTTGTTATTTGCATGGTTAGCAGATATCAGAGTAACCTTGGGAAGGCTCACTGGGAGGCAGTAAAATGCATTCTCAAGTACTTGCACAGGACGAGAGATCATGTCGTAGTTTATAGAGCATAGGAGCTTGTACCATTGGGTTACACAAATTCAGACTTTCAATGTGATATGGATAAGAGTAAATCTACCTCTGGGTTTGTGTTAACTCTATGAGGTGGAGCCATAGTATGGCGGAGTGTCAAGCAGAAATGGGTGGCAGACTCTACTATGGAGGCTGAGTACGTTACCGCATCAGAGGCAGTGCAAGAAGTTGTATGGCTCCACAGTTTCCTGATAGACTTGGATGTGGTTCCTGGGTTGCCAAGGTCTATCAGAGTTTATTGTGATAGCAATAGTGCAGTTTGTAACTCGAGGGAACCACGAGCCCATAAAGCGAGTAAACACATAGAGCGCAAGTACCACCTGAAATGAGAGATCGAAAAGGGGGGAGACGTGATCGTGGTCAAGATAGCATAAGATGACAACCTTACAGATCTTTTCACAAAGCCATTGACCCCAAAGGTCTTTGAGAGACATGTGGAGGGCATGGGAGTCAGATTCTTAAGGGAGCCATGTGAGTGAGCTTAAAGGTGTTCTGTAGATTTCATTATGACAGCAGTGTAATAACGAGTTGGATAGTTTTTGTACTTCTTAGCATAGCTTTGAGTATTAGTGGCAGATTGTTAGTTTCGAATACAGAAAAGCTATGGCTTGTATCAAAAACTAATATCCACAATTGACATATCATTTTGTTTCAGTATAATTGTTCCATTATATCATAGAACTAGATAACGGGGCGTGGAAAGACATAATAGATCCCATTGTTGGTTAAAGTATTGATATGTAAAAGTATGCTCGTAACTGAGATAGTTTGAACATAATATCGGTATAGGTTATCGTGTGGTTTAGAAATTAGTTTGTCTAGACTAATTAAATTACACGGATATGCACGGGGCATATTGAGCACCACCAGTTTGCATAGAATTGACTTGTACTGATCGGGGTAGTCAATTCGGTGCTAGTATTCAGTCTCTCAATCCCAAGATTGGTACGGGCATGAGAGTTAGATATCGTGTTCTTTGATTTGCCAAAGAGTGCGGTCAATTGAAGCCAATACCTCGGTAGGTTGGGCATATGGTGTTTAGATTCTTACGTGTCATTGCTAGTAAGAGGAATCCACGTACCGGTTTTCCAGGTTGATGGTGCTCCCGAGATGAGCTCGTAAGGTTTATTATACTAAAACTGTCCAGTTGACTTTACATCCGGTATAATAAGAAGGTCGAGTGGTACTAATCTCGGATACCAAGAAATCGGTGAATTAGTTTGTCAGTAAATTGATAAACTAACGAGCACTAGATCTTTGATGTGGGAAGAGAGAAGAAAATATAGTGGCGCGATATAAAGTCATTTTTTAGCGGTAGTTCCATAGTTAGTCCGATAGTTGTACAACTAATTATGTATTTGACTAATCGACAAAGTGAATTAATTAATCCTAAAGGTTTAATTAATATTTATTTGACAAAGTGGATTAAGAAATTATTCTATATGAATTAATTAATCCTAAGGGTTTGATTGAATTAAATTAGTGAAGTGGGTTAAGATATTAATTCGAATTGGTCAATTGGAGTTGAATAGGAAATACTAAGTGGTCAACGAAAGTCAAATTAAAAGGCCCAACTCAAAAGCCCATTAGGTCTCCATTGGAGCTCCCTATAAATAGATAACATAAGGCGAAAGAAACATTAAGAAACTCTCACAAGACATTTGTCTTGCCTCTTTAGTGAGAAAGTTCTAGAGAGAGACTCTCCTTCCCTTTTAAGTTTTCTTTCAAAAAAGAACTTGGACTCTCACTTCTCGATTTAGATTAAGCTTGAAAGATCAAACTTTTACATTTTTTGGATTGATTTAAATGTTGTCCGCCTCCCGATTTTGATTTCTAGCTGGAAATCTGTCCGGTTTTCATCTTCAGTTCCAGCGGCACTTTTTCCATTGTTTCGGGGTACTTGATCAAGTGTTGATCTCTTGTTTGGTGATCCACTTGGTGATTTGTGCAGATCGTGGCAGGAATTTGGTGATAGAAAGGGCTTGACCGGACTGCTCTAGTGGAGTTGGGCAACAATACTTGTAGGCTAAAAAAGTTTCGATCTTTTAGGCAGATTTAATATTATTGAGGGATTTTCTTTGTGGGTTTTTGTGGGCTTTGATAATACACCTCGATATACTATTTCCCACGCAATATTCGAGGCATCCTGGAGTAATCCTTTGGATTTTGGTGGTGATCACAAATTGAAGATTTGGTTTTCTTTATTGCGTTGGACTTCGCTTCAAAGGTATAACTTTTAAAGATTCTGCTTTTAATTTAAAGGTTATATCTTTGTGTTCCGATTTAATAAATTAAATAAGTATAAGCCTAGATCCGTTCAGAGGAAAATGAATTTGAGCCTGAGCTTTGTCGAAAGTTTCTGATTCAGGAATGCATTGCACGAAAGTGAGATTTTCGATCTAGCCCTGGCTTATTCTATTTTCCTTCACATCTAACCTTAATAAGAGGAAAGAACCTTCTGAAATGAATCAAACCTATTTTTGGCATCTCAGGCTAGGTCATATAAACCATAGTAGGATTTATAGGTTGGTCAATGATGAACCTTTAGGTTCATTAGAGATTGACAGTTATTCAACCTGCAAATCTTGTTTGGAGGGAAAAATGACCAAGAGACCTTTTAAGAAAAGGTTATAGAGCCAAAGAAGTATTAGAGTTGATTCATTCTGACTTATGTGGACCAATGTCGGTGTAAGCACGAGGTGGGTTTGAGTATTTTGTGACGTTCACGGATGATTACTCAAGGTACGGGCACATTTACCTAATGCGCCACAAGTCTGAATGCTTTAGAAAATTCAAAGAGTATCGGGCAAATGTGGAGAAGCATCATGGTAAGAGTATCAAGATACTATGATCAGACCATTGTGGGGAGTACCCGTCCCATGAATTTTGAGAATACCTCAGTGAGGTCAGAATTCAGTCTCAGTTGTCTGCACCTGGCACACCCCAGCAGAATGGTGTAGCAGAAAGAAGGAATCGAACTCTCATGGAAATAGTTAGGTCAATGATGAGCTTTAGTGATTTGCCGAATTCGTTCTGGGGGTATGCCTTAGAAACAACAATGTACATCCTTAATATTGTACCATCTAAAACCGTGCCTTCAACTCCAGTAGAATTGTGAAACGGGCGTAAGCCCGGTCTAAGATATCTTAGAATTTGGGATTGCCCAGCACATGTGCTTAAGGCAGATGTGGCTAAGTTAGTTGCAAGA
The DNA here is from genome assembly GCA_030378225.1 of Knoxia roxburghii. Classification (NCBI taxonomy): domain Eukaryota; kingdom Viridiplantae; phylum Streptophyta; class Magnoliopsida; order Gentianales; family Rubiaceae; genus Knoxia; species Knoxia roxburghii. The sequence continues at coordinate 35,483,629 of CM059415.1, read as the reverse complement.
ACGGAAGTAATGTTGTGCTAGTTTTGAATACAGAAAAGCTATGGCTTGTATAAAAGCTAATATCCACAGATGACATATCATTTTGTTTCAGTATTAAATTGTTCCATTATATCACAGAACTAGATAACGGGGTGTGGAAAGACACAGTTGATCTCGTTATTGGTTAAAGTATTGATATATAAAAGTTTGCTCGTAACTGAGATAGTCTGAACATACTATCGGTATAGGTTATCGTGTGTTTTGGAATTAGTTTATCTAGCCTAATTAAATCACACGGATATGTCTGGGGCATATTGAGCACGACCAATTTTGATAGAATTGACTTGTACTGATCGGTGTAGTCAATTCGGTCCTAGTATTCAGTCTCTCAATCCCGAGATTGGGACGGGCATGAGAGTTATCGTATGCTTTGATGTGCCGAAGAGTGCAGTCAATTGAGGCCTATACCTCAGTAGGCGGGGTATGCGGGGTTTAGTTTCTTACCTGTCATTGCTAGTCGGAGGAATCCACGTACCGATTCGCTGGGTTGATGGTGATCCCGAGATGAGCTCATAAGGTTTATTTTACTAAAACTGGCCAGTGGACTTTACGTCCGGTATAATAAGAAAGTCGAGTGGTACTAATCTCGGATACCAAGAAGTCGGTGAATTAATTTGTCAGTAAATTGATAAACCGACGAGCACTAGATCTTTGATGTGGGGAGATAGAAAAAATATAGTGGCGCGATATAAAGTTATTTTTGAGCGGTAGTTCCATAATTGATTCGTTAGTGGTATGACTTATTATGTGTTTGACTAATCGATAAAGTGAATTAATCAATCCTAAAGGTTTAGTTAATATTTAATTGACAAAGTAGATTAAGAAAATTAATTCTATATGAATTATTAATCCTAAGGGTTCGATTAAATTAAATTAACAAAGTGGGTTAAGAAATTAATTCAAAGGATCGATTAGAGTTGATTAGTCTAGGGAAGACTAAGGAGTCAACGAAAGTCAAACTAAAAGGCCCATTTCAAATGCCCAATAGGTCTCCCAATGAGCTCCCTTTAAAAAGCTAATGTTAGGCACATTTGAAGACATTAGAAACCTTGTAGCCAAATGCCTTAGAGTGAGAAGGACAAGCCTAGAGAGAGAATTCTTTTTTGAAGTCGATTTGCGATCTTTCTTGTTTGAGAAACTTAGCCCATGATTCTAGAAGCCCAAAACCATCACATGGAAGTTAAAATGCCTTAGAGACAGCATGTTTTATCCTCAACCTTGTGCCATCTAAGTCTGTACCTTCGACCCTAGTAGAGTTGTAGACTGAGCGAAAGCCTAGTCTGAGACATCTCAGGATTTGGGGTTGTCCAGCACATGTGCTCGAGGCAGATACAGGCAAGTTAGAGGCAAGAACCAAGGCTATGTTGTTTATAGGCTACCCCAAGGGAACGAAAGGTGGTCTATTTTATATTCCTCAGGATCAGAAGGTGGTGATCAGCACCAATGCCAGATTTCTTGAGGAGGACTATATTTTATATCATAAGTCAAGCAGCAAGGTAGTACTAGAAGAGCTTAGAAGATAATCCATTATTCCAGATGCACCAGTACAGGAAGACACACCACAATAGACTGCACACACTATCACAGATGATGCTCTTACACAAGCAGTGCCTCATCGTAGTGATAGGGTTGTTAGACAGCTCGAGAGGTACATGGGTTTGGGTGAGTATTCGGACTTTATCCCTGGTGCTCATGAACCAGACCCAGTTTGCTACAATGAGGCTCTCCAGGAGAAATATGCAGATTCTTGGTAAAAAGCGATAATTGCTAATATGGGTTCTATGGACTCAAATCAGGTCTGGGAGCTGATAGACCTTCCTGATGGGTTTTGACCTATTGGGTGCAAATAGGTCTACAAGCGAAAGAGAGGATCTGATGGGAAGGTTGAGACCTTCAATGCTAGGCTTGTGGCAAAGGTGTATACTCAGAAAGAGGGTATCGATTATGAGGATACCTTTTCCCCGGTAGTTATGCTTAAGTCGATCCGGATTCTCTTGGTCATAGCTGCTCATATGGACTATGAGATTTGACAGATAGACATCAAGACAGTTTTCCTTAATGGAAGTCTTGAGGAGCCCATCTTTATGCATCAACCAGAGGGTTTCATTTTTCAGGGCCAAGATCACAACGTATGCAGGTGTAGGAGGTCCATTTCTGGAATCAAGCAAGCAACCAAATCTTGGATCATCCATTTTGTTGAGGTTATCCAGTTTTATGGATTCACTCAGTGTCTGGAAGAGTAGTGTGTTTATCGCAGGTGTGATGGTGATACGGTGGTGTTCCTCGTATTTTATGTAGATGACATCCTTATGATTGGCAACAGTAAGAAGGTGTTGTCAGACGTAAAGGCGTGGTTGTCCAGGCAATTTGACATTAAGGATTTGGGAGAGGCTGGACATATCCTTGGGATCATGATTATTTGAGATCGTATGAGACATTCTCTGACACTCTCTAAGGCATCCTATATAAACACGATTCTGGCCTGTTTTAACATGCAGAACTCCAAAAGGGGTTCACTACCTTTCAGGCATAGAGTGCATCTATCGAATGAGCAGTGTCCCTAGACTACTGAGGAGATAGATGCCATGCAGATGGTACCCTATGCTTCTGCAGTAGGTAGCCTCATGTATGCTATGTTATATACGCGGCCTGATATTTGCTTTGTCATTGGCATGGTTAGCAGATATCAGAGTAACCCTGGGAAGGCTCACTGGGAGGCCGTAAAATGTATTCTCAAGTACTTGCATAGGACGAGAGATTATGTCCTATTTTATAGAGTATAGGAGCTTGTACCATTGGGTTACACAGATTCGGACTTTCAAGGTGATATGGAAAAGAGTTAATCTACCTCTGGGTTTGTGTTAACTCTATGAGGTGAAGCCATAGTATGGCGGAGTGTCAAGCAGAAATGCAAGGCAGACTCCACTATGGAGGCTAAGTACGTTGCTGTATCAGAGGCAATGAAAGAAGTTGTATGGCTCCGTAATTTCCTGATAGACTTGGATGTGGTTCCTCAGTTGCCAAGGTCTATCACATTTTATTGTGATAACAATACTGCAGTTGCTAACTCGAGGGAACCACGAGCCCATAAAGGGAGTAAACACATAGAGCGCAAGTACCACATGATACGAGAGATCAAAAAGAGGGGAGACGTGATCGTGGCCAAGATAGCATCAGATGACAACCTTGCAGATCTTTCCTCAAAGCCATTGACCCCAAAGATCTTTGAGAGACATGTGGAGGGCATGGGAATTAGATTCTTAAGGGAGCCATGTGAGTGAGCTTAAAGGTGTTCTGTAGATTTCATTATGACAGTAGTGTAATAACGGGTTGGACAGTTTTTGTACTTCTTAGCATAGCTTTGAGTATTAGTGGGAGATTGTTAGTTTTGAATACAGAAAAACTTTGTCTTGTATCAAAAACTAATATCCACAGTTGACATATCATTTTGTTTCAGTATTAAATTGTTCCATTATATCATAGAACTAGATAACGGGGTGTGGACAGACACAATAGATCCCGTTATTGGTTAAAGTATTGATATATAAAAAGTATGCTCGTAACTGAGATAGTCTGAACATAATATCGATATTTATTATCGAGTGATTTAGAAATTAGTTTGTATAGACTAATTAAATCACACGGATATGCTCGGGGCATATTGAGCACAACCAGTTTGGATAGAATTGACTTGTACTGATCGGGGTAGTCAATTCGGTCCTAGTATTCAGTCTCTCAATCCCGAGATTGGTACGGGCATGAGAGTTAGATATCGTTTGTTTTGATTTGCCAAAGAGTGCGGTCAATTGAAGCCTATACCTCGGTATGTTGGGTATATGGTGTTTAGCTTCTTACGTGTCATTGCTAGTAGGAGGAATCTATGTACCTGTTTGTCAGGTTGATGGTGCCCCCGAGATGAGCTCATAAGGTTTATTATACTAAAACTGGCCAGTTGACTTTACATCCGGTATAATAAGAAGGTCGAGTGGTACTAATCTCGGATACAAAGAAGTTGGTGAATTAGTTTGTCAGTAAATTGATAAAACTGACGAGCACTATATCTTTGATGTGGGATGATAGAAGAAAATATAGTGGCGCGATATAAAGTCATTTTTTAGCGGTAGTTCCATAGTTAGTCCGATAGTGGTACAACTAATTATGTATTTGACTAATCAAAAAAGTGAATTAATTAATCCTAAAGGTTTAATTAATAATTAATTGACAAAGTGGATTAAGAAATTAATTCTATATGAATTAATTAATCCTAAGGGTTTGATTAAATTAAATTAACGAAGTGGGTTTAGAAATTAATTCGAATGGGTCGATTGGAGTTGAATAGTCTAGGAAAGACTAAGTGGTCAACGAAAGTAAAATTAAAAGGCCCAACTCAAAAGCCCATTAGGTCTCCATTGGAGCTCCCTATAAATAGATAACATTAGGCGAAAGAAACATTAAGAAAATCTCGCAAGACATTTGTCTTGCCTCTTGAGTGAGAAAGTTCTAGAGAGAGACTCTCCTTCCCTTTTGAGTTTTCTTTCAAAAAAGAACTTGGATTCTCACTTCTCGATTTAGATTATGCTTGAAAGATCAAACTTTTACATTTTTGGATTGATTTAAATGTTGTCCGCCGCCCAATTTTTATTTCTAGCTGGAAATCTATCCGGTTTTCATCTTCAGTTCCAGCGGCCCTTTTTCCATTGTTTTGGGGTACTTGATCAAGTTTGGTCATCCACTTGGTGATTTGTGCAGATCGTGTCCAGAATATGGTGATAGAAGGGGCTTGACCAGACTGCTCTAGTGGCGTTGGGCAACAATACTTGTGGGCTGAAAAAGTTTCTATCTTTTAGGCAGATTTAATATTATCAAGGGATTTTCTTTGTGGGTTTTCGTGGGCTTTGATAATACACCTCGATATACTATTTTCCATGCAATATTCGAGGCATCTTGGAGTAATCCTTTGGATTTTGGTGGTGATCGCAAATTGAAGATTTGGTTTTCTTTATTGCGTTGGACTTCGCTTCAAAGGTATAACTTTTAAAGATTCCGCTTTTAATTTAAAGGTTATATCTTTGTGTTCCGATTTAATAAATTAAATAAGTATAAGCCTAGATCCGTTCAAGGGAAAATGAATTTGAGCATGAGCTTTGTAGAAAGTTTCCGATTCTGGAATGCATTGCACGAAAGTGAGATTTTTGATCTAGCCCGGGCTTATTCTGTTTTCCTTCACATCTAACCTTAATAAGAGGAAAGAACCTTCTGAAATGAATCAAACCTATCTTTGGCATCTTAGGCTAGGTTATATGAACCTTAGTAGGATTCAGAGGTTGGTCAATGATGGACCTTTAGGTTCATTAGAGATTTGACAGTTATTCAACCTGTGAATCTTGTTTGGATGGAAAAATGACCAAGAGACCTTTTAAGGCAAAAGGTTATAGAGCCAAAGAAGTATTAGAGTTGATTTATTCTGACTTACTTGGACCAATGTCGGTCCAAGCACGATGTTGGTTTGAGTATTTTGTGACGTTCACGGATGCTTACTCAAGGTACGAGCACATTTACCTAATGTGCCACAAGTCCGAATGCTTTAGAAATTTCAAAGAGTATCAGGCAGATGTGGAGAATCATCATGGTAAGAGTATCAAGACACTACGATCAGACCATGGTGGGGAGTACCCGTCCCATGAATTTTGCGAAGACCTCAGTGAGGTCGGAATTCAGTCTCAGTTGTCTGCACCTGGCACACCACAGCAGAATGGTGTAGCAGAAAGAATGAATTGAACTCTCATGGAAATGGTTAGGTCAATGATTAGCTTTAGTGATTTGCCAAATTCATTCTGGGGGTATGCCTTAAAAATAACAATGTACATCCTTAATATTGTACCATCTAAAACTGTGCCTTCAACCCCAGTAGAGTTGTGGAATGGGCGTAGACCCGGTCAAAGACATCTTAGAATTTGGGATTACCCAGCACATGTGCTTAAGGTAGATGCGGCTAAGTTTGATGCAAGAACGGAAGTAATGTTGTGTTAGTTTTGAATACAGAAAAGCTATGGCTTGTATCAAAACTAATATCCACAGATGACATATCATTTTGATTCAGTATTAAATTGTTCCATTATATCATAGAACTAGATAATGGGGTGTAGAAAGACACAATAGATCTCGTTATTGGTTAAAGTATTGATATAAAAAAGTTTGCTCATAACTGAGATAGTCTGAACAAACTATCAGTATAGGTTATCGTGTGTTTTGGAAATTAGTTTATCTAGACTAATTAAATCACACGGATATGCCTGTGGCATATTGAGCACGACCATTTTGGATAGAATTGACTTGTACTGATCGGCGTAGTCAATTCGGTCCTAGTATTCAGTCTCTCAATCCCGAGATTGGGACGGGCGTGAGAATTATCGTATGCTTTGATGTGCCGAAGAGTGCAGTCAATTGAGGCCTATACCTCAGTAGGTGGGGTATGCGTGTTTAGCTTCTTACGTGCCGTTGCTAGTTAGAGGAATCCACGTACCGGTTCCCTGGGTTGATGGTGATCCCGAGATAAGCTCGTAAGGTTTATTGTACTAAAACTGGCCAGTGGACTTTACGCCCAGTATAATAAGAAAGTCGAGTGGTACTTATCTCGGATACCAAGAAGTCAGTGAATTAATTTGTCAGTAAATTGATAAACCGACTAGCACTAGATCTTTGATGTGGGGAGCTAGAACAAAATATAGTGGCGCGATGTAAAGTCATTTTTGAGCGGTAGTTCCATAATTGGTTCGTTAGTGGTACAACTAATTATGTGTTGGACTAATCGATAAAGTGAATTAATTAATCCTAAAGGTATAATTAATATTTAATTGACAAAGTGGATTAAGAAAATTAATAGTTTCAGCTTTGGTTTTCTTATTGCTAGGGACACGCTTCAAGGGTATAATCTTTAAGACTTCCGCTTTAAATTAAAGATTTAATTTTTAGTGTATCGTTTTAACAAATTGAACTAGTATAAGCCTAGATCCGTTCATGGGAAAATGAATTTGAGCCTGAGTTTGTCGAAAGATTCTGATTCTAGAATGCATTGCACAAAAGTGAGATTTTTGATTTAGCCTGGGCTTGTTCTGTTTTCCTTCAAATGGGTATCAGAGCGAGTGTTTTGGCTTTATACTTGTTTAATTTATTACACGGCTTTATTTTCGCATTATTATTTTTTGTCAAAATGTTTAAACATGTGGTTATTAGTTTCCCGGCTATTGTGGTCGAATTTATTTTTCATTCTTAAATCCCAGGACATGTCCGGGCTCGTATTATTTTTGAATGGAAATGTCTGTAATAGAAATAACCACGAGCTGGAAGCCGTGTAGGATTAGATAAATCTTGTAGTAGGATTTAATCTAATGTTGTCGTCTTTAAATTCCTAGAAAAATGCCTTTGTATATAGGAATTTATGTATTATAACGAAGACGTTATTTTGGGTAACTTATATTCGCGGGTTTTGGTTTCTCGTAATTTTGGGTGATTCCTAATTATGTAGTAAACCGAGAAAACCCGGGCGAATCGAGAGGAATCCAAATAATGAGTGGGAGCGACATGACGGGACGTGTCACCGAGGCGTCAAGGAATCAACAATAGAGAAGGCCATAATAGTCGGGAAATTTTATTTCCCGTATTTATGTCTTTTTCGTTGATTGTTTGTTTTCGATTTATTTGCATGAATGAAAGCCAAACCGTTTTAAATGGTAAAGTGCAATTAACTAAGGTAGATTATTCGCATATTAAAACTCCAACGGGTTTATGGGTGCAAATATCCTTTGTTAAGATATTGCATGTTAAAATGGAAAAATCCTCAAACTTAAAAATCTAAGTGGGAGCGGGTTGGTAAATATCACCATGGCCTCCATTACGGATTCATATGTGATGTGGGTTAGACCAACGCACTGGCCAAGGGCCTTCTTCCCTACGGATAAGTCTTCTACCCCGAGATATCACTAGATTGAATTTCTAAAGGGATGACTACTGCGAGTTTAATTGGAGAAAGTTGCGACACCCTCGCTAACTGAGGCGCATTACTCTCCTAAGTAACAAGCTTAGAAGTCACATAATGGCAAACACTTAGTGTACTATCTGTAGTATTCCTCTTAAGAGGTTACGCTGCTTATTGTGTACAGCTAAAATTATTGACTATTAATTTCATTGATCATAAGATCATTGGTCAGATAATGGAATTAATGAACTTCGGTTCTTCTTGAACGAATGTGGGTTGGCATAGACGTTCACCCAATGTGACCTGCGTTAATCCCGGTGTGAGAGATGTCGGTAAGAGAATGTATTGTTTTGAGGATATCAATTTTTTTAAAAAAGCATACTGAAACTTGACTGTTTAATTTTCAATTGTTGATATGTCATTCAACCCGCTAGCTGTTATACTGAATCAGAAAAAACTTACGGGTCCTAATTACATTGACTGGAAATATAACCTGGACATTATCCTTACTGCTGAGGGTTACAAATATGTGATCACTGAAGAGTGCCCCTCTAAGCCCAGCGTTGATGCCACCCTTGAGCAGCGAGAGCCATATACGAGGTGACAGAAGGCTGATGAGACGACCCTGTGCTACATCTTGGCTACTTTGTCGAGTGTACTGCAACACCAGCATCAGTTGTTTACCTCAGCCTACGATATGATGCTCAACCTCAGGGAGATGTTTGGACTTCAGGGCAGGATAGCTAAGCAGTCAGCTATGAGGAAACTCATGAATGCTAGGATGGCTGAAGGCACCTTAGTGATGGATCACGTATTGGACATGATGAGCTGCATCAATGAGATTGAGGTATTGGGAGGTGACATTGATGGGGAGACCTAGGTTGATATCATTCTCCAGAGCTTGCCCCCTAGTTTTGAGCAGTTTCAATTGAACTACAATATGGGCAAGCTCTCATATTCACTTCCCGAGCTCATGACTAGATTGGTGTTTGCTGAGGTCCTCTTCTCAGAGAAGAAGCAAGCCTTGGCTACTGTTGGTCCCTCAGGTTCCTCTGTTGGCCCCAAAGCCAGGAAACATAAGAGGAAGAGAGGCCAGAAAGCAGGAGCTGCTGATCATGGACCCAAGGTAGGCATTGCCAAGAAGCATAAGCCGAAAGGCAAGTGCTTCAGATGTGGCAAGGCGGGATATTGGAAGAAGGATTACCAGAAGCCTCAAGGGGTTCCAAGTGACCCAGCTGCTTAAAGAGGGAGAGTTGCAGGTCTACCTTGGAGATACTACCAGAGTTTCGGTTGTTGCAGTGCGAGTTTTATGTCTTTATTTTTCAGACTCAGTTTTAAATTTAAAAGGAATGTCTATATGTACCCAGTTTTTGGAAGAATTTACTTTCAGTTTTGAGACTTATTTTGGATGGTTATAAGTGTGTTTTTTCTGATGATTCTGTTTTTATTAGAAAGAGCCAGAAGTTTATATGTTCTGGTGTATTAGTTGACAATCTATTTTTAATCAACACATACTCCCCACTAATGCAAAATACTGAAACTTGTAACTCATCATCGAGTCATAATAAGAGAAAAGAGTCTTCCCCTTTGAATCAAACTTATCTTTGGCACCTGAGACGAGGTCATATCAACCTTAGTAGAATTCAAAGGTTGGTTAATAATGGGCATTTGCCATCATTGGAGATTGGCAACTATTCGACCTGCTGTTGGATCGTGTTTAGCCATTTAATTCAAAATTAACACAGCAGATTATCCTAAACTATAAGAACCGGGGTCTTACCCTCGACGCGTAATCGATTGCGCTCGTACCTGGATCCTTTTGGGAAGATGGCGTTTCGTCTTTCTCTGGCACTTCTTGGAAGTGTCCTCCACAATCAGGCACTGGAGCTCTTCGGTGCTAGTATAAAATTCCTGTAAAGAAATTTTGTTTTTTGGAAGAGAGAGAATTTTTACGAGAGAGAAAAAGAGAAGGAAAAATTTTTCAGAAAACTATTTTCTCGTTTAAAAAAAATCCTTCTCATTTTTCTCTCACAGATTCTCTTTATAAAAAGAAATCTGATTTTCCCAATCCCACAACCACCGGGTTGTTAAAAATAAAATATTTAATATTACAATAATAATATAATATTTTACTTTTACTGATTTGGGTTTTACTTGACCCATGGATTAAACCATTTACCCATGGATCAGAGTAATGGGTCTAGAACCCCAATTGCAACTAGGTCCCTTGATTTGTCAGTCTATCTTAATTCTTCCTGAGTAATTAATTAACTATTAATTAATACCCCAAAACTTCTTAATAATATTTAATTAAACTATTTAATTTAATATTATTTTTATAAGTATAACAATTATACCTAGTATCGTCAAGAATCTTCGAACTCACTTACGTGCAATCCTGTAGGTCCATTCCAAATTGACAATGGATAAATTTAACTCATAGATTAATCCATAAATCATCAGTGGCCTCTAGCAAGATATGATGACTACTCAATTTAGAATGGATATTCGAATGATGATTCAACGCAACCTTTCTAAGCATACTATGTACGGTCCTCTACATCGATATCCCGTTTTGCATAAGGCATGGAACCATCATCCTTATTAAGCTAAACGTTTACTTGATCTCTCAATGACACTGATTCTATTTGAGCAAATGATAACAATTATCATTTCTCGGGCATGGCCATGCACTTCTCAGTTCACTATCAAGTGGCCCGGATATCATCTCTCACTTAAGAGAGATTTGTAGTCCCATCACTTCACCAACATATCTTAACGTGACTCATAGTGTACCCAATCATACCCGTACTTGGCAACCTGTTACAGTCCCGTTAGGCATATGTCAAAGAACATCACAATTCACCTAAGACCATGCAGTGATTTCTAGTCTAAGGATCCTCGTACGAGTATACTCAAAAAGAATCACTCATGATCTATCAGTCCATGGAGTGTTTCTTTCGGCGGATAGTGTTCATGAAATTAAATATGCACAAGAATATTACATTCATGAAATTAACTCATCAGATAAATAATCAATCAAACGACATATGTCTTATTTATATAAATAACCCTCAAAGTTTATTTACATAAATAGCCCTCATTAGGGCATATACACCAACAATCTCCCACTTGCCTGTTGAAGGGCTGTGTCCTAAACTGTTTAAGACCAAGCTCTATTACATATCTATCAAACTTTGACTGTGGTAGAGCTTTTGTGAGAGAATCTGCTACATTGTCGTCTGACCCTATTTTGCATACTTTAACATCTCCTCGATCGACGATCTCTCGAATGAGGTGATATCTTCTGAGTATATGTTTGGTCTTTTGGTGTGACCGAGGCTCCTTAGCTTGAGTGATGGCCCCATTATTGTCACAAAAAAGTTCTATCGGATCTTGGATACTCGATATCACTCCGATATCTGACACGAACTTCCTCAACCAAATAGCTTTCTTTGCAGCATCTGATGCAACAATGTACTCAAATTCTGTTGTAAAGTCAGTTGTGGTATCTTGCTTCGAGCTTTTCCAACTTATCGCACCGCCATTCAGACTAAACACGTAGCCTGATTGTGACTTCATGTCATCTTGATCTATTTGGAAAGCAGCATCAGCGTAACCTTGTATAATGAGTTGTTCTTGTCCTCCATAAACTAGCATTAATCCTTTAGTTCTTCGTAAGTCTTTAGGATTGCTTTGACTGCAGTCCAATGATCCATTCCTGGATCTTGTTGGTATCTACTAGTCATGCTAAGTGCATGTGCAACATCCGAACGGGTACATAACATGGCATACATGATAGATTCTATTTTTGAAGCATATGGGAGTCTACTCATTGTATCCCTCTCCTTTCTTGTTGAAGGACCCTGGTTCTTCTTCAAGAGAAGGCCATGTCTTAATGGTACCTTACCATTTTTTGAGTTAAACATATTGAATCTTTTCAATATGTTGTCTATGTACCCTTTTTGACTTAGTCCTAAAAGCCTTTTAGACCTATTTCTATAGATCTTGATACCTAGTATCATTTTGGCTTCTCCTAAGTCTTTTATAGAAAATACACTCCCCAACCATTGTTTGATGTCTTTCATCATAGGAATGTCATTTCCTATGAGTAGGATATCGTCCACATATAGGACGAGAAAAACATTCTTGCTCCCACTAACCTTCTTATAAACACAAGGCTCATCTTCGTTATTTATGAAGCCATAACCTTTTACTGCCTCGTCAAAATGAAGATTCCAACTTCGAGATGCTTGCTTTAGTCCGTAGATGGACCTCTGAAGCTTGCATACATAATTTGGATGCTCTTGATCGATGTATTCCTCGGGTTGTTTCATGTAAACATCCTCCAGTAGGTTTCCATTCAGGAAAGCCATTTTAACATCCATCTGTCATATCTCATAATCCTAATATGCAGCTATGGCGAGCATAGTCCGAATGGACTTGAGCATCAGGACAGAGGAGAAGGCTTCATCATAGTAAATACCATGAGTCTGTCTGAAACCTTTAGCCACTGGTCGTGCCTTGAAGATCCCGCCAGGTTTTAATTTGAAAATCCACTTGCAATCGACAACCTTTGCCTGAATAGGAGGATCAATCAAAATCCATACTTTATTGTCCCTCATGGATTGCATTTCAGATTCCATTGCTTGTAGTCATTTATCTGAATCTGGACTTTCTAAAACCTGTTTATAGTTCGCGGGCTCGTTAGAGTCCACTAAAATCAAATCTTGTTCGTCAGTCACGAGAAATCTGTATCTCTCGGGTTCAAGACGAGATCTACTAGACCTTCCAAATTCTTGTGTTGTTGACTCAGGTTGCTCATCTTCATGAGTTTCCATGTCAACTTCCATCTGAGTTTCTGTAGATCGTTCTACATTCTCTTGTGATTCTTGAACTTCTCCGAGTTCTATTCTACTCCCATTGTCTTTCTTGTACAGAAATTCTTTCTCTAAGAAAGTAGCTCCTCGAGCAACGAGCACTTTGTTCTCAGTTGGGTTGTAGAATTGATATCCTTTAGTTTCCTTAGGATATCCCACAAATAGGCATTTGTCAGTTCTAGGTTTAAGCTTATTACTTTGTAAACGTTTTACATGAGCTTGACAACTCCAAACTCGTAGATAGGACATATAGGGCTTCCGACCCATTCATATCTCATATGGAGTCTTATCTACTACCTTAGATAGAATACGGTTTAATAAGTAGGCAGCAAAAAGGAGAGCATAACCCCAAAAGGACATAGGGAGAGTTACTTGGCCCATCATTGATCGAACCATTTCTAATACGGTACAATTCCTCCTTTCAGATACACCATTCCATTGAGGTGTTCCCGGTGGAGTCAGCTGTGAAACAATTCCACACTGTTTTAGATAGCCATTAAACTCATTACTTAGGTATTCACCTCCTCGATCAGAATGAATAACCTTAATCCTTCTATCCAACTGATTTTCTACTTCTTTCTTGAACTCTTTGAACTTTTCAAAGGCTTTATTTTTATACCTCATTAAGTAGACATAACCATATCTACTATAGTCATCAATAAAAGTCACAAAGTATTCAAATCCACCTCTGGTTTGTGTGCTCATTGGTCCACATACATCCGTATGTATTAGAGCCAATAGCTCACTAGTCCTTTCCCCTTTCTTGTTGAAAGGACTCTTTGTCATTTTTCCTTGCAAGCACATTTCACATATGTCATGAGATTCATAATCAAATGACCCATTGACTTCATCTCATTAAGTCTTTGAACACGTTTCTCGCTAATGACAATGGCACAGGTATGAAGGATTTTTCTTGACACACTTTACATTTTTTCTTCCAATGACAATCATTGTAATAGAAAAATGTAGTGTCATTTTCGGGTTTTGTCTTAGAATCTGGCTTGGCCTTAACACCAATCTTACTGTGTGCCTCCTTGTTCCTAACAATTTTGCCTTTCCTTTAAACTTTCTTTGTTCACTTTGCCCTTTTCAACCACCAACACTTGAGTACCCTTCTCAAGGGTCTGCTCAGTGTCTTTCAGCATCTCATGCATGTTAAAATTTACCACAAGGTAATTGTACTCATCTAGCAATGAAGCAAAGATGAAATCAATGTCTATACCTTTTCATCTTGACTAGGCAAGTACTCAACAGATGAATCCTTCGTCATCTTATAGGAAATTTAATGCTATCAATGTAACAAACCTTTCGTTACTAGCCTGCTCTTAGAACACCTTTCCTTAGTGACTCAGAAATATGGAACGCTTCCATATTTATGTTTATGAAGCAAGCCTCAAAACATGTCACATTATTGGATGGTTCCATTTTGCCTTCTAAAGGCCTTTCGAGCAACCTCTGTAGCATTTTTTGGGTATTTCGGGCAAAGTATCTTCTAAGACAATAACGCTTCCTTTCATGTTTTAAAATGTTTCTTATGGACTGTGATTTGAAATTTAAGTGCAAGATAATGCCATCCACAAAAGAATAATGCAAAATATTAGAATGAGTTTTAATAAAATCATTTCCACAATAGCCAAAATTGAAATCCCATACAATTTTGTGTTGGTGCTAGACTGTGGACCGAAAATCCACAAAAAACCTAACCCCAGTCTTGCTTTGCAAAGTATCGTAGGGATCGGGCCCTTTTGGTAGGCAACGTTCAAATCACATCTCATGCAACATGCAACTTTTCGGTGATAGAATGAACACTCCAAATGTTTGATACCATCCTATCATTGCAAAACCAGTCCTAGTCAACTTATCGGGTTAAACTAGACCAATTTCCCTAAGTCAAACCATCCCTCGAAGCATCACATCAATAAATACCCAAACAGTTTTTCCACATAGTGGTAGTGAGTAAAGTTGGGCACCTATTATGTAACAACTCGCCTCACGAAGAAAACCTGCGGCCCTTGTGCGCTCCAAGTCCACAGACGTTCGACGCTCTGGCGAGCCCCCAAGTATTGAAGCAATTTACGACTTAGGTTTTTAGGGGATTTAGTTTGAGCGGCTTAACATGTATTTCGTTATCATTCACATTAACATATATCAAATATAATTAAAGCGAATAAAATACAATGAATTGGGCTCTAGTCTATTATAGAGCCTTTTAAAATTCTCCATTGTTTGGCTTCCGTTCCTGGGCTCCACCATGGACTCCTCTTGGAAACTCCTCTTGGGCCTAACTATTACACAATAATTTTAATAGGCACGCAGACCCAAATTCAAATGGCTCGCAGGCCCCAACTTTTAAAACATTAATAAGCCCAATTTATGCTTTAAAACACATAAATGCATATGCTCATACAAGCCCATTTTAATTTAAACCGATTAAATTAAGGATTGTGTAACTATTACAAAATTAAAATTGACCGTGTCATGATCAATTTTAATCAATCTCTTTTGTTCATTTTTCATTTAACCAAAATGATGCATGAACATGCCTCGTCATAATTATGATGTTTCACACACAAAATTTAAACAATTTTAAATTAAAACATCATAAATAAATAAATACTAAACAAATAAATTAATTAACTAATCTAATTAATTAATTAATTAATTTTATTATTATTATTTAATTATCCTAATCTAATTAAGATAATTCTTTAAATTTAAAATTTTAAACATTTCTTAATTATCCTAATCTAATTAAGATAATTATCTAAAATTTAAAATTTTAAATATTAAAACAAGATAAGAATTTTAAACCAAATCTAATCCTATTTTCAATTTGAAACAAAACTTAACTAATTATCATTAATCTAATTAATATAATTAATTAAATTTTATATATTTTAAAATCTTATCTTAAAATTTTAAATAAAATCTGATAAGATTTAATTTTATCTAATAAAATCTAAATGAAAATCATATCAAAATTAAAAATTCAGAAAAACTATTTTTCTAAAAATTTTAAGGCTATTTGGTAATTTACTTTAAATTCTGGGCTTAGGATTTGAGGACATAAAGTCCAGGGACCATGTTTACAATTAAAACTATTTTAAAAGTAGCTGTCCCCTTTTTGGTAATTAGAGGAAGCGGCATGGGCAATATAGTACATTCGCCCATTAGGGCTTAAGCCCTGTCGCCTCTCTCTCTTTACCCAATTAGGGTTTCTTGGGTGGCAGGGGTATTATGGTAAATTCAGCCCCTAGGGCTTCACCCCCAGCCGCCGCCACCAACCTCCTTCCTCAAATCTCACCGCTGGCTTCTTCGACTTTCGGGGTCCAAGCCGGTCGTCTTCTCTGGCCCTTGTTTGTTTCTCCGGTCATGTTCCCCATCGAAATCTTCAACGACCAACGATGAAGCATCAATCGAAGACGATTTCCAGCGTCCAATGCATGCGAGATGAAGGCTCTCGATCGTGACGAAGATGCAGCTACAACGCTGGCCGTGCGTTCACTAATCTCGATCGGTGCTAGGATTTATAACCGCGGCGGCCCTTCTGGCGACTTCCCAGTATGGAAAACTCAACCAAGAACCTATCTCGTCGTCCCCGTTTTCCCGATGAGAAGCCAACGGCCAAAAAACAAACCACCCAGAAACGAAAATTGTTTTTCCCACAGGGTTTTTAAACATCAACACAAACCAAAACAATTTCAGTGAAAGTTTTTTCAAATTATTCGGCGAAACCAAAACATAGAACCCATAAATCAAATCCATTTCGAAACCAAAAACCCCAAATATGTTTATCTATTTTGCAAATCCGATCCGGCGAGTTTCAGAACATAACCCAATTTTTGGTGAAACCAAAACAATCTGAAAATACTTTGTTCATAAACCCAGAAAACAAAACCAACTAGCCCAGCAAAACATATGGCTTCCTAAGCCCATATCCCAGTTTCTGGCCATTCAATGCTTTCGGAGAAACCAAGAATCAAAATTGAAAACATGACCTTTACAAAACCCTAGTTCTTGCAACAACTTTTGAGGAAACCCAGTTTCGGTCAAAGCATACACCATTCCAAAACAGCAAAAAAAAACGTCGGTACCTTCCGGCACAAACGTCATTGACGAAAAATTAATTTTTCAAATAAACCATTTGCTTCAAAAATTAACTTTAATTTTAACACTAAATCGAATTTTGAGCCTAGCTCTGATACCACTGTTGAATCGTGTTTAGGCATTTAATTCAAAATTAACGCAGGGGATTATCCTAAACTATAAGAACCGGGTAATCGGTTGTGCTCGCACCTGGATCCTTTTGGGAAGATGGCATTTCGTCTTTCTCTGGCACTTCCTGGAAGTTTCCTCCACAATCAGGCACTGGAGCTCTTCGGTTCTAGCATCAAATTCCTGTAAAGAAATTTTGTTTTTTTGGGAAAGAGAGAATTTTTTACGAGAGAGAGAAAAGAGAAGGGAAAATTTTTTAGAAAACTATTTTCTCGTTGAAAAAAAATCCATCTCATTTTTCTCTCACAGATTCTCTTTATAAAAAGAAATCTGATTTTCCCAATCCCACAACCACCGGGTTGTTAAAAATAAAATATTTAATATTACAATAATAATATAATATTTTACTTTTAATGATTTGGGTTGTACTTGACCCATGGATCAAACCATTTACCCATGGATCAGACTGATAGGTCTAGAACCTCAACTGCAACTAGGTCCCTTGATTTGTCAGTCTATCTCAATTCTTCCTGAGTAATTAATTAACTATTAATTAATACCCCAAAACTTCTTAATAATATTTAATTAAACTATTTAATTTAATATTATTCTTCTAAGTATAACAATTATACCAAGTATCGTCAAGAATCTTCGAACTCACTTACGTGCAATCCTGTAGGTCCATTCCAAATTAACAATGGATAAATTTATCTCATAGATTAATCCATAAATCATCAGTGGCCTCTAGCAAGACATGATAACTACTCAATTTAGAATGGATGGTCAAATGATGATTCAACGCAACCTTTCTTAGCATACTATGTACGGTCCTCTACATCGATATCCCATTTAGCATAAGGCATGGAACCATCATCCTTATTAAGCTAAACGTTTACTTGATCTCTCAGTGACACTGATTGTATTCGAGCAAATGATAACAATTATCATTTTTCGGGCATGGCCATGCACTTCTCAGTTCACTATCAAATGGCCCAGATATCATCTCTCACTTAAGAGAGATTTGTAGTCCCATCACTTCACCTACATATCTTAACGTGACTCATAGTGTACCCAATCATACCCTTACTTGGAAACCTGTTACAATCCCATTAGGCGTATGTCAAAGAACACCACAATTCACCTAATACCATGCAGTGATTTCTGGTCTAAGGATCCTCGTACGAGTATACTCGAAAAGAATCACTCATGATCTATCAGTCCATGGAGTGTTTCTTTTGGCGGATTGTTTTTATGAAATTAAATATGCACAAGAATATTACATTAATAAAATTAACTCATCAGATAAATAATCAATCAAACGACATATGTCTTATTTACATAAATAACCCTCAAAGTTTATTTACATAAATAGCCCTCATTAGGGCACATACACCAACACCTGCGAGTCCTCCTTAGAGGGTAAGATGACCAAGAGGCCTTTCAAGGCAAAGTGGGATAGGGCCAAGGAGGTTTTAGAGTTGATTTATTCTGACTTGTGTGGGCCTATGTCAGTTCAGACTAGAGGTGATTGTGAGTATTTCATGACATTCATGGATGATTACTCTAGATATGGATTTATATACCTAATATACCACAAGTCTGAATGCTTTGGCAAGTTCAAAAAGTTTAAGGCTGAGGTAGAGAACCATCTAGGTAAGAGTATCAAGCCCTTGCAATCTGATCGCGGTGGTGAATACATCTCTAGTGAATTTAGGTCCTATTTGTCAGAGAAGGGTATTCAGTCCCAGTTGTCTGCACCTGGCACACCCCAGCAGAATGGTGTAGCAGAGAGGAGGAACAGGACACTTATGGATTGAAAGATTTTGGTAGGATCTGGGTTTGCACTTGCTCGATTTACCACGCAACAAAAATTTCTATTAAAGCAGAATCTTAGAAAAATACCTTTGAAGCGTGCACCTGGTGAATCTCTTGTATGCCTCAAAGACTATGACCTCTTGTTGTGTGGGAAACAATCTAGAAGTCAATTGATCAGCAACTCACCACAATCCACCTGCTGAAAAAATTCAGCACCTCTGCACCTAGCACGTACTGCAAACTCACTGCCCGGAGAGAGAAAGCAACACACGGGGCTAGCCAAGAAGGACCAAAATTCGGCCACTTGAAGGAAAAATCAGCCGCCCCAAAATTGCTAAAATTCGTTTTTGAGAGAGAGAGAATTTTCTCTCTCTAGATTCTTGAATAATGAATCTTTTGAATTGTGATTTTTGAATGACTGATCCCTTGTCTATTTATAGAGTTACAAGAGAGACTCCAAGTTGGTTTAGGATTGGTCTTCCTAATGGGTTTAGGTAATGAATTAGTTTCCAAATCCAATTAGGCAACCAATCTGATAGGATAACCAAATCCTACTGGATTCCTAATCTCTAGGATTTCCTAATTCCAATTGAAACTTAAGACTTAATTAATTAATTAAATAATTCCACTTTGTTAATTACTTAATTAACCCTTAGGAATTAATTAAATAATTCCACTTTGTTAATTACTGAATTAACCCTTAGGAATTAATTAACCAATTAATTATTTAAATCTACCTATTCAATTAACCCATTACAAAATTAATCATATCACTAACGGATTAATTTTGGCACTACCATCCTACACCAGAATCGCTTTCGAAACAACTTAATTAAATTATATTCAATTTAATCTCCCCACATCAAAGATATAGTGCTCGTTAATTAAAATTAATTTACTGATAAATTAATTAATTAACTTCTTTAATTCCGAGACTAGTACCACTCGACCTTTTTACTATACCGGACATAAGTCCACCGGCCAGGTTTAGTATAATAAACTTTTCGAGCTCATCTCAGGAGCACCATCACCCAAGACGCAATGGTACATGGTTTCCTTTCGACAAGCAGTAGCACACCAAGTAACTAAACACGCACACTCAACCCACTGAGACTATTGGCCACATTTGACCTCACCCATTGGCAGATCAAAGTACACTATGTCTGATCCTCATGCCCACTCGAGTCTAGGGATTTAGAGATAGAATACAAGGATCGATTTGTCTATTAAATCAGTACAAGACACATCATTCCTAAGAGTCAAGTTCAATATGCCCCGGGCATATCTATATGATTCAATTAGTTTAGACAAACCAATTATCCGAATCACATAATAACCTAAACTGACAGTTTGTCCAAAGCTGTCTCGGTTAAGAACCTCATTTATATATTATGTCTTTCAACCAATGATGAGATCTACTGTGTCGCACCAGACACCTCATCATCTACTTACATAATATAAATGGACGATTAATGCACAACAAGATATGACTGAAACACAAATCGATATATTAATCTGAGAAACTGTACAATACAAGCATAGCTTATGTATTCTACTCCAACATGGATATGGTTAGATCGATGATGAGTTACAGTGAGTTGACTATCTCGTTTTGGGGTTATGCCTTAGAGACAGCATGTTTCATTCTTAACCTTGTGTCATCTAAGTCTGTGCCTTCGACCCCAGTAGAGTTGTGGACTGGGCGAAAGCCTAGTCTGAGACATCTCAGGATTTGGGGTTGTCCAGCACATGTGCTTGAGACAGATACAGGTAAGTTAGATGCAAGAACCAAGGTTATGCTGTTTACAGGCTACTCTAAATGAATGAGAGGTGGTCTATTTTATAGTCCTCAGGATCAGAAGGTGTTGGTCAGCACCAATGCC
Organism: Knoxia roxburghii; assembly: GCA_030378225.1. Classification (NCBI taxonomy): domain Eukaryota; kingdom Viridiplantae; phylum Streptophyta; class Magnoliopsida; order Gentianales; family Rubiaceae; genus Knoxia; species Knoxia roxburghii. The sequence goes on along the minus strand of CM059415.1, from coordinate 35,462,822 downwards.
AGATTTCTTGAGGAGAACTATGTTTTAGATCACAAGTCAAATAGCAAGGTAGTATTGGAAGAGCTTAGAAGTCAGTCCATTATTCCAGATGCACAAGTACAAGAAGACACAACACAAGAAACTGCACACACTATCACAGATGATGCTCCTACACAGGCTGCGTCTTGTCGTAGTAGGAGGGTTGTCAGACAGCCCGAAAGGTACATGGGTTTTGGTGAGTCTTCGGACTTTATCCCTGGCACTCATGAACCAGTCCCAGTTAGCTATAATGAGGCTCTTCAGGATAAATATGCAGAATCTTGGCAGAGAGCGATGATTGTTGAGATGGGTTCTATGGACTCAAATCATGTCTGGGAGCTGGTAGACCTTCCAGATGGATTTCGGCCTATTGGGTGCAAATGGGTGTACAAGCAAAACAGAGCATCTGACGGGAGGGTTGAGACCTTCAAGGCTAGGTTTATGGCGAAAGGTATACTCAGAAAAAGGGTATCGATTATGAGGAGACCTTTTCCCGATAGCTATGCTTAAGTCGATCCGGATTCTCTTGGCTATAGCTGCTCACATGGACTATGAGATTTGGCAGATGGACATCAAGACAGCTTTCCTTAATGGAAGTCTTGAGGAGACCACTTTTATGCAGCAACCAAAGGGTTTCATTGTTCAGGGCCAAGAACACAAGATATGCAGGCTTAAGAGTTCCATTTATAGACTTAAGCAAGCATCCAGATCATGGAACATCCATTTTGATGAGGTTATCCAGTCCTATGGATTCACTCAGAGTCCGGATGAGCAGTGTATATATCACAGGCGTGATGGTGATACGTGTTGGAGTTGAATACATAAGCTATGCTTGTATTGTATATTTTTCCAGTTAATATATCAATTAATGTTTTGGTTATATCTTGTTGTGCATGATTTGTCCATTTATATTATGTAAGTAGATGATGAGATGTCTTGTGTGACATAGTAGATTTCATTATTGGTTGAAAGACATAATATAGAAATGAGGTTCGTAACCGAGTTAGCTTTGGACAAACTGTCGGTTTAGGTTATTATGTGATTCGGATAATTGGTTTGTCTAAACTAATTGAATCATATAGATATGCCCGGGGCGTATTGAACTTGACCATTAGGAAAGATTTGTCTTGTACTGATTTAATAGACAAATCGTTCTTGGTATTCTATCTCTTAATCCCTAGACTCGAGCGGGCATGAGGATTACACATAGTGTACTTTGATCTGCCAATAGGTGAGATCTATTGAGGCCAATAATCTCGGTAGGTTGGGTGCGCGTGTTTAGTTATTTGGTGTGCTGCTGCTTGTCGAAAGGAAACCATGTACCGGTGCGTCCGGGGTGATGGTGCTCCCGAGATGAGCTCGTTATGTTTATTATACTAAACCTAGCTGGTGGACTTATGTCCAGTATAGTAAAAAGGTCGAGTGGTACTAGTATCGGAATTAAAGAAGTTAATAAATTAATTTATCAGTAAATTAATAAATTAACGAGCACTATATCTTTGATGTGGAGAGATTATGAATATAAATTAATTAAGTTATTCCGGAAGCAATTCTGGTGTAGGATGGTAGTGCCATAATTAATCCGTTCGTGGTACGATTAATTATGTATTGGGTTGTTGACAAAGGTAGATTTAATTAATTAAGTAATTAATTAATCCTTATGTCAGTTGGTTGTGAATCATTCCAGGAACTGGTTTGGGATAAGTGAATCCCTGTATCAGTTGGTTGTGAATCATACCAGGAACAGGTTTGGGATAAGTGAATCCCTGTATCAGTTGGTTCTGAATCATATCAGGAACTGAATTGGGATAAATGAATACCTGTATTAGTTGGATGTGTATCAATCAAGGAACAGGATTGAAGGACACAGAAACCCAGTGAGAAGGCCAATCCTAAACCAACTTGTGGTCTCTCTTGTAACTCTATATATAGACAACGGATTAGCTATTCAAGAAACACAATTCATAAGTTTTAAAGACAAGAAACCTATAGAGTAAAATCTTAGAGAGAGAAATAATATTCTCCCTCAAAGTCGGATTTTAAAGCAATTTGTGGCTGGTTTTTCTTCAATTATTTGCCGAAATTTTGGCCTGTTCAAACCAGCAGCGCGTGTAGCTTTATCTCTCCTGGTGGTGCGTTTATTGTACGTGCCACGTACAGCGGTGCTGGAATTTTCTGGCAGGTGGGTTGTGTTGATTACTGATCAATTGGTTTCTTGATCGTTGCCCACACAACGTGAAATCAAAAGTCTTGAGTCATACAAACGATCACCTGAGTTCATGCTTCAAAGGTATTTTTCTAAGACTTCGCTTTTAATTAGAAATTTTTGTTGCGTGGTAAATTTAATAAGTGCAAACCTAGATCCCGCGCAATGTTATTTCAAAAGGATTGGAATAGCAATTGTCCTAGTGTCTAGGCCTGGCCAGAGATTCTGATTCAGGAATGCAGAGCACGAAAGTGAGTTTTTGGCAAGGCCCGGGTAGATAATCTTTCAATTGGTATCAGAGCCTGGTTTTGGGTTTTGTGCTTGTTCAATTTATTACATGGTTTTATTTGCAGGTGGTTAAGAAATCCCGACTATTATGGTTACGTTTGTTTGGGTTTTAATTAAACTCCAGGACATGTTTGGATTTAATTTTCTTATGAATGTTTGTAATAGTATAACCACGTGCTGGAAGCTGTGTAAGATTAGATCAAATCTGTAGTAGGATTTTTTCTATGTAATTTCAATTCTTTAATTTTCCTAGAAAGCCTTGTAGTAGGAGAATTAATTTTTTTGTAATCGAATGAGTTGTGGTGGGCGACTTGAATTCGTGGGTTTTGGGTTATCGTGAATTCGTAAAAACCCAGGAAAACCCAGAACGAATTGCAAGAAGACCAAATAGCGTGGGAAAAAGCGAAGAAGGAATTGGCGGCAGGAGGCGATGCCGGCAACAACCGTAGGCAGCAGTCGCGCCGGCTGGGGAAGGCAGCAGCAGGCAGCAGTAGCGTGCAGAAGCTCGCAGCAGCTGCTGCGCGCTGCTGCTGCGCGCGTACGGGCGGTACGGCCTTCGGGCTGTTCGGGCTGTTTTTTGCCCGTTTTTCCTCCAGTTTTCTTTTTTTTGAAGTTCAAGACTCTTTCCATCGAGTGACGAGACGGGACACGAGATCAAGGCAAAGGATGGAAGCAATTAAAACCATAATAGTTGAGAAATTTATTTTACGTATTTATTTCCCGTATTTATTGTTTTAACTTTTATGCTTTATTTTTATGTTGTATTTTAGATGCATGAATTAAAGCATGTCTGGTTTTATGGTTACACATAAATTAGGTTAGTTAATTGCATGTTGAAACTGGAAAAACCCTCAATTTGGAAATCTAAGTGGGAGCGGGTTGGTTTAATATCCCTATGGCCACCATTACGAGTTCATATGCGATATGGGTGGGCTTGCGCGTTGGCATTAGGGCCTTCCTCCATTCGGATGAGTCCAGCCCCGAGATCGCTAGACTATGAACTTCTGAGTAAGATGACTAGAGCGAGTTTAACTAGGAGAAATGCGACACCCTCTCCATCTGAGGCGCACTATCCTGAGGTAACAAACTCAGAAGTCACGTAATGGCACACACTTAGTGTACGATCTGCAGTATTCCTCCCGCGAGGTTACGCTGCTTACTTGTATGGCTGAAAGCACCGACTATTAGCTGCATTGATCAAAAGATCGTTGGTCAGATAGTGTAGTTAATGAACTTGGTTCTCAAGCGAATGTGGGTTAGCGTAAACGTCCATACTGCGTGGCTTACGAGAATCCCGGTGGATGAGATGTTGGTGGATTAATATTATTGTTTTGAGGGAAGTCAATAGTTATTTGGATTTTCATGTTTTAGAAAACTCTAAGCATATAACTAAAACATTGTTTGTTTACTTTCCAGTTTAAATCGATATGGCATTCAATCCATTAGCTGCTATCTTGAAAGACAACAAATTAACTGGAACCAATTATGTCGACTGGAGTCAGAATTTGGACATAGTCTTGACGGCTGAGCAGTACAAGTTTGTGCTCATCGAAGCATATCCAGAAGTGCCTGATGAGGACTCTACCCAAGAGGATAGGGACGCCTATGCCAGGTGGAGAAAAGTGGATGAGATGGCGCGGTGCTACATTTTGACCTCTGTGTCAAATGTGCTGTAACATCAGCTTTATCCCATGATCTCCGCCTTCGACATGATGGCGCACCTAAGAGAGATGTTTGCAAGGCAGGACTGCCAGGCAGTCAGCCATGAGGAAGTTAATGAACACCAAAATGGCTGAAGGCGGATCGGTGAGAGATCATGTTTTACACATGATCAGTAACATCAATGAAATAGAGGTGTTGGGAGAAAATATCGACCCAGAGAGTCAGATAGATATTATCCCCCAGAGTCTACCCTCTTGTTTTGAGCAGTTTCAGGTCAACTATAATATGAACAAAAGGGTTTATTCGTTGCCCGAGCTCATGACTGATTTGGTGACGGCTGAAGGTATCTTTCATGAGAAGAAGCAAGCTTTGGTCGTGGTAAAGGGTTCGAGTTCTTCTTCTGGGCCGAAAGGCAAGAAGAAGAACGCTAAGAAACTTGCTGCAAAGTCGGTGATCGCGAAGAAAAGCAAGCCTAAGGGCAAGTGTTTTAAATCCTGCAAAGCAGGACACTGGAAAGCAGATTGTCCGAAGCTCAAAGGCACGATTGTTTCTACCCTAATTACTAAGACATGTTTAGTGGTGATTCCCACAGATACTTGGTGTGTGGATTCAGGTGCCACTGACCATGTTTGTAATTCTTTGCAGAGGTTCCAAGTAACCCGGATGCTTAGAGAGGGCGAACTGGACATCTACATGGGCGACACTAATAGAGTGTCAGTTGAAGCAGTGGGAGTAGTTAGGTTAAATTTCGAGAATTGTAACCTAGAGTTAGCAAACTGTCTTTTTGTACTGAGTTTTAGAAAAAACCTGATTTCAGTTTCTAAACTCTTGAAGAACGGTTACAAGTTTATTTTTTCTGATGAGTCTGTATTTATTAGAAGAAATGGGAAACTTGTTTGTTCTGGTTCATTGGTGGACAATTTATTTGTGGTTAATTCTAACTCCCCTGTTGCGCAAAACATAGAGATAGATAGCGCAGAATCTAACAGTAATAAGAGGAAGAAACCTTCTGAAATGAATCAAACCTATCTTTGGCATCTAAGGCTAGGTCATATTAACCTTAGTAGGATTCAGAGGTTGGTCAATGAGGGACCTTTGGGTTCATTAGATATTGACAGTTATGCAACCTGTGAATCTTGCTTGGAAAGTAAGATGACCAAGAGACCTTTTAAGGCAAAAGGTTATAGAGCTAAAGAAGTATTAGAGTTGATTCATTCTGACTTGTGTGGACCTATGACGGTCCAGGCATGAGGGGGATTTGAGTATTTCGTGACGTTCACTGATGACTACTCTAGGTACGGGTACATTTACTTAATGCGCCACAAGTCCAAATATTTTGGCAAGTTCAAAGAGTTTCGGGCAGATGTGGAGAAGCATCATGGTAAGAGTATCAAGACACTGCATTCAGATCGTGGTAGGGAGTACCTGTCCCATGAATTTCGAGATTACCTCAGTGAGGTAGGAATTCAATCTCAGTTGTCTGCACCTGGCACGCCACAGCAAAATGGTGTAGCAGAAAGGACGAATCGAACTCTTATGGAAATGGTTAGGTCCATGATGAGCTATAGTGATTTGCCAAGTTCGTTCTGGGAATATGCCTTAGAAACGACAATGTATATTCTTAATCTTGTACTATCTAAAACCGTGCTTTCAACCCAGTAGAGTTGTGGAATGGGCGCAAGCCCAGTCTAAGACATCTCAAAATATGGGGTTGCCCAGCACATGTGCTTAAGGCAGATACGGCTAAGTTAGATGCGAGAACAGAATTAATACTGTTTGTAGAATATCCTAGGGGAATGAAAGGTGGTCTATTCTATAGTCCTAAAGATCAGAAGGTGGTGGTTAGTACCAACGCTAGATTTTTAGAAGAGAACTATGTCTTAGACCACAAGCCCAAAAGTAAGATAGTACTAGAAGAGCTTAGATGACAAACTACTAATCCTGATGCACCAGAACAAGTAGATACACCACACACTACACATGAGATCACAGATGATGCGCCTACACAAATGGTGCCTCGTCGTAGTGGGATGGTTGTGAGACAGCCCGACAGGTTCGTTGGCGTGGGAGAGGCCTCAGACCTAGTCCCAGGTGCGCCTGAACCTGACTCGGTTAACTACAATGAGGTGCTTTGAGATAAAGATGCAGAATCTTGGTGTAAGGCAATGATATCCGAGATGAGGCCAATAAACCACAATCAAGTCTGGGAGCTTGTGGACCTGCCTGATTGGTTTAAGCCCATTGGATGCAAGTGGGTCTACAAACGTAAGAGAGGACCTGACGGAAAGGTGGAAACCTTTAAAGCTAGGCTGGTGGCGAAGGGGTATACTCAGAAAAAGGGAATCGATTATGAGAAAACCTTCTCCCTGGTAGCCATGCTTAAGTCGATCCTGATTCTCTTGGCCATAGCTGCTCATATGGATTATAAGATTTGGCAGATGGATGTCAAGACAGCTTTCCTAAACGAAAGTCTTGAGGAAACCATCTTTATGCAGTAACTAGAGGGATTCATTGAAAAAGACCAAGAGCATAAGGTTTGCAGGCTTAAGAGGTCTATTTATGGACTTAAGCAGGCATCCAGATCTTAGAACATCCGGTTTGATGAGGTAATCCAGTCCTTTGGATTTACTCAGTGTTGAGATGAGCAATGTGTGTATCGCAGACGTGATGGAAACTCAGTGGTGTTTCTTGTGCTTTACGTAGATGACATTCTATTGATTGGTACCAACAAGAAAGTGTTATCAGACGTAAAGGCATGACTGTCCAAGCAGTTTGATATGAAGGACTTAGGGGAAATGGGACATATCCTTGGGATCAAGATTATTCGAGATTGTAGGAAATGTTTGTTAACGCTCTCCCAAGCTTCATACGTAGACACGATTCTGGCCCGTTTTAACATACAGAACTCCAAGAAAAGTTTTCTATCTTTCAGGCATGGAGTGTTTCTATCTAAGGAGCAGTTTCCTAAGACTGTTGAGGAAATAGAGACCATGAAGACAGTTCCATATGCTTTGGCAGTAGGATGTCTCATGTATACCACGTTGTGTACACGGTCTAATATATGTTATGCCGTTGGCATGGTGAGCAGATATCAGAGTAACCCTGGGAAAGCTCATTGGGAGGCAGTAAAATGCATTCTCAAGTATTTGCGCAGAACGAGGGACCAAGTTCTCGTCTATCAGGCCCCTGAGCTGGTACCCCGAGGTTACACAGATTCAGATTTCTATGGCGACAGGGACAAGAGCAAGTCTACCTCAGGGTATGTGTTTACTCTAGGAGGTGGAGCCATAGTTTTGAGGAGTGTCAAGCAGAAATGCGTGGCGAACTCTACCATGGAGGCTGAGTACGTTCTCGCATCAGAGGCAGCGAAAGAAGCAGTATGGCTCAAGAACTTTCTAGTGGATTTAGATGTGATTCTTGGTTTGTCGAAGTCTATCACGGTTTATTGTGAAAACAATGGTGCAGTAGCAAACTCGAAGAAACCATGAGCCCACAAGGCGAGTAAACATATACAGCGCAAGTACCACCTGATACGAGACATCGTGAAGAGGGAAGACTTGGTCGTGGCTAAGATAGCATCAGAGAATAACCTTGCAGATCCGTTCACGAAAACATTGACTTCAAAAGTTTTTGAGGCTCACGTGGAGGGCATGGGGATCAGATACTTAGCAGAGCCATGATAGTTTTTCTAGATAGATAGCAGCAGATTGTATAGGAATTGTATGTAGTTGTATACTTAAAGCACAGCTTAAGTATTAGTGAGAGATTGTTGGATTTGAATACATAAGCTATGCTTGTGTTGTACATTTTCCCATTTTAATATCTCGATTTGTGTTTCAGTCATATCTTGTTGTGCATTAATCATCCATTTATATTATGTGAGTAGATGATGAGGTGTCTGGTGCGACACAGTAGATCTCATCATTGGTTGAAAGACATAATATATAAATGAGGTTCGTAACCGAGACTGCTTTCGACAAACTGTCAGTTTAGGTTATTTCGTGATTCGGATAATTAGTTTGTCTAAACTAATTGAATCATATAGATATGCCTGGGGGCATATTGAACTTGACTTTTAGGAATGATTTGTCTTGTACTGATTTAATAGACAAATCGATCCTTGTATTCTATCTCTTAATCCCTAGACTCGAGTGGGCATGAGGATTAGACATAGTGTACTTTAATCTGCCAATGGATGAGGTCAAATGTGGCCAATAGTCTCGGTGGGTTGGTTGCGCGTGTTTAGTTACTTGGTGTGCCACTGCTTGTCGAGAGGAAACCGTGTACCGGTGCGTCTGGGGTGATGGTGCTCCCGAGATGAGCTCGAAATGTTTATTATACTAAACCCGGCCGGTGGACTTATGTCCGGTATAGTAAAAAGGTCGAGTGGTACTAGTCTCAGAATTAAAGAAGTTAATTAATTAATTTATCAGTAAATTAATTTTAATTAACGAGCACTATATATTTGATGTGGGGAGATTAATGAATATAATTTAATTAAGTTGTTCCGGAAGCAATTCTGGTGTAGGATGGTAGTGCCAAAATTAATCCGTTAGTGGTACGATTAATTTTGTAATGAGTTAATTGAATAGGTAGATTTAATTAATTAATTGGCTAATTATTCCTAAGGGTTAATTTAGTAATTAACAAAGTAGAATTATTTAATTAATTCCTAAGGGTTAATTAAGTAATTAACAAAGTGGAATTATTTAATTAATTAATTAAGTCTTAAGTTTCAATTGGAATTAGGAAATCCTAGAGATTAGGAATCTAGTAGGATTTGGTTTATCCTATCAGATTGGTTGCCTAATTGGATTTGGAAACTAATTCATTACCTAAACCCATTAGGAAGACCAATCATAAACCAACTTGGGGTCTCTCTTGTAACTCTATAAATAGACAAGGGATTAGCTATTCAAGACAGAACAATTAATCCACAAGATTTCTAGAGAGAGAAAATTCTAGAGAGAGAAAACTTTCTCTCTCCAAGTCGAATTTTCTTAAGCAATTGGCTGCTGGCCTCTTGGTTTATTTGGCCAAAATTTTGGCCTTATTTTGCTAGCCCCTTGTGTTGCTTTCTTTCTCTCCGGGCAGTGCGTTTGCAGTACGTGCTAAGTGCGGAGGTGCTGGATTTTTCTGGCAAGTGATTTGTGGTGAGTTGCTGATCAATTGACTTCTAGATTGTTGCCCACACAACAAGAGATCATAGTCTTTGAGGCATACAAGAGAATCACCAGGTGCACGCTTCAAAGGTACTTTTCTAAGGTTCCGCTTTAATTAGATATTTTTGTTGCGTGGTAAATCGAGCAAGTGCAAACCCAGATCCTATGTGGCAAATTCTTTCACAATTTGCCCTCTCTAAGCTTCCGAGTCACTTGGAACCCTTGCAAAGAATCACAAACATGGTCAGTGGCACCTGAATCCACACACCCAGTATATGTGAGAATCGTCGCTAAACATGTCTCAGTAATTAGGGCAGAAACTATCGTACGTTTAAGCTTTGGACAATCCGATTTCCAATGTCTCGTCTTATTGCACTTGAAGCACTTGTCTTTCAACTTCTTCTTTGCAATATCTGGCTTAGGCACAATTTGTGCCTTTCTAGCTATTCCCCCGAGATTTCTCTTCTTCTTTCCAGCCTCAGGCTTAGAAGAAGATTCTAAAGCTTTGACTGTGACTAAAGCTCGTTTATTCTCTTGAAAAGACTTTTAGCCTCCACCAACTATGCCAAGAGCTCAGATGAAGTACTCAACATCTTACTTATGTTGTAGTTCAACCAAACTGCTCATAGCTTTTAGGCAAGATCCGAAGGGCAATATCGACTTTGGTTTCGCCAACGATTTCGCCTCCTACTACCTCAACCTTATTGATGTTACTAATGATGTCAATGACAAGATCTTTCACAGGAGTGCTCTCAGCCATAAGGACAATGTCCAAGTTACGACTCCAATCGACATAATTAGTTCCAGTTAATTTATTATCTTTCAAAATAGCAGCTAAGGGGTTGAATGTCATATCGATAAAACTGTAAAATTAACAAACAGACAATGTTTCAGTTATTAACCTAGAATTTCAAAAACATGAAATTCTATTAATTATTGACTTCCCTCAAAACAATAATTATAATCCACCAACATCTCATCCACCGAGATTCTCGCAAGCCACGCAGTGTGGATGTTTACGCTAACCCACATTCGTTTGAGAATAACCAAGTTCATTAACTACACCATCTGACCAAACGATCTATTGATCAATATAGCTAATAGTCGATGCTTTCAGCCGTACAAATAAGCAGCGTAACCTCTTGGGAGGAATACTGCAGATCGTACACTAAGTGTATGCTATTACGTGACTTCTGAGTTTGTTACCTCAGGATAGTGCACCTCAGATGGAGAGGGTGTTCCATTTCTCCTAGTTAAACTCGCTCTAGTCATCTTACTCAGAAATTCATAATCTAGCAATCTCGGGACTGGACTCATCTGAATGGAGGAAGGCCCTAATGCCAATGCACAAGCCCACCCACATCGCATATGAACTCGTAATGGTGTCCATGGGAATATTAAACCAACCCGCTCCCACTTAGATTTCCAAATTGAGGATTTTTCTGGTTTTAACATGCAATTAACTAACCCTAAGTTATATGCAACCATAAAACCAACATGCTTTAAAATCATGCATCTAAATACAGCATAAAAATTAAAACAATAAATATGGGAAATAAATACAAAAAATAAATTCCCTGACTATTATGGTTTTAATTACTTCCATCTTCTGCCTTGATCTCTTGTCCTATCACGTCACTTGATGGAGAGAGTCTTGAACTTCAAAAAAAACGAAAATTGGAGAAAAAAACGGGCCAAAAACTCAGCCCGAACAGGCCGCACGCGTGCAGCAAGCCTAAAAGGCGGGCCGTGCATAGGCCGCCCTCTTGCTGCGGCCCGCGACAGCGGCTCTACTGCTGGCGATCGCCGGCAGCAGACGCCGACGCCGCCCCTTGCTGCCACACCCTCCTTCACTTGCCGGCAATAGTCGTCAGCGCCGCCTCTTGCCGCCACACCCTCATTCCCTTTTTCTCACGCTATTTGGTCTTCTTGCAATTTGTTCTGGGTTTTTCTCAGTTTCTACGAATTAACAATAACCCAAAACCCACGAATTCAAGTTACCCACCATAATGCCTTCGATTACAAAAATTAATTCTCCTACTACAAGGCTTTCTAGGAAAATTAAATAATCGAAATTACATAGAAAAAATCCTACTACATATTTAATCTAGTCCTACACGACTTCCAGCACATGATTATATTATTACAAACATTCATAATAAAATCAAATCCGGACATGTCCCAGAGTTTAATTAAAACCCAAACAAACGTAACCATAATAGTCGGGATTTCTTAACCACCTGCAAATAAAACCATGTAATAAATTGAACAAGCACAGAACCCAAAATCTCGCTCTGATACCAATTGAAAGATTGCCATATGATCTGGGTTCGCACTTATTCGATTTACTATGCAACAAAAATTTCTAATTAAAAGCGGAATCTTAGAAAAATACCTTTGAAGCGAGCACGCAGGTAATTATCTTGTATGACTCAAGACTTTGACTTCATATTGTGTAGGCAACGAACTAGAAATCAATTGATCAGCTAATCACCATAATTCACCTGCTAGAAAATTCTAGCACCGCTGCACCTGGCACATACTGTAAACGCACCGCCCGGAGAGAGAGAGAAAGCTACGCGCAGCTGGTAAAAACCAGGCCAAAATTTGGCCAAAAGAAACCAAAACCAGCCGCAAAATTGCTTGAAAAATCTGACTTGGAGAGAGAAAATTTTCTCTCTCTAGGATTTTCTCTCTCTAGATTCTTGAATTATGAATCTATGGAATTGTGTGTCTTGAATAGCTAATCCCTTGTCTATAGATAGAGTTACAAGAGAGACCCCAAGTTGGTTTAGGATTGGTCTTCCTACTGGGTTTCTGTTTTCCTTCAATCCTGTTCCTGGACTGATACACATCCAACTGTTACAGGGATTCACTTATCCCAATCTAGTTCCTAGGATGATTCACAACCATCTGATACAGGGATTCACTTATCCCAAACCAGTTTCTGGTATGATTCACAACTAACTGACATAAGGATTAATTAATTAAATCTACCTTTATCAACAACACAATACATAATTAATCGTACCACTAACGGATTAATTATGGCACTACCATCCTATACCAGAATTGCTTCCAGAATAACTTAATTAAATTATATTCATAATCTCCCCAAGTTCGAGGTTGTTTGGAGTTATCCTTGGGATTTCGAGTGGATTTCGCAGCCAGGCGGTAAAATGCAACAGGCAGTAAATAGGTAGCAAGCGGTAAATAAGTGCAATAATCTTCGAGCAACAATCTGCTGAGGATCTGACGAGTTTTTTGAAGTGGGTCTTATATAGATCTCTTTCTTAGTGTCTTAGCTACCTTGTGGATAGTCACCCATGCAATTTCGAGGTAGATACGGAGTTGTTATCGGGATTCTCTCCTGACTGGTCGTGGGCGGTAAACAACAGGATTTTCAGCTTTGGTTTTCTTATTGCTAGGGACATGATTGGAAAAATGAATTTGAGCCTGAGCTTTATCGAAAGTTTCTGATTCTGGAAAGCATTACACGAAAGTGAGATTTTCGATTTAGCTCGGGCTTGTTCTGTTTTCCTTCATGTTGTTTGTAGGATATCCTAGGGGAACGAAGGGTGTTCTGTTTTATAGTCCTAAAGATCAGAAGGTGATAGTTAGCACTAATGCCAGATTTTTAGAGGAAGACTATATCCTAGATCACAAGCCCAAGAGCAAGATAGTACTAGAAGAGCTTAGGAGACAAACTGATAATCCTGATGCACCAGAACAGATAGATACACCACACATTGCACAAGATATCATAGATGATGTGCCTACACAGGTGGTGCCTTGTCGTAGTGGGAGGGTTGTGAGACAGCCCGACAAGTTCATTGGCGTGGGAGAGGCCTCCGACATAGTCCCAGGCACTCCTGAGCCTGATCTAGTAAACTACAATGAGGTTCTCTGAGATAAAGATACAGAATCTTGGCAAAAGGAAATGATATTCGAGATAGGGTCAATGGACCACAATCAAGTCTGGAAGCTTGTGGACCTACCTAATGGTTTTAAACCCATTGGATGTAAGTGGGTCTACAAACGTAAGAGAGGACCTGACGAAAAGGTGCAAACCTTTAAAGTTAGGCTTATGGTGAAGGGGTATACTCTGAAAGAGGGAATCGATTATAAGGAAACCTTCTCCACGGTAGCCATGCTTAAGTCGATCCGGATTCTTTTGGTCATAGCTGCTCATTTAGATTATGAGATTTGGTAGATGGATATCAAAACAGCTTTCCTTAACGGAAGTCTTGAGGAAACCATAGTCATGCAGCAACCAGAGAGATTCGTTGAAAAAGGCCAAGAGCATAAGGTTTGCAGGCTTAAGAAGTCTATTTACGGACTTAAGTAGGCACCCAGATCTTAGAACATCTGGTTTGATGAGGTAATCCAGTCCTACGGATTTACTCAGTGTCCGGATGAGCAATGTGTATATTGTAAACATGATGGAAATGCGGTGGTGTTTCTGTGCTTTACGTAGATGATATTTTATTGATTGGAAACAACAAGAAAGTGTTATCAGACGTAAAGGCATGGCTGTCCAAGAAATTTGATATGAAGGACTTAGGAGAAGCGGGACATATCCTTGGGATTAAGAAATTCGAGATTGTAGGAAATGTTCATTAACGCTCTCTTAAGCTTTATACATAGATATGATTCTGGCCCGTTTTAACATGCAAAACTCTAAGAAAGGTTTTTTACCTTTCAGACACGGAGTGCATCTATCTAAATAACCGTCTCCCAAGACTGTTAAGGAGATAGAGGCCATGAAGACAGTTCCTTATGCTTCGACTAGTCTCATGTATGCCATGTTGTGTACGGGGCCTAATATCTGTTATGTTGTTAGCATTGTAAGCAGATATCAGAGTAACCCCTGAAAAGCTCATGGGAAGCAGTAAAATGCATTCTTAAGTACTTGCTCAGAACGAGAGACCAAGTGTTTGTCTATCAGGTGCCTGAGCTGGTACCCTGAGGTTACACAGATTCAGATTTCCAAGTCGACAGGGACAAGAGCAAGTTTACCTCAGGGTATGTGTTTACTTTGGGAGGTGGATGAAGGAAAACTGAACAAGCCCGGGCTAAATCGAAAACCTCACTTTCGTGCAATACATTCCAGAATCGGAAGCTTTCGACCAAGCTCAGGCTCAAATTAGTTTACCCATGAACGGATCTAGGCTTATACTTATTTAATTTATTAATCGGGACATAAAAGATTCAATCTTTAATAAAAGCGGAATTTAAAGATTATACCTTTTGTAGCGAAGTCCCTTGCTTAAAGAAAAATCCAATTTTTGTTGCGATTCCAATAGAAAACCAATTGATTACTCCGTAGAAACTTTGAATATTGTGTGGGCAATAATCTATCGAAGTCTACTTGCTTAGCCCACAAGGAAATCACTCAAATCGGATTCAATACAATCTCAAATGGCTGACCAAAAACCCTGAAAAAAAAACCGCTCGCCCTCTTGCTTAAGAAACCCACTGCAGTCGCGATAAAGAAACCCACAAGAACAACCAGCACTCAGCCCTTTTTGTTCCGCCGTGATCTAGACAAGAAGAAGGAGCGGATCACCTATCCATGGAAAGAGATCGACGATGCCTTTCTCAAATCAAACGTGTGGAACTCAGACCAAGAACTGGCAGCAAAAACCGACCGCGACTACTGGGCTAATGCGCTGCTGCTCGAACAGAAATCAACCAGCAAAAATTGCTGTTAATTCGAAATAAATCCGCAAGAATCTGGGGAGCTATGATCAATAATCAATCAAAGGTTTGGTCTTTGAGATGAATCCAATTTAGAGGAAGTGAAAAATCTGGTTTGTTTTTGAGAGAAAATTCTTGAAGAAAAATTCTCTCTCTTAAACCTTTTCACTCAAGAAAGCAAGAATGAAATGTCTTGCAAGACTTCCTTAGGTTTTCTTGGGCTTCAAGTCTTCTATTTATAGGAGCTCGATTAGAGACCTAATGGGCTCTCGAGTTAGGCCTTTTAATTTGACTTTCGTTGACCGCTAAGTCTTCCCGACTAATCAACTCCAATCGACCCATTTAAATTAATTTATTTAACCCACTTTGTTAATTTAATTTAATCGAACCCTTAGAATTAATTAATTCAAAATAGAATTAATTTCTAAATTCTCTTTGTCGATTAAATATTAATTAAACCTTTTGGATTAATTAATTTACCTTGTCGATTAGTCAAATGCATAATCGTGCCACTATCGGACCAATTATGAAACTACCGCTCGAAAATGACTTTATATCGCGCCATTATATTTTATTCTATCTCCCCACATTAAAGATCTAGCACTCATCGGTTTATCAATTTACTGACAAATTAATTCACCGACTTCTTGGTTTCTGAGATTAGTACCACTCGTCCTTTTATTATACCGAACATAAAGTTCACCGGTCGGGTTTAGTATAATAGACTTTACGAGTTCATCTCGGGAGCACCATCAACCCGGCGAACCGATACGTGGATTCATCCGACTAGCAACGGCACGTAAGAAGCTAAACACCGCATACCCAACCTACCGAGGTATAGGCCTCAATCGACCACACTCTTTGGCAAATCAAAGCATACGATATCCAACCCTCATGCCCGTCCCAATCTCGGGATTGAGAGACGGAATACTAGGACCGAATTGACTACCCCGATCAGTATAAGTCAATTCTATCCAAACTGGTCGTGCTCAATATGCCCCGGGCATATCCGTGTGATTTAAACTAATTTAGATAAATTAATTTCCAAACCACACAATAACCTATACCAATAGTATGTTCAGACTATCTCAGTTATGAGCATACATTTTATATATCAATACTTTAACCAATAACGGTATCTACTGTGTCTGTCCACACCCCGTTATCTAGTTCTATGATATAAAGGAACAAATTTATACTGAAACAAAATGATATGTCAACTGTGGATATTAGTTTTTGATACAAGCCATAGCTTTTCTGTATTCAAAACTAACAGTGGAGCCATAGTTTGGTCGAGTGTCAAGCAGAAATACGTGGCGGACTCTGCCATGGAGGCTAAATAAGTTGCCACATCAGAGGCAGCGAAAGAAGTAGTATAGCTCAAGAACTTTCTAGTGGACTTAGATGTGATTCCTGGTTTGCAGAAGTCTATCACATTGTATTGTGATAACAACGGTGCAGTAGGAAACTCGAAGAACCCATGAGCCCACAAGGCGAGTAAACATATACAACGCAAGTACCACTTAATACGAGATATCGTTAAGAGGGAAGACGTGGTCGTGGCTAAGATAGCATCAGATGATAACCTTGTAGATCCGTTTACAAAGACATTGACTTCAAAAGTCTTTGAGGCTCACGTGGAGGGCATGGTGATTAGATACTTATGAGAGTCATGATAGTTTTTCTAGATACATAGTAAAGTGTATAGAGGTGAATGTAATTGTATACTTAAAGCACAACTTAAGTTTTAGCAAGAGATTTTTAGTTGAATACATAAGCTATGTTTATATTATACATGTTCCCAGTTAATATATCGATTTAATGTTTTAGTTAAATTTGTTGTGCATTATTTGTCCATTTAGATTATGCAGTTAGATGATGAGGTGTCTTGTGTGCCACAGTAGATCTCATCATTGGTTAAAAGACATAATATATAAATGAGGTTCGTAACTGAGACAGCTTTGGACACGTTGTCGGTTTAGGTTATTATATGACTAGGATAATTGGTTTGTCTAAACTAATTGAATCATATAGATATGCCCGTGGTGGATTGAACTTGACTATTTAGAATGATTTGTCTTGTACTGATTTAATAGACAGATCGTTCTTAGTATTCTATCTCTTAATCGCTAGACTTGAGTGGGAATGAGGATTAGACATAGTGTACTTTGATCTGCCAATTGGTGAGGTCAATTGTGGCCAATAGTCTCAGTGGATTGGGTGCGCGTGTTTAATCACTTGGTGTGCTGCTGTTTGTCGAAAGGAAACCATGTACCAGTGCGTCCGAGGTGATGGTGCTCCCGAGATGAGCTCGTTACGTTTATTATACTAAACCCGGCCGGTAGACTTATGTCCGGTATAATAAAAAGGTCGAGTGGTACTAGTATTGGAATTAAAGAAATTAATTAATTAATTTATCTATCAGTAAATTAATAAATTAACGAGCACTATATCTTTAATGCATGGGGATTAAGAATAAATTAATTTAGTTGTTCCGGAAGCAATTCTGGTGTAGGATGGTAATGCCAAAATTAATCCGTTAGTGGTACGATTAATTTTGTAGTGGGTTAGTTGAAAAAGCAGAATTAATTAATTAATTAATTATTCCTAAGGGTTAATTAAGTAATTAACAAAGTGAAATGATCTAATTAATTAATTAAGTCTTAAGTTTCAATTAGAATTAGGAAATATTAGAGATTATGAAATCTAATTAGATTTGGATTATCCTATTAGATTAGTTACCTAATTAGATTTGGAAACTAATTAATTACCTAAACCCATTAGGAAGGCCAATCCTAAACCAACTTGGGGTCTCTCTTGTAACTCTATATATAGACAAGGGATTAGCAATTACATAACACACAACTCATAAGTTTTCAAGACAAGAAAACTAGAGAGAGAAAGTTTAGAGAGAGAAAATAATTTCTCCCTCTATGAAAGCTTTGGGCGGCCGAACTTTGGTCTAAGCGGCGGGCGGCGGTTCGTTTTCCTGTGAGAATCCTGACGTTGATTGTTGATCAATTGGTTGCTAGATCGTTGCCCACACAATGTGCAATCATAGTCTTGAGTCATACAAGCGATCACCTGAGTTAACACGCTTCAAGAGGTACTTTTCTATGTTTCCGCTTTTAATTAGAAAATTATTGTTGCGTGATAAATCGAATGAGTACATACCAAGATCCTACGCAATGTTATTTCAAGCAAGGATTGGAATAACGATTGTGCTAGAGTCTAGGACTGATTAAAGATTTCAATTCTGGAATGCTTAGCACGAAAGTGAGTTTTTGACCGGGCCCGGGCAGATAATCTTTCAATGTATTGATTAGTTCATCACTTTTTGTATCAAAATCTAAAACATTTTCTCCAATGCATTCTACAATCTACTTATTGTTCTTAGCCTTTTTTTCCCTGCTATTTTATCAGTAAAAGAATGTTCATATTAGTATGAACATAAGGATTCATACTAGAGCACAAAATATATCATATCAAACAACATAAGGATTCATATCATACTACAAAAGATATCTAATCAGAGCAGAGAATATATTCAAATATAACAATAAAAGATTTATATCAGAGTACAGAAAAAATCATATCAGAAAAAGAGAAGATATCATATCAAACAACAAAAGACATCTACTATGAACACAACAAATATATAATCAGAGCATATAAGGATTCGTATAAGAGGACAAAAGATATCATATCATACAAAATAATGAGTCATATCAGACATCAAAATATGTCATATCAGTCTACATAAGGATTTATATCAGGAAAACTAGTATAAATAACAATTACTAGAAATTCATTTAAAAAAAAATATATAGGGTTTCGTATCTGAAAAAGAGAAAACAAGAGGTTTCATATTACAAAAAATGAAGCACACATCAACGAAATCATATAAGAAAATATAGAATTTCATAAAAAAAAAAAAAAAAAAAGGAATGGGGCTTACAAAGGAGATTGAAATGTCTTACCAAAAGTTGCAGATTGTTGATGTTTTGAACGCGAAGGAGTAGTCTTCACTGGAAGTTCTACTTTCTTTGTATTTGGATGGGTTTCATAATCTTCTTTAGTTGGTTTTTTCTCTTGTTCATGGGGTTGGTTTCTTCACTGGTTCGTGGAGGAAGTTTTGTGTTGAATCGGTAATGACGAAGACGTCGATCGACTGTAATACATATATAAATGAAGATGGACGTGGGTGATTGAATGCAGAAGGAAGATGGTGATCGGAGAACGTGGGTTAAGTAGGTAGAGAAGTAGATTGGTTTTGGGTAAAAGTTGGAGAGTAAAGTCATATGACTTACATGTGGTATAAAGTTAAATAACTATTGAGTGAGTCATTAAATGTGTGTTAACGGCTACTGAGTCAATTTATCGATTGCCAGGCATTTAAAACTAAATATGACATCATAACATATTATAAAACCATTAGTGCATTTTTTAATGAAATATTACTAAATAAAGTAAGGGTGCAAATTAGACAGTTCTTATACCATATACCCATTAGGTATATGTACCTAGTAGTTACTAGTAGCATCACCACTCTCACAATAAGAAAATAGCATACACGCGCCTCTTCTTCTTCTTCTTTTTCTTCAAAAACCCACTTTGTTCTTCTTCTTCAAAAATCACTTCTTCTTTATCGTCGCACTCCATTCGAAACCGCATTCAATCAAATATTCATCCAAAAACAGTTTCATCGAAGATCGACAATTGTATTTTCCGACGAATAACACCAAATACAACAGAAAAATATTCTTCTTCTTCAAAAATCACTTCTTTTTTTCAAAAATCACTCTTTCTTCTTAAAAAATCACTACCTCATAAATTATGAACTGAATTTGATGAATTTACGAAACCTTATTTTTCGTGATTTGATGTTTAGTAATGTATTAATGATGTATTTAGTAAATGTACAGTTGTTATAGCGAAAATTATATATATAGCAACATGTACATGATATAATTTATGCAAATTAAAATCAAAGAAATTCACTTGTTGATGCATTGACACCGATGAAATACTTCCTCTCCACCGAGGACTATACTTATTTCCCAACACTGCTCCTACGAGTGGTTTTATGAAAGGACTTGTTGAATGCTAATAATAATATAGATGGTTAATTGTTGTAATTGTGACTATGCGTACAATTTTGAGAGGATGCAAAAAGGGCAAAGGAAAAAAAAAAAAAAAAATCCCCATATTGCGTTTGGAATCAGCCAAATTACGAAAAGGGATGGTTTTATGATGAGAGAAGAATGTTACAACTATACCCAATGAATGAAATGAAGATGAAATGAGTTATAGCAAAAACAAAACGGAAAAAAGGAAAAAAGAAAAAAAGAAATGAAAAGAAAAGGTAGGGTTTTATCAAGCTGTGTGGTTTGTACTTTATGGTAGTAATAGTATTGAGTGAGTCCCCACCACCCATGTGCCCTCCTTCTGTCTCCACCAACTCCTGCCCCTCAATGATTGATTTCCTCTCTTTGCTCCCCTTCACTCCTACCCCTCTCCTCCTTTCCCCCAAACCCCTCCAAGAAAAACCCACTCAAAATAGTGAAGAAAATCCACAATACTGAGCCCAGCTGAGCTGAGACAAAAAAAAAAAAAAAAAAACCACTGTCAAGGGCTTTGAAATGAGCAATACAACCCAAGAAACAACCGCTTACTAGTAGTAGTAGTAGTATAGTATAGTCCCAATTCTTCTTGTTTCTGCTCCATCACTCTCAGCTTTTTGAATACTAGTTTGAAGGGTGTTGTGTAACCTATGTCATCGGCCTCAGCAGCAGAGGGGAACGGTAACGGGAACGGAGCAATTATTGACCCAAGTCAAAGGGTTGCTAATAATTCCAATAACGGGTCTGCTTTGGCGGTTAAGAAGCCGCCGGCGAAGGACCGGCATAGCAAGGTTGATGGTCGGGGTAGGCGCATTCGTATGCCGATTATATGTGCAGCTAGGGTTTTTCAGCTTACTCGGGAGCTGGGTCACAAGTCGGACGGTCAGACTATCGAATGGTTGCTGCGGCAAGCTGAGCCGTCGATAATAGCCGCCACTGGTACGGGGACTACTCCGGCGAGTTTCTCCACTGTTTCTGCCGCTTCAGGGCGAAATTCGGGTTCGTTATCGGCCCCCTTGGACCATAAGCCACCATCCCAGCAGCAGTTGATTGCACCGGCGCCGTTTATACTCGGGAAACGTCTCAGGTCTTCGAATGAAGATGATAGTTTGAATGACAAGGATGATGGTGCGGGTACTGTTGTGGGGCCCGCAGCTGTGGGTGGAGGGTTCTGGGCCCTCCCTGCCCGGCCCGACTTAGGGCAAGTGTGGAGTTTTGCTGCTGCGGCAGCTGCAGCGCAACCGGAGATGGTGGTGCCGACATTGGGTGGGCCGCAGCAGTCAAGCGTTGCGAGGTTTCTTCAGCAGGGCACTCCAATGGGGGAGGCGTCGGCAGCAAGATTAGGGAATTATCTGCCAATGGCTCATCAAGGCCACTTAAATTTACTTGCTTCATTATCTGGTCCTCCACCGCCTTCAGAACAAAGAGAAGGCGATGCTCGTTGAAATAGTACCTGTCATTCTATGCTGATTGTGGTTTTTCTCCGTTCTCGCTGTTAATATGTGTGTGCTTGTTTAGTGCTTTATGTTGTTGTATTGGTTTGATTTTGCCTCTGTTTAGAGGCGAGAATCTCTGATATATAAGTTTAGTTTGTGATAGAACCTGGTAAAAAGTTGCTCAAATGCGCTACTTTAAGGAGTTTGCTGCTGTTTCCATTTGTTGTAGTTTGTTAGTAGTCTGTTTGGATATTCATTTGAATGCTGTTTGGATAGAATCCAGCATCTTGTAATGTTCAGAGTGTTGTTATTCGTATTGCGGCGAAATGCAGCTGCTGAACAGCACTGTTAGGGCATGAAATGGCAAGGGCCAATTTCATTTAGTGATTTTGTGAAAGAACTAGTCAAATAATGAATTTATTCTTTCGTCTATTTTGTATAATTCATGTCTTACTTTTGTTTTATGTGCTTTGTGGTTTACATTGGTTAATCCTAATTGTAATGCATTACAATCTATTAAGTGTGAACTGTCGGTATGTATTAGAGATTTTAAACGAAAGGTAAGAGTTTAATGTTCGGGTAAAATATTGGAGCTTTATGAGGTTCTGAAGTTGAAATTGCACTTCAGTTGAAGTCTCTATGATACCAGGTAAATATTGGAGCTTTATATGATTCTAAAGTTGAAATTGCAAGTCAGTACAGTGGTTCTAGAATCTTGCATTTGTTTAAAATTTTTGTATCAGTCATACACCATCAAATCTTTGGTTTGAGCTATTGTTGCAAAGTTTAGACTGTGTGCTTGGAAATATTATTTGGTTAGTTAAGAGAATGAATTGAGCTTGGTCGAAAACTTGGAAGAGATATCCATATTCTGGCTAGGTTCTGTGAGTAAGCTCTTGCCAGCAATTGAAAAGGTATTTGTTGGAGCTGGTGTGGAGGATTGTTCTTGGAAAAGCATTTTTGTTAAGAATCATTTCTATGCTCAGTAAGCCTGTAATGTTTTTTCTGGATCAGCAGAAAGTCAAATTGGTGCAACTCTCTTGTCAAACTCTACCAGGATGAAGTGGTGAAACAATTGTGGATGCAGAAAGCAAGCATGGAAGATAACCATATTTACCAGTAATATCAGGCAAAGCTTTTGCTCAAGGAAATGATTGTGTAATCAATTGGAGTAGGGGGTCAGCTGGATATAGAATGCTGAGCCAAAGGTGCTATCTAGGTTTTGCGCTTTTCTTTGGAGGTGAAAATTGAGGAGCATTCTTTTCCAAGCTCACTTTTGCAGTAGTTCAAAACTGCAATATTTACCCTATACGGCCTTCAAGTACAGATTATGGTCATCCTTTCACATAAAAATATGCAGCTCTCTAATCTGGTGGTGAAATCTGATTTATGGCAATATATCTTATGTTAAGTTTCAGAACATATTTGGATATATTACTTCTTTCATGTGAAACATAGAGCTCCATAAGTGCAAGGACTTGTGAAGAAAAACACTGTAGGAACTAATACCAATGAGTGTGCAAAGTTTTTCAGCCTTGCATGTGCACTATGTATAACCTTTCTGGTTTGGTTTAAATCAATTTCTGGGATTCTTTTGAGGAGAGTTTTTTATTACAACATATATGAATGTGAACTGACCACTTCACCATATACCAGGTGGGAATTCTGTGAAAATGGCAGAGGAGCTGATATTGCTACTATATAGCCTCTTTTCTGCCCGTTATATGATGTCCAACTAGAAGAGGAAGCTTCAAACTATCATTTTGCATCAAATAGACACCGTTGATATTTCTGGCGAGACTCGCCAGGTGTATACTGTGAACAAGTTGAGAGTGGATAATTTCTGTTTTAAGGTTTATTGTTTTGGTGAAGATGGCAGGTTTCATGAATCTTTCTTTACTATTTGATACTGATGCGCCAGACTCTTCATGAGTTGTAGAATATGAACTAGTTAAGAGTGGATGATCTAAATTCTGGCCAAGTTTTGTTGTTTTGGGGGCACGCCAGGCCTTATGAATGTTTCTTTAGTTGGGGAAAGGAGGAAAGGATGGGATCAGCTAGTTCCCTTTCTAGGATGAGCTATAATTCTTTTGAGGAACAGGTAAGAACTAAGTTCAGTAAGTCAAACTCTATCCTGTCCTATAGTATTTTCTGCTTTTTCTTTTTTCTATAATTGTAAATAGCGGAGGATGTAGGATTTGAAAAGTTCTGTTACAAAAAGCTTAAACTTTTGAAACTATTTCTTCTTGTTCCATTTTGAAAGTATGAACTGCCTCATTTGTCGTTCTACATTATTTAATACACTGGCCTTTTCTTCGGCTGGACCGGGCCAAGAGCATGATGCTGAATAAGCATAATTTTCTTACTTTTATTATTGTTCTAGATCTCTTTTATGATTTATTTTAGGCTTTTACTTTACTTTTTTTAATATTTATGTGCACAGCTTATAGTTGTTAGAATCATATATGACTGAATGCAAAATCTACATTTTAACTGAATTTGATCATCAGATATATTCTTGGATAGTTTCTACAATTATGTAAGCAGATATTTGAGGCATAGATGTGTACTTGTGAACTGGATTATGTTCCCTCTTGCAACAGGTTATGAAAAGGGTACATTGTAAGTTAATGATGGTTTTCTGTTTTCGAAAGAAAAAAATGGTTTAGGTTTTTCTTTTCTCTTTTCTTCTTCCTCTGGAGTTTTCCTTTTCATCATAGAGGCATGGTGTGCTAACACTTGGTTTAAACATGGAAAAAGTCGATTGCCTAATACTATTTTGATGTATCTTGAATCTTGAGGAATTCTCTTGTTCTATTCAGTTATTCATTTCTACCAGATTTCAAATTGGAAAAGAACAGTTTTCAGAAGTTCCATTGTAAGCAACCATTTTCCTGATTATGCTGAAATTTTACCTGTTTGTGCTCTCTGTTAATACTATCACTGAAGTTTAATGGACAAGGCCAATACCTCTACTATGTTTTTCTAAATTTTGTAACTTTCAGGAAGGAGGAACCTAGTATAAAGCTGTTTACTCTTACAACTTGTTATAACTTTGTAGGATGATTAGCTATTCCTCCTCAGGCCAATACCACAAGCATTATGTTTGTGGTTGTATCTTTATACTCCGGATCTCCTGGTCTCCTTGATCCCCTTCCTGGTCTCTCTCGATAAAAGTAAAAAAGAGAGAAATCTATTGTCATTTTTTTATTGGAGGGGATCAGGAAGGGGACCAGAAGATTCGGAGTGGTATCTTTACTAATTTCTTTAATGATGTTTAAATTTCAAGCTTTTGCAGTTGTGGTAAGAGCTTGTATTCCATCGTATGGGAACGTTAAATTGCTTCAGCCATTTTGTGTTTTTTTCAATGCAAACTCATTTTTTTAAAGGTTGGTATATTCATGCTAGTTTTAGGCTTCTAGCTGTGTTTCTGGAACGTACTCACTGGTACGTCTTCTTTGGCCAATGTTATTTCTTACTCCGTCTCAAAAGAAATCTTGTTTATAATGCTGTTTATTTATTTATTTATTTTTGGTGCAATGAAAGAGGCCTACGGCCTAATCTAACTCTGTAGCCACTGCATTGCTTGAGCTACTCCTTGCGCATCTAACGGCAGCCAACGAGGGTCTATGTCTGGTGGTTCCTTCAATCTTGAGAAATCTCTTGGTTGTTTAGATGCCAATGTCGCAAGACAGTCCGCCACTCTGTTGGCCTCTCGCCAAACATACCAAACTTGTATTTCCCAATCCCTCAGCAGAAGGCCCTGAATAGCTCTTATCAGGTTTCCCTTGTTCACCGTTCATCTCTACTGGCTTAGTCATCATGTGTTCACTGTTCATCTCTGCTGCCTTAGTCATCGTGTGTACTGCCTCCAAGCAATCTGATTCCAATTCTATAATCCGGTAACCCACTTCCCACCGCACAAACGCCAATGCTCCATATGAAGCCCAGCACCCACTCGCCTCTGTCGTTCCGTAGTACTCCTCCCGCTGCTGCCGTTCCTAGGCCAGACACTGCTGTGTCAACATTCAGTTTTTTGCCTGAGTTCATGTAATTTCCGAACATGCAAGGATAGTTTGTATTATCATTAATTATGGCAAAAAGTATAGTTTAACATTTGATGGGTTAAAATCCTTAAAATTTTAAAATTTTTTGAGTAATTTTAAATTAGTCAGATGAAAAATATAGTTTCGTAGTTCTCCTCCCGCTGTTGCTTGTTTCTCTTCCTTTTGAATTCTTTGCTGCATATTCTGTATCAGGGTTGCAACTCTTTCTTCAATTTTTTAAAATTTTTAAACCTTCCATATCTTGAGTAGATCTAAGTTCATCCAAATCATCCCCGACATTATTTGATAACTTCTCTAGGATAATATACCATCATTCAACTTCTACAACTTTGTAGGCATATCCTGTTTTTGATTTGAGTAACACGGGGTTTCAGAAAATATAATAAAATGTTCAGCATTTTAGGTTTCACAAAAAAGGAGATAGGATTTATAGTTTTACTATAAAAGTTAGGATAGTGTTATATCATGGTTTTTTTTTTTTGTTATTGAACGTTCTCATTTTTTTTAAAAAATTCTTTATTTTGTTAAGAATCGCTCTCTTAATTCTTATTTCTCGTTCACTTAATGTTTATCTTCCGCCCCTCCTATTATTACCTAACTGCCCTTAATCAATTTACTAAAAATTTTATAAGTCCTTTCTTAATTTATCAAAAATTTATAAAAATTATTATTAAAGTAGAATAGATGAGCGGAATTATAAATGATTTTTTTTTTGTATTTTTAGTAAATTAATTAAGGGTAGTTAGGTAATTTAATATATTAATATATTTTATATTTAAATATTATAATTGGTATTTCTTAATTTAAGGATAATTTGGGTATAAAAGAGGCACGAAATAACAAAATAGAAAGCGTGAAAATAAGTCTTTACTAAAAGTTATTATGAGAATTGTTGATAGCAAAGATACTCTTTTGGTGGAGAGAATTTCCTTCTCTTATCCGCAGAATTAGAGAGATTGTAATAAGATTATCAATCCAGTTCCTTCAATCCAATTGTAGAAAGATTTGATATTTCGTGTTATAATTAGTTTTTGTAATTTTTGCATGTGTAAATTTTAGGATTTTTCATGGAAATTTATAGCCTTCAAAACTAGTTTGAAAAATCATTTTAATGCACCAACTATGTATTTTTGAAACTTGCATCTTAATTTTAAAGAAACACCATCATCATGATTCTTGCAACTGGGAGTGTTTTGAGTCAAATTAAGATGTTTAATTGGTTAAATATTAAATTTTTCTTAAGAACTAACGATTACTTGCATAAATTTTTTTTTTTTTTTTCGAAAAGATTGATTCTTCGAATGTTTGAATTGCTGAAATTTTGGAGAAAATAGATTTTCATCCAATAAAACATCTAAGAAATAAAATAATCTCAGTTAGGGATTGTTTATAACAATTTTGAGATTAGTCTTGATGTTTTTTAAGGTAACTCAATGTTCTTATTACTTTCTTATTTATCAAAAGTACACAAATTATACTTGAAGGAAAACTGAATAAGCCCGGGCTAAATCAAAAACCTCACTTTCGTACAATGTATTCCAAAATCGGAAGCTTTCGACCAAGCTCAGGCTCAAATTAGTTTACCCATGAACGGATCTTGGCTTATACTTATTTAATTTATTAATCGGGACACAAAAGATTCGATCTTTAATTAAAGCGGAATGTTTAAAGATACTACCTTTTGAAGCGAAATCCCTTGCCTAAAGAAAAATCCAATCTTTGTTGCGATTTCCACAAAGAATCCGAAGAATGACTCCAATACAAACTCCGAAATAGTGTGGGCTATTGTCTACGGAGTTACCCACGGCAAATAAATGAAAACCCAAGAAACTTGCTCTGGAAGAAAACTCAAAAACCCATGAAAACCGAAAAACTGCTGCTGCCCAGATTTTATAAAAATTGCTGCGCAAGTCACCGGATTTTCTAAGACAAAAAATGACCACCGAGCTGATCTAATCCGGTCCCGATCTGTACAGCCCAGCTTCACGGATCACTCAATCAGAAGATCGACGTGAAGACCAGGCCGGCTCAGGGCACCGAAGAAAAACCAGTGCCGGGTTTTCCTGCTGCAGTAGCGCCATGACTTTCGACCGGAAAAACTGGACAGCGGCGCAAAAAAAACGAACAGCCGGCGACTTAATAAGGGATAATCCGGGCAGCTTGATGACTGAGTTTCTCCGAAGAAGAAAGTTGTCTTAGCTGACTT
The DNA here is from genome assembly GCA_030378225.1 of Knoxia roxburghii. Taxonomy (NCBI): domain Eukaryota; kingdom Viridiplantae; phylum Streptophyta; class Magnoliopsida; order Gentianales; family Rubiaceae; genus Knoxia; species Knoxia roxburghii. The sequence continues at coordinate 35,434,954 of CM059415.1, read as the reverse complement.
CGAGAAGAAGCTTCGATGAGGAAGACGAAGTTCTCACTCTAAGCTAAACTTTCTCACTCTAGCCTTTTCTTGGCTGCCAAGTTTCTTAATGTTTTCTTGCCCAATAAGTTGTATTTATAAGGAGCTTCTAAGGAGACCTAATGGCTCTCGAGTTAGGCCTTTTAATTTGACTTTCGTTGACCGCTAAGTCTTCCCGACTAATCAACTCCAATCGACCCATTTAAATTAATTTATTTAACCCACTTTGTTAATTTAATTTAATCGAACTCTTAGAATTAATTAATTCAAAATAGAATTAATTTCTAAATTCACTTTGTCGATTAAATATTAATTAAACCTTTTGGATTAATTAATTTACCTTGTCGATTAGTCAAATGCATAATCGGTCGTACCACTAACGGACCAATTATGGAACTACCGCTCGAAAACGACTTTACATCGCGCCATTATATTTTATTCTATCTCCCCACATTAAAGATCTAGCGCTCGTCGATTTATCAATTTACTGACAAATTAATTCACCAACTTCTTGGTTTCTGAGATTAGTACCACTCGTCCTTTTATTATACCGAACATAAAGTTCACCGGCCGGGTTTAGTATAATAACCTTACGAGCTCATCTCGGGAGCACCATTAACCCAGCGAACCGGTACGTGGATTCCTCCGACTAGCAACGGCACGTAAGAAGCTAAACACCGCATACCCAACCTACCGAGGAATAGGCCTCAATCGACCGCACCTTTGGCAAATCAAAGCATGCGATATCCAACCTTCACGCCCGTCCCAATCTCGGGATTGAGAGACGAAATACTAGGACCGAATTGACTACGCCGATCAGTATAAGTCAATTCTATCCAAACTGGTCGTGCTCAATATGCCCCGGGCATATCCATGTGATTTAAACTAGTTTAGATAAACTAATTTCCAAACCACACAATAACCTATACCGATAGTATGTTCAGACTATCTCGGTTACGAGCATACTTTTTATATATCAATACTTTTGTTGGATTGCGTTTAGGCATTTAATTCTAAATTAAATGGCGGAATTCCTAAACGCTAAAGGATTCGGGTCTTACCCTCGATGCGTAATCGGTTGTGCAGCCGCCTGGATCCTTTGGGAAGATTGCGTTCAACACCACAGAACAATTCAAGCGAATTGTCTCTACGTTCTTGCACTGGAGTTCTCTCAGAACCGGTGCTAGCCCCAAAATTTTGCCTGTTTAGAGAAAACGTTTTTCTCTTTGTGGGAAGAATAATTTTTCTTTTCTTGGAAGAACCTCTCTCCTGAAGTCCGATCTATCGTTAAAAAATTTCAAACGTATATTTTAAAAACTGAGTCTGTTAAAACTTTTTTAACAGACTCCAGATACTTCTCTGATTTTAGAGAAGTATCTGTTTTAATTAATTATAAATAATAATTAATAATAATTAATTAATTATTTACTGAGTTGGGTTTTACCAACACCATGGATCAACCCATTGATCCATGGATCAGGCTGATGGGTCAAGAACCTTAATTCACAATTAGGTCCCTTGATTTATCAGCTCAACTCAATTCTTCCCAGGTAATTAATTAACTTTTAATTAATACCATAAAACTCTTCAATAATATTTAATTAAACCATTTAATTAAATATTATCTATTTAAGTATAACTCTTATACTTATAACAGGCAATTTTAATTAATTCTGAATCATCGAACTCACTTATGTGCGATCCTGTAGGCCCATTCCAAATTGACAATGAATAAATTAATCTCATTAATTAATCCATAAATCATTAGTGGTCTCTAGCAAGACATAATGACTACACAATTCAGAACGGAGGGTCGAATGGTGATTCAACACAACCTTCCGAGCATACTACGTAATGTCCTCTACACTGATATCCAGTTTAGCATAAGGCATGGAACCAATCATCCTTATATAGCTAAACGTTTTACTTGATCTCTTAGTGACACTGAACTTAATCAAGCAAATGATAACCCTTATCATTTCTTGGGCACGGCCATGCACTTCTCAGTTCACTATCAAGCGGCCAAGATATCATCTCTCATTTAAGAGAGACTTGTAGTCCCATCACTTCACCTACATACCTTAGCGTGACTCATAGTGTACCCAATCATACCCGTACTTGGCAACCTGTTACGGTCCCGTTAGGCATATGTCAAAGCACACTCTAATTCACCTAAGACTATGCAGTGATTTCTGGTCTAAGGATCCTCGTACGAGTACTACTCAAAAGAATCACTCATGATCTAACAGTCCATGGAGTGTTTCTTTTGGCGGATCGATTTCATAAAATTCAATATGCACAAGAATATAATTTCATGAAATTAACTCATCAGATAAATAATCAATCAAACGACAAATGTCTTATTTACATAAATAACCCTCAAAGTTTATTTACATAAATAGCCCTCACTTAGGGCATATACACCAACAATCTCCCACTTGCCCGTTGAAGGGCTATGTCCTAAACTGTTTAAGACCAAGCTCTATTACATGTCTATCAAATTTTGACTGTGGTAGAGCTTTTGTGAGAGGATCTGCTACATTGTCGTCTGACCCTATTTTGCACACTTTCACATCTCCTCGATCAATGATCTCTCGGATGAGGTGAAACCTTCTGAGTATATGTTTGGTTTTCTGGTGTGACCGAGGCTCCTTAGCTTGTGCGATGGCCCCGTTATTGTCACAGAAAAGTTCTATCGGATCTTGGATACTCGGTATCACTCCGATGTCTGACACGAACTTTCTTAACCAAACAGCTTCCTTTGCAGCATCGGATGCAGCAATGTACTCAGACTCTGTTGTAGAATCGGCTGTTGTATCTTGCTTTGAGCTTTTCCAACTTATTGCACCACCATTCAGACTAAACACGTAGCCTGATTGTGACTTCATGTCATCTTGATCTGTTTGGAAAGCAGCATCAGCGTAACCTTGTACGATGAGCTGTTCTTGTCCTCCATACACTAGCATCAATCCTTTAGTCCTTCGCAAGTACTTTAGGATTGCTTTGACTGCAGTCCAATGATCTGTTCCTGGATCTTGTTGGTATCTGCTAGTCATGCTCAGTGCATGTGCGACATCCGGGTGGGTACATAACATGGCATACATGATAGATCCTATTGCCGAAGCATATGGTACTCTACTCATTGTATCCCTCTCCTCTCTTGTTGAAGGACCTTGGTTCTTCTTCAAGAGAAGGCCATGTCTAAATGGTACCTTACCATTTTTGGAGTTAGACATATTGAACCTCTTCAATATTTTGTCTATGTACCCTTCTTGACTTAGTCCTAGAAGCCTTTTTGACCTATCTCTATAGATCTTGATACCTAGTATCATTTCGGCTTCTCCTAAGTCTTTCATAGAAAATACAGTCCCCAACCATTGTTTGATGTCTTTCATCATGGGAATGTCATTTCCTATGAGTAGGATGTCGTCCACATATAGGACAAGGAAAACTATCTTGCTCCCACTAACCTTCTTGTAAACACAAGGCTCATCTTCGTTCTTTATGAAGCCGTAACCTTTTACTGCCTCGTCAAAACGAAGATTCCAACTCCGAGATGCTTGCTTTAGTCCGTAGATGGACCTCTGAAGCTTGCATACACGATTTGGATGCTCTTGATCGATGTATCCCTCGGGTTGTTTCATATAAACATCCTCGAGTAGGTTTCCATTCAGGAAAGCCGTCTTAACATCCATCTGCCATATCTCATAGTCATAATATGCAGCTATGGCGAGCATAGTCCGAATGGACTTGAGCATCACGACAGGGGAGAAGGTTTCATCATAGTCTATACCATGAGTCTGTCTGAAACCTTTAGCCACTAGTCGTGCCTTGAAGATCCCGCCAGGTTTTAACTTGAAAATCCACTTGCAATCGACAACCTTTGTCTGAACAGGAGGATCAATCAAAGTCCAAACTTTATTGTCCCTCATGGATTGCATTTCAGATTCCATTGCTTGTAGCCATTTATCTGAATCTGGACTTTCTAAAACCTGTTTGTAGTTCACGGGCTCATTAGAGTCCATCAAGATCAAATCTTGATCGTCAGTTACGAGAAATCCGTATCTCTCAGGTTCATGACGAGATCTACTAGACCTTCTAGGTTCTTGTGTTGTTGACTCAGGCTGCTCATCTTCATGAGTTCCCATGTCAACTTCCATCTCAGTTTCTGTAGATCGTTCTACATTCTCTTGTGGTTCTGGAACTTCTCCGAGTTCTATTCTACTCCCACTATCTTTCTTGTAGAGAAAATCTTTCTCTAAGAAAGTGGCTCCCCGAGCAACAAACACTTTGTTCTCAGTTGGATTGTAGAATTGATATCCTTTAGTTTCCTTAGGATATCCCACAAACAGGCATTTGTCAGTTTTAGGTTCAAGCTTACTACTTTGTAAACGCTTTACATGAGCTTGACAACCCCAAACTCGTAGATATGACATATAGGGTTTTTGACCCGTCCACATCTCATATGGAGTCTTATCTACTGCCTTAGATGGAATACGATTTAGTAAGTAGGCAGCTGAAAGGAGGGCATAACCCCAAAAGGACATAGGGAGAGTCGCTTGGCCCATCATAGATCGAACCATATCTAATAAGGTCCGATTCCTCCTCTCGGATACACCATTCCATTGAGGTGTTCCTGGCGGAGTCAGCTGTGAAATAATTCCACACTGTTTTAGATAGCCATCGAACTCATCATTAAGGTATTCACCTCCCCGATCAGAGCGAATAGCCTTAATCCTTCTATTTAACTGATTTTCTACTTCATTTTTAAACTCTTTGAACTTTTCAAAAGTTTCACTTTTATACCTCATTACGTAGACATAACCATATCTACTATAGTCATCGGTAAAAGTCACGAAGTATTCAAATCCACCTCTGGCTTGTGTGCTCATCGGTCCACATACATCTGTATGTATTAGTGCCAATAGCTCACTAGTCCTCTCGCCTTTCTTGCTGAAAGGACTCTTCGTCATTTTGCCTTGCAAACAGGGTTCACATGTGTCATATGATTCGAAATCAAATGAACCAAGCACTCCATCCTTATGAAGTCTTTGAACTCGTTTCTCATTTGCATGGCCTAGACGACAGTGCCACAGATATGTTGGACTTAAATCAGATTGAATTAATTTGGCTTTCTTTTCAATGTTATATACCGGTTTCTCTTGGGTCAAATCCAAGATATATAGGCCATTGCACAAATTTGCAATTCCATATAAAACATCTTTTTGATATAAAGACAACGATTTATTACCAATAATAAAACGAAATCCTTTAATATCCAAACAAGAGATTGAAATAATATTCCTACTCATAGTAGGCACATAATAACAATTCTCTAATACAATGTTTAAACCGGAAGGCAAAGACAAAATGTAATCTCCAACTTCAACGGCTGCAACTCTTGCCCCGTTGCCTACTCGGAGATCTACTTCGCCTTTCTTTGTCATCCTTCTATTGCTCAGTCCCTGCACATCAGTACAAATGTGAGCCCCACAACCGGTATCTAATACCCATGAGGTGGACATAGAAAGATTAATCTCAATAACAAAGATACCTGAAGCCGAAGGATTCTGTTTCTTCTCTTCAAGAAACAGCTTGCAGTTTCTTCTCCAATGCCCCTTCTGATTGCAATGGAAACATACTGCGTCCTTCTGAGCATTTTTCTTAGCAGGAGGAGTTTGAGGCTGAGCCTTAGGAGCAGTCTTACTGCGAGGCTTCTTGTTTTCAGCAACTTTTGCCTTGCCTTTAAACTTTCTCTTGTTGCCCTTACCCTTTTCCACAACAAGTACTGGCGTTGCCTTCCGAAGGGTTTGCTCAGTATTTTTAAGCATTCCATGGAGCTCAGGAATTGTCCTCTCCATGTTATGCATGTTGTAGTTCACCACAAAGTCATTGTAATCATCAGGCAGTGAAGCCAAGATGATGTCAATGGCTAACTCTCTAGAAAGAGGTGCATTTAATCTCTCTAGGGTATCAATATACCCCTTCATCTTGATCAAATGCGTGCTTACTGACGAACCCTTCGCCATCTTGCACGAGATCAATGCTTTTATCGTAACGAACCTTTCGTTACGGGCTTGTTCACGGAACATTTCCGTTAGTGACACATAAATTTGGAACGCTTCCGAATTCATGAATTGTTTCTGAAGCTCGCCTGACATAGTCGCGAGCATCAGACATGTCACGTCATCGGAATCGCTTTTCAGCTTTTCCCATGCTCGTTGAACCGCAGCCGTAGCATTTACTGGTGGTTCAGGTAAAGCAGCGTCTAAGATATTTAGCTTCCTTTCTTGTTTGAGAACGATTCTCAAGTTTCTTTCCCAATCTAAGAAGTTTGGACCAATAAGCTTTTCTTTGTCCAAAATACTTCTTAGAGTGAGATTAGATGTATTAGTGCTAGTAGATGCCATTTCTACAAAAGAAAATGCAAAATATTAGAATGAGTTTTTAAAATATTTTCCACAATAGCCAAAATTGAAATCCCAAACAATTTTGTGTTGGTGCTAGATTGTGGGCCGAAAATCCACAAAGAATCAACCCCAGTCTTGCTTTGGCAAGTATCGTAGGGATTGGGCTCTTTTGGTAGGCAACGTTCAAATCACATCCCTATGTAATTTAACGATTTCCAATTGCATCACTATGCAACTTTTCGGTGATAGGATGAACATTCCAAATGTTTGACACCATCCTATCTTTGCAAAATTAATCCCTAGTCAACTTATCGGGTCAAGCTAGGATTAATTTTCCCAAGTTAAACCATCCCTTAAGGCATCACATCAATAGACACCCACACAGTTTTTCCATAACAAGTGGTAGTGATAAAGTCGAGCATCTAATACCCAAACAGTTTTTCCACTCATTAATGGTAGTGATAAAGTTGGGCACTATTATGTGACAACCCGCCGCACGAAGAAAACCTGAGGCCCTTGGGCTCTCCAAGTCCACCAGACGTTCAACGCTCAAGCGGGCCCCCAAGTATGGAAGCAAAATCAACTCGGGTTTTTGGGATTTTAGTTTGATCGGCTTAACATGCATTGTCGTTTTCATTCATTCACAAAACATAAAATTGCGATAATGCGATGAATTGGGCTCTAATCTATTACAGGGCCTTTTAACAAAAAAAAACTTCTTTTTGGGCCTTCATTATGGGCTTCCGTTCCTGGGCTCCACCATGGACTCCTTCGGAACCTCCTTTTGGGCCTAACTATTACATAATTATTTAATAGGCACGCAGGCCCAATATTAAAATGGCTCGCAGGCCCAAAATTTTAAATAATAAATTTTAAGCCCAATTCATGCATAGAAAAACACACAATTGCATATGCTTCATACAAGCCAATTTTATTAGGCCGAATCATTTAATTAGGGATTGTGTAACTCTTACACTATTAAAATTGATCGTGTCATGATCAATTTTAATCAATCCCATGTTCATTCATTTTAATCGAATGATGCATGAACATGCTAGCATAATTATGATGGTTCACATAAAATTTAAACAATTTAAATTTAAGCATCATAAGTAAACTAAAATAAATAAATAACAATTAATTAATCTAATTAATTATTTATTTATTTATCTTTTCTAATTATCCTAATCTAATTAAGATAATTTATTTCAAAATTTAAACTTATAGGATAAAATTCTAAATTAATCCTATCTTTATCTAATAAGATTATTTAATTAAAATCTTATTAAATAAAATTCAGAAAACTTTTAAAATTTTAATTTTCTGAAACTCTTGGGGTCATTTCGTAAATAACCGAAATTCTGGGCTTAGGGTTTAAAGGAAAAAAAAACTTCTGGGGTTGTTTTGCAAAATTTTAAAACAATTTTAAAAAGGCTGGCATTTCCGAGATTATGGAGTGCGGCGGGGGCAATTTGGTCATTTCACCCAATTAGGGCACCAGCCTCCCGCCGCCTCCTTTCTTCTCCGGCAAACATGCCCTCGGGTTCCTGGCCGGCGTCCTTGAATCCCGGCGACACTCGCCGTTCATCTCATCCGGCTCATCCGACCGATCGTGACCTTCCCAACAAAATGAAGATCTCCGTCCGAAGAAAACCACGAAGAAGCGATCTTCGTCTTGGCGTCTAACGCCAGTTCGAAAACCGCGACTCCGATGCCCCTTTCCCGGCGTCCGGAAAAGAGAACTCAGCGGCGACCTTCGCCGCTGTTGTTTTCTCCATCAGTCGGTTTCCGATAACCACAATACATATAACCCCTGCATCGTCAAAATCAAAACCCATATGTTTTCAGTGAACACAAAACCAGTCAAAAACGTTTTTCCGGCAAATCAACATATAAACCCAGATTTCCGGCCAAAAAAAAACGAAAACTATTCAGCCCAGCAAAGATTTTAATCAAAAACCGACCAAACCGAATCACTTTAGGCTAGTTTCGAAACCCTTATCCCAGAAACTATTTCAATCGGAAAAGAAAGGAAGAATCCCGTCTGTTTTCGAAAACTCCAAATGCCAAAAAAAAATCAATTTAGTCCAGAATTATGAAATCAACAATCCAGCCAAACAATTTGGTAACCCAGAAAAACGGAATTCAAACAACACCAAAAAAAAATCAATTTCCGGGTAAATCCCGTTTTTCCGGCGAACTTTCGGCCGGCCGGAACAATTCCGGCGAGTCTTCCCAGAAAACAGGCGACTTCAAAGCAGCAACTTTTTTTTTTCTTTAAAACCGTTTTCAAGGAAAAAAAAAAAACTTATACCACAAAATTAACCTCGCTCTGATACCACTGTTGGTTTACGTTTAGGCATTTAATTCTAAATTAAATGGCGGAATTCCTAAACGCTAAAGGATTCGGGTCTTACCCTCGATGCGTAATCGGTTGTGCAGCCGCCTGGATCCTTTGGGAAGATTGCGTTCAACACCACAGAACAATTCAAGCGAATTGTCTCTACGTTCTTGCACTGGAGTTCTCTCAGAACCGGTGCTAGCCCCAAAATTTTGCCTGTTTAGAGAAAACGTTTTTCTCTTTGTGGGAAGAATAATTTTTCTTTTCTTGGAAGAACCTCTCTCCTGAAGTCCGATCTATCGTTAAAAAATTTCAAACGTATATTTTAAAAACTGAGTCTGTTAAAACTTTTTTAACAGACTCCAGATACTTCTCTGATTTTAGAGAAGTATCTGTTTTAATTAATTATAAATAATAATTAATAATAATTAATTAATTATTTACTGAGTTGGGTTTTACCAACACCATGGATCAACCCATTGATCCATGGATCAGGCTGATGGGTCAAGAACCTTAATTCACAATTAGGTCCCTTGATTTATCAGCTCAACTCAATTCTTCCCAGGTAATTAATTAACTTTTAATTAATACCATAAAACTCTTCAATAATATTTAATTAAACCATTTAATTAAATATTATCTATTTAAGTATAACTCTTATACTTATAACAGGCAATTTTAATTAATTCTGAATCATCGAACTCACTTATGTGCGATCCTGTAGGCCCATTCCAAATTGACAATGAATAAATTAATCTCATTAATTAATCCATAAATCATTAGTGGTCTCTAGCAAGACATAATGACTACACAATTCAGAACGGAGGGTCGAATGGTGATTCAACACAACCTTCCGAGCATACTACGTAATGTCCTCTACACTGATATCCAGTTTAGCATAAGGCATGGAACCAATCATCCTTATATAGCTAAACGTTTTACTTGATCTCTTAGTGACACTGAACTTAATCAAGCAAATGATAACCCTTATCATTTCTTGGGCACGGCCATGCACTTCTCAGTTCACTATCAAGCGGCCAAGATATCATCTCTCATTTAAGAGAGACTTGTAGTCCCATCACTTCACCTACATACCTTAGCGTGACTCATAGTGTACCCAATCATACCCGTACTTGGCAACCTGTTACGGTCCCGTTAGGCATATGTCAAAGCACACTCTAATTCACCTAAGACTATGCAGTGATTTCTGGTCTAAGGATCCTCGTACGAGTACTACTCAAAAGAATCACTCATGATCTAACAGTCCATGGAGTGTTTCTTTTGGCGGATCGATTTCATAAAATTCAATATGCACAAGAATATAATTTCATGAAATTAACTCATCAGATAAATAATCAATCAAACGACAAATGTCTTATTTACATAAATAACCCTCAAAGTTTATTTACATAAATAGCCCTCACTTAGGGCATATACACCAACAACTTTAACCAATAACGGTATCTAATGTGTCTGTCCACACCCCATTATCTAGTTCTATGATATAAAGGAACAAATTTATACTGAAACAAAATGATATATCAACTGTGGATATTAGTTTTTGATACAAGCCATAACTTTTCTGTATTCAAAACTAACAATCTCCCACTAATACTCAAAGCTATGCTAAGAAGTACAAAAACTGTCCAACCCGCTATTACACTGCTGTCATATTGAAATCTCCAGAACACCTTTAAGCTCACTCACATGGCTCCCTCAAGAATCTAACTCCCATGCCCTCCACATGTCTCTCAAAGACCTTTGGGGTCAATGGATTGGTGAAAGGATCTGCAAGGTTGTCATCTGAAGCTATCTTGGCCACAATCACGCCTCCCCTCTTTACGATCTCTCATATCAGGTGGTACTTGCGCTCTATGTGTTTACTCGCCTTATGGGCTCGTGGTTCCCTTGAGTTAGCAACTGCACCATTGTTATCACAATAAACTGTGATATACCTAGGCAACTCAGGAGCCACATCTAAGTCCATCAGGAAGCTCCTGAGCCATACAGCCTTTTTCGCTGCCTTTGAAGAGGCAACGTACTCAGCCTCCATGGTAGAGTCCGCCACGCATTTCTGCTTGACACTCTTCCATACTGTGGTTCCACCTCCTAGAGTAAACACAAACCCAGAGGTAGACTTACTCTTGTCCAAATCACCTTGAAAGTCCGAATCTGTGTAACCCAATAGTACAAGCTCCTGCGCTCTATAAACTATGATATAATCTCTTGTCCTGCGCAAGTACTTGAGAATGCATTTTACTGTCTCCCAGTGAGCCTTCCCAGGGTTACTCTGATATCTGCTAACCATGCCAACGGCAAAGCAAATATCAAGCCTCGTGCACAACATAGCATACATGAGGCTACCCACTGCAGAAGCATAGGGTACTGCCTTTATGGCATCTATCTCCTCAGCAGTCTTAGGACACTGCTCCTTAGATAAATGCACTCCATGCCTGAAAGGTAGTGAACCCTTCTTGGAGTTCTGCATGTTAAAACGGGCTAGAATCGTGTCTATATAGGATGCCTGAGAGAGAGTCAGAGAACGTCTCCTACGATCTCAAATAATCTTAATCCCAAGGATATGTCCAGCCTCTCCCAAATCCTTCATATCGAATTTCCTGGACAGCCATGCCTTTACGTCTGACAACACCTTCTTACTGTTGCCAATAAGAAGGATGTCATCTACGTAAAGTACGAGGAACACCACCATATCACCATCACGCCTGCGATAAACACACTGCTCATCCTGACACTGAGTGAATCCATAGGACTGGATCACCTCATCAAAACAGATGTTCCAAGATCTGGATGCTTGCTTAAGTCCATAAATGGACCTCCTAAGCCTGCATGCCTTGTGCTCTTGGCCCTTAACAATGAAGCCCTCTGGTTGCTGCATAAAGATGGTCTCCTCAAGACTTCTATTAAGGAAAGCTGTCTTGACATCCATCTGCCAAATCTCATAATCCATATGAGCAACTATGGCCAAGAGAATCCGAATTGACTTAAGCATAGCTACTGGGGAAAAGGTCTCCTCATAATCGATCCCTTCTTTCTGAGTATACCCCTTCGCCACAAGCCTAGCCTTGAAGGTCTCAACCCTCCCGTCAGATCCTCTCTTTCGCTTGTAAACCCATTTGCACCCAATAGGCCTAAACCCATCAGGAAGGTCTATCAGCTCCCAGACTTAATTTGAGTCCATAGAACCCATCTCAGCAATCATCGCTCTCTGCCTAGAATCTGCATCTTTATCCTGGAGAGCCTCATTGTAGTTAACTGGGTCTGGTTCATGAGGGGCAGGGATAAAGTCTGAAGACTCACCCAAACCCATGTACCTCTCGGGCTGTCTCACAACCCTCCCACTACGATGAGGCACAGCCTGTGCAAGAGCATCATCTGTGATAGTGTGTGCAGTCTCTTGTGGTGTGTCTTCCTGTACTTGTGCATCTGGAATAATGGACTGACTTCTAAGCTCTTCCAATACTACCTTGCTACTTGACTTGTGATCTAAAATATAGTCCTCCTCAAGAAATCTAGCATTGGTGCTGATCACCACCTTCTGATCCTGAGGACTATAAAATAAACCATCTCTCGTTCCTTTGGGATAGCCTATAAACAGCATAGCCTTGGATCTCGCCTCTAACTTGCCTGCATCTGCCGCGAGCACATGTGCTGGACAACCCCATATTCTGAGATGTCTCAGACTAGGCTTTCGCCCATTCCACAACTCTGATAGGGTCGAAGACACAGACTTAGATAGCACAAGGTTGAGGATAAAACATGCTGTCTCCAAGGCATAACCCCAAAACGAGATAGGTAACTCACTGTAACTCATCATCGATCTAACCATCTCCATAAGAGTCCTGTTCATCCTCTCTCCGACACCATTCTGCTGGGGTGTGCCAGGTGCAGACAACTGGGTCTAAATACCCTCCTCTAACAAATAGGATCTAAATTCACTAGAGAGGTATTCGTCACCGCGATCATATCGCAAGGCCTTGATACTCTTACCCAGATGGTTCTCCACCTCTGCTTTGAATTCTCTGAACTTGCCAAAGCATTCAGACTTGTGGCGCATCAGGTATATGTATCCATATCTAGAGTAATCATCCGTGAAAGTCACGAAATACTCATAACCACCTCTAGCCTGAACTGACATAGGCCCACACACGTCAGAATGAATCAGTTCTAAAACCTCCTTGGCCCTATACCCCTTTGCCTTGAAAGGCCTCTTGGTCATTTTACCCTCCAAGCAGGACTCACAGGTCGAATAGCTGTCAATATCTAGTAAGTCTAAAGACCCACTCTTGACCAACCTTTGAATCCTACTAAGGTTGATGTGACCTAGTCTCAGGTGCCAAAGATAAGTCTGATTCAAAGGGGAAGCCTCTTTTCTCTTATTATGATTCGGTGATGAGTTACTAGTTTCTGTGTTTTGCATTACTGGGGAGTATGTCTTAATTAAAAACAAATTGTCAACTAATGTACCGGAACATATAAGTTTCTGGCCTTTTCTAATAAATATATATATATATATATCTATCAAAAAAACACACTTATAACCATCCAAAACAAGTTTAGAAACTGAAAGTCAGTTCTTGCGAAAACTGGGTACATAAAGACAATCTCTCAACAATAAAGTAGAGTCTGAAAAATAAAGACATAAAACTCCCACTGCAACAACAGAAACTCTGGTAGTATCCCCAAGGTAGACCTGCAACTCTACCTCTCTAAGCAGCCGGGTCACTTGGAACCCCTACAAAGAATTACAAACGTGATCAGTGGCTCCTGAATCCACACACCAAGTATATGTGAGAATCGCCACTAAACACGTCTCAGTGACTAGGGTGAAAGATTTTGGTAGGATCTGGGTTTGTACCTGCTCGATTTACCACGCAACAAAAAATTCTAATAAAAGCGGAACTATAGAATAATACCTTTGAAGTGTGCACCTGGTGAATCTCTTGTATGCCACAAAGACTATGACCTCTTGTTGTGTGGGCAATAATCTAGAAGTCAATTGATCAGCAACTCACCACAATCCACCTGCTAGAAAACTCTAGCCCGCAGCACCTGGCACGTACTATAAACGCACCGCCTGCAGAGAGAGAAAGCTACGTGCAGCTGGTATAGACCAAGGCCAAAATTTCAGCCACTAGAAACCCAAAAACCAGCTGCACACTTTCTTGAAAATTCGACTTGGAGAGAGAAACGTTTTCTCTCTCTAGAAATCCTGTGGATTAATTGTGTTGTCTTGAATGACTGATCCCTTGTCAATTTATAGAGTTACAAGAGAGACTCCAAGTTGGAATATGATTGGTCTTCCTACTGGGTTTTTGTTTTCCTTCAATCCTGTTTCTGAACTGATACAGATTCTGTTTCTTTCAATCCTGTTCCTGGACTGATACACTCCCAACTGTCACAGGGATTCACTTATCCCAATCCAGTTCCTGGGATGAATCACTCCCAACTGACACAGGGATTCACTTATCCCAAACCTGTTCCTGGGACGATTCACAACCAACTGACACAAGGATTAATTAATTTCTCAATTAATTAAATCCACCTTTGTCAACAACCCAGTACATAATTAATCGTACCACTAACGGATTAATTATGGCACTACCAACCTACACCAGAATTGCTTCCGGAACAACTTAATTAAATTATATTCATAATCTCCCCACATCAAAAATATAGTGCTCGTTAATTTATTAATTTACTGATAAATTAATTCATCAACTTCTTAATATTCTGAGACTAGTACCACTCGACCTTTTTACTATACCGGACATAATTCCACTGGCCAGGTTTAGTATAATAAACATTTCGAGCTCATCTTGGGAGCACCATCACCCCGGACGCACCGGTATATGGTTTCTTTTCGACAAGCAGCAGCACACCAAGTAACTAAACACGCTCACCCAACCTCCCGAGACTATTGGCCACATTTGACCTCACCCATTGGTAGATTAAAGTACACTATGTCTAATCCTCATGCCACTCGAGTCTAGGGATTTAGAGATAGAATACAAGGATTGACTTGTCTATTAAATCAGTACAAGACAAATCATTCCTAAGAGTCAAGTTCAATATGAATCTCATTTATATATTATGTCTTTCAACCAATGATGAGATCTACTGTGTCGCACCAGACACCTCATCATCTATTTACATAATATAAATGGACATAAACATGCACAACAAAATATAATTGAAACACAAATCGATATATTAAACTGGGAAACTGTACAATACAAGCATAGCTTATGTATTCTACTCCAACAATCTCCCACTAATACTTAAGCTGTGCTTTAAGTATACAACTACATACAATCCTATACAATATGCTGCTATCTATCTAGAAAAACTATCATGGCTCTCCTAGATATCTGATCCCCATGCCCTCCACGTGAGCTTCAAAGACTTTAGAGGTCAATGTTTTCGTGAACGGATCTGCAAGGTTATTCTCTGACGCTATCTTAGCCACGACCACGTCTTCCCTCTTCACGATGTCTCGTATCAGGTGGTATTTGCTCTGTATATGTTTACTCGCCTTGTGGGCTCGTGGTTCCTTCGAGTTTGCTACTGCACCATTGTTATCACAATAAACCATGATAGACTTCGGCAAACCAGGAATCACATCTAAGTCCACTAGGAAGTTCTTGAGCCATACTGCTTCTTTCGCTGCCTCTGATGCGGCAACATACTCAGCCTCCATGGTAGAGTCCGCCACGCATTTCTGCTTGACACTCCGCCAAACTATGGCTCCACCTCCTAGAGTAAACACATACCCTGAGGTAGACTTGCTCTTGTCCCTGTCACCTTGGAAATCTGAATCTGTGTAACCTCGGGGTACCAGCTCAGACGCCTGATAGACCAGAACTTGGTCCCTCGTTCTGCGTAAATACTTGAGAATGCATTTTACTGCCTCCCAATGAGCTTTCCCGGGGTTACTCTGATATCTGCTCACCATGCCAACGACATAACAGATATCAGGCCTCGTACACAACATGGCATACATGAGACTTCCTACTGCCGAAGCATATGGAACTGTCTTCATGGTCTCTTTCTCCTCAACAGTCTTAGGAGACTGTTCCTTAGATAGAAACACTCCATGCCTGAAAGGTAGAAAACCTTTCTTGGAGTTCTGCATGTTAAAACAGGCCAGAATCGTGTCTATGTATGAAGCTTGGGAGAGCGTTAGTGAACGTTTCCTACGATCTCGAATAATCTTGATCCCAAGGATATGTCCCACTTCCCCTAAGTCCTTCATATCAAATTGCTTGGACAGCCATGCCTTTACGTCTGATAACACTTTCTTGTTGTTTCCAATCAATAGAATGTCATCTACGTAAAGCACAAGAAACACCACTGAGTTTCCATCACGTCTGCGATATACACATTGCTTATCCGAACACTGAGTAAATCCAAAGGACTGGATTACTTCATCAAACAGGATGTTCCAAGATCTGGATGCCTGCTTAAGTCCATAAATAGACCTCTTAAGCCTGCAAACCTTATGCTCTTGGCCTTTTTCAATGAATCCCTCTGGTTGCTGCATAAAGATGGTTTCTTCAAGACTTCCGTTAAGGAAAGCTGTCTTGACATCCATCTGCCAAATCTCATAATCCATATGAGCAGCTATGGCCAAGAGAATCCGGATCGACTTAAGCATGGCTACCGGGGAGAAGGTTTCCTCATAGTCGATTCCCTCTTTCTGAGTATACCCCTTCGCCACCAGCCTAGCTTTAAAGGTTTCCACCTTCCCGTCAGGTCCTCTCTTACGTTTGTAGACCCACTTGCATCCAATGGGCTTAAACCCATCAGGCAGGTCCACAAGCTCCCAGACTTGATTGTGGTCCATTGATCCCATCTCGGATATCATTGCCTTACGCCAAGATTCTACATCTTTATCTCGAAGCGCCTCATTATAGTTAACTGGGTCAGGTTCAGGCACACCTGGGACCAGGTCTGAAGCCTCTCCCATGCCAATGAACCTGTCTGGCTGTCTCACAACCCTCCCACTACGACGAGGCACCGCCTGTGTAGGCGCATCATCTGTGATCTCATGTGCAGTGTGTGGTGTATCTACTTGCGCTGGTGTATCAGGATTAGTAGTTTTTCGTCTAAGCTCTTCTAGTACTATCTTACTCTTGGGCTTGTGGTCTAAGACATAGTCCTCTTCTAAAAATCTAGCGTTGGTACTTACCACCACCTTCTGATCTTTAGGACTATAGAATAGACCACCTTTCGTTCCCCTAGGATATCCTACAAACAGCATTAATTCTCTTATTGCATCTAACTTAGCCGTATCTGCCTTAAGCACATATGCTGGGCAACCCCAAATTCTGAGATGTCTTAGACTGGGCTTCCGCCCGTTCCACAACTCTACCGGGGTTGAAGGCACGGTTTTAGATGGTACAAGATTAAGAATATACATTTCCGTTTCCAAGGCATATCCCCAGAATGAACTTGTCAAATCACTATAGCTCATCATAGACCTAACCATTTCCATAAGAGTTTGGTTCCTCCTTTCTGCTACACCATTCTGCTGTGGCGTGCCAGGTGCAGACAACTGAGACTGAAATCCTACCTGAGTGAGGTAATCTCGAAATTCATGGGACAGGTACTCCCCACCACGATCTGAACGCAGTGTCTTGATACTCTTACCATGATGCTTCTCCACATCTACCCGAAACTCTTTGAACTTGCCAAAATATTCGGACTTGTGGCGCATTAGGTAAATGTATCCGTACCTAGAGTAGTCATCCGTGAATGTCACGAAATACTCATATCCCCCTCGTGCCTGGACCATCATAGGTCCACACAAGTCAGAATGAATCAACTCTAATACTTCTTTAGCTCTATAGCCTTTTGCTTTAAAAGGTCTCTTGGTCATCTTACCTTCCAAGCAAGATTCGCAAGTTGCATAACTGTCAATATCTAATAAACCCAAAGGTCCATCATTGACCAACCTCTGAATCCTACTAAGGTTTATATGACCTAGCCTTAGATGCTAAAGATAGGTTTGATTCATTTCAGAAGGTTTCTTCCTCTTATTAATGTTAGATACTGAGCTATCTATTTCTATGTTTTGTGCAACAGGGGAGTTAGAATTAACCACAAATAAATTGTCCACCAATGAACCAGAACAAACAAGTTTGCCATTTCTTCTAATAAAAACAGACTCATCAGAAAAAATAAACTTGTAACCGTTCTTCAAGAGTTTAGAAACCAAAATCAGGTTCTTTCTAAAACTCGGTACATAAAGACAGTTTACTAACTCTAGGTTACAATTCTTGAAATTTAACCTAACTACTCCCATTGCTTCAACTGACACTCTTGTAGTGTCGCCCATGTAGATGTCCAGTTCGCCCTCTCTAAGCTTCTGGGTTACTTGGAACCCCTGCAAAGAATTACAAACATGGTCAGTGGCGCCTGAATCCACACACCAAGTATCTGTGGGAATCACCGCTAAACATGTCTCAGTAATTAGGGCAGAAACAATCTTACCTTTGAGCTTTGGACAATCCACTTTCCAATGTCCTGCCTTGCCGCATTTAAAGCACTTGCCATTTGGCTTGCTTTTCTTCGCAACATCTGGCTTTGCTGCAAGTTTCTTGGTGTTCTTCTTCTTCTTATTCTTCTTGCCTTTCGGCCCAGAAGAAGAGCTCGAACCCTTTACCGCGACCAAAGCTTGCTTCTTCTCATGGAAGATGCCTTCAGCCGTCACCAAATTAGTCATGAGCTCGGGCAACGTATAAACCCTTTGGTTCATATTGTAGTTGACCCGAAACTGCTCAAAACAAGAGGGTAGACTCTGGAGGATAATATCTATCTGACTTTCCGGGTCGATATTTCCTCCCAACACCTCTATTTCATTGATGTTACTGATCATGTGTAAAACATGATCTCTCACCGATCCGCCTTCAGCCATTTTGGTGTTCA
This sequence comes from Knoxia roxburghii, assembly GCA_030378225.1. Lineage (NCBI taxonomy): Eukaryota > Viridiplantae > Streptophyta > Magnoliopsida > Gentianales > Rubiaceae > Knoxia > Knoxia roxburghii. The sequence goes on along the minus strand of CM059415.1, from coordinate 35,416,237 downwards.
TTAACTTCCTCATGGCTGACTGCCTGGCAGTCCTGCCTTGATGCGCAAACATCTCCCTTAGGTGCGCCATCATGTCGAAGGCGGAGAGCATGGGATGAAGCTGATGTTGCAGCACATTCAACACAGAGGCCAAAATGTAGCACCGCGCCATCTCATCCGCTTTCCTCCACCTGGCATAGGCGTCCCTTTCCTCTTGGGTAGAGTCCTCATCAGGCGCTTCTGGACATGCTTCGATGAGCACAAACTTGTACTGCTCAGCCGTCAGGACTATGTCCAAATTCCGACTCCAGTCGACATAATTTGTTTCAGTTGATTTGTTGTCTTTCTAGATAGCAGCTAAAGGATTGAATGCCATATCGATTTAAACTGGAAAGTAAACAAATAGTATTTCAGTTATATATGCTAGAATTTTCGAAAACATGAAAATCCAATTAATTATTGATTTCCCTCAAAACAATAATATTAATCCACCAACATCTCATCCACCGGGATTCTCGCAAGCCACGCAGTGTGGACGTTTACGCTAACCCATATTCGTTTGAGAAGAACCAAGTTCATTAACTACACTATCTGACCAACGATCTTTTAATCAATGTAGCTAATAGTCGATGCTTTCAGCCGTACAAGTAAGAAGCGTAACCTCGCGGGAGGAATACTACAGATCGTACACTAAGTGTATGCCATTACGTGACTTCTGAGTTTGTTACCTCAGGATAGTGCGCCTCAGATGGAGAGGGTGTCGCATTTCTCCTAGTTAAACTCGCTCTAGTCATCTTACTCAGAAGCTCATAGTCTAGCGATCTCGGGGCTGGACTCATCCGAATGGAGGAAGGCCCTAATGCCAACGCGCAAGCCCACCCACATCGCATATGAACCCATAATGGTGGCCATGGGGATATAACACAACCCGCTCCCACTTAGATTTCCAAATTGAGGGTTTTTCCGGTTTTAACATGCAATTAACTAACCTAAGTTATGTGCAACCATAAAACCAGACATGCTTTAATTCATGCATCTAAAACACAGCATAAAAATAAAGCATAAAAATTAAAACAATAAATATGGGAAATAAATTCGAAAAAATAAATTCCCTGACTATTATGGTTTTAATTGCTTCCATATTCAGCCTTGATCTCGTGTACCATCACGTCACTCGATGGAGAGAATCTTGAATTTCAAAAAATAAAAACTGGAGGAAAAACGGGCCAAAAACAGCTCGAACAGCCCGAACGGGCCGCCCGGGCCGCAGCACGGCCCGAGGGCCGCGCTGCCCGCACGCACAGTGCGCGCGGCCCAGCGCTCGCTCGCGGGCGCACGGCCCGCATGGAACCTGCGCGCGCGGCAATGCGCCCGAGCGCTCGCGCGCCCGCACGGGCCGTGCGCCCGGGCCTGGGCGCATGCGCGCCCACGCGCGCGCGGCCCGCTCGGGCCATGCGCGTGCGGCCCTGCGCGCCTGCAGCAGCATCGCGCAGCAGCTGCTGCGCGCTGCTGCTGCCTGCTGCTGCCCTCCTTTGGCTGCCGGTGGCATTTTTGCTGCCGGCGATCGTTGCCGGCGTCGCCTCCTGCCGCCAACTCTTCCTTCGCTTTTTCCCACGCTATTTGGTCTTCTTGCAATTCGTTTTGGGTTTTCCTGGGTTTCTTCAAATTCAAGATAACCCAAAACCCACGAATCCAAGTCGCCCACCATAACGCCTTCGATTACAAAAAAAAAATAATTTTCCTACTACAAGGCTTTCTATGAAAATTAAATAATCGAAATTACATAGAAAAAATCCTACTACAGATTTGATCTAATCCTACACGGCTTCCAGCACGTGGTTATACTATTACAAACATTCATAATAAAATTAAATCCGGACAAGTCCCGGAGTCTAATTAAAACCCATAGAAACGTAACCATAATAGTCAGGATTCTAAACCACCTGCAAATAAAACCATGTAATAAATCGAACAAGCACAGAACCCCCTAAACCAGGCTCTGATACCAATTGAAAGATTTTGGTAGGATCTGGGTTTGTACCCACTCGATTTACCACGCAACAAAAAATTCTAATAAAAGCGGAACTATAGAATAATACCTTTGAAGCGTGCACCTGGTGAATCTCTTGTATGCTTCAAAGACAATGACCTCTTGTTGTGTGGGCAACAATCTAGAAGTCAATTGATCAGGAACTCACCACAATCCACCTGCTAGAAAACTCTAGTCCCGCAGCACCTGGCACGTACTATAAACGCACTGCCTGCAGAGAGAGAAAGCTACGCGCAGCTGGTATAGACCAAGGCCAAAATTTCAGCCACTAGAAACCCAAAAACCAGCTGCACACTTTCTTGAAAATTCGACTTGGAGAGAGAAACGTTTTCTCTCTCTAGAAATCCTGTGGATTAATTGTGTTGTCTTGAATGACTGATCACTTGCCTATTTATAGAGTTACAAGAGAGACTCCAAGTTGGAATAGGATTGGTCTTCCTACTGGGTTTCTGTTTTCCTTCAATCCTGTTTCTGGACTGATACAGATTCTGTTTCCTTCAATCCTGTTCCTGGACTGATACACTCCCAACTGTCACTGGGATTCACTTATCCCAATCCAGTTCCTGGGATGAATCACTCCCAACTGACACAGGGATTCACTTATCCCAAACAAGTTCCTGGGATGATTCACAACCAACTGACACAAGGATTAATTAATTTCTCAATTAATTAAATCTACCTTTGTCAACAACCCAGTACATAATTAATCGTACCACTAACGGATTAATTATGGCACTACCAACCTACACCAGAATTGCTTTCGGAACAACTTAATTAAATTATATTCATAATCTCCCCACATCAAAAATATAGTGCTCGTTAATTTATTAATTTACTGATAAATTAATTCATCAACTTCTTAATATTCCGAGACTAGTACCACTCGACCTTTTTACTATACCGGACATAAGTCCACTGGCCAGGTTTAGTATAATAAACATTTCGAGCTCATCTCGGGAGCACCATTACCCCGGACACACCGTTATATGGTTTCCTTTCGACAAGCAACAGCACACCAAGTAACTAAACACGCGCACCCAACCTCCCGAGACTATTGGCCACATTTGACCTCACCCATTGGTAGATTAAAGTACACTATGTCTAATCCTTATACCCACTCGAGTCTAGGGATTTAGAGATAGAATACAAGGATCGACTTGTCTATTAAATCAGTACAAGACAAATCATTCCTAAGAGTCAAGTTCTATATGCCCCGGGCACATCTATACGATTCAATTAGTTTAGACAAACTAATTATCTGAATCACATAATAACCTAGACCGACAGTTTGTCCAAAGCTGTCTCGGTTACGAACCACATTTATATATTATGTCTTTCAACCAATGATGAGATCTACTGTGTCGCACCAGACACCTCATCATTTACTTACATAATATAAATGGACATAAACATGCACAACAAAATATAATTGAAACACAAATCGATATATTAAACTAGAAAACTGTACAATACAAGCATAGCTTATGTATTCTACTCCAACATAGGGAAAATTTACACATACCTCGAGGCTTTGGGCAGTTCTTTTTCTAATGTCCTGCTTTGCCACACCTGAAACATTTGCCTTTCGGCTTCTGTGTCTTGGCAATGCCCGCCTTGGGTCCATGATTAGCTCCTGCTTTCTGGCCTCTCTTCCTTTTCTATTTCCTGGCTTTGGGCCCAGCAGAGAAACCTGAGGGACCAACAGTAGCTAAGGCTTGCTTCTTCTCAGCGAATAGGCTCTCAGCAGACACCAATGCAGTCATGAGCTCAGAAAGTGAATATGAGAAATTCCCCATATTATAGTTCAATCGAAACTGCTCAAAACTGGGAGGCAAGCTCTGAAGGATGATATCGACCTGGGTTTCCCCATCAATCTCACCTCCCAATACCTTGATCTCTCACTGAAGTGCCCTCAGCCATCTTAGCATTCATGAGTTTCCTCATAGCTGACTGCTTGGCTGCCCTGCCCTGATGTCCAAACATCTCCCTGAGGTTGAGCATCATATCGTAGGCTGAGGTCATCTGCTGATGCTGGTGCTGCAATACACTCGACATAGAAGCCAAGATGTAGCACCTGGTCATCTCATCAGCCTTCTGCCACCTCGTATATGGCTCTCGCTGCTCAGGGTGGCATCATCGCTGGGCTTAGGGGGACACTCCTCAGTAAGCACGTACTTGTAACCCTCAGTGGTAATGACAATGTCCAGGTTACGTTTCCAGTCAATATAATTTGGACCCATGAGTTTGTTTTGGTTCAAAATGACAGCTAGCGGGTTGAACGACATATCATAACCGAAAAATAAACAATTCAAGTTTCAGTATACTTTTCGAAAATATTGAAAATCCTCCAAAAACCAATATAATCTTCTACCGACATCTCTCACACCGGGATTAACGCATGTCACGATAGGTGAACGTCTACGCTAACCCACATTCGTTTGAGAAGAACCAAAGTTCATTAATTTCATTATCTGACCAACGATCTTATGATCAATGAAATTAATAGTCGATAATTTTAGCCGTACCCGAAAATAGCGTAACCTCGATGGGAGGGATACTAAAAATGGTACACTAAGTGTATGCCATTACGTGACTTCTAAGTTTGTTACTTAGGATACTAATGCGCCTCGGATGGCGAGGGTATCACAACTTTCTCCAATTAAACTCACTATAGTCATCCCTTTAGGAATTCATTCCGGTGATATCCGTGGTTGAAAACTCATCCGATGGGGATGAGGGTCTAAGCCAACACGCAAGTTTAACCACATCACCAATGAACCCGTAATGGAGGCCATGGGGATATTTACCAACCCACTCCCACTTAGATTTTTAAACTTGAGGATTTTTACGTTTTAACATGCAATATCTTAACTATGGATATTCGCACCCATAAAACCGTTGGAGTTTTAATATGCGAATAATCTACCTTAGTTAATTGCACATTACCTTTTAAAAAAATATTTTGGTTTGATTTTTGTTCATGAAAAATAAAACAAAAATCACACAATCAACGAAAAGTCATAAATACGGGAAATTAAAATTAAATAAAATTTCCCGACTATTATGGCCTTCTCTATCGTTGATTCCTTGACGCCTCGGTGACACGTCCCGTCATGTTGCTCCCACTCGTTATTTGGATTCCTCTCGATTCACCAGGGTTTTTCTCGGTTTTCTGCGTAATTAGGAATCATCCAAAATTACATGAAACCAAAACCCGCGAATATAAGTTACCCAAAATAACGTCTTCGTCATAGTACATAAATTCCTATATACAAAGGCGTTTTTCTAGGAATTTAAAGACGACATGATTAGATCAAATCCTACTACAAGATTTTTCTAATCCTACACGGCTTCCAGCTCATGGTTATTACTATTACAGAAATTTCCATTCAAAAATAAAACAAGCCCGGACATGTCCCGGGTTTATGAATGAAAATTAAATTCTACCATAATAGTCGGGAAACCAATAACCACCTGTTTATGCATTTCGACAAAAATAATAATGCCAAAATAAAGCCGTGTAATAAATCAAACAAGTATAAGACCAAAACCAACGCTCTGATACCAATTTGAAGGAAAACTGAACAAGCCCGGGCTAAATCGAAAACCTCACTTTCGTGCAATGCATTCCAGAATCGGAAGCTTTCGACCAAGCTCAGGCTCAAATTAGTTTACCCATGAACGGATCTTGGCTTATACTTATTTAATTTATTAATCGGGACACAAAAGATTCGATCTTTAATTAAAGCGGAATGTTTAAAGATACTACCTTTTGAAGCAAAGTCCCTTGCCTAAAGAAAAATCCAATCTTTGTTGCGATTTCCACAAAGAATCCGAAGAATAACTCCAATACAAACTCCGAAATAGTGTGGGCTATTGTCTACGGAGTTACCCACGGCAAATAAATGAAAACCCAAGAAACTTGCTCCGGAAGAAAACTCAAAAACCCATGAAAACCAAAAAACTGCTGCTGCCCAGATTTTATAAAAATTGCTGCGCAAGTCACCGGATTTTCTAAGACAAAAAACGACCACCGAGCTGATCTAATCCGGTCCCGATCTGTACAGCCCGGCTTCACGGATCACTCCATCAGAAGATCGACGTGAAGACCAAGCCGGCTCAGGGCACCGAAAAAAAACCAGCGCCGGGTTTTCCTGCTGCAGTAGCGCCGTGACTTTCGACCGGAAAAACTAGACAGCAACGCAAAAAATGAACGGCCGGTGACTTAATAAGGGATAATCCGGGCAGCTTGATGACTGAGTTTCTCCGAAGAAGAAAGTTGTCTTAGCTGACTTCGAGAAGAAGCTTCGATGAGGAAGACGAAGTTCTCACTCTAAGCTAAACTTTCTCACTCTAGCCTTTTCTTGGCTGCCAAGTTTCTTAATGTTTTCTTGCCCAATAAGTTGTATTTATAAGAAGTTTCTAAGGAGACCTAATGGGCTCTCGAGTTAGGCCTTTTAATTTGACTTTCGTTGACAGCTAAGTCTTCCCGACTAATCAACTCCAATAGACCCATTTAAATTAATTTATTTAACCCACTTTGTTAATTTAATTTAATCGAACCCTTAGAATTAATTAATTTAAAATAGAATTAATTTCTAAATTCACTTTGTCGATTAAATATTAATTAAACCTTTTGGATTAATTAATTTACCTTGTCGATTAGTCAAATGCATAATCGGTCGTACCACTAACGGACCAATTATGGAACTACCGCTCGAAAATGACTTTACATTGCGCCATTATATTTTATTCTATCTCCCCACATTAAAGATCTAGCGCTCGTCGGTTTATCAATTTACTGACAAATTAATTCACCAACTTCTTGGTTTCCGAGATTAGTACCACTCGTCCTTTTATTATACCGAACATAAAGTTCACCGGCCGGGTTTAGTATATAACCTTACGAGCTCATCTCGGGAGCACCATCAACCCGGCGAATCGGTACGGGGATTCCTCCGACTAGCAAAGGCACGTAAGAAGCTAAACACCGCATACCCAACCTAGTGAGGTATAGGCCTCAATCGACCGCACTCTTTGGCAAATCAAAGCATACGATATCCAATCTTCACGCCCATCCCAATCTCGGGATTGAGAGACGGAATACTAGGACCGATTTGACTACGCCGATCAGTATAAGTCAATTATATCCAAACTGGACGTGCTCAATATGCCCCGGGCATATCCATGTAATTTAAAGTAGTTTAGATAAACTAATTTCCAAACCACACAATAACCTATACCGATAGTATGTTCAGACTATCTCGGTTACGAGCATACTTTTTATATATCAATACTTTAACCAATAACGGTATCTACTGTGTCTGTCCACACCCCGTTATCTAGTTCTATGATATAAAGGAACAAATTTATACTGAAACAAAATGATATGTCAACTGTGGATATTAGTTTTTGATACAAGCCATAGCTTTTCTGTATTCAAAACTAACAATACCCTATAGCTAGTGTACATGTACTTAGTAATAGTATTAGTAACATCACCACTATCACTATAAGAGAGTGAGATCCACGCTCTTCTCTTCTTATTCTTCATCTTAAAAAACCCGCTTCCTTCTTCTTCAAAAATCAATTCTTCTTCTTCGCTGCACTCCATTCGAAACCGCATTCAATCAAATCTTTATCTAAACACAGATTTAACAGAGATCGACGATTGTATTTTTCGACGAACAACATCAAATACAACGGAAAAATCACTTATTCTTCTTATTAAAAAATCACTTCTTCCTCTTCAAAAATATCTTCTTCTTCTTCAAAACTAACTTATTCTTCTTAAAAAAATTACTACATCATAACGTATGAATTGTATTTGATGGATTTACGAAATCTTATTTTCGTGATTTGATGTTGGGTAATGTATTAATGATGTTATATTCGTATTTTCTTCTTCAAACAATGCTCTATTGCTCTGAAATATGATATATAAATATTTTCCAGGAGGTATTGATACTTTCATGTGAAATGGGTTGCTTCTGATTCCTCCCCGCTGCTTCCTCCCCGTTGTTGGACGTGGTAGAAGGTGTTATGGGACGTAGCTGGATGTAGCGGGATGTTGCTGCTTTGTATTTTAGACATAGCGGGACATATCGGGACATAGTGGACTGTGTTATGTGAAAAAATCAATTTAAATCCACATGCTTTGATGTAGACGTGGTGGTAGTTGTTCTGAGACGTGGTGAGATGTCTTTGTGAAAAAATCAGTTTCAATTCATATGTCTGGATGTAGAGGTGGTAGTTGTTTTTGGACGTGGTGGTAGTTGTTATGAGACATGGTGGGATATGTTTGTGAATAAATTAGCTTAAATTCACATGCCTGGATGTAGACGTTTTTGGATATGGTGGTAGTTGTTATGAGACATGGTGGGATGTCTTTGTGAACAAATAAGCTTAAATTCACACGCTTGAATGTAGACATTATTGGACGTGGTGGTAGTTGTTTTGAGACGTAGTGGGATGTCTTTGTGAAAAAAATCAGCTGAAATTCACATGCGTGGATGTTGACATTTTAAGACATGGTGGTAGTTGTTTTTGGACGTGGTGGTAGTTGTTCTGAAACGTGGTGGGATGTCTTTGCAAAAAAATCAACTTAAAAATTCACATGCCTGGATGTAGACTTGGTGGTAGTTGATATGAGACGTAGTGGGATGTCTTTGTGAATAAATCAGTTTAACATGCCTGGATGTAAATATTTTTGGACGTGGTGGTAGTCGTTTTGAGACGTGGTGGATGTATTTGTGAAAAAAATCAGTTTAAATTCACCTGCCTGGATATAAACGTTTTTGGACGTGGTGTGATGTTTTGTGAAAAAATCAGCTTAAATTCACATGCCGGGATGTAAATATTTTTGGACGTGGTGGTAGTTGTTCTAAGACGTGGTGGACTCAGCGAAGACGTGGTGGGCTCAGCGAGGAAAAAAAATGACGTGCACGTCGGCGAAACTTACTATATTTAGTAAGTGTACAGTTGTCATGCAAAAATTACTATATAATAGTAGGTACATGTATAATGCCTTTTCTTGATTTTTTGAAGTGTAAGACAAGATAATATCGAATTTTGGAAAAATTAAATAAAATTACAAGGTAGTACACTATGGTGGATGTCCATGGTTTTGGCGCAAATTATATAGTACCCTAGGGTATATAGCTTTATGTCCCTTTTGAAAACTCTTTCATAATTATGGTTAATCTTTATTGATTGAAAGATAATTATATTGCCTAAAATTTAATATTCTAGAATTAAATAATAATTTTAAATTTTTTAAAAAATTGCATTTAATATTTCTTAATTTGTCTTATAAATATAGGAAAAATCCTTGTCTACCCTTTTAATAATTTAACTTTTTTTTTATAAAAAAAACAGTCTCACAAGCCCCAACTGACAAGGTAGACCGACGTGATTGGATACCTTATATTAAGTTGGAAAAAATATAATTCAAAAGGTACAATGGGCAGAGTCGTATGTCACCCACGCAAGTTCGTATACGGTAGACTTATAGGACTACCGTGAATTTTACTCCTACAGTTGCGCGCTACAGTTTTTTTTTTTTGACGCACAACCTTTTTTAAAAAAATACTTTTTTTAAAAAAAAATAATAAGACAGTAGATATCAAATCAATATACTATAGATATCAGATCAATAATATAAAAGAAATCATACAATAGAACTATACATACTTAACAAGAGAGATCACATCATGATTATATAGACATCAGATCAGAGAATACTAGAAATCAGATCAACAGCCTATAGATATCAGATCAAGAATATAAAAGAAATCATACAATAGAACTAAAACATACTTAACCAGAGAGATCACATCATGATTGTATAGACATCAGATCAGAGAATACTAGACATCAGATCAACAGACTATAGATACCAAATCAAGAATATAAAAGAAATCATACAATAGAACTAAAAAATACTTAACAAGGGAGATCACATCATGATTATATAGACATCAGATCAGAGAATACTATACATCAGATCAACGGACTATAGATATCAGATCAAGAATATAAAAGAAATCATACAATAGAACTAAAACATACCTAACAAGGGAGATCACATCATGATTATATAGACATCAGATCAGAGAATACTAGACATCAGATCAACAGACTATAGATATCAGATCAAGAATATAAAGAAATCATACAATAGAACTAAAACATACTTAACAAGGAAGATCACATCATGATTATATAGACATCAGATCAAGAATATAAAAGAAATCATATCATACGACAAAAATGTCCATAATATGTATCACAATATCTAAAATTATTTAATTATGAAACAAATACCATGATAATTTAAAAATATTTTTTTATAAAATTCAAAAACATTAAAAAAATACTGAATTGTTTAGAAAAAACGGACGGAAAAAAAAGTCTCAAGGAGTAAGGCAAAAAAATAAAATAAAAAATAACAAAAGAAAGGAAAAAGGAATTAAAGAAAAATCTTGTGAAGGAATTGTTTAAAAATGAAGATCTCCGTTGAGCGCGTCTCACTGGGGGCTGAAAAAAAAAATTACACCCGCGCCACTCATCCGCCTTTTTCCTATAAATAGTCCATCCTAAAAAATTTACTATTTTTTGGGTAGAAGTAAAATTGAATGATGGTCCTTTACGAATGTATCCATTTATAACGATACATATATATAGTACTAATTTTATTATGTGAAAGCTTATTTCCCGCCCTTCTATTTTATTATTTTGCGTCCGTTTTATACTCAACTTATTTCTAACAAATTAAGAAATACCAATCATAATATTTAAATATAAAATATAATAATATATTAAATTACCTAACTACTCTTGATCAATTTACTAAAAAATAAAAAAATTCATTTATAGTTCCGCTCATCTATGCTACTTTAATCATAATTTTTATAAATTTTTTGTAGATTATGAAGAGACTTATAAAATTTTTGGTAAATTGAATAAGGGCAGTTAGGTAATAATATGAGGGGCGAAAGATAAATATTAAGGGTGTGATAAATAAGAATTAAGGGCGATACTTAAGAAAATGGGGGACTTTTTTTTTAAAAAAAAGAGAGCGTTGATAACAAAAATTGTAGCGCGATATAACACTACCTTTTTATTATTCACCACCCATTTCTTTTCAAAATTATTTTTAATTTTTACATAAATTCCTTTACTCTCTCATTTGTCTGAAGGGATTTGGGTAGAATATAGGGACAATTTTGTGAAAAGGGACGATGAATAACAAAATAGGGGGCGATAAATATGAATTCACACATAATTTAGATAAACAAAAGAAAAATAAGAGAAGAAATTATACCAATGATTTTAGGTTACACCCGATAGTGATCTCTACAAATGATTTGGTTACTGCAGACAAGTAAGCATATGACTCCCATCCTTGGAAAACATTTGAATTTGATTGAAGCATCATCTCCTCAGTAATCTTGGGAATTGCATCAAAGTCACCAATTTGCAAAGACATTTTGGTATGAAAGGATCCCCATTTAGCTCGGGATTTATTCACAATTACCTAAATGTTCAACGTAAGAGTTATGACAACTTGAATTTCTCGAAATTTGTGTGCCAAATACTAGTAAAAACCAATCGTTATATAGTAGTAACTAACGCTATATTACAATGTGTTATTTGACAAATGACATGATAACATTGATTAAGGGAATAAATAATGGATATTGAAGGAGCAACCACATTAAATGATAAAATATTCTTTTTATTAAAATGTTAGTGCCCTGTAAGTGAGTTCGTATACGGTGGGCCTATAGGAGAAGGGTGAATTTTACTCCTACTGTAGCCCGCGCGCAATCCCAGTCGCATTATACAATCGTGGTAACACGTGACTTAATTAAACCCAAATACTTTCTTTTTTCCCGCTCTGAAACTGAAAACCCAAAACCCTTCCTTCGCGCTCTCGAACCGATTTTATCCCCACGATCTTCATCATTCCATTAACAACATCAGATCACCACAATCTAAATTTCTAACCTCAAATACGTTCAGAGACCAATGCATTTCGATTTCTGCTCTTCTTCCGGTTCAGAAAACACCATAGCTATCATCTGCGCGAAGAAAAGCTTGCTGTTCAACTCAAACGCTAAAAAAAGTCTCCAAATCGGACGAAAAACTTGCTGTTTTTCTCAAACCAACATTTTTCCTACTTCGACATTTATCTACAGGTACAACCCTAATTTTTTAACAATTATACATACCTATCATAGGATTTCAATTTTATAACCGTTATTTTCTTTGAATAATTAGGGTTCTGATGTCTATATTATTCTAATCTGATATATGTTTTCGATTGATCTAATGTCTGTTTATGCTGTTAATTTTGTTTTTGTTCTTCGAAATCAAAATTAGTGATCTGATATCTATATTTCGTTGATCTGATGTATGTTATATATTGATCTGATCTCTTTATTATCGTGATCTGATGTCTATTTTAGTTCATTGAAATATTTGCCTTCAATATTTTGTCACCTGATGTCTGTATTCTTTTGGTCTGATATATATTTGAAGTTGATCTGATGTCTGTTATATGCTATTACTTTTGTTTTAGTTATTTGAAATAATTTTTTATAAACATTAGTGATCTGATATATGTTTTCAATTGATCTGATGTCTCTTATATGCTTTTAATTTTGTTTTAGTTCTTTGAAATAAGTTTGTATCAAAATTACTGATCTCTTGACTGTATTTTTTGATCTGATCTCTGTTTAATTTTGATCTGATGTATGTAGTCAGTTGATCTGATGTGTTTTTTTTCTCAATTGATCTTGACTGTTAATTTTGTGTTAGTAATATGAAATGATTTCTTTCAAAAGCAGTGATCTAATGTATGTTTTTTCGTTATCTGTTTCCTATTTTTCGTGATCTGATGTCTTTTGTATTTTGATTTGATATTCAATGTTATGGTTCTTTGAGTTCTCTGAAATGATTTTCTATCAAAATTAATGATCTGATGTGTGTTTTCAGTTCATTTGATGCCTTCATTTTCTTGATCTGATATAAGTTATATCCTGATTTGATTTATGTGTTAAACTTGTTTTCTTTCTTATAAAATAGTTATATGATGTCTATTTTTTGTTGATCTGATCTGTGAATTTAGTTGATCTGATGTGTGTTTTTCCTTGATCTGATGTGTGTATTCAGTTGATCTGATCTCTGTGTTTCCGTGATCTGATGTGTTTTTGTTGTGATCTGATGTCTTATATCTGCTGATCTGATATATGTTTTCTTCAAATGTGATATCAAATTATTTTTGCTAACATACTTTTAGTTACATATTACAGGAAACAACCATATATACATAATGGCTGATAAAACCAAGCAAGTTGTTCAAGCACGAGATGACAGTTCAGATTTTCAAGGAACCCCTAGCAAGTTGTTACAACATACGTACAAACTTAAATCGGACAAGAAAAGAAAAGAACAGGAAGTTGTTCAACCATCCCAAAAGGAGCAAACAAGTAAAAGGATCAAATTACCTGCAAAGAAGAAGACAAATGAAGAAATTCTTTAACAATTACAGAAGAAGAGTGTGCAGCAGCAACAGAAGAAGACTAATGTCATAGTCAACAAGGAAAAAAAAAGGGAGATGTCGATGTCCAGATCAAAAAAACAAAGAAAAAAGAAAAGAGAAAGGACAATGATGATGATGATAATGAGATGAGTAAGAGATTCAATTGCAGTACATCTCCAAACGGTATAAGTTTTGTGGTTTCTAGACTCTCAGAACCACAAAGAAATGCTGTGAGGGATATAGGCTTTGGCAGCTTCCTCAGTATCAACTACACCAAGATGCCAAACAAATTGGGGCAATACCTGCTCAAAAAATTCAACTCTCTCAAGTTGAGACTGGAGCTGGAACAAGATACAATTATTCCCATTGCTGAAGAAGATGTGGAATTGGTTCTTGGCTTCCCAAGAGGTCCAATTAAAGTTGAAGAATACACAGCTGCTGAGTCAAAGGGTGAAGATTATGAGCAGAATGTCGAACGCTACTGTGAAAGATTTGGCATGCCACCCACAAAAAGACCAACCATCAAGCAGCTTGAGCAGTACATTGTCAACCATCAGGAATACAGTGATATTAACTTTGTCCAGGATTTCCTATCTACTTGGCCACCACATTTCTTTACCATCATGGGAGCATCAACAATATCAGATATCGGCTCCTCAAATCCCTAAATAGCATTGATCAAATAAGGCAGCTGAACTGGTGTAGCAACACATTCAGAGCATTAGTGGAATGCCAAGAGAAGTATTTTCACAAAGATGGCACAACATCAACAGCCTACAATGGACCACTCTCTTTTCTGATTGTAAGTCTCTCATCTGGCTTTTTCGTATTCATTTGATTACTGATCTGATGTCTGTATTGTTATGATCTGATGTCTTTTATATGTTGATCTAATGTGTATATTTTCTGATCTGATGTCTGTTTTAGTTCAGTTAAATATTTCTTTTCAATAACTTGTGATCTGATGTTTGTATTCATTTGATTTGATATCTGTTTCCTGTTGATCTGATGTCTGTTATATTCTATTAATTTTGTTTAAGTTGTTTCAAATACTTTTCTATCAAAATTACTGATCTGATGTGGGTATTGTTGTGATCTGATGTGTGATATATGTTGATCTGATATCTGTTTCATCTTGATCTAATATCTGTTTTAGTTTGTGAAATGCTTTTCTTTAAAAAATTTATTTTTTTAACTCAAACCTAACATATTTTCTTCAGTTATTCTATGTTGATAGGGTTGTGTATGGAATTCACAAAGATATTCTAAGAAACCTACCAATATTCACAAACTGGAGTCAGAGTTAACTCTTTGAGAGAGTAAGACTCGAAGAGAAAAAGGGAGGACATGGTCAAGGCTGGATAAGAGAAAGGGCTACAGCCGAGGTGCATGTGGAAAAATAACAACATGCACATGCTTCTGAAAAGACTGGCAAATTGAAACAAGCTCCAACCACATCAAAGAGCAAGGTAAACTTATGATCTGATATGTTTTATTTGATAATCTGATGTTAGATTGCTAAGTACATTTTATTTCTATAGTATGCTTTCTTTTATAGTTCTGATATGATATGTGTTATGTACTGATCTGATGTGTACTATTTGATGATTTGACTTCTACATAATGGTGCTTTGATCTCCATTTGTTAAGTACGTTTTAGTTTTACAGTATGGTTTCTTTTAAAGTTGTGATCTGATATGTGTTACATGCTCATCTAATACCTGTTTTTTCATGATATGATGTCTCTATAATGATGCTTTAATCACCATTTTTTTAGTTATGTTTTCATTCTATAGTATGCTTTTGTTCATAGTTCTGATATGATATGTCTTATATGCTGATCTGATGTCTATTTTACCGTGATCTGATTTATCTTTTATATAGTAATATGAAACAAACTAACTATAACAATTATTTTCTGCAACAGGATTTTGAAAATGTTGATGAAATGATGCAATTAGTGGTTGATTTGGCAAAGTTCATGATGGCTTTCATCAAGGCATGGCACAATGTTGGGGCAGCAAACAATCCAGAAGGTGCTGCAGAATTTGCCACAATAACAAGCACAGTGGAGGGGATTATCCATGACATGAGGGAGAAAAATACAACTCCTGAGCAACAAGGTCAATTCTCAAAATTCCCAATAGAAGAAAATGAACCAACGCCATCACAGGATGCAAGGTTCTATGCGGCATGTGCAGAAATTGCGGATAAACTACAAGAGGATTACAACAATATGCAGAAAAAATCCACCACTGTACGCTTGGAAGATGACATGCCAAATTTCAACCTCTGTGCACCTTTAGAAGATGAAGAATCTGAACCTGCAGATAGCGTTCATGAAGTAGAAGGAGAACCAATGCAAGAAAATGTGGTGGAAGAAAAGGAAAAAGAACCTCAGTCATCACACATGTCTCCACTCCCGCTGAAACAAACAGAAGTTTATCCAGAAGAGATAGAAAGGGAGGAGATAGAAAGGGAAGAGAACAGGACAAAGCAAAAGGAAAATCAAATTGTAAAGCAATTGGTCTACAAAATGCTGTCAATCCAGGAGAAAGAAAAACCAAATGCTCATGAGAAAGGAAAAGATAAGGAACACGAGAAGCCTGAAGAAACAGAAGCTAACAAATAAAAAGAGTTGGATAAAGGCAAAGCTTCTGTAAACTTCTCAGAATCCCAAGATAATGAAGAATATACTGATAAAATGGTGGAGGATGCAGTACTGCTTGCTACAAACATCAACACCATCATTTCAAAAGCAGATCAGACTCCAAAACCAGTTCAGACTTCAAAAGTTGATAAAGTCTTAACAGACCTCATAACGTAAGTAAAAAACAAATTGCTACCTGATATGCTATCTTTACTTGAATGATTTGTTATATAATATGTGCTGATATGAACTCTATTTCCAGCATGATCAACGAAGAACCAGACAATGCTGAGGAAGATGTCATCTTGACACCGAACTCAAAGCATAGAGATCGCAAACTCCCTGTCTGTTTGAGATCAGATTTTTGGCTAAAGAAGGCTAAGCCATTCTTGACGATCTCAAGTAAAGAGAAACTCTTCACAGATTATGCATACCTGACGGGGAATAAGCAAAATCGACTCAGTGAGGAGTAAGTTTTACTTTATTGTATATTTACATATATAGTCCTCTGATACGATGTCCATTGTCATCTGATCTGATGCTTTCATTTTCTTGATCTAATATCTGTGTTAAGTTTGTTTTATTTTTGTAAAATGATTTTCTTTAAAAAATAGTGATCTGATATCTGTTTCATATTGATCTGATATATATTTCGTATTGATCTGATGTCTGTTTTGATTTGATCTGATGTCTTTTTTGTATTGATCTGATGTCTATTTTAAGTTGATCTGATGTCTGTTTTTTGGTGATCTGATATGTTCATATTGTGATCTGATTTGATATCTATTGTTATCTGATCTGATATCTACTGTCTTATGATATAATTTGTATAAAATGCATGAGTCCATCCCACGTTTTAAGTATATTTGAGTTGTATGATATGAATCATTTCTGTAATATGATTGGATATCTTATTCATTTTGTGATCTTATATCTGTTATCTCAAAATTTTTTTGTGTAAGATATGAATCCCTAATTCCTTTACTATGCAGTTCATTTACAAATATATGAAAAATATTATTCTATCTGATATGAATTCAATTCATTATGTTTTTAGCTTCCACTCATGGAACATACACTAATTCAACGTCTGGAGTTCCTGTTAGGATCTAGGCATGCATAATTTCCAAACTATGCTACGGAATAGCCTAAATTCATGTGAAACCGGGTCTTACCCTTGAAGCGTAATCTGTTGCGCTCGTCGCCTGGCTCCCTTGAGAAGATTGCGTTCACCAACAATTCACGCGAATTGTCTCTACGATCTTGCACTGGAGCCTATCAGAATTGGTGCTAGCCAAAAACTTGCCTGCAAAAGAGAAAAACGATTTTTCTCTGGAAGATTTTTTTTTTTTGGAAGAGTGAGAGAGGGAGTTTTCTCAAATTTCTTTTTTTTCACGTGTTTCAAAATAGAATTGGTTAAAAATTTCTCCTCTCACAGATACTTCTCTGCTCTTTTTATAAAAGAGTTGAGACTTGTCTGTTAATAATAATTAAATTAATAATAATTAATTATTTACTGAGTTGGGTTTAACCAACACCATGGATCAACCCATTGACCCATGGATCAGGCTGATGGGTCAAGAACCTTAATTCACAATTAGGTCCCTTGATTTGTCAGCCCAATTCAATTCTTCCTGGGTAATTAATTAACTCTTAATTAATACCATAATACTTTTCAATAATATTTAATTAAACTATTTAATTAAATATTATCAATTTAAGTATAACTCTTATACTTAATACAGGCAATTTAATTAATTCTGAATCATCGAACTCACTTATGTGTGATTCTGTAGGCCCATTCCAAATTGACAATGAATAAATTAATCTCATTAATTAATCCATAAATCATTAGTGGTCTCTAGCAAGACATAATGACTACACAATTCAAAACGGAGGGTCGAATGGTGATTCAACACAACCTTCCGAGTATACTACGTAATGTCCTCTACACTGATATCCAGTTTAGCATAAGGCATGGAACCAATCATCCTTGTATAGCTAAACGTTTTACTTGATCTTTTAGTGACACTGAACTTAATCAAGCAAATAATAACCCTTATTATTTCTTGGGCATGGCCATGCACTTCTCAGTTCACTATCAAGCGGCCAAGATATCATCTCTCATTTAAGAGAGACTTGTAGTCCCATCACTTCACCTACATACCTTAGCGTGACTCATAGTGTACCCAATCATACTCGTACTTGGCAACCTATTACGGTCCCATTAGCCATATGTCAAAGCACACTCTAATTCACCAAAGACTATGCAGTGATTTCTGGTCTAAGGATCCTCGTACGAGTACTACTCAAAAGAATCACTCATGATCTAAAAGTCCATGGAGTGTTTCGTTTTAGCGGATCGATTTCATGAAATTCAATATGCACAAGAATATAATTACATGAAATTAACTCATCAGATAAATAATCAATCAAACGACAAATATCTTATTTACATAAATAACCCTCAAAGTTTATTTACATAAATAGCCCTCAAAAGGGCACAAAATATATTATACTCCTAGGAGTAAACCGCCCAGGTTTACTCCTAGTAGTATAACTCCCCATTCTCTCTCTCTCTCTTTTCCCCCCACCCATTTCTCTCTTTCCCATCCCCCGCTTATTTTTTCTATTCATTTTCCTTTCTTCTTTTTCTGTCTTCTCGCTACACCACCTCCCCGCCGGTTCTTCACGGCCGCCCCCGTTTCGGCCAACCGGCGACCATTATTGGCCATCCTAACCATAGAGAATGTTCCCCACACTCCATAGAACAAAACCATGTCTTAGTTTCTCTATTTCATGTCCATTTTCTCTCTCCGCGAATCTCCTTTTCCCGCCGACCGTTTACCACCGATTCATCCTTTTCTGGCCAAGATTTGGGTCGGTTCTCACCACTAAAAGATCCCCCATGGTTCGTAGAACAAAACCCCTCCATTATATTTGCATTTTGAAAGAGTTGGAGTGAGGTTGGTTTTTAGAAACCCTAGACAGCCACTTTCCCGCCTTGAACCGCCATTCTCCGACATCTTCTTAGGCTACCGACACCTTGCATAGACTCTTCTCCTTCAGAGCTTCAAAAGACACCCAGAATATTTGCATTTTGGTGACCGGAAGAAGAAGCAGCGGTGGAGGGAGAAGATTTCGTTGGCGGTGGTGGGACTGCAAAGGCCACGGTGGCAATGAAGAGGCTGGAGTGAATAGTGTGTAAGAAGGAACTTAGCAATAGGTTAGTGGGTTATGTAAACATGAAACGATAGCTTATGTAAACTCGAATGTGTACTTATGTAAACTCGTTATGTAAACTGAAGGTTCTGAACTACTTATGTAAACTGGGGGTTCTGAACTACTTATGTAAACTGGGGGTTCTGAGCTACTTATTTAAACTGAGGGTTCTGAACTATTTATGTAAACTGGGGGTTCTGAGCTACTTATGTAAACTGAGAGTTCTGAACTACTTATGTAAACTGAGGGTTCTGAGCTACTTATGTAAACTGAGGTTCTGAACTACTTATGTAAACTGAGGGTGCTGAACTACTTATGTAAACTGAGGGTTCTGAGCTACTTATGTAAACTGAGGGTTTTGAACTACTTATGTAAACTGAGGGTTCTGAACTACTTATGTAAACTGAGGGTGCTGAACTACTTATGTAAAATGAGGGTTCTAAACTACTTATGTAAACTGAGGGTGCTGAACTACTTATGTAAACTGAGGGTGCTGAACTACTTATGTAAACTGAGGGTTCTGAACTACTTATGTAAACTGAGGGTTCTGAGCTACTTATGTAAACTGAGGGCTCTGAGCTACTTATATAAACTGAGGGTTCTGAACTACTTATGTAAACTGAGGTTCTGAACTACTTATGTAAACTGAGGGTGGTGAACTACTTATGTAAACTAAGGGTGGTGAACTACTTATGTAAACTGAGGGTTCTGAGCTACTTATGTAAACTGAGGGTTCTGAACTACTTATGTAAACTGAGGTTCTGAACTACTTATTTAAACTAAGGTTCTGAAGTACTTATATAAACTGAGGTTCTGAACTACTTATGTAAACTGAGGGTTCTGAGCTACTTATGTAAACTGAGGGCTCTGAGCTACTTATGTAAACTGAGGGTTCTGAACTACTTATGTAAACTGAGGTTCTGAACTACTTATGTAAACTGAGGGTGCTGAACTACTTATGTAAACTGAGGGTTCTGAGCTACTTATGTAAACTGAGGGTTCTGAACTACTTATGTAAACTGAGGGTACTGAACTACTTATGTAAACTGAGGTTCTGAACTACTTATGTAAACTGAGGGTGCTGAACTACTTATGTAAACTGAGGGTTCTGAACTACTTATGTAAACTGAGGGTGCTGAACTACTTATGTAAACTGAGGGTGCTGAACTACTTATGTAAACTGAGGGTTCTAAACTACTTATGTAAACTGAGGGTGCTGAACTATTTATGTAAACTGAGGAATAAAGCTTGGTTGTAATAGTAGTGTAGCAGTAAACCAGCTAGGAGTAAACCGCCTGGTTTACTCCTAGGAGTAGGATATACTAACTGTCAAAAGGGCACATACACCAACAATCTCCCACTTGCCCATTGAAGGGCTGTGTCCTAAACTGTTCAAAACCAAGCTCTGTTACATGTCTATCAAACTTTGACTACTGTAGAGCTTTTGTGAGAGGATCTGCTACATTGTCGTCTGGCCCTATTTTGCACACTTTCACATCTCCTCGATCGATGATATCTCGGATGAGGTGAAACCTTCTGAGTATATGTTTGGTTTTCTGGTGTGACCGAGGCTCCTTAGCTTGTGCGATGGCCCCGTTATTACCACAGAACAAGTCTATCGGATTTTGGATACTCGGTATCACTCTGATATCAGACATGAACTTTCTCAACCAAACAGCTTCCTTTGCAGCATCCGATGCAGCAATATACTCAGATTCTGTTGTAGAGTCGGCTGTGGTATCTTGCTTCGAGCTTTTCCAACTCACTGCACCGCTATTTAGGTTAAACACATAACCTGATTGTGACTTTATGTCATCTTGATCTGTCTGGAAAGCAGCATCAGCGTAACCTTGTACGATGAGCTATTCTTGTTCTCCATACACTAGCATCAATCCTTTAGTCCTTCGCAAGTACTTTAGGATTACTTTGACTGCAGTCCAATGAGCCATTCCAGGATCTTGTTGGTATCTGCTAGTCATGCTCAATGCATGTGCGACATCCGGGTGGGTACACAACATGGCATACATGATAGATCCTATTGCCGAAGCATATGGGACTCTACTCATTGTATCCCTCTCCTCTCTTGTTGAAGGACCTTGGTTTTTCTTCAAAAGAAGGCCATGTCTGAATGGTACCATACCATTCTTAGAGTTAGACATATTGAACCTCTTTAATATTTTGTCTATGTACCCTTCTTGACTTAGTCCTAGAAGCCTCTTTGATCTATCTCTATAGATCTTGATACCCAGTATCATTTCAGCTTCTCCTAAGTCTTTTATAGAAAATACACTACCCAACCATTGTTTAATATCTTTCAACATGGGAATGTCATTTCCTATGAGCAAGATGTCATCCACATATAGGACAAGAAAAACAATCTTGCTCTCACTAACTTTTTTGTAAACACAAGGCTCATCTTCGTTCTTGATGAATCCGTATCTTTTACTTCCTCATCAAAACGAAGATTCCAACTTCGAGATGCTTGCTTTAGTCCATAGATGGACCTCTGAAGCTTACATACTCGATTAGGATGTTTTTGGTCAATGTATCCCTTGGGTTGTTTCATATAAACATCCTCAAGAAGGTTTCTATTCAGGAAAGCCGTTTTAACATTCATATGCCATATCTTATAGTCAAAATATGCTGTTATGACAAGCATAGTCCGAATGGACTTGAGCATCACGACAGGGGAGAAGGTTTCATCATAGTCTATACCATGAGTCTGTCTAAAACCTTTAGCCACTAGTCGTGCCTTAAAGATCCCACCAGGTTTTAACTTGAAAATCCACTTGCAATCGACAACCTTTGCCTGAACAGGAGGATCAATCAAAGTCTATACTTTATTGTCCCTCATGGATTGCATTTCAGATTCCATTGCTTGTAGCCATTTATCTGAATCTGGACTTTCTAAAACCTGTTTGTAGTTCACGGGCTCATTAGAGTCCACCAAGATCAAATCTTGATTGCCAGTCACGAGAAATCCGTATCTCTCTGGTTCATGAAGAGATCTACTAGACCTTCTAGGTTCTTGTGTTGTTGACTCAGGCTGCTCATCTTCATGAGTTTCCAAGTCAACTTCCATCTGAGTTTCTGTAGATCGTTCTACATTCTTTTGTGGTTCTTGAACCTCTTCAAAATTCATTCTACTCCCACTGTCTTTCTTGTAGAGAAAATCAATCTCTAAGAAAGTGGCTCCTCGAGCAACAAACACTTTGTTCTCAGTTGGATTGTAGAATTGATATCCTTTTGTTTCCTTAGGATATCCCACAAACATGCATTTGTCAGTTTTAGGTTCAAGCTTACTACTTTGTAAACGCTTTACATGAGCTTGACAACCCCAAACTCGTAGATAGGACATATAGGGTTTTTGACCCGTCCACATCTCATATGGAGTCTTATCTACTGCCTTAGATGGAATACGATTTAGTAAGTAGGCTATTGAAAAGAGGGCATAACCCCAAAAAGACATAGGGAGAGTTGCTTGGCCCATCATAGATCGAACCATATCTAATAAGGTCCGATTCCTCCTCTCGGATACACCATTCCATTGAGGTGTTCCTGGTGGAGTCAGCTGTGAAACAATTCCACACTGTTTTAGATAGCCATCGAACTCATCACTAAGGTATTCACCTCCCCGATCGGAGCGAATAGCCTTAATCCTTCTATTTAACTGATTTTCTACTTCGTTTTTAAGCTCTTTGAACTTTTCAAAAGTTTCACTTTTATACATCATTAAGTAGACATAACCATATCTACTATAGTCATCGGTAAAAGTCACGAAGTATTCAAATCCACCTCTGGCTTGTGTGCTCATTGGTCCACATACATCTGTATGTATTAGAGCCAATAGCTCACTAGTCCTCTCGCCTTTCTTGCTGAAAGGACTCTTCGTCATTTTGCCTTGCAAGCAG
Source organism: Knoxia roxburghii (assembly GCA_030378225.1). NCBI lineage: Eukaryota > Viridiplantae > Streptophyta > Magnoliopsida > Gentianales > Rubiaceae > Knoxia > Knoxia roxburghii. The sequence continues at coordinate 35,392,877 of CM059415.1, read as the reverse complement.
GGTTCACATGTGTCATATGATTCGAAATCAAATGACCCAAGCACTCCATCCTTATGAAGTCTTTGAACTCGCTTCTCATTTGCATGGCCTAAATGACAATGCCACAGATATGTTGGACTTAAATCAGATTGAATTAATTTGCTTTCTTTTCAATATTATAAACCGATTTCTCTTAGGTCAAATCCAAGATATATAGGCCATTGCACAAATTTGCAACTCCGTATAAAACATCTTTTTGATATAAAGACATCAAATTATTACCAATAATAAAACGAAATCCTTTAATATCCAAACAAGAAATTGAAATAATATTCCTACTCATAGTAGGTACATAATAACAATTCTCTAAAACAATGTTTAAACCGGAAGGCAAAGACAAAGTGTAATCTCCAACTTCAACAGCTGCAACTCTTGCCCCGTTGCCCACTCGGAGATCTACTTCGCCTTTCTTTGTCATCCTTCTATTTCTCAGTCCCTGCACATTAGTACAAATGTGAGCCCCATATCCGGTATCTAATACCCATGTGGTGGACATAGAAGGATTAATTTCAATAACAAAGATACCTGAAGCCGAAGGATTCTGTTTCTTCTCTTCAAGAAACAGCTTGCAGTTTCTTTTCCAATGCCCCTCTTGATTGCAATGGAAACATACAGCTTCCTTCTGAGCATTTTTCTTAGCAAGAGTTTGAGGCTGAGCCTTAGGAGCAGTCTTACTGCGAGGCTTCTTGTTTTCAGCAACTTTTGCCTTGCCTTTAAACTTTCTCTTATTGCCCTTATCTTTTTCTACAACAAGTACTGGTGTTGCCTTTCGAAGGGTTTGCTCAGTATTTTTAAGCATTCCATGGAGCTCAGTAATTGTTCTCTCCATGTTCTGCATGTTGTAGTTCACCACAAAGTCATTGTAATCATCAGGCAGTGAAGCCAAGATGATGTCAATGGCTAACTCTCTAGCAAGAGGTGCATTTAATCTCTCTAGGGTATCAATATACCCTTTCATCTTGATCAAATACGTGCTTACTGACTAACCCTTTGCCATCTTGCACGAGATCAATGCTTTTATCGTAACAAACCTTTCGTTACGGGCTTATTCACGGAATATTTCCGTTAGTGACACATAAATTTGGAACGCTTCCGAATTCATGAATTGCTTCGGAATCGCTTTTTAGCTTTTCCCATGCTCGTTGAACAGCAGCCGTAGCATTTACAGGTAGTTCAGGTAAAGCGGCGTCTAAGACATTTAGCTTCCTTTCTTGTTTGAGAACAATTCTCAAGTTTCTTTCCCAATCTAAGAAGTTTGGACCAATAAGTTTTTCTTTGTCCAAAATGCTTCTTAGAGTGAGATTAGATGTATTAGTGCTAGTAGATGCCATTTCTACAAAAGAAAAATGCAAAATATTAGAATGAGTTTTAAAATATTTTTCACAATAGCCAAAATTGAAATCCCAAACAATTTTGTGTTGGTGCTAGATTGTGGGCCGAAAATCCACAAAGAGTCAACCCCATTCTTGCTTTGGCAAGTATCGTAGGGACTAGGCTCTTTTGGTAGGCAACGTTCAAATCACATCTCAGTAATTTAACGATTTCCAATTGCATCACTATGCAACTTTTCGGTGATAGGATGAGCATTCCAAATGTTTGACATCATCCTATCATTGCAAAATCAATCATAGTCAACTTATCGGGTCAACTAGGACCAATTTTCCTAAGTCAAACCATCCCTTGAAGCCTCATATCAATAAAAGACCCAAACAGTTTTTCACACTATAGTGGTAGTTAGTAAAGTTGGGCTAGCCCAACCAGTTTTTCACACTATAGTGGTAGTGAGTAAAGTTAGGCTTTTATTACATGACAACTCGCCTCACGAAGAAAATCTGAGGCCCTTAGGCTTTCCAAGTCCGTCAGACGTTCGACGATTTGACGAGCCCCTAAGTATGGAAGCAATTTTAGACTTAGGTATTTGGGGATTTTATTTTGAACGGCTTAGCATGCATTTTCATTTTTTATTCATTCAGAAAACATAAAATTGCGAAAATGCGATGAATTGGGCTCTAATCTATTATAGGGCTTTATAGGAAAAACATCTTTTTTTGGGCCTCCATGGTTGGGCTTCCGTTCCTGGGCTCTACCATGGACTTCTTTGGAACCTCCCTTTTGGGCCTAACTACTACATAATGATTTAATAGGCAAGCAGTGAAAGAAAACTGAACAAGCCCGGGCTAAATCGAAAACCTCACTTTCGTGCTATGCATTCCAGAATCGGAAGCTTTCGACCAAGCTCAGGCTCAAATTAGTTTACCCATGAACGGATCTAGGCTTATACTTATTTAATTTATTAATCGGGACACAAAAAATCGAATCTTTAATTAAAGCGGAACTTAAAGATTATACCTTTTGTAGCGAAGTCCCTTGCCTAAAGAAAAATCCAATCTTTGACGCAATTTCCACAAGAAATCCGAAGAATTACTCCAATACGAACTCCGAAATAGTGTGGGCTATTGTCTACGGAGTTACCCACGGCAAATCGAGAAAACCCAAGAAACTTGCTTTGGAAGAAAAATCAAAATTCATGAAAATCGGACTGCCCAGATTTTTTTTCGTTTAAAAATTGCTGCACAAGAAAATCCTTTGCGCAAGAAAAAACCATCGCCGGGCTCTATAAAATTGCTACGCCGGAAACTACTAGATTGAACCAATCCCGATCTGTACAGCCCATAAGTATGGATCACTCAATTTTAGAAGATCAACATACAAATAGGCCGGCTCAGGGCATTGGACAAAAAACCAGTACCGGGGTTTTTTTTCTTGAAGAAAATAGCGCAAAAAAACTGGGCAAGCACCGGCTACTCAATAAGAATAATCTGGGCAGTGAGATGTTCGATTTTTTTCCAAAGAAGAAAGATCCTAGCTGACTTCAAGGAGAGAATTCGAAGATGAAGAATTTCTCACTCTAAGCTAGACTTTCTCTCACTACCCTTTTCTTGGGTGTCAAGTTTCTTAATTGATTTCTTGCCCAATATGTTGTATTTATAGGAGCTTCTAAGGAGACCTAATGGGCTCTCGAGTTAGGCCTTAAAATTTGACTTTCGTTGACCGCTAAGTCTTCCCGACTAATCAACTCCAATCGACCCTTTTAAATTAATTTATTTAATCCACTTTGTTAATTTAATTTAATCGAACCCTTAGAATTAATTAATTCAAAATCGAATTAATTTCTAAATTCACTTTGTCGATTAAATATTAATTAAACCCTTCGGATTAATTCATTTACCTTGTCGATTAGTCAAACACATAATCGGTCGTACCACTAACGGACCAATTATGGAACTACCGCTCGAAAACGACTTTACATCGCGCCATTATTATTTCTTCTATCTCCCCACATTAAAGATCTAGTGCTCGTCGATTTATCAATTTACTGACAAATTAATTCACCGACTTCTTGGTTTCCGAGATTAGTACCACTCGACCTTTTATTATACCGAACATAAAGTTCACTGGCCAGGTTTAGTATAATAACCTTACGAGCTCATCTCGGGAGCACCATCAACCCGGCGAACCGGTACGTGGATTCCTCCGACTAGCAACGGCACGCAAGAAGCTAAACACCGCATACCCAACTTACCGAGGTATTGGCCTCAATTGACCTCACTCTTTGGCAAATCAAAGCACACGACACCCAACCCTCACGCCCGTCCCAATCTCGGGATTAAGAGACGGAATACTAGGACCGAATTGACTACGCCGATCAGTACAAGTCAATTCTATCCAAACTGGTCGTGCTCAATATGCCCCGGGCATATCTGTGTGATTTAAACTAGTCTAGATAAACCAATTTCCAAACCACACAATAACCTATACCGATAGTATGTTCAGACTATCTCGGTTACGAGCATACTTTTTATATATCAATACTTTAACCAATAACGGTATCTACCGTGTTTGTCGACACCCCGTTATCTAGTTCTATGATATAAAGGAACAGATTTATACTGAAACAAAATGATATGTCATCTGTGGATATTAGTTTTTGATACAAGCCATAGCTTTTCAGTATTCAAAACTAACAATCTCCCACTAATACTCAAAGCTATGCTAAGAAGTACAAAAACTGTCCAACCCACTATTACACTGCTGTCATAATGAAATCTCCAAAACACCTTTAAGTTCACTGACATGGCTCTCTCAAGAATCTGACTCCCATGCCCTCCACATGCCTCTCAAAGACCTTTGGGGTCAATGGCTTGGTGAAAGGATCTGCAAGGTTGTCCTCTGAAGCTATCTTGGCCACGATCACGTCTTCCCTCTTTACGATCTCTCGTATCAGGTGGTACTTGCGCTCTATGTGTTTACTCGCCTTATGGGCTCATGGTTCCCTTGAGTTAGCAACTGCACCATTGTTATCACAATAAACTGTGATAGACCTAGGCAACTCTGGAACCACATCTAAGTCCATCAGGAAGCTCCTGAGCCATACAGCCTCTTTCGCTGCCTCTGAAGCGGCAACGTACTCGGCCTCCATGGTAGAGTCCGCCACGCATTTCTGCTTGACACTCTTCCATACTATGGCTCCACCTCCTAGAGTAAACACAAACCCAGAGGTAGACTTACTCTTGTCCATATCTCCTTGAAAATCCGAATCTGTGTAACCCAATGGTACAAGCTCCTGCGCTCTATAAACTAGGACATAATCTCTCGTCCTGCGCAAGTACTTGAGAATGCATTTTACTGCCTCCCAGTGAGCCTTCCCAGGGTTACTCTGATATCTGCTAACCATGCCAACGGCAAAGCAAATATCAGGCCTCGTGCACAACATAGCATACATGAGGCTACCCACTGCAGAAGCATAGGGTACCGCCTTCATGACATCTATCTCCTCAGCAGTCTTAGGACACTGCTCCTTAGACAAATGCACTCCATGCCTGAAAGGTAGTGAACCCTTCTTGGAGTTCTGCATGTTAAAACGGGCCAGAATCGTGTCTATGTAGGATGCCTGTGAGAGAGTCAGAGAACGTCTCCTACGATCTCGAATAATCTTGATCCCAAGGATATGTCCAGCCTCTCCCAAATCCTTCATATCGAATTGCCTGGACAGCCATGCCTTTACGTCTGACAACACCTTCTTACTGTTGCCAATAAGAAGAATGTCATCTACATAAAGTACGAGGAACACCACTATCTCACCATCACGCCTGCAATAAACACACTGCTCATCCGGAGACTGAGTGAATCCATAGGACTGGATAACCTCATCAAAACGAATGTTCCAAGATCTGGATGCTTGCTTAAGTCCATAAATGGACCTCCTAAGCCTGCATACCTTGTGCTCTTGGCCCTTAACAATGAAGCCCTCTGGTTGCTGCATAAAGATGGTCTCCTCAAGACTTCCATTAAGGAAAGCTGTCTTGACGTCCATCTGCCATATCTCATAATCCATATGAGCAGCTATGGCCAAGAGAATCCGGATCGACTTAAGCATAGCTACCGGGGAAAAGGTCTCCTCATAATCGATCCCTTCTTTCTGAGTATACCCCTTCGCCACAAGCCTAGCCTTGAAGGTCTCAACCCTCCCGTCAGATCCTCTCTTTCGCTTGTAGACCCATTTACACCCAATAGGCCTAAACCCATCAGGAAGGTCTACCAGCTCCCAGACTTGATTTGAGTCCATAGAACCCATCTCAGCAATCATCGCTCTCTGCCAAGAATCTGCATCTTTATCCTGGAGAGCCTCATTGTAGTTAACTGGGTCTGGTTCATGAGCACCAGGGATAAAATCCGAAGATTCACCCAAACCCATGTACCTCTCGGGCTGTCTCACAGCCCTCCCACTACGACGAGGCGCAGCCTGTGTAAGAGCATCATCTGTGATAGTGCGTGCAGTTTCCTGTGGTGTGTCTTCCTGTACGTGTGCATCTGGAATAGTGGACTGACTTCTAAGCTCTTCCAATACTACCTTGCTGCTTGACTTGTGATCTAAAATATAGTCCTCCTCAAGAAATCTGGCATTGGTGCTGACCACCACCTTCTGATCCTGAGGACTATAAAATAAACCACCTCTCGTTCCTTTGGGGTAGCCTACAAACAACATAACCTTAGATCTCGCCTCTAACTTGCCTGCATCTGCCTCGAGCACATGTGCTGGACAACCCCAAATCCTGAGATGTCTCAGAGTAGGCTTACGCCCACCCCACAACTCTACTGGGGTCGTAGGCACAGACTTAGATGGCACAAGGTTGAGGATAAAACATGCTGTCTCTAAGGCATAACCCCAAAACGAGGTAGGCAACTCACTGTAACTCATCATCGATCTAACCATCTCCATAAGAGTCATGTTCCTCCTCTCTGCTACACCATTCTGCTGGGGTGTGCCAGGTGCAGACAACTGGGTCTGAATACCCTCCTCTGACAAATAGGTCCTAAATTCACTAGAGAGGTATTCGCCACCGCGATCAGACCGCAGTGACTTGATACTCTTACCCAGATGGTTCTCCACCTCTGCCTTGAATTCTCTGAACTTGCCAAAGCATTCAGACTTGTGGCGCATCAGGTATATGTATCCATATCTAGAGTAATCGTCTGTGAAAGTCACGAAATACTCATAACCACCTCTAGCCTGAACTGACATAGGCCCACACACGTCAGAATGAATCAGCTCTAAAACCTCTTTGGCCCTATACCCCTTCGCCTTAAAAGGCCTTTTGGTCATTTTACCCTCCAAGCAGGACTCACAGGTTGAATAGCTGTCAATATCTAGTAAGTCCAAAGACCCACTCTTGACCAACCTTTGAATCCTACTAAGGTTGATATGACCTAGTCTCAGGTGCCAAAGATAAGTCTGATTCAAAGGGGAAGATTCCTTTCTCTTATTATGATTCGGTGATGAGTTACTAGTTTCTGTGTTTTGCATAACTGGGGAGTAAGTCTTGATTAAAAACAGATTGTCAACCAATGTACCGGAACATATAAGTTTCTGGCATTTTCTTATAAAAACCGAACCATCAGAAAATACACACTTATAACCATCCAAAACAAGTTTCGAAACTGAAAGCAAGTTCTTTCGAAAACTAGGTACATAAAGACAATCCTTCAAATATAAAATAGAGTCTGAAAAGTAAAGACTAATAACTCCCACTGCAGCCACAGAAACTCTGGTAGTATCCCCAAGGTAGACCTGCAACTCTCCCTCTCTAAGCAGCCGGGTCACTTGGAACCCCTGCAAAGAATTACAAACGTGATCAGTGGCTCCCGAATCCACACACCAAGTATCCGTGGGAATCGCCGCTAAACACGTCTCAGTGACTAGGGAAAATTTACACGTACCTCGAGGCTTTGGGCAGTCCTTCTTCCAATGTCCTGCTTTGCCACATCTAAAGCATTTTCCTCTCGGCTTCTGCTTCTTGGCAATGCCTGCCTTGGGTCCATGACTGGCTCCTGCTTTCTGGCCTCTCTTCCTCTTTTGCTTCCTGGCTTTGGGCCCAGCAGAGGAACCTGAGGGACCAACAGTAGCCAAGGCTTGCTTCTTCTCTGCGAAGAGGCTCTCAGCAGACACCAATGCAGTCATGAGCTCAGAAAGTGAATATGAGAGATTCCCCATATTATAGTTCAATCGAAACTGCTCAAAACTGGGAGGCAAGCTCTGAAGGATGATATCGACCTGGGTTTCCCCATCAATCTCACCCCCCAATACCTCGATCTCATTGATGCAACCAATCATGTCCAGTACGTGATCTCTCACTGAAGTGCCCTCAGCCATCTTAGCATTCATGAGTTTCCTCATAGCTGACTGCTTGGCTGCCCTGCCCTGATGTCCAAACATCTCCCTGAGGTTGAGCATCATATCGTAGGCTGAGGTCATCAACTGATGCTGGTGCTGCAGTACACTTGACATGGAAGCCAAGATGTAGCACCTGGTCATCTCATCAGCTTTCTGCCACCTCGTATATGGCTCTCGCTGCTCAGGTGTGGCATCCTCACTGGGCTTAGGGGGACACTCCTCAGTGAGCACGTACTTATAACCCTCGGCGGTTAGGACAATGTCCAGGTTTCGTTTCCAATCAATGTAATTAGGACCGGTGAGTTTGTTTTGGTTCAGAATGACAGCTAGCGGGTTGAACGACATATCAACTGAAAATAATGAAAAAACATGTCTCAGTATACTTTTCGAAAATATTGAAAAATCCTCAGAAAAGAAATATAATCTTCTACCGACATCTCTCCCACCGGGATTAACGCAGGTCACGATGGGTGAACGTCTACGCCAACCCACATTCGTTCGAGAAGGACCGAAATCCATTAATCTCATTATCTGACCAACGATCTTATGATCAATGAAATTAATAGTCGATAATTTTAGCCGTACACGTAAATAGCGTTACCTCGATGGGAGGGATACTATAAACAGTACACTAAGTGTATGCCATTACGTGACTTCTAAGTTTGTTACTTAGGGTACTAATGCGATTCGGATGGCGAGGGTGTCGCAACTTTTCCTAATTAAACGCACTATAGTCATCCCTTTAGAAATTCATTCCAGCGATATCTGTGATTGAAAACTCAACCGATGGGGAAGCCGTTTAACCACATCGCCAATGAATCCGTAATGGAGGCCATGGGGCTATTAACCAACCCGCTCCCACTTAGATTTTTAAAATAATTTTAATTCGCCCTAGTTTTCTCGGTTTTCCATTTCGGTTTTCTACGTAATTAGGAATCACCCAAAAATTACGATAAACCAAAATCTGGGTTTTCTCGGTTTTCTACGTAATTAGGAATCACCCAAAATTACGATAAACCAAAACCCCACGTAATTAGGAATCACCCAAAATTACGATTAAACCAAAACTTGCGAATATAATTAAGTTTGAGGATTTTTACGTTTTAACATGCAATATCTTAACTATGGATATTCGCACCCATAAAACCGTTGGAGTTTTAATATGCGAATAATCTACCTTAGTTAATTGCACATTACCTTTTGAAAAAACTTTTGGTTTGAATTTCGTTCATGCAAAATAAAACGAAAATCACACAATCAACGAAAAAATCATAAATACGGAAAATTAAATAAAATAAAATTTCTCGACTATTATGGCCTTCTCTATCGTTGATTCCTTGACGCCTCGGTGACACTTCCCGTCGTGTCGCTCCCACTCGTTATTTGAATTCCTCTCGATTTGCCCGGGTTTTCTCGGTTTATTCCGTAATTAGGAATCACCCAAAATTACAATAAACCAAAACCCGCGAATATAAGTTACCCAAAATAACGTCTTCGTCATAGTACAAAAATTCCTATATACAAAGGCTGAGCCTTAGGAGCAGTCTTACTGCGAGGCTTCTTGTTTTCAGCAACTTTTGCCTTGCCTTTAAACTTTCTCTTATTGCCCTTATCTTTTTCTACAACAAGTACTGGTGTTGCCTTTCGAAGGGTTTGCTCAGTATTTTTAAGCATTCCATGGAGCTCAGTAATTGTTCCCTCCATGTTCTGCATGTTGTAGTTCACCACAAAGTCATTGTAATCATCAGGCAGTGAAGCCAAGATGATGTCAATGGCTAACTCTCTAGCAAGAGGTGCATTTAATCTCTCTAGGGTATCAATATACCCTTTCATCTTGATCAAATACGTGCTTACTGACTAACCCTTTGCCATCTTGCACGAGATCAATGCTTTTATCGTAACAAACCTTTCGTTACGGGCTTATTCACGGAATATTTCCGTTAGTGACACATAAATTTGGAACGCTTCTGAATTCATGAATTGCTTCGGAATCGCTTTTTAGCTTTTCCCATGCTCGTTGAACAGCAGCCGTAGCATTTACAGGTAGTTCAGGAAAAGCGGCGTCTAAGACATTTAGCTTCCTTTCTTGTTTGAGAACAATTCTCAAGTTTCTTTCCCAATCTAAGAAGTTTGGACCAATAAGTTTTTCTTTGTCCAAAATGCTTCTTAGAGTGAGATTAGATGTATTAGTGCTAGTAGATGCCATTTCTACAAAAGAAAAATGCAAAATATTAGAATGAGTTTTAAAATATTTTTCACAATAGCCAAAATTGAAATCCCAAACAATTTTGTGTTGGTGCTAGATTGTGGGCCGAAAATCCACAAAGAGTCAACCCCATTCTTGCTTTGGCAAGTATCGTAGGGACTAGGCTCTTTTGGTAGGCAACGTTCAAATCACATCTCAGTAATTTAACGATTTCCAATTGCATCACTATGCAACTTTTCGGTGATAGGATGAGCATTCCAAATGTTTGACATCATCCTATCATTGCAAAATCAATCATAGTCAACTTATCGGGTCAACTAGGACCAATTTTCCTAAGTCAAACCATCCCTTGAAGCCTCATATCAATAAAAGACCCAAACAGTTTTTCACACTATAGTGGTAGTTAGTAAAGTTGGGCTAGCCCAACCAGTTTTTCACACTATAGTGGTAGTGAGTAAAGTTAGGCTTTTATTACATGACAACTCGCCTCACGAAGAAAATCTGAGGCCCTTAGGCTTTCCAAGTCCGTCAGACGTTCGACGATTTGACGAGCCCCTAAGTATGGAAGCAATTTTAGACTTAGGTATTTGGGGATTTTATTTTGAATGGCTTAGCATGCATTTTCATTTTTTATTCATTCAGAAAACATAAAATTGCGAAAATGCGATGAATTGGGCTCTAATCTATTATAGGGCTTTATAGGAAAAACATCTTTTTTTGGGCCTCCATGGTTGGGCTTCCGTTCCTGGGCTCTACCATGGACTTCTTTGGAACCTCCCTTTTGGGCCTAACTACTACATAATGATTTAATAGGCAAGCAGTGAAAGAAAACTGAACAAGCCCGGGCTAAATCGAAAACCTCACTTTCGTGCTATGCATTCCAGAATCGGAAGCTTTCGACCAAGCTCAGGCTCAAATTAGTTTACCCATGAACGGATCTAGGCTTATACTTATTTAATTTATTAATCGGGACACAAAAAATCGAATCTTTAATTAAAGCGGAACTTAAAGATTATACCTTTTGTAGCGAAGTCCCTTGCCTAAAGAAAAATCCAATCTTTGACGCAATTTCCACAAGAAATCCGAAGAATTACTCCAATACGAACTCCGAAATAGTGTGGGCTATTGTCTACGGAGTTACCCACGGCAAATCGAGAAAACCCAAGAAACTTGCTTTGGAAGAAAAATCAAAATTCATGAAAATCGGACTGCCCAGATTTTTTTTCGTTTAAAAACTGCTGCACAAGAAAATCCTTTGCGCAAGAAAAAAACCATCGCCGGGCTCTATAAAATTGCTACGCCAGAAACTACTAGATTGAACCAATCCCGATCTGTACAGCCCATAAGTATGGATCACTCAATTTTAGAAGATCAACATACAAATAGGCCGGCTCAGGGCATTGGACAAAAAACCAGTACCGGGGTTTTTTTTCTTGAAGAAAATAGCGCAAAAAAACTGGGCAAGCACCGGCTACTCAATAAGAATAATCTGGGCAGTGAGATGTTCGATTTTTTTCCAAAGAAGAAAGATCCTAGCTGACTTCGAGGAGAGAATTCGAAGATGAAGAATTTCTCACTCTAAGCTAGACTTTCTCTCACTACCCTTTTCTTGGGTGTCAAGTTTCTTAATTGATTTCTTGCCCAATATGTTGTATTTATAGGAGCTTCTAAGGAGACCTAATGGGCTCTCGAGTTAGGCCTTAAAATTTGACTTTCGTTGACCGCTAAGTCTTCCCGACTAATCAACTCCAATCGACCCTTTTAAATTAATTTATTTAATCCACTTTGTTAATTTAATTTAATCGAACCCTTAGAATTAATTAATTCAAAATCGAATTAATTTCTAAATTCACTTTGTCGATTAAATATTAATTAAACCCTTCGGATTAATTCATTTACCTTGTCGATTAGTCAAACACATAATCGGTCGTACCACTAACGGACCAATTATGGAACTACCGCTCGAAAACGACTTTACATCGCGCCATTATTATTTCTTCTATCTCCCCACATTAAAGATCTAGTGCTCGTCGATTTATCAATTTACTGACAAATTAATTCACCGACTTCTTGGTTTCCGAGATTAGTACCACTCGACCTTTTATTATACCGAACATAAAGTTCACTGGCCAGGTTTAGTATAATAACCTTACGAGCTCATCTCGGGAGCACCATCAACCCGGCGAACCGGTACGTGGATTCCTCCGACTAGCAACGGCACGCAAGAAGCTAAACACCGCATACCCAACTTACCGAGGTATTGGCCTCAATTGACCTCACTCTTTGGCAAATCAAAGCACACGACACCCAACCCTCACGCCCGTCCCAATCTCGGGATTAAGAGACGGAATACTAGGACCGAATTGACTACGCCGATCAGTACAAGTCAATTCTATCCAAACTGGTCGTGCTCAATATGCCCCGGGCATATCTGTGTGATTTAAACTAGTCTAGATAAACCAATTTCCAAACCACACAATAACCTATACCGATAGTATGTTCAGACTATCTCGGTTACGAGCATACTTTTTATATATCAATACTTTAACCAATAACGGTATCTACCGTGTTTGTCGACACCCCGTTATCTAGTTCTATGATATAAAGGAACAGATTTATACTGAAACAAAATGATATGTCATCTGTGGATATTAGTTTTTGGTACAAGCCATAGCTTTTCAGTATTCAAAACTAACAAGCAGGCCCCAAAAATTTAAATAATAAATTTTAAGCCCAATTCATGCATAGAAAAACACACAAATGCATATGCTTTATACAAGCCAATTTTATTAAGCCGAATCATTTAATTAGGGATTGTGTAACTCTTACACTATTAAAATTGATCGTGTCATGATCAATTTTAATCAATCCCATGTTCATTCATTTTAATCGAATGATGCATGAACATACCAATAATGCGTGCAATTATTTAAACACTTTAAATAAATAACACATTATATGGAAAATCAAATAATAATAATTAATTAACTAATCTTATTAATTAATTATTTATTTATTTATTCATCTCATTATCTAATTTCATTAAGATAATCTTTCAAATTTTAAAATTTAAATATTCCTAATTATTTTAATCTCATTAAGATAATTATTCAAAATTCTAAATTTTAAAATTCTGTAGGATATGAATTAAATTCAAATCTAATCCTTTCTTAACTATTTGATAAGATTTTATTTTATCTAAATAATTAAATCTTATCAATTAAAATCTAATAATATCTTTTAATTTATCCTAAATCATAAATTAAAATTTTATCAAATTTTAAAATTTAGAAAAATTAAGTTTTTCTGAAAATTTTAGGGCAAATCTATAATTAACAAAAACTCTCGGGCTAGGGTTTTAAGGTTTAAAACTTCTGGGGTTGTTTTGCAAATTTTTAAAATAATTTTAAAACATGGCATTTTCGGGATTTTGGAGTGCGGCGGGGGCAATCTGGTCATTTTAGCCAAATTAGGGCACCAGCCCCCGCCGTCTCCTTTCTTCTTCCCCGATTAGCTGTCGGTGTTGCATCTCGGTTTTCCGACGAACGCTTCGCCTCTTCCGGCGCTGCGAGCCTCTTCGCCCCGGTCCAACCCCAATCCAATCGTGGCCCACCTCAGCAATTCATCGATCGACAATAAGTGACGAAGACCGTGACCCCGCGACTCCCCCGGCGAAAATGATTTCCCGACGGAACAAACGAGGAAGCCAATTCTCCGTCACTTCATTTCCCGCGGCGCGAGGAACCTTTCCCCGGCCTTAGCGAAACAACCGACGTGAGTTTCCAACGGTTCTCAAAACCCAAATCGGAAAAATTCTTTCCCCTTCTTCCCGGCGACTTTTTTTTTTTCAAACCAAGAAAACTTCTTTCAAAAAACAACCATTCAACAAATGTTTTGAAACGAAACAAGCCCGAATTAGTTTCTCATGAAGAAAAGAACAAAACGCACAGAAAAATTCTGGCCAAAAAACCAATTTTGAGCATTTCGCGATTTTCTGGCGAACTTCCGGCTGGCCGGAAAAACTTTCGGTCGAAAATTTCCCAGAAACCGGTTACATTCAAGCAGTATATTTTTTTTTCTCCAAAACATTTTTTTTCAAAGAAAAAAATTCTTATACTCGATTTTTCAACCTATTTAATTAAAACAAGATTAACCTATGGCTCTGATACCACTGTTAAGATCTAGGCATGCATAATTTCCAAACTATGCTACGGAATAGCCTAAATTCATGTGAAACCGGGTCTTACCCTTGAAGCGTAATCGGTTGCGCTTGTCGCCTGGCTCCCTTGAGAAGATTGCGTTCACCAACAATTCACGCGAATTGTCTCTACGATCTTGCACTGGAACCTATCAGAATTGGTGCTAGCCAAAAACTTGCCTGCAAAAGAGAAAAATGATTTTTCTCTGGAAGAATGTTTTTTTTTTGGAAGAGTGAGAGAGAGAGTTTTCTCAAATTTCTTTTTTTTTTCACGTGTTTCAAAACAAAATTGGTTAAAAATCTCTCCTCTCACAGATACTTCTATGCTCTTTTTATAAAAGAGTTGAGACTTGTCTGTTAATAATAATTAATTATTTACTGAGTTGGGTTTAACCAACACCATGGATCAACCCATTGACCCATGGATCAGGCTGATGGGTCAAGAACCTTAATCACAATTAGGTCCCTTGATTTGTCAGCCCAATTCAATTCTTCCTGGGTAATTAATTAACTCTTAATTAATACCATAATACTTTGCAATAATATTTAATTAAACTACTTAATTAAATATTATCAATTTAAGTATAACTCTTATACTTAATACAGGCAATTTAATTAATTCTCAATCATCGAACTCACTTATGTGCGATCCTGTAGGCCTATTCCAAATTGACAATGAATAAATTAATCTCATTAATTAATCCATAAATCATTAGTGGTCTCTAGCAAGACATAATGACTACACAATTCAGAACGGAGGGTCAAATGGTGATTCAACACAACCTTCCGAGTATACTACGTAATGTCCTCTACACTGATATCCAGTTTAGCATAAGGCATGGAACCAATCATCCTTGTATAGCTAAACGTTTTACTTGATCATTTAGTGACACTGAACTTAATCAAGCAAATGATAACCCTTATCATTTCTTGGGCACGACCATGCACTTCTCAGTTCACTATCAAGCGGCCAAGATATCATCTCTCATTTAAGAGAGACTTGTAGTCCCATCACTTCACCTACATACCTTAGCGTGACTCATAGTGTACCAAATCATAAACGTACTTGGCAACCTATTACGGTCCCGTTAGCCATATGTCAAAGCACACTCTAATTCACCTAAGACTATGCAGTGATTTCTGGTCTAAGGATCCTCGTACGAGTACTACTCAAAAGAATCACTCATGATCTAAAAGTCCATGGAGTGTTTCTTTTTGGCGGATCGATTTCATGAAATTCAATATGCACAAGAATATAATTACATGAAATTAACTCATCAGATAAATAATCAATCAAACGACAAATATCTTATTTACATAAATAACCCTCAAAGTTTATTTACATAAATAGCCCTCAAAAGGGCACATACACCAACAGTTCGTACCGGCCATGGATGACTACAACAACGCAAAGAATGCAAATGCAGCTGCCAAGAAGAAGGGCATCCCTCCTCCTACCTTATTACCAAAACCAGTATTTCCTCACCAAGAGCTTAAACCTGAGATTCTGGACATCATGAGAACTCAATTCATGGATGATGTCGCACGAGCCAGTAAAAACATGGACACATTAAACATAAAAATGGTAAGTACAATTTTAATACCTATATTCATTCAATTCAATACATCAATATCAACTTCTTATTAGTATTATTTGAGCAGGTGTGTTTCCCAATATTTCAACATGAAACTACTATACTTGCTGTATAAATGCAATGACAAAAAGAGTAGTTGTACTGAACAACAAAATCCCAGATGATGAAAGTTGGTATGCTACAATTCCAGAAATCATGGTAAGTACATGTTTTATACCTGATATCTTCTTTACACTGATCTGATATCTTCTTTACATTGATCTGATATCTTCATTACACTGATCTGATATCTGTTTTCTTCATTAATGCCAGCTGCGGTATTTTGTTGAGATAGTAAGAGGGACAACAGCAGAAAGAATTTTTGGAGATCCCAAAAAGTATAAAGTGGAGTATCCAAAATTTGCCTGGAAAGATAAGAAGAATGACGCTCATTGTGGCATTCCTATAATGAGGCACATGGAGCTCTACAAGGGACAAACAACTCAGACTTGGGATCCAGAGCTCACAAGAGAAGCAAGTAAGAGCAAAGCTGCTCTCAACAGAGCTATACAAATTCTTAGAGTTAAGTTTGCTTATACTATAATGGCTTCTCAAACAAATACAATGAAAGATGAGGTCAATGCCAAAATTGAGAAGTTTTATAGTACAAAATTGTAAAAAGTAATTGAGTCTAGTCTTTAGAAATTAGAAATTTATATTAGTCTAGTTTTATAGGACAATATTGATTGTAAATGACAATATTCAGTTTTCAATTATATGAAATATATATTAGTCTTTTATTCCAAATTTCACAGTTCCAAATTCTATCAAAATGGTCTATTTTCTGTAATTATATGATATTTATTATCTGCTGATGAAATCATATCTAATATCATATCAACTAACAACTAATATAGAATCAAGTAGTAACAGATTAATGTATCAAATCAACTCAAACGTAATATCAGATCAATTCATAACTAATATTATATCAACTAACACCTAATATGATATCGCATTATTGATATGATATCTATAATACTTTGATCTGATATCTATAGTACTCTGATCTGATCTCTATAGAACTCTGATCTGATCTCTATATACTTCTGATCTGATGTCTATATTCCTCTGATCTGATGTCTACAGTCCTCTTATCTGATCTCTGTAGACCTCTAGTCTCACCACGTCCATTCTTATTTTATTGAAACACAAATGTAGTACTACGTTTTTCAAACATTGTAAAATTGAACTAAAAATAAAGATAGTGATATTAAAAGAAAACTAGAGATTATATTAAAAAAATAATTTATTGTACAATAATTTTTTAATTGCTACCTACGCTTGAGGATGGTTCAAGCGTAGGATTTTGTCTTGCATTGTCAATGTTAAGAAGAACGCTAGAGATGTCATCAAGATACGTAGGAAGTGTCACCATTTTGTCATCATTGTACTTTAGGATTCCAGTCATTCCACACATGTCCATGACTAGGCTGGGGTAAAGGATACTACGAGTCCATGTGGTGCCAACTTCTTCCATGTAGTATTTGATGATGTTGCCCCAATTGATTTTTTTCTTGCCATCATGACAATTGACAGTTACAACCCGAACGCCTTGGAGACTTCTCCTGCAGCGACATTGAAACATAGGAACGTGTACAATGTCATTGGAAAACGGTTCAGATCTTCCAATCTGATCGTCCAATAATTATCTGGGATGTCAACGTTTTGCTTTAATATTGCTCTGACTTCTTCTTTGGTCGGACTTCTTCTTCGGAGAGCCTCATGTGTTAGTGCATCCGAATTTTGGTTCCTCAGGGACAAGTGCGTGTTGATTGCTTTTGTTGATATGCTAACTCTAAAACCCCTCACATTCAATATATTTACTGAATCTTTGTTGTGTAGTGCATCATAGAACTCTAGGACCAACGATTTGTTTACGAATTGGCGGTCCATTGGCAACAATCCCGTCAAACCATTTCTGGTGAGAAATAGCATAAGTTGTGAATTATTTCCTACATTGAACATATGCTTCATCGGCATATGGCCAAGCGGAAGTGGCAGTGGTGGCGGCATTTGTTGTTGTGATTCTTGGTTTTCTTCAAAGATATTCAGGTTACGAATAATGTAGCGAAGGGTCATTGAGGAAATTGGTGAGAAATAGTTCAGGTTTTAGGCTTGGTTTTTTTGGAAGGTAAGAAGAAAAACAGAGGAAATGTTGTATAGACATTGCCGAACGTGGGACTTATTTATAGTAGAATTTTTGAATGAGTTTATGTTGAACGTACGTGGTTGGCTGGGCAATTAATATGAATGTAGTTGAAACTATTAATAAGTGGTTGAGGAAATTGAATGAAGCGATGGAGTTAGTTGGACTTGGCGGGAGTTGTTTTTCAGAAGTGGCAGGAAGTTGTACGCTTACAGTTAACAGAATAATGTATCAAATCAACTCAAACGTAATATCAGATTAATTCATAACTAATATTCTATCAACTAACAACTAATATGATATCGCATTATTGATATGATATCTATAATTCTTTGATCTGATATCTATAGTACTCTGATCTGATCTTTATATACTTCTGATCTGATGTCTATATTCCTCTTATCCGATGACTACAGTCCTCTGATCTAATCTCTATAGACCTCTGATTTGATGTCTGTAATACTCTGATCTGATGTCTATAATCCTATGATCTGATATCTTCTAGTCATTGTAATGAAACAACTAAATACAGTAAAAAGAAATCACATAAAGTAACGATCAACTCACAAAAAAATCATATAACATACAATCTCTCCTCACACAACAGCAAGTCATTTAATTTCTCGTATCAACTAACTAAAAGAATTCATATAAACTACAACTACAACTACAACTTCTCCACAATAGGATTTACAAAATTACCATTAACAACTCCACAATTTTCAATCCCCATTGATGCGACCCGTTCTCTAGTACGCAATGCAAATGCTTCTGCTTTCTTCTTCTTTCCTCTTGCCCTATTGCACATTTTCTCCGCAACGCTCTTTGGACGAATGTTTCTAACACCCTTTTCTCTTCTTCTCTTCGGATCTCTAATTTCAGCAATGTTTGAACCTTCTTCTTTTTTACCAACATAGGATGGACCAACCTTTGATTTAATAGAATCTCTAGCCGAATTGAAGTGCTTGTCAAGAATAGAACGTGCAATAGAACTAGACCGTGCATGTCTAATTAAATCCAAATATTTTCTGCTTGCTTCAACTCTCCAAATAGAATTTGAATCTTTCTCAAAGCTACTTGATGTCAACAAATAATCTTCTTATGAATAATAATCACAGTTACTTGCACTCTTAGTCCACCTTTTCAATACATACTTCTCAGGGATTCTCTACCGTATATAACAAATATAAAGTTAAACATATCATATCAAATAATAACTAATATCATATCAAATAGCAACTAATATCAGATCAACCACATTACATTGAGAATAATCATCAGCAAACTAAAAAAAAAATCACATCACTCAATTGTAATATCAGATCAACTCAAACATAATATCAGATCAAATAGAACCTAATATTATATCAACTCAAAAAAAAAAAAAGCTCTGAAGTTGCAATAAATACGTACCGAGTAATTATTCAGATTTAGCACACGAAGAGCATGCGAGCATAACAACCCAGCCTCAGAAAAAAGATTACAAGTGCAGCTCACTGTATATTCATTCTCATCAAAACAAACTACGTGTCGAAACAAATCAAGTTTGGTACGCCAAACTTGATATTCATAAACTCCATTATCGCTACTCGTCTGCAAGTGATTATTTGATAACATCTTGATATACAGCTCCTGAAATATTACAAACACCTCTATTGTACAAACCTCAGCAGCATGTTGAAGCATTAATGAATCTCCAACAACAGGATCAACCCTTCCTCTACATCTAAAATCTCCTGCAATGCCATTGTTTCTCCACTCAGTCACAACATCAAGAAACTGCTGATAGAATTCACACAAAGTAGAAGTTGTTGACAAATTCATTGAAACCGAACGATTGGTTGTCTCACATTTTTTGGAAGAAACTGCCCCTCCAGAAAAATATTGTTTACTGAATGCAGGGCACCACTTCTCTTTTATCTCATCTAATTTCTTCAACCAACTGTTGCCTTTGCAATTGTAATCCTTCAACAAACTGATGGAATAAAATAGTAACTGATTAATATATCAGATCAATTTATAACTAATATCATATCAGCTTACAGCTAAAAAAGAATAAAGTAGTATAATAATAATATATCAGATCAACCCAAACTTCATATTAGATCAATACATAACTACTATCAGATCACCTAACAACTAATACAGAAAAAACACACATGTTCCAGAAGTGAATAATTTCAGCTCTGTGCAAACTTGATTAAGCAAGAATTGAAAGGCATCTGAAAATCCTTCTTGACTCATTAAATGAGGTATATTACTACGAGCATTCTTTGAAATGTGCCAAATGCAATGACGATAACGAACATTTGGAAAAACCATACGCACAGCAGCTGCCATCGAAAAATCCTGGTCTGTCATAAATGTCACTGGTTGCTTGTTCTCCATCAATCTCAAAAATGTACTAAACAACCAAATAAATGACTTCACCTTCTCATTTTTTATGAAATCTATACCAAACATAACATTACGACAATGGTTGTCCATACCAACAAAAGATCCACATATCATGTCGTATTTGTTTGTCCGATAAGTTGTATCATGAACCAAAAAATCCCAAAATCTACTATAATCCTCGTTCATCTTCTGATCTCTCCAAAATACACTACATAATGAAGACTCCTCATCTAAATCAAAATCATAATAAAAATCCTTCTCATACGTAAATCTCTGTTTTAACATATTGATCAATGCATTACTATCACAACCATCAATCTTCCTCCTCTTCTCTTGTTCCAAATGATTATATACATCTCGCATGGTATAACCAACATTTGATGAACCTCCAGACTGAAAAATACACATATAAGATCAAACAGAAAAATAATATCAGATCAACAGGAACATAATATCAGATCAACAGAAAAGTAATATCAGATTAACTCAAACGTAATATCAGATCATAACAAATATCACATTTATGTAGATTCATAAAAAATAAACTGAAAGTATAACTAACCTCTTTGGACAATATATGATAACCATCCGTTACACGAACACCTGAACTTTTCAATTCCTCAAAATACTATAATGCAGAATCATCAAACTTCCTCTGAGAACGTAAAAATTGCCTCTCAGCTACAGGACATAGTTCATGATTATGCTTCCTGAAATGCTTTTGGACAATCCAACTCCCATCTTCTCTTTTCTTAAATTCAATAAAAGCATTACATCTAGATCGCATATCAACTTTCGTATAAATCTTCTTCAAATTCTCCTTGCATTGTTTAGCTCATTCTCTATTACAAAGATATCTTCTCAAATACCTGATTCCAGTAGTTTTGGTTTTACGATCTTTACCTTTCCTCACACTAAATCCTAACCTAAAGCATAATCATTATATAACTTGTATGATGCTTCTTCATTTTCAACCACTGATTTACACAAAGATTCCGTAGATTCATCATCTGAACCTGTATAAAAAATAATAATATCATATTAGTTTAAACATAGTTGATCTGATATCTATAGTCAGTTAATCTGATATATGTAGTCAGTTCATCTGATACCTATAATTAGTTGATCTAATATTTATAGTCAGTTGATCTGATATCTATAATCAATTAATCTGATATCTATAGTCACTTAATCTGATATCTATAATTATAATCCTCCTTGTTCAGTATGTTTGGTTCTATTGTATGATTTGTTTAATATTATTGATCTGATATCTATAGTATGTTGATCTGATTTCAATTACTTTCTGATCTGATATCTACACTCCACTGATCTGATGTCAACTATCATCTGATAGATTCAGAATAATATATTGAAAACGTATCACATCAACATAGAACTAATATCGGATCAATGAATAACTGATATCAGATCAATTCATAACTAATATCACATAATCTAAAACTAATATCATACCACAATAAATATAGATCCAAAACAATATACTGAAAATATATCATATCAACATAGAACTATTATCAGATAAAAAATGTAATATCAGATCAATGAATAACTAATATCACATCATGACTTACTTTCCAACATACATACCGCAGATTCTTCTTGTTTATCAAAATCAAAGAATTCAAGAGCATCTTCTTCGCGAAAGAAATCCACTATATCACCAGCCGTATCATCCATTGCAATTTCTTCAATCCAGAATGATCTATCAACAAAAACAATAGACATTAAGCAACAATATTCGATGAAAAACAAAATGCAAAGAACAACAGAACCGTAGAAACAACAATTTCAAACACGTAAATCAATCGAAAAGATCAAAACACAGGAATAATTACCTTAATTATCAAATTCGAAGCAAAAACTCCATCGAAAGATAAAACAGAGCACAAACGACAACAAACTAAGCGAAAAACGAAGATGAAAAACAGAGAAACAACCAATTCTTAAACATAAATCAATCACAATCATCAAGTACATACCGTAATCAAAATTGGAAGCAAAAGAATCCAAGCGAAAAACGAAGACGAAAAATGGCAACAAAAGACGAAGCAAAATATCGGCAACAACCACGCGAAAAAAAGAAAAAAAAACCTTATATAGCTTCGGGTAAATAAGGCGCGTGTCTGATTTTTTAAAAAATGAACTACTAATACAATTGGGGGGCTAAAATAGAAACTACTACTATATTAGTGGTGGGAGTAAAATTGCCCACGCCCCTTACTACATTTTAGTATAACCCTCCACCCATTCTAGACTATACAGTCACCAATACTCATCATGACCTACTAAATATTACAGAGTGTGATAAAACCACCTAAGAACTCCTATCTATCCTCAGTCCAGGAAATCCCTACTTGTCTAACTCTACAAGTCCTTTTAGTCGGTTAGGAGCTTCAGCAATCAAATCCCAATAAACAGTAATACCTTGTTGACCCAAAGAAGCCAGAAAATCTGTCGGAGCATTACCCTCTCTATGTGTGTTTAAAAGTTCCTCTCAATGCCTGCAAAGCACATCGAATCTCGCATAGTTGCCTTAAGAATTTCCATAAATCCCCCCAATGACCTGAGATCATTCAAATCAAAAGGAGATTATCCGAATGAACCTGCAATCCCTGAAGATCAAACTTCTTGGAGAAACGGATGTCGTGCAAAGATGACTGATCCCTCAAGTATGAATCCGGACTCTGCGTGAACAAACAAACCCCCTGCCGTGCGCAATATAAAGCTGATCCGTCATGCCTAAATGCTTCATCTGTGTTTAATACAAAAGGCCCAGATGCCATATCTCTCCAACGGATAAGCCGAACCTCACCAAGCTGAGCAATTTTCGGTTCCACCTGAAAAAAATCTTTAAAAAACTTTATTTTCTCTAAAGACATCGCCACAGGTTTAAAAGTTCTTAGCAAAAAAGCCAGAGATTGAAAAATTCTTCCTTGAATAACACTTGTGGTCAAATGAGCAGTCCCTTTATAAAGAACTGAGTTTTGAACTTTCCAAACCTCCCACATGAGATAAACCGACAGCACCCTACAGAGATGTCGCAGAACCGATTTACCGTGAGACTTGTGCCTCCACTTCAGCAGAGAACGAAGCCCGGAAGATGGCGCCTCTACCTGCCCCAAATAAAAAAAAATTCTCCAAAAGCATCAAAGCGGCTGAACAAAAGAGCACTGGAAAAAATAATGCGCCATAGAGTCATCATCATTCCAACGTAATGGACAAATCGAGGGAAAACTATAAAAACCTCACTTAATTAAATGTTGAGGAAACGGACAAAGTGAATTACAAACTCTCCACATGAAATAGGAAATTCTTGGTATAATCCAGCCATCCCAAATGTATTTTGAATGCGAAGAGGCAGAGATATAGCCCACATAGCATTATAGGTAGAGCCAAGTGAGAAAGTACCTGAGGGTGTGAGCTGCCAAACTAGCTTATCACATACTGGCTGGAAGTCAATATGCATATTCAGTGAAAATTGAGTCTCTCTGTCATTCAAATATTCTGAAAAATTCTCCAAATAAGTAACTTTGTCAATGAAAAATTCATTTACGGAGAGCTCAAGAAAAGGTGGTTGTCCCTGAGTATTCCAAAGAACTCTCAAATCCGACCAATTTTCAAACCAAAATGAGATCTCTCATGAATCAACAATAATCTTGGACAGTGAGACAACCTGATATGCTATACGAGAGACCCGAATCCAAGAAGTCCGGAGTTTAGTTGAATAAGATAAAGAAGCAATAAATTGAGCCCGAACTCCAATAATGATGTATATTAATGGATTATTAACTAATAAATAATGATGTACATTAACGGATTGAATTTGGTTTTAAGTGATTATTTTCATCATTCTTCCTTATCATATTATTCAGATATTTGAAATTTCGAAATCATGGAGTCATTTGTTGAAAATTTAGATCGTGATATTGCACTAAAGGATGTTCAAGATGATGATTCTTCTCTTCATCTTCTCCTCTGTGTAGATGATGATGACACTTCAATGAAATATCTAATTGGAAGCACTGTTGAAAACGAAGATGAAGAGTACAAATTATACAATGAATATGAATGAAGATTGGGATTTAGTATTAGAATTCGTAGGGAGCGCAAGAGATCAAAGGATGGTGTAAGATATTGGAGACAATATATTTGCAGCAAAAAGGGCATTAAGAGTTCGAAGGACAAGATGAACAAGCTGTACTCGAAATTCGATATTTGTCATTGTTGCAAGACATCAATTGGATCAACTATAGTCTGCATCAAATGTCATTCAAGTATAAAATGTCATATATAAGAAATGATTAACGTACAAATTCATAAAAAAAATATGATTCATCGCCAGAATATAATATTAAACAAAAAATGGGAATCAATTTAGGTACCTACAACAAAGGGTGTTGAGAAAAAAAGTGGCATATGCTTCCTTTTTGGAGATTTGGATTGTACATGATTCACATGACCGGCCCAAGAATTGATTATGTGGTTGGACAACCAATATGGAGATTTAACAATGGAAAATCATATATGTCCTACCCATAGAGTTTACCGACTCTAAAAAAGAGGCTCTCTGAATGTCTAAGAACATGAACGATAATATTTACGAATCAAATAAAGTAACAAATTTAAAGTAGATTTACGCAATTTACCTTGGTGAAATTCCTTTGTCATCGTCTGGCTGTAAAAATGCATATTCTGCATACTTCATCTCTTCATCAGATGCAACAAACTTGATCTGTGGCATGCTTACCAAGAAAGGTGATCTCAACTTACTTGGCAAACGAGCCAGCCTGGTCTTCCTGATTGGTTTGTCAGTATTTTTCTCGACAGTGTTGTCACAATCCTTAAGAATTGTCCTGTAATAATAAGAGATGTATGTTTCAAAATATAATTTTCATGAATAAGTTTTTCGTTATGAAAGTGTTAGTAGTTAGTTACTCACGCTTTCAGATGTTTCATATCCTCGACGTCGACATTAGCTGATTTTGAAATGCCATTCTTTTCAACTCCTTTTGCTCCCAAATATTGAATAAACTATAGTGATTCAACCTTGGATGATTCAGCTGCTGATTGATCTTTATTTTTGATCTTACTACTATCAATCTGACCTCTGAAGCAGGCGGCATGACTTGTGTGAAAAAACAAATTGAATGATAGTGTCGAATTTATATTCTTTATAGGAACAACTTGTTTATTTAAAGGTTCTGCTAATCTGGATTTTTGTCCATTGCATCAAATAGTTATTGAAGGGGACCAAAATCTTGTGTATCCATAAATGGTGTTGAAAATTCACGCGTTGATTGTTTCTCTTTCTTTTGAATCCTTTGTTGTATATTCTTTATGATGGTTGCAAGTCTTTCTGCAATTTTTTCAATTTTTGAACCTTCCACATCTTCAGCAGATCTAAGTTCATCCAAATCATCCAAGACATTATTTGATAATTTCTCCAGGGATAATATACCATTTTTCAATTTCTACAACTTTGTAGGCATATCCTGTTATTGATTTGAGTGAGTAACACGGGTTTTAGAAAATATAATAAAGTATTCAGCCTTTTTTCACAAAAAAAACCCATTGTTCATCATAATGCCTATTGTACATATAACAGACAATAAAAATTTGCATATATTACTTCAAATCTTTCATATTTCTAACAATATTTATAATAAGTAAAATCAATCAATTGATCAAACTTTCAAAACATTACTGTATATGAAACACATTTTTTGTTGTTTACCTCTGTGTTTGTTGGCACGCTTTCATTTTCTTGTTTTTCCTTTTATCACCAGCAATTGAGGAATCACTTTCACCAGGCCTTGGCCGTACTCTACCCTTGCCAACCATAGCTTTAGAGTTTTCATCAATAGCTGTTTCCCACAAACTGTCCCCGTCCCAATTTTGAAGTGTAGGAACAAGACGAATCTCATTTTCAATATTGTCATGCACAACTCTGTCCGCATATAATAGGTACAATATATTTTGCATGATTGTTATCTGCTGATAAATATTTGGCTTCAATACTAACTTTTAAAGCAATTAAAAATTACCATAAGGAGCAGAAGAGGACCCGTGAACTGTGCTTTCTCATTGAGTTTCTTCTATTCAACCATTGTATCAGCTAAACTCTTCAAGGTGAAATTACACCAATCCAATTTTTTGATTTTATCCATACTTTTAAAGGACTTTAAAAAATGGTATTTCCCCCAACTTGTACCATAACTGTTTAATAATGTTGAAATCATGAATACCAGGAAGTCTTTGATGAATGCACGTTCTACATACTCCTGGTTGTTCTTGTTTTTAACCATGTAAGAAGATATCCTAGTCACTGATGTCCTACTTTTTCCGTGTCTACACTTAAACTCCCCAACTTCTCTTTTGTATTCTGTTTGTCTCTCTTCATCTACCTCAAATTCTTCAATACAAATGTCACCACTAGGTAAACCCAACACTAGATTCACATAAATCTCTTCAATTTTGATAGTAACAGTCTCTAACTTCAACTCTAGGGTTGATGGATCAAGACATGTCAGTAGATCATGTCTAAGTGTATTAGAACAGTGACTCCAGTCCTATATTTACAATTACCTTCCTTTGTTGGTCATTGAGTTTTGGAAGCAGTTTACTCAAACCTGCGGGTGAAGTCCTGGATATGAATCTATTTTGCACTTCAACATCTTCTCTTTTTTCATGTTTCCTCCCCTTCTACTAACACTTGAGTCCTTCGTTACCATCTTCAATGGCTGCTTTCTCATGCATTTTTTCTTTTCTTCAACATTTTCAAACCTCTTTCCCCTTTTATTCATAATTACAGCAGAGATGTCTTCAAAATCAGAATCAGAAGCTTTTATTTGTAATTTTTGACGATTCTTAGAACGATAGAAAGAATTCATATCTGTCAAACCTGTGTTTTCAACATTAAATGTATTTTAATTATGGAAAAAAAAGTAAATTACATTATTTGAATGTTTTCAGCCAAATAAACAATTGTTTTCATCAAAATGTTACCTTCTATTTCACTTTGATAATCCTGAATAGCTATCCCTCCTCATATATCCTCGAATTGATGAAGAATATTGCTTTCTCAACGAAATTACACCCCTCCTCCAAGTTGTATGCCTTGTTCCCGAACAGAGGACCAAACTGTGGACATATTGAAATTTAGTGATCTAGATTTGATGATGTTTTCATCAAACATATGGTTTCACATAAAAAAAAAATTAAAAAATTAAAAAATAAACTATTAAGATTGTAGTATTGCATGGTGGCTTTTTTGAAATTCTAAAAGACGTACAATGCATTAGTAAACACAGAACATAACAATAAATGTGCAACAAAGGTATTTATTCATCTTTTATATTTAATGAATACAGTCCAATCTTTATCTTATTGTGTTGCAACATATGTATGTTATTTATGATTTAGTGGAATCACTGCTGAAAAATGATTTTTCATAAAGTTAAATGATGAACAATTAAACAGATATATGCAATCAAGGCAGTAACATTAAAGCATTTTAGCACACAGACTTTGAATACCATGAGCATAATTTTTATTCATTCCTTAAAAATATGATATTCCTATTATTTAAAGCAGCAAAGAGAATGGGAAACGAGAAGATAATGATGGCAGTTCCAAGCTTAATATTCTTACCATCCTCAATTTTTTGAAAGGGTTTTTAAAGAAAACTCCTGATTCGTACTCTACAAGTAGAAATCAATTCCTCATTGGCTTCTAGGATACAGGTGGACACCCAAAAAAAATAAGTGAAGTATGTCAAATTTCGCAGAATAAAGTATGAACCAAAATGACCAATACGAGAAGAATAATATAGAACCCAGAAGAAGATCAGTATATAGAAAAGAAAACAATAGTTAGATGCAACATGCCAATCTCAATACTCACTTTTGATTGTTCATCAGTCCAGTACATTATAGGTTTAATAGCTTTGTACTTGCTATTAGCTTTTTCATTGTCTGATTATAAGAGGTTCCGTAACTGTAATATGTCAATGTCCCTATAGGAGAGGATAATAACTGTTTCATGATTTCAACCTTTTTTCTCTCTCTTTAAAAACTAGATGTAAAATAAATGAAGACACAAATAAAACTCACATGCAATGCATAATTTGCTTTCATCAGTGATGAAATTCTAGTTGATGAATCAATGATGAACTGCAAAATGAGTTCAGAAAATTATATTTTATGAACATAGTTGCATTTGAAAGATTATCTGCTCGGGTCCAGTCAAAAATTTACTTTCGTGCTACGCATAACAGAATTGAAACTCTTGAATAGGCATAAACTCTAGCACAATTACTATTCTAACCCTTGCTTGAAATACCATTGCCCAGGATCTTAGCTTCTACTTATTCGATTTGTCACGCAACAATAAGTTCTTAATTAAAGCGAAAGTTTAAGAATTACCTCTTGAAGCGTGTACTTTAGGTGATCGCTTGTATGGCTCAAGACTTGATCGAATGTTGCGTGGGCAATGAACAATTGATTAGCAAAACACCACAAAAAAATAGCTCGAAAAACCAAGCCGTCTCCACCTTAACCGATCCGCCGCCGAGCGCTGCCACCGAAAAGTTGACCGGAGAAAGCGGGCACCAATTAGTGAAGACCACATGCCACTGACGCTAGATGAACTCACGCGTCACCACTGGATCTTGATTCTTATGCATGGGTTCTAAGAAAGAATTCTTGAGAAGTTGTCTTCTCTATCTCTCTCTAGTTTCTTGAATTGAGAAACTTATGAATTGTGTATTGTGAATTGCTAATCTCTTGTCTATTTATAGAGTTACAAGAGAGACCCAAGTTAGTTTAGGATTGGTCTTCCTATTGGGTTTGTGTTTAACTTCAATCTCGTTCCTGGACTGATTCACATCCAACTAACACAAGGATTCACTTATCCTTAATCCAGTTCCTGGACTGATTCACAACTAACTGACACAAGGATTAATTAATATCATAATTAGTTAAATCTACCTTTGCCAATTAACCAATACATAATTAATCGTACTACTAACGGATTAATTATGGCACTACCATCATATACCAGAATTGCTTCCAGAATAACTAAATTAATTATTCTTTAATTTCCCCACATCAAAGATATAGTGCTCGTTAATTTATTAATTTACCGACAAATTAATTAATTAACTTCTTACAATCCGAGGTTGGTACCACTAGACCTCTTTACCATACCGGACATAAGTCCACCAGCTGGGTTTAGTATAATAAACATAACGAGCTCATCTCGGGAGCTCCATCTATTAGTTTTGAATACTAAAAAACTATTGCTTGTATAAAAAACTTATACCCAGTTCACATATCATTTATGTTTCAGTATTAATTATTCCTTTATATAATATGTATAGATGATAGGGTGCCAGGTGTAGCACAATAGATCTTATCATTGGTTAAATTTATGATATGTAAACAGATGCTCTTAACTGAGATAGTTTGAACATACTATCGGTTTAGGTTATCGTGTGATTTGGATGATTAGTTTGTCTAGACTAATTAAATCATATGGATGTGCCTGGGGCATATTGAGTACGATTGTTCGGGATTGAATTAACTTATATTGATCGGCGTAGTTAATTCGAACCTAATATTCTAATATGTTAATCCCTAAACTAGATCGGGCATGAGAGTTAGATATCGTATGCTTTGATTTGCCAAAGGGTGCGGTCAATTGAGGCCTAGACCTCGGTAAGTTGGCTATGTGGTGTTTGACTTCTTTGTGTGCTGTTGCTTGTTAAAAGAATCCATGTACCGGTTCACCGGGTTGATGGTGCTCCCGAGATGAGCTTATAAGGTTTATTATACTAAACCTGGCCGGTGGACTTTATGTCTGGTATAATAAGAAAGTCGAGTGGTACTAATCTCGGATACCAAGAAGTTGATAAATTAATTTGTCAGTAAATTATGAATTGACGAGCACTACATCTTCGATGTGGGGAGATAGAAGAATAATAAAGTGAGCGCGAAGTAAATTCCTTTTTGAGAGGTAGTTCCATAATTGGTCCGTTAGTGGTACGACTAATCATGTGTTGGACTAATTGTCAAAGTCAACTAAACAATCCCAAAGGTATAATTAATATTTAATTGACGAAGTGGGTTATACAGAATAATTCTATGGGTTCAATTAATATTTAATTAACAAAAAGTGTTAAGAAATTAATTCTAAAGGTTCGATTGGGGTTGATTAGTCTAGGAAAGACTAAGAGAGTCAACGAAAGTCCAACACTAAGGCCCAACTCAAAAACCTACTAGGTCTCTCTTGAAGCTCCCTATAAATAGCTAATATTAGGCACTTAAAGATATGAAGAAACCTTGGGCAACGCACCGGAAAAATTATCTACACAAAAGGACTCGCCGGAAAAATTCTGTAGCTCAACGCCGCCTGAATTGAACCGCCGCCACCGCCGGAATTTACTTCCCGCTACCCAAAAATTATTCAAGAAAGAAAAAAATGTTTTCTCTCTCTAAACTTTCTCTCTCTAGTTTTCTTGTCTTGAAAACTTAAGAATTGTGTCTTGTAGAAATGCTAATCTCATGTCTATATATGGAGCTATAAGAGAGACCTCAAGTTGTTTTAGGATTGGTCTTCCTAATGGGTTTAGGTAATTAATTAGTTTCCAAATCCAATTAGGTAACTAATCTAATAGGATAATCCAAATCCAATTAGATTTCCAAATATCTAGGATTTTCTAATTCTAATTGAGACTTAACACTTAATTAATTAATTAAATAATTTTACTTTGTTAATTACTTAATTAACCCTTAGGAATAATTAATCAATTAATTAATTCTACTTATTCAATTAACCTATTACAAAATTAATCGTACCACTAACGGATTAATTCTGGCACTACCATCCTACACTATAATTGCTTCCGGAATAACTAAATTAATTTATTCTTAATCTTCCCACATCAAAGATTTAGTGCTCGTTAATTTATTAATTTACTAATAAATTAATTAATTAACTTCTTTAATTCTGAGACTAATACCACTCGACCTTTTTACTATATCGGACATAAGTCCACCAGTTGGGTTTAGTATAATAAACATAACGAGCTCATCTCGGGAGCACCATCACCCCGGACGCACCGATACATACTTTCTTTTTGACAAACAGCAGCACACCAAGTAACTAAACACGCGCAACTAATCCACCGAGACTATTGGCCACATTTGACCTCACCTATTGGCAGATCAAAGTACGCTATGTCTAATCCTTATGTCCGCTAAAATCTAGGGATTAAGAGATAGAATACTAAAAACGAATTGTCTATTAAATCAGTCAAGACAAATCATTCTAAATGGCCAAGTTCAATACGCCTCGGGCATATCTATATGATTCAATTAGTTTAGACAAACCAATTATCCGAAATCACATAATAATCTAAACCGACAGCATGTCCAAAACTGTCTCAATTACGAACTTCATTTAGATATTATGTCTTTTAACCAATTATGAGATCTACTGTGTCACATCTGACACCTCATCATCTAACTACATAATATAAATAGACTAGACATGCACAACATATAAACCAAAACATCAAATCGATATATTAACCGGGAAAAAGTATAATACAAGTATAACTTATGTATTCAAACCTAACAATCTTCCAGTAATACTTAAGCTGTGCTTTAAGTATATAACTACATTCATATTTCACACTCTAAAATATATCTAGAAAAACAATCATGGCTCTCCAAAGTATTTGATCCCCATGCCCTTCACGTGAGCCTTAAATACTTTTGAAGTCAATTTCTTCGTGAACGGATCTGCAAGGTTATCATTTGATGCTATTTTATCCGCGACCGCATCTTCCCTCTTGACAATATCTCGTATCAGGTGCTACTTGCACTGTATGTGTTTACTCTCCTTGTGGGCTCGTGGTTTCTTCGAGTTTGCTACTGCACCATTGTTATCACGGTATACTGTGATCTACTTTTGCAAACCAGGAATCACATCTAAGTCCACTAGGAATTTCTTGAGCCACACTGCTTCTTTCGCAACCTCTGATGCGGCAACGTATTCAGCCTATATGGTAGAGTCCGCCACACATTTCTCCTTGACACTCTGCCAAGCTATGGCTTCACCTCCGAAAGTAAACACATACACTGAGGTAGACTTGCTCTTGTCCCTGTCGCCTTGGAAATCTGAATTAGTGTAACCTTAGGGTACCAGCTCAGGCGCCTGATAGACCAACACTTGGTCTCTCATTCTGCACAAATACTTGAGAATGCATTTTACTGCCTCCCAATGAGCTTTCCCGGGGTTACTCTGATACCTGCTTACAATGCTAACGGCATAACAGATATCAAGCCTCGTACACAACATGGTATACATGAGACTTCCTACTGTCGAAGTATAAGGAACTATCTTCATGGCCTCTATCTCCTCAACAGTCTTGGGAGATTGTTGTTTAGATAGTTGCACTCTGTGTCTGAAAGATAGAAAACCTTTCTTGGAGTTATGCATGTTAAAACAGGCCAGAATCATATCTATGTATGAAGCTTATGAGAGCGTTAATGAACGTTCCTACGATCTCGAATTATCGTGATACTAATGATATAT
Source organism: Knoxia roxburghii (assembly GCA_030378225.1). Lineage (NCBI taxonomy): Eukaryota > Viridiplantae > Streptophyta > Magnoliopsida > Gentianales > Rubiaceae > Knoxia > Knoxia roxburghii. The sequence continues at coordinate 35,359,898 of CM059415.1, read as the reverse complement.
CCTGCCTCTCTTATGTCCTTTATATCAAATTGCTTGGATAACCATGCCTTTACGTCTGATAACACTTTATTATTGTTTTGAATTAGTAAAATGTCATCTACGTAAAGTACAAGAAATACCACCGCATTTCCATCACGTATGCAATATACACATTACTCATCCGGACACTGAGAAAATCCATAGGATTGGATTACCTCATCAAACCGGACATTTCAAGATCTAGATGCCAGCTTAAATCCATAAATAGACCTCTTAAGCCTGCAAACCTTATACTCTTGACCTTTTTCAAAGAATCCCTCTCGTTGCTGCATGAAGATGGTTTCCTCAAGACTTCCATTATGGAAAGCTGTCTTGACATTCATCTGCCATATCTCATAATCTAAATGAGCAGCTATGACCAAGAGAATCTAGATTGACATAAGCATGGCTACCGGGGAGAAGGTTTCCTCATAATCGATTCCCTCTTTCTGAGTATACCCCTTCGTCACAAGCCTAGCTTTAAAGGTTTCAAACTTTTTGTCAGGTCTTCTCTTACGTTTGTAAACCCACTTACATCCAATGGGTTTGAACCCATCAGGTAGGTCCACAAGCTCCAAGACTTGATGGTGGTCCTGAAGGAAAACTGAACAAGCCCGGGCTAAATCGAAAACCTCACTTTCGTGCTATGCATTCCAGAATCGGAAGCTTTCGACCAAGCTCAGGCTCAAATTAGTTTACCCATGAACGGATCTAGGCTTATACTTATTTAATTTATTAATCGGGACACAAAAATTAAATCTTTAATTAAAGCGGAACTTAAAGATTGTACCTTTTGTAGCGAAGTCCCTCGATTAAAGAATACAAAATATTCAGCTGCGATTTCCACAAGAAATCCAATCGATTCTACAAGAACACTCCGAATATTGCGTGGGCAATAATCTATCGGAGTTTACTCGCTTAGCCCACAAGGAAATTACTCAGATCGGATTCAATTAATTTCCAAAAAACTGGCCGAACATGAATCTGCCTATTGCTGCCGGAAAAATTCTGCTGCTGTTTCTTCTACAACAATCCAACACCGAGCTGCTACTTGCTTGGCCTTTTCCACGCTGGGATCTAGACAAGAAAGACCCACGGATCACCCATCAAGAAATGGAGATCAACATAGGTCAATCTCGAATCTACCACACGCGGTTAGAACAAACCAGCAGCAGCGATAAAATCAAGCTGCAGTAGCGACAAAAACAAGCAGCAGTAGGGATAAAATCAAGCTGCGATTTCCTGGGTGAAAACCCAAAAGGGACAGCAGCAATTTCTGGAAGAAAACCGACAAGGGACAGCAGCAATTTCTGGAAGAAAACCGACAAGGGACAGCCACAATTCGCTGGATGAAAAAACCCACGAACTAAAAAAAAACAGTAGCAGTCCCGGTGAAGAACTCAGCAATAATCTGGCGAGATTCTATATATTAAACCCAACAGTTCAACCTTTTGAATGAATCCAATCCAAAGAGATGAGAAATCTGATTTGTTTTTGAGAAAGAGTTCTAAAAAAAATTATCTCTCTTAAATCTTCTCACCCAAGAAAACAAGACAAATTGTCTTGCTAGAATTTCCTTAGGGTTTCTTGGGCATCAAGTATTCTATTTATAGTAGCTCGATTGGAGACCTAATGGGCTATCGAGTTAGGCCTTAAAATTTGACTTTCGTTGACCGCTAAGTCTTCCCGACTAATCAACTCCAATCGACCCTTTTAAATTAATTTATTTAATCCACTTTGTTAATTTAATTTAATCGAACCCTTAGAATTAATTAATTCAAAATCGAATTAATTTCTAAATTCACTTCGTCGATTAAATATTAATTAAACCCTTCGGATTAATTAATTTACCTTGTCGATTAGTCAAACGCATAATCGGTCGTACCACTATCGGACCAATTATGGAACTACCGCTCGAAAACGACTTTACATCGCGCCATTGTTATTTCTTCTATCTCCCCACATTAAAGATCTAGTGCTCGTCGATTTATCAATTTACTGACAAATTAATTCACCGACTTCTTGGTTTCCGAGATTAGTACCACTCGACCTTTTATTATACCGAACATAAAGTTCACTGGCCAGGTTTAGTATAATAACCTTACGAGCTCATCTCGGGAGCACCATCAACCCGGCGAACCGGTACGTGGATTCCTCCGACTAGCAACGGCACGCAAGAAGCTAAACCCCGCATACCCAACTTACCGAGGTATTGGCCTCAATTGACCTCACTCTTTGGCAAATCAAAGCACACGACACCCAACCCTCACGCCCGTCCCAATCTCGGGATTGAGAGACGGAATACTAGGACCGAATTGACTACGCCAATCAGTACAAGTCAATTCTATCCAAACTGGTCGTGCTCAATATGCCCCGGGCATATCTGTGTGATTTAAACTAGTCTAGATAAACCAATTTCCAAACCACACAATAACCTATACCGATAGTATGTTCAGACTATCTCGGTTACGAGCATACTTTTTATATATCAATACTTTAACCAATAACGGTATCTACTGTGTTTGTCGACACCCCGTTATCTAGTTCTATGATATAAAGGAACAGATTTATACTGAAACAAAATGATATGTCATCTGTGGATATTAGTTTTTGATACAAGCCATAGCTTTTCTGTATTCAAAACTAACAATCTCCCACTAATACTCAAAGCTATGCTAAGAAGTACAAAAACTGTCCAACCCGCTATTACACTGCTGTCATAATGAAATCTCCAAACACCTTTAAGCTCACTAACATGGCTCCCTCAAGAATCTGACTCCCATGCCCTCCACATGTCTCTCAAAGACCTTTAGGGTCAATGGCTTTGTGAAAGGATCTGCATGGTTGTCATCTGATACTATCTTGGCCACGGTCACGTCTCCCCTCTTTACGATCTCTCGTATCAGGTGGTACTTGCTTTCTATGTGTTTACTCGCCTTATGAGCTCGTGGTTCCCTCGAGTTAGCCACTGCACTATTGTTATCACAATAAACTGTGATAAACCTAGGCAACTCAGGAACCACATCTAAGTCCATCCGGAAGTTCCTGAGCCACACAGCCACTTTCGCTGCCTCTGAAGCGACAACGTACTCGGCCTCCATGGTAGAGTCCGCCACGCATTTCTGCTTGACACTCTTCCATACTATGGCTCCACCTCCTAGAGTTAACACAAACCCAGAGGTAGACTTACTCCTGTCCAAATCTCCTTGAAAGTCCGAATCTGTGTAACCCAAAGGTACAAGCTCCTGCGCTCTATAAACTTGGACATAATCTCTCGTCCTGCGCAAGTACTTGAGAATGCATTTTACTGCCTCCCAGTGAGCCTTCCCAGGGTTACTCTGATATCTGCTAACCATGCCAACGGCAAAGCAAATATCAGGCCTCGTGCACAACATAGCATACATGAGGCTACCCACTGCAGAAGCATAGGGTACCGCCTTCATGGCATCTATCTCCTCAGCAGTCTTAGGACACTGCTCCTTAGACAAATGCACCCCATGCTTGAAAGGTAGTGAACCCTTCTTGGAGTTCTGCATGTTAAAACGGGCCAGAATCGTGTCTATGTAGGATGCCTGAGGGAGAGTCAGAGAACGTCTCCTACAATCTCGAATAATCTTGATCCCAAGGATATGTCCAGCCTCTCCCAAATCCTTCATATCAAATTGCCTGGACAGTCATGCCTTTACGTCTGACAACACCTTCTTATTGTTGCCAATAAGAAGAATGTCATCTACGTAAAGTACGAGGAACACCACTATATCACCATCACGCCTGCTATAAACACACTGCTCATCCGGACACTGAGTGAATCCATAGAACTGGATAACCTCGTCAAAACGGATGTTCCAAGATCTGGATGCTTGCATCTCTATCCTGAAGAACCTCATTTTAGTTAACTGGGTCTGGTTCACGAGTACCAGGGATAAAGTCCGAAGACTCACCCAAACCCATGTACCTCTCGGGCTGTCTCACAACCCTCCCACTACAACAAGGCGCAGCCTGTGTAAGAGCATCATCTGTGATAGTGTGTGCAGTCTCTTGTGGTGTATCTTCCTGTACGTGTGCATCTGGAATAGTGGACTGACTTCTAAGCTCTTCCAATACTACCTTGCTGCTTGACTTGTGATCTAAAATATATTCCTTCTCAAGAAATCTGGCATTGGTGCTTACCACCACCTTCTGATCCTGAGGACTATAATATAAACCACCTCTCGTTCCTTTGGGGTAGCCTACAAACAGCATAACCTTAGATCTCGCCTCTAACTTGCCTGCATCTGCCTCGAGCACATGTGCTGGACAACCCCAAATCCTGAGATGTCTCAGGCTAGGCTTGCGCCCATCCCACAACTCTAATGGGGTCGTTGGCACAGACTTAGATGGCACAAGGTTGAGGATTTAACATGCTGTGTCTAAGGCATAACCCCAAAACGAGGTAGGCAAATCACTGTAACTCATCATCGATCTAACCATCTCCATAAGAGTCCTGTTCCTCCTCTCTGCTACACCATTCTGCTGGGGTGTGCCAGGTGCAGACAACTGGGTCTGAATACCCTCCTCTGACAAATAGGTCCTAAATTCACTAGAGAGGTATTCACCACCTCTAGCCTGAACTGACATAGGTCCACACATGTCAGAATGAATCAACTCTAAAACCTCCTTGGCCCTATACCCCTTCGCCTTAAAAGGCCTCTTGGTCATTTTACCCTCCAAGCAGGACTCACAGGTCGAATAGCTGTCAATATCTAGTAAGTCCAAAGACCCACTCTTGACCAACCTTTGAATCCTACTAAGGTTGATATGACCTAGTCTCAGGTGCCAAAGATAAGTCTGATTCAAAGGGGAAGATTCCTTTCTCTTATTATGATTTGGTGATGAGTTACTAGTTTCTGTGTTTTGCATAACTGGGGAGTAAGTCTTGATTTAAAACAGATTGTCAACCAATGTACCGGAACATATAAGTTTCTGGCATTTTCTTATAAAAACCGAACCGTCAGAAAATACACACTTATAACCATCCAAAACAAGTTTTGAAACTGAAAGCAAGTTCTTTCGAAAACTAGGTACATAAAGACAATCCTTTAAAAGTAAAATAGAGTCTGAAAAATAAAGACTAATAACTCCCACTGCAGCCACAGAAACTCTGGTAGTATCCCCAAGGTAGACCTGCAACTCTCCCTCTCTAAGCAGCCGGGTCACTTGGAACCCCTGCAAAGAATTACAAACGTGATCAGTGGCTCCCGAATCCACACACCAAGTATCTGTGGGAATCGCCGCTAATCACGTCTCAGTAACTAGGGAAAATTTACTTTTAACCTCGAGGCTTTGGGCAATCCTTCTTCCGATGTCCTGCTTTGCCATACTTAAAACATTTGCCTTTCGACTTTTGCTTCTTGGCAATGCCTGCCTTGGGTCCATGATTAGTTCCTGCTTTCTGGCCTCTCTTCCTCTCTTGCTTCCTGGCTTTGGGCCCAGCAGAGGAACCTGAGGGACCAACAGTAGCAAAGGCTTGCTTCTTCTCAGCGAATAGGTCCTCGGCTGACACCAATGTAGTTATGAGCTCGGGAGTGAATATGAGAGCTTGCCCATATTATAGTTCAACCGAAACTGCTCAAAAACTGGGAGGCAAGCTCTGGAGAATGATATCGACCTGGGTCTCCCCATCAATATCACCTTCCAGTACCTCGATCTCATTGATGCAACTGATCATGTCCAGCACGTGATCCCTCACTGAAATGCCCTCAGCCATTCTAGCATTCATGAGTTTCCTCATAGCTGACTACTTGGCTACCCTGCTTAAGGGGACACTCCTCAGTAAGCACGTACTTGTAACCCTCAGCGGTAAGGACAATGTCCAGGTTACGTTTCCAGTCAATATAGTTTGGACTCATGAGTTTGTTTTGGTTCAAAAATGACAGCAAGCGGGTTGAACGACATATCAACTGAAAATAATGAAAAAAACATGTCTCAGTATACTTTTCGAAAATATTGAAAAATCCTCAGAAAAGAAATATAATCTTCTACCGACATCTCTCCCACCGGGATTAACGCAGGTCACGACGGGTGAACGTCTACGCTAACCCACATTCGTTCGAGAAGGACCAAAGTCCATTAATCTCATTATCTGACCAACGATCTTATGATCAATGAAATTAATAGTCGATAATTTTAGCCGTACACGTAAATAGCGTTACCTCGTAGGAGGGATACTATAAACAGTACACTAAGTGTATGCCATTACGTGACTTCTAAGTTTGTTACTTAGGGTACTAATGCGCCTCGGACGGCGAGGGTGTCGCAACTTTTCCCAATTAAACGCACTATAGTCATCCCTTTAGAAATTCATTCCAGCGATATCTGTGATTGAAAACTCAACCGACGGGGAAGCCGTTTAACCACATCGCCAATGAACCCGTAATGGAGGCCATGGGGATATTAACCAACCCGCTCCCACTTAGATTTTTAAAATAATTTAAATTCGCCTTAATTTTCTCGGTTTTCCATTTCGGTTTTCTACGTAATTAGGAATCACCCAAAAATTACGAAAAACCAAAATCCGGGTTTTCTCGATTTTCTACGTAATTAGGAATCACCCAAAATTACGATAAACCAAAACCCCACGTAATTAGGAATCACCCAAAATTACGATTAAACCAAAACTTGCGAATGTAATTAAGTTTGAGGATTTTTACGTTTTAACATGCAATATCTTAACTATGGATATTCGCACCCATAAAACCGTTGGAGTTTTAATATGCGAATAATCTACCTTAGTTAATTGCACATTACCTTTTTGGAAAAACTTTTGGTTTGAATTTCGTTCATGCAAAATAAAACGAAAATCACACAATCAACGAAAAAATCATAAATACGGGAAATTAAATAAAATAAAATTTCCCGACTATTATGGCCTTCTCTATCGTTGATTCCTTGACGCCTCGGTGACACTTCCCGTCGTGTCGCTCCCACTCGTTATTTGGATTCCTCTCGATTCGCCCGGGTTTTCTCGGTTTATTCCGTAATTAGGAATCACCCAAAATTACAATAAACCAAAACCCTCGAATATAAGTTACCCAAAATAACGTCTTCGTCATAGTACAAAAATTCCTATATACAAAGGCGTTTTTCTAGGAATTTAAAGACGACATGATTAGATCAAATCCTACTACAAGATTTTTCTAATCCTACACGGCTTCCAGCTCGTGGTTATTACTATTACAGAAATTTCCATTCAAAAATAAAACGAGCCCGGACATGTCCCGGGGTTTATGAATGAAAATTAAATTTCTACCATAATAGCCGGGAAACCAATAACCACCTGTTTATACATTTCGACAAAAAATACTAATGCCAAAATAAAGCCGTGTAATAAATCAAACAAGTATAAGACCGAAACCAACGCTCTGATACCAATTTGAAGGAAAACTGAACAAGCCCGGGCTAAATCGAAAACCTCACTTTCGTGCTATGCATTCCAGAATCGGAAGCTTTCGACCAAGCTCAGGCTCAAATTAGTTTACCCATGAACGGATCTAGGCTTATACTTATTTAATTTATTAATCGGGACACAAAAATTAAATCTTTAATTAAAGCGGAACTTAAAGATTGTACCTTTTGTAGCGAAGTCCCTCGATTAAAGAATACAAAATATTCAGCTGCGATTTCCACAAGAAATCCAATCGATTCTACAAGAACACTCCGAATATTGCGTGGGCAATAATCTATCGGAGTTTACTCGCTTAGCCCACAAGGAAATTACTCAGATCGGATTCAATTAATTTCCAAAAAACTGGCCGAACATGAATCTGCCTATTGCTGCCGGAAAAATTCTGCTGCTGTTTCTTCTACAACAATCCAACACCGAGCTGCTACTTGCTTGGCCTTTTCCACGCTGGGATCTAGACAAGAAAGACCCACGGATCACCCATCAAGAAATGGAGATCAACATAGGTCAATCTCGAATCTACCACACGCGGTTAGAACAAACCAGCAGCAGCGATAAAATCAAGCTGCAGTAGCGACAAAAACAAGCAGCAGTAGGGATAAAATCAAGCTGCGATTTCCTGGGTGAAAACCCAAAAGGGACAGCAGCAATTTCTGGAAGAAAACCGACAAGGGACAGCAGTAATTTCTGGAAGAAAACCGACAAGGGACAGCCGCAATTCGCTGGATGAAAAAACCCACGAACTAAAAAAAAACAGTAGCAGTCCCGGTGAAGAACTCAGCAATAATCTGGCGAGATTCTATATATTAAACCCAACAGTTCAACCTTTTGAATGAATCCAATCCAAAGAGATGAGAAATCTGATTTGTTTTTGAGAAAGAGTTCTAAAAAAAATTATCTCTCTTAAATCTTCTCACCCAAGAAAACAAGACAAATTGTCTTGCTAGAATTTCCTTAGGGTTTCTTGGGCATCAAGTATTCTATTTATAGTAGCTCGATTGGAGACCTAATGGGCTATCGAGTTAGGCCTTAAAATTTGACTTTCGTTGACCGCTAAGTCTTCCCGACTAATCAACTCCAATCGACCCTTTTAAATTAATTTATTTAATCCACTTTGTTAATTTAATTTAATCGAACCCTTAGAATTAATTAATTCAAAATCGAATTAATTTCTAAATTCACTTCGTCGATTAAATATTAATTAAACCCTTCGGATTAATTAATTTACCTTGTCGATTAGTCAAACGCATAATCGGTCGTACCACTATCGGACCAATTATGGAACTACCGCTCGAAAACGACTTTACATCGCGCCATTGTTATTTCTTCTATCTCCCCACATTAAAGATCTAGTGCTCGTCGATTTATCAATTTACTGACAAATTAATTCACCGACTTCTTGGTTTCCGAGATTAGTACCACTCGACCTTTTATTATACCGAACATAAAGTTCACTGGCCAGGTTTAGTATAATAACCTTACGAGCTCATCTCGGGAGCACCATCAACCCGGCGAACCGGTACGTGGATTCCTCCGACTAGCAACGGCACGCAAGAAGCTAAACCCCGCATACCCAACTTACCGAGGTATTGGCCTCAATTGACCTCACTCTTTGGCAAATCAAAGCACACGACACCCAACCCTCACGCCCGTCCCAATCTCGGGATTGAGAGACGGAATACTAGGACCGAATTGACTACGCCAATCAGTACAAGTCAATTCTATCCAAACTGGTCGTGCTCAATATGCCCCGGGCATATCTGTGTGATTTAAACTAGTCTAGATAAACCAATTTCCAAACCACACAATAACCTATACCGATAGTATGTTCAGACTATCTCGGTTACGAGCATACTTTTTATATATCAATACTTTAACCAATAACGGTATCTACTGTGTTTGTCGACACCCCGTTATCTAGTTCTATGATATAAAGGAACAGATTTATACTGAAACAAAATGATATGTCATCTGTGGATATTAGTTTTTGATACAAGCCATAGCTTTTCTGTATTCAAAACTAACAGGTCCATCGACCCCATCTCGGATATCATTGCTTTTTGCCAAGATTCCACATTTTTTTCTTAGAGAGCCTCGTTGTAGTTAATTGGGTCAGGCTCAGGAGCACCTGGGACTAGGTCTGAGGCCTCTCTCACGCCAATGAACTTGTCGGGCTATCTCACAACCCTTCCATTACGATGAGGCACCACATGTGTACGCGCATCATCTGTGATATCTTGTGCAGTGTGTGGTGTATCTACTTGTGCTGGTGCATCAGGATTATCAGATTATTTCCTAGGCTCTTCTAGTACTATCTTACTCTTAGGCTTGTGATCTAGAATATAGCCTTCCTCTAAAAATCTGGCGTTAGTGCTAACTATCACCTTCTAATTTTTAGGACTATAGAACAGGCCACCTTTCGTTACTTCTATTCTTGCATCTAACTTAGCTACATCTGCCTTATGCACATATCCTGGGCAACCCCAAATCTTAATTGATATTAACTTAGCAATTGTATATTCTAAGAAACTAAGAGAGAACTAGATTTGGAATGCTTATAAGGAAATCTTAATTGATAATACCTTAGCAACTAAGAACTCTGTTTCACTCAAGTCCAGGTGTGAGCTTGTCATGGTAGAGAGGTCAGTCCTCTAGTGATAGAACTGTGCTAGGTGAGAGCTTGGAGTAAACAAGGACTTCATGGTTAGTGTTAGATTTGAATACATAAGCTATGCTTGTTTTGTACTTTTTCCCAGTTAATATATCGATTTAATGTTTTGGTTTATATGTTGTGCATGTTTAGTCCATTTATATTATGTAGTTAGATGATGAGGTGTCTGGTGTGAAACAATAGATCTCATCATTGGTTAAAAGACATAATATATAAATGAGGTTCGTAACCGAGACAGGTTTAGACATGCTGTTGGTTTTGGTTATTATATTATTCAGATAATTGGTTTGTCTAAACTAATTAAATCATAAAGATATGCCCGGGGTACATTAAACTTGACCATTTAGAATGATTTGTCTTGTACTGATTTAATAGACAAATCATTCTTAGTATTTTATCTCTTAATCCCAAGACTTAAGCGGGCATGAGGATTAGATATAGTGTACTTTGATCTGCCAATGGGTGAGGTCAATTATGGTCAATAGTCTCGGTGGGTTGAGTGCACGTGTTTAGTTACTTGGTGTGTTATTGCTTGTCGAAAGGAAACCATGTAATGGTGCGTCCGGGGTGATGGTGCTCCCGAGATGAGCTCGTTATGTTTATTATACTAAACCCAACTGGTAAACTTATGTCCGGTATAGTAAAAAAGTCGAGTGGTATTAGTCTCGGAATTGAAGAAGTTAATTAATTAATTTATCAGTAAATTAATAAATTAATGAGCACTAAATCTTTGGTGTGGGGAGATTAAGAATAAATTAATTTAGTTGTTTCGAAAGTAATTCTGGTGTAGGATGGTAGTGCCAAAATTAATCCTACGAAAATTAATCCGTTAGTAGTAAGATTAATTTTGTAGTGGGTTAATTGAATAAGTAGAATTAATTATTTAATTAATAATTCCTAAGGGTTAATTAAGTAATTAGTCTTAAGTTTCAATTAGAATTAGGAAATCCTAGAGATTAGAAAATCTAATTGGATTTGGATTATCCTATTAGATTAGCTACCTAATTGGATTTGGAAACTAATTAATTACCTAAACCCATTAGGAAGATTAATCCTAAACCAACTTTGGGTCTCTCTTGTAACTCTATATATAGACAAGGGATTAGAATTTCTACAATACACAATTCTTAAGTTTTCAAGACAAGAAAACTAGAAAGAGAAATTTTAGAGAGAGAAAACATTTTTCTCTCTCTTGAATAATTTTTGGGCGGCAGGAAGTAAATTTTGGCGGTGACTATTCAATATAGGCAGCGTTGAGCTGCAGAATTTTTCTGGCGAGTTTTTTGTGTTGATTGCTGATCAATGCTCGCTAGATTATTGCCCACACAACATGCGATCAAAGTCTTGAGTCATATAAGTGATCACCTGAGTAACACGCTTCAAGAGGTACTTTCTATATTTCTATTTTAAATAGAAACATTTTTGTTGCATGATAAATCGAATGAGTACAAACTAAGATCCTACGCAATGTTATTTCAAGCAATGATTGGAATACAGATTGTGCTAGAGTTTAGGCCGGCTCAAAGATTCCGATTCTAGAAAGCATAGCACGAAAGAATTTTTTTTCAGGCCCGGGCAGATAATCTTTCAATTGGTATCAGCGTCTGGTTTTGGGTTTTGTGCATGTTCGATTTATTACATGGTTTTATTCACAGGTGGTTTAGAAATACAGACTATTATGGTTGCGTTTATGGTTTTTAATTAAACCACGGGACATGTCTGGGTTTGTTTTATTATGAATGCTTGTAATAGTATAACAATGTGCTAGAAGCCGTGTAGAATTAGATCAAATCTGTAGTAGGATGTTTTCTATGTAATTTTGATTTTAATTTTCCTAGAAGCCTTATAGTAGAAGTTTTTTTTTTTTTTTGTAATCGAAGGCGCTATGGTTGACAACTTGAATTCGTGGGTTTTGTGTTGCCGTTAATTCGTAGAAACCCAGGAAAACCCAGAATGAATTGCAAGAAAACCAAATCGCGAAGTAAAAGAGAAGAAGGAATCAAAGGTGGGAAGCGGCGCCGGCGACAGCTCGCCAACATGAGACGCCACCAGCACCAGCAGCAACCTCATCGAGCGGGGTAACAAACTGCGGCGCAAGCACACGGCAGCGGTCGTGGCAGTAATGCACAGCAGCAGCTATGCGTAGCTGCTGCTGCGCTCTGCTGAGCCACGCGCAGTGCCTTGTGCGTGCTGCGTGAGCGCGGGCGGTTTGGCTCGTGCGTTTTTGGCCCTTTTTCTCCCAGAGTTCGTTTTTTTTTTCAGGACTCAATCCATTGAGTGGTGTGGTGGGATACGAGATCAAGGCAGAAGATGGAAGCAATTAAAACCATGATAGTCGGGAAATTTATTTTTCATATTTATTTCCCGTATTTATATTTTTAATGTTTGTGCTTTAATTTTTGTGTTGTATTTTAGATGCATAATTTTAAAGCATGCTGGTTTTATGTTTGCACATAACTTAGAATTAGTAAATTGTATGTTAAAACTGGAAAAACCCTCAATTTAGAAATCTAAGTGGGAGCGGGTTGGTTTAATATCCCCACAGCCACCATTACGAGTTCATATGTAATGTGGGTGGACTTGCGCGTTGGCATTAGGGCCTTCTCCATTCGGATGGGTCCAACCACGAGATCGCTAGATAATGAATTTCTAAGTAAGATGACTAGAGTAAGTTTAACTATGAGAAATGCGATACCCTCTCCATCTGAGGCGCACTATCATGAGATAACAAGCTTAGAAGTCACGTAATGGTACACACTTAGTGTACGATTTGTAGTATTCCTCCCATTGAGGTTACGCTGCTTATTTGTATGGCTAAAAACATTGACTATTAGCTACATTGATCAATAGATCATTTTGGTCAGATAGTGTAGTTAATGAACTTAATTCTTCTCAAACGAATGTGGGTTAGCGTAAACATCCACTATCATGGCTTGCAAAAATCCCGGTGAATGAGATGTCGGTGGTTTAAATTAATGTTTAAGGGATGTCAATAATTAAGTGAATTTCAAAAATTTTGTGTTTTATACTGAAACATTGTATGTTTATTTAATTTATAGTATTAGATATGGCATTCAATCTTTTAGCTACAATATTGAAAGACATCAAATTAACTAGTCTGAACTATGTCTATTGGTGTCGTAATTTTGATATTGTCCTGACGGCTGAGAGCACACCTGTGAGAGATCATGTCATTGACATGATTAGTAGCATTAACGAGGTTGAGGTAATGGGAGGCAAAATCGATGGTGAAACCAAAGTCAATATTGTCCTCCAGAACTTGGCTCAAAGCTATTAGCAGTTTTGGTTGAACTACAACATGAATCAATTGTTGTGTACTTCATCCGAGCTCTTAGCAGAGTTAGTGGCGGCTAAAAGTCTTTTTTAAGAGAAGAAGTGAGTTTTAGTCGCAGTCAAAGCTTCAGAATCTTCTTCTAAGCTTGAGGTTGGAAAGAAGAAAAGAAAGCTCGAGGGAATAGCTCAAAGGCGCGAATTGCGCCTAAGCCGGATATTGCAAAAAAAGAAGTAGAAAGATAAGTGGTTCAAGTGTAATCAGATGGGACATTGGAAATCTGATTGTCCAAAGCTTAAAGGTACGATAGTTTCTTCCTTAATTACTGAGACATGTTTAGCGGCGATTCCCACAGATACTTGGTGTGTGGATTCAGGAGCCACTGACCATGTTTGGAATTCTTTGCAGGGGTTCCAAGTAACCCGGAAGCTTAGAGAGGGCGAGTTGGATATCTACTTGGGCGACACTACAATTGTGTTAGTGGAAGCAGTGGGAGTAGTTAGTTTAAACTTCAAAAATTATATACTAGATTTACCAAATTGTCTTTACGTATCGAGTTTTAGAAATAACCTTATTTCGGTTTCTAAACTCTTAAAGGATGGATTCAAGTTTTTTTTTTTTTTTTTTTTGATAATATTATTGTTGTTAGAAAAGATGGAAAACTTGTTTGTTCAAGTTCATTAGTAGATAATTTGTTTGTGGTTAAATCAAACTCCCCTGTTATGCAAAACATAGAATTAAGTGCATCATCTAACACTAATAAGAGGAAAGAACATTCTGAAATAAATCAAATTTATCTTTGGCATCTCAGGCTAGGTCATATAAACCTTAGTAGGATTCAAAGGTTGGTCAATGATGGACTTTTAAGTTCATTAGAGATTGACAATTATTCAACCTGCGAATCTTGATTGGAAAGTAAGATGACCAAGAGACCTTTTAAGGGAAAAGGTGATAGATCTAAAGAAGTGCTAGAGTTGATTTATTCTGACATGTGTGGACCAATGTCGGTTCAAGCACGAGGTGGGTTTGAGTATTTTGTGACGTTCACGGATTATTACTCAATATACGGATACATTTACCTAATGCACCACAAGTCCAAATACTTTAGTAAATTCAAAGAGTATCAGGCAGATGTGGAGAATCATCATGGTAAAAGTATCAAGACACTGCGATCAGATCATGGTGGTGACTATCTATCCCACGAATTTTTAGAATACCTCAGTGAGGTCAGAATTCAGTCTCAGTTGCCTGCACCTGGCACACCACAATAGAACGGTGTAGTATAAAGAAGGAACCGAACTCTCATGGAAATGGTTAGGTCAATGATGAGCTATGTGATTTGCCGAGTTCATTATGGGGATATGTCTTGGAAACAGCAATGTACATCCTAAATTTTGTACCATCTAAAATCGTGCCTTCAACCCCAGTAGAGTTGTAGAACAGCGTAAGCCCAGTCTAAGACATCTCAGAAGTTGGGGTTGCCCAGTACATGTGCTTAAGGCATATGTGGTTAAGTTAAATACAAGAACGGAAGTAATGCTGTTTGTAGGACATCCTAGGGGAACGAAAGGTGGTCTGTTCTATAGTCCTAAAGATTAGAAGGTGATAGTTAGCACTAACGCCAGATTTTTAGAGAAAGACTATATTCTAGATCACAAGCCCAAAAGCAAGATAGTACTAGAAGAGCTTAGGAAACAATCTGATAATCCTGATGCAGCAGCACAAGTAAATACACCACACACTACACAAGATATCACAGATGATGCGCTTACACAAGTGGTGCCTCATCATAGTGGAAGGGTTGTAAGATAGCCTAACAGGTTCATTGGCGTGGGAGAGGCTTCAGACCTAGTCCCAGGCACCTGAGCCTGACCCAGTGAATTACAATGAGGCTCTCCGAGATAAAAATACAAAATCTTAGTAAAAAGCAATAATATCCGAGATGGGGTCGATGGACCACAATCAAGTCTGGGAGCTTGTAGACCTGCCTGATGGGTTCAAGCCCATTGGATATAAATGAGTCTATAAATGCAAAAGAGGACCTGACGAAAAGGTTGAAACCTTTAAAGCTAGGCTTGTGGCGAATGGGTATACTCAGAAAGAGGGAATCGATTATGAGGAAACCTTCTCCTCGGTAGCCATGCTTAAGTCAATCCAGATTCTCTTGGCCATAGCTGCTCATTTAGATTATAAGATATGGCAGATGGATGTGAATACAGGTTTCCTTAATGGAAGTCTTGAGGAAACCATCTTCATGCAGTAGCTAGAGGGATTAGTTGAGAAAGGCCAAGAGCATAAGGTTTGCAGGCTTAAGAGGTCCATTTACGGACTTAAGCAGGCATCCAGATCATGGAACATCTGATTTGATTATGTAATCCAATCCTACGGATTTACTCTGTGTCCGGATGAGCAATGTGTACCACAGACGTGATGGAAACGTGGTGGTGTTTCTTGTGCTTCACGTAGGTGACATTTTACTAATTGGCAACAATAAGAAAGTGCTATCAGACGTAAAGGTATGGTTGTCCAAGCCATTTGATATGAAGCACTTAGGAGAAGCGGGACATATCCTTAGGATCAAGATAATTTGAGATTGTAGGAAACATTCTCTAATGCTTTCTCAAGCTTCATACATAGATACGATTCTGACCCATTTTAACATGCAGAACTCCAAGAAAGGTTCTCTACCTTACAGACACGGAGTACATCTATCTAAAGAACAGTCTCCCAAGGCTGTTAAGAGATAGAGGCCATGAAGACAGTTCTTTATGCTTCGGCGAAGTCTCATGTATGCCATGTTGTGTACGAGGCCTGATATCTGTTATGCCATTGGCATTGTAAGCAGATATAAGAGTAACCCCAGAATTGCTCATTGAGAGGCAGTAAAATGCATTCTCAAGTATTTACACAGAACGAGAGACCAAGTGTTGGTCTATCAGGTGCCTGAGCTGGTACCCCGAGATTACACAGATTCAGATTTCTAAGGCGACAGGGACAATAACAAGTATACATCAGAGTATGTGTTTACTTTGGGAGGTAGAGCCATAGTTTGGCAGAGTGTCAAGCAAAAATGTGTGGCAGACTCTACTATGGAGGCTGAATACGTTGCCGCATTTGAGGCAGCGAAAGAAACAGTGTGGCTCAAGAACTTCCTAGTGTACTTAGATATGATTCCTGGTTTCCAGAAGTCAATCATAGTGTACTGTGATAACAACGGTGCAGTAGCAAACACATACAGCGCAATTACCACTTGATACGAGATTTCATCAAGAGGGAAGACGTGGTCATGGCGAAGATTGCATCGGAGGATAACCTTTCAGATCCGTTCACGAAAACATTGACTTCAAAAGTCTTTCAGGCTCACGTGGAGGGCATGGGGATCAGATACTTAGGATAGCCATGATTATTTTTCTAGATATATTGTAGAGTGTAAAAGATGAATGTAGTTGGGTTATTTTTTAGAAAAACTATATATCTAATATATATATAGAGTGTAAAAGATGAATGTAGACTCTACTATATATCTAGAAAAACTATTATGGCTTTCCTAGGTATCTGATCCCCGTGCCCTCCACGTGAGCCTCAAAGACTTTTGAAGTGAATGTCTTCGTGAACGGATCTACAAGGTTATCCTCTGATGCTATCTTAGCCACGACCACATCTTCCCTCTTGATGATGTATCGTATTAGGTAGTACTTGCGCTGTATATATTTACTCGCCTTATGGGCTCTGAATGGATTGCCACTTAGGATCTGGGTTTGCACTTGCTCGATTTACCAAACAATAAAAATTTCTAAATAAAGCGGAACCTTAGAAAAGTACCTTTGAAGCATGCACCTGGTGATTCTCTTGTATGCCTCAAGACTATGACTTCACATTGTGTGAGCAACGAACTAGAAGTCAATTGATCAGCTACTCACCACAATACACCTGCCAGAAAAAATCCAGCACCTCCGCACCTGGCACGTACTGCAAACGCACTACACGGAGAGAGAGAAAGAAACACACGGGGCCGCCAAGATCAGGCCAAAATTTTGGCCAATAGCTTGATAAACCAGCCGCCCCTTTTTGCTAAAATTCGACTCCGAGACTTGAGAAAATATTTTCTCTCTCTAGGATTTTATCTCTCTAGATTCTTGAATTATGAATCTATTGAATTGTGTGTCTTGAATAGCTAATCCCTAGTCTATTTATAGAGTTACAAGAGAGACCCCAAGTTGGATTTTGATTGATCTTCCTAATAGGTTTAGATAATGAATTAGTTTCCAAATCCAATTAGGCAACCAATCTGATAGGATAAACCAAATCCTACTAGATTCCTAATCTCTAGGATTTCCTAATTCTAATTGAAACTTAAGACTTAATTAATTAATTAAATAATTCCACTTTATTAATTACTTAATTAACCCTCATGAATTAATTAAATAATTCCACTTTGTTAATTACTGAATTAACCCATAGGAATAATTAACAAATTAATTAATTAAATCTACCTATTCAATTAACTCATTACAAAATTAATCGTACCACTAACGGATTAATTTTGGCACTACCATCCTACACCAGAATTGCTTCCGGAATAACGTAATTAAATTATATTCATAATCTCCCCACATCAAAGATATAGTGCTCGTTAATATAAATTAATTTACTGATAAATTAATTAATTAACTTCTTTAATTCCAAGACTAGTACCACTCGACCTTTTTACTATACCAGACATAAGTCCACCGGCCGGGTTTAGTATAATAAACATTTTGAGCTCATCTCGGGAGCACAATCACCCCGGACGCACCGGTACATGGTTTCCTTCCGACAAGTAGCAGCACACCAAGTAACTAAACACGCGTACCCAAACCACCAAGAATATTGGCCACAATTGACCTCACCCATTGGCAGATCAAAGTATACTATGTCTAATCCTCATGCCCGCTCGAGTCTAGGGATTAAGAGATAGAATACAAGGATCGATTTGTCTATTAAATTAGTACAAGACAAATAATTCCTAAATGTCAACTTCAATATGCCCCGGGCATATCTATATGATTCAATTAGTTTAGACAAACTAATTATCTGAATCACATAATAACCTAAACCGACAGTTTGTCCAAAGCCGTCTCGATTACGAACCTTATTTATATATTATGTCTTTCAACCAATGATGAGATCTACTGTGTCACACCAGACACCTCATCATCTACTTACTTAATATAAATGGACAATTCATGCACAACTAGATATAACAAAAACATAAATCGATATATTACAGGGAAAAAGTACAACACAAGCATAGCTGATGTATTCAATTCCAACAGGCTCATGGTTCTTTCGAGTTTGCTACTTCACCGTTATCACAATACACTGTGACAGACTTTTGCAAACCAGGAATCACATCTAAGTCCACCAGGAAGTTCTTGAGCCATACAGCTTCTTTCGCTGACTCTGATGTGATAACGTATTCAGCCTCCATGGTAGAGTCCGCAACGCATTTTTGGTTGACACTCCGTCAAACTATGGCTCCACCTCCCAGAGTAAACACATACCCTCAGGTAGACTTACTCTTGTCCCTGTCGCCTTAGAAATTTGAATCTGTGTAACCTCAAGGTACCAGCTCAGGCACCTAATAGACCAACACTTGGTCTCTCGTTCTACAAAAATACTTGAGAATGCATTTTACTGCTTCCCAATGAGCTTTCCCAAGGTTAATCTAATATGTGCTTACAATGCCAAAGGCATAACAGATATCAGGCATCGTACACAACATGGCATACAAGAGACTTCCTACTGCCGAAGCATAAGGAACTGTCTTCATGGCCTCTATCTCCTCGGCAGTCTTGGAAAACTGCTCTTTAGATAGATGCACTCCGTGTCTGAAAGGTAGAAAACCTTTCTTGGAGTTCTGCATGTTAAAATGGGCCAGAATTGTATCTATATATGAAGCTTAGGAGAGCGTTAATGAACGTTTCCTATGATCTCAAATTATCTTGATCCCAAGGATATGTCCCGCTTCCCCTAAGTCCTTCATATCAAATTGTTTTGACAGCCATGCTTTTACGTCTGATAACACTTTCTCGTTGTTGTCAATCAATAGAATGTCATCTACGTAAAGCAACAGAAATACCACCACGTTTCCATCACGTCTGCGATATATACATTGCTCCTCATCGGGACACTAAGTAAATCCGTAGGACTGGATTACCTCATCAAAATGGATGTTCCAATATCTGGATGTCTGCTTAAGTCCGTAAATAGACCTCTTAAGCCTGCAAACCTTATGCTCTTGGTTTTTCTCAACGAATCCTTTTGGTTGCTGTATGAAGATGGTTTCCTCAATACTTCCATTAAGGAAAGCTATCTTGGCATCCACCTGCCATATCTCATAATCTAAATGAGTAGCTATAGCAAGAGAATCTGGATTGACTTAAGCATGGCTATCGGGAAGAAATTTTCCTCATAATCGATTCCTTATTCCCTCTTTCTGAGTATACCCCTTCGCCACAAGCCTAGCTTTAAAGGTTTTCACCTTTTTATCAGGTCCTCTCTTGCATTGTAGACTCACTTACATCCAATTGGTTTAAAACCATCAGGTAGGTCCACAAGCTCCCAGACTTGATTGTGGTCCATTGACCCCATCTCGGATATCATTGCCTTTCGCCAAGATTATGCATCTTTATCTCGGAGACCTTATTGTAGTTTACTGGGCCAGGCTCAGGCGTGCCTGGGACTAGGTCTGAGGCCTCTCCCACATCAATAAACCTGTCGGGCTGTCTCACAACCCTCCCACTACCATGAGGTTGTTAGTTTTGAATATGGAAAAGCTGTGGCTTGTATAAAAAACTAATATCCACATATGACATATCATTTTGTTTTAGTATTAAATTGTTTCATTATATTATAGAACTAGATAACGGGGTGTGAAAAGATACAGTAGATACCATTATTGGTTAAAATATTGATATATTAAAAGTATGCTCGTAACTGAGATGGTCTGAACATACTATCGGTATAGGTTATTGTGTGGTTTGGAAATTGGATTATCTAGACTAATTAAATCACACGGATAGGCCCAGGGCATATTGAGCTTGACCAGTTTGGATGGAATTGACTTATACTGATCGGCGTAGTCAATTTGGTCATAGCATTTAGTCTCTCAATCCCGAGATTGGGACGAGCGTGAGAGTTGGATATCGTATGCTTTGTTGTGCAAAAGAGTGCGGTCAATTGAGACCGATACCTCGGTAGGTTAGGTATGCGGTGTTTAGCTACTTACGTGCCGTTGCTAGTCGGAGGAATCCACATACCGGTTCGCCAGGTTGATGGTACTCTCGAGATGAGCTCGTAAGGTTTATTATACTAAACTCGGCCTGTGAACTTTATGTCCTGTATAATAAAAAGGTTGAGTGGTACTAATCTCGGATACCAAGAAGTCGATGAATTTGTTTGTCAGTAAATTGATAAACCGACGAGCACTAGATCTTTAATGTGGGGAGATAGAAGAAGATATAGTGGCGATGTAAAGTCATTTTTGAGCGGTAGTTCTATAATTGGTCTGTTAGTGGTACGACTAATTATGCATTTGACTAATAAAGTGGATTAATTAATCCTAAAGGTTTAATTAATATTTGATTGACAAAGTGAATTAAGAAAATTAATTCTATATGAATTAATTAATCCAAAAGGATTGATTGGAGTTGACTAGTCTAGGAAATACTAAGGGGTCAACGAAAGTCAAACTAAAAGGCCCAACTCAAAAGCCCATTAGGTCTCCTTAGAAGCTCACTATAAATATCCCTTGTTAGGCAATTTACAAGACATTAAAAACCTTAGAGGCATTTGTCTAGTGAGATAAAGTTAAGTCTATAAAGAGAAGCTCTCAACTTTCTTAGTAGCTTTTCTTTCGAAGTCAACTTTGGAGCTTTCTTCTTCGAGAATCCTAAAAGCCCATAACCTAGAGAATCCTTAATCACCATTTTTGGAGTAAAAAACTGCTGCCTTTGATTGGCTTTCTCGGCCATCTGGTTTTGTTCGCCGGAAATAGATCGGCCGGAGTTTGGTTTATATTCGGGGCGACGACTTTGCTCCTTTTGAAGTGGGTTTGTTAATTCTTGTTGTGTTGATCCTCTATCTTTATCTTCTTAGATCACTAGAGTCTAGATCTACGAGCAGGAACACATTCCAGACACTTTTGGTGTGGATTTTCAGATTTGGTTAAGTTCCCGGGCTAAATCTGTTTTTTCAGATTTGTGTGATTCTTTAAATGGGTTTCTTGGTATTTCTTCGTTTTTCCTTGGGCTACTCCGTAGATACTATCCCCCACTAGTTCGGAGTTGAATTGGAGTTATTCTTCGGATTTCGAGTGGATTTCGTATCCAGGCGGTAAATAAGCACAGTAATCTTCGGGCAACGATCTGCTGAGGATCTGATGAGTTTTTGGAAGTGGGTCTCATATGGATCTATTCCTTTGTGTCTTAGCTACCTTTTGGATAGTTGCTCACGTGATTTTGAGGTAGAGACGGAGTTGTTATCGGGATTCTCTCGTGATTGGTCCTAGGCGGTAAATAGCAAGATTTTCAGCTTTGGTTTTCTTATTGTTAGGGACACGCTTCAAAGGTATAATCTTTTAAACTTTCTGCTTTAATTAAAGATTGTATCTTTTGTATCCCGATTAATAAATTAAATAAGTATAAGCCTAGATCTGTTCAGGGAAAATGAATTTGAGCCTGAGCTGAGTCGGAAGTCTCCGATTTTGGAATGCATAACACGAAAGTGAGATTTTCGATTTAGCCCAGGCTTGTTTTGTTTTCTTTCAAAATGGTATCAGAGCGAGTGTTTCGACTTTATACTTGTTTGATTATTACACGGCTTTATTTTGGAATTATTATTTTTGTCGAAATGTTTAAACAGGTGGTTATTGGTTTCTCGGCTATTATGGTAGAATTTTATTTTTCATTCATAAACCCCGGGACATGTCCGGGCTCGTATTGTTTTTGAATGGAAATGTCTGTAATAGTAATAACCATGAGCTGCAAGTCGTGTAGGATTAGAAAAATCTTGTAGTAGGATTTGATCTAATCATGTCGTCTTTAAATTCCTAGAAAAACGCTTTTGTATATAGGAATTTATGTATTATGATGAAGACATTATTTTTGGTAACTTAAATTCGCGGGTTTTGGTTTCTAGTAATTTTGAGTGATTCCTAATTACGTAGAAAACTGAGAAAACCCGGGCGAATTGAGAGGAATCCAAATAACGAGTGGGAGCGATATGATGGGACGTGTCACCGATGCGTCAAGGAATCAATGATAAAGAAGGCCATAATAGTCGAGAAATTTTAAATTCTTTAATTTCCCGTATTTATGTCTTTTCGTTGATTGTGTATTTTTTGTTTTATTTTGCATGAACAAAAACCAAACCAAAACGTTTTAAAATAAAGTGCAACTAACTAAGGTAGATTATTCGCATATTAAAACTCCAACAATTTTATGAGTGCGAATATCCTTTGTTAAGATATTGCATGTTAAAACAGAAAAATCCTCAAAGTTAAAAATCTAAGTGGGAGCAGGTTGGTAAATATCCCCATGGCCTCCATTACGAATTCATATGTGATGTGGGTTAGACTGACGTGTTGGCCAAGGGCCTTCTTCCCTATGGATAAGTTTTCAACCCCGAGATATCACTAGATTGAATTTCTAAAGGGATGACTATAACAAGTTTAATTGGAGAAAGTTGCGACACCTTCGCTAACTGATGCACATAAGTATCCTAAGTAACAAGCTTAGAAGTCACGTAATGGCAAACACTTAGTGTACCGTTTGTAGTATTACTCCTAAGAGGTTACACTGCTTATTGAGTACTGCTGAAATTATCGACTACTAATTTCATTGAGCATAAGATCGTTGGTCAGATAATGGAATTAATGAACTTCGGTTCTTCTCAAACGAATGTAGGTTGGCGTAGACGTTCACCCAACGTGACCTGCGTTAATCCCTGTGTGAGAGATGTCGGTAGGAGAATGTATTGTTTTGAGGATATCAATATTTTGGAAAAAGTATACTGAAATTTGACTGTTTATTTTTCAGTTGTTGATATGTCGTTCAACCCGCTAGCTGTCATTTGGAATCAGAACAAACTTATGGGTCCAAATTACATTGACTGGAAACATAACCTGGACATTATCCTTACCGCTGAGGGTTACAAGTACGTGCTTACTGAGGAGTACCCCCCTAAGCCCAGCGATGATGCCACCCCTGAGCAGCGAGAGCCATATACGAGGTGGCAGAAGGCTGATGAGATGACCCGGTGCTACATCTTGGCTTCTATGTTGAGTGTACTACAGCACCAACATCAGTTGTTTACCTCAGCCTACGATATGATGCTCAACCTCAGGGAGATATTTGGACATCAGGGCAGGGCAGCCAAGCAGTCAGCTATGAGAAAACTCATGAATGCTAGGATAGCTGAGGGCACTTCAGTGAGGGATCACGTGCTGGACATGATGAGTTACATCAATGAGTTTGAGGTATTGGGAGGTGACATTGATGGGGAGACCCAGGTTCATATTATCCTCCAGAGCTTGGCCCCAAGTTTTGAGCAGTTTTGGTTGAACTACAATATGGGAAATCTCTTATATTCACTTTTCAAGCTCATGACTGCATTGGTGTCTGCTGAGGGCCTCTTCACAGAGAAGAAGCAAGCCTTGGCTACTGTTGGTCCCTCAGGTTCCTCTGCTGAGCCCAAAAGCCAGGAAGCAAAAGAGGAAGAGAGGCCAGAAAGTAGGAGCTGATCATGAACCCAAGGCGGGCATTGCCAAGAAGCATAAGCCGAAAGGCAAGTTCTTCAGATGTGGCAAAGCGGGACATTGGAAGAAGGGTTGCCCAAAGTCTTGAGGTATGTGTAAATTTTCCCTAGTTACTGATACGTGTTTAGCGGTGATTCCCACAAATACTTGGTGTGTGGATTCAGGAGCCACTGATCATGTTTGTAATTCTTTGCAGGGGTTCCAAGTGACCTGGCTACTTAGAGAGTGAGAGTTGCAGGTCTACCTTGGGGATACTACTAGAGTTTCTGTTGTTGCAGTGGGAGTTTTTTGTCTTTATTTTTCAGACTCAGTTTTACATTTGAGAGATTGTTTATATGTACCCAGTTTTCATAAGAATTTGCTTTTCGTTTCTAAACTTATTTTGGATGGTTATACGTGTGTTTTTTCTGATGGATCTATTTTTATTAGAAAAAGGCCAGAAGCTTATATGTTCCGGTATATTAGTTGATAATCTATTTTTAATCAAGACATACTCCCCATTAATGCAAAACATAGAAATTAATAACTCATCACCGATTCATAATAAGAGAAGGAGTCTTCCCCTTTGAATCAAACTCATCTTTGGCACCTGAGACTCGATCACATCAACCTTAGTAGGATTCAAAGGTTAGTCAATAATGGGTCTTGGGACTCATTGGATATTGACAGCTATCCAACCTGTGAGTCCTGCTTGAAGGGTAATATGACTAAGAGGCCTTTCAAGGCAAAGGGGTATAGGGCCAAGAGGTTTTGGAGTTGATTCATTCTGACGTGTGTGGGCCTATGTCAGTTCAGGCTAGAAGTGGTTATGAGTATTTTGTGACTTTCACGAATGATTACTCTAGATATGGATACATATACCTGATGCGCCACAAGTCTGAATGCTTTGGCAAGTTCAAAGAGTTTAAGGCTGAGGTGGAGAACCATCTGGGTAAGAGTATCAAGGCCTTGTGATCTGATCACGGTGGTGAATACCTTTCTAGTGAATTTAGGTCCTATTTGTCAGAGGAGGGTATCCAGACCCAGTTATCTGCACCTGGCACACCCCAGCAGAATGGTGTAGTGAAGAGGAGGAACATGACTCTTATGGATATGGTTAGATCGATGATGAGTTATAGTGAGTTGTCAACCTCGTTTTAGGGTTATGCCTTAGAGACAGCGTGTTATCTCCTTAATCTCATGCCATCTAAATCTGTGCCTACGACACCCCTAGAGTTGTGGACTGGGCGAAAGCATAGTCTGAGACATCTCAGAATTTGGGGTTGTCCAGCACATGTGCTCGAGGCAGATGCAGGTAAGTTAGATTCGATATCAAAGGTTATGCTGTTTGTAGGCTACCCCAAAGGAACGAGATGTGGTCTATTTTATAGTCCTCAGGATCAGAAGGTGGTGGTAAGCATCAATGCTAGATTTCTTAAGGAGGACTATATTTTAGATCACAAGTCAAGCAGCAAGGTAGTATTAGAAGAGCTTAGAAGTCAGTCCATTATTCTTGATGCACAAGTACAGGAAGACACACCAAATGAGACTGCACACACCATCACAGATGATGCTATTACATAGGCTGTACCTCATCATAGTGGGAGGGTTGCTAGACAGCCAGAGAGGTACATGGGTTTTGGTGAGTTTTCGGACTTTATCCCTGGCACTCATGAACCAGACCCAGTTAGCTACAATGAGGCTCTCCAGGATAAAGATGCAAATTCTTGGCAGAGAGCGATGATTGCTGAGATGGGTTCTATGGACTCAAATCATGTCTGGGAGCTGGTAGACCTTCCTGACGGGTTTTGACCTATTGGGTGCAAATGGGTCTACAAACGAAATAGAGGATCTGACGGGAGAGTTGAGACCTTCACGGCTAGGATTGTGGCGAATGGGTATACTCAGAAAAAGGGTATCGATTATGAGGAGACCTTTTCCCCGGTAGCTATGCTTAAGTCGATCCGGATTCTCTTGGCTATAGCTACTCATATGGACTATGAGATTTGGCAGATAGACGTCAAACAGCTTTTCTTAATGGAAGTCTTGAGGAGACCATCTTTATGCAGCAACCAGAGGGTTTCATTTTTCAGGGCCAATAGCACAAGGTATGCAGGCTTTGGAGGTCTATTTATGGACTTAAGCAAGTATCCAGATCTTGGAACATTCGTTTTGACGAGGTTATCCAGTCCTATGGATTCACTCACTGTCTGAATGAGCAGTGTGTTTATCGCAGGCATGATGGTGATATGGTGGTGTTCCCGTACTTTACGTAGATGACATCTTTCTGATTAGCAACAGTAAGAAGGTGTTATCAGACGTAAAGGCATGGTTGTCCAGGTAATTTGATATGAAGGGTTTGGGAGAGGCTGGACATATCCTTGGGATCAAGATTATTTGAGATCGTAGGAGATGTTATCTGACTCTCTCTCAGGCATCCTACATAGACACAATTATGGCTTGTTTTAACATGCAGAACTCCAATAAGGGTTCACTACTTTTCAGGCATGGGGTTATTTGTCTAAGGAGCAGTGTCCCAGGACTGCTGAGGATATAGATGTCATGCAGGAGGTACCCTATGCTTTTGCAGTGGGTAGTCTCATGTATGCTATGTTATGTACGAGACCTGATATTTGCTTTGTCGTTGGCATGGTTAGTAGATATCAGAGTAACCCTATGAAGGCTCACTGGGAGGCAGTAAAATGCATTCTCAAGTACTTGAGCAGGACGAGAGGTTATATCCTCATTTATAGAGCGTAGGAGCTTGTACACAGATTCAGACTTTCAAGGTGATATGGACAAGAGTAAATCTACCTCTGGGTTTATGTTTACTCTAGGAGGTGGAGCCATAGTATGGCAGAGTGTCAAGCAGAAATGTGTGGCGGACTCCACCATGGAGGCTGAGTACGTTGATGCATCAGAGGCAGTGAAAGAAGCAGTATGGCTCCGGAGCTTCCTGATGAACTTAGATGTGGTTCCTAAGTTGCTTAGGTCTACCACAGTTTACTATGATAACAATGGTGTAGTTGCAAACTCGAGGGAACCACGAGCCCATAAGGCAAGTAAACACATAGAGCGCAAGTACCACCTGATACGAGAGATCGTAAAGAGATGAGATGTGATCGTGGCCAACCTTGCAGATCCTTTCACAAAGCCATTAACCCCAAAGGTTTTTGAGAGACATGTGAAGGGCATGGGAGTCAGATTCTTGAGGAAGCCATGCGAGTGAGCTTAAAAGGTGTTCTGTAGATTTCATTATAACAGCAGTGTAATAGTGGGTTGGACAGTTTTTGTACTTCTTAGCATAGCTTTGAGTATTAGTGGGAGATTGTTAGTTTTGAATACCAAAAAGCTATGGCTTGTATCAAAAACTAATATCTATTTCATTATATCATATAACTAGATAACGGGGTGTGGAAAGACACAGTAGATACCGTTATTGGTTAAAGTATTGATATATTAAAAGTATGCTCGTAACTGAGATAGTCTGAACATACTATCGGTATAGGTTATTGTGTGGTTTGGAAATTGGTTTATCTAGACTAATTAAATCACACGAATATCCCCGGGCATATTGAACATGACCAGTTTGGATAGAATTGACTTATACTGATCAGCGTAGTCAATTCGGTCATAGTATTCAGTCTTTCAATCCCGAGATTGGTACGGGCCTGAGAGTTGGATATCGTATGCTTTGATGTGCCAAAGAGTGAGGTCAATTGAGGCCTATACTTTGGTAGGTTGGGTAAGTGGTGTTTAGCTACTTACGTGCCGTTGCTAGTCGGAGGAATCCACATACCGGTTTACCGGGTTGATGGTACTCGAGAGATGAGCTTGTAAGGTTTATTATACTAAACCCGGCTGGTGGACTTTATGTCCGGTATAATAAAAAGGTCGAGTGGTACTAATCTCGGATACCAAGAATTTAGTGAATTAGTTTGTCAGTAAATTGATAAATCGATGAGCACTAGATCTTTAATGTGGAGAGATAGAAGAAAATATAGTGCCACGATGTAAAGTCATTTTTGAGCGGTAGTTCCATAATTGGTCCGTTAGTGGTACGACAAATTATGCGTTTGACTAATCGATAAAGCGAATTAATTAATCCTAAAGGTTTAATTAATATTTGATTGACAAAGTGGATTAAGAAAATTAATTCTATATGAATTAATTAATCCAAAGGGTTCGATTAAATTAAATTAACGAAGTGGGTTAAAGATTTAATTCAAAAGGATCGATTGGAGTTGACTAGTCTAGGAAAGACTAAGGAGTCAATGAAAGTCAAACTAAAAGGCCCAACTCAAAAGCCCATTAGGTCTTCTTAGAAGCTCACTATAAATATCCCTTGTTAGGCAATTTACAAGACATTAGAAACCTTAGAGGCATTTGCCTAGTGAGAGAAAGTTAAGTCTAGAAAGAGAAGCTCTCAACTTTCTTAGTAGTTTTTCTTTCGAAGTCAACTTTGGAGCTTTCTTCTTCGAGAATCCTAAAATCCCATAACCTAGAGAATCCTAGATCACCATTTTTGGAGTAAAAAGCTACTGCCTTTGATTGGTTTCTCGACAGCTGTGTTTTGTTCACCTGAAATAGATCGGCTAGCGTTTGGTTTATTTTTGGGGCGGCGGCTTTGCTCCTTTTGAAGTGGGTTTGTTAATTCTTGTTGTGTTGATCCTCTAGCTTGATATTCTTAGATCGTTAGAGTCTAGATCTACGAGCAGGAACACATTCCAGACACTTTTGGTGTGGATTTTCAGATTTGGTTAAGTTCTCGGGCTAAATCTGTTTTTTCAGATTTGTGTGATTGTTGAAGTGGGTTTATTGGGATTTCTTTGTTTTGCCTTGGGCTACTCCGTAGACACTAGCCCACACTAGTTCGGAGTTGAATTGGAGTTATTTTTCGGATTTCGAGTGGATTTCGCAGACAGGCAGTAAATAAGCACAGTAATCTTCAGGCAACGATCTGCTGAGGATTTGACGAATTTTTGGAAGTGGGTCTTATATGGATCTCTTCCTTAGTGTCTTAGATACCTTTTGGATAGTCGCCTATGCGATTTTGAGGTAGAGACGGAGTTGTTATCGGGATTCTCTCGTGATTGGTCCCAGGCTGTAAACAACAGGATTTTCAGCTTTGGTTTTCTTATTGCTAAGGACACGCTTCAAAGGTATAATCTTTTGAACTTTCCATTTTAATTAAAGATTGTATCTTTTGTATCCCGATTAATAAATTAAATAAGTATAAGCCTAGATCCGTTCAGGAAAAATGAATTTGAGCCTGAGCTGAGTCGAAAGTCTCCGATTCTGGAATGCATAGCACGAAAGTGAGATTTTCGCTTTAGCCCGGGCTGGTTCTATTTTCCTTCAGAGGCACCACCTGTGTAGGCGCATCATCTGTGGTATCTGTGCAATGTGTGGTGTATCTACTTGTGCTGGTGCATTAGGATTCTTAGTTTGTCTCATAAGCTGTTCTAGTACTATATTGCTCTTGGGCTTGTGATTTAGGATATAGTCTTCCTCTAAAATTCTGGCATTGGTACTAACCACCACCTTTTGATCTTTAGGACTATAAAACAGACCACCCTTCGTTCCCCTAGGATATCCTAAAAATAACATTACTTTAATTCTTGCATATATCTTAGCCGTATCTGCCTTAAGCATATGTGCTGGGCGACCCCAAATTCTGAGATGTCTTAGACTGGGCTTACGCCCGTTCCACAACTCTAGTGGGGTTGAGAGTTCAATTCCTTCTTTCTACTACACCGTTCTGCTGTGGTATTCTAGGTGCAGACAACTGAGACTAAATGTTATTTCAAGCAAAGATTGGAATAGCGATTGTGCTAGAGTCTAGGCTTGGTCAAAGATTCCGATTCTTGAATGTGTATCACAAAAGTGAATTTTTGACCGGGTCAGGGCAGATATGAAAGATTATATGCCCATATCTGCCCGGGCCTAGTCAGAAACTCACTTTTGTGTTATGTATTCCAGAATCAGAATCCCTGGCCAAGCCTAGACGCTAGCACAATCGCTATTCAAACCCTTGCTTGAAATAACATTGCGCATGATCTTGGTTTGTAATTATTCGATATACCACGCAACAAAAATTCTTAATTAAAGCGGAAACTTAAGAATTACCTATTGAAGCGTATCCTCAGGTGATTCTCTTGTATGCCTCAAGATCTTGATTGCACGTTGTGTGGGCAACGATCTAGCAAGTAATTGATCAACAAATCATCACAATCCGCTCGTCGGAAAATTCCAGCACTGCCACCTAGCATGTGAAGACTATGCGCCACCGCCGTCGAGAGAAAACCGCCCCACGCCCCACCGTTCAAGCTTCCACGCGCCACCAGAATTTAGTTCACAACCAGCCGTCGATCTTGGAGCAAGAGCTGCCCCACTAAGCTTTGAAAAATCTGACTTTGAGAAGAAATAATTAATTTCTCTTTCTAGGATTTTATCTCTCTAGTTTTCTTGTCTTGAAAACTTATGAATTGTGTATGTGGAATAGTTAATCTCTTGTCTATATATAGAGTTACACGAGAGACCCCAAGTTGGTTTAAGATTGGTCTTCCTAATGGGTTTGGGTAATTAATTAGTTTCCAAATCCAATTAGGTAACCAATCTAATAGGATAAACCAAATCCAATTAGATTTCCTAATCTCTAGGATTTCCTAATTCTAATTGAAACATAAGACTTAATTAATTAATTAAATAATTCTACTTTGTTAATTACTTAATTAACCCTTAAGAATAATTAATCAATTAATTAATTATATCTATTCAATTAACCCATTACAAAATTAATCGTACTACTAATGGATTAATTTTGGCACTTCATCCTACACCAGAATTGCTTCCGGAACAACTTAATTAATTTATTCTTAATCTCCCACATCAAAGATATAGTGCTCATTAATTTATTAATTTACTAATAAATTAATTAATTAACTTTTTTAATTTCGAGACTAGTACCACTCGACCTTTTTACTATATCGGACATAAGTCCACCAATGGGTTTAGTATAATAAACATAACGAGCTCATCTCAGGAGCACCATCAACCCGGACGCACCGGTACATGGTTTCCTTTCGACAAGCAGCAGCACATTAAGCAACTAAACACGCGAACCCAACCCACCGAGACTATTGGCCATAATTGACCTCACCCATTGGCAGATCAAAGTACACTATGTCTAATCCTCATGCCCGCTCGAATCTTGGGATTAAGAGATAGAATACTAAGAACGATTTGTCTATTAAATCAGTACAAGACAAATCATTCTAAATGGTCAAGTTGAATACACCCCGGGCATATCTATATGATTCAATTAGTTTAGACAAATCAATTATCCGAATCACATAATAACGTAAACTGACAGTTTGTCCAAAGTTGTCTCGGTTACGAACCTTGTCTTTTAACCAATGATGAGATCTACTGTATCACACAAGACACCTCATCATCAAACTACATAATATAAATAGACAAATAATGCACAATAAAATATAACCAAAACATTAATCGATATATTAACTTGGAAAATGTACAATACAAGCTTAGCTTATGTATTCAACTCCAACAAGATAATCTTTTAGTTAGGTGGTAAGGGGAACATGGAGTAAGTGACATAGGTGTTATTTCAAGTGAGCTAATCCTGAATATTCTGCATTTCTTTATTTTCGGTTCTGACTGTTGAGGAGCTCTAACCTTTCTTGCTAACGTGAACCATCTCTACAGCCTCTCATGTCGGCAGTGAAGTGAAAATCCCTACTCTCATCTTATGCTTTCTTGATTCAAACTCTTTTCACCCTTATTTTATACCTCACCAACTGCATGACTTTACTACTTTTATACTTGTTATGTTTTACCAGTTTTCTAACTTGTGCAGCAAAATTCTATCCCCCATTCCCTATGGATCAACCCTTATACTGAAAGGATTTTCACATAGGATCTGGGTTTGCACTTGCTCGATTTACCACGTAACAAAATTTTCTAATTAAGAGCGGAACTTTAGAAAGTTACCTTTGAAGCGTGCCTTAGGTGATTCTCTTGTATGCCTCAAGACTATGACTTCTTGTTGTGTGGGTAACAATCCATAAGCCAATTGATCAGCTATCACCACAACTCACTTGCTAGAAAAATCCAGCACATCCGCACCTAGCACGTACTGTAAACGCACTGCCCGGAGAGAGAGAAAGCAACACACGGGGCTAGTAAGAGTAAGCCAAAATTTTGGCCACCTTAAGTCCAAAAACCAGCCGCCCCTTTGCTTGAAAAATTCGACTGTGAGAGAGAAGATTTTCTCTCTCTATAAAACTTGTGAATGAATTGTATGTCTTGAATAGCTAATCCCTTGTCTATTTATAGAGTTACAAGAGAGACCCCAAGTTGGTTTATGATTGGTCATCCTAATGGGTTTAGGTAATGAATTAGTTTTCAAATACAATTAGGCAACCAATTTGATAGGATAAACCAAATCCTACTAGATTTCCTAATCTCTAGGATTTCCTAATTCCAATTGAAACTTAAGACTTAATTAATTATTTAATTCTACTTTATTAATTACTCAATTAACCCTTAGGAATTAATTAAATAATTCTAGTTTGTTAATTACTCAATTACCCTTAGGAATAATTAATCAATTAATTAATTCTACCTATTCAATTAACCCATTACAAAATTAATCGTACCACTAAAGGATTAATTTTGGCACTACCATCCTACACCAGAATTGCTTCCGGAAAAACTTAATTAAATTATATTCATAATCTCCCCACATCAAAGATATAGTGCTCGTTAATATAAATTAATTTACTGATAAATTAATTAATTAACTTCTTTAATTCGGAGACTAGTACCACTCAACCTTTTTACTATACCGGACATAAGTCCACCGGCCGCGTTTAGTATAATAAATATTTTGAGCTCATCTCGGGAGCACCATCACCCCAGACGCACCGGTACATGGTTTCCTTTCTACAAGCAGCAGCACATCAAGTAGCTAAACACGCGCACCCAACCTACCAAGAATATTGGTCACAATTGACCTCACCCATTGGCAGATCAAAGTACACTATGTCTAATCCTCATGCCCGCTCGAGTATAGGGATTAAGAGATAGAATACAATGATTGATTTGTCTATTAAATCAGTACAAGACAAATCATTCCTAATGGTCAAGTTCAATATGCCCCGGGCATATCTATATGATTCAATTATTTTAGACAAACCAATTATCCAAATCACATAATAACCTAAACCAACAGTTTGTCCAAAACTGTCTCGATTACGACCTTATTTATATATTATGTCTTTTGACCAATGATGAGATCTATTGTGTCACACAAGACACCTCATCATCTAATTACGTAATATAAATGGACAATTATGCACAACAAATTATAGCCAAAACATAAATCGATATATTACAAGGAAAAAGTACAACACAAGCGTAGCTTATGTATTCAACTCCAACAATCTCCCACTAATACTTAAGCCGTGCTTTAAGTATACAACTACATACAACTCCTATACATTCTGCTGCTATCTATCTAGAAAAACTATCATGGCTCTTCTAAGTATCTGATTCTCATGCCCTCCACGTGAGCCTCAAAGACTTTCGAAGTCAATGTCTTCGTGAATGGATCTGCAAGGTTATCTTCTGATGCTATCTTAGCCACGACCACGTCTTCCATGTTTACGATGTCTCATATCAGGTGGTACTTGCTTTGTATATATTTACTCGCCTTGTGGGCTCGTGATTTCTTTGAGTTTGCTACTGCACCGTTGTTATCACAATAAACCGTGATAGACTTCTGCAAACTAGGAATCACATCTAAGTCCACTAGGAAGTTCTTGAGCCATATTGCTTTTTTCGCTGCCTTTGATGTGACAATATAGTCAGCCTCTATGGTAGTGTCTGCCATGCATTTCTGCTTGACACTCCGCCAAATTGTGGCTCCATCTCCCAGAGCAAACACATACCCTGAGGTAGACTTGCTCTTGTCCCTGTCGCCTTGGAAATCTGAATCTGTGTAACCTCAGGGTACCAGCTCAGACGCCTGATAGACCAGAACTTGGTCCCTCATTCTACGCAAATACTTGAGAATGCATTTTACTGCCTCCCAATGAGCTTTCCCGAGGTTACTCTGATATCTGCTTACCATTCTAACAGCATAACAGATATCAGGCCTCGTACACAACATGGCATACATGAGACTTCCTAATGCCAAAGCATAGGAACTGTCTTCATGGCCTCTATCTCCTCAACAGTCTTAGGGGACTGTTCCTTAGATAGAAACACTCAATGTCTGAAATGTAGAAAACATTTCTTGGAGTTCTGCATATTAAAGCGGGCCAGAATCGTGTCTATGTACGAAGCTTGGGAGAGCGTTAATGAACGTTTCCTATGATCTCGAATTATCTTGATCCCAAGGATATGTCCTGCTTCCCCTAAGTCCTTCATATCAAACTGCTTGGACAGCCATGCCTTTACGTCTGATAACACTTTCTTGTTGTTGCCAATCAATAGAATGTCATCTATGTAAAGCACAAGAAACACCACTGAGTTTCCATCACGTCTGCGATACACACATTACTTATCCGGACACTGAGTAAATCCGAAGGACTGGATTACCTCATCAAATCGAATGTTCTAAGATCTGGATGCCTGCTTACGTCTATAAATAGACCTCTTAAGCCTGCAAACCTTATGCTCTTGGCCTTTTTCAATGAATCCCTCTGGTTGCTGCATAAAGATGGTTTCCTCAAGACTTCCATTTAGGAAAGCTGTCTTGACATCCATCTGCCAAATCTCATAGTCTAAATGAGCAGCTATGGCTAAGAGAATCTGGATCAACTTAAGCATGGCTACCGGGGAGAAGGTTTCCTCATAATCGATTCCCTCTTTCTGAGTATACCCCTTCGCCACCAGCCTATCTTTAAAGGTTTCCACCTTTCCGTCAGGTCCTCTCTTACGTTTGTAGACCCACTTATATCCAATGGGCTGGAACCCATCTGGCAGGTCCACAAGCTCCTAGATTTGATTGTGGTCCATTGACCCCATCTCGTATATCATTGTCTTACGCTAAGATTCTATATCTTTATCTCGGAGAGCCTCATTGTAGTTAACCGAGTCAGGTTCAGGCGCAACTGGGACTAGGTCTGAAGCCTCTCTCACGCCAATGAACCTGTCGGGCTGTCTTACAACCCTCCCACTACGACGAGGCACCACCTGTGTAGGCGCATCATCTGTGATCTCATGTGCAGTGTGTGGTGTATCTACTTGTGCATGTGCATCAGGATTAGTAGTTTGTCATCTAAGCTCTTCTAGTACTATCTTACTCTTGGGCTTGTGGTCTAAGACATAATCCTCTTCTAAAAATCTAGCATTGGTACTAACCACCACCTTCTAATATTTAGGACTATAGAATATACCACCTTTTGTTCTCCTAGGATATCCTACAAATAGCATTAACTCTGTTCTCGCATCTAACTTAGCCATATCTGCCTTAAGCACATGTGCTGGGTAGCCCCAAATTCTGAGATATCTTAGACTGGGTTTGCGCCCATTCCACAATTCTACTGGGGTTGAAGGCACGGTCTTAGATAGTATAAGAAAAACAATATACATTGTCATTTCTAAGGCATATCCCCAAAACGAACTTGGAAAATCACTATAGCTCATCATGGACCTAACCATTTCTATAAGAGTTTGATTCCTTCTTTCTGCTACACCATTCTGCTGTGGCGTGCCAGGTGCAGACAACTAGACTGAATTCCTACCTCACTGAGGTAATATCGAAATTCATGGGACAGGTACTCCCCACCACGATCTGAACGCAGTGTCTTGATACTCTTACCATGATGCTTCTCCACATCTGCCCGAAACTCTTTGAACTTGCCAAAACATTCGGACTTGTGGCGCATTAGGTAAATGTACCCGTACCTAGAGTAGTCATCCGTGAACGTCACGAAATACTCAAATCCCCCTCGTGCCTGGACTGTCATAGGTCCACACAAGTTAGAATGAATCAATTCCAATACTTCTTTAACTCTATAACCTTTTGCCTTAAAAGGTCTCTTGGTCATTTTACCTTCCAAGCAAGATTCGCAAGTTGAATAACTGTCAAATTAATTGGAACCAATTATGTCAACTGGAGTCGTAACTTAGACATTGTCCTAACGGCTGAGCAGTATAAGTTTGTGCTCACCGAAGTATGTCCATAAGTGCCTGATGAGATCTCTACCCAAGAGGATAGGGATGCCTATGCCAGGTGGAGAAAAACGGATGAGATGGCACGGTGCTACATTTTGGCTTCTGTGTCAAATGTGTTGCAACATTAGCTTCATCCTATGGTCTCCACCTTCAACATGATGGCACACCTAATGGAAATGTTTACACATCAAGGCATGACTGCTAGGCAGGCAGCCATGCGAAAATTAATGAACACCAAAATGGCTGAAAGTGGATCGGTGAGAGATCATGTTTTACACATTATGAGCAACATCAATGAGATAGAGGTGTTGGGAGGAGAAATCAACCCGGAAAGTCAGATAGATATTATCCTCCAGAGTCTACCCTCTTTTTTTGAGCAGTTTCAGGTCAACTATAATATGAAACAAAGGGTTTATACTTTTCCCGAGCTCTTAACTGATTTGGTGGCGGCCGAAGGCATCTTCTACGAGAATAAGCAAGCTTTGGTCTCAGTAAAGGCTTCAAGGTCTTCTTCTGGGCCGAAAGGCAAGAAGAATAAGAAGAAGAAGAATGCTAGGAAACTTGCTGCAAAGCCAGATATCGCGAAGAAAAGCAAGCCCAAGGGCAAGTGCTTTAAATGCGGTAAAGCAGGACACTGGAAAGCGGATTGTTCAAAGCTCAAAGGTACGATTGTTTCTGCCCTGATTACTGAGACATTTTAGCGGTGATTCCCACAGATACTTAGTGTGTGGATTCAGGCGCCACTGACCATGTTTGTAATTCTTTGCAGGGATTCCAAGTAACCCGGAAGCTTAGAGAGGGCGAACTGGATATCTACATGGGCGACACTACAAGAGTGTCAGTAGAAGCAGTGGGAGTAGTTAGGTTAAATTTCAAAAATTGTAGCTTAGAATTACTAAATTGTCTTTATGTACCGAGTTTTAGAAAGAACCTTATTTCGGTTTCTAAACTCTTAAATAACGGTTATAAGTTTATTTTTTCTGAGGACTCTGTACTTATTAGAAGAAATGGAAAACTTATTTGTTCTGGTTCATTGCTTGATAATTTATTTGTGGTTAATTCTAACTCCCCTATTGCGCAAAACATAAAAGTAAATAGCTCAGTATCTAACATTAATAAGAGGAAAAAACCTTCTGAAATGAATCAAACCTATCTTTGGCATCTCAGGCTAGGTCATATAAACCTTAGTAGAATTCAGAGGTTGGTCAATGATGGACTTTTATTGACTTCCCTCAAAACAATAATTTTAATCCACCAACATCTCATCCACCGGGATCCTCGCAAGCCACGCAGTGTGGACGTTTACGCTAATCCACATTCGTTTGAGAAGAACCAAGTTCATTAACTACATTATCTGACCAAACGATCTATTGATCAATGTAGCTAATAGTCGGTACTTTCAGCCGTACAAATAAGTAGCGTAACCTCGCGGGAGGAATACTGCAGATTGTACACTAAGTGTATGCCATTACGTGACTTCTGAGTTTGTTACCTCAAGATAGTGCGCCTCAGATGGAGAGGGTATCGCATTTCTCCTAGTTAAACTTGCTCTAGTCATCTTACTCAGAAGTTCATAGTCTAGCGATCTCGGGGCTGGACTCATCCGAATGGAGGAAGGCCCCAATGCCAATGCGAAAGTCCACCCACATCGCATATGAACCCGTAATGGTGGCCATGGGAATATTAAACCAACCCCTCCCACTTAGATTTCCAAATTGAGGGTTTTTCTGGTTTTAACATGCAATTAACTAACCTAAGTTATGTGCAACCATAAAACCATTTATGCTTTAAAATCATGCATCTAAAATACAGCATAAAAATTAAAACAATAAATACGGGAAATAAATACGAAAAAATAAATTCCCCGACTATTATGGTTTTAATTGCTTCCATCTTCTACCTTGATCTCGTGTCTCATCACGTCACTCGATGGAGAGAGTCTTGAACTTCAAAAAATTAAAACTGGAGAAAAAATGGGCCGCACTCGCACAGTATGCCAAACTGGGCACTGTGCACGCGCACAGGCCGCACACGGCCCAGCAGCGCGCAGCAGTTGCTGCTTCCTGCTGTTGTGGTGCCTTGGTGCAACAAGATGCTGCGCCGCATGGCAGCGGCCCTTGCTGCCTCGTGATGCCAGTGACGACTGCTCCCGGCGGTCGTCACCAGCGCCGCCTCCTGCCGCCACCTCCTCATTCTTGCAATTCGTTCTGGGTTTTCCAGGGTTTCTACGAATTAACGATAACCCAAAACCCACGAATTCAAGTTGCCCACCATAACGCCTTCGATTACAAAAAACAATTTTCCTACTACAAGGCTTTCTAGGAAAATTAAATAATCGAAGTTACATAGAAAAAATCCTACTACAGATTTAATCTAATCCTACACGGCTTCCAGCATGTGGTTATACTATTACAAACATTCATAATAAAATTAAATTCGGACATGTCCCGGAGTTTAATTAAAACCCATACAAACGTCACCATAATAGTCAGAATTCTTAACCACCTGCAAATAAAACCAAGTAATAAATCGAACAAGCACAGAACCCAAAACCAGGCTCTGATACCAATTGAAAGGATTTCTACATAGGATCTGAGTTTACACTTGTTTGATTTACCACTCCACAAAATTTTCTAATTAAGAGCGGAACTTTAGAAAGTTACCTTTGAAGCGTGACTTAGGTGATTCTCTTGTATGTCTCAAGACTATGACTTCTTATTATGTGGGGCAACAATCCAGAAGCCAATTGATCAGCTATCACCACAACTCCACTTGCTAGAAAAATCCAGCACCTCCGCACCTAGCACGTACTGTAAACGCACTGCTCAGAGAGAGAGAAAGCACCACACGGGGCTAGCAAGAGTAAGCAAAAATTTCGGCCACTTTAAGTCCATAAACCAGCCGCCCCTTTGCTTGAAAAATTCGACTGTGAGAGAGAAGATTTTCTCTCTAGAATTTTATCTCTCTAGAAAACTTGTGAATGAATTGTATGCCTTGAATAGCTAATCTCTTGTCTATTTATAGAGTTACAAGAGAGACCCCAAGTTGGTTTAGGATTGGTCTTCCTAATGGGTTAAGGTAATGAATTAGTTTCCAAATCCAATTAGGAAACTAATCTGATAGGATAAACCAAATCCTACTAGATTTCCTAATCTCTAGGATTTCCTAATTCCAATTGAAACTTAATACTTAATTAATTAATTAAATAATTTCACTTTGTTAATTACTCAATTAACCCTTAGGAATTAATTAAATAATTCTACTTTGTTAATTACTCAATTAACCGTTAGGAATAATTAATCAATTAATTAATTCTACCTATTCAATTAACCCATTACAAAATTAATCGTACCACTAACGGATTAATTTTGGCACTCCATCCTACACCAGAATTGCTTCCAGAACAACTTAATTAAATTATATTCATAATCTCCCCACATCAAAGATATAGTGCTCGTTAATATAAATTAATTTACTGATAAATTAATTAATTAACTTTTTTAATTCCGAGACTAGTATCACTCAACCTTTTTACTATACCGGACATAAGTTCACCGGCCGGGTTTAGTATAATAAATATTTCGAGCTCATCTCGAGAGCACCATCACCCCGGACGCACCGGTACATGGTTTCCTTTCAACAAGCAGCAGCACACCAAGTAACTAAACACGCGCACCCAACCTACCGAGAATATTGGTCACAATTGACCTCACCCATTGGCAGATCAAAGTACACTATGTCTAATCCTCATGCCCGCTCGAGTCTAGGGATTAAGAGAGAGAATACAAGGATCGATTTGTCTATTAAATCAGTACAAGACAAATCATTCCTAATGGTCAAGTTCAATATGCCCCGGGCATATCTATATGATTCAATTATTTTAGACAAACCAATTATCCGAATCACATAATAACCTAAACCAACAGTTTATCCAATACTGTCTCGGTTACGAACTTTATTTATATATTATGTCTTTCGACCAATGATGAGATCTACTGTGTCACACAAGACACCTCATCATCTAATTACATAATATAAATGGACAATTATGCACAACAAATTATAACCAAAATATAAATCGATATATTACAGGGAAAAAGTACAACACAAACATAGCTTATGTATTCAACTCCAACATATACTATATTAATTTGTGGTGTGAGGTTTATAAATTATTAATTCTGAGCGGTACACGATACTAAATCTGTTTGCATCAAATATCAACTTTCGAATATACATTCTTCAAATTCTCCTTCCAGTACTTTTAGTTTTACGATCTTTACTTTTTCTCACACTAAATTCTAACCTAAAAGCTTAATCATTATATAACTTGTATGCTTCTTCTTCATTATCAACTATTAAACCAAACAAAGATTCCATTGATTCATTATCCGAACTTGTAAAAAAAATATACTAATATCATATTAGTAATAAACAAAAATTCATATCAGTCGCATAATAAATTCATATAATACACATGTGTATTGCATATTCATATTATATCATGCATTACCAGATTTTCATATCAACCATAACTAGATATCATATCACACATACATATATTTCATATCAACAGGTTAAATCAGAATTAAAAACAAAACAAAACATGTTCCTAAAATAAAGCTTTAGACATGCACAATATATTATCATATCAAGAATAACCACATATCATATCACCATTAACTATAATTGATATCATATATAAACAAATATCATATCAGAACTGACATTCTCTCACAGATACCACATATTCAGCCTGTATATCAAAATCGAACAATTTATGATCATCTTCAAAGCAATTAACTATATCACCAACCGTAACATCCATTGCAATCAAATTAAGCGATTTTGGATTCAAAACGATCAACTCCTTAGCAACTAAACAGAACTACCGAAGACGAAACAAAACAATTCCTTCAATGCAAATCGATCTAGCAGCACAGCAACAAACATAAATAATCAACAATATTCAAATCGAAACACGGAGAAGAATATGAAAACGCAAAAACTAAATCCACAAACGAAGAAGAAGGCAAACGAAAACAAAATTAAAAAAAAAAGAGAAATGAAAAAAATATCATTCCATATCGATTAACAACAACAAAAAAAAAATTCAACAATATTCAAATTGAAACACGGACAAGAAGATGAAAACGAAAAAACTAAATCCACAAACGAAGAAGAAGATAAACAAAAAAAAAAAAAAAAAAAAAAACACAAAGAGAAATGAAAAAAATATCATTCCATATCGATCAACAGCATCAAAGACAGAATTCAATACCTACAACATATAATTCGAAGCAAAAAATGGAATCCACATACCAAGCAAAAAATCAAAGCCGAAGATGGAGACTGAAGCCGAAAACGGGGACTGAAGAGAAGCCAACAAACACGAAAAAAAAGAAAAAAAAAAAAGAAGCTTATATATAGTTATAAGAAAAAAAAGGACACGTGGGGTTTTTTTTTTTTTTTAAGTCAATAATTTAACTGGGGCTAAAAGTAGAAATTACTACTATTTTTAGGGTGAGAGCAAAATTATATGGTGATTTGCCCTATCTTCTTGATTTTTCATAATAAAATTACACAATAAGACTTTGAATATTTTAAGTTTTATAAAACTATCATTTTATTGTTGACTTTAGACTAAACTCCTAAAATGGTGTATTACATATAGCGAAAATATCATTTTGGTCCAAAACAAAAAAAACCACTTTTTTAGTACACTACATTATGTTTTTTAAAAATTTTGGTCCAAAACTCACTTTTGTCTGTCTTGACCAGTGTTATTTTTGTCATAATGAAAAATAATTTTCTTTTAAGCGACTGAAATTAATAAAATATTCAAAAAAAATTTTACTACCCAATCCCAATATAACAATTAAAAATTATAAAATTATAAAATATATAATTTTACTCTATTTTCCCTTCCCCCCCCTCTCTCCTCTCTCCTCCCTCTCCTTTCTCCTTTCTCCTCTCCTCTTTCTCTCTCTCCTCTGCCCGTCGCCCCCCGTCGGAAAACACAGTAGCACAACCACCACCAATTTCTCTTTACCTTCTTCATCTGCCGCCCTCCTTCTCCATATCTGCCTTCAACCAGCCAATCCCCACCACTCCTTATCTCCCTCGCCGTCACCCCCACCCTTCTCGTTGTCGCCGATCTCCCTCCCCTCTGTCCTCCTTCTCATCCCGCCGCCTCTGTCCTCATCCTCCTCCTCCCGCCGCCCAGATGCCAAAAATCAGCGGGAGCCCAGATACCAAATAAATTTATGCAGATTAAAAACATTGATAGAAGTAAAAATCAGCGGGAGCCCAGATGCCAAAAATTTCATTATAACTTTAGTGGTTACCTTCAAAACGCTCGGCTTGCTCAGCAAGCTTGGCCATGTAAACATGAGTCTCTTTTTCCTTTTTAGTCGACATTGTTGGTGGATATGATGAGAACCCCAATCTCACAATTCAAAATGAAGAAGTGATCAGAAAAGGGCTAGAATTAAGATGGGGATTGCTGCAACAAAATGCAAAGCTTTTTCTATAAGGAAAAATAAGTAAAGAAAAAGGAGGAGGGAAAGAAAGAGAGGGCGTGAGAAATGGAGGGGAGGGAGAAGGTTTGTGGAGGAAGGTTAGGAAGACCGGATCTGGGACTTTGGATTAGGAGAAATTTGCTGATTTTCTTGCAATTTTTTTGGGTTTGGACACAAATAGAAAATCTGGCTATGTGAAAATTCCTCTCTTCTTTCAGATTATGATATTGGCAAGGTTATAGGGCGTTCTTGAGCATTTTTTCATTGCCATCCATGCCAAAACTGAAAGGAGAGAGCATCGAAAAAACGGGCGTCTGGCGGGGTGGGGTGGCCGTCAGGGAGAGAGGAAGAAAAGGGAAGAAGAAGAAGAAGAAAGAAAAGAAAAGAAAAAGAAAAGAAAGGAAAAGGAAAAGAAGAAATGAGAGGGGGCGATTGGGAATTTCTTAAAATTTTGGGGTATTATATTTAGTTTATA
Source organism: Knoxia roxburghii (assembly GCA_030378225.1). Lineage (NCBI taxonomy): Eukaryota > Viridiplantae > Streptophyta > Magnoliopsida > Gentianales > Rubiaceae > Knoxia > Knoxia roxburghii. The sequence goes on along the minus strand of CM059415.1, from coordinate 35,316,493 downwards.
AAAAATTATATTTTAGTATCTTTTCTTTTTTTAATATTTTATTATTTTTGTGATTAAAAGAAAAATATTTTTCATTAAGACCAAAATGCCTTTGGTCAAGACATGCAAAAGTGAGTTTTGGACTAGAATTTTTAAAAAACATGATGTAATGGATTAAAAAAGTAGTTTTTTTTTTTAGACCAAAATGATATTTTCGCTATATGTAATGGTTCGTTTTAAGAATTTAGTCTTGACTTTATATACTATTTATTTTCAGATAAAAATAGTTATGGACAAAAATATTTAATTTTTAAAAGTTATTGGATACTTTTGGAGCAGCCTATTCTTTTGGACCTAAACGAAAAACAGCTACCAAAATTGCAATTTTTACACTATACGTTGGAAGTCTACTGCCTCTGCCTGGTTTTCTCTTCTCATCAGGTGAGATTAAATTAGCAATTCCACCCTTCTTCAGTTGGATTGAAGGCCTTATACAAGGTACAACTCCATAACCTTAAGAGAATATCCTTAGCAGGTACTTAAGTTTGTCTATCTTCATTTGACTTTTCTTTTCTTTATTTATTTGGAATCAGTTTATATATATTGCCTATGCGTGGGGAATACTATTCTTTGAACTTGAATTGTTTCTGATACTTTCTTGCAAAGTGATGGGATGGCGATATGCTCAGGGATACTTTAAGTTGGATGAATACGGGTTGCTTTATTTGAATGATTACCTGATTTGATCATTTGAATTAGTTGGAGAGGAGGAAGATTATGAAAAAATAAAGAAAGTAAACTAGTGGAGGATGTTGAAACTTAGCCTGCCTTTATATATATAATAAATTTACTTGATGGAAATTTATCTTGGCAATCATCATGTGCACATAAATTTGATTGCTCTGTTTAATGTTGTGCCTCACTGAGAAATAGGAGCAGTACAAGTTGTTACTTGTTAGGATAGTTAATAAAGAAGTGAGTTTTGTGTGTCATTTCTGGAAGTTCACCTGAGTATTTTTTTCAATTTAATTCTCAAATAAACTGGGAGGATAAAGCCAGACTCTTCCCTTCTAGATTTATATGGCTGGTGCTTCTTTGGTTGGGTAGTGGGACTTGCTGCCATAAAAAGTTATAGACCATGGAAATGAATCTTGTTGCTTGTAAATTTTTCTTTGAACTGACTAGTATTTTGGCTGGCCACAGAATTCGGCAATGCTTAGAGTTGAAGGATTCAGGCAATCATTTCACTGCTTTGGTGAATTATTGTTTATACTAATTGGAGAGAGGGGGAAAGCCGCAACAAAGAAATTTTAATAGATAGAAATTATTGGAAGATGAGGAAACTTGATCCATATATGACATATTTTCATTACCGGTTATAGAATTTCATCATTGTGAACTCATCAACATGGGCGCTCAGTTTAGGAATGTGATCACTCTGCAGTGTTTGATTAAAAGACCTGACGTCAGTAGGATTAGGTTGATTTATTTCGGAATCTAGCTCTTGATTGTGTTCATACTCCCACTCAATCAGTATGTTAATTGCGGTGAGTTGGCAGATTCTTTGTTCTTAAAAGAAAAGCATTCCTTTGTGGATAATGGACCTCTTACAGGAAAGGTTCTTTCTAGTAGGAAGGAAAATATCTGAGAGTCTGTAGCCTCGAGTTATTATGCACTTGTCCTTTTAACTGCTTTCATCATCCTTCTACCTGGCAATGATACTAAAACATGAAAGGCTGCAGGAAATGTGATGGCTATTCTCTGGGGAATGGCTGTGATGAATGTGAGGATGAGATCTGAAAATGATGGACACTATTATCACAAAAAGTGAGATGGATAGGAGTGCCTCTTAATTTCCTGTGGATATTTAATATGAAATAGTGTATCAAAGGAGTGGGAAGAGTTCAGGCTGGAATTTTGGGAGGTGGGTCAAATTCTGTTTTAACAATTGGTGTGGCAGTGTATATAAAAGTGTGTTTCTTTTCTCTGTAGATTCACGATGGGTCCTCAGTTTGTTGTGTCACTTATGCAATAAACCAATAAGTTAGAACAAAAAGAAGCCGAAGGACTTCTACTCTGCCAAAAATGGATTGGAGAAGTTGGAGAATAAAAGGGAATCCTTGAGAGAATTTACAATAAATGAACTGTAGGAGATTGCTATCTGTAGCTTCTTAGGAGTTGCTGACGAGATGAAACATATTACGATAGTAAAACTCAGATAGATCTGTGACTCTCAGGCTTTCAAAGTAGGTCTTATGTATATGAAAAACGTAATTGAAGTTGAAAGTTCTATCTATTTTATGACCATAATCTGTTCTTGGTGTTTGCCTTGGACATTGTTACTTGTACCTTTTTCATTTCATACTAGCCAATTTTCTGGAAGAACGATTTGGTCAATAACATTGGCCAAGTATGTTTTGCATCTTATTTACATAGTGATGGGATAGGAGTGCCAGTTGCTAAAACATGGGAGAAGATAGAGTAATGAAATCAGACTGTCTCAACATAGTACTAAAATATATGGAAAGCTGCTTTTAGGCTTACTAATTTCATTTTCTTTACTTACATTGGGTTACTTCAATGGGTAGTTTTGTTCATTCTACAGACTACTTTTTACTGCAGTCACAAGAAAGTATTCAAAATTGTTTTCATTCTCCTAATAACAACACACTATTCTGCTCCTCCTCTTGGTTAAGACACTATCCCTACAGAGCAGGTTTTCAGGAATAAGAAAACAGTTGTTTGAGGGTGAACTCATGTTAACCAAATTGAAATAGACAAATGGTCAAGAGCTTCTACATCTTGCTTACTGAACTTCCTAGAATGGTTAAAGGCCCTGAAATCAAAAAATAATGCTCTATATATGAGTTAAAAAATCTGAGTATTCAACTCAAAACCAATTGACAACGAGTGGAGAAACCCAAGAAATCTTCAGGTAATCGGGGAACTAATGTGGAATAAAGTTTGTGATGTCCTCTCTTCAACTTGACTTGGGTTGAACTAAAAGAACTGAAGCTTCTTAATGAACATTGATAAGGGTGATAGACCAAACACAAACCCCCAATGATAGAGCATTGACATTGGGACAGTTATGTTTGGAAAGTTAAACCGAGTCTTAGGTACCATGTTAACAAAATATACCCAACTTAAAACCAATGGCACTAAGAGCAGAGGATCAACAATCTTTTTATTTAGTCCTTCTAAGTTGGGAAACCGATGTGAGGTAATGTTTCTGACCATGTTTTGGTGTCAATTACCATCTTTGCATAGTTTCTGAATTGTTCTGCAATATGATCATTCCCATCAAGTTCCTATTAAGATAGTGACAATATACTTTTTCAGATATGGTGCTTATGATAAGTCTATATTAGTATTTCATAAAATGCCATTGTTATTGCATTAATTTAAAAAAGTGGCTTCAGAAACTTTTATTCAATAGGAGAAATTATCCTAGCCAATTTCTTTTTGTTTGAAAATAAACCATGCAAAAAGGAATGTATGGCACTCTATAGATTTTGCTGGATCATAGAGAAACAGATTGTGAGAGTCATTATTGAGGCTGAGGAATCTGAACACTTTGAAGCCCTTAGAGAAATAAAAAAATTCTTATCAGAGCCTGCTTAGATGTTACATCTTCATTTTATTTTCTTTTTATATAGGAGGGATGGGATATGATGAGGAGTTACAGAGGTGGTGTATCCTGGAAAAAAAGGAGAGGATCCAAATATAGAGTGCTCACGCCTTGCACAGTCCATGTACTTTTTTATCTGTGCTCTGGATGGACCCTAGATGTGACTATACATTGATGTGGGTTTTCATGTGGTTTTGGACTGCTATTTACATTTGAGGGTAGCAAGAATAGTGCAAGATTACCCATGTTTGAGAGCTATGTTGGGCAATAGTGATCAATCAATAGAAATAGAAATAATCAAACCCTGTCAAAGATATTTGTATTATTAAATGATGCTTTTCGGTGAAGTGCCCCCCAGAAGTTGCAAGTCATTCTAGGACATGTAGGAAGGAATAGGAGTGGAAGGGAGCTTGGCTTGCCTGAATGAAGTTTCTCAATCTATATGAGCAACAACAATATACAGGCAGAGCACCTACAGGAGATGAATTGATTGTGTAGATCACCTAGTAATATCTTTGGGCGTGGAGGATGAACCTAACCTTTTGTCTCTTTTTTTTTCCCTCTCATTCCCTTTCTCTTATGTAATAGGGCAGGGTACGTTCCTTTTTTTATGCTTTATACATATATAAATCAGAAATAAAATCTTGAACTGAGACTTGAATGCTATTTCATCTTCCACCTGAATAAAATATTGATTTGCTTGTAATGGTGTTATTTCCTCTGTTGTTAAAAGCGTTGTTGACTATTTACATTAAAAAGTGCTTCTGATATGTGGTTTTCAAATGAAAACCCAAGATCATTGTTGGCAGCTGGCGAGAATATAAGAGAACATGAGCATTTTATGGTTGACTACTCAAATTTTGTAATTGCTGAATGTGGTTGTGGTTTCTAGATTTTGTTATCAGTTACTGCTGAAAAATTCTCTTCTTTCCTCTGCATGTGATCACCATTATGCATCCAAATTTCCCTAGAAATACACACTGACTAATCCTCTGTAGAATAACTCTCCTATTAGGAAAAGATTGATAGTCATTATGATTGAGAATTAAATCATATTTAATTCACACTTTGAATCATGAGTATCCTAATCCACTAACATTGACCAATTTGTGCACTCTGGTTCTTCTGTACTGTTTTTGTTATAGCTGATTGGCTGAATTCATTGTACGACACCAGTGAGATTTTATAAAATTTAGTCATGGTTGTCTTTTTCTCCAGTAAGAACTAAAGATCCTTGAACAATGGGAAATAGTGAATCAATGCCTGGTGACACCCATCGAGATATTCAAAATGAACCACCCACTGCATATGGAAGAAATACAGATGATGTTAACTATAGGAAGCAACATCCTGTATACATCGAAAGCCAAATTGACACCAAATATTCATATCAATCCCCAGCTGGAAGCTCGCAAGACACTAACCACCAAAGGAAGAATCAGCCTACTTACATAGCTGATAACTTCAGTTCCTTGGAAGAGGTAACTCTTTTCTGTAAAGTAATCATGTCTTGGCAAACCACCGAATCTCTCTTCCCATCTAATATGGGTCATAATCTGCCATCCTTTATTTACACAAGTTCTTTTGCTGATTGTCTTCTAAATATCAAAAGGAAGTTGGTCATTTGCAAGTTGAATCTGTAACGGATTTTAAATCGTTAATTTAAGAAAGTTAACACGTTAATTTTCCTAGGTCATCACGTCATTACGAGAAGCAGGTCTTGAGTCGTCAAATCTAATTCTTGGAATTGATTTTACCAAGAGCAATGAGTGGACAGGTACTGGATGCAATAGCTTGCTTTTTATTTTGTAAAATGTGAAGTCAAACAAAGATATATGACAATCTAATGTTTTCAGGAAAGTTCTCATTCAATAGGAGAAGCCTTCATGCAATCGGTAGTACACCTAATCCCTATCAGCAGGCCATCTCCATTATTGGGCGTACTTTATCTCCCTTCGATGAAGATAACTTAATCCCTTGCTTCGGCTTCGGTGACGGTTAGTTCATTTTCTAGTAACTTATTGTTACCCGTCCTCATGTTGATACATAACAATTTATTCTATTTTACAGCATCTACACATGACCAGGATGTATTTAGCTTTTACTCAGACCACCGCCCTTGCCAGGGATTTGAGGAAGCTCTTTCAAGATACAAAGAGATTGTCCCGAGTTTAAAGTTAGCAGGTTTTGTGACTACCGTGCTTTTCATATTCATGAAGTTGCAATTTTTTGTAAATAATCCAGCAGTTGAGGAAGCATTTATTTCTGATGTTATTACTGCATTTTTCCCATCCATGACTAATAGAAAGAAGAGAATGCATACAACTGCATACATTGCATCTGATGGGAGAGTTTTTTCAAAAAATTTTCTTAATAGAACTGCATCACTAAAGTCAAGTCCCATGCTTCTAATATATGGCTGATGCAACTGATTTTGATATTATTTGGATATAATGCCTTTGTGGTATGCGACCTTGTTTAAATAATACTCCCTCCGTCCTGTTTCTTTGTCCTATAACAGCTTTACAAGAATATTTTTGACAGTTAGTTTAGGTAGTTAAGTTATTTTTCTTGCCTAAAATTACTCTTAATTGGGAGCTGGAGCTTTGAAATAAAACCAAAAAAATTGTTCAAAAAAGTTACTGGAGTTTCACGGTATATACTCATTGGCAGCCTACAGGTTTTCCTGTTCGTCGGGTAGACGTTGATTCATCATTTCCCTAGTTTCACTCTTTCCAAGGGCTGCCTGAGCTCTCTGTCCTTCATACCTCCTCTAATCATTCAGGAATTTTTAGTGACACTAATGTTGTGGGAGTTTCATACCATAAAGACAACAAGTAAAAGCACAGTATCACATTTACGGGATATGATGGAACTCTCAGAATCTTCTTCCTATCATAATTACACCTGTTGCATGTTGTGTTAAGCATGAAAATTCCAGAAAAATTAAGGGCCTTCCTATCTAGTGAATCTTTATTCCTTCCTCACATTTCTGTTTTATGTTTTCCATGTCTTCTTGTTCTTTGTGCTTGTCTGTAGCTGAATTTTCTTCATGCTACTGCAATTGTCATTATGGACAAGTTTATAGATTTCCTTATTCTTATATGAGAAGCTACGGTTCTCATTTTTATGTAAGAACTAAATGTTGGATTAACCAAAAGTACATCTAGTGATGATATGAGAGGTTTCACCCTATAATAAAATTTACTATTTACATTTGACAGAGTTGCCATTGATGCTTTACGATCATCGATACATCTTGCTTATGACTTACAGGTCCAACTTCATTTGCGCCCATAATTGATTGTGCAGTTGATATTGTAGAAAAAAGCAGTTGGCAATACCATGTGCTTGTTATTATTGCAGATGGGCAGGTGCATATGCCTCTTTCAACTTTGATTGGTGTTCAAAAGTTTCATTCTTATTTCATAGATTATTTTTATTTTCTAATTTAGGTCACTGGGAGTTCTGGTACGCCCAATGGGAAGCTTAGTCCACAAGAACAAGCAACTATTGATTCTATAGTTGCTGCAAGGTAAGGATTATCCTTTTGTGGATTTTCTTTTTAGCATTTTGGATTCTTCTAACTCAATGTTTGTAAATATTAGTGAATATCCTCTTTCAATTGTTCTTGTTGGTGTTGGGGATGGACCATGGGATGAAATGCAACAATTTGATGACAACATTCGTCATCGTGCATTTGACAATTTCCAGGTACACACTAGTGAACTCAAGTTTAATGCGCACAAAATTCCGTGTGGTGATTGCAAAACATGAATGTCCTATGTTACTAGGTGTAACTAAAAGTTCGCTCCCCGGTTGTCTGTACTGTATGGATCCTCCTTCTGTATAGCATTCCATCTTTGGTAAATCATGTCTGCAAACTGGAGTTCATCTATATTCTTATGAAAATCAAATAGCAGGATTTTACTAATTGGCTTCTTCATGCTTGGAAACCTTCTTCCCATCCCACCAGAAGCATGTAACAGAACTCAAATTTCATTTGACACAATAAAATTGTAATCTGCATTAAACAACATAAGCAACCTTCATTATCTTCTGCTTAAACACATGGAGCCCATACCCTTTGGTTCCATATTCTACCGTAATTTAAATTTATAAATAACATTACAATGCATTCAAAGGTTTACAAGATCTAAGAATTTCCAGACTGAAAATTTTCTGAGTTTCGTTTTTTCCTGTTATGCATTCCCCCCTGCACATCTATATACGATGTATGTTAAGGAATATGGGATGTACCTAGAAAAATACAGTGCTAAGGTGGACCTAGAGCTTTTCTATTTTGAGATTTACATATTCATTAAGTTCGTTCTTTCTAATATCCTGCAGTTTGTGAACTTCACAAAAATCATGTCTGAGAATAAAGATATAGCAAAAAGAGAAGCATCATTTGCATTAGCTGCCTTGATGGAAATTCCTTTCCAATATAGAGCTGCGCAAAACCTACCCAACAAAGAGTAAGGCCAACATGTTTGATGTGCTTCATATATGTTCTAGAGATCACTAAAAATCTTCATCTGTATACATTTCCTGGTAGAAAATCTGGTGTTACTAGAACGAAGCCACTCCCTCCTCCTCGCGGGGTAACGGATCACGATAACCGTGCAAAATCATATCCTGTCTCAAACTTTGGAGCAGTAGATCCTGGACCTCCTGCAGATCAGGTGAGTCTCCATCGACTTTGGCTGTTTTAACATTTGTACAATCGTGTTCTTAGATGTTTTCATTTTGTTTTTGTAAGGTTTGTCCAATTTGCTTGACGAATCCAAAGGATATGGCTTTTGGATGTGGTCATCTGGTATGTTTCCGGATACACTTTTATTTAGCTGGTTTTAATAATTTATGGTCTCATTTCTGACTATTATAACACGTAACTTACCCTAAAATGCATCTTTAAGAAACGAGATCACGTTGCTCCAACTTGTTTTTTGAGTGTTAGAGGGTAAGATTATTCTTACAAATATCAGTTCCGCCTTACTTTACCCATTTAAAGCCTATGTTTTACCACCAAAGCTTTTGATAGCCATTTTTTTTTTGGGGGGTAGAATTATATTTATCTTTGATGTGGTTTGGTTAAATTACTAATCTTTTTTTTAGTTTATGTTGTAGATGTATTCAGGTGATATATTATAATATTTTAAATGTTTAACGTCTTGAAAGTTTAAAAGCATGGACCTTTTATTTGATTTGGTTTAATACAAAATATAAAGTTGGCAAGAAAAGTATACAAAGAAATTTCATGCGTGATCAAATCAGTTGCGCGTTTCACAGTTTGGGAGGTTTGTTACGAATTGTGTGCAACCTTTGTCATGAGATTTTTGGGAATTTTTCTAGAGAATTTGATGACCTTTAGGTCTCGAATGGTTGTGCATGACCAAATATATTAACGATTGACATATTCTCATGTTTTACATTATCCTAAAATTTGATGTTATGTTATATATATTTTAGATATATATTTTAAAGTTGAATTAAAATTTCTTTAATTTTTATAAAATTTTAAAACTTTATTTAGTTTGAAAAATAAAACAAGTAATGGAATCCTTCAAAGAATATGATATATTTTCATGTTATAGTTAATGTATTCACATGTTATGAGTAAATTTTAAAATTCGTCATCATATTAGAGTGAGTTTCTAATTTTGATCATGATAGTTTCAAAACTATTTTTAAAGTCATTATATTTCAATTTTATTTTTAAAATAGGTCACTCCGTCAAGTTGAGAGGTTTACCCGGACAATTTTTTAGGGGTAATTTTGACTTTTCACATCCCTCCACAAATAAATAAATAAATAATAATAAAATAAACCCTAGTTTCATTAATTTGTGCCTCTACCACCTCCCTCTGCCGCCTCCCTTCCTCTCTCCCCTGGAACAGTTTCGTTCGACCGGGATCTTCGTCGGAAAAATGAGGTAGCCGGTTTTCATGGTTTTCCGTTTTAAAACATTTATGTTGTGTTCATTTTCTCCCGTAAATCGTTTCCGGCATGATGAGGTTTTAAATCGGAGTTCAAAAACGGATTTAATGTTTTTGGGTTTGCAAAAATTCTTGCCGGAAAATTTTGAATGGGTTTTGAAGTTTCTTCTTCGATCGATGCTCGCCGAACAACCATTGCCCCACGACCTCCTTTGGAATCGGCGAAACCATCTTCGACGTTGGTTTCAAAATTAGATTTTGATTTCCTTGCCGGAAACTGGGTTTCACGATTTTGAATCTAGTATTTTGGCTTTCGAAAAACGTTTTGACCGGATTTCTTTTCTGGGTTTTCCAAGTTGCTGCATTTTTGTCGGAAAAACGATTTGAACGGAGTTCGATTTTTTTTTCCTTTCCGTTTTCTAGGTTGAGCTTCGGATGGCCGGATTTGTTCCGCCCTCGTATTGGTTTTTTTGATATGTTTTGGTTAAAATTTTTCTGGGCTAAGTTGTTTTCTTGCTGGGAATTCTCGTCGGTGGCATTTCGATTAAACGACGTGCGTTCCTAGGGGCGTCGTCTTCATCGGACAAGCGTCGAGGTGAGCAGGTAGCGGCGTTGCATCTACCGGTAAAGGGCCGGCTGATTCATCCCGCGATGGTTGTCGGATTTCATCAGGATTGGGGCCAGAAGGGTTCTGGACGTCGTTCTCGCCAATCGCAAACCCTCGTCGGGAGGGAAGCGGCGGCCACCGGAGAAGGGGGGTAGGGGGTGAAAGGAAGGAAGGGGATGACTGCTAGGGTTTAGTTTTTTAAAATTGCACTATTAGTCCCTTTATTCTATAGCTCCTGTAATTTTTATCCTCTTATTATTTTGAGACAATGAAAAAACAAAACTAGCCCTATTAAAAATGGATGGTTAGTGTTTTAATACCCTAACCGAGTGATTTTTTTTTTTTTAAAAAGAAAAGTGAATTATGATGATTAATTTTGAAATTTACTCTTTTAAATATTATATTTTAATATTTAAGTAATTTTTTTAATATTTTAGATGTTTATGGTTTTTAAGAGTTTTTTAAATTTTTTATTTTTAAATAATTTTAAAATATTTTTTATTTTAAAAATATAAAATAAGTAATGGAGGAAAATGATATATTTTCATGTAATAATTGACATGTTTTCATATTATAAATGAGGTAAAATATATTTTACACTTAGGAGTAATATTCTTAATAGTGTTGGTCAAATAGAAATAACGCATTTAATGCATTAACTCTCTTTGAATTTGTTTCGTTTCTCCCCTTAACTAATGCTTTCATATTATTTTTCAAAATGATACATTATTATTGTCCTCTAGTGATAACCTATAAGAATTGTGTAAATGATGTGCTATAATAATTTATAAATTTTTTAATTTTTAATTTTTTATTCCTTCCATTTTCATTTTTGATATTTTTATTACTATTTTATTTATTTATACAAGAATTTTAAGATGTGTTTATTTTAAAATAAGTAAAATAATAATAATAATTAAATAAATGCAAAGATAATAATGTTTTTTTAGGGGAATTGTGTAAAAAAAAAAATTTAATGCAAAGGGATACATGATCAATAGGTGGAGGAAAAATTTATTATTGGGTTAATGGGTGCCGTGTGTTTATATATAGGGTAATTTTAGGGAGTAATGTTTGGTAGATGTAAACATTTTGGTGATCGAGAAATGAAAACCAATGGATGCATGCCTTCGCCGGCTTTTCCGCGTGCCATCTATCTAGGCTCACACAGTCTCTTCATTCTACATTTTAGGCAACATATGATGGTAAATTAAACTATTTAGGGATGATAACTTAGCAAATTTTTAAATTACAATTGATTTTTAAATTAAATTATCATCACTTTATTTTCAAATATAATAATAAGTATTTAGTATAATTTTCAATATATAATAATATATAATGAATTTGTTCATTTTCCTTACCCTCCTTTTTGGTTTCCTCAAAAGTTTTCTAGACTGCTGGTTACCCCGATGATGTGGTCCCCTTAACAGTTTTCTAGCCTTTTCTGCATGCATGTGTTCTTTATATGCATCTCCCAAATCAATTAGAATTTGGTGACATTGGAGTATATGGCGAGAAAATCTAAAGAAGGCACAAATGAACCATGTCTCTTTTCTGCTGTAAGTATTTCAGACATGGAAAGGGATTGTGTTTCATGAAAATGAGGATAAACCAATTAGTGTGTGATAAAATTAAACATTTATTACAGAGATATGTTTGTCATCAATTATACTATTTTCATTCCTATTAAATAAAAGAGACCAAAGGGGTTTTCTCCCTCGATTTAGGAAACTGTAGGGTTTGGTTTATTTTTCTCTCATTTTCTCATGTTTTCCTTAGTTATATTGCTGCTAAGTGTGGGATCTCAACTATCTTTTAGTCCTAATAATAATCTCCTTGTATCTGTCTTTGGGAAACTCTCTTGATCCTCCTGATATTAAGGCCTCATCCTAAGTTTTTATAGTTATATTCATTTGTGGACTTTGTTTGAACTGGAACAGACATGCAAGGATTGTGGTGTATCCATTTCATCCTGCCCTTTATGTCGGCAACCCATCACAACCCGAATCAGACTATATGGATGAACATGCATACACATGGATCTGTAAAAAGTACTAGTCCTCCCGCCAAAAAGGCCCTATGATTGCATAGCTTTTGTGAAATGTATAGTTGATTGTAAATGCCATGTGTACTGTAATTATTTGAACTTCTCATGTGCTTCCATTTTCTTTTCCTTTGACTGGAAGATACTTGGTTATTACACTAGGTGAAATTTATGAAAAGAGGATAATTAACATGGAATAAATTTTACGCATATGTATCAACTATTATTACGTAATATGTCTAATCCACTACGTGATTCTTTTTTCGTTTTGTCTTATAAGTTGTCATTTGTCAAATTCTTCATTTTTTATCCATGAGAAAGGATAAGAACTAGTTTGAAATTGGTGAATCTTTTCTTTCACGGACATCTTCCTTTTGTTCTCAAATTACCAATTGTAAAAAACAAAAAATGGTTTAAAATTACCAATTCAAATAAAACAAAAAATAGTTTCAAATTGCCAATTGAAAAAAAACATAAAATAAAATAAAAATACATATCAAAGATCAATTGTTATATAAAAAGGTCTCCTTCACTTGTTTGGTAACATAGCATTCCAACTATCAATCATTTCTTTTCAGGAACGTATATCTTGATCACAACATGATCGCCACAAATCAGTAACATTAGGTAAAGGTAAATCAGGGTAGTGCACTGTTGCAGCTTACTTTAACGGCCTCTAAACAGTGCAAGTTGCTTTTATGGCTGTGTCAGCCAGCCATTTTTCAGGAAGATGCCACCTTGCAAAACTCAGCCCTGAAACAAAATTATGAAATTCCCAAAATAGCCATCATGTATTTATTTCCTTTAGATTTTCTCTATAAATAGATGTAGGATGCTCCAACTTAGGAGAGTTCGGAGTTCTTACTTGGGTTGGTTTATCCGAAACTCATTTTATTTTGAGTTCGGAGTTCATACTTGGGTTGGTTTATCCGAAACTCATTTTATTTTCTTTTTATTTATGTTTTTCTTTTTTTTTTTTCTAATCTTGCTAAGAACCGATGATGTTCTAAGCATCTTGTGGGGATTTTTACTCCTTTAATGGAATAGAGGCAAGTGAAAATTTCACTTACAATATGTGCCTAAATCATATTTAATATGTGCGCTACCTCTTGCGTATATCTTTGTTCACGTGTGCATTATTCACTGCATTTAGAATAATGTATGTGTGTTTCCTCTAACGGTTGATTAGTGGTTAACCTTTTCATAAAATCTGATGAGCACATCTTGTACTTGGCCTTTCACTCATTTCGGTTGTGATCAGAATTGTGGCTTGCGATTTTTAATTAGTCAACTGATTGAGTAATGACTGAGGCGTTGGGTATTTAGCATTTTATCATAGCAATGTTAGTTTTGAATACTGAAAAGCTATTGCTTGTATCAAAAACTAATAACAAGTTGACATATCATTTTGTTTCAGTATTAAATTTGTTCCATTATATCATAGAACTAGATAACTAGGTGTAGAAAAGCACAGTAGATCTAGTTATTGGTTAAAGTAATGATATATAAACAGATGCTCGTAACTGAGATAGTTTGAACATACTATCAATTTAGGTTATCGTGTGATTTGAAAATTAGTTTGTCTAGACTAATTAAATCATACGGATGTGCCCAGGGCATATTAAGCACGACCTGTTTGGGATTGAATTAACTTGTAATGATCGGCGTAGTTAAATTCGAACCTAGTATTCTAATCTCTTAATCCCTAGATTGGAGAGGGCATGAGAGTTAGATGTTGTATGCTTTGATTTGCCAAAGGGCTGGTCAATTGAGGCCTAAATCTCGGTAAGTTGGGTATGCGGTGTTTGGCTTCTTTGTGTGCTGTTGCTAGTCAAAGGAATCCATGTACTGGTTCGCCGGGTTGATGGTGCTCCCAAGATGAACTCGAAAGGTTTATTATACTAAATCTGGCCAGTGGACTTTATGTCCGGTATAATAAGAAAGTCGAGTGGTATTAATCTCGGATACCAAGAAGTCGATGAATTAATTTGTCAGTAAATTTATGAATCAACGAGCACTAAAACTTTGATGTGGGGAGATAAAAGAATAATAAAGTGAGCGAGAAGTAAATTCGTTTTTTAGCGGTAGTTCCATAATTGGTTCGTTAGTGGTACGACTAATTATGCGTTTGACTAATCGACAAAGTGAATTAATTAATCCTAAAGGCTTAATTAATATTTAATTGACTAAGTGGTTTATACGAAATAATCCTCAGGGCTCGATTAAATATAATTAACAAAGTGGGTTAAGAAATTTAAATAGCTAATGTTAGGCACTTAAAGACATTAATGAACCTTAGAGGCTAAGTTGCCTAGAGTGAGAAAGTTAAACCTAGAGAGAGAACTCATCTTCCTCATCGAAGATCTTTCTCGAAGTCGGCTTGGAAACTTTCTTCTTCGAAAAGCTTGACCCTTCACTAGATCGGAATCTCACCTTGACCGTCACTCCATATTTTCTGTTGATCGGATTTAAGTCACCGCGCGACTTGAGTTCTGGCGACTGACGATCAGTTTCTTGCATCGAGTTTTTGGTTTCGTTTGTCGCGTTGATCCTTTGGCTCATTCCTTTTTGGTTCGCCAAAGTCCAGATCTTCGGCCGATCGGAACTAATTCCAGTGGTTTCTTTTCAATTTTTTTGGCGGCACAAGTGAGATTTTGGGATCTGCGTTGATTGTATCCGGGCAAGAATCTGCCGGGGTTTTTGGAGTTTTTTCGAAGTGGGTTTCTTTTGGATTTCTTCGTTTGTGCTATTAGCCGTTCCGTAGTTGATTGCCCACCCGATCTCGGAGTTGTAGGAGTCATTCTTCGGATTTTTGGTGGTATTCGTAGTTCCCGGCTTTGGGTTTTCTTATTGCGAGAGACACACTTTAAAGGTATAATCTTTAAGATTTTTGCTTTAATTAAAGATTTGATTTTTGCGTGTCGTTTTAATAAATTGAACTAGTATAAGTCTAGATCCGTTCAGGGGAAATGATTTTAAGCCTGAGCTGAATCGAAAGTCTCCGATTATGGAATGTATAGCACGAAAGTGAGACTTTCGGCTTAGCCTGGGCTAGATCTGTTTTCTTCAGGCAATACGCCGTGCCCTTTAGGAGTAGAATCGAAGCTGAGGTATGATCCTTGTTGGGAAATCTTAATTGATGATAACTTAGGAACTGCTGGCCTAGTGAAAGTCCTATGTCCTAGTGTGTGGTTGTCATGGTAAGGGGTCGACTCAATCTGAGAGTAACTATGCTAGGAGAAGTGCTCGTGTGTAAACAGGGATTCCACGTGTAGTGATAGAGTGTCATGGAGTAAGTGACACAGGTGTTACACATGAGTGAGCTAAGGCCAAATATTCAGCACCTCATGATTTCTGGTCCTAACTGTTGAAGAGGTTAATGTAGCTTGGCGTAATAAAGTCACAATCGAAGCCTCCAACTTAAGAAAGGAAATGGAAATCCCTCTTCTTATCATTTGTTTCTTGTTTCGTGTCTTATTTTCCCAGTTTTATACCTCACCAGCTGCTTTAAATTTACTGCTTTCTTACTTGCTCTATTTTACTGTTTTTCTAACTTGTGCAACAGAATTCTACCCCCGTTCCTGTGGGATCGACACCTCTTACTACATTTTCTTGTGATGTGAGGTTAAATAAAAATATTAATTTTGTACGGTACACGACAGTAAATCCATCATCACTAGGAATGGGACTTATATGCCTGCTACTTATCCTTAGCTATCAGCAGTCCCTCTGCTGACAGTGTTGGAATCGATTAGGCCTAGTTTTCAAAAACTCGCAGCGGAAAAGCCTAATTGATTATTTTAGTGTTAATTAAAAACTACGTTTAAAGCTTCTAAAGCTTACCCTCATAGCATAATCGGTTGCCGCACCTGGATCCTTGGTTGATGTTAGTCCAAAACTTCTGCTCCGGTTACACTAATTATCACCAAAAATTTCTTCATTGAAGAAGCTCTCTACACTCAAGCACCGGGATTCTCACAAAGAGGTGCTAGCCTTTTTTTTTTCGAGAGAAAAATGTTGAGAATCGTTTTTGGTAAAATTGTTTTCTGTTTGTTTTTCTAAAAAACCTCTCTCGTATCTGACTCTCATATCCTAGATATATAGAGAGTCAGATACTGCAAGTCAGTTAAGATATTTTATTAAATATAAAATATAAAATATATAAAATGTAAAAGTAATATTAAATTTAATATTATTTTCTACTGACTTGGGTTTTACCAAAACCATGGATCAACCTATTGACCCATGGATCAGGCTGATGGGTCAAGAACCTCAATTGCAATTAGGTCCCTTGATTTTGTTAGTTTTGAATATAGAAAAGCTATGGCTTGTATCAAAACCTAATATCCACAGATGACATATCATTTTGTTTCAGTATTAAATTGTTTCATTATATCATAGAACTAGATAACGGGGTGTGGAAAGACACAGTAGATACTGTTATTGGTTAATGTATTGATATATAAAAAGTATGCTCATAACTAAGATAGTCTGAACATACTATCGGTATAGGTTATCGTGTGGTTTGGAAATTAGTTTATCTAGACTAATTAAATCACACGGATATGCCCGGGGCATATTGAGCACGACTAGTTTGGATAAAATTGACTTATACTGATCGGCGTAGTTAATTCGGTCCTAGTATTCAGTCTCTCAATATCGAGATTGGGACGGGCATGAGAGTTGGATATCATATGTTTTGATTTGCCAAAGAGTGCTGTCAATTGAGGCCTATACCTCGGTAGGTTGGGTATGCGGTATTTAGCTTCTTACGTGCCGTTGCTAGTCGGAGGAATCCACGTACGCTGGGTTGATAGGGAAAGATTTTGGTAGGATCTGGGTTTGCACTTGCTCGATTTACCACGCAACAAAAATTTCTATTAAAGCGGAATCTTAGAAAAGTACCTTTGAAGCGTGCACCTAGTGATTCTCTTGTATACCTCAAGACTATGACTTCACGTTGTGTGGGCAACGAACTAGAAGTCAATTGATCAGCTATCACCACAATCCACCTGCTAGAAAACTCTAGCCCCGCAGCGCCTGGCACGTACTATAAACGCACCGCCCGCAGAGAGAGAAAGCTACGCGCAGCTGGTATAGACCAAGGCCAAAATTTCAGCCACTAGAAAACCAAAAACCAGCTGCACACTTTCCTGAAAATTCGACTTGGAGAGAGAAACGTTTTCTTTCTCTAGAAATCCTGTGGATTAATTGTGTTATCTTGAATGACTGATCCCTTGTCTATTTATAGAGTTACAAGAGAGACTCCAAGTTGGTTTAGGATTGGTCTTCCTACTGGGTTTCTATTTTCCTTCAATCCTGTTTCTGGACTGATACAGATTCTGTTTCCTTCAATCCTATTCCTGGACTGATACACTCCCAACTGTCACAGGGATTCACTTATCCCAATCCAGTTCCTGGGATGAATCACTCCCAACTGACACAGGGATTCACTTATCCCAAACCAGTTCCTGGGATGATTCACAACCAACTGACACAAGGATTAATTAATTTCTCAATTAATTAAATCTACCTTTGTCAACAACCCAGTACATAATTAATCGTACCACTAACGGATTAATTATGGCACTACCAACCTACACCAGAATTGCTTCCGGAACAACTTAATTAAATTATATTCTTAATCTCCCCACATCAAAGATATAGTGCTCGTTAATTTATTAATTTACTGATAAATTAATTCATCAACTTCATAATATTCCGAGACTAGTACCACTCGACCTTTTTACTATACCGGACATAAGTCCATTGGCCAGGTTTAGTATAATAAACATTTCGAGCTCATCTCGGGAGCACCATCACCCCGGACGCACCGGTACATGGTTTCCTTTCGACCAGCAGTAGCACACCAAGTAACTAAACACGCGCACCCAACCCACCGAGACTATTGGCCACATTTGACCTCACCCATTGGCAGATCAAAGTACACTATGTCTAATCCTCATGCCCACTCGAGTCTAGGGATTTATTGATAGAATACAAGGATCGATTTGTCTATTAAATCAGTACAAGACAAATCATTCCTAAGAGTCAAGTTCAATATGCCCCGGGCATATCTATATGATTCAATTAGTTTAGACAAACTAATTATCTGAATCACATAATAACCTAGACCGACAGTTTGTCCAAAGCTGTCTCGGTTACGAACCTCATTTATATATTATGTCTTTCAACCAATGATGAGATCTACTGTGTCGCACCAGACACCTCATCATCTACTTACATAATATAAATGGACATAAAACTGCACAACAAAATATAATTGAAACACAAATCGATATATTAAACTGGGAAACTGTACAATACAAGCATAGCTTATGTATTCTACTCCAACAATCTCCCACTAATACTTAAGCTGTGCTTTAAGTATACAACTACATACAATCCTACCCAATCTGTTGCTATCTATCTAGAAAAACTGTCAAGGCTCTCCTAAGCATCTGATCCCCTTACCCTTCACGTGAGCCTCAAAGACTTTAGAAGTAAATGTTTTCGTGAACGGATCTGCAAGGTTATCCTCTGATGCTATATTAGCCATGACCACGTCTACCCTCTTTACGATGTCTCGTATCAGGTGGTACTTGCGTTGTATATGTTTACTTGCCTTGTGGGCTCGTGATTCCTTCGAGTTTGCTACTGTACCATTGTTATCACAATAAACCGTGATAGACTTCGGCAAACCAGAAATCACATCTAAGTCCACTAGGAAGTTCTTGAGCCACACCGCTTCTTTCGCTGCCTCTGATGCGGCAACATACTCAGCCTCCATGGTAGAGTCCGCCACGCATTTCTGCTTGACACTCCGCCAAACTATGGCTCAACCTCCTAGAGTAAACACATACCCTGAGGTAGACTTGCTCTTGTCCCTGTCGCCTTGGAAATCTGAATCTGTGTAACATCGGGGTACCAGCTCAGACGCCTGATAGACCAGAACTTGGTCCCTCGTTCTGCGCAAATACTTGAGAATGCATTTTACTGCCTCCCAATGAGCTTTCCCAGGGTTACTCTGATATCTGCTCACCATACCAACGACATAACAGATATCAGGCCTCGTACACAACATGGCATACATGAGACTTCCTACTGCCGAAGCATATGAAACTGTCCTCATGGTCTCTATCTCCTCAACAGTCTTAGGAGACTGCTCCTTAGATAGAAACACTCTATGCCTGAAAGGTAGAAAACCTTTCTTGGAGTTCTGCATGTTAAATCAGGCCAGAATCGTGTTTATGTATGAAGCTTGGGAGAGCGTTAATGAACATTTCCTATGATCTTGAATAATCTTGATCCCAAGGATATGTTCCACTTCCCCTAAGTCCTTCATATCAAATTGCTTGGACAGCCATGCCTTTACGTCTGATAACACTTTCTTGTTGTTGCCAATCAATAGAATGTCATCTACGTAAAGCACAAGAAACACCACTGAGTTTCCATCACGTCTGCGATATACACATTGCTCATCCGGACACTGAGTAAATCCAAAGGACTGGATTACTTCATCAAATCGGATGTTCCAAGATCTGGATGCCTGCTTAAGTCCATAAATAGACCTCTTAAGCCTGCAAACCTTATGCTCTTGGCCTTTTTCAATGAATCCCTCTGGTTGCTGCATAAAGATGGTTTCTTCAAGACTTCCGTTTAGGAAAGCTGTCTTGACATCCATCTGCCAAATCTCATAATCCATATGAGCAGCTATGGCCAAGAGAATCCGGATCGACTTAAGTATGGCTACCGGGGAGAAGGTTTCCTCATAGTCGATTCCCTCTTTCTGAGTATACCCCTTCACCACCAGCCTAGCTTTAAAGGTTTCCACTTTCCCGTCAGGTCCTCTCTTACGTTTGTAGACCCACTTGCATCCAATGGGCTTAAACCCATCAGGCAGGTCCACAAGCTCCCAGACTTGATTGTGGTCCATTAACCCCATCTCGGATATCATTACCTTACGCCAAGATACTGCATCTTTATCTCGAAGCGCCTCATTATAGTTAACTGGGTCAGGTTCAAGCACACCTGGGACTAGGTCTAAAGCCTCTCCCATGCCAATGAACCTGTCTGGCTGTCTCACAACCCTCCCATTACGACGAGGCACCGCCTGTGTAGGTGCATCATCTATGATCTCATGTGCAGTGTGTGGTGTATCTACTTGCGCTAATGCATCAGGATTAGTAGTTTGTCGTCTAAGCTCTTCTAGTACTATCTTACTCTTGGGCTTGTGGTCTAAGACATAGTCCTCTTCTAAAAATCTAGCGTTGGTACTTAACACCAGCTTCTGATCTTTAGGACTATAGAATAGACCACCTTTCGTTCCCCTAGGATATCCTACAAACAACATTAATTCTGTTCTTGCATCTAACTTAGCCGTATCTGCCTTAAGCACATGTGCTGGGCAGCCCCAAATTCTGAGATGTCTTAGACTGGGCTTTCGCCCGTTCCACAACTCTACTGGGGTTGAAGGCACGGTTTTAGATGGTACAAGATTAAGAATATACATTGCCGTTTCCAAGGTATATCCCCAGAACGAACTTGGCAAATCACTATAGCTCATCATGGACCTAACCATTTCCATAAGAGTTCGGTTCCTCCTTTCTGCTACACCATTCTGCTGTGGCGTGCCAGGTGCAGACAACTGAGACTGAATTCCTACCTCAGTGAGGTAATCTCAAAATTCATGGGACAGGTACTCCCCACCATGATCTGAACGCAGTGTCTTGATACTCTTACCATGATGCTTCTCCACATCTGCCCGAAACTCTTTGAACTTGCCAAAACATTCGGACTTGTGGCGCATTAGGTAAATGTATTCGTACCTAGAGTAATCATCCGTGAATGTCACAAAATACTCATATCCCCCTCGTGCCTGGACCGTCATAGGTCCACACAAGTCAGAATGAATCAACTCTAATACTTCTTTAGCTCTATAGCCTTTTGCTTTAAAAGGTCTCTTGGTCATCTTACCTTCCAAGCAAGATTCGCAGGTTGCATAACTGTCAATATCTAATGAACCCAAAGGTCCATCATTGACCAACCTCTGAATCCTACTAAGGTTTATATGACCTAGCCTGAGATGCCAAAGATAGGTTTGATTCATTTCAGAAGGTTTCTTCCTCTTATTAATGTTAGATTCTGAGCTATCTATCTCTATGTTTTGCGCAACAGGGGAGTTAGAGTTAACCATAAACAAATTGTCCGCCAATGAACCAGAACAAATAAGTTTTCCATTTCTTCTAATAACAACACAGTCATCAGAAAAAATAAACTTATACCCGTTCTTCAAGAGTTTAGAAACCGAAATCAAGTTCTTTCTAAAACTCGGTACATAAAGACAATTAACTAACTCCAAGCTAGAATTTTCGAAATTCAACTTAACTACTCCCACTGCTTCTTGTAGTGTCGCCCAAGTAGATATCCAATTCGCCTTCTCTAAGCTTCTGGGTTACTTGGAACCCTTGCAAAGAATTACAAACATGGTCAGTGGCACCTGAATCCACACACCAAGTATCTGTGGGAATCGCCGCTAAACATGTCTCAGTAATTAAGGCATAATTTATCGTACTTATAAGCTTTGGACAATCTGCTTTCCAATGTCCCGTCTTATTGCACTTAAAGCACTTGTCTTTCGACTTCTTCTTTGCAATATCTGGCTTAGGCACAATTTGTGCCTTTTTAGCTACTCCCTCGAGCTTTCTCTTCTTCTTTCCAGCCTCAGGCTCAGAAGAAGATTCTAAAGCTTCGACTGCGACTAAAGCTCGCTTCTTCTCTTGAAGAAGACTTTTAGCCACCATCAACTCTGCCAAGAGCTCGGATGAACTCCACAACATCTTACTTATGTTGTAGTTCAACCGAATCCGCTCATAGCTTTGAGCCACCATCAACTCTGCCAAGAGCTCGGATGAACTCCACAACATCTTACTTACGTTGTAGTTCAACCGAATCCGCTCATAGCTTTGAGGCAAGCTCTGGAGGACAATATCGGCTTTGGTTTCACTAACAATTTCGCCTCCTCCTTCCTCAACCTTGTTGATGTTACTAATCATGTCAATGACACGATCTCTCACAGGAGCGCTCTCAGCCCTAAGGACAATGTCCAAGTTACGACTTCCATCGACATTATTAGTTCTAGTTAAATTGTTGTTTTTCAAAATAGCAGCTAAAGGATTGAATGCCATATCGATTTAAACTGGAAAGTAAACAAACAGTGTTTCAGTTATATATGCTAGAATTTTCGAAAACATGAAAATTCAATTAATTATTGATTTCCCTCAAAACAATAATATTAATCCACCAACATCTCATCCACCCGGATTCTCGCAAGCCACGCAGTGTGGATGTTTATGCTAACCCACATTCGTTTGAGAAGAACCAAGTTCATTAACTACACTATCTGACCAACGAACTTTTGATCAATGTAGCTAATAGTCGGTGCTTTTAGCCGTACAAGTAAGTAGCGTAACCTCGCGGGAGGAATACTGCAGATCATACACTAAGTGTGTGCCATTACGTGACTTCTGAGTTTGTTACCTCAGGATAGTGCGCCTCAGATGGAGAGGGTGTCGCATTTCTCCTAGTTAAACTAGCTCTAGTCATCTTACTCAGAAGCTCATAGTCTAGCGATCTCGGGGCTGGACTCATCCGAATGGAGGAAGGCCCTAATGCCAACGCGCAAGCCCACCCACATCGCATATGAACCCGTAATGGTGGCCATGGGATATAACACAACCCGCTCCCACTTAGATTTCCAAATTGAGGGTTTTTACGGTTTTAACATGCAATTAACTAACCTAAGTTATGTGCAACCATAAAACCAGACATGCTTTAATTCATGCATCTAAAATACAGCATAAAAATAAAGCATAAAAATTAAAACAATAAATACGGGAAATAAATTCGAAAAAATAAATTCCCCGACTATTATGGTTTTAATTGCTTCCATCTTCTGCCTTGATCTCGTGTCCCGTCACGTCACTCGATGGAGAGAGTCTTGAATTTCAAAAAATGAAAACTAGAGGAAAAACGGGCCAAAAACAGCCCGAACAGCCCGAACGGGCCGCCCGGGCCGAGGACCGCGCTGCCCGCTCGCACCGCCCGCACGGGCTGTGCGCGCGGTCCAGCGCTTGCGCGCTGCCCGCTCGGGTGCGTACGCACGGCCCGCACGGGCCCTGCGCGCGGCGCTGCGCCCGTGTGCCCGCGCGCCCGCACGGCCCGCACGGGCCGTGCGCGGGCCTGGGCGCCTGCGCGCCCAGCAGTAGCGCGCAGAAACTGCTGCGTGCAGCGACTGCTGCGCGCTGCTGATGCCTGCTGCTGCCTTTTTGGCCTGCCGGCCGGCAATTTTGCTGCCGACAAAAGTTGCCGGCGTCGCCTCCTGCCGCCAACTCCTCATTCGCTTTTTTCTCACGGTATTTGGTCTTCTTGCAATTTGTTCTGGGTTTTCCTGGGTTTGTTCAACTTCATTATAACCCAAAACCCACGAATCCAAGTCGCCCACCATAACGCCTTCGATTACATAAAAAACAATTTTCCTACTACAAGGCATTCTAGGAAAATTAAATAATCGAAATTACATAGAATAAATCCTACTACAGATTTTAATCTAATCCTACACGGCTTCCAGCACGTGGTTATACTATTACAAACATTCATAATAAAATTAAATCCGGACATGTCCCGGAGTTTAATTAAAAACCATACAAACGTAACCATAATAGTCGGGATTCTAAACCACCTGCAAATAAAACCATGTAATAAATCGAACAAGCACAGAACCCCCTAAACCAGGCTCAGATACCAATTGAAAGATTTTGATGGGATCTGGGTTTGCACTTGCTCGATTTACCACGCAACAAAAATTTCTATTAAAGCGGAATCTTAGAAAAGTACCTTTGAAGCGTGCACCTGGTGATTCTCTTGTATACCTCAAGACTATGACTTCACGTTGTGTGGGCAACGAACTAGAAGTCAATTGATCAGCTATCACCACAATCCACCTGCTAGAAAACTCTAGCCCCGCAGCGCCTGGCACGTACTATAAACGCACCGCCCGCAGAGAGAGAAAGCTACGCGCAGCTGGTATAGACCAAGGCCAAAATTTCAGCCACTAGAAACCCAAAAACCAGCTGCACACTTTCCTGAAAATTCGACTTGGAGAGAGAAACGTTTTCTCTCTCTAGAATTTTCTCTCTCTAGAAATCCTGTGGATTAATTGTGTTATCTTGAATGACTGATCCCTTGTCTATTTATAGAGTTACAAGAGAGACTCCAAGTTGGTTTAGGATTGGTCTTCCTACTGGGTTTCTGTTTTCCTTCAATCCTGTTTCTGGACTGATACAGATTCTGTTTCCTTCAATCCTGTTCCTGGACTGATACACACCCAACTGTCACAGGGATTCACTTATCCCAATCCAGTTCCTGGGATGAATCACTCCCAACTGACACAGGGATTCACTTATCCCAAACCAGTTCCTGGGATGATTCACAACCAACTGACACAAGGATTAATTAATTTCTCAATGAATTAAATCTACCTTTGTCAACAACCCAGTACATAATTAATCGTATCACTAACGGATTAATTGTGGCACTACCAACCTACACCAGAATTGCTTCCGGAACAACTTAATTAAATTATATTCATAATCTCCCCACATCAAAGATATAGTGCTCGTTAATTTATTAATTTACTGATAAATTAATTCATCAACTTCTTAATATTCCGAGACTAGTACCACTCGACCTTTTTACTATACCGGACATAAGTCCACTGGCCAAGTTTAGTATAATAAACATTTCGAGCTCATCTCGATAGCACCATCACCCCGGACGCACCGGTACATGGTTTCCTTTCGACCAGTAGTAGCACACCAAGTAACTAAACACGCGCACCCAACCCACCGAGACTATTGGCCACATTTGACCTCACCCATTGGCAGATCTAAGTACACTATGTCTAATCCTCATGCCCACTAGAGTCTAGGGATTTAGAGATAGAATACAAGGATCAATTTGTCTATTAAATCAGTACAAGACAAATCATTCCTAAGAGTCAAGTTCAATATGCCCCGGGCATATCTATATGATTCAATTAGTTTAGACAAACTAATTATCTGAATCACATAATAACCTAGACTGACAGTTTGTCCAAAGCTGTCTCGGTTACGAACCTCATTTATATATTATGTCTTTCAACCAATGATGAGATCTACTGTGTCGCACCAGACACCTCATCAGCTACTTACATAATATAAATGGACATAAAACTGCACAACAAAATATAATTGAAACACAAATCGATATATTAAACTGGGAAACTGTACAATACAAGCATAGCTTATGTATTCTACTCCAGCAGATAGTGATCCCGAGATGAGCTTATAAGATTTATTATACTAAACTCGTCTGGGGGACTTTATGTTAGGTATAATAAGAAGGTCGAGTGATACTAATCTTGGATACCAAGAAGTCAGTAAATTAGTTTGTCAGTAAATTGATAAACCGACATGCACTAGATCTTTAATGTGGGGAGATAGATGAAAAATAGTGGCGCGATGTAAAGTCATTTTTGAGCGGTAGTTCCACAGTTAGTCCGATAGTGGTATGATTAATTATGCATTTGACTAATCAACAAAGTGAATTAATATTTAAGTGACAAAGTGGATTAAGAAATTAATTATATATGAATTAATTAATCCTAAAGGTTCGATTAAATTAAATTAACGAAGTGGGTTAAGAAATTAATTTGAATGGGTCGATTGGAGTTGATTAGTCTAGGAAAGACCAAGCAGTCAACGAAAGTCAAATTAAAAGACCCAACTCAAAAGCCCACTAGGTCTCCTTAAGAGCTCCCTATAAATAGAAAGCTTAAGGCCAAAGAAACTTAAGAAAATCTTGCAAGACATTTTGTCTTCCTCTTGAGTGAGAAAGTTCTAGAGAGAGACTCTCTCCCATTTTGAGTTTTCTTTCAAAAACAAACTTGGATTCTCACTTCTCGATTTAGATTAAGCTTGAAAGATCAAACTTTTATTATCTGGATGTTTTTCTAAAGCTGCCCACTGCTGTTTTTTATTTATTTCGTCAGAATTTTGGCCATAATTTTGGTCCGGTCTTTGTGCACGAATTCCGGCAGTTTTCTTCATCAATCCGAGGTGCTTGATCCAGAATTTCTTGTGTTGATCTCTTAATTGGTGATCCACTTGAGCATTTGTCCAGATCGTGGTCGGATTTTGATGAAGGGGGCGGTTTGATTGGATACTATTCACGGTGGTAGGCAACAGTTTTTTGTGGGCTGAAAAAGTTTCGATCTTTTAGGCAGATTTAATCTTTTCGAGGGATTTTCTTTGTGGGTTTCGATGGGTTTTGATAGCATATCCTGTTAGATTGTTGCCCACGCAATATTCGAGATTTCTTGGAGTTATCTTTCGGATTTTGGTGGTAATCACAAGGAAAGATTTGGTTTTTCTTATTGCGTTGGACTTCTTTTCAAAGGTATAATCTTTAATCCTTTCGCTTTTAATTAAAGGTTCAATCTTTGTGCGTTAGATGTCGATTTAATAAATTAAATAAGTATAAGCCTAGATCCGTTCATGGGAAAATGAATTTGAGCCTGAGCTTTGTTGAAAGCTTCCGATTATGGAATGCATTGCACGAAAGTGAGGTTTTCGATTTAGCCCAGGCTTGTTCTGTTCAGAGCGAGTGTTTCAGCTTTATACTTGTTTAATTTATTACACGGCTTTATTTTGGCATTATTATTTTTGTCAAAATATTTAAATATATGGTTATTAGTTTCTCGGCTATTTTGGTAGAATTTATTTTTTCATTCATAAACCCCGGGACATGTCTGGGCTCGTATTATTTTTGAATGGAAATGTCTATAATAGTAATAACCACGAGCTGGAAGCCGTGTAGGATTAGAAAAATCTTGTAGTAGGATTTGATCTAATCATGTGATCTTTAAATTCCTAGAAAAACGCCTTTGTATATAGGAATTTATGTATTATGACGAAGACGTTATTTTGGATAACTTATATTCGCGGGTTTTGGTTTCTCGTAATTTTGGGTGATTTCTAATTACGTAGTAAACCGAGAAAACCCAGGTGAATAGAGAGGAATACAAATAACGAGTGGGAGCGACATGATGGGACGTGTCAACGAGGCGTCAAGGAATAAATGATAGAGAAGGCCATAATAGTCGGGAAATTTTATTTCTTTAATTTTTTGTATTTATGTCTTTTCGTTGATTGCGTGTTTTCATTTTATTTTGCATGAACGAAAACCAAACCAAACCGTTTTAAAAGGTAGAGTACAATTGACTAAGGTAGATTATTCGCATATTAAAACTCCAATGGTTTTATGGGTGCGAATATCCATAGTTAAGATATTGCATGTTAAAATGTAAAAATCCTCAAACTTCAAATCTAAGTGGAAGCGGGTTGGTAAATATCCCCATGGCCTCCATTACGATTTCATTGGTGATGTGGTTAAACTTGCGTGCTGGCTTAGACCTTCCTCCCTATCGGATGAGTTTTCAACCACAGATATCACTGGAATGAATTTCTAAAGGGATGACTATAGTGAGTTTAATTGGAGAAAGTTGCGACACCCACGCCATCCGAGGCGCATTAGTATCCTAAGTAACAAACTTAGAAGTCATGTAATGGCATACACTTAGTGTACCATTTTTAGTATCCCTGAAATCGAGGTTACACTATTTTTGTGTACGGCAAAAATTATTGACTATTAATTTCATTGATCATAAGATCGTTGGTCAGATGGTGAAATTAATGAACTTTGGTTCTTCTCGAACAATTGTGGGTTGGTGTAGACGTTCACCCATCGTGACCTGCATTAATTCTGGTGTGAGAGATGTCGGTAGAAGGTTATATTATTTTTTGAGGATTTCAATATTTTCAAAAAAGTAATACTAAACCTTGACTATTTATTTTTCAGTTGTTGATATGTCGTTTAACCCGCTAGCTATCATACTGAATCAGAATAAACTTGCGGGTCCTAATTACATTGACTAGAAACGTAACCTGGATATTGTCCTTACCGCTGAGGGTTACAAGTACATGCTCACTGAGGAGTGCCCCCTAAGCCCACCGATGATGCCACCCCTGAGCAGCAGAGCCATATACGAGATGACAGAAGGCTGATGAGATGACCCGGTGCTACATCTTGGCTTCTGTGTCGAGTGTACTGCAGCACCAACATCAGTTGTTTACCTCAGCGTACGATATGATGCTCAATCTCAGGAAGATGTTTGGACATCAGGGTAGGGCAGCCAAGCAGTCAGCTATGAGGAAACTCATGAATGCTAGAATGGCTGAGGGTACTCCAGTGAGGGATCACGTGATGGATATGATGAGCTGCATCGCATTGGGAGGTGACATTAATGGGGAGACCCAGGTCGTTACCAGCCTCCAGAGCTTGCCTCCCAGTTTTGCGCAGTTTCAGTTGAACTACAATATGGGCAAGCTCTCATATTCACTTCCCGAGCTCATGACTGTATTGGTGTCTGCTGAGGGCCTCTTCGCAGAGAAAAAGCAAGCCTTGGCTACTGTTGGTCCCTCAGGTTCCTCTGCTAGGCCCAAAGCCAGGAAGTAAAAGAGGAAGAGAGACCAGAGAGCAGGAGTAGCTGATCATGGACCCAAGGCGGGCATTGCCACGAAACACAAGTCGAAATACAAGTGTTTCAGATGTGGTGAAGCAGGACATTGGAAGAAGGATTGCTAGAAGCCTCGAGGTATGTGCAAATTTTCCCTAGTTACTGAGACGTGTTTAGCGGCAATTCCCACTGATACTTGGTGTGTGGATTCAGGAGCCACTGATCACTTTTGTAATTCTTTGCAGGGGTTCCAAGTGACCCGGCTGCTTTGAGAGGGAGAGTTGCAGGTCTACCTTGGGGATACTATCAGAGTTTTGGTTGTTACAGTGGGAGTTTTATGTCTTTATTTTTCAGACTTTGTTTTAAATTTGAAGGATTGTCTTTATGTACCCAGTTTTCAGAAGAATTTACTTTCAGTTTTGAGCTTTTTATTGGATGGTTATAAGTGTATTTTTTCTGATAACTCTATTTTTATTAGAAAGAACTAGAGGCTTATATGTTCTGGTACATTGGTTGACAATCTGTTTTTAATCAAGACAAACTCCCCAGTTGTGCACAACACTGAAACTAGTAACTCATCACCGAATCATAATAAGAGAAAAGAGTGTTCCCCTTTGAATCAAACTTATCTTTGGCACCTGAGACTGTGTAAGTCTGTGCCTTCGACCCCAGTAGAGTTGTGGACTGGGCGAAAGCCTAGTCTGAGACATCTCAGGACTTGGTGTTGTCCAGCACATGTGCTCGAGGCAGATGCAGGCAAGTTAGAGGCAAGAACCAAGGCTATGCTATTTATAGGCTACCCCAAAGAAACGAGAGGTGGTCTATTTTATAGTCCTCAGGATTAGAAGGTGGTGATCAGCACCAATGCCAGATTTCTTGAGAGGACTATATTTTAGATCAAAAGTCAAGCAACAAGGTAGTATTAGAAGAGCTTAGAAGTCAGTCCATTATTCTAGATACACGAGTATAGGAAGATACACCACAAGAGACTGCACACACTATCACAGATGATGCTCTTACACAAGTTGTGCCTCGTCGTAGTGGGAGGGTTGCTAGACAGCCCGAGAGGTACATGGGTTTGGTGAGTCTTTGGACTTTATCCCTAGAACTCATGAACCATACCCAGTTAGCTACAATGAGGCTCTTCAGGATAAAGATGCAGATTCTTGGCAGAGAGTGATGATTGCTGAGATGGGTTCTATGGACTCAAATTAGGTATGGGAGCTGGTAGACTTTCCTGATGGGTTTCGGCTGGGTGCAAATGGGTCTACAAGCAAAAGAGAGGATCTGACGGGAGGGTTGAGACCTTCAAGGCTAGGCTTGTGACGACGGGGTATACTTAGAATGAGGGTATCAATTATGAGGAGATATTTTCCCCTGTAGCTATGCTTAAGTCAATCCGGATTCTCTTAGCCATAGCTACTCATATGGATTATGAGATTTGGCAGATAGACGTCAAGACAGATTTCCTTAATGGAAGCCTTGAGGAGACCATCTTCATGTAGCACCCAGAGTGCTTAATTGTTCAGGGCCAAGAGCACAAGGTATGCAGGCTTAGGAGGTCTATTTATGGACTTAAGCAAACATCCAGATCTTGGAACATCCATTTTGACGAGGTTATCCAGTCCTATGGATTCACTCAGTGTCCGGATGAGCAGTGTG
Organism: Knoxia roxburghii; assembly: GCA_030378225.1. NCBI lineage: Eukaryota > Viridiplantae > Streptophyta > Magnoliopsida > Gentianales > Rubiaceae > Knoxia > Knoxia roxburghii. Next base: position 35,286,013 of record CM059415.1, on the reverse strand, counting down.
TTTATCGCAGGTGTGATGGTGATACGGTGGTGTTCCTCGTACTTTACGTATATGACATCTTTCTGATTGGTAACAGTAAGAAGGTGTTGTCAGATATAAAGACATGGTTTTCCAGGAAATTTAATATGAAGGATTTGGGAGAGGCTTGACATATCCTTGGGATCAAGATTATTCGAGATCGTAGGAGGCATTCTCTGACTCTCTCTCAGGCATCCTACATAGACACGATTCTGGCCCGTTTTAACATGCAGAACTCCAAGAAGGGTTCACTACCTTTCAGGCATGGGGTGTATTTGTCTAAGGAGCAGTGTCCCAATACTGCTGAAGAGATAGATGCCACGCAGGCGGTGTTAGTTTTGAATACAGAAAAGCTATGGCTTGTAGCAAAAACTAATATCCACAGATGACATATCATTTTGTTTCAGTATTAAATTGTTCCATTCTATCATAGAACTAGATAACGGGGTGTGGAAAGACACAGTAGATACCGTTATTGGTTAAAATATTGATATATAAAAAGTATGTTCGTAACTGAGATAGTTTGAACATACTACCGGAATAAGTTATCGTGTGGTTTGAAAATTAGTTTATCTAGACTAATTAAATCTCATGGATATGTCCGGGGCATATTGAGCATGACCAGTTTGGATAGAATTAACTTATACTGATCGACGTAGTCAATTCGGTCTTAGTATTCAGTCTCTCAATCCCGAGATTGGGATAGGCGTGAAAGTTGGATATCGTATGCTTTTATTTGCCAAAGAATGCGGTCGATTGAGGCCTATACCTTCGTAGGTTGGGTATGCAGTGTTTAGCTTCTTACGTGCCATTGCTAGTCGGAGGAATCCACGTACCGGTTCGCCGAGTTGACTGTGCTCCAGAGATGAGCTCGTAAGGTTTATTATACTAAACCCGGCCGGTGGACTTTATGTCCGGTATAATAAGAAGGTCGAGTGGTACTAATCTCGGATACCAAGAAATCGGTAAATTAGTTTGTCAGTAAGTTGATAAATCGACGAGCACTAGATCTTTAATGTGGGGAGATAGAAGAAAATATAGTGGCTCGATGTAAAGTCATTTTTGAGCGGTAGTTCCATAGTGAGTCCGATTGTGGTACGACTAATTATGTATTTGACTAATCGAAAAATTGAATTAATTAATCCTAAGGGCTTAATTAATATTTAATTGACAAAGCGGATTAAAAAATTAATTCTATATGAATTAATTAATCTTAAGGGTTCGATTAAATTAAATTAACAAGTGAATTAAGAAATTAATTCAAATGGGTTGATTTTGATTAGTATAGGAAAGACTAAGCGGTCAACGAAAGTCAAATTAGGCCCAACTCAAAAGGCCACTAGGTCTCCTTAAGAGCTCCCTAGAAATAGAAAGTTTAAGGCCAAAGAAACTTACGAAAATCTTGCAAGACAACTTTATCTTCCTTTAAGTGAGAAAGTTCTAGAGGGAGACTCTCCTTTATTCTTGAGTTTCTTTCAAAAATGAATTTGGAATCTCACTTCTTGATTTAGATTAAGTCCAAAAATAAAACTTTTAGATAGCCCATGGATGGATTTTATTTAATTGCTGCCCAGTTTTTTATTCAATTTTCTAGCTGGATTTTTCCAACTTTGGCCGTAATTCTTCACGATTTTCATCGAGCAGTCCAGCGGCCTCTTCTAATCACTCCGGGGTGCTTGATCTAGCTGAGTTTGTGTTGATCTCTCCCTTGGGTTTGTGATGCACAATCCCGGTTGTCCAGATCGTGACCGGAGTTGACGTGGGTTCGATTTTATTGGCGAGAAAAATAGTGGCCAGCAGTTTTTTGGGTTAAAGGTTTGATCTTTTGGGCATATTTAATCTTTTTGAAGGATTTTATTTTGTGGGTTTTTTGTGTACTTTGGTAGCACACCTCGTTAGACTATTGCCCACGCAATATTTAAGGTTTCTTGGAGTTATCTTTCGGATTTTGGTGGTAATCGATTGCCTAAAGTTTTTGTATTCTATTTGCAAAGGACTTCGCTATAAAGGTATAATCTTTGAACTTTTTGCTTTAATTAAAGATTGTATTTTTTGTGTCCCGATTAATAAATTGAATACGTATTAGCCTATATCCGTTCATGGGAAAATGAATTTGAGCCTGAGCTTTGTTGAAAGTTTCCGATTCTGGAATGCATTACGCGAAAGTGAGATTTTCGATTTAACCCGGGCTTGTTATGTTTTCCTTCATATTTATCAGCCTATCTCAATTGTTCTTAGGTACTTAATTAATTCTTAATTAATACCACAAAACTTCTCAATAATATCTAATTAAACTGTTTAATTAAATACTATTTGTATAAGTATAACAATTATACTTAGTACAGACAACTCTGTATCATTGAACCATCTTATGTGCGATCCTGTAGGCCTATTCCAAATTGGCAATAGATAATTAAATCTAATTCATTAATCCATAAGTCATTAGTGGTCTCTAGCAAGACATAATGACTATCCAATTCAGAACGGAGGGTCGAATGGTGATTCAACACAACCTTCCAAGCATACTACGTACGGTCCTCTACATTGATATACCGTTTAGCATAAGGCATGGAATCATCATCCTTATTTAGCTAAACGTTTACTTGATTTCCTAGTGACACTGATTCTATTCGAGCAAATGATAACAGTTATCATTTCTCGGGCACGGCCATGCACTTCTCAGTTCAGTATTAAGTGGCCAAGATATCATCTTTCATTTAAGAGATACTTGTAGTCTAGTCACTTCATCTACATACTTAGCGTGACTAATAATGTACCCAATCATACCCGTACTTGGCAACCTGTTACGGCCCCGTTAGGTGTATGTCAAAGCACACTACAATTCACCTAACACTATGCAGTGATTTCTGGTCTAAGTATCCTCGTACGAGTACTACTCAAAAGAATCACTCATGATCTAAAAGTCCATGAAGTGTTTCTTTTTGGTGGATCGATTTCATGAAATTAAATATGCACAAGAATATAATTATCATGAAATTAACTCATTTGATAAATTATCATACAGAGGAAAAATGTCTAAATTACATAAATAGCCCTCAAAATGGCATACACCAACAATCTCCCACTTGCCCTTTGAAGGGCTATGTCCTAAACATTTTAAGACCAAACTCTATTACATGTCTATCAAACTTTGACTGTGGTAGAGCTTTTGTGAGAGGATCTACTACATTGTCGCCTGATCCTATTTTGCACACTTTCACATCTCATCGAATGAGGTGAAACCTTCTGAGTACGTGTTTGGTCTTTTGGTGTGACAAGGGGGACCTTAGCTTATGCGATGGCCCCGTTGTTGTCATAGAAGAGGTCTATCGGAACAAAGATATTCGGTATCACTCCGATGTTAGACACAAACTTCCCTCAACCAGACACTCCCATTGCAACATCTCATGCAGCAAAGTACTCAGATTATGTTGTAGAGTCGGCCATTTTATCCTGCTTTTCATTTTTCTAACTCACTGCACCACTATTCACGTTAAACACGTAGCCTAATTGTGATTTCATGTCATCTGAATATGTCCGAAAAGCAGCATCGGTGTAGCCTTGTACAACGGTTTGTTCTTGTCCTCCACACACTAGCATCAATCCTTTAGTTATTTGCAAGTACTTTAGAATTGCCTTGACTGTAGCCCAATGAGCCATTCTTGGATCTTGTTGGTATCTGCTAGTTATGCTTAGTGCATGTGCGACATCCGGGTGGGTACATAACATGGCATACATGATAGATCCTATTGCCGAAGCATATGGAACTCTACTCATTGTTTCCCTCTCTTCTTTAGTTGAAAAACCTTGGTTCTTTTTCAAAAGAAGGCCATGTCTGAATGGTACCATATCATTCTTAGAGTTAGACATATTGAACCTCTTCAATATCTTGTCTATGTACCCTTCTTGACTTAGTTCTAGAAGCCTCTTAGACCTATCTCTATAGATCTTGATACCTAGTATCATTTCGGTTTCTTCTAAGTCTATCATAGAAAATACACTCCCCAACCATTGCTTAATATCTTTCAACATGGGGATGTCATTTCCTATGAGTAGGATATCGTCCACATATAGGACAAGAAAAACATTACTGCTCCCACTAACCTTCTTGTAAACACAAGGCTCATCTTCATTCTTTATGAAGTCGTAACCATTGCTGCCCCATCTAAACGGAGATTCCAACTTCAAGATGCCTACTTTTGTCTGTAGATGGATCTCTGTGAAAGATTATATGCCCGGGCCTAGCCATAAACTCACTTTCATGCTATGCATTCTAGAATCAGTATCTTTGGTCAGGCCTAGACTCTAGCATAATCGCTATTCCAACCCTTTTGAAATAACATTGCGCATGATCTGGGTTTACACTCATTTGATTTATCACACAACAAAAATTCTCTTGTATGCCTCATATCAGAAGCACCATTACCCCGGATGCACCGGTACATGATTTTCTTTCGACAAGCAGCAACACACCAAGCAACTAAACATGTGCACCAAACCTACCGAGACTATTGGCAACAATTGACCTCACCCATTGGCAGATCAAAGTACAGTATGTCTAATCCTCATGCCCGCTCGAGTCTAAGGATTAAGAGATAGAATACCAAGAATCATTTGTCTATTAAATCAGTATAAGACAAATCATTCCTAATGGTCAACTTCAATACGCCCCGGACATATCTATATCAATTAGTTTAGACAAACCAATTATCTAAATCACATAATAACCTAAACTGACAGTTTGTCCAAAGCTGTCTCGGTTACGAACCTCATTTATACGTTATGTCTTTTAACTAATGATGAGATCTACTATGTCGCACAAGACACATCATCATCTAATTACATAATATAAGTGGACAAATAATGCACAACTAAATTTAACCAAAACATTAATCGATATATTAACTAGGAAAAAGTACAATACAAGCATAGCTTATGTATTCAACTCCTACACTCTGAAGCTTGCATACTCGATTAGGATACTCCTAATTGATGTATTCCTTGGGTTATTTCATGTAAACATCCTCGAGTAGGTTTCCATTCAGGAAAACTATCTTAACATCCATCTGCCATATCTCATAGTCATAATATACAGCTATGGCAAACATTGTCTTGAAGGACTTGAGCATCACGACTGTGGAAAAGGTTTTAGTCAACGCAATGAGTTTGTTTGAAACCTTTAGCCACTAGTCGTGCCTTGAAGATCCTGCTTGGTTTTAACTTGAAAATCCACTTGCAATCGACAACCTTTACCTGAACAGGAGGGTCAATCAAAGTCCACACTTTATTGTCCCTCATGGATTGCATTTTAGACTCCATGGCTTGTAGCCATTTATCTGAATCTAGACTTTCTAAAACCAATCTGTAGGTCGTAGGCTTATCATGGTCCACCAAGATCAAATCTTGATCATCAATTACGAGAAATCTGTATCTCTCGGGTTATTGATGAGATCTACTAGACCTTCCAGGTTCTTGTGTTGTTGGCTCAGGTTGCTCATCTCATGAGTTTCCACACCAACTTCTATCTGAGTTTCTGTAGACATTTCTACACTCTCTTGTGGGTATCGAACCTCTTTGAGTTCTATTCTACTCCCACTGTCTTTCTTGTACAGAAAGTCTTTCTCTAAGAAAGTAGCTCCTCGAGCAACAAACACTTTGTTCTCAGTTGGGATGTAGAATTAATATCCTTTGGTTTCCTTAGGATATCCCACAAATAGGCATTTGTCAGTTTTAGGTTCAAGCTTATTACTTTGTAAATGTTTTACATGAGCTTGACAACCCCAAACTCGTAGATATGACATATAGGGCTTCCAACCCATCAATATCTCATATAGAGTCTTATCTACTACCTAAGATGGAATACGGTTTAATAAGTAGGCAACAGAAATGAGAGCATAACCTCAAAAAGACACAGGGAGAGTTTCTTAGCCCATCATTGATTGAACCATATCCAATAAGGTCCGATTCCTCCTTTTAGGTACACCATTCCATTGAGGTGTTCCTGCTGGAGTTAGCTGTGAAACAATTTTATACTGTTTTAGATAGCCACCGAACTCATCACTTAGGTATTCACCTCCCCGATTGGAGTGAACAACCTTGATCCTTCTTTCCAATTGATTCTCACTTTTATAACCATATCTGATATAATTATCAGTGAAAGTCATGAAGTAAACGAATCCTTCTCTAGTTTGTGCGCTCATTGGGCTACATACATCTCATTGTATTAGGTCCAATAGCTCACTAGTCCTTTTACCTTTGTTGTTGAAAGGACTCTTTGTCATTTAGCCTTGCAAACATGCTTCATACATGTCATATGATTCGAAATCAAATGATACAATGACTCCATCTCATGAAGTCTTTGAAAAAATTTCTTGCTAATGACAGTGCCTTGGGTATGAAGGATTTTTCTTGACACACTTTACATTTCTATTCTAATTACATTCATTGTAATAGAAACATGTAGTGTCATTTATGGGTTTAGTATTAGAATCTGGCTTGGCCTTGGCAGTAGTCTTACTGTGTGCCTCCTTGTTCCCAACAATTTTGCCTTGCCTTGAAATTTCTTTGTTCACTTTGCCCTTTTCAACCACCAACACTTGAGTACCCTTCTCAAGGGTCTGCTCAGTGTCTTTCAGCATCTCATGCATGTTGAAATTTTCCACGAAGTCATTGTACTCATCTAGAAATGAAGCTAAGATAACCTCAATGTCTAATTTCTTGAACCAAGGTACACCTAGTCTCTCTCTAGAGTATCAGTATACCCTTTCATCTTGACTAGGCAAGTACTCACAGATGAACCCTTCATCATCTTACAGGAAATTTAATGATATCAATGTAACAAACCTTTCGTTACTAGCCTGCCCTTAGAACACCTTTCCTTAGTGACTCAGAAATATGGAACGCTTCCATATTCATGTTTCTGAAGCAAGTCTCAAAATGTGTCACTTCATTGGATGGTTCTTTTTTGCCTTCTAAAGGCCTTTCGAGCAACCTTTGTAGCATTTTTTTGGGTATTTTGAGGAAAGTATCTTCTAAGACAATAATGCTTCCTTTCATGTTTTAAAATGTTTCTTATGAACAGTGATTTGAATTTAAGTGCAAGATAATGCCATCCACAAAAGAATAATGCAAAATATTAGAATGAGTTTTAATAACATCATTTTCACAATAGCCAAAATTGAAATCCCGTACAATTTTGTGTTGGTACTAGATTGTGGGCCGAAAATCCACAAAGAACCAAACCCCAGTCTTGCTTTGGCAAGTATCGTAGGGTTCAGGCTGTTTTGATAGACAACATTCAAATTACATTCTATGTAATCTAACGCTTTCCAATTGCATACCATACAACTTTTCGGTGATAGGATGAACATTCCAAATGTTTGAAACCATCCTATCTTTGCAAAATTAATCCCTAGTCAACTTATTAGGTCAAACTAGGATTAATTTTCCCAAGTCCAACCATCCCTCGAGGCATCACATCAATCAATACGCACACAGTTTTTTCATAACGAGTGGTAGTGATAAAGTTGAGCATCTGGATACCTAAACAGTTTTTCCACTCATTAACGGTAGTGATAAATTTGGGCATCTATTATGTTACAACCCACCACACGAATAAAACCTGAGGCCCTCGGGCTCTCCAAGTCCATCTGTCGTTCGACGCTCAAGCGGGCCCCCAAGTATGGAAGCAAAATCAACTCGGGTTTTGGGATTTTAGTTTGATTGGCTTAACATGTATTTTTTGTTTTAACATTCATTTGGTATATCAAATAAATAAAATGAATAAAAGCAATGAATTGGACTCTAGTTTATTACCGAGCCTGTTAAAATTCTTCATATTTGGGCCTTCGTTGTTGGGCTTCCATTCCTGGGGTCCACCATGGACTCCTCTTGGAAACTCCTCTTGGGCCTAACTATTACACAATAATTTTAATAGGCATGCAGGCCTAAATTCAAATGGCTAGCAGGCCCCAACTTTTAAAACATTAATAAGCCCAATTCATGCTTTAAAACACATAAATGCATATGCTCATACAAGCCCGTTTTAATTTAAATCGATTAAATTTAAGGATTGTGTAACTATTACAAAATTAAAATTGACTGTGTCATGGTAAAATTTAATCAATCCCTTTTGTTCATTTTTCATTTAACCAAAATGATGCATGAACATGCTGTTAGTTTTGAATACAGAAAAGCTATGGCTTGTATCAAAAACTAATATCCACAGATGACATATCATTTTGTTTCAGTATTAAATTGTTCAATTATATCATAGAACTAGATAACGGGGTGTGGAAAGACACAGTAGATACCGCTATTGGTTAAAGTATTGATATATAAAAAGTATGCTCGTAACTGAGATAGTCTGAACATACTATCGGTATAGGTTAGCGTGTGGTTTGGAAATTGGTTTATCTAGACTAATTAAATCACACGGATATGCACGGGGTATATTGAGCACGACCAGTTTGGATAGAATTGACTTCTACTGATCGGCATAGTCAATTTGATCCTAGTATTCAGTCTCTCAATCCCGAGATTGGGATGGGCGTGAGAGTTGGATATCGTATGCTTTGATGTGCCAAAGAGTGCGGGTAATAGAGGCCTATACCTCGGTAGGTTGGGTATGCGGTGTTTAGCTACTTAAGTGCCGTTGCTAGTCGGAAGAATCCACGTACCGGTTTGCCAGGTTGATGGTGCTCCTGAGATGAGCTCGAAAGGTTTGTTATACTAAACCCAGCCGATGGACTTTATGCCCGGTATAATAAAAAGGTCAAGTGGTACTAATCTCGGATACCAAAAAGTCAGTGAATTAGTTTGTCAGTAAATTGACAAACCGAAGAGCACTAGATCTTTAATGTGGGGAGATAGAAGAAAATATAGTGGCGTGATGTAAAGTCTTTTTTGAGCGGTAGTTCCATAGTTAGTCTGATAGTGGTACGATTAATTATGCATTTGACTAATCGACAAAGTGAATTAATTAATCCTAAAGGTTTAATTAATATTTAATTGACAAAGTGGATTAAGAAATTAATTCTATATGAATTAATTAATCCTAAGGGTTTGATTAAATTAAATTAATAAATTGGGTTAAGAAATTAATTCAAATGGGTCGATTGGAGTTGATTAGTCGAGGAAAGACTAAGCGGTAAACAAAAGTCAAATTAAAAGGCCCAACTCAAAAGCCCACTAGGTCTCCATTAGAGCTCTCTATAAATAGAAAACTTAAGGCCAAAGAAACATTAAGAAAAATCTTGCAAGACAAGTCTTGCCTTTTAGAGTGAGAAAGTTCTAGAGAGAGATCTTCTTCTTCTTGAAGTTTCTTTCTCGAAGTCAAACTTGATATCTCACTTCTCGAATTAGATAAGGTCCAAAGGTATTAACTTTGTGAAGATTAGCCTGCTGTATTTTGTTTTTAAGAATGCCAGGTTTCATTTTCCGACCGCGTTCAGTTTTCTTCTTCCGGCGATCCGAGCTGCTATCTTGGCGTGCTGATCCTGCTGCTGCCATGTTGATCTCTTGCCCAGCTTGGTGATCCACGGTGGTAGTGGTCCAGATTGCGGCTGAGCAAGTTGTTTGGTTAACCGGATTGTGGGTTTTTGCAGCGGAAAGGAGGCGGATTCAAGTGGGTTTTGCGACTGAGCTTCAGGCAGAGTTTTGGGCCAGTTATTATTTTTTTTGACGGATTTTTCTTGTGGATTTTCGTGGCCTTTGCAAGTACACTTCGATAGATTATTGCCCACGCAATATTCGAAGTTTCTTGGAGTCATCTTTTTTATTTCGGTGGATTCGCATATAAAGATTCGGTTTTTCTTATTGCGTTGGACTTCGCTTCAAAGGTATAGCCTTTAATCCTTCCGCTTTTAATTAAAACTATAATCTTTGTGCGTTAGATGTCAATTTAATAAATTAAATAAGTATAAGCCTAAATCCGTTCATGAGAAAATGAATTTGAGCCTGAGCTTTGTTGAAAGCTTCCTATTCTGGAATGCATTGCACGAAAGTGAGGTTTTCAATTTAGCCCGAGCTTGTTCTGTTGTCCTTCACATGTCTCGTCATAATTATGATGTTTCACACTCAAAATTTAAACAATTTTAAATTAAAAACATCATAAAATAAATAAATAAATAATAAACAAATAAATTAATTAACTAATCTAATTAATTAATTAATTTTATTTATTATTATTATTTAATTATCCTAATCTAATTAAGATAATTCTTTAAATTTAAAATTTCAAACATTTCCTAATTATCATAATCTAATTATTATCATAATCTAAAATTGAAAATTTTAAATATTAAAACAAGATAAGAATTTTAGACCAAATCTAATCCTTTTTTCAATTTGAAATAAAACTTAATTAATTATCATTAATCTAATTAATATAATTAATTAAATTTTATATATTTTAAAATCTTATCTTAAAATTTTAAATAAAATCTGATAAGATTTAATTTTATATAATAAAATCTAAATGAAAATCATATCAAAATTAAAAAATCAGAAAAACTATTTTTCTAAAAATTTTAAGGCTATTTGGTAATTTACTTAAAATTATGGGCTTAGCATTTGAGGACATAAAGTCCAGGGACCATGTTTGCAATTAAAACTATTTTCTCTCTTTACCCAATTAGGGTTTCTTGGGGCGGTAGGGGTATTATGGTAAATTTAGCCCCTAGAGCTTCACCCCCAGCCGCCGCCACCAACCTCCTTCCTCAAATCTCACCGCCGACTTCTTCGACTCCCGGTGTCCGACGCCGATCGTCTCTTCCGGCGTGGTTTTTTTCCCTCATTTTTTTTTGCAGCGCTGGTCTCCCTCTTCAATGGCCAGATTAAATCCGATCCCTGATCGAGGCAAAATCCGACCGTGTCTCCGATCTTAAATCACGAATCTGGTAGCCATTTCAGAGAACACAGCAGCGTTGACTATCGTTCCCACTCGTTCTCCACCCGCGATCATCTAAATCCCATAAGAGATCAATACATCGGCATGAAAAGCCAAATCCAAGGGGCTTGGATCGCATGAGATGTAACGGCGAGAATGTCTAGAAGAACGTCACGCCGTGACTTTCTTCGAATGGAGACGTCGTTGTCCTTTTCTGATCACTACCTGGTTCCAATTCAACACAGCGGTAACCGGAACCGAGTAAGGACTGAAATCTAGCCGGCATATCTCATCTTTATGTCAACTACCGGTAGGATAATCTGAACGAAAAACATCCGAAACTTTTCCGGTGTATTCGTTTTATCCCGGCGACGCAACCTGCACAAGAAATAAAAACCACAGCAGCCCAGCAAAATAATTTTTAACCAAAATAGACCAAAAAGGACCAAATTGATGGCGAAACCATCCGTTCAACTCGTTTTTCTGGTAAGGAATTTAACAATCCAGAATTTCAAAATCAATTTTGAAACAAAAACTGAGAACCCAAAAAATTGGCGAAAACTCCTTCCCGAAAAAAACGACCAAAAAATCATTTTGACAGCAAGGAAAAAAACTCCACGGAACCATTCCGGGATTTAATTTTTGACCAAAAAGAAAAAAAAAACATCCGTCAAAACTTTTCCTTTTTACTTTTCTGGTCAAAAACAATTTCCGACCAAACATGCCTTTCCGGAAAAACAAGAAAAGTGAAGGAATGGTCTTTCAAATAAAGGAAGAATTTTTCCAGCAAACAAAACCTTTTCTTTTAATTATTCCGATAAAAAATTCTGATTCGGCATAAAAATAATTTTTCAAACAACCAATTTGTTTTAATCAATTAATTTTAATACTAAAATCGAACTTGGCTCTGATACCACTGTTGGGATTGACTAGGCCTAGTTTTCAAAAACTCGCAGCGAAAAAGCCTAATTGATTGTTTAGTGTTAATTAAAAATTAGGTTTAAAGCTTCTAAAGCTTACCCTAGTAGCGTAATCGGTTGTCGCACCTTGATCCTTGGTTGATGTTAGTCAAAAACTTCTGCTCCAGTGATTATCACAAAAAATTTATTCATTGAAGAAGCTCTCTACACTTAAGCACCGAGATTCTCACAGAGAGGTGCTAGCCTTTTTTTTTTTTTTTTGCGAGAAAAAAATGTTGAGAATCATTTTTGGTAAAACTGTTTTCTTTTTGTTTTTCTAAAAAACCTCTCTCATATCTGACTCTCATATCCTGGATACATAGAGAGTCAGATACTGCAAATGAGTTAATATATTTTATTTAATATAAAATATAAAATATAAAATATAAAATATAAAATATAAAATATATAAAATATAAAATATAAAATATATAAAATGTAAAAGTAATATTAAATTTAATATTACTTTCTACTGACTTGGGTTTTACCAAAACCATGGATCAACCCATCGACCCATGGATCAGGCTGATGGGTCAAGAAACTTAATTGCAATTAGCTCCCTTTATTTATCAGCCTATCTCAATTGTTGTTACTTAATTAAATCTTAATTAATACCACAAAACTTCTAAATAATATCTAATTAAACTATTTAATTAAATACTATTTGTCTAAGTATAATAATTATACTCCGTGCAGGCAACTCTGTATTATTGAACCCTCTTATATGCGATCCTGTAGGCCCATTCCAAAGTGATAATAGATAAATCTAATTAATTAATCCATAAGTCATTAGTGGTCTCTAACAAGACATAATGACTACCTAATTTAGATCGGAGGGTCGAATGGTGATTCAACACAACCTTTCGAGCATACTACGTATGGTCATCTATATTGATATCCTGTTTAGCATAAGGCATGAAATCATCATCCTTATTTAGTTAAACATTTACTTGATTTCCTAGTAACACTGATTCTATTCGAGCAAATGATAACACTTATCATTTCTCAGGCACGGGCATGCACTTCTCAGTTCACTATCAAGTGGCCAAGATATCATCTTTCATTTACGAGAGACTTGTAGTCCCATCACTTCACCTACATACCTTAGCGTGACTCATAGTGTACTCAATCATACCCGTACATGGCAACCTGTTACGACCCCGTTAGGCATATTTCAAAGCACACTACAATTCACCTAAGACTATGCAGTGATTTATGGTATAAGGATCCTCGTACGAGTACTACTCAAAAGAATCACTCATGATCTAAAAGTCCATGGAGTGTTTCTTTTGGTGGATCGATTTCATGAAATTAAATATGCACAAGAATATAATTATCACGAAATTAACTCATTTGATAAATTATCATACAGAAGACAAATGTCTAAATTACATAAATTGCCATCAAAAGGGCATACACCAACACACAGGGCTACCTTTTTCGTGGAAATCAAGGTGGCCACTACACCCGATCTTGAATCGAGACTCACCATTGAACAAGCTCTGGAGAATTAAGAACATGATTTGGAATCGAAACTGTCCAGGGACCAAGCTCAGGAGCTTGATTTGGAACGCATCAATGTTGTTTTGGTTGATGATCAGCCTATCATAAACCCAGGCATTCAGTGCAAATTTGGTACTTAGGGTCTTAATCGTGGATATGGACTATTGGTGGGACTGGAAAGATGGCAAGAAATGCCATGTATTTTTGGTCAGGGATAGGAACATCGTTGCCGGCTATTGAGTACTGTAAGTTGATTATGCAGCCTGGTTCTGTCCATCATTCTCGTGTTCATAGTAGTGCAATCATAGACCTGACAAGAAATACTTCTTTGTTTCGACCATTGACATTTTGCACTGTGAACAAAAATTCAGGGTTTCTGAGGCTGCTACACATTATTGGCAAAGAAAACTACACCCTAGTTGAGGTTACCCATCCGTTCTAAAAAATAACTCACAGGTGAACGTCGATTTGTACCAAACTATTTTCACTAGACTTTGTAATTAAATTCAATTATTTAATGCATGGAATTAACTATTTCTTTACCATATTCAATAATTGCATATTTGAATTTTCACCGATGAGAAAGTTAGTCATTTTCAGACTAGATGATCAAGACGCTCTTGTTAGTCTTCCTTCTCTTGCTTCTATACTGAATTTCCCTAATCCTCCTGTTCGTCCTCTTACTCCTGTCTGTCGTCTGAATTCTCTGAACCCTTCCCTTCGTTATCTTCTCGTTCTTCCTGCTCCAACTACTTAGTTGGGTGTTTACCAACCTATAGGTTATCCAAGCCATATCTCTCATCCTTTTTTACCTGCTCGGCTGAGTGTTCATCAGTCTCTAAGTTTCTCAAGCCCAATCGCTCCTTCTCCTCCACCTCCTCAGCCACGTTTCCATCAGTCTACATGTTCCCCAATCCCGGTCGCCCTGCCACCTCCACTTCCACTTTCTCAGCTGGGCTTTTATCAGCCTCTAGGTTCGCTAAACCCATTTTCCCGTTCTCTTCAATCCCCTCTACTGGGTTTTTATCAGCCTATAGGTTCACTAAGCCCTTTCACTCATCAACCTCCACCTCCTCAGGTGAGTTTTAATCAACCTATAGGTTCCTTAAACCCTCGTCCTAGTCCACCTTCTCATGAGGGTTTTCATCAACCCATAGGTCCAAGCAGGCCTGCGCCTAAACTCGTAGAATACGAGAAAAAATTTTGTGAGGAGTGCAGGAAACCTCTGGCTACTCTAGGTTGGTACTTTTACAGGTGAATAAATATTTTCATCTATGAAATTTAGTAAATGATTAACACAAGGGTTTTGACTTCTCACATGATTTTTATTTCCAAAACTTTTATTTACCAACCACACTAGAAATGCCTGAGTTGATATCTGAAGGTGAATTTGAAAGAAGAAAATCATGTCCGAAGTCGAAACTCTTCTGTTAATCATTTCCAAAATTTCTTAGATGAAACGATTTATTCACCTGTAGAGGTACCAATCTAGAGTAGCCAAAGGTTTCCTGTACTCCTCGTATAATTTCTCCTCATAGTCAATGAGTTCAGGCACATGCCTGCTTGGACCTATGGGTTGATGAAAACCCTGATGAGAAGGTGGAGCAGATGAGGGTTTGAGGAACCTATAGGTTAAAACCAACTTAAGGAGTGGATATGAACGAGTGAAAGGGCTTGGTGAACCTATAGGCAAATAAAAACCCAGCGGAGGGGGTTGAAGAGAACAAAAAAAGGGTTTAGCGAACCTACAGGCCGATAAAATCCCAGCGAAGAAGGTGAAAGTGGACATGGTAGGGTAATCGGGATTAGGGAATTTGTAGGCTGATGGAAACGTGGCTGAGGAGGTGGAGGAGAAGGAGCGATCAGGCTTGAGAAACTTAGAGATTGATGAACATTCAGCCGAGCAGGTAAAAAAGGATGAGAGATATGGCTTGGATAACCTATAGGTTGGTAAACACCCAACTAAGTAGTTGGAGCAGGAAGAACGAGAAGATGACGAAGGGAAGGGTTCAGAGAATTCGGAGGACGGACAGGAGTAAGAGGACGAACATGAGGATTAGGGAAATTCAGTATAGGAGCAAGATGAGGAAGACTAACAAGAGCATCTTGATCATCTAGTCTGAAAACAACCAGCTTCTCCGTCAGTGGAAATTCCAAAATGCAATTATTGAATCTGGTAAAGAAAGAGTTAATTCAATGCATACTATATAAAAAATTGAATTTAATTACAAAGTCTAGTGAAAATATTTTTGTACAGATCGACATTCACCTAAGTTATTTTTGAGAACGGGTGGGTAACATCGACCCTGGTGTTGTTTTCGCTGCCTATAATGTCTAGGAGCTTCAGAAACTTGAATTTTTGCGCACAGTGCAAAACGTCAATGGTCGAAAGTAAACAACATTCCTTGCCGAATCTATGAATGCATGGCCATAAACACAAGAAGGAGGGACAGGACCAGGCTACAGAATTAACTTAGAGTACTCAATAGTCAGTGGTGATGTAGGTTTGTGTCCCCGAGCAAAAATACATGGCATTTCTTATCATCTTTCTAGTCCCACCATTAATCCATGTCCACGATTAAGACCCCGACTACCAAATTCGAACGGAATGCCTGGGTTTATGATGAGCTGATCATTAGCCGAAGCAACATTGATGGGTTCTAAATCAAGCTCCTGAGCTTGATCCCTGGACAGTCCCAATTCCAGATCATGTTCTTGATCCTCCAAAATTTGTTCAATTGGAGTCTCAATTTAAGATCGGGTGTACTGGCTACCTGGACATCCACGAAAAAGGGCCTTCTGAGTAGAGGGAGTGGTGATAGCTAAGGAGAAGTTGCAGGCACATAAGTTCCAATCCTTGTCCCAATCATTCTATAGTGAGCCCATGGAACCAAACTACATAAATGAATCTGAGGTGCTTCTCTCAAGAGTCTTCCTTGGCCAGCCAACATTTGCCCTGACAACTAAGCACTTGTGCGTCTTTCTCATGTTCAATCCTGTTAAGAACTACAACATTATTGTACTGAAGCCTGCAAGGATACAAACACACACACACACACACAAGTAAGTCGATCTAGCTATATAAACTAAATTTATCAAAATAATCATCTAACAAAGAAAGAAAGAAAGAGGCTTGGTTTCTGATCGAAGTTACTAATCGAAAATAAGATCAATGAAAGAAGCAATGTAATGCTGGAAGGATAAGAGGGGCTGGTTTTTTGTTCTAATAAAAGTTTTGTGCATTTGGAGCTGAATTTATAGCACGTTTGCAAGAATTTACAGTGTTGGAAAAAGATATGGGACAGTTACAAAAAATTGGTGGGGGCATTTATCTTTTTTACCTTAATTTCTGCTTTTTTTTACCCCTCACTCTCACGCTAATCACACCAGCACTACATAACTCAGCTAGTCCTGATCATCACCACCGCATACAGAAGCAGCTCCACGTAGTATGCAATGGAGATGGTTCTGCTAAAGCTTTTGTAGTGAGATAATTAACAAATGAACAAGAATAGTAATTCATATTTCTCACGTAATTCGTAGTTTCTAACACGTATTTGAATATATTGTCATCATCCTTGTTGTCCTCGTGCATGTTATCTATCCTTGCTGGTTCCAAATTAAAAATGGAATCTTTACATTGTGGGTCATCCTCAGTGAAAAAAATCCATTAAAATCATATTCAAAGTGAAAAAATTCTAAATTCAGAGCAAGATTTGAAACAATTTCATCAATTTTATCTTGAATTTTAAAATCCACTCATTATTTTTACAAAAGAAAATGCAGGTTCTGGGATAACTGAATTATCCTTTATATTTTGTGGTTTGTTTGGAGATCTTGTTTGAGACCTTAATAAATTAACATCTAAATTTGTGTTTCCAGAAAGAATAAAATTGAAATTTAGTCTGAATTTCTTGTTCTTGCTCTAAATTTGGCACCAGAAACTGTATTAATACAGTAGCCCCAGGTTTTTACCTCAGCCATGGGAGTTGAGCGGATACAAGGATGGGTTCACATGGGGGATGAGGTTCTAAATAAGGAAAGAGTTTATCCAGCTGGAGAATTTTTCGTATTTTCTGTGCTAAATCCAAAAAAGGGTGAGTAAGAAACATGAGGGAGAAAGAGCTGGAAGAGGTGGATTATGAGGGGATAGCCTTTTTTTCTTCTATAACGAATAATGAAAAGCGCTCCCCTTTGTTTGTACTTTTCTTTACTTTTCTTTCTTCAGTTCCAACGTAGGTAATTACTATTACAAGTACTTGCCAAGTGTGCTTCATGCAAGGCTGCATCCACCATCTTCCTTACCTTCATCATCCCTGTAATTTTCTGCAATTGTTGAAGCTTTAAACCAGTCCACGTGCTTCCGGAATGCCCTGCACTAAAACTTAATGACAAACACATAGTTTTTTTTTGGATTTATATTTAAATATTTAATTATCAGAATAAATGCGATAGTTAGCTTATTATTTGGGCAAATTATATCATACACCTACAGCACTTTGCAAGGTGCCCCTAAAACTTTAATAGAAAGAATCTTTTATCATTTAATATAGTGGTCCCCCTAAATGTTCATTGTTTCCCCTTTAGCCAATGTTGTCCTGCAATTTGTCAAATGATACATTGCAATATAGCTCTAGTACTACTATATAACTATTGTATTATTTTTGTCTGTTTTTGCCCTAATTATTTTTTTTTTGCATTTATATTTACAGTAAATATACTAAAAAAACTAACATATGATTTATGTACGATTATATTAACTACTAATATTAATGTTGTTCCAGAAAAAAAAGTTGATAGATTTTTTTTTCTGGATGAAACGAGTTAACTCTTTATGTTTATCCCGACATGTATCGGTTATATCATTGACACGTTAAATTTCTCATAATGTACCACATTAGAAACTCAGACATATCTCATAAATAACTGAGAAATCGAATTTATTTGTATCCGATTATATCAGCTACTAATATTAATGTCGTTCCAAAAAATAAATTAAATATTTTTTTGGGGATGAAATGAGTTAACTCTTTATGTTTATTCTGATATGTACCAGTTATATCCCGGCACATGAAATTTCTCATAGTGTACTACTTTAGAAACTCAGTCATATCTCATAAATAAATGAAAAATTAAATTCATTTATCTTTGGTTATATTAGCTATTAATATTAACATCGTTTAAGAAAAATAAATTAATAAAAAAATTTGGATGTAACGAGTAACTCTTTATGTTATTTCATTGTGTACCCATTATATCATCGGCAAATGAAGTTTCTCATAATGTATTACATTAGAAATTCGGACATATCTCATAAATAATTGAAAAATTGAATTATTTGTGTCTGATTCTATCAGACACTAATATTAACGTTGTTTCAAAAAACATACATTAATCAAAAAAAAATTTGGAATGTAACGAGTAACTCTTTTATGTTTAACCCGATGCGTACCGATTATATAACTTGCACATGAAATTTCTCTGAATGTACTACATTAGAAACTCAAACATATCTCATAAATAACTGAAAAATCGAATGTATTTGTGTCCGATTTTATCAGCTACTAATATTAACATCCCTTCAAAAAAGAAATTATTAAAATTTTTTTTGGGATGAAACGAGATAAGTCTTTATCTTTGTCTTGATATGTACTGGTTATGTACCCGAACATCTCTCATAAATAACTGAAACATCAAATTGGAGGAGGACGAATAGGAACGGGAGGAGGACGAGTTGGAGGTTTTGAAGAAAAACTGAACAAGCCCAGGCTAAATCGAAAACCTCACTTTCGTGCAATGCAATCCAGAATCGGAAGCTTTCAACCAAGCTCAGGCTCAAATTAGTTTACCCATGAATAGATCTAGGCTTATACTTATTTAATTTATTAATCGGGACATAAAAGATTCAATCTTTAATAAAATCGGAATTTAAAGATTATACCTTTTGTAGCGAAGTCCCTTGCCTAAAGAAAAAATCCAATCTTTGTTGCGATTCCAATAGATATCTCCGTAGAAACTTCGAATATTGCGTGGGCAATAATCTATCGAAGTCTACTTGCTTAGCCCACAAGGAAATCTCTCAAATCGGATTCAAAGAAACCAAAAAAATGATCACTAACTTGAGCCACAAACAACCCACTGCTGCCGAAAAAGAAAGGTGCTGCCTTTCATGAAAACCACCACTCCTTCTACCAAAAATCGAACTACCCACTCGTGATCTAGACAGCCCAAGCCTCAGATCACCAAGGAGAGATCAACGAGACTTGAACCGAATCAAACGCAGCAGGCAGCAGCGAAATCGGCAGCAGGAAACAAAACTGATCGCGGCTTGAAGAAAACCTGCTCGCGACTTGAAGAAAACCCGCGGCAGCAGCAGATTTTTCTGCTCTAAAATCCTACCGAGAACTGGGCAGAATAACACCCAAATAAAAACTGTGATCTTTGGTTCGAATCCAATCTAGAGCAAGTGAGAAATCTGGTTTGTTTTTGAGGAAGAATTCTTGAAGAAAAATTCTCTCTCTTAAACCTTCTCACTTAAGAAAGCAAGAATGAAATGTCTTGCAAGACTTCCTTAGGTTTTCTTGGGCTTCAAGTCTTCTATTAATAGGAGCACAATTGGAGACCTAATGGGCTCTCGAGTTAAGTCTTTTAATTTGACTTTCATTGACCGCTAAGTCTTCCCGACTAATCAACTCCAATCGACCCATTTGAATTAATTTATTAAACCCACTTCGTTAATTTAATTTAATCGAACCCTTAGAATTAATTAATTCAAATTGAATTAATTTCTTAATTCACTTTGTCGATTAAATATTAATTAAACCTTTTGGATTAATTAATTCACCTTGTCGATTAGTCAAATGCATAATCGGTCGTGCCACTATCGGACCAAATATGGAACTACTGCTCGAAAACGACTTTACATCGCGCCATTATATTTTATTCTATCTCCCCACATTAAAGATCTAGTGCTCGTCAGTCGATCAATTTACTGAAAAATTAATTTACCGACTTCTTGGTTTCCGAGATTAGTACCACTCGTCCTTTTATTATACCGAACATAAAGTTCACCGGCCTGGTTTAGTATAATAGACTTTACGAGCTCATCTCGGGAGCACCATCAACCTGGCGAACCGGTACCTGGATTCCTCCGACTACCAATGGCACGTAAGAAGATAAACACCGCATACCCAACCTACCGAGGTATAGGCCTTAATCGACCGCACTCTTTGGAAAATCAAAGCATACAATATCCAACCCTCACGCCCGTCCCAATCTCGGGATTGAGAGATGGAATACTAGGACCGAATTGACTACGCCGATCAGTATAAGTCAATTCTATCCAAACTGGTCGTGCTCAATATGCCCCGGGCATATCCGTGTGATTTAAACTAGTTTAGATAAACTAATTTCCAAACCACACAATAACCTATACCGATAGTATGTTCAGACTATCTCAGTTATGAGCATACTTTTTATATATCAATAATTTAACCGATAACGGTATCTACTGTGTCTGTCCACACCTCGTTATCTAGTTCTATGATATAAAGGAACAAATTTATACCGAAACAAAATGATATGTCAACTGTGGATATTAGTTTTTGATACAAGCCATAGCTTTTTTTTATTCAAAACTAACAATCTCCCACTAATACTCAAAGCTATGCTAAGAAGTATAAAAACTGTCCAACCCGCTATTACACTGCTGTCATAATGAAATCTCCAGAACACCTTTAAGCTCACTCACATGGCTCTCTCAAGAATCTGACTCCCATGCCCTCCACATGTCTGTCAAAGACCTTTCGGGACAATGGCTTGGTGAAAAAGATCTGCAAGGTTGTCATCTAAAGCTATCTTGGCCACGATCACGTCTCCCCTCTTTACGATCTCTCGTATCAGGTGGTACTTGCGCTCTTTGTGTTTACTCGCCTTATGGGCTCGTGGTTCTTTCTATTTAGCAACTGCACCATTGTTATCACAATAAACTGTGATAGACCTAGGCAACTCAGGAACCACATATAAGTCCACCAGGAACCTTCTGAGCCATACAGCCTCTTTCGCTGCCTCTGAAGCGGCAACGCACTCGGCCTCCATGGTAGATTCCGCCACGCATTTCTGCATGACACTCTTCCATACTATGGCTCCACCTCCTAGAGTAAACACAAACCCAGAGGTAGACTTACTCTTGTCCAAATCACCTTGAAAGTCCGAATCTGTGTAACCCAATGGTACAAGCTCCTGCGCTCTATAAACTAGGACATAATCTCTCGTCCTGCGCAAGTACTTGAGGATGAATTTTACTGCATCCCAGTGAGCCTTCCCAGGGTTACTCTGATATCTGCTGACCATGCCAACGGCAAAGCAAATATCAGGCATCGTGCACAACATAGCATACATGAGACTACCCACTGCAGAAGTATAGGGTACCGCGTTTATGGCATCTATCTCCTCAGCAGTCTTAGGACACTGCTGCTTAGACAAATGCACTCCATGCCTGAAAGGTAGTGAACCCTTCTTGGAGTTCTGTATGTTAAAATGGGCCAGAATCGTATCTATGTAGGATTCCTGAGAGAGAGTCAGAAAACGTCTCCTACGATCTCGAATAATCTTAATCCCAATGATATGTCCAGCCTCTCCCAAATCTTTCATATCGAATTGCCTGGAAAACCATGCCTTTACTTCTGACAACACCTTCTTCCTGTTGCCAATAAGTAGGATGTCATTTATGTAAAGTACGAGGAACACCACAATATCACCATCACGCCTGTGATAAACACAGTGCTCATCCGGGCATTAAGTGAATCCATATGACTGGATAACCTCATCAAAACGGATGTTCCAAGATCTGGATGCTTGCTTAAGTCCATCAATGGACCTCCTAAGCCTGCATACCTTGTGCTCTTGGCCCTTAACAATGAAGCCCTCTGGTTGCTGCTTAAAGATGGTCTCCTAAAGACTTCCATTAAGGAAAGCTGTCTTGACGTCCATCTGCCAAATCTCATAATCCATATGAGCAGCTATGGCCAAGAGAATCCGGATTGACTTAAACATAGCTACTGGGGAAAAGGTCTCCTCATAATCGATCCCTTCTTTCTAAGTATACCCCTTCGCCACAAGCCTAGCCTTGAAGGTCTCAACCCTCCCGTCAGATCCTCTCTTTCGCTTTTAAACCCATTTGTACCCAATAGGCCTAAACCCATCAGGAAGGTCTACCAGCTCACAGACTTGATTTGGGTCCATAGAACCCATCTCAGCAATCATCGCTCTCTGCCAAGAATCTGCATCTTTATCCTAGAGAGCCTCATTGTAGTTAACTGGGTCCGGTTCATGAGCACCAGGGATAAAGTCAGAAGACTCACCCAAACCCATGTACCTCTCGGGCTGTCTCACAACCCACCCACTACGACGAGGCGCAGCCTGTGTAAGAGCATCATCTGTGATAGTGTGTGTAGTCTCTTGTGGTGTGTCTTCCTGTACGTGTGCATCTGGAATAATGGACTGACTTCTAAGGTCTTCCAATACTACCTTGTTGCTTGACTTGTGATCTAAAATATAGTCCTCCTCAAGAAATCTGGCATTGGTGCTGATCACCACCTTCTGATCCTGAGGACTATAAAATAAACCACCTCTCATTCCTTTGGGGTAGCCTATAAACAGCATGGCCTTGGATCTCGCCTCTAACTTGCCTGTATTTGCCTCGAGCACATGTGCTGGACAACCCCATATTCTGAGATGTCTCAGACTAGGCTTTCGCCCATTCCACAACTCTGATGGGGTCGAAGGCATAGACTTAGATGGCACAAGGTTTAGGATAAAACATGCTGTCTCCTAGGCATAACCCAAAAACGAGGTAGGCAACTCACTGTAACTCATAATCGATCTAACCATCTCCATAAGAGTCCCGTTCCTCCTCTCTGCTACACCATTCTGCTGGGGTGTGCTAGGTGCAGACAACTGGGTTTGAATACCCTCCTCTGACAAATAGGATCTAAATTCACTAGAGAGGTATTCACCACCGCGATCAGATCGCAGGGCCTTGATACTCTTACCCAGATGGTTCTCCACCTCAGCCTTGAATTCTCTGAACTTTCCAAAGCATTCAGACTTGTGGCGCATCAGGTATATGTATCCATATCTAGAGTAATCATCCATGAAAGTCACAAAATATTCATAACCACCTCTAGCCTGAACTGACATAGGCCCACACACGTCAGAATGAATCAGCTCTAAAACCTCCTTGGCCCTATACCCCTTTGCCTTAAAAGGCCTCTTGGTCATTTTACCCTCCAAGCAGGACTCACAGATCGAATAGCTGTCAATATCTAGTAAGTCCAAAGACCCACTATTGACCAACCTTTGAATCCTACTAAGGTTGATGTGACCGAGTCTCAGGAGCCAAAGATAAGTCTGATTCAAAGGGGAAGACTCTTTTCTCTTATTATGATTCGATGATGAGTTACTAGTTTCTGTGTTTTGCATTACTGGGGAGTATGTCTTAATTAAAAACAAATTTTCAACCAATGTACCGGAACATATAAGTTTCTGGCCTTTTCTAATAAATATAGATCTATAAGAAAAAACACACTTATAACCATCCAAAACAACTTTAGAAACTGAAAGTAAGTCTTTACGAAAACTGGGTACATAAAGGCAATCTCTCAACAATAAAGTAGAGTCTGAAAAATAAAGACAAATAACTCCCACTGCAGTAACAGAAACTCTGGTAGTATCCCCAAGGTAGACCTGCAGCTCTCCCTCTCTAAGTAGCCGGGTCACTTGGAACCCCTGCAAAGAATTACAAACATGATCAGTGGCTCATGAATCCACACACTAAGTATCTGTGGGAATCGCCGCTAAACACGTCTCAGTGACTAGGGAAAATTTACACATACCTTGAGGCTTTGGGCAGTCCTTCTTCCAATGTCCTGCTTTGCCACACCTAAAACATTTGCCTTTCAACTTCTGTTTCTTGGCAATGCCCGCCTTGGGCCCGTGATTGGCTCCTGCTTTCTGGCCTCTCTTCCTCTTCTGCTTCCTAGCTTTGGGCCCAGCAGAGGAACCTGAGGGACCAACAGTAGCCAAGGCTTGCTTCTTCTCAGCGAATAGGCTCTCAGTAGACACCAATGCAGTCATGAGCTCAGAAAGTGAATATGAGAGATTCCCCATATTATAGTTCAATCGAAACTGCTCAAAACTGGGAGGCAAGCTCTGAAGGATGATATCTACCTGGGTTTCCCCATCAATCTCACCTCTCAATACCTCAATCTCATTGATGAAACCAATCATGTCCAGTACATGATCTCTCATTGAAGTGCCCTCAGCCATCTTAGCATTCATGAGTTTCCTCATAGCTGACTGCTTGGCTGCCCTGCCCTGATGTCCAAACATCTCCCTGAGGTTGAGCATCATATCATAGGCTGAGGTCATCTGCTGATGCTGGTGCTGCAATACACTCGACATAGAAGCCAAGATGTAGCACCTGGTCATCTCATCAGCCTTCTGCCACCTCGTATATGGCTCTCGCTGGTCAGGGGTGGCATCATCGCTGGGCTTAGGGGGACACTCCTCAGTAAGCACATACTTGTAACCCTCAGCTGTAAGGACAATGTCCAGGTTACGTTTCCAATCAATATAATTTGGACCGGTGAGTTTGTTTTGGTTCAGAATGATAGCTAGCGGGTTGAATGACATATCAACTGAAAATAAACAATTCAAGTTTCAGTATACTTTTTTCGAAAATATTGAAAATCCTCCAAAAACAAATATAATCTTCTACTGACATCTCTCACACCGGGATTAACGCATGTCACGATAGGTGAACGTCTACGCTAACCCACATTCATTCAAGATGAACCGAAGTTCATTAATTTCATTATCTGACCAACGATCCATGATCAATGAAATTAATAGTCGATAATTTTAGCCGTACCCGAAAATAGCGTAACCTCGATGCGAGGGATACTAAAAACGGTACACTAAGTGTATGCCATTACGTGACTTCTAAGTTTGTTACTTAGGATACTAATGCGCCTCGGATGGCGAGGGTGTCGCAACTTTCTCTAATTAAACTCACTATAGTCATCCCTTTAGAAATTCATTCCGGTGATATCCGTGGTTGAAAACTTATCCGATAGGGAGGAAGGTCTAAGCCAGCACGCAAGTTTAACCACATCACCAATGAACCCGTAATGGAGGCCATGGGGATATTTACCAACCCGCTCCCACTTAGATTTTTAAGTTGGAGGATTTTTACGTTTTAACATGCAATATCTTAACTATGGATATTCGCACCCATAAAACCGTTGGAGTTTTAATATGCGAATAATCTACCTTAGTTAATTGCACATTACCTTTTAAAAAAATTTTGGTTTGGTTTTCGTTCATGCAAAATAAAACGAAAATCACACAATCAACGAAAAGTCATTTATACGGGAAATTAAATTAAATAAAATTTCCCGACTATTATGGCCTTCTCTATCGTTGATTCCTTGACGCCTCGGTGACACGTCCCGTCATGTTGCTCCCACTCTTTATTTGGATTTCTCTCGATTCGCCAGAGTTTTCTCGGTTTTCTACGTAATTAGGAATCACCCAAAATTACAATAAACTAAAACCCGCGAATATAAGTTACCCAAAATAACGTCTTCGTCATAGTACATAAATTCCTATATACAAAGGCATTTTTCTAGGAATTTAAAGACGACATGATTAGATCAAATCCTACTACAAGATTTTTGTAATCCTACACGGCTTCCAGCTCGTGGTTATTACTATTATAGAAATTTCTATTCAAAAATAAAACAAGCCCGGACATGTCCCGGGGTTTATGAATGAAAATTAAATTTCTACCATAATAGCCGGAAAATCAATAACCACCTGTTTAAGAATTTCGACAAAAATAATAATGCCAAAATAAAGCCGTGTAATAAATCAAACAAGTATAAGACCGAAACCAACGCTCTGATACCAATTTGAAGAAAAACTGAACAAGCCTGGGCTAAATCGAAAACCTCCCTTTCGTGCAATGCATTCCAGAATCGGAAGCTTTCGACCAAGCTCAGGCTCAAATTAGTTTACCCATGAACGGATCTAGGCTTATACTTATTTAATTTATTAATCGGGACATAAAAGATCCAATCTTTAATAAAAGCGGAATTTAAAGATTATACCTTTTGTAGCGAAGTCCCTTGCCTAAAGAAAAAATTCAATCTTTGTTGCAATTCCAATAGAAATCCAATAGATATCTTCGTAGAAACTTGAAATATTGCGTGGGCAATAATCTATCGAAGTCTACTTGCTTAGCCCACAAGGAAATCTCTCATATCAGATTCAAAGAAACCAAAAAACTGATCACTAACTTGATCCACAAACAACCCACTGCTGCCGAAAAAGAAAGGTGTTGCCTTTCATGAAAACCACCACTCCTTCTACCTAAAATCGAACTACCCACTCGTGATCTAGACAGCCCAAGCCTCAGATCACCAAGGAGAGATCAAGGAGACTTGATCTGAATCAAACGCAGCAGGCAGCAGTGAAATCGGTAGCAGAAAAATATTGATCGCGGCTTGAAGAAAACCTGCTAGCGACTTGAAGAAAACCCGCGGCAGCAGCAGATTTTTCTGCTCTAAAATCCGACCGAGAACTGGGCAGAATAACACCCAAGTAAAAACTGTGATCTTTGGTTCGAATCCAATCTAGAGCAAGTGAGAAATCTGGTTTGTTTTTGAGGAAGAATTCTTGAAGAAAAATTCTCTCTCTTAAACCTTCTCACTCAAGAAAGCAAGAATGAATTGTCTTGCAAGACTTCATTAGGTTTTCTTGGGCTTCAAGTCTTGTATTAATAGGAGCTCAATTGGAGACCTAATGGGCTCTCGAGTTAGGCCTTTTAATTTGACTTTCGTTGACCGCTAAGTCTTTCCGACTAATCAACTCCAATCGACCCATTTGAATTAATTTATTAAACCCACTTCGTTAATTTAATTTTATTGAACCCTTAGAATTAATTAATTCAAATTGAATTAATTTCTTAATTCACTTTGTCGATTAAATATTAATTAAACCTTTTGGATTAATTAATTCACCTTGTCAATTAGTCAAATGCATAATCGGTCGTGCCACTATCGGACCAATTATGGAACTACCGCTCGAAAATGACTTTACATCGCGCCATTATATTTTATTCTATCTCCCCACATTAAAAATCTAGTGCTCGTCGATTTATCAATTTACTGATAAATTAATTCACCGACTTCTTTGTTTCCGAGATTAGTACCACTCGTCCTTATATTATACCGAACATAAGGTTCACCGGCCAGGTTTAGTATAGTAGACTTTACGAGCTCATTTCGGGAGCACCATCAACCCGGCGAACCGGTACGTGGATTCCTCCGACTAGCAACGACACGTAAGAAGCTAAACACCACATACCTAACCTACCGAGGTATAGGCCTCAATCGACCGCATTCTTTGGCAAATCAAAGCATACAATATCCAACCCTCACGCCCGTCCCAATCTCGGGATTGAGAGACGGAATACTAGGACCGAATTGACTACGCCGATCAGTATAAGTCAATTCTATCCAAACTGGTCGTGCTCGATATGCCCCGGGCATATCCGTGTGATTTAAACTAGTTTAGATAAACTAATTTCCAAACCACACAGTAACCTATACCGATAATATGTTCAGACTTTCTCGGTTATGAGCATACTTTTTATATATCAATACTTTAACCAATAACGGTATCTACTATGTCTGTCCACGCCCCGTTATCTAGTTCTATGATATAAAGGAACAAATTTATACCGAAACAAAATGATATGTCAACTGTGGATATTAGTTTTTGATACAAGCCATAGCTTTTGTGTATTCAAAACTAACACCCTGCTTGCAGGGCAAAATGACAAAGAGTCATTTCAACAAGAAAGGAGAAAGGACAAGTGAGCTATTGGCTCTAATACATACGGATGTATGTGGACCAATGAGCACACAAGCCAGAGGTGGATTTGAATACTTCGTGACTTTTACTGATGACTACAGTAGATATGGTTATGTCTACTTAATGAGGTATAAAAGTGAAACTTTTGAAAGGTTCAAAGAGTTTAAAAATGAAGTAGAAAATCAGTTGGATCGAAGGATTAAGGTTTTTTGCTCTGATCGAGGAGGTGAATACCTAAGTGATGAGTTCGATGGCTATCTAAAACAGTGTGGAATTGTTTCACAATTGACTCCACCGGGAACACCTCAATTGAATGGTGTATCTGAAAGGAGGAATCGTACCCTATTAGATATGGTTCAAACAATGATGGGCCAAGCAACTCTCCCTACATCCTTTTGGGGTTATGCTCTCCCTTCTGCTACCTACCTATTAAACCGTATTCCATCTAAGCCAGTAGATAAGACTCCATATGAGATATGGATGGGTTGAAAGCCTTATATGTCCTATCTACGAGTTTGGGGTTGTCAAGCTTATGTAAAACATTTACAAAGTAATTTTAGGAACTAGGCATGCATAATTTCCTAAATTATGCTACGGAATAGCCTAAATTCTATGGAATCGGGTCTTACCCTCGACGCGTAATCGGTTGCGCTCGTCGCCTGGATCCCTTGGGAAGATTGCGTTCACCACCAAAAACAATTCACATGAATTGCCTCTACGTTCTTACACTGGAGTCTCTCAGAACCGGTGCTAGCCCAAAAGTGCCTGTCTAAGAGAAAACGTTTTTCTCTCTGGAAGAATGTTTTTGAAAAAGTGATTCCTGGAAGAGTCAGAGAGAGAGCCTTTAAAATTTTTCCAAAACGTGGTTTAAAACTAAATTAGTTAAAATCTCTCAACAGACTCCCAGATACTTCTCTGATTAAAGAGTTGAGAAGTATCTATAAATAATTAATTATTAATAATAATTAATTTTTTACTGAGTTGGGTTTAACCGACACCATGGATCAACCCATTGATCCATGGGTCAGGCTGATGGGTCAAGAACCTCAATTCACAATTAGGTCACTTGATTTGTCAGCCCAACTCAATTCTTCCTAGGTAATTAATTAACTATTAATTAATACCATAATACTCTTCAATAATATTAATTAAACTATTTAACTAAATATTATCAATTTAAGTATAACTCTTATACTTAAAACATGCAATTTAATTAATTCTGAATCATCGAACTCACTTATGTGCGATCCTGTAGGCCCATTCCAAATTGACAATGAATAAATTAATCTCATTAATTAATCCATAAATCATTAGTGGTCTCTAGCAAGACATAATGACTACACAATTCAGAACGGAGGGTCGAATGGTGATTCAAGACAACCTTCCGAGTATACTATGTAATGTCCTCTACACTGATATCCAGTTTAGCATAAGGCATGGAACCAATCATCCTTATATATAGCTAAACGTTTTACTTCTCTTAGTGACACTGAACTTAATCAAGCAAATGATAACACTTATCATTTCTTGGGCACGGCCATGCACTTCTCAGTTCACTATCAAGCGGCCAAGATATCATCTCTCATTTAAGAGAGACTTGTAGTCCCATCACTTCACCTACACACCTTAGCGTGACTCATAGTGTACCCAATCATACCCGTACTTGGCAACCTATTACGGTCCCGTTAGGCATATGTCAAAGCACACTCTAATTCACCTAAGACTATGCAGTGATTTCTGGTCTAAGGATCCTCGTACGAGTACTACTCAAAAGAATCACTCATGATCTAACAATCTATGAAGTGTTTCTTTTGGCGGATCGATTTCATGAAATTCAATATGCACAAGAATATAATTTCATGAAATTAACTCATCAGATAAATAATCAATCAAACGACAAATATCTTATTTACATAAATAACCCTCAAAGTTTATTTATATAAATAGCCCTCAAAAGGGCACATACACCAACAATCTCCCACTTGCCCGTTGAAGGGCTATGTCCTAAACTGTTTAAGACCAAGCTCTATTACATGTCTATCAAACTTTGACTGCGGTAAAGCTTTTGTGAGAGAATCTGCTACATTGTTGTCTGACCCTATTTTGCACATTTTCACATCTCCTCGATCAATGATCTCTCGGATGAGGTGAAACCTTCTAAGTATATGTTTGGTTTTTTGGTGTGACCGAGGCTCCTTAGCTTGTGCGATGGCCCCGTTATTGTCATAGAAAAGTTCTATCGGATCTTGTATACTCGGTATCACTCCGATGTCTAACACGAACTTTCTTAACCAAACAGCTTCCTTTGCAGCATCTGATGCAGCAATGTACTCAGACTCTGTTGCAGAATCGGCTGTTGTATCTTGCTTTGAGCTTTTCCAACTTATTGCACCGCCATTCAGACTAAACACATAGCCTGATTGTGACTTCATGTCATCTTGATCTGTTTGGAAAGCAGCATCAGCGTAACCTTGTACAATGAGTTGTTCTTGTCCTCCATACACTAGCATTAATCCTTTAGTTCTTCGTAAGTACTTTAGGATTGCTTTGACTGCAGTCCAATGTGAAGGAAAACTGAACAAGCCCGGGCTAAATCAAAAACCTCACTTTCGTGCTATGCATTCCAGAATCGGAAGCTTTCGACCAAGCTCAGGCTCAAATTAGTTTACCCATGAACGAATCTAGGCTTATACTTATTTAATTTATTAATCGGGACACAAAAAATTAAATCTTTAATAAAAGCGGAATTTAAAGATTCTACCTTTTGAAGCGAAGTCCCTTGCTTAAAGAATACCAAATATTCAGCTGCGATTTCCACAAGAAATCCAATCGATTCTACAAGAACACTCTGAATATTGCGTGGGCAATAATCTATCGGAGTTTACTTGCTTAGCCCACAAGAAAATCACAAGAATTGCACTCAATTTGTTATTCCAAAATCTGACCAAAAGGGTAAAACACGCCTACTGCAAATCGGGAAAAAATATTCTGCTGCTGTTTATTTTCTTTAACAATCCAACACCGAAACTGCTGTCTGGCCGGACTTCTTCACGCCGGGATCTAGACAAGAGAGCTCATCAGATAACCCATCAAGTTATGGAGATCAACACGAGTTCTCTCGAATCAACCGTACGTAAATTCAGACCGAACAGCAGCAGGGAGAAAACCCTTTTTTTTCGACAGCAGCAGACCCCGGTGAAGACCTGCAGTAATCCAGCGAGTTTATGAACAGCCCACTCGAAAATGTTTGGTCTTTGGAATGAATACAATTCAGGGAGAGAAATCTAGTTCGACTTCGAAAGAGAAAACTTCGGGAAGAAGAAAACTCTCTCTAGAACTTTCTCTCTCAAAAGGCAAGACAAATTGTCTTACAAAATTTCCCCTTAGGTTTCTTGGGCATCAAGTATTATATTTATAGTAGCTCGATTGGAAACCTAATGGGCTCTCGAGTTAGGCCTTAAAATTTGACTTTCGTTGACCGCTAAGTCTTCCCGACTAATCAACTCCAATCGACCCATTTAAATTAATTTATTTAATCCACTTTGTTAATTTAATTTAATCGAACCCTTAGAATTAATTAATTCAAAATCGAATTAATTTCTAAATTCACTTCGTCGATTAAATATTAATTAAACCCTTCGGATTAATTAATTTACCTTGTCGATTAGTCAAACGCATAATCGGTCGTACCACTATCGGACCAATTATGGAACTACTGCTCGAAAACGACTTTACATCGCGCCATTATTATTTCTTCTATCTCCCCACATTAAAGATCTAGTGCTCGTCGATTTATCAATTTACTGACAAATTAATTCACCGACTTCTTGGTTTCCGAGATTAGTACCACTCGACCTTTTATTATACCGAACATAAAGTTCACTGGCCAGGTTTAGTATAATAACCTTACGAGCTCATCTCGGGAGCACCATCAACCCGGCGAACCGGTACGTGGATTCCTTCGACCAGCAACGGCACGCAAGAAGCTAAACACCGCATACCCAACTTACCGAGGTATTGGCCTCAATTAACCTCACTCTTTGGCAAATCAAAGCACACGACATCCAACCCTCACGCCCGTCCCAATCTCGGGATTGAGAGACGGAATACTAGGACCGAATTGACTACGCCGATCAGTACAAGTCAATTCTATCCAAACTGGTCGTGCTCAATATGCCCCGGGCATATCTGTGTGATTTAAACTAGTCTAGATAAACCAATTTCCAAACCACACAATAACCTATACTGATAGTATGTTCAGACTATCTCGGTTACGAGCATACTTTTTGTATATCAATACTTTAACCAATAACGGTATCTACTGTGTTTGTCGACACCCCGTTATCTAGTTCTATGACATAAAGGAATAGATTTATACTGAAACAAAATGATATGTCATCTGTGGATATTAGTTTTTTGATACAAGCCATAGCTTTTTTGTATTCAAAACTAACACAATGATCCATTCCAGGATCTTGTTGGTATCTGCTAGTCATGCTCAGTGCATGTGCGACATCCGGGCGGGTACACAACATGGCATACATGATAGATCCTATTGCCGAAGCATATGGAACTCTACTCATTTTATCCCTCTCCTCTCTTGTTGAAGGACCTTGGTTCTTCTTCAAGAGAAGGCCATGTCTGAATGGTACTATACCATTCTTAGAGTTAGACATATTGAACCTCTTCAATATTTTGTCTATGTACCCTTCTTGACTTAGTCCTAGAAGCCTCTTTGATCTATCTCTATAGATTTTGATACCCAGTATCATTTCAGCTTCTCCTAAGTCTTTCATAGAAAATACACTCCCCGACCATTGTTTGATATCTTTCAACATGGAATGTCATTTCCTATGAGTAGGATGTCGTCCACATATAGGACAAGGAAAACTATCTTGCTCCCACTAACCTTCTTGTAAACACAAGGCTTATCTTCGTTCTTTATGAAGCCGTAACCTTTTATTGCCTCGTCAAAACGAAGATTCCAACTCCGAGATGCTTGCTTTAGCCCGTAGATAGACCTCTGAAGCTTGCATACACGATTTGGATGCTCTTGATCGATGTATCCCTCAGGTTGTTTCATGTAAACATCCTCGAGTAGGTTTTCATTTAGTAAAGCCGTCTTAACATCCATCTACCATATCTCATAGTCATAATATGCAGCTATGGCTAGCATAGTCCGAATGGACTTGAGCATCACGATAGGGGAGAAGGTTTCATCATAGGCTATACAATGAGTCTGTCTAAAACCTTTAGCCACTAGTCGTGCCTTGAAGATCCCGCCAGGTTTTAACTTAAAAATTCACTTGCAATCGATAACCTTTGCCTGAACAGGAGGATCAATCAAAGTCCACACTTTATTGTCCCTCATGGATTGCATTTCAGATTCCATTGCTTGTAGCCATTTATCTGAATCTGGACTTTCTAAAACCTGTTTATAGTTCACGGGCTCATTAGAGTCCACCAAGATCAAATCTTGATCGCCAGTCACGAGAAATCCGTATCTCTCGGGTTCATGACGAGATATACTAGACCTTCTAGGTTTTTGTGTTGTTGACTCAGGCTGCTCATCTTCATGAGTTCCCATGTCAACTTCCATCTGAGTTTCTGTAGATCGTTCTACATTCTCTTATGGTTCTGGAACTTCTCCGAGTTCTATTCTAGTCCCACTATCTTTCTTGTAGAGAAAATCTTTCTCTAAGAAAGTGGCACCTCGAGCAACAAACACTTTGTTCTCAGTTGGATTGTAGAATTGATATCCTTTTGTTTCCTTAGGATATCCCACAAACAGGCATTTGTCAGTTTTAGGTTCAAGCTTACTACTTTGTAAACGCTTTACATGAGCTTGAGAACCCCAAACACGTAGATATGACATATAGGGTTTTTGACCCGTCCACTTCTCATATGGAGTCTTATCTACTGCCTTAGATGACATACGATTTAGTAAGTAGGCTGCTGAAAGGAGGGCATAACCCCAGTTGATTGGCCCATCATCGATCGAACCATATCTAATAAGGTCCGATTCCTCCTCTCGGATACACCATTCCATTGAGGTGTTCCTGGTGGAGTCAGCTATGAAACAATTCCACACTGTTTTAGATAGCCATCGAACTCATCACTAAGGTATTCACCTCCCCGATCGGAGTGAATAGCCTTAATCCTTCTATTTAACTGATTTTCTACTTCGTTTTTAAACTCTTTGAACTTTTCAAAAGTTTCATTTTTATACCTCATTAAGTAGACATAACCATATCTACTATAGTCATCGGTAAAAGTCACGAAGTATTCAAATCCACCTCTGGCTTGTGTGCTCATTGGTCCACATACATCTGTATGTATTAGAGCCAATAGCTCACTAGTCCTCTCGCCTTTCTTGCTGAAAGGACTCTTCGTCATTTTTCCTTGCAAACAGGGTTCACATGTGTCATATGATTAGAAATGAAATGACCCAAGCACTCCATCCTTATGAACTAATTTGGCTTTCTTTTCAATGTTATAAACCGGTTTCTCTTGGGTCAAATCCAAGATATATAGGCCATTGCACAAATTTGCAACTCCGTATAAAACATCTTTTTGATATAAAGACAACGATTTATTACCAACAATAAAAAAAAATCCTTTAATATCCAAGCAAGAAATTGAAATAATATTCCTACTCATAGTAGGCACATAATAACAATTCTCTAAAACAATGTTTAAACCAGAAGGCAAATACAAAGTGTAATCTCCAACTTCAACAGCTGCAACTCTTGCCCCGTTGCCCACTCGGAGATCTACTTCGCCTTTCTTTGTCATCCTTCTATTTCTCAGTCCCTGCACATTAGTACAAATGTGAGCCCCACATCCGGTATCTAATACCCATGAGGTGGACATAGAAACATTAATTTCAATAACAAAGATACCTGAAGCCGAAGGATTCTATTTCTTCTCTTCAAGAAACAGCTTGCAGTTTCTTCTCCAATGCCCCTTCTGATTGCAATAGAAACATACAGCGTCCTTCTAAGCATTTTCCTTAGCAGGAAGAGTTTGAGGCTGAGCCTTAGGAGCAGTCTTACTGCGAGGCTTCTTGTTTTTTAGCAACTTTTGCCTTGCCCTTAAACTTTCTCTTGGTGCCCTTACCTTTTTCTACAACAAGTACTGGCGTTGCCTTCCGAAGGGTTTACTCTGTATTTTTAAGCATTCCATAGAGCTCAGGAATCATCCTCTCCATGTTATGCATGTTGTAGTTCACCACAAAGTCATTGTAATCATCAGACAGTGAAGCCAAGATGATGTCAATGGCTAATGCTCTAGCAAGAGGTGCATTTAATCTCTCTAGGGTATCAATATACCCCTTCATCTTGATCAAATGCGTGCTTACTGATAAACCCTTTGCCATCTTGCACGAGATCAATGCTTTTATCGTAACGAACCTTTCGTTACGGGCTTGTTCACTGAACATTTCCGTTAGTGACACATAAATTTGGATCGCTTCCAAATTCATGAATTGTTTCTGAAGCTCGCCTGACATAGTCACGAGCATCAGACATGTCACGTCATCAGAATCACTTTTCAGCTTTTCCCATGCTCGTTGAACAGCAGCCGTAGCATTTACAGGTGGTTCAGGTAAAGCAGCGTCTAAGATATTTAGCTTCCTTTGTTGTTCGAGAACAATTCTCAAGTTTCTTTCCTAATCTAAAAAGTTTGGACCAACAAGTTTTTCTTTGTCCAAAATGCTTTTTAGAGTGAGATTAGATGTATTAGTGCTAGTAGATGCCATTTCTACAAAAGAAAGATGCAAAACATTAGAATGAGTTTTAAAATATTTTCCACAATAGCCAAAATTGAAATCCCAAACAATTTTGTGTTGGTGCTAGATTGTGGGCCAAAAATCCACAAAGAGTCAACCCCAGTCTTGCTTTGGCAAGTATCGTAGGGATTGGGCTTTGTTGGTAGGCAACGTTCAAATCACATCCCTATGTAATTTAACGATTTCCAATTACATCACTATGCAACTTTTCGGTGATAGGTTGAACATTCCAAATGTTTGACACCATCCTATCCTTGCAAAATTAATCCCTAGTCAACTTATCGGGTCAAGCTAGGATTAATTTTCCCAAGTTAAACCATCCCTCAAGGCATCACATCAATCGATACCCACACAGTTTTTCCATAACAAGTGGTAGTGATAAAGTTGAGCATCTAATACCCAAACAGGTTTTCCACTCATTAATGGTAGAGATAAAGTTGGGCACCTTTATGTGACAACTCGTCGCACGAAGAAAACCTGAGGGCATTGGGCTCTCCAAGTCCACAGACGTTCGACGCTCTGGCGGGCCCCCAAGTATGGAAGCAAAATCAACTCGGGTTTTTGGGATTTTAGTTTGATCGGCTTAACATGCATTGTCATTTTCATTTATTCACAAAACATAAAATAAAATTGTGGAAATGCGATGAATTGGGCTCTAATCTATTATAGGGCCTTTAAAAAAAAAAAAACTTCTTTTGGGCCTCCATTTTGGGCTTCCGTTCCTGGGCTCCACCATGGACTCTTTTGGAACCTCCTCTCTTGGGCCTAACTATTACATAATGATTTAATAGGCACGCAGGCCCAAATTCAAAATGGCTCGCAGGCCCCAAAATTAAAATAATAAATTTTAAGCCCAATTCATGCATATAAAGACACACAAATGCATATGCTTCATACAAGCCAATTTTAATTAAGCCGAATCATTTAATTAGGGATTGTGTAACTCTTACACTATTAAAATTGATCGTGTGATGATCAATTTTAATCAATCCCATGTTCATTCATTTTAATCAAATGATGCATGAACATACCAATAATGCGTGCAATTATTTAAACACTTTAAATAAATAACACATTATTTGGAAAATGAATAATAAATCAAAAAAATATATAATAATTAATTAACTAATCTTATTAATTAATTAATTAATTATTTATTCATTTAATTATCTAATTTTATTAAGATAATTTTTCTAATTTTAAAATTTAAATATTTCTAATTATCCTAATCTCATTAAGATAATTATTCAAAATTCTAAATTTTAAAATTCTATAGGATAAGAATTAAATCTAAATCTTATCCTATCTTATCGTAATTTAAAATCTGATAATATCTTTTAATTTATCCTAAATCATAAATTAAAATTTTATCAAATTTTAAAATTCAGAAAAATTAAGTTTTTTTGAAAATTTTAGGGCAAATCTGTAATTAATAAAAACTCTCGGGGGAGGGTTTTAAGGTTTAAAACTTCTGGGGTTATTTTGCAAAATTTTAAAACAATTTTAAAAGGCTGGCATTTTTGGGATTTTGGAGTGCGGCGGGGGCAATCTGGTCATTTCAGCCCAATTAGGGCACCAGCCCCCGTCGTCTCCTCTCTTCTTCCCCGACTTGCTGCCGGCTTCATCCTTCAGTTTTCCGGCGAACGCTTCTCCTCTTTCGGCGCTGCGAATAGCACCGGACGTTGTCTCTTCGCCCCGGTCCGACCCCGATCAAATCGAAGCCCACCTAGGCAATTCATCGATCGACGAGAAGATATAAAACCGTGACCCCTCGACTCCTCCGGCGAAAACAATTTCTCGACGGAACATACGACAAAGCCAGTTCTCCGTCACTTCGTTTCCCCGCGGCGCGAGGAACCTTTCCCCGGCCTTAGCGAAACAACCGACGCGAGTTGCCAACGGTTCTCAAAACCCAAATCGGAAAAAAAAAAAATTTTTCTTTCCCGGCGAACCTTTTTGCAAACCCAGAAAACCTTTCCAAAATTTTTGCAATCAAAACGTTTTTGACACCCCAAATCAACACGAAATGGTTCCCCATGAAGAAAAGAACAAAACCCAAGGAAAAATCAGGCCAAAAAAACCAATTTTGTAGTGGTGCGCGATTTCCCGGAGACATTCCGACCAGCCGGAACAATTCCGGCGAGTCCATTCCCAGAAACCGGCGCTTTCTTCATTCCTTCAAAACAGTTTCATTTATTTTATTTATTTTTTTTCAAAACGATTTTTCAATAAAAAATTTTCTTAGAACTGTTAGGAACTAGGCATGCATAATTTCCTAAATTATGCTACAGAATAGCCTAAATTCTATGGAATCGGGTCTTACCCTCGACGCGTAATCTGTTGCGCTCATCGCCTGGATCCCTTGGGAAGATTGCGTTCACCACCAAAAATAATTCACACGAATTGCCTCTACGTTCTTGCACTGGAGTCTCTCAGAACCGGTGCTAGCCCAAAAGTGCCTGTCTAAGAGAAAACGTTTTTCTCTCTGGAAGAATGTTTTTGAAAAAGTGATTCCTGGAAGAGTCTGGGAGAGAGCCTTTAAAATTTTTCCAAAACGTGGTTTAAAACTAAATGAGTTAAAATCTCTCAACAGACTCCCAGATACTTCTCTGATTAAAGAGTTGAGAAGTATATGTAAATAATTAATTATTAATAATAATTAATTATTTACTGAGTTGGGTTTAACCAACACCATGGATCAACCCACTGATCCATGGGTCAGGCTGATGGGTTAAGAACCTCAATTCACAATTAGGTCCCTTGATTTGTCAGCCCAACTCAATTCTTCATAGGTAATTAATTAACTCTTAATTAATACCATAATACTCTTAAATAATATTTAATTAAACTATTTAACTAAATATTATCAATTTAAGTATAACTCTTATACTTAAAACAGACAATTTAATTAATTATGAATCATCGAACGCACTTATGTTCGATCCTGTAGGCCCATTCCAAATTGACAATGAATAAATTAATCTCATTAATTAATCCATAAATCATTAGTGGTCTCTAGCAAGACATAATGACTACACAATTCAGAACGGAGGGTCGAATGGTGATTCAACACAACCTTCAGAGTATTCTACATAATGTCCTCTACACTGATATCCAGTTTAGCATAAGGCATGGAATCAATCATCCTTATATATAGCTAAACGTTTTACTTGATCTCTTAGTGACACTGAACTTAATCAAGCAAATGATAACACTTATCATTTCTTGGGCACGGCCATGCACTTCTCAGTTCACTATCAAGCGGCCAAGATATCATCTCTCATTTAAGAGAGACTTGTAGTCCCATCACTTCACCTACATACCTTAGCGTGACTCATAGTGTACCCAATCATACCCGTACTTGGCAACCTGTTATGGTCCCGTTAGGCATATGTCAAAGCACACTCTAATTCACCTAAGACTATGCAGTGATTTCTAGGCTAAGGATCCTCGTACGAGTACTACTCAAAAGAATCACTCATGATCTAACAGTCCATGGAGTGTTTCTTTTGGCGGATCGATTTCATGAAATTCAATATGCACAAGAATATAATTTCATGAAATTAACTCATCAGATAAATAATCAATCAAACGACAAATATCTTATTTACATAAATAACCCTCAAAGTTTATTTACATAAATAGCCCTCAAAAGGGCACATACACCAACAGTAATAAGCTTGAACCTAAATTTGACAAATGCCTATTTGTGGGATATCCTAAGGAAACCGAAAGATATCAATTCTACAACCCAACTGAGAACAAAGTGTTCGTTGCTCGAGGAGCTACTTTCTTAGAGAAAGAATTTCTGTACAAGAAAGACAGTGGGAGTAGAATAGAACTCGGAGAAGTTCTAGAACCACAAGAGAATGTAGAACGATCTACAGAAACTCAGATGGAAGTTGACATGGAAACTCATGATGATGAGCAAACTGAGTCAACAACACAAGAACCTAGCAGGTCTAGTAGATCTCGTCATGAACCCGAGAGATACGGATTTCTCATGAATGATGATCAAGATTTGATCTTGGTGGACTCTAATGAGCCTACAACCTACAGACAGGTTTTAGAAAGTCCAGATTCAGATAAATGGCTACAAGCCATGGAATCTGAAATGCAATCCATGAGGGACAATAAAGTGTGGACTTTGATTGACCCTCCTGTTCAGGCAAAGGTTGTCGATTGCAAGTGCATTTTCAAGTTAAAACCTGGCGGAATCTTTAAGGCATGACTAGTGGCTAAAGGTTTCAGACAGACTCATGGTATAGACTATGAGAAACCTTCTCCCCTGTCGTGATGCTCAAGTCTATTCAGACTATGCTTGCCATAGCAGTATATTTTGACTATGAGGTATAGCAGATGGATGTTAAAATGGCTTTCCTAAATGGAAACCTACTCGAGGATGTTTATATGAAACAACCCGAGGGATACATCGATCAAATGTATCCTAATCGAGTATGTAAGCTTCAGAGGTCCATCTATGGACTAAAGCAAGCATCTCAAAGTTAGAATCTACATTTTGATGAGGAAGTAAAAGGTTACGAATTCATCAAGAACGAAGATGAGCCTTATGTTTACAAGAAGGTTAGTGGGAGCAAGATAGTTTTCCTTGTCATATATGTGGACGACATCCTACTCATAAGAAATGACATTCCCATGATGAAAGACATCAAACAATGGTTGTGGAGTGTATTTTCTATGAAAGACTTAGGAGAAGCCGAGATGATACTAGGTATCAAAATCTATAGAGATAGATCTAAGAGGCTTCTGGGACTAAGTCAAGAAAGGTACATAGACAAGATATTGAAAAGATTCAATATGTCTAACTCGAAAAATGGTAAGGTACCATTTAGACATGGCCTTCACTTGAAGAAGAACCAGGGTCCTTCAACAAGAGAGGAGAGGGATACAATGAGTAGAGTCCCATATGCTTCTGCAATAGGATCTATCATGTATGCCATGTTATGTACCCGTCCGGATGTGGCACATGCACTTAGCATGACTAGTGGATACCAACAAGATCCATGAATGGATCATTGGACTGCAGTCAAAGCAATCCTAAAGTACTTATGAAGAACCAAAGGATTAATACTAGTGTATAGAGGACAAGAACAGCTCATTGTACAAGGTTACGCTGATGCTGCTTTCCAAACATATCAAGATGACATAAAGTCACAATCAGGCTACGTGTTTAGTCTGAATGGCGGTGCGATAAGTTGGAAAAGCTCGAAGCAATATACCACTGCCGACTCTACAACAGAATCTGAGTACATTGCTGCATCAGATACTGCAAAGAAAGCTGTTTGGTTGAGGAAGTTCGTGTCAGACATCGGAGTGATACGGAGTATCCAAGATCTGATAGAAATTTTTTGTGACAATAACGGGGTCATCGCACAAGATAAGAAGCCTTGGTCACACCAAAAGACCAAACATATACTCAGAAGATATCACCTCAATCGAGAGATCGTCGATCGAGGAGATGTGAAAGTATGCAAAATAGGGTCAGACGACAATGTAGCAGATCCTCTCACAAAAGCTCTACCGCAGTCAAAGTTTGATAGACATGTAATAGAGCTTGGTCTTAAACAATTTAGGACATAGCCCTTCAACGGGCAAGTGGGAGATTATTGGTGTATATGCAGTAATAAGGGCTATTTATGTAAATAAACTTTGAGGGTTATTTATGTAAATAAGACATATGTCGTTTGATTGATTATTTATCTGATGAGTTAATTTCATGAATGCAATATTCTTGTGCATATTTAATTTCATGAAAACAATCCGCCAAAAGAAACACTCCATTGACTAATAGATCATGAGTGATTCTTTTCGAGTATACTCGTACGAGGATCCTTAGACCATAAATCAATGCATGGTCTTAGGTGAACTGTGGTGTTCTTTGACATACGCCTAACGGGATTGTAATAGGTTGCCAAGTACGGGTATGATTGCATACACTATGAGTCACGTTAAGATATGTAGGTGAAGTGATGTGACTACAAATCTCTCTTAAGTGAGAGATGATATCCGGGCCACTTGATAGTGAACTGAGAAGTGCATGGCCATGCCCGAGAATAGATAATTGTTATCATTTGCTCGAATAGAATCAGTTTAACCGAGAGATCAAGTAAACGTTTAGCTTAATAAGGATGATGGTTCCATACCTTATGCTAAACGGGATATCGATGTAGAGGACCGTACATAGTATGCTTAGATAGATTACGTTGAATCATCATTCGACCATCCATTCTAAATTGAGTAGTCATCATGTCTTGCTAGAGGCCACTGATGATTTATGGATTAATCTATGAGATTAATTTATCCATTGTCAATTTGGAATGGACCTACAGGATTGCACGTAAGTGAGTTCGAAGATTCTTGACGGTACTAGGTATAATTGTGATACCTAGAAGAATAATATTAAATTAGATAGTTTAATTAAATATTATTAAGAAGTTTTGGGGTATTAATTAATAGTTAATTAATTAGTCAGGAAGAATTGATATAGAATGACAAATCAAGGGACCTAGTTGCAATTGAGGTTCTAGACCCATTAGTCTGATCCATGGGTAAATGGTTTGATCTATGGG
Organism: Knoxia roxburghii; assembly: GCA_030378225.1. NCBI lineage: Eukaryota > Viridiplantae > Streptophyta > Magnoliopsida > Gentianales > Rubiaceae > Knoxia > Knoxia roxburghii. Next base: position 35,243,326 of record CM059415.1, on the reverse strand, counting down.
TCAAGTAATCAGATTTCTTTTATAAAAGAGAATCTGTGAGAGAAAATTGACAGACAGATTTTAAAACGAAAAAATTGTTTTCTGAAAACTTTCTGCTCTTTTTCTCTCTGAAAAAAAATTCTCTCTCTTCTAAAACAAAATTTCTTTACAGGAATTTTATACTAGCACCGAAGAGCTCCAGTGTCTGATTGTGGAGGACACTTCAGAGAAGTGCTAGAGAAAGACGAAACGCAATCTTCCCAAAAGGATCCAGGTGCGAGCACAACCGATTACGCGTCGAGGGTAAGACCCCGGTTCTTATAGTTTAGGATATTCCGCTGTGTTAATTTAGAATTAAATGCCTAAACACGATCCAACAATCTTACCCTCCAAGCAGGACTCACGGGTCGGAGAGATGTCAATATCCAATGAGTCCAAAGACCCATTATTGACCAACCTTTGAATCATACTAAGGTTGATGTGACCGAGTCTCAGGTGCCAAAGATAAGCTTGATTCAAAGGGGAAGCCTTATTTCTCTTACTAAGATTCAGTGATGAGTTATCAGTTTCTATGTTTTGCATTACTGGGGAGTATGTCTTGATTAAAAACAGATTGTCAACTAATGTACTGGAACATATAAGCTTCTGGATTTTTCTAATAAAAATAGATCCATCAGAAAAAACACACTTAAACCATCCAAAATAAGTTTAGAAACTGAAAGCAAATTCTTTCGAAAACTGGGTACATATAAACAATCTTTCAAATGTAAAGCTGAGTCTGAAAAATAAAGACAAAAAACTCCCACTGCAACAACAGAAACTCTGGTAGTATCCCCAAGGTAGACATGTAACTCTCCCTCTCTAAGCATTCGGGTCATTTGGAACCCCTGCAAAGAATTACAAATATGATCAGTGGCTCCTGAATCCACACACCTGGTATCTGTGAGAATCGCCGCTAAACATGTCTCAGTAACTAGGGAAAATTTACACATACCTCGAGGCTTTGGGCAATCCTTCTTCCAATGTCCTGTTTTACCACATCTGAAGCACTTGTCTTTCGGCTTATGCTACTTGGCAATGCCTGCCTTTGGTCCAGATCAGCAGCTCCTGCGTTCTGGCCTCTCTTCCTCTTTGGCTTCCTAGCTTTGGGCCCAACAGAGGAACCTGGGGGACCACCAGTAGCCAAGGCTTGCTTCTTCTCTGCAAATAGGCCTCAGCAGACACCAATGCAGTCATGAGCTCGGGAAGTGAATATGAGAGCTTGCCCATATTGTAGTTCAACCGAAACTACTCAAAACTAGGGGGCAAGCTCTGGAGAATGAAATCAAACTAGGTCTCCCCATCAATGTCACCTCCCAATACCTCAATCTCATTGATGCAGCTCATCATGTCCAGCACGTGATCCCTCACTGAAGTGCCCTCAGCCATCCTATCATTCATGAGTTTCCTCATAGTTGACTGCTTGGCTGCCCTGCCCTGATGTCCAAACATCTCCCTGAGGTTGAGCATCATATGATAGGCTGAGGTAAACAACTGATGCTAGTGTTGCAGTATACTCAACATAGAAGCCAAGATGTAGCATCGGGTCACCTTATCAGCCTTCTGCCACCTCGTATATGGCTCTTGCTACTCAGAGGTGGCATCATCGCTGGGCTTAGGGGGTCACTCCTTAGTGAGCACGTACTTGTAACCCTTAGCGGTAAGGACAATGTCCAGGTTACGTTTCCAGTCAATATAATTTGGACCCGTAAGTTTGTTCTGATTCAAAATGATAGCTAGCGGGTTGAATGACATATCAACAACTAAAAGATACACAGTCAAGTTTCAGTATACTTTTTCAAAAATATTGAAATCCTCAAAAACAACATAATCTCCATCGACATCTCTCAGACCGGGATTAACGCAGTTCACGTGGGTGAACGTCTATGCGAACCCACATTCGTTTGAGAAAGAACCAAAGTTTATTAATTTCACTATCTTACTAACGATCTTATGATTAATGAAATTAATAGTCAATGCTTTTAGCCATACATGTAAATAGCATAACCTCGCTGGAGGAATACTATAAATAGTACACTAAGTGTATGCCATTACGTGACTTCTAAGTTTGTTACTTAGGATACTAATGCGCCTTAGTAGAGAGGGTGCCGTAACTTTCTCCAATTAAACTCACAATAGTCGTCCCTTTCAGAAATTCATTCTAGTGATATATGTGATTGAAGACATGTCTGCATGGAGGAAGGCCATAATACCAACTCGCAAGAATAACCACATCATCAATGAACCCGTAATGGAGGCCATGGGGATAGTTACCAACCCGCTCCCACTTAGATGTTTAAGTTTGAGGATTTTTATGTTTTAACATGCAATATCTTATCTATGGATATTCGCACCCATAAAACCGTTGGAGTTTTAATATGCGAATAATTTACCTTAGTTAATTGCACTTTACTTTTTAAAACGGTTTGCTTTGGTTTTCGTTAATGCAAAATAAAACGAAAAACACACAATCAACAAAAAGACATAAATACGGGAAATTATAGAAATTAAAATTGCCCGGCTATCATGGCCTTCTCTATCGTTGATTCAATGACACCTCGGTGACCCATCCCATCATGTCAATCCCACTCATTATTTGGATTCATCTCGATTCGGCCAAGTTTTCTTGATTTTCTACGTAATTATGAATCACCCAAAATTACGAGAAACCAAAACTAGCGAATATAAGTTACCCAAAATAACGTCTTCGTCATAATACATAAATTTCTATATACAAATTCCTATATACAAAGGCATTTTTCTAGGAATTTAAAGATGACATGATTAGATCAAATCCTACTACAAGATTTTTCTAATCCTACATGGCTTCCAGCTCGTGGTTGTTACTATTACAGACATTTCCATTCAAAAACAATACGAGCCCGGACATGTCTCGGGGTTTATGAATAAAAAATAAATTTCTACCATAATAGCCGGGAAACTAATAACCACCTGTTTAAACATTTTGACAAAAATAATAATGCCAAAATAAAGACGAATAATAAATTAAACAAGTACAAAGCCAAAAAATTCGCTCTGATACCATTTTGAATGAAAAAAGAACAAGCGCGGGCTAAATCGAAAACCTCACTTCGTGCAATGCATTCTAGAATCAGAAGCTTTCAACAAAGCTCAAGCTCAAATTCATTTTCCCATGAACGGATATAGGCTTATACTTATTTAATTTATTAATCAGGACATAAAAGATACAATCTTTAATTAAAGCAGAAAGTTCAAAGATTATACCTCTGTAGCGAAGTCCCTAGCAAATAGAAAACCAAAACTTTGGGCAAGCGAATTCCACAAGAAATCCAAAGAATAACTCCCAATTCTACTCCGAACTAGTGTGGGCTAGTGTCTACGGAGTAGCCCAAGGAAAAACAAAGAAATCATAAGAAACCCACTTCAAGAATCACGCAAATTTGAAGAAACAGATTTAGCCTGGGAACTGAACCTGATATGAAAATCCACACCAAAAGTGTCTGGAATGTGTTCCTGCTCATAGATCAAGACTCTAGCTATCTAAGAAGATCGAGCTAGAGGATCAACACAACAAGAAACAACAAACACATTTCAATGGAGACAAATCGCTAGCCAACAACAGCCTCTCGTGGGTGAACGTCTACGCCAACCCACATTCGTTCGAGAAGAACCAAAGTTCATTAATTTCACTATCTGACCAACGTTCTTATGATCAATGAAATTAATAATCAATGCTTTTAGCCGTACACATAAATAGTGTAACCTCACGGGAGGAATATTATAAATAGTACACTAAGTGTATGCCATTACGTGACTTCTATGTTTGTTACTTAGGATACTAATGTGCCCTCGGCAGAGAGGGTATCGTAACTTTCTCCAATTAAACTAACTATAGTCATCCCTTTGGAAATTCAAGCTAGTGATATCTGTGATTGAAGACTAGTCCGCATGGAGGAAGGCCAGAATACCAACTCGCAAGAATAACCACATCACCAATGAACCCTTAATGAAGGCCATGGGGATATTTTCCAACCCGCTCCCAATTAGATTTTTAAGTTTGAGGATTTTTCCGTTTAAACATGCAATATCTTAACAAAGAATATTCGTACCCATTAAAACCATTGGAGTTTTAATATGCTAATAATCTACCTTAGTTAATTGCAATTTACTTTTTAAAACATTTTGGGTTTTGTTCATTTGAAAATAAATAAAAAACACACAATCAACAAAAAGACATAAATACGAGAAATTAAAGAAATAAAATTTCTTAACTATTATGGCCTTCTCTATGAGGATCCTTAGACCAGAAATCACTGTATAGTCTTAGGTGAATTAGAGTGTGCTTTGACATATGCCTAACGGGACTGTAACAGGTTGCCAAGTACGGGTATGATTGGGTACACTATGAGTCACGCTATGGTATGTAGGTGAAGTGATGGGACTACAAGTCTCTCTCAAATGAGAGATGATATCTTGGCCGCTTGATAGTGAACTGAGAAGTGCATGGCCGTGCCCAAGAAATGATAAGGGTTATCGTTTGCTTGATTAAGTTCAGTGTCACTAAGAGATCAAGTAAAACGTTTAGCTATATAAAGGATGATTGGTTCCATGCCTTATGCTAAACTGGATATCAGTGTAGAGGACATTACGTAGTATACTCGAAAGGTTATGTTGAATCACCATTCGACCTTCCGTTCTAAATTGTGTAGTCATTATGTTTTGCTAGAGACCACTAATGATTTATGGATTAATTTATTCATTGTCAATTTGGAATGGGCCTACAGGATCGCACATAAGTGAGTTCGATAATTCAGAATTAATTAAATTGCCTGTTTCAAGTATAAGAGTTATACTTAAATTGATAATATTTAATTAAATAGTTTAATTAAATATTATTGAAGAGTATTATGGTATTAATTAAGTGTTAATTAATTATCTAGGAAGAATTGAATTGGGCTGACAAATCAAGGGACCTAATTGTGAATTGAGGTTCTTGACCCATCAGCCTGATCCATGGATCAATGGGTTGATCCATGGTGTTGGTTAAACCCAACTCAGTAAATAATTAATTAATTATTATTAATTATTACTAAAACAGATACTTCTCAAATCAGAGAAGTATCTGGGAGTCTATTAAAAAGTTTTAACAGAATTAGTTTTAAAACGTTTTAAAAAGGATTTTAAAAAAAGACTTAAAACACTACTCTTAAACAGACTCTGAAAAACGATTCTTCCCAGAGAAAAACGTTTTCTCTTTGACAGGCAAATTTTGGGGCTAGCACCAGTTCTGAGAGAACTCCAGTGCAAGAACGTAGAGGTAATTCGCGTGAATTGTTTTTGGTGGTGAACGCAATCTTCCCAAGGGATCCAGGCGACTGCACAACCGATTACGCGTCGAGGGTAAGACCCGATCCTCGTAGAATTTAGGCTATTCCGTAGCCTAATTTAGGAAATTATGCATGCCTAGTTCCAACAGCCTAGACTATAGCACAATCGCTATTCCAACCCTTGCTTGAAATAATATTGCGCAGGATCTGGGTTTGCACTTATTCGATTTGTCACGCAACAAAAATTCTTAATTAAACAAAAACATAAGAATTATAACTTTGAAGCTTGTACTCAGGTTATTCTCTTGTATGCCTCAAGACTTTGCCTGTATGCTGCGTGGGCAGAAATCTAACTAGCAATTTGATAAGCTAATCACCATAATCCACCTGCCTGAAAATCCAAACACCACCCGGAGAGAGAGAAAGCTACTCACAGGCCGCAAAAAATTTGGACAGAATTGGCAGCCCAAAAGCTCCAAAAATCCGAAATTAAGAGAGAGAAAATTTATCTCTCTGTAGGATTTTCTCTCTCTAGATTCTTGAATTACGAATATATTGAATTGTATGTCTTGAATAGCTATCCTTGTCGATATATAGAGTTATAAGAGAGACCCAAAGTTGTTTTAGGATTGGTCTTCCTAATGGGTTTAGGTAATTAATTAGTTTCCAAATCCAATTAGGTAACCAATCTAATAGGATAAACCAAATCCAATTAGATTTCCTAATCTCTAGGATTTCCTAATTCTAATTGAAACTTAAGACTTAATTAATTAATTAAATATTCCACTTTGTTAATTACTTAATTAACCTTTAGGAATAATTAATCAATTAATTAATTCTACCTATTCAATTAACCCATTACAAAATTAATCGTACCACTAACGGATTAATTTTTGCACTACCACCCTACACCAGAATTGTTTTCGGAAGAACTTAATTAATTTATTAATAATCTCTCCACATCAAAGATATAGTGCTCGTTAATTTATTAATTTACTGATAAATTAATTAATCAACTTCTTTAATTCTGAAACTAGTACCACTCGACCTTTTTACTATACCGGACATAAATCCACCAGCTGGATTTAGTATAATAAACATAACGAGTTCATCTCGGGAGCACTATCACCATAGACGCATCGGTACATGGTTTTCTTTCGATAAGCAGCACACCAAGCAACTGAACACGCGCACCCAACCTACCGAGATTATTGGCCACAATAGACCTCACCCATTGGCAGATCAAAGTACACTATGCCTAATCCTCATGCCCGCTCGAGTCTAGGGATTAAGAGATAGAATACCAAGAACGATTTGTCTATTAAATTAGTACAAGACAAATCATTCCTAATGGTCAAGTTCAATACGCCCCAAGCATATCTAGATGATTCAATTAGTTTAGACAAATCAATTATCCGAATCACATAATAACCTAAACCGACAGTTTGTCCAAAGCTTTCTCGATTACGAACCTCATTGATATATTATGTCTTTCAACCAATGATGAGATCTACTGTGTCACACAGGACAAGTCACCATCTACTCACATAATATAAATAGACAAATCATGCACAATAAAATATAACCAAAACATAAATTGATATATTAATTGGGAAAATGTACAATACAAGCATAGCTTATGTATTCAACTCCAACGATCTCCCACTAATACTGAAGTTGTGCTTTAAGTATACAACTACATTCAACTTCTGTACACTTTGCTACTATATATCTAGAAAAACTGTCATAGCTCTCCTAAGTATCTGATTCCCATGCCCTTCACGTGAGCCTCAAAGACTTTTGAAGTCAATGTCATCGTGAACCGATCTGCAAGGTTATCCTCTGATGCTATCTTAGCCACAACCACATCTTCCCTCTTTACGATATATCGTATCAAGTGGTACTTACGTTGTATATGTTTACTCGCCTTGTGGGCTCGTGGTTCCTTCGAGTTTGTTACTGCACCGTTGTTATCAAAATACACTGTGATAGACTTCTGCAAACCAGGAATCACATCTAAGTCCACTAGGAAGTTCTTGAGCCACACTACTTCTTTCGGTGCCCTGATGTGGCAACGTATTCAGCCTCCACGGAAGAATCCACCACGCATTTCTGTTTGACACTCTGCCAAACTATGGCTCCACTTCCTAGAATAAACCCTGAGGTAGACTTGCTCTTGTCCCTGTCACCTTGGAAATCTGAATCTGTGTAACCTCGAGGTACCAGCTCAGGCGCCTGATAGACCAACACTTGGTCTCTCATTTTGCGGAAATACTTAAGAATGAATTTTACTGCCTCTCAATGAGCTTTCCTGGGGTTACTCTGATATCTGCTTACCATGCCAACTGCATAACAGATATTAGGCCTCGTACACAACATGGCATACATGAGACTTCCTACTGCCGAAGTGTAAGGAACTGCCTTCATGGCCTCTATCTCCTCAACAGTGTTGAGAGACTGTTCTTTACATAGATGAACTCCGTGTCTGAAAGGTAGAAAAACTTTCTTGGAGTTCTGCATGTTAAAACGGGCCAGAATTATATCTATGTACGAAGCTTGGGAGAGTGTTAACGAACATTTCCTATGATCTCAAATTATCTTGATCCCAAGGATATGTCTCACTTCACCTAAGTCCTTCATATCAAACTGCTTGGACATCCATGCCTTTACGTCTGATAACACTTTATTGTTGTTGTCAATCAATAGAATGTCATCTACGTAAAGCACAAGAAACACCACCGAGATTCCAGCACGTCTGCAGTACACATATTGTTCATCCAGACACTGAGTAAATCCATAGGACTGGATTACTTCATCAAACCGGATGTTCCACGATCTGGAAGTCTTCTTAAGTCCGTAAATAGACCTCTTAAGCCTGGAAACCTTATGCTCTTGTCCTTTTTCAATGAATCCCTCTGGTTGCTGCATAAAGATGGTTTACTCAAGACTTTCGTTTAGGAAAGCTGTTTTTACATCCATCTGCAAAATCTCATTATCTAAATGAGCAGCTATGGCCAAGAGAATCCCGATCAACTTAAGCATGGCTACTGGGGAGAAGGTTTTCTCATAATTGATTTCCTCTTTTTGAGTATACCCCTTCGCCACCAGCCTAGCTTTAAAGGTTTCCACCTTCCAGTCAGGTCCTGTCTTACGTTTGTAGACCCACTTGCATCCAATAGGCTTAAACCCATCAGGCAGGTCAACAAGCTCCCAGACTTGATTGTGGTCCATTGACCCCATCTCGGATATCATTGCCTTACACCAGGGTTCTGCATCTTCATCTCAGAGAGCCTCATTGTAGTTAACCAGGTTAGGTTCAGGCGCGCAGGGGACTAGGTCTGAGGCCTCTCCCACGCCAATAAACCTATCAGGATGCCTCACAACCCTCCCACTATGACAAGGCACCACCTGTGTAGGCGCATCATCTGTGATCTCATGTGCAGTGTCTGATGTATCTACTTGTGCTGGTGCATTAGGATTAGTAGTTTGTCTCATAAGCTCTTCTAGTACTATCTTACTCTTGGGTTTGTGATCTAAGATATAGTCTTCCTCTAAAAATCTAGCGTTGGTACTAACCAACACCTTCTGATATTTCAAACTATAAAACAGACTACCCTTCGTTCCCCTAGGATATCCTACAAACAGCATTAATTCTGTTCTCGCATCTAACTTAGCCGCATCTGCCTTAAGCACATGTGTTGGGCAACCCCAAATTCTGAGATATCTTAGACTAAATTTTTGCCCGTTCCACAACTCTACTGGGGTTGAAGGCACGGTTTTATATGGTACAAGATTAAGAATATACATCGTTGTTTCCAAGGCATATCCCAGAACAAACTTCAAAAATCACTATAGCTCATCATCGACCTAACCATTTCCATGAGAGTTCGATTCCTTTTTTCTGCTACACCGTTCTGCTACGGCGTGCAATGTGTAGACAACTGAAACTGAATTTTGACCTCATTGAGGTATTCTCAAATTCGTAGGACAGGTACTCCAAACCACGATCTGATCACTGTGTCTTGATACTCTTACCATGATGTTTCTCCACATCTGCCCGAAACTCTTTGAACTTACCAAAGCACTCGAACTTGTGACGCATTAGGTAAATGTACACGTACCTTAAGTAGTCATCCGTGAACATCATGAAATACTCGAACACACCTCGTGCTTGGACCGACATTAGTCCACACAAGTCAAAATGCATTAACTCTAATACTTCTTTAGCTCTATAACCTTTTGCTTTAAAATATCTCTTGGTCATCTTACCCTCCAAGTAAGATTTGTAGGTTGAATAACTGTCAATCTCTTAAAGGTCCATCATTGACCAACCTCTGAATCCTACTAAGGTTTATATGACCTAGCCTGAGATGCCAAAGGTAGGTTTGATTCATTTGAAAAGGTTTCTTTCTTTTATTAATGTTAGATAAAGAGCTATCTGTTTCAATATTTTGCACAATAGGGGAGTTAGAGTTAACCACAAACAAATTGTTAGTCAATTAACCAGAACAAATAAGTTTTCCATTTCTTCTAATAACTACAGACTCATCAGAAAAAAATAAACTTATAACTGTTTTTTAAGAGTTTAGAAACAGAAATAAGGTTCTTTATAAAACTTGGTACATAAAGACAATTAACTAACTCTAATATAAACCTTTGAAAATTTAAAGTGACCACTCCCATTGCTTCTATTGACACTCTTGTAGTGTCTCCAATGTAGATGTCCAGCTCACCCTCTCTAAGCTTTCGGGTTACTTGGAACCCCTGCAAAGAATTATAAACATTGTCAGTGGCGCCTGAATCCACACACCAAGTATCTGTGGAAATCACCGCTAAACATGTCTCAGTAATTAGGGCAGAAACTATCGTACCTTTAGGCTTTGGACAATCTACTTTCCTGTGTCCCATTTTCCCATACCTGAAGCACTTGCCTTTGGGTTTGCTCTTCTTTGCGATTTCAGGCTTTGCAGCAAGTTTCTTGGCATTCTTTTTCTTCTTATTCTTCTTGCCTTTAGGCACAGAAGAAGAACCTGAAGCCATCACTGAGACCAAAGCTTGCTTCTTCTCGTAGAAGATACCTACGGCCGTCACCGAATCAGTTAAGGGCTTGGGTAGAGTGTAAACTCTTTGGTTCATGTTCTAATTGACTAAAAAATGCTCAAAACAAGAAGGTAAACTCTGGAGGATGATATCTATCTGACCTTTTGGGTAGATTTCTCCTCCCAACACCTCTATTTTATTGATGTTCATGTGAAACACATGATCTCTCACTGATCTGCCTTCAGCCATCTTAACGTTCGTCAACTTTCTCATGGCAGCTTGCCTAGCAGTCTTACCTTGATGAGCGAACATCTCCCTCAGGTGAGCCATCAAGTTGAAGGTAGAGACCATGATATGAAGCTGATGTTACAGCACATTTTACATAGAAGCCAAAATATAGCACCGCGCCATCTCATCTGCTTTTCTCCACCTAGTATATGCATCCCTATCCTCTTGAGGAGAGTCCTAATCAGGCACATCTGGACATACTTCGGTGAGCACAAACTTGTACTGCTCTGCCGTGAGGACAATGTCCAAGTTACGACTCCAGTTGACATAATTGGTTCCAGTTAACTTATTGTCTTTCAAAATAGCAGCTAAGGGGTTGAATGTCATATCGATAAAAATTCTAAAATAAATAAACAGACAATGTTTCAGTTATTAAATCTAGAATTTCGAAATTAAGGAAATTCTATCAATTATTGACTTCCCTCAAAACAATAATCTTAATCCACTAACATCTCATTCACCGGGATTCTCCCAAGCCACGCAGTGTGGACGTTTACTCTAACCCACATTCGTTTGAGAAAAACCAAGTTCATTAACAATACTATCTGACCAAACGATCTATTGATCAGTGTAGCTGATAGTTGGTGCTTTTAACCGTACAAATAAGCAGCGTAACCTCGAGGGAGGAATATTGCATATCGTACACTAAGTGTATGCCATTACGTGACTTCTGAGTTTGTTACCTCAGGATAGTGCGCCACAGATCAAGAGGGTGTCGCATTTCTCTTAGTTAAACATAATCTAGTCATCTTACTCAGAAATTCATAATCTAGTGATATCAGGGTTGGACTCTTTTACTTTTGAATACAGAAAAACTATGGCTTGTATAAAAAACTAATATCCACAGATGACATATCATTTTGTTTCAGTATTAAATTGTTCCATTATATCATACAACTAGATAATGGGGTCTGGAAAGACACAGTAGATACCATTATTGGTTAAACAATTGATATATTAAAAGTATGCTCGTAACTGAGATAGCCAGAACATATTATGAGTATAGGTTATCGTGTGGTTTGGAAATTGGTTTATCTAGACTAATTAAATCAAACGGATATGCACGGGGCATATTGAGCACGACCAGTTTGGATAGAATTGACTTATACTTATCAGTGTAGTCAATTCGGTCTTAGTATTCAGTCACTCAATCCCGAGATTGGGATGGGTGTGAGAGTTGGATGTCGTATGCTTTGATTTGCCAAATAGTGTGGTAAATTGACGCCTATACCTCAGTAGGTTGGGTATGCGGTGTTTAGCTTCTTACGTGCCATGCTAGTCGGAGGAATCCACGTACCAGTTCACTGGGTTGATGGTGCTCCTAAGATGAGCTCGTAAGGTTTATTATACTAAACCCGGCCGGTGGACTTTATGTCTGGTATAATAAGAAGGTCGAGTGGTACTAATCTCGGATACCAAGAAGTCGATGAATTAGTTTGACAGTAAATTGATAAACTGACGAGCACTAGATCTTTAATGCGAGGAGAAAGAAGAAAATATAGTGGCGCGATGTAAAGTCATTTTTGAGCGGTAGTTCTATAATTGGTCCATTAGTGGTACGACTAATTATGCTTTTAACTAAGCGATAAGTAAATTAATTAATCCTAGAGGTTTAATTAATATTTAATTGACAAAGTGGATTAAGAAAATTAACTCTATATGAATTAATTAATCCAAAGGGTTAGATTAAATTAAATTAACGAAGTGGGTTAAAGATTTAATTCAAAAGGATAGATTGGAGTTGACTAGTCTAGGAAAGACTAAGGGGTCAAAGAAAGTCAAACTAAAAGGCCCAACTCAAAGGCCCATTAGGTCTCTTTAGAAGCTCCCTATAAATATCCCTTGTTAGGGAACTTACAAGACTTTAGAAACCTTAGAGGCATTTTAGCCTAGTAAGAGAAATAGTGGTCTAGAGAGAGAACTTCTTCCCCTACCTTGAAGTTTTCTTTCGAAGTCGACCAAGGATCTTTCTTCTTTGAGAATCCTCAAAGCCCACAACCTAGAGAATCTTAGATCACCAACTTGGGAACCGATTGATGTCATTTTTTATGATTTTTGGCCACTGGAGAAGATAAACCACAGGTGAAGATTTTGGCCGCAGGCGAAGCTAGTTTTGAGTGACGATTGGTCCTCCGTTTTAGTGGGTTTGTTAATTCCTGTTGTGTTGATCTCTAGCTTGATCTTCTTAGATCATTAGATTCTAGATCTTTGAGCAGGAACACATTCCAGACACTTTTGGTGTGGATTTTCATATTGGGTTCAGTTTCCGGGCTAAATCAGTTTCTTCAGATTCGCATGATTCTTGAAGTGGGTTTCCTTGGATTTCTTCATTTTGCCTTGGGCTACTCTGTAGACACTAGCCCACACTAGTTCGGAGTTGGATTTGTTGGTGTATGTGCCCTTTTGAGGGCTATTTATGTAAATAAACTTTGAGGGTTATTTATGTAAATAAGACATTTGTCGTTTGATTGATTACTTATATGATGAGTTAATTTCATGAAATTATATTCTTGTGCATATTGAATTCATGAAATCGATCTGCCAAAAAGAAACACTCCATGGACTTTTTGATCATGAGTGATTCTTTTGAGTAGTACTCGTACGAGGATCCTTAGACCAGAAATCACTGCATAGTCTTAAGTGAATTAGAGTGTGCTTTGACATATGCTTAACGAGACCGTAACAGGTTGCCAAGTACGGGTATGATTGGGTACACTATGAGTCACGCTAAGGTATGTAGGTGAAGTGATGGGACTACAAGTCTCTCTTAAATGAGAGATGATATCTTGGCCGCTTGATAGTGAACTGAGAAGTGCATGGCCGTGCCCAAGAAATGATAAGGGTTATCATTTGCTTGATTAAGTTCAGTGTCACTAAGAGATCAAGTAAAACGTTTAGCTATATAAGGATGATTGGTTCCATGCCTTATGCTAAACTGGATATCAGTGTAGAGGACAGTACGTAGTTTATTCGGAAGGTTGTGTTGAATCACCATTCGACCCTCCATTATGAATTGTGTAGTCATTATGTCTTGCTAGAGACCACTAATGATTTATAGATTAATTAATGAGATTAATTTATTCATTGTCAATTTGGAATGAGCCTAAAGGATCGCACATAAGTGAGTTCGATGATTCAGAATTAATTAAATTGCCTGTTATACTTAAATTGATAATATTTAATTAAATGGTTTAATTAAATATTATTGAAGAGTTTTATGGTATTAATTAAAAGTTAATTAATTACCTGGGAAGAATTGAGTTGAGCTGATAAATCAAGGGACCTAATTATGAATTAAGGTTCTTGACCCATCAGCCTGTTCCATGGATCAATGGGTTGATCCATGGTGATGGTTAAACCCAACTCAGTAAATAATTAATTAATTATTAATAATTATTATTTATTATTAAAAACAGATACTTCTCAAATCAGAGAAGTATCTGGGAGTCAGTTAAAAAAAATTTTAACTGAATTGGTTTTAAAACGTTTTATTTTATTTTGAAAAGAGAACACTCTGACTCCAAGAAAAACAGACGTTCTTCCAAAACTCTTCCCCAGAGAAAAACGTTTTCTCTCTTTGACAGGCACTTTTGGTGGTGAACGCAATCTTCCCAAAGGATCCAGGCGACTGCACAACCGATTACACGTCGAGGGTAAGACTCGATCCTCTTAGAATTTAGGCTATTCCGTAGCATAATTTAGGAAATTATGCATGCCTAGTTCCAACAGTGGTATCAAAGCCTGGTTAATTGTTTTAATTAAAAGTGTTTTAATTGAAAAATTGGGTATAAGTTTTTTTTTTGAAAAACAGTTTTAAGAAAAAAAAAATTGTTGCTGGGAATGGTCGTCGGTTTTCTGGGTAAGGTCGCCGGAGCGATTTTCTGGCCGGCCGGAAGTTCGCCGGAAAAATGCAAAGTGCTCAAAAATTGGTTTTGGCCTGAATTTTTCTGTGATTTTTGTTCTTTTATTAATGGGGAACGATTTTATGTTGATTGGGTGTCAAAAAACGTTTTGATTGCAAAATTTTGGAAAAAATTTTCTGGGTTTGCAAAACCCGCTTCGCCGGGAAAAATGTTTTTCCGTTTTGGGGTTTTGAAAGCAGCGGGCTGGTCGGAATGGCTGCTGTGTGTTTTTTTCCTCCGTTTTGATTTGCAATTGATTGGGCTGTTGTTTTGAAAACTGTTCGCCGGAAATATCCACCGATTTCTGTTTTTGGTTTTGTTTCGAAACTAGTCGGGAAGCTTGCTTTCGATTAAACTATTTGCTGGTTGTTGTTGCTGGTTATTTTTTTTATCTCCGCAGGGTGTTGGGTCATCCGTTTCGCCGGAATCCATGTTGGCGGGTTGCTTCGGTTTCATCGAAGCGGCCGCTGGGTTCGACATTGACGAGCGGAGACCGGGCTACTTCGTCTCCAAATTGCTACTAGTCTTCCTTCGATCGGCATTTGATGTCGGTTGGGAAGACCACCATCGGGGGCCAGAAATATTCTGGACACCGAAGGATTGCAGCGACGGCGGATGCCGGAGAAGGTGACCATGTCACCGGGGAAGAAGAAGGAGGCGGCGGGGGGCTGGTGCCCTAATTGGGTGAAATGACCAAATTGCCCCCGCCGCACTCTATAATCCCGGAAATGCCAGTTTTTAAAAAATTGTTTTAAAAATTGCAAAACAACCCCAGAAGTTTTAAATCTTTAAAACCCAAGCCCGAGGATTTTGTGAAATTACAGATTGGCCTCAAAATTTTCAGAAAAAACCTTAATTTTCTGAATTTTAAAATTTGAGAATATTTTAATTTATAATTTAGGATAAATTAAAAGATATTATCAGATTTTAAATTATGATAAGATAAGATTAGATTTAGATTTAATTCTTATCCTATAGAATTTTAAAATTTAAAATTTTGAAAAATTATCTTAATGAGATTAGGCTAATTAGAAATATTTAAATTTTAAAAGTAGAAAGATTATCTTAATAAAATTAGATAATTAAATGAATAAATAATTAATTAATTAATAAGATTAGTTAATTAATTATTATGTTTTATTTATTTATTCATTTTCGGAAATAATGTGTTATTTATTTAAAATGTTTAAATAATTGCACGCATTATTGGTATGACCATGCATCATTCGATTAAAATGAATGAATATGGGATTGATTAAAATTGATCATGACACGATCAATTTTAATAGTGTAAGAGTTACACAATCCTTAATTAAATGATTCGGCTTAATAAAATTGGCTTGTATGAAGCATATGCATTTGTGTGTTTTTCTATGCATGAATTAGGCTTAAAATTTATTATTTAAAATTTGGGCGTGTGAGCCATTTTATAATTGGGCCTGCGTGTCAATCAAATGATTATGTAATAGTTAGGCCCAAAAGGAGGTTCCAAAGAAGTCCATGGTGGAGCCCAGGAACGGAAGCCCAAAATGGAGGCCCAAAAGAGTTTTTTTTTTTAAAAAGGCCCTGTAATAGATTAGAGCCCAATTCATCGCATTTCCGCAATGTTATGTTTTGTGAATGAATGAAAACGAAAATGCATGTTAAGTCGATCAAACTTAAATCCCAAAAACCCAAGATTTTGCTTCCATACTTGAGGGCCCGCTTGAGCGTTGAACGTCTGGTGGACTTGGAGAGCCCAAGGGCCTCAGGTTTTCTTCGTGCGGCTGGTTGTTGCATAATAGTGCCCAACTTTATCACCACCATTAATGAGTGAAAAAACTGTTTGGGTATTAGATGCTCAACTTTATCACTACCACTTGTTATAGAAAAACTGTGTGGGTGTCTATTGATGTGATGCCTTGAGGGATGGTTTAACTTGGGAAAATTAATCCTAGCTTGACCCGATAAGTTGACTAGGGATTAATTTTGCAAAGATAGGATGGTGTCAAACATTTGGAATGTTCATCCTATCACCGAAAAGCTGCATAGTGATGCAATTGGAAATCGTTAAATTACATAGGGATGTGATTTGAACGTTGCCTACCAAAAGAGCCCAATCCCTACGATACTTGCCAAAGCAAGACTGGGATTGATTCTTTGTGGATTTTCAACCCACAATCTAGCACCAACACAAAATTGTTTGGGATTTCAATTTTGGCTATTGTGGAAAATATTTTAAAACTCATTCTAATATTTTGCATTTTCTTTTGTAGAAATGGCATTTAGTAGCACTAATACATCTAATCTCACTCTAAGAAGCATTTTGGACAAAGAAAAATTTGTTGGTCCAAACTTCTTAGATTGGGAAAGAAACTTGAGAATTGTTCTCAAACAAGAAAGGAAGCTAAATATCTTAGACACTGCTTTACCTGAACCACCTGTAAAAGCTACGGCTGCTGTTCAACGAGCGTGGGAAAAGCTGAAAAGTGATTCTGATGATGTGACCTGTCTGATGCTCGCGACTAAACAATTCATGAATTCGGAAGCGTTCCAAATTTATAGGTCACTAACGGAAATGTTCTGTGAACAAGCCCGTAACGAAAGGTTCATTACAATAAAAGCATTAATCTCGTGCAAGATGGCAAAGAGTTCATCAGTAAGCACGCATTTGATCAAGATGAAGGGGTATATTGATACCCTAGAGAGATTGAATGCATCTCTTTCTAGAGAGTTAGCCATTGACATCATCTTGGATTCACTGCCTGATGATTACAATGACTTTGTGGTAAACTACAACATGCATAACATGGAGAGGACGATTCCTGAGCTCCATGGAATGCTTAAAAATACTGAGCAAACCCTTCGGAAGGCAACGCCAGTACTTGTTGTGGAAAAAGGTAAGGGCAACAAGAGAAAGTTTAAAGGCAAGGCAAAAGTTGCTGAAAACAAGAAGCCTCGCAGTAAGACTGCTCCTAAGGCTCAGCCTCAAACTCCTCCTGCTAAGAAAAATGCTCAGAAGGACGCAGTATGTTTCCATTGCAATCAGAAGGGGCATTGGAGAAGAAACTGCAAGCTGTTTATTGAAGAGAAGAAACAAAATCCTTCGGCTTCAGGTATTTTTGTTATTGAAATTAATCTTTCTATGTCCACCTCATGGGTATTAGATACAAGATGTGGGGCTCATATTTGTACTAATGTGCAGGGACTGAGCAATAGAAGGATGACAAAGAAAGGCGAAGTAGATCTCCGAGTGGGCAACGGGGTAAGAGTTGCAGCTGTTGAAGTTGGAGATTACACTTTGTCTTTGCCTTCCAGTTTAAACATTGTTTTAGAGAATTGTTATTATGTACCTACTATGAGTAGGAATATTATTTCAATTTCTTGTTTGGATATTAAAGGATTTCGTTTTCTTATTGGTAATAAATCGTTGTCTTTATATCAAAAAGATATTTTATATGGAGTTGCAAATTTGTGCAATGGCCTATATATCTTGGATTTGACCCAAGAAAAACCGGTATATAACATTGAAAAGAAAGCCAAATTAATTCAATCTGATTTAAGTCCAACATATCTGTGGCACTGTCGTCTAGGCCATGCAAATGAGAAGAGAGTTCAAAGACTTCATAAGGATGGAGTGCTTGGTTCATTTGATTTCGAATAATATGACACATGTGAACCCTGTTTGCAAGGCAAAATGACAAAGAGTCCTTTCAGCAAGAAAGGCGAGAGGACTAGTGAGCTATTGGCTCTAATACATACAGATGTACGTGGACCGAAGAGCACACAAGCCAAAGGTGGATTTGAATACTTTGTGACTTTTACCGATGACTATAGTAGATATGGTTATGTCTACTTAATGAGGTATAAAAATGAAACTTTTGAAAAGTTTAAAGAGTTTAAAAATGAAGTAGAAAATCAGTTAGATAGAAGGATTAAGGCTATTCGCTCCGATCGAGGAGGTGAATACCTTAGTGATGATTTCGATGGCTATCTAAAACAGTGTGGAATTGTTTCACAGCTGACTCCACCAGGAACACCTCAATGGAATGGTGTATCCGAGAGGAGGAATCAGACCTTATTAGATATGGTTCGATCTATGATGGGCCAAGCGACTCTCCCTATGTCCTTTTGGGGTTATGCCCTCCTTTTAGCTGCCTACTTACTAAATCGTATTCCATCTAAGGCAGTAGATAAGACTCCATATGAGATGTGGACGGGTCAAAAACCCTAGATGTCATATCTACGAGTTTGGGGTTGTCAAGATCATGTAAAGCGTTTACAAAGTAGTAAGCTTGAACCTAAAACTGACAAATGCCTGTTTGTGGGATATCCTAAGGAAACTAAAGGATATCAATTCTACAATCCAATTGAGAACAAAGTGTTTGTTGCTCGAGGAGCCACTTTCTTAGAGAAAGATTTTCTCTACAAGAAAGATAGTGGGAGTAGAATAGAACTCGAAGAAGTTCCAGAACCACAAGAGAATGTAGAACGATCTACAGAAACTGGGATGGAAGTTGACATGGGAACTCATGAAGATGAGCAGCCTGAGTCAACAACACAAGAACCTAGAAAGTCTAGTAGATCTCGTCATGAACCCGAGAGATACGGATTTCTCGTGACTGACGATCAAGATTTGATCTTGGTGGACTCTAATGAGCCCGTGAACTACAAACAGGTTTTAGAAAGTCCAGATTCAGATAAATGGCTACAAGCAATAGAATCTGAAATGCAATCCATGAGGGACAATAATGTTTGGACTTTGATTGATCCTCCTGTTCAGGCAAAGGTTGTCGATTGCAAATGGATTTTCAAGTTAAAACCTGGCGGGATCTTTAAGGCACGACTAGTGGCTAAAGGTTTCAGACAGACTCATGGTATAGACTATGATGAAACCTTCTCCCCTGTCGTGATGCTCAAGTCCATTCGGACTATGCTCGCCATAGCTGCATATTATGACTATGAGATATGGCAGATGGATGTTAAGACGACTTTCCTGAATGGAAACCTACTCGAGGATGTTTATATGAAACAACCCAAGGGATACATCGATCAAGAGCATCCAAATCGTGTATGCAAGCTTGAGAGGTCCATCTACGGACTAAAGCAAGCATCTCGGAGTTCGAATCTTCGTTTTGATGAGGCAGTAAAAGGTTACGGCTTCATAAAGAACGAAGATGAGCCTTGTGTTTACAAGAAGGTTAGTGGGAGCAAGATATTTTTCCTTGTCCTATATGTGGACTACATCCTACTCATAGGAAATGACATTCCCATGATGAAAGACATCAAACAATGGTTGGGGACTGTATTTTCTATGAAAGACTTAGGAGAAGCCGAAATGATACTAGGTATCAAGATCTATAGAGATAGGTCAAAAAGGCTTCTGGGACTAAGTCAAGAAGGGTACATAGAAAAGATATTGAAAAGATTCAATATGTCTAACTCCAAAAATTGTAAGGTACCATTTAGACATGGACTTCTCTTGAAGAAGAACCAAGGTCCTTCAACAAGAGAGGAGAGGGATACAATGAGTAGAGTACCATATGCTTTGGCAATAGGATCTATCATGTATGCCATGTTATGTACCCGCCCGGATGTCGCACATGCACTGAGCATGACTAGCAGATACAACCAATATCCAGGAACAGATCATTGGACTGCAGTCAAAGCAATCCTAAATTACTTACGAAGAACTAAAGGATTAATGCTGGTCTATGGAGGATAAGAACAGCTCATTGTACAAGGTTACACTGATGCTGCTTTCCAAACAGATCAAGATGACATGAAGTCACAATCAGGCTATGTGTTTAGTCTGAATGGCGGTACAATAAGTTGGAAAAGCTCAAAGCAAGATACAACAGCCGATTCTACAACTGAGTCTGAGTATATTGCTGCATCAGATGCTGCAAAAGAAGCTTTTTGGTTAAGAAAGTTCGTGTCAGACATCGGAGTGATACCGAGTATCCAAGATCTGATAGAACTTTTCTGTGACAATAACGGGGCCATCGCACAAGCTAATGAGCCTCGGTCACACCAGAAAACCAAACATATACTCAGAAGGTTTCACCTCATCCGAGAGATCATTGATCGAGGAGATATGGAAGTGTGCAAAATAGGGTCAGACGACAATGTAGCAGATCCTCTGACAAAAGCTCTACCGCAGTCAAAGTTTCATAGACATGTAATAGAGCTTGGTCTTAAACAGTTTAGAACATAGCCCTTCAACGGGCAAGTGGGAGATTGTTGGTGTTTGTGCCCTTTTGAGGGCTATTTATGTAAATAAACTTTGAGGGTTATTTATGTAAATAAGACATTTGTCGTTTGATTGATTATTTATCTGATGAGTTAATTTCATGAAATTATATTCTTGTGCATATTGAATTCATGAAATCGATCCGCCAAAAAGAAACACTCCATGGACTTTTAGATCATGAGTGATTCTTTTGAGTAGTACTCGTACGAGGATCCTTAGACCAGAAATCACTGCATATTCTTAGGTGAATTAGAGTGTGCTTTGACATATGCCTAACGGGACCGTAACAAGTTGCCAAGTACGGGTATGATTGGGTACACTATGAGTCACGCTAAGGTATGTAGGTGAAGTGATGGGACTACAAGTCTCTCTTAAATGAGAGATGATATCTTGGCCGCTTGATAGTGAACTGAGAAGTGCATGGCCGTGCCCAAGATGGTTCCATGCCTTATGCTATATAAGTTCAGTGTCATTAAGAGATCAAGTAAAACGTTTAGCTATATAAGGATGATTGGTTACATGCCTTATGCTAAACTGGATATTAGTGTAGAGGACAGTACGTAGTTTATTTGGAAGGTTGTGTTGAATCACCATTCGACCCTCCATTCTGAATTGTGTAGTCATTATGTCTTGCTAGAGACCACTAATGATTTATGGATTAATTAATGAGATTAATTTATTCATTGTCAATTTGGAATGGGCCTACAGGATCGCACATAAGTGAGTTCGATGATTCAGAATTAATTAAATTTCCTGTTATACTTAAATTGATAATATTTAATTAAATGGTTTAATTAAATATTATTTAAGAGTTTTATGGTATTAATTAAAAGTTAATTAATTACCTGGGAAGAATTGAGTTTAGCTTATAAATCAAGGGACCTAATTGTGAATTAAGGTTCTTGACCCATCAGTCTGATCCATGGATCAATGGGTTGATCCATGGTGTTGGTTAAACCCAACTCAGTAAATAATTAATTAATTATTATTAATTATTATTTATTATTAAAAACAGATACTTCTCAAATAAGAGAAGTATCTGGGAGTCTGTTAAAAAAATTTTAACTGAATTGGTTTTAAAACGTTTTATTTTATTTTGAAAGAGAACACTCTGAATCCAAGAAAAACATACGCTCTTCCAAAACTCTTCCCCAGAGAAAAATGTTTTCTCTCTTTCACAGGCACTTTCGGTGGTGAACGCAATCTTCCCAAAGGATCCAGGCGACTGCACAACCGATTACGCGTCGAGGGTAAGACCCGATCCTCTTAGAATTTAGGCTATTCCGTAGCATAATTTAGGAAATTATGCATCCCTAGTTCCAACAGGATTGGAGTTATTCTACGGATTTCTTGTGGAAATCACAAGCAAAGATTTGGTTTTTCTTATTGCGTTGGACTTCGCTTCATGGGTATAACCTTTAATCCTTCCGCTTTTAATTAAAGGTGTAATCTCTGTGCGTTAGATGTCGATTTAATAAATTAAATAAGTATAAGCCTAGATCCATTCATGGAAAAATGAATTTGAGCCTAAGTTTTGTCGAAAGCTTCCGATTCTGGAATGCAATGCACAAAAGTGAGGTTTTCGATTTAGCCCAAGCTTGTTCTGTTTTCCTTCAAAATGGTATCATAGCGAGTGTTTCGGCTTTATACTTGTTTGATTTATTACACGGCTTTATTTTGGTATTATTATTTTTGTCAAAATGTTTAAACAAGTGGTTATTAGTTTTCTGGCTATTATGGTAGAATTTTATTTTTCATTCATAAACCCTGGGACATGTCCGGGCTCGTATTGTTTTTTAATGAAAATGTCTGTAATAGTAATAACCACGAGATGGAAGCCGTGTAGGATTAGAAAAATCTTGTAGTAGGATTCGATCTAATCATGTCATCTTTAAATTCCTAGAAAAATGCCTTTGTATATAGGAATTTATGTATTATGACGAAGACGTTATAGTGGGTAACTTATATTCGCGGGTTTTAGTTTCTCGTAATTTTGGGTGATTCCTAATTACGTAGAAAACTGAGAAAACCTGGCCGAATCAAGAGGAATCCAAATAACGAGTGGGAGCGATATGACGGGACGTGTCACCGAAGCATCAAGGAATCAAGGATAGAGAAGGCCATAATAGTCAGGAAATTTTAATTTCTTTAATTTCCCGAATTTATGTCCTTTCATTGATTGTGTGTTTTTCATTTTATTTAGCATAAATGAAAACCAAACCAAAACGCTTTAAAAGTAAAGTGCAATTAACTAAGGTAGATTATTCGCATATTAAAACTCCAACGGTTTTATGGGTGCGAATATCCTTTGTTAAGATATTGTATGTTAAAATGGAAAACTCCACAAAGTTAAAAATCTAAGTGGGAGCGGGTTGGTAAATATCCCCATGGCCTCCATTACGGATTCATATGTGATGTGGGTTAGACCGATGCACTGGCCAAGGGCCTTCTTCCCTACGGATAAGTCTTTAACCTCGAGATATCACTAGATTGAATTTCTAAAGGGATGACTATAGCAAGTTTAATTGGAGAAAGTTGCGACACCCTCGCTAACCGAGGCTCATTAGTATCCTAAGTAACAAGCTTAGAAGTCACGTAATGGAAAACACATAGTGTACCATTTATAGTATTCCTCCTAAGAGGTTACGCTGCTTATTGAGTATGGCTAAAATTATCGACTATTAATTTAATTCATTATAAGATCGTTGGACAGATAATGGAATTAATGAACTTCGGTTCTTCTTAAATGAATGTGGGTTGGCGTATACGTTCACCCAACGTGAGCTGCATTAATCCCAGTGTGAGAGAGGTCGGTAGAAGAATGTATTGTTTTAAGGATATCAATATTTTCAAAAAAGTATACTGAAACTTGACTATTTTTTCAGTTGTTGATCTGTCATTCAACCCGCTAGCTGTCATTTTGAATTAGAACAAACTTACGGGTCTAAATTACATTGACTGGAAACCTAACCTGGACATTATTCTTACCACTGAGGGTTATAAGTACGTGCTCACTGAGGAGTGTCGCCTTAAGCCCAGCGATGATGCCACCCCTGAGCAGCGAGAGCCATATACGAGGTGGCAGAAAGCTGATGAGATGACCCGGTGCTACATCTTGGCTTCTATGTTGAGTGTACTGCAGCAACAGCATGAGTTGTTTACCTCAGCCTATGATATGATGCTCAACCTCAGGGAGATGTTTGGACATCAGGGCAGAGCAGCCAAGCAGTCAGCTATGAGAAAACTCATGAATGCTATGATGGCTAAAGGCACTTCAGTCAAGGATTACGTGCTGGACATGATGAGCTGCATCGATGAGATTGAGTTATTGGGAGGTGACATTGATGGAGAGACCCAGGTTGATATCATCCTCCAGAGCTTGCCCTCCAGTTTTGAGCAGTTTCGGTAGAACTACAATATGGAAATCTCTCATATTCACTTTCTAAGCTCATGACTGCATTGGTGTCTACTGAGGGCCTCTTCGCAGAGAAAAAGCAAGCCTTGGCTACTGTTAGTCCCTCAGGTTGCTCTGCTGGGCCCAAAGACAGGAAGCAAAAGAGGAAGAGAGGCCAGAAAGTAGGAGCTGCTGATCATGGACCCAAGGCCGGCATTGCCAAGAAGCATAAGCGAAAAAGCAAATGCTTTAGATGTGGCAAAGTAGGACATTGGAAGAAGGACTGCGCAAAGCCTCGAGGTATGTGTAAATTTTCTTAGTTACTGAGACGTGTTTAGCGGCGATTCTCACAGATACTTGGTGTGTGGATTTGGGAGCCACTGATCATGTTTGTAATTCTTTGCAGGGGTTCCAAGTGACCCAGCTGCTTAGAGATGGAGAGTTGCAGGTCTATTTTGGTGATAGTACCAGAGTTTCTGTTGTTGCAGTGGGAGTTTTATGTCTTTATTTTTCAGACTCTATTTTACATTTGGGAGATTATCTTTATGTACCCAGTTTTTAGAAGAATTTGCTTTCAGTTTCTAAACTTTTGTTGGGTGGTTATAAGTGTGTTTTTTTTGATAATTCTGTTTTTATTAGAGAAGGCCAGAAGCTTATATGTTTTGGTACATTGGTTGACAATCTGTTTTTAATCAAGACATACTCTCCAGTAATGCAAAACATAGAAACCAATAACTCACCACCGAACCATAGTAAGATAAAGGAGTCTTCCCCCTTGAATCAAACTTATCTTTAGCACCTGACACTCGGTCACATCAACCTTAGTAGGATTCAAAGGTTAGTCAATAATGGGTCTTTGGACTCATTGGATATTGACAGCTATCTGAGCTATGAGTCCTGCTTGGAGGGTAAAATGACTAAGAGGCCTTTCAGGGCAAAGGGGTATAGGGCCAAGGAGGTTTTAGAGTTGATTCATTCTGACATGTGTGGGCCTATGTCAGTTCAGGATAGAGGTGGTTTGCGTATTTCATGACTTTCACGGATGATTACTCTAGATATGGATACATATACCTGATGTGCCATAAGTCTGAATGCTTTGGTAAGTTCAAAGAGTTTAAGGCTGAGGTGGAGAACCATCGGGGTTAAAGTATCAAGACCTTGCGATCTGATCGCGGTGGTGAATACCTCTCTAATGAATTTAGGTCCTATTTGTCGGAGGAGGGTATTCAGACCCAGTTGTCTGCACCTGGCACATCCCATCAGAATGGTGTAGCAGAGAGGAGGAACAAGACTCTTATGGATATGGTTAGATCGATTATGAGTTATAGTGAGTTGCCTACCTCTTTTTGGGGTTATGCCTTAGAGACAGCGTGTTATCTTCTTAATCTCGTGCCATCTAAATCTATGCCTACAACACCCCTAGAGTTGTTGACTGGGCGAAAGCCTACTCTAAGACATCTCAGGATTTGGGGTTGTCCAGCACATGTGCTCGAGGCAGATGCAGGTAAGTTAGATTCGAGATCAAAGGTTATGCTATTTGTAGGCTACCCCAAAGAAATGAGAAGTGGTCTATTTTATAGTCCTCAGGATCATAAGGTGGTGGTGAGCATCAATGCCAGATTTCTTGAGAAGGACTATATTTTAGATCACAAGTCAAGCAGCAAGGCAGTATTGAAAGAGCTTAGAAGTCAGTCCATTATTCCAGATGCACAAGTACAGGAAGACACACCACAAGAGACTGCACACACTATCACAAATGATGCTCTTACACAGGTTGCGCCTCGTCGTAGTAGGAGGGTTACTAGATAGCCCGAGAGGTACATGGGTTTGGGTGAGTCTTCGGAATTTATCCCTGGTGCTCATTAACCAGATCCAGTTACCTACAATAAGGCTCTCCAGGATAAAGGTGCACATTATTGGCAGAGAGCGATGATTGCTGAGATGGGTTCTATGGACTCAAATCAAGTCTGGGAGCTGGTAGACCTTCCTGAAGGGTTTTGACCTATTGGGTGCAAATGGGTCTATAAGCAAAAGAGAGGATCTGAAAGGAGGGTTGAGACCTTCCAGTATAGGCTTGTGGTGAGGGGGTATACTCAGAAAGAGGGTATCGATTATGAGGATACCTTTTCTCGGTACCTATGCTTAAGTCGATCTGGATTCTATTGGCCACAACTGCTAATATGGACTAAGAGATTTGGCAGATAGACGTCAAGACAGCTTTCATTAATGAAAGTTTTGAGGAAACCATCCTTGTGCAGCAACCAGAGGGTTACATTGTTCAGGGCCAAGAGCACAAGGTATGCAGGCTTAGGAGGTCCATTTATGGACTTAAGCAAGCATCCAAATCTTGGAACATCCATTTTGACGAGGTTATCCAATCCTATAGATTCACTCAGTGTCCGGATGAGCCGTGTGTTTATCGCATGCGTGATGGCGATATGGTGGTGTTCCTCGTACTTTACGTAGATGACATCCTTCTGATTGGCAACAGCAAGAAAGTGTTGTCAGACGTAAAGGCATGGTTGTCCAGGCAATTTGATATGAAGGATTTGGAAAAGGCTGGACATATCCTTAGAATCAAGATTATTCGAGATTGTAGGATGCGTTCTCTGACTCTCTCTCAGTCATCCTACATAGACACAATTCTGGCCCGTTTTAACATGCAGAACTCCAAGAAGGGTTCACTACCTTTCAGGTATTGGGTGCATTTGTCTAAGGAGCAGTGTCCCAAGACTGCTAAGGAGATAGATGCCATGCAGGTGGTACCCTATGCTTCATGTATGCTATGTTATGTACAAGGCCTGATATTTGCTTTGCCTTTGGCATGGTTAGCAGATATTAGAGTAACCCTGGGAAGGCCTACTGGGAGGCAGTAAAATACATTCTCAAGTACTTGCGCAGGACGAAAAATTATGTCCTAGTTTATAGAGTGCAAAAGTTTGTACCACTGGGTTACACAGATTCGGACTTTCAAGGTGATATGGACAAGAGTAAGTCTACCTCTGGGTTTGTGTTTACTCTAGGAGGTGGATCCATAGTATGGTGGAGTGTCAAGCAGAAATGCATGGCGGACTCCACCATGGAAGCTGAGTACGTTGTCGCATCAGAGGCAGCGAAAGAAGCTGTATGGCTCCAAAACTTCCTGGTGGACTTGGATGTGGTTCTTGAGTTGCCTAGGTCTATCACAGTTTATTGTAATAACAATGATGCAGTTGCTAACTCGAGGGAACCACGAGACCACAAAGCGAGTAAACACATAGAACGCAAGTACCACCTGATACGAGAGATCATAAGAAGAGAAGACATGATCTTGGCCAAGATAGCATCAGATGAAACCTTGCAAATTGTTTCACAAAGCCATTGACCCCAAAGGTCTTTGAGAGACATGTGGAAGGCATGGAAATCAGATTCTTGAGGGAGGCGTGTGAGTGAGCTTAAAGGTGTTCCGTAGATTTCATTATGACAGCAGTGTAATAGCGGGTTGGACAGTTTTGTACCTCTTAGCATAGCTTCGAGTATTAGTGGGAGATTGTTCGTTTTGAATACAGAAAAGTTGTGGCTTGTATAAAAAACTAATATCCACAGATGACATATCATTTTGTTTCAGTATTAAATTGTTCCATTATATCATACAACTAGATAACGGCGTGTGGAAAGACACATTAGATACCGTTATTGGTTAAAGTATTGATATATTAAAAGTATACTCGTAACTGAGATAGTCTGAACATACTATCGGTATAGGTTATCGTGTGGTTTGGAAATTGGTTTATCTAGACAAATTAAATCACACGGATGTGCCCGGGGCATATTGAGCACGACCAGTTTGGATAGAATGGACTTATACTGATCGGCGTAGTCAATTCGGTCATAGTATTCAGTCTCTCAATCCCGAGATTGGGATGGGCGTGAGAGTTGGATGTCATATGCTTTGATTTGCCAAAGAGTGCGGTCAATTGAGGCCTATACCTCGGTAAGATGGGTATGCGGTGTTTAGCTTCTTACGTGCTGTTGCTAGACGGAGAAATCCACGTACCAATTCACCGGGTTGATGGTGCTCCCGAGATGAGCTTGTAAGGTTTATTATACTAAATATGGCCGGTGGACTTTATGTCAGGTATAACAAGAAGGTCGAGTGGTACTAATCTCGGATACCAAGAAGTCGGTGAATTAGTTTGTCAGTAAATTGATAAACCGATGAGCACTAGATCTTTAATGTGGGGAGATAGAAGAAAATATAATCGGATACCAAGAAAATATAATGGCGCGATGTAATGTCTTTTTTGAACAGTAGTTCCATAATTGGTCTGTTAGTAGTACGACTAATTATGTGTTTGACTAATTGATAAAGTGAATTAATTAATCCTAGAGGTTTAATTAATATTTAATTGACAAAGTGGATTAAGAAAATTAATTCTACATGAACTAATTAATCCAAAGGGTTTAATTAAATTAAATTAACGAAGTGGGTTAAAGATTTAATTCAAAATGATCTGTAAGAGTTGACTAGTCTAGGAAATACTAAGGGATCAACAAAAGTTAAACTAAAAGGCCCAACTCAAAGGCCCATTAGGTCTCCTTAGAAGCTCCCTATAAATATCCCTTGTTAGGCAACTTACAAGACATTAGAAACCTTAGAGGCATTTTAGCCTAGTAAGAGAATGAATGGTCTACAGAGAGAACTTCTTCCCCTACCTTGAAGTTTTCTTCCGAAGTCGACCAAGGATCTTTCTTCTTCGAGAATCCTCAAAGCTCACAACCTAGAGAATCCTAGATCACCAACTTGGGGACCGATCGACGTCATTTTTTAAGATTTC
The DNA here is from genome assembly GCA_030378225.1 of Knoxia roxburghii. Taxonomy (NCBI): domain Eukaryota; kingdom Viridiplantae; phylum Streptophyta; class Magnoliopsida; order Gentianales; family Rubiaceae; genus Knoxia; species Knoxia roxburghii. The sequence continues at coordinate 35,214,326 of CM059415.1, read as the reverse complement.
TGGCCACCGGCGAAGCTAGTTTTGAGTGGCGATTGGTTTTCCATTTTGGTGGGTTTGTTAATTCTTGTTGTGTTGATCCTCTAGCTTGATCTTCTTAGATCGCTAGAGTCTAGATCGATGAGCAGGAACACATTCCAGACACTTTTGGTGTGGATTTTCATATTGGGTTCAGTTTCCGGGCTAAATTTCTTTCTTCAGATTTGCGTGATTCTTGAAGTGGGTTTCTTAGGATTTCTTCATCTGGCCTTGGGCTACTCTGTAGACACTAGCACAGACTAGTTAGGAGTTGGATTGGAGTTATTCTTCGGATTTATTGTGGAAATTACAAGGAAAGATTTGGTTTTTCTTATTGCATTGGACTTCGCTTCAAAGGTATAACCTTTAATCTTTCCGCTTTTAATTAAAGGTGTAATATTTGTGCATTAGATGTCGATTTAATAAATTAAATAAGTATAAGCCTAGATCCGTTCACGGGAAAATTAATTTGAGCCTAAGTTTTGTCAAAAGCTTCCGATTCTGGAATGCAATGCACGAAAGTGAGGTTTTCGATTTAGCCCGGGCTTGTTCTGTTTTCCTTTAGACTCATCCGAATGGATGAAGACCCTAATTCCAATGCGCAAGCCCACCCACATCGCATGTGAACTCGTAATGGTGGCCATGGGGATATTAAACTAACATGCTCCTACTTAGATTTCCAAATTGAGGATTTTTTCGATTTTCATATGCAATTAACTAACCCTAAGTTATGTGCAACCATAAAACCATCATGCTTTAAAATCATGCATTTAAAATACAACAAAAAAAAAAGAAAAAAGATTAAAACAACAAATACAGGGAAATAAATGGGAAAATTAAATTTCCCGACTATCATGGTTTTAATCGCTTCCATCTTCTCCCGTGATCTCGTGTCCTACCACGCAACTCGATGGATTGAGTCTTGATCTTGAAAAATGAAAACTGGAGAAAAATGGGCCAAAAATGCGACCCGAACGGGCAGCATGCGCGTGCGGCGTGCTTTGTGTACGCCGTGCGCAGCAGTTGCTGCACGCTGCTACCGCGTTGTTGCACCGCGCGGCAGCACCGCTGCTGCTGCTGGTGGTTGCCTGCGGTGACTCCCGCCGGCGAGTTGTCATCGGTGCCAATCCCTCATTCACTTTTTCCCACACTATTTGATCTTCTTGCAATTTGTTATGGGTTTTCCTGGGTTTCAACGAATTAACGATAACCCAAAACCCACGAATTCAAGTTGCCCACCATAACGCCTTTCATTACAATAATTAATTCTCTTATTACAAGGCTTGCTAGGAAAATTAAATAATCGAAATTACATAGAACAAATTCTACTACAGATTTGATCCAATCCTACACGGCTTCCAGCACATGGTTATACTATTACAAACATTCATAATAAAATCAAATCCGGACATGTCCCGGAGTTTAATTAAAATCCATACAAGTGTAACCCTAATAGTCGGGATTTCTTAACCACCTTCAAATAAAACCATGTAATAACTCGAACAAGCACAAAACCAAAAACCAGGCTTTGACTCCAATTGAAAGATTATTTGCCTGGGCCCAGCTGGAAACTTACTTTCGTGCTATGCATTCTAGAATCGCAATCTTCGGCAAGGCCTGGACTCTAGCCCAATTGCTATTCCAACCCTTGCTTGAAATAACATTGCTCAGGATCTGGGTTTGCACTTATTCTATTTATCACGCAACAAAAATTCTTAACTAAGCGGAAACATAAGAATTATACCTTTCACGCGTGTACTCAGGTGATTCTCTATTATGCCTCAAGACTTTGCTTGTATGCTGTGTGGGCAGCAATCTAACTAGCAATTTGATCATGTAATCACCACAATCCACTTGCCAGAAAGTTCCAGCACCGCTGCACCTGACACATACAAAAATGCACCGCCCGGAGAGAGAGAAAGCTACTCAGGCCACCAAACTTTTGGACAAAATTGGCAGCCCAAAAAGCTCAAAAAATTCGAAATTAAGAGAGGGAGAATTTTTCTCTCAAGAATTTTCTCTCTCTAGATTCTTGAATTATGAATCTATTGAATTGTATATCTTGAATAGCTAATCCCTTGTCTATATATAGAGTTACAAGAGAGGCCCCAAGTTGGTTTATGATTGGTCTTCCTAATTGGTTTAGGTAATTAATTAGTTTCTAAATCCAATTAGGTAACCAATCTAATAGGATAGACCAAATCCCATTAGATTTCCCAATCTATAGGATTTTCTAATTCTAATTGAATTTTAAGACTTAATTAATTAATTAAATAATTCCACTTTGTTAATTACTAAATTAACCCTTAGGAATAATTAATCAATTAATTAATTCTACCTATTCAATTAACCCATTACAAAATTAATCTTACCACTAACGGATTAATTTTGGCAATACCACCCACACCAGAATTGCTTCCGGAACAACTTAATTAATTTATTCATAATCTCCCTACATAAAAGATATAGTTCTCGTTAATTTATTAATTTACCTTTTTACTATATCGGACATAAGTCCACCAGCTGGGTTTAGTATAATAAACATAACGAGCTCATCTCGGGAGCACCATCACCCCGGACGCACCGGTACATGGTTTCCTTTCGACAAGCAGCAACACACCAAGCAACTAAACACGCACACCCAGCCTACCGAGATTATTAGCCACAATAGACCTCACCCATTGGTAGATCAAAGTCCACTATGTCTAATCCTCATGCCAGCTCGAGTCTAGGGATTTAGAGATAGAATACAAGGATCGATTTGTTTATTAAATCAGTAAAAGACAAATCATTCCTAAGAGTCAAGTTCAATATGCCCCGGGCATATCTATATGATTCAATTAGTTTAGACAAACTAATTATCTGAATCACATAATAACCTAGACCGACAGTTTGTCCAAAGCTGTCTCGGTTACGAACCTCATTTATATATTATGTCTTTCAACCAATGATGAGATCTACTGTGTTGCACCAGACACTCATCATCTACTTACATAATATAAATGGACATAAAAATGCACAACAAAATATAATTGAAACACAAATCGATATATTAAACTGGGAAACTGTACAATACAAGCATAGCTTATGTATTCTACTCCAACAATCTCCCACTAATACTTAAGCTGTGCTTTAAGTATACAACTACATGCAATCCTACCCAATCTGCTGCTATCTATCTAGAAAAACTGTCAAGGCTCTCCTAAGCATCTGATCCCCATGCCCTTCACCTGAGCCTCAAAGACTTTTGAAGTTAATGTTTTCGTGAATGGATCTGCAAGGTTATCCTCTGATGCTATCTTAGCCATGACCACGTCTACCCTCTTTACGATGTCTCGTATCAAGTGGTACTTGCGCTGTATATGTTTACTCGCCTTGTGGGCTCATGGTTCCTTCGAGTTTGCTACTGCACCGTTGTTATCACAATATACCGTGATAGACCGCTGCAAACCAGGAATCACATCTAAGTCCACTAGGAAGTTCTTGTGCCATACTGCTTCTTTCGCTGCCTCTGATGCGGTAACGTACTTAGCCTCCATGGTAGAGTCTGCCACGCATTTCTGCTTGACACTCCGCCAAACTATGGCTCCACCTCCCAGAGTAAACACATACCCTGAGTTAGACTTGCTCTTGTCCTTGTCGCCTTGGAAATCTGAATCTATGTAACCTCGGGGTACCAGCTCATGCGCCTGATAGACCAGAACTTGGTCCCTCGTTCTGCGCAAATACTTGAGAATGCATTTTACTGCCTCCCAATGAGCTTTCCCGGGGTTACTCTGATATTTGCTGACCATGCCAACGGCATAACAGATATCAGGCCTCGTACACAACATGGCATACAAGAGACTTCCTACTGCCGAAGCTTACGGAACTGTCTTCATGGACTCTATCTCCTCAACAGCCTTAGGAGACTGTTCTTTAGATAGATGCACTCCGTGTCTGAAAGGTAGAAAACCTTTCTTGGAGTTCTGCATGTTAAAACGGGCCAGAATCGTGTTTATGTATGAAGCTTAGGAGAGCGTTAACGAACGTTTCCTACGATCTCGAATAATCTTGATCCCAAGGATATGTCCCGCTTCCCCTAAGTCCTTCATATCAAATTGCTTGGACAACCATGCCTTTACGTCTGATAACACTTTCTTGTTGTTGCCAATCAATAGAATGTCATCTACGTAAAGCACAAGAAACACCACTGAGTTTCCATCACGTCTGTGATATACACATTGCTCATCCGGACACTGAGTAAATCCAAAGGACTGGATTACTTCATCAAACCGGATGTTCCAAGATCTGGATGCCTGCTTAAGTCCATAAATAGACCTCTTAAGCCTGCAAACCTTATGCTCTTGGCCTTTTTCAATGAATCCCTCTGGTTGCTGCATAAAGATGGTTTCCTCAAGACTTCCATTTAGGAAAGCTGTCTTGACATCCATCTGCCAAATCTCATAATCCATATGAGCAGCTATGGCCAAGAGAATCCGGATCGACTTAAGCATGGCTACCGAGGAGAAGGTTTCCTCATAGTCGATTCCCTCTTTCTGAGTATACCCCTTCGCCACCAGCCTAGCTTTAAAGGTTTCCACCTTCCCGTCAGATCCTCTCTTACGTTTGTAGACTCACTTGCATCCAATGGGCTTAAACCCATCAGGCAGGTCCACAAGCTCCCAGGCTTGATTGTGGTCCATTGACCCCATCTCGGATATCATTGCCTTACGCCAAGATTCTGCATCTTTATCTCGAAACGCCTCATTGTAGTTAACTGGGTCAGGTTCAGGCATACCTGGGACTAGGTCTGAAGCCTCTCCCATGCCAACGAACCTGTCTGGCTGTCTCACAACCCTCCCACTACGACGAGGCACCGCCTGTGTAGGCGCATCATCTGTGATCTCATGCGCAGTGTGTGGTGTATCTACTTGTGCTGGTGCATTAGGATTAGTAATTTGTCGTCTAAGCTCTTCTAGTACTATCTTACTCATGGGCTTGTGGTCTAAGACATAGTCCTCTTCTAAAAATCTAGCGTTGGTACTTACCACCACTTCTGATCTTTAGGACTATAGAATAGACAACCTTTCGTCCCTCTAGGATATCTTACAAACAGCATTAATTCTATTCTTGCATCTAACTTAGCCGTATCTGCCTTAAGCACATGTGCTGGGCAGCCCCAAATTCTGAGATGTCTTAGACTGGGCTTCTGCCCGTTCCACAACTCTACTGGGGTTGAAGGCACGGTTTTAGATGGTACAAGATTAAGAATATACATTGCCGTTTCCAAGGCATATCCCCATAACGAACTTGGCAAATCACTATAGCTCATCATGGACCTAACCATTTCCATAAGAGTTCGGTTCCTCCTTTCTGCTACACCATTCTGCTGTGGCGAGCCAGGTGCAGACAACTGAGACTGAATTCCTACCTCAGTGAGGTAATATCAAAATTCATGGGACAGGTACTCCCCACCACGATCTGAACGCAGTGTCTTGATACTCTTACCATGATGCTTCTCCACATCTGCCCGAAACTCTTTGAACTTGCCAAAACATTCGGACTTGTGGCGCATTAGGTAAATGCATCCGTACCTAGAGTAGTCATCCGTGAACTTCACGAAATACTCATATCCCCCTCGTGCCTGGACCTTCATAGGTCCACACAAGTCAGATTGAATCAACTCTAATACTTCTTTAGCTCTATAGCCTTTTGTTTTAAAAGGTCTCTTGGTCATCTTACCTTCCAAGCAAGATTCGTAGGTTACATAACTGTCAATATCTAATGAACCCAAAGGTCCATCATTGACCAACCTCTGAATCCTACTAAGGTTTATATGACCTAGCCTTAGATGCCAAAGATAGGTTTGATTCATTTCAGAAGGTCTCTTCCTCTTATTTATGTTAGATTCTGAGCTATCTATTTCTATGTTTTGCGCAACAGGGGAGTTAGAGTTAACCACAAACAAATCGTCTACCAATGAACCAGAACAAATAAGTTTTCCATTTCTTCTAATAACAACACAGTCATCAGAAAAAATAAACTTATACCCGTTCTTCAAGAGTTTAGAAATCGAAATCAAGTTCTTTCTAAAACTCGGTACATAAAGACAATTAACTAACTCCAAGCTAGAATTTTCAAAATTCAACTTAACTACTCCCACTGTTTCTACTGACACTCTTGTAGTGTCGCCCAGGTAGATATCCAATTCACCTTCTCTAAGCTTCTGGGTTACTTGGAACCCTTGCAAAGAATTACACACATGGTCAGTGGCACCTGAATCCACACACCAAGTATCTGTGGGAATCGCCGCTAAACATGTCTCAGTAATTAAGGCATAATTTATCGTACTTATAAGCTTTGGACAATCTGATTTCCAATGTCCCGTCTTATTGCACTTGAAGCACTTGTCTTTCGACTTCTTCTTTGCAATATCTGGCTTAGGCGCAATTTGTGCCTTTTTAGCTACTCCTCGAGCTTTCTCTTCTTCTTTCCAGCCTCAGGCTCAGAAGAAGATTCTAAAGCTTCGACTGCGACTAAAGCTCGCTTCTTCTCTTGAAGAAGACTTTTAGCCGTCTCAACTCTGCCAAGAGCTCGGATGAACTCCACAACATCTTACTTATGTTGTAGTTCAACCGAATCCGCTCATAGCTTTGAGGCAAGCTCTGGAGGACAATATCGGCTTTGGTTTCACCAACGATTTCGCCTCCCACTACCTCAACCTTGTTGATGTTACTAATCATGTTAATGACACGATCTCTCACAGGAGCGCTCTCAGCCCTAAGGACAATATCCAAGTTACGACTTCCATCGACATTATTAGTTCCAGTTAAATTGTTGTTTTTCAAAATAGCAGCTAAAGGATTGAATGCCATATCGATTTAAACTGGAAAGTAAACAAACAGTGTTTCAGTTATATATGATAGAATTTTCGAAAAACATGAAAATTCAATTAATTATTGATTTCCCTCAAAACAATAATATTAATCCACTAACATCTCATCCACCGGGATTCTCGCAAGCCACGCAGTGTGGACGTTTACGCTAACCCACATTCGTTTGAGAAGAACCAAGTTCATTAACTACACTATCTGACCAACGATCTTTTGATCAATGTAGCTAATAGTTGGTGCTTTTAGCCGTACAAGTAAGCAGCGTAATCTCGCGGGAGGAATACTGCAGATCATACACTAAGTGTGTGCCATTACGTGACTTCTGAGTTTGTTACCTCAGGATAGTGCGCCTCAGATTGAGAGGGTGTCGCATTTCTCCTAGTTAAACTCGCTCTAGTCATCTTACTCAGAAGCTCATAGTCTAGCGATCTCGGGGTTGGACTCATCCGAATAGAGGAAGTCCCTAATGCCAACGCGCAAGCCCACCCACATCGCATATGAACCCGTAATGGTGGCCATGGGGATATAACACAACCCGCTCCCACTTAGATTTCCAAATTGAGGGTTTTTCTGGTTTTAACATGCAATTAACTAACCTAAGTTATGTGCAACCATAAAACCAGACATGCTTTAATTCATGCATCTAAAATACAGCATAAAAAATAAAGCATAAAATTAAAACAATAAATACGGGAAATAAATTCGAAAAAATAAATTCCCCGACTATTATGGTTTTAATTGCTTTCATCTTCTGCCTTGATCTCGTGTCCCGTCACGTCACTCGATGGAGAGAGTCTTGAATTTCAAAAAACGAAAACTGGAGGAAAAACGGGCCAAAAACAGCCCGAACAGCCCGAACGGGTCGCCCGGGCCACAGCCTGCACGGGCCGTGCGCGCGGCACGCGCGGCCAGCGCGCGCAGCCCCGCGCGCCCGCGCGACCGCACGGCCCGCACGGGCCGTGCGCACGCGGGCCTACGCGCCCAGTAGCAGCGCGCCGCAGCTGCTGTGTGCAGCGACTGCTGCGCGCTGCTGCTGCCTGCTGCGCGCTGCTGCTGCCTGCTGCGCGCTGCTGCTGCCTGCTGCTGCCTTTCTATGGCTGCCGGCGGCGATTTTGCTGCCGGCAATCGTTGCCGGCGTCGCCTCCTCCCGCCAACTCCTTATTCGCCTTTTCTTACGCTATTTGGTCTTCTTGCAATTCGTTCTGGGTTTTCCTGGGTTTCTTCAAATTCATGATAACCCAAAACCCACGAATCCAAGTTGCCCACCATAACGCCTTCGATTACAAAAAAACAATTTTCCTAGTACAAGGCATTCTAGTAAAATTAAATAATCGAAATTACATAGAAAAAATCCTACTACAGATTTGATCTAATCCTACACGGCTTCCAGCACGTGGTTAAACTATTACAAACATTCATAATAAAATTAAATCCGGACAAGTCCCGGAGTTTAATTAAAACCCATACAAACGTAACCATAATAGTCGGGATTCTAAACCACCTGCAAATAAAACCATGTAATAAATCGAACAAGCACAGAATCCCCTAAACCTGGCTCTGATACCAATTGAAAGATTTTGGTAGGATATGGGTTTGTACCTGCTCGATTTACCACGCAACAAAAAATTCTAATAAAAGCGGAATCTTAGAAAAGTACCTTTGAAGCGTGCACTTGGTGATTCTCTTGTATGCCTCAAGACTATGACTTCACATTGTGTGGGCAACGAACTAGAAGTCAATTTATCAGCTACTCACCACAATCCACCTGCTAGAAAACTCTAGCCCCACAGCACCTGGCACGTATTATAAACGCACCGCCCGCAGAGAGAGAAAGCTACGCGCAGCTGGTATAGACCAAGGCCAAAATTTAAGCCACTAGAAACCCAAAAACCAGCTGCACACTTTCTTGAAAATTCGACTTGGAGAGAGAAACGTTTTCTCTCTCTAGAATTTTCTCTCTCTAGAAATCCTGTGGATTAATTGTGTTATTGTTGTATTCTGAATGACTGATCCCTTGTCTATTTATAGAGTTACAAGAGAGACTCCAAGTTGGTTTAGGATTGGTCTTCCTACTGGGTTTCTGTTTTCCTTCAATCCTGTTTCTGGACTGATACAGATTCTGTTTCCTTCAATCATGTTCCTGGACTGATACACTTCCAACTGTCACAGGGATTCACTTATCCCAATCCAGTTCCTGGGATGAATCACTCCCAACTGACACGGGGATTCACTTATCCCTAACCAGTTCCTGGGATGATTCACAACCAACTGACACAAGGATTAATTAATTTCTCAATTAATTAAATCTACCTTTGTCAATAACCCAGTACATAATTAATCGTACCACTAACGGATTAATTATGGCACTACAACCCTACACCAGAATTGCTTCCGGAACAACTTAATTAAATTATATTCATAATCTCCCCACATCAAAGATATAGTACTCGTTAATTCATTAATTTACTGATAAATTAATTCATCAACTTCTTTATTTCCGAGACTAGTACCACTCGACCTTTTTACTATACCGGACATAAGTCCACCGGCCGGGTTTAGTATAATAAACATTTCGAGCTCATCTCGGGAGCACCATCACCCCGGACGCACCGGTACATGGTTTCCTTTCGACAAGCAGCAGCACACCAAGTAACTAAACACGCGCACCCAACCTACCGAGATTATTGGCCACAATTGACCTCACCCTTTGGCAGATCAAAGTACACTATGTATAATCCTCATGCCCGCTCTAGTCTAGGGATTTAGAGATAGAATACAAGGATCGATTTGTCTATTAAATCAGTACAAGACAAATCATTCCTAAGAGTCAAGTTCAATATGCCCCGGGCATATCTATATGATTCAATTAGTTTAGACTAACTAATTATCTGAATCACATAATAACCTAGACCGGCAGTTTGTCCAAAGCTGTCTCGGTTACGAACCTCATTTATATATTATGTCTTTCAACCAATGATGAGATCTACTGTGTTGCACCAGACACCTCATCATCTACTTACATAATATAAATGGACATAAAAATGCACAACAAAATATAATTGAAACACAAATCGATATATTAAACTGGGAAACTGTACAATACAAGCATAGCTTATGTATTCTACTCCAACAAAACTTACTCTAGTCATCTTACTCAGAAATTCATAATCTAGGAATCTCGGGGTTGGACTCATCCGAATGGAGGAAGGCCCTAATGCCAACGCGCAAGCCCACCACATTGCATATGAACTCGTAATGGTGGCCATGGGGATATTAAACTAACCCGCTCCCACTTAGATTTCCAAATTGAGGGTTTTTCTGGTTTTGACATGCAATTAACTAAACCTAAGTTATGTGCAACCATAAACCATCATGCTTTAAAATCATGTATCTAAAATACAACATAAAAATAAAACACAAAGATTAAAACAATAAATATGGGAAATAAATGCGAAAATTAAATTTCCCGACTATCATGGTTTTAATCGTTTCCATCTTCTGCCTTAATCTTGTGTCCCATCACGTCACTCGATAGAGAAAGTCTTGAACTTCAAAAATGAAAACTGGAGGAAAAACGGGTGAAAAACTGCACCCGAACTGGTCGTACACGCGTAGCCCAGCAGCGCATAGCAGCGCCGCCAACTCGCTGGTGCCGCCCCCTGCCGCCAATCCCTCATTCGCTTCTTTCCATGGTTTTTGGTCTTCTTGCAATTCATTCTGGGTTTTCCTGAGTTTCTACGAATTAATGATAACCCAAAACCCATGAATTCAAGTTGCCCACCATAACACATTCGATTACAAAATTTTAATTCTCCTACTACAAGGCTTTCTGGGAAAATTAAATAATCGAAATTACATAGAAAAATCCTAGTACATATTTGATCTAATCCTACACGACTTCCGGCACGTGGTTATAATATTACAAACATTCATAATAAAATCAAATCCGGACATGTCCGAGAGTTTAATTAAAACCCATACAAACGTAACCATAATAGTCGGGATTTCTTAACCACCTGCAAATAAAACCATGTAATAAATTGAACAAGCACAAAACCCAAAACCAGGCTCTGATACCAATTGAAATATTATCTGCCCGGGCCTAGCCAGAAACTCACTTTCATACTATGCATTCCAGAATCGGAATCTCTGGCCAGGTCTATACGCTAGCAAAATTGCTATTCCAACCCTTTTGAAATAACATTGCGCAGGATCTGGGTTTGCACTTATTTGATTTACCACGCAACAAAAATTTCTAATTAAAAGCAAAACTTTAGAAAATACCTTCGAAGCATGCACTCAGGTGATTCTCTTGTATGCCTCAAGACTTTGATTTCACGTTGTGTGGGCAACGATCTAGTAACTAATTTGATCAGCTAATCACCACAATCCACCTGCCAGAAAATTCCAGCACCGCTACACCCGGCACGTACAATAAACACATCGCCCGAAGAGAGAGAGAAAACTATATGCGCTGTTGGTTTGAACAGGCCAAAATTTCGGCCAATAATTGAAGAAAAACCAGCCGCAATTTTATTCTTAAAATTCGACTTTGAGGGAGAAATTTATTTCTCTCTATAGGATTTTATCTATATAGTTTTCTTGTCTTGAGAACTTATGAACTGTATATCTTGAATAGCTAATCCCTTGTCTATATATAGAGTTACAACAGAGACCCCAAATTGGTTTAGGATTGGCCTTCCTACTGGGTTTCTGTTTCCTTCAATCCTATTCCTGGACCGATACACATCCAACTGATACAGGGATTTACCTATCTCAATCCAGTTCTTGGTATGATTCACAACCAACTGATACAGGGATTCACTTATCGCAAACCAATTCCTGGTATGATTCACAACCAACTGACACAAGGATTAATTAATTACTTAATTAATTAAATCTACCTTTTTCAATAACCCAATACATAATTAATCATACCACTAACAGATTAATTATGGCACTACCATCCTACACCAGAACTGCTTCCAGAACAACTTAATTAATTTATTCATAATCTCCCCACATCAAAGATTTAGTGCTCGTTAATTTATTAATTTACTGATAAATTAATTAATCAACTTCTTTAATTCCAAGACTAGCACCAGTTGGGTTTAGTATAATAAACATAATGACCTCATCTCGGGAGCACCATCTGAAAGATTTCCATAGGATCTGGGTTCGCACTTATTCGATTTACCACGCAACAAAAATTTCTAATTAAAAGCAGAATCTTAGAAAAGTACCTTTGAAGCGTGCACTCAGGTGATTCTCTTGTATGCCTCAAGACTTTGACTTCACGTTGTGTGGGCAACAAACTAGAAATCAATTGATCAGCTAATCACCACAATCCACATACTAGAAAATTCTAGAACCGCTGCACATGGCACGTACTGTAAACGAACCGCCCAGAGAGAGAAAGCTGCATGCAGCTGGTAAAAACCAGGCCAAAAATTCGACCAAAAGAACCAAAACCCAGTAGCAAAAAGCTTTGAAAAATCCAACTATGAGAGAGAAAATTTTCTCTCTCTAGTATTTTCTCTCTCTAGATTCTTGAGTTATGAATCTATTGAGTTGTGTGTCTTGAATAGCTAATCCCTTGTCTATATATAGAGTTATAAAAGAGACCCCAAGTTGGTTTAGGATTGGTCTTCCTACTGAGTTTTTGTTTTTCTTCAATCTTGTTCCTGGACTGATACACATCCAACTGTCACAGGGATTCACTTATCCTAATCCAGTTCCTGGGATGATTCACAACCAACTGATACAGGGATTCACTTATCCCAAACCGGTTCCTAGTATGATTCACAACCAACTGACACAATGATTAATTAATTACTTAATTAATTAAATATAGCTTTGTCAACAACCCAATACATAATTAATCGTACCACTAACGGATTAATTATGGCACTACCATCCTTCACTAGAATTGCTTCCGGAGCAACTTAATTAAATCATATTCATAATCTCCCCACATCAAAGATATAGTGCTCGTTAATATATTAATTTACTGATAAATTAATTAATTAACCTCTTTAATTCCGAGACTAGTACCACTCGACCTTTGTACTATACCGGACATAAGTCCATCGGCCGGGTTTAGTATAATAAACTTTACGAGCTCATCTCAGGAGCATCATCACCTCGGACGCACCGGTACATGGTTTCCTTTCGATAAGCAGCAGCACACCAAGTAACTAAACACACCATTTGGCAGATCAAAGTACACTATGTCTAATCCTCATGCCCACTCGAGTCTAGGGATTAAAAGATAGAATACCAAGAACGATTTGTCCATTGAATCAGTACAAGAAAAATCATTCTTAATGGTCAAGTTCAATACGCCCCGGGCATATCTATATGATTCAATTAGTTTAGACAAACCAATTATCCGAATCACATAATAACCTTAATCGACAGTTTGTCCAAAGTTGTCTCGATTAGGAACCTCATTTATATATTATGTCTTTCAACCAATGATGAGATCTACTGTGTCACACAAGACACCTCATCATCTACTTACATAATACAAATGGACATATCATGCACAACAAGATATAACAAAAACATAAATCGATATATTACTGGGAAAAAGTACAATACAGGCATAGCTTATGTATTCAACTCCAACACCATCACCCCGGACGCACCGGTACATGGTTTCCTTTCGACAAACAGCAGCACACCAAGTAACTAAACACGCCACCCAACCTACCATGATTATTGGCCTCAATAGACCTCACCCATTGGAAGATCAAAGTACACTATGTCTAATCCTCATGCCCGCTCGAGCCTAGGGATTAAGAGATAGAATACCAAGAACGATTTGTCCATTAAATCAGTACAACACAAATCATTCCTGACGGTCAAGTTTAATACGCCCCGGGCATATCTATATGTTTCAATTAGTTTAGACAACCCAATTATCCGAATCACATAATAACCTGAACCGACAGTTTGTCCAAAGCTGTCTAGGTTACGAACCTCATTTATATATTATGTCTTTCAACCAATGATGAGATATATTGTGTCACACAAGACACCTCATCATCTACTTACATAATATAAATGGACAAATCATGCACAACAAAATAAAACCAAAACATAAATCAATATATTAACTGGGAAAATTTACAATACAAACACAGCTTATTTATTCAACTTCAACAGTTCCATGTGTCACCGTTTTTAAGTTATTGTTGGCCACCAAATTGTTGCATGATGCTTGAATTTTATGGTGGCTAATCTTACTTTTCGCTTATTTGTGAAATCATTGGAGTTGAAGATCTGCTCAATCTGAAACTGCCAATCAAGATAAGTTTCAGGATCATATTTTTCTAAAAATTCATGAATTTCAAATTTAATGTTATCTTGATATCTAAAAATGGGAGCTCTGTGGCGTGCAACACGGGTCACTGAATCATCAGAATCATAATTTAGGTTGGACGAAATTTCAAGATTTCTACCAAGCCTGGGACCCTTATTAGGCATTCTCTGGTGTGGTGATCCTACAAATTTCTTAACTGATCCTTCCCTCCTATTGGCTTCTAAATCTCCAATACGTTGGTTCATCTTTATTAACTGCATCTGTAAACCTGTAAGAGAAGCTGCAACGTGCTCCATTGAGATTGGCTGTCTAGGTTCCTCGACTTCTTGATTAGCTGGATCTTTTCGAATTGTATTCTTAGTGGGATGAACCATCTTGCAAAAGATGGTAAATCACATTGAAAACAAAATCAAGTAAAACCATAAACAAAAGACATAAAAAAAACAAAACAAAAAAATAAAATAAAAGAAGGAAAATAAAACAAACAAAAATTAAGCACAAGGCGCTGAGTCATAATGGGGCGGCTACGATTAAGTCACGATGCTGAGGCGGTGCTCGCGTTCGTTATCCAGCGGTAATTCTGCTACTGGGTTTTTGACCTTACTCTCAACGACTTCTTTCTCTCACTAAATGGGTTTTCTTTTCTCAAGACTCAAAACAAAACTAAAAACTCAAAAGACACAAAATAAACTCAACTAGAAATCAAAGGACAACTCTAACAAACGGTAAAAATCTGAAACAAATAAAAGATCACAAAAACAAGTAACTTATGATATAGATGCTTATTGAATCACACAAAAGAAAAACAAAACAAAAATCAGCAGGTACTCTCTCAAGTCAACTGTGATCTCTTAAGAACACGAGCTCAACTAATGGGAAAGGAAAGAGTTTATACACACACTGGGAAATTTAACTTTACCTCCCTTTCTCAAGGTGTGATCACTTCTATATCCGAATCCATTTGTTTCCCTACTAACTTTAGAACTCGTTACTTTTGTAACCTCAGCTTGTCTTTTTCTTTACTTAGCCAGACTTTTGCATAAGAGATTTCTTTTATAGAATTTGTCAGATTCTTAAGATAGGCTCTTTGGCTCTTGCCTCTTCTCACTATATTTGCATTGCTCTTTTCTTCTCGCAACGTTTCTTGTGCACTGTAAACCTGTGCAAGAGACAAATGTAACAAGTTATGACGGGTTATCTTATTCGGAACTCAATTCATCGATGATAGCAATGCTGTCAAACTGATCTGCTTCACAAGAAGACCTTTGTGTTTTCCCGACCTTTCTCATATATTCTTCCCACTATTTCCACAAGCATAAATTGAAGCAACGGAACACTCAACTCAAGAAAAGACACTCTTATTTAGACCTCATTGTGCGAAATCAACACATGACAAGGCTTAATATAGTTCAACCTAAACTATTGAAACCAAAAAAGGAGTTGGTGTGTTTCCTCACAAGGACATCACACAAACTTTTGATCTCGCAAGATAAAGGGTTGAGTCGTAACTCAAGGGGGAGAATTCACAAATTCAATGACAAATATGAAATCAAACCTTATTGTTAAAATTGTGTAGGGTGGCCTATTTATAGGCAATTACAAGAATCCTGTTAATTTTCTAAAAAGTAAACTCAAATCCTAGTGACTTGGAGATTAAGAAAACAAATCCTATTGTAACTCTAATAGCTAAGAAAATTCGATCAAGAGAGAGAAATAAAAGAAAAATAAAAGTCCTAATTAGAAGGAAAAACTCCATATATCCTAGTTGAATTAGAATAGACTTACAAAACCTTCTAGTCTAAGGAAATGTAAAACATTAACCTAATAGGAAGAGCTTTCCTAGTATCAGTTGGGTGCAGGGAATAGCTAGGCTTTGGAATAAGCCTTTTAATTTCTTCACTCAAACTCACCCTTCAGAAATGGACTTCAATCCTCATCTACATTCCATCTGCAAGTCTATTATCGAATAATCACGAGATATTAATGGGTTTGGGCCTCAAAGTTGGTAGATGGACTTGGGCATGTTGTTGGGCTTCTTCAATCACAAGCTGCAAGGCTTTTTGCACTTTCTTTATCCTAGATCTCATCATAGGCCCAATAATGTCAACTAGTGGATCACATTTGAAGACATTGTGATCCACATGTATTCTTCCAGCGGAATCTTGAGCCAAATCTTTTCTCTCCTCAGAGAAAGATTGTGATGGATTGTGTTGGTGTATGTACCCTTATAAGGGCTATTTATGTAAATAAACTCTGAGGGTTATTTATGTAAATAAGATATATGTCGTTTGTTTGATAATTGATCAAATGAGTTAATTACATGATAGTAATATTCTTGTGCATATTTAAATTCATGAAATCGATCCACCAAAAGAAACACTCCATGGACAGATTAGATCATAAGTGATTCTTTTGAGTAGTACTGGTACGAGAATCCTTAGACCAGAAATCACTACATGGTCTTAGGTAAATTGTAGTGTGCTTTGACATATGCCTAACGGGGCCGTAACAGGTTACCAAGTATGGGTATGATTGGGTACACTATGATTCACGCTGAGATATGTAGGTGAAGTGATGGGACTACAAATCTCTCTTAAGTGAGGGATGATATCTTGGCCACTTGATAGTGAACTGAAAAGTGCATGGCCATGCCCAAGGAATGATAAGGATATCATTTGCTTGATGGATTCAATGTCACTAAGAGATCAAGTAAACGTTTAGCTATATAAGGATGATGGTTCCATGCCTTATGCTAAACGGGATATCAATGTAGAGGATCGTACGCAAGTTGCTCGGAAAGGTTGTGTTGAATCACCATTCGACCCACCATTCTGAATTGGGTAGTCATTATGTCTTGCTAGAGACCACTAATGACTTAAGGATTAATCAATGAGATTGAGTTATCCATTGCCAATTTGGAATGCGCCTACAGGATCACACATAAGAAAGTTCGATAATGCAGAATAAGTATTCTTGCCTACAATAAGTATAATTGTTATACTTAAATAAAGAAGATTTACTTAAATTATTTAATTAATATTATTGAAAATTTATGTGGTATTAATTAATAGTTAATTAACTACCTGGGAACAATTAGGATGGGCTGATAAATCAAGGGACTTAATTGCAATTGAAGTTCTTGACCCATCAGCCTGATCCATGGGCTTGGTGTATAACCCAAATCATTAAGGTATTATTTAATGCTGATTTGGAATCAGTAAATATTATTTAAATACTGATTTGGAATCAGTAAAATAATATTTGGTAATAATACTGACTTGGAATATTACTAAAATCAGTAAAGTTATAATTGGATGATTACAATATTGATTTTGGAATTTTAATCTCTACAAATATCCTAGGGATATTATTGTAGGAACATGATGATTTTGAATCAGATTTTTTAGATCAGACAAAAAATACACCATATTCCTAAATTCTCTCTGTTGGCAAGATCGGGCAGCACCAGATCTACGAAGACTTTCGTACTTGAGAGTAGAGAATCCTTCAAGGAAGGATTTTGGTGGTGACGAACGTAACCGGAGCAGAAGGCTTGGACCAACATCAAACAAGGATCCAGGTGCGGCAACCGATTACGCTACAAGGGTAAGCTTTAGAAGCTTTAAACGTATGATTAATTGAACACTAAATTGGAGTAGGCATGAATCCGGTGCGCAAAATTTTTTTAAATCATGCCTTCAATCCCAACAGTGGTATCAGAGCTAGGCTCGATTTTAGTGCTACTTAAAATTAAAGGATTAAAACAAATTGATTGTTTTAAAATTAATTTTTCATATAGAGTTGATTTCAGAAATTAGTTTCGAAGGAAAAAGGAAACTTTATTTTTTTGGGTTGCTTACCTTTAAAGTCCCATCAGAAAAGGGGCCATTTGGCCGGTTTTGGAAAATGGTTTCTGTTTTGTTTAAAGCATGGACGCCAGAAAATTTTTGATTTGGAAATTGGATGTGCCCAAAATTTTGTAAAGAGTTATTTTTCCTTTTTGCCGGTTTTAAATTTTGGCTTGCGAGAAAGAATTTTTCCTTTTGGTTTAAAATCTTTGCTGGGCTGAATTGTTTAATTTCCTTGCCAGAATCTGGGGTTTCGGAAACCCTCGCCGGATAAACTTTTTTTTTTTCTCCGTTGGATTTAAAAAAAATCTGAATTGAAAAACGATTTCGTTTGGCCGGATTCCTTAAAAGGTTTGAAATGGTTTTGACTTTAAATTTACCGAAAATCATTTTCGTTGTTAGTGGGATTTCATTTTGAGTTCTGGGTCGTACGCCTTTTGCCGGAAGAACGAGGAAACCGGAATGGTTCGGGTTTGTGTCAATTTTGTTTCCATTGCGGAGGCTGCTGGACCCATCTTTCACGTCGGTTAAGGATAAAAAGTGCGGAGGTGAGGGTCGCCGCTGAATCTTCATCATGATCGCATTCCGGCGTTGGACGTCGGGAATCGCTATCATGATTTCGTGTAATTTACGATCGATGATTCGTCTGGATGGGCTTCGATTTGATCGGAGTTATATCTGGGCGAAGAGAGGGAGACCGGCGCTGCGTAGTGGCGAAGTTTTCGTCGAGAAATCGAATATTAGAAACGGAACCGGCCGACGAAAAATTCGAGGAATAAGAAGGGCTGGTGGCGGCTGGGGCAAAAAACCCTAATGGGTAAAATGACAAAAATACCCCTCCGCCCAAAAACCCTAATTGGCTGAGAAGGCGGCATGGGCATAAACCCTAAAAAGGGTGAATTTACTAAAATGCCCCCCGCTACAGCCTCAAATTACCAAAACGGACGGACAGATTTTAAAATGATTTTGAAATTGCATAATGGTCCCTGGACTTTGAGTCCTCCTCAAAACCGTAGCCCAGAATTTTATTTAAATTACCAAATTGCCCCAAAATTTAAGGAAAATTGTTTTCTAATTTTATTTTGATAAGATTAAAAATTTTAATTTGGAATAAAATCAAAACTTATCAAATTTTAGTTTTCAAATATTAAAATTAGATTTTAAGATTTTAAAATATCTTAAATTAATTATCTTAATAAGATTAGGATAATTAGCTCATAGATAGAATAATTATTTTGATTAATTTTCTTTCTTTATTTTATGCATTTAAATATGGTAAGATTTATTTAAATGGTTTAAATATTTGCATACATATTTTGGTATGTTCATGCATCATTTATCATAAATGATTGAACAAGAAAAATGAAAGATTGGTTAAAATTGATTATGACACAATCAATTTTAATTGTATAGAATATTTTGGAAATATTCAATTACACAATCTTTTAAATTAATTGGCTTAATTAAAATGGGCTTGCATGAGCATATGCATTTATGTGTTTTAAAGCATGAATTGGGCTTATTAATGTTTTAAAAGTTGGGGTCTACGAGCCATTTGAATTTGGGCCTGCGTGCCTATTAAAATGATTATGTAATAGTTAGGCCCAAGAGGAGTTTCCAAGAGGAGTCCATAGTGGAGCCCAGGAAAAGGAGCCCAACAATGAAGGCCCGAACATGAAGTCTTGTTACTTTAAGAGGCCCTGTAATAGACTAGAAGCCCAATTCATTGCTTTTATTCATTTTAATTATTTGATATGCAAATGAATGTTAAAACGAAAAAGCATGTTAAGCCAATCAAACCAAAATCCCAAAAACCCGAGTTGTTTTTGCTTCCTTACTTGGGGGCCCGCCAGAACGTCGAACGTCTGTGGACTTGGAGAGCCCAAGGGCCTCAGGTTTTCTTCGTGCGGCGAGTTATCACATGATAGGTGCCCAACTTTATCACTGCCATTAATGAGTGGAAAAACTGTTTGGGCATTAGATGTTCAACTTTATCACTACCACTTGTTAAGGAAAAACTGTGTGGGTATCAATTGATGTGATGCCTTGAGGGATGGTTTGACTTGGGAAAATTAATCATAGCTTGACCCGATAAGTTGAGTAAGGATTAATTTTGCAAAGGTAGGATGGTGTCAAACATTTGGAATGTTCATCCTATCACCGAAAAGTAGCATGGAATGCAATTGGAAAGCGTTAAATTACATGGAAAGTAATTTGAACGTTACCTACCAAAAGAGCCCGATCCCTATGATACTTGCCAAAGCAAGATTGGGGTTAACTCTTTGTGGATTTTTGGCCCACAATCTAGCACCAACACAAAATTGTTTGGGATTTCAATTTTGGCTATTGTGGAAGATGATTTTTAAAACTCATCCTAATATTTTGCATTTATTCTTTATAGAAATGGCATCATCTAGCACTAATGTTGTTTCAGACTTCACTCTAAGATGTATATTGGATAAAGACAAATTGGTTGGACCAAACTTCTTATACTGGGAAAGAAACTTGAGAATTGTTCTCAAGCAAGAAAGGAAGCTACATGTCTTAGAGACTGTTTTACCTGAACCACCACAGAATGCCACGGCTACTGTTCAGCGAGCATGGGATAAGCTGAAAAGCGATTCCGATGATGTGACGTGCTTGATGCTCGCGTCTATGACAGGCGAGCTTCAAAAGCATTTCATGAATTTGGAAGCGTACCGGATTTATGAGTCACTGAAAGAAAAGTTTCGTGAACAAGCCCATATCTTTGTTATTGAAATAAATCGTTCTATGTCCACCTAATGGGTATTAGATACTGGATATGGGGCTCACATTTATACTAATGTGCAAGGACTCAGAAATAGAAGGATGACAAGGAAAGGTGAAGTTGATCTCCGAGTGGGCAACGGGGGAAGGGTTGCTGCTGTTGAAGTGGGAGATTACACTTTATCTTTACCTTCCGGTTTAAACATTGAACTTGAGAATTGTTATTATGTACCTGCTTTGAGGAGGAATATTATTTCAATTTCTTGTTTGGATATTAAAGGATTTCGTTTTATTATTGGTAATAATTTGTTATATTTATATCAGAATGATGTTTTATACGGAGTTGCGTATTTGTGCAACACCCTGTATGTCTTGGATTTGAGCCAAGAAAGACCGGTCTATAACATTGAAAAGAAGGCTAATTCAATTAAATTTGATATAAGTCCAACTTATCTCTGGCACTGTCGTTTAGGCCATGCAAACGAGAAACGAGTTCAAAGACTTCACAAGGATAGAGTGCTAGGGTAATTTGATTTCGAATCGTATGACACGTGTGAACCCTGTTTGTAAGGAAAAATGACAAAGAGTCATTTCAACAAGAAAGGCGAAAGAACTAGTGAGCTATTGGCCCTAATACACACGGATGTATGTGGACCAATGAGCACACAAGCCAGAGGTGGATTTGAATACTTTGTCACTTTTACTGATGACTATAGTAGATATGGTTATGTCTACTGAATGAGGTATAAAAGTGAAACTTTTGAAAGGTTGAAAGAGTTTAAAAACGAAGTAGAGAATCAGTTGGATAGAAAGATTAAGGCTATTCGCTCCGATCGGGAAGGTGAATACCTTAGTGATGAGTTCGATGGCTATTTAAAACAGTGTGGAATTGTTTCACAGCTGACTCCACCGGGAACACCCCAATGGAATGGTGTATCCGAAAGGAGAAATGGGACCTTATTAGATATGGTTCGATCAATGATGGGCCAAGCGACTCTCCCTACATTCTTTTGGGGTTATGCTCTCCTTTCTACTGTGTACTTATTGAATCGTATTCCATCTAAGGCAGTAGATAAGACTCCATATGAGATATGGATGGGTCGGGAGCCCTATATGCCCTATCTATGAGTTTGGGGTTGTCAAGCTCATGTAAAGCGTTTACAAAATAATAAACTTGAACCCAAAGCTGACAAATGCCTATTTGTGGGATATCCTAAGGAAACCAAAGGATATCAGTTCTACAACCCAACAGAGAACAAAGTGTTCGTTACTCGAGGAGTTACTTTCTTAGATAAAGAATTTCTGTACAAGAAAGACAGTGGGAGTAGAATAGAACTCGGAGAAGTTCAAGAATCACAAGAGAATGTAGAACGATCTACAAAAACTCAGATGGAAGTTGGCATTGAAACTCATGAAGATGAACAACCTGAGCCAACAACATAAGAACCTAGACGATCTAGTAGATCTCGTCACCAACCCTAGAGATATGGATTTCTCGTGACTGACGATCAAGATTTGATCTTGGTGGACTCTAATGAGCCCGCGAACTACAAACAGGTTTTAGAAAGTCCAGATTTGAATAAATGGCTACAAGTCATGGAAACTGAAATGCAATCCATGAGGGACAATAAAGTGTGGACTTTGATTGACCCTCCTATTCAGGCAAAGGTTGTCGGTTGTAAGTGGATTTTCAAGTTAAAACCTGGTGGGATCTCTAAGGCATGACTAGTGGCTAAAGGTTTCAGACAGACTCATGGTATAAACTATGATGAAACCTTCTCCTCTGTCGTGATGCTGATGTCCATTAGGACAATGCTTGCCATAGCAGCATATTTTGACTATGAGGTATGGCAGATGGATGTTAAGACGGCTTTCCTAAATGGAAACCTACTCGAGGATGTTTATATGAAACAACCCGAGGAATACATCGATCAAAAGCATCCTAACCTAGTATGTAAGCTTCAGAGGTCCATCTGTGGACTAAAGCAAGCATCTCGAAGTTGGAATCTTCGTTTTGATGAGGAAGTAAAAGGTTACGGATTCATCAAGAATGAAGATGAGCCTTGTGTTTACAAGAAAGTTAGTGGGAGCAAGATTGTTTTCCTTGTCCTATATGTGGACAACATCTTGCTCATAGGAAATGACATTCCCTTGATGAAAGACATCAAACAATGGTTGGGGAGTGTATTATCTATGAAAGACTTGGGAGAAGCCGAAATGATACTAGGTATCAAGATCTATAGAGATAGGTCAAAAAGACTTCTAGGACTAAGTCAAGAAGGGTATATAGACAAGATATTGAAGAGGTTCAATATGTCTAATTCTAAGAATGGTATGGTACCATTCAGATATGGCCTCCTCTTAAAGAAGAACCAATGTCCTTCTAATAAAGATGACAGGGATGCGATGAGTAGAGTCCCATATGCTTCGGTAATAGGATATATCATATATGCCATGTTATGTACCTGCCGGGATATCACACATGCACTGAGCATGACTAGCAGATACCAACAAGATCCAGGAATGGATCATTGGACTGCAGTCAAGGCAATCCTAAAGTACTTGTGAAGGACAAAAGGATTAATGCTAGTGTACGGAGGACAAGAACAGCTCATTGTACAAGGTTACGCCGATGCTACTTTCGGAATTGATCAAGACGACATGAAGTCAGAATCAGGCTATGTTTTTAGCTCGAATGGCGATGCGGTGAGTTGGAAAAGCTCGAAGCAAGATACCACAGCCGACTCTAAAACAGAATCTGACTATATTGCTGCATCAGATGCTGCAAAGGAAGCTATTTGGTTAAGGAAGTTTGTGTCAGACATCGGAGTGATACCAAGTATCCAAGATCTGATAGACCTCTTCTGTTTAAATAACGGGGCCATCGCACAAGCAAAGAAGCCCCGGTCACACCAGAAGACCAAACACATACTCAGACGTTATCACCTCATTCGAGAGATCGTCAATCGAGGAGATGTTAAAGTATGCAAAATAGGGTCAAACGACAATATAGCAGATCCTCTCACAAAAGCTCTACCACATCAAAGTTTGAGAGACATGTAATAGATCTTGGTCATAAACAGTTTAGGACATAGCCCTTCAACGGGCAAGTGGGAGATTGTTGGTGTATGTGCCATTATGAGGGCTATTTATGTAAATAAACTTTGAGGGTTATTTATGTAAATAAGATATATGTCGTTTTTTTGATAATTGATCAAATGAGTTAATTACATGATAGTAATATTCTTGTGCATATTTAAATTCATGAAATCGATCCGCCAAAAGAAACAATCCATAGACAGATTAGATCATGAGTGATTCTTTTGAGTAGTACTGGTACAAGAATCCTTAGACCATAAATCACTACATGGTCTTAGGTGAATTGTAGTGTGCTTTGACATACGCCTAACGGGGCCGTAACAGGTTGCCAAGTATGGGTATGATGGGGTACACTATGATTCACGCTAAGATATGTAGGTGAAGTGATGAGACTACAAATCTCTCTTAAGTGAGAGATGATATCTTGGCCACTTGATAGTGAACTGAAAAGTGCATGGCCATGCCCAAGGAATGATAAGGATATCATTTGCTTGATGGATTCAGTGTCACTAAGAGATCAAGTAAACGTTTAGCTATATAAAGATGATGGTTCCATGCCTTATGCTAAACGGGATATCAATGTAGAGGATCGTACGCAATTTGCTCGAAAAGGTTGTGTTGAATCACCATTCGACCCTCAATTCTGAATTGGGTAGTCATTATGTCTTGCTAGAGACCACTAATGACTTATGGATTAATCAATGAGATTGAGTTATCCATTGCCAATTTGGAATGGGCCTACAAGATCGCACATAAGAAAGTTCGATGATGCAAAATAAGTATTCTTGCCTACAATAAGTATAATTGTTATACTTAAATAAATAAGATGTAATTAAATGGTTTAATTAAATATTATTGAAAAGTTCTGTGGTATTAATTAACAGTTAATTAATTACCTGGGAATAATTGGGATGGGCTGATAAATCAGGGGATTTAATTGTAATTGAAGTTCTTGACCCATCAGCCTAATCCATGGGTCATGGGTTGATCCATAGGCTTGGTGTATAACCCAAATCATTAAGGTATTATTTAATGCTGATTTGGGATCAGTAAATATTATTTAAATACTGATTTGGAATCAGTAAAATAATATTTGGTAATAATATTGATTTGGAATATTACTAAAATCAGTTAAGTTATAATTGGATGATTACAATACTGATTTTGGAATTTTAATCTCTACAAATATCCTGGGGATATTATTATAGGAACATGATGATTTTGAATCAGATTTTTTAGATCAGACAAAAAATACACCATATTCCCAAATTCTCTCTGTAGGCAAGATCGGCTAGCACCAGATCTGCGAAGACTTTCATGCTTGAGAGTAGAGAATCCTTCAAGGAAGGATTTTGGTGGTGACGAACATAACCGGAGCAGAAGTCTTGGACCAACATCAAACAGGGATCCAGGTGCGACAATCGATTACTCTACAAGGGTAAGCTTTAGAAGCTTTAAACGTAGGATTAATTGAACACTAAATTGGAAGAGGCATGAATCCGCTTCGCAAAATTTTTGTAAATCATGCCTTCGATCCCAACAGATTGTGTTGGAAAAATTAAAGGTTGCAAAAACATTATACTTCTAGCTTGTAAGCATTGTTATTGATGTGCTGAATGACTCTGAATGAACCATCTCCTATTGGGTGCAACTTAGTCCTTCAAACTACATGAAATATTTCCTTTTGTATGTGAACCTATACCCAATCACCGGGTTCAAAGACTACTTTCTTTTGCCCTTTGTTAGCTTAGCATGCACACTGCTAAGTTTGTTTCTCAATGTACTTGCGAACCTTTGTATGCAAGTTGTCCTTGCGAAGAAACCCACAAACCTTTTGTTGGTTTCAATAGTTTGGGTTGAACTATTAAGCCTTGTCATGTACTGACTAAATCAATCACCAACTATCACCCATCCTCTGAATTGATTTTATAACTACGAGAATTAAATAAGAGTGAATTTTCTTACGTTAAGCGATTTTGCCACTTCAATTCATACTTTAATAGATAAAATGAGAGAATAGTTTGAAAGGTTGAGACACCCTTAGGGTTTTTTTTTGAGAAGCAGCTCAGCCTGATAGCTTTGCTATCATCGTTGACTTGAATTCTGAATGAGCAAACCCGTAAAAAAATGTCGATTTGACCAAAGAAACAGAGGATGAGAGTGAGAATTTCTACTCCCTTGAGAGAATAGAGACTATGATTACAGGTTGCAGATGACAATAAAAGTTCAGCTTCCTAATAGCAAGTATCGAGAATGTGCCGTGGAGCACAGTTTTGGCTTAATGACATGCTCTTATCGTTATAAAATTTAAGGGCGAACACTTCAAAATAAATTTATAAACAAACAAAACTAAATACCAAAACTACAGTACTTAAGGTTTCATTCCCATGAGAAAGTTGTCTTGATTGAAGTAGTTGTTGTTGGAAATTCGTTTAGGCGTTTAATCTAATTAAACGACGGAATCCTAAACATTAAGGATCGGGTCTTACCCTTGAAGCGTAATCGGTTGCGCACGAAGAAAACCTGAGGCCCTTGGGCTCTTCAAGTCCACCAGACGTTCGATGCTCAAGCGGGCCCTCGAGTATGGAAGCAAAATCTTGGGTTTTTGGGATTTAAGTTTGATCGGCTTAACATGCATTTTCGTTTATCATTCATTTGCATAAATAAAAAAATGAAATAAAGCGATGAACTGGGCTCTAGTCTATTACAGGGCCTTTTAAAACTTCATGTTTGGGTCTCCGCTCCTGGGCTCCACCATGGACTCCTCTTGGAACCTCCTTTTGGGCCTAACTATTACATGATGATTTTTTATAGGCACGCAGGCCCAAATTCAAAATTGGCTGGCAGGCCCCAACTTTTAAAATGTTAAAATTAAAAGCCCAATTCATGCTTTTAAACACATAAAATGCTATGCTCATACAAGCCCGTTTTTAATTTGAGCCGATTAATTTTAAGGATTGTGTAACTATTACAGAATTAAAATTGATCATGTCATGATCAATTTTAATCAATACTTCTGTTCATTTTACATTTATCCAAAATGATGCATGAACATGCTTGCATAATTATGATGCTTCAAATAAAATTTAAACAATTTAAATAAGCATCAAAATTAAAACTAAAATAAATAAATAAATAAAATTCAAAATTTAAACCAATTAATTAATCTAATTAATTAATGATTTATTTATTTATTTATCTTTTCTAATTATTTTAATCTAATTAAAATAATTATTTTAAAATTTATCTAATTATCTAATTAAGATAAACTTTCAAATTTAAACTTATAGGATAAAATTCTAAATTAATCATATCTTTATCTAATAAGATTATTTAATTAAAATCTTATTAAATAAAATTCAGAAAATTTTAAAATTTTAATTTTCTGAAACTTTTTGGGGCAGTTATCTAATTTACTAAAATTCCCGAACTCAGGGTTTTAAAGGAACAAAACTTCTGGGGTCTCTATGCAAATTTAAAAGAATTTTAAAATTGATGGCATTTTAGGGTTTTTGAGGCTGCGGTGGGGGCATTTTTGTAATTTCAGCCCCTAGGGCTTCAACCGCCCACAGCCAGCCTCCGGTCGTCTTCCTCGGTCATTCTCCCGATTCCGACCACCATTTCTGGTCATGGAAACGCCGCGAGATCCACCGGGATTTCTTTGTTAGGTAAAACCGAGGCGTCCAACGCTTAATTCTTTGACGAAATTCTGGAAACGAAAACAAATTTCTTTCTCCGGTGAAACCCGGTTTTTCGACCGTCGAAAACGAAACCTCAGTTCTCCGTCAAAATTTACCCAAACCAATTTTTTTTATCCGTTCAAAAACCTCGGAACCATTCCGCAATCAAACCCCGACCAAAGAACACAAACTCGAAAACATTTTGATAGACCGATTTTTTTTTTCGATCAAAATTTTTTTCAAAACTTCAAAAGTTTTTCCGGCGAAAAACAAACCAAACCCAGAAAATTAAAACACGTTTTGAACCCAGATTTGTAAACCCATTATGCCAGAAATGGTTTCCGATAGCAAAGAAAGAAAAACCCACAATTTTTAAGGCCAAAATCCAGAATTCCGGCAACCCTGGATTTTCCGGCAAAAATCCGACAGCCGACGGCACCCAGTCCAGCGAGGCTCTTCAGCATTATTTTAATATTTTCCCAGAAAATAAATAAATAAAATTATTATTATTTTTTCTTTTCTTTTGCTTTCTAAAAGCCCGATTCTTCCAAAATCAATTTTAATTAAAATCCAATTACTTTTAATTAAAATCAATTTTAATTTTAACACTAAAATTATAAGCCTTGCTCTGATACCACTGTTGGAAATTTGTTTAGGCGTTTAATCTAATTAAACGGCGGAATCCTAAACATTAATGATCGGGTCTTACCCTTGAAGCGTAATCGGTTGTGCACGTCGCCTGGCTCCTCTGAGAAGATGGCGTTTTTGTCTCCAAAATCCTTCCTCGAAGGATTCTCTACTCTCAAGCACGAAAGTCTTCGCAGGTTGGTGCTAGCCGATCTTGCCTACTCCAATAATTTTGGGAAAAGCTTGTGTATTTTGGTTTGATGAGAATAATTCCAAAATCCTCATTCTCCTACAATTATATCCCTAGGATATTTGTAGAGAATTAATTTCCAAAATCAGTATTGTAATTATCCAATTATAACTTAACTGATTTTAGTCATATTCCAAATCAGTATTATTACCAAATATTATTTAACTGATTCCAAGTCAGTATTTAAATAATATTTACTAATTCCAAATCAGCCTTAAATAATACTTTAATGATTTGGGTTATACACCAAGCCCATGAATCAACCCATAACCCATGGATCTGGCTGATTGGTCAAGAACTTCAATTGCAATTAAGTCCCTTGATTTATCAGCCCATCCCAATTGTTCTTAGGTAATTAATTAACTATTAATTAATACCATAGACCTTTCCAATAATATTTAATTAAACCATTTAATTAAATCTTATTTATTTAAGTATAACAATTATACTTATTGTAGGCAAGAATCCTTATTCTGCATCATTGAACTTTCTTATGTGCGATTCTGTAGGCCCATTCCAAATTGGCAACAGATAACTCAATCTCATTGATTAATCCATAAGTCATTAGTGGTCTCTAGCAAGACATAATGACTACCCAATTCAGAATGGAGGGTCGAATGGAGATTCAACACAACCTTTCCGAGCAAACTGCGTACGATCCTCTACATCGATATACAGCTTAGCATAAGGCATGGAGCCATCATCCTTATATAGCTAAGCGTTTACTTGATCTCTTACTGACACTGAATCCTTCAAGCAAATGATATCCTATCATTCATTGGGCATGGCCATGCACTTTTCAGTTCACTATCAAGTGGTCAAGATATCATCTCTCACTTAAGAGAGATTTGTAGTCCCATCACCTCACCTACATACCTTAGCGTCTCTT
Source organism: Knoxia roxburghii (assembly GCA_030378225.1). Classification (NCBI taxonomy): domain Eukaryota; kingdom Viridiplantae; phylum Streptophyta; class Magnoliopsida; order Gentianales; family Rubiaceae; genus Knoxia; species Knoxia roxburghii. The sequence goes on along the minus strand of CM059415.1, from coordinate 35,184,968 downwards.
ATAGTGTACCCAATCATACCCGTACTTGGCAACCTGTTACGGCCCCGTTAGGCGTATGTCAAAGCACACTACAATTCACCTAAGACCATGTAGTGATTTCTGGTCTAAGGATCCTAGTACCAGTACTACTCAAAAGAATCACTCATGATCTAATTAGTCCATGGAGTGTTTCTTTTGGCGGATCGATTTCATGAATTTAAATATGCACAAGGATATTACTATCATGAAATTAACTCATTTGATAAACAATCAATCAAGCGACAAATGTCTTATTTACATAAATACCCTCAAAGTTGTCTTGATTGAAGTAGTTGTTGGGTTCAAATCCTTACTTACTACAATTTCTAGTAGTTTTTACTCCTAAGAGGCTTACAAAACAAGAGGTAAAGTTGTAATTTCAAGTGTGTTATGCAATTACTAAAAACGAAATAAAAGATAACAATGGGAATAAATGCGGGAAATCATACTACCTCAAGATCCAATGGGCTATTGATAATTAAAATCACATGCAAATGTGGGTAGCTAAGACTTTCCAAACATGATGATAATGTCATTCACATATTTCCTTATGAGGACTATTAGCCAATAATAGAAATAGGTTTGTCAATCCTATTCTATTATCAATTCTCTACACATCTATCTCACGATAAGATGAATTACCAACTTATATGGCAAATATATATAGAAACAATCAAGTTTGTAACACAAGAAATGTCAATTAAACTAACCCAAGTGCCTAAATAAGTGATATCCCACCATTCAACAAGTAGATAGGTAGATTAAACACATATCTCAATAACTTGATAAAATCACTACATTATGACAAGAATTAACCCATCTGTATGAAACCCACTTAACAATATGCATGAATAACCTTTGAAGAGAACAAAAACAACATGGAAATGAGTAATTTATCATGATAGAACTCTATCCATAAGAAAAGGTGCAGCTTTTCATCAACTAAACATGACAAAAGCTTGTAGAATCTTGAACTAAGCTCTCATGACCAAATTCACTTCATTGAATCTATAGAATTGTTCTACATCTTTGGAAATCAACTACCCTCTATACTTAAAAGGGTAGATTTCCCTATAATCTACTTAAAACATGATTGTTCTAAGAGAATTCATAGTGTGTGTGTGTTAGAAGGTGAAGAAGTGTGTGTTTCTTCCTCACTAAGTTACTCTCTCGAAAACAAAAAAAAAGAAAAACCTACTAAGGTGTAATAGTATGTATCTTTACAAGAAGCCTTGGCCATTAAGAAAGGTTGATGAGGGAAAATTTTGGCAAAACATAAGTTAAAACATGCCAAGGGAAAATTTGGATATTCAGCAGCGATCTTCGGGGAATGGTGAGGTGCAGCGCCTAGCGGACTCCGAAGTCGGAGGCGTGCAGACATCAGAGCCTATGTGTCACTGATCTTAATCTCTTCAGCTTGTCATGCTTTTTTCCAAATTCTTCTCTTCAAGTTCCAATTCTTTGTGTTTTCTTCCTTTTTTCCAGAAAAACTCTTTAAGTTTCTTCCAAAATCTCCAACATAGCTTTTTACTGCAAGATCATGCAAGTCCAACTATAAGTGCATTAAAAGCTTATAAAAGATGTCAAAATCATTGAAAATCAACTAAAAGTAAGCTAAATGTGAATGATTTTGGGTCATAAAAAGGTATATTTTTGAGTCACGTCACACCCCCACACTTAAGACTTTGTTTGTCCTCAAGCAAACAAACAAGAAAACTAATAGAAAGTGAGTCCAAAATAAATTAAGTTCACTCTAAGATGGTTTTTTTCTTCCCACTTCAAGCTAAACATGAAAAACATGCACTCACTTTGCATTCATGACATCAACATAACTTCAATAATCAAGCGAGACAAGCATGATATGGATTATCAATCAACATCAATTGACCTCATCACCTCACACTATCAAGGACACACTTCATAACGCTCAAAGTGTTTATGCTTTGAAATATTCAATACGCTCAAGTCAATTGCATGAAAGATCTTCAACCATAAGTTTGACTCAAGATCACCTCGCCACCTGCCTAATGCAAATGTAACACATTGATCAAAAGGACTTTACTAGGGTTAACGGGGCTAAGAAAATTGGCTAAGAATAAGAAAATGTCAAGAGTTGAAAACTATAATTATTGTAAAAAGACTTTCATTGGTTGGATGCTTCATTAACTACTTATACTTGGATTCTTATTCTACAAATGGAGGTTTAAGGCTTAGATGTCTTTTACTTTCCCATTCTTACTTTTTGAAACTTAAAAACTTTAAGAATTATTTTTTTTTTTACTTTTAAAAACTTCTAAAAACTGAAACTAACATACTTAGAACCCGTCAACTTGTTTTTCATTTCCACATCCAACCACATACAAACTCTATAAGGTTCCAAAAACAAGGCTTAACAAAGAAAAAGGCTCAAGTTGGCTTATTGGGACAAAAAGAAAACAAAGAAAATATGGGGCTCAACTTGGTTATGCCTAAGAAGATAAAGATGATTACGGGAATTGTAAAGCAAAGAAAAGGTAAAAACAAAAGCTAACTAATTTCCTTCATCACTTCAATGTATCACAAACACGTAAAAGGTCTTGATATGTATGCTAAAGTTAAGTTCTAGATTCAATCATTCATGCAAGATAAACCACACAACCAAAGAAATATGAGCAAACAAATAAGATATGCTCAAGCAAGGCTCAAACTAAAGCTCATATAAATCAAGGGTTGAAATGTGATTACATCTCAAGATGTCAACTAAGAACTCATATCATACCTACCAGTACTCAACCATTTCCATCATATCTTCACCAATCATGCAATGCAAATACACAAAACTAGCTTGAAGGGGTTATTTTGTTTTGGAAAAATTTTTGCACAATCCAAAATAGAGCAAATTTTTGAAAAATGTCCCCAAAATAGACTTATTCACTACTAGTTCCTTAATTAGCAAGTATGTAGACTTAGAATAAAAATTTGTATTCACCTCTCCCCCCCCCCCCCCCACACACACTTAAGTTATACATTGTTCTCAATGTATCAAAACAAAACACAAGTGGGAAAATGAGGTGTCAATTGTCCTTTAATTCTTAATATCACAATTACGTTCATGCCTATATAATGTTAGCCAAAAACCAAATGTAAAACACTTCACCTTTATTAAAGACATAAAATAAATACACCAAATCATATAAAAATAACTAAATTACATAGGTGTCAACAAAAAGTAGTAAAAATGTAATAGTAGTAAGGATTGTCAAACTCTCATTGTAAAGGAACTAATTATGGAGGAAAACCAACAGTGCATCAATCTATAAGCATCCTCTCTCTTCAATACAAGAGCATCCTTCTTCTTTCTTACTTCATGAATTAACCATGTCTTGAAAATTGTAACGAATTAGTGAATTCTCAAAAGAAAAACAAAAGTGGCTTCAGCATACCTCAGTGGCTCTCACCAGGCTCTGGCACCTGTAGGTCGCCAATGTAGGTGGCATGGTTGTTAGGCGCCCTCATGTCGCCTGCCATCAGGGCCAGTTAAAATAAACAAACTCAATTTACTAAAGCAGCAGTTATAATAATTAAAGCACCACAAAACTGTTAGGTTTGAATACATAAGCTATGTTTGTATTGTACTTTTTTCCTAGTTAATATATCAATTTAATGTTTTGGTTTATATGTTGTGAATGTTTAGTCCATTTTTATTATGTAGTTAGATGATGAGGTGTCTGGTGTGACATAGTAGATCTCATCATTGGTTAAAAGACATAATATATAAATAAAGTTCGTAACCGAGACAGTTTTTGGACACGCTGTCGGTTTAGGTTATTATATGATTAGGAAAATTGGTCTGTCTAAACTACTTGAATCATATAGATATGCCCGGGCATATTAAACTGGACCATTTAGAATGATTTTTCTTGTACTGATTTAATAGACAATTCATTCTTAGTATTCTATCTCTTAATCCCTAGATTTGAGCGGGCATGAGGATTAGACATAGTGTACTTTGATCTGCTAATGGGTGAGGTCATTTGTGGTCAATAGTCTCGGTGGGTTGGGTGCGCGTGTTTAGTTACTTGGTGTGCTACTGCTTGTCGAAAGGAAACCATGTACCGGTGCGTCCAGGGTGATGGTGCTTCCGAGATGTGCTCGTTATGTTTATTATACTAAACACAACTGGTGAACTTATGTCCAGTTAAGTAAAAAGGTCGATTGATACTATTCTCATAATTAAACAAGTTAATTAATTAATTTATCAGTAAATTAATAAATTAATGGGCACTAAATCTTTGATGTGGGGGAGATTAAGGATAAATTAATTTAGTTATTCCGAAAACAATTCTGGTGTAGGATGGTAGTGCCAAAATTAATCCGTTAGTGGTACGATTAATTTTATAGTTGGTTAATTGAATAAGTAGAATTAATTTATTTAATTCTAAGGGTTAATTAAGTAATTAATAAAGTGGAATTATTTAATTAATTAATTAAGTCTTAAGTTTCAATTAGAATTAGGAAATCCTAGAGATTAGGAAATCTAATTGGATTTGGAATATCCTATTAGCCTAGTTATCTAATTGGATTTGGAAACTAATTAATTAGCTAAACCCATTAGGAAGACCAATCCTAAACTAACTTGGGGTCTCTCTTGAAGCTCTATATATATAGATAAGGAATTAGCAATTCTATAATACACAATTCATAAGTTTTTAAGACAAAAAAACTAGAGATAATTTAGAGACAGAAAACAATTTTCTCCCTCAAGTTAATTCCCTCAGGCGGCGGCGGCGTGACTTCTAAGGACCGGCAGACAACTTTAATTATGGAGGCAGCGGTAAAGTTCATCCGACAGTGGCGGCGGTTGAGTTCAGACAGCGGCGAGCTGCATAATTTTTTCAGCGAGTCTTTTTTGTGTAGATTGCTGATCAAATGCTCGCTAGATTGTTGCCCACACAACGTGCGATCAAAGTCTTGAGTCATACAAATGATCACCTGAGTTTACTCTTCAAGAGGTACTTTCTATGTTTTGCCTTTAATTATAAATATTTTGTTGTGTGATAAATCAAATTAATGCCCACCAAGATTCTGCCCAATGTTATTTCAAGCAAGGATTGGAATAGCGATTGTGCTAGAGTCTAGGCCTGGTCAAAGATTATGATTCTGGAATGCATAGCATGAAAGTGAATTTTTGATCGGGCCCGGACAAATAATCTTTCAATTGGTATCAGAGCCTAGTTTTGGGTTTTCTGCTTGTTCGTTTTGTTAAATGGTTTTATTTGCAAGTGGTTTAGAAATCCCGAATATTATGGTTGCGTTTGTATGGTTTTTTATTATGAATGCTTATAATAGTATAACAATGTGCTGGAAGCCGTGTAGGATTAGATCAAATCTGTAGTATGATTTTTTCTATGTAATTTCAATTTTAATTTTCCTAGAAGCCTTATAGTAGGATAATTTTTTTTTTAATTGAAGGTGTTATGGTGGGCAACTTGAATTCGTGGGTTTTGGGTTATCGTTAATTCGTAGACACCAAGGAAAACCCATAATGAATTGCAAGAAGACCAAATAGCGTAGAAAAAGTAAGAAACAATCGAATGTGGGCAGCGGTGCCAGAGACAGCTCGCCGGCGGGAGCCACCGTCAGTACCGGCAGCAAAACCGCTGCGCAGCACAGTGAACTGCTGCGCAAGTGTGCGGCCAATGAGGCCAGTGCACGTGGCACTCCTTATGCTTGCTGCACGCATGGCCCAGGTTGGCTCGTGCGTTTGGCCCGGTTTTTTCTCTGGATTTTATTTTTTTTTTTGGAAAATAGAATTTTTCAAGCTCAATCCATCGAGTGCGTGATGGGACACGAGATCAAGACAAAAGATGGAAGCAATTAAAGTCATAATATTCAGGAAATTTATTTTAAATATTTATTTCCCAAATTTAGAGTTTTTATTTTTATGCTTTAATTTTTTGTGCTGTATTTTTTTTTTTTATGCATAATGTTAAAGCCTGCTGGTTTTATGTTTGCACATAACTTAGGATTAGTTAATTGCAGGTTAAGACCGGAAAAATCCCCGATTTAGAAATCTAAGTGGGAGCGGGTTGGTTTAATATCCCCACGGCCACCATTACGGGTTCATATGTGATGTGGGTGGACTTGCACTTTGGCATTAGGGCCTTCCTCAATTCGGATGAGTCCAACCACAAGATTGCTAGATTATGAATTTCTAAGTAATATGACTATAGTAGGTTTAACTAGGAGAAATGTGATACACTCTCTATTTGAGGCGCACTATCCTGAGGTAACAAGCTTAGAAATCACGTAATGACAAACACTTAGTGTACGATTTGTAGTATTCATCCCATCCAGTTACACTACTTATTTGTACGGCTGAAAGCACCGACTACTACCTAGTAAATGAGATATCAGTGGTTTCAATTATTGTTTGAGGAATGTCAATAATTAATTGAATTTCAAAAATTCTGTGCTTTATACTAAAACATTGTCTGTTTATGTAATTTACAGTATTTGATATGGCATTCAATCCTTTAGCTACAATTTTGAAAGACAACAAGTTAACTGGTCCAAACTTTGTTAATTGGAGTCGTAATTCGGACATTGTCCTGACGGCTGAGCAGTATAAATTTGTGCTCACCGAAGTCTGCCCAGATGTGCCTAACGATGATTCTCTTCAGGAGGATAGGGATGACTATGCGAGGTGGAGAAAAGTGGATGAGATGGCGCGGTGTTACATTCTGGCCTCTGTGTCGAATATTCTGCAACATCAGCTTCATCCCATGGTCTCTACCTTTAACATGATGGCTCACCTGAGAGACATGTTTGCTCATCAAGGCATGACAGCTAGGCAATCAGCCATGAGAAGCTCATGAATACCATATTGGATGAGGGCTTGTCGGTGAGAAATCATGTGCTTTACATGATCAGCAAAATCAATGAGATAGAGGTGTTGGGAGGTGAGATTGATCCAGAAAGTCATATCGATATCATCCTCTAGAGCTCACCATTTAGTTTCGAGCAGTTTAGGGTCAACTATAACATGAACCAAAAAGTGTGTACTCTACCCGAGCTCCTTACAGCATTGGTGTCGGCCAAAGGCATCTTCCACGAGAAGAAGCAAGCTTTGGTCACGGTGAAGGCTTCAAGCTGTTCTTCTGTGCCTAAAGGCAAGAATAAGAAGAAGAAGAATGCCAATAAACATGCTGTCAAGCTGGACATCGCCAAGAAGAGTAAGCCTAAATGCAAATGCTTCAAGTGTGGGAAAAGGGGACATTGGAAATCGGATTGTCCAAAGCTTAAAGGTACTATAGTTTCTGCTTTAATTACTAAGAAGTGTTTAGCGGCAATTTCCACAGATACTTGGTGTGTGGATTCAGGAAGCACTGACCATGTTTGTAATTCTTTGCAGGGGTTCCAAGTAACTCGGAAGCACAGAGAGGGCAAGCTGGATATCTACTTGGCGTTGGATACTGTTTTGGTGTTTAATCTAATTAAATGGCGGAATCCTAAACTATGAGGATCGGGTCTTACCCTTTAAGCGTAATCGGTTGCGCACGTCATCTGGCTCTTCTGAGAAGATGGCATTTTTTGTCTCCAAAATCCTTCCTCGAAGGATTCTCTACTCTCAAGCACGAAAGTCTTTGCAGGTTGGTGTTAGCCGATCTTGCCTACTCAGAGAATTTGGGAAAAAGTGTATTTTTCTGATATGATTTACTAATTCAAAATCATCATCCTACAATTATATCCCTAGGATATTTGTCGAGAATTAATTTCCAAAATCAGTATTGTAATTATCTAATTATAACTTAACTGATTTTAATTATATTCCATATCAGCATTATTACCAAATATTATTTAACAGATTCCAAATCAGTATTTAAATAATATTTACTAATTCCAAATCAACCTTAAATAATACCTTAATGATTTGGGTTATACACCAATCCCATGGATCAACCCATGACCCATGGATCAGGTTGATGGGTCAAGAACTTCAATTGTAATTAAGTCCCTTGATTTATCATCACATCCCAATTGTTCCCAGGTAATTAATTAACTATTATTTAATACCACGGAACTTTTCAATAATATTTAATTAAATCTTATGTATTTAAGTATAACAATTATACTTATTGTAGGCAAGAATACTTATTCTGCATTATCGAACTTTCTTATGTGCGATCCTGTAGGCCCATTCTAAATTGGCAATGGATAACTTAACCTCATTGATTAATCCATAAGTCATTAGTGGTCTCTAGTAAGAGATAATGACTACCCAATTCGGAGTGGAGGGTCGAATGGTGATTCAACACAACCTTTCCGAGCAAACTGCGTACGATCCTCTATATCTATATCCCGTTTAGCATAAGGCATGGAACCATCATCCTTATGTAGCTAAACGTTTACTTGATCTCTTAGTAACACTGAATCCATCAAGCAAATGATATCCTTATCATTCTTTGGGCATGGCCTTGCACTTTCAATTCACTATCAAGTGGCCAAGATATCATCTCTCACTTAAGAGAGATTTGTAGTCCCATCACTTCACCTACATATCTTAGTGTGAATCATAGTGTACCCAATCATACCCATACTTGGCAACCTGTTAGGGCCCCGTTAGGCATATGTCAAAGCACACCACAATTCACCTAAGACCATGTAGTGATTTCTAGTCTAAGCATCCTAGTACCAGTACTACTCAAAAGAATCACTCATGATCTAATTAGTCCATGGAGTGTTTCTTTTGGCGGATCGAATTCATGAATTTAAATATGCACAAGGATATTACTATCATGAAATTAACTCATTTGAAAAACAATCAATCAAGGGACAAATGTCTTATTTACATAAATACCCTCAAAGTATATTTACATAAATAGCCCTCATTAGGGCACATTCACCAACAATCTCCCACTTGCCCGATGAAGGGCTATGTTCTAAACTGTTTAAGACCAAGCTCTATTACATGTCTATCAAACTTTGACTGTGGTAGAGCTTTTGTGAGAGAATCTGCTATATTGTCGTCTGACCCTATTTTGCACACTTTCACATCTCTTCGATCAATGATCTCTCGGATGAGGTGAAACCTTCTGAGTATGTGTTTGGTTTTCTGGTGTGACCGAGGCTCCTTAGCTTGTGCGATGGCCCCGTTATTGTCACAGAAAAGTTCTATCTGGTCCTGGATACTCGGTATCACTCCGATGTCTGACACAAACTTTCTCAACCAAACAGCTTCCTTTGCAGCATCTGATGCAGCAATATACTCAGACTCTGTTGTAGAATCGGCTGTTGTATCTTGCTTTGAGTTTTTCCAACTTATTGCACTGCCATTCAGACTAAACACGTAGCCTGATTGTGACTTCATGTCATCTTGATCTATTTGGAAAGAAGCATCAACGTAACCTTGTACAATGAGCGGTTCTTGTCCTCCATACACTAGCATTAATCCTTTAGTTATTCGTAAGTACTTCAGGATTGCTTTGACTGCAGTCCAATGATCCATCCCTGGATCTTGTTGGTATCTGCTAGTCATGCTAAGTGCATGTGCAACATTCGGATGGGTACACAACATGGCATACATGATAGATCCTATTGCCGAAGCATATGGGACTCTACTAATTGTATCCCTCTCCTCTCTTGTTGAAAGACCTTGGTGAAGGCCATGTCTAAATGGTACCTTACCATTTTTGGAGTTAGACATATTGAATCTTATCAATATCTTATCTATGTACCCTTCTTGACTTAGTCGGAGAAGCCTTTTAGACCTATCTCTATAGATCTTGATACCTAGTATCGTCTCAGCTTCTCCTAAGTCTTTCATAGAAAATACACTCCCTAACCATTGTTTGATTTCTTTCATCAAGGGAATGTCATTTCCTATGAGCAGCATGTCGTCCACATATAGGACAAGGAAAACAATCTTGCTCCCACTAACTTTCTTGTAAACACAAGGCTCATCTTCATTCTTGATGAATCCGTAACCTTTTACTTCCTCATCAAAACGAAGATTCCAACTTTGAGATGCTTGCTTTAGTCCATAGATGGACCTCTGAAGCTTACGTACTCGATTAGGATGCTTTGGATCGATGTATCCCTCAGGTTATTTCATATAACTATCCTCGAGTAGGTTTCCTTTCAGGAAAGCCGTCTTAATATCCATCTGCCATACCTCATAATCAAAATATGCTGCCATGGCAAGCATTGTCCTAATGGACTTGAGCATCATGACAGGGGAGAAAGTTTCATCATAGTCTATACCATGAGTCTGTCTGAAACCTTTAGCCAGTAGTCATGCCTTGAAGATCCCGCCAGGTTTTAACTTGAAAATCCACTTGCAATTGACAACCTTTGCCTGAACAGGAGGGTCAATCAAAGTCCATACTTTATTGTCCCTCATGGATTGCATTTCAGATTCCATGTCTTGCAGCCATTTATCTGAATCTGGACTTTCTAAAACCTGTCTATAGGTCGTGGGCTCATCAAAGTCCACGAAGATCAAATTTTGATCGTCAGTCACGAGAAATCCATATCTCTCGGGTTCATGACGAGATCTACTAGACCTTCTAGGTTCTTGTGTTGTTGACTCAGGTTGCTCATCTTCATGTGTTTCTATATCAACATCCATCTGAGTTTCTGTAGATCGTTCTACATTCTCTTGTGGTTCTTGAACTTCTCTGAGTTCTATTCTACTCCCACTGTCTTTCTTGTACAGAAATTCTTTCTCTAAGAAAGTAGCTCCTCGAGTAACGAACACTTTGTTCTCTGTTGGGTTGTAGAATTGATATCCTTTGGTTTCCTTAGGATATCCCACAAATAGGCATTTGTCAGTTTTGGGTTCAAGCTTATTACTTTGTAAACACTTTACATGAGCTTGACAACCCCAAACTCGCAGATAGGACATATAGGGCTTCCGATCCATCCATATCTCATATGGAGTCTTATCTACTGCCTTAGATGGAATACGATTCAATAAGTAGGCAGCAGAAAGGAAGGCATAACCCCAAAAGAATGTAAGGAGAGTCGCTTGGCCCATCATTGATCAAACCATATCTAATAAGGTTCGATTTCTCCTTTCAGATACACCATTCCATTGAGGTGTTCCTGGTGGAGTCAGCTGTGAAACAATTTCACACTGTTTTAGATAGCCATTGAACTCATCACTAAGGTATTCACCTCCCCGATCGGAGCAAATAGCCTTAATCCTTCTATCCAACTGATTCTCTACTTCATTTTTAAACTCTTTGAACTTTTCAAAAGTTTCACTTTTATACCTCATTAAGTAGACATACCCATATCTACTGTAGTCATCAGTAAAAGTCACGAAGTATTCAAATCCACCTCTGGCTTGTGTGCTCATTGGTCCACATACATCCGCATGTATTAGATCCAATAGCCCACTTGTTCTTTCCCCTTTCTTGTTGAAAGGACTCTTTGTCATTTTGCCTTGCAAACAGGGTTCACAGGTATCATAAGATTCAAAATCAAATGACCTTAGCACTCCATCCTTGTGAAGTCTTTGAACTCGCTTTTCATTTGCATGGCCTAATCGACAATGCCAAAGATATGTTGGACTTAAATCATTTTTAGTTGATTTATCTTTCTTTTCTATGTTATAGACTGGTTTTTCTTGGGTCAAATCCAAGACATACAAACCGTTACACATATTTACAACTCCGTATAAAATATCATTTTGATATAAAGATAACTAATTATTCTCTATAATAAATCGAAATCCTTTATGATCTAAACTTGAAACTGAAATAATATTTCTGCTCAAAACAGGTACATAATAACAATTTCAAGTTTGATATTTAAACTTGAAGGTAATGACAGAGTGTAATCTCCAACTTCAACAGCAGCAACTTTTGCCCCGTTGCCCACTCGGAGATCCACTTCACCTTTCTTTGTCATCCTTCTATTTCTAAGTCTCTGCACATTAGTACAAATGTGAGCCCCACAACCAGTATCTAATACCCATGAGGTGAACATAGAAAGATTAATTTCTATAACAAAGATACCTGAAGCTGAAGATTGCTTTCGAGAAACTTCTTGCAGTCTCTCTTCCAATGACCCTTCTGTTTGCAGAATAGACATGTATCATCCTTTTTGGATCTTGTCTTAGCAGATGGAGGAGCTTGTGGTTGGGGAACAGTCTTACTGCGAGCTTTCTTGTTCTGCCCAACTTTGGCCTTGCCTTTAAACTTCCTCTTCCCTTTACCTTTTTCCACTACCAACACTGGTGTTGCCTTCCGAAGGGTCTGCTCAGTGTTCTTCAATATGCCATGGAGCTCAGGAATGCTCCTTTCCATGTTATGCATGTTGTAGTTTACCACAAAATCGTTGTATTCATCAAACAATGATGCCAAGATGATATCAATGGCCAATTCCCTAGGAAGGGGTGCATTCAATCGCTCTAGGGTATCAATGTACCCTTTCATCTTGATCAAATGCGTGCTAACTGACGAATCCTTCGCTATCTTGCATGAAATTAAAGCTTTTATCCTTACGAAACTTTCCTTAAGCTTTTATCGTAAATTCGGAATGCCAGTCTTGCTTTGGCAAGTATCGTAGGGATCGGGCTCTTCTGGTAGGTAACGTTCAAATCACATTCCATGTAATCTAACACTTTCCAATTGCATACCATGCAACTTTTCGGTGATAGAATGAACATTCCAAATGTTTGACACCATCGTATCTTTGCAAAATTAATCCCTAGTCAACTTATCGGGTCAAGCTAGGATTAATTTTCCCGAGTTAAACCATCCCTCAAGGCATCACATCAATAGACACCCACACAGTTTTTCCATAACAAGTGGTAGTGATAAATTTGAACATCTAATACCCAAACAGTTTTTCCACTCATTAATAGTAGTAATAAAGTTGGGCACTATTATGTAACAACCCGCCGCATGAAGAAAACCTGAGGCCCTTGGGCTCTCCAAGTCCTTCAGACGTTAGACACTCAAGCAGGCCCTCAAGTATGGAAGCAAAATCTTGGGTTTTTGGGATTTAAGTTTGATCGGCTTAACATGCATTTTAGTTTATCATTCATTCGCATAAATAAAAAAATGAAATAAAGCGATGAACTGGGCTCTAGTCTATTACAGGGCATTTTAAAACTTCATGTTTGGGCCTTCGCTCCTGGGCTCCACTATGGACTCCTCTTGGAACCTCCTTTTGGGCCTAACTATTACATGAATGATTTTTATAGGCACGCAGGCCCAAATTTAAAATTGGCTCGCAGGCCCCAACTTTTAAAATGTTAAAAGTAAAACCCCAATTCATGCTTTGAAACACATAAAATGCATATGCTCATACAAGCCGGTTTTAATTTAAGCCGATTAATTTTAATGATTGTGTAGCTATTACAGAATTAAAATTGATCGTGTCATGATCAATTTTAATCAATCCTTCTGTTCATTTTACATTTATCCAAAATGATGCATGAACATGCTTGCATAATTATGATGCTTCAAATAAAATTTAAACAATTTAAATATGCATCAAGATTAAAATAAAATAAATAAATAACAATTCAAAACAAATTAATTAATATAATTAATTATTTATTTATTTATTTATTTATCTTTTCTAATTATTTTAATCTAATTAAAATAATTATTTTAAAATTTATCTAATTATCTAATTAAGATAAATTTTCAAATTTAAACTTATAGGATAAAATTCTAAATTAATCCTATCTTTTTCTAATAAGATTATTTAATTAAAATATTATTAAATAAAATTCAGAAAATTTTAAAATTTTAATTTTCTGAAACTTTTTGGAGCAGTTCTCTAACTTACCAAAATTCCCGGGCTTAGGGTTTTACAAGAACAAAACTGCGGGTCCATTTTGTAATTTTTAAAACATTAAAATATGGCAAATTAGGGTTTTAGAGATGCGACGGGGGCATTTCCATAATTTCGGCCCCTAGGGCTTCAGCCACCCGCCGCCCAGAATTCTCTTTCTTCTCCGGCATGTCGACGGTTTTCTTCTCGGCGAAAAACCCTCCTCCCGGCGTCATTGATGAACGACGACTCTCGCCTTCATCTCTATCGGCATCGCTCTTCTTCCCCATCAAAGAATCTTAATCAATTCCCGAAGAAAATAATTGATTCTCGGCGAAGAATCTCGAAACGGACCCTCATTTTTTCGGCGAAAAGAAGAAACCCAAAATAAATCCCGGCGACAATACCAAAATCGATTTCTGTCCGACGTAAACATCCAAACCATTTTGCGATTCCATCTTTGAAAAAGAAAAACAAAACCCCAAAGCCCTTTTCGTTTCCCCGTTTGTTCGACGGAAAATTTTTTTTCAAAACCCTTCAAAATATTTCCGACGAAAATCGAAACAAAAACTAGAATAAAATTTGTATTTTGAACCCAGATTTGAAACCCCAATTGTGTCGAAACAATTTCCGGGACACTAAGGAACAAAACCCACAAAAGATTTGAACAAAAGAACCATGAAAACCGGGCATGTTCGGAGTTCGCGATTTTCTGGCAAAATTCCGGCCGGTCCGTGGCACCCAGTCCGGCGAGGCTCTTCAGCATTATTTTATTATTTTCCTAGAAAATAAATAAAAATAAAAATAATATTTTAATTATTTTTCCCAGAAAATGTTTTTTTCCTTTTGCTTTCTAAAAGCCCGATTTTTCCAAAATTTTATTAAAATAAATTTTAATTAAAATCAATTTTAATTTTAACACTAAAATTATAATCCTAGCTTTGATACCACTGTTGGATACTGTTTAGGCATTTTATCTAATTAAACAGTGAAATCCAAAACTTTGAGGATCGGGTCTTACCCTTGAAGCGTAATCGGTTGCGCATGTCGCCTGGCCCCTCTGAGAAGATGGCATTTTTTGTCTCCAAAATCCTTCCTCGAAGGATTCTTTACTCTCAAGCACGAAAGTCTTCGCAGGTTGGTGCTAGCCGATCTTGCCTACTCAGAGAATTTGGGAAAAAGCGTATTTTTCTGATATGATTTACTAATTCAAAATCATCATCCTACAATTATATCCCTAGAATATTTGTAGAGAATTAATTTCCAAAATCAGTATTGTAATTATCTAATTATAACTTAACTGATTTTAGTTATATTCCAAATCAGCATTATTACCAAATATTATTTAACTGATTCCAAATCAGTATTTAAATAATATTTACTAATTCCAAATCAGCCTTAAATAATACCTTAATGATTTGGGTTATACACCAAGTCCATGGATCAACCCATGATCCATGGATCAGGCTGATGGGTCAAGAATTTCAATTGCAATTAAGTTCCTTGATTTATCAGCCCATTGCAATTGTTCCCAGGTAATTAATTAACTATTAATTAATACCACATAACTTTTCAATAATATTTAATTAAACCATTTAATTAAATCTTATTTATTTAAGTAAAACAATTATACTTATTGTAGGCAAGAATACTTATTCTGCATCATCGAACTTTCTTATGTGCGATCCTGTAGGCCCTTCCAAATTGGCAATGGATAACTCAATCTCATTGATTAATCCATAAGTCATTAGTGGTCTCTAGCAAGACATAATGACTACCCAATTCAGAGTGGAGGGTCGAATGGTGATTCAACACAACCTTTCCGAGCAAACTGCGTACGATCCTCTACATCGATATCCCGTTTAGCATAAGGCATGGAACCATCATCCTTATATAGCTAAACGTTTACTTGATCTTTTAGTGACACTGAATCCATCAAGCAAATGATGTCCTTATCATTCCTTGGGCATGGCCATGCACTTTCAGTTCACTATCAAGTGGCAAATATATCATCTCTCACTTAAGAGAGATTTGTAGTCCCATCACTTCACCTACATATCTTAGTGTGAATCATAGTGTACCCAATCATACCCATACTTGGCAACCTGTTATGGCCCCGTTAGGCGTATGTCAAAGGACACCACAATTCACCTAAGACCATGTAGTGATTTCTAGTCTAAGGATCCTAGTACCAGTACTACTCAAAAGAATCACTCCTGATCTAATTAGTCTATGGAGTGTTTCTTTTGGCGGATCGATTTCATGAATTTAAAAATGTACAAGGATATTACTATCATGAAATTAACTCATTTGATAAACAATCAATCTAGCGACAATGTCTTATTTACATAAATACCCTCAAAGTATATTTACATAAATAGCCCACATTAGGGCACATTCAACAACACTTAGGCGACACAACAAGAATGTCAGTGGAAGCAGTGGGAGTAGTTAGTTTAAATTTCAAAAATTATAGACTAGATTTACCAAATTGTCTTTATATACCGAGTTTTAGAAAGAACCTTATTTTGGTTTCTAAACTCTTAAAGAATGGATTAAAATTTATTTTTTGTGATAATACTGTTGTTGTTAGAAAATATAGCAAATTTGTTTGTTTTGGTTCATTAGTAGATAATTTGTTTGTGGTTAAATCAAACTCCCATGTTGTGCAAAACATAGAATTAAATAGCACATCATCTAACACTAATAAGAGGAAAGAACTTTCTGAAATGAATCAAACCTATCTTTGGCATCTCAGCCTAGGTCATATAAATGTTAGTAGGATTCAAAGGTTGGCCATTGGTGGACCTTTAAGTTCATTATAGATTGATACTTATTCAAATTGTGAATCTTGCTTGGAAAGTAAGATGACTAAGAGACCTTTTAAGGCATAGATCTAAAGAAGTACTAGAGTTGATTCATTCTGGCTTTTGTGGACCAATGTCGGTCCAAGAACGAGGTGGGTTTGAGTATTTTGTGACATTCATGAATGATTACTCAAGATACGGATACATTTACCTAATACGCCACAAGTCCGAATGCTTTAGTAAATTCAAAGAGTATAGGGTAGATGTGGAGAAGCATCATGGTAAGAGTATCAAGATACTGTTATCAGAACGTGGTGGTGAGTATCTATCCCACGAAGTTTAAGAATACCTTATTGAGGTCAGAATTCAGTCTCAGTTATCTACATCTGGCACACCACAGCAGAACATGAAGGAAAACAGAACAAGCCCGGGCTAAACCGTAAACCTCACTTTTGTGAAATGCATTCCGGAATCGGAGACTTTCGATTCAGCTTAGGCTTAAATTCATTTCCCCTAAATGGATCTAGGCTTATAAACGACGCACAAAAATACAATATTTAATTAAAGCAGAAAGTTCCAAGATTATACCTCTGTAGCGAAGTCCCAAACACAAAGAAATCTAAAACATCGGGCAAGCGAATTCCACAAGAAGTCTGAAGAATAAATCCAAATCGACTACAAACTAGTGTGGGCTAGTGTCTACAGAGTAGCCTAAAGCAAATTGAAGAAATCTTAAGAAACCCACTTCAAGAGTCACTCAGATCTGAAAAATAGATCTAGCCCAGAAACAAAACCTAAACTGAGAATCCACACCAAAACTGTCAGGAAAGTGTTCTTGCTCATAGATTTAGACCTTTGAGAACCAAAAGGAACAAGCCAGAGGATCAACACAACAAGAAACTACAAATCGAAAAAAAGGGAGATGTATCGCCGCCTCAAAAAAACCTTTTGCCGGAGCCGATCAACCTCACCGAAAAAAAAAGTTTGGCGGCCAGAAACTCCAATAAAGGTGGTGACGTTCTTCTCAAAATGGTGATCTTGGATTCTCTAGGTTATGGGCTTTGAGGATTCTATAAGAAGAAAGATCTTTGGTTGACTTCGAAAGAAAACTTCAAGGTAGAGGAAGAAGTTCTCTCTCTAGACCACTCTTTCTCACACTAGGCAAAATGCCTCTAAGGTTTCTAATGTCTTCATTAATGCCTAACAAGGGATATTTATAGGGAGCTTATAAGAAGACCTAGTCGGCATTTGAGTTGGGCCTTTTAATTAGACTTTCATTGACTCCTTAGTCTTCCCTAGACTAGTCAACTCCAATTTATTCTTTGGAATTGATTTATTAACCCACTTTGTTAATTTAATTTAATCGAACCCTTAGGATTAGTTAATTACAATAGAATTAATTTTCTTAATCCACTTTATCAATTAAATATTAACTAAACTTTTAGGATTAATTAATTCACTTTATCGATTAGTCAAACGCATAATTAGTCGCACCACTAACGGACCAATTGTGGAACTACAGCTCAAAAACGCCTTTATATCGGGCCACTTTATTTTCTTCTATGTCCCCACATCAAAGATCTAGTACTCGTCGGTTCATCAAATTACTGACAAATTAATTCTCTGACTTCTTGGTATCCAAGATTAGTACCACTCGACTTTCTTATTATACCGAACGCAAAATCCACTGGTAAGGTTTAGTATAATAAACCTTACGAGCTTATCTCGAGAGCACCATCAACCCGGTTATCTGGTACGTGGATTCCTCTAACTAACAATGGTACATAAGAAGCTAAACACCGCATACCCAACTTACTGAGGTATAGGCCTCAATTGACCGCACTCTTTTTCAAATCAAAGCATACGATATCTAACTCTCACACCTATCCCAATCTCGGGATTAAGAGACTGAATACTAGGACCGAATTAACTACACCGATCAGTACAATTTAATTCTACCCAAACTGGTCGTGCTCAATATACCCCGGGCATATCTATGTGATTTAATTAGTCTAGACAAACTAATTTACAAATCACACTATAACCTATACAGATAGTATGTTCTAGTTAGTTTTGAATACAGAAAAACTATGGTTTGTATCAAAAACTAATATCCATAGATGACATATCATTTTGTTTCAGTATTAAATGGTTCCATTATATCATAGAACTAGATAACGGGGTGTGGAAAGACACAATAGATACCATTATTGGTCAAAGTATTGATATATAAAAAGTATGCTCGTAACTGGGATGGTCTGAACATACAATCGGTATAGGTTATTGTGTGGTTTGGAAATTAGTTTATCTAGACTAATTAAATCACACGTGTTAGTTTTGAATATAGAAAAGCTATGGCTTGTATCAAAAACTAATATTCACAGATGATATATCAGTTTGTTTCAGTATTAAATTGTTCCATTATATCATAGAACAAGATAATGGGGTGTGTGAAAGACACAAGAGATACCGTTATTGGTTAAAGTATTAATATATAAAAAGTATGCTCATAACTGAGATAGTCTGAACATACTATCGGTATAGGTTATCGTGTGTTTTGGAAATTAGTTTATCTAGACTAATTTAAATCACACAGATATGCACGGAGTATATTGAACACGACCAGTTGGGATAGAATTGACTTGTACTAATCGACATAGTCAATTCAGACCTAGTATTCAGTCTCTTAATCCCGAGATTGAGACAGGTGTGAGAGTTAGATATCATATGCTTTGATGTGCCAAAGAGTGCGGTCAATTGAGGCCTATAACTCGGTATGTTTGGTATGCGGTGTTTATCTACTTATGTGTCGTTGCTAGTCGGAGGAATCCATGTACTGGTTCACCGGGTTGATGGTGCTCCCGAGACGAGCTCGTAAGTTTTATTATACTAAACCCAGCCTGTGGACTTTATGTCACGTATAATAAGAAGGTCGAGTGGTACTAATCTCGGATACCAAGAAGTCAGTAAATTAGTTTGTCACTAAATTGATAAACCGACGAGCACTAGATCTTTAATGCGAGAAGATAGAAGAAAATATAGTGGCAAGATGTGAAGTCATTTTTGAGCGGTAGTTCCATAGTTAGTCCGATAGTGGTACGACTAATTATGTATTTGACTAATCGACAAAGTGAATTAAATAATCCTAAAGGTTTAATTAATATTTAATTGACAAAGTGGATTAAGAAATTAATTCTATATGAATTAATTAATCCTAAGGGTTTAATTAAATCAAATTAACGAAGTGGGTTAAGAAATTAATTTGAATAGGTCGATTAGAGTTGATTAGTCTAGGAAAGACTAAGCGGTCAACGAAAGTCAAATTAAAAGGCCCAATCAAAAGCCCGCTAGGTCTCAATTAGTGCTCCCTATAAATAGAAAACTTAAGGCGAAAGAAACATTAAGGAAGTATTGCAAGACAATTCTTGTTTTATTTAGTGAGAAGGTTCTAGAGAGAGAATTCCTCCATCTTCAAATAATTCTTTCTCAAAAACGAACTAGATTTCTCTCTTGTTTGAAAAATTGGATTCAGCCCAAATGGATTAAACACATAAGTGCTGCTGTTTTTTCTTTTTCATCTGCCTATTTTTGCAATTTTTCCGCCCTGCTGCCAAGCCTTGTTCTTCGGTTTTCATGGAGGAAAAATCCAATCTTTGCTTTTTTTATTTGGCTGTTTCATTGTGTTGATCTCTCTTTTGGTGATCCATGATGTGGGCTATCAAGATCATGGCAAATAAAGGATTTTTAGTTCGATTTTGGTGATGTACTAGTGACGAGCGGCAGCAATTTCAGTGGAAAAAGGGCAGCAGTTGAATCGGATCTTTTGGGCAATTTTGAATCCAATTTTTTAGAGACTTTCTTGTGGGATTTTATGGGCTTTGCAAGTAAACTTCGATAGATTATTGCCCATGTAATATTCAAAGTTTCGTGGAGTCATCTATTGGATTTTGGTGGTAATCGCAAGGAAATATTCGGTTTTTCTTATTGCGTTGGACTTTTCTTCAAAGGTATAACCTTTAATCCTTCCACTTTTAATTAAAGGTTCAATCTTTATGCATTAGATATCGATTTAATAAATTAAATAAGTATAAGCCAATATCCGTTCATGGGAAAATGAATTTGAGCCTGAGCTTCATCGAAAGTTTCCGATTCTGGAATGCATTGCACGAAAGTGAGATTTTTGATTTAACCTGGGCTTGTTCTGTTTCCTTTCAACATGGATATGCCCAAGGCATATTGAGCATGACCAGTTTGGATAGAATTGACTTGTACTTATCGGCATAGTCAATTCGGTCCTAGTATTCAGTCTCTCAATCCCGAGATTTGGACGGGCGTCAGAGTTAGATATCGTATGCTTTGATGTGCCAAATAGCGTGGACAATTGAGGCCTATACCTCCATAGGTTGGGTGTGCGGTGTTTAGCTTCTTACATGCCGTTGCTAGTCAGAGGAATCCAAGTACCGGTTTGTCGGGTTGATGGTGCTCCCGATATGAGCTCGTAAGGTTTATTATACTAAATCTGGCCAGTGGACTTTACATCCAGTATAATAAGAGGGCCGAGTGGTACTAATCTCAGATACCAAGAAGTCGGTGAATTAGTTTGTCAATAAATTGATAAACCAATGAGCACTAGATCTTTAATGTGGCGAGATTGAAGAAAATAAAGTGGCGCTATTTAAAGTCATTTTTGAGCGATAGTTCCATAGTTAGTCCGATAGTGATACGACTAATTATGTATTTGACTAATCGACAAAGTGAATTAATTAATCCTAAAGTTTTAATTAATATTTAATTGACTAAGTGGATTAAGAAATTAATTCTATATGAATTAATTAACCCTAAGGGTTCAATCAAATTAAATTAATGAAGTGGGTCAATAAATTAATTCGAATGGGTCGATTGGAGTTGATTAGTATAGGAAAGACTAAACGGTCAACGAAAGTCAAATTAAAAGGCCCAACTCAAAGGCCCACTAGGTCTCCATTGGAGCTCCCTATAAATAGATAACTTAAGGCCAAAGAATCATTAAAGAAGTCATGCAAGACAATTCTTGCTTTCTTGAGTGAGAAGGTTCTAGAGAGAGAATTTCTTCACCTTCAAGAATTCTTTCTCAAAAACGAACTAGATTTCTCACTTGCTTGAAGATTAGATTCAGCCCAAATGGATCAAGGATTATATAGCTGCCAGATTCCTTTCTTTTCCACGGGAATTTTCAGTTCGGTCGCCCAGTTTTTGTCCTTTGGTTTTATGGATAAAAATCCATTCTTGGTGCATTTGATTTGGCCTTTCATTGTGTTGATCTCTTCCTTGGTGATCCATGATGAGGGCTGTCTAGATCACGGTTGAGGGAGGGTTTTTATTCCCTTGATTTTGTGATTAGTCTCACCGGCGGTCGGCAGCTATTGGCGGAAAAGGGCCAGTAACTTAATCAGATCTTTTGGGCAGTTTTGAATCCGATTTTTGAGAGACTTTCTTGTGGGTTTTTGTGGGCTTTGATAGTACACCTTGATAGACTATTGTCCACGCAAAATTCGAGGCATCTTGGAGTAATCCTTTGGATTCCAATGGTGATCGCAAGTTAAAGATTTGATTTTCTTATTTACGTTGGACTTTGCTTCAAAGGTATACCTTTTAAAGGTTTTTCTTTTAATTTAAAAGTTGTATCTTTGTGTTCCGATTTAATAAATTAAATAAGTCTAAGCCTATATTCATTCAGGGGAAAATGAAATTGAGCCTGAGCTTCATCGAAAGTTTCCGATTCTTGAATACATTGCACGAAAGTGAGATTTTTGATTTAGCCCAGGCTGGTTCAGTTTTCCTTCAGTTCATACTATGTCAGTTACGAGCATACTTATTATATAACAATACTTTAACTAATAATGAGAACTACTGTGTCTTTTCACCCGCCGTTATCTAGTTCTATGATATAATGGAACAATTTAATACTGAAACAAAATGATATGTCAACTGTAGATATTAGTTTTTTATACAAGACATAGCTTTTCTGTATTCAAAGCTAACAGAACGGTGTAGCAGAAAGAAGGAACCGAACTCTCATGGAAATGGTTAGGTCAAAGATAAACTATAGTGATTTGTCGAGTTTGTTATAGGGATATGCCTTGGAAACAGCAATGTACATCCTAAATCTTGTACCATCTAAAATCGTGCCTTCAACCCCAGTGGAGTTTTGGAACAAGCGTAAGCCAGTCTAAGACATCTCAGAATTTGGGTTGCTCAGCACATGTGCTAGAGAAAGATGCGGCTAAGTTAGATGCAAGAACAGAAGTAATGCTGTTTGTATGATATTCTCGGGGAACGAAAGGTGGTCTGTTTTATAGTCCTGAAGATCAGAAGGTGATACTTAGCACTAACACCAGATTTTTAGAGGAAGACTATATTCTAGATTATAAGCCCAATAGCAAGATAGTACTAGAAGAGCTTAGGAAACAATCTGATAATTCCTGATGTATCAGCACAAGTAGATACATCACAAACTGCACAAGATATCACAAATAATGCGCATACGCAAGTGGTGCCTCGTAGTAGTGGGAGTGTCGTAAGAAAGCCCTACACATTTATTGGCGTGGGAGAGGCCTCAGATATAGTCCCAAGTGTGCCTGAGCCTAACCCAGTAAACTACGATGAGGCTCTTCGAGATAAATATGCAAAATCTTGGTTAAAAGCAATGATATCCGAGATGGGGTCGATGGACCATAATCAAGTCTGGGAGCTTGGCCACCTACCTGATGGTTTCAAACCCATTGGATGTAATTCGGTCTATAAACGCAAGAGAGGACCTGATTGAAAGGTCAAAACCTTTAAAGCTAGGCTAGTGGCGAAGGGGTATACTCAGAAAGAGGGAATCGATTATGAGGAAACCTTCTCCTCAGTAGCCATGTTTAAGTCAATCCAGATTCTCTTAGCCATAACTGCTCATTTAGATTATGAGATATGACAGATGGATGTCAAGACAGCTTTCCTAAATGGAAGTCTTGACGAAACCATCTTAATGCAACAACCAGAGGGATTCGTTGAAAAAGGCCAAGAGCATAAGGTTTGTAGGTTTAAGAGGTCAATTTACGGACTTAAGTAGGTATCCAGATCTTAGAACATCCAGTTCGATGAGGTAATCCAATCCTACAGATTTACTCAGTTCTTGGATGAGCAATGTGTGTACCGCTGACGTGATGGAAATGCGGTGGTGTTTCTTATGCTTTACGTAGATTACATTTTACTAATTGGCAACATTAAGAAAGTGTTATCAGATGTAAAGGCATTGCTATCCAAGCAATTTCATATGAAGGATTTAGGAGAAACGGGATATATCCGGGATCAAGATAATTTGAGATAGTAGAAAACGTTCGTTAACGCTCTATTAAGCTTCATACATAGATACGATTCTTGACCATTTTAACATACAGAACTCCAAGAAAAGTTTTCTACCTTTCAGACACGGAGTGCATCTATCTAAACAACAGTCTTCCAAGACTATTCAGGAGATAGAGGCCATGAAGACAGTTCCTAATGCTTCGGCTGTAGGAAGTCTCAAAGATGTCATATTGTGTACAAGGCCGGATATCTGTTATGCCGTTGGCATTGTAAACAAATATCAGAGTAACCCCGAGAAAGTTCATTCGGAGGTAGTAAAATGCATTCTCAAGTATTTGTACAGAATGAAAGACCAACTGTTGGTCTATTCGGCGCCTAAGCTGGTACCCCGATGTTACACAGATTTAGATTTCCAAGGTGACAGGGACAAGAGCAAGTCTACCTCAGGGTATGTGTTTACTTTGGGAGGTGGAGCCATAGTTTGGCAAAATGTCAAGCAGAAATGCGTGTCAGACTCTACCATGGAGGCTGAATACGCTACCACATCAGAAGTAGTGAAAGAAGCAGTGTGGCTCAATAACATCCTAGTTGACTTAGATGTGATTCCTGGTTTACAGAAGTCAATCACAGTGTATTGTGATAACAACGGTTGAGTAGTAAACTCGAAAGAACCACGAGCCCACAAGGCGAGTAAACACATACAGTGCAAGTACCACCTAATATGAGATATCATTAAGAGGGAAGACATGGTCGTGTCAAAGATAGCATCAGAGGATAACCTTACAGATCATTTCATGAAGACATTGACTTTAAAAGTCTTTGAGGCTCACGTGGAGAGCATGGGGATCAAATACTTAGAGGAGCCATGATAGTTTTTCTAGATGCATTGTAGATTGTAAAAGATTGAATGTAGTTATATATACTTAAAGCACAACTTAATTATTAGTGGGGGATTGTTAGGTTTGAATACATAAGCTATGCTTGTATTGTACTTTTTTCCGAGTTAATATATCGATTTAATGTTTTAATTTATCTATTGTGCATGTTTAGTCCCAATAAGGTGTCTGGTGTAACACAGTAGATCTCATCATTGGTTAAAAGACATAATATATAAATGAAGTTCGTAACTGAGATAGTTTTTAGACACGCTGTCGGTTTAGGTTATTATATGATTAAGAAAATTTGTTGGTCTAAACTAATTGAATCATATAGATTTGCCCGGGGCATATTGAAATTGACCATTTAGAATGACTTGTCTTGTACTGATTTAATAGACAATTCGTTCTTAGTATTCTATCTCTTAATCCCTAGATTTGAGCCGGCATGAGGATTGGACATAATGTACTTTGATTTGCCAATGGGTGAGGTCATTTGTGGCCAATAGTCTCGGTGAGTTGGGTGCGCGTGTTTAGTTACTTGGTGTGCTGCTACTTGTCGAAATGAAAAAATGTACTGGTGCATCCCGGGTGATTTGCTCCTGAGATGACCTCATTATGTTTATTATACTAAACCCAGCTGGTGGACTTATGTCAGGTATAGTAAAAAGGTTGAGTGGTACTATTCTCGAAATTAAAGAATTTAATTAATTAATTTATCAGTAAATTAAAAAACTAACGAGAACTAAATCTTTGATGTGGGGAGATTAAGAATAAATTAATTTAGTTTTTCTGGATGCAATTCTGGTGTAGGATGGTAGTGCCAAAATTAATCCGTTAGTGGTATGATTCATTTTGTAGTTGGTTAATTGAATAAGAAGAATTAATTAATTAATTAATTATTCCTAAGGGTTGATTAAGTAATTAACAAAGTGAAATTATTTAATTAATTAATTACGTCTTAAGTTTCAATTAGAATTAGGAAATCATAGAGATTAGGAAATCTAATTGGATTTGAATTATCTTATTAGATTAGTTACCTAATTGGATTTGGAAACTAATTAATTACTAAACCTATTAGGAAGACTAATCTTAAACCAACTTGGGGTGTCTCTTGTAGCTCTATATATAGATAAAGGATTAGCAATTCTACAATACACAATTCACAAGTTTTCAAGATAATAAAACAAGAGAGAGATTTAGAGAGAGAAAATAATTTGCTTCCTTAAGTTAATTCCCTCAGGCGGCGGCGGCGTGACTTCCAACGACTGGCCGGCTACTTTAATTCCAGCGGCCGTGAAGTTCATCAGGCGGCTGTGGTGAGCTGCAAAATTTTTCTTGCGAGTCTTTTTTGTGTATATTGCTGATCAATTGCTCGCTAGATCATTGCCCACACAACGTACGATCAAAGTCTTGAGTCATACATGCGATCACCTGAGTTTACGCTTCAAGAGGTACTTTCTATGTTTCCGCTTTAATTAGAAATATTTCATTGCGTGATAAATCGAATGAGTGCAAACTAAGATCCTGCGCAATGTTATTTCAAGCAAGGATTGGAATAGCGATTGTGCGAGAGTCTAGGCATGGTCAAATATTCAAATTCTGGAATGCATTGCACGAAAGTGAATTTTTGACCGGGCCCGGGAAGATAATCTTTCAATATGTTAATTTAACATATGATTGATCTAAACATAAGAATACATGAATTTTTCATCCATTAAAACACAAGTTCATACATGTTCTATAACATTAAAGCTCCAAGATATAAAAATTAAAATATGCAAAACACATAAGATTGAAAAATGCATACATTCAAACCATTATAAGCTTATTCAATTATATTAAGCATCCATACTATAGCAAGTTTAAGAATTCCATTTTTGAACTTAAGCACAAAGCAGCTTATACTCTTACCATTGATCCTTGAATGTGTATGATGCTTGAAAATCAATAGAGAACATTAAAACAACAAGTTATAAGTAAAACCACTAAAAATGAAGAATTTCAAACTAAAATGCATAAATTGGATACATTAAATGTGCAAATAACATTCTTTTAAGCTTATGGAAGTTTTTGAAATCTTAGGTAAGTAGAATGGAGGTTTTAAACTCCATAGTACCTCATTTATATCGTTTAAAACTCAAGTGGGTGGTAGGCGCTGCCACGACACTGTACGGGCGTTGCTGATACCGCCTACATGACTTCAGCGACATCCTGGCGATTACCTGTAGCTTTAGTTTTGAATACTGAAAGCTTTGCTTGTATAAAAAACTAATACCCATTTACATATCGATTGTGTTTCAGTATTATTGATTGTTCCTTTATATTATATGTATAGATGATAAGGTACCAGGTATAGTAAAGTAGATTTTATCATTGGTTAAATTTATGATATATAAATTAAAGCTCGTAACTAAGATAGTTTGAACATACTATCGGTTTAGGTTATCGTATGATTTAGAAATTAGTTTGTCTAGACTAATTAAATCATACGATGTGCCCGGGACATATTGAGCAGGACCTATTTGAGATTGAATTAATTTATATTGATCTTCGTAGTTAATTCGAACTTAATATTCTAATCTATTAATCGCTGGACTAGAGCGGGCATGAGAGTTAGACATAGTGTACTTTGATTTGCCAAAGGGGGCATTCAATTGAGACCTAGATCTCGGTAAGTTGGGTATGCATGTTTGACTTCTTATTGTGTCGTTGCTTGTCGAACGGAAACCATGTACCGTATTTCCAGGTTGATGCTGCTCCCGAGATGAGCTCGTAAGGATTATTTTACTAAACTCAGCCAATCAACTTATGTCTGGTATAATAATAAGGTCGAGTGGTACTAGTCTTTGAGAACAAGAAATTGATGAATTAATTTGTCAGTAAATTAATGAATTGATAAGCACTATATCTTTGACGTGGGGAGATAGAAGAATTAATAAAGTGAGCATGAATTAATTTCAGTTTTGAGTGGTAGTTCCGTAATTGATCCAGTAGTGGTATTATTAATTATGCGTTGGACTAATTGGCGTAGTCAATTAAAGAAAATTCACCCTTGGGTCAATTTTATATTTAATTGACAAAGTGGGTTATCAAAATAATCCTTAGGGTCGATTAATATTTAATTGATGATGTGGGTCAAAGAATTAATCATAGGGCTAATTGGTATTAACTAGTCTAATAAGGACTAAGAAAGTCAATTAAAGTCCAAAACTAAGAACCAACTCAAAGCCTACTAGGTCTCCCTTGAAACTTCTTATAAATACTTAATGTTATGCATTTTTCAAGACATGAGAAACTTGAGAGACACTAGCCTAGATAGAGAAGAAGAAGCCTAGAGAGAGAACTTACCCTTCCTCATTGAAGTTTTCTTTCAATGTCGGCTTAGAGATCATTCTTCCTCCAAAAGCATAGCCCATAACTCGGTAGTTCAACCTGGATTATTTTCGCTGCCCAGATCTCCTGTTACCGGAGATCAGATCTTGTCCGACTCGTTGGCGTATGTGTCCTTTTGGGGGCTATTTATGTAAATAAACTTTGAGGGTAATTTATGTAAATAAGACATTTGTCATTTGATTGATTATTTATCTGATGAGTTAATTTCATGAAATTATATTCTTGTGCATATTGAATTTCATGAAATTTATCCGCCAAAAAGAAACACTCCATGGACTTTTAGATCATGAGTGATTCTTTTAAGTTGTACTCATACGAGGATCCTTAGACCAGAAATCACTGCATAGTCTTAGGTGAATTATAGTGTGCTTTGACATATGCCTAACGGGACCGTAACAGGTTGCCAAGTACGGATATGATTGGGTTGACTACAAGTCTCTCTTAAATGAGAGATGATATCTTGGCCACTTGATAGTGAACTGAGAATTGCATGGCCGTGCCCAAGAAATGATAAGGGTTATCATTTGCTTGATTAAGTTCAGTGTCACTAAGAGATCAAGTAAAATGTTTAGCTATATAAGCATGATCGGTTCCATGCCTTATGCTAAACTGGATATCAGTGTAGAGGACATTACGTAGTATACTCGGAAGGTTGTGTTGAATCACCATTCGACCCTCCGTTCTGAATTGTGTAGTTATTATGTCTTGCTAGAGACCACTAATGATTTATGGATTAATTAATGAGATTAATTTATTCATTGTCAATTTGGAATGGGCCTACAGGATCGCACATAAGTGAGTTCAATGATTCAGAATTAATTAATTTGCCTGTATTAAGTATAAGAGTTATACTTAAATTGATAATATTTAATTAAATAGTTTAACTAAATATTATAGAAGAGTATTATGGTATTAAT
Organism: Knoxia roxburghii; assembly: GCA_030378225.1. Taxonomy (NCBI): domain Eukaryota; kingdom Viridiplantae; phylum Streptophyta; class Magnoliopsida; order Gentianales; family Rubiaceae; genus Knoxia; species Knoxia roxburghii. The sequence goes on along the minus strand of CM059415.1, from coordinate 35,155,853 downwards.
TAAGAGTTAATTAATTACATAGGAATAATTGAATTGGGCTGACAAATCAAGGGACCTAATTGTGAATTGAGGTTCTTGACCCATCAGCCTGATCCATGGGTCAATGGGTTGATCCATGGTGTTGGTTAAACCCAACACAGTAAATAATTAATTATTATTAATTTATTATTAACAGATAAGTCAAAACTCTGTTATAAAAGAGTAGAGACGTATCTGTGGAAGGGAGATTTTTTTTTACTGACTCTGTTTTAAACACGGGAAACGTTTTGAGAAAAACTCTCTGTATCTCTCTTCCAAAACATTCTTCCAGAGAAAAATCGTTTTTCTCTTTTGCAGGCAAGATTTTGGCTAGCACCAATTCTGATAGGCTCCAGTTCAAGATCGTAGAGACAATTCGCGTGAATTGTTGGTGAACGCAATCTTCTCAAGGGAGCCAGGCGACGAGTGCAACCGATTACGCTTCAAGGGTTTCACATGAATTTAGGCTATTTCGTAGCATATTTAGGAAATTATGCATGCCTAGATCCTAACACGACGGCCATGAAATCCGGCGATTAACCCATTCTCTGACGAGTAGATTCCTGGCAGTGGCACCCTGATCCACAGTCTAGAACTGAGTCTTGATCGTAGCTCTCCCAGACTCTCGCTCATGGTGGTCGGCCAGAGTTCCTCGTTGCGGCGTGGCTAGGAAATCTGGTTCCAGGCCGCGGCTGTCAATCGGGTTTGTGGCAGCAGTTTTTCTAGCATTTCGAGGCACATTTTCTTATGATATTCTTGTTTGGTGCTAGATCCACCTCGTAGATAGTTGCCCATACGACTTAGGGGGTTGTCGGAGTCTTTCGAGGGATTTTGGGTGGTATTCGCAATCAATGTCTCAACCTTTTTCTTATTTGTGAGGGACATGCTTCAAAATTATAATCTTTATGTTCCGCTTTAATTAAATATTTAATTTTTAGTTTGTTGTTTATTAGATCCAACATGTATAATCGTATATCCACTTTAGGGGAAATGATTTTAGAGTTTGGGCTCAATTGAAAGTATGCGATTTTGGAATTCATAGCACGAAGTGAGATTTTTAGTTTGGTCCGGACCAGATCTGTTTCCTTTAAGCGGCATGCAGGTACTACTGTCTTTTTTTTCTCAATCTTCACAAAATTGCTTCTACTTGACTTTTACACAATTTAATTTCATCAAATCATGTACCTATAACACATGAATATGTTCCTAAACATCATACTTAAAAATAACAATGAAATCCATGACTTATTAGCAATTTAAAATTTTAAAAATCTAAAAACTAGGAAATGAAAAAAAAGTGCTAAAAATGCTTGGGTTGTCTTCCAAGAAGCGCTTTGGACTTTATAGTCTCCGGATAGACTTGTCTTGAGGTATAGACTCAAGATCCCTCTAACCTCATTGAATCTTGTTCAAAAGATGGACTTCCATTACTACCTTCAACAAAGCTCTTCATTTCCTTGAATTTTGTCTATGTATATCTCTTCTCTTCTTTCTCATTAATCGATCATTCTTTCTCCTTCAATCCAATTCTTCCAAATCCTTAGAAGTGTTGCTAGAGTCACTCATCAAATCACACTCCTCAACAAATTTCACTTGCTTCACCTTGTTATTTGTCATTTCCAATAGTAATTGCTCCAAAGTTGCTTGCATTTTTTCAAGTATACATTCCAACTCCATATTCTTCTTTTAACAAGGTGTATTGATTGTACACCTTACTTCCTTGTAGTTTGGAATCAGACATTTAATTCCCCTTACATACTTAGAAATCTTTGATTTCTCCATAGGCTAATTAGCAAGTTTGTTCTCATCTTGTAGTACCACTTCTTCTTTGACTTTCATTTCACTCTCACCATTTGTATCAAGAGTATCCTCTTTTGGTCTGTCCTCCTTCTTGAGTAAGGGCTTGTTCTCCTCATCCTCACTATCACAATTGATTGCTCCCACAACGGTATCATAAGATCTCTTTTGTAGTACCTCTATCCCATGGACATACTCTTTTCCTAGATTCTTGAATGCAATCCCCTTGCTCTTCATATGCAAAACCGCCTACAATAATGGGTACATCCTTATCTTCCTCCATAACCACAATAATAAAATCCACCGGCAATACAATTTGATTCACTTTCACCAATATATTCTCAATAATGCCTTTGGGAAGCACCTTGGAATAATCCGCCATTTTTAAGGTGACATTAACTGGTTTTAAATCTCCAAGAAAACCACATGATCCGGCTGAAGAAAATGGCGTTAAATTGACTCCGGCTCTGGGATTACACAAAACCTTATGGAAAAACCTCAATCCAACCTTGCAAGCTATAGTGCACGGTAGGATCTTTCTCCTTTTTAGGTAAGTTTTGCCAATAAATCCCTTTCCTATTTTTATTGATTGGAGCCAATGATTGCAAATTAAACCTCTATTTCTTGGCTAGCAACTTCTTCAAGAATATTTGATATTTTGGCACATTCTATTGGTTTTGAATACTAAAGCTTTGCTTATAATATAACTATTTCCCAGTTTAATATTTCGATTGAATATTTTAGTTTAAATTGTCTTTATATTTTTAGATATGATTGTCCGTTTATATCATATGACTAGATGATTAGGTGTCTGGTATGACACAGTAGATCTCATCATTGGTTAAATTCATGAAATATAAATGAGGCTAGTGACTGACACAGTTTGGATATACTGTCGGTTTAAGTCATTATGTGATTCGAAAATTAGTTTGTCTAAACTGATTGAATTATATAGATATGCCCGGGGCATATTGAGAATGACCTTCTAGTATTGAATTAACTTGTACTGTTCTTAAGTAGTTAATTCAAACATTGTATTCTATCTCTTAATCCCTGGACTTGAACATGCATGAGGATTAGACATAGTGTACTTTAATCTGCCAATGAGTGTGCCGCTTGAGACTTATATTCTCGGTAGGATAGGTGCGCGTGTTTGATTGCTTAGTGTGTTTTTGCTTGTCGAAAAGAAACCATGTACCAGCGCGTCCGGGGTGATGGTGCTCTTGAGATGAGCTCGTAAAGTTTATTATACTAAATTCGACCGATGGATTTATGTCTGGTATAGTAATAAGGTCGAGTGATACTAATCTTGGATTATAAGAAGTCAATTAATTAATTTATCAGTAAATAATAAATTGACGAGCAGTATATTTTTGACTTGGAGAGAATAAATAATAACTAATTTAGTGATTCGAAAAGCAATTCTTGTTTGAGCGGTAATCCCATAATTAATCCGTTAGTGGTACGATTAATTATGTTGTTGGGTTAATTGATAAAGTGAATTAATAATTTAATTAATTAATCATAGTTATTTTATTGATTAATTAATTATTGGATCAATTGGGAATTAGAAAATCCAAGAATTAGGTAATCTAATTGTGATTCGAAAAATACCAAAACCAAAGCCCAACAAGTATGCCTAACTCAAACCCACATAAGGTCTCTTTTGTAACTCTATCAATAGAAACAAGGGATTCACAATTCAAGACACATAAGTCATTATTGACAGAACACAAAAAACTCTAGAGTGAGAAAGTTAGAGAGATAAACTCTCAACTCAAGAGCAAAACCCGATAACCGAGTAGTCCCCTTAGCGTGCGGCGGAGCTCGATCGACGTTAGCATCAACCCTCAATCGGCAGGCGACGGCAAGTGTGAGTCACGCGAGAGCGGCGACGAGACAAGGAGATTTTTTGGCGAGTTTGTGTTCAGTTTCTTGTTGCTGATTCCATTGGTTTTTAAGTTTATTGCCCACACAATGTCAGAATCTGTCTCAGAATCATACAAGCGATAACTTATGGGACACGTTTCAATAGGTTGAATCTTTAATCCATTCGCTTTATTTAAAGATTAATTTTTGTGACGTAATAAATCGAATAAGTAAACCAATATCTGATGCTCGTGTGATATTTCAAAAGGGTTTGAATTGGATTGCACGAGCATTCAGGTTTGATTGAGAATTCCCATTCTAGATGCTTTGCACGAAAGTGAATTTTTTTATCAAACCCGGGTAGACAATTCTTTCACATTCATGATCAAGTCAACAAAAGACACTCTCATATCAATTTCCATGAATAACACATAAAACCTTTGATACACCATCGTATCAATTTCCTTCACTCCTTTCTTCCAAGGAAATAGTGGCTCCATATTTCTATGCTGATTTTCATTTTCTTCTTCCAATCTCTTCTTGAGCCACATTTCACTTTCCTTCCTTTCTTTTCATGAGACTCCCAAATTACCTTTTCTCTCTCTTTTTGTTAATCTCCAAGTGCTGAATTTTCCTCTTCTTGTGGAAATTCTCCATTGATATCTTCTTTTCTCTCTATTTTCATTCATCTTCAAGTGCTGAATTTTCCTCTTATTGTGGAAATTCTCCTTTGGTATCTCATCTTCCTTAATCTCTCTCACTTTTTTCCTCATTTTTCTTGTTTTCCACAAGCATTTTCCCACTCTATAAGTTGACCACCAAGCATTTGTCGGTATCCTTGGACTTTGGATTTTCACCCTTAGAAGAATTCCCTTGAACTTAATTGCCTTGTCGTTGAACATATTGACTAAGTGCATTTTCTATTGCCTTTATACCGTTTTGAAGTTCCTCCAATGCACTAGAATGCATACCAACTATCATCACCAAACTCTTTACATGCTCACCCATGGACATATCCTTCTCTCGATTTGCTTTATTAGGCTCCCTATTTCCTTGCATTCTTGGATGCCAATTCCTTTGACTATAAGCTTGTCATTGATTTGCATTACCAAAGTTGTTGAAATTTTGTCTCCCTTGATTTTGAAAATGTTAGTTTTAATTACTAGAAAGCTATTTGCTTGGATCAAAAACTAATACCCAATTGACATATCATTTTGTTTTAGTATTAAAAGTGTTCCAATATATCATAGAACTAGATAACATGGTGTAGAAAAGTACAGTAGATCTCGTTATTGGTTAAAGTATTGATATATAAAAAGATGCTTGTAACTGAGATAGTCTGAACATACTATCGGTATAGGTTATCGTGTGATTTGAAAATTAGTTTATCTGGACTAATTAAATCATACGGATATACCCGAGGAATATTGAGCATGACTAGTTTGGATTGAATTAACTTGTACTGATGGGTGTAGTTAATTCGATCATAGTATTCTAAATCTCTTAATCCCGAGATTGGAGCACGCATGAGAGTTAGATATCGTATGCTTTGATTTTCTAAAGGGTGCGATCAATTGAGGCCTAAATCTCGGTAAGTTGGGTATGCGGTGTTTAGCTTCTTTGTGAGCCGTTGCTAGTCGAAGGAATCCATGTACCGGTTCACCGGGTTGATGGTGCTCCCGATATGAGTTCAAAAGGTTTATTATACTAAATATAGCCAGTGCACTTTATGTCCGGTATAATATGAAAGTCGAGTGGTACTAATCTCAGATACCAAGAAGCCGATGAATTAATTTGTCAATAAATTGATGAATCGACGAGCACTAAATCTTTGATATTGGGAGACAGAAGAATAACAAAGTGAGTGTGACATAAAGTCATTTTTTAGCTGTAATTCTATAATTGGTTCGTTAGTGGTACGACTAATTATGCGTTTCACTAATTGACAAAGTGAATTAATTAATTCTAAAGGTTTAATTAATTTAATTAACAAAGTGGGTTATTCGAAATAATCCTAAGGGTTCGATTAAATTTAATTAACGAAGTGAATTAAGAAATTAATTCGAAAGGCTTGATTGGAGTTGATTATTCTAGGGAAGACTAAGTGGTCAATGAAGGTCAAACGTTAAGGCCCAACTAAAAAGTCCACAAGGTCTTCTTTGAAACTCCTATAAATAGCTAATGTTAGCCACTTTAGTAAGACATTAGAAACTTTGGAGGCTATTTGGCCTTGTGAGAGAAAGAGTGGTCTAGACAGAGAACTTCTTCTCCTTCCTTGAAGTTTTCTTTCGAAGTCAACCAAGGATCTTTCTACTTTGAAGACTCACCAAGAAAACCTATAGATTTAGGTGCCCAGCCCCTAGTCGGATTTCCTTGCCAGCTGTTTGGATTCTGCTCCCTGGTGACCAAAAATCTTACGGATCCCATTAGCATTCTGGCGATCCTTGCAGCCAGATTTTTTTTGGGCTTTGATCCTTCTTTCGTGTTGATCCTTTGGCTAGTTCCTTTGGGTTTGCCAAAGTCTAGATCTTTGGTTGGAAAGAGATCTCTTTTGCTGACTTATTGGGTTTTTAGGTTTGGCCTGAGTTCCCGGGCTAAATCTATTTTTACAGATTCGGGGTTTTTCGAAGCGAGTTTCTTTGGATTTTTTTCCGATGTTATTAGCCACTCCGTAGACACTTGCCCACATGAGTTTGGAGTTTTTTGGAGCTATTCTTGGGATTCATAGTGGATTTGTCTTTCCCAGAGTTTTGGTTTTCTATATTGCTTGGGACACGCTTCAAAGGTATAATCTTTAATCCTTCCACTTTAGTTAAAGATTTAATCTTTGCATGTTGGTTTAATAGATCGAACTAGTATAAGTATAGATCCATTCATGGGAAATAAATTTTTTCCTGAGCCAAATCAAAAGTCTCTGATTCTGGAATGCATTGCATAAAAGTGAGATTTTTGGTTTAGCCCGAGCTACTTCTGTTTCCTTCAGAAAATTGTTTTCATATCCATTATTTCTCCAACCTTGATTGTTGCGAACAAATCCAACATCTTATAATTCCTCAATGCCTTGATTTTCTTGGTGAGGCTCTTGATAAGTGTTAAAAGCTAATACCACTTTTTCTTTTGAGTTCAATTGATCTTGAAGCAAAGCTACTTGTTCCTATATGCTTGAAATTCTACTGGTCACAATAGCTTCCCCATTTGGAATGGAATATGCTTGAGGAGCCTCATTTCTTTCACTTAGCCACCTTCCAAATGTGAGTGCCATGTTATCAAACAATTCCCTAACTTGATCCTTAGACTTGAAATTGATGCAACCACCGACACTTGCATACACCATGTTTGGAAACTCTCTTGTTAACCCATTGTAGAAGATTTGCAACTCATTACCACCTTCTAAAGGTTGATTTGGGAATTTTCTCAATAACTCTTGAAATCTCTCCCAAGCTTCGGAAAATGAATCTCCTTGTTGTTGTTTGAATTGTAGGATGTCATTTCTTAACCTTTCAATATTGTGATGAGGACAATCCTTAAACGAGAACTTTCTCCTCAACACTTCAAAAGTTTGAATGGTCCTCTCATCCTAGTAATTAAAACAAGTACTTGCATTACCCTTCAAAGAAAAAGGTAATAAGATCCTCTTCATTTTATCCCTAGTTAGTCCTTGTAATCTCGCTATATTGCACAACATAAGAAAGTTCCTTAAGTGAGCATTAGCATCTTCACCCTCAAGTCCGTGAAATTGTGAACCATTTTGAATCAAATTGATGAAGTGGGGCTGAATTTTATAAGCCTCCTCATCAATCCCTTGTAATTCCGCAGGTTCTTGAAAATGTGGCTAAAAATAACACCCAAAATTACTTTCTCCTTGGGCCGCCATGTTAATATGCTCTTCAACACGATTCCTTCTTGTCAAAACCCTCTCACTACTATCACCAAGCTCAAGTAACTCCCCTCTAGCTTGGGATCTAGTAATAACCGTAAACAATCAACTACACACCAAAGAAAACCGAAACACCTATAAATAACAAAAACTATTAGAAAATGACAAGAAAATTAACAAAAGTACATCACTACGAAAGTTACTTAAAAATGCTCAAAAACTACTAAAAATTACTAAAAACACAAAAACAAGTAAAAACCCAAAACTACCAACAACAATAATCAATCAAATAAACCATCCCCGTCGGTGGTGCCAATTTTGATGTGCTCTTGTCATTGTAAAAGTTAAGGGTGAACACTTCAAAATAAATATATAAACAAACCAAACTAAATACCAAAACTATAGTACTTGAGGTTTTGTTCCCATGAGAAAGTTGTCTTTAATAAAATAGTTGTTGGGTTTAAATTCTTAATTACTACAAATTCTAGTAGTTTTTACTCCTAAGAATCTAACAAAATAAGGGGTAAAGTAGTAATTTCAAGTGTGTCATACAAGTACTAAAAATGAAATAAAAGATAACAATGGGAATAAAAGCGGGAAATCATATCACTTCAAGATCCAAAGGGCTATTGATAAGTAAAATCACATGCAAATGTGGGTAGCTAAAACTTTCCAAACATGATGATAATGTGATTCACATATTTCCATATGAGGACTGTTAGCCAATAATAGAAATAGGGCTGTCAATCCTATTCTACTATAAATTCTCTACCTATCTATCTCCAGATAAGGTGAATTACCAACATTGCAAATAGATATAGAAACAATCAAGCTTGTAACACAAGAAATCTCAATTAACCTAAACCAAGTTCCTAAATAAGTGATATCCCACAATTCAACAAGTAGATGGGTAGATTCAACACATATCTCAATAAATTGGAAAAATCACTACATTATGACAAAAATTAACCCATTTGCATGAAACCCACTTAACAATATGCATGAATAACCATTGAAGAGAACAAAAACAACATAGAAATGAGTAATTTATCATGATAGGACTCCATCCATAAGAAAAGGTGAAGCTTTTCATCAACCAAACATCACAAAAGCTTGTAGAATCTTGAACTAAGCTCTCATGACCAAATTCACTCCATTGTATTCATAGAATTGTTCTATATCTTTGGAAATCCACTACCCTCTATCACTTAAATGGGTATATTTCCCTAAAATCTACTTAGAACATGACTGTTCTAAGAGAATTCATAGTGTGTGTGTGTGTGTGTGAAAAGGTGAAAAAGTGTGTGTTTCTTCCTCACTAAGTTACTCTCTCAAAAACAAGAAAAATGTACTAAGGTGTAATAGTATGTGTCTTTACAAGAGGCTTTGGCCATTAAGAAAGGTTATTGAGGGCCAAATTTGGAAAAACCTAAGTTAAAAATGCCAAGGGAAAATTGGATATTTAGCAGCGATCTCTGGGCAACGGTGAGGTGCGGCGCCTAGTGAACGCCGAGGTCGGCCGCGTGCAGGCCCCAGCGCCTGTGCATTGCTGATCTCGATCTTTTCAGATTTTATTGCTTTTTTCCTTTTCAAGCTCCAATTCTTCTTTTTTCTTCCTTTTTCAAGCAAAAGTCTTTAAGTTTCTTCTAAAATCTCCAACATAGCTTTTTACTACAAGATCATACGAATCCAACTAAAAGTGTATTGACAGCTCATAAAAGATGTCATAATCATTGAAAATGAAATTAAATTAAGCTAAATGTGTATGATTTTGGGTCATAAAATGGTATATTTTGGAGTCACGTCATTTGCTAGAATAACACCTGTGTCGCGTACCTCACGATCGCTCTACCAATTGACCATGTAGTCCTCGGTCACTCTAGTGTATGGCCTAGCATCAATCCATACAGTCTTACTGACAAGTGGATTAGACCTCCTTGTCACATATATATCATACCAGTACTTGAATTAACAAAGCACTTGGTTGCTAAAGTACCAGTAATGAAGATCTCCCCACAAGCATTCCAACTTTGTTTATTCTTGAGTTTTGCAAGATAAATGATTGCTAAGGTATTGTCAACCAAGACTTTTCTTAGAGATTTCTATCTTGTTAGACTCAGGAGCTTTCAGAACGTGCGGTTGCTAAGATGTTGTCAGTTAAGACATCCCTAAGAACATTCCTATTCTGCAAAACTCTTTGAGATTATCATAGTAGATATTTGCTGAGGTATCATCAATTAAAACTTCCCAAAAGTATTTCCACTCGTGTCAAGCTCTGAGAGTTACAGAGTGTATGGTCTCTAAGGTATTATCAGTCAAGATTTCCCTATTAATACAAATGATTTAAGGAGAGATAAAGATATGTGAGATATGAATAATCAATTGCAAGATGTGATCTATAGAGTAAGTAGGAATACAATTTCCATTGCAGGTATAGAGGCACAATTAGAAGAGATGGAATTGAAGTTGGAGGTCATATTAAGGATTTATGAAGGTCAAAATCAAAGGGAAGTGGAGAATGAAATATTTGATGTAACTAAACTCCCTTTGAACATTCAAAGCATACCCACCGATGATTATAAATTAGTGGCTTCTATAGATGACTTAGTGAGTGGCATAATCAATATCAGTGTATGTGATTGGTATTGGTATAAACCGCAAGAGATTGGACCAGTTGTTGAGGAACCTAGTGAAACTAGTGAAGATGATGAGCTTAATGAGGTTGAGAATATTCTCTTGTGCCTTAGTGGTTTGAGAAAAATAGAGCTTAAGGTGAATAAGGTGCAAGAAACTCTTGATATTCTCATGATTAATATGTTAGAGATAAAGGATGCCTTATGGAAGGATCCAAGGAAGGACAAGCTTTATAAGGTTAAGTTGGTGGAGTTGGAAGCTAGCACTAAGATAGACAAAAGTGAGCTAACTCATGAGAAGATAGTGAGAAATCGAAAGAAAATAAGAAAATGTTATTTTTGAATACTGAAAAGCTATTGCTTGTATGAAAAACTAATATCCACAGTTGACATATCTTTTTGTTTCAGTATTAAATTTGTTCCATTATATAATAGAACTACTTAATGAGGTGTGAAACGACACAGTAGATCTCGTTATTGGTTAAAGTATTGATATACAAAAAGAATGCTCATAACTGAGATAGTCTGAACATACTATCGGTATAGGTTATCATATAATTTAGAAATTATTTTGTCTAGACTAATTAAATCATATGGATGTGCCTGGGGCATATTGAGCACAACCAGTTGAGGATTGAATTAACTTGTACTTATCGGCGTAGATAATTTGATCCTAGTATTATAATCTCTTAATCCCGATATTGGGACGGGCATGAGAGTTAGATATCGTATGCTTTGATCTGCCACGGTCAATTGAGGCCTAAATCTCGGTAAGTTTGGTATGCCATGTTTATCTTCTTTATGCGCCGTTGCTAGTCGGAGGAATCCACGTATCGGTTCGCCGGGTTGATGGTACTCCCGAGATGAGCTCGCAAGGTTTATTATACTAAACCCGACCGGTGGACTTTGTGTCTGGTATAATAAGAAAGTCGAGTGGTACTAATCTCAGATACCAAGAAGTCGGTGAATAAATTTGTCAGTAAATTGATGAACTGACGAGCACTAGATCTTTGATGTGGGGAGATAGAAGAATAATAAAGTGAGCGCAATGTAAAGTCGTTAGTGGTGTGATAGTTCTTTAATTTCTCGGTTAGTGGTACGACTAATTATGCTTTTGACTAATCGACTAATTTTGCGGTAGTTCTTTAATTTCTCCATTTTTCGCTCTTTTTCTTGCTAGTTAACGCCGTCAGCGTTTTTTCGATTTTCCAGGGCCGTTTTGGTGCATTTTCATTGTGGTCTTTGTGATTCTGTTGCGTTGAACCTTTGGCTCATTCAGTTTGGTTCGCCAAAGTCTAGATCTACGAGTAAATAGCTTACCCACTAAGTTTTATTGTGGCGGTGTGGGTTTTCAGGTTAGAATCAAGTTTCCGGCCTAGATCTGTGAGTTTCTTGAAGTGGGTTTCTCAGGATTTCTTCGTTTTGCCTTGGGCCACTCCGTAGACACTAGCCCACACTAGTTCGGAGTTGTTTTGGAGTTATTCTTCGGATTCTGAGTGGATTTCGCTATCTCAAAAATTTAGTTTTCATAGCAGGCGATAAATAAGAGGCTGATCTTCGGGCAACGATCCACTGCGGATCTAACGAGTTTGTCAAAGTTAGCCTTTTGGCAATTTCGTCCTTATTGGCTTATCTACCATGCGGATAACCGCTCACACAATTTTGGGGTGGAAACGGAGTCATTATGGGACTTTGGTTTTCTTATTGCTATGGACACGCTTTAAAGGTATAATCTTTAAGACTTTCGCTTTAGTTAAATATTTAATTTTTGAGCATCGTTTTAATTAATTGAACTAGTATAAGCCTAGATCTGTTCAATGGAAATGAATTTGAGCCTGAGCCGAGTCGAAAGTCTCCGATTCTGGAATGCATAGCACGGAAGTGAGATTTTTTATTTAGCCCGGGCTTGTTCTGTTTCCTTCAAATTGGTATCAGAGCAAGTGCATTGGCTTTATACTTGTTTGATTTATTACACGGCTTTGTTTTGGCTTTGTTATTTTTGCATTGTCATTACATTAAACAGGTGGTTATTAATTCTCAGCTATTATGGTAGATTTATTTTTCATTCATAAACACCAGGGCGTGTCCGTGCTCATTTTGTTTTTTGAATGGAATAATAACCACGAGCAGGAAGCCGTGTAGGATTAGATAAATCTTGTATTAGGATTTAATCTAATATTGTCATCTTTAAATTCCAAGAAAACGCCTTTGTATATAGGAATTTATGTAAAATGACGAAGATATTATTGTGGATAACTCATATTCATGGGTTTTTGGTTTATCATAATTTTGGGTGATTCCTAATTACGTATAAAATTGAGAAAACCCAGACGAATTAGGAGGAACCAAATAACGAGTCGTTATAGGCAAAGTGAATTTATGGTTTTTGGTTTTGCTGTAATTTTTGGTGACTCCTAATTACGTAATAAACCGAGAAAACCAGATAAATTCTAAGGGTCCTTATAACGACTGGGAGTGACGTGACGGGAACGTGTCAACAAGACGTCAAAGGAAGAAACAATTGAGAAGACAATAATAGTTGGGAAATATTTCATTACGTATTTCCCATTTTATGTCCTTATCGTTGCTTGTGTATTTTCGTTTTATGCATGAGCAAAAAAATAAATCTTTTTTTAATGCGTGCAATTAACTAAGGTAGATTATTCGCCTATTGAAACTCCAAAAGTTTTAATAGATGTGAATAACCAAAGTTAAGATATTGCATGTTGGTTTTATAAGTGCAATTAACTAAGGTAGATTATTCGCATATTAAACTTCCAACGGTTATATGGTGCGAATATCCGTAGTTAAGATATTGCATGTTACAATGTAAAAAATCCTCAAATTTAAAAATCTAAGTGGGAGCGGGTTGGTATATATCCCCACGGCCTCCATTACGAATTCATATGTGATGTGGTTAGACTTGCTCGTTGGAATTAGGGCCTTTCTCCATGAGAATGAGTCTTCAATCACAGATATTACTAGATTTTATTTCTAAAAGGATGACTATAGTGAGTTTAATTAGAGAATTGCGACACCTTCTATGCTGAGGCGCTCTATCTCCTAAGTAACAAACTTAGAAGTGACGTAATGGCATACACTTAGTGTACTATTTATAGTATTCCTCCAGCGAGGTTACGCTATTTATGTGTACAACTAAAATCATTGACTATTAATTTCATTGATCATAAGATAGTTAGTCAGATAATGAAATTAATAAACTTCGGTTCGTCTCGAACTAATATTGCTTAGCATAGACGTTCACTCGCGTGACCTGTGTTCATCTCGGTGTGAGAGATGTCAATGGGAGATTATATTGTTTTTGAGCATATCAATATTTTTGAAAAAGAATATTGAAACTTCACGGATTATTTTTCAGTTTGTCGATATGGTGTTTACTACGATATTTGTCACACTAAAGGAGAACAAGTTAACTGGTCCAAATTAAATCAACTTGAAACGCAATTTGGACATTGTCCTCATGGACGGGCAGAATAAGTACGTCCTCACTGAAGTATGCCCAGATGAGCCTAGGGATGACTCTCCTCCTGAGCATTAGGAAGCCTATCAAAAGGGGAGGAACGCTGATGCGATGGCTAGATACTACATTCTGACTTCCATGTCGAATGAATTGCAGCTTCAGCATCGGTCAATGAACTCTGCTTTTGACATTATGGCAAACCTAAAGGAGATGTTTGGTCACGAAGCAGAGCTGCTAGTCAAGTAGTCATGCGAAAGCTAATGACTAGCCAGATGGCAGAGAGCATGCCTGTGGGTTATCATGTACTTGAGATGATTTGTGACATTAATGAGATTAAGTTATTGGGAGGAAAGATTGACAGGGAAACCCAGGTCGATATCATACTCCAGAGCTTGCCTCAAAGTTTTGAGTAGTTTTGGCGGGACTATAACATGTAGCAGCATGTTTACACTCCTTTCGAGCTCTTAGCTGCATTGGTGTCTGCTGGAGGCCTCTTCCAAAAGAAGAACAGTCAGTCTCTCAAGTTCTTCTTCTTGGCCCAAAGCCAGAAAGAAGAAGAATAAAGCCCAGAAGACTGCTAATCATAAGCCCAAGCCAGAAATTGCCAAGAAAAAGAAGCCAAAAGGCAACTGCTTCAAGTGTGGCAAAGGAAGATATTGGAAGTCTGATTGTCCAAAGCTCAGAGGTACAACTATCTTAGCCTTAATTACTGAGATATGTTTAGTGGTGATTCCCACAGATACTTGATGTGTGGATTCAGGAACCACTGATCATATTTGTAATTCTTTGCAGGGTTTGCCATGTAACCCAGATGCTTAGAGAGGGAGAGATGGAAGTTTACTTGGTTGACACTATCAGAGTGTCGGTAAAAGTAGTGGGAGTGGGTAGATTTATTTTTGTCAATAATGATGTAATAGTTTTTTGAAGAAATGTCTTTATGATCAGAGTTTTAGTAAGAATTTACTTGATGTATCTAAACTCTTATTGGATAGTTATAAGTTCATTTTATCTACTAATTCTGTTATTGGAAAGAACAAGAAACTAATATGTTCCAGTTCATTGGTGGACAATCTCTTCTTGATAAAAACTACCTCCCTAGTAGTGCGATAACACTGAGATAAATAACACATCATTGAATCATAATAAAAGAGAAGAACCGTGTAAAATGAACCAATCTCATTTTTGGCACCTAAGACTAGGTCATATAAACCTTTGTAGAATTCAAAGGTTGGTAAATGATAGGCCCTAAGGCTCATTAGATATTGACAGTTACTCAAACTACGAATTCTACTTGGAGGGTAGAATGACCAAAAATTTTTTAAAGGTCAAAATGTTTTTAAGAGTTGGTTCAGTCTAACTTATATGGACCTAAGATAATTCAGGCCAGATGTGGTTTTTGAGTATTTTGTTATCTTCATAGATTAATACTCGAGGTACGGGAATTTTTACTTGATGCGCCACAAGTCCAAATGTTTTGACAAGTTCAAAGAGTTTTGGACAGATGTGGAGAACCATCATTGTTAAAGTATCAAGATATTATGATTCGATCGTAGTGGTGAATAACTATGTGGTGAATTTAGGAGCTACTTATCAGAGATAAGGATCCAATCCCAATTGACTGCACCTGGCATATTCTAGCAGAATAGTGAAATAGAACTCTTATGAAAATGGTTAGATCTATGATGAGTTACAGTGAATTACTTCATTCGTTTTAGGGATATGCCTTAGAAACAGCGGCTTACAATCTAAATCTTGTACCATCTAAGTCCATGCCTTCAACCCCTGTAAGGTTATGGTCAGGGCAAAAGCCCAGCATTAGACATATCAGAATCTGGGGTTGTCTAGCACATATGCTTAAGGTAGATACGGACAAGTTAGATGCAAGATTGGAGGTAATGCTATTTATAGGACATCCCAGAGGAACGAAGGTTGGTTTATTCTATAGTACTAAAAATCAGAAGGTGGTGGTTAGTACCAATACTAGATTTTAGAAGAGGACTATATTCTAAACCACAAACCAAGTAACAAGATTGTGCTAGAAGAGCTTAAGGGACAGTCTAGAATTCCTGATGCACCAGTACAAGTAGATAAATCGCAGAATACTACACGAGTTATCACAGATGATGGGATTATAGAGACGGTGCTTTTTCATAGTGAGAGTGTTGTCAGACAACCCATGAGGTACGAGGGCTTAGGAAAATCTTCGGATTTTGATCCTTGGTGCTCACGAACCAGACCCATTGTCCGAATGAGCATTGTGTATACCACAAGCATGATAGAAACTCAGTGATGGTTCCTGTACTTGATATTCTTTTTATTGGCAACATTAGGAAGGTATTGTCAGACATAAAGGCATAGTCATTCAAGCAAGTTTGATATGAAGAAATTGGGAAAGGGTGGACATATGAGATCATATGAGATGTTCACAGACACTTTCTCAGGATTCTTATATTGACATGAATCTGTCTCGTTTTAACATGCAGAACTCCAAGAAAAGTTTCCATGTTTCAGATACGGAGTGCATCTATCTAGGGAGCAGTCTTCTAAGTATATAGAAGCCATGAAAACAGTTCCTTATGTATCTGCAATAGAAAGTCTCATGTATGCGTATTGTGTAAGAGGCTGATGTTTGCTTTGTCGTCGGCATAGTTAGCAGATATCAGTGTAACCCAAGAAAAGCTCCAATATTTGCGCAAAATGAAAAACCAAGTTTTGGTATATCAAGCGTAAGAGCTAGGGGTTACACAGATTAGCGTTTCTAAAGTGATATAGACAAAAGACTGTGAAACTCTGGGTTTGTGTTTACTCTGGGGTGGAGCCATAGTATGGCGGAGTGTAATGTAGAAATGCATGGCAGACTCCACCCTTAAGGCTGAATTCGTTACTTCAGAGGCAGCGAAGGAAACAATTGATTCAGGAATTTCTAGTGGATTTAGATGTGATCCCTGAGTTTCCCAATTTCATCACAGTTTACTGTGACGACAATAGTGCAGTGGGAAACTTGAAGGAACCACAAATCCACCTAGGCAACTAAGGAACCACATCTAAGTTCACCAGGAAGTTCCGGAGCCATACAGCTTCTTCTACTGCCTCTGATGTGGCAACGTACTCAACCTCCATGGTGAAGTCCACCACTCATTTCTGCTTCACACTTCGCCATACTATGGATCAACTTCCTAGAGTAAACACAAACCCAG
The DNA here is from genome assembly GCA_030378225.1 of Knoxia roxburghii. NCBI lineage: Eukaryota > Viridiplantae > Streptophyta > Magnoliopsida > Gentianales > Rubiaceae > Knoxia > Knoxia roxburghii. The sequence continues at coordinate 35,138,981 of CM059415.1, read as the reverse complement.
AGGCAGACTTACTCTTTTCCAAATCACCTTGAAAGTCCGAATCTGTGTAACCCAATGGTACAAGCTCTTACGCTCTATAAACTAGGACATAATTTCTCGTCCTACGCAAGTACTTGAGATTGCATTTTACTGCCTCCCAGTGAGCCTTCCTTGGGTTACTCTAATATCTGCTAACCGTGCCAACAACAAAGCACATATCAGGCCTCGTACATAATGAAGGAAAACTGAACAAGCCCGGGCTAAATCGAAAACCTCACTTTCGTGCAATGCATTCCAGAATCGAAAGCTTTCGACCAAGCTCAGGCTCAAATTAGTTTACCCATGAACGGATCTAGGCTTATACTTATTTAATTTATTAATCGGGACACAAAAGATTCGAACTTTAATGAAAGCGGAATTTAAAAGTTCTACCTTTTGAAGCGAAGTCCCTTGCTTAAAGAAAACCAAATCTTTAGCGCAATTTCCACAAGAAATCCGAAGAATTCTCCAATACGAACTCCAAAATAGTGTGGGCTATTATCTACGGAGTTACCCACGGCAATACGATTGAAAACCCAAGAAACTTGCTTCTCAAGAAAATCAAAATAAATCTGCCCAGAATTTTTTTCTGAAAATTAAAGCTGCCCATAATTTTTTTATCAAAATCGAAGCTGCCCAGAATTTTTTTTTCAAATTGAAGCTGCCCAGAAAAATTCTGCACAAACTGGCCGCCGATTTCCCTCAATATCCGATCAACAATTACGTCTGGCAGAGCTGAAGGTTCCAGCCACAATCTGGACAACGGACTCCACGGATCACCCACCAAAAAGGAAGAGATCAACGTGGAAGTACCGCTGGATCAGCACCCCGAAAACAGCAGCTTGCTGGAATTATTTTCGCTGTTGAAAATGCTTGCGCATAACAGCAGTGCAGCGAAGAAGAAAACCCACTTGGAACCGGCGGCCAGCCTATTAAAATGATAAAGAACTGATCCAAATCGAATGGGCTGAGTTTCTTTTCGAAGAAGAAAGCTATCTTGGTCGACTTCGAGAGAAAACTTGACGAGGAAGACACCGTTCTCTCTCTAGACCAAACTTTCTATGATATAAAGGAACAAATTTATACTGAAACAAAATGATATGTCATCTGTGGATATTAGTTTTTGATACAAGCCATAGCTTTTCTGTATTCAAAACTAACAATCTCCCACTAATACTCAAAGCTATGCTAAGAAGTACAAAAACTGTCAAACCCGCTATTACACTGCTGTCATAATGAAATCTCCAGAACACCTTTAAGCTCACTCACATGGCTTTCTCAAGAATCTGACTCCCATGCCCTCCACATGCCTCTCAAAGACCTTTGGGGTCAATGGTTTGGTGAAAGGATCTGCAAGGTTGTCATCTGAAGCTATCTTGGCCACGATCACGTCTCCCCTCTTTACGATCTCTCGTATCAGGTAGTACTTGCGCTTTATGTGTTTACTCGTCTTATGGGCTCGTGGTTCCCTCGAGTTAGCAACTGCACCATTGTTATCACAATAAACTGTGATAGACCTAGGCAACTCAGAAACCACATCTAAGTCCATCAGGAAGCTCCTGAGCCATACAGCCTCTTTCGCTGCCTCCGAAACGGCAACGTGCTCGGCCTCCATGTTAGAGTCCGCCACGCATTTCTGCTTGACACTCTTCCATACTATGGCTCCACCTCCTAGAGTAAACACAAACCCAGAGGTAGACTTACTCCTGTCCAAATCACCTTGAAAGTCCGAATCTGTGTAACCCAACGGTACAAGCTCCTGCGCTCTATAAACTAGGACATAATCTCTCATCCTACGCAAGTACTTGAGAATGCATTTTACTGCCTCCCAGTGAGCCTTCCCAGGGTTACTCTGATATCTGCTAACCATGCCAACGGCAAAGCAAATATCAGGCCTCGTACACAACATAACATACATGATGCTACCCACTGCAGAAGCATAGGGTACCACCTTCATGGCATCTATTTCCTCAGCAGTCTTAGAACACTGCTCCTTAGACAAATGAACCCCATGCCTGAAAGGTAGTGAACCCTTCTTGGAGTTCTGCATGTTAAAACGGGCCAGAATCGTGTCTATGTAAGATGCCTGAGAGAGAGTCAGAGAACGTCTCCTACAATCTCGAATAATCTTGATCCCAAGGATATGTCCAGTCTCTCCCAAATCCTTCATATTGAATTGCCTGGACAGCCATGCCTTTACGTCTGACAACACATTCTTACTGTTGCAAATAAGAAAAATGTCATCTACGTAAAGTACTAGGAACACCACCATTTCACCATCACGCCTGCGATAAACACACTGCTCATCCGGACACCGAGTGAATCCATAGGACTGGATAACCTCGTCAAAATGGATGTTCCAAGATCTGGATGCTTGCATCTTTATCCTGGAGAACCTCATTGTAGTTAATTGGGTCTGGTTCATGAGCACCAGGGATAAAGTCCGAAGACTCACCCAAACCCATGTACCTCTCGGGCTGTCTCACAACCCTCCCACTACAACGAGGCACAGCCTGTGTAAGAGCATCATCTGTGATAGTGTGTGCAGTCTCTTGTGGTGTGTCTTCCTGTACGTGTGCATCTGGAATAGTGGACTGATTTCTAAGCTCTTCTAATACTACCTTGCAACTTGACTTGTGATCTAGAATATAGTCCTCCTCAAGAAATCTGGCATTGGTGCTGACCACCACCTTCTGATCCTGAGGACTATAAAATAAACCACCTCTCGTTCCTTTGGGATAGCCTATAAACAGCATAACCTTAGATCTCGCCTCTAACTGGCCTGCATCTGCCTCGAGCACATGTGCTGGACAACCCCAAATCCTGAGATGTCTCAGACTAGGCTTTCGCCCACTCCACAACTCTACTGGGGTCGTAGGCACAGACTTAGATGGCACAAGGTTGAGGATAAAACATGCTGTCTCCAAGGCATAACCCCAAAACGAGGTAGGCAACTCACTGTAACTCATCATCGATCTAACCGTCTCCATAAGAGTCCTGTTCCTCCTCTCTGCTACACCATTCTGCTGGGGTGTGCCAGGTACAGACAACTGGGTCTGAATACCCTCCTCTGACAAATAGGTCCTAAATTCACTAGAGAGGTATTCACCACCTCTAGCCTGAACTGACATAGGTCCACACACGTCAGAATGAATCAACTCTAAAACCTCCTTAGCCCTATACCCCTTTGCCTTGAAAGGCCTCTTGGTCACTTTACCCTCCAAGCAGGACTCACAGGTTGAATAGCTGTCAATATCCAGTAAGTCCAAAGACCCACTATTGACCAACCTTTTAATCCTACTAAGGTTGATGTGACCGAGTCTCAGGTGCCAAAGATAAGTCTGATTCAAAGGGGAAGATTCCTTTCTCTTATTATGATTCGGTGATGAGTTACTAGTTTCTGTGTTTTGCATAACTGGGGAGTAAGTCTTAATTAAAAACAAATTGTCAACCAATGTACCGGAACATATAAGTTTCTGGCATTTTCTAATAAAAACCGAACCGTCAGAAAATACACACTTATAACCATCCAAAACAAGTTTCGAAACCGAAAGCAAGTTCTTTCGAAAACTAGGTACATAAAGACAATCCTTTAAATATAAAATAGAGTCTGAAAAATAAAGACTAATAACTCCCACCGCAGCCACAAAAACTCTGGTAGTATCCCCAAGATAGACCTGCAACTCTCCCTCTCTAAGCAGCCGGGTCACTTGAACCCCTGCAAAGAATTACAAACCTGATCAGTGGCTCCTGAATCCACACACCAAGTATCCGTGGGAATCGCTGCTAAACACGTCTCAGTGACTAGGGAAAATTTACACATACCTCGAGGCTTTGGGCAGTCCTTCTTCCAATGTCCCGCTTTGCCACATCTAAAGCATTTGCCTCTCAGCTTCTGCTTCTTGGCAATGCCTGCCTTGGGTCGATCACTGGCTCCTGCTTTCTGGCCTCTCTTCCTCTTTTGCTTCCTGGCTTTGGGCCCAACAGAGGAACCTGAGGGACCAACAGTAGCCAAGGCTTGCTTCTTCTCAGCGAAGAGGCTCTCAGCAGACACCAATGCAGTCATGAGCTCAGAAAGTGAATATGAGAGATTCCCCATATTATAGTTCAATTGAAACTGCTCAAAACTGGGAGGCAAGCTCTGAAGGATGATATCGACCTGGGTTTCCCCATCAATATCACCTCACAATACCTCGATCTCATTGATGCAACCAATCATCTCCAGCACGTGATCTCTCACTGAAGTGCCCTCAGCCATCCTGGCATTCATGAGTTTCCTCATAGCTGACTGCCTGGCTGCCCTGCCCTGATGTCCAAACATCTCCCTGAGGTTGAGCATCATATCGTAAGCTGAGGTCATCAACTGATGCTGGTGTTGCAGTACACTTGACATGGAAGCCAAGATGTAGCACCTGGTCATCTCATCAGCTTTCTGCCACCTCGTATATGGCTCTCGCTGCTCAGGTGTGGCATCCTCACTGGGCTTAGGGAGGCACTCCTCAGTGAGCACGTACTTATAACCCTCAGTGGTTAGGACAATGTCCAGGTTACGTTTCCAATCAATGTAATTTGGATCGGTGAGTTTGTTTTGGTTCAAAATGACAGCTAGCGGGTTGAACGACATATCAACTGAAAATATTAAAAAAAACAAGTCTCAGTATACTTTTTCAAAAATATTGAAAAATCCTTAGAAAAGAAATATAATCTTCTACCGACATCTCTCACACCGGGATTAACGCAGGTCACGATGGGTGAACGTCTACGCCAACCCACATTCGTTCGAAAAGAACCGAAGTTCATTAATTTCATTATCTGACCAACGATCTTATGATCAATGAAATTAATAGTCGATAATTTTAGCCGTACACGTAGATAGCGTAACCTCGATGGGAGGGATACTATAAACAGTACACTAAGTGTATGCCATTACGTGACTTCTAAGTTTGTTACTTAGGGTACTAATGCGCCTCGGATGGCGAGGGTGTCGCAACTTTTCCCAATTAAATGCACTATAGTCATCCCTTTAGAAATTCATTCCGGTGATATCTGTGATTGAAAACTCATCCGATAGGGAGGAAGGTCTAAGCCAGCACGCAAGTTTAACCACATCACCAATGAACCCATGGGGCTATTAACCAATCCGCTCCCACTTAGATTTTTAATTAATTTCGATTCGCCTGGGTTTTCTCAGTTTTCTGCGTAATTAGGAATCACCTAAAATTACGATTAAACCAAGACCTAGGTTTTCTCGATTTTCTACGTAATCAGGAATCACCCAAAATTACGATAAACCAAAACCCTACGTAATTAGGAATCACCCAAAATTACGATTAAACCAAAACCCGCGAATGTAATTAAGTTTGAGGATTTTTACGTTTTAACATGCAATATCTTAACTATGGATATTCGCACCCATAAAACCGTTGGAGTTTTAATATGTGAATAATCTACCTTAGTTAATTGCACATTACTTTTAACATGCAATATCTTAACTATGGATATTCACACTAATAAAACCGTTGGAGTTTTAATATGTGAATAATCTACCTTAGTTAATTGCACATTACCCTTTTAAAAACATTTTAGTTTGGTTTTCGTTCATGCAAAATAAAACGAAAATCACACAATCAACGAAAAATCATAAATAAGGGAAATTAAATAAAATAAAATTTCCCGACTATTATGGCCTTCTCTATCGTTGATTCCTTGACGCCTCGGTGACACTTCCCGTCGTGTCGCTCCCACTCTTTATTTGGATTCCTCTCGATTCGCCCGGGTTTTCTTGGTTTTCTACGTAATTAGGAATCACCCAAAATTACGATAAACCAAAACCCGCGAATATAAGTTACCCAAAATAACGTCTTCGTCATAGTACATAAATTCCTATATACAAAGGCGTTTTCTAGGAATTTAAAGACGACATGATTAGATCAAATCCTACTACAAGATTTTTCTAATCCTACACGGCTTCCAGCTCGTGGTTATTACTATTACATAAATTTCCATTAAAAAATAAAACAAGCCCGGACATGTCCCGGGGTTTATGAATGAAAATTAAATTTCTACCATAATAGACGGGAAACCAACAACCACCTGTTTATGCATTTCGACAAAAATAATAATGCCAAAATAAAGCCGTGTAATAAATCAAACAAGTATAAGACCGAAACCATCGCTCTGATACCAATTTGAAGGAAAACTGAACAAGCCCGGGCTAAATCGAAAACCTCACTTTCGTGCAATGCATTCCAGAATCGGAAGCTTTCGACCAAGCTCAGGCTCAAATTAGTTTACCCATGAACGGATCTAGGCTTATACTTATTTAATTTATTAATCGGGACACAAAAGATTCGAACTTTAATGAAAGCGGAATTTAAAAGTTCTACCTTTTGAAGCGAAGTCCCTTGCTTGAAGAAAACCAAATCTTTAGCGCAATTTCCACAAGAAATCCGAAGAATTCTCCAATACGAACTCCGAAATAGTGTGGGCTATTATCTACGGAGTTACCCACGGCAATACGATTGAAAACCCAAGAAACTTGCTTCTCAAGAAACTCAAAATAAAGCTGCCCAGAATTTTTTTCTGAAAATTAAAGCTGCTCAGAATTTTTTTATCAAAATTGAAGCTGCCCAGAATTTTTTTTTCAAATTGAAGCTGCCCAGAAAAATTCTGCACAAACTGGCCGCCGATTTCCCTCAATATCCGATCAACAATTCCGTCTAGCAGAACTGAAGGTTCCAGCCACAATCCGGACAACGGACTCCACGGATCACCCACCAAGAAGGAAGAGATCAACGTGGAAGTACCGCTGGATCAGCACCCCGAAAACAGCAGCTTGCTGGAATTATTTTCGCTGCTGAAAATGCTTGCGCATAACAGCAGTTTAGCGAAGAAGAAAACCCACTTGGAACCAGCGGCCAGCCTATTAAAATGATAAAGAACTGATCCAAATCGAATGGGCTGAGTTTCTTTTCGAAGAAGAAAGCTATCTTGGTCGACTTCGAGAGAAAACTTGACGAGGAAGACACCGTTCTCTCTCTAGACCAAACTTTGTCTTTCTAGCCTAAACTTGGCTGCCAAGTTTCTTCTATTTTATGTGCTGCCCAATATGTTGTATTTATAGGAGCTTCTAAGGAGACCTAATGGGCTCTCGAGTTAGGCCTTAAAATTTGATTTTCGTTGACCGCAAAGTCTTCCCGACTAATCAACTCCAATCGACCCTTTTAAATTAATTTATTTAATCCACTTTGTTAATTTAATTTAATCGAACCCTTAGAATTAATTAATTCAAAATCGAATTAATTTCTAAATTCACTTTGTCGATTAAATATTAATTAAACCCTTTGGATTAATTAATTTACCTTGTCGATTAGTCAAATGCATAATCGGTCGTACCACTAACGGACCAATTATGGAACTACCGCTCGAAAATGACTTTACATCGCGCCATTATTATTTCTTCTATCTCCCCACATTAAAGATCTAGTGCTCGTTGATTTATCAATTTACTGACAAATTAATTCACCGACTTCTTGGTTTCCGAGATTAGTACCACTCAACCTTTTATTATACCGAACATAAAGTTTACCGGCCGGGTTTAGTATAATAACCTTACGAACTCATCTCGGGAGCACCATCAACCCGGCGAACCGGTACGCGGATTCCTCCGACTAGCAACGTCACGTAAGAAGCTAAACACCGCATACCCAACTTACCGAGGTATTGGCCTTAATTGACCTCACTCTTTGGCAAATCAAAGCACACGATATCCAACCCTCACGCCCGTCCCAATCTCGGGATTGAGAGACGGAATACTAGGATCAAATTGACTACGCCGATCAGTATAAGTCAATTCTATCAAAACTGGTCATGCTCAATTTGCCCCGTGCATATCTGTGTGATTTAAACTAGCCTAGATAAACCAATTTCCAAACCACACAATAACCTATACCGATAGTATGTTCAGACTATCTAAGTTACGAGCATACTTTTTATATATCAATACTTTAACCAATAACGGTATCTACTTGAAAGGATTTTGGTAGGATCTGGGTTTCCACTTGCTCGATTTACCACGCAACAAAAATTTCTATTAAAGCGGAATCTTAGAAAAGTACCTTTGAAGCGTGCACTTGGTGATTCTCTTGTATGCCTCAAGACTATGACTTCACGTTGTGTGGGCAACGAACTAGAAGTCAATTGATCAGCTACTCACCACAATCCACCTGCTAGAAAACTCTAGCCCCGCAGCACCTGGCACGTACTATAAAAGCACCGCCCGCAGAGAGAGAAAGCTACGCGCAGCTGGTATAAACCAGGGCCAAAATTTCAGCCACTAGAAACCCAAAAACCAGCTGCACACTTTCTTGAAAATTCGACTTGGAGAGAGAAACGTTTTCTCTCTCTATAAATCCTGTGGATTAATTGTGTTATTGTATATTCTTAATGACTGATCCCTTGTCTATTTATAGAGTTACAAGAGAGACTCCAAGTTGGTTTAGGATTGGTCTTCCTACTGGGTTTCTGTTTTCCTTCAATCCTGTTTCTGGACTGATATAGATTCTGTTTCCTTCAATCCTTTTCCTGGACTGATACACTCCCAACTGTCGCAGGGATTCACTTATCCCAATCCAGTTCCTGGGATGAATCACTCCCAACTGACACAAGGATTCACTTATCCCAAACCAGTTCCTGGGATGATTCACAACCAACTGACACAAGGATTAATTAATTTCTCAATTAATTAAATCTACCTTTGTCAATAACCCAGTACATAATTAATCGTACCACTAATGGATTAATTATGGCACTACCAACCTACACCAGAATTGCTTCCGGAACAACTTAATTAAATTATATTCATAATCTCCCCACATCAAAGATATAGTGCTCGTTAATTCATTAATATACTGATAAATTAATTCATCAACTTCTTAATATTCCGAGACTAGTACCACTCGACCTTTTTACTATACCGGACATAAGTCCACCGGTCGGGTTTAGTATAATAAACATTTCGAGCTCATCTCGGGAGCACAATCACCCCGGACGCACCGGTACATGGTTTCCTTTCGACAAACAGTAGCACACCAAGTAACTAAACACGTGCACCCAACCCACTGAGACTATTGGCCACATTTGACCTCACCTATTGGCAGATCGAAGCACACTATGTCTAATCCTCATGCCCACTCGAGTCTAGGGATTTAGAGATAGAATACAAGGATCGGTTTGTCTATTAAATCAGTACAAGACAAATCATTCCTAAGAGTCAAGTTCAATATGCCCCGGGCATATCTATATAATTCAATTAGTTTAGACAAACTAATTATCTGAATCACATAATAACCTATACCGACAGTTTGTCCAAAACCATCTCGGTTACGAACCTCATTTATATATTATGCCTTTCAACCAATGATGAGATCTACTGTGTCGCACCAGACACCTCATCATCTACTTACATAATATAAATGAACAGAAACATGCACAACTAAATATAATTGAAACACAAATCGATATATTAAACTGGGAAACTGTACAATACAAGCATAGCTTATGTATTCTACTCTAACACTACTGTGTTTCTCAACACCCCGTTATCTAGTTCTATGATATAAAGGAACAAATTTATACTGAAACAAAATGATATGTCATCTGTGAATATTAGTTTTTGATACAAGCCATAGCTTTTCTGTATTCAAAACTAACACATAACATAGCATACATGAGGCTACCCACGGTAGAAGCATAGGGTACCGCCAGCATGACATCTATCTCCTCAGCAGTATTGGGACAATGCTCCTTTGATAGATACACTCCATGCCTTAAAGGTAGTGAACACCTCTTTGAGTTCTGCATGTTAAAACTGGCCAGAATCGTATCTATGTAGGTTGCCTGGGAGAGTGTCAGAGAACGTCTCCTACGATCTCAAATAATCTTGATCCCAAGGATATGTCTAGCCTCTCCCAAATCCTTCATATCAAATTGCCTGAACAACCATACTTTTATGTCTGATAGCACCTTCTTATTGTTGCCAATCAGAAGGATGTCATCTATGTAAAGTACGAGGAACACCACCGTATCACCATCATGCTGTGATAAACACACTGCTCATCCAAACACTGAGTGAATCCACAGGACTGGATAACCTCATCAAAACGGATGTTCCAAGATCTGGATGCTTGCTTAAGTCCATAAATGGACCTCCTAAGCCTGCATACCTTGTGCTCTTGGCCCTGAACAATGAAACCCTCTGGTTGCTGCTTAAAGATGGTCTCCTCAAGACTTCTATTAAAGAATGTTGTCTTGACATCCATTTGCAAAATCTCATAGTCCATATGGGCAACTATGGCTAAGAGAATCCTGATTGACTTAAGCATAGCTACGGGGAAAATGTCTCCTCAAAATCAATACCCTTTTTCTGAGTATAACCCTTCGCCATGAGCCTAGCCATGAAGGTCTCAACCCTCCCGTCAGATTCTCTCTTTCACTTGTAAACCCATTTGCACCCAATAGGCCAAAACCTGTCAGTAAGGTCTACCAGCCCCCAGACCTGATTTGAGTCCATAGAACCCATCTCAGAAATCATCGCTCTTTGCCATGAATCTGCATCTTTATCCTGCAGAGCCTCATTGTTGCTAACTGGGTCTGGTTCATAAGCGCCAGGGATAAAGTCCGAAGACTCACCCAAACCAATGTACCACTCGGGCTGTCTGACAACTCTCCCACTACGATGAGGCACAGACAGTGTAAGAACATCATCTGTGATAGTGTGTGCAGTCTCTTGTGGTGTGTCATCCTGTACTTGTGTAACTGGAATACTGGACAGACCCCTAATCCCCTCCAATACTACCTTACTTTTTGCCTTGTGATCTAAAACATAGTCCTCCTCAAGAAACTTGGCATTGGTGCCAACCACCACCTTCTGATCATGAAGCCTATAAAATAGACCACCTTTTGTTCCTTTTCGGTAGCCTACAGAAAGCATAATCTAGGATCTCGCATCTAGCTTAGCTTCATCTGCCTTAAGCACATATACTGGACAACCCCAAATCCTGAGATATCTTAGACTCGGCTTTCGCCCAGTCCACAACTCTACTAGGGTCGAAGGCACAGACTTAGAGGTACGAGATTAAGGAGATAACAAACTGACTCCAAGCCTAAACCCCAAAACCAAATAGGCAATTTGCTATAACTCATCATCGATCTAACCATATCCATAAGAGTCCTATTCCTCCTCACTGCTACACCATTCTGCTGGGGTGTGCCAGGTGCAGACAACTGGGACTGAATACCCTCATCTGAAAAATAGGACCTAAATTCACTAGAGAGGTATCACCACCGCGATCAGATCGCAAGGCCTTAATACTCTTACCCAGATGGTTCTTTACCTCAACCTTAAACTCTTTGAACTTTCCTAAGCGTTTAGACTCGTGGCGCATCAGGTATATGTATCAATATCTAGAGTAATCATCCGTGAAAGTCACAAAATACTTATAACCACCTCTAGCCTGAACTAACATAGGCTCACACAAGTCAGAATGAATCAACTCTAAAACCTCTTTGGCCCTATACCCCTTTGCCTTGAAAGGCCTCTTGGTCATCTTACCCTCTAAACAGGACTCCCAGGTCGGATAGCTGGCAATATCCAATGAGTCCAAAGACCCATTATTGACCAACCTTTGAATCCTAATAAGGTTGATGTGACCTATTCTCAGGTGCCAAAGATAAGTTTGATTCAAAGGGGAATACTCTTTTCTCCTATTATGATTCGGTGATGAATTACTAGTTTCAGTGTTTTGCATTACTGGGAGTATTTCTTGATTAAAAATAGATTGTCAACTAATGTACCGGAACATATAAGCTTTTGGTTCTTTCTAATAAAAACATAATTATCAGAAAATACACACTTATAACCATCCAAAATAAGTCTCGAAACTGAAAGCAAGTTCTTCAAAAAACTGGGTACATAAAGACAACCCTTTAAATTTAAAACAGAGTCTAAAAAATAAAGAAATAAAAATCTCACTGCAACAACTGAAACTCTGGTAGTATCGCCGAAGCTTCTGGCAATCCTTCTTCCAATGTCCCGCCTTGCCACATCTGAAGCACTTGCCTTTTAGCTTATGCTTCTTGGCAATACCCGCCTTGGGTCCATGATCAGTAGCTCCTACTTTCTGGCCTCTCTTCCTCTTATATTTCCTTACTTTGGGCTCAATAGAGGAACCTGAGGGACAAACAGTATCCAAGGCTTGCTTCATCTCTGCGAAGAGGCCCTCAGCAGACACCAATGCAGTCATGAGCTTGGGAAGTAAATATGAGAGCTTGCCCATATTGTAATTCAACTGAAACTGCTCAAAACTGGGGGAAAGCTCTGGAGAATGATATCGACCCCCATCAATATTACCTCCCAATACGTCGATCTCATGGATAAAACTCATCATGTCCAACATGTGATATCTCATTGAGGTGCCTTCAGCCATCCTAGCATTTATGAGTTTCCTTATAGCTGACTGCTTAGCTGCCCTGCCCTGATGTCCAAACATCTCCCTGAGGTTGAGTATCATATCATAGGCTGAGGTAAACAACTGATGCTGGTGCTGTAGTTCACTCGACATAGAAGCCCAGATGTAGCACTGGGCCATCTCATCAGCCTTCTGTCACCTCGTATATGGCTCTCGCTGCCCAGTGGTGGCATCATCGCTGTGCTTAGGGGGGCACTCCTCAGTGATAAGGTATTTGCAACCCTCAGCGGTAAGGACAATGTCCAGGTTAAGTTTCTTGTCAATGTAATTAGGACCTGTAAGTTTGTTTTGATTCAATATGACAGCTAGCGGGTTGAACGACATATCAACAAGTGAAAAATAAACAGTTAAGTTTCAGTATTACTTTTTTAAAAATATTGAAATCCTCAATAACAATATAATCTCCATCGACATCTCTCACACTGGGATTATCGCATGTCACGCTGGTGAACGTCTACGCCAACCCACATTTGTTTGAGAAGAACCGATGTTCATTAATTTCACTATCTCACCAACGATCTTATGATCAATGAAATTAATAGTCCATGTTTTTAGCCGTACACATAAATAGCTTAACCTCGATGGAGGAATACTATAAATATTACACTAAGTGTATGCCATTACGTGACTTCTAAGTTTGTTACTTAGGGTACTAATGCGCCCTCAGCAGAGAGGGTTTCACAACTTTCTCCAATTAAACTCACTATAGTCATCCCTTCCAAAATTCTTTCTAGTGATATATGTGATTGAAGACTTGTCCGCATAGAGGAAGGCCATAATACCAACTCGCAAGAATAACCACATCACATATGAACCCGTAATGGAGGCGATGGGGATATTTACCAACCCACACCCACTTAGATTTTTAAGTTTGAGGATTTTTATGTTTTAACATGCAATATCTTAACTATGGATATTCGCACCCATAAAACCGTTGTAGTATTAATATACGAATAATCTACCTTAGTTAATTGCACTTTAAGTTTTAAAACGGTTTGGTTTTTGTTTATGCAAATAAATTGAAAACACACAATCCACGAAATGACATAAATACGAGAAATTAAAGAAATAAAATTTCTCAACTATTATGGCCTTCTCTATCATTGATTCCTTGATGCCTCAGTGACACGTCCCGTCATGTCGCTCCTACTCATTATTTGGATTCCTCTTGATTCTCCCGGGTTTTCTCGGTTTTCTACAAAATTAAGAATCACCCAAAATTAACGTCTTTGTCATAGTACATAAATTCCTATATGCATAGGCATTTTTCTAGGAATTTAAAGACGACATCATTAGATCAAATCCTACTACAAGATTTATCTAATCAAACATGGCTTCCAGCTCATAGTTATTACTATTATAGACATTTCCATTCAAAAACAATACGAGCCCGGACATGTCCCGCTGTTTATGAATGAAAAAATAGATTCTACAATAATAGCTGGGAAACTAATAACCACCTGTTTAAACATTTCTAAAAAAATAATAATGCCAAAATAAATTCGTGTAATAAATTAAACAAGTATAAAGCCAAAACACTCGTTCTGATACCAATTTGAAGGAAAACAGAACAAGCCCGGGTAAATCGAAAATCTCACTTTCGTGCAATGCATTCCAGAATCGTAAACTTTCGACAAAGCTCAGGCTCAAATTCATTTTCCCCTGAATGGATCTAGGCTTATACTTTTTTAATTTATTAAATCAACAAACAACGCACAATGATTGGACCTTTAATTAAAAGTGGAAAACATAAAGGGTATACCTTTGAAGCAAAGTCCAACGCAAATAAGAAAACCGAATCTTTAACTTGCGATCACCACTGGAATCCACTGGATTACTCCTAGAAGCCTCGAATATTGCATGCGCAATAATCTATCCAGGTGTACTACCAAGCCCTCGAGAAACTCACTAAGAAAATCCCTCAAAAAGATTAAATGTTCACAAAAGATCAAACCTTTACTCACAAAAACTGTTGCCCACTACTTTTCACCCCAAAATAATCAAACCCACTTTAGCTCTGGTTATGATCTGGTCAGCCGGGATTGTGGATCACCAACCCAAGGGAGAGATCAACACAAACCCAGCCAGATCAAGCACCCCGTGAAGGAAAACAGAACAAGCCCAGGCTAAATAACTCACTTTCGTGCAATGCATTCCAGAATCGGAAGGCTTTCGACCAAGCTCAGGCTCAAATTCATTTACCCACGAACGGATCTTGGCTTATACTTATTTAATTTATTAATCGGAACACAAAAGATTCAATCTTTAATTAAAGCGGAATGTTTAAAGATTCTACCTTTTGTAGCGAAGTCCCTTGCCTAAAGAAAAATCCAATCTTTGTTAGCGATTCCAATAGAAATCCGAAGAATTACTCCGATCCAACTCCGAAATAGTGTGGGCTATTATCTACAGAGTTACCCACGGCAAAATACAGAAATCCTAAGAAAACTTGCTTCGAAAAAACTCAAAATCTGTCGAAATAGATTTAACCCGGAACCCGCCAACAACCTACTGATCTTGATCGCCGAACTGCCAAGCGGATACCACAACAGCCGGCTGTCCAGTCACGATTTGGATAGTACCACCAGCGGATCACCGACCTGAAGAGGAAGAGATCGACGCTGGCAGCATGGATCAGCACACCGAACCGCCAGCCACTGCGTGAAGACCGCCACTCAAAAATGCGCAGAAAAATATGCTGCTCGGAAGAACCGCAAACAATCCGGCAACCAAAACAGTTTTTTGGCGAGAATTCGAAGGGTCACTAAACTGGGCTGAGTTCTTAATTGAAGGAGAAAGCTTTCTTAGCTGAGTTTGACAAGAAGCTTCGACGAGAAAGACGAAGTTCTCACTCTAAGCTTAACTTTCTCTCACTAGGCTTTTCTTGGCCTCCAAGTTTTCTTATGTCTTGACTTGCCTAACAAGTTATATTTATATGGAGCTTCTAAGGAGACCTAATGGGCTATCGAGTTAGGCCTTTTAATTTGACTTTCGTTGATCGCTAAGTCTTTCCTGACTAATCAACTCCAATCGACCCATTTGAATTAATTTCTTTAACCCACTTTGTTAATTTAATTTAATCGAACCCTTATAACTAATTAATTCAAATAGAATTAATTTCTTAATTCACTTTGTCGATTAAATATTAATTAAACCTTTAGGATTAATTAATTCACCTTATCGATTAGTCAAATACATAATTAGTCATACCAGACTAATTATGGAACTACCGCTCGAAAATGACTTTACATCGCGCCAATATATTTTCTTCTATCTCCCCACATTAAAGATCTAGTGCTCATCGGTTTATCAATTTACTGACAAATTAATTCACCGACTTCTTGGTATCCGAGATTAGTACCACTCGTCCTTTTATTATACCGGACGTAAAGTCCACCGGCCGGGTTTAGTACAATAGACCTTACGAGCTCATCTCAGGAGCACCATCAACCCGGTGAACCAGTATGTGGATTCCTCCGACTAGCAACAACACGTAAGAAGCTAAACACCGCATACCCAACCTACCGAGGTATAGGCCTCAATTGACCGCACTCTTTGGCAAATCAAAGCATACGATATCCAACTCTCACGCCCATCCCAATCTCAGGATTGAGAGACTGAATACTCAGACCGAATTGACTACGCCAATCAGTATAAGTCAATTCTATCCAAACTGGTCGTGCTCAATATGCCCCGGGCATATCCGTGTGATTTAAACTAGTTTAGATAAACTAATTTCCAAACCACATGATAACCTATACCGATAGTATGTTCAAACTATCTCGGTTACGAGCATACTTTTAATATATCAATACTTTAACCAATAACGGTATCTACTGTGTCTTTCCACACCCCGTTATCTAGTTCTATGATATAAAGGAACAAATTTATACCGAAACAAAATGATATGTCAACTGTGGATATTAGTTTTTGATATAAGCCATAGCTTTTATGTATTCAAAACTAACACCCCGGAGCTACTAGAAGTGACTGCCGGACTGCCCAAGTGAGGAACAGTAAATCCGAGCAAAAAAACTGCTTGGTCCGGCGAGAATATCAAGAAATCTGGGGAAAGTAAATCAAATCCAGCAGTGGGCAACTCAAATGAATCGATGGGCTATCTAAAAGTTTGATCTTTCAAGCTTAATCTAAATCGAGAAGTGATATTCCAAGTTCGTTCTTGAAAGAAACCCAAGAAGAAAGGAGAGTCTCTATTTAGAACTTTCTCACCCAAGGGGAGACAAAAATGTCTTGCAAGATTTTCTTAAGTTTCTTAAGGCACAAGCTTTCTATTTATAGGGAGCTCCAATGGAGACCTAGTGGGCTTTTAAGTTGGACCTTTTAATTTGACTTTCGTTGACCGCTAAGTCTTTCCTAGACTAATCAACTCCAATCGACCCATTTGAATTAATTTCTTAACCCACTTTGTTAATTTAATTTAATCGAAGCCTTAGGATTAATTAATTCATATAGAACTAATTTCTTAATCCACTTAGTCAATTAAATATTAATTAGACCTTTAGGATTAATTAATTCACATTCTCGATTAGTCGAATATATAATTAGTCATACCACTGTCGAACTAACTATGCAACTACCGCTCAAAAATGACTTTACATCGTGCCATTTTATTTTCTTTTATCTCCCCACATCAAAGATTTAGTGCTCATCACTTTATCAATTTACTGACAAATAATTTACCGATTATTGGTATCCAAGATTAGTACCACTCAACCTTCTTATTGTACCGGACTTAAGTCCACTGGCCAGATTTAGTTAATAAACCTTACGAGCACATCTCGGGAGCACCATCAACCTGGCGAACCGGGATTTCTCTGACTAGCAACGACATGTAAGAAGCTAAGCACTGCATACCTAACTATCGAGGTATAGGCCTCAATTGACGCACTCTTTGGCACATCAAAGCATATGATATCTAACTCTCACGCCCGTCCCAATCTCGGGATTGAGAGACTGAATACTAGGACCGAATTGACTACGCCGATCAGTACAAGTCAATTCTATCCAAACTGGTTGTGCTCAATATACCCCAGGCATATCCGTGTGATTTTAATTAGTCTAGATAAACTAACTTCCAAACCACACAATAACCTATACCGATAGTATGTTCAAACTATCTCAGTTACGAGCATACTTTTTATATATCAATACTTTAACCAATGACGGTATCTACTCTGTCTTTCATACACCCCGTTATCTTGTTCTGTATAAAATTGAACAATTTAATACTGAAACAAAATAATATGTTATTTGTGGATATTATTTTTTTTATACAAGCCATAGCTTTTCTGTATTCAAAACTAACATTAAGCACAGATGTTGGACAACCCCAAATCCCGAGAGGTCTCAGACTGGGCTTTCGCCCAATGCACAGCTCTACTGGGGTCGAAGGCACAAACTTAGATGGTACGAGATTAAGGAGATAACACGCTGAATCCACGGCTAAACCCCAAAATGAAATAGGCAATTTGCTGTAACTCATCATCAATCTAACCATATCCATAAGAGTCATGTTCCTCCTCTCTGCTACACCATTCTGCTGGGGTGTGCCATGTGCAGACAACTGGGACTGAATACCCTCCTCTGACAAATAGGACCCAAATTCAATAGAGAGATATTCACCACCGCGATCAGATCGTGGGGCCTTGTTACTCTTACCCAGATGGTTGTCCACCTCAGCCTTAAACTCTTTGAAATTGCCAAAGCATTCAGACTTGTGACACATCAGGTATATGTATCCATGTCTAGAGTAATCATCCGTGAATGCCACGAAATACTCATAACCACCTCTAGTCTGAACTGACATAGCCCCAAACAAGTCAGAATGAATCAACTCTAAAACCTCATTGACCCTATACCTCTTTGCCTTGAAAGGCCTCTTAGTCATCTTACCCTCCAAGCAGGACTCACAGGTCGAACAGCTGTCAATATCCAATGACCGAGTCTCAGGTGCCAAAGATAAGTTTTATTCAAAGGAAAAGACTCATTTCTCTTACTATGATTCGGTGATGAGTTATTAGTTTCTGGGTTTTGCATTACTGGGGAGTATGTCTTGATTAAAAATAGATTTTCAACTAATGTACTGGAACATATAAGTTTCTTGCTCTTTCTAATAAAAATAGAATTAACAGAAAAAACACATTTATAACCATCCAAAATAAGTCTCAAAACTATAATCAAGTTCTTCTAAAAACTGGGTACATAAATACAATCCTTTAAATTTAAAATAGAGTCTGAAAAATAAAGACATAAAACTCCCACTGCAATAATTGAAACTCTGGTAGTATCGCCGAGGTAAACTTGCAAATCTCCCTCTCTATGTAGCCGGGTCACTTGGAATCCCTGTAAAGAATTACAAACGTGATCAGTGGCACCTGAATCCACACACCAAGTGTCCGCGGAAATCGCCGCTAAACACGTCTCAGTAACTAGGGAAAATTTGCACATACCTCAAGGCTTCTGGTGTTAGTTTTGAATACAAAAAAGCTATGGCTTGTATCAAAAATAAATATCCACGGATGACATATCATTTTGTTTCATTATTGAATTGTTCCATTATATCATAGAACTAGATAACGGGGTGTGTGAAAGACACAGTAGATACCGTTATTGGTTAAAGTATTGATATATAAAAACTATGCTCGTAAATGAGATAGTCTAAACATACTATCGGTATAGGTTATCGTGTGGTTTGGAAATTAGTTTATCTAGACTAGTTTAAATCACACGGATATGCCCAGGGCACATTGAGCATGACCAGTTTGGATATAATTGGCTTATACTGATTGGCGTAGTCAATTCGGTCCTAGTATTCAGTCTCTCAATCCCGAGATTGGGACGGGCGTGAGAGTTGGATATCGTATGCTTAGATTTGGCAAAGAGTGCGGTCAATTGAGGCCTATACCTCGGTAGTTGGGTATGCGGTGCTTAGCTTTTTAAATGTCGTTGCTAATTGGAGAAATCCACGTACCGGTTCACCAGGTTGATAGTGCTCCCGAGATGCGCTCTTAAGGTTTATTAACTAAATCTGGCTAGTGATTTACGTCCGATACAATAAGAAGGTCGAGTGGTACTAATCTTGGATACCAAGAAATCGGTAAATTATTTGTTAGTAAATTGTTAAACCGACGAGCACTAGATCTTTAATGTGGGGAGATAGAAAAAAATATAGTGGCGCGATGTAAAGTCATTTTTGAGCGGTAGTTCCATAGTTAATCCGATAGTGGTAAGACTAATTATGTATTTGACTGATCGACAAAGTAAATTAATTAATCCTAAAGGTTTAATTAATATTTGATTGACAAAGTGGATTCAGAAATTAATTCTATGTGAATTAATTAATCCTAAGGGTTCGATTTGAAATATTATCTACCCGGGCCAAGCAAGAAACTCACATTCGTGCTATGCATTCCAGAATCGAAATCTCTGGCCAGGCCTAGACTCTAGCACAATTGCTATTCCAACCCTTGCTTGAAATAACATTGTGCAGGATCTGGGTTTGCACTTATTCGATTTACCACACATCAAAAATTCTTAATTAAGCAGAAATATAAGAATTACCTTCTGAAGCGTGAACTAAGGTGATCGCTTGTATGACTCAAGACTTTGATTTCACACTGTGTGGGCAATGATGTAGAAATCAATTGATCAGCAATCAACACAAAACCCATCAGGAAAATCCAGCAAAACTCGCCAGACCAAAACCCGACTAACTGCCGCCGCACGCTGTGTTTGAAGGCTCTACATACGGCCCTACTAAGCTTGTACTCACCAGCGATTGACAACCCACGCACTGCCGGGAAATCCAAGAAGAAAATCCGGCCAACCTCCCCGTGAGAACAATCGCCGGTCTAAGCTTAGAAAATCCAGTTTTGAGAGAGAAGTAATTTAATTCTTTCTCTATGATTTTCTCTCTCTGGTTTCTTGAATTATGAAACTATTGAATTGTGTATCTTGAATAGCTAATCCCTTGTCTATATATAGAGTTACAAGAGAGACCCCAAGTTTGTTTAGGATTGGTCTTCCTAATGGGTTTAGGTAATTAATTAGTTTTCAAATCCAATTAGGTAACCAATCTGATAGGAAAAACCAAATCCTACTAGATTTCCTAATCTCTAGGATTTCCTAATTCTAATTGAAACTTAAGATTTAATTAATTATTTATTTAATTCCACTTTATTAATTACTTTTTAACCCTTAGGAATAATTAATCAATTAATTAATTCTACCTATTAAATTAACCATTACAAAATTAATCGTACTACTAACGGATTAATTTTGGTATTACCACCCTATACCAGAATTGCTTCCGGAACAACTTAATTAATTTATTCATAATGTCCCCACATCAAATATATAGTGCTCGTTAATTTATTAATTTACTGATAAATTAATTAATCAATTTCTTTAATTCCGAGACTAGTACCACTCGACCTTTTTACTATACCGGACATAAGTCCACCAGCTAGGTTTAGTATAATAAACATAACGAGCTCATCTCAGGAGCACCATCACCCCGGATGTACTAGTACATGGTTTTTTTTTCGACAAGCAACAGTACACCAAGCAACTAAACATGTGAACCCAACCTACCGAGATTATTGGCCACAATAGATGTCACCCATTGGCCGATCAAAGTACACAATATCCTCATGCTCGCGAGTCTAGGGATTAAGAGATAGAATACCAAGAACGATCGGTCTATTAAATCAGTACAAGACAAATCATTCCTAATGGACAAGTTCAATACGCCCCGGGCATATCTATATGATTCAATTAGTTTAGACAAACTAATTATCCGAATCACATAATAACCTAAACAGACAGTTTGTCCAAAGCTATCTCGGTTACGAATCTCATTTATATATTATGTCTTTCAACCAATGATGAGATCGACTGTGTCATACAAGGCACCTCATTATCTACTTACATAATATAAATGGACAAAATATAACCAAAACATAAATTGATATATTAACTGGGAAAACTTACAATACAAGCATAGCTTATGTATTCAACTCCAACAATCTCCCACTAATACTTAAGCTGTGCTTTAAGTATACATCTACATAGAACTCTTATACATTCTGTTGCTATATATCTAGAAAAACTGTCATGGCTCTCCTAAGTATCTGATCCCCATGCCCCCCACGTGAGCCTCGAAGATTTTTGAAGTCAATGTCTTCATGAATAGATATGCAAGGTTATCTTCTGGTGCTATCTTAGCCACGACCACGTCTTCTCTCTTTACGATATCTCGTATCAGGTGGTACTTGCGCTGTATATGTTTACTCGCCTTGTGGGCTCGTGGTTCCTTCGAGTTTGCTACTGCACCGTTGTTATCACAATACACTATGATAGACTTCTGCAAACCAGGAATCACATCTAAGTCCACTAGGAAGTTCTTGAGCCACACTGCTTCCTTTGCTGCCACTAATACGACAACGTATTCAGTCTCCATGGTAGAGTCCGCCATGCATTTCTGCTTGACACTCTGCTAAACTATTGCTCCACCTCCTAGAGTAAACACATACCCTGAGATAGACTTGCTCTTGTCCCTGTCGCCTTGGAAATCTGAATCTGTGTAACCTCGGGGTACCAGCTCCGGCGCCTGATAGACTAGAACTTGGTCTCTAGTTATGCGCAAATACTTGAGAATGCACTTTACTGCCTTCCAATGAGCTTTCTCAGGGTTACTCTGATATCTGCTTACCATGCCAATGCCATAACAGATATCAGGCCTTATACACAACATGGCATACATGAGACTTCTTACTGCCGAAGCATAAGGAACTGTCTTCATTGCATCTATCTCTTCAACAGTGTTGGGAGACTATTCCTTAGATAGATGCACTCCATATCTGAAAGGTAGAAAACCTCTCTTGGAGTTTTGCATGTTAAAACGGGCCAGAATCGTATCTATGTATGAAGCTTGGGAGAGCTTTAATGAACGTTTCCTATGATCTCTAATTATCTTGATCCCAAGGATATGTCCCATTTCCCCTAAGTCCTTCATTTCAAATTGCTTGGACAACCATGCCTTTACGTCTGATAACACTTTCTTGTCATTTCCAATCAATAGAATGTCATCTACGTAAAGCACAATAAACACCACTGAGTTTTCATCACGTCCGTGGTACACACATTGCTCATCCGGATAATGACTAAATCCGTAGGACTGGATTACCTCATCAAACAGGATGTTTCAAGATCTGGATGCCTACTTTAGTCCGTAAATGGACCTCTTAAGCCTGCAAACCTTATACTCTTGGCCTTTTTTAATGAATCCCTCTGATCGCTGCATAAATATGGTTTACTCAAGACTTTCGTTTAGGAAAGTTATCTTGACATCCATCTGCCATATCTCATAATCTAAATGAGCAGCTATGGCCAAGAGAATCCAGATCGACTTAAGCATGACTACTACCAGGGAGAAGGTTTCCTCATAATCGATTCCCTCTTTCTGAGTATACCCCTTCGCCACAAGCCTAGCTTTAAAGGTTTCCACCTTCCCGTTAGGTCCTCTCAACTCAAGAGCGAAACCTGAGAACCGAGTAGTCCCTTTGGCATGCGGTGAAGCTTGATCGACGTTAGCATCAACCCTCGATCGGCAGGCGGCAGTACGTGTGAGTCACGCGAGAGTGGCGGCGGCACAAGGAGATTTTTTTTGCGAGTTTTGTGTTTAGTTTCTTGTTGCTGATTCCATTGTTTTTTAAGTTTATTGCCCACACAACGTCATAATCTGTCTTAGAATCATACAAACGATAACTGAAGGGACACACTTCAATAGGTCAAATCTTTAATCCTTTCGCTTTATTTAAAGATTAATTTTTGTTGCGTAATAAATCGAATAAGTAAACCAATATCTGATGCTCGTGTGGTATTTCAAAAGAGTTTGAATCGGATTGCACGAGCATTCGGGTTTGATTGAGAATTCCCATTCTAGATGCTTTGCACGAAAGTGAAATTTTTTATCAAACCCGAGTAGACAATTCTTTCACATTCATGATCAAGTCGACAAAAGACACTCTCATATCAATTTCCATGAATAACACATAAAACCTTTGATACACCATCGTATCAA
Organism: Knoxia roxburghii; assembly: GCA_030378225.1. NCBI lineage: Eukaryota > Viridiplantae > Streptophyta > Magnoliopsida > Gentianales > Rubiaceae > Knoxia > Knoxia roxburghii. The sequence continues at coordinate 35,115,332 of CM059415.1, read as the reverse complement.
TTTCCTTCACTTCTTTCTTCAAAGAAAATAGTGGCTCCACATTTCTATGCTCATTTTCCTTTTTTTCTTCCAATCTCTTCTTGAACCACATTTCACTTTCCTTCCTTACTTCTCATGAGACTCCCAAATTGCCTTTTCTCTCTCTTTTTGTTTATCTTCAAGTGCTGAATTTTTCTCTTCTTGTGGAAATTCTCCATTGATATCTTCTTTTTCTATTTCCTTTGGGATCTCATCTTCCTTAATCTCTCTCACTTTTTTCCTCATCTTTCTTGTTTTCCACAAGCATTTTTCCACTCCTTAAGTTGACCACCAAACATTTGTCGGTATCCTTGGACTTTGGATTTTCACCCTTAGAAGAATTCCCTTGAACTTAATTGCCTTGTCGTTGAACATATTGACTAAGTGCATTTTCTATTGCCTTTATACTCTTTTGAAGTTCCTCCAATGCACTAGAATGCATACCAACTATCATCTCCAAACTCTTTACATGCTCACCCATGGACATATCCTCCTATCGATTTGCTTTATTAGGCTCCCTAGTTCCTTGCATTCTTGGATTCCAATTCCTTTGACCATAAGCTTGTCCTTGATTTGCATTACTAAAGTTGTTGAAATTTTGTCTCCCTTGATTTTGAAAATGTTAGTTTTAATTACTAGAAAGCTATTTGCTTGTATCAAAAACCAATACCCAGTTGACATATCATTTTGTTTTAGTATTAAAAGTGTTCCAATATATCATAGAACTAGATAACATGGTGTAGAAAAGCACAGTAGATCTCGTTATTGGTTAAAGTATTGATATATAAAAAGATGTTCGTAACTGAGATAGTCTGAACATACTATCGGTATAGGTCATCGTGTGATTTGGAAATTAGTTTATCTAGACAAATTAAATCACAAGGATATGTCCTGGGCATATTGAGCATGACTAGTTTGGATTAAATTAACTTGTACTGATTGGCGTAGTTAATTCGATCCTAGTATTATAAATCTCTTAATCCCGAGATTGGAGCGTGCATGAGAGTTAGATATTGTATGCTTTGATTTGTCAAAGGGTGCGATCAATTGAGGCCTAAATCTCAGTAAGTTGGGTATCCGGTGTTTAGCTTCTTTGTGTGTCGTGGCTAGTCGAAGGAATCCATGTACTGGTTCACAGGGTTGATGGTGCTCCCGAGATGAGTTTGGAAGGTTTATTATATTAAATAAGGCCAGTCCACTTTACGTCCAGTATAATAAGAAAGTCGAGTGATACTAATCTCAGATACCAAGAAGCCGATGAATTAATTTGTCAGTAAATTGATGAATCGACGAGCACTACATCTTTGATATGGGGAGACAGAAGAATAACAAATGAGCGTGATGTAAAGTCATTTTTTAGCGGTAATTCTATAATTGGTTCATTAGTGGTACGACTAATTATGCATTTGACTAATCGACAAAGTGAATTAATTAATTCTAAAGGTTTAATTAATTTAATTAACAAAGTGGGTTATTCGAAATAATCCTAAGGGTTCAATTAAATTTAATTAACGAAGTGTATTAAAAAATTAATTCGAAAGGCTTGATTGGAGTTGATTAGTCTAGGGAAGACTAAGTGGTCAATGAAAGTCAAACATTAAGGCCCAACTCAAAAGGCCACTAGGTCTTCTTTGAAACTCCTATAAATAGCTGATGTTAGGCACTTTAGTAAGATATTAGAAACTTTGGAGGCTATTTGGCCTAGTGAGAGAAATAGTGGTCTAGACAGAGAACTTCTTCTCCTTCCTTGAAGTTTTCTTTCGAAGTCAACCAAGGATCTTTCTTCTTCAAAAACTCACCAAGAAAACCTATAGATTTAGGCGCCCAGCCCCTAGTCGGATTTCCTTGCCGACTGTTCGGATTCCACTGCCCGGTGACCAAAAATCTCGCCGATCGCCATTAGCATTCCGGCGACCCTTGCGGCTAGATTTTTTTTGGGCTTTGATCTTTCCTTCGTGTTGATCCTTTGGCTTGTTTCTTCGGGTTCACCAAAGTCTAGATCTTTGGTTGGAAAGAGATCTCTTTTGGTGACTTATTGGGTTTTTAGGTTTGACCTGAGTTCCCGGGCTAAATCTGTTTTTACAGATTCGGGGTTTTCTGAAATGGGTTTCTTTGGAGTTGTTTGGAGTTATTCTTGGGATTCAGAGTGGATTTCGCTTTCCCATAGTTTTGGTTTTCCATATTGCTTGGGACACGCTTCAAAGGTATAATCTTTAATCCTTCCACTTTAGTTAAAGATTTAATCTTTGCATGTTGGTTTAATAGATCGAACTAGTATAAGTTTAGATCCGTTCAGGGGAAATGAATTTTAGCCTGAGCCAAATCAAAAGTCTCCGATTCTGGAATGCATTGCACAAAAGTGAGATTTTTGGTTTAGCCCGAGCTAGTTCTGTTTCCTTCAGAAAATTGTTTTCATATCCATTATTTCTCCAACCTTGATTATTGCCAACAAATCCAACATCTTCTAATTCCTCAATGCCTTGATTTTCTTGGTGAGGCTCTTGATAAGTGTTAAAAGCTAATACCGCTTTTTCTTTTGTGTTCAAATGATATTAAAACAAAGCTACTTGTTCCTATAAGCTTGAAATTCTATTGGTCACAATAGCTTCCCCATTTGGAATGGAATATGCTTGAGGAGCCTCATTTCTTTCACTTAGCCACCTTCCAAATGTGAGTGCCATGTTATCAAACAACTCCCTAACTTGATTCTTAGTCTTCAAATTGATGCAACCTCCGACACTTGCATTCACCATGTTTGGCAACTCTCTTGTTAACCCATTGTAGAAGATTTGCAACTCATTACCACCTTCAAAAGTTTGATTTGGGAATTTTCTCAATAACTCTTAAAATCTCTCCCAAGCTTCGGCAAAAGAATCTCTTTGTTGTTGTTTGAATTGTAGGATGCCATTTCTTAACCTTTCAATCTTGTGATGAGGATAATACTTAAACAATAACTTTGTCCTCAACTCTTCAAAAGTTTGAATGGTCCTCTCATCAAAGGAATTAAAACAAGTACTTGCATTACCCTTCAAAGAAAAAGGTAATAAGATCCTCTTCATTTTATCCCTAGTAAGTCCTTGCAATCTCGCTGTATTGCACAACATAAGAAAGTTCCTCAAGTGAGCATTAGCATCTTCACCCTCAAGTCCTTGAAATTATGAACCATTTTGAATCAAATTGATGAAGTGGGGTTGAATTTTATAAGTCTCCTCATCAATCCCTTGTAATTCCACAGGTTCTTGAAAATGTGGCTAAAAATACCACCCAAAATTACTTTCTCCTTGGGCCACCATGGTAATATGCTCTTCAACATGATTCCTTCTTCTCAAAACCCTCTCACTACTATCACCAAGCTCAAGTAACTCCCCTCTAGCTTGTGATCTAGTAATAACCATAAATAATCAACTACACACCAAAGAAAACCGGAACACCTATAAACAACAAAAACTATTAGAAAATGACTCAAAACAACAAAAAACAAGAAAATTAACAAAAAGTATATCACTACGAAAGTTACTTAAAAATGCTCAAAAACTACTAAAAACACAAAAAAAATTAAAAGCCCAAAACTACCAACAACAATAATCAATCAAATAAACCATCCCCGTCGGCAACTCCAATTTTGACGTGCTATTATCATTGTAAAAGTTAATGGTGAACAGTTCAAAATAAATATATAAACAAATCAAACTAAATACCAAAACTATAGTACTTAAGGTTTTGTTCCCATGAGAAAGTTGTCTTTACTGAAGTAGTTGTTGGGTTTAAATTCTTAATTACTACAATTTATAGTAGTTTTTACTCCTAAGAATCTAACAAAACAAGGGGTAAAGTAGTAATTTCAAGTGTGTCATACAAGTACTAAAAACGAAATAAAAGATAACAATGGAAATAAAAGTGGGAAATCATACCACTTCAAGATCCAAATGGCTATTGATAAGTAAAATCACATGCAAATGTGGGTAGCTAAAACTTTCCAAACATGATGATATTGCCATTCACATATTTCCATATGAGAACTATTAGCCGATAATAGAAATAGGGTTGTCAGTCCTATTCTACTATCAATTCTCTACCTATCAATCTCCAGATAAGGTGAATTACCAACATTGTAAATAGATATAGAAACAATCATGCTTGTAACACAAGAAATCTCAATTAACCTAAACCAAGTCCCTAAATAAGTGATATCCCACAATTCAACATGTAGATGGGTAGATTCAATACATATCTCAATAAATTGGAAAAATCACTACATTATGACAAAAATTAACCCATTTGCATGAAACCTACTTAACAATATGCCTGAATAACCATTGAAGAGAACAAAAACAATATGAAAATGAGTAATTTATTATGATAGAACTCCATCCATAAGAAAAGATGCAGCTTTTCATCAACCAAACATCTCAAAAGCTTGTAGAATCTTGAACTAAGCTCTCTTGACCAAATTCACTCCATTGAATTCATAGAATTGTTCTACATCTTTGGAAATCCACTACCCTCTATCACTTAGAAGGGTAGATTTCCCTAGAATCTACTTAGAACATGATTGTTCCAAGAGAATTCATAGTGTGTGTGTGTGTGTGTGTGTGTGAAAATGTGAAAAAGTGTGTGTTTCTTCCTCACTAAGCTACTCTCTCAAAAATAAGAAAAACGTACTAAGGTGTAATAGTATGTGTCTTTACAAGAGGCCTTGGCCATTAAGAAAGGTTGTTGTGGGCTAAATTTGGAAAAACATAAGTTAAAAAAACCAAGGGCAAATTGGATATTCAGCAGCGATCTCTGGGCAACGGTGACGTACGGCGCCTAGTGGATGCCGAGGTCGACCGCGTGCAGGCGCCAGTGCCTGTGCATTGCCGATCTCAATCTTTTCAAATTTTCTTGCTTTTTTCCAAGTTCTTTTTTTCAAGCTCAAATTCTTCTTGTTTTGTTCCCTTTTCAAGCAAAAGTGTATTGAAAGCTCATAGCTTTTTACTACAAGATCATGCGAATCCAACTAAAAGTGTATTGAAAGCTCATAAAAGTTGTCATAATCATTGAAAATGAAATTAAATTAAGCTAAATGTGTATGATTTTGGGTCATAAAATGGTATATTTTGGAGTCACGTCATTTGCTAGAACAACACCTATGTCGCGTACTTTACGATCGCTCTACCAATTGACCATGTAGTCCTCTATCACTCTAGTGTATGGCCTTGCATCAATCCATACAGTCTTACTGACAAGTGGATTAGACCTCCTTGTCACACATATATCATACCAGTACTTAAATAAATAAAGCACTTGGTTGCTAACGTACTAGCAATGAAGATCTCTCTACAAGCATTCCAACTTTGTTTATTCTTGAGTTTCGCAAGATAAATGATTGCTAAGGTATTGTCAACCAAGACTTCCCTTAGAGATTTCTATCTTGTTAGACTCAGGAGCTTTTCGGAACCTACGGTTGTTAAGATGTTGTCAGTTAAGACATCCCTAAGAGCATTCCTATTCTGCAAAACTCTTTGAGATTATTATAGTAGATATTTGCTGAGGTATCATCAATTAAAACTTCCCAAAAGTATTTCCACTCGTGTCAAGCTCCGAGAGTTACAGAGTGTATGGTCGCTAAGGTATTATCAGTCAAGATTTCCCTATTAATGCAAATGATTCAATAAGAGATAAAGATATGCGGGATATGAATAATCGATTGCAAGATGTGATCTATAGAGTAAGTAGGAATACAATTTCCATTGCAGGTATAGAGGCACAATTATAAGAGATGGAATTGAAGTTGGAGGCCATGTTAAGGATTTATGAAGGTCAAAATCAAAGGGAAGTGGAGAATGAAAGATTTGATGTAACTAAACTCCCTTTGAGCATTCAAAGCATACACACCGATGATTATGAATTAGTGGCTTCTATAGATGACTTAGTGAGTGGTATAATCAAGGTCAGTGTATGTGATTGGTATTGGAATGAACCGAAAGAGATTGGACCGGTTGTTGAGGAACCTAGTGAAACTAGTGAAGATAATGAGCTTAATGAGGATGAGAATATTCTTTTGTGCCTTATTGGTTTGAGAAAAATTTTGCTTAAGGTGAATAAGGTGCAAGAAACTCTTCATATTCTCATGATTCATATGCTAGAGATAAGGGATGCCTTACGGAAGGATCCAAGGAAGGACAAGCTTTATAAGGACAAGTTAGAGGAATTGGAAGCTAGCACTAAGATAGACAAAAGTGAGCTAACTCATGAGAAGATAGTGAGAAATCAAAAGAAAAGAAGAAAATGTTAGTTTTGAATACTGAAAAGCTATTGTTTGTATGAAAAACTAATATTCACAGTTGACATATCTTTTTGTTTCAGTATTAAATTTGTTCTATTATATAATAGAAATAGATAACGAGGTGTGGAAAGACACAGTAGATGTCGTTATTGGTTAAAGTATTGATATACAAAAAAATGCTCGTAACTGAGATAGTCTGAACATACTATCGGTATAAGTTATCATATGATTTAGAAATTATTTTGTCTAGACTAATTAAATCATATGGATGTGCCCAGGGCATATTGAGCACAACCAGTTAAGGATTGAAATAACTTGTACTTATCGGCGTAGTTAATTTCACCATAGTATTCTAATCCCTTAATCCCGATATTGGATGGGCATGAGAGTTAGATATCGTATGCTTTGATTTGCCAAAGGGTGCGGTCAATTGAGGCCTAAATCTCGATAAGTTGGGTATTCGATGTTTATCTTCTTTGTGTGCCATTGCTAGTCGGAGGAATCCACGTACCGGTTCGCCGGGTTGATGGTACTCCCGAGATGAGCTCGTAAGGTTTATTATACTAAACCTGGCCGGTGGACTTTATGTCTGGTATAATAAAAAAGTCGAGTGATACTAATCTCGGATACCAAGAAGTCGGTGAATAAATTTTTCATTAAATTGATGAACTGATGAGCACTAGATCTTTGATGTGGGGAGATAGAAGAATAATAAAGTGAGCGTGATGTAAAGTCGTTAGTGGTGTGGTAGTTCTTTAATTTCTGCGTTAGTGGTAAGACTAATTATGCGTTTGACTAATTGATAAAGTGAATTAATTCATCCTGAAATTTTAATTAATATTTAATTGACTAAGTGGGTTAAGATATTAATTCACATTGAATTAATTAATCCCAAGGGTTCGATTAATTTAAATTAACGAAGTGGGTTAAGAAATTAATTCGAAAGGCTCGATTGGAGTTGACCAGTCTAGAGAAGACTAAGGGGTCAACAAAAGTCAAACGTTAAGGCCCAAATCAAAAGCCAACTAGGTCTCTTTTGAAGCTCCTTATAAATAGTCCATGTTAGGCACTTAACAAGACATTAGAAACCTTGTAGGCAGATGCCTTAGAGTGAGAAAGACAAGCCTAAAGAGATAATTCTTTTTTCCTTATTGTCAATTCTTTTTTTTGAAGTGGGTTTGTGATCTTTCTTGTTCGCGAAACTCAGCCCACGATTCTAGAAGCCCAAGACCACCACCCGGAAGTTCGAACGCCGCTCGAGAAGTCCGTTTGCCACTCTTTTTCTGGCTAGTTAACACCGTCAGCATTTTTTTGATTTTTTTGGTGCCGTTTTGGTGCATTTTTATTGTGGGCTTTGTGATTTTGTTGTATTGAACCTTTGGCTCGTTCATTTTGGTTCGCCAAAGTCTAGATCTATGAGCAAATAGCTTACCCACTATGTTTTATTGTGGCGGTGTGAGTTTTCAGGTTAGAATCAAGTTCTCGGCTTAGATCTGTGAGTTTCTTGAAGTGGGTTTCTTAGGATTTCTTCGTTTTGCCTGGGGTCACTCTATAGACACTAGCCCACACTAGTTCGGAGTTGTTTTGGAGTTATTCTTCGAATTCTAAGTGGATTTCACTTTCTAAAAAATTTGGTTTTCGTAGCAGGCAGTAAATAAGAGGCCGATCGGTTAGTTTTGAATACAGAAAAGCTATGGCTTGTATCAAAAACTAATATCCACAGATGACATATCATTTTGTTTCAGTATAAATCTGTTCCTTTATATCATAGAACTAGATAACGGGGTGTCGACAAACACAGTAGATACCGTTATTGGTTAAAGTATTGATATATAAAAAATATGCTCGTAACCGAGATAGTCTGAACATACTATCAGTATAGGTTATTGTGTGGTTAGGAAATTGGTTTATCTAGACTAGTTTAAATCACACAGATATGCCCGGGGCATATTGAGCACGACCAGTTTGGATAGAATTGACTTGTACTGATCGGCGTAGTCAATTCGGTCCTAGTATTCCGTCTCTCAATCCCGAGATTGGGACGGGCGTGAGGGTTGGGTGTCGTATGCTTTGATTTGCCAAAGAGTGAGGTCAATTGAGGCCAATACCTCGGTAAGTTGGGTATGCGGTGTTTAGCTTTTTGCGTGCCGTTGCTAGTCGGAGGAATCCACGTACCGGTTCGCCGGGTTGATGGTGCTCCCGAGATGAGCTCGTAAGGTTATTATACTAAACCTGGCCAGTGAACTTTATGTTCAGTATAATAAAAGGTCGAGTGGTACTAATCTCGGAAACCAAGAAGTCGGTGAATTAATTTGTCAGTAAATTGATAAATCGACGAGCACTAGATCTTTAATGTGGGGAGATAGAAGAAATAATAATGGCGCGATGTAAAGTCATTTTCGAGCGGTAGTTCCATAATTGGTCCGTTAGTGGTACGACCGATTATGCATTTGACTAATCGACAAGGTAAATTAATTAATCCGAAGGGTTTAATTAAATTTGATCGACGAAGTGAATTTAGAAATTAATTCTATTTTGAATTAATTAATTCTAAGGCTTCGATTAAATTAAATTAACGAAGTGGATTAAATAAATTAATTTAAAAGGGTCGATTGGAGTTGATTAGTCGGGAAGACTTAGCGGTCAACGAAAGTCAAATTTTAGGGCCTAACTCGAGAGCCCATTAGGTCTCCAATCGAGCTACTATAAATACAACATAATGGGCTGAAGGAAAACTGAACAAGCCCGGGCTAAATCGAAAACCTCACTTTCGTGCTATGCATTCCAGAATCGGAAGCTTTCGACCAAGCTCAGGCTCAAATTAGTTTACCCATGAACGGATCTAGGCTTATACTTATTTAATTTATTAATCGGGACACAAAAAATTAAATCTTTAATTAAAGCGGAACATAAAGATTATACCTTTTGTAGCGAAGTCCCTCGCCTAAAAGAAAACCCAATTCTTTAGCGCGAAATCCACAAGAAATCCGAAGAATTCTCCAATACAAGCTCCGAGATAGTGTGGGCTATCGTCCACGGAGCTACCCACGGCAATTCGACTGAAAACCCAAGAAACTTGCTTCTCAAGAAACTCAAATTGAGGCTGCCCAGAATTTTTTTCTCAAAAATAAACTGCCCAGAATTTTTTTTAACAAAATTGAAGCTGCCCAGAATTTTCTTTCTCAAATTGAAGCTGTACGGAAAACCCTCTAACCCTTTGCTGTCCTTGATCACCGACCAGCCAGGCGGACAGCACGGAAGTCAACCGCCCAGTCCCGATCTGGACAGCGCTGCCGGCGGATCACCAACCTGAAGAGGAAGAGATCAACGTCGGCAGGCTGGTTCTGGGCACCGAGCTGCTGGCTGCCTTGCGCGAACTACCGCCTGGACGAAAGGAAAAAACTGCAGCGAAAAAATCCTGCTGCTTGGAATTAAAAATTAAAACCCACGATGATCACACAGCAAAATCTGGGCAGCGGGTTTTCCAAAATAAAACTGGACTGAGTGAAGAAGGGACCTGGCTGCTCTGTTTAGTAATTTCTGGTCAATAAAAACTGCTGCTGTGTGCAGCGAAGAAGACAACCAGCAGCGGCGGATAAAAGCAAAAAAAAACAGCGGCCTTCCCAAAAATTATAACCAAGCTGCTCTATTAATTCATGGGCTGAGTTCCTTGACAAAGAAGAAAGCTTTCTTGATTGACTTCGAGAGAAAATTTGACGATGAAGACACCGTTTTCTCTCTAGACCAAACTTTCTCTTTCTAGCCTAACTTGGCTGCCAAGTTTTCTTCACTTAGGGTTTTCTTGCCTATTATGTTGTATTTATAGGAGCTTCTAAGGAGACCTAATGGGCTCTCGAGTTAGGCCTTAAAATTTGACTTTCGTTGACCGCTAAGTCTTCCCGACTAATCAACTCCAATCGACCCTTTTAAATTAATTTATTTAATCCACTTTGTTAATTTAATTTAATTGAACCCTTAGAATTAATTAATTCAAAATAGAATTAATTTCTAAATTCACTTCGTCGATCAAATATTAATTAAACCCTTCGGATTAATTAATTTACCTTGTCGATTAGTCAAACGCATAATCGGTCGTACCACTAACGGACCAATTATGGAACTACCGCTCGAAAACGACTTTACATCGCGCCATTATTATTTCTTTTATCTCCCCACATTAAAGATCTAGTGCTCGTCGATTTATCAATTTACTGACAAATTAATTCACCGACTTCTTAGTTTCCGAGATTATTACCACTCGACCTTTTATTATACTGAACATAAAGTTCACTGGCCAGGTTTAGTATAATAACCTTACGAGCTCATCTCGGGAGCACCATCAACCCGGCGAACCGATACGTGGATTCCTCCGACTAGCAACGGCACGCAAAAAGCTAAACACCGCATACCCAACTTACCGAGGTATTGGCCTCAATTGACCTCACTCTTTGGCAAATCAAAGCATACAACACCCAACCCTCACGCCCGTCCCAATCTCGGGATTGAGAGACGGAATACTAGGACCGAATTGACTACGCCGATCAGTACAAGTCAATTCTATCCAAACTGGTCGTGCTCAATATACCCCGGGCATATCTGTGTGATTTAAACTAGTCTAGATAAACCAATTTCCAAACCACACAATAACCTATACTGATAGTATGTTCAGACTATCTCGGTTACGAGCATATTTTTTATATATCAATACTTTAACCAATAACGGTATCTACTGTGTTTGTCGACACCCCGTTATCTAGTTCTATGATATAAAGGAACAGATTTATACTGAAACAAAATGATATGTCATCTGTGGATATTAGTTTTTGATACAAGCCATAGCTTTTCTGTATTCAAAACTAACATGGGCAGCCAAAAACTCTAAGAGAAACTTGAAGTCCAAGAAAGGACTAAATTGAAAAAGTTTAGCTTAGAGAAAGAACATCGTCTTCTTCGTCGGAATTCTTTCTCGAAGTCAGCTAAGATAACTTTTTTTTTGGAAGATTCGATCTTTATATACTGCCCGGTTGTTTTAAACTACTTGCTGGTCGGATTTGCTGGTGGGTTTATTTTTTTTTAAATAGAACAATGCCCAGCGCTGTCTTTTTCCTTCGGTTTTAGAAATCCTGGTGAGCGGTGTTCACTCCGTGCCCTGAGCCGGCTTGGGCTTCGCGTAGATCTTCTGGAAAGAGTGATCCGCGGGTCTGGGCTGTACAGATCGGGACGGTAAGACATCACTCGGGCAGTGGGTTGTTCTGCAGTAGAGTCCGGCAGTTTTTAGCAGCAGTAGGGAAAACTTGCGCAGCAAGATTTTTGAAAAAAAATACTGAAACTTGACTGATTATTTTTTAGTTTGTCGATATAGTGTTTAATACAATATTTGTCACACCAAAGGAGAACAAGCTAACTGGTCCAAATTAAATCAACTTGAAACATAATTTGGACATTGTCCTCATAGACAGGCAGTGCAAGTATGTCCTCACTGAAGTATGCCCGGATGAGCCTACGGATGACTCTCCTTCTGAGCATTGGGAAGACTATCAAAATGGGAGGAAGGCTGATGCAATGGCTAGATACTACATTCTGACTTCCATATCGAATGCATTGCAGCTTCAACATCGGTAAATGAACTCTAGTTTTGACATTATGGCAAACCTAAAGGAGATGTTTGGTCACAAAGCAGAGCTACTAGGCAAGTAATCATACGAAAGCTAATGACTAGCCAGATGGCAGAGGGCATGCCTGTAGGTTATCTGTACTTCAGATGATTAGTGACTTTAATGAGATTAAGTTATTGGGAGGAAAGATTGACGGGGAAACCCAGGTCGATATCATACTCCAGAGCTTGCCTCAAAGTTTACATGAAACAACAAGTTTACACTCCTTCCGAGCTCTTAGCTGTATTGGTGTCTGCTGGAGACCTCTTCCGAAAGAAGAACAGTCAGTCCTTCAAGTTCTTTTTCTAGGCCCAAAGCCAGAAATAAGAATAATAAAGCCCAGAAGACTACTAATCATAAGCCCAAGCCAGAAATTGCAAAGAAAAATAAGCCGAAAGGCAACTGCTTCAAGTGTGGCAAAGGAAGACATTGGAAGTCTGATTGTCCAAAGCTCAGAGTTACAACTATCTTAGCCTTAATTACTGAGATATGTGTAGTGGTGATTCTCACAGATACTTAGTGTGTGGATTCAGGAACCACTGATCGTATTTGTAATTCTTTGCAGGGTTTGCCAAGTAACCAGATGCTTAGAGAGGGAGAGATGGAAGTTTGCTTGGTTGACACTATCATAGTGTCAATAAAAGTAGTGGGAGTGGCTAGATTTATTTTTCTCAATAATGCTGTAATAGTTTTTTGAAGAATTGTCTTTATGATCAGAGTTTTAGTAAGAATTTACTTGATGTTTCTAAACTCTTATTGGATAGTTATAAGTTTGTTTTATGTAATAATTCTGTTATTGGAAAGAACAAGAAACTTATATGTTCCAGTTCATTGGTGGACAATCTCTTCTTGATAAAAACTACCTCCCCAGTAGTGCGATAACATTGAGATAAATAACACATCATTGAATCATAATAAAAAAGAAGAACCGTGTAAAATGGACTAATCTCATTTTTGGCACCTAAGACTAGGTCATATAAACCTTAGTAGAATTCAAAGGTTGGTAAATGATAGGCCCTAAGGCTCATTAGATATTGACAGTTACTCATCCTCCGAATTCTACTTGGAGGGTAGAATGACCAAAAAGTTTATAAAGGTCAAAACGTTTTTAAAAGTTGGTTCAGTCTAACTTATGTGGACCTAAGATAATTCAAGCCAGAGGTGGTTTTCGAGTATTTTGTTATCTTCACAGATTACTACTCGAGGTACGGGAATTTTTACTTGATGCGCCACAAGTCCAAATGTTTTGATAAGTTTAAAGAGTTTTGGACAGATGTGGAGAACCATATTTGTTAAAGTATCAATTTATTATGATTCGATCATAGTGACGAATAACTATCTGGTGAATTTAGGAGCTATTTATCAGAGATAAGGATCCAATCCCAATGGACTGCACCTGGCATATTCCAGTAGAATAGTGAAACAGAACTCTTATGGAAATGGTTAGATCTGTGATGAGTTACAGTGAATTACTCCATTTGTTTTGGGGACATGCCTTATAAACAGCGGCTTACAATCTAAATCTTGTACCATCTAAGTCTATGCCTTCAACCCCTGTAAGGTTATGGTCAGGGTAAAAGCCCAGCATTAGACATCTCAGAATCTAGGGTTGTCCAGCACATATGCTTAAGGTAGATACGGACAAGTTAGATGTAAGATTGGAGGTAATGCTGTTTGTAGGATATCCCAGAGAAACGAAGGTTGGTTTATTCTGTAGTACAAAAAATCAGAAGGTGGTGGTTAGTACCAACACTAGATTTTAGAAGAGAACTATATTCTAAACCACAAACCAAGTAACAAGATTGTGGTAGAAGAGCCTTAAGGGACAGTATAGAATTCCTGATGCACCAATACAAGAAGATACATCCCAAAATACTGCACGAGTTGTCACAGATAATGCGATTATATAGACGATGCTTTATCATAGTGAGAGGGTTGTCAGACAACCCAAGAGGTACGGGGGACTTGGGAAAATCTTCGGATTTTGATCCTTGCCGCTCACGAACCAGACCTAGTGTTCGAATGAGCATTGTGTATATCACAGGCGTGATTGAAACTCAGTGATGTTTTTTGCACTTTATGTAGATGATATTCTTCTTATTGGCAACAGTAGGAAGGTATTGTCAGACATAAAGGCATAGTCGTTTAAACAAGTTTGAAATGAATGATTTAGAAAAGGGTGGACATATCCTTGGGATCAAGATTATTCGAGATCATATGAGATGTTCACAGACTCTTTCTCAGGATTCTTACATTGACATAAATCTAGCTCATTTTAACAAACAGAACTCCAAGATAAGTTTCCAGCTTTTCAGATACGGAGTGCATCTATCTAAGGAGCAGTCTCTTAAGTAGATAGAAGCCATGAAAATACTTCCTTATGTATCTGCGGTAGAAAGTCTTATGTATATTTGTTGCGTACCAGGCTAATGTTTGCTTTGCCATCGGCATAGTTAGCAGATAACAGTGTAACCCAGGAAAAGCTCAAATATTTACGCAGAATGAAGAACCAAGTTTTGGTATATCAGGCGCAAGAGCTAAGGGTTACACAAATTAGGGTTTCCAAATTGATATGGACAAAAGAATGTCAACCTCTGGGTTTGTGTTTACTCTGGGGTGGAGCCAAGTATGGCGGAGTGTCATGTAGAAATGCATGGCAGACTCCACCATTAAGGCTGAATTGGTTACTTCAGAGGCAGCGAAGGAAGCAGTTGGTTCAGGAACTTTCTAGTGGATTTATATGTGATTCCTGAGTTTCCCAATTTATCACAATTTACTGCGATGACAATAGTGCAGTGAAAAACTTGAAGGAATCACAAATCCACCAAGGCAACTAAGGAACCACAACTAAGTCCACTAGGAAGTTCTGGAGCCATACAGCTTCTTCCGCTGCCTCTGATGTGGCAACATACTCAACGCATTTCTGCTTGACACTTCGCCATACTATGGATCCACCTCCTAGAGTAAACACAAACCTAGAGGTAGACTTACTCTTGTCCAAATCACCTTGAAAGTCTGAATATGTGTAACCCAATGGTACAAGCTCCAAAACTCTATAAACTAGGACATAATCTATCGTCCTGTGCAAGTACTTGAGATTACATTTTACTGCCTCCCAGTAAGCCTTCCATGGGTTGCTCTAATATCTTCTAACCATGCCAACGGCAAAGTAAATATCAGGTCTCGTACATAATGTTAGTTTTGAATACAGAAAAGCTATGGCTTGTATCAAAAACTAATATCCACAGTTGATATATCATTTTGTTTCGGTATAAATTTGTTCCTTTATATCATAGAACTAGATAACGGGGTGTGGAAAGACACAGTAGATACCGTTATTGGTTAAAGTATTGATATATTAAAAGTATGCTCGTAACCGAGATAGTCTGAACATACTATCGGTATAGGTTATCGTGTGGTTTGGAAATTAATTTATCTAAATTAGTTTAAATCACACGGATATGACCGAGGCATATTGAGCACGACCATTTTGGATAGAATTGACTTATATTGATCGACGTAGTCAATTCGGTCCTAGTATTCCTTCTCAATCCCGAGATTGGGATGGGTGCGAGAGTTGAATATTGTATGCTTTGATTTGCCAAAGAGTTTGGTCAATTGAGGCCTATACCTCGGTAGGTTGGGTATGCGGTGTTTAGCTTCTTACGTGTCGTTGCTAGTCGGAGGAATCCACGTACCGGTTCGCTGGGTTGATGGTGCTCCCGAGATGAGCTCGTAAATCTATAATACTAAACCCGGCCGGTGAATTTAATGTTCAGTATAATAAAAGGATGAGTGGTACTAATCTCGGATACCAAGAATTAGGTGAATTAATTTGTCAGTAAATTGATAAACCGACGAGCGCTAGATCTTTAATGTGGGGAGATAGAATAAAATATAATGGCGCGATGTAAAGTCGTTTTTGAGTGGTAGTTCCATAATTGGTCCGATAGTGGCACGACTAATTATGTATTTGACTAATCGACAAGGTGAATTAATTAATCGAAAAAGGTTTAATTAATATTTAATCGACAAAGTGAATTAAGAAATTACTTCTATTTGAATTAATTAATTCTAAGGGTTCGATTAAATTAAATTAACAAAGTGGGTTAAGAAATTAATTCTAATGGGTCGATTGGAGTTGATTAGTTGGGAAAGACTTAGCGATCAACGAAAGTCAAATTAAAAGGCCCAACTCGAGAGCCCATTAGGTCTCTATTAGAGCTCCTATAAATAGAATAACTTGAGACCAAAGAAAGCTAAGAAAATCTTGCAAGACAAGTCTTGCCCAATTTAGAGTAAGAAAGTTCTAGAGAGAGAACTTCTTCTTCTTGAAGTTCTCTTTCGAAGTCGAACTAGTTTTCTTACTTCTCGAATTAAGTCTTAGCTCGAAGATTAAACCTTTGCCTGTTTTTTTTGTTGCTGGTTCCGCCGAGTTGTTCAAGCAGTTTCTGCCGGGTTTTTTTCACATTCAGTCCAGCCGCTGTTGGTAATTTTGGAGAGGTTGAAGGTGATATCTTTGAGGTGCTTGATCCAGGTCTTGCTGCGTTTTGATCTCTCCTTGGTGATCCACAGCATGGCTTGTCCAGATTGTGGCCAAAGGTTGAGCCTTTAGAGCCGATCTGCTCGGGGTTTTCGCGGCTGGACTGGGCGGTTTGCTTGCAGTTGAAGAAACCAGCGAGCAGGCTGTTTGATCAGTTTTATTCGAGCAGTTTTTGATTTTAATCGAGAGATTTTCTTGTGGGTTTTTGTGGGCTAAGCAAGTAGACTTCGATAGATTATTGCCCACGTAATAGTCGAAGTTCTACGGAGTAATCTAGTGGATTTTCTATTGGAATTCGCTCAAAGATTTGTCTTTTCTTTAGGCAAGGGACTTCGCTACAAAAGGTAGAATCTTTAAACATTCTGCTTTAATTAAAGATTTAATTTTCTGTGTCCCGATTAATAAATTAAATAAGTATAAGCTAAGATCCGTTCATGGGTAAACTAATTTGAGCCTGAGCTTAGTCGAAAGCTTCCGATTCTGGAATGCATTGCACGAAAGTGAGGTTTTCGATTTAGCCCGGGCTTGTTCAGTTTTCCTTAAAATTGGTATCAGAGCGTTGGTTTCGGTTTTATACTTGTTTGATTTATTACACGGCTTTATTTTGGCATTATTATTTTTGTCGAAATGCTTAAACAGGTGGTTATTGGTTTCCCGGCTATTATGGTAGAAATTTATTTTTCATTCATAAACCCCGGGACATGTCTGGGCTTGTATTGTTTTTGAATGGAAATATCTGTAATAGTAATATCTGTAATAGTAATATCTTGTAGTAAGATTTGATCCAATCATGTCATTTTTAAATTCCTAGAAAACGCCTTTATATATAGGAATTTATGTACTTTGACGAGGACGTTATTTTGGGTAACTTATATTCGCGGGTTTTGGTTTAATCATAATTTTGGGTGATTCCTAATAACGTAGAAAACTGAGAAAACACAGGCAAATCGAGAGGAATTCAAATAACGAGTGGGAGCGACATGACGGGACGTGTCAATGAGGCGTCAAGGAATCAACGATAGAGAAGGCCATAATAGTCGGGAAATTTTATTTAATTTTAATTTCCCGTATTTATGACTTTTCGTTGATTGTGTGATTTTCCTTTTATTTTGCATGAACGAAAACCAAACCAAAAATGTTATTAAAAGGTAATGTGCAATTAACTAAGGTAGATTATTCGCATATTAAAACTCCAACGGTTTTATGGGTGCGAATATCCATAGTTAAGATGTTGCATGTTAAAACGTAAAAATCCTCAAACTTAAAAATCTAAGTGGGAGTGGGTTAGTAAATATCCTCATGGCCTCCATTACGGGTTCATTGGTGATGTGGTTAAACTTGCGTGTTGGCTTAGACCTTCCTCCCTATCGGATGAGTTTTCAACCATGGATATCACCGGAATGAATTTCTAAAGGGATGACTATAGTGAGTTTAATTGGAGAAAGTTGCGACACCCTCGCCATCCGAGGTGCATTAGTATCCTAAGTAGCAAACTTAGAAGTCACGTAATGGCGTACACTTAGTGTACCATTTTTAGTATCCCTCCCGTCGAGGTTACGCTATTTTCGGGTACGGCTAAAATTATCAACTATTAATTTCATTAATCATAAGATCGTTGGTCAGATAATAAAATTAATTAACTTTGGTTCTTCTCGAACGAATGTGGGTTAGCGTAGACGTTCACATATCGTGACATGCGGTAATCCCGGCTTGAGAGATGTCGGTAGAAGATTATATTTGTTTTTTGAGATTTTCAATATTTTTGAAAAAGTATACTGAAACTTGAATTGTTTATTTTCAGTTGATATGTCGTTCAACCCGCTAGCTATTATTCTGAATCAAAACAAACTCACCGGTCCAAACTATATTGACTGGAAACGTAACATGGACATTGTCCTTACCGCTGAGGGTTACAAGTACGTGCTTATTGAGGAGTGTCCCCTTAAGCCCAGAGATGATGCCACCCCTGAGCAGCGAGAGCCATATACGAGGTGGCAGAAGGCTGATGAGATGACCATGTGCTATATCTTGGCTTCTATGTCAAGTGTATTACAGCACCAGCATCAGCAGATGACCTCAGCCTACGATATGATGCTCAACCTCAGGGATATGTTTGGACATCAAGGCAGGGTAGCCAAACAGTCAGCTATGAGGAAACTCATGAATGCTAAGATGCCTGAGGGCACTTCAGTGAGAGATCACGTGCTGGAAATGATTGGTTGCATCAATGAGATTGAGGTATTGGGAGGTGACATTGATGGGGATACCCAGGTCGATATCATTCTCCAGAGCTTGCCTCCCAGTTTTGAGCAGTTTCGATTGAACTATAATATGAGGAATCTCTCATATACACTTTCTGAGCTTATGACTGCATTGGTGTCTACTGAGAGCCTATTCGCAGAGAAGAAGCAAGCCTTTGCTACTGTTGGTCCCTCAAGTTCTTCTGCTGGGCCCAATGCCAGGAAACAAAAGAAGAAGAGAGGCCAGAAAGCAGGAGCTAATCATGGACCCAAGGCGGGCATTGCCAAGAAGCAGAAGCCGAAAGGCAAATGTTTTAGATGTGGCAAAGCAGGACATTGGAAGAAGGACTGCCCAAAGCCTCGAGGTATATGTAAATTTTCCCTAGTCACTGAGACGTGTTTAGTGGTGATTCCCACAGATACTTGGTGTGTGGATTCAGGAGCCACTGATCATGTTTGTAATTCTTTGCAGGGGTTCCAAGTGACCCGGCTACTTAGAGAGGAAGAGTTGCAGGTCTACTTTGGGGATACTACCAGAGTTTCTGTTGCTGCAGTGAGAGTTATTTGTCTTTATTTTTCAGACTCTACTTTATTGTTGAGATATTGTCTCTATGTACCCAGTTTTCGTAAGAACTTACTTTCAGTTTCTAAACTTGTTTTGGATGGTTATAAGTGTGTTTTTTCTGATAGATCTATATTTATTAGAAAAGCCCAGAAACTTATATGTTCCGGTATATTGGTTGACAATTTGTTTTTAATTAAGACATACTCCCCATTAATGCAAAACACAGAAACTAGTAGCTCATCACCAAATCATAATAAGAGAAAAGAGTCTTCCCCTTTGAATCAGACTTATCTTTGGCACCTGAGACTGGTCACATCAACCTTAGTAGGATTCAAAGTTTGGTCAAGAGTGGGTCTTTGGACTTACTAGATATTGACAGCTATTCGACCTGTGAGTCCTGCTTGGAGGGTAAAATGACCAAGAGGTCTTTTAAGACAAAGGGGTATAGGGCCAAGGATGCTTTAGAGCTGATTCATTCTGACGTGTGCGGGCCTATGTCAATTCAGGCTAGAGGTGGTTATTAGTATTTCGTGACTTTCACGGATGATTACTCTAGATATGGATACATATACCCGATGCACCACAAGTCTGAATGCTTTGGAAAGTTCAGAGAATTCAAGGCTGAGGTGGAGAACCATTTGGGTAAGAGTATCAAGGCCCTGCGATCTGATCGCGGTGGCGAATACATCTTTAGTGAGGGTATTCAGACCCAGTTATCTGCACCTGGCACACCCCAGCAGAATGGCGTAGCAGAGAGGAGAAGCAGGACTCTTATGGAGATTGTTAGATCGATGATGAGTTACAGTGAGTTGCCTATCTCGTTTTGGGGTTATGCCTTGGATACAACATGTTTTATCCTCAACCTTGTGCCATCTAAGTCTGTGCCTTCGACCCTATCAGAGTTGTGGAATGGGCGAAAGCCTAGTTTGAGATATCTCAGAATATGGGGTTGTCCAGCACATGTGCTCGAGGCAGATGCAGGCAAGTTAGAGGCGAGATCCAAGGCTATGTTGTTTATAGGCTACCCCAAAGGAACGAGAGATGGTTTATTTTATAGTCCACAGGATCAGAAGGTGGTGATCAGTACCAATGCCAGATTTCTTGAGGAGGACTATATTTTAGATCACAAGTCAAACAGCAATGTAGTATTAAAAGAGCTCAGAAGTCAGTACATTATTCCAGATGCACAAGTACAGGAAGACACACCACAAGAGATTGTACACACTATCACAGATGATACTCTTGCACAGGCTGCGCCTCATCGTATTAGGAGGGTTGTGAGACAGCCCGAGAGGTACATGGGTTTGGGTGAGTCTTCTGACTTTATCCCTGGTGCTCATGAACCGGACCCAGTTAACTACAATGAGGCTCTCCAGGATAAAGATGCAGATTCTTGGCAGAGAGGGATGATTGTTCAGACGGGTTCTATGGACTCAAATCAAGTCTGGGAGCTGGTAGACCTTTCTGATGGGTTTAGGCCTATTGGGTGCAAATGGGTTTACAAGCGAAAGAGAGGACCTGACGGGAGGGTTGAGACCTTCAAGGCTAGGCTTGTGGCGAAGGGGTATACTCAGAAAGAAGGGATCGATTATGAGGAGACCTTTTCCCCAGTGGCTATGCTTAAGTCAATCCAGATTCTCTTGGCCATAGCTGCTCATATGGACTATGAGATTTGGCAGATGGACATCAAGACAGCTTTCCTTAATGGAAGTCTTGAGGAGACCATCTTTATGTAGCAACCAGAGGGCTTCATTGTTAAGGGCCAATACTACAAGGTATGCAGGCTTAGGAGGTCTATTTATGGACTTATGCAAGCATCTAGATCTTGGAACATCCGTTTTGATGAGGTTATCCAGTCCTAGGGATTCACTCAGTGTCCGGATGAGCAGTGTGTTTATCGCAGGCATGATGGTGATACGGTGGTGTTCCTCATACTTTACGTAGATGACATTTTTCTTATTGGCAATAGTAAGAAGGTGTTGTCAGACGTAAAGGTATGGTTGTCCAGGCAACTTGATATGAAGGATTTGGGAGAGGCTGAATATATCCTTTGGATTAAGATTATTCGAGATCGTAGGAGATGTTCTCTGACTCTTTCTCAGGCATCCTACATAGACACGATTCTGGCCCGTTTTAACATGCAGAACTCCAAGAAGGGTTAAATACCTTTCAGGCATGGAGTGCATTTGTCTAAGGAGCAGTGTCCTAAGACTGCTGAGGAGATAGATGCAGTGGGTAGCCTCATGTATGCTATGTTGTGTACGAGGCCTGATATTTGCTTTACCGTTGGCATGGTTAGTAGATATCAGAGTAACCCTGGGAAGGCTCACTGGGAGGTAGTAAAATGCATTCTCAAGTACTTGCGCAGGACGAGAGATTATGTCCTAGTTTATAGAGCGCAGGAGCTTGTACCATTGGGTTATACAGATTCATACTTTCAAGGTGATTTGGACAAGAGTAAGTCTACCTCTGGGTTTGTGTTTTCTCTAGAGGTAGAGCCATAGTATGGAGGAGTGTCAAGTAGAAATGCGTGGCGGACTCCACCATGGAGGCTGAGTACGTTGCTGCATCAGAGGCAGCGAAAGAGGCTGTATGGCTCCGGAGCTTCCTGATGGACTTAGATGTGGTTCCTGAGTTGCCTAGGTCTATCACAGTTTATTGTGATAACAATGGTGCAGTTGCTAACTCGAAGGAACCACAAGCCCATAAGGCGAGTAAACATATAGAGCGCAAGTACCACCTGATACGAGAGATCGTAAAGAGGAGAGACGTGATCGTGGCCAATATAGCATCAGATGACAACCTTGCAGATCCTTTCACCAAGCCATTGACCCCAAGGTCTTTGAGAGACATGTGGAGGGCATGGGAGTCAGATTCATAAGTGAGCCATGTGAGTGAGCTTAAAGGTGTTCTGGAGATTTCATTATGACAGTAGTGTAATAGCGGGTTGGACAGTTTTTGTACTTCTTAGCATAGCTTTGAGTATTAGTGGGAGATTGTTAGTTTTCAATACAGAAAAGCTATGGCTTGTATCAAAAACTAATATCCACAGTTGACATATCATTTTGTTTCGGTATAAATTTGTTCCTTTATATCATAGAACTAGATAACGGGGTGTGGAAAGGCACAGTAGATACCGTTATTGGTTAAAGTATTGATATATTAAAAGTATGCTCGTAACCGAGATAGTCTAAACATACTATCGGCATAGGTTATTGTGTGGTTTGGAAATTAATTTATCTAAATTAGTTTAAATCACACGGATATGCCCGGGGCATATTGAGCACGACCAATTTGGATAGAATTGACTTATACTAATCGGCGTAGTCAATTCGGTCCTAGTATTCCGTCTCTCAATCCTGAGATTGGGACGGGCGCGAGAGTTGAATATTGTATGCTTTGATTTTCCAAGGAGTGCGGTCAATTTAGGCCTATAGCTCGGTAGGTTGGGTATACGGTGTTTAGTTTCTTACGTGTCATTACTAGTCGGAGGAATCCACGTACCGGTTCGCCGGGTTGATGGTGCTCCCGAGATGACCTCGTAAAGTCTATTATACTAAACCCGGCCGGTGAATTTTATGTTTGGTATAATAAAAGGACGAGTGGTACTAATCTCGGATACCATGAAGTCGGTGAATTAATTTGTCAGTAAATTGATAAACTGACGAGCGCTAGATCTTTAATGTGGGGAGATATAATAAAATATAATGGCGCGATGTAAAGTCATTTTTGAGCGGTAGTTCAATAATTGGTCCGATAGTGGCACGACTAATTATGTATTTGACTAATCGACAAGGTGAATTAATTAATCCAAAAAGGTTTAATTAATATTTAATCGACAAAGTGAATTAAGAAATTAATTCTATTTGAATTAATTAATTTTAAGAGTTCGATTAAATTAAATTAACAAAGTGGGTTAAGAAATTAATTCTAATGGGTCGATTGGAGTTGATTAGTCGGGAAAGACTTAGCGGTCAATGAAAGTCAAATTAAAAGGCCCAACTCGAGAGCCCATTAGGTCTCCATTTGAGCTCCTATAAATAGAATAACTTGAGACCAAAGAAAGCTAAGAAAATCTTGCAAGACAAGTCTTGCCCAATTCAGAGTAAGAAAGTTCTAGAGAGAGAACTTCTTCTTCTTGAAGTTTTCTTTCGAAGTCAAACTAGTTTTCTTACTTCTCGAATTAAGTCTTAGCTCGACGATTAAACCTTTGCCCTTTTTTTTGCTGGTTCCGCCGAGTTGTTCAAGCAGTTTCCACCGGGTTTTCTTCACATTCAGTTCGGCCGCTGTTGGTAATTTTGGAGAGGTTCAAGGTGATATCTTTGGGGTGCTTGACCCAGGTCTTGCTGCGTTTTGATCTCTCCTTGGTGATCCGCAGCATGGCTTGGCCACATCGTGGCCAAAGGTTGAGCCTTTAGAGCCGATCTGCTCGGGGTTTTCACGGCTGGACTGTGCGGTTTTCTTGCGGTGGAAGAAACTAGCGAGCTGGCTGTTTGATCAGTTTTATTCGAGCAGTTTTTGATTTTAATCGAGAGATTTTCTTGTGGGTTTTCGTGGGCTAAGCAAGTAGACTTCAATAGATTATTGCCCACGCAATATTCGAAGTTCTACGGAGTAATCTAGTGGATTTTCTATTGGAATTCGCTCAAAGATTTCGTTTTTCTTTAGGCAAGGGACTTCACTACAAAAGGTAGAATCTTTGAACATTCCGCTTTAATGAAAGATTTAATTTTTTGTGTCTCGATTAATAAATTAAATAAGTATAAACTAAGATCCATTCATGGGTAAACTAATTTGAGCCTGAGCTTGGTTGAAAGCTTCCGATTCTGGAATGCATTGCACGAAAGTGAGGTTTTCGATTTAGCCCGGGCTTTTCAGTTTTCCTTCACATAACATATCATACATGATGCTACCCATGGCAGAAGCATAGGGTACCACCAGCATGACATCTATCTCCTCAACAGTCTTGGGACACTGCTCCTTTGATAGATGCACTCCATGCCTTAAAGGTAGTGAACACCTCTTGGAGTTCAACATGTTAAAACTGGCCAGAATCATATCTATGTAGGATGCCTGGGAGAGTGTCAGAGAACGTCTCCTACGATCTGAAATAATCTTGATCCCAAGGATATGTCTAGCCTCTCCCAAATCCTTCACATCAAATTGCATGGACAACCACACTTTTATGTCTGACAACACCTTCTTATTGTTGCCAATCAGAAGGATGTCATCTACATAAAGTACGAGGAACACCAACGTATCACCATCACGCCTGCGATAAACACACTGGTCATCCAGACACTTAGTGAATCTATAGGAGTGGATAACCTCATCAAAACGGATGTTCCAAGATCTAGATGCTTGCTTAAGTCCATAAATGGACCTCCTAAGCCTGCATACCTTGTGCTCTTGGCCCTGAACAATGAAACCCTCTGGTTGCTGCATAAAGATGGTCTCCTCAAGACTTCCATTAAGGAATGCTGTCTTGACATCCATCTCCGGATTGACTTAAGCATAGCTACGGGGGATAAGGTCTCCTGAAAATCAATACCCTTTTTCTGAGTATACCCCTTCGCTACTAGCCTAGCCATGAAGGTCTCAACCCTTCCGTCAGATTCTCTCTTTCACTTGTAAACCCATTTGCACCCAATAGGCCAAAACCCATCAGGAAGGTCTACCAGCCCCTAGACCTGATTTGAGTCCCTAGAACCCATCTTAGAAATCATCGCTCTCTACCATGAATCTGCATCTTTATCCTGTAGAGCCTCATTGTAGCTAACTGGGTCTGGTTCATGAGCACCAGGGATAAAGTTCGAAGACACACCCAAACTAATGTACCTCTTGGGGCTGTCTGACAACCCTCCCACTACGATGAGACGCAACTTGTGTAAGAGCATCATCTGTGATAGTGTGTGCAGTCTCTTGTGGTGTGTCTTCATGTGCTTGTGCAACTGGAATACTGGGCAGACCCCTAATCTCTTCCAATACTACATTGCTTTTTGCCTTGTGATCTAAAATATAGTCCTCCTAAATAAACTTGGCATTGGTGCCAACTACCACCTTCTGATCAAGAAGACTATAAAACAGACCACCTTTTGTTCCTTTAGGGTAGTCTACAAAAAGCATAATCTCGGATCTCGCATATAGCTTAGCTGCATCAGCCTTAAGCACATATGCTGGACAACCCCAAATCCTAAAATGTCTCAAACTCGACTTTCGCCCAGTCCACAACTCTACTGGGGTCGAAGGCACAGACTTAGAGGTACGAGATTAAGGAGATAACACACTGACTCCAAGGCTAAACCCCAAAACCAAATAGGCAATTCGCTATAACTCATCATCGATTTAACTATATCCATAATAGTACTGTTCCTCATCACTGCTACACCATTCTACTGGGGTGTGCCAGGTGCAGACAACTGGGACTGAATACCCTCCTCAAACAAATAGGAGACAAATTCACTAGAGAGGTATCTCCACCGCGATAAGATGGCAAGGCCTTGATACTCTTACCCAGATGGTTCTCCACCTCAGCCTTAAACTCTTTGAACTTGCCAAAGCATTCAGACTTGTGGTGCATCAGGTATATGTATCCATATCTAGAGTAATCATCCGTGAAAGTCACGAAATACTCATAATCACCTCTAGCCTGAACTGACATAGGCCCACACAAGTCAGTATGAATCAACTCTAAAACCTCCTTGGCCCTATACCCCTTTGCCTTGAAATGCCTCTTAGTCATGTTACCCTCTAAACAGGACTCACAAGTCGGATAGCTGGCAATATCCAATGAGTCCAAAGACCCATTATCGACCAACCTTTGAATCCTACTAAGGTTGATATGACCTAGTCTCAGGTGCCAAAGATAAGCTTGATTCAAAAGGGAAGACTCTTTTCTCTTATTATGATTCGGTGATGAATTACCAGTTTCAGTGTTTTGCATTACTGGGGAGTATTTCTTGATTAAAAACAGATTGTCAACTAATGTACCGGAACATATAAGCTTCTGGTTCTTTCTAATAAAAACATAATTTTCAGAAAATACACTCTTATAACCATCCAAAATAACTCTCGAAACTGAAAGCAAGTTCTTCCGAAAACTGGGTACATAAAGACAACCCTTTAAATTTAAAACAGAGTCAAAAAAATAAAGGCATAAAACTCCCACTGCAACAACCGAAACTCTGGTAGTATCACCGAGGCTTCTGGCAATCCTTTTTCCAATGTCCTGCCTTGCCACATCTGAAGCACTTGCCTTTTGGCTTATGCTTCTTGACAATGCCCGCCTTGGGTCCATGATCAGCAGCTCCTACTTTCTGGCCTCTCTTTCTCTTATGTTTTCTTGATTTGGGCTCAGCAGAGGAACCTGAGGGACTAACATTAGCCAAGGCTTGCTTCTTCTCTGCGAAGAGGCCCTCAGTAGACACCAATGTAGCTATGAGTTTGGGAAGTGAATTTGAGAGCTTGCTCATATTGTAATTCAACCGAAACTGCTCAAAATTAGGGAAAAGCTCTGGAGGATGATATCGACCTGGGTCTCCCCATCAATATCACATCCTAATACCTCGATCTCATTGATACGGCTCATCATGTGATCTCTCAATAAGATGCCTTCAGCCATCCTAGCATTCATGCATTTCCTCATAGCTGATTGCTTTGCTGCCCTGCCCTGATGTCCAAACATCTCCCTGAGGTTGAGTATCATGTGTAGGCTGAGGTTAACAACTGATGCTGATGCTATAGTACACTCAACATAGAAGCCAAGATGTAGCACTGGGTCATCTCATCAGCCTTTTTCCACCTAGTATATGGCTCTCGCTGCTCAGTGGTGGCATCATTGTTGTGCTTAGGGGGGCACTCCTCAGTGAGAACGTATTTGTAACCCTCAGCGGTAAGGACAATGTCCAGGTTACGTTTCCTGTCAATGTAATTAGGACCCGTAAGTTTGTCCTGATTCAGCATGACAGCTAGCGGGTTGAATGACATATCAACAAGTGAAAAATAAACAGTTAAGTTTAAGTATTACTTTTCTGAAAATATTGAAATCGTCAAAAAAAATATAATCTCCATCGGCATCTCTCACACCGGGATTATTGCAGGTCACGCGGGTGAACATCTATGCCAACCCATATTTGTTTGAGAAGAATCGAAGTTCATTAATTTCACTATCTGACCAACGATCTTATGATCAATGAAATTAATAGTCAATGCTTTTAGCCGTACACATAAATAGCATAACCTCGCGGGAGGAATACTATAAATAGTACACTAAGTGTATGCCATTACGTGACTTCTAAGTTTGTTACTTGGGGTAGTAATGCGCCCTCAGCAGAGAGGGTTTCACAACTTTCTCCAAATAAACTCACTATAGTCATACCTTCGAAAATTCATTCCAGTGATATATGTGATTGAAGACTTGTCCGCATGGAGGAAGGCCATAATACCAACTCGCAAAAATAACCACATCACATATGAACCCGTAATTGAGGCGATGGGGATATTTACCAACCCACTTCCACTTAGATTTTTAAGTTTGACGATTTTTACGTTTTAACATGCAATATCTTAACTATGGATATTCGCACCCATAGAACCGTTGGAGTTTTAATATACAGATAATCTACCTTAGTTAATTGCACTTTAAGTTTTAAAACTGTTTGGTTTTTGTTTATGCAAAATAAAACAAAAAACACAGAATCAACGAAAAGACATAAATACGGGAAATTAAATAAAATTTCTCGACTACCATGGCCTTCTCTATCGCTGATTCTTTGATGCCTCGATGACATGTCCCGTCATGTTGCTCCCACTCATTATTTGGATTCCTCTCGATTCGCCCGGGTTTTCTCAATTTTCTACTAAATTAAAAATCACCTAAAATTACGAGAAACCAAAACTCGAGAATATAAGTTACCCAAAATAACATCTTTATCTAATCCTACATGACTTCCAGCTCGTGGTTATTACTATTACAGACATTTCCATTCAAAAACAATATGTGCCCGGACATGTCCCGCGGTTTATGAATGAAAAAATAAATTCTACAATAATAGCCGAGAAACTAATAACCACCTCTTTAAACATTTAAAAAAAATAATAATGCCAAAATAGAGTCGTGTAATAAATTAAACAAGTTTAAAGCCAAAACACTCATTCGAAGGAAAACAGAACAAGCCCGGGCTAAATCAAAAATCTCACTTTCGTGCAATGCATTCCAGAATCAGAAACTTTCGACAAAGCTCAGGCTCAAATTCATTTTCCCCTGAACGGATCTAGCCTTATACTTATTTAATTTATCAAATCGACAAACAATGCACAATGATTGGACCTTTAATTAAAAGCGGAAAATATAAAGGGTATACCTTTGAAGAGAAGTCCAACTCAAATAAGAAAACCGAATCTTTAACTTGCGATCACCACTAGAATCCACTAGATTACTCCTAGAAGCCTCGAATATTGCGTGCGCAATAATCTATCGAGGTGTACTACCAAGCCCACGAGAAACCCACTAACAAAATCCCTCAAAAAGATTAAATGTTCCCAAAAGATCAAACCTTTACCCACAAAAACTGTTGCCCACTACATTTCACCCCAAAATAATCGAACCCACTTCAACTCTAGTTACGATCTGGCCAGCTGGGATTGTGGATCACCAACCCAAGAGAGAGATTAACACAAACCTAGCCAGATCAAGCCCCCCGGAGCTACTAGAAATGACCGTAGGACTACCTAAGTGAAGAACAGTAAATCCGGGCAAAAAAACTGCTTAGTCCGGTGAGAATATCAAGAAATCCGGGCAAAATAAATCAAATCCAGCAGTGGGAAACTCAAATAAATCGATGGGCTATCTAAAAGTTTGATCTTTCAAGCTTAATCTAAATCGAGAAGTGAGATTCCAACTTCGTTCTTGAAAGAAACTCAAGAAGGAAGGAGAGTCTCTCTAGAACTTTCTCACCCAAGGGGAGACAAAAATGTCTTGCAAGATTTTCTTAACTTTCTTAAGGCATAAGCTTTCTATTTACAGGGCACTCCAATGGGGACCTAATGGGCTTTTGAGTTGGGCCTTTTAATTTGACTTTCGTTGACCGCTTAGTCTTTCCTAGACTAATCAACTCCAATCGACCCATTTGAATTAATTTCTTAAACCACTTTGTTAATTTAATTTAATCGAACCCTTAGGATTAATTAATTCATATAGAACTAATTTCTTAATCCACTTAGTCAATTAAATATTAATTAGACCTTTAGGATTAATTAATTCACATTCTTGATTAGTCGAATACATAATTAGTCGTACCACTGTCGAACTAACTATGGAACTACCGCTCAAAAATGACTTTATATCGTGCCACTTTATTTTCTTCTATCTCCCCACATCAAAGATCTAGTGCTCGTCACTTTATCAATTTCCTGACAAACTAATTTACCGACTTCTTGGTATCCGAGATTAGTACCACTCGACCTTCTTATTATACCTGAAGTAAAGTCCACTGGCCAGATTTAGTTAATAAACCTTACGAGCTCATCTCGGGAGCACCATTAACCCAGTGAACCGGTACATGGATTCCTCCGACTAGCAACGAAACGTAAGAAGCTAAGCACCACATACCCAACTACCGAGGTATAGGACTCAATTGACCGCACTCTTTGGCACATCAAATCATACGATATCTAACTCTCACACCCGTCCCAATCTCGGTATTGAGAGACTGAATACTACGACCGAATTGTCTAAGCCGATCAGTACAAGTCAATTCTATCCAAACTGGTCGTGCTCAATATGCCCCGGGCATATCCGTGTGATTTTAATTAGTCTAGATAAACTAATTTCCAAACCACACGATAACCTATATCGATAGTATGTTCAAACTATCTCAGTTACGAGTATACTTTTTATATATCAATACTTTAACCAATAACGGTATCTATGTGTCTTTCAAACACCCCGTTATCTAGTTCTATATATAATTGAACAATTTAATACTGAAACAAAATGATATGTCATTTGTGGATATTAGTTTTTTATACAAGCCATATCTTTTCTGTATTCAAAACTAACATTAAGCACATATGCTGGACAACCCCAAATCCTGTCTCAGATTGGGCTTTCGCCCAGTGCACAGCTCTACTAGGGTCGAAGGCAAAAACTTAGATGGTACGAAATTAAGGAGATAACATGCTGACTCCACGGCTAAACCCTAAAATGAAATAGGCAATTCGCTATAACTCATCATCGATCTCACCATATCCATAAGTGTCATGTTCCTCCTCTTTGCTACACTATTTTGCTGGGGTGTGCCATGTGCAAAAAACTGGGACTGAATACCCTCCTCTGACCAATAGAACCCAAATTCACTAGGAGATATTCACCACGGCGATCAGATCACAGGGCCTTGATACTCTTACCCAGATGGTTCTTCACCTCAGCCTTAAACTCTTTGAACTTGCCAAAGCATTCAGACCTATGGCGCATCAGGTATATGTATCCATATTTAGAGTAATCATCCGTGAATGCCATGAAATACTCATAACCACCTCTAGACTGAACTGACATAGGCCCAAACAATTTAGAATGAATCAACTCTAAAACCTCATTGGCCTTATACCCCTTTGCCTTGAAAGGCCTCTTGGTTATCTTACCCTCCAAGCAGGACTCACAGGTCAAATAGCTATCAATATCCAATGAGTACAAAGACCCATTACTGACCAACCTTTGAATCCGACTAAGGTTGATGTGGCCGAGTCTTAGGTGCCAAAGATAAGTTTGATTCAATAGAATAGACTCATTTCTCTTACTATGATTCGGTGATAAGTTATTAGTTTATGTGTTTTGCATTACTGGGGAGTATGTCTTGATTAAAAATAGATTGTCAACAAATGTACCAAAACATATAAGTTTCTGGCTCTTTCTAAGAAAAATAGAATTATTAGAAAAAACACATTTATAACCATCCAAAATAAGTCTCGAAACTGAAATCAAGTTCTTCCAAAAACTGGGTACATAAAGACAATCCTTTCAATTTAAAACAGAGTCTGAAAAATAAAGACATAAAACTCCCACTGCAACAATCGAAACTCTGGTAGTATCGCCGAGGTAAACCTGCAACTCTTCCTCTCTAAGCAGCCGGGTCACTTGGAAACCTTGTAAAGAATTACAAATGTGATCAGTGGCACCTTAATCCACACACCAAGTATCCGTGAGAATCGCCGCTAAACACGTCTCAGTAACTAGGGAAAATTTGCACATACCTTGAGACTTCTGGTGTTAGTTTTGAATACAGAAAAGCTATGGCTTGTATAAAAAACTAATATCCACCGGTGACATATCATTTTGTTTCATTATTAAATTGTTGCATTATATCATAGAACTAGATAACGGGATGTGTGAACGTTATTGGTTGAAGTATTGATATATTAAAAGTATGCTAGTAACTAAGATAGTCTGAACATACTATCGGTATAGGTTATCGTGTGGTTTGGAAATTAGTTTATCTAGACTAGTTTAAATCACACGAATATGCCCAGGGCACATTGAGCATGACCAGTTTGGATATAATTGGCTTATACTGATCGGCGTAGTCAATTCGGTCCTAGTATTCAGTCTCTCAATCCCAAGATTGGGACGGGCGTGAGGGTTGAATATCGTATGCTTTGATTTTCCAAAGAGTGTGGTCAATTGAGGCCTATACCTCAGTAGGTTGGGTATGCGGTGTTTAGCTTCTTACGTGTCGTTGCTAGTTGAAGGAATCCACGTACCGGTTCACTGGGTTGATGGTGCTCTCGAGATGAGCTCGTATGGTTTATTATACTGAACCCGACTGGTGGACTTTATGTCTGGTATAATAAGAAGGTCGAGTGGTACTAATCTCGGATACCAAGAAGTCGGTAAATTAGTTTGTGAGTAAATTGATAAATCGATGAGCACTTGATATTTAATGTGGGGAGATAGAAGAAAATATAGTGGCGCGATGTAAAGTCATTTTTGAGCGGTAGTTCCATAGTTAGTCCGATAGTGGTAAGACTAATTATGTATTTGACAAATCGACAAAGTGAATTAATTAATCCTAAAGGTTTAATTAATATTTAATTGACAAAGTGGATTAAGAAATTAATTCTATGTGAATTAATTAATCCTAAGGGTTCGATTTGAAATATTATCTGCCCGGGCCCAGCCAGAAACTCACTTTCGTGCTATGCATTCCAGAATCGGAATCTCTGGCCAGGCATAGACTCTAGCACAATCACTATTCCAACCCTTGCTTGAAATAACATTGCGCAGGATCTGGGTTTTCACATATTCGATTTATCAAGCAACAAAAGTTCTTAATTAAGCGGAAATATAAGAATTACCTTCTGAAGCATGAACTAAGGTCATCACTTGTATGACTCAAGACTTTGATTTCACATTATGTGGGCAACGATCTAGAAAATCCAAGAACAAAATCCGGCCAACCTTCCCATGAGAACAATCGCCGGTCTAAGCTTAGAAAATCCGGTTTTGAGAGAGAAA
The DNA here is from genome assembly GCA_030378225.1 of Knoxia roxburghii. Classification (NCBI taxonomy): domain Eukaryota; kingdom Viridiplantae; phylum Streptophyta; class Magnoliopsida; order Gentianales; family Rubiaceae; genus Knoxia; species Knoxia roxburghii. Next base: position 35,082,534 of record CM059415.1, on the reverse strand, counting down.
TAATTTAATTCTTTCTCTAGGATTTTCTCTGTCTAGTTTCTTGAATTATGAAACTATTGAATTGTGTATCTCGAATAGTTAATCCCTTGTCTATTAGGTAACCAATAGACAAGAGAGACCCCAAGTTTGTTTAGGATTGGTCTTCCTAATGGGTTTAGGTAATTAATTAGTTTCCAAATCCAATTAGGTAACCAATTTGATAGGATAAACAAAATCCTACTAGATTTCCTAATCTCTAGGATTTCCTAATTCTAATTAAAATTTACGATATAATTAATTAATTAAATAATTCCACATTGTTAATTACTTAATTAACCTTTAGGAATAATTAATCAATTAATTAATTATACCTATTCAATTAACCCATTACAAAATTAATCGTACCACTAACGGATTAATTTTGGCACTACCACCCTACACAAGAATTGCTTCCGAAACAACTTAATTAATTTATTCATAATGTCCCCACATCAAAGATATAGTGCTTGTTAATTTATTAATTTACTGATAAATTAATTAATCAACTTCTTTAATTCCGAGACTAGTACCACTCGACCTTTTTACTATACCGGACATAACTCCACCAGCTGGGTTTAGTATAATAAACATAACGAGCTCATCTCAGGAGCACATCACCCCGGACGCACAGGTACATGGTTTTCTTTCGAAAAGCAGCAACACATCAAGTAACTAAACACGTGCACCCAACCCACCGAGATTATTGGTCACAATAGACCTCACACATTGGCAGATCAAAGTACATTATGTCTAATCTACACAATGTCTAATCCTCATGCCCGCGAGTCTAGGGATTAAGAGATAGAATACCAAGAACGATTTATCTGTTAAATAAGTACAAGACAAATCGTTCCTAATGGTCAAGTTCAATACGCCCCGGTCATATCTATATGATTCAATTAGTTTAGACAAACCAATTAACCAAATCACATAATAACCTAAACCGATAGTTTGTCCAAAACTGTCTCGGTTACGATCCTCATTTATATATTATGTCTTTCAACCAATGATGAGATCTACTGTATCACACAAGACACCTTATTATCTACTTACATAATATAAATGGGTAAATCATGCACAACAAAATATAACCAAAACATAAATTGATATATTAACTGGGAAAATTTACAATACAATCATAGGTTATGTATTCAACTCCAACAATCTCCCACTAATACTTAAATTGTTCTTTAAGTATACATCTACATACAACTCCTATACATTCTGTTGCTATATATCTAGAAAAACCGTCTTGGCTCTCCTAAGTATCTGATCCCCAAGCCCTCCACGTTAGCCTCAAAGACTTTTGAAGTCAATGTCTTTATTAACAGATTTGCAAGGTTATTTTCTGGTGCTATCTTAGCCACGACCACGTCTTCCCTCTTTACGATGTCTCATATCAGGTGGTACTTGCGCTGTATATGTTTACTCACCTTGTGGGCTCGTGGTTCCTTCGAATTTGCTACTGCACCATTGTTATCACAATACACCGTGATAGACTTCTGCACAGCGGGAATCACATCTCAGTCCACTAGGAAGTTCTTGAGCCACACTGTTTCCTTTGCTGCCTCTGATGCGGCAACGTATTCAGCCTTCATGGTAGAGTACGCCATACATTTCTGCTTGACACTAAGCCAAATTATGGCTCCACCTCCTAGAGTAAACACATACCCTGAGGTAGACTTGCTCTTGTCCCTGTCGCCTTGGAAATCTGAATCTGTGTAACCTCAGGGTACTAGCTCAGGCGCCTGATACACCAGAACTTGGTCTCTAGTTCTGCGCAAATACTTGAGAATGCACTTTACTGCCTCCCAATGAGCTTTCTTGGGGTTACTCTAATATCTGCTTACCATGCCAATGGCATAACAGATATCAGGCCTCGTACACAACATGGAATATATGAGACTTCCTACTGCCTAAGTATAAGGAACTGTCTTTATTGCCTCTATCTCTTCAATAGTGTTGGGAGACTATTCCTTAGATAGATGCACTCCGTGTCTAAAAGGTAGAAAACCTCTCTTGGAGTTCTGCATGTTAAAACAGGCCAGAATCATATCTATGTATGAAGCTTGAGAGAGCGTTAACGAACGTTTTCTACGATCTCGAATATCTTGATCCCAAGGATATGTCCCGTTTCCCCTAAGTCCTTCATATCAAATTACTTGGACAGCCATGCCTTTACATCTGATAACACTTTCTTGTTGTTTCCAACCAACAGAATGACATCTACGTAAAGCACAATAAACACCACTGAGTTTCCATCACGTCTGCGGTACACACATTGCTCATCCGAACACTGACTAAATCCGTAAGACTGGATTACCTCATCAAACTGGATGTTCCAAGATCTGGATACCTGCTTCAGTCCGTAAATGGACCTCTTAAGCCTGCAAACCTTATGCTCTTGTCCTTTTTCAACGAATCCCTCTGGTTGCTGCATAAATATGGTTTCCTCGAGACTTTCGTTCAGGAAAGCTGTCTTGACATCCATCTGCCATATCTCATAATCTAAATGAGCAGCTATGGCCAAGAGAATCCAGATTGACTTAAGCATGACTACTGGGGAGAAGGTTTCCTCATAATTAATTCCCTCTTTCTGAGTATACTCCTTCGCCACCAGCCTAGCTTTAAAGGTTTCCACCTTCCCGTCAGGTCCTTTCTTACGTTTGTAAACCCACTTGCATCCAATGGGCTTAAACCCATCAGGCAGGTCCACGCGCTCCCAGACTTGATTGTGGTCCATTTACCCCATCTCGGATATTATTGCCTTATGCCAAGATTCTGCATCTTTATCTCTGAGAGCCTCATTGTAGTTAACCAGGTCAGGTTCCGGTGCGCCTGGAACTAGGTTTGAGGCCTCTCCCACGTCAATGAACCTATCGTGCCACCAAGCTTGTACCCGCCGATGATTGACCACCCACGCACCGCCGGGAAATCAGGGAAGAAAATCTTACCAACCTCCCCGTGAGAACAACCGTCGGTCTAAGCTTAGAAAATCCAGTTTTGAGAGATAAGTAATTTAATTCTCTACCTAGGATTTTCTCACTCTAGTTTCTTCAATTATGAAACTATTGAATTGTGTATCTTGAATAGCTAATCCTTTGTCAATATATAGAGTTACAAGAGAGACCTCAAGTTGGTTTAGGATTGGTCTTCCTAATAGGTTTAGGTAATTAATTAGTTTCCAAATCCAATTAGGTAACCAATCTGATAGGATAAACCAAATCCTACTAGATTTCCTAATCTCTAGGATTTTCTAATTCTAATTGAAACTTAAGACTTAATTAATTAATTTCACTTTGTTAATTATTACTTAATTAACCTTTTGGAATCATTAATCAATTAATTAATTCTACCTATTCAATTAACCCATTACAAAATTAATTGTACCACTAACGGATTAATTTTGGAACTACCACCCTACACAAGAATTGTTTATGGAACAACTTAATTAATTTATTCATAATCTTCCCACATCAAAGATATAGTGCTCGTTAATTTATTAATTTACTTATAAATTAATTAATCAACTTCTTTAATTTCGAGACTAGTACAACTCGACCTTTTTACTATATCGGACATAAGTCCACCAGCTGGGTTTAGTATAATAAACATAACGAGCTCATCTCAGGAGCACCATCACCCCAGACGCACCGGTATATGGTTTCTTTTCGACAAGCAGCAGCACACCAAGCAGCCGATGCTGCTGCCGGCAGCGGCTTCTGCCGGCGAGTCGTTACCGGCGCTGCCTCCTGCCGCCAATCCCTCATTCACTTCTTCCCACGCTATTTGGTTTTCTTGCAATTCCTTCTAGGTTTTTCTGGGTTTCTACGAATTAACGATAACCCAAAACCTACGAATTCAAGGTGCCCACCATAACTTCTTTGATTACAAAATTTAATTCTCCTACTACAAGGCTTTCGTGGAAAATTAAAGAATCGAAATTATATAGAAAAAATCCTACTACATATTTAATCTAATCCTACACGGCTTCCAGCATGTGGTTATACTATTACAAACATTCATAATAAAGTCAAATCCGGACATGTCCCATAGTTAATTAAAACCTGTACAAACATAACCATAATAAAGGGAATTTCTTAACCACATGCAAATAAAACATATAATAAATCGAACAAGCACAAAATCCAAAACCAGGCTCTGATACCAATTGAAAGATTATCTGCCCGGGACCAGCCAGAAACTCACTTTCGTGCTATGCATTCCGAAATCGGAATCTCTGGCCAGGCCTAGACTCTAGCATAATCGTTATTCCAACCCTTGCTTGAAATAACATTGCGCAGGATCTGGGTTTGCACTTATTCGATTTATCACGCAAAAAAATTCCTAATTAAGCGGAAAGATAAGAATTACCTTCTGAAGCATGAACCCAGGTGATCGCTTGCATGACTCAAGACTTTGATTTCACGTTGTGTGGGCAACTATCTAGAAATCAATTGATCATCAATCAACACAAAACCCATCAGGAAAATCCAGCAAAACTCGCCAGACCAAAACCTGACTAACTTCCAACGCACGCACCGCCGCCAAGCTTGTACTCGTCGACAATTGACCAGCCATGTGCCGCTGGGTAATCCAAGAAGAAAATCCGGCCAACCTCCCCGTGAGAACAACCGCAGGTCTAAGCTTCGAAAATCCAGTTTTGAGAGAGAAGTAATTTAATTCTCTCTCTAGGATTTTCGCTCTCTAGTTTCTTGAATTATGAAACTATTGAATTGTGTATCTTGAATAGCTAATCTCTTGTCTACATATAGAGTTATAAGAGAGACCCCTAGTTGGTTTAGGATTGGTCTTCCTAATGGGTTTAGGTAATTAATTAGTTTCCAAATCCAATTAAGTAACCAATCTGATAGGATAAACCAAATCCTATTAGATTTCCTAATCTCTAGGCTTTCCTAATTCTAATTGAAACTTAAGACTTAATTAATTAATTAAATAATTTCACTTTGTTACTTAAATAACCATTAGGAATAATTAATCAATTAATTAATTCTACCTATTCAATTAACCCATTACAAAATTAATTGCACCACTAACGGATTAGTTTTGGCACTACCACCCTACACCAGAATTGCTTCCGAAACAACTGTTGGGAATTTTTTAGGCGTTTAATCTAATTAAATGGCGGAATCCTAAACTATAAGGATCGGGTCTTACCCTCGAAGCTTAATCGGTTGCACACGTCGCCTGGCTCCTATGAGAAGACGGCATTTTTCTATCTCCAAAATCTTTTCTCGAAGGATTCTCTACTCTTACGCACGAAAGCCTTCGCAGGTTGGTGCTAGCCAATCTTGCCTATCCGGAGAATTTGGGAAATCCTGTGTATTTTTGTGTAATGAGAATAATTCCAAAAATCATCATCCTTCTACAATTATATCCCTAGGATATTTGTAGAGAATTAATTTCCAAAATCAGTATTGTAATCATCCAATTATAACTTAACTGATTTTAGTCATATTCTAAATCAGTATTATTACCAAATATTATTTAACTGGTTCCAAATCAATATTTAAATAATATTTACTAATTCCAAATCAGCCTTAAATAATACCTTAATGATTTGGATTATACACCAAGCCCATGGATCAACCCATAACCCATGGATCAGGCTGATGGGTCAAGAACTTCAATTACAATTAAGTCCCTTGATTTATCAGCCCATCCCAATTGTTCTCAGGTAATTAATTAACTATTAATTAATACCACAGAACTTTCCAATAATATTTAATTAAACCATTTAATTAAATCTTATTTATTTAAGTATAACAATTATACTTATTGTAGGCAAGAATCCTTATTCTGCATCATCAAACTTTCTTATGTGCGATCCTGTAGGCCCATTCTAAATTGGCAACGGATAACTTAATCTCATTGATTAATCCATAAGTCATTAGTGGTCTCTAGCAAGACATAATGACTACCCAATTCAGAATGGAGGGTCGAATGGAGATTCAACACAACCTTTCCGAGCAAACTGCGTACGATCCTCTACATTGATATCCCGTTTAGCATAAGGCATGGAACCATCATCTTTATGTGGCTAAACGTTTACTTGATCTCTTAGTGACACTGAATCCATCAAGCAAATGATATCCTTTTCATTCCTTGGGCATGGTCATGCACTTTTCAGTTCACTATCAAGTGGCCAAGATATCATCTCTCACTTAAGAGAGATTTGTAGTCCCATCACTTCACCTACATACCTTAGCGTGTCTCATAGTGTACCCAATCATACCCGTACTTGGCAACCTATTACGGCCCCGTTAGGCGTATGTCAAAGCACACTACAATTCACCTAAGACCATGTAGTGATTTCTGGTCTAAGGATCCTAGTACCAGTACTACTCAAAAGAATCACTCATGATCTAATTAGTCCATGGAGTGTTTCTTTTGGCGGATCGATTTCATGAATTTAAATATGCACAAGGATATTACTATCATGAAATTAACTCATTTGATAAACAATCAATCAAGCGACAAATGTCTTATTTACATAAATACCCTCAAAGTATATTTACATAAATAGCCCTCATAAGGGCACATTCACCAACAATTTCCCACTTGCCCGATGAAGGGCTATGTCCTAAACTGTTTAAGAATAATCTCTATTATATGTCTATCAAACTTTGACTGTGGTAGAGCTTTTGTGAGAGGATCTGCTATATTGTCGTCTGACCATATTTTGCACACTTTCACTTCTCCTCGATCAATGATCTCTCGGATGAGGTGAAACCTTCTGAGTATGTGTTTGGTTTTCTGGTGTGACCGAGGCTCTTTAGCTTGTGCGATGGCCCCGTTATTATCACAGAAAAGTTTAATCGGATCTTGGATACTCGGTATCACTCCGATGTCTGACACGAATTTTCTCAGCCAAACAGCTTCCTTTGCAGCATCTGATGCAGCAATGTACTCAGTCTCTGTTGTAGAATCGGCTGTTGTATCTTGCTTTGAGCTTTTCCAACTTATTACACTGCCATTCAGACTAAACACGTAGCCTGATTGTGACTTTATGTCATCTTGATCTGTTTGGAAAGTAGCATCAGCGTAAACTTGTACAATGAGCTGTTTTTGTCCTCCATACACTAGCATTAATCCTTTAGTTCTTCGTAAGTACTTCAGGATTGCTTTGGCTGCAGTCCAATGATCCATCCCTAGATCTTGTTGGTATCTGCTAGTCGTGCTAAGTGCATGTGCAACATCCGAACGGGTACAAAACATAGCATACATGATAGATCCTATTACCGAAGCATATGAGACTCTACTCATTGTATCCCTCTCCTCTCTTATTCAAGGACCTTGGTTCTTCTTCAAAAGAAGGCCATGTCTAAATGGTACCTTACCATTTTTGGAGTTAGACATATTGAATTTTTTAATATCTTGTCTATGTACCCTTCTTGACTTAGTCCCAGAAGCCTTTTAGACCTATCTCTATAGATCTTGATACCTAGTATCGTCTCAGCTTCTCCTAAGTCTTTCATAGAAATACACTCCCCAACCATTGTTTGATGTCTTTCATCAAAGGAATGTCATTTCCTATGAGCAGGATGTCGTCCATATATAGGACAAGGAAAACAATCTTGCTCCCACTAACTTTCTTGTAAACACAAGGCTCATCTTCGTTCTTGATGAATCCGTAATCTTTTACTTCCTCATCAAAACGAAGATTCTGACTTCGAGATGCTTGCTTTAGTCCATAGATAGACCTCTAAAGCTTACATACTTAAGTAGGATGCTTTTGATCGATGTATCCCTTGAGTTGTTTCATATAAACATCCTCGAGTAGGCTTCCATTCAGGAAAGCCGTCTTAACATCCATATGCCATACCTCATAGTCAAAATATGCTGCTATGGCAAGCATTGTCCTAATGGACTTGAGCATCATGACAGGGGAGAAGGTTTCATCATAGTCTATACCATGAGTCTGTCTGAAACCTTTAGCCACTAGTCGTGCCTTGAAGATCACCCCAGGTTTTAACTTGAAAATCCACTTGCAATCGACAACCTTTGCCTGAACAGGAGGGTCAATCAAAGTCCACACTTTATTGTCCCTCATGGATTGCATTTCAGATTCCATGAATCTGGACTTTCTAAAACCTGTCTATAGGTCGTGGGCTCATCAGAGTCCACCAAGATCAAATCTTGATCGTCAGTCACGAGAAATCTGTATCTCTCGGGTTCATGACGAGATCTACTAGACCTTCTAGGTTCTTATGTTGTTGACTCAGGTTGCTCATCTTCATGAGTGTCCATGTCAATATCCATCTGAGTTTCTGTAGATCATTCTACATTCTCTTGTGGTTCTTGAACTTCTTCGAGTTCTATTCTACTCCCACTGTCTTTCTTGTACAGAAATTCTTTTAAGAAAGTAGCTCCTCGAGAAACGAACACTTTGTTCTCTGTTGGGTTGTAGAATTGATATCTTTTGGTTTCCTTAAGATATCCCACAAATAGGCATTTGTCAGTTTTGGGTTCAAGCTTATTACTTTGTAAATGCTTTACATGAGCTTGACAACCCCAAACTCGTAGATAAGACATATAGGGCTTCCGACCCATCCATATCTCATATGGAGTCTTATCTATTGCCTAAGATGGAATACGATTCAATAAGTAGGCAGCAGAAAGGAGAGTATAACCCCAAAAGGATGTAGGGAGAGTCGCTAGGCCCATCATTGATCAAACCATATCTAATAAGGTCCGATTTCTCCTTTCGGATACACCATTCTATTGAGGTGTTCCCGGTGGAGTCAGCCGTGAAACAATTCCACACTGTTTTAGATAGCCATCGAACTCATCACTAAGGTATTCACCTCCCCGATCGGAGCGAATAGCCTTAATCCTTCTATCCAACTGATTCTCTACTTCATTTTTAAACTCTTTGAACTTTTCAAAAGTTTCACTTTTATACTTCATTAAGTAGACATACCCATATCTACTAAAGTCATCAGTAAAAGTCACAAAGTATTCAAATCCACCTCTGGCTTGTGTACTCATTGGTTGTATTAGGGCCAATAGCTCACTTGTTCTTTCACCTTTCTTGTTGAAATGACTCTTTGTCATTTTGCCTTGCAAGCAGGGTTCGCAGGTTTCATATGATTCAAAATCAAATGAACCAAGCACTCCATCCTTGTGAAGCTTTTGAACTCGTTTTTCATTTGCATGGCCTAATCGACAATGCCAAAGGTATGTTGGACTTAAATCATTTTTAGATGATTTAGCTTTCTTTTGTATGTTATAGACTGGTTTTTCTTGGGTCAAATCCAAGACATACAGACCGTTAAACATATTTGCAACTCCGTATAAAATATCATTTCGATATAAAGATAACGAATTATTCTCTATAATAAATCGAAAACCTTTATTGTCTAAACTCAAAACTGAAATAATATTTCTGCTCAAAGCAGGTACATAATAACAATTTTCAAGTTCGATATTTAAACCAGAAGGTAAAGACAGAGTGTAATCTCCAACTTCAACAGCAGCAACTCTTGCCCCGTTGCGCACTCGGAGATCTACTTCACATTTCTTTGTTATATATTAATTAGATTAATTAATTTGTTTAAATTTTGAATTGTTATATATTTATTTATTTTATTTTAATTTTGATGCTTATTTAAATTGTTTAAATTTTATTTGAAGCATCATAATTATGCAAGCCTGTTCATGCATCATTTTGGATAAATGTAAAATGAACAGACAGATTGATTAAAATTGATTATGACACGATCAATTTTAATTCTGTAATAGTTACACAATCCTTAAAATTAATGGGCTGAAGAAACCGGCCTGTATGAGCATATGCATTTTGTTTGTTTCAAAGCATGAATTGGGCTTTTAATTTTAACATTTTAAAAGTTGGGGCCTGCAAGCCAAATTTTGAATTTGGGCCTGCGTGCCTGTAAAAAGTCATCATGTAATAGTTAGGCCCAAAAGGAGGTTCCAAGAGGAGTCCATGGTGGAGCCCAGGAGCGGAGACCCAAACATGAAGATTTTAAAAGGCCCTGTAATAGATTAAAGCCCAGTTCATCGCTTTAATTCATTTTAATTTGTGCAAATGAATGATAAACGAAAATGCATGTTAAGCCGATCAAACTTAAATCCCAAAAACCCAAGATTTTACTTCCATACTTGAGGGCCCGTTTGAATGTCGAACGTCTGATGGACTTGGAGAGCCTACGGGCCTCAGGTTTTCTTCATGCGGCGGGTTGTTACATAGTAGTGCCCAACTATCACTACCATTAATGAGTGGAAAAACTGTTTGGGTATTAGATGCTCAACTTTATCACTACCACTTGTTATGGAAAAACTGTATGGGTGTCTATTGATGTGATGCCTTGAGGGATGGTTTAACTTGGTTCTCATCAGACAAAAATACACAGGATTTCCCAAATTCTCTGGGTAGGCAAGATTGGCTAGCACCAACCAACGAAGGCTTTCGTGCGTAAGAGTAGAGAATCCTTCGAGGAAGGATTTTGGAGACAGAAAAACGTCATCTTCTCAGAGGAGCTAGGTGATGTACGCAACCAATTACGCTTCGAGGGTATGACCCAATCCTCATAATTTAGGATTCCGCTGCTTAATTAGATTAAACGCCTAAACAATTCCCAACAGTGGTATCAGAGCGAGGTTAAAGATTTTAGTGTTAAAATTAAAATTGATATTTATTAAAACTTTGGTTTTAATTAAAATTGATTTTAATTAAAAGGGGCTTGAATCAATTTGATTTTCTGGAAAATTGATTTCGGGTTAACCGCAAACTTGGTTTTGCTTCTCGTTTTTCTCGTCGAAAATCAAAATGGCCAAAACAGAACGGTTTGTGCTTTTTCACAGAAACTGGGTTTCTTCATTTTTCTTGCCAAAAAATTGGTTTTGAAGTCTGAGCTTTGAATTTCTGGTTTTCAAAATTTTCACCGGACGAAAAGAAAAATTTTCTAGGTTCCTTTTTGAGTTGGCCAGAAAAAGGGTTTGATATCGACATTGGCCCGACAATCGATCTCGCGATCTGGGTTTTTCAAAGCTTTGCTGGAGTTCTGGGAAATTTTTCTTGGCAAGCCATCGATCTGGGATGCTAAAACGATTTCTCTGGAAGACAAATTGTTTGAATGGAGTCTGTGTTTTTTTTTTCGTCGGTTTTCAAAGCCGAATTTTGGGTTCTCACTTTAGGTTTCAAAATTGATTTTGAAATTCTGGGTTGTTAAATTCATTACCGGAAAAAAGAGTTGAATGGGTGGCTCCGCAATCAATTTGGTCCTTTTCGGTGTATTTTGGTTCAAAATTATTTTGCTGGGCTGCTGTGGTTTTGTGGTTCTTGGGCAGGTTGCTTCGCCAAGAAAACGGGCTGGTCGGAATGGTTCCGTCCAAGCTTTGGTTTTGGTATGAATTGGTTTTAATTTCCTCGCTGGAAATCTGGGATTTTTTTTTTGAAAAATATATCACCGGAATCTGGGTTGTGGTCGGAATTTCAAAATGGGAAAAGGAAGTCGAAAATGTTCCGCTTCGATTTGGGGTAAAATCGAGTTTTGTTTTCGAAACCAATTTTTCTTTCTCGGTTTTGTTACGACTCCTCACCTGGAAAACACGAACCAAAGGAATGGTTTCATTGGGCGTTCGAAAACCCGGTGAAGATGGAGTTTTCCTGCGCGGGCTACTTCGGTTTCAAAGAAAGGAACGCCGGATTCGCGTCTGGTCTTGGTTGACGAAAATAAGCAACGGCGAACGTCGCCGCTGCGCTATCACTGGTCGGGATTTTATCGTCGGCAGGTGATGGTTTTCCGCCATCAATCCGAGCTGGGATTCTTCGACCGGAAGAGATGACCAGTGTTAGACGCCAGGAAATCTGGGATGTCGGTCGGAGAATTCGAAGTGGCCGGCGACGAAAATGGCTTGAGGAAGAAGAAGGGTCGCCGCGGCTTGGGGGCAAAACCCTAAAAGGGTGAAATTACCTTTATGCCCCCGCCGCAGCCCCTAATTCCTAACCTGCCAAAAATTTTTTAAATTTTAAAAATTACAAAATGGAGCCGCAGTTTTGTTCCTTTAAAACCCTAAGCCCGGGAATTTTGGTAAATTAGAGAACTGCCCCAAAAAGTTTCAGAAAATTAAAATTTTAAAATTTTCTGAATTTTAAAATAATTATTTTAATTAGATTAAAATAATTAGAAAAGATAAATAAATAAATAACAATTCAAAATAAATAATTAATTAATTAGATTAATTAATTTGTTTAAATTTTGAATTGTAATGGCTGTTTATGTAAATATACTTTGAGGGTATTTATGTAAATAAGACATTTGTCGCTTGATTGATTGTTTATCAAATGAGTTAATTTCATGATAGTAATATCCTTGTGTATATTTAAATTCATGAAATCGATCCGCCAAAAGAAATACTCCATGGACTAATTAGATCATGAGTGATTCTTTTGAGTAGTACTGGTACTAGGATCCTTAGACCAAAAATCACTACATGGTCTTAGGTGAATTGTAGTGTGCTTTGACATACGCCTAACAGGGCTGTAACAGGTTGCCAAGTATGGGTATGATTGGGTACACTATGAGACACGCTAAGGTATGTCGGTGAAGTGATGAGACTACAAATCTCTCTTAAGTGAGAGATGATATCTTCGCCACTTGATAGTGAATTGAAAATTGCATGGCCATGCCCAAGGAATGATAAGGATATCATTTGCTTGATGGATTCAGTGTCACTAAGATATCAAGTAAACGTTTAGCCACACAAGGATGATGGTTCCATGCCTTATGCTAAACGGGATATGAATGTAGTGGATCGTACGCAGTTTGCTCGGAAAGGTTGTGTTGAATCTCCATTCGACCCTCCATTCTGAATTGGGTAGTCATTATGTCTTGCTAGAGACCACTAATGACTTATGGATTAATCAATGAGATTGAGTTATCCGTTGCCAATTTAGAATGGGCCTACAGGATCGCACATAAGAAAGTTCGATGATGCAGAATAAGGATTCTTGCCTATAATAAGTATAATTGTTATACTTAAATAAATAAGATTTAATTAAATGGTTTAATTAAATATTATTGGAAAGTTACGTGGTATTAATTAATAGTTAATTAATTACCTGGGAACAATTGGGATGGGCTAATAAATCAAGGGACTTAATTACAATTGAAGTTCTTGACCCATCAGCCTGATCCATGGGTTATGGGTTAATCCATGGGCTTGGTGTATAACCTAAACCTTTAAGGTATTATTTAAGGCTGATTTGGAATTAGTAAATATTATTTAAATACTAATTTGGAATCAGTTAAATAATATTTGGGAATAATACTGATTTGGAATATGACTAAAATTAGTTAAGTTATAATTGGATGATTACAATATTGATTTTGGAAATTAATTCTCTACAAATATCCTAGGGATATAATTGCAAAAGGATGATAATTTTTGGAATTATTCTCATCAGACAAAAATACACCGGATTTCCCAAATTCTCCGGGTAGGCAAGATTGGCTAGCACCAACCTGCGAAAGCTTACGTGGGTAAGAGTAGAGAATCCTTCGAGGAAGGATTTTGGAGACAGAAAAACGCCGTCTTCTCAGAGAAGCCAGGTGACATGCGCAACCGATTATGCTTCGAGGGTAAGACCCGATCCTTATAGTTTAGGATTCCGCCGTTTAATTAGATTAAACGCCTAAACAATTCCCAACAACAACTTAATTAATTTATTCATAATCTCCCCACATCAAAGATATAGTGCTCGTTAATTTATTAATTTACTGATAAATTAATTAATCAACTTCTTTAATTCAGAGACTAGTACCACTTGACCTTTTTACTATACCAGACATAAGTCCACCAGCTGGGTTTAGTATAATAAATATAACGAGCTCATTTGAGAGCACCATCACCTCGGATGCACCGATACATGGTTTTCTTTCGACAAGCAGCAACACACCAAGCAACTAAACATGCGCACCCAACCCACCAATATTATTGGCCACAATAGAGCTCACCCATTGGCAGATCAAAGTACACTATGTCTAATCCTTATGACCGCTCGAGTCTAGGGATTAAAAGATAGAATACCAAGAACGATTTGTCTATTAAATTAGTACGAGACAAATAATTCCCAATGGTCAAGTTCAATACGCCCCGGTCATATCTATATGATTCAATTAGTTTAGACAAACCAATTATCCAAATCACATAATAACCTAAACCAACAGTTTGTCCAAAGCTGTCTTGGTTACGAACCTCATTTATATATTATGTCTTTCAACCAATGATGAGATCTACTGTGTCACACAAGACACCTCATCATCTATTTACATAATATAAATGGACAAATCATGCACAACAAAATATAACCAAAACATAAATTGATATATTAACTGGAAAAATGTACAATACAAGTATAGCTTATGTATTCAACTCTATCACAATTAAATTAAATTAATGAAGTGGGTTAAGAAATTAATTCGAATGGGTCGATTGGAGTTGATTAGTCTAGGAAAGACTAAGCGGTCAATGAAAGTCAAATTAAAAGGCCCAACTGAAAAGCCAACTAGGTCTCCATTAAAGCTCCTTATAAATAGAAAACTTAAGGCCAAAGAAACATTAAGGAAAATCTTGCAAGACAAGTCTTGCCTTTTAGAGTGAGAAAGTTCTAGAGAGAGAACTTCTTCTTCTTGAAGCTTCTTTATTGAAGTCGAACTTGGCATCTCACTTCTCGAATTAGATAAGGTCCAAAAGGTAATAACTTTGTGAAGCTTAGCCCCGTTTTAGGACTGCCGCCAGGATTTTCAGACCACTGCTGGTTTCTTTTTTCGGCGACTTCAACTACTGCTGTCCGGTGTGCTGATTCTACTGTTACCGTGTTGATCTCTTGCTAGTCTTGGTGATTCACAGTGGTAGTGGTGCAGATCGCGGCTGGGCAAAGCTTTTGGGTCACCGATTAGTGGGTTTTCGCGGCAAAAAAAGGGGCAGTTTGCGGCTGGGCTTCAGGCAAAGTTTTGGGCCAGCTGTTATCTTTTTCAAAGGATTTTTCTTGAGGGTTTTCGTGGGCTTTGCGAGTACACTTCGATAGATTATTGCCCACGCAATATTCGAAGTTTTTTTTGGAGTCATCTATTGGATTTTGGTGGTAATCGCAATCAAAGATTTGGTTTTTCTTATTGCGTTGGACTTTGCTTCAAATGTATAACCTTTAATCCTTCCGCTTTTTAATTAAACATTCAAGCTTTGTGTGTTAGATGTCTATTTAAAAAATTAAATAAGTATAAGCCTAGATCTGTTCATGGGAAAATGAATTTGAGCCTGAGCTTTGTCGAAAGCTTCCGCTTCTGGAATGCATTGCACGAAAGTGAGATTTTCGATTTAGCCCGGGCTTATTATGTTTTCCTTCGAAATGGTATTAGAGCAAGTGTTTCCGCTTTATACTTGTTTAATTTATTACACGGCTTTATTTTGGCATTATTATTTTTTTCAAAATGTTTAAACAGGTGGTTATTAGTTTTCTGGCTATTATGGTAGAAAATTATTTTTCATTCATAAACCCCGGGACATGTCCGGGCTCGTACTGTGTTTGAATGAAAATGTCTGTAATAGTAATAACCACGAGCTGGAAGCCGTGTAGGATTAGAAAAATCTTGTAGTAGGATTTGATGTAATCATGTTGTCTTGAAATTCCTAGAAAAATGCCTTTGTATATAGGAATTTGTGTATTATGGTTAAGACGTTATTTTGGGTAACTTATATTCGTGGGTTTTGGTTTCTCGTAATTTTGGGTGATTCCTAATTGTGTAGTAAACCAAGAAAACTCGAGCGAATCGAGAGGAATCCAAATAATGAGTGGGAACGACTTGACGGGACGTGTCACTGAGGCGTCAAGGAATCAACGATAGAAAAGGCCATGATAGTCGGGAAATTTTAATTTCTTTAATTTCCCGTATTTATGTCTTTTCATTGATTGTGTATTTTTCGTTTTATTTTGCATGAACAAAAACCAAACCAAATCATTTTAAAAAGTAAATTACAATTAACAAAGGTAGATTATTCGCATATTAAAACTCCAACAATTTTTTGGGTGCGAATATCCATAATTAAGATATTGCATGTTAAAACGTGAAAATCCTCAAACTTAAAAATCTAAGTGGGAGCAGGTTAGTAAATATCCCTATGGCCTCCATTATGGGTTCATTGGTGATGTGGTTATTCTTGCGAATTGGTATTATGGCCTTCCTCCATGCGGACAAGTCTTCAATCACAAATATCACCAGATGAATTTTCGAAGGGATGACTATAGTGAGTTTAATTGGAGAAAGTTGCGACACCCTCTCTACTGAGGCGTATTGGTATCCTAAGTAACAAACTTACAAGTCAATTAACGGCATACACTTAGTGTACTATTTATAGAATTCCTCCTGCGAGGTTACGCAATTTATGTGTACGGCTAAAAGCATTGACTATTAATTTCATTAATCATAAGTTCGTTGGTTAGATAATGAAATTAATGAACTTTGGTTCTTCTCGAATGAATGTGGATTGGCGTAGATGTTCACCCACGTGACCTACGTTAATCCCGGTGTAAGAGATGTCGATGAAGATTATATTGTTTTTGAGGATTTCAATATTTTCAAAAAAGTATACTGAAACTTGATTGTTAATTTTTCAATTGATGATATGTCGTTCAACCTGCTAGCTGTCATTTTGAATCAGAACAAACATACAGGTCCAAATTACATTGGCCAAAAACGTAACCTGGACATTGTCCTTACCGCTGAGGGTTACAAGTACGTGCTCACTGAGGAGTGCCCCCCTAAGCCCAGCGATGATGCCACCCCTGAGCTGCGAGAGCCATATACGATGTGGCAGAAGGCTGATCAGATGACCCGGTGCTATATCTTGGCTTCTATGTCGAGTGTACTGCATCACCAGTATCAGTTATTTACCTCAGCCTACGATATGATGCTCGATCTCAACAAGACGTTTGGACATCCGGGTAGGGCAGCCAAGCAGTTAACTGTGAGGAAACTCATAAATACTAGGATGGCTGAGGGATCACATGCTGGACATGATGAGCTGCACCAATGAGATTGAGGTATTAGGAGGTGACATTGTTGGGGAGACCCAGGTCGATATGGGCAAGCTCTCATATGGACAAACTATAATATGGGCAAGCTCTCATATTCACTTCCATAGCTCATGACTATATTGGTGTCTACTGAGGGCCTATTCACCGAGAAGAAGCAAGCCTTGGCTACTGTTGGTCCCTCAGGTTCCTCTACTGGCCCAAAGCCAGGATACAAGAGAAAAAATGCCAGAAAGTAGGAGCTGATCATGGACCCAAGACGGGCATTGCCAAGAAGCATAAGCCAAAAAGTAAGTGCTTCAGATGTGGCAAAGCAGGACATTAGAAGAAGGATTGCCAGAAGCCTCGAGGTATGTGCAAATTTTACCTAGTTACTGAGACATATTTAGAGCGATTCCCACGAATACTTCGTGTGTAGATTCAGGAGCCACTGATCACGTTTGTAATTCTTTGCAGGGGTTCCAAGTGACCCAGTTGATTTTAGATGGAGAGTTGCAGGTCAACCTTGGGGATACTACTAGAGTTTCTATTATTGCAGTGTGAGTTCTTTGTCTTTATTTTTCAGACTCAGTTTTGCATTTGAGAGATTGTTTATATGTACCCAGTTTTTGTATGAATTTGTTTTCAATTTCTAAACTTATTTTGGATGGTTATAAGTGTGTTTTTTCTAATGAATATATTTTTATAAGAAAAAGCCAGAAGCTTATATGTTCCGGTACATTAGTTGACAATCTATTTTTAATCAAGACATACTCCCCAGTAATGCAAAACATAGAAACTAATAACTCATCACCGAATGATAGTTAGAGAAATGAGTCTTCCCCATTGAATTAAACTTATCTTTGGCACCTGAGACTTGGTCACATCAACCTTAGTAAGATTCAAAGTTCGGTCAATAATGGGTCTTTGGACTCATTGGATATTGGCAGCTATCCGACCTGTGAGTCCTGCTTGGAGGGTAAGATGACCAAGAGGCCTTTCAAGCCAAAGGGGCATAGGGCCAAGGAGGTTTTAGAGTTGATTCATTCTGACTTGTGTGGGCCTATGTCAGTTCAGGTTAGAGGTGGTTATAAGTATTTCGTGACTTTCACGGATGATTACTCTAGATATGAATACATATACCTGATGCGCCACATGTCTGAATGCTTTGGCAAGTTCAAAGAATTTAAGGCTGAGGTGGAGAACCATCTGGGTAAGGGTATCAAGGCCTTGTGATCTGATTGCGGTGATGAATAACTCTTTAGTGAATTTAGGTCCTATTTGTCAGAGGAGGGTATTCAAACCCAGTTGTCTGCACCTGGCATACCCTAGCAGAATGGTGTAGCAGATAAGAGAAACATAACTCTTATGGATATGGTTAGATCGATGATGAGTTATCACGATTGCATATATCATCTTGGGGGTTAGCCTTGGATTCAACATGTTATCTCTTTAATCTCGTACCATCTAAGTTTGTGCCTTCGACTCCAGTAGAGTTGTGGACTGGGCGAAAGCCTAGTCTGAGACATCTTAGGAGTTGGGGTTGTCCAGCATATGTGCTTAAGGTAGACACAACCAAGCTAGATGAGAGATCTGAGATTATGCTTTTTGTAGGCTACCCCAAAGGAACGAAAGGTGGTCTGTTTCGCAGTCCTCATGATCAGAAGGTGGTGGTGAGCACCAACACCAAATTTCCTAAGGAGGACTATGTTTTAGATCACAAGGCAAAGAGTAAGGTAGTATTGTAAGAGCTTAGGGGTGAGTCCACTATTCCAGATACACGAATACAGGAAGATACACCACAAGAGACTGTACACACTATCACAGATGATACTCTTACACAGGCTGCGCCTCGTCATAGTGGAAGCGTTGTTAGACAGCCCGAGCGGTACATGGGTTTAGGTGGAGAACCATCTGGGTAAGAGTATCAAGGCCTTGTGATCTGATTGCGGTGATGAATACCTCTCTAGTGAATTTAGGTCCTATTTATCAGAGGAGGGTATTCAAACCATCTGGGTAAGAGTATCAAGGCCTTGTGATCTGATTGCGGTGATGAATACCTCTCTAGTGAATTTAGGTCCTATTTGTCAGAGGAGGGTATTCAGACCCAGTTGTCTGCACCTGGCACACCCTAGCAGAATGGTGTAGCAGATAAGAGAAACATGACTCTTATGGATATGGTTAGATCGATGATGAGTTATCGCGATTGCATATATCATCTTGGGGGTTAGCCTTGGATTCAACATGTTATCTCTTTAATCTCGTACCATCTAAGTTTGTGCCTTCGACTCCAGTAAAGCTGTGGACTGGGCGAAAGCCTAGTCTGAGACATCTTAGGAGTTGGGGTTGTCCAGCATATGTGCTTAAGGTAGACACAACCAAGCTAGATGAGAGATCTGAGATTATGCTTTTTGTAGGCTACCCTAAAGGAACGAAAGGTGGTCTGTTTCATAGTCCTCATGATCAGAAGGTGGTGGTGAGCACCAACACCAAATTTCCTGAGGAGGACTATGTTTTAGATCACAAGGCAAAGAGCAAGGTAGTATTGTAAGAGCTTAGGGGTGAGTCCACTATTCCAGATACAAGAATACAGGAAGATACACCACAAGAGACTGCACACACTATCACAGATGATACTCTTACACAGGCTGCGCCTCGTCATAGTGGAAGGGTTGTGAGACAGCCCGAGCAGTACATGGGTTTAGGTGAGTCTTCAGACTTTATCCTGACACTCATGAACTATAATGAGGCTTTCCAAGAAAAAGATGTAGATTCTTGGCAGAGAGCGATGATTACTGAGATGGGTTCTATGGACTCAAATCAGGTCTTGGAGCTGGTAGACCTTCCTGATGGGTATCAGCCTATTGGGTACAAATAGGTCTACAAGCGAAAGAGAGAATCTGATGGGAGGGTTGAGACCTTCAAGGCTAGGCTTGTGGTGAAGGTGTATACTCAGAAAGAAGGTATCTATATAAGGAGACCTTTTCCCCATTAGCTATGCTTAAGTTGATCCGGATTCTTTTGGTTATACCTGCTCATATGGACTATGAGATTTTGTAGATGGATGTCAAGACAGCTTTCCTTAATGGAGGTCTTGAGGAGACTATCTTTATGCAGCAACCAAAGGGTTTCATTGTTCAGGGCCAATAGCACAAGGTATGCAGGCTTAGGAGGTCTATTTGTGGACTTAAGCAAACATCCAGATCTTGGAACATCTATTTTGAAGAGGTTATCCAGTCCTATGGATTCACTCAGTGTTCGGATGAGCAGTGTGTTTATCGTAGGAGTGATGGTGATACAGTGGTGTCTCTCATACTTTATGTATTGACATTCTTCTGATTGGCAACAGCAAGAAGGTGTTGTCAGATGTAAAGGCATGGTTGTCTAGGCAATTTGATATGAAGGATTTGGGAGAGGTTGGACATATCCTTGGGATTAAGATTATTCGAGATCGTAGGAGACATTCTCTCACTCTCTCTCTCATGCATCCTACATAGACACGATTATGGCCTATTTTAACATGCAAAACTCCAATAAGGGTTCACTACTTTTCAGGCATGGGGTGTATTTGTCTAAGGAGCAGTGTCCCAAGACTGCTGAGAAGATAGATGCCATGTAGGTAGTACCCTATGCTTCTGCAGTGGGTAGCCTCAAATATGCTATGTTATGTACGAGGCCTGATAATTACTTTGTTGTTGGCATGGTTAGCAGATATCTGAGTAACCCGGCAGTGAAATGCATTCTATAGTACTTGCGCAGAACGAGAGATTATGTCCTAGTTTATAGTGCATAGGAGTTTTTACCATTGGGTTACACAGATTCGGACTTTTAAGGTGTTATGAACAAGAGTAAGTCTACCCCTAGGTTTGTGTTTACTCTAGGAGATGGAGCCATAGTGTGACGGAGTGTCATGCAGAAATACGTGGTGGACTCCACCATGGAGGCTGAGTACGTTGCCACATCAGAGGCAGCGAAAGAAGCTGTATGGCTCCGAAACTTTCTAGTGAACTTAGATGTGGTTCCTAAGTTGCCTAGGTCTATCACAGTTTATTTTGATAACAATGCTACAGTTGCTAACTCTAGGGAACCACGAGCCCACAAAGCGAGTAAACACATAGAGCACAAGTACCACCTGATACATGAGATCGTAAAGAGGAGAGACTTGACCGTGGCCAAGATAGCATCAGATCACAACCTTACAGATCCTTTCACAAATCCATTGAACCCAAAGGTCTTTGAGTGACATGTAGAGGGCATGGGAGTCAGATTATTGAGGGAGCCATGTGAGTGAGCTTAAAGGTGTTCTGTAGATTTCATTATGACTGCAGTGTAATAGCGGGTTTGACAGTTTTTGTACTTCTTAGCATAGCTTTGAGTATTAGTCAGAGATTGTTAGTTTTGAATATAGAAAAGCTATGGTTTGTATCAAAAACTAATATCCACAGATGACATATCATTTTGTTTTAGTATTAAATTGTTTCATGATATCATAAAACTAGATAACGGGGTGTGTGAAAGACACAGTAGATATCGTTATTGGTTGAAGTATTGAGATAGTCCGAACATACTATCGGTATAGGTTATCGTGTGGTTTGGAAATTAGTTTATCTAGACTAGTTTAAATCACACGGATATGCCCGAGACATATTGAGCATGACCAGTTTCGATAGAATTGACTTATACTGATCGGCTTAGTCAATTCGGTCCTAGTATTCAGTCTCTCAATCCCGAGATTGGGATGGGCGTGAGAGTTAGATATCGTATGCTTTCATTTGCCAAAAGAGTGGGTCAATTGAGGCCTATACCTCGATAGATTGTGTATGTGGTGTTTAGCTTCTTACGTGCCATTGCTAGTCAGAGGAATCCACCTACCGGTTTGCCGTGTTGATGGTGCTCCCAAGATATGCTCGTAATGTTTATTATACTAAACCCAACCGGTGGACTTTATGTCTGATATAATAAGAAGGTCGAGTGGTACTGATCTCGGATACCAAGAAGTTGGTAAATTATTTTGTCAGTAAATTGATAAACCGACGAGTACTAGATCTTTAATGTGGGGAGATAGAAGAAAATATAGTGGCGCAATGTAAAGTCATTTTTGAGCTTTAGTTCCATAGTTAGTCCGATAGTGGTATGATTGTTGGTGTATGTGCCCTAATGAGGGCTATTTATGTAAATAAACCTTGAGGGTTATTTATGTAAATAATGTTAGTTTTGAATACAGAAAAGCTATGGCTTGTATCAAAAACTAATATCCACAGTTGACATATCAATTTGTTTCAGTATAAATTTGTTCCATTATATCATAGAACTAGATAACGGGGTGTGGACATACACAGTAGATACCGTTATTGGTTAAAGTATTGATATATAAAAAGTATGCTCGTAACCGAGATAGTCTGAAAATACTATCGGTATATGATATTGTGTGGTTCGGAAATTAGTTTATCTAAACTAGTTTAAATCACACGGATATGCCCGGGGCATATTGAGCATGACCAGTTTGGATAGAATTGACTTATACTGATCGACGTAGTCAATTAGGTCCTAGTATTCCGTCTCTCAATCCCGAGATTGGGACGGGAGTGAGGGTTGGATATCGTATGCTTTGATTTGCCAAAGAGTGCGGTCGATTGAGGCCTATACCTCAGTAGGTTGGGTATGCGGTGTTTAGCTTCTTACGTGCCGTTGCTAGTCGGAGGAATCCACGTACCGGTTCGCCGGGTTGATGGTGCTCCCGAGATGAGCTCGTAAGGTTATTATACTAAACCCGGCCGGTGAACTTTATGTTGGGTATAATAAAAGGACGAGTGGTACTAATCTCGGAAACCAAGAAGTCGGTGAATTAATTTGTCAGTAAATTGATAAACCGACGAGCGCTAGATCTTTAATGTGGGGAGATAGAATAAAATATAATGGCGCGATATAAAGTCGTTTTCGAGCGGTAGTTCCATAATTAGTCCGATAGTGGTACGACCGATTATGCGTTTGACTAATCGACAAGGTAAATTAATTAATCCAAAAGGTTTAATTAATATTTAATCGACAAAGTGAATTTAGAAATTAATTCTATTTGAATTAATTAATTCTAAGGGTTCGATTAAATTAAATTAACAAAGTGGGTTAAATAAATTAATTTAAATGGGTCGATTGGAGTTGATTAGTCGGGAAGACTTAGCGGTCAACGAAAGTCAAATTTTAAGGCCTAACTCGAGAGCCCATTAGGTCTCCGATTGAGCTCCTATAAATAGAAGACTTGATGCCCAAGAAAACCGAAGGAAATTTTGCAAGACTTGTCTTGCCCCTTTCTTGAGCAAGAAGGTTCTAGAGAGAGAATTTTTTTTCAAGAATTCTTTCTCAAAAACGAACTAGATTTCTTGCTCCTTGGATTGGATTCATTCCAAAGACCGAACT
This sequence comes from Knoxia roxburghii, assembly GCA_030378225.1. NCBI lineage: Eukaryota > Viridiplantae > Streptophyta > Magnoliopsida > Gentianales > Rubiaceae > Knoxia > Knoxia roxburghii. Next base: position 35,059,043 of record CM059415.1, on the reverse strand, counting down.
GTTTGATTTTGTCATCAAGAAATCTGCCGGATTCTTGCTGGATTTTGTCGGACTTGCTGCTGCCCGAAAAGAGGGTTTATTGCTGCTGCTGTTCGGTCCTAGCTGCGTGCGTTTGATTCGAGGAAGCCGGTGTTGATCTCTCTCGATTGTTTGGTGATCCATAGGACTTCCTTGTCTAGATCACGGCGTGGTGAAGGCCGATCGTGTAGCAGTCCGATGATGGATTGTTGAAGAAGAAAACAGCGCGCAGGAGGCAGATTTTTGTTCCTTTTGTTCGGTCAGTTTTTGGAGAACAAATTGAATCCGATTCATGTGATTTCCTTGTGAGCTGAACAAGTAGACTTCGATAGATTATTGCCCACGCAATATTCGAAGTTTCTACGGAGTAATCAATTGGATTTCTATTGGAATCGCAACAAAGATTGAATTTTCCTTTAAACAAGGGACTTCGCTACAAAAGGTATAATCTTTCAATTCCGCTTTTATTAAATATCGAATCTTTTGTGTCCCGATTAATAAATTAAATAAGTATAAGCCTAGATCCGTTCATGGGTAAACTAATTTGAGCCTGAGCTTGGTCGAAAGCTTCCGATTCTGGAATGCATTGCACGAAAGTGAGGTTTTCGATTTAGCCCGGGCTTGTTCAGTTTTCCTTTAAATAAGACATATGTCATTTGATTGATTATTTAATCTGATGAGTTAATTTCATGATAATTATATTCTTGTGCATATCTAATTTCATGAAATCAATCCGCTAAAAGAAACACTCCATGGACTAATAGATCATGAGTGATTCTTTTGAGCATACTAGTACGAGGATCCTTAGACCAGAAAACACTGCATTGTCTTAGGTGAATTATGGTGTACTTTGACATACGCCTAACGGGACTGTAATAGGTTTCCAAGTATGGGTATGATTGGGTACACTATGAGTCACGCTAAGATATGTAGGTGAAGTGATGGGACTACAAATCTCTCTTAAGTGAGAGATGATATCAGGGCCACTTGATAGTGAACTGAGAAGTGCATGGCCATGCCCGAGAAATGATAATTGTTATCATTTGCTCGAATACAATCAGTGTCACTGAGAGATCAAGTAAAATTGTTTTGCTTAATAAGGATGATGGTTCCATGCCTTATGCTAAACAGGATATCGATGTAGAGGACCGTGCATAGTATACTTAGAAAGGTTGCGTTGAATCACCATTCGACCATCCATTCTAAATTGAGTAGTCATCATGTCTTGCTAGAGGCCACTGATGATTTATGGATTAATCTATGAGATTAATTTATCCATTGTCAACTTGGAATGGACCTACAGGATTGCACGTAAGTGAGTTCGAACATTCTTGACGGTACTATGTATAATTGTTATACTTAGAAAAATAATATTAAATTATATAGTTTAATTAAATATTATTGAGAAGTTGTGGGGCATTAATTAATAGTTAATTAATTACTCAGGAAGAATTGAGAGAGACTGACAAATCAAGGGACCCAGTTGCAATTGAGGTTCTTGACCCATCAGTCTGATCCATGGGTAAATGGTTTGATCCATGGGTCAAGTAAAACCCAACCAGTAAAAGGTAAATATTATATTATAATTTTATAATATATATATTTTAATAAAAAAACAACCCCGGGGGTTGTGGGATTTGAGAATCAGAGAATTTCCTTTTTAAAAGGAATTCTCTGGGAGAGAAAAAGAAGGTGACAACAGAAAATTGTTTTCTGAAGAAGAAAATTTTTTTCCCTTTTTCTCTCGAAAAATTTTCTCCCTCTCTCTCATCAAAACTTCTTAACAGGAATCTACTAGCATCGAAGAACTCCGGTGCCTGAGAGTAGAGGACGCTTCAAGGAAGTGTTATAGAAAAATGACTAAACGCCATATTCTCAGAGGAGCCAAGCGACTGCGCAACCGATTACGCTTCAAGGGTAAGACCCGATCCTTAGTGTTTAGGAATTCCACCGTTTAATTTTGAATTAAATGCCTAAACACAATCCAACAGTGGTATCAGAGCAAGGTTTTAGTGTTAAAATTAAAATTTAATTTAGTTAAAAGAATTTTAATTAAATTGATTTTAATGAATTATGGGAATTCGTGTGTTTTTAGAAAACAAGAACAGAAAAAAAAAATTTTTTAAAATAATTAAAATTTCATGGAAATTGAAGAACAGGCCGGATTGGGTTGATGTCGACCGGCCGGAAAATTTTCCGACTGGCCGGATTCTCGCTGGAAAATCGCGAGAGCCCGATATGCCAAATTTCGTGGTTTTGGTTCGAAATTTTTTTGAAGGTTTTGTTCTCCGTTCTCCCGGAAATCGTTTTGTATGATTTGGGTATTATAAAACTGAAAGGTTTTTGTTAAATTCAAAATTCTTCCCCCTGGATTTTCGAAACCCATCGCCGGAAATATTTTTTGGGTTCCAAATTTTTGCTCGGAAAACGACTTGCAAAATGGTTTTGTGGATTGGGTTTAGAAGTCGGAATGATTCCGATGTTTTTCGTTGGTTTTAAAGTGGTTTTGGCTAAATTTTGAATGGATTTCTAGGTTTCACCGGAAAAATGAAATCGCCGGAGAAATTTTTTTTAAATTCTGTTTTTGTGAGTTTTTCGTCGGAGAATCGGGCGTCGGACGCTCGAGTTTGCTTCGCAATGGAATTCTAATCAATGCTGAGGTCAAAAAGATGAACTTCATTCATCGAATCTTGGCCGAAATCGGGAGCTTCTCGCCGGGGAAGACGACCGGAGGCTGGCGGCGGGTGGTTGAAACCCTAGGGGCTAAAATGACTAAAATACCCCCGCCGCAGCCTCTAAACCCTAATCAGACAAAAACAAAAATTTAAAATTTATAAAATGGCCCCAGCAGTTTTGTTTCCTTTAAACCCTAGCCCAGAAATTTTGGTTATTTACGAAATGACCCCAAGAGTTTCAGAAAATTAAAATTTTAAAAATTTTCTGAATTTTATTTAATAAGATTTTAATTAAATAATCTTATTAGATAAAGATAGGATTAATTTAGAATTTCATCCTATAAGTTTGAATTTAAAATTTTGAAATAAATTATCTTAATTAGATTAGGATAATTAGAATTGTTTAAATTTAAATTCAAAACATTATCTTAATTAGATTATGATAATTAGCAAAGATAAATAAATAATTAATTAATTAGATTAATTAATTTGTTTAAATTTTGAATTGTTATTTATTTATTTTATTTTACTTATGATGCTTAAATTTAAATTGTTTAAATTTTATGTGAAGCATCATAATTATGCTAGCATGTTCATGCATCATTTTGGATAAATGTAAAATGAACAGAAGGATTGATTAAAATTGATCATGACACGATCGATTTTAATTCTGTAATAGTTACACAATCCTTAAAATTAATCGGCTTAAATTAAAACTGGCTTGTATGAGCATATGCATTTTATGTGTTTCAAAGCATGAATTGGGCTTTTAATTTTAACGTTTTAAAAGTTGGGGCCTGCGAGTCAATTTTGAATTTGGGCCTGCGTGCCTATAAAAATCATCATGTAATAGTTAGGCCCAAAAAGAGGTTCCAAAAGGAGTCCATGGTGGAGCCCAGGAGCGGAGGCCCAAACATGAAAATTTTAAAAGGCCCTGTAATAGATTAGAGCCCAGTTCATCGCTTTAATTCATTCTTTTATTTATGCAAATGAATGATAAATGAAAATGCATGTTAAGCCGATCAAACTTAAATTCCAAAAACTCAAGATTTTGCTTCCATACTTGAGGGCCCGCTTGAGTGTCGAACGTCTGATGGACTTGGAGAGCCCAAGGGCCTCAGGTTTTCTTCATGCGGCGGGTTGTTACATAATAGTGCCCAACTTTATCACTACCATTAATAAGTGGAAAAACTGTTTGGGTATTAGATTCTCAACTTGATCACTACCACTTTTTATGGAAAAACTGTGTGGGTGTCTATTGATGTGATGCTTTGAGGGATGGTTTAACTTGGGAAAATTATTCCTAGCTTGACCCGATAAGTTGACTAGGGATTAATTTTGCAAAGATAGGATGGTGTCAAACATTTGGAATGTTCATCCTATCACCGAAAAGTTGCATGGTATGCAATTGGAAAGCGTTAGATTACATGGAATGTAATTTGAACGTTGCCTACCAGAAGAGCCCAATCCCTACAATACTTACCAAAGCAAGACTGGGGTTGACTCTTTTTGGATTTTCGTACTACAATCTAGCACCAACACAAAATTGTTAAGGATTTCAATTTTGGCTATTGTGGAAAATTAATTTTAAAAATCATTCTAATATTTTGCATTTATTCATTGTAGAAATGGCATCATCTAGCACAAATGTTATCTCAAAGTTCACTCTAAGAAGTATATTGGATAAAGATAAATTGGTTGGACCAAACTGCTTAGATTGGGAAAGAAACATGAGAATAGTTCTCAAGCAAGAAAGGAAGCTACAAGTCTTGGAGACCGCTTTACCTGAACCACCACAAAATGCTTCGGCAACTGTTCAACGAGCCTGGGAGAAGCTGAAAAGCGACTCCGATGATGTGACTTGCTTGATGCTCGCGTCGATGACGGGCGAGTTTCAAAAGCAGTTCATGAATTCAGAAGCGTTCCGGATTTACGAGTCACTGACGGAGATGTTCCGTGAACAAGCCCGTAACGAAAGGTTGGTTACGATAAAAGCTTTAATTTCGTGCAAAATGGCGAAGGGTTCGTCAGTAAGCACACATTTGATCAAGATGAAAGGGTACATTGATACCCTAGAGTGATTGAATGCACATCTTCCTAGGAAATTGGCCATTGATATCATCTTGGCATCATTGTCTGATGAATACAATGATTTTGTGGTGAACTACAATATGCACAACATGGATAGGAGCATTCCTGAGCTCCATGGCATGTTAAAGAACACTGAGCAGACCCTTCGGAAGGCAACACCAGTGTTGGTAGTGGAAAAAGGTAAAGGGAAGAGGAAGTTTAAAGGCAAGGCCAAAGTTGGGCAGAACAAGAAAGCTCACAGTAAGACTGCTCCCCAACCACAAGCTCCTCCATCTGCTAAGACAAGATCCAAAAAGGATGATACATGACTCTTCTGCAAACAGAAGGGTCATTGGAAGAGAGACTGCAAGAAGTTTCTTGAAACCAATCCTTCAGCTTCAGGTATCTTTGTTATAGAAATTAATCTTTCTATGTCTACCTCATGGGTATTAGATATTGGTTGTGGGGCTCACATTTGTACTAATGTGCAGGGACTTAGAAATAGATGGATGACAAAGAAAGGTGAAGTGGATCTCCGAATGGGCAACGGGGCAAGAGTTGCTGCTGTTGAAGTTGGAGATTGCACTTTGTCATTACCTTCTGGTTTAAATATCGAACTTGAAAATTTTTATTATGTACCTGCTTTGAGTAGAAATATTATTTCAGTTTCGAGTTTGGATAATAAAGGATTTCGATTTATTATAGAGAATAATTCGCTATCTTTATATCGAAATCATATTTTATACGGAGTTGCAAATATGTGTAACGGTCTGTATGTCTTGGATTTGATCCAAGAAAAACCAGTCTATAACATAGAAAATAAAGCGAAATCAACTAAAAATGATTTAAGTCCAACATACCTTTGGCATTGTCGATTAGGCCATACAAATGAAAAGCGAGTTTAAAGACTTCACAAGGATAGAGTGCTAGGGTCATTTGATTTTGAATCTTATGATACATGTGAACCCTGCTTGCAAGGCAAAATGACAAAGAGTCCTTTCAACAAGAAAGGGAAAAGAACAAGTGGGCTATTGGATCTAATACATACGGATGTATGTGGACCAATGAGCACACAAGCCAGAGGTGGATTTGAATACTTCGTGACTTTTACTGATGACTATAGTAGATATGGGTATGTCTACTTAATGAGGTATAAAAGTGAAACTTTTGAAAGTTCAAAGAGTTTAAAAACGAAGTAGAGAATCAGTTGGATAGAAGGATTAAGGCTATTCGCTCCGATCGGGGAGGTGAATACCTTAGTGATGAGTTCGATGGCTATCTAAAACAGTGTGGAATTGTTTCACAGCTGACGCCACCGGGAACACCTCAATGGAATGGTGTATCCGAAAGGAGAAATCGGACCTTATTAGATATGGTACGATCAATGATGGGCCAAGCGACTCTCCCTACATCCTTTTGGGGTTATGCTCTCCTTTCTGCTGCCTACTTATTAAACCGTATTCTATCTAAGGCAGTAGATAAGACTCCATATGAGATATGGATGGTTCGGAAGCCCTATATGTCTTATCTACGAGTTTGGGGTTGTCAAGCTCATGTAAAACGTTTACAAAGTGATAAGCTTGAACCTAAACCTGACAAATGCCTATTTGTGGGATATCCTAAGGAAACCAAAATATATCAATTCTACAACCCAACTGAGAACAAAGTGTTCGTTCCTCGAGGAGCTACTTCCTTAGAGAAAGAATTTCTGTACAAGAAAGACAGTGGGAGTAGAATAGAACTCGGAGAAGTTCCAGAACCATAAGAGAATGTAGAACGATCTACAGAAACTCAGATGGAAGTTGACATGGAAACTCATGAAGATGAGCAGCCTGAGTCAACAACAGAAGAACCTAGAAGGTCTAGTAGATCTCGTCATGAACCCGAGAGATATGGATTTCTCGTAACTGACGAGCAAGATTTGATCTTGGTGGACTCTAATGAGCCCGTGAACTACAAACAGGTTTTAGAAAATCCCGATTCAGATAAATGGCTACAAGCAATGGAATCTGAAATGCAATCCATGAGGGACAATAAAGTATGGATTTTGATTGATCCTCCTATACATGCAAAGGTTGTCGATTGCAAGTGGATTTTTAAGTTAAAACCTGGAGGGATCTTCAAAGCACGACTAGTGGCTAAAGGTTTCAGACAGACTCATGGTATTGACTATGACGAAACCTTCTCCCTTGTTGTGATGCTCAAGTCCATTCGGACTATGCTTGCCATAACAGCATATTTTGACTATGAAGTATGGCAGATGGAAGTTAAAACGGCTTTCCTGAATGGAAACCTACTCGAGGATGTTTATATGAAAAAACCCAAGGGATACATCGATCAAAAGCATCCTAATCGAGTATGTAAGCTTCAGAGGTCCATCTATGGACTAAAGCAAGCATCTCGAAGTTGGAATCTTCGTTTTGATGAGGAAGTAAAAGGTTACGGATTCATCAAGAATGAAGATGAGCCTTGTGTTTACAAGAAGGTTAGTGGGAGAAAGATAGTTTTCCTTGTCCTATATATGGACGATATCCTACTCATAGGAAATGACATTCCCATGGTGAAAGACATCAAACAATGGTTGGGGAATGTATTTTCTATGAAAGACTTAGGAGAAGCCGAAATGATACTAGGTATCAAGATCTATAGAGATAGGTCCAAAAGGCTTCTGGGATTAAGTCATAAAGGGTACATAGACAAGATATTGAAAAGATTCAATATCTCTAACTCGAAAAATGGTAAGGTACTATTTAGACATGGCCTTCTCATGAAAAAGAACCAAGGTCCTTCAACAAGAGAGGAGAGGGATACAATGAGTAGAGTACCATATGCTTCGGCAATAGGATCTATCATGTATGCCATGTTATGTACCCGTCCGGATGTTGCACATGCACTTAGCATGGCTAGCAGATACCAACAAGATCCCTAGATGGATCATTGGACTGCAGTCAAAGCAATCCTAAAGTACTTACGAAGAACTAAAGGATTAATGCTAGTGTATGGAGGGAAAGAACAGTTCATTGTACAAGGTTACACTGATGCTGCTTTCAAAATAGATCAAGATGATATAAAGTCATAATCAGGCTACGTTTTTAGTCCGAATGGCGGCGCAATAAGTTAGAAAAGCTCGAAGCAAGATACCACAGCCGACTCTGTTAGTTTTGAATACAGAAAAGCTATGGCTTGTATCAAAAACTAATATCCACATATGACATATCATTTTGTTTCAGTATAAATTTGTTCCTTTATATCATAGAACTAGATAACGGGGTGTGGACAGACACAGTAGATACCGTTATTGGTTAAAGTATTGATATATAAAAAGTATGCTCGTAATCGAGATAGTCTGAACATACTATCAGTATAGGTTATTGTGTGGTTTGGAACTTGGTTTATCTAAACTAGTTTAAATCACACAGATGTGCCCGGGGCATATTGACTTATACTGATCGGCGTAGTCAATTCAGTCCTAGTATTCCGTCTCTCAATCCCGAGATTGGGACGGGCGTGAGGTTGGATATCGTGTGCTTCAATTTGCCAAAGAGTGAGGTCAATTGAGGCCAATACCTCGGTAAGTTGGGTATGCGGTGTTTAGCTTCTTACGTACCGTTGCTAGTCGGAGGAATCCACGTACCGGTTCGCTGGGTTGATGGTGCTCCCGAGATGAGCTCGTAAGGTTATTATACTAAACCCGGCCGGTGAACTTTATGTTCGGTAAAATAAAGGGACGAGTGGTACTAATCTCGAAAACCAAGAAATCGGTGAATTTGTCAATAAATTGATAAACCGACGAGGGCTAGATCTTTAATGTGGGGAGATAAAATATAATGGCGCGATGTAAAGTCGTTTTCGAGCGGTAGTTCCATAATTGGTCCGTTAGTGGTACGACCGATTATGCATTTGACTAATCGACAAGGTAAATTAATTAATCCAAAAGGTTTAATTAATATTTAATCGACAAAGTGAATTTAGAAATTAATTCGAAGGTTTCGATTAAATTAAATTAACAAAGTGGATTAAATAAATTAATTTAAATGGGTCGATTGGAGTTGATTTTTCGAGAAGACTAAGCGGTCAATGAAAGTCAAATTAAAAGGCCTAACTCGAGAGCCCATTAGGTCTCCTTAGAAGCTCCTTATAAATACAACTTATTGGGCAAGAAATCGATTAAGAAACTTGACACCCAAGAAAAGGGTAGAAAGAGAAAGTTTAGTCTAGAAAGAAAACTGTGTCTTCCTCGTCAAGTTTTCTCTCGAAGTCGACTAAGAGAACTTTCTTCTTCGGAAGATTACTCCTTTAGTTTGCCCAGACCATTTCTAGGTGAGCAGCCGGTTGGATTTTACGCTGGGCAGCGCCGATCACCTTCTCCGGTTGGATCGCGCGCCAGCAGCCTTTTCGGCCAGCAGTTTTGCGGCGGTCAGATTGTGCGGTGCCTAGAACCGGTCCAGTTCTGCATTTGATCTTCCTAAAGGAGTGATCCGTGGACTGGGATGTCTAGATCGGGATTGAGCAATTGATCTCCGGCAGGTTTTCCATGCTGCAAGACAGCAGTTTTTGTAGCTTGCGAAGTGGGTTTTATAACATTCTGGGCAGCAGTTTTAATTTCAGTTTTTGAGTTTTCTTCCGAAGCAAGTTTCTTGGATTTCAATCGATTTGCCATGGGTAACTCCGTAGACAATAGCCCACACTATTTCGGAGTTCGTATTGGAGATATTCTTCGGATTTCTTGTGGAAGTTGCGTCAAAGAATTGGTTTTTCTTTAAGCAAGGGACTTCGCTTCAAAAGGCAGTATCTTTAAATTCCGCTTTAATTAAAGATTGAATCTTTTGTGTCCCGATTAATAAATTAAATAAGTATAAGCCTAGATCCGTTCATGGGTAAACTAATTTGAGCCTGAGCTTGGTCGAAAGCTTCCGATTCTGGAATGCATTGCACGAAAGTGAGGTTTTCGATTTAGCCCGGGCTTGTTCAGTTTTCCTTCAAATTGGTATCAAAGCGTTGGTTTCGGTCTTATACTTGTTTGATTTATTACACGGCTTTATTTTGGCGTTATTATTTTTGTTGAAATGCTTAAACAGGTGGTTATTGGTTTCCCGGCTATTATGGTAGAAATTTAATTTTCATTCATAAACCCCGGGACATGTCCGGGCTTGTTTTATTTTTTGAATGGAAATTTCTGTAATAGTAATAACCACGAGCTGGAAACCGTGTAGGATTAGAAAAATCTTTTAGTAGGATTTGATCTAATCATGTCATCTTTAAATTCCTAGAAAAACGCCTTTGTATATAGGAATTTATGTACTATGACGAAGACGTTATTTTGGGTAACTTATATTCGCGGTATCGTAATTTTGGGTGATTCCTAATTACGTAGAAAACCGAGAAAACCCGGGCGAATCGAGAGAAATCCAAATAATGAGTGGGAGCAACACAACGGGAAGTGTCACCGAGGCGTCAAAGTATCAACGATAGAGAAGTCCATAATAGTCGGGAAATTTTATTTGTTTAATTTCCCGTATTTATGTCTTTTCGTTGATTGTGTGATTTTCGTTTTATTTTGCATGAACAAAATCCAAACCAAATTTTTTTAAAAGGTAATGTGCAATTAACTAAGGTAGATTATTCGCATATTAAAAATCCAACGGTTTTATGGGTGCGAATATCCATAGTTAAGATATTGTATGTTAAAACGTAAAAATCCTCAAATTAATTAAATTCGCGGGTTTTGGTTTAATTGTAATTTTGGGTGATTCCTAATTACGTAGAAAATCCAGAAAACCCGGGCGAATCGAAATTAATTAAAAATCTAAGTGGGAGCGGGTTGGTTAATAGCCCCATGGCCTCCATTACGGGTTCATTGGTGATGTAGTTAAACTTGCATGCTGGCTTAGACCTTCCTCCCTATCCGATGAGTTTTCAATCACAGATATCACCGGAATGAATTTCTAAAGGGATGACTATAGTGAGTTTAATTGGAGAAAGTTGCGACACCCTCGCCATCCGAGGCGCATTAGTATCCTAAGTAACAAACTTAGAAGTCACGTAATGGCATACACTTAGTGTACTGTTTATAGTATCCCTCCCATCGAGGTTACGCTATCTACGTGTACGGCTAAAATTATCGACTATTAATTTCATTGATCATAAGATCGTTGGTCAGATAATGAAATTAATGAACTTCGGTTCTTCTCGAACGAATGTGGGTTGGCGTAGACGTTCACCCATCATGACCTGCGTTAATCCCGGTGTGAGAGATGTCGGTAGAAGATTATATTTGTTTTCTGAGGATTTTTCAATATTTTCGAAAAGTATACTAAAACTTGTTTGTTTATTTTCAGTTGATATGTCGTTCAACCCGCTATCTGTCATTCTGAACCAAAACAAACTCATCGGTCCAAATTACATTAATTGGAAACGTAACCTGGACATTGTCCTTACCACTGAGGGTTATAAGTATGTGCTTACTGAGGAGTGTCCCCCTAAGCCCAGCGATGATGCCACCCCTGAGCAGCGAGAGCCATATACGAGGTGGCAGAAGGCTGATGAGATGACCAGGTGCTACATCTTGGCTTCTATGTCGAGTGTATTGCAGCACCAGCATCAGCAGATGACCTCAGCCTACGATATGATGCTCAACCTCAGGGAGATGTTTGGACATCAGGGCAGGGCAGCCAAGTAGTCAGCTATGAGGAAACTCATGAATGCTAAGATGGCTGAGAGCACTTCAGTAAGAGATCACGTGCTGGATATGATTAGTTGCATCAATGAGATCGAGGTATTGGGAGGTGAGATTGATGGGGATACCCAGGTCGATATCATCCTCCAGAGCTTGCTTCCCAGTTTTGAGCAGTTTCGATTGAACTATAATATGGGGAATCTCTCATATTCACTTTCTGAGATCATGACTGCATTGGTGTCTGCTGAGAGCCTTTTCGCAGAGAAAAAGCAAGCCTTGGCTACTTTTGGTCCCTCAGGTTCCTCTGCTGGGCCCAAAGCCAGGAAGCAAAAGAGGAAGAGAGGCCAGAAAGCAGGAGCCAGTCATGGACCCAAGGCGGGCATTGCCAAGAAGCAGAAGCCGAGAGGCAAATGCTTCAGATGTGGCAAAGTGGGACATTGGAAGAAGGACTGCCCAAAGCCTCGAGGTACCTGTAAATTTTCCTTAGTCACTGAGACGTGTTTAGCGGCGATTCCCACAGATACTTGGTGTGTGGATTCAGGAGCCACTGATCATGTTTGTAATTCTTTGCAGGGTTTCCAAGTGACCCAGCTGCTTAGAGAGGGAGAGTTGTAGGTCTACCTTGGGGATACTACTAGAGTTTCTGTGGCTGCAGTGGGATTTATTAGTCTTTATTTTTCAGACTCTATTTTACACTTGAAGGATTGTCTTTATGTACCTAGTTTTCGAAAGAACTTGTTTTCGGTTTCGAGACTTGTTATGGATGGTTATAAGTGTGTATTTTCTGATGGATCAGTTTTTATTAGAAAATGCCAGAAACTTATATGTTCCGGTACATTGGTTGACAATTTGTTTTTAATTAAGACTTACTCCCCAGTTATGCAAACCACAGAAACTAGTAACTCATCACCGAATCATAATAAGAGAAAAGAGTCTTCCCCTTTGAATCAGACTTATCTTTGGTACCTGAGACTAGGTCATATCAACCTTAGTAGGATTCAAGGGTTGGTCAAGAGTGGGTCTTTGGACTTACTAGATATTGACAGCTATTCGACCTGTGAGTCCTGCTTGGAGGGTAAAATTACCAAGACGCCTTTTAAGGCGAAGAGGTATAGGGCCAAGGAGGTTTTAGAGCTAATTCATTCTGACGTGTGTGGGCCTATGTCAGTTCAGGCTAGAGGTGGTTATGAGTATTTCGTGACTTTCACGGATGATTACTCTAGATATCGATACATATACCTGATGCGCCATAAGTCTGAATGCTTTGGCAAGTTCAGAGAATTCAAGGCAGAGGTGGAGAACCATCTAGGTAAGAGTATCAAGTCACTGCGGTCTGATCGCGGTGGCGAATACCTCTCTAGTGAATTTAGGACCTATTTGTCAGATGAGGGTATTCAGACCCAGTTGTCTGCACCTGGCACACCCCAGCATAATGGTGTAGCAGAGAGGAGGAACAGGACTCTTATGGAGATGGTTAGATCGATGATGAGTTACAGTGAGTTGCCTATCTCGTTTTGGGGTTATGCCTTGGATACAGCATGTTTTATCCTCAACCTTGTGCCATCTAAGTCTGTGCCTACGACCCCAGTAGGGTTGTGGAATGGGCGAAAGCCTAGTCTGAGACATCTCAGGATTTGGGGTTGTCCAGCACATATGCTCGAGGCAGATGCAGGTAAGTTAGAGGCGAGATCCAAGGCTATGCTGTTTATAGGCTACCCCAAAGGAACGAGAGGTTGTTTATTTTATAGTCCTCGGGATCAGAAGGTGGTGGTCAGCACCAATGCCAGATTTCTTGAGGAGGACTATATTTTAGATCACAAGTCAAGCAGCAAGGTAGTATTGGAAGAGCTTAGAAGTCAGTCCACTATTCCAGATGCACACGTACAGGAAGACACACCATAAGAGACTGCACACACTATCACAGATGATGCTCTTGCACAGGTTGCGCCTCGTCGTAGTGGGAGGGTTGTGAGACAGCCCAAGAGGTACATGGGTTTGGGTGAGTCTTCGTACTTTATCCCTGGCGCTCATGAACCAGACCCAGTTAACTACAATGAGGCTCTCCAGGATAAAGATGCAAATTCTTGGCAGAGAGCGATGATTGCTGAGATGGGTTCTATGGACTCAAATCAAGTCTGGGAGCTGGTATACCTTCCAGATGGGTTTAGGCCTAGTGGGTGCAAATGGGTTTACAAGCGAAAGAGAGGATCTGACGGAGGGTTGAGACCTTTAAGGCTAGGCTTGTGGCGAAGGGGTATACTCAGAAAGAAGGGATCGATTATGAGGAGACCTTTTCCCTGGTAGCTATGCTTAAGTCGATCCGAATTCTCTTGGCCATAGCTGCTCATATGGATTATGAGATTTGGCAGATGGACGGCAAGACAGCTTTCCTTAATGGAAGTCTTGAGGAGACCATCTTTATGCAGCAACCAGAGGGCTTCATTGCTAAAGGCCAAGAGCACAAGGTATGCAGGCTTAGGAGGTCCATTTATGGACTTAAGCAAGCATCCAGATCTTGGAACATCCGTTTTGATGAGGTTATTCAGTCATATGGATTCACTCAGTCTCTGGATGAGCAGTGTGTTTATCGCAGGCGTGATGGTGATATTGTGGTGTTCCTCGTACTTTATGTAGATGACATTCTTCTTATTGGCAACAGTAAGAAGGTGTTGTCAGACGTAAAGGCATGGTTGTCCAGGTAATTCGATATGAAGGATTTGGGAGAGGCTGGACATATCCTTGGGATTAAGATTATTCGAGATCATAGGAGACGTTCTCTGACTCTCTCTCAGGCATCCTACATAGATACGATTCTGGCCCGTTTTAACATGCAGAACTCCAATAAGGGTTCACTACCTTTCCGGCATGGAGTGCATTTGTCTAAGGAGCAGTGTCCTAAGATTGCTGAGGAGATAGATGCCATGAAGGCGGTACCCTATGCTTCTGCAGTGGATAGCCTCATGTATGCTATGTTGTGCACGAGGCCTGATATTTGCTTTGCCGTTGGCATGGTTAGCAAATATCAGAGTAACCCTGGGAAGGCTCACTGGGAGGCAGTAAAATGCATTCTCAAGTACTTGCGCAGGACGAGAGATTATGTCCTAGTTTATAGAGCGCAGGAGCTTGTACCATTGGGTTACACAGATTCGGACTTTCAAGGAGATTTGGACAAGAGTAAGTCTACCTCTGGGTTTGTGTTTACTCTAGGAGGTGGAGCCATAGTATGGAAGAGTGTCAAGCAGAAATGCATGGCGGACTCTACCATAGAGGCCGAGTACGTTGCCGCTTCAGAGGTAGCGAAAGAGGCTGTATGGCTCAGGAGCTTCCTGATGGACTTAGATGTGGTTCCTGAGTTGCCTAGGTCTATCACAATTTATTGTGATAACAATGGTGCAGTGGCTAACTCAAGGGAACAACAAGCCCATAAGGCGAGTAAACACATAGAGCGCAAGTACCACCTGATACGAGAGATCGTAAAGAGGGGAGACGTGATCGTGGCCAAGATAGCTTCAGAGGACAACCTTGTAGATCCTTTCACCAAGCCATTGACCCCAAAGGTCTTTGAGAGGCATGTGGAGGGCATGGGAGTCAGATTCTTGAGAGAGCCATGTGAGTGAGCTGAAAGGTGTTCTGGAGATTTCATTATGACAGCAGTGTAATAGCGGGTTGGACAGTTTTTGTACTTCTTAGCATAGCTTTGAGTATTAGTGGGAGATTGTTAGTTTTGAATACAGAAAAGCTATGGCTTGTATCAAAAACTAATATCCACAGATGACATATCATTTTGTTTCAGTATAAATTTGTTCCTTTATATTATAGAACTAGATAACGGGGTGTGGACAGACACAGTAGATACCGTTATTGGTTAAAGTATTGATATATAAAAAGTATGCTCGTAACCGAGATAGTATGAACATACTATCGGTATAGGTTATTGTGTGGTTTGGAAATTGGTTTATCTAAACTAGTTTAAATCACACAGATGTGCCCGGGGCATATTGAGCACGACCAGTTTGGATAGAATTAACTTATACTGATCGACGTAGTCAATTCGGTCCTAGTATTCCGTCTCTCAATCCCGAGATTGGGACGGGCGTGAGGGTTGGATATCGTGTGCTTTGATTTGCCAAAGAGTGAGGTCAATTGAGGCCAATACCTCAGTAAGTTGGGTATGCGGTGTTTAGCTTCTTACGTGCCGTTGCTAGTCAGAGGAATCCACGTACCGGTTCACCGGGTTGATGGTGCTCCCGAGATGAGCTCGTAAGGTTATTATACTAAACCTGGCCGGTGAACTTTATGTTCGGTATAATAAAAGGACGAGTGGTACTAATCTCGGAAACCAAGAAGTCGGTGAATTAATTTGTCAGTAAATTGATAAACCAACGAGTGCTAGATCTTTAATGTGGGGAGATAGAATAAAATATAATGGCGCGATGTAAAGTCGTTTTCGAGCGGTAGTTCCATAATTGGTCCGTTAGTGGTACGACCGATTATGCATTTGACTAATCGACAAGGTAAATTAATTAATCCGAAAGGTTTAATTAATATTTAATCGACAAAGTGAATTTAGAAATTAATTCGATTTTGAATTAATTAATTCTAAGGGTTCGATTAAATTAAATTAAGAAAGTGGATTAAATAAATTAATTTAAATGGGTCGATTGAAGTTGATTAGTCGGGAAGACTTAGCGGTCAACGAAAGTCAAATTAAAAGGCCTAACTCGAGAGCCCATTAGGTCTCCTTAGAAGCTCCTTACAAATACAACTTATTGGGCAAGAAATCGATTAAGAAACTTGACACCCAAGAAAAGGGTAGAAAGAGAAAGTTTAGTCTAGAGAGAAAACTGTGTCTTCCTCGTCAAGTTTTCTCTCGAAGTCGACTAAGAGAACTTTCTTCTTCGGAAGATTACTCCTTTAGTTTTCCCAGACCATTTCTAGGTGAGCAGCCGGCCGGATTTTACGCTGGGCAGCGCCGATCACCTTCTCCAGTTGGATCGCGCGCCAGCAGTTTCGCGGCGGTCAGATTGTGCGGTGCCCAGAACCGGTCCAGTTCTGCGTTTGATCTTCCTAAAGAAGTGATCCGTGGACTGGGATGTCTAGATCGGGACTGAGCAATTGATCTCCGGCGGGTTTTCCATGCTGCAAGACAGCAGTTTTTGTAGCTTGCGAAGTGGGTTTTATAAAATTCTGGGCAGCAGTTTTAATTTCAGTTGTTTGAGTTTTCTTCCGAAGCAAGTTTCTTGGATTTCAATTGATTTGCCGTGGGTAACTCCGTAGACAATAGCCCACACTATTTCGGAGTTCGTATTGGAGATATTCTTCGGATTTCTTGTGGAAGTTGCGTCAAAGAATTGGTTTTTCTTTAAGCAAGGGACTTCGCTTCAAAAGGTAGTATCTTTAAATTCTGCTTTAATTAAAGATTGAATCTTTTGTGTCCCGATTAATAAATTAAATAAGTATAAGCCTAGATCCGTTCATGGGTAAACTAATTTGAGCCTGAGCTTGGTCGAAAGCTTCCGATTCTGGAATGCATTGCACGAAAGTGAGGTTTTCGATTTAGCCCGGGCTTGTTCAGTTTTCCTTCAGACTCTACAACAGAATCTGAGTACATTGCTGCATTAGATGCTGCAAAGGAAGCTATTTGGTTGAGGAAGTTCGTGTCAGACATCAGAGTGATACCGAGTATCCAAGATCCGATAGAACTTTTCTATGACAATAACGGGGCCATTGCACAAGCTAAGGAGCCTCGGTCACACCAAAAGACCAAACATAGACTCAGGAGATATCACCTCATTCGAGAGATTGTCGATCGAGGATATGTTAAAGTATGCAAAATAGGGTCAGATGACAATGTAGCAGATCCTCTTACAAAAGCTCTACCACAGTCAAAGTTTGATAGATATGTAATAGAGCTTGGTCTTAAACAGTTTAGGACATAGCCCTTCAACGGGCAAGTGGGAGATTGTTGGTGTATGTGCCCTAATGAGGGCTATTTATGTAAATAAACTTTGAGGGTTATTTATGTAAATAAGACATATGTCGTTTGATTGATTATTTAATTTGATGAGTTAATTTCATGATAATTATATTCTTGTGCATATCTAATTTCATGAAATCAATCCGCTAAAAGAAACACTCCATGGGTATGATTGGGTACACTATGAGTCACGCTAAGATATGTAGGTGAAGTGATGGGACTACAAATCTCTCTTAAGTGAGAGATGATATCCAGACCACTTGATAGTGAACTGAGAAGTGCATGGCCATGCCTGAGAAATGATAATTGTTATCATTTGCTCGAATAGAATCAGTGTCACTGAGAAATCAATTAAAATTGTTTAGCTTAATATGGATGATGGTTCCATGCCTTATGCAAAACAGGATATCGATGTAGAGGACCGTGCATAGTATACATAGAAAGGTTGCGTTGAATCACCATTCGACCATCCATTCTAAATTGAGAAGTCATCATGTCTTGCTAGAGGCCACTGATGATTTATGGATTAATCTATGAGATTAATTTATCCATTGTCAATTTGGAATTGACCTACAGGATTGCACGTAAGTGAGTTCGAAGATTCTTGACGGTACTAGGTATAATTGTTATACTTAGAAAAATAATATTAAATTAAATAGTTTAATTAAATATTATTGAGAAGTTTTGGGGTATTAATTAATAGTTAATTAATTACTCAGGAAGAATTGAGAGAGACTGACAAATCAAGGGACCTAGTTGCAATTGAGGTTCTTGACCCATCAGTCTGATCCCTGGGTAAATGGTTTGATCCATGGGTCAAGTAAAACCCAACCAGTAAAAGTTAAATTTTATATTATAATTTTATAATATATATATTTTAATAAAAAAACAACCCCGGGGGTTGTGGGATTGGAAAATCAGAGAATTTCCTTTTTAAAAGGAATTCTCTGGGAGAGAAAAAGAAAATGTGACAACAGAAAATTGTTTTCTGAAGAAGAAAATTTTTTCCCTTTTTCTGTCGAAAAATTTTCTCCCTCTCTCTCATCAAAACTTCTTAACAGGAATCTACTAGCATCGAAGAACTCTGGTGCCTGAGAGTAGAGGACGCTTCAAGGAAGTGTTATAAAAAAATGACGAAACGCCATCTTCTCAGAGGAGCTAGGTGACTGCACAACCGATTACGCTTCAAGAGTAAGACCCGATCCTTAGTGTTTAGTAATTCCACCGTTTAATTTTGAATTTAATGCCTAAACACAATCCAACAATGATAAATTATGTATTTGACTAATCGACAAAGTGAATTAATTTATCCTAAAGATTTAATTAATATTTAATTGAAAAATTGGATTAAGAAATTAATTCTATGTGAATTAATTAATCCTAAGGGTTCGATTAAATTAAATTAACGAAGTGGGTTAAGAAAATAATTTGAATGGGTCGACTGGAGTTGATTAGTCTAGGAAAGACTAAGCGGTCAACGAAAGTCAAATTAAAAAGCCCAACTCAACAGTCCACTAGGTCTCTATTAGAGTTCACTATAAATAGAAAACTTAAGGCCAAAGAAACATTAAGAAAAATCTTGGAAAACAAGTCTTGCGTCTTAGAGTGAGAAAGTTCTAGAAAGAGAACTTCTTCTTCTTGAAGCTTCTTTCTCGAAGTCGAACGTGATATCTCATTTCTCGAATTAGATAAGGTTGAACTTGACATCTCACTTCTCGATTAGATAACATCGTGAAGTTTAGCCTAGTTTTAGGACTGCCGCAGGATTTTCCGATCGCTGCTGGTTTCCTCTTTCGGCCACTTCAGCTACTGCTATCCGGCGTGCTGATCCTGTTACTACCATGTTCATCTCTTGCTAATCTTGGTGATCTATGGTGGTAGTGGTGCAGATCGCGGCTGGGTAAATCTTTTGGGTCACCGATCAGTGGGTTTTTACTGCGAAAAAAAGGGCAGTTTTTGGTGGCTTATGCTGTTGGGCTTCAGGCAAAGTTTTGGGCTAGCTATTATCTTTTTTGAGGGATTTTTCTTGAGGGTTTTCATGGGCTTTGCGAGTACACTTTGATATATTACTGCCCACGCAATATTCAAACTTTTCTTGGAGTCATCTATTGGATTCAGTGGTAATTGCAATCAAATATTTGGTTTTTCTTATTGTGTTGGACTTCGTTTCAAAGGCATAAACTTTAATCCTTCTGCTTTTAATTAAAGGTTCAATCTTTGTGCGTTAGATATCGATTTAATAAATTAAATAAGTATAAGACTAGATCCGTTCATGAGAAAATTAATTTGAGCCTGAGCTTTGTCGAAAGCTTCCAATTCTGGAATGCATTGTAAGAAAGTGAGGTTTTCGATTTAGTCTGGGCTTGTTCTATTTTCCTTCATTTGGCAATCCTTCTTCCAAAGTCCCACCTTGCCACATCTGAAGCACTTGCCTTTCGGCTTATGCTTCTTGTCAATGCCCGCCTTGGGTCCATGATCAGCAGCTCTTGCTTTTTGGCGTCTCTTCCTCTTATGCTTCTTGGCTTTGGGCCTAGGAGGGGAACCTGAGAGACCAACAGTAGCCAAAGCTTGCTTCTTCTCTGCGAAAAGGCCCTCAGCAGACCTCAATTCAGTCATGAGCTCAGGAAGTGAATATGAGAGCTTTCCCATATTGTAATTCAACAGAAACTGCTCAAAACTAGGGGGCAACCTCTTGAGACTGATGTCGACCTGGGTCTCTCCATCATTATCACCTCCCAATACCTCAATCACATTGATGCAACTCATCTTGTCTAGCACGTGATCCCTCACTGAAGAGCCCTCAGCCATCCTAGCATTATTGGGTTTCCTCATAGCTGACTGTTTGGCTGCCCAGCCCTGATGTCCAAACATCTCCCTGAGGTTGAGCATCATATCGTAGGCTGAGGTAAACAACTAATGCTGGTGCTGCAGTACACTCAACATAGAAGCCATGATGCAGCACCGGGTCATCTCATCAGCCTTCTGCCATCTCATATATGGCTTTCGCTACTCAGGGGTGGCATCATCGCTGGGCTTATACGGGTACTCCTCAGTGAGCACGCACTTGTAACCCTCAGCAGTAAGGATAATGTCCAGGTTACATTTCCAGTCAATGAAATTTAGACCCGTAAGTTTGTTCTGATTCAGTATGACAGCTAGCGGGTTGAACGACATATCAACAACTGAAAAATAAACAGTTAAGTTTCAGTATTGCTTTTTAAAAAATATTGATATCCTCAAAACAATATAATAACCCATTAACATCTCTCACACCGGGATTAACGCAGGTTACGCGGGTGAACGTCTACGCTAATCCGCATTGGTTAGAGAAGAACCGAAGCTCATTAATTTCACTATCTGACCAACGATCTTATGATCAATGAAATTAATAGTCAATGCCTTTAGCCGTACGCATAAATAGCGTAACCTCGCTGGAGGAATACTATAAATAGTACACTAAGTGTATGCCATCATGTGACTTCTAAGTTAGTTACTTAGGATACTAATGCGCCCTCAGTAGAGAGGGTGTCGTAACTTTCTCTAATTAAACTCACTATAGTCATCCCTTCGAAAATTCAATCTAGTGATATCTGTGATCGAAGACTTGTCCCATGGAGGAATGCCATAATACCAAGTCGCAAGTCTAACCACATCTTATATGAACCCGCAAGAGAGGCCTTGGGGATATTTACAAACCTGCTCCCACTTAGATTTTTTAAGTTTGAGGATTTTTACGTTTTAACATGCAATATCTTAACTATGGATATTCGCACCCATAAAACCGTTGGAGTTTTAATATGCTAATAATCTACCTTAGTTAATTGCACTTTAGTTTTAAAATGGTTTGGTTTTCGTTCATGCAGAATAAATCAAAAACACACAATTAATGAAAAGACATAAATATGGGAAATTAAAAAAATAAAATTTCCCGACTATTATGGCCTTCTCTATCGTTGATTCCTTGACGCCTCGGTGACACGTCCTGTCATGTCGCTCCCACTAGTTATTTGGATTCCGCTCGATTCGCCCGGGTATTCTTGGTTTTCTACGTAATTAGGAATCACCCAAAATTACAAGAGATCAAAACCCACGAATATAAGTTACCCAAAATAACCTCTTCGTAATAATACATAAATTCCTATATACAAGGCATTTTTCTAGGAATTTAAAGATGACAACATTAGATTAAATCCTACTACAAGATTTATCTAACCCTACACAGCTTCCAGCTCGTGGTTATTACTATTACAAACATTTCCATTCAAAAACCAATACGAGCCTGGACATGTCCCTGTGTTTATGAATGAAAAATAAATTCTACCATAATACCCGAGAAAGTAATAAGCACCTGTTTAAACATTTTGACAAAAATAGTAATGCCAAAATAAATTCGTGTAATAAATTAAACAAGTATAAAGCCAAAACACTCACTCTGATACCAATTTTAAGGAAAACAGAACAAGCCCGGGTTAAATCGAAAATATCACTTTCGTTCAATGCATTCCAGAATCGAAAACTTTCGACAAAGCTCAAGCTCAAATTCATTTTCCCCTGAACGGATCTAGGCTTATACTTATTTAATTTATTAAAACTTAAATTGACATACAAAGATTCAACCTTTAATTAAAATCAGAAAGTCTAAAGGTTATACTTTCGTAGCAAAGTCCCACATAAATAAAAAAACTGAATCTTTAACTTGCGATCCCGAAATCCAAAGGATTACTCCAAGATGCCTCGAATATTGCATGGCCAATAGTCTATCAAGGTGTACTATCAAAGCCCACGTAAAACACAGAAGGAAAACCCTCAAATTGGATTCTAATTGACCCAAAATCTGATCAACACTTTCACAAAATACTGCTACCGACCCGCCGCAAAAAACCCACACTACTGGTTAACAAAAACCCACACCAGTCACCAGAAAACTACCCAGCCTAGCTGTGATCTAGAAAATCCCAGTAGCAGATCACCAAGAGAGATCAACACTACAAAAAGATCAAATAAAACACGCTAGACTTGGCAAAAATCAGCGCCGAAAATCGATGCTTACGGCGGGAAGAAATGAAATCCAACCAGAAAAGTGTGATATTTGGGTTTTTGAAAGAAAACTTCAAAGGGAAGAAGTTATCTCTCTAGAACTTTCTCACTCTAAGAGGCAAGACTTGTCTTGCAAGATTTCCATAATGTTTCTTTGGCCTTAAGTTATCTATTTATAGGGAGCTCCAATGGAGACCTAGTGGGCTTTTGAGTTGGGACTTTTAATTTGACTTTCATTGACCACTTAGTCTTTCCTAGACTAATCAACTCCAATCGACCTATTAATTAATTTAATTTAATTTTATTGACCACTTCGTTAATTTAATTTAATCAAACCCTTAGAATTAATTAATTCATATAGAATTAATTTTGTTAATCCACTTTGTCAATTAAATATTAATTAAAACTTTAGGATTAATTAATTCACTTTGTCGATTAGTCAAATTCATAATTAGTCATACCACTATCGGACTAACTATGGAACTACCGCTAAAAAATGACTTCATATCGCGCCACTATATTTTCTTCTATCTCCCCACTTTAAAGATCTAGTGCTCATCAATTTATCAATTTTCTGACAAAGTAATTCACCGACTTCTTGGTATCTGAGATTAGTACTGAAGGAAAACAGAACAAGCCCGGGCTAAATCGAAAATCTCACTTTCGTGCAATGCATTCCAGAATTGGAAACTTTTGACGAAGCTTAGGCTCAAATTTATTTTCCCCTGAACGGATCTCGGCTTATACTAATTTAATTTATTAATCGGGACACAAAAAATACAATCTTTAATTAAAGCAGAAAGTTCAAAGATTATACCTTTGTAGCGAAGTCCCTAGCAAAAAGAAATCCAAAACGTCGGGCAAGCGAAAACCACAAGAAATCCAAAGAATAACTCCAAATAGACTCCAAACTAGTGTGGGCTAGTGTCCACGGAGTAGCCCAAAGCAAAACGAAGAAATCCTAAGAAACCCAGTTCAAGAATCACATAAATCTGAAGAAACAGATTTAGCCCGAGAACTGAACCTAAACTGACAATCCATACCAAAAGTGTCTGAAATGAGTTCCTGCTCGTAGATCTAGACTCTAGCGATCTAAGAAGATCAAGCTAGAGGATCAACACAACATGAAACAACAAACCCACTAAAAGAAGGTGAACCGCCGCTCAAAAACCAACCAATCGCCGGCGAAAAATGTCTTTACCGGATATCAAAAATCCGGCATGCAGAAACTCCAAAAGGTGGTGGCTTTCTCCTCAAAAAAAAGTGATGTTGGATTCTCTAGGTCATGGGCTTTGAGAATTCTCAAAGAAGAAAGATCCTTGGTCGACTTCGAAAGAAAACTTCAAGGTAGGGGTAGAAGTTCTCTCTCTAGACCACTCTTTCTCTCACTAGGAAAAGTGCCTCTAAGGTTTCTAATGTCTTGTAAGTTGCTTAACATGGGATATTTATAGGGTGCTTCTAAGGAGACCTAATGGGCCTTTTAGTTTGGCCTTGTAGTTTGACTTTCGTTCACCACTTAGTCTTTCCTAGACTAGTCAACTCCAATCGATCCTTTTGAATTAAATCTCTAACCCACTTTGTTAATTTAATTTAATCGAACCCTTAGGATTAATTAATTCAAATAGAATTAATTTTCTTAATCCACTTTGTCAATTAAATATTAATTAAACCTTTTGGATTAATTAATTCACTTTATCGATTAGTCAAACACATAATTAGTCGTACCACTAACGGACCAATTATGGAACTACCGCTCAAAAAGGACTTTACATCACGACACTTTATTTTCTTCTTCTCCCCACATCAAAGATCTAGTGCTCGTCCGTTTATAAATTTACTGACAAACTAATTCACTGACTTCTTGGTATCCGAGATTAGTACCACTCGACCTTCTTATTATACAGGACGTAAAGTCCACTGGCCAGTTTTAGTAAAATAAACCTTACGAGCTCATCTCGGGAGAACCATCAACCCGGCGAACCGTTACGTGGATTCCTCCGACTAGCAACGGCACGCAAGCAGCTAAACAATTTATACCCAACCTACCGAGGTATAGGCCTCGATTGACCCCACTCTTTGCCACATTAAAGCATACGATATCCAACTCTCAAGATTGAGAGACTAAATACTATGATCAGTACAAGTCAATTCTATCCAAACTGGTCTTGCTCAATATGCCCTGGGCATATCTGTGTGATTTAATTAGTCTAGATAAACTAATTTTCAAACCACAAGATAACCTATACCTATGGTATGTTTAGACTATCTCAGTTACGAGCATACTTTTTTTATATCAATACTTTAACCAATAACGGTATCCATCCCGTTATCTAGTTCTATGATATAAGTGAACAATTTAATACTGAAACAAAATGATATGTCATCTGAGAATATTAATTTTTTATACAAGCCATACCTTTTCTGTATTCAAAACTAACAATCTCACATTAATACTCAAAGCTATGCTAAGAAGTACAAAAACTGTCCAACCCACTATTACACTGCTGTCATAATGAAATCTACAGAACAACTTTAAGCTCACTCACATGGCTTCCTCAAGAATATGACTCCCATGCCTTCCACATGTCTCTCAAAGACCTTTGCAGTCAATGGCTTTGTGAAAGGATCTACAAGGTTGTCATCTGATACTATCTTGTCCATGGTCACGTCTCCCCTCTTTACAAGCTCTCGTATCAGGTGGTACTTACGCTCTATGTGTTTACTCGCTTTGTGGGCTCGTGGTTCCCTCGAGTTAGAAACTGCACCATTGTTATCACAATAAACTGTGATGGACATAGGCAACTCAGGAACCACATCTAAGTCCACCAGGAAGTTCCAGAGCCATACTGCTTCTTTTGGTGCCTCTGATGTGACAACGTACTCAGCCTCCATGGTGGAGTCCGCCACGCATTTCTGTTTGAAACTCCGCCACACTATGGCTCCACCTCCTAGAGTAAACACAAACCCAGAGGTAGACTTACTCTTGTCCATATCACCTTGAAAATCTGAATATGTGTAACCCAATGGTATAAGCGCATGCTCTCTATAAAATAGGACATAATCTCTCGTCCTGGCAAGTACTTGAGAATGCATTTTACTGCCTCCCAGTGAGCCTTCCCAGGGTTACTCTGTGTTAGTTTTGAATACAGAAAAGCTATGGCTTGTATCAAAAACTAATATCCACAGATGACATATCATTTTGTTTCAGTATTAAATTATTCCATTATATCATAGAACTAGATAACGGGGTATGGAAAGGAACAATAGATACCGTTATTGGTTGAAGTATTGACATATTAAAAGTATGCTCGTAACTGAGATAGTCTGAACATACTATCTGTATAGGTTATTGTGTGGTTTGGATATTGGTTTATCTAGACTAATTAAATCACACGGATTTGCCCGGGGAATATTGAGCATGACCAGTTTGGATAGAATTGACTTATACTGATCAGCATAGTCAATTCGGTCATAGTATTCAGTCTCTCAATCCTGAGATTGGGACGGGCATGAGAGTTGAATATCGTATGCTTTGATATGCCATAGAGTACGGTCAATTGAGGCCTATACCTCGGTAGGTTGGGTATGCGGTGTTTAGCTACTTACGTGTCGTTGCTGGTCGGAGGAATCCACGTACCGGTTCGTCGGGTTGATGGTGCTCCCGAGATGAGCTCGTAAGGTTTATTATACTAAACATGGCCGGTAGACTTGATGGTGCTCCCAAGAAGTCGGTGAATTAGTTTGTCAGTAATTTGATAAATTGACGAGCACTAGATCTTTAATGTGAGGAGATAGAAGAAAATATAGTGGCGTGATGTAAAGTCATTTTTGAGCAGTATTTCCATAATTGGTCCGTTAGTGGTACGACTAATTATGCGTTTGACTAATCAATAAAGTGGATTAATTAATCCTAAAGGTTTAATTAATATTTGATTGACAAAGTGGATTAAGAAAATTAATTCTATACGAATTAATTAATCCAAAGGTTTCGATTAAATTAAATTAACGAATTGGGTTAATGATTTAATTCAAAAGGATCGATTGGAGTTGACTAGTTTTGGAAAGACTAAGGGGTTAACGAAACTCAAACTAAAAGGCCCAACTCAAAGGCACATTAGGTCTCCTTAGAAGCTCCCTATAAATATCGCTTGTTAGGTGACTTACAAGATATGAGAAACGTTAGAGGCATTAGCCTAGTGAAAGAAAGTTAAGTCTAGAAAGAGAATCTCTCAACTTTAGTAGCTTTTCTTTCGAAGTCAACTTTGGAGCTTTTTTCTTTGAGAATCCTAAAA
This sequence comes from Knoxia roxburghii, assembly GCA_030378225.1. Taxonomy (NCBI): domain Eukaryota; kingdom Viridiplantae; phylum Streptophyta; class Magnoliopsida; order Gentianales; family Rubiaceae; genus Knoxia; species Knoxia roxburghii. The sequence continues at coordinate 35,032,298 of CM059415.1, read as the reverse complement.
TCCCATAACCTAGAGAATCCTAGATCACCATTTTTGGAGTAAAAAACTGATGCCTTTGATTGGTTTTCTCGGCCGGTGTTTGGCTTATATTTGGGGCGACGGCTTTGCTCTTTTTGAAGTGGGTTTGTTAATTCTTGTTGTGTTGATCCTCTAGCTTGATCTTCTTAGATCTCTAAAGTCTAGTTCTATGAGCAGGAATGCATTCCAGACACTTTTGGTGTGGACTTTCACATTGGGTTAAGTTTCCGGGCTAAATCTGTTTTTTCAGATTTGTGCTATTCTTGAAGTGGTTTCTTTGGATTTATTCATTTTGCCTTGGGCTACTCCGTAGACACTAGCCCACATTAGTTCAGAGTCAAATTGGAGTTATTCTTCAGATTTCGAGTGGATTTCGCAGCCAGGTGGTAAATAAGCGCAGTAATATTCGGGCAATGATCTGCTGAGTATCTGACGAGTTTTTGGAAGTGAGTCTCAAATGGATCTCTTCCTTAGTGTCTTAGCTACCTTTTGGATAGTCGCCCACACGATTTCAAGGTAGAGACGGAGTTGTTGTCGGGATTTTCTCGTGATTGGTCCCAGGCGGTAAATAGTAGGATTTTTGGCTTTTGTTTTCTTATTGCTAGGGACACGCTTCAAAGGTATAATCTTTTGAACTTTATGCTTTAATTAAATATTGTATCTTTTGTGTCCCAATTAATAAATGAAATAAGTACAAACCTAGATCCGTTCAGGGAAAATGAATTTGAGCCAGAGCTGAGTCGAAAGTCTCAGATTCTAGAATGCATAGCACGAAAGTGAGATTTTCGATTTAGCCCGGGCTTGTTCTGTTTTCCTTCAAAATGGTATCAGAGCGAGTGTTTTGACTTTATACTTGTTTGATTTATTAGACGGCTTTATTTTGGCATTATTATTTTTGTCGAAATGTTAAACAGGTGGTTATTGGTTTCCCGGCTATTATGGTAGAATTTTATTTTTCATTCATAAACCCCGGAACATGTCAAGCTCGTATTGTTTTTGAATAGAATTGTCTGTAATAGTAATAACCACGAGCTGGAAGCCGTGTAGGATTAGAAAAATCTTGTAGTAGGATTTGATCTAATCATGTATTCTTTAAATTCCTAGAAAAATGCCTATGCATATAGGAATTTATGTATTATGATGAAGACATTATTTTGGGTAATTTATATTCGTGGGTTTTGGTTTCTCCAAATTTTGGGTGATTCCTAATTACGTAGTAAACTGAGAAAACCTGGGCGAATCGAGAGGAATCCAAATAACGAGTGGGAGAGACATGACGGGATGTGTCACTGAGGAGTCAAGGAATCCACGATAGAGAAGGCCATAATAGTCAGGAAATTTTATTTATTTAATTTCCCATATTTATGTCTTTTCGTTGATTGTGTGTTTTTCATTTTATTTTGCATGAACAAAAACCAAACCAAAATGTTTTAAAAGTAAAGTGCAATTAACTAAGGTAGATTATTCGCATATTAAAACTCCAACGGTTTTATGGGTGCGAATATCCTTTGTTAAGATATTGCATGTTAAAATGAAAAAAAAAATCCTCAAAGTTAAAAATCTAAGTGGGAGCGGGTTGGAAAACTATCCCCATGGCCTCTATTACGGATTCATAGGTGATGTGGGTTAGACCGACGCGCTGGTCAAGGGCCTTCTTCCCTACGGATAAGTCTTCAACCCCGAGATATCACTAGATTGAATTTCTAAAGGGATGACTATAGCAAGTTTAATTGGAGAAAGTTGCGACACCGTCGCTAACCAAGGCGCATTAGTATCCTAAGTAACAAGCTTAGAAGTCACGTAATGGCAAACACTTAGTGTACCATTTGTAGTATTCCTCATAAGAGGTTACGCTGCTTATTGAGTACGACTAAAATTTTCGACTATAATTTCATTGATCATAAGATCATTGGTCAGATAATGGAATTAATGAACTTCGGTTCTTCTCAAACGAATGTGGGTTGGCGTAGACATTCACCCAACGTGACCTGCGTTAATCCCGGTGTGAGAGATGTAGGTAGGAGAATGTATTGTTTTGAGGATAACAATATTTTCAAAAAAGTATACTGAAACTTGACTGTTTATTTTTTCAGTTGTTGATATGTCGTTAAACCTACTAGCTGTCATTTTTAATCAGAACAAACTTACGGGTCCAAATTACATTGACTGGAAACGTAACCTGGACATAGTCCTTACCGCTGAGGTTACAAGTACGTGCTCACTGAGGAGTGCCCCCCTAAGCCCAGTGATGATGCCACCCCTGAGTAGCGAGAGCCATATACGAGGTGGCAGCAGGCTGATGAGATAACCCAGTGCAATATTTTGGCTTCTATGTCAAGTGCACTGCAGCACCAACATCAGTTGTTTACCTCAGCCTACGATATGATGCTCAACCTCAAGGAGATGTTTGGACATCAGGGCAGGGCAGCCAAGCAGTCAGCTATGCGGAAACTCATGAATGTTAGGATGACTGAAGGTACTTCAGTGAGGGATCATATGCTGGACATGATGAGCTGCATCAATGAGATTGAGGTATTAGGAGGTGACATTGATTGGGAGACCCAGGTTGATATCATTCTCCAGAGCTTGCCCTCCAGTTTTAAGCAGTTTCAGTTGAACTACAATATGGGCAAGCTCTCATATTCACATCCCGAGCTAATGACTACATTGGTGTCTTCTCAGGGCCTATTCACAGAGAAGAACCAAGCCTTGGCTACATTGGTCCATCAGGTTCCTCTGTTGGGCCCAAAGCCAGGAAGCAAAAGAGAAAGAGAGGCCAGAAAGTAGGAGCTGATCATGGACCCAAGGCGGGCATTGCCAAAAAGTATAAGCCGAAAGGCAAGTGCTTCAGATGTGATAAAGCAGGACATTGGAAGACGGATTGCCCAAAGCCTCGAAGTATATGTAAATTTTCCCTAGTTACTGAGACGTGTTTAGCGGTGATTCCCACAGATACTTGGTGTGTGGATTCAGGAGCCATAAATCATGTCTGTAATTATTTGCAAGGGTTTCAAGTGACCCCGCTGCTTAGAGAGGGAGAGTTGCAGGTCTACCTTGGGGATACTACCAGAGTTTCTGTTGTTGTGGTGAGAGTTCTTTGTCTTTATTATTCTGACTCAGTTTTACATTTGAGAGATTGTTTATATGTGCCCAGTTTTTGTAAGAATTTGCTTTCAGTTTCTAAACTTATTTTGGATGGTTGTAATTGTGTTTTTTCTGATGGATCTGTTTTTATTAGAAAAGGCCAGAAGCTTATATGTTTTGGTATATTAGTTGACAATCTGTTTTTAATCAAGACATACTCCCCAGTAATGCAAAACATAGAAACTAATAACTCATCACCGAATCATAGTAAGAGAAAGGAGTCTTCCCCTTTGAATCAAACTCATATTTGGCACCTGAGACTCGGTCACATCAACCTTAGTAGGATTCAAAGGTTGGTCAATAATGGGTATTTGGACTCATTGGATATTGATAGCTATCCGACCCATGAGTCCTGCTTTGAGGTTAAGATGACCAAGAGGCCTTTCAAGGCAAAGGGGTATAGGGCCAAAGAGGTTTTAGAGTTGATTCATTCTGACGTGTGTGGGCCTATGTCAGTTCAGGCTAGAGGTGGTTATGAGTATTTCATGACTTTCACGGATGATTACTATAGATATGGATACATATACCTGATGTGCCACAAGTCTGAATGCTTTGGCAAGTTCAAGGAGTTTAAGGCTGAGGTGGAGAACCATCTGGGTAAGAGTATCAAGGCCTTACGATCTGATCACGATGGCGAATACCTCTCTAGTGAATTTAGGTCCTATTTGTCAGAGGAGGGTATTCAGACCCAGTTGTCTACACCTGGCACACCTCAGCAGAATGGTGTAGCAGAGAGGAGGAACATGACTCGTATGGATATGGTTAGATCGATAATAAGTTACGATGAGCTGCCAACCTCGTTTTGGGGTTATGACTTAGAGACAGCGTGTTATCTCCTTAATCTCGTGCCATCTAAATCTGTGCCTATGACACCCCTAGAGTTTTGGACTGTGCGAAAGCCTAGTCTGAGACATCTTAGGATTTGGGGTTGTCCAGCATATGTGCTCGAGGCAGATGCAGGTAAGTTAGATTCGGGATCAAAGGTTATGTTGTTTGTAGGTTACCCCAAAGGAACGAGAGGTGGTCTATTTTATAGTCCTCAGGATCAGAAGGTGGTGGTAAGCACCAATGCCAGATTTCTAGAGGATGACTATATTTTAGATCACAAGTCAAGCAGCAAGGTAACATTGGAAGAGCTTAGAAGTCAGTCCATTATTCCATATGCACAAGTACAAGAAGACACACCACAAGAGACTGCACACACTATCACAGATGATGCACTTACACAGGCTGCGCCTCATCGTAGTGGGAGGGTTGCTAGATAGCCCAAGAGGCACATGGGTTTGGGTAAGTCTTCAGACTTTATCCCTGGCACTCATGAACTCGACCCAATTTGCTAAAATGAGGCTCTCCAGGATAAAGATGCAGATTCTTGGCAGAGAGCGATGATTGCTGAGATGGGTTCTATGGACTCAAATCAGGTCTGAGAGCAAGTAGACCTATATAATGGGTTTCGACCTATTTGTCCAAATGGGTCTACAAGCGAAAGAGAGGATCTGACGAGAGGGTTAAGACCTTCAAGGATAGGCTTGTGGCGAAGGGGTATACTCAGAAAGAGGGTAACTATTATGAGTAGACCTTTTCCCCGATAGCTATGCTTAAGTCGATCCGGATTCTCTTGGCCATAGCTGCTCATATGGACTATGAGATTTGGCTGATGGACGTCAAGATAGCTTTTCTTAATGGAAGTCTTGAGGAGACCATCTTTATGCATCAACCAGAGGGTTTCATAGTTCATTGCCAAGAACACAAGGTATGTAGGCTTAGGAGGTTCATTTATGGACTTAAGCAAGTATCCAGATCTTGGAACATCCATTTTGACGAGGTTATCAAGGATTCACTCAGTGTCTGGATGAGCAGTGTGTTTATCGCAGACGTGATGGTGATACGGTGGTGTTTCTTGCACGTTACGTAGATGACATCCTTCTGATTTGCAATAGTGAGAAGGTGTTGTCAGACATAAACGCATGGTTGTCCAGGAAATTTGATATGAAGGATTTGGTAGAGGTTGGCATATCCTTAGGATCAAGATTATTCGAGATCGTAGGAGGCATTCTCTTACTCTCTCTCAGGCATCCTACATAGACACGATTCTGGCTCGTTTTAACATGCAAAACTCCAAGAAGGATTCACTAACTTTCAGGCATGGGGTGCAATTGTCTAAAAAGCAGTGTCCCAGGATTGCTAAGGAGATAGATGCCATGCAGGCATGGGGTACCCTATGCTTCTGCAGCGGGTAGTCTCATATATGCTATGTTATGCACGAGACCTGATATTTGCTTTGCCGTTGGCATGGTTAGCAGATATTAGAGTAACCCTGGTGTTGGTGAATGTGCCCTAATGAGGGCTATTTATGTAAATATATTTTGAGTGTATTTATGTAAATAAGACATTTATCGCTTGATTGATTGTTTATCAAATGAGTTAATTTCGTGATAGTAATATCCTTGTGCATATTTAAATTCATGAAATCGATCCGCCAAAAGAAACACTCCATGGACTAATTAGATCATGAGTGATTCTTTTGAGTAGTACTGGTACTAGGATCCTTAGACCAGAAATCACTACATAGTCTTAGGTGAATTGTAGTGTGCTTTGACATATGCCTAACGGGGCCGTAACAGGTTGCCAAGTACGGGTATGATTGGGTACACTATGAGACACGCTAAGGTATGTAGGTGAAGTGATGGGACTACAAATCTCTCTTAAGTGAGAGATGATATCTTGGCCACTTGATAGTGAACTGAAAGTGCATGGCCATGCCCAAGGAATGATAGGATATCATTTGCTTGAAGGATTCAGTGTCACTAAGAGATCAAGTAAACGCTTAGCTACATAAGGATGATGGCTCCATGCCTTATGCTAAGCTGGATATCAATGTAGAGGATCGTACGCAGTTTGCTCGGAAAGATTGTGTTGAATCTCCATTCGACCCTCCATTCTGAATTAGGTAGTCATTATGTCTTGCTAGAGACCACTAATGACTTATGGATTAATCAATGAGATTGAGTTATCCGTTGTCAATTTGGAATGGGCCTACAGGATCGCACATAAGAAAGTTCAATGATGCAGAATAAGTATTCTTGCCTACAATAAGTATAATTGTTATACTTAAATAAATAAGATTTAATTAAATGGTTGAATTAAATATTATTGGAAAGTTCTGTGGTATTAATTAATAGTTAATTAATTACTTGGGAACAATTGGGATGGGCTGATAAATCAAGGGACTTAATTGCAATTGAAGTTCTTGACCCATCAGCCTGATCCATGGGTCATGGGTTGATCCATGGGCTTGGTGTATTACCCAAATCATTAATGTATTATTTAAGGCTGATTTGGAATTAGTAAATATTATTTAAATACTGATTTGGAATCAGTTAAATAATATTTGGTAATAATACTGATTTGGAATATGACTAAAATCAGTAAAGTTATAATTGGATAATTACAATACTGATTTTGGAAATTAATTCTTTACAAATATCCTAGGGATATAATTGTAGGGGGTGATGATTTTGGAATTTTAGAAGATTTCATATCAGCCAAAATACACTAGCTTTTCCCAAATTCTTGGAGTAGACAAGATCGGCTAGCACCAACCTGCGAAGACTTTCGTGCTTGAGAGTAGAGAATCCTTCGAGGAAGGATTTTGGAGACAAAAAATGCCATCTTCTCAGAGGAGCCAGGCGACGTGCGCAACCGATTACGCTTCAAGGGTAAGACCCGATCCTCATAGTTTAGGATTCCGCTGTTTAATTGGATTAAACACCTAGACTATTCCCAACACCTGGGAAGGCTCACTGGGAGGCAGTAAAATGTATTCTCAAGTACTTATGTAGGATGAGAGATTATGTCGTAGTTTATAGAGCGCAGGAGCTTGTTGTTGGAGTTGATACATAAGCTATGCTTGTGTTGTACTTTTTCCCAGTAATATATCGATTTTTGTTTTGGTTATATCTTTTTGTGCATTAATTGTCCATTTGTATTATGTAAGTAGACGATCAGGTGTCTTGTGTGACACAGTAGATCTCATCATTGGTTGAAAGACATAATATATAAATGAGGTTCGTAACCGAGACAGTTTTGGACAAACTATCAGTTTAGGTTATTATGTGATTCAGATAATTGGTTTGCCAAAACTAATTGAATTATATAGATATGCCCGGGGTATATTGAACTTGACCTTTAAGAATGATTTGTCTTGTACTAATTTAATAGACAAATCATTCTTGGTATTCTATCTCTTAATCCCTAAACTCGAGCGGGCATGAGGATTTGACATAGTATACTTTGATCTGCCAAAGGGTGAGGTCAATTGTGGCCAATAGTCTCGGTAGGTTGGGCGTGCGTGTTTAGTTACTTTGGTGTGCTGCTGCTTGTCAAAAGGAAACCATGTACCGGTGCGTCTGGGGTGATGGAACTCCCGAGATGAGCTCGTAAAGTTTATTATACTAAACCCGGCCGGTAGACTTATGTCCGGTATAGTGAAAAGGTCGAGTGGTACTAGTCTCAGAATTAAAGAGGTTAATTAATTAATTTATCAGTAAATTAATATATTAACGAGCACTATTTCTTCAATGTGGGAAGATTATGAATATAATTTAATTAAGTTGTTCCGGAAGCAATTCTGGTGTAGGATGGTAGTGCAAAAATTAATCCGTTAGTGGGGCGATTAATTTTGTAATGGGTTAGTTGAATAGGTAGAATTAATTAATTGATTAATTTTTCCAAAGGGTTAATTGAGTAATTAAAAAAGTGGAATTATTTAATTAATTAATTAAGTCTTAAGTTTCAATTGGAATTAGGAAATCCTAGAGATTAGAAATTCTAGTAGGATTTAGTTTATCCTATCAGATTGGTTATCTAATTGGATTTGGAAACTAATTAATTACCGAAACCCATTAGGAAGACCAATCCTAAACCAACTTGGGGTCTCACTTGTAACTATATATGTAGACAAGGGATTAGCTATTCAAGACATACAATTCCATAAGTTTTCAAGACAAGAAAACTAGAGAGAGAAAATCCTAGAGAGAGATAAGTTTTCAAGACAAGAAAACTAGAGAGAGAAAATCCTAGAGAGAGAAAACATTCTCTCTCCAAGTCAGATTTTCAAGAGAGTTGTGCGGCTGGTTTTTTGTTTTAATTGGCCGAAATTCTTGGCCTGGTTTTGCTCGCTGTGCGTAGCTTTCTCTCTCTCTGGGCAGTGCGTTTACAGTACGTGCCAGGTGCAGTGGTGCTCGAATTTTCTAGCAGGTGGATTGTGGTGATTAGCTTATCAATTGACTTCTAGTTCGTTGCCCACACAACGTGAAGTCAAAGTCTTGAGGCATACAAGAGAATCACCTGAGTGCACGCTTCAAAGGAACTTTTCTAAGATTCCGCTTTTAATTAAAAATTTTTGTTGCATGGTAAATCGAATAAGTGCAAACCCAAATCCTAAGTGGCAATCTTTCAATTGGTATCAGAGCGAGGTTTTGGGTTCTGTGCTTGCTCGATTTATTACATAGTTTTATTTGCAAAGGGTTAAGATATCTCGACTATTATGGTTACATTTGTATGGGTTTTAATTAAACTCCAGGACATGCCCGGATTTAATTTTATTATGAATGTTTGTAATAGTATAACCACGTGCTGGAAGCCATGTAGGATTAGATTAAATCTGTAGTAGGATTTTTTCTATGTAATTTCAATTATTTAATTTTCCTAGAAAGCCTTGTAGTAGGAGAATTAAATTTTGTAATCGAAGGCGTTATGGTGGGCAACTTGAATTCATGGGTTTTGGGTTATCGTTAATTCATAGAAACCCAGGAAAATTCAGAACGAATTGCAAGAAAACCAAATAGTGTGGGAAAAGCGAATGAGGGGGTGGTGGAGGGAGGCGGTGCCAGCGAACAACTGCCGGCAGCAGTCATCGCCGGCGACCGCCAGCAACAGGCAGCGCCACTACCGTGGGGCACACCAGCTGCTATGCCAGTGACGGCTGCAGCAGAGTGCAGCGCGTTGTTGGGCCACGAGCACGGCCAGAGCGGGCTGTGCGCGCGTGCGGCCAGTTCGGGCTTCGTTTTTGGCCCATTTTTCCTCCAGTCTTCATTTTTTGAAGTTCAAGACTCTCTCCATTGAGTGACGTGACGGGACACGAGATCAAGGCAAAAGATGGAAGCAATTAAAACCATAATAGTTGGGGAATTTATTTTTCGTATTTATTTCCCGTATTTATTGTTTTAATTTTTATGTTGTATTTTAGATGCATGATTTTATAGCATGTTGGTTTTACGGTTGCATATTACTTAGGGTTAGTTAATTGCATGTTAAAACTGGAAAAACCCTCAATTTGGAAATCTAAGTGGGAGCGGGTTGGTTTAATATTCCCATGGCCACCATTACGAGTTCATATGCGATGTGGGTGGGCTTGCGCGTTGGCATTAGGGCCTTCCTCCATTCGGATGAGTCCAGCCCTGAGATCACTAGATTATGAATTTCTGAGTAAGATTACTAGAGCGAGTTTAACTAGGAGAAATGTGACACCCTCTCCATATAAGGTGCACTATCCTGAGGTAACAAACTCAGAAGTCACGTAATGGCATACACTTAGTGTACTATCTGCAGTATTCCTTCCAAGAGGTTACGCTGCTTATTTGTACGACTGAAAGCACCGACTATTAGCTACATTGATCAATAGATCATTTGGTCAGATGGTGTAGTTAATGAACTTGGTTATTCTCAAACGAATGTGGGTTAGCGTAATCGTCCACACTGCATAGCTTACGAGAATCCCAGTGAATGTGATGTTTGAAGGAAAACTGAACAAGCCCGGGCTAAATCGAAAACCTCACTTTCGTGCTATGCATTCCAGAATCGGAAGCTTTCGACCAAGCTCAGGCTCAAAGTAGTTTACCCACGAACGGATCTAGGCTTATACTTATTTAATTTATTAATCGGGACACAAAAAATCGAATCTTTAATAAAAGCGGAAGTTAAAAATTCTACCTTTTGATGCGAAGTCCCTCGATTAAAGAATACCAAATAAAATTTGCTGCGATCTCCACAAGAAATCCGATCGATTCTACAATACTAACTCCGAGATAGTGTGGGCTATCTTCTACGGAGTTACCCACGAGCAATCGAGAAAACCCAGAAACTTGTTTCAAAAGAAAACTCAATAATCTGCTTGCCCAGAATTTTTTTTCGAAATAAAAAACCTTCCTGCGCCGATAACCTACAGCGCAAGCAACTTCGCCGGACTGGATTAAAAGATGAACTCGTCGAAACTGTTTTGGTTCAGTCCCGATCTGTACAGCCAATCTGTACAGATCACTCAACTTTGAAGATCAATGTACAGATCGGCCGGCTCAGGGCATTGCACGCAAGAACAGCTGCGGGTTTTATAAAACAGAAAAACCCAGCTGCGCAGTACTGATCGGATAATGCGAAATGCGCGGGTTTTAGAAAATCCGACCGGCCAGTTGCTAAGACAATAATCAAGGCAAGCTAAAGAATTAATCTTTTGAAAGAGAAAGCTCTCTTAGCTGACTTCGAGAGGAAACTTCGACAAGAAAGACGATGTTCTCTCTAAGCTAAACTTTCTCACTCTAGCCCCTTTACTTGGCTGCCAAGTTTCTTAGGGTTTTTGGCTGCCCATTATGTTGTATTTATAGTAGCTCGATTGGAGACCTAATGGGCTCTCGAGTTAGGCCTTAAAATTTGACTTTCGTTGACCGCTAAGTCTTCCCGACTAATCAACTCCAATCGAACCTTTTAAATTAATTTATTTAATCCACTTTGTTAATTTAATTTAATCGAACCCTTAGAATTAATTTCTAAATTCACTTCGTCGATCAAATTTAATTAAACCCTTCGGATTAATTAATTTACCTTGTCGATTAGTCAAACGCATAATCGGTCGTACCACTAACGGACCAATTATGGAACTACCGCTCAAAAACGACTTTACATCGCGCCATTATTATTTCTTCTATCTCCCCACATTAAAGATCTAGTGCTCGTCGATTTATCAATTTACTGACAAATTAATTCACCAACTTCTTGGTTTCCGAGATTAGTACCACTCGACCTTTTATTATACCGAACATAAAGTTCACTGGCCAGGTTTAGTATAATAACCTTACGAGCTCATCTCGGGAGCACCATCAACCCGGCGAGCCGGTACGTGGATTCCTCCGACTAGCAACGGCACGAAAGAAGCTAAACACCGCATACCTAACTTACCGAGGTATTGGCCTCAATTGACCTCACTCTTTTGCAAATCAAAGCATACGACACCCAACCCTCAATCTCGGGATTGAGAGACGGAATACTAGGACCGAATTGACTATGCCAATCAGTACAAGTCAATTCTATCCAAACTGGTCGTGCTCAATATGCCCCGGGCATATCTGTGTGATTTAAACTAGTCTAGATAAACCAATTTCCAAACCACACAATAACCTATACCGATAGTATGTTCAGACTATCTTGGTTACGAGCATACTTTTTATATATCAATACTTTAACCAATAACGGTATCTACTGTGTTTGTCGACACCTCGTTATCTAGTTCTATGATATAAAGGAACAGATTTATACTGAAACAAAATGATATGTCATCTATGGATATTAGTTTTTGATACAAGCCATAGCTTTTCTGTATTCAAAACTAACAATCTCCCACTAATACTCAAAGCTATGCTAAGAAGTACAAAAACTGTCCAACCCGCTATTACACTGCTGTCATAATGAAATCTCCAAAACACCTTTAAGCTCACTGACATGGCTCTCTCAAGAATCTGACTTTCATGCCCTCCACATGCCTCTCAAAAACCTTTGGGGTCAATGGCTTGGTGAAAGGATCTGCAAGGTTGTCCTCTGAAGCTATCTTGGCCACGATCACGTCTCCCCTCTTTACAATCTCTCGTATCAGGTGGTACTTGGGCTCTATGTGTTTACTCGCCTTATGGGCTCATGGTTCCCTTGGGTTAGCAACTGCACCATTGTTATCACAATAAACTGTGATAGACCTAGGCAGCTCTGGAACCACATCCAAGTCCATCAGGAAGCTCCTGAGCCATACAGCCTCTTTCGCTGCCTCTGAAGCGGCAACGTACTCGGCCTCCATGGTAGAGTCCGCCACGCATTTCTACTTGACACTCTTCCATACTATGGCTCCACCTCCCAGAGTAAACGCAAACCCAGAGGTAGACTTACTCTTGTCCATATCTCCTTGAAAGTCCGAATCTGTGTAACCCAATGGTACAAGCTCCTGCGCTCTATAAACTAGGACATAATCTCTCGTCCTGCGCAAGTACTTGAGAATGCATTTTACTGCCTCCCAGTGAGCCTTCCCAGGGTTACTCTGATATCTGCTAACCATGCCAACGGCAAAGCAAATATCAGGCCTCGTGCACAACATAGCATACATGAGGCTACCCACTGCAGAAGCATAGGGTACCGCCTTCATGGCATCTATCTCCTCAGCAGTCTTAGGACACTGCTCCTTAGACAAATACACTCCATGCCTGAAAGGTAGTGAACCCTTCTTGGAGTTCTGCATGTTAAAACGGGCCAGAATCGTGTCTATGTAGGATGCCTGTGAGAGAGTCAGATAACGTCTCCTACGATCTCGAATAATCTTGATCCCAAGGATATGTCCAGCCTCTCCCAAATCCTTCATATCAAATTGCCTGGACAGCCATGCCTTTATGTCTGACAACACCTTCTTACTGTTGCCAATAAGAAGAATGTCATCTATATAAAGTACGAGGAACACCACTATCTCACCATCACGCCTGCAATAAACACACTGCTCATCCGGAGACTGAGTGAATCCATAGGACTGGATAACCTCATCAAAATGAATGTTCCAAGATCTGGATGCTTGCTTAAGTCCATAAATGGACCTCCTAAGCCTGCATACCTTATGCTCTTGGCCCTTAAGAATGAAGCCCTCTGGTTGCTGCATAAAGATGGTCTCCTCAAGACTTCCATTAAGGAAAGCTGTCTTGACGTCCATCTGCCATATCTCATAATCCATATGAGCAGCTATGGCCAAGAGAATCCGGATCGACTTAAGCATAGCTACCGGGGAAAAGGTCTCCTCATAATCGATCCCTTCTTTCTGAGTATACCCCTTCGCCACAAGCCTAGCCTTGAAGGTCTCAACCCTCCCGTCAGATCCTCTCTTTCACTTGTAGACCCATTTGCACCCAATAGGCCTAAACCCATCAGGAAGGTCTACCAGCTCCCAGACTTGATTTGAGTCCATAGAACCCATCTCAGCAATCATCGCTTTCTGCCAAGAATCTGCATCTTTATCCTGGAGAGCCTCGTTGTAGTTAACTGGGTTTGGTTCATGAGCACCAGGGATAAAGTCTGAAGACTCACCCAAACCCATGTACCTCTCGGGCTGTCTCACAGCCCTCCCACTACGACGAGGCGCAGCCTGTGTAAGAACATCATCTGTGATAGTGCATGCAGTTTCCTGTGGTGTGTCTTCCTGTATGTGTGCATCTGGAATAGTGGACTGACTTCTAAGCTCTTCCAATACTACCTTGCTGCTTGACTTGTGATCTAAAATATAGTCCTCCTCAAGAAATCTGGCATTGGTGCTGACCACCACCTTCTGATCCTGAGGACTATAATACAAACCACCTCTCGTTCCTTTGGGGTAGCCTACAAACAGCATAACCTTAGATCTCGCCTCTAACTTGCCTGCATCTGCCTCGAGCACATGTGCTGGACAACCCCAAATCCTGAGATGTCTCAGGCTAGGCTTGCGCCCATCCCACAACTCTAATGGGGTCGTTGGCACAGACTTAGATGGCACAAGGTTGAGGATATAACATGCTGTGTCTAAGGCATAACCCCAAAACGAGGTAGGCAAATCACTGTAACTCATCATCGATCTAACCATCTCCATAAGAGTCCTGTTCCTCCTCTCTGCTACACCATTCTGCTGGGGTGTGCCAGGTGCAGACAACTGGGTCTGAATACCCTCCTCTGACAAATAGGTCCTAAATTCACTAGAGAGGTATTCGCCACCGCGATCAGACCGCAGTGACTTGATACTCTTACCCAGATGGTTCTCCACCTCTGCCTTGAATTCTCTGAACTTGCTAAAGCATTCAGACTTGTGGCGCATCAGGTATATGTATCCATATCTAGAGTAATCATCCGTGAAAGTCACGAAATACTCATAACCACCTCTAGCCGGAACTGACATAGGCCCACACACGTCAGAATGAATCAGCTCTAAAACCTCTTTGGCCCTATACCCTTTCGCCTTAAAAGGCCTCTTGGTCATTTTACCCTCCAAGCAGGACTCACAGGTTGAATAGCTGTCAATATCTAGTAAGTCCAAAGACCCACTCTTGACCAACCTTTGAATCCTACTAAGGTTGATATGACCTAGTCTCAGGTGCCAAAGATAAGTCTGATTCAAAGGGGAAGATTCCTTTCTCTTATTATGATTCGGTGATGAATTACTAGTTTCTGTGTTTTGCATAACTGGAGAGTAAGTCTTGATTAAAAACAGATTGTCAACCAATGTACCTAAACATATAAGTTTCTGGCATTTTCTTATAAAAACCAAACCATCAGAAAATACACACTTATAACCATCCAAAACAAGTTTCGAAACTGAAAGCAAGTTCTTTCGAAAACTAGGTACATAAAGACAATCCTTCAAATATAAAATAGAGTCTGAAAAGTAAAGACTAATAACTCCAACTGCAGCCACAGAAACTCTGGTAGTATCCCCAAGGTAGACCTGCAACTCTCCCTCTCTAAGCAGCCGGGTCACTTGGAACCCCTGCAAAGAATTACAAACGTGATCAGTGGCTCCCGAATCCACACACCAAGTATCCGTGGGAATCGCCGCTAAACACGTCTCAGTGACTAGGAAAAATTTACACGTACCTCGAGGATTTGGGCAGTCCTTCTTCCAATGTCCCGCTTTGCCACATCTGAAGCATTTGCCTCTCGGCTTCTGCTTCTTGGCAATGCCCGCCTTGGGTCCATGACTGGCTCCTGCTTTCTGGCCTCTCTTCCTCTTTTGCTTCCTGGCTTTGGGCCCAGCAGAGGAACCTGAGGGACCAACAGTAGCCAAGGCTTGCTTCTTCTCAGCGAAGAGGCTCTCAGCAGACACCAATGCAGTCATGAGCTCAGAAAGTGAATATGAGAGATTCCCCATATTATAGTTCAATCGAAACTGCTCAAAACTGGGAGGCAAGCTCTGAAGGATGATATCGACCTGGGTTTCCCCATCAATCTCACCTCCCAATACCTCGATCTCATTGATGCAACCAATCATGTCCAGTACGTAATCTCTCACTGAAGTGCCCTCAGCCATCTTAGCATTCATGAGTTTCCTCATAGCTGACTGCTTGGCTGCCCTGCCCTGATGTCCAAACATCTCCCTGAGGTTGAGCATCATATCGTAGGCTGAGGTCATCAACTGATGCTGGTGCTGCAGTACACTTGACATGGAAGCCAAGATGTAGCACCTGGTCATCTCATCAGCTTTCTGCTACCTCGTATATGGCTCTCGCTGCTCAGGTGTGGCATCCTCACTGGGCTTAGGGGGACACTCCTCAGTGAGCACATACTTATAACCCTCGGCGGTTAGGACAATGTCCAGGTTCCGTTTCCAATCAATGTAATTAGGACCAGTGAGTTTGTTTTGGTTCAGAATAACAGCTAGCGGGTTGAACGACATATCAACTGAAAATAATGAAAAAAAATGTCTCAGTATACTTTTCGAAAATATTGAAAAATCCTCAGAAAAGAAATATAATCTTCTACCGACATCTCTCCCACCGGGATTAACGCAGGTCACGTAGGTGAACGTCTACACCAGTCCACATTCGTTCGAGAAGGACCAAAGTCCATTAATCTCATTATCTGACCAACGATCTTATGATCAATGAAATTAATAGTCGATAATTTTAGCCGTACACGTAAATAGCGTTACCTCGTAGGAGGGATACTATAAACAGTACACTAAGTGTATGCCATTACGTGACTTCTAAGTTTGTTACTTAGGGTACTAATGCGCCTCGGTAGCGAGGGTGTCGCAACTTTTCCCAATTAAACGCACTATAGTCATCCCTTTAGAAATTCATTCCAGCGATATCTGTGATTGAAAACTCATCCGTAGGGAAGCCGTTTAACCACATCGCCAATGAACCCGTAATGGAGGCCATGGGGCTATTAACCAACCCGCTCCCACTTAGATTTTTAAAATAATTTAAATTCGCCTTAGTTTTCTCGGTTTTCCATTTCGGTTTTCTACGTAATTAGGAATCACCCAAAAATTACGAAAAAACCAAAATCTGGGTTTTCTCGGTTTTCTACGTAATTAGGAATCACCCAAAATTACGATAAACCAAAACCCCACGTAATTAGGAATCACCCAAAATTACGATTAAACCAAAACTTGCGAATGTAATTAAGTTTGAGGATTTTTACGTTTTAACATGCAATATCTTAACTATGGATATTCGCACCCATAAAACCGTTGGAGTTTTAATATGCGAATAATCTACCTTAGTTAATTGCACATTACCTTTTTGAAAAAAAACTTTTGGTTTGAATTTCGTTCATGCAAAATAAAACGGAAATCACACAATCAACGAAAAAATCATAAATACGGGAAATTAAATAAAATAAAATTTCCCGACTATTATGGCCTTCTCTATCATTGATTCTTTGACGCCTCGGTGACACTTTCCATCGTGTCCCTCCCACTCGTTATTTGGAGTCCTCTCGATTCGCCCGGATTTTCTCGGTTTATTCTGTAATTAGGAATCACCCAAAATTACAATAAACCAAAACCCGTGAATATAAGTTACCCAAAATAACGTCTTCGTCATAGTACAAAAATTCCTATATACAAAGGCGTTTTTCTAGAAATTTAAAGACGACATGATTAGATCAAATCCTACTACAAGATTTTTCTAATCCTACACGGCTTCCAGCTCGTGGTTATTACTATTACAGAAATTTCCATTCAAAAATAAAACAAGCCCGGACATGTCCCGGGGTTTATGAATGAAAAATAAATTTCTACCATAATAGCCGGGAAACCAATAACCACCTGTTTATACATTTCGACAAAAATAATAATGCCAAAATAAAGCCGTGTAATAAATCAAACAAGTATAAGACCGAAACCTCGCTCTGATACCAATTTGAAGGAAAACTGAACAAGCCCGGGCTAAATCGAAAACCTCACTTTCGTGCTATGCATTCCAGAATCGGAAGCTTTCGACCAA
This sequence comes from Knoxia roxburghii, assembly GCA_030378225.1. Classification (NCBI taxonomy): domain Eukaryota; kingdom Viridiplantae; phylum Streptophyta; class Magnoliopsida; order Gentianales; family Rubiaceae; genus Knoxia; species Knoxia roxburghii. The sequence goes on along the minus strand of CM059415.1, from coordinate 35,014,863 downwards.
GCTCAGGCTCAAATTAGTTTACCCATGAACGGATCTAGGCTTATACTTATTTAATTTATTAATCGGGACACAAAAAATCGAATCTTTAATAAAAGCGGAAGTTAAAAATTCTACCTTTTGATGCGAAGTCCCTCGATTAAAGAATACCAAATAAAATTTGCTGCGATCTCCACAAGAAATCCGATCGATTCTACAATACTAACTCTGAGATAGTGTGGGCTATCTTCTACGGAGTTACCCACGAGCAATCGAGAAAACCCAGAAACTTGTTTCAAAAGAAAACTCAATAATCCGCTTGCCCAAAATTTTTTTCGAAATAAAAAACCTTCCTGCGCCGATAACCTACAGCGCAAGCAACTTCGCCGGACTGGATTAAAAGATGAACTCGCCGAAACTGTTTTGGTTCAGTCCTGATCTGTACAGCCAATCTGTACAGATCACTCAACTTTGAAGATCAATGTACAGATCGGCCGGCTCAGGGCACTGCACGCAAGAACAGCTGCGGGTTTTATAAAACAGAAAAACCCAGCTGTGCAGTACTGATCGGATAATGCGATCTGCGCGGGTTTTAGAAAATCCGACCGGCCAGTTGCTAAGACAATAATCAAGGCAAGCTAAAGAATTAATCTTTTGAAAGAGAAAGCTCTCTTAGCTGACTTCGAGAGGAAACTTCGACAAGAAAGACGATGTTCTCTCTAAGCTAAACTTTCTCACTCTAGCCCCTTTACTTGGCTGCCAAGTTTCTTAGGGTTTTTGGCTGCCCATTATGTTGTATTTATAGTAGCTCGATTGGAGACCTAATGGGCTCTCGAGTTAGGCCTTAAAATTTGACTTTCGTTGACTGCTAAGTCTTCCCGACTAATCAACTCCAATCGAACCTTTTAAATTAATTTATTTAATCCACTTTGTTAATTTAATTTAATCGAACTCTTAGAATTAATTAATTCAAAATAGAATTAATTTCTAAATTCACTTCGTCGATCAAATTTAATTAAACCCTTCAGATTAATTAATTTACCTTGTCGATTAGTCAAACGCATAATCGGTCGTACCACTAACGGACCAATTATGGAACTACCGCTCGAAAACGACTTTACATCGCGCCATTATTATTTCTTCTATCTCCCCACATTAAAGATCTAGTGCTCGTCGATTTATCAATTTACTGACAAATTAATTCACCGACTTCTTGGTTTCCGAGATTAGTACCACTCGATCTTTTATTATACCGAACATAAAGTTCACTGGCCAGGTTTAGTATAATAACCTTACGAGCTCATCCCGGGAGCACCATCAACCCGGCGAGCCGGTACGTGGATTACTCTGACTAGCAACGGCACGCAAGAAGCTAAACACCGCATACCCAACTTACCGAGGTATTGGCCTCAATTGACCTCACTCTTTTGCAAATCAAAGCATACGACACCCAACCCTCACGCCCGTCCCAATCTCGGGATTGAGAGACGGAATACTAGGTCCGAATTGACTACGCCAATTAGTACAAGTCAATTCTATCCAAACTGGTCGTGCTCAATATGCCCCGGGCATATCTGTGTGATTTAAACTAGTCTAGATAAACCAATTTCCAAACCACACAATAACCTATACCGATAGTATGTTCAGACTATCTCGGTTACGAGCATACTTTTTATATATCAATACTTTAACCAATAACGGTATCTACTGTGTTTGTCGACACCCCGTTATCTAGTTCTATGATATAAAGGAACAGATTTATACTGAAACAAAATGATATATCATCTATGGATATTAGTTTTTGATACAAGCCATAGCTTTTCTGTATTCAAAACTAACAATGTTGGTGGATTATAATTATTGTTTTGAGGGAAGTCAATAATTAATAGAATTTCATGTTTTTGAAATTCTAGGTTAATAATTGAAACATTGTCTGTTTGTTAATTTTACAGTTTTATCGATATGAATTCAACCCCATAGCTGCTATTTTGAAAGACAATAAATTAACTGGAACTAATTATGTCGATTGGATTCGTAAATTGGATATTGTCCTTATGGCTGAGAGCACTCCTGTGAGAGATCATGTCATTGAAGTGATTAGTAACATCAACAAGGTTGAGGTAGTGGGAGGCAAAATCATTGGTGAAACCAAAGTCGATATTGTCCTCCAGAGCTTGCCTCAAAGCTATGAGCAGATTCGGTTGAACTACAACATAAGTAAGATGCTGAGTACTTTATCCGAGCTCTTGGCAGAGTTGGTGGCCGCTGAAAGTCTTCTTCAAGAGAAGAAGTGAGCTTTAGTCGCAGTCAAAGCTTTAGAATCTTCTTCTGAGCCTGAGGCTGGAAAGAAGAAGAGAAAGCTCGAGGGAGTAGCTAAAAAGGCACAAATTGCGCCTCAGCCAGATATTGCAAAGAAGAAGTCGAAAGACAAGTGCTTCAAGTGCAATAAGACGGGACATTGGAAATCGGATTGTCCAATGCTTAAATGTACGATAGTTTCTGCCCTAATTACTGAGACATGTTTAGCGGTGATTCCCACAGATACTTGGTGTGTGGATTCAAGTGCCACTGACCATGTTTGTAATTCTTTGTAAGGGTTCCAAGTGACCTGGAAGCTTAGAGAGGGCGAATTGGATATCTACCTGGGTGACACTACAAGAGTGTCAGTAGAAGCAGTGGGAGTAGTTACTCTGAATTTTGAGAATTCTAGATTAGAGTTAGTTAATTGTCTTTATGTATCGAGTTTTAGAAAAAACCTTATTTCGGTTTCTAAACTCTTAAAGAACGGTTATAAGTTTGTTTTTGCTGATGAGTCTATATTTATTAGAAGAAATGGGAAACTTATTTGTTCTGGTTCATTCGTTGATAATTTATTTGTGGTTAACTCTAATTCCCCTGTTGCGCAAAACACAGAAACAAATAGCTCTTTATCTAACATTAATAAGAGGAAGAAACCTTCTGAAATGAATCAAACCTATCTTTGACATCTCTGGCTAGGTCATATAAACCTTAGTAGGATTCAGAGGTTGGTTAATGATAGACCTTTAGGTTTATTAGAGATTAACAGTTATGCAGCCTGCGAATCTTGCTTGGAAAGTAAGTTGACCAAGAGACCTTTTAAGGCAAAGAGCTAAGAAAGTATTAGAGTTGATTCATTCTGACTTGTGTGGACCAATGACGGTCCAGGTACGAGGTGGGTTAAAGTATTTCGTGACATTCACGGATGACTACATAAGGTACAGGTACATTTACCTAATGCATCACAAGTCTGAATGTTTTGGCAAGTTCAAAGAGTTTCGGGCAGATGTGAATAAGTATAATGGTAAGTGTATCAAGACACTGCTTTCAGATTGTGGTGGGGAGTACATGTCCCATGAATTTCGAGAATACCTCAGAGAGGTCAGAATTCAGTCTCAGTTGTCTACACCTGGTACGCTACAGCAGAACGGTGTAGTAGAAATGAGGAATCGGACTCTCACGGAAATGGTTAGGTCTATGATGAGCTATAGTGATTTGCCAAGTTAATTTTGGGGATATGCCTTAGAAACGGCGATGTATATTAATCTTGTACCATCTAAAACCGTGCCCTCAACCTCATTGGAGTTGTGTTATGGGCGCAAGCCCAGTCTAAGACATCTCAGAATTTGGGGTTGCCCAGCATATGTGCTTAAGGCAGATACGGCTAAGTTAGATGCGAGAACTGAATTAATGTTGTTTGTATGATATCCTAGGGGAACGAAAGGTGGTCTGTTTTATAGTCCTAAAGATCAGAAGGTGGTGGTTAGTACCAACGCTAGATTTTTGGAAGTGGATTATGTTTTAGACCACAAGCCCAAGAGTAAGATAGTACTAGAAGAGCTTAGATGACAAACTACTAATCCTGATGTACCTGCACAAGTAGATACACCACACACTGTACATTAGGTCACAGATGATGTGCCTACACAGGTGGTGCCTCGTCGTAGTGGGAGGGTTGTGAGATAACTAGATAGGTTCATTGGCAAGGGAGAGGCCTCAGACCTAGTCCCAGGTGCGCCTGAACCTGACCCAGTTAACTACAATGAGGCTCTCTGAGATAAATATGCAGAGTCTTGGCGTAAGGCAATGATATCCGAGATGGGGTCAATGGACCACAATTAAGTCTGGGAGCTGGTGGACCTGGCTGATGAGTTTAAGCCCATTGGATGTAAGAGGGTCTACAAACGTAAAAGAGGACCTGACGAGATGGTGGAAACCTTTAAAGCTAGGCTGGTGGCGATGGGGTATACTCAAAAAGAGGGAATCTATTATGAGGAAACCTTCTCCCCGGTAGCCATGCTTAAGTCGATCCGGACTCTCTTGGCCATAGTTACTCATTTAGACTATGAGATTTGGCAGATGGATGTCAAGACAGCTTTCCTAAACGAAAGTCTTAAGGAAACCATCTTTACGCAGCAACCAGAGGGATTCATTGAAAAATGCCAAGAGCATAAGGTTTACCGGCTTAAGAGGTCTATTTACGGACTTAAGTAGGCATCCAGATCTTAAAACATCTGGTTTGATGAGGTAATCCAGTCATTCAGATTTACTCAGTGTCCGGATGAGCAATGTGTGTATCGCAGACGTGATGAAAACTCAGTGGTGTTTCTTGTGCTTTATGTAGATGACATTCTACTGATTGCGAACAACAAGAAAGTGTTATCAGATGTAAAGGCATGGCTATCCAAGCAGTTTGATATGAAGGACTTAGGGGAAGCGGGACATATCCATGGGATCAAGATAATTCGAGATCGTAGGAAACATTCGTTAATGCTCTCTCAAGTTTCGTACATACATACGATTCTAGCCCATTTGAACATGCAAAACTCCAAGAAAGGTTTTCTTCATTTCAGACATGGAGTGTATCTATCTAAGAAACAGTCCCCTAAGACTGTTGAGGAGATAGAGACCATGAAGACAGTTCCTTATGCTTCGGCAGCAGGAAATCTCATGTATGCCATGTTGTGTATGAGGCCTGATATCTGTTATGCCATTGGCATGGTAAGCAAATATCAGAGTAATCTCGGGAAAGCTCATTGGGAGGCAATAAAATGCATTCTCAAGTATTTGCACAGAATGAGGGACCAAGTTCTGGTCTATCAGGCGCCTGAGCTGGTACACCGAGGTTACACAGATTCAGATTTCCAAAGCGACAGGGACAAGAGCAAGTCTACCTCAGGGTATTTGTTTACTCTGGGAAGTGGAGCCATAGTTTGGCGGAGTGTCAAGTAGAAATGCGTGGCGGAATCTACCATGGAGGCTGAGTACATTGCCGCATCAGAGGCAGGGAAAGAAGTAGTATTGCACAAGAACTTCCTAGTGGACTTAGATGTGATACCTGGTTTGCAGAAGTCTATCATAGTTTATTGTGATAACAATGGTGCAGTAGCAAACTCGAAGGAACCACGAGCCACAAGGCGAGTAAACATATACAGTGTAAGTACCACCTGATACAAGACATCGTAAAGAGGGAAGACATGGTCATGGCTAAGATAGCATAGAAGATAACCTTGCAGATCTATTTATGAAGACATTGACTTTGAAAGTCTTCAAGGCTCACGTGAAGGGCATGGGAATCAGATACTTAGGAGAGCCATGACAGTTTTTCTAGATATATAGCAGCAAAAGGTATAGGAGTTGTATGTAGATGTATACTTAAAGCACAACTTAAGTATTAGTGAGAGATTATTGGAGTTGAATACTTAAGCTATGCTTGTGTTGTACTTTTTCCCAGTAATATATCGATTTATGTTTTGGTTATATCTTGTTGTGCATTAATTGTCCATTTGTATTATGTAAGTAAATGATGAGGTGTCTTGTGTGACACAGTAGATCTCATCATTGGTTGAAAGACATAATATATAAATGAGGTTCGCAACCGAGACAGCTTTGGACAAACTGTCGGTTTAGGTTATTATGTGATTCAGATAATTGGTTTGTCTAAACTAATTGAATCATATAGATATGCCCGGGGTGTATTGAACTTGACCTTTAAGAATGATTTGTCTTGTACTGATTTAATAGACAAATTGTTCTTGGTATTCTATCTCGTAATCCCTAGACTCGAGCTTACATGAGGATTAGACATAGTGTACTTTGATCTGCCAAAGGGTGAGGTTAATTGTGGCCAATAGCCTCGGTAGGTTGGGTGCTTGTGTTCAGTTACTTGGTGTGCTGCTGCTTATCGAAAGGAAACCATGTACCAGTGCGTCCGGGGTGATGGTGCTCCCAATATGAGCTCGTAAAGTTTATTATACCAAACTCGGCCGATGGACTTATGTCCAGTATAGTAAAAAGGTCGAGTGGTACTAGTCTCGGAATTAAAGAGGTTAATTAATTAATATATCAGTAAATTAATATATTAAAGAACACTATATCTTTGATGTGGGGAGATTATGAATATAATTTAATTAAATTATTCCGGAAATAATTCTGCTGTAGGATTGTAGTGCCAAAATTAATCCGTTAGTGGTATGATTAATTTTGTAATGAGTTAATTGAATAGGTAGAAATAATTAATTAATTAATTATTCCTAAGGGTTAATTGAGTAATTAAAAAAGTGGAATTATTTAATTAATTAATTAAGTATTAAGTTTCAATTAGAATTAGGAAATCCTAGAGATTAGGAAATCTAGTAGGATTTGGTTTATCCTATCAGATTGGTTACCTAATTGGATTTGGAAACTAATTAATTACCTAAACCCATTAGGAAGACCAATCCTAAACCAACTTGGGGTCTCTCTTATAACTCTATATATAGACAAGGTATTAGCTATTCAAGACATATAATTCCATAAGTTTTCAAGACAAGAATGCTAGAGAGAAAATCCTAGAGAGAGAAAACTTTCTCTCTCCAAGTCGGATTTTCAAGAGAGTTGTGCGGCTGGTTTTTGGTTTTAATTGGCCAAAATTCTTGGCCTAGTTTTGCCAGCTGCGCGTAGCTTTCTCTCACTCCGGGCATGCGTTTACAGTACGTGCCAGGTGCAGCGGTGCTAGAATTTTCTAGCAGGTGGATTGTGGTGAGTAGCTGATCAATTGACTTCTAGTTCGTTGCCCACACAACGTGAAGTCAAAGTCTTGAGGCATACAAGAGAATCACCTGACTGCACGCTTCAAAGGTACTTTTCTAAGATTTCACTTTTAACTAGAAATTTTTGTTACGTGGTAAATCCAATAAGTGCAAACCCAGATCCTATGTGGCAATCTTTCACTTGTACCATTGGGTTACACAGATTCGGACTTTCAAGGTGATATGGACAAGAGTAAGTCTACCTCTGGGTTTGTGTTTACTCTAGGAGGTGGAGCCATAGTATGGCAGAGTGTCAAGCAGAAATGCGTGGCGGACTCCACCATGGAGGCTGAGTACGTTGCCGTATCAGAGGCAGCGAAAGAAGCTGTATGGCTCCAAAGCTTCTTGATAGACTGAGATGTGGTTCCTGAGTTGCCTAGGTCTATCACAGTTTACTGTGATAATTATGCAGTTGCAAACTCGAGGGAACCCAGAGCCCATAAGGTGAGTAAACACATAGAGCGCAAGTACCACCTGATACGAGAGATAGTAAAGAGATGAGACGTGATCGTTGCCATGATAGCATCAGATGAGAACCTTGCAGATCCTTTCACAAAGCCATTGAGCCCAAAGGTTTTTGAGAGACATGTGGAGTGCATGGGAGTCAGATTCTTGAGGGAGCCATGCGAGTGAGCTTAAAAGGTGTTTTGTAGATTTCATTATAACAGTAGTGTAATAGCGGGTTGGACAGTTTTTGTACTTCTTAGAATAGCTTTGAGTATTAGTGGGAGATTATTAGTTGTGAATACATGGCTTGAACCAAAAACTAATATCCACAGATGACATATCATTTTGTTTCAGTATTAAATTGTTCCATTATATCATAGAACTAGATAACGGGGTGTTAAAAGACACAGTAGATACCGTTATTGCTTAAAGTATTGATATATTAAAAGTATGCTCATAACTGAGATAGTCTGAACATCCCATCGAAGATCTACATCTAGTATTAATGATTTCCCAAATAATTTTACAAAGACTCGAGTTTCTCATAAAAATCCAATCCCGGAAATAAATTCTTATAATTCTCCACCTTTATCTCCTACAGCTTCTCAGATGTAAGGGGATATTAATGTTATCACTAAAGTATCTACTGTTGATTTTGATCAATTAATAGCGAATTTAGAAGATGATGAATATACAGAACAAAGAAATTTGTATCATACATTAGACTCTCCATTTCAGGATAGATTACAATGAGAATGGATCATAGATGTCAAACGGCATAATACTCCGTTTAATTTCTTTTCATGGTTAGAATATTATTGTACTACACTGGATCTAAACAATGTATACACTTTATCTCATATTAATGTTCAGACTAATTTGGCAAAAAAATGGAAATTAGGGGATGGAACAATGATAGCCCAAACTTATCCTCCATTAAATACATTAAAGATAGATACAGCCCATGGTGAATTATTTGCATCTCCATTTAAGATTGGTAAAGATAATGATGAATCTGTCAAGATGGAAGATATACGAAAAGTACATATGCAGCATAATTATTCAAATGTAGTATTACATCATATAACTAAACAGTTGGATTCTTTATTAGTTGATGTTAAATCTTTACCTCGACACAGTCAAAAATTCCTTGATAGTCATTCTTTTCCTCATTTTCAACCTAATGTATTAATTACTGATAGAGATAAAATTAAATTACCTTCTAATGGATTTTAGACACCTTTAATGGAAAAAATATCTCAAACATTAGAAAAATTAAATTCCAATCTTGCTCCTGGTTCTTCAAAAATAAATGTTATTAATAAAAGATTAGATAAAGAATTAGATTCTAAAGAATTCGATTCTGAAGAATATTCTAATAGTAATTCAGATAATGAACTTATACATCACATAAATAAGCTAGAAGAAGAATTACTATACGAAAAGCCATATAATATTAATAGGATAAGGAGACAGTCTAGATATATGAATAAGCCTAATTGGAAAAAAGCTGAAACAAGATCTTAGACCCACACCACCGGATATTCAGTATGAAGAAAGGGCAAAATTTAGATCTAGTAGTTATGATGGTAATTCTTTGACTAATTGGAATATAGATGGTAAAGGTGAGTATGAAATTTTAAATACTTTACAAGAAATAGGCATGGCAAAAACAGCATATCGATTGAAAAATATGTCAGAAAAGGATGCATGTCTTTTAATTATTACAGGATTTACTGGACAATTAAAATTTTGGTGGGATGATTCTTTAAGCTTCCAATATAAAATATCTATAATGGATCATATGAGATCAGAGGACGATGCAGAAGGAAATCTTACTAATACAAATGATTCCTGTGATTTCTTGATTTATACAATAGCTATGCATTTTGTAGCCAACCCTAATGAAGCATTAACTTCTTCAAAGATTTTTTTAACTAATTTAAGATGTTCAAGTTTATCTGATTTCAGATGGTATAAGGATATGTTTTTAACTCATGTCCTGAAAAGACCTGATAGTAATTCTCCCATATGGAAATAAAAGTTTGTTACAGGATTACCTAATTTATTTTCTCAAAAAATTATGACAAATTTACAAAAAGAAATGGGTACAAAATCAATAAATTTTAATGATATGACTTATGGGCAATTGTTTGCTTTTGTAAAGAAAGAAGCATTAACAACATGCCAAGATTTAAAATTTCAAGCTAAATATGGAAGTGAAAGAAGAGAATTAGGCTCATTTTGTGAAGCATTTGGCATTACAGGGATAAAAGCTCCCTCTCAAGTCTCTAAAAAAAAGGTTGACTTATAGAAGAAAGAAACCACATAGATATGACTCTCACAAATATGAGAATCATAGGAAACACTATAGGAACAAAAATAAAAAGAAGTACAATAAGGATAATATTATTTGTTATAAGTGCGGACAAAAAGGTCATAAGGCTAATACTTGTAATAGTAAGAAACGGATTAATGAAGTATTAGATAAATTCTCTGAATTAGATTTAAATCTAAAAGAAAAGTTGGCAAATGAAATATCCCTGGTCCAAGATAGTTCAGATGATTATAATGATGATTTTTATAGTATTTCAGGATCAAGTTCAGCAGAACTAGAATGTAGTTGTAATTCTATTAATATGATTCGGATTAATCCCCAAACCACTAATAAAGAACAAAAACACCTTTTATTTGATTTAATTCAAGAATTGCCTTCAGAATTACAAACTACTTATTTGCTTAAGCTAGAGGATTTGATATTAAAAGAAGATCAGGATCCAATTAAGATTGTAGAACCATTTAGTATTTCTAAATTATTACATACTTATTCCTCTGATAATTCATTTAGGAAGAATACTACTACAGATTTACAAAGTGAGATTATTCAGTTAAAAAATCAAATGAAGCAATTAAAATAAGATGTTTTACGAATTGAAACAAAGAATTTAGAATTAGAAACTAAAATTGCCATTCTTAAATCTAGTACATCAAAAGGGAAAAATATAGTAGAGCATGACACACTACCAGAATTTAGTCATTCAGAATTTCAATTAGCAGAAGTATCATTATCAGACAAACCACCTCAAGATTCTAAATTTATTTCTGTTATTGAGCAAATAAATTTTCAAAAATGGATCGTATATATTACAATATCAATAGGATCTTACCATACGACTATAACAGCTATGATTGATAGTGGTGCAGATCAAAGTTGTATTAGAGATGGATTAATTCCAACTAAATATTATGTACCAACAAAAGAATCTTTAATCACGGCAAATGGTATGCCATTAAAAGTAAAAGGTAAGCTAGTAAAAACTTCTATATGTAATGATAAATTTTGCTTTAAACATCATTTTATTGTAGTCGAGGATTTAAATATTCAGGCTATTTTAGGAACTCCTTTCTTAACACAAATTTCTCCTTTTTGGGTTGATGAACAAGGAGTTGGAACCAAAATAATGGGATCAACAGTTTTTTTAAGTTTTTATCTCTAGTAAAAAGAAAAGAATTATTATTGTATAAAAGTAATTCTATCTACAAACAAATTTATACTATAAATTCAATATCAAAAAAGATTAATTTTCTTAAGGAAGGAAAAAGTTATGTAAGAATTGAAGAACAATTACAAGAATTAGGATTACAAAAGAAAATCAAGGATTTCGAAGTATTAATAAGAAAATAAGTATGTTCAGACATTCCTATTGCCTTTTGGGATAGGAAAAAACATTAGTATCTTTGCCATATGAGAAAGCCTTTAATGAACGTAGTATACCAACAAAAGCTAGACCTATACAAATGAATTCAGAATAATTAGAAATTTGTAAAAAAGAAATTGAAGGATTAATAAGTAAGGGATTAATAACCCCATCTAAATCACCTTGGAGTTGTGTAGCATTTTATGTTCAAAAGCAAGCTGAAAAAGAAAGGGGAGTTCCTCGATTGGTTATAAATTATAAACCCCTTAATAAAGTTTTACAATGGATTAGATATCCCATTCCTAATAAAAGGGATTTATTAAAGCAAATTTATAATGCAAAAATATATTCAAAATTTGATATGAAATCAGGATTTTGGCAGATTCATATTGACCCAAAAAATCGATATAAAACAACTTTTACAGTCACATTTGGTCATTATGAATGGAATGTTATGCCTTTTGGATTAAAAAATGCCCCTTCAGAATTTCAAAAAATAATGAATGATATATTAAATCCTTCTACACAATTTTCTATAGTATACATTGATGATGTTTTAATTTTTTCTGATTCGATAGAACAACATTTTAAATACTTAAATATCTTCTTAAGTGTAATTAAGAAAAATGGATTAGTAGTTTCTGCTTCAAAAATTAAATTATTCCCAGCAAATATTAGGTTTTTGGGCCACAATATATACAAAGGGACACTCATTCCTATACAGAGATCTTTAGAATTTACAAATAAATTTCCCAATGAATTAAAGGATAACACTCAATTACAAAGATTCTTAGGATTTTTAAACTATATTTCTGACTTTTTCCCAAAATTAAGAGAGATACGTGCTCCTTTATATAAATGTTTACAGAAGAATCCACCTGCATAGACAGAAGAACATACTAATATTATAAAATTATTAAAACAACGAATAAAAACTTTACCACTTATTACTATTCCACACCCCCAGGCATTCATGATTGTAGAAACAGATGCATCTGAAATAGGATATGGTGGTATTTTAAAACAAAGATTGCCATTTGAATCAAAAGATCAATTAGTAAGATATCATTCAAGGTTATGGCTTGGACCGCAGAAGAATTATTCCACAGTAAAAAAATAAATTTTATCTATTGTTCTTTGTATTTCTAAATTTCAAGATGGTCTAATCAACAAAAGGTTTCTTTTAAAAGTAGATTGCAAACCTGCCAAAGATGTTTACAAAAAGATGTAAAGAATTTAGTTTCCAAAAAAATATTTGCAAGATGACAGGCTATTTTATCAGTATTTGATTTTGACATTGAACATATCAAAGGAAATTCTAATTCTTTACCTGATTTTCTAACTCGTGAATTTTCTAATTCTTTACCATGGAGACTGAGTATGTTGCCGCATTAGAGGCAGCGAAAGAAGCTGTATGGCTCCAAAGCTTCCTAATAGACTTAGATGTGGTTCCTGAGTTGCCTAGGTCTATCACACTTTACTGTGATAAGAATGGTGCAGTTTAAAACTCGAGGGAACCCAGAGCCCATAAGGCGAGTAAACACATAGAGCGAAAGTATAACCTGATACGAGAGATAGTAAAGAGAGGAGACGTGATCATTGCCAAGATAGCATCAGATGACAACCTTGCAGATCCTTTCACAAAGCCATTGACCCCAAAGGTTTTTGAGAGACATGTGGAGGGCATGGGAGTCAGATTCTTGAGGGAGCCATGTGAGTGAGCTTAAAAGGTGGTCTGTAGATTTCATTATGACAGCAGTGTAATAGCGGGTTGGACAGTTTTTGTACTTCTTAGCATAGATTTGAGTATTAGTGGGAGATTGTTAGTTTTGAATACATGGCTTGAATCAAAAACTAATATCTACAGATGAGATATCATTTTGTTTCACTATTAAATTGTTTCATTATATCATAGAACTAGATAACGGGGTGTGGAAAGACACAGTAGATACCGTTATTGCTTAAAGTATTGATATATTAAAAGTATGCTCGTAATTGAGATAGTCTGAACATACTATCGATATAGGTTATTGTGTGGTATGGAAATTGGTTTATCTAGACTAATTAAATCACACGGATATGCATGGGGTATATTGAACATGACCAGTTTGGATAGAATTGACTTATACTGATCGGCGTGGTCAATTCGGTCCTAGTATTCAGTCTCTCAATCCCGAGATTGGGACGGGCGTGAGAGTTGGATATGGTATGCTTTGATGTGCCAAAGAGTGCAATCATTTGAGGGATATACCTCGGTAGATTGGGTATGCGGTGTTTAGCTACTTACGTGCCATTGCTAGTCGGAGGAATCCACGTACCGGTTCGCCAGGTTGATGGTTCTCCCGAGATGAGCTCGTAAGGTTTATTATACTAAACCCGGCCAGTGGACTTTATGTCACGAATAATAAAATGGTCGAGTGGTACTAATCTAGGATACCAAGAAGTCGGTGTATTAGTTTGTCAGTAAATTGATAAACCAACGAGCACTAGATCTTTAATGTAGGGAGATAGAAGAAAATATAGTGGCGCGATGTAAAGTCATGTTTGAGCGGTAGTTCCATAATTGGTCCGTTAGTGGTACGATTAATTATGCGTTTGACTAATCTATAAAGTGGATTAATTAATCCTAAAGGTTTAATTAATATTTGATTGACAAAATGGATTAAGAAATTTAATTCTATATGAATTAATTAACCCAAAGGGTTCGATTAAAATAAATTAACGGAGTGGGTTAAAGATTTAATTCAAAAGGATCGATTGGAGTTGACTAGTCTAGGAAAGACTAATGGGTCAACGAAAGTCAAACTAAAAGGCCCAACTCAAAAGACCATTAGGTCTCCTTAGAAGCTCACTATAAATATCCCTTGTTAGGCAATTTACAAGACATTAGAAACCTTAGAGGCATTTGCCTAGTGAGAGAAAGTAAAGTCTAGAAAGAGAAGTTATCAACTCTTTTAGTAGCTTTTCTTTCAAAGTCGACTTTGGAGCTTTCTTCTTCGAGAAACCTAAAAGCCCATAACCTAGAGAATCCTAGATCACCATTTTTGGAGTAAAAAGCTGCTGCCTTTGATTGGTTTTCTCGGCCGCAGGGTTTTGTTCGCCAAAAATAGATCGGCCGGTATTTGGTTTATTTTTGGGGCGGCGGCTTTGCTCATTTTGAAGTGGGTTTGTTAATTCTTGTTGTGTTGATCCTCTAGCTTGATCTTCTTAGATCGCTAGAGTCTAGATCTACGAGCAGGAACACATTCCAGACACTTTTGGTGTGGATTTTCAGATTGGGTTATGTTCCCGGGCTAAATATATTTTTTCAGATTTGTGTGATTCTTGAAGTGAATTTCTTGGGATTTCTTCGTTTTGCCTTGGGCTACTCCGTAGACACTAGCCCACTCTAGTTCGGAGTCGAATTGGATTTATTCTTCAGATTTCGAGTGGATTTCGTAGCCAGGCGGTAAATAAGTGCAGTAATCTTCGGGCAACGATCTGCTGAGTATCTGACGAGTTTTTGGAAGTGGGTCTCATATGGATCTGTTCCTTAGTGTCTTAGCTACCTTTTGGATAATCTCCCACGTGATTTTGAGGTAGAAACGGAGTTCAATCAAGATTCTCTCATGATTGGTCATAGTCGGTAAACAGCAGGATTTTCAGCTTGGGTTTTCTTATTGCTAGGGACACGCTTCAAAGGTATAATCTTTTGAACTTTCTGCTTTAATTAAAGATTGTATCTTTTGTGTCCCGATTAATAAATTAAATAAGTATAAGCCTAGATCCGTTCGGGGAAAATGAATTTGAGCCTGAGCTGAGTCGAAAGTCTCTGATTCTTGAATGCATAGCACGAAACTGAGATTTTTAATTTAGCCCGGGCTTGTTCTCCTTTCCTTCACTCTGATATCAGCAAACCATGCCAACGGCAAAACAAATATCAGGCCTCGTACATAACAAAGCATACATGAGGCTACCCACTGCAGAAGCATAGGGTACCGCCTGTATGGCATCTATCTCCTCAGCAGTCTTGGTACACTGCTGCTTAGACAAATGCACCCCTTTCTTGAAAGGTAGTGAACCCTTCTTGGAATTCTGCATGTTAAAACGGGCTAGAATAGTGTCTATGTATGATGCCTGGGAGAGTGTCAGAGAATGTCTCCTACGATCTCGAATAATCTTAATCCCTAGGATATATCCAGCCTCTCCCATATCCTTCATATCAAATTGCCTGAACAACCATACCTTTACGTCTGACAACACCTTCTTAATGTTGTAAATCAGAAGGATGTCATCTATGTAAAGTACGAGGAACACCACCGTATCACCATCACGCCTGCGATATACACATTGCTCATCCAGACACTGAGTGAATCCATAGGACTGGATAACCTTATCAAAATGGATGTTCCAAGATCTGGATGCTTGCTTAAGTCCATAAATGAACCTCTTAAGCCTGCATACCTTGTGCTCTTGGCCCTGAACAATGAAACCCTCTGGTTACTACATAAAGATGGTCTCCTCAAGACTTCCATTAAGGAAAGCTGTCTTGACATCCATCTGCCAAATCTCATAGTCCATATGAGCAACTATGGCCAAGAGAATATGGATCGACCTAAGTATAGCTACCAGGGTAATGGTCTCCTCATAATCGATACCCTTTTTCTGAGTATACCCCTTCGTCACAAGCCTAGCCTTAAGGTCTCAATCCTCAGTTCAGATCCTCTCTTTCGCTTGTAGACCCATTTGCACCCAATAGGCTGAAACCCATCAGAAAGGTCTACCAGCTCTCAGACCTGATTTGAGTCCATAGAACCCATCTCAGCAATTATCGTTCTCTGCCAAGAATCTGCATCTTTATCCAGGAGAGCCTCATTGTAGCTAACTGTGTCTCGTTCCTTTGGGGTAGCCTACAAATAGCATAGCCTTTGATCTCGAATCTAACTTACCTACATCTGTCTCGAGCATATGTACTGGACAACCCCAAATCCTGAGATGTCTCAGACTAGGCTTTTGCCCAGTCCACAACTCTAGGGGTGTCATCGGCATAGATTTAGATGACACAAGATTAAGGAGCTAACACGTTATCTCTAAGGCATAACCCCAAAACGAGGTAGACAACTCACTATAACTCATCATCTATCTAGCCATATCCATAAGAGTCTTGTTCCTCCTCTCTGGTACACCATTCTACTGGGGTGTGCCAGGTGCAGACAACTGGGACTGAATACCCACCTCTGACAAATAGGACCTAAATTCACTGGAGAGGTATTCCCCATCACGATTAAACTGCAGGGTCTTGATACTCTTACCCAGATGGTTCTCCACCTCAGCCTTAAACTCTTTGAACTTGCCAAGCATTCAGACTTGTGGCACATCAAGTATATGTATCCATATCTAGAGTAATCATCCGTGAAAGTGATGAAATACTCATAACCACCTCTAGCCTGAACTGACATAGGCCCACACAAGTCAGAATGAATCAACTCTAAAACCTCTTTGGCCCTATACCCCTTTGCCTTGAAAGGCCTCTTGGACAATTTACCCTCTAAGCAAGACTCACAGGTACGAAAACTGTCAATATCTAATGAGTCTAAAGACCCATCATTGACCAACCTTTGAATCCTACTAAGGTTAATGTGACATAGTCTTAGGTTCCAAAGATAAGTTTGATTCAAAGGGAAAGACTCCTTTCTCTTACTACTATTCGGTGATGAGTTACTAGTTTCTGTATTTTGCACCACTGGGGAGTTTGTCTTAATTAAAAAAAGATTGTCAACTAATATACCGGAACATAAAAGCCTCTGGTTTTTTCTAATAAAAATAGAATTATCAGAAAAAAGACACTTATAACCATCCAATAAAAGTTCAGAAACTGAAGCAAATTCTTCCAAAAATTGGGTACATATAGACAATCTCTCAAATGTAAATAGAGTATGAAAAATAATGACATAAAACTCCCACTACAACAACAGAAACTCCGATAGTATCCCAAAGGTAGACCTGCAACTCTCCCTCTCTAAGCAACTGGGTCACTTGGAACCCCTACAAAGTATTACAAACGTGATCAGTGGCTCCTGAATCCACACACCAAGTATCTATGGGAATTGTTGCTAAAAATATCTAAGTAACTAGGGAAAATTTACACATACCGCGAGGCTTTGGGCAGTCCTTCTTCCAATATCCTGCTTTACCACATCTAAAGCACTTACTTTTCGGCTTATGCTTCTTGGCAATGCCCGCCTTGGGTCCATGATCAGTAGGTCCTGCTTTCTGGCCTCTCTTCCTCTTTTGCTTCCTGGCTTTGGGCCCAGTAGAGGAACCTGAGAACCAACAATAGCCAACGCTTGTTTATTCTCTGCGAAGAGGCCCTCAGCATACACCAATGCAGTCATGAGCTTGGGAAGTGAATATGAGAGCTTGCCCATATTATAGTTCAGCTAAAACTGCTCAAAATCTGAGGGGCAAGCTGTGGAGGATGATATAGATCTGGGTCTCCCCCTCAATGTCACCTCCCAATACCTCGATCTCATTGATGCAGCTCATCATGTCCAACAAGTGATCCCTCACTGAAGTACCCTCAGGTATCCTAGCATTTATAAGTTTCCTCGTAGCTGACTGCTTGGCTACCCTGCCATGATGTCCAAACATCTCCATGAGGTTAAGCATCATATCATAGGCTGAGGTAAACAACTGATACTGGTGCTGCTGTACACTCGACATAGAAGCCAAGATGTAGCACCGGGTCATCTTATCAGCCTTCTGCCACCTCGTATATAGCTCTCGCTGCTCAGGGGTGGCATCATTGCTGGGCTTAGGGGGGCACTCCTCAGTGAGCACTGTTGGTGAATGTGCCCTAATGAGGGCTATTTATGTAAATATACTTTGAGGGTATTTATGTAAATAAGATATTTGTCGTTTGATTGATTGTTTATCAAATGAGTTAATTTCATGATAGTAATATCCTTGTGCATATTTAAATTCATGAAATCGATCCGCCAAAAGAAACACTCCATGGACTAATTAGATCATGAGTGATTCTTTTGAGTAGTACTGGTACTAGGATCCTAAGACCATAAATCACTACATGGTCTTAGGTGAATTGTGGTGTGCTTTGACATACGCCTAACGGGGTCGTAACAGGTTCCCAAGTACGGGTATGATTGGGTACACTATGATTCATGCTAAGATATGTAGGTGAAGTGATGGGACTACAAATCTCTCTTAAGTGAGCGATGATATCTTGGCCACTTGATAGTGAACTGAAAGTGCATGGCCATGCCCAAGGAATGATAGGATATCATTTGCTTGATGGATTCAGTGTCACTAAGAGATCAAGTAAACATTTAGCTACATAAGGATGATGGTTCCATGCCTTATGCTAAACAGGATATCAATGTAGAGGATCGTACGCAGTTTGTTCGGAAAGGTTGTGTTCAATCTCCATTCGACCCTCCATTCTGAATTGGGTAGTCATTATGTCTTGCTAGAGACCACTAATGACCTATGGATTAATCAATGAGATTGAGTTATCCGTTGCCAATTTGGAATGGGCCTACAGGATCGCAGATAAGAAAGTTCAATGATGCAGAATAAGGACTCTTGCCTACAATAAGTATAATTGTCATACTTAAATAAATAAGATTTAATTAAATGGTTTAATTAAATATTATTGGAAAATTCTATGGTATTAATTAATAGTTAATTAATTACCTGAGAACAATTGGGATGGGCTGATAAATCAAGGGACTTAATTGGAATTGAAGTTCTTGACCCATCAGCCTAATCCATGGGTCATGGGTTGATCCATGGGCTTGGTGTACAACCCAAATCATTAAAGTATTATTTAAGGCTGATTTGGAATTGGTAAATATTATTTAAATACTGACTTGGAATCAGTTAAATAATATTTGGTAATAATACTGATTTGGAATATTACTAAAATCACTTAAGTTATAATTGGATAATTACAATACTCATTTTGGAAATTAATTCTTTACAAATATCCTAGGGATATAATTGTAGGATGATGATTTTGAATGATTCTCATCAGACAAAAATACACAGAATTCTCAAATTCTCTTGGTAGGCAAGATCGGCTGGCACTAACCTGCAAAGACTTTCGTGCTTGAGAGTAGATGATCCTTCGACGAAGGATTTTGGAGACAACAAAACGCCATCTTCTTAGAGGAGCCAGGCGACGTGCGCAATCGATTACGCTTCAAGGGTAATACCCGATCCTTAGTGTTTAGGATTCCGCCATTTAATTAGATTAAATGCCTAAACAAAACCCAACAGTGGTATCAGAGCGAGGTTCAAAATTTTAGTGTTAAAATTAAAATTGATATTTATTAAAACTTTGGTTTTAATTAAAATTGATTTTAATTAAAAGAGGCTTGAATCTATTTGATTTTCTGGAAAATTGATTTCGGGTTAACCGCAAACTTGGTTTTGCTTCTTGTTTTTCTCGCCGGAAACCGAAATGGCCATAACAGAACGGTTTGTGCTTTTTCACCGAAACTGGGTTTCTTCATTTTTCTTGCCGAAAATTGGTTTTGAAGTCTGAGCTTTGAATTTCTGGGTTTCAAAAATTTTCACCGGACGAAAAAAAAAAAAAAAATTTTCTGGGTTCCTTTTTTAGTTGGCCAGAAAATGGGTTTGATATGGACATTGGCCCGAAAATCGATCTCGCGATCTGGGTTTTTCAAAGTTTTGCTGGAGTTCTGGGAAATTTTTCTTGGGCAAGCCACCGATCTGGGATGCTAAAACGTTTTCTCTGGAAGACAAATTGTTTGAACGGAGTCTGTGTTTTGTTTTTGGTCGGTTTTCGAAGCCGAATTTTTGGGTTCTCAGTTTAGGTTTCAAAATTGATTTTGAAATTCTGGGTTGTTAAATTCATTACCGGAAAAACAAGTTGAATGGGTGGCTCCGCCATCAATTTGGTCCTTTTCGGTGTATTTTGGTTCAAAATTTTCGTGCTGTGCTGAATTATGGTTCATTTTCATTGCCGGAATTTGAGTTTTGGTTTTGAAAGTGGCCGGATTTCTTTTCTGGGTTTTAGTTGTTGTATTCGCCGGGAGATATGGATCGCCGGAAAGGGCTTCCGGGTGATTAGTTTTCTCTTATCGGAGGTCGGCTGGGTCTTCGATCGGCACCGATGGTCGGTCGCCATTTATTCTCGTTCCTCGCCTGTGGTCGACAAAAATCCAGAAACGTTCCGTCATGGTTCGTCGATCGCCGCTGCTTCGCCATGTTCGGTCGAGTCTTCTTCGTTGGACGAGGAGGAAGCAATCAGGAAGGAGATGGCCGGAGAAGACGACCGGCGTTTGACGCCGGCAAGTCGAGGAGGCCAACGGGAATTTTGAGGCTCGCGGCGGCTGGGGGCAAAAACCCTAAAGGGTGAATTTACTAAAATGCCCCCACCGCAGCAACTAATTACCAAAATGGAATGCAGATTTTAAAATGGTTTTAAAATTGCATAATGGTCCCTGGACTTTGAGTCCTCCTTAAAACCCTAGCCCAGAATTATATTTAAATTATCAAATTGCCCCAAAAGTTTCATAAAATTAAATTTTAAAATTTTCTGAATTTTATTTAATAAGATTTTAATTAAATAATCTTATTAGATAAAGATAGGATTAATTTAGAATTTTATCCTATAAGTTTAAATTTAAAATTTGAAAATGAATTATCTTAATTAGATTAGGATAATTAAAATTAATTTAAATTTTAAATTTGAAAGTTTATCTTAATTAGAAAATTAGATAAATTTTAAAATAATTATTTTAATTAGATTAAAATAATTAAAAAAGATAAATAAATAAATAAATAATTAATTAGATTAATTAATTAGTTTAAATTTTGAATTGTTATTTATTTATTTTATTTTATTTTTATTTTGATGCTTATTTAAATTGTTTAAATTTTATTTTAAGCATCATAATTATGCAAGCATGTTCTTGAATCATTTTGGATAAATGTAAAATGAACAGGAGGATTGATTAAAATTGATCATGACACGATCAATTTTAATTCTGTAATAGTTACACAATCCTTAAAATTAATCGGCTTAAATTAAAACCGGCTTGTATGAGCATATGCATTTTATGTGTTTCAAAGCATGAATTGGGCTTTTAATTTTAACGTTTTAAAAGTTGGGGCATGCGAGCCAATTTTGAATTTGGGCCTGCGTGCCTATAAAAATCATCATGTAATAGTTAGGCCCAAAAGGAGGTTCCAAGAGGAGTCCATGGTGGAGCCCAGGAGCGAAGGCCCAAACATGAAGATTTTAAAAGGCACTGTAATAGATTAGAGCCCAGTTCATCGCTTTAATTCATTTTAATTTGTGCAAATGAATGATAAACGAAAATGCATGTTAAGCCGATCAAACTTAAATCCCAAAAACCCAAGATTTTGCTTCTATACTTGAGGGCCCGCTTGAGTATCGAACGTCTGATGGACTTGGAGAGCCCAAGGGCCTCAGGTTTTCTTCATGCGGCGGGTTGTTACATAATAGTGCCCAACTTTATCACTACCATTAATGAGTGGAAAAACTGTTTGGGTATTAGATGCTCAACTTTATCACTACCACTTGTTATGGAAAAACTGTGTGGGTGTCTATTGATGTGATGCCTAGAGGGATGGTTTAACTTGAGAAAATTAATCCTAGCTTGACCCGATAAGTTGACTAGGGATTAATTTTGCAAAGATATGATGGTGTCAAACATTTGGAATGTTCATCCTATCGCCGAAAAGTTGCATGGTATGCAATTGGAAAACGTTAGATTACATGGAATGTGATTTGAACGTTGCCTACCAGAAGAGCCCGATCCCTACGATACTCGCCAAAGCAAGACTGAGGTTGACTTTTTGTGGATTTTCGGCCCACAATCTAGCACCAACACAAAATTGTTTGGGATTTCAATTTTGGCTATTGTGGAAAACATTTTTCAAAACTCATTCTAATATTTTGCAATTATCTTTTGTAGAAATGGCATTATCTAGCACAAATGTTATCTTAAACTTTACTCTAAGAAGTATATTGGATAAAGATAAATTGGTTGGACCAAACTTCTTAGATTGGGAAAGAAACTTGAGAATAGTTCTCAAACAAGAAAGGAAGCTACGTGTCTTAGAGACCGCTTACCTGAACCACCACAAAATGCTTCGGCAATTGTTCAACGAGCCTGGGATAAGCTGAAAAGTGACTCCGATGATGTGACATGCTTGATGCTCGCGTCTATGACAGGCGAGCTTCAAAAGCAGTTCATAAATTTTGAAGCGTTCCGAATTTATGAGTCACTGACGGAAATATTTCGTGAACAAGCTTCAGGTATCTTTGTTATAGAAATTAATCTTTCTATGTCCACCTCATGGGTATTAGATACTGGTTGTGGGGCTCACATTTGTACTAATGTGCAAGGACTCAGAAATAGAAGGATAACAAAGAAAGGTGAAGTAGATCTCCGAGTGCGCAACGGGGCAAGAGTTACTGCTGTTGAAGTTGGAGATTACACTCTGTCTTTACCTTCTGGTTTAAATATAGAACTTGAAAATTGTTATTATGTACCTGCTTTGAGCAGAAATATTATTTCAGTTTTGAGTTCAGATAATAAAGGTTTTCGATTTATTATAGAGAATAATTCGTTATCTTTATATCGAAATGATATTTTATACGGAGTTGCAAATATGTGTAACGGTCTGTATGTCTTGGATTTGACCCAAGAAAACTAGTCTATAACATAGAAAAGAAAGCTAAATCAACTAAAAATGATTTAAGTCTAACATACCTTTGGCATTATCGATTAGGCCATGCAAATGAAAAGCGAGTTCAAAAGCTTCACAAGGATGGAGTGCTTGGGTCATTTGATTTTGAATCATATGATACCTGTGAACCCTGCTTGCAAGGCAAAATGACAAAGAGTCCTTTCAACAAGAAAAGTGAAAGAACAAGTGAGCTATTGGCCCTAATACATACGGATGTATGTGGACCAATGAGCACACAAGCCAGAGGTGGATTTGAATACTTTGTCACTTTTACTGATGACTTTAGTAGATATGGGTATGTCTACTTAATGAGGTATAGAAGTGAAACTTTTGAAAAGTTCAAAGAGTTTAAAAACGAAGTAGAGAATCAGTTGGATAGAAGGATTAAGGCTATTCGCTCCGATCGAGGAGGTGAATACCTTAGTGATGAGTTCGATGGCTATCTAAAACAGTGTGGAATTGTTTCACAGCTAACTCCACCAGGAACACCTCAATGGAATGGTGTATCCGAGAGGAGAAATCAGACCTTATTAGATATGGTTCGATCTATGATGGGCCTAGTGACTCTCCCTACATCCTTTTGGGGTTATGCTCTCCTTTCTGCTGCCTACTTATTGAATCGTATTCCATCTAAGGCAGTAGATAAGACTCCATATGAGATATGGATGGGTCGGATGCCCTATATGTCCTATCTACGAGTTTGGGGTTGTCAAGCTCATGTAAAGTGTTTACAAAGTAATAAGCTTGAAACCAAAACTGACAGATGCCTATTTGTGGGATATCCTAAGGAAACCAAAGGATATCAATTCTACAACCCAACTGAGAACAAAGTGTTCGTTGCTCGAGGAGCTACTTTCTTAGAGAAATAATTTCTGTACAAGAAAGACAGTGGGAGTAGAATAGAACTCGGAGAAGTTCAAGAACCACAAGAGAATGTAGAATGATCTACAGAAACTCAGATGGATATTGACATGGAAACTCATGAAGATGAGCAACCTGAGTCAACAACACAAGAACGTAGAAGGTCTAGTAGATCTCGTCATGAACCCGAGAGATACGGATTTCTCGTGACTGACGAACAAGATTTGATCTTGGTGGACTCTGATGAGCCCACGACCTACAGACAGGTTTTAGAAAGTCCAGATTCAGATAAATGGCTGCAAGCCATGGAATCTGAAATGCAATCCATGAGGGACAATAAAGTGTGGACTTTGATTGACCCTCCTATTCAGGCAAAGGTTGTCGATTGCAAGTGGATTTTCAAGTTAAAACCTGGCGGGATCTTCAAGGCACGACTAGTGGCTAAAGGTTTCAGACAGACTCATGGTATAGACTATGATGAAACCTTCTCCCCTGTCGTGATGCTCAAGTCCATTAGGACAATGCTTGCCATAGCAGCATATTTTGACTATGAGGTATGACAGATGGATGTTAAGACGGCTTTCCTGAATGGAAACCTACTTGAGGATGTTTATATGAAACAACCCAAGGGATACATCAATCAAAATCATCCTAATCGAGTATGTAAGCTTCAGAGGTCTATCTATGGACTAAAGCAAGCATCTCGAAGTTGGAATATTCGTTTTGATGAGGAAGTAAAAGGTTACGGATTCATCGAGAACGAAGATGAGCCTTGTGTTTACAAGAAAGTTAGTGGGAGCAAGATTGTTTTCCTTGTCCTATATGTGGACGACATCCTGCTCATAGGAAATGACATTCCTTTGATGAAAGACATCAAACAATGGTTGGGGAGTGTATTTTCTATGAAAGACTTAGGAAAAGCTGAGACGATACTAGGTATCAAGATCTATAGAAATAGGTCTAAAAGGCTTCTGGGACTAAGTCAAGAAGGGTACATAGACAAGATATTGAAAAGATTCAATATGTCTAACTCCAAAAATGGTAACGTACCATTTAGACATGGCCTTCTCTTGAAGAAGAACCAAGGTCCTTCAACAAGAGAGGAGAGGGATACAATGAGTAGAGTCCCATATGCTTCGGCAATAGGATCTATCATGTATGCCATGTTGTGTACCCGTCCGGATGTTGCACATGCACTTAGCATGACTAGCAGATACCAACAAGATCCCGGGATGGATCATTGGACTGCAGTCAAAGCAATCCTGAAGTACTTACGAAGAACTAAAGGATTAATGCTAGTGTATGGACGACAAGAACAGCTCATTGTACAAGGTTACGCTGATGCTGCTTTCCAAACCGATCAAGATGACATGAAGTCACAATCAGGCTATGTGTTTAGTCTGAATGGCGGTGCAATAAGTTGGAAAAGCTCAAAGCAAGATACAACAGCCGATTCTACAACAGAGTCTGAGTACATTGCTACATCAGATGCTGCAAAGGAAGCTGTTTGGCTGAGAAAGTTCGTGTCAGACATCGGAGTGATACCAAGTATCCAAGATCCGATAGAACTTTTCTGTGACAATAACGGGGCCATCGCACAAGCTAAGGAGCCTCGGTCACACCAGAAAACCAAACACATACTCAAAAGGTTTCACTTCATCCGAGAGATCATTGATCGAGGAGATGTGAAAGTGTGCAAAATAGGGTCAGACGACAATATAGCAGATCCTCTCACAAAAGCTCTACCACAGTCAAAGTTTGATAGACATGTAATAGAGCTTGGTCTTAAACAGTTTAGGACATAGCCCTTCATCGGACAAGTGGGAGATTGTTGGTGAATGTGCCCTAATGAGGGCTATCTATGTAAATATACTTTGAGGGTATTTATGTAAATAAGATATTTGTCGCTTGATTGATTGTTTATCAAATGAGTTAATTTCATGATAGTAATATCCTTGCGCATATTTAAATTCATGAAATCGATCCGCCAAAAGAAACACTCCATGGACTAATTAGATCATGAGTGATTCTTTTGAGTAGTACTGGTACTAGGATCCTAAGACCAGAAATCACTACATGGTCTTAGGTGAATTGTGGTGTGCTTTGACAAACGCCTAACAGGGCCGTAACAGGTTGCCAAGTACGGGTATGATTGGGTACACTATGAGTCATGCTAAGATATGTAGGTGAAGTGATAGGACTATAAATCTCTCTCAATGAGAGATGATATCTTGGCCACTTGATAGTGAACTGAAAGTGCATGGCCATGCCCAAGGAATGATAGGATATCATTTGCTTGATGGATTCAGTGTTACTAAGAGATCAAGTAAACGTTTAGCTACATAAGGATGATGGTTCCATGCCTTATGCTAAACTGGATATCGATGTAGAGGATCGTACGCAGTTTGCTCGGAAAGGTTGTGTTGAATCTCCATTCGACCCTCCATTCTGAATTGGGTAGTCATTATGTCTTGCTAGAGACCACTAATGACTTATGGATTAATCAATGAGATTGAGTTATCCGTTGCCATTTTGGAATGGGCCTACAGGATCGCACATAAGAAAGTTTAATGATGCAGAATAAGGACTCTTGCCTACAATAAGTATAATTGTCATATTTAAATAAATAATATTTAATTAATTGGTTTAATTAAATATTATTGGAAAATTCTATGGTATTAATTAATAGTTAATTAATTACCTGAGAACAATTGGGATGGGCTGATAAATCAAGGGACTTAATTGCAATTGAAGTTCTTGACCCATCAGCCTGATCCATGGGTCATGGGTTGATCCATGGGCTTGGTGTATAACCCAAATCATTAAAGTATTATTTAAGGCTGATTTGAAATTGGTAAATATTATTTAAATACTGACTTGGAATCAGTTAAATAATATTTGGTAATAATACTGATTTGGAATATTACTAAAATCAGTTAAGTTATAATTGGATAATTACAATACTGATTTTGGAAATTAATTCTCTATAAATATCCTAGGGATATAATTGTAGGATGATGATTTTGAATGATTCTCATCAGACAAAAATACACAGAATTCCCAAATTCTCTTGGTAGGCAAGATCGGCTAGCACCAACCTGCAAAGACTTTCGTGCTTGAGAGTAGAGGATCCTTCGAGGAAGGATTTTGGAGACAACAAAACGCCATCTTCTCAGAGGAGCCAGGCGACGTGCGCAACCGATTACGCTTCAAGGGTAAGACCCGATCCTTAGTGTTTAGGATTCCGCCATTTAATTAGATTAAATGCCTAAACAAAATCCTACAAGCACGTACTTGTAACCCTCAGCAGTAAGGACAATGTCCAGGCTACGTTTCCAGTCAATGTAATTAGGTCTCATAAGTTTGTTTTGATTCAAAATGACAGCTAGCGGGTTGAATGACTTATCAACAACTAAAAAATAAACAGTCAAGTTTCAGTATCCTTTTTTAAAAATATTGATATAATCAAAACAATACATTTTCCTACTGACATCTCTGACACCGGGTTTAACGCAGGCCACGTTGGGTGAACGTATGCCAACCCACATTCGTTCGAAAAGAACCAAAGTTTATTAATTCCATTATCTGAGCAATGATCTTATGATCAATGAAATTAATAGTCGATAATTTTAGTCGTACATAATAAGCAGCATAACCTCTTAGGAGGAATACTACAGATGGTACACTAAGTGTTTGTCATTACGTGACATCTAAGCTTGTTACTTAGGATACTAATACGTCTCGGTTAGCGAGGGTGTCGTAACTTTCTCCAATTGAACTTGTTATAGTCATCCATTTAAAAATTCAATCTAGTGATATCTCGGGGTTGAAGACTTATCCGTAGGGAAGAAGTCCCTTGGCCAGCACTTCTGTCTAACCCACATCACATAGGAATCCGTAATGGAGGCCATAGGGATATTTACCAACCCGCTCCCACTTAGATTTTTAAGTTTGATGATTTTTACATTTTAACATACAATATCTTAACTATGGATATTCGCACCCATAAAACCGTTGGAGTTTTAATATGCGAATAATCTACCTTATTTAATTGCTCTTTAATTTTTTAAAACGGTTTGGTTTGGTTTTTGTTCATGCAAAATAAAATGAAAACATGCAATCAACGAAAAAAACATAAATACGGGAAATTAAAGATATAAAATTTCCCAACTATTTTGGCCTTCTCTATCGTTGATTCCTTGGCGTCTCGATGACACGTTCCATCATGTCGCTCCCACTCATTATTTTGATTCCTCTCAATTCGTCCAGGTTTTCTTGGTTTACTACGTAACTAGGAATCAACCAAAATTACGAGAAACCAAAACCCGCGAATATAAGTTACCCAAAATAACGTCTTCATCATAATACATAAATTCCTATATACAAGGCATTTTTCTAGGAATTTAAATACGACATGATTATATCAAATCCAACTACAAGATTTATCTATTCCTACATGGCTTCCAGCTCGTGTTATTACTATTACAGATATTTTCATTCAAAAACAATACAAGCCCGGACATGTCCCGGGGTTTATGAATGAAAAATAAATTCTACCATAATAGCCGAGAAACTAATAACCACCTTTTTAAACATTTTGACAAAAATAATAATGCTAAAACAAAGCTGTGTAACAAATCAAACAAGTATAAAGCCAAAAACCTCGCTCTGATACCAATTTGAAGGAAAACATAACAAGACAGGGCTAAATCAAAATTTTCACTTTCGTGCAATGCATTCCAGA
Organism: Knoxia roxburghii; assembly: GCA_030378225.1. NCBI lineage: Eukaryota > Viridiplantae > Streptophyta > Magnoliopsida > Gentianales > Rubiaceae > Knoxia > Knoxia roxburghii. The sequence continues at coordinate 34,986,304 of CM059415.1, read as the reverse complement.
ATCGTAAACTTTAGACAAAGCTCAGGCTCAAATTCATTTTCCCCTGAATGGATCTAGGCTTATACTTATTTAATTTACTAAACAACGCACAAAGATTCAACATTTAATTAAAAACGGAAAGTCTAAAGGTTATACCTTTGTAGCGAAGTCCCAATCAAATAAGAAATCCAAAGATCTGGAAGGCGACTACCACTGAAATCTGAAGAATTACTCCAAATCGACTCTGAACTAGTGTGGGATAGCATCTACGGAGTAGCCCAAAGAAAAACGAAGAAATCCCAAGGAAACCCACTTCAAAAACTTACAATCTATAAAAACAGATTTAGCCCGGGAAATGTCAGGCCAAAACTGAAAACCCACGTATGCCACCAAATAAATCTCCTACCAACCGTAGATCTAGACTCTGGCAAGCCCAAAGGAACAAGTCAGAAGATCAGTGCGAATGATGAGACAAAGACCAAAAATTCCGCCGCCTAAATCAAGAAAACTGTCGGTGCCAGAATAGTAACAACCTCGACGGTGCCGCAAAATCCGCTAGGTGGTCCTGCAAAAAAACCTGTGAAAATAAATGGGCTAAGGTAGAATCCTATGGGGTTTTCTTGGTGGGCTGAGTTTCGAAAGAGAAAGCTCCAAAGTCGACTTCGAAAGAGAATATTCAATGAAGGAAAAAAATTCTCTTTCTAGACTTAACTTTCTCACTCTAGAGTTGCCTCTCTAAGTTCCTTTATGTCTTCAAATGCCTAACAATGGATATTTATAGGGAGTTTCTAAGGAGGCCTAGTGGGCCTTTGATTTGGGTATTTTAATTTGACTTTCGTTGACTCCTTAGCCTTCCCTAGACTAGTCAACTCCAATCGATTCTTTTGAATTAATTTCTTAACACACTTTGTTAATTTAATTTAATCGAAACCATAGATTAATTAATTCATATAGAATTAATTCTCTTAATCCACTTTGTTAATTAAATATTAATTAATTCACTTTATCGATTAGTCAAATGTATAATTAGTCGTACCACTAACAGACCAATTATAGAACTACCTCTAAAAAATGACTTTACATCGCGCAACTTTATTTTCTTCTATCTCCTCACATCAAACATCTAATGCTCGTCGGTTTACCAATTTAATGACAAATTAATTCACCAACTTCTTGGTATCCGAGATTAGTACCACTCAACTTTCTTATTATACCGGACGTAAAGTCCATTGGTCAGATTTAGTATAATAAACCTTACGAGCTCATCTCAGAAACGCCATCAACCAGGTGAACTGGTACGTGGATTCCCCTGACTAGCAACGGCACATAAGAAAGCTAGTCGGAGAAATCCACGTACCAGTTTGCTGGGTTGATGGTGCTCCCGAGATGAGCTCGAAAGGTTTATTATACTAAACTCGGTCGATGGACTTTATGTCCGGTATAATAAGAAGGTCGAGTGGTACTAATGTCAAATACCAAGAAGTCGGTAAATTAGTTTGTCAGTAAATTGATAAACCGATGAGCACTAGATCTTTAATGTGGGAAGATAGAAGAAAAATAGTGGCGCTATGTAAAGTGATTTTTGAGCGGTAGTTCCATAGTTAGTCCGATAGTGGTATGACTAATTATGTATTTGACTAATCGATGAAGTGAATTAATTAAACCTAAAGGTTTAATTAATATTTAATTGACAAAGTGGATTGAGAAATTAATTTTATATGAATTAATTAATCCTAAGGGTTTGATTAAATTAAATTAATGAAGTGGGTTAAGAAATTAATTCGAATTGGTCGATTGGAGTTGATTAGTCTAAGAAAGACTAAGCGGTCAACGAAAGTCAAATTAAAAGGCCCAACTCAAAAGCCCACTAGGTCTCCATTAGAGCTCCCTATAAATAGAAAACTTAAGGCCAAAGAAACATTAAGGAAATCTTGCAAGACAAGTCTTGCCACTTAGAGTGAGAAAGTTCTAGAGAGAGAACTTATTCCCCTTTGAAGTTTTCTTTCAAAAAAGAACTAGATTTCTCGCTTCTTGAGTTGGATTCATTCCAAAGATCAAACCTTCTAGTTGGTTATTCATTTAGCTCATCGGATTCTCATTGTTTTATTCTCAGACAGCCGCGGGTCCGTGGTTTTCTGGTGCTGGTTCATCAATCCGACTTGGCGCGTTTGATTTGAGGAAGTTGGCGTTGATCTCTTTCATTCAATTGGTTATCCACCAACTCTCCTTCTCTAGATCATGGCGGAGTTGTGGCTTAGTTTCGGTGATCGGTGGGTTTATTTCTTGATTGGCAGCGAGCAGTTTTTATGGTGAGAGGCGAAGTAGTTTTGAGGTTTTGATCAGATTTTAGGAGAATTTTGAATCCGATTTGAGAGATTTCCTCGTGGGTTTTCGTGGGCTTTGCGAGTACACTTCAATATATTATTGCCCACGTAATATTCAAAGTTTTCTTGGAGTCATCTATTGGATTTCAGTGGTATTCGCAATCAAAGATTTGGTTTTTCTTATTGCGTTGGACTTCGCTTCAAAGGTATAACCTTTAATCCGTTTTTAATTAAAGGTTTAATCTTTATGCGTTAGATTTCGATTTAATAAATTAAATAAGTATAAGCCTAGATCTGTTCATGGGAAAATGAATTTGAGACTGAGCTTTCTCGAAAGCTTCCGATTCTAGAATGCATTGCACGAAAGTGAGGTTTTCGATTTAGCCCGGGCTTGTTCTGTTTTCTTTCAAAATGGTATCAAAGCGAGTGTTTCGGCTTTATACTTGTTTAACTTATTACACGGCTTTATTTTGGCAATATTATTTTTGTCAAAATGTTTAAACAAGTGGTTATTAGTTTCCCGGCTATTATGGTAGAAATTTAATTTTCATTCATAAACCCCGGGACATGTCACGGCTCGTATTGTTTTTGAAAGGAAATATATGTAATAGTAATAACCATGAGCTAGAAGCCATATAAGATTAGAAAAATCTTGTAGTGGAATTTGATCTAATCATGTCGTCTTTAAATTCCTAGAAAAATGCCTTTGTATATAAGAATAAATTTATTATGACGAAGACGTTATTTTGGATAACTTATATTCGCGGGTTTTGGTTTCTCATAATTTTGGGTGATTTCTAATTACGTAGTAAATCGAGAAAACCCGAGCAAATCGAGCAAAATCCAAATAATGAGTGGGAGCGACATGACGGGACGTGTCACCGAGGCATCGAGGAATCAACGATAGAGAAGACCATGATAGTCTTGAAATTTTAATTTCTTTAATTTCCTGTATTTGTGTCTTTTCGTTGATTGTGTGTTTTTTCATTTTATTTTGCATGAACGGAAACAAAACCAAACCATTTTAAAAATTAAAGTGCAATTAACTAAGGTAGATTATTCGCATATTAAAACTATAACGGTTTTATGGGTGCGAATGTCCATAGTTAAGATATTGCATGTTAAAACGTAAAAATTCTCAAACTTAAAAATATAAGTGGAACCGGGTTGGTAAATATCTCCATGGCCTCCATTGGTGATGTGGTTATTCTTGCGAGTTGGTATTATGACCTTCCTCCATGCAGACAAGTCTTCAATCACAGATATCACCGGAATGAATTTTCTAATGGATGACTATAGTGAGTTTAATTGGAGAAAGTTGCAACACCCTCTCTACTGAGGCGCATTAGTATCCTAAGTAACAAACTTAGAAGTCACGTAATAGCATACACTTAGTGTACGATTTATAGTATTCCTCCCTCGAGGTTAAGCTATTTATGTGTACGGCTAAAAGCATTAACTATTAATTTCATTGATCATAAGATCGTTAGTCAGATAATGAAATTAATGAACTTCGGTTCTTCTGGAATGAATGTGGATTGGCGTAGACGTTCACCAGCGTGACCTGCATTAATCCCGGTGTGAGAGATGTCAATGAAGATTATATTGTTTTTTAGGATTTCTATATTTTCAAAAAAATATACTGAAACTTGACTGTTTATTTTTTAGTTGTTGATATGTCGTTTAACCGGCTAGCTGTCATTTTGAATAAGAACAAATTTACCGGTTCAAATTACATTGACTGGAAACGTAACATGGACATTGTCCTTACCGCTGAGGGTTACAAGTATATGCTCACTGAGGACTGCCCCCCTAAGCCCAGCGATGATGCCACCCCTGAGCTGCGAGAGCCATATACGAGGTGACAGAAGGCTAATGAGATGACCCAGTGCTACATCTTGGCTTCTATGTCGAGTGTATTGCAGCACCAACATCAGTTGATTACCTCAGCCTACAATATGATGCTCAACCTCAGGGAGATGTTTTGACATCAGGGCAGGGCAGCTAAGCAGTCAGCTATGAGAAAACTCATGAATGCTAGGATGGTTGAGGGCACTTCAGTGAGGGATCACGTGCTGGACATGATAAGCTGCATCAATGAGATTGAGGTATTGGGAGGTGACATTGATGGGGAGACCCAAGTCGATATCATTCTCCAGAGCTTACCCCCCAGTTTTGAGCAGTTTCGATTGAACTACAATATGGGCAACCTCTCATATTCACTTCTCGAGCTCATAACTGGATTGGTGTCTATTGAGGGCCTACTCGCAGAGAAGAAGCAAGCCTTGGCTACTGTTGGTCCCTCAGGTTCCTCTGTTGGGCCCAAAGCCAGGAAGCAAAAGAGGAAGAGAGACCAAAAAGTAGGAGTTGATCATGGACCCAAGGTGTACATTGCCAAAAAGCATAAGCCGAAAGGCAAGTGCTTCAGATGTGGCAAAGCAGGACATTGGAAGAAGGATTGCCCAAAGATTCAAGGTATGTGTAAATTTTCCCTAGTTACTGAGACATGTCTAGCGGCGATTCCCACGGATACTTGGTGTGTGGATTCAGGAGCCACTGATCTGTTTGTAATTATTTACAGGGGTTCCAAGTGACCCAACTGCTTAGAGAGAGAGTTGCAGGTCTACCTTGGGGATACTACCAGAATTTCTATTATTGCAGTGGGAGTTCTTTGTCTTTATTTTTCAGACTCAGTTTTACATATGAGAGATTGTTTATATGTACCCAGTTTTCGTAAGAATTTGCTTTCAGTTTCTAAACTTATTTTGGATACTTATAAGTGTGTTTTTTCTGATGGATATATTTTTATTGGAAAAAACCAGAAGCTTATATGTTCCAGTACATTAGTTGACAATCTGTTTTTAATCAAGACATCTCCAGTAATGCAAAACATAGAAACTAATGACTCATCACCGAATCATAGTAAGAAAAGGAATCTTCCCCTTTGAATCAAACTTATCTTTAGCACCTGAGACATGGTCATATCAACCTTAGTAGGATTCAAAGGTTGGTCAATTATGGGTCTTTGGACTCATTGGATATTGACAGCTATCCGACCTTTGAGTCCTGCTTGGAGGGTAAGATGACCAAAAGGCTTTTTAAGGCAAAGGGGTATAAGGCCAAGAATGTTTTAGTGTTGATTTATTCTGACTTGTGTTGGCCTATGTCAATTCAGGCTAGAGTTGGTTATGAGTATTTCGTGACTTTCATGGATGATTACTCTAGATATGGATACATATACCTGATGCGCCACGAGTCTGAATACTTTGGCAAGTTGAAAGAATTTAAGGCTGAGGTGGAGAACCATTTGGGTAAGAGTATCAAGGCCTTGTGATCTGATCGCGGTGGCGAACACCTCTCTAGTGAATTTAGGTCCTATTTGTTAGAGGAGGGTATTCAGACCCAGTTGTCTGTACCTGGCACACCCCAGCAGAATGGTGTAGCAAAGAGAAGGAACAAGACTCTTATGGATATGGTTAGATCGATGATAAGTTATAGCGAATTGCCTATATTATTTTAGGGTTTAGCCTTGGAGTCAGCGTGTTATCTCTTAAATCTCGTACCATCTAAGTCTGTGCCTTCAACTCCAGTAGAGCTGTGGACTGGGCAAAAGCCTAGCCGGAGACATCTCAGGATTTGGGGTTGTCCATCATATGTGATTAAGGCAGATATAGCCAAGCTAGATGCGAGATCTGAGATTATGCTTTTTGTAGCCCCAAAGGAATGAAAGGTGATTTGTTTTATAGTTCTCGTGATCAGAAGGTGGTGGTGAGCACCAATGCCATATTTCTTAAGGAGGACTATTTTTTAGATCACAAGGCAAAGAGCAAGGTAGAATTGGAAGAGCTTAGGGGTGAGTCCACTATTCCAGATGCACGAGTACAAGAAGACACACCATAAGAGACTGCACACACTATCATAGATGATGCTCTTACATAGGCTGCACCTCGTCGTAGTGGAAGGGTTGTCATATAGCCCGAGAGGTACATGGGTTTAGATGTGTCTTCAGAATTTATCCCTGTCGCTTATGAACCAGACCCAATTAGCTATAATGAGGCTCTCCATAATAAAGAACAGATTCTTGGCAAAGAGCGATAATTGCTGAGATGGGTTCTATGGACTCAAATCAGGTCTGGGAGCTGGTAGACCTTCCTGATGGGTTTCGGCCTATTGGGTGCAAATGGGTCAACAAGCGAAAGAGAGGATCTAACGGGAGGGTTAAGACCTTCAAAGCTAGGCTTGTGGCGAAGGGGTATACTCAGAAAGAGGGTAGCGATTATGAGGAGACCTTTTCCCTGGTAGCTATGCTTAAGTCGATCCGGATTCTCTTGGTCATAGCTGCTTATATGGACTATGAGTTTTGGCAAATGGACGTCAAGACAGCTTTCCTTCATGGATGTCTTAAGGAGACCATCTTTATGCAGCAACCAGAGAGTTTCATTGTTCAGGGCCAAGAGCACAAGGTATGCAGGCTTAGAAATGTTAGTTTTGAATATAGAAAAGCTATGGCTTGTATCAAAAACTAATATCCACAGATGACATATCTTTTTGTTTCAGTAATAAATTGTTTCATTATATCATAGAACTAGATAACGGGGTCTGGAAAGATACAGTAGATATCGTTATTGGTTAAAGTATTGATATATTAAAAGTATGCTCGTAACTGAGATAGTCTGAACATACTATCGATATCGGTTATTGTGTGGTTTGGAAATTAGTTTATCTAGACTAATTAAATCACACAGATATACCCGGGGCATATTGAGCATGACCAGTTTGGATAGAATTGACTTATAATGATCAGCGTAGTCAATTCAGTCCTAGTATTCAGTCTCTCAACCCCGAGATTGGAATAGGCGTGAGAGTTTGATATGTATGCTTTAATGTGCCAAAGAGTGCGGTCATTTGAGGCCTATACCTTGGTAGGTTGGGTATGCGGTGTTTAGCTACTTACGTGCCATTGCTAGTCGGAGGAATCTACGTACCGGTTCACTGGGTTGATGGTGCTCTCGAGATAAGCTCTTAAGGTTTATTATACTAAACCCGGCCGATGAACTATGTCCAGTATAATAAAAAGGTCGAGTGGTACTAATCTCGGATACCAGGAAGTCGGTGAATTAGTTTGTCAGTAAATTGATAAAACGACGACACTAGAGCTTTAATGTGGGGAGATAGAAAAAAATATAGTGGCGCGATGTAAAGTCGTTTTTGAGCGGTAGTTCCATAATTGGTCCTTTAGTGGTACGAGTAATTATGCATTTGACTAATCGATAAAGTGGATTAATTAATCCTAAAGGTTTAATTAATATTTGATTGACAAAGTGGATTAAGAAAATTAATTATATATGAATTAATTAATCCAAAGGGTTTGATTAAATTAAATTAATGAAGTGGGTTAAAGATTTAATTCAAAAGGATCGATTGGAGTTTACTAGTCTAGGAAAGACTAAGGGGTCAACAAAATTCAAACTAAAAGGCCCAACTCAAAAGCCCATTAGGTCTCCTTAGAAGCTCACTATAAATATCCCTTGTTAGGCAATTTACAAGACATTAGAAACCTTAGAGGCATTTGCCTAGTGAGAGAAGGTTAAGTCTAGAAAGAGAAGCTCTCAACTTTCTTAGTAGCTTTTCTTTCGAAGTCGACTTTGGAGCTTTCTTCTTCGAGAATCCTAAAAGCCCATAACCTAGGGAATCCTAGATCACCATTTTTGGAGTAAAAAGCTGCTGTCTTTGATTGGTTTTCTCGGCTGCCGGGTTTTGTTAGCCGAAAATAGATAGGCCGCATTTGGTTTATTTTCGGGTGTCCGCTTTTCTCTTTTTGAAGTGGGTTTGTTAATTCTTGTTGTGTTGATCCTCTAGCTTCATTTTCTTAGATCGCTAGAGTCTAGATCTATGAGCAGGAACACATTCCAGACACTTTTGGTGTGGATTTTCAGATTGGGTTAAGTTCCCGGGCTAAATCTGTTTTTTTAGATTTGTGTGATTGTTGAATTGGGTTTCTTAGGATTTCTTCATTTTGCCTTGGGCTACTTTGTAGACACTAGCCCACACTAGTTCGGAGTCAAATTGAAATTATTCTTCGGATTTCGAGTGGATTTCACAGCCAGGCGATAAATAACCACAATAATATTCGGGCAACGGTCTGCTGAGGATCTGACGAGTTTTTGGAACTGGGTCTCATATGGATCTCTTCCTTAGTGTCTTAGCTACCTTTTTAATAGTCGTCCATACGATTTTAAAGGTAGAGACAAAGTTTTTATCGATTCTCTCGTGATTGGTTCTAGGCGGTAAACAGTAGGATTTTCAGCTTTGGTTTTCTTATTGCCAGGGTCACGCTTCAAAGGTATAATTTTTTGAACTTTCCGCTTTAATTAAAGATTGTATCTTTTGTGTCCTAATTAATAAATTATATAAGTATAAGCCTAGATCCGTTCAGGGAAAATGAATTTGAGCCTGAGCTAAGTCGAAAGTCTCCGATTCTGGAATGCATAGCACCAAAGTGAGATTTTTTATTTAGCCCGGGCTTGTTCTCTTTTCCTTTAAGAAAGTCCATTTATGGCCTTAAGCAAACATCCAGATCTTGGAACATCCATTTTGACGAGGTTATCCAGTCCTATGGATTCACTTAGTCTCCGGATGAGCAATGTGTTTATCGCAGGCGTGATGGTGATACGGTGGTGTTCCTCATACTTTACGTAGATGACATTCTTTTGATTGGAAACTATACGAAGGTGTTGTCAGACGTAAGGTATGGTTGTCCAGGCAATTTGATATGAAGGATTTGAGAGAGGCTGGACATATCCTTGGGATCAAGATTATTCGAGATGGTAGGAGACGTTATCTAACTCTCTCTCAGGCATCCTACATAGACACGATTCTAGCCCGTTTTAACATGCAAAACTCCAAGAAGGGTTCACTACCTTTTAGGCATGGGGTGCATTTGTCTAAGGAGCAGTGTCCCAAGACTGCTGAGGAGATATATGCCATGCAAGTGGTACCCTATACTTCTGCAGTGGGTAGTCTCATGTATGCTATGTTATATACGAGGCCTGATATTTGCTTTGTCATTGGCATGGTTAGTAGATATCATAGTAACACTAGGAAGGCTCACTGGGAGGCAGTAAAATGCATTCTCAAGTACTTACGCAAGACGAGAGATTATGTCCTAGTTTATAAAGTGCAGGAGCTTGTACCATTGGGTTACACAGATTCAGACTTTCAAGGTGATATGGACAAGAGTAAGTCTACCTCTGGGTTTGTGTTTACTCTAGGATGTAGATCCTGTTAGAGTTGAATACGTAAGCTATGCTTGTGTTGTACTTTTTCCCTGTAATATATCGATTTATGTTTTGGTTATATCTTGTTGTGCATTAATTGTCCATTTGTATTATGTAAGTAGATGATGAGGTGTCTTGTGTGACACAGTAGATCTCATCATTGGTTGAAAGACATAATATTTAAATGACGTTCGTAACCGAGACAGTTTTGGACAAACTGTCAGTTTAGGTTATTATGTGAATCAGATAATTAGTTTGTCTAAACTAATTGAATTATATAGATATGCCAGGGGTATATTGAACTTGACCTTTAGGAATGATTTGTCTTGTACTAATTTAATAGACAAATCGATCCTTGTATTTTATCTCTTAATCCCTAGACTCGAGCGGGCATGAGGATTAGACATAACGTACTTTGATCTGCCAAAGGGTGAGGTCAATTGTGGCCAATAGTCTCGGTAAGTTGGGTGCGCGTGTTTAGTTACTTGGTGTGTTGCTGCTTGTCGAAAGAAAACCATGTACTGGTGCGTCCGGGGTGATGGTGCTCCCGAGATGAGTTCAAAGTGTTTATTATACTAAACCCGGCCAGTGGACTTATGTCTGGTATAGTAAAAAGCTCGAGTGGTACTAGTCTCGGAATTAAAGAAGTTAATTAATTAATTTATCAGTAAATAAATTTATAATTAACGAGCACTATATCTTTGATGTGGGGAGATTATGAATGTAATTTAATTAAGTTGTTCTGGAAGCAATTCTGGTGTAGGATGGTAGTGCCAAAATTAATCCGTTAGTGGTACGATTAATTTTGTAATGGGTTAATTGAATAGGTAGATTTAATTAATTAATTGGTTAATTATTCCTAAGGGTTAATTCAGTAATTAACAAAGTGGAACTATTTAATTAATTTCTAAGGGTTAATTGAGTAATTAACAAAGTGGAATTATTTAATTAATTAATTAAGTCTTAAGTTTCAATTGGAATTAGGAAATCCTAGAGATTAGGAAATCTAGTAGGACTTGGTTTATCCTATCAGATTGGTTGCCTAATTGGATTTGGAAACTAATTTATTACCTAAACCCATTAGGAAGACCAATCTTAAACCAACTTGGGGTCTCTCTTGTAACTCTATAAATAGACAAGGGATTAGCTATTCAAGATACACAATTCAATGGATTCATAATTCAAGAATCTAGAGAGACAAAATAATTTCTCTAGCTCAAAGTTGGATTTTCTTAAGCAAGTGGCGGCTGGTTTTTGATTATTTTGGCCAAAAATTTGGCCTTATTTTACTAGCCCCGTGCGTTGCTTTCTCTCTCTCCGAGCAGTGCGTTTGCAGTACGTGCTAGGTGCGGAGGTTCTGGATTTTTCTGGTAGGTGGATTGTGGTGAGTAGCAGATCAATTGGCTTCTGGATTGTTGCCCACACAACAAGAAGTCATAGTCTTGAGGCATACAAGAGAATCACTAAGTGCACACTTCAAAGGTACTTTTCTAAGGTTCCGCTTTGATTAGAAATTTTTGTTGCGTGGTAAATCGAGTAAGTGCAAACCCAGATCCTATGTGGCAATCCTTTCAATTGGTATCAGAGCCTGGTTTTGGGTTTTGGTACTTGTTCGATTTATTACATGGTTTTATTTACAGGTGGTTAAGAAATCCCGACTATTATGGTTACGTTTATATGGGTTTTAATTAAACTCGGGACATGTCCGGATTTAATTTTATTATGAATGTTTGTAATAGTATAACCACGTGCTGGAAGCCGTGTAGGATTAGATTAAATCTGTAGTAGGATTTTTTCTATGTAATTTCGATTATTTTCGAAGGCGTTATTTTGGGCAACTTGAATTCGTGATTTTTGGGTCATCGTTAATTCTTAAAAACCGAGGAAAACCCAGAACAAATTGCAAGAAGACCAAATAGTGAGGGAAAAACAAATGAGGAGGTGGCGGCAGGAGGCGGCAACCAAGGCACGACAGCAGGTCGCGCGACAGCAGCACGCAGCACCTGCTGTGCCCTGCTTGGCTGCGTTGCCGCTGGGCTGCTGCGTTTTCGGCCCGTTTTTCCTCCAGTTTTCAATTTTTGAAGTTTAAGACTCTCTCCATCGAGTGATGTGACGGGACACGATATCAAGGCAAAAGATGGAAGCAATTAAAATCATAATAGTCGGGGAATTTATTTTTCATATTTATTTCCCGTATTTATCATTTTAATTTTTTATGCTTTATTTTTATGTTGTATTTTAGATGCATGATTTTGAAGCATGACTGGTTTTATGGTTGGCAATAACTTAGGTTAGTTAATTGCATGTTAAAACCAGAAAAACCCTCAATTTGGAAATCTAAGTGGGAGCGGGTTAGTTTAATATTCCCATGGCCACCATTACAGGATCATATGTGATGTGGGTGGACTTGCGCGTTGGCATTAGGGCTTTCCTCCATTCGGATGAGTCCAGCCCCGAGATCGCTAGACTATGAACTTCTAAGTAAGATGACTAGAGCGAGTTTAACTAGGAGAAATGCGACACCCTCTCCATCTGAGGCGCACTATTCTGAGGTAACAAACTCAGAAGCCCGTAATGGCATACACTTAGTGTACGATCTGCAGTATTCCTCCCGCGAGGTTGCGCTGCTTATTTATACGGCTGAAAGCACCGACTATTAGCTACATTGATCAAAGCATCATTAATCAGATAGTTTAATTAATGAACTTGGTTTTTCTCAAACGAATGTGGATTAGCGTAAACGTCCACACTGCGGGGCTTGCAAGAATCCTCGTGGATGAGATGTTGGTAGATTAAGATTATTATTTTGAGGGAAGTCAATAATTAATAGAATTTCATGTTTTCAAAATTCTAGGCTAAATAACTGAAACATTGTTTGTTTATTTTCCAGTTTAATCGATATGGCATTCAACCCCTTAGCTGCTATTTTGAAAAACAATAAATTAACTGGACCAAATTATGTCGATTGGAGTCGTAACTTGGACATTGTCCTTTTGGCTGAGAGTACTCCTGTAAAAGATCATGTCATAGACATGATTAGTAATATCAATAAGGTTGAGGTAGTGGGAGGCAAAATCGTTGGTGAAACCAAAGTCGATATTGTCCTCCGGAGCTTTCCTCAAAGCTATGAGCAGATTTGGTTGAACTACAACATAAGTAAGATGTTGAGTTTCATCCGAGCTCTTGGCAGAGTTGATGACAGCTAAAAGTCTTCTTCAAAAGAAAGAGCGAGCTTTAGTCATAGTCAAAGCTTTAGAATCTTCTTTTGAGCCTGAGGCTGGAAAGAAGAAGAGAAAGCTCGAGGGAGTAGCTAAAAAGGCACAAATTGCGCCTGAGCCAGATATTGCAAAGAAGAAGTCGAAAGACAAGTGCTTCAAGTGCAATAAGACGGGACATTGGAAATCGGATTGTCCAAAGCTTAAACTTACGATAGTTTTTGCTCTAATTACTGAGACATGTTTAGCGGCGTTTCCCACAGATACTTGATGTGTGGATTCATGTGCCACTGACCATGTTTGTAACTCTTTGCAAGGGTTTTAAGTAACCTGGAAGCTTAGAGAGGGCGAACTGGACATCTACATGTGCGACACTACGAGAGTGTCAGTAGAAGCAGTGGGAGTAGTTACTTTGAATTTTGAGAATTCTAGTTTAGAGTTAGTTAATTGTCTTTATGTACTGAGCTTTAGAAAGAACCTTATTTTGGTTTCTAAACTCTTAAAGAATGGTTATAAGTTTGTTTTTCTGGTGAGTCTGTACTTATTAGAAGAAATGGGAAACTTATTTATTCTGGTTCATTGGTTGACAATTTATTTGTGGTTAATTCTAACTCCCCTGTTGCACAAGACATAGAAATAGATAGCTCAGTATCTAACATTAATAAGAGAAAGAAACCTTCTATAATGTATCAAACTTATCATTGGCATCTTAGGCTAGGTCATATAAACCTTAGTAGGATTCAAAGGTTGGTCAATGATGGATCTTTAGGTTTATTAGATATTGACAGTGATGCAACCTGCGAATCTTGCTTGGAAGGTAAGATGACCAAGAGACCTTTTAAGGCAAAAGGTTATAGAGCTAAAGTAGTATTAGAGTTGATTCATTCTAACTTGTGTGGACCTATGACGGTCCAGGAACGATGGGGATTTGAGTATTTCGTGACGTTCACGGATGACTACTCTAGGTACGGGTACATTAACCTAATGCGCTATAAGTCCGAATGTTTTGGCAAGTTCTAAGAGTTTTGGGCAGATGTGGAGAAGCATCATGGTAAGAGTATCAAGATATTGCGTTCATATCATGGTGAGGAGTACCTGTCCCATGAATTTCAAGATTACCTCACTGAGGTAGTAATTCAGTCTCAGTTGTCTGCACCTGGCACGCCACAGCAGAATGGTGTAGTAGAAATGAGGAATCGAACTCTTATGGAAATGGTTAGGTCCGTGATGAGCTACAGTGATTTGCCAAGTTCGTTCTGGGGATATGCCTTAGAAACGGCAATGTATATTCTTAATCTTGTACCAAGTTGCTAAGCACAAGGTATGCAGGCTTAGGAGGTCCAGATCTTGGAACATCCAATTTGATGAGGTTATCCAGTCCTGTGGAATCACTCAGTGTCCGAATGAGCAGTGTGTTTATCACAGGCGTGATGGTGATACAGTGGTGTTCCTCATACTTTATGTGGATGACATCCTTCTGATTGGCAACAGTAAGAAGGTGTTGTCAGACATAAAGGCATGGTTGTCTAGGCAATTTGAGATGAATGATTTGGGAGAGGCTGAACATATCCTTGGGATCAAGATTATTCGAGATCGTAGGAGACATTCTATGACACTCTTCAAGGCATCATACATAGACACAATTCTGGCCCGTTTTAACATACAGAACTCCAAGAGGAGTTCACTACCTTTCAGGCATGGAGTGCATCTATCAAATGAGCAGTGTCCCAAGACTGCTGAGGAGATAGATGCCATACAGGCGGTACCCTATGCTTCTGCAGTGGGTAGCCTCATGTATGTTATGTTATGTACGAGGCCTAATATTTGTTTTGTCATTGGCATGGTTAGCAGATATCAGAGTAACCCTGGAAAGGCTCACTGGCAGAAAGTAAAATGCATTCTCAAGTACTTGCGCAGGACGAGAGATTATGTCCTAGTTTATAGAGCGCAGGAGCTTGTACCATTGGGTTACACAGATTCGAACTTTCAAGGTGATTTAGACAAGAGTAAGTCTACCTCTGGGTTTGTGTTTACTCTAGGAGATGGAGCTATAGTATGGCGTAGTGTCAAGCAGAAATGCGTGGCGGACTCCACTATGGAGGCTGAGTACGTTACCGTATCAGAGACAGCGAAAGAAGCTGTATGGCTCTGGAACTTCCTGGTGGACTTAGATGTGGTTACTAAGTTGCCTAGGTCTATCATAGTTTATTGTGATAACAATGGTGCAGTTGCTAACTCGAGGGAACCACGAGCCCACAAAGCGAGTAAACACATAGAGCACAAGTACCACCTGATACGAGAGATCGTAAAGAGGGGAGACGTAACCGTGGCCAAAACAGCATCAGATGACAACCTTGCAGATTCTTTCACAAAGCCATTGACCCCAAAGGTCCTTGAGAGACATGTGGAGGGCATGGAATTTAGATTTTTGAGAGAGCCATATGAGTGAGCTTAAAGGTGTTCTGTAGGTTTCATTATGACAGCAATGTAATAACAGGTTGGACAGTTTTTGTACTTCTTAGCATAGCTTTGAGGTATTAGTGGGAGATTGTTAGTTTTGAATACAGAAAAGCTATGGCTTATATCAAAAACTAATATCCACAGAGGACATATCATTTTGTTTTAGTATTAAATTGTTCTATTATATCATAAAACTAGATAACGGGATGTCGAAAGACACAGTAGATACCGTTATTGGTTAAAGTATTGATATATAAAAAGTGTGCTCGTAACTAAGATAGTCTGAACATACTATCGGTATAGGTTATCATGTGGTTTGAAAATTAGTTTATTTAGACTAATTAAAATCACACGGATATGCCCGGGGCATATTGAGCATGACCAGTTTGGATATAATTGACTTGTACTGATCGATGTAATCAATTCAGTCCTAGTATGCAGTCTCTTAATCCCCATATTGGGACCGGCGTGAGAGTTAGATATAGTATGCTTTGATGTGCCAAAGAGTGCGGTCAATTGAGGCCTATAGCTCGGTAGGTTAGGTATGCAGTGTTTAGCTTCTTACGTGCCGTTGCTAGTCGGAGGAATCCACGTACCAGTTCGTAGGCTTGATGGTGCTCCCGAGATGAGCTCGTAAGGTTTATTATACTAAATCTTACCAGTGGACTTTACGTCTGGTATAATAAGAAGGTCGAGTGGTACCAATCCCAGATACCAAAAAGTTCGTGAATTAGTTTGTCAGTAAATTGATAAACCGATGAGCACTAGATCTTGGATGTGGGGAAATAGAAGAAAATATAGTGGTGTGATGTAAAGTCATTTTTGAGCGGTAGTTCCATAGTTAGTCCGATAGTGGTACGACTAATTATGTGTTTGACTAATCGATAAAGTAAATTAATTAATTCTATTGGTTAAATTGATTTAATTGACAAACTGGGTTATTGGAAATAATCCTAAGGGTTCGATTAAATTTAATTAACGAAGTGAATTAAGAAATTAATTCGAAATGATTGATTGGAGTTGATTAGTATAGGAAAGACTTAGCGGTCAACGAAATTCAAATTAAAAGGCCCAATGCAAAATCCAACTAGGTCTCCTTAAGAGCTCCCTATAAATAGAAAGATTAAGGCCAAAGAAACATTAAGAAAATCTTGCAAGACAAGTCCTGCATCTTAAAGTAAAAAAGTTCTAGAGAGAGAACTTCTTCTTCTTGAAGTTTTCTTTCAAAAATGAACTTAGATTCTTGCTATTCTCAAATCATATTTATTGTTCAAAGATTGAAACTTTGCCCAAGTTCTTGTTCGGACTTCTCATCAAATTCGCCCGCCGCCGTTTAGTTTTTTCCGGCACCACCCAACAGCGTATTTGGTCCGGCGATCGTGTTGGTTTTTGGTGCGTTTGATTCAGATTGGCTATGTTGATCTCACCTAGGTGATCCATCGTTCAATCTGTCTAGATCACGGCCAAAAGCTAGCATCTTTTGTCCCGCGTTATTATTATTTTTCTAGGCAGGTTTTGATCGGATTTTGGGCTGGTCACAAGTCTGATTTGAGGGATTTTCTTGTGGGTATTTCGTGGGTCTTGATAGCACACTTCGATAGATTATTGCCCACGCAATATTCGAAGTTTCTTGGAGTAATCTTTTGGATTTCGGTGGTGATCGCAAGTTAAAGATTCACTTTTCTTATTTGCGTTGGACTTCACTACAAAGGTATAACCTTTAGACTTTCCTCTTTTAATCAAAGGTTGAATCTTTGTATGTCGATTTACGTTATAATAAATTAAATAAGTATAAGCCTATATCTGTTCAGGGGAAAATGAATTTGAGCATGAGCTTCGTCGAAAGGTTCCGATTCTGGAATGCATTGCACGAAAGTGAGATTTTCGATTTAGCCCGGGCTTGTTTTGTTTTTCTTCACACTATATCTTTGACATAGGGAGAATAAAGAATAATTAAATTAGTGATTCTGAAAGCAATTCTAGTTTGATCGGTGATTCCATAATTAATATGTTAGTGGTACGATTAATCGTGTTTTTAGGTTAATTGTTAAAGTGAATTAATTATTTAATTAATTAATCCTTGGGTCAATTAGTAAATTGACAAAGTGGATTTAATTATTTAATTAATTAATTCTCGGTTCAATTATGAATTAGGAAATCTAAGAATTAGGTAATTTAATTGGGATTTGGAAACTACTAAAACCCAAGCCCAACAAGAAGGCCTAACTCAAATCCACTTAAGGTCTTACTTGTAACTCTATAAATAGACACAATTGGCCAGCAATAAAAATACACAAAATTCATAATTGTTAAGACACCAAACTTAAAGAGAGAAGCTCTGAGAATAATCTTATGAGAAGAGAGACAAAGTTGGCGTGAGTGTTCCTAAGCTAGCGGCAACATCTCCCTTTTTGCTCGGAAGCACTCGGGGTTGGCGACAACGCGAGATACACATGGCATCAGCGTGTGGATAACTGGGGTGGTCGACGGCGAGTTTCGCTGCGGTCCGGGCAACAACGCAGTTAGCGGATTCCAGGCAGGCGGTGAAAATCTCGAGAAGATTTTTTGTGCTATTTTTCTATTGTTGCTGATATGTTAGTTTGGTAGGTAGTTGCCCACACAACTTTCTGATCTGTCTAAGAGTCATACAAGAGAATTCTTAAGGGACACGGTTCAAGTGGTCGATTTCTATCTTTTCACTTTTATTAGTTATCATAATATTTGTTAGTTTTGAATACAGAAAAGCTATTACTTGTATGAAAAACTAATATCAGTAGTTGACATATTATTTTGTTTCAGTATTAAATTTTTTCCATTATATCATTGAACTAGATAACGGGGTGTGAAAAGACACAGTAGATCTCATTATCGGTCAAAGTATTGATATATAAAAAGTATGCTCCTAACTGAGATAGTCTGAACATACTATCGGTATAGGTTATCCTGTGATTTACAAATTAGTTTGTCTAGACTAATTAAATCACACAGATATGTCTGGGGCATATTGAGCACGACCAGTTTGGATAGAATTAACTTGTACTGATCGATGTAGTTAATTCGGTCCTAGTATTCTAATCTCTTAATACTGAGATTGGGATGGGCATGAGAGTTAGATATCGTATGCTTTGATTTGTCAAAGGGTGCGGTCAATTGAGGCTTATATCTCGGTAAGTTAGGTATGCGGTGTTTAGCTTCTTGTGTACTATTTCTAGTCAGAGGAATCCACGTACTGGTTCGCCGGGTTGAGGTGATCCTGAGATGAGCTCGTAAGGTTTATTATACTAAACCCGGTCGGTGGACTTTATGTTCGGTATAATAAGAAAGTCGAGTGGTACTAATCTTGGGTACCAAGAAGTATGTGAATTAATTTGTCAGTAAATTGATGAACCGATGAGCACTAGATCTTTGATGGACGGATATAGAAGAAAAATAAGGTGGCGCGATGTAAAGTCATTTTTGAGCGGTAGTTCCATAATTGGTCCGTTGTTAGTGGTACAAGTAATTATGCATTTGACTAATCGACAAAGTGAATTAATTAATCCTAAATGTTTAATTAATATTTAATTGACTAAGTGGATTAAGAAACTACTTCTACATGAATTAATTAATCCTAAGGGTTCAATTAAATTAAATTAACGAAGTGGGTTAAAGAATTAATTCGAAAGGATCGATTAGAGTTGACAAGTCTAGGAAAGACTAAGGGGTCAACGAAAGTTAAACTAAAAGGCCCAACTCAAAGGCCCACTAGGTCTCCTTAGAAGCTCCCTATAAATATCCATTGTTAGGCAACTTACAATACATAAGAAATTTGGAGGCCACTTAGCATAGTGAGAGAAAGTCTAGCTTAGAATGAGAACATCGTCTTCCTCATCAAAGTTTCTTCTCGAAGTCAGCTAGGAAAACTCTTCTTCGGTGATAGTTTTCGTCAGCGTTTGGCTTCTGGTGTGCTGATCCAGGCTACCGGTATTGATCTCTTCCTTTTAAGGTTGGTGGTTCGCCCGAGTTCTGTGTAGATTGTGACCGGGCAGTCCGATCGTCGCTGTGGTCTTCCGGCGGTTCGACGATCTAGTCTGGCGGTGTGCTAGCAAGTTCTGGGCAAGATCTGTTTTGTTAGATCTTTAGTTTTTTTGAAGCAAGTTTCTTAGCATTTCTTCGTTTTGTTTTGGGATACTCCGTAGATACTAGCCCCCACTAGTTCAGAGTCGATTTGGAGTCATTCTTCGGATTTCAGTGGTAGTCACTTTCCTGGAGATTTGGTTTTCTTATTTGCTAAGGACTTCGCTTCAAAGGTATAATCTTTAGTCCTTTCGCTTTAACTAAAGATTTAATTTTTGAACGTTGTTTTAAAAAATTAAATAAGTATAAGCCTAGATCCATTCAGGGGAAATGAATTTGAGGCTGAGCCGAGTCAAAAGTTTCTGATTTTGGAATACGTTGCACAAAAGTGAGATTTTCGATTTAGCCCAGACTTGTTCTATTTCCTTCAATATTGTTGCGTGACAAATCCAAGGTAAACCAAGATCCGGTACTCATATGATATTTCAAAAGTGGTTTGAATCAGATCGCACGAGCATTCGGGTTTGATTAAGAATTCCCAATTCTGAATGCTATGCACGAAAGTGGAATTTTTTATCGAACCCGGATAGAAAATATCTTCGATTGGTATCAGAGCTAAAATTTTGGCTTTATACTTGCTCGATTATGGTTTTTATTGCAGGTGGTTTGTAATCCCGACTATTATGGTTTGTGTTTGTCTGTTTGATTAAACCCTAGGACATATCAATGCGTGTAATAGTAAAACCACGAGCTGCAAACCATGTAGGATTAGATTAAATCTATAGTAGTATTTTTTCTATGTAAATTGTCAATTTTATTTTCCTAAATAAATTTAGCCTTGTATTTAGGAAAATTTTATGTAATCAAAGACGTTATTTTTAGACGACTTGAAGTCGTGGGTTTTGGTTTATCATAATTTGGGTAATTCCAATGATTGTGTAAATAATCGAGAAAACCCAGGCGAATTGTGGGGAGACCAAATAACGAGTGGGAGCAAACTAGAAGACCTGAAGGGACAGCGGGGATGGCGGTGCTGGTGAAAAAATCACTGGCAGAAATCACCGGCATGATTGAGCGAGTGCAGTGACTCTGGTGCAGCGCTGCAAGTGAGCGCTAAGGCACCAGTGAGCGGCCTGTGTCGTACGCATGTGTGCGTGTGTGCGGCCCGTGTGTGCGGGCTGCAAACCTGGCCCATTTTTTGAGTGAGTTCTGAGATCTTTCAAGTTAACACTTAATCCATCAGCGTGACGTGACGAGACACGAAACAAGATAACAAATGGAAGCGTGATTTAGTTTTAAACCAAAATAGTCAAAAATTTTACTTTACGTATTTAATTCTCGTATTTATCATTTTAAGCTGAATGATTATGTGTTTTAATTTATGCTCTATTTTTTGCATGATTAAAGCAATGATTTTTTATGCATATAACTTAGGATAGTTAAAAGCATGTTAAAATTTGAAAACTCTCATTTTAAAAATCTAAGTGGGAGCGGGTTAGTTAATTAATTCCATGGCCACCATTGCAAATTCATAAGTGATGTGGGTAGACTTGCGAATTGGCATTAGGGTCTTCCTCCATATCGGATGAGTCTAATTCACAACATCACTAGACTGGATTACTATAGTAAATTAAATTAGAGAATGTTATATCCTCTCCATCTGAGGTGCACTATCTTTGGTAACAAACTTAGAGGTCACATAATGGTATACACTTAGTATAAAATTAGTAGTATTTCTCCAGTCGAGGTTACGCTGCTTTAGTGTACGGCTAAAAGGTACCAACAATTAATTTTATTGATCAATAGAACATTTGATCAGATAATAAGATTAATGAACTTGGTTAGTTCTTCTCAAACGAATGTGGGTAAAAGTAAACTTTCACACTATCGTTACTTGTGTGAATCCTGGTGAACGAGATGTTGGTATATAGATTATATTGTTTTGAGGGTTCAATATTTTTGATATCTTTTATTCTAAAACATGTCTGTTTATTTATTTCCAGTTTTTGATATGGCATTCAATCCGTTAGCCACTATACTAAAAGAGAACAAATTAACCGGTCCAAATTTTGTTAATTGGAATAGTAATTTAGACACTATCCTAACGGCTGCGAGCACTCCCATGAGGAATTATGTCAATGACATGATTGGTAAAATTAACGAGATTGAGGTAGTGAGAGACCAAATCGCCGGTGAAACAGGGTCGATATTGTCCTCCAGAACTTGTCTCAAAGTTTTGAGCAGTTTTTGTTGAACTACAACCTGAATCAAAGGTTGGGTATTTCATCCGAGCTCTTGGCAGAATTGGTGGTGGCTGAAAGTCTTTTTCAACAAAAAAAGCAAGCTTTAGTCGCAGTCAAAACTTCATAATCCACTTGTAGACCCAAGGCTGCAAATAAAGAGAGAAAGCTCAAGGGAAAGGCTCAAAAGGTGAAAATTATACCTAAGCCAGAGATTGCAAAGAAGAAGTCGAAAGACAAGTGCTTCAAGTGAAATCAGACAGGACATTGGAAGGAGGATTGTCCAAAGAATATAAGTACGACTATTTCTGCCTTTATTACTGATACCTGGTGTGTGGATTCAGGCACCACAGATCATGTTTGTAATTCTCAATAAGGGTTTCAGGTAACTAGGAAGTTTAGAAAGGGGGAGATGGAATTGTATTTAAGTGACACTATGAAAGTGTCAGTTGTTGCAGTGGGAGAAACAAGAGTGAATTATGAAAATTCCCAGTTGATTTTAAAGATTGTCTTTATGTTCTGAGTTTTAGAAAGAACTTAATTTCTATTTATAAACTCACATTGGATGGTTATAAGTTTATTTTTTCTAATAAATCTATTGTTGTTAGAAAGAATGAGAAATGTATTTGTTCTGGTTCATTAATAGATAATCTGTTTTATTAAAATCAAACTCCCCTGTTGCGCAAAACAATGAATGAAATAACACATCATTGAATCATAATAAGAGGAAAGAACCTTCTGAGATGAACCAAGCATACCTTTGGCACCTTAGACTAGGTAATAATAACCTTAGTAGGATTTAAAGGTTGGTCACAAATGGACCTTTAGGTTCATTAGAAGTTCACAACTATTCCACTTGTGAGTCCTGCTTAGAAGGTAAGATGACCAAAAGGTCTTTCAAGGCGAAGGGGTATAGGGCTAAAAAAGTGTTAGTGCTAGTTCATTCTAACTTGTGTGGATCTATGTCTATTCAAGCGAGATGAGACTTCAAGTATTTTGTGATGTTCACAGATGATTACTCGAGGTACGGATACATTCACCTAATACGCCACAAGTCTGAGGGTTTTGGCAAGTTCAAAGAGTATCGCGAAGATATGAAGAAACATCATGGTAAGAGTATCAAGACACTATAACTTTCGGGCAAATTCAAAGACTATCTTTTAGAGGTAGGAATTCAGTCTCAGTTATCTGCATCTGGCACATCCCAGAAGAATAGTGTAGCAGAACGGAGAAATAGAACTCTTATGGAAATTGTTAGGTCGATGATGAGTTATTGTGAATTAGCTAATTCATTTAGGGGATTTGCCTTAGAAATAGTGGCTTACATTATTAACCTTGTACCATCTAAATCCGTATCTTCGACCCCTACATAGTTATGGACGGGGCGCAAGCCCAGTTTAAGGCATCTAAGAATTTGGGGTTGCCAACACATGTGCTTATGGTAGATACAGGTAAATTGGATTCAAGAATAGAAGTAATGTTGTTTGTAGGATATCCTAGAGGAACAAAAGGAGGTTTATTTTATAGTCTTGAGGAAACCATTTTCATGCAGCAACCAGAGGGATTCATTGAAAAAGGCCAAGAGCATAAGGTATGCAGACTTAAGAGGTCTATTTACGGACTTAAGTAGGTATCCAGATCTTAGAACATCCAGTTTGATGAGGTAATGCAGTCCTACAGATTTACTCAGTGTCTGGATGAGCAATGTGTATATCGCAGACGTGATGGAAACGCGGTGGTGTTTTTTGTGCTTTACGTAGATGGCATTCTATTGATTGAAAACAACAAGAAAGTGTTATTAGAAGTAAAGGCATGGCTGTTCAAACAATTTGATATGAAGGACTTAGGGGAAGCGGGACATATCCTTGGGATCAAAATAATTCGAGATCGTAGGAAATGTTTTTTAACACTCTCCCAAGCTTCATACATAGATACGATTCTGGCCTGTTTTAACATGCAGAACTCCAAAAAAAGGTTTTCAACATTTCCGAAACGGAGTGCATCTATCTAAAGAACAGTCTCCAAAGACTGTTGACGAGATAGAGGCCATGAAGAAAATTCATTATCCTTCGGCAATAGGAAGTCTCATATATGCCATGTTATGTACGAGGCCTGATACCTGTTATTGTTAGTTTTGAATACAGAAAAGCTATGGCTTGTATCAAAAACTAATATCCACAGTTGATATATCATTTTGTTTTGGTATAAATTTGTTTCTTTATATCATAGAACTAGATAACGGGGTGTGGACAGACACAGTAGATACCGTTATTGGTTAAAGTATTGATATATAAAAAGTATGCTCATAACCGAGATAGTCTGAACATACTATCGGTATAGGTTATTGTGTGGTTTGGAAATTAGTTTATCTAAACTAGTTTAAATCACACGGATATACCCGGGGCATATTGAGCACGACCAGTTTGGATAGAATTGACTTATACTGATCGGCGTAGTCAATTCGGTCCTAGTATTCCGTCTCTCAATCCCAAGATTGGGACGGGCGTGAGGGTTGGATATCGTATACTTTGATTTGCCAAAGAGTGCGGTCAATTGAGGCCAATACCTCGGTAGGTTAGGTATGCGGTGTTTAGCTTCTCACATGCCGTTGCTAGTCGGAGGAATCCACGTACTGGTTCGCCGGGTTGATGGTGCTCCCGAGATGAGCTCGTAAGGTTATTATACTAAACCCGGCCGTTGAACTTTATGTTCGGTATAATAAAAGGACGAGTGGTACTAATCTCGGAAACCAAGAAGTCGGTGAATTAATTTGTCAGTAAATTGATAAACCGACGAGCGCTAGATCTTTAATGTGGGGAGATAGAATAAAATATAATGGCGTGATATAAAGTCATTTTCGAGCGCTAGTTCCATAATTGGTCCGTTAGTGGTACGACCGATTATGATTTGACTAATCGACAAGGTAAATTAATTAATCCAAAAGGTTTAATTAATATTTAATCGACAAACTTAATTTAGAAATTAATTCTATTTTGAATTAATTAATTCTAAGGGTTCGATTAAATTAAATTAACAAAGTGGGTTAAATAAATTAATTTAAATGGGTCGATTGGAGTTGATTAGTCGGGAAGACTTAGCGGTCAACGAAAGTCAAATTAAAAGGCCTAACTCGAGAGCCGGGCTCCTTAGAAGCTCCTATAAATACAACTTGTTAGGCAAGTCAAGACATAAGAAACTTGAGAGACAAGAAAAAGGCTAATGGGAGAAAGTCTAGTCTAGAGTGAGAACTTTGTCTTTCTCGTCAATTTTTTGCTCGAAGTCGACTAGGATAGCTTTCTTCTTCGAAAAGAAACTCAGCCCATTCAAGTTGGATCAGTTCTTTACCATTTTAACGGGTTGGCCGCTGGATTCCAGTTCTGGGTTTTTCGAAAAACCGCTGCTGTCCGCAAATTATTTCGGCGAGCTGCTGGTTTCGGGGCACTGATCCAGTGGCACTTCCACGTCGATCTCTTCCTTTTTGGTGGGTGATCCGTGGAGTCCGTTGTCTAGATCGTGGCTGGAACCTTCAGCTTTGCTAGCCGGAATTGGTGATCGGGTTTTGAGGGAAATCGGCGGCCAGCCTGTGCAGGAAATTTTCTGGGCAGAATTTTGAGTTTCTTGAGAAGCAAGTTTCTTGGGTTTTCTTCGATTTTCCGTGGGTAACTACGTAGACAGTAGCCCACACTATTTTGGAATTTGTATCGAAGTCATTCTTCGGATTCTTTGTCGAAATTGCGTTAAAGATTGGATTTTTTCTTTAGGCAAGGGACTTTGCTACAAAAGGTATAATCTTTAAATTCTGCTTTTATTAAAGATCGAATCTTTTGTGTCCCGATTAATAAATTAAATAAGTATAAGCCTAGATCCGTTCATGGGTAAACTAATGTGAGCCTGAGCTTGGTCGAAAGCTTCCGATTCTGGAATGCATTGCACGAAAGTGAGGTTTCCGATTTAGCCCGGGCTTGTTCAGTTTTCCTTCATTTATGTCGTTGGCTTTGTAAGTAGATATCAGAGTAACCCCAGGAAAGCTTATTAGGAAGCAGTAAAATGCATTCTCAAGTATTTCCGCAGAACGAGAAACCAAGTGTTGGTCTATCAGGCACCTGAGCTGGTACCCCGAGATTACACAGATTCAGATTTCCAAGGAGACAGGGACAAGAGCAAGTCTACCTCAGGGTATGTGTTTACTTTGGGAGTTGGAGCCATAGTTTGGTGGAGTGTCAAGCAAAAAATACTTGGTGGACTCTACAATGGAGGTTGAATATGTTGTCGCATCAGAAGTAGCGAAAGAAGCAGTGTGGCTCAAGAACTTCCTAGTGGACTTAGATGTGATTCCTGGTTTGCAAAAGTTTATCACAGTGTATTGTGATAACAACAGTGCAGTAGCAAACTTGAAGAAACCACGAGCCCACAAAGCGAGTAAACATATACAGCCCAAGTACCACCTAATACGAGACATCGTCAAGAGGGAAGACGTGGTAGTGGCTAAGATAGCATCAGAGGATAACCTTGCAGATCCGTTCACGAAGACATTGACTTCAAAAGTCTTTGAGGCTCACGTGGAGGGCATGGGGATCAGATACTTAGGAGAGCCATGACAATTTTTCTAGATATATAGTAGAGTGTATAGAGAAATGTAGTTGTATACTTAAAGCACAGCTTAAGTATTAGTGGGAGATTTTTAGAGTTGAATACATAAGCTATGCTTGTATTGTACATTTTTCTAGTTAATATATCAATTTATGTTTTGGTTATAGTTTATTCTGCATCATTTGTCCATTTACATTATGTAGTTAGATGATGAGGTGTCTTGTGTGACACAGTAGATTTCATCATTGGTTAAAAGACAAAATATATAAATGAGGTTCGTAACCGACACAGTTTTGGACAAACTGTTAGTTTAGGTTATTATGTGATTCGGATAATTGGTTTGTCTAAACTGAT
Organism: Knoxia roxburghii; assembly: GCA_030378225.1. NCBI lineage: Eukaryota > Viridiplantae > Streptophyta > Magnoliopsida > Gentianales > Rubiaceae > Knoxia > Knoxia roxburghii. The sequence continues at coordinate 34,959,809 of CM059415.1, read as the reverse complement.
TGAATCATATAGATATGCCCGGGGCGTATTGAACTTGACCATTTAGAATGATTTGTCTTGTACTGATTTAATAGACAAATCATTCTTTGTATTATATCTCTTAATCCCTAGACTCGAGCAGGTATGAGGATTAGACATAGTGTACTTTGATCTGCCAATGGGTGAGGTCAATTGTGGCCAATAGTCTCTGTAGGTTGGGTGCGCATGTTTAGTTACTCGTTTTGCTGCTTCTTGTCAAAAGGAAACCATGTATCGGTGCATCCGGGGTGATGGTGCTCCCGAGATGATCTCGTTATGTTTATTATACTAAACCCAGCTGGTGGACTTATATCCGGTATAGTAAAAAGGTCGAGTGTACTAGTCTCAGAATTAAAGAAGTTAATTAATTAATTTCTCAGTAAATTAATAAATTAACGAGTACTATATCTTTGATGTGGGGAGATTAAGAATAAATTACTTAAGTTGTTCCGGAAGCAATTCTGGTGTAGGATGGTAGTGCCAAAATTAATCCGTTAGTGGTACGATTAATTTTGTAATGGGTTAGTTGAATAAGTATAATTCATTATTTAATTAATTATTCCTAAGGGTTAATTAAGTAATTAACAAATTGAAATTATTTAATTAATTAAATAAGTCTTAAGTTTTAATTAGAATTGGGAAATCCTAGAGATTAGGAAATCTAATTGGATTTGGTTTATCCTATAGATTAGTTACCTAATTGGATTTGGAAACTAATTAATTACCTAAACCCATTAGGAAGACCAATCCTGAACCAACTTGGGGTCCCTCCTGTAACTCTATATATAGACAAGGGATTAGCTATTCAACACACACAATTCAATAGTTTTCAAGACAAGAAAACTTAGAGAGATCAATATTTTCTCTCACCAACGGCGAGTGAGCTGATTTCTAGGGTCCTAGGTGGCATGTGCACTTCATGCGCTAAGGGCAGTGGTTGCAGAGTTTTTCAGTGACCCAGTTGTGTTGATTGCTTATCAATTGGTTGCTGGATCGTTGCCTACACAACGTGCAATCAAAGTCTTGAGGCATACAAGCGATCACCTGAGTTTACGCTTCAATAGGTAATTCTAATACTTCCACTTTTAATTAAGAATTTATTTGTTGTGTGATAAATCGAATAAGTAAAAACCAAGATCCTACGCAATGTTAGTTTAAGCAACGATTGAAATAGCGATTGTGCTAGTGTCTAGACCCGGTCAGAGATTCTGATTCCGGAATGCGTAGCACGAAAGTGAGTTTCTGACTGGGCCCGGGCAGATAATCTTTCAATTAGTATCAGAGCCAGGTTTTTGGGCTTTGTGCTTATTCGATTTATTACATTGTTTTATTTGCTGGTGGTTAAGAAATCCCAACTATTATTGTTACGTTTGTATGGGATTTAATTAAACTTCAGGACATATCTGGATTTGATTTTATTATGAATGTTTGTAATAGTATAACCACATGTTGTAAGCCATGTAAGATTAGATAAGATCTGTAGTAGGATTTTTTCTATGTAATTTTGATTTTTTAATTTTCCTAGATAGCCTTGTAGTAGGAGAATTAAATTTTGTAACCGAATCCGTTAAGGTGGGCAACTTGAATTCGTGGGTTTTGGGTTATCATTAATTCATAGAAGCCCAGAAAAACACAAAACGAATTACAAGAAGACCAAATAACGTAGAAGAAGCGAATGAGGAATCGAAGGGAAGGGGTGGCACCGGTGACGACTCACCGGTGGAAGCCGCCGCCAGCAACCGACAGAAAACAACAACACTGCTGCCGCGCAGCGCAGTAGATTTTCTGCGCCAGCTCGCAGCAGCAGGCCTAGTAGTTGCTGCGCGTAGCAACTGTTGCACGCTACTGGGCCACCGTGCGGCCCGTTCGGGTCGCATTTTGGCCCGTTTTTCCTCCAGATTTCATTTTTTAAAGATCAAGACTCTATCCATCGAGTTACGTGGCGGGACACAAAATCAAGGCAGAAGATGGTTCGCATTTATTTCCCGTATTTATAGTTTTAATTTTTTCTGCTTTAATTTTTGTGCTGTATTTTAGATGCATGATTTTAAAGCATGATGGTTTTATGTTTGCATATAACTTAGGGTTAGTTAATTGCATGTTAAAACCAAAAAAACCCTAAATTTAGAAATCTAAGTGGGAACGAGTTGGTTTAATATCCCTGTGGCCACCATTACGAGTTCATATGCGATGTGGGTGAACTTGCGCGTTAGTATTAGGGCCTTCCTCCATTCGGATGAGTCCAAACACAAGATCGCTAGATTATGAATTTCTGAGTAAGATGACTAGAGTAAGTTTAACTAGGAGAAATACGATACCCTCTCCATCTGAGGTGCACTATCCTGAGGTAACGAACTCTGAAGTCACGTAATGGCACACGCATAGTGTATGATTTGTAGTATTCCTCCCATTGAGGTTACGCTGCTTATTTGTACGGCTAAAAGCACCGACTACTAATTACATTGATCAATACATCATTTGGTCAGATAGTGTAGTTAATAAACTTGGTTCTTCTCAAACGAATGTGGGTTAGCGTAAACGTCCACACTATCGTGGCTTGCGAGAATCCCGGTGAATGAGATGTTGGTGAATTAAAATTATTGCTTTGAGAGAAGTCAATAATTATTAAAATTTTCTTGTTTTATTCAAAATTCTAGGATAAACACTAAAACATTGTCTTTTTATTTAATTTACAGTTTTATGGCATTCAACCATTTAGTTACTATATTGAAAGACAACAAACTTACTGGTCCTAACTATGTCGACTGGAATCGTAACTTGTTCATTGTCCTGACGGCTGTGCAGTACAAGTTTGTGCTCACCAAAGTCTGTCTAGATGTGCCAAATGATGATTGTCCTCAAGAAGATAGGGATGTCTATGCTAGGTGGAGAAAAGAGGATGAGATGGCGGGGTGTTACATTCTGTCCTCTGTATCGAATGTTCTGTAGCATCAGCTTCATCCCATGGTCTTTGCCTTTAAAATAATAGCTCACCTAAGAGAAATGTTCGCTCATCAAGGCAGGACAGTGAGGCAAGTAGCCACGAGGACGTTAATGAACACTAAAATGGCTGAAGGTGGGTCGATGAGAGATTATGTGCTTCACATGATCAGTAACATCAACGAGATAGAGGTGTTGGGAGGTGAAATTGACCCAGAAAGTCAGATAGATATCATCCTCCAGAGCTTACCCTCTAGTTTTGAGCAGTTTCGGGTCAACTATAACATGAATCAAAGAGTTTACACTCTACCCGAGCCCTTAACTGATTTGGTGTCGGCCGAAGGCATCTTCCATGAGAAGAAGCAAGCTTTGGTAACAGTGAAGGCTTCAAGGTCTTCTTCTGCACCTAAAGGCAAAAAGAATAAAAAGAAAAAGAATGCCAAGAAACTTACTGCTAAGCCTGAAATCACAAAGAAAGTGCGGGAAAACGGGACACTGGAAAATGGATTGTCCAAAGCCTAAAGGTACGATAGTTTTTGCCCTAATTACTAAGATATGTTTAATGGTGATTCCCACAGATACTTGGTGTGTGGATTCAGGTGCCACTGATCATGTTTGTAATTCTTTGCAGGGGTTCCAAGTAACCCGAAAGCTTAGAGAGAGCAAGTTGGACATTTACTTGGGTGACACTACAAGAGTGTCAGTAGAAGCAGTGGGAGTAGTTACTCTAATTTTTTAGAAGTCTAGATTAGAGTTAGTTATTTGTCTTTATGTACCGAGTTTTAGAAAGAACCTTGTTTCAGTTTCTAAACTCTTAAAGAATGGTTATAAGTTTATTTTTTCTGATGATTCTATTATTATTATAAAAGATGGAAAACTTATTTGTTTTGGTTCATTCGCAGAAAATTTTTCTATAATTAAATCAAACTCCCCTATTGTGCAAAATATAGAAATATATAGCGCATCATCTAACACTAATAAGAGAAAACAGCCTTCTGAATTGAATCAATCTATCTTTGGCATCTCAGGCTAGGTTATATAAACCTTAGTAGGATTCAGTGGTTGGTCAATGATGGAACTTTAGGTTCATTAGAGATTGACAGTTATTCAACCGGTGAATCTTGCTTGGAAGGTAAAATGACCAAGAGACCCTTTAAGTCAAAAGGTTATAGAGCCAAAGAAGTACTAGTGTTGATTCATTCTAACTTGTGTGGACCGATGTTGGTTAAAGTCATGATATATAAATAAGGCTCATGACTGAGATAGTTTGGACATACTATTGGTTTAAGTCATTATGTGATTCGAAAATTAGTTTGTCTAAACTAACTGAATCATATAAATATGCACGGGGCATATTGAGCATGCCCAATTTGGATTGAATTGTCTTGTACTGATTTAGTAGACGATTCGATCCTAGTATTCTATCACTTAATCCTTATACTTGAACGGGCATGAGGATTAGACATAGTGTACTTTAATCTGCCAATGAGTGTGATCGCTTGAAGCCTATATTCTCGGCAGGTTGGGTGCGCGTGTTTGATTGCTTAGTGTGTCGTTGCTTGTCGAAAAGAAACCATGTACCGATGTGTCCAGGGTGATGATGCTCACGAGATGAGCTCATAAAGTTTATTATACTAAACCCGGCCAGTGGACTTATAAAAGGAGTTGATTAATTAATTTATTAGTAAATTAATAAATTGACAAGTACTATATCTTTTACGTGGGGAGAATAACAAATAATTAAATTGGTTGTTTCGAAAGGAATTCTTGTTTGAGCGGTGATTCTATAATTAATCCATTAGTGGTATAATTAATTGTGTTGTTGGGCTAATTGTTAAAGTGAATTAATTATTTAATTAATTAGTCATTGGTCAATTAGTAAATTGACAATGTGGATTTAATTAATTAATTCTTAGTTCAATTAACAAATAGAAAATCCAAGAATTAGGTGACCTAATTGGGATTTGAAAACTACTAAAACCGAAGCCCAACAAGAAGCCCTAACTCATGTTGGATTGTGTTTAGGCATTTAATTCTAAATTAAATGGCGGAATTCCTAAACACTAAGGATTCGGGTCTTACCCTCGACGCGTAATCGGTTGTGCAGTCGCCTGGATCCTTTGGGAAGATTGCGTTCACCACCAAAGAACAATTCACGCGAATTGTCTCTACGTTCTTGCACTGGAGTTCTCTCAGAACCGGTGCTAGCCCCAAAATTTGCCTGTTTTAAGAGAAAACGTTTTTCTCTGGGAAGAATAGTTTTTTTTGGAAGAGCGTCTGTTCCTGAAGTCTGATAGTCAGTTTTTTTTAAAAAAAACTTTAAACGTCTATTTAAAACTGAGTTTGTTAAAACCTTTTTAACAGACTCCAGATACTTCTCTGATTTGAGAAGTATCTGTTTTAATTAATAATAAATAATAAATAATTAATTATTTACTGAGTTGGGTTTAACCAACACCATGGATCAACCCATTGATCCATGGATCAGGCTGATGGGTCAAGAACCTTAATTCACAATTAGGTCCCTTGATTTATCAGCTCAACTCAATTCTTCCCAGGTAATTAATTAACTTTTAATTAATACCATAAAACTCTTCAATAATATTTAATTAAACCATTTAATTAAATATTATCTATTTAAGCATAACTCTTATATTTGTTACAGGCAATTTAATTAATTCTGAATCATCGAACTCATTTATGTGCGATCCTGTAGGCCCATTCCAAATTGACAATGAATAAATTAATCTCATTAATTAATCCATAAATCATTAGTGGTCTCTAGCAAGACATAATGACTACACAATTCAGAACGGAGGGTCGAATGGTGATTCAACACAACCTTCCGAGTATACTACGTAATGTCCTCTACACTGATATCTAGTTTAGCATAAGGCATGGAACCAATCATCCTTATATAGCTAAACGTTTTACTTGATCTCTTAGTGATACTGAACTTAATCAAGCAAATGATAACCCTTATCATTTCTTGGGCACGGCCATGCACTTCTCAGTTTACTATCAAGCGGCCAAGATATCATCTCTCATTTAAGAGGGACTTGTAGTCCCATCACTTCACCTACATACCTTAGCGTGACTCATAGTGTACCCAATCATACCCGTACTTGGCAACCTGTTACGGTCCCGTTAGGCATATGTCAAAGCACACTCTAATTCACCTAAGACTATGCAGTGATTTCTGGTCTAAGGATCCTCGTACGAGTACTACTCAAAAGAATCACTCATGATCTAAAAGTCCATGGAGTGTTTCTTTTTGGCGGATCGATTTCAAGAAATTCAATATGCACAAAAATATAATTTCATGAAATTAACTCATCAGATAAATAATCAATCAAACTGCAGATGTCTTATTTACATAAATAACCCTCAAAGTTTATTTATATAAATAGCCCTAAAAAGGGCACATACACCAACAATCTCCCACTTGCCCGTTGAAGGGCTATGTCCTAAACTGTTTAAGACCAAGCTCTATTACATGTCTATCAAACTTTGACTGTGGTAGAGCTTTTGTGAGAGGATCTGCTACATTGTCGTCTGACCCTATTTTGCATACTTTCACATCTCCTCGATCAATGATCTCTCGGATGAGGTGAAACCTTCTGAGTATATGTTTGGTTTTCTGGTGTGACCGAGGCTCCTTAGCTTGTGCGATGGCCCCGTTATTGTCACAGAAAAGTTCTATCGGATCTTGGATACTCGGTATCACTCCGATGTCTAACACAAACTTTCTCAACCAAACAGCTTCCTTTGCAGCATCTGATGCAGCAATGTACTCAGACTCTGTTGTAGAATCGGCTATTGTATCTTGCTTTGAGCTTTTCCAAATTATTGCACCGCCATTCAGACTAAACACGTAGCCTGATTGTGACTTCATGTCATCTTGGTCTGTTTGGAAAGCAGCATCAGCGTAACCTTGTACAGTGAGTTGTTCTTGTCCTCCATACACTAGCATTAATCCTTTAGTTCTTCATAAGTACTTTAGGATTGCTTTGACTGCAGTCCAATGATCTGTTCCTGGATCTTATTGGTATCTGCTAGTCATGCTCAGTGCATGTGCGACATCCGGGTGGGTACATAACATGGCATACATGATAGATCCTATTGCCGAAGCATATGGTACTCTACTCATTGTATCCCTCTCCTCTCTTATTGAAGGACCTTGGTTCTTCTTCAAGAGAAGGCCATGTCTAAAGGACATAGGGAGAGTCGCTTGGCCCATCATAGATCGAACCATATCTAATAAGGTCCGATTCCTTCTCTCCGATACACCATTCCATTGAGGTGTTCCTGGTGGAGTCAGCTGTGAAACAATTCCACACTGTTTTAGATAGTCATCAAACTCATCACTAAGGTATTCACCTCCCCGATCGGAACGAATAGCCTTAATCCTTCTATCTAACTGATTTTCTACTTCGTTAGAGAAGGCCATGTCTAAATGGTACCTTACCATTTTTAGAGTTAGACATATTGAATCTTTTTAATATCTTGTCTATGTACCCTTCTTGACTTAGTCCTAGAAGCCTTTTTGACCTATCTCTATAGATCTTGATACCTAGTATCATTTCGGCTTCTCCTAAGTCTTTCATAGAAAATACAGTCCCCAACCATTGTTTGATGTCTTTCATCATGGGAATGTCATTTCCTATGAGTAGGATGTCGTCCACATATAGGACAAGGAAAACTATCTTGCTCCCACTAACCTTCTTGTAAACACAAGGCTCATCTTCAATCTTTATGAAGCCGTAACCTTTTACTGCCTCGTCAAAACGAAGATTCCAACTCCGAGATGCTTGCTTTAGTCCATAGATGGACCTCTAAAGCTTGCATACACGATTTGGATGCTCTTGATCGATGTATCCCTCGGGTTGTTTCATATAAACATCTTCGAGTAGGTTTCCATTCAGGAAAGCTGTCTTAACATCCATTTGCCATATCTCATAGTCATAATATGCAGCTATGGCGAGCATAGTCCGAATGGACTTGAGCATCACGACAGGGGAGAAGGTTTCATCATAGTCTATACCATGAGTCTGTCTGAAACCTTTAGCCACTAGTCATGCCTTGAAGATCCTGCCAGGTTTCAACTTGAAAATCCACTTGCAATCGACAACCTTTGCCTGAACAGGAGGATCAATCAAAGTCCAAACTTTATTGTCCCTCATGGATTGCATTTCAGATTCCATTGCTTGTAGCCATTTATCTGAATCTGGACTTTCTAAAACCTGTTTGTAGTTCACGGGCTCATTAGAGTCCACCAAGATCAAATCTTGATCGTCAGTCACGAGAAATCTGTATCTCTCGGGTTCATGACGAGATCTACTAGACCTTCTAGGTTCTTGTGTTGTTGACTCAGGCTGCTCATCTTCATGAGTTCCCATGTCAACTTCCATCTCAGTTTCTGTAGATCGTTCTACATTCTCTTGTGGATCTGGAACTTCTCCGAGTTCTATTCTACTCCCACTATCTTTCTTGTAGAGAAAATCTTTCTCTAAGAAAGTGGCTCCTCTAGCAACAAACACTTTGTTCTCAGTTGGATTGTAGAATTGATATCCTTTAGTTTCCTTAAGATATCCCACAAACAGGCATTTGTCAGTTTTAGGTTCAAGCTTATTACTTTGTAAACGCTTTACATGAGCTTGACAACCCCAAACTCGTAGATATGACATATAGGGTTTTTTACCCGTCCACATCTCATATGGAGTCTTATCTACTGCCTTAGATGGAATACGATTTAGTAAGTAGGCAGCTGAAAGGAGCGCATAACCCCAAAAGGACATAGGGAGAGTCGCTTGGCCCATCATAGATTGAACCATATCTAATAAGGTCCGATTCCTCCTCTCGGATACACCATTCCATTGAGGTGTTCCTGGTGGAGTCAGCTGTGAAACAATTCCACACAGTTTTAGATAGCCATCGAACTCATCACTAAGGTATTCACCTCCCCGATCAGAGCTAATAGCCTTAATCCTTCTATCTAACTGATTTTCTACTTCGTTTTTAAACTCTTTGAACTTTTCAAAAGTTTCATTTTTATAACTCATTAAGTAGACATAACCATATCTACTATAGTCATCGGTAAAAGTCAGGAAGTATTCAAATCCACCTCTGGCTTGTGTGCTCATCGGTCCACATACATCTGTATGTATTAGAGCCAATAGCTCACTAGTCCTCTCGCCTTTCTTGCTGAAAGGACTCTTCGTCATTTTGCCTTGCAAACAGGGTTCACATGTGTCATAAGATTCAAAATCAAATGACCCAAGAACTCCATCCTTATGAAGTCTTTGAACTCGCTTCTCATTTGCATGGCCTAGACGGCAATGCCACAGATATGTTGGACTTAAATCAGATTGAATTAATTTGGCTTTCTTTTCAATGTTATAAACCGGTTTCTCTTGGGTCAAATCCAAGATATATAGGCCATTGCACAAATTTGCAACTCCGTATAAAACATCTTTTTGATATAAAGACAACGATTTATTACCAATAATAAAACGAAATCCTTTAATATCCAAACAAGAGATTGAAATAATATTCCTACTCATAATAGGCACATAATAACAATTCTCTAATACAATGTTTAAACCGGAAGGCAAAGACAAAATGTAATCTCCAACTTCAACGGCTGCAACTCTTGCCCCGTTGCCTACTCGGAGATCTACTTCGCCTTTCTTTGTCATCCTTGTATTGCTCAGTCCCTGCACATCAGTACAAATATGAGCCCCACATCCGGTATCTAATACCCATGAGGTGGACATAGAAAGATTAATTTCAATAACAAAGATACCTGAAGCCGAAGGATTCTGTTTCTTCTCTTCAAGAAACAGCTTGCAGTTTCTTCTCCAATGCCCCTTCTGATTGCAATGGAAACATACTGCGTCATTCTGAGCATTTTTCTTAGCAGGAGGAGTTTGAGGCTGAGCCTTAGGAGCAGTCTTACTGCGAGGCTTCTTGTTTTCAGCAACTTTTGCCTTGCCTTTAAACTTTCTCTTGTTGGCCTTACCTTTTTCCACAACAAGTACTGGCGTTGCCTTCCGAAGGGTCTGCTCAGTATTTTTAAGCATTCCATGGAGCTCAGGAATCGTCCTCTCCATGTTATGCATGTTGTAGTTCACCACAAAGTCATTGTAATCATCAGGCAAAGAAGCCAAGATGATGTTAATGGCTAACTCTCTAGAAAGAGGTGCATTTAATCTCTCTAGGGTATCAATATACCCCTTCATCTTGATCAAATGCGTGCTTACTGACGAACCCTTCGCCATCTTGCACGAGATTAATGCTTTTATCGTAACGAACCTTTCGTTACGGGCTTGTTCACCAAACATTTCCGTTAGTGACACATAAATTTGGAACGCTTCCGAATTCATGAATTGTTTCTGAAGCTCGCCTGACATAGTCGCGAGCATCAGACATGTCACGTCATCGGAATCACTTTTCAGCTTTTCCCATGCTCATTGAACCGCAGTCGTAGCATTTACTGGTGGTTCAGGTAAAGCAGCGTCTAAGATATTTAGCTTCCTTTCTTATTTGAGAACGATTCTCAAGTTTCTTTCCCAATCTAAGAAGTTTGGACCAACAAGCTTTTCTTTGTCCAAAATGCTTCTTAGAGTGAGATTAGATGTATTAGTGCTAGTAGATGCCATTTCTACAAAAGAAAATGCAAAATATTAGAATGAGTTTTAAAATATTTTCCACAATAGCCAAAATTGAAATCCCAACCAATTTTGTGTTGGTGCTAGATTGTGGGCCGAAAATCCACAAAGAATCAACCCCAGTCTTGCTTTGGCAAGTATCGTAGGGATTGGGCTCTTTTGGTAGGCAACGTTCAAATCACATCTCTATGTAATTTAACGATTTCCAATTGCATCACTATGCAACTTTTCGGTGATAGGATGAACATTCCAAATGTTTGACACCATCCTATCTTTGCAAAATTAATCCCTAGTCAACTTATCGGGTCAAGCTAGGATTAATTTTCCCAAGTTAAACCATCCCTCAAGGCATCACATCAATAGACACCCACACAGTTTTTCCACAACAAGTGGTAGTGATAAAGTTGAGCATCTAATACCCAAACAGTTTTTCCACTTATTAATGGTAGTGATAAAGTTGGGCACTATTATGTAACAACCCGCCGCACGAAGAAAACCTGAGGCCCTTGGGCTCTCCAAGTCCACCAGACGTTCAACGCTCAAGCGGGCCCTCAAGTATGGAAGCAAAATCTTGGGTTTTTGGGATTTAAGTTTGATCGGCTTAACATGCATTGTCGTTTTCATTCATTCACAAAACATAAAATTGCGGAAAGGCGATGAATTGGGCTCTAATCTATTACAGGGCCTTTTAAAGGAAAAAAACTCTTTTTGGGCCTCCAATTTGGGCTTCCGTTCCTGGGTTCCACCATGGACTTCTTTGGAACCTCCTTTTGGGCCTAACTATTACATAATTATTTAATAGGCACGCAGGCCCAATTTTAAAATGGGTCGCAGGCCCAAAAATTTAAATAATAAATTTTAAGCCCAATTCATGCATAGAAAAACACACAAATGCATATGCTTCATACAAGCCAATTTTATTAAGCCGAATTATTTAATTAGGGATTGTGTAACTCTTACACTATTAAAATTGATCGTGTCATGATCAATTTTAATCAATCCTATGTTCATTCATTTTAATCGAATGATGCATAGTCATACCAATAATGCGTGCAATTATTTAAACATTTTAAATAAATAACACATTATTTCGAAAATGAATAAATAAATAAAACATAATAATTAATTAACTAATCTTATTATTTATTTATTCATTTAATTATCTAATTTTATTAAGATAATCTTCCTAATTTTAAAATTTAAATATTTCTAATTATCCTAATCTCATTAAGATAATTATTCAAAATTTTAAATTTTAAAAGATAAGAATTAAATCTAAATCTAATCCTATCTTATCTTAATTTAAAATTTGATAATATCTTTTAATTTATCCTAAATCATAAATTAAAATTTTATCAAATTTTAAAATTCAGAAAATTAAGTTTTTCTGAAAATTTTGGGGCAAATCTATAATTTACAAAACATCTCAGGCTAGGGTTTTAAGGATTAAAACTGCTGGGGTTGTTTTTGCAAATTTTAAAACAATTTTTAAAACTTTTGCATTTTCGGGATTTTGGAGTGCGGTGGGGCAAACTGGTCATTTCAGCCCAATTAGGGCACCAGCCCCCCGCCTCCTCCTTCTTCTTCCCCGATTTGCTGCCGGCGTCGCTGCTCGGGTTTTTCCGGGGAACACTTCGCCTTTTCCGGCGCTGATCACAGCGCCGGACGTCGTCTCTTTGCCCCGGTTCGACCCCGATCAAATCGAGGCCCACATCGGCAGTTCATCGACTGGTGAAACCCGCGACCAGCCTTCGAAAACTCTGTCGGTGCAATTTTCGTCATTTCGTTTCCCCGCCCCCGGCGCGAGGAACATTTCCCCGGCCCTCGACAGCGGTCTTCCTAACCGACATCAAATGTCGATCGAAGGAAGACCAGTAGCGATTTGGAGAAGAAGTATCTCGTTCTCCGCCCGTCATCGTCGAACCCAGCGGCCGCTTCGATAAAACCAAAGCAACCCGCCAACATGGATTCCGGCGAAACGGACGACCCAATCACCTGCAAACCAAAACGGGGAAAAACACAGCATCCCAGCAACTAGTTTAATCCAAAACAAGCTCTCAAAAACCCCAAAACCGAAAAATTCTTCCCGGCGAAGCGGGTTTGTCAAACCCAGAAAAATTTTTCAAAACCAACCATTCAACAAACGTTTTGTAATGAAACAAGCCCGAAATAGTTTCCTATGAAGGAAAGAACAAAAACGCACAAAAATTCAGGCCAAAAAAAACAAGTTTTGAGCATTTTCGTTTTTCCGGCCGGGCGGAAAATCGCTCCGGCGACCTTACCCAGAAAACCGGCGACCCTTGAAGCAGCAACATTTTTTTTCTTAAAACCGTTTTTCAAGAAAAAAACTTATACCCAATTTTCTTAACTCTTTTTGTTTCAATTAAACCATTTTTAATTAAAACAAAATTAACCTCGCTCTGATACCACTGTTGGATTGTGTTTAGGCATTTAATTCTAAATTAAATGGTGGAATTCCTAAACACTAAGGATTCGGGTCTTACCCTCGACGCGTAATCGGTTGTGCAGTCGCCTGGATCCTTTGGGAAGATTGCGTTCACCACCAAAGAACAATTCACGCGAATTGCCTCTACGTTCTTGCACTGGAGTTCTCTCAGAACCGGTGCTAGCCCCAAAATTTACCTGTTTTAAGAGAAAACGTTTTTCTCTAGAAAGAATAGTTTTTTTTGGAAGAGCGTCTGTTCCTGAAACCTGATAGTCAGTTGTTTTTTAAAAAAACTTTAAACGTCTATTTAAAACTGAGTTTGTTAAAACCTTTTTAACAGACTCCAGATACTTCTCTGATTTGAGAAGTATCTGTTTTAATTAATAATAAATAATAATTAATTAATTATTTACTGAGTTGGGTTTAACCAACACCATGGATCAACCCATTGATCCATGGATCAGGCTGATGGGTCAAGAACCTTAATTCACAATTAGGTCCCTTGATTTATCAGCTCAACTCAATTCTTCCCAGGTAATTAATTAACTTTTAATTAATACCATAAAACTCTTCAATAATATTTAATTAAACCATTTAATTAAATATTATCTATTTAAGCATAACTCTTATACTTGTTACAGGCAATTTAATTAATTCTGAATCATCGAACTCATTTATGTGCGATCCTGTAGGCCCATTCCAAATTGACAATGAATAAATTAATCTCATTAATTAATCCATAAATCATTAGTGGTCTCTAGCAAGACATAATGACTACACAATTCAGAATGGAGGGTCGAATGGTGATTCAACACAACCTTCCGAGTATACTACGTAATGTCCTCTACACTGATATCCAGTTTAGCATAAGGCATGGAACCAATCATCCTTATATAGCTAAACGTTTTACTTGATCTCTTAGTGATACTGAACTTAATCAAGCAAATGATAACCCTTATCATTTCTTGGGCACGGCCATGCACTTCTCAGTTCACTATCAAGCGGCCAAGATATCATCTCTCATTTAAGAGAGACTTGTAGTCCCATCACTTCACCTACATACCTTAGCGTGACTCATAGTGTACCCAATCATACCCGTACTTGGCAACCTGTTACGGTCCCGTTAGGCATATGTCAAAGCACACTCTAATTCACCTAAGACTATGCAGTGATTTCTGGTCTAAGGATCCTCGTACGAGTACTACTCAAAAGAATCACTCATGATCTAAAAGTCCATGGAGTGCTTCTTTTTGGCGGATCGATTTCATGAAATTCAATATGCACAAGAATATAATTTCATGAAATTAACTCATCAGATAAATAATCAATCAAACTGTAGATGTCTTATTTACATAAATAACCCTCAAAGTTTATTAACATAAATAGCCCTCAAAAGGGCACATACACCAACAACTCAAGCCCACTTAAGGTCTCTCTTAACTCTATAAATAGACACAAGGGGTTAGCAATAACAATACACAAAAGTCATAATTGTCAAGACATAAAACTTAGAGAGAAGCTCTAAGAATAATCTAGTGAGAGGAGAGAGAAAGTTGGCTCGAGTTTTCCTAAGCTAGCGGCGGCATCTCCCTTTTTGGTCGACAGCACTCGGGGTTGGCGACAGCGCATGATACGACATCGACACATGGATAACCGGGGTGGTCGGCAGTGAGTTTTACAACAGTCTGGGCAACAACGCAGTTAGCAGATTCCGGGCAGGCGGCAAAAATCTTGAGAAGATTTTTGGTGCTATTTTTCTGTGGTTGTTGATCTGTTGGTTCGGTAGATAGTTGCCCACACAACTTCCAGATCTGTCTAGGAGTCATACAAGAGAATTCATAAGGGACACGCTTCGAGAGTTGATTTCTATCTTTTCGTGTTTATTAGTTATCGTAATATTATTGCGTGACAAATCGAATAAGGTAAACCAAGATCCCGTGCTCGTGTGATATTTCAAAAGGGGTTTGAAATGAATTACACGAGTATTCGGGTTTGATTGAGAATTCCCAATTCTGGATGTTATTCATGAAAGTGAAATTTTTTATCGAACCCAAGCAGACAATTCCTTCACAAGACTCCATGAGTCTTGTACCAACTTGATCCATTACCTTGAGACAAGTCTAACCAGAGACTATAAAGTCCAAAGCGCTACTTGAGAGGCAACCCAAGTGTTTTTATTTCTTTTCTTCTCATTTTCTAGATTTTTGATTTTTAGATTTCTCAAATGACATATGTTTTGATGTGGATTGTGAGAATATTGATTTGGAGCATGTTTATATGTTGTAGGTATAGGTTTTAGCAAGATTGGATAGAGCAAAAAGTAAAAGGATCAAAATTTAGCAATTTTTGTAAAAAGTCAGGATGAGCACCCAGTCAGTGCTTATGAGTCGCCGACCATCGGGCGGCATACAGACGCCTTGCCTTGTCACCGCTAACATCATTGGCACTATCAGCAGAGCCCACCTCCAATACCCAGTTGCAGTGATGTGGCGGATTTAACAATTTATAAACCGGGTACTGTTAGTTTTGAATACCAGAAAGCTATTTGCTTGTATCAAAAACTAATACTCAGTTGGTTAAAGTATTGATATATAAAAAGATTCTCATAACTTAGATAGTCTGAACATACTATCGATATAGGTTATCGTGTGATTTGAAAATTAGTTTGTCTAGACTAATTAAATCATACGGATGTGCCCAGGGCATATTGAGCACAACCAGTTTGGATTAAATTAACTTGTACTGATCGGCGTAGTTTATTTGATCCTAGTATTCTAATCTCTAAATCGCTAGATTAGAACGGGCATGAGAGTTAGATATCGTATGCTTTGATTTTCCAAAGGGTGCGATCAATTGAGGCTTAAATCTCGGTAAGTTAGGTATGCGGTGTTTAGCTTCTTTGCGTGCCGTTGCTAGTCGAAGGAATCCATATACCGGTTTGCCAGGTTGATGGTGCTCCCGAGATGAGCTCGTAAGGCTTATTATACTAAATCTGGCCAGTGGAATTTACGTCCGGTATATTAAGAAAGTCGAGTGGTACTAATCTCGGATACCAAGAAGTCGATGAATTAATTTGTCAGTAAATTGATGAATAGACGAGCACTAGATATTTCATGTGGGGAGAAGGAAGAATAATAAAGTGAGCGCGATGTAAATTCATTTTTGAGCAGTAGTTTCATAATTGGTCAGTTAGTGGTATGACTAATTATGCGTTTGGCTGATCGACAAAGTGAATTAATTAATTCTGAAGGTTTAATTAATTTAATTGACAAAGTGTGTTATATGAAATAATCCTAAGGTGATTAAATTTAATTAACAAAATGAATTAAGAAATTAATTCGAAAGTCTCGATTGGAGTTGATTAGTCTAGGGAAGACTAAGAAGTCAATGAATGTCAAACACCAAGGCCCCACTCAAAAGCCCACTAGGTCTCCTTTGGAGTTGCCTATAAATAGCTAATGTTAGGCACACAAGACATTAAGAAACCTTGTAGGCAAATTAGCCTTAGAGTGAGAAAGACAAGCCTAGAAAGAGAACTTCATCTCCTTCATTGAAGTTTCTTTTTTTGAAGTCGATTTTTTATTTTCTTTTTTGAGAATCTCAAGTCCCGAATCCTAGAAAACCTGAGCCCATTTTTCGTTGCGCCTTAGACAGCTGATCGCAGCTGTTTTGTCCACCGATCGCTGCCGATTGTGAATCCGACGGCGGGTTTAGCAGCAAGCTCCAGGGAGTCTTTTTGTGTGCAATTTTATTTTGGGTTTTGATCCTCTTGTTACGCTGATCCTTTGGCTAGTTCCTTCGGGTTCGCCAAGGTCTAGATCTATGAGTAAAGGTAATTCCTAATGTGGGTTTCCAGATTATGATCAGTTTCCGAGCTAAATCTATTTTTCAGATTTGTGAGTTTCTTGAAGTGGATTTCTTAGATCATGCTATTAGCCACTCCGTAGTTGATTGCCCATGCGATCTCAGAGTTGTTGGAGTCATCCAGAGGATCTTGTAGTGGATTTCGCGGGTTTTCTATATTTGTGAGGGACACGCTTCAAAAATATAATCTTTAAAAGTTTTTGTTTTAATTTAAAGATTCAATTTTTGCATGTTGTTTTAATAGATCAAACTAGTATAAGCCTAGATCCGTTTAGAGAAAATGAATTTTAGCCTGAGCCGAATCGAAAGTCCCCGATTCTGGAATGCATTGCACGAAAGTGAGATTTTCAGTTTAGCCCAGGCTAGTTCTGTTTCAAATTGGTATCAGAGCGAGTGTTTTGGCTTTATACTTATTCGATTTATTACACAGCTTTGTTTTGGCATTGTTATTTTTGCATTGTCGATACATTAACTGGTGGTTATTATTCCCGGCTATTATGGTTGTTTAATTTTCATTCATAAACCCAGGACATGTCCGGGCTCATTTTTTGTTTTTGAATGGAAATGTCTATAATAGTAATTACCACGAGCTGGAAGTCATGTAGGATTAGATAAATCTTGTAGTAGGATTTAATCTAATGTTGTCATTTTAAATTCCTAGAATGCCTTTGTATATAGGAATTTATGTATTATGACGAAGACGTTATTTTGGGTAACTCATATTCGTGGGTTTTGGTTTATCGTAATTTTGGGTAATTCCTAATTACGTAGAAAACTGAGAAAACCCAGATGAATTGAGAGGAATCCAAATAACGAGTTAGAGCGACATGACGGGACGTGTCAACAAGGTGCCAAAGGAATCGAATATAGAGAAGGCCATAATAGTCAGGAAATATTTAATTATATATTTCCCGTTTTATGTCCTTTTCATTGATTGTGTGTTTTTGTCTTTATGCATGAGCAAAAAGAAACCGATTTTAAAAAGTACGTGCAATTAACTAAGGTAGATTATTCGCATAATAAAACTCCAACGGTTTTATGGGTGCAAATATCCATAGTTAAGATATTGCATGTTAAAACATAAAAATCCTCAAATTTAAAAATCTAAGTGGGAGCGGGTTGGTATATATCCCCATGGCTTCTATTACGGATTCATATGATATGTGGATTAGATCTACGCACGGGCCAAGGGCCTTCTTCCCTATGGATAAGTCTTCAATCCCGAGATCACTAGATTGAATTTCTAAAGGGATGACTATAGCGAGTTTAAGTGGAGAAAGTTGTGACACTCTCGCTAACCGATGTGCATTAGTATCCTAGGTAACAAGCTTAGAAGTCACGTAATGGCAAACACTTAGTGTACCGTTTGTAGTATCCCTCCTAAGAGGTTACGCTACTTATGTGTGTGGCTAAAATCATCGATTGTTAATTTCATTGATCATAAGATCGTTGGTTATATAATGAAATTAATGAATTTCAGCTCTTCTCGAATGAATTTGGGTTAGCGTAGACGTTCACCTAACGCGACCTTCGTTAATCCCGGTGTGAGATATATCGGTGGGAGATTATATTGTTTTTTGAGGATATCAATATTTTTGAAAAAAAATACTAAGACTTGACTGTTTATTTTTTCAGTTGTCGATATGTCGTTCAATCCACTTGCTGTCATTTTGAATCAAAACAAACTCACCGATCCTAATTACATTGATTGCAAATATAACCTGGACATTGTCCTTACTACTGAGGGTTACAAGTATGTGCTCATTGAAAAGTGCCCCCCAGTGCCCACTGATGATTCCACTCCCGATGAGAGAGAGGCTCACTCTAGGTGGAAGAAAGCTGATGAGATAACCAGGTGCTACATCTTGGCTTCTATGTCAAGTGTACTGCAGTACCAGCATCAGTTGATGACCTCAGCCTATGAGATGATGCTTAACCTCAGGGAGATGTTCGGACATCAGGGCAGTGTAGCCAAGCAGGCAGCTATCAGGAAACTCATGAATGCTAGGATGGCTGAGGGTACTTCAGTGAGGGATCATGTGCTGGACATGATCAGCGGTATTAATGAGATTGAAGTATTAGGAGGTGACATCGACGGGGAGATCCAGGTTGATATCATTCTCCAGAGCTTGTCTCCCAGTTTTGAGCTGTTTCGATTGATCTACAATATGGGCAAATTCTCATATTCCCTTCTTGAGCTCATGATTGCATTGGTGTAGGCTGAAGGCCTCTTCACTGAGAAAAAGCAAGCTTTGGCTACTGTTGGACTTTCAGGTTCCTTTGTTGGGCTTAATGCTAGGAAGCAAAAGAGAAATAAGGGCCATAAGGTAAGAGCTGATCATGGACCCAAATGAGGTATTGCCAAGAAGCACAAGTCGAAAGGCAAGTGTTTCAGATGTGGCAAAGCAGGACATTGGAAAAAGACTGCTCAAAGCCTTGAGGTATGTGTAATTTCACCTTAGTTACTGAGAGTGTTTAGCAGCGATTCTCACATATATTTGGTGTGTGGATTCAGCCACTAATCATGTTTGTAATTCTTCGCAGGGGTTCCAAATGACCCAGCTGCTTAGAGAGGGTGATTTGCAGGTCCACCTTGAAGATACTACCAAAGTTTCAGTTATTGCAGTGGGAGTAGTTTGTCTTTATTTTTCAGACTTTGTTTTACATTTGAGAGATTGTCTTTATGTACTCAGTTTTAGAAAGAACTTGCTTTCGGTTTCTAAACTGCCTTTGGATGGTTATAAGTGTGTTCTTTCTGATAATTATATTTTTATTAGAAAGAACCACAAACTTATATGTTCTGGTGCATTAGTTGACAATTTATCTTTAATTAAGACAAACTCACCAGTAGTACAAAACACAGAAATCAATAACCCATCATCGAATCATAATAAGAGAAAGGAGTCTTCCCCTTTGAATCAGACTTATCTTTGGCACCTGAGACTGGGTCATATCAACCTTAGTAGGATTCAGAGGTTTGTCAATGATGGGTCTTTAAACTCATTGGATATTGACTGTTTTCCTACCTGTGAGTTCTGCTTGGAGGGTAAAATGACCAATAGGCCTTTCAAGGCAAAAGGATGTAGGGCTAAAGAGGTTTTAGAGTTGATTCATTCTAACTTGTGTGGGCCTATGTCAGTTCGGGCTAGAGGAGGTTATGAGTATTTCGTGACATTCACAGATGACTACTCTAGATAAGGATACATATACCTTATGCACCACAAGTCTGAATCATTTGAAAAGTTCAAAGAGTTTAAGGCTGAGATGGAGAAGCATCTGAAGGAAAACAGAACAAGCCCGGGCTAAATTGAAAACCTCACTTCGTGCAATACATTCCAGAATCGAAAGCTTTCGACAAAGCTCAAGCTCAAATTCATTTACCCATGAACGGATCTAGGCTTATACTTATTTAATTTATTAAATCGACATCTAACGCACAAAGATTACACCTTTAATTAAAAGTGGAAAGATTAAAGGTTATACCTATGAAGCGAAGTCCAACGCAATAAGAAAATCCAAATCTTTAATTGCCAATTCCAAGAGAAATCCAATAGATGACTCCGAGAAAACTTCGAATATTATGTGGGCAATAATCTATCAAAGTGTTCTACCAAAGCCCATGAGAAATCCACAAAGAAAATTCCTCAATTAGATTAAGTCTGCCCAAAAGATCAAACCTTTAACCCAAAAAACTGCTGCCCACTACTTTTCTAGCCAATGAAATCGAACCCACTTCAACTCCGGTCACGATCTGGACAACCGGGATTGTGGATCACCAACCCAAGGAAGAGATCAACACAAACCCAGCTGGATTAAGCACCTCAGAGTGATTAGAAGTGGCTGTCATCTCACAAAAAAAAATGAACAGTACCGTGAACAGTAACATGAACAGTGATTCTGGGCAAAAATTATAAAATCCAGCAGTAGGCAACTCAAAAAATCGATGGGCTATCTAAAAGTTTAAACTTTCAAGCTTAATCTAAATTGAGAAGTGAGAATCCAAGTTCATTTCTGAACGAAAACTCAAAAGGGAAGAGAGTTTCTCTCTAGAACTTTCTCACTCTAAGGAAGACAAATGTCTTGCAGATTTTATTAAGTTTCTTTGGCCTTAAGCTTTTTATTTATAGGGAGCTCTAATGGAGACCTAGTGGGCTTTTGATTTGGGCCTTTTAATTGGACTTTTATTGACCGCTTAGTCTTTCCCGACTAATCAACTCCAATCAACCCATTCGAATTAATTTCTTAACCCACTTCGTTAATTTAATTTAATTGAACCCTTAGAATTAAATAATTCAAATAGAATTAATTTCTTAATTCACTTTATTGATTAAATATTAATTAAACCTTTAGGATTAATTAATTCACTTTGTCGATTAGTTAAATACATAATTAGTCATACCACTATCGGACTAACTATGGAACTAGCGCTCAAAAATGACTTTACATCGTACCACTATTTTTCTTCTATCTCCCCACATTAAAGATCTAGTGCTCGTTGGTTTATCAATTCACTGACAAACTAATTCACCAACTTCTTGGTATCCGAGATTAGTACCACTGAACCTTTTATTATACTGGACATAAAGTCCACCGGCCGGGTTTAGTATAATAGACATTACGAGCTCATCTCGGGAGCACCATCAACCCGGAGAACCGGTACGTGGATTCCTTCGACTAGCAACGGCACATAAGAAGCTAAACACCGCATACCCAACCTACCGAGATATAGTCCTCAATTGACTGCACCCTTTGGCAAATCAAAGCATATGATATCCAACTCTCACGCCCGTCCCAATCTCGGGATTGAGAGACTGAATATTAGGACCGAATTGACTACGTCGATCAGTATAAGTCAATTCTATCCAAACTGGTCGTGCTCAATATACCCCGAGCATATCCACATGATTTAAACTATCTAGATAAACTAATTTCTAAATCACACGATAACCTATACCGATAGTATGTTCAGAATATCTCAGTTACGAGCATACTTTTTATATATCAATACTTTAACCAATAACAGTATTTACTGTGTCTTTCACGCACCCTGTTATCTACTTCTATGATATAATGGAACAATTTAATACTAAAACAAAATGATATGTCATCTGTGGATATTAGTTTTTTATACAAGTCATAGCTTTTCGGTATTCAAAACTAACAGCATCTGGGTAAGAGTATCAAGACCCAATGATCTGATCATGGTGGTGAATACCTCTCTATTGAATTTAGGTCTTATTTGTCAGAGGAGGGTATTCAATCCCAACTGTCTGCACCTGGCACACCCCAGCAGAACGGTGTAGCAGAGATGAGAAACATGACTCTTATGGATATGGTTTGATCGATGATGAGTTATAGTGAGTTACCCACCTCATTTTCGGGTTATGCCTTAGAGACAATGTGTTATCTCCTTAATCTCGTACCATCTAAATCTATGCCTATGATAGCCCTAGAGTTATGGACTGGGCGATAAACCAGGCTGAGACATCTCAGGATTTGGGGTTGTCCAACACATGTGCTTCAGGCATATGCAGGTAAGTTAGATGCGAGATCAAAGGTTATGCTGTTTGTAGGCTACACCAAAGGAACGAGAGGTGGTTTATTTTATAGTCCATATGATCAAAACATGGTGGTAAGCACCAATGCCAGATTTCTTGAGGACGACTATATTTTAGATTACAAGGCAAACAGCAAGGTAGTATTGGAAAAGCTTAAGAGTCAGTTTAGTATTCGATATGCATAAGTACAGGATGATACACCACATAGTACTGCACTCACTATCACAGATGATGCTCTTACACAGGCTGCCCTCATAGTGGGAGGGTTGTCAGACAGCCCGAGAGGTACATGTGTTTTGTTTTTGAATACAGAAAAGCTATTACTGGTATGAAAAATTAATATCCACAGTTGACATATCATTTTGTTTTAGTATTAAATTTGTTCCATTATATCATAGAACTAGATAACGAGGTGTGAAAAGACACAGTAGATATCGTTATTGGTTAAAGCATTGATATATAAAAACAATGCTCGTAACTGAGATAGTCTGAACATACTATCGGTATAGGTTATCGTATAGTTTGGAAATTAGTTTGTCTAGACTAATTAAATCATACATATATGCCCGGGGCATATTGAGCACGACAAGTTTTGATAGAATTAACTTGTACTGATCGGCGTAGTTAATTCGGTCTTAGTATTCTAATCTCTTAATCCCAAGATTGGGACGGGCATGAGAATTAGATATCGTATGTTTTGATTTGCCAAAGAGTGCAGTCAATTGAGGCCTAAATCTCGGTAAGTTGGTATGCGGTGTTTAGCTTCTTGTGTGTCGTTGCTAGTCAGAGGAATCCAAATACCGGTTCATTGGTTTGATGGTGAAGGAAAACTGAACAAGCCTGGGCTAAATCGAAAACCTCACTTTCGTGCAATGCATTCCAGAATCGGAAGCTTTCGACCAAGCTCAGGCTCAAATTAGTTTACCCATGAACGGATCTAGACTTATACTTATTTAATTTATTAATCGGGACACAAAAAATTAAATTTTTAATAAAAGCGGAATTTAAAGATTCTACCTTTTGTAGCGAAATCCCTTGCTTAAAGAAAAATCCAATATTTGTTGCGATTCTAATAGAAATCCAATTGATATCTCCGTAGAAACTTCGAATATTGCGTGGGCAATAATCTATCGAAGTCTACTTGCTTAGCCCACAAGGAAATCTCTCTAATCGGACTCAAAACAAACCAAAAACTGATCACTAACTTGACCCACAATCTACCCACTACTGCCGAAATGGAAAGGTACTGCCTTTCATGAAAACCGCCTGTCCTTCAACCAAATTTCAAGCTACCCACTCGTGATCTAGACAGCCCAAGCCTCGGATCACCAAGAAGAGATCAACAAGACTCAGGCCGAATCAAACGCAATGAGTAGCATCAAAATCGGCTGCAGGAAAATACCGAAGAAAACCGCGCAGCAGCCCTTTGCTGAATTCAAGAAAACCGCGGCAGTAGTAGGTTTTTTTCTGCCCAAAATCCGAGCGAAAGATCTTTCAATTAAGAAAGGAGTGATCTTTGGTTTGAATCCAATATAGAGGAAGTGAGAAATCTGGTTTGTTTTTGAGAGAAAATTCTTGAAGAAAAATTCTCTCTCTTAAACCTTCTCACTCAAGAAAGAAAGAATGAAATGTCTTGCGAGACTTCCTTAGGTTTTCTTGGGCTTCAAGTCTTCTATTTATAGGAGCTCAATTGGAGACCTAATGGGCTCTCGAGTTAGGCCTTTTAATTTGACTTTCGTTGACCGCTAAGTCTTCCCAACTAACCAACTCCAATCGACCCATTTAAATTAATTTATTTAACCCACTTTGTTAATTTAATTTAATTTAATCGAACCCTTAGAATTAATTAATTCAAATAGAATTAATTTCTTAATTCACTTTGTCGATTAAATATTAATTAAACCTTTTGGATTAATTAATTCACCTTGTCGATTAGTCAAATCCATAATCGGTCGTGCCACTATCGGACCAATTATGGAACTACCGCTCGAAAATGACTTTATATCGCGCCATTATATTTTATTCTATCTCCCAACATTAAAGATCTAGTGCTCGTCGATTTATCAATTTACTGACAAATTAATTCACCGACTTCTTGGTTTCCGAGATTAGTACCACTCGTCCTTTTATTATACTGAACATAAAGTTCACCGGCCGAATTTAGTATAATAGATTTTACGAGCTCATCTTGGGAGCACCATCAACCTGGCGAACCGGTACGTGGATTTCTCCGACTAGCAACGGCACATAAGAAGCTAAACACCGCATACCCAACCTACCGATGTATAGGCCTCAATTGACCGCACTCTTTGGCAAATCAAAGCATACGATATCCAACCTAACGCCCCTCCCAATCTCGGGATTGAGAGATGGAATACTAGGACCGAACTGACTATGCCGATCAGTATAAGTCAATTCTATCCAAATTGGTCGTGCTCAATATGCCCCGGGCATATCCGTGTGATTTAAACTAGTTTAGATAAACTAATTTCCAAACCACACAATAACCTATACCAATAGTATGTTCAGACTATCTCGGTTATGAGCATACTTTTTATATATCAATACTTTAACCAATAACGGTATCTACTGTGTCTGTCCACACCCCGTTATCTAGTTCTATGATATAAAAGAACAAATTTATACTGAAACAAAATGATATGTCAACTGTGGATATTAGTTTTTGATACAAGCCATAGCTTTTCTGTATTCAAAACTAACAGATGGTGCTCCCGAGATAAGCTAGTAAGGTTAATTATACTAAACCCAGCCGGTGGACTTTATGTCCGGTATAATAAGAAAGTCGAGTGGTGCTAATCTCAGATACCAAGAAGTCGGTAAATTAATTTGTCAGTAAATTGATGAACCGATGAGCACTAAATCTTTGATGTGGGGAGATAGAAGAATAATAAAGTGAGTGCGATGTAAAGTCATTTTTGAAGGGTAGTTCCATAATTGGTCCGTTAGTGGTACGACTTGTTGGTGTATGTGCCCTAATAAGGGCTATTTATGTAAATAAACTTTAAGGGTATTTATGTAAATAAGACATTTGTCGCTTGATTGATTGTTTATCAAATGAGTTAATTTTATGATAATTATATTCTTGTGCATATCTAATTTCATGAAATCAATCCGCTAAAAGAAACACTCCATGAACTAATAGATTGTGTGTGATTCTTTTGAGCATACTCGTACGAGGATCCTTAGACCAGAAATCACTGCATAGTCTTAGGTGAATTATGGTGTACTTTGACATAAGCCTAATGGGACTGTAACAGGTTGCCAAGTATGGGTATGATTGGGTACACCATGAGTCATGCTAAGATATGTAGGTGAAGTGATGGTACTACAAATCTCTCTTAAATAAGAGATGATATCCATGCCACTTGATAGTAAACTGAGAAGTGCATGGCCATGCCCGAGAAATGATAATTGTTATCATTTGCTCGAATAGAATCAGTATCACTGAGAGATCAAGTAAATTGTTTATCTTAATAAGGATGATGGTTCCATGCCTTATGCTAAACGGGATATCAATGTAGAGGACCGTGCATAGTATGCTTAGAACGGTTGCGTTGAATCATCATTCGACCATCCATTCTAAATTGAGTAGTCATCATGTCTTGCTAGAGGCCACTGATGATTTATGGATTAATCTGTGAGATTAATTTATCCATTGTCAATTTGGAATGGACCTACAGGATTGCGCGTAAGTGAGTTCGAAGATTCTTGACGGTACTAGGTATAATTGTTATACTTAGAAGAATAATATTAAATTAAATAGTTTAATTAAATATTATTGAGAAGTTTTGGGGTATTAATTAATAGCTAATTAATTACTAGGAAGAATTGAGAGAGACTGACAAATCAAGGGACCTAGTTGTAATTGAGGTTCTTGACCCATCAGTCTGATCCATGGGTAAATGGTTTGATCCATGGGTCAAGTAAAACCCAAATGAGTAAAAGTAAAATATTATATTATATTAAATATTTTATTTTAAAAACCACCCAGTGGTTGTGGGATTTGCAAAATAGACTTATTTTGATAAATAGAGTCTATTGAGAGAAAATTGAAAGATAGAATTTTGAAAACAGAAAATAGTTTTATGATTTTCCTCTCTTTTATCTCTCGAAATTTTTCTCTCTTTCTCGCTCTTCAAAAACTTCTTAACAGGAATCTACTAGCATCGAAGAACTCTGGTGCCTGAGAGTAGAGGACGCTTCAAGGAAGTGTTAGAGAAAGACGACGAAACGCCATATTCTCAAAGGAGCCAGGCGACGTGCGCAACTGATTTGGCATCGAGGGTAAGACCCGATCCTTATAGTTTAGGATTCCGCCATTTAATTAGATTAAACGCCTAAACTTAAAATTCAACAGTGGTATCAGAGCCAGGTTGATTTTAATTTAATAAGAATTAAATTAAAATTAAGAATCTGGTTTAAGAAAGAAATTTTTTTCTTTCCGTCAAAGTTTTTTTTTTTTTTGGTCAAGTACCAAAACGAATTGTTGTTTTAAGCTTCAAACTCCGCCGGGTAAACCGGGCTGGTGTTGTGGTTTTTGTTTTCTTGGCTGCCAGATTGTTTGGCCGGATTTAAAATGAATTGAATGGAAATCGGGGTTTCAAAACTTTTTTTTTTCAAAATGGGGTTTCAAAAATTTTAGCCGGAAATTGCTTGGATTTTGGGGTTTTGGTTTTGATCGAAATAATGAAAGACGAAATGGTTCCGTTTTGTTTTGAGCTTTAAAATCGTGGGTTTTTGGTTGATTTTCACCGGAGGATTCTGGGTTTTGTTCTTTTTGACTTGCTGGAAAACCTTTGCTCACCGAAAAATGGATGAACGGATTGGGTTATGTTTATTTATTTTGTTTTGGTTTTTTCGTCGAGAAAATTTGCCGGAAATATTTTGCTGGGCTGGTTTTGTTTTCATTTGCAGGGGAAGCTTTCATCGGAAAAACACCCAAGCCAGACTTGGAGTCTTGGCATGGCATTTTTCGTCGGATTGGCCACCGGGATTAGAGATCGAGTGGATCGATCTCCGGCTTCTCGCGATTTTTGTGTCGAAATGTAACGGGCGAAGAACGGCCAACGGTGTAGGTTGCCGCTGGATATTCTTGGAGTCGTGATTTGTGTTTGGAGACACGACCATCGGAGACATGATCGTTAGAGAATCGAGCCTAGGATGTTTTGGGTATCCTTCGCGAACGTTTCTGGTGAGATCCGCTGCGTTTTCTTTGGTCGGAAAAGATGAACGTTTCATCGAGTGCTCTGTCGAAGCCGGTCAAAAATGGTTTTTTTTTCACCGGGGAAGATAAAGCTGGCGGCGGGGTGGCTGAAGCCCTAGGTGCTGACTTTATTAAAATACCCCGCCGCCCTATCAAACCCTAAAATGGAAAGGGAGGAGGCAGATGCCTTAATAGGCTTAAATTACTAAACTGCCCCGTCTGGCCTTAAATTTTAACATAGTTTTAAAATTGCAGAATGGTTCCTGGACTTTGAGTCCTCCTCAAAACCCTAGCCCAGAATTTTATTTAAATTACTAAATTACCCCAAAAGTTTCAGAAAATTAAAATTTTAAAATTTTCTGAATTTTATTTAATAAGATTTTAATTAAATAATCTTATTCGATATAGATAGGATTAATTTAGAATTTTATCCTATACGTTTAAATTTAAAATTTGAAATGAATTATCTTAATTAGATTAGGATAATTAAAATTAATTTAAATTTTAAATTTGAAAGTTTATCTTAATTAGATAATTAGATAAATTTTAAAATAATTATTTTAATTAGATTAAAATAATTAAAAAAGATAAATAATTAATTAATTAATTAGATTAATTAATTTGTTTAAATTTTGAATTGTTATTTATTTTATTTTATTTTATTTTATTTTAATTTTGATGCTTATTTAAATTGTTAAATTTTATTTGAAGCATCATAATTATGCAAGCATGTTCATGCATCATTTTGGATAAATGTAAAATGAACAGAATGATTGATTAAAATTGATCATGACACGATCAATTTTAATTCTGTAATAGTTACACAATCCTTAAAATTAATCGGCTTAAATTAAAACCGGCTTGTATGAGCATATGCATTTTATTATTTCAAAGCATGAATTGGGCTTTTAATTTTAACATTTTAAAAGTTGTGGCACGCGCGCCAATTTTGAATTTGGGCCTGCGCGCCTATGAAATCATCATGTAATAGTTAGGCCGAAAAGGAGGTTCCAAGAGGAGTCCATGGTGGAGCCCAGGAGCGGAGGCCCAAACATGAAGTTTTAAAAGGCCCTGTAATAGACTAGAGCCTAGTTCATCGCTTTAATTCATTCTTTTATTTATGCAAATGAATGATAAACGAAAATGCATGTTAAGCCGATCAAACTTAAATCCCAAAAACCCAAGATTTTGCTTCCATACTTGAGGGCCAGCTTGAGCGTCGAACGTCTGGTGGACTTGGAGAGCCCAAGGGCCTCAGGTTTTCTCCGTGCGGTGGGTTGTTACATAATAATGCCCAACTTTATCACTACCATTAATGAGTGGAAAAACTGTTTGGGTATTAGATGCTCAACTTTATCACTACCACTTGTTATGGAAAAACTGTGTGGGTGTCTATTGATGTGATGCCATGAGGGATGGTTTAACTTGGGAAAATTAATCCTAGCTTGACCCGATAAGTTGACTAGGGATTAATTTTGCAAAGATAGGATGGTGTCAAACATTTGGAATGTTCATCCTATCACCGAAAAGTTGCTTGGTATGCAATTGGAAAGTGTTAGATTACATGGAATGTGATTTGAACGTTGCCTACCAGAAGAGCCTGATCCCTACGATACTTGCCAAAGCAAGACTGGGGTTGACTCTTTGTGGATTTTTTGGCCCACAATCTAGCACCAACACAAAATTGTTTGGGATTTCAATTTTGGCTATTGTGGAAAACATTTTTCAAAACTCATTCTAATATTTTGCATTTCCTCTTTGTAGAAATGGCATCATCGAGCACAAATGTTATCTCAAACTTTACTCTAAGAAGTATATTGGATAAAGATAAATTTGTTGGACCAAACATCTTAGATTGGGAAAGAAACTTGAGAATAGTTCTCAAGCAAAAAAGGAAGCTACATGTCTTAGAGACCGCTTTACCTAAACCACCACAAAATGCTTCGACAACTGTTCAACGAGCCTGGGATAAGCTGAAAAGAGACTCTGATGATGTGACGTGCTTTATGCTCGTGTCTATGACAGGCGAGCTTCGAAAGCAGTTCATGAATTTGGAAGCGTTCCAGATTTATGAGTCACTGACGGAAATGTTTTGTGAACAAGTCCGTATCTTTGTTATAGAAATTAATCTTTCTATGTCCACATCATGGGTATTAGATACTGGTTGTGGGGTTCATATTTGTACTAATGTGCAGGGACTCAGAAATAGAAGGATAACAAAGAAAGGTGAAGTAGATCTCCGAGTGGGCAACGGGGCAAGAGTTGCTGCTGTTGAAGTTGGAGATTACACTCTGTCTTTACCTTCTACTTTAAATATCGAACTTGAAAATTGTTATTATGTACCTCCTTTGAGCAGAAATATTATTTCAGTTTTGAGTTTAGATAATAAAGGTTTTCGATTTGTTATAAAGAATAATTCGTTATCTTTATATCGAAATGATATTTTATACGGAGTTGCAAATATGTGTAACGGTCTGTATGTCTTGGATTTGACCCAAGAACAACTAGTCTACAACATAGAAAAGAAAGTTAAATCATCTAAAAATGATTTAAGTGCAACATACCTTTTGCATTATCGATTAGGCCATGCAAATGAAAAGCGAGTTCAAAAGCTTCACAAGGATGGAGTGCTTGGTTCATTTGATTTTGAATCATATGATACCTGCAAACCCTGCTTGCAAGGCAAAATGACAAAGAGTCCTTTCAACAAGAAAGGAGAAAGAACTAGTGAGCTATTGGCCCTAATACATACGGATGTATGTGGACCAATGAGCAGACAAGCCAGAGGTGGATTTGAATACTTCGTGACTTTTACTGATGACTTTAGTAAATATGGGTATGTCTACTTAATGAGGTATAAAAGTGAAACTTTTGAAAAGTTCAAAGATTTAAAAACGAAGTAGAGAATCAGTTGGATAGAAGGATTAAGGCTATTTGCTCCGATCAGGAAGGTGAATACCTTAGTGATGAGTTCGATGGCTATCTAAAACAGTGTGGAATTGTTTCACAGCTGACTCTACCGGGATCACCTCAATGGAATGGTGTATCCGAAAGGAGAAATTGGACCTTATTAGATATGGTTCGATCAATGATGGGCCTAGCGACTCTCCCTACATCCTTTTAGGGTTATGCTCTCCTTTCTGCTGCCTACTTATTGAATCGTATTCCATCTAAGGCAGTAGATAAGACTCCATATGAGATATGGATGGGTCGGAAGCCCTATATGTCCTATCTATGAGTTTGGGGTTGTCAAGCTCATGTAAAACGTTTACAAAGTGATAAACTTGAACCTAAAACTGACAAATGCCTATTTGTGGGATATCCTAAGGAAACCAAAAGATATTAATTCTACCACCCAACTGAGAACAAAGTGTTCGTTGCTCGAGGAGCTACTTTCGTAGAGCAAGAATTTCTGTACAAGAAAGACAGTGGGAGTAGAATAGAACTCAGAGAAGTTCCATAACCACAAGAGAATGTAGAACGATCTACAGAAACTCAGATGGAAGTTGACATGGAAACTCATGAAGATGAGCAGCCTGAGTCAACAACACAAGAACCTAGAAGGTATAGTAGATCTCGTCATGAACCCGAGAGATACGGATTTCTCATGACTGACGATCAAGATTTGATCTTGGTGGACTCTAATGAGCCCGTGAACTACAAACAAGTTTTAGAAAATCCAGAGTCAGATAAATGGCTACAAGCAATGGAATCTGAAATGCAATCCATGAGAGACAATAAAGTATGGACTTTGATTGATCCTCCTGTTCAGGCAAAGGTTGTCGATTGCAAGTGGATTTTTAAGTTAAAACCTGGCGGGATCTTCAAGGCACGACTAGTGGCTAAAGGTTTCAGATAGACTCATATTATAGACTATGATGAAACCTTCTCCCTGTCGTGATGCTCAAGTCCATTCGGACTATGCTTGCTATAGCAGCATATTTTAACTATGAGGTATGGCAGATGGATGTTAAAACGGCTTTCCTGAATGGAACCCTACTCGATGATGTTTATATAAAACAACCCGAGGGATATATCGATCAAAAGCATCCTAATCGAGTATGTAAGCTTCAGAGGTCCATCTATGGACTAAAGCAAGCATCTCGAAGTTGGAATCTTCATTTTGATAAGGAAGTAAAACGTTACGGATTCATCAAGAATAAAGATGAGCCTTATGTTTACAAGAAGGTTAGTGGGAGCAAGATAGTTTTCCTTGTTCTATATGTGGACAACATCCTACTCATAGGAAATGACATTCCCATGATGAAAGACATCAAACAATGATTGGGGACTGTATTTTCTATTAAAGACTTAGGAGAAGCCGAAATGATACTAGGTATCAAGATCTATAGAGATAGGTCCAAAAAGCTTCTGGGACTAAGTCAAGAAGGGTACATAGACAAGATATTGAAAAGATTCAATATGTCTAACTCAAAAAATGGTAAGGTACCATTTAGACATGGCCTTCTCTTGAAAAAGAACCAAGGTCCTTCAACAAGAGAGGAGAGGGATACAATGAATAGAGTTCCATATGCTTCGGCAATAGGATCTATCATGTATGCCATGTTATGTACCCGTCCGGATGTCGCACATGCACTTAGCATGACTAGCAGATACCAACAAGATCCAGGGATGGATCATTGGACTGCAGTCAAAGCAATCCTGAAGTACTTACGAAGAACTAAAGGATTAATGTTAGTGTGGAGGACAAGAATAGCTCATTGTACAAGGTTATACTGATGCTGCTTTCCAAACAGATCAAGATGACATGAAGTCACAATCAGGCTATGTGTTTAGTCTGAATGGCGGTGCAATAAGTTGGAAAAGCTCAAAGCAAGATACAACAGTCGATTCTACAACAGAGTCTGAGTACATTGCTGCATCAGATGCTGCAAAGGAAGTTGTTTGGTTGAGGAAGTTCGTGTCAGACATTGGAGTGATACCAAGTATCCAAGATCTGATAGAACTTTTCTGTGACAATAACGGGTCCATCGCACAAGCTAAGGAGCCTCGGTCACACCAGAAAACCAAACACATACTCAGAAGGTTTCACCTCATCCGAGAGATCATTGATCGAGGAGATGTAAAAGTGTGCAAAATAGGGTCAGACGACAATGTAGCAGATCCTCTCACAAAAGCTCTACCACAGTCAAAGTTTGATAGACATATAATAGAGCTTGGTCTTAAACAGTTTAGGACATAGCCCTTCATCGGGCAAGTGGGAGATTGTTGTTGTATGTGCCCTAATGAGGGCTATTTATGTAAATAAACTTTAAGGGTATTTATGTAAATAAGACATTTGTCGCTTGATTGATTGTTTATCAAATGAGTTAATTTCATGATAATT
Source organism: Knoxia roxburghii (assembly GCA_030378225.1). Lineage (NCBI taxonomy): Eukaryota > Viridiplantae > Streptophyta > Magnoliopsida > Gentianales > Rubiaceae > Knoxia > Knoxia roxburghii. Next base: position 34,926,742 of record CM059415.1, on the reverse strand, counting down.
ATATTCTTGTGCATATCTAATTTCATGAAATCAATCCGCTAAAAGAAACACTCCATGGACTAATAGATCGTGAGTGATTCTTTTGAGCATACTCGTACGAGGATCTTTAGACCAGAAATCACTGTATGGTCTTAGGTGAATTATGGTGTACTTTGACATACGCCTAACGGGACTGTAACAGGTTGCCAAGTATGGGTATGATTGGGTACACCATGAGTCACGCTAAGATATGTAGGTGAAGTGATGGGACTACAAATCTCTCTTAAATAAGAGATGATATCCAGGCCACTTGATAGTAAACTGAGAAGTGCATGGCCATGCCCGAGAAATGATAATTGTTATCATTTGCTCGAATAGAATCAGTGTCACTGAGAGATCAAGTAAATTTTTTAGCTTAATAAGGATGATGGTTCCATGCCTTATGCTAAACGGGATATCGATATAGAGGACCGTGCATAGTATACTTAGAAAGGTTGCGTTGAATCACCATTCGACCATCCATTATAAATTGAGTAGTCATCATGTCTTGCTAGAGGCCACTGATGATTTATGGATTAATCTGTGAGATTAATTTATCCATTGTCAATTTGGAATGGACCTACAGGATTGCGCGTAAATGAGTTCGAAGATTCTTGACGGTACTAGGTATAATTGTTATACTTAGAAGAATAATATTAAATTAAATAGTTTAATTAAATATTATTGAGAAGTTTTGGGGTATTAATTACTAGTTAATTAATTACTCAGGAAGAATTGAGAGAGACTGACAAATCAATGGACCTAGTTGCAATTGAGGTTCTTGACCCATCAGTCTGATCCATGGGTAAATGGTTTGATCTATGGGTCAAGTAAAACCCAAATGAGTAAAAGTAAAATATTATATTAGATTAAATATTTTATTTTAAAAACCATCCGATGGTTGTGGGATTTGCAAAACAGACTTATTTTGATAAATAGAGTCTGTTGAGATAAAATTGAGAGATAGAATTTTGAAAACAGAAAATAGTTTTCTGATTTTCCTCTCTTTTATCTCTCAAAATTTTTCTCTCTTTCTCGCTCTTCAAAAACTTCTTCACAGGAATCTACTAGCATCGAAGAACTCCGGTGCCTGAGAGTAGAGGACGCTTCAAGGAAGTGTTAGAGAAAGACGACGAAATGCCATATTCTCATAGGAGCCAGGCGAAGTGCGCAACCGATTACGCATCGAGGGTAAGACCCGATCCTTATAGTTTAGGATTCCGCCGTTTAATTAGATTAAATGCCTAAACTTAAAATTCAACACGACTAATTATGCGTTTGACTAATCGACATAGTGAATTAATTATTCCTAAGGTTTAATTAATATTTAATTGACTAAATAGATTAAGAAATTAATTCATATTGAAATAAATGGATTAAGAAATTAATTCATATTGAATTAATTAATCCTAAGGGTTTGATTAAATTAAATTAACGAAGTGGGTTAAGAAATTAATTCAAAAGGCTCGATTGGAGTTGATTAGTCCAGAGAAGACTAAGGGGTCAACGAATGTCAAACACTAAGGCCCAATTTTCTCGTGATTTTGGGGCGGAAACGGAGTCATTATCTGGATTTTCTCGTGACTGGTCCCGGGCCGTAAATAGCAGGATTTTCCAATTTTGGTTTTCTTTTTGCTTGGGACTTCGCTTCAAAGGTAGAATCTTTAATCCTTCCACTTTAATTAAAGATTTAATCTTTGAGCATCGTTTTAATAAATTGAACTAGTATAAGCCTAGATCCATTCAGGGGAAATGAACTTAAGCCTGAGCCGAGTCGAAAGTCTCCGATTCTGGAATGCATAGCACGAAAGTGAGATTTTCGCTTTAGCTCGGGATTGTTCTGTTTCCTTCAAATTGGTGTCAGAGTGAGTGTTTTGGCTTTATACATGTTTGATTTATTACACGGCTTTGTTTTGGCTTTGTTTTTTTTCATTGTCATTACATTAAACAGGTGGTTATTAATTCCCGGCTATTATGGTAGAATTATTTTTCATTCATAAACCCCGGGACATGTCCGGGCTCGTTTTTGTTTTTGAATGAAAATGTCTGTAATAGTAATAACCACGAGCTGGAAGCCATGTAGGATTAGATAAATCTTGTAGTATGATTTAATCTAATGTTGTCGTCTTTAAATTCCTAGAAAACGCCTTTGTATATAGGAATTTATGTATTATGACGAAGACGTTATTTTGGGTAACTCATATTCTTTGGTTTTGATTTATCGTAATTTTGGGTGATTCCTAATTACGTAGAAAATCAGAAAACCCGGTCGAATTAGGAGGAACCAAATAATGAGTCATTATAGGAAAAGTGAATTTATGGTTTTTGGTTTTGTCATAATTTTGGGTGATTCCTAATTACGTAGTAAATCAAGAAAATTGAATAAATTCTAAGGGTCCTTATGACGGGTGGGAGTGACGTGACGGGACGTGTCAACAAGCCGTTCAAAGGAAGCGACGATTGAGAGGGACATAATAGTCGGGAAATGTTTATTTATGTATTTCCCATTTTATATCCTTATCGTTGCTTGTGTGTTTTCGTTTTATGTTTTTATGCATGATAGAAAACAAACTAATTTTATGCGTGCAATTAAATAATGTAGATTATTCGCACATTAAAACTCCAACAGTTTTAATATGTGCGAGTAACCGAAGTTAAGATATTGCATGTTGGTTTTATAGGTGCAATTAACTAAGGTAGATTATTCGCATATTAAAACACCAACGGTTTTATGGTGCAAATATCCATAGTTACGATATTGCATGTTAAAACGTAAAAATTCTCAAACTTAAAAATCTAAGTGGGTGCAGGTTAGTAAATATCCCCATGGCCTCCATTATGGGTTCATAGGTGATGTGGTTAAACTTGCGTGTTTGCTTAGACCTCATCCCTATCGGATGAGTTTTCAACCACAGATATCACCAGATTGAATTTTTAAAAGGATGACTATAGTGAGTTTAATTGAAGAAAGTTGCGACACCCTCGCCATCCGAGGCGCATTAGTATCCTAAGTAACAAACTTAGAAGTCACGTAATGGCATACACTTAGTGTACTGTTTATAGTATCCCTCTCATCGAGGTTATGCTATTTATGTGTATGGATAAAATCATCGACTAGTAATTTCATTGATCATAAGATCGTTGGTCAGATAATGGAATTAATGAACTTCGGTTCTTGTCGAACAAATGAGGATTGGCGTAGATATTCACCCAACGTGACCTGCGTTAATCCTGGTGTGAGAGATGTCGGTGGGAGATTATATTGTTTTTGAATTTATCAATATTTTCAAAAAAAGAATACAGAAACTTAACTATTTATTTTCAGTTTTTGATATGGGGTTTAATACAATATTTGTCACACTAAAGGAGAACAAGTTAACTAGTCCAAATTATATCAACTGGAAACGCAATTTGGACATTGTCCTTACAGCTGAGCAATACAAGTTTATGCTCACCGAGGTATGCCTAGAAACGCCAAATAACTAATATGGCTAAGGGCACACTTGTGAGAGATCACGTATTTGAGATGATTAGTAACATCAATGAGATTGAGATTTTAGAGGTGATACTCCAGGGTTTGCCTCATACCTTTGAAGATTGCTAATCAAGTGCTTAAGCCAGACATTGCCAAGAAGAAGAAGTCGAAAGGTAAGTGCTTCAAATATGGCAAGGCAGGACATTGGAAGCCAGATTGTCCAAAGCTCAAAGGTATGACCATTTTGCCTTAGTTACTGAGACATGTTTAATGGTGATTCTCACAGATACTTGGTGTGAGGATTTAGTAACCACTAATCATGTTTGTAATTTTTTGCAGGGTTTGCCAAGTAACCCAGAAAGGGCGAGATGGAAGTTTACTTGGGTGACACTATCAGAGTGTCAGTAAAAGTACTGGGAGTAGCTAGACTTATTTTCTAAATAATGATGTGATAGTTTTTTGAATGATTGTCTTTATGATCAGAGTTTTAGAAAGAATTTCCTTGATGTTTCTAAACTTTTATTGGATAGTTATAAGTTTGTTTTATCTGATAATTCTGTTATTGGAAAGAACGAGAAACTTATATATTCCAGTTCATTGTTGGACAATCTCTTATTGATAAAAACTAACTCCCCAGTAGTGCAATGACACTGAGATAAATAACACATCATTGAATCATAATGAGAGGGAATAACCATGTAAAATGAACCAAGCTCGTTTTTGGCACATAAGACTAGGTCATATGAACCTTAGTAAAATTCAAAGGTTGGTCAATGATAGGCCATAAGGCTCATTAAATATTGACAGTTATGCAACCTATGAATTCTGCTTGGAGGGTAGAATGACCAAGTAGTTTTTAAAGGTCAAAAAGGTTTTAAGAGTTGGTTCGTTCTGATTTATGTGAACCTATGATAATTCAGGCCAGAGGAAGTTTTCGAGAATTTTGTGATCTTCACAGATTACTGCTCGAGGTACGGGTACATTTACTTGATGTGCTACAAGTCCAAATGTTTTCGCACATTCCAAGAGTTTTGGACAGATGTGGAGAACCATCATTGTAAAAGTATCAAGTCATTATGATTCGATCATAGTGGCGAATAACTATCTGGTAAACTTAGGAGCTACTTATCAGAGATGAGGATTTAATCCCAGTTGGTTGCACCTAGCACATTCCAGCAGAATGGTGTAGCGGAACGGTGAAACAGAACTCTTATAGAAATGGTTAGATCTGTGATGAGTTACAGTGAGTTGCTCCATTCATTTTGGGGATATGCCTTAGAAACAGCGGCTTATAATCTAAATCTTGTACCATCTAAGTCCATACCTTCAACCCCTGTAGAGTTATGGTCAAGGCAGAAGCCCAGTATTAGACATCTCAAAATCTGGGGTTGTCTAGCACATGTGCTTAAGGTAGATACAGAAAAGTTAGATGCAAGATTGGAGGTAATGTTGTTCATAGGATATCCCAGAGGAACGAAGGTTGGTTTATTCTAGAGTGCTAAAAATCAGAAGATGATGGTTATTACCAACACTAGATTTTAGAAGAGGACTATATTTTAAACCATAAACCAAGTAACAGGATTGTGCTAGGAAAGCTTAATGGACAGTCCAAAATTTCCTGATGCACCAGTACAAGTAGATACATCACAGAATACTGCACAAGTTGTCCCAGATGATGTGATTACACAGACGGTGCTCTATCGTAGTGGGAGGGTTGTCAGACAACCTGAGAGGTACGTGGGCTTGGGATAATCTTCGGATTTTGATCCCTAGCACTCACGGACCAGACCCAGTGTCCGAATGAGCATTGTGTATACCGCAGGCGTGATAGAAACTCAATGATGTTTCTTCTACTTTATATAGATGATATTTTTCTTATTGGCAACAGTAATAAGGTATTGTCAGATATAAAGGCATAATCGTTCAAGCAAGTTTGATATGAAGGATTTGGGAAAGGGTGGACATATCCTTGGGATCAAGATTATTTGGGATCGTAGGAGATGTTCACAGATACTTTCTCAGGATTCATACATAGACATGAATCTGACTCGTTTTAACATGCAGAACTCCAAGAAAAGTTTCCAACTTTTCAAATACGGAGTGCATCTATCTAAGGAGCATTCTTCTAAGTAGATAGAAGTCATGAAGACAGTTCCTTATATATCTGCAGTAGGAAATATCATATATGCGTGTTTTGTACAAGGCTGATGTTTGCTTTGTCATCGGCATAGTTAGCAGATATCAGTGTAACCCATGAAAAGCTCAAGTATTTACGCAGAATGAAGAACCAAGTTTTGGTATATCCGGAGCAAAAGCTAAGGGTTACACAGATTAGGGTTTCCAAAGTGATATGGACAAAAGGAATGTTTATATCTGGTTTGTGTTTACTCTAGGAGTATAGAAATAGTATGGCTGAAAATCAAGCAGAAATGCATGGCAGACTCCACTATTGTGGTAGAATTTGTTGCTTCAGAGGCAGCGAAGGAAGCAGTGTGGTTCAGGAACTTCCTAGTGGATTTAGATATGATTCTTGAGTTGCCCAATATTATCACAGTTTACTATGATAACAATAGTGCAGTGGGAAAACTTGAAGGAACCACAAATCCACAAGGCGAGTAAACACATAGAGCGCGAGTACCACCCAATACGATAAATCATAAAGAGGGAAAACGTGGGTGACGATAGTATCAGTTAACAAACTTGCAGATCCATTCACGAAAGCATTGATTGCAAAAGTCTTTGAGAATCACGTGAAGGGCATGGGAGTTAGATACTTGACTGAACCTTGATAGTTCGCTAGATTTTGGTATGACATAGGAATAAATGTATTAAACCAGTTTTTTATACTTCAGAGCATAGCTTTGAGTATTAGTGGGAGATTATTGGTTTTGAATACCGAAAAGCTATCACTTGTATGAAAAACTAATATCCACAATTGACATATCATTTTGTTTTAGTATTAAATTTGTTCTATTACATCATAGAACTAGATAACGATGTGTGGAAAGACACAGTAGATCTCGTTATTGATTAAAGTATTGATATATAAAAAGAATGCTCGTAACTCAGATAGTCTGCACATACTATCGGTATAGGTTATCGTATGGTTTGGAAATTAGTATGTCTAGACTAATTAAATCATACGGATGTGCCCGGGCCATATTGAGCACGACCAGTTTGGATAGAATTAACTATTACTGATCGGCGTAATTAATTGGGTCCTAGTATTCTAATCTCTTAATCCCAAGATTGGGACGGGCATGAGAGTTACATATCGTATGCTTTGATTTGCCAAAGGGTGCAGTCAATTGAGGTCTAAATCTCGGTAAGTTATGTATGTGGTGTTTAGCTTCTTGTGTGTCGTTGCTTGTCGGAGGAATCCACATATTGGTTCGTCAGGTTGATAGTGCTCTCTAGATGACTAATCTCAGATACCAAGAAGTCGGTGAATTAGTTTGTCAGTAAATTGATGAACTGACGAGCAATAGATCTTTGATGTGGGGAGATAGAAGAATAATAAAGTGAGCACGATATAAAGTCATTTTTGAGCGGTAGTTCCTTAATTAGTCCGTTAGTGGTACGGCTAATTATGCGTATGACTAATCGATAAAGTTAATTAATTAATTCTAAATGTTTAATTAATATTTAATTAACTAAGTGGATTAAGAAATTAATTCATATTGAATTAATTAATCCTAAGGGTTCCATTAAATTAAATTAACGAAGTGGGTTAAGAAATTAATTCAAAAGGCTCGATTGGAGTTGATTAGTCCAGGGAAGACAAGGGGTCAACGAAAGTCAAACACTAAGGCCCAACTCAAAAGCCCACTAGGTCTCCTAAGGAGCTCCCTATAAATAGCTAATGTTAGGCACATTTGAAGACATTAGAAGCCTTGTAGGCAAATGCCTTAAAGTGAGAAAGACAAGCCTAGAGAAAGAATTCTTTCTTCCTTATTGAGAATTCTTTTTCAAAGTCGGTTTTCGATCTTTCTTGTTCGAGAAACTTAGCCCATGATTCTAGAAGCCCAAGACCACCGCCTGGAAGTTCAAACGCCGCTTAAGAACTCCATTCGCCACTCTTTGTTGCGTTGATCCTTTGGCTCGTTCCTTTTTGTTCTCCAAAGTCTATATTTACGATCAAATATCTCACCCATGAAGTTTTATTGAGGCGGTGTGGGTTTTCAGATTAGAATCAGTTTTTGGGGCTAGATCTGTTTTTTAGATCTACGAGTTTCTTGAAGTTGGTTTCTTTGGATTTCTTCGCCAGTGCCTTTAGCCACCTCGTAGTTACTTGCCACCCAAGTTCGAGGTTGTTTGGAGTTATCCTTGGGATTCTGTGTGGAATTTGCGCTGAATACTTGGTTTTCAAAACAGGCGCTAAATAAGAGGCTGATCTTCGGGCAACGATCTACTGAGGATCTGACGATTTTTTTGAAGTGGGTCTTTTTGGTATTTATTCCTTAGTGGCTTAGCTACCGTTTGGATAATCGCTCACACGATTTTGGGGTGGAAACGGATTCATTATCGGGATTTTCTCGTGATTGGTCCAGGGCAGTAAATAGCAGGATTTTCCAATTTTGGTTTTCTTTTTGCTTGGAACTTCGCTTCAAAGGTACAATCTTTAATCCTTCCATTTTAATTAAAGATTTAATATTTGAGTGTCATTTTAATAAATTGAACTAGTATAAGCCTAGATCCGTTCAGGAGAAATGAATTTGAGCCTGAGCCGAGTCGAGAGTCTCCGATTCTGGAATGCATAGCACGAAAGTGAGATTTTCGATTTAGCCTGGGCTTCTTCTGTTTCCTTCAAGGCGAGTCTTCAGATTTTATCCCTAGCGCCCATTAACCAGACCCAGTTAGCTACAATGAGGCTCTCCAGGATAAAGATGCAGATTCTTCGCAGAGAGCGATGACTGCTAAGATAGGTTCTATGGACTCAAATCAGGTCTAGGAGTTAGTAGACCTTCCTGATGGGTTTTGACCTATTGAGTGCAAATGGGTCTACGAGCGAAAGAGAGAACCTGACGGGAGGGTTGAGACCTTCAAGGCTAGGCTTGTGACAAAAGGGTATACTTAGAAAGAGGGTATCGATTATGAGGAGACTTTTTCCCCAGTAGCTATGTTTAAGTCGATCTGAATTCTCTTGGCTATAGCTGCTTATATAGACTATGAGATTTGGCAGATGGATGTCAAGACAGCTTTCCTTAATGGAAATCTTGAGGAGGCCATCTTTATGCAGCAACCAGAGGGTTTCAATGTTCAGGGCCAAGAGCACAAGGTTCGCAGGCTTAAGAGGTCTATCTATGGACTTAAACAAGCATCCAGATCCTGGAACATCCGTTTTGACGAGGTTATCCAATCCCATGGATTCACTTAGTGTCCGGATGAATAGTGTGTATACCACAGGCGTGATGGTGATTTGGTGGTGTTCCTCGTACTTTACATAGATGACATCCTTCTGATTGGCAACAGTAAAAAGGTGTTGTCAGACTAAAGGCATGGTTATCCAGGCAGTTTTATATGAAAAACTTGGAGAGGCTGGACATATCCTTAGGATCAAGATCATTCGGGATCATAGGAGATGTTCACTGACGCTATAACAGGCTTCATACATAGACACGATTCTGGCCCGTTTTAACATGCAGAACTCCAAGAAGGGTTCGCTACCTTTCAGATATGGAGTGCATTTATCAAATGAGCAGTTCCCAAGACTGCCGAGAAGATAGATGCCATGAAGGCAGTACCTTATGCATCTGCAGTGGGTAGTCTCATGTATGCTATGTTATGTACTAGGCCTGATATTTACTTTGTCGTTGGTATGGTTGGCAGATATCAGAGTAACCCTGGGAAGGCTCACTGGGAGGCAGTAAAATGCATTCTAAAGTACTTGCGCAGGAAGAGAGATCACATCTTGATTTATCGAGCGTAAGAGCTAGTTCCATTGGGTTACACAGATTCGGACTTTCAAAGTGATATGGACAAGAGTAAGTCTACCTCTGGGTTTGTGTTTATTCTAAGAGGTGGAGCCATAGTATGGCGGAGTGTCAAGCAGAAATGCGTGTCAGACTCCACCATGGAGGCTGAGTACGTTGTCGCAACAGAGGCAGCGAAAGAAATTGTATGGCTCAGGAACATTCTTGTGGACTTAGATGTGGTCCATGAGTTGCTAAGGTCTATCACAGTCTATTGTGATAACAATGGTGCAGTTGCTAACTCAAGGGAACCACGAGCCCACAAGGTGAGTAAACACATAGAGTGCAAGTACCACTTGATACGAGAGATCGTAAAGAGGGGAGACGTGACCGTGGCCAAGATAGCATCAGGAGACAACCTTGCATATCCTTTCACAACACCATTAACCCCAAAGGTTCTTGAGAGACATGTGGAGGGCATGGGAGTCAGATTCTTAAGGGAGCCATGTAAATGAGCTTTAAGAGTGTTTTGTAGCTTTCATTGTGACAGCAGTGTAATAAGTGGATTAGACTGTGTTTTTGTACTTCAGAGCATAGCTTTGAGTATTAGAGGGAGATTGTTAGTTTCAAATACTAGAAAGCTATTTGCTTGTATCAAAAACTAATACTCAGTTGACATATCATTTATATTTCAGTATAACAGTGTTCCATTATATCATAGAACTAGATAACGAGATGTAGAAAAGCATAGTAGATCTCGTTATTGGTTAAAGTATTGATATATATAAAAAAAGGTGATCGTAACTGAAATTGTCTGAACATACTGTTAGTTTTGAATACAGAAAAGCTATGGCTTGTATCAAAAACTAATATCCACAGTTGACATATCATTTTGTTTCAGTATAAATTTGTTCCTTTATATCATAGAACTAGATAACGGGGTGTGGACAGACACAGTAGATACCGTTATTGGTTAAAGTATTGATATATAAAAATATGCTCATAACCGAGATAGTCTGAACATACTATCGGTATAGGTTATTGTGTGGTTTGGAAATTAGTTTATCTAAACTAGTTTAAATCACACAGATATGCCCGGGGCATATTGAGCACGACCAGTTTGGATAGAATTGACTTATACTGATCGGCGTAGTCAATTCGGTCCTAGTATTCCGTCTCTCAATCCCGAGATTGGGACGGGCGTGAGGGTTGGATATCGTGTGCTTTGATTTGCCAAAGAGTGGGGTCAATTGAGGCCAATACCTCGATAAGTTGGGTATGCGATGTTTAGCTTCTTACGTGCCGTTGCTAGTCGGAGAAATCCACGTACCAGTTTGCCGGGTTGATGGTGCTCCTGAGATGAGCTCGTAAGGTTATTATACTAAACCCGGCCGGTGAACTTTATGTTCGGTATAATAAAAGGACGAGTGGTACTAATCTCGGAAACCAAGAAGTCGGTGAATTAATTTGTCAGTAAATTGATAAACCGACGAGCGCTAGATCTTCAATGTGGGGGGATAGAATAAAATATAATGGCGCGATGTAAAATCGTTTACGAGCGGTAGTTCCATAATTGGTCCGTTAGTGGTACGACCGATTATGCATTTGACTAATCGACAAGGTAAATTAATTAATCCAAAAGGTTTAATTAATATTTAATCGACAAAGTGAATTTAGAAATTAATTCTATTTTGAATTAATTAATTCTAAGGGTTCGATTAAATTAAATTAACAAAGTGGGTTAAATAAATTAATTTAAATGGGTCGATTGGAGTTGATTAGTCGGGAGAACTTAGCGGTCAACGAAAGTCAAATTAAAAGGCCTAACTCGAGAGCCCATTAGGTCTCCTTAGAAGCTCCATATAAATACAACTTATTGGGCAAGTAGGTTATAAAGAAACTTGAGAGCCAAGACAAGGCTAGTGAGAGAAAGTCTAGTCTAGAGAGAGAACTTTGTCTTCCTCGTCAAGTTTTCTCTCGAAGTCGACTAGGATAGCTTTCTTCTTCGAAAAGAAACTCAGCCCATTCGATTTGGATCAGTTCTTTACCATTTTAATAGGTTGGCCGCTGGATTCCAGTTGAGGTTTTCTTCTTCGCAAAACTGCTGCTGTGCGCAAGCAGTTTCAGCAGCGAAAATAATTCCAGCAAGCTGCTGGTTTCGGGGTGCTGATCCAGCGGCACTTCCATGTTGATCTCTTCCTTTTTGGTGGGTGATCCATGGAGTCCGTTGTCTAGATCGTGGCTGGAACCTCCATCTCTGCTAGCCGGAATTAGTGATCGGTTATTAAGGGAAATCGGCGGCCAGCTTGTGCAGAAAATTTTCTGGGCAGAATTTTGAGTTTCTTGAGAAGCAAGTTTCTTGGGATTTCTTCGATTTGCCGTGGGTAACTCTGTAGACAATAGCCCACACTATTTCGGAGTTTGTATCGGAGTCATTCTTCGGATTTCTTGTGGAAATTGCGCTAAAGATTGGATTTTTCTTTATGCAAGGGATTTCGCTTCAAAAGGTAAAATCTTTAAATTCCGCTTTTATTAAAGATCGAATCTTTAGTGTCCCGATTAATAAATTAAATAAGTATAAGCCTAGATCCGTTCATGGGTAAACTAATTTGAGCCTGAGCTTGGTCTAAAACTTCCGATTCTGGAATGCATTGCACGAAAGTGAGGTTTTCGATTTAGCCCGGGCTTGTTCAGTTTTCCTTCAAATTGGTATCAGAGTGTTGGTTTCGGTCTTATACTTGTTTGATTTATTACACGGCTTTATTTTGGCATTATTATTTTTTGTCGAAATGCTTAAACAGGTGGTTATTGATTTCCCGGCTATTATGGTAGAAATTTAATTTTCATTCATAAACCCCGGGACATGTCCGGGGGCTTGTTTTATTTTTGAATGGAAATTTCTGTAATAGTAATAACCACGAGCTGGAAGCCGTGTAGGATTAGAAAAATCTTGTAGTAGGATTTGATCTAATCATGTCGTCTTTAAATTCCTAGAAAAACACCTTTGTATATAGGAATTTATGTACAATGACGAAGACGTTATTTTGGGTAACTTATATTCGCGGGTTTTGGTTCATCGTAATTTTGGTGATTCCTAATTACGTAGTAAACCGAGAAAACCCGGACGAATCGAGAGGAATCAAAATAACGAGTGGGAGCGACACGACGGGAAGTGTCACCGAGGCGTCAAAGAATCAACGATAGAGAAGGCCGTAATAGTTGGGAAATTTTATTTGTTTTAATTTCCCGTATTTATGTCTTTTTGTTGATTGTGTGTTTTTTGTTTTATTTTGCATGAACGAAAACCAAACCAAAATGTTTTTAAAAAGGTAATATGCAATTAACTAAGGTAGATTATTCGCATATTAAAACTCCAATGGTTTTATGGGTGTGAATATCCATAGTTAAGATATTGCATGTTAAAACGTAAAAAAATCCTCAAACTAATTACATTCGCGGGTTTTGGTTTAATCGTAATTTTGGGTGATTCCTAATTACGTAGAAAACCGAGAAAACCCGGGCGAATCGAAATTAAAAATCTAAGTGGGAGCGGGTTGGTTAATAGCCCCATGGCCTCCATTACGGGTTCATTGGTGATGTGGTTAAACTTGCATGCTAGCTTAGACCTTTCTCCCTATCGGATGAGTTTTCAATCACAGATATCACCGGAAAGAATTTCTAAAGGGATGACTATAGTGAGTTTAATTGGAGAAAGTTGCGACACCCTCGCCATCCGAGGCGCATTAGTATCCTAAGTAACAAACTTAGAAGTCACGTAATGGCATACACTTAGTGTACCGTTTTTAGTATCCCTCCCATCGAGGTTACGCTATCTACGTGTACGGCTAAAATTATCGACTATTAATTTCATTAATCATAAGATCGTAGGTCAGATAATGAAATTAATGAACTTTGGTTCTTCTTGAACGAATGTGGGTTGGCGTAGACGTTCACCCATCGTGACCTGCGTTAATCCCAGTGTGAGAGATGTCGGTAGAAGATTATATTGGTTTTATGAGGATTTTCAATATTTTTGAAAAAGTATACTGAAACTTGAATTGTTTATTTTTCGGTTATAATATGTCATTCAACCCGCTAGCTGTCATTTTGAACCAAAACAAACTCACGGGTCCAAACTATATTGACTGGAAACGTAACCTGGACATTGTCATTACCGCTGAAGGTTACAAGTACGTGCTTACTGAGGAGTGTTCCCCTGAGTAGGGCAGCCAAGCAGTCAGCTATGAGGAAACTCATGAATGCTAGGATGGCTGACGACACTACAGTGAGGGATCACGTGCTGGACATTATCAGTTGCATCAATGAGATCGAGGTACTGGGAGATGATATTGATGGGGAAACCCAGGTCGATATATTCTCCAGAGCTTGCCCCCCCCCCCCCAGTTTTGAGCAGTTTCGGTTGAACTAGAATGTGGGCAAGCTCTCATATTCACTCTCTGAGCTCATGACTGCATTGGTGTCAGCTGAGGGCCTATTCACTGAGAAGAAGCAAGTCTTTGCTACTGTTGGTCCCTCAGGTTCCTCTGCTGGGCCCAAAGCCAGAAAGCAGAAAAGGAAGAGAGGCCAGAAGGTAGGAGCTGATCATGGACCCAAGGTGGGCATTGCCAAGAAGCACAAGCCGAAAGGCAAATGCTTCAGATGTGGCAAAGCGGAACATTGGAAGAAGGACTGCCCAAAGCCTCGAGGTACGTGTAAATTTTCACTAGTCACTGAGACATGTTTAGCGGCGATTCCCACAGATACTTGGTGTGTGAATTCAGGAGCCACTGATCATGTTTGTAATTCTTTGCAGGGGTTCCAAGTGACCCGGCTGCTTAGAGAGGGAGAGTTGCAGGTCTACCTTGGGGATACTACCAGAGTTTCTGTTGCTGCAGTGGGAGTTTTATGTCTTTATTTTTCAGACTCTACTTTATTGTTGAGAGATTGTCTTTATGCACCTAGTTTTCGTAAAAACTTGCTTTCAGTTTCTAAACTTGTTTTGGATGGTTATAATTGTGTTTTTTCTGATAGATCTATATTTATTAGAAAAGGCCAGAAACTTATATGTTCCGGTACATTGGTTGACAATTTGTTTTTAATTAAGACTTACTCCCCAGTTATGCAAAACACAGAAACTAGTAACTCATCACCGAATCATAATAAGAGAAAAGAGTCTTCCCCTTTGAATCGGACTTATCTTTGGCACCTGAGACTAGGTCATATCAACCTTAGTAGGATTCAAAGATTGGTTAAGAGTGGGTCTTTGGACTTACTAGATATTGACAGCTATTCGACCTGTGAGTCCTGCTTGGAGGGTAAAATGACCAAGAGGCCTTTCAAGGCAAAGGGGTATAGGGCCAAGGAGGTTTTAGAGCTGATTCATTCTGACGTGTGTGGGCCTATGTCAGTTCAGGCTAGAGGTGGTTATGAGTATTTCGTGACTTTCACGGATGATTACTCTAGATATGGATACATATACCTGATGCGCCACAAGTCTGAATGCTTTGGCAAGTTCAGAGAATTCAAGGCAGAGGTGGAGAACCATCTGGGTAAGAGTATCAAGTCACTGCGGTCTGATCGCGGTGGCGAATACCTCTCTAGTGAATTTAGATCATATTTTTCAGAGGAGGGTATTCAGACCCAGTTGTCTGCACCTGGCACACCCCAGCAGAATGGTGTAGCAGAGAGGAGGAACAGGACTCTTATGGAGATGGTTAGATCGATGATGAGTTACAGTGAGTTGCCTATCTCGTTTTGGGGATATGCCTTGGATACAGCATGTTTTATCTTCAACCTTGTGCCATCTAAGTCTGTGCCTATGACCCCAGTAGAGTTGTGGAGTAAGCGAAAGCCTAGTCTGAGACATCTCAGGATTTGGGGTTGTCCAGCACATGTGCTCGAGGCAGATGCAGGCAAGTTAGAGGTGAGATCCAAGGTTATGCTGTTTATAGGCTACCCCAAAGGAACGAGAGGTGGTTTATTTTATAGTCCTCAGGATCAAAAGGTGGTAGTCAGCACCAATGCCAGATTTCTTGAGGAGGACTATATTTTAGACCACAAGTCAAGCAGCAAGGTAGTATTGGAAGAGCTTAGAAGTCAGTCCACTATTCCAGATGCACACGTACAGGAAGACACACCACAAGAGACTGCACACACTATCACAGATGATGCTCTTGCACAGGCTGCACCTCGTCGTAGTGGGAGGGTTGTGAGACAGCCCGAGAGGTACATGGGCTTGGGTGAGTCTTCGGACTTTATCCCTGGTGCTCATGAACCAGACCCAGTTAACTACAATGAGGCTCTCCAGGATAAAGATGCAGATTCTTGGCAGAGAGCGATGATTGCTGAGATGGGTTCTATGGACTCAAATCAAGTCTGGGAGCTGGTAGACCTTCCTGATGGGTTTAGGCCTATTGGGTGCAAATGGGTTTACAAGCGAAAGAGAGGATCTGACGGGAAGGTTGAGACCTTCAAGGCTAGGCTAATGGCGAACGGGTATACTCAGAAAGAAGGGATCGATTATGAGGAGACCTTTTCCCCGGTAGCTATGCTTAAGTCAATCCAGATTCTTTTGGCCATAGCTGCTCATATGGATTATGAGATTTGGCAGATGGATGTCAAGACAGCTTTCCTTAATGGAAGTCTTGAGGAGACCATCTTTATGCAGCAATCAGAGGGCTTCATTGTTAAGGGCCAAGAGCACAAGGTATGCAGGCTTAGGAGGTCCATTTATGGGCTTAAGCAAGCATCCAGATCTTGGAACATCCATTTTGATGAGGTTATCCAGTCCTATGGATTCACTCAGTCTCCGGATGAGCAGTGTGTTTATCGCAGGCGTGATGGTGATATGGTGGTGTTTCTGGTACTTTACGTAGATGACATTCTTCTTATTGGCAACAGTAAGAAGGTGTTGTCAGACGTAAAGGCATGGTTGTCCAGGCAATTCGATATGAAGGATTTGGGAGAGGCTGGACATATCCTTGGGATCAAGATTATTCGAGATCGTAGGAGATGTTCTCTGACTCTCTCTCAGGCATCCTACATAGATACGATTCTGGCCCGTTTTAACATGCAGAACTCCAAGAAGGGTTCACTACTTTTCAGGCATGGAGTGCATTTGTCTAAGGAGTAGTGTCCTAAGACTGCTGAGAAGATAGATGCCATGAAGGCGGTACCCTATGCTTCTGCAGTGGGTAGCCTCATGTATGCTATGTTGTGCACGAGGCCTGATATTTGCTTTGCCGTTGGCATGGTTAGCAGATATCAAAGTAACCCTGGGAAGGCTCACTGAGAGGCAGTAAAATGGATTCTCAAGTACTTGCGTAGAACAAGAGATTATATCCTAGTTTATAGAGTGTAGGAGCTTGTGCAATTGGGTTACACAGATTCGGACTTTCAAGGAGATTTGGACAAGAGTAAGTCTACCTCTGGGTTTGTGTTTACTCTAGGAGGTGGAGCCATAGTATGGAAGAGTGTCAAGCAGAAATGCGTGGCGGACTCTACCATGGAGGCCGAGTACGTTGCCGCTTCTGAGGCAGGGAAAGAGGCTGTATGGCTCAGGAGCTTCCTGATGGACTTAGATGTGGTTCCTGAGTTGCCTAGGTCTATCACAGTTTATTGTGATAACAATGGTGCAGTTGCTAACTCGAGGGAACCACGAGCCCATAAGGCAAGTAAACACATAGAGTGCAAGTACCACCTGATACGAGAGATTGTAAAGAGGGGAGACGTGATCGTGGCCAATATAGCTTCAGAGGACAACCTTGCAGATCCTTTCACCAAGCCATTGACCCCAAAGGTCTTTGAGAGGCATGTGGAGGGCATGGGAGTCAGATTCTTGAGAGAGCCATGTGAGTGAGCTTAAAGGTGTTCTGGAGATTTCATTATGACAGCAGTGTAATAGCGGGTTGGACAGTTTTTATACTTCTTAGCATAGCTTTGAGTATTAGTGGGAGATTGTTAATTTTGAATACAGAAAAGCTATGGCTTGTATCAAAAACTAATATCCACAGTTGACATATCATTTTGTTTCAGTATAAATTTGTTCCTTTATATCATAGAACTAGATAACGGGGTCTGGACAGACAGAGTAGATACCGTTATTGGTTAAAGTATTGATATATAAAAAGTATGCTCGTAACCGAGATAGTCTGAACATACTATCGGTACAGGTTATTGTGTGGTTTGGAAATTAGTTTATCTAAACTAGTTTAAATCACACAGATATGCCAGGGGCATATTGAGCACGACCAGTTTGGATAGAATTGACTTATACTGGTCGGCGTAGTCAATTCGATCCTAGTATTCCGTCTCTCAATCCCGAGATTGGGACGGGCGTGAGGGTTGGATATCGAGTGCTTTGATTTGCCAAAGAGTGAGGTCAATTAAGGCCAATACCTCGGTAAGTTGGGTATGCGGTGTTTAGCTTCTTACGTACCGTTGCTAGTCGGAGGAATCCACGTACCGGTTCGTCGGGTTGATGGTGCTCCCGAGATGAGCTCGTAAGGTTATTATACTAAACCCAGCCGGTGAACTTTATGTTCGGTATAATAAAAGGACGAGTGCAACTAATCTCGGAAACCAAGAAGTCGGTGAATTAATTTGTCAGTAAATTGATAAACCGACGAGCGCTAGATCTTCAATGTGGGGGGATAGAATAAAATATAATGGCGCGATGTAAAGTCATTTTCGAGCGGTAGTTCCATAATTGGTCCGTTAGTGGTACGACCGATTATGTATTTGACTAATCGACAAGGTAAATTAATTAATCCAAAAGGTTTAATTAATATTTAATCGACAAAGTGAATTTAGAAATTAATTCTATTTTGAATTAATTAATTCTAAGGTTCGATTAAATTAAATTAACAAAGTGGGTTAAATAAATTAATTTAAATGGGTCGATTGGAGTTGATTAGTCGGGAAGACTTAGCGGTCAACGAAAGTCAAATTAAAAGGCCTAACTTGAGAGCCCATTAGATCTCCTTAGAAGCTCCATATAAATACAACTTATTGGGCAAGTAGGTTATAAAGAAACTTGAGAGCCAAGACAAGGCTAGTGAGAGAAAGTCTAGTCTAGAGAGAGAACTTTGTCTTCCTCATCAAGTTTTCTCTCGAAGTCGACTAGGATAGCTTTCTTCTTCGAAAAGAAACTCAGCCCATTCGATTTGGATCAGTACTTTACCATTTTAATAGGCTGGCCGCTAGATTCCAGTTGGGGTTTTCTTCTTCACAAAACTGCTGCTATGCGCAAGCAGTTTCAGTAGCGAAAATAATTCCAGCGAGCCGCTGGTTTCGGGGTGCTGATCCAGCGGCACTTTCACGTTGATCTCTTCCTTTTTGGTGGGTGATCCGTGGAGTCCGTTGTCTAGATCGTGGCTGGGACCTCCAGCTCTGCTAGCCGGAATTAGTGATCGGTTATTAAGGGAAATCGGTGGCCAGCTTGTGCAGAAAATTTTCTGGGCAGAATTTTGAGTTTCTTGAGAAGCAAGTTTCTTGGGATTTCTTCGATTTGCCGTGGGTAACTCCGTAGACAATAGCCCACACTATTTCGGAGTTTGTATCGGAGTCATTCTTTGGATTTCTTGTGGAAATTGCGCTAAAGATTGGATTTTTCTTTAAGCAAAGGACTTCGCTTCAAAAGGTAAAATCTTTAAATTCCGTTTTTATTAAAGATCAAATCTTTTGTGTCCCGATTAATAAATTAAATAAGTATAAGCCTAAATCCGTTCATGGGTAAACTAATTTGAGCCTGAGCTTGGTCAAAAACTTCCGATTCTGGAATGCATTGCACGAAAGTGAGGTTTTCGATTTAGCCCAGGCTTGTTTAGTTTTCCTTCACATACTATCGGTGTGTGTTATCGTGTGATTTGGAAATTAGTTTGTCTAGAATAATTAAATCATACGGATGTGCCCGAGGCATATTGAGCACGACAAGTTTGGATTGAATTAACTTGTACTGATCGGTGTAGTTAATTCGATCATAGTATTCTAATCTCTTAATCCTTAGATTGGAGCGGGCATGAGAGTAAGATATCGTATGCTTTGATTTGCCAAAGGGTATGGTCAATTGAGGCCTAAATCTCTGTAAGTTAGGTATGCGGTATTTAGCTTCTTTGTGTGTCGTTGCTAGTCGAAGGAATCTATGTACCGGTTCGTCAGGTTGATGCTGCTCCCGAGATAAGCTCGTAATGTTTATTATACTAAATATGGCCGGTGGACTTTACGTTCAGTATAATAAGAATGTCGAGTGGTAATAATCTTGGATACCAAGAAGTCGATAAATTAATTTGTCAGTAAATTGATGAATTGACGAGCCTTAGATCTTTGATGTGGGGAGATAGAAGAATAATAAAGTGAGTGCGATGTAAATTCATTTTTGAGCGGTAGTTCCATAATTGGTTCATTAGTGGTACGACTAATTATGCGTTTGACTAATCAACAAAGTGAATTAATTAATTTTAAAGGTTTAATTAATTTAATTGACAAAGTGGGTTATACTAAATAATCCTAAGGGTTCGATTAAATTTAATTAACGAAGTGAATTAAGAAATTAATTTGAAAAGCTCGATTGGAGTTGATTAGTATATGGAAGACTAAGAAGTCAACAAAAGTCAAACCCTAAGGCTCAACTCAAAAGCTCACTAGGTCTCATTTGAAGCTCCCTATAAATAGTTAATGTTAGGCACACAAGACATTAAGAAACCGTGTAGGCAAATTAGTGTTAGAGTAAGAAAGACAAGCATACAGAGAACTTCATCTCCTTCATTGAAGTTTCTTTTTTGAAGTCAGTTTGTGATCTTTTTTTTTTCTAGAATCTCAAGTCCTGAATCCTAGAAAACCCGAGCCCATTTTTCGCTGTGCCTTAGACCACCGATCACCGCTGCTTTGTCCGCTGATCGCCGCCGATCATGAATCTGCCGACAGGTTTAGCGGCAAGCTCCGGCGAGTCCTTTTGTGAGCGGTTTTATTTTGGGTTTTCATCCTCTTGTTGCACTGATCCTTTGGCTCATTCTTTTGGGTTTTCCAAAGTCTAGATCTACGAGCAAAGGTCATTCCTGAAGTGGGTTTTCAGACTAGGATCAGTTCCTGAGCTAAATCTGTTTTTCAGATTTGTGAGTTTCTTGAAGTGGGTTTCTTTGGATTTCTTAGATCGTGCTATTAGCCACTCCGTAGTTGATTGTCCACACGATCTCTGAGTTATTGAATTCATCCAGAGGATCTTTTAGTGGATTTCATGGGTTTTCTATATTTGCGAGGGACACACTTCCAAAGTATAATCTTTAAAGGTTTCCGCTTTAATTTAAAGATTCAATTTTTGCTTGTTGTTTAAATAGATCGAACTAGTATAAGCCTAGATCCGTTCTGGGAAAATGAATTTTAGCCGAAGCCAAATCAAAAGTCTCTGATTTTGGAATACATTGTACGAAAGTGAGATTTTCGGTTTAGCCCAAGCTAGTTCTATTTCATTCAAGTACCACTAAGAAAAGTAGTATACGGGTCGATCTATAGGGAACGAAGGTGGAATTCTGTTGCTAAGTTAAAGAAAATACCGTAAAATAGAACAGGTATCAAAGCAGTATGGCAAGTATCAAAAGAGTTGAATATGTAATAGATGAAGATACAAAATAAAATGAACATGAGAAATAATGGATGAGAGTTGGAATTTTTACTTCCCTGCAAGATAGAGGCTTTGACATGGCTTGTAATTGTGAGTTAGGTTGCAGCTTATTAACGGTGAGGGTCCAGAATACGATTCAAAACATAGTTTTGACACAACTCGAACAACACCTGTGTCACTTACTCCTTGACAACTTTGCCCAATCGACCCTTGGAATCCTTTGTTGTACTTGTATACAGCCTAGCATCAACCCAACCAGTCCACCTGACGAGGGGATTGAACCTCCTTATCACACATACATCATACTAAGACTTGAATGAACAGAGTCTATAATTGCTAAGGTCTCATCACATAAGATCTCCCTACAAGGATTTTGACTGTTGTTCGGTTATGAGTCTCACAGAACAATAAACTATTGATGGTATAACCATTTAACACTTCCCAAAAATAGTTCTGTTTGGATTAACTCCAGAGTTTACAGAATAAGTATTAGCTTAGGTAATCACTTAAAAGGACTTCCCTATCATCGATCTCGATCATTGATGGAAGAAGTCGATCATCAGTCTCAATCTCGACCACCACCATCGACTTTTTGACGAGCGACATGGATCTTCGAGCGGCCTGGATCTTCAACGGGTGAGTGGACTCCTGTGGCTGCGAAAGATGAGGGGCTGTGATAGGACTCCTACGGGTGGTGGTGTGTTAGGCGATGGTGGTGGATGAATAATGGTGACTAACGAGGTAGTTGTCGTCAGGAAGGAGGGGATGACCGACCAACCGAATGGTGGAAGAAAAGGGGAAAGGTGGCGGCCGAGCATGGGGAAGAAGAAGGGATCTAAGTGGGAATATTTTTTCTATGGCTGCTGTCCAACGGTGGTGGTGGTGGCAGTGGCACTGGAGAAAATAAGAGGAAAAAAAAGTTACTGACGGCCGTTGTCCAATGGTGGTGATGATGGCGTTGGCGGCGGCAGTTGAGGCGGGAAGAGGGGAAGAAAATGAGAGTTTAAGGTATTTGGTTAGAAGTTAGATAATTTGGACGCAAAGGGGGTGGATAATAAAAAAAGGGCAATAAATAAAACGTCACTTAGATAATTGTATTAGGATTCTATTGAATTTTTTACTGAAAGAATCCTAAAAAATAAATTGTGGACGAAAAATACAAAATTCGGAAATGTGGATGGAAATAGGGTTTTCGAATTTTGAAAATCCAAAATTAAGCAAATTCAAATTTTCAAAATCTGAATCATGCCGAAACCCGATTAAATTAGCAACTAATTACGTTAGTTAATTAAATTAATGAAAAAATTCCAAATTTTAAGAAAAAATTAAAGAGAATTAAAAAAAATAAAATTTTTGAAATTGAATAATATTTAAAAAAGGATTCAGATTTACAAAATCCGAATCTTTTGTCATTTTGACTAAAATTCGGATTCAAATTTTGTAAATCCGAATTTAGTTCATATATAATAAAAAAATTTATACATGGAAAAAAAGAAAAAATGGTTGATTTGACCTGTTAGCAACAATGAAATCAGAAATTCCAAAGGTCAAAAAATTGAATGTAAATACACTACAAAAAACATTCATATTCAATTGAACCATAATATATAATAAAACATATTAAATGTTAAAATATGATAAATATTATAAAATCAAAATATCAAAACATCCAATGGAAAAATAAAAAATCTAACTAAATCCATATTTTTAGGTGGAGGCGCATTTCTTCTACCAACTCTCTTAGCAATAGGGCCTGTACTCGAACCAGCACCCTGTGAACCTCCACCCCGTGAACCTCTAGCTTCACCTCTACCTCGACCCTATGGACCTCCACCATGTGGCGGCGGCGAACCTCCATCATCCTCGCTCGCCTCATCCTCTTCTTCATCTTCGCCCCCTAGATTTTCCACATTCAAATGCTCTTCTTCGACTGTCCTCTTTTTTCTGCCTCCTTCCCTCGAAAAAAGGTTCCTTATTCGGCAAGTTAGATGTGGGGCCTGAGAGAATGTAGGTGGAACATCTATGAGTATTGGGCTGCCCACGACTGCCTCAAAATTACCACCACCAAATGTGAGGACACTGTGGAAAGAGTTGGTCATCTTTGTGACGTACTGCTGGATGTCAGTGTCACCACCAATGTAATTAGCTTGGAATTCCATGCCCCTATTGTATGTGATAAGCTTGAAATTCATGATTTGATTTCACCCGAATTTGGGGCAATTTGGATGCATGGTGGAGTTTAATGGTCTGTTTTTGCACTTGCAGGAAGAAGATTGAGTTGGAGCAAAATGAGCTATTTTGGGTATTTTTTGAAGAATTGGAAGCTGTGAAAAAGAATTAGTTGGGCTTTATATTAAGACTCGTAATTTAATTATATTAAAGGGGGTTTTCTAATTTAATTAGCATTGGGTTTTAAATATTTAGTTGGGTTATTTTGGCATTAGTGAGCCGAGGGTTTAGGCATGAAAGATTATCTGCCCGGGTCTAGCCAGAAACTCACTTTCATGCTATGCATTCTAGAATCGGAATCTCTGGCCAGACCTAGACGCTAGCACAATCACTATTCTAACCCTAGCTTGAAATAACATTGCGTAGGATCTTGGTTTGTACTTATTCGATTTATCACGCACCAAATAAATTCTTAATGAAAAGTGAAAGAATAAGAATTACCTATTGAAACGTTCACTCAGGTGATTCTCTTGTATGCCTCAAGACATTGTTCGTATATTATGTGGGCAATAATCTAACGAGCAATTGATCAGCTAATCACCACAATCCACTCGCCGAAAAAATTCTGCAGCTCGTCGCCGCCTGAATTTCAACCGCTATCGTCGCCGAATTTTCCTGCCACTGTCGCCTGCCGGAATTAACCACCGACTGCCGCCTGGGAAAATAATCGGCCGCGTGAGATTATGCTAGAGGGAGAAAAACATTTTCTCTCTAGACTTTCTCTCTCTAGTCTTCTTATCTCGAAAACTTATGAATTGTATGTCTTGTAATAGCTAATCCCTTGTCTACATATAGAGTTACAAGAGAGACCCCAAGTTGGTTTAGAATTGGCCTTCCTATTGGGTTTCTGTTTCCTTCAATCCTGTTCCTGGACTGATACACATCCAACTGATACAGGGATTCACTTATCCCAATCCAGTTCCTGGTATGATTCACAACCAACTGATACAGGGATTCACTTATCCCCAAGCCAGTTCCAAGTATGATTCACAACCAATTGACACAAGGATTAATTAATTACTTAATTAATTAAATCTACCATTGTCAATAACCCAATACATAATTAATCGTACCAATAACGGATTAATTATGGCACTACCATCCTACACCAGAATTGCTTCCAGAACAACTTAATCAAATTATTCTTAATTTCCCCACATCAAAGATATAGTGATCGTTAATTTATTAATTTATTGATAAATTAATTAATTAACTTCTTTAATTCCGAGACTAGTACCACTCGACCTTTTTACTATACTGGACATAAGTCCACCAGCTGGGTTTAGTATAATAAACATAACGAGCTTATCTCGGGAGCACCATCACCTTGGACGCACCGATACATGGTTTTCTTTCGACAAGCAGCAGCACACCAAGTAACTAAACACGCGTACTCAACCTACCGAGACTATTGGCCACAATTGACCTCATCTATTGGCAGATTAAAGTACACTATGTCTAATCCTCATGCCCGCTCGAGTCTAGGGATTAAGAGATAGAATACTAAGAATGATTTGTCTATTAAATCAGTACAAGACAAGTCATTCTAAATGGTCAAGTTCAATACGCCCCGGGCATATCTATATGATTTAATCAGTTTAGACAAACCAATTATCCGAATCACATTATAACCTAAACCGACAGTTTGTCCAAAACTGTCTCGGTTACGAGCCTCATTTATATATTATGTCTGTTAACCAATGATGAGATCTACTGTGTCACACAAGACACCTCATCATCTAACTACACAATATAAATTGACAAATAATGCACAACAAAATATAACCAAAACATAAATCGATATATTAACTGGGAAAATGTACAATACAAGCATAGCTTATGTATTAAACTCCAACAATGCAGACTTAGGTATTAGACATATATTACTTAGTGAGTTGAGAGGGACACGTTTTTTGGCTACCATTCTGGAGACACATTTTTTTGGCAACAAATCTTGGAGGGGCAACAGCTTGGTTTTTGGCGCGAGGTTCTGCTGCGCGGCTGCTACTACCTAGTACTATTCTTAGTTTCTTCATTTTAATTAATGTTGTACAATTTATATATTAGTTTTTCAATTATGTGTACTAATTCCTTAATCTAGTCAAAGGAATTTAAACCCTCGATGTCGATTAAATTGTGAGATCAAAATGTTTTTAATATCAATTAATTCATGGTTATTTATTTATTCTCATGATTTTTCATGCGAATTATTTGGCACTGTTTGAATCGCTCGTAGCATTCAAATTTTCTTAAGTAGTCTAATCAACTCGAATACACGAGGTTCGGTATTCCTAAGAGTTTCAATATAACTAATCACGTGATACGTAGGTTAGCATTTTGAAGAGAATAAATAATCAAATTGCAATTGAACAAGGTTTGCTTAATTGTTGTTAGAATTGGGTCATTGACTATCATAATCTGGGTTGTAGGAGGTTCCAGAATTGATTATTGATTATAGACATAATTAATGGAGGTTCTTTAATTGCTTGTGTTAAATTAATAGGACTGAGTTGTTAGGAGGTTCCAACAATAAAAACCAGTGTAATCATAATTTAATTGAGAAATCTTTGCATCTAAGATCAATTTGTCGCATCGAGATAGAACAATTCATTTGACTAGAGTTTTGCCCAAATTCGAGTTTATACATCTTTTGATTTCTTTTTTATTTATTTTAATTGAATCTCAGTTATTAGTCTAAATTCAAAAAAAAATCCCTTTTGGTTACGTGCTTTTAACTAAATTAATTTCATCCGGTGCTCCCTGTGGAGACGATCCTACTCGTACTGTGCTACTTACAAATCTTTAAGAGTAGGTTTTATTTTTTATTGGTTTTACAAGCCATCAGTATGTATCACTCACCACCTCCATCTACATATAATTTTAAAAAATACAATATTTATAAAAAAATTCGATAATCTTGGCAAAGATGTAAAAATCACATATAAGCTATTATATTGAACACTCATATATAGTCTCTGTCGGGCATAAACACCTCGGTATCCCTAGACAAAATCAATGCTTGGATCATTGATTAGTTTGACCGTATGGCGGTTATACCACGTACGGTACTCATCGTCTGTTCTTGGAGCTGGTACAAAATCATGTCGCACTAATTCCCTCATATTTTTCCAATCTCGCGCATATATGGAATTGTCTGAGGCGTAGTCGATGTACCCCTTGCCTTGTCTTCCCTTGGAATGCCTTTCATTATATTTCTCCTCCATCAATGGATAAATTTGAGGGTTCCCAGGAACAGACTGATGGTACCCAAATTGTCAAAAACCCTATCAGCGTCATGAGGCTCGTGGAACCCCCAAAAAATTAGAAAAGTTTGGGACATCCAACAATCCTGGTCATGTCGGCAGAAACGGGAAAGATACTCGAGCATACCGTCCTCAGCGTAAGGCAGCCATATGAACTAGAAAAAAATTGAAACTTATAAAAATATTGATAAAATATAAATCTACAGTATTATAATCACAAAATTTAATAATATTCAACTTACGTCAGTATCTCGGAGACTGTTTAACTGATCTCGATACCCAGGCAAGACATGAGCAGTGACTCTCTATATGTGAAACAAACGTCCCACAGTTGTGCCAACGGGTGACCCACTTCGAGTCTGTCACTATCTACCACTCTCTATGGGCTTATGCGAGGAATACGTTCCCAAGCCCATACATGTATAAACAAATGAAATTTGCATTAAAAAAAGAAACTTATAATATGAACCTATATAAGGTGAAAACACTAATAAAAAATGAAAAAAAAGAACATTAAACATATACATTTTCAAAATAACAGTAAATCTTTTTACCTGTAGGAGGACCAGAAAACCAGTTATATCCTTGGCGTCGTGCACGCAAGCCTTGCATAGGCTGCGGTATAAACCGGCGAGGGTCGCCGAACCCCAACTAAGTGATGTACACATATCTTGGAACTATATATTTAAAAGCCAGTGTAGAGGGACGTAGTTGTTTGCCTTGTTCGAAATATCATACCACATAGCAGGTACAGGATGTAGCACCTAGCCGGCTGTATATAACGTTCCCGAGCAACCCATGCCGGGACTCGCTTTGAAATCTCACGCTTTAGATGGCCGAGATGTAAGGTGTTGCTCCTCAAATCCTCTAGCTCCGGATGAAAACCCAACAATCCATTCTTGGGTCGTCCTCTAAGGATAAGTACCCGTAATAGCTGGACCGTGTGTCCATAGACCGAAAATGACTTGAACATCTTGCAAAGTGACAGTGGCTTCGCCGAATTAAAAATGGAATGTGTGTGTTTCCGGCCGCCATCTCTCCACCAATTCCGTTATAAGGGCATGGTTGAGTTAAATCGACCCCACACGAGTAGCCCCTCTAAATCCAAACTTGTAAATCTCATCATGCACTTGGGGCAGTTCTTTTGGCAAATGCTTTCACATAAACCTATCACATCGTCTACACTTGAGGGTTTCTGTTTGAAACCCTGGTGCATCGTTGTATACTTGCAAAGATTGATGTTTTTTCTGGAGACAAAGCAGATCATGATTGATGGGTCCTGGATTGAGATACTTGCGTTGTTGACTACTTTGGCTCGATGATGCCATTATACCTACAACAACACATAACAAAATTGTATAACCAATCAATATGTCATATTTTCAAATAAATTTCAGCAGCATAACGGCAGTATAATGAACATGTCCAAATAGCCAAAACAGTCAAATAATAATAAAATCATCAATCCATCAACTTTAATCCACCAACTACGTAAAACCCATAATAATTAAAATAATAAAAAATCCATCAAATATGCTCCAGCAAGGCTATAATTTATAATAATGCATAAACAATTACTAACATTTACTAACAAATAAATAAAATTTACCAATTAAATATGACTAAAATATGAATTAAAAAACAATTACTAATAAATAGATTAAATCCACCAAAAAATAATAAATAATAGGAAATAAAAAAATTTACCACTAAATTTGAGTGGAGTTGATTTTTTCGGCGGTGTTCCGGCGATGGAGCGAACAAAACAAGAAAAAAAATGACTGGATTTTGTTCTATCACGTGAGGAGAATGTTTTTATGGCGAGATTTCAACTAAAAACCATTTGGATTGGCCGGAATCTAATAAAAGGTGATGGGTCTCAAAGTTTTGGAGAGAGAAAAAATGAACCCAAACTAGATATTGGCTTGGATGATTTTGTTCCTTATGTTGTAGGGAAGATTTTGATCTGTTTAGATCTAAGAAAAGGGGTTTTAGTTAGCCGGAATCAAAAATTGGGGGTTAGTGTTTTGTTTTTCAAGTGGGGTGGGAATTTGAAAGAAAGAAGAAGAAGAAGGGGGAAGAAAAGGAGGGCTACTCCTTTTTATACCCCCGACCTAGTTTCGGATTTAGAAAATCTGAAACTAGGTAAATTCGAATTTACCTAGTTTCAGATTTTGTAAATCCAAATTTACCTAGTTTCAGATTTTAGGTCGGGTTTTTTTATTCGGTTCGTGGACAGAATAGAAAGGCCAGTTTCAGATTTAGAAAATCCAAAAGAATAAAAATGCCAGTTTCAGATTTACTAAATCTGAAACTGGCCGTTTTATTCAGTTCGACAGAATGAAAAGACCAGTTTTGGATTTTCTAAATCCGAAACTGGACTTTTCATTTTGTCCAACAAAATGAAAATGCATCCGAAATTGCCTAAATTCGTATTTTTCAAATCCAAATTTAGACAAATTTGGATTTTGGATATCCAAATTTGCCTAAATTCAGATCTTTCAAATTCGAATTACACTTAATTCGGATATAAAATCCGAATTTATGCTAAATTTGGATTTTTCATATCCGAATTCCACTTAGTTCGGATTTTAGAATTACGAATTTAGAAAACAACAATAACTAAACAATACAACATAATAACCTCAAATAACTATTACATATATCAAAACAACAATAACTAAACAATACAACATAATAACCTCAAATAATGCCATTTGAATCATAAAGTCTACCAAACCTTGTGAAAGATTATCTGCCCGGGTCTAGCCAGAAACTCACTTTCGTGCTATGCATTCTAGAATCAGAATCTCTGGCCAGGCCTAGATGCTAGCACAACCGCTATTCCAACCCTTGCTTGAAATAACATTGCGCAGGATCTTGGTTTATACGTATTCGATTTATCACGCAACAAAATAAATTCTAATACAAAGTGGAATCATAGAATATACCTCTTGAAGCATGTTAACTCAGGTGATTCTCTTGTATGCCTCAAGACTTTGATTGCACGTTGTGTTGGCAATGATCTAGCAACCAATTTATCAACTAATCACCATAACTGGGTCGCCTGAAAAATTCTGCAACCACCTGCCCCTTGTGCGTGAAGATTGTTGGAGTAGAATACATATGCTATGCTTGTATTGTACAGTTTCCCAGTTTAATATATCGATTTGTGTTTCAACTATATTTTGTTGTGCATGTTGATGTCCATTTATATTATGTAAGTAGATGAAGAGGTGTCTAGTGCGACACAGTAGATCTCATCATTGGTTGAAAGACATAATATATAAATGAGGTTCATAACCGAGACGGTTTTGGACAAACTGTCGGTTTAGGTTATTATGTGATTCAGATAATTAGTTTGTCTAAACTAATTGAATCATATAGATATGCCCGGGGCATATTGAACTTGACTCTTAGGAATGATTTGTCTTGTACTGATTTAATAGACAAATCGATCCTTGTATTCTATCTCTAAATCCCTAGACTCAAGTGGGCATGAGGATTAGACATAGTGTACTTTGATCTGCCAATGGGTGAGGTCAAATGTGGCCAATAATCTCGGTGGGTTGGGTGCACGTGTTTAGTTACTTGGTGTGCTACTGCTTGTCGAAAGGAAACCATGTACCGGTGCGTCCGGGGTGATGGTGCTCCCGAGATGAACTCGAAATGTTTATTATACTAAACCCGACCGGTGGACTTATGTCCGGTATAGTAAAAAGGTCGAGTGGTACTAGTCTCGGAATTAAAGAAGTTAATTAATTAATTTATCAGTAAATTAATTTTAATTAACGAGCACTATATCTTTAATGTGGGGAGATTAAATGAATATAATTTAATTAAGTTGTTCCGGAAGCAATTCTGGTGTAGGATGGTAGTGCCAAAATTAATCCGTTAGTGGTACGATTAATTTTGTAATGGGTTAATTGAATAGGTAGATTTAATTAATTAATTGGTTAATTATTCCTAAGGGTTAATTTAGTAATTAACAAAGTTGAATTATTTAATTAATTCCTAAGGGTTAATTAAGTAATTAACAAAGTGAAATTATTTAATTAATTAATTAAGTCTTAAGTTTCAATTGGAATTAGGAAATCCTAGATATTAGGAATCCAGTAGGATTTGGTTATCCTATCAGATTGGTTGCCTAATTGGATTTGGAAACTAATTAATTACCTAAACCCATTAGGAAGACCAATCCTAAACCAACTTGGGGTCTCTCTTGTAACTCTATAAATAGACAAGGGATTAGCCATTCAAGAAACACAATTCATAGATTCATAATTCTAGAATCTAGAGAGATAAACTCTCTCCAAGTCGGATTTGAGACCAAAATTGCGGCTGCCTTGACAAGCTTTTTGGCCTGATTTTATACCAAAATTCCGGCGGCTTTTTGTAAGCTTAGGGCGGCGGCGCGTGTTGGTTGTCTCGGTGCTAGGCGGCGCGTGAAGCTCACGCGTTAGGCGATGGAGGTTGCTGATTTTTCTGGCAAACCCAGTTGTGTTGATTGCTAATCAATTGGCTTCTAGATCATTGCCCACACAACGAGGAGTCAAAGTCTTGAGTCATACAAGAAAATCACCAGGTGCACGCTTCAAAGGTACTTTTCTAAGATTCCGCTTTAATAGAAATTTTTTGTTGCATGGTAAATCGAGCAAGTGCAAACCCAGATCCTACCAAAAACTTTCAAAGATCACGTGCCACCTGGGACTCCGAGAGAACTCACGCGCCGCCGAAATATTGGACAAAATCGGCCACCCAAAATAGGAAGAAAATTCGACAGCCTTTGAGCTTCAAAAACCCAATTTTAGAGAGAGAAAATTTTCTCTCTCTAAGTTTTCTTGTCTTGAAAACTTATGAATTGTATATTGTAGAATAGCTAATCCCTTGTCTATATATAGAGTTACAAGAGAGACCCCAAGTTGGTTTAGGATTGGTCTTCCAAATGGGTTTAGGTAATTAATTAGTTTCCAAATCCAATTAGGTAACCAATCTAATAGGATAAACCAAATCCAAATTAGATTTCTAATCTCTAGGATTTCCTAATTCTACTTTGTTAATTACTCAATTAACCCTTATGAATAATTAATCAATTAATTAATTATACCTATTCAATTAACCCATTACAAAATTAATCGTACTACTAACGAATTAATTTTGGCACTACCATCCTACAATAAAATTGCTTCCGGAACAACTTAATTAATTTATTCATAATCTCCCCACATCAAAGATATAATGCTCGTTAATTTTATTAATTTACTGATAAATTAATTAATTAACTTCTTTAATTCCGAGACTAGTACCACTCGACCTTTTTACTATATCGGACAGAAGTCCACCAGCTGGGTTTAGTATAATAAACATAATGAGCTCATCTCGGGAGCACCATTACCCCGGACGCACCGGTACATGGTTTCCTTTCGACAACCAGCAGCACACCAAGCAACTAAACACGTGCACCCAACCTACCGAGACTATTGGCCACAGTTGACCTCACCCATTGGCATATCAAAGTACACTATGTCTAATCCACATGCCAGCTCGAGTCTAGGGATTAAGAGATAGAATACTAAGAACGATTTGTCTAATAAATCAGTACAAGACAAATCATTCTAAATTGTCAAGTTCAATACGCCCCCGGCATATCTATATGATTCAATTAGTTTTGACAAACCAATTATCCAAATCACATAATAACCTAAACCGACAGTTTGTCCAAAGCTGTCTCGATTACGAACCTAATTTATATATTATGTCTTTTAATCAATGATGAGATCTACTGTGCCACCCAAGACAACTCATCATCTAACTACATAATATAAATGGACAAATAATACACAACAAAATATAACCAAAACATTAATCTATATTAACTGGGAAAATGTACAATACAAGCATAGCTTATGTATTCAACTCCAACACCTTGTTCTGTCCGATCGACGATGAGATACAGGACACATTCTAGCTACATGGTATGCACTACCACATGTTGGAGTAGAATACATAAGCTATGCTTGTATTGTACAGTTTCCCAGTTTAATATATCGATTTGTGTTTCAGTCATATCTGGTTATGCATTAATCGTCCATTTATATTATGTAAGTAGATGATGAGGTGTCTGGTGCGACACAGTAGATCTCATCATTGGTTGAAAGACATAATATATAAATGAGGTTCGTAACCGAGACAGTTTTGGACAAACTGTCGGTTTAGGTTATTATGTGATTCAGATAATTAGTTTGTCTAAACTAATTGAATCATATAGATATGCCCGGGGCATATTGAACTTGACTCTTAGGAATGATTTGTCTTGTACTGATTTAATAGACAAATCGATCCTTGTATTCTATCTATAAATCCCTAGACTCGAGTGGGCATGAGGATTAGACATAGTGTACTTTGATCTGCCAATGGGTGAGGTCAAATGTGGCCAGTAATCTCGGTAGGTTGGGTGCGCGTGTTTAGTTACTTGGTGTGCTGCTGCTTGTCGAAAGGAAACCATGTACCGGTGCGTCCGGGGTGATGGTGCTCCCGAGATGAGCTCGAAATGTTTATTATACTAAACCCGGCCGGTGGACTTATGTCTGTTGGAGTAGAATACATAAGCTATGCTTGTATTGTACAGTTTCCCAGTTTAATATATCGATTTGTGTTTCAGTCATATTTTGTTGTGCATGTTTATGTCCATTTATATTATGTAAGTAGATGATGAGGTGTCTGGTGCGACACAGTAGATCTCATCATTGGTTGAAAGACATAATATATAAATGAGGTTCGTAACCGAGACAGCTTTGGACAAACTGTCGGTTTAGGTTATTATGTGATTCAGATAATTAGTTTGTCTAAACTAATTGAATCATATAGATATGCCCGGGGCATATTGAACTTGACTCTTAGGAATGATTTGTCTTGTACTGATTCAATAGACAAATCGATCCTTGTATTCTATCTCTAAATCCCTAGACTCGAGCGGGCATGAGGATTAGACATAGTGTACTTTGATCTGCCAAAGGGTGAGGTCAATTGTGGCCAATAATCTCGGTAGGTTGGGTGCGCATGTTTAGTTACTTGGTGCGCTGCTGCTTGTCGAAAGGAAACCATGTACCGGTGCGTCCGGGGTGATGGTGCTCCCGAGATGAGCTCGAAATGTTTATTATACTAAACCCGGCCGGTGGACTTATGTCCGGTATAGTAAAAAGGTCGAGTGGTACTAGTCTCGGAATATTAAGAAGTTGATGAATTAATTTATCAGTAAATTAATGAATTAACGAGCACTATATCTTTGATGTGGGGAGATTATGAATATAATTTAATTAAGTTGTTCCGGAAGCAATTCTGGTGTAGGGTGGTAGTGCCATAATTAATCCGTTAGTGGTACGATTAATTATGTACTGGGTTAATGACAAAGGTAGATTTAATTAATTGAGAAATTAATTAATCCTTGTGTCAGTTGGTTGTGAATCATCCCAGGAACTGGTTTGGGATAAGTGAATCCCTGTGTCAGTTGGGAGTGATTCATCCCAGGAACTGGATTGGGATAAGTGAATCCCTGTGACAGTTGGGAGTGTATCAGTCCAGGAACAGGATTGAAGGAAACAGAATCTGTATCAGTCAAGAAACAGGATTGAAGGAAAACAGAAACCCAGTAGGAAGACCAATCCTAAACCAACTTGGAGTCTCTCTTGTAACTCTATAAATAGACAAGGGATCAGTCATTCAGATTATAACAATAACACAATTAATCCACAGGATTTCTAGAGAGAGAAAATTCTAGAGAGAGAAAACGTTTCTCTCTCCAAGTCGAATTTTCAAGAAAGTGTGCAGCTGGTTTTTGGGTTTCTAGTGGCTGAAATTTTGGCCTTGGTCTATACCAGCTGCGCGTAGCTTTCTCTCTCTGCGGGCGGTGCGTTTATAGTACGTGCCAGGTGCTGCGGGGCTAGAGTTTTCTAGCAGGTGGATTGTGGTGAGTAGCTGATCAATTGACTTCTAGTTCGTTGCCCACACAACGTGAAGTCATAGTCTTGAGGCATACAAGAGAATCACCAAGTGCACGCTTCAAAGGTACTTTTCTAAGATTACGCTTTAATAGAAATTTTTGTTGCATGGTAAATCGAGCAAGTGCAAACCCAGATCCTACCAAAAATCTTTCAATTGGTATCAGAGCCTGGTTTAGGGGGTTCTGTGCTTGTTCGATTTATTACATGGTTTTATTTGCAGGTGGTTTAGAATCCCGACTATTATGGTTACGTTTGTATGATTTTTAATTAAACTCCGGGACATGTCCGGATTTAATTTTATTATGAATGTTTGTAATAGTATAACCACGTGCTGGAAGCCGTGTAGGATTAGATTAAATCTGTAGTAGGATTTATTCTATGTAATTTCGATTATTTAATTTTCCTAGAATGCCTTGTAGTAGGAAAATTATTTTTTATGTAATCGAAGGCGTTATGGTGGACGACTTGGATTCGTGGGTTTTGGGTTATCATGAATTTGAAGAAACCCAGGAAAACCCAGAACGAATTGCAAGAAGACCAAATAACGTGGAAAAAAGCGAAGGAGGAGTTGGCGGCAGGAGGCGACGCCGGCAATGTTTGCCG
This sequence comes from Knoxia roxburghii, assembly GCA_030378225.1. NCBI lineage: Eukaryota > Viridiplantae > Streptophyta > Magnoliopsida > Gentianales > Rubiaceae > Knoxia > Knoxia roxburghii. Next base: position 34,891,625 of record CM059415.1, on the reverse strand, counting down.
GCAGCAAAATCGCCGGCCGGCAGGCCAAAAAGGCAGCAGCAGTCGCTGCACGCAGCTGCCGGGCGCTGGGCCGCGGGCGCTGGGCCGCGGGCGCAGTGGCCGCGGGCCCAGTGGCCGTGCTGCGGCCCGGGCGACCCGTTCGGGCTGTTCGGGCTGTTTTTGGCCCGTTTTTCCTCCAGTTTTCGTTTTTTGAAATTCAAGACTCTCTCTATCGAGTGATGTGACGGGACACGAGATCAAGGCAGAAGATGGAAGCAATTAAAACCATAATAGTCGGGGAATTTATTTTTTCGAATTTATTTCCCGTATTTATTGTTTTAATTTTTTTATGCTTTGTTTTTATGCTGTATTTTAGATGCATGAATTAAAGCATGTCTGGTTTTATGGTTGCACATAACTTAGGTTAGTTAATTGCATGTTAAAACCGGAAAAACCCTCAATTTGGAAATCTAAGTGGGAGCGGGTTGTGTTATATCCCCATGGCCACCATTACGGGTTCATATGCGATGTGGGTGGGCTTGCGCGTTGGCATTAGGGCCTTCCTCCATTCGGATGAGTCCAACCCCGAGATCGCTAGACTATGAGCTTCTGAGTAAGATGACTAGAGCGAGTTTAACTAGGAGAAATGCGACACCCTCTCCATCTGAGGCGCACTATCTTGAGGTAACAAACTCAGAAGTCACGTAATGGCATACACTTAGTGTACGATCTGTAGTATTCCTCCCGCGAGGTTACGCTGCTTACTTGTACAGCTGAAAGCACCGACTATTAGCTACATTGATCAAAACATCGTTGGTCAGATAGTGTAGTTAATGAACTTGGTTCTTCTCAAACGAATGTGGGTTAGCGTAAACGTCCACACTGCGTGGCTTGCGAGAACCCCGGTGGATGAGATGTTGGTGGATTAATATTATTGTTTTGAGGGAAATCAATAATTAAATTGAATTTTCATCTTTTTCGAAAATTCTAGCATATATAACTGAAACACTGTTTGTTTACTTTCCAGTTTAAATCGATATGGCATTCAATCCTTTAGCTGTTATTTTGAAAAACAACAATTTAACTGGAACTAATAATGTCGATGGAAGTCGTAACTTGGACATTGTCCTTAGGGCTGAGAGCACTCCTGTGAGAGATCGTGTCATTAACATGATTAGTAACATCAACAAGGTTGAGGTAGTGGGAGGCGAAATCGTTGGTGAAACCAAAGCCGATATTGTCCTCCAGAGCTTGCCTCAAAGCTATGAGCGGATTCGGTTGAACTACAACATAAGTAAGATGTTGTGGAGTTCATATGAGCTCTTGGCAGAGTTGATGGCGACTCAAAGCTATGAGCGGATTCGGTTGAACTACAACATAAGTAAGATGTTGTGGAGTTCATCCGAGCTCTTGGCAGAGTTGATGGCGGCTAAAAGTCTTCTTCAAGAGAAGAAGCGAGCTTTAGTCGCAGTCGAAGCTTTAGAATCTTCTTCTGAGCCTGAGGCTGGAAAGATGAAGAGAAAGCTCGAGGGAGTAGCTAAAAAGGCACAAATTGCGCCTAAGCCAGATATTGCAAAGAAGAAGTCGAAAGACAAGTGCTTCAAGTGCAATAAGACGGGACATTGGAAAGCGGATTGTCCAAAGCTTATAAGTACGATAAATTATGCCTTAATTACTGAGACATGTTTTAGCGGCGATTCCCACAGATACTTGGTGTGTGGATTCAGGTGCCACTGACTATGTTTGTAATTCTTTGCAAGGGTTCCAAGTAACCTAGAAGCTTAGAGCAGGCGAATTGGATATCTACTTGGGCGACACTACAAGAGTGTCAGTAGAAGCAGTGGGAGTAGTTAGGTTAAATTTCGAGAATTGTAACCTAGAGTTAGTAAACTGTCTTTATGTACCGAGTTTTAGAAAGAACCTGATTTCGATTTCTAAACTCTTGAAGAACGGTTACAAGTTTATTTTTTCTGATGAGTCTGTTTTTATTAGAAGAAATGGCAAACTTGTTTGTTCTGGTTCATTGGTGGACAATTTATTTGTGGTTAATTCTAACTCCCCTGTTGCGCAAAACATAGAAATAGATAGCTCAGTATCTAACATTAATAAGAGGAAGAGACCTTCTGAAATGAATCAAACCTATCTTTGGCATCTAAGGCTAGGTCATATAAACCTTAGTAGGATTCAGAGGTTGGTCATACAAACCTATCTTTGGCATCTACCCGATGTCCTCCAGAGCGTATCTCGTAATCCTTGAATATTTCTCACAACAGAGGAGAAAATTGAGTGTTACATTTACAAGCCTTCAATTTTTTTTTTTAGTTTTTGGAGTGGACTCAATGATTGCTCTGATTGGAAAACAGCGTACGCTTTTCAATGCACCGTTGTAACTTTCAGACATATTCGTCTTTAAGTTACCCCAGCGATGGTATTCGTCGTGTGCTAGACTCCATTTCTCTCGACCAATTTCCATTGAATATTGGTATGCGTCCGAACTATAATGAAACAGTTTCACACCAACTCTATCAAACTTTCGAGATTGACACCTTTCCCCCATTTCCCAACACAAACTGTTCAATTTATTATCGCAAAAATGGGTCATTACATTGCTTTGAACGTGTCGCATGCAAACTATGTGGTGACCTGTAACACATTCTTCCCATTCCTGAATGTCTCTAAATACGGCAATAATGCCAGGACATCGATCCGATAGCACACACTTCGGACGCTGACCAAAGACATGATGAATGAGGTTTCTGGTGAAAAGGTCCAACTTTCTGTAGTTTCGTCATCCACCAATGCAAACGCGAGTGGAAGAAGATGACGTGCAGCGGTAACGGTAATGGCAATGAGTTGGTGGACAAAAAAAATATTTAAAATGCTACCACGCAAATGTGTCCACCAGGTCCAACTTTCCCCTTGTATCCACCCCGCAAATGTGTCCCGTCAATACTAAATACCGGTGGACAAAATTTACCAAACATACTTCGAGTTAGTGCCCAAAACAAATATTTAAAATGCTTTTCTGAATTTGAATCACTCGACCCTCCTTGAAATTCCAATTCTACAATCATGCATGGATTTGACGATTGTAAAACTTCAACAAAGCTACATAAACCAACCATTAACATAGTTATCACCCAATCATCATTTAAACAATAATTCCAATCAAATTTACAAAAAATCATAACCTTTTAAAACTTACCTCTGTAACTCAACAAAATTCGTGACCCAAATACCAAATACCAACTTGATGGCTTTCCTTCTAGCATGCCACACTTTCTTCTTCTTGACGTCAACTTTTAATTGGGTTTTGACATCAATTTGAATAGCAACCATAGGATACTCCGGATCTTTTTCAATGTGCTTCATTATGAGCGGCGCTATTGTGAACAATGTCACATGATGGGGTCATTTCCCATGGCCGTGAGTATGATTTTTTTCGACACCCGGATTTTCAATGCACATGGGGAATAACCTTCAGCTGTAGGACTTCGTCGACTTTTGCATTCCACGCACCATGTGGTTTTATTGCTCTCTACATTGACATATTCCCTAAGCCTTGCCACGTTCCATTAGGATATGGCCCATTGTACTTCTTTCTTGTCTTTGGAAATAGTTCCCAAGCCTATACTCTTATGATTGCCTTTATATCGGGGCAAAACATATTCATCTCGATCAATGGCGTACGGATCTTGGTGTCCCACATCAGAGTAGACGAAATGTCCTCTTTCAGACGTCCTAAACTCTTACAAACTTTTCTCAGAACTGAACTCCATAGAGTCTGAACAAAAATCACTCTCGGATGCATGGTCAGTGTCGGCATCGTCCTCAATGTTATAATCAAGTCCTTGGCCTCATCTTCAAAATCATAACGGAATCCAAAATCAAATTGACATTCTCCACCCTGGGAAGAACTCGAAGCAACATTTCACCCATCCACTCTTTCTGAAGACTGAGTTTCCTCAAACCCAACATACACATCAATAAAACTCCATGCTCAAAAATTATAAAAAAAATCCACCACATCATCAGAAGTAATTACTGCTTGTCTCTTAGTCCCGTCTACTTCAAAAAGCGCTGTAAGTGTGATTTTGCAAGAATTTTTTGACACCCCAATTTCATTGCAAATGCTTTCTAACAAATCATCCCTTGACAATCTATGATTAACGACTCATTTATGATTCAGATTCAGAGCGTTATCAATAGCAAATGTAGATGTCCAATAGAAATGAACATATACGGACCATTAAATGCCATTATACTTGTTAATCATAACAATGTCATTATAACAATTTATTTTTGATTTTCTTAATCAAATTTTATTATCAATAAATTTTATAAACCACGTTACATGAAACAATCCACAACATTATAAACAACCCACGATATTATAAACAACCTACAACATTATAAACAACCCACTTACAAATAATCATATTTAAAATCGTAATTAAAATATTTAAACTACTAATGCATGACTACTTATTAAAAAATTCACAATATTTACACAAATCTTAATCCTATGCTACTAATACATATATTTCCCCATCACATTTCTTCAACTACATACATCATTACTCAAAACATCATCTAACCACATCAAAATCGTACGAATAATTAAATATCAAACATAAAACACTTAAATCGTCACTAACCTTACCACGATATCACAACGTGACGTAGATCTTTGAAGAAATTTAGCCGAAATCTAAGATTTTTGGATGAATAGTGTAAGATCGCTAGAGAGAGAAAATTTTAGGGAATAAGAAAAAGAGAAGAGTGAGAAAAATGCAAGAAAATGCTAGGGTTTTTTATTTTTATAGTCCCGATTAAATTCGGAAATTTGGATTTCAATAATCCAAATTTTAACAAAATTCGGATTATTGAAATCCGAATATATCAAAACCGGATTTTGTAACAAAATCCGGCTTTATTTCCTTCATTTTTTTAAATTTAATTTTCAAACTTTTCAAAAATTAGTCTAAAATTTTTTAATATACTACGAATCCGGATTTCATAAATTCGAATTATTAAAAATTGGATTTTTAAAATCTGAATTCTAAAAAATCAGATTTACAAAATCCGATTTTCCCTTTGCATTTTTCTATTATTTTTTCTAAAACTTTTCAAAATTAAATCCGAATATTATATTAGTATTATATATTCGGATATTATAAATCAGAGTTTACAAATTAATTAAGGTTTCGGATTTGCAAAATCCGAATCTTAAATTAATTAAGAGTTTCGAATTTTACAAATCCAAAGACCCATTTTCTGTCCACCCTCGACCAAATTAACATATTTCGGTCCACATCCCTCATTTTAGGATTTATTTGATCTCGTCCCCGGATTCTATTATAATTTATAAAGAAATATTACAGACTTGATAATGTTATGTAATAGTAATAATAAGAGTAAATTCTAAAATTAGTCACCATACTATACTCAGTTTTTGATTTTTGTCATCATACTTTGAAAACTCCAATTTTGGTCATCATACTTTACTTTTTTTTTCAAAAAATACCTGCTCCGTCAAGTTTGGGGGTTAATACACTAACGACCCTATTTTAAGGTTATTTTTGTCTTTTTAATGCCTCATTAAATAAAAAGAATTAAAAATAAAAAAACTAATTCTATTAGGGTTATAAATTAAAAATAAAAAAACCCTAATTCTTTTAGTTCTTCCGCCTCCCATCCCTCCACCGCCATCGCCTCCCACCCTCTCTCCTCCAGCCCGTTCCCAATTCTCGCCAATCTCATGGCTTTTCTAAGAAGGTGATGTGATTGAGAATAGGATCCACGCCGGGTTCAGTTTCAAGAAGTCGGATTTCGAGAAACTGGTGAAGAAATCCTCCTCCTCGGGTTCTAGTTTGAAGATTGAGTTTTTTAATGGGAAAAGAACGAGTCGTGGGCGGAAGAAAAGTGGGAAGTTTTGGCTAGTGCGTTAGTGCAACTGGATTTGAAGGCTGTGTAGTATCATTGGGAGTAATAATAAAGGCTTTGTTATTCATAATGGATGGATTAGTATGGCCGCCGGGAGTGTGAAAGGATCTGCTTTACATGCCAATGTTAAGGCTAAGCCAGAGCCCAGATTCGTGTTTCAATTTGATGGCGACCTTCACCCCCGCCTCCCTTCCTTAACGCGAGACCTCCTTCGTTGCAGGGTTTCCGCAGCGACTCACCAATCTAACAGATCTACAACCCTCCCGCAAATCTGCGGAAGATTCACGTGAGGGAGAAACGAAGGCTGACGACGAGATTCATGCGAGGGAGAAGAACTTGAAATTTGAGCTCGATCGGGGTTTCAACGAAGAAGACGAAGAAGGGGAGGGGTTTCGATGACGGGGGTTTCACGGGGAGGGTCGTGCCGGTCTTTAACGAAAAAGACGAAAAAGGGATTCTAGTGCCGGTCGAAAAACGAAGAACTTGCCAGGGAAAATGAAGCGGGCGGCGGGTGGCTGAAAACCCTAAAGGTGTAATTACTAAAATATTGAAATTTTAAATTTTTTTTAAAATTACAGGTTGACCCCAAAAATTTTGTCTTTGCTTAAACCCTAAGCCCATAAGTTTGATTAATTACGAAATTGACCTTTTTTATTTGAGGAGGGCATTGAAACAACATAAATAACCCCAAAAAGAATTGGTCGTTAGTGTTTTAATGGAGGAAAGTGACGACGCAACCTTTTTTGAAAAGAAAATGAAAGTATAATGACCTTAAAAATAATTTTCAAAGAATGATGATCAAAATCATAAATTATGTATAGTATGGTGACCAATTTTGAAATTTACTCTAATAATAATCCTTTTCTTTAAAATGTATAAAAATTACGCAAGTTTACATGTAATATTACACTTATAATAGAAAATTATGCAAGTTTACATGTAATATTACACATAATAGAATTTGAATATTATAATCTATATATGTACAGTAGAGGCCCAATCGTGACCGACAAAAGAGACGTGTATTCCTCCGTGAGATATGTGCAGGCGCTGTTATCATCACAGCATTTGACGGACACCCTCCACCTCTTTTTTCCGCAGCAGAAAATCACCATCACCGTCAGGCTTCAGTGGTAAAATCTTTCCCATTTATCTATTATCCTTTGGAAAGATCTTAAATTTACACCATGCAGGGATCCAATACTTTCTTCTTTTACTTCTAAAGCACACAATAATAAATAAATACTGCGTATGATGATAGTAATAGAATAGAATATTATTATAACTTGTTTTTCAATCTTGATTCTTTCTACAGCTCGAGTTCTATATTATCATCATCACTCATCACTCCTCATTTGATATCGCTTTCTTGCAATCATACTAGTCTACCACCGACTCTTCTCTTTTTTCTATGCCAAAGAAAGACCCACAATAGAAAATGTTCCAATGAGGCGAAGCTATTTCTCGCAGATATCAGATCTACATCGAAGTTGATAACGAGCATTACAAAAGAAAAGGGTATATGAATATTGCAGTTTTCTGATACCCCATTTGCGAATTCTTGTTCTTCTTATCTTTTTCATATGATTTCTCTTGTAGATCTGTGATTTCTCTTTCTTGATCTTTGTTGGGCGGTTCACATTATAGTTCTTACCACTGTCTGATGAGGAGTATCATTTATTCTTTTCCTGTCGGGTTAGAAAGATGCTTCTTTTGTCTTAACTTTGTAATGATTTAATGTAGATCTGATGGTGTGGTGAAAAGAACTCCTTTGCCTGTTTTATAAGTTGCGATCATTTTTGTTTAATATCGTTTCTTTGTTGAGCAGTTTGATTAGTTCCCTTTCCCTCAATTTTGTGTTTCTGTGGACATTAGTTCAAGAATCCACTTTTTGGCTGTTGCGAGATCCGGATGAGTTTCTTTTCAATGTCCTAAGTATATGGAGATAGTTAATTTTCGTTTTGGAAATTGGCTTGTTTAATAACTTGCACTATAGCTTCTGAATAAAGATTTGATCCAGTTATCCTCTTGCCTTTTGTAGGTGAATCAATTTTGACCTGGGTAGTTCTTCGGTTTACTGGGTGAAATATGGCATTAGGGAAGTATTCTAGGGTTGATGGTAGGAAATCTTCTTCGAATTATTGTTCCACGGTGACAATTGTGGTGTTTGTAGCACTTTGTTTGGTAGGGGTGTGGATGATGACATCCTCATCCGTGGTCCCTGTTCAAAACCCAGATCAAGAGAGCAAGAATGATGTTAATGAGAATACCCGGGTGAGCGATTCAAAGGGAAGTGGTAACATTTTTGATAATGGCAACAATGAGAATAAAAGTGATAATAGTGAGAGCTCTTCAAATGATAATGAGGGTAAAGCAAAGCAGTTTGAAGACAATCCTGGTGATTTACCTGAAGATGCTACGAAAGAGGACAACAGTGTGAACTCTAATCAGGAAGAGAAGAAATCAGATGTCAAGACTACGACTGAGGATGAAATTGTTGAAGGGAAAGATAAGTCTGAAGATTCAAAAAGTGAAATGGAAAATGGAGATGACAATAAGGGGAGTGGTGAAACAACGGCGGACGATAAAGATTCTGAAGCTTCAGAGACAAATGATAGTAGTTCAGGTGGAGGTGAATCTGGAAATGACAATGATAAGAAAGCAGATGATAATTCTGAGGACACGAAAAATGTGGATAATGTAGATGGTGAAACAGGGACAGATAAGAAAGATGCATTAACAGATCAAAATTCTGGTGGGGGGGAAGAGACCAGTCAGTCAAATGACTTGCTTCCCTCTGGTGCTCAGTCAGAGCTCTTGAATGAAACCACCACTCAAAATGGGGCATTTTCAACACAGGCAGCAGAATCAAAGAAAGAAAATGAAGGACAAATATCTACTGAATCTGAGAAGTCCAGGTGGAAGCTCTGCAATGTCACAGCTGGATCTGATTACATTCCGTGTCTTGATAATATAAAAGCAATAAGAAAACTCCATAGTACTAAGCATTATGAACACAGGGAGAGACATTGTCCTAACAATGCCCCTACATGCCTTGTTACTCTCCCGGAAGGATACCAACGGTCTATAGAGTGGCCCACAAGTAGGGAGAAGGTTGGACATCAAAGAATGCATCTTTGTTTGTTGACAAAGAATAAGCTTGGTGAATTTATTTGATTATTCTTGGGTCCTTCATGAATCACTGATACTTTTTTATTACATTGCAGATATGGTACCATAATGTCCCTCACACCAAGCTTGCAGAAGTCAAGGGACACCAAAACTGGGTTAAGGTCAGTGGGGAATATCTCACATTCCCTGGCGGTGGGACCCAATTTAAACATGGTGCCCTTCATTATATTGATTTCATTCAGCAGGTAATATTTAGCTATTTTGCATCTTATATGTGCATATGCTTATTAATCGTCTGCTTTTGTTCCCTTGGTAAACAAGAAGTGGTTTGTACTGCACATACGTAGGTCACTATTTCATGCGAGACTCTTCAATATATTTACCTTTCTTCTCTGTTTAGCTGTAATCTGGATCCATTGTAGCTATGGGAATTGTTCATTGTACATGTACAAAGAACAGTGTTAAAACATAGCAAAGTAATTCACTTATATTATATAGATATACATGAATGATCAATGTATTTAGTACATCCCCCTTTCTTTTTTGTTTTAATCAGTGGGATTCTACACACAAAAGGATTTAATCGTTTTTGTAGTAAATTAGAATAGCAAATGAGTCCTTTTTACTCATTGCACTATTTCCTGGACATTTAATTCCCAAGTGAACTTTAAGCACATAGAAACCATGTATTGGAAGTTAAATTAATCAAAGATCTTTTGTGACAGGTCATCCACCAACCTTCCATTTTTGTTAAAAGAAAATTTCAATATTTATTTTATTTTTTTAGAAGAAGCAAAGAGTTATGTTGATGAGCGTCTTGATGTAAATCCCTGCGCTCAAAGTGGTTATCAGTTGGAACTCTTTAGCATGGTTGAGATGTAAAATATCCACCTATGTTATGCCTTGTAGTGTTGAGTTTGAAAATGTTTTAAACTGTAGGCCACAGAAAGTGTTGGAAGAAAACTAAACCTTTGTCATTGTTCATATAATTTAATAATGAAACAAATAAATTCAAGAAGCTATTTAGTGTTGGGCCATTGAGCCAGAAACTGATCTCGAGTATTTCCCTGCAACAACCTGTTCTTTTGGTTGTGTATTGTACTGCCTTTTCTCTGGCCATGTTGCTGGGAAGTTCTACTGGGAGATTGTTTATTGGCAAACTGTTGTCAGTTTTGGATAAAGGCTTATAGTCCTTGATGCTGCTGAAGGGGACTTTCTAATATGCTCTAATTAAAAAAATTATTTCTTTTCTAGCTTGGTTTTGGAGGTTTAACATATCTTAAACACTCTTCTGGTTAATTTTATTGGATAGCATGTTCCTTTCATGCATTTACCCCCTTGAGTTTTTGTGTTGCTATTAATGAAAAAGAGTTTCTGTACATTTACATTTTATCTTGAAGATGGATCTTAGAGATCGTGGTTTGTCTTGGAAGAGTTTTTTGAGTATTTGTCCTACTGAAATTTTACAACATTCTTTTTGGCTCTACCAGTCTGTTCCTGATGTTGCTTGGGGAAAACGAACTCGTGTTGTCTTGGATGTTGGATGTGGGGTTGCTAGCTTTGGAGGTTTTCTTTTTGATAGAGACGTTCTTACCATGTCACTAGCCCCAAAAGATGAACATGAAGCGCAAGTTCAATTTGCTCTTGAAAGAGGAATCCCTGGTATATCTGCAGTGATGGGCACTAAGAGGCTACCTTTTCCGGGGAGAGTTTTTGATATAGTTCATTGTGCACGATGCAGAGTGCCTTGGCATATTGAAGGTATGCACTTTAATTAAAGCCTTTATGGAAGCTCTTGCTTTGCATAGCACGGTTATCAGAGCTCGAAATTGTCATAGCATTTCTACATCAATATGTTAAATTTTGTGCATGATATAATATGCAGGTGGTAAATTACTGTTAGAGCTGAATCGTTTGTTGCGTCCTGGTGGTTTCTTTGTGTGGTCTGCCACTCCAATTTACCAAAAAAATGTTGCTGAGGATGTTGAGATTTGGGAGGGTATGTGATTTGGTTTAAATTCGATGCTCCTTCAAGTTAGTTTGACATTGGCTTTAATGTATACCAATTTTGGTGGAAATATGCAGCAATGAAGAAGCTAACGAAGTCTATGTGCTGGGAAAATATTTCAATTACTAAGGATAGAGTAAATGGAGTAGGAATAGCTATATATCGCAAGCCTACCAATAACGAATGCTATGAGCAAAGGTCGCAGAATGAGCCTGCTCTTTGCCAAGAATCTGATGATCCCAATGCTGCCTGGTAAGCTTTCTGATTTGTGACGCATGTTTTACTTCAAAAAAAGCAAAAATAATTATTGGTATATGCTTATCCAAAATGTTAAACATGTTCTAGGAATGTGCCTTTGCAAACATGTATGCACAAAATCCCAGTTGGGGAATCAGAGCGAGGGTCTCAGTGGCCAGAACTGTGGCCTGCTAGGGTAGGAAAAGCACCTTACTGGTTGTTGAGTTCCCAAGTTGGAGTTTATGGAAAACCTGCACCACAGGATTTTGCTGCAGATTCCGAGCACTGGAATACCGTTGTAACAAAATCTTATGTGACTGGGTTGGGAATAAACTGGTCAACTGTGAGGAATGTCATGGACATGCGATCCGTCTATGGAGGGTAATTTCTTTGCTTAACATTATTGAGTTAGGTGCTTGAGGTGATTTATAAAAGCTTCATGAAAATCGCATGAGACTTTTTTTTCATTTCATTCTTGCTTTTACATGTTTTGTTGAAGCTTATCAGATACTCGAGGAAAATGACCAAAGTGTTTCTGTTTTGTATTTAAAGGTTACTTGGTCCAGTAAATATTTTCTTTGACCATCCAGGCCTATTATTCAGAAACAACAACCCAAACCCATAAATTTTTACTTTTTCTGCGCTGCACTGTCCTATGCATGTTTGTTTTCTGTTTTGCCTTTCTCTCTTTAAGCATTTAACTCATGAGTATTCTTTTAAACGAAACACATAAAGGGGTGCATGTATTTCAGTTTAGCAAAATATCAGTGGCATTTGGAGAGTTTCTTCTTCCTGTTATTGTAAGCCTATAAAGTTATTGATTTGGCAAAGGAGTTATGCTTGATCAAAGTAGTGCTTTACGTTTTTGACCGAATAAAGCAATCTTTCAATGGGAAGGTAATCAAAGCCTCTACATATGCTCCAGGTTTTTTTGTAATCATGTTTTGAAGTTTTAAATTTAAACGGCAATGAAGTTTCCCAGACCAGATTTTCTGACTTTGAAGTTTTTATTCTTCTTCCTGTTTTGAAGTTTTCATAACATTTTCTGTGTTTAAAATGATTTGCAAAAGACTTTATGTAGTGCCTCTAAAATTATTATTCTCTATATTTTCTGTAACATTGAGTTTATTGTTCAGTTTTGTAATTGTGCTGTTATTGGGAAGCGGGCTGGGTAATATATTCTGTATATTTTTACTAACGTGTGGAAACACAAATGGTGCACACTTAGTAGTAATTTAACGTAAGCATGAAGATAGAGAGCAGTCAGTTATCTTATTAGTTGAAACAATTATCAGGCTTTATAATGTGTTAGACTGACTGCTGCTAGACCCTTGAGATTTCTATTTAGGCAATAGGATAGGATTCACACATGAAAAATTAAGTTAAGCTCTCATAAACTTCCATAAACATTTTAACCCTAAATGATTAGAGTAAATGTTCCAAATCTCCTGCCATGGAAGTTTATATTTCTCCTAATAATGAAATTATAGGTAATCGGAATTATTCATACAAAAACTATACTGGTTGAGCCACTGTAAGCAATTTTATGAAATTTGTATCTCTAACTTTCAACTGAAGTGTTGGGAGATCAAATGTGATTCTTAAACCAAGACCATAGATTCCTGTTACTGGAATCTCTCTTTGGGAGGTTAAAAGAATTTTGGCTCTTTCATTTACGAATTAGCTGATAATATGTTTGTGCATTGGTTATTGGGTGCACATGTAGTATTGCTGTAGTACTTTTTTATCATTCGAGGTTATATGGAATTTTTATCATGTCTGGGTGAGGGAACAGTATCTTGACAACGGTTGTGTTAAGTTAACCTTATTGTAACATTGTTTAGTTGGTGTGATAAATGGCGAATGCTGTTTGTGGCTATGATTGCAATTAAGAGGCGTCTTATATTCACATCTCTTCAGTTTTATTGCTTTTGATCATGAGTTTTGTGTCTGCATTGCAGATTTGCTGCTGCTCTAAAAGACATGAAAGTGTGGGTCCTGAACATTGTCTCCATTGACGCTCCTGATACATTGCCTATTATCTACGAACGAGGTTTATTTGGAATGTACCACGACTGGTGTGAATCGTTCAGTACTTACCCAAGAACTTATGATCTTCTCCATGCAGATCATCTCTTCTCCAGGATAAAAATGAAGTGTGTATCTCAAAACATTTTAAATAAATGTGTGTTAATAATTCCTTGTCCTAAATGATTTTACTGATCCAAGTTTTGTTCTTTTTGACTTTAGGTGCGATTTAGATGCTTTCGTTGCTGAATTGGACCGTATTCTTCGGCCAGAAGGGAAGATTATCGTGCGGGACGCTGCAGATGTAATTAAGGAAATAGAGGGCATTTTCAAGTCTTTGCATTGGGAGATTCGGATGGTCTACTCCAAAGACAGGGAGGGATTGCTGTGTGCTCAGAAAACTATGTGGCGTCCGAAACAGTGGGAAACACTTAGTTATGCAATTGAGTAAAAACGGTACGACTATATTAATCAATCCTCCTGCAGCTGCCGTTCATCCCACATAACTTTTAGGTGGTAATACGTTTTGTATAAGTAAAACAAGTTCAATCTCCAATCAGGTTTACTGCATTATTGGTGTAATTTTGTTGGTCAAGGCTCGCTCTGTGATTGTTTGTTTTTTGATTTTAGAGGTATTTCAGGTTTCATAATGTATTTTTGTTTTAGGTTTGGTGAAAAAGTGCACACCAATTGTTTGAATTTAAACTCTAGTGAGTAGTGGGTTTTCCCCACCATTCACCCATTCAATATACTGCATTAAAATTATGATATTCACACCAGTTCCATATCTAATCCGCTTGGGTTGCCTCGCCTGAGTACTAAATAGGCACATAATCCAGCAAGAGCTACCCATCTCGACTTTTCCGGCCATGGACACGATCCACAAGCACTCAAAAAAATGAATAAATTCCCACAGATTTCTATCTGTATTAAAGATGTGTTCATTTAGGAATGAGCTTTATTTTGAACTAAAGCTTTAACCCTCTAACTAATGAATGTTTCAATCCATTAAGAAGTAAGCATTAGACAAGATGTTTTACACAACCACACTGGAATGGATTGTACAAAGTCCTCCTGTGGATTAGACTGACTTTAAGAAACTAAAGTGCAAAGTTATTACAAGTTAAAAAAAAAAAAAAAAAAAAACCCCATTTACATACAGGAACCTTTTAGGTGATGACTGGTCAATGTTAAGGTAAACAAAATTTTGAGCCATAAAGAACAACCATCCTTCATTGGCGGCATGTATTATCTCCTTTTTATAATAACCTATACTCAGGATTTCTGCACCCATTCTTCTAACCATGGAAATAACAGCTAATCTCATCAACAGCTCTACAAGTAGGTATTTTAATAGGCGGAATTTAACCAGTCTATTAATCACACAAGTATTTGGGCTCGAGTAAAACATTAATAGGGCAGGAAGGGGTGGGAGATGATAAGGGCAGGGACTGTAACCTTGAGATCTTTGGCTAGAACATCAAGGTTGCAATCCACACCAAAAGAAAATATTAATTATGAGTTTGCGCGCTTTAAGTAGACCATTACACATATGCTGGTCAGAACTACTGCTCCTGCTAAAATCCCAACACGAAGAGCGCCAGCTCCAGATTTCTCGACAGGACCTGCACTTAACTGTGGCTTCGGCTTTTCTTGGGAAGCATCCGAATAGTCTAGGTGGAGTCTCAAAACCTGAAAATTATTGTCCAATAAATGTTGGAACCAAGTCTCCAGAAGAGGCTGAACATTACAGAAGACATAACGATTCTTAAAAAAACCGATTAGTCATCTTCTTTCATCAAATGTTATAAACAGCTATGCAACTTTATAGGTTGATGAGTTAATCGTATCATCTGCTACATAAGGTTTATTCATCCAGCAGAGTTCTAACAACTTAAATTAACTTTAAGCATTTAGGATCCTTGATCAAATTGGGAGGATTAGTGGCACTATGGATGCGCAGGGTTGATATTCTCATTATCTCTATGACTGAAATATAAGTTGGAAAAGTGCCTTTTACATCATTTTTAATGTGACAATAAAAGTTCCCTCTCTACTTGTGTATTCCAACTATTGGACAATGAGCTATTAAATACTTAAAGAAACCCATAGAGGAAGAGGACTATAGTACATGAACTAAAAAATAAATAGAAAAAAAATGACCGACTTCCAAACAACAAACAACTAAACATATATCTTATATTGAGAACTTGAGAAGCTAAAATAATCAGATCTGAACATCATCGGAAACATATTTGTATTTTAAGTGTATTATATATCTTATTCTAAATAGTTTCTGGTAATTTTCTGTTCATCTTCCGTTTTCATTGAAAATTCAAAATTTCTCTATTTTCTGTATGCGTTAAGAGTGCATCTGAATTCACATATTCAAACTCTCTTAAACGCATATATCTGTTTCCAAATCTATTATGGCTACCGCTGCTTTCTTTCTAATGCACTCATCATTTACCTTCCATTTTTGCTACCCTCAGTGAGCTACCAGCACTCAGATACATAAATCGCTCAGCTCATACATAATTTTCCTCTCAATTCCAGCGGTATCTTACAACCATAAAGCAGAGAAATGTACTTCTTCTCCTATAATCAGTTTTAACTCCATTAGTTGTTACTTGATTATCATGCCTCCCTATGAACTTGCAGCTTGCCATTCACCACTCTCATCTCCTCGATCAACTATATCATTCTACAAGTGACGTGTTTAGAAATTGTAATGCTTAGGAAACTGATCCATATTAAGGCAAAAAGATATTGGCTCTAGGAGGATCCCCTATTCAGACCTATAACATTCAGAAATTCACTTATGTACATTGAGAAATTCATCCAACGTTCCTTACAAATGTTACATCTATCTATTAACTTCCGTATCAATTTGTCCAACGCTCATGTTTTAATACCAGCCATATTTTAGCTTTATCATAAACCTCTCCAAGATTAATATTGAGCAAAGCATCTCACATCTAGACATAAAATAATTAATAATTTAACCGATATATGATTAATTTTGAGGTTAAATGTACATGATTGTATAGAAATATAAAATTTGTGCATGCCAAATGTCATCGAAATCTTATAACTTAGGTACACCGAATACCAATTTCCTTAATGAGTCAATTCGAGTAATCCAAACATATAGACAATAATGAGATGTTAATTTTTTTTACTAAGATGCCCACACAAAAACTTACTGTCTGTAAATATTTTCTCTCTATAATGCTAACTAAATCTTCTTATTAGACGTATAATTTCCATTTCACACCTCCCTGACATGAAACCAAGCTGATTTCACAGCAAGACTAGCCCCTATTCTCAACAGTATTTCAGTTACTCTAACACACTCTTCCGCAGTATGACTTAGTTTAATACCCCAATATTTGCACAATTTTGTATGTGGCTTTTTCTAAATAATAGTAGCATTACATTTTTTTCTCCATTAATTAGGCGATCTCAGTTTTCATAGTAACATCAAATTGATACGTAGCATGTCTCCAGTTAATATATGTTTTGAAAGTATTTGTTATCTAGAAAACTTCTCTGGCTATAAAACAGACGGGAATATCAATATAATGGAACACAACTGGGCTTTGAAATACTACAGGCTGAAGTAAGACAAGCATATATGAATATTTGAAATTTGCACAATGCATATGCAAGCATCACATACCTTTAGTCCTGCAGATCTGGCATGACTAACAGCACCAATAAGATCACCATCAGTCGAGAGAAGTACTTTGTCTCCCTCATCATCTTCATACTACAACGTGCACAAGAAACCATAAGATGGAAATAACGCTGTGTCAAGAGAACAATTCATTCTGCAGTTCTTCCGCACTCACCAAAAGTTGAGGTCGATTTTTATCATCTGCTGCACCAATCCTCTGCATAACCGCAGAAACAAGTTCACCTAAATTTTCAGTGCCTAAACGGAAATATAGAGGAAACACAGTATCCGTTAAATGATCAAGGTCAAAAAGTAACAAACAAATTTAAACATTTCAATTTGTTCTATAACTTCTATATTTAAGGAAACTTTCAGAAACATTTGAAATAGAAAAAAGGGAACACAAAACTTTTAAGGGTGAATTACATTTACGTTAGGTTTAGCCAAACGTAAAATGTATCCTCACATATTAGAAAACTACAATTACCCCCTTAACTAATTAGTCAGTCAATGAAAAAATACACTGCAACTGCCTGAGAAGTGACAAAATTGACAATGTAAGCATAAAATTTCAAGGAACTCATTATTATCTCTCAAGCTTGCCTCACATATTATATAAGTTATAATTACCAATTGCACTATCGCTAAAATTAATTTAATAGACTGACTATTTCATTGCTCTGGTTCATTTAAATCTTGCATAATTACAATTATCCTTGATATTACTGCTCCAATTTTAATGAATTGACTATTTTATTCCTTTAGCTTGTCTCAAGTCCCATAAAAATAGTGAATTTATTAAAATATTTTGTTTACACCATTAGTTTTTTCATTTTCCGGGCATTAAAGGGTGTAATTGTTAGCTGTCTAATCAGTCATTGGTGGTAATCACAGTTTCTTGAAACATGAGGGTCAATTTTATAGTTTATCAAAACTTGAGGGGGGCAAATGTAATTCACCTAACCTTTAAATATTCAAATTGACCTGATACAAAATAAGTCTTCACTATAAATTTCCAGTTGTCTAAAAACCAAGAATAATAAATGTTCACCAGAAATAGAACACAAACGGATGGTTGGGCCTGTCAGCATAACTGTGGACAAACTACTCCCCAGCATTTGAAGCTTACCCAAATCAAAATTCAAAAACAGAAAAACTGAAACACAGGAGCTAGGTGATGAATTCCACTGTTTATTGTTTCAGATGTCTACTCTCAAACTCCATTTCTCCTATTACAGAAGTAAATGCAATATCATTTACTCTACTGAAAATTGGGTAGAAAAGAAACATCCTATATTTGTAAAACTGCTCCTTTTTAAATTCTCCACAAGTATATTGTGGAGGTGATTCGAACCCAAGTGAATGAAGGGAAGTTGGACATCTTAACAATCCTGTTTATAGTAGTATTCAATTCTAACCACATTATCAGCATTTACGTCAAATCTCTAACTGAAAAATGTACCCCAAAAATCATTATATCAGATACAATGTTCATCACATCAACACTCAGCATAATGAACAGTGTCCCCACTCCCTCACCAACACCCACCCACAACCCAAAATTAAAAAAAAAAAAATCTGAAAAACCTCTCTGGTTAAATCTCACAAAGTGTATATATGACTTAAATGTACATCTTAAGTGGAACGTCAAGTGAAACTGCATATTCTAGGAAAAGAAGAAAAACTATATTGTGTAGTTGCAATAAAAAGAAGAAAAGAACACAAAATGGAGGCAAAAATTCTTCTTATCTGAAAATACTAACCAGAGTTGAATCTGTGCACGCGATGCTTGGAGTCCTCAAATTTGTAGCAAAAGTTATTCCCCAGGCCTAAAGGAGGATATGAAGATTTCCCATGTTCTGTTCCATCTAATGTATTCAATGCAGACATAGAGAGCTCACTACATCCGGAATAACAAATTAGTTAGCTAATAATTTACCAATAGGGAGATAAATGTACAACAAAGAACTCGTACCTTTGAGTTTCATATTCATCTAAAGGCTCCATATTTAAAGCTGAATCCCAGAATTTTTGCATCACAGTGTTTGCTACATCACTTACCGCATCAGAACCACTCTCAACCTTAAGAGAAATTTTAATAGGAAAAAAAAAAAAAGTTAACAAAAAAAACATTTTAATTTCACAATCAACATGGTTTATGAAGCAATATAATTAAATCTTTTGCTTCGTTTCAATTTACTTCTGAGTGCTGCTCCATGAATTGAAATTATAATGCATAGTTAAAGAGAACAAGCTCTTGCATCAGCACACCTACCAAGAAGTCACCGCTACCTTAGACTCTACCAAAGGATAATAAATGAACAGATTTAGGAATTAGAACCGACTTCAGCAAAGAACAGTTGTGGCCTTTGATAGGAGGATATAGACTGGTCGGTACTTTAGTTGAAAGAGACCAAGTGACACTATCAGAAATTCTGAAGAGCACCTATGCCAAGTTATTTGGGCCAAAAAAGGAACTTAGAAAAGCATTTGATATTTGAATGATTCAAGATCGAAGGATGAGCCCTGAAGCTACTTAATATCAACCAAAAAGAAAAAAAAAATTAACCAAAAAGAAGCTACTAAAATATCCATTAGTGTTGAGACATCGTGAGGACAAACAAATTAAATATCCTTTGAACACAGCTCAATAAAATTACTCTTTTACAGCTCAGTCAATGTGCAGGTTGTTGTAGTTAATTATTCTCCATTTTTTCAGGAAGTTGCAAATGCACTCAAAATTGGGCACTTGGTGAAATGCTTTTGGTTATGTTTTGTAATTTGATGAATGATGTGTTGTATGCTGTTATTTATCTACATGACATTGTGATTTATTCTAAGACATTTGAGGAGCATCTTATGTATTTGAGAAAGGTATGCTTTACGTTGAGAGGACATGAATTGCATGTGAAAGGAGAAGTGTGAGTTTCGTAGAGAAAATATTACTTTCCTTGTTCAGGTTCTTAATCAATTCAAAATGGACCAAAGAAGATAGTTGCCGTTGTTGATTGGCTTGCTCCCTCGGAAGTCCCTGAGTTGGGACCATTCTTTAGTATGATAAATTACTACTGTCAACTCATAAAAGTATATTCTAAGTCGATTACTCCTCAGACACATTTGTTGAATAAGAATTATGTTTGGGATCGAGATATTGGCTGTGACGAGGCCTTTAACAATGTAAAGAAGGCATCTCAACTGAACCTATTTTGCGTATGAAGTTCATTCCTATGCTTCAAACTAGGCACTTGGTGTCTTAGCGCAGAACAATTTCTCAACTTAACTTTTGTTACCAATCATAATCTAGTTGAGCCAATAACTCTAGCCATATAGCTCTCTTAGGAATAATCTGAGTCTTCAAGTAAGTGTTAGTCACATTATCAGTCTTAAGTATTCCAATGTAAATCTTGTAATACCATTGTAACTATCTTAGTTACTAGATTACTTAGTCGTATTAATCTCTTGAAACTCCATATACATAAGTACTCTCTAATTGTAACTTCAATCATCAATAGAAGTTTGTTACATTCATTTTCACTATTCCAACTTGGTATCAGAGCATCAAGATCCTCCCTCGCCAATTCTAAGAACGTCTTCATCCGTCTCCACCCTCCCCCCTCCCTCTGCCTCCTCTCTCTCCATCTCTCTCCTCTTAATGTTTCTTCTTCCCTCATCTTGTTTACCCCTTGTCTCTCTTCAATCTATCATTCATTTGCTATCAAATTTACCTCCCATGAGAACTATGCTCCATAGAAACTTCAATTCTCTCCTCTCATCACTATGTTCAACCTTCCCAACAAATAGTGTTTTTAAATCTCATTGCAACGCACCCCAACAGTCATCTCCTTCTTGCGTGTTCTACATCTTACCTCACAATACTTCAGTGGCTCTCAAATACCACGGGGAGTTTGTTCTACACCAATAAACCACCAATTGCATCATGTGAAGCATTAGTGTGAACAACAAACAATCAGGTAAACACAACACCAGCTATGTGGAGATGACCAGCATTATCCTTTGGCAAATCCATCAAAGGAGCAACCAGCTTCGAATATCCTTTTAATGTACCAGTGGACGTAGGATGAAACCCTCAACCCTAGCAGACGTAGCGAAAAAAGAACAACTTGAGCAGTGGAAGTAGGATGAAACCCTCAACCCTAGCGGACAAAGCGAAAAAAGAATATATTATGGATGCTCGAGATCCATACTTTTCTGGAGTGGGAAGATAGAACGAGCACCAAAGTGTCACTCTTTTCATTAATTATATAATGTCAACACAAAGTTCTAACCAGTCCCCCAGTCCTTTGGACGGACTACATTGTGAAGAAAGACATCCCTGGCCTTTGAATGATTCATGTATTGAAAGAGCTACTGAAAAAAGGCTGGTTTATAGCAAGTCCTAGGAGGAGCATCTCAAACACGAAGAGACTGCTCTAGAAGCTGTGTGTAAGCAAGCCCAAAGCCGCCTTATACCCCTCATTGTTACTGCACCACTATGATTATATGACCGATTTTCTTCAAGGTAGTAGATTTGGTCATTACTATTAAAGCTATTGGACAGGCACTGAAATTTGGGCTGGTTGAAGATTCGATGAAGCTCAAGCTTTCGGCACTGAAATTGACGATCAGTACCAATGTACTTAAAATTTTCAAATAATTGTTATATTCAACAGACAAAACATTTAATGCACAACGATTGTCTAGCCAAACCTTGAAAACCTCACTTCCAGAACTGTCATATAGGAGAATAACAGCAAAGTTCAAACATCAAAGGCAAGAAGGGCACCAAAATTTTATGTGACAGGCGCTGAAGTGATGGAATTTTCTCGGCACTCATTACACCTATAAAAGGCATCAAGGCTGAATTTCTAAAATTAAGAAGCAAGATCAAACAATCATTGTCAAAAGCTCTCAACTCGTTGTTCTTTCTTTCTCAATCTCCTAGATCATCTTTCATTTGGTATAAAACCTTAGAAGCTACGATAGTTCTTATTGTAAAACTATCACTTGAGATGTCCTACAATTGTTGCATGCACTGTGACAAAGACCTACATTTGTTGAAGGCATTCAGAAGTCCTTTATTTGTTGAAGGCAAAGAGACCCTTCCCCATTCCCCAGTTGGCTCATTGCTAACACTATCTACATAGTATAACCATATTACAAAGATCTTAGAACAGAGTCAACTAAAGTTATATCAATCCAACATTAAAGTAATAGTATTATATAAAATATTATACTACTAATTTCTAATAGTTGTAATCTTGGAGGTACATCAAAACTGCTAAAACAATGTTATAAGAATCTCTTGTGCATGTTCTATTTCAATCTTAAGTACTTTCTATTGAACCTCAAGGGCTAAGCTAAACTTCAAGACCTCAGACACAACCGCCCTCATCAACCATCAGATTTTTTCAAAACTACTTAACAAAGATTTAGATAAACTTGATAGTTATCAGGACCTTAATTGAATACACCAAGAGTGCCATTGGAATATGATAACAGCTCAAAGTTTCTGCTGAAATTTACATGTTGAAACTGAATGCTTATTTACTTCATTGAATTGCTTCTTTTTTGTGAGTCCAAGGAGTTCATAAACTGTAAAGCATATTATAGCATCTAACCCCATGGGCCAAGTACCTGAACAGTGCAAGTTAAAGGTTTTTCCATACACAAAGGCAGGAAATGCATCCTAAACATACAAAAAGATACAATTACAACTAATTCAAATGTGGAGTTACTATCCCTAACAACCAACTATACCACATAATTATTCTGCTATCTTATTATCAACAAAATTGCCTTTTATCTAAAACTCGGTAACAATTGACTCTTCGTAGAGCTTCAAACAAAGCATAAAATATCCAAAAAGATCAATCCTCAGGGATTTTGTTAGGAAAAAAGAGCAACCAGCAATTTATTTCCAAAACGAACAAGTACTTACCATAGAAATAGCTGCATGAGTTATCTGCAATACATCGACACAGGCAACTACATATCCATCTGCCATAAAAGGTACCAATGAGGATAAAATTCTCAAAGACAAACTTTCAATTCAGCACATAAAGCTCACCTCTATCCACCACGGGAAGATGTAAAAATTTTCCATCATGCATTATGTGCAAAGCTTCAAGGATTGTAGAATCTATTGTAGCACACTCAGGATTTGGTGTCATCACCTTCAAAGAAAATTTCATCAGAAACCTGATGGAACAGGAAAAATACTAGTTTGTTCTAGAAACAAATATACGAGCAACACTTCAAAGAAAAAAAATATAAATTAAAGGTGAGGTTCTATGCAATAGTACGAGATATTTCATATAAAGTCCAGCATTATACAAGTCATATTAATCTTAGATTTTGCCTACACCTTTGAAAATGAAAATAGAAGTAAATTACGAGCAACTTAAACAATAGAAGATGCACAATATAACAAACTTCAACACAAAAAGACACTTTGACAGCTACAGAATAAATATATAAGATAGAGACATTTAAATAAAACCATGAAGAGGTTTTTATACAAATAAAAGAAACATTCCTAGAATCATTGGAGGCACGAGAGGCTAGATTAGTAGGCCATTTTTTAAATATCTATATCTTATATATGTTACTAACTCCAATGAGTTAGTCATCAAATCATACTAACTCCATGGACAATAATATCCTAATGTATTCATCATCTAGTTCAAGGTCCTTGTCATCTTCATCACAATTCTTGTAAACCTCAATAAGCTGTAGAAAGAAGTACAAGGTGTACCGGTTGGAACAAGGTAGAAGGGAATATAGTCTAGGTGTCAGGGAACAAAGAAGAAAAAAGAAGATCAAAAATTCCAGACACCTAAAGCGAGGGCATGGAAAAGGAAGGAAAAACTATAAACATCCAAGAGAGGAGGGAGGCAAACTAATTTCAACCAATATAAACAGCATCTCACCTTGCAAAATAAATACTCCCTTTCCCTCAAAATCATAGCTGGACTTTAAAGAGTCAGGTATAAGGACAAGGGTGCATCTTCTATCACATATAAGTATGTCTGAGTTTAACTGAAAAGGGCAATTACACATTGATCACCTATAAAAACAATACCCATGCGATTATGAGTGACCATATTAGTAGAGTGCATCGCCTAATACAAGAAAGTACGTGAATCTTGCCAAGGTGAGAAGTCCAGGGCAAGTAAAATTTGGAGGAAATTTGTGTGTCAGAATGTTAGGGAGAGATAGAAAATCTTAATCATTGGAAGAGAGCTGCAAGCCCATAGAGAGTAGGACAAATGGAAGGATTTTACTCTAGGGAAAACTTAGGAGTCCACTTATTCTGTAATTTCAGTTGCGATACTGTTAAAGCTTCAGCTGACCACCACCCACAATAGCAGCAGCAATCAGTACAAAAGCTCAATTTTTTACGTTCATGTGTCTCGGCGGAAAAGAAGAAAACAAGTGCGAAAAAAATGCAACTACTATCGCACACAACAAATGGCAGAGACAAATTTTGAGGCAACAGAGTCATAAGATACACTTCATAGATCAGATACCATTGGATCAATGCTTATCCTAAAAAACAACTACTAGATTAACATAAAAAAAAAACTGGAAAATTCAGAAACCTTTTCAACTAGAGTCAGCTCTGGGGAGAGATTTTGGGCAACAACTCGCATAAGGATGTCTTTTGAACTGCAATTAAGGAATCAAACCAAAAAGGAACAAGCATTAATGGCATAACTAAACAAGATGTATGTACATTTCAATCTGCACAACCTTATAACAACATTAATAAAGGAAAAAGGTAAATAATCACAGAAAACAGTACGTTAATATCCCCTGAATCTTGTTTGCTGTCATAACAACTACTGAATTAACACGCAATTCTCGCATTCTTTTTGCAGCAACATGGACAGGATCTGATGATGATACTATTGCAACCCTAGCATCATCATTAAAATACACATAATCAACCCCAAAAAAAGACAAAAACAAAAACCCAAAATATAAAAACAGACAAGGGAAAATTTGGTCATACTTGGCATTCTCAGAGATGATACTTGATAAAGCAGGCTTGAACATGCGCTCCCTAAGGGTTTCTATGAATGCAGATGGAGCTGAAATGTAATAAGCATGGGAATGGCGGATAAGGAAGTGTCAACACGAAAACAAACAAGTGCATAAATAAAATTTAAATTATTTGACAAGACTATGTCAAAAATATTAAGGGTGTCCATTCCATGCTTTCTTGGGCTGTAGAAGAAGTATGTCTCTCGGCCCATAGCTCTTGAGTTCAAGACCCAATGAGTAGGGAAAGAAACAGTTAAAAATACTTAGTCATCATAAGTGGACACTGTAGACAGGATAGATCATTAAGACGTCTTAGAACTAATGGAGGGTGTGTGGGAAAATGAAAGATGACATACATCTTTCTTCTCAAGAAAAAGTGACGGTGCAAATAATTTCTTTTGTTATTTAATGCAACAATTTTTGCATTGATAAATAACCACACAATAGAAATTAAACACGATCTTACCAGTGAAATTGCTTCCCCACTGTCGTTCCACCCCTTCTACAGCTGCGGCAATTGCACTTCCCTGCTCTGCCGCCTTCTCCATTCTGGATATTGCATCATATAGGCATTTTGTGATGTCCAATAATGCAATAACTTCACCATTTTCAACAACAGGGAGGTGCCGAAACTTTCCTGTCAAGGATTAAAAACATAGGTGAAAAATTTAACCACAAGACAATTTTACTTCCAAAAGAATCAATTACACAATTATAGGAGTCAAACAAAATAACATTAATTTAGACAAAAATGGAAGTTACAACAATATCATTAATTTATCCCATGATGTCACATTTACACCCAAAACACACAAAGCAAACAAAAAAGGGGTACATAGAGCCATTTATAATTACACGGACTCCTCGTCACAAAGTAGCCGGTTTGACAAAACTTAATTTGAGGTATGAAGTCATAAATCTGGAAACTGAATGTATTAACTTACGTAGTTTGATAAAAACTGAAGTCTGAATCTCAATAAGTTCATAAAACTAAATGTGTATTTGACAGTCAAAAATAGCTAGTAGTTTGTTCAACAAAAAGAAAATCAGACAAAAACAATCATCATAATAACTACTTTTAATGAATTTATTAAGGAATATAATTTTTTTTACCGTGTAACTGTTTTATAATTACTAATAACGTAAGATCTGATAGTTAAAAATGTTTATAATTCTTTACAATAAGCTTCACTCACATTATCATTTTTTAAAAAAATTATTAAATAATAAACACCAACATAATAATAAGAACTTAATTAAATATATTTTATTTATATGGCAGAAATTTATAAAAAAAAAGTTGATGGAATAGAAATTATTTTGAAAAACATAAAAAATCATGTACAATGAGAAAGACCAAAAAAATGAAAAGAAATGTATACGTAATTCAGTTCATTGACAAGTAATTGACTCATCACTTATCTTGACATGTACTCACATTTCAGACCCCGTTAATCTATTAAGACATCCTATTTGTAGTTATCAAATGTGCTTAATAATTAAGTGCCCGATACATAAATCTCTTAACCTATTAAGTTACCATTCAGTAGAGTTATCAAAAGTACTTAATTAATGAACTAAGCTTAGGTGCTGAAAAACCTAGAAATGTGGACTCGAAAGAAAAAAAAAAAAAAGCAATTGAACAACACCCTTATATATTAATCCCCAACCCTAATATGAACCACACTATAAAACATTCTGAACTGCTTGAAGCACCTTGCTTAATATCTTCTGCAACGAGTATCACTTTTAAGTTTCTAGCATATAAGTTAAGCATTCAAAACTATTTATTGATTTAGAATCATCTTCATGCAAAATTAACCATCAATCATGTTGTTTTCTTCACACGTGTAAAACCAATATAGCACACCGGATGTTAACAACTCCAGCAAACATAATGAACAAGGTTTCAGGAGTATAACAACGTTAAAACCTGAAGTGGTGCAAACAAAGTGGCAAATGTGGCTACAACAGTGAAAAACATCAATTATTACCTTGGACCATCTTTTGAAGAGCATCAATGGCCAATGAATCTGAATTCACAAAAATAGGGTTCCTTGTCATCACCTTTGAAACGATTGTCTGATCTGGTCGCAATTCCTCAGCTATAACTCTAGTAGCAATATCCTGAAATCAAAAGAAAAAGTTCAAAAAACTGGAAAAGAATTGGAAATCAAGTATGGCGACTACAGTTAAATGTCTCCCCACTCTCACTAGCAACAATTGCTCATTCCCATCAGACTAACAAACTCCAATCCAACAGCTCCAAATGTAGCCAAAAATCATCAGAACATCTTAAGTGAAAACTGTTCCAATCCAACTTTAAATCTTATCCCATAAGACTAACTTCAACACATGCTACTGAGAACTGAATATAGTCAACACAGTGTTCAGCAAGTGAAGAACGAACAATACAGGGCAATGTAAATGACTACTTATCATAAGAAAACCTTATCAGTAACAATGCCAGAGAGCAGCGCATTAGCATCAGTCAGCAAAACAGCATCAACACGCCTGGCAGCCATCCTCCTACATGCATCAGACACCGTGGTACCCTCGGGAATTGTAAGTGCTTTTGACAACCTCAGCTTTTTCACTGTTCTTTCCCCTCCTGCAGTCCTACAACATACACATACACACAATTAGTACATGCTAAAGCCACTTTCATAATCCGCAAAAATCCATATACAGATGACATTACACACCAGCATATTAATTCCATCTTCAAAGGAAAGATTAACAAATAGCACCCTCTATATCATTGTACAGCAGTTCTCAAAGACAGCATAAAAAGTTCTTATATATTAACCTGCTAAAGAAAAGGAGGATAGAAAATGTTCTTAGAAGTCTCTAAAGACAAACGTCTGCATACCGAGCAACTGCAGCACACAAAACACTTCCTGCATTTTGTTCTTAAAACTAGAGCGTCATAAAATACCAAGAAGCTGATTCAAATCACACACAATACAACATGAAAATAGTTCCAACAGCAATACAGCGCCAAACACTTTATGGTCAGAAACTTCCACCTCATCCTCGTATGGTCCTAAAATTACTCACCCTCTTCATTCATATAATTTGCAGCAAGCATACAAAAACCAACGAAAAATCATACGAAATCCAGGGGATGATCATCAATTAATTAACTCACGAGTGGCTAGGGGAGGCTGGTTTGGTGAAGGACCCATTATTAGCACTGGCAGAGCCATTTTCCGACTGATTAGCCGATTTCCGAGCAGTAGAAGGATTGTTCCGCTTGTGAGCCAAACTGTTCCGGCGAGGAGCTGGAGGAGGTGGCGCCATTTGACTACTCATCTTCTTTATATGTAGCTTAAATTATTCCCACGTGGAAGGATGTCCTAATTCGAAATAGTTTAACGAGAGGGAAGATTGGGAAGAGGGGTTAGGGCTCTTCAAATCGGGAGGGATTTGCTGTGGATTTGGAAGAAAGCCCTAACCCTCCCTCTCTACCTTTTATTCTTTTTGGCCTTTTTTTCCCTTTTGGATTGCGATGTTTGGTTCTTTTTGGTCCTTAGGTAGTTAATCTTGTTTTTTTGGAGGGGAGAAAAACCACAACAGCGCCGGGTTCCGCTACGTCCATGGATGTTGCTTTTTGTTTGTTTTTAAAACACAGGAACGTTGTATAATTTTTTTTTTTTTTTTTTTTTTGGACAAGATGGTTGTAATTTATTGGTCAATTTAAAATGGGACTTGCTATTTGTATCACAAATTTGCTATTTGTATCACAAAAAAAT
This sequence comes from Knoxia roxburghii, assembly GCA_030378225.1. NCBI lineage: Eukaryota > Viridiplantae > Streptophyta > Magnoliopsida > Gentianales > Rubiaceae > Knoxia > Knoxia roxburghii. The sequence goes on along the minus strand of CM059415.1, from coordinate 34,862,815 downwards.
AAAAATAATTATAAAATAACCAAAAGGCCCTTATGAACAAAATTTTTGAAAAATTGACAAAGTTTTTGTAAAAAAAGTCTAAAAAATGTGTTTGCATATTAATCAAAAACGCATAGAACAACGTTTTTGACGTTTTAAATTTAGCTATGATGACGTTTTAAATAATACAAAACTCTAAATCTGTGCGATTCTTTTAATAAAAATGCAATACTTTAACGATTAATCCGTCGTTAAAACGTTAAAATTGGATGTTTCCACCATGGTTCGCTCGTTAAAATGGTAGGTTTGTGCATGTATTATATCGTTATAATGTTGCGTTTCAACCATGGTTCGCTCGTAAAAATGGTGTGTTTTTGACATGTACACATGTCCAAAAACGTTTACATACATTCAAGTGAAAAGTAGAAAAAAAGATGACGTCAAATATAGCACTTGACTACAAAATAACTTTCCAAAAACCAAATCAAAACAAATTCTGAACTAAAAAAAATTAGGGCTATCATTTTGTTGACGTCGAAAGAAGATTTAGCACGAAAAGCATCACGATATGGTAGGTTTTAGAATCGTAAAGTAATTTTTTTTTTTTGAAAAAATGTAGTACGAAACACGCCAAAATGACGATTAGGAAGCATGTAAACGCTGCACTTTTGCTATTGTACCATGGTTGAATCGTTTTTTGCTGCGTTAAAAACAGTTATTATATAAAAAGTGTTGCTTTTTTTACTTATGTTATGTGAAAAGTGATGCGTTTTTTATATGTGTTATATGAAAAGTGCTGCATTTTTATTACTGGAATCATAAATCTTCAGCATTTTTTTGTTCAAAAACTAAATATTGATGCGTTTATTGTGTAAGGAATCGTGGAAATGATGCGTTTTATTTATAAATTATGTAAAATATATTACATTTTTTATTGTATGAATTGTAAATGTGCCGTGTTTTTGGTAGAAATAATTGTAAGAATTTATTATTTTTTGATAATATTTAAAAGTGTTCGTTTATACTGTTGCGTATGTAATTAAGTTTATTTTTGTGTATAATTAAATATTAAAAGTATTTAGTTTTAATTTTTGTGTGTATTTACATACAGGATGACAATGATGAGTACGATGATGAGGAGGTTTATGAGGATGAAGAGGATGAGGAGGATAAAGAGGATGATGAAGAGGAGGATGAAGATGACAAGAGGCGGATCATGCTCAAGGAGATGCGGTGGAACTTGAACCTGGCGCAGATTTGAGTGGATATTTTAAGATTGACAGAGAGTTTCGCACTATTAGTAAGGCTTTGAAACATTGGCAGAAAATAGCTAAGAGGCTGAAGTTCCTCATTACAAAGAGGGAGTAATCAAGGCTTTGCCACGTACTACTTTTCGTGCAAGCGATGGAGCGATCCTGCTAAAGCCCCTCTCCCAACCAGACGGAAGAATACAAGAAGGAGCGGCATGAAATGCCCCTTCAGGTTGACCTGTCAGAGAATTGACCTGGGACGTCATACAAATCCGGGAGCAGCGTCAACTCACAATCACATTGGTATTACATTATTTACGCATAATAGTAATTAAGTTTATTGATGTTTAGTATTTATGAATTATTAATATAATTAAATGGGACGTGGAATGTTAAAATATATAATAAATTATATGTGTGAAGTATACAATACAATATATGGATCAAATATACAATACAATATATGGATCATTTATACAATAATAAACAACTACAATATAGAAACAAAGTATGAAAGTATAATAAATAATACACAACAATCATATAGATTGGTCAAACTCATCCTCTAAGTCTGCAGTCACAGGTGCGAACTCCGCGTACAAATCTGGTGCTCGCTCCCGCACTGCATCTAATAATGCATGATGATGTTGTCCAAACCGACCCATCCACTACAAATATTTAAACAATATATTAGAGTCAACTAAATTAAATTGAATTTATTAAAAAAATAATTTAAAAATTAAAATAAATACTTACAAACTCTGAGGCGGCACGACGGGGTCGACGTGGCTCCATAACAGCCTGGGGATTACATGAAGGACGCCTGGACGTGAACGCTCTCGAAACCACTCTAAATATCCGTCAACGGACGCACTCCAAGGAACAGCACCACCGGTCTGCTGCCTCCCTATGAGGGAAATCCCCGTGGATGTCGTCCCGAACTCCTCCCAAGATGACTCGGCATACTCCACGGCATGTCTGACCATATATGGCCTCCCAGTGTAGCCGCGGTAAGTATCCCTGTCAGGACGGATGAATCGAGCTGGCATCCACTGCACATACCCAAGCTGGCGGACGCATCGGTCGGGCATGTACGGCTCAATGTGATATGGCGTCCTTGATATGGCGTCGCGACCGTATGGCATCCAGGTAAACTTTGAAAATTATTTGAAATTACTTAAATAATAAACTATATAAAACTTATATTAAACCAAAATATAATTTTTATATTTACTAAATATTTACTAACCATGTCCGCGGTCATCTCGTCCAGCGCAAGGTGTATGGAGCTCAGGCGCTGCTCTGTACCACGGTGGCTGTCGATGGCCCACCTCGCTGCACGTGCCTGTGTACCATGCAATGGAAGGGGCATCGGATGGGGTTTGAAATCGAGAAAGTGCTCGTAAATCCATGACTGTAATAGAGTCATGCATCCAGCGAAGCTCTGCGTCCCGTGGTGACTCGCGCACCCTAGATGGTGGTACAGGAATGCAAGTGTCGCTGTACCCCATGCCTTCTGTCCAACCTGATCCATCCCCTTCCTAACCTGTACTACAGGGGCTGGCATAAACTTATTGGAACTCTTGTCTGTAAATAGACAAGTCCCAATAAGACTCCATACAAGAGCGGCCAAATCCGAATCGTCCCTGGCCTGCTGCATACACCTCTCGATCACCCGCTGAGTAGAAAATCCACCATTCTTGTACAAATCACCGTCTAGTCGCTCCTTTGGAGGAATCTCTAGCAAACCCCTAGACCATGATAGTATGGTGGAAGACGGTGTAACCTCGGTGATAAGTCGACCATTTACGGGAATCCTCAAAATCTCCCACACATCGTGTAGGAGGATGGTCATCTCTCCAAATGCGAGGTGGAACGAATTCGTATCCGGCTGCCACCTCTCCAAAAATGCATTGATGAGAGGCTCATCAATGCTCCGGTGCATAATGCGGGGAGGGTGTCCAAGTCCCGTCTCGCTCAAAATCTGTGCACCCTCGACCGTCATGGATGCAATTCACCTCTCAAACATATCATACATGCTACCCCTATTGTGGCATCTAAGGTGGTATCTGGTAGGCACCCCCGCCTGCCAATACCTAGATACCACATGCCCTAAAAAGCTAGGTATCAAACTATTATCTATAGGGCCCCCCTCAACGGGCCCTGTAACTAACCAACTCTAATATTGCTTCACGCGCTTCCTAGGGTGAACTAAATTGACAAAAATAAATACATAAATTAAATAAACAACTTAAAATAAACAAGTAAATAAAATTAATTTAATTTAAAATTAAATTAATTAATTCAATGTAGTTGTCCTGGATGTGGTGATAAGTGTTTGTTGGAAGTGTTGAATGTTGATTCTGTGCGTGGTGCTATGTGTTTTTGAACTTTGTTCTTGTTTTTTTTTTTAACGTGGTGCTAGGTGTTTGTGGAAGTTTTGATAGTTAATGTAAACAACTTAAAATAAACAAGTAAATAACAAATTAATTCAATTTAAAATTAAATTAATTAATTCAATGTAGTTGTCCTGGATGTGGTGATAAGTGTTTGTTGGAAGTGTTGAATGTTGATTCTGTGCGTGGTGCTATGTGTTTTTGAACTTTGTTCTTGTTTTTTTTTTTTTAACGAGGTGCTAGGTGTTTGTGGACGTTTTGATAGTTAATGTAAACAACTTAAAATAAACAAGTAAATAACAAATTAATTCAATTTAAAATTAAATTAATTAATTCAATGTAGTTGTCCTGGATGTGGTGATAAGTGTTTGTTGGAAGTGTTGAATGTTGATTCTGTGCGTGGTGCTATGTGTTTTTGAACTTTGTTCTTGTTTTTTTTTTTTTTAACGAGGTGCTAGGTGTTTGTGGACGTTTTGATAGTTAATGTAAACAACTTAAAATAAACAAGTAAATAACAAATTAATTCAATTTAAAATTAAATTAATTAATTTAATGTAGTTGTCCTGAATGTGGTGATAAGTGTTTGTTGAAAGTGTTGAATGTTGATTCTGTGCGTGGTGCTATGTGTTTTTGAACTTTGTTCTTGTTTTTTGTTTTAACGTAGTGCTAGGTGTTTGTGGACGTTTTGATAGTTAATGTAAACAACTTAAAATAAATAAGTAAATAACAAATTAATTCAATTTTAAATTAAATTAATTAATTCAATGTAGTTGTCCTGGATGTGGTGATAAGTGTTTGTTGAAAGTGTTGAATGTTGATTCTGTGCGTGGTGCTATGTGTTTTTGAACTTTGTTCTTTTTTTTTTTTTTTTTAACGTGGTGCTAGGTGTTTGTGGACGTTTTGATAGTTAATGTAAACAACTTAAAATAAACAAGTAAATAACAAAATAATTCAATTTAAAATTAAATTAATTAATTCAATGTAGTTGTCCTGGATGTGGTGATAAGTGTTTGTTGGAATGCGTGGTGCTATGTATTTTTTAAATTTGTTTTTGTTGTTTTTTTTTTGAACGTGGTGCTAGGTGTTTGTGGACGTTTTGATAGTTAATGTAAACAACTTAAAATAAACAAGTAAATAACAAAATAATTCAATTTAACATTAAATTAATTAATTCAATGTAGTTGTCCTGGATGTGGTGATAAGTGTTTGTTGGAAGTGATGAATGTTTATTCTGTGCGTGGTGCTATGTGTTTTTTAACTTTGTTTTTGTTGTTGTTTTTTGAACGTGGTGCTACGTGTTTTTGGACGTTTTCATAGTTAATGCAATTTATAATCTAAATCAATTAAAATAAATAACTACAAAAACAAATTAATGTAATTAACAAATAAGTAAAATAAGCAAAATACATAAGAAATTAAAATAAATAATCAACTATATAAAAGACACACAATTAAGTCAAACAATAAACTATTTTTATCCATAATTAAATTAAAACAAATAATTATTATAAATAATTATGCAAATAAATTCAAACATGTACCTGAAACAGGATCGACCTCCTCGAACTGGCCATCGTCCGGATTCCTATACCGGACGGTCCTCTCAGCGTGTGGGTGAGAAGGGTCACCTCCGTAGGTATCCCCCTCACCCTGCTCCTCGAGTGGGCGTCCACTCCCACTGGCCTCCTCCTGCCGCGGCTGCTCATCCTCCTCATGGTGCGGCTGCTCCTCCTCCTCCTCCTCCTGTAGCCCAATAGACTCGTCCTCACTATCATTAGTGTCATTGGAATCAATAGTATCATAATACTCATCACTCAACTGAAATGAGAAGTCACCACATCCACCTCCTCTACCGACTCCAACGCCACCTCCACCTTCTCGTCTACCACCTCCTCGTCCACCACCTCCTCGTCCGCCACCTACATCTCCACCTCTTCGACGTCCCTCAGAAATAACAATGCCTCTTCCACCATGACCTCCACCCGTCCCTCTACCTCCTCCCCTCCTAACAGGTACCTTCTGCCTCCTAGCAGAAGCTGTGAGATGCTGCCTATCTACTTGCGACTTTAACTTAGCGCCACCCTAAATAAATAAATAAACAAATATAAGCTATTATATTGTAAACTTCAAATGTGGAAGTAAATTTAATTAAATAAGTGCAAATTGTGTAAACCACACCAAATCAGCGTTTTTAGCAAACAAAAACGCAACCTATTAACGTTTTCACTACTAACAAATGCACTAAATTAACTTTTCTGTCAACGTCAAACGCTACCAATCAGCGTTTTACCTAATCCGAAACGCATCAAACTTGCGTTTTAAACCAAACGAAATGCCATCGGCCCACGTTTCTGGCCGGAAAAAATGCAACCGATTGCGTTTTCCATACGCCCAAAAATCAGTCATTTACAGTTATTGGCACCAAAATCCCTACAAAACTACGTTTCTACAACCCTAAAACGCCCCAAAACAGTGATATCTAACATAATTAATGCAAAACATCAGTGATTCATGCAACTAAAATAAAAAATACGGGCCGATTATACTCAGAAAATCAGTAACAAAAAATTACCGAATGAAACTATTTTTACCTTGATTATCATTGGACCTTTGCCCGCATCGTGTCTTTGTGAAGATTCGCCATCACCTCCGTCCATTTCTGCGTTTTTTGCCATCAAAATCTAAGTCAAATCATGTTTTGAACGATTAATTTCCCCGAAACTGTCGCAACAATGATGCGTTTTAATCGTTTAACTGATTTTTAGATTGTGCTAGTCACAAACGTGTCATTTTAGCGAGCGAACCATTGACAAAACACACCATTTTAACGAGCGACCCATGGTTCAAACACTGTGGTTTGACGTTTTTGTTAGCCAAGAAACGTTAAATTGGCACGTTTTGAGTTATTACTATCGTAACGTTTTAACATTTTTGATCTTCCGAAATGTCATCGGCCTTATATTTTGCATGTAACAAACGTTATTGTCTGCGCTTTCGTACATGGTCAAAAAGCAATTTGGTTGTGTTTTTGACCCATACTTAGCAATTTTGGTCATTTTTCCTTCATAAGGGCCTTGTGGTTATTTTATTATTATTTTTATTTTTTTGTGATACAAATAGCAATTTAGTTATACAAATAGCAATCCAGATTTAAAATTAATAGGTTTGATTTTAATTATTTAGATTTTAATCTTTTTCTTTGTACCAAAAAAATTATATTTTAAAAGGAAAAATTTTATTACACGAACGTGTCCATTTTTTTAAATTTTTTTCACCTTGCGGGCAATTTATATGGTACTAACCAATATTTGTATAGCGCGCTTTTTAATTAGTGGTCTCAACCCGTAATTATTGATTCACTTCACAATTTTGACTTTTTGTCCAGTAACTTACGTACGCGCGCGTGACTTGCTTGAGTTTCAGTTTTAGTTTCACTTACTTTTAGTTTCATTTGCTTTATTTGTCGGTTCTATCATGTGGGTTTTTTCTATTTTTTTTTCTTAATTTTCTCATTTTTTAATTAATCTTCAATTTTTAATTCTTTTTTTCCTTCAATTATTTTTTTCAGTTTTTATTTTGAAATTTAATTTAATTTATTTTATTTCAAAATAAAAAATTTTAATTGTTTTGAAATTAAAAACTTTATAAATAAGAGTTATATCATGCAAACCTTCATGCCCAGAGTAATATCATGTGTTATATCATGTGTACAACGCTTTCATAAATTTATATGTATATATATCTAAAGTAAATATTTGATTATATCATTGAAGACACGAGTTTATATCAAATAGATAATGAGTTTATATCATGTAGAGCATGTGTTTATATCAATATAACAAGGTTTATATCATGTGTACAATGGGCAATGAAGTTTTATATATATATAAAGTAAAAATTTGATTATATCATTCGAAAAATAAGTTTATATAATGGGATGCATATGTTTAAATCTTATAATTCATTAGGTGACTAATAAATTTGATAAGATTCCCAATTATTTAAATTTCACTTTATGAAAGTTGTGAGTTATATCAACAAAAAAATAAGAATTTATATCAAGTAAAACCCCCACTTTATATCATATTTCAATATAGTTTATACCATATCACATGCAATTTTTTCTTTTCATGAATAAGAAGATGGTTTATGTAAAAAAATAATTCCTAAATTTATATCAACTGCTAAAAACCAGACATGATAGAATTTATTCTTGATATCACGTCTCCCAAACAAGTCATAGTTATAATTTTTCTCTGTTCATTCCAGTGATACATCTTCCATAAGGAATTGGGTTATATCAACAAGAAGTCATCTTCCAGTTGAATGAAGACATTATTGCCTTTGAACTCAAGCAGGTAACCCTGCATCAGCCAATATAATTGAGCACCGATCCAAATCACACTAAGGGCTAAGACCTTGTCATTTCAGATTCATATTGGTCCATGGCAATATTAGAGGCAATAGACTGAAGAACCAGGCAAAGTACTGAACAGTAGCCAATAATAGGAAAGATATCTGTCTCAGCCAAACAAGCTTTACAAACCTTGTTAAATGCTACAAATGCCAATGTCTGCAAAAAAAGCAGAATGACAAATCTTGTGAGAAATGGAAAATAAGAACCAAATGCACTATAACTTATGGAAGAAAATAAACGAGCTTTTCCATGACTCTAAAATCATATTCATAGTGGAAATAAAGATGATAGAATTAGATAGAGAAATTATGTTTTAGATCTGTCCACGTGAGATGATACAAGAATTCCCAGTCATAAAAATAATAAGAAAATCTTGTACAAAGAAAGAACACGAGTGCAAAAATGTTGATTTGGGTACAACAACTTCAATATCAATATCACCCATTCTCTTTTGGGAAAATGTTCTTTTTTTTGCTTCTTCCCATAATGGTACAAGATCAATATCACTCATTCTATTCACGCCAATAATTCGAGAAGTATTCTCCTTCAAATTTTGCAGAATAATAATAAACAGTAGTGTTAGATGATGCAAACAAACACCTTTTGGTCGACTCGAATCCCTTCTCCATCGGTTAAATGACGATCAACAATGCCAACACACAGATAACCTAACAACATTTTGAAGAAAAGGAAAAGCGAAAACTGATTTCTACCTACTCAATTTCTTTTTCAAGTATGGACAAAAGAGAAGCAGAGAAGGAGGTCATACTCTTCAAATAGAGCCTAGATCCTGTTCAGTGGACTTCCTCATCCATTTGATCCTGAGGTCGGGAGATCCGTTCGATCTCGAGGCGGGGAGGGAGGGAGATTGGCGGAGAGAAAGGGAGATCGGGTGGCGAGAGGTTTCTAGCCCATGAAGAAAAAGAAGTTCCAGGAGGGCGGCGAGAAGGTTTCTAGCCAGGAAAGAGAAGAAGAATTAGGTAATGCATCTTCCAAAAATATGTGTGTTTGCACGCGCGTATGCGTCTGGTCATATGTATAAAAATTAGGGACGGGTACGCACCATGGTACTACTACTGTATACGAATTGACTTATTGTGTGTCGTCTACTTTGTTTTTTTTTTCCTTTGCAGTTTTTTTTTCATTTCTCTTCAAAAACTCACCCTGCCTTTTTTTTTTCTCTTTTACAATTAATATTTTTTTGAAAAATCTTATATTATATATAATTTTTATTTTTTCATTCTTATATTTTTTTAACATAAAATAGTTTAATTTTTTTTTATTTTTAAAATTAATAGTATAGAGAACATGAAATCATATTCATATCATATGATTTCATATCACGCGTAATAGACTTTCATATCAAATACAACATAAACGTTCCTATATGAAAGTAAAAAAATTTCATATCATAAATAATATAGTTTCATATCAAGCATAACATCATTTCATATTATGTATAACATAATTTCATATCACTACAATAAATATATTTTTATATGAAAACAAACAAAGTATTCATATCATACATAACATAGTTTCATATCAGATAGAAAATGGTTTCATATCATGCATGACAGACGTTTATATCAATATAACATAGATGTTCCTATATGAAAGCAAAAAAAAAAAAATTTATATCATACAAAACATAATTTCATATCAGACAAAGCATCATTTTATATTATGTATAATAGACTTTCTCACCACAACAAAGAGATTATTATATAAAAACAAACAAAGGATTTCATATCATACAAAACATAATTTCATATCAAATAGAACATGATTTCATATCATGCATAACAAATTTTTATATCAAGACAACATAGAGGTTCCTATATGAAAATAAACAAAGAGTGTTCATATCATGCATTATAGAGTTTCATATCAATACAACAAATGTGTTATTATAACAAAAAGTTAACCCTATTTTTTGTTTGATGTGAAATCTTGTTTGGCTTGATATGAATTCAAACTTTACATGATATGAAACATTGTTTTGCTTGATATGAATTCAAGTTTTGCATGATATGAAATCTTATATATAATTTTTTGATATAATTTCACATTTTACTTTAGTTAAATAATTTTAAAATTTATTTAATTATAAAATAAATAATTAATTAAAAAATATTTTTGATAAATTTTAAGAAAAATTCAAAACATTAAAAAAAATTACTAAATTATTTAGGAAAAAACGGACAGAAAAAGCCTTACAGAATGAAAAAAAGAGGCCCATGCTCACGAAAAGTGAAAAAAGAAAGAAAAATAAAAAGTCGGCGCTAGAGTCTGCATAACAAGCGCCTCGAACCAAAAAAAAAAAAAAAAGAAAGAAAAATTACTATTTTTGCAATGGGTACACCAACAAATAGTGATCCTATAAAATTACCATATAAATTGCAGTGCATGTCCACCAACAACCAAACCAAATTTGTAATTACAAATAATCAATGTTTTAATTTTTGTTTAATTAAATCTATAATTATCTTAATTATTTTTGAAATTTTTTTTTTGAGGGAAAAGGTGCATTTATATTAAATTACTGAAAGATTGTCCAATAGTAGATGATAAGTCTGGCACACAAGGCCAATCTTGCTCAACAGAAACATTACATTTAACAAAGCTTGCAATTCCATGGGCAAGTGTATTTTGGGACCAGGGAATCCAGAATAGATTTATATAATTATTTTTGAACAATTATATACATATATTGGAATTGGGATATATACTATATAAATGTACACAATTTTCTATAATTATTTATCAGTCATTGATATAAATAAGTAGTTATTGTTGTAATTATTTATCAGTCATTGATATAAATAAGTAGTTATTGTTGTAATTATTTATCACGCTTTCATTAGTCAAAAATGCATCTTGCATTGTACTACTAGTTGTACTATATAACTATTAATATATGCAGTCCTATGTAATTGGATAGGTTGTTACATAGTAGTCCTAACATTACATTGCAAAGTGTTCATTTGACAAATGGTAAGACTACTTTTGTTAGGAAAAATAATGGGATATTTGGGAGAGCACAACAATAAATGACAAAACACTCTTTCTATTAAAGTGTTAGAGACACCTTGTAAGGTGTTGTCTACGACTATAATATAATTTGTGGTAATCAAATAGTATAACCAAATAGTGATATACGTTTACAATACATGTATTGGAATTAGAACATACATGGAACCATATAGTGGTTGACATGTTTTCTTAGGGCATCCCATCAGCAGTGTTATGTGGGGTTCAATGTCAGAGTTTCAACCCCTGATGTGGGGAATTGAATTGATTGCACCATTTAATTTTTTTTTTAAACGGTGCAATCTACATACATGTTATCTCTCTCTTCCTCTTTTCAATTTTTTTGGAAAAAATTGTTCAAAAATCATTTTTAAATAATATTATGTACAAAATTGATTTTGAATGTCATTTTTTACCTGGCTTTAAATGTCATTTTTTTAAAACTGGCTTTGAATGTCATTTTTTTATTTATATAATTTTTATTTTATTTTATAAATAATGAAATTATTTTTTAGATTTAATAAAGTATATTTAAATATAATCGTTCTATTTAATAATAGTTGATAATAGTGGGGTAATATAGTGGGGTAGGTGTGGGTTCAAAATTATATGAGTAGTGAGTGTAATGTTGATGGAGAAAAAAGTGTAATATTTTAATAGTGCACTACAATGCTGACGTGACACTGAATTGGACTTGAATTGGGGTTGACTGATAGGGATGCCCTGATTATTTATCAGTCATTGAAATAGTTATGTATATGGATATATAGATTTACATAGAGGTATACATGGTAAATTATATAGTAGGAATAGGAGTACGAGAAATTCATATACACCTAGCGAAAAAAAAAGAAAATAGAACAAAATAAAAGCAAAAAAGCAGGCTGCCCTCCTCATGTGTAAACACGCGCCCTCTTATATATACCCAAACCCTAAATCTCTTTCTCTCTCAAGTGGCTCTCTCTTTTCTCTCTCCCCAAATAATCTTCTCCAGCCACCTCTCTTTTCTCTCTTCTCTCGCCACCGATTTCGGCCATTCCGACCGGAGTTTTGAATATATCTCACCGCCAAAATACTCTCAACCTCTCAAAATTCAAAACCATACCCTTTTCCACCATTTTAGATGTTTCTTGTGTTTGGGAGAATCACAAATTAGCCACAAAAATGAAAGAAAACTAGGGTTTTATAGATTTGAGGTAGGGGATTCGTTTGGTTCTGTTTGCAGCCCACAAAGATGAAAGAAAAAATAGGGTTTGGGCAAAAAGGTATTTTTTTCTAAAATCATATATTTTTACTGTTTTTTTCATGTGAAATGGTGGTACTGATATTAAATTCTTTTTTTGATGTCAAATGGTGGTTTACAGAAGGTATGCAAGTACATAAACAATGAATATAAGGTATTTTTTACATGATTTGGTTGTATTGATGTCAAATGTTGGTTTGTACTGATGTAAAGTGCTGTTTGTTGGTGTAAAATGCTCGTACTGATGTAAAATGCTGTTTGTTGGTATAAAATGATGTTTGTTAGGGTAAAATGCTCGTACCGATGTCAAATGCGATTTGTTGGTGTAAAATGCTCGTACTGATATAAAATAATTTTTTTAATGTCAAATACTCCTACTGATTTCAAATGATTTTTTTATGCAAAATGGTCGTACTGATGCAAATTGCTGTTTGTTGATGTAATGCTAGTACTGATGTAAAATGCTGATTGTTGATGTAAAATGCTGGTACTGATGTAAAATACTGTTTGTTGATGTAAAATACTCGTACTGATGTAAAATACTATTTATTGGTGTAAAATGTTGTTTGCTGGTGTAAAATGTTCGTACTGATGTCAAATGTTGTTTGTTGGTGTAAAATGCTCGTACTGATGTAAAATGCTATTTGTTGGTATAAAATGCTTGTACTCATGTAAAATGATATATTTTTTTTATGTTAAATGCTCATACTGATCTCAAATGTTGTTTGTTGATGTTCAGATGCTTTAACCCGGCGAGAGACGGCTCTGACCCTTCTATGAATAAGCCTCAGCGTACTACTCTGGTCGGAATTCGCAGAGGAAAAATCGTGATGTAAAATACAGTGATGTAAAAATGTGATGTAAAATACGATGATGTAAAATGTGTTTTTGATGTAAAGCATTCGAATCATTGTCATCAATAAATATTCTTTTTGCAGTTTCGAGTTCGTTATATACATCCATCCATTGATGTAAAACAATATTTGATGGACCACCGGACTACATAAATTTAATCGAAATGACATCAAAAAATGAGGTTTAACATCAGAATTCATTATAATGACATTTTACATCAAAGCAAAAAAATGATGTAAAATGTCATTTTACATCAAACTGACATTTAATGCCTTTCTCACGCGCCCATTTAATGCCTTTCTCATGCTTCCTTCCTCTCTCTCCTCATTTTGCTTGAGTGACTTTTTTTTAAAAGTAGGGACTCGGCACATTAAATGCACATTTAATGCGCCTGGCACGCAAATTTGATGAAAAACCCAATTTTCACTAATTTTCTCACTAAAAATCCAATTTTTTTTTTTTTTGAAAAACCGGACTAAGTGTATATTTGCTCCAGTACTTCTATCCTACTATATAATGCCTGCGTATACATGGATGGTTATTGTCATATACACGCATTCATAAATAATCGACTGATGTACTAAATTGTAGTATACATTGAACTAAATTGTGATACTGTGCATTTTATTTGTAATGATATTTGTGCTTTAAAATAAGAATACATGGAATCAAATATTAGTATATATAGTTGATAATGGTATTATACATGAAATCAAATGTTAATATACATCCATTTTGCATGTACAGCTTTGATTAATTTGCATGTACATGATTATTTTAATGTACATGATTATTTGTATTTTATAATTTACTATTATATTATTTTAGTTTTTTTAAGCAAATATTATTTTAGCTTAAGTATATGTATTTTACAATTTATTCTCATGAATATTCGATATATTTGAAACAGGATACATGAGGATACCATCTATGGCTCATGATATATGAGGATAATTTTACAACATAATATGAAACAGGCAACCTTTCATAAAACAGTTTACCCAATAAACATCATACCAACTGCCCTAAACGCCTAACCACGGCTAAAACGGGACTTACCAGGCTAGATGTCAAACAGGGTATAAATTTCATGTTAAAGCCAGTTTCAATTATTCAACCTATGAGTATCCTAAGCGATAAACAAGATCAATTACATATTTAGTATACACAATAACACACAAATAGGTTTAGCCTATAAGGCTAACCATCATTCAAGTAATAGAAGAAAAGAACTTACAGTTCCCGACCACTGGTCTTCAAGAGCTGCTCAGCTCTTTTTATAAACTTGGAGATTTTATTTACTTGGAAAAGATTTACAAAAGAAAAGAAGTGCTCAACACATGAGCTTTTCAAGAGGGAGAGAAGTATAGAAGAGCAAAAGTCTTAAAATTCGTTTATTTTTTTCTTTGAACTATCCTATCTAATTTATAGAAAGAAAAAGGTAAAAGAACTATTTATGAATAGTTCTTAAAAATAAAAAAGTCAAAAGTATACAGTAAAAAGCCAAATATGTTGGCTACTAAAGTCTAAAGTAACACCGGGATTCTCGGATCCATCTTCATCTTATCTTCCTTTATTAGGAAAATGTTTGCATCTGAAAATGTCTTATTCTCCCACTTGTTTCTGGGTGGAGGAAGATGCTTCCCCATTCTTCTTTGTGATGGTTTCCACCAGGGTGTCTTTTATTGCATCGAAGATATCTTCAATGTCCACTTCATTTGGATCTTGGGCATCTTGCATGTATTCAGACGCCATAGTTGAATATGATTTTGTTGATTTTACTTCCTCAAATTGAGAAATTAAATATTTTTCCATTTCATCCACATAAGCGGCGATCATCTGTTGTTTAGACAGATTTTTTGACCTTATTTTAAATTTTCGGGAGATATGATCAAAAGGGGATGGAGTATTTATGGCCTCTCTCTGTTCTTCATAATGACTGATTTGTCTTTTCATCAGATTAATTGTCTCTTGTCCCAAAATTTCTTTGGTACTAGGATCTATTTGCATCATTTTATCCCAAAACTTTGTATGACATTTCCTTTGTAGACATGGGATTCCTGTTTTGGTATAACTAATTTCTGGACTCCATTTCCAAATCCATGGAATCGAAAATTCAATAAAGAATAAACATGAGGCTATTCCCTCAATATACAATTTCATTTCTTGCTTTTTTAAAAACTGGGGTGAAATTTCCACCCATTTGTCAAAATATATTTTCATTTGCTCTGGTAGAATATTCGGAGTAGGACCAAAACTATAGAACCAGTTTATAAACCAGTGAGGTATTTTATTGTTATAAACATTAGCACAAATTTTTATAAACCATGAATGTTTGTGCTTATCATTTTCATAATAGAATGCTTTTATAAAAACATCACAATAATCCCAGTAATTATATTTAATTACTGCTGATCTATTAATCAGTATATATTTTTCTTTCATTGGAGATATTCCCCAATCTTCTAGGTATATAACCCTTTTGATGATCATTTTACTGAAATTATAAATATCGTTATTTGTTCTAGTAAATGCGATATTTCGCAAGATCCACTTTGAATCAATATTTGTTCATAAAAATTCCTGGACTTATAAGTCCTGGTAGGCATGGATGAATTATCCATATATCTTTGTATTAAAAGCATGGATCATTTTTCCACTTTAAATCTTTTTCTTCTAAAAGAAATATAATTTCTTTATATTCATTTTCTGAAAATCCACTATTATTGGATTCAGATTCATCAGTGCCAGTTATTTTGGCATAAGAAGGTGTTTCATTACCTTCCTCAGCAATTTGCTGACTTCTTTTGAATTTTAGGAATTCCTGATATTCAGCATCCTGCGACAAATCCATAGCTATAAGCTTTTGTTCTCTATGTTGAGATATAATCTCTGGAATTTTCCTTTGACTGCCTCTTCCTCTATAAGAGGAAGTTCCTCGGCCTCGAGAACTCATATCTGTTATCAACATAGATATTCTAGGGTTAAAAAATCTTGAAGACAATCTTCTCCTTTTTTATAAATAATCTCAAAATCAAATGGGGCTAAATGGGCTTGCCACCTTGCAAACATTTGCTTAGAAACATCATGTTTAAAATCCTTTTGAAACATAAACTTGGCAGCATTACAATCTATTTTTATAATAAATTTTTGATTATATAAATCATCTTGAAATTTCAAAATGCATTTGACTATTGCCAGAATTTCTTTAGCCACAGTAGCATAATTTTTCTGTGAATCATTCCATTTTCCTGAATGAAACCTAACAAGATATACTTGTTTATTATCTGAATTTTTCTGAGTTAATATTCCTCCAAATCCTATATCAGAAGCATCTGTTTCAATTATTTTTTCCCAATCTGGATTACTAATCATTAGACAAGGTAGTGATTTTACCTTAGATTTTATTCTCTTTACTGTCTCTGTATGATCATCAGACCATGATTTATGATTTTTCTTTAGCCTATCATATAAAATAGCTGTATCTTGTATTAAGTTTTTATAATAGGGTGCAATATAATTTAAACTTCCTAAAAATCTCTGTAATCCGGTTTTATCAGTGATTTTATTAGGAAATTTATCAGCAAAGTCTATGCTTCTATTTATAGGAATAATATTTCCTTTTTCAATGATATGACCAATAAATCTAATTCTGGTTTGAAATAGTACCATTTTAGGTTTTGAAATTACTAACCCATTTTGAACAATAATTGATTTAAACATATTTAAATGCTTAAAATGCATTCAATGGTTTTAGAATAAACCAATATGTCATCAATGTAAACAATTATGAAAGTACTATAAGGAGTAAATATATGATTCATAATCTTCTAAAATTTAGAAGGGGCATTTTTTAGTCCAAATGGCATAACATTCCATTCGTAATGTCCTATGGGAACATTAAATGCTGTCTTATACCTATCAGATTTATTAATCTGAATTTGTCAATATCCTGACTTTAAATCAAATTTAGAAAATATTAGACTATCATAAAGTCTATTAAGTAAATCCTTTTTATTAGGGATCGGATGCCTAATCCATTTTAAGACTTTATTTAAAGGTTTATAATTTATAATTAATCTAGGTATACCTCTTTCTATTTCTGAATGTTTATTAACATAGAAAGCAGTACATGACCATGATGACTGTGAAGGACTTATTAATCCTTTTTGTAAAAGAGATTCAATTTCTTTTTTACAAATTTCCAGATATTCTGAATTCATCTGACAAGGCCTAGCCTTTGTAGGAATTTCTTTTTCATCAAAAGAATCTTCATAAGGTAAAGAAACAATTTGTTTTTTTTATTCCAAAAAGCATTTGGATGATCATTACATATCTCTACAGAGAAATGATTTTTTAATAATTCAATTTTATCCTGTAATTTAGGATTTTTCAATTGTTCGTCAATTGACAAAATACTAATTTCTTGTTTTAAAAAATTTATTTGATTTTGTTTTGCTTTAATATTATCATAGACATTATGTAACATCTCGTCCCACATCGTTAGTTTACAACTTGAGTGACTTGTATATAACTTTCAGTCTCATAGGCTACTAATAACTTGGGTTAACCATTTTGGGCTAGCGAGGACGAAGCCTGAAAGTTTTTGGGCCAGTCTATGGGACTGAGATGTTACAGTGGTATCAAAGCCGACCCTGGTTTGGAAACTAAGTGCTACGTTACCTCTGAGCCCAAAGGGACAAGTGTTATGTCACCGCTGAGCCCAATGGGACAAGTGACGGGAGCCACCTCTAGAGTCCCACTCCGGGAGAAGACTGGGCCATAAGTGCTTGCTTGTTGGGCTTTGCGAGGACGCAAAGATCCAAAGGGGGGGGGGGGTGGGAGATTGTAACATCCCGTCCCACATCGTTAGTTTACAACTTGAGTGACTTGTATATAACTTTCAGTCTCATAGGCTACTAATAACTTGGGTTAACCATTTTGGGCTAGCGAGGACGAAACCTGAAAGTTTTTGGGCCAGTCTATGGGACTGAGATGTTACACATTATGCAACATTCTAGGAAATAGTTATATTATAAATTCAATGAAAATATCCTCATTTTCAAACGTGCCAATTATCCCTTTATTATCAATTTTTTTAATTGGATATATATCATTTAAAAATGGTGTCCCTAATATCACCTGATTTGAAATATCTTTAGCCAAAATAAAGCTTTGAGTAATACATTTATTATTAATGCACACAAAAGCTTTAGGAAGCTTATATTTAATTTGGAGTTTATCACCCCCAACATGCCATAAATTATGACTAGTTTTATAAAAATACCTTGTAGAAATCAATCCTTCCTGTATAACATTTAAATTTGCTCCACTATCAACTAAAGCAGTGAATGTTTTTGTATAGTGATTATCAATCAATAATGATATCTTAATATACCATTTTGAGATATTACCGTTTCTAGAGCAGAAAGAAATTTTTCTGGAATATTATGTTGAATAAATTTTTCGGGAATATTATGTTCACTAGATTTTCCTATTGAAATTGTATCTGTAGAAACATTTTCTAATTTAGAAATTCTAGTTTCTTGAATCGCATTCTTATTTTTTAATATTCTAATTTCCTCTTTTAGATTGTTAATCTCTTTATAAAGAGTTTGAAGAGAAATATTTTCTTCTTTATTCTGGTATTTATTTCTTAACTGATTCATGACTTCATTCATGTTATATGTTTTATTAGGATTCAATATTTCTTCTGAAATATTTTTTTGAATATTGGAAGATGATGAAGTTCTTTCTTCTGTATTTATTTTATCTATAATTTGCATCCTTAATTTTGGATCTTTTATTGATTTCAATAATTCAATCACATTATTAGAAGTTAATACATTTAGTGTCATGTCTGAAAATTGAGACATTATTTTATAAAATTCATCTTGATTAAGATTATCTTCAGTTTTATTCTTTTCTTTAGAACAAATTTTTCCTATTTTACATGGTTCACATTCTGATTCAGAACTATTTTCATTTTTTAGAGCATTTATTATCTCTTCTTCTTCTGATTTAGAAATATCTATTTTTTCTGTCTCTGATCTATCAGTTTCAGAATCTTGAAGTGTCTGTATTACACCTTAAATTCTGTAATAGAGTTCTAATAGTATCACTATTATCACTAAACCTTCCAGTAAAGTGTTCTATAATATTAATAGCTAGTGTATAAACTGTATTTTCTACTAAAATATTTTTTTCTTGTTTTACTGTCTTCATAATTTCATCTTTATTTTGTTGAGATAAGAAATTATCCCACCAACCTCTAAGTTGTCCAGTAAATCCAGCAACTATCATTGCTACAATTGTCTTATCAGAATTATTATTATTCTTACAAATAGTAGAATACATTAGCATTCTATGAATTGTATTATAAATTTGTTTATTAGAATATCCATTAATATTCCATTCATAAATTTTATTACCTGAATAAATAATATCAATTGTATCAGTATATTCTTCATGCAAGACATCCATAGGAGTTGGTCTATTATAGTAAAATTTATTTTGTATAGGCTTATCTGCCCACCTATTATTAATTTTATTTATCTGATTTTTAATAACTTGACTATGATCAGAATTTTCTATCAAGTCATTGTTAGTTTTGAATACAGAAAAGCTATAGTTTGTATCAAAAACTAATATCCACAGATGACATATCATTTTGTTTCAGTATTATATTGTTCCATTATATAGTAGAACTAGATAACGGGGTGTGGAAAGACACAGTAGATACCGTTATTGGTTAAAGTATTGATATATTGAAAGTATGCTCGTAACTGAGATAGTCTGAACATACTATCGGTATGGGTTATCGTGTGGTTTGGAAATTGGTTTATCTAGACTAATTAAATCACACTGATATGCCCAGGGCATATTGAGCACGACCAGTTTGGATAGAATTGACTTTTACTGATCGGCATAGTCAATTTGGTCCTAGTATTCAGTCTCTCAATCCCGAGATTGGGATGGGCGTGAGAGTTGGATGTCGTATGCTTTGATTTGCCAAAGAGTGCTGTCAATTGTGGCCTATACCTTGGTAGGTTGGGTATGCGATGTTTAGCTTCTTACGTGCCATTACTAGTAAGAGAAATCCACGTACCGGTTCGCCGGGTTGATGGTGCTACTGAGATGAGCTCGAAAGGTTTGTTATACTAAATCCGGCCGGTGGACTTTATGTTCGGTATAATAAAAAGGTCGAGTGGTACTAATCTCGGATACCAAGAAATCGGTGAATTAGTTTATCAGTAAATTGATAAACCGACGAGCACTAGATCTTTAATGTGGAGAGATAGAAGAAAATATAGTGGAGCGATATAAAGTCATTTTTGAGCGGTAGTTCCATAGTTAGTTCGATAGTGGTACGACTAATTTTGTATTTGACTAATCGACAAAGTGAATTAATTAATCCTAAAGGTTTAATTAATATTTAATTGACAAAGTGGATTAAGAAATTAATTCTATATGAATTAATAAATCCCAAGAGTTCGATTAAATTAAATTAACGAAGTGGGTTAATAAATTAATTCGAATGGGTCGATTGGAGTTGATTAGTCTAGGAAAGACTAAGCGGTCAACGAAAGTCAAATTAAAAGACCCAACTCAAAAGCCCAATAGGTCTTCATTAGAGCTCCCTATAAATAGAAAATTTAAGGCCAAAGAAACATTAAGAAAATCTTGGAAGACATTTTGTCTTCCTCTTGAGTGAGAAAGTTCTAGAGAGAGACACTCCTTTCTTTCTTGGGTTTCTTTCAAAAAACGAACTCGGAATCTCACTTCTCGATTTAGATTAAGTCCAAAGATCAAACTTTTAGATAGCCCATTGATGGATTTTATTTAATTGCTGCCAGTTTTTTTTTTTAATTTATTTGGCCGGATTTTCTAGCTTTGGCCGGACTTCACATTCTTCATCTTTGTCCGGCCAGCCCTCTTCTAACAGCTCCGGGGTGCTTGATCCAGCTGGGTTTGTGTTGATCTCTTCCTTGGGTTGGTGATCCACAATCCCAGTTGTCCAGATCGTGACCGGAGTTGAAGTGGGTTCGATTTTATTGGCAAGAAAAATAGTGGGCAGCATTTTTTTGGATTAAAGGTTTGATCTTTTGGGTAGATTTAATCTTTTTGAGGGATTTTCTTTGTGGGTTTCTCGTGGGCTTTGCAAGTACACTTCGATAGATTATTGCCCATGCAATTGTCGAAGTTTCTTTGAGTCATCTTTTGAATTTCGGTGGTATTCGCATATAAAGATTTGGTTTTTCTTATTGCGTTGGACTTCGCTTCAAAGGTATAACCTTTAATCCTTCCGCTTTTAATTAAAGGTGTAATCTTTGTGCGTTATATGTCGATTTAATAAATTAAATATGTATAAGCCTAAATCCTTTCATGGAAAAATGAATTTGAGCCTGAGCTTTGTTGAAAACTTTTGATTCTGTAATGCATTGCACGAAAGTGAGGTTTTCGGTTTAGCCCGGGCTTGTTCTGTTTTCCTTCAAAATGGTATCAAAGCTAGTTTTCGGCTTTATACTTGTTTGATTTATTATACGGCTTTATTTTGGCATTATTATTTTTGTCAAAATGTTTAAACATGTGGTTATTAGTTTCCCGACTATTATGGTAGAATTTTATTTTTCATTCATATACACTGGGACATGTCCGGGCTTGTATTGTTTTTTGAATGGAAATGTCTGTAATGGTAATAACCACGAGATGGAAGCTGTGTAGGATTAGAAAAATCTTGTAGTAGGATTTGATCTAATCATGCCGTTTTTAAATTCTTAGAAAAACGCCTTTGTATATAGGAATTTATGTATTATGACGAAGACGTTATTTTAGGTAACTTATATTCGTGGGTTTTGGTTTCTCGTAATTTTTGGTGATTCCTAATTACGTAGTAAACCGAGAAAACCCGAGCGAATTGAGAGGAATCCAAATAACGAGTGGGAGAGATATGACGGGACATGTCACCGAGGCGTCAAGGAATCAACGATAGAGAAGGCCATAATAGTTGGGAAATTTTATTTCTTTAATTTCCCGTATTTATGTCTTTTCGTTGATTGTGTGTTTTTTGTTTTATTTTGCATGAATGAAAACCAAACCAAAATGTTTTAAAAGTAAAGTGCAATTAACTAAGGTAGATTATTCGCATATTAAAACTCCAACGGTTTTATGGGTGCAAATATCCTTTGTTAAGATATTGCATGTTAAAACGAAAAAATCCTCAAAGTTAAAAAATTTAAGTGTGATGTGGGTTAGACCGACGCGCTGGCCAAGGGCCTTCTTCCCTACGAATAAGTCTTCAACCCTGAGATATCACTAGATTGAATTTCTAAAGGGATGACTATAGCAAGTTTAATTGGAGAAAGTTGTGACACCCTCACTAACCGAGACGCATTAGTATCCTAAGTAACAAGCTTAGAAGTCACGTAATGGCAAACACTTAGTGTACCGTTTGTAGTATTCCTCCTAAGAGGTTACGCTGCTTATTGAGTACAGCTAAAATTATCGACTATTAATTTCATTAATTATAAGATCGTTGGTCAGATAATGGAATTAATAAACTTCGGTTCTTCTCAAACGAATGTGGGTTAGCGTAGACATTCACCCAACGTGACCTGCATTAATCCCGGTGTGAGAGATGTTGGTAGGAGAATGTATTGTTTTGAGGATATCGATATTTTCGAAAAAGTATACCGAAACTTGACTGTTTATTTTTTCAGTTGTTGATATGTCGTTCAACCTGCTAGCTGTCATTTTGAATCAGAACAAACTTACGGGTCCAAATTACATTGACTGGAAACGTAACCTGGACATTGTCCTTACCGCTGAGGGTTACAAGTATGTGCTCACTGAGGAATGCCCCCCTAAGCCCAGCGATGATGCCAACCCTGAGCAGCGAGAGCTATATACGAGGTGGCAGAAGGCTGATGAGATGACACGGTGCTACATCTTGGCTTTTATGTCGTGTGTACTACAACACCAGCATCAGTTGTTTACCTCAGCCTACGATATGATGCTCAACCTCATGAAGATGTTTGGACATCCGGGCAGGGCAGCAAAGCAGTCAGCTATGAGGAAACTCATGAATGCTAGGATGGCTGAGGGCACTTCAGTGAGGGATCACGTACTGGACATGATGAGCTGCATCAATGAGATTGAGGTATTAGGAGGTGACATTGATGGGGAGACCCAGGTCGATATCATCCTCCAGAGCTTGCCCCCCAGTTTTGAGCAGTTTCGGTTGAACTATAATATGGACAAGCTCTCATATTCACTTCCCGAGCTCATGACTGCATTGGTGTCTGCTGAGAGCCTATTCGTAGAGAAGAAGCAAGCCTTGGCTACTGTTGGTCCCTCAGGTTCCTCTGCTGGGCCCAAAGCCAGGACGCAAAAGAGGAAGAGAGGCCAGAAAATAGGAGCTGATCATGGACCCAAGGTGGGCATTGCCAAGAAGCATAAGCTGAAAGGCAAGTGCTTCAGATGTGGCAAAGCAGGACATTGGAAGAAGGACTGCCCAAAGCCTCGAGGTATGTGTAAATTTTTCCTAGTTACTGAGACGTGTTTAGCGGCGATTCCCACAGATACTTGGTGTGTGGATTCGGGAGCCACTGATCATGTTTGTAATTCTTTGCAGTCCAAGTGACCCAGCTGCTTAGAGAGGGAGAGTTGCAAGTCTACCTTGGGGATACTACCAGAGTTTCTGTTGTTGCAGTGGGAGTTTTATGTTTTTATTTTTCAGACTCTATTTTACATTTGAGAGATTGTTTATATGTACCCAGTTTTCGAAAGAATTTGCTTTCAGTTTCTAAACTTTTATTGGATGGTTATAAGTGTATTTTTTTGATAATTCTATTTTTATTAGAAAGAACCAGAGGCTTATATGTTCTGGTACATTAGTTGACAATCTGTTTTTAATTAAGGCAAACTCCCCAGTTGTGCAAAATACAGAAACTAGTAACTCATCACCGAATCATAATAAGAGAAAAGAATCTTCCCCTTTGAATCAAACTTATCTTTGGCACCTGAGACTAGGTCACATCAACCTTAGTAGGATTCAAAGGTTAGTCAATAATGAACCTTTGGGCTCATTGGATAATGACAGCTTTTCGACCTGCGAGTCCTACTTGGAGGGTAAAATGACAAAGAGGCCTTTTTAGGCAAAGGGGTATAGGGCCAAGGAAATTTTAGAGTTGATTTATTCTGACTTGTGTGGGCCTATGTCAGTTCAGGCTAGAAGTGGTTATGAGTATTTCGTGACTTTCACGGATGATTACTCTAGATATGGATACATATACCTGATGCGCCACAAGTCTGAATGCTTTGGCAAGTTTAAAGAGTTTAAGGCTGAGGTGGAGAACCATTTGGGTAAGAGTATCAAGGTTTTGCGATCTGATCACGGTGACGAATACCTCTCTAGTGAATTTATGTCCTATTTGTCGAAGGAGGGTATTCGGACCCAATTGTCTGCATCTGGCACACCCCAACAGAATGGTGTAACAGAGAGGAGGAACATGACTCTTATGGATATGGTTAGATAAATGATGAGTTATAGTGAGTTGCCTACCTCATTTTTGGGTTATGCCTTAGAGACAGCGTGTTATCTCCTTAATCTCATGCCATCTAAATCTGTGCCTACAACACCCCTAGAGTTGTGGACTGGGCTAAAGCCTAGTCTAAGACATCTCAGGATTTGGGGTTGTCCAACACATGTGCTCGAGGTAGATGCAGGTAAGTTATATTCGAGATCAAAGGTTATGCTGTTTGTAGGCTACCCCAAAGGAACGAGAGGTGGTCTATTTTATAGTCCTCAGGATCAGAAGGTGGTGGTGAGCACCAATGCCAGATTTCTTGAGGAGAACTATATTTTAGATCACAAGTCAAGCAACAAGGTAGTATTGGAAGAGCTTAGAAGTCAGTCAATTATTCCAGATGCACAAGTACAGGAAGACACACCACAAAAGACTGCACACACTATCATAGATGATGCTCTTACACAGGTTACACCTCGCTGTAGTGGGAGGGTTGCTGACAACCCGAGAGGTACATGGGTTTGGGTGAGTCTTCAGACTTTATCCTTGGCGCTCATGAACCAGACCCAGTTAGCTACAATGAGGCTCTTCAGGATAAAGATGCAGATTCTTGGCAGAGAGCGATGATTGCCGAGATAGGTTCTATAGACTCAAATCAGGTCGGGGAGCTAGTAGACCTTCCTGATGGGTTTCGACCTATTGGGTGCAAATGGGTCTACATGCAAAAGAGATGATCTGACGGGAGGGTTGAGACCTTCAAGGCTAGGCTTGTGGTAAAGGGGTATACTAAGAAAAAGGGTATCGATTATGATGAGACCTTTTTCCTGGTAGCTATACTTCTGGATTCTCTTGGCCATAGCTATTCATATGGACTATGAGATTTGGCATATGGACGTCAAGACAGCTTTTCTTAATGGAAGTCTTGAGAAGACCGTCTTTATGCAGCAACTAGAGGGTTTCATTGTTCAGGGCCAAGAGCACAAGGTATGTAGGCTTCGAAGGTCTATTTATGGATTTAAGCAAGCATCCAGATCTTAGAACATCTATTTTGATGAGGTTATCCATTCCTATGGATTCACTCAGTGTCCAGATGAATAGTGTATTTATCGCAGGCGTGATGGTGATACGGTGGTGTTCCTCGTACTTTACGTAGATGACATCCTTCTGATTGGAAAGAGTAAAAAGGTGT
Organism: Knoxia roxburghii; assembly: GCA_030378225.1. Classification (NCBI taxonomy): domain Eukaryota; kingdom Viridiplantae; phylum Streptophyta; class Magnoliopsida; order Gentianales; family Rubiaceae; genus Knoxia; species Knoxia roxburghii. The sequence continues at coordinate 34,836,925 of CM059415.1, read as the reverse complement.
TGTCAGACATAAAGGCAAGGTTGTTTAGGCAGTTTGATATGAAGGATTTGGGAGAGGCTGAACATATCCTTGGGATCAAGATTATTCGAGATCGTAAGAGGTGTTCTCTGACTCTTTCTCAGGCATCCTATATATGTTAGTTTTGAATACAGAAAAACTATGGCTTGTATCAAAAACTAATATCCACAGTTGACATATTATTTTGTTTCGGTATAAATTTGTTCCATTATATCACAGAACTAGATAACGGGGTGTGGAAAGACACAGTAGATACCGTTATTGGTTAAAGTATTGATATATTAAAAGTATGCTCGTAACTGAGATAGTCTGAATATACTATCGGTATAGGTTATCGTGTGGTTTGGAAATTGGTTTATCTAAACTAGTTTAAATCACACGGATATGCCTGGGGCATATTGAGCACGACCAGTTTGGATACAATTGACTTATACTGATCGGCATAGTCAATTCGGTCCTAGTATTCCGTCTCTCAATCCCGAGATTGGGACGGGCATGAGGGTTGGATATCGTGTGCTTTGATTTGCCAAAGAGTGCGGTCGATTGAGGCCTATACCTCGATAGGTTGGGTATGGGGTGTTTAGTTTCTTACGTGCCGTTGCTAGTCAGAGGAATCCACGTACCGGTTCACCGGGTTGATGGTGCTCCCGATATGAGCTCGTAAAGTCTATTATACTAAACCCGGCCGGTGAACTTTATGTTCGGTATAATAAAAGGACGAGTGGTACTAATCTCGGAAACCAAGAAGTCGGTGAATTAATTTGTCAGTAAATTGATAAACCGACGAGCGCTAGATCTTGAATGTGGGGAGATAGAATAAAATATAATGGCGCGATGTAAAGTCATTTTCGAGCGGTAGTTTCATAATTGGTCCGTTAGTGGTACGACTAATTATGCATTTGACTAATCGACAAGGTGAATTAATTAATCCTAAAGGTTTAATTAATATTTAATCGACAAAGTGAATTAAGAAATTAATTCTATATGAATTAATTAATTCTAAGGGTTCGATTAAATTTAATTAACAAAGTGGGTTTAATAAATTAATTCAAATGGGTCGATTGGAGTTGACTAGTCGGGAAAGACTTAGCGGTCAACGAAAGTCAAATTAAAAGGCCTAACTCGAGAGCCCATTAGGTCTCCTTAGAAGCTCCTTATAAATACAACTTATTGGGCAAGAAAAGAATTAAGAAACTTGATACCCAAGTAAGGGGTAGTGAGAGAAAGTTTAGCTTAGAGTGAGAAGTTCGTCTTCCTCGTCCAAACTTCTTCTCGAAGTTAGCTAAGAAAGCTTTTTTCTTCGCAAAAAACTCAAGCCCAAAAACCCCAGTTTTATTGCTGCTGTTTTACCGCTGGTTTCTCCTTCCCAGCGTCGCCGCGGGTTCATCATCTTCGCCCAGTTCCGGCGATCGGTTTACTGGTTCCAGCGCCGCAGCGGGTTTATCTTCTTCGCCCAGTTCCGGCGATCGGCTTCCTGGCTTGCGTGCTGATCCTGCTGCTACTGTGTTGATCTCTTGATTATCTTGGTGATCCACAGCAGTAGTGGTGCAGATCGTGGCAGGTTTTGGAGTTCGATCAAAGGGGCTGAATCGGTTTTCATTAGGCGGCTGTTTGGTTGTATTTAGCGGCAGCATAGGGGCTGATTCGAAGGGCAGTATTGAGTTTCTTGCGAAGCAAGTTTCTTGGGTTTTCTTTATTTTGCCGTGGGTAACTTCGTAGATAATAGCCCACACTATTTCGGAGTTGGATCGGAGTCATTCTTTGGATTTCTTATGGTAATCGCAACAAAGATTGGATTTTCTTCTTTAGGCAAGGGACTTCGCTACAAAAGGTAGAATCTTTAATATTCTGCTGAGGAGATAGATGCCATGCAGGCAGTACCCTATGCTTCTGCAGTGGGTAGTCTCATATATGCTATGTTATGTACAAGGCCTGATATTTGCTTTGCCGTTGGCATGGTTAGCAGATATCAGAGTAACCCTGGGAAGACTCACTGGGAGGCAGTAAAATGCATTCTCAAGTACTTGCGCAGGACGAGAGATTATGTCATAGTTTATAGAGCGCAGGAGCTTGTACCATTGGGTTACACAGATTTGGACTTTAAAGGTGATATGGACAAGAGTAAGTCTACCTCTGGGTTTGAGTTTACTCTAGGAGGTGGAGCCATAGTATTGCGGAGTGTCAAACAAAAATACATGGCGGACTCCACCATGGAGGCTGAGTATGTTTCCAAATCAAAGGTAGCGAAAGAAGCTGTATGGCTCTGGAACTTCCTGGTGGACTTAGATGTGGTTCCTGAGTTGCCTAGGTCTATCACAGTTTATTGTGATAACAATGGTGCAGTTGCTAACTTGAGGGAACCACAAGCCCACAAAGCGAGTAAACACATAGAGCGCAAATACCACCTAATACGAGAGATCGTAAAGAGGGGAGATGTGACCGTGGCCAAGATAGCATCAGATGATAACCTTGCAGATCCTTTCACAAAGCCATTGACCCCAAAGGTCTTTAAGAGACATGTGGAGGGCATGAGAGTCAGATTCTTGAGGGAGCCATGTGAGTGAGCTTAAAAGTGTTCTGTAGATTTGATCATGATAGCAGTGTAATAGCGGGTTGGACATTTTTTGTACTTCTTAGCATAGCTTTGAGTATTAGTGGGAGATTGTTTGTTTTGAATACAGAAAAGCTATGGCTTGTATCAAAAACTAATATCCACAGATGACATATTATTTTGTTTCAGTATTAAATTGTTCCATTATATCATAGAACTAGATAACGGGGTGTGGAAAGACACAGTAGATACCGTTTTTGGTTAAAGTATTGATACATTAAAAGTATGCTCGTAACTGAGATAGTCTGAACATACTACGGTATGGGTTATCGTGTGGTTTGGAAATTGGTTTATCTAGACTAATTAAATCACACTGATATGCTCGGGGCATATTGAGCACAACCAGTTTGGATAAAATTGACTTATGCTAACCGGCGTAGTCAATTCGGTCCTAGTATTCTGTCTCTTAATCCCAAGATTAGGATGGACGTGAGAGTTGGATGTCGTATACTTTGATTTGCCAAAGAGCGTGGTCAATTGAGACCTATACCTTGATAGATTGGGTATGCGATGTTTAGCTTCTTACGTGCCGTTGCTAGTCAGAGAAATACATGTACCGGTTCACTGGGTTGATGTGCTCCGAGATGAGCTCGAAAGGTTTGTTATACTAAACCCGGCCGTTGGACTTTATGTCTGGTATAATAAAAAGGTCGAGTGGTACTAATCTCAGATACTAAGAAGTCGGTGAATTAGTTTGTCAGTAAATTGATAAACCGACGAGCACTAGATCTTTAATGCGGGGAGATAGAAGAAAATATAGTGGAGCGATATAAAGTCATTTTTGACCGGTAGTTCCATAGTTAGTCCGATAGTGGTACGACTAATTATGTATTTGACTAATCGACAAAGTGAATTATTTAATCCTAAAGGTTTAATTAATATTTAATTGACAAAGTGGATTAAGAAATTAATTCTTTATGAATTAATTAATCCTAAGGGTTCGATTAAATTAAATTAACGAAGTGGGTTAAGAAATCAATTCGATTGGGTCGATTGGAGTTGATTAGTCTAGGAAAGACTAAGCGGTCAACGAAAGTCAAATTAAAAGGCTCAACTCAAAAGCCCACTAGGTTTTCATTAGAGCTCCCTATAAATAGAAAACTTAAGGCCAAAGAAACATTAAGAAAATCTTGCAAGACATTTTGTCTTCCTCTTGAGTGAGAAAGTTCTAGAGAGAGACTCTCATTCCTTTCTTGGGTTTCTTTTAAAAATGAACTTGGAATCTCACTTCTCGATTTAGATTAAGTCCAAAGATCAAACTTTTAGATAGCCCATTGATGGATTTTATTTAATTGCTGCCAGTTTTTTTTTTTTTAATTTATTTGGCCGGATTTTCTAGCTTTGGCCGGACTTCACATTCTTCATCTTTGTCCGGCCAGCCCTCTTCTAACAGCTCCGGGGTGCTTGATCCAGCTGGGTTTGTGTTGATCTCTTCCTTGGGTTGGTGATCCACAATCCCAGTTGTCCAGATCGTGACCGGAGTTGAAGTGGGTTCGATTTTATTGGCAAGAAAAATAGTGGGCAGCATTTTTTTGGATTAAAAGTTTGATCTTTTGGGTAGATTTAATCTTTTTGAGGGATTTTCTTTGTGGGTTTCTCATGGGCTTTGCAATTACACTTCGATAGATTATTGCCCACACAATATTTGAAGTTTCTTGGAGTCATCTTTTGGATTTCGTTGGTATTCGCATATAAAGATTCAATTTTTCTTTTTGCGTTGGACTTCGCTTCAAAGGTATAACCTTTAATATTTCCACTTTTAATTAAAGGTGTAATCTTTGTGCGTTAGATGTCGATTTAATAAATTAAATAATTATAAGCCTAGATCCGTTCATGGGAAAATGAATTTGAATCTGAGCTTTGTCTAAAGCTTCGTATTCTAGAATGCATTGCACGAAAGTGAGGTTTTCGATTTAGCCCGGGCTTGTTCTGTTTTCCATCAGTCATATTGTAATTCTTTATCTAAAGTTTTTATGCTTAATTTATTAAATTTTTCTTCTAAATTTTTTTTTTAATTCCTGCATTGGTCTTATCTTAAAATTAGATACAGACGGAGGAGGCTGGAAGCTGGGAGAAGCTTATTTAACTTCAGGAGTTATTTTTATAACTGCTGACTGTATATTATTAATAACATTGTTTATAATTTCTATCTTATTATTAAGTGATTGTATCTGTTCTCCTAATACATGTAGGAAAAGATTAGTATAACTATGATGTTCAAACATATTATTAAGATGTTTACAAGTAATAGGCAATGTATCATTTTCCAGTAATTTTATAAAAGCTGAAAAATTAAGAAATTTTCCATTCTTTTAAATATGAAAAGATTGTTGTGGAGGATATATCCCCTTATAAACATTTCCAGTTTCAATTTTATAATCTCTTTCAACTACTGAAATATAATTTTTCACATAAGTATCTATAAACCATAAGGCAAAAGGTATTAAAGCATTTTTAATCCTACAGGTCTTATAAAATTTTTCTTGAAAGTATAACATTTATTCCCTAGTAAAATTCTCAGAAAACTATTTTCTGAACTGGTTATAACCTGGATCTTTAAATTCTTCAGAAATTATTGTTCTGTCTGGAGAGCCAGGGCTAAAATCTATAAATTGACTTCTATCCATTAAATAGTAAATTCCATTTCTGACATTGTCGGTTCTAACTCATCTTTATTTTGAGTTTGACTATTTATTTCTCTTACAATATTTTGTCTATTTATATACAGTTTTTCAATAAGAGGTGTTGAAATCTCTTATTCCCTTATTTGAGAAGTGGATGCTCTAGCAGGCATAGGAGAATCTACCCTATAATCTATAGGTGATATATATGATCTCATAGAAGTACTTTTAGGTAATGATAATAATTTCAAATGATTATCAAATCTAATATTGACATTTCCTTCACTATTTTGAACTATATCAATGATATTATCATGTTCTTGAATCTATGGTTGAACAGGAATAACTTGTTCTATTAATCAATTTTTTGAAAAAGTAATTTCTTCCCATTTAATAGGTCTTCTACAAGTAATATTTGACCTATTGAAATTGGTTTCAATTATTATTGTTTCATTTTTAGGTTTATCCATTCGCTTACACTGTGGATTCAAGGTAAACAACGGTTTATAATATATTATATAACAGAGACATATAACTTCTGTTCTAGCAATATAATTATAACCATAAGTTTTAACATTTAATGTTAAAGCATCTAAAATATTCACATCAGATAATGATAATTTCAAATTAGGATAGACGTTAAAAGAAACTGGTCCATGAGATAAACTAGATTGTATAATTCCCATTAATGATTGTTTCCAATTCAGATTTCTACCATCTCTTAAAGCTGCTATAAAGCTTTCCGGTAAACCTTCTAATGTTAAAGGTTTAAATGCAATTTGCACTAATCCAATATGCAGAAACTTATGAGTTTGCACTAATCCAATATTGACTTATTATAATAATTTTTTTTAAAAAATTTTAATTAGATTTTTAAAATTATTTATTTGACTTAAAACGTGAGATTATATCAAAAAATTATATAGGTTGTCACATTTTTTTTAATACATTGAAATTATTTTTTACATCATCATAAGTTTATATCAAATTGAACATTTAATTTATATTAAGACATCATGCGATTTATTTTTTTTAATATAGTTCACACGAAGTACATATTTTTTATTTCAAATAAAACAAGATTTTATATTATGCAAAACTTGAATTCATATCAAGCAAAATTGATATTAAATTTCTTATAAAAATGTGTATTTTGTATTGATATGAAACCCTACTATGCATGATATGAAATCATATTTTGTTTGATATAAAATCATATTCTATATAATATGGACCCTTTCTTTGTTTTTAACTACCAATCACCCTCAGACCGATGGCAGACAGAGGTAAAAAATTGTACACTTGGATCATTGCTTCGTGTATTGGTATGAAAGGACTTGAAAAGTTGGAAAGACTGCCTGTCAATTGTAGAGTTAGCTTATAAAAAAGCTGTCTACTCAACTACAGGTTACTCTCATTCCAAGATTGCTTACGGATTTCAACCATTGACTCCGTTAGATCTCTCACTTTTGCCCACAAACCAACTTGGATGGTGCAAAGAAAGCTGAGCTAGTAAAGAATATACACGAGCAAGCCCAGTTGAACATTATACAGCACAACGAGCATAACGCCTGACTCGTCAACAAAAGAAAACAGCAAGTTGTCTTCCAACCTGGAGATTGGATATGGTTACACATGAGGAAGGAAAGGTTCCCCAACAGCAGATGTACAAAGCTGAATCTACATGGATAAGGCCCTTTTAAGTGCTTCGAAAGGTAAACGACTACGTCTATGTGATTGATTTGCCAGGTGACATGTGTATCAGTTATACTTTCAATGTGTCAAACCTCACACCTTATGAGTTTGACAAACCATTAGAATAGATAACGACTTTTTTTAAAGAAGAGGGGGATGATAGGAATCATAGTACTGCTTCTCAACCCGAGACAAGTCAATATGAGCCGGAGATAGAGTCACCACAACAAAAGACTTATCAAAGATATTCGTTAGTCAATATTGGCGGTTCTTTGACAAGAGTAAGAGCTAGGAAAGCCAACAAACCCCTTAACACACTGATTCTCGAGCTACACCATAAGGAGCAAGTCATATAGGTTAGTTCTAGCCAAGATTAATTACTACACTGAGTGTGCAAAATTGATAGGCTTTCTATTATAAAGTGACAGCCAATAGGATATAGTTTTCGGCCAAAGTATTTTTTATTTTATTGAGTCTTTGGATTTCAAAGGGGTTTTTAGATCCTTTTGGATTAGTTTTAGCTTTCTAAAACCAATACCTTAGGTTACTATTGGACTATAAGCTTAAGACCCAAATGAGGCAGTTTGAGCCCAACAAAGTGATGTGAACCAATTTCACTTCATATCATTTTATGCTTACTTTTGTTTATACTTGTGTTCTAAATGTGCTTTCTATAGTAATTTATGGCATAATTTGTATGATTTGTAGGTTTTTAGATGAGGATATTGAATTGGAGAATACATTGAAACTTTGGAAGATGAAAGGATTAAAAGAGCAAAACAAAGAGAAGAAAATTAGAAGAAGTAAGAAGAGCATGACTAGGCACAAGCTAGTGTTGTGTCGTGCAAAACCACCCAAGAGAAAGTACGATCATGGCACGAGTTATGTAAATAAGATGAGTTGAGATAGTGTTTGGTCGTGCAGAAGTACTCGAAGTAGGGCATGTTCAGGACACGAGCTCGCACCAAGCTGTGTTTTCAAATGGAAATGCCAAGGGCCGAGGAATTCACAGCACAAAAGCTTACGTTGGTTAGGGTGCACGATCTTGTGCGAGCTCTCTTGATATTGCGCTATGCTCAACCTAACAAAAGTACACTTGTACACTAACGACTTGCGGAGGAAGACATGTCAAAATTAGAACCCTGACTTAATTTTATCATATTCTTTTATATATTGATGAATATTGAGACATAGAGAACATTAGATAGTAGTTTTTAGAGAGAGAAAATCTATAGAGCACCTTTATCTGGATAAACACATAGTTTTACATCATTTTTACACACAGTACGCTATTCTAGCAGTTTTTCTGAGATTTTCACTGTTAGTTTTGAATACAGAAAAAGAGTGAGGTCAATTGAGGCCTATACATCGGTAGGTTGGGTATGTGGTGTTTAGCTTCTTACGTGTCATTGCTAGTTAGAAGAATCCATGTATGGCACGTAAGAAGCTAAACACCGCATATCCAACCTACCGAGGTATAGGCCTCAATTGACCGCACTCTTTGGAAAATCAAAGCATACGATATCCAACCATCATGCCCGTCCCAATCTCGGGATTGAGAGACGGAATACTAGGACCGAATTGACTACGCCGATCAGTATAAGTCAATTCTATCCAAACTGGTCGTGCTCAATATTCCCCTGGCATATCTGTGTGATTTAAACTAGTTTAGATAAACAAATTTCCAAACCACACGATAACCTATACCGATAATATGTTCAGACTATCTCGGTTACAAGCATACTTTTAATATATCAATACTTTAACCAATAACGGTATCTACTGTGTCTTTTCACACCCCGTTATCTAGTTCTATGATATGAAGGAACAAATTTATACCAAAACAAAATGATATGTCAACTGTGGATATTAGTTTTTGATACAAGCCATAGCTTTTCTGTATTCAAAACTAACAATAAGAAGATCGAGTGGTACTAATCTCAGATACCAAGAAGTCGGTAAATTAGTTTGTCAGTATATTTATAAACCGACGAGGACTAGATCTTTGATGTGGGGAGATAGAAGAAAATAAAGTAGCGCGATGTAAAGTCATTTTTGAGTGGTAGTTCCATAGTTAGTTCGATAGTGGTACGACTAATTATGTATTTGACTAATCGACAAAGTGAATTAATTAATCCTAAAGGTTTAATTAATATTTAATTGACTAAGTGGATTAAGAAATTAATTCTATATGAATTAATTAATCCTGAGGGTTAGATTAAATTAAATTAACGAAGTGCGTTAAAAAAATTGATTCGAATGGGTCGATTGAAGTTGATTCGTCTAGGAAAGACTAAGCAGTTAACGAAAGTCAAATTAAAAGGCCCAACTCAAAGGCCCACTAGGTCTCCATTAGAGTTACCTATGAATAGAAAACTGAGGGCAAAGAAAACTAAGGAAGTCTTGCAAGACAACTCTTGTTTTGTTGGGTGAGAAGATTCTAGAGAGAGAACTTTTTCTTTAAGAGTTCTTTTTCAAAAACGAACCAGATTTTTCACTTGTTTGAAATTGGATTCACCCAAAAGATCAAGTCTTTAGTGTCGGTTTCAATTTTATTTTTGCCTGGATTCTTCTAGCCATTTTTTGGACTGCCGCGGGTAACGTTTTTCTGGCGTCGGATTTTGTTTTGGCTCAGGGCGTTTGATTCGGTCTTGGTTGTGTCGATCTCTTCTTGGTGATCCAAAACCCAGACTATCTAGATCACTTCTGGGTTGGGAGTTTTTCGGTGATCGGCGTGGGTATCTTATTCCCGGCGGCAGCTCTTAAACGGCGGCCAGTGGCAGCACTTTGGCGGTGGCTTTGATCAGATTTTTGGGTTACTTTTGAGTCCAATTTTGAGATATTTCCTTGAGGGTTTTTTTGTGGGCTTTGCGAGTAAACTTCGATAAATTATTGCCCACACAATATTCGAAGTTTCTAGGAGTCATCTTTTGGATTTCGGTGGTATTCGATTGCCCGAGACTTTGGTTTTCTTTATACTTAGGACTTCGTTTCAAAGGTATAACCTTTAATCCTTCTGCTTTTAATTAAAGGTCCAATCTTTGTGCCTTGTTTGTCGATTTAATAAATTAAATAAGTATAAGCCTAGATCAGTTCATGGGAAAATGAATTTGAGCCTGAGTTTTGTCGAAAGTTTTCGATTATAGAATGCATTGCACGAAAGTGAGATTTTTGATTTAGCCCGGGCTTGTTCTGTTTTTCTTCAAATTGGTACCAGAGCAAGTGTTTTGGCTTTATTTTGACATTATTATTTTTGTCAAAATGTTTAAATAGGTGGTTATTAGTTTCCCGACTATTATGGTAGAATTTATTTTTTCATCCATAAATCCCGGGACATGTTTCGGTTCATATTGTTTTTGAATGGAAATGTCTGTAATAGTAATAACCATGAGCTGGAAGCCGTGTAGGATTAGATAAATTTTGTAGTAGAATTTGATCTAATGTTATCGTCATTAAATTCCTAGAAAAACGCCTTGTATATAGGAATTTATGTACTATGACGAAGATGTTATTTTGGGTAACTTATATTCGTGGGTTTTGGTTTCTCGTAATTTTGGATAATTCCTAATTACGTAGAAAACTGAGAAAACCCGGGCGAATCGAGAGGAATCCAAATAATGAGTGGGAGCGACATGACAGGACGCGTCACCTAGGTGTCAAGGAATCAACGACATAGAAGGCCATAATAGTAGGGAAATTTTATTTCTTTAATTTCCCATATTTATGTCTTTTCATTGATTGTGTGCTTTTGATTTATTTTGCATTAACGAAAATCAAACCATTTAAAAACTAAACTGCAATTAACTAAGGTAGATTATTCGCATATTAAAACTCCAATGATTTTATGGGTGCGAATATCCATAGTTAAGATATTGCATGTTAAAACGTAAAAATCCTCAAACTGAAAAATCTATGTGGGAGCGGGTTGGTAAATATCCCCATGGCCTCCATTACGGGTTCATATGTGATTTGGTTATTCTTGCGAGTTGGTATTATGGACTTCCTCCATGCGGACAAGTCTTCAATCACAGATATCACTATAATGAATTACCGAAGGGATGACTATAGTGAGTTTAATTGGAGAAAGGTGCAAAACCCTCTCTGTAGAGGGCGCATTAGTACCCTAAGAACAAACTTAGAAGTCACGTAATGGAATACACTTAGTGTACTATTTATAGTATTCCTCCCGCAAGGTTACGCTATTTATGAGTACGGTTAAAAGCATTGACTATTAATTTCATTGATCATAAGATCGTTGCTCAGATAGTGAAATTAATGAACTTCGGTTCTTCTCGAACGAATTTGGGTTGAAGTGGACATTCACCCGCGTGACCTGCGTTAATCTCAGTGTGAGAGATGTCGATGGAGATTATATTGTTTTTTGAGGATTTCAATATTTTTAAAAAGTAATACTGAAACATGACTGTTTATTTTTCAGTTATTGAAATGTCATTCAACCCGCTAGCTGTCATACTGAATCAGAACAAACTTACGGGTCCAAATTACATTGACTGGAAACGTAACTTGGACATTGTCCTTACCGCTGAGGGTTACAAATACGTGATCACTGAGGAGTGCCCCTCTAAGCCCAACGATGATGCCACCCCTGAGCAGCGAGAGCCATATACGAGGTGGCAGAAGGCTGATGAGATGACTCGGTTGAAAGATTGCCACAGGATCTGGGTTCGCACTTATTCAATTTACCACGCAACAAAAATTTCTAATTAAAAGTGGAATCTTAGAAAAGTACCTTTGAAGCATGCACTCAGGTGATTCTCTTGTATGCCTCAAGACTTTAACTTCACATTGTGTGGGCAACGAACTAGAAATCAATTGATTAGCTAATCACCACAATCCACCTGCTAGAAAATTCTAGCACCACTACACCTGGCATGTACTGTAAAATAACCGCCCGGAGAGAGAGAAAGCTGTGCGCAGCTGGTATAAAATAGGCAAAAAATTTGGCCAAGGGAGAAAGAAAACCAGCCGCAAATAATGCCCAAAAATATGACTTAGAGAGAGAAAATTTTCTCTCTCTAAGATTTTTTCTCTCTAGATTCTTGAATTATGAATCTATGGAATTGTGTGTCTTGAATAGCTAATCCCTTGTCTATATATAGAGTTACAAGAGAGACCCCAAGTTGGTTTAGGATTGGTCTTCCTACTGGGTTTCTGTTTTTCTTCAATCATGTTCCTGGACTGATACACATCCAACTGTCACGGGGATTCACTTATCCCAATCCAGTTATTGGGATGATTCACAACCAACTGATATAGGGATTCACTTATCCCAAATCAGTTCCTGGTATGATTCACAACCAACTGACACAAGGATTAATTAATTACTTAATTAATTAAATATACCTTTGTCAACAACCCAATACATAATTTGTTAGTTTTGAATACAGAAAAGCTATGGCTTGTATCAAAAACTAATATCCACAGATGACATATCATTTTGTTTCAGTATAAATTTGTTCCTTTATATCATAGAACTAGATAATGGGGTGTGGACAGACACAGTAGATACCGTTATTGGTTAAAGTATTGATATGTAAAAAGTATGCTCGTAACCGAGATAGTCTGAACATACTATCGGTATAGGTTATTGTGTGGTTTGGAAATTAGTTTATCTAAACTAGTTTAAATCACATAGATATGCCCGGGGCATATTGAGCACGACCAGTTTGGATAGAATTGACTTATACTGATCGGCATAGTCAATTCGGTCCTAGTATTCCGTCTCTCAATCCCGAGATTGGGGCGGGCGTGAGGGTTGGATATCGTGTGCTTTGATTTGCCAAAGAGTGAGGTTAATTGAGGCCAATACCTCGGTAAGTTGGGTATGCGGTGTTTAGCTTCTTACGTGCCGTTGCTAGTCAGAGGAATCCACGTACCGGTTCGCGGGTTGATGGTGCTCCCGAGATGAGCTCGTAAGGTTATTATACTAATCCCGGCCGGTGAACTTTATGTTCGGTATAATAAAAGGACGAGTGGTACTAATCTCGGAAACCAAGAAGTCGGTGAATTAATTTGTCAGTAAATTGATAAATCGATGAGCGCTAGATCTTTAATGTGGGGAGATAGAATAAAATATAATGGCGCGATGTAAAGTCGTTTTCGAGCGGTAGTTCCATAATTGGTCCGTTAGTGGTACGACCGATTATGCATTTGACTAATCGACAAGGTAAATTAATTAATCCAAAAGGTTTAATTAATATTTAATCGACAAAGTGAATTTAGAAATTAATTCGATTTTGAATTAATTAATTCTAAGGGTTCGATTAAATTAAATTAACAAAGTGGATTAAATAAATTAATTTAAATGGGTCGATTGGAGTTGATTAGTCAGGAAGACTTAGCGGTCAACGAAAGTCAAATATTAAGGCCTAACTCGAGAGCCCATTAGGTCTCCTTAGAAGCTCCATATAAATACAACTTAAAGGGGCAAGAAAAACCTAAGAAACTTGGTAGCTAAGAATAGGCTAGAAAGAGAAAGTTTAGTCTAGAGAGAGAACTGTTTCTTCCTCGTCAAGTTTTCTCTCGAAGTCGACTAAGAGAGCTTTCTCCTTCAGAAGACAAAATCTTTATTCTGTGTAAATTCTGGCGGGTCCAGGGGTTGAAGAAGATGACTTGCGCAAGAGGGTTTTCAGCGCAGCAGTAGAAATTTTGAAAAAAAAATTCTGGGCAAAGTTTTTTTTTTAAAATTCAGATTTTGGGTATTCCTTCCGAAGCAAGTTTTTGGGTTTTCTTCGATTTGCCGTGGGTAACTCCGTAGACGATAGCCCACACTATTTCGGAGTTTGTATCGGAGTCATTCTTCGGATTCTTTGTGGAAATAGCAACAAAGATTGGATTTTTCTTTAGGCAAGGGACTTCGCTACAAAAGGTAAAATCTTTAAGTATTCTGCTTTAATTAAAGATCGAATCTTTTGTGTCCCGATTAATAAATTAAATAAGTATAAGCCTAGATCCATTCATGGGTAAACTAATTTGAGCCTGAGCTTGGTCGAAAGCTTCCGATTCTGGAATGCATTGCACGAAAGTGAGGTTTTCGATTTAGCCCGGGCTTGTTCAGTTTTCCTTCATAATTAATCGTACCACTAAAGGATTAATTATGGCACTACCATCCTACACCAGAATTGCTTCCGAAACAACTTAATTAAATTATATTCATAATCTCCCCACATCAAAGATATAGTGCTTGTTAATATATTAATTTACTGATTGTTTTAATATATATTAATTTACTGAATATATATTAATTTACTGAATATCTAAAACCAATGGATTGTTTAATATATCAGCAACTGGCAAAGTCCATTTTGGAAGTTCTTATAATCCTCCAGGATACTCCTATGAGGATTATAAAGCAGCATGGTTTCAAGGATTTCTCTTCAGACCCTTCAATCATTCGTGGTTTTACACAATACATAAGACATTAAGAACTGATTTTGCTAGTATTCCTCTATGGTTTTATGAATGGTGGATGTATTATGGAGCCAATAAAGATATTTATCCTCCTGAGGCTAAGACGACTTGGCAGTTATTCAGTGGAAAGCTAGATTCTGCCCTGACTTTGGCAAGATTATTCAGTTCCATTTCAAATTGAAGCTTCCATGGATTCTCTGTTGGAATTTTAAACTCACTCAGTATTTTCCAACGCCAATGCCACTTTCTCTTGTTCGTGAATTTAAAATCAAATGGTGGATTTCACTCACGGTAACTCAGGATACTGTTCAGATTTACTTTGAAGATCAAAAATTTCTCCAACACAATCCAAAACAGTCCGAAAACTTTCCAGTCCATTCTTTCGCCCCTTCAAGTTTCCCCACTCCTGCAAAGAAGGAAGTTTTAAGCTCAGGCACGAGTCAGGTCTCCCAACCGCCATCTACTCTATCATTAAAACAAAAACTTCAACAGGAGAATGAACTTTTGGAATACCAAGAATTTTTGGAATTCAAGAAGTTTTGGGAGAAATCTAATAGTTTTAAGGGTGCTTCTACCATAGGATCATCTTCTGATCCTATGGATTCCAATTTAGTACTGGAACATCTGGAGTTTTAAAAGTTAAAAAAAAATAAAATTTACTTACTCGTTTCATTATTGTAGTTGAAGGAATATTGTCCAGATCAGATGGAGGAACACCTTAAGGCACGTGGATTTATTATGCCTGATCAAAAGAAGAATTGTACTACTCAGATTTTGAATAGAGAAATTGGTACCAAGATACTCGACAAAGGATTACAGAATCAACTATCATTCGATCGACTATGGCGAGATGAAGATGAACTTTTTAATAACCCGAATTCAATCTTTACAGATTAATAAGGATGGCCAGCTATCTAAAGTTCAGCTCTGTTTTTATCCCATGTATTTGGATCAGACTTTTACATTGGATGAATTCTCGTCATGTAATGAAGATGAAGATTGCTTGGATGCAGATTATTCGGATACAAAATATTGGTTCTCTGATTAAACTTTCCAATATATTCCAGCTGGATGGAATCTTTGCAAAACATGTCTACAGATTCATATGCCTAATGACGACATACATACTTTATGTCAGGAGCATTATTCAAGAAGCTCTCCATTTTCAACTCTGCAATAGTGGAGGACGCACTAGGATACTTTATGTCATGATCAATGTTAACGAAAACCTCTATTTTTCAACTCTGCAATAGTGGAAGATGCACTTGGATACCTTATGTCACTATCAGTATTAAAGAATGCCTCAATTTTTAACCTTACAATAGTGGAAGACGCACTAAGGATATTATCAGCATTAGTGGAAGACCCACTCAGAATATTTTATGTCATGTTCAACATTATTTTCAACTTTGTAATAGTAGTAGTTGGATCTATAAATTGGGAGTTCGATTAGAAAGAGAGACAGAACTTCCTTAAGCTCTCAGCTATCATTTCTAAAAACCACTCTCAAACTTCTTTTGTAAACCTAGCATTCTCTTGTATTCTACACAGAATTTGAATAATATCAGAATCTTAAGGATTATACCTTGGTGTTCTTATTATAGCTTTTGGAATTAATTACGGTGGATTCTATCTTCCAGATTTACTTCTTTTGGAATTAATTACGGTGGATTCTATTTTCCAGATTTGTAAGTCTTCTATATCCTTTTAGGTTTATTTTCTTTTGTTTATCTAACCTGGGTTGATTTTGGTATCAGAGCCATACTCTACTGCATTACTACCATCACCATTGTACCTATAGTGATTAGAATCGTGTTGGAAGCTCATAAGTCCGTTGGTAAGCCTTGAAGTACTGTGAGTACTCGGTGTTCTAGGTGTAGTTTCCAACAATTCACACTATAATACAATTTCTCAATGATTAACTTCTAGTAGATCAATATGGCTAACATACTAAGAAAAATCCTGCATAATAATTATAATACTACTAAAAGGATTGTTCAAAGTAAAGAAGAAATTATTCAAGGAAAATTTGATGATTGGTCTATTCCAGAAGAAAATATAGAAATAATTTATAAGGTAGGATCTTTGGATTTTAAAACTGCTTTCAGTATTAAAACACATGAAGAAACATTGAATATTCAAGAAAAGTTTCATTCTTCATCATTACTATCTAATATATCTATAAAGAATTATTTAGATAAAGGATATAGATTTGTTCATTTTGGATTAATTCAGATAGCAATTAAACCTCTGGTCCATATTGGTGTTGATACTCCCATTTATGTCGCATTAAGAGATAAAAGATTAAAAAAATATAAGACTTCTTTGTTGGTTTTAATTCAAACTAATATATGTAATGGACCCATATTTTTTAATTGTGCCCCTAATTTTTCTGTATCATTATCTGATCCATTGGTCATGAATTCTCTTACTTTAGATATTCATATTCAAGGAGATGAATTTGAAAAATTGACTGAACAATTTGTGGTGTATAGGATTTATTATAAATTAATGAGTAGTCAATTAAATCCTAAGTTTCGAATGTATCCATCAATTAAGAAAGAAACTGTTCTATTACAGATAGAGGATGTACATTCAAAAACATATACTCCTAAAAGATTAAAATGGAATGAAATCACTATACCTGAAGAATTTCAAGTAGAGAATCAACAATCTAATAGAAATATTGAACGTAGAAATGTTTCTCAAATCATAGAAGAAGATGATGGTACAGTCTTAGTACGATTTAATTCTTTTAGACATAATAATTCTAATTTAGAAGATATTCCTTTTCAATCCCATCGGAGATCTACATCTAGTATTAATGATTTCCCAAATAATTTTACAAAGATACAAGTTTATCATAAAAATCTAATCCCAGAAATAAATTCTTATAATTCTCCACCTTTATCTCCTACAGCTTCTCAGATGCAAGGGGATATTAATGTTATCACTAAAGTATCTACTGTTAATTTTGATCAATTAATAGCGGATTTAGAAGATGATGAATATATAGAACAAAAAAATTGGTATCATACATTAGACTCTCCATTTCAGGATAGATTACAACAAGAATGGATCATAGATGTCAAACGACATAATACTCCGTTTAATTTCTTCTCATGGTTAGAATACTATTGTACTACACTGGATCTAAACAATGTATACACTTTATCTCATATTAATGTTCAGAGTAATTTGGCAAAAAAATGGAAATTATGGGATGGAACAATGATAGCACAAACTTGTCCTCCTTTAAATACATTAAAGATAGATACAGCCCATGGTGAATTACTTGCATCTCCATTTAAGATTGGTAAAGATAATGATGAATCTGTCAAGATGGAAGATAGAAGAAAATTACATATGCATCATAATTATTCAAATGTAGTATTATATCATATAACTAAACAATTGGATTCGTTATTAGTTGAGGTTAAATCTTTACCTCGACACAGTCAAAAATTCCCTGATAGTCATTCTTTTCCTCATTTTCAGCCTAATGTATTAATTACTGAAAGAGATAAAATCAAATTACCTTCTAATGGATTTCAGACACCTTTAATAGAAAAAATATCTCAGACATTAGAAAAATTAAATTCCAATCTTGCTCCTGGTCCTTCAAAAATAAATGTCATTAACAAAGGGTTAGATAAAGAATTAGATTCTAAAGAATTAGATTCTGAAGAATATTCTAGTAGTAATTTAGATAATGACCTTATACATCACATTAATAAGCTAGAAGAAGAATTACTAGACGAAAAACCATATAGTATTAATAGGATAAGGAGACGGTCTAGATATATGAATAAGCCTAATTGGAAAAAAGCTGAAACAAGATCTTATTATCCTAGACCCACACCACCGGATATTCAGTATGAAGAAAGGGCAAAATTTAGATCTAGTAGTTATGATGGTAATTCCTTGACTAATTGGAATATAGATAGTAAAATTGAGTATGAAATTTTAAATACTTTACAAGAAATAGGCATGGCAAAAACAACATATCGATTGAAAAATATGTCAGAAAAGGATGCATGTCTTTTAATTATTATAGGATTTACTGGACAGCTAAAATATTGGTGGGATAATTCTTTAAGCTTCCAAGATAAAATATCTATAATGGATCATATGAGATCAGAGGAGGATGCAGAAGGAAATCTTACTAATACAAATGATTCTTGTGATTTCTTGATTTATACAATAGCTATGCATTTTGTAGGCAACCCTAATAAAGCATTAACTTCTTCAAAGATTTTTTTAACTAATTTAGGATGTCCATGTTTATCTGATTTCAGATGATATAAGGATATGTTTTTAACTCTTGTCTTAAAAAGACCTGATAGTAATTCTCCCATATGGAAAGAAAAGTTTGTTACAGGATTACCTAATTTATTTTCTCAGAAGATTATGACAAATTACAAAAAGAAATGGGTACAGAATCAATAAATTTTAATGATATGACTTATGGGCAATTGTTTGCTTTTGTAAAAAAAGAAGCATTAACAGCATGCCAATATTTAAAATTTCAGGCTAAATATGGAAGTGAAAGAAGAGAATTAGGCTCATTTTGTGAAGCATTTGGCATTACAGGGATAAAAGCTCCCTCTAGAGTCTCTAAACAAAAAACGATTGACTTATAGAAGAAAGAAACCACATAGATATGACTCTCACAAATATGAGAATCACAAATATGAGAATCATAGGAATATTATAGGAATAAAAATAAAAAGAAGTACAATAAGGATAATATTATTTGTTATAAGTGTGGACAAAAAGGTCATAAGGCTAATAATTGTAATAGTAAGAAATGGATTAATGAAGTATTAGATAAATTTTCTGAATTAGATTTAAATCTAAAAGAAAAGTTAGCTAATGAAATATCCCTGGTCCAAGATAGTTCAAATGATTATAATGATGATTTTTATAGTATTTCAGGATCAAATTCAGCAGAACCCGAATGTAGTTGTAATTCTATTAATATGATTCAGATTAATCCCCAAACCACTAATAAAGAACAAAAACACCTTTTATTTGATTTAATTCAAGAATTGCCTTCAGAATTACAAACTACTTATTTGCTTAAGCTAAAGGATTTGATATTAAAAGAAGATCAGGATCCAATTAAGATTGTAGAACCCTTTAGTATTTCTAAATTATTACATACTTATTCCTCTGATAATTCATTTAGGAAGAATACTACTACAGATTTACAAAGTGAGATTACTCAGTTAAAAAATCAAATGAAGCAATTAAAAGAAGATGTTTTACGAATTAAAACAAAGAATTTAGAATTAGAAACTAAAAATGCCATTCTTAAATCTAGTACATCAAAAGGGAAAAATATAGTAAAGGATGACACACTACCAGAATTTAATCATTCAGAATTTCAATTAGCAGAAGTATCATTATCAGATAAACCACCTCAAGATTCTCAATTCATTTCTGTTATTGGGCAAATAAATTTTCAAAAATGGATCGTCTATATTACAATATCAATAGGATCTTACCATATGACTATAAAAGCTATGATTGATAGTGGTGCATATCAAAGTTGTATTAGAGATGGATTAATTCCAACTAAATATTATGTACCAGCAAAAGAATCTTTAATCACTGCAAATGGTATGCCATTAAAAGTCAAAGGTAAGCTAGTAAAAACTTCTATATGTAATGATAAATTTTGCTTTAAACATCATTTTATTGTAGTCGAGGATTTAAATATTCAGGCTATTTTATCAGTATTTGATTTTGACATTGAACATATCAAAGGAAATTCTAATTCTTTACCTGATTTTCTAACTCGGGAATTTTTGACAGGTTCCAAGGATGAATACCCAGAATACCAAGAATAAGACCCTTACGGTCAGAGATTTCATGAAGAATCCTACACCTCCATCTATTTCTAACCGTTTTCAGTCTCTTCAGGATTTTCCACCTTTAACTTATGTTCAAGTTGCTTCAAATCCCTCAGCTAAATTACAGCGATCCCCTATACCAGATTCTAGTATTCATTTTCCTTACCCTTCACGTCAACCATCACATACATCCAGCCACCAGGTTCCAAACCAAAATACTCCAGATAAAAAATCATTTAATGTAAATCCTCCATGCTATGCCACCAAGCTTAATGTTGAACATTTAACTCTTACCAGGCATCATGAACCTTTAGAATATCAAGATCTTGGGATATGTTTTTAATATGGTTCAAGATAAATAGTATTGGATCTCCTCTGAGCCAAACAAGGATTTGCGTTATTATCAGTATATCTTGATACACTCAGGATCGGTGGATATACACCATACTATGGATACACCAACAAATTCAGTCATTATGTACTCCAAGGCTGTTATTAGGAAAATCTTAAATCGGCACGACTGGATTGATTTGACAGGATCAGCAACTGGCAAAGTCCATTTTGGAGGTTCTTATAATCCTCCAGGATACTCCTATGAGGATTATAAAGCATCATGGTTTCGAGGATTTCTATTCAGACCCTTCAATCAATCGTGGTTTTACATAATACATAAGACATTAAGATTTGATTTTGCTAGTATTCCTCAATGGTTTTATGAATGGTGGATGTATTATGGAGCCAATGAAGATATTTATCCTCCTGATGCTAAGAAGGCGTGGCAGTTATTCAGTGGAAAGCTAGATTTTGCTATTTTCGACTTTGGCAAGATTATTCAGTTCCATTTCAAATTGAAGCTTCCATGGATTCTCTGTTGGAATTTTAAACTCACTCAGTATTTTCCAATGCCAATGCCACTTTCTCTTGTTCGTGAATTTAAAATCAAATGGTGGATTTCACTCAAGGTAACTCAGGATACTGTTCAGATTTACTTTGAAGATCAAAAATTGCTCCAACACAATCCAAAACAGTCTGGAAACTTTCCAGTCCATTCTTTCACCCCTTCTAGTTTTCCCACTCCTGCAAAGAAGGAAGTTTTAAGCTCAGGCACGAGTCAGGTCTCCCAACCGCCGTCTACTCTATCATTAAAACAAAAACTTTAACAGGAGAATAAACTTTTGGAATACCAAGAATTTTTGAAATTCAAGAAGTTTCGGGAGAAATCTAATAGTTTTAAGGGTGCTTCTACCACAGGATCATCTTCTGATCGTATGGATTCCAATTTAGTACTAGAACATCTGGAGTTTTAAAAGTTAAAAAAAAAATAAAATTTACTTACTCTTTTCATTTTTGCAGCTGCAGGAATATTGTCTAGATCAGATGGAGGAACACCTTAAGGCACGTGGATTTATTATGCCTGATAAAAAGAAGAATTGTACTACTCAGATTTTGAATAGAGAAATTGGTACCAAGATACTCGACAAAGGATTACATAATCAACTATCATTCGATCGACTATGACAGATGAAGATGAACTTTTTAATAGAACCCGAATTCAATCTTTATAGATTAATGAGGAAGTCCAGCTATCTAAAGTTCAGCTCTGTTTTTATCCCATATATTTGGATCAGACTTTTACATTGGATGAATTCTCGTCAGGTAATGAAGATGAAGATTGCTTGGATGCATATTATTTGGATACAGAATATTGGTTCTCTGATTAAACTTTCTAATATATTCCAGCTGGATGGAATCTTTGCAAAACATGTCTACAGATTCATGTGCCTAATGGCGACATACATACTTTATGTTAGGACCATTATTCAAGAAGCTCTCCATTTTCAACTCTGCAATAGTGGAGGACGCACTAGGATACTTTATGTCATGATCAATGTTAAAGAAGACCTCTATTTTTCAACTCTGCAATAGTGGAAGATGCACCTGGATACTTTTTGTCACTATCAGTATTAAAGAAGGCCTCAATTTTCAACCTTACAATAGTGGAAGACCCACTAAGGATATTATCAGCATTAGTGGAAGACCCACTCAGAATATTTTATGTCATGTTCAGCATTATTTTCAACTTTGTAATAGTAGTAGTTGGATCTATAAATTGGGAGTTTGATTAGAAGGAGAGACAGAACTTCCTTAAGCTCTCAGCTCTCATTTCTAAAAACCACTCTCAAACGTCTTTTGTAAACCTAGCATTCTCTTGTATTCTACACAGAATTTGAATAATATCAGAATCTTAAGGATTATACCTTGGTGTTCTTATTATAGCTTTTGGAATTAATTACAGTGGATTCTATCTTCCAGATTTCTTTTGGAATTAATTACGGTGGATTCTATCTTCCATATTTACTTCTTTTGGAATTAATTACGGTGGATTCTATTTTCCAGATTTGTAAGTCTTCTATATCCTTTTAGGTTTATTTTCTTTTGTTTATCTAACCTGGGTTGATTTTGGTATCAGAGCCATACTCTACTGCATTACTACCATCACCATTGTACCTATAGTGATTAGAATCGTGTTGGTAAGCTCATAAGTCCATTGGTAAGCCTTGAAGTACTGTGAGTACTCGGCGTTCCAGGTGTAGTTTCCAACAATTCACACTATAATACAATTTCTCAATGATTAACTTCTAGTAGATCAATATGGCTAACATACTAAGAAAAATCCTGCATAATAATTATAATACTACAAAAAGGATTGTTCAAAGTAAAGAAGAAATTATTCAAGGAAAATTTGATGATTGGTCTATTCCAGAAGAAAATATAGAAACAATTTATAAGGTAGGATCTTTGGATTTTAAAACTGCTTTCAGTATTAAAACACATGAAGAAACATTGAATATTCAAGAAAAGTTTCATTCTTCATCATTACTATCTAATATATCTATAAAGAATTATTTAGATAAAGGATATAGATTTGTTCATTTTGGATTAATTCAGATAGCAATTAAATCTCTGGTTCATATTGGTGTTGATACTCCCGTTTATGTCGCATTAAGAGATTAAAGATTAAAAAAATATAAGACTTCTTTGTTGGCTTTAATTCAGACTAATATATGTAATGGACCCATATTTTTTAATTGTGCCCCTAATTTTTCAGTATCATTAACTGATCCATTGGTCATGAATTCTCTTACTTTATATTTTCATATTCAAGGAGATGAATTAGAAAAATTAATTGAACAATTTGTGGTAATGTATAGGATTTATTATAAATTAATGAGTAGTCAATTAAATCCTAAGTTTCGAATGTATCCATCAATTAAGGAAGAAACTGTTTTATTACAGATAGAGGATGTACATTCAAAAACATATACTCTTAAAAGATTAAAATGGAATGAAATCACTATACCTGAAGAATTTCAAGTAGAGAATCAACAGTCTAATAGAAATATTGAACGTAGAAATGTTTCTCAAATCAGAGAAGAAGATGATGGTACCGTCTTAGTACGATTTAATTATTTTAGACATAATAATTCTAATTTAGAAGATATTCCTTTTCAATCCCATCGGAGATCTACATCTAGTATTAATGATCTCCCAAATAATTTTACAAAGACACTAGTTTATCATAAAAATCAAATCCCAGAAATAAATTCTTATAATTCTCCACCTTTATCTCCTACAGTTTCTTAGATGCAAGGGGATATTAATGTTATCACTAAAGTATTTACTGTTAATTTTGATCAATTAATAGCGGATTTAGAAGATGATGAATATATAGAACAAAGAAATTGGTATCATACATTAGACTCTCCATTTCAGGATAGATTACAAAAAGAATGGATCATAGATGTCAAACGGCATAATACTCCGTTTAATTTCTTCTCATGGTTAGAATACTATTGTACTACACTGGATCTAAACAATGTATACACTTTATCTCATATTAATGTTCAGACTAATTTGGTAAAAAAATGGAAATTAGGGGATGGAACAATGATAGCACAAACTTATCCTCCTTTAAATACATTAAAGATAGATACAACCCATGGTGAATTACTTGCATCTCCATTTAAGATTGGTAAAGATAATTATGAATCTGTCAAGATGGAAGATATACAAAAATTTACGAGCTCATCTCGGGAGCACCATCACCCCGGACGCACCGGTACATCGTTTCCTTTCGACAAGCAGCAGCACACCAAATAACTAAACACGCGCACCCAACCTACCGAGACTATTGGCCACAATTGACCTCACCCTTTGGCAGATCAAAGTACACTATGTCTAATTCTCATGCCCGCTCGAGTCTAGGGATTACGAGATAGAATACCAAGAACGATTTGTCTATTAAATCAGTACAAGACAAATCATTCTTAATGGTCAAGTTCAATATGCCCCGGGCATATCTATATGATTCAATTAGTTTAGACAAACCAATTATCCGAATCACATAATAACCTAAACTGACAGTTTGTCCAAAGTTATCTCGGTTACGAACCTCATTTATATATTATGTCTTTCAACCAATGATGAGATCTACTGTGTCACACAATACACCTCATCATCTACTTACATAATAAAAATGGACATATCATGCACAACAAGATATAACCAAAACATAAATCGATATATTACTGGGAAAAAGTACAATACAAGCATATCTTATGTATTCAACTCCAATACCGATGTTACATCTTGGCTTCTATGTCGAGTGTACTGCAACACCAGCATCAGTTGTTTACCTCAGCCTACGATATGATGCTCAACCTCAGGAAGATGTTTGAACATCAGGGCAGGGCAGCTAAACAGTCAGCTATGAGGAAACTCATGAATGCTAGGATGGCTAACGACACCTCAGTGAGAGATCACGTGTTGGACATGATGGGCTGCATCAATGAGATCGAGGTATTGGGAGGTGATATTGATGGGGAGACCCAGGTCGATATCATCCTCCAGAGCTTGCCCCCTAGTTTTGAGCAGTTTTGGTTAAATTAAAATATGGACAAGCTCTTATATTCACTTCCTGAGCTCATGACCACATTGGTGTCTGTTGGTCTCTCAGGTTCCTCTGCTGGGCCCAAAGCCAGGAAGCATAAGAGGAAGAGATGCCAGAAAGTAGGAGTAGCTGATCATGGGCCCAAGGCAGGCATTTCCAAGAAGTATAAGTTGAAAAACAAGTGCTTTAGATGTGGCAAAGTAGGACATTAGAAGAAGAATTGCCCAAAGCCTCGAGGTATGTGCAAATTTTCCCTAGTTACTGAGACTTGTTTAAAGTCGATTCTCACAGATACTTTGTGTGTGTATTCAGGAGCCACTGATCACGTTTATGATTCTTTGCAGGGGTTCTAAATGACCTAGCTGCTTAGAGAGGTAGAGTTGCAGGTCTACCTTGGGGATACTACCAGAGTTTATGTTGTTGCAGTGGGAGTTTTATGTCGTTACTTTTCACACTTAGTTTTAAATTTAAAGGATTGTCTTTATGTATCCAGTTTTTAGAAGAACTTGCTTTCAGTTTCGAGATTTATTTTGGATTGTTATAAGTGTGTTTTTTCGGATAATTCTATTTTTATTAGAAAGAACCAAAAGCTTATATGTTTCGGTACATTAGTTGACAATCTGTTTTTAATCAAGACATACTCCACAGTAATGTAAAACACAGAAACTAATAACTCACCACCGAATCATAGTAAGTGAAAGGAGTCTTTCCCTTTGAATCAAACTTATCTTTGGCACTTGAGACTCGGTCACATCAACCTTAGTAGGATTTAAAGGTTGTTCAATAATGGGTCTTTGGACTCATTTGATATTGACAGCTATCTGACTTGTGAGTCCTGCTTGGAGGGTAAGATGACCAAGAGGTCTTTCAAGGAAAATGGGAATATGACCAATGAGGTTTTAGAGTTGATTCATTCTGACTTGTGTGGGCCTATGTTAGTTCAGGCTAGAAGTGGTTATGAGTATTTAGTGATATTCACGGATGATTACTCTAGATATGGATCATATACCTGATGCGCCACAAGTCTGAATGTTTTGGTAAGTTCAAAGAGTTTAAGGCTGAGGTGGAGAACTATCTGGGTAAGAGTATCAAGGCCTTGCGATCTGATCATGGTGGCGAATACCTCTCTAGTGAATTTAGGTCCTATTTGTCAGAGGAGGGTATTCAATCCCAGTTGTCTACACCTGGCACACCCCAACAGAATGGATATGGTTAGATCGATGATGAGTTATAGCGAATTACCAATTTTGTTTGGGGTTTAGCCTTGGAGTCAGCATGTTATCTCCTTAATCTCGTACCATCTAAGTCTGTGCCTTCGACCCCAGTAGAGCTGTGGACTGGGTGAAAGCCTAGTCTGAGACATATCAGGATTTGGGGTTGTCCAGCATATGTGTTTAAGGCAGATGCAGCTAAGCTAGATGCGAGATCTGAGATTATGCTTTTTGTAGGCTACCCCAAAGGAATGAAAGGTGGTCTGTTTTATAGTCCTCGGGATCAGAAGGTGGTGGTGAGCCCCAATGCCAAGTTTCTTGAGGAGAACTATGTTTTAGATACTGGGCGAAAGCCTAGTCTGAGACATATCAGGATTTGGGGTTGTCCAGCATATGTGTTTAAGGCAGATGCAGCTAAGCTAGATGCGAGATCTGAGATTATGCTTTTTGTAGGCTACCCCAAAGGAATGAAAGGTAGTCTGTTTTATAGTCCTCGGGATCAGAAGGTGGTGGTGAGCACCAATGCCAAGTTTCTTAAGGAGGACTATGTTTTAGATCACAAGGCAAGGAGCAAGGTAGTATTGGAAGAGCTTAGGGGTCAGTCCAGTATTCCAGATGTAAAAGTACAGGAAAACACACCACAAGAGACTGCACACACTAACACAGATGATGCTCTTACACAGGCTGTGCCTCATTTTAGTGGGAGGGTTATCAGACAGCCCGAGAAGTACATGGGTTTGGGTGAGTATTTAAACTTTATCCCTGGCTCTCATGAACCAGAACCTGTTAGCTATAATGAGGCTCTCTAGGATAAAGATGCAGATTCTTGGCAGAGAGCTATATTGCTGAGATGGGTTCTATGGACTCAAATCAGGTTCGGGAGCTGGTAGACCTTCCTGATGGGTTTTGGCCTATTGGGTGCAAATGAGTTTACAAGCGAAAGAGAGGATCTGACGGGAGGGTTGTGACCTTCAAGGCTAGGCTTGTGGCAAAGGGGTATACTCAGAAAAAGGATATCGATTATGAGGAGACCTTTTCCCTGACAGCTATGCTTAAGTCAATCCGAATTCTCTTGGCCATAGCTGCTCATATGGACTATGAGATTTGGCAGATGGACGTCAAGATAGCTTTCCTTAATGGAAGTCTTAAGGAGACCTTCTTTATGCAGCAACCAGAGGGTTTCATTGTTCAGGGCCAATAGCACAAGGTATGCAGGTTGAGGAGGTCCATTTATAGACTTAAGCAAGCATCCAGATCATGGAACATCTGTTTAGGCAAGGTTATCCAGTCCTATGGATTCACTCAGTGTCCGGATGAGCAGTGTATTTATCACAGGCGTGATGGTGATACAGTGGTGTTCCTAGTACTTTACATAGATGACATCCTTCTGATTGGCAATAGTAAGAAGGTGTTGTCAGACGTAAAGGCATGGTTGTTCAGGTAATTTGATATGAAGGATTTGGGAGAGGCTGGATATATCATTGGGATCAATATTATAGAGATCATAGGAGACATTCTCTGACACTCTGCCAGGCATCCTACATAGATACGATTCTGGTCGGTTTTAACTGCAGAACTCCAAGAGGGGTTCACAACCTTTCAGGCATAGAGTGCATCTATCAAAAGAGCAGTGTCCCAAAACTACTGAGGAGATAGATGCCATACAGGTGCTTCTTCAGTGGGTAGCCTCATGTCAGCTATGTTATGTACGAGGCATGATATTTGCTTTACCGTTGGCATGGTTAGCAGATATCAGAGTAACCCTGGAAAGGCTCACTGGGAGGTAGTAAAATGCATTCTCAAGTACTTGCGCAGGACGAGAGATTATGTCCTAGTTTATAGAGCGTAAAAGCTTGTACACAGATTCGGAATTTCAAGGTGATTTGGACAAGAGTAAGCCTACCTCGGGGTTTGTGTTTACTCTAGGAGGCAGAGCCATAGTATGGAGGAGTGTCAAGCAGAAATGCGTGGCGGACTCCACCATAGAGGCAGAGTACTTTGCCATATCAGAGGCAACGAAAGAAGCTGTATGACTCCGAAACTTCCTGGTGAACTTAGATGTGGTTCCTGAGTTGCCTAGGTCTATCGCAGTTTATTGTGATAAGAATGGTGCAGTTGCTAACTCGAGGGAATCACGAGCCCACAAAGCGAGTAAACATATAGAGTGCAAGTATCACCTGATACGAGAGATCGTAAAGAGGGAAGACGTGACCATGGTAAAGATAGCATCAGATGATAACCTTGCAGATCCTTTCACAAAGCCATTGACCTCAAAGGTCTTTGAGAGACATGTGGAAGGCATGGGAGTCAGATTCTTGAGGGAGCCATATGAGTGAGCTTAAAGGTGTTATGTAGATTTCATTATGACAGCAGTGTAGTAGCGGGTTGGACAGTTTTTGTACTTCTTAGCATAACTTTGAGTATTAGTGGGAGATTGTTAGTTTTGAATATAGAAAAGCTATGGCTTGTAACAAAAACTAATATCCACAGATGTCATATCATTTTGTTTCAGTATTAAATTGTTCCATTATATCATAGACCTAGATAATGGGGTGTGGAAAGACACAGTAGATACCGTTATTGGTTAAAGTATTGATATATAAAAAGTATGCTTGTAACTGAGATAGTCTGAACATACTATCAGTATGGGTTATCGTGTGGTTCGGAAATTAGTTTATCTAGACTAATTAAATCACACGAATATGCTCGGGGCATATTGAGCACGACCAGTTTGGATAGAATTGACTTGTACTGATCATCGTAGTCAATTCAGTCCTAGTATTCAGTCTCTCAATCCTGAGATTGGGATGGGCATAAGTGTTAGATATCGTATGCTTTGATGTGCTAAAAAGTGCTGTCAATTGAGGCCTATACCTCGGTAGGTTGGTATACAGTGTTTAGCTTCTTACGTGTCATTGCTAGTCAGAGGAATCCACATACGGGTTCACCGGGTTGATGGTGCTCCCGAGATGAGCTCGTAAGGTTTATTATACTAAATCTGGCTAGTGGACTTTACGTTCGGTATAATAAGAAGGTCGAGTGGTACAAATCTCAGATACCAAGAAGTCGGTAAATTAGTTTGTCAGTAAATTGATAAACCGACGAGCAATAGATCTTTGATGCGGGTTGATAAAAGAAAATAAAGTGGCACGATGTAAAGTCATTTTTGAGCGGTAGTTTCACAGTTAGTCCGATAGTGGTACGACAATTATGTATTTGACTAATCGCCAAAGTGATGTAAATAATCCTAAAGGTTTAATTAATATTTAATAAACTAAGTGGATTAAGAAATTAATTCTATACAAATTAATTGATCCTTAGGGTTTGATTAAATTAGATTAACGAAGTGGGTGAAAAACATTGATTTGAATGGGTCGATTGGAGTTGATTAGTCTAGGGAAGACTAAGCGGTCAACGAAAGTCAAATTAAAAGGCCCAACTCAAAGGCCCACTAGGTCTCCATTAGAGCTCCCCATAAATAGAAAACTTGAGGGCAATGAAAACTAAGGAAGTCTTGCAAGACAACTCTTGCATTCTTGAATGAGAAGATTCTAGAGAGAGAACTTCTTCTTCAAGAGTTCTTTTCCAAAAACAAATAAGATTTTTCACCTGTTTGAAATTGGATTCACCCAAAAGATCAAGCTTTTAGTGTCAGTTTTGATTTTATTTTTGCCCGAATTCTTCTCGTCGTTGTTTGGACTACCGCGGGCAGCGTTTTTTTGACGCCTAATTTCGTTTTGGCTGAGGGCAATTGATTCGGTCTGGGTTTTGTCGATCACTTTTTGGTGATCCAAAACCCGGACACTCTAGATCATGTCAGGGCTGGGAGTTTTCCAGTGATCGGCGTGGGTATCTTATTCCCGACGGCAGCTCTCAAACGGCGGACAGTGGCAGCACTTTGGCGGTGGCTTTGATCAGATTTTTGGGTTACTTTTGAGTCCAATTTTGAGAGATTTCCTTGTGGGTTTTCATGGGCTTTGCGAGTACACTTCGATAGATTATTGCCCACACAATATTTAAAGTTTCTAGGAGTCATCTTTTGGATATCGGTGTATTCGATTACCCGAGACTTTGGTTTTCTTTATACTGAGGACTTCGCTTCAAAGGTATAACCTTTAATCCTTTTGCTTTTAATTAAAGGTCCAATCTTTGTGCGTTGTTTGTCGATTTAATAAATTAAATAAGTATAAGCCTATATCCGTTCAGGAGAAAATGAATTTGAGCCTGAGCTTTGTCAAAAGTTTCCGATTCTGGAATACATTGCACGAAGGTGAGATTTTCGATTTAGCCCGGGCTTGTTCTGTTTTCCTTCATTCACCGAATCTATGGTGTAGAGAAGCTGGAAATTCCATATAGATGATGAGATTCATGTTTTCCATGATGAAATTTCATCAAACTACAATTTTGAGTGCATGATTTTGGTTCTCTGAGCCACATGTGGAGAGGAACCCTATATTTTGTGTTCTAATGACTATTTTGATGTTTAATTTATTATGGGCTGCTTATATTATTATTGTTTATGGCTAATTTCCACCATTGGTGGTTGAATTATGTGTGAGCTGATGATTTTTATGATTAATTTGAAAAGTGCATGGCCATGCCTAAGGAATGATAAGCGTTATCATTTGCTTGATGAATTCAGTGTCACTAAGAGATCAAGTAAATATTTAGCTATATAAGGATGATGGTTCCATGCCTTATGCTAAACGGGATATCAATGTAGAGGATCGTACGCAGTTTGCTCAGAAAGGTTGTATTGAATCACCATTCTACCCTCCATTCTGAATTGGGTAGTCATTATGTCTTGCTAGAGACCAATAATGACTTATGGATTAATCAATGAGATTGAGTTATCCATTGCCAATTTAGAATGGGCCTACAAGATCGCACATAAGAAAGTTCGATGATGCAGAAAAAGTATTCTTGCCTACAATGAGTATAATTGTTATACTTAAATAAAGAAGATTTAATTAAATGGTTTAATTAAATATTATTGAAAAGTTCTTGGTATTAATTAAGAGTTAATTAATTACCTGAGAATAATTGGGATGGTCTGATAAATCAAGAGACCTAATTGCAATTGAGGTTCTTGATCCATCAGCCTGATCCATGGGTCATGGGTGGATCCATGGGCTTGGTGTGTAACCCAAATCATTAAGGTATTATTTAATACTGATTTGGAATCAGTAAATATTATTTAATACTGATTTGGAATCAGTAAAATAATATTTGGTAATAATACTGATTTGGAATATGATTAAATCAGTTAAGTAATAATGGATTGATTACAATACTGATTTTTTTGAAAATTGCAACTCTACAAATATCCTAGGGATATTATTGTAGTAGGATGATGATTTTCAATTAGAAAAACGGAACAAGAAAGATATACACAAAATCCCAAACTCTCTCCGTAGGCAAAAACGGCTAGCACCGGATCTGCGAAGAACTTCAATGCTTGAAAGTAGAGAGTCCTTCAAGGAAGGATTTTGGTGTGACAAACGTAACAGGAGCATAAGGTTTGGACTAACATCAATCTAGGATCTAGACGCGACTACCAATTACGCTTCAAGGGTATGGTTTACTTGTTTTGAACATAGGATTAAAACACTAAAATTGAAATTAGTATGAATCCGCTGCGTAAAAATTTTGAAAATCATGCCTCCGATCCCAACAGTGGTATCCGAACTAGGCTGAAAATTTTAGTGTTAAAATGAAATTAAAATTAATTTTGATAAGAACAAAAAACATGTTTGTTTGTTCGTAATTAATTGAATGGGGGCAAAGTTTTTTTTTTTTTTTTTTCTGGATTGTCTTCAAAGCTTCATCAGAAATGAAAATTAATCACAAGGTTTTTCACTTTGATGCCAATTTTGGAAATTGGCCTCAGAAGGGTATTTTTCTTTTGTGGCTTTAAACAAAATCGGGATTCTTCATTATTCCTCGCCGAAAATTAATTTTGGAATTTGGGTCTTTCAAAACGCCGCTGGAAAAATGAAGGCCATTAGATATCATGAATTTGCCTTAAATTTGGCAGTATTAGAGGTTTCATAAATTTGCGTTTCGGATTTTAGGCAGAAACCCACACCGGAAAAACAATTTTGACCAAAGCGTATGGTTTTCTTGCCAAAAATTTAGATTTAGAAATCTGCGCTGTTGAAAACTTGACCGGAAAAATGTTTTGTTTGGTATGTTTTGGTTTCAAAAGTTTATGGGCTGCTAGGTTTTTGTTTCTTTCGCAAACGTCGGAATTGTTCTGGTTACGTCAATTTTAACGCAAAGGCTGCTAGACCGATCCTTCATGTTGGTTGAGGATGGAGAGCTCAGCGGCGAGTGTTGCCGCTGCATCTTCATCGTGATCGGCCTTCACTCTGACCCGCGTTGGACGTCGGATGTTGCAGTTGCGGCTTCGTGGTTTCTTCGAATGGCGGTCTTTGTCGTTTGGGGAGGCCACGGTCAAGGAAAGGATGCAATCGGATACGAGACGAAGATTTGGCCGGAGAAGATGACCGGCCAGATAATCGGCATTGGATGTCAGGAATCGATGGAGCCAACGGCGAGGTTTAAGAAAGGGAAGGGTCGTGGCGGCTGGGGGCAAAAACCCTAACGGGTGAATTTACTAAAATGCCCCGCCACCCCAAGAAACCCTAATTGGCTAAGATAGGTGGTAAAGGGGCAGAAACCCTAAAAGGATAGATTTACCAAATTGCACCCACTGCAGCCTTTAATTACCAAAAGTGCCATAAGCCTTTTAAAAATAGTTTTAAATTGCAGAATGGCCCCTGGATTTTGAGTTCTCCTCAAAATATTGCCCAGAATCTCATTTAAATTATCAAACTGCCCCATAATTTAAAGAAAATTGTTTTCTGATTTTGGTAAGATTTTAAATTTTAATTTTGGAATAAAATCAAATCTTATTAGATCCTAGTTTTAAAATGTTAAAATTGGATTTTAAGATTTTAAAATATATTAAATCAATTATCTTAATGAGATTAGGATAATTAGCTAATAAATAGAATAATTAATTTTATGCTTTATTTATGCTTTCAAATATGGTATGATTTATTTAAATGGTTTAAATATTTGCATACATATTTGGTATGTTCATGCATCATTTATCACAAATGATTGAACAAGAAAAAGGAAAGATTGGTTAAAATTGATTATGACACAATCAATTTCAATTGAATAGAATATTTTAGAAATATTCAATTACACAATGTTTTTAAATTGATTGACTTAATTAAAATGGGCTTGTATGAAGCACTTGCATTTTATGTGTTTTTCATGCATGAATTGGGCTTTATTTATTTTGTTTTAATTTGGGGCCTGTGAGCCATTTAAATTGGGCTTGTGAGCCTATTAAAATTTATTGTAATAGAATAGATTAAAAATTACGCCCAAGAAATTCCAACAAGCCAAGACGGAGTCATGGAGTTGGAGCCCAACGATGGAGGCCCAAATGAAGACAAAAATTTTTAAAAGCCTTGTAATAGAGTAGAGCCCAATTCATTGCACTTTAAGCTTTATATTTTATATTTTTTGAATGATGAAAAACGAAATGCATGTTAAGCCATTCAAACTAAATCCCTAAAAACCTAAGTTATAAATTGCTTCCATACTTAGGGTCTCGCCAGAGTGTCAAACGTCTGTGGACTTGGAGAGCCCAAGGGCCTCAGGTTTTCTTCGTGTGGCGGGTTGTCACATAATAGGTGCCAAACTTTATCACTACTTTTAATGAGTGGAAAAACTATTTAGGTATCAGATGCTCAACTTTATCACTACCACTCGTTATGGAAAAACTGTGTGGGTATCGATTGATGTGATGCCTCGAGGGATGGTTTGACTTAGGAAAATTAATCCTAGATTGACTCAATAAGTTGACAAGGGATTAATTTTGCAAAGATAGGATGGTGTTAAGCATTTGGAATGTTCATCCTATCACCGAAAAGTTGCATGGTATGCAATTAGAAAACGTTAGATTACATAGAATGTAATTTGAACGTTGCATACCAAAAGAGCCCGATCCCTACGATACTTGCCAAAGCAAGACTGGGGTTAACTCTATGGATTTTTGGCCCACAATCTAGCACCAACACAAAATTGTTTGGGATTTCAATTTTGGCTATTGTGGAAAATGATTTTAAAACTCACCCTAATATTTTGCATATATTCTTTGTAGAAATGGTATCATCTAGTACTAATGTTGTTTCAAACTTCACTCTAAGAAGTATCTTGGATAAAGACAAATTGGTTGGACCAAACTTCTTAGACCGGGAAAGAAACTTGAGAATTGTTCTCAAGTAAGAAAGAAAGCTACATGTCTTAGAAACTGTCTTACTTGAACCACCACAGAATGACACGGCTACTGTTCAGCGAGCATGGGATAAGCTGAAAAGCAATTCCAATGATGTGACATGCTTGATGCTCGCGTCTATGACAGGCGAGCTTCAAAAGTAGTTCATGAATTTGGAAGCGTTCCACATTTATGAGTCACTGACAGAAATGTTTGGTGAACAAGCCCGTATCTTTATTATTGAAATAAATCTTTCTATGTCCACCTCATGGGTATTAGATACCGAATGTGGGGCTCACATTTATACTAATGTGCAAGGACTCAGAAATAGAAGAATGACAAGAAAAGGTGAAGTTGATCTCCGAGTGGGCAACGGGGCAAGGGTTGCAGCTATTGAAGTGGGAGATTACACTTTGTCTTTACCTTCCAGTTTAAATATTGAACTTGAGAATTGTTATTATGTACCTACTTTGAGCAGGAATATTATTTCAATTTCTTGTTTGGATATTAAAGGATTTCGTTTTGTTATTGGTAATAATTCGTTATCTTTATATCGGAATGATGTTTTATACGGAGTTGCAAATTTGTGCAACGGCATATATGTCTTGGATTTGAGCCAAGAAAGACCTGTCTATAATATTGAAAAGAAGAATAAATCAATTAAGTTTGATATGAGTCTAACTTATCTTTGGCACTGTCGTTTAGGCCATGCAAATGAGAAACGAGTTCAAAGACTTCACAAGGATAGAGTGCTTGGGTCATTTGATTTCGAATTATATGACACGTGTGAACCCAGTTTGCAAGGAAAAATGACAAAGAGTCCTTTCAACAAGAAAGGCAAAAGAACTAGTGAGCTATTGGCCCTAATACACACGGATGTATGTGGACCAATGAACACACAAGCCAGAGGTAAATTCGTATACTTCGTTACTTTTATCGATGACTATAGTAGATAAGGCTATATCTACTTAATGAGGCATAAAAGTGAAACTTTTGAAAGGTTCAAAGAGTTTAAAAATGAAGTAGAGAATCAGTTGGACAGAAGGATTAAGGCTATAAACTCCGATCGGGGAGGTGAATACCTTAGTGATGAGTTCAATGGCTATCTAAAACAGTGTGGAATTGTTTCACAGCTAACTCCACCGGGAACACCTCAATGGAATGGTGTATCTGAAAGGAGGAATCGTACCCTATTAGATATGGTTCGATCAATAATGGGCCAAGCAACTATCCCTATATCCTTTTGGGGTTATGCTCTCTTTTCTGCTACCTACTTATTGAATTATATTCCATCTAAGGCAGTAGATAAGACTCCATATGAGATATGGATGGGACAAAAGCCCTATATGTCCTATCTACGAGTTTGGGGTTGTCAAGCTCGTGTAAAGCATTTACAAAGTAATAAGCTTGAACCCAAAACTGACAAATTCCTATTTGTGGGGTATCCTAAGGAAACCAAAGGATATCAATTCTACCTCCCGACTGAGAACAAAGTGTTTGTTGCTCGAGGAGCTACTTCTTTAGAGAAAGACTTTCTGTACAAGAAAGACAGTGGGAGTAGAATAGAACTCGAAGAGGTTTGAGACCCACAAGAGAGTGTAGAACCATCTACAGAAACTCAGATAGAAGTTGGCATGGAAACTCATGAAGATGAGCAACCTAAGCCAACACCACAAGAACCTAGAAGATCTGGTAGATCTCATCACCAACCCGAGAGATACGGATTTCTCGTGACTGACGATCAAGATTTGATCTTGGTGGACTCTGATAAGACCACGACCTACAGATAGGCTTTAGAAAGTCCAGATTCAGATAAATGGCTACAAGCCATGGAATCTAAAATGCAATCCATGAGGGACAATAAAGTGTGGACTTTGATTGACCTTCCTATTCAGGCAAAGGTTGTCGATTGCAAGTGGATTTTCAAGTTAAAACCTGGCGAGATCTTCAAGGCATGACTAGTGGCTAAAGGTTTCAGACAAATTCATGGTCTAGACTATGATAAAATCTTCTCCTATGTCGTGATGCTCAAGTTCATTAGGACTATGCTCGCCATAGCTGCATATTGTGACTATGAGATATGGCAGATGGATGTTAAGATGGCTTTCCTGTTGGAAAACCTCCTCAAGGATGTTTACATGAAACAACCTGAGGGATACATCGATCAAGAGAAGCCAAATCGTGTATGCAAGCTTCAGAGGTCCATCTAAGGACTAAAGCAAGCATCTCGAAGTTGGCATCTTTTTTTTTTACGAGACAGTAAAAGGTTACGGCTTCATAAAGAATGAAAATGAGCCTTGTGTTTACAAGAATGTTAGTGAGAGCAAGAATGTTTTTCTCGTCTTATATGTGGACGACATCCTACTCATAGGAAATGACATTCTCATGATGAAAGATATCAAACAATGGTTGGGGAGTGTATTTTCTATAAAAGACTTAGGAGAAGCCGAAACGATACTAGGTATCAAGATCTATAGAGATAGGTCTAAAAGGCTTATAGGACTAAGTCAAGAAGGGTATACAGACAAGATATTGAAGAGGTTCAATATGTCTAAACTCTAAGAATGGTATGGTACCATTCAGACATGGCCTTCTTTTAAAGAAGAACCAATGTCCTTCTACTAAAGACGACATGAAGTCACAATCAGGATATGTTTTTAGCTTGAATAATGGTGTGGTGAGTTGGAAAAGCTCGAAGCAAGATACCACAACTAACTCTACAACAGAATCTCAGTATATTACTGCATCAGATGCTGGAAATGAAGCTGTTTAGTTGAGGAAGTTTGTGTCACACATCGGAGTGATACCGAGTATCCAAGATTCAACAGATCTCTTCTGTGATAATAACGAGGTCATCGCATAAGCAAAAGAGCCCCAGTCACACCAGAAAACCAAACACATACTCAGACGTTATCACCTCATTCGAGAGATCGTCGATCGAAGAGATGTTAAAGTATGCAAAATAGGGTCAGATGACAATATAGCAGATCCTCTCACAAAAGCTCTACCATAGTCAAAGTTTGAGAGACATGTAATAGAGTTTGGTCTTAAAATGTTTAGGACATAGCCCTTCAATAGGTAAGTGGGAGATTGTTGGTGTATGTGCCCTTTTTAAGGGCAATATAGATATTTATCATTTTGATTGATGTTATAATCAGATGAGTTAATTTCATAATAGTAATATTCTTGTGCATATTTAATTTCATGAAATCGATCCGCCAAAAGAGACACTTCATGGACTTTTAGATCATAAGTGATTATTTTGAGTAGTACTCTACGAGGATCCTTAGACCAGAAATCACTGCATGGTCTTAGGTGAATTGTAGCATGCTTTGACATACGCCTAACGGGGCCGTAACAGGTTGCCAAGTACGAGTACTATTGGGTACACTATGAGACACGCTTAGGTATGTAGGTGAAGTGATGGGACTACAAGTCTCTCTTAAGCGAGAGATGATATTTTGGCCACTTGATAGTGAACTAAAAAGTGCATGGCCATACCCAAGGAATGATAAGCGTTATCATTTGCTTGATGAATTCAGTGTCACTTAGAGATCAAGTAAATGTTTAGCTATATAAGTGTTCGTTTTGAATACAGAAAAGCTATGGCTTGTATCAAAAACTAATATCCACAGTTGACATATCATTTTGTTTCGGTATAAATTTGTTCCTTTATATCATAGAACTAGATAACGGGGTCTGGAAAGACACAGTAGATACCGTTATTGGTTAAAGTATTGATATATTAAAAGTATTCTCGTAACCGAGATAGTCTGAACATACTATCGGTATAGGTTATCATGTGGTTTGGAAATTAGTTTATCTAAACTAGTTTAAATCACACGGATATGCCCGGGGCATATTAAGCACGACCAGTTTGGATAGAATTGACTTATACTGATCGGCGTAGTCAATTCGGTCTTAGTATTCCGTCTCTCAATCCCGAGATTGGGACGGGCATGAGGGTTGGATATCGTATGCTTTGATTTGCCAAAGAGTGCGATCAATTGAGGCCTATACCTTGATAGGTTGGGTATGCGGTGTTTAGCTTCTTACGTGCCGTTGCTAGTCGGAGGAATCCACGTACCGGTTCGCCGGGTTGATGGTGCTCCCGAGATGAGCTCGTAAAGTCTACTATACTAAACCCGGCCGGTAAACTTTATGTTCGGTATAATAAAAGGACGAGTGGTACTAATCTCAGATACCAAGAAGTCGGTGAATTAATTTGTCAGTAAATTAATAAACCGACGAGCGTTAGATCTTTAATGTGGGGAGATATAATAAAATATAATGGCACGATGTAAAGTCATTTTCGAGCGGTAGTTCCATAATTGGTCCGTTAGTGGTACGACTAATTATGCATTTGACTAATCGATAAGGTGAATTAACTAATCTTAAAGGTTTAATTAATATTTAATCGACAAAGTGAATTAAAAAAATTAATTCTATATAAATTAATTAATTCTAAGGGTTCGATTAAATTAAATTAACAAAGTGGGTTTAATAAATTAATTCAAATGGGTCGATTGGATTTGATTAGTCGGGAAGACTTAGCGGTCAACGAAAGTCAAATTAAAAGGCCTAACTCGAGAGCCCATTAGGTCTGCTTAGAAGCTCCTTATAAATATCCTTGTTAGGCAAGAAAGAAATTAAGGAAACTTGAAGGCCAAGAAAAGCCTAGAAAGAGAAAGTTTAGTCTAGAGAGAGAACGTTGTCTTCCTCGTCAAGTTTTCTCTTGAAGTCGACTAGGATAGCTTTCTCTTCTTTGGAAAACTCAAGCCCATAGATTGATTGGAGCAGCCCATCGATTATAGAGCAGATCGATCGTCTTCTTCAGCCCGACGTAAGGTCTGATCATCTTCTCCAGCATACCGGCGTTGTCCGTTCGACTTCTTCAGTTCGCCTGCGTTGTAGCGGTTTTTTTCCTGCTATCGAACAGCGCTGCACTTCAATTCGGGACTGAAGGTTTTAATCATTCGCTACGCTGATCCGCCGGTTCGGCTGTTTAGCTTTGAGCCCGCGTACAGATCGCGATCGGATGGTTGATCTTTGGTGATCGGATTCTTATTCAAAGTATTTGCAACAGTTTTTTTGTGGGTTTTCTTGCGCAGGAAGTTATTGGGCAGCTCTAATTATTGGGCAGATTTGATTTTTCCGATAATAGCCCACACTATTTCGGAGTTGGATCGGAGTCATTCTTCGAATTTCTTGTGGTAATCGCAACAAAAGATTGGATTTTTCTTTAGGCAAGGGACTTCGCTACAAAAGGTAGAATCTTTAATATTCCGCTTTAATTAAAGATTTAATTTTTTGTGTCCCAATTAATAAATTAAATAAGTATAAGCTAGGATCCGTTCATGGGTAAACTAATTTGAGCCTGAGCTTGGTCAAAAGCTTCCGATTCTGGAATGCATTGCACGAAAGTGAGGTTTTCGATTTAGCCCGGGCTTGTTCAGTTTTCCTTCAATAAGGATGATGGTTCCATGCCATATGCTCAACGGGATATCAATGTAGAGGATCGTACGCAGTTTGCTCAGAGAGGTTGTGTTGAATCACCATTCAACCCTCCATTCTGAATTGGGTAGTCATTATGTCTTGCTAGAGACCACTAATGACTTATGGATTAATCAATGAGATTGAGTTATTCATTGAAAATTTAGAATAGGCCTACTGAATCGCACATAAGAAAGTTCGATGATGCAGAATAAGTATTCTTGCCTACAATGAGTATAATTGTTATACTTAAATAAAAATGATTTAATTAAATGGTTTAATTAAATATTATTGAAAAGTTCTGTGGTATTAATTAAGAGTTAATTAATTACCAAAAATCAATTGGGATGGGTTGATAAATCAAGGGACCTAATTGCAATCGAGGTTCTTGATCCATCAGCCTGATCCATGGGTCATGGGTTGATCCATGAGCTTGGTGTATAACCTAAATCATTAAGGTATTATTTAATACTGATTTGGAATCAGTAAATATTATTTAATACTAATTTAGAATCAGTAAAATAATATTTGGTAATAATACTGATTTGGAATATGATTAATCAGTTAAGTAATAATTGATTGATTACAATACTAATTTTTTTGGAAATTTCTACTCTACAAATATCCTAGTGATATTATTGTAGTAGGATGATGATTTTCAATCAGAAAAACAGAATAAGAAAGATATACACAAAATCCCAAACTCTCTCCGTAGGCAAAAACAGCTAGCACCGGATTTGCGAAGAACTTCAGTGCTTGAAAGTAGAGAGTCCTTCAAGGAAGAATTTTGGTGTGACAAACATAATAGGAGCAGAAGGTTTGGACCAACATCAATCTAGGATCCAGACGCGGCTACCAATTACGCTTCAAGTGTATGGTTTACTTGTTTTGAACATAGGATTATAATACTAAAATTGAAATTGGCATGAATCCGCTGCGTAAAAATTTTGAAAATCATGGCTCCGATCCCAACATAATTTATAGATGTAATTCATGGGTTGAATGATATTGCTTTTGTTAGGATTGTTCATGGTAACTAGACTTCGGAAGTATGTTTTGCTGCCTTTAATTAATTGGATAAAAGACTAATTCACTTAGGGTTTGGCCATAGAGACTCTAATCTAGTATGGGTAGCATTCATCTAGTACATAGTTGGAAAAAATAACAAAAGAGTAGGAGATCTAGACCTGACCAATGCTAGATTGACCATTGGCTAGAAGAATCCAATGGACTTGTTGTATTAATCAGGTGAGACAGACTAATAACCTATTTAGTTAATCAATTCTAGTGATGTGACTATCCAATCTTGATGCGAATCAAGAGGCAAGATTGATGTTTCTTGACGCTTTTGATACGGAAATGAGAGACCATTTCTTATAGCTCTTCAAACAACTCTCTCAAACCTCATAGGAATGAAGATAGGCAATAGAGGGTATATTAAACCCGCCACCTCCTAGCAATCAACGAAGGCAATTTTTGGTGAATTGGATGACTCTTCCTAAACCCCAAACCTAACTCTATTGAACCCAACAATTATAGGTATATGAAGCCTAACACATTTGGATCATAATGGACTTATAAATGAAAGGTAAGAACGCGACACTCAATAGGGAAGGAGTATTGAGTGATAAGTTGTTAGTTATGCAAGAATGATATTACAAAACCCAATCTAGCTCAAGACTAAAACTTAAGGAATACCCTTAAAGCTTATAACTTCAATCTAACTTATTTCTAGTGGTTAACCAATGCCCTCACGTATAGAGTTTCAAGAGGAATCAAGGTTGAAAATTATAAAAAAATTCAAATTTGAAATAAAATAGGTCTTCAATCTCCATCAATATCATCCATAAATATTCTTGAAATCTATCCATAAATGTTGATGGAATTTG
Organism: Knoxia roxburghii; assembly: GCA_030378225.1. NCBI lineage: Eukaryota > Viridiplantae > Streptophyta > Magnoliopsida > Gentianales > Rubiaceae > Knoxia > Knoxia roxburghii. The sequence goes on along the minus strand of CM059415.1, from coordinate 34,794,851 downwards.
TCCATAAATGTTGGAGAGATTTGTCCATGAATGTTGATGAGATTTGTACACAAATGTTGTTGAAATCTGCCTATGAATGTTGATGAGATTTGCCCATAAATGTTGCCAATAAGATAGGCCTTCAATTTTCCTCATTTAATGCCAGTGACATGGGCGTGCTGTGGGACGAATTGCCTGACATGGGCATGTCGCAGGAAATATTCACTTCTAATGTGGGACAAATTGACTCATGGGCATGTTGTGGGAAATATTCTTTTATAGAAATTCACCCTTAGAAGTTTGATCCAAGGTCTTAAGCAATGTTAAAATTGACGGTACTTATAATATATTAGCTTCCTTGACAACTCATTGATCATCAACATCATCCAAATGATTTGCTTCATATCTAGAAAAAAAAAATGATTAACCCTTAATCTCATAAATCCTATAAATGAAATCTAGTGATTAGGAATGAAATGAAGTTGGGCTTTACATGATGATATCCTTCACACCTCTATTACCTAGTTGATGTGAAATGCGCCTTTAATATCTTGTTTTTATCACATTTTACTGTTTTGTTGGTTTATGATACTTGCAACCTTGAAAGTCAATCACTTGCACTTTTAATTTGCTTTCTTATTTTGAGAATAATAAAAAAAAAAAAACCAAACAATAACTTCTCGTCCTCATGGGATCGATACCTCAATTGTTGTACGATATATTTATACTTGAACCTAAAGTGAGTAACCGAGGAAAAATTTATTGATTGTTTGTGTCATTTTGTGCACTTTGCACAACCAACCTCGGCACACACCACATAGCCCATTAGTAAATAGAGTCCTTTTATTTCATAATAATTGGCTATCCTTACAGGATGTTAGAAGGATAAATCCAACTAGTGTTCATACTGTTGAAGTTGAATACATAAGCTATGCTTGTATTGTACATTTTCTCAGTTAATATATCGATTTATGTTTTGGTTATATTTTGTTGTGCATTATTTATCCATTTATATTATGTAGTAAGATGATGAGGTGTCTTGTGTGACACAGTAGATCTCATCATTGGTTAAAAGACATAATATATAAATAAGGTTCGTAACCGAGTCAGCTTTGGGAAAACTGTCAGTTTAGGTTATTATGTGATTTGGATAATTGGTTTGTCTAAACTGATTGAATCATATAGATATGCCCGGGGCGTATTGAACTTGACCATTAGAATGATTTGTCTTATACTGATTTAATAGATAAATCGTTTTTTGTATTCTATCTCTTAATCCCTAGACTCGAGCGAACATGAGGATTAGACATAGTGCACTTTGATCTGCCAGTGGGTGAGGTCAATTGTGGCCAATAGTCTCGATAGGTTGGGTGCGCGTGTTTAGTTACTTGGTGTGCTACTGCTTATCAAAAGAAAACTATGTACCGGTGCGTCCGGGGTGATGCTGCTCCCGAGATGAGCTCGTTATGTTTATTATACTAAACTCAGCTAGTAGACTTATGTTCAGTATAGTAAAAAGGTCGAGTGGTACTAATCTCAGAATCAAAGAAGTTAATTAATTAATTTATCAATAAATTAATAAATTAACGAGCACTATATCTTTGATGTGGGGAGATTAAGAATAAATCAATTAAGTTGTTCTGGAAGCAATTCTGATGTAGGATGGTAGTTTCATAATTAATCCATTAGTGGTACGATTAATTATGTATTAGGTTATTGACAAAGGTAGATTTAATTAATTAAGTAATTATTTAATCCTTTTGTCAGTTGGTTGTGAATCATACCAGGAATTGGATTGGGGATAAGTGAATTCCTGTATCAGTTGGTTGTGAATCATACCAGGAACTAGATTGGGGATGAGTGAATACTATATTAGTTAGATGTGTATCAGTCCAGGAACAGGATTGAAGGAAACATAAACCAAATAGGAAGACCAATCCTAAACCAACTTGGGGTCTCTCTTGTAACTCTATATATAGACAAGGGATTAGCTATTCAAGATACACAATTTATAAATTTTCAAGACAAGAAAACTTAGAGTGAGGAAATCCTAGAGAAAGAAATATTTTCCCTCTAAGAATTAGGATTTTGGGTGAGCTTGGCAGGCTGGAATTTTTCCCAAAAATCCCAGCGGTGCGTGGCTTCCTCTTTATTCGGGCGGTGCGTGAATTGTACACGTTAGGTGTGGGGGTGCTAAAATTTTCTGGCGAGTGGATTGTGGTGATTAGCTAATCAATTGCTCGTTAGATTGTTGCCCACACAACATACGAATAAAGTCTTGAGGCATACAAGAGAATCACCTGAGTTTACGCTTCAATCGGTAATTCTTATGTTTTTGCTTTTAATTAAGGATTTATTTGTTGCATGATAAATTGAATAAGTGTAATCCCAGATCCTGCACAATGTTATTTCAAGCAAGGGTTGGCATAGAGGTTGTGCTAGCATCTAGGCCTGGCCAGAGATTCCGAATCTGGAATACATAGCACGAAAGTGAGTTTCTGGCTAGGACCGAGCAGATAATCTTTCAATTGGTATTATAGCCTGGCTTTGGGTTTTGTGCTTGTTCGATTTATTTCATGGTTTTATTTGTAGGTGGTTAAGAATCCCGACTATTATGGTTACGTTTGTAAGGGTTTTAAGTAAACTCCGGGATATGTCCGGATTTGATTTTATTATGAATGTTTGTAATAGTATAACCACGTGCTGGAAGCCATGTAGGATTAGATAAAATATGTAGTAGGATTTTTTCTATGTAATTTGATTTTTTAATTTTCCAAGGAAGCCTTGTAGTAGGATATTTAATTTTTGTAATCGAAGGCGTTATGGTGGGCAACTTGAATTCGTGGGTTTTGGGTTATCGTTAATTCGTAAAAACCCAAAAAAACCCATAACGAATTGCAAGAAGACCAAATAGCGTGGGAAAAAGTGAAGGAGAGATCGGAGGTGGCCAGCGGTGCAGGCGAAAAATTGCCGGCAGAAGCTGCTGGTCGGCAGCGGTATAGCTATCACCGAGTAGCACAACAACTACTACTTAGGTGCGCGGCAGCAGTTGCAATCGTAACTGCTGCGCGCGACCCATGTTGTGCGGCCTGTTTGGGTTGCGTTTTGACCAAGGCAGAAAATACAATCAATTAAAACCATAATAGTTGGGAAATTTAATTTTTGCATATATTTCCCATATTTATTGTTTTAATTTTTTGTGCTGTATTTTAGATGCATGATTTTAAAGCATGATAGTTTTATGTTTGCATATAACTTAGGGTTAGTTAATTACATGTTATAACCAAAAAAATGCTCAATTTAGAAATCTAAGTGGGAGCGGGTTGGTTTAATATCCCCATGACCACCATTACGAGTTCATATGCGATGTGGGTGGACTTGCGCGTTGGCATTAGGGCCTTCCTCCATTCGGATGAGTCCAACCACAAGATCTCTAGATTATGAATTTCTAAGTAAGATGACTACAGTAAGTTTAACTAGGAGAAATGTGATACCCTCTCCATCTGAGGCGCACTATCCTGAGGTAATAAACTCAGAGGTCATGTAATGACACACACTTAGTGTATGATTTGTAATATCCCTCCCATCGAGGTTACACTGCTTATTGTACGACTAAATGCACCGACTATTAGCTACATTGATCAATAGATCGTTTGGTTAGATAGTGTAGTTAATGAACTTGGTTCTTCTCAAACGAATGTGGGTTAGCATAAACGTCCACACTATCGTGGCTTGTGAGAATCCCGGTAAATGAGATGTCGGTAGTTTAAATTATAGTTTTGAGGAAAGTCAATAATTGTTAGAATTTCCTTGTTTTTTGAAATTCTAGGATAAACACTGAAAAATTGTCTGTTTATTTAATTTATAGTTTTTCGATATGACATTCAACCCCTTAGCTACTATATTGAAAGACAACAAGTTAACTGGACCTAATTATGTCGACTGAAGTCGTAACTTGGACATTGTCCAAACGGATAAGAGCACTCCCGTGAGAGATCATGTCATTGACATGATTAGTAACATCAATGAGGTTGAGGTAGTGAGAGGCGAAATCGATGGTGAAACCAAAGTCGATATTGTTCTCCAGAACTTGCCTCGAAGCTATGAGCAGTTTCAGTTGAACTACAACATGAATCAATTGTTGTGTACTTAATCCGAGCTCTTGGCAGAGTTGGTGGCGATAAAAAGTCTTCTTCAAGAGAAGAAGCGAGTTTTAGTAACAGTCAAAGCTTCAAAATGTTTTTCTGAGCCTAAGGCTGGAAAGAAGAAGAAAAAGATCGAGGGAATAGCCCAAAAGGAGCGAATTGTGCCTAAGCCAGATATTGCAAAGAAGAAGTCGAAAGACAAATGCTTCAAGTGCAATAAGACGGGACACTGGAAAGCGGATTGTCCAAAGCCTAAAGGTATGATAGTTTCTGCCTAATTACTGAGACATGTTTAGCGGTGATTCCCACAGATACTTGGTGTGTGGATTCGGGCGCCACTGATCATGTTTGTAATTCTTTGCAAGGGTTCCAAGTAACCTGGAAGCTTAGAGAGGGCGAGTTGAACATATACTTGGGTGACACTATAACAATGTCAGTAGAAGCAGTGGGAGTAGTTACTCTAATTTTTGAGAATTATATATTAGAGTTAGTAAATTGTCTTTATGTACCGAGTTTTAGAAAGAACCTTTTTTCAGTTTCTAAACTTTTAAAGAATGGTTATAGGTTTATTTTTTCTGATGATTCTATTGTTATTAGAAAAAATGGCAAACTTATTTGTTCTGGTTCATTACCTGACAATTTGTTCATAATTAAATCAAACTCCCCTGTTGTGCAAAACATAGAAATAAATAGCGCATCATCTAACACTAATAATGGGAAACAACCTTTTAAATTGAATCAAACATATCCTTGGCATCTCAGGCTAGGTCATATAAACCTTAGTAAGATTCAGAGGTTGGTCAATGATGGACCTTTAGGTTGATTAGAGATTTACAGTTATTCAACCTGCGAATCTTACTTGGAAGGTAAAATGACCAAGAGATCTTTCAAGGCAAAAGGTTATAGAGCTAAAGAAGTACTAGAGTTGATTAATTCTGACTTGTGTGGACCTATGTCAGTCCAAACACGAGGTGGGTTTGAGTATTTCATGACGTTCACGGATGATTACTCAAGGTACAGGTACATTTACCTAATGCGCCACAAATCTGAGTGCTTTGGCAAGTTCAAAGAGTTTCTGGCAGATGTGGAGACACTGCGATCAGATCGTGGTGGGGAGTGTTAGTTTTGAATACAGAAAAGCTATGCCTTGTATCAAAAACTAATATCCATAGATGACATTGTTGGTGAATGTGCCCTAATGAGGGCTATTTATGTAAATATACTTTGAGGGTATTTATGTAAATAAGATATTTGTCGCTTGATTGATTGTTTATCAAATGAGTTAATTTCATGATAGTAATATCCTTGTGCATATTTAAATTCATGAAATCGATCCGCCAAAAGAAACACTCCATGGACTAACCAGATCATGAGTGATTCTTTTGAGTAGTACTGGTACTAGGATCCTTAGACCAGAAATCACTACATGGTCTTAGGTGAATTGTAGTGTGCTTTGACATACGCCTAACGGGGCCGTAACAGGTTGTCAAGTACGGGTATGATTGGGTACACTATGAGACACGCTAAGGTATGTAGGTGAAGTGATGGGACTACAAATCTCTCTTAAGTGAGAGATGATATCTTGGCCACTTGATAGTGAACTGAAAAGTGCATGGCCATGCCCAAGGAATGATAGGATATCATTTGCTTGAAGGATTCAGTGTCACTAAGAGATCAAGTAAACGTTTAGCTACATAAGGATGATGGTTCCATGCCTTATGCTAAACTGGATATCGATGTAGAGGATCGTACGCAGTTTGCTCGGAAAGGTTGTGTTGAATCTCCATTCGACCCTCCATTCCAAATTGGGTAGTCATTATGTCTTGCTAGAGACCACTAATGACTTATGGATTAATCAATGGGTTTGAGTTATCCATTGCCAATTTGGAATGGGCCTACAGGATCGCACATAAGAAAGTTCGATGATGCAGAATAAGAATTCTTGCCTACAATAAGTATAATTGTTATACTTAAATAAATAAGATTTAATTAAATGGTTTAATTGAATATTATTGGAAAGTTCGGTGGTATTAATTAATAGTTAATTAATTACCTGGGAACAATTGGGATGGGCTGATAAATCAAGGGACTTAATTGCAATTAAAGTTCTTGACCCATCAGCCTGATCCATGGGTCATGGGTTGATCCATGGGCTTGGTGTATAACCCAAATCATTAAAGTGTTATTTAAGGCTGATTTGGAATTAGTAAATATTATTTAAATACTGACTTGGAATCAGTTAAATAATATTTGGTAATAATACTGATTTGGAAATTACTAAAATCAGTTAAGTTATAATTGGATAAATTACAATACTGATTTTGGAAATTAATTCTCTACAAATATCCTAGGGATATAATTGTAGAGGAGAGGATTTTTGGAATAATTCTCATCAGAAAAATACACAGATTTTCCCAAATTCTCCGGGTAGGCAAGATTGGCTAGCACCAACCTGCGAAGGCTTTCGTGCTTGAGAGTAGAGGATCCTTCAAGGAAGGATTTTGGAGACAACAAAACGCCATCTTCTCAGAGGAGCCAGGCGACGTGCGCAACCGATTACGCTTCAAGGGTAAGACCCGATCCTCATAGTTTAGGATTCCGCTGTTTAATTGGATTAAACACCTAGACTAATTCCCAACAGTGGTATCAGAGCCAGGTTTAGAACACTTTAGTGTTAATATTAAAATTAATTGATTCAAGCAAATTGTTTGTGTTGAAAAATTAATTTTGTTATTACCCGGAAAAAAAAAATATTATTACCGAGAACTGGATTTATGATTTTGGGCAAACTGGGTTTATGAATTTTTGCTAACTGGGTTTATGAATTTCGGTTACCCACAGAGAGGGCCACCGAAACTGGTGTTTTCAAATCGAAAAATGGTTTCTGGGTTTTGAAACAATCTCACTGGAATGGATTTTGAAATGGGATTTCGATCTCGATTTTTTGGTTTCTGGGTATAGGAAACCCTCGTCGGGAGTTGAAGGCAGAAATCTGGGTTTTTCTTTTCGAATTGTTTTGAATCTTGGCTGATTGATTTTCAAAACGGGAAAGCAGATTTGTATGTTTTTCAAAATCTGGGTTTTATAATTTTGCAATTCTGGGTTTTGCAAAAGTCCACCGACAACTGGGCTTATATCACCGGAAAACCGAATTGAACGGAATCTGGGATTTTCGTTTTTTTTGGTGTAATATTTTTCCGCGTTTTCTGGGTTGTCCCTCGATCGGTCGGAATTGTTCCGCCAACGCTTTGGTTTCACAATTCATGTGGGCTGGTTTTGATTTTTTTTCGCTGGGCATAGTATTGGTTTCTGAGCTGTAATTTTATCGCAAAAAAAAAAGAATCTCGGTGCTTGTTTTCTCATCGGAAATGTTTTGGAAATTTCTTGGTTGATTTTGCTTTGGCCAGAAACTGGGTTTTGGTTGTTGCTTTACCAGGAAAACGAATCAGCCGGAAATAGTTTATGGGCTGGTTTGGTTTTATATCATCGGTCTTCTAAGGAAGTTAAAGGGGAAGTCTTCGCCGGGAAAACGAAGTTTGCCGAAAGAGTTTCTAAGCACTTTTGTTTTCCCCGTTGATGGTCTAAGGAAGTCGAGAGCCGGAATCGTTCCGGATTGACCTCAATCGACGGAAGATCTCGATCGGATGAACCCTCGCGCCGTTTTTTTTTTTCTTTTCGATCGGCCGTAATCCCAGGCGTTGGACGCCGGAATCGTTTTCTCCTCGATGGGCGGTTCCCTCCGGTTGTTGGAGGAGAGTGATGGGGATACGATTTGATCGGAGACGATGACTGGAAGAAGCCAGTAACTGCCGGAGAAGACAACCGGCGTGGACGCCGGGAGTCGATGATGCCGGCGGCGGGTTTGGGGAAGACAAAGGGTGCGGCGGAAGGGATGAAACCCTAATGGGCTGAAAAGACGAAAATGCCCCCGTCGCACTCCCAAACCCTAATCAGCCAAAATTTTAAAATAGTTTTAAAATTGCAGAATGGCCCCTGGACTTTGAGTCCTCCTTAAAACCTTAGCCCAGAATTTTATTTAAATTACCAAATAGCCCCAAAAGTTTTAAAAAAAATTTTAAAATTTTAAATTTTTCTGAATTTTATTTAATAAGATTTTAATTAAATAGTCTTATTAGATAAAGATAGGATTAATTTAGAATTTGATCCTATAAGTTTAAATTTATCTTAATTAGATAATTAGATAAATTTTAAAATAATTATTTTAATTAGATTAAAATAATTAGAAAAAGATAAATAAATAAATAATTAATTAATTAGATTAATTAATTAGTTTAAATTTTGAATTGTTATTTATTTATTTTAATTTTGATGCTTATTTAAATTATTTAAATTTTATTTGAAGCATCATAATTATGCAAGCATGTTCATGCATCATTTTGGATAAATGTAAAATGAACAGAAGGATTGATTAAAATTGATCATGACACGATCAATTTAAATTCTGTAATAGTTACACAATCCTTAAAACTAATCGGCTTAAATTAAAACCGGCTTGTATGAGCATATGCATTTTATGTGTTTCAAAGCATGAATTGGGCTTTTAATTTTAACGTTTTAAAAGTTGGGGCCTGCGAGCCAATTTTGAATTGGGCCTGCGTGCCTATAAAATCATCATGTAATAGTTAGGCCCAAAAGGAGGTTCCAAGAGGAGTCCATGGTGGAGCCCAGGAGCGGAGGCCAAATATGAAGATTTTAAAAGGCCCTGTAATAGACTAGAGCCCAGTTCATCGCTTTAATTTTATTCATTTTATTTGATATGCAAATGAATATGATAAACGAAAATGCATGTTAAGCCGATCAAACTAAAATCCCAAAAACCCAAGATTTTGCTTCCATACTTGAGGGCCCGCTTGAGTGTCGAACGTCTGATGGACTTGGAGAGCCCAAGGGCCTCAGGTTTTCTTCATGCGGCGGGTTGTTACATAATAGTGCCCAACTTTATCACTACCATTAATGAGTGGAAAAACTGTTTGGGTATTAGATGCTCAACTTTATCACTACCACTTGTTATGGAAAAACTGTGTGGGTGTCTATTGATGTGATGCCTTAAGGGATGGTTTAACTTGGGAAAATTAATCCTAGCTTGACCCGATAAGTTGACTAGGGATTAATTTTGCAAAGATAGGATGGTGTCAAACATTTGGAATGTTCATCCTATCACCGAAAAGTTGCATGGTATGCAATTGGAAAGCGTTAAATTACATGGAATGTGATTTGAACGTTGCCTACCAGAAGAGCCCGATCCCTACGATACTTGCCAAAGCAAGACTGGGGTTGACTCTTTGTGGATTTTCGGCCCACAATCTAGCACCAACACAAAATTGTTTGGGATTTCAATTTTGGCTATTGTGGAAAACATTTTTCAAAACTCATTCTAATATTTTGCATTTACTCTTTGTAGAAATGGCATCATCTAGCACAAATGTTATCTTAAACTCTACTCTAAGAAGTATATTGGATAAATGTAAATTGGTTGGATCAAACTTCTTAGATTGGGAAAGAAACTTGAGAATAGTTCTCAAACAAGAAAGGAAGCTACATGTCTTAGAGACCGCTTTACCTGAACCACCACAAAATGCTTCGGCAAATGTTCAATGAGCCTGGGATAAGCTGAAAAGTGACTCCGATGATGTGACGTGCTTGATGCTCGCGTCTATGACAGGCGAGCTTCAAAAGCAGTTCATGAATTTGGAAGCGTTCCGAATTTATGAGTCGCTGATGGAAATGTTTCGTGAACAAGCTTCAGGTATCTTTGTTATAGAAATAAATCTTTCTATGTCCACCTCATGGGTATTAGATACTGGCTGTGGGGCTCACATTTGTACTAATGTGCAAGGACTCAGAAATAGAAGGATAACAAAGAAAGGTGAAGTAGATCTCCGAGTGGGCAACGGGGCAAGAGTTGCTGCTGTTGAAGTTGGAGATTACACTATGTCTTTACCTTCTGGTTTAAATATCGAACTTGAAAATTGTTATTATGTACCTGCTTTGAGCAGAAATATTATTTCAGTTTCGAGTTTAGATAATAAAGGTTTTCGATTTATTATAGAAAATAATTCGTTATCTTTATATCGAAATGATATTTTATACGGAGTTGCAAATATGTGTAACGGTCTGTATGTCTTGGATTTGACCCAAGAAAAACCAGTCTATAACATAGAAAAGAAAGCTAAATCATCTAAAAATGATTTAAGTCCAACATACCTTTGGCATTGTCGATTAGGCCATGCAAATGAAAAGCGAGTTCAAAAGCTTCATAAGGATGGAGTGCTTGGTTCATTTGATTTTGAATCATATGATACCTGCGAACCCTGCTTGCAAGGCAAAATGACAAAGAGTCCTTTCAATAAGAAAGGTGAAAGAACAAGTGAGCTATTGGCCCTAATACATACGGATGTATGTGGACCAATGAGCACACAAGCCAGAGGTGGATTTGAATACTTCGTGACTTTTACTGATGACTTTAGTAGATATGGGTATGTCTACTTAATGAGGTATAAAAGTGAAACTTTTGAAAAGTTCAAAGAGTTTAAAAACGAAGTAGAGAATCAGTTGGATAGAAGGATTAAGGCTATTCGCTCCGATCGGGGAGGTGAATACCTTAGTGATGAGTTCGATGGCTATCTAAAACAGTGTGGAATTGTTTCACAGCTGACTCCACCGGGAACACCTCAATGGAATGGTGTATCCGAAAGGAGAAATCGGACCTTATTAGATATGGTTCGATCAATGATGGGCCTAGCGACTCTCCCTACATCCTTTTGGGGTTATGCTCTCCTTTCTGCTGCCTACTTATTGAATCGTATTCCATCTAAGGCAGTAGATAAGACTCCATATGAGATATGGATGGGTCGGAAGCCCTATATGTCCTATCTACGAGTTTGGGGTTGTCAAGCTCATGTAAAGCGTTTACAAAGTAATAAGCTTGAACCCAAAACTGACAAATGCCTATTTGTGGGATATCCTAAAGAAACCAAAGGATATCAATTCTACAACCCAACTGAGAACAAAGTGTTCGTTGCTCGAGGAGCTACTTTCTTAGAGAAAGAATATCTGTACAAGAAAGACAGTGGGAGTAGAATAGAACTCGGAGAAGTTCAAGAACCACAAGAGAATGTAGAACGATCTACAGAAACTCAGATGGAAGTTGACATAGAAACTCATGAAGATGAGCAACCTGAGTCAACAACACAAGAACCTAGAAGATCTGGTAGATCTCGTCACCAACCCGAGAGATACGGATTTCTCGTGACTGACGATCAAGATTTGATCTTGGTGGACTCTAATGAGCCCGCGAACTACAAACAGGTTTTAGAAAGTCCGGATTCCGATAAATGGCTAGAAGCTATGGAATCTGAAATGCAATCCATGAGGGATAATAAAGTGTGGACTTTGATTGACCCTCCTGTTCAGGCAAAGGTTGTCGATTGCAAGTGGATTTTCAAGGTAAAACCTGGCGGGATCTTCAAGGCACGACTAGTGGCTAAAGGTTTCAGACAGACTCATGGTATAGACTATGATGAAACCTTCTCCCCTGTCGTAATGCTCAAGTCCATTAGGACAATGCTTGCCATAGCAGCATATTTTGACTATGAGGTATGGCAGATGGATGTTAAGACGGCTTTCCTGAATGGAAACCTACTCGAGGATGTTTATATGAAACAACCCGAGGGATACATCGATCAAAAGCATCCTAATCGAGTATGTAAGCTTCAAAGGTCCATCTATGGACTAAAGCAAGCATCTCGAAGTTGGAATCTTCGTTTTGATGAGGAGGTAAAAGGTTACGGATTCATCAAGAATGAAGATGAGCCTTGTGTTTACAAGAAAGTTAGTGGGAGCAAGATTGTTTTCCTTGTCCTATATGTGGACGACATCCTGCTCATAGGAAATGACATTCCTTTGATGAAAGACATCAAACAATGGTTGGGGAGTGTATTTTCTATGAAAGACTTAGGAGAAGCTGAGACGATACTAGGTATCAAGATCTATAGGGATAGATCTAAAAAGCTTCTGGGACTAAGTCAAGAAGGGTACATAGACAAGATATTGAAAAGATTCAATATGTCTAACTCTAAAAATGGTAAGGTACCATTTAGACATGGTCTTCTCTTGAAGAAGAACCAAGGTCCTTCAACAAGAGAGGAGAGGGATACAATGAGTAGAGTCCCATATGCTTCGGCAATAGGATCTATCATGTATGCCATGTTGTGTACCCGTCCGGATGTTGCACATGCACTTAGCATGACTAGTAGATACCAACAAGATCCAGGGATGGATCATTGGACTGCAGTCAAAGCAATCCTGAAGTACTTACGAAGAACTAAAGGATTAATGCTAGTGTATGGAGGACAAGAACAGCTCATTGTACAAGGTTACGCTGATGCTGCTTTCCAAACAGATCAAGATGACATGAAGTCACAATCAGGCTACGTGTTTAGTCTGAATGGCGGTGCAATAAGTTGGAAAAGCTCAAAGCAAGATACAACAGCCGATTCTACAACAGAGTCTGAGTACATTGCTGCATCAGATGCTGCAAAGGAAGCTGTTTGGCTGAGAAAGTTCGTGTCAGACATCGGAGTGATACCGAGTATCCAAGATCCGATAGAACTTTTCTGTGACAATAACGGGGCCATCGCACAAGCTAAGGAGCCTCGGTCACACCAGAAAACCAAACACATACTCAGAAGGTTTCACCTCATCCGAGAGATCATTGATCGAGGAGATGTGAAAGTATGCAAAATAGGGTCAGACGACAATATAGCAGATCCTCTTACAAAAGCTCTACCACAGTCAAAGTTTGATAGACATGTAATAGAGCTTGGTCTTAAACAGTTTAGGACATAGCCCTTCATCGGGCAAGTGGGAGATTGTTGGTGAATGTGCCCTAATGAGGGCTATTTATGTAAATATACTTTGAGGGTATTTATGTAAATAAGATATTTGTCGCTTGATTGATTGTTTATCAAATGAGTTAATTTCATGATAGTAATATCCTTGTGCATATTTAAATTCATGAAATCGATCCGCCAAAAGAAACACTCCATGGACTAACCAGATCATGAGTGATTCTTTTGAGTAGTACTGGTACTAGGATCCTTAGACCAGAAATCACTACATGGTCTTAGGTGAATTGTAGTGTGCTTTGACATACGCCTAACGGGGCCGTAACAGGTTGCCAAGTACGGGTATGATTGGGTACACTATGAGACACGCTAAGGTATGTAGGTGAAGTGATGGGACTACAAATCTCTCTTAAGTGAGAGATGATATCTTGGCCACTTGATAGTGAACTGAAAAGTGCATGGCCATGCCCAAGGAATGATAGGATATCATTTGCTTGAAGGATTCAGTGTCACTAAGAGATCAAGTAAACGTTTAGCTACATAAGGATGATGGTTCCATGCCTTATGCTAAACTGGATATCGATGTAGAGGATCGTACGCAGTTTGCTCGGAAAGGTTGTGTTGAATCTCCATTCGACCCTCCATTCCAAATTGGGTAGTCATTATGTCTTGCTAGAGACCACTAATGACTTATGGATTAATCAATGGGTTTGAGTTATCCATTGCCAATTTGGAATGGGCCTACAGGATCGCACATAAGAAAGTTCGATGATGCAGAATAAGAATTCTTGCCTACAATAAGTATAATTGTTATACTTAAATAAATAAGATTTAATTAAATGGTTTAATTGAATATTATTGGAAAGTTCGGTGGTATTAATTAATAGTTAATTAATTACCTGGGAACAATTGGGATGGGCTGATAAATCAAGGGACTTAATTGCAATTAAAGTTCTTGACCCATCAGCCTGATCCATGGGTCATGGGTTGATCCATGGGCTTGGTGTATAACCCAAATCATTAAAGTGTTATTTAAGGCTGATTTGGAATTAGTAAATATTATTTAAATACTGACTTGGAATCAGTTAAATAATATTTGGTAATAATACTGATTTGGAAATTACTAAAATCAGTTAAGTTATAATTGGATAAATTACAATACTGATTTTGGAAATTAATTCTCTACAAATATCCTAGGGATATAATTGTAGAGGAGAGGATTTTTGGAATAATTCTCATCAGAAAAATACACAGATTTTCCCAAATTCTCCGGGTAGGCAAGATTGGCTAGCACCAACCTGCGAAGGCTTTCGTGCTTGAGAGTAGAGGATCCTTCAAGGAAGGATTTTGGAGACAACAAAACGCCATCTTCTCAGAGGAGCCAGGCGACGTGCGCAACTGATTACGCTTCAAGGGTAAGACCCGATCCTCATAGTTTAGGATTCCGCTGTTTAATTGGATTAAACACCTAGACTAATTCCCAACAGACATATCATTTTGTTTCAGTATTAAATTGTTCTATTATATCATAGAACTAGATAACGGGGTGTGGAAAGACACAGTAGATACTGTTATTAGTTAAAGTATTAATATATTAAAAGTATGCTCATAACTGAGATAGTCTGAATATACTATCAGTATAGGTTATCATGTGGTTTGGAAATTGGTTTATTTAGGCTAATTAAATCACACGGATATGCCCAGGGCATATTGAGCACGACCAGTTTGGATAGAATTGACTTATAATGATCGGTGTAGTCAATTTGGTAGTAGTATTCAGTCTCTCAATCCCAAGATTGGGACGGGCGTGAGAGTTGGATATCGTATGCTTTGATGTGCAAAAGAGTGCGGTCAATTGAGGTCTATACCTCGGTAGGTTGGGTATGCGGTGTTTAGCTACTTACGTGCCGTTACTAGTTGGAGGAATCCACGTACCGGTTCGCCAGGTCGAGATGAGCTCGTAAGGTTTATTATACTAAACCCGACCGATGGAATTTATGTCTGGTATGATAAAAAGGTTGAGTGATACTAATCTCGAATACCAAGAAGTCGGTGAATTAGTTTGTCAGTAAATTGATAAACTGACAAGCACTAGATCTTTAATGTGGGGAGATAGAAGAAAATATAGTGGTGCAATGTAAGTCATTTTTGAGCGGTAGTTCCATAATTGGTCCGTTAGTGGTATGACTAATTATGCGTTTGACTAATCGATAAAGTGGATTAACTAATCCTAAAGGTTTAATTAATATTTGATTGACAAAGTGGATTAAGAAAATTAATTCTATATGAATTAATTAATCCAAAGGGTTCGATTAAATTAAATTAACAAAGTGGGTTAAAGATTTAATTCAAAAGGATCGATTGGAGTTGACTAGTCTAGGAAAGACTAAGGGGTCAACGAAAGTCAAACTAAAAGGCCCAACTCAAAAGCCCATTACGTCTCCTTAGAAGCTCACTATAAATATCCCTTGTTAGGAAATTTACAAGACATTAGAAACCTTAGAGGCATTTGCCTAGTGAGAGAAAGTTAAGTGTAGAAAGAGAAGCTCTCAACTTTGTTCGTAGCTTTTCTTTCGAAGTCGACTTTGGAGCTTTCTTCTTCGAGAATCCTAAAAGCCCATAACATAGAGAATCCTAGATCACCATTTTTGGAGTGAAAAGCCCATAACCTAGAGAATCCTAGATCACCATTTTTGCAGTAAAAAGATGCTGCCTTTGATTGGTTTTCTCGGCCGCCAGGTTTTGTTCGTCGGAAATAGATCGACCGGCGTTTGGTTTATTTTTTGGGTGGTGGCTTTGCTCTTTTTGAAGTGGGTTTGTTAATTCTTGTTGTGTTGATCCTCTAGCTTGATCTTCTTAGATCGCTAGAGTCTAGATCTACGATCAGGAACACATTCCAGACAGTTTTGGTGTGGATTTTCAGATTGGGCTAAGTTCCCGAGCTAAATCTGTTTCTGCAGATTTGCGTGATTCTTGAAGTGGGTTTCTTAGGACTTCTTCATTTTGCCTTGGGTTACTCTGTAGACACTAGCCCACACTAGTTTGGAGTTGGATTGGAGTTATTCTTTGGATTTCTTGTGGAATTCGCTTGCCCGAAGTTTTGGTTTTCTATTTGCTAGGGACTTCGCTACAAAGGAATAATCTTTGAACTTTCTGCTTTAATTAAACATTGTATCTTTCATGTCTCAGTTAATAAATTAAATAAGTATAAGCCTAGATCCGTTCATGGGAAAATGAATATGAGCCTGAGCTTTGTCGAAAGCTTCCGATTCTGGAATGCATTGCACGAAAGTGAGGTTTTTGATTTAGCCCGAGCTTGTTTTGTTTTCCTTCAGGGAGTACCTGTCCCACGAATTTCAAGAATACCTCAGTGAGGTCAGAATTCAGTCTCAGTTGTCTGCATTGGCACACCACAATAGAATAATGTAGTAGAAAGAAGGAATCGTACTCTCATGGAATTGGTTAGGTCAATGATGAGCTTTAATGATTTTCCAAGTTCGTTATGGGGATATGCCTTAGAAACAACAATGTACATCCTTAACCTTGTACCATCTAAAACCGTGCGCTCAACCCCAGTAGAGTTGTAGAATAGGCGCAAGCCCAGTCTAAGACATCTCAGAATTTGGGGTTGCCCAGCAATGTGCTTAAGGCAGATACGGCTAAGTTAGATGCAAGGACAGAATTAATGCTTTTTATAAAATATCCTAGGGGAACGAAAGGTGGTCTATTTTATAGTCCTAAAGATCAGAAGGTGGTGGTTAGCGTCAACGCTAGATATTTAGAGGATAACTATATCATAGATCTCAAGCCCAAGAGCAAGATAGTACAAGAAGAGCTTACAGACAAACTAATAATCCTGATGCACTAGCATAAGTAGATACACCACACACTGCACAAGATATCATAGATGATGCGCCTACACAGGTGGTGCCTCGTCGTAGTGGAAGGGTTGTGAGACAACCCGACAGGTTCATTGGAATGGGAGAGGCCTCAGACCTAGTCCCAGGCGTGCCTGAACCTGACCCAGTGAACTACAATGAGGCTCTCCGAGATAAAGATGCAGAATGTTGGCGAAAGGCAATAATATCCGAGATGGGGTCAATGGACCATAATTAAGTATGGGAGCTGATGGACCTACTTGATGGTTTTAAACCCATTGGATGTAAGTGGGTCTGCAAACGCAAGAGAAGACCTAAGGAAAGGTGGAAACCTTTAAAACTAGGCTTGTGGTGAAGAGGTATACTTAGAAAGAGGGAATCGATTATGAGGAAATCTTCTTCTCGGTAGCCATGCTTAAGTCAATCCGGATTTTCTTGGCCATAGCTACTCATTTAGATTATGAGATATGGCAGATAGATGTCAAGACAGTGTTCCTTAATGGAACTTTTGAAGAAACTATCTTCATGTAGCAACCAGAGGGATTTGTTGAGAAAGGCCAATAGCACAAGGTTTGCAGGCTTAAGAGGTCTATTTACAGACTTAAGCAGGTATCCAGATCTTTGAACATCCGGTTTGATGAGGTAATCCAGTCCTACGGATTTACTTAGTGTCTGGATGAGCAATGTGTATATCGCAGACGTGATGGAAACGTGGTGGTGTTCTTGTACTTTACGTAGATGACATTCTATTTATTGGCAAGAACAAGAAAGTGTTATCAGACGTAAAGGTATGGCTGTCCAAGTAATTTGATATGAAGGACTTAGGGAAAGCGGGACATATCCTTGGGATCAAGATAATTTGAGATCGTAGGAAACATTCATTAACGCTCTCCCAAGCTTCATACATAGATACGGTTCTGGCCCATTTTAACATGTAAAAATCCAAGAAAAGTTTCTACCATTCTGACACGGAGTGCATCTATCGAAAGAACAGTCCCTAAGACTGTTGAGAAGATAGAGGCCATGAAAACAGTTCCTTATGCTTCGGCAGTAGGAAGTCTCATGTATGCTATGTTGTGTACGAGGCCTGATATCTGTTATGCGGTAGGCATTGTAAGCATATATCAGTGTAACCCTGGGAATGCTCATTGGGAAGCAGTAAAATGCATTCTCAAGTATTTGCGCAGAACAAGAGACCAAGTGTTGGTCTATCGGGCGGCTGAGCTGGTACCCCGAGGTTACACAGATTCAGATTTCCAAGGCGACAAGGACAAGAGCAAGTCTACCTCAGGGTATGTGTTTACTCTGGGAGGTGGAGCTATAGTTTGGTGGAGTGTCAAGCAGAAATGCTTGGTGGACTCTACCATGGAGGCCGAATACGTTGCTGCATCAGAGACAGCGAAAGAAGTAGTATGGCTCAAGAACTTCCTAGTGGACTTAGATGTGATTCCTAGTTTGCAGAAGTATATCACAGTGTATTGTGATAACAATGGTGCAGTAGCAAACTCGAAGGAACCACAAGCCCATAAGGCGAGTAAATATATACAGTGTAAGTACCACGTAATATGAGGTATCGTAAAGAGGGAAGACGTGGTCGTGGCAAAGATAGCATCAGAGGATAACCTTGCAGATCTGTTCACGAAGACATTGACTTCAACAGTTTTTGAGCCTCACGTGTAGGGCATGTAGATCATATACTTAGGAGAGCCATGACAGTTTTTCTAGTTATGTAGTAGAGTGGTCAGAGTTGAATGTAGTTGTATACTTAAGCAAAACTTAAGTATTAGTGGGAGATTGTTGGAGTTGAATACATAACCTATGCTTGTATTGTACATTTTCCCAGTTAATAGATCGATCTAAGTTTTGGTTATATTTTGTTGTGCATTATTTGTCCATTTATTTTATGTAGTTAGATGATGAGGTGTCTTGTGTGACACATTAGATCTCATCATTGGTTAAAATACATAATATATAAATAAGGTTCATAACCGAGATAGCTTTGGAAAAACTGTCGGTTTAGGTTATTATGTGATTTGGATAATTGGTTTTTCTAAACTGATTGAATCATATAGATATGCCTGGGGCGTGTTGAACTTGACCATTTAGAATGATTTCTCTAATACTGATTTAATAGACAAATCGTTCTTTGTATTCTATCTCTTAATCCCAAGACTCGAGCGGGCATGAGGATAAGACATAGTGTACTTTAATATGCCAATGGGTGAGGTCAATTGTGGCCAATAATCTCGGTAGGTTGGGTGAGCGTGTTTAGTTACTTGGTGTGTTGTTGCTTGTCGAAAGGAAACCATGTACCGGTGCGTCCGGGGTGATGGTGCTCCTGAGATGAGCTCGTTATGTTTATTATACTAAACCCAGCTGGTGGACTTATGCCCGGTATAGTAAAAAGGTCGAGTGGTACTAGTCACGGAATTAAAGAAGTTAATTAATTAATTTATCATTAAATTAATAAATTAATGAGCACTATATCTTTGATGTGGGGAGATTAATAATAAATCAATTAAGTTGTTCTGGAAGCAATTATGGTGTATGATGGTAGTGCCATAATTAATCCATTAGTGGTACGATTAATTATGTATTAGGTTATTGACAAAGGTAGATTTAATTAATTAAGTAATTATTTAATCCTTTTGTCAGTTGGTTGCGAATCATACCAGGAATTGGATTGGGGATAAGTGAATCCCTGTATCAGTTGGTTGTGAATCATACCAGGAACTAGATTGGGGATGAGTGAATACTATATTAGTTGGATGTGTATCAGTCCAGGAACAGGATTGAAGGAAACAGAAACCCAGTAAAAAGACCAATTCTAAACCAACTTGGGGTCTCTATTGTAACTCTACATATAGACAAGGGATTAGCTATTCAAGATACACAATTCATAATTTTTCAAAACAAGAAAACTTAGAGAGAGGAAATCCTAGAGAGAGATATTTTCCCTCTAAGAATTTGGATTTTTGGTGAGCTTGGCAGGCTGGAATTTTTCCCAAAAATCCTAGCGACGCGTGGCTTCCTCTTCATTCGGGCGGCGCGTGAATTGTACACGTTAGGTGTGGTGGTGCTGAAATTTTCTGGCGAGTGGATTGTGGTGATTAGCTAATCAATTGCTCATTAGATTGTTGTCCACACAACATACAAACAAAGTCTTGAGGCATACAAGAGAATCACCTGAGTTTACGCTTCAATAGGTAATTCTTATGTTTTCATTTTTAATTAAGAATTTATTTGTTGCGTAATAAATTGATTAAGTGCAAACCCAGATCCTGCGTAATGTTATTTCAAGCAAGGGTTGGAATAGCGATTGTGCTAGTGTTTGGGCCTGGCCAGAGATTCTAATTCTAGAATGCATAGCACGAAAGTGAGTTTCTGGCTAGGCTCGGGCAGATAATCTTTCACATACTAGATAGGATTCGTGATAACTGACGTTACTCCAAAATATACCTTTTTATGACCCAAATTCATAGATGTTTGGCTTACTTTTAGTTGAATTTCAATGATTATGATATCTTTTATGAGATTTCAATGCATTTATAGTTGGATTTGCAGGACTTTGTAGTGAGAAGGCATGTTGGAGATTATTGAAGAAACATAAAGACTTTTGCTAGAAAAAGAAATAAAACACGCGGAATTGGAGATTAAAGAGAACAATTTGGAAAAAATGTAAAAGATGAAGATTCTAAGACCGGTGTCCACTGGGTGCTGGCGCCTGTTCGTCGCTAACCACGGTGCCCACACGGCGCCATAGCCTGTTCATCGTCGATCTCGACGTCCATTCGGCACCATCGCCTGGTCGTCGCCCAAAAAGCTGCTACTGAAAGTCCAATTTTACCCTTGGCGTGATTTCACTTATGCAATTCAAATTTTAGCCCTGTAGAACATTTCTTAATGGCCAAGACACATACTATTACACCTTCGTAGGTTTTTCTTAGTTTAAGATAGAGCAACTTAGGGAGGAAGAAACACGCACTTTCTCACATTTTTCGCACACACTATGAATTCTCTTAGAATAACTATGTTCTAAGTAGATCTTTGGGAAATCTACCCTTCTAAGTGATAGGGGGTAGTGAATTTCCAATGATGTAGAACAAATTCAAGGATCTATGATGTTTATTTAATTATGGTCTTTTTGCTTGAAGAAAACAAAGGCTTTTATCATGATTGGTTGATAAAAGCTGCAATTAATTTCTTTATATAAATTCCATGGTAGTTATTTGTCATTCACCATGTTAATTTTGTTTTCTTCTATGAATATTTATGAATATTGATATGTGAGTTTCATGCAAATAGGAGTAATTCTTGTTCTTATATGGAGAGTTTGCTAACTTATTACCATATGTGTTGAATCTATTCGTTTAATTATGAATTTGGCTGATGATAACTTGTGTAGGTATTTGGGCTAGGATAATTGGGTTTGCTTGTAAAGCAAGTTTGGTTCTTTTGATGATTATTTGTCATGTAAGTTGCCTATTGTCCTTATCTTGGTTAATATGTGTAGAGGATTGATAATGGAGTAGGATTGATGAACCTATTTCTATTTTTGTTTGCTAATGGTTTTGCCATGGTCCTTATTCTATTAAATTAGGGAAAGGGTCTTATAGGTATTACTTGAGGTAAACCTCCTAGGGAAATAATAAAACGTATTATTATATTATTTGGATGAGGTTGGCTACAAACATTTGCATGAGATTCTACTTATCAATAGCTCCTTGGAGATTGAAGAGGTATGATTTTCCCGCCTTTTATCCATTATTATCTTTTCATTTTATTTTTATGGTTTTGCATGTTTATTTGATTTGACTCATCTATCCCTTGTTTTTATAGGACCTTAGGCCAAAAACTACTAGAACCTTGGTAATTAAGGACTCGAACCCAACAATCTTATCAAGCAAGATAACTATTCGTATGGGAACGAAACCTTAAGTACTATAGTTTTGGTATTTTCGTTTTGTTTGTTTACAAATTTATTTTGCGTGTTCGCCCTTAACTTATACAATGACAAGAGCATGTCAAAATTGGCATCGTTGACGACGGTGGTTTATTTTGACTGATTATTATCGTTGGTAGTTTTGAGATTTTTACTTGTTTTTTGTGTTTTTGGTAGTTTTTAGTTGTTTTTGAGTATTTTTAGTAAATCTTTTTAGTGCAGTAGTTTATCTATTGTACATATCCATTTTGTGTTTTTAACTTGATTTTAATAGTTTTCTTTTGTTTTTAGGTACTTGGTTACTTGGAACAATGGCACAACAAATTCGGTCTAATCTAAGGTTTCATGAGCCTAGGAGGAGTGAGTTTGTCGAGCATGAAAATGCAATTGACTCAAGGAGAAATGAAGTAATTGGATTTATGAAAAAGTAATTGCAAGATGCGATGTATAGAACTAAAAGAAATACAATTTCTATTAGAGGTATAGAGGCACAACTAGAAGAAATAAATGCAAAGATGGAAGCTATATTTATGGATTATGAGATCCGGAATGAAAGGGAAGTGGAACATGAAAGACTTGATACCACCAAACTTCCTTTGAACATTCAAAGCATACCCAACAATGATTATGTGGATGTAGATTCTTTAGAGAAAGATGACCACTCCTTAGGGATGAAAAGTGAAGTCGATGATTTAGTGAGTGGTATAATCAAGGTTGGTGTATGTGATTGGTGTTGGAATAAACCGGAAGAGGTTGGACCGATTATTGAGGAACTTAGTGAAACTAGTGAAGATAATGAGCTTAATGAATATGAGAATATTCTCTTGTGCTTAAGCGGTTTGAGGAAAATAGAGTTTAAGGTGAATAAGGTACAAAACACTGTTGATATTCTCATGATCAATATGTTGGAGATTAAGGATGCTTGAAGGAAAGATCAAAAGAGAGAAACGCTTTATAAGGACAAGGTGAAGGAATTAGAAGCTAGCACTAAAATAGAGAAAAGTGAGCTAACTCATGAAGAGATAGTGAGAAATAGAAAGAATAGGATAAAACTCAAAGGGAAGTTGAAGAAAAAGCTAGCCAAGGAGAATTGTAAGAAAATGATTGAGAATTTATCTAAATTTAAGGAAGTCCTTAGAAAGATCAATGAAGCCATTGGAAGTGCTAATTATGTGCAAGGCTCCATAAGTCTTGTACAATCTTGATCCTTTACCATGAAACTGAAGGAATTATCTGCCCGGGCCCGGTCAAAAATTTCCCTTTCATGCTACGTATTTCATAATCGGAGATTCTCAACCAAACCTGAATGCTCATGTAATACGATTCAAACCCTTTTGAAATACCGAGTACCGGATCTTAGTTTTACTTTATTCCATTTATCACGCATACAAAATAAATCTAATTAAAGTGGAAGGAAAAGAATTGACCTTTAAAGTGTGTACTCAAGGATTCGCTTGTATGACTCTGAGATGTGTCTGGAAACTGTGTGGGCACTTATCTACCAAATGAATGGATTAGCAAAACAAAATCTACAAAAAATTTTGTCGGAAAAACCTGCCCCCCGCCGCTGCTCCACGCCTGTACCTCATGCACCAAACCGCCGAACCCCACACGCAACAAGAAATCTGACCGCCGCTACTGCCTTGGAGTCCAAGCCGCAGATGCATAAGAAGAAAACCGACTTCAAGTGAAAATTCCTTTTGAATTCTCTCTCTAGTTTCAAGAACTATGAAACTTATGAATTATGTATTGTGTCTTGCTAATCCCTTGTTATTTATAGAGTTACAAGGGAGCCCTTAAGTGGGCTCGAGTTATGCCTTCTTGTTGGGCTTTGGATTAACTGATTTCCTAATCTTAATTATTTTCCAAATCTAATTAGATTACGTAATCCAATTAGATTTTCTAATTATTGGATTTCCTAATTATAATTGAACTTAAAGACTTAATTAATTAATTTCACGTTGCCAATATACTAATTGACCCTTAGGATTAATTTAATTTACTCAAACCGAAATTGCTTCCAAAACCACTAAAATGATTTATTCTTTATTCTCCCCACGTCAAAGATATATTGCTCATCAATTTATTAATTTACTGATAAATTAATTTATCGACTTCTTATAATCCGAGATTAGTACCGGTTGACCTTATTATTATATCGGACATAAGTTCACCGGCCTGGTTTAGTATAACAAACATTTCAAGCTCATCTCGAGAGCACCGTCTACCCAGATGCACCGATATATGTTTCTTTTGACTCGCAACAACACACTAAACAACCAAACACGCGCAGCGAACCTATCGAGACTATAGGCCTTAAGCGACCACACTCTTTCGTGGATCAAACTATGCAATTCTCAATCCTTGTGCTCGTTCTCGTCTAGGGATTAAGAGATAGAATACTAGGAATGAATAGTCTATCAAATCAGTACAAGACAATTCATTCGAAATAGGTCATGCTCAATATGTTCCAGACATATCCATATGATTCAATTAGTTTAGACAAACCAATCTCAAAATCACATAATGACTTAAACCAACAGTATGTCCAAACTGTCTCAGTCACGAACCTAGTTAATGTATCAAGACTTCAACCAATGATAAGATCTACTATGCTACACTCGACACCTCATCATCTTGTCTCTAGATATAAATGAACAATATATATAAAACATAAAACATATAAATGAAACATTTAACTCAAAACGATGCTCTAAAGTATAAAACTGTTCAATACAATTAATTTACTGCTATATTAAAATCTAGAAAACTGTCAAGACTCAGCTAAGTATCTAACTCCCATGCCCTCCACGTGAGCTTCAATGAACGAATCTGCAAGGTTCTCTGCTGATGCTATCTTTGCCATGACCACATCTCTCATATTTTAACAATTTCTCATATCAGGTGGTACTTGCCCTCTATGTGTTTACTCGCCTTGTGAGCTCGTGGTTCCCTAGAGTTGGGTACTGCACCATTGTTATCACAGTACACTACGATTAACCTTGGTAACTTAGGAATCACGTCTAAGTCCACTAAGAACTTCTTGAGTCACACTGCTTCTGATGCTACAACGTATTAAGTCTCTATGGTGGAGTCCGCCCATGCATTTCTGTAGGATACTCCGCCAAACTATGGCTTCATATTCCAAAGTAAACACAGAACCAGAGGTAGACTTACTCTTGTCTTTCTCACCTTGGAAATCTGAATCTGTGTAACCTCTGGGCATAAGCTCAAGCGCTCGATAGACCAATACTTGGTCTCTCATTCTATGTAAATACTTCAGGATGCATTTTACAGCTTCCCAAAGAGTTTTTTTGGGGTTACTCTGATATCTGCTAACCTTCCCAACGACATAGCAAATATCAGGTCTTGTACACAATATTGCATACATGAGACTTCTTACTGTAGAAACATAAGGAATTTTCTTAATGGATTTGATCTCCTCAACAGTCTTCAAAGATTGCTCTTTAGATAGATGCACTCCGTGTTTGAAAGGTAGAAAACCTTTCTTAGAGTACTGCATGTTAAAACGAGCCAGAATCGTATCTATGTATGAAGCCTGAGAGAGAGTATCCTAAGCTGTTGCCCTAGTCGAAAGTGGAAGCCTTTGGTAAGGAGTTCTTTCCTAAAAGAGCATTGACCATCCAAAGACATGATCAATAGTCGAAATAAAAAAAGTAGACATGTTACGAATGAGATTGAGAAGTAGTTCTTCTGGGTGCATGCATTGAATGCAATCTTGTCTTTT
The DNA here is from genome assembly GCA_030378225.1 of Knoxia roxburghii. Taxonomy (NCBI): domain Eukaryota; kingdom Viridiplantae; phylum Streptophyta; class Magnoliopsida; order Gentianales; family Rubiaceae; genus Knoxia; species Knoxia roxburghii. The sequence goes on along the minus strand of CM059415.1, from coordinate 34,769,292 downwards.
TCATCTGCGCTGGGTGAAGAATAGGCAGAGAAGAGGACAAGGGGAGCAGGAGGAATATACTTAATTTATATGTTTGGAGTCATGTTTCAAATATACAACTGGGGTAGCGCCTATTGATCGTGTCTTCAGAGGGTTGGAGAAGCATTAAATGCTCCTTTAAGAAAGAACTACTTGTCATCTTCTATCTTTCTTTCCCTAGAACTTGGAGTCAAAAGGGGGGGGGGGGGCTATCAACCCTAGGCTTGGGAACTAGTATATTTCTTCCTTCTTTATCCTATGGCTACGCTCTGCTCCTCACTTGATAGAGAAAATATATCTAGCGAATACGATCGGACTAAGAAGATAAGTGAGGGTCTCCAAAGTCCTTCATATAAAATTGTTTAGGCAACCATACCTTTACGTCTGATAACACTTTCTTACCGTTGCCAATAGGAAGAATATCATCCACGTAAAGTACAAGGAACACCGCCACGTTTCTGTCACGTATGCGGTACACACACTGCTCATCTGCGATACACACACTACTCAAAGAGTGGCGAATGGACTTGAGGAGTGGCGTTTGAACTTGTAGGCGGTGGTCTTGGGATTCTAGAATCATGGGCTAAGTTTCTCGAACAAGAAATATCGCAAACCGACTTTGAGAAAGAATTCACAGTAAGGAAGAAAGAATTCTCTCTCTATGATTGTCTTTCTCACTCTAAGGAATTTGCCTATAAGGTTTCTAATGTCTTCAAATGTGCCTAACATTACCTATTTATAGGGAGCTCCTTGGGAGACCTAGTGGGCTTTTGAGTTGGGCCTTAGTGTTTGACTTTCATTGACACCTTAGTCTTCCCTAGACTAGTCAACTCCAATCGAGCATTTCAAATTAATTTCTTAACCCAATTTGTTAATGTAATTTAATCGAACCATTACGATTAATTAATTCAATATGAATTAATTTCTTAATCCACTTAGTTAATTAAATATTAATTAAACCTTTAGGATTAATTAATTTACTTTGTTGATTAGTCAAACGCATAATTAGTCGTACCACTAACGGACCAATTATGGAACTACCGCTCAAAAATGACTTTACATCGCGCTCACTTTATTATTCTTCTATCTCCCCACATCAAAGATCTAGTGCTCGTCAGTTCATCAATTTACTGACAAATTAATTTACCGACTTCTTGGTATCTGAGATTAGTACCACTCGACTTTCGGACATAAAGTCCACCAGCCTGGTTTAGTATAATATCCCTTACGAGCTCATCTCGGGAGCAGCATCAACCTGGTGAACCGGTACATGGATTCCTCCGACTAGTAATGGTACACAAGAAGCTAAACACCACATACCCAACTTACCAAGATTTAGGCCTCAATTGACCGCACCCTTTGTCAAATCAAAGAATACGATATCTAACACTCATGTCTATCCCAATCTCCAGATTAGGAGATTAGAATACTATGACTGAATTAACTACACCGATCAGTACAAGTTAATTCTATCCAAACTGGTCGTGCTCAATATCAGTATGATTTAATTAGTCTAGACAAACTAATTTCCAAATCACACGATAACCTATAACGATAGTATGTTCAGACTATATCAGTTACGAGCATTCTTTTTATATATCAATACTTTAACCAATAAAGAGATCTATTGTGTCTTTTCACACCTTGTTATCTAGTTCTATGATATAATGGAACACTGTCATACTGAAACATAAATGATATGTCAACTGTGGATATTAGTTTTTCATACAAGCAATAGCTTTTCTGTATTCAACACTAACAATTTCCCACTAATACTCAATGCTATGCTCTGCAGTATAAAAACTGGTTTAATACATTTATTCCTATGTCACACAAAAAAACTAGAGAACCATCAAGGTTCAGCCAAGTATCTAACTCCCATGCCCTTCACGTAGTTCTCAAACACTTTTGCAGTTGATGCTTTCGTGAATGGATCTGTAAGGTTGTCTACTAATACTATTTTCACCCACGTCTCCCCTCTTTACGATTTCTCATATTGGGTGGTACTTACACTCTATGTGTTTACTCGCCTTGTGGATTTGTGGTTCCTTCAAGTTTCCCACTGCACTATTGTTATCGCAGTAAACTGTGATAAAATTGGGCAACTCAGGAATCACATCTAAATCCACCAGGAAGTTCCTGAACCACACTACTTCCTTCGCTGCCTCTGAAGCAACAAACTTAAACTCAATAGTGGAGTTTGCAATGCATTTTTTCTTAACACTCCGCCATACTATGGCTCCACTCCCAGAGTAAACACAAACCCTGAAGTAGATATTCTTTTTGTCCATATCACTTTGGAAACCCTAATCTGTGTAACCCTTAGCTTTTGCACCTGATATACCAAAACTTGGTTCTTCATTCTGTACAAATACTTGAGTTTTTCCTGGGTTACACTGATATTTACAAACTATGCCAATGGCAAAGCAAACATCAGCCTCGTAAACAACACGCATACATGAGACTTCCTACTGCAGATGGATAAGGAACTGTCTTCGTGGATTCTATCCACTTAGGAGACTGCTCCTTAGATAGATCAATCTATATCTGAAAAGTTGAAAACTTTTCTTGGAGTTTTGCATGTTAAAATGAGTCAGATTCATGTCTATGTAGAAATCCTGAGAAAGTGTATGTGAATATATCATACGATTTCGAATAATCTTGATCCCAAGGATATCTTGACCCTTTACCAAATCCTTCATATCAAACTTTCTTGAACGACTATGCCTTTATATCTGACAATACCTTCATACTGTTGCCAATAAGAAGAATATCATCTACATAAAGTACAAGAAATATCACTGAGTTTCTATCACACCTGTGGTATACACAATGCTCATTTGGACACTAGGTCTGGTTCGTGAGCACCAAGGATCAAAATCCAAAGATTTTCCCAAGCTGACGCACCTCTGGGTTGGCTGACAACCCTCATACTATGATAAAGCACCGCCTGTGTAATCACATCATCTATGATAACTCGTGTAGTATTCTGTGATGTATCTACTTGTACTGGTGCAACAGGAAATTCTAGACTGTCCCTTAAGCTCTTCTAGCACAATCTTATTACTTGGTTTGCGGTTTACAATATAGTCCTTTTCTATAATCTAGTGTTGGTATTAACCACCACCTTATGATCTTTAGCACTATAGATTAAACCAACCTTCATTCCTCTGGGATATCCTAAAAATAGCATTACCTTCAATCTTGCATATAACTTGTCCGCATCTACCTTAAGCACATGTGCTGAACAACCAGATTCTGCGATGTCTAATGCTGGGCTTTTGCCCTGACCATATCTCTACAGGGGTTAAAGACACAGACTTAGATGGTACAAGATTTAGATTGTAAGTAGCTGTTTCTAAGGCATATCCCCAAAAGGAATGGAGCAACTCACTGTAACTCATCACATATCTAACCATTTCCATAGGAGTTCTGTTTCACCGTTCTGCTACACAATTCTGCTGGAATGTGCCAGGTGCAGCCAACTGGGATTAAATCATCATCTCTGATAAGTAGCTCCTAAATTCACCAAATAGATATTCACCACTACGATCGAATCATAATGACTTGATACTTTTATAATGATGGTTCTCCACATCTGTCCGAAACTCTTTAAACTTGCCAAAACATTCAGACTTGTGGCGCATCAAGTAAATGTACCTATACCTCGAGTAGTAATCTGTGAAGATCACAAAATTCTAGAAAACTACCTCTGGCCTGAATTATCATAGGTCCACATAAATAAGAATGAACCAACTCTTAAAACCTTTTTAACATTTTAAAACTACTTGGTTATTCTACCCTCCAAGCGGAATTCGTAGGTTGCATAACTATCAATATGTAATGAGCCTTATGGCTTATCATTGACCAACCTTTGAATTCTACTAATGTTTATATGACCTAGTCTTATGTGCCAAAAATGAGCTTGGTTCATGTTACACGATTATTCCCTCTCATTATGATTCAATGATGTGTTAATTATCTCAGTGTCATTGCACTACTGGGGAGTTAGTTTTTATCAAGAAGAGATTGTCCACCAATGAACTGGAATATATAAGTTTTTCGTTCTTTCCAATAACAGAATTATCAGATTAAATAAACTTATAATTATTCAATAAGAGTTTAGAAAGATCAAGTAAATTCTTTTAAAACTCTGATTATAAAGACAATCCTTCAAAAAACTATCAAAGAATTATTTAGTAAATAAATCTAGCCACTCCCACTACTTTTACCAAAACTCTAATAGTGTCACCCAAGTAAACTTCCATCTCGCCCTCCCTAAGCATCTGGGTTAGTTGGTAACCCTGCTAGGAATTACAAACATGATCAGTGGTTCCTGAATCCACACACCAAGTATATGTAGGAATCACCACTAAACACATCTCAGTAATTAATGCTGAGATTGTTGTACCTCTGAGCTTTGGACAATCAGAGTTCCAATGTCTTCCTTTGCCACACTTGAAATAGTTGCCTTTTGGCTTTTTTTCTTGGCAATATCTGGCTTAGGCTTATAATTAGCAGTCCTCTTGGCTATATTCTTATTCTTTCTGCCTTTGGGCCCAGAAGAAGAACTTGAAGGTATTAGTTTTGAATACAGAAAAAGCCATGGCTTGTATCAAAAACTAATATCCACAGATGACATATCATTTTGTTTTAGTATTAAATTGTTCCATTATATTATAGAACTAGATAACGGGGTATGGAAATACACAGTAGATACCTTATTGGTTAAAGTATTGATATATAAAAAGTATGCTCATAACAGAGATAGTCTGAACATACTATCGGTATAGGTTATCGTGTGGTTTGGAAATTAGTTTATCTAGACTAATTAAATCACACGGATATGCACAGGGCATATTGAGCACAACCAGTTGGGATAGAATTGACTTGTACTGATTGGCGTAGTCAATTCGGTCCTAGTATTCAGTCTCTCAATCCTGAGATTGGGACGGGAGTGAGAGTTAGATATCGTATTCTTTGATATGCCAAAGAGTGTGGTTAATGAAGGCCTATACCTTGGTAGGTTAGGTATACGGTGTTTAGCTTTTTACGTGCCATTTCTAGTCAGAGGAATCCATGTACCAGTTCGCCAGGTTGATGGTGCTCCTGAGATGAGCTCGTAAGGTTTATTATACTAAATCTGGCCAGTGGACTTTACGTCCGGTATAATTAGAAGGTCGAGTGGTACTAATCTCATATACCAAGAAGTTGGTAAATTAGTTTGTCAGTAAATTGATAAACCAACGAGCACTAGATCTTTGATGTGAGAAGATAGAAGAAAATAAAGTGGCGCGATATAAAGTCATTTTTGAGTGGTAGTTCTATAGTTAGTCTAATAGTGGTACGACTAATTATGTATTAGACTAATCGACAAAGTGAATTAATTAATCCTAAAGTTTAATTAATATTTAATTGACTAAGTTGATTAAGAAATTAATTCTATATGAATTAATTAATCATAAGGGTTCGATTAAATTAAATTAACAAAGTGGGTTAAGAAATTAATTCGAATGGGTCGATTGGAGTTGATTAGTCAAGGAAAGACTAAGCGGTCAACGAAAGTCAAATTAAAAGGCCCAACTCAAAAGCCCAACTCAAAAGCCCACTCGGTCTCTATCGGAGCTCCCTATAAATAGAAAGCTTGTGCCTTAAGAAACTTAAGAAAATCTTGCAAGACATTTTTGTCTTCCCCTTGAGTGAGAAAGTTTTAAAGAGAGACTCTCCTTCTTTCTTGAGTTTCTTTCAAAAATGAACTTGGAATCTCACTTTTCGATTTAGATTAAGCTTGAAAGATCAAACTTTTAGATAGCCTATCAATTTATTTGAGTTGCCCACTGCTGGGTTTGATTTATTTTTCCCAAATTTCTTGATATTTTTGCCATACCAAGCAGTTTTTTTTTTTTTTTTGCCCGGATTTACTGTTCTTCACTTGGACAGTCTACTTCTAGTAGCTCTGGGGTGCTTGATCCGGCTGGGTTTGTGTCGATCTCTCCCTTGGGTTTTTGATCCACAATCCCGGCTGTCCAAATCGTAACAGGAGTTGAAGTGGGTTCGATTATTTTGGGGTGAAAAGTAGTGGGCAGCTATTTTTGTGGGTAAAGGTTTGATCTTTTGGGCAGATTTAATCTTTTCGAGGGATTTTCTTAGTGGGTTTCTTGTGGGCTTAGTAGTACACCTCGATAGATTATTGCCCATGAAAGATTCGAGGCTTTTAGGAGTAATCCAATGGATTCCAGTGGTGATCGCAAGTTAACGATTCGGTTTTCTTATTTGCGTTTAACTTCGTTTCAAAGGTATAACCTTTATGTTTTCCACTTTTAATTAAAGATCCAATCATTGTGCGTTGTTTGTCGATTTAATAAATTAAATAAGTATAAGCCTAGATCCATTCAGGGGAAAATGAATTTGAGCCTGAGCTCTGTCGAAAGTTTCTGATTCTAAAATGCATTGAACGAAAGTGAGGTTTTCGATTTAGCCCGGGCTTGTACTGTTTTCCTTCAGAAGGCCCGACTGTGGCTAAAGCTTGCTTTTTTCTTTGGAATAGCTCAGAAGGAATGTAAACATGATGCTTCATGTTATAGATCCACCGAAATTGCTGAAAACTTTGAGGCAAGATCTGGAGTATGATATCGACCTGGGTTTCCCCGTCAATCTTTTCTCCCAATATCTCAATCTCATTGAAGTCACTAATCATCTCGAGTACATGATAACCCACAGACATGCCCTCTGGCATCTGGCTAGTCATTAGCTTTCGCATGACTACTTGCCTAGCAGCTCTGCCTTCTTGACCAAACATCTTCTTTAGGTTTGCCATAATGTCAAAAGTAGAGTTCATTGACCAATGCTGAAGCTGCAATGCATTCGACATGGAAGTCAGAGTGCAACATCTAGCCATCCCATCAGCCTTCTGCCACTTTTGATAGGCTTCAGTATGCTCAGGAGGAGATTCATCCTGAAAGATTATCTGCCCAGGCCTAGCCTGAAACTCACTTTCGTGCTACGCATTCCAGAATCGAAATCTCTAGCCAGGCCTAGACGCTAGCACAATCGCTATTCCAACCCTTGCTTGAAATAACATTGCGCAGGATCATGGTTTGTACTTATTCAATTTATCACACAACAATTAAATTCTTAATTAAAAGCGGAAGAATAAAAATTACCTATTGAAGCGTTTACTCAGGTGATTCTCTTGTATGCCTCAAGACTTTGTTCGTATGTTGTGTGGGCAACAATCCAATGAACAATTAATCAACTAATCACCATAATCCACCTGCTGGAAAAATTTCAGCACTACCGCACCTGGCACGTACAATCCACGTACTGCCTTGAGAGAGAAAGCCACACAAGCGGCCCCAAAATTGAGAAAATTCGGTCGGCCTTAAGGCTTGGGAAATCTCAGTTTTAGAGAGAGAATTTTTCTCTCTCTAGGATTTTCTCTCTCTAAGTTTTCTTGTCTTGAAACTTATGAATTGTATATTGTGTAATAGCTAATCCCTTATCTATATATAGAGTTACAAGAGAGACCCCAAGTTGATTTAGGATTGGCTTTCCTACTGGATTTCTATTTCCTTCAATCCTATTCCTGAACTAATACACATCCAACTGATACAGGGATTCACTTATCCCAATCCAGTTCCTAGTATGATTCACAACCAACTGACACAAGGATTAATTCATTAAATCTACATTTGTCAATAACCCAATATATAATTAATCGTACCACTAACGGATTAATTATGACACTACATTCCTATGCCAGAATTGCTTTCAGAACAACTTAATTAATTTATTCTTAATCTCCCCACATCAAAGATATAGTGCTCGTTAATTTATTAATTTACTGATAAATTAATTAATTAACTTCTTTATTTCCAAGACTAGTACCACTCGACCTTTTTACTATACCGGACATAAGTCCACCAGCTAGTTTAGTATAATAAACATAACGAGCTCATCTCGGGAGCACCATAACCCCGGACGCACCGGTACATGGTTTCCTTTCGACAAGTAGTAGCACACCAAGTAACTAAACACGTGCACCCAACGCACCGAGACTATTGGCCACAATTGACCTCACCCATTGGCAGATCAAAGTACACTATGTCTAATCCTCATGCCCGCTCAAGTCTAGGGATTAAGAGATAGAATACTAAGAATGATTTGTCTATTAAATCAGTATAAGACAAATTATTCTAAATTGTCAAGTTCAATACGCCCTGGGCATATCTATATAATTCAATCAGTTTAGACAAACCAATTATCCGAATCACATAATAACCTAAACCGACAGTTTGTCCAAAGCTGTCTCGGTTACGAACCTCATTTATATATTATGTCTTTTAACCAATGATGAGATCTACTATGTCACACAAGACACCTCATCATCTAACTACATAATATAAATGGACAAATAATGCATAACAAAATATAACCAAAATATTAATCGATATATTAACTGGGAAAATGTACAATACAAGCATAGCTTATGTATTCAACTGTAACACATCCATAGGCTTATCTGGGCATACTTCAGTGAGAACGTACTTGCACTGCCTAGCCATGAGGACAATGTCCAAATCACGTTTCCAGTTGATATAATTTGACCAGTTAACTTGTTCTCCTTTTGTGTGACAAATATTGTATTAAACGCCATATCGAAAACGGAAAAAATAAATAGTAAAGTTCCAATATTCTTTTTCGTAAATATTGATATCCTCAAAAACAATATAATCCCCCATTGACATCTCTCACACCGGGATTAACGTAGGTTACACGGGTGAACATCTACGCTAAGCCACATTCGTTCGAGAAGAACCAAAGTTCATTAATTTCACTACCTGACTAACGATCTTATGATCAATGAAATTAATAGTCAATGATTTTTGACATACACATAAATAGTGTAACCTCACAGGAGGAATACTATAAATAATACACGATGTGTATGCCATTACGTGCCTTCTAAGTTTGTTACTTAGGATACTAATGTACCTCAGCCGAGAGGGTGTCGCAACTTTCTCTAATTAAACTCACTATAGTCATCCCTTTAGAAATTCAATCTAGTGATATCTGTGATTGAAGACCTGTTCGCATGGAGGAAATCTCTACTGCCAACTCGTAAGTCTAACCACATCACATATGAATTCGTAATGGAGGCCATGGGGATATTTACCAACCCGCTCCCACTTAGATTTTTAAGTTTGAGGATTTTTACGTTTTTACATGCAATACATTAACTATGGATATTTACACCCATAAAACCGTTGGAGTTTTAATATGTAAATAATCTACCTTTGTTAATTGCACTTATAAAACCAACATGCAATATCTTAACTTTGGTTATTCACACCTATTAAAACCGTTGGAGCTTTAATATGTGCATAATCTACCTTAGTTAATTGCACTCATTAAAAAAACTGGTTTGTTTTCGCCTATGCATAAAACTAAAACACACAAGCAACGAAAAGAACATAAAATGGGAAATAAATGCATAATTAAACATTTCCCGACTATTATGGCCTTCTCTATCGTTGCTTCCTTTGAACGCCTTGTTGACACGTCCCGTCGTGTCACTCCCACCCGTTATAAGGACCCTTAGAATTTATCTAGTTCTTCTCGATTTACTACGTAATTAGGAATCACCCAAAATTACAGCAAAACCAAAAACCATAAATTCACTTTGTCTATAACGACTCGTTATTTGGTTCCTCCTAATTCGTCCGGGTTTTCTCAATTTACCCAAAATTATGATAAATCAAAACCCATGAATATGAGTTACCCACAATAACATCTTTATCATTTTACATAAATTCCTATATACAAAGACGTTTTATAGGAATTTAAAGACGACAACATTAGATTAAATCCTACTACAAGATTTATCTAATCTTACACGGCTTCCAGCTCGTGGTTGTTACTATTATAGACATTTTCATTCAAAAACAAAATGAGCCCAGACATGTCCCAGGGTTTATGAATGAAAAATAAATATACCATAATAGCCGGGAATTAATAACCACCTGTTTAACGTAATGACAAAAATAATAATGTCAAAACAAAGTCGTGTAATAAATCAAACAAGTATAAAGCCAAAACACTCACTCTGATACCAATTTCAAGGAAATAGAACAAGCCCAGGCTAAATAAAAAATCTCACTTTCGTGCTATGCATTCCAAAATCGGAGACTTTCGACACGGCTCAGGCTGAAATTCATTTCCCCTGAACGGATCTAGGCTTATACTAGTTCAATTTATTAAAAAGATGTTCAAAGATTAAATCTTTAATTAAAGCGGAAGGATTAAAGATTATACCTTTGAAGCGAAGTTCCAAGCAATATAGAAAACCAAAGTTGGAAAATCCTGCTATTTACCGCCCATGACCAATCACGAGAAAATCCCGATAATGACTCCGTTTCCACCCCAAAATCGTGTGGGTGATTATCCACAGGGTAGCTAAGACACTAAAGAAGAAATACCAAAAAGACCCACTGTGAAAAACTCGTCAGATCCGCAGCAGATCGTTGCCCGACTATCAACCTCTTATTTACCGCTTGCTGCAAAAACAAAGTTTTTAGCACAAATTCCACACAAAATCCCAAGGATAACTCCAAAAAACCTCGAACTTGGGTGGGAAAGTAACTATGAGGTGGCTAAAGGCACTAGAAAAGAAATCCAAAGAAACCCACTTCAAGAAACTCACAATTCCGAAAAAGAGATCTAGCCCGGGAAATTGATTCTAATATGAAAACTCACACCGCCTTAATAAAACTTCGAGGGTAAGCTATTTGCTCATAGATATAGACTTTGGCGAAAAAAAAGGAATGAGCCAAAGGATCAATGCAACAAATAAACAAAGCCCACTATGAGAATGCACAAAAACGGCGCTGAAAAATCCAATAAACGCAAGCGGCGTTAACTGCCCGGAAAAAGAGCGGCGAACAGAATTCTCGAGCGGCGTTTGAACTTCTAGGAGGTGGTCTTGGGCTTCTAGAATCATGGGCTAAGTTTATCGAACAAGAAAGATCGCAAACCGACTTTGAAAAAGAATTCTCAATAAGGAAGAAAGAATTCTCTCTCTAGGCTTGTCTTTATCACTCTAAGGCATTTGCCTACAAGGTTTCTAATGTCTTCAAATGTGCCTAACATTAGCTATTTATAGGGAGCACCTTAGGAGACCTAGTAGACTTTTGAGTTGGGCCTTAGTGTTTGACTTTCGTTGATCCCTTAGTCTTCCTTAGACTAGTCAACTCCAATCGAGCCTTTCGAATTAATTTCTTAACTCAATTCGTTAATTTAATTTAATCAAACCCTTAGGATTAATTAATTAAATATGAATTAATTTCTTAATCCACTTAGTCAATTAAATATTAATTAAACCTTTCAGATTAATTAATTCACTTTGTCGATTAGTCAAACGCATAATTAGTCGTACCACTAACGGACAAATTATGGAACTACCACTCAAAAACTACTTTACATCACGCTCACTTTATTATTTCTTTAACTCCCCACATCAAAGATCTAGTGCTCGTCAGTTCATCAATTTACTGACAAATTAATTCACCGACTTCTTGGTATCCGAGATTAGTACCACTCGACCTTCTTATTATACCGGACATAAAGTCCACTGGCAGGGTTTAGTATAATAAACCTTACGAGCTCATCTCGGGAGCACCATCAACCAACAAACCGGTACATGGATTCTTCCGACTAGCAATGGTACACAAGAAGCTAAACACCGCATGCCCAACTTACCAAGATTTAGGCCTCAATTGACCGCACCCTTTGGCAAATCAAAGCCTACGATATATAACTCTCATGCCCGTCTCAATCTCAGGATTAAGAGATTAGAATACTATGACAGAATTAACTACACCGATCATTACAAGTTAATTCTATCAATAATTGGTTGTGCTTAATATGCCCTGGGCATATCCGTATGATTTAATTAGTCTAGACAAACTAATTTTCAAATCACACGATAACCTATAATGGTAGTATGTTCAGACTATTTCAGTTACGAGCATTCTTTTTATATATCAATACTTTAACCAATAACGAGATATATTGTGTCTTTTTCACACCTCGTTATCTAATTCTATTATATAATAGAATACTGTCATACTGAAGCATAAATGATATGTCAACTGTGGATATTAGTTTTTTATACAAGCAATAGCTTTTCTGTATTCAAAACTAACAATCATCTCAAAGACGAGATTTCTCACAGGAGTCCCCTTTTTCATCTTAGTAGTCATGAGCTTGCTTATAGCCACTTGACTAGTATTCTGACCTTGATGTCTTAACATCTCTATGAGATTTAACGTCATCTCTGAGGCAGTAAGCATTGACTGATGCTGATGTTGCAAAACATTCAACGTAGAAGCCAAAATGTAACAACACCACATCTCATTAGCTTTTCTCCACCTTTTATATGATTCTCTTTGTTCATCAGTGGATTCATCAGTAGGTACAGGAGAACATGGTTCTGTGAGCAAAAACTTGTATTGTTCAGCCGTTAGGATAATGTCGAAATTGCGTTTCCAATCAATGTAATTTTGACCATTCAGTTTGTTCATTTTCAATATCAAAGCTAAAGGATTAAACGCCATATCAAAAACTGTAAATAAATAAATAGAAAATGTTTCAGCATATATGAAAATTTTGAATTTAATATTGTAAATTTCCTCAAAACAATATTTAAATCCACTGACATCTCGTTCACCGGGATTTACACAAGTCACGTTAGTGTGAATGTTTACGCTAATCAACATTCATTCGAGAAGAAGCAAGTTCATTAATTTCACCATCTAACCAAGCGATCTATTGATTAATGAAATTAATAGTCAGTGCTTTTGGTCGTACAAAATAAGCAGCGTAATTTCGATGGGAGGAATACTACAAACAGTACACTAAGTATGTTGCCATTACGTGACTTCTAAGCTTGTTACCTAGGATAGTGTGCCTCAGATGAAGAGGGTATCACATTCTCCCATTTAACTTTCTATAGTCATCTTACTTAGAAATTCATTCTAGTGATCTTATGGATTAGACTCATGCGATATGGAGGACGGCCCTAATGCTAATCCGTAAGCCTACCCACAACACATATGAACTTGTAATGGTGGCCATGGGGATATTAACCAACCCGCTCCCACTTAGATTCTTAAAAATAGGGTTTTTCAAGTTGTAACATACAATTAACTATCCTAAGTTATAAGCAACATAAAACCAACATACTTTAATCATGCATTAAAAATAAAGCACAAAATTAAAGCATATAACCAACAATTAAAATGATAAAATGGGAAATAAATACGTAAAATAAATTTCTTGACTATAATGGTTTTAATCGCTTCCATCTATTGCCTTGTCTTCGTATCTCATCACGTCACTCTGATGGATTGAGTCTTAAAATCTGGATCTTGGATGTGACCTCGAAGAAAGGGCTGCATGCAGCAGCTGAGCTGTTCGCACAGCCCTAGCTGCATGCAGTAGCCCCTGCATGCACACTACGCACCGCGCTGCAGTGTTGCTCTTGGCACCGCCACTGCTACCGCTGGCGGCCTTTATCGGAGATCCATCACTGGCACCACCAGTGCCTCATGCTGTCTCTGTTATTCTACTTCACTCCCACTAGCTATTTGGTCTTCTTGCGGTTCGCCTGGGTTTTCTCAGATTTATACGTAATTATTGGAAACACCCAAATTACGATAACCTTGAAACCTACAAATCCAAGTTGCCCACAACGACGTCTTCACTATTACATATTTTCCTAATTACAAGGCTAAATTTGTCTAGGAAAATAAAAAAGACAAATTACATAGAAAAATCCTTCTAGAGATTTCATGTCATCCTACATGGCTTCCAGCACGTGGTTTTACTATTACAAGCATTCATATAAAAAACCATCCGGACATGTCTCAGAGTTTAACTAAACATATAAACACAAACCATAATTACTGGGATAAATGAAAAACATGCATATAAAAAACCATGCAATAAATTGAATAAAGCAAAGCAAAAACCTTAGCTCTGATACCAATTGAATGAATTATCTTTCCGGGCCCGGTTAAAAATCTCACTTTTGTGCTACACATTCCAGAATTAGAGATTCTCAAGCAAACCTGAATGCTCATGTAATACAATTTAAACCCTTTTGCAATACCAAATGAGCACCGGACCTTAGTTTCACTTTATTTGATTCATAATTCTAATTAAAATGGAAGGAAAGAATTGACCTTTGAAGCGTGTATTCAAGGATTTGCTTATATGACTCTGAGATGCGTCTGGAAACTGTGTGGGTAGTTATACACCAAACGAGCAGACCTACAAAACAAAATCTACACAAAATTCTGCCAAAAAAACCAGCCCATTGCCACTGTTTTGCGCGTGTACCTCATGTGCCGCCACCGACTCCTACACGTCGAACCGTTGAACCCCACGTACAACTGCCAAACAAGAATTCTGACCGCCGCTGCTGTCTTTGAGTCCAAGTCGCCAATGGTTCAGAAGAAAACCAACTTCGAGTGAAAATTCCTTTTGAATTCTCTCTCTAGATTTTCTCTCTCTAGTTTTCAAGAACTATGAAACTTATGAAGTGTATTGTGTCTTGCTAATCTCTTGTCTATTTATAGAGTTACAAAGGAGACCTTAAGTGGGCTGGAGTTAAGCCTTCTTGTTGGGATTTGGATTAACTAATTTCCTAATCTTAATTAGTTTGCAAATCCAATTAATTTCTAAATCCAATTAGTTTCCAAATCTAAGTAGATTACCTAATCCAATTAGATTTCCTAATTCTTGGATTTTGTAATTCTAATTGAACTTAAAGGCTTAGATAATTAATTTCACCTTGTCAATTTACTAATTAACCATTAGGATTAATTTAATTAAATAATTAGTTTTACTTTATCAACTAACCCAAAACATAATTAATTGTACCACTAACGAATTAATTATGGAACCACTACTCAAACCAAAATTGCTTCCGTAACCACTAAAATGATTTATTCTTTATTTTTTCCAGGCCAAAGATATATTGCTCGTCAATTTATTAATTTACTGATAAATTAATTTATCGACTTCTTACACTCCGAGACTAGTACCACTCGACCTTATTATTATACCGGATATAAGTAAACCGATCGAGTTTAGTAAAACAAACATTTCAAACTCATCTCGAGAGCACCATCAACCCGGACGCACCGGTACATGGTTTCTTTTGACTCGCAATGACACACCAAGCAACAAACACACGCATCCAACCTACCGCGACTATAGGCCTTAAGCGACCACACTCTTTGGTAGATCAAACTACGCAATGCTCAATCACCGTGCTCGTTCTCATCTAGGGATTAAGAGATAGAATACTAGGATCAAATAGTCTATCAAATCAGTACAAGACAATTCATCCTAAATAGGTCTTGCTCAATATGTCTCGGACATATCTATACGATTTAATTAGTTTAGACAAACCAATCTCAAAATCACTTAATGACTTAAACCAATAGTATGTTCAAACTATCTCAATCACGAACCTAGTTTATGAAGGAAAACTGAGCAAGCCTGGACTAAATCGAAAACCTCACTTTCGTGCAATGCATTCCACAAAAACCTCAAATTAGTTTACACATGAACGGATCTAGACTTATACTTATTTAATTTATTAATCAGGACACAAAAGATTCGATCTTTAATTAAAGTGGAATGTTTAAAGATACTACATTTTGATGCGAAGTCCCTTGCCAAAAGAAAAACCAATTCTTTGTTGCGATTCCAATAGAAATCCAATTGATTCTCCAAGAACACTTCGAATATTGCGTGGGAAATAATCTATCGAAGCTTACTTGCTTAGCCCACGAAAACCCACTAGAAAAATCACTCGATCAAAATCAAAATCTGCTCGAAAAACTGATTAAACAGTCCACATGCTGATTTCTTCTGCCGCAAGCTAGTCGCCCAGTCCAGCCGGGAAAACCCTGAACAGATCGGCTCTAAAGGCTCAACCTTTGGCCACGATCTGGACAAGCTATGCTGCGGATCACCAAGGAGAGATCAAAACACAGCAAGGCCTGGATCAGCACCCCAAAGATATCACCTTGAACCTCTCCTAAATTACCACCAGCGGCTGGATAGAAATTGAAGAAAACCCGGCGGACTGCTTGAATAAACTGGCGGAATCAGCAAAATAAAACGGGCAGAGGTTTAATCTTCGAGCTTTGATTTAATTCGAGGAATGAGAAAACTTGTTCGACTTCGAAAGAAGACTTCAAGAAGAAGAAATTCTCTTTCTAGAACTTTTCTCACTCTAAATTGTGCAAGACTTGTCTTGCAAGATTTTTCTTAGCTTTCTTTGGTCTCAAGTTATTCTATTTATAGGAGCTCGATTGAAGACCTAATGGGCTCTCGATTTAGGCCTTAAAATTTGACTTTCGTTGACCGCTAAGTCTTCCCGACTAATCAACTCCAATTGACCCTTTTAAATTAATTTATTTAATCCACTTTGTTAATTTAATTTAATCAAACCCTTAGAATTAATTAATTCAAAATAGAATTAATTTCTAAATTCACTTTGTCGATTAAATATTAATTAAACCTTTTGGATTAATTAATTTACCTTGTCGATTAGTCAAATGCATAATCGGTTGTACCACTAACGGACCAATTATGGAACTACCGCTCGAAAACGACTTTATATCGCGCCATTATATTTTATTCTATCTCCCCACATTAAAAATCTAGCGCTCGTCGGTTTATCAATTTACTGACAAATTAATTCACCGACTTCTTGGTTTCTGAGATTAGTACCACTCGTCCTTTTATTATACCGAACATAAAGTTCACTGGCCGGGTTTAGTATAATAACCTTACGAGCTCATCTCGGGAGCACCATCAACCCGGTGAACCGGTACGTGGATTCCTCCGACTAGCAACGACACGTAAGAAGCTAAACACCGCATACCCAACCTACCGAGGTATAGGCCTCAATCGACCGTACTCTTTGGCAAATCAAAGCATACGATATCCAACCCTCACGCCCGTCCCAATCTCGGGATTGAGAGACGGAATACTAGGACCGAATTGACTATGCCGATCAGTATAAGTCAATTCTATTCAAACTGGTCGTGCTCAATATGCCCCAGGCATATCCGCGTGATTTAAACTAGTTTAGATAAACTAATTTCTAAACCACACAATAACCTATACTGATAGTATGTTCAGACTATCTTGGTTACGAGCATACTTTTTATATATCAATACTTTAACCAATAACGGTATCTACTATGTCTGTCCACACCCCGTTATCTAGTTCTATGATATAAAGGAACAAATTTATACCGAAACAAAATGATATGTCATATGTGGATATTAGTTTTTGATACAAGCTATAGCTTTTCTGTATTCAAAACTAACAGTTTATATATCAAGACTTTAACCAATAATGAGATCTATTGTGCTACACCCAACACCTCACTATGTAGTCTCTAGATATAAATAGACAACATATGTAAAACATAAAACATATAACTGAAACATTTAACTCGATATATAATACCAAGAAATAGTTTTTCACACAAGAAAAGCTTTTAGTATTCAAAACTAACAGTAACATGTCTAGCTGGAGACTCTAAAGTTCAAAGTGCTTCTTTGGAGGCAACCCAAACAATTTTATGACTTTTTGCTTCATTTTCTGTATTTTAGGTTTTTGAATTTTTCAAATACAAATTTGTAATATGTTCTTATTAGATTTGTGAGAATATTTATTTGGAGCATGTGTAGATATTGTAGGTGTAGGTTTTAGCAAGATTGGATGGAGCAAAATGTGAAGAAATCAAAATTTGGGAATTTTGTAAAAAATCCTATGACGAGTGCCCAGGCAGCGCCTGTGTGACACCGAGCATCAGACGGTATGATGACACCATGCCATCTTGACGCTATCAGCAAAGGCGTTATCAGCAGCGCCTTAGTCAACACCCTGTTGCAGCCTAGGCGACGAAGAGGCGACATGAAGGTTCCATGCCTTCACTTGATGAAAATGATTTTATAAGGAAAAAACGGGCAGTGTAAGGGCTGCATCCTAATCACCGCCTAGATGCACAAAATTTTTTCCCCAAAGTCGCTCATCAAACTGAGCTTCAATCCAATCCATATAACAGGTTTTTCATTCTTAAATTCGTTAATCAAACTATTCCTTGCCTATAAACGAGTGAATTGAACCGATTGGATTGCTCCAAAATAACCTATTTTTGCACGAATCAAAGGTAAAAGTTCTATGGTTCATTGTTCTTCATTCCAAAATGTGATTTTCATATTTTACGATTTAAATGTGATTTAGTTAGATTAAGTATGATTGTTTATCCTTAAAAGAGTATGAGTAATATAATTCTAAGCTTGATTTATCCATTATGTTAATGCATTCGTTATTTAGTGAATTTGAGTTTCAAGAACATTTGGGATTTCACTTTATTGAAATAGAATTGTGTTAGCTCAAGTTTAGAACAATTGTGTATATGAAGGAGAATGTTTTGCATGATATGGGTGATCAAACAGCTGAGTAGAATGATTTTTAGAAATTTTGGTTAAAATCACATTAGGCGATATCATGGCGCTCTGCTTTACGGCAGCCCAGGTGCGATGACCTACAGGTTTCGATACCTGTATAACGCCAACCTCGGCGATGTCCTGGCTCCAGCACCTGTACGACGCCTAGGTGATTTCTGTAGCAAACCTAAATTTTCTAAATTCATTTCATAATTTTTTTAACATGCAGATTATTGCTAAAGTAAAGAATCTTGGACCAAGACAAGAGTAGGCAAATACCAGTAGACCACAGGAACCATTAAGGTTTACAAAATCTTTTGAAGATATTTTCAAAAAATAGGAGAAAGTAGAAACTGAGAGTGATGCTAGAGATGAAAGTGTATTAGGTGGATCTGAGGAATCTAAGGAACATAATAAAGTAAAACAGAACCTTTTAGAGCAAATACTTCCAGTGCAGAATCTCAACCGGCCGTGAGTTCATCTTCACAATCTGAGGAAGAAGAAGTTGTTTCACCAACAAGAAAGAAAGTAAAGAGAATTCACACAACCAGGGTGAATAAGCAACCTAGAAGCAGAAAAGAGGCTAAAGTAAGAATAGAAGAAAAAGAGCTTACCTTACAGAGAGGAATAAGTCGAAAAAATAAGTACTGGGAGATTATTTAAATAAATGATTGAGAGATGTTCATTCATTCTTCAGAGCTGGTCAATAAGAATTTATGCTGAGATTTTTATGCAGCTCTGTGGTTTAGAGAGTCCAACTAGACTATCACATTAAGAAAACAATGTTTGCTGATGTCGAAGGGATATCTGAATTCATTTATGAGAATAAAAGGGAAAGGATTACTAACAATGGACAAGCTTCTACAGAGAGAGGTAGATGATAAGGATTGGAGAAAATGCATCAGCCTTGTAGAACCTGGTCCATCTACATAGCAGCAAATGGTTTACAATGATTTCAATAGCAGAGCTAAAACCATTTACACATTCTTCAGGCATAATATCATTTCACAAAAAAACCAAAGAATAACTAAGGAAAAATTCTTACTATTGTTGGCCTTAATTTGGGCGATTTTATCTATTCTGTCATGCTCGATACTCTTAATGATAATGCAAATGCTGATTTGCCTTTTTCTTTATTAATACAGGACTACTGTTATGTTGTGCACATTATACCAAAAGGAAGAGATAGTGATGAGAAGCTGAGTAGGCCTATTGATGATAACACTTGCTAAGGTAGAGAAATAGAGAAAGAAAAGATAGTAGTTCAGGAGCAGCCAAGAGAGCAGAGTGAGAGGAACATACCCCATAGAGAAGCTAGTACCTCTACATCAGAACCATCTCTAAGGAATGTTATGGATCATATGGATATTATTATAGAAAATACGTAGGTGTTGATGGATAGAATGACTGCTCAAGAAGCATTGTGCAAGAAAATTCTAGAACCTCAACAAAGGTTAGAGCAGAAGATTGATTTGTAGGCACACTCTGAATCACAACCGCCTGCACCTCAGGAATATTCCAGGCGATCTAAGCATAGATAAAGAAAGAAGTTTGAAGATTCCTTATAACCATGAATTTTACCGACTTTAATGACAAATTACTACTTTATTTTGTTTTGTTTCATTTGGTTTTATTTTTGGATATTTGCTTTAAGTTTCCAGTTTTAGAATTGCTTGGTGTTTTCATTATGATTGACATGATTGAATGCTTTCAAATTTGAATGAAGGTGTGATTTTCAACTTAATCAGTTTTACTTGCTTTGAATATTTGTGACTTGAGTTTAATATTAAGTAAACAAGTTAAACTTGGGGTGTAATGCAAGAAAATTGCACATTCATACAGGAATACAATTATGGTATAAATTTAGCATGTTGAGTTGTGTTTAAATGATTAAATTACTGGATGGGTGAAGGATGTTTTTCAAAATTTTGTGATAGGCGACATGAAGGCATCAAAACTTCACACCGCTTGCATTTGGCGATTCCAGGTGCCAACACATGTTAGGCACTGTCTGTGGCAATCGCCAGACGACAACACCTAGTTGACGCCATCATAAAAAAAAATCAAAATCACAAATTTTTTGTATTTTATTTTCTTAATTTCACTAATTCTTTGCAACTTTTCAGGGCATATTAAATTCATGAATAAAGTAGGAGAATGATGAGCTTATAATGGATAGAGTGGAGGCTTATAGATCATATGCTATGGGTTTTCTCTATACAAAGGATTTACAACAAGAGTTTGAGAATCCTTACCACTATTACTTTCTTACTACATTTTGTTGACACTTTTACGATTTAATTATTTTTTTTTTTTTGCTTTGGTGTGTTTATTTTTATGTTTTTAATTAAAGTGTAATGATTTACATTGGGTATTTGACTAACAGTATATGGGTATGAGCTTAATTTTGATAAGTAATTCTAAAGAAAAAGAAATTGGCACCCCATTTTCCCACTTTTATTTTGTTTTGATACATTGAGGAAAATGTATATCTTAAGTGTGTGTGTGTGTGGGGGGGGGGGGGGGGGGGTTGGGGGAGGGGATAACATAAGCTATTATAAGTCCTTATGCTTGCTAATTGAGAAACTAGTAGTGAAGGCGAGTCCATTTTGCGGTTAATTTTAAAAAATTTGCTCTATTTTGGATTTTGATTAAATTTTTTTAAAACAAAAGGACCCCTTCAAGCTAGTTTTGTGCATTTGCATTGCATGATTGGTGAAAATATGATGGAAATGGTTAAGTATTAATACGTATGATGTGAGTTCTTAGTTAACATCTTGAGATGTAATCACATTTCAATCCTTGTTTTATGTGAGCATATTTGAGCCTTTATAAAGCATATCTTATTTTATTGATAATATTTCTTTGGTTGTGTGATTTTTCTTGCATGAATGATTGAATCTATAACTTGACTTTAGCATGCATATCAAGACCTTTTACTTGTTTGTGATACATTGAAGTGATGAAGACAATTATTTAGCTTTTGTTTTTACCTTTTCTTTGCTTTACATTACCTATAATCATCTTTATTCCCTTAGGTATCACCAAGTTAGGCCCTATCTTTTTCTTTGTTTTCTATTTTGTCTCAATAAGCTAACTTGAGCCTTTTTCCATGTTAAGCCTTTTTTTTTTGGAATCTTAAAGAGTTTGTATGAGATTGGATATGGAAATGAAAAATAATTGATGGATTCTATGTTGTCAGTTTTCAGTTTTTTGTAGTTTTTAAAAGAAGAAAAGAATTTAAAAAAATTAAAATTATGAAGAAATAAGAATGGGGAAGTAAATGACATCTAAGCCTTAAATTTCCATTAGTAGTTGATAAAACATCCAATTAGTACAAATATCTTTACAATAACTACAATTTTCAAGCCTTCACAATTCTTGTCCTTTGCCAATTTTCTTTTCCCCTTTTCTGTTAGTTTTGAATACTAAAGCTTTGCTTGTATGAAAACTATTTTCTGGTTTATATATCGATTGAATGTTTTGTTGGGCTTAAATACTAAAGCTTTGTTTGTATTAAATTATTTTTTAGTTTAATATATTGTTTAAATGTTTTAGTTAAATTGTTTATATGTTTTTACATATGTCATCCATTTATATTATGTAATTAGATGATGAGGTGTCGGATGTAACACAGTGTTAGTTTTGAATACAGAAAAGCTATGGCTTGTATCAAAAACTAATATCCACATTTGACATATCTTTTTGTTTCAGTATTAAATTTGTTCCATTATATCATAGAACTAGATAACGTGGTGTGGAAAGACATAGTAGATGTTCACTGAGGAGTGCCCCCTAAGCCTAGCGATGATGCCACCCATGAACAGCAAGAGCCATATACGAGGTGGCAGAAGGCTGATGAGATGACCCGGTGCTACATCTTAGCTTCTATGTCGAGTGTACTGCAGCACCAGCATCAGTTGTTTACCTCAACCTACGATATGATGCTCAACCTCAGGGAGATGTTTGGACATCAGGGCAGGGTAGCTAAGCAGTTAGCTATGAGGAAACTCATGAAAGCTAGGATGGCTGGAGGAACTTCAGTGAGGGATCATGTATTGGACATGATGAGATGCATCAATGAGATCGAGGTGTTGGGAGGTGATATTGATGGAGAGACCCAGGTCGATATCATCCTCCAGAGCTTGCCCCCTAGTTTTGAGTAGTTTTGGTTGAACTATAATATGGGCAAGCTCTCATATTCACTTCCCGAGCTTATGAATGCATTGATGTCTGCTGAGGGCCTCTTCACAGAGAAGAAGCAAGCCTTGGATACTGTTGGTCCCTCAGGTTCCTCTGCTGGGCCCAAAGCCAGGGAGCACAAAAGGAAGAGAGGCCAGAAAGCAGTAGCTGATCATAGACCCAAGGCGAGCATTGCCAAGAAGCATAAGCCGAGAGGCAAGTGCTACAGATGTGGTAAGGCGGGACATTGGAAGAAGGATTACCAGAAGCCTCGAGGTATGTGTAAAGTTTCCCTAGTTACCGAGATGTGTTTATCGGCGATTCCCACAGATACTTGGTGTGTGGATTCAGGAGCCATTGATCATGTTTGTAATTCTTTGTATAGGTTCCAAGTGACCCAGCTGCTTAGAGAGGGAGAGTTGCAGGTCTACCTTTGGGATACCACCAGAGTTTCTGTTGTTGCAGTGGAAGTTTTATGTCTTTATTTTTCAGACTCAGTTTTATATTTAAAGGATTTTCTTTTTGTACCCAGTTTTCGGAAAAACTTGCTTTCAGTTTTGAGACTTTTATTGGATGGTTATAAGTGTGTTTTTCCTGATAATCCTATTTTTATAAGAAAGAACCAGAGGCTTATATGTTCCGGTACATTAGTTGACAATCTATTTTCAATCAAGACAAACTCCCCAGTTGTGCACAACACTGAAACTAGTAACTCATCACTGAATTATAATAAGAGAAAAGTGTCTTCTTCTTTGAATCAAACTTATCTTTGGGACCTGAGACTAGGTCACATTAACCTTAGTAGGATTCAAAGGTTGGTCAATAATGGGTCTTTGGACTCATTAGATATTGTCAGTTTTCCTACTTGTGAGTCCTGCATGGAGGGTAAAATGACCAAGAGGCCTTTTAAGGAAAATGGGTATCGGGCCAAAGAGGTTTTAGAGCTGATTCAGTCCAACTTGTGTGGGCCTATGTCAGTTCAAGATAGAAGTGGTTATGAGTATTTCGTGACATTCACAGATGATTAGTCTAGATATGGATACATATACCTGATGTGCCACAAGTCAGAATGCTTTTGCAAGTTCAAAGAGTTTAAGGCTGAGGTAGAGAACCATCTGGGTAAGAGTATCAAGACCCTGCAATCTGATCACGGTGGTGAATACCTCTCTAGTGAATTTAGGTCATATTTTTCAGAGATGGGTATTCAGTCCCATTTATAGACTTAAGCAAGCATCCAGATTGTGGAACATCCATTTTGACGAGGTTATCCAGTCCTATGGATTCACTCAGTGTCTGAATGTGCAGTGTGTTTATCGCATGCGTGATGGTGATATGGTGGTGTTCATCGTACTTTACGTAGATGACATCCTTCTGATTGGTAACAGTAAGAAGGTGTTGTCAGATGTAAAGGCGTGGTTGTCCAAATAGTTTGACATGAAAGATTTTGGAGAGAGTGGACATATCCTTGGGATTAAGATTATTCGAGATCGTAGGAGACATTCACTGACTCTCTCCCAGACATCCTACATAGACACGATTCTGGCCCGTTTTAACATGCAGAACTCCAAGAGGGGTTCACTACCTTTCAGGTATGGAGTGCATTTATCAAAAGAGTAGTGTCCTAAGACTGCTGAGGAAATAGATGTCATGCAAGTGGAACCCTATGCTTCTACAGTGGGTAGCCTCATGTATGCTATGTTAAGTACGAGGCCTGATATTTGTTTTACCATTGGCATGGTGAGCAGATATCGGAGTAACCTTGGGAAGGCTCACTGGGAGGCAGTAAAATGCATTCTCAAGCACAGGATGAGAGATCATATCCTATTTTATAGAGCACCGGAGCTTGTACCATTGGGTTACACAGATTTGGACTTTCAAGGTGATATGGACATGAGTAAGTCTACCTCTGGGTTTGTGTTTACTCTATGAGGTGGAGGCAAAGTATGGCAGAGTGTCAAGCAAAAATGCGTGACGGACTCCACCATGGAAGCTGAGTACATTGCCGTATTAGAGATAGCGAAAGAAGTTGTATGGCTCCGGAACTTCCTGGTGAACTTAGATGTGGTTCCTGAGTTGCCTAGGTCTATCACAGTTTACAGTGATAACAATGGTGCAGTTGCTAACTCAAGGGAACCACGAGCTCACAAAGCGAGAAAACACATAGAGTGCAAGTACCACCCGATACGAGAGATCGTAAAGAGGAGAGACATGACCGTGGCCAAGATAGCATCAGATGACAACCTTGCAGATCTTTTCACAAAGACATTGACCCCAAAGGTCTTTGAGGGACATGTGGAGGACATGGGAGTCAGATTCTTGAGGGAGCCATGTGAGTGTGCTTAAAGGTGTTCTGTAGATTTCATTATGACAATAGTGTAATAGCGGGTTGGACAGTTTTTGTACTTCTTAGCATAGCTTTGAGTATTAGTGGGAGATTGTTAGTTTTGAATACAGAAAAGCTATGGCTTGTATCAAAAACTAATATCCGCAGTTGACATATCATTTTGATTCGATATTAAATTTGTTCCATTATATCATAGAACTAGATAACGGGGTGTGGAAAGACACAGTAGATACCGTTATTAGTTCAAGTATTGGTACATAAAAAGTATGCTCGTAACTGAGATAGTCGGAACATACTATCGGTATAGGTTATCGTGTGGTTTGGAAATTAGTTTATCTAAACTAATTAAATCACACGGATATGCCCGGGGTATATTAAGCATGACCAGTTTGGATAGAATTGACTTGTACTGATCGGCGTAGTCAATTCGTAGTATTCAGTCTCTAAATCCCGAGATTAGGACGGACGTGGGAGTTAGAAATCGTATGCTTTGATTTTCCAAAGAGTGCGGTCAATTGAGGCCTATACCTCGATAAGTTGGGTATGCGGTGTTTAGCTTCTTATGTGCTATTGCTAGTTGGAGGAATCCATGTACCGGTTCACCGGGTTTATGGTGTTCCCGAGATGAGCTCATAAAGTTTATTGTACTAAAATTGGCAGTGGACTAATTATGTGTTTGACTAATCGATAAAGTGAATTAATTAATTCAAAGGGTTTAACTAATTTCATTGGCAAAGTAGGTTATTGGAAATAATCCTATGGGTTCGATTAAATTTAATTAACGAAGTGAATTAAGAAATTAGTTCAAAAGAATTGATTGGAGTTGATTAGTCTAGGAAAGACTAAGCGGTTAACGAAAGTCAAATTAAAATGCCCAACTCAAAAGCCCACTAGGCCTCCTTAAGAGCTCCCTATAAATAGAAAGCTTAAGGCCAAAGAAACTTAAGAAAATCTTGCAAGACAAGTCTTGCCTCTTATAGTAATAAAGTTCTAGATAGATAACTTCTTCTTCTTGAAGTTTTCTTTCAAAAATGAACTTGGATTCTTACTTTATTGAGTTGGATTTTTCCTAGGAGATTAATTCTTTTTGCCCAGCTTTTAATTTGGATTTTCGCCAGATTTCTTGTGCTGCCGCCAATCAGATTTTCCGGTGTCACCGTCCAGCAGTTTTTCTTGCAATCTCACTTGGATATTGGTGCATTTGATTCTGGTTTTGTTGCGTTGATCTCACTCAGGTGATCCGCAATTGAACCTGTCTAGATCACGACCAAGGTCTGGTGTTTTTCAATCCGGTGTGGGTTTTTCCGACGGGTGGTGTTGAGCGCCGCAACAAGGCGGTTTAGTTTTCCGGGCAGGAAGTTTCTAATCAGATTTTTGGGCAAGTTCTAAATCCAATTTTAGGGATTTTCTTGATGGTATTTCGTGGGTCTTGATAACACACTTCGATAGATTATTGCCCACGCAATATTTGATGTTTCTAGGAGTTATCTTTAAGATTTCGGTGGTAGTCGCAAGCTACAGATTTAGTTTCCTTATTTGCATTGGACTTCGCTACAAATGTATAACCTTTAGACTTTTCGTTTTTAATTAAAGGTTGAATCTTTGTGTGTTGTTTAATAAATTAAATAAGTATAAGCCTATATCCGTTCAGGAGAAAATGAATTTGAGCCTGAGCATTTTCGAAAGTTTCCGATTTTGGAATGCATTGCACAAAAGTGAGATTTTTTATTTAGCCCAGGCTTGTTCTGTTTTCCTTCACATAGTAGATCTCATCATTGGTTAAAAGACATAATATATAAATTAGGTTTGTAAGCGAGACAGTTTTGGACACACTGTCAGTTTAGGTTATTATGTGATTCAGAAATTGGTTTGTCTAAACTAATTGAATCATATAGTTATGCCCGGGGCATATTGAACTTGACCATTTCGGATGATTTATCTTGTACTGATTTAATAGACTATTCATTCCTAGTATTATATCTCTAAATCCCTAGACTCGAGCAGGCATGAGGATTAGACATAGTGTACTTTGATCTACTAAATAGTGAGGTCATTTGTGGCCAATAGTCTCGGTAAGCTGGGTGCACTTGTTTAGTTGTTTGGTGTACTATTGCTTGTCAAAAAGAAACCATGTACGGGTGCGTCCAGGGTGATGGTGCTCCCGAGATGAGTTCGTTATGTTTATTATACTAAACCCAGCTGGTGGACTTATGTCCGGTATAATAAAAAGGTTGAGTGGTACTAATCTCAGATTATAAGAAGTTAATTAATTAATTTATCAGTAAATTAATAAATTAACTAGCACTAGATCTTTGATGTGGGGAGATTAAAGAATAATAAATTTAGTTATTCCGGAAACAATTCTTGTGTAGGATGGTAGTGCCATAATTAATCCGTTAGTGGTACGATTAATTATGTATTGAGAAATTGATAAAGGTAGATTTAATTAATTAAGTATTTAATTAATCCTTGTGTCAATTGGTTGTGAATCAGACCAGGAACTGGATTGAGGATAAGTAAATCCTTCTGTCAGTTGGTTGTGAATCAGTCCAGGAACTGGATTAAAACACAAACCCAATAGGAAGGCCAATCTTAAACCAACTTGGGGTCTCTCTTGTAACTCTATAAATAGACAAGAGATTGGCAATTCACATACACAATTCATAGTTTCATAATTCAAGAAACTTAGAGAGAGAATTCAAGACTTCTTCCTCGAACTCAGCTTTCTTCCTCAACGTTCGGGTAGCAGTACTTCCCAAACGGCGGCAGTTTCTTCGGGTAGAGATTTGTGGTGCATGGAGTCTGACCCGGCGGCGCGTGTAGATGAATTGGTTTTACTCGCGTGACGGCGGGTAGAGATTTGTTGAATTGCTGATCATTGGTTCGTTGCCCACACAATGTACGAGCTGGTCTTGAGTCATTCAAACGATCACCTAAGTACACGTTTCAATAGGTACTTCTTAAACTTCCACTTTAATTAGGAATTAATTGTTGCGTGGCAAATCGAACAAGTAGAAGCTAAGATCCTGCGCAATGTTTTTTCAAGCAAGGATTGGAATAGCGATTATACTAGAGTCTAGTCTTGGTCAAGAGTTCCGATTCTGGAATGCATAGCACGAAAGTTAATTTTTGACAGGGCCCAGGCAGATAATCTTTCAATTGGTATCAGAGCCTGGTTTTAGCTTT
This sequence comes from Knoxia roxburghii, assembly GCA_030378225.1. Taxonomy (NCBI): domain Eukaryota; kingdom Viridiplantae; phylum Streptophyta; class Magnoliopsida; order Gentianales; family Rubiaceae; genus Knoxia; species Knoxia roxburghii. The sequence goes on along the minus strand of CM059415.1, from coordinate 34,741,019 downwards.
GTGTTTGTTCGATTTGTTACATGGTTTTGTTTGCAGGTGGTTTAGAAATCCCGACTATTATGGTTATGTTTGTATGTTTGAATTAAACCCCGGGACATGTCCGGGTTTTTTTTTTTATGAATGCTTGTAATAGTAAAACCATGTGCTTAGGATTAGATCAAATCTGTAGTAGAATTTTTTCTATGTAATTTTTTATTTTATTTTCCTAGAAGCCTTGTAGTAGGAAAATTTTATATAATCGAAGGCGTTTGGTGGGCGACTTGATTTCGTGGGTTTTGGTTTATCATTTATTCATGGAAAACCAAGAAAACCCATAACGAATTACAAGAATACCAAATAACTAGTAGGAGTAGAAGACAAAAAACGGCGCAGGGGTGGCAGACGGAAAGCCAAGTATTAGATATTTCAGAATCTGGGGTTGTCCCGCAGATGTAGTTAAGGCAGATGCAGACAAGTTAGATGCAAGATTAGAGATAATGCTATTTGTAGGATATCCCAGAGGAATGAATGTTGGTTTATTCTATAGTGCTAAAGATCAGAAGGTGGTGGTTAGTACCAACACTCGATTTTAGAAAATGACTATATTCTAAACCATAAACCAAGTAACAAGATTGTGCTAGAAGAGTTTAAAGGATAGTCTAGAATTCCTGATGCACCAGTACAAGAAGATACATCATAGAATACTGCACGAGTTGTCACAGATGATGTAATTACACAGACTGCCTCGTCATAGTGGGAGGGTTGTCAGACAACCCAAGAGGTACGTGTACTTGGGAAAATCTTCCGATTTGGTCCCTTGCGCTCACAAACCTGACCTAGTTAACTACAATAAGGCAATCCAAGATAAAAATGTAGATACTTGGCAAAAGGCAATAATTACATTTCAAAGGCCCAAGAGCACAAGGTTTGTAAGCTTAAGAAGTTCATCTATGGACTTTAAGCAAGCATCCAAATCTTGGAACATCTAGTTTGATGAGATAATCCAGTCCTATAGGTTTACTCAGTGACCGGATAAGTATTGTGTGTATCGTAGACGTGATGGAAACTAAGTGGTGTTTTCTTGTACTTTATGTAGATGATATTCTTCTTATTGGGAACAGTAAGAAGGTATTGGCAGACGTAAATACATGGTAGTTCAGGCAAGTTTGATTTGAAGGATTTGGTAAAGGCTGGATATATCTTTGGGATCATGATTATTCGAGATCGTAGGAGATGTTCACAGACACTTTCTCAGGCTTCCTACATAGATAAGATTCTGTCTCGTTTTAACAAGCAGAACTACAAAAAAGGTTTTCTATCTTTCAGATACGGAGTGCATTATCTAAGGAGCAGTCTCCTAAGTAGATAAAAGCCATGAAGACAGTTCCATATGCATCTGTAGTAGGAAGTCTCATGTATGCTATGTTATGTATGAGGTTGATGTTTGCTTTGCCGTCGACATAGGTAGCAGATATTAGTGTAACCCAGGAAAAGCTCAAGTATTTCGCAGAATAAATGACCATTTTTTGGTCTATCAGGAGCAAAAGTTAGTTTTAATGGGTTCCACAGATTAAGGTTTCCAAAGTGATATGGACAAAAGGAATGTCTATCTCTGGGTTACGTGTTTACTCTGGAAGTGGAACCGTAGTATGGCGAAGTGTTAAGCAGAAATGCTTGGCAGACTCCACCATTGAGGCTTAATGCGTTGTCACATCAGAAGCAGCGAAGGAAGCAGTGTAGTTTAAGAACTTCATAGTGGATTTGATGTGATTCATGAGTTACACAGATTTATCATAGCTTATTGCAATAACAATATTGCAATGGGAAACTTAAAGGAACCACAAATCCACAAGGTGAGTAAACACATAGAGCGCGAGTACCACCCAATACGGTAAATTGTAAAGAGGGGAGACGTGGGTGGAGATAGTATCAGTAGACAACCTTGCAAATCCATTCACGAAAAACATTGACTGCAAAAGTCTTTGAGAACCACGTGAATGGCATGGGAGTTAGATACTTTGCTAAACCTTGATAGTTCTCTAGTTTTTGGTGTGACATAGGAATAAATGTATTAAGCTAGTTTTTATACTTCAGAGCATAGCTTTGAGTATTAGTGGGAGATTGTTAGTTTTGAATACTGAAAAGCTATAGCTTGTATGAAAAACTAATACCCACAGTTTACATATCATTAAGTTTCAGTATTAAATTTGTTCCATTATATTATAGAACTAGATAAAGAGGAGTGAAAAGACACAGTAGATCTTGTTATTAGTTAAAGTATTGATATATAAATAGATGCTAGCAACTGAGATAGTTTGAACATATTATCGGTATAGGTTATCGTGTGATTTAGAAATTAGTTTGTCTAGACTAATTAAATCATACGAATGTGCCCGGGGCATATTGAGCATGACCTGTTCGGGATTGAATTAACTTGTACTGATCGGAGTAGTTAATTCGAACCTAATATTCTAATCTCTTAATCCCTAGACTAGAGCGGGCACGAGAGTTAGATATCGTATGCTTTGATTTGCCAAAGGGTGCTGTCAATTGAGGCCTAGATCTCGATAAGTTGGGTATGCGGTGTTTGACTTCTATGTGTGTCGTTGCTTGTCGAAGGAATCCATGTACCGGTTCGCCGGGTTGATGTGCTCCCAAGATGAGCTCAAAAGGATTATCATACTAAACCTGGCCGGTGGACTTTATGTCCGGTATAATAAGAAAGTCGAGTGGTACTAATCTCGGATATCAAGAAGTCTATGAATTAATTTGTTAGTAAATTTATGAATCGACGAGCACTAGATCTTTTATGTAGGAAGATAGAAGAATAATTAAGTGAGCGCGGAGTAAATTCGTTTTTGAGCGGTAGTTCCATAATTGGTCCGTTAGTGGTATGACTAATTACGCGTTGGACTAATAGGGAAAGTGAATTAATTAATTCTAAAGGTTTAATTAATATTCAATTGACATAGTGGGTTATACGAAATAATCCTAAGGGCTCGATTAAATTTAATTAACGAAGTGGGTTAAGAAATTAATTTAAAAGGATCGGTTGGAGTTGATTAGTCTAGGGAACACTAAAAGAGTCAATGAAAGTCCAACATTAAGGCCAAACTCAAAAGCCGACTAGGTCTCCCTTGAAACTTTTTATAAATACTTAAAGTCTTGCAACATCAAGAAAAAAAGAAACTTGAGAGGCAACTAGCCTAGAGTGAGAAGGAGTATTCTAGAGGGAGAACTTCATCTTTTTCGTGGAGATCTCTTTCGAAGTCAACTAAAAATCCTTCTTCCTCAAATAAAAAGCTCAGCCAAAAAGAAAAGATTTTTCATTTAAGCTAGCTGCTGTCCGCAATTCATTTTAAGCTAGTTGATGCACGCAATTTTTTAAGTTGCTGTCCGCCATTTTTAAGCTGCTGTGCTGAATTCAGTCAGCCATATTTTTAAGCCAGCTTTCCTCAATGTTTATGCAGCTGTTGCCCACTATATTTTAAGCTGCTGTCGATGAGTTTTTGGCTGTTGTCCGCCAGTTTTTAGCTCACTATTCCGGCTGCTGGTTGCTGAAATTTCAGGCGCGCAAGATCCGCCATTTTGGTGTGTAAATCGCGGCAAATTTCAGCGGGCTAGTAGCGGTTTGTGGGTTGGGAAATTAGCAGCTGTGCATTTTCTTTTTGGGCAGATTTTGGGTTTATTCCAGGCGGGTTTCTTATGAGCTTCTTCATTATTGTTAGATCTACCCCGTAGATAGTTTCCCACTCAACTCTGGGGTGTGTCGGAGTCATTCAAGGGATTCTTTGGTGGTTTTCGCAACCAAAGTTTCAATCTTTTTTGTTAAAGATTATTTTTTTATTTTGGGTGATTCCTAATTGAAAAGAAAAATATTTTCTTATGCAAAGTTCATATCTTTTGATTTTGGGTGATTCCAAATGAAAAAGAAAAAAATCTTTTCTTGTGGGTTTCGCATTTCAGGATTTGGTATTCTTATTTGCGAGGGACACACTTCGAAGGTATAATCTTTATCTTCCGCTTTAATTACAGATTTAATTTTTAGCGTGTCGTTTTAATAAATCGAATACATATAAGCCTAGATCCGTTAAGGGGAAATGATTTTAGAGTATGGGTCAGATCAAAAGTCTCCGATTCTGGAATGCATAACACGAAACTGAGATTTTCAATTTAACCCGGACCAGATATTTTCCTTCACTTCCTCCATATCGGATGACTTCAACCATAAGATCCCTAGCTTATGAATTTCTAATTAGGATGACTTGAGTAAGTTGAAATAGGAGAAATACGATACCCTCTCTATCTGAGGCGCATTATCCTAAGGTAACAAGCTCAGAAGTCATGTAATGGCACACACTTAGGCTCCGTTTTATAAAATTTAATCCTAGGTCTGAAGTCTGAAGTCTGAAATCTGAATCCATTAAATTAGCTCTGTTTGATAAAATTAGAAAATATGTCTGAATCTGAAGTATGAAATCTGAAGTCTGAATTATGAAGTATGAAATATGAAGCCTGAATTATAAAATAAGTTTATAAAATTAAACAAATTTAAATTTTAAATTAAATCACCTTATTTTTTTAAAAAAAATGTTATAAGCATATTTTTTTAATATATAACATAATTTTGAAGATGTGTAATTTTTTTATATAATAATGTGAAATTCTACTAATAAAAATATTTTAAAAACTTTAATAATAAATTAGAATGTTATTATTATTTTAAAACTAAAATATTAATTAAATAAATATCACATATTAATTAAAATTATAAAAAAATAAAAATCCATGTCATAAATATATTTTTTATTTATTTAAATAATAATTTTTTGTAAAAAAAAATTAATAAAATAAAAATTATTTAAAGAAAAAACTAAAAAGAATAATAATATTGAAAATAAGAAAAAATTTGCAATCAATTCAGTTCAGCAATAAGTGATTCACCAATCACTTATTTTTAGGCTAATAATTGTACTTGCAATTAAGACACACTTTGTAACATCCCGTCCTAATGGTTACGAAACAGGATGCCTTTCTCAGCTCGCGCTGAGATTTATTAATTAAAATATCAATAAAATTTTACAATCATTCATAAACCATACAATATAAAATGAGTAGCTGAAGTTTGCCCTAATATCCTAGAGCTCTCAAATGCCTTATTCCTTGACACGTGTCACGATCTCCGGAAATCATGCATCTTTATTTAAACCTTACTGAAATTGTAATATATAAAGAGATGAGCCACAACCCAGTGAGAGAATTTAATCGGATTTAACATGCAAGCAAAACAAGTGTAAATTATAACTGGAAATTATTTCAAAAATACGTATCAGAAGATTTTAAAAACAGAGGCATAGCGGAAGACATTTAAAATTGGTTAGAAGTTCAACAAATTTTCCAATAGCACGTATGAACAGTTAAAATATATCAAAAATAGAAAATAACAAATAGTGCCCGAAGGCCAGTACCTGAAGGCAAATAACAGTACCCGAAGACCAGTGCCCTAGGGATAATAATAGTACCCGAACGTCAGTACCCGAAGGCTAATAACAGTACCCAAACGCTAATAATAGTGACCGAATGCAAGTAATAATGCCCGAAGGCCAGTACCCGAATGAAGGAAAATTGAACAAGTCCGGGCTAAATCGAAAACCTCACTTTCGTGCAATGCATTCCAGAATCGGAAGTTTTCGACCAAGCTCAGGCTCAAACTAGTTTACCCATCAACGGATCTAGGCTTATACTTATTTAATTTATTAATCGGGACACAAAAAATTAAATCTTTAATAAAAGCAAAATTTAATGATTCTACCTTTTATAGCGAAGTCCCTTGCCTAAAGAAAAAAAATCCAATCTTTGTTGCGATTCCAATAGAAATCCAATAGATATCTCCGTAGAAACTTCGAATATTGCGTGAGCAATAATCTATCGAAGTCTACTTGCTTAGCCCACAAGGAAATCACTCAAATCGGATTCTATACTATCTCAAAATCTGATCAAAACCCATAAACTGCTCAGCCTCTCACTTTAAAATTGCTGCTGCCGCTAATAAGAGAAAACCCACGAAGCAGCTAGCGTCCAGCCCCTTTCCCCGTCGTGATCTAGACAAGAAGAACCAGCGGATCACCAATCAACAGAAAGAGATCAACGCTGGTCTGCTCGAATCAAACGCACGGAGCAGAAACTGAAAACTGGCTACTTGGAAAAACTGAAGATCGCTGCTTGCTGATGAAGAAACCCGCGGCTGCCCAGAAAATAAACCCAGCGATTTTCGCTACTGTCCTGGGAAGAAAACCATGGCTGCCCAGAAAATCAACCCAGCAATTTTCGCTGCAGTCCTGGGAAGAAAACTGCGGCTGCCCAGAAAATCAACCCAGCAATTTTCGCTGCTGTCCTGGGAAGAAACCAGTGAGAATCCGGCTGGCTGTGTATATAATTAGATAAAGGTTTGATCTTTGAGATGAATCCAATCAAGAGCAAGTGAGAAATCTGGTTTATTTTTTGAGAGAAAATTCTTGAAGAAAAATTCTCTCTCTAAAACCTTCTCACTCAAGAAAGCAAGAAAAATTCTCTTGCAAGACTTCCTTAGGTTTTCTTGGGTTTCAAGTCTTCTACTTATAGGAGCTCTAATGGAGACCTAATGGGCTCTCGAGTTAGGCCTTTTAATTTGACTTTCGTTGACCGCTAAGTCTTCCCGACTAATCAACTCCAATCGACCCATTAAAATTAATTTATTAAACCCACTTTGTTAATTTAATTTAATCCAACCCTTAGAATTAATTAATTCAAATAGAATTAATTTCTTAATTCACTTTGTCGATTAAATATTAATTAAACCTTTCGGATTAATTAATTCACCTTGTCGATTAGTCAAATGCATAATCGGTCGTGCCACTATCGGACCAATTATGGAACTACAGCTCGAAAATGACTTTACATCGTGCCATTATATTTTATTCTATCTCCCCGCATTAAATATCTAGCGCTCGTCGGTTTATCAATTTACTGACAAATTAATTCACCGACTTCTTGGTTTCCGAGATTAGTACCACTCGTCCTTTTATTATACCGAACATAAAGTTCACCGGCCGGGTTTAGTATAATAGGCTTTACGAGCTCATCTCGGGAGCACCATCAACCCGGCGAACCGGTACGTGGATTCCTCCAACTAGCAACGGCACGTAATAAGCTAAACACCGTATACCCAACCTACCGATGTATAGGCCTCAATTGACCGCACTCTTTGGCAAATCAAAGCATACGATATCCAACCTTCACGCCCGTCCCAATCTCGGGATTGAGAGACTAAATACTAGGACCGAATTGACTACGCCGATCAGTATAAGTCAATTCTATCCATACTGGTCGTGCTCAATATGCCCCGGACATATCCGTCTGATTTAAACTAGTTTAGATAAACTAATTTCCAAACAACACAATAACCTATACCGATAGTATGTTCAGACTATCTCAGTTACGAGCATACTTTTTATATATCAATACTTTAACCAATAACGGTATATACTGTGTCTGTCCACACCCCGTTATCTAGTTTTATGATATAAAGGAACAAATTCATACTGAAACAAAATGATATGTCAACTGTGGATATTAGTTTTTGATACAAGCCATAGCTTTTCTATATTCAAAACTAACAATCTCCCACTAATATTCAAAGCTATGCTAAGAAGTACAAAAACTGTCCAACCCGCTATTACACTGCTGTCATAATGAAATCTCCAGAACACCTTTAAGCTCACTCACATGGCTCTCTCAAGAATCTGACTCCCATGCCCTCCACATGTCTCTCAAAGACCATTGGTGTCAATGGCTTGGTGAAAGGATCTGCAAGGTTGTCATCTGAAGCTATCTTGGCAACGATCACGTCCCTCATCTTCACGATCTCTCGTATCAGGTGGTACTTGCGCTCTATGTGTTTACTCACCTTATGGGCTCGTGGTTCCCTTGAGTTAGCAACTGCACCATTGTTATCACAATAAACTGTGATAGACCTAGGCAACTCAGGAACCACATTTAAGTCCACCAGGAAGCTCCTGAGCCATACAGCCTTTTTCGCTGCCTCTGAAGCGGCAACGTACTCAGCCTCCATGGTGGAGTCCGCCACGCATTTCTGCTTGACACTTCTCCATACTATGGCTCCAATTCCTAGAGTAAACACAAAACCAGAGGTAGACTTACTCTTGTCCAAATCACCTTGAAAGTCCGAATCTGTGTAACCTAATGGTACAAGCTCCTGCGCGCTATAAACTAGGACATAATCTCTCGTCCTGCGCAAGTACTTGAGAATGCATTTTACTGCCTCCCAGTGAGCCTTCCCAGGGTTACTCTAATATCTGCTAACCATGGCAACGACAAAGCAAATATCAGGCTTCATGCATAAAATAGCATACATGAGGCTACCCACTGCAGAAGCATAGGGTACCGCCTTCATGGCATCTATCTCCTCAGCAGTCTTAGGACACTGCTCCTTAGACAAATGCACTCCATGCCTGAAAGGTAGTGAACCCTTCTTGGAGTTTTGCATGTTAAAACGGGCCAGAATCGTGTCTATGTAGGATGCCTGAGAGAGAGTCAGAGAACGTCTCCTACGATCTCGAATAATCTTGATCCCAAAGATATGTCCATCCTCTCCCAAATCCTTCATATCGAATTGCCTGGACAGCCATGCCTTTACGTCTGACAACACGTTCTTACTGTTACCAATAAGAAGGATGTCATCTACGTAAAGTACGAGGAACACCACCATATCACCATCACGCCTGTGATAAACACACTGCTCATCCGGAGACTGAGTGAATCCATAGGACTGGATAATCTCATCAAAACGGATGTTCCAAGATCTGGATGCTTGCTTATGTCCATAAATGGACCTCCTAAGCCTGCATACCTTGTGCTCTTGGCCCTTAATAATGAAGCCCTCTGGTTGCTGCATAAAGATGGTCTCCTCATGACTTTCATTAAGGAAAGCTGTCTTGATGTCCATCTGCCAAATCTCATAGTCCATATAAGCAGCTATGGCCAAGAGAATCCGGATTGACTTAAGCATAGCTACTGGGGAAAAGGTCTCCTCATAATCGATCCCTTCTTTCTGAGTATACCCCTTCGCCACAAGCCTAGCCTTGAAGGTCTCAACCTTCCCCTCAGATACTCTCTTTCGCTTGTAAACCCATTTGCACCCAATAGGCCTAAACCCATCAGGAAGGTCTACCAGCTGCCAAACTTGACCATAGAACCCATCTCAGCAATCATCGCTCTCTGCCAAGAATCTGCATCTTTATCCTGGAGAGCCTCATTGTAGTTAACTAGGTCTAGTTCATGAGCACCAGGGATAAAGTCCGAAGCCTCACCCAACCCCATGTAACTCTCGGGCTATCTCACAACCCTCCCACTACGACGAGGCACAGCCTGTGCAAGAGCATCATCTGTGATAGTGTGTGCAGTCTCTTGTGGTGTGTCTTCCTGTACGCGTGCATCTGGAATAGTGGACTGACTTCTAAGCTCTTCCAATACTACCTTGCTGCTTGACTTGTGATCTAAAATATAGTCATCCTCAAGAAATCTAGCATTGGTGTTGATCACCACCTTCTGATCCTGAGGACTATAAAATAAACCACCTCTCGTTCCTTTGGGGTAGCCTATAAACAGCATAGCCTTGGATCTTGCCTCTAACTTGCCTGCATCTGTCTCGAGCACATGTGCTGGACAACCCCATATTTTGAGATGTCTCAGACTAGGCTTTCGCCCATTCCACAACTCTGATGGGGTCGAAGGCACAGATTTAGATGGCACAAGGTTGAGGATAAAACATGCTGTCTCCAAGGCATAACCCCAAAACGAGATAGGAAACTCACTGTAACTCATCATCGATCTAACCATCTCCATAAGAGTCCTGTTCCTCCTCTCTGCTACACCATTCTGCTGGGGTGTGCCAGGTGTAGACAACTGGGTCTGAATACCCTCCTCTGACAAATAGGATCTAAATTCACTAGAGAGGTATTCGCCACCGCGATCAGATCGCATGTCCTTGATACTCTTACCCAGATGGTTCTCCACCTCAGCCTCGAATTCTCCGAACTTGCCAAAGCATTCAGACTTATGGCGTATCAGGTATATATATCCATATCTAGAGTAATCATCCATGAATGTCACGAAATACTCATAACCACCTCTAGCCTGAACTGACATAGGCCCACACACGTCAGAATGAATTAGGTCTAAAACCTCCTTGGCCTTATACCCCTTTGCCTTCAAAGGCCTCTTGGTCATTTTACCCTCCAGGCAGGACTCACAGGTCGAATAGATGTCAATATCTAGTAAGTCCAAAGACCCACTCTTGACCAACCTTTGAATCCTACAAAGGTTGATATGACCTAGTCTCAGGTGCCAAAGAAAAGTCTGATTCAAAGGAGAAGACTCTTTTCTCTTATTATGATTCGATGATGAGCTACTAGTTTCTGTGTTTTGCATTATTGGGGAGTATGTCTTAATTAAAAACAAATTATCAACCAATGTACCAGAACATATAAGTTTATGGCCTTTTCTAATAAATATAGATCTACCAGAAAAAACACACTTATAACCATCCAAAACAAGTTTAGAAAGTGAAAGTAAGTTTTTACAAAAACTGGGTACATAAAGACAATCTCTCAACAATAAAGTAGAGTCTGAAAAATAAAGACAAATAACTGCCACTGCAGCAACAGAAACTCTGGTAGTATCCCCAAGGTATACCTGCAACTCTCCCTCTCTAAGCAGCCGGGTCACTTGGAACCCCAGCAAAGAATTACAAACGTGATCAGTGGCTCCTGAATCCACACACCAAGTATCTGTGGGAATCGCCGCTAAACATGTCTCAGTAACAAGGGAAAATTTACATATACTCGAGGCTTTGGGCAGTTCTTCTTCCAATATCCTGCTTTGCCACATCAGAAGCATTTGCCTCTCGGCTTGTGCTTCTTGGCAATGCCTGCCTTGGGTCCATGATCAGCTCCTGCCTTCTGGCCTCTCTTCCTTTTCTGCTTCCTGGCTTTGGGCCCAGCAGAGGAACCTAAGGGACCAACAGTAGCAAAGGCTTGCTTCTTCTCAGCGAATAAGCCCTCAGCTGACACCAATGCAGTCATGAGCTTGGAGAGTGAATATGAGAGCTTGTCCATATTATAGTTCAACCGAAACTGCTCAAAACTGGGGGGCAAGCTCTGGAGAATGATATCGACCTGGGTCTCCCCATCAATATCACCTCCTAGTACCTCGATCTCATTGATGCAACTGATCATGTCCAGCACGTGATCCCTCACTGAAGTGCCTTCAGCCATCCTAGCATTCATGAGTTTCCTCATAGCTGACTGCTTGGCTGCCCTGCCCTGATGTCCAAACATCTCCCTGAGGTTGAGCATCATATCGTAGGCTGAGGTAAACAACTGATGCTGGTGCTGCAGTACAATTGACATAGAAGCCAAGATGTAGCACCTGGTCATCTCATCAGCCTTCTGCCACCTCGTATATGGCTCTCGCTGCTCAGGGGTGGCATCATCTCTGGGCTTAGGGGGACACTCCTCAGTAAGCTCGTACTTGTAACCCTCAACGGTAAAGACAATGTCCAGGTTACATTTCCAGTCAATATAGTTGGACCGGTGAGTTTGTTTTGGTTCAAAATGATAGCTAGCGGGTTGAACGACATATCAACTGAAAAATAAACAATTCAAGTTTGAGTATTCTTTTTCGAAAATATTGAAAATCCTCTAAAACCCAATATAATCTTCTACCGACATCTCTCACACCGGGATTAATGCATGTCACGATAGGTAAACATCTACGCCAACCCACATTCATTCGAGAAGAACCAAAGTTCATTAATTTCATTATCTGACCAATGATCTTATGATCAATAAAATTAATAGTTGATAATTTTAGCCGTACCCGAAAATAGCGTAACCTTGATGGGAGGGATACTAAAAATGGTACACTAAGTGTATGCCATTACGTGACTTCTAAGTTTGTTACTTAGGATACTAATGCGCCTCGGATGGCGAGGGTGTCGCAACTTTCTCCAATTAAACTCACTATAGACATCCCTTTAGAAATTTATTCCGGTGATATCCGTGGTTGAAAACTCATCCGATAGGGAGGAAGGTCTAAGCCAACACGCAAGTTTAACCACATCACCAATGAACTCGTAATGGAGGCTATGGGGATATTTACCAACCTGCTCCCACTTAGATTTTTATGTTTGAGGATTTTTACGTTTTAACATGCAATATCTTAACTGTGGATATTCGCACCCATAAAACCGTTGGAATTTTAATATGCGAATAATCTACCTTAGTTAATTCCACATTACCTTTTAAAAACATTTTGATTTGGTTTTCGTTCATGCAAAATAAAACGAAAATCATACAATCAATGAAAAGACATAAATACGGGAAATTAAACAAATAAAATTTCCCGACTATTATGGCCTTTTCTATCGTTGATTCGTTGATTCCTTGACGCCTCGGTGACGCGTCCCGTCATGTCGCTCCCACTCATTATTTGGATTTCTCTCGATTTGCCCGAGTTTTCTCAGTTTACTATGTAATTAGGAATCACCCAAAATTACGAGAAACCAAAACCCGTGAATATAAGTTACCCAAAATAACGTCTTCGTTATAGTACATAAATTCCTATATACAAAGGCGTTTTTCTAGGAATTTAAAGACGACATGATTAGATCAAATCCTATTACAAGATTTTTCTAATCCTACACAGCTTCCAGCTCGTGATTATTACTAGTACAGAAATTTCCATTCAAAAATAAAACAAGCCCGGACCTGTCCCGGGGTTTATGAATGAAAATTAAATTTCTACCATAATAGCCAGGAAACCAATAACCACCTTTTTAAGCATTTCGACAAAAATAATATTGCCAAAATAAAGCCGTGTAATAAATCAAACAAGTATAAGACCGAAACCAACGCTCTGATACCAATTTGAAGGAAAACTGAACAACCCCGGGCTAAATCGAAAGCCTCACTTTCGTGCAATGCATTCCAGAATCGGAAGCTTTCGACCAAGCTCAGGCTCAAATTAGTTTACCCATCAACGGATCTAGGCTTATACTTATTTAATTTATTAATCGGGACACAAAAAATTAAATCTTTAATAAAAGCGGAATTTAAAGATTCTACCTTTTGTAGCGAAGTCCCTTGCCTAACGAAAAAAATCCAATCTTTGTTGCGATTCCAATAGATATCTCCGTAGAAATTTCGAATATTGCGTGGGCAATAATCTGTCGAAGTCTACTTGCTTAGCCCACAAGGAAATCACTCAAATCAGATTCTATACTATCTCAAAATCTGATCAAAACCCATAAACTGCTCAGCCTCTCACTTTAAAATTGCTGCTACCGCTAATAAGAGAAAACCCACGAAGCAGCTAGCGTCCAGTCCCTTTCCCCATCGTGATCTAGACAAGAAGAAGCAGCGGATCACCAAACCACAGATAGAGATCAACGCTGGTCTGCTTGAATCAAATGCACGGAGCAGAGACTGAAAACTGGCTGCTTGGAAAAACTGAAGATCGCTGCTTGCTGATGAAGAAACCCGTGGCTGCCCAGAAAATAAACCCAGCGATTTTCGCTGCTGACCTGGGAAGAAAACCGCGGCTGCCCAGAAAATCAACCCAGCAATTTTCGCTGCTGTCCTGGGAAGAAACCAGTGAGAATCCGGTTGGCTATGTTAATAATTAGATAAAGGTTTAATATTTGAGATTAATCCAATCAAGAGCAAGTGAGAAATCTGGTTTATTTTTGAGAGAAAATTCTTGAAGAAAAATTCTCTCTCTAAAACCTTCTCACTCAAGAAAGCAAGAAAAATTGTCTTGCAAAACTTCCTTAGGTTTTCTTGGGCTACAAGTCTTCTATTTGTAGGAGCTCTAATAGAGACCTAATGGGCTCTCGAGTTAGGCCTTTTAATTTGACTTTCGTTGACCGCTAAGTCTTCCCGACTAATCAACTCCAATCGACCCATTTAAATTAATTTATTAAACCACTTTGTTAATTTAATTTAATCTAACCCTTAGAATTAATTAATTCAAATAGAAATAATTTCTTAATTCACTTTGTCAATTAAATATTAATTAAACCTTTTGGATTAATTAATTCACCTTGTCGATTAGTCAAATGCATAATCGGTCGTGCCACTATCAGACCAATTATGGAACTACATCTCGAAAATGACTTTACATCGTGCCATTATATTTTATTCTATCTCCCCACATTAAAGATCTAGCGCTCGTCGGTTTATCAATTTACTGACAAATTAATTCACCGACTTCTTGGTTTCCGAAATTAGTACCACTCGTCCTTTTATTATACCGAACATAAAGTTCACTGGCCAGGTTTAGTATAATAGACTTTACGAGCTCATCTCGGGAGCACCATCAACCCGGCGAACCGGTACGTGGATTCCTCCGACTAGCAACGGCACTTAAGAAGCTAAATACCGCATACCCAAACTACTGAGGTATAGGGCTCAATTGACCGCACTCTTTGGCAAATCAAAGCATACGATATCCAACCTTCACGCCCGTCCCAATCTCGGGATTGAGAGACGAAATACTAGGACCGAATTGACTACGCCGATCAGTATAAGTCAATTCTATCCAAACTGGTCGTGCTCAATATGCCTCGGGTATATCCGTGTGATTTAAACTAGTTTAGAGAAACTAATTTCCAAACCACACAATAACCTATACCGATAGTATGTTCAAACTATCTCAGTTACGAGCATACTTTTTATATATCAATACTTTAACCAATAACGGTATCTACTGTGTCTGTCCACACCCAGTTCTATGATATAAAGGAACAAATTCATACTGAAACAAAATGATATGCCAACTGTGGATATTAGTTTTTGATACAAGCCATACTTTATGCAGGAGACATATCTTCCTCCTCTCTTTTCTTCCCTTTTCTCTTTCCTCTTTGCTATCGGTCAAACCCTCCATTTTTCACCATCCTTCTTTTTTTTCGTGGTCAACCCAAATCATCCCCTTCACATCCTTTCTTTCAATCTTTATGCACCTTCTCTTTTCTTTTCTTTCCTTCCGTCACTGATTAGTTGACGGGAGATATTTTAGCGAGGAGTGAGTGCTGTTGTTGTCGAAGTTCTTGGTGGATGCTAAAGAAGGTGGCTGATTTGGTATAGAATGGGCGAAGATGATGAAATGCTATGATAGGTTTTGAGTAAAACTAGGGTAAAGTTATAGTGAGATATCAAATGATAATCTACCTAAATTGAATCTTGGTAATGTTAAGTTAATTTAGGTTGATTGGACCTAAAAAGAGATAATGATTCGCTTTATTTTATTTCTGCCATAAATATCTTCTTTAATAGTTCCAATTAGCTAAAATAGAAATTTTTTTATATCAATTAAGAAATTGTTATTATTATTATTATTATTATTTTTGTTCAAATTTCTAGATCGTCACACAATTAATCTCTTAAGACTTTGAATTATAGTTATTAAACGCACTTAATTATTAAGTACTTAATTAAAAAAGTTCTTAATTCATTAAGTCAGAAAAAAGTTGTGCTATCAAATGCCCTTAATCAATTAAGTACTTAATCTATTTAGAATAAGTACTGAATTAGCTTATCAAACAGACCCTTAGTGTACGATTTGTAGTATTCCTCCCATCGAGGTTACGCTGCTCATTTGTACGGCTAAAAGGCACTGACTATTAGCTATATTGATTAATAGATTGTTTGGTTATATAGTATAGTTAATGAACCTAGTTCTTCTCAAACAAATGTAGGTTAGCGTAAATGTCCATACTATCGTGACTTGCAAAAATCCCCGTGAATGAGATATCGGTGGATTTAATTATTGTTTGAGGGATGTCAATAATTTTTTTTGAATTTTTTTTCAAAATTTTAAGTTTACTGAAACATTTTCTGTTTTATTTATTTACAGTCTTCGATATGGCATTTAATCCGTTAGCTACGATAATGAAAGACAATAAGTTATCTGGTCCAAACTATGTCGATTTGAGTAGAAATTTGGACATAGTCCTGATGGCTGAGCAGAATAAGTTTGTGCTTACTGAAGTCTGTCCAGATATGCCCAATGATGAATCTCCTCAAGAAGATAGGAATGCCTATGTGAGGTGAAGAAAAGTGGATGAGATGGAGCGGTGTTACATTATGGCTTCTGTGTCGAATGTTCTGCAACATCAGCTTTATCCCTTGGTCTCTGTTTTTAACATGATGACTTATTTAAGATAGATGTTTGCTCATCAAGGCCAGACAGCATGGCAAGCAGCCATAAGGAAAATTATGAATACCAGAATGGCTAAAGACTCATCGGTGAGAGATCAAGTAACATCAATGAAATAGAAGTGTTAGGAGGTGAAATTGATCCGGAGAGTCAGATTGATATCATCCTCCAGAGCTTACCTTCTAGTTTCAAGCAGTTTTGGGGAAATTACAATATGAATCAAAGAGTTTATACTCTTCCTTAGGTCCTAACAACATTGGTGTCGGTCGAAGGCATCTTCCATGAGAAGAAGCAAGTTTTGGTCACAGTGAAGGCTTCTAGTTCCTCTTCTGTGCCTAAAGGCAAGAACAAGAAGAAGAAGAAGACCAAGAACCATGCTGCCAAGCCAAACATCGTAAAGAAGAATAATCCTAATGGAAAATGCTTCAAGTGCGATAAGATGAGATATTGGAAATCAGCTTGTCCAAAGCTCAAAGGTACGATAGTTTCTGCCTTAATTACTGAGACATGTTTAGCGACGATTCCAACAGATACTTGGTGTGTGGATTCATGCGCCACTGATCATATTTGTAATTCTTTACAGGGGTTCCAAGTAACCCAGAAGCTTAGAGAAGACGAGCTGAAAGTCTGCTTGGGCGACACTACAAGAGTGTCAGTAGAGGCAGTGGGAGTAGTGAGCATAGTTTTCGAAAATTCTAGGCTAGATTTACATAATTGTCTTTATGTACCGAGTTTTAGAAAAAAACCTCATTTCGGTTTCTAAAATCTTAATGAATGGTTACAAGTTTATTTTTTCTTATAATTCTGTTGTTGTTAGAAAATATGACAAACTTGTTTGTTCAGGTTCATTAGTAGACAATTTGTTTTTGGTTAAATCAAACTCCCCTAATGTGCAAACCACATAATTAAATGGCGCATCATCTAACAGTAATAAGAGAAAAGAACCTTGTAAAATGAATCAAACTTATCTTTGGCATCTCAGGATAGGCCATATAAAATTTAGTAGGATTCAAAGAGTTTTTCTGATAACCGTTAAGTTCAATAAAAATTGACAGCTATTCTACCTACGAATCTTGTTTGGAAGGTAAGATGACCAAGAGACCTTTTAAAACAAAAGCTTATAGAGCCAAATAAGTATTAGAGTTGATTCACTCTGACTTGTGTGGACAAATTTTGGTCCAAGCACGAGGTGATTTTGAGTATTTTGTGACATTCACTGATGATTACTCAAGGTACAGATACATTTACCTAATGCGCAACAAGTCTGAATGCTTTAGTCAATTCAAAAAGTATCGGGTAGAAGTGGAGAAACATCATGGTAAGAGTATCAAGCCACTACGATCAGATTGTGGTGGTGAGTACCTTTCCCATGAGTTTTGAGAATACCTCAGTAAGGTTAGAATTCAGTCTCAGTTGTCTGCACCTGGCACACCACAGCAGAATTGTGTAACGGAAAGAAGAAACAGAACTTTCATTGAAATGGTTAGGTCAATGATGAGCTATAGTGATTTGTCGAGTTCGTTCTTGGGGTATGCCTTAGAAACTGCAATGTACATTCTAAATCTTGTACCATCTAAATCTGTGCCTTCAACCTCTATAGAGTTGTGGAACGGGCGTAAGCCCAGTCTAAGTTTTCTCAGAATATGGGGTTATCCACCACATGTGCTTAAGGTAGATATGACTAAGTTAGATGCCAGAACATATGTAATGCTGTTTGTAGGATATCCTAGAGGAACGAAAGGTGGTCTGTTTTATAGTCTTAAAGATCAGAAGGTGATAGTTAGTACTAATACCAGATTTTTAGACAAGGATTATATTTTATATCACAAGGCCAAAAGTAAGATAGTACTAGAAGAACTTAGAAAGCAATAGGATAATCTTAATGCACCAACACAAGTAGATACACCACACAGTGCACAAGCTATCACAGATGATGCGCCTAGGTACCTCCTCATAGTGGGAGGGTTGTGAAACAAACCAACAGTTTCATTGGTGTGGGAGAAGCCTCTGACTTCATCCAAGGCAAACCTCAACTGGATCTGGTGAACTACAATGAGGCTTTCCGAGATAAAGATGCAAAATCTTGGCCAAAGGCAATGATATCTGAGATGGGGTCGATGGACCACAATCAAGTCTGGGAGCTTGTGGACCTACTTGATGGTTTCAAACCCATTGGATGTAAATGGGTCTACAAATGCAATAGAGAACCTGACGGAAAGGTTGAAACCTTTAAATATAGGCTTGTGGCGAATGGGTATACTCAGAAAGAGGGAATCAATTATGAGAAAACCTTCTCCCTGGTAGCTATGCTTATGTCAATCCAGATTCTCTTTGCCATAGCTACTCATTTAGATTATGAGATATGGCAGATGGACGTCAAGACACCTTTCCTTAACGGAAGTCTTAAAGAAACCATCTTCATGCAGCAACCAGAGGGATTCATTGAAAAAGGCCAACAACATAAGGTTTGCATGCTTAAGAGGTCTATTTACAGAGTTAAGCAGGCATCCAGATCTTAGAACATCTGGTTCGATGAGGAAATCCAATCTTACGGATTTACTTGGTGCCCGGATGAACAATGTGTGTACTGCAGACGTGATGGAAACGCGGTGGTATTTCTTGTGTTTTATGTAGATGACATTTTACTAATTGACGATAATAAGAAAGTGTTATCAAATGTAAAGACATGGCTTTCCAAACAGTTTGATATGAAAGACTTAGGAGAAATGGGGCATATCCTTGGGATCAAGATAATTCAAGATCGTAGGAAATGTTTGCTAACGCTCTCTCAAGCTTCATACATAGACATTATTCTGGGTTGTTTTAACATGCAGAACACCAAGAAAGGTTTTTTTACCTTTTAGACTATCTAAAAAGTAGTCTCCAAAGACTATTGAGGAGATAGAAGCCATGAAAACAGTTCCTTATGCTTCTGCAGTAGGAAGTCTCATTGTTATGTACGAGGCTTAATATCTGTTATACTGTTGGCATTGTAAGCATATATCAGAGTAACCCCGGGAAAGTTCATTGGCAGGCAGTAAAATGTATTCTCAAGTATTTACGCAGAACAAGAGACCAAGTGTTGGTCTATCAGGCGCCTGAGTTGGTACCCCGAGGTTACACAGATTCAAATTTCCAAGGTGATAGGGACAAGAGTAAGTCTACCTCAGGGTATGTGGTTACTTTAGGAGGTGGAGCCATAGTTTGGCAGAGTGTCAAGCAGAAATGCGTGGCAGAATCTACCATAGAAGCTGAATACGTTGCAGCATCAGAGGGAGCAAAAGAAGTAGTGTGGCTCAAGAACTTCCTAGTGAACTTAGATGTGATTCCTCGTTTGCAGAAGTTGATCACAGTGTACTGTGATAACAATACAACAATAGTGCAGTAGAGACTCGAAGGAACCACGAGCCCACAAGGCGAGTAAACATGTACAGTGCAAGTACCACATAATACTAGATATCGTCAAGAGGGAAGACGTGGTCGTGACAAATATAGCATCAGAATATAACCTTACAGGTCCGTTCACAAAGACATTGACTGCAAAAGTCTTTGAGGCTCACGCGGAGAGAATGGGATCAGATACTTAGAAGAGCCATGAGTGTTTTTCTAGATATTATTGTAGTTATAGGATTAATGTAGTTTTATACTTAAAACGCAGCTTAAGTATTAGTGGGAGATTGTTGGGTTTAAATACTAAAGCTTTTCTTGTATTAAACTATTTTGAAGTTTTATATAATCGATTAAATGTTTTAGTTAAATTGTTTATAAGATTTTACATTTTTCGTCCATTTATATTATGTAATTAGATGATGAGGTGTCTGGTGTGACACAGTAGATCTCATAATATATAAATGAGGTTCGTAACCGAGACAGTTTTGGATACACTGTCAGTTTAAGTTATTATGTGATTCAGAAATTGGTTTGTCTAAACTAATTGAATCATATAGATATGTCTGGGGCATATTGAACTTGACCATTAAGGATGAATTGTCTTGTACTGATTTAATAGACTATTTATTTTTAGTATTCTATCTCTAAATCCCTAAATTTGAGCAAGCATGAGGATTAGACATAGTGTACTTTGATCTGCCAAAAAGTGAGGTCATTTGTGGCCAATAGTCTCGGTAGGTTGGGTGCACGTGTTTAGTTGCTTGGTGTGTTGTTGTTTGTCGAAAGGAAACCATGTACCATTGCGTCCAGGGTGATGGTGCTCCCGAGATGAGTTCATTATATTTATTATACTAAACTCGCTGGTGGACTTATATCCAGTATAGTAAAAAGGTCGAGTGGTACTAATCTCGGATTATAAGAAGTTAATTAATTCATTTATCAGTAAACTACTAAATTAACGAGCACTAGATCTTTGATGTGGGGATATTAAAGAATAATTAATTCAGTTATTCCTGAAGCAATTCTGGTGTAGTATGGTGGTGCCATAATTAATTTGTTAGTGGTATAATGGGAAATTGATAAAGGTAGATTTAATTAATTAAGTAATTAATTAATTATTGTGTCAATTGGTTGTGAATCAAACCAGGAACTGGATTGAGGATAAGTGAATCCTTGTGTCAGTTGGTTCTGAATCAGTCCAGGAACTAGATTGAAGTAAAACACAAACCCAATAGGAAGGCCAATCCTAAACCAGCTTGGAGTCTCTCTTGTAACTCTATAAATAGTCAAGATATTGGCAATTCACATAGACAATTCATAAATTTATAATTCAAGAAACTTAGAGAGAGAATTCAATATTCTTTCTCGAAGTTAATTGTTGCTAATAGTTGGTTCGTTGCCCACCCAACATGCGAGCTGGTCTTGAGTCATACAAGCAATCACCTAAGTACACATTTCAAGAGGTAATTCTTAAACTTTCATTTCAATTAGGAATTAATTTTTGCATGGAAAATCGAAGAAGTAGAAGCTAAGATCCTGCATAATGTTATTTCAAGCAAGGATTGGAATAACGATTGTGCTAGAGTCTAGGCCTGGTCAAAAGTTTCGATTTTGGAATGCATAGCATGAAAGTGAATTTTTAACCAGGCCCGGGCATATAATCTTTCATGTTTTAGTTAAATTGTTTTAATGTTTTTACATATGTTCTCTATTTATATCGTATGACTAGATGATGAGGTGTCTGGTGTGACACATTAGATATCATCATTGGTTAAAGTCATGATATATAAATGGGGCTTGTGGCTGAAACAGTTTGTACATACTGTCAGTTTAAGTCATTATGTGGTTTGGAAATTAGTTTGTCTAAACTAATTGAATCATATAGATATGCGCGGGGCATATTGAACATGACCGTTTAGGATTGAATTAACTTGTACTGTTATTCAGTAGTTAATTCAAACCTTGTATTCTATCTATTAATCCCTAGACTAGAACGGGCATAAGGATTAAATATAGTGTACTTTAATCTGCCAATAAGTGAGGTCACTTAAGGCCTATATTCTCGGTAGGTTGGGTGCGCGTGTTTGGTTGCCTAGTGTGTTGTTGCTTGTAGAAAGGAAACCATGTACCTGTGCGTTCGTTGTGATGGTGCTCTCAAGATGAGCTCGTAAATTTTATTATACTAACTTGACCGGTGAACTTATGTCCGGTATAGTAATGAAGTCGAGTGGTACTGATCTAGGATGATAAGAAGTTGATTAATTAATTTAGAAGTAAATTAATAACTTGACGAGCACTATATCTTTGATGTGGGGAGAATAAAGAATAATTAAATTAGTGGTTCCCGAAGCGATTCTAATTTGAGTGGTAATTACATAATTAATTCGTTAATGGTACGATTAATTTTGTGTTGGGTTAATTGATAAGTGAAATTAATTATTTAATTAATTAATCATTGGGTCAGTTTGTAAATTAACAAAGTAGATTTAATTAATTAATTAATTCCAGGTTCAATTAAGAATTAGGTAATCTAATTGAGATTTGGAAACTACTAAAACCCAAGCCCAAAAAGAAGGCCTAACTCAAGCCCACTTAGAGTCTCTCTTGTAACTCTATAAATAGACACAAGGGATTAGCAATACAAAACATAAGTTTCATAACATAAGAAACTAGAGAGAGAGAATCACATTAGCAACTCTCATCGGTTTTATATTCTAGCGACGATTGGGAATATCAAGCAGCGGCGATGACAGTATTAGCCAGTGCGGCGGTTGCAATTTTTCGGTGGCTTCAGGCGGCAGTCAAGCTTGGTTTATGCGTGACATGTTCTCGAGTTTATAAAAAGCTGGTTTTGGTGCTGATTCTGGTGGTTATGTAGTTCGTTGCCCACACAACGTCAGGATCTGTCTCATAGTCATACAAGAGAATTCGTAAGGGATACGCTTCAAGAGGTCAATTTCTATTTTTTCGCTTTTATTAGTTATCGTATTTTGTTACGTGACAAATCGAATAAGGTAAATTAAGATCCGGGCTCGTGTGATATTTCAAAAGGGATTTGAATCGGATTGCATGAGCGTTCGGGTTTGAGTGAGAATTTCTGATTTTGGATGCTATGCATAAATGTTGAATTTTTTATCGGACCTGAATAGACAATTCCTTCAATTGGTATCAAAGCTAAGGTTTTGGCTTTATACTTGTTCAATTTGTTACATGGTTTTTATTGCAGGTGGTTTGTAATTCTGACTATTATAGTTTACGTTTATATTTTAATTAAACAACAGAACATGTTCGGGTTGATTTTTTATATGAATGCGTGTAATAGTAAAATCACGAGCTGGAAGCCGTGTAGGATTAGATTAAATATGTGGTAGGATTTTTTTAATGTAAATTGTCAATTTTATTTTTCCTATAAAATCAGCCTCGTATTTAGGAAATTTTATGTAATCAAAGACGTTATTTTTAGACGACTTGAATTTGTGGGTTTTTATTTATCGCAATTTGGGTGATTCCAAGAATTGTGTAGAAAACTGAGAAAAGCCAGGCGAATTGTGAGTAGACCAAATAACAAGTGAGAGTGGAGTAGAAGACCCAGAAGGCAATACTGGCGAAGGAGTCACCAACAACAGTCGCCGCGGTGTGGGCACAACTACTGCGGCGTTGCGCTCACTGGCTTAACGCCCGCAGCTTGCTGCGCGCACAGCCCGTGCACGCGGCGCACGCGTGTTGGCCAGTTTTTGAATTATTTTGAGTTTTTTCAAGTTCAAGACTCAATCCATTAGAGTAACGAGACGGGACACGAGACAAGGCAACGGATTGAAGCATGATGCAGTTTTAAACCATAATAGTCGGGAAATTTACTTTACGTATTAATTTCTCGTATTTATTGTTTTAAGTTGCATGTTTATGTGTTTTAATTGATGCTATATTTTATGCATGATTAAAACATTGATTTTTATGCATATAATTTAGGATAGTTAAAAGCATGTTAAAATAGGAAAATTCTTGTTTTAAAAATTAGTGGGAGCGGGTTAATTACCATGCGCATTGGCATTAGGGTATTCCTCTATATCGGATGAGTCTAATTCACAAGATCACTAGAGTGGATGACTATAATAAGTTAAATTGGAGAATGTGATATCCTCTCCATCTGAGGCGCACTATCCTTGGTAATAAACTTAGAGGTCAGGTAATAGTATACACTTAGTGTATAGTAAGTAGTATTCCTTCCATCGAGGTTACGCTGCTTTAGTGTACAGCTAAAAATACTAACTATTAATTTTATCGACCAATAGAACGTTTGGTCCGATAATAAGATTAATGAACTTAGTTAGTTATTCTCAAACGAATGTGGGTTAACCTAAACGTTCACACTATCGTGACTTGCGTGAATCCCGGTGGATGAGATGTTGGTAGATAGATTATATTGTTTTGAGGGTTCAATATTTCGAATATTTTATTCTTAAACATATGTGTTTATTTATTTTTCAGTTTTTGATATGGCATTCAATCAGTTAGCTACTATACTAAAATAGAACAATTTAACCGGTTTAAATTTCATCAATTATAATCATAACATAGACATTGTCCTAATGGTTGAGCAGTACAAGTTTGTGCTTACTGAGGTTTGCCAACCCATGCCTCAAGAAGAGAGGGAAGCCTATCAGAGGTGGAGAAAAATAGTTCCTTATGCCTATCAGAGGCCAAGACAGGCTGATATGATCCTCCAGAGTTTGCCTCAGAGATTTAAGCAGTTTCGGCTGAATTATAATATGAATCAACGAGTTTATACTCTACCTGAGCTCTTAACTGTTTTGGTGTCAGCTGAAGGCATCTTTCAAGAAAAGAAGCAAGCTTTAGTCACAGTCAAGGCTCAAGGTTCCTCTTTTAAGCCTAAAGCTGGAAAGTGTTAGGTTTGAATACTAAAGTTATCCTTGTATTAAACTTTTTCCCAGTTAATATATCGATTTAATATTTTGGTTTATATGTTATGCATGTTTAGTCCATTTATATTATGTAGTTAGATGATGAGGTGTCCGGTGTGACACAATAGATCTCATCATTGGTTAAAATACATACTATATAAAAAAGGTTCGTAACAAGACAGTTTTGGACACGCTTTCGGTTTAGGTTATTATGTGATTCGGATAATTGGTTTGTCTAAACTAATTGAATCATATAGATATGCCCGGAGCATATTGAACTTGACCATTTAGAATGATTTCTCTTGTACTGATTTAATAAACAAATCATTCTTAGTATTCTATCTCTTAATCCCTAGACTTGAGCGGGTATGAGGATTAGACATAACGTAATTTGATCTATCATTGGGTGAGGTCAATTGTGGTCAATAGTCTCGGTGGGTTGGGTGCGCATGTTTAGTTACTTGGTATGCTGCTGCTTGTCGAAAGGAAACCATGTACTGGTGCGTCCGGGGTGATGGTGCTCCCGATATGAGCTTGTTATGTTTATTATATTAAACCCGGCCGGTGAACTTATGTCCAGTATAGTAAAAAGATCGAGTGGTACTAGTCTTGGAATTAAAGAAGTTAATTAATTAATTTATCACTAAATTAATAAATTAATGAGCACTAAATCTTTGATGTGGGGAGATTAAGAATAAATTAATTTAGTTGTTCCGGAAGCAATTCTGGTGTAGGATGGTAGTGCCAAAATTAATCCATTAGTGGTACGATTAATTTTGTAGTGGGTTAATTGAATCGGTAGAATTATTTATTTAATTAATTATTCCTAAGGGTTAATTAAGTAATTAACTAAGTGAAATTATTTAATTAATTAATTAAATGTTAAGTTTCAATTAGAATTAGGAAATTCAAGAGATTAAGAAATCTAATTGGATTTGGTTTATCCTATTAGATTAGTTACCCAATTGGATTTGGAAACTAATTAATTACCTAAACCCATTAGAAAGACCAATCCTAAACCAACTTGGGGTCTCTTTTGTAACTCTATATACAAACAAGGGATTTGCAATTACATAACACACAATTCATTAGTTTTCAAGACAAGAAAACTTAGAGAGAGAAAATCCTATAGAGTGAAATAATTCATCTCTCTAGAATCAGATTTTTAAGCTCAAGGCTGCCGAATTTTTCCTCCAATTTTGGCAAGCCGATTTTGGTCTTGAACTCGGTGGCGCGTAAGAGAAATTGGGCGGCGCGTGTAGCTTTCTATTGAGACCCAGGTGACGCTTGAACTTCACGCACTAGGGGCAAGCGGTTGCTGAATTTTCTTGCGATCTAGTTGTGTTGATTGCTGATCAATTGCTCGCTAGATCGTTGCCCACACAATGTGCAATCGTAGTCTTGAGTCGTACAAGCGATCACTTGAGTTCACGCTTCAAGAGGTACTTTCTATGTTTTTGCTTTTAATTAGAAATTATTGATGCGAGATAAATCGAATGAGTACAAACCAAGATCCGGCAAAATGTTATTTCAAGCAAGGATTATAATAGCGATTGTGCTAGAGTCTAGGCTTGGTCAAAGATTCCGATTCTGGAATGCGTAGCATGAAAGTGAGTTTTTGGCCGGGCTCGGGTAGATAATCTTTCAATTGGTATCAGAGTCTGGTTTTGGGTTTTGTGCTTGTTCGATTTATTACATGGTTTTATTTGTAGGTGGTTTAGAAATCCCGACTATTATGGTTGCGTTTGTATGTTTTTTAATTAAACCCCGGGACATGTCCAGGTTTGGTTTTATTATGAATACATGTAATAGTATAACCACGTGCTGGAAGCCGTGTAGGATTATATCAAATCTGTAGTAGGATTTTTTCTATGTAATTCGATTTTAACTTCTCTAGAAAGCCTTGTAGTAGGAGAATTATTTTTTATAATCGAAGGCGTTACGGTGGGCAACTTGAATTCGTGGGTTTTGAGTTATCGTTAATTTGTAGAAACCCAGGAAAATCCATAACGAATTACAAGAAGACCAAATAGTGTGGGAAAAGAAGTGAAGGAAGAATCAGAGGAAGGGACGGCGCCTGCGACGACTCGTCGGCGGGTGCCGCCGCCCACAACCATCAGCATCGCTGCCGCGTAGCGCAGCAAATTTACTGCACTAGCGCGCAACAGTTGCTGCGTCCGTGCTGCGCGCAGTCCGTTTGGCCCATTTTGCCTCCAAGTTCGTTTTTTTGAAATTCAAGACTCAATCCATCGAGTGGTGTGACGGGACACGAGATCAAGGCAGAAGATGGAAGCAATTAAAACCATGATAGTCAAAAAATTTATTTTTCGTATTTATTTCTCATATTTCTAGTTTTAATTATGTGCTTTAATTTTTGTGTTGTATTTTGGATGATGATTGGTTTTATGTTTGCACATAACTTAGGATTAATTAATTGCCTGTTAAAACTGATAAAACCCTCAATTTAGAAATCTAGGTGGGAACGGGTTGGTTTAATATTCCCACAACCATCATTACAGCTTCATTTGTGATGTGGGTGGACTTGCGCGTTGGCATTAGGGCCTTCCTCCATTCGGATGAGTCCAACCACGAGATCGCTAGATTATGAATTTCTAAGTAAGGTGACTAGAGTAAGTTTAACTAGGAGAAATGCGATACCCTCTCCACATGAGGCGCACTATCCTAAGGTAACGAGCTTATAAGTCACGTAATGGCACACACATAGTGTACAATTTGTAGCATTCCACCCATCGTGGTTACGCTGCTTATTTGTACGGCTAAAAGCACTGACTATTAGCTGCATTGATCAATAGATCATTTGGCCAGATAATGTAGTTAATGAACTTGGTTTTTCTCAAACTAATGTGGGTTAGCATAAATGTCCACAGTATTTGCCTTGCGAG
The DNA here is from genome assembly GCA_030378225.1 of Knoxia roxburghii. NCBI lineage: Eukaryota > Viridiplantae > Streptophyta > Magnoliopsida > Gentianales > Rubiaceae > Knoxia > Knoxia roxburghii. The sequence goes on along the minus strand of CM059415.1, from coordinate 34,713,547 downwards.
AATCCCGGTGAATGAGATGTCGGTGGTTTAAATTATTATTTTGAGGGAAGTTAATAATTGTTAGAATTTCTTTGTTATTTTTGAATTTCTAGTATATGCACTAAAACATTGTCCATTTATTTAATTTATAGTATTCTATATGCCATTCAATCCTTTAGCTACAACATTGAAAGACATTATATTAACTGGTCCGAACTATGTCGATTGAAGTCTTAATTTGGAAATTATCCTGACAGCTGAGAACACTTTTGTGAGAGATCATGTCATTGACATGATTAGTAACATCAAAGTGGTTGAGGTAATGGGACGCAAAATTGATGGTGAAACCAAACTCGATATTGTCTTCCAAAACTTGTCTCAAAGCTATGAGCAGTTTCGGTTGAACTACAACATGAATTAATTGTTATGCACTTCATCCAAGCTCTTAGCAGAGTTGGTGGCGGCTAAAAGTCTTTTTTTAAGAGAAGAAGCGGTTTTTAGTCGTATCCAAAGCTTCAGAATCTTCTTCTAAGCCTAAGGCTGGAAAGAAGAAGAGAAAGCTAGAGGGAATAGCTCAAAAGGCACAAATTTCACCTAAGCCAAATATTGCAAAGAATAATTCGAAAGACAAGTGCTTCAAGTGCAATCAGACGAGACATTGGAATCAGATTGTCCAAATCTTAAAAGTATGACAGTTTATGCCTTAATTACTGAGACATGTTTAGCGGCGATTCTCACAAATACTTGGTGTGTGGATCAGGCGCCACTGACTATGTTTTTTAATTCTTTGCAAGGGTTCCAAGTAACCAGGAAGCTTAGATAATGCAAGTTGGATATCTACTTGGGCGACACTACAAGAGTGTCAGTAGAAGCAGTGAGAGTAGTTAGCCTAATTTTTGAAAATTCTAGACTAGGTTTAGTTAATTGTCTTTATGTATCGAGTTTTAGAATGAACCTTGATTCAGTTTCTAAACTCTTGAAGAATGGTTATAAGTTTATTTTTTCTGATGATTCTATTGTTATTAGAAAAGATGGGAAACTTGTTTGTTTTGGTTCATTAGCTGAAAATTTGTTTATAATTAAATGAAACTCCCCTGTTGTGCAAAACATAGAGATAGATAGCGCATCATCTAACAGTAATAAGAGGAAAGAACCTTCTAAGATGAATCAAACCTATCTTTGGCATCTTAGGCAAGGTCTTATAAGCCTTAGTAGGATTCAAAGGTTGGTCAATAATGGAACTTTAAGTTAATTAGAGATTGACAGTTATTCAACCTGCGAATCTTGCTTGGAAGGTAAGATGACCAAAAGACTTTTAAGGCATTGTTATAGATCTAAAGAAGTATTAAAGTTCATTCACTCTGACTTGTGTGGACCTATGTCGGTCCAAGCACGAGGTGGGTTTGAGTATTTCGTGACGTTCACAGATGATTACTCGAGGTACGAATATATTTACATAATGCGCTACAAGTCTGAATGTTTTAGTAAATTCAAAGAGTATCGGGAAGATATGGAGAAACATCATGGTACAAGTATGAAGACACTGTGATCAGATCGTGATAGGGAGTACCTATCCCACGAATTTCGAGAATACCTCAGTGAGGTCAAAATTCAGTCTCAGTTGTCTGCACCTGGCACACCACAGCAGAACGGTGTAGCAGAAAGCAGGAATCAAACTCTCATGGAAATAGTTAGGTCAATGATAAGTTTTAGTAATTTGCGGAGTTCGTTCTGGGGATATGCCTTAGAAATAGCAATGTACATCCTTAATCTTGTACCATCTAAGACCATGCCTTCAACCCTAGTAGAGTTATAGATTGTGCATAAGCCCAGTCTAAGACATCTCAAAATTTGGGGTTGCCCAGCACATGTGCTTAAGGTAGATGCGGCTAAGTTAGATGGAAGAACGGAAGTAATGCTGTTTCTAGGATACCATAAGGGAACGAAAGGTGGTCTGTTCTATAGTCCTAAAGATCAAAAGGTGATAGTTAGCACTAACGCCATATTTTTATAGGAAGACTATATTCAAGATCACAAGCCCAAGAGCAAGATAGTATTAGAAGAGCTTATGAGACAAACAGATAATCCTGATGCACCATCATAAGTAGATACACCACACACTACACAAGATATATGTGCCTACACAGGTGGTGCCTCGTCGTAGTGAGAGGGTTATAAGACAGCCCGAAGGGTTCATTCGCGTGGGAGAGGCCCCAGACCTGGCCCCAGGCGCGCCTGAGCCTAACCCAGTGAACTACAATAAGGCTCTCTGAGATACAGATTCAGAATCTTGGCAAAAGGCAATGATATCCAAGATGGGGTCGATAGACCACAATCAAGTATGGGAGCTTGTGGACATGCCCGATGGGTTTAAACCCATTGGATGTGAGTGGGTTTACAAACGCAAGAGAGGACCTGACGGAAAGGTTGAAACCTTTAAAGCTATGCTGGTGGCGAAGGCGTTTACTCAGAAACAGGGAATCGATTATGAGGAAAATTTTCCCCGGTAGCCATGATTAAGTCGATCCGGATTCTCTTGGGCATAGCTCCTCATTTGGATTATGAGATATGGGAGATGGATGTCAAGACAGCTTCCCTAAACAGAAGTCTTGAGGAAACCATCTTTATGCAGCAATCAGAGGGATTTGTTGAAAAATACCAAGAGCATAAGGTTTGCAGGCTTAAGAGGTCCATTTACGAACTTAAGCAGGCATCCAGATCTTAGAACATCCAGTTTGATGAGGTAATCCAGTCCTACGGATTTACTCAGTGTCCAGATGAGCAATGTGTGTACCGCAGACGTGATGGAAACTCAATGGTGTTTATTATGCTTTACGTATATGGCATTCTATTGATTGGCAACAACAAGAAAGTGTTGTCAGATGTAAAGGCATGGCTGTCCAAGCAGTTTAATATAAAGGATTTAGGGGAAGCAGGACATATCCTTGTAAGATAATTCGAGATCGTAGAAAATGTTCGTTAACGCTCTCCCAAGCTTCGTACATAGATACGATTCTGGCCCGTTTTAACATGCAGAACTCCAAGAAAGGTTTTTTACCTTTCAGACACGGAGTGCATCTGTCTAAAAAACAGTCTCCCAAGACTATTGAGGAGATAGAGGCAATGAAAACAGTTCTGTATGCTTCAGCAGTAGGAAGTCTCATATATGCTATGTTGTGTACAAGACCTAATATCTGTTATGTCATTGGCATTGTAAGCAGATATCAGAGTAATCCCGGGAAAGCTCATTGGGAGGCACTAAAATGTATTCTCAAGTATTTGCGCAGAAAGAGAGACCAATTGCTGGTCTATCAGGCGCCTGAGCTGGTACCCCGAGGTTACACAGATTCAGATTTCTAAGGCGACAGGGACAAGAGCAAGTCTACCTCAGCTTATGTGTTTACTCTAGGAGGTGGAGCCGTAGTTTTGCGGAGTGTCATGTATAAATGCATGGCGGACTCTACCATGGAGGCTGAATACATTGCCGCATCAGAGGCAGCGAAGGAAGCAGTGTGGCTCGAGAACTTCCTAGTGGACTTAGATGTGATTTCTAGTTTGCAGAAGTCTATCACGGTGTATTGTGATAACAATGGTGCAGTAGCAAACTCGAAGGAACCATGAGCCCATAAGGCGAGTAAACATATACAGCGCAAGTACTACCTGATATGAGATATCGTAAAGAGGGAAGACGTGGTCGTGGCTACAGTAGCATCAGAGGATAACCTTGCAGATCCGTTCACAAAAACATTGACTTCAAAAGTCTTTGAGGCTCACATGGAGGGCATGAGAATCAAATACTTAGAAGAACCATGACAGTTTTTCTAGATATATAGCAGCAAAGTGTATAGGAGTTGTATGTAGATGTATACTTAAAGCACAGCTTAAGTATTAGTGGGAGATTTTTGGAGTTGAATACATAAGATATGCTTGTATTGTACATTTTACCAGTTAATATATCGATTAATGTGTGGCTATATCTTGTTGTGCATTATTAGTCCACTTATATTATGTAGTTTGATAATGAGGTATCTTGTGTGACACAATAGATCTCATCATTTGTTAAAAGACATAATATATAAAGGAGGTTCCTAATCAAGATAGCTTTGGACAAACTGTCAGTTAAGGTTATTATGTGATTCGGATAATTAGTTTGTCTAAACTGATTGAATCATATAGATATGCTTGGGGCGTATTGAACTTGACCATTAAGAATGATTTGTCTTGTACTGATTTGATAGATAAATCATTCTTGGTATTCTATCTCTTAATCCCTAGAGTCGTGCGGTATGAGGATTAGACATAGTGTACTTTGATCTGCCAATGAGTGAGGTCAATTGTGGCCAATAGTCTCTGTAGGTTGGATGCGCGTGTTTAGTTGTTTGGTGTGCTGCTGCTTGTCAAAAGGAAACCATGTACCGGTGCGTCCGTGGTAATGGTGCTCCCGGGATGAGCTCGTAATGTTTATTATACTAAACCCGGCCAGTGGACTTATGTATGGTATAGTAAAAATGTCGAGTGGTACTAGTCTCAAAATTAAAGAAGTTAATTAATTAATTTATCAGTAAATTAATAAATTAACGAGCACTATATCTTTGATGTGGGGAGATTATGAATATAAATTAATTAAGTTGTTCCGGAAGCAATTCTGTTGTAGGATGGTAGTGCCAAAATTAATCCGTTAGTGGTACGATTAATTTTGTAATGGGTTAATTGAATAGGTAGAATTAATTAATTGATTAATTATTCCTAAGGGTTAATTAAGTAATCAACAAAAGTGGAATTATTTAATTAATTAAATAAATTTTAAGTTTCAATTAGAATTAGGAAATCCTAGAGATTAGGAAATATAATAGGATTTGATTTATCCTATCGGATTGGTTACCTAATTGGATTGGGAAACTAATTACCTAAACCCATTAGGAAGGCCAATCCTAAACCGACTTGGGGTCTCTCTTGTAACTCTATATATAGACAAGGGATTAGCTATTCCACAAGATACAATTCATAAGTTTTCAAGACAAGAAAACTTAGAGAGATAAAATCCTAGAGAGAGAAAATTTCTCTCTCTTAAAATCAAATTTCCTTGAGCTCAAAGCTGCCAAAATTTCTTCTATTTTTTTGGCGGTGACTTGTAGCTTTCTCTCTTTCCGAGCAGTGCATGGATTGTACGCGCCAGGTGCAGCGGTGCTGGAATTTTCTGGCAAGTGGATTGTGGTGATTAGCTGATCAAGTTGCTAGTTAGATTGCTGCCCACACAGCATACACGCAGAGTCTTGAGGCATACAAGAGAATCACCTGAGTGTACGCTTCAATAGGTCATTCTTATATTTCCACTTAATTAAGAATTTTATTGCGTGATAAATCCAATAAGTGCAAACCCAGATTCTACGCAATGTTATTTCAAAACAGTTGAAATAGCAATTGTGCTAGCGTCTAGGCCTGGCCAGAGATTCCGATTCTAGAATGCATAGCATGAAAGTGAGTTTCTGGCTAGGCCCGGGAAGATAATCTTTCAATTGGTATCAGAGCCTGGTTTTGGGTTTTGTGCTTGTTCGACTTATTACATGGTTTTATTTGCAGGTGGTTAAGAAATCCCAACTATTATGGTTACGTTTGTATGGGTTTCATTCCGGGACATGTCCGGATTTGATTTTATTATGAATGTTTGTAATAGTATCACCACGTGCAGGAAGACGTGTAGGATTAGATCAAATTTGTAGTAGGATTTTTTCTATGTAACTTTGATTATTTAATTTTCCTAGAAAGCCTTATATTAGGAGAATTAATTTTTTGTAATCGAAGGCGTTATGGTGGGCAACTTGAATTCATGGGTTTTGGGTTATCGTTAATTCGTAGAAACCCGGAACGAATTGCAAGAAGACCAAATAGTGTAGAAGAAGCGAATGAGGGATTGGTGGCAGGGGGCGGCACCGACGAATCGATGCTGGCAACCGCCGGTACCATCACTGCTGTCGCGCAACGCAGCAGCAGCGCATGGGTTGCACGCGTGGTGTTTTGGCCCGTTTTTCCTCTAGTTTTCATTTTTTAAAGTTCAATACTATTTCCATCGATTTACGTGATGAGACACGAGATCAAGGCAGAAGATGGAAGTGATTAAAACCATAATAGTCGAGATATTTAATTTTCACATTTATTTCCCGTATTTATTGTTTTAATTTTTGTGCTTTAATTTTTATGTTGTATTTTAGATGGATGATTTTAAAGCATATTGGTTTTATGGTTGCATATAACTTAGGGTTATATAATTGCATGTTAAAACTTGAAAAACCCTCAATTTGGAAATTTAAGTGGGAGCGGGTTAGTTTAATATCCCCACAGCCACCATTACGAGTTCATATTCTATGTGGGTGGGCTTGCGCGTGGGCATTAGGGCTTCCTCCATTCGGATGAGTTCAGCCCCAATATCGCTAGATTATGAATTTCTGAGTAAGATGGCTAGAGTAAGTGTAACTAGGAGAAATGCGACACCCTCTACATCTGAGGCGCACTATCCTGAGGTAACAAGCTCAAAAGTCACGTAATGGCACACACTTAGTGTACGATCTGCAGTATTCCTCCCATCGAGGTTACGCAACTTATTTGTACGGCTGAAAGCATCACTATTAGCTACATTGATCAATAGATTGTTTGGTCAGAAAGTGTAGTTAATGAACCTGGTTCTTCTCAAATGAATGTGGGTTAGCGTAAACGTCCACACTATCGTGACTTGCAAGAATTCCGGTGAATGAGATATTGGTGGATTATAATTATTGTTTTGAGGGAAGTCAATAATTGTTAGAATTTCCTTGTTTTTTGAAATTATGGATTTAATAACTAAAACATTGTCTGTTTATTTAATTTACAGTATTTGATATGGCATTCAACCTCTTAGCTGCTATATTGAAAGACAAAAAGTTAACTGGAACTAAGTATGTCGATTGGAGTTGTAACTTGGACATTGTCCTGATGGCAAAATAGTATAAGTTTGTGCTCACCAAAGTATGTCCAGATGTGCCTAACGAGGACTCTCCTCAAGAGCATAGGGATGCCTATTCCAGGTGGAGAAAAGCAGATGAGATGGTGCGGTACTATATTTTGGCCTCCGTGTCAAATGTGCTGCAGCATTAGCTTCATCCTATGGTCTCTGCCTTCAACATGATGGCTCACCTGAGGGAGATGTTCGCTCATCAAGGCAGGACTGCTAGGCAATCAGCCATGAGAAAGTTGATAAACACTAAAATGGCTGAGGGCGAATCAGTGAGAGATCATGTGCTTCACATGATCAGTAACATCAACGAGATAGAGGTGTTAGGAGGTGAAATCGACCCAGAAAGTCAGATAGATATCATCCTCCAGAGCTTACCCTCTAGTTTTGAGCAGTTTCAGGTCAACTATAACAGGAATCAAAGAGTTTACACTCTACCCGAGCTCTTTACTGATTTGGTGTCGGCCAAATGCATCTTCCATTAGAATAAGCACGCTTTGGTCACAGCGAAGGCTTCAAGTTCTTATTTTGTGCCTAAAGGCCAAAAGAATAAGAAGAAGAAGAATACTAAGAAACTTGCTGCTAAGCCAGAAATCGCAAAGAAAATCAAGTCGAAAGGCAAGTGCTTCATGTGCGGGAAAACGGGACACTGGAAAGCGGATGGTCCAAAGCCTAAAGGTACGATAGTTTCTGCCCTAATTACTGAGATATGTTTAGCGGTAATTCCCACAGATACTTGGTGTGTGGATTCTGTTAGTTTTGAATACAGAAAAGCTATGGCTTGTATCAAAAACTAATATTCACAGTTGATATATCATTTTGTTTCGGTATAAATTTGTTCCTTTATATCATAGAACTAGATAACGGGGTGTGGACAGACACAGTAGATACTGTTATTGGTTGAAATATTGATATATAAAAAGTATGCTCGTAACCGAGATAGTCTGAACATACTATCGGTATAGGTTATTGTGTGGTTTAGAAATTAGTTTCTCTAAACTAGTTTAAATCACACAGATATGCCAGGGGAATATTAAGCACGACCAGTTTGGATAGAATTGACTTATACTGATCGGCGTAGTCAATTCGGTCCTAGTATTCTGTCTCTCAATCCCGAGATTGGGACGGGCACGAGAGTTGAATATTGTATGCTTTGATTTGCCAAAGAGTGCGGTCAATTGAGGCCTATACCTCTGTAGATTAGGTATGCAGTGTTTAGCTTCTTACGTGCCGTTGCTAGTCGGAGGAATCCATGTACCGGTTCTCCGGGTTGATGGTGCTCTCGAGATGAGCTCGTAAAGTCTATTATACTAAACCCGGCCGGTGAACTTTATGTTCGGTATAATAAAAGGACGAGTGGTACTAATCTCGGATACCAAGAAGTCGGTGAATTAATTTGTCAGTAAATTGATAAACCAACGAGCACTAGATCTTTAATGTGGGAAGATAGAATAAAATATAATGGCGCGATGTATAGTCATTTTTGAGCGGTAGTTCCATAATTGGTCCGTTAGTGGTACGACCGATTATGCATTTGACTAATCGACAAGGTGAATTAATTAATCCAAAAGGTTTAATTAATATTTAATCAACAAAGTGAATTAAGAAATTAATTCTATTTGAATTAATTAATTCTAAGGGTTCGATTAAATTAAATTAACAAAGTGGGTTTAATAAATTAATTCAAATGGGTCGATTGGAGTTGACTAGTCGGGAAAGACTTAGCGGTCAACAAAAGTCAAATTAAAAGGCCTAACTCGAGAGCCCATTAGGTCTCCTTAGAAGCTCCTTATAAATAAAACTTGTTAGGCAAGAAAGAAATTAAGAAACTTGATAACCAAGTAAGGGTTAGTGAGAGAAAGTCTAGTCTAGAGAGAGAACTTTGTCTTCCTTGTCAAGTTTTCTCTCGAAGTTGACTAGGATAACTTTCTTCTTCGAAAAGAAACTCAGCCCACTCGATTTTAGAGCAGTCTGATAATTTCTTCAACAAAATAGCCGCCGGAATTTCTGCTGGGTTTTCTTTGTGCATCCGCGCAGTTCTTCGGGGTGCTGCTCAAGCTTCGGGGTGCTGACCCGGTGGTATCTTCACGTTGATATCTTTTTTTGTCGGTGATCCGTGAATCCCACCGTGCAGATCGTGGCCGAGCTTGGTGGTTCTTCTCGCCGACAGTCCGCTAGTGGAGTAGAAAAACCCGGCGGCTGGTTTTTTCAATCTTTTGCTCTGAGCAGTTTTTTTTTTTTTTTAGTTTCTTGAGAAGCAAGTTTCTTGGGTTTTCTATATTTTGCCGTGGGTAACTCTGTAGATAATAGCCCACACTATTTCGGAGTTGGATCAGAGTCATTCTTCGGATTTCTTGTGGTAATCGCAACAAAGATTGGATTTTTTCTTTAGGCAAGGGACTTCGCTACAAAAGGTAGAATCTTTAAATTCTGCTTTTATTAAAGATTGAATCTTTTGTGTCCCGATTAATAAATTAAATAAGTATAAGCCTAGATCCGTGTTGGGAATTAGTTTAGGTGTTTAATCCAATTAAACAGCGGAATCCTAAACTATGAGGATCGGGTCTTACCCTTGAAGCGTAATCGGTTGCGCACGTCGCCTGGCTCCTCTGAGAAGATGACGTTTTGTTGTCTCCAAAATCCTTCCTTGAAGGATTCTCTACTCTCAAGCACGAAAGCCTTCGCAGGTTGGTGCTAGCCAATCTTGCCTACCAAGATAATTTGGGAGTTCTGTGTATTTTTTGTCTAATGAGAATAATTCCAAAAATCTCTCCCTACAATTATATCCCTAGGATATTTGTAGAGAATTAATTTCCAAAATCAGTATTGTAATTATCCAATTATAACTTAACTGATTTTGGTCATATTCCAAATCAGTATTATTACCAAATATTATTTTACTGATTCCAAATCAGTATTTAAATAATATTTACTGATTCCAAATCAGCATTAAATAACACTTTAATGATTTGGGTTATACACCAAGCCCATGGATCAACCCATGACCCATGGATCAGGCTGATGGGTCAAGAACTTCAATTGCAATTAAGTCCCTTGATTTATCAGTCCATCCCAATTATTCCCAGGTAATTAATTAACTATTAATTAATACCATAGAACTTTCCAATAATATTTAATTAAACCATTTAATTAAATCTTATTTATTTAAGTATAACAATTATACTTATTGTAGGCAAGAATTCTTATTCTGCATCATCGAACTTTCTTATGTGCGATCCTGTAGGCCCATTCCAAATTGGCAATGGATAACTCAAACCCATTGATTAATCCATAAGTCATTAGTGGTCTCTAGCAAGACATAATGACTACCCAATTTTGAATGGAGGGTCGAATGGAGATTCAACACAACCTTTCCGAGCAAACTGCGTACGATCCTCTACATCGATATCCAGTTTAGCATAAGGCATGGAACCATCATCCTTATGTAGCTAAACGTTTACTTGATCTCTTAGTGACACTGAATCCTTCAAGCAAATGATATCCTATCATTCCTTGGGCATGGCCATGCACTTTTCAGTTCACTATCAAGTGGCCAAGATATCATCTCTCACTTAAGAGAGATTTGTAGTCCCATCACTTCACCTACATACCTTAGCGTGTCTCATAGTGTACCCAATCATACCCGTACTTGGCAACCCGTTACGGCCCCGTTAGGCGTATGTCAAAGCACACTACAATTCACCTAAGACCATGTAGTGATTTCTGGTCTAAGGATCCTAGTACCAGTACTACTCAAAAGAATCACTCATGATCTAATTAGTCCATGGAGTGTTTCTTTTGGCGGATCGATTTCATGAATTTAAATATGCACAAGGATATTACTATCATGAAATTAACTCATTTGATAAACAATCAATCAAACGACAAATATCTTATTTACATAAATACCCTCAAAGTATATTTACATAAATAGCCCTCATTAGGGCACATTCACCAACAATCTCCCACTTGCCCGATGAAGGGCTATGTCCTAAACTGTTTAAGACCAAGCTCTATTACATGTCTATCAAGCTTTGACTGTGGTAGAACTTTTGTGAGAGGATCTGCTATATTGTCGTCTGACCCTATTTTGCACACTTTCACATCTCCTCGATCAATGATCTCTCGGATGAGGTGAAACCTTCTGAGTATGTGTTTGGTTTTCTGGTGTGACCGAGGCTCCTTAGCTTGTGCGATGGCCCCGTTATTGTCACAGAAAAGTTCTATCGGATATTGGATACTCGGTATCACTCCGATGTCTGACACGAACTTTCTCAGCCAAACAGCTTCCTTTGCAGCATCTGATGCAGCAATGTACTCAGACTCTGTTGTAGAATCGGCTGTTGTATCTTGCTTTGAGCTTTTCCAACTTATTGCACCGCCATTCAGACTAAACACGTAGCCTGATTGTGACTTCATGTCATCTTGATCTGTTTGGAAAGCAGCATCAGCGTAACCTTGTACAATGAGCTGTTCTTGTCCTCCATACACTAGCATTAATCCTTTAGTTCTTCGTAAGTACTTCAGGATTGCTTTGACTGTAGTCCAATGATCCATCCCTGGATCTTTTTGGTGTCTACTAGTCATGCTAAGTGCATGTGCAACATCCGGACGGGTACACAACATGGCATACATGATAGATCCTATTGCCGAGGCATATGGGACTCTACTCATTGTATCCCTCTCCTCTCTTGTTGAAGGACCTTGGTTCTTCTTCAAGAGAAGGCCATGTCTAAATGGTACCTTACCATTTTTGGAGTTAGACATATTGAATCTTTTCAATATCTTGTCTATGTACCCTTCTTGACTTAGTCCTAGAAGCCTTTTAGATCTATCCCTATAGATCTTGATACCTAGTATCGTCTCAGCTTCTCCTAAGTCTTTCATAGAAAATACACTCCCCAACCATTGTTTGATGTCCTTCATCAAGGGAATGTCATTTCCTATGAGTAGGATGTCGTCCACATATAGGACAAGGAAAACAATCTTGCTCCCACTAACTTTCTTGTAAACACAAGGCTCATCTTCGTTCTTGATGAATCCGTAACCTTTTACTTCCTCATCAAAACGAAGATTCCAACTTCGAGATGCTTGCTTTAGTCCATAGATAGGCCTCTGAAGCTTACATACTCGATTAGGATGCTTTTGATCGATGTATCCCTCGGGTTGTTTCATATAAACATCCTCGAGTAGGTTTCCATTCAGGAAAGCCGTCTTAACATCCATCTGCCATACCTCATAGTCAAAATATGCTGCTATGGCAAGCATTGTCCTAATGGACTTGAGCATCACGACAGGGGAGAAGGTTTCATCATAGTCTATACCATGAGTCTGTCTGAAACCTTTAGCCACTAGTCGTGCCTTGAAGATCCCGCCAGGTTTTACCTTGAAAATCCACTTGCAATCGACAACCTTTGCCTGAACAGGAGGGTCAATCAAAGTCCACACTTTATTGTCCCTCATGGATTGCATTTCAGATTCCATGGCTTCCAACCATTTATCTGAATCCGGACTTTCTAAAACCTGTTTGTAGTTCGCGGGCTCATTAGAGTCCACCAAGATCAAATCTTGATCGTCAGTCACGAGAAATCCGTATCTCTCGGGTTGGTGACGAGATCTACCAGATCTTCTAGGTTCTTCTGTTGTTGACTCAGGTTGCTCATCTTCATGAGTTTCTATGTCAACTTCCATCTGAGTTTCTGTAGATCGTTCTACATTCTCTTGTGGTTCTTGAACTTCTCCGAGTTCTATTCTACTCCCACTGTCTTTCTTGTACAGATATTCTTTCTCTAAGAAAGTAGCTCCTCGAGCAACGAACACTTTGTTCTCAGTTGGGTTGTAGAATTGATATCCTTTGGTTTCCTTAGGATATCCCACAAATAGGCATTTGTCAGTTTTGGGTTCAAGCTTATTACTTTGTAAACGCTTTACATGAGCTTGACAACCCCAAACTCGTAGATAGGACATATAGGGCTTCCGGCCCATCCATATCTCATATGGAGTCTTATCTACTGCCTTAGATGGAATACGATTCAATAAGTAGGCAGCAGAAAGGAGAGCATAACCCCAAAAGGATGTAGGGAGAGTTGCTAGGCCCATCATTGATCGAACCATATCTAATAAGGTCCGATTTCTCCTCTCGGATACACCATTCCATTGAGGTGTTCCTGGTGGAGTCAGCTGTGAAACAATTCCACACTGTTTTAGATAGCCATCAAACTCATCACTAAGGTATTTACCTCCTCGATCGGAGCGAATAGCCTTAATCCTTCTATCCAACTGATTCTCTACTTCGTTTTTAAACTCTTTGAACTTTTCAAAAGTTTCATTTTTATACCTCATTAAGTAGACATACCCATATCTACTAAAGTCATCAGTAAAAGTTACGAAGTATTCAAATCCACCTCTGGCTTGTGTGCTCATTGGTCCACATACATCCGTATGTATTAGGGCCAATAGCTCACTTGTTCTTTCACCTTTCTTATTGAAAGGACTCTTTGTCATTTTGCCTTACAAGCAGGGTTCGTAGGTATCTTATGATTCAAAATCAAATAAACCAAGCACTCCATTCTTGTGAAGCTTTTGAACTCGCTTTTCATTTGCATGGCCTAATCGACAATGCCAAAGGTATGTTGGACTTAAATCATTTTTAGATGATTTAGCTTTCTTTTCTATGTTATAGACTGGTTTTTCTTGGGTCAAATCCAAGACATACAGACCGTTACACATATTTGCAACTCCGTATAAAATATCATTTCGATATAAAGATAACGAATTATTCTCTATAATAAATCGAAAACCTTTATTATCTAAACTCGAAACTGAAATAATATTTATGCTCAAAGCAGGTACATAATAACAATTTTCAAGTTCGATATTTAAACCAGAAGGTAAAGACAGAGTGTAATCTCCAACTTCAACAGCAGCAACTCTTGCCCCGTTGCCCACTCGGAGATCTACTTCACCTTTCTTTGTTATCCTTCTATTTCTGAGTCCTTGCACATTAGTACAAATATGAGCCCCACAACCAGTATCTAATACCCATGAGGTGGACATAGAAAGATTTATTTCTATAACAAAGATACCTGAAGCTTGTTCACGAAACATTTCCGTCAGTGACTCATAAATTCGGAACGCTTCCAAATTCATGAACTGCTTTTGAAGCTCGCCTGTCATAGACGCGAGCATCAAGCACGTCACATCATCGGAGTCGCTTTTCAGCTTATCCCAGGCTCGTTGAACATTTGCCGAAGCATTTTGTGGTGGTTCAGGTAAAGCGGTCTCTAAGACATGTAGCTTCCTTTCTTGTTTGAGAACTATTCTCAAGTTTCTTTCCCAATCTAAGAAGTTTGGTCCAACCAATTTACCTTTATCCAATATACTTCTTAGAGTAGAATTTAAGATAACATTTGTGCTAGATGATGCCATTTCTACAAAGAGTAAATGCAAAATATTAGAATGAGTTTTGAAAAATGTTTTCCACAATAGCCAAAATTGAAATCCCAAACAATTTTGTGTTGGTGCTAGATTGTGGGCCGAAAATCCACAAAGAGTCAACCCCAGTCTTGCTTTGGCAAGTATCGTAGGGATCGGGCTCTTCTGGTAGGCAACGTTCAAATCACATTCTATGTAATTTAACGCTTTCCAATTGCATACCATGCAACTTTTCGGTGATAGGATGAACATTCCAAATGTTTGACACCATCCTATCTTTGCAAAATTAATCCCTAGTCAACTTATCGGGTCAAGCTAGGATTAATTTTCCCAAGTTAAACCATCCCTCAAGGCATCACATCAATAGATACCCACACAGTTTTTCCATAACAAGTGGTAGTGATAAAGTTGAGCATCTAATACCCAAACAGTTTTTCCACTCATTAATGGTAGTGATAAAGTTGGGCACTATTATGTAACAACCCGCCGCATGAAGAAAACCTGAGGCCCTTGGGCTCTCCAAGTCCATCAGACGTTCGACACTCAAGCGGGCCCTTAAGTATGGAAGCAAAATCTTGGGTTTTTGGGATTTAAGTTTGATCGGCTTAACATGCATTTTCGTTTCTCATTCATTCGCATAAATAAAAGAATGAAATAAAGCGATGAACTGGGCTCTAGTCTATTACAGGGCCTTTTAAAATCTTCATGTTTGGGCCTCCGCTCCTGGGCTCCACCATGGACTCCTCTTGGAACCTCCTTTTTGGCCTAACTATTACATGATGATTTTATAGGCACGCAGGCCCAATTCAAAATTGGCTCGCAGGCCCCAACTTTTAAAACGTTAAAATTAAAAGCCCAATTCAAGCTTTGAAACACATAAAATGCATATGCTCATACAAGCCGGTTTTAATTTAAGCCGATTAATTTTAAGGATTGTGTAACTATTACAGAATTAAAATTGATCGTGTCATGATCAATTTTAATCAATCCTTCTGTTCATTTTACATTTATCCAAAATGATGCATGAACATGCTTACATAATTATGATGCTTCAAATAAAATTTAAACAATTTAAATAAGCATCAAAATTAAAATAAAATAAATAAATAACAATTCAAAATTTAAACTAATTAATTAATCTAATTAATTAATTATTTATTTATTTATTTATCTTTTTCTAATTATTTTAATCTAATTAAAATAATTATTTTAAAATTTTTCTAATTATCTAATTAAGATAAATTTAAACTTATAGGATCAAATTCTAAATTAATCCTATCTTTATCTAATAAGACTATTTAATTAAAATCTTATTAAATAAAATTCAGAAAATTTTAATTTTTAATTTTCTGAAACCTTTTGGGCAATAATCTAATTTAAATAAAATTCTGGGCTAGGGTTTTATGGAAACAAAACTGTTGGGGCTGGTTTGTAATTTTCAAAAATTTTTCTTTTTTGGCAGATTAGGGCTTAGAGGCTGCGGCGGGGCATTTTGGTCATTTCAGCCCCTAGGGCTTCAACCACCCGCCGCCAGCCTCCGGTCGTCTTCCCCGGCGAGAAGCTTCCGGTTCCGACCAAGATTCGATGAATGAACTTCGTCTTTTCGGCCTCAGAATCGAACGAAATTCCGTCGCGAAGCCAACCCCGAGCTCCCAACGCCCGATCCACCGGCTTGAGAAAAACGAAACGCCCGGAACCTTTCCGGCGTTCGTGTTTTCCCGGCGAAAACAACCCGCAAAAGGATACAACAGCAGCCCAGATATTAAATTAGCAAAACCCAGAAACCCAAATGCTAAGTTAACAACGGAACAATTCCGACAAGGTTAACACAATCGATTCAGCCCAGCAAGAAATTTAAAACAAAGCAGCCAAAAAAAATTCATCCCGGAACCATTCCGTGAACTCTCATCAGCCCAGAAACCATTTTGAAACCAAAACCAAAACCAGATTGTTACAAATCGTTTTTCCAAAACTTGAACCTAGAAATCGGCGGATTTTTCAACATAACTGTCCAGATTTCGAAAGCCAAAGGAGAAAATTATTTTTCTTGGCGAGGCTTTCCCGAAACCCCAGATTCCGGTGACCCTAGCGACCAAAACGATGATAGAACAATTCCGATGGAGGTTTTTTTTTTTTTTTTTTTTTTTTTTTTTTTTTGGCTCTTCCTAAAGCCTTGTTTCCAAAACCAAAGAACGAGAGGGAGAAAACCGTTTCTCCGGTCTCTTTGAAAAACGGTTTTCAAAGCCCGGCCAATCAATTATAACAGCCCAAGGAAAAACCCAGTTTTTCAGTGAATTTTACAACCCAGAAAAGCAGCAAGATTTTTCAGCCAAGAAAATACCAAAACTTTTCAACAAATTTTTCAGACCAAAAAGGAAAAACTGAGAAAAAAATTAGAAAAGCAAAACCCAGACTTCATGGCATGTTGTTAACCCCCATTCAAAACCAAAAAAAAAACAAAATTCGTCCGACGAACTGTTTTTGGTGAAGATTTATGGCTACCCGACCAAAAAACCCTTTCCCGATTTTGATTACTGTTTCCAAAACAAAACCAACCACTGTATCGTTTTGGTAAAAGTCTTTGACGGAAAATTTTTTTTTTTTTTTTCAACTTAATTTTATTTTAATTTAATTCTAATTAAATTAAAATTAACCTGGCTCTGATACGACTGTTGGGAATTAGTTTAGGTGTTTAATCCAATTAAACAGCGGAATCCTAAACTATGAGGATCGGGTCTTACCCTTGAAGCGTAATCGGTTGCGCACGTCGCCTGGCTCCTCTGAGAAGATGACGTTTTGTTGTCTCCAAAATCCTTCCTTGAAGGATTCTCTACTCTCAAGCACGAAAGCCTTCGCAGGTTTGTGCTAGCCAATCTTGCCTACCAAGATAATTTGGGAGTTCTGTGTATTTTTTGTCTAATGAGAATAATTCCAAAAATGTCTCCCTACAATTATATCCCTAGGATATTTGTAGAGAATTAATTTCCAAAATCAGTATTGTAATTATCCAATTATAACTTAACTGATTTTGGTCATATTCCAAATCAGTATTATTACCAAATATTATTTTACTGATTCCAAATCAGTATTTAAATAATATTTACTGATTCCAAATCAGCATTAAATAACACTTTAATGATTTGGGTTATACACCAAGCCCATGGATCAACCCATGACCCATGGATCAGGCTGATGGGTCAAGAACTTCAATTGCAATTAAGTCCCTTGATTTATCAGTCCATCCCAATTATTCCCAGGTAATTAATTAACTATTAATTAATACCATAGAACTTTCCAATAATATTTAATTAAACCATTTAATTAAATCTTATTTATTTAAGTATAACAATTATACTTATTGTAGGCAAGAATTCTTATTCTGCATCATCGAACTTTCTTATGTGCGATCCTGTAGGCCCATTCCAAATTGGCAATGGATAACTCAAACCCATTGATTAATCCATAAGTCATTAGTGGTCTCTAGCAAGACATAATGACTACCCAATTTGGAATGGAGGGTCGAATGGAGATTCAACACAACCTTTCCGAGCAAACTGCGTACGATCCTCTACATCGATATCCAGTTTAGCATAAGGCATGGAACCATCATCCTTATGTAGCTAAACGTTTACTTGATCTCTTAGTGACACTGAATCCTTCAAGCAAATGATATCCTATCATTCATTGGGCATGGCCATGCACTTTTCAGTTCACTATCAAGTGGCCAAGATATCATCTCTCACTTAAGAGAGATTTGTAGTCCCATCACTTCACCTACATACCTTAGCGTGTCTCATAGTGTACCCAATCATACCCGTACTTGGCAACCCGTTACGGCCCCGTTAGGCGTATGTCAAAGCACACTACAATTCACCTAAGACCATGTAGTGATTTCTGGTCTAAGGATCCTAGTACCAGTACTACTCAAAAGAATCACTCATGATCTAATTAGTCCATGGAGTGTTTCTTTTGGCGGATCGATTTCATGAATTTAAATATGCACAAGGATATTACTATCATGAAATTAACTCATTTGATAAACAATCAATCAAACGACAAATATCTTATTTACATAAATACCCTCAAAGTATATTTACATAAATAGCCCTCATTAGGGCACATTCACCAACAATCCGTTCATGGGTAAACTAATTTGAGCCTGAGCTTGGTCGAAAGCTTCCGATTCTGGAATGCATTGCACGAAAGTGAGGTTTTTGATTTAGCCCGGGCTTGTTCAGTTTTCTTTCAGATTCAGGCACTACTGATCATGTTTGTAATTCTTTGCTTCCAAGTAACCCGGAAGCTTATAGAGGGTGAGCTGGACATCTACATGGGTGACACTACAAGAGTGTCAGTAGAAGCAGTGAGATCTGTTACTTTAAATTTCGAAAGTTCTAGTTTAGAGTTAGTTAATTGACTTTATGTACCGAGTTTTAGAAAGAACCTTATTTTAGTTTCTAAACTCTTAAAGAATGGTTATAAGTTTATTTGTTCAGATGAGTCTGTATTTATTAGAAGAAAAGAAAAACTTATTTGTTCTGGTTCATTGGTTAACAATTTGTTTGTGGTTCACTCTAACTCCCCTGCTGTGCAAAACATAGAAATAGATAGCTCTTTATCTAACATTAATAAGAGAAAGAAACCTTCTGAAATGAATCAAACCTATCTTTGGCAACTCAGGCTAGGTCATATAAACATTAGTAGGATTCAGAGGTTGGTCAATGATGGACCTTTAGGTTCATTAGAGATTGACAATCATTCAACCTGCGAATCTTGCTTGGAGGGTAAGATGACCAAGAGACCTTTTAAAGCAAAAGGTTATAGAGCTAAAGAAGTAATAGAGTTAATTCATTCTGATTTGTGTGGACCAATGTTGGTCCAAGCACGAGGTGGTTTCGATTATTTCATGACGTTCACGGATGACTATTCAAGGTACAGGTACATTAACCTAATGCGTCACAAGTCCGAGTGCTTTGGCAAGTTTAAAGAGTTTCGGGCAGATGTGAAGAAGCATCATGGTAAGAGTATCAAGATACTGCGATCAGCTCATAGTGGGGAGTATGAATTTTGAGAATACCTCAGTGAGGTCGAAATTCAGTTTCAGTTGTCTGCACCTGGCACGTCACAGCAGAACGGTGTAGCAGAAAGAAGGAATCGAACTCTCATGGAAATGGTTCGGTTGATGATGAGCTATAATGATTTTCCGAGTTCATTCTGGGGAAATGCCTTAGAAACAATGATGTATATTCTTAATCTTATACCATTTAAAGCCGTGCCTTCAGCCCAGTAGAGTTGTGGAACGGGCGAAAGCCTAGTCTAAGACATCTCAGAATTTGGGGTTACCCAGCACATGTGCTTAAGGCAGATGCGGCTAAGTTAGATGCGAGAACTGAATTAATGTTGTTTATAGGATATCCTAGGGGAACGAAAGGTGATCTGTTTTATAGTCCTAAAGATCAGAAGGTGGTGGTTAGTACCAATGCTAGATTTTTAGAGGAAGACTATACCCTAGATCACAAGCCCAAGAGTAAGATAGTACCAGAAGAGCTTAGAAGACAAACTCATAATCCTGGTGCACCAGCACAAGTAGATACACCACACACTGCACAAGAGATCACAGATAATGTGCCTACATAGGTGGCTCATCGTCATAGTGGGAGGGTTGTAAGACAGCCCGACAGGTTTATTGGCGTGGGGCATCAGACCTAGTCCCAGACACGCCTGAACCTGACCCAGTAAACTACAATGAGGCTCTCCGAGATAAAGATTAGAATCTTGACGTAAGGCAATGATATCCGAGATGGGGTCAATGGACCACAATCAAGTCTGGGAGCTTGTGGACATGCATGATGGGTTTAAGCCAATTGGATGCAATTGGGTCTACAAACGTAAGAGAGGACCTGACGGAAAGGTGGAAACCTTTAAAGCTAGGCTGATGGCGAAGGGGTATACTCAGAAAGAAGGAATTGATTGTGAGAAAACCTTGTACCCGGTAGCCATGCTTAAGTCGATCTGGATTCTCTTGGCCATAGCTGCTCATTTAGATTATGAGATATGGCAGATGGATGTCAAGACAGCTTTCCTAAACGAAAGTCTTGAGGAAACCATCTTTATGCAGAAACCAGAGGGATTCGTTGAAAAAGGCCAAAAGCATAAGGTTTGCAGGCTTAAGAGGTCCATTTACGGACTTAAGCAGGCATCCAGATCTTGGAACATCCGGTTTGATGAGGTAATCCAGTCCTACGGATTTACTCAGTGTCTGGATGAGCAATGTGTGTACCGCAGACGTGATGGAAACTCAGTGGTGTTTCTTGTGCTTTACGTAGATGACATTCTATTGATTGGTAACAACAAGAAAGTGTCGTTAGACGTAAAGGCATGGCTGTCCAAGCAGTTTGATATGAAGGATTTAGGGAAAGCGGGACATATCCTTGGGATCAAGATAATTCAAGATCGTAGGAAACGTTCATTAATGCTCTACCAAGCTTCGTACATAGATACGATTCTGGCCCGTTTTAACATACAGAACTCCAAGAAAGGTTTTTTACCTTTCAGACACGGAGTGCATCTGTCTAAAGAAAGTCTCCCAAGACTGTTGAGGAGATAGAGGCCATGAAGACAGTTCCTTATGCTTCGGCAGTAGGAAGTCTCATGTATGTCATGTTGTGTACAAGGCTTGATATCTGCTATGTCGTTGCCATTGTAAGCAAATATCAGAGTAACCCCGGGAAAGCTCATTGGGAGGCAATAAAATGCATTCTCAATTATTTGTGCTGAACAAGAGATCAAGTGCTGGTGTATCAAGCGCCTGAGCTGGTAATATAAAATATATAAAAATGTAATAATAAAATCAATAAAAAAATATTGTTATTATATTGAAGAGTAAATTTTTTTTTAAAGAGTAAATTTATTGATACTAACTTTTTATATATTTTATATTACCAAAATCATTAATAATAAATATAGTTATTATGAGTTAGATTAAATATTTTATATATTTATTTTTATTTATAAAATAGTGGTAGAAGACTTTTTTATTTTTTAATAAAGCATTTAAGATTTATTTGAAATTTTATCATTTCTATTATTATTCACTTGTTAATTATATTGAGTAGTAAAGATAATTTAGTCAATTAATGATATATTTAGTATAAATACCTAATTTCACTAATTATTGATGATATATTTTTTATTATGTTTTAACTTATTTTTATATTAAAAATTAAAAAAATAAAAGTTAAGAAATGAAAAGATATTTTGAGAATTTTATAACTATATTAAATGTTTTTGCAAAACATATTTATAGGATTATATTATAAAATTGGTCATCATACTATTGCGAAATATCACTTTAGGTTATTATAGTGGAATGAATTTTTATACTTTTGTCCTCAAAAAATATCCGTTAGAGCACTTAACGGTCTACTTGAATGGAGTGTTAGGATCTAGGCATGCATAATTTCCAAAATATGCTACGGAATAGCCTAAATTCATGTGAAACCGGGTCTTACCCTTGAAGCGTAATCGGTCGCGCTTGTCGCCTGGCTCCCTTGAGAAGATTGCGTTCACCAATAATTCACGCGAATTGTCTCTACCATCTTGCACTGGAGTCTATCAGAATTGGTGCTAGCCAAAAACTTGCCTGCAAAAGAAAAAAACGATTTTTCTCTGGAAGAATGTTTTGGAAGAGTCAGAGAGAGAGTTTTCTCAAATTTCTTTTTCACGTGTTTCGAAACAGAATTAGTTTTAAAAATCTCTACTCCCACAGATACTTCTCTGCTCATTTTATGAAAGAGTTGAGACTTTTCTGTTAATAATAATTAATTATTTACTGAGATGGGTTTAACCAACACCACGGATCAACCCATTGACCCATGAATCAGGCTGATGGGTCAAGAACCTTAATTCACAATTAGGTCCCTTGATTTGTCAGCCCAATTCAATTCTTCCTGGGTAATTAATTAACTCTTAATTAATACCATAATACTCTTCAATAATATTTAATTAAACTATTTAATTAAATATTATCAATTTAAGTATAACTCTTATACTTAATACAGGCAATTTAATTAATTCTGAATCATCGAACTCACTTATGTGCGATCCTGTAGGCCCATTCCAAATTGAAAATGAATAAATTAATCCATAAATCATTAGTGGTCTCTAGCAAGACATAATGACTACACAATTCAGAACGGATGGTCGAATGGTGATTCAACACAACCTTCCGAGTATACTACGTAATGTCCTCTACACTGATATCCAATTTAGCATAAGGCATGGAACCAATCATCCTTATATTGCTAAACATTTTACTTGATCTTTTAGTGATACTGAACTTAATCAAGCAAATGATAACCCTTATCATTTCTTGGGCACGGGCATGCACTTCTCTGTTCACTATCAAGCGGCCAAGAAATCATCTCTCATTTAAGAAAGACTTGTAGTCCTATCACTTCACCTACATACCTTAGCCTAACTCATAGTGTACCCAATCATACCCGTACTTGGCAACCTATTACGGTCCAGTTAGGCATATGTCAAAGCACATTCTAATTCATCTAAGACTATGCACTGATTGCTGGTCTAAGGATCCTCGTACGAGTACTACTCAAAAGAATCACTCATGATCTAAAAGTCCATGGAGTGTTTCTTTTTGGCGGATCGATTTCATGAAATTCAATATGCACAAGAATATAATTTCATGAAATTAACTCATCAGATAAATAATCAATCAAACGACAAATGTCTTATTTACATAAATAACCCTCAAAATTTATTTACATAAATAGCCCTCAAAAGGGCACATACACCAACAATCTCCCACTTGCCCGTTGAAGGGCTATGTCCTAAACTGTTTAAGACCAAGCTCTATTACATATCTATCAAACTTTGACTGTGGTAGAGCTTTTGTGAGAGGATCTGCTACATTGTCGTCTGACCCTATTTTGGACACTTTCACATCCCCTCGATCGATGATCTCTCTGATGAGGTGAAACCTTCTGAGTATGTGTTTTGTTTTTTGGTGTGACCGAGGCTCCTTAGCTTGTGCGATGGCCCCGTTATTGTCACAGAAAAGTTCTATCGGATATTGGATACTCTATATCACTCTGATGTCTGACACGAACTTCCTCAACCAAACAGCTTCTTTTGCAGCATCTGATGCAGCAATGTACTCAGACTCTGTTGTAGAATCGGCTGTTGTATATTGCTTTGAGCTTTTCCAACTTATTGCACCGCCATTCAGACTAAACACATAGCCTGATTGTGACTTCATGTCATCTTGATCTATTTAGAAAGCAGCATCAGCGTAAGCTTGTACGATGAGTTGGTCTTGTTCTCCATACACTAGTATCAATCCTTTAGTCCTTCACGAGTACTTTAGGATTGCTTTAACTGCAGTCCAATGAGCCATTCCTGGATCTTGTTGGTATCTGCTAGTCATGCTCAGTGTATGTGCGACATACGGATGGGTACATAACATGGCATACATGATAGATCCTATTGCCGAAGCATATGGGACTCTACTTATTGTATCCCTCTCTTCTCCTGTTAAAGGACCTGGTTCTTCTTCAAGAGAAGGCCATGTCTGAACGGTACCATACCATTCTTAGAGTTAGACATATTGAATCTCTTCAATATTTTGTCTATGTACCCTTCTTGACTTAGTCATAGAAGCCTCTTAGATCTAGCTCTATAGATTTTGATACCCAGTATCATTTCAGCTTCTCCTAAGTCTTTCATAGAAAATACACTCCCCAACCATTGTTTGATATCTTTCAACATTGGAATGTCATTTCCTATGAGTAGAATGTCATCCACATATAGGATAAGGAAAACTATCTTGGTCTCACTAACCTTCTTGTAAACACAAGGCTCATCTTCATTCTTGATGAATCTGTAACCTTTTACTTCCTCATCAAAACAAAAATTCCAACTTCGAGATGCTTGCTTTAGTCCATAGATGGACCTCTAAAGCTTACATACTCGATTAGGATGCTTTTGATCGATGTATCCCTCGGGTTGTATCATATAAACATCCTCGAGTAAGTTTCTATTCAGGAGAGCCGTCTTGACATCCATCTTCCATATCTCATAGTCAAAATATGCTGTTATGGCAAGCATAGTCCGTATGGACTTGAGCATCACAGCAGGGGAGAAGGTTTCATCATAGTCTATACCATGAGTCTATCTGAAACCTTTAGCCACTAGTCGTGCATTGAAGATCCCGTCAGTTTTTAACTTGAAAATCCACTTGCAATTGACAACCTTTGCCTGAACAGGAGGATCAATCAAAGTCCATACTTTATTGTCCCTCATGGATTGCATTTTAGATTCCATTGCTGGTAGCCATTTATCTGAATCTGGACTTTTTAAAACCTGTTTGTAGTTCACGGGCTCATCAGAGTCCACCAAGATCAAATCTTGATCGTCAGTCACGAGAAATCCGTATCTCTCGGGTTCATGACGAGATCTACTAGACCTTCTAGGTTCTTGTGTTGTTGACTTAGGCTGTTCATCTTCATGAGTTTCCATGTCAACTTCCATCTGAGTTTTTGTAGATCGTTCTACATTCTCTTGTGGTTCTTGAACCTCTTCAAAATTTATTCTACTCCCACTGTCTTTTTTGTAGAGAAAATCTTTCTCTAAGAAAGTGGCTCCTCGAGCAACAAACACTTTGTTCTCAGTTGGATTGTAGAATTGATATCCTTTTGTTTCCTTAGGATATCCCACAAACAGGCATTTGTCACTTTTAGGTTCAAGCTTACTACTTTGTAAACGCTTTACATGAGCTTGACAACCCCAAACTTGTAGATAGGACATATAGGGTTTTTGACCTGTCCACATCTCATATGGAGTCTTATCTACTGCCTTAGATAGAATACGATTTAGTAAGTAGGCTGCTGAAATGAGGGCATAACCCCAAAAGGACATAGGGAGAGTTGCTTGGCCCATCATAGATCGAACCATATCTAATAAGGTCTGATTCCTCATATCAGATACACCATTCCATTGAGGTGTTCCTGGTGGAGTCAGATGTGAAACAATTCCACATTGTTTTAGATAGCCATCGAACTCATCACTAAGGTATTCACCTCCCCGATCGGAGCGAATAGCCTTAATCCTTCTATCTAACTGTTTTTCTACTTCGTTTTTAAACTCTTTGAGCTTTTCAAAAGTTTCATTTTTATACCTCATTAAGTAGACATAACCATATCTACTATAGTCATCGGTAAAAGTCACGAAGCATTCAAATCCACCTCTGGCTTGTGTGCTCATTGGTCCACATACATCTGTATGTATTAGAGCCAATAGCTCACTAGTCCTTTCGCCTTTCTTACTGAAAGGACTCTTCGTCATTTTTCCTTGCAAACAGGGTTCACATGTGTCATATGATTCGAAATCAAATGACCCAAGCACTCCATCCTTATGAAGTCTTTGAACTCGCTTCTCATTTGCATGGTCAAAACGACAATGCCACAGATATGTTGGACTTGAAAGATTTTGGTAGGATCTGGGTTTGCACTTGCTCGATTTACCACGCAACAAAAATTTCTATTAAAGCGGAATCTTAGAAAAGTACCTTTGAAGCATGCACTTGGTGATTCTCTTGTATGCCTCAAGACTATGACTTCACGTTGTGTGGGCAACGAACTAGAAGTCAATTGATCAGCTACTCACCACAATCCACCTGCTAGAAAACTCTAGCCCCGCAGCACCTGGCACGTACTATAAACGCACCGCCCGCAGAGAGAGAAAGCTACGCGCAGCTGGTATGAACCAAGGCCAAAATTTCAGCCACTAGAAACCCAAAAACCAGTTGCACACTTTCTTGAAAATTCGACTTGGAGAGAGAAACGTTTTCTCTCTCTAGAATTTTCTCTCTCTAAAAATCCTGTGGATTAATTGTGTTATTGTTTGTCTTGAATAACTGATCCTTTGTCTATTTATAGAGTTACAAGAGAGACTCCAAGTTGGAATAGGATTGGTCTTCCTACTGGGTTTCTGTTTTCCTTTAATCCTGTTTCTGGACTGATACAGATTCTGTTTCCTTCAATCCTGTTCCTGGACTGATACACTCCTAACTGTCACAGGGATTCACTTATCCCAATCCAGTTCCTGGGATGAATCACTCCTAACTGACATAGGGATTCACTTATCCCAAACCAGTTCCTGGGATGATTCACAACCAACTGACATAAGGATTAATTAATTTCTAAATTAATTAAATCTACCTTTGTCAACAACCCAGTACATAATTAATCGTACCACTAACGGATTAATTATGGCACAACCAACCTACACCAGAATTGATTCCGGAACAACTTAATTAAATTATAATCATAATCTCCCCACATCAAAGATATAGTGCTCGTTAATTCATTAATTTACTGATAAATTAATTCATCAACTTCTTAATATTCCGAGACTAGTACCACTCGACCTTTTTACTATACCGGACATAAGTCTACCGGCCGGGTTTAGTATAATAAATATTTTGAGCTCATCTCGGGAGCACCATCACCCCGGACGCACCGGTACATGGTTTCCTTTCGACAAACAGCAGCATACAAAGTAACTAAACACGCGCACCCAACCCACCGAGACTATTGGCCACATTTGACCTCCCCCATTGGCAGATCAAAGTACACTATGTCTAATCCTCATGCCCACTCGAGTCTAGGGATTTAGAGATAGAATACAAGGATCGATTTGTCTATTAAATCAGTACAAGACAAATCATTCCTAAGAGTCAAGTTCAATATGCCCCGGGCATATCTATATGATTCAATTAGTTTAAACAAACTAATTATCTGAATCACATAATAACCTAGACCGACAGTTTGTCCAAAGCTGTCTCGGTTACGAACCTCATTTATATATTGTGTCTTTCAACCAATGATGAGATCTACTGTGTCGCACCAGACACCTCATCATCTACTTACATAATATAAATGGACATAAAACTGCACAACAAAATATAATTGAAACACAAATCGATATATTAAACAGGGAAACTGTACAATACAAGCATAGCTTATGTATTCTACTCCAACAATCACCCACTAATACTTAAGCTGTGCTTTAAGTATACAACTACATACAATCCTATACAATCTGCTGCTATCTATCTAGAAAAACTGTCAAGGCTCTCCTAAGCATCTGATCCCCATGCCCTTCACATGAGCCTCAAAGACTTTAGAAGTCAATGTTTTTGTGAACGGATCTGCAAGGTTATCCTCTGATGCTATCTTTGCCACGACCACGTCTACCCTCTTTACGATGTCTCGTATCAGGTGGTACTTGCGCTGTATATGTTTACTCGCCTTGTGGGCTCGTGGTTCCTTCGAGTTTGCTACTGCAACATTGTCATCACAATTAACCGTGATAGACCTTTGCAAACTAGGAATCACATCTAAGTCCACTAGGAGGTTCTTGAGCCATACTGCTTCTTCCGCTGCCTCTGATGCGGCAACATACTCAGCCTCCATGGTAGAGTCCGCCACGCATTTCTGCTTGACACTCCTCCAAACTATGACTCCACCTCCTAAAGTAAACACATACCCTGAGGTAGACTTGCTCTTGTCCCTGTCGCCTTGGAAATCTGAATCCGTGTAACCTCGGGGTACCAGCTCAGACGCTTGATAGACCAGAACTTGGTCTCTCGTTCTGCGCAAATACTTGAGAATGCATTTTACTGCCTCCCAATGAGCTTTCCCGGGGTTACTCTGATATCTGCTCACCATGCCAATGGCATAACAGATATCAGGCCTCGTACACAACATGGCATACATGAGACTTCCTACTGCCGAAGCATATGGAACTGTCTTCATGGTCTCTATCTCCTCAACAGTCTTAAGAGACTGTTCCTTAGATGGAAACACTCCATGCCTGAAAGGTAGAAAACCTTTCTTGGAGTTCTGCATGTTAAAATGGGCCAGAATCGTGTCTATGTATGAAGCTTGGGAGAGCGTTAGTGAACGTTTCCTACGATCTTGAATAATCTTGATCCCAAGGATATGTCCCGCTTCCCCTAAGTCCTTCATATCAAATTGCTTGGACAGCCATGCCTTTACGTCTGATAACACTTTCTTGTTGTTGCCAATCAATAGAATGTCATATACGTAAAGCACAAGAAACACCACTGAGTTTCCATCACGTCTGCGATATACACATTGCTCATCCGGACACTGAGTAAATCCAAAGGACTGGATTACTTTATCAAACCGGATGTTCCAAGATCTGGATGCCTGCTTAAGTCCATAGATAGACCTCTTAAGCCTACAAACCTTATGCTCTTGGCATTTTTCAATGAATCCCTCTGGTTGCTGCATAAAGATGGTTTCCTCAAGACTTCTGTTTAGGAAAGCTGTCTTGACATTCATCTGCCAAATCTCATAATCCATATGAGCAGCTATGGCTAAAAGAATCCGGATCGACTTAAGCATGGCTACCGGGGAGAAGGTTTCCTCATAGTCGATTCCCTCTTTTTGAGTATACCCCTTCGTCACCAGCCTAGCTTTAAAGGTTTCCACCTTCCCGTCAGGTCCTCTCTTACGTTTGTAGACCCACTTGCATCCAATGGGCTTAAACCCATCAGGCAGGTCCACAAGCTCCCAGACTTGATTGTGGTCCATTGACCCCATCTCGGATATCATTGCCTTAAGAAGCGTCTCCCATGCCAATGAACCTGTCTGGCTGTCTCACAACCCTCCCACTACGACGAGGCACCGCCTGTGTAGGCGCATCATCTGTGATCTCATGTGCAGTGTGTGGTGTATCTACTTGCGCTGGTGCATCAGGATTAGTAGTTTGTCGTCTAAGCTCTTCTAGTACTATCTTACTCTTGGGCTTGTGGTCTAAGACATAGTCCTCTTCTAAAAATCTAGCGTTGGTACTTACCACCACCTTCTGATCTTTAGGACTATAGAATAGACCACCTTTCGTTCCCCTAGGATATCCTACAAACAGCATTAATTCTGTTCTTGCATCTAACTTACCCGTATCTGCCTTAAGCACATGTGCTGGGCAGCCCCAAATTCTGAGATGTCTTAGACTGGGCTTCCGCCCATTCCACAACTCTACTGGGGTTGAAGGCACGGTTTTAGATGGTACAAGATTAAGAATATACATTGCAGTTTCCAAGGCATACCCCTAGAACGAACTTGGCAAATCACTATAGCTCATCATGGACCTAACCATTTCCATAAGAGTTCGGTTCCTCCTTTCTGCTACACCATTCTGCTGTGGCGTGCCAGGTGTAGACAACTGAGACTGAATTCCTACCTCAGTGAGGTAATCTCGAAATTCATGGGACAGGTACTCCCCACCACGATCTGAACGCAGTGTCTTGATACTCTTACCATGATGCTTCTCCACATCTGCCCGAAACTCTTTGAACTTGCCAAAATATTCGGACTTGTGGTGCATTAGGTAAATGTATCCGTACCTAGAGTAATCATCCGTGAATGTCACGAAATACTCATATCCCCCTCGTGCCTGGACCGTCATAGGTCCACACAAGTCAGAATGAATAAACTCTAATACTTCTTTAGCTCTATAGCCTTTTGCTTTAAAAGGTCTCTTGGTCATCTTACCTCCAAGCAAGATTCGCAGGTTGCATAACTGTCAATATCTAATGAACCCAAAGGTCCATCATTGACCAACCTCTGAATCCTACTAAGGTTTATATGACCTAGCCTTAGATGCCAAAGATAGGTTTGATTCATTTCAGAAGGTTTCTTTCTCTTATTAATGTTAGATTCTGAGCTATCTATCTCTATGTTTTGCGCAACAGGGGAGTTAGAGTTAACCACAAACAAATTGTCCGCCAATTAACCAGAACAAATAAGTTTTCCATTTCTTCTAATAACAACACAGTCATCAGAAAAAATAAAATTATACCCGTTCTTCAAGAGTTTAGAAACCGAAATCAAGTTCTTCCTAAAACTCGGTACATAAAGACAATTAACTAACTCCAAGCTATAATTTTCAAAATTCAACTTAACTACTCCCACTGCTTCTACTGACACTCTTGTAGTGTCGCCCAAGTAGATATCCAATTCGCCTTCTTTAAGCTTCTGGGTTACTTGGAACCCTTGCAAAGAATTACAAACATGGTCAGTGGCATCTGAATCCACACGCCAAGTATCTGTGGGAATCGCCGCTAAACATGTCTCAGTAATTAAGGCATAATTTATCTTACTTATAAGCTTTGGACAATCCGCTTTCCAATGTCCCGTCTTATTGCACTTGAAGCACTTGTCTTTCGACTTCTTCTTTGCAATATCCGGCTTAGGCACAATTTGTGCCTTTTTAGCTACTTCATCGAGCTTTCTCTTCTTTTTTCCAGCCTCAGGCTCAGAAGAAGATTCTAAAGCTTCGACTGCGACTAAAGCTCGCTTCTTCTCTTGAAGAAGACTTTTAGCCGCCATCAACTCTGCCAAGAGCTCGAATGAACTCCACAACATCTTACTTATGTTATAGTTCAACCGAATCCGCTCATAGCTTTGAGGCCCCATCAACTCTGCCAAAAGCTCGGATGAACTCCACAACATCTTACTTATGTTGTAGTTCAACCGAATCCGCTCATAGCTTTGAGGCAAGCTCTGGAGGACAATATCGGCTTTAGTTTCACCAACGATTTCGCCTCCCACTACCTCAACCCTGTTGATGTTACTAATCGTGTCAATGACACGATCTCTCACAGGAGCGCTCTCAGCCCTAAGGACAATGTCCAAGTTACGACTTCCATCGACATTATTAGTTCCAGTTAAATTGTTGTTTTTCAAAATAGCAGCTAAAGGATTGAATGTCATATCGATTTAAACTGGAAAGTAAACAAACAGTGTTTCAGTTATATATGCTAGAATTTTCGAAAACATGAAAATTCAATTAATTATTGATTTCCCTCAAAACAATAATATTAATCCACCAACATCTCATCCACCGGGATTCTCGCAAGCCACGCAGTGTGGACGTTTACGCTAACCCACATTCATTTGAGAAGAACCAAGTTCATTAACTACACTATCTGACCAACGATCTTTTGATCAATGTAGTTAATAGTCGATGCTTTCAGCCGTACAAGTAAGCAGCGTAACCTCGCGGGAGGAATACTGCAGATCATACACTAAGTGTGTGCCATTACGTGACTTCTGAGTTTGTTACCTCAGGATAGTGCGCCTCAGATGGAGAGGGTGTCGCATTTCTCCAAGTTAAACTCGCTCTAGTCATCTTACTCAGAAGCTCATAGTCTAGCGATCTCGGGGCTGGACTCATCCGAATGGAGAAAGGCCCTAATGCCAACGCGCAAGCCCACCCACATCGCATATGAACCCGTAATGGTGGCCATGGGGATATAACACAACCCGCTCCCACTTAGATTTCCAAATTGAGGGTTTTTCCGGTTTTAACATGCAATTAACAGACCTAAGTTATGTGCAACCATAAAACCAGACATGCTTTAATTCATGCATCTAAAATACAGTATAAAAATAAAGCATAAAAATTAAAACAATAAATACGGGAAATAAATTCGAAAAAATAAATTCCCCGACTATTATGGTTTTAATTGCTTCCATCTTCTGCCTTGATCTCGTGTCCCGTCACGTCACTCGATGGAGAGAGTCTTGAATTTCAAAAAACGAAAACTGGAGGAAAAACGGGCCAAAAACAGCCCGAACAGCCTGAACGGGCCGCCCAGGTCGCAGCACGGCCCGCACGGGCCCTGCGCCCGCGCGCGCGGGCCTGCGCGCCCAGCAGCAGCGCGCAGCAGCTGCTGCGTGCAGCGACTGCTGCGCGCTGCTGCTGCCTGCTGCTGCCTTTTTGGCCGGCAATTTTGCTGCCGGCACGTTTGCCCGCGTCGCCACCTGCCGCCATCTCCTCCTTCGCTTTTTCCCACGCTATTTGGTCTTCTTGCAATTCGTTCTGGGTTTTCCTGGGTTTCTTCAAATTCATGATAACCCAAAACCCACGAATCCAAGTCGTCCACTATAACGCCTTCGATTACATAAAAAACAATTTTCCTACTACAAGGCATTCTAGGAAAATTAAATAATCGAAATTACATAGAATAAATCCTACTACATATTTAATCTAATCCTACACGGCTTCCAGCGTGTGGTTATACTATTACAAACATTCATAATAAAATTAAATCCGGACAAGTCCCGGAGTTTAATTAAAAACCATACAAACGTAACCATAATAGTCGGGATTCTAAACCACCTGCAAATAAAACCATGTAATAAATCAAACAAGCACAGAAACCCCTAAACCAGGCTCTGATACTAATTGAAAGATTTTGGTAGGATCTGGGTTTGCACTTGCTCGATTTACCACGCAACAAAAATTTCTATTAAAGCGGAATCTTAGAAAAGTACCTTTGAAGCGTGCACTTGGTGATTCTCTTGTACGCCTCAAGACTATGACTTCACGTTGTGTGGGCAACGAACTAGAAGTCAATTGATCAGCTACTCACCACAATCCACCTGCTAGAAAACTCTAGCCCCGCAGCACCTGGCACGTACTATAAACGCACCGCCCGCAGAGAGAGAAAGCTACGCGCAGCTGGTATGAACCAAGGCCAAAATTTCAGCCACTAGAAACCCAAAAACCAGCTGCACACTTTCTTGAAAATTCGACTTGGAGAGAGAAACGTTTTCTCTCTCTAGAAATCCTGTGGATTAATTGTGTTATTGTTTGTCTTGAATAACTGATCCCTTGTCTATTTATAGAGTTACAAGAGAGACTCCAAGTTGGAATAGGATTGGTCTTCCTACTGGGTTTCTGTTTTCTTTCAATCCTGTTTCTGGACTGATACAGATTCTGTTTCCTTCAATCCTGTTCCTAGACTGATACACTCCCAACTGACACAGGGATTCACTTATCCCAAACCAGTTCCTGGGATGATTCACAACCAACTGACATAAGGATTAATTAATTTCTAAATTAATTAAATCTACCTTTGTCAACAACCCAGTACATAATTAATCGTACCACTAACGGATTAATTATGACACTACCAACCTACACCAGAATTGCTTCCGGAACAACTTAATTAAATTATATTCATAATCTTCCCACATCAAAGATATAGTGCTCGTTAATTCATTAATTTACTGATAAATTAATTCATCAACTTCTTAATATTCCGAGACTAGTACCACTCGACCTTTTTACTATACCGGACATAAGTCCACTGGCCGGGTTTAGTATAATAAACATTTCGAGCTCATCTCGGGAGCACCATCACCCCGGACGCACCGGTACATGGTTTCCTTTCGACAAACAGCAGCACACCAAGTAACTAAACACGCGCACCCAACCCACCGAGACTATTGGCCACATTTGACCTCACCCATTGGCAGATCAAAGTACACTATGTCTAATCCTCATGCCCACTCGAGTCTAGGGATTTAGAGATAGAATACAAGGATCGATTTGTCTATTAAATCAGTACAAGACAAATCATTCCTAAGAGTCAAGTTCAATATGCCCCAGGCATATCTATATGATTCAATTAGTTTAGACAAACTAATTATCTGAATCACATAATAACCTAGACCGACAGTTTGTCCAAAGCTGTCTCGGTTATGAACCTCATTTATATATTGTGTCTTTCAACCAATGATGAGATCTACTGTGTCGCACCAGACACCTCATCATCTACTTACATAATATAAATGGACATAAAACTGCACAACAAAATATAATTGAAACACAAATCGATATATTAAACTGGGAAACTATACAATACAAGCATAGCTTATGTATTCTACTCCAACTGGACTTAAATCAGATTGAATTAATTTGGCTTTCTTTTCAATGTTATAAACCGGTTTCTCTTGGGTCAAATCCAAGATATATAGGCCATTGCACAAATTTGCAACTCCATATAAAACATCTTTTTGATATAAAGACAACGAATTATTACCAATAATAAAACGAAATCCTTTAATATCCAAACAAGAAATTGAAATAATAGTCCTACTCATAGTAGGTACATAATAAAAATTCTCTAAAACAATGTTTAAACCGGAAGGCAAAGACAAATTGTAATCTCCAACTTCAACAGCTACAACTCATGCCCCGTTGCCCACTCGGTGATCTACTTCGCCTTTCTTTGTCATCCTTCTATTTCTCAGTCCTTGCACATTAGTACAAATGTGAGCCCCACATCCGGTATCTAATACCCATGAGGTGGACATAGAAAGATTAATTTCAATAACAAAGATACCTGAAGCCGAAGGATTCTATTTCTTCTCCTCAAGAAACAGCTTGCAGTTTCTTCTCCAATGACCCTTCTGATTGCAATGGAAACATACAACGTCCTTCTGAGCATTTTTCTTAGCAGGAGGAGTTTGAGGCTGAGCCTTAGGAGCAGTCTTACTGTGAGGCTTCTTGTTTTCAGCAACTTTTGCCTTGCCTTTAAACTTTCTCTTGTTTCCCTTACCTTTTTCTACAACAAGTACTGGCGTTGCCTTCCGAAGGGTTTGCTTAGTATTTTTAAGCATTCTATGGAGCTCAGAAATCGTCCTCTCCATGTTATGCATGTTGTAGTTCACCACAAAGTCATTGTAATCATCAGGCAGTGAAGCCAAGATAATGTCAATGGCTAACTCTCTAGCAAGAGGTGCATTTAATCTCTCTAGGGTATCAATATACCCCTTCATCTTGATCAAATGCGTGCTTACTGACGAACCCTTCGCCATCTTGCACGAGATCAATGCTTTTATCGTAACGAACCTTTCGTTACGGGCTTGTTCACGGAACATTTCCGTTAGTGACACATAAATTTGGAACGCTTCCAAATTCATAAATTGCTTCTGAAGCTCGCCTGACATAGTCGCGAGCATCAGGCATGTCACGTCATCAGAATCGCTTTTCAGCTTTTCCCATGCTCGTTCAACAGCAGCCGTAGCATTTACAGGTGGTTTAGGTAAAGCGGCATCTAAGATATTTAGCTTCCTTTCTTGTTTGAGAACAATTCTCAAGTTTACCAACAAGTTTTTCTTTGTCCAAAATTCTTCTTAGAGTGAGATTAGATGTATTAGTGCTAGTAGATGCCATTTCTACAAAAGAAAAATGCAAAATATTAGAATGAGTTTTAAAATATTTTCCACAATAGCCAAAATTGAAATCCCAAACAATTTTGTGTTGGTGCTAGATTGTGGGCCGAAAATCCACAAAGAGTCAACCCCAGTCTTGCTTTGGCAAGTATCGTAGGGATTAGGCTCTTTTGGTAGGCAACGTTCAAATCACATCTCATGTAATTTAACGATTTCCAATTGCATCACTATGCAACTTTTCGGTGATAGGATGAACATTCCAAATGTTTGACACCATCCTATCATTGCAAAATCAATCCTAGTCAACTTATCGGGTCAACTAGGACCAATTTTTCTAAGTCAAACCATCCCTTAAAGCCTCATATCAATAAAGACCCAAACAGTTTTTCACACTATAGTGGTAGTGAGTAAAGTTGGGCTAGCCCAAGCAGTTTTTCACACTATAGTGGTAGTGAGTAAAGTTGGGCTTTTATTACATGACAACTCGCCTCACAAAGAAAATCTGAGGCCCTTGGGCTCTCTAAGTCCGTCAGACGTTCGACGATTTGACGAGCCCCCAAGTATGGAAGCAATTTTAGACTTAGGTATTTGGGGTTTTTATTTTGAACGGCTTAACATGCATTGTCGTTTTTCATTCTTTCACAAAACATAAAATTGCGAAAATGCGATGAATTGGGCTCTAATCTATTACAGGGCTTTATAGGAAAAACATCTTCTTTTGGGCCTCCATGGTTGGGCTTCCGTTCCTGGGCTTTACCATGGACTCCTTTGGAACCTCCTTTTTGGGCCTAACTATTACATAGTGATTTAATAGGCACGCAGGCCAAAATTTAAAATGGCTCGCAGGCCCCAAAATTTAAATAATAAATTTTAAGCCCAATTCATGCATAGAAAAACACACAAATACATATGCTTCATACAAGCCAATTTTATTAAGCCAAATCATTTAATTAGGGATTGTGTAACTCTTACACTATTAAAATTGATCGTGTCATGATCAATTTTAATCAATCTCATGTTCATTCATTTTAATCGAATGATGCATGGACATACCAATAATGCGTGCAATTATTTAAACATTTTAAATAAATAACACATTATTTCGAAAAAATGAATAAATAAATAAAACCATAATAACTAATTAACTAATCTTATTAATTAATTAATTATTTATATATTCATCTAATTATCTAATTTTATTAAGATAATCTTTCAAATTTTAAAATTTAAATATTTCTAATTATCCTAATCTCATTAAGATAATTATTCAAAATTCTAAATTTTAAAATTCTATAGGATAAGAATTAAATTCAAATCTAATCCTATCTTAACTATTTGATAAGATTTTATTTTATCTTAATAATTAAATCTTATCAATTAAAATCAGATAATATCTTTTAATTTATCCTAAATCATAAATTAAAATTTTATCAAATTTTAAAATTCAGAAAAATTAAGTTTTCTGAAAATTTTAGGGCAAATCTGTAATTAACAAAAACTCTCGGGCTAGGGTATTAAAGTTTAAAACTTCTGGGGTTGTTTCACAAATTTTTAAAACAATTTTAAAAAATGGAATTTTCGTGATTTTGGAGTGCGGTGGGGGCAATCTGGTCATTTCAGCCCAATTAGGGCACCAGTCCCCCCACCTCCTTTCTTCTTCCCCAATTAGCTGCTTGCGTCGTATCTCGGTTTTTTGGCGAACGATTCGCCTCTTCCAGCGCTGCGAGAAGCGTCGGACGTCGTCTCTTCGCCCCGGTCTGACCCCGATAAAATTGCGGCCCACCTCGACAATTCATCGATCGACAAGAAGTGATGAAGACCGTGACCCCGCGACTCCCCCGGCGAAAATGATTTCCTGACAGAACAAACGAGGAAGCCAGTTCTCCGTCACTTCGTTTCCTCACGGCGCGAGGAACCTTTCCCCGGTCTTAGCGAAACAACCGGAGCGAGTTTCCAACGGTTCTCAAAACACAAATCGGAAAAAAAAAAAAATTTCTTCCCGGCGACATTTTTCCAAAACCCAGAAAAACTTCTTTCCAAAACAACCATGCAACAAATGTTTTGAAACGAAACAAGCCCGAAATAGTTTCCCATGAGGAAAAGAACAAAACGCACAGAAAAATTCAGGCAAAAAAACCCAATTTTGAGCAATTCGCGATTTTCTGGCGAACTTCCGGCCGGTCGGAAAAACTTTCCGGCAAAAATTCCCAGAACCCGGCTACTTCAAGCAGTATAATAATTTTTTTTCTCCAAAATGTTTTTCAAAGAAAAATTCTTATACCCGAATTTTCATCCCTTTTGTTTCAATTAAAACACTTTTAATTAAAACAAGATTAACCTGGCTCTGATACCACTGTTAGGATCTAGGCATGCATAATTTCCAAAATATGCTATGGAATAGCCTGAATTCATGTGAAACCGGGTCTTACCCTTGAAGCGTAATCGGTTGCGCTCGTCGGCTGGCTCCCTTAAGAAGATTGCGTTCACCAACAATTCACGCGAATTGTCTCTACGATCTTGCACTGGAGTCTATTAGAATTGGTGCTAGCCAAAAACTTGCCTGCAAAAGAAAAAAATGATTTTTCTCTGGAAGAATGTTTTGGAAAAGTCAGAGAGAGAGTTTTCTCAAATTTCTTTTTCACGTGTTTCAAAACAGAATTAGTTTTAAAAATCTCTACTCCCACAGATACTTCTCTGCTCTTTTTATAAAAGAGTTGAGACTTGTCTGTTAATAATAATTAAATTAATAATAATTCATTATTTACTGAGTTAGGTTTAACCAACACCATGGATCAACCCATTGACTCATGGATTAGGCTGATAGGTCGAGAACCTTAATTCACAATTAGGTCCCTTGATTTGTCAGCCCAATTCAATTCTTCCTGGGTAATTAATTAAATCTTAATTAATACCATAATACTCTTCAATAATATTTAATTAAACTATTTAATTAAATATTATCAATTTAAGTATAGCTCTTATACTTAATACAGGCAATTTAATTAATTCTGAATCACCGAACTCACTTATGTGCGATCCTGTAGGCCCATTCCAAATTGACAATGAATAAATTAATCTCATTAATTATTCCATAAATCATTAGTGGTCTCTAGCAAGACATAATGACTACACAATTCAGAACGGAGGGTCGAATGGAGGTTCAACACAACCTTCCGAGTATACTACGTAATGTTCTCTACACTGATATCCAGTTTTGCATAAGGCATGGAACCAATCATCCTTATATAGATAAGCGTTTTACTTGATCTTTTAGTGACACTGAACTTAATCAAGCAAATGATAACCCTTATCATTTCTTGGGCACGGCCATGCACTTCTCAGTTCACTATCAAGCGGCCAAGATATCATCTCTCATTTAAGAGAGACTTGTAGTCCCATCACTTCACCTACATACCTTAGCGTGACTCATAGTGTACCCAATCATACCCGTACTTGGCAACCTATTACGGTCCCCTTAGGCATATGTCAAAGCACACTCTAATTCACCTAAGACTATGCAGTGATTTATGGTATAAGGATCCTCGTACGAGTACTACTCAAAAGAATCACTCATGATCTAAAAGTCCATGGAGTGTTTCTTTTTGGCGGATCGATTTCATGAAATTCAATATGTACAAGAATATAATTTCATGAAATTAACTCATCAGATAAATAATTAATCAAACGACAAATGTCTTATTTATATAAATAACCCTCAAATTTTATTTACATAAATAGCCCTCAAAAGGGCACATACACCAACATGGAGTGACCAAGAATGAATTAAAAATAAAAGTTTAGTGACGTCAAATATTATTTTTAAAAGATATGATCAATTTTACGATTCAATCTTAAAATTATAAGAGAAAACACTTCTACTACCAGGGGCGGAGCTATATATTAAGGAGGTGTGGCAATTGCGCAAATTATACCATACTCCTAGGAGTAAACCGGGCAGTTTACTTCTAGCTGGTTTATGGTGAAAAAACACGGTTAATGAGCCCAGAACCGGCATTTTACATGAAGAAAGTCGCGGGATTTCTTCCATAACTACATTAAATGGTTCACGCGCATTCCACAAGGTCGTAGTCGTGGTCACTGATGATCGACAAAATGGGAGCTGTCGTCTCTGACGATCGACAAGACTAGAGCATTCTTCAAAGGTTGATTTTTTGGTCGATAGTTTATGTAAACTCGCAATTTGTGCTTATGTAAACTCGTATGTGTACTTATGTAAGTAGTTCATGAACGACTGTGTACATATGTAATCTCGACTGTGTGATTATGTAAACTCGACAGCTTGCTTTATGTAAACTCCGAACGGTGTGCTTATGTAAACTCGACAGCTTGCTTTATGTAAACTTCGAACGGTGTGCTTATGTAAACTCGAATGTGTACTTATGTAAACTCAACAGCTTGCTTATGTAAAATCTGAATCGTGTGTTTACGTAAACTTTGAACGTGTGCTTATGTAAACTCGCATTGTGTATTTGTAAATAAGCATTAAATGCGTATTTAATGCGCATTTAATGTTACTGGAGGGAAAGATTGGTTCACGCACCTTCGACAAGACCAGATCATCCTCGAAAGGATGATTTTTTATTTATTTTGTTGCCCAGCGGACAAATAATGATGACGGTGGTTGATTTTCGAGATTCAAAATTGGTAGAAATCATCATGTTCATCTTGATAGTGTTGCAAATTTTGAATTTCTGATTATTGTGGTATCCATTTCAGGGAGTCTTAAGGGCAAGATAGTTTATGTAAACTCTCATATTATGCTTATGTAAACTCGACTGAGTGCGTATGTTAACTCCAATGTGCATGATAATTTATGTAAAATCGCCTTTTATGCTTATGTAAACTCATCTGTGTGTTTATGTAAACAGGTAGTGTGTTTGTGTAAACTCGTTTTGTTTGTGGTAGAATATCTAAACAGGTACTTTCTGGGGGAAATAGCTAATTTAATTGAAGGGGATGATGAAACAATGCCTTCTCTTGTTGGTAGAATATGGTAGAGTGAGGAGGAAGCATATGAAATTTATAATTCATATGCTTGGGATCTTGGTTTCGGTGTTCGTTTAGATAAAGATAGAAAGATAAGTAACGGAATGAGGTATTGGAGGAGAATTGTTTGCTATAAAAATGGTAAGAAGTTGGAGAATTGTAAGATAGACCAAATATTCACCAAACTTGATAGTCGTTCTGATTGTTTGTCTCGTATTGAAATTAAAATGAGGCCAGAAGATGGTTTATGGGTCGTCACGAAGCATTTCCGAAAGCATAATCACTTCATGTGTCCGGAGACTGAAAGACATTTGTTACGTTCTCACAGAAAGATGTCGAGTTCATCTATTGATTTTTTCCAGGCAATGAAATCTGCGGGGATATCTGTTCGTGATAGTTACAAGCTGCTTTATACAGAGGTTAGTTTTGTTCGTGTAAAATGCTTTTTATTTGCATACAACAATCGCACGGTATGTTCATGTAAAATGCTTGTTATTTATGTAAACTGATAGTTTACATGAACATTTATGTAAACTACTGAAGGAAAACTGAACAAGCCCGGGCTAAATCGAAAACCTCACTTTCGTGCAATGCCTTCCAGAATCGGAAGCTTTCGACCAAGCTCAGGCTCAAATTAGTTTACCCATGAACGGATCTAGGCTTATACTTATTTAATTTATTAATCGGGACACAAAAGATTCGATCTTTAATTAAAGCGGAATTTAAAGATACTACCTTTTGAAGCGAAGTCCCTTGCTTAAAGAAAAACCAATTCTTTGTTGCGATTTCCACAAGAAATCCAATCGATATCTCCGTAGAAACTTCGAATATTGCGTGGGCAATAATCTATCGAAGTCTACTTGCTTAGCCCACAAGGAAATCACAAGAATCGCGTTCAATTTGTTATTCCAAAATCTGACCAAAATGGAAATCCGCCTATTGCTACCGGAAAAATAAAACTCTGTTGCTGTTTTTTTCTTCAACAAACTATCACCAAAACTGCTACTTGATCGGGCTTCATCACGCCGGGATCTAGACAAGAGAGACCAGCGGATCACCCATTAAGTGAAGGAGATCAACGCAAGCTCTCTCGAATCAACCGCACCCAATTTGCACTGAACAACAGCAGGGAAAACCCTCTTTTCGACAGCAGTAAGTCCGGTGAAAACCAGCAGTAATCCGGCGGGTTTCTGGACAGCCAACTCAAACTGTTCGGTCTTTGGAATGAATACAATTCAGGGAGAGAGAAATCTAGTTCGACTTCGAAAGAGAAAACTTCGAGAAGAAGAAAACTCTCTCTAGAACTTTCTCTCTCAAAAGGGCAAGAACCAAATGTCTTGCAAGACTTCCTTAGGGTTTTCTTGGGCATCAAGTCTTCTATTTATAGGAGCTCGATTGGAGACCTAATGGGCTCTCGAGTTAGGCCTTAAAATTTGACTTTCGTTGACCACTAAGTCTTCCCGACTAATCAACTCCAATCGACCCATTTAAATTAATTTATTTAATCCACGTTGTTAATTTAATTTTATCGAACCCTTAGAATTAATTAATTCAAAATAGAATTAATTTCTAAATTCACTTTGTCGATTAAATATTAATTAAACCTTTTGGATTAATTAATTTACCTTGTCGATTAGTCAAATGCATAATCGGTCGTGCCACTATCGGACCAATTTTGGAACTACCACTCGAAAACGACTTTACATCACGCCATTATATTTTA
The DNA here is from genome assembly GCA_030378225.1 of Knoxia roxburghii. Lineage (NCBI taxonomy): Eukaryota > Viridiplantae > Streptophyta > Magnoliopsida > Gentianales > Rubiaceae > Knoxia > Knoxia roxburghii. Next base: position 34,671,345 of record CM059415.1, on the reverse strand, counting down.
TTCTATCTCCCCACATTAAAGATCTAGTGCTCGTCGGTTTATCAATTTACTGACAAATTAATTCACCGACTTCTTGGTTTCCGAGATTAGTACCACTCGTCCTTTTATTATACCGAACATAAAGTTCACCGGCTGGGTTTAGTGTAATAACCTTACGAGCTCATATCGGGAGCACCATCAACCCGGCGAACCGGTACGTGGATTCCTTCGACTAGCAACGGCACGTAAGAAGCTAAACACTGCATACCCAACCTACCGAGGTATTGGCCTCAATTGACCTCACTCTTTGGCAAATCAAAGCACACGATATCCAACCCTCACGCCCGTCCCAATCTCGGGATTGAGAGATGGAATACTAGGACCAAATTGACTACGCCGATCAGTATAAGTCAATTCTATCCAAACTGGTCGTGCTCAATATGCCCCGGGCATATCTGTGTGATTTAAACTAGTTTAGATAAACTAATTTCCAAACCACACAATAACCTATACTGATAGTATGTTCAGACTATCTCGGTTACGAGCATACTTTTTATATATCAATACTTTAACCAATAACGGTATCTACTGTGTCTGTCCACACCCCGTTATCTAGTTCTATGATATAAAGGAACAAATTTATACTGAAACAAAATGATATGTCATCTGTGGATATTAGTTTTTGATACAAGCCATAGCTTTTCTGTATTCAAAACTAACAATCTCCCACTAATACTCAAAGTTATGCTAAGAAGTACAAAAACTGTCCAACCCGCTATGGCTTGTATCAAAAACTAATATCCACAGATGACATATCATTTTGTTTCAGTATAAATTTGTTCCTTTATATCATAGAACAAGATAACGGGGTGTGGACAGACACAGTACATACCGTTATTGGTTAAAGTATTGATATATAAAAAGTATGCTCGTAACCGAGATAGTCTGAACATACTATCGGTATAGGTTATTGTGTGGTTTGGAAATTGGTTTATCTAAACTAGTTTAAATCACATAGATATGCCCGGGGCATATTGAGCACGACCAGTTTGGATAGAATTGACTTATACTGATCGGCGTAGTCAATTCGGTCCTAGTATTCCGTCTCTCAATCCCGAGATTGGGACAGGCGTGAGGGTTGGATATCGTGTGCTTTGATTTGCCAAAGAGTGAGGTCAATTGAGGCCAATACCTCGGTAAGTTGGGTATGCGGTGTTTAGCTTCTTACGTGCCGTTGCTAGTCGGAGGAATTCACGTATCGGTTCGCTGGGTTAATGGTGCTCCCGAGATGAGCTCGTAAGGTTATTATACTAAACCCGGCCGGTGAACTTTATGTTCGGTATAATAAAAGGACGAGTGGTACTAATCTCAAAAACCAAGAAGTCGGTGAATTAATTTGTCAGTAAATTGATAAATTGACGAGCACTAGATCTTTAATGTGGGGAGATAGAATAAAATATAATGGCGCGATGTAAAGTCGTTTTCGAGCAGTAGTTCCATAATTGGTCCGATAGTGGCACGACCGATTATGCATTTGACTAATGAACAAGGTAAATTAATTAATCCAAAAGGTTTAATTAATATTTAATTGACAAAGTGAATTTAGAAATTAATTCTATTTTGAATTAGTTAATTCTAAGGGTTCGATTAAATTAAATTAACAAAGTGGGTTAAATAAATTAATTTAAATGGGTCGATTGGAGTTGATTAGTCGGGAAGACTTAGCGGTCAACGAAAGTCAAATTTTAAGGCCTAACTCGAGAGCCCATTTGGTCTCCAATCGAGCTCCTATAAATAGAAGACTTGATGCATAAGAAACATAAGGAAATTTTGCAAGACTTTTCTTGCCCCTTTCTTGAGTAAGAAGGTTCTAGAGAGAGAATTTTTCCTTCAAGAATTCTTTCTCAAAAACGAACTAGATTTCTTGTTCTTTGAATTAGATTCATTCCAAAGATTGAACTGCCCAATTTGATCATCCAATTTTCGCCGGAACTTTGCTGGTTTTCTGCTCGAACTGCTGCAGCGAAGAGGGTTTTCTCGGCTGCTGTTTTTGGGTTCTTGCTGTGCGCGTTTGATTCGAGGAAGCTGGTGTCGATCTCTTTCAGTTGATGGGTTATCCACTGGTCTTCCTTGTCTAGATCACGACGTGGTTAGGATCGATTAGCAGCCGCCTGAAGTGGGTTTTATAAGTGAAGTACAGCAGCAGTTTTTCGAGTGCAAAGGGGCAAAAATTTATTTACTGTTCAATCAGATTTTGGAATTAAATTGAATCCGATTTGAGTGATTTCCTTGTGGGCTAAGCGAGTAGACTTCGATAGATTATTGCCCACGCAATATTCGAAGTTTTCTACGGAGTAATCGATTGGATTTCTTGTGGAAATCGCAACAAAGAATTGGTTTTTCTTTAAGCAAGGGACTTCGCTACAAAAGGTATAATCTTTAAATTCCACTTTTATTAAAGATCGAATCTTTTGTGTCCATATTAATAAATTAAATAAGTATAAGCCTAGATCCGTTCATGGGTAAACTAATTTGAGCCTGAGCTTGGTCGAAAGCTTCCGATTCTGGAATGGATTGCACGAAAGTAAGGTTTTCGATTTATCCCGGGCTTGTTCAGTTTTCCTTCAAATTGGTATCAGAGCGTTGGTTTCGGTCTTATACTTGTTTGATTTATTACACGGCTTTATTTTTGCATTATTATTTTTGTCGAAATGCTTAAACAGGTGGTTATTGATTTCCCGGCTATTATGGTAGAATTTAATTTTCATTCATAAACCCTGGGACATGTCCGGGCTCATTTTATTTTTGAATGGAAATTTCTGTAATAGTAATAACCACGAGCTAGAAGCCGTGTAGGATTAGAAAAATCTTGTAGTAGGATTTGATCTAATCATGTCGTCTTTAAATTCCTAGAAAAACGCCTTTGTATATGGGAATTTATGTACTATGATGAAGACGTTATTTTGGGTAACTTATATTCGTGGGTTTTGGTTTATCGTAATTTTGGGTGATTCCTAATTACGTAGTAAACCGAGAAAACCCGGGCGAATCGAGAGAAATCCAAATAACGAGTGGGAGCGACATGACGGGACGTGTCACCGAGGTGTCAAGGAATCAACGATAGAGAAGGCCATAATAGTTGGGAAATTTTATTTGTTTAATTTCCCGTATTTATGTCTTTTCGTTGATCTTGTGATTTTCGTTTTATTTTGCATGAACGAAAACCCAACCAAAATGTTTTTAAAAGGTAATGTGCAATTAACTAAGGTAGATTATTTGCATATTAAAACTCCAACGATTTTATGGGTGCGAATATCCATAGTTAAGATATTGCATGTTAAAACGTAAAAATCCTCAAACTTAATTAAATTCGTGGGTTTTGGTTTATCGTAATTTTGGGTGATTCCTAATTACGTAGAAACTGAGAAAACCCGGGCGAATCGAAATTAATTAAAAATCTAAGTGGGAGCGGGTTGGTTAATAGTTGGTTAATAGCCCCATGGCCTCCATTACGGGTTCATTGGTGATGTGGTTAAACTTGCGTGCTGGCTTAGACCTTCCTCCCTATCGGATGAGTTTTCAATCACAGATATCACCGGAATGAATTTCTAAAGGGATGACTATAGTGAGTTTAATTGGAGAAAGTTGCGACACCCTCGACATCCGAGGCGCATTAGTATCCTAAGTAACAAACATAGAAGTCACGTAATGACATACACTTAGTGTACTGTTTATAGTATCCCTCCCATCGAGGTTACGCTATCTACGTGTACGGCTAAAATTATCGACTATTAATTTCATTGATCATAAGATCGTTGTTCAGATAATGAAATTAATGAACTTCAGTTCTTCTCGAATGAATGTGGGTTGGCATAGACGTTCACCCATCGTGACCTGCGTTAATCCAGGTGTGAGAGATATCGGTAGAAGATTATATTTGTTTTCTGAGGATTTTTCAATATTTTCGAAAAAGTATACTGAAACTTGTTTGTTTATTTTCAGTTGATATGTCGTTCAACCCGCTAGCTGTCATTCTGAACAAAAACAAACTCACCGGTCCAAATTACATTGATTGGAAACGTAACCTTGACATTGTCCTTACCGCTGAGGGTTATAAGTATGTGCTTACTGAGGAGTGTCCCCCTAAGCCCAGCGATGATGCCACCCCTGAGCAGTGAGAGCCATATACGAGGTGGCAGAAGGCTGATGAGATGACCCGGTGCTACATCTTGGCTTCTATGTCGAGTGTACTACAACACCAGCATCAGTTGTTTACCTCAGCCTACGATATGATGCTCAACCTCAGGGAGATGTTTGGACATCAGGGCAGGGCAGCCAAGCAGTCAGCTATGAGGAAACTTATGAATGCTAAGATGGCTGAGGGCACTTCAGTGAGAGATCACGTACTGGACATGATTGGTTGCATCAATAAGATCGAGGTATTGGGAGGTGACATTGATGGGAATACCCAGGTCGATATCATTCTCCAGAGCTTGCCTCCCAGTTTTGAGCAGTTTCGATTGAACTATAATATGGGGAATCTCTCATATTCACTTTCTAAGCTCATGACTTCATTGGTGTCAGCTGAGGGCCTATTCACTGAGAAGAAGCAAACCTTTGCTACTGTTGGTCCCTCAGGTTCCTCTGCTAGGCCCAAAGCCAGGAAGCAAAAGAGGAAGAGAGGCCAGAAAACAGGAGCTGATCATGGACCCAAGGCAGGCATTGCCAAGAAGCACAAGCCGAAAGGCAAATGCTTCAGATGTGGCAAAGCAGGACATTGGAAGAAGGACTGCCCAAAGCCTCGAGGTATTTGTAAATTCTCCCTAGTCACTGAGACATGTTTAGCGGCGATTCCCACGGATACTTGGTGTGTGGATTCAGGAGCCACTGATCACGTTTGTAATTCTTTGCAGGGGTTCCAAGTGACCTGGCTGCTTAGAGAGGGAGAGTTGCAGGTCTACCTTGGGGATACTACCAGAGTTTCTGTGGCTGCAGTGGGAGTTATTAGTCTTTATTTTTCAGACTCTATTTTACACTTAAAGGATTGTCTTTATGTACCTAGTTTTCGAAAGAACTTGCTTTCGGTTTCGAGACTTGTATTGGATGGTTATAAGTGTGTATTTTCTGATGGTTTAGTTTTTATTATAAAATGCCAGAAACTTATATGTTCCGGTACATTGGTTGACAATTTGTTTTTAATTAAGACTTACTCCCCAGTTATGCAAAACACAGAAACTAGTAACTCATCATCGAATCATAATAAGAGAAAAGAGTCTTCCCCTTTGAATCAGACTTATCTTTGGCACCTGAGACTAGGTCATATCAACCTTAGTAGGATTCAAAGGTTGGTCAATAGTGGGTCTTTGGACTTACTAGATATTGAAAGCTATTCGACCTGTGAGTCCTGCTTGGAGGGTAAAATGACCAAGAGGCCTTTCAAGGCCAAGGGGCATAGGGCCAAGGAGGTTTTAGAGCTGATTCATTCTGACGTGTGTGGGCCTATGTCAGTTCAGGCTAGAGGTGGTTATGAGTATTTCGTGACTTTCACGGATGATTACTCTAGATATGGATACATATACCTGATGCGCCACAAGTCTGAATGCTTTGGCAAGTTCAGAGAATTCAAGGTAGAGGTGGAGAACCATCTTGGTAAGAGTATCAAGTCACTGCGGTCTGATCGCGGTGGCGAATACCTCTATAGTGAATTTAGATCCTATTTGTCAGAGGAGGGTATTCAGACCCAGTTGTCTGCACCTGGCACACCCCAGCAGAATGGTGTAGCAGAGAGGAGGAACAGGACTCTTATGGAGATGGTTAGATCGATGATGAGTTACAGTGAGTTGCCTACCTCGTTTTGGGGTTATGCCTTGGATACAGCATGTTTTATCCTCAACCTTGTGTCATCTAAGTCTGTGCCTACGACCCCAGTAGAGTTGTGGAGTGGGCGAAAGCCTAGTCTGAGACATCTCAGGATTTGGGGTTGTCCAGCACATGTGCTCGAGGCAGATGCAGGCAAGTTAGAGGTGAGATCCAAGGTTATGCTATTTATAGGCTACCCCAAAGGAACGAGAGGTGGTTTATTTTATAGTCCTCAGGATCAGAAGGTGGTGGTCAGCACCAATGCCAGATTTCTTGAGGAGGACTATATTTTAGATCACAAGTCAAGCAGTAAGGTAGTATTGGAAGAGCTTAGAAGTCAGTCCATTATTCCAGATGCACACGTACAGGAAGACACACCACAAGAGACTGCACACACTATCACAGATGATGCTCTTGAACAGGCTGTGCCTCGTCGTAGTGGGAGGGTTGTGAGACAGCCCGAGAGGTACATGGGTTTGGGTGAGTCTTCGGACTTTATCCCTGGTGCTCATGAACCGGACCCAGTTAACTACAAAGAGGCTCTCCAGGATAAAGATGCAGATTCTTGGCAGAGAGCGATGATTGCTCAGATGGGTTCTATGGACTCAAATGAAGTCTGGGAGCTAGTAGACCTTCCTGATGGGTTTAGGCCTATTGGGTGCAAATGGTTTTACAAGCGAAAGAGAGGATCTGACGGGAGGGTTGAGACCTTCAAGGCTAGGCTTGTGGCAAAGGGGTATACTCAGAAAGAAGGGATCGATTATGAGGAGACCTTTTTCCCGGTAGCTATGCTTAAGTCGATCCGGATTCTCTTGGCCATAGCTGCTCATATGGACTATGAGATTTGGCAGATGGACGTCAAGACAGCTTTCCTTAATGGAAGTCTTGAGGAGACCATCTTTATGCAGCAACTAGAGGGCTTCATTGCTAAGGGCCAAGAGCACAAGGTATGCAGGCTTAAGAGGTCCATTTATAGACTTAAGCAAGCATCCAGATCTTGGAACATCCGTTTTGATGAGGTTATTCAGTCCTATGGATTCACTCAGTCTCCGGATGAGCAGTGTGTTTATCGCAGGCGTGATGGTGATATGGTGGTGTTCCTCGTACTTTACGTAGATGACATTCTTCTTATTGGCAACAGTAAGAAGGTGTTGTCAGACGTAAAGGCATGGTTGTCCAGGCAATTCGATATGAAGGATTTGGGAGAGGCTGGACATATCCTTGGGATTAAAATTATTCGAGATCGTAGGAGACGTTCTCTGACCCTCTCTCAGGTATCCTACATAGACACGATTCTGGCCCGTTTTAACATGCAGAACTCCAAGAAGGGTTCACTACCTTTCAGGCATGAAGTGTATTTGTCTAAGGAGCAGTGTCCTAAGACTGCTGAGGAGATAGATGCCATGAAGGCGGTACCCTATGCTTCTGCAGTGGGTAGCCTTATGTATGCTATGTTGTGCACGAGGCCTGATATTTGCTTTGCCGTTGGCATGGTTAGCAGATATCAGAGTAATCCTGGGAAGGCTCACTGGGAGGCAGTAAAATGCATTCTCAAGTACTTGCGAAGGACGAGAGATTATATCCTAGTTTATAGAGCGCAGGAGCTTGTACCATTGGGTTACACAGATTCGGACTTTCAAGGTGATTTGGACAAGAGTAAGTCTACCTCTGGGTTTGTGTTTACTCTAGGAGATGGAGCCATAGTATGGAAGAGTGTCAAGCAGAAATGCGTGGCGGACTCTACCATGGAGGACGAGTACGTTGCCGCTTCAGAGGCAGCGAAAGAGGCTGTATGGCTCAGGAGCTTCCTGATGGACTTGGATGTGGTTCCTGAGTTGCCTAGGTCTATCACAGTTTATTGTGATAACAATGGTGTAGTTGCTAACTCAAGGGAACCACGAGCCCATAAGGCGAGTAAACACATAGAGCGCAAGTACCACCTGATACGAGAGATCGTAAAGAGGGGAGACGTGATCGTGGCCAAGATAGCTTCAAATGACAACCTTGCAGATCCTTTCACCAAGCCATTGACCCCAAAGGTCTTTGAGAGGCATGTGGAGGGCATGGGAGTCAGATTCTTGAGAGAGCCATGTGAGTGAGCTTAAAGGTGTTTTGGAGATTTCATTATGACAGCAGTGTAATAGCGGGTTGGACAGTTTTTGTACTTCTTAGCATAGCTTTGAGCACGACCAGTTTGGATAGAATTGACTTATACTGATCGTCGTAGTCAATTCGGTCCTAGTATTCCGTCTCTCAATCCCGAGATTGGGACGGGCGTGAGGGTTGGATATCGTGTGCTTTGATTTGCCAAAGAGTGAGGTCAATTGAGGCCAATACCTCGGTAAGTTGGGTATGCGGTGTTTAGCTTCTTACGTGCCGTTGCTAGTCGGAGGAATCCATGTACCGGTTCGCCTGGTTGATGGTGCTCCCGAGATTAGCTCGTAAGGTTATTATACTAAACCCGTCCGGTGAACTTTATGTTCGGTATAATAAAAGGACGAGTGGTACTAATCTCGGAAACCAAGAAGTCGGTGAATTAATTTGTCAGTAAATTGATAAATCGACGAGCACTAGATCTTTAATGTGGGGAGATAGAATAAAATATAATGGCGCGATGTAAAGTCGTTTTCGAGCGGTAGTTCCATAATTGGTCCGATAGTGGCATGACCGATTATGCATTTGACTAATCGACAAGGTAAATTAATTAATCCAAAATGTTTAATTAATATTTAATCGACAAAGTGAATTTAGAAATTAATTCTATTTTGAATTAATTAATTCTAAGGGTTCGATTAAATTAAATTAACAAAGTGGATTAAATAAATTAATTTAAATGGGTCGATTGGAGTTGATTAGTCGGGAAGACTTAGCGGTCAACGAAAGTCAAATTTTAAGGCCTAACTCGAGACCCATTAGGTCTCCAATCGAGCTCCTATAAATAGAAGACTTGAGGCCCAATAAACATAAGGAAATTTTGCAAGACTTGTCTTGCCCCTTTCTTGAGCAAGAAGGTTCTAGAGAGAGAATTTTTCTTTCAAGAATTCTTTCTCAAAAACGAACTAGATTTCTTGTTCTTCGAATTAGATTCATTCCAAAGATTGAACTGCCCAGTTTGATCATCCAATTTTCGCCGGGACTTTGCTGGTTTTCTGCTCGAACTGCTGCAGCGAAGAGGGTTTTCTCGGCTGTTGTTTATGGGTTCTTGCTGCACGCGTTTGATTCGAGGAAGCTGGTGTCGATCTCTTTCAGTTGATGGGTGATCCACCGGTCTTTCTTGTCTAGATCACGGTGTGGTTAGGATCGATTAGCAGCCGCCTGAAGTGGGTTTTATAAGTGAAGTACAGCAGCAGTTTTTCGAGTGCAAAGGGGCGAAAATTTATTTCCTGTTCAATCAGATTTTGGAATTAAATTGAATCCGATTTGAGTGATTTCCTTGTGGGCTAAGCGAGTAGACTTCGATAGATTATTGCCCACGCAATATTCAAAGTTTTCTACGGAGTAATCGATTAGATTTCTTGTGGAAATCGCAACAAAGAATTGGTTTTTCTTTAAGCAAGGGACTTCGCTACAAAAGGTATAATCTTTAAATTCCGCTTTTATTAAAGATCGAATCTTTTGTGTCCCAATTAATAAATTAAATAAGTATAAGCCTAGATCCGTTCATGGGTAAACTAATTTGAGCCTGAGCTTGGTCGAAAGCTTCCGATTCTGGAATGCATTGCACGAAAGTGAGGTTTTCGATTTAGCCCGGGCTTGTTCAGTTTTCCTTCAGGTTTTACACAAAGGGATGTATACAACGAGCTGGAAACGAAAAAAAGAAAATACATTGATGGCAGTGATTCCGATGTTTTGATTGAGATATTGAAATACAGGGCTGCTCACGAAGAAGATTTTTTCTTTGAGTTTGAATTGGACGATGAGTCTTGTCTGAAAAATATTTTTTGGAGAGACGGTCAAATGAAGAGTGATTACAAGCTGTTTGGTGATCTGTTAATCCATGACACCACGTATTGTACTAATAAATATGATTTCATATTTGGTCCATTTATCGGATTGGACAACCACAGGAAGAATGTGATGTTTGGAATTGGTTTTATGAAGGACGAGAGAGTTGAATCATTTGTTTGGTTATTTTCTACATTCTTGAGGTCGATGGACAATATGCATCCGATAACTGTAATGAGTGATCAATCAACATCCATGGGAAGGGCGATTGAAGAGATATTTCCTGATTCACGGCATCGTCTTTGCATTTGGCATATCATAAAAACTCCCAGAGCAACATTGGTTTTCGCAGACAGCAGGAAGGTTTCCGTGAGTTGTTTTATAGATTGCTGGCCAAAGTGGACACCGTTGAAGAATTTAATTACCAGCGGGAGAGGTAAGTGATTTGACTTGTTCATTTTTTCATAAAGGACTGTTGTAAACTGACGGTTTACACAAATGTATTTATGTCAACTCTGTGTTTACATAAATTTGAGTTTACATAAACTTGCAGTTTACATAAGTTTACATAATTGAACAACATTTTTTAAGTGTTTTCAGGATGGAAGAAAAATATGGATGCCAAGAGAATGAGTCGTTGAAAAAAACTTACGAATCAAGGGCGAAGTGGTGTCCCGCGTTCAGCAAGGATTATTTTTTCGGGAGAACATTATCTTCCCAGAGGAGTGAGAGCACAAATAACTCTATCTCTCAAAGATTGTGTAAGACTTCAACATTATGTGATTTTTACCATCAATTTGTGGATGTTGTTTTTGATTGGCGATACCAAGCTGCCTGCGAAGACCATAGGTGCTTCTATGGCAAGGTTGATGTGCTTGTTAAAGAATATCTAATGTTGAAGCATGCCCGTGAAGTGTACACACTCGAGATGTACACATATTTTGAGAAACAATATCTTAATATGCTGGAATTGAAGATCGAACAGAAGTCCCAATCAAATGGTGTATATGTGTTTGAAGTTTGGATTCCAAAAGAAGATGAGGATGATCCCATATTCTGGCACGTTGTCATTTACAATGACAATGATTATTCTGTAAATTGTTCCTGCAAGAAGTTTTCTGAAGTTGGGATTCTATGTTCTCATTGCCTCTGTGTCCTTTTTCAGAACAATTTTACGGTATGCTCCATATGCTAATGTCAATTATGTAAACTAGTTAAAACTGATATACAACAACATAACTAATGTGGTTTTCCTTTTTTTTTTTTTTTTTGCTTTTTGTAGAAAATTCCAAAAATGTATATTCTCGATAGGTGGACAAAAACTGTTTCAGTTTCCCGTTGTGGAAAGTTTAACGCTTCAGAAGTGTTGATGTGTTCGGCATCAATTTTTTCACCATCATTGTGGAGGGCAGATGCTAGTAGAAGGTATTTTGATCTAATTACATTATCGCATACCAGTGAGATTGGTTGTAGTATTTTGGATGAGTACTATGTGAAAGCCGAAGATGCACTTGTTGCCCAAGCTGATATTTTGGATGGGAATTCTGAAGTGCCTTCGTCGAAGAAGATTAGACCACTTCTAGGAGGGCAAGAGGTGTGAGGAATGTTCGGTTTAAAAGTACAGTTGAGAAGAGGGTGCACAAAGCCAAATTGAAGTATCAAAGGAAGAAGAAGGATTTTTTATCTCTTTATGTAAACTTAAAGTTCTGATCTCTTTGTTTAGTGTAAGGTTTCTGATCTCGTTATGTAGACTGAAGGTTTTGAACTCGTTATGTATTGTGACAGTTATGAACTACTTATGTAAACTGAGGGTTCTGATCTGGTTATGTATTCTGAGAGTTCTGAACTACTTATGTAAACTGATGGTTCTGATCTGGTTATGTATTCTGAGTAGTTCTGAACTACTTATGTAAACTGATGGTTCTGATCTGGTTATGTATTCTGAGTAGTTCTGAACTACTTATGTAAACTGAGGTTTTGAACTACTTATGTAACCTGATGGTTCTGAACTACTTATGTAAACTGGGGGTTCTGAACTACTTATGTAAACTGAGGTTCTGAAATACTTATGTAAACTGATGGTCCTGCACTACTTATGTAAACTGGGGGTTCTGAACTACTTATGTAAACTGAGGGTTCTGAACTCGTTAGGTAAACTGAGGGTTCTAAAATACTTATGTAAACTGAGGGTTCTGAACTACTTATGTAAACTGATGGTTATGAACTACTTATGTAAACTGGGGGTTCTGAACTACTTATGTAAACTGAGGGTTTTGAACTCGTTAGGTAAACTGAGGGTTCTGAAATACTTTTGTAAACAGAGGGTTCTGAACTACTTATGTAAACTGATGGTTCTGAACTACTTATGTAAACTGGGAGTTATGAACTACTTATGTAAACAGAGAGTTCTGAACTCGTTATATAGACTGAGGGTTCTGAACTACTTATGTAAACTGGGGGTTATGAACTACTTATGTAAAGTTAACATATATAACAAATATAATGTTTACATCACAAATATAAATCTGTGAATATAAAATCTCCTTATGTAAACTTAAGTTTACATAAGCTGATAGTCAATGTAAACTTAACTAAGCTTAACTAACATAGTTAGTTATCATTCGAATGTTAGTTTTTATAGTAAAATTCAGATATCTTTCTCTTCAGCTGACCCACCAGGGTATTGTGTGGTGACATGAGAAAGTTAAACAGGTACTTCACCCTTATTGTTTTCAGGATCTCAGGATTGTTCTTCGCCGCAATCAAGACATAGTCATAGTCGAAAGCTTGTTGCCTATGATAAAGCTCCATATGCGGCATGACGTATAGGCCACAATTGAATCCGTCAGGGTTTTTCCGTGCAAGGTCAGGGTAGGTCCACTTCCAATGGTAGCACTTCTCATAGCATTTAGCCCAAGGTGTATCTGATGTCCAGTCTTGGAAGTAGTACACCTGCAGCATTTTACATAAGATTTGGTGTAAAATGAAGTCTACAATGTTGTAAATTCTACATTATTATGTTATATTGTACTTACTAGTTTCTTTGGAAGACCACCGTAGGATGCCGCTTCTCCGCGTGCATTGTCAAACAGTATCACCTGTTTTTCATTGCTGTTGATGCACACCAACACAAAATGGGCATCTAGATGGATAGGGAAGAACATCTGCATTATATGTATACATCAAAATGCGTTTTTTACTCTTTTTTTTTTAAATGTAATGTAAACTATGACAATGGTTATACTCATTACCATGGACGGCTGAAAAGTATTTTCGGTTTTCTTGATGAACCATAATTCTGTTGTCATTTGTTCTGAAAACCTGTGCATACATGTTTTGTTCTTTCCTGTCTTCATTCCCACGTCATTCACTATGAGCTGCATAATATGAAATGTTAAATATAGAGGTTGTAACAAACCGTATGAGGCCAAGTGATGTAAATAAGTTTGTAAGTATTAACTCACCGAAACTGGACTGAGCAGAAAAACCTCGAAGGTTTCTCAGTTTGTGTCAAATTTTTGTTTCTGTTCAAGTGATACGACCAACAATCAATGATGGCCGTATCCAACCATTCACCCCAAACCATGCTGGACATCTGCTCCCGGTCTATGGTAAGATTGCCAGCCGCACCAAACAGTTGCTCGCTGACAGTGTTATGTAAAATATACTTATGTAAACTGGGGCACGTAAAATATGCTTATGTAAAGTACATTTATGTAAACTCGTTTGGAAAAACCTTTATGTAAAAATGACTTAAGTAAACTTTTATGTAAACTAGATTTGTTGAATAATGACTTATGTAAAATAGAATTATGTGAAGCAGATGTAGGTGAATAACACTTACTGCTTCGACCTGCCCTTGCTTGCATCCTGAGGCAAAAGTGCGTAGTCATTGACTATCTTATCCTTCTCTGAGATTCTTGCAAGTGTATCCTTCTTCCAGCTGGTGATGTAAGGAGACAACAATTTCCTTGGTTTTTTAATGGCCGATGAGCCCGGTTGGGATGGAATGCAGCTACCTCATCAGTGTTATCCGGATCCCCCATGATCACGCTGAAATGTTGGATTCAAATTCTTTAATCGATATTCAATGTTTAATTACATCAAATGGGAGATGATAAGAATACTTACTCAAAGTCAGGCTCGTCCGCAAGCAATGGTTCAGCCGCGAAGTCAAGTCTCCTAAATAAGTGGGACTGAACATCTTGAATGGATGTATGTACCAAGGCATTTGCTCCATGCGTATCGGCCGTTTTATCTATCTTAGTTTCCTGAAATTTATGACTCAAACGCACTGGCGTTAGTTGTGAAAAGCCTAGATCAAAAGTCGGAGTCATTGGCGTCCTTTTCTTAATTGGAACGGCCGCCTGTCCAAAGCTTTTCTCTACAAGATCAGCCAGCAGGCACATTTGTTTTAACAACTGAGTGTCTGGTGTGTCTGTTGGCTACAAGTGGTTATTATATAATTATTGAAAGTTGTGCAATCTAAAATAACAAATTTACATAATTTTACATGAAATACCTCTCCAGCTGGTATTTTGGTTGCTGGCGTGGTTTTTTCAGTTTCTGCAGGTTCCACCCCCACGGGAACCTGCAGTAGTTTACATAAAGAAGCAAAACATTAACAGAACTACTTATGTAAACTGAGGGTTCTGAACTTTTTATGTATCCTGAGAGTTCTGAACTACTTATGTAAACTGACCGTTGTGATAACATTATGTAAAGTGAGTGTTCTGATATCGCTATGATAACTTTATAGTTATAATCTCCTTATGTAAATTGCCCATTCTGAACTGGTTATGTAAACTGCCCATTCTGAATTGGTTATGTAAACTGGCCATTCTGAACTGGTTATGTAAACTGGCCATTCTAAACTAGTTATGTAAACTGACAGTTTCACTCTCGAAATTTAAAACGACAGTTTTGAAATCTTTATGTAAACTGGCTGTCATGATCTCGTTATGTAAAATTCAAGTGAAATACCTCTCCGGCTGGTATTTTGGTTGCTGGCGTGGTTTTTTCAGTTTTTGCAGGTTCTACCCCCTCGGGAACCTGCAGTAGTTTACATAAAGAAGCAAAACATTAATAGAATTATTTTACATTAAGAAGTAGTATTTTACATAAGCATCTCAGAATATTAATCACCAATTATCAGCATTCTAGTACTAGGAACACCAATCTAGAACAAAAAAAAAGGACTTTACATGAGTAAACTGTACTTTACACAAGCATGTCATCAGCTGACATAAAAAATCAGATTGAATAGTAATTCACATAAGCCTATCCAGTATTATGCTTACCTCTTTCTGTTCAGTTTTTTCCTCCTCATTTTCCACCTCCGGTATTTTGTTCGCCGGTGGTGTTTTCCCAGTTTGTGCACCCTACTTTTGCTCCAAACATAAGCAAAACATTATTAGAATTATTTTGCAAATGATTAAGAACACCAGCACTTTACATAAACATCCAGTAGTTTACATAAGCATATCAGTCTATGATTTTACACGAAAAAATGACTTTACCATAGAAAAAAGTACTTTAAACATGCATGTCAGCACTCACAACTTTACATAAACACTTTATAGAATAAGGCTTACCGCTTTCTCTCCATATTCCTCCTGCTCAGTGTCCACTGCCTTCTTGAGTTCATGTATTACACCTCGAACATCGTCCAGGATTGTTTCTAGTGTACACAAATTGGGACACTTTGAAGCCCTAATTTTCTCCAAGTATTCTATGAAATATCTACTATATTTTCCCAATTCAATGTATATTTCTAGAAAATTTGAGAGGATCTGATCGTCATCCTGCACATAGATTGCATTTTTCATATAAAGTGTTTGATGACAAAAATGACTGTAAACTACATTGAGTATGGTATTTACCTCTCCATCTTGCTTTACTGACGCTATAGGGTTGCCCTCTTCCATAAGTGATACGATGATATCTGAAACAATTTGATTAATATTTGCAGCATCCTCATGCCCTTTTACTGTCTCAGATGTCCCAGCTTGCTTAGCTTCGTCATCGTTATCCTCATGTCCCTCAACTTCCTCAGTTGTCTCATCTTCCTCAGCTTTCTCCTCATCTTCCTCCTCAGACCCCTCACCTTCCTCACCCTCACCTTCCTGAGCTTCCTCCTCAGCTTCCTCCTCATCTTCCTCCTCAGATTGCTCAGCTTTCTCACTCTCAGCTGGCATCTGAATTTCAACTCCTTCCTGTTCAATGATCACCTCATGTGTGTTGGTCCCTGCAACAACTGTATTAATTACAAACCTTGATGCAAAGTCGTACTTAACATGAAGGTTTGTGTAAACTTGATTGATGTAAAATAGATTCCTGTATACTTGTCTTCCCAGTTTTATCCTCAGCTTCCTGAGGGGATTATTCATCTGAAACTTCTTCCTCTGTGGAGGTTTCATCTGCATCTTCCTCCTCTATGGATTCTACCTCGCTTGGTTCATCCTCTTCTGTGTCATCCCCTCTATTGGGGGATGATTCACTTCCATTAACCTGGTAACATGATGTGGAAAAATACTCAAATTGTGTAAAGTAATGTTGCATAATTCTATAAAAGTAATGTTAAATACAAACCTCATAAAAGTCTTCATCTTCTTCAGGGCGTTCTCTTATTCTGCCCGTTCCCTAGCGATTGTTTCACTGTGCAAGCTCCATCAGCTTGCTTTGGGGCCAATTTTGAATTGTCGGGACAAGGCGATTATTGTTATTCACAACGGCATACCCAAGTCTATCAGCATACAACAACTGTGATAGTGCAAAAAAACATGAGTTTTCTGTTATGAATGTGTGATGTAAAGTTCAAGTTTACAGAACTGATTACAATATGTAAACTGAACAAGTAATGTAAACTGAACTTTATGTAAACTTTAAGTAAACTGAATATGTAAACTTTATGTATACTGAACATGTTATGTAAACTGAAAGTTATACCACAACGAATGTAAGAGGCCCCATGAATTGGCCTCTAGGATGCTTTCTCCATTCTTGTATGTTGTCCATCAAGCGAGCAACGATGAATTTTCTCCAATTTAGTTTCCTAATATTCTCTACCGACCTGAATGATTTCAGATATCGGTATTGAACTGTGTTGGTGCTGTTACTGTGAATCATCGTGGACACCATGAATATCAAGAAATCTTGAAGGAATTCTAGGCCAGCGTCCTTGTTACTCTTAATGTAATCAGAGAGGCTACTTGCTGATATAATCGCCTTGTTTTGTGGAACGGGGTGCCTGAGATCCCATTTTGTCTTGTTTCTTTGTACACTCGGGATGCTTGATCTTTTCTGTAATTGGAATTGTGCCAGCATCCAACTCCAAAGTGCTTCTTTCAGTATTGATGTTCGAGATCAAGTAATGGCCGAACGAATTCGGAAACCTATCATAGTTAATGTGGAACAGGCACCCCAGTCCCACATTTGTCAGCTGCTGCCTCTGCACTTCATTTAGATCCGCAAGCAGCGACGATATTCCAGCAACAGAGGTTCTTGACTGAAATGATTGTTTTGATTCTCTAACCGCTTGGTATCTTGCGGTTTCTTGCAAACATGCCAATTGCGTATCTTCACGCAGTGGCTGGGTCCTTTCTTGAATGATTTGAATAGCAAGCTCTTCATTTTTCCTTCTATTATCATCTTTCTTCTTTTTTCTTTCCTCAATTTTTTTTTTGTTTCAGCTTCTGCAATTTTTTGAAGCTGATTATTTCCTCAAAATCATCGTCTGAATTCACTTCGATGATCTTCTTTCTTTTGCCTGAAATCGCATCAAAAAGGGCGGCAAAATCACATTACATAAAAAACCAGTAGTTTACATAAGCAGAACAGAGGAAGAATTTACTAGCATTATGAGCATTCTAGATTTAGAAACAACAATTTACAACCAAAAAATGGAATTCACATTAGAAAACATTACTCTAACCAAGAAAATAGGCACTTTACATGAGTTACCAGGAGTTTACATAAGCAAATCAAACTATTATTAATCACGAATTATGAGCATTCCATTCTTAGGAACACTACTCTAGAAAAAATAAAAGTAAGTTTACATGAAAAAACAGCACTTTACACAAGCAAATAAGAACTTTACATAATCTACCAGTAGTTTACATAAGCAGATCAGAAGATGATTAAACACGAATTATGAGCATTTGAGTCTTATGAACACTCTTCTACAACAAAAAAGGGAGTTTACACCAGAAAATAGCAGTTTACACAAGCAAATCAGACCTTTAAATAGTGAACCAGTAGTTTACATAAGCAAATCAGACGATGATTAAGGCCGAATTATGAGAATTCGGGACTTATGAACACTTTTGTACAACCAAACTAAGGGAGTTTACATGAGAAAACTGCACTTTACACAAGCAAACAAGCACTTTACATACGCAACCACGAGTTTACATAAGCATATCAACGATGATTAAACACAAATTATGAGCATTCCAGAATTAAGAACACTACTATACAACCAAATTAAGGGAGTTTACATGAGAAATCCGCAGTTTAAACAAGCAATTCAGGACTTTAAAAAATCAACCACCAGTTTACATAAGCATATCAGACGATGATTAAACCTGAATTATGAGCACTCGAGTCTTAAGAACACTAGTCTACAACAACAAAAAAAAAAAATGGAGTTTACATGAGAAAAAAGCATTTTATAAAATCAAACAAGCATTTTACATAAGCAACCAGTAGTTTACATAAGCATTTCAGACGACGATTAAACACGAATTATGAGCATTGCAGTCTTAGGAACACTACTCTACAACCAAAATAAGTGAGTTTACATGAGAAAACAGCAGTTTACACAAGCAATTCAGGACTTTAAATAATCAACCTCCAGTTTACATAAGCATATCATACGATGATTACGGTCGAATTATGAGCAATGTAGTCTTAGGAACAATACTCTACACCCAAAATAAGGAAGTTTACATGAGAAAACAAACAGTAGTTTATATAAACTGCAACAAACTTACTGTTTATGTAAACAGTAGTTTACATAAACAGCCATCACTTTACATACATAAAAACGGGACTGTACATAGGAAAAGAGTACTTTACACAACGATAAACTGGAACAAACTTACTCTCCGGAACTTGTTTGTCTGATTTTTCGGAGCCGATTTCCTTGCTCGACCTCTTTACACCCAGAATATTTGCCGCCCTAGGCTCTGTGTTGTGTTTTTTACCCAAAAAAAAAAAAGTCCGACCATTATCAACATCATCGACTACCCCTAAACTGCAAGTATAAATTCAACATTTGGTATAAACATACCTTTCATCATTCTTTCAATTTTTTGGGCTTCTGCTTCGCTGGTAACTTTCTTAACCCTAACCATGATTTCTCTCTTTGATCGTTTTTTTCCCACTCGAAATGAACGTCAAATCGCCTTCCGCTGGTGGACTCGTAGCGTTCAGGTTGCTCGGTTGCGCGAACAGTCGTGCTGTGAATGCTGCCTATTTTTTCGGAGCTCGTGGGTCGTGCGGAGAGTTTAAGGAGGGCTGCTGCTACTTCCAATGTAAAATAAATTCTCATCCCTTCAGTTTTGATTAGATTTGTACAGCCTTTGTGTAAAGTCCGTACAGAATGAAGCCCAACAAATATTTGAAATTTAATTTTGCTTGGAATCGCGGGATTTGATTTGATGTAAACTCGGGGATACGGTCTGCTAATTAGGGAAAGGTGAGGCGCGTTAAATCCACTTTACTAATGCCTCATGTTTTCCCCTTTTTTTTTTTTTTTTTTTTTTTTTTTGCTAGGAGTAGGAACAGTATATTTACTCCTAGGAGTATAATATACTAACTGAACAGTTCGTATATCATACTCCTAGGAGTAAATGTACTGTTACTACTCCTAGCAAAAAAAAAAAGGTAAAAAATGAGTCAACACCATTTAATCTATTCAGCAGCCTCTCTCTCCTCAAACCCTAATATATTCACTCTCTCTCATCTTCTCCTTCAGCAGCCTCTTTTCTCTCTTTTCTTTCTTCTCTCGCACCGATTCCGGCCATTCTGAGAAGATTTTTGAAGATATCTCACCGCTAAAATACTCTTCATATCTCAAGCTTCAAAACCCATACCATTTTCCCAGTGGAGAAATAATGATGACGGGCGGTGTTTTTGTGCTTATGTAAAATCGTCTGTGTACTTATGTAAGTGGTTCATGAACGACTATGTACATATGTAAACTCGACTATGTGCTTACATGAACAACGAGTAGTTTACATAAGTTCAGACGTGGTGCTAGTTGACGTGGGCTTATGTAAACTGGAAACGATAGCTTATGTAAACTCTACTGTGTAGATAACCTTTGCAGTTTACATATGGTGAAGGAAAGGATTATGTAAACTGCAAAGTTTATGTAAATTGGTACTTGGGCAAAGTTTATGTAAACTGCAAAGTTTACTACAAAGTTTATGTAAAGTTTACTGTAGTTTACTACAAAGTTTATGTAAATTGCAAAGTTTATGCAAAGTTTACTGCAAAGTTTATGTAAACTAGTACTTGGGCAAAGTTTATGTAAACTGCAAAGTTTACTGCAAAGATTTATGTAAACTGGTACTTGGACAAAGTTTATGTAAACTGGTACTTGGGCAAAGTTTACTGCAAAGTTTATGTAAACTGCAGTTTACTGCAAAGTTTATGTAAATTGCAAAGTTTACGGCAAAGTTTATGTAAACTGGTACTTGGGCAAAGTTTATGTAAACTGTAAAGTTTACTTCAAAGTTTATGTAAACTTTGCAGTTTATGTAAAATGTCAGTTTGCATAAACTTTGCAGTAAACTTTGTAGTTTACATAAACTTTGCACTAACAAAGACCACTTTGAATCAGAAAAGAGTATTTAACATAAAATAAATCATTTTGACCAAAGAATCAGTAGTTTACATAAGCCAACAGAACTTTTGCAGAATGCAGTTCTGTTCTCTGTTATTTTTTGGAAAATCTAGAAAGCCAAACTTTCTTATGTAAATTTCTAAGTAAACCTTATGCAAAGAGGTTTAAATCGAGCTATAGTTTGCTTAAGTCGGATAAAGAATGAAGAAGATATGAATTTCTGAAGTACAGTCATTACTTCAGATTTTTTTGCGAAAAGAACAGCACTTGCAGCTCTGTTTTAGAGCTGATTTATGGGAGATTTACAAGTCCAAATAAAGATCCGTAAAATTGTGTGTAATCCTTGTAAGGTGATGTTTAAAACAAGCCAAAGTTTGATAAAAACGGATGAGAAACGATGGAGATATGGAATTCCAAAGTTGGATGATAGCTGCAGAATTTTCACTTCAGTTTACATAAACTTTGCCCAAGTACCAGTTTACATAAAATTTGCAGTAAACTTTGCAGTTTACATAAACTTTGCCTAAGTACCAGTTTACATAAACTTTGCAGTAAACTTTGTAGTTTACATAAACTTTGCCCAAGTACCAGTTTACATAATCTTTGCAATGAACTGCAGTTTACATAAGTAGTTCAGAACCCTCAGTTTACATAACGAGATCAGACCCTCAGTTTACATAAGTAGTTTAGAACTCTCAGTTTACATAAGTAGTTCAGAACCCTCAGTTTACATAACGAGATCAAAACCCTCAGTTTACGTAAGTAGTTCAGAACCCTCAGTTTACATAGGTAGTTCATAACTCTCACAATACATAACGAGATCATAACCCTCAGTTTAAATAAGTAGTTCAGAACTCTCACAATACATAACCAGCCCCTTAATTGCCACCGTGGCCTCTGTCGTCCCACCACCGCCTGGAAGAATGAATCGTTAAAAAACTTATGAATGTACCATCTACAAGAAAAGACTTAATGAGAGTCAATATGGGGCCTTACCACCCATCAATGCATGGTGTTCTTCGACTCATTGTTACTCTAGATGGTGAAGATGTTATTGACTGTGAAGCAATATTAGGTTATTTACACAGAGGGATGGAGAAACTTGCTGAAAATTTCTTTTTCTTTTTCTCTCGCCAATCCCCTCCCTCCACCGCCGCTTCTTCTTCTTCTATCACCAATCTTCTTCCTCTCTCCCTCTCTATCGTCGGTCTCCCTCCATCCCTCGCCTCTCCTCCTTGATCAATGGAAAGCCATCATCGGTCTCTCTCCATCCCTTACCTCTCCTCCCAGATCGATGATGGTTTCCATCGCGATCAATGAGGGTTTCCCTCCAGCCACAGATCTCGCCCCCGATCTCCCTCCGATACCAGTCGATCGAGCCCAAGAAGGAGAAGAAGAATAAGAACCCTCCCTCCACTCATAATCCCTGGTCGTGCCCCTCCACGCAACGTAGATTTCCCGGCGGCCCAGAGCTTTGCTGGCTTCATCTGTGGTAGAGAAGAAATATGTAACCCAAAGAGAGAGAGAGAGAGAGAGAGAGGAGGAAGAGACTTGGGGGACTGAAGAGGAGGGGTTTTTTTTTTTATACGCAGAAATGGGGGGGTCTCTCAAATGTGGAGGCGGTTTTGCATACTCCTAGGAGTAAACCGGGTAGGAGTAAACCGGCCGGTTTACTCCTAAGAGTATATTATAATTTGCGCCAACTGGAGGCAATTGCACCACCTCGAAATTTTTTAAGTAGTACTATATATTTAAATATTTTAAAATTTTTTATATTTTGTCTCACTACAAATTATTAAATTAAGGGACAAAAAGTAAATAAATTAAAAAAATATTATTGGACAAAATAAGTCAAAATTTATAATTTTACAATAATTAAAGAAGTAAAATATATTTTTTTACCAATGTTTGAGAAAACAAGGGTGAAAGGTAAAGGAATTAATTCTACCCCAATCAATTTGCTGAGGGTGCATCAATCAAAAGCTTATTTTCAAAATCTTCTATATTTTAGGTAATTATGATATTTATTTTTTATATTTGTTAAATTTATTACAAATCAGTATATAAATTATCTGTGCGCATAGATAAAGTTTGTATTTTACATATTTTTCAAAAAATTTGAACATTAATCTTGTTTATTGAACTTTCATCTATGGTAGATGAAGAAATTATTGAGGGATGGAAGAAACCTTAAGAATAGAAGGGGAAAACTAAGGGAGAGAGGTAGGAAAACTTTTCACAAATGATATTGTTGTTGAAGATATGAGTCATTATGCATATTTCTAATTTTTTATATTTAAAGGGAAAAAGAGAAATGAAAAGAAAAACGATATGAAAATTATGAAAAGTCGGTTTCAGAATCGAATGAGAAGTCGATGGATGAATTACTGTCTAGTTATATATATTGAAAAGGAAATTTTTCACACGATTAATAACGAGCTCATTTTATGTCATTTTGAAAATATGAGTACTTCTTGAGAAATTTTTTAAATTTTTATTATTTAATATTTAAAAAATTATTTATAAAATTTATTGACGCACCGAACCCATACCTTCCTCCACTCCTTACTAGTAATGATGTGTCGGAGTCCTATTCATCTTCAATTGCCCCATGTTCACCTCCTCACTATCAAGAGGATATTTTGCAATGACGCCACAATTTGGAAGAAGAATTCCTGCAGTTATCTGCCGAGTCCTTTTCTGTTGCACCATCTGATAGTGATACTTGCTGTAGTGAGGATGATTCCGCCGAATTCGGCTCATGCATACCTCAGGTTGATCAATCATTGCTTAGGAACTTTTCGGAGAAGTGGGTAATTTCTCATCTGCACTTAGCTTGGATAATGTGCCCTATGATAGAGATAGCCAAACTGCTCCTCCAAAGAATAATATGGATGCAATAGGTATGAGTGAGAATCCTGGTTTAAAGGACGTGGATGGTTGGTTGGGGAGGAACATTCGAAAAGGAAAATCGGTAAGAAGAGTCATGTCATTAGCAGAGGAGAGAAAGATGATTTGAACAAAAGGCATATAGAAGTCAAATGGGGATTAGGAGATTTGTAACGATGAAAATTAGACAAATGAGTCAGGATAGGGATGTTTTGAAATCTGTTCACGAGGAAACCTGGAAAGAGGCAATCAATGTATTTCCAGCCAAAGATCTTGGTGACACTGCTTGTGAAGAAGTATTACAAGAGTGTTAAGGCGTTTTTGCACTCAGATGTTATGAATAATAATGGAGTTACTGAAACTTGCAGGCAATTTTTC
Organism: Knoxia roxburghii; assembly: GCA_030378225.1. NCBI lineage: Eukaryota > Viridiplantae > Streptophyta > Magnoliopsida > Gentianales > Rubiaceae > Knoxia > Knoxia roxburghii. Next base: position 34,647,440 of record CM059415.1, on the reverse strand, counting down.
TATTGCCGATGCTTGCTTCTGGAGGAATGTGAGAGGTTTTTTTTTTTTTTTTTTTTTAAGGGGTATTATCTATAGTAAATTTTGAAAATATGAGTACAAATAGTAAAACGCGAGCTATAAATAGTAAATATGCCCTAACATGAGAAACCAGGGGACATTAACTCAAAGCAAAACAAATTAGAAGCATGATAATAATAAGAGCAACGTCAGATTTGATCTTGGCAAATTGAGGCAGCCATATCTTTCACCTGGAATGAGGAAAATTGAGTATACTGCAAGAAGCACATCTATGTTAGAGGTGCAATGTCAAAAGAATGAAGAACGTGTTCCAGAATCATTCTCCTATCCATTTCAAGTGGATCCTCGGATCTATCAGAATGAGTAATATTGAGAAGGTAAAGCTTTTTTGAAGCAACAAATGCTGCGGCGAAAATCCTCTTCTTTCCTCCTCTGGTGCTATCAACTTTATATTCAATCTCGTAAACTTGAAGGCCTCCTGTGCCCCTCCTCTCAGAGACTGATACAACCTCAGCTTCCTTTGTACTTTCCTGCATCCGGGAAAGAAGGAAAAGAAAACTCATTTTTAACTTTATTCCATAGAAAAATTGGCAAGCATACACAATTTTTGGTTTCTACTCTATTTGCAGTGCAACATTTTTTATCACCAGTGTCATTTTATGGAATAGAACCAAACTATCAGATTGCTAATCTTTTAACTAAAGAAAAATGTCTGTTGGGAAAATCTGCCTTTGGTTAAAAGATCCCCATTAGTTCCAATGAGATGGGAGTGCAAGTGTGGAAAAATTCACTTTTGAACTGATCAAAAAGCTTGTTAAGTTTACAAGACAAGGTTCACAACAGGATTGGCTTCTTTCTTTTATAAGGAACTTTCAAACAGTACTCAGAAAGATTGGGATTCACAACGCAGGAACTTAAACACTGGGCTGAATCTATTGAACAACAAATCGTATCGCCTACAAATGATGCTCAAATCCACTCTTTAAGCAAACCTAAAACCATCTATGAGAACATTCACAAGGTCATTGCCCATTTCCAGATGCCTAAACTTCTAAACTTGTTTGTGGAAAGTCTTAGTTATGTGCCTATAATGCTGGGGCAACGGTTGATTTATCAAATTCACCACATGGCCACCATAACTCTTGTTTATGGCACCTACTTTAACATCAGAACTTCCTAAAGATAACTAATTTGTTCATTTCTCACACATAGTGAAGTTTCTATTCCTCTCCTTTAGACTGAAGGAACAGCGCCTGAAGCATCCTCAGTATAGATATTATAGATCTACACGTGAAAGGTCGGGCAGGTCGGGCTGCAGCATAAGAAGAAACATCCCGGGGGCAATTTTCTTCATATTTCAGAAAATCCTATCTCCACTCAAATGCTCACCTCATGCCTTTTTATTTAGATGTGCCTGAACTTCATACAATTAGTGGGTGGAAATGAATTACCGACAGCTCTCACAACTGTAGCTTCTAAAAGTTACAAGCAAAAAGAATTCATGCTGAAGCTCAAATTAATCCGTTCCACCAATGCTATCAAACTTATCTCCAAGGTTTTCCCTTTCCCATTGTATCAGGCCAGGGTAATAAAATAGGACCAGAACTAAGTAATTTGAATAACAGACTCTAGAATCAAAATGCAAATATTCTAGCTCTTTAAGCACAGCCAAAAGAAGCAGCAATGAAATAGGAAAAAGAAAACCTTGCGCCTCTCAGCCTCAATCAGCTTTTCTGCCACAAACTGCGGACTTCCAAACTCCCAAAGGATGGAAATCCGAACAGGGCTGACAACAATCCCAACATTATTAGACCCTTTATTTGGCTCCTCAAACAAAATAGTTGCCCCAGCTTTGTCAACCTACATCAATTCAATTACTAAGCAAATCTTCACTGTCTGTAGTACGTATAAAATGAGGATAACACACTATGCTTTTTAATACACCTGAATCCAAGAAGAGGGCCTGAGGAGAGTGAATCCCTCTTTAGAATCGGTGTATCTTTGGAGTGATAAAACCTCATTCGTTGCCATGGACGAGCTGCTCCCAAAAGGGTTCCATAGTAACACTGACGTATGAATGGAGATGGAGAGCTTCAACAACAATCTCCTGTTCAAAGATAAAGATTGGAGCTCGCCGTTAATGGAATAAGGAAGGGCCATGGCAGAAAGTGAAGAGAAGAACAGAAATGTCTTGGGCTTTGGGATGACATTGTGAATGGTCAGGCCGAGGTTGTTCGGGAGACGAAAGCTGATCTTAGGAATTGCCATTGGTTGAAATTGAACAGGGGAGGAAGATTAAAATAAAACAAAAAAACAGAACAATAGAATCACTTACCTTTCATGACCAAAAAAAAAAAACAAACAAAGGCATTTGGTAAATTGATGTAACCCTAAGTTACATCTATTTTCATGACATTTTCCATTGAAACTCATTACATTTAGATATAGTTTTGATCACTCATCTGTATTTTTTGAGCTTATAATGTGTTTTGTGGGGAACGGGAACGCAGGGTCAAGATTGGTTTTATCAATTTTTCACTACAAATAGGGTTATAAAGTGCTGAATTGATGAAAATAGGCAAGATGGTCATTGTTGGACTGATGTAGTCAACCTGGATTTTCATGTATTGCTTAAAAGACTATCTTACCCCTGCTTTCTTTAGTTAATTGCAACCCTAAAATGATGTATTAGTATATATATTGTGCGGACAAGCCCTGATGGTAACTTTTTGCTTCGTTATTTTCTTATTTTGAGCCGACAGCTCCTTTGTGTAATCGGGTAGCTAGGGTTTCTGTGGAGATGGAGGTTTAATCCCAAATCTATTCATTCTAGGTGGAATCAGTGCATCTACACTTGGTTTGAGCAGTTCGTCGTTCCTTTTATCAGCTTGATAAAGGGCTTTTGTTGTTGTGGTGTAACAAGCCTTTACTAGCGAGGATGAGCCAGCTGATTCATGTCTTGTGTATGCTGCAAAGTGTACTGTACCTGAATTCCTTTGATTTATTATGTATTGGTGTATTTATTTCTTTGGTTGATTTGGGTTTCGCCGATTTGTAGGCGGTTTCTTATTGCACTGTTGGAGATTGAATCTCGTTAGTAAGTTTATTAATCTGTTGGCAGTTTCCTATTGGAGATTGAATCTTTTTAGTAAGCTTATTATCTTGTTGGCGGTTTCCTGTGTGTAATGTTTGAGATTGAATATTGTCAGTAACACAAGTCTAAGGTCCGAAGAGAAATAACGAAACCAATGTTTGGTAAGTACTAGTTGACAGTGAAGGAGATTAAACCACCATCCTAAAATCCCATCAATTTAATTTTCTACATTTGTTGTTTTCAATTCATCAAATCAAAGTCTTGATAGTCCCAGCTTTTGCATGTTTATAATTTAATTTAATACATACGTGTTCAGTGTTCCCTGTGGATTTGATATCTTACCTACGACACAATAGGATTTATGGTCCTAAAGTGTGCTGAAAATGGGATTTATTAGTGTTGTTATTTAAGCACATCATAAGTGTTAGGTTTAAGTGTTATAATATAAGATTAAATTACAAAATTGGTCACCACATTATAGTCGATTTCGGATTTTGGTCATCATACTTTGAAAACTATTTTTTGGTCATCAAACTTTACTTTTATTTTTAAAATTGGTCACTACGTCAAGTTAAGTCGTTAACTCAACTAACGACCAATTTTTAAAGAGGTATTTTTGTCTTTTCCAACTTTTCATCTTTTACCTTTAGCCTTCGTTCTTCCGTCCTACTTCTTCATCTTCGAGATTTGTTTCATTATTTCTGCCCACTTTTGTTTTACGCCATATTTTGGCGTTTTGGATCTGTGGCTGCGTTTTATGCCACTTTGCTACTATCCCCTAAGCCCATTTTTAGTTCATAGTTTTGATTATCCAGAAAAAAAGATTCCCAAATCAGAATACAAATTTATGTGTATATTGTTAGAAAATATGAAGAACAATTCGACTGGTAAGTGAATAATAAAAAATAGGAAATTTCCAAGGCTTGTAGAGCACAATTTCCTTAAGATAGATTTGTCCTCTCTATAACTGTGCTAGAGAATATGTGGACAACTGTCTCCTATGATACAATGGAAATCGTAAAGTCATTTTTGCACAAAAACTACCTTACCAACGAACGAGAACAAAAGCTTGAACACTGAAAGAAGGAAATTCAGGGAAGGCTAGAAACTCAGAGAGTTTTATAGAAAAGGAGGAGAATTCTTCTTTAGAAAAGTAAGAATGAATTCTAAGGTATCTTCTGGAAGCTCTAATGTGCAGTATTTATAGGTGAAGGCTGGAGCTTTTTGCACGAAAAATTAAACCAAGGTTTAATTGCTCCATATTTATTCTTCGTCCATTTTAATCCATTTAGGATTAATATAGTAATTAGTGTGCAGAATTAAATCTTGAAAGACACTGCACCTATTACTCATCAAAAGGGTTGGAATTAATTCAAAAGTTTCATGCACTAATGTAGAAACCGTTTTTAAATTAATTCAGTCATCAAGCAACCGTTTTGTTTCTTGAAGAATAAAACAGTCATTCAAATGCAGAGAGTTATTTGCAGTCATTAAGAATGTTTTAATTCAGATTAAAAATTGCCACATTAATGTGCAAATAAATTTGGGAAAAATTGAATACGTTAAGTAGCAAAACGGAGGTTGATCAGGCCTGCCGTTTAAGCCTACGAGCAGTTCGACATTTGTGTCAGCAGGCGCGAGCATGTTTGTTGAACCTCTCTCTCATTCACACTCTTTCTTCTAACAATGACCCACATGAATGAGATATTGGTTTTTCAGTGTTCAGTGATTGATCCCTGAAAAGAGAAAGTAGGTGTTACCCTTTGAACTTGCCCTTTGTAGACCACACTTTCTTTACTAGCTGTCCAGTAGACATGATGTCCTTGAACTATCCGGCTTTTTTGGTGTAAATGTTGGAGTAGAATACATAAGCTATGCTTGTATTGTACAGTTTCCCAGTTTAATATATCGATTTGTGTTTCAATTATATTTTGTTGTGCATGTTTATGTCCATTTATATTATGTAAGTAGATGATGAGGTGTCTGGTGCGACACAGTAGATCTCATCATTGGTTGAAAGACATAATATATAAATGAGGTTCGTAACCGAGACATCTTTGGACAAACTGTTGGTCTAGGTTATTATGTGATTCAGATAATTAGTTTGTCTAAACTAATTGAATCATATAGATATGCCCGGGGCATATTGAACTTGACTCTTAGGAATGATTTGTCTTGTACTGTTTAATAGACAAATCGATCCTTGTATTCTATCTCTAAATTCCTAGACTCGAGTGGGCATGAGGATTAGACATAGTGTACTTTGATCTGCCAATGGGTGAGGTCAAATGTGGCCATTAGTCTCGGTGGGTTGGGTGCGCGTGTTTAGTTACTTGGTGTGCTACTGTTGGTCAAAAGGAAACCATGTACCGGTGCATCCGGGGTGGTGGTGCTCTCGAGATGAGCTCGAAATGTTTATTATACTAAACCCGGCCGGTGGACTTATGTCCGGTATAGTAAAAAGGTCGAGTGGTACTAGTCTCAGAATTAAAGAAGTTAATTAATTAATTTATCAGTAAATTAATTTTAATTAACGAGCACTATATCTTTGATGTGGGGAGATAAATGAATATAATTTAATTAAGTTGTTCCGGAAGCAATTCTGGTGTAGGATGGTAGTGCCAAAATTAATCCGTTAGTGGTACGATTAATTTTGTAATGGGTTAATTGAATAGGTAGATTTAATTAATTAATTGGTTAATTATTTATAAGGGTTAATTCAGTAATTAACAAAGTGGAATTATTTAATTAATTCCTAAGGGTTAATTAAGTAATTAACAAAGTGGAATTATTTAATTAATTAATTAATTAAGTCTTAAGTTTCAATTGGAATTAGGAAATCTTAGAGATTAGGAATCCAGTAGGATTTGGTTATCCTATCAGATTGATTGCCTAATTGGATTTGGAAACTAATTCATTACCTAAACCCATTAGGAAGACCAATCCTAAACCAACTTGGAGTCTCTCTTGTAACTCTATAAATAGACAAGGGATTAGCCATTTAAGAAACACAATTCACAGATTCATAATTCTAGAATCTAGAGAGATAAAATCCTAGAGAGATAAACTCTCTCAAAGTCGGATTTTTTAACCAAAATTGCGGCTGCCCACTTGAAGCTTTGGCCGGATTTTTCCTATAAATTCCGGCGGCCTTTTTTGTAAGCTCTGGGCGGCGGCGCGTGTTGGTTGTCTCGGTGCCAGGCGGCGCGTGAAGGTCACGCGCTAGGCGGTGGAGGTTGCTGATTTTTTCGGCAAACCCAGTTGTGTTGATTGCTAATCAATTGGCTTCTAGATCGTTACCCACACAACGAGGAGTCAAAGTCTTGAGTCATACAAGCGATCATCCAAGTCACGCTTCAAAGGTATTTTTCTAGAATTCCGCTTTAATAGAAATTTTTGTTGCGTGGTAAATCGAGCAAGTGCAAACCCAGATCCTACCAAAATCTTTCAATTGGTATCAGAGCCTGGTTTAGGGGGTTCTGTGCTTGTTCGATTTATTACATGGTTTTATTTGCAGGTGGTTTAGAATCCCGACTATTATGGTTACGTTTGCATGGGTTTTAATTAAACTCCTGGACATGTTCGGATTTAATTTTATTATGAATGTTTGTAATAGTATAACCACGTGCTGGAAGCCGTGTAGGATTAGATCAAATCTGTAGTAGGATTTTTTCTATGTAATTTTGATTATTTAATTTTCCTAGAATACCTTGTAGTAGGAAAATTGTTTTTTATGTAATCGAAGGCGTTATGGTGGGTGACTTGGATTCGTGGGTTTTGGGTTATCATGAATTTGAAGAAACCCAGGAAAACCTAGAACGAATTGCAAGAAGACCAAATAGCGTGGGAAAAAGCGAAGGAGGAGTTGGCGGCAGGAGGCGACGCCGGCATGGTTTGCCGGCAGCAAAATCGCCGGTCGGCAGGCAAACGACAGCAGCAGGCAGCAGCAGCAGGCAGCAGTTGCTGCACGCTGCTGCTGCAGTCACGCGCAGAAGGCCGAGCGCGCTGGGCCTCTCGCGCTGGACGCGCGCGGGCAGCTCGGCCTTCGGGCCAGGCTGCGGCCCGGGCAGCCCGTTCGGGCCGTACGAGCTGTTTTTGGCCATTTTTTTCTATAGTTTCATTTTTTGAAGTTCAAGACTCTCTCCATCGAGTGACGTGATGGGACACGAGATCAAGGCAAAGGATGGAAGCAATTAAAACCATAATAGTCGGGAAATTTATTTTTCGCATTTATTTTCCGTATTTATTGTTTTAATTTTATGCTTTATTTTTATGTTGTATTTTAGATGCATGAATTAAAGCATGTCTGGTTTTATGGTTGCATATAACCTAGGTTAGTTAATTGCATGTTAAAACCGGAAAAACCCTCAATTTGGAAATCTAAGTGGGAGCGGGTTGTGTTATATCCCCATAGCCACCATTACGGGTTGATATGCGATGTGGGTGGGCTTGCGCGTTGACATTAGGGCCTTCCTCCATTCAGATGAGTCCAGCCCCGAGATCGCTAGACTATGAACTTCCGAGTAAGATGACTAGAGCGAGTTTAACTAGGAGACATGCGACACCCTCTCCATCTGAGGCGCACTATCCTGAGGTAACAAACTCAGAAGTCACGTAATGGCACACACTTAGTGTACGATCTGCAGTATTCATCCCGCGAGGTTACGCTGCTTACTTATACGGCTGAAAGCACCGACTATTAGCTACATTGATCAAAAGATCGTTGGTCAGATAGTGTAGTTAATGAACTTGGTTCTTCTCAAACGAATGTGGGTTAGCGTAAACGTCCACACTGCGTGGCTTGCGAGAATCCCAGTGGATGAGATGTTGGTGGATTAATATTATTGTTTTGAGAGAATCAATAATTAATTGGATTTTCATGTTTTTGAAAATTCTAGCATATATAACTGAAACACTGTTTGTTTACTGTCCAGTTTAAATCGATATGGCATTCAATCCTTTAGCTGCTATCTTGAAAGACAACAAATTAACTGGAACAAATTATGTCGACTGGAGTCGGAATTTGGACATAGTCCTGATGGCTGAGCAGTACAAGTTTGTGCTCATCGAAGCATGTCCAGAAGTGCCTGATGATGACGCTACCCAAGAGGAAAGGGACGCCTATGCCAGGTGGAGGAAAGTGGATGAGATGGCGCGGTGCTATATTTTGGCCTCTGTGTCAAATGTGCTGCAACATCAGCTTCATCCCATGCTATCCGCCTTTGACATGTTGGCGCACCTAAGAGAGATGTTTGCGCATCAAGGTAGGACTGCCAGGCAGTCAGCCATGAGGAAGTTAATGAACACCAAAATGGCCGAAGGCGGATCGGTGAGAGATCATGTTTTACACATGATCAGTAACATCAATGAAATAGAGGTGTTGGGAGGAAATATCGACCCGGAAAGTCAGATAGATATTATCCTCCAGAGTCTACCCTCTTGTTTTGAGCAGTTTTGGGTCAACTACAATATGAACCAAAGGGTTTATACGTTGCCCGAGCTCATGACTGATTTGGTGGCGGCTGAAGGCATCTTCCATGAGAAGAAGCAAGCTTTGGTCGCGGTAAAGGGTTCGAGTTCTTCTTCTGGGCTGAAAGGCAAGAAGAATAAGAAGAAGAAGAACGCCAAGAAACTTGCAGCAAAGCCAGATGTTGCGAAGAAAAGCAAGCCAAAGGGCAAGCAGCAGCACACCAAGTAACTAAACACGCGCACCCAACTTACCGAGACTATTGGCCACAATTGACCTCACTCATTGACAGATCAAAGTACACTATGTCCAATCCTCATGCCCACTCGAGTCTAGGGATTAAGAGATAGAATACTAACAAAAATTTGTTTATTAAATCAGTACAAGACAAATCATTCTAAATGGTCAAGTTCAATACACCCCGGGCATAGTTATATGATTCAATTAGTTTAGACAAACCAATTATCCGAATCACATAATAACCTAAACCGACAGTTTGTCCAAAGCTGTCTCGGTTATGATCCTCATTTATATATTATGTCTTTTAACCAATGATGAGATGTACTGTGTCACACAAGATACCTCATCATCTAACTACATAATATAAATGGACAAATAATGCACAACCAAATATAACCAAAACATAAATCGATATGTTAACTGGGAAAATTTACAATACAAGCATAGCTTATGTATTCAACTCCAACATGATCCACGTACCCTACATATGAACCAATCTCAATTGTTCCGTTCTTATGGTTTTGTTCATTATGGCCATGAAACACGTCCTGGTTCTGCAAGAGTTTTTGAAGAATTAAGCCTGTTCAATTCTCCTTTGAAGCGGCCCCACTTCTCTGTTAGTGAATGTGCCCTAATGAGGGCTATTTATGTAAATATACTTTGAGGGTATTTATGTAAATAAGATATTTGTCGCTTGATTGATTGTTTATCAAATGAGTTAATTTCATGATAGTAATATCCTTGTGCATATTTAAATTCATGAAATCGATCCGCCAAAAGAAACACTCCATGGACTAATTAGATCATGAGTGATTCTTTTGAGTAGTACTGGTACTAGGATCCTTAGACCAGAAATCACTACATGGTCATAGGTGAATTGTAGTGTGCTTTGACATACGCCTAACGGGGCCGTAACAGGTTGCCAAGTACGGGTATGATTGGGTACACTATTAGACACGCTAAGGTATGTAGGTGAAGTGATGGGACTACAAATCTCTCTTAAGTGAGAGATGATATCTTGGCCACTTGATAGTGAACTGAAAAGTGCATGGCCATGCCCAAGGAATGATAAGGATATCATTTGCTTGATGGATTCAGTGTCACTAAGAGATCAAGTAAACGTTTAGCTACATAAGGATGATGGTTCCATGCCTTATGCTAAACTGGTTATCAATGTAGAGGATCATACGCAGTTTGCTCGGAAAGGTTGTGTTGAATCTCCATTCGACCCTCCATTCTGAATTGGGTAGTCATTATGTCTTGCTAGAGACCACTAATGACTTATGGATTAATCAATGAGATTGAGTTATCTGTTGCCAATTTGGAATGGGCCTACATGATCGCACATAAGAAAGTTCAATGATGCAGAATAAGGATTCTTGCCTACAATAAGTATAATTGTTATACTTAAATAAATAAGATTTAATTAAATGGTTTAATTAAATAATTATTGGAAAGGTCTATGGTATTAATTAATAGTTAATTAATTACCTGAGAACAATTGGGATGGGCTGATAAATCAAGGGACTTAATTGCAATTGAAGTTCTTAACCCATCAGCCTGATCCATGGGTCATGGGTTGATCCATTGGCTTGGTGTATAACCCAAATCATTAAAGTATTATTTAAGGCTGATTTGGAATTAGTAAATATTATTTAAATACTGACTTGGAATCAGTTAAATAATATTTGGTAATAATACTTATTTGGAAATTACTAAAATCAGTTAAGTTATAATTGGATAAATTACAATACTGATTTTGGAAATTATTTCTCTACAAATATCCTAGGGATATAATTGTAGGGAATGATTTTTGAGTTATTCTCATCAGACAAAATACACAGAATTCCCAAAATTCTCCGGGTAGGCAAGATTGGCTAGCACCAACCTGCGAAGGCTTTCGTGCGTAAGAGTAGAGAATTCTTCGAGGAAGGATTTTGGAGACAAAAACGCCATCTTCTCAGAGGAGCCAGGCGACGTGCGCAACCGATTACGCTTCAAGGGTAAGACCCGATCCTTATAGTTTAGGATTCTGCCGTTTAATTAGATTAAACGCCTAAACAAATTCCAACAGTGGTATCAGAGCCAGGTTAAAATTAAAATTGATTTTAATTAGAAGTAATTGGATTTTTAATTAAAATTGATTTTAATAAAATTTTGAAAAAAAAAATTTCTGGGAAAAAATAATTAAAATATTATTTTATTATTTCTGGGAAAATAATAAAATAATGATGAAGATCGGCCGGCCTTGGTGGGTGACATCGGCATGCCGGAAAAATTTCCGACCAGCCGGATTCTTGCCGGAAAATCGCGAGCTCCCGATATGGCTGATTTTCATTGTTTTTGGTTCAAAATTTTGTGGGTTTTGATCTCCCGTTCCTTGAAATTATTTTCGTTTTGGTTTGAGCTTAAAAACGAGTCTGGATTAGATGGTTTGAAAACTGGGTTTAAAATTTTTTTTTCCGCCGGAATTTTTTTTTGTTCTTTCGATCGGAAAAACGGGAAGAAGCAAAATCGTTTTTGGGTTTTGTTCCTTGTCTATCCCGGAAATTGTTTCGGCACATTTGGGGTTTAAAATCGGGGTTTCAAAACGGTTTTGGCATCTGGGTTTTTTCTAAAATTCTTCGCCGAAAAAATGATTTCACCGGGGTTGTTTTTCTTTTTTTTTGGAATCTTCGAACGGCTACTTCGTTGGTCGAGGATTCTTCGATCGGGAAGGCAGCGATCGGGATATCGAGATGAAAACCGAAAGAGACAACTGGGCGAATGTCGCCGAGAAGTCGAGGACGATGGGGGTTTTCACCGGCGACGAGAAAATTTTTGGGGAAGAAGAAAGGTTGAGGACGGCGGCTGGGGCAAGAAACCCTAATGGGTGAAATGACCGAAATACCCCGCAGCCCAAGAACCCTCATTGGCTGAGAAGGCGGCTGGGGGTTGAAACCCTAAACGGGTGAATTTAAAAAAATGCCCCCGCCGCAGCCTCTAATTACCAAAATGGAATGCAGATTTTAAAATGGTTTTAAAATTGCATAATGGTCCCTGGACTTTGAGTCCTCCTCAAAACCCTAGCCCAGAATTTTATTTAAATTACATAATTGCCTCAAAAGTTTCAGAAAATTAAAATTTTAAAATTTTCTGGAATTTTAAATAATCTTATTAGATAAAGATAGGATTAATTTAGAATTTTATCCTATAAGTTTAAATTTATCTTAATTAGATAATTAGATATATTTTAAAATAATTATTTTAGTTAGATTAAAATAATTAGAAAAAGATAAATAAATAAATAAATAATTAATTAATTAGATTAATTAATTAGTTTAAATTTTGAATTGTTATTTATTTATTTATTTTACTTTAATTTTGATGCTTATTTAAATTGTTTAAATTTTATTTGAAGCATCATAATTATGCAAGCATGTTCATGCATCATTTTGGATAAATGTAAAATGAACAGAAGGATTGATTAAAATTGATCATGACACGATCAATTTTAATTCTGTAATAGTTACACAATCCTTAAAATTAATCGGCTTAAATTAAAACTGGCTTGTATGAGCATATGCATTTTATGTGTTTCAAAGCATGAATTGGGCTTTTAATTTTAACGTTTTAAAAGTTGGGGCCTGCGAGCCAATTTTGAATTGGGCCTGCGTGCCTATAAAATCATCATGTAATAGTTAGGCCCAAAAGGAGGTTCCAAGAGGAGTCCATGGTGGAGCCCAGGAGCGGAGGCCCTATATGAAGATTTTAAAAGGCCCTGTAATAGACTAGAGCCCAGTTCATCGCTTTAATTTCATTTTTTTATTTATGCAAATGAATGATAAACGAAAATGCATGTTAAGCCGATCAAACTTAAATCCCAAAAACCCAAGATTTTGCTTCCATACTTGAGGGCCCGCTTGAGTGTCGAACGTCTGATGGACTTGGAGAGCCCAAGGGCCTCAGGTTTTCTTCATGCGGCGGGTTGTTACATAATAGTGCCCAACTTTATCACTATCATTAATGAGTGGAAAAACTGTTTGGGTATTAGATGCTCAACTTTATCACTACCACTTGTTATGGAAAAACTGTGTGGGTGTCTATTGATGTGATGCCTTGAGGGATGGTTTAATTTGGGAAAATTAATCCTAGCTTGACCCGATAAGTTGACTAGGGATTAATTTTGCAAAGGTAGGATGGTGTCAAACATTTGGAATGTTCATCCTATCACCGAAAAGTTGCATGGTATGCAATTGGAAAGCGTTAGATTACATGGAATGTGATTTGAACGTTGCCTACCAAAAGAGCCTGATCCCTACGATACTTGCCAAAGCAAGACTGGGGTTGACTCTTTGTGGATTTTTGGCCCACAATCTAGCACCAACACAAAATTGTTTGGGATTTCAATTTTGGCTATTGTGGAAAACATTTTTCAAAACTCATTCTAATATTTTGCATTTTATTTCTTTTGTATAAATGGCATCTTCTAGCACTAATGTCACTTCAAATCTCACTCTAAGAAGTATTTTGGACAAAGAAAAACCTGTTGGTCCAAACTTCTTGGATTGGGAAAGAAACCTGAGAATAGTTCTCAAACAAAAAAAGGTAAAGGGAAGAGGAAGCTTAATGGCAAGGCCAAAGTTGGGCAGAATAAGAAAGCTCACAGTAAGACTGCTTCCCAACCACAAGCTCCTCCAACTGCTAAGACAAGATCCAAAAAGGATGATACATGTCTCTTCTGCAAACAGAAGGGTCATTGGAAGAGAGACTGCAAGAAGTTTCTCAAAAGCAATCCTTCTGCTTCAGGTATCTTTGTTATAGAAATTAATCTTTCTATGTCCACCTCATGGGTATTAGATACTGGTTGTGGGGCTCACATTTGTACTAATGTGCAGGGACTCAGAAATAGAAGGATAACAAAGAAAGGTGAAGTAGATCTCCGAGTGGGCAACGGGGCAAGAGTTGCTGCTGTTGAATTTGGAGATTACACTCTGTCTTTACCTTCTGGTTTAAATATCGAACTTGAAAATTGTTATTATGTACCTGCTTTGAGCATAAATATTATTTCAGTTTCGAGTTTAGATAATAAAGGTTTTCGATTTATTATAGAGAATAATTCGTTATCTTTATATCGAAATGATATTTTATACGGAGTTTCAAATATGTGTAACGGTCTGTATGTCTTGGATTTGACCCAAGAAAAACCAGTCTATAACATAGAAAAGAAAGCTAAATCATCTAAAAATGATTTAAGTCCAACATACCTTTGGCATTGTCGATTAGGCCATGCAAATGAAAAGCGAGTTCAAAAGCTTCACAAGGATGGAGTGCTTGGTTCATTTGATTTTGAATCATATGATACCTGCGAACCCTACTTGCAAGGCAAAATGACAAAGGGTCCTTTTAATAAGAAATGTGAAAGAACAAGTGAGCTATTGGCCCTAATACATACGGATGTATGTGGACCAATGAGCACACAAGCCAGAGGTGGATTTGAATACTTCGTGACTTTTACTGATGACTTTAGTAGATATGGGTATGTCTACTTAATGAGGTATAAAAGTGAAACTTTTGAAAAGTTTAAAGAGTTTAAAAACGAAGTAGAGAATCAGTTGGATAGAAGGATTAAGGCTATTCGCTCCGATCGGGGAGGTGAATACCTTAGTGATGAGTTCGATGGCTATCTAAAATAGTGTGGAATTGTTTCACAGCTGACTCCACCGGGAACACCTCAATAGAATGGTGTATTCGAAAGGAGAAATCGGACCTTATTAGATATGGTTCGATCAATGATGGGCCTAGCAACTCTCCCTACATCCTTTTGGGGTTATGCTCTCCTTTCTGCTGCCTACTTATTGAATCGTATTCCATCTAAGGCAATAGCTAAGACTCCATATGAGATATGGATGGGTCAGAATCCCTATATGTCTTATCTACGAGTTTGGGGTTGTCAAGCTCATGTAAAGTGTTTACAAAGTAATAAGCTTGAACCCAAAATTGACAAATGCCTATTTGTGGGATATCCTAAGGAAACCAAAGGATATCAATTCTACAACCCAACTGAGAACAAAGTGTTTGTTGCTCGAGGAGCTACTTTCTTAGAGAAAGAATATCTGTATCAGAAAGACAGTGGGAGTAGCATAGAACTCGGAGAAGTTCAAAAACCACAAGAGAATGTAGAACGATCTACAGAAACTCAGATGGAAGTTGACATAGAAACTCATGAAGATGTGCAACCTGAGTCAACAACACAAGAACCTAGAAGATTTGGTAGATCTCGTCACCAACCCGAGAGATACGGATTTCTCGTGACTGACGATCAAGATTTGATCTTGGTGGACTCTAATGAGCCTGCGAACTACAAACAGGTTTTAGAAAGTCCGGATTCCGATAAATGGCCAGAAGCTATGGAATCTGAAATGCAATCCATGAGGGACAATAAAGTGTGGACTTTGATTGACCCTCCTGTTCAGGCAAAGGTTGTCGATTGCAAGTGGATTTTCAAGTTAAAACCTGGCGGGATCTTCAAGGCACGAATAGTGACTAAAGGTTTTAGACAGACTCATGGTATTGACTATGATGAAACCTTCTCCCCTGTCATAATGCTCAAGTCCATTAGGACAATGCTTGCCATAGCAGCATATTTTGACTATGAGGTATGGCAGATGGATGTTAAGACGGCTTTCCTGAATAGAAACCTACTCGAGGATGTTTATATGAAACAACCCGAGGGATACATCGATCAAAAGCATCCCAATCGAGTATGTAAGCTTCAGAGGTCTATCTATGGACTAAAGCAAGCATCTCGAAGTTGGAATCTTCATTTTGATGAGGAAGTAAAAGGTTACGGATTCATCAAGAACGAAGATGAGCCTTGTGTTTACAAGAAAGTTAGTGGGAGCAAGATTGTTTTCCTTGTCCTATATGTGGACGACATCCTGCTCATAGGAAATGACATTCCTTTGATGAAAGACATCAAACAATGGTTGGGGAGTGTATTTTCTATGAAAGACTTAGGAGAAGCTGAGACGATACTAGGTATCAAGATCTATAGAGATAGGTCTAAAAGGCTTCTGGGGCTAAGTCAAGAAGGGTACATAGACAAGAAATTGAAAAGATTCAATATGTCTAACTCCAAAAATGGTAAGGTACCATTTAGACATGGCCTTCTCTTGAAGAAGAACCAAGGTCCTTCAACAAGAGAGGAGAGGGATACAATGAGTAGAGTCCCATATGCTTCGGCAATAGGATCTATCATGTATGCCATGTTGTGTACCCGTCCGGATGTTGCACATGCACTTAGCATGACTAGCAGATACCAACAAGATCCAGGGATGGATCATTGGACTGCAGTCAAAGCAATCCTGAAGTACTTACGAAGAACTAAAGGATTAATGCTAGTGTATGGAGGACAAGAACAGCTCATTGTACAAGGTTATACTGATGCTGCTTTCCAAACAGATCAAGATGACATGAAGTCACAATCAGGCTACGTGTTTAGTCTGAATGGCGGTGCAATAAGTTGGAAAAACTCAAAGCAAGATACAACAGCCGATTCTACAACAGAGTCTGAGTACATTGTTGCATCAGATGCTGCAAAGGAAGCTGTTTGGCTGAGAAAGTTCGTGTCAGACATCGGAGTGATACCGAGTATCTAAGATCCGATCGAACTTTTCTGTGACAATAACGGGGCCATCGCACAAGCTAAGGAGCCTCGGTCACACCAGAAAACCAAACACATACTCAGAAGGTTTCACCTCATCCGAGAGATCATTGATCGAGGAGATGTGAAAGTGTGCAAAATAGGGTCAGACGACAATATAACAGATCCTCTCACAAAAGCTCTACCACATTCAAAGTTTGATAGACATGTAATAGAGCTTGGTCTTAAACAGTTTAGGACATAGCCCTTCATCGGGCAAGTGGGAGATTGTTGGTGAATGTGCCCTAATGAGGGCTATTTATGTAAATATACTTTGAGGGTATTTATGTAAATAATATATTTGTCGCTTGATTGATTGTTTATCAAATGAGTTAATTTCATGATAGTAATATCCTTGTGCATATTTAAATTCATGAAATCGATCCGCCAAAAGAAACACTCCATGGACTAATTAGATCATGAGTGATTCTTTTGAGTAGTACTGGTACTAGGATCTTTAGACCAGAAATCACTACATGGTCTTAAGTGAATTGTAGTGTGCTTTGACATACGCCTAACGGGGCCGTAACAGGTTGCCAAGTACGGGTATGATTGGGTACACTATGAGACACGCTAAGGTATGTAGGTGAAGTGATGGGACTACAAATCTCTCTTAAGTGAGAGATGATATCTTGGCCACTTGATAGTGAACTGAAAAGTGCATGGCCATGCCCAAGGAATGATAAGGATATCATTTGCTTGATGGATTCAGTGTCACTAAGAGATCAAGTAAACGTTTAGCTACATAAGGATGATGGTTCCATGCCTTATGCTAAACTGGATATCAATGTAGAGGATCGTACGCAGTTTGCTCGGAAAGGTTGTGTTGAATCTCCATTCGACCCTCCATTCTGAATTGGGTAGTCATTATGTCTTGCTAGAGACCACTAATGACTTATGGATTAATCAATGAGATTGAGTTATCCGTTGCCAATTTGGAATGGGCCTACAGGATCGCACATAAGAAAGTTCAATGATGCAGAATAAGGATTCTTGCCTACAATAAGTATAATTGTTATACTTAAATAAATAAGATTTAATTAAATGGTTTAATTAAATAATTATTAGAAAGGTCTATGGTATTAATTGATAGTTAATTAATTACCTGAGAACAATTGGGATGGGCTGATAAATCAAGGGACTTAATTGCAATTGAAGTTCTTGACCCATCAGCCTGATCCATGGGTCATGGGTTGATCCATGGGCTTAGTGTATAACCCAAATCATTAAAGTATTATTTAAGGCTGATTTGGAATTAGTAAATATTATTTAAATACTGACTTGGAATCAGTTAAATAATATTTGGTAATAATACTGATTTGGAAATTACTAAAATCAGTTAAGTTATAATTGGATAAATTACAATACTGATTTTGGAAATTATTTCTCTACAAATATCCTAGGGATATAATTGTAGGGAATGATTTTTGAGTTATTCTCATCAAACAAAATACACAGAATTCCCAAAATTATCCGGGTAGGCAAGATTGGCTAGCACCAACCTGCGAAGGCTTTCGTGCGTAAGAGTAGAGAATTCTTCGAGGAAGGATTTTGGAGACAAAAACGCCATCTTCTCAGAGGAGCCAGGCGATGTGCGCAACCGATTACGCTTCAAGGGTAAGACCCGATCCTTATAGTTTAGGATTCCGCCGTTTAATTAGATTAAACGCCTAAACAAATTCCAACATTCTCCCTCACATAGGTGACTTCTTAAATTGAAACGTAACTATAGTTATTTTCTTAAGAGTCATTAAAGCGAAAAATGCTAGCCTTACCCATATTGTTACTGTTTCCTGACTGGAATGAGTTGAGGTTGCCCCCACAATGACCGTATGAGGTCTTAAGATTAGGTTGTCCCTTTGAACCTAGATCTTGGGATCTCCAGTCAACTAGGTTGGGTTTTCCTTCTTAAAACCTTTTATCCTTAACAGGTTTTATCCCCATTTCTTCTATCAATTTTTCAACTGCCTCTTTATTTAACCCTATGGTTAGCGGATCCGTAATATTATCTTTTGACATTACAAAGTCAATTGAGATAACTCATGTTGAGAGCAGTTATCTAATGGTATTGTGTCGACGACAAATATGTCTCGATTCATCATTATACATTTTATTCTGTGCCCTACCAACCGCAAACTGACTATCACAATTGATACAGTTTTGGTGGCACAGGTTTTCCCATTTTGGAACATCCTCTAAGAAATGGCATAACCATTCAAATCCCAAATAGCTACAGATTTTTCCACTTTTATCGTAGATCTAGCTATCACAATTTGTTTTGAGGATTTCCACGACACGACGGCCCAACTAGTGTTAACACGTTGCCACTCATGCAAGTTGAATATCTTATATCAGATATCCAATTAGAATTTGTGTATTATTCTAGCACAAATGAATATCTACTATATTGTAGTCCATAGCTACAAGTATATCTTAAGTACCTTAGTACTATAATTATGGTATACCAGTGCTCATTTCCTGGTTTACTCGTATATGAACTCAATTTACTTACAACATAAGCAATGTTTGGTCTAGTACAACTCATTAGATTCATCAGACTCCCTATGATTTTGGAGTATTCTACTTGAGAAATACACTCCACGATTTTGGATAATTGGAGTCTGTTATCTAATGGTGTTCCTTCAATCCCAGAGTCATTTTAACTCTACAAGAGTTTTATCTCTGTGATGAGATTGACTCAAAACACGACCATTTGCTATTCAAATGACTTTATCCTCTAAAATCAAATGAGCAAATTCAACATGGAAATACATACCAATTTTCATTGCTATCATCGAGTATGTTATTTATCCATAGATATTACATGACTAAGCAGTCTTATGTCTATTAACATTTTCATAACTCATTGATTTTGAATATATTGATAATCTCATCTTATTCAAGACAATAAGAGATCTTGCCAATTTCTCGACTTCATTTGGGGTATCTATATTCTGTTAGTTTTGAATACAGAAAAGCTATGGCTTGTATCAAAAACTAATATCCACAGATGACATATCATTTTGTTTCAGTATTAAATTGTTCCATAATATCATAGAACTAGATAACGGGGTGTGAAAAGACACAGTAGATACCGATATTGGTTAAAGTATTGATATATAAAAAGTATGCTCGTAAATGAGATAGTCTGAACATACAATCGATATAGGTTATCATGTGGTTTGGAAATTAGTTTATCTAGAATAATTAAATCACACGGATATGCCCGGGGCTTATTGAGCACGACCAGTTTGGATAGAATTGACTTGTATTGATCGGTGTAGTCAATTTGGTCCTAGTATGCAGTCTCTCAATCCCGAGATTGGGACGGGCGTGAGAGTTGGATATTGTATGCTTTGATGTGCCAAAGAGTGCGGTCAATTGAGGCCTATATTTTGGTAGGTTGGGTATGTGGTGTTTAGCTTCTTACGTGCCGTTACTAGTCGGAGGAATCCACGTACCGGTTCGTTGGGTTGATGGTGCTCCCGAGATGAGCTCGTAAGGTTTTTTATACTAAATCTGGCCAGTGGACTTTACGTCCGGTATAATAAGAAGGTCAAGTGGTACTAATCTCGAATACTAAGAAGTCGGTGAATTAGTTTGTCAGTAAATTGATAAACCGACCAGCCCTAGATCTTTAATATGGGGAGATAGAAGAAAATATAGTGGCGCGATGTAAAGTCATTTTTGAGCAATAGTTCCATAGTTAGTCCGATAGTGGTACGACTAATTATGTATTTGACTAATCGACAAAGTGAATTAATTAATCCTAAAGGTTTAATTAATATTTAATTGACAAATGGATTAAGAAATTAATTCTATATGAATTAATTAATCCTAAGGGTTTGATTAAATTAAATTAACAAAGTGGGTTAAGAAATTAATTCAAATGGGTCGATTGGAGTTGATTAGTCTAGGAAAGATTAAGCGGTCAACGAAAGTCAAATTAAAAGGCCCAACTCAAAAGCCCACTAGGTCTCCATTGGAGCTCCCTATAAATAGAAAGCTTATGCCTTAAGAAACTTAAGAAAATCTTGCAAGGCAACTTTGTCTTCCTCTTGAGTAAGAAAGTTCTAGAGATTGACTCTCATTCCTTCTTGAGTTTCTTTCAAAAACGAACTTAGAATCTCACTTCTCGATTTAGATTAAGTTCAAAGATCAAACTTTTAGATAGCCCATTGATTTATTTGAGTTGCCCACTGCTGGATTTCATCTTATTTTGCCCGAATTTCATTTTATTCTCGTCGGACCAAACAGATTTTTTGGCCGGAATTTAGGTTCTTCGCTTGAGCAGTCCGGTGATCACTTCTAAACACTCCGGGGTGCTTCATCCAGCTGGGTTTGTGTTGATCTCTCCCTTGGGTTGGTGATCCACAATCCCGGTTGTCCAGATCGTGACCGGAGTTGAAGTGGGTTCGATTTTATTGGCGAGAAAAGCAGTGGGCAGCAGTTTTTTGGGTTAAAGGTTTGATCTTTTGGGCAGATTTAATCTAATTGAGAGATTTTCTTAGTGGGTTTCTCGTGGGCTTTGGTAGCACACCTCGATAGACTATTGCCCACGCAATATTCGAGGTTTCTTGGAGTTATCTATTGGATTTCGGTGGTGATCCTGAATTAAAGATTTGGTTTTCTTATTTGCGTTGGACTTCGCTTCAAAGGTATAACCTTTATGTTTTTCGCTTTTAATTAAAGGTTGATTCTTTGTGCGTTGTTTGTCGATTTAATAAATTAAATAAGTATAAGTTTAGATCCGTTCAGGAAAAATGAATTTGAGCCTGAGCTTCATCAAAAGTTTTCGATTCTGGAATGCGTTGTACGAAAGTGAGATTTTCGATTTAGCCCGGGCTTATTCTATTTTCCTTCATATTCCACTCATAATTCAACATCTAGTTTCCCTTTAAACGAATCATCATTTTATGAATATTTTAAAATTCATAAGTGTATGATACCAAGTATCACTTGTTATAAACTTTTATCTCATCAAAAGATAATTTTATCAAAGTAATCCAAGCACGTCATTTCTTATTCCCTTTGATCATATATGGGAGAACGGTTAACTCCCAACTATGATTCTTTAACATAGAATCATTTTTTCCACATGGATTCTAAAAAGATCCAACCCAGAAAGTCATAAGTTCATCATTTCATTTTCAATTCATTTAAATATGACTTTCCTATTTGACTCATCGTTGTGTTTACGTTCGACATTTTGAACTACAGAATTACACAACCACGTTCGAGTCATAGATCATAAAGATTCAATCCGTCACAGAGAGATTAACCTTTAGCAAATGTTGCAAAACTTTCAAGACATTCAGAATGCCTTTTGCACTCCTCATATGACAACTTCCACACTCGCAAGTATTATAAGGTGGTCTCTTTTATTTTAAAAATTCATTTAACAAGCAATCGTCCCCCATATTTGGTAGGTTATGTTAAACTCAAGAAATATCACTTTTGACATTTCTTTCATTATGCAATTTTCATTTCATATAGAGGTAACTATGGTAGGCACTTCATAGACAATTCTATGTTGTGTAAAGAAATCACCAATTGGTGTCTCACTCACCACTTTTCAGTTTATGAACTCTTATATCAAGTTGACACTCAACCTTGACCTTATAAAATCTCTTCATAGAGAATATATCTCAAGAGATTCATTTTCGGGAACATTGAACTCACATTGGAAATATCTCGCTCGTCCCTTTTCCAAGTTTAGATTTTCATGGAAATGAATACGTGTAGGCACTTTATAGACAAGTCTATATTGTGCAAAGAAGTCACCAAAAGGTGCTTCACTCACATCGTTAATCATTTCTCAATCTCATAAATAACCTTTCTCGTAGGAAACAAATTTCCCACATATCATTTACAGAATTAATAGATATGTCCCTTGCCACCACGTGGTTTGGACCAAAGAATCAACATAATGTTGTTCTTCTCAACTCTTTCTTAGCACACGAAAAGTTTTCCATAAATTTTCCAAATTCATCAATGTGAAAAAATTTCCACAATTTCATGGTTTATGCATCATGTCACATTTTATCATGTACAAATGCATGATAAAAAATACATAGAATTGGCATTCAATACCACTTAGCATAGAATCATTTACACGTTCATTTTTAATTCATTTATGCATTTTTCTATGCTACACTTATATCATGTATTTTCAACCATGATCAAGAGTAGTGAAATAACATATATCACATTTATTTATTATTTATTTTCCATAAAGTCATGCATAAAATCGGAATTAATGGCCAATAATTCTTTATGCGTTATGTCCAACATTCACTATTAAAGTACTCATAAAACTCATTATGAGTTAAGCATAATTTGGACAATTTTTTACGCTAAAGAATTATGATAGTAAGGAAAATAAACATAACTATTTTTCACAATTTTTAACACATTCGGATATTTAAAAAATTCAATCATAATAAGGCCACATTGTTATTAAATAATAACATTTCAAATTCTATGCCTCATTTGAAACTCTCATGGATTATATATAGGCAGACGTTTAATCATAGAATTAATATTAATATTAATTTTGCACACATTAAGTTTCCGATTTTAAGATAGACTCCACTATCTATAGGCAACCCAGAATTAATGTACAATTAATTCTTCAAACGTTTTGGACATTTGAATCAATTGAACAACAGTTTTAAACATTCAAACAATGCATCGGTTTTCCAAAGAAAAAAATACCGAAGCCTTGAAGCTTTTAGTTCCCCAAAACAAGCCTTTTAAACTAAGGCAATTAATATTTAAATTAATATTTAATTACTCAACATTTGTAGCTAAACCCATCAGTTTAATTTCTGCAAACCGAAGCTTTAATTTTCCCAAACCGTTTTAATAATAAAAACCGTTTAGGAATTTAATCTCCAAAAAACCAAAACGTCTTTAATTAAAATCTTTTCCCACCCGTTTAGAAATATAATATTAGGATTAATGGTTGCAGTCATTCCTATTAATCCAAATATAATTTTGCAAAACTGCAACCACTTAATATGAATTAAATTAAAAACCTATTGCATCAAATTTGCAAAATAAACTTAAGTTGGGTAAATTGGAATCATGCCTTAAGGCTTTGTAACGTATATATAATCATTTGATATAAAACAAGCATGACATGTATAACTCAATAATTTTCACCAAATCTCAAATTTAACAACAATCACATCACTAAGCCAATCAAACGTATTGTCATGCATATTGCCAATCATAATCAGCTATCGCAATATAAATTTCAATGTCATAACCATACCTTGTAGAGAAATTCAATTTCTCAGTTCTAGTAATCATATCCATCAAAGATCCTCAATCCAATCCATTCTAAATCTCATTTCATGATCCTGTGGCTCCTTTCATGAAATCGCAGCAGCCACAAAAAATTCCATAGAAGAAACAATACTACTTATACCAGCCATTTAAAGGACAACAAATCTATCTTAAGATTGTTAGAAAATATGAAGAA
The DNA here is from genome assembly GCA_030378225.1 of Knoxia roxburghii. Lineage (NCBI taxonomy): Eukaryota > Viridiplantae > Streptophyta > Magnoliopsida > Gentianales > Rubiaceae > Knoxia > Knoxia roxburghii. The sequence continues at coordinate 34,623,448 of CM059415.1, read as the reverse complement.
CAATTCGGCTGGTAAGTGAACAATAAAAAATAGGAAATTTTCAAGGTTTGTAGAGCACAATTTCCTTAAGATAGATTTGTTATATCTACAACTGTGCTAGAGAATACGTGGGCAACTATCTCCCATGATACTTGTATAGAGAAGGAGGAGAATTCTTCTTTAGAAAAGTAAGAATGAATTCTAAGGTCTCTTGTGGAAGCTCTAGTGCGCAGTATTTATAGGTGAAGGTTGGAGCCTTTTACACGAAAAATTAAACTACGATTTAATTGCATAATTAAGTCTTGAAAGACACTACACCTATTACTCATCAAAATCGTTAAGTAGCAAAACAGATGTTGATCAGACCTGCCGTTTAAGCCTCCGGAACCTCTCTCTCATTCACACTCTTTTTTCCAACATATATATATGGAAATTTACTCCAGAAGGCTGTCAAGTAGTGGGAATCCATTGAAAATAGCCCATAATCCAACCAACCTATGAATTAAAACTACAAGGGAGAAGGACCAAACTCGAAACTGACTATAGTATGATGATCAATTTTGAAATTTACTCTTTTAATAATACTAAAATAAATATGTGAAAATAAATTAATTATTTTCAAATTATATGAAGTTAATTTTGTAGGCTGTATAAATTTTCTTAAAACATACCAATTTTAATAAGAATAACTTTGGTCTTACTTAACAAAAAATAAAGAGTTTGAATATTTTGAAATTTTTTTTGGGTACATTTTTCAAAGTCTCTTGCCGAAGTATGTTGGATATCCAATATTCTAATCAAATTAAGGTGAAAATAGAGAAACCCATCATAGTTTAGTAAAATGAACCTTATTTTTGCTTAAAAAAGAAAAGCTCAAATCGACTAATTTTAAAAAAAAATTACTTTGTACTAAAAATTACTAGAAATCGTCCAATAGTGACTGAGAAAGAAAGTACGGCCTGCCAATCTAATCCTAGGAATCAATGACAATGGACTTTACATAATGAGCAATCTACGATAAGCATGCACCAATGTGAGATTTATTCCAACCCCTTCACTGTCAAAATACACATTAGATAAATCTCTAAAGATAGAGAAGGGAGCCAATTTCAGTTTCTGGGCGAGCAAGAGAGCATCCCGCAATGCTATACACTTTGCCACCTCTAGGTTTATAATGTCTTGAAGAATTTTTCTATGGCTGTAAACATACTCCCCTTTCTCAGTTTAACATACACCCCAATGCTTGCCCCTTGCCTTCGGTGAGAGATAGCACTATCAAAATTAATTCTGGGTCCAACAGGAGCTGCTAGTGGAATATGATCAATGTATAGGGCCGGGGATGAAGATTCAGGACAAGAGCGGATCATGCGGTAGTGCTACAAAGAAGCCATGGCTAAAGCTGCTACACTAAAAGGTGGAACTACTGTGTTTTCATGGATGTTCTTATTTCTTGCAAACTAGATTGCCGAATTGATGGTTGTTGTTATGTCTGCCACATTTTGGGGAAGTGAGAGGAGAAGATCCCTCATCCAAAGGTTTTCTTTAGGCTATTAGAAGGCAAAAATAGGATTCTGAATCCCTGCATGTTCCCAAACGGCTTGTGCAAAAGGGTAGAGAAACAAGGTATGGTCAAGAGGAGAACTAGGAGAACTAGGAGAATCACAAAACTTACAACTTGTAGGAATTGTCATTTGTTCTCTCCACCACTTGGAATGGACCATCGCCCCTTGGCACTAATTTACTCTTCCTTGCTTGAGGAAATCAGTCCTTCCTTATGTGCACCCACACCCACTCACCGGGTTCAAACAAAACCTTCTTTCTTCCTTTGTTAGTGATGCGACTCAAATTTATACCTTTTTATGAGTCTAAATCATGTATGTTTAGCTAATTTTTAGTTGATTTTCATGGAAAATGATATCCTTTTTTAGCTTAATAGTGAACTTATAATTGAATTTGCATGACTTTGCAGTGAGAGGCTACAAATGAGGGTGATTGCAAAACTTGAAAATTTTTGGACTAAAATGGAAGAAAAGAAGCAAAAATTGAGAAAAATTGGACATGAGTGAAGAAAGGGAGAAAGAGGCGGAGCAGACGTTCAGTAGGCACCGGCACCTGGCTGCCGCCTGCCCTAGGTGACCAGCAGGCGCCAGGGCCTGGCCACCGCCTCCTAAGTGCTGAAAGTCCACTTTTATCTGTACTCATTTTTAAACTTGTAATTTACCATTTTTAGCCCTGGATAGCTTTCTTATAGTCTAAGATCTGATGTAGAACACACACTTTTACACCTAAGTTAGTTTTTAGGATTGAATTCTAGTTTTCTTAATGAAAAAGAAACACACACTTCTTCACCTTTTCATACACCTAGTGATTTTTTTTATCTCAGAACCATATTGTTCTAAGGTCCTTCTAGGGATTTTCACCCCTCTAAGTGATAGAGGGTAGTGGAAATTCAAGAATTATGGATAGATCATTCTTGGCATGGTGCAATTACTATGAAATTTGAATTTATGGAATTGGGTTAGCTTTATCTTTGTGTTCATTGATGAAAACTTCTATTTTCTTCATGGGTTTATATTTGTGTTGTGTATTTGCTTATGGGCTTGTGGTTTTAATCCATAATTCTTTGTTTTCGTGCACATTTAGAAGTTGATTGTATGGAATAGTGTTGGTAATTGATTGGGTAACAAGCTTTTGTTATGGGTTTGCACTTTTAGTTAGTTCGTGCTAGTGCGTTTAGCGTATTGAGGCTTGATTGTAAGTCTACATGCTTTGGGTTTGATATCTTGGGCTTGGTTGTTATTGGGCTTCAAGTAATCTTTCTTCTACATGTGTTACTAGCTTTCAAACCCAATAGGTTAATAGTCATTGGTAAGAGCGGGGGCGATTGGGTAGGATTAACTACCCTAGTTCACTTTTGTGTTTTGGGAATTAGATCGCTATGCTCTGAGGCTGAAATTCAATTAAGATTGACGACCTTGATTGAACGTAGATCACAAAAAGCATTATTATTTGACCCCAAGCACTAATTGTCTTAACTATAACATGACTTCATTATTCCATGATTTATCAACATGACTGGTGTGTAATTGCTTGAAAATGGCCCTTTGGATCTCGAGGTAGTAAAATCCCACTTATTATCATTATTTTTTTTTATCTTTAGTTTTGTTTGCATGATCTTGAACCAATTATCTCACATATCATCCTTTGTTATATTTTGTTTGTTTTACTTTGTTTAGTTTTTAGAGGATCAATCACACACACACACACACACACACTTATCATCTCAAACAATTATCTTGTGGGAACGATACCTTATATACTATAGTGCATAGTTGTTGGTTAGTTTTAATATAAATTTTATTTTGATGTGTTCAAACCAACAACGACAAATTGAGCACATAAAAAATGGTGCCGTCGATGGGGATGGTTGTGGTTTGAAGTGATTTTTGTGTTGTTTGCTTGTGTGTTTGTTTATTTCTCATTTTCAGTAGTTTTTCGTCATTTTTTAAGTTGAAGTAGTTTTTGTGTGTTTTTAGTTGATTGATAATAGTTCTCTTGTATTTTTAGGTACTTGGTTACTTGTAGCAATGGGTCATCAAATTAGAGGTACCCAAAGAGTTTATTAGCAAAGGTTCTATGGTTCTTGTAACATAACATTCAGAGAGGATAATCAAGAAGAACCAAGAAGATTCAATGGCTTGTTTAGGCAAGATATTGAAGGCCAATGGGGGTATAGGTTCAATGGATTTGAGACAAATCAAATGGAAGATCATTGGTTTAATGGGCTTAGAAGTGATGATTATGACGACTATGTTTATCCACGAGATTCAAGGAGAAGTGGGAATACTAATCATTCTAGTGGATACCAAGCCTATGAGAGAAGACATGATGATTCACAAAGTGATATGAAAGAGTAAGTGCAAGAGTTGAAAGTGAAAGATTTTGGTAGGATCTGGGTTTGCACTTACTCGATTTACCACGCAACAAAAATTTCTATTAAAGCGGAATCTTAGAAAAGTACCTTTGAAGCCTGCACTTGGTGATTCTCTTGTATGCCTCAAGACTATGACTTCACGTTGTGTGGGCATGAACTAGAAGTCAATTGATCAGCTACTCACCACAATCCACCTGCTATAAAACTCTAGCCCCGCAGCACCTGGCACGTACTATAAACGCACTGTCCGCAGAGAGAGAAAGCTACGCGTAGCTGGTATAAACCAAGGCCAAAATTTCAGCCACTAGAAACCCAAAAACCAGCCGCACACTTTCTTGAAAATTCGACTTTTCTCTCTCTAAAATTTTCTCTCTCTAGAAATCCTGTGGATTAATTGTGTTAATTGTATTTTCTGAATGACTGATCCCTTGTCTATTTATAGAGTTACAAGAGAGACTCCAAGTTGGTTTAGGATTGGTCTTCCTACTAGGTTTCTGTTCTCCTTCAATCCTGTTTCTGGACTGATACAGATTCTGTTTCCTTCAATTCTGTTCCTGGACTGATACACTCCCAACTGTCACAGGGATTCACTTATCCCAATCCAGTTCCTGGGATGAATCGCTACCAACTGACACAGGGATTGACTTATCCCAAACCAGTTCCTGGGATGATTCACAACCAACTGACACAAGGATTAATTAATTTCTAATTTAATTAAATCCACCTTTGTCAACAACCCAGTACATAATTAATAATCGTACCACTAACGGAATAATTATGGCACTACCAACCTACACCAAAATTGCTTCCGGAACAACTTAATTAAATTATATTCATAATCTCTCCACATCAAAGATATAGTGCTCGTTAATTCATTAATTTACTGATAAATTAATTTATCAACTTCTTTAATTCCGAGACTAATACCACTCGACCTTTTTACTATACCGGACATAAGTCCACCGGCCGGGTTTAGTATAATAAACATTTCGAGTTCATCTCGGGAGCACAATCACCCCAGACGCACTGGTACATGGTTTCCTTTCGACAAGCAGCAGCACACCAAGTAACTAAACACGCGCACCCAACCCACCGAGACTATTGGCCATATTTGACCTCACCCATTGGCAGATCAAAGTACACTATGTCTAATCCTCATGCCCACTCGAGTCTAGGGATTTAGAGATAGAATACAAGGATCTATTTGTCTATTAAATCAGTATAAGACAAATCATTCATAAGAGTCAAATTCAATATGCCCCGGGCATATCTATATGATTCAATTAGTTTAGACAAACTAATTATCTGAATCACATAATAACCTAGACTGATAGTTATTCCAAAGCTGTCTCGGTTACGAACCTCATTTATATATTATGTCTTTCAACCAATGATGAGATCTACTGTGTCGCACCAGACACCTCATCATCTACTTACATAATATAAATGGACGATTAATGCACAACAAGATATGACTGAAACACAAATCGATATATTAAACTGGGAAACTGTATAATACAAGCATAGCTTATGTATTCTACTCCAACAGAAAATTAGGGTGATTAAAAATGCAAGGGTCATTAAGGCAATTAAGATTAGCATAAGTAATATGGAGTGGTAAATAGATGCTTTAGGAAGATGTATTAAGGAAGAAATCCAAGGGAAGTTATGAATGAAAAGGTTAATATGGTTAGAACCCCTTTGGAGGATTAAAGTATTCTAACTTCTGACTATGATGATGAGGATACTATGGAAGATCTTGACGACACAACACTGGAGGAAAGAGAGGAAATCTATCAAAACTTGCTTAAGCAAAGAAAACAAATCTTGAAGGAAATAGCAGATAGAGGTGAGCTTGATAGTGAGGAAGTTTCATTGAAGAAAATTAACCAAGGTGAAGGACCAAGTGAAATCAAGGTAGATGTGAGTGAAGAATTAGTGAAAGACATTGACTTCAAAATGGTTGTAGAAGAGAGAGTTGATGAATCCTTAGGTGTGAAAGTTGAAGTCGAGGTTGTGGCTAATGAAGTGAGCAAGGTTGGTGTATGTGATTGGTATTGAAATGAACCGAAAGAAGTATACCCGGATGAAGAGTATTCTAGTAAGGATGAAAATATCCATTTGTGGTTTAGTGAGTTGAAGAAGGTAGAGCTTAAGATGACTAAGGTACAAGACACTTTGGATATTCTCATGATTAATATGTTGGATATTAAGGATACCTTGTGGAAGAATCCTAGAGTTGGAAAACAATTGAGAGATAAGTTGAAGGCATTAGATAATGAGAATGAGGTGAAAAATGGTAAGCTATTTCTTGAGGAAATAAAAAAGGAAAGTAAGAAACAAATGAGAAAGCTCAAGAGAAAGTAGAAGAAACAACTAGCCAATGAGAGATGTGAAAGATGATTAAGGATTTTTCTAAGCTTAAGGAAATCCTTGACATGATAAATGAAACAATGGGATGTGCAACTAGTGCACAAGACTCAAGGATTCTTGATGCATCTTGAGCTTTCACAAGTTTAAACAAGTATAGCCGGAGACTCTGAAGTCCAAAGCACTTCTTAGGAGGCAACCAAAGCTTTATATCTGTTTTTCCTGTCGTTTTCTAGTTTATGATTTTTCAAAATTTCAAATTGCTAATAAGTCATGAGTTTTAATGTGATTATTGAGAATGATCAGTTGGAGCATGTTTATGTGTTGTAGGTACATGATTTGATGAGGTTACGTGGTGGAAAAAGAAATAGGAAGCGAATTTGGAAGGTCGAGCATCACCAAGGCACTAGCGCCTAGGCTGGTGGCAAGCGGCAAGTAGGCGTCGTGCTTAGCAGCCGCTTGGATAGGAGCTGGCACCAGCAGCGCCAGGCGACCTGAAGCCTCTCCTTACTTTCGGCCATTTATAAGGTAAATCAAGGCACTTTGGAGGCCATAGCTGTTAGGTTGAATACATAAGCTATGCTTGTATTAAACATTTTCCCAGTTAATAATCGATTTAATATTTTGGTTTATATGTTGTGTATATTTAGTCAATTTATATTATGTAGTTAGATGATGAGGTGTCCGGTGTGACACAGTAGATCTCATTATTGGTTAAAAGACATAATATATAAATGAGATTCGTAACCAAGACAACTTTGGACACGCTGTCAGTTTAGGTTATTATGTGATTCAGATAATTAGTTTGTCTAAACTAATTGAATCATATAGATATGCCCAGGGTGTATTGAACTTGACCATTTACAATGATTTATCATGTACTGATTTAATAGACAAATCATTCTCAGTATTCTATCTCTTAATCCCTAGACTCGAGCGGGCATGAGGATTAGACATAGTGTACTTTGATCTGCCAATGGGTGAGGTCTATTGTGAAAGATTATCTACCCGAGCCAAGCCAAAAACTCACTTTCGTGCTACGCATTCTAGAATTGGAATCTCTGGCCAGGCCTAGACGCGAGCACAATCACTATTCCAACCCTTGCTTGAAATAACATTGCGCAGGATCTTGGTTAGTACTTGTTTGATTTATCACGCAACAATAATTTTCTAATTAAAAGCAGAATCTTAGAAAAGTACCTCTTGAAGCGTAAACTCAGGTGATCGCTTGTATGACTCAAGACTTTGATTGCAGGTTGTGTGGGCAACGATCTAGCAACCAATTGATCAGCAATCAATGCAAAACCCATCAGGAAAAATCCAGCAAAAACTTGCCGGACCAAAACCCGACTCACTTCCGCAGCACGCGCAGCTTGAAAGCTCCACATGCGCCGCCATATAGCTTATACTCGTCGGCAATTGACCACCCACGCACAGCCGAGAAATCCAAGAGAAAATCTGGCCAAATTTCTCGTAAGAGGAACTGCCGATCAAAGCTTGGAAAATCCGGTTTTGAGAGAAAAATAATTTAATTCTCTATCTAGTTTCTTGAATTATGAAACTATTGAATTGTGTGTCTTGAATAGCTGATCCCTTATCTATATATAGAGTTACAAGAGAGACCCCAAGTTGGTTTAGGATTGGTCTTCCTAATGGGTTTAGGTAATTAATTAGTTTCTAAATCTAATTAGGTAACCAATCTGATAGGATAAACCAAATCCTACTAGATTCCTTATCTCTAGGATTTCCTAATTCTAATTGAAACTTAAGACTTAATTAATTAATTAAATAATTTCACTTTATTAATTACTCAATTAACCCTTACGAATAATTAATTAATTAATTAATTCTACCTATTCAATTAACCCATTACAAAATTAATAGTACCACTAACAGATTAATTTTGGCACTACCATCCTACACCAGAATTGCTTCCGGAACAACTTAATTAATTTATTCATAATCTCCCCACATCAAAGATATAGTGCTCGTTAATTTATTAATTTACTGATAAATTAATTAATTAACTTCTTTAATTCTGAGACTAGTACCACTTGACCTCTTTACTATACCGGACAAAAGTCCATCGGCCGAGTTTAGTATAATAAACATAACGAGCTCATCTCGGGAGCACTATCACCCCGGATGCACGGGTACATGATTTCCTTTCGACATGCAGTAGCACACTAACTAACTAAACACACACACCCAACCTACCGATACTATTGGCCACAATTGACCTCACCCATTGGCAGATCAAAGTACACTATGTCTAATCCTCATGCCAGATCGAGTTTAGGGATTAAGAGATAGAATACTAAAAATGATTTGTCTATTAAATCAGTACAAGACAAATCATTCTAAATGGTCAAGTTCAATACGCCCTGGGCATATCTATATGATTCAATTAGTTTAGACAAACCAATTATCTGAATCACATAATAACCTAAACCGACAGTTTGTCCAAATCTGTCTTGGTTACGAACCTCATTTATATATTATGTCTTTTAACCAATGATGAGATTTACTGTGTCACACAAGACACCTTATCGTCTAACTACATAATATAAATGGACAAATAATGCACAAAAAAATATAACCAAAACATAAATCGATATATTAACTGGGAAAATTTACAATTCAAGTATAGTTTATGTATTCAACTCCAACAATCTCCCACTAATACTTAAGCTGTGCTTTAAGTATTCATCTACATACAACCCCTATATACTCTGCTACTATATATCCAGAAAAAGTGTCGTGACTCTCCTAAGTATCTGATCCCCATGCCGTCCAAGTGAGTCTCAAAGATTTTTGAAGTCAATGTCTTCGTGAACGGATCTGCAAGGTTATCCTCTGATGCTATCTTAGCCACGACCACATCTTTCCTCTTTATGATGTCTCGTATTAGGTGGTACTTGCACTGTATATGTTTACTCGCCTTGTAGGCTCGTGGTTCCTTCGAGTTTGCTACTGCACCATTGTTATCACAATACACTATGATAGACTTCTACAAACTAGGAATCACATCTAAGTTCACTAGGAAGTTCTTGAGCCATACTGCTTCTTTCGCTACCTCTGATGCAGCAACGTATTCAGCCTCCATGGTGGAGTCTGCCACGCATTTCTGCTTGACACTCCGCCAAACTATGGTACCACCTCTCAGAGTAAACACATACCCTGAGGTAGACTTTCTCTTATCCCTGTCACCTTGGAAATCTGAATCTGTGTAACCTCGGGGTACTAGCTCAGGCGCCTGATAGACCAACACTTGGTCTCTCGTTCTACGCAAATACTTGAGAATGCATTTTACTACTTCCCAGTGAGCTTTCCTGGGTTATTGTAATATCTGCTTCTAAGATCTGGATACTTGCTTAAGTCCGTAAATTGACCTCTTAAGCCTGCAAACCTTATGCTCTTGACCTTTTTCAAGGAATCTCTCTGGTTGCTACATGAAGATGGTTTCCTCATGACTTCCATTTAGGAAAGCTGTCTTGACATCCATCTGCCATATCTCATAATCTAAATGAGCAGCTATGGCTAAGAGAATCTGGATCGACTTAAGCATGGCTACCTGGGAGAAGGTTTCCTCATAATCGATTCCCTCTTTCTGAGTATACCCCTTCGCCACCAGCCTCGTTTTAAAGGTTTCCACTTTTTTGTCAGTTCCTCTCTTACGTTTGTAGACCCACTTGCATCCAATGGGCTTAAACCCATCAGGCAGGTCCACAAGCTGCCAGACTTGATTGTGGTCAATTGACCCCATCTCGGATATCATTTTCTTATGCCAAGATTCTGCATCTTTATCTCGGACAGCCTCATTGTAGTTTATCTCAGGCGTGCCTGGGACTAGGTCTGAGGCCTCTTTCATGCCAATGAACCTGTCGGGCTGTCTTACAACACTCCCACTACGACGAGGCACCACCTGTGTAGGTGCATCATCTGTGATCTCTTGTGCAGTGTGTGATGTATCTACTTGTGTTGGTGCATCAAGATTATTAGTTTGTATCCTAAGCTCTTTTAGTACTATCTTACTCTTGGGCTTGTGATTTAGGATTTAGTATTCCTCTAAAAATCTAGCGTTGGTACTAACCATCACCTTCTGAACTTTAGGACTATAAAACATACCACCTTTCATTCCCCTAGGATATCCTACAAACAGCATTAATTCTGTTCTTGCATCTAACTTAGCCGCATCTATTTTAAGCACATGTGCTGGGTAACCCCAAATTCTGAGATGTCTTAGACTAGGCTTTCGCCCATTCTACAACTCTACTGCAGTTGAAGGCACGGTTTTAGATGGTACAAAATTAAGAATATACACCGCTGTTTCTAATGCATATTCCCATAACGAAGTTGAAAAATCACTATAGCTCATTATCGATCTAACCATTTCCATGAGAGTTTGATTCTTTCTTTCTGCTATACCGTTCTGCTGTGGCGTGCCAGGTGTAGACAACTGAGATTGAATTCCTACCTCACTGAGGTATTTTTCAAAATTCGTGGGACAGGTACTCCCCACCACAATCTAATCGCAGTGTCTTGATACTTTTACCATGATGCTGCTCCACATCTGCCTGAAACTCTTTGAACTTGCCAAAACACTCGGACTTGTGACACATTAGGTAAATGTACCCATACCTTGAGTAGTCATCCATGAACGTCACAAAATACTCAAACCCACCTCGTGCTTGGATCGACATTGGTCCACACAAGTCAGAATAAATTAACTCTAGTACTTCTTTGGCTCTATAACCTTTTGCTTTAAAAGGTCTCTTGGTCATCTTACCCTCCAAACAAGATTCACAGGTTGAATGACTGTCAATCTCTAATGAACCTAAAGGTCCATCATTGACCAACCTCTGAATCCTACTAAGGTTTATATGACCTAGCCTGAGATGCCAAAGATAGGTTTGATTTATTTCAGAAAGTTTCTTCCTCATATTAATGTTAGATAAAGAGCTATCTGTTTCTATGTTTTGCACAATAGGGGAGTTAGAATTAACCACAAACAAATTGTAAGCCAATGAACCAGAACAAATAAGTTTTCCATTTCTTCTAATAAATACAGAATCATTAGAAAAGATAAACTTATAGCCGTTCTTCAAGAGTTTAGAAACTGAAATAAGGCTCTTTCTAAAACTCGATACATAAAGACAATTAAATAATTCTAATCTAGAACTCTCAAAATTTAGAGTGACAACTCCCACTGCTTCTACTGACACTCTTGTAGTGTCGCCCATGTAGATGTCCAGTTCACCCTCTCTAAGCTTCCGGGTTGCTTGGAACCCCTGCAAGGAATTACAAACATGATCAGTGGTGCCTGAATCCACACACCAAGTATCTGTGGGAATCACCGCTAAACATGTCTCAGTAATTAGGGCAGAAACTATCGTACCTTTAGGCTTTGGACAATCCGCTTTCTAATGTCCCGTTTTCCCGCACCTGAAGCACTTGCCTTTCGGCTTGCTTTTCTTTGCTTTTCTTCTTGCCTTTAGGCACAGAAGAAGAACTTGAAGCCTTCGCTGTGATCAAAGCTTACTTCTTTTTGTGGAAGATGCCTTCGGCCCACACCAAATCAGTTAAAAGCTCGGGTAGAGTGTAACCTCTTTGATTCATATTATAATTGACTTGAAACTGCTCAAAACTAGAGGGTAAACTCTGGAGAATGATATCTATCTGACTTTCTGGGTCAATTTTGAAAGATTTCCACATAGGATATGGGTTCGCTCTGGTTCGATTTATCACGCAACAAAAATTTCTAATTAAAAGTGAAATCTTAAAAAAGTACCTTTGAAGCTTGCACTCAGGTGATTCTCTTGTACGCCTCAAGACTTTGACTTCACGTTGTGTGGGCAACGAACTAGAAGTCAATTGATCAGCTAATCACCACAATCCACCTGCTAGAAAATTCTAGCACCGCTGCACCTGGCACGTACTGTAAACGCATCGCCCGGAGAGAGAGAAAGCTGCACGCAGCTAGTATAAAACTGGCCAACAAATTCGGCCAAGGGGAAGAAAAAACTAGATGCAATATTTGCCAAAAAATCCTACTTGGAGAGAAAAAGTTTTCTCTCTCTAGGATTTTCTCTCTCTAGTTTTCTTGTCTTGAAAACTTATGAAATTGTGTGTCTTGAATAGCTAATCCCTTGTCTATATAGAGTTACAAGAGAGACCCCAAGTTGGTTTATGATTGGCCTTTCTAATGGGTTTAGGTATTTAATTAGTTTCCAAATCCAATTAGGTGACCAATCTGATAGGATAAACCAAATCCTATTAGATTTCCTAATCTATAGGATTTTCTAATTCCAATTGAAACTTAAGACTTAATTAATTAATTAAATAATTCCACTTTGTTAATTACTCAATTAACCCTTAGGAATAATTAATCAATTATTTAATTCTACCTATTCAATTAACACATTACAAAATTAATCGTACCACTAACGGATTAATTTTGGCACTACCATCCTACATTAGAATTGCTTCCAGAACAACTTAATGAAATTATATTCATAATCTCCCCACATCAAAGATATAGTGCTCGTTAATATATTAATTTACTGATAAATTAATTAATTAACCTCTTTAATTCCGAGACTAGTACCACTTGACCTTTTTACTATACCGGACATAAGTCCACCGGCCGGGTTTAGTATAATAAACTTTGCGAGCTCATCTCAGGAGCACATCATCCTGGACGCACAGGTATATGGTTTCCTTTCGACAAGCAGCAGCACACCAAGTAACTAAACACACGCATCCAACCTAACGAGACTATTGGTCACAATTGACCTCACCCTTTGGCAGATCAAAGTACACTATGTCTAATCCTCATGCCCGCTCGAGTCTAGGGATTTAGAGATAGAATACCAAGAACGATTTGTCTATTAAATCAGTACAAGACAAATCATTCTTAAAGGTCAAGTTCAATACGCCCCAGGCATATCTATATGATTTAATTAGTTTAGACAAACCAATTATCTGAATCACATAATAACCTAAACCGACAGTTTGTCCAAAGCTGTCTCGGTTACGAACCTCATTTATTTATTGTGTCTTTCAACCAATGATGAGATCTACTGTGTCACACAAGACACCTCATCATCTACTTACATAATACAAATGGACAATTAATGCACAAAAAAATATAACCAAAATATAAATCGATATATTACTGGGAAAAAGTACAACACAAGCATAGCTTATGTATTCAACTCCAACAATCTCCCACTAATACTTAAGTTGTGCTTTAAGTATACATCTATATACAACTCCTATACATTATGCTGCTATATATCTAGAAAAACTATCATGACTCTCCTAAGTATCTAATTTCCATGCCCTCCACGTGAGCCTCAAAGACTTTCGATGTCAATGTATTCGTGAATGGATCTGCAAGGTTATCTTCTGATGCTATCTTAGCCACGACCACGTCTTCCCTCTTTATGATGTCTCGTATCAGGTGGTACTTGCGCTGTATATGTTTACTTGCTTTGTGAGCTCGTGGTTCTTTCGAGTTTGCTACTGCACCGTTGTTATCACAATAAACCGTGATAGACTTCCGCAAACCAGGAATCACATCTAAGTCCACTAGGAAGTTCTTGAGCCATACTACTTCTTTCGCTGCCTCTGATGCGATAACGTACTCAGCCTCCATGGTAGAGTCTGCCACGCATTTCTATTTGACACTCCACCAAACTATGGCTCCACCTCCCAGAGTAAACACATACCCTGAGGTAGACTTGCTCTTGTCCCTGTCGCCTTGGAAATCTGAATTTGTGTAACCTTGGGGCACCAGCTCAGGCGCCTGATAGACCAGAACCTGGTCCCTCGTTTTGTGCAAATACTTGAGAATGCATTTTACTGCCTCCAAATGAGCTTTCCCGGGGTTACTCTGATATCTACTTACCATGCCAACGGCATAACAGATATCAGGCCTCGTACACAACATGACATACATGAGACTTCGTACTGCCGAAGCACAAGAAAATGTCTTCATGGCCTCTATCTCCTCAACAGTCTTAGGGGACTATTCCTTAGATAGATACACTCTATGTCTGAAAGGTAGAAAACATTTCTTACAGTTCTGCATGTTAAAACGGGCCAGAATCGTATCTATGTATGAAGCTTGGGAGAGCGTTAATGAACGTTTCCTACAATCTCAAATTATCTTGATCCCAAGGATATATCCCGCTTCCCTTATGTTCTTCATATCAAACTGTTTAGACAGCCATGCCTTTACGTCTGATAACACTTTCTTGTTGTTGCCAATCAATAAAATGTCATCTACGTAAAACAGAAAAAACACCACTGAGTTTTCATCATATCTGCGGACACTGAGTAAATCCGAAGGACTGGATTACCTCATTAAATCGGATATTCTAAGATCTGGATGCCTGCTTAAGTCCGTAAATGGACCTCTTAAGCTTGCAAACCTTATGTTTTTGGCCGTTTTCAATGAATCCCTCTGGTTGCTGCATAAAGATGGTTTCCTCAAGACTTTCGTTTAGGAAAGCTGTCTTGACATCCATCTGCCAAATCTCATAGTCTAAATGAGCAGCTATGGCCAAAAGAATCCGGATCGACTTAAGCATGGCTACCGGGAAGAAGGTTTCCTCATAATCGATTCCCCCTTTCTAAGTATACCGCTTCGCCACCAGCCTAGCTTTAAAGGTTTCCACTTCCCGTCAGGTCCTCTCTTACATTTGTAGACCCACTTACATCCAATGGGCTTAAACCCATCAGGCAGGTCCACCAGCTCCCGGACTTGATTGTGGTCCATTAACCCCATCTCGGATATCATTGCCTTACTCCAAGACTCTGTATCTTTATCTCGAAGAGCCTCATTGTAGTTAACTGGGTCAGGTTCAGGTGCATTTAGGACTAGGTCTGAGACCTATCCCATGCCAATGAACCTATCTGGTTGTCTCACAACCCTCCCACTACGACGAGGCACCACCTGTGTAGGCGCATCATCTGTGACCTCATGTGCAGTGTGTGGTGTATCTACTTGTGCAGGTGTATCAGGATTAGTAGTTTGTCATCTAATCTCTTCCAGTACTATCTTACTCTTGGGCTTGTGGTCTAAGACATAGTCCTCTTCCAAAAATCTAGCGTTGGTACTAACCACCACCTTCTGATCTTTAGGACTCTAAAACAGACCACCTTTCGTTCCCCTAGGATATCCTACAAACAACATTAATTCAGTTCTCACATCTAACTTAGCAGTATCTACCTTAAACATATGTGCTGGGCAACCCCAAATTCTGATATGTCTTAGACTGGGCTTGCGCCTATTCCACAACTCCAGTGGGGTTGAAGGCACGGTTTTAGATTGTACAAGATTAAGAATATACATCGCCATTTCTAAAGCATATCCCCAGAACAAACTTGGCAAATCACTATAGCTCATTATAGACCTAACCATTTCCACGAGAGTCTGATTCCTCCTTTCTGCTGCACCATTTTACTGTGGCGTGCCAGGTGCAGACAACTGAGACTGAATTCCGACCTCTCTGAGGTATTCTCAAAATTCATGGGACAGGTACTCCCCACCACAATCTAAGCGTAGTGTCTTGATACTCTTACCATGATTCTTCTTCACATCTGCCTGAAACTCTTTGAACTTGCCAAAACATTCGGACTTGTGACGCATTAGGTAAATGTACCCATACCTTGAGTAGTCATCTGTGAACGTCACGAAATACTCGAACCCACCTCGTGCCTGGACCGTCATTAGTCCACACAATTCAGAATGAATCAACTCTAATACTTCCTTAGCTCTATAACCTTTTACCTTAAAAGGTCTCTTGGTCATCTTACCTTCCAAGCAAGATTCGCAGGTTGCATAACTGTCAATCTCTAATGAACCTAAAGGTCCATCATTAACCAACCTCTGAATCCTACTAAGGTTTATATGACCTAGCCTGAGATGCCAAAGATAGGTTTGATTCACTTCAGAAGGTTTTTTCCTCTTATTAATGTTAGATAAAGAGCTATATGCTTCTATGTTTTGCGCAACAGGGGAATTAGAGTTAACCACAAATAAATTGTCAACCAATGAACCAGAACAAATAAGTTTCCCATTTCTTCTAATAAATACAGACTCATAAAAAAAAACTTATAACCGTTCTTTATGAGTTTAGAAACAGAAATAAGGTTCTTTCTAAAACTCGATATATGAAGACAATTAACTAACTCTAATCTATAATTTTTGAAATTTAAATTGACAACTCCCACTGCTTCTACTGACACTCTTGTAGTGTCACCCATGTAGATGTCTAGTTCACCCTCTCTAAGCTTTCGGGTTACTTGGAACCCCTGCAAGGAATTACAAACATGATCAGTGGTGCCTGAATCCACACACCAAGTATCTGTGGGAATCACCGCTAAACATGTCTCAATAATTAGGGAAGAAACTATCGTACCTTTAAGCTTTGGACAATCCGCTTTCCAGTGTCCTGTTTTACCGCACTTGAAGCACTTGCCTTTGGGCTTTATCCTCTTCGCGGTCTCGGGCTTTGTAGCAAGTTTCCCAACATTCTTCTTCTTCTTATTCTTCTTGCCTTTAGACGCAGAAGAAGAACCTGAAGTCTTTACTACGACTAAGGCTTGCTTCTTCTCATGGAAGATGCCTTCGGCCGCCACCAAATCAGTTTAGAGCTTAGGTAGAGTATAGACTCTTTGGTTCATGTTATAATTGATCTGAAACTGCTCAAAACTAGAGGGTATACTCTGGAGGATAATATCTATCTGACTTTCTGGGTCGATTTCTTCTTCTAACACCTCTATCTCATTGATGTTACTGATCATGTGTAGCACATGATCTATCACTGATCCGCCTTCAGCCATCTTTGAGTTCATTAATTTCCTCATGGCTACTTGCCTAGCAGTCCTACCTTGATGCGCAAACATCTCTCTCAGGTGAGCCATCATGTTGAAGGCAGAGACCATGGAATAAAGCTGATGTTGCGGCACATTTGGCACAGAGGCCAAAATATTGCACCGTGCCATCTCATCCACTTTTCTCCACCAGGCATAGGCATCCCTATCCTCTTGAGGAGAGTTCTCATCAGGCATCTGGACATACTTCGGCGAGAACAAACTTATACTGCTCAGTCGTCAGGACTATGTCCAAGTTCTGACTCCAGTCGACATAATTAGTTCCAGTTAATTTATTATCTTTCAAAATAGCAGCTAAGGGGTTGAATGCCATATCGATAAAACTTTAAAATTAACAAACAAACAATGTTTCAGTTATTAACCTAGAATTTCAAAAACATGAAATTCTATAAATTATTAACTTCCCAAAAAAACAATAATTATAATCCACTAGCATCTCATCCATCGGGATTCTCGCAAGCCACGCAGTGAGGACGTTTATGCTAATTCACATTCGTTTCAGAATAACCAAGTTCATTAACTACACCATCTGACCAAACGATCTATTGATCAATGTAGCTAATAGTCAGTGCTTCCAGCCGTACAAATAAGCAGCATAACCTCTTGGGAGGAATACTGCAGATCGTACACTACGTGTATGCCATTACGTGACTTCTGAGTTTGTTACCTCAGGATAGTGCACCTCAGATGGAGAAGGTGTCTATTTCTCCTAGTTAAACTCACTCTAGTCATCTTACTCAGAAATTCATAATCTAGCGATCTCGGGGCTGGACTCATCCGAATGGAGGAAGGCCCTAATACCAACGCGCAAGCCCACCCACATCGCATATGAACTCGTAATGGTGGCAATGTGAATATTAAACCAACCCGCTCCCACTTAGATTTTCAAATTGAGGGTTTTTCCGGTTTTAACATGCAATTAACTAACACACAGTTATATGCAACCATAAAACCAATATACTTTAAAATCATGAATCTAAAATACAACATAAAAATAAAGCATAAAAATTAAAACAATAAATAAGGGAAATAAATACAAAAAATAAATTCTCTGACTATTATGGTTTTAATTGCTTCCATATTCTGCCTTGATCTCGTGTCCCGTCACGTCACTCGATGGACTTGAACTTCAAAAAAAACTGGAGGAAAAACGGGCCAAAAACGCAGCCCGAATGGGCCGCACGCGCGCAGCACGCCCAAAGGGGTGCGCTGCGCGCTGCTGCCGCGGCTGGCGCATCAGCTGCTGAGCCTCGCGACAGCGGCGTTGCCTATCGCTGGCGGTAGCCGGCGGTGAATGCTGCCACCACCCCCTCCTTCGCTTTTTCCACGCTATTTGGTCTTCTTGCAATTTGTTCTGGGTTTTCCTGGGTTTCTACGAATTAACGATTACCTAAAACCCACGAATTCAAGTTGCCCACCATAACGCCTTCGATTACAAAATTTAATTCTCCTACTACAAGGCTTTCTAGGAAAATTAAATAGCGAAATTACATAGAAAAAATCCTACTACACATTTAATCTAATCCTACACGGCTTCCAGCACGTGGTTATACTATTACAAACATTCATAATAAAATTAAATCTGGATATGTCCCAGAGTTTAACTATAACCCATACAAACATAACCATAATAGTCAGAATTTCTTAACCATATGCAAATAAAACCTTGTAATAAATCGAACAAGCACATAACCCAAACCCAAAACCGGTGAAAAATTGCCGGCAGAAGCCGCTGGCCGACAGCTGTTAGTTTTGAATACAGAAAAGCTATGGCTTGTATAAAAAACT
The DNA here is from genome assembly GCA_030378225.1 of Knoxia roxburghii. Taxonomy (NCBI): domain Eukaryota; kingdom Viridiplantae; phylum Streptophyta; class Magnoliopsida; order Gentianales; family Rubiaceae; genus Knoxia; species Knoxia roxburghii. Next base: position 34,604,472 of record CM059415.1, on the reverse strand, counting down.
AATATCCACAGTTGACATATCATTTTGTTTCAGTATTATATCATAGAACTTGATGAACCGATGAGCACAAGATCTTTGATGTGGGGAGATAGAAGAAAATTAAGTTGCGCGATGTAAAGTGATTTTTGAGTTGTAGTTCCATAATTGGTCCGTTAGTGGTACGACTAATTATGCGTTTGACTAATCGATAAAGTGAATTAATTAATTCTAAAGGTATAATTAATATTTAATTGACAAAGTGGATTAAGAAAATTAATTCTATATGAATTACTTAATCCTAAGGGTTCGATTAAATTAAATTAATGAAGTGGGTTAAAGAATTAATTTGAAGGGATCGATTAGAGTTGACTAGTCTCGGACAGACTAAGGGCTCAACAAAAGTCAAACTAAAATGCCCAATTCAAAGGCCCACTAGGTCTCCTTAGAAGCTCCCTATAAATACCCCTTGTTAGGCATTAATGAAGACATAAGAAACTTGGAGGCCACTTAGCCTAGTGAGAGAAAGTCTAGCTTAGAGTGAGAAAATTCTTTCTTCTTCGACTCTATTCCTCGAATTCAGCTAGAATAGCTTTCTTCTTCAAAAAGAAACTCAGCCCATAAATTATTGAGCGCCACCGTGTGTTTTGGTTTTCTGGCAGCTGCTCGGCTTCTCCGGGGTGCTAGATCCAGTTGGGTTGTGTTGATCTCTCCCTTGGGTTGGTGATCTACAATCCCAGCTGTCCAGATCGTGACCGGTTAAAGTTTTTGGGTGGTCGGAGTTGGCAATTTCCTGCAGGTGGCGGCGCTGGGTTTTGGGCTGCTTCGGGCAAGATCTATTTCGATAGATTTTGAGTTTTTGGAAGCAAGTTTCTTGGGATTTATTCATTTTGCTTTGGACTACTTCGTAGATCCTAGCCCACACTAGTTCGGAGTCAATTTGGAGTTATTCTTTGGATTTCCTGTGGATTTTGCTTGCCCGAAGATTTGGTATTCTTTTTGCTAAGGACTTCGCTACAAAGGTATAACCTTTAGACTTTTCAATTTTAATTAAAGGTCGAATCTTTGTGCGTTGTTTTTTGATTTAATAAATTAAATAAGTATAAGCCTAGATCCGTTCAAGGGAAAATTAATTTGAGCCTGAGCTTTGTCAAAAGTTTTCGATTCTGGAATGCGTTGCACGAAAGTGAGATTTTTGATTTAGCCCGGGCTTGTTCTATTTTCCTTCAAATTTGTATCAGAGGGAGTGTTTTGGCTTTATACTTGTTTAATTTATGACAAGGCTTTATTTTGGCATTATCATTTTTTTCAAAATGTTTAAACAGGTGGTTATTAGTTTCCCAGCTATTATCGTAGAATTTAATTTTCATTCATAAACCCTGGGACATGTCCGGGCTCGTATTTTTTTTTTAATGGAAATGTCTATAATAGTAATAACCACGAGCTGGAAGCCGTGTAGGATTAGATGAATCTTGTAGTAGGATTTAATCTAATGTTGTCATATTTAAATTCCTAGGAAAACGCCTTTGTATATAGGAATATATGTATTATGACGAAGATGTTCTTTTGGGTAACTTATATTCGTGGGTTTTGGTTTCTCGTAATTTTGGGTGATTCCTAATTATGTAGAAAATCGAGAAAACCCGGGCGAATCGAGAGGAATCCAAATAACGAGTGGAAATGACATGACGGGACATGTCACTGAGGCGTCAAGGAATCAATGATACAGAAGGCCATAATAGTCGGGAAATTTTATTTCTTTAATTTCCCGTATTTATGTCTTTTCATTGATTGTGTGTTTTCGATTTATTTTGCATGAACGAAAACCAAACCATTTTAAAAAGTAAAGTGCAACTAACTAAGGTAGATTATTCGCATATTAAAACTCCAACGGTTTTATGGGTGCGAATATCCATAGTTAAGATATTGTATGTTAAAACGTAAAAATCCTCAAATTAAAAAAAATCTAAGTGGGAGCAGGTTGGTAAATATCCCCATGGCCTCCATTACGGGTTCATATTGAAGGAAAACTGAACAAGCCCGGGCTAAATCGAAAATCTCACTTTCGTGCAATGCATTCCAGAATCTAAAGCTTTCGACCAAGCTCAGGCTCAAATTAGTTTACCCATGAACGGATCTAGGCTTATACTTATTTAATTTACTAATCGGGACATAAAAGATTCAATCTTTAATAAAAGCGGAATTTAAAGATTATACCTTTTGTAGCGAAGGCCCTTGCTTAAAGAAAAAATCCAATCTTTGTTGCGATTCCAATAGAAATCCAATTGATTACTCCGTAGAAACTTCAAATATTGCGTGGGCAATAATCTATCGAAGTCTACTTGCTTAGCCCATAAGAACCCACGAAGAAATCTTTCAAATTGAATTCAGAAAACCCAAAAACTGATCAAACAAAACCCTTAAAAAACTGCTGCACCTCCTGCTTGAAAACCGCCACTGCCCAGCCCCTTTCCAGCCGGTCTCCAACCTGAAATCTCACCTGGATCTAGACAAGAATGACCTGAGGATCACCCATCGAACGAAAGAGATCAACCCAGGCCATCCTCGAATCAACCGCGCAAGACTTGAGGCTGAAGCAACCAACGCCGGGCAGCAGAAAAAATCGCGGCAGTAGCGGTTTCAATGAAAATCGAGCAGGAATCCGGTGAAGGCTTTTGAAATACAAATTGAAGGTTCGATCTTTGGGTTGAATCCAATCTGAGAGCAAGAAATCTAGTTCATTTTTGAAAGAGATCTTCAAAGAGAAGAAGTTCTCTCTCTAGAACTTTCTTACTCTAAAATGGGCAAGACTTGTCTGTTGAATTGCGTTTAGGCATTTAATTCTAAATTAAATGGCGGAATTCCTAAACACTAAAGGATTCGGGTCTTACCCTCGACGCGTAATCGGTTGTGCAGCCGCCTGGATCCTTTGGGAAGATTGCGTTCACCACCACAGAACAATTCAAGCGAATTGTCTCTACGTTCTTGCACTGGAGTTCTCTCAGAACCGGTGCTAGCCCCAAAATTTGCCTGTTTTTAGAGAAAACCTTTTTCTCTGGGAAGAATCGTTTTAGTGGAAGAGCGTCTCCCTATTAGTCTGATAGATTGTTACTTTAAAAGGTTTTTCAAAAGTATATTTCAAAAAATGAGTCTGTTAAAACATTTTTAACAGACTCCAGATGCTTCTCAGATTTGAGAAGTATCTGTTTTAATTAATAAATAATAATTAATAATTAATAATAATTAATTAATTATTTACTGAGTTGGGTTTAGCCAACACCATGGATCAACCCATTGATCCATGGATCAGGCTGATGGTCAAGAACCTTAATTCACAATTAGGTCCCTTGATTTATCAGCTCAACTCAATTCTTCCCAGGTAATTAGTTAACTTTTAATTAATACCATAAAACTCTTCAATAATATTTAATTAAACCATTTAATTAAATATTATCTATTTAAGTATAACTCTTATACTTAGAACAGACAATTTAATTAATTCTGAATCATCGAACTCACTTATGTGCGATCCTGTAGGTCCATTCCAAATTGACAATGAATAAATTAATCTCATTAATTAATCCATAAATCATTAGTGGTCTCTAGCAAGACATAATGACTACACAATTCAGAATGGAGGGTCGAATGGTGATTCAACACAACCTTCCGAGTATACTACGTAATGTCCTCTACACTGATATCCAGTTTAGCATAAGGCATGGAACCAATCATCCTTATATAGCTAAACGTTTTACTTGATCTCTTAGTGACACTGATCTTAATCAAGCAAATGATAACCCTTATCATTTCTTGGGCACGGCCATACACTTCTCAGTTCACTATCAAGCGGCCAAGATATCATCTCTCATTTAAGAGAGACTTGTAGTCCCATCACTTCACCTACATATCTTAGCGTGACTCATAGTGTACCCAATCATACCCGTACTTAGCAATCTGTTACGGTCCCGTTAGGCATATGTCAAAGCACACTCTAATTCACCTAAGACTATGCAGTGATTTCTGGTCTAAGGATCCTCGTACGAGTACTACTCAAAAGAATCACTCATGATCTAACAATCCATGGAGTGTTTCTTTTGGCGGATCGATTTCATGAAATTCAATATGCACAAGAATATAATTTCATGAAATTAACTCATCAGATAAATAATCAATCAAACGACAAATGTCTTATTTACATAAATAACCCTCAAAGTTTATTTACATAAATAGCCTTCATTAGGGCATATACACCAACAATCTCCCACTTGCCCGTTGAAGGGCTATGTCCTAAACTGTTTAAGACCAAGCTCTATTACATGTCTATCAAACTTTGATTGTGGTAGAGCTTTTGTGAGAGGATCTGCTACATTGTCGTCTGACCCTATTTTGCACACTTTCACATCTCCTCGATCAATGATCTCTCGGATGAGGTGAAAACTTCTGAGTATATATTTGGTTTTCTGGTGTGACCGAGGCTCCTTAGCTTGTGCGATGGCCCCGTTATTGTCACAGAAAAGTTCTATCGGATCTTGGATACTCGGTATCACTCCGATGTCTGACACGAACTTTCTTAACCAAACAGCTTCCTTTGCAGCATCGGATGCAGCAATGTACTCAGACTCTGTTGTAGAATCGGCTGTTGTATCTTGCTTTGAGCTTTTCCAACTTATTGCACCACCATTCAGACTAAACACGTAGCCTGATTGTGACTTCATGTCATCTTGATCTGTTTGGAAAACAGCATCAGCGTAACCTTGTACGATGAGCTGTTCTTGTTCTCCATACACTAGCATCAATCCTTTAGTCCTTCGCAAGTACTTTAGGATTGCTTTGACTGCAGTCCAATGATCTGTTCCTGGATCTTGTTGGTATCTGCTAGTCATGCTCAGTGCATGTGCGACATCCGGGCGGGTACATAACATGGCATACATGATAGATCCTATTGCCGAAGCATATGGTACTCTACTCATTGTATCCCTCTCCTCTTTTGTTGAAGGACCTTGGTTCTTCTTCAAGAGAAGGCCATGTCTAAATGGTACCTTACCATTTTTGGAGTTAGACATATTGAACCTCTTCAATATTTTGTCTATGTACCCTTCTTGACTTAGTCCTAGAAGCCTTTTTGACCTATCTCTATAGATCTTGATACCTAGTATCATTTCGGCTTCTCCTAAGTCTTTCATAGAAAATACAGTCCCCAACCATTGTTTGATGTCTTTCATCATGGGAATGTCATTTCCTATGAGTAGGATGTCGTCCACATATAGGACAAGGAAAACTATCTTGCTCCCACTAACCTTTTTGTAAACACAAGGCTCATCTTCGTTCTTTATGAAGCCGTAACCTTTTACTGCCTCGTCAAAACGAAGATTCCAACTCCGAGATGCTTGCTTTAGTCCGTAGATGGACCTCTGAAGCTTGCATACACGATTTGGATGCTCTTGATCGATGTATCCCTCGGGTTATTTCATATAAACATCCTCGAGTAGGTTTCCATTCAGGAAAGCTGTCTTAACATCCATCTGCCATATCTCATAGTCATAATATGCAGCTATGGCGAGCATAGTCCGAATGGACTTGAGCATCACGACAGGGGAGAAGGTTTCATCATAGTCTATACCATGAGTCTGTCTGAAACCTTTAGCCACTAGTCGTGCCTTGAAGATCCCGCCAGGTTTTAACTTGAAAATCCACTTGCAATCGACAACCTTTGCCTGAACAGGAGGATCAATCAAAGTCCAAACTTTATTGTCCCTCATGGATTGCATTTCAGATTCCATTACTTGTAGCCATTTATCTGAATCTGGACTTTCTAAAACCTGTTTGTAGTTCACGGGCTCATTAGAGTCCACCAAGATCAAATCTTGATCGTCAGTTACGAGAAATCCGTATCTCTCAGGTTCATGACGAGATCTACTAGACCTTCTAGGTTCTTGTGTTGTTGACTCAGGCTGCTCATCTTCATGAGTTCCCATGTCAACTTCCATCTCAGTTTCTGTAGATCGTTCTACATTCTCTTGTGGTTCTGGAACTTCTCCGAGTTCTATTCTACTCCCACTATCTTTCTTGTAGAGAAAATCTTTCTCTAAGAAAGTGGCTCCCCGAGCAACAAACACTTTGTTCTCAGTTGGATTGTAGAATTGATATCCTTTAGTTTCCTTAGGATATCCCACAAACAGGCATTTGTCAGTTTTAGGTTCAAGCTTACTACTTTGTAAACGCTTTACATGAGCTTGACAACCCCAAACTCGTAGATATGACAAATAGGGTTTTTGACCCGTCCACATCTCATATGGAGTCTTATCTACTGCCTTAGATGGAATACGATTTAGTAAGTAGGTAGCTGAAAGGAGGGCATAACCCCAAAAGGACATAGGGAGAGTCGCTTGGCCCATCATAGATCGAACCATATCTAATAAGGTCCGATTCCTCCTCTCGGATACACCATTCCATTGAGGTGTTCCTGGTGGAGTCAGCTGTGAAACAATTCCACACTGTTTTAGATAGCCATCGAACTCATCATTAAGGTATTCACCTCCCCGATCAGAGCGAATAGCCTTAATCGTTCTATTTAACTGATTTTCTACTTCATTTTTAAACTCTTTGAACTTTTCAAAAGTTTCACTTTTATACCTCATTACGTAGACATAACCATATCTACTATAGTCATCGGTAAAAGTCACGAAGTATTCAAATCCACCTCTGGCTTGTGTGCTCATCGGTCCACATACATCTGTATGTATTAGTGCCAATAGCTCACTAGTCCTCTCGCCTTTCTTGCTGAAAGGACTCTTCGTCATTTTTCCTTGCAAACAGGGTTCACATGTGTCATATGATTCGAAATCAAATGAACCAAGCACTCCATCCTTATGAAGTCTTTGAACTCGCTTCTCATTTGCATGGCCTAGACGACAGTGCCATAGATATGTTGGACTTAAATCAGATTGAATTAATTTGGCTTTCTTTTCAATGTTATATACCGGTTTCTCTTGGGTCAAATCCAAGATATATAGGCCATTGCACAAATTTGCAACTCCATATAAAACATCTTTTTGATATAAAGACAATGATTTATTACCAATAATAAAACGAAATCCTTTGATATCCAAGCAAGAAATTGAAATAATATTCCTACTCATAGTAGGTAAATAATAACAATTCTCTAAAACAATGTTTAAACCGGAAGGCAAAGACAAAATGTAATCTCCAACTTCAACGGCTGCAACTCTTGCCCCGTTGCCTACTCGGAGATCTACTTCGCCTTTCTTTGTCATCCTTCTATTGCTCAGTCCCTGCACATCAGTACAAATGTGAGCCCCACAACCGGTATCTAATACCCATGAGGTGGACATAGAAAGATTAATCTCAATAACAAAGATACCTGAAGCCGAAGGATTCTGTTTCTTCTCTTCAAGAAACAGCTTGCAGTTTCTTCTCCAATGCCCCTTCTGATTGCAATGGAAACATACTGCGTCCTTCTGAGCATTTTTCTTAGCAGGAGGAGTTTGAGGCTGAGCCTTAGGAGCAGTCTTACTGCGAGGCTTCTTATTTTCAGCAACTTTTGCCTTGCCTTTAAACTTTCTCTTGTTGCCCTTACCCTTTTCCACAACAAGTACTGGCGTTGCCTTCCGAAGGGTTTGCTCAGTATTTTTAAGCATTCCATGGAGCTCAGGAATTGTCCTCTCCATGTTATGCATGTTGTAGTTCACCACAAAGTCATTGTAATTATCAGGCAGTGAAGCCAAGATGATGTCAATGGCTAACTCTCTAGAAAGAGGTGCATTTAATCTCTCTAGGGTATCAATATACCCCTTCATCTTGATCAAATGCGTGATTACTGACGAACCCTTCGCCATCTTGCACGAGATCAATGCTTTTATCGTAACGAACCTTTCGTTACGGGCTTGTTCACGGAACATTTCCGTTAGTGACACATAAATTTGGAACGCTTCCGAATTCATGAATTGTTTCTGAAGCTCGCCTGACATAGTCGCGAGCATCAGACATGTCACGTCATCGGAATCACTTTTTAGCTTTTCCCATGCTCGTTGAACCGCAGCCGTAGCATTTACTGGTGGTTCAGGTAAAGCAGCGTCTAAGATATTTAGCTTCCTTTCTTGTTTGAGAACGATTCTCAAGTTTCTTTCCCAATCTAAGAAGTTTGGACCAACAAGCTTTTCTTTGTCCAAAATGCTTCTTAGAGTGAGATTAGATGTATTAGTGCTAGTAGATGCCATTTCTACAAAAGAAAATGCAAAATATTAGAATGAGTTTTTAAAATATTTTCCACAATAGCCAAAATTGAAATCCCAAACAATTTTGTGTTGGTGCTAGATTGTGGGCCAAAAATCCACAAAGAATCAACCCCAGTCTTGCTTTGGCAAGTATCGTAGGGATTGGGCTCTTTTGGTAGGCAACGTTCAAATCACATCCCTATGTAATTTAACGATTTCCAATTCCATCACTATGCAACTTTTCGGTGATAGGATGAACATTCCAAATGTTTGACACCATCCTATCTTTGCAAAATTAATCCCTAGTCAACTTATCGGGTCAAGCTAGGATTAATTTTCCCAAGTTAAACCATCCCTCAAGGCATCACATCAATAGATACCCACACAGTTTTTCCATAACAAGTGGTAGTGATAAAGTCGAGCATCTAATACCCAAACAGTTTTTCCACTCATTAATGGTAGTGATAAAGTTGGGCACTATTATGTGACAACCCGCCGCACGAAGAAAACCTGAGGCCCTTGGGCTCTCCAAGTCCACCAGACGTTCAACGCTCAAGCGGGCCCCCAAGTATGGAAGCAAAATCAACTCGGGTTTTTGGGATTTTAGTTTGATCGGCTTAACATGCATTGTCTTTTTCATTCATTCACAAAGCATAAAATTGCGAAAATGCAATGAATTGGGCTCTAATCTATTACAGGGCCTTTTAACAAAAAACTTCTTTTGGGCCTTCATTTTGGGCTTCCGTTCCTGGGCTCCACCATGGACTCCTTCGGAACCTCCTTTTTGGGCCTAACTATTACATAATCATTTAATAGGCACGCAGGCCCAATTTTAAAATGGCTCACAGGCCCAAAAAAATTTAAATAATAAATTTTAAGCCCAATTCATGCATAGAAAAACACACAAATGCATATGCTTCATACAAGCCAATTTTATTAAGCCGAATCATTTAATTAGGAGTTGTGTAACTCTTACACTATTAAAATTGATCGTGTCATGATCAATTTTAATCAATCCCAAGTTCATTCATTTTAATCGAATGATGCATGGTCATACCAATAATGCGTGCAATTATTTAAACATTTTAAATAAAAAAACACATTATTTCAAAAAATGAATAAATAAAAAAAACATAATAATTAATTAACTAATCTTATTAATTTATTAATTAATTATTTATTCATTTAATTATCTAATTTTATTAAGATAATCTTTCTAATTTTAAAATTTAAATATTTCTAATTATCCTAATCTCATTAAGATAATTATTGAAAATTCAAAATTTTAAAATTCTATAGGATAAGAATTAAATCTAAATCTAATCCTATCTTATCGTAATTTAAAATCTGATAATATCTTTTAATTTATCCTATATCATAAATTAAAATTTTATCAAATTTTAAAATTCAGAAAAATTAAGTTTTCTGAAAATTTTAGGGCAAATCTGTAATTTACAAAATTCTCGGGCCAGGGTTTTAAGGAAATAAAACTTCTGGGCTATTTTGCAATTAAAACAATTTTCAAAACATTTGCAGATTAGGGTTTGTTGGGGCGGCAGGGGTATTTTAGTAAAATCAGCCCCTAGGGCTTCAACCCCTGCCGCCGCCAACATCTTCTTCCCCGGCGAGCGATTCGCCGGATTCCTTGACTTCCGGTGACATTCACCGGTCGTCTTCTCCAGCGATGCGAGCCTTTTTCACGATCGCACGACCCAGAACCATTCCGGACGTGCTTCCAATCGTAAAGCGGGAATCCGGAAGCCGCGATTTGAGAACGAAGCAGCCGCACAGATCAAATCCGGCGAGCCCGTTTTTTCGGCTTGGAGAAACCCCAAAACAACCCAGACCGACTATCAGTTCCGAGCAGTCATCCTAATTATCTGGCGAAAGCACGGCAACCAAAACCCAGTTTTGAAAATAATCATTCAGAAAAACCGACCAAAACCTTTGGCAACCCACAAAACGAAAACCCAAAACAAATCAAAAGGATTTTCCGGTCAAAACACTGGCGGAACAATTCCGATGGAGGCTTCCATTTCATTTTTCGACAAGAACATTCAAAACCAAATCAGGGAAAAACAATAAACGCAAATCTGTTTTCATATTTGGTTTTCCGGCGAAAAGAGAAACCCAGCACCACATTCAATCCGGTTTTTCTTTTCAAATGGTTTCCGGCAAGAACACAAACCCAGTTCCCGTTTTTTTCTGAAATCCGGTTTCCAACAAAGTTGAAGAACCCAGAAAAGAAAGATAAAATTTGCCCAGCAATTCCTTTACGTACTTTACGAAAACGAAATTTCGACGGAACCCGATTCTTAATTTTTGTTTTAAAAACAATCTATCAGACTAATAGGGAGACGCTCTTCCACTAAAACGATTCTTCCCAGAGAAAAAGGTTTTTTCAAAAGTATATTTCAAAAAATGAGTCTGTTAAAACGTTTTTAACAGACTCCAGATACTTCTCAGATTTGAGAAGTATCAGTTTTAATTAATAAATAATAAATAATAATTAATAATAATTAATTAATTATTTACTGAGTTGGGTTTAACCAACACCATGGATCAACCCATTGATCCATGGATCAGGCTGATGGGTCAAGAACCTTAATTCACAATTAAGTCCCTTGATTTATCAGCTCAACTTAATTCTTCTCAGGTAATTAATTAACTTTTAATTAATACCATAAAACTCTTCAATAATATTTAATTAAACCATTTAATTAAATATTATCTATTTAAGTATAACTCTTATACTTAGAACAGGCAATTTCATTAATTCTGAATCATCGAACTCACTTATGTACGATCATGTAGGTCCATTCCAAATTGACAATGAATAAATTAATCTCATTAATTAATCCATAAATCATTAGTGGTCTCTAGCAAGACATAATGACTACACAATTCAGAACGGAGGGTCGAATGGTGATTCAACACAACCTTCCGAGTATACTACGTAATGTCCTCTACACTGATATCCAGTTTAGCATAAGGCATGGAACCAATCATCCTTATATAGCTAAACGTTTTACTTGATCTCTTAGTGACACTGATCTTAATCAAGCAAATGATAACCCTTATCATTTCTTGGGCACGGCCATGCACTTCTCAGTTCACTATCAAGCGGCCAAGATATCATCTCTCATTTAAGAGAGACTTGTAGTCCCATCACTTCACCTACATACCTTAGCGTGACTCATAGTGTACCCAATCATACCCGTACTTAGCAACCTGTTACGGTCCCGTTAGGCATATGTCAAAGCACACTCTAATTCACCTAAGACTATGCAGTGATTTCTGGTCTAAGGATCCTCGTACGAGTACTACTCAAAAGAATCACTCATGATCTAACAATCCATGGAGTGTTTCTTTTGGCGGATCGATTTCATGAAATTCAATATGCACAAGAATATAATTTCATGAAATTAACTCATCAGATAAATAATCAATCAAACGACAAATGTCTTATTTACATAAATAACCCTCAAAGTTTGTTTACATAAATAGCCTTCATTAGGGCATATACACCAACATTGTCTTGCAAGATCTCTTAGCTTTCTTTGGTCTCAAGTTATTCTATTTATAGGAGCTCAATTGGAGACCTAATGGGCTCTCGAGTTCGGCCTTAAAATTTGACTTTCGTTGACTGCTAAGTCTTCCCGACTAATCAACTCCAATCAACCCATTTAAATTAATTTATTTAATCCACTTTGTTAATTTAATTTAATCGAACCCCTAGAATTAATTAATTCAAAATTGAATTAATTTCTAAATTCACTTTGTCGATTAAATATTAATTAAACCTTTTGGATTAATTAATTTTCCTTGTCGATTAGTCAAATGCATAATCAGTCGTACCACTAACGGACCAATTATAGAACTACCACTCGAAAACGACTTTACATCGCGCCATTATATTTTATTCTATCTCCCCACATTAAAGATCTAGTGCTCGTCGGTTTATCAATTTATTGACAAATTAAATCACCGACTTCTTGGTTTCCGAGATTAGTACCACTCGTCCTTTTATTATGCCGAACATAAAGTTCACCGGCCGGGTTTAGTATAATAACCTTACTAGCTCATCTCGGGAACACCATCAACCCAGCGAACAGGTACGTGGATTCCTCCGACTAGCAACGACACGTAAGAAGCTAAACACCGCATACCCAACCTACCGAGGTATAGGCCTCAATCGACCGCACTCTTTGGCAAATCAAAGCATACGATATCCAACCCTCATGCCCATCCCAATCTCGGGATTAAGAGACGGAATACTAGGACCGAATTGATTACGCCGATCAGTATAAGTCAATTCTATCCAAACTGGTCGTGTTCAATATGCCCTGGGCATATCCGTGTGATTTAAACTTGTTTAGATAAACTAATTTCCAAACCACACAATAACCTATACCGATAGTATGTTCAGACTATCTCGGTTACGAGCATACTTTTTATATATCAATACTTTAACCAATAATGGTATCTACTGAGTCTGTCCACACCCCGTTATCTAGTTCTATGATATAATGGAACAAATTTATACTGAAACAAAATGATATGTCAACTGTGGATATTAGTTTTTGATACAAGCCATAGCTTTTCTGTATTCAAAACTAACAATCTCCCACTAATACTCAAAGCTATGCTAAGAAGTACAAAAACTGTCCAACCCGCTATTACACTGCTGTCATAATGAAATCTCCAGAACACCTTTAAGCTCACTCACATGGCTCTCTCAAGAATCTGACTCCCATGCCCTCCACATGTCTCTCAAAGACCTTTAGAGTCAATGGCTTGGTGAAAGGATCTGCAAGGTTGTCATCTGAAGCTATCTTGGCCACGATCACGTCTCCCCTCTTTACGATCTCTCGTATCAGGTGGTACTTGCGCTCTATGTGTTTACTCGCCTTATGGGCTCGTGGTTCCCTCGAGTTAGCAACTGCACAATTGTTATCACAATAAAACTGTGATAGACCTAGGCAACTCAGGAACCACATCTAAGTCCATCAGGAAGCTCCGGAGCCATACAGCCTCTTTCGCTGCCTCTGAAGACTCACCCACACCCATGTACCTCTCGGGCTGTCTCACAACCCTCCCACTACGACGAGTCGCAGCCTGTGCAAGAGCATCATCTGTGATAGTGTGTGCAGTCTCTTAAGGTGTGTCTTCCTGTACGTGTGCATTTGGAATAGTGGACTGACTTCTAAGCTATTCCAATACTACTTTGCTGCTTGACTTGTGATCTAAAATATAGTCCTCCTTAAGAAATCTGGCATTGGTGCTGACCACCACCTTCTGATCCTGAGAACTATAAAATAAACCACCTCTCGTTCCTTTGGGGTAGCCTATAAATAGCATAGCCTTGGATCTCGCCTCTAACTTGCCTGCATCTGCCTCGAGCATATGTGTTGGACAATCCCATATTCTGAGATGTCTCAAACTAGGCTTTCGCCCATTTCACAACTCTGATGGAGTCGAAGGCACAGACTTAGATGGCACACAGTTGAGGATAAAACATGCTGTCTCTAAGGCATAACCCCAAAACGAGGTAGACAACTCACTGTAACTCATCATCGGTCTAACCATTTCCATAAGAGTCTTGTTCCTCCTCTCTGCTACACCATTCTGCTGGGGTGTGCCAGGTGTAGACAACTGGGTCTGAATACCCTCCTCTGACAAATAAGATCTAAATTCACTAGAGAGGTATTCGCCACCGCGATCAGATCGCAGTGACTTGATAATCTTACCCAGATGGTTCTCCACCTCAGCCTTGAATTCTCTGAACTTGCCAAAGCATTCAGACTTGTGGCGCATCAGGTATATGTATCCATATCTAGAGTAATCATCCGTGAAAGTCACGAAATACTCATAACCACCTCTAGCCTGAACTGACATAGGCTCACACACGTCAGAATGAATCAGCTCTAAAACCTCCTTGGCCCTATACCCCTTTGCCTTGAAATGCCTCTTGGTCATTTTACTCTCCAAGCAGGTCTCACAGGTCGAATAGCTGTGAAAAACTAGTAAGTCCAAAGACCCACTCTTGACCAACCTTTGATTCCTACTAAGGTTGATATGACCTAGTCTCAGGTGCCAAAGATATGTCTGATTCAAAGGGGAAGACTCTTTTCTCTTATTATGATTCGGTGATGAGTTACTAGTTTCTGTGTTTTGCATTACTGGGGAGTATGTCTTAATTAAAAACAAATTATCAACCAATGTACCGGAACATATAAGTTTCTGGCCTTTTCTAATAAATATAGATATATCAGAAAAAATACACTTATAACCTTCCAAAACAAGTTTAGAAACTGAATGCAAGTTTTTACGAAAACTGGGTACATAAAGACAATCTCTCAACAATAATGTAGAGTCTGAAAAATAAAGACATAAAACTCCCACTGCAGGAACAGAAACTCTGGTAGTATCCCCAAGGTAGACCTGCAACTCTCCCTCTCTAAGCAGCCGAGTCACTTGGAACCCCTGCAAAGAATTACAAACATGATCAGTGGCTCCTGAATCCACACACCAAGTATCTGTGGGAATCGCCGCTAAACACGTCTCCGTGACTAGGAAAAATTTACACGTACCTCGAGGCTTTGGGTAGTCCTTCTTCTAATGTCCTGCTTTGCCACACCTGAAACATTTTCCTTTCAGTTTCTGTTTCTTGGCAATGCCCGCCTTGGGTCCATGATTGGTTCCTACTTTCGGGCCTCTCTTCCTCTTTTGCTTCCTGGCTTTGGGCCCAGCAGAGGAACCTGAGGGACCAACAGTAGCTAAGGCTTGCTTCTTCTCAGCGAATAGGCTCTCAGCAGACACCAATGCAGTCATGAGCTCAGAAAGTGAATGTGAGAGATTCCCCATATTATAGTTCAATCGAAACTGCTCAAAACTGGGAGGCAAGCTCTGAAGGATGATATCAACCTGGGTTTCCCCATCAATCTCTCCTCCCAATACCTCGATCTCATTGATGCAACCAATCATGTCCAGCACGTGATCTCTCACTGAAGTGCCCTCAGCCATCTTAGCATTCATAAGTTTCCTCATAGCTGACTGCTTGGCTGCCCTGCCCTGATGTCCAAACATCTCCCTGAGGTTGAGCATCATATCGTAGGCTGAGGTCATCAACTGATGCTGGTGCTACAATACACTTGACATAGAAGCCAAGATGTAGCACCTGGTCATCTCATCAGCCTTCTGCCACCTCGTATATGGCTCTCGCTGCTCAGGGGTGGCATCATCGCTGGGCTTAGGGGGACACTCCTCAGTAAGCACATACTTGTAACCCTCAGCGGTAAGGAGAATGTTCAGGTTACATTTCTAATCAATGTAATTTAGACCAGTGAGTTGTTTTAGTTCAGAATGACAGCTAGCGGGTTGAACGACATATCAACTGAAAATAAACAATTCAAGTTTCAGTATACTTTTTTGAAAATATTGAAAATCCTCAAAAAATAAATATAATCTTCTACCGACATCTCTTACTCCGGGATTAACGCATGTCACGATAGGTGAATGTCTACGCTAACCCATATTCATTTGAGAAGAACCGAAGTTCATTAATTTCATTATCTGACCAACGATCTTATGATCAATGAAATTAATAGTCGATAATTTTAGCCGTACCCGAAAATAGCGTAACCTCGATGGGAGGGATACTAAAAATGGTACACTAAGTGTATGCCATTACGTGACTTCTAAGTTTGTTACTTAGGATACTAATGCGCCTCGGATGACGAGGGTGTCGCAACTTTCTCCAATTAAACTCACTATAGTCATCCCTTTAGAAATTCATTCCGGTGATATCCGTGGTTGAAAACTCATCCGATAGGGAGGAAGGTCTAAGCCAGCACACAAGTTTAACCACATCACCAATGAACTCGTAATGGAGGCCATGGGGATATTAACCAACCCGCTCCCACTTAGATTTTTACGTTTTAACATGCAATATCTTAACTACGGATATTCACACCCATAAAACCGTTGGAGTTTTAATATGCGAATAATCTACCTTAGTTAATTGCACATTACCTTTTAAAAACATTTTGGTTTGGTTTTCGTTCATGCAAAATAAAACGAAAAACACACAATCAACGAAAAGACATAAATACGGGAAATTAAATAAAATAAAATTTCCCGACTATTATGGCCTTCTCAATCGTTGATTCCTTGACGCCTCGGTGACACGTCCCGTCATGTCGCTCCCACTCGTTATTTGGATTTCTCTCGATTCGAACGAGTTTTCTCGGTTTTTTACGTAATTAGGAATCACCCAAAATTACGATAAACCAAAACCCACGAATATAAGTTACGCAAAATAACGTCTTCGTCATAGTACATAAATTCCTATATACAAAGGCGTTTTTCTAGGAATTTAAAGACGACATGATTAGATCAAATCCTACTACAAGATTTTTCTAATCCTACACGGCTTCCAGCTCGTGGTTATTACTATTACAGAAATTTCCATTCAAAAATAAAACAAGCCCGGACATGTCCCGGGGTTTATGAATGAAAATTAAATTTCTACCATAATAGCCGGGAAACCAATAACCACCTGTTTAAGCATTTCGACAAAAATAATAATGCCAAAATAAAGCCGTGTAATAAATCAAACAAGTATAAGATCGAAACCAACGCTTTGATACCAATTTGAAGGAAAACTGAACAAGCCCGGGCTAAATCGAAAACCTCACTTTCGTGCAATGCATTCAAGAATCGGAAGCTTTCGTCCAAGCTCAGGCTCAAATTAGTTTACCCATGAACGGATCTAGGCTTATACTTATTTAATTTACTAATTGGGACATAAAAGATTCAATCTTTAATAAAAGCGGAATTTAAAGATTATACCTTTTGTAGCGAAGGCCCTTGCTTAAAGAAAAAATCCAATCTTTGTTGCGATTCCAATAGAAATCCAATAGATTACTCCGTAGAAACTTCAAATATTGCGTGGGCAATAATCTATCGAAGTCTACTTGCTTAGCCCACAAGAACCCACGAAGAAATCTTTCAAATTGAATTCAGAAAACCCTTAAAAACTGCTGCACCTCCTGCTAGAAAACCGCCACTGCCCAGCCCCTTTCCCGCCGGTCTCCAACCTGAAATCTCACTGGGATCTAGACAAGAATGACCTGAGGATCACCCATCGAACAAAAGAGATCAACCTAGGCCATCCTCGAAT
The DNA here is from genome assembly GCA_030378225.1 of Knoxia roxburghii. Classification (NCBI taxonomy): domain Eukaryota; kingdom Viridiplantae; phylum Streptophyta; class Magnoliopsida; order Gentianales; family Rubiaceae; genus Knoxia; species Knoxia roxburghii. The sequence goes on along the minus strand of CM059415.1, from coordinate 34,587,078 downwards.
CTACCACGCAAGACTTGAGGCTGAAGCAACCAACGCCGGGCAGCAGAAAAAATCGCGGCAGCAGCGGTTTCAATGAAAACCGAGCAGGAATCCGGTGAAGGCTTTTGAAATACAAATTGAAGGTTCGATCTTTGGGTTGAATCCAATCCGAGAGCAAGAAATCTAGTTCATTTTTGAAAGAGATCTTCAAAGAGAAGAAGTTCTCTCTAGAACTTTCTTACTCTAAAATGGGCAAGACTTGTCTTGCAAGATTTCTTAGCTTTATTTGGTCTCAAGTTATTCTATTTATAGGAGCTCAATTGGAGACCTAATGGGCTCTCGAGTTAGGCCTTAAAATTTGACTTTCGTTGACCGCTAAGTCTTCCCAACTAATCAACTCCAATCGACCCATTTAAATTAATTTATTTAATCCACTTTGTTAATTTAATTTAATCGAACCCTTAGAATTAATTAATTCAAAATAGAATGAATTTCTAAATTCACTTTGTCGATTAAATATTAATTAAACCTTTTGGATTAATTAATTTACCTTGTCGATTAGTCAAATGCATAATCGGTCGTACCACTAACGGACCAATTATGGAACTACCACTCGAAAATGACTTTACATCGCGCTATTATATTTTATTCTATCTCCCCACATTAAAGATCTAGTGCTCGTCGGTTTATCAATTTATTGACAAATTAAATCACCGACTTCTTGGTTTCCGAGATTAGTACCACTCGTCCTTTTATTATACCGAACATAAAGTTCACCGGCCGAGTTTAGTATAATAACCTTATGAGCTCATCTCAAGAGCACCATCAACCGGGCGAACCGGTACGTGGATTCCTCCGACTAGCAACGGTACGTAAGAAGCTAAACACCGCATACCCAACCTACCGAGGTATAGGCCTCAATCGACCGCACTTTTTGGCAAATCAAAGCATACGATATCCAACCCTCATGCCCGTCCCAATCTCGGGATTGAGAGACGGAATACTAGGACTGAATTGACTACGCCGATCAGTATAAGTCAATTCTATCCAAACTGGTCATGCTCAATATGCCCCGGGCATATCCGTGTGATTTAAACTAGTTTAGATAAACTAATTTCCAAACCACACAATAACCTATACCGATAGTATGTTTAGACTATCTCGGTTACGAGCATACTTTTTATATATCAATACTTTAACCAATAACGGTATCTACTGTGTCTGTCCACACCCCGTTATCTAGTTCTATGATATAATGGAACAAATTTATACTGAAACAAAATAATATGTCAACTGTGGATATTAGATTTTGATACAAGCCATAGCTTTTCTGTTTTCAAAACTAACACATATGTGATGTGGTTAGACTTGCGAGTTGGTATTATGGCCTTTCTCCATGCGGATGAGTCTTCAATCACAGATATCACTAGAATGAATTTCTGAAGGGATGACTATAGTGAGTTTAATTGGCGAAAGTTGTGAAACCCTCTCTGCTGAGGGCATATTAGTATCCTAAGTAACAAACTTAGAAGTCACGTAATGACATACACTTAGTGACTATTTATAGTATTCCTTTCGCGAGGTTACGCTATTTATTTGTACGACTAAAAGCATTGACTATTAATTTCATTGATCATAATATTTTTGGTCAGATAGTGAAATTAATGAGCTTCAGTTCTTCTCAAATGAATGTGGCCTAGCGTAGACATTCACCCGCGTGACCTGCGTTAATCCCGGTGTGAGAGATGCCAATGGGTGATTATATTGTTTTGAGGATATCAATATTTTTGAAAAAGTAATACTGAAACTTGATTGTTTATTTTTCAATTGTTGATATGTCGTTCAACCCACTAGCTGTCATGCTGAATCAGAACAAACTTACGGCTCCAAATTACATTGACTGGAAATGTAACCCGGATATTGTCCTTACCGCTGAGGGTTACATGTACGTGCTCATTGAGGAGTGCCCCGTAAGCCCAACGATAATGCCAACCCTGAGTAGTGAGAGCCATATACGAGGTGGAAAAAGGCTGATGAGATGACCTGGTGCTACATATTGGCTTCTATGTCGAGTGTGCTGTAGCACCAGCATTAATTGTTTACCTCAGCCTACGATATGATACTCAACCTCAGGGAGATGTTTGGACATCAGGGCAGGGCAGCCAAGTAGTCAGCTATGAGAAAACTCATTAATTCTAAGATGGCTGGGGGCCCTTCAGTGAGGGATCAAGTGCTGGTCATGATAAGTTGCATCAATGAGATCAACGTATTGGGAGGTGATATTGATGGGGAGACCCAGGTTGATATCATCCTCCAGAGCTTGCCCCCCCAGTTTTAACAGTTTTGGTTAAACTACAATATGGGCAAGCTCTCATATTCACTTCCCGAGCTCATGACTACATTGGTGTCTGTTGAGGGCCTCTTCGCAGAGAGAAAGCAAGCCTTGGCTACTGTTAGTCCCTCAGGTTCCTCTGCTGGGCCCAAAGCCAGGAAGCATAAGAGGAAGAGAGGCCAGAAAGCAGCAGCTGCTGATCATGGACCCAAGGCAGGCATTGCCAAGTAACATAAGCTGAAAGACAAGTGCTTCAGATGTGGTAAAGTAGGTTATTGGAAGAAGGACTGGCCAAAGCCTCGAGGTATGTGTAAATTTTCCCTAGTTACTGTGATATGTTTAGCGGCGATTCCCACAGATACTTGGTGTGTTGATTCAGGAGCCACTGATCATGTTTGTAATTCTTTGTAGGGGTTCCAAGTGACCTGGCTGCTTAGAGAGGGAGAGTTATAGGTCTACCTTAGGGATACTACCAGAGTTTCTGTTGTTGTAGTGGGAGTTTTATGTCTTTACTTTTCAACCTCAGTTTTACATTTGAAAGATTGTTTATTTGTACCCAATTTTCAGAAGAATTTACTTTCAGTTTTGAGACTTATTTTGGATGGTTATAAGTGTGTTTTTCTGATAATTCTATTTTTATTAAAAAGAACCAGAAGCTTATATGTTCCGGAATATTAGTTGACAATCTATTTTTCATCAAGACATACTCCCCAGTAATGTAAAAAATAGAAACTAATAACTCATCACCGAATCATAGTAAGAGAAAGGAAACTTCCCCTCTGAATCAAACTTATCTTTGGCACCTGAGACTTGGTCACATCAACCTTAGTAGGATTCAAAGGTTGGTCAATAATGGGTATTTGGACTTATTGGATATTGACAGCTATCCGACCTGTGAGTCTTGCTTGAAGATCACCAAGAGGCTTTTCAAGGCAAAGGGATATAAGGCCATGGAGGTTTTAGAGTTGATTGATTCTGACTTGTGTGGGCCTATGTTAGTTCAGGCTAGAGGTGGTTATGAGTATTTCGTGACATTCACAGGTGATTACTCTAGATATGGATACATATACCTGATGCGCCACAAGTCTGAATGCTTTGGCAAGTTGAAAGAGTTTAAGGCTGAGGTGGAGAACCATCTGGGTAAGAGTATTAAGACCTTGCAATCTGATCACGGTGGCGAATACCTCTCTAGTGAATTTAGGTCCTATTTGTCAGACCAGGGTATTCAGTCCCAGTTGTCTGCACCTGGCACACCCTAGCAGAATGTTGTAGTAGAGAGGAGGAACATGACTCTTATGGATATGGTTAGATCGATGATGAGTTATAGCAAATTGCCTATTTCATTTTGGGGTTTAGCCTTGGAGTCAGCGTGTTATCTCCTTAATATCGTACCATCTAAGTCTGTGCCTTTGACCCCAGTAGAGCTATGGACTAGGTGAAAGCCAAGTTTGAGACATCTCAGGATTTGGGGTTGTCCAGCATATGTGCTTAAGGCAGATGCAGCCAAGGTAGATACGAGATCTGAGATTATGCTTTTTGTACGCTACACCAAAGGAACGTAAGGTGGTCTGTTTTATAGTCCTCAGGATCAGAAGGTGGTGGTGATCACCAATGCCAAGTTTCTTGAGGAGGACTATGTTTTAGATCACAAGGCAAAAAGCAAGGTAGTATTGGAAGAGCTTAGGGGTCAGTCCAGTATTCCAGATGCAAGAGTACAGGAAGACACACCACAAGAGACTGTACACACTATCATAGATGATGCTCTTACACAGGTTGTGCCTCGTCACAGTGGGAGGGTTATCAGACAGCCTGAGAGGTACATGGGTTTTGGGTGAGTGTTCGGACTTTATCCCTGGCGCTCATGAACCAGACCCAGTTAGCTATAATGAGGCTCTCCAGGATAAAGATGCAAATTCTTATTAGAAAGCGATGATTGCTGAGATAGGTTCTATGGACTCAAATCAGGTCTGGGAGATGGTAGACCTTCCTGATAGGTTTCTGCCTATTTGGTGCAAATGGGTCTATAAACGAAAGAGAGGATCTGATGGGAGGGTTGAGACCTTCAAGGCTAGGCTTGTGGTAAAGGGGTATACTTAGAAAGAGGGTATCGATTATGAGAAGACCTTTTCCCCGGTAGCTATGCTTTAGTCGATCCGGATTCTCTTGGCCATAGTTGCTCATATGGACTATGAGATTTGGCATATGGATGTCAAGACAGCTTTCCTTAATAGAATTCTTGAGGACACCATCTTTATACAGCAACCAGAGGGTTTCATTGTTTAGGACCAAGAGCACAAGGTATGCAGGCTTAGGAGGTCTATTTATGGACTTTAGCAAACATCCAGATCTTGGAACATCCGTTTTGCTGAGGTTATCCAGTCCTATGGATTCATTTAGTGTCTGGATGAGCAGTGTGTATATCGCAGGCGTGATGGTGATACGGTGGTATTCCTCATACTTTATGTAAATGACATCCTTTTGATTGGCAATAGTAAGAAGGTGTTGTCAGACGTAAAGGCATGGTTTTCCAGGTAGTTTGATATGAAGGATTTGGGAGAGGCTGGACATATCCTTGGGATCAAGATTATTTGAGATCGTAGGAGACGTTCTCTGACACTCTCCTAGGCATTCTACGTAGACATAATTCTGGCCCGTTTTAACATGCAGAACTCCAAGAGGGGTTCACTACCTTTCAGACATGGAGTGCATTTATCAAATGAGCAGTGTCCTAAGACTTCTAAGGAGATAGATGCCATGCAGGTGGTACCCTATGCTTCTGCAGTGGGTAGCCTCATGTATGCTATGTTATGTACGAGGCCTGATATTTTCTTTGTCGTTGGCATGTTTAGCAGATATCAGAGTAACCCTGGGAAGGCTCACTGGCAGGCAGTAAAATGCATTCTCAAGTACTTCCGCAGGACGAGATATTATGTCCTAGTTTATAGAGCACAGGAGCTTGTACCATTGGGTTACACCAATTCAGACTTTCAAGGTGATTTGGACAAGAGTAAGTCTACCTCTGGGTTTTTGTTTACTTTAGGAGGTGGAGACATAGTATGGCAGAGTGTTAAGCAGAAAGGCGTGGTGGACTCCAGCATAGAGGCTGAGTATGTTTCCGCATCAGAGGTAGCAAAAGAAGCTGTGTGGCTCCAGAACTTCCTGGTAGACTTAGATGTGGTTCCTGAGTTACCTAGGTCTATCACTGTTTATTGTGATAACAGTTCAGTTGCTAACTCGAGGGAACCATGAGCCCACAAAGCGAGTAAACACATAGAGTGCAAGTACCACCTGATACGAGAGATCGTAAAGAGGGGAGATGTGATCGTGGCCAAGATAGCATTAGATGACAACCTTGCAGATCCTTTCACCAAGCCATTGACCCCAAAGGTCTTTGAGAGATATGTGAAGGGTATGGGAGTCAGATTCTTGAGGGAGCCATGTGAGTGAGCTTAAAGGTTTTCTGTAAATTTTATTATGACAGCAGTGTAATAGCGGGTTGGACAGTGTTTTGTACTTCTTAGCACTTGAGTATTAGTGAGAGATTGTTAGTTTCAAATACAGAAAAGCTATGGATTGTATAAAAAACTAATATCCACAGTTGACATATCATTTTGTTTCAGTATTAAATTGTTCCATTATATAATAGAACTAGATAACGAGGTTTGGAAAGACACAGTAGATACCGTTATTGGTTAAAGTATTGATATATAAAAAGTATGCTCGTAACTGAGATAGTCAGAACATACTATCGGTATAGGTTATCGTGTGGTTTGGAAATTAGTTTATCTAGACCAATTAAATCACATGGATATGCCCGGAGCATATTGAGCACGACCAGTTTGGATAGAATTGACTTGTACTGATCGGCATAGTCAATTCGGTCCTAGTATTCAGTTTCTCAATCCCGAGATTGGGACGGGTGTGAGAGTTAGATATCGTATGCTTTGATTTTCCAAAGAGTGCGGTTAATTGAGGCCTATACCTCGATAAGTTGGGTATGCCGTGTTTAGCTTCTTATGTGCCGTCGCTAGTCGGAGGAATCCACGTACCGGTTCGCCGGGTTGATGGTGCTCCTGAGATGAGCTCGTAAGGTTTATTATACTGAATCTGGCCAATGGAGTTTATGTCTGGTATAATAAGAAGGTCGAGTGGTAATAATCTTGGATACCAAGAAGTCGGTTAATTAATTTGTCAGTAAATTGATGAACCGACGATCACTAGATCTTTGATGTTGGGAGATAGAAGAAAATTAAGTGGCGCGATCCAAAGTCATTTTTGAGCGGTAGTTCCATAATTGGCCCGTTAGTGGTAGACTAATTATGCGTTTGACTAATCGATAAAGTAAATTAATTAATTCTACAGGTTTAATTAATATTTAATTGACAAAGTGGATTAAGAAAATTAATTCCATATGAATTAATTAATCCTAAGGGTTCGATGAAATTAAATTAATGAAGTGGGTTAAAGAATTAATTCGAAATGATCGATTGGAGTTGACTAGTATAGGAAAGACTAAGGGTCAACGAAAGTCAAACTCAAAGGCCAACTAGGTCTCCTTGGAAGCTCCCTATAAATACCCCTTGTTAGGCATTAATGAAGATATAAGAAACTTGGAGGCCACTTAGCCTATTGAGAGAAAGTCTAGCTTAGAGTGAGAAAATTCTTTATTCTTCGAATTTTCTCCTCGAAGTTAGCTAGGATAGCTTTCTTCTTCAAAAAGAAACTCAGCCCATGAATTATTGAGCAGCCCGGGTCTTGTATTTTAGCTCCACCGCCGCATTCCGCTCGTGGAGTAGTGTCGCCATGCATTTTGGTTTTCTGGCGACCGGTCAGATTCTCCGGGGTGCTAGATAAGGTTGGGTTGTGTTGATCTCTCCCTTAGGTTGGTGATCCGCAATCCCAAAGGTCCAGATCTTGACCGGTGGAAGTTTTTGGCTGGTTGGAGTTGGCGATTCCCGGCAAGTGGAGGCACTGGGTTTTGGGCTGCTCTGGGCAAGATTTGTTTCGATAGATTTTGAGTTTTTTGAAGCAAGTTTCTTGGGATTTCTTCGTTTTACTTTGGGTTACTCCGTAGATACTAGCCCACACTAGTTCAGAGTTGATTTGGAGTTATTATTTGGATTTCTTGTGGATTTCGCTTGCTCGAAGATTTGGTATTCTTTTTGCTAAGGACTTCGCTACAAAGGTATTAGCTTTAGACTTTCCGCTTTTAATTAAAGGTCGAATCTTTGTGTGTTGTTTGTCGATTTAATAAATTAAATAAGTATAAGCCTAGATCCGTCCAATGGAAAATGAATTTGAGCTTGAGCTTTGTCGAAAGTTTTCGATTTTGGAATGCATTGCACGAAAGTAAGATTTTCGATTTAGCCCGGGCTTATTCTGTTTTCCTTCAGCAGTGGCGCCGCTGCCACTGCACAACACAGCAATTGCTACGCAAGCACGCACGCGGCCCGTTTGGCTTGCGTTTTGGCCCATTTTTCTTCCACATTTCTTTTTTCTTTAAACTTCAAGACTCAATCCATCGAGTAACGTTAAGGGACATGAGATCAAGGTAGAAGATGGAAGAAATTGAAACCATGATAGTTGGGAAATTTATTTTTCGTATTTATTTCTCATATTTATAGTTTTAATATTGTGCTTTAATTTTTGTGCTGTATTTTAGATGCATGATTTTAAAGCACGACTGGTTTTATGTTTGCACATAACTTAGGATTAGTTAATTGCATGTTAAAACCAGAAAAACCCTCAATTGAGAAATCTAAGTGGGAGCGGGTTGGTTTAATATTCCCATAGCCACCATTACGGGTTCACATGTGATGTGGGTGGACTTGCGCATTGGCATTAAGGCTCACGATGATCATGAATACCAGAATGGTTGAGGTCTCAGTAACATTAATGAGATAGAGGTGTTGGGAGGAGAGATAGACCCCGAAAGTCAGATCGATATTATCCTCCAGAGTCTACCCTCTAGTTTTGAGCAGTTTCGACAAAGCTCATGCTCATATTCATTTTCCTCTGAACGGATCTAGGCTTATACTTATTTAATTTATTAAAACATAAATCGACATACAAAGATTCAACCGTTAATTAAAAGTGAAAAACATAAAGGTTATACCTTTGAAGCGAAGTCCAATGCAAATAAGAAAACCAAATCATCGGGCAAGCGAAATCCATAAGAAATCCGAAGAATATCTCCAATTTGACTCCAAACTAGTGTGGGCTAGTGTCTATAGAGTAGCCCAAAGCAAAACGAATAAATCCTAAGAAACCCGCTTCGAAAAAATCAAAATCTGTCGAAACAGATTTAGCCCGGAGGACCTGCGCTAGACCGCCGGCCACCACTACTAAATCCGGTCAACTAAAAGGATCCTGGCCATGATCTGGACGTTGATCTCCATGGATCACTAACCAGAGAAGAGTTCAACGTGAAAGATCACCAGATCAAAGCACCCCGACAGCCCAAAAGTTGTCGAAGACTTCGCCAAAAATCTGAGAACTCTGTTGCGAAAAAACTGTAGCAGCGGTGGGTCCAAACTGCGCAATCTGAAGGAAAAATCGAGGGACTAAAAACAGGCTAAGATTTTTCGAATAAGAAAGTTATCCTAGCTGACTTCGAGGAGAAGATTCAAAGAAAAAGAATTTCTCACTCTACGCTAGACTTTCTCTCACTAGGCTAAGTGGCCTCCAAGTTTCTTATGTCTTCATTAATGCCTAACAAGGGATATTTATAGGGAGCTCTTAAGGAGACCTAGTGGGCTTTTGAGTTGGGCCTTTTAATTTGACTTTCGTTGACCTCTTAGTCTTTCCTAGACTAGTCAACTCCAATCGATCCTTTCGAATTAATTCTTTAACCCACTTCGTTAATTTAATTTAATCCAACCCTTAGTATTAATTAATTCATATAGAATTAATTTCTTAATTCATTTAGTCAATTAAATATTAATTAAACCTTTAGGATTAATTAATTCACTTTTTCGATTAGTCAAACACAAAATTAGTCTTACCACTATCGGACTAACAATGGAACTACAGCTCAAAAATGACTTTACATCGTGCCACTATATTTTCTTCTATCTCTCCACATCAAAGATCTAGTGCTCGTCAGTTTATCAATTTACTGAAAAATTAATTCACCGACTTCTTGGCATCCGAGATTAGTACCACTCGACCTTCTTATTATGCCGGACATAAAGTCCACTGGCCAGATTTAGTATAATAAACCTTACGAGCTCATCTCGGGAGCACCATCAACCCGGCGAACCGGTACATGGATTCCTCCGACCAGCAATAGCACATAAGAAGCTAAACACTGCATACCCAACTTACCAATGTATAGGCCTCAATTGACCGCACTCTTTGGCAAATCAAAGCATACGAAATCTAACTCTCACGCCCGTCCCAATCTCGGGTTTGAGAGACTGAATACTAGGACCAAATTGACTACGCCGATTAGCACAAGTCAATTCTATCCAAACTGGTTGTGCTCAATATGCCTCGGGCATATCCGTGTGATTTAATTAGTCTAGATAAACTAATTTGCAAACCACACGATAACCTATACCAATAGTATGTTCAGACTATCTCAGTTACAAGCATACTTTTTATATATCAATACTTTAACCAATAACGGTATCTACTATGTCTTTTCACACCCCGTTATCTAGTTCTATGATATAATGGAACTAATTTAATACCGAAACAAAATGATATGTCAACTTTGGATATTTGTTTTTGATACAAGCCATAGCTTTTCTATATTCAAAACTAACAATCTCCCACTAATACTCAAAGCTATGCTAAGAAGTACAAAACCAGTCCAACCCGCTATTACACTGCTGTCATAATGAAATCTACAGAACACATTTAAGCTCACTCACATGGTTCCCTCAAGAATCTGACTCCCATGCCCTCCAGATGTCTCTCAAAGACCTTTGGGGTCAATAGCTCTGTGAAAGGATCTGCAAGGTTGTCATCTGATGCTATCTTGCCAACGGTCACGTCTTCCCTCTTTACAATCTCTCGTATCAGGTGGTACTTGCACTCTATGTGTTTACTCGCTTTGTGGGCTCGTGGTTCCCTCGAGTTAGCAACTGCACCATTATTATCACAATAATTTGTGATAGACCTAGGAAACTCAGGAACCACATCTAAGTCCACCAGGAAGTTTCGGAGCCATACAGCTTCTTTTGTTGCCTCTGATGCGACAACGTACTCAGGCTCCATGGTGGAGTCCGCCATGCATTTCTGCTTGACACTCCACCATAATATGTCTCCACCTCCTAGAGTAAACACAAACCAAGAGGTAGACTTACTCTTGTCCAAATCACCTTGAAAGTCCGAATCTGTGTAACCCAATAGTACAAGCTCCTGCGCTTGATAAACTAGGACATAATCTCTTACCCTGCGCAAGTAGTTGAGAATGCATTTTTCTGCCTCCCAGTAAACCTTCCCAGGGTTACTTTAACATCTGCTAACCATGCCAATGAAAAAACAAATATCAGGCCTCGTATATAACATAACATGCATGAGGCTACCCACTGCAGAAGCTTAGGGTACCGCCTGCATGGCATCTATCTCTTCAACAGTCTTGGGACACTGCTCTTTTTATAAATGCACTAAATGCCTGAAAGGTAGTGAACCCTTCTTGGAGTTCTACTTGTTAAAATGGGCCAGAATCGTGTCTATGTAGGATGCCTGGGAGAGTGTCAGAGAACGTCTCCTACGATCTCAAATGATCTTGATCACAAAGATATGTCTAGCCTCTCCCAAATCCTTCATGTCAAATTGCCTGGACAACCATGCCTTTACGTCTGACAACACCTTCTTACTATTTCCAATCAGAAGGATTTCATCTACGTAAAGTATGTGGAACACCACCATAGCACCATCACGCCTGCGATATACACACTGCTCATCCAGACACTTATTGAATCTATAGGACTGGATAACCTCATCAAAACGGATGTTCCAAGATCTGGATACTTACTTAAGTCCATTGATGGACCTCTTAAACCTGCATACCTTGTGCTCTTGGCCCTGAACAATGAAACCCTCTGGTTGCTGCATAAAGATGGTTTCCTTAAGTCTTCCATTAAGGAAAGTTGTCTTGACGTCCATCTGCCAAATCTCATAGTCCATATGAGCAGCTATGGCGAAGAGAATCCGGATCGACTTAATCATAGCTACATAGGAAAAGGTCTCCCCATAATCGATACCCTCTTTTTTAGTATACCCCTTCACCACAAGCCTAGCCTTGAAGGTCTCAACCCTCCAATCAGATTCTCTCTTTCGCTTGTAGACCCACTTGCACCCAATAGGCCGAAACCCATCAAGAATGTCTACCAGCTCCCAGACCTAATTTGAGTCCATAGAACCTATCTCATCAATCATCGCTCTCTGTCAAGAATCTGCATCTTTATCCTGGAGAGCTTCATTTTAGTTAACTTGGTCTAGATCATGGACGCCAAGGATAAAATAAGAAGACTCACCCAAACTTATGTACCACTCGGGCTGTCTGACAACCCTCCTACTAAGTTGAGGGGTAGCCTGTGTAAGAGCATCATCTGTGATAGTGTGTGCAGTCTCTTAGGGTGTTTCTTCGTGTACTGGTGCATCTAGAATAATGAATTGTCTTCTAAGTTCTACAAATACTACCTTGCTGCTTGACTTTTGATCTAAAATATAGTCATCATCAAGAAATCTGGCATTGGTGCTTATCACCACCTTCTGATCCTGAGGACTATAAAATAAACCACCTCTCATTCCTTTTGTCGGAGTTGAATACATAAGCTATGCTTGTATTGTACTTTTTCCGAGTAATATATCGATTTATGTTTTGGTTATATCTTGTTTTGCATGATATGCCCATTTGTATTATATAAGTAGATGATGAGGTGTCTTGTGTGACACAGTAGATCTTATCATTGGTTGAAAGACATAATATATAAATGAGATTCGAAATCGAGACAGCTTTGGACAAACTGTCAGTTTAGGTTATTATGTGATTCGAATAATTGGTTTGTCTAAACTAATTGAATCATACAGATATACCCGGGGCGTATTGAACTTGACCATTAAGAATGATTTGTCTTGTACTAATTTAAGTGAATCCCTGTGTTAGTTGGTTGTGAATCATACTAGGAACTGGTTTGGGATAAGTGGATCCCTGTATCAGTTGGATGTGTATCAGTCCAGGAACAGGATTAAAGAAAAACAGAAACCCATTAGGAAGACCAATCCTAAACCAACTTGGGGTCTCTCTTGTAACTCTATATATAGACAAGGGATTAGCTATTCAAGACACACAATTCCATAGATTCATAATTCAAGAATCTAGAGAGAGAAAATCCTAGAGAGAGAAAATTTTCTCTCTCATAGTCAGATTTTTCAAAGTTTTTTGCGGCTGGGTTTTTGTTCTTTTGGAAAAATTTTTGGCCTGGTTTTTACCAGCTGCGCGCAGCTTTCTCTCTCTCTGGGCGGTGCGTTTACAGTACGTGCAAGGTGCAGCGGTGCTAGAATTTTCTAGCAGGTGGATTGTGGTGATTAGTTGATCAACTGATTTCTAGTTCGTTTGCCGACACAACGTGAAGTCAAAGTCTTGAGGCATATAAGAGAATCACCTGAGTGCACGCTTCAAAGGTACTTTTCTAAGATTCCGCTTTTAATTAGAAATTTTTGTTGCGTGGTAAATCGAATAAGTGCGAACCCAGATCCTGTGGTAATCTTTCAATTGGTATCAGAGCCTGGTTTTGGGTTTTGTGCAATGTTATTTCAAAAGGGTTGGAATAGCATTGCGCTAGTGTCTAGGCCTGGCCAGAGATTCCGATTCTGGAATGCATAGCACGAAAGTGAGTTTCTGGCTATGCCCGGCCAGATAATCTTTCAATTGGGCATGCTGCGCGCGTGCGGCCCGTTTGGGCTACGGTTTTAGCCTAATTTTTTCCTCCATTTTTCATTTTTAAAGTTCCAGACTCTCTCCATCGAGTGACGTGATGGGACACGAGATCAAGGCAGAAGATGGAAGCAATTAAAACCATAATAGTCGGGGAATTTATTTTTCGTATTTATTTCCCGTATTTATTGTTTTAATTTTTATGCTTTATTTAGATGCATGATTTTAAAGCATGTTGGTTTTATGGTTGCATATAACTTAGGGTTAATTAATTGCATGTTAAATCCGAAAAAACCCTCAATTTGGAAATCTAAGTGGGAGCGGGTTGGTTCAATATTCCCATGGCCACCATTACGAGTTCATATGCGATGTGGGTGGGCTTGTGCGTTGGCATTAGGGCCTTCCTCCATTCGGATGAGTCCAGCCCCGAGATCGCTAGATTATGAATTTCTGAGTAAGATTACTAGAGCGAGTTTAACTAGAAGAAATGGGACACCCTCTCCATCTGAGGCACACTATCCTGAGGTAACAAACTCAGAAGTCACGTAATGGCATACACTTAGTGTAGGATCTGCAGTATTCCTCCCAAGAGGTTATGCTACTTATTTGTACGGCTGAAAGCACCGACTATTAGCTACATTAATCAATAGATCGTTTCGTCAGATGGTGTAGTTAATGAACGTGGTGTAGTTAAACGAATGTGGGTTAGCGTAAATGTCCACACTGCGTGGCTTGCGAGAATCCCGGTGGATGAGATGTTGGTGGATTATAATTATTGTGTTGAGGGAAGTCAATAATTAATAGAATTTCATGCTTTTAACATTCTAGGTTAATTATTGTGTTCAACCCCTTTGCTGCTATTTTGAAAGACAATAAATTAACTGGAACCAATTATGTCGATTGGAGTCAGAACTTTGACATAGTCCTGAAGGTTGAGAAGTATAAGTTTGTACTCACCGAAGTATGTCTAGATGTGCTTGATGAGAACTCTCCTCAAGAGGATCGGGATGCCTATGCCCGGTGGAGAAAAGCGGATGAGATGGCGCGGTGCTATATTTTGGCCTCTGTGTCAAATATGCTGCAACAGCAGCTTCATCCCATGGTCTCTGCCATCAACATGATGGCTCACCTGAGAGAGATGTTCCCGCATCAAGGCAAGACTGCTAGGCAAGTAGCCATGAGGAAATTAATGAACTCAAAGATGGCTGAAGGCGGATCGGTGAGAGATCATGTGCTACACATGATCAGTAACATCAATGAGATAGAGGTGTTGGGAGGAAAAATTGACCAGGAAAGTCAGATCGATATTATCCTCCAGAGTTTACCCTCTAGTTTTGAGCAGTTTTGGGTCAATTATAACATGAACCAAAGAGTCTATACTCTACCCGAGCTCTTAACTAATTTGGTGGCTGCCGAAGGCATCTTCCAAGAGAATAATCAAGCCTTGGTCATAGTAAAGGCCTCAGGTTCTTCTTCTGTGTCTAAAAGCAAGAAGAATAAGAAAAAAAAGAATGCTGGGAAACTTGCTACAAAGCCCGAGACCTCAAAGTGGAGCAAGCCCAAAGGCAAGTGCTTCAAGTGCGGTAAAACGGGACACTGGAAAATGGATTGTCCAAAGCTTAAAGGTACGATAGTTTATGCCCTAATTACTGAGACATGTTTAGCAGTGATTCCCACAGATACTTGGTGTATGGATTCAGGCGCCACTGATCAAGTTTGTAATTCCTTGCAGGGGTTCCAAGTAACCCGGAAGCTTAGAGAGGGCGAACTGGACATCTACATGGGCGACACTACAAGAGTGTCAGTAGAAGCAGTGAGAGTTGTCAATTTAAATTTTAAAAATTGTAGATTAGAGTTAATTAATTGTCTTTATGTACCGAGTTTTAAAAAGAACCATATTTCGGTTTCTAAACTTTTAAAGAACGGTTATAAGCTTATTTTTCTGATGAGTTTGTATTTATTAGAAGAAATGGGAAACTTATTTGTTCTGGTTCATTAGTTGACAATTTATTTGTGATTAACTCTAATTCCCCTATTGTGCAAAACACAGAAATAGATAGCTTTTTATCTAACATTAATAAGAGGAAGAAAACTTCTGAAATGAATCAATCCTATCTTTGGCATCTCAGGCTAGGTCATATAAACCTTAGTAGGATTCAGAGGTTGGTCAATGATGGACCTTTTAGGTTCATTAGAGATTGACAGTTATGTAACATTTGCTTGGAATGTAAGATGACCAAGAGACCTTTTAAGGCAAAAGGTTATAGAGCTAAGGAAGTATTAGAGTTGATTCATTCTGACTTGTGTGGACCAAGACGGTCCAGGCATGAGATGGGTTCGAGTATTTCGTGACGTTCATGGATGACTACTCAAGGTACGGGTACATTTACCTAATGCGTCACAAGTCCGAATGTTTTGGCAAGTTCAAAGAGTTTCGGGCAGATGTGGAGAATCATCTTGGTAAGAGTATCAAGACAATGCATTCAGATCGTGGTGGAGAGTACCTTTCCCATGAATTTTGAGAATACCTCAGTGAGGTCGGAATTCAGTCTCAGTTGTCTGTACCAAGCACACCACAGCAGAACGGTGTAGCAGAAAGGAGGAATCGGACTCTCATGGAAATGGTTAGGTCTATGATGAGCTATAGTGATTTGCCAAGTTCGTTCTGGGGATATGCCTTAGAAACGACGATGTATATTCTTAATCTTGTACCATTTAAAATCGAGCCTGCAACCCCATTGGGGTTGTGGAATGGGCGCAAGCCCAGTCTAAAACATCTCAGAATTTGGGGTTGCCCAGCACAAGTGCTTAAGGCAGATACAGCTAAGTTAGATGCGAGAACCAAATTAATGTTGTTTGTAGGATATCCTAGGGGAACGAAAGGTGGTCTATTTTATAGTCCTAAAGATTAGAAGGTGATGGTTAGTACCAACGCTAGATTTTTGGAAAAGGACTATGTCTTAGACCACAATACCAGGAGTAAGATAGTACTAGAAGAGCTTAGATGACAAACTACTAATCCTAATACACCTGTACAAGTAGATACACCACACACTGCAGATGAGATCACAGATGATGCGTCTACACAGGTGGGGCCTCGTAATAGAGGGAGGGTTATGAGACAGCCCGATAGGTTTATTAGCATGGGAGAGGCCTCAGACCTAGTCCCTGGCGCGCCTGAACCTGACTCGGTTAACTACACTGAGGCTCTCTGAGATACAGATGCAGAGTCTTGGCGTAAGGCAATGATATCCGAGATGAGGTCAATAGACCACAATCAAGTCTGGGAGCTTGTGGACCTACCAGATGGGTTCAAGCCCATTGGATGTAAGTGGGTCTACAAACGTAAGAGAGAACCTGACGGGAAGGTGAAAACCTTTAAAGATAGGCTGGTGGCGAAGGGGTATACTCAGAAAGAGGGAATCGATTATGAGGAAACCTTCTCCCCGGTAGCCATGCTTAAGTCGATCCGGATTCTCTTGGCCATAGCCGCTCATTTAGACTATGAGATTTGACAGATGGATGTCAAGACAGCTTTCCTAAACGGAAGTCTTGAGAAAACCATCTCTATGCAGCAACCAGAGGGATTCAATGAAAAATGCCAAGAGAATAAGGTTTACAGGCTTAAGAGGTCCATTTACGGACTTAAGCAGGTATCCAGATCTTGGAACATCTGATTTGATGAGGTAATCCAGTCATTCGGATTCACTCAGTGTCTGGATGAGCAATATGTGTATCGCAGACGTGATGGAAACTCAGTGGTGTTTCTTGTGCTTTACGTAGATGATATTCTATTTATTGGCAACAACAAGAAAGTGTTATCAGACGTAAAGGTTGTCCGAGCAGTTTGATATGAAGGACTTAGGGAAAGAGGGACATATCCTTGGGATGAAGATAATTTGAGATCGTAGGAAACGTTCACTAACTCTCTCCCAAGCTTCATACATAGATACGATTCTGGCCCATTTTAACATGCAGAACTCCAAGAAAGGCTTTCTACCTTTCAAACATGGAGTGTTGTTAGTTTTGAATACGGAAAAGCTATGGCTTGTATCAAAAACTAATATCCACAGATGACATATCATTTTGTTTCAGTATAAATTGTTCCTTTATATCATAGAACTAGATAATAGGGTGTCGACAAACACAGTAGATACCGTTATTGGTTAAAATATTGATATATAAAAAGTATGCTCGTAACCGAGATAGTCTGAACATACTATCGGTATAGGTTATTGTGTGGTTTGGAAATTGGTTTATCTAGACTAGTTTAAATCACACAGATATGCCGGGGCATATTGAGCATGACCAGTTTGGATAGAATTGACTTGTACTGATCGGCGTAGTCAATTCGGTCCTAGTATTCCGTCTCTCAATCCCGAGATTGGGACGGGCGTGAGGATTGGATATCGTGTGCTTTGATTTAACAAAGAGTAAGGTCAATTGAGGCCAATACCTCAGTAAGTTGGGTATGCGGTGTTTAGCTTCTTGCGTGCCGTTGCTAGTCGGAGGAATCCACGTACCGGTTCGCCGGGTTGATGGTGCTCCCGAGATGAGCTCGTAAGGTTATTATACTAAACCTGGCCAGTGAACTTTATGTTCGGTATAATAAAAGGTCGAGTGGTACTAATCTCGGAAACCAAGAAGTCGGTGAATTAATTTGTCAGTAAATTGATAAATCGACGAGCACTAGATCTTTAATGTGGTGAGATAAAAGAAATAGTAAAGTCGTTTTCGAGCGGTAGTTCCATAATTGGTCCGATAGTGGTACGACCGATTATGCGTTTGACTAATAGACAAGGTAAATTAATTAATCCGAAGGGTTTAATTAATATTTAATCGACGAAGTGAATTTAGAAAATTAATTTGATTTTGAATTAATTAATTCTAAGGGTTCGATTAAATTAAATTAACAAAGTGGATTAAATAAATTAATTTAAATGGGTCGATTGGAGTTGATTAGTCGGGAAGACTTAGCGGTCAACGAAAGTCAAATTTTAAGGCCTAACTCGAGAGCCCATTAGGTCTCCAATCGAGCTCCTATAAATAGAAGACTTGCAGCCCAAGTTTTTTTTATGAAAAATTTCTGCAAGACAAGAAATTGTCTTCTAGAGAGAGAAAGGGGTTAGAGAGAAAATTGCATCTTTAATTTTTTCTCAAGGTCACCCGGACCTTTCTCTCTTCCAGATTTTTCTTATTCCTCGGACAAAAATCCTAGCTCAAAAGATTAAAACTGCTGCCCGCTTTATTTTGCTTGTTCCGCCGTTTTCTCCAATCAGTTTTTTTCTCGCCAGTTTTTTATATTTTTAGTCCGGCAGCAGTGGGCATTAAAATTGAAGGTGCCAGTTTTCTATATTTTTAGTCCGGCAGCAGTGGGCATTAAAATTGAAGGCGCCAGTTTTCTTTATTTTCAGTCCGGCAGCAGTGGGCATTATTGGAGAGGTTCAAGGTGACATTTTTGGGGTGCTGATCCAGGCCTTGCTGTGTTTGATCTCTCCTTGGTGATCCGCAGCATGGTTTGTCCAGATCGTGGCCAAAGGTTGAGCCTTTAGAGCCAATCTGTTCAGGAATTTCGCTGCTGGACTTGGCGACTTGCTTGCGGCAGAAGGAACAAGCTGGCGGACTGTTTAACCAGTTTTATTTGAGCAGATTTTGATTTTAGTCGAGTGATTTTCTTGTGGGTATTTTGTGGGCTGAGTAAGGAACTTCGATAGATTATTGCCCACGCAATATTCGAAGTCTTCTCAGAGAATCGATAGGATTTCTATTGGATTTCGCATAAAAGAATTGGTTTTCTTTAAGCAAGGGACTTCGCTACAGAAGGTAGAATCTTTAAATTCCGCTTTAATTAAAGATTTAATTTTTTGTGTCTCGATTAATAAATTAAATAAGTATAAGCCTAGATCCGTTCATGGGTAAACTAATTTGAGCCTGAGCTTGGTCGAAAGCTTCCGATTCTGGAATGCATAGCACGAAAGTGAGGTTTTCGATTTAGCCCGGGCTTGTTCAGTTTTCCTTCAAGTGTATCTATCTAAGGAACAGTCCCCTAAGACTGTTGAAGAGATAGAGGCCATGAAGACAGTTCCTTATGCTTTGGCAGTAGGAAGTCTCATGTATGCCATATTGTGTACGAGGCCTGATATCTGTTATGCTGTTGGCATGGTAAGCAGATATCAGAGTAACCCCGGGAAAGCTTATTGGGAGGCAATAAAATGCATTCTCAAGTATTTACGCAGAATGAGGGACCAAGTTTTGGTCTATCAGGCACCTGAGCTGGTGCCCCGAGGTTACATAGATTCAGATTTCAAAGGCGACAGGGACAAGAGTAAGTCTACCTCAGGGTATGTGTTTACTATAGGAGGTAGAGCCATAGTTTGGCGGAATGTCAAGCAGAAATGCATGGCGGACTCTATCATGGAGGCTAAGTACGTTGCCGCATCAGAGGCAGCGAAAGAAGCAATATGGCTCAAGAACTTCCTAGTCGACTTAGATGTGATTCCTGGTTTGCAGAAGTCTATCACGGTCTATTGTGATAACAACGGTGTGGTAGCAAACTCAAAGGAACCATGAGCCCACAATGTGAGTCAACATATACAGTGCAAGTACCCCCTGATTCGAGACTTCGTAAAGAGGGAAGACATGGTCGTGGCTAGGATAGCATCAGAAGATAACTTTGCAGATCCGTTCATGAAGACATTGACTTCGGAAGTCTTTGAGGCTCACGTGGAGGACATGGGAGTCAGATACTTAGGAGATCCATGACAGTTTTTTCTAGATATATAGTAGCAGAATGTATAGGAGTTGTATGTAGTTGTATACTTAATGCACAACTTAAGTATTAGTGAGTGATTGTTGGAGTTGAATACATAAGCTATGCTTGAATTGTAATTTTTCCCAGTAATATTTCGATTTTTGTTTTGGTTATATCTTGTTGTGCATGATATGTCCATTTGTATCATGTAAGTAGATGATAAGGTGTCTTGTGTGACACAGTAGATCTCATCATTGGTTGAAAGACATAATATATAAATGAGGTTTGTAACCGAGATAGCTTTGGATAAACTGTCGGTTTAGGTTATTATGTGATTCGGATAATTGGTTTGTCTAAACTAATTGAATTATATATATATGCCTGGGGCATATTGAACTTGACCATTAAGAATGATTTGTCTTGTACTGATTTAATAGACAAATCGTTCTTGGTATTCTATCTCTTAATCCCTAGACTCGAGCGGGCATGAGGATAAGACATAATGTACTTTGATCTGCCAAAGGGTGAGGTCAATTGTGGCCAATAGACTCGGTAGATTGGGTGCGAGTGTTTAGTTACTTGGTGTGCTGCTGCTTGTCGAAAGTAAACCATGTACCGGTGCGTCCGGGGTGATGTGCTCCTGAGATGAGCTCGTAAAGTTTGTTATACTAAACCCGGCCGGTGAACTTATGTCCGGTATAGTAAAAAGGTCGAGTGGTACTAGTCTCGCAATTAAAGAGGTTAATTAATTAATTTATCATTAAATTAATATATTAACGAGCACTATATCTTTGATGTGGGGAGATTATGAATATAATTTAATTAAGTTGTTCCGGAAGCAATTCTGGTGTAGGATGGTAGTGCCATAATTAATCCGTTAGTGGTACGATTAATTATGTATTGGGTTGTTGACAAAGGTAGATTTAATCAATTAAGTAATTAATTAATCCTTGTGTCAGTTGGTTGTGAATTATACCAAGAACTGGTTTGGGATAAGTGAATCCCTGTGTCAGTTGGCTGTGAGTAATACCAGTAACTGGTTTGGAATAAGTGGATTCCTGTATCAGTTGGATGTGTATCAGTCCAGGAACAGGATTGAAGGAAAACAGAAACCCAGTAGGAAGACCAATCCTAAACCAACTTGGGGTCTCTCTTGTAACTCTATATATAGACAAGGGATTAGCTATTCAAGACACACAATTCCATAAATTCATAATTCAAGAATCTAGAGAGAGAAAATCATAGAGAGAGAAAATTTTCTCTCTCATAGTCGGAATTTTCAAAGTTTTTTTGCGGCTGGGTTTCGGTTCTTTTGACCAAATTTTTTGCATGGTTTTTACCAGCTGCGCGCAGCTTTCTCTCTATCAGGGCGGTGTATTTACTGTACGTGCCAGGTGCAGCGGTGCTAGAATTTTCTAGCAGGTGGATTGTGGTGATTAGCTGATCAATTGATTTCTAGTTCGTTCCCACACAAAATGAAGTCAAATTCTTGAGGCATATAAGAGAATTACCTGAGTGCACGCTTCAAAGGTACTTTTCTAAGATTTCGCTTTTAATTAGAAATTTTGTTGCGTGGTAAATCGAATAAGTACGAACCCAGATCCTGTGGTAATCTTTCAATTGGTATCAGAGCCTGGTTTTGGGTTTTGTGTAATGTTATTTCAAATGGGTTGGAATAGCATTGTGCTAGCGAACCCAGATCTTGTGGCAATCTTTCACCTTTGGGGTAGCCTATAAACAACATAGCCTTGGTTCTCGCATATAACTTACTTGCATCTGTCTCGAGCACATGTGCTGGACAGCCCCAAATCCTGAGATGTCTCAGACTAGGCTCTTGCCCAGTTCACAACTTTACTGGGGTCAGAGGCACAGACTTAGATAGCACAAGGTTAAGGATATAACATGGTGTCTCTAAAGGATAACCCCAAAACGAGATAGACAACTCACTGTAACTCATCATCGATCTAACCATATCCATAAGAGTCCTGTTCCTCCTCTCTGCTACACCATTCTGCTGGGGTGTGTCGGGTGCAGACAACTAGGACTAAATACCCTTCTTTGACAAATAGGACCTAAATTCACTAGCGGTTCAGACTCCTAGGTAGTGACGGTTGCTCAGATTATCTTCTGATGCGGCGTTTCGATTTTCCAAGCGATGGTGGTGGCAGTTGGCTTATTCCTGCAAGTTTTTGTGTTGATTGCTGATCAATTGGTTGCTAGATCATTGCCCACACAACGTGCGATCATAGTCTAGAGTCATACAAGCGATCACCTGGGTTAACACGCTTCAAGAGATACTTTTCTATGATTCCACTTTTAATTAGAAATTATTGTTGCGTGGTAAATCGAATGAGTACAAACCAAGATTTTGCACAATATTATTTCAAGCAAGGATTAGAATAGCGATTGTGCTATAGTCTAGGTCTGGTCAAAGATTTCGATTCTAGAATGCGTAGCACGAAAGTGAGTTTTTGATCAGGCCCGGGTAGATAATCTTTTAATAGCCTCCAGAATGCTTAGCTGACGCCACCTTCCAAAACCACACACAAATCGCACGAAATTCAAAACCTAATCTCATTTCTAGCTTGTTTTTATCCAATTTTTTTTGATTATATTGTACTTTGCCTACAACTAGTTTATTCTAACCAATTGGATTGCTTCCAAACATCATCTATTCGCACGAAACAAAGGTAAGAGATTTTAGGGTAAATGTTTTTAAATTTCAAATTTGAGATTTTCTTGTTTGTGTTAGTTTTGAATACTAGAAAGCTATTTTCTTGTATAAAAAACTAATACCCAATTGACATATCATTTTGTTTCAGTATTAAATTTGTTTCATTATATCATAGAACTAGATAACTGAAGGAAAACTGAACAAGCCCAGGCTAAATCGAAAACCTCATTTTCGTGCAATGCATTCCAGAATCGGAAGCTTTCGACCAAGCTCAGGCTTAAATTAGTTTACCCATGAACGGATCTTAGCTTATACTTATTTAATTTATTAATCAGGACACAAAAAATTAAATCTTTAACTAAAACGGAATATTAAATATTCTACCTTTTGTAGCGAAGTTCCTTGCCTAAGGAAAAAATCCAATCTTTGTTGCGATTACCACAAGAAATCCGAAGAATGACTCCGATCCAACTCCGAAATAGTGTGAGCTATTATCTACGGAGTTACCCACGGCAAAATATAGAAAACCCAAGAAACTTGCTTCTCAAGAAAACTAAAAAATTCTGCCCGGAACTGTGTGCAACAAAGAAACTGCCGGCCGCCCCTTTTGTTGTTCGAACACCGGACAGTCCATTCTCTTCCCGGCCACGATCTACACGACCGCCCTCACGAATCACCGACCGGAGAAGAGATCGATGTGAGAAGCTATCGGATCAAGCACCCCGGGATTAAGAACAGCAGCCGGAAAATCGCGAGGAAAAACTGCAGCGAATAAAACTAAAACCAGCGGCGGTCGGCAGCTTCAAGAGAAATCCGGCAAGCAGCAGTTCCTATAATACGATGGGCTGAGTTTCTTTTCGAAGAAGAAAGCTATCCTAGTCGACTTCGAGCGAAAACTTGACGAGGAAGACAAAGTTCTCACTCTATACTAGACTTTCTCTCAATAGCCTTTTCTTGGCTCTCAAGTTTCTTAATTCTTTTCTTGCCCAATAAGTTGTATTTATAAGGAGCTTCTAAGGAGACCTAATGGGCTCTCGAGTTAGGCCTTTTAATTTGACTTTCGTTGACCGCTAAGTCTTTCCCGACTAGTCAACTCCAATCGACTCATTTGAATTAATTTATTAAACCCACTTTGTTAATTTAATTTAATCCACCCTTAGAATTAATTAATTCATATACAATTAATTTCTTAATTCACTTTTTCGATTAAATATTAATTAAACCTTTAGAATTAATTAATTCACCTTGTCGATTAGTCAAATGCATAATTAGTCGTACCACTAACTGACCAATTATGGAACTACCTCTCGAAAATGACTTTATATCGCGCCATTATATTTTATTCTATCTCAACACATTAAAGATCTGGCGCTCGTCTGTTTATCAATTTACTAACAAATTAATTCACCGACTTCTTGGTATCCGAGATTAGTACCACTCGTCCTTTTGATTATACCGAACATAAAGTTCACTGGCCGGGTTTAGTATAATAGACTTTACGAGCTCATCTCGGGAGCACCATCAACCCGGTGAACCGGTACGTGGATTCCTCTAACTAGCAATGGCACGTAAGAAGCTAAACACCGCATACCCAACCTACCGAGGTATAGGCCTCAATTGACCGCACTCTTTGGCAAATCAAAGCATCCAATATTCAACTCTCGCGCCCGTCCCAATCTCGGGATTGAGAGACAGAATACTAGGACCGAATTAACTACGCCGATCAGTATAAGTTAATTCTATCCAAATTTGGTCGTGCTCAATATGCCCCGGGCATATCCGTGTGATTTAAACTAGTTTAGATAAACTAATTTCCAAACCACACGATAACCTATACCGATAGTATGTTTAGACTATCTCGGTTACGAGCATACTTTTAATATATTAATACTTTAACCAATAACGGTATCTACTGTGTCTTTCCACACCCCGTTATCTAGTTCTATGATATAAAGGAACAAATTTATACCGAAACAAAATGATATGTCAACTCTGGATATTAGTTTTTGATACAAGCCTTAGCTTTTCTGTATTCAAAACTAACAGTCTCCCACTAATACTCAAAGCTATGCTAAGAAGTACAAAAACTGTCCAACCCGCTATTACACTGCTGTCATAATGAAATCTCCAGAACACCTTTAAGCTCACTCACATGGCTCCCTCAAGAATTTGACTCCCATGCCCTCCACATGTCTCTCAAAGACCTTTGGGGTCAATGGCTTGGTGAAAGGATATGCAAGGTTGTCATCTGATGCTATCTTAGCCACGATCATGTCTCCACTTTTTACGATATCTCGTATCAGGGGGTACTTACGCTCTATGTGTTTACTCGCCTTATGGGCTCGTGGTTCCCTTGTGTTAGCAACTGCACCATTGTTATCACAATAAAATGTGATAGACCTAGGCAACTCAGGAACCACATCTAAGTCCATCATGAAGCTCTTGAGCCATACAGTCTCTTTCGCTGCCTCTGACGAGGCAACGCACTCAGCCTCCATGGTGGAGTCCGCCATGCAGTTCTGCTTGACATTCCTCCATACTATGGCTCCATCTAATAGAGTAAACACAAACCCAGAGGTAGACTTAATATTGTCCAAATTACCTTGAAAGTCTGAATCTATATAACCCAATGGTACAAGCTCCTGCGCTCTATAAACTAGGACATAATCTCTCGTCCTGTGCAAGTACTTGAGAATGCATTTTACTGCCTCCCAGTGAGCCTTCCCAGGGTTACTCTGATATCTGCTAACCATGCCAACGGCAAAGCAAATATCAGGCCTCGTGCACAACATAGCATACATGAGGCTACCCACTGCAGAAGCATAGGGTACCGCCTTCATGGCATCTATCTCCTCAGCAGTCTTAGGACACTGCTCCTTAGACAAATGCACTCCATGCCTGAAAGGTAGTGAACCCTTATTGGAGTTCTGCATGTTAAAATGGGCCAAAATCGTGTCTATGTAGGTTGCCTTAGAGAGAGTCAGAGAACATCTGCTATGATCTCAAATAATCTTAATCCCAAGGATATGTCCAGCCTCTCCCAAATCCTTCATATCGAATTGCCTGGATAACCATGCCTTTACATCTGAAAACACCTTCTTACTGTTGCCAATAAGAAGGATGTCATCTACGTAAAGTACGAGGAACACCACCGTATCACCATCACGCCTGCGGTAAACACACTGCTCATCCGGACACTGAGTGAATCCATAGGACTGGATAACCTCATCAAAACGGATGTTCTAAGATCTGGATGCTTGCTTAAGTCCCTAAATGGACCTCCTAAGCCTGCATACCTTGCTCTTGGCCCTTAACAATGAAGGCCTCTGGTTGCTGCATAAAGATGGTCTCCTCAAGAATTCCATTAAGGAAAGCTGTCTTGACGTCCATTCTGCCAAATCTCATAATCTATATGAGCAGCTATGGCCAAGAGAATCCGGATTGACTTAAGCATAGCTACCGGGGAAAAAAGTCTCCTCATAATCGATCCCTTCTTTCTGAATATACCCCTTCGCCACAAGCCTAGCCTTGAAGGTCTCAACCCTCCCGTCAGATCCTGTCTTTCGCTTGTAAACCCATTTGCACCCAATAGGCCTAAACCCATCAGGATGGTCTACCAGCTCCCAGATTTGATTTGAGTCTATAGAACCCATCTCAGTAATCATCGCTCCCTGTCAAGAATCTGCATCTTTATCCTGGAGAGCCTCATTGTAGTTAACTGGGTCCGGTTCATGAGCACTAGAGATAAAGTCAGAAGACTCACCCAAACCCATGTACCTCTCAGGCTGTCTCACAACCCTCTCACTACGACGAGGCACAGCCTGTGCAAGAGCATCATCTGTGATAGTGTGTGCAGTCTCTTGTGGTGTGTCTTCCTGTACTTGTGCATCTGGAATAATAGACTGACTTCTAAGCTCTTCCAATACTACCTTGCTGCTTGACATGTGATCTAAAATATAGTCCTTCTCAAGAAATCTGGTATTGGTGCTGATCACCACCTTCTGATCCTGAAGACTATAAAATAAACCACCTCTCATTCCTTTGGGGTAGCCTATAAATAGCATATCCTTGGATCTCGCCTCTAACTTGCCTGAATCTGCCTCGAGCAGATGTGCTGGACAACCCCATATTCTGAGATGTCTCAGACTAGGCTTTCGCCCATTCTACAACTCTGATGGGGTCGAAAGCACAGACTTAGATGGCACAAGGTTGAGGATAAAAGACGCTGTCTCCAGGGCATAACCCCAAAACGAGATAGGCAACTCACTGTAACTCATCATCGATCTAACAATCTCCATAAGAGTCCTGTTCCTTCTCTCTGCTACACCATTCTGCTGGGGTGTGCCAGGTGCAGAAAACTGGGTCTGAATACCCTCATCTGACAAATAGGATCTAAATTCACTAGAGAGGTATTCACCACCACGATCAGATCACAGGGCCTTGATACTCTTACCCAGATGGTTCTCCACCTCTGCCTTGAATTCTCTGAACTTGCCAAAGCATTCAGACTTGTGGCACATCAGGTATATGTATCCATATCTAGACTAATCATCCGTGAAAGTCATGAAATACTCATAACCACCTCTAGCCTGAACTGACATAGGCCCACACACGTCAGAATGAATCAGCTCTAAAACCTCCTTGGCCTTAAAAGGCCTCTTGGTCATTTTACCCTCCAAGCAAGACTCACAGGTCGAATAGCTGTCAATATCTAGTAAGTCCAAAGACCCACTCTTGACCAACCTTTGAATCCTACTAAGGTTGATGTGACCTAGTCTCAGGTGCCAAAGATAAGTCTGATTCAAAGGGGAAGACTCTTTTCTCTTATTATGATTCGGTGATGAGCTACTAGTTTCTGTGTTTTGCATTACTGGGGAGTATGTCTTAATTAAAAACAAATTGTCAACCAATGTACCGGAACATATAAGTTTCTGGCCTTTTCTAATAAATATAGATCTATCAGAAAAAACACACTTATAACCATCCAAAATAAGTTTAGAAACTGAAAGTAAGTTCTTGCGAAAACTAGGTACATAAAGACAATCTCTCAACAATAAAGTAGAGTCTAAAAATAAAGACAAATAACTCCCACTTCAGCAACAGAAAATCTGGTACTATCCCCAAGGTAGACCTGCAACTCTCCCTCTCTAATCAGTCGGGTCACTTGGAACCCCTGCAAAGAATTACAAACATGATCAGTGGCTCCTGAATCCACACACCAAATATCTGTGGGAATCGCCGCTAAACACGTCTCAGTGACTAGGGAAAATTTACACATACCTCGAGGCTTTGGGCATTCATTCTTCCAATGTCCCGCTTTGCCACATCTAAAGCATTTGCCTTTCAGCTTCTGCTTCTTGGCAATGCCCGACTTGGGTCCATGATTAGCTCCTGCTTTCTGGCATATCTTTCTCTTTTGCTTCCTGGCTTTGGG
The DNA here is from genome assembly GCA_030378225.1 of Knoxia roxburghii. Lineage (NCBI taxonomy): Eukaryota > Viridiplantae > Streptophyta > Magnoliopsida > Gentianales > Rubiaceae > Knoxia > Knoxia roxburghii. Next base: position 34,559,017 of record CM059415.1, on the reverse strand, counting down.
CCCAGCAGAGGAACCTGAGGGACCAACAGTAGCCAAAGCTTGCTTCTTCTCTGCGAATAGGCTCTCAGCAGACACCAATGCAGTCATGAGCTCAGAAAGTGTATATGAGAGATTCCCCATATTATAGTTCAATCGAAACTGCTCAAAACTGGGAAGCAAGCTCTGGAGAATGATATCGACCTGGGTATCCCCATCAATGTCACCTCCTAATACCTCAATCTCATTGATGCAAGCAATCATTTGCAGCACGTGATCTCCCACTGAAGTGCCCTCAGCCATCTTAGCATTCATGAGTTTCCTCATAGCTGACTGCTTGGCTGCCCTGCCCTGATGTCCAAACGTATCCTTGAGGTTGAGCATCATATCGTAGGCTGAGGTCATCTGCTGATGCTGGTGCTGCAGTACACTTGACATAGAAGAAAAGATGTAGCACCTGGTCATCTCATCAGCCTTCTGCCACCTCGTATATGGCTCTCGCTGCTCAGGGGTGGCATCATCTCTGGGCTTAGGGGGACACTCCTCAGTAAGCACGTACTTGTAACCCTCAGCGGTAAGGACAATGTCCAGGTTACGTTTCCAGTCAATATAGTTTGGACCGGTGAGTTTGTTTTGGTTCAGAATGACAAATATTTCAAGTTTTAGTATACTTTTTTGAAAATATTGAAAATCCTCCAAAAACAAATATAATCTTCTATCGACATCTCTCACACCGGGATTAACGCATGTTACGATAGGTGAACGTCTACGCTAACCCACATTCGTTCGAGAAGAACCGAAGTTCATTAATTTCATTATCTGACCAACGATCTTACGATCAATGAAATTAATAATCGATAATTTTAGCCGTACCCGAAAATAGCTTAACCTCAACGGGAGGGATACTAAAAACAGTACACTAAGTGTATGCCATTACATGACTTCTAAGTTTGTTACTTAGGATACTAATGCGCCTCGAATGGCGAGGGTGTCGTAACTTTCTCCAATTATACTCACTATAGTCATCCCTTTAGAAATTCATTTCGGTGATATCCGTGGTTGAAAATTCATATGAACCCGTAATGGAGGCCTTGGGGATATTTACCAACCCGCTCCCACTTAGATTTTTAAGTTTAAGGATTTTTACATTTTAACATACAATATATCAACTATGGATATTCGCACCCATAAAACCGTTGGAGTTTTAATATGCGAATAATCTACCTTAGTTAATTGCACATTACCTTTTAATTTTAAAAACATTTTGGTTTGGTTTTCATTCATGCAAAATAAAACGAAAAACACACAATCAATGAAAAAGACATAAATACGGGAAATTAAACAAATAAAATTTCCCGACTATTATGGCCTTCTCTATCATTGATTCCTTGACGCCTCGGTGACACGTCCCGTCATGTCGCTCCCACTCGTTTGTTGGATTCCTCTCGATTCGCCCAGGTTTTCTCAGTTTTCTACGTAATTAGGAATCACCCAAAATTATGATAAACCAAAACCCGCGAATATAAGTTACACAAAATAACGTCTTCGTCATAGTACATAAATTCCTATATACAAAGGCATTTTTCTAGGAATTTAAAGACGACATGATTAGATCAAATCCTACTACAAGATTTTTCTAATCCTACACGGCTTCCAGCTCGTGGTTATTACTATTACAGAAATTCCCATTCAAAAACAATACAAGCCCGGACATGTCCCGGGGTTTATGAATGAAAAATAAATTTCTACCAATAACCACCTGTTTAAGCATTTCGACAAAAATAATAATGCCAAAATAAAGCCGTGTCATAAATCAAACAAGTATAAGACCGAAACCAATGCTCTGATACCAATTTGAAGGAAAACTGAACAAGCCCGGGCTAAATCGAAAACCTCACTTTCGTGCAATGCATTCCAGAATCTAAAGCTTTCTACCAAGCTCAGGCTCAAATTAGTTTACCCATGAATGGATCTTAGCTTATACTTATTTAATTTATTAATTGGGACACAAAAAATTAAATCTTTAATTAATGTGGAATATTAAAGATTCTACCTTTTGTAGCGAAGTCCCTTGCCTAAAGAAAAAATCCAATATTTGTTGCGATTACCACAAGAAATCCGAAGAATGACTCTTATCCAACTCCAAAATAGTGTGGGCTATTATCTATGGAGTTACCCACGGCAAAATATAGAAAACCCAAGAAACTTGCTTCTCAAGAAAACTAAAAAATTCTGCCCGGAACTGTGTGCAACAAAGAAACTGCCGGCCGCCCCTTTTGTTGTTCGAACAACAGACAGTCCATTCTCTTCCCGGCCATGATCTGCACGACCGCCCTCACGGATCTCTGACCGGAGAAGAGATAGACGTGAGAAGCTTTCAGATCAAGCACCCCGGGATCAGGAACTGCAGCCGAAAAATCGCGAGGAAAAACTGCAGCGAATAAAACTAAAACCAGCGGCGGTCGGCAGCTTCAACAGAAATCCGGCGAGCAGTAGTTCCTATAATACGATGGGCTGAGTTTCTTTTCGAAGAAGAAAGCTATCCTAGTCGACTTCGAGCAAAAATTTGACGAGGAAGACAAAGTTCTCACTCTAGACTAGAATTTCTCTCACTAGCCTTTTCTCGGCTCTCAAGTTTCTTAATTCTTTTCTTGCCCAATAAGTTGTATTTATAAGGAGCTTCTAAGGTGACCTAATGGGCTCTCGAGTTAGGCCTTTTAATTTGACTTTCATTGACCGCTAAGTCTTTCCCGACTAGTCAACTCCGATCGACCCATTTGAATTAATTTATTAAACCCACTTTGTTAATTTAATTTAATCAAACCCTTAGAATTAATTAATTCATATAGAATTAATTTCTTAATTCACTTTGTCGATGAAATATTAATTAAACCTTTAGGATTAATTAATTCACCTTGTCGATTAGTCAAATGCATAATTAGTCATACCACTAACGGATCAATTATGGAACTACCGCTCAAAAATGACTTTATATCGTGCCATTATATTTTATTCTATCTCCCCACATTAAAGATCTAGCGCTCGTCAGTTTATCAATTTACTGACAAATTAATTCACTGACTTCTTGGTATCCGAGATTAGTACCACTCGTCCTTTTTATTATACCAAACATAAAGTTCACCAGCCGGGTTTAGTATAATAGACTTTACGAGCTCATCTCAGGAGCACCATCAACCCGGCGAACCGGTACTTGGATTCCTCCAACTAGCAACGGCACGTAAGAAGCTAAACACCGCATACCTAACCTACCGAGGTATCGGCCTCAATTGACCGCACTCTTTGGCAAATCAAAGCATACAATATTCAACTCTCGCACCCGTCCCAATCTCGGGATTGAGAGACGGAATACTAGGACCGAATTGACTACGTCGATCAGTATAAGTCAATTCTATCCAATACTGGTCGTGCTCAATATGCCCCGGGCATATCCATGTGATTTAAACTAGTTTAGATAAACTAATTTCCAAACCACACGATAACCTATACCGATAGTATGTTCAGACTATCTTGGTTACGAGCATACTTTTAATATATCAATACTTTAACCAATAACGGTATCTACTGTTTCTTTCCACACCCTGTTATCTAGTTCTATGATATAAAGGAACAAATTTATACCAAAACAAAATGATATGTCAACTGTGGATATTAGTTTTTGATACAAGCCATAGATTTTCTGTATTCAAAACTAACAATAACGAGGTGTAGAAAAGCACAGTAGATCTCGTAATTGGTTAAAGTATTGATATATAAAAAGAATACTCATAACTGAGATAGTATGAACATAATATCGGTATAGGTTATCGTGTGATTTGGAAATTAGTATGTCTAGACTAATTAAATCATATGGATATGCCCGGGGCATATTGATCACGACCAGTTTGGATTGAATTAAATTGTACTTATCAGCATAGTTAATTCGATCCTAGTATTCTAATCTCTTAATCCCGAGATTGGGACGGGCGTGAGAGTTAGATATCATATGCTTTGATTTGCCAAAGGGTGCGGTCAATTGAGGCCTAAATCTTGGTAAGTTGGGTATGCGGTGTTTAGCTTATTCGTGTGCCGTTGCTAGTCGGAGGAATCCAAGTACCAGTTCACCGGGTTGATTGTGCTCCTGAGATGAGCTCGTAAGGTTTATTATACTAAACCCGGTCAGTGGATTTTATGTCTGGTATACTAAGAAAGTCGAGTGGTACTAATCTCGGATACCAAGAAATCAGTGAATTAATTTGTCAGTAAATTGATGAACCGATGAGCACTAGATCTTTGATGTGGGGAGATAGAAGAATAATAAAGTGAGCACGATGTAAAGTCATTTTTGAGCGGTAGTTCTATAATTGCTCCATTAGTGGTACGACTAATTATGCGTTTGACTAATCGACAAAGTGAATTAATTAATACTAAAGGTTTAATTAATGTTTAATTGACTAAGTGGATTAAGAAATTAATTCTAATTGAATTAATTAGTCCTAAAGGTTCGATTAAATTAAATTAACGAAGTGGGTTAAGTAATTAATTCAAAAGGCTCGATTGGAGTTGACTAGTCTAGGGAAGAATAACAGGACAACGAAAGTCAAACACTAATGCCCAATTCAAAAGCCCACTAGATCTCCTAAGGAGCTCCCTATAAATAGCTAATGTTAGGCACATTTGAAGACATTAGAAACCTAAGAGGCATTTTGCCTAGTGAGAGAAAGAGTGGTCTAGAGAGAGAACTTCTTCTCTTTCCTTGAAGTTTTCTTTCGAAGTCGACCAAGGATATTTATTTTTTGAGAATCCTCAAGCCCTGATCTTAGAAAACCCAAGTGGGCTTTCTGATTTGACGTCCGAAATTCTGCCGGCCGTCATTTTCTTGCCGCGCTGCCGTTGAATTTTTTGGCGTGAAGTCTGACCAAATTTTTGTTGAGTTTTGGGCAACAATTGTTAGTGGCTTTTGTTCCCTTTGTTGTGTTGATCCTTTGGCTCATTCATTCGGGTTTACCAAAGTCTAGATCTACGAGCAAAGGTCAATTCCTAAAGTGGGTTTTCATATTAGGATCAGTTCCCGGGCTAAATCTGTTTTTCAGATCTGTTGGATTCTTGAAATGGGTTTCTTTGGATTTCTTAGCCAGTGCCTTTAGCCACCTCATAGTTACTTTCCCACCCAAGTTCGAGGTTTTTAGAGTTATCCTTTGGATTCTGAGTGGATTTCGCTTTCCCGGAGTTTTGGTTTTCTATATTGCTTAGGACTTCGCTTCAAAGTTATAATCTTTAATCCTTCCACTTCAGTTAAAGATTTAATATTTGAGCATTGTTCTAATAAATTAAACTAGTATAAACCTAGATCCGTTTATATGAAATGAATTTGAGCCTGAGCCGAGTTGAAAGTCTCCGATTTTGGAATACATAGCACGAAAGTGAGATTTTCGATTTAGCCTGGGCTTATTCTATTTCCTTCAGTTTGATGACCTATGTTTGTTTTTGGCTTGATTAAATGTTTTTTATGCTTATTGAGGTATAGGTTGCATAATTCTAAGATTAATTCATGTTCATACATTTGAGATTTTGAGTTCAAAGCTTCACGAACATGTTTGATTTGTGTTTGGATGTTATGGAGTTGTGCATACTCATGTTTAAAACAATCATAGTGTTTAGCATGTTTTGCAACTTGTGAGTTATCAAATAGCTGATTGAAATGGATTTTTACATTTTTTACCTTTTTGGTTCAGACTGGAGCCAGGTGACCTGGAGGCACCAAGCCTACCGACCGCCTGGTGGGTATTTTGTAACCATTTAATTTCTTTTAAAATTCATTCCTTTATTTTCTAACTTGTAGATCATGACTAGAGTTAAGTGAAAGATTATCTGCTCAGGTCCGATTAAAAATTCAGTTTCGTGCTATGCATTCCAGAATCAAAATTCTTGACCAGGCCTAGACTCTAGCACAATCGCTATTCCAATCCTTGCTTGAAATAACATTGCGCAGGATCTTAGCTTCTACTTGTTCGATTTACCACGTAACAATAAATTCCTAATTAAAGCAAAAGTTTAAGAATTACCTCTTGAAGTGTGTACTTAGGGGATTCTCTTGTATGACTCTAGACAAGCTCGTACTTTGTGTGGGCAATGAACCAATGAACCAAACAAATCAGCAAAGAATTTGAACACCAAAATCACCTGAAGTAAACCTGCCACCTTCCGCGTGTGATTGCACGCGCTGCCAACACCTCTCCGCGCGCTGCTGGTGCCTTTGAAGAAATCCAGCCGGCGGTCTAGGGACTAATGCCACCGAGCACCGAGAAGAAAAAATTGACTTTAAGAAAGAAATTTTATTTCTTTCTCTAATCTTTCTCTCTCTAGTTTTCTTGTCTTGAAAACTTATGAATTGTGCATTCTAATTACCAACTCTCTATATATATATATTTATAGAATTACAAGAGAGAGCCCAAGTTAGCTTAGGATTGGCCTTCCTATTGGGTTTGTATTTTACTTCAATCCCGTTCCTGGACTTATTCACATCCAACTGACACAGGGATTCACTTATCCTCTATCTAGTTCCTGGTCTGATTCACAACCAACTGACACAAGGATTCATTTATCCTCAATCCAGTTCCTAGTCTGATTCACAACCAATTGAAACAATGATTAATTAATTACTTAAATAATTAAATCTACCTTTGCCAATTACCTAATACATAATTAATCGTATCACTAACGGATTAATTACGGCACTACTATCCTACACCAGAATTGCTTCCGGAACAACTAAATTAATTATTCTTTAACTGCCTACATCAAAGATATAGTGCTCATTAATTTATTTATTTACTGATAAATTAATTAATCAAATTTTTATAATCTGAGATTAGTACCACTCGACCTTTTTACTATACCAGACATAAGTCCACCAGCTGGATTTAGTATAATAAACATAACGAGCTTATCTCGGGAGCACCATCCCCATGGATGCACCAGTACATGGTTTCCTTTTGACAATCAACAGCACACCAAGCAACTAAACACGCGCGTCACCCAACCTACTGAGACTATTGGTCACAAATGACCTCACTCGTGGTAGATTAAAGTATACTATGTCTAATCCTCATGCCTGCTCAAGTCTAGGGATTTAGAGATAGAATACTATGAATGAATAGTCTATTAAATTAGTACAAGATAATTCGTCATAAATGGTCAAGTTCAATACGCCCCGGGCATATCTAAATGATTCTATTAGTTTAGACAAACCACTTTTTGAATCATATAATAACCTAAACTGACAGTGTGTCCAAAACTATCACGGTTACGAACCTCATTTATATATTATGTCTTTTAACCAATGATGATATCTACTGTGTCAGACCAGACACATCATCATCTAATTACATAATATAAATGGACAATAAACAATTTAACTAAAACATTTAATCGATAAAACTAGGAAATAGTTTAATACAAGCAAAGCTTTAGTATTTAAACCCAACATTAAGAACGCTAGAAATAGAGTAGAAGAGGCTTCTACAAGTAGGCCTATTACTAAGGAGAGACACACTTCCTCGTTTGGGGATTTATTTGAAAGTGAGAATAGTGGTAACGAAAGAGATAGTGAAGTTGAAAGAGAGAGTGAAATAAAGGTACCGGCTTCTATCCCTGCTAGCGAGGAGTCTCAACCGGCCAGGAGATCTGACGTGACTCCAAAATATATATTTTTATGACCTAAAATCATGCATATTTAGCTTACTTTTAGTTAGTTTTCAATGATTATGATATCTTTTATGATATTTCAATGCACTTATGGTTGGATTTGCATGATCTTGTAGTAAACAACTATGTTGGAGATTTTTGGAAGAAACTTAAAGACTTTTGCTGGAAAAAGAAAGAAAACAAAAAGAAATGGAGCTTAAATAGAAGAATTTGGAAAAGAGCAAAAAGTGAGCAGAAGAGTCCAAGACCGGAGACATACAGTCGTTGGCCCCTGCACGCCACTGACCTCGGCGTCTACTCGGAGCCGCTCTTAGCTATGGCCCGGAAACCAGTACTGAATGTTCCAAATTACCTTTAGCGTGTTTAAAAATGTATTTTACCATTTTGGCCCTCAGACCTCTTCCTTAATGGCCAAGGCCCTTTGTAAAACACATACTTTCACACTTTAGTAAGTTTTCTTGTAAAGATTAGCTTAGTGGAGAAGATACACACTTCTACACCTTTCTCTTCACACATTAGATGAATTATCTTAGAACTATGATGTTCTAAGTAGATTATAGGGAATTCTACCCCTCTAAGTGATAGAGGGTAGTAGATTTCCAAAGATGTTGGACAAAAACTATGGATTTAATGGTGACAGATTGTTTATGAGAATTTTTTTCCAGAATTGGGTGGTTCTGTCATGTTTTGTTGATAAAACCTTCACCTTTTCTATTGTATTAAGTTCTATCATGAGTGATTACCCATTTCCTTTGTGATTTTGTTCTCTTCAATGGTTTTCTATGCATATTGATAAGTGGGTTTCATGCAAATGAGTTATTTCTGAAATAGTTGTATTGATTTTCCTTTGTTATAATTATGTGAGGTTGAATCTACTCATTGTGTATAGAATGGATGGTTTCCTAACTTTTATATGTATTTGATTTAGGCTAATTATGTTTTCTTGTGTTGTAAGCTCAATTGACTCTAGATCTATCTACTATATACCTTAGTGAACTTCCATTATCTTGAGGTAAATATGTAGAGGATTGATAGTAGGATAGGATTGACTGTGGGGCTAGTTACCATATAGTAGCTTCTTCGAATTATTTTCTTAGAAATACGGATATTTCCTCTCGTCCTGTGCATCTTCCTGATGGTACTGTGTATATGGCTTCTAAAGTAGGAATAATCCAACTAAGTCCTTCTATGATTTCATATGACGTGCTCTACGTTCCCAGTCTCAAGTGCAATCTCATTTTATTATCACAATTGTTGGAGCAGTTTGATCCCACTGCTCAGTTCACTAACCATTTTTGTATTATTTTGGATCGCATTTTGATGACGTTGATTGGAGTAGGTGAGCAGGTGAGGGGACTGTACTTCTTTCGTGGGATAGTGTCTGCTGCATGGTTGTGGTGCCCGTTATTTTTGACTACTTTTGATGATTGTTCACGTGCTACATGGTTGTACCTACTGCGTGACAAAACAGAAGTGTCTGCTCGCTTATGTCAATTTTTTGCAATGATTAGTCGATACTTTGGAAAATTGGTCAAAACACTCCGAAGTGATAATAGATCAGAGTTTGTGAGTTTGAGTAGATATTTTACTGAACAGGGTATTATTCATGAAACTTCTTGTGCTGGCACACATCAAAAAAATAGTCGTATTGAAGACAAACATCGACACATTATGAATGTTGCATGAGCACTACTCTTTCAAGCCAACTTACCATTGAAATTTTTGGGTCAAAGTGTTTTGACTGCAGCCTACCTTATTAGTCGCACGCCCACACCTGTTCTTAATGGTATTACTCTGTTTGAATGTCTGTATGGAAAGGCACCTTCCATGCAACATCTTTGTGTCTTTGGATATCTATTATATTTCTATAACAGAGATCACAAAGGAGATAAATTTTCAAGCCAAAACCGTCATTGCATCTTTCTTGGTTATCCTTTTTGCAATAAAGGTTGATAGGTTTATAATTTGGAAATGATGACCTTCTTAGTGTCTCGTGAAGTGACCTTCTGTGAAAATCACTTATCGTTTGGCACTACAGAGACCGCCCCAAAGTCTACTATCGTGGCACCTCGTTCAGTCGTTATTCTGATGAACATGATGATCCTGTGTCTTTTGAGACTTCTACTGAACCGGTTAAGGACTCACCGGTTATGTCATCACCTCCTGTTGAACATCTTGGACAGGGAATTTCACTCGTCTTCGTGAATAAGTCACTAATAAGTCTCACCACCACCGCGCTTCCCTACTCATCTGCTCCGTCAGTTTCCTCAGGTACTCATTCTTCTTTGTCTCATCATGTTGACTATAGTTCATTTTCTGATCAGCAAAGGGTTTTCTTGGCTGCCCTCACTACGAGGGTTGAGCTTACTTCCTTTTAGGATATTATCATCGATCCCAACCAGCGTGGAACTATGCAATCATAGATTGCTGCACTTGAGGCTAATCGAACTTGGTCTATTACTACTCTTCCTCATCGTAAACAAGCTCTTGGATGCAAATGGATTTTCAAACTCAAATATAAGTTTGATGGTACTGTAGAAAGGCATAAAGCCCATCTGGTGATTTTAGGCAACAATCAAGTTAAAGGAATTGACTACACTAAGACATTTTCTCCTGTCGCAAAAATGGTTACAATTCGCACATTCCTCGCAGTAGCAGCAGCTCGACACTAGGAATTGTACCAAATAGATGTTTATAATGCCTTTCTCCACGGTGATTTGGGTGAGGAAGTTTACATGAAAATTCCTCCTGGTTTTCACTCTTCTGCTTATTGTCAGGTCTATCGTCTTTATCATCTCTGTATGGTCTCAATAGGCTCCTCGCTATTGGTTTGGAAAATTGGCCAGAGCTCTTCGACAATATGGTTTTGTTCAATCTTCTGCCGACTATTCCCTATTTACTTGGTGTTGGGCTCATATACAACTTCATGTCCTTGTATATATGGATGACCTTGTAACGGGTTTGCTCATTCAGGAAAAAAGCCAACGATGACAATGAAGCTGCCAAGTTGAGCTGCCTCTTGAAAAAGACCCAAGTTGTGTCCCGACCTTTCGAACTATTCTCTCCACTATTTTTCAAAGCATGAATTGAAGTTGCGGAATCGCTCAACTCAAGAAAATGCACTATTGTTTAACCCTCTTTGTGCAAAAATTATATTCAGAGGATCAGTGATGGTTTATGATCAATTTTAGTCAAGCATGAAAAGGCTTAATAGTCCAACCTAAACTATTTAAACCAACAAAAAAATTTGTGGCTTCCTCCCAAGGACAACACACGATCTCGCAAGATCACTCAAAGAGATTTTAATGAGTTAACAACTCAACAATTTTGAAAATCAATGGTAAAACATCTATCAAATTCATGTATAGGGGTTTCCTATTTATAGGCAATTACAAGATATCTTTTCCTTTTCTAAAAAGGTAATCTTCAATCTTAGTGAGAGAAAGATTGCAAAAAATAAAGTCCTAATCTAACTCTAGTTGGCTTTATGAATTCCGCCACTTGGAGTTGTACTACATGACAAATTAATATCCTACTATAGAAGGGAAAAATCTATCTATCATAGTTGTAATATGATAAACTTACAAAACCTTCTAGACTAAGGAAAAGTAAAAGACAACCCTACTAGGAAGAGATTTTCCTAGTCACAGATGGGCTTAGGGAATGTCTTGGTGATGTGCTCTTGTTGTTGTAAAAGTCAAGGGTGAACACTTCAACATAAATTATAAATAAACAAAACTAAATACCAAAACTATAGTACTTAAGGTTTTGTTCCCATGAAAAAGTTGTCTTGATTGAAGTATTGTTGAGTTCAAATCCTTACTTACCACGATTTTAGTAGTTTATACTAGGGCTGTCAATTTCTGACACAACCCGTGAACCCGTCACGACCCAACACGGAAAAAAACTAGGTTGGGTTGAGATTTTCAACCCGTTCATTAAATGGGTCGGGTTAGACCCAACCTGTTGAATAAGTGCGTTGGGTTGGGTCAACCCAACGGGTTAACAGGTAACCCGCCAAAAAATTAATTTTTTTTTGAAAAAAATTTATGAGAAGAAAAACTTAATTAATTTTTGTTTGCTGCCCAACCGTCTCTCACATAGTCAGACACTCACTTTTTTGTGCGGTTGGAGATTTTATAAGTATATATTTATTTTATGTTTGATCTTTTAAAGTAATTTTTATAATTTATTGATTAGATGATGATTTGGTATTATTTACGATTAAGTAAATTATTTTTATATCTTTCTTTGTTTCTTTATTTTTTTATATCTGCGATAATGTGAGTATGATGTCTGAACTAAATTCAAAGGCGTGAATTTCATGCGAAATTAAAGAAATCTAATTAACAATGAAAACACAATGACCAATGTGTAGTGTACAAGTGAATTAATTATGGTTAAACATTGACATTGTTACTTAATGTGTAAAAATGAGTAATTTAACTATAAATTTTAACAATTTAAAATTATATTTATTTTTTGAAGCAAAAATTAGACTTGTTAACAGCATGAAACAGGCCTTATAGGAATACTTTTTATTAGTAATGATTGTAATGTATATTTAATTCCAGAATTGTAAAAATTGATGATAGTAAATGCTTTATATTGCTCAAAAAATAATTAAAATATGTTAGGTGGGTCGGCGGGTTGACAGGTTGGCGGGTTAAACTGGTTAAACGGATGACCTGTTTAATTAAATGGGTTAGAAGGGTTGGGTTGGGTTGACCTGTATATTAATAAGGTTGGGTTGGGTTCATATTCTTAACCCATTTAATAAACGGGTTGGGTAAACCCAACCCGTTTTTTCACAGGTTTGGTTGACCCAACCCATTTACATCGGGTCAACCCGTTTTGCCAGCCCTAGGTTATACTCCTAAGAATCTAACAAAACAAGGGGCAAAATAGTAATTTTGAGTGTGTCATGAAAGTAACGAAACAAATTAAAATAAAAGATTATATGGGTAAAAAGCGAGAAATCACACCACCTCAAGATCCAAATGGCTATTGATAAGCAAATAACATGCAAATGTCCAACAATATGACAATACCTCTCATGTATTTCCACAAAAGGACTAAAATAGCCAATAATAGAAATAGAGTCATCAATCCTCTTCTATTATCAATCCTCTGCACATTCACATTAAGTCAATTGAAGTTACCAACTTACATAACAAATTGGTATAGAGACAACCAAACCTGCGACACAAGAAATCTCAGTTGATGTACATCGAAATGTCCAAAGAAGTTAATAATCAGAAATTCAGCAAGTAAATGAGTAGATTCAACAAATATCCAATACTAATGCAAAATCAATTCATCAGGACAAGAATGACTTCATTTGCATGAAACCCACTTAACAATATGCATAAATATCCACAAAAGGACTAAAATAGCCAATAATAGAAATAGAGTCATCAATCCTCTTCTATTATCAATCCTCTGCACATTCACATTAAGTCAATTGAAGTTACCAACTTACATAACAAATTGGTATAGAGACAACCAAACCTGCGACACAAGAAATCTCAGTTGATGTACATCGAAATGTCCAAAGAAGTTAATAATCAGAAATTCAGCAAGTAAATGAGTAGATTCAACAAATATCCAATACTAATGCAAAATCAATTCATCAGGACAAGAATGACTTCATTTGCATGAAACCCACTTAACAATATGCATAAATAACCATAGTAGAGAAAAAAATTAACATGGATATGCATAATTCCTCATTTAATGACTCCATTCATAAGCAAAGGTATGGCCTTTCTCAACAATAAAGGATAAAACACTTCCAACTCTTTAATTCAACCATTAAAGATCCATCCACTTTATTGAATCCATGAATTTTCCCTACATATATGGAAATCCACTACCTTCTATCACTTAGAAGGGTAGAATTTCCTTGAATCTACTTAGAACATGGTTGTTCTAAAAGAATTCATCTAGTGTGTGTGAAAAGGTGTAGAAGTGTGTGTTTTCTCCACTAAGGTAATTTCTACAAAAAACATACTAAAGTGTGATAGTATGTGTCTTTACAAGAGGCCTTGGCCATTAAGAAATGTGTCAGAAGGCTAATTTTGGAAAATCATAATTTAAAACACGCGAAGGGTAAATTTGAACATTCAGCAATGATTTTTGGGCAACGACGAGGCGCGACGCCTATCGGACGCGAGGTTGGCGGCGTACAGGCACCAGCGCTTATGTGTCACCTATCTCGATCTCTTCAGCTCTTTGTGCTTTTTCTGAATTCATCTTTTTAACCTCCAATTCTTCATGTTTTCTTCCTTTTTCCAGCAAAAGTCTTTAAGTTTCTTCCAAAATCTCCAACATAACTTTTTACTACAAGATCATGCATGTCCAATTATAAGTGCATTGAAAACTCATAAAAGATATCATAATCATTAAAAATCAACTAAAAGTAAGCTAAATATGCATGATCTTGGGTTATAAAAAGGTATATTTTGGAGTCAGGTTATTGGGCTTTGTAGTTAAGCCTTTAACTCCTTAACCCAATCTTCAACCATTATTCTTGGGCTCTAGTCCACATCTACACTACATCTGCAAGTCCATTATCAAACAATCTCGTGACGTTAGTGGGCTTGGGCCTCGTGGTTTGTAGATGGGTTTTGGGCCTATTGTTGGGCTTATTCGATCACAAGCTGCATGGCTTGTTGCACCTTCTTTGTCCTAAATCTTTTTATAGGCCTAAAAATATCAACTAATGGATCTCTCTTGAGGCTATTTTGATCCACAGTTAGGGTTTCCATGGGCTCCCATGGGGAAATTCGTAACTAGGCATGTCCTGAATTTTGAACATACATATTGATGTCATGTGATATATGTTCAAGCCTGTTTGAAAGGCTTGACCCATATATTGGCCGAAGTGTCTTTTAGCATGAAAAATCTTTGGTTTAGGCTCATTTTAGGCTGCAATTCCACCTGTGAATATTTTGGGCTTCATCAGTTGGAAGATAAATATCAACCATGGTCCATGATGATCCTAGGTTCACATAACCCTGTTAATTCGGGTAATGACCCAGCTGCTATCTCTTCTGACGGATTATCTTTTTCGGAATTCAAATCAACATGAAAGCAAAGCTGACAAGTTGGATGCTACATGAACAAGACCCTTTTGTTGGCGAATCTTTCTCGTCTATTCCTTCCTATTATCTCCACAAGCATGAATTGAAGCGACGAAATCGCTTAATTGAAGAAAACGCACTGTGACTTTAACCTCTTTGTGCGAAAATTATATCCGAGGGTGATAGTTTGGAATGATTTTAGTGCATACATGAAAATGGTTTTATATTCCAAAGATTCAACTATAACTAACGAAAAGGGTGTAAGTTTCCTCACAAAGACAACACACGATCTCGCAGGATCACTCAAAGTGATTTTAGGGGTGAGTTAGCAACTCAGGGGAATTTCACACGAAATTTTGTAGGTAAAATCAATCTATTAATCTAAAAAATATGGGGGTCTATTTATAGGCAATTACAAGTCTTCTCTTCCTATTCTAAAAAGGTAACCTCAAAACCTAGTGATTTAGAGATTATGAAACAAAAGTCCTAATAAAACTCTAAAAGGCTTATATTTTCGGCCAATTAGAGATGTAGTACAAAACAAATAAAACTCCTTATTAGAAGGAGAAAACTCCATCTATACTAGTTGAATTAGAATAGACTTACAAAACCTTCCAAAACTAAGAAAGTAAAACAAACATAATCCTAGTAGGAAGAGACTTGATTTTCTCAGCTTGTATATTCAAGTCCATTATCAAATAATCTTGTGACGTTAATGGGCTTGGGCCTGTTGGGCCTGGGACTTGATCTTGAACTTTGAAGCTGGACTTATCCAATCATCTTCTGGGCTCTCGATCTAGTAGCTGGTCCTACATATGAGGCTTGTGGATCTCTGACACAGAGTTTTTGACCTACAACCGGGCTCACTGAGCCAGAACTTATGCTGGAGGAACTCTCTTGAGATTTCTATTATGCCAACTACTTTAGTGTGGAAGAAGAACTGGCATGATTGCTGGTTCTTCTTTTGAAGCAGAGTCTACCGCCATGATATTCACAGCTTCTTTCTTCAAGCATTACCTTAGTCGTTGCTTTCATATGAAAGATCTTGGAATCCTTAAGTACTTCTTTGGCATCAAGGTTGCTCAAAATTCCTCTGGCCTTTTTCTCTATCAACAATAATATGCTCTTGACATTATCTCCGAGATGGGTCTTCTCGGTGCTAAACCAGTCGACTTTCCATTGGATCCTAATCATCATCTTCCTTTGGCTGAGGGTGATCCTCTTCCTGATCATGATAGATATCAGTGCTTGGTTGGTCATCTTATTTACCTTGCTGTTACCAGACCTGAACTTTCATACTGTGTTCACATCCTTGCTCAGTTCATGTAGAAACCAGTTCAAGCTCATTAGGATGCTGCTATCTGGTATTTAAAATGAAATCTCGGTCAAGGTATTCTTCTCAAATCAAATTCTGATCTTCAACTTTATGCCTAGTGCGACTGTCACTGGGCTAGCTGTCCCCTTACTAGGCGATCTCTCACTGGTTGGATAATTCAAATTGGTTATTCTCCAATTTCCTGGCGCCCCAAGAAACAACGGACTATTTCCAGATCCTCTGCTGAGGTTGAATATTATGCTATGGCTTCCACCACATGCTAACTCAAATGGTTGCAATCTCTTATTCGCAGACTTTGTGTAGCCCATAGCCAGCTTATGCGCCTCTACTGTGACAATCAGGCGGCCCTGCACATCATTTCCAAGCCGGTCTTTCATGAACGGACCAAACATATCAAGATCTATTATCGCTTCTTTCGTGATGCATTTCTTCAACATGTTATTGCCCCCGACAATGTCCCATCTCGTGATCAATTGGCAGATATCCTCACCAAAGCAGTTAGAAAATGCAAGTTCAATGAATTTTTCATCAAGTTGGGCATTCGCAATCCTCACGCTCCAACTTGAGGGGGTGTTAAGGAACTATATGTAATTACGGCTGATTGATTTGTACATATTTTAGTATTATACACTAGCCTAAATTAGATGATTATAATTAGCCAATAATTAGGTGGATGATTTGTATACCATATATTGTACAACATCTTTGTACTATAAATCAGGCTAATTGCTCTTGACATGGCAACACAAATACAGTTCAAAATATTCTCTTCTTGTTCTGTAATGTATTAATGATGTTATATTCATGTTTTTTTTCAAATAATGCTCTATTACTCTGAAATATGATATATATATATATAAATGTTTTCCGTGAGGTATTGATACTTTCATGTGAAATTGGTTGCTTCTGATTCCTTCGCGCTGCTTCCTCCCCGCTGTTGGACATCGGAGTAGTTATTTTTGGACGTAGCGGGACCTTGCAGTAGGTGTTATGAGACGTTGGAGTATGTTTCTGTGAAAGATTCAACTTAAATTCACATGTTTAGATGTAAACGTTTGAGTACTTGTTATGGGTCGTAGTGGGACGTTGCAGTAGATGTTATGAGACGTTGGAGTATTTCTATGTGAAAAATTCATATTAAATTCGCATGCCTCGATATAGATGCTGGAGTAGTTGTTATTGGACGTAGTGAGACATTACAATAGGGGTTATCAGACGTTGGAGTATGTCTCTGCGAAAAATTCAGTTTAAATTTACATGTAGACTTTGGAGCAGTTGTTATGGGACGTAGTGGGACGTTAGAGTAGGTTTTTGGAGACGTTGGAGTATGTCTCTATGAAAAATTCAGCTTAAATACAAAACAACAATATCTGAACGTCTAAAATATAAAGCAACGTCTCTGCGAGAGAAAAATAAAAGACGCGCGCGTTGGCAAAACTTACTATATTTAGTAGGTGTACAGCTGTCATGCGAAATTTAATATATATAGTAGTAGGTATATGTACCTAGTTCGTACCGGATATAATTTGCGTGTGAGGTATGCACCCCACCTTTTTCTTGTTCGTTCAAAACACCAACGGCACCCTGGACCATTGCTGCTGACCATAACCTACGGCTTCCTAGCCCAACGGTTGAACTTCTTTTCTCAATTTAATTTTTGTAGTTGAATTAATTAGGCTTTTCCTGAATGTGAGTTACCTTTTATTTTGGGCTGATCCTTACCTAACTAGTGTAAACAATGAGATTTTTAATTTTTTTGTTTTTCCCTGGACCTGACGGAACTAATGAGGGAGATAAGAGTGGGGTTTCCTTTAATTGTGTTAAATGGGTCGATTATTGTATTAGTACTCACAGTTAGTAGAGAAAAGAAAAGGAAACGGGTTTTTATTTTAGATAGTTATTTATTTGATTTGATTTGAGAAAAGAAGGAGAGGGGCAGCGGTGGAGGGGAGGGGAGAGGGGAGAAAGGACAGAGACGGGGAAGAGAATGGGGGGGGGGGGGGGGGGGGGGGGGAGAAGAAGAATAAGGAGAGGGGCAGCGGAGAGGGGAGAGAGGGGTAAGGAAAGAGAGGGTAAATATTTTAAAGGTTAAAAATATATATTTTATTAAGATAAAAATATCTATAGTCGAGATAAATAAAAATGGGTTTTGATTAAAATATTTTAAATATGTAATGTAATAGACAAAAAACCTGTGTTATTTTTATTTTTGATAAAAATCTCATTTTTTTAATATGTAATGGATCAAAGGTGAAGTTTAATCTTATTTTTACCCTCAATACATTAACTTTGCCCTCCGTCAACGGTGAGATTTGTTTTTGTTTTTTTTTTTTTTTCCATTTTTCTTCTTCTCTACTCTCATCCTCATTCTCCCCAACCAAAAAAAAATGGAAACTAACCCATTATATCATCTTCCAATAGAATGAGCAACAAATGATTTTTTTGCTCCCCAATATAGAACGTAATTAAGAATTCCTAACCTAAGATTTGAGATTAATTTTTTGGAATTCAGGCGTATATGATGCCGATGCAGCAGCTCGTTGACAACGTCCTCGCTATTATTAATTGTTGGAAATAAGAGGAAATAGTGTGTGAATGACGAAATGGTTAAGAAATCGAAACGCTCGTAGACTAAATGTCTGGCCTGATCAATCGGCGTTTTCCTTCATTTCTGGATTCAAATTTTTCCAAATTAATATTTTTCATTAATGAGACTTTAAACTGATTAATGGCTCCACGATAAATGGCTGTCAGTTTAATTCGAATGTAAAGGCTGAAAATTATATTGGCTTGGTGGAGTAAAGGCTATGTTGAAAACGTTTGGATTAATTTCCAAAACGCTTTGATTAAATTGCCACTAAAACGTTTTGATGCTTCAGGCTTTGTAATGCCTTGTTTTCATTGCTAAATTATTATAATGATTTATTACAATAATAATAGGCAATTTGAATACACAAACATGAAGCAAAACATCTGGCTTAATGATGTGCTAAAAATACAACACTAATAATATTCCTTTTCTGCACACTTTAGGACCACAAAATCCTGCCGTGTAGTAAGAAAGGTATCGAATCCACATGGAGTACTAAACACTTATGTATCTTATCAATTGATGCATGCAATTGACAAACGACAGACTGAGGTATTTTAACAATCACAAAAGAGAGAATTAACAGAAAAGATAAATTGATGGGATTTGAGGTGGTGATTTAACCGCACTCACTCTCAGCTAGTGTTCTTACTATATTGGTTTCTCGTTTTTCCCTGGACCTTAGGCCTGCTCATTAATTAGTTTCAGTTTCAACTCACTTTTCTACCCCTGCTCATATCTGACGGAGTGCTACAAAGGGAGAAGATAGACACCTCCAATTGATTCTTACAAAAGAAAATAAATCTTATTTATCAAGCACAAAAGAGGAAACCGGCTACCAAATTAAAGGGGTTCAGGTCAACAAAAGCAAAATGATACACCAATATACACAAAGAACCAAAGAAATTCTGATACAACTACACTCTGAGCATATAGAGAACAAATCAACTTGTGGTTCCTCGCACAAGACCTATCACACTTACTAGGGGCATGATCTCTCACCGAGTTGAGATGTAGAACAAAGAAGCGGCTCCGATCGAGTGTAATGGCACCCGATTCCACCTAAGCTGAAGAGATCCAGGATTAAATCCTTATGAAGTGCTTAGAACAACATTGTTCTAAGCTGCATCGCCATTCTTCTAAAAACCCTAGCTACCCGCAAGAGAAGAGTGTTGTCGGCTTCAACAAAGAATGAAACGAAAACAAAAATTGCCCTTAGGACTTGTCCTTATGGTATTTATACCATTTAAAAATTAGGTTTGAAAATATATAACAACAGCAGGGGTGAAATGGTCTTTCCAGCGGCACAAGGCTTTCTATGTTGACTCCAAAAGTCCAGCACTGACCCATTCGCTTGCTCAACTCTCATCTGCATCATTCGACTGTATTTCCAATGAAAAAGTGTCAAACCCGAACCTAAGCCTGCATTTCCCATATAACACATAATAAGACTTTAAGCTACACAAGAGTAAACAAAACTCTATCCAATTGTCATGAATCATATGAGAAATGCTATAAAAATATATATGTAACTTCAGGTTACATCACTCCCCCATACTAAAGTCTTGCTTATCCTCAAGTAAAGTTTTAAATAACCAAAAGAAATCTAACACAGCTGATCACAATTCTCAATCCAGTGTTTTCAAGTCTCAAAGCATCAATTGATAAAACATGTAAATAGTCAATGTCTATATGTCAGTTTAATCAAAACATGGTAATTCAGCTGCAAGTTGAATGACAGATTAGAACGTTTTCTGTCCAAAGCATGCTCACTAGTAAGCTTAAGAGAGCTTCCCTCTTTTCAGGAGATTGTACAAATATGTAAACTCTCATATTTATGTTTACATGATGCAGCCATAGGCTTGGGGAAAGATCACACCTCCACACTGATTCTGAACACAAAGTACTAATCTATAGGACTTAGGCTAAAGGTTACAGGGTCAAGGGTAAAAACAAAGTCAAGGCTTGAAGGCTAGAGCTTGGAAATCCTTAATGCTTAATCCTGATTCCAGTTCATGCATTAAACTTATCTTAGACTCTCCTAATGATGCTTAATAAGGGTTTAGGACTTTAAGGTCCCTCACTTCCTTCTATGACAGAAAATATTTTATGTTATTAATATTAAATATATATGTTTTACTTCTGAAAGTTCAGAGCTTTGAGGTCCCTCACTTCTTCCAATTTCTGCTATTCTTATTTACTGTCTTTAGCCATTAAGAGTCCATTTTACTAAAAACTACTGCTTAAATCCGAATCAAACATTATGGAAAGGTCAAAACAGAAGGAATGGCACAAAAATAGAATAGGTTTTAAGTTTAATCCTGTTAGCTACCAAGCAAAATCGACTTAAGGCTCAAATTGGTTAGTCCTAAGGATTATATACATCTTAACTAGCCACAAAGGAAGATAACAGGATTACTAATGCCTACTTCATTTTAATACTCTTGTCCAAAATCAAGCAACAACATGCATGCTATCCCAAGTTCTATATTCTCGATATAAACACATGTTATTCACACAACAACAAAAAGTAATCTACAAAGATGCTCACCACTAGCTAAAATATGCTCACTAATGAAAGTTGTGTTTACTACTTTGAAAGGAAACCACTCCATCAATCATTTAACAAGCAGCATCAGTCCATCTAAAGCTATTCAGTCACATAAAACATCAACTAATTACCTCAAAACAGATGCTCTGAATTTTTGATGTGAACATCAAGGCAGTAGACTCTCATTCAGAAGAAACCAGCAATCAGTGCCAGTTCTTACTTCACTGCATAGCATCTGACACAAAACATAGCTCAGGAAAGCCAAATTTGCGCAAGAATTAGCTCACAAAGCTGCTCAGTGGGTCAAAAACTCATTCTGAGTGAACCACGTGTTGAGTATGTTGGACCAGTTACTAGATCGAGAGCACAGAAGATGATTGGATTGAGTCCAGCTTTAAAGTTCAAGATCAAGTCTAAGACCCAACAACAGGCCTAAGCCCATCTACAAATTTGGAAGCCCAAACCCATCAACGTTTCGAGATTATTTGATAATGGACGTACAGATGGAATGTAGATGAGAAATAAAGCCTAAAGATAACAGTTGAAGTTTTGATTAAGGAAGCATGAAGCCCAAGTCGAAATCCAAGCTCCCCCTAATCCAACTGAAGCTTGGAAATACAAGTCTCTACAAATTGTAATTACGATTATGTTTTCTTTTTTACTTTCATAGTATGAGAAAGTTTTAGAAGTGTATCTTATTTGAAATAGGATATGCTGAGTTTTCCCTTCTTGATTAGGATTTTAATTATTGTATGTTTTTATCTCTTTTTGGCCGAATTTCTTAGCCAATCAGAGTAGTATTATGTTTTTTTTTTTGTTTTGTTTCCTAATATATAAATTACTTGGATTTGAGATTACCTTTTTAGAATAGAAGGAGAAGACTTGTAATTGCCTATAAATCGGCCTTTACATTTCGAGACATAATACATTATTTTTTGCCATAGAAATTTTGAAAATTGTGAGTTGCTAACTAAGTCTAAAATTTATTTGAGTGGTCTTGCGAGATCGTGAGTTGTCCATGAGGGGAAACTTACAAACCCTTGTTTTCGTTCGTTATAGTAGAATGGTTGGACTATAGAACCATGATCATGTGTTGACTAAAATCATCATAAACCATCACCCATCCTATGTTAAGAGTTTTGCACAAAGAGGTTGAAATAAGAGTGCGTTTTCTTGAGTTGAGCGATTCTACCACTTCAATTCATAGTTGTGGAGATAATATGAAGGAATAGATAAAAAGGATCCGTTAACATTTGGGTTTTGTTCGTTAGAAACTAGCTTGTCAACACCGCTTTCACATTGAATTGAATTCTGACCAAGATTACCTGTCAAAGAATTTTGGTCAGAATTCAATTCAACATGAAAGTGGTGACCTAAATGTTAACGGACCTTTCTCGTCTATTCCATCCTATTATATCCACAAGTATGAATTGAAACGGCGGAATCGCTCAATTCAATTTTACAAACAATCTTTGAGAAAAACACCACTGGAGTTATTATAGAATTCTAACACAGGATCAGCTATGAAGATTTCAGCAATGCAATGGTTCAGAAAGACTTACCTGGAGGCATAAGAAAAGTAAGCTACCAGTATCATCAATGTAGACCATAGCCACAAGAAAGTGTTTTTAAGACAAAATTCACAAAATTTGCCACTGGAACACACATGCACCCCCCCACTTACTCATATTATTGGAAAGTCCTTACTCAAGTTAGGGATAAACCTACTCTATATCTTTACAAAGTAATTACTAATTGATTCAAGAAGAACCATTGGAAAGCACAATTAGAACCCCCTGTATGGTTGGATAGCATTCTCCAGTGTTTTTGAATAGTTCTCTTGATATCAATTTCAAAAGATTACTGCAAACCTTAGTCGTACGAACTTTGGCAACTATAATTCATCAAGCAAAAGTAAAATAAAAGAAAACTTATTCCTGGGTTGCCTCTCAAAAGCGCTCCTCATATGCCCCGAGCCTGGCAACAGAAGGTTCTGCTCCTTAATTAAGATCCCTCGAAGGATTTCTGATCTCTCATGCACTTAGAAAACTAAAAAACATACTTTTTTGTTGTCTCGCCCAACTCACGCCAACTCTTGGCTGCTTTCCTGAGTCTTCTCCTAGTGGTTCTTTCTTCGCCTCTTCAGCCTATCTTTCGTTTTCTGCCTTGAACTTCACTCTGTATTAACAAGATCATTCTAAACTTTCTCAACTATCTGTTCACTCTCCTTTTCTGATTCCTTGCTTTTAGCTTCCACTTGTTCATTCTCCTTCTGTCCTAAACTTTTTCCATGAATTCCTAATGCAATTCTCATCACATCATCAAATGAGTTTTTCTTTGTTTGTTCTACACTGAAGACATGTTTGGATCCACATACATCAAACGTAATCATTTTATCCTTGATCTTGAGGGTAGCATCCCCAGTGGCTAAGAATGGTCTTCCCAAGATAATGGGCACTTCTGAATCTTTTTCAACCTCTATCACCACAAAATCTGCTGGAAGGATAATCTAATTAATTTTCACCATAACATTCTGAATTATTCCCTTTGGTTTGACTTTTGAATGATCTGCCATTTGTAAAGTGATTTTTGTGGGTTTCATATCGTTCATAATTCCATATGACTCTGCTGTCTTCACCGACATCAAGTTCACTCCTGCTCCTAGATCACACAATGTTTTTTCAAACACTCTGATTCCCACTTTGGAAGGGACAAAACATTCCTGGATTGTCCAATTTAATTTGGATTTTGACCTGTTGGATGTTATCTATTTCGACTGAGGTCGCCATACTATCCAAAGTGAACTTACTCTTCCTGGCTAATAATTCTCTCAAATACTTATGATATTTTGGGGAATGCATTATAAATTCTACCAAAGATACATGCATGTTGGCTCATTCATCAATTCAACAAAATGTTGTCTATGTTTGCTATCATCCTCCCTAACTGTTTGACGAACATGAAATGGTGGCCTCGGGTGGGTCTCCAACTTAACCTGAGTTTTCTCCATCTTCTCTGCTTGCTTTCCAGGCCCTTCATAAGTCGGTCATTAATCAAATCATTGGGCATCTTTATTTCTTTCATAATGCTCTCTCCTTCATTATTCTTGGTCAAAACTTTACCACTATGTAAGGTCACTATCATATAGTGTTCTGTATTCACAGGATTGGATTCTGTATTGCTTGGTAAACTTCCTCTCTCTCAGCTAGATTGACCCTTTAGAAATGCTCCTAACTGCACCTGCATGTCCTTTATCATGTTCTTCATTTCCTCCACATATTTTTTAGTTCCCTCAAAGTCATGCTTTATGCTTTTGAAAGTGGGATCAGGCACCATCCTAACATTTTCTCCTCCTCTTGCTTCCACAGATTGCTGAACTAGCCTATAATTCCCTTGTTGCAAGTTTCCTCCATTTATTTCTCGGGTGTATGTACCTCCCCCTATATTCTGCCTTTATCCTGATGTAATACCATGTCTGGTTAACCATTAGCAGAACCAGATTGGCTAAACGATAGGGACAATCAAAATTTATGTGCTGCCCCTGACATATGCCACCACATTTACAGCTACTCCTGCCATTTTAACAACACTATCAACAGGTTCCTGTACCATCACTTCAGCTGCAACATTTGGTTTATTGACCTGAACTTGTAATTTCACAATTAAAGCTTGCAATTCAGCAATCTGACTGTTCTCTGCTGGAGTAGGGGCTATGACCAATGGTTGTGTTGGATACCTTTCACTAGACCAATTTGAGTAAGTCTGCACCATTCTATCATATATATCTCTAACCTCATCCATTGTCTTGCTATTCAGACTTCCTCCAGCACTAGCATCCACCAAACTCCTAGTTGCAAGTGTCAACCCTCTATAGAAAATAGAAACACAATAACTCTCTCACTTCCTCAAAACCATAACTTGGACATTTACTTACAAGATTCTGAAACCTCTCCCATGCGTCCGTAAAAGATTCATCTTCGCTTTGTGTAAAACATTGAATCTCACTTATCATTCTGTATACTTTATGTTTGAGTTGAATATATAAGCTATGCTTGTATTAAACTTTTTCCCAGTTAATATATCGATTTAATGTTTTGGTTTATATGTTGTGCATATTTAGTCCATTTATATTATGTACTTAAATGATAAGGCGTCTGGTGTGACACAGTAGATCTCATCATTGGTTAAAAGACATAATATATAAATGAGGTTCGTAACCGAGACAACTTTGGACACGCTGTCGGTTTAGGTTATTATGTGATTCAGAAAATTGGTTTATCTAAACTAATTGAATCATATAGATATGCCCGGGGTGAATTGAACTTGACCATTTAGAATGATTTGTCTTGTACTGATTTAATAGACAAATCATTCTTGGTATTCTATCTCTTAATCCCTAAACTTGAGCGGGCATGAGGATTAGACATAGTGTACCTTGATCTGCCAATGGGTGAGGTCAATTGTGGCCAATAGTCTCGGTGGGTTGGGTGCATGTGTTTAGTTACTTGGTGTGCTGCTACTTATCAAAAAGAAATCATGTACCGGTGCGTCCGGGGTGATGGTGCTCCCGAGATAAGCTCGTAATGTTTATTATACTAAACCCGGCCTGTGGACTTATGTCTGGTATAGTAAAAAGATCGAGTGGTACTAGTCTCAGAATTAAAGAAGTTAATTAATTATTTTATCAGTAAATTAATAAATTAACGAGCAATATATCTTTGATGTGAGAAGATTAAGAATAAATTAATTTAGTTATTTTGGAAGCAATTCTAGTGTAGGATGGTAGTGTCAAAATTAATCCGTTAGTGGTACGATTAATTTTGTAGTGGGGTAATTGAATAAGTAGAATTAATTAATTATTCCTAAGGGTTAATTAAGTAATTAACAAAGTGGAATTAATTAATTAATTCATTAATTCTTAAGTTTCAATTAGAATTAGGAAATCCTATAGATTAGAAATCTAATTGGATTTGGATTATCCTATTAAACTAGTTACGTAATTGGATTTGGAAACTAATTAATTTCCTAAACCTATTAGGACGATCAATCCTAAACCAACTTGGGGTCTCTCTTGTAACTCTATATATAGACAAGGGATTTGCAATTACATAACACACAATTCATAAGTTTTCAATACAAGAAAACTTAGAGAGAGAAAATCCTAGAGAGAGAAATATTTCATCTCTTTAGAATCGTATTCTATAGCTCAAAGCTGCTGGATTTTTCATCAATTTTTGGGAGCTATTTTTTCCAATTCCGGTAGCTCATGATTTCTCTCTTAGGTCCTTGGCGGCGTGTGTACAATATGCGCTTAAGCTGGCGGTGGTTGCTGAATTTTTTGGCGACCCAATTGTGTTGATTCCTGATCAATTGGTTGCTAGATTGTTGCCCACACAATGTGCAATCATAGTCTTGAGTCATACAAGCGATCACCTGAGTTCACGCTTCAAGAGGTACTTTCTATGATTCCGCTTTTAATTAGAAAATTATTGTTTCGTGATAATGAAGAAAAACAGAACAAGCCCGGGCTAAATTGAATATCTCACTTTCATGCAATGCATTCTAGAATCGGAAACTTTTGACAAAGCTCAGGCTCAAATTCATTTTCCCCTAAATGGATCTAGGCTTATACTTATTTAATTTATTAAATCACACACAAAGATATAACCTTTAATTGAAAGCGGAAAGTCTAAAGGTTATACCTTTGTAGCGAAGTCCCAATCAAATAAGAAAACCAAATCTTTAGCTTGCGACTACCACTGAAATCCGAAAGATAACTCCAAGAAATTTCGAATATTGCATGGGTAATAATCTATCAAAGTGTACTATCAAATCCCACGAAAACCCACAAGAAAGTCTCTCAAAATCGGACTCAAAACTGCCCAAAAAAACTGATTAGAACCCAGCCCCCTTTTTCGTCTTGAACTCGCCGCCGACCACCACTAAATCCGACACCGATCGCCAGAGAAAAGCTTCACCCAGCCGTGATCTAGACAGTTCCCACCATGGATCACCAATAGAGAGATCAACATGATGAAGAACCGAATTAAACGCGCCAAGATTTAATCTTTTCACCGGAATCAGAAAAACCAACTCGCCGACGGCCAACTCAATTTTCTGGCGAAAATAATAGAAAAAAACAGGGACTTCCAAGCTCTAATATTTTTGGATGAATACAATCTTAAGCAAGTGAGAAATCTAGTTCATTTTTGAGAAAGAATTTTTGAAGATTAAGAAATTCTCTATCTAGAACCTTCTCACTCAAGAAATCAAGAATTGTCTTGCAAGACTTCCTTAATGTTTCTTTGGCCTTAATTTTCTATTTCTAGTGGGCTCTTAAGGAGACCTAGTGGGCTTTTGAGTTGGGCCTTTTAATTTGACTTTCGCTGACCCCTTAGTCTTTCCTAGACTAGTCAACTCCAATTGATCATTTCAAATTAATTTCTTAACCCACTTCGTTAATTTAATTTAATCGAACCCTTATGATTAATTAATTCATATATAATTAATTTCTTAATCCACTTAGTCAATTAAATAATAATTAAACCTTTAGGATTAATTAATTCACTTTGTCGATTAGTCAAATGCATAATCAGTCGTACCACTATTGGACTAACTATAAAACTACTGCTCAAAAATGACTTTCTATCACGCCACTTTAATTTTATTCTATCTCCCCACATCAAAGATCTAGTGCTCGTCAGTTTATCAATTTATTGACAAATTAATTCACCGACTTCTTGGTATCCGAGATGAGTACCATTCGACCTTCTTATTATACCAGACGTAAAGTTCACTGGCCAGATTTAGTATAATAAACCTTACGAGCTCATCTCGGGAGCACCATTAATCCGAAAAACCGGTACATGGATTTCTCTGACTAGCACCGACACATAAGAAGCTAAACACCGCATACCCAACTTACCGAGGTATAGGCCTCAATTGACCACACTCTTTGGCAAATCAAAGCATATGATATCTAACTCTCACGCTCGCCTCAATCTCGGGATTGAGAGACTGAATACTAGGCCGAATTGACTACGCCAATCAGTACAAGTTAATTCTATCCAATATAGTCGTGCTCAATATGCCCCGGGAATATCAGTTTTTGGATATGTCAACTGTGGATATTAGTTTTTGATACAAGCTATAGCTTTTCTGTATTCAAGACTAACAGATAAATAGAATGAGTACAAACTAAGATCCTGCACAATGTTATTTCAAGAAAGGATTGGAATAGCGATTGTGCTATAGTCTAGGCCTGGTCAAAGATTTTGATTATGGAATGCATAGTACGAAAGTGAGTTTTTGACCGGGCCCGAGCAAATAATCTTTCAATTAGTATCAGAGCGAGGTTTTGGGTTTTATGCTTGTTCGATTTATTACATGGTTTTATTTGCAGGTGGTTAAGAAATCCCGACTATTATGGTTGCGTTTGTATGGGTTTTAATTAAACTCCGGGATATGTCCGGATTTGGTTTTATTATGAATGCTTGTAATAGTATAACCACGTGTTGGAAGCCGTGTATGATTAGATCAAATCTGTAGTAGGATTTTTTTCTATGTAATTCAATTTTTTAATTTCCCTAGAAAGCCTTGTAGTAGGAGAATTAATTTTTGTAATCGAAGACGTTATGATCGGCAACTTGAATTCGTGGGTTTTGGGTTATCGATAATTCGTAGAAACCCATGAAAAACATAAATCGATATATTGACTGGGAAAATGTACAATCAAGCATACCTTATGTATTCAACTCAAACAAAGGCATCCAAAGGACTCTTTATGGATTCGCGGGTCAGAGTACACGAAATTCCCCCTTCATACATCCCAATCTCATCTGAACTTTCCTTAGAACTGAAATATGTAGAATCAGAACAAAAATAACTACCGGATGCATGGTCACTATCAGAATCATCCTCAGAACGAATTGCATGAAGACCAAATAGCATGGGAAAAGAAGAGAAGCAAGAATTAGAGGTGGAAGGGGGTGGTGCCGGCAAAAATTCGTCCAGATTTTGTTTTTTAAACTCCAAGACTCAATCCATCTAGTGGCGTGATGGGACACTACATCAAGGTAGAAGATGGAAGCAATTAAAACCATAATAGTCGAGAAATTTATTTTTCGTATTTATTTCCCGTATTTATAGTTTTAATTTTTTGCTTTAATTTTTGTGTTGTATTTTAGATGCATGATTTTTAAAGTCCCAAAGTATGGAATCCCAGAAATAGGCTGGCCCAACTTAAATGAGATATAATAGATTCTTTATGGTCTAACACTCTTGCCAATACATTATCTTCATTTTGCTCCGGATTGTAATCTCTAATGAAAAATATAGCTCCATGAGCAAAAGCATGACTGGTTTTATGTTTGCACATAATTTAGGATTAGTTAATTGCATGTTAAAGCTGGAAAAATCCTCAATTGAGAAATCTAAGTGGGAGCAGGTTGGTTTAATATTCCCATGGCAACCATTACGGGTTCATATGTGATGTGGGTGGACTTGCGCGTTTGCATCAGGGCCTTCCTCCATTCGGATGAGTCCAACCACGAGATCGCTAGATTATGAATTTCTAAGTAAGATGACTAGAGTAAATCTAACTAGGAGAAATGCGATACCCTCTCCATCTGAGGCGCATTTTCCTGAGGTAACAAGCTTAGAAGTCACGTAATGGCAAACACTTAGTGTACGATTTGTAGTATTCCTCCTATGGAGGTTACACTGCTTATTTGTATGGCCAAAAGCACTGAATATTAGCTACATTGATCAATAGATCATTTGGTCAGATAGTGTAGTTAATGAACTTGGTTCTTCTCAAATGAATGTGAGTTAGCATAAACGTCCACACTATCGTAGCTTGCGAGAATCCAGGTGAATGAGATGTCGGTGGTTTAAATTATTGTTTTGAGGGAAGTCAATAATTGTTAGAATTTCTTATTAATTTTAAAATTCTAGGATATACACTAAAACATTATCTATTTATTTAATTTTCATTATTCAATATGGCATTCAATCCTTTAGCTACAATTTTGAAAGATAACAAGTTAACTGGTCCTAATTATGTCGATTAGAGTCATAATTTGGACATTGTCCTGATGGACAAGTAGTAAAAGTTTGTGCTCATCCAAGTCTGCCCATTTCTGCCAAATGATGATTCTCCTCAAGAGGATAGGGATTCCTATGCAAGGTGAAGAAAAGCAGATGAGATGGCGCGGTGTTACATTCTGACCTCTGTGTCGAATGTGCTGCAACATCAGCTTCATCCCATGGTTCTGCTTTTAACATGATGGCTCACCTGAGGGAGATGTTTGTTTATCAAGGCAGGACAGCTAGGCAATCAGCTATGAGAATGATCATGAATACCAGAATGGCCAAGGGCTCATTGGTGAGAGATCATGTGCTTCACATGATTAGTAACATCAATGAGATAGAGGTGTTAGGATGAGAGATAGACCCTGAAAGTCAGATCGATATTTTCCTCCAGAGTCTACCCTCTAATTTTGAGCAGTTTTGGGTTAACTACAATATGAACCAAATAGTGTATACTCTGCCCTTAGCTCTTAACAGCATTAGTGTCGGCTGAAGACATCTTCCACGAGAAGAAGCAAGCTTTGGTCACAATGAAGGCTTTAAGTTCTTCTTTTGTGCCTAAAGGCAACAATAAGAAGAAGAAGAATGGAAAGAAACTTGATACTAAACCTGAAATCACAAAAAAGATCAAGCCCAAAGACAAGTGCTTCAAGTGCAGGAAGACGGGACATTGGAAATCGGATTGTCCAAAGCTTAAAGGTACGACAGTTTATGCCATAATTAATGAGACATGTTTAGTGGTGATTCCCACAGATACTTGGTTTTTGGATTCAGGAGCCATTGATCATGGTTGTAATTCTTTGGAGGGGTTCCAAGTAACCCAGAAGCTTAGAGAAGATGAGTAGGACATCTACTTGGGCGACACTACAAGAGTGTCAATAGAAGCAGTGGGAGTAGTTACTCTGAATTTTGAAAATTCTATATTAGAGTTAGTTAATTGTCTTTATGTATCGAATTTTAGAAAGAACCTTGTTTTTGTTTCAGAACTCTTAAAGAATGGTTATAAGTTTATTTTTTCTGATGATTCTGTTATTATTAGAAAAGATGGCAAACTTATTTGTTCTGGTTCATTAGCTGTAATTTTTTTATAATTAAATCAAACTCCCATATTGTGCAAAATATACAAATAGATAGCGCATCATCTAACAAGAGGAAAGAACCTTCTAAAATGAATCAAACCTATCTTTGGCATCTCAGGCCAGGTTATATAAACCTTAGTAGGATTCAAAGTTTGGTCAACGATGGACCTTTAAGTTCATTAGAGATTAACAGTTATTCAACCTGCGAATCTTGCTTGAAGGTAAGATGACCAAGAGACATTTTAAGGCAAAAGGTTATAGAGCCAAAGAAGTATTAGAGTTGATTTATTCTGACTTGTGTGGACTAATATCGGTCCAAGTACGAGGTGGGTTTGAGTATTTCGTGATGTTCACTGATGATTACTCAAGGTATGGGTACATTTACCTAATGCGCCAGAAGTCCGAGTGCTTTAGTAAATTCAAAGAGTATCGGGCAAATGTAGAAAAACATAACGGTAAAAGTATCAAGACACTACAATCAGATCGTGTTGGTGAGTACCTGTCCCACAAATTTTGAGAATACCTCAGCGAGGTCGGAATTCAATATCAGTTATCTGCACCTGGCACACCACGGCAGAATGATGTAGCAGAAAGAAGGAATTGAACTCTCATGGAAATGGTTAGGTCAATGATGAGCTTTAGTGATTTTCCAAGTTTGTTCTAAGGATATGCCCTAGAAACAACAATGTACATCCTTAATCTAGTACCATCTAAATCCGTGCCTTCAACCCCAGTAGAGTTGTGGAACTGGCGTAACCCCAGTCTAAGACATCTCAGAATCTGTGCCCAGCACATGTGCTTAAGGCAGATACGACTAAGTTAGATGCAAGAACTGAAGTAATGCAGTTTGTAGGATACCCTAGGGGAACAAAAAGTGGTCTGTTTTATAGTCCTAAAGATCAGAAGGTGATAGTTAGCACTAAGGCCAGATTTTTAGAGGAATACTATATCCTAGATCACAAGTCCAAGAGCAAGATAGTACTAGAAGAGCTTAGGAGACAAACTAATAATCCTGATACACCAGCACAAGTAGATACACCACACACTGCACAACATATCACAAATGATGTGCCTACATAGGTGGTGCCTCATCGTAGTGGGAGGGTTGTGAGATAGCGCGACAGGTTCATTGGCATGGGAGAGGCCTCAGACCTAGTCCCAGGTGCGCCTAAGCATGACCCAGTAAACTACAATGAGGCTCTTCGAGATAAAGATGCAGAATCTTGGTGAAAGGCAATGATATTCGAGATGGGATCAATGGACCACAATCAAGTCTGGGAGCTTGTGGACCTGCCTGATGGGGTTAAGCCCATTGGATGTAAGTGGGTCTACAAACGTAAGAGATGACCTGATGAAAAGGTGGAAACCTTTAAAGATACGTTTGTGGTGAAGGGGTATACTCAGAAAGAGGGAATCGATTATGTGGAAACCTTCTTCCAGGTGGCCATGCTTAAGTCGATCCGGATTCTCTTGGCCATAGCTGCTCATTTAGATTATGAGATATGACAGATGAATGTCAAGACATATTTCTTTTATGGAAGTCTTGAGGAAACCATCTTCATGTAACAACCAGAGTGATTTCTTGAAAAGGGCCAAATGCATAAGGTTTGCAGGTTGAAGAGGTCAATTTACGGACTTAAGCAGGCTCAACATCTTGGTACATCCGGTTTGTTGATGTAATCCAGTCCTATGGATTTACTCAGTGTTCGGATGAACAATGTGTATATCACATACGTGATAAAAACGCGGTGGTGTTTTTTTTACTTTACGTAGATGACATTCTATTGATTGGCAACAATAAGAAAGTGTTCTCAGACGTAAAGTCATGGTTGTCCAAGCAATTTGATATGAAGGATTTAGGAGAAGCGGGACATATCCTTGGGATGTAGATAATTCGAGATCGTAGGAAACGTTCGTTAACGCTCGCCCAAGCTTCATACATAGACACGATTCTGGCCCATTTTAAAATGCAGAACTCTAAGAAAGGTTTTCTGCCTTTTAGACATAGAGTGCATCTATCTAAATAACAGTCTTCCAAGAATTCTCAGGAGATAGAGGCCTTGAAGACAGTTCCTTATACTTCGGCAGTAGGAAGTCTCATGTATGCCATGTTGTGTACGAGGCCTGATATCTGTTATGCCGTTGGCATTGTAAGCAGATATCAGAGTAACCCCGGGAAAGCTCATTGGGAAGCAGTAAAATGTATTCTCAAGTATTTGTGCAGAACAAGAGACCAAGTATTGGTATATCAGGTGCCTGAGCTGGTACCCCGAGGTTACACAGATTCGGATTTCTAAGGCGACCTGGACAAGAGCAAGTCTACCTCAGGGTATATGTTTACTTTGTGTGGTAGAGCCATAGTTTGGCAGAATGTCAAGCTGAAATGTGTGGTGGACTCTACCTTGGAAGCTGAATACGTTACCGCATCAGAGGCATCGAAAGAAGCAGTGTGGCTCAAGAACTTCCTAGTGGACTTAGATGTGATTCCTGGTTTGCAGAAGTTTATCACAGAGTATTGTGATAACAATAGTGCAGTAGCAATCTGGAAGAAACCATGAGCCTATAAGGCGAGTAAACATATACAGCGCAATTATCACCACATACCAGATATTGTCAAGAAAAAAGACGTGGTCTTCGCTAAGATAGCATCAGAGGATAACATTGCAGATCCATTCACGAAGACATTAACTTAAAAAGTCTTTGAGGCTCACATAGAGGGCATGGGGGATCAGATACTTAGGAGAGCCATGATAGTTTTTCTAGGTATATTGTAGAGTGTATAAGATTGAATATAGTTATGTACTTAAAGCACAGCTTAAGTATTAGTGGGAGATTATTAGAGTTGAATATATAAGCTATGCTTGTATTAAAATTTTTCCCAGTTAATATATCGATTTAATGTTTTGGTTTATATATTGTGCATTTTTAGTCCATTTATATTATATAGTTAGATGATGAGGTGTCTGGTGTCACATAGTAGATCTCATCATTGGTTAAAAGATATAATATATAAATTAGGTTCGTAACCGAGACAGCTTTCGACACGCTGTCGGTTTAGGTTATTATGTGATTCAGATAATTGGTTTGTCTAAACTAATTGAATCATATAGATATACCCAGGGCGTATTCAACTTGACCATTTAGAATAATTTGTCTTGTACTGATTTAATAGACAAATCGTTCTTACTATTCTATCTCTTAATCCCTAGACTTGGCGAGAATGAGAATTTGACATAGTGTACTTTGATCTGCCAATAGGTGGGGTCAATTGTGGCCAATAGTCTCAGTGGGTTGGGTGCACATGTTTAGTTACTTGGTGTGCTGCTGCTTGTTAAAAGGAAATCATATACCGGTGCATCCGGGTTGATGGTGCTCCCGAGATAAGCTAGTAATGTTTAATTTACTAAACCCATTCGGTAGACTTAGTAAAGTAATTAATTAACATCTTTAATTCCAATGGTGCTCCCCACATCAAAGATATAACGCTTTTTAATTTATTAATTTACTGATAAATTAATTAATTAACTACTTTAATTCTGAGATTAGTACCACTCGACCTTTTTACTATACCGGACATAAGTCCAACAGCTAGGTTTAGTATAATAAACATAACTAGCTCATCTCAGGAGCACAATCACCCCGGACGCACCGGTACATGGTTTCCTTTCGATAAACAACAGTACACCAAGTAACTAAACACGCGCACCCACCCTACCGAGACTATTGGCCACAATTGATCTCACCCTTTGGCAGATCAAAGTACACTATGTCTAATCCTCATGCCCGCTCAAGTCTAGGAATTAAGAGATATAATAATAAGAACGATTTGTCTATTAAATCAGTACAAGACAAATAATTCCAAATGGTCAAGTTCAATACGTGTCAGGCATATCTACATTATTCAATTAGTTTAGACAAACCAATTATCTGAATCACATAATAACCTCAACCGACAGTTTGTCCAAAACTGTCTCATTTACGAACCTCATTTATATGTTATGTCTTTTTACCAATGACGAGATCTACTGTGTCACACAAGATACCTCATTATCCAACTACATAACATAAATGGACAAATAATGCACAAGAAAATATTTAACCAAAAACATAAATCGATATATTAACTGGGAAAATGTACAACACAAGTATAGCTTATGTATTCAACTCTAACAATCTCCCACTAATACTTAAGCTGTGCTTTAAGTATACATCTACATTCAACTTCTATACACTCTACTACTATATATCTAGAAAAACTGTCATGGCTCATCTAAGTATTTGATCCCCATGCCCTCCACGTGAGCCTCAAAGACTTTTGAAGTCAATATCTTCGTGAACGGATCTGCAAGGTTATCCTCATATGCTATCTTTGCCACGACCACGTCTTCCCTCTTTACGATGTTTGGTATTAGGTGGTACTTGCCCTGTATATGTTTACTCACCTTGTGGGCTTGTGGTTCCTTCGAGTTTGCTACTACACCGTTGTTATCACAATACACTGTGATAGATTTCTGCAAACCAGCAATCACATCTAAGTCCACTAAGAAGTTCTTGAGCCACACTGCTTTCTTCGCTGCCTCTGATGCGGCAACGTATTCAGCCTCCATGGTAGAGTCTGCCACGCATTTCTGCTTGACACTCTGCCACATACCCTGAGGTAGACTTGCTTTTGTCTCTGTCACCTTGGAAATCTGAATTTGTGTAACCTCGGGGTACCAGATCAGGTGCCTGCTAGACCAACACTTGGTCTCTCGTTCTGCGCAAATACTTGAGAATGCATTTTACTGCCTCCCAATGAGCTTTCCGGGGGTTACTCAGATATCTGCTTACAGTGCCAATGGCATAACAGATATCAAGGCTCGTACATAACATGGCATACATGAGACTTCCTACTGCCGAAGCATAAGGAACTGTCTCCATGGCCTCTATCTCCTCAACAGTTTTAGGAGACTATTCTTTAGATAGATGCACTCCGTGTCTGAGAGGTATAAAACCTTTCTTGGAGTTGTGCACGTTAAAACGGGCCAGAATCATATCTATGTATGAAGTTTGGGAGAGCATTAACGACGTTTCCTACGATCTCGAATTATCTTGATCCCAAGGATATGTCCCGTTTCCCCTAAGTCCTTTATATCAAACTACCTGGACAGCCATGCCTTTACATCTTATAACACTTTCTTGTTGTTGCCAATCAATAGAATGTCATCTACGTAAAGCATAAGAAACACCACTGAGTTTCCATCACGTCTTCGGTACACACATTGTTCATCCGGACACTCAGTAAATCCGAAGGACTTGATTACCTCATCAAACCAGATGTTCCAAGATCTGGATACTTGCTTATGTCCGTAAATGGACCTCTTAAGCCTGCATATCTTATGCTCTTGGCCTTTTTCAACTAATCTCTCTTCTTGTTGTATGAAGATAGCTTCCTCAAAATTTCCATTTAGGAAAGCTATCTTGACATCCATCTACTATATCTCATAATCTAAACGAGCAGCTATGGCCAAGAGAATCCAGATTGACTTAAGTATGGCTACCGAGAAAAATATTTCCTCATAATCGATTCCCTCTTTATGAGTATACCCCTTTGCCATAAGTCTAGCTTTAAAGGTTTCCACCTTCCCGTCAGATCCTCTCTTGCGTTTGTAGACCCACTTGTACCCAATGGGTTTAAAACTTTCAGAAAGGTCCACAAACTCCCATACTTGATTGTGGTCCATTGACCCCATCTCGAATATCATTGCATTACACCAAGATTCTGCATCTTTATCTCAGAGAGCCTCATTGTAGTTTACTGGGTCCGGCTCTGGCGTGTCTGGTTTTAGTTTTGAATACACAAAAGCTATGGCTTGTATCAAAAACTAATATCCACAGATGATATATCATTTTGTTTCAGTAATAAATTATTCCATTATATCATAGAACTAGATAACGGGGTGTGTGAAAAACATAGTAGAAACCGTTACTGGTTAAAATATTGATTTATAAAAGTATGCTCGTAACTGAGATACTCTGAACATACTATCGGTATAGGTTATCGTGTGGTTTGGAAATTAGTTTATCTAGACTAATTTAAATCATATGGATATGCCCGGGGTATATTGAGCTTGACCAGTTTGGATAGAATTGACTTGTACTGATCGATGTAGTCAATTTAGTCATAGTATTCAGTCTCTCAATCCAGAGATTGGGACGGGCGTGAGAGCTGGATATTGTATGCTTTGATTTGCCAAAGAGTGCGGTCAATTGAGGCCTATACCTCGGTGGTTAGTTATGGGGTGTTTAGCTTCTTACGTGCCGTTGCTAGTCGGAGGAATCCACGTACCGGTTCGCTGGGTTAATGGTGCTCCCAATATGATCTCGTAAGGTTTATTGAACTAAAACTGCCCAGTGGACTTTACGTCCGGTATAATATGAAGGTTGAGTGGTACTAATCTCGATACCAAGAAGTTGGTGAATTAGTTTATCAGTAAATTGATAAACCGACAAGCACTAGATCTTTGATGTTGGGAGATAGAAGAAAACATACCGGCGTGATGTAAAGTCGTTTTTGAGCAGTAGTTCCATAGTTAGCCCAATAGTGGTACGACTACTTATGTATTTGACTAATCGACAAAGTGAATTAATTAATCCTAAATGTTTAATTAATATTTAATTGACAAAGTGGATTAAGAAATTAATTCTATTTGAATTAATTAATCATGAGGGTTCGATTAAATTAAATTAATGAAGTGGGTTAAGAAATTAATTCAAATGGGTTGATTGGAGTTGATTAGTCTATGAAAGACTAAGCGGTCAACGAAAGTCAAATTAAAAGGCCCAACTGAAAAGCCCACTAGGTCTCCATTAGAGCACCCTACAAATAGAAAACTTAAGGCCAAAGAAACATTAAGGAAGTCTTGCAAGACAACTCTTGCTTTCTTAAGTGAGAAGATTCTAGAGAGAGAACTTCTTCTTCAAGAGTTCTCTTTAAAAAATGAATCCGGTTTTTCATTTGCTCGAAATTGGATTCACCTAAAAGGTCAAGCCTTTATTGTTGGTTTTGATTTTTATATTTGACAGAATTCTTCTCGCCGGTTTTTGGACTGCTGCGGGCTGGTTTTTACCAGCGTCGGATTTCACTTTAGTTCAGGGCGTTTGATTCAGTCTAGGTTTTGTCGATCTCTCCTTGGTGATCCAAAACTCGGACTGTCTAGATCACGTTGAAGGAAAACTGAACAAGCCCGGGCTAAATCGAAAACCTCACTTTCGTGCAATGCATTCCATAATCGGAAGTTTTCGACCAAGTTCAGGCTCAAATTAGTTTACTCATGAACGGGTCTAGGCTTATACTTATTTAATTTATTAATCGGGACACAAAAGATTCGATCTTTAATAAAAGCGAAAGTTAAAGATTCTACCTTTTGAAGCGAAGTCCCTTGTTTAAAGAAAACCCAATTATTTGTTGCGATTTCCACAAGAAATCCAATCGATATCTCCAAGAAGACTTCGAATATTGCGTGGGCAATAATCTATCGAAGTTTCTTTCTTAGCCCACAAGGAAATCACACGAATTGAATAACCCACAGCCCAAAATCTGATCAAAACTTTCGCTGCTCACCACTGCCCAACTGCCGCTAAGAACGCCCAAACTACCGCCTTTAGATACCAAGTCAGCCCCTTTGATCAGATTCCAAAACCCGCCGTGATCTGCACCACCACTGCTGCGGATCACTGAGATGAACAAGAGATCAACGCAGCAATGGCAGGATCAGCACCCAGGCCAAGAATCCAATCACCAGAACTGGGCAGTGAAAACCCTCCTGCGGCAGTACTGAAAACTGGGTGAATAAAACTCCAAGCTGCGCTGGAACTGGGTAGACAAATTACCCACAACGCTGGAGTTAGGCGGACGAAGAACCAGCTGCGCTGGAACTGGGCGAACGAACAAAGCCCACAGCGCTGGAACTACTGAAAACTGGGTGAATTAAACTCCAAGCTGCGCTGGAACTGGGTAAACAAATTACCCACAAAGCTGGAGCTGCTAGAAAAACTGGGCGAATTAAATAAAAACTTTTTGCAGCAGTCGGTGAGTAAAAACCCAGCAGCTGTCGGTGATTAAAAATCCAGCAATGGTCGGTGATAAAAAAACAAGCAACTGCGAAATTAATAACCCACAAATGAACAAGCTTTGATCTTTGGGCTGAACTCAATCCTAGGAGTGAAAAATCTGGTTTGTTTTTGAGAGAATTCTTGAAAAAAAAACCCTCTCTTAAACCTTCTCACTCAAGAAAACAAGACAAATTGTCTTGCAAAAATTTCCCTTAATTTTCTTGGGCATCAAGTCTTCTATTTATAGGAGCTCGATTGGAGACCTAATGGGCTCTCGAGTTAGGCCTTTTAATTTGACCTTCGTTGACCGCTAAGTCTTCCCGACTAATCAACTCCAATCGACCCATTTAAATTAATTTATTTAATCCACTTTGTTAATTTAATTTAATCGAACCCTTAGAATTAATTAATTCAAAATAGAATTAATTTCTAAGTTCACTTTGTCGATTAAATATTAATTAAACCTTTTGGATTAATTAATTTACCTTGTCGATTAGTCAAATGCATAATCGGTCGTACCACTATCGGACCAATTATGGAACTACCGCTCGAAAATGACTTTACATCGCGCCATTATTATTTCTTCTATCTCCCCACATTAAAGATCTAGTGCTCGTCGATTTATCAATTTACTGACAAATTAATTCACTGACTTCTTGGTATCCGAGATTAGTACCACTCGACCTTTTATTATACCGAACATAAAGTTCACCGGCCGGGTTTAGTATAATAACCTTACGAGCTCATCTCGGAGCACCATCAACCCGGCGAACCGGTACGTGGATTCCTCCGACTAGCAACGGCACGTAAGAAGCTAAACACCGCATACCCAACTTACCGAGGTATTGGCCTCAATTGACCTCACTCTTTGGCAAATCAAAGCACACGATATCCAACCCTCACGCCCGTCCCAATCTCGGGATTGAGAGACGGAATACTAGGACCGAATTGACTGCGCCGATCAGTATAAGTCAATTCTATCCAAACTGGTCGTGCTCAATATGCCCCGGGCACATCTGTGTGATTTAAACTAGTTTAGATAAACCA
Organism: Knoxia roxburghii; assembly: GCA_030378225.1. Classification (NCBI taxonomy): domain Eukaryota; kingdom Viridiplantae; phylum Streptophyta; class Magnoliopsida; order Gentianales; family Rubiaceae; genus Knoxia; species Knoxia roxburghii. Next base: position 34,518,465 of record CM059415.1, on the reverse strand, counting down.
ATTTCCAAACCACACAATAACCTATACCGATAGTATGTTCAGACTATCTCGGTTATGAACATACTTTTTATATATCAATACTTTAACCAATAACGGTATCTACTGTGTTTGTCGATACCCCGTTATCTAGTTCTATGATATAAAGGAACAAATTTATACTGAAACAAAATGATATGTCATCTGTGGATATTAGTTTTTGATACAAGCCATAGCTTTTCTGTATTCAAAACTAACACACGTCTGGGCTGGGAGTTTTCTAGTGATCGGTGTGGGTATTTTATTTTTCGGTGGCAGTTAATAAACAGCGGGCGGCAGCAGCAATTGGCGGTGGCTTTGATCAGATTTTTGGGTTAATTTTGAGAGACTTTCTTGTGGGTTTTCGTGGGCTTTGTGAGTACACTTCGATAGATTATTGCCCACGAAATGTTCGATGTTTCTTGGAGTCATCTATTGGATTTCGGTGGTACTCACAATCAAAGATTTGGTTTTTCTTATTGCATTGGACTTCGTTACAAAGGTATAACCTTTAGACTTTTCGTTTTTAATTAAAGGTTCAATCTGTTACTTTTGAAACAGAAAAGCTATGGCTTGTATAAAAAACTAATATCCACATATGACATATCATTTTGTTTCAGTATTAAATTGTTCCATTATATCATAGAACTAGATAATGGGATGTGAAAAGACACAGTAGATACCGTTATTGGTTAAAGTATTGATATATTAAAACTATGCTCGTAACTGAGATAGTCTGAACATACTATCGATATAGGTTATGGTGTGGTTTGGAAATTGGTTTATCTAGACTAATTAAATCACACGGATATGCCCGGGGCATATTGAGCACGACCAGTTTGGATAGAATTAACTTATACTGATCATAGTAGTTAATTGGGTCCTAGTATTCCGTCTCCCAATCCCGAGATTGGGATGGGCGTGAGAGTTGGATATCGTATTCTTTGATTTGCCAAAAAGTGCGGTCAATTAAGGCCTATACCTCGGTAGGTTGGGCAGGTGGTGCTTAGCTTCTTACGTGTCGTTGCTAGTTGGAGAAATCCATGTACCGGTTCGCCGGGTTGATGGTGCTCCCGAGATGAGCTCGTAAGGTTTATTATACTAAACTCAGCCTGTGGACTTTATGTCCGGTATAATAAGAAGGTCGAGTGGTATTAATCTCGGATACCAAGAAGTCTGTGAATTAGTTCGTCAGTAAATTGATAAACCAACAAGCACTAGATCTTTAATGTGCGGAGATAGAAGAAAATATAGTGGCGCAAAGTCATTTTTGAGTGGTAGTTCCATAATTGGTCCGTTAGTGGAACGACTAATTATGCGTTTGACTAATCGATAAAGTGAATTAATTAATCCTAAAGGTTTAAATAATATTTAATTGACAAAGTGGATTAAGAAAATTAATTCTATATGAATTAATTAATCCAAATGGTTCGATTAAATTAAATTAACGAAGTGGGTTAAAGATTTAATTCAAAAGGATCGATTGGAGTTGACTAGTCTAGGAAAGACTAAGGGGTTAACGAAAGTCAAACTAAAAAGCCCAACTCAAAGGCCCATTAGGTCTTTTTATAAGCTCCCTATAAATATCCCTTGTTAGGCAACTTACAAGACATTAGAAACCTTAGAGGCATTTGCCTAGTGAGAGAAAGTTAAGTCTAGAAAGAGAAGCTCTCAACTTTCTTAGTAGCTTTTCTTTCGAAGTCGACTTTGGAGCTTTCTTATTCAAGAATCCTAAAAGCCCATAACCTAGAGAATCCTAGATCACCATTTTTGGAGTAAAAAGCTTCCGCCTTTGATTGTTTTCTCAGCCGACGTTTGGTTTATTTTTGGGGCGGCGGCTTTGCTCTTTTTGAAGTGGGTTTGTTAATTCTTGTTGTGTTGATCCTCTAGCTTGATCTTTTTAGATCGCTAGAGTCTAGATCTACGAGCAGGAACACATTCCAGACACTTTTGGTGTGGATTTTCAGATTGTGTTAAGTTCCCGGGCTAAATCTGTTTTTTCAGATTTGTGTGATTCTTGAAGTGGGTTTCTATCATTTTGCCTTGGGAGAAGACACTAGCCCACACTAGTTCGGAGTTGAATTGCAGTTATTCTTCGGATTTCAGGTGGATTTCGTATCCAGGCGGTAAATAAGTACAGTAATCTTCGGGCAACGATCTGTTGGGGATCTAATGAGTTTTTGGAAGTGGGTCTCATATGGATCTCTTCCTTAGTGTCTTAGCTACCTTTTGGATAGTCGCCCACGCATTTTCGAGGTAGAAACGGAGTTGTTATCAGGATTCTCTCATGATTGGTTCTGGGCGGTAAACAAAGATTTTCAGTTTTTGGTTTTCTATTTGCTAGGGACTTCGCTACAAAGGTATAATTTTTGAACTTTCCGCTTTAATTAAAGATTGTATCTTTCATGTCCTGGTTAATAAATTAAATAGTAAGTATAAGCCTAGATCCGTTCATGGGAAAATGAATTTGAGCCTAAGCTTTGTCGAAAGCTTCCTATTCTGGAATGCATTGCACGAAAGTGAGGTTTTCGATTTAGCCCGGGCTTATTCTATTTTCCTTCACAATCTTTGTGCGTTAGTTGTCAATTTAATAAATTAAATAAGTATAAGCCTAGATCTATTCATGGGAAAATGAATTTGAGCCTGAGCATTGTCGAAAGCTTCTGATTCTAGAATGCATTGCACGAAAGTGAGGTTTTTGATTTAGCCCGGGCTTGTTCTGTTTTCCTTCACCTGGGACTAGGTTTGAGGCCTATCCCACGCCAATGAACCTGTCGAGCTATCTAAAAACCCTCCCACTACAATGAGGCACCACCTGTGTTGGCGCATCCTATGTGATATCTTGTGCAGTGTGTGGTGTATCTCCTTGTGATGGTGCATCAGGGTTATTAGTTTGTCTCCTAAGCTCTTCTAGTACTATCTTAATCTTGGGTTTGTGATCTAGGATATAGTATTCCTCAAAAAATCTTGCGTTGGCACTAACCACTTTAGGACTATAAAACAGACCACCTTTCGTTCCCCTAGGATATCCTACGAACAACATTAATTCTGTTCTTGCATCTAACTTAGCCGCATCTACCTTAAGCATATGTGTTGGGCAACCCCAAACTCTGAGATGTCATAGACTGGCCTTGCACCCATTCCACAACTCTACTGGGGTTGAAGGCACGATTTTAATTATTACAAGATTAAGAATATACATAGCTATTTCTAAGGCATATCCCCAGAACGAACTCGGCAAATCACTATAACTCGTGATCGATCTAACCATTTCCATGAGAGTACAATTCCTTCTTTCTCCTACATCGTTCTGCTGTGGTGTACCAGGTGTAGACAACTGAGACTGAATTCCGACCTCACTGAGGTATTCTCAAAATTTATGGGACAGGTACTCCCCACCATGATCTGATCGCAGTGTTTTGATACTCTTACCATGACGTTTCTCCACATCTACCCGATACTTTTTGAATTTACTAAAGCACTCGAACTTGTGGCACATTAAGTAAATGTACCCGTACTTTGATTAGTCATTCATCAACGTCACGAAATACTCAAATCCACCTCGTGCTCGGATCGACATTGGTCCACACAAGTTAGAATGAATCAACTCTAGTATTTCTTTGGTTCTATAACCTTTTGCCTTAAAAGGTCTCTTGGACATCTTACCTTCCAAGCAATATTCGCAGGTTGAATAGCTGTCAATCTCTAATGAACCTAAAGGTCCATCATTGAACAACCTCTGAATCCTACTAAGGTTTATATGACCTAGCCTGAGATGCCAAATATAGGTTTGATTCAATTCAGGGGGTTGTTTCCTCTTATTAATGTTATATAAAGAGCTATTTGTTTCTATGTTTTGCACAACACGGGAGTTAGAATTAACCACAAACAAATTATCTATCAATGAACCAGAACAAATAAGTTTGTCATTTCTTCTAATAATAATAGAATCATCAGAAAAAATAAACTTATAACCGTTCTTTAAGAGTTTAGAAACTGAAAAAAGGTTATTTCTAAAACTCGGTACATAAAGACAATTAACTAACTCTAATATAGAATTCTCAAAATTCAAAGTAACCACTCTCACTGCTTCCGCTGACACTCTTGTAATGTCACCCAAGTAGATGTCTATCTCGCCCTCTCTAAGCTTCCGGGTTACTTGGAACCCCTGCAAAGAATTACAAACATGATCAGTGGTGCCTGAATCCACACACCAAGTATCTATGGGAATCACCACTAAACATGTCTCAATAATTAGGGCAGAAACTATCATACCTTTAGGCTTCGGACAATCCGATTTCCAGTGTCCTGTTATCCCGCACCTGAAGCACTTACCTTTGGGCTTGCTCTTCTTTGCGATTTCTGGCTTAGCAGTAAGTTTCTTGGCATTCTTATTCTTCTTGCCTTTAGACGCAGAAGAAGAAATTGAAGCCTTCACTGTGACCAAAGCTTGTTTCATTTTGTGGAAGATGCCTTCGGCCGACACCAAATCAGTTAAGAGCTCGGGTAGAGTGTAAACTCTTTGATTCATGTTATAGTTGATCCGAAACTGCTCAAAACTAGAGGGTAAGCTCTGGAGGATGATATCTATCTAACTTTTTGGGTCGATCTCACCTCCCAACACCTCTATCTCATTGATGTTACTGATCATGTGAAGCACATGATCTCTCACTGATCCGCCATCAGCCATTTTAGTGTTCATCAACTTTCTCAATGCTACTTGCCTAGCAGTCCTGCCTTGATGAGCGAACATCTCCCTCATGTGAGCCATCATGTTAAAGGCAAAGACCATGGGATGAAGCTGATGTTACAGCACATTTGACACAGAGGCCAAAATATAGCACCGAGCCATCTTATCCACTTTTCTCCACCTTGGATAGACATCCCTATCCTCTTGAGGAGTGTCCTCGTTAGGCACATCTGGACATACTTCGATGAGCACAAACTTATACTGCTCTGCCGTCAGGACAATTTCCAAGTTACGACTCCAGTCGACATAATTAAGTCCAGTTAACTTGTTGTCTTTCAATACATTAGCTAAGGGGTTGGATGCCATATCGAAAAATTGTAAATTAAATAAACAGAAAATGTTTCAGTTATTAAATCTAGAATTTTGAAAAAGACAAAATTCTAATAATTATTGACTTCCCTCAAAACAATAATTTTAATCCACCAACATCTCATTCCCCGGGATTCTCGCAAGCCACGATAGTGTGGACGTTTATGCTAACCCACATTCGTTTGAGAAGAACCATGTTCATTAACTACACTATCTGACCGAACGATCTATTGATCAATGTAGCTAATAGTCGATGCTTTCAGCCGTACGAATAAGCAGTGTAACCTCAATGGGAGGAATACTACAAATTATACAATAAGTGTGCCATAACATTACTTCTGAGTTTGTTACCTCATGATAGTGCGTCTCATATGGAGAGGGTATCGCATTTCTCCTATTTAAACTTACTCTAGTCATCTTACTCAGAAATTCATAATCTAGCGATCTTGTGGTTGGACTCATCCGAATGGAGGAAGGCCCTAATGCCAACATGCAAGTCCACCCACATCGCATATGAACTCGTAATGGTGGCTGTGGGAATATTAAGCCGACCCGCTCCCACTTAGATTTCTTATTGTGGGTTTTTCAGGTTTTAACATGCAATAACTAACCCTAAGTTATATGCAACAATAACACCAGTCATGCTTTAAAATCATGCATCTAAAATACATCATAAAAATTAAATCACAAAATTTAAAAACATAAATACGGGAAATAATTACTAAAAATAAATTTCCCGACTATCATGGTTTTTAATCGCTTCAATCTTATGCCTTGATCTTATGTCCCACCACATAACTCGATGGATAGAGTCTTGATCTTCAAGAAAAACAAAATCTGGATATTCAAGCAGCCTTCATGGGCCACGCACATGACCCAGCAGCATGCAGCAACTGTTGCGCGTTGCTGCTACAGTCACTGCGCAGCGAAGATTGCTGCTGGTCGCCGGCGCCGCCCCCACCTCTGATTCCTCCTTCACTTCTTTCCCATGCTATTTGTTCTTCTTGCAATTCTTTCTGGGTTCTCCTGGGTTCTACAAATTAACGATAACCCAAAACCCACTAATTCAAGTTGCCCACCATAATGCCTTCGATTAGAAAAATTAATTCTCCTACTACAAGGCTTTTTGGGAAAATTAAAAAATTTTGAAATTATATAGAAAAAATCCTACTACAGATTTTATCTAATCCTACACGGCTTCCAGCACGTGGTTATACTATTACAAATATTCATAATAAAATCAAATCCGTACATATCCCGAAGTTCAATTAAAACCCATACAAATGTAACCATAATAGTCGGGATTTCTTAACCACCTGTAAATAAAACTATATAATAAATCGAACAAGCACAAAACCCAAAAACCAGGCTCTGATACCATTTGAAAGATTATCTTCCCGGGCCTAGCCAGAAACTCACTTTCGTGCTATGCATTCCGGAATCGGAATCTCTGGCCAGACCTAAACGCTAGCACAACCGCTATTCCAACCCTTGCTTGAAATAACATTGCGCAAGCTATTGGTATGTACTCTTTCGATTTATCATGCAACAAATAAATTCTTAATTAAAATCAGAAACAAAAGAATTACCTATTGAAGCGTTTACTTAGGTGATTCTTTTGTATGCCTCAAGACTTTGTTCGTATATTTTGTGGGCAATAATCTAACGAACAATTGATCATCAATTTACCACAATCCACTTACCGGAAAAATTCCAGCACCAACGCACCTAGTGTGTACAATTCACGCGCCGCCTGAAGAGAGAAAAAGCCACACGTACCAGCTGAAAATTGGGAAAAAACGGCCAGCTATTTGGCTTGGGAAATCCAAAATTTGGGAGAAAAATATTTCTCTCTAGTTTTCTTGTCTTGAAAATTTATTCAATTGTATGTCTTGAATACCTAATCCCTTGTCTATATTAAGAGTTATAAGAGAGACCCCAAGTTGGTTTAGGATGGGTCTTCCTAATGGGTTTAGGTAATTAATTATTTTCCAAATTCAATTAGGTAACTAATCTAATAGGATAAACCAAATCCAATTAGATTTCCTAATTCTAATTGAAACTTAAGACTTCATTAATTAATTGAATAATTCCACTTTGTTAATTACTTAATTAACCTTTAGGCATAATTAATTAAATAATTAATTCCACTTATTCAATTAACCCATTACAAAATTAATCGTGCCACTAACAGACTAATTTTGGCACTACCATCCTACACCAGAATTGCTTCTGGAACAACTTAATTAATTTATTTATAATCTCCCCACATCAAAGACATAGCGCTCGTTAATTTATTAATTTATTGATAAATTAATTAATTAACTTTTTATAATCCGAGACTAGTACCACTCGACCATTTTACTATACCAGACATAAGTCCACCGATCGGGTTTAGTATAATAAACATAACGAGCTCATCTCGTGAGCACCATCACCCTGGATGCACCGGTACATGGTTTCCTTTCGACAAGAAACAACACAACAAGTAACTAAATACGTGTACCCAACATATTGAGACTATTGGCCACAATTAACCTCACCAATTGGCAGATCAAAGTAAACTATGTCTAATCCTCATGCCCGCTCGAGTCTAGGGATTAGGATATAGAATACAAGGATCGATTTGTCTATTAAATCAGTACAAGACAAATCATTCCTAAAGGTCAAGTTCAATACGCCCATGGCATAACTATATGATTCAATTAGTTTAGACAAACCAATTATCTGAATCACATAATAACTTAAACTGACAGTTTGTCCAAAACTATCTCGATTACAAACCTCATTTATATATTATGTCTTTTAACCAATGGCGAGATCTACCGTGTCACACAAGACAACTCATCATCTAACTACATAATATAAATGGAGAAATAATACACAACAAAATATATAACCAAAACATAAATCGATATATTAACTGGGAAAATATACAACACAAGCATAGCTTATGTATTCAACTCTAACAGTGAGTTCTCTCTTAGGTCCTTGGCGGCTCGTGGACAACACGGGCTTAAGGCAGTGGTGGTTGCTGAATTTTTCAGCCACCCAATTATGTTGATTGCTGATCAATTGGGTGCTAGATCGTCGCCCACACAACGTGCAATCACATTCTTGAGTCATACAAGCGATCACCTGAGTTCATGCTTTAAGAGGTACTTTCTATGATTCTACTTTTAATTAGAAAATTGTTGTTGCGTGATAAATCGAATTAATACAAACCAAGATCCCGCGCAATGTTATTTCAAGCAAGGATTGGAATAGCGATTGTGCTAGAGTCTAGGCCAAGTAAAAAATTCTAATTCTGGAATGTGTAGCACGAAAGTGAGTTTTTGACCAGGCCCGAGTAGATAATCTTTCACTTTATACGTTGGGTAATACTTGGCGTAGAATTCTTGTTCAGATCTTTAAGGGTCCTGATAGAAGGGAAATAGCAAGTAAAGAGTTCAACCAACAACTTGCCCCATCCCTCAAAGAGAAGGGAAATAGCAATGTCCACATGTAGTCTGCAGTGAGATTTTGTAACTTGGTAGTGTTGCAAATGTCCATGACCACTTTCAAATAATTGTGGGCATCTTCTTGATCTTTTTTATGAAAATTTGAGCTATTCAAAACCAAGTTGATCAATGGTGGTGGCACCACATACTCAACATTATCGACCCCTGCTACTTTGTTTGTCTCCCGAAATGTGGGTTCAAAGAATGACCCAAAGATTGGCCTCGGTGGCTCCGCCATCTCTTCAGTCGCTACTTTCTTAGTCCTTACTTTCTTTGACGACTACTTCCTTTGACTTGGCAGTTTCTGTTTTTGTTCAACTTCCACTAGACTTTCCTGGTGTTGTTCCCTTAGCTTGAGCTACTCTCGTTTGAACCATAAACAAATTGACTCCTGCGATTAAACAACTAATTTATTAAATGCACAAGGGCTACCGTGCTCCCCGGAAACAGTGCCAAAAAGTGATGTGCTAAAAATATAACAGTAATAATAATCTTTTTCTGCACACTTTAGGACCACAAAATCCTGCCGTGTAATAGGAAAGTTATCAAATCCACAAGGAGCATTAAAAACTTTTATGTATCTTATCAACTTATGCATGCAAGAAACAAACAACATATCGACGTATTTTAACAATCACAAAAGAGAGAATTAGTAGAAAAGAGAAATTGATGAGATATGTGGTGGTGATTCAACAGCATTCACTCTCAGCTAGTGTTCTAACTATATTGGTTTTAGTTTTGAATACAGAAAAGCTATGGCTTGTATAAAAAACTAATATCCACATATGACATATCATTTTGTTTCATTATATCATAGAACTAGATAACGGGGTGTGTGAAGGACATAGTAGATACCGTTACTGGTTAAAGTATTGATATATAAAAAGTATGCTCGTAACTGAGATACTCTGAACATACTATCGGTATAGGTTATCGTGTGGTTTAGAAATTAGTTTATCTAGACTAATTTAAATCATATGGATATGCCCGGGGTATATTGAGCTTGACCAGTTTGGATAGAATTGACTTGTACTGATCGGTGTAGTCAATTCAGTCCTAGTATTCAGTCTCTCAATCCCGATATTGGGACAGGCGTGAGAGCTGGATATCGTATGCTTTGATTTGCCAAAGAGTGCGGTCAATTGAGGCCTATACCTCGATAGGTTGGGTATGCAGTGTTTAGCTTCTTACGTGTCGTTGCTAGTCGGAGGAATCCATGTACCGGTTCGCCGGGTCGATGATGCTCATGAGATGAGCTCGTAAGGTTTATTGTACTAAAACTGGCCAGTGGACTTTACGTTCGGTATAATAAGATGGTCGAGTGGTACTAATCTCGGATACTAAGAAGTCGATGAATTAGTTTGTCAGTAAATTGATAAACCGACTAGCACTAGATCTTTGATGTGGGGAAATAGAAGAAAACATAGTGGCGTGACATAAAGTTGTTTTTTGAGCGGTAGTTTCATAGTTAGTCTGATAGTGGTACGACTAATTATGTATTTGAATAATCAACAAAGTGAATTAATTAATGCTAAATGTTTAATTAATATTTAATTGACAAAGTGGATTAAGAAATTAATTATATATGAATTAATTAATCCTAAAGGTTCGATTAAATTAAATTAACAAAGTGGGTTAAGAAATTAATTCGAATGGGACGGTTGGAGTTGATTAGTCTTGGAAATACTAAGCGGTCAACAAAAGACAAATTAAAAAGCCCAACTCAAAAGGCCACTAGCTCTCCATTAGAGCTCCCTATAAATAGAAAACTTAAGGCCTAAGAAACACAAGGAAATTCTTGCAAGACAAGTCTTGTCTCTTAGAGTAAGAAAGTTCTAGAGAGAGAACTTCATATCTTTGAAGTTTTCTTTCAAAAATGAACTTGATTTCTTGCTTCTTGAATTGGATTCATCCCAAAGATAACACTTTTCTAGTTGGATTTAATTTCTTTTGGTCGGACTGCTTGCTGCCCATTGATCCACCGCTAGTCCAGAATTTCAGAGCTGGGTTTTTCATCTTAATCCAGCGAGTTTGATTCTGCTTTGGGAGCGTTGATCTATCTTTGGTGATCCGCTACTGGGACTGTCTAGATCACGGCTGGGCTGGGGTGATTTTCGGCGACTGGTGGGTGTTCATTGATCGATTGTATAACTCAAGATTAGGCTCGAACATTGTGCGAACAATGATTCAATGAACCAAATGATTAGCAACTCAACACAATCTTCTCAAACAGCTCACCGAAAAAGTCACCAGGATTGTCACCTGAGTGTGTGAACATCACGCGCTGCCCCAAGAACTCACGCGCCGACTAGATGAAGTTCACGCACCACCGGCACAAACTTCACGCGTTACCCGGACTACAGTTGCCGTACCTCTGGAAGAAAATCGGTTCTGAGAGAATAAAGTTTTAATTTCTCTCTAGAGTTTCTCTCTCTAGTTTTCTTGTCTTGAAAACTTATTGATTGTGTGTTATAGAATTGCTAATCCCTTGTCTATATATAGAGCTACAAAAGAGACCCCAAGTTGGTTTAGGATTAGCATTCCTAATGGGTTTATGTAATTAATTAGTTTCCAAGTCCAATTAGATAACTAATCTAATAGGATAATCCAAATCCAATTAGATTTCCAAATCTATAGGATTTTCCAATTCTAATTGAAACTTAAGACTGAATTAATTAATTAAATAATTTCACTTTGTTAATTACTTAATTAAACCTTAGAATAAATTAATTAATTAATTATACTTATTCAATTAACCATTACAAAATTAATCGTACTACTAACGGATTAATTTTGGCACTACCATCCTACACCAGAATTGCTTCCAGAACAACTAAATTAATTTATTCTTAATCTCCCCAAGTCAAAGATTTAGTGCTCATTAATTTATTAATTTATTGATAAATTAATTAATTAACTTCTTTAATTTTGGGACTAGTACCACTCGATCTTTTTACTATACCGGACATAAGTCCAACGGTCGTGTTTAGTATAATAAACATAATGAGCTCATCTCGGGAGCACCATCACCTCGGACGCACCGGTACATGGTTTCCTTTCGACAAGAAGCAGCACACCAAGTAACTAAACACGTCCACTCAACCTACCGAGACTATTGGCCACAAATGACCTCATCAAATTGCAGATCAAAGTAGACTATGTCTAATCCTCATGCCGGCTCAAGTCTAGGGATTAAGAGATCGAATACTAATAACGAATTGTCTATTAAATAAGTACAAGAAAAATCATTCTAAATGGTTAAGTTTAATATGCCCCGGGCGTATCTATATGATTCAATTTGTTTAGAAAAACCAATTTTCCGAATCACATAATAACCTAAACCGACAGTTTGTCCAAAATTGTCTCAGTTTCGAACCTCATTATATATTATGTCTTTTAACCAATGATGAGATCTACTGTGTCACACCAGATACCTCATCATCTAACTACATAATATTAATGAACGACATATGCACAACATATAAACTAAAACATTAAATCGATATATTAATTGGGAAAATGTATAATACAAGCATAATTTATGTATTCAAACCTAACAATCTCCCACTAATACTTAAGCTGTGCTTTAAGAATATAACTACATTAATCTTTTAAAACTGTAATACATCTAGAAAAAGTATCATGGCTCTCCTATGTATCTGATTCCCATGCCCTCCATGTGAACCTCAAAGACATTTGAAGTCCATGTCTTCGTGAAAGAATCTGCAAGGTTATCCTTCGAGGCTATCTTTGTGCCGACCACGTCTTTCCTCTTGACCATATCTCGTATTAGATGGTACTTGCACTATATATATTTACTCACCTTGTGGGCTCGTGGTTCCTTCGAGTTTGCGACTGCGCCAATATTATCACAGTACACTGTGATTGACTTCTGCAAACAAGGAATCACATCTATGTCCACTGAGAAGTTCTTGAGCCACACTGTTTCTTTCGTTGCCTCTGATGCTGCGACGTATTCAGCCTCCATGGTAGAGTCCGCCACGCATTTCTACTCGACACTCCACCAAACTATGGCTTCACCTCCCAAAGTAAACGCATACCCTGAGGTAGACTTGCTCTTGTCCCTGTCGTCTTGAAAATCTGAATATGTGTAACCTCGGGATACCAGCTCAGGTGCCTGATAAACCAACACTTGGTCTCTTGTTCTGCGCAAATACTTGAGAATGCATTTTACTTCTCCCAATGAGCTTTCTCGAGGTTACTTTGATATCTGCTCACAATGCCAACGGAATAACAGATATCAGGCCCCGTACACAACATCGCATACATCAGACTTCCTACTGCCGAAACATAAGGAACTGTCTTCATGGCTTCTATCTCCTCAACAGTCTTTGGAGATTGTTATTTAGATAGATGCACTCTGTGTCTGAAAGGTAAAAAACCTTTCTTAGAGTTCTACATGTTAAAACGGGCCAGAATCATATCTATGTCTAAAGTTTGATAGAGCATTAACGAACGTTTTCTACGATATTGAATTATCTTGATCCCAAGGATATGTCCTACATCTCCTAAGTTTTTTACATGAAACTATTTGGGCAGCCATACCTTTACATCTGATAACACTTTCTTATTGTTGTCAATCAGTAAAATGTCATATACGTAAAGAACAAGAAAAACCACCAAGTTTCCATCACGTTTGCGGCATACAGATTGTTCATCTGGGCACTGAGTAAATCTGTAAGATTGGATCACCTCATCAAACCGGATGCTCCAAGATCTGGAAGCCTGCTTAAGTCCGTAAATGGACCTCTTAAGCCTATAAACCTTATATTCTTGGCTTTTTTCAACGAATCCCTCTGGTTGATACATGAAGATGGTTTCCTCATGACTTTTTTTTTAAGAAAAGCTATCTTGACATCCATTTGCCATATCTCATAATCTAAATAAGTAGCTTTGGCCAAGAGAATCTGGATCGACTTAAGCATGGCCACCAGGGAGAAGATTTCCTCATAATCGATTCTCTCTTTCTGAGTTTACCCGTTCGCCACAAGCCTAGCTTTAAATGTTTCAATTTTCTGTCAAGTTCTCTCTTGCGTTTGTAGACCCAATTACATTCAATGGGTTTGAAACCATCAGGTAGGTCCACAAACTCCTAGACTTGATTGTGGTCTATCTCGGATATCATTGTTTTTTGCCAAGATTCTGCATCTTTATGTCGAAGAGCCTCATTATAGTTTACTGGGTTAGGCTCAGGCGCGCCTGGGACTAGGTCTGAGGCCTCTTCCATGCCAATTAACCTGTCAGGCTGTCTTACGACCTTTCCACTATGAGAAGGCACCACCTGTTAAGGCGCATCATCTGTGGTATCTTGTGTAGTGTGTGGTTTATCTACTTGTGCTGGTGCATCAGGATTATCAGATTATTTTATAAGCTCTTCTAGTACTATCTTGCTCTTGGGCTTGTGATCTAGAATATAGTATTCCTCTAAAAATCTTACATTAGTGCTAACTATCTCCTTCCGATCTTTATGACTATGGAACAGACCACCTTTCGTTCCCGTAGGATATCCTACAAATAGCATTACTTTCGTTCTTGCATCTAACTTATCCGTAACTACCTTAAGCACATGTGTTGTGCAACCCCAAATTCTGAGATGTCTTAGACTACGCTTACGCTCGTTCCACAGCTCTATCGGGGCTGAAGACATGGTTTTAGATGGTACAAGATTAAGAATGTACATTGAAGTTTCTAAGGCATATCCCCAGAACGAACTCTGCAAATCACTATAGCTCATCATTGATCTAACCATTTCCATGAGAGTTTGGTTACTTCTTTCTGCTACACCGTTTTGCTATAGTATGCAAGGTGCAGACAACTGAGACTGAATTTCGACGTCGCTGAGGTATTCTCGAAATTCGTCGAAATTCGTCGGACAAGAACTCACCACCATGATCTTATCACAATGTCTTGAGCTATAAGAGAGACCCCAAGTTGGTTTAGGATTGGCCTTGCTAATTGGTTTAGGTAATTAATTAGTTTCCAAATCCAATTAGATAACTAATCTAAGAGAATAATCCAAATCCAATTAGATTTCCTAATCTCTAGGATTTCCTAATTCTAATTGAAACTTAAGAATTAATTAATTAAATGATTATACTTTGTTAATTACTTAATTAACACTTAGGAATAATTAATTAATTAATTATAATTATTCAATTAACCCACTACAAAATTAATTGTATCTCAAACGGATTAATTTCGGCACTACCATCCTACACCAGAATTGCTTCCGGAACAACTAAATTAATTTATTCTTAATCTCCCCACATCAAAGATTTAGTGCTCATTAATTTATTAATTTACTGATAAATTAATTAATTAACTTCTTTAATTCTGAGATTAGTGCCACTCGACCATTTTACTATATTGGACATAAGTCCACCGGCCGGGTTTAGTATAATAAACATAACAAACTCTTCTCAGGAGCAATATCACCCGGGACGCACCGGTACATGGTTTCCTTGAAGGAAAACTGAACAAGCCCGGGCTAAATCGAAAACCTCACTTTCGTGCTATGCATTCCAGAATCGGAAGCTTTCGACCAAGCTCAGGCTCAAATTAGTTTACCCATGAACGGATCTAGGCTTATACTTATTTAATTTATTAATCGGGACACAAAAAATCGAATCTTTAATAAAAGCGAAAGTTAAAGAATCTAC
Organism: Knoxia roxburghii; assembly: GCA_030378225.1. NCBI lineage: Eukaryota > Viridiplantae > Streptophyta > Magnoliopsida > Gentianales > Rubiaceae > Knoxia > Knoxia roxburghii. The sequence continues at coordinate 34,503,211 of CM059415.1, read as the reverse complement.
CTTTTGAAGCGAAGTCCCTCGTTTATAGAAAACCAAATAAAATCTGCTGCGATTTCCACAAGAAATCCAATCGATTCTCCAATACAAACTCCAAGATAGTGTGGGCTATCTTCTACGGAGTTACCCACGAGCAATCGAACAAAACCCAGAAACTTGCTTCGGAAGAAAGCTCAAAAATTGAATCTTTTATGAATAAAACTGCTGCGCAAAAACCCTAACCTTGCAGCACAAGTTTCCGGTTTGAAGAAGGGAAAATAATCCACCGATGACAGCCTGATCAGTCCCGATCTAGACGACCAGGACCACGGATCACTCCTCACGGAAGATCGGACGTGGAACTCAGTCGGTTCTGGGCACCGATCGAACTGCCGCCGGACTAAAATGATCGAGAAATCCTGCGCGTGATTGAACCGGCTGTGCTGCTGCGCGATCCGGCTTTAAACTGCCGATCTGCACTGCTGGAAAAATTCGGACCGACTGGGTTGTTTAGATAATAATCTGGGCAGCTAAAAAAAATTGAATCTTCCGAAGGAGAAAATTATCTTAGCTGACTTCGAGAGGAAACTTCGATAAGGAAGACAAATTTTTCTCTCTAAGCTAAATTTTCTCTATCTAGTCCTTTCTTGGACTTCAAGTTTCTTAATGTTTTGGCTGCTCATTATGTTGTATTTATAGTAGCTCGATTGGAGACCTAATGGGCTCTCGAGTTAGGCCTTAAAATTTGACTTTCGTTGACCGCTAAGTCTTCCCGACTAATCAACTCCAATCGACCCTTTTAAATTAATTTATTTAATCCACTTTGTTAATTTAATTTAATCGAACCCTTAGAATTAATTAATTCAAAATAGAATTAATTTCTAAAGTCACTTTGTCGATCAAATATTAATTAAACCCTTCGGATTAATTAATTTACCTTGTCGATTAGTCAAAAGCATAATCGGTCGTACCACTAACGGACCAATTATGGAACTACCGCTCGAAAACGACTTTACATCGTGCCATTATTATTTATTCTATCTCCCCACATTAAAGATCTAGTGCTCGTCGTTTTATCAATTTACTGACAAATTAATTCACCGACTTCTTGGTTTCCGAGATTAGTACCACTCGACCTTTTATTATACCGAACATAAAGTTCACTGGCCAGGTTTAGTATAATAACCTTACGAGCTCATCTCGGGAGCACCATCAACCCGGCGAACCGATACGTGGATTCCTCCGACTAGCAACGGCACGCAAGAAGCTAAACACTGCATACCCAACTTACCGAGGTATTGGCCTTAATTGACCTCACTCTTTGGCAAATCAAAGCACACGACACCCAACCCTCACGCCCGTCCTAATCTCGGGATTGAGAGACGGAATACTAGGACCAAATTGACTACGCCGATCAGTATAAGTCAATTCTATCCAAACTGGTCATGCTCAATATGCCACGGGCATATCTGTGTGATTTAAACTAGTCTAGATAAACCAATTTCCAAACCACACAATAACCTATACCGATAGTATGTTCAGACTATCTCGGTTACGAGCATACTTTTTATATATCAATACTTTAACCAATAACGGTATCTATTGTGTTTGTCGACACCCCGTTATCTAGTTCTATGATATAAAGGAACAAATTTATACTGAAACAAAATGATATGTCATCTGTGGATATTAGTTTTTGATACAAGCCATAGCTTTTCTGTATTCAAAACTAACATTCATTTCGACAAACAGCAGCACACCAAGTAACTAAACACGCGCACTCAACCTACCGAGACTATTGGACACAAATGACCTCACCCATTGGTAGATCAAAGAACACTATGTTAAATCCTCATACCCGCTGAAGTCTAGGAATTAAGAAATATAATACTAAGAACGAATTATCCATTAAATCAGTACAAGACAAATCATTCTAAATGGTCAAGTTCAAAATGCCCCGGGCATATCTACATGATTGAATTAGTTTAGACCAACCAATTTTCTGAATCACATAATAACCTTAACTGATAGCTTGTCCAAAACTGTATCGGTTACGAACCTCATTTATATATTATGTCTTTTAACCAATGATGAGATCTATTGTGTCACACTAGACATCTCATCATCTAACTACATAAAATAAATGGACAACATATGCACAACATATAAACTAAAACATTAAATCGATATATTAACTGGGAAAAAAGTATAATACAAACATAGCTTATGTATTCAAACCTAACATTGTATACATTGTGATAGTCAATTTGTAATTGGTAGAGCATAGAGTACAATGTACAATTGTAAATCGAGACATATTCGTCATTGACATAATACCATTAGACAATTGCTCTCAACAAGAGTTATCTCAGTTGACATTGTAAGGTCAAAAGATAACATCGCGGATCTGCTAACCAAAGGGTTAAATAAAGAGAGAGTTGAAAGATTGACATAAGGGATAAAGCCTGTGAAGGATAAAAGGTTTTAAGAAGGAAAACCCAACCTAGTTGACTGGAGATCCCAAGATCCAGGTTCAAAGGGACAACCTAATCATAAGACCTAATACGGTCACTATGGGGGCAACCTCAACTCATTCCTGTCAAGAAACAGTGACAGTGTGCATAAGGCTAGCGTTTGTCACTTTAATGATTATTAAAAAAGTAACTATAGTTACGTTTCAAACATAAGAATGAAGGAACTAGTGCGTCCAGGCCAAATTGAAAATTTCACTTTCGTGCTATGCATTCCAAAATTGGAAACTTTCGATTGAGCCCAAACACTAGTACAAGTTCCTTTGAAACCGATCTAGCTTATACTTATTCGATCTACTTAACCCATAACAAAATGAATCTTTAATTTAAAATAGAAAGGTTAACGATTTGACCTTTGATGCGAGGCCCTTAAGAAATAAACTTGAGAAAGACAAAAATCCAATCTTTGAAGCTTCTTCCACAAGAAATCCATCGAATGCCTAAAAGATAATATAGAAATCATGTGGGCAATTATCTACTGGATACATCTAGGGAATCCCATGAAAAACCAAGAAGAAACATACCAGAAAACTCAAAATATTGCAGGAAAAGCTCTTGCCACTAATGGACCGCGAGATCGTGACCACCACCTGGGCAGAACTGCTCGCTGGGATGGAAAAAGTTTCGTCAAAAATTCCTGCTGCCCGCCGGACCGCCTGTATTTCTCAAAACTTCCCAAAAAATCCAATCTTGAGTCTTTGAGAGAGATCCAAAGACGACTTCGAGTGGATCTTGATTTAACTATTTCTTCAAGTCCCTCTCTAGGCCTTTCTCTCTCTAAAGTAAGACAACTTGTCTTGTAAGTTTCTTCTAATAAATTCAAGGCACTAACTTATCGATTTATAGGAGGTTCAAGGGAGACCTAGTGGACTTTTGAGTTGGGCCTTCTAGTTGGACTTTTATTTGACTTCTAAGTCTTTACTAGACGAGTTAATACTAATTGACCCAAGGATAATTAATTTAATCCTCTTTGTCAATTAAATACTAATCAACCTAAGGATAAATAATTAAATCCACCTTGTCAATTAATCCAACACATAATTAATCGTACCACTAACGGATTAATTATGAAACTATATCTCAAAATGAAATTGCCTCTAGGCACCACTTTAATTATTCTTATATATCCCCACGTCAAAGATATAGTGCTCGTCAATTTATTAATTTACTGATAAATTAATTAATCGACTTCTTATCATCTGAGATTAGTACCTCTCGACCTTATTATTATACTGGATATAAATCCACCGACCGATTTTAGTATAATAATCCTTAAAAGCTCATATCGAGAGCACCATCACCCCAGATGCACCGGTACATAGTTTCCTTTCGACAAACAACAACACAATAAGAAAATACGTATGTATACCCAACTTACCGAGATTATAGCCTCAAGTGACTGCACTAGTTGGCAAATCAAAGTACACTATATCTAATCCTCATTCCTGCTCTAGATTGTGGTTCCCTTGAGTCAGAAATTGCACCATTGTTATCACAGTAAACTGTGATAGACCTTGGTAAATTAGGAATCAAATCTAAGTCCACTAAGAAATTCTTGAGCCATACCTCTTCTTTTGCTACCTCTAATGCTGCAACGTATTCAGCTTCCATTATGGAGTCTGCTATGCTTTTCTACTTGACACTCTGCCAAATTATGGCTCCACCTCCCAAAGTAAACACAAACCCAGAGGTAGACTTGCTCTTTTCCATATCACCTTGGAAATCAGAATCTGTGTAACCCTTCAAAATTAGCTCTTGCGCCCGATAGATCAAAACATGGTATCTCGTCCTGCGCAAATACATGAGGATGCACTTGACAGCCTCCCAATGAGTTTTTCCAGGGTTAGTCTTGTTAGTTTTGAATACTAAAAAACGATCTTGTATGCAAAATTAATTCCCATTTATATCGAGTTAAATGTTCCAGTTAAATACTTTGTGTTTTAAATATGTAGTCCAATTATATCTAGTGACTAGATGAAGAGGTGTCGGGTGTAGCACAGTAGATCTCATTATTGTTTAAAGTCTTGATATATAAATTAGGCTTGTTGCTGAGACAGTTTGGATATACTGTTGGTTTAAGCCATTATGTGATTATGAGATTAGTTTATCTAGACTAATTGAATCATGTAGGTATGCCCGGGGCATATTGAGCATGACCGTTTATGATTGAATTGGCTTGTACTGTTTATAGTTAATTGAAACCTAGAATTCTATTCTTAATCCCTAGACAAGAATGAGCACGAGGATTGAGCATTGCGTAGTTTGATTTGCCAAAGAGTGTGTTCGCTTAAGGCCTGTAGTCTCAGTAGGTTGGTTGCGCGTGTTTAGTTGCTTGGTGTGTCGTTGCGAGTCGAAGAAAATTGCGTACCAGTTCATCCGAGGTGATGGTGCTCTCGAGATGAACTTGAAAGGTTTATTATACTAAATCTGATCAGTGGACTTTATGTACAGTATAGTAATAAAGTGAAATGGTACTAGTCCCGAATAATAAGAAGTCAATGATTAATTTATCAGTAAATTAATAAATTAATTAGCACTATATCTTTGATGTGGGGAGAATAAATAAATAATTAATTAGTGATTCCGGAAGCAATTTTGGTTTGAGTAGTGATTCCATAATTAATCCGTTAGTGGTACGATTAATTATGTGATGGATTAATTGATAAAGTAGAAATAATTATTAATTAATTATTCCTAAGGGTTAATTAGCAAATTAACAAAGTGAAATTAATTAATTAATTCAGTCTTAAAGTTCAATTAAGAGTAAGAAATCCAAGAAATTAGGAAATCTAATTGGATAAGGAAATGTAATTAGATTTGGTAACTAATTAGATTTGGAAATTAATTAGATTTGGAAACTAATTAGGATTTGATAATTAGTGATTCAAAATGTTGGGTTTGAATACTAAATCTTTGCTTGTATTAAACTATTTCCCAGTTTATATATCGATTAAATATTTTAGTTAATTTGTTATGTTTTTACATATGACATCCATTTATATTATGTAATTAGATGATGAGGTGTCCGATGTGACACAGTAGATCTTATCATTGGTTAAAAGACATAATATATAAATGAGGTTCGTAACTGAGACAGTTTTGGACACACTGTCAGTTTAAGTTATTATTTGATTCAGAAATTAGTTTGTCTAAACTAATTGAATCATATAGATATGTCCAGGCATATTGAACTTGACCAATTAGGATGAATTGTCTTATACTAATTTAATAGACTATTTCAATTAAATATGTATTTCAATTATTCTTAACAATGTTTTTGCAGATCTATGTTCTTGAGCTTGGATCAGTAAACCTATGTTCGGGCTCTGTTAGTGCCAGCAGTAGTTGGAGTAGGCTGATGGATTAAATAGCCCGGACCATACTGTTGAGGTGCCAGATGGATTTCTGGTCTGACCCTGACCATAGTTTACTAATTCAAGATTCAACGCAGTTAGATCTTCATTATCATTGGTAAGAATAAGTGAAATTATTATCCAGGGATCCATGGAACCGGAAGGTGATGAGTCCAGAAGGGAGTAAGTTTTAAATTCAAGAAAAATCTTTTTAATTTTCTAAAGCTCTTAATTTACTCTTTCTTCTTTATTCACTGCTCTTTTTTACTTTTCTATTATTAATTTTCTCTTATTATTTGATGTCATCAATTTTTAGAAATTTTTCTAAAAAATCATCGGAGGCCTCTTCAAGTAGGTCTTCAACCAATGTTCTTCTTAAAGAAGAGATAAACTTTGAAAACTTGTCTCAAGATTGGGATAATTGGAAAACACCCAAGAGACCAACCAATGATGTTTATAAAGATAAATGGAAAATGGTTTCAGATTTTTCAATAAAAACAGTGGAACAAGCTTTCCCACTAACAAAACCCATTGAAACTATTCAACTTTTATCTTCAAAAACCATAGAAAACCATAAGAAAAATGGTTATAATTATTTACATTTTGTTTTAGTCAAAATAGCTGCTAAACCTCTTAACAAAGATGGCATGAATTCTGCTTTACTTCTTGGATTAAGAGATTGCAGATTTTTAGACTTTGAAGATTCCTTATTAGGAATGGTAGAAACTAGTTTATGTGAAGGACCAATTTATTTTGATTGTTTTCCTATCTTCTGCGTTTCTTTGCAGGATAAAAATATTTTAGATACTTTAACTTTAAATATTAAAGTATTTAATATAAAAGCAAAAGAAGGATCTATTCCTGTTACAATCTTATATAGGCTTAGATATAAAGCCCTAATCTCAGCTTTTAATACAGGTGCAAGAATGGTTTCAAAGAAAGGAGAAACCATCTTGTTTAAAACAGATATGAATAGATCTGGATTATCTATTCCACAAAGTATTAAATGGAAGAATGTTTCTTTACCAGATGATTGGCTTTTAGAAGAGGCAGCACCTCCAGATCCGGTTTGAAGCACTGTTCCAACAAAAATTACTCAATATGCTAGTGGAACTGTGAAAATGACATTTGACAGGTCACTTAGTATGAGAGATTTTAATAAGGAAGAAGCCAAATCATCTAGGTCTACTTCTTTTTCATATTCTAGAAAACTAGAACAACCCCATAGGCATTCAGTCTCGGCGGTAAACACTAGCTTGCATGATTTACATAATTCATCTAAAATTCCTCAGGCTAGATATAGAGTAGAAACTCAGGAAGAATCATCAGACAGTAATAGTCTTCCTAGATCTCCAACTTACTCTAATATGACAGAAAACATAGGATAATTAAATATGATAAAATCAGAGTTTAAATTTGAAAGAGAAAAATTACAAAAAGAATTTTATTCTGTAAAAAATAGAATAAAAAGAGAATGGTTCTTTGCTAATTACCAAGGCAAAGATAGAAAATAGGTACAGGAGGAATATTATAATTTCATCAGTAAAAATAAGGTTAATGTAGTATTTTTTAAATGGTTTGATTATTATGCTTCTAGTCATAATATAAATTATCCTTTTTTACAAGAAAAAGAAATTTGTGTGGCAAAAAATTGGCAGGTCATAGACGGAGATAAGTTAAAGTCAGAGATGCCTCCTGAGATGCCTTTTTCCACGACTTATAAGGCTGTAGACATTAAAGCAGTCCCATTCAAACAAAAAGATCCCAGACATTTTTTCTGAGTCAATTAATGCCAAGGATATCCAGAGTATTTTTGAACAAAACAACTATACCAACAAATACCTTCAAACCATAGGAGAATACTTAACCACTAAACCCCAGCCTTCTACGTCTACTCATGTATCTGAGACGTTTGACAAAAAGCCTCTGTTCAAACCCTATGAAATTCCTCAGAAAATAGCCAACCAATTAGTATCCCGACCAATGAATGAGCTAGAAAAAAGGATAGCCAAAATTGAGGAATCCTTTGCTCCCAAACTTAAACAGAAAGCTAGGGAGCCAGACTCCGAATCAGGATCAGTCTCAATAAATCAAGGAATTAGAGTCCTAAGTAAGATTTCTGATAATGAATCAGAAGAATCATCCGATACTGATCCACAAATTGCTAGGATAGGTCCTTCTTCGGGAAAAGACAGTTATCCACTTGGCGAATACCACTACCACAGAGAAGGTTTCCCCCTCGTCATCAGGAAATCCCAAACCCAGGATTAGAGCCTGGACCAAATGTTATACAAAATAGTTATAATGCCAATAACATCTACGAATGGTGTGTAGATGGGCAACCAGAGTATAGCATTATGAAAATGCTACAAAATATGACAATGGTTGCCACGGCATATAGAACAACACAGGGTAGTAATGATTTAGCTACTGCTCACATTTTAATTGCAGGATTTACTGGACAATTAAAAGGATGGTGGGACAAACATCTCACTAAAAATGAAAAGAATAGTATCCTTTATGCAGTCAAAGTAGATGAAGAAGGAGAACCCATCCTCCAAAATGGTTAAACTATTCCTGACTCTGTTTCAACCTTAATATTTACGATTGCTAAAACATTTATTGGTGATCCAGGAATTTTTAGAGACAAGTCTTCTGAATTATTAAACAATCTAAAGTGTCGAGGCTTGAGAGGTTTTCAAGAATACAAAAATGTTTTCCTATCAAGAATTTTTGATAGACCAGATGGTAATCAACAATATTGGAAGGAAAAATTTATAGACGGTCTTCCTAAGTCTTTAAGGAGATTAGTTAGAGATGAACTCAGGGAAGAGTTCAAAGGAGTTGTTACTTATGAACAACTTACTTATGGTCAACTTAATACTTTCATCCAGAAAGTAGCAATGAAAACTTGTAGGCAAGATAAGATGATGAGAGATCTTGCAAAACATAGAAAAATGTTAGGATCATTTTGTGACCAATTTGGTTTACCCAGTTGTTCTAAAAAAAAAGAAATATAAACCTGATCCTCAGAAATATAGGGCAGGACCTCAACTCAAACCTTTTTATAGAAAGAAAAGATATTCTAAGTTTCAAAGAAAGAATCCCGTAGAACAAACTAATAAGCCTAGAGACTTGTCTAAGGTAGTTTGTTACAAGTGTCAGAAACCTGGTCATGTAGCTAGGTATTGTAGATTAAACAGAAAAATTCAAGCATTGAATTTACAAGAGGAGATCACTAATCAGCTTAATCAGCTTCTTGTAGGATCCGAAGCTGATACCGATACAGAATCAAGTGATGATAATTACATCCAGCAATTTCAGCAGGATGATATTAATTCACTATCATCAGACGAAGACGTAATCGAGGGTCATTATATTAATGTTCTCACTAAAGAACATGATCTCCTTTTAGAAATAATAGAAGGGTTAGAAGATCCAAACCAACAAAAAATTTATTTGAACCAATTTAGACAAACTCTGAGAGAAAAACCATCTACTTCCACCATACCTAACCCCATAGGAAGTCACCCAAAATTGCTTAATACTTACAACCTTACAGAGATCCTTAATAGGTTCCCAAAAAAGACTCCTAGTCCCATCTCCATTAGTGATTTACAGAAAGAATTGACCTTAGCCAAGGAAGAAATTAGAGAAATAAAAGCTAAGCAAGATCTTCATAGTTTGCTGATACAGAACCTAATAGACAGTCAAACTTTAAAACCTGTATTGGAAAAGGAAGAAGAATCCTTCATTGGAGATGAGATACCCCAACTTAATTCTATAACCACCTTCCAAAGGCATGATGTTAGGATAAAGTTGGTAGTAAAAAATTGTTTTGTCCTAGATACAGATGCATTATGGGACACAGGAGCCGATTTTAGCTGTATACAAGAAGGACTTATTCCTACAAAATTTTTTGAAAAAAGTAGGGAAAGACTAACTGCAGCCAACAAAACCAAGCTTGGGATCAAGTACAAATTATCTGATGTTGATGTTCATTTTTCAACAACAAAAGTCACAGTCTCCTTTCTGTTAGTAAAAGAATTGTCCCGTCCCATTATTTTAGGAACGGATTTCATCATCCAGTTAGTTCCTTATTTAACCACAATGGAAGGAATCCAACCACAGGAACTAGGAGAAAACATTATTCTCCCACTCTCAAAGGAACCTATCACTAGGGAAGTAAATCCTTTGATAGCAAAAACCCAACAAATAAATTTCCTTAAGGAGGAAATAGAATTTAAGAGAATCGAATCTCAACTACAACAACCACAACTCCAAGGGAGGATTAAACAGTTACAACAAAAAATAGAAGAACAAGTATGTTCTGAACTTCCAAATGCATTTTGGAAAAGAAAACAACATACTGTTTTCCTTCCTTATGAAAAGGATTTTAAAGAACAAAATATTCCCACAAAAGCAAGACCCATTCAGATGAGTCAAGAATTAATGGAACATTGTAAAAAGGAAATTAATGACCTTTTACAAAAAGGAATTATTAGCCCTAGTAAATCCCCATGGAGTTGCCCGGCATTCTATGTCAATAAAAGTTCAGAGATAGAACGAGGAGTGCCTAGATTAGTTATTAATTATAAGGCCTTAAATCAGGTTTTACAATGGATTAGATATCCAATTCCAAACAAAAAGGACTTGTTACAAAGATTATTTGCAGCAAAAATCTTTTCTAAATTTGATATGAAATATGGATTTTGGCAAATTCAGATTCACCCTTCTGACAGGTACAAGACGACATTCACTGTTCCATTTGGGCACTACGAATGGAATGTAATGCGTTTTGGACTGAAGAATGCCCCTTCAGAGTTTCAACGGATTATGAATGATATTTTTAATCCTTATTCAAACTTTATTATTGTTTATATTGACGATGTTTTGGTATATTCTAACAATCTTAATCAACATTTTAAACATCTCAATACTTTTTTGCAGGTGACAAAGACAAATGGTTTAGTAGTTTCTCAACGGAAAATAAGTCTCTTCCAAACTAAAATCAGATTCCTTGGGCATTATATTTATCAAGGAACAATTACCCCAATTGAGAGATCAATTAGTTTTGCTGATAAGTTTCCTGATCAGATTTTAGAAAAACAGCAATTACAAAGATTTTTAGGATGCTTAAATTATGTTGCTGACTTTATTCCTAATCTAGCAACCTTAGCTAAATTATTACATGAAAGATTAAGAAAAACACCACCTGCTTGGACTGATTTACATACACAATCAGTAAGAAAAATTAAAGACATTAGTTAAGTCTTTACCATGTCTTGATATAACTAATCCCACTTTAATGAAAATAGTAGAAACAGACGCATCCGATTTAGGATATGGTGGGATTCTGAAACAAGTTCAAGAAGGCAAAGAAAGAATTATTTCCTTCACATCTAAACATTGGAATAGCACACAACAAAATTATTCCACTATAAAAAAGGAAATCCTTGCTATTGTTCTTTGTATAACAAAATTTCAATCAGACTTATTAAATCAAAAATTCTTAATCAGAGTTGACTGTAAATCAGCCAAAGATGTCTTACAAAAAGATGTGAAAAATCTAGCATCTAAACAGATTTTTGCTAGGCGACAAGCTATATTATCTGTTTTTTGACTTTGATATTGAATATATTAAAGGAGAGTCTAATTCTCTTCCCGATTTTCTGCCTCGTTAATTTTTGCAGGGAAAATAATGCCTCCTCGGAAGAAAAAAGAAGAAAGGCCTCCAGATGAACTAGTGATGGCTATTGAAGCCATCAAAGCAAGCAAGGAAGGAGCCCCTTCCAAGCAATCAACTCCTGAAGCCTCAACTTCAAAGCAGATGGTGCTGAAATCACCCAAAGATTATGCCTTGACTTCAAGGCAATTCCAAACAATGGACAACCTTGCGGCTATCCAACCAATCTCGCTGGTCTCCCCAAAGACATGGGCTGACATGGCGGAAGAAGACCAGATCATACAAGCCCAATTGGAATCAATCCAACAATGGGCTGCAAAATCAGGATTTTCTTTAGTAAAATCCCCTCAACCTCATGTTGCCCCTCAACCTCAAGTGGTGACTAACAGTCCCACTACCCAAACTAAAGTGGTGACTAGCAGTCCCACTTCTAGATCTTCAGTGGTGAGTACCAATCCCACTCCTTCAAACAAAGTGGTGGTCCCAAATCCCACTGATCAAAACAAGGTGGTGATCCAAAATCCCGCCAACAAGCAAGTACTGGTATCAATCCCTCCTGGATCAAAACCCTCTGGTTCAACTGAGTATTTAAAATGCCAGACTTCCCAACTAGTTGTTCAAACAGAACCAGAGTTTTTTACACCCAATCCTTACCAGGTAGCCCAAACCGTTCTACCATCCCAAACAAATTTTGTTCCCCATTCCATCAACAAAACCCAAAAATATTATGAATTTATATTAGTAGATTCGGGATCAGTCAAATTCAAAGCTTACTTTGAAAAAGGAGAAAATACACATTCAACTGCCCAAATTCTCTCTATCCTGACCCCATCAGATTGGAAAGCCAATCTGAACAAACCTAGAAACTTTTCCCAACCATTTTCTCCCCCAGGATATACTTACTGGGACTATCGACAGGCTTGGTTTAATGCCTTTACCGTACAAAACCAGGCATATAGACATTCTTATCTTTTTTATTTTAAACGAGGAAATCAATATAAATTTCCAATCTGGTTTATCTCGTGGTGGAACATTCACGGACCCAATCCTCAAATTTTGCCCGAATTAGTAAGACCTGGTTACCAACTATTTTATGAAAAATTTACGGCGCCCAACACTGTGCCAAAATTATTACAATTCTATTCCATCTTTTCCTTGTCTTGGATTTATGCTTGGAAATTTGAATTTTCTAAGCAAGAAAACATGCTACCCGCCTTAGTCCAACAGGGATATTCCAAATGGTGGAAAGAATTCAAAACAGCAGCCGTCCAACCAGAAATGATTGAAGCTTGGTTCCGGCAGAATCCCGCATACTTACCTCCTGCAGATCATCAAACATCAGTCTTCCTGCAACAAAAGGCGTTGGCTGCTTCCAAGCTAGCGGCAGTATCAACTCAGGAGGATTATATCAAACACCTGGAAACTATCCTCAGTCAGCTCAAGAGTGACACAAGCTCCCAGGGTAGTAGAGGAACTTCCATCAAAGAAGAAAATGAAGAAGAAGATCCCCTTATTGATCTTCTACAAGCCGACGATCTTCTCAATGAAGACGATTATTTTGGAATTTTCTCTCCCCTTCCATAGACATCAGGGGGAATTGAAAAAAAAAAATTATTTAATTGCTACACGAAATACTGTAGCAAAGCAGCAAACAAGGAGGACTTTTGTCTATAAATAGACAAAGAAAGACCAAAGGGAGGCACACTTCATTTGCCTTCCTAATTCTCATCCTTACTCTCGCTCTCTAAAACTCATTTCTCCTCCTTCTCTCTAAAACAACCCTTCTCCTACTCTTCTCTTACTCATCCTAATTCTCTCTAATCTTCTTAGAATCCTCTCAACTCATCCCAACTTCTTATACTCCTCTCAATCCTCTCAACTCTCTCCACTCCCTCTACTTTTCATACTTTTCTTTATTTTCTCCTACTACTTTTTCCCTTTCCTTTCTTTTCTTTTCTCTAACAACCATTTCTTAGTTGTAAATCTTTTCCTTTTCTATTGTATCCTTATAATATAGCTTCTTATCCCCCTTCACCTTCTTAGATATATTTTTCATCTTTTGTACCTAAGCTTTGGAGATTGTATAAGTAAGTAATGTACCCAAAGCATTGAACTATTTTGGAGTTTTGATTGTAAACTATCATGTCTTAATTTGAATTCATAATTTATATTATTTCTTTTATGCATCTAACTTCTAACTTTTAACTTTTATTTTCTTGCATCTAACATTTATATTTCTGCACTACTAACAATCTAACTTTTATTTTATATCTATAATTACAGTGGCAGTCCGTCTGCGACCCACTTTCCATTCTGTATTTATTTACTTTCTTTTCTAATCTTTAAGGGACCAACCTCCTTTCTGAGGATGAATTGTCTTATACTAATTTAATAGACTATTCAATCCTAGTATTCTATCTCTTAATCCCTAGACTTGAGTAGGCATGAGGATTAGACATAGTGTACTTTAATCTGCCAAAGAGTGAGGTTACTTGCGGCCAATAGTCTCGGTAGGTTGGGCGTGTGTGTTTGATTGCTTGGTGTGTTGTTGCTTGTCAAAAGGAAACCATATACCGGTGCATCCAGGGTGATGGTGCTCACGAGATGAGCTCGTTATGTTTATTATACTAAACCCGGTCGGTGGACTTATGTCTGGTATAGTAAAAAGGTCGAGTGGTACTAGTCTCGGATTATAAAAAGTTAATTAATTAATTTATCAATAAATTAATAAATTAACGAGCACTATATCTTTGATGTGGGGAGATTAAAGAATAATTAATTTAGTTGTTCCAGAAGCAATTCTGGTATAGGATGGTAGTGTCATAATTAATCCGTTAGTGGAACGATTAATTATGTAGTGGGTTAATTGATAAAGTAAAATTAATTATTTAATTCATTATTCCTAAATGTTAATTAAGTAATTAAAAAAGTGAAATTAATTAATTAATTAATTAAGTCTTAAAGTACAATTAGAATTATAAAATCCAAGAGATTAGAAAATCTATTTTGATTTGGAAATCCTATTAGATTTGGATCCTAATTAGATTTGGAAACTAATTAATAATCCTAACACATTAGGAAGGCCAATCCTAAACCAACTTGGGGTCTCTTTTGTAACTCTATAAGTAGACAAGAGATTAGTAATTCACAGTACACAATTCATAAGTTATCAAGACAAGAAAAATAGGGAGAGAAAATTTAGATAGTGAATTAATAAATTATCCCTCAAAGTCAGTTTTCTAGAAGTCCAGGCGGCGGCTCACTTCCCTAGGTCGGGTGGTTGGAATCTTTCTTCACTCCGGCGGTGCGTAGGTAGTGTGGCAGCGGCGCGTGGATTCTCTCGGGTGGTGCGTGGTCTTCACGCACGGACGACGACGGGTTCGGTTATTATTTCCAGTTGCAGTTTTGTGGAGTTGTGGTGATTTGCCGATTAATTGCTCATTAGTTCATTGCTCACAAAGTCTTTGAGTCATACAAGAGAATCACCTAAGTACACGCTTCCATAGTCATACAAGACAATAGTTTTGTGCTAGAGCTTAGGCCTGGTCAAGAATTCTAATTCCAGAATGCGTAGCACGAAAGTGAATTTTTGAACGGGCCCAGACAAATTATTTTTCACAAAATCCCATAAAAAAAGGCTTAACTTAAGCCCACTTAGGTTCTCCCTTGTAATTCTATAAATAGATGAGGGATTAGAATTATTCAAGACACACAATACAAGTCATAATTGAAAAGACACAAAAGTCTAGAGAGATAAAACCTAGGGAGAGAATCAGAGGCGTAGTATCAAGATTTTCTCTCGAAGTCAGTAGGTCTTCTATCTTGGCGGCAGTTAACGGCGTTCGACACTAGTCAACGGTAAATGACCGGCAAGTGAAGCTCACTCACAAGCGCGTGACATCTCCGCCGACAATAAGCAGAAGTGCATTTGTAGTTGAACCTCAAAGTGCAGCTTTCTATGTATTGCATCAGTACAAGCTTTTGAGTGGAATTAATGATGTGGATGATCGGATGTTGGAAAATCGATTAGGAAACTTACTTTGTAGCTTAGCTTAATAAGTAGGCAGTTTTCTAATTTGTATTAAGATGGACTTCAACTTCTTAATTAAGTTACTAGAAGAAGCAGTTATTTTTTCAGCTTTTGTATATAAGCATACTTGTACATACTGATTGAGTAATGAAAATAACGCAAAGCTTTCACAAAATGGTTTTTCCCTCTATTTTTCCCAATTCTTCATACCTTCATTCCTAGGGTTTTCTGGCATAATTTCAAGCAAAATTTCATGGTATCAGAGCATCACGGTGGAAAGCGATCCGATTAATCATAAAGATTGTTTATCTGATGGACGGAGATGAGACTGGTGATGAGGATCTTGATGATATGAATGACGAACTCCGAAGTCTCATCGATGAAGAGAAGGAAGAGAAACTTGTTCTGTATGGGGCAGATCATCCAAATTTGTAGCTGGTCTTGAAGGTGCTCATAGATACAAACTATCTACTGTGGAAGATCAAGATAGTGCGAGCACTTCATTCGAATAACGAATTTGCCTTTGTGGATGGTTCGTTTCCAATTCCGAATACTAGTTCTCCTTATTATAGAAAGTGGATTACAGTGAACTCCATGGTAGTTTCATGGATTCAAGGGGTGATTTCACCAGATTTGGTTGATCAAATTGTATATATCGAGCATGCTAGTGATCTTTGGGAAGAGATCAATGCTCATTTTGGTATGTCTCACCTATCTTTACTGTCTCAGCTCAAGAGAGAGATTGCCATAGTGAGGCAGGATGACTTGCCAGGTACTCACTATTTTGGCAAGGTACAGGAGCTGCGAGATAGGTTGGACCAATTGAAGCCAAATCGGCTGGGAGAAAGAGTGCTTAAGGAACTGCAGAATGAGAGAAAATCAGTTCAATTCATGTCTGTAGTCAATGAGTGTTTGACCGTGTTTCATAGGGAATTAGAGATTCACAGGCCAGAGGATAGATGATTGGAGTTTCCAATAGGAATTAGCGATGAGTATGAAACAGATAAAAACCACATTCTTATGATGGACTCACTGGCATCACTTAACAAGGTCTATTCTACAATGTTAATGGCTGAAACTAATAGACAAGTTGGGGGACAAATGTTGTTGCATCCTGAGAATACAGCTATGATGAGTGTTGTGGTGAAAGGCAATAACAAGAAAGATGCTCAAAAGAATTAGAAAGTGGATAAGAGTAGTTTGTTGTGTACACACTGCAGGAAAAAATGACATGTTGCTAGCAGTTGTTTTAAGCTTCATGGGTATCCTGATTGGTTGGAGTTTAAGAAGAAGAAAGGAGACAAAGCCAATACGGTTCAGTTCATGGATAATCCTTTGGAAGTTAGCAAAGATGATGAGGCTTGGAATCAAGCATTGGCTACTGCTGTTCAAAAGTGAAAGATTATCTGTCCGGGCCTAGACAGAAACTCACTTTCGTGCTACGCATTCCAGAATCGGAATCTCTGACCAGTCATAGACGCCAGCACAATTGTAATGAACATGATCTGGGTTTGCACTTATTCGATTTACCACGCAACAAAAATTCTTAATAAAAGCGAAAACATAACAATTACCTATTGAAGCGTATACTTAGGTGATTCTCTTGTATACCTCAAGACTTTGCTTGTATGCTGTGTGGGCAGCAATCTAACTAGCAATTTGATAAGCTAATCACAACAATCCACTTGCAAGAAAAATCCAGCACCGCTGCACCTGGCACATACATTTAATGCACCGCCCAGGGAGAGAGAAAGCTACACTTTGCTGCCAAAAATCAAGTAGAATTTCGGCTACTCTTAGCTATGGAAAAAAAAGAATTTTAGAGAGAAGTTTTCTCTCTAGGATTTTCTCTCTCTAAGTTTTCTTGTATTGAAAATTTATGAACTGTATATTGAATTGTGTGTCTTGAATAGCTAATCCTTTGTCTATATATAGAGTTACAAGAGAGACCCCAAGTTGTTTAGGATTGGCCTTCCTACTGGGTTTCTGTTTCCTTCAATCCTGTTCCTGGACTGATACACATCCAACTGATACAGGGATTCACTTATCCTAATCCAGTTCCTGATATGATTCACAACCAATTGACATAGGGATTCACTTATCCCAAACCAGTTCCTGGTATGATTCATAACCAACTGATACAGGGATTCACTTATCCCAAACCAGTTCCTGGTATGATTCACAACCAACTGACACAAAAATTAATTAATTACTTAATTAATTAAATCTACCTTTGTAAATTACCCAATACATAATTAATCGTACCACTAACGGACTAATTGTGACACTACCATCCTACACCAGAAATGCTTCAGGAACAACTTAATTAATTTATTCATAATCTCCCTACATCAAAGATATAGAGCTCATTAATATATTAATTTACTGAAAATTAATTAATTAACCTCTTTAATTCTGAGACTAGTACCACTCGACCTTTTTACTATACCGGAAATAAGTCCACTGGCTGGGTTTAGTATAATAAACTTTACGAGCTCATATCGGGAGCACCATCACTCCGGACGCACCGGTACTTGGTTTCCATTCGACAAACAGCAGCACACCAAGCAACTAAACATGCGCACCCAACCTACAAGACTATTGGCCACAATTGACCTCACCGATTGGCATATCAAAGTACACTATGTCTAATCCTCATGCCCGCTCGAGTCTAGGGATTAAAAGATACAATACCAATAACGATTTTTCTATTAAATCAGTACAAGACAAATCATTCTTAACGGGTCAAGTTCAATACGCCCCGGGCATATTGATATGATTCAATTAGTTTAGACAAACCAATTATCTGAATCACATAATAACCTAAACCGACAGTTTGTCCAAAGCTGTCTCAGTTACGAACCTCATTTATATATTATGTCTTTCAACCAATGATGAGATCTATTGTGTCACACAAGACACCTCATCATCTACTTACATAATATAAATGGACATATCATGCACGACAAAATATAACCAAAACATAAATCGATATATTAACTGGGAAAATGTACAATACAAGCATAGCTTATGTATTCAACTCCAAAAATCTCCCACTTATACTTAAGTTGTGCTGTGAGTATCCATCTACATACAATCCCTACATACTCTGCTACTATATATCAAGAAAAATTGTCATGGCTCTCCTAAGTATCTGATTCCCATGCCCTCCGCATGAGCCTCAAAGACTTTTGAAGTCAATGTTTTCGTGAATGGATCTGCAAGGTTATCCTCTGATGTTATCTTAGCCACAACCACCTCTTCCCTCTTTATGATGTCTCATATTAGGTGGTACTTGAAGTGTATATGTTTACTCACCTTGTGGGCTCGTGGTTCCTTCGAGTTTGCTACTGCACCGTTGTTATCACAATACACCGTGATAGACTTCGACAAACTAGGAATCACATCTAAGTCCACTAAGAAGTTCTTAAGCCACACTGTTTTCTTCGCTGCCTCTGATGCGGCAACTTATTCAGCCTCCATGGTAGAGTCTGCCACGCATTTCTGCTTGACACTCTGCCAAACTATGGCTCCACCTCCTAGAGTAAACAAATACCCTGAGGTAGACCTGCTCTTGTCCCTGTCGCCTTAGAAATCTAAATCTGTTTAACCTCGGGGTACCAGCTCAGGCACCTGATAGACCAGAACTTGGTCCCTCGTTCTGTGCAAATACTTGTGAATGCATTTTCTGCCACCTAATGAGCTTTCCTGGGGTTACTCTGATATCTGCTTACCATACCAACGACATAATAGATATCAGGCCTCGTATACAACATGGCATATCTGAGACTTCCGAGTGCCGAAGTATAAGGAACTGCCTTCATGGCCTCTATCTCCTCAACAGTCTTGGGAGACTGTTCCTTAGATAGATGCACTCCGTGTCTGAAAGGTAGAAAACCTTTTTTGGAGCTCTGCATGTTAAAACGGGCCAGAATCGTATTCATGTACGAAGCTTGGAAGACTGTTAATGAACGTTTCTTACGATCTCGAATTATCTTAATCCCAATAATATGTCCCACTTCCCCTAAGTCCTTCATATCAAACTGCTTGGATAGTCATACCTTTCTAATCAATAGAATGTCATCTATGTAAAACACAAGAAACACCACTGAGTTTTCATCACGTTTGTGGTACACACATTGCTCATCCGGACACTAAGTAAATCCGTATGACTGGATTTCCTCATCAAACCAGATGTTCCAAGATCTGGATGCCTGCATAAGTCCATAAATGGATCTCTTAAGCCTGCAAACCTTATGTTGTTGGCCATTTTCAATGAATCCCTCTGGTTGCTGCATAAAAATGGTTTCCTCAAGACTTTTGTTCAGGAAAGCTATCTGAAAGATTTTGGGTAGGATCTGGGTTTGTACTTGCTCGATTTACCACGCAACAAAAATTTCTATTAAAACGGAATCTTAGAAAAGTACCTTTGAAGCGTGCACCTGGTGATTCTCTTGTATGCCTCAAGACTATGACTTCACGTTGTGTGGGCAATGAACTAGAAGTCAATTGATCAGCTACTCACCACAATCCACCTGCTAGAAAACTCTAGCCCCGCAGTACCTGGCACGTACTATAAATGCACCGCCCACAGAGAGAGAAAGCTACGCGCAGCTGGTATAGACCAAGGCCAAAATTTCAGCCACTAGAAACCCAAAAACCAGCCGCACACTTTCTTGAAAATTTGACTTGGAGAGAGAAACGTTTTCTCTCTCTAGAATTTTCTCTCTCTAGAAATCCTGTGGATTAATTGTGTTATTGTTTATCCTGAATGACTGATCCCTTGTCTATTTATAGAGTTACAAGAGAGACTCCAAGTTGGTTTAGGATTGGTCTTCCTACTGGGTTTCTGTTTTCCTTCAATCCTGTTTCTGGACTGATACAAATTATGTTTCCTTCAATCCTGTTCCTGGACTGATACACTCCCAACTGTCACAGGGATTCACTTATCCCAATCCAGTTCCTGGGATGAATCACTTCCAACTGACACAGGGATTCACTTATCCCAAACCAGTTCCTGGGATGATTCACGACCAACTGACACAAGGATTAATTAATTTCTAAATTAATTAAATCTACCTTTGTCAACAACCCAGTACATAATTAATCGTACCACTAACGGAATAATTATGGCACTACCAACCTACACCATAATTGCTTCCGGAACAACTTAATTAAATTATATTCATAATCTCCCCACATCAAAGATATAGTGCTCGTTAATTCATTAATTTACTGATAAATTAATTCATCAACTTCTTTAATTCCGAGACTAGTACCACTCGACCTTTTTACTATACCGGACATAAGTCCACCGGCCGGGTTTAGTATAACAAACATTTCGAGTTCATCTCGGGAGCACCATCACCCTGGACGCGCCGGTACATGGTTTTTTTTCGACAAGCAGCAGCACACCAAGTAACTAAACACGCGCACCCAACCTACCGAGATTATTGGCCACAATTGACCTCACCCTTTGGCAGATCAAAGTACACTATGTCTAATCCTCATGCCCGCTCGAGTCTAGGGATTTAGAGATACAATACAAGGATCAATTTGTCTATTAAATCAGTACAAGACAAATCATTCCTAAGAGTCATGTTCAATATGCCCCGGGCATATCTATATGATTCAATTAGTTTAGACAAACTAATATCTGAATCACATAATAACCTAGACCGACAGTTTGTCCAAAGCTGTCTCGGTTACGAACCTCATTTATATATTATGTCTTTCAACCAATGATGAGATCTACTGTATCACACCAGACACCTCATCATCTACTTACATAATATAAATGGATGATTAATGCACAACTAAATATAATTGAAACACAAATCGATATATTGAACTGGGAAACTGTACATTACAAGCATAGCTTATGTATTCTACTCCAACAATCTCCCACTAATACTTAAGCTGTGCTTTAAGTATACAACTACATACAATCCTACCTAATCTGCTGCTATCTATCTAGAAAAACTGTCAAGGCTCTCCTAAGCATCTGATCCCCATGCCTTTCACGTGAGCCTCAAAAACTTTAGAAGTCAATGTTTTCGTGAACGGATCTGCAAGGTTATCCTCTGATGCTATCTTAGCCACGACCACGTCTACCCTCTCTACGATGTCTCGTATCAGGTGGTACTTACGCTGTATATGTTTACTCGCTTTGTGGGCTCGTGGTTCCATCGAGTTTGCTACTGCACTATTGTTATCAAAATAAACCGTGATAGACTTCGGCAAACCAGGAATCACATCTAAGTCCACTAAGAAGTTCTTGAGCCATACTGCTTCTTTCGCTGCCTCTGATGCGGTAACATACTCAGCCTCTATGGTAGAGTCCGCCACGCATTTCTGCTTGACACTCCGCCAAACTATGGCTCCACCTCCTAGAGTAAACACATACCCTGAGGTAGACTTGCTCTTGTCCCTGTCGCCTTGGAAATCTGAATCCGTGTAACCTCGGGGTACCAGCTCAGAAGCTTGATAGACCAAAACTTGGTCCCTCGTTCTGCACAAATACTTGAGAATGCATTTTGCTGCCTCTCAATGAGCTTTCCCGGGGTTACTCTGATATCTGTTCACCATGCCAACGGCATAACAGATATCAGGCCTCGTACACAACATGGCATACATGAGACTTCCTACTGCAAAAGCATATGGAACTGTCTTTATGGTCTCTATCTCCTCAACAGTCTTAAGAGACTGTTCCTTAGATAGAAACACTCCATGCCTGAAAGGTAGAAAACCTTTCTTGCATGTTAAAACGGGCCAGAATCGTGTCTATGTACGAAGCTTGGGAGAGCGTTAGCGAACATTTCCTACGATCTCGAATAATCTTGATCCCAAGGATATGTCCCGTTTCCCCTAAGTCCTTCATATCAAATTGCTTGGACAGCCATGCCTTTACGTCCGATAACACTTTCTTGTTGTTGCCAATCAATAGAATATCATCTACATAAAGCACAAAAAACACCATTGAGTTTCCATCACGTCTGCGATATACACATTGCTCATCCGGACACTGAGTAAATCCAAAAGACTGGATTATCTCATCAATCCGGATGTTCCAAGATCTGGATGCCTGCTTAAGTCCATAGATAGATCTCTTAAGCCTGCAAACCTTATGCTCTTGGCCTTTTTCAATGAATCCCTCTGGTTGCTGCATAAAGATGGTTTCCTCAAGACTTCCGTTTAGGAAAGCTGTCTTGACATCCATCTGCCAAATCTCATAATCCATATGAGCAGCTATGGCCAAGAGAATCCGGATTGACTTAAGCATGGCTACCGGGGAGAAGGTTTCCTCACAATCGATTCCCTCTTTCTGAGTATACCCCTTCGCCACCAGCCTAGCTTTAAAGGTTTTCACCTTCCCGTCAGGTCCTCTCTTACGTTTGTAGACCCACTTGCATCCAATGGGCTTAAACCCATCAGGAAGGTACACAAGCTCCCAGACTTGATTGTGGTCCATTGACCCCATCTCGGATATCATTGACTTACGCCAAGATTCTGCATCTTTATCTCGAAGTGCCTCATTGTAGTTAACCGGATCAGGTTCAGGCACACCTGGGACTAGGTCTGAAGCCTCTCCCACGCCAACGAACCTGTCTGGCTTTCTCACAACCCTCCCACTACGACGAGGCAACGCCTGTGTAGGCGCATCATCTGTGATCTCATGTGCAGTGTGTGGTGTATCTACTTGTGCTGGTGCATCAGGATTAGTAGTTTGTCATCTAAGCTCTTCTAGTACTATCTTACTCTTGGGCTTGTGGTCTAAGACATAGTCCTCTTCTAAAAATCTAGCGTTAGTACTTACCACCACATTCTTATCTTTAGGACTATAGAATAGACCACCTTTCGTTCCCCTAGGATGTTCTACAAACATCATTAATTCTGTTCTTGCATCTAGCTTAGCCGTATCTGCCTTAAGCACATGTGCTGGGCAGCCCCAAATTCTGAGATGTCTTAGACTGGGCTTCCGCCCGTTCCACAACTCTACTGGGGTTGAAGGCACGGTTTTAGATGGTACAAGATTAAGAATATACATTGCCGTTTCCAAGGCATATCCCCAGAACGAACTTGGCAAATCACTATAGCTCCTCATGGACCTAACCATTTCCATAAGAGTTCGGTTCCTCATTTCTGCTACACCATTCTGCTGTGGCGTGCCAGGTGCAGACAACTGAGACTGAATTCCTACCTCAGTGAGGTAATCTCGAAATTCATGGGACAGGTACTCCCCACCACGATCTGAATGCAGTGTCTTAATACTTTTACCATGATGTTTCTCCACATCTGCCCGAAACTCTTTGAACTTGCCAAAACATTCGGACTTGTGGCGCATTAGGTAAATGTATCCGTACCTAGAGTAGTCATCCGTGAACGTAACGAAATACTCATATCCCCCTCGTGCTTGGACCGTCATAGGTCCACACAAGTCAGAATGAATAAACTCTAATACTTCTTTAGCTCTATAGCCTTTTGCTTTAAAAGGTCTCTTGGTCATCTTACCTTCCAAGCAAGATTCACAGGTTGCATAACTATCAATATCTAATGAACACAAAGGTCCATCATTGACCAACCTCTGAATCCTACTAAGGTTTATATGACCTAGCCTTAGATGCCAAAGATAGGTTTGATTCATTTTAGAATGTTTCTTCCTCTTATTAATGTTAGATACTGAGCTATCTATTTCTATGTTTTGCGCAACAGGGGAGTTAGAGTTAACCACAAACAAATTGTCCGCCAATGAACCAGAACAAATAAGTTTTCCATTTCTTCTAATAACAACACAGTCATCAGAAAAAATAAACTTATACCCGTTCTTTAAGAGTTTAGAAACCGAAATCAAGTTTTTTCTAAAACTCGGTACATAAAGACAATTAACTAACTCTAAACTAGAATTTTCGAAATCCAACTTAACTACTCCCACTGCTTCTACTGACACTCTTGTAGTGTCGCCCAAATAGATATCCAATTCGCCTTCTCTAAGCTTCTGGGTTACTTGGAACCCTTGCAAAGAATTACAAACATGGTCAGTGGCACCTGAATCCACACACCAAGTATCTGTGGGAATCGCCGCTAAACATGTCTCAGTAATTAAGGCATAATTTATCGTACTTATAAGCTTTGGACAATCCACTTTTCAATGTCCCGTCTTATTGCACTTGAAGCACTTGTCTTTCGACTTCTTCTTTGCAATATCTGGCTTAGGCACAATTTGTGCCTTTTTAGCTACTCCCTCGAGCTTTCTCTTCTTCTTTCCAGCCTCAGGCTCAGAAGAAGATTCTAAAGCTTCGACTGCGACTAAAGCTCGCTTCTTCTCTTGAAGAAGACTTTTAGCCACCATCAACTCTGCCAAGAGCTCGGATGAACTCCACAACATCTTACTTATGTTGTATTTTAACCGAATCCACTCATAGTTTTGAGTCGCCATCAACTCTGCCAAGAGCTCGGATGAACTCCACAACATCTTACTTATGCGCTCATAGCTTTGAGGCAAGCTCTGGAGGACAATATGAGCTTTGGTTTCACCAACGATTTCGCCTCCTCCTACCTCAACCTTGTTGATGCTACTAATCATGTCAATGACACGATCTCTCACTGGAGCGCTCTCAGCCCTAAGGACAATATCCAAGTTACGACTTCCATCGACATTATTAGTTCCAGTTAAATTGTTGTTTTTCAAAATAGCAACTAAAGGATTGAATGCCATATCGATTTAAACTGGAAAGTAAACAAATAGTGTTTCAGTTATATATGCTAGAATTTTCGAAAACATAAAAATTCAATTAATTATTGATTTCCCTCAAAACAATAATATTAATCCACCAACATCTCATCCACCGGGATTCCCGCAAGCCACGCAGTGTGGACGTTTAACCTAACCCACATTCGTTTGAGAAGAACCAAGTTCATTAACTACACTATCTGACCAACGATCTTTTGATCAATGTAGCAAATAGTCGGTGCTTTCAGCCATACAAGTAAGCAGCGTAACCTCGCGGGAGGAATACTGTAGATCATACACTAAGTGTGTGCCATTACGTGACTTCTGAGTTTGTTACCTCAGGATAGTGCGCCTCAGATGGAGAGGGTGTCGCATTTCTCCTAGTTAAAATCGCACTAGTCATCTTACTCAGCAGCTCATAGTCTAGCGATCTCGGGGCTGGACTCATCCGAATGGAGGAAGGCCCTAATGCCAACGCGCAAGCCCACCCACATCGCATATGAACCCGTAATGGTGGCCATGGGGATATAACACAACCCGCTCCCACTTAGATTTCCAAATTGAGGGTTTTTCCAGTTTTAACATGGAATTAACTAACCTAAGTTATGTGCAACCATAAAACCAGACATGCTTTAATTCATGCATCTAAAATACAACATAAAAATAAAGCATAAAAATTAAAACAATAAATACGGGAAATAAGTTAGAAAAAAAAATTTCCCGACTATTATGGTTTTAATTGCTTCCATCTTCTGCCTTGATCTTGTGTCCCGTTACGTCACTCGATGGAGAGAGTCTTGAATTTCAAAAAACGAAAACTGGAGGAAAAACGGGCCCAAAACAGCCCGAACGGCCCGAACGGGCCGCAGCACGGCGGGCCGCGCTGCCCGCAGCCCTGCGCGCCTGCGCGCCCGCGCGGCCGCACGGGCCGTGCGCACGGCTGCTGCACCCTTGGTGGGGCAGCAGCTGCTGCTGGCCACCAGGCCGGCGCAACTTGCTGCCGGCGGTCGTCGCCGGCGTCGCCTCCTGCCGCCAACTCCTTCTTCGCTTTTTCCCACGCTATTTGGTCTTCTTTCAATTCGTTCTGGATTTTCCTGGGTTTCTTCAAATTCATGATAACCCAAAAACCCATGAATCCAAGTCGCCCACCATAACGCCTTCGATTACATAAAAAACAATTTTCCTACTACAATGCATTCTAGGAAAATTAAATAATCGAAATTACATAGAAAAAATCCTACTACATATTTGATCTAATCCTACACGGCTTCCAGCACGTGGTTAAACTATTACAAACATTCATAATAAAATTAAATCCGGACAAGTCCCGGAGTTTAATTAAAACCCATACAAACGTAACCATAATAGTCGGGATTCTAAACCACCTGCAAATAAAACCATGTAATAAATCGTACAAGCACAGAACCCCCTAAACCAAGCTTTGATACCAATTGAAAGATTTTGGGTAGGATCTGGGTTTGTACTTGCTCGATTTACCACGCAACAAAAATTTCTATTAAAGCGGAATCTTAGTAAAGTACCTTTGAAGCGTGCACCTGGTGATTCTCTTGTATGCCTCAAGACTATGACTTCACGTTGTGTGGGCAACGAACTAGAAGTCAATTGATCAGCTACTCACCACAATCCACCTGCTAGAAAACTCTAGTCCCGCAGCACCTGGCACGTACTATAAACGCACCGCCCACAGAGAGAGAAAGCTACGCGCAGCTGGTATAGACCAAGGCCAAAATTTCAGCCACTAGAAACCCAAAAACCAGCCGCACACTTTCTTGAAAATTCGACTTGGAGAGAGAAACGTTTTCTCTCTCTAGAATTTTCTCTCTCTAGAAATCCTGTGGATTAATTGTGTTATTGTTTATCCTGAATGACTGATCCCTTGTCTATTTATAGAGTTAC
Source organism: Knoxia roxburghii (assembly GCA_030378225.1). NCBI lineage: Eukaryota > Viridiplantae > Streptophyta > Magnoliopsida > Gentianales > Rubiaceae > Knoxia > Knoxia roxburghii. The sequence continues at coordinate 34,475,988 of CM059415.1, read as the reverse complement.
AAGAGAGACTCCAAGTTGGTTTAGGATTGGTCTTCCTACTGGGTTTCTGTTTTCCTTCAATCCTGTTTCTGGACTGATACAGATTCTGTTTCCTTCAATCCTGTTCCTGGACTGATACACTCCCAACTGTCACAGGGATTCACTTATCCCAATCCAGTTCCTGGGATGAATCACTTCCAACTGACACAGGGATTCACTTATCCCAAACCAGTTCCTGGGATGATTCACAACCAACTGACACAAGAATTAATTAATTTCTAAATTAATTAAATCTACCTTTGTCAACAACCCAGTACATAATTAATCGTACCACTAATGGATTAATTATGGCACTACCAACCTACACCATAATTGCTTCCTGAACAACTTAATTAAATTACATTCATAATCTCCCCACATCAAAGATATAGTGCTCGTTAATTCATTAATTTACTGATAAATTAATTCATCAACTTCTTTAATTCCGAGACTAGTACCACTCGACCTTTTTACTATACTGGACATAAGTCCACCGGCCGGGTTTAGTATAATAAATATTTCGAGTTCATCACGGGAGCACCATCACCCCGGACGCACCGGTACATGGTTTTCTTTCGACAAACAGCAGCACACCAAGTAACTAAACACGCGCACCCAACCTATCGAGATTATTGGCCACAATTGACCTCACCCTTTGGCAGATCAAAGTACACTATGTCTAATCCTCATTCCCGCTCGAGTCTAGGGATTTAGAGATAGAATACAAGGATCAATTTGTCTATTAAATCAGTACAAGACAAATCATTCCTAAGAGTTATGTTCAATATGCCCTGGGCATATCTATATGATTCAATTAGTTTAGACAAACTAATATCTGAATCACATAATAACCTAGACCGACAGTTTGTCCAAAGCTGTCTCGGTTACGAACCTCATTTATATATTATGTCTTTCAACCAATGATGAGATCTACTGTGTCACACCAGACACCTCATCATCTACTTACATAATATAAATGGATGATTAATGCACAACTAAATATAATTGAAACAAAAATCGATATATTAAACTGGGAAACTGTACACTACAAGCATAGCTTATGTATTCTACTCCAACAGTATCTTCACATCCATCTGCCATATCTCATAATCTAAATGAGCAGCTATGGCCAAGAGAATCTGGATCGACTTAAGCATGGCTACTGGGGAGAAGGTTTCCTTATAATCGATTCCCTCTTTCTGAGTATACCTCTTCGCCACTAGCCTAGCTTTACAGGTTTCCACCTTCCCATCAGGTCCTCTTTTACGTTTGTAGACCCACTTGCATCCAATGGGTTTCAACCCATCAGGCAGGTCCACAAACTCCTAGACTTGATTGTGGTCCATTGACCCAATCTCGGATATCATTGCCTTACGTGAAGATTCTGCATCTTTATTTCGGAGAGCCTCATTGTAGTTAACCGGGTCAGGTTCAGGCATGCCTGGGACTAGGTCTGAGGCCTCTCTCACGCCAATAAACCTGTCAGACTATCTCACAACCCTCCCACTATGACGAGGCACCACCTGTGTAAGCGCATTATCTGTGATCTCATGTGCAGTGTGTGGTGTATCTACTTGTGCTGGTGTATCAGGATTAGTTTGTCTTCTAAGCTCTTCTAGTACTATCTTACTCTTGGCTTGTGATCTAGGATATAGTCTTTCTCTAAAAATCTAGCATTGGTACTAACCACCCACCTTCTAATCTTTAATATTATAAAACAGACTGTTGGTGTATATGCCCTAATGAGGGCTATTTATGTAAATAAACTTTGAGGGTTATTTATGTAAATAAGACATTTGTCGTTTGATTGATTATTTATCTGATGAGTTAATTTCATGAAATTATATTCTTGTGCATATTGAATTTTATGAAATCGATCCGCCAAAAGAAACACTCCATGGACTGTTAGATCATGAGTGATTCTTTTGAGTAGTACTCGTACGAGGATCCTTAGACCAGAAATCACTGCATAGTCTTAGGTGAATTAGAGTGTGCTTTGACATATGCCTAACGGGACCGTAACAGGTTGCCAAGTACGGGTATGATTGGGTACACTATGAGTCACGCTAAGGTATGTAGGTGAAGTGATGGGACTACAAGTCTCTCTTAAATGAGAGATGATATCTTGGCCGCTTGATAGTGAACTGAGAAGTGCATGGCCGTGCCCAAGAAATGATAAGGGTTATCATTTGCTTGATTAAGTTCAGTGTCACTAAGAGATCAAGTAAAACGTTTAGCTATATAAGGATGATTGGTTCCATGCCTTATGCTAAACTGGATATCTGTGTAGAGGACATTACGTAGTATACTCGGAAGGTTGTGTTGAATCATCATTCGACCCTCTGTTCTGAATTGTGTAGTCATTATGTCTTGCTAGAGACCACTAATGATTTATGGATTAATTAATGAGATTAATTTATTCATTGTCAATTTGGAATGGACCTACAGGATCGCACATAAGTGAGTTCGATGAGTCAGAATTAATTAAATTGCCTGTTCTAAGTATAAGAGTTATACTTAAATAGATAATATTTAATTAAATGGTTTAATTAAATATTATTGAAGAGTTTTATGGTATTAATTAAAAGTTAATTAATTACCTGGGAAGAATTGAGTTGAGCTGATAAATCAAGGGACCTAATTGTGAATTAAGGTTCTTGACCCATCAGCCTGATCCATGGATCAATGGGTTGATCCATGGTGTTGGTAAAACCCCTCTTTACGATTGGAAACACGTCCGGAATGGTTCTGGGTCGTGCGATCGTGAAAAAGGCTTGCATCGCCGGAGAAGACGACCGGTGAATGTCACCGGAAGTCAAGGAATCCGGCGAATCGCTCGCCGGGGAAGAAGATGTTGGCGGCGGCAGGGGTTGAAGCCCTAGGGGCTGATTTTACTAAAACACCCCTGCCGCCCCAACAAACCCTAATATGCAAATGTTTATTTAAAATTGATTTAATTGCAAAATAGCCCAGAAGTTTTATTTCCTTAAAACCCTAGCCCGGGAATTTTGTAAATTACTGATTTGCCCTAAAATTTTCAGAAAACTTAATTTTTCTGAATTTTAAAATTTGATAAAAATTTTAATTTATGATATAGGATAAATTAAAAGATATTATCATATTTTAAATTACGATAAGATAGGATTAGATTTAGATTTAATTCTTATCCTATAGAATTTTAAAATTTTGAATTTTGAATAATTATCTTAATGAGATTAGGATAATTAGAAATATTTAAATTTTAAAATTAGAAAGATTATCTTAATAAAATTAGATAATTAAATGAATAAATAATTAATTAAATAATTAATGAGATTAGTTAATTAATTATTATGTTTTATTTATTTTTTTTTTTAATAATGTGTTTTTATTTAAAATGTTTAAGTAATTGCACGCATTATTGGTATGACCATGCATCATTCGATTAAAATGAATGAACATGGGATTGATTAAAATTGATCATGACACGATCAATTTTAATAGTGTAAGAGTTACACAATCCCTAATTAAATGATTCGGCCTAATAAAATTGGCTTGTATGAAGCATATGCAATTGTGTGTTTTTCTATGCATGAATTGGGCTTAAAATTTATTATTTAAATTTTTGGGCCTGCGAGCCATTTTAAAATTGGGCCTGCGTGCCTATTAAAAAAATTATGTAATAGTTAGGCCCAAAAGGAGGTTCCAAAGGAGTCCATGGTGGAGCCCAGGAACGGAAGCCCAAAATGGAGGCCCAAAAGAAGTTTTTTTTTAAAAGGCCCTGTAATAGATTAGAGCCCAATTCATCGCATTTCCGCAATTTTATGTTTTGTGAATGAATGAAAACGACAATGCATGTTAAGCCGATCAAACTTAAATCCCAAAAACCCAAGATTTTGCTTCCATACTTGAGGGCCCGCTTGAGCGTTGAACGTCTGGTGGACTTGGAGAGCCCAAGGGCCTCAGGTTTTCTTCGTGCGGCCGGTTATTGCATAATAGTGCCCAACTTTATCACTACCATTAATGAGTGGAAAAACTGTTTGGGTATTAGATGCCCGACTTTATCACTACCACTTGTTATGGAAAAACTGTGTGGGTGTCTATTGATGTGATGCCTTGAGGGATGGTTTAACTTGGGAAAATTAATCCTAGCTTGACCCGATAAGTTGACTAGGGATTAATTTTGCAAAGATAGGATGGTGTCAAACATTTAGAATGTTCATCCTATCACCGAAAAGTTGCATAGTGATGCAATTGGAAATCGTTAAATTACATAGGGATGTGATTTGAACGTTGCCTACCAAAAGAGCCCAATCCCTACGATACTTGCCAAAGCAAGACTGGGGTTGATTCTTTGTGGATTTTCGGCCCACAATCTAGCACCAACACAAAATTGTTTGGGATTTCAATTTTGGCTATTGTGGAAAATATTTTAAAAACTCATTCTAATATTTTGCATTTTCTTTTGTAGAAATGGCATCTACTAGCACTAATACATCTAATCTCACTCTAAGAAGTATTTTGGACAAAGAAAAACTTGTTGGTCCGAACTTCTTAGATTGGGAAAGAAACTTGAGAATCGTTCTCAAACAAGAAAGGAAGCTTAATATCTTAGACGCTGCTTTACCTGAACCACCAGTAAATGCTACGGCTGTGGTTCAACGAGCATGGGAAAAGCTGAAAAGCGATTCCGATGACGTGACATGTCTGATGCTCGCGACTATGTCAGGCGAGCTTCAGAAACAATTCATGAATTCGGAAGCGTTCCAAATTTATGTGTCACTAACGGAAATGTTCCGTGAACAAGCCCGTAACGAAAGGTTCGTTACGATAAAAGCATTGATCTCGTGCAAGATGGCGAAGGGTTCGTCAGTAAGCACGCATTTGATCAAGATGAAGGGGTATATCGATACCCTAGAGAGATTAAATGCACCTCTTTCTAGAGAGTTAGCCATTGACATCATCTTGGCTTCACTGCCTGATGATTACAATGACTTTGTGGTGAACTACAACATGCATAACATGGAGAGGACAATTCCTGAGCTCCATGGAATGCTTAAAAATACTGAGCAAACCCTTCGGAAGGCAACGCCAGTACTTGTTGTGGAAAAGGGTAAGGGCAACAAGAGAAAGTTTAAAGGCAAGGCAAAAGTTGCTGAAAACAAGAAGCCTCGCAGTAAGACTGCTCCTAAGGCTCAGCCTCAAACTCCTCCTGCTAAGAAAAATGCTCAGAAGGACGCAGTATGTTTCCATTGCAATCAGAAGGGGCATTGGAGAAGAAACTGCAAGCTGTTTCTTGAAGAGAAGAAACAGAATCCTTCGGCTTCAGGTATCTTTGTTATTGAGATTAATCTTTCTATGTCCACCTCATGGGTATTAGATACCGGTTGTGGGGCTCACATTTGTACTGATGTGCAGGGACTGAGCAATAGAAGGATGACAAAGAAAGGCGAAGTAGATCTCCGAGTAGGCAACGGGGCAAGAGTTGCAGCCGTTGAAGTTGGAGATTACATTTTGTCTTTGCCTTCCGGTTTAAACATTGTTTTAGAGAATTGTTATTATGTACCTACTATGAGTAGGAATATTATTTCAATCTCTTGTTTGGATATTAAAGGATTTCGTTTTATTATTGGTAATAAATCGTTGTCTTTATATCAAAAAGATGTTTTATATGGAGTTGCAAATTTGTGCAATGGCCTATATATCTTGGATTTGACCCAAGAGAAACCGGTATATAACATTGAAAAGAAAGCCAAATTAATTCAATCTGATTTAAGTCCAACATATCTATGGCACTGTCGTCTAGGCCATGCAAATGAGAAGCGAGTTCAAAGACTTCATAAGGATGGAGTGATTGGTTCATTTGATTTTGAATCATATGACACATGTGAACCCTGTTTGCAAGGCAAAATGACGAAGAGTCCTTTCAGCAAGAAAGGCGAGAGGACTAGTGAGCTATTGGCACTAATACATACAGATGTATGTGGACCGATGAGCACACAAGCCAGAGGTGGATTTGAATACTTCGTGACTTTTACCGATGACTATAGTAGATATGGTTATGTCTACGTAATGAGGTATAAAAGTGAAACTTTTGAAAAGTTCAAAGAGTTTAAAAATGAAGTAGAAAATCAGTTAAATAGAAGGATTAAGGCTATTCGCTCCGATCGGGGAGGTGAATACCTTAATGATGAGTTCGATGGCTATCTAAAACAGTGTGGAATTGTTTCACAGCTGACTCCGCCAGGAACACCTCAATGGAATGGTGTATCCGAGAGGAGGAATCGGACCTTATTAGATATGGTTCGATCTATGATGGGCCAAGCGACTCTCCCTATGTCCTTTTGGGGTCATGCCCTCCTTTCAGCTGCCTATTTACTAAATCGTATTCCATCTAAGGCAGTAGATAAGACTCCATATGAGATGTGGACGGGTCAAAAACCCTATATGTCATATCTACGAGTTTGGGGTTGTCAAGCTCATGTAAAGCGTTTACAAAGTAGTAAGCTTGAACCTAAAACTGACAAATGCCTGTTTGTGGGATATCCTAAGGAAACTAAAGGATATCAATTCTACAATCCAACTGAGAACAAAGTGTTTGTTGCTCGGGGAGCCACTTTCTTAGAGAAAGATTTTCTCTACAAGAAAGATAGTGGGAGTAGAATAGAACTCGGAGAAGTTCCAGAACCACAAGAGAATGTAGAACGATCTACAGAAACTGAGATGGAAGTTGACATGGGAACTCATGAAGATGAGCAGCCTGAGTCAACAACACAAGAACCTAGAAGGTCTAGTAGATCTCGTCATGAACCTGAGAGATACGGATTTCTCGTGACTGACGATCAAGATTTGATCTTGGTGGACTCTAATGAGCCCGTGAACTACAAACAGGTTTTAGAAAGTCCAGATTCAGATAAATGGCTACAAGCAATGGAATCTGAAATGCAATCCATGAGGGACAATAAAGTTTGGACTTTGATTGATCCTCCTGTTCAGACAAAGGTTGTCGATTGCAAGTGGATTTTCAAGTTAAAACCTGGCGGGATCTTCAAGGCACGACTAGTGGCTAAAGGTTTCAGACAGACTCATGGTATAGACTATGATGAAACCTTCTCCCCTGTCGTGATGCTCAAGTCCATTCGGACTATGCTCGCCATATCTGCATATTATGACTATGAGATATGGCAGATGGATGTTAAGACGGCTTTCCTGAATGGAAACCTACTCGAGGATGTTTATATGAAACAACCCGAGGGATACATCGATCAAGAGCATCCAAATCGTGTATGCAAGCTTCAGAGGTCCATCTACGGACTAAAGCAAGCATCTCGGAGTTGGAATCTTCGTTTTGACGAGGCAGTAAAAGGTTACGGCTTCATAAAGAACGAAGATGAGCCTTGTGTTTACAAGAAGGTTAGTGGGAGCAAGATAGTTTTCCTTGTCCTATATGTGGACGACATCCTACTCATAGGAAATGACATTCCCATGATGAAAGACATCAAACAATGGTTGGGGACTGTATTTTCTATGAAAGACTTAGGAGAAGCCGAAATGATACTAGGTATCAAGATCTATAGAGATAGGTCAAAAAGGCTTCTAGGACTAAGTCAAGAAGGGTACATAGACAAAATATTGAAGAGGTTCAATATGTCTAACTCCAAAAATGGTAAGGTACCATTTAGACATGGCCTTCTCTTGAAGAAGAACCAAGGTCCTTCAACAAGAGAGGAGAGGGATACAATGAGTAGAGTACCATATGCTTCGGCAATAGGATCTATCATGTATGCCATGTTATGTACCCGCCCGGATGTCACACATGCACTGAGCATGACTAGCAGATACCAACAAGATCCAGGAACAGATCATTGGACTGCAGTCAAAGCAATCCTAAAGTACTTGCGAAGGACTAAAGGATTGATGCTAGTGTATGGAGGACAAGAACAGCTCATCGTACAAGGTTACGCTGATGCTGCTTTCCAAACAGATCAAGATGACATGAAGTCACAATCAGGCTACGTGTTTAGTCTGAATGGTGGTGCAATAAGTTGGAAAAGCTCAAAGCAAGATACAACAGCCGATTCTACAACAGAGTCTGAGTACATTGCTGCATCCGATGCTGCAAAGGAAGCTGTTTGGTTAAGAAAGTTCGTGTCAGACATCGGAGTGATACCGAGTATCCAAGATCCGATAGAACTTTTCTGTGACAATAACGGGGCCATCGCACAAGCTAAGGAGCCTCGGTCACACCAGAAAACCAAACATATACTCAGAAGGTTTCACCTCATCCGAAAGATCATTGATCGAGGAGATGTGAAAGTGTGCAAGATAGGGTCAGACGACAATGTAGTAGATCCTCTCACAAAAGCTCTACCACAGTCAAAATTTGATAGACATGTAATAGAGCTTGGTCTTAAACAGTTTAGGACATAGCCCTTCAACGGGCAAGTGGGAGATTGTTGGTGTATATGCCCTAATGAGGGCTATTTATGTAAATAAACTTTGAGGGTTATTTATGTAAATAAGACATTTGTCGTTTGATTGATTATTTATCTGATGAGTTAATTTCATGAAATTATATTCTTGTGCATATTGAATTTTATGAAATCGATCCGCCAAAAGAAACACTCCATGGACTGTTAGATCATGAGTGATTCTTTTGAGTAGTACTCGTACGAGGATCCTTAGACCAGAAATCACTGCATAGTCTTAGGTGAATTAGAGTGTGCTTTGACATATGCCTAACGGGACCGTAACAGGTTGCCAAGTACGGGTATGATTGGGTACACTATGAGTCACGCTAAGGTATGTAGGTGAAGTGATGGGACTACAAGTCTCTCTTAAATGAGAGATGATATCTTGGCCGCTTGATAGTGAACTGAGAAGTGCATGGCCGTGCCCAAGAAATGATAAGGGTTATCATTTGCTTGATTAAGTTCAGTGTCACTAAGAGATCAAGTAAAACGTTTAGCTATATAAGGATGATTGGTTCCATGCCTTATGCTAAACTGGATATCTGTGTAGAGGACATTACGTAGTATACTCGGAAGGTTGTGTTAAATCATCATTCGACCCTCTGTTCTGAATTGTGTAGTCATTATGTCTTGCTAGAGACCACTAATGATTTATGGATTAATTAATGAGATTAATTTATTCATTGTCAATTTGGAATGGACCTACAGGATCGCACATAAGTGAGTTCGATAAGTCAGAATTAATTAAATTGCCTGTTCTAAGTATAAGAGTTATACTTAAATAGATAATATTTAATTAAATGGTTTAATTAAATATTATTGAAGAGTTTTATGGTATTAATTAAAAGTTAATTAATTACCTGGGAAGAATTGAGTTGAGCTGATAAATCAAGGGACCTAATTGTGAATTAAGGTTCTTGACCCATCAGCCTGATCCATGGATCAATGGGTTGATCCATGGTGTTGGTAAAACCCAACTCAGTAAATAATTAATTAATTATTATTAATTATTATTTATAATTAATTAAAACAGATACTTCTCTAAAATCAGAGAAGTATCTGGAGTCTGTTAAAAAAGTTTTAACAGACTCAGTTTTTAAATATACGTTTGAAATTTTTTAACGATCTATCAGACTTCAGAAGACACGTTCTTCCAAAAAAAAAAAAATTATTCTTCCCACAAAGAGAAAAACGTTTTCTCTAAACAGGCAAAATTTTGGGGCTAGCACCGGTTCTGAGAGAACTCCAGTGCAAGAACGTAGAGACAATTCGCTTGAATTGTTCTGTGGTGGTGAACGCAATCTTCCCAAAGGATCCAGGCGGCTGCACAACCGATTACGCGTCGAGGGTAAGACCCGAATCCTTTAGCGTTTAGGAATTCCGCCATTTAATTTAGAATTAAATGCCTAAACGTAAACCTACAGAGACCACCTTTCATTCCCCTAGGATATCGTACAAACAGCATTAATTCAGTTCTCGCATCTAACTTAGCCGTATCTGCCTTGAGCACGTGTGCTGGGCAACCCCAAAATCTGAGATGTCTTAGACTGGGCTTGTGCCCGTTCCACAACTCTACTGGGGTTGAAGGCACAGTTTTCGATCGTACAAGATTAAGAATATACACCGCTGTTTCTAAGGCATATCCCCAGAATGAACTTGGAAAATCACTATAGCTCATTATCGACTTAACCATTTCCATGAGAGTTCAATTCCTTCTTTCTGCTACACCATTCTACTGTGGCATGCCAGGTGTAGAAAACTGAGACTGAATTCCGACTTCACTGAGATATTCTCGTAATTCGTGGGACAGGTACTCCCACCATGATCTGATCGCAGTATCTTGATATTCTTACCATGATGCTTCTCCACATCTGCCCGAAACTCTTTGAACTTGCCAAAGCACTCAGACTTGTGACGCATTAGTTAAATGTACCCGTTCCTTGAGTAGTCATCCGTGAACGTCACGAAATACTTGAACCCACCTCGTTCGTGTACCTGCATTGGTCCACACAAGTCAGAATAAATTAACTCTAATACTTCTTTAGCCCTATAATCTTTTGCTTTAAAAGGTTTCTTGGTCATCTTACCCTCTAAGCAAGATTCATAGGTTGAATAACTGTCAATCTCTAATGAACCTAAATGTCCATCATTGACCAACCTTTGAATCCTACAAAGGTTTATATAACCTAGCCTGAGATGCAAAAGATAGGTTTGATTCATTTCAGAAGGTTTCGTTCTCTTATTAATGTTAGATAACGAGCTATATGTTTCTATGTTTCGTACAACATGGGAGTTAGAGTTAACCACAAACAAATTGTCAGCATATGAACCAAAACAAATAAGTTTTCCATTTCTTCTAATAGCAACACAATCATCCAAAAAAATAAACTTATAACTGTTCTTTAAGAGTTTTGAAACCAAAATAAGGTTCTTTCTAAAACTCAGTACATAAAGACAATTAACTAACTCTAAACTACAATTCTTGAAATTCAGAGTAACTACTCCCACTGCTTCTACTGACACTCTTGTAGTGTCGCCCAAGTAGATATCCAAGTCGCCCTCTCTAAGCTTCTGGGTCACTTGCAAAGAATTACAAACATGGTCAGTGGCACCTGAATCCACACACCAAGTATCTGTGAGAATCGCCGTTAAACATGTCTCAGTAATTAAGGCAGAAACTATTGTACGTTATAAGCTTTGGACAATCCAATTTCCACTGTCCCGTCTTATTGCACTTGAAGCACTTGTCTTTCTACTTCTTCTTTGCAATATCTAGCTTAGGCACAATCTGCGCCTTTTGAGCTATTCCCTCGAGCTTTCTCTTCTGCTTTCTAGCCTCAGGCTCAGAAGAAGATTCTGAAGCTTTGCCTGTGACTAAAGCTCGCTTCTTCTCTTGAAGAAGACTTTTAGCTGCCACTAACTCTGCCAATAGCTCGGATGAAATTCACAACATCTTACTTATATTGTAGTTCAACCTAATCTGCTCATAACTTTAAGGCAAGCTCCGGAGGACAATATCGACTTTGGTTTCACTAACGATTTCACCTTTCATTACCTCAACCTTGTTGATATTACTAATCACGTCAATGACATGATCTCTCACAAGAGTGCTCTCTGCCATAAGGACAATGTCCAAGTTACGACTCCAATCGACATAATTAGGTCCAGTTAACTTGTTGTTTTTCAATATAGTAGCTAAGGGGTTGAATACCATATCAAAAACTGTAAATTAAATAGACAATGTTTTAGTTATCTAACCTAGAATTTTGAAAACATGGAAATTGTAATAATTATTGACTTCCCTCAAAAAAATAATCTTAATCCACCAACATCTCATTCACCGGGATTCTCACAAGCCACGCAGTGTGGACGTTTACGCTAACCCACATTCATTTGAGAAGAACCATGTTCATTAACTACTCTATCTAACCAAACAATCTATTGATCAATGTAGCTAATAGTCGGTGCTTTCAGCAGTACAAATAAGCAGTGTAACATCGATGGAGGAATACTACAAATCATACACTAAGTGTGTGCCATTACGTGACTTTTGAGTTTGTTACCTCAGGATAGTGCACCTCAGATGGAGAGGGTATCACATTTCTCCTAGTTAACCTACTTTCGTCATCTTACTCAGAAATTCATAATCTAGCGATCTCCGGGTTGAACTCATCCGAATGGAGGAAGGCCCAATGCCAACACGCAAGCCCACCCATATCGCATATAAACTCGTAATGGTGGCCATGGGGATATTAAACTAACCCACTCCCACTTAGATTTCTAAGTTGAGGGTTTTTCCTGTTTTAACATGCAATTAACTAAACCTAAGTTATATGCAACCATAAAACCAATATGCTTTAAAATCATGCATCTAAAATATAGCATGAAAATAAAGCATAAAAATAAAAACAATAAATACGGGAAGAATATAGGAAAAATAAATTTCCCAACTATTACGGTTTTAATCACTTCTATCTTCTGCCTTGATCTAGTGTCCCACCATGTAACTCGATGGAGAGAGTCTTGAACTTCAAAAAAAAATGAAAACTGGAAGAAAAACGGGCCACACGCGCCGCGCGGGCGCTTGCAGCCCGAATGGGCCGCGCGCTCAGCCCAACTGCTGTGCGCAACAATTGTGGCGCGCTGGCGCTGCTCCCTGCTGTGCTACTCGGCAGCGCCGCTGCTGCAGCCAGTGGTTACCGGCGGTGGCTTCTGCCGGCGAGTTGTCACCGGCACCGGTCCTTGTCGCCAATCCCTCATTTGCTTCTTTCCCACGCTATTTGGTCTTCTTACAATTCGTTTTAGGTTTTCCTGGGATTCTACGAATTAATGATAACCCAAAACCCACAAATTCAAGTTGCCCACCATAACGCCTTCGCTTACAAAAATTAATTCTCCCACGACAAGGCTTTGTAGGAAAATTAAATAATTGAAACTACATAGAAAATCAAAAGAAAATCAAATCCCGCACGTGGGCAACTATAGATTTGATCTAATCCTTAAACGGCTTCCCGCACGTGGTTATACTATTACAAATATTCATAAGAAAATCAAATCCGGACATGTCCCGGAGTTTAATTAAAACCCATACAAACGTAACCATAATAGTCGGGATTTATTAACCACCTGCAAATAAGACCATTTAATAAATCGAACAAGCACAAAACCCAAAACCAGGCTTTGATACCAATTGAAAGATTACCTACCTGGGCCTAGCCAGAAACTCACTTTCGTGCTACGCATTCCATAATCGGAATCTCTGACCAGGCCTAGATGCTAGCACAATTGCTATTCCAACCCTTTTGAAATAACAATGCGCAGAATCTGGGTTCGCACTTATACGATTTACCACGCAACAAAAATTCTTAATAAAAGCGGAAACATAAGAATTACCTATTGAAGCGTATACTTAGGTGATTCTCTTGTATACCTTAAGACTTTGCTTGTATGCTGTGTGGGCAGCAATCTAACTAGCAATTTGATCAACTAATCACCACAATCCACCTGCCAGAAAAATCCAGCACCGCTGCACCTAGCACGTACATTTAACGCACCGCCCGGATAGAGAGAAAGCTACACTTTGCAGCAAAAATCAAGTACAATTTCGGCTACTCTTAGCTATGGAAAATCCAAATTTTAGAGAGAAGTTTTCTCTCTCTAGGATTTTCTCTCTCTAAGTTTTCTTGTCTTGAAAACTTATGAACTGTATATTGAATTGTGTGTCTGGAATAGCTAATCCCTTGTCTATATATAGAGTTACAAGAGAGACACCAAGTTGGTTTAGGATTGGCCTTCCTACTGGGTTTCTGTTTTCTCCAATCCTATTCCTGGACTGATACACATCCAACTGATACAAAGATTCACTAATCCCAATCCAGTTCCTGATATGATTCACAACCAACTGATATAGAGATTCACTTATCCCAAACCAGTTCCTGGTATGATTCACAACCAACTGAAATAGGGATTCACATATCCCAAACCAGTTCCTGGTATGATTGACAACCAACTGACACAAAGATTAATTAATTACTTAATTAATTAAATCTATCTTTGTCAATAACCCAATACATAATTAATCGTACCATTAACAAATTAATTATGACACTACAATCCTACACCAGAAATGCTTCTGGAACAACTTAATTAATTTATTCATAATCTCCCCACATCAAAAAGATAGTGTTCTAACCTCTTTAATTTTGAGACTATTACCACTCGACCTTTTTACTATACAGGACATAAGTCCACCGGCCGGGTTTAGTATAATAAACTTTACAAGCTCATCTCGGGAGCACCATCACCCCAGACGCACCAGTACATGGTTTCCTTTCGTCAAGCAGCAGCACACCAAGCAACTAAACACGTGCACCCAACCTACGGAGACTATTGGCCACAATTGACCTCACTCATTAGCAGATCAAAGTACACTATGTCTAATCCTCATACCCGCTCAAGTCTAGGGATTAAGAGATAGAATACAAAGAATGATTTGTCTATTAAATCAATACAAGACAAATCATTCCTAACGGGTCAAGTTCAATACGCCCCGGGCATATTTATATGATTCAATTAGTTTAGACAACCCAATTATATGAATCGCATAATAACCTAAACTGACAGTTTGTCCAAAACTATCTCGGTTACGAACCTCATTTATATATTATGTCTTTCAACCAATGATGAGATCCACTGTGTCACACAAGACACCTCATAATCTACTTACGTAATATAAATGGACATATTATGCACAACAAAATATATCCAAAACATAAATCGATATATTAACCGGAAAAATGTACAATACAAGCATAGCTTATGTATTCAACTTCAACAAAAAGGAGTTAGACAAGATGAACAAGGGGAAAAGAGCTGCTGCAGAGTTCAATTTTGCCAACTATGCTCATTTTCAGGACTTTACAGGTAGCTCTAACCCTCTTAATGTTAGTACGAATGAATGCAATGATGATGATTACTAGATTGTAGATACAGGAGCTACAAGCCACATGACCTATAATTTTTCTTGTCTTGCTAATTTGCAAGTTATGAATTCTGGCTCATCTGTAGTATTTCCTGATTGCAATTCACAATCTGTTCCTAGTTCTGGCTGTCTAAAATTGTCTGAATCATTGACTTTGAAATATGTTTTGTTTATTCTGAGTTTCAAGCATAATTTGTTATCTGTGAGGCGAGTTATGCAGGACTCATCATGTTTCTTTTCTTTCTTTTATGATTGTTGCCTACTACAGGATTTGAAGACTAAAGGTATCCTAGCAGTTGGCTCAATTTTTCAGAGGCTTTACATCTTCAATAAAGCTTCCTTCATGCCATAAACTGTACTTAGATATCAGTTTTCTATTGATAGTAGGCTGTTGAATAAGGATAAGCTGAATGTTTCAGCATTAGTTACTCATTCTCAGAATAAAAACATGACTGGCCATTTTAGACTTGGACATCCTATAATTGAAGTAATGCAGAAGTTCAATTTTTTTTCTTCCTCTATAAATAATCTTTGTTGCATCAAAGATTGTGAAATTTGTCCTTTGGCAAAGCATTATCGCTTGCCTTTTTCTTCTCATAATTCCAGAAGTTATGTTCCCTTTCACACATTACACATGGATCTGTGAGCGACTTATAAGATGAAATCCCTGAGTGGCTGTACATATTTTCTCACTGTTGTAGATGATTTCAGTAGATATACTTGGCTTTTCTTACTTAAAACCAAGTCTGAAGAAGTGGAACCTTGATAGCCTTTATCAAACACATTGAAAAATAATTTTCTTATTCAGTGAAGATTGTTCAGACTTATAATGAAATTGAATTTTGAAATTCAAAATGTTACGAAGTTTTTACTGCCTGTAGAATAGCTTGTCAAACCTCTTGTCCTTACACTCCCCAACAAAATGGCCTATTGGAGAGAAAAAATAGGCATTTGGTACAGGTTTCTAGAGCTTTGTTACTACAATCCAAATTACCAAAATGATTTTGGGAGGAAGCCATTCTTACTGCTGCCTACTTAATCAATAAAACTCCTTCTTCTATTTTGGGTTGGTTAAGTCCTTATGGCAAGTTGTATAACAAACCTCCATATTATAGTTACATGAGAGTGTTTGGTTGTCTCAGTTTTGTCCTGAACAAAAATCCAATGTCTGTTGATAAGTTTGATGCCAAACTTTTTGCAGGGATTTTTGTGGGTTATCCCACTAGACAGAAAGGTTACAAGATCTTTTGTCCTCAGTTAAATAAAATTTTGGTTTCCAGGGATGTCTTGTTTTAGGAACATAAATTTCCTTCAGTTTCTGTTACACGGCACACAGGTGAAGTTTCTGTTCCTCTCACTGTCAATCCTTATTTAGATTCTGATTTAGATACACCACTTATTCAATTGCTATCTAGATCAGAACATGTTTTGTCTTCACCTGATATTCCTGAACTTCACTCTCCTGATCAGTTAACTTCTGAGTCTGATGCTCCTAGTCATTCTTCTCCTGATCAATCTGATCATTCTATTTCTCAGCCTATTAGATGTAGTTCTAGACAAAGGACTGCTCCAAGATGGATACAATATTTTGTGCTTACATCTACTGCAGAGTGTTCTAATTGTGTGTTTTCCAGTGATCATCAACTTTTCCTTGCTAATCTTTCAACTTTTCAAGAGCCATCATCATTCAGTCAAGCTAGTACTATTGTTAAATGGTTAGATGCCATGTCACAGGAAATTCAGACACTTGAAAGTAATCAAACATGGGAACTAACCACTTTACCTGCATGAAAAAAGGCCATTGGCTGCAAATGGGTATAAATGATTAAATGTAAACCTGGTGGTAGTATTGATCGATTTAAGGCAAGGTTAGTAGTAAAAAGGTTCACTCAAAAGGAGGGAGAAGAATATTATGAGGTGTTTTACCCTGTGGCTAAGGCGGTAACTGTTAGATTATTGATAGCAATTGCAACTGCTAACAACTGGCCCTTGAGCCAAGTTGATGTTAACAATGATTTCTTGCATGGCACACTTGAGGAGGAAGTGTATATTAGGCCACCCCTTGGATTTGAGGTTCCAAGAGGAAAAGTTTTCCGGTTGAAGAAGTCTTTCAATGGACTTATACATGCATCTAAGCAATGGAATCTGAGCTCACTAAAAAGATCACAACTTATGGGTTTCAGCAATCTTTTTGTGACCATTGTCTGTTTACCTTGTATACTCCTGATTTCAGCTTGTTCCTTCTAGTCTATGTGGATGATGTGTTGATCACAGGTACTAGTGAAGCCGAAATCAACAAAGTCAAAGTATTTTTGGATCAATCCTTCACTATCAAGGATCTGGGATATGCAAAGTACTTTTTAGGCATAGAGTTGGCTCGTTCTGATTCAAGAATTATGATCAGTCAGCATAAATACATTGTGGACATTCTAAAAGATGTCAATATGCTCAATTGTTCTCCTGATTCAACTCAATTTCCTCTTGGCCTCAAATTTCTTGCAGAAGACAAAGATAACACCCCTTTATTAGCTCATCCAGATAAGTATAGAAGACTGATTGGCAGGCTGCTTTATCTGGGGTTTACTCATCCTGATATATCTTATCCTGTACAACAATTGGGTCAGTTTGTTTATGCTTCTCATCAATCTCATTAGTTGGCAGCTGTGCATTTACTTAGTTATCTTGGAGGTAGCTTAACCAAAGGCTTATTCTATCCAGTTTATGACTCTTTGAGCCTCAGTGTTTTCAGTGATGCTGATTGGGGTGCATGCAAGACTACTCGCAAATCCATCACTGGTTACTGTGTTTTTCTTGGTGAAGCTTTGATTTCTTAGAATTCCAAGAAACAAACAGCTATTTCTTGTTCATCAGCAGAAGCTGAATATCGATCAATGGCCACTGCAGTCAAGGAGCTTCAATGGATTACTTTTCTACGGCATGATCTGAAAGATTATCTATGTCTTAGCTAGAAACTCACTTTCGTGCTATGCATTCCGGAATCAGAATCTCTGGTGAAGCCTAAACGCTAGCACAATCGTTATTCCAACCCTTGCTGAAAATAACATTGCGCAAGATCTTGGTTTGTACTTATTCGATTTATTACGCAACAAATAAATTCTTAATTAAAAGCGGAAGAATAAAAATGACCTATTAAAGCGTTCACTCAGGTGATTCTCTTGTATGCCTCAAGACTTTGTTCGTATGTTGTGTGTGCAACAATCCAACGAACAATTGATTAACTAATCACCACAACTAGGTCGCCTGAAAAACTCTGCAACCACCTGTCCCTAGCATATGAAGATCACGCGCCACCTAGGATCCGAAAGAGAAGCTTCACTAGCCAAAAAAATTTTCACGTGA
Organism: Knoxia roxburghii; assembly: GCA_030378225.1. Classification (NCBI taxonomy): domain Eukaryota; kingdom Viridiplantae; phylum Streptophyta; class Magnoliopsida; order Gentianales; family Rubiaceae; genus Knoxia; species Knoxia roxburghii. The sequence goes on along the minus strand of CM059415.1, from coordinate 34,457,679 downwards.
CACCGATCTACGGAGCAAAATTGGCCGGCCAAAAACTGGAGAAAAATCAGCAGTAATAAGCCTAGGAAATCCGATTTTTAGAGTGAGAAATATTTCTCTCTCTAAGATTTTCTCTCTCTTGTTTTCGTGTCTTGAAAACTTCTGAATTGTATGTCTTGAATAGCTAATCCCTTGTCTATATAGAGAGTTATAAGAGAGACCCCAAGTTGGTTTCGGATTGGCCTTCCTACTGGGTTTCTGTTTCCTTCAATCCAGTTCCTAGACTGATACACAACCAACTGATACAGGGATTCACTTATCCCAATCCAGTTCCTGGTATGATTCACAACCAACTGATACAGGGATTCACTTATCCCAATCCAGTTCCTTGCATAATTCACAACCAACTGACACAAGCGTTAATTAATTAGATAATTAATTAAATCTACCTTTGTCAATAACCCAATACATAATTAATCGTATCACTAACGGATTAATTATGGCACTACCATCCTACACCATAATTGCTTCCGGAACAACTTAATTAATTTATTCATAATCTCCCAACATCAAAGATATAGTGCTCATTAATTAATTAAAATTAATTTACTGATAAATTAATTAATTAACTTCTTTAATTCTAAGACTAGTACCACTCGACCATTTTACAATATCGGACATAAGTCCACCGGTCAGGTTTAGTATAATAAACATAACGAGCTGAAGCACTTGCCTTTGGGCTTACTCTTCGTTGTGATTTCAGGCTTAGCAGCAAGTTTCTTGGCATTCTTCTTCTTCTTATTCTTCTTGCATTTAGGCGCAGAAGAAGAACTTGAAGCCTTCACTGTGACCAAAGCTTGCTTCTTCTCGTGGAATATGCCTTCGGCCGACACTTAATCAGTTAAGAGCTCGGGTAGAGTGTAAACTCTTTGATTCATGTTAGAGTTGACTCGAAACTGCTCAAAAATAGATGGTAAGCTCTGAAGGATGATATCCATCTGACTTTCTGGGTCGATCTCACTTCCCAACACCTCTATCTCGTTGATGTTACTGATCATGTGAAGTACATGATCTCTCACCGATCCGCCATCAGCAATTTTAGTGTTCATCAACTTTCTCATGGCTGCTTGCCTAGCAGTCCTGCCTTGATGTGCGAACATCCCTCTCAGGTGAGCCATCATGTTAATGGCAGAGACCATGGGATGGAGCTGATGTTGCAGTACATTCGACACAGAGGCCAAAATGTAACACCGCGCCATCCCAGCCGCTTTTCTCCACCTAGCATCGACATCCCTATCCTCTTGAGGAGGGTCCTCGTTAGGCACATCTGGACATCCTTCAGTGAGCACAAACTTTACTGCTCTGCCTCCAGAACAATGTCAAAGTTACGACTCCAGTCAACATAATTAGGTCCGGTTAACTTATTGTCTTTCAATATAGTAACTAAGGCGTCAAATGCCATATCAAAAAACTATAAAATAAATAAACAGACAATGTTTCAGTGTTTAATCTAGAATTTCAAAACAAAGGAAATTCTAACAATTATTGTCTTCCCTCAAAACAGTTATTTTAATCCACAAACATCTCATTCACCAGGATTCTCGCAAGCCACGATAGTGTGGATGTTTACGCTAACCAATATTCATTTGAGAAGAATCAAGTTCATTACTTACACTATCTGACCAAATGATCTATTGATCAATGTAGCTAATAGTCGGTGCTTTTAGCCGTACAAATAAGCAGCGTAACCTCGATGGGAAGAATACTACAAATCATACACTAAGTGTGTGCCATTACGTGACTTTTGTGCTTGTTACCTCAGGATAGTGTGGCTCAGATGGAGAGGGTATCGCATTTCTCCTAGTTAAACTTACTCTAGTCATCTTACTAAAAAATTCATAATCTAGCGATCTTGTGGTTGGACTCATCCGAATGGAGGAAGGCTCTAATGCCAACGCGCAAGTCCACCCATGTCGCATATGAACTCGTAATGGTGGTCGTGGGGATATTAAACCAACCCGCTCCCACTTAGATTTTTAAATTGTGGGTTTTTCCGATTTTAACATGCAATTAACTAACCCTAAGTTATATGCGAACATAAAATGAGTCAAGCTTTAAAATCATGCATCTAAAATACATCACAAAAAATTAAAACAATAAATACGGGAAATAAATGCAAAAATTAAATTTCCCGACTATTATGGTTTTAAATGTTTCAATCTTCTGCCTTGATCTCATATCCCACCATGCAACTCGATAGATTGAGTCTTGAACTTAAAAAAAATGAAATCTGGAGAAAAAACGTGCCAAAATGTGAACCGAACGGGCCGTGCGCCGCACAGCAAACATCGGTCGTGCGCGCGGCCCAGCAGCACGCAGCAGTTGTTGTGCTGTGTGCTGCTGCTACGATCGCAGCTACTATTGCACGCCTGTGCAGCAGTTGCTGCACTGTGCAGCGGCAGCTGCACCGCTGCCGGCCGGCGCCGCCGCTTGCCTCCGATCCCTCATTCGCTTCTTCTACACTATTTGGTCTTCTTGCAATTCGTTCTGGGTTTTCCTGGGTTTCTACGAATTAGCGATAACCCAAAAAAACACAAATTCAAGTTGCCCACCATAACACCTTCGATTACAAAAAATTAATTCTCCTACTACAACGCTTTCTAGGAAAATTAAAGAATCAAAATTACATAGAAAAAATACTACTACAGATTTGATCTAATTTTACACGGCTTCCAGCACGTGGTTATACTATTACAAACATTCATAATAAAATCAAATCCGGACATGTCCCAGAGTTTAATTAAAACCCATACTAATGTAACCATAATGGTCGAGATTTCTTAACCACCTGTAAATAAAACTATGTAATAAATCGAACAAGCACAAAACCCAAAACCAGGCTCTGATACCAATTGAAAGATTATCTGTCCGGGCCTAGCCCGAAACTCACTTTCGTGCTATGCATTCCAGAATCGGAATCTATAGCTAGGCCTAGATGCTAGCACAATCGCTATTCTAACCCTTTTGAAATAACATTGCGCAGGATCTGGGTTTGTACTTATTCGATTTACCACGTAACAAAAATTGTTCATTAAAAGTGGAAGAATAAGAATTACGTATTGAAGCGTATACTTAGGTGTTCTCTTGTATGCCTCAAGACTTTGCTTGTATGTTGTGTGGGCAGCAATCTAACAAGCAATTGATCAGTTAATCGCCACAACTGGGTTGCCTGAAAAACTCTGCAACCACCTGTCCCTGAATTGTGAAATAGACGCGCCGCCTGGAACCCGATAGAAACCCTCACGCGCCACCGCCTCAAAAACCGTGTGCCGTTGGGAAGAGATAGAATTCCAGTCATCGGTTTCTAGAGAGAGAGGCTGTGCACAAGGCTTGAAAATCCATCTTGGAGAGAGAAGAAAATATTTCTCTCTCTAGGATTTTATCTCTCTAAGTTTTCTTGTCTTGAAAACTTATGAATTGTATATGTTGAATAGCCAATCCCTTGTCTATATATAGAGTTACAAGAGAGACCCCAAGTTGGTTTAGGATTGGTCTTCCTAATGGTTAGGTAATTAATTAGTTTCCAAATCCAATTACGTAACCAATCTGATAGTATAAACCAAATCCTACTAGATTCCTAATCTCTAGGATTTCCTAATTCTAATTGAAACTTAAGACTTAATTAATTAATTAAATAATTCCACTTTGTTAATTACTCAACTAACCATTAGGAATAAATAATCAATTAATTAATTATACCTATTCAATTAACCCATTACAAAATTAATCGTACCACTAACGGATTAATTTTGGCACTACCATCCTACACCATTAAGAGATAGAATACCAAGAACGATTTGTCTATTAAATCAGTACAAGAGAAATCATTCCTCTTGGTCAAGTTCAATATGCCTTGGGCATATCTATATGATTCAATAAGTTTAGACAAACCAATTATCTGAATCACATAATAACATAAACCGATAGTTTGTCCAAAGCTGTCTTGGTTACAAACCTCATTTATATATTATGTCTTTTAACCAATGATGAGATCTACTATGTCACACAAGACACCTCATCATCTAACTACACAATATAAGTGGACAATTAATGCATAACAAAATATAACCAAAACATAAATCGATATATTAACTGGGAAAAAGTACTACATAAGCATAGCTTATGTATTCAACTCCAACAATATCCAACTCTCACTACCGTCCCAATCTCAGGATTGAAAGACTGAATACTAGGACCGAATTGACTACGCCGATCAGTACAAGTTAATTCTATCCAATCTGGTCATGCTCAATATGCTCTGGGCATATCCGTGTGATTTAAATTAGTCTAGATAAACTAATTTCCAAACCCCACGATAACCTAAACTGATAGTATATTCAGACTATCTCAGTTACGAGCATACTTTTTATATATCAATACTTTAACCAATAACGGTATCTACTGTGTCTTTCCATGCCTCGTTATCTAGTTCTATCAAATAAAGGAACAATTTAATACTGAAATAAAATGATATGTCATTTGTGGATATTCGTTTTTGATACAAGCCATAGCTTTTCTATATTCAAACTAACACACTGTGGGACACACTAAGGTATGTAGGTGAAGCGATGGGACTACAAGTCTCTCTTAAGTGAGAGATGATATCTTGGCCACTTGTTAGTGAACTGAGAAGTGCATGGCCGTGCCCAAGGAATGATATGTGTTATTATTTGCTTGATGAATTCAGTGTCACTAAGAGATCAAGTAAACGTTTAGCTATATAAGGATGATGGTTCCAGGCCTTATGCTAAACGGGATATCAATGTAGAGGATCGTATGTAGTTTGCTCTGAAAGGTTGTGTTGAATCACCATTTGACCATCCATTCCGAATTTGGTAGTCATTATGTGTTGCTAGAGACAACTAATGACTTATGGATTAATCAATAAAATTGAGTTATCCATTACCAATTTAGAATGGGCCTACAGGATCGCACATAAGAAAGCTCGATGATGCATAATAAGTATTCTTGCCTACAATAAGTATAATTGTTATACTTAAATAAATAAGATTTAATTAAATTGTTTAATTAAATATTATTAAAAAGTTTTGTGGTATTAATTAAGAGTTAATTTATTACTTGGGAACAATTGGGATGGACTGATAAATCCAGAGAATTAATTGCAATTGAGATTCTTAATCCATCAGTCTGATCCATGGGTCATGGGTTGATCCATGGGCTTAGTGTACAACCCAAATCACTAAAGTATTATTTAATACTGATTTGGAATCAGTAAATATTATTTAATACTGATTTGAATTAGTAAAATAATATTTGGTAATAATACTGATTTGGAATCTGATTAAATCAATAATGTAATAATTGATTGATTATAATACTGATTTTTGAAACTTTGAATCTACAAATATCCTAGGGATATTATTGTAAAAAAGAAGACATTTCAATCAGGAAAAATCACAGCAAGAAAATTATATACACAGAATCTCAAGTTCTCTCTATAGGCAAAAATGGATGGCACCGAGTCTGCAAAGTGCTTCTGTGCTTGAAAGTAGAGGATCCTTCAAGAAAGGATTTTGGTGGTGACAAACGTAACTGGAGCAGAAGGCTTGGACCAACATCAAACAAGGATCTAGGCGCGGCAAACGATTACGCTATGAGGGTAACCTTTAGAAACTTTAAACGTAGGATTAATTAAAACACTAAAATTGGAATTGGCATGAATCCGCTGCGTAAATTTTTGAAAATCATGACTTCGATCCGAACAGTAGTATCAGAGCTAGGTTGAAATTAATTTTAGTGTTAGAATTAAAATTGATTTTGATTAAAAAGTTTTGAATCTTAATTAAAATTGATTTTAATTGAATTTGGAAATTCATTCCAAAAGGAAAAAGGAAAAATATATTTTTTTCCATAAAAGGCTGGAAAACTGTTAAAAACTGGCAAAACAAAAAATTGCTTTCTTTTGGGTTTTAATTCGATGCTGGGAATGGTTCCGATGAGAGCACTCATTGTGGGTTTTTTGAATTTTGGTCATATGTTGATTGAAAAACTTATTTCAAAATTGGTGTTTTGTGTTGTTCGGTCGGGTTTTGAAATCAAAATCTGGGTTTTGGTCGGATTTAAAAAGGGATTTTGAAATCTTCTGGGTTATGGGTTGTGTCGTTGTTTATCGCGGAGGCTGCCGGACCCATTTTTTTTGTCGGTTAAGGATGGAGAGTGCAGCGGTGACTGTCACCGCTACATCTCCATCGCGATCAGATTCTGACGTTGGACGTCGGGAATCGCAATCACGATTTCGTGTTATCTATGATTGATGATTCGTCGGGATGGGCTTTGATTTGATCGGAGTCATATCTGGGAGAAGAAACAGAGACCGGCGTTGCGATTTCAGCGCCGGAAGTGGCAAAGTTTTCTCTGGGAAATCGAAGATGGGTAATAGAACCGGCTGCCAGCGAGATTGAGGAAGAAGACGGGCTATTGTAGGAGGGGCCAGAAACCCAAAAAGGGTAAATTTACAAAATTGCCCCGCCACAGCTTCTAATTACCAAAACGCACAGCTGGGTTTTAAAATGGTTTTAAAATTGCAGAATGGCCCCTGGACTTTGAGTCCTCATAAAAACCCTAGTCCAAAATTTTATTAAAATTACCAAATTGCCCCATAATTTAAAGAAAAAATTGTTTCCTGATTTTGATAAGATTTTAAAATTTTAATTTTGGAATAAAATCAAATCTTATCAGATTTTAGTTTTAAAATGTTAAAATTGGATTTTAAGATTTTAAAATATCTTAAATTAATTATCTTAATAAGATTGAGATAATTAGCTAATAAATAGAATAATTAATTTTATTAATTTTATTCATTTATTTATGCTTTCAAATATGGTATGATTTATTTAAATAGTTTAAATATTTGCATACATATTTGGTATGGTCATGCATCATTTTTCATAAATGATTGGACAAGAAAAAGGAAAGATTGGTTAAAATTGATTATGACACGATCAATTTTAATGGTATAGAATATTTTAGAAATATTCAATTACACAATCTTTTAAATTGATTGGTTTAATTGAAATGGGCTTGTATGAAGCACTTGCATTTTATGTGTTTTTCATGCATGAATTGGGCTTTATTTATTTTCTTTTAATTTGGGGCATGCGAGCCTCGTAAAATTTATTGTAATAGAATAGATTAGAAATTAGGCCCAAGAAATTCCAACAAGCCAAGAAGGAGTCATGGAGTTGGAGCCCAATAATGGAGGCCCAAATGAAGACAAAGTTTTAAAAGCCTTGTAATAGACTAGAGCCCAATTCATTGCATTTTTCGCTTTATATTTTATATTTTGTAAATGAAGAAAAACGAAATGCATGTTTAGCGGTTCAAACTAAATCCCTAAAAACCTAAATTATAAATTGCTTCCATACTCGAGGGCTTACCAGAGCGTCGAATGTCTGTGGACTTAAAGAGCCCAAGGGCCTCCGGTTTTCTTCGTGAGGCGGGTTGTCACATAATGGGTGACCAACTTTACTCACTACCACTATGTGGAAAAAATGTTTGGGTATCTATTGATGTGATGCTTCGTGGGATGGTTTGACTTAAGGAAAACGGTCTTAGTTTGACCCGATAAGTTGACTAGGATTGGTTTTGCAATGATAGGATGGTGTCAAACATTTGGAATGTTCATCCTATCACCGAAAAGTTGCATGAGATGCAATTGGAAAGTGTTAAGTTTCATGAGATGTGATTTGAACGTTGCCTACCAAAAGGGCCCTATCCCTACGATACTTGCCAAAGTAAGACATGGTTTGGTTCTTTGTGGATTTTCGGACCACAATCTATCACCAACACAAAATTCTTTGGGATTTCAATTTTGGCTATTGTGGAAAATGATTTTAAAAAATCATCTTAATATTTTACATTTATTCGTTTGTAGAAATGGCATCATCTAACACTAATGTTGTTTCAAACTTCACTCTAAGAAGTATCTTGGATAAGACAAATTGGTTGGACCAAACTTCTTAGACTAGGAAAGAAACTTGAGAAATGTTCTCAAGCAAGAAAGGAAGCTACATGTCTTAGAGACTACTTTAACTGAACCACCACAGAATACCTCGACTACTGTTCAGCTGCGTGGGATAAACTGAAAAGTGAATCCGATAATATGACGTGCTTGATGCTTGTGTCTATGACGGGCGAGCTTTAAAAGCAATTCATGAAATCAGAAGTGTTCCTGATTTATGAGTCACTGACAGAAATGTTCCATGAACAAGCTCGAAATGAAAGGTTCGTTGCAATCAAGGCATCGATCTCGTGCAAGATGGCGAAGGGTTCGTCAGTAAGCATGCATTTAATGAAGATGAAATGATATATTGACACCCTAGAGTGATTAAATGCATCTCTTACTAGAGAGTTAGCCATTGACATCATCTTGGCCTCACTGCTTGATGAATATAATGACTTTGTGGTGAACTACAAAATGCATAACATGGAGAGGAGCATTCCTGAGCTTCATAGGATGCTGAAAAATACTGAGCAAACCCTTCGGAAGGCCACACCAGTGATGGTTGTAGAGAAAGGTAAGAAGAGGAAGTTTAAAGGTAAGGCAAAAGCTAGGCAAAACAAGAAAGCTTATAGTAAGACTGCTGCCAAAGCCCAGCCTCAAGCTCCTCAATCTGCTAAGACAAAGTCTCAAAAAGATGATACATGTATCTTCTGCAAATACCAAGGTCACTGGAAGATAGATTGTAAACTGTTTCTTAAAAGTAAACAAAATCCTTTAGCTTCAGGTATCTTATTAAAATAAATCTTTCTGTGACCAGCTCATGGGTATTAGATACCGGATGTGGGGCTAACATTTGTACTAATGTGCAGGGACTCATAAATAGAAGGATGACAAAAAAAGGTGAAGTAGATCTCTGAGTGGGCAACGGGGCAAGAGTTGCTGCTGTTGAAGTGGGAGATTACACTTTATCGTTACCTACCAGTTTAAACATTGAACTTGAGAATTGTTATTATGTACCTGCATTGAGCAGGAATATTATTTCAATTTCTTGTTTGGATATTAAAGGTTTTCGTTTTATTATTGGAAATAATTCATTATGTTTATATCAAAATGATGTTTTATATGGGGTTGCAAATTTGTGCAACGGTTTATATGTCTTGAATTTGAATAAAGAAACACCGGTATATAACATTGAAAATAAAGCTAAATCAATTAAGTTTGATATGAGTCTAACTTATCTTTGGCACTGTCGTTTGGGCCATGCAAACAAGCAACGAGTTCAAAGACTTCACAAGGATGGGGGGTGCTAGGGTCATTTAATTTCGAATCATTTGACACGTGTGAACCCTGCTTGCAAGAAAAAATGACAAAGAGTTATTTCAACAAGAAATGTGAAAGAACTAGTAAGCTTTTGGCCCTAATACACACGGATGTATGTGGACCAATGAGCACACAAGCCAGAGGTGGATTCATATATTTTGTTACTTTCATCGATGACTATAGTAGATATGGCTATGTCTACTTAATGGGGTATAAAAGTGTAACTTTTGAAAAGTTCAAAGAGTTTAAGAACGAAGTAGAGAATCAGTTGGATAGAAGGATTAAGGTTATTCACTCCGATCGGGGAGGTGAATACCTTAGTGATGAGTTCGATGGCTATCTAAAACAGTGTGGATTTGTTTCACAGCTGACTCCACTGGGAACACCATAATGGAATGGTGTATCTGAAAGGAGGAATCGGACCCTATTAGATATGGTTCGATTAATGATGGGCCAAGCAACTCTCCCTACATTCTTTTAGGTTTATGCTCTATTTTCTGCTGCCTACTTAATGAACTGTATTCCATATAAGGCAGTAGATAAGACTCCATATGAGATATGGATGGGCGAAAAGCCTTATATGTCATATCTATAATTTGGGGTTGTCAAGCTCATGTAAAGCGTTTACAAAGTAATAAGCTTAAACTCAAAACTGACAAATGCCTGTTTGGATGGTATTCTAAGGAAACCAAAGGATATCAACTTTACCTCCCAACTGAGAACAAAGTGTTTGTTGCTCAAGGAGATACTTTTTTCGAGAAAGACTTTCTGTACTAGAAAGACAGTAGGAGTAAAATAGAACTCGAAGAGGCTTGAGACCCACAAGAGAGTGTAGAACCGTCTACACGAACCCAGATGGAAGTTGGCATGGAAACTCATAAAGATGAGCAATCAGAGCCAACAACACAAGAACCTAGAAGATCTAGTACATCTCGAGAACAACCAGAGAGATACCGATTTCTCGTGAATGATAATCAAGATTTGATCTTGGTGGACTCTGATGAGCCCACGACCTACAGACGGGATTTAGAAATTCTATATTCAGATATATGGCTACAAGCCATGGAATATGAAATGCAATCCATGAGTGACAATAAAGTGCGCACTTTGATTGACCCTCATGTTCAAGCAAAGGTTGTCTATTACAAGTGGATTTTCAAGGTAAAACCTGGCGGGATCTTCAAGGCACGACTAGTGGCTGAAGGTTTCAGACAGACTCATGGTATTGACTATGATGAAACCTTCTCCCTATCGTGATGCTCAAGTCCATCCGGACTATGCTCGCCATAGCTGCATATTATGAATATGAGATATGGGAGATGGATGTTAAGACTGCTTTCCTGAATAGAAACCTACTCAAGAATGTTTACATGAAACAACCCAAGGGATACATCAATCAAGAGCATCCAAATCGAGTAGGAAAGCTTCAGACGTCCATCTACAAACTAAAGCAAGCATCTCGAAGTTGAAATTTTCGTTTTGATGAGGCAGTAAAAGCTTACGGCTTCATAAAGAATGAAGATGAGCCTTGTGTTTATAAGAAAGTTAGTGGGAGCAAGAATGTTTTTCTTGTCCTATATGTGGACGAAATCCTACTCATAGAAAATGACATTCCCATGATGAAAGACATCAATTAATGGTTGGGGAGTGTATTTTCTATGAATGACCTAGGAGAAGCCGAAATGATACAAGGTATCAAGATCTATAGAGATAGGTCTAAAAGGCTTCTAGGACTAAGTCAAGAAAGCTATATAGATAAGATATTGAAGAGGTTCAATATGTCTAATTTGAAGAATGGTATGGTACCATTCAGATATGGCCTCCTCTTAAAGAATAACCAATGTATTTCTACTAAAGAGGAGAGAGATGCGATGAGTAGAGTCCCATATGCTTCGTCAATAGGATCTATCATTTATGCCATGCTATGTACCCGCCCAGATGTTGCATATGCACTAAGCATGACTAGCAGATACCAACAAGATCTAAGAATAGATCATTGGACTGCAGTCAAGGCAATCCTGAAGTACTTGCGAAAGACTAAATGATTAATGCTAGTGTACGGAGGACAAGAACAACTCCTCGTACAAGGTTACGCCGATGATGCTTTCTAGACTGAGCAAGACGACATGAAGTCATAATCAGCTATATTTTTAGTCTGAATGGCGGTGTGGAGAGTTAGAAAAGCTCGAACCAAGATACCACAGCCGACTCTACAACAAAATTTGAGTATATTGTTGCATCATATACTGCAAAGAAAGCTGTTTGGTTAAGGAAATTTGTGTCAAACATCAGAGTGATACCGAGTATCCAAGATCCGATAGACCTATTCTATGATAATAACGGGGCCATCGCACAAGTAAATGAGCCTCAGTCACACCAAAAAACCAAACACATACTCAGATGTTATCACCTCATTCGAGAGATCGTCGATCGAGGTGATGTTAAAGTATGCAAAATAGGGTCAGACGACAATATAGTAGATCCTCTCACAAAAGCTCTACTACAGTCAAAGTTTGAGAGACATGTTATAGAGCTTGGTCTTAAAATATTTAGGACATAGCCCTTCAACGGGCAAGTGCGAGATTGTTGTGTATGTGCCCTTTTAAGGGCTATATATATTTGTCATTGTGATTGATGTTATAATCAGATGATTTAATTTCATGATAGTAATATTCTTATACATATTTAATTTCATGAAATCGAACAGCCAAAAGAAACATCCATGGACTAATTAGATCATGAGTGATTCTTTTGAGTAGTACTCGTACGAGGATCCTTATACCAGAAATCACTACATGATCTTAGGTGAATTGTAGTGTGCTTTGACATACGCCTAACGGGGCCATAACAGGTTGCCAAGTACGGTATGATTGGGCACATTATGAGTCACGCTAAGTTATGTAGGTGAAGTGATGGGATTATAAGTCTCTCTTAAGTGAGAGATGATACCTTGGCCGTGTGATAGTGAACTGAGAAGTGTATGGCTGTGCCCAAGGAATGATAAGTGTTATCATTTGCTTGGTTGATTTCAGTGTCACTAAGAGATCAAGTAAACGTTTAGCTATATAAGGATGATGGTTCCATGCCTTATGCTAAACGGGATATGGATGTAGAGGATCGTACGCAGTTTACTCAAAAAGGTTGTGTTGGATCACCATTCGACCCTTCACTCCGAATTGGGTAGTCGTTATGTCTTGCTAGAGACCACTAATGACTTATGGATTAATCAATGAGATTGAGTTATCCATTACCAATTTAGAATGGGCCTACAGGATCGCACATAAGAAAGTTTGTTGATGTAGAATAAGTATTCTTGCCTACAATAAGTATAATTGTTATACTTGAATGAATAAGATTTAATTAAATGGTTAGTTAAATATTATTGAAAAGTTTTGTGATATTAATTAAGAGTTAATTTAGTACCTGGGAACAATTGAGATGGGCTGATAAATCAAGGGACTTAATTGTAATTGAGGTTATTGACACATCAGCCTGATCCATGGGTTATTGGTTGATCCATAGACTTGGTCTATAACCAAAATCATTAAAGTATTATTTAATAGGGATTTGGAATAAGTAAATATTATTTAAAACTGATTTGGAATCAGTAAAATAATATTTGGTAATAATACTGATTTGGAATCTAATTAAATCGGGAATGTAATAATTGATTGATTACAATACTGATTTTGGAAATTTTAATTCTACAAATATCCTAGGGATGTTATTGTAGGAGAGATATGATTTCAATCGGAAAAATGAGAACAAGCAAAATATACACAAAATCCCAATTCTCTCTGTAAGGAAAACCGGCTAGCACCGAATCTGCAAAGAGTTTCAGTGCTTGAAAGTAGAGAATCCTTCAAGAATTGATTTTGGTGGTGACAAACCTAACCGGAACAGAAGGCTTGGATGAACATCAAAGAATGATCCAGGCGCGATAATCGATTACGCTACGAGGGTAAGCTTTAGAAGCTTTAAATGTAGGATTATTAAAACACTAAAATGGGAATTGGCATAAATCCGCTGCGTAAAATTTTTTTGAAAATCATCCCTCCGATCCCAACAGTTTCTTCTAATGAATTCAAGTCACTAACTTACCTATTTATAGGAGCTTCAAGGGAGACCTAGTGGGCTTTTGAGTTGGGCTTTCTAGTTGGACTTTTAATTGACTTCTAAGTCTTTACTTGAAGATTTCCACAGGATCTGGGTTCGCACTTATTGATTTATCACGCAATAAAAATTTCTAATTAAAAGCGGAATCGTAGAAAAGTACCTTTGAAGCGTGCACTCAGGTGATTGTCTTGTATGCCTCAAGACTTTGACTTCACGTTGTGTGGGCAACGAACTAGAAATCAATTGATCAGCTAATCACCACAATCCACCTGCTAGAAAATTCCAGCACCACTGCACCTGGCACGTACTGTAAACGCACCGCCCGGAGAGAGAGAAAGCTGCGCACAGCTGGTAAAAACCAGGCCAAAAATTCGGCCAAAAGAACCAAAACCCAGCCGCAAAAAGCTTTGAAAAATCCGACTATGAGAGAGAAAATTTTCTCTCTCTAGGATTTTCTTTCTCTAGATTCTTGAATTATGAATCTATTGAATTGTGTGTCTTGAATACCTAATCCCTTGTCTATATATAGAGTTACAAGAGAAACCCCAAGTTGGTTTAGGATTGGTCTTCCTACTGGGTTTCTGTTTTCCTTCTATCCTATTCCTGAACTGATACACATCCAACTATCACCGGGATTCACTTATCCCAATCCAGTTCCTGGGATGATTCACAACCAACTGATACAGGGATTCACTTATCCCAAACCAGTTCCTGGCATGATTCACAACCAACTGACACAAGGATTAATTAATTACTTAATTAATTACTTAATTAATTAAATCTATCTTTGTCAACAATCCAATACATAATTAATCGTACCACTAACGGATTAATTATGGCACTACCATCCTACACCAGAATTGCTTCCGGAACAACTTAAATTAGTGCTTATTAATATATTAATTTATCGATAAATTAATTAATTAACCTCTTTAATTCTGAGACTAGTACCACTTGACCTTTTTACTATACCGGACGTAAGTCCACCGGCCGAGTTTAGTATAATAACCTTTACGAGCTCATCTCGGGAGCACCATCACCCCGGATGCACCGGTACATGGTTTTCATTGGACAAACAGCAGCACACCAAGTAACTAAATACGCGCACCCAACCTACCGAGACTATTGGCCACAATTGACCTCACCCTTTCGCAGATCAAAGTACACTATGTCTAATCCTCATGCCCGCTCGAGTCTAGGGATTAAGAGATAGAATACCAAGAACGATTTATCTATTAAATCAGTAAAAGAAAAATCATTCTTAATGGTCAAGTTTAATACGTCCCGGGCATATCTATATGATTCAATTAGTTTAGACAAACCATTTATCTGAATCACATAATAACCTAAACCGACAGTTTGTCCAAAGCTGTCTCGGTTACGAACCTCATTTATATATTATGTCTTTCAACCAATGATGAGATCTAATGTGTCACACAAGACACCTCATCATCTACTTACATAATACAAATGGACATATCATGCACGACAAGATATAACCAAAACATAAATCGATATATTACTGGGAAAAAGTACAATACAAGCATAGCTTATGTATTCAACTCCAACATTTACTAACTAGTCAATACTAATTGACCGAAGGATAAATAATTTAATCCACTTTGTCAATTAAATACTAATCGACCAAAGGATAAATAATTAAATCCACTTTGTCAATTAATCCAACACATAATTAATCGTACCACTAACGGATTAATTATGAAACTACCGCTCAAAATGATATTACTTCCGGGCACCACTTTAATTATTCTTTTATCTTCCCACGTCAAAGATATAGTGCTCATCAATTTATTAATTTTTTGATAAATTAATTAATCAACTTCTTATCATCCGAGATTAGTACCACTCGACCTTATTATTATACCGGATATAAATCTACCGGTCGGGTTTAGTATAATAATCCTTACAAGCTCAGCTCGAGAGCACCATCACCTCGGAGGCACCGGTACATGGTTTCCTTTCAACAAGCAACAGCACAATATGAAAAAAATTTGTATACCCAACTTACCGAGATTATAGGCCTCAAGTGACCGCATTCTTTGGCTAATCAAAGTACACTATATCTAATCCTCATGCCTGCTCTAGTCTAGAGATTAAGAGACATAATACAAGGCTCGAATTAATTATGAGGATCAGTACTAACTAATTTGATCCTACATCGGTCCTGCTCAATATGCACTGGGCACATCTGCATGATTCAATTAGTCTAGACAAACCAATATCAGAATCACACAATAACCTAAACCGACAGTATGTCCAAACTGTCTTAGTTACAAGCATTATTTATATATCATAATTTTAACAAATGATGAGCTCTACTGTGTCACACCAAACACCTCATCATCTAGTCATATGATATAAGAGGACAACATGTATAACATGCAATCATATACTGAAACACAATCAATATGTAACTAAAAAATAGTTTTTCATACAAGCAAAACTTTTAAGTATTCAAAACTAACAAAGAGGTCACCTATATGAGAGAGAAGTGGGGCCGCTTCAAAGGAGAATTGAACAGACTTAATTCTTTAGAAACTCTTACAGAACCAGGAAGTGTTTCATGGCCATAATGAACAAACCATGAGAACTGAACAATTGAGATTGGTTCCTGTGTAGGGTACATAGATCTTTACACCAAAAAGTCAGACAGTCCAAGGACATCACGTTTACTAGACAGCTTGTAAATAAAGGATGGTCTACAAAGGGAAAAATCAAAGGTTAATACCCACTTTCTCTTTCCAGGGATCAGTTACTGAATACTGACAAACCAATATCTCATTCATGTGGGAGATTGTTGGAAATAAAAGGAAATAGTGTGTGAATAAGGAAATGGTTGAGAAATAGAAACGCTCATAGACTAAACATCGGGTCTGATCAACCTGCGTTTTACTTCGTTTCTGAATTCAAATTTTCCCAAATTAATATTTTCCATTAATGAGAATTTAAACTGATTAATGGTGCCATGATAAATGGCTGTCAATTTAATTCGAATTTAAAGGATGGAAATTATATTGGCTGGGTGGAGTAAAGGCTATGTTGAAAACGTTTGGATTAATTTCCAAAACTCTTTGATTAAATTGGTCACCAAAACCTTTTGATGCTTCAGGCTTTATAATGCCATGTTTTCATTGCTAAATTATTATACTAATTTATTACAATAATAATAGGCAATTTGAATGGTCAAACCTGAATCAAAACGTCTGGCTCAATAGGGAGAATTAATTTGTGAATTAATTCTTTGATCCCTTTGGCCTATAAATACTCCCCCTCTACAGTCAAATCGAACACACCTTCGAGAACGGAAAAATTCTCTTCCTCTCAAATCCTCGATCCTCCAAAAATTCTATCCGCAGAAGTTTTTCAAGATTCTTGTCCTTTATTTACATCTTCTAAGGAAGTTCTCTTCTTTTCTCAGTGTTCAATCTATTGTTCTAGTTCGTTGGTAAGACAGTGTTTGTGCAAACTGACTTTACGATTTTCATTATATCCAGGGAAACAGTTATCCATGTATTTTCTAGTATAGTTATAAAGAGGGCAGATCTGTTTTAAGGAAATTATACTTCACAAGTCTTAAAAATTTCCTATTTTCTACTCGTCTAAATATTAGCCATCTATCCTATATTTCTAACAAAGATTGAGTTAAGACGTTAATTTATAGGTGGTTGAACAATATAGTTAGGCTGATTAGCGCTTCTGCTGTCTATTTTACCCGGGAACACATGGATTCTTGAAGGTATTCATGGTTGGGAACTCAAGCCTACAAACATAGTAGCCGTCCAAAACTATAAGAAAAAATTGTAATCCTTTAATTTTTTTTCATGGTTTATCTGGTCGAAAAAGATAATAAAACATATAGGGAAGAAGGCGGTGGGCGAATGGGAAATAAAAAGAAGGGTTGGGTAAATTGAATTGAGTAAAAGTAAATTTGGATAGTTTCAAAGGATGTATATTATATGCTTCCTTTTTTGCCCCTAAAAAACTAACTTTTTTTTTTTTTTTTTTTTTTTTTGCAAATGTTAGATTTTCTGTCGGGTCAAACACGGATATTCAACAAAAGTATAACCAGTGATACGATTTAAAAGTTTAATGGGTGATTAGTCAAGTTAAAAAGTTCAATGACCAAAAGTATACTATTGAATAAATTTAATGACATCACAAGTTTTTAACCCTTTAATCAAACATTTACTTTATTAGACTTTTCTTCAATCAAATCAATTTTTTACTCTTATTTTAAATTATCTAATTTCAAAAATTGACATAATTTCAAATCATATAATTGGTCTTTATTTTATTTTGATATTATATATTGTGAACTAAAACTCTTTTGTTCGTTGTTATATTTTTTATATTGTTGACTAATTTTATTCTTATCATTTTATCTTATTTTTATTTCGATATGTTTTTTAAATATTTCATATACTTAGATATTCATTGCTTGCCTTGTTATTATTTTTTTATATAAAAAGGAACATTTAAGATTTGTTCTTTTGAAAATTTGTAAACAATCAAATTCAACATATTTTAGGTTGTATTGTTTATTCAGTACCGACATATGTATCACGATACTTCTATGGCACACCACCATTGGGTGGGTAGTTGAACTCAAGTACAATTGGGAATGCAAAATAAATGACATTGACCTAAATGCCCTAAAAAAAGTGCTCCGTTATGAAGTTTAATGGACAGGATGGACGGAGTGACCATTTTTGTAAATAAAATGAAAGTATGATGGCCTTAAATTTCAAAGTATGATGACCAAAACTAGAAATTGACCTTAGTATGATAACCAATATTGGAATTTACTCTAAAAGATATCATAATCATTGAAATTCAACAAAAAGTAAGCTAAACATGCATGATTTTGAGGTAAAAAAGGTATATTTTGGAGTCACGTAAGAGGTCAAAGAAAAGTTTGGGCTCTAGGGGTTAATCCTAGGGTGGCGAAAAAGGACAAGAAAAATATGGTTTCCAGGGGTCTTTATCATTTTGACAAATTATGGACACGTACATGATCTTGTTATGTATAATTTATCTATGTTCTTGATCTATTAATGCATTTAAGACTAATCAGTCAACAAAAAAAATTAGTCATAGGGAGACTCTGTTAGTTTTGAATACAAAAAAGCTATGACTTGTATAAAAAACTAATATCCACAGTTGACATATCATTTTGTTTCAGTATTAAATTATTCCATTATATCATAGAACTAGATAACGGGGTGTGGAAAGACAAAGTATATACTGTTATTGGTTAAAGTATTGATATATAAAGAGTTTGCTCGTAATTGAGATAGTCTGAACATACTATCGGTATACGTTATCGTGTGGTTTGGAAATTAGTTTATCTAGACTAATTAAAATCACACGGATATGCCCCGGGCATATTGAGCATGACCAGTTTGGATAGAATTGAATTGTACTGATCGACGTAGTCAATTCGGTCCTAGTATTCAGTCTCTCAATCCCGAGATTGGGACGGGGCGAGAGTTAGATATCGTATGCTTTGATGTGACAAAGAGTGTGGTCAATTGAGGCCTATACCTCGGTAGGTTGGGTATGCGGTGTTTAGCTTCTTATGTCTCGGGTTGTTGGTGCTCCCAAGATGAGCTCGTAAGGTTTATTGTAGTAAAACTGGCCAGTGGACTTTACGTCTGGTATAATAAGAAGTTTGAGTGATACTAATCTCGGATACTAATATGTTGGTGAATTAATTTGTCAGTAAATTGATAAACCGACGAGCACTAGATCTTTGACGTGAGGAGATAGAAGAAAATATAGTGGCGCGATGTAAAGTCATTTTTGAGCGGTAGTTCCATAGTTAGTCCTATAGTGGTACGACTAATTATGCATTTGACTAATCGACAAAGTGAATTAATTAATCCTAAAGGTTTAATTAATATTTAATTGACTAAGCGGATTAAGAAATTAATTATATATGAATTAATTAATCCTAAGGGTTCGATTAAATTAAATTAACGAAGTGGGTTAAGAAATTAATCGAATGGGTCGATTGGAGTTGATTAGTCTAGGAAAGACTAAGCGGTCAACGAAAGTCAAATTAAAAGGCCCAACTCAAAGCCCGCTAGGTCTCCGTTGGAGCTCCCTATAAATAGATAACTTAAGGCCAAAGAAACATTAAGGAAGTCTTGCAGGACAATTCTTGCTTTCTTGAGTGAGAAGGTTCTGGAGAGAGAATTTCTTCACCTTCAAGAATTCTTTCTCAAAAACGAACTAGATTTCTTGCTTGCTCCAAGATTGGATTCAGCCCAAAAGATTAAAGCTTGGAAGTCCCGGTTTTCTTCTATTTTTCCGCCGGAAAATTGAGTTCGCCATCGGCGTGTTGGTTGTTCCCGATTCCGGTGAAAAGATTAAATCTTAGCACATTTGATTCGGTTCTTCACATTGTTGATCTCTCTATTGGTGATCCATGGTGGGAACTATCTAGATCATGACTGGGTGAAACTTTTCTCTGGCGATCGGCGTCGGTTTTAGTGGTGGTCGGCGGCAAGCTCAAGGCGAAAAAAGGGGCTGGGTTCTAATAAGTCTTTTAGGAAGATTTGAGTCCAATTTTGAGAGACTTTCTTGTGGGTTTTCTTGGGCTTTGATAGTACACCTCGATAGACTATTGCCCATGCGATATTCGAGGCATCTTGGAGTAATCCTTTGGATTTCGGTGGTGATCGCAAGTTAAAGATTCGGTTTTTCTTATTGCATTGGACTTCGCTACAAAGGTATAACCTTTATGTTTTCCACTTTTAATTAAAGGTCGAATCTTTGTGCTTTGTTTGTCGATTTAATAAATTAAATAAGTATAAGCCTAGATCCGTTTAGGGGCAAATGAATTTGAGTATGAGCTTCGTTGAAAGTTTCCGATTCTGGAATGCATTGCACGAAAGTGAGATTTTTGATTTAGCCCGGGCTTGTTCTGTTTTCCTTCAAATTGGTATCAGAGCGAGTGTTTAGGCTTTATACTTGTTTAATTTATTACACGGCTTTATTTTGGCATTATTATTTTTGTCGAAATGTTTAAACAGGTGGTTATTAGTTTCCTGGCTATTATGGTAGAATTTATTTTTCATTCATAAACGCCGGGACATGTCCGGGCTCGTATTGTTTTTGAACGGAAATATCTGTAATAGTAATAACCACAAGCTGGATGCCGTGTAGGATTAGATAAATCTTGTAGTAGGTTTTAATCTAATGTCGTCGTCTTCAAATTCCTTGAAAAATGCCTTTGTAAATAGGAATTGATGTACTATGACGAAGACGTTATTGTGGGTAACTTATATTCGTGGGTTTTGGTTTCTTGTAATTTAGGGTGATTCCTAATTATGTAGAAAACCGTGAAAACCCAGGCGAATCGAGGGGAATCTAAATAACGAGTGGGAGTGACATGACGGGACGTGTCACCGAGGCATCAAGGAATAAACGAAATAGAGGGCCATAATAGTCAGAAATTTTATTTCTTTAATTTCCCGTATTTATGTCTTTTTGTTGATTGTGTGTTTTTTATTTGTTTGCATGAACGAAAACCAAAACATTTTAAAAGGTAAAGTGCAATTAACGAACGTAGATTATTAGCATATTAAAACTCCAATGGTTTTATGGGTGCGAATATCCTTTGTTAAGATATTGCATGTTAAAATGGAAAAATCCTCAAATTTAAAAATCTATGTGGGGGTGGATTGGTAAATATCCCCATGGCCTCCATTACGGATTCATATGTGATGTGGGTTAGACCGACGCGCTGGCCAAGGGCCTTCTTCCTTACGGATAAGTCTTCAACCTCGAGATATCACTAGATTGAATTTCTAAAAGGATGACTATAACGAGTTTAATTGGAGAAAGTTGTGACACCCTCGCTAACCGAGGTGCATTAGTATCCTAAGTAACAAGCTTAGAAGTCACGTAATAGCAAACACTTAGTGTACCGTCTGTAGTATTCCTCCTAAGAGGTTACGCTGTTTATTTTGTACAACTAAAATTATCGACTATTAATTTCATTTATCATAAGATCGTTAGTCAGATAATGGAATTAGTGAACTTCGAATCTTCTCAAACAAATGTGGATTAGCATAGACGTTCACCCAACGTGACCTGTGTTAATCCCGGTGTGAGAGATGTCGATAGGAGAATGTATTGTTTTGAGGATATCAATATTTTTGAAAAAGTATACTGAAACTTGACTGTTTATTTTTCAGTTGTCATACTGAATAAGAACAAACTTACGAGTCCTAATTACATTGACTGGAAATGTAACCTGGACATTGTCCTTACTGCCGAGGTTACAAATACGTGCTCACTGAGCAGTGCCACCCTAAGCCCAACGATGATGCCACCCCTGAGCAGCGAGAGCCATATACGAGGTGGCAGAAGACTAATGAGATGACCCAGTGCTACATCTTGTCTTCTATGTCGAGTGTACTGCAGCACCATTATCAGTTGTTTACCTCAACCTATGTTATGATGCTCAACCTCAGAGAGATGTTTGGACAGCATGGCAGGGCAGCTAAGCAGCTAGCTATGAGGAAAATCATGAATGCTAGGATGGCTAAAGGCACCTCAGTGAGGGATCACGTATTGGACATGATGAGCTGCATCAATGAGATTGATGTATTGAGAGGTGATATTAATAGGGAAACCCAGATCGATATCATACTCCAGAACTTGCTACTTAGTTTTGAGCAGTTCCGATTAAACTACAATATGGGCAAACTCTCATATTCACTTCCCGAGCTCATAACTGCATTGGTGTCTGCTGAGGGCCTCTTCGCACAGAAGAAGCAAGCCTTTCTACTGTTGGTCCCTAAGGTTCCTCTGTTGGGACTAAAGCCAGGAAGCACAAGAGGAAGAGAGCCTAGAAAACAGCAGCTGATCATGGACCCAAGGTGGACATTGCCAAGAAGTATAAACCGAAATGCAAGTGCTTCAGATATGGCAAGGCAGGACATTGGAAAAGGATTGCCAGAAGCCTCGAGGTATGTGCAGATTTTCCCTAATTAGTGAGACGTGTTTAGTGGCGATTCCCACGGATACTTGGTGTGTGGATTCAGGAGCCACTTATCACGTTTGTAATTCTTTTCAGGGGTTCCAAGTGACCTGGCTGCTTAGAGAGGGAGAGTTGCAAGTCTACCTTGGGTATAACTACCAGAGTTTCTGTTGTTGCAGTGGGAGTTTTATGTCTTTATTTTTTAGACTCTATTTTATATTTGAGAGATTGTCAATATGTACCCAATTTTTGGAAGAATTTACTTTCAGTTTCTAAACTTTTATTGGATGGTTATAAGTGTGTTTTTTCTGATAATTCTATTTTTATTAGAAAAAACTAGAGGCTTATATATTATAGTACATTAGTTGACAATCTGTTTTTAATTAAGACGAACTCCCCAGTTGTGCAAAACACAGAAACTAGTAACTCCTCACCAAATCATAGTAAGAGAAAAGAGTCTTCCCCTTTGAATCAAACTCATCTTTGGCACCTGAGACTAGGTCACATTAACCTTAGTAGGATTCAAAGCTTGGTCAATGATGGGTCTTTGGATTCATTAGATATTGACAGTTTTTCTACCTGTGAGTCCTGCTTGGAGAGTAAAATGACCAAGAGGCCATTCAAGGCAAAGGGGTATAGGGCCAAAGAGGTTTTAGAGTTGATTCATTCTGACTTGTGTGGGCCTATGTCAGTTCAGGATAGAGGTGGTTATGAATATTTCGCGACAGTCACGGATGATTACTCTAGATATGGAAACATATACCCGATGCGCCACAAGTATAAATGCATTAGCAAGTTTAAAGAGTTTAAGGCTGAGGTGGAGAACTATCTGGGTAAGAGTAGCAAGGCTTTGCGATCTGATCACGGTGGCGAATACCTGTCTAGTGAATTTCGGTCCTATTTGTCAGAGTAGGGTATTCAGTCCCAGTTATCTGCACCTGGCACATCCCAACAGAATGGTGTAGTAGAGAGGAGAAACAAGACTCTTATGGAAGTGGTTAGATCGATGATGACTTATAGTAAGTTTCCTACCTCGTTTTAGGGTTATGCCTTAGAGATAGTGTGTTATCTCCTTAATCTCGTGCCATCTAAATCGGTGCCGACTACACCCCTAGAGTTGTGGACTGGGCGTAAGCCTAGTCTGAGACATCTCAGGATTTGGGGTTGTCCAGCAAATGTGCTCGAAGCAGATGCAGGTAAGTTAGATTGGAGATCAAAGGCTATGCTGTTTGTAGGCTACCCCAAAGGAACAAGATGTGGTCTATTTTATAGTCCTCAGGATCAGAAGGTGGTGGTGAGCACCGATGCCAGATTTCTTGAGCAGGACTATATTTTAGACCACAAGTCAATTAGCAAGGCAGTATTGGAAGAGCTTAGAAGTCAGTCCATTATTCCAGATGCACGAGTACATGAAGACACACCATAAGAGACTGCACACACTATCATAGATGATGCTCTTACACAAGCTGCACCTCATCGTAGTGGGAGTGTTGTTAGACAGCCCGAGAGGTACATGGGTTTTGTGAGTCTTCGGACTTTATCCCTGGCGCTCATGAACCAGACCCAGTTAGCTACAATAAAGCTCTCCAGGATAAAGATGCAGATTCTTGGCAGAGAGCGATGATTGCTGAGAGGGGTTCTATGGACTCAAATCAGGTCTTGGAGCTGGTAGATCTTCCTTAGGGTTTTGGCCTATTGGGTGCAAATGGGTCTACAAGCAAAAGAGAGGATCTGAAGGGAGGGTTGAGACCTTCAAGGCTAGGCTTATGGCTAAGGGGTATACTAAGAAAGAAGATATCGATTATGATGAGACTTTTTTCCCGGTAGCTATGCTTAAGTCGATCCGGATTCTCTTGGCCATAGCTGCTCATATGGACTATGAGATTTGGTAGATGGATGACAAGACAGCTTTCCGTAATTGAAGTCTTTAGGAGACCATCTTTATACAGCAACCAGATGGTTTCAATGTTCGGGGCCAAGAACACAAGGTATGCAGGCTTAAGAGGTCCATTTATTGACTTAAGCACGCATCCAGATCATGGAACATCCATTTTGATGAGGTTATCCAGTCCTATGTATTCACTCAGTGTCCGGATGAGTAGTGTGTAAATCGCAGGCGTGATGATGATATAGTGATGTTCCTCGTACTTTACGTAGATGACATCTTTCTGATTTGCAACAGTAAGAAGGTGTTGTCAGATGTAAAAGCATTGTTGTTCAGGCAATTTGATATAAAGGATTTGGGAGAGGCTGGACATATCATTGGGATCAAGATTATTCAAGATCGTAGAAGACATTCATTGACTCTCTCCCAGGCATCCTACATAGACACGATTCTGGCCCATTTTAACATTTAGAACTCCAGGAAGGGCTCACTATATTTCAGGCACAGGGTGCATTTGTCTAAGGAGTAGTGTCCCAAGACTACTGAGGAGATAGATGCCATGCAGGCGGTATCCTATGCTTCTGCAGTGGGTAGCCTCATATATGCTATGTTATGTACAAGGCCTGATATTTGTTTTGCCGTTGGCATGGTTAGCAGATATCAGAGTAACCCTGGGAAGGCTCATTTGGAGGCAGTAAAATGCATTCTCAAGCACTTGCGAAGGACGAGAGATTATGTCCTAGTTTATAGAGCACAGGAGCTTGTACCGTTGGGTTACATAGATTCGAACTTTCAAGGTGATATGGACAAGATAAGTCTACCTCTGGGTTTGTGTTTACTCTAGGAGGTGGAGCCATAGTATGGCGGAGTGTCAAGCAGACATGTGTGGCGGATTCCACCATAGAGGCTGTGTACGTTACCGCCTCAGAGGCATTAAAAGAAGTTGTATGGCTCTGTAACTTCCTGGTGGACTTAGATGTGGTTCCTGAGTTGCCTAGGTCTATCACAGTTTATTGTGATAACAATGGTGCAGTTGCTAACTCAAGGGAACCACGAGCCCACAAAGCGACTAAACACATAGAGTGCAAGTACCACCTGATACGAGAGATCGTAAAGAGGGGAGACGTGACCGTGGCCAAGATAGCATCAGATGACAACCTTACAGATCCTTTCACAAATCCATTGACCCTAAAGGTCTTTGAGAGACATGTGGAGGGCATGGGAGTCTGATTCTTGAGGGAGCCATGTGAGTGAGCTTCAAGGTGTTCTGTAGACTTCATTATGACAGCAGTGTAATAGCGGGTTGGACAGTTTTTGTACTTCTTAGCATAACTTTGAGTATTAGTGGGAGATTGTTAGTTTTGAATACAGAAAAGCTATGGCTTGTATCAAAAAACTAATATCCACAGATGACATATCATTTTGTTTCAGTATTAAAATTTTCCATTATATGATAGAACTGGATAACCGGGTGTGGAAAGACACAGTAGATACCGTTATTGGTTAAAGTATTGATATAGTCTTAAAAGTATGCTCGTAACTGAGATAGTCTGAAAATACTATCGGTATAGGTTTCCGTGTGGTTTTGAAATTAGTTTATCTAGACTAATTTAAATCACACGAATATGCCTGGGCATATTGAGCACGACCAGTTTGGATAGAATTGACTTGTATTGATCGGTGTAGTCAATTCGGTCATAGTATTTAGTCTCTCAATCCTGAGATTGGGACGGGTGTGAGAGTTAGATATCGTATGTTTTGATATGCCAAAGTATGCGGTCAACTGAGCCCTATACCTCCGTAGGTTGGGTATGCGGTGTTTAGCTTCTTACGTGCCATTTCTAGTCGAAGGAATCCACGTACCAGTTTTTCGGGTTGATGGTGCTCCCGAGATGAGCTCGTAAGGTTTATTGTACTAAAACTGGCCAGTGGACTTTACGTCTGGTATAATAAGATGGTCGAGTGGTACTAATCTTTGATACCAAGAAGTCAGTGAATTAATTTGTCAGTAAATTAATAAACCGACGAACACTAGATCTTTGATGTGGGGAGATAGAAGAAAATATAGCGGCGCGATGTAAAGTCATTTTTGAGCGTTAGTTCCATAGTTAGTCCGATTGTGGTACGACTAATTGTGCATTTGACTAATTGACAAAGTGATTTAATTGATCCTAAAGGTTTAATTAATATTTAATTGACTAATGGGATTAATAAATTAATTATATATGAATTGATTAATCCTAAGGGTTCGATTAAATTAAATTAACGATGTGGGTTAAGAAATTAATTCTAATGGGTCGATTGGAGTTTATTAGTCTAGGAAAGACTAAGCGGTTAACGAAAGTCAAATTAAAATGCCCAACTCAAAAGCCCACTAGGTCTCCATTTGAGCTCCCTATAAATAGATAACTTAAGGCCAAAGAAACATTAAGGTCTTGCAAGACAATTCTTGATTTCTTGATTGAGAAGGTTATAGAGAGAGAATTTCTTCACCTTCAACAATTCTTTCTAAAACACAAACTAGATTTTTTGCTTGCTCAAAGATTGGATTCAACCCAAAATATTATAGCTTGGAAGTCCCGGTTTTCTTCTATTTTTCTGCCAAAAAATTGAGTTGGCCGCCGGCGAGTGTTGGAGTAGAATACATAAGCTATGCTTGTATTGTACAGTTTCCCAGTTTAATATATCGATTTGTGTTTCAGTCATATCTGGTTGTGCATTAATCGTCCATTTATATTATGTAAGTAGATGATGAGGTGTCTGGTGCGACACAGTAGATCTCATCATTGGTTGAAAGACATAATATATAAATGAGGTTCGTAACCGAGACAGATTTGGACAAACTGTCAGTCTAGGTTATTATGTGATTCAGATAATTAGTTTGTCTAAACTAATTGAATCATATAGATATGCCCGGGGCATATTGAACTTGACTCTTAGGAATGATTTGTCTTGTACTGATTTAATAGACAAATCGATCCTTGTATTCTATCTCTAAATCCCTAGACTCGAGCGGGCATGAGGATTAGACATAGTGTACTTTGATCTGCCAAAGGGTGAGGTCAATTGTGGCCAATAATCTCGGTAGGTTGGGTGCGCGTGTTTAGTTACTTGGTGTGCTGCTGCTTGTCGAAAGGAAACCATGTACCGGTGCGTCCGGGGTGATGGTGTTCCCGAGATGAGCTCGAAATGTTTATTATACTAAACCCGGCCGGTGGACTTATGTCCGGTATAGTAAAAAGGTCGAGTGGTACTAGTCTCGGAATTAAAGAAGTTGATGAATTAATTTATCAGTAAATTAATGAATTAACGAGCACTATATCTTTGATGTGGGGAGATTATGAATATAATTTAATTAAGTTGTTCCGGAAGCAATTCTGGTGTAGGGTGGTAGTGCCATAATTAATCCGTTAGTGGCACGATTAATTATGTACTGGGTTAATGACAAAGGTAGATTTAATTAATTGAGAAATTAATTAATCCTTGTGTCAGTTGGTTGTGAATCATCCCAGGAACTGGTTTGGGATAAGTGAATCCCTGTGTCAGTTGGGAGTGATTCATCCCAGGAACTGGATTGGGATAAGTGAATCCCTGTGACAGTTGGGAGTGTCTCAGTCCAGGAACAGGATTGAAAGAAACAGAATCTGTATCAGTCCAGAAACAGGATTGAAGGAAAACAGAAACCCAGTAGGAAGACCAATCCTATTCCAACTTGGAGTCTCTCTTGTAACTCTATAAATAGACAAGGGATCAGTCATTCAGATACAACAATTACACAATTAATCCACAGGATTTCTAGAGAGAGAAAATTCTAGAGAGAGAAAACGTTTCTCTCTCCAAGTCGAATTTTCAAGAAAGTGTGCAGCTGGTTTTTGGGTTTTTAGTGGCTGAAATTTTGGCCTTGGTCTATACCAGCTGCGCGTAGCTTTCTCTCTCTGCGGGCGGTGCGTTTATAGTACGTGCCAGGTGCTGCGGGGCTAGAGTTTTCCAGCAGGTGGATTGTGGTGAGTTGCTGATCAATTGACTTCTAGATTGTTGCCCACACAACAAGAGGTCATAGTCTTTGAGGCATACAAGAGATTCACCAGGTGCACGCTTCAAAGGTATTATTCTATAGTTCCGCTTTTATTAGAATTTTTTGTTGCGTGGTAAATCGAGCAAGTGCAAACCCAGATCCTACCAAAATCTTTCAGCGAGTTGGTTGTTCGCAATTCCGGTGAAAAGATTAAATCTTGGTGTGTTTGATTTGGTTCTTCACCTTGTTGATCTCTCAATTGGTGATCCATTGTGGGAACTGTATAGATCACGACTGGGTGAAGCTTTTCTCCTGCGATCGGCGTCTGTTTTAGTGGTGGTCAGCGGTAAGCTTAAGGCAAAAAAAGGGCAGGGTTCTAAACAGTTTTTTGGGCAGATTTGAGTCCAATTTTGAGAGACTTTCTTGTGGGTTTTTGGGGGCTTTGATAGTACACCTTGATAGACTATTGCCCATGCGATATTCGAGGCATCTTGGAGTAATCTTTTGGGTTTCGGTGGTGATCGCAAGTTAAAGATTCGGTTTTTCTTATTGTGTTGGACTTCACTACAAAGGTATAACCTTTATGTTTTTTAACTTTTAATTAAAGGTCAAATCTTTGTGCGTGGTTTTTCGATTTAATAAATTAAATAAGTATAAGCCTAGATCCGTTCATGGGAAAATGAATTTGAGCTTGGGCTTCATCGAAAGTTTCTGATTCCGGAATGCATTGCACGAAAGTGAGATTTTTGATTTAGCCCGGGCTTGTTCTGTTTTCCTTCAACTATAGTGAGTTTAATTGGAGAAAGTTGTGAAACCCTCTCTACTGAGGGCGCATTATTATCCTAAGTAACAAACATAGAAGTCACGTAATAGCATACACTAAGTGTACTATTTTTAGTATTCCTCCCGCTAGGTTATGCTATTTATTTGTACCTATAAAAGCATTGTCTATTAATTTCATTGATCATAAGATCGTTGGTTAGATAGTGAAATTAATGAGCATTGGTTCTTCTCGAACGAATGTGCTTAGCGTAGATATTCACCCCTGTGACCTGCGTTAATTCCAGTGTGAGAGATGTCAATGGGTGATTATATTGTTTTGAAGATATCAATAGTTTCGAAAAAGTAATAATGAAACTTGATGTTTATTTTTCAGTTGTTGATGTGTCATTCAACCCGCTAGCTATCATACTGAATCAGAACAAACTTACGGGTCCAAATTACATTAACTGAAAATGTAACCTGGACATTGTCCTTACCGCTGAGGGTTACATGTACGTGCTCACTGAGGAGTGGCCCCCTAAGCCCAGCGATGATGCCACCCCTGAGCAGCGAGTGGAAAATACGAAGTGGCAGAAGGCTGATGACATGACCAAGTGCTAGATCTTGGCTTCTATGTCAAGTGTGTTGCAGCACCAGCATCATTTGTTTACCTCAGCCTACGATATTATGCTCAACATTAGGGATATGTTTGGACATCAGGGTAGGGCAGCCAAGCTGTCAGGTGTGAGGAAACTGATGAATGCTAGGATAGATAAGGGCTCTTCAGTGAAGGATCACGTGCTGGACATGATGAGCTGCATCAATGAGATCGAGGTATTGGGAGGTGATATTGGTGGGGAGACCCAGGTCGATATCACCCTCCAGAGCTTGCCCCCTAGTTTTGAGCAGTTTCGGTTGAACTACAATATGAGAAAGCTCTCATATTCACTTCCCGAGCTTATGACTATATTGGTGTCTGCTGAGGTCCTCTTTGTAGAGAAGAAGCAAGCCTTGGCTACTGTTGGTCCCTCAGGTTTATCTGTTGGGATCAAAGCAAAGAAATATAAGAGGAATAGAGGTCAGAAAGCAGTAGCTGCTGATCATGTACCCAAGGCGGGCAT
The DNA here is from genome assembly GCA_030378225.1 of Knoxia roxburghii. Lineage (NCBI taxonomy): Eukaryota > Viridiplantae > Streptophyta > Magnoliopsida > Gentianales > Rubiaceae > Knoxia > Knoxia roxburghii. Next base: position 34,427,445 of record CM059415.1, on the reverse strand, counting down.
TGCCAAGAAGCATAAACTAAAAGGCAAGTGCTTTAGATGTGGCAAAGCAGGACATTGGAAGAAGGACTGCCTAAAGCCTCAAGGTATGTGTAAATTTTCCCTAGTTACGGAGACTTGTTTAGCGGCGATTCCCACAGATACTTGGTGTGTGTATTCAGGAGCCACTGATCATGTTTGTAATTCTTTGCAGGGGTTCCAAGTGACCCGGCTACTTAGAGAGGGAGAGTTGCAGGTCAACCTTGGGGATACTACTCGAGTTTCTGTTGTTGAAGTGGGAGTTTTATGTCTTTACTTTTCAGACTCAGTTTTACATTTGAAAGATTGTTTATATGTACTCATTTTGGATAGTCATAAGTATGTTATTTCTGATAATTCTGTTTTTATTAGAAAGAACCAGAAGCTTATATGTTCCGGTACATTAGTTGACAATCTGTTTTTAATCAAGGCATACTCCCAAGTAATGCAAAACACAGAAACTAATAACTCATCACCGAATCATAGTAAAAGAAAGGAGTCTTCCCCTCTGAATTAAACTTATCTTTGGCACCTGAGACTCGGTCACATCAAACTTAGTAGGATTCAAATGTTTGTCAATAATGGGTCTTTGGCCTCATTGGATATTGACAGCTATCCGACCTGTGAATCTTACTTGGAGGGTAAGATGACCAAGAGGCTTTTCAAGGCAAAGGGGTATAGAGCCAGAGAGGTTTTAGAGTTGATTCATTCTAACTTGTGTGGGCCTATGTCAGATCAGTCTAGAGGTGGTTATGAGTATTTCGTAACATTCACGGATGATTACTCTAGATATGGATACATATACCTGATGCGCCCTAAGTCTGAATGTTTTGGCAAGTTCAAAGAGTTTAAGACTGAGGTGGAGAACCATCTGGGTAAGAGTATCAAGGCCTTGCAATCTGATCGCAGTGGCAAATACTTCTCTGGTGAATTTAGGTCTTATTTGTCAGAGGAGGGTATTCAGTCCCAGTTGTCTGCACCTGGCACACCCCTGCAAAATAGTTAGATTGATAATGAGTTATAGCAAATTGCCTATTTCGTTTTGGGGTTTAGCCTTGGAGTCAGTGTGTTATCTCCTTATTCTCGTACCATCTAAGTTTGTGTCTTTGACCCCAGTAGAGCGTGGACTGAGCGAAAGCCTAGTCTGAGACATCTCAGGATTTGGGGTTGTATAGCATATGTGCTTAAGGCAGATGCAGCCAAGCTAGATACGAAATCTGAGATTATGCCTTTTGTAGGCTACCCCAAAGGAACGAAAGGTTGTCTGTTTTATAGTCCTCGTGATCAGAAGGTGGTGCTGAGCACCAATGCCAAGTTTCTTGAGGAGGACTATGTTTTAGATCATAAGGCAAAGAGCAAGGTAGTATTGGAAGAGCTTAAGGGTCAGTCCAGTATTCCAGATGCAAGAGTATAAGAAGACACACCACAAGAGACTGCACACACTATCACAGATGATGCTCTTACACAGGCTATGCCTCGTCGTAGTGGGAGAGTTTTCAGACAGCCCAAGAGGTACATGGGTTTGGGTGAGTCTTCAGACTTTCTCCCTGACGCTCATGAACCAGACCCAGTTAGCTAGAATGAGGCTCTCCAAGGTAAAGATGCAGATTATTGGCAGAAAGCGATGATTGCTGAGATAGGTTCTATGGACTCAAATCAGGTCTGGGAGCTTGTAGACCTTCCTAATGGGTTTAGGCCTATTGGGTGCAAATGGGTCTATAAGTGAAAGATAGGATCTGACAGGAGGTTCAGACCTTTAAGGCAAGGCTTGTGACGAAGGGGTATACTCAGAAATAGGGCATCGATTATGAGGAGACATTTTCCCCGGCAGCTATGCTTAATTTGATCTGGATTCTCTTAGCCATAGCTGCTCATATGGACTATGAGATTTGGCAGATGGACGTCAAGACAACTTTCCTTAATGGAAGTCTTGAGGAGACCATCTTTATGCAGTAACCAGAGGGTTTCATTGTTCAGGGCCAATAGCACAAGTAATGCAGGATTAGGAGGTCCATTTATGGACTTAAGCAAGCATCCAGATCTTGGAACATCCATTTTGATGAAGTTATCCAGTCCTATGGATTCACTTAGTGCCCGGATCAGTAGTGTGTATATCACAGGCATGATAGTGATACGGTGGTATTCCTCATATTTTACGTAGATGACATCTTTCTGATTGGCAACAGTAAGAAGGTGCTGTCAGACATGAAGGCATGGTTGTCTAGGCAGTTTGATATTAAGGATTTGGGAGAGGCTGGACATATCCTTGGGATCAAGATTATTCGAGATCATAGGAGACATTCTCTGACACTCTCCCAGGTATCCTACATAGAAGCGATTCTGGCACATTTTAACATGCAAAACTCCAAAAGGTGTTCACTACCTTTCAGACATGGAGTGCATCTATGAACGGAGCAGTGTCCCAAGACTGCTGAAAAGATAGATGCCATGCAGGCGGTAACCTATGCTTCTGTAGTTGGTAGCCTCATGTATGCTATGTTATGTACGAGACCTGATATTTGCTTTGTCATTGGCATGGTTAACAGATATTAGAGTAACCCTGGGAAGGCTCACTGGGAGGCAGTAAAATGCATTCTCAAGCACTTGTGCAGGACGAGAGATCATGTCCTAATTTATAGAGCGCAGGAGCTTGTACCATTGGGTTACACAGATTCTCACTTTCAAGGTGATTTGAACAAGAGTAAGTCTAACTCTTGGTTTGTGTGTTACTCTAAGAGTGGAGCCATAGTATAGCGGAGTGTCTAGCAGAAATGTGTGGCGGACTCCACGATGGATGTTGACTACGATGCCACATCAAAGGCAACAAAAGACGTTGTATGGCTCCAGAGCTTCCCGATGGACTTGGATGTGGTTCCTGAGTTACCTAGGTCAATCACAGTTTACTGTGATAACAATGGTGCAGTTGCTAACTCGAGGTAACCACGAGCCCACAAAGTGAGTAAACACATAGAACGCAAGTACCACCATATACGAGAGATTGTAAAGAGGGGAGACATAATCGTGGCCAAGATAGCATTAGATGACAACCTTACAGATCATTTCACAAAGCCATTGACCCCAAAGGCCTTTGAGAGACATGTGGAGTGCATGGGAGTCTGATTCTTGAGCGAGCCATGTGAGTGAGTTTAAAGGTGTTCTGTAGATTTCATTATGACAGCAGTGTAATAGCGGGTTGGAAAGTTTTTGTACTTCTTAGCATAGCTTTGAGTATTAGTAGGGGATCGTTAGTTTTGAATATAGAAAAGCTATAGCTTGTATAATATCCACAGTTGACATATCATTTTATTTCAGTATTAAATTGTTCCATTATATCATAGAACTAGATAACGGGGTGTGAAAAGACACAGTAGATACCGTTATTGGTTGAAGTATTGATATATAAAAAGTATGCTCGTAACTGAGATAGTCTGAACATACTATCGGTATAGGTTATCGTGTGGTTTAGAAATTAGTTTATCTAGACTAATTAAAATCACACGGATATGCCATGGGCATATTGAGCATGACCAGTTTGGATAGAATTGACTTGTACTAATCGGCGTAGTCAATTAGGTCCTAGTATTCAGTCTTTCAAACCCGAGATTGGGACGGGCGTTAGAGTTAGATAGCGTATGCTTTGATTTTCTGAAGAGTGCGGTCAATTGAGGCCTACACCTCGGTAGGTTTGGTATACAGTGTTTAGCTTCTTACGTGTCATTGCTAGTCGGAGGAATCCACGTACAATTAGCCGGGTTGATGGTGCTGCCGAGATGAGCTCGTAAGGTTTATTGTACTAAAACTTGCCAGTGGACCTTACGTCCGGTATAATAAGAAAGTTGAGTGGTACTAATCTCAGATACCAAGAAGCCAGTGAATTAGTTTGTCAGTAAATTGATAAACCGATGAGCACTAGATCTTTGATATGAGGAGATAGAAGGAAATATAGTGGCATGATATAAAGTCATTTTTGAGCGGTAGTTTCATAGATAGCCCGATAGTGGTACGACTAATTATACGTTTGACTAATTGATAACGTGAATTAATTAATCCTGAAGGTTTAACTAATATTTAATTGAAAAATTGGATTAAGAAATTAATTATATATGAATTAATTAATCCTAATGGTTTGATTAAATTAAATTAACGAAGTGGGTTAAGAAACTAATTCGAAATAATCGATTGGAGTTGATTAGTCTAGGAAAGGCTATGCGGTCAACGAAAGTCAAATTAAAAGGCCCAACTCAAAATCCCACTAGGTCTCCTTAAGAGCTCCCTATAAATAGAAAGCTTAAAGCCAAAGAAACTTAAGAAAATCTTACAAGACAATAGTCTTGCCTTTTGAGTGAGAAAGTTCTAGAGAGAAACTCTCTTTCCCCTTCGAGTTTTCTTTCAAGAACGAACTTGGAATCTCACTTCTTGATTTAGATTAAGCTCAAAGATCAAACTTTTATGTAGCCCATTGATGGATTTCATCTAGAGCTGCCCGCTGCTGTTTTTATTTTTCTGCCGGACATAGTACTACCGCTGGGTTCTCTCGGTTTTATTGTTTTTCCAGTGGACTCCATTTGCGGCTGCTCCGGGGTGCTTGATCTAGGCTTTTCATGTTGATCTCTACTTGGTGATCAATGGGAAGCTTGTCCATATCATGACCAGAGTACCGTAGTAAAGTGGGTTCGATTCAAAAGTAGTGGGCAACAGTCTTTTGTTGGAAAAGTTTCGATATTTTGGGCATATTTGATCTTTTTGAGGGATTTTCTTTGTGGGTTTTCATGGGCTTTGATAGCACACCTCGATAGACTATTGACCATGCAATATTGGAGATTTCTTGGAGTTATCTTTCGGATTTTAGTGGTAATCGATTGCCCGAAGTTTTGGTTTTCTATTGCTAAGGACTTCCTACAAAGGTAGAACCCTTAAACTTTCTGTTTTTAATTAAAGGTAGAATCTTTGTGCGTTATTTGTCGATAATAAATTAAATAAGTATAAGCCTAGATCCGTTCAGGAGAAAAATGAATTTGAGCCTGAGTTTTGTCGAAAGTTTCCGATTCTGGAATGCATTGTAAGAAAGTGAGATTTTCGATTTAGCCCGGGCTTGTTCTGTTTTCCTTCAGACACTTGGCTCGAGTTTCTCTCACCAAAAGTTTTGTGGTTGTGTGGCTAAATCTAAGGCAATAGATAAGGTTAAATCCATGTTTTACTACCTTAATCGCTAAATGCTAAACTTATATTTCATGCATCACTAAAAGCTTCTAAAGTATGCTAAAAGGGGTTTTAAGAAAAAATCTTTTTTTTTTTGAAAAAGTTTAGAGCATGATCATTTTGAAGAAAAAATTATTTTTAGTACAGTGACTTATTCATTTTCTAGTTTCATAATCTGGCAGCATGAAGATAAGCAAATTTATAGCAATTCCTCCCTCCTTCACATTTATATTATACGTAGATCATAAATTTAATAGTATATGTGAGAAAGGTGAAATTAACACAGTCCGAAGAACATTATCCAAGCTAGAAAATCTTACAAACCCTAATAAACACGTAAAGTATATTAAAAAATAGGCACAAGAAAACTTCTCTATTTTTTTTAGGTTCTCCTTGGTTGTTTCTCATAAGCTGTAGATGCTGCTGAGGTCTTGCTTCCTTCAAGTTCCCTCTTTGCTAGAGTTTGCAAAAATGCAGGCGTTATTCCAAATAGATTTGGGGCTCGGTTAGCTACTGGAGCTGATGATCTTGCAGGAGGTGCAAGCAAAATTGGCATGGCAGCCATTGCTTGTGTATGAATTTCATGATCTGGCATTTGAACCTTGCTGATTGTCTGCTGCCGCGGTTGTTCAAATACTGCTTTAAATTTGCTGGCTCTCACTGTCATTTGCAAATTATTGATTTTTACTGAAAAAGCTATGTTTGTAATTAAGGCAGTGTTGAGTCTATTTTGAGATCCTTCACAATTGCACCCACATTTTCCTCAGATTCTTTTATCATTACTCTTCTTCTCTCTTCTTCCTATGTCCTTAGTTCATAAAACTCACCTCACAGCCTTTGGACTTCTTCAGCAATTGTCTGCATAGTGTTAGTTTTTGCAGAATTATAGTTTCCTCTGTTCTAATCGTTTGTGTACTTCATCCTTTACTCGGCCCTTCTTTGTTGTTCTTCTATAATTACAACTTTTTCTTCATCGTCCTGGCAAGTATGATCAGTGATCTTTGCCTTCAGTTTGTCCAATATTTCATCGACAAACTGAAAAAATAAATAGTGAAGTTTCAGTATTCTTTTTAAAAAATAATGATATCCTCAAAACAATATAATCTCCTACCAACATCTCTCACACCGGGATTAACGCAGGTCATGTTAGGTGAACATCTATGCGAATACACATTCGTTCGAGAAAAACCTAAGTTCATTAATTTTACTATTTGATCAACGATCTTATGATCAATAAATTAATAGTCGATGATTTTAGCTGCACACAAAAATAGTGTAACCTAAATGAGAGGAATACTACAAATGGTACACTAAGTGTATGTCATTACGTGACTTCCAAATTTGTTACTTATGATACTAATGCGCCTCAGATGGTGAGGGTATCACAAGGTTCTCCAATTAAACTCACTATAGTCATCCATTTAGAAATTCAATCTAGTGATCTCGTGATTGAAGACTCTTCTGATAGGAAGGAAGTCTCTAATTCCAAAATGCAAGTCTAACCACATCACATATGAATTCGTAATGGAGGCCATGGGGACATATACCAACCCGCTCCCACTTAGATTTTTAAGTTTGAGGATTTTTGTGTTTTAACATGCAATATCATAACTATGGATATTCGCACCCATAAAACCGTTGGAGTTTTAATATACAAATAATCTACCTTAGTTAATTGCACGCATTAAAAAAATGGTTTGTTTTTGATAATCCAAAACATAAAATGAAAACACACTAGCAACGATAAGGACATAAAAAGGGAAATACATAATTAAGCATTTCCCGACTATTATGGCATTCTCAATCGTCACTACCTTTGAGGCCTCATTGACATGTCCCGTCGCGTCACTCCCACTCATTATTTGGATTCCTCTCAATTCGTCTGGGTTTTCTCAGTTTTCTAAGTAATTAGGAATCATCCAAAATTACGATAAACCAAAACCCACGAATAAAAGTTACCCAAAATAACGTCTTCGTCATAATACATAAATTCATATATACAAAGGCGATCTAGGAATTTAAAGACGACAACATTAGATTAAATCCTACTACTAGGTTCATTTAATCCTACACGGCTTCCAGCTCGTGGATATTACTATTACAGACATTTCCATTCAAAATAAAAAAGATCTCGGACATGTCCCGGGGTTTATGAATGAAAATAAAAACCACAATAGCCAGGAATAATAACCACATGTTAACGAAATAACATAGCCAAAAAAAATCCGTGTAATAAATTGAACAAGTATAAAGCCAAAACACTCGCTCTGATACCAATTTGAAGGAAACAGATCTAGCCTGAGCTAAACCAATAACCTCACTTTCATGCTATGCATTCCAGAATCGGAGACTTTCGATTCGGCTTAGGCTTGAAATCATTTCTCTTAAACGGATCTAGGCTTATACTAGTTCAATTTATTAAAATGACACGCAAAAATCAAATCTTTAAATTAAAACGAAAACCTTTAAAGATTATACCAATGAAGCGTGTCCCTCGCAAATAAAGAAACCGTGAGTTGCGAATCCACTAAAGAGTCCCGAGAATAACTCCAAACGATCCCAAATTTGAGTGGGCAAATGTCCACGGGAATGCTAAGGCACAATATGAAGAAATGCAAAGAAACACACTTCAAGAAAACTCAAACTGCCCAAATCTGAAACAGCACCGACGCCTGATCCTAATCTGAAAACCCACACCACCTAAATAAAACTTCCTGGGAAAAGCTTTTGCCCGTAGATCTAGAATTTGGCAAACCCGAAAGAACTAACCAAAGATTCAATGCAAAAAACAACAAAATCCAAGGCAAAAAACTGCTCGATTGGACCCAACGCTAGAAGCACACCGGCTGCAACAAAATCGCCGTGGCGGCGGACTTCTCGGTGCAGCGGCGGGCTCAACTCGATCGAACTCCGGGGTTTTCTATGTAAAACATGGTCTGAGTTCTTGAAGAAGAAGGATCTAGAAACTGACTTCGATAAAGAACTAAACGAAGAATATGAAGTTCTCTCTCTAGGCTCTTCATTCTCTCGAAAGAGACAACTTTTGCCTACAATGCTTCTTATGTCTTCTAAATGCCTAACTTAAGCTATTTCTAGGAGCTTCAAGGGAGACCTAGTGGGATTTTGAGTTGGGCCTTAATTGTTGACTTTCGTTGACCCCTTAGTCTTCCCTAGACTAATCAACTTCAATTGAACCTTTCGAATTAATTTCTTAACCCACTTCGTTAATTAAATTTAATCGAGCCCTTGGGATTTTTTCGCATAACTCACTTAGTCAATTAAATATCAAGTAAACTTTTAGGATTAATTAATTCACTTTGTCGATTAGTCAAATGCATAATTAGTCGTACCACTAACGGGCAAATTATGGAACTACCGCTCAAAACTGAATTTATTTCATGCTCACTTTATTATTCTTCTATCTCCCCACATTAAAGATTTAGTGCTCGTCGATTCATAAATTTATTGACAAATTAATTCATCGACTTCTTGGTATCCGAGATTAGTACCACTCGAATTTCTTATTATACCGGACATAAAGTCCACTGGCCAGATTTAGTATAATAAACCTTTCGAGCTCATCTCGGGAGCACCATCAACCCGGCGAACCAGTACATGGATTCATTTTACTAGCAATGGCACACAAAGAAACCAAACACTGCATACCCAACTTATCGAGATTTAGGCCTCAATTGACCGCACCCTTTGGAAAATTGAAGAATACGATATCTATGAAGGAAACAGAACTAGCCCGAGCTAAACTGAAAATCTCACTTTCGTGCAATTCATTCTAAAATATGAGACTTTCGATTCGACTCAGGCTAAAATTCATTTTCCCTGAACGGATATAGGCTTATACTAGTTTGATCTATTAAAATGACACACAAAAATTGAATCTTTAAATTAAAGCAGAAACCTTTAAAGATTATACCTTTGAAGTGTGTCTCTCCCAAATATAGAAAACCAGGGTGTGGAAAGACACAGAAGATACCGTTATTGGTTAAAGTATTGATATATAAAAGTATGCTCGTAACTGAGATAGTTTGAACACACTATCGGTATAGGTTATCGTGTGGTTTGGAAATTAGTTTATCTAGACTAATTAAATCACATGGATATGCCCGGGGCATATTGAGCATGACCAGTTTGGATAGAATTGACTTATACTAATTGGCGTAGTCAATTCGGTCTTAATATTCAGTCTCTCAATCCCGAGATTGGGATAGGCGTGAGAGTTGGATATCGTATGCTTTGATTTGCCAAAGAGTGTGGTCAATTAAGGCCTATACCTCGGTAGGGTGGGTATGCGGTGTTTAGCTTCTTACGTGTCGTTGCTAGTCAGAGGAATCTACGTACAGGTTCACCAGGTTGATGGTGCTCCCGAGATGAGCTCGAAAGGTTTGTTATACTAAATCCGGCCGGTGGTCTTTATGTCCAGTATAATAAAAAGGTCCAGTGGTACTAATCTTGGATACCAAGAAGTCGGTGAATTAGTTTGTCAGTAAATTGATAAACTGACGAGCACTAGATCTTTAATGTGGGGAGATAGAAGAAAATATAGTGGCACGATATAAAGTCATTTTTGAGCGGTAGTTCCATAGTTAGTCCGATAGTGCTATGACTAATTATGTATTTGACTAATTGACAAAGTGAATTAATTAATCCTAAAGATTTAATTAATATTTAATTGACAGAGAGGATTAAGAAATTAATTATATATGAATTAATTAATCCTAAGGGTTTGATTAAATTAAATTAACGAAATGGGTTCAGAAATTAATTCGAATGGGTCGATTGAAGTTGATTAGTCTAGGAAAGATTAAGCGGTCAACGAAAGTCAAATTAAAAGGCTCAACTCAAAAGCCCACTAGGTCTCCATTAGAGCTCCCAATAAATAGAAAACTTAAGGCCAAAGAAAGTTAAGAAAAATCTTGCAAGACAAGTCATGCCTCTTAGAGTGAGAATGTTCTAAAGAGAGAACTTCTCTTTCTTAAAGTTTTTTTCTCAAAGTCGAACTTGGATACTCACTCTCTCGAATCAAACTAAGCTCAAAGATCAAAGCTTTATCGAAGCCCATAGTACATCTTCAAGTCCGTTGGTTTCTTCAATGCTGTCCGCTCAGTTTTCTTCAAGTCCGCCACAAGTTTTTCAGTTTTGGTGAATTAAAAGTTCAGTTCTTTTAGGGTGCTTAATCCGGGTTTATCACGTTTCATCTCTCTCTTGGTGATCCGTGATTGGGCTCGTCCAGATCGTGACAAAAAGGCTGGATTTTTTGTGGGGTTTTGTGGCGGACTGCAGTAGTTTGGCGGACTACTTATGGGCTGAAGCTAAGATCAGATTTTGAGCAGTTTTAGTTCATTTCGAGGGTTTTTTCTTAGTGGGTTTTTGTTGGCTTTGCGAGTAGACTTCAATAGATTATTGCCCACACAGTATTCAAAGTTTTCTTGCAGTCATCTATTGGATTTCGGTGGTAATCGTTAGGAAAGATTTGGTTTTTCTTATTGCGTTGGACTTCGCTTCAAAGGTATAACCTTTAATCCTTCCGCTTTTAATTCAAGGTTTAATCTTTGTGTGTTAGATGTCGATTTAATAAATTAAATAAGTATAAGCCTAGATTCGTTCATGGGAAAATGAATTTGAGCCTGAGCTTTGTCGAAAGCTTCCGATTATGGAATGCATTGCACGAAAGTGAGGTTTTCGATTTAGCCCGGGCTTGTTCTGTTTTCCTTCAAAATGGTATCAGAGCGAGTGTTTCGGATTTATACTTGTTTGATTTATTACATGGATTTATTTTGGCATTATTATTTTTGTCAAAATGTTTAAATAGGTGGTTATTAGTTTCCCGGCTATTATGGTAGAATTTTATTTTTCATTCATAAACCCTGGGACATGTCCGGGCTCGTATTGTTTTTGAATGGAAATGTCTGTAATAGTAATAATCATGAGTTGTAAGCCGTGTAGGATTAGAAAAATCTTGTAGTAGGATTTGATCTAATCGTGTCGTTTTTAAATTCCTAGAAAAATGCCTTTGTATATAGGAATTTATATATTATGACGAAGACGTTATTTTGGGTAACTTATATTCACGAGTTTTGGTTTCTCATAATTTTGGGTGATTCCTAATTACGTAGAAAACTGAGAAAACCCGGGCGAGTCGAGAGGAATCCAAATAACGAGTGGGAGCGACATGACAGGACGTGTCACCGAGGCGTTAAGGAATCAACGATAGAGAAGGCCATAATAGTCGAGAAATTTTATTTCTTTAATTTCCCATATTTATGTCTTTTCGTTGATTGTATATTTTTCGTTTTATTTTCCATGAACGAAAACCAAACCAAAATGTTTTAAAAGTGGAGTGCAATTAACTAAGGTACATTATTCGCATATTAAAACTCTAACGGTTTTATGGGTTCGAATATCCTTTGTTAAGACATTGTATGTTAAAACGGAAAAATCCTCAAAGTTAAAAATCTAAGTGGGAGCTAGTTGGTAAATATCTCCATGGCCTCCGTTGCGGATTCATATGTGATGTGGGTTAGACCGACGCGCTGGCCAAGGGTCTTCTTCCCTACGGATAAGTATTTAACCCCGAGATATCACTAGATTGAATTTCTAAAGGGTTGACTATAGTAAGTTTAATTAGAAAAAGTTACCACACCCTCGCTAACTGAGGCGCATTAGTATCCTAAGTAACAAGCTTAGAAGTCACGTAATGGCAAACACTTAGTGTACCATTTGTAGTATTCCTCCTAAGAGGTTACGCTGCTTATTGAGTATGACTAAAATTATCGTCTATTAATTTCATTGATCATAAGATCGTTGGTCAGATAATGGAATTAATGAAATTTAGTTCTTCTTAAACGAATGTGGGTTGGTGTAGACATTCACCCAACGTGACTTGCGTTAATCCTGGTGTGAGAGATGTCGGTAGGAGAATGTATTATTTTGAGGATATCAATATTTTCAAAAAAAATACTGAAACTTGACTGCTTATTTTTCAGTTGTTGATATGTCGTTCAACCCGCTAGCTATCATTTTGAATCATAACAAACTTACGGGTCCAAATTACATTAACTGGAAATGTAACCTGGACATTGTCCTTACCGCTGTGGGTTACAAGAGTGTGCTCACTGAGGAGTGCCCCCCTAAGCCCAGCGATGATGCCACCCCTGAGCAGCGAGAGCCATATACGAGGTGGCAGAAGGCTGATGAGATGACCCAGTGCTACATCTTGGCTTCTATGTCAAGTGTATTGTACCACCAGCATCAGTTGTTTACCTCAGCCTACGATATGATGCTCAACCTCAGGGAGATGTTTGGACATCAGAGCAGGGCAGCCAAGCAGACAGCTATGAGGAAACTCATGAATGCTAGGATAGCTGAAGGCACTTCAGTGACGGATCACGTGCTAGACATGATGAGGTGCATCAATGAGATTGAGGTATCGGGAGGTGACATTGATGGGGAGACCTAGGTCGATATTGTCCTCCAGAGCTTACCAGCAGTTTCAGTTGAACTACAATATGGGAAATCTCTCATATTCACTTTCCGAGCTCATGACTGCATTGGTGTCTGCTGAGGGCCTCTTTGCAGAGAAGAAGCAAGCCTTGGCTACTGTTGGTTCCTCAGGTTCCTCTGCTGGGCCCAAAGCCAGGAAGCAAAAGAGGAAGAAATGCCAGAAAGCAGGAGCTAATCATGGACCCAAGGCAGGATTGCCAAGAAGTATTAGCTGAAAGGCAAGTGCTTCAGATATGGCAAAGGAGGACACTGGAAGAAGGAATGCCCAAAGCCTAGAGGTATGTGTAAATTTTCCCTAGTTACTGAGCCATGTTTAGCGGCGATTCCCACAGATACTTGGTGTGTGGATTCAGGAGCCACAGATCATGTTCATAATTCTTTGCAGGGGTTCCAAGTGACCCAGCCCCTTAGAGAAGGAGAGTTGCAGGTCTACCTTGGGGATACTACCAGAGTTTCTGTTGTTGCAGTGCGAGTTTTATGTCTTTATTTTTCAGACTCTATTTTACATTTGAGAGATTGTCTTTATGTACCTAGTTTTTGGAAGAATTTGCTTTAAGTTTCTAAACTGTTATTGGATGGTTATAAGTGTGTTTTTTCTGATAATTCTATTTTTATTAGAAAGAACCAGAGGCTTATATGTTCCGGTACATTAGTTGACAATCTATTTTTAATTAAGACAAACTCCCTAGTTGTCCAAAATACTGAAACTAGTAACTCATCACCGAATCATAATAAGAGAAAAGAGTCTTCCCCGTTGAATCAAACTTATCTTTGGCACATGAGACTTGGTCACATCAACCTTAGTAGGATTCGAAGGTTGGTCAATAATGGGCCTTTGGGCTCATTGGATATTTACAACTTTCTGTTCTGCGAGTCCTGCTTGGAGGGTAAAATGACCAAGAGGGCTTTCAAGGCAAAGGGGTATAGGGCCAATGAGGTTTTAGAGTTGATTCATTCTGACTTGTGTAGGCGTATGTCAGTTCATGCTAGAAGTGGTTATGAGTATTTCGTGACATTCACGGATGATTACTCTAAATATGGATACATATACCTGATGCGCCACAAGTCTGAATGCTTTGGAAAGTTCGAAGAGTTTAAGGCTAAGGTAGAGAACCATCTGGGTAAGAGTATCAAGGCCTTGCGATCTGATTGTGGTGACAAATACCTCTCTAGTGAATTTAGGTCATATTTGTCAGATGAGGGTATTCAGACCTAGTTGTCTGCACCTGGCATACCCCAGCAGAATAGTGTGGTAGAGAGGAGGAACAAGACTCTTATGGATATGGTTAGATCGATGATGAGTTATAGTGAGTTGCTTACCTCGTTTTGGGGTTATGCCTTAGAGACAGTGTGTTATCTCCTTAATCTTGTGCCATCTAAATCTGTACCTATGACACCTCTAGAATTCTGGACTGGGCGAAAGCCTAGACTAAGACATCTCAGGATTTGGGGTTGTCCAGCACATGTGCTCGAGGTAGATGCAGGTAAGTTAGATTCGAGATCAAAGGTTATGCTGTTTGTAGTCTACTCCAAAGGAACGAGAGGTGGTCTATTTTATAGTCCTCAGGATCAGAAAGTGGTGGTGAGCACCAATGCCAGATTTCTTGCAGAGGACTATATTTTAGATCACAAGTCAAGCAGCAAGGTAGTATTGAAAGAGCTTAGAAGTCAGTCCATTATTCCAGATGCACAAGTATAGGAAGACACACCACAAGAGACAGCACACACTATCACAGATGATGCTCTTGCACAGGCTGCTCCTCGTCGTAGTGGGAGGGTTGCCAGACAGCCCGAGAGGTACAAGGTTTTGGGTGAGTCTTCAGACTTTATCCCTGGCGCTCTTGAACAAGACCTAGGTAGCTATAATGAGGCTCTCCAGAATAAAGATATAGATTCTTGGCAGAGAGCGATGATTGCTGAGATGGGTTCTGTGGACTCAAATAAGGTCTAGGAGCTGGTAGACCTTCCTGATTCTCTGGGAGCTGGTAGACCTTCCTGGGTTCTATGAACAAGACCTCCCCGGTAGCTCTTCCCGGGTTCTATGAACAAGACCTCCCCGGTAGCTATACTTAAGTCGATCCGGATTCTCTTGGCCATAACTGCTTATATGGACTATGAGATTTGGCAGATGAACCTCAAGATAGCTTTCCTTAATGGAAGTCTTGAGGAGACCATCTTTATGCAGCAACCAGAGGGTTTCATTGTTCAGGTCCAAGAGCACAAGGTATGCAGGCTTAGGAGTTCCATTTATGGACTTAAGAAAGCATCCAGATCTTGGAATATCCATTTTGATGATGTTATCCAATCCTATAGATTCACTCAGTGTCCAGATGAGCAGTGTGTTTATTGCAGGTGTGATGGTGATACGGTGGTATTCCTTGTACTTTACGTAGATGGCATCCTTCTGATTGACAACAGTGAGAAGGTTTTGTCAGATGTAAAGGCTTGGGTGTCCAGGAAATTTGATATGAAGGATTTGGGAGAGGCTGGACATATTCTTGGGATGAAGATTATTCTAGATCGTAGAAGGTGTTCTCTGACTCTCTCTCATACATCCTACATAGACACGATTCTGGTCTGTTTTAACATGCAGAACTCCTAGAAGGGTTCACTACCATTCAGGCATGGGGTGCATTTGTCTAAAAAGCATTGTCCCAAGACTGCTGAGGAGATAGATGCCATGCAGACGGTACCCTATGCTTTTGCAGTGGGTAGTCTCATGTATGCTATGTTATGTACGAGGCCTGATATTTGCTCTGCCGTTGGCATGGTTTGAAGGAAAACTGAACAAGCCCGGGCTAAATCGAAAACCTCACTTTCGTGCTATGCATTCCAGAATCGGAAGCTTTCGACCAAGCTCAGACTCAAATTAGTTTACCCATGAACGGATCTAGGCTTATACTTATTTAATTTATTAATCGGGACACAAAAAATTAAATCTTTAATTAAAGCGGAACTTAAAGATTGTACCTTTTGTAGCGAAGTCCCTCGCTTAAAGAAAACCCTCTTTTCTTAGCTGCGATTTCCACAAGAAATCCAATCGATTCTCCGAGAAGACTTCGAATATTGCGTGGGCAATAATCTATCGAAGTTCCTTACTCAGCCCACAAAATACCCACTAGAAGAATCGCTCGATAGAAATCAAAATCTGCTCAAAAATCTAATTAAACAGCCCCTCGCTGATTTCTTCTGCCACAAGCTAGCTGCCCAGTCCAGTCCGCAAGAAAACCCACCGTTAGAACTACAATATTTGGTCCCGATCTGTACAGTTTTATATCCACGGATCACTCTAATTAATTAGAAGATCAACATGAACTCAAAACCGGCTCAGGGCACCAATTAAAAGACAACATACTGCTGCAAATAAAAATGACGGACTGCAGCTTGCTTAGAAAAAAACTGCTGACTGGCGGACTGCTGCAGTAAAAAAAACTGGGCTGCTGTTTGCTTGAAAAAACTGGCAGAATCAGCTAGAATAATCTGGGCAGGAGTTTAATCGTTTAAGCTTTGATTTTACTTCGAGAGAATAAGAAAATTCTGGAAGAGAGAAAGGTCCGGGTGACCTTGAAGAAAAATTAAAGATGCAATTTTTCCTCTAACCCCTTTCTCTCTCTAGAAGACAATTTCTTGTCTTGCAGAATTTTTTTTCATAAAACAAAACTTGGGCTGCAAGTCTTCTATTTATAAGAGCTCGATTGGAGACCTAATGGGCTCTCGATTTAGGTTTTAAAATTTGACTTTCGTTGACCGCTAAGTCTTTCCGACTAATCAACTCCAATCGACCCATTTAAATTAATTTATTTAATCCACTTTGTTAATTTAATTTAATCGAACCCTTAGAATTAATTAATTCAAAATCGAATTAATTTCTAAATTCACTTCGTCAATTAAATATTAATTAATTCGAATTAATTAATTTACCTTGTCGATTAGTCAAACGCATAATCGGTCGTACCACTATCGGACCAATTATGGAACTACCGCTCGAAAACGACTTTACATCGCGCCATTATTATTTCTTCTATCTCCCCACATTAAAGATCTAGTGCTCGTCGATTTATCAATTTACTGACAAATTAATTCACCGACTTCTTGGTTTCTGAGATTAGTACCACTCGACCTTTTATTATACCCAACATAAAGTTCACTGGCCAGATTTAGTATAATAACCTTACGAGCTCATCTCGGGAGCACCATCAACCCGGTGAACCGGTACGAGGATTCCTCCGACTAGCAACGGCATGCAAGAAGCTAAACACCGCATACCCAACTTACCGAGGTATTGGCCTCAATTGACCTCACTCTTTGGAAAATCAAAGCACACGACACCCAACCCTCACGCCCGTCCCAATCTCGGGATTGAGAGACGGAATACTAGGACCGAATTGACTACGCCGATCAGTACAAGTCAATTCTATCCAAACTGGTCGTGCTCAATATGCCCCGGGCATATCTGTGTGATTTAAACTAGTCTAGATAAACCAATTTCCAAACCACACAATAACCTATACCGATAGTATGTTCAGACTATCTCGGTTACGAGCATACTTTTTATATATCAATACTTTAACCAATAACGGTATCTACTGTATTTGTCGACACCCCGTTATCTAGTTCTATGATATAAAGGAACAAATTTATACTGAAACAAAATGATATGTCATCTGTGGATATTAGTTTTTGATACAAGCCATAGCTTTTCTGTATTCAAAACTAACAATCTCCCACTAATACTCAAAGCTATGCTAAGAAGTACAAAAACTGTCCAACCCGCTATTACACTGCTGTCATAATGAAATCTCCAAAACACCTTTAAGCTCACTGACTTGGCTCTCTCAAGAATCTGACTCCCATGCCCTCCACATGCCTCTCAAAGACCTTTGGGGTCAATGGCTTGGTGAAAGGATCTGCAAGGTTGTCCTCTGAAGCTATCTTGGCCACGATCATGTCTCCCCTCTTTACGATCTCTCGTATCAGGTGGTACTTGCGCTCTATGTGTTTACTCGCCTTATGGGCTCGTGGTTCCCTTGAGTTAGCAACTGCACCATTGTTATCACAATAAACTGTGATAGACCTAGGCAACTCTGGAACCACATCCAAGTCCATCAGAAAGCTCCTGAGCCATACAGCCTCTTTCCCTGCCTCTGAAGCGGCAACGTACTCGGCCTCCATGGTAGAGTCCGCCACGCATTTCTGCTTGACACTCTTCCATACTATGGCTCCACCTCCCAGAGTAAACACAAACCCAGAGGTAGACTTACTCTTGTCCATATCTCCTTGAAAGTCCGAATCTGTGTAACCCAATGGTACAAGCTCCTGCGCTCTATAAACTAGGACATAATCTCTCGTCCTGCGCAAGTACTTGAGAATGCATTTTACTGCCTCCCAGTGAGCCTTCCCAGGGTTACTCTGATATCTGCTAACCATGCCAACGGCAAAGCAAATATCAGGCCTCGTGCACAACATAGCATACATGAGGCTACCCACTGCAGAATCATAGGGTACCGCCTTCATGGCATCTATCTCCTCAGCAGTCTTAGGACACTGCTCCTTAGACAAATGCACTCCATGCCTGAAGGGCAGTGAACCCTTCTTGGAGTTCTGTATGTTAAAATGGGCCAGAATCGTGTCTATGTAGGATGCCTGTGAGAGAGTCAGAGAACGTCTCCTATGATCTCGAATAATCTTGATCCCAAGGATATGTCCAGCCTCTCCCAAATCCTTCATATCGAATTGCCTGGACAGCCATGCCTTTACGTCTGACAACACCTTCTTACTGTTGCCAATAAGAAGAATGTCATCTACATAAAGTACGAGGAACACCACTATCTCACCATCACGCCTGCAATAAACACACTGCTCATTCGGAGACTGAGTGAATCCATAGGACAGGATAACCTCATCAAAATGAATGTTCCAAGATCTGGATGCTTGCTTAAGTCCATAAATGGACCTCCTAAGCCTGCATACCTTATGCTCTTGGCCCTTAACAATGAAGCCCTCTGGTTGCTGCATAAAGATGGTCTCCTCAAGACTTCCATTAAAGAAAGCTGTCTTGACGTCCATCTGCCATATCTCATAATCCATATGAGCAGCTATGGCCAAGAGAATCCGGATCGACTTAAGCATAGCTACCGGGGAAAAAGTCTCCTCATAATCGATCCCTTCTTTCTGAGTATACCCCTTTGCCACAAGCCTAGCCTTGAAGGTCTCAACCCTCCCGTCAGATCCTCTCTTTCGCTTGTAGACCCATTTGCACCTAATAGGCCTAAACCCATCTCAGCAATCATCGCTCTCTGCCAAGAATCTGCATCTTTATCCTGGAGAGCCTCATTGTAGTTAACTGGGTCTGGTTCATGAGCACCAGGGATAAAGTCCGAAGACTCACCCAAACCCATGTACCTCTCGGGCTGTCTCACAGCCCTCCCACTACGACGAGGCGCAGCCTGTGTAAGAGCATCATCTGTGATAGTGCGTGCAGTTTCCTGTGGTGTGTCTTCCTGTACGTGTGCATCTGGAATAGTGAACTGACTTCTAAGCTCTTCCAATACTACCTTGCTGCTTGACTTGTGATCTAAAATATAGTCCTCCTCAAGAAATCTGGCATTGGTGCTGACCACCACCTTCTGATCCTGAGGACTATAATATAAACCACCTCTCGTTCCTTTGGGGTAGCCTACAAACAGCATAACCTTAGATCTCGCCTCTAACTTGCCTGCATCTGCCTCGAGCACATGTGCTGGACAACCACAAATCCTGAGATGTCTCAGGCTAGGCTTGCGCCCATCCCACAACTCTAATGGGGTCGTTGGCACAGACTTAGATGGCACAAGGTTGAGGATATAACATGTTGTGTCTAAGGCATAACCCCAAAACGAGGTAGGCAAATCACTGTAACTCATCATCGATCTAACCATCTCCATAAGAGTCCTGTTCCTCCTCTCTGCAACACCATTCTGCTGGGGTGTGCCAGGTGCAGACAACTGGGTCTGAATACCCTCCTCTGACAAATAGGTCCTAAATTCACTAGAGAGGTATTCGCCACAGCAATCAGACCGCAGTGACTTGATACTCTTACCCAGATGGTTCTCCACCTCTGCCTTGAATTCTCTGAACTTGCCAAAGCATTCAGACTTGTGGCGCATCAGGTATATGTATCCATATCTAGAGTAATCATCCGTGAAAGTCACGAAATACTCATAACCACCTCTAGCCTGAACTGACATAGGCCCACACACGTCAGAATGAATCAGCTCTAAAACCTCTTTGGCCCTATACCCCTTCGCCTTAAAAGGCCTCTTGGTCATTTTACCCTCCAAGCAGGACTCACAGGTTGAATAGCTGTCAATATCTAGTAAGTCCAAAGACCCACTATTGACCAACCTTTGAATCCTACTAAGGTTGATATGACCTAGTCTCAGGTGCCAAAGATAAGTCTGATTCAAAGGGGAAGATTCCTTTCTCTTATTATGATTCGGTGATGAATTACTAGTTTCTGTGTTTTGCATAACTGGGGAGTAAGTCTTGATTAAAAATAGATTGTCAACCAATGTACCGGAATATATAAGTTTCTGGCATTTTCTTATAAAAACCGAACCATCAGAAAATACACACTTATAACCATCCAAAACAAGTTTTGAAACTGAAAGCAAGTTCTTTCGAAAACTAGGTACATCAAGACAATCCTTCAAATATAAAATAGAGTCTGAAAAGTAAAGACTAATAACTCCCACTGCAGCCACAGAAACTCTGGTAGTATCCCCAAGGTAGACCTGCAACTCTCCCTCTCTAAGCAGCCGGGTCACTTGGAACCCCTGCAAAGAATTACAAACGTGATCAGTGGCTCCCGAATCCACACACCAAGTATCCGTGGGAATCGCCGCTAAACACGTCTCAGTGACTAGGGAAAATTTACACGTACCTCAAGGCTTTGGGCAGTCCTTCTTCTAATGTCCCGCTTTGCCACATCTGAAGCATTTGCCTATCGGCTTCTGCTTCTTGGCAATGCCCGCCTTGGGTCCATGACTGGCTCCTGCTTTCTGGCCTCTCTTCCTCTTTTGCTTCCTGGCTTTGGGCCCAGCAGAGGAACCTGAGGGACCAACAGTAGCCAAGGCTTGCTTCTTCTCAGCGAAGAGGCTCTCAGCAGACACCAATGCAGTCATGAGCTCAGAAAGTGAATATGAAAGATTCCCCATATTATAGTTCAATCGAAACTGCTCAAAACTGGGAGGCAAGCTCTGAAGGATGATATCGACCTGGGTTTCCCCATCAATCTCACCTCCCAATACCTCGATCTCATTGATGCAACCAATCATGTCCAGTACGTGATCTCTCACTGAAGTGCCCTCAGCCATCTTAGCATTCATGAGTTTCCTCATAGCTGACTGCTTGGCTGCCCTGCCCTGATGTCCAAACATCTCCCTGAGGTTGAGTATCATATCGTAGGCTGAGGTCATCAACTGATGCTGGTGCTGCAGTACACTTGACATGGAAGCCAAGATGTAGCACCTGGTCATCTCATCAGCTTTCTGCCACCTCGTATATGGCTCTCGCTGCTCAGGTGTGGCATCCTCACTGGGCTTAGGGGGACACTCCTCAGTGAGCACATACTTATAACCCTCGGCGGTTAGGACAATGTCCAGGTTCCGTTTCCTATCAATGTAATTAGGACCGGTGAGTTTGTTTTGGTTCAGAATGACAGCTAGCGGGTTGAACGACATATCAACTGAAAATAATGAAAAAACATGTCTCAGTTTACTTTTCAAAAATATTGAAAAATCCTCAGAAAAGAAATATAATCTTCTACCGACATCTCTCCCACCGGGATTAACGCAGATCACGTAGGTGAACGTCTACGCCAATCCACATTCGTTCGAGAAGGACCAAAGTCCATTAATCTCATTATCTGACCAACGATCTTATGATCAATGAAATTAATAGTCGATAATTTTAGCCGTACACGTAAATAGCGTTACCTCGTATGAGGGATACTATAAACAGTACACTAAGTGTATGCCATTACGTGACTTCTAAGTTTGTTACTTAGGGTACTAATGCGCCTCGGTAGCGAGGGTGTCGCAACTTTTCCCAATTAAACGCACTATAGTCATCCCTTTAGAAATTCATTCCAGCGATATCTGTGATTGAAAACTCATCCGTAGGGAAGCCGTTTAACCACATCGCCAACGAACTCGTAATGGAGGCCATGGGGCTATTAACCAACCCGCTCCCACTTAGATTTTTAAAATAATTTAAATTCGCCTTAGTTTTCTCGATTTTCCGTTTCGGTTTTCTACGTAATTAGGAATCACCCAAAAATTACGAAAAACCAAAATCCAGGTTTTCTCGGTTTTCTACGTAATTAGGAATCACCCAAAATTACGATAAACCAAAACCCCACGTAATTAGGAATCACCCAAAATTACGATTAAACCAAAACTTGCGAATGTAATTAAGTTTGAGGATTTTTACGTTTTAACATGCAATATCTTAACTATGGATATTCGCACCCATAAAACCGTTGGAGTTTTAATATGCGAATAATCTACCTTAGTTAATTGCACATTACCTTTTTGAAAAACTTTTGGTTTGAATTTCGTTCATGCAAAATAAAACGAAAATCACACAATCAACGAAAAAATCATAAATACGGGAAATTAAATAAAATAAAATTTCCCGACTATTATGGCCTTCTCTATCGTTGCTTCTTTGACGCCTCGGTGACACTTCCCGTCGTGTCGCTCCCACTCGTTATTTAGATTCCTCTCGATTCGCCCGGGTTTTCTCGGTTTATTCCGTAATTAGGAATCACCCAAAATTACAATAAACCAAAACCCGCGAATATAAGTTACCCAAAATAACGTCTTCGTCATAGTACAAAAATTCCTATATACAAAGGCGTTTTCTAGGAATTTAAAGACAACATGATTAGATCAAATCCTACTACAAGATTTTTCTAATCCTACACGGCTTCCAGCTCATGGTTATTACTATTACAGAAATTTCCATTCAAAAATAAAACGAGACCGGACATGTCCCGGGGTTTATGAATGAAAATTAAATTTCTACCATAATAGCCGGGAAACCAATAACCACCTGTTTATACATTTCGACAAAAATACTAATGCCAAAATAAAGCCGTGTAATAAATCAAACAAGTATAAGACCGAAACCAACGCTCTGATACCAATTTGAAGGAAAACTGAACAAGCCCGGGCTAAATCGAAAACCTCACTTTCGTGCTATGCATTCCAGAATCGGAAGCTTTCGACCAAGCTCAGACTCAAATTAGTTTACCCATGAACGGATCTAGGCTTATACTTATTTAATTTATTAATCGGGACACAAAAAATTAAATCTTTAATTAAAGCGGAACTTAAAGATTGTACCTTTTGTAGCGAAGTCCCTCGCTTAAAGAAAACCCTCTTTTCTTAGTTGCGATTTCCACAAGAAATCCAATCGATTCTCCGAGAAGACTTCGAATATTGCATGGGCAATAATCTATCGAAGTTCCTTACTCAGCCCACAAAATACCCACTAGAAGAATCACTCGATAGAAATCAAAATCTGCTCAAAAATCTAATTAAACAGCCCCTCGCTGATTTCTTCTGCCACAAGCTAGCTGCCCAGTCCAGTCCGCATGAAAACCCACCGTTAGAACTACAATATTTGGTCCCGATCTGTACAGTTTTATATTCACGGATCACTCTAATTAATTAGAAGATCAACATGAACTCAAAACCGGCTCAGGGCACCAATTAAAAGACAACATACTGCTGCAAATAAAAATGACGGACTGCAGCTTGCTTAGAAAAAAACTGCTGACTGGCGGACTGCTGCAGTAAAAAAAACTGGGCTGCTGTTTGCTTGAAAAAACTGGCAGAATCAGCTAGAATAATCTGGGCAGGAGTTTAATCGTTTAAGCTTTGATTTTAGTTCGAGAGAATAAGAAAATTCTGGAAGAGAGAAATGTCCGGGTGACCATGAAGAAAAATTAAAGATGCAATTTTTCCTCTAACCCCTTTCTCTCTCTAGAAGACAATTTCTTGTCTTGCAGAATTTTTTTTCACAAAACAAAACTTGGGCTGCAAGTCTTCTATTTATAGGAGCTCGATTGGAGACCTAATGGGCTCTCGAGTTAGGTCTTAAAATTTGACTTTCGTTGACCGCTAAGTCTTCCTGACTAATCAACTTCAATCGACCCATTTAAATTAATTTATTTAATCCACTTTGTTAATTTAATTTAATCGAACCCTTAGAATTAATTAATTCAAAATCGAATTAATTTCTAAATTCACTTCGTCAATTAAAAATTAATTAAACCCTTCGGATTAATTAATTTACCTTGTCGATTAGTCAAACGCATAATCGGTCGTACCACTATCGGACCAATTATGGAACTACCACTCGAAAACGACTTTACATCGCGCCATTATTATTTCTTCTATCTCCCCACATTAAAGATCTAGTGCTGGTCGATTTATCAATTTACTGACAAATTAATTCACCGACTTCTTGGTTTCCGAGATTAGTACCACTCGACCTTTTATTATACCGAACATAAAGTTCACTGGCCAGATTTAGTATAATAACCTTACGAGCTCATCTCGGGAGCACCATCAACCCGGTGAACCGGTATGTGGATTACTCCGACTAGCAACGGCACGCAAGAAGCTAAACACCGCATACCCAACTTACCGATGTATTGGCCTCAATTCACCTCACTCTTTGGAAAATCAAAGCACACGACACCCAACCCTCAAGCCCGTCCCAATCTCGGGATTGAGAGACGGAATACTAGGACCGAATTGACTACGCCGATCAGTACAAGTCAATTCTATCCAAACTGGTCGTGCTCAATATGCCCCGGGCATATCTGTGTGATGTAAACTAGTCTAGATAAACCAATTTCCAAACCACACAATAACCTATACCGATAGTATATTCAGACTATCTCGGTTACGAGCATACTTTTTATATATCAATACTTTAACCAATAACGGTATCTACTGTGTTTTTCGACACCCCGTTATCTAGTTCTATGATATAAAGGAACAAATTTATACTGAAACAAAATGATATGTCATCTGTGGATATTAGTTTTTGATACAAGCCATAGCTTTTCTGTATTCAAAACTAACATGGTTAGCAGATATTAGAGTAACCCTGGGAAGGCTCACTGGGAGGTAGTAAGATACAATCTCAAGTACTTGCACAGGACGAGAGATTATGTCCTAGTTTATAAAGCGCAGGTGCCGTGTAGGATTAGTTAAAATCTGTAGCAGGATTTTTTCTATGTAATTTCGATTATTTAATTTTCCTATAAAGCCTTGTAGTAGGAGAATTAATTTTTGTAATCGAAGGCGTTATGGTGGGCAACAATTCATGGGTTTTGGGTTATCGTTAATTTATAGAAACCCAAGAAAACCCATAATGAATTGCTAGAAGACCAAATAGCGTGGGAAAAGTGGAGGGGGTGGTGGCAGGAGGCGACGAAGGCGATCAACCGCCAGCAGCAGTCACAGCCGGACCGCTAGCAACGACAGTGCTGCAGGGCCACGTGCACGGCCAATGCGGGTTGCGCGTGCGGCCCTTTCGACGTGCTACGTATGTGCGGCCCTTTCGACGTGCTGTGTGCGTGAGGCCCGTTCAGGCTGCAGTTTTGGCCCGATTTTTTACTCTAGTTTTCGTTTTTGATGTTCAAGACTCTCTCTATTGAGTGACGTGACGGAACACGAGATGAAGGCAGAAGATGGAAGCAATTAAAACCATAATAGTCGGGGAATTTATTTTTCGTTTTTATTTTCGGTATTTATTGTTTTAATTTTTATGCTGTATTTAACCCTCAATTTGGAAATCTAAGTGGGAGCGGGTTGGTTTAATATTCCCATGGCCACTATTACGAGTTCATATGCGATTTGGGTGGGCTTACGCATTGTCATTAGGGCCTTCCTCCATTCGGATGAGTCCAGCCCCGAGATCGCTGGATTATAAATTTCTCAGTAAGATGACTATAGCGAGTTTAACTAGGAGAAATGTGACACCCTCTCCATCTGAGGCGCACTATCCTGAGGTAACAAACTCAGAAGTCACGTAATGGCATACATGTTGGATTTGAATACATAAGCTATGCTTGTGTTGTAAATTTTCCCAGTTTAATATATCGATTTGTGTTTCAGTCATATCTTGTTGTGCATTAATCGTCCATTTATATTATGTAAGTAGATGATGAGGTGTCTGGTGCGACACAGTAGATCTCATAATTGGTTGAAAGACATAATATATAAATGAGGTTCGTAACCGAGACGGTTTTGGACAAACTGTCGGTCTAGGTTATTATGTGATTCAGATAATTAGTTTGTCTAAACTAATTGAATCATATAGATATGCCGGGGGCATATTGAACTTGACTCTTAGGAATGATTTGTCTTGTACTGATTTAATAGACAAATCGATCCTTGTATTCTATCTCTAAATCCCTAGACTCGAGTGGGCATGAGGATTAGATATAGTGTACTTTGATCTGCCAATGGGTGAGGTCAAATGTGGCCAATAGTCTCGGTGGGTTGGGTACGCGTGTTTAGTTACTTGGTGTGCTGCTGCTTGTCGAAAGGAAACCATGTACCGGTGCGTCCGGGGTGATGGTGCTCCCGAGATGAGCTCGAAATGTTTATTATACTAAACCAGGCCGGTGGACTTATGTCCGGTATAGTAAAAAGGTCGAGTGGTACTAGTCTCGGAATATTAAGAAGTTGATGAATTAATTTATTAGTAAATTAATGAATTAAAGAGCACTATATCTTTGATGTGGGGAGATTATGAATATAATTTAATTAAGTTATTCCGAAAGCAAGTCTAGTGCAGGTTGGTAGTGCCATAATTAATCCGTTAGTGGTACGATTAATTATGTACTGGGTTGTTGACAAAGGTAGATTTAATTATTTAGAAATTAATTAATCCTTGTGTCAGTTGGTTGTGAATCATCTCAGGAACTGGTTTGGGATAAGTGAATCCCTGTGTCAGTTGGGAGTGATTTATCCCAGGAACTGGATTGGGATAAGTGAATCACTATGACAGTTGGGAGTGTATCAGTCCAGGAACAGGATTAAAGGAAACAGAATCTGTATCAATCCAGAAAAAGGATTGAAGGAAAACAGAAACCCAGTAGGAAGACCAATCCTAAACCAACTTGGAGTCTCTCTTGTAACTCTATAAATAGACAAGGGATCAGTTATTCAAGACATATAATTACACAATTAATCCACATGATTTCTAGAGAGAGAAAATTCTAGAGAGAGCTCTCCAAGTCAAATTTTCAAGAAAGTGTCCAGCTGGTTTTTGGGTTTCTAGTGGCTGAAATTTTGGCCTTGGTTTATACCAGCTGCACGTAGCTTTCTCTCTCTGCGGGCGGTGCGTTTATAGTACGTGCCAGGTGCTGCGGGGCTAGAGTTTTCTAGCAGGTAGATTGTGGTGAGTAGCTGATCAATTGACTTCTAGTTCGTTGCCCACACAACATGAAGTCATAGTCTTGAGGCATACAAGAGAATCACCAAGAGCACGCTTCAAAGGTACTTTTCTAAGATTTTGCTTAAATAGAAATTTTTGTTGCGTGGTAAATCAAGCAAGTGCAAACCCAAATCCTACCAAAATCTTTCAATTGGTATCAGAGCCTGGTTTAGGGGGTTCTGTGCTTGTTCGATTTATTACATGGTTTTATTTGCAGGTGGTTTAGAATCCCGACTATTATGGTTACGTTTGTATGGGTATTAATTAAACTCTGGGACATGTCCAAATTTAATTTTATTATGAATGTTTGTAATAGTATAACCACGTGCTGGAAGCCGTGTAGGATTAGATTAAATCTGTAGTAGGATTTTTTCTATGTAATTTCGATTCTTTAATTTTCCTAGAAAGCCTTGCAGTAGGAAAATTGTTTTTTTTGTAATCGAAGGCGTCATGGTGGGCGACTTGGATTCGTTGGTTTTGGGTTACCATGAATTTGAAGAAACCCAAGAAAACCCATAACGAATTGCAAGAATACCAAATAGCGTGGGAAAAAGGAAAGGAGGAGTTGGCGGCAGGAGGCGACGCCGACAACGATCGCCGGCCGCAAAAACGCCACCGGCAGCCAAATGAGGGCAGCAGCAGGTAGCAGCAGCGCGCAGCAGCTGCTGCGCGCTGCTGCTGCAGGCGCCCAGGCCCGCGCGCACGGCCGGGTGCGCGAGCGCACGGGCGCAGCGCCGCGCGCACGCCCCGTGAGGGCTGTGCGCGCGGGCAGCGCGGCCCTCGGGCCGTGCTGAGGCCCAGGCTGCCCGTTCGGGCTGTTCGGGCTATTCGGGCTACTTTTGGCCCGTTTTTCCTCCAGTTTTCATTTTTTGAAGTTCAAGACTCTCTCCATCGAGTGACGTGACAGGACACGAGATCAAGGCAAAGGATGGAAGTAATT
The DNA here is from genome assembly GCA_030378225.1 of Knoxia roxburghii. NCBI lineage: Eukaryota > Viridiplantae > Streptophyta > Magnoliopsida > Gentianales > Rubiaceae > Knoxia > Knoxia roxburghii. The sequence continues at coordinate 34,399,268 of CM059415.1, read as the reverse complement.
AAAACCGTAATAGTCGGGAAATTTATTTTACGTATTTATTTCTCATATTTATTGTTTTAATTTTATGCTTTATTTTTATGCTGTATTTTAGATGCATGAATTAAAGCATGTCTGGTTTTATGGTCGCATATAACTTAGGTTAGTTAATTGCATGTTAAAACCGGAAAAACCCTCAAATTGGAAATCTAAGTGGGAGCGGGTTGTGTTATATCCCCATGGCCACCATTACGGGTTCATATGCGATGTGGGTGGGCTTGCGCGTTGGCATTAGGGCTTTCCTCCATTCGGATGAGTCCAGCCCCGAGATCGCTAGACTATGAGCTTCTGAGTAATATGACTAGAGCGAGTTTAACTAGGAGAAATACGACACCCTCTCCATATGAGGTGCACTATCCTGAGGTAACAAACTCTGAAGTCACGTAATGGCACACACTTAGTGTACGATCTGCAGTATTCCTCCCGCGAGGTTACGCTGCTTACTTGTACGGCTGAAATCACCGACTATTAGCTATATTGATCAAAAGATCGTTGGTCAGATAGTGTAGTTAAAAATTGGTTATTCTCAAATGAATGTGGGTTAGCGTAAATGTCCACACTGCGTGGCTTGCGAGAATTCTGGTGGATGAGATGTTGGTGGATTAATATTATTGTTTTGAGGGAAATCAATAATTAAATTGAATTTTCATGTTTTTCAAAAATTCTAGCAAATATAACTGAAACACTGTTTGTTTACTTTCCAGTTTAAATCGATATGGCATTCAATCCTTTAGCTGTTATTTTGAAAAATAACAATTTAACTGGAATTAATAATGTCGATGGAAGTCGTAACTTGGATATTGTCCTTAGGGCTGAGAGCGCTCCTGTGAGAGATCGTGTCATTGACATGATTAGTAACATCAACAAGGTTGAGGTAGTGGGAGGCGAAATCGTTGGTGAAACCAAAGTCGATATTGTCCTTCAGAGCTTGCCTCAAAGCTATGAGCGGATTCGGTTGAACTACAACATAAGTAAGATGTTGTGGAGTTCATCTGAGCTCTTGGCAGAGTTGATGGCGGCTCAAAGCTATGAGCGGATTCAGTTGAACTACAACATTAGTAAGATGTTATGGAGTTCATCCGAGCTCTTGGCAGAGTTGATGGCGACTAAAAGTCTTCTTCAAGAGAAGAAGCGAGCTTTAGTCGCAGTCGAAGCTTTAGAATCTTCTTCTAAGCCTGAGGCTGGAAAGAAGAAGAGAAAGCTCGTGGGAGTAGCTTAAAAGGCACAAATTGCGCCTAAGCCTAATATTGCAAAGAAGAAGTCGAAAAACAAGTGCTTCAAGTGCAATAAGACGGGACATTGGAAAGCATATTGTCCAAAGCTTATAAGTACGATGAATTATGCCTTAGTTACTGAGACATGTTTAGCGGCGATTCCCACAGATACTTGGTGTGTGGATTCAGGTGCCACTGACCATGTTTGTAATTCTTTGCAAGGGTTCCAAGTAACCCAGAAGCTTAGAGAAGGCGAATTGGATATCTACTTGGGCGACACTACAAGAGTGTCAGTAGAAGCTGTGGGAGTAGTTAAGTTGAATTTCGAAAATTCTAGCTTAGAGTTAGTTAATTGTCTTTATGTACCGAGTTTTAGAAAGAACTTGATTTCGGTTCTAAACTCTTGAAAAACGGGTATAAGTTTATTTTTTCTGATGGCTGTGTTATTATTAGAATAAATGGAGAACTTATTTGTTCTGGTTTATTGGCGGACAATTTATTTGTGGTTAACTCTAACTCCCCTGTAGCGCAAAACATAGAGATAGATAGCTCAGTATCTAACATTAATAAGAGGAAGAGACCTTCTGAAATGAATCAAACCTATCTTTGGCATCTAAGGCTAGGTCATATAAACCTTAGTAGGATTCAGAGGTTGGTCAATGATGGACCTTTGGGTTCACTAGATATTGACAGTTATGCAACCTGCGAATCTTGCTTGGAAGGTAAGATGACCAAGAGACCTTTTAAAGCAAAAGGTTATAGAGCAAAAGAAGTATTAGAGTTGATTCATTCTGACTTGTGTGGACCTATGACGGTCCAGGCACGAGGGGGATATGAGTATTTCGTGACGTTCACGGATGACTACTCTAGGTACGGATACATTTACCTAATGCACCACAAGTCTGAATGTTTTGGCAAGTTCAAAGAGTTTCGGGCAGATGTGAAGAAGCATCATGGTAAGAGTATTAAGACACTGCGTTCAGATCTTGGTGGGGAGTACCTGTCCCATGAATTTCGAGATTACCTCACTGAGGTAGGAATTCAGTCTCAGTTGTCTGCACCTGGCACGCCACAGCAGAATGGTGTAGCAGAAAGGAGGAACCGAACTCTTATGGAAATGGTTAGGTCCATGATGAGCTATAGTGATTTGCCAAGTTCGTTCTGGGGATATGCCTTGGAAACGACAATGTATATTCTTAATCTTGTTCCATCTAAAACCGTGCCTTCAACCCCAGTAGAGTTGTGGAACGGGAGGAAGTCCAGTCTAAGACATCTCAGAATTTGGGGCTGCCCAGTACATGTGCTTAAGGTAGATACAGCTAAGTTAGATGCAAGAATAGAATTAATGCTGTTTGTAGGATATCCTAAGGGAACAAAAGGTGGTCTATTCTATAGTCCTAAAGATCAAAAGGTGGTGGTAAGTACCAACGCTAGATTTTTAGAAGAGGACTAGGTCTTAGACCATAAGCCCAAGAGTAAGATAGTACTAGAGAGATTAGACGACAAACTACTAATCCTGATGCACCAGCACAAGTAGATACACCACACACTGCACATGAGATCACTGATGATGAACCTACACAGGCTGTGCCTCATCGTAGTGGGAGCGTTGTGAGACAGCCAGACAGGTTCGTTGGCGTGGGAGAGGCTTTAGACCTAGTCCCAGGTATGCCTGAACCTGACCCAGTTAACTACAATAAGGCACTTCGAGATAAAGATGCAGAATCTTGGCGTAAGGCAATGATATCCGAGACAGGGTCAATGGACCACAATCAAGTCTAGGAGCTTGTGGACCTGCCTGATGGGTTTAAGCCCATTGGATGCAAGTGAGTCTACAAACATAAGAGAGGATCTGACGGGAAGGTGGAAACCTTTAAAGCTAGGCTGGTGGTGAAGGGATATACTCAGAAAGAGGGAATCGATTATGAGGAAACCTTCTCCCCGGTAGCCATGCTTAAGTCGATTCGGATTCTCTTGGCCATAGCTGCTCATATGGATTATGAGATTTGGCGGATGGATGTCAAGACAGCTTTCCTAAATGGAAGTCTTGAGGAAACCATCTTTATGTAGCAACCAGAGGGATTCATTGAAAAAGGCAAAGAGCATAAGGTTTGCAGGCTTAAGAGGTCTATTTATGGACTTAAGCAGGCATCCAGATCTTGGAACATCCGGTTTGATGAGGTAATCTAGTCTTTTGGGTTTACTCAATGTCCGGGTGAGCAATGTGTATATTGCAGACGTGATGGAAACTCAGTGGTGTTTCTTATGCTTTACGTAGATGACATTCTATTGATTGGCAACAACAAGAAAATGTTATCAGACGGAAAGGCATGCAATTTGATATGAAGGACTTAGGGGAAGCGGGACATATCCTTGGGATCAAGATTATTCGAGATCGTAGCAAATGTTCGCTAACGCTATCCTACGCTTCATACATAGACACGATTCTGGTCCGTTTTAACATGCAGAACTCCAATAAAGGTTTTTTACCTTTCAGGCACAGAGTGTTTCTACCTAAGGAGCAGTCTCCTAAGACTGTTGAGGAGATAGAGACCATGAGGACAGTTCCATATGCTTCGGCAGTAGGAAGTCTCATGTATGCCATGTTTTGTACGAGGCCTGATATCTGTTATGCCGTTGGCATGGTGAGCAGATAACAGAGTAACCCCAGGAAAGCTCATTGGGAGGCTTTAAAATGCATTCTCAAGTATTTGCGTAGAACGAGGGTCCAAGTTCTGGTCTATCAGGCGTCTGAGCTGGTATCCCGAGGTTACACAGATTCAGATTTCCAAGGTGACAAGGACAAGAGCAAGTCTACCTCAGGGTATGTGTTTACTCTAGGAGGTGGAGCCATAGTTTGGCGGAGTGTTAAGCAGAAATGCGTGGCGGACTCCAACATAGAGGCAGCGAAAGAAGTAGTATGGCTCAAGAACTTCCTAGTGGACTTAGATGTGATTCCTGGTTTGCTGAAATCTATCACGGTTTATTGTGATAACAATGGTGCAGTAGCAAACTCGAAGGAACCACGAGCCCACAAGGCGAGTAAACATATACAGCGCAAGTACCACCTGATACGAGACACCGTAAAGAGGGTAGACGTGGTCATGGCTAAGATAGCATCAGAGAATAACCTTGCAGATCCATTCACGAAAACATTGACTTTAAAAGTCTTTGAGGCTCACGTGAAGGGCATGGGGATCAGATGCTTAGGAGAGCCTTGACAGTTTTTCTAGATAGATAGCAGCAGATTGGGTAGGATTATATGTAGTTGTATACTTAAAGCACAGCTTAAGTATTAGTGGGAGATTGTTGGATTTGAATACATAAGCTATGCTTGTGTTGTACATTTTCCCTGTTTAATATATCAATTTGTGTTTCAGTCATATCTTGTTGTGCATTAATCGTCCATTTATATTATGTAAGTAGATGATGAGGTGTCTGGTGCGACACAGTAGATCTCATCATTGGTTGAAAGACATAATATATAAATGAGGTTTGTAACCGAGACGGTTTTGGACAAACTGTCGGTCTAAGTTATTATGTGATTCAGATAATTAGTTTATCTAAACTAATTGAATCATATAGATATGCCCGGGGCATATTGAACTTTACTCTTAGGAATGATTTGTCTTGTACTGATTTAATAGACAAATCGATCCTTGTATTCTATCTCTAAATCCCTAGACTCGAGTGGGCATAAGGATTAGACATAGTGTACTTTGATCTGCCAATGGGTGAGGTCAAATGTGGCCAATAGTCTCGGTGGGTTGGGTGCGCGTGTTAAGTTACTTGGTGTGCTGCTTCTTGTCGAAAGGAAACCATGTACCGGTGCGTCCGGGGTGATGGTGCTCCCGAGATGAGCTCGAAATGTTTATTATACTAAACCCGGCCGGTGGACTTATGTCCGGTATAATAAAAAGGTCGAGTGGTACTAGTCTCGGAATTTTAAGAAGTTGATGAATTAATTTATCAGTAAATTAATGAATTAACGAGCACTATATCTTTGATGTGCGGAGATTAAGAATATAATTTAATTAAGTTGTTCCGGAAGCAATTCTGGTGTAGGTTGGTAGTGCCATAATTAATCCGTTAGTGGTGCGATTAATTATGTACTGGGTTGTTGACAAAGGTAGATTTAATTAATTTAGAAATTAATTAATCCTTGTGTCAGTTGGTTGTGAATCATCTCAGGAACTGGTTTGGGATAAGTGAATCCCTGTGTCAGTTGGGAGTGATTCATCCCAGGACTGGATTGGGATAAGTGAATCCCTGTGACAGTTGGGAGTGTATCAGTCCAAGAACAAGATTAAAGGAAACAGAATCTGTATCAGTCTAGAAATAGGATTGAAGGAAAACAAAAACCCAGTAGGAAGACCAATCCTAAACCAACTTGGAGTCTCTCTTGTAACTGTATAAATAGACAAGGGATCAGTTATTCAAGACATACAATTACACAATTAATCCACAGGATTTCTAGAGAGAGAAAATTCTAGAGAGAGAAAACGTTTCTCTCTCCAAGTCGAATTTTCAGAAAAGTGTACAGCTGGTTTTTGGGTTTCTAGTGGCTGAAATTTTGGCCTTGGTTTATACCAGCTGCACGTAGCTTTCTCTCTCTACGGGCGGTGCGTTTATAGTACGTGCCAGGTGCTGCGGGGCTAGAGTTTTCTAGCAGGTGGATTGTGGTGAGTAGCTGATCAATTTACTTCTAGTTCATTGCCCACACAACGTGAAGTCATAGTCTTGAGGCATACAAGAGAATCACCAAGTGCACGCTTCAAAGGTACTTTTCTAAGATTCCGCTTAAATAGAAATTTTTGTTGCGTCGTAAATCGAGCAAGTGCAAACCCAGATCCTACCAAAATCATTCAATACACTTAGTGTACGATCTGCAGTATTCCTCCCAAGAGGTTACGCTGCTTATTTGAATGGCTGAAAGCACCGAATATTAACTACATTGATCAATAGATCATTTGGTCAGATGGTGTAGTTAATGAACTTGGTTCTTCTCAAACGAATGTGGGTTAGCGTAAACGTCCACACTGCGTGGCTTACGAGAATCCCGATGGATGAGATGTTGGTGGATTATAATTATTGTTTTGAGGGAAGTCATTAATTAATAGAATTTCATGTTTTCAAAATTCTATATTAATAACTGAAACATTGTCTGTTTGTTAATTTTACAGTTTTATCGATATGACATTCAACCCCTTAGCTGCTATTTTGAAAGACTGGAGTCAGAACTTGGGCATAGTCCTGACTTCTGAGCAGTATAAGTTTGTGCCCACCGAAGTATGTCCAGATGTGCCTGATGAGAACACTCCTCAAGAGGATAGGGATGCCTATGCGGTGGAGAAAAGCAGATGAGAAGGCGCGGTGCTATATTTTTGCCTCTGTGTCAAATGTGCTGCAACATCAGCTTCATCCCATGGTCTCTGCCTTCAACATGATAGCTCACCTGAGAGAGATGTTCGCGCATCAAGGCAGGACTGCCAGGCAAGCAGCCATGAGGAAATTAATGAACTCAAAGATGGCTGAAGGTGGATCGGTGAGAGATCATGTGCTACATGATCAGTAACATCAATGAGATAGAGGTGTTGGGAGGAGAAATTGACCCAGAAAGTTAGATAGATATTATCCTCCAGAGTCTACTCTCTAGTTTTTAGCAGTTTCGGGTCAATTATAACATGAACCAAAAAGTCTATACTCTACCCGAGCTGGTACCCCGAGGTTACACAGATTCAGATTTCCAAGGCGACAGGGACAAGAGTAAGTCTACCACAAGGTATGTGTTTACTCTGGGGGGTGGAGCCATAGTTTGGCGGAGTGTTAAGCAGAAATACGTGGCGGACTCTACCATAGAGGCTGAGTACGTTACCGCATCAGAGGCAGCGAAAGAAGCAGTATGGCTCAAGAACTTCCTAGTGGACTTAGACGTGATTCCTGGTTTGCTGAAGTCTATCACAGTTTATTGTGATGACAACATTGCAGTAGCAAACTCGAAGGAACCACGAGCCCACAAGGCGAGTAGATATATACAGTGCAAGTACCACCTGATACGATACATCGTAAAGGGGGAATACGTGACCGTGGCTAAGATAGCATCAAAAGATAACCTTGTAGATCCGTTCACGAAGATATTGACTTCGAAAGTCTTTGAGGCTCACGTGGAGGGCATGGGGATCAGATACTTTGGAGAGCCATGATAGTTTTTCTAGATATATAGCAGCAGAATATATACGAGTTGTATGTAGTTGTATACTTAAAGCACAGCTTAAGTATTAGTGAGAGATTGTTGGAGTTGAATACATAAGCTATGCTTGTATTATACTTTTTTCCAGTAATATATCAATTTATGTTTTGGTTATATCTTGTTGTGCATGATATGTCCATTTGTATTATGTAAGTAGATGATGAGGTGTCTTGTGTGACACAGTAGATCTCATCATTTGTTAAAAGACCTAATATATAAATGAGGTTCGTAACCGAGACAGCTTTGGACAAATTGTCGGTTTAGGTTATTATGTGATTCGGATAATTGGTTTGTCTAAACTAATTAAATCATATATATGCCCGGGGCGTATTGAACTTGACCATTAAGAATGATTTGTCTTGTACTGATTTAATAGACAAATCATTCTTGGTATTCTATCTCTTAATCCCTAGACTCGAGCGGGCATGAGGATTAGACATAGTGTACTTTGATCTACCAATGGGTGAGGTCAATTGTGGCCAATAGTCTCGGTAGGTTGGGTGCGCGTGTTTAGTTACTTTGTGTGCTGCTGCTTGTCAAAAGGAAACCATGGACCAGTGTGTCCGGGGTGATGGTGCTCCCGAGATGAGCTCGTAAAGTTTATTATACTAAACCCGGGCGGTGGACTTATGTCTGATATAGTAAAAAGGTCGAGTGGTACTAGTCTCAGAATTAAAGAGTTTAATTAATTAATTTATCAGTAAATTAATATATTAACGAGCACTATATCTTTGATGTGGGAAGATTATGAATATAATTTAATTAAATTGTTCCGGAAGCAATTCTGGTGTAGGATGGTAGTGCCATAATTAATCTGTTAGTGGTATGATTTATTATGTATTGGGTTGTTGACAAAAAAAGATTTAATTAATTAAGTAATTAATTAATCCTTGTGTCAGTTGGTTGTGAATCATACCAGGAACTGGTTTGGGATAAGTGAATCCCTATATCAGTTTGTTGTGAATCATACCAGGAACTGGTTTGGGATAAGTGAATACCTGTATCAGTTGGTTGTGAATCATCCCAGGAACTGGATTGGGATAAGTGAATCCCTGTGACATTTGGATGTGTATCAGTCTAGGAACAGGATTGAAGGAAAATAGAAACCCAGTAGGAAGACCAATCCTAAACCAACTTGGGGTCTCTCTTGTAACTCTATATATAGACAATGGATTAGCTATTCAAGACACACAATTCCATAGATTCATAATTCAAGAATCTAGAGAGAGAAAATTTTCTCTCTCATAGTCGGATTTTTCAAAGTTTTTTGCGGCTGGGTTTTGGTTCTTTTGGCCAAAATTTTGGCCTGGTTTTTACCAGTTGTGCGCAGCTTTCTCTCTCTCCGGGCAGTGCGTTTGCAGTACGTGTTAGGTGCAGCGGTTCTAGAATTTTGTAGCAGGTGGATTGTGGTGATTAGCTGATCAATTGATTTCTAGTTCATTGCCCACACAACGTGAAGTCAAATTCTTGAGGCATACAAGAGAATCACCTGAGTGCACGCTTCAAAGGTACTTTTCTAAGATTCCGCTTTTAGTTAGAAATTTTTGTTGCGTGGTATATCGAATAAGTGCGAACCAAGATCCTGTGGCAATATTTCACTTGCCTATATTATAATTCAAACGAAACTGCTCAAAACTGGGAGGCAAGCTCTTGAGAATGATATCAACCAGGGTCTCCCCGCAGATGTCACCTCTCATAACCTCAATCTCATTTATGCAACTGATCAAGTCCAGCACATAATCCCTCAATGAAGTACCCTCAGTCATCCTAGCATTCATGAGTTTCCTTATAGCTGACTGCTTGGCTGCCCTGCCCTATGTCCGAACATCTCCCTTAGATTAAGCATCATTTCATAGGCTGAGGTCATCAACTAATGCTGGTGCTGCTGCACACTCGACATAGAAGGCAAGATGTAACACCTGGTCATCTCATTAGTTTTTTTCCACCTAAAGTGAGCATCTCTCTCCTCAGGAGTGGAATCATCAATGGGCATTTGAGGGCACTCTTCAACGAGCACGTACTTGTAACCCTCAGCAGTAAGGACAATGTCCAGGTTACACTTCCAATAAATGTATTTAGGGCCGATGAGTTTGTTTTGATTCATAAAGACATTACGTGACTTCTAAGCTTGTTACTTATGATACTAATGCGTCTCAGTTTGTGAGGGTGTCACAACTTCCTCCAATTAAACTCGCTATAGTAATCCTTTTAGACATTCAATCTAGTGATCTCGGGATTGAAGACTTATCCGTATGAAAGAAGGCCCTTGGCCAGCGCGTAGGTCTAATCCACATCACATACGAATTTGTAACTGAGGCCATGGGGATATATACCAATCCGCTCCCACTTAGATTTTTAAGTTTGAGGAATTTTACGTTTTAATATGCAATACCTTAACTATGGATATTAGCACCCATAAAACCGTTGGAGTTTTAATATGTGAATAATCTACCTTAGTTAATTGCATGTACTTTTAAAAATGGTTTGTGTTCGATCATGCATAAAAACAAAAACACACAATCAATGAAAAGGACATAAAATGGGAAATACATAATAAAACATTTCACAATTATTATGGCCTTCTCTATTGTCGATTCTTTTGATGCCTCGTTGACACGCCCTATCGCTTTGCTCGCACTCGTTATTTGGATTTTGTGAGAAATGAATACATAAGCTATACTTGTATTGTACATTTTCCCCAGTTAATATATCGATTTATGTTTGGTTAGGTTTAGTTGTGCATTATTTGTCCATTTATATTATGTAGTTAGATGATGAGGTGTCTTGTGTGACACAGTAGATCTCATAATTGGTTAAAAGACGTAATATATAAAAGAGGTTCGTAACCGAGACAGTTTTGGACAAAATGTCAGTTTAGGTTATTATGTGATTCAGAAAATTGGTTTGTCTAAACTGATTCAATCATATAGATATGCCCGGGGCGTATTGAAGTTGACCATTTGGAATGATTTGCCTTGTACTGATTTAATAGACAAATTGTTCTTAGTATTCTATGTCTTAATCCCTAGACTCAAGCGGGCATGAGGATTAGACATAGTGTACTTTGATATGCCAATGGGTGAGGTCAATTGTGGCCAATAGTCTCGGTAGGTTGGGTGCGCGTGTTTAGTTACTTTGTGTGCTGCTGCTTGTCGAAAGGAAACCATGGACCGGTGTGTCCGGGGTGATGGTGCTCCCGAGATGAGCTCGTAAAGTTTATTATACTAAACCCGGCCGGTGGACTTATGTCTGATATAGTAAAAAGGTCGAGTGGTACTAGTCTCAGAATTAAAGAGTTTAATTAATTAATTTATCAGTAAATTAATATATTAACGAGCACTATATCTTTGATGTGGGAAGATTACGAATATAATTTAATTAAGTTGTTCCGGAAGCAATTCTGGTGTAGGATGGTAGTGTCATAATTAATCCGTTAGTGGTACGATTTATTATGTATTGGGTTATGGACAAAGAAAGATTTAATTAATTAAGTAATTAATTAATCCTTGTGTCAGTTGGTTGTGAATCATACCAGGAACTGGTTTGGGATAAGTGAATCCCTGTATCAGTTTGTTGTGAATCATACCAGGAACTGGTTTGGGATAAGTGAATACCTGTATCAATTGGTTGTGAATCATCCCAGGAACTGGATTGCTATAAGTGAATCCCTGTGACATTTGGATGTGTATCAGTCTAGGAACAGGATTGAAGGAAAACAGAAACCCAGTAGGAAGACCAATCCTAAACCAACTTGGGGTCTCTCTTGTAACTTTATATATAGACAATGGATTAGCTATTCAAGACACACAATTCCATAAATTCATAATTCAAGAATCTAGAGAGAGAAAATTTTCTCTCTCATAGTCGGATTTTTCAAAGTTTTTTGCGGCTGGGTTTTGGTTCTTTTGGCCAAAATTTTGGCCTGGTTTTTACCAGCTGTGCGCAGCTTTCTCTCTCTCCAGGCATTGCGTTTGCAGTACGTGTCAGGTGCAGCGGTGCTAGAATTTTGTAGCAGGTGGATTGTGGTGATTAGCTGATCAATTGATTTCTAGTTCATTGCCCACACAACGTGAAGTCAAATTTTTGAGGCTTACAAGAGAATCACCTGAGTGCACGCTTCAAAGGTACTTTTCTAAGATTCCGCTTTTAATTAGAATTTTTGTTGCCTGGTAAATCGAATAAGTGCGAACCAAGATCTTGTGGCAATATTTCACTTGCCTATATTATAATTCAAACGAAACTGCTCAAAACTGGGAGGCAAGCTCTTGAGAATGATATCAACCAGGGTCTCCCCGCAGATGTCACCTCCCATAACCTCAATCTCATTTATGCAACTGATCAAGTCCAGCACATGATCCCTCAATGAAGTACCCTCAGTCATCCTAGCATTCATGAGTTTCCTTATAGTTGACTGCTTGGCTGCCCTGCCCTGATGTCCGAACATCTCCCTTAGATTGAGCATCATTTCATAGGCTGAGGTCATCAACTAATGCTGGTGCTGCTACACACTCGACATAGAAGGCAAGATGTAACACCTGGTCATCTCATTAGTTTTCTTCCACCGAAAGTGAGCCTCTCTCTCCTCAGGAGTGGAATCATCAATGGGCACTGGAGGGCACTCTTCAACGAGCACGTACTTGTAACCCTCAGCAGTAAGGACAATGTCCAGGTTACACTTCCAATAAATGTAATTAGGACCGGTGAGTTTGTTTTGATTCAAAATGACATTACGTGACTTCTAAGCTTGTTACTTATAATACTAATGCGTCTCGGTTTTTGAGGGTGTCACAACGTACTCCAATTAAACTCGCTATTGTAATCCCTTTAGACATTCAATCTAGTGATCTCGGGATTGAAAACTTATCCGTATGAAAGAAGGCCCTTGGCCAGCGCGTAGGTCTAATCCACATCACATACGAATTTGTAACTGAGGCCATGGGGATATATACCAACCCGCTCCCACTTAGATTTTTAAGTTTGAGGATTTTTACGTTTTAATATGCAATACCTTAACTATGGATATTAGCACCCATAAAACCGTTGGAGTTTTAATATGTGAATAATCTACCTTAGTTAATTGCATGTACTTTTAAAAATGGTTTGTGTTCGATCATGCATAAAAACAAAAACACACAATCAATGAAAAGGACATAAAATGGGAAATACATAATAAAACATTTCACAATTATTATGGCCTTCTCTATTGTCGATTCTTTTGATGCCTCGTTGACACGTCCTATCACTTTGCTCGCACTCGTTATTTGGATTTTGTGAGAAATGAATACATAAGCTATGCTTGTATGGTACATTTTCCCAAGTTAATATATCAATTTATGTTTGGTTAGGTTTAGTTGTGCATTATCTGTCCATTTATATTATGTAGTTAGATGATGAGGTGTCTTGTGTGACATAGTAGATCTCATAATTGGTTAAAAGACATAATATATAAAAGAGGTTCGTAACCGAGACAGTTTTGGACAAACTGTCAGTTTAGGTTATTATGTGATTCAAAAAATTGGTTTGTCTAAACTGATTAAATCATATAGATATGCCCGGGGCGTATTGAAGTTGACCATTTGGAATGATTTGTCTTGTACTGATTTAATAGACAAATTGTTCTTAGTATTCTATCTCTTAATCCCTAGACTCAAGCGGGCATGAGGATTAGACATAGTGTACTTTGATCTGCCAATGGGTGAGGTCAATTGTGGCCAATAGTCTCGGTAGGTTGGGTGCGCGTGTTTAGTTACTTGGTGTGCTACAGCTTGTCGAAAGGAACCAATGTACCTGTGCGTCCGGGGTGTTGGTGTTCCCGAGATGAGCTCGTTATGTTTATTATACTAAACCCAACTGGTGGACTTATGTCCGGTATAGTAAAAAGGTCGAATGGTTCTAGTCTCTGAATTAAAGAAGTTAATTAATTAATTTATCAGTAAGTTACTAATTAACGAGCACTATATTTTTGATATGGGGAGATTAAGGATAAATTTGTAACATCACTGGAAAAGCAGGTGATTCCCAATCACCAGATTAATTGCAATTAAGTAGAGATTAGGAGAATGACGAGATTAATTCAGTTAAGAAACTTTAAATAGAGAATCAAATTACAAAAATATACTCAATTAGAATTTAAAACCCATACATAATAAAGGTCAGTTTAAATTAATTAAGATGAATCTATGACATAAACTTATGAGAGAATATTCAGGTGGATAAAGAGTATAGATCAACTTATTAGGGGTTAATAAGGTTTAGGATAATATAATTCATAATTAGAGTAAATAAAACAAAGAATAAACTTAAATGGTAATTTGGACCTAGTAGAAAATATAGGAACTAAAGTTGGACAAGGGAAGAAAGGTTAGATTGTAGGGACTTAAATTGCTATTTCGTAACTAAAACACTGACTTCCTATTTACCCTTTCTTTTCTTTTTCCCGCCTAGGCTCCCTCATTTTCTTTTACTTTGCATTTCTTTCTTTCCCCCTTTCTTCTTCCTCTCTTCAACCCGTCGGACCTCTTCTTCATCACCACTGGTCGCCGCTGGTGCTACCCTTTTCTCGATGTCGTTCGGACATGCAAATCCCCGGCGAGCTCCCTTTTCTCATGAACAATAAAACCCATGCCTCAAAATCCCTTCTCCTCCCAAATTTTCTCTCTCCCCGAGCACCCGACACCACCCGCATTTTGTTGCCAATTCTGGCCTTTTCGACCATGCATTTGGTCAGTTCTTAACACCAAAATGCTCCCCATATCATTTTGAACAAAACCCACCAAGTAATTCCTCATTTGGATGGCTGGGGTGTTACTTAGAATCATCACCAATGAATTACTGCCGCTGGACCGTCGTCGCCGCCGTTTGATTCCGTTCTCCAATCACCGGTCAAAGGCTTCTCTATTTGATTCAAGCTTTGTTCTGGCCGTTTCGGTGGTAAAACCCCAATCCCGTCACCCCACCATCGGTCAACACCACTATGGGCTTTTCCTGAAGCATCACAACTCTCTCTCCCAGGAATAGGTATAAAGACAACCTTTCAAATTTTACTTTAATAGAAAATTCAACCTATCAAATACTAAAGAAGATACGTTTAGTTAACAATTACACACTAAAAAGGAAAATCATGCATGTAGTAAAGGATAGAGATTTAACCAAGTAATATGAATTGGGCAGGTTAGTACTCAACTAATATAGGTTAGTTGAACAATATAATTATAACTTTATGAGGGGTTAACAAGTATAACAAGATTAGAAAAGTAAAGAACATAAGACTAGTACCATGCGAGCATACATGAGTTTAAGAGTTTAGAAATTAGGTAGAGAGTTAGGTAAATAAATCTAAGTAATAGAAATGGATTTGCATGTGTCTTGGGATCGAGTTTAGATCAAAAGGACGTGGGAATCGCCTCGTGTTTCGCGACCCCGAGAGGAATCTCATTCCCTTTGGCTTAGTACTTGGTTATGAGACATGAATAGGAATATATTAGTACATTTAGAGACCCTTAGGACATGGCAATCTTTATGTGAGATTTTTTATATGTGGACTCTGTGTGTTATGTGTAATAGGAATCCTTATGACCCAGAGACAAGTGGTGTCTTTTTGTCAAGCTGAGTTGTGAAAGGTTAACGCATTAAAGGTGAGTTGATTCTCTTTATGTGTTGCTTTGTTAAATTCAGGTGTATGTATATGCCCTCAAAAGCATATGGGTAGCCTGGGTTTAAGCTAGAAAACATTCGTATGTACTTTTGCGTGTCTCTGCTTATTGCTCTCGATGCTTCTAGACGATTATGGCCTTTCCGGCAGTTAGGATTTGTTCTTTGTGACCATGGTTATATTTTGATGCTAGTTTGTGGTAATGAATTATGTGTGGTATTTACGACTTTGGATGTTTAGCATGATTATTGATGAGTGTTATTTTCCACACATTTGTTGTGTTTGCATCTTTTGGGGGCCCCGCCCTTTTCGCACCGACCTACTAGGTAGACGCCGGGCTGAGGCTTAGTACGTAGGACAGGTATGGCCCGGGGTACCTTTGGTGGCTCGGTGGATATTGGTGGCTCGGTTTATAGCGGGTGGGATGCCCATTTCCATTGGTTGGTTCAGAAATATCCTAGGGAGGGCATTGGTTTTGATGACATAGACCACTCTAGGATTCAGGTTGGCTTTATTTAAGTTGTTGCACATTATTTGGTTAGTTGACGTTTCTTGTTATCATGTTTAAATGCTTTACCGTTTTGATGCCTAATTATGTGGTCATGCTATCGATGGTTCTTGTATATGTTTGTGGGTTTGTTATTTGCGTGCTTATCTTTTTGACCCTCCTTCCAGCACAGGCGGCGCTAGGTAAACTAAAAGAGAATCCTCACTGAATATGCCTAGCATGCTTATTTAGTTACGTGTGTTTTCCAGGAATAAGTCTGGAGCGAGCCTAGGGGGAAGCTGGGTTGGTTTATGGGTTTGAAGGAAGGTTTTTGAAGCTGCGAACTAAGGAATTGAATTTAAAACAAGAACTTGTATGTAATGGACTTAAGTACTTTATGATTTAAACTTGTTTAGGATTCTTGTAAAGCAATTGTAACAAGATAATGATGATTTTGGGTTTAGCTGTTACGAATTTGATGTTATAAAAGTTAATTTATCTTAAAAAGTCAAATAGAGATTTGTATGTTGATTCAGGTAGAACGACCATTTTTGGGGTCGTTACAATCGGTATCAGAGCAGTAGGTTAATAATCTAAAAGACACTAATAAGCCTTAATTTGTGAAAATATGATTTGGGTAGTACGTAGGTGTCTTATTGGTTAGAACCTCTTACATGTGAGTGTCGCGTTCTTTGTGTGGGGATTAGGTTGAATTTGAACAAGGGTAACATAACTATTTGGGTGTTAACTTGATTATAGTACCTTCTTTAGCTACATTTTTATGCATTTGACTGATTTTTTTTTTTTTAAGCCAATGAAAGGTCGCTGAGTTATACTCACATGATTAACTTTGTTTGGTGTTTTGGGTGCAAGTTAATTGGCAGCTTAGATTTGTTTTGTTTTTTCGATTGAGTAATCTTCAGATGGACCTCTTAAGAGGACTGGGCAGCGAATACGCAGCTCCGCCTTGAGATGCTGTGACAAATCCTCTACTTGTCTTGACTTACGGTGGCTTGGTAGCAGCCTTTATGCTCTCTTAGCCACGGTGGGTGAATGCTTGGCAGAAGATGGCTGCAGCTCCTAGTAGTCGAGGGGCAAAAACTTCTTCCATTCGACCGCTAGGGGTCCTAAGTTTTTTTTAAAAGTCTAAAACAATAGTAATAACATAAGTCTTAGGATTTAATTAACACAATCATGTACTTCCTTACAGAAATGTACATATAAATAAAACAAGATGCAGTAGTAGTTAAATAAATGAAGACCTCAACAAATTAGCCTTAGCCTGGATAGAAGATTAACTAATTTACACGGAACAAGAATAACTGTATTCACCAAGGAAGGGTATGCCAAGACTTTAGAACATACGGTTATGAGAATAATAGGAATTACTAAGCATAGATTATATGCTAAGCAATATTAAAGGGATATTAGTGTACGAACGAAGAAACTTTAACTTCATATGTTAAACACCCAACTTTGGACCTTCATATCCTTGGTCTTTTGGCCGATTTGGGCAAGTCTTACCTTGTTTTGAACCCTGAATTACAAAGAACACTCAGAATCTTTCGGTTTGTAATTTGAATTTATAAATCCTCCGGAAACTGTTTCCGAAATTGGACTGCTACCGCTGATTTTCTAGAAAGTTTCATAACCAATGGTCTAATTTCAAAGTTTCATATCTCTTTCGTTATATATCCGTTTTCCAAAAATTTTATATTGATTAAAACCCATACAACAAGGATTTCCCAGAATTTTCTAGATCACAATTTGGATATGGGAATTGTCCAGAAAACCGTTTTAAAAATTGGACCAGCTGGCTGTTCTCTGCAGCAACTCAGCAGATTTTGCCAATTTTGGAAAAATCATATCTTCGCCATTCTTAATCCGTTTTAGCCAAAATTTTTCTTGTTTTACTCCTCTCCAATCAAGGTTTACTTAGAATTTCATAACTTGCAAAATGACTTTACATATTTTACCGAATCTGGCTTTGGACACTACACATTACTTCACATTGCTAAAATTTCTGTTTTAACCTGATAACTGGAAGACAGTTTTACCTCTTTAATATTAAGTTCATTTTTTTTTTCAAAGCATAGCTCGCTCTAAACCTTCCACAGCTACTATACGTTCTCAACTAAATTGAAGCCTACCAGTACTTCCTAGATCCTAATTTGGATCTATAAATTGCCTAGAGAACTTCCTTGAAGTATGCCTACTCCTGTAATTCTGCAGAATTCCTATACTTATTTTCTAACCTCATAATTCCTTTGTTGTAAGCTCGTTTTCTATAAGCCATAGCTTGATGCAAATTCACTTCCAATGTCTTAGTTCTGCTTGCACTGCTGCCGGCTACTGCAGTAAATTTCTCACGAAAACCTTCAGCCACACACCTTTTCTTCCACCAAGATCCCTACCGTGGACTGGTTTTTTAGAGTGCTTTCCACCTATAACCTTTCTCTGATCTATTAAGTTCATCAGTTGTCTTAGACTTCATTTAAAAGTCAGTTTCACCAGGTAACGTCTCAAAAGGAACATATTTTGAACTAATGACATATGAATCTCCTTTCAAAGAGTTTTAACGCTAAGGAAAATTTCACCTGTACGTTAAAGAACTTAAACGGTTGCGCCCCAAACCCATATTGTACAATAGAAAGAAAAGTACAGGAATAACATTCAGTTTAACAACACCGTCAGAAATTTGTAAATCGTTTTAAAAAAAAAAAAGTGAAACCTCTTCACACCAATAGGTATCTCCTTCTTTAAGAATTCTTTCAATACATGATTTGCCATATCGATAGACTTGACAATCAACACTTTGTCAACGCCTTCCAATCTATTGAACCCCTTTGAATCTTGAGCGATTTAGGGTTTAAAACTAAGAATCACAAGCACCAAAGGATGGCAATAATAATAGAGTAAATTCCAAAATTGGTCATCATACTATGGTCAGTTTCCAGTTTTGGTCATCATACTTTCAAAACTACATTTATGGTCATCATACTTTCATTTTATTTTCAAAAAAGGTCACTCCGTCCATATTGGCTGTTAACCCTCTTAACGGAGCCTTTTTTTAGGGCATTTATGTCATTCTCATTTATTTTGCGTTCCAATTTCCATCCAGTAACGCGCTACATACTTAACAAGAGAGATCAGATCAGGATTATATAGACATCAGATCAGTGAATACTTGACATCAGATCAACAGACTATAGATATCAGATCAAGAATATAAAACAAATCATACAGTAGAACTAAAACATACTTAACAATGGAGATCAGATCAGCGAATACTTGACATCAGATCATCAGACTATAGATATCAGATCAAGAATATAAAAGAAATCATACAATAGAACTAAAACATACTTAACAAGGGAGATCAGATCAGGATTATATAGACATCAGATCAGCGAATACTATAGATATCAGATCAACATACTATAGATATCAGATCAAGAATATAAAAGAAATCATACAATAGAACTAAAACATACTTAACAAGGGAGATCAGATCAGGATTATATAGATATCAGATCAAGAATATAAAAGAAATCATACCGTAGATTTAAAACATACTTAACAAGGGATATCAGATCAGGATTATATAGACATCAGATCAGCGAATACTTGACATCAGATCAACATAATGATGTAACGAATGTTTTTTAACTTAAGAATTTGTTTGTATTTGTTTTTTGGATAGTTGATGTGTATGAATTTTTCTTCCAATTCACATGAATGTATGTAAAATGCTCTTTTATTTTGTACTGGATTGCAACCAAATTTTTTTTTTGTATAAATAATTAATATTTCATTTGTATAAATAATTATTATTAAAATATAATTACAATCAAAAAATAATTATTTATACAAATGATGGAAGCAATTAAAACCATAATAGTCGGGGAATTTATTGTTTCGAATTTATTTCCCGTATTTATTGTTTTATTTTTTATGCTTTATTTTCATGCTGTATTTTAGATGCATGAATTAAAGCATGTCTGGTTTTATGGTTGCACATAACTTAGGTTCGTTAATTGCATGTTAAAATCGAAAAAACCCTCAAATTGGAAATCTAAATGGGAGCAGGTTGTGTTATATCCCCATGGCCACCATTACGGGTTCATATGCGATGTGGGTGGGTTTGCGCGTTGGCATTAGGGCATTCCTCCATTCGGATGAGTCCATCCCCGAGATCGCTAGACTATGAGCTTCTGAGTAAGATGACTAGAGCGAGTTGAACTAGGAGAAATGCGACACCCTCTCCATCTGAGGCGCACTATCCTGAGGTAACAAACTCAGAAGTCACGTAATGGCATACACTTAGTGTACGATCTGTAGTATTTCTCCCGCGAGGTTACGCTGCTTACTTGTATGGCTAAAAGCACCGACTATTAGCTACATTGATCAAAAGATCGTTGGTCAGATAATGTAGTTAATGAACTTGGTTCTTCTCAAACGAATGTGGGTTAGCGTAAACGTCCACACTGCGTGGCTTGCGAGAATCCCAGTGAATGAGATGTTGGTGGATTAATATTATTGTTTTGAGGGAATCAATAATTAATTGAATTTTCATGTTTTTTCAAAAATTCTAGCATATCTAACTGAAACACTGTTTGTTTACTTTCCAGTTTAAATCGATATGGCATTCAATCCTTTAGCTGCTATTTTGAAAACAACAATTTAACTGGAACTAATAATGTCGATGGAAGTCGTAACTTGGATATTGTCCTTAGGGCTGAGAGAGCTCCTGTGAGAGATCGTGTCATTGACATGATTAGTAACATCAACAAGGTTGAGGTAGTGGGAGGCAAAATCGTTGGTGAAACCAAAGCCGATATTGTCCTCCGGAGCTTGCCTCAAAGCTATGAGCGGATTCGGTTGAACTACAACATAAGTAAGATGTTGTGGAGTTCATCCGAGCTCTTGGAATAGTTGATGGTGCCTCAAAGCTATGAGCGGATTCGGTTGAACTACAACATAAGTAAGATGTTGTGGAGTTCATCCGAGCTCTTAGCAGAGTTGATGGTGGCTAAAAGTCTTCTTCAAGAGAAGAAGCGAGCTTTAGTCGCAGTCGAAGCTTTAGAGTCTTCTTCTGAGCCTGAGGCTGGAAAGAAGAAGAGAAAGCTCGAGGGAGTAGCTAAAAAGGCACAAATTGTGCCTAAGCTAGATATTGCAAAGAAGAAGTTGAAAGACAAGTGCTTCAAGTGCAATAAGACGAGACATTGGAAAGCGGATTGTCCAAAGCTTATAAGTACGATAAATTATGCCTTAATTACTGAGACATGTTTAGCGGCGATTCCCACAGATACTTGGTGTGTGGATTCAGGTGCCACTGACCATGTTTGTAATTCTTTGCAAGGGTTCCAAGTAACCCAGAAGCTTAGAGCAGGCGAATTGGATATCTACTTGGGCGACACTACAAGAGTGTCAGTAGAAGCAGTGGGAGTAGTTAAGTTGAGTTTCGAAAATTCTAGCTTGGAGTTAGTTAATTGTCTTTATGTACCGAGTTTTAGAAACAACTTGATTTCGGTTTCTAAACTCTTGAAGAATGGGTATAAGTTTATTTTTTCTGATGACTGTGTTGTTATTAGAAGAAATGGAAAACTTATTTGTTCTGGTTCATTGGCGGACAATTTGTTTGTGGTTAACTTTAACTCCCCTGTTGCGCAAAACATAGAGATAGATAGCTCAGAATCTAACATTAATAAGAGGAAGAGACCTTCTGAAATGAATCAAACCTATAATTGGCATCTAAGGCTAGGTCATATAAACCTTAGTAGGATTCACAGGTTGGTCAATGATGGACCTTTGGGTTCATTAGATATTAACAGTTATGCAACCTGCGAATCTTGCTTGGAAGGTAAGATGACCAAGAGACCTTCTAAAGCAAAAGGCTATAGAGCTAAAGAAGTATTAGAGTTGATTCATTCTGACTTGTGTGGACCTATGACGGTCCAGGCACGAGGGGGATATGAGTATTTCGTGACGTTCACGGATGACTACTCTAGGTACGGATACATTTACCTAATACGCCACAAGTCTGAATGTTTTGGCAAGTTCAAAGAGTTTCGGGCATATGTGGAGAACTATCATGGTAAGAGTATTAAGACACTGCGTTCAGATCATGGTGGGAAGTACCTGTCCCATGAATTTCGAGATTATCTCACTGAGGTAGGAATTCAGTCTCAGTTGTCTGCACCTGGCACGCCACAGCAGAATGGTGTAGCAGAAAGGAGGAATCGGACTCTTATGGAAATGGTTAGGTCCATGATGAGCTATAGTGATTTGCCAAGTTTGTTCTGGGGATATGCCTTGGAAACGGCAATGTATATTCTTAATCTTGTACCATCTAAAACCGTGCCTTCAACCCCAGTAGAGTTGTGGAACGGGCGGAAGCCCAGTCTAAGACATCTCAGAATTTGGGGCTGCCCAACACATGTGCTTAAGGCAGATACGGCTAAGCTAGATGCAAGAACAGAATTAATGCTGTTTGTAGGACATCCTAGGGGAACGAAAGGTGGTCTATTCTATAGTCCTAAAGATCAGAAGGTGGTGGTAAGTACCAACGCTAGATTTTTAGAAGAGGACTATGTCTTAGACCACAAGCCCAAGAGTAAGATAGTACTAGAAGAGCTTAGACAACAAACTACTAATCCTGATGCACCAGCACAAGTAGATATACCACACACTGCACATAAGATCACAGATGATGCACCTACACAGGCGGTGCCTCGTCGTAGTGGGAGGGTTGTGAGACAGCCCAACAGGTTCGTTGGCGTGGGAGAGGCTTCAGACCTAGTCCCAGGTATGCCTGGACCTGACCCAGTTAACTACAATGAGGCACTTTGAGATAAAGATGCAGAATCTTGGCGTAAGGCAATGATATCTGAGATGGGGTCAATGGACCACAATCAAGTCTGGGAACTTGTGGACCTGCCTGATGGGTTTAAGCCCATTGGATGCAAGTGGGTCTACAAATGTAAGAGAGAACCTGACGGGAAGGTGGAAACCTTTAAAGCTAGGCTGGCGGAGAAGGGGTATACTCAGAAAGAGGAAATCGATTATGAGGAAACTTTCTCCCCGGTAGCCATGCTTAAGTCGATCCGAATTCTCTTGGCCATAGCTGCTCATATGGATTATGAGATTTGGCGGATGGATGTCAAGACAGCTTTCGTAAATGGATGTCTTGAGGAAACCATCTTTATGCAGCAACCAGAGGGATTCATTGAAAAAGGCCAAGAGCATAAGGTTTGCAGGCTTAAGAGGTCTATTTATGGACTTAAGCAGGCATCCAGAACTTGGAACATCCGGTTTGATGAAGTAATCCAGTATTTTGGATTTACTCAATGTCCGGATGAGCAATGTGTATATTGCAGACGTGATGGAAACTCAGTGGTGTTTCTTGTGCTTTACGTAGATGACATTCTATTGATTGGCAACAACAAGCAAGTGTTATCAGACGTAAAGGCATAGCTTTCCAAGCAATTTGATATGAAGAACTTAGGGGAAGCGAGACATATCCTTGGGATCAAGATTATTCGAGATCGTAGGAAACATTCGTTAACGCTCTCCCAAGCTTCATACATAGACACGATTCTGGCCCATTTTAACATGCAGAACTCCAAGAAAGGTTTTCTACCTTTCAGGCACGGAGTGTTTCTATCTAAGGAGCAGTCTCTTAAGACTGTTGAGGAGATAGAGACCATGAAGACAGTTCCATATGCTTCGGCAGTAGGAAGTCTCATCTATGCCATGTTGTGTACGAGGCCTGATATCTGTTATGCCGTGGGCATGGTGAGCAGATATCAGAGTAACCCCGAGAAAGCTCATTGGGAGGCAATAAAATGCATTCTCAAGTATTTACGCAGAACGAGAGACCAAGTTCTGGTCTATCAGGCGTCTGAGCTGGTACCCCGAGGTTACACGGATTCAGATTTCCAATGCGACAGGGACAAGAGCAAGTCTACCTCAGGGTATGTGTTTACTCTGGGAGGTGGAGCCATAGTTTGGCGGAGTGTCAAGCAGAAATGCGTGGCAGACTCTACCATGGAGGCTGAGTACCTTGCCACATCAGAGGTAGCGAAAGAAGCAGTATGGCTCAAGAACTTCCTAGTGGACTTAGATGTGATTCCTGGTTTGCAGAAGTCTATCACGGTTTATTGTGATAACAACGGTGCAGTAGCAAACTCGAATGAACCACGAGCCCACAAGGCGAGTAAACATATACAGCGCAAGTACCATCTGATACGAGACATCGTAAAGAGGGTAGACGTGATCATGGCTAAGATAGCATCAGAGGATAACCTTGCAGATCCATTCACGAAAATATTGACTTCTAAAGTCTTTGAGGCTCACGTGAAGGGCATGGGGATCAGATGCTTAGGAGAGCCTTGACAGTTTTTTCTAGATAGATATCAGCAGATTGGGTAGGATTGTATGTAGTTGCATACTTAAAGCACAGCTTAACTATTAGTGGGAGATTGTTGGAGTAGAATACATAAGCTATGCTTGTATTGTACAATTTCCCAGTTTAATATATCGATTTGTGTTTCAGTCATATCTTGTTGTGCATTAATCGTCCATTTATATTATGTAAGTAGATGATGAGGTGTCTGGTGCGACACAGTAAATCTCATCATTGGTTGAAAGACATAATATATAAATGAGGTTCGTAACCGAGACGGTTTTGGACAAACTGTCGGTCTAGGTTATTATGTGATTCAGATAATTAGTTTGTCTAAACTAATTGAATCATTTAGATATGCCCGGGGCATGTTGAACTTGACTCTTAGGAATGATTTGTCTTGTACTGATTTAATAGACAAATCGATCCTTGTATTCTATCTCTAAATCCCTAGACTCGAGTGGGCATGAGGATTAGACATAGTGTACTTTGATCTGCCAATGGGTGGGGTCAAATGTGGCCAATAGTCTCGGTGGGTTGGGTGCGTGTGTTTAGTTACTTGGTGTGCTACTGGTTGTCGAAAGGAAACCATGTACCGGTGCGTCCGGGGTGATGGTGCTCCCGAGATGAGCTCGAAATGTTTATTACAGTAAACCCGGCCGGTGGACTTATGTCTGGTATAGTAAAAAGGTCGAGTGGTACTAGTCTCAGAATTAAAGAAGTTGATGAATTAATTTATCAGTAAATTAATAAATTAATGAGCACTATATCTTTGATATGGGGAGATTATGAATATAATTTAATTAAGTTGTTCCGGAAGCAATTCTGGTGTAGGTTGGTAGCGCCATAATTAATCCTTTAGTGGCACGATTAATTATGTACTGGGTTGTTGACAAAGGTAGATTTAATTAATTTAGAAATTAATTAATCCTTGTGTCAGTTGGTTGTGAATCATCCCAGGAACTGGTTTGGGATAAGTGAATCCCTGTGTCAGTTGGGAGTGATTCATCCCCTGGATTGGGATAAGTGAATCCTTGTGACAGTTGGGAGTGTATCAGTCCAGGAACAGGATTGAAGGAAACAAAATCTGTATCAGTCCAGAAACAGGATTGAAGGAAAACAGAAACCCAGTAGGAAGACCAATCCTAAACCAGCTTGGAGTCTCTCTTGTAACTCTATAAATAGACAAGGGATCAGTCATTCAAGATAACACAATTAATCCACAGGATTTTTAGAGAGAGAAAATTCTAGAGAGAGAAAATGTTTCTCTCTCCAAGTCAAATTTTCAAGAAAGTGTGCGGCTGGTTTTTGGGTTTCTAGTGGCTGAAATTTTGGCCTTGATTTATACCAGCTGCTCGTAGCTTTCTCTCTCTGCGGGCGGTGTGTTTATAGTACGTGCCAGGTGCTGCGGGGCTAGAGTTTTCTAGCAGGTGGATTGTGGTGAGTAGCTGATCAATTGACGTCTAGTTCGTTGCCCACACAACGTGAAGTCATAGTCTTGAGGCATACAAGAGAATCACCAGGTGCACGCTTCAAAGGTACTTTTCGAAGATTCCGCTTTTTTGTTGCGTGGTAAATCGAGCAAGTGCAAACCCAGATCCTACCAAAATCTTTCACTTAGATCGCTAGAGTCTAAATCTACGAGCAAGAACACATTCCAGACACTTTTGGTGTGGATTTTCAGATTGGGTTAAGTTCCAGGGCTAAATCTGTTTTTTTAGATTTTTGTGATTCTTAAAGTGGTTTCTTGGGATTTCTTCGTTTGCCCTTGGGCTACTCCGTAGACACTAGCCCAAACTGTTGGTGTATGTGCCCTTATGAGGGCCATTTATGTAAATAAACTTTGAGGGTTATTTATGTAAATAAGATATTTGTCGTTTGATTGATTATTTATCTGATGAGTTAATTTCATGAAATTATATTCTCGTGCATATTGAATTTCATGAAATCGATCCTTCAAAAGAAACACTCCATGGACTGTTAGATCGTGAGTGATTCTTTTGAGTAGTACTTGTACGAGGATCCTTAGACCAGAAATCACTGCATAGTCTTAGGTGAATTAGAGTGTGCTTTGACATATGCCTAAAGGGACCGAAACAGGTTGCCAAATACGGGTATGATTGGGTACACTATGAGTCACGCTAAGGTATGTAGGTGAAGTGATGGGACTACAAGTCTATCTTATATGAGAGATGATATCTTGGCCGCTTGATAGTGAACTGAGAAGTGCATGGCCGTGCCCAAGAAATGATAAGTGTTATCATTTGCTTGATTAAGTTCAGTGTTACTAAGAGATCAAGTAAAACGTTTAGCTATATAAGGATGATTGGTTCCATGCCTTATGCTAAACTGGATATCAGAGTAGAGGACATTACGAAGTATACTCGGAAGGTTGTGTTGAATCACCATTCGACCCTCCGTTCTGAATTGTGTAGTCATTATGTCTTGCTAGAGACCACTAATGATTTATGGATTAATTAATGAGATTAATTTATTCATTGTCAATTTGGAATGGGCCTACAGGATCGCACATAAGAGAGTTGATGATTCAGAATTAAATTGCCTGTAATAAGTATAAGAGTTATGCTTAAATAGATAATATTTAATTAAATGGTTTAATTAAATATTATTGAAGAGTTTTATGGTATTAATTAAAAGTTAATTAATTACCTGGGAAGAATTGAGTTGGGTTGACAAATCAAGGGACCCAATTGTGAATTAAGGTTATTGACCCATCAGCCTGATCCATGGGTCAATGGGTTGATCCATAGTGTTGGTTAAACCCAACTCAGTAAATAATTATTAATTAATTATTATTTAATTAATTAATATTAATTTACTGTTACAGATAAGTCTGTACTCTTTTATAAAAGAGCAGAGGTATCTGTGTGCTGAGCTGAGAATTTTTTAACCAATTCTGTTTTGGAAACGTGAAAAAGATTTTTTTTAGAAAAACTTCTCTCACTCCCAAAATTCTTCCAGAGAAAAACGTTTTCTCTTTTACAGGCAATTTTGGCTAGCACCGGTTCTGAGAGACTCCAGTGCAAGAACGTAGAGGCAATTCGTGTGAATTGTTTGGTGGTGAACGCAATCTTCCCAAGGGATCCAGGCGACGAGCGCAACCGATTACGCGTCGAGGGTAAGACCTGATTCTATAGAATTTAGGCTATTCCGTAGCATAATTTATGAAATTATGCATGTCCAAGATCCTACAGTGGTATCAGAGCCAGGTTAATTTTGTTTTAATTAAAAATGTTTTAGTTGAAACAAAAGGGTTTAGAATCGGGAATAATCGAGGCTATCAAAATTTTTTTTTTCTTTATGGCCAGAAAATCAAATTTGTAAGAAACCAAGGACGGGTTTCTGGGTTCTTCAAAATTGGTTTTTTCTTTTTGTTGCTTCTTTGGGAGGAAAAACCGATGTTGTTCTGGGGTTTTTGGTAGCCGAGTCGCCGGAAAAACGGGCTGGACGGAATGGTTCCGTCCAAGCTTTGGTTTGGAAGGATTTGGTTTAAATTTCTTGTTGGGCTGAATTATTGTTTTGTTTCCTTGTCGGAAATCTGGGTTATTCAAGGAATCCACCGGAAAAAAAAAACGATTTTGTTTTGGGATTTTGCTTTGCTGGATTTCCGTTTGGCCGAAAAATGTTTTGGACAGAATTTCTTTTGGGTTTTCAAAATTGATTTGCTGGGTTCAATTTGATTTCAAAAATGGGGCTGATGTTATTTTCTGGTTTTATAATCTCTCGGGTTCATGGTTGACGGACGGAGATCGAGCGACAAATCGCCGCTGCTCGTCTTCTCCAAATCGCTGCTGGACAATCTCCATCGGGGCCGGAAATGTTCTGGTCGCCGAAAGATTGCAGCGACGGAGATACGATGATCGGATGGAATCGAGCCGGATGAGATGAACGGCAAGTGTCGCCGGGATTCGAGGATGCCGGCCAGTAACCCGATGGCATGTTTGCCAGAGAAGAAAGGAAGCGGCGGGAGGCTGGTGCCCTAATTGGGTGAAATGACCAAATTGCCCCCGCCGCACTCCATAATCTCTGAAATGCCAATTTTAAAAATTGTTTTAACATTTGCAAAACAACCCCAGCAGTTTTAATCTTTAAAACACTAGCCTGATAATTTTTTGTTAATTACGAATTTGCCTCAAAATTTTTCAAAAAATTTAATTTTCTGAATTTTAAAATTTGATAAAATTTTAATTTATGATTAGGATAAATTAAAAAGATATTATCAGATTTTTAATTGATAAGATTTAATTATTAAGATAAAATAAAATCTTATCAAATAGTCAAGATAGGATTAGATTTGAATTTAATTCTTATCCTATAGAATTTTAAAATTTAGAATTTTGAATAATTATCATAATGAGATTAGGATAATTAGAAATATTTAAATTTTAAAATTTGAAAGATTATCTTAATAAAATTAGATAATGAGATGAATAAATAAATAAATAATTAATTAATAAAATTAGTTAATTAATTATTATTATTTGATTTTTCATATAATGTGTTATTTATTTAAAGTGTTTAAATAATTGCACGCATTATTGGTATGTCCATGCATCATTCGATTAAAATGAATGAACATGGGATTGATTAAAATTGATCATGACACGATCAATTTTAATAGTGTAAAAGTTACACAATCCCTAATTAAATGATTTGGCTTAATAAAATTGGCTTGTATGAAACATATGCATTTGTGTGTTTTTCTATGCATGAATTGAGCTTAAAATTTATTATTTAAAATTTTTGGGCCTGCGAGCCATTTTAAAATTGGGCCTGCGTGCCTATTAAATAATTATGTAATAGTTAGGCCCAAAAGGAGGTTCCGATGGAGTCCATGGTGGAGCCCAGGAACGGAAGCCCAAAATGGAGGCCCAAAAGAAGTTTTTTTTTTAAAAAAAAAGGACCTGTAATAGATTAGAGCCAATTCATCGCATTTCCGCAATTTTATTTAATGTTTTGTGAATGAATGAAAACGACAATGCATGTTAAGCCGATCAAACTAAAATCCCAAAAACCCGAGTTGATTTTGCTTCCATACTTGGGGGCCCGCCAGAGCGTCGAACGTCTGTGGACTTGGAGAGCCCAAGGGCCTCAGGTTTTCTTCATGCGGCGAGTTGTCACATAATAGGTGCCCAACTTTATCACTACCATTAATGAGTGGGAAAAC
The DNA here is from genome assembly GCA_030378225.1 of Knoxia roxburghii. NCBI lineage: Eukaryota > Viridiplantae > Streptophyta > Magnoliopsida > Gentianales > Rubiaceae > Knoxia > Knoxia roxburghii. The sequence goes on along the minus strand of CM059415.1, from coordinate 34,370,035 downwards.
TGTTTGGGTATTAGATGCTCAACTTTATCACTACCACTTGTTATGGAAAAACTGTGTGGGTATCGATTGATGTGATGTCTTGAGGGATAGTTTAACTTGGGAAAATTAATCCTAGCTTGACCCGATAAGTTGACTAGGGATTAATTTTGCAAAGATAGGATGGTGTCAAACATTTGGAATGTTCATCCTATCACCGAAAAGTTGCATAGTGATGTAATTGGAAATCGTTAAATTACATAGGGATGTGATTTGAACGTTGCCTACCAAAAGAGCCTAATCCCTACGATACTTGCCAAAGCAAGACTGGGGTTGACTCTTTGTGGATTTTTGGCCCACAATCTAGCACCAACACAAAATTGTTTGGGATTTCAATTTTGGCTATTGTGGAAAAATATTTTAAAACTCATTCTAATGTTTTGCATCTTTCTTTTGTAGAAATGGCATCTACTAGCACTAATACATCTAATCTCACTCTAAGAAGCATTTTGGACAAAGAAAAACTTGTTGGTCCAAACTTTTTAGATTGGGAAAGAAACTTCAGAATTGTTCTCAAACAAGAAAGGAAGCTAAATATCTTAGACGCTGCTTTACCTGAACCACCTGTAAATGCTACGGCTGTTGTTCAACGAGCATGGGAAAAGCTGAAAAGCGATTCCGATGACGTGACATGTCTGATGCTCGCAACTATGTCAGGCGAGCTTCAGAAACAATTCATGAATTCGGAAGCGTTCCAAATTTATGTGTCCCTAACAGAAATGTTCCGTGAACAAGCCCGTAACGAAAGGTTCGTTACGATAAAAGCATTGATCTCGTGCAAGATGGCGAAGGGTTCGTCAGTAAGCACGTATTTGATCAAGATGAAAGGGTATATTGATACCCTAAAGAGATTAAATGCACCTCTTGCTAGAGAGTTAGCCATTGACATCATCTTGGCTTCACTGCTTGATGATTACAATGACTTTGTGGTGAACTACAACATACATAACATGGAGAGGACGATTCCTGAGCTCCATGGAATGCTTAAAAATACTGAGCAAACCCTTCGGAAGGCAACGCCAGTACTTGTTGTAGAAAAAGGTAAGGGCACCAAGAGAAAGTTTAAAGGCAAGGCAAAAGTTGCTGAAAATAAGAAGCCTCACAGTAAGACTGCTCCTAAGGCTCAGCCTCAAACTCCTCCTGCTAAGAAAAATGCTCAGAAGGACGCTGTATGTTTCCATTGCAATCAGAAGGGGCATTGGAGAAGAAACTGCAAGCTGTTTCTTGAAGAGAAGAAATAGAATCCTTCGGCTTCAGGTATCTTTGTTATTGAAATTAAACTTTCTATGTCCACCTCATGGGTATTAGATACCGGATGTGGGGCTCACATTTGTACTAATGTGCAGGGACTGAGAAATAGAAGGATGACAAAGAAAGGCGAAGTAGATCTCCGAGTGGGCAACGGGGCAAGAGTTGCAGCTGTTGAAGTTGGAGATTACACTTTGTATTTGCCTTCCGGTTTAAACGTTGTTTTAGAGAATTGTTATTATGTACCTACTATGAGTAGGAATATTAGTTCAATTTCTTGCTTGGATATTAAAGGATTTCGTTTTATTATTGGTAATAAATCATTGTCTTTATATCAAAAAGATGTTTTATACGGAGTTGCAAATTTGTGCAATGGCCTATATATCTTGGATTTGACCCAAGAGAAACCGGTTTATAACATTGAAAAGAAAGCCAAATTAGTTCAATCTGATTTAAGTCCAACATATCTGTGGCATTGTCTTTTAGGCCATGCAAATGAGAAGCGAGTTCAAAGACTTCATAAGGATGGAGTGCTTGGGTCATTTGATTTCGAATCATATGACACATGTGAACCCTGTTTAAAAGGAAAAATGACGAAGAGTCCTTTCAACAAGAAAGGCGAGAGGACTAGTGAGCTATTGGCTCTAATACATACAGATATATGTGGACCAATGAGCACACAAGCCAGAGGTGGATTTGAATACTTCGTGACTTTTACCGATGACTATAGTAGATATGGTTATGTCTACTTAATGAGGTATAAAAATGAAACTTTTGAAAAGTTCAAAGAGTTTAAAAACGAAGTAGAAAATCAGTTAAATAGAAGGATTAAGGCTATTCGCTCCGATCGGGGAGGTGAATACCTTAGTGATGAGTTCGATGGCTATCTAAAACAGTGTGGAATTGTTTCACAGCTGACTCCACCAGTAACACCTCAATGGAATGGTGTATCCGAGAGGAGGAATCGGACCTTATTAGATATGGTTCAATCTATGATGGGCCAAGCAACTCTACCTATGTTGGGGTTATGCCCTCCTTTCAGCAGCCTACTTACTAAATCGTATTCCATCTAAGGCAATAGATAAGACTCCATATGAGATGTGGACGGGTCAAAAACCCTATATGTCCTATTTACGAGTTTGGGGTTGTTAACCTAAAATTGACAAATGCCTGTTTGTGGGATATCCTAAGGAAACAAAAGGATATCAATTCTACAATCCAACTGAGAACAAAGTGTTTGTTGCTCGAGGAGCCACTTTCTTAGAGAAAGATTTTCTTTACAAGAAAGACAGTGGGAGTAGAATAAATTTTGAAGAGGTTCAAGAACCACAAGAGAATGTAGAACGATCTACAGAAACTCAGATGGAAGTTGACATGGAAACTCATGAAGATGAGCAACCTGAGTCAACAACACAAGAACCTAGAAGGTCTAGTAGATCTCGTCAAAAACCCGAGAGATATGGATTTCTCATGACTGGCGATCAAGATTTGATCTTGGTGGACTCTAATGAGCCCATGACCTACAGACAGGTTTTAGAAAGTCCAGATTCAGATAAATGGCTACAAGCAATGGAATCTGAAATGCAATCCATAAGGGACAATAAAGTATGGACTTTGATTGATCATCTGTTAGTTTTGAATACAGAAAAGCTATGGCTTGTATCAAAAACTAATATCCACAGATGACATATAATTTTGTTTTAGTATAAATTTGTTCCTTTATATCATAGAACTAGACAACGGTGTGTGGACAGACACAGTAGATACCGTTATTGGTTAAAGTATTGATATATAAAAGTATGCTCGTAACCGAGATAGTCTGAACATACTATCGGTACAGGTTATTGTGTGGTTTGGAAATTAGTTTATCTAAACTAGTTTAAATCACACAGATATGCTCGAGGCATATTGAGCACGACCAGTTCGGATAGAATTGACTTATACTGATCGGCGTAGTCAATTCGGTCCTAGTATTCTGTCTCTCAATCCCGAGATTGGGACGGGCGTGAGAGTTGGATATCGTGTGCTTTGATTTGCCAAAGAGTGAGGTCAATTGAGGCCAATACCTCGGTAAGTTGGGTATACGGTGTTTAACTTCTTACGTGCCGTTACTAGTCAGAGGAATCCACGTACCGGTTCGTCGGGTTGATGGTGCTCCCGAGATGAGCTCGTAAGGTTATTATATTGAACCCGGTCGGTGAACTTTATGTTCGGTATAATAAAAGGACGAGTGGTACTAATCTCGGAAACCAAGATGTCGGTAAATTAATTTGTCAGTAAATTGATAAACCGACGAGCGCTAGATCTTTAATGTGGGGAGATAGAATAAAATATAATGGCGCGATGTAAAGTCGTTTTCGAGCAGTAGTTCCATAATTGGTCCGTTAGTGGTACGACCGATTATGCGTTTGACTAATCGACAAGGTAAATTAATTAATCCAAAAGGTTTAATTAATATTTAATCGATGAAGTGAATTTAGAAATTAATTCTATTTTGAATTAATTAATTCTAAGGGTTCGATTAAATTAAATTAACAAAGTGGGTTAAATAAATTAATTTAAATGGGTCGATTGGAGTTGATTAGTCAGGAAGACTTAGCGGTCAATGAAAGTCAAATTTTAAGGCCTAACTCGAGAGCCCATTAGGTCTCCAATCGAGCTCCTATAAATAGAATAACTTGAGACCAAAGAAAGCTAAGAAATCTTGCAAGATAAGTCTTGCCCATTTTAGAGTAAGAAAGTTCTAGAGAGAGAACTTCTTTTCTTTGAAGATCTCTTTCAAAAAACGAACTAGATTTTTTGCTCTCGAATTGGATTCAACCCAAAGATCAAACCTTCTAGTCAGATTTCAAAAGACTCCACCGGATTCTTGCTGGGTTTTCTATTAATTTTGCTGCTGTCGGTTTCTTCAAGTTCGCTGCTACTGCAGCGTTTTATTCAGGCAGCCCGGCAGTAGTTTCTTCAGCCACAAGCTTGCGCGGTTGATTCGAGGATGACCTGGGTTGATCTCCTTCTGATGATGGGTGATCCTCGGGTTGTTCTTGTCTAGATCCCGGCGAGTTTTGGGGCTGGGTACTGGCGCAGATCGGGCTGGACTGCAGCGATTTTTCATGCAGGAGGTGGAGCAGTTTTGAGGGTTATCTTTGATCAGTTTTCGGGTTTGCTGAATTCAATTTGAAAGATTTCTTTGTGGGTTCTTGTGGGCTAAGCAAGTAGACTTCGATAGATTATTGCCCATGCAATATTCGAAGTTTCTATGGAGATATCGATTGGATTTCTTGTGGAAATCGCAACAAAGAATTGGTTTTTCTTTAAGCAAGAGACTTCGCTTCAAAAGGTATAATCTTTAAATTCCGCTTTAATTAAAGATCGAATCTTTTGTGTCCCGATTAATAAATTAAATAAGTATAAGCCTAGATCCGTTAATGGGTAAACTAATTTGAGCCTGAGCTTGGTCGAAAGCTTCCGATTCTGGAATGCATTGCACGAAAGTGAGGTTTTCGATTTAGCCTGGGCTTGTTCAGTTTTCCTTCATCCTCCTGTTCAGGCAAAGGTTGTCGATTGCAAGTGGATTTTCAAGTTAAAACCTGGCGGGATCTTCAAGGCACGACTAGTGGCTAAAGGTTTCAGACAGACTCATGGTATAGACTATGATGAAACCTTCTCCCCTGTCGTGATGCTCAAGTCCATTAGGACAATGCTTGCCATAGCTGCATAATATGACTATGAGATATGGCAGATGGATGTTAAGACGGCTTTCCTAAATGGAAACCTACACGAGGATGTTTACATGAAACAACCCGAGGGATACATCGATCAAGAGCATCCAAATCGTGTATGCAAGCTTCAGAGGTCCACCTACGGACTAAAGCAAGCATCTCGGAGTTGGAATCTTCATTTTGACGAGGCAGTAAAAGGTTACGGCTTCATAAAGAACGAAGATGAGCCTCTTGTTTACAAGAAGGTTAGTGGGAGCAAGATAGTTTTCCTTGTCCTATATGTGGATGACATCCTACTCATAGGAAATGACATTCCCATGTTGAAGGATATCAAACAATGGTTGCGGAGTGTATTTTCTATGAAAGACTTAGGAGAAGTTGAAATGATACTGGGTATCAAAATCTATAGAGATAGATCAAAGAGGCTTCTACGACTAAGTCAACAAGGGTACATAGACAAAATATTGAAGAGGTTCAATATTTCTAACTCTAAGAATGATATGGTACCATTCAGACATGGCCTTCTCTTGAAGAAGAACCAAGGTCATTCAACAAGAGAGGAGAGGGATACAATGAGTAGAGTTCCATATGCTTCGGCAATAGGATCTATCATGTATGCCATGTTGTGTATCTGCCCGGATGTCGCACATGCACTGAGCATGACTAGCAGATACCAACAAGATCCTGGAATGGCTCATTCGACTGTAGTCAAAGCAATCCTAAAGTACTTACGAAGAACTGAAGGATTAATGCTAGTGTATGGAGGACAAGAACAGCTCATTGTACAAGGTTACGCTGATGGTGCTTTCCAAACAGATCAAGATGACATGAAGTCACAATTAGGCTACGTGTTTAGTCTGAATGGCGGTGCAATAAGTTAGAAAAGCTCAAAGCAAGATACAACAGCCGATTCTACAATAGAGTCTGAGTACATTGTTGTATCAGATGCTACAAAGGAAGCTGTTTGGTTGAGAAAGTTCGTGTCAGACATCGGAGTGATACCGAGTATCCAAGATCCGATAGAACTTTTCTGTGACAATAACGGGGCCATCGCACAAGCTAAGGAGCCCCAGTCACAACAGAAAACCAAACATATACTTAGAAGGTTTCACCTCATCCGAGAGATCATTGATCGAGGAGATGTGAAAGTGTGCAAAATAGGGTCAGACAACAATGTAGCAGATCCTCTCACAAAAGCTCTACCGCAGTCAAAGTTTGATAGACATGTACTAGAGCTTGGTCTTAAACAGTTTAGGACATAGCCCTTCAACGGGCAAGTGGGAGATTGTTGGTGTATGTGCCCTTATGAGGGCTATTTATGTAAATAAACTTTAAGGGTTATTTATGTAAATAAGATATTTGTCGTTTGATTGATTATTTATCTGATGAGTTAATTTCATGAAATTATATTCTTGTGCATATTGAATTTCATGAAATCGATCCGCCAAAAGAAACACTCAATGGACTGTTAGATCATGAGTGATTCTTTTGAGTAGTACTCGTACGAGGATCCTTAGACCAGAAATCACTGCATAGTCTTAGGTGAATTAGAGTGTGCTTTGACATATACCTAATAGGACCGTAACAGGTTGCCAAGTACGGGTATGATTGGGTACACTATGAGTCACGCTAAGGTATGTAGGTGAAGTGATGGGACTACAAGTCTCTCTTAAATGAGAGATGATATCTTGGCCGCTTGATAGTGAACTGAGAAGTGCATGGCCGTGCCCAAGAAATGATAAGTGTTATCATTTGCTTGATTAAGTTCAGTGTCACTAAGAGATCAAGTAAAACGATATAAGGATGATTGGTTCCATGCCTTATGCTAAACTGGATATCAGCGTAGAGGACATTACGAAGTATACTCGGAAGGTTGTGTTGAATCACCATTCGACCCTCTGTTCTGAATTGTGTAGTCATTATGTCTTGCTAGAGACCACTAATGATTTATGGATTAATTAATGAGATTAATTTATTCATTGTCAATTTGGAATGGGCCTACAGGATCGCACATAAGAGAGTTGATGATTCAGAATTAAATTGCCTGTAATAAGTATAAGAGTTATGCTTAAATAGATAATATTTAATTAAATGGTTTAATTAAATATTATTGAAGAGTTTTATGGTATTAATTAAAAGTTAATTAATTACCTGGGAAGAATTGAGTTGGGTTGACAAATCAAGGGACCTAATTGTGAATTAAGGTTATTGACCCATCAGCCTGATCCATGGGTCAATGGGTTGATCCATAGTGTTGGTTAAACCCAACTCAGTAAATAATTATTAATTAATTATTATTTAATTAGTTAATATCAATTTACTGTTACATATAAGTCTGTACTCTTTTATAAAAGAACAGAGGTATCTGTGTGCTGAGCTGAGAATTTTTTAACCAATTTTGTTTTGGAAACGTGAAAAAGATTTTTTTTAGAAAAACTTCTCTCTCTCCCAAAATTCTTCCAGAGAAAAACGTTTTCTCTTTTACAGGCAATTTTGGCTAGCACCGGTTCTGGGAGACTCCAGTGCAAGAACGTAGAGGCAATTCGTGTGAATTGTTTGGTGGTGAACGCAATCTTCCCAAGGGATCCAGGCGACGAGCGCAACCGATTACGCGTCGAGGGTAAGACCTGATTCTATAGAATTTAGGCTATTTCGTAGCATAATTTAGGAAATTATGCATGCCTAATATCCAACACAAACTAGTTCAAAGTCGAATTTGAGTTATTCTTCGGATTTCGAGTGGATTTCGTAGCCAGGCGATAAATAAGTGCAGTAATCTTCGGGCAACGATCTGCTGAGGATCTGACGAGTTTTTGGAAGTGGGTCTCATATGGATCTCTTCCATAGTGTCTTAGCTACCTTTTGGATAGTATAAGCCTAGATCCGTTCATGGGAAAATGAATTTGAGTCTGAGCTTTGTCAAAGGCTTCTGATTCTGGAATGCATTGCACGAAAGCGAGGTTTTCGATTTAGCCTGGACTTGTTCTGTTTTCCTTCAGAAATTTCATAAGGGGGTGATTGTAACATCACTGGAAAAGCAGGTGATTCCCAATCACCTGATTAATTAAAATTAAGTAGAGATTAGGAGAATGACGAGATTAATTAAGTTAATAAACTTTAAATGGAGAATCAAATTTAAAAATAGACTCAATTAGAATTCATAACCCATACATAATAAAGGTCAGTTTAAATTAATTAAGATGAATCTATGACATAAACTTAGGAGAGAATATTTAGGCGGATTAAGAGTATAGATCAACTTATTAGGGGTTAATCGGGTTTAGGATAATATAATTCATAATTAGAGTAAATAAAACAAAGAATAAACTTAATTGGTAATTTGGACCTAATAGAAAATATAGGAACTAAAGTTGGACAAGGGAAGAAAGGGTTAGATTGTAGGGACTTAAATTGCAATTTCGTAACTAAAACACTAACTTCCTATTTACCCTTTATTTTCTTTTTCCCGCCTAGGCTCCCCTCATTTTCTTTTACTTTACTTTTCTTTCTTTCCTCCTTTCTTCTTCCTCTCTTCAACCTGTCGGACCTCTTCTTCATAACCACTGGTCGCCGCTGGTGCTACCCTTTTCCCAAGCTCCCTCTCCTCATGAACAATAAAACCCATGCCTCAAAATCCCTTCTCCTCCCTAATTTTCTCTCTCCCCGAGCACCCGACACCACCCACAATTTTTCACTAATTCTGGCCTTTCTGACCATGCATTTGGTCGGTTCTTAACACCAAAATGCTCCCCATATCATTTCGAACAAAACCCACCAAGTAATTCCTCATTTGGATGGCTGGGGTGTTACTTAGGGCCATCGCCAATGGATTGCCGCCACTAGACCGTCGTCATTACCGTTTGATTCCGTTCTCCAATCTGAAGGAAAACAGAACAAGCCCGGGCTAAATCGAAAACCTCACTTTTGTGCAATGCATTCCAGAATCGGAAGCTTTCGACCAAGCTCAGGCTCAAATTCATTTACCTACGAACGGATCTTGGCTTATACTTATTTAATTTATTAAATCGACACAAAAGATGCAATCTTTAATTAAAGTGGAGTATTCAAAGATTATACCTTTTGTAGCAAAGTCCCTTGCAATAAGAAAAATCCAATCTTTGAGCGAATTCCAATAGAAATCCAAAAGATTACTCCGTAGAAACTTCGAATATTGCGTGAGCAATAATCTATCGAAGTCTACTTGCTTAGCCACGAAAACCCACAAGAAAAATCACTCGAAAAATATAACAACTAGCTCAATACTTTTCCTCGAAACTCAGTTGCGAAAACCCACAATAAAACTGCTCCCTTCAGCCGTAAGGAAAGATGATAGGTGATTCAAATGGTTCGCCCAGCCACGATCTGCACTACCACCACCATGGATCACCAAGACAAGCAAGAGATCAACATGACAGCAGCAGGATCAGCACCCTGAGCTATCACCTGAACCCACCGAAAAAAAATGGTTGCAGCGGCGAAATAAAAAAAACTGGGCAGTAGTTTTTTTTTTTTTAAATCAAACAGCGGGTTTGAAAAACTGCAGCATCTAAGCTTTACAAAGTTTATATCTTTGAGCTTTATCTAATTTGAGGAGTGAGATATCAAGTTCGACTTCGAGAAAGAAACTTCGAGAAGAAGAAGATCTCTCTCTAGAACTTTCTCACTCTAAAAGGGGCAAGCTTGTCTTGCAAGATTTTTCTCTTAGGTTTTCTTTTGCCTCAAGTTTTCTATTTATAGGAGCTCTAATGGAGACCTAAAGGGCTCTCGAGTTGGGCCTTTTAATTTGACTTTCGTTGACCGCTAAGTCTTTCTCGACTAATCAACTCCAATCGACCCATTAGAATTAATTTCTCAACCCACTTCGTTAATTTAATTTAATCGAACCCTTAGAATTAATTAATTCAAATAGAATTAATTTCTTAATTCACTTTGTCGATTAAATATTAATTAAACCTTTAGGATTAATTAATTCACCTTGTCGATTAGTCAAATGCATAATTAGTCGTGCCACTATCGGACTAATTATGGAACTACCGCTCGAAAATGACTTTACATCGCGCCATTATATTTTTTATTCTATCTTCCCACATTAAAGATCTAACGCTCGTTGGTTTATCAATTTACTGACAAATTAATTCACCGACTTCTTGATATCCGAGATTAGTACCACTCGTTCTTTAATTATACCGGACATAAAGTCCACCGGCTGGGTTTAATATAATAGACCTTATGAGCTTATCTCGAGAGCACCATCAACCCGGCGAACCGGTACGTGGATTCCTCCGACTAGCAACGGAACGTAAGAAGCCAAACACCGCCTACCAAACTTACCGAGGTATAGGTCTCAATTGACCGCACTCTTTGGAAAATCAAAGTATATGATATCCAACTCTCATGCCCGTCCCAATCTCGGGATTGAGAGATTGAATACTAGGACCGAATTGACTACGCCGATCAGTATAAGTCAATTCTATCCAAACTGGTCGTGCTCAATATGCCCCGGGCATATTCGTGTGATTTAAACTATTTTAGATAAACTAATTTCCAAACCATACAATAACCTATACCGATAGTACATTCAGATTATCTCGGTTACGAGCATACTTTTTATATATCACTACTTTAACCAATAACGGTATCTACTGTGTCTTTCCACACCCCGTTATCTAGTTCTATGATATAAAGGAACAAATTTATACCGAAACAAAATGATATGTTAACTGTGGATATTAGTTTTTGATACAAGCCATAGCTTTTCTGTATTCAAATCTAACAATCTCCTACTAATACTCAAAGTTATGCTAAGAAGTACAAAAACTGTCCAACCCGCTATTACATTGCTGTCATAGTTAAATCTCCAGAACGCCTTTACGCTCACTCACATGGCTCCCTCAAGAATCTGACTCCCATGCCCTTCACATGTCTCTCAAAGACCTTTGGGGTCAATGGCTTGGTGAAAGGATCTGCAAGGTTGTCTTCTGATGCTATCTTGGCCACGATCACGTCTCCTCTCTTTACGATCTCTCGTACCAGGTGGTATTTGCGCTCTATGTGTTTACTCACCTTGGGCTCGTGGTTCCCTCGAGTTAGCAACTGCACCATTGTTATCACAATAGACTGTGATAGACCTAAGTCCATCAGGAACCACATCTAAGTCCATCCGGAACCACATCTAAGTCCATCAGGAAGCTCCAAAGCCATAAAGCCTATTTTGCTGCCTCTGAAGCGGCAACGTACTCAGCCTCCATGGTGGAGTCCACCACGTATTTCTGTTTGACACTCCTCCATACTATGGCTCCACCTCCTAGAGTAAACACAAACCCAGAGGTAGATTTACTCTTGTCCAAATCACCTTGAAAGTCCGAATCTGTGTAACCCAATGGTACAAGCTCCTGCGCTCTATAAACTAGGACATAATCTTTGGTTCTGCGCAAATACTTGAGAATGCATTTTACTGCTTCCCAGTGAGCCTTCTCAGGGTTACTCTGATATCTGCTAACCATGTCAATGGCAAAGCAAATATCAGGCCTCGTACACAACATAGCATACATGAGGCTACCCATTGCAGAAGCATAGGATTCTGCCTTCATGGCATCCATGTCCTCAGCAGTCTTAGGACACTGCTCCTTAGACAAATGCACCCCATGCCTGAAAGGTAGTGAACCCTTCTTAGAGTTCTGCATGTTAAAATGGGACAGAATCTTGTCTATGTAGGATGCCTGAGAGAGAGTCAGAGAACGTCTCCTACGATCTCGAATAATCTTAATCCCAAGGATATGTCCAGCCTCTCCCAAATCCTTCATATCAAATTTCCTGGACAACCATGCCTTTACGTATGAGAACACCTTCTTACTGTTGCTAATAAGAAGGATGTCATCTGCGTAAAATACGAGGAACACCACCGTATCACCATCATGCCTGCGATAAATACACTGCTCATCCGGACACTGAATGAATCCATAGGACTGGATAACCTCCTCAAAACGGATGTTCTAAAATCTAGATGCTTGCTTAAGTCCATAAATGGACCTCCTAAGCCTGCATACCTTGTGCTCTTGGCCCTTAACAATGAAGCCCTCGGGTTGCTGCATAAAGATGGTCTCCTCAAGACTTCCATTAAGGAAAGCTGTCTTGACGTCCATCTGCCAAATCTCATAGTCCATATGAGCAGCTATGGCCAATAGAATCCAGATTGACTTAAGCATAGCTACCGGGGAAAAGGTCTCCTCATAATCGATACCCTTTTTCTGAGTATACCCCTTCACCACAAGCCTAGCCTTGAAGGTCTCAACCTTCCTGTCAGATCCTCTCTTTCGCTTGTAAACCCATTTGCACCCAATAGGCCTAAACCCATCAGGAAGATCTACCAGCTCCCAGACTTGATTTGAGTCCATAAAACCCATCTCGGCAATCATCTCTCTCTGCCAAGAATCTGCATCTTTATCCTGGAGAGCCTCATTGTAGTTAACTGGGTCTGGTTCATGAGCGCCAGGGATAAAGTCTGAAGACTCACCCAAACCCATGTACCTCTCAGGCTGTTTAACAACCCTTCCACTACGATGAGGCGCAGCCTGTGCAAGAGCAACATCTGTGATAGTGTGTACAATCTCTTGTGGTGTGTCTTCTTGTACTTGTGCATCTGGAATAATGGACTGACTTCTAAGCTCTTCCAATACTACCTTGCTGTTTGACTTGTGATCTAAAATATAGTCCTCCTCAAGAAATCTGGCATTGGTGCTGATCACAACCTTTTGATCCTGAGGACTATAAAATAGACCACCTCTCATTCCTTTGGGGTAGCCTATAAACAGCACAGCCTTGGTTCTTACCTCTAACTTGCCTGCATCTGCCTCGAGCACATATGCTGGACAACCCCATATTCTGAGATGTCTCAGACTAGGCTTTCGCCCATTCCACAACTCTGATGGGGTCGAAGTCACAGACTTAGATGGCACAATGTTGAGGATAAAGCATACTGTCTCCAAGGCATAACCCCAAAACGAGATAGGCAACTCACTATAACTCATCATCGATCTAACTATATCCATAAGAGTCATGTTCCTCCTCTTTGCTACACCATTTTGTTAGGGTGTGCCAGGTGCAGACAACTGGGTCTGAATACCCTCCTCTGAAAAATAGAACCTAAATTCACTAGAGAGGTATTCGCCACCGCGAACAGATCACAAGGCCTTGATACTCTTACCCAGATGGTTCTCCACCTCAGTCTTGAACTCTCTGAACTTGCCAAAGTATTCAGACTTATGGCGCATCAGGTATATGTATCCATATCTAGAGTAATCATGCGTGAAAGTCACGAAATACTCATAACCGCCTCTAGCCTGAACTGACATAGGCCCACACACATCAGAATGAATCAACTCTAAAACCTCATTGGCCCTATACCCCTTTGCCTTGAAAGGTCTCTTGGTCATTTTACCCTCCAAGCAGGACTCACAGGTCGAATAGCTGTCAATATCCAGTAAGTCCAAAGACCCACTATTGACCAACTTTTGAATCCTACTAAGGTTGATGTGACCTAGTCTCGGTGCCAAAGATAAGTCTGATTCAAAGGGAAAAACTCTTTTCTCCTATTATGATTCGGTGATGAGTTACTAGTTTCTGTGTTTTGCATTACTGGGGAGTATGTCTTAATTAAAAACAAATTGTCAACCAATGTACCAGAACATATAAGTTTCTGGCCTTTTTTAATAAAAACAGATCCATCAGAAAAAGCACACTTATAACCACCCAAAACAAGTTTAGAAACTGAAAGTAAGTTCTTGCGAAAACTGGGTACATAAAGACAATCTCTCAAATGTAAAGTAGAGTCTGAAAAATAAAGACAAACAACTCCCACTGCAGCAACAGAAACTCTGGTAGTATCTCCAAGGTTGACCTGCAACTCTCTCTCTCTAAGCAGCCGGGTCACTTGGAACCCCTGCAAATTATTACAAACATGATCAGTGGCTCCTGAATCCACACACCAAGTATCTGTAGGAATCGCCGCTAAACATATCTCAGTGACTAGGGAAAATTTACACATACCTCTAGGCTTTGGGCAATCCTTCTTCCAGTGTCCTGTTTTGCCACACCTAAAATATTTGCCTTTCGGCTTGTGCTTCTTGGCAATGCCTGCCTTGGGTCCATGTTCAGCTCCTGCCTTCTGGCCTCTCTTCCTCTTTTGCTTCCTGGCTTTGGGCCCAGCAGAGGAACCTGAGGGACTAACAGTAGCCAAGGCTTGCTTCTTCTCTGCGAATAGGCCCTCAGCAGACACCAATGCAGTGATGAGCTCAGGAAGTGAATATAAGAGATTCCCCATATTGTAGTTCAACCGAAACTGCTCAAAACTGGGAGACAAGCTCTGGAGGATGATATCGACCTGGGTCTCCCCATCAATGTCACCTCCCAATACCTCAATCTCATTGATGCAGCTTATCATGTCTAGCACGTGATCCCTCACTGAAGTACCCTCAGCTAGCATTCATGAGTTTCCTCATAGCTGACTGCTTGGCTGCCCTACCCTGATGTCCAAATAACCACCTGAGGTTGAGCATCATATCTTAGGCTGACGTAAACAACTGATGCTGGTACTGCAGTACACTCGACATAGATGCCAAGATGTAGCATCGGGTCATCTCATCAGCCTTCTACCACCTCATATATAGCTCTCGCTACTCAGGGGTGGCATCATCGCTGGGCTTAGGGGGCACTTCTCAGTGAGCACGTACCTATAACCCTCAACGGTAAGGACAATGTCCATGTTACATTTCAAGTCAATATAATTTGGACTGGTGAGTTTGTTTTGGTTCAAAATGACAGCTAGCGGGTTGAACAACATATCAACTGAAAAATAAACAATCAAGTTTCAGTATACTTTTTCGAAAATATTAAAAATCCTCAAAAAACCAATATAATCTTCTACCGACATCTCTCACACCGGGATTAACACAAGTCACGATGGGTGAGCATCTACGCTAACCCACATTCGTTCGAGAAAAACCGAAGTTCATTAATTTCATTATCTGACCAACGATCTTATGATCAATGAAATTAATAGTCTATAATTTTAGCCGTACACGAAAATAGCGTAACCTCGATGGGAGGGATACTAAAAATGGTACACTAAATGTATGCCATTACATGACTTCTAAGTTTGTTACTTAGGATACTAATGAGCCTCGGATGGCGAGGGTGTCGCGACTTTCTCCAATTAAACTCACTATAGTCATCCCTTTAGAAAATCATTCTGGTGATATCTGTGGTTGAAAACTCATCCGATAGGGAGGAAGGTCTAAGCCAGTACGCAAGTTTAACCACATCACCAATGAATCCGTAATGGAGGCCATGGGGATATTTACCAACCCGCTCCCACTTAGATTTTTAAGCTTGACGAATTTTACGTTTTAACATGCAATATCTTAACTATGGATATTCACACCCATAAAACCATTGGAGTTTTAATATGCGAATAATCTATCTTAGTTAATTGCACATTACCTTTTAAAAACATTCAAAATAAAATGAAAAAAGACACAATCAATGAAAAGACATAAATACGGGAAATTAAAAGAAATAAAATTTGAAAGATTTAGGGTTTGTTCAAGCAGATTTTTGGGGTTTTAGAATTCAATTTGAAAGATTTCCTGGTGGGTTTTCTTGGGCTAAGCAAGTAAGCTTCGATAGATTATTGCCCACGCAATATTCGAAGTGTTCTTGGAGATATCTAGTGGATTTCTATTGGAATCGCAACAAAGAATTTTTTTTTCTTTAGGCAAGGGACTTCGCTACAAAAGGTAGAATCTTTAAATTCCACTTTAATTAAAGATTTAATTTTTTGTGTCCCGATTAATAAATTAAATAAGTATAAGACTAGATCCGTTCATGGGTAAACTAGTTTGAGCCTGAGCTTGGTCGAAAGCTTCCGATTCTGGAATGCATTGCACGAAAGTGAGGTTTTCGATTTAGCCCGGGCTTGTTTAGTTTTCCTTCAAATTGGTATCAGAGCGTTGGTTTCGGTCTTATACTTATTTGATTTATTACACGGCTTTATTTTGGCATTATTATTTTTGTCGAAATGATTAAACAGGTGGTTATTGGTTTCCCGACTATTATGGTAGAAATTTAATTTTCATTCATAAACCCCGGGACATGTCCAGGCTTGTTTTATTTTTGAATGGAAATTTCTGTAATAGTAATAAGCACGAGCTGGAAGCCGTGTAGGATTAGAAAAATCTTGTAGTAGGATTTGATCTAATCATGTCATCTTTAAATTCCTAGAAAAACGCCTTTGTATATAGGAATTTATGTACTATAACGAAGACGTTATTTTGGGTAACTTATATTCGTGGGTTTTGGTTTCTTGTAATTTTGGGTGATTCCTAATTACGTAGTAAACCGAGAAAACCCGAGCGAATCGAGAGGAATCCAAATAACGAGTGAGAACGACATGACGGGATGTGTCACCAAGGCGTCAAGAAATCAACGATAGAGAAGGCCATAATAGTCGGGAAATTTTATTTGTTTAATTTCCCGTATTTATGTCTTTTCGTTGATTGTGTGATTTTTGTTTTATTTTGCATGAACGAAAATCAAACCAAAATGTTTTTAAAAGGTAATGTGCAATTAACTAAGGTAGATTATTCGCATGTTAAAACTCCAACGGTTTTATGGGTGCGAATATCCATAGTTAAGATATTGCATGTTAAAACGTAAAAATCCTCAAACTTAAAAACCTAAGTGGGAGCGGGTTGGTAAATATCCCCATGGCCTCATTACGGGTTCATTGGTGATGTGGTTAAACTTGCGTGTTGGCTTAGACCCTCCTCCCTATCGGATGAGTTTTCAACCACGGATATCACCGAAATGAATTTCTAAAGGGATGACAATAGTGAGTTTAATTGGAGAAAGTTGCGACACCCTCGCCATCCAAGGCGCATTAGTATCCTAAGTAACAAACATAGAAGTCACGTAATGGCATACACTTAGTGTACCATTTTTAGTATCCCTCCCATCGAGGTTACGCTATTTCCGTGTACGGCTAAAATTATCGACTATTAATTTCATTGATCATAAGATCGTTGGTCAGATAATGAAATTAATGAACTTTGGTTCTTCTCGAACGAATGTGGGTTAGCGTAGATGTTCACCTATCGTGACTGCGTTAATCCCGGTGTGAGAGATGTCAGTAGAAGATTATATTGGTTTTTGGAGGATTTTCAATATTTTCAAAAAAGTATACTGAAACTTGAATTGTTTATTTTCAGTTGATATGTCGTTCAATCCGCTAGCTGTCATTCTGAACCAAAACAAACTCATCGATCCAAACTATATTGATTGGAAACGTAACCTGGACATTGTCCTTACCGCTGAGGGTTACAAGTACGTGCTTACTGAGGAGTGTCACCCTAAGCCCAGCGATGATGCCACCCCTGAGTAGCGAGAGCCATATACGAGGTGGCAGAAGGCTGATGAGATGACCAAGTGCTACATCTTGGCTTCCATGTCAAGTGTACTACAGCACCAGCATCAGCAGATGACCTCAGCCTACGATATGATGCTCAACCTCAGGGAGATGTTTGGACGTCAGGGCAGGGCAGCCAAGCAGTCAGCTATGAGGAAACTCATGAATGCTAAGATGGCTGAGGGTACTTCAGTGAGAGATCACGTGCTGGACATGATTGGTTGCATCAATGAGATTGAGGTATTGGGAGGTGACATTGATGGGGATACCCAGGTCGATATCATTCTCCAGAGCTTGCCTCCCAGTTTTGAGCAGTTTTGATTGAACTATAATATGGGGAATCTCTCATATTCACTTTCTGAGCTCATGACTGCATTGGTGTCTACTGAGAGCCTATTCGCAGAGAAGAAGAAGCCTTTGCTACTGTTGGTCCCTCAGGTTCCTCTGCTGGGCCCAAAGCCAGGAAGCAGAAGATGAAGAGAGGCCAAAAAGCAGGAGCCAATCATGGACCCAAGGCGGGCATTGCCAAGAAGTAGAAGCGGAAAGGCAAATGTTTTAGATGTGGCAAAGCGGGACATTGGAAGAAGGACTGCCCAAAGCCTCGAGGTACGTGTAAATTTTCCCTAGTCACTGAGACGTGTTTAGCGGCGATTCCCACAAATACTTGGTGTGTAGATTCAGGAGCCACTGATCATGTTTGTAATTCTTTGCAGGGGTTCCAAGTGACGCGGCTGCTTAGAGAGGGAGAGTTGCAGGTCTACCTTGGGGATACTACCAGAGTTTCTGTTGCTGTAGTGGGAGTTATTTGTCTTTATTTTTCAGACTCTACTTTATTGTTGAGAGATTGTCTTTTTGTACCCAATTTTCGGAAGAACTTACATTCAGTTTCTAAACTTGTTTTGGATGGTTATAAGTGTGTTTTTTCTGATAGATATATATTTATTAGAAAAGGCCATAAACTTATATGTTCCGGTACATTGGTTGACAATTTGTTTTTAATTAAGACATACTCCCCAGTAATGCAAAACACAGAAACTAGTAGCTCATCACCGAATCATAATAAGAGAAAATAGTCTTCCTTTGAATCAGACTTTTCTTTGGCACCTGAGACTAGGTCATTTCAACCTTAGTAGGATTCAAAGGTTGGTCAAGAGTGGGTATTTGGACTTACTAGATATTGACAGCTATTCGACCTGTGAGTCCTGCTTGGAGAGTAAAATTACCAAGAGGCCTTTTAAGGTAAAGGGGTATAGGGCCAAAGAGGTTTTAGAGCTGATTCATTCTGACGTGTGTGGGCCTATGTCAGTTCAGGCTAGAGGTGGTTATGATTATTTCGTGACTTTCACGGATGATTACTCTTGATATGGATACATATACCTGATTGGCCATAAGTCTGAATGCTTTGGCAAGTTTAGAAAATTCAAGGCAGAGGTGGAGAACCATCTGGGTAAGTGTATCAAGGCCCTGCGATCTAATCGCGGCGGCGAATACCTCTCTAGTGAATTTAGATCCTATTTGTCAGAGGAGGGTATTCAGACCCAGTTGTCTGCACCTGGCACACCCCAGCTGAATGGTGTAGAAGAGAGGAGGAACAAGACTCTTATGGAGATAGTTAGATCGATGATGAGTTACAGTGAGTTTCCTATCTCGTTTGGGGGTTATGCCTTGGAGACAGCATGTTTTATCCTCGACCTTGTGCCATCTAAGACTGTGCCTTCGACCCCATCAGAGTTTCCTAGTCTGAGACATCTCAGAATATGGGGTTGTCCAGCATATGTGCTCGAGGCAGATGCAGGCAAGTTAGAGGCGATATCCAAGGCTATGCTGTTTATAGGTTACCCCAAAGGAACGAGAGGTGGTTTATTTTATAGTCCTCGCGATCAGAAGGTGGTGATCAGCACCAATGCCAGATTTCTTGAGGAGGACTATATTTTAGATCACAAGTCGAGCAGCAAGGTAGTATTGGAAGAGCTTAGAAGTCAGTCCACTGTTCCAGATGCACACGTACAGGAAGACACACCACAAGAGACTGCACGCACTATCACAGATGATGCTCTTACACAGGCTGCGCCTCGTCGTAGTGGGAGGGTTGTGAGATAACCCAAGAGGTACATGGGTTATGGTAAGTCTTCAGACTTTATCCCTGGTGCTCATGAACCAGACCCAGTTAACTACAATGAGGCTTTCCAGGATAAAGATGCAGATTCTTGGCAGAGAGCAATGATTGCTGAGATGGGTTCTATGGACTCAAATCAAGTCTGGGAGCTGGTAGACCTTCCTGATGGGTTTAGGCCTATTGGGTGCAAATGGGTTTACAAGCAAAATAGAGGATCTGACGGGAGGGTTGAGACCTTCAAGACTAGGCTTTTGGCGAAGGGGTATACTCAGAAAGAAGGGATCGATTATAAGGAGACCTTTTCCCCGGTAGCTATGCTTAAGCCAATCCGGATTCTCTTGGCTATAGCTGCTCATATGGATTATGAGATTTGGCAGATGGACATCAAGACAGCTTTCCTTAATGAAAGTCTTAAGAAGACCATCTTTATGCAGCAACCAGAGGGCTTCATTGTTAAGGGCCAAGAGCACAAGGTATGCAGGCTTAGGAGGTCCATTTATGGACTTAAGCAAGCATCCAGATCTTGGAACATCCATTTTGATGAGGTTATCCAATTATATGGATTCACTAAGTGTCCAGATGAGCAGTGTGTTTATTGCAGGCGTGATGGTGATACGGTGGTGTTCCTCGTACTTTACGTAGATGGCATTCTTCTTATTGGCAACAGTAAGAAGGTGTTTTCAGACATAAAGTCATGTTTGTCCAGGCAATTCGATATGAAGGATTTGGTAGAGGCTGTACATATCTTTGGGATTAAGATTATTCGAGATCGTAGGAGACGTTCTCTGACTCTCTCTTAGGCATCCTACATAGACACGATTCTGGTCCATTTTAACATGCAGAACTCCAAGAAGGGTTCACTACCTTTCAGGCATGAAGTGCATTTGTCTAAGGAGCAGTGTCCTAAGACTGCTGAGGAGATAGATGCCATGAAGGCGGTACCCTATGCTTCTGTAGTGGGTAGCCTCATGTATGCTATGTTGTGTACGAGGCCTGATATTTGCTTTGCCGTTGGCATAGTTAGCAGATATCAGAGTAACCCTGGGAAAGCTCACTGGGAGGCAGTAAAACGCATTCTCAAGTACTTGCGCAGAACGAGAGATTATGTCCTAGTTTATAGAGCGCAGGAGCTTGTACCATTGGGTTACACAGATTCGGACTTTCAAGGTGATTTGGACAAGAGTAAGTCTACCTCTGGGTTTATGTTTACTCTATGAGGTGGAGCCATAGTATGGAAGAGTGTCAAGTAGAAATGCGTGACGTACTCTACCATGGAGGCCGAGTACATTGCTGCTTCAGAGGCAGCGAAAGAGGCTGTATGGCTCAGGAGCTTCCTGATGGACTTAGATGTGATTCCTGAGTTGCCTAGGTCTATCACAGTTTATTGTGATAACAATGGTGCAGTTGCTAACTCAAGGGAACCACGAGCCCATAAGGTGAGTAAACACATAGAGCGCAAGTACCACCTGATACGAGAGATCGTAAAGAGGGGAGACGTGATCGTGGCCAAGATAGCTTCAGATGACAACCTTGCAGATCCTTTCACCAAGCCATTGACCCCAAAGGTCATTGAGAGACATGTGGAGGGCATGGGAGTCAGATTCTTGAGAGAGCCATGTGAGTGAGCTTAAAGGTGTTCTGGTGATTTCATTATGACAGCAGTGTAATAGCGGGTTGGACAGTTTTTGTACTTCTTAGCATAGCTTTGAGTATTAGTGGGAGATTGTTAGTTTTGAATACAAAAAAGCTATGGCTTGTATCAAAAACTAATATCCACAGTTGACATATCATTTTGTTTCAGTATAAATTTGTTCCTTTATATCATAGAACTAGATAACGGGGTGTGGACAGACACAGTAGATACCGTTATTGGTTAAAGTATTGATATATAAAAGTATGCTCGTAACCGAGATAGTTTGAACATACTATCGGTATAGGTTATTGTGTGGTTTGGAAATTAGTTTATCTAAACAAGTTTAAATCACACGGATTTAATTGACTTATACTGATCGGCATAGTCAATTTGGTCCTAGTATTCCGTCTCTCAATCCCTAGATTGGGACGGGCGTGAGGATTGGATATCGTATGCTTTGATTTCCCAAAGAGTGCGGTAAATTGTGGCCTATACGTCGGTAGGTTGGGTATGCGGTGTTTAGCTTCTTATGTGTCATTGCTAGTCGGAGGAATCCACGTACCGGTTTGCCTGGTTGATGGTGCTCCCGAGATGAGCTCGTAAGGTTATTATACTAAACCTGGCAGGTGAACTTTATGTTCGGTATAATAAAAGGACGAGTGGTACTAATCTCAGAAACCAAGAAGTTGGTGAATTAATTTATCAGTAAATTGATAAACCGACGAGCACTAGATCTTTAATGTGGGGAGATAGAATAAAATATAATGGCGCGATGTAAAGTCGTTTTCGAGCGGTAGTTCCATAATTAGTCAGTTAGTGGTACGACCGATTATGCATTTGACTAATTGACACGGTAAATTAATTAATCCAAAAGGTTTAATTAATATTTAATCGACAAAGTGAATTTAGAAATTAATTCTATTTGAATTAATTAATTCCAAGGGTTCGATTAAATTAAATTAACAAAGTGGGTTAAATAAATTAATTTAAATGGGTCGATTGGAGTTGATTAGTCGGGAAGACTTAGTGGTCAACGAAAGTCAAATTAAAAGGCCTAACTCGAGAGCCCATTAGGTCTCCACGAGAGCTCCTATAAATAGAATAACTTGAGACCAAAGAAAGCTAAGGAAATCTTGCAAGACAAGTCTTGCCCCTTTCTTGAGTAAGAAGGTTTTAGATAGAGAATTTTCCCTTCAAGAATTCTTTCTCAAAAACGAACCAGATTTCTTGCTCTTCGAATTGGATTCATCCCAAAGATCGAACCTTCAATTTGGTTGTCAATGTCTTCACCGGATTTCTTGCTGGGTTTTCTTTCCTCCCGCTGCTGCCGCGATTTCAGACCGCCCGCCGCTGGTTTCTTCAGCCTCAAGCTACGTGCGGTTGATTCGAGATTAGCCTGCGTTGATCTCTTTTATTTGATGGGTGATCCATAGGCTTTTCTTGTCTAGATCCCGGCGTGATTTCGAGCTGGGTGCTGGCAGAATTCGGGCTGTGCAGCAGCGGCTATTAAGCAAGAACGTGGAGCAGATTTTAAGGGTTTGTTCGAGCAGATTTTTGGGGTTTTAGAATTCAATTTGAAATATTTCCTGGTGGGTTTTTGTGGTCTAAACAAGTAAGCTTCGATAGATTATTGCCCACGCAATATTCGAATTGTTCTTGGAGATATCTAGTGGATTTCTATTGGAATCGCAACAAAGAATTGTTTTTTCTTTAGGCAAGGGACTTCGCTACAAAAGGTTGAATCTTTAAATTCCACTTTAAATAAAGATTTAATTTTTTGTTTCCCGATTAATAAATTAAATAAGTATAAGACTAGATCCGTTCATGGGTAAACTAATTTGATCCTGAGCATGGTCGAAAGCTTCCGATTCTGGAATGCATTGCACGAAAGTGAGGTTTTCGATTTAGCCCGGGCTTGTTCTGTTTTCCTTCACATTTACCCACGAACGGATCTTGGCTTATACTTATTTAATTTATTAAATTGGCACAAAAGAAGCAATCTTTAATTAAAGCGGAATATTCAAAGATTATACCTTTTGTAGCGAAGTCCCTTGTAATAAGAAAAATCCAATATTTGAGCGAATTACAATAGAAATCCAAAAGATTACTTTGTAGAAACTTCGAATATTGCGTGGGCAATAATCTATCGAAGTCTAGTTGCTTAGCCCATGAAAACCCACAAGAAAAATCACTCGAAAAAGATAACAACTAGCTCAATACTTTTCCTTGAAACTCAGCTGCGAAAACCCACCATAAACTGCTCCCTTCAGCCGCAAGGAAAGATGATCGGCGATTCAAATGGTTCACCCAGTCACGATCTGCACTACCACCCCCATGGATCACCAAGACAAGCAAGAGATAAACATCACAGCAGCAGGATCAGCACCCTAAGCTAACACCTAAACCCACCGAAAAAAATGGTTGCAGCGGCGAAATAAAAAAAACTAGGCAGCGGGTTTTTTTTTTTTAAATCAAACAGCGGGTTTGAAAAACTGCAGCATCTAAGCTTTACAAAGTTTATATCTTTGAGCTTTATCTAATTCGAGGAGTGAGATATCAAGTTCGACTTCGAGAAAGAAACTTGGAGAAGAAGAAGATCTCTCTCTAGAACTTTCTCACTCTAAAAGGGGCAAGACTTGTCTTGCAAGATTTTTCTCTTAGGTTTTCTTTTGCCTCAAGTTTTCTATTTATAGGAGCTCTAATAGAGACCTAATTGGCTCTCGAGTTGGGCCTTTTAATTTGACTTTCCTTGACCGCTAAGTCTTAACCGACTAATCAACTCCAATCGACCCATTTGAATTAATTTCTCAACCCACTTCGTTAATTTAATTTAATTAATTTAAATAGAATTAATTTCTTAATTCACTTTGTCGATTAAATATTAATTAAACCTTTAGGATTAATTAATTCACTTTGTCGATTAGTCAAATGCATAATTAGTCGTGCACTATCGGACTAATTATGGAACTACCGCTCGAAAATGACTTTACATCGCCCCATTATATTTTTTTTCTATCTCCCCACATTAAAGATCTAGCGCTCGTCGGTTTATGAATTTACTGACAAATTAATTCACCGACTTCTTGATATCCGAGATTAGTACCACTCGTCCTTTTATTATACCGAACATAAAGTCCACCAGCCGGGTTTAATATAATAGACCTTACAAACTTATCTCGAGAGCACCATCAACCCGATGAACTGGTACGTGGATTCCTCCGACTAGCAATGGCACGTAAGAAGCCAAACACCGCCTACCCAACTTACTGAGGTATAGGTCTTAATTGACAGCACTCTTTGGAAAATCAAAGCATACGATATCCAACTCTCACGCCCATCCCAATCTCGGGATTCAGAGATTGAATACTAGGACCGAATTGACTACGCCGATCAACATAAGTCAATTCTATCCAAACAGGTCGTGCTCAATATGCCCCAGGCATATTTGTGTGATTTAAACTAGTTTAGATAAACTATTTTCCAAACCACACGATAACCTATACTGATAGTATGTTCAGACTATCTCGGTTACGAGCATACTTTTTATATATCACTACTTTAACCAATAACGGTATCTACTGTGTATTTTCACACCCTGTTATCTAGTTCTATGATATAAAGGAACAAATTTATACTGAAACAAAATGATATGTCAACTGTGGATATTAGTTTTTGATACAAGATATAGCATTTCTGTATTCAAAACTAACACAATCACCGTTCAAAGGCTTCTCTATTTGATTCCAGCTTTGTTTCGACCATTTCGGTGGTAAAACCGCAATCCCGTCACCCCACCGTCGGTCAACACCACTATGGGCTTTTCCTGAAGCATCACAACTCTCTCTCCCAGGAATAGGTATAAAGGAAACCTTTCAAATTTTACTTTAATAGAAAATTCAACGTATCAAATATTAAAGAAGGTACGCTCAGTTAACAATTACACACTAAAAGGGAAAATCATGCATGCAGTAAAGGATAGAGATTTATGTTGGAATTTGTTTAGGCATTTAATCTAATTAAATGGCGGAATCCTAAACACTAAGGATCGGGTCTTACCCTTGAAGCGTAATGGGTTGCGCACGTCGCCTGGCTCCTCTGAGAAGATGGCGTTTTGTTGTCTCCAAAATCCTTCCTCGAAGGATCCTCTACTCTTAAGCACGAAAGTCTTCGCAGGTTAGTGCTAGTTGATCTTGCCTACCCAGAGAATTTTGGAAAAAATGTGTATTTTCCGATATGATTTACTCATTCAAAAATCATCATCATACTACAATCATATCCCTAGGATATTTGTAGAGAATTAATTTCCAAAATCAGTATTGTAATTATCCAATTATAACTTACTGATTTTAGTCATATTCTAAATTAGTGTTATTACCAAATATTATTTTACTGATTCCAAATCAGTATTTAAATAATATTTACTTATTCTAAATCGGCCTTAAATCTTAATGATTTGGGTTATACACCAAGCCCATGGATCAACCCATGACCCATGGATCAGGCTTATGGGTCAAGAACTTCAATTGCAATTAAGTCCTTGATTTATTAGCCTGCCCCAATTATTCCCAGGTAATTAATTAACTATTAATTAATACCCCAGACTTCTCAATAATATTTAATTTAACCATTTAATTGAATCTTATTTATTTAAGTATAACAATTATACTTATTGTAGGCAAGAATACTTATTCTGCATCATCAAACTTTCTTATGTGCGATCCTGTAGGCCCATTCCAAATTGACAACAGATAACTCAA
Organism: Knoxia roxburghii; assembly: GCA_030378225.1. Taxonomy (NCBI): domain Eukaryota; kingdom Viridiplantae; phylum Streptophyta; class Magnoliopsida; order Gentianales; family Rubiaceae; genus Knoxia; species Knoxia roxburghii. The sequence goes on along the minus strand of CM059415.1, from coordinate 34,344,066 downwards.
TCTCATTGATTAATCCATAAGTCATTAGTGGTCTCTAGCAAGGCATAATAACTACCCAATTCAGAATGGAGGGTCAAATGGAGATTCAACCCAACATTTCCGAGCAAACTGCGTTCGATCCTCTACATCGATATCCCGTTTAGCATAAGGCATGGAACCATCATCCTTATATAGCTAAATATTTACTTGATCTCTTAGTGACACTGAATCCATCAAGCAAATGATATTCTTATCATTCCTTGGGCATGGCCATGCACTTTTCAGTTCACTATCAAGTGGCCAAGATATCATCTCTCACTGAAGAGAGATTTGTAGTCCCATCACTTCACCTACATATCTTAGCGTGAATCATAGTGTACCCAATCATACCCGTACTTGGCAACCTGTTATGGCCCCATTAAGCGTATGTCAAAGCACACCACAATTCATCTAAGACCATGTAATGATTTCTGGTCTAAGGATCCTAGTACCAGTACTACTCAAAAGAATCACTCATGATCTAATTAGTCTATGGAGTGTTTCTTTTGGCGGATCAATTTCATAAATTTAAATATGCACAAGGATATTACTATCATGAAATTAACTCATTTGAGAAACAATCAATCAAGTGACAAATGTCTTATTTACATAAATACCCTCAAAGTATATTTACATAAATAGCCCTCATTAGGGCACATTCACCAACAATCTCCCACTTGCCCGATGAAGGGCTATGTCCTAAACTGTTTAAGACCAAGCTCTATTACATGTCTATCAAACTTTGACTGTGGTAAAGCTTTTGTGAGAGGATCTCCTATATTGTCGTCTGACCCTATTTTGCACACTTTCACATCTCCTCGATCAATGATCTCTCGGATGAGGTGAAACCTTCTGAGTATGTGTTCGGTTTTCTGGTGTGACCGAGGCTCCTTAGCTTGTGCGATGGCCCCGTTATTGTCACAGAAAATTTCTATCAGATTCTGGATACTCGGTATCACTCCGATGTCTGACACGAACTTTCTCAACCAAACAGCTTCCTTTGCAGCATCTGATACAGCAATATATTCAGACTCTGTTGTAGAATCGGCTGTTGTATCTTGCTTTGAGCTTTTACAACTTATTGCACCGCCATTCAGACTAAACACGTAGCCTGATTGTGACTTCATGTCATCTTGATCTATTTGGAAAGCAGCATCAGTGTAACATTGTACAATGAACTGTTCTTGTCCTCCATACACTAGCATTAATCCTTTAGTTCTTCATAAGTACTTCATGATTGCTTTGACTGCAGTCCAATGATCCATCACTGGATCTTGTTGGTATCTGCTAGTCATGCTAAGTGCATGTGCAACATCCGGACTGGTACACAACATGGCGTACATGATAGATCCTAATGCCGAGGCATATGGGACTCTACTCATTGTATTCTCTCCTCTCTTGTTGAAGGACCTTGGTTCTTCTTCAAGAGAAGGCCATGTCTAAATGGTACGTTACCATTTTGGAGTTAGACATATTGAATCTTTTCAATATCTTGTCTATGTACCCTTCTTGACTTAGTCTCAGAAGCCTTTTAGACCTATCTCTATAGATCTTGATACCTAGTATCGTCTCAGCTTCTTCTAAGTTTTTCACAGAAAATACACTCCCCAACTATTGTTTGATGTCTTTCATCAAGGGAATGTCATTTCCTATGAGCAGGATGTCGTCCACATATAGGACAAGGAAAACAATCTTGCTCGCACTAACTTTCTTGTAAACACAAGGCTCATCTTCGTTCTTGATGAATCCTTAACCTTTTCCTTCCTCATCAAAACGAAGATTCCAACTTCGAGATGCTTGCTTTAGTTCATAGATAGACCTCTGAAGCTTACATACTCAATTAGGATGCTTTTGATCGATGTATCCCTCGAGTTGTTTCATATAAACATCCTCGAGTAGGTTTCCATTCAGGAAACCCATCTTAACATCCATCTGCCATACCTCATAGTCAAAATATGCTGTTATGGCAAGCATTGTCCTACTGGACTTGAGCATCACGACAGGGGAGAAGGTTTTATCATAGTCTATACCATGAGTCTGTCTGAAACCTTTAGCCACTAGTCATGCCTTGATGATCCCGCCAGGTTTTAACTTGAAAATCCACTTGCAATCGACAACCTTTGCCTGAACAAGAGGGTCAATCAAAGTCCATACTTTATTGTCCCTCATGGAATGCATTTCAGATTCCATGGCTTGTAGCCATTTATCTGAATCTGGACTTCCTAAAACCTGTCTGTAGGTCGTGGGCTCATCAGAGTCCACCAAGATCAAATCTTGATAGTCAATCACGAGAAATCCGTATCTCTCGGGTTCATGACGAGATCTACTAGACCTTCTAGGTTTTTGTGTTGTTGAGTCAGGTTGCTCATCTTCATGAGTTTCCATGTCAACATCCAACTGAGTTTCTGTAGATCATTCTACATTCTCTTGTGGTTCTTGAACTTCTCCGAGTTTAATTCTACTCCCACTGTCTTTCTTGTACATCAATTCTTTCTCTAAGAAAGTAGCTCCTCGAGCAACGAACACTTTGTTCTCAGTTGGGTTGTAGAATTGATATCCTTTGGTTTCCTTAGGATATCCCATAAATAGGCATTTGTCAGTTTTGGGTTAAATCTTATTACTTTATAAACGCTTTACATGAGCTTGACAACCCCAAACTCATAGATAGGACATATAGGGCTTCCGACCCATCCATATCTCATATGGAGTATTATCTACTGCCTTAGATGGAATACGATTCAATAAGTGGGCAGCAGAAAGGAGAGCGTAACCCCAAAAGGATGTCGGGAGAGTCGCTAGGCCCATCATTGATCGAACCATATCTAATAAGGTTCGATTTCTCCTTTTGGATACACCATTCCATTGAGGTGTTCCCGGTGGAGTCAGCTGTGAAACAATTCCACACTGTTTTAGATAGCCATTGAACTCATCACTAAGGTATTCACCTCCCCAATCGGAGCGAATAGCCTTAATCCTTCTATCCAACTGATTCTCTACTTCATTTTTAAACTCTTTGAACTTTTCAAAAATTTCTCTTTTATACCCCATTAAGTAGACATACCCATATCTACTAAAGTCATCAGTAAAAGTCACGAAGTATTCAAATCCTCCTCTGGCTTGTGTGCTCATTGGTCCACATACATCCGTATGTATTATGGCCAATAGCTCACTTGTTCTTTCACCTTTCTTGTTGAAAGGACTCTTTGTTATTTTGCCTTGCAAGCAGGGTTCGCAGGTTTTATACGATTCAAAATCAAATGAACCAAGCACTCCATCCTTGTGAAGCTTTTGAACTCGCTTTTCATTTGCATGGCCTAATCGACAATGCCAAAGGTATGTTGGACTTAAATCATTTTTAGATGATTTAGCTTTCTTTTCTATGTTATAGACTGGTTTTTCTTGGGTCAAATCCAAGATATACAGACCGTTACACATATTTTCAACTCCGTGTAAAATATCATTTTGATATAAAGATAACGAATTATTCTCTATAATAAATTGAAAACCTTTATTATCTAAACTTGAAACTGAAATAATATTTCTACTCAAAGCAGGTACATAATAACAATTTTCAAGTTCGATATTTAAACCAGAAGGTAAAGACAGAGTGTAATCTCCAACTTCAACAGCAGCAACTCTTGCCCCGTTGCCCACTCGGAGATCTACTTCATCTTTCTTTGTTATCCTTCTATTTATGAGTCCCTACACATTAGTAAAAATGTGAGCCCCACAACCAGTATCTAATACCCATGAGGTGGACATAGAAAGATTAATTTCTATAACAAAGATACCTGGAGCTGAAGGATTTCTTTCGAGAAAATTCTTGCAGTCTCTCTTCCAATGACCATTCTGTTTGCAGAAGAGACATGTATCATCCCTTTTGGATCTTGTCTTAGCAGTTGGAGGAGCTTGTGGTTGGGAAGCAGTCTTACTGCGAGCTTTCTTATTCTATCCAACTTTGGCCTTGCCATTAAGATTCCTCTTCCCTTTACCTTTCTCTACAACTAACACTGGCGTTACCTTCTGAAGGGTCAGCTCAGTGTTCTTTAACATGCCATGGAGCTTAGGAATGCTCCTCTCCATGTTATGCATATTGTAGTTCACAACAAAATCATTGTAATCATAAGGTAGTGAAGCCAAGATGATATCAATGGCCAACTCTCTAGCAAGAGGCGCATTTAATCCCTCTAGGGTATCAATATACCCCTTCATCTTGATCAAATGCGTACTTACTAATGAACCCTTCGCCATCTTGCATGAGATTAATGCTTTTATCGTAATGAACCTTTCATTACGGGCTTGCTCTCGGAACATTTCCTTGAGTGACTCATAAATCCGGAATGCTTCCGAATTCATGAATTGCTTCTGAAGCTCGCCAGACATAGTCGAGAGCATTAAGCAAGCCACACCATCGGAATCACTTTTCAGCTTTTCCCAGGTTCTTTGAACAGCAGCCGTAGCATTTGTTAGTTTTGAATACTGAAAAGCTATGGCTTGTATCAAAAACTAATATCCACAGTTGACATATCATTTTGTTTCAGTATAAATTTGTTCCTTTATATCATAGAACTAGATAACGGGGTGTGGACAGACACAATAGATACCGTTATTGGTTAAAGTATTGATATATAAAAAGTATGCTCATAACCGAGATAGTCTGAACACACTATCGGTATAGGTTATTGTGTGGTTCGAAAATTAGTTTATCTAAACTAGTTTAAATCACACAGATATGCCCGGGGCATATTGAGCACGACCAGTTTGGATAGAATTGACTTATACTGATCGGCGTAGTCAATTCGTTCCTAGTATTCCGTCTCTCAATCCCGATATTGGGACGGGCGTGAGGGTTAGATATCGTGTTCTTTGATTTGCCAAAGAGTGAGGTCAATTGAGGCCAATACCTCAGTAGGTTGGGTATGCGGTGTTAGCTTCTTACATGCCGTTGCTAGTCGGAGGAATCCACGTAGCGGTTCGCCGGGTTGATGGTGCTCCCAAGATGAGCTCGTAAGGTTATTATACTAAACCCGGCCGGTGAACTTTATGTTCGGTATAATAAAAGGACGAGTGGTACTAATCACGGAACCAAGAAGTCGGTGTATTAATTTGTCAGTAAATTGATAAACCGACGAGCACTAGATCTTTAATGTAGGGAGATAGAATAAAATATAATGGCGCGATGTAAAGTCATTTTCGAGCGGTAGTTCCATAAATTGTCCGATAGTGGTACGACCGATTATGCATTTGACTAATCGACAAGGTAAATTAATTAATCCAAAAGGTTTAATTAATATTTAATTGACAAAGTGAATTTATAAATTAATTCTATTTTGAATTAATTAATTCTAAGGGTTCGATTAAATTAAATTAACAAAGTGTGTTAAATAAATTAATTTAAATGGGTCAATTAGCGGTGAATGAAAGTCAAATTAAAAGGCCTAACTCAAGAGCCCATTAGGTCTCCAATCGAGCTCCTATAAATAGAAGACTTGAAGCCCAAGAAAAATAAGGAAGTCTTGCAAGACATTTCATTCTTGCTTGCTTGAGTGAAATGGTTTAAGAGAGAGAATTTTTCTTCAAGAATTTTCTCTCAAAAACAAACCAGATTTTTCACTTCCTCTAGATTGGATTCAAACCAAAGATCACAACTTTCATTTGGGATTTATTCTGCCCGGCCTTCAGTTCTATTTTTGTGCAGAAAAATCTGCTGCTACCGATGGTTTTCTCCAAAATCGCGAGCAGGTCTTCAAGCCACGATCAGTTTTATTTTCCTACTGCCGATTTCGCTGCTGCCTGCTGCATTTGATTCGGCTCAAGCCTCGTTGATCTCTCCTTGGTGATCCGAATTTTGGGCTATCTAGATCACGAGTGGGTAGTTCGATTTTTGGTAGAAGGAGTGGTGGTTTTCATGAAAGGCAGTCCCTTTTGATTTCGGCAGCAGTAGGTAGATTGTGGGTCAAGTTAGTGATCAGTTTTTGGTTTGTTTTGAGTCCGATTAGAGAGATTTCCTTGTGGGCTAATCAAGTAGACTTCGATAGATTATTACCCACGTAATATTCGAAGTTTCTACGAAGATATCGATTGGATTTCTATTGGAATCGCAACAAAGAATTGGTTTTTCTTTAAGCAAGGGACTTCGCTTCAAAAGGTAGTATCTTTAAATTCCGCTTTTATTAAAGATCGAATATTTTGTGTCCCGATTAATAAATTAAATAAGTATAAGCCTAGATCCGTTCATGGGTAAACTAATTTGAGCCTGAGCTTGGTCGAAAGCTTTCGATTCTGGAATGCATTGCACGAAAGTGAGGTTTTCGATTTAGCCCGGGCTTGTTCAGTTTTCCTTCAAATTGGTATCAGAGCGTTGGTTTCGGTCTTATACTTGTTTGATTTATTACACGGCTTTATTTTGGCATTATTATTTTTGTCAAAATGCTTAAACAGGTGGTTATTGATTTCCCAGCTATTATGGTAGAAATTTAATTTTCATTCATAAACCCCGGGACATGTCCGGGCTTGTTTTATTTTTGAATGGAAATTTCTGTAACAGTAATAACCACGAGCTGGAAGCCGTGTAGGATTAGAAAAATCTTGTAGCAGGATTTGATCTAATCATGTCGTCTTTAAATTCCTAAAAAAACGCCTTTGTATATAGGAATTTATGTACTATGACGAAGATGTTATTTTGGGTAACTTATATTCGCGGGTTTTGGTTTATCGTAATTTTGGGTGATTCCTAATTACGTAGAAAACTGAGAAAACCCGGGCGAATCGAGTGGAATCCAAATAACGAGTGGGAGCGACATGACGGGACGTGTCACCGAGGCATCAAGGAATCAACGATAGAGAAGGCCATAATAGTCGGGAAATTTTATTTGTTTAATTTCCCGTATTTATGTCTTCTCGTTGATTGTGTGATTTTCGTTTTATTTTGCATGAACGAAAACCAAACCAAAATGTTTTAAAAGGTAATGTGCAATTAACTAAGGTAGATTATTCACATATTAAAACTCCAACAGTTTTATGGGTGCGAATATCCATAGTTAAGATATTGCATGTTAAAACGTAAAAATTCCTCAAACTTAACTAATTATATTCGTGGGTTTTGGTTTAATCGTAATTTTGGGTGATTCCTAATTACGTAGAAAACTGAGAAAACCCGGGCGAATCAAGTTTAAAAATCTAAGTGGGAGCGGGTTGGTTAATATCCCCATGGCCTCCATTACGGGTTCATTGGTGATGTGGTTAAACTTGCGTGCTGGTTTAGACCTTCCTCCCTATCGGATGAGTTTTCAACCACGGATATCACTGGAATGAATTTCTGAAGGGATGACTATAGTGAGTTTAATTGGAGAAAGTTGCGACACCCTCGCCATCCGAGGCGCATTAGTATCCTAAGTAACAAACTTAGAAGTCACGTAATGGCATACACTTAGTGTACCATTTTTAGTATCCCTCCCATCGAGGTTACGCTATTTTCGGGTACGGCTACAATTATCGACTATTAATTTCATTGATCATAGATAATGAAATTAATGAACTTCGGTTCTTCTTGAACGAATGTGGGTTAGCGTAGACGTTCACCCATCGTGACATGCGTTAATCTCGGTGTGAGAGATGTCGGTAGAAGATTATATTGTTTTTTGAGGATTTTCAATATTTTTCAAAAAAGTATACTGAAACTAAGAATTGTTTATTTTCAGTTGATATGTCATTCAACCCGTTAGCTGTCATTCTGAACCAACACAAACTCACTGGTCCAAATTACATTGATTGGAAACATAACCTGGACATTGTCCTTACCGCTGAGGGTTACAAGTACGTGCTTACTGAGGAGTGTCCCCCTAAGCCCAGCGATGATGCCACCCCTGAGCAGCGAGAGCCATATATGAGGTGGCAGAAGGCTGATGAGATGACCAGGTGCTACATCTTGGCTTCCATGTCAAGTGTACTGTAGCACCAGCATCAGTTGATGACCTCAGCCTACGATATGATGCTCAACCTCAGGGAGATGTTTGGACATCAGGGCAGGGCAGCCAAGCAGTCAGCTATGAGGAAACTCATGAATGCTAAGATGGCTGAGGGCACTTTAGTGAGAGATGACGTACTGGACATGATTGGTTGCATCAATGAGATTGAGGTATTGGGAGGTGAGATTGATGGGGAAACCCAGGTCGATATCATCCTTCAGAGCTTGCCTCCCAGTTTTGCAGTTTAGATTGAACTATAATATGGGGAATCTCTCATATTCACTTTCTGAGCTCATGACTGCATTGGTGTCTCTGAGGGCCTATTCGCTGAGAAGAAGCAAGCCTTAGCTACTGTTGGTCCCTCAGGTTCATATGCTGGGCCCAAAGCCAGGAAGCAAAAGAGGAAGAGAGGCAAGAAAGCAGGAACCAGTCATGGACCCAAGGCGGGCATTGCCAAGAAACAGAAGCCGAAAGGCAAATGTTTCAGGTGTGGCAAAGCAGGACATTGGAAGAAGGACTGCCCAAAGCCTCGAGGTATGTGTAAATTTTCCCTAGTCACTGAGACATGTTTAGCGGCGATTCCCACAGATACTTGGTGTGTGGATTCAGGAGCCACTGATCATGTTTGTAATTCTTTGCAGTGGTTCCAAGTGATCTGGCTGCTTAGAGAGGGAGAGTTGCAGGTCTACCTTGGGGATACTACCAGAGTTTCTATTGCAGCAGTGGGAGTTTTATGTCTTTATTTTTCAGACTCTACTTTATTGTTGAGAGATTGTCTTTATGTACCCAGTTTTCGCAAGAACTTACTTTCAGTTTCTAAAGTTGTTTTGGATGGTTATAAGTGTGTTTTTTCTGATAAATCTATATTTATTAGAAAAGGCCATAAACTTATATGTTCCGGTACATTGGTTGACAATTTGTTTTTAATTAAGACATACTCCCTAGTAATGCAAAATACAGAAACTAGTAACACATCACCGAATCATAATAAGAGAAAAGAGTCTTCCCCTTTGAATCAGACTTATCTTTGGCACCTGAGACTAGGTCATATCAACCTTAGTAGGATTCAAAGGTTGGTCAAGAGTGGGTCTTTGGACTTACTAGATATTGACAGCTATTCGACCTGTGAGTCCTGCTTGGAGGGTAAAATGACCAAAAGGCCTTTTAAGGCAAAGGGGTATAGGGCCAAGGAGGTTTTAGAGCTGATTCATTCTGACGTGTGTGGGGATATGTTAGTTCATGCTATAGGTGGTTATGAGTATTTCATGACTTTTATGGATGATTACTCTAGATATGGATACATATACCTGATGCGCCATAAGTCTGAATGCTTTGGCAAGTTCAGAGAATTCAAGGCTGAGGTGGAGAACCATCTGGGTAAGAGTATCAAGTCACTGCGGTTTGATCGCGGTGGCGAATACCTCTCTAGTGAATTTAGATCCTATTTGTCAGAGAAGGGTATTCAGACCCAGTTGTCTGTACCTGGCACACCCCATCAGAATGGTGTAGCAGAGAGGAGGAACAGGACTCTTATGGAGATGGTTAGATTGATGATGAGTTACAGTGAGTTGCTTACCTCGTTTTGGGGTTATGCCTTGAAGACAGCATATTTTATCCTAAACCTTGTGCCATCTAAGTCTGTGCCTTCGACCCCATCAGAGTTGTGGAATGGGCGAAAGCCTAGTCTGAGACATCTCAGAATATGAGGTTGTCTTGCACATGTGCTCGAGGCAGATGCAGGCAAGTTAGAGGCGAGATCCAAGGCTATGTTGTTTATAGGCTACCCCAAAAGAACGAGAGGTGGATTATTTTATAGTCCTCAGGATCAGAAGGTGGTGATCAGCACCAATGCCAGATTTCTTGAGAAGGACTATATTTTAGATCACAAGTCAAGCAGCAAGGTAGTATTGGAAGAGCTTAGAAGTCAGTCCACTATTCCAGATGCACACGTACAGGAAGACACACCACAAGAGACTGTACACACTATCACAGATGATGCTCTTGCACAGGCTGCGCCTCGTCGTAGTGGGAAGGTTGTGAGACAGCCCGAGAGGTACATGGGTTTGGGTGAGTCTTCATACTTTATCCCTGGTGCTCATGAACCAGACCCAGTTAACTACAATGAGACTCTCCAGGATAAAGATGCAGATTCTTGGCAGAGAGCGATGATTGCTGAGATGGGTTCTATGGACTCAAATCAAGTCTGGGAGCTGGTAGACCTTCCTGATGGGTTTAGGCCTATTGGGTGGAAATGGGTTTACAAGCGAAAGAGAGGATCTGACGGGAGGGTTGAGACCTTCAAGGCTAGGCTTGTGGTGAAGGGGTATACTCAGAAAGAAGGGATCGATTATAAGGAGACCTTTTCCCCAGTAGCTATGCTTAAGTCAATCCGGATTCTCTTGGCCATAGCTGCTCATATGGATTATGAGATTTGGCAGATGGAAGTCAAGACAGCTTTCCTTAATGGAAGTCTTGAGGGGACCATCTTTATGCAGCAACCAGAGGGCTTCATTGTTAAGGCCAATAGCACAAGGTATACAGGCTTAGGAGGTCCATTTATGGACTTAAGCAAACATCCAGATCTTGGAACATTCGTTTTGATGAGGTTATCCAGTCCTATGGATTCACTCAGTCTCCGGATGAGCAGTGTGTTTATTGCAGGCGTGATGGTGAGATAGTGGTGTTCCTCGTACTTTATGTAGATGACATTCTTCTTATTGGCAACAGTAAGAAGGTGTTGTCAGATGTAAAGGCATGGCTATCCAGGCAATTCGATATAAAGGATTTGGGAGAGGCTGGACATATCCTTGGGATTAAGATTATTCGAGATCGTAGGAGACGTTCTTTGACTCTCTCACAGGCATCCTACATAGACACGATTCTGGCCCGTTTTAACATGCAGAACTCCAAGAAGGGTTCACTACCTTTTAGGCATGGAGTGCATTTGTCTAAGGAGCAATGTCCTAAGACTGCTGAGGAGATAGATGCCATGAATGCTTCTGCAGTGGGTAGCCTCATGTATGCTATGTTGTGTACGAGGCCTGATATTTGCTTTGCTGTTGGTATGGTTAGCAGACATCAAAGTAACCCTGAGAAGGCTCACTGGGAGGCAGTAAAATGCATTCTCAAGTACTTGCACAGGACGAGAGATTATGTCATAGTTTATAGAGCGCAGGAGCTTGTACCATTGGGTTACACAGATTCGGACTTTCAAGGTGATTTGGATAAGAGTAAGTCTACCTCTGGTTTTGTGTTTACTCTAGGAGGTAGAGTCATAGTATGAAAGAGTGTCAATTAGAAATGCGTGGCGGACTCTACCATGGAGGCAGAGTACGTTACCGCTTCAGAGGCAGCGAAAGAGGTTGTATGGCTCAGGAGCTTCGTGATGGACTTAGATGTGGTTCCTGAGTTGCCTAGGTCTATCACAGTTTATTGTGATAACAATGGTGCAGTTGCTAACTCAAGGGAACCACGAGCCCATAAGGCGAGTAAACACATAGAGCGCAAGTACCACCTGATACGAGAGATCGTAAAGAGGGGAGACGTGATCGTGGCAAAGATAGCTTCAGATGACAACCTTGCAGATCCTTTCACCAAACCATTGACCCCAAAGGTCTTTGAGAGACATGTGGAGGGCATGGGAGTTAGATTCTTGAGAGAGCCATGTGAGTGAGCTTAAAAGTGTTCTGGAGATTTCATTATGACAGCAGTGTAATAGCGGGTTGGACAGTTTTTTGTACTTCTTAGCATAGCTTTGAGTATTAGTGGGAGATTGTTAGTTTTGAATACAGAAAAGCTATGGCTTGTATCAAAAACTAATATCCACAGTTGACATATCATTTTGTTTCAGTATAAATTTGTTCCTTTATATCATAGAACTAGATAACGGGGTGTGGACAGACATAGTAGATACCGTTAATGGTTAAAGTATTGATATATAATAAGTATGCTCATAACCGAGATAGTCTGAACACGCTATCGGTATAGGTTATTGTGTTGTTTGGAAATTAGTTTATCTAAACTAGTTTAAATCACATAGATATGCCCGGGGCATATTGAGCACGACCAGTTTGTATAGAATTTACTTATACTGATCGGCGTAGTCAATTCGGTCCTAGTAATCCGTCTCTCAATCCCGAGATTGGGACGGGCGTGAGGGTTGGATATCGTGTGCTTTGATTTGCCAAAGAGTGAGGTCAATTGAGGCCAATACCCCGGTAGGTTGGGTATGCGGTGTTTAGCTTCTTACGTGCCGTTGCTAGTCGGAGTAATCCACGTACCGGTTCGCCGGGTTGATGGTGCTCCCGAGATGAGCTCGTAAGGTCTATTATACTAAACTCGGCCGGTGAACTTTATGTTCGGTATAATAAAAGGACGAGTGGTACTAATCACGAAAACCAAGAAGTCGGTGAATTAATTTGTCAGTACATTGATAAACCGACGAGCACTAGATCTTTAATGTGGGGAGATAGAATAAAATATAATGGCGCGATGTAAAGTCATTTTCGAGCGGTAGTTCCATAATTGGTCCGATCGTGGTACGACCGATTATGCATTTGACTAATCAACAAGGTAAATTCATTAATCCAAAAGGTTTAATTAATATTTAATCGACAAAGTGAATTTAGAAATTAATTCTATTTTGAATTAATTAATTCTAAGGGTTTGATTAAATTAAATTAACAAAGTGGGTTAAATAAATTAATTTAAATGGGTCGATTGGAGTTGATTATATTGGAACTAGGCATGCATAATTTCCTAAATTATGCTACGGAATAGCCTAAATTCTAAGAGGATCGGGTCTTACCCTTGAAGCATAATCGGTTGTGCAGTCTCCTGGCTCCTCTGAGAAGATGGCGTTCACCAACAATTCACGTGAATTTTCTCTACGATCTTGCACCGGAGCCTATCAGAATTGGTACTAGCCCAAAAGTGCCTGTCAAAGAGAGAAAACGTTTTTCTCTGGGGAAGAGTTTTGGAAGAGCATCTATTTTTCATGGAGTCTGAGAGTGTCTGTTTTTAAAATCTTTTAAGACGTGTTTAAAACCAATTTTTCTAAAAAAACTCTCAACCACCAGATACTTCTCTGATTTGAGAAGTATCTGTTTATAATAATTAATAATAATTATTATTTACTGAGTTGGGTTTAACCAACACCATGGATCAACCCATTGATCCATGGATCAGGCTGATGGGTCAAGAACCTTAATTCACAATTAGGTCCCTTGATTTGTCAGCCCAATTCAATTCTTCCTAGGTAATTAATTAACTCTTAATTAATACCATAATACTCTTCAATAATATTTAATTAAACTATTTAATTAAATATTATCAATTTAAGTATAACTCTTATACTTAAAACCAGGCAAATTAATTCTGAATCATCGAACTCACTTATGTGGGATCCTGTAGGCCCATTCTAAATTGAAAATGAATAAATTAATCTCATTAATTAATCCATAAATCATTACTGGTCTCTAGCAAGACATAATGACTACACAATTCAGAACGGAGGGTCGAATGGTGATTCAACACAACCTTTCGAGTATACTACGTAATGTCCTCTACACTGATATCCAGTTTAGCATAAGGCATGAAACCAATCATCCTTATATAGCTAAACGTTTTATTGATCTCTTAGTGACACTGAACTTAATCAAGCAAATTATAACCCTTATCATTTCTTGGGCACGGCCATGCACTTCTCAGTTCACTATCAAGCGGCCAAGATATCATCTCTCATTTAAGAGAGACTTGTAGTCCCATCACATCACCTACATACCTTAGCGTGACTCATAGTGCACCCAATAATACCCGTACTTGGCAACCTGTTATGGTCCCGTTAGGCATATGTCAAAGCACACTCTAATTCATCTAAGACTGTGCAGTGATTTCTGGTCTAAGGATCCTCGTACGAGTACTATTCGAAAGAATCACTCATGATCTAACAGTCTATGGAGTGTTTCTTTTGGCAGATCGATTTCATGAAATTCAATATGCACAAGAATATAATTTCATGAAATTAACTCATCAGATAAATAATCAATCAAACGACAAATATCTTATTTACATAAATAACCCATAAAGTTTATTTACATAAATAGCCCTCATAAGGGCACATACACCAACAATCTCCCACTTGCCTGTTGAAGGGCTATGTCCTAAACTGTTTAAGACCAAGCACTATTACATGTCTATCAAACTTTGACTGCGATAGAGCTTTTGTGAGAGGATTTGCTACATTGTCGTCTGACCCTATTTTGCACACTTTCACATCTCCTCGATCAATGATCTCTCGGATGAGGTGAAACCTTCTAAGTATATGTTTGGTTTTCTGGTGTGACCGAGGCTCATTAGCTTGTGCGATGGCCCCGTTATTGTCACAGAAAAGTTCTATCGGATTTTGGATACTCGGTATCACTCCGATGTCTGACACGAACTTTATCAACCAAACAGCTTCCTTTGCAGCATCTGATGCAGCAATGTACTCAGACTCTATTGTAGAATCGGCTGTTGTATCTTGCTTTGAGCTTTTCCAACTTATTGCACCGCCATTCAGACTAAACACGTAGCCTGATTGTAACTTCATGTCATCTTGATCTGTTTGGAAAGCAGCATCAGCGTAACCTTGTACAATGAGCTGTTCTTGTCCTCCATACACTAGCATTAATCCTTTAGTTCTTCGTAAGTACTTTAGGATTACTTTGACTGCAGTCCAATGATCCATTCCATGATCTTGTTGGTATCTGCTAGTCATGCTCAGTGCATGTGCGACATCCGGGCGGGTACACAACATGGCATACATGATAGATCCAATTGCCGAAGCATATGGAACTCTACTCATTGTATCCCTCTCATCTCTTGTTGAAGGACCTTGGTTCTTCTTCAAGAGAAGGCCATGTCTGAATGGTACCATACCATTCTTAGAGTTAGACATATTGAACCTCTTCAATATTTTGTCTATGTACCCTTCTTGACTTAGTCCTAAAAGCCTCTTTGATCTATCTCTATAGATTTTGATACCCAGTATCATTTCAGCTTCTCCTAAGTCTTTCATAGAAAATACACTCCCCAACCATTGTTTGATATCCACTTGTAATCGACAACCTTTGCCTGAACAGGAGGATCAATCAAAGTCCATACTTTATTGTCCCTCATGGATTGCATTTCAGATTTCATTGCTTGTAGCCATTTATCTGAATCTGGACTTTCTAAAACCTGTTTGTAGTTCACGGGCTTATTAAAGTCCACCAAGATCAAATCTTAATCGCCAATCATGAGAAATCCGTATCTCTCGGGTTCATGACGAGATCTATTAGACCTTCTAGGTTCTTGTGTTGTTGACTCAGGCTGCTCATCTTCATGAGTTCCCATGTCAACTTCCATCTGAGTTTCTGTAGATCGTTCTACATTCTCTTGTGGTTCTGGAACTTCTCCGAGTTCTATTCTACTCCCACTATCTTTCTTGTAGAGAAAATCTTTCTCTAAGAAAGTGACACCTCGAGCAACAAACACTTTGTTCTCAGTTGGATTGTACAATTGATATCCTTTCGTTTCCTTAGGATATCCCATAAACAGGCATTTGTCAGTTTTAGGTTTAAGCTTACTACTTTGTAAACGCTTTACATGAGCTTGACAACCCCAAACTCGTAGATATGATATATATGGTTTTTGACCCATCCACATCTCATATGGAGTCTTACCTACTGCCTTATATGGAATACGATTTAGTAAGTAGGCTGCTGAAAGGAGGGCATAACCCCAAAAGGACATAGGGAGAGTCGCTTGGCCCATCATAGATCGAACCATATCTAATAAGGTCCGATTCCTCCTCTCGGATACACCATTCCATTGAGGTGTTCCTGGTGGAGTCAGCTGTGAAACAATTCCACACTGTTTTAGATAGCCATCAAACTCATCACTAAGGTATTCACCTCCCCGATCGGAGCGAATAGCCTTAATCCTTATATTTAACTGATCTTCTACTTCATTTTTAAACTCTTTGAACTTTTCAAAAGTTTCAATTTTATACCTCATTAAGTAGACATAACCATATCTACTATAGTCATCGGTAAAAATCACGAAGTATTCAAATCCACCTCTGGCTTGTGTGCTCATTAGTCCACATACATCTGTATGTATTAGAGCCAATAGCTCACTAGTCCTCTCGCATTTCTTGTTGAAAGGACTCTTCGTCATTTTGCCTTGCAAACAGGGTTCACATGTGTCATATGATTCGAAATCAAATGACCCAAGCACTCCATCCTTATGAAGTCTCTGAACTCGCTTCTCATTTGCATGGCCTAAACGACAATGCCACAGATATGTTGGGCTTAAATCAGATTGAACTAATTTGGCTTTCTTTTCAATGTTATAAACCGGTTTCTCTTGGGTCAAATCCAAGATATATAGGCCATTGCACAAATTTGCAACTCCGTATAAAACATCTTTTTGATATAAAGACAACGATTTATTACCAATAATAAAACGAAATCCTTTAATATCCAAGCAAGAAATTGAAATAATATTCCTACTCATAGTAGGTACATAATAACAATTCTCTAAAACAATGTTTAAACCGGAAGGCAAATACAAAGTGTAATCTCCAACTTCAACAGCTGTAACTCTTGCCCCGTTGCCCACTCAGAGATCTACTTCGCCTTTCTTTGTCATCCTTCTATTTCTCAGTCCCTGCACATTAGCACAAATGTGAGCCCCACATCCGGTATCTAATACCCATGAGGTGGACATAAAAAGATTAATTTCAATAACAAAGATACCTGAAGCCGAAGGATTCTGTTTCTTCTCTTCAAGAAACAGCTTGCAGTTTCTTCTCCAATGACCTTTCTGATTGCAATGGAAACATACAGCGTCCTTCTGAGCATTTTTCTTAGTAGGAGGAGTTTAAGGCTGAGCCTTAGGGGCAGTCTTACTGTGAGGCTTCTTGTTTTCAGCAACTTTTGCCTTGCCTTTAAACTTTCTCTTGGTGCCCTTACCTTTTTCTACAACAAGTACTGGCGTTGCCTTCCAAAGGGTTTGCTCAGTATTTTTAAGTATTCCATGGAGCTCAAGAATCGTCCTCTCCATGTTATGCATGTTGTAGTTCACCACAAAGTCATTGTAATCATCAGGTAGTGAATCCAAGATGATGTCAATGGCTAACTCTCTAGCAAGAGGTGCATTTAATCTCTCAAGGGTATCAATATACCCCTTCATCTTGATCAAATGCGTGCTTACTGACGAACCCTTCGCCATTTTGCACGTGATCAATGCTTTTATCGTAATGAACCTTTCGTTACGGGCTTGTTCATGAAACATTTCCGTTTGTGACACATAAATTTGGAACACTTCCGAATTCATGAATTGTTTCTGAAGCTCGCCTGACATAGTCGAGAGCATCAGACATGTCACGTCGTCGGAATCGCTTTTCAGCTTTTCCCATGCTCGTTGAACAGCAGCCGTAGAATTTACAGGTGGTTCAGGTAAAGCAGCATCTAAGATATTTAGCTTCCTTTCTTGTTTGAGAACAATTCTCAAGTTTCTTTCCCAATCTAAAAAGTTTGGACCAACAAGTTTTTCTTTGTCCAAAATACTTCTTAGAGTGAGATTAGATGTATTAGTGCTAGTAGATGCCATTTCTACAAAAGAAAGATGCAAAACATTAGAATGAGTTTTAAAATATTTTCCACAATAGCCAAAATTGAAATCCCAAACAATTTTGTGTTGGTGCTAGATTGTGGGCCGAAAATCCACAAAGAGTCAACCCCAGTCTTGCTTTGGCAAGTATCGTAGGGATTGGGCTCTTTTGGTAGGCAACGTTCAAATCACATCCCTATGTAATTTAACGATTTCCAATTACATCACTATGCAACTTTTCGGTGATAGGATGAACATTCCAAATGTTTGACACCATCCTATCTTTGCAAAATTAATCCCTAGTCAACTTATCGGGTCAAGCTAGGATTAATTTTCCCAAGTTAAACCATCCCTCAAGGCATCACATCAATCGATACCCACACAGTTTTTCCATAACAAGTGGTAGTGATAAAGTTGAGCATCTAATACCCAAACAGTTTTTCCACTCATTGATGGTAGTGATAAAGTTGGGCACCTATTATGTGACAACTCGCCGCACAAAGAAAACCTGAGGCCCTTGGGCTCTCCAAGTCCACAGACGTTCGACGCTCTGGCGGGCCCCCAAGTATGGAAGCATAATCAACTCTGGTTTTTGGGATTTTAGTTTGATCGGCTTAACATGCATTGTCGTTTTCATTCATTCACAAAACATAAAATAAAATTGCGTAAATGCGATGAATTGGGCTCTAATCTATTACAGGGCCTTTAAAAAAAAAAAAAACTTCTTTTGGGCCTCCATTTTTGGGCTTCCGTTCCTGGGCTCCACCATGGACTCCTTCGGAACCTCCTTTTGGGCCTAACTATTACATAATTATTTAATAGGCACGCAGACCCAATATTAAAATGGCTCGCAGGCCCAAAAATTTAAATAATAAATTTTAAGCCAAATTCATACATATAAAAACACACAAATGCATATGCTTCATACAAGCCAATTTTAATTAAGCCGAATCATTTAAGTAGGGATTGTGTAACTCTTACACTATTAAAATTGATCGTGTCATGATCAATTTTAATCAATCCCATGTTCATTCATTTTAATCGAATGATGCATGAACATACCAATAATGCGTGCAATTATTTAAACTCTTTAAATAAATAACACATTATTTGGAAAATGAATAAATAAATAAATAATATAATAATTAATTAACTAATCTTATTAATTAATTATTTATTTATTTATTCATTTAATTATCTAATTTTATTAAGATAATTTTTCTAATTTTAAAATTTAAATATTTCTCATGATCCTAAGCTCATTAAGATAATTATTCAAAATTCTAAATTTTAAATTTCTATAGGATAAGAATTAAATCTAAATCTAATCCTATCTTATCGTAATTTAAAATCTGATAATATCTTTTAATTTATCCTAAATTATAAATTAAAATATTATCAAATTTTAAAATTCAGAAAATTAAGGTTTTCTGAAAATTTTGAGGCCAATCTGTAATTTCACAAAATTCTCGGGCTAGGGTTTTAAAGATTAAAAGTTCTGGGGTTGTTTTGCAAATTTTAAAACAATTTTTTAAACGCTGGCAATTTCGGGATTTTGGAGTGCGGCGGGGGCAATTTGGTCATTTCTGTCAAATTAGGGCACCAGCCCCCGCCGCCTCCTATCTTCTTCCCCGATTCACTGCCGACGTCTCTTCTTCGATTTTTCGGCGAACGCTTCGCCTCTTCCGGTGCTGTTCACAGCGCCGAACGTCGCCTCTTCGCCCCGGTCTGACCCCGATCAAATCGAAGTCGACCTTGGCGACTCATCGAACGACGAAGGAAAACCCGCGACCGGACTTCGAAAACTCCGTCGGCGCAAGGAACCCGACGCAACCGATTTCCATCACTCCGTTTCCCCATGGCGCGAGGAACATTTCCCCGGCATCCAAACCTGCAAACAGCTTTCAAAAACCCCAAAACAAAAAATTCTTCCCGGCGAAGCGGGTTTGTCAAACCCAGAAAAATTTTTCCAAAAAACAAACCATTCAACAAATGTTTTGAAATGAAACAAGCCCGAAATAGTTTCCCATGAAGGAAAGAACAACATGCACAAAAAATTCAGTCCAAAAAAACCCAATTTTTGAGCAATTCGCGTTTTTCCGGCGAACTTCCGGCCGGCTGGAACACTATTCCGGCGACATTTCCCAGAAAACGGCAACATTCCAGCATATTATGTTTTTTTTTCTTCAAACATTTTTCAAGAAGAAAAAAACTTATACCCGGTTCTAAACTCCTTTTTGTTTCAATTAAAACATTTTAATTAAAACAAAATTAACCTATGGCTCTGATACCACTGTTGGAACTAGGCATGCATAATTTCCTAAATTATGCTACGGAATAGCCTAAATTCTAAGAGGATTGGGTCTTACCCTTGAAGCGTAATCGGTTGTGCAGTCGCCTGGCTCCTCTGAGAAGATGGCGTTCACCAACAATTCACGTGAATTGTCTCTACAATCTTGCACCGGAGCCTATCAGAATTGGTGCTAGCCCAAAAGTGCCTGTCAAAGAGAGAAAACGTTTTTCTCTGGGGAAGAGTTTTGGAAGAGCGTTTATTTTTCTTGGAGTCTGAGAGTGTCTGTTTTTAAAATCTTTTAAAACGTGTTTAAAACCAATTTTTCTAAAAAATCTCTCAACCACCAGATACTTCTCTGATTTGAGAAGTATCTGTTTATAATAATTAATAATAATTATTATTTATGGAGTTGGGTTTAACCAACACCATGGATCAACCCATTGATCCATGGATCAGGCTGATGGGTCAAGAACCTTAATTCACAATTAGGTCCCTTGATTTGTCAGCCCAATTCAATTCTTCCTATGTAATTAATTAACTCTTAACTAATACCATAATACTCTTCAATAATATTTAATTAAACTATTTAATTAAATATTATCAATTTAAGTATAACTCTTATACTTAAAACTAGGCAAATTAATTCTGAATCATCGAACTCACTTATGTGCAATCCTGTAGGCCCATTCCAAATTGACAATGAATAAATTAATCTCATTAATTAATCCATAAATCATTACTGGTATCTAGCAAGACATAATGACTACACAATTCAGAACGGAGGGTCGAATGGTGATTCAACACAACCTTCCGAGTATACTACGTAATGTTCTCTACACTGATATCCAGTTTAGCATAAGGCATGGAACCAATCATCCTTCTATAGCTAAACGTTTTACTTGATCTCTTAGTGACACTAAACTTAATCAAGCAAATGATAACCCTTATCATTTCTTGGGCACGGCCATGCACTTCTCAGTTCACTGTCAAGCGGCCAAGATATCATCTCTCATTTAAGAGAGACTTGTAGTCCCATCACTTCACCTACACACCTTAGCGTGACTTATAGTGCACCCAATAATACCCGTACATGGCAACCTGTTACGGTCCCGTTAGGCATATGTCACAGCACACTCTAATTCACCTAAGACTATGCAGTGATTTCTGGTCTAAGGATCCTCGTACGAGTACTACTCAAAAGAATCACTCATGATCTAACAGTCCATGGAGTGTTTCTTTTGGCGGATCGATTTCATGAAATTCAATATGCACAAGAATATAATTTCATGAAATTAACTCATCAGATAAATAATCAATCAAACGACAAATATCTTATTTACATAAATAACCCACAAAGTTTATTTACATAAATAGCCCTCATAAGGGCACATACACCAATAGATTAGTCGGGAAGACTTAGCGGTCAACAAAAGTCAAATTAAAAGGCCTAACTCGAGAGCCCATTAGGTCTCCAATCGAGCTCCTATAAATAGAAGACTGGAAGCCCAAGAAAAATAAGGAAGTCTTGCAAGACATTTCATTCTTGCTTGCTTGAGTGAAAAGGTTTAAGAGAGAGAATTTTTCTTCAAGAATTTTCTCTCAAAAACAAACAAGATTTTTCACTTCCTCTAGATTGGATTCAAACTAAAGATCACAACTTTCATTTGAGATTTATTCTGCCCGGTCTTCAGTTCTATTTTCGTGCAGAAAAATCTGCTGCTGCCGAGGGTTTTCTCCAAAATCGCGAGCAGGTCTTCAAGCCACGATCAGTTTTATTTTCCTGCTGCCGATTTCGCTGCTCCCTGCTGCGTTTGATTCGGCTCAAGTCTCGTTGATCTCTCCTTGGTGATCCGAGGTTTGGGCTGTCTAGATCACGAGTGGGTAGTTTGATTTTTGGTAGAAGGAGTGGTGGGTCAAGTTAGTGATCAGTTTTTGGTTTGTTTTGAGTCCGATTAGAGAGATTTCCTTGTGGGCTAAGCAAGTAGAATTCGATAGATTATTGCCCACGCAATATTCGAAGTTTCTACGGAGATATCGATTGGATTTCTATTGGAATCGGAACAAAGAATTGGTTTTTCTTTAAGCAAGGGACTTCGCTTCAAAAGGTAGTATCTTTAAATTCTGCTTTTATTAAAGATCGAATCTTTTGTGTCCCGATTAATAAATTAAATAAGTATAAGCCTAGATCCGTTCATGGGTAAACTAATTTGAGCCTGAGCTTGGTCGAAAGCTTCCGATTCTGGAATGCATTGCACAAAACTGAGGTTTTCGATTTAGTCCGAGCTTGTTCAGTTTTCCTTCAAATAGGTTGTTCAGGTAAAGAAGCGTCTAAGATATTCAACTTCCTTTCTTGTTTGAGAACTATTCTCAGGTTTCTATCCCAATCCAAAAAGTTTGAACCAACAAGTTTTTCTTTGTCCAAAATACTTCTTTGAGTGAGATTTGAAGTGACATTAGTGCTAGAAGATTCCATTTCTACAAAAGATAATTGCAAAATATTAGAATGAGTTTTGAAAAATTATTTTCTACAATAGCCAAAATTGAAATCCCTAACAATTTTGTGTTGGTGCTAGATTGTGGGCCAAAAATCCACAAAGAGTCAACCCCAGTCTTGCTTTGGCAAGTTTCGTAGGGATCGGGCTCTTTTGGTAGGCAACATTCAAATCACATTCCATGTAATCTAACGCTTTCCAATTGCATACCATGCAACTTTTCGGTGATAGGATGAACATTCCAAATGTTTGACACCATCCTATCTTTGCAAAATTAATCCCTAGTCAACTTATCGGGTCAAGCTAGGATTAATTTTCCCAAGTTAAACCATCCCTCAAGGCATCACATCAATAGACACCCACACAGTTTTTCCATAACAAGTGGTAGTGATAAAGTTGAGCATCTAATACCCAAATAGTTTTTCCACTCATTAATGGTAGTGATAAAGTTGGGCACTATTATGTAACAACCCGCCGCATGAAGAAAACCTGAGGCCCTTGGGCTCTCCAAGTCTATCAGACGTTCGACACTCAAGCGGGCCCTCAAGTATGGAAGCAAAATCTTGGGTTTTTGGGATTTAAGTTTGATCGGCTTAACATGCATTTTCGTTTATCATTCATTTGCATAAATAAAAGAATGAATTAAAGCGATGATTTGGGCTCTAGTCTATTACAGGGCCTTTTAAAATCTTCATATTTGGGCATCCGCTTCTGGGCTCCACCATGGACTCCTCTTGGAACCTCCTTTTGGACCTAACTATTACATGAATGATTTTTATAGGCACGCAGGCCCAAATTTAAAATTGGCTCTCAGGCCCCAACTTTTAAAATGTTAAAATTAAAAGCCCAATTCATGCTTTGAAACACATAAAATGCATATGCTCATACAAGCCTATTTTTTAATTTAAGCCGATTAATTTTAAGGATTGTGTAACTATTACAGAATTAAAATTAATCGTGTCATGATCAATTTTAATCAATCCTTCTGTTCATTCTACATTTATCCAAAATAATGCATGAACATGCTTGCATAATTATGATGCTTCAAATAAAAGTTAAACAATTTAAATAAGCATCAAGATTAAAATAAAATAAATAAATAAAAATTCAAAATTTAAATAAATTAATTAATCTAATTAATCAATTATTTATTTATTTATCTTTTCTAATTATTTTAATCTAATTAAAATAATTATTTTAAAATTTATCTAATTATATAATTAAGATAAATTTTCAAATTTAAACTTATAGGATAAAATTCTAAATTTATCTAATAAGATTATTTAATTAAAATCTTATTAAATAAAATTCAGAAAATTTTAAAATTTTAATTTTCTGAAACCTTTTGGTGCAGTTCTCTAATTTACCAAAATTCTCGGGCTTAGGGTTTTACAGGAACAAAACTGCGGGTTCATTTTGTAATTTTTAAAACATTAAAATATGGCATATTAGGGTTTCAGAGATGCGGCGAGGGCATTTCCGTAATTTTAGCCCCTAGGGCTTCAGCCACCCGCCGCCCAAAATTCTCTTTCTTCTCCGGCATGTTGACGGTCTTCTTCTCGGCGAAAAGACCCTCCTCCCGGCGTCATTGATGAACGGCGACTCTCGCCTTCATCTCTACCGGCATCGCTCTTCTTCCCGGTCAAAGAATCTTAATCAGTTCCCGAAGAAAATGATTGATTCCCGGTGAAGAATCTCGAAACGGACTTCATTTTTTTGGCGAAAAGAAGAAACCCAAAATAAAACCCGGCGACAATACCAAAATCGATTTCGGTCCGACGAAAACATCCAAACTATTTTTCGATTCCGTCTTTGAAAAAGAAAAACAAACCCCAAAGCCCTTTTCGTTTCCCCGTTTGTTCGACGGAATTTTTTTTTCAAAACCCTTCAAAATATTTCCGGCGAAAATCGAAACAAAAACAAGAATAAAATTTGTATTTTGAACCCAGATTTGAAACCCCAATTGTGTCGAAACAATTTCCGGGGCACTAAGGAATAAAACCCACAAAAGATTTGAACAAAAAAAAAATGAAAATCTTGCATGTTCGGAGTTCGTGATTTTCCGGCGAAATTCCGGCCGGTCGGCGGCACACAGTCCGGCGAGGCTCTTCAAATTAATTTCCAGAAATTTTTTTTTTCTTTTTTTGTTTTCTAAAAGCTCGATTTTTCCAAAATTTTTTTAAAATCAATTTTAATTTTAACACTAAAATTATAAGCCTAGCTATTTTACCACTGTTAGAATTTGTTTAGGCATTTAATCTAATTAAATGGCGGAATCCTAAACACTAAGGATCGGGTCTTACCCTTGAAGCGTAATCGGGTCTTACACTAAGGATCGGGTCTCCAAAATCCTTCCTCGAAGGATCCTCTACTCTCAAGCACGAAAGTCTTCACAAGTTGGTGCTAGCCGATCTTGCCTACCCAGAGAATTTTGGGAAAAAGTGTATTTTCTGATATGATTTACTACAATCATATCCCTAGGATATTTGTAGAGAATTAATTTCCAAAATCAGTATTGTAATTATCCAATTATAACTTAACTGATTTTAGTCATATTCCAAATCAATATTATTACGAAATATTATTTTACGGATTCCAAATCAGTATTTAAATAATATTTACTGATTCCAAATCAGTCTTAAATAATACCTTAATGATTTGGGTTATACACCATGCCCATGGATCAACCCATGACCCATGGATCAGGTTGATGGGTCAAGAACTTCAATTGCAATTAAGTCCCTTGATTTATCAGCTTGTCCCAATTGTTCCCAGGTAATTAATTAACTATTAAATAATACCCCAGAACTTCTCAATAATATTTAATTTAACCATTTAATTAAATCTTCTTTATTTAAGTATAACAATTATACTTATTGTAGGCAAGAATACTTATTCTGCATCATCGAACTTTCTTATGTGCGATCCTGTAGGCCCATTTCAAATTGGCAACAGATAACTCAATCTCATTGATTAATCCATAAGTCATTAGTGGTCTCTAGCAAGGCATAATGACTACCCAATTCAGAATAGAGGGTCGAATGGAGATTCAACACAACCTTTCCGAGCAAACTGCGTACGATCTTCTACATCGATATCCCGTTTAGCATAAGGCATGGAACCACCATCCTTATATAGCTAAACATTTACTTGATCTCTTAGTGACACTGAATCCATCAAGCAAATGATATCCTTATCATTCCTTGGGCATGGCCATGCACTTTTCAGTTCACTACCAAGTGGCCAAGATATCGTCTCTCACTTAAGAGAGATTTGTAGTCACATCACTTCACCTACATATCTTAGCGTGAATCATAGTGTACCCAATCCTACCCATACTTGGCAACCTGTTATGGCCCCGTTAGGCGTAGGTCAAAGCACACCACAATTCATCTAAGACCATGTAGTGATTCCTGGTCTAAGGATCCTAGTACCAGTACTACTCAAAAGAATCACTCATGATCTAATTAGTCCATAGACTGTTTCTTTTGGCGGATCAATTTCATGAATTTAAATATGCACAAGGATATTACTATCATGAAATTAACTCATTTGATAAACAATCAATCAAGCGACAAATGTCTTATTTATATAAATACCCTCAAAGTATATTTACATAAATACCCCTCATTAGGGCACATTCACCAACAAATGTCCTTGTGCATGTGCCCTAGTGAGGGCTATTTATGTAAATATACTTTGAGGGTATTTATATAAATAAGATATTTTTCGCTTGATTGATTGTTTATCAAATGAGTTAATTTCATGATAGTAATATCCTTGTGCATATTTAAATTCATGAAATCGATCCGCCAAAAGAAACACTCCATGGACTAATTAGATCATGAGTGATTCTTTTGAGTAGTACTGGTACTAGGATCCTAAGACCAGAAATCACTATATGGTCTTAGATGAATTGTGGTGTGCTTTGACATACGCCTAACGGGGCCGTAACAGGTTGCCAAGTATGGGTATGATTGGGTACACTATGATTCATGCTAAGATATGTAGGTGAAGTGATGGGACTACAAATCTCTCTTAAGTGAGAGATGATATCTTGGCCACTAGATAGTGAACTGAAAGTGCATGGCCATGCCCAAGGAATGATAGGATATCATTTGCTTGATGGATTCAGTGTCACTAAGAGATCAAGTAAACGTTTAGCTACATAAGGATGATGGTTCCATGCCTTATGCTAAACTGGATATCGATGTAGAGAATCGTACGCAGTTTGCTCGGAAAGGTTGTGTTGAATCTCCATTCGACCCTCCATTCTGAATTGGGTAGTCATTATGTCTTGCTAGAGACCACTAATGACTTATGAATTAATCAATGAGATTGACTTATCCGTTGCCAATTTGGAATGGGCCTACAGGATCGCACATAAGAAAGTTCAATGATGCAGAATAAGGATTCTTGCCTACAATAAGTATAATTGTCATACTTAAATAAATAAGATTTAATTAAATGGTTTAATTAAATATTATTGGAAAATTCTATGGTATTAATTAATAGTTAATTAATTACCTGAGAACAATTGGGATGGGCTGATAAATCAAGGGACTTAACTGCAATTGAAGTTCTTGACCTATCAGTCTAATCCATGGGTCATGGGTTGATCCATGGGCTTGGTGTATAACCCAAATCATTAAAGTATTATTTAAAGCTGATTTGGAATTGGTAAATATTATTTAAATACTGACTTGGAATCAGTTAAATAATATTTGGTAATAATACTGATTTGGAATATTACTAAAATCAGTTAAGTTATAATTGGATAATTACAATACTGATTTTGGAAATTAATTCTCTACAAATATCCTAGGGATATAATTGTAGGATGATGATTTTGAATTATTCTCTCATCAGACAAAATACACAGGATTTCCCAAAATTCTCTTGGTAGGCAAGATTGGCTAGCTCCAACCTGCGAAGGCTTTCGTGCTTGAGAGTAGAGGATCCTTCAAGGAAGGATTTTGGAGACAACAAAACGCCATCTTCTCAGAGGAGCCAGGCGACGTGCGCAACCGATTACGCTTCAAGGGTAAGACCCGATCCTTAGTGTTTAGGATTCCGCCGTTTAATTAGATTAAACGCCTAAACAATTCCCAACACGAATTGACTACGCCATTCATTACAAGTCAATTATATCCAAACTGGTCGTGCTCAATATGCCCCGGGCATATCCGTGTGATTTTAATTAGACTAGATAAACTAATTTCCTAACCACACAATAACCTATATCGATAGTATGTTCAGACTATCTCAGTTACGAGCATACTCTTTATATATCAATACTTTAATCAATAACGGTATCTACTGTGTCTTTCCACACCCCGTTATCTAGTTCTATGATATAATGAAACAATTTAATATTGAAATAAAATGATATGTCAACTATGGAGATTAGTTGTTGATACAAGCCATAACTTTTCCGTATTCAAAACTAACAATCTCCCACTAATACTCAAAGTTATGCTAAGAAGTACAAAAACTGTCCAACCAACTATTATACTACCGTCATAATGAAATCTACATAACACTTTTAAGCTCACTCATATGGTTCCCTCAAGAATCTTACTCCCATTCCCTCCATATGTCTCAAAGACCTTTGGGGTCAATGGCTTTGTTAAAGGATCTACAAGGTTGTCATCTGATGCTATCTTGGCCACGGTCATGTCTCCCCTTTTTACGATCTCTCGTATCCGGTGGTACTTGCGCTCTATGTGTTTACTCACATTGTGGGCTCGTAGTTCCCTTGAGTTATCAACTGCACCATTGTTATCACAATAAACTGTTATAGACCTAGGCAACTAAGGAACCACATCTAAGTCCACCAGGAAGTTCCGGAGCCATACAGCTTCTTTCGCTGCCTCTGATACGGCAACGTACTCAGCCTCCATGGTGGAGTCTGCTATGCATTTCTGCTTGACACTCCACATACTATGATCTACCTCCAATAGTAAACACAAACACAGAGGTAAATTTACTCTTGTCTAAATCACCATGAAAGTCCGAATCTGTGTAACCCAATGGTACAAGCTCCTCTGCTCCATAAACTATGACATAATCTCTCGTCCCGCGAAAGTACTTGAGAATGTATTTTAATGCCTCCCAATGACCCTTCCTAGGGTTACTCTGATATCTGCTAACCATGCCAACGACAAAGAAAATATCAGGGCTCGTGCATAACATAGCATACACGAGGCTACCCACTGCAGAAATATAGGTACCGCCTACATGGCATCTATCTCCTCAGCTGTCTTGGGACACTGCTCCTCTGATAGATGCACTCCATGCCTGAAAGGTAGTGAACCCCTCTTGGAGTTCTGCATGTAAAAACGGGCCAGAATTGTGTCTATGTAGAATGCCTGGGAGAGAGTCAAAGAATGTCTCATACGATCTTGAATAATCTTGATCCCAAAGATATGTCCAGCCTCTCCCAAATCCTTCATGTCAAACTGCCTGGACAACCATGCCTTTACGTCTAACAACACCTTCTTACCAACACCTTCTTACTGATGCCATCTACGTAGAGTACAAGGAACACCCCCATATCACCATCACGCCTGCGATATACACACTGCTCATAAGACTGGATAACCTCATCAAAATAGATGTTCCAAGATCTGAATGCTTGCTTAAGTCCATAAATGGACCTCTTAAGCCCGCATACCTTATGCTCTTGGCCCTAAACAATGAAACCCTCTAGTTGCTGCATAAAGATGGTATCATCAAGACTTCCATCTGCCAAATCTCATAGTCCATATGAGTAGCTATGGCCAAGAGAATCCGGATCAACTTAAGCATAGCTACCGGGGAAAAGGTCTTCTCAAAATCGATACCCTCTTTCTAAGTATAACCCTTTGCCACAAGCCTAGCCTTGAAGGTCTCAACCCTCCCATCAGATCCTCTCTTTCGCTTGTAAACCCATTTGCACCCAATAGGCTGAAACCCATCAGGAAGGTCTACCAGCTCCAAGAACTGATTTGAGTCCATAGAACCCATCTCAGCAATCATCGCTCTCTGCCAAGAATCTGCATCTTTATCCTTGAGAGCCTCATTGTAGCTAAATGGGTCTGGTTCAAGAGGCTAAGGATAAAGTCCGAAGACTCACCCAAACCCATATACCTCTCGGACTGTCTGACAACCCTCATTCTACGACGAGGCGTAGCATATGCAAGAACATCATCAGTGATAGTATGTGCAGTCTCTTGTGGTGTGTGTTCCTGTACTGGTGCATCTGGAATAATGGATTGTCTTCTAAGCTCTTCTAACGCTACCTTACTGCTTGCTTGTGATCTAAAACATAGTCCTCCTCAAGAAATCTAACATTGGTGTTGATCACCACTTTCTGATCCTGAGAACTATAAAATAGACCACCTTTCGTTCCTTTGGGGTAGCCTACAAACATCATTGCCTTTGATCTCGAACCTAACTTACCTGCATCTGCCTCGAACATATGTGCTGGACAACCCCAAATCCTGAGATGTCTCAGACTAGGCTTTCGCCCAGTCCATAACTCTAGGGGTGTCGTACGCATATATTTAGATGGCACGAGATTAAGGAGATAACACACTGTCTCTAAGGTATAACCCCAAAATGAGGTAGGAAACTCACTATAACTCATCATCGATCTAACCATATCCAAAAGAGTCTTATTCCTCCTCTCTGCCACACCATTCTGCTGGGGTGTGCTAGGTGCAGACAACTGGGACTGAATACCCACCTCCGATAAATAGGACCTAAATTCACTAGAGAGGTATTCGCCACCGTGATCAGATCATAGGGTCTTGATACTCTTACCCAGATGGTTCTCCACCTCAGCCTTAAACTCTTTGAACTTGCCAAAGCATTCAGACTTGTAGCGCATTAGGTATATATATCCATATCTAGAGTAATCATCTGTGAATGTCACGAAATTCTCATAACCACATCTATCTTGAACTGACATAGGCCCATACAAGTCAGAACGAATTAACTCTAAAACCTCTTTGGCCTTATACCCCTTTGCCTTCAAATGCCTCTTGGTCATATTACCCTCCAAGCAGGACTCACAGGTAGGAAAATTGTCAATATCTAATGGATTCAAAGACCTATCATTGACAAACCTTTGAATCCTACTAAGGTTAATGTGACGTAGTCTTAGGTGCCAAAGATAAGTTTGATTCAAAGGGGAAGACTCTTTTCTCTTACTATGATTCAGTGATGAGTTACTAGTTTCTGTGATTTACACAACTGGGGAGTTTGTCTTAATTAAAAACAGATTGTAAACTAATGTACCGGAACATATAAGCCTCTGGTTTTTTCTAATAAAAACATAATTATCAGAAAAAACACATTTATAACCATCCAATAAAAGTTTAGAAACTGAAAGTAAATTCTTCCAAAAACTGGGTACATATAGAAAATCTCTTAAATGTAAAATAGAGTCTGAAAAATAAAGACATAAATCTCCCACTGCAACAACAGAAGCTCTGGTAGTATCCCTAAGGTATAACTGCAACTCTCCCTCTCTATGCAGCCTAGTCACTTGGAACCCATGCAAAGAATTACAAATGTGAGTAGTGGCTCCTGAATCCACACACCAAGTATTCGTGGGAATCGCCACTAAACACGTCTCAGTAACTAGGGAAAATTTGCACATACCTCGAGGCTTTTGGCAATCCTTTTACTAATTTCCCGTCTTACTACATCTGAAGCACTTGCCTTTCAACTTATGCTTCTTGGCAATGCCCGCCTTGGGTCCATGATCATCTGCTCCAACTTTCTGGCTTCTCTTCCTATTATGCTTCCTGCCTTTGGGCCCAGCAGAGGAACCTGAGGGACCAACAGTAGCCAAGGCTTGCTTCTTCTCTGCGAAGATGCCCTCAGCAGACACCAATGCATTCATGAGCTCGGTAAGTGAATATGAGAACTTTCCCATATTGTAATTCAACCGAAACTGCTCAAAACTGGGGGGCAAGCTCTGGAGGATGATATCGACCTGGGTCTCCCCATCAATGTCACCTCCCAATACCTCAATCTCATTGATGCAGCTCATCATGTCCAATACGTGACCCCTCACTGAGGTGCCTTCAGCCATCCCAGCATTCATGAGTTTTCTCACAGCTGACTGCTTAGCTACCTTGCCCTGATGTCCAAACATCTCCTTGAGGTTGAACATCATATCATAGGCTGAGGTAAACAACTGATGTTGGTGCTACAGTACACTCGACATAGAAGCCAAGATGTAGCACCGGTCATCTCATCAGCCTTCTACCACCTCGTATATGGCTCTCGCTGCTCAGGGATGGCTTCATCGCTGGGCTTAGGGAGGTACTCCTTAGTGAGCACGTATTTGTAACCCTCAGTGGTCGGGACAATGTCCAGGTTACATTTCCAGTCAACGTAATTAGGACACGTAAGTTTATTCTGATTCAGTATGATAGCTAGCGTGTTGAATGACATATCAACAACTTTAAAATAAACAGTCAAGTTTCAGTATACTTTCTAAAAAATATTGATATCTTCAAAACAGTAATTCTCCTATCGACATCTCTCACACCGAGATTTGTTAGTTTTGAATACAGAAAAACTATGGCTTGTATCAAAAACTAATATTCACAGATTACATATCCTTTTTATCAGTATTAAATTGTTCCAATATATCATGGAACTAGATAACGGGGTGTGGAAGACACAGTAGATACTGTTATTGGTTAAAGTATTGATATATAAAAAGTATGCTCGTAACTGAGATAGTCTGAACATACTATCAGTATAGGTTATCGTGTGGTTTGGAAATTAGTTTATCTAGACTAATTAAATCACACGGATATGCCTGGGGTATATTGAGCACGACCAGTTTGGATAGAACTGACTTGTACTGATCGTCGTAGTCAATTTGGTCCTAGAATTCAGTCTCTCAATCCCGAGATTGGGACGGGCGTGAGAGTTGGATATTGTATGCTTTGATTTGCCAAAGAGTGCGGTCAATTTAGGCCTATACCTCGGTAGGTTAGGTATGCGGTGTTTAGCTTCTTCCATGTCGTTGCTAGTCGGAAGAATCCACGTACCGATTCGCCAGGTTGATGGTGCTCCCGAGATGAGTTCGTAAGGTTTATTATACTAAACCCGACCGGTGGACTTTATGTCAGGTATAATAAGAAGGTCGAGTGGTACTAATCTCGGATACCATGAAGTCGGTAAATTAGTTTGTCAGTAAATTGATAAATCGACGAGCACTAGATCTTTAATGTGGGGACATAGAAGAAAATATAGTGGCGCGATGTAAAGTCATTTTTGAGCTGTAGTTCCATAGTTAGTCTGATAGTGGTACGACCAATTATATATTTGACTAATCGACAAAGTGAATTAATTAATCCTAAAGGTTTAATTAATATTTAATTGACAAAGTGGATTAAGAAATTAATTCTATATGAATTAATTAATCCTAAGGGTTCAATTATATTAAATTAACGAAGTGGGTTAAGAAATTAATTCGAATAGGTCGATTGGAGTTGATTAGTCTAGGAAAGACTAAGCGGTCAACCAAAGTCAAATTAAAATGCCAAACTCAAAAGCCCGTTAGGTCTCCATTAGAGCTCCCTATAAATAAAACCTTAAGGCCAAAGAAACATTAAGGAAGTCTTGCAAGACAACTCTTGCTTTATTGAGTGAGAAAGTTCTAGAGAGAGAATTCCTCCGTCTTCAAGAATTCTTTCTCAAAAATGAACTAGATTTCTCGCTTGCTTGAAGATTGGATTCAGCCCAAATAGATTAAACACATAAGTGCTGCCCAGATTTTTTTTTCGGCCAGTTTTTCCAATTTTTCACCCAAGCTGCCCAGCCTTGTTCTTCGGTTTTCATGGAGTAAAAATCCAATCTTTGCGCGTTTGATTTGGCCTTTTCATTGTGTTGATCTCTCTTTTGGTGATCCATGATGTGGGCTGTCGAGATCATGGCAAAGAAATAATTTTAAGTTCGATTTTGGTGATGTACTTTTCGTGGGCAGCAGCAGTTTTGGCGAAAAGGGGCAGCAGTTTAATCGGATCCTTTGGGCAGTTTTGAATCCGATTTTTGAGAGACTTTCTTGTAGGTTTTCATGGGCTTTGTGACTACACTTGGATAGATTATTTCCCACGCAATATTCAAATTTTTCATGGAGTCATCTATTCGATTTCGGTGGTAATCGCTAGGAAATATTTGGTCTTTCTTATTGTGTTGGACTTCGCTTCAAAGGTATAACCTTTAATCCTTCCGCTTATATTTAAAGGTTTAATATTTATGCGTTAGATGTCGATTTAATAAATTAAATAAGTATGAGCCTAGATCCGTTTATGGGAAAATGAATTTGAGCCTGAGCTTTGTCGAAAGCTTCCGATTCTGGAATGCATTGCACGAAAGTGAGGTTTTAGATTTAGCCCGGGCTTGTTTTGTTTTCCTTCAGGATTAACGCAGGTCATGTTGGGTGAACATCTATGATAACCCACATTCATTCGAGAACAACCAAAGTTCATTAATTCCATTATCTGACCAACGATCTTATGATTAATGAAATTAATAGTCGATAATTTTAGCCGTACACAATAAGCAACGTAACCTCTTAGGAGGAATACTACATACGGTACACTAAGTGTTTGCCATTACATGACTTTTAAGCTTGTTACTTAGGATACTAATGCGCCTCGGTTAGCGGGGGTGTTGCAACATTCACCAATTAAACTCGCTATAGTCATCCCATTAGAATTCAATATAGTGATATCTCGGGGTTGAAGACTTATCCGTAGGGAAGAAGGCCCTTGGCCAGCTCGTCGGTCTAACCCACATCACATATGAATCCGTAATGGAGGCCATGGGGATATTTACCAACCCGTTCCCCCTTAGATTTTTATGTTTGAGAATTTTTACGTTTTAACATGCAATATTGTAACAAAGGATATTCGCACCCATAAAACCGTTAGAGTTTTAATATGCGAATAATCTACCTTAGTTAATTGCACTTTAGTTTTAAAACGGTTTGGTTTTTGTTCATTCAAAATAAATCGAAAACACACAATCAACGAAAAGACTTAAATACGGGAAATTAAAGAAATAAAATTCCTCGACTATTATGGCCTTCTCTATAGTTGATTCCTTGACGCCTCGGGGACACTTCCAGTCATGTCATTCCCACTCGCTATTTGGATTCCTCTTGATTCCCCAGGTTTTCTCGATTTTCTATGTAATTTGGAATCACCCAAAATTACAAGAAACCAAAACCCGCGAATATAAGTTACCCAAAATAACATCTTCGTCATAGTACATGAATTCCTATATACAAGGCATTTTTCTAGGAATTCAAAGACGACATAATTAGATCAAATCATACTACAAGATTTATCTAATCATGCACACCTTCCAACTAGTGGTTATTACTATTACAGACATTTCCATTCAAAAACAATACGAGCCCGAACATGTCCCGGGTTTATGAATGAAAAATAAATTCTACCATAATAACTGGGAAACTAATAACCACCTGTTTAAACGTTTCGACAAAAATAATAATGCCAAAATAAACCAGTGTAATAAATTAAACAAATATAAAGCCAAAACACTCGCTGTTGGTGTAAAATTGAAAATCTCGCATTCGTGTAATGCATTCCAGAATCGGAAACTTTCAACAAAGCTCAGTCTCAAATTCATTTTCCCCTGAACGGATCTAGACTTATACTTATTTAATTTATTAATCAGGACACAAAAGATACAATCTTTAATTAAAGCGGAAATTTCAAAGATTATACCATGTAGCGAAGTACCTAGCAATAAAGAAAACCAATATTGGCAAGCAAAATCCACAAGAAATCCAAAGAATAACTCCAAATCGACTCCGAACTAGTGTGGGCTAGTATCTATGGATTAGCCCAAAGCAAAACGAAGAAAACCAAAGGAAACCCACTTCAAAAAACTCAAGATCTGTCAAAACAGATCTTGCCCGGAACCTGCCTGAGCACTGACAGGCTAGATCACCGGAAATAACAAGGACCACCGCACCGATCCAGTTGTCCGACCATGATCTGGACAGAACTCTGGCGGGGCTCCAATCACAAGGAAGAGATCGACACTGGCGGCCTAGATCAGTTCACCAAAAACTGAAAAACTGGTGCCGAAATAGTCGCCAAAAAAAAATGCACAAAGGCGGCGATCACGGCCGCGCAAGGCTGAAGATTAAGGGTGAATCAAGGGACAAAAATACGGATTGGGGATACGTGAATCCCTGTATCAGTTGGATGTGTATCAGTCCAGGAACAGGATTGAAGGAAACTAAAACCCAATAGGAAGGCCAATCCTAAACCAACTTGGGGTCTTTCTTGTAACTCTATACATGGACAAGGGATTAGCTATTCCACAATATACAATTCATAAGTTTTCAAGGCAAGAAAACTAGAGAGAGAAAGTATAGAGAGAGAAAATGTTTTTCTCCCTCTAGCATAATCTCAGGCAGCCGGTTATTGTCCCAAGCGGCGGTCGGTGGTTAATTCTGGCAGGTTGAGGTGGTAGAAAAAATTTGGCGGCAGCGGCGGTTGAAATTCAGGCGGCGACGAGCTACAGAATTTTTTCTGGCACGTGAATTTTGGTGATTAGTTGATCAATTGTTCGTTAGATTTTTTCCCACATAACATATGAATAAAGTCTTAAGGCATACAAGAGAATCACCTTAGTAAACACTTCAATAGGTAATTCTTATGTTTAAGCTTTTAATTAAGAATTTATTTATTGCGTGATAAATCGAATGAGTGCAAACACTGATCCTGCCCAATGTTATTTCAGGCAAGGGTTGGAATAGCCCGAGCAGATAATGCGTAGCACAAAATTGAGTTTCCAGCTAGGCCCGAGCAGATAATCTTGCAATTAGTATCAGAGCCTGGTTTTGCATTTTGTGCTTGTTCGATTTATTACATGGTTTTATTTGCAGATTGTTAAGAATCCCGACTATTATGGTTACATTTGTATGGGTTTTAATTAAACTCCGGGACATGTCCGGATTTGATTTTATTATGAATGTTTGTAATAGTATAACCACGTGCTGGAAGCTGTGTAGGATTAGATCAAATCCGTAGTAGGATTTTTTCTATGTAATTTTGACTATTTAGTTTTTCTAGAAAGCCTTATAGTAGGAGAATTAATTTTTTGTAATCGAAGGCGTTATGGTGGGCAACATGAGTTACGTGGCGGGACACGAGATCAAGGCAGAAGATGAAAGTGATTCAAACCATAATAGTTGAGAAATTTAATTTTTCGTATTTATTTTCCATATTTATTGTTTTAATTATTATGCTTTAATTTTTGTGCTGTATTTTAGATGCATGATTTTAAAGCATGATGGTTTTATGGTTGCATATAACTTAGGATTAGTTAATTGCATGCTAAACCGAAAAAACTCTTAATTTAGAAATCTAAGTGGGAGCGGGACGGCCACCATTATGTGTTCATATGCGAAGTGGGTGTGCTTGTGTGTTGGCATTAGGGCCTTCCTCCATTCGGATGAGTCTAACCACGAGATCGCTAGATTATGAATTTCTGAGTAAGATGACTAGAGTAAGTTTAACTAAGAGAAATGTGATACCCTCTCAATTTGAGGTGCACTATCCTGAGGTAACAAGCTCAGAAGTCACGTAATGACACACACTTAGTGTACGATCTACAGTATTCCTCCCATCGAGGTTACGCTGCTTATTGTACAACTAAAAGCACCGACTATTCGCTACATTGATCGATAGATCGTTTGGTCAGATAGTGTAGTTAATGAACTTGGTTCTTCTCAAATGAATATGGGTTTGTGTAAACATCCACACTATCGTGGCTTGGGAGAATCCCGATGAATGAGATGTTGGTGGATTAAAATTATTGTT
The DNA here is from genome assembly GCA_030378225.1 of Knoxia roxburghii. Classification (NCBI taxonomy): domain Eukaryota; kingdom Viridiplantae; phylum Streptophyta; class Magnoliopsida; order Gentianales; family Rubiaceae; genus Knoxia; species Knoxia roxburghii. The sequence continues at coordinate 34,306,784 of CM059415.1, read as the reverse complement.
TTGAGGGAAGTCAATAATTTTTTAGAATTTTGTCATGTTCAAAATTCTAGGTTAGATAACTAATACATTGTCTGTTTAAATTACAGTTTTCAATATGGCATTCAACCCCTTAGCTACTATAATGAAAGACAATAAGTTAACTGGACCTAATTATGTCGATTGGAGTCATAACTTGGACGTTGTCCTTATGGCTGAGAGCGCTCCTGTGAGAGATCATGTCATGGACATGATTAGTAACATCAACAAGGTTGAGGTAGTGGGAGGCGAAATCGTTGGTGAAACCAAAGTTGATATTGTCCTCCAGAGCTTGCCTTAAAACTATGAGTAGATTCGGTTGAACTATAACACAAGTAAAATGTTGTGTACTTCATCCAAGCTCTTGGCATAGTTAGTGGCGGCTAAAAGTCTTCTTCAAGAGAAGAAACAAGCTTTATTCGTAGTCAAAGCTTCAGAATCTTCTTCTGAGCCTGAGGCTAGAAAGAAAAAGAGAAAGCTCCAGGGAATAGCTCAAAAGGCGTGAATTGCGCCTAAGCCAGATATTCCAAAGAAGAAGTCAAAAGACAAGTGCTTCAAGTGCAATAAGACGGGACATTGGAAATCGAATTGTTCAAAGCTTAAACATACGATAGTTTTTGCCCTAATTACTGAGACATGTTTAGCGGCGATTCCCATAGATACTTGGTGTGTGGATTTAGGTGCCACTGACCATGTTTGTAATTCTTTGCAAGGGTTCCAAGTAACCCGTAGGCTTAGAGTAGGTGAATTGGATATCTAACTGGGCGACACTACAAGAGTGTCAGTACAAGCAGTGGGAGTTGTCACTCTAAATTTTGAGAGTTCTAGTTTAGAATTATTTAATTGTCTTTATGTACCGAGTTTTAGAAAGAACCTTATTTTGGTTTCTAAACGCTTAAAGAACGGTTATAAGTTTACTTTTTCTGATGATTGTGTTATTATTATAAGAAATAAAAAACTTATTTGTTCTGGTTCATTGGCTGAGAATTTGTTTGTGGTTAATTCTAACACCCCTGTTGTGTAAAACATAGAAACAGATAGCTCTTTATCTAACATTAATAAGAGGAAGAAACCTTATGAAATGAATCAAACCTATCTTTGGCATCTCAGGGTAGGTCATATAAACCTTAGTCGGATTCAGAAGTTGGTCAATGATGGACCTTTAGGTTTATTAGAGATTGACAGTTATTCAACCTGCGAATTTTGCTTGGAGGGTAAGATGACCAAGAGACCTTTTAAAGAAAAAGGTTATAGAGCCAAAGAAGTACTAGATTTGATTCATTCTGACTTGTGTGGACCAATGTCGGTCCAAGTACAAGGTGGGTTTGAGTATTTCGTGACGTTCACGGATGACTACTCAAGGTACGGGTACATATACCTAATGAGTCACAAGTCCGAGTGTTTTGGCAAGTTCAAAGAGTCTCGGGCAGATGTGGAGAAGCATCATGGTAAGAGTATCAAGACACTGTGATCAGATCGTGGTGGGGAGTACCTGTCCCTGAATCTCGAGGATACCTCAGTGAGGTAGGAATCCAGTCTCAATTGTCTGCACCTGGCATGCGACAGCAGAACGGTGTAGTAGAAAGAAGGAATCGAACTCTCATGGAAATGGTTAGGTCGATGATGAGCTATAGTGATTTTCCGAGTTTGTTCTGGGGGTATGCCTTAAAACCGTGCCTTCAACCCCAATAGAGTTGTGGAACGGCCGAAAGCCTAGTCTAAGACCTCTCAGAATTTAGGGTTACCCAGCATATGTGGTTAAGGCAAATACGGCTAAGTGTTAGATGCAAGAACAGAATTAGTGTTGTTTATAGTATGTCTAGGGGAACGAAAGGTGGTCTGTTCTATAGTCTTAAAGATCAGAATGTGGTGATTAGCACCAATGCTAGATTTTTGGAGGAAGACTATATCCTAGATCACAAGCCCAAGAGTAAGATAGTACTAGAAGAGCTTGGGTGACAAACTAATAATCCTGATGCACCAGCACAAGTAGATACACCACACACTGCACAAGAGATCACAGATGATACGCCTACACAGGTGGTCCCTCGTCGTAGTGGGAGGGTTGTTACACAACCTGATAAGTTTATTGGTGTGGGAGAGGCATCAGACCTAGTCCCAGGTGCACCTGAGCCTGACCCGGTTAACTATAATGAGGCTCTCCGAGATAAAGGTGCAGAGTCTTAGCGTAAGGCAATGATATCCGGGATAGGGTCAATGGACCACAATCATGTCTGGGAGCTTGTGGACCTGCCTGATGGGTTTAAGCCCATTGGATGCAAGTGGGTGTACAAACTTAAGAGATGGCCTGATGGAAAGGTGGAAACCTTTAAAGCTAGGCTGGTGGCGAAAGGCCAGAAAAAGGGAATCGATTATGAAGAAACATTCTCCCCGGTAGCCATGCTTAAGTCAATCCGGATTCTCTTGGCCATAGCTGCTCATTTAGATTATGAGATATGACAGATGGATGTCAAGACAGCTTTCCTAAACGAAAGTCTTGAGGAAACCATCTTCACGCAGCAACCGGAGAGATTTGTTAAAAAAGGCCAAGAGCATAAGGTTTGCAGGCTTAAGAGGTCCATTTATGGACTTAAGCAGGCATCCAGATCTCGGAACATCCGGTTTGATGAGGTAATCCAGTCTTACAAATTTACTCAGTGTCCGGATGAGCAATGTGTGCACCGCGGACGTGATGGAAACTCGGTGGTGTTTCTTATGCTTTACGTAGATGACATTTTATTGATTGGAAACAATAAGAAAGTGTTATCAGACGTAAAGGCATGGTCGTCCAAGCAGTTTGATATGAAGGACTTAGAGGAAGCGGGATATATCCTTGGGATCAAGATAATTCGAGATCGTAGGAAACATTTATTAACGCTCTTCCAAGCTTCATATATAGATACGATCTTGGCCCGTTTTAACATGCAGAACTCCAAGAAAGGTTTTCTACCTTTCAGACACGGAGTGCATCTCTCTAAAGAACAGTCTCCCAAGACTGTTGAGGAGATAGAGGCCATGAAGATAGTTCTTTATGCTTCAGCAGTAGGAAATCTTATGTATGCCATATTGTGTACAAGGTCTGATATCTGTTATGCCGTTGGCATTGTAAACAGATATCAGAGTAACCCAGGGAAAGCTCATTGGGAGGTAGTAAAATGAATTCTCAAGTATTTGCGTAAAATGAGAGACCAAGTGTTGGTCTATCAGGTGCCGGACTAGTACCCTGAGGTTACACAGATTCAGATTTATAAGGCGACAGGGACAAGAGCAAGTCTACCTCAGGGTATGTGTTTACTCTCGGAGGTGGAGCTATAACTTGGCGGAGTGTCAAGCTGAAATGCGTGGCAGACTCCACTATGGAGACTGAATATGTTGTTGCATCAGAGACAGAGAAGGAAGCAGTGTGGCTCAAGAACTTCTTAGTGGACTTAGATGTGATTCCTGGTTTGCAGAAGTCTATCACGGTGTATTGTGATAACAACAGTGCAGTAGCAAACTCGAAGGAACCACGAGCCCACACGGCGAGTAAACATATGCAGCACAAGTACCACCTGATATGAGATATCATAAAGAGAGAAGTGTGGTCGTGGCTAAGATAGCATTAGAGGATAACCTTTCATATCCGTTCACGAAGACATTGACTTCAAAAGTCTTTAAGGCTCACGTGGAGGGCATGGGAATCAGATACTTAGGGGAGCCATGACAGTTTTTCTAGATATATAGTAGTAGAGTGTATAGGAGTTGAATGTAGTTGTATAAGCATAGCTTAAGTATTAGTGGGAGATTGTTGGAGTTGAATACATAAGCTATGCTTGTATTGTATATTTTCCCAGTTAATATATCGATTTATGTTTTGGTTATATTTTGTTATGCATTATTTGTCCATTTATATTATGTAGTTAGATGATGTGGTGTCTTGTGTTACACAGTAGATCTCATCATTGGTTAAAAGACATAATATATAAATGAGGTTCGTAACCGAGATAGTTTTGGACAAACTATCGGTTTAGGTTATTATGTGATTCGGATAATTGGTTTGTCTAAACTGGTTGAATCATATAGATATAGGCGTATTGAACTTGACCATTTCGAATGATTATCTTGTACTGATTTAATAGACAAATTGTTCTTAGTATTCTATCTCTAAATCCCTATACTCAAGCGGGCATGAGGATTAAACATAGTGTACTTTGATCTGCCAAAGGGTGAGGTCAATTGTGGCCAATAGTCTCGGTAGGTTGGTACCCGTGTTTAGTTGCTTGGTGTGCTGCTGCTTGTCGAAAGAAAACCATGTACCGGTGCGTCCGGGGTGATGGTGCTCCCGAGATGAGCTCATTATGTTTATTATACTAAACCCAACTGGTGGACATATGTCTCGGAATTAAATAAGTTAATTGATTAATTTATCAGTAAATTAATAAATTAACGAGCACTATATCTTTGATGTGGGGAGATTATGAATAAATTAATTATGTTGTTCCGGAAGCAATTCTGGTGTAGGATGGTAGTGTCATAATTAATCCGTTAGTGGTATGATTAATTATGTATTGGGTTATTGACAAAGGTAGATTTAATTAATTAAGTAATTAATTTATCCTTGTGTCAGTTGGTTGTGAATCATACCAGGAACTGGATTGGGGATAAGTGAATCCCTGTATCAGTTGGTTGTGAATCATACCAGGAAATGGATTAGGATAAGTGAATCCCTGTATCAGTTAGATGTGTATCAGTCCAGGAATAGGAGTGAAGAAAATAAAAACCCAGTAGAAAGGCCAATCCTAAACGAACATGGGGTCTCTCTTGTAACTCTATATATGGACAAGGGATAGGCAATTCCACAATATACAATTCATAAGTTTTCAAGACAAGAAAACTAGAGAAAGAAAATTTTTTTCTCCCTCTAGCATAATCTCAGGCGGCCAGTTATTGTCCCAGGCGGCGGTAGGTGGTTAATTCCGACAGGCGGCGGTAGCAGGAGAAATCCGGCGGCGGCGGCGGTTGAAATTCAGGCGGTGACGAGCTGCAGAATTTTTTTCCAGCAAGTGGATTGTGGTGATTAGTTGATCAATTGTTCATTAGATTGTTGCCAACACAACATACGAATAAAGTCTTGAGGCATACAATAGAATCACCTGAGTAAACTCTTCAATAGGTAATTCTTATGTTTTCGCTTTTAATTAACAATTTATTTATTGCGTGATACATCGAATGAGTGCAAACACAGATCCTGCGCAATGTTATTTCAAGCAAGGGTTGGAATAGCGATTGTGCTAGCGTCTAGGCCTGGCCAGAGATTCCAATTCTGGAATGCGTAGCACGAAAGTGAGTTTCTGGCTAGGCCCATGCAGATAATCTTTCACAACCAGTATTAATTCTGTTCTTGCATCTAACTTAGCTGCATCTGTCTTAAGCACATGTGCTGGGCAACCCCAAACTCTGAGATGTCTTAGATTGGGCTTGACCCATTACACAACTCTACTGGGGTTGAAGGCACGGTTTTAGATGGTACAAGATTAAGAATATACATAGCTATTTCTAAGGCATATCCCCATAACGAACTCGGCAAATCACTATAGCTCATCATTAACATAACCATTACCATGAGAGTTCGATTCCTTCTTTCTGCTACACCGTTCTGCAGTGGCATGTCAGGTGCAGACAACTGAGACTGAATTCCAACCTCACTGAGGTATTCTCAAAATTCGTTGAACAGGTACTCCCCACCACGATCTGATTACAGTCTCTTGATACTCTTACCATGATGTTTCTCCAGATCTGCCCGAAACTCTTTGAACTTGCCAAAGCACTCGGACTTGTGGTGCATTAGGTAAATGTACTCGTACATGGAGTAGTAATCCGTGAATGTCACGAAATACTCAAACCCACCTCGTGTTTGGATCGACATTGGTCCACACAAGTGAGAATGAATCAATTTTAGTACTTCTTTGGCTCGATAACCTTTTGTCTTAAAAGGTCTCTTGGTCATCTTACCCTCCAAGCAAGATTCGCAGGTTGAATAACTGTCAATCACTAATGAACCTAAAGGTCCATCATTGACCAACCTCTGAATCCTACTAATGTTTATATGTCATCTACGTACAACACAAAAAATGCCATTGAGTTTCCATCACGTCTATGGTACACACATTGCTCATCCAGACACTGAGTAAACCCGTAGGACTGGATTACCTCATCAAACCGGATGTTCCAAGATCTGGATGCCTACTTAAGTTCGTAAATGGACCTCTTAAGCCTACAAACCTTATGCTATTGGCCTTTTTCAACGAATCCCTCTGGTTGCTGCATGAAGATGGTTTCCTCAAGACTTCCATTCAGGAAAGTTGTCTTGACATCCATCTGCCAGATCTCATAATCTAAATGAGCAGCTATGGCCAAGAGAATCCAAATCGACTTAAGCATGGCTACCGGGCAGAAGGTTTCCTCATAATCGATTCCCTCTTTCTGAGTATACCCCTTCGCCACCAGCCTAGCTTTAAAGGTTTCCACCTTCCCATCAAGTCCTCTCTTACGTTTGTAGACCCACTTCCATCCAATGGGCTTAAACCCATCAGGCAAGTCCATAAGCTCCCAGACTTTATTGTGGTCAATTGACCCCATCTCAGATATCATTGCCTTACGCCAAGATTCTGCATCTTTATCTCGGAGAGCCTCATTGTAGTTAACTGGGTCAAGTTCAGGCATGCCTGGGACTAGGTCTGAGGCCTCTCCCACGCCAATGAACCTATCAGGCTATCTCACAACCCTCCCACTACGACGAGGCACCACCTGTGTAAGCGCATCATCTGTGATCTCATGTACAGTGTGTGGTGTATCTACTTGTGCTGGTGTATCAGGATTAGTAGTTTGTCTTCTAAGCTCTTCTAGTACTATCTTACTCTTGGGCTTGTGATCGAAGATATAGTCTTTCTCCAAAAATCTAGCATTGGTACTTACCACCACCTTCTAATCTTTAGGACTATAAAACAGACCACCTTTTGTTCCCCAAGGATATCCTGCAAACAACATTAATTCTGTTCTTGAATCTAACTTAGCCACATCTGCTTTAAGCACATGCACTGGGCAACCCCAAATTCTGAGATGTCTTAGACTAAGCTTTCGCCCGTTCCACAACTCTACTGGGGTTGAAGGCATGGTTTTAGATGGTACAAGATTAAGAATATACATCGCAGTTTCTAAGGCATAGCCCCAGAAGGAACTTGGCAAATCACTATAGCTCATCATTGACCTAACCATTTCCATGAGAGTCTGATTCCTTCTTTTTGCTACACCGTTCTGCTGTGGCGTGCCAGGTGCAGACAACTGAGATTGAATTTTGACCTCACTGAGGTATACTCCCCACCACGATCTAATCGCAGTGTCTTGATACTCTTACCATGATGGTTCTCTACATCTGCCTGAAACTCTTTGAACTTGCCAAAGCACACGGACTTGTGATGCATTAGGTAAATGTACCCGTACCTTGAGTAGTCATCCGTGAACGTCACGAAATACTTGAACCCACCTCGTTATTGGACCGACATTGGTGCACACAAGTCAGAATGAATTAACTCTAATACTTCTTTAGCTCTATAACCTGTTACTTTAAAAGGACTCTTGGTCATTTTACCTTCCAAGCAAGATTCGCAGGTTGCATAACTGTCAATCTCTAATGAACCTAAAGTTCTATCATTGACCAACCTCTAAATCCTACTAAGGTTTATATGACCTAGCCTGAGATGCCAAAGATAGGTTTGATTCATTTCAAAAGGTTTCTTCCTTTTATTAATGTTAGATAAAGAACTATCTGTTTCTATGTTTTGCACAACAGGGGAGTTAGAATTAACCACAAATAAATTGTCAGCCAATGAACCAGAACAAATAAGTTTTCCATTTCTTCTAATAAATACAGACTCATCAGAAAAAATAAACTTATAACCGTTCTTCAAGAGTTTAGAAACCGAAATAAGGTTCTTTCAAAACCACGGTACATAAGGACAATTAACTAATTCTAACTACAATTTTCAAAATTTAAATTGACCACTCCCACTGCTTCTACTGACACTCTTGTCGTGCCACCCATGTAGATGTCCAGCTCGCCCTCTCTAAGCTTTCGGGTTACTTGGAACCCCTGCAAAGAATTACAAACATAATCAGTGGTTTCTGAATCCACACACCAAGTATCTGTGGGAATCACCGCTAAACATGTCTCAGTAATTAGGGCAGAAACTATCGTACCTTTAAGCTTTGGACAATCCACTTTCCAGTGTCCTGTTTTACCGCACTTGAAGCACTTGCCTTTGGGTTTGCTCCTCTTTGCGATTTTTGGCTTCGCAGAAAGTTTCTTGGTATTCTTTTTCTTTATATTCTTCTTGCCTTTAGGCACAGAAGAAGAACCTGGAGCCTTTACTGTGACCAAAGCTTGCTTCTTCTCGTGGAAGATGCCTTCGGTCGTCATCAAATCAGTTAAGAGCTCGGGTAGAGTGTAAACTCTTTGGTTCATGTTGTAATTTACCCGAAACTGCTCAAAACAAAAGGGTAAGCTCTGGAGGATAATATCTATATGACTTTTTGGGTCAATTTCTCCTCCCAATACCTCTATTTTATTGATGTGACTGATCATGTGTAGCACATGATCTCTCACCGATCTGTCCTCAGCCATCTTTGTGTTCATTAACTTCCTCATGGCTGCTTGCCTAGCAGTCCTGCCTTGATGTGCGAACATCTCCCTCAGGTGAGCCATCATGTTGAAGACAGAGACCATGGGATGAAGCTGATGTTGCAGTACATTTGACACAGAGGCCAAAATATAGCACCACGCCATCTCATCCATTTTTCTCCACCCGGCATAGGCATTCTTATCCTCTTGAGGAGGGTCCTCACCAGGCATATCTAGACATACTTCGGTGGGCACAAACTTATACTGCTTAGCCGTCAGGACAATGTCCAAGTTACGACTCCAGTCGACGTAGTTGGTTCCAGTTAATTTATTGTCTTTCAAAATAGCATGTTAGGGGTAGAATGCCATATCGATAAAACTGTAAAATAAATAAACAGACAATGTTTCAGTTATTAAGTCTAGAATTTAAAAAATAAGGAAATTCTATCAATTATTGACTTCCCTCAAAACAATAATCTTAATCCACCAACATCTCATTCACCGGGATTCTCGAAAGCCACGCAGTGTGGATGTTTAACCCACATTCATTTGAGAAGAAACAAGTTCATTTACTACACTATCTGACCAAATGATCTATTGATCAATGTAGCTAATAGTCGGTGCTTTTAATCGTACAAGTAAGCAGCGTAACCTCAAGGGAGGAATACTGCACATGGTACACTAAGTGTGTGCCATTACGTGACTTCTGAGATTGTCACCTCAGGATAGTGAGCCTCAAATGGATAGGGTCTCGCATTTCTCCTAGTTGAACTTACTCTAGTCATCTTACTCAGAAATTCATAATCTATCGAACTCGAGGTTAGACTAATCCGAATGGAGGAAGGCCTTAATGCCAACGCGCAAGCCCACTCACATCGCATATGAACTCGTAATGGTGGCCATGGGGATATTAAACTAACCCGCTCCCACTTAGATTTCCAAATTGAGGGTTTTTCCGGTTTTAACATGCAATTAACTAAACCTAAGTTATGTGCAACCATAAAACCATCATGCTTTAAAATCATGCATCTAAAATACAACATAAAAATAAAGCACAAAGATTAAAACAATAAATAGGGGAAATAAATGCGAAAATTAAATTTCCTGAATATCATGGTTTTAATCGCTTCTATCTTCTGTCTTGATCTCGCGTCCCGTCACGCAACTCGATGGATTTAGTCTTGAACTTCAAAAAATGAAAGCTGGAGGAAAAACGGGCCAAAATGCGACCCGAAAGGGCCGCATGGACGCAGCGTGCACAAAGCATACAGCGCGCGCAGCCCATGTGCCGCACGCTGGTGCAGCTCTCTGCTGCATCGCGCGGTAGCGCCGCTGCTGCTGCCGACAGCGGCTCCTGCCAGCGAGTCATCGCCGGTGCCGCCCCCTGCCGCCATTCCCTCATTTGCTTCTTCCCATGCTATTTAGTCTTCTTGCATTTCGTTTTGGCTTTTATTGGGTTTCTACGAATTAACGATAACCCAAAACCCACAAATTCAAGTTGCCCACCATAACGCCTTCGATTACAAAATTTAATTCGCATACTACAAGGCTTTCTAGGAAAATTAATGAATCGAAAATTACATAGAAAAAATCCTACTACAGATTTAATCTAATCCTACACAGCTTCCAACACGTGGTTATACTATTACAAACATTCATAATAAAATTAAATTCGGACATGTCCCGGAGTTTAATTTAAACCCATACAAACATAACCACATGCAAATAAAACCATGTAATAAATTGAAAAAGCACAAAACCCAAAACCAGGCTCTGATACCAATTGAAAGATTATCCACCCGGGCCTAGTCAGAAACTCATTTTCGTGCTATGCATTCCAGAATCGGAATCTCTGGCCAGGCCTAGACGCTAGCACAATTACTATTCCAACCCTTTTGAAATAACATTGTATAGGATTTGGGTTTGCACTTATTAGATTTACAACGCAACAAAAATTTCTTATTACAAGCGTAATCTTAGAAAAATACCTTTGAAGCGTGAACTCAGGTGATCGCTTGTATGACTCAAGACTTTTGATTTCACGTTGGGTGGGCAATGATCTAGAAACCAATTGATTAGCAATCAACACAATCCACCTGCCAGAAAATTCCAGCACCGCTGCACCTGGCACGTACAATAAACGCATCGCCCGGAGAGACAGAAAGCTACACGCGCTGCTGGTTTGAACAGACCAAAATTTTGGCCAACAATTGAAGAAAAACCAGCCACAAATTGCTTCTAAAATCTGACTTTGAGGGAGAATATTATTTCTCTCTCTAGGATTTTATCTCTCTAGTTTTCTTGTCTTGAAAACTTATGAATTGTGTTTCTTGAATAGCTAATCCCTTGTCTATATATAGAGTTATAAGAGCGCAATTTATATCCTGTACCACTGTGTACGTGTACCACTTCCTATAATTAGTAAATTTTTTTGAGCCGACTGTATTTTTTCCATTTTTAGTAATATTTAGTGACGCGCCCAGTTTTTTCTTTTTGTTTTGTTTTTTTCCCACCATGGTATATATACATTCATAACGTGGTGGTTGCACTTTTTTTTTCAATAACTGAACGAGAGCGATAAAAAATTGAATGAGAGCGATCAAAAACTGAACAAGAGTGATCAGAACCAGAGTTTTTCGAATTGCGCTGCTTCTGAAATCATTCTGCAAGCATTGAAATTGTTAATAAAGGTATTGGATCGAAGAACAATGATGATCATTGGTTTTTTTTATTTTCATTATTGATGTTTTTGTTGTTTAATTGTTGTTCTTATAGTATGTTTTTGAGAATTATGATTTTGGATCATTTGAAAATTGTTGTTCTATTCGTATGATTCGTCATTGTGATGTTGATATTTTGATCATTTTGTTCGAGGACATTGTTGGTATGTATTTTTGAATGTTGCAGCATAAATATGCACGTTGCGGGATAGGATGTTATTTTTTTTTAGTTTTTATATGATGTAGCTGGACGTTGTGTAAGGTATAACTGAGACTTTTTGGACGTTGCTTAATGCAATGTTGTTTGTTTTTGTTTTGTTGTGATATTTCTGGACGTTGCATAAGTAATAAGTGGGATGTAGTGTGACTTTACACGATATGAGATTTTTCTATAGTTTTTATGTGATGTTCATCAGGACGTTGCGTAAGTAATAATTTGGACGTGTTGGGATGTTGCGTAAGTAATAAATGGGACGTTACTTAAGTTGTTATAATTTTTTTTTTCAGATATAGAATCAATGGATGATGAGTCGATGCTGTCTTTGATTGGTCAGAGAGTTGGTAGCGTAGATGAGGCCTACGATTTGTATAAAAAATATGCTTTCGAATTGGGGTTTAGTATTAGGAAGCATAGGTCTCGTAGCAAGGAAGATGGGTTATATATGAGACATTTTGTGTGTTCGAAGCAAGGTGAGAAGGATTATAAAAATAAGACTGAGAATGAGAGGATTTATTCTAAATTGGATGTTCAAACGAAATGTAATGCGCTTGTTGAATTTAAGAGAATTGATGATGGTATTTGGGAGGTGCAGAAGCATTTCAGGAAACACAATCATGAGATGTGCTTTGAACATCAGAGACACTTATTGCGTTGTAGTAGAAATATGAATTCTTTATAAGTTGATTATTTGAAGACTTTGAAGGATTCTGGAGTTCGTGTTTCAGATGGTTACAGAGTGTTGTGCAAAGAGGTAATGGACTTTAAATAGTTTTCCTGTAGACGTAAGTAGACGTTGTGAGAGTATTATTACTGATGTTTCAGGACGTAGCGAGAGTATTATTACAGACGTTTGTGGACGTTGTAGTTATAACTTTTATTTATTTATTTATTTTTCTTGCAACAGGCTGGTGGACCATCTCAAGTAGGTTTTACTTCACGAGATGTTTATAATCGTACGGAAATTGAGAAGAAAAAGACCATTGATGGTTGTGATGCAAATACACTTTTTGAGATATTGAAGAAAATGTCTTATGATGAACAGGATTTCTATTTTGATTTTAAGCTAGACAGCGATTCATCATTGTATAATTTGTTTTGGCGTGATGGACAAATGAAGGCAGACTACAAGATATTTGGAGATTTGGTTGTTCATGACACGACTTATAGGACAAACAAGTATGGTTTGATATGTGGACCATTTGTTGGGATGGACAATCACTGCCGTAATGTTATGTTTGGAATTGGTTTTATAAAGAATGAGAAGATTGAATCATTTAATTGGTTGTTTAAGATGTTTTTGAGGTCCATGGATGGTCAAGCACCGATTACTTTGATGGCAGATCAAGCATTTTCGATGGCAGCAGCTATAAAGGATGTATTTCCATCAACTCGTCATCGGTTGTGTCTTTGGCATGTAAGTGAGAACTTCCGGAAGAACTTACCTTCGTTGCGTGATGACACAGGTTTTTTAAATTGTTTCAACGCCTTCTTTACAGTGTGCTTACAAAGGAAAAGTTTTAGCATGTTTGGGACAGGTAAGGACATTGCAATATTATTTTTACATACATTGCGGTATTTGTTTTTGTCGTTGCGGTATTTGTTTACAGCATGGTGGCTGAATATGAATGTGGAAATATTAAGTGGTTGAATGATCTCTATGAGATTCGCGAGAAATGGTGTCCTGTATTTAACAAAGATTACTTTTCTGGAGGGGTTCTCTCATCTCAAATGAGTGAGTCAACAAATCGTTCGATTTCAAGGCGGCTAAGCAAAACATCATCACTTTGCGATTTTTACCATCAGTTTGTAGATGTGCTGAATGACTAGAGGAATAACGAAAATGAAGAAGACTACAGGTGTCATCAAGGGAAGCCGAATTTGTTTGTTCCAAAACATTCGATGTTAATTCAAGCTTCTGAAGTTTACACAACTAACGCATATCGTATGTTTGAGACTCACTTTAAAGACATGACTTTATACAATTATGAAAAGGTTTGTGAAGATGACAGGTTAATTCAATTTCATGTCTGGTGGGATGGAGAAGATATTTTTCAACATGTTGTGTTGTTTGATAAGTTGACTTATTGGATAGAATGCAGCTGCAAATATTTCAATGAAGTTGGGATATTAGGCGGTCATTCACTTCGGGTTTTTAACCTGAATTGTGTTAAGGTATGAATTTTTATTGATTCAGTTTTTATTTTTTGTTTCATTTTTTGGTGGCGTTGTTAATGTGTTAATTGGACATTGTGATTATGTTTTTATGGACATTGATTACAAAATACCAGACGTTGTTGTCGTGAAACTTGTTTTGTTGATTAATTAATTAATTAATTTTTTTTTATAGATACTACCCGATGGGTGTATATTGCAGAGGTGGACTAAGGGTGTGACATATGGCCGTCAGATTCAATTTCACAATTCACGTCCGAGAAATGAAGGAGATTATGTTTACTGTTCTGTTTGGAGGCATGCTGCCAGCAAGAAATATTTGAGATTGATTCAATTATGTCAGTCGAGTTCTATTGCTCGTGAAATTATAGATGATAAATTCAAAGATCTTAGAGATTGCATTGCTGATTTAGCTGGTATTAGATTGGAAGGAGGAGGTGAAGATGTGAATGATGATGATGATGGTACAGAAGGAGAAATTAGAGACCCGAAAGGAAAGAGACCAAAAGGTGTTCGAAATGTACGGCCAAAGAGTACAATGGAGAAAAAAAGGAATATTTCGAGAGGTAGGAAATACAAAAGGAACAGTTTAGAAGGTGTAGTTGAGTTATATGATTACAGGGATTGAGATGAATTTGTAGTTGTAATAAACATTTGATTTGGAAAATGAATGTTTATTGATTTTAATTTGAGATTTTGTAGACGTAATTGGACGTAGTAGGACGTAGTGGCATAATGAGTTGTGTTTTGATATTAGTTGTTTCGTTTCTGCATGTTTGGTTACGTCCAAAAAAATATTCGCAACGTCCATAAGGAATTTTAAAATTGTATTTTGGTTGTGGAGATGCATGGATGTAGACTTTTCTGGACGTGGTTTTAGTTGTTTTTGAAGTTTTGCTAGTTTTAGTGATTCTGGTATTGATTTCTGGCCATTTTTTTGAAGAAGTTTTGTTGTTTTTTAACTGGTTTTTGAAAATGAATGTCTCACCACGTCCATGCACGTCCCACAACTTCCAGTAAACTACTAACGCAACGTCTAATATGCAAAGAGAAAGTTTAAGATACTGATATTTAAAGAAAATAATGAAATTTTATTAAAATTATTATTACAACTCATTGCTATCTACACTTGAGGCGTCATCCTCGTCAAGCAAAATGGAAGAGTAGTCTCCAAGATATTCAGGGAGTGGAACCACTTCATCATGATGGGATTGTAGGATTCCAGACATTTCACACATATTTGAGAAGGATACTCCGAGTCCACCTATTTGAGAAGCCCACATCTTCCATGTAGTATTTGATGATGTTGCCCCAATTGATACTTTTTCTTGCATGTGTTGCAATTAAAAGTGCCAAACCGAATGGCTTGGAGACTTGTCCTGCAGCGACATTGTTAAGATCTTCCAATCTGATCGTCCAATAATTGTTTGGGACGTTAATGTTTTGCTTTAATACTGCTCGGACTTCCTCCATGGTTGGTTGGAAATGGGCAACATCATCATGTTGTAAAGACTGAGGACCCAAGTTCGTGATGCCCAAGTGGGCGTTGATTGCTTGAGTAGTTATTCTGATTGAATGTCCTCTGACGTAAACTGTATTTAGTCTATTTCTATGATGCAGACCATCATAGAACTCTAGGACCAACGATCTGTTTACGTGTTGGTCGTTCATCGGCATCAATCCACTCCAATGATTTCTGACGAGAAACATTCGGAGTTCAGAATGATGTTCTACGCTGAACATATGTTTCATTGGCATTTGTTCAAGCGGAAGTAATGGAGGCATTGGTGGTTGCGGCTCTTGGTTTTCTTTGAAGAATATAATGAATGGCCATTGGAAAGTGAAGAAGTTTTTGGGATTGATTTGTTTGATAGGGAAGAAGGAAAGCGGAGAAATTTTTAAATTTTACGAAAGTGAATGTGAAACATTGTTTTAGCATTAGTTTTATAGGTGCGAATAGTTTTCTTGTTTGTAATGAAGGTATGCTTGGAAAGTCAGACGGTTTTTTGTTCGATGCAGTTAATGAAGTTTTAAAGACACGTCTGTTTGTATACTCAACGTTTCAGGACGTGTTGTGACGTAAATGATGAATATTTTTTTACAGTTGTTTAGTTTTACGAGATGGACATGTTGTGACGTATATGGACGTTGCGATAGTGTTAACAGACATTGTTCTACTAAATTGAAGAAAATGATATGTAGATTAAAACAAATTATAACATAAACGAGATTTTAGTGATTCTGGTAGTGATTTATGGTCATTTTTTGAAGAATTTTTGTTGTTTTTGAATTGGTTTTTTAATGTGAATATCTCACCACGTCCAACAACGTCCTTCAACGTCCCCTAAACAACTATCGCAACGTCTGATATGAAAAGATAAACATTTCTTATTTTATCGAAACACAAACGTAGTACTACGTTTTTCGGACGTTGTAGAATTGAACTATAAATAAAGATAGTGATTTTAAAAGAAAACTAGAGATTATATTAAAAATTATAATTTATTGTACAATAATTTTTTAATTGCTACCTACGCTTGAGGATGGTTCAAGCATAGGATTTTGTACATGTCTTCATCTTCCATAGTTAACGTCAAGAAGAACGCTAGAGGTATCATCAAGATACGCAGGAAGTGGCACCATTTCATCTTCATAGTGGTGTAGCTCTCCAGCCATTTCACACAAGTCCATGACTAGGCTGGGGTAAAGGATACTCCGAGTCCATCTGGTGCCAACGACTTCCATGTAGTATTTGATGATGTCGCCCCAATTTATTCTTTTTCTTGCCATCGTGGCAATTAACGTTGTAACCCGAATGCCTTGGAGACTTCTCCTGCAGCGACATTGAAACGTAGGAAGGTGTACAATGTTATTGCAAAACGGTTCAGATCTTCCAATCTGATCATCCAAAAATCATCTGGGACATCAACGTTTTGCTTTAATATTGCTCTGACTTCTTCCTTGGTCGGTATACTTTTTCGGAGAGCCTCATGTGTTAGTGCATCCGGACCTGGGTTCCTCCAGTACAAGTGCGAGTTTATTGCTTTTGTTAATATGCTAACTCTAAAACCCCTCACATTCAGTATGTTTACTGATTTTTTGTTGAGTAGGGCATCATAGAACTCTAGGACAATTGATATGTTTACGAAATGGCGGTTCATTGGCAACAATCCCGACATACCATTATTGTCGAGAAATACCTTAAGTTCTGAATTATTTTCAACTCTGAACATATGCTTCATCAGTATATGGCCAAGCGGAAGGGGCTATGGTGGTGGCATTTGTTGTTGTGTTTCTTGGTTTTCTTCAAACATATTCAGGTCACGAATAATGTAACGAAGGGCCATTGATGAAATTGGTGAGAAGTAGTTGAGGTTTGTGACTTGGTTTTTTTGGAAGGGAAGAAGAAAAGCAGAGGAAATATTGGTTTTGGAAGTTGTATTGACGTTGCCAGACGTGGGCCTTGTTTATAGTATAACTTTTGAAAGAATTTATATTGAACGTACGTGTTTGGTTTGACAATTAATATGAATGTAGTTGAAACTATTGATAAGTAAGTGGTTGAGGAAATTGATTTAAGTGATGGAGTGTTGGTTGGTTTTCCAAAGTGGCAGGACGTTGTACGGTTATTGTTAACAAATATTATATACTTTAAGTTTTGATTTTTGTTGCTATGCTCGCCACGTCCAGTAAAGTCTTAAAAAACAACTATCGCAACGTCGAAATGAAGTGATTTGGCTTAGACATTGTTTGGACGTTGCCAGACGTGGTTCTTGTTTATAGTATAACTTTTGAAAGAGTTTATATTGAACGTACGTGGTTGGTTTGGCAATTAATATGAATGTAGTTGAAACTATTAATAAGCAAGTGGTTGAGGAAATTGAATGAAGCGATGGAGTGTTGATTGGTTTTCAGAAGTGGTAGGACGTTGTACGGTTATTGTTAACAAATATTATATAATTTAAGTTTTGATTTTTCTTGATATGTCTGCCTCGTCCAGTAACGTCTTAAAAAAAAACTATCGCAACGTCGGAATGAAATGATTTGTCTTAGACGTTGTATGGAGTGTTGATTATATATAGTGGAAAGTATGGATAAATTATATATAGTGGAAAGTATATACAAATATAAGAAATATACAAATATACAAAGAAAACTATTTATTTTATTTTCGGGGATTCTGCCTTTGTTGTTTCTTTGGTGGCTGTTTGTTCTGATTTGGATTTGCAATCTCTGTATCTAAATCAGGCAAATCATATTCTTCTCTTTCGCTTTCTTTTTTCCCAGTGGGCATTGGCAATGACTCCTGTGTTAGTTTTGAATATAGAAAAGCTATGGCTTGTATCAAAAACTAATATCCACAGTTGACATATCATTTTGTTTCAGTATAAATTTGTTCCTTTATATCATAGAACTAGATAACGGGGTGTGGACAGACACAGTAGATACCGTTATTGGTTAAAGTATTGATATATAAAAAGTATGCTCGTAACCGAGATAGTCTGAACATACTATCGATATAGGTTATTGTGTGGTTTTGAAATTAGTTTATCTAAACTAGTTTAAATCACACAGATATGCCCGGGGCATATTGAGCACGACCAGTTTGGATAGAATTGACTTATACTGATCGGCGTAGTCAATTAAGTCCTAGTATTCCGTCTCTCAATCCCGAGATTGGGACGGGCGTGAAGGTTGGATATCGCGTGCTTTGATTTGCCAAAGAGTGAGGTCAATTGAGGCCAATACCTCGGTAGGTTGGGTATGCGGTGTTTAGCTTCTTACGTGCCGTTGCTAGTCGGAGGAATCCACGTACCGGTTCGCCGGGTTGATGGTGCTCCCGAGATGAGCTCGTAAGGTTATTATACTAAACCTGGCCGGTGAACTTTATGTTCGGTATAATAAAAGGACGAGTGGTACTTATCTCGGAAACCAAGAAGTCGGTGAATTAATTTGTCAGTAAATTGATAAACCGACGAGCGCTAGATCTTTAATGTGGGAAGATAGAATAAAATATAATGGCGCGATGTAAAGTAATTTTTGAGCAGTAGTTCCATAATTGGTCCGTTAGTGGTACGACCGATTCGGCATTTGACTAATCGACAAGGTAAATTAATTAATCCAAAAGGTTTAATTAATATTTAATCGACAAAGTGAATTTAGAAATTAATTCGATTTAGAATTAATTAATTCTAAGGGTTCGATTAAATTAAATTAACAAAGTGGATTAAATAAATTAATTTAAATGGGTCGATTGGAGTTGATTAGTCGGGAAGACTTAGCGGTCAACAAAGTCAAATTAAAAGGCCTAACTCGAGAGCCCATTAGGTCTCCTTAGAAACTCCCTATAAATACAACTTGTTGGGCAAGAAATCAATGAAGAAACTTGACACCCAAGAAAATGGTAGTGAGAGAAAGTTTAGCTTAGAGTGAGAAGTTCGTCTTTCTCGTCGAAACTTCTTCTCGAAGTTAGCTACGAAAGCTTTCTTCTTCGAAAGACTCATCTTTATTTTCGCCCGGATTGTTCTTAAAAACCCAGCTGCTGGTCGGATTATAAAAGGGCTGCGCAACCAGTTTTTTTTCCGATTCAAAAACCCCGGTGACTGTTTTATCCATTGCCCTGAGCCGACCGGTTTCATGTTGATCTTCTTGCTGAGTGATCCATGCAACTGGTTGTACAGATCGGGAGTGGAGTGGGCATTTCCGGCAGACTATTTTCAGATCTTCTAGCGGGCTGCGCAGCAGAATTTTCAGGCGGGTTTTTTTGTGCAGCGAGTTTAAAAAACTGGGAAGTTCCATTTCTAAGTTTTTTTGAGTTTTCTTTCGAAGCAAGTTTCTTGGATTTCAATTATTTTCCGTGGGTAACTCCGTAGACAATAGCCCACACTATTTCGGAGTTCGTATTGGAGTAATTCTTCGGATTCTTTGTGGAAATCGCAGCAAAGATTGGATTTTTCTTTAGGCAATGGACTTCGCTACAAAAGGTAAAATCTTTAAGTATTCTGCTTTAATTAATGATCGAATCTTTTGTGTCCCGATTAATAAATTAAATAAGTATAAGCCTAGATCTGTTCATGGGTAAACTAATTTGAGCCTGAGCTTGGTCGAAAGCTTCCGATTCTGAAATGCATTGCACGAAAGTGAGGTTTTCGATTTAGCCCGGGCTTGTTCAGTTTTCCTTCAAATTGGTATCAGAGCATTGGTTTCGGTCTTATACTTGTTTGATTTATTACACGGCTTTATTTTGGCATTATTATTTTTGTCAAAATGCTTAAACAGGTGGTTATTGATTTCCCGGCTATTATGGTAGAAATTTAATTTTCATTCATAAACCCCGGGACATGTCCGGGCTTGTTTTATTTTTGAATGGAAATTTCTGTAATAGTAATAACCACGAGCTGGAAGCCGTGTAGGATTAGAAAAATCTTGTAGTAGGATTTGATCTAATCATGTCGTCTTTAAATTCCTAGAAAAATGCCTTTGTATATAGGAATTTATGTACTATGACGAAGACGTTATTTTGGGTAACTTATATTCGCGGGTTTTGGTTTATCGTAATTTTGGGTGATTCCTAATTACGTAGTAAACCGAGAAAACCCGGGCGAATAGAGAGGAATCCAAATAACTAGTGGGAGCGACACGACGGGAAGTGTCACCGAGGCATCAAAGAATCAACGATAGAGAAGGCCATAATAGTCAGGAAATTTTATTTGTTTAATTTCCTGTATTTATGTCTTTTCGTTGATTGTGTATTTTTGTTTTATTTTGCATGAACGAAAACCAAATCAAAATGTTTTTTAAAAAGGTAATGTGCAATTAACTAAGGTAGATTATTCGCATATTAAAACTCCAATGGTTTTATGGGTGTGAATATCCATAGTTAAGATATTGCATGTTAAAACGTAAAAATCCTCAAACTAATTACATTCGCTGGTTTTGGTTTAATCGTAATTTTGGGTGATTCCTAATTACGTAGAAAACTGAGAAAACCCAGGCGAATCAAAATTAAAAATCTAAGTGGGAGCGGGTTGGTTAATAGCACCATGGCCTCCATTACGGGCTCATTGGTGATGTGGTTAAACTTGCGTGCTGGCTTAGACCTTCCTCCCTATCGGATGAGTTTTCAACCACGGATATCACCGGAATGAATTTCTAAAAGGATGACTATTGTGAGTTTAATTGGAGAAAGTTACGATGCCCTTGCCATCCGAGGCGTATTAGTATCCTAAGTAACAAACTTAGAAGTCACGTAATGGCATACACTTAGTGTACCGTTTTTAGTATCCCTCCCATAGAGGTTACGCTATTTTCGGGTACGGCTAAAATTATCAACTATTAATTTCATTGATAATAAGATCGTTGGTCAGATAATGAAATTAATGAACTTCGATTCTTCTCGAACGAATGTGGGTTAGCGTAGACGTTCACCCATCGTGACATGCGTTAATCCCGGTATGAGAGATGTTGGTAGAAGATTATATTTGTTTTTGAGGATTTTTCAATATTTTCGAAAAAGTATACTGAAACTTGAATTGTTTATTTTCAGTTGATATGTCGTTCAACCCGCTAGCTGTCATTCTGAACCAAAACAAACTCACCGGTCCAAATTACATTGATTGGAAACGTAACCTGGACATTGTCCTTACCGCTGAGGGTTACAAGTACGTGCTTACTGAGGAGTGTCCCCTAAGCCCAGCGATGATGCCACCCCTGAGCAGCGAGAGCCATATACGAGGTGGCAGAAGGCTGATGAGATGACCAGGTGCTACATCTTGGCTTCTATGTCGAGTGTATTGCAGCACCAGCATCAGCAGATGACCTCATCCTACGATATGATGCTCAACCTCAGGGAGATGTTTGGACATCAGGGCAAGACAGCCAAGCAGTCAGCTATGAGGAAACTCATGAATGCTAAGATAGCTGAGGGCACTTCAGTGAGAGATCACGTGCTGGACATGATTGGTTGCATCAATGAGATTGAGGTATTGGGTGAGATTGATGGGGAAACCCAGGTCGATATCATCCTTCAGAGCTTGCCTCCCAGTTTTGAGCAGTTTCGATTAAACTATAATATGGGGAATCTCTCATATTCACTTTTTGAGCTCATAACTGCATTGATGTCTGCTGAGAGCCTATTCGCTGAGAAGAAGTAAGCCTTGGCTACTGTTGGTCCCTCAGGTTCCTCTGCTGGGCCCAAAGCCAGGAAGCAAAAGAGGAAGAGAGGCCAGAAATCAGGAGCCAATCATGGACCCAAGGCGGGCATTGCCAAGAAGCACAAGCCGAAAGGCAAATGCTTCAGATGTGGCAAAGCGGGACATTGGAAGAAGGACTTCCCAAAGCCTCGAGGTACGTGTAAATTTTCCCTAGTCACTGAGACGTGTTTAGCGGCGATTCCCACAGATACTTGGTGTGTGGATTCAGGAGCCACTGATCATGACTGCTTAGATTTAATTAAATAAGTAATTAATTAATACTTGTGTCAGTTGGTTGTGAATCATACCAGGAACTGGTTTGGGATAAGTGAAACCCTGTATCAGTTGGTTGTGAATCATACCAGGAACTGGTTTGGGATAAGTGAATCCCTTTATCAGCTGGTTGTGAATCATATCAGGAACTGGATTGGGATAAGTGAATCCCTGTATCAGTTGGATGTGTATCAATCCAGGAATAGGATTGAAGGAAACAGAAACCCAGTAGGAAGGCCAATCCTAAACCAACTTGGGGTCTCTCTTGTAACAGCCTCTATACCCTGTATACTGTGTACATGTACCTAGTGTTTATATCCCACTCTCACTACTATATAGTAGTTACACGCGCGCGAACCCCGCTCAAAATCCACTTGCTAGCAGTTTCCTTTTTCAAAGCCCAAACTCTTTCCCATCAAAATCTTCCATAACTGCCAGCGATCAAACCCCAAAAAAACTTATTCCTACTTCCAATCTTCAAAAATCCAGACGAAAAACGAATCGGATGAAAATTTCTGACAAAGGTTCCGACAGAGAAAAGCAAAAACCCACCGGAACAACTTCAATTCAGGCAACCTACGTCCCACAACTTTAATACACTACATCGAAACTTCACAAAACTACAGGTAATACATTGCAAAATCTACTACATCGTTTACTATAAAGTGTTTTTCACTGTAATTGATGGATTTTCGAAACCCTATTTTCCCGTATTTGCTGCATTCGATTATAATGCTATACTAGACGTTGCTCTGTTACTCTTCAAACTACTGTAAATAATGCTCTATTACTCTAAATAATGCTATATTACTCTAAATTTTGCTAGGCGTTGCATCGTCTTTGTTATTTCTATTTGTACTTAAATTAAAATTCTGTGTTTCCTAATGGATGTTGCGGTAGTAATTGATGGACGTGGTGGGTATGTAACTGGATGTTGTTGCTTGTTTTCTGCCAAAAAATAGAATTGTTTTTGTTTCAAATTTGACGTTGTGATATATGTTATACGAATACGAGGATTCACAATCTGTTTTGTTTTTAAATTGGAGGAAATACCAGGTTTTTTTTTTTTTTTTGTTTCCTAATGGACGTTGCGATAGTAATTTTTGGGACGTTGATCGACGTGGTTGGCATATAACTGGACGTTGCTACTTGTTTTTCCGCCAAAGTTAGAATTGTTTTTGTTTCAAATTTGACGTTGTGATATATTTTGTACGAATAAGATCATTCACAATCTGTTTTGTTTTTGAATTGGAGGAAATACCAGGGTTTTTTTTTTTTATGTTTCCTAATGGACGTTGCGGCAGTATTTTTTGGGACGTTGATCGACGTGGTGGGCATATAACTGGACGTTGCTGCTTGTTTTTCGCCAAAAATAGAATTATTTTTGTTTCAAATTTGACGTTGTGATATATTTTATGCGAATAAGATCATTCACAATCTGTTTTGTTTTTGAATTGGAGAAAATACCAGTTTTTTTTTGTGTCTTTCCTAATGGACGTTGCGGTAGTATTTTTTGGGACGTTGATCGACATGGTGGGTATGTAACTGGACACTGAGTGAATTTGCTTTTTGTTTAGTTTAATAAAAGTAACATTGTGTTTGTTTTAGTTATGTTATAGAAATTTGGTGACCAAAAATGTGTTTTGTGTTTTGTATTTATGAAAAAATAATAAATTTTTGGTCTTTGTTGTTGGACGTTGCTGTAGTCTTTTTTTCAGACGTAACTGGACGTTGTAATCATAATGTTACCAATTTTGTGTTTTTGTTTCTGATAATTATTTCCCTAGTTCATTGCAGGATGGTTAACTACAAACAACCCGCAAAAAGATCAATACCAAAATACAGATGATGAAATATAGATGATGATTTCGTCACAGAGTCCACACCATCACCAACACCAAGTAAAAATAATGCTGCCGCACCAAGTGAAGATGACTCCCAAATTCCATTAAACCAATACATACTCAAAAAAAGAAATGCCAGCCCTCAAATTTCTGCAAAAAAACTGGACTCCCTTGTTGATGCAGCAACAAAACACATCCTCAACCCTCAAAAAAATCCACAGCCAAAGCAGAAAACAAAAAAAAAAACCCAAGCTCACCAGTCCAACACCAAAAAACCATCAACAACAAAAAATCATGTTGCACAAAAACCACTAACAAAACATAAACCAAAAAGACTTAGAGACGAATCAGAAACAGAAGAAGATGAACCACAACAAAAAAAGAAACAGGCTGCTAAACCCAAAAAAACACAAACAAAAAAGCAACCTGTAGCAAAAAAACCTACAAAGAGACCAAAACTTCAATCAGGTATGAAGACTTTATGATCTTCTTACTTTCATATTTTCTATTATCATATCAACATGTTGTCTTAGGACATTACTGTAGTTATTTTATAGACGTAACGGGACGTAGTATGTATTATAATAGACGTTGTGAAATATGTTTTGTACGTGACTGATTTTTTTCATTTATTTCCTTCACAGTCAGTCAAAAAAATGAACAAAAAACATCTCCTAAAAGGACCAAATTCCAAACAAAGACCAGCATTGCTGCATTGTACAAGCTTGTAAGACATTTGACTGAGTAGCAAAAACAAGCAGTGAGAGATATTGGATTTAGATCGTTGCTTGATATGAACTTAAATCAACTGCCATGTGGATTAGGAGAACATCTGTTGCAATCTTTCACAATCTCAAATAACAGGTGCAAAAACCAGTTGAATAGTGGCAGCATTGATATCGAGGAAGAAGATGTCAGACATGTGTTTGGAATACCACGTTGTGGTATTAAGATTGAAGAATACACCACTTCTGATCTGTACTCTGACGAATACAAGGCAGAAATGGAAAAATTCCATTGCAGACATCCAGGATCCGTTAGCAATGAAGGGACTCAAAGAAAATCAACAACAATGCAAATGGCAGATTATATCAAGCAACACAAAAAGTATGTTGATGATGACTTCAAAATTGACTTCACAATCTACATGGCAACAACTCTCTTTTGGGCTTACACGGATTTAAGTTGCCGACAATCACTACTAAAGAGTGTCAAAAAATGTAGATAACATCAGAAACATAAACTGGTGCGAGTTCACCATCAGAGGCTTGATACAATCTGTCAAACATTGGAATGACACAAATCAAAGAGTAATCTTTAAAGGATCGCTCCCCTTCATTGTGGTAAGTACTTCCAATCTACTTTATCAACCGTTGTGCACTTGATTTTCATCATACGTAACTAACATTTATTCTTTCTTTTTTTTTTTCTAGTTACTGTATCTAGACATAGTCAAAATTCCTGGTGAACCCATACGTCTAAGAAACGTCTCTCTACTTTCACATTGGGATTATGAAAAGTATACAATAAGAGAGGCAAAAGAGACAACATTGGGAGGATTTGGAAGGGGAAGAATATTGACAAGGGATGAGATGAAAAACCATATAGAAGATGATCAAATCCCACAAGACGATCAAATTCCAGAAGATCAACATCAGGCAATATTTACATTTTCAAAAACAAAAGCATTATTTGTTATAGACGTTGAAAGACGTTGTGGATATTATACTGAACGTTGTGGACATTAACTTACACCTGTATATGTTTCTGTTTTTATTTTTAAAAGCATGGGCCTCATGATGCTGATTATGACAATGATGATGATGATGATAATGCTGAGATAAGACATGAAGAAATACCAGAGAAGCAAGATTAGGTAAAATTCGGAATCCAAAATTACTATTTCTCTTATACATTAACTGGACATAACTGGACGTTGTGGCTTTGTTATTGGATGTTGCGTTAGTGTAACAGGACGTTGCGTGTGTGTAACAGGACATTACGTGTATTATTCACTCACAAAAAATAACTCCTCTGTTGTACATTTTTTATTGTGTACAGCCTGTTGATAATTCCAATGAAGCCAAAATCAGAAGACTTAATCAAGGAATGGCTCGATTAGTCAAGGAATACACCAACCTCATAAATCTTGTAGAAGATACAAAGGAAATACAAGATAATCTAGCATTGAGGATGCTTGAAGTGACATTGAAAAAAATAGAAAATCTCTTCAACAATGTCACAAAAGAAACACTACAAGATGAAGATGCTGCTGTTGTACCAAGTCAACCTCCCACTGACTTTGAACCAATGTTGAGTCAAGTTCAAAGGATGTTCCAGAAACAACAAGAAGAACTCAACAAGAAGATTGATGCTACACAAACAACTCAGTATCCTTCTGAAATTTTGAGTCAAGTGGATAAGATTGTCCAAGAAGAGATCGACAAGAAGTTTGCTGCATTTGTCACACCACAAAGTCAGATTGATAAAGAAAACATTGTTGCACTTCTCAGTCAGATTGATAAGATAGAAAAATGACAATAAGAGACAAACAAGAAGATAGAAAAAGGACAATAAGAGACAAACAAGGAGCTTAAAGAAATTAAAGAAATCCTACCACCAAGCTTCGACCTCGGTATAGACTTGTCACAGCAGCAGCATGAGCCAAGGCCAAGGATTCTACAAAAGGAGTATGATGCTTCTCAGCAGATACAGGCTGATCCACATGCTCAAAAACTGGAAAAAATTAGATAGTAAGTAATACTATAATTCATTCATTTTGTATCATAATATTATTACTGACAGATACATTTTCATTATTTCTCTACAGAATCATCATGGACGAGGAAGACAATCCTCTGGAAAGACATGATGAAAATCCAATTCCAAACCCAAAGCATCACCAGATCAAGCTTCCATTGGCACTGAGGAGTCCATTTTACTGTTACATCAAGCCGCCAAAGAACCAGATGCTGGATGTAAAGCTTTCCAAGAAAGAGGAATCGATGATCAATTTCGCATTCCCCATTAAGGATAGGAAAAGGGATAAGACTCACCACAAACAGTAAGTATATCCAAAACATTATCATCCAAAAAAATTAAATATTTATTCTTACTAACTTATGTTCCAACAAATGCAGTGAAACACTCTACAACTTTGGAAGAATGGTCTTGACTAGGCTAGACTTCCACACCATGTCAGCAAATAAATGGCTTAGTATGGAAATGATAAATGCATGGTGCACCCACGAAAACTACATAAGATGTCTTCCTGGCAAGCTAAAAGACAAATCTGGGCTAAAACGGTTTTTCTTCACAACCAGATTTTCGGTAAGAACATTTATATTTGCAATAAATAACAACTGTTTGTATTTATATTTGCTTGTCGAACGTTGCGGTAGTTAATTTTTGGACATAGTGGGACGATGTAGGTAATATAGTGGACGTTGCGATAGTTTATTTTTTGGACGTTGTGGGACGTGGTGGGTATGTAACTGGACGTTGCGATTTGTTAACTATTTATGTTTGAGATAGAAGTATCATTGACCTTTTTGCTGTTTGAGATAAAACCTTTAACTGACATTGTGTATTACTTTTGATGCAGTTAATTTTCACCAGTTACAAACAAAGCTTACAACAAGATGGTGAAAATGGACAAAAAAAATGTTTTTGTGATTGGATGCAGGAAGAACTTGCTCGATTACACCATAGCTTGGAACATTTCGTTTTTGAGTTTGTAAGTACATTTACTAAATCATTCATTAAGTATACATATCAAATTCTATTTTATAATTTTTTTTTTCAATCACTACAAGGTTTATTTCCCCATCATTGACGGTGGACACTTCACCACCCTGGCCATTAATATCAAGGATGCATATGCAAAAGTTCTCAACAACTTAGGACCAATTCAAAATCGAATGCATCATGAGGTCCTAACAATGTTTGCAACCATAATGGATGAGGAGAAAAAAGGCCAATATTCTTAATCTCCTCACATCAAAGATATAGTGCTCGTTAGTTTATTTATTTACTGATAAATTAATTAATTAACTTCTTTAATTCTGAGACTTGTACCATTCGACCTTTTTACTATACCAGACATAAGTCCACCAGCTGAGTTTAGTATAATAAACATAATGAGCTCATCTCGGGAGCACTATCACCTCGGACGCACCGGTACATGGTATCCTTTCGAAAAGTAGCAGCACACCAAGCAACTAAACACGCGCACCCAACCTACCGAGACTATTGGCCACAATTGACCTCACCCATTGGCAGATCAAAGTACACTATGTCTAATCCTCATACCCGCTCAAGTCTATGGATTAAGAGATAGAATACTAAGAATGATTTGTCTATTAAATCAGTACAAGACAAATCATTCTAAATGGTCAAGTTCAATACGCCCTGGGCATATCTATATGATTTAATTAGTTTAGACAACTAATTATCCGAATCACATAATAACCTAAACTGATAGTTTGTCCAAAGCTGTCTCGGTTACGAACCTCATTTATATATTATGTCCTTTAACCAATGATGAGATCTACTGTGTCACACAAGACACCATGCAACATACACAATGGAGTTATAAACCAGAGAAATATTAGAGGACTTGCCAACCTCAGTGCGGCACCACTATATGTTTCCTCACTTTACGAAAACAAATGATCAACATAGATTTTAACATAACGTTAATATATAAATATAATTATTGTATATTAAATTTTTGTATATATGGTTATGCCAATTAAAGTAATTAAATAAGTTTAATAAGGTATCAGTATCTTTTAAATATAACATAATATTGTGTGGAAATCAATATATTCCTATCGTTACCTTTTTGCGATGGGTTACTATCCCTTGATCACTTATACTCCCCTAAACATTTGACTGCATTTTCCAACTAAAATGGAATATTACTACCGAAATTGCATTGTACATCCAGAATAGTCCTAAGAATATATGATGCCAAGCCGATACTTGACATGTACCCCCTATTCCAGGTTCATCACAAGGGAAACGAAAAACCAAGATTTGCTTTATCCGGTATCAACCGGGTGCTACGAGTAAACAGAATAACCTTCAGGAGTATTAATACCGTCGCATGAATCATAAATACATGAATATGATGGACAAAAAAATCCACAATTCCAAATGGAATAGGTAACAAAGCCACTTTGCCACCCACTGCTACTAAATCACTGTCTCCTCACGTTAAACTGGTGCTTGCTGTTGCACCAGACTCTAAAACGTGGGTGTTTTGTATCCATTGGGCAAAAACGGGTTGTAATTGGATGGCGATATCTGAAAACATATCTTGAGGATGTCCTAATACACTCATGGTATCAAAACTGTGAAATCCTAGAAATATGCATACCCAGTTCAGATGTGATATAATTGCATCACGATGTCATAGAACACGATCTAATAGATCGTTGTACCGAGTAGTTGGATCATAATCCCTTACCATAAAAATGGTTGTATGTGCAGCAGCACCAACGATGAGAAATCCACCAATCCACATGTGATGTGTAAACAATGACAGTTGTGTACCATAGTCGGTAGCTAAATATAGATAAGGGGGCATAGAATACATATGGTGAGCTACAACAATGGTTAAAGAGCCTAACATAGCTAGGTTAAGAGATAATTGAGCATGCCATGACTTTGTTAGGATCTCATATAGTCCTTTATGGCCCTGTCCTGTAAATGGACCTTTGTGAGCTTCTAAAATATCTTTCAAGCTATGACCAATACCCCAGCTGGTCCTATACATGTGACCCGCTATCAGGAAAAGAATTGCAATGGTGAAATGATGATGTGCAATATCGGTCAGCCATAGACCCCCAGTTACTGGATCTAATCCTTCCCAAAAAGTAAGAAATTACGCATATTTTGACCAATTCAAGGTAAAAAATGGGATTGCCCCTTCAGCAAAACTAGGGTAAAGTTGAGCCAAAAGATCCCTATTCAAGATAAATTCATAAGGAAGTGGTATCTCTTTAGGATCTACTCTAATGTTTAGAAATTGGTTAATTGGTAAAGAAACATGTACTTGATTTCCAACCCAAGAGAGTGACCCAAGCCCTAGGAGCCTCGATAAATGGTGATTCAACATAGATTCTACATCTTGAAACCAAGCCAATTTTGGAGCTGCTTTATGATAATGAAACCAACCAGCAAAAGCATTAACGCAGCAAAAATCAATGCACCAATTGTAGTACAATAGAGTTGTAATTCACTAGTTATTCCATATGCTCTCCACATTTGAAAAAAACCAGAGGTTATTTGTATTCCTCGAAAACCTCTTCCCACATCACCATGTTGGAGTTGAATACATAAGCTATGCTTGTATTGTACATTTTTCCAGTTAATATATCGATTTATGTTTTGGTTATATCTTGTTGTGCATGTTATGTCCATTTATATTATGTAAGTAAATGATGAGGTGTCTTGTGTGACACAGTAGATCTCATCATTGGCTGAAAGACATAATATATAAATGAGGTTCGCAACCGAGACAGCTTTGGACAAACTGTCGATATAGGTTATTATGCGATTTGGATAATTGTTTTGTCTAAACTAATTGAATCACATAGATATGCCCGGGGCGTATTAAACTTGACCATAAGGAATGATTTGTCTTGGACTAATTTAATAGACAAATCATTCTTGGTATTCTATCTCTTAATCCCTAGACTCGAGCGGGCATGAGGATTAGACATAGTGTACTTTGATCTGCCAATGGGTGAGGTCTATTGTGGCCAATAATCTCAGTAGGTTGGGTGCGCGTGTTTAGTTCTTTGTGTGCTGTTGCTTGTCGAAAGAAAACCGTGTACTGATGCGTCCGGGGTGATGTGCTCCCGAGATGAGCTCGTTATGTTTACTATACTAAACCTAACTGGTGGACTTATGTCCAGTATAGTAAAAAGGTCTAGTGGTACTAGTCTCGGAAGTAAAGAAATTAAAAAATAAATTTATCAGTAAATTAATAAATTAATGAGCACTATATCTTTGATGTGGGGAGATTATGAATATAAATTAATTAAGTTGTTCCGGAAGCAATTCTGGTGTAGGATGGTAGTGCCATAATTTATTCGTTAGTGGTACGATTAATTATGTATTGGGTTGTTGACAAAGGTAGATTTAATTAATTAAGTAATTAATTAATACTTGTGTCAGTTGGTTGTTAAAAAAGTTAATTAATTAATTTATCAGTAAATAAATAAATTAACGAGCACTATATCTTTGATGTGAGGAGATTAAGAATAAATTAATTAAGTTGTTCCGGAAGCAATTCTGGTGTAGGATGGTAGTGCCATAATTAATCCGTTAGTGGTACGATTAATTATGTATTGGGTTATTGACAAAGGTAGATTTAATTAATTAAGTAATTAATTAATCCTTGTTTCAGTTGGTTGTGAATCATACCAGGAACTGGATTGGGGATAAGTGAATCCCTGTATCAGTTGGTTGTGAATCATACCAGGAACTGGATTGGGGATAAGTGAATCCCTATATCAATTGGATGTGTATCAATCCAGGAATAGGATTGAAGGAAATAGAAACCCAGTAGGAAAGCCAATCCTAAACCAACTTGGGGTCTCTCTTGTAACTCTATATATAGACAAGGGATTAGCAATTACACAATATACAATTCATAAGTTTTCAAGGCAAGAAAACTTAGAGAGAGAAAATCCTAGATAGAGAAAATTTCTCTCACTAAATTCAGATTTCCCTAGGCTTAAAGGCTGCCAAAATTTCTTCTAAATTTTGGTGGCGACGTGTAGCTTTCTCTCTCTCCGGGCGGTGCGTGGATTGTACGCGCCCAGTGCAGCGGTGCTGGAATTTTTCTGGCAGGTGGATTGTGGTGATTAGCTGATCAATTGTTTGTTGGATTGTTGCCCAAACAACATACGAACAATGTCTTGAGGTATACAAGAGAATCACCTGAGTTTACGCTTCAATAAGTAATTCTAATATTTCCACTTTTAATTAAGAATTTATTTGTTGCGTGATAAATCGAATAAGTACTTACCAAGATCCTGCGCAATGTTATTTCAAGCAAGGGTTAGAATAGTGATTGTGCTTGTGTTTAGGCCTGGCTAGAGATTCCGATTCTGGAATGCATAGCACGAATGCATAGCACGAAAGCGGATAATCTTTCAATTGGTATCAAAGCCTGGTTTTTGGGTTTTGTGCTTGTTCAATTTATTACATGGTTTTATTTGCAGGTGGTTAAGAAATCCCGACTATTATTGTTACTTTTGTATGGGGTTTAATTAAACTCTGGGATATGTCCGGATTTGATTTTATTATGAATGTTTGTAATAGTATAACCACGTGCTGGAAGCAGTGTAGGATTAGATCAAATCTGTAGTAGGATTTTTTCTATGTAATTTCGATTATTTAATTTTCCTAGAAAGCCTGGTAGTAGGAGAATTAATGTTGGTAATCGAATGCATTATGGTGGGCGACTTGAATTCGTGGGTTTTGGGTTATCGTTAATTCGTAGAAACCCAGGAAAACCCAGAACAAATTGCAAGAAGACCAAATAGGGTGGGAAGAAGCGAATGAGGGATCGTAGGTAAGGGGCAGCGTCGGCAGAAGTCACCGGCCTGCAGCGGTGCAACTGCCGTCGCGCAGCGCAGTAACTGCTACGCAGGCAAGCAGATACATATGGGCTGTGCACACACGGCCCATTCGGGTCACGTTTTTAGCCCATTTTTTCTCCATATTTCATTTTTTGAAGTTCAAGACTTTTTCCATTGAGTTATGTGGCAAGACACAAGATCATGGCAGAAGATGGAAGCGATTAAAACCATAATAGTCGGGAAATTTAATTTTCGCATTTATTCCCAAATTTATTGTTTTAATTTTTTTGTGTTGTATTTTAGATACATGATTTTAAAGCATGATGGTTTTATGGTTGCATATAACTTAGGGTTAGTTAATTGCATGTTAAAACTGGAAAAAAACCCTCAATTTAGAAATCTAAGTGGGAGCGGGTTGGTTGAATATCCCTACGACCACCATTATGAGTTCATATGCGATGTGGGTGGACTTGTGCGTTGGCATTAGAGGCTTCTTCCATTCGGATGAGTCTAACCACGAGGTCACTAGATTATGAATTTCTGAGTAAGATGACTAGAGTAAGTTTAAGTAGGAGAAATGCGATACCCTCTCCATCTGAGGCGCACTATCCTGAGGTAACAAACTCAAAAGTCACATAATGGCACACACTTTAGTGTATGATATGTAGTATTCCTCCCATTGAGGTTACGCTGCTTATTCGTACGGCCGAAAGTACCAATTATTAGCTACATTGATCAATAGATCGTTTGGTCTGATAGCGTAGTTAATGAACTAGATTCTTGTCAAATGAATGTGGGTTAGCATAAACGTCCACACTATCGTCGCTTATGAGAATCCCGGTGAATGAGATGTTGGTGGATTAAGATTATTGTTTTGAGGGAAGTTAATAATTGTTAGAATTTCTTTTGTTTCGAAATTCTAGATTAAACACTAAAACATAATCTGTTTATTTATTTTGCAATTTTTCGATATGGCATTCAACCCCTAAGCAACTATATTGAAAGACAATAAGTTAACTGGACCAAATTATGTCGATTAGAGTCGTAACTTGGACATTGTCCTAATGGTAGAGCGGTATAAGTTTGTGCTCACCCGAAGTATGTCCAGATGTGCCTAACGAGGACTCTCCTCAAGAGGATAGGGATGCCTATGCCAGGTGGAGAAAAGCGGATGAGATGGCCCGGTGCTATATTTTGGACTCTGAGTCAAATGTGCTGCAACATCAGCTTCATCCCATGGTCTCTATCTTCAACATGATGGCTCACCTGAGGGAGATGTTCGCTCATCAAGGTAGAACTACTAGGTAATCAGCCATGAGAAATTTGATGAACACTAAAATGGCTGAGGGCGGATCGGTGAGAGATCATGTGCTACACATGATCAGTAACATCCACGAGATATAGTTGTTGGAAGTTGAAATTAACCCAGAAAGTTAGATAGATATCATCCTCTAGAGCTTACCCTCTAGTTTTGAGCAGTTTTGGGTCAACTATAACATGAATAAAAGAGTTTACACTCTACTCAAGCTCTTAACTAATTTGGTGTCGGCCGAAGGCATCTTCTACGAGAAGAAGCAAGCTTTGGTCACAGTGAAGGCTTCAAGTTCTTCTTTTACGCCTAAAGGCCAAAAGAATAAGAAGAAGATGAATGCCAATAAACTTGCTTCAAAGCCCGAAATCGCAAAAAAAAACAAGCCCAAAGGCAAGTGCTTCAGGTGCGGGAAAACGGGACACTGGAAAGTAGATTGTCCAAAGCCTAAAGTGTTTGAGTTGAATACATAAGCTATCCTTGTATTGTACTTTTTCCCAGTTAATATATTGATTAATGTTTTGGTTAAATTTAGTTGTGCATTATTTGTCCACTTATATTATGTAGCTTGACGATGAGGTGTCTTGTGTGACACAGTAGATCTCATCATTGGTTAAAATACATAATATATAAATGAGGTTTGTAACCGGGATAGCTTTGGACAAACTGTCGGTTTAGGTTATTATGTGATTCGGATAATTGTATTGTCTAAACTAATTGAATCATATAGATATGCCCGGGGCGTATTGAACTTGACCAATAGGAATGATTTGTCTTCTACTAATTTAATAGACAAATCGTTCTTGGTATTCTATCTCTTAATCCCTAGACTCGAGCGGGCATGAGGATTAGACATAGTGTACTTTGATCTGCCAATGGGTGAGGTCAATTGTGGCCAATAGTCTCCGTAGGTTGGGTGCGCATGTTTAGTTGCTTGGTGTGCTGCTGCTTGTCGAAAGGATACCATGTATAGGTGCATCCGGGGTGATGGTGCTCCCAAGATGAGCTCGTAATGTTTATTATACTAAACCCTGCCAGTGGACTTATGTCCGGTATAGTAAAAAGGTAGAGTGGTACTAGTCTCGGAATTAAAGAAGTTAATTAATTAATTTATCAGTAAATTAATAAATTAACGAGCACTGTATCTTTGATGTTTGGAGATTATGAATATAAATTAATTAAGTTGTTCCGGAAGCAATTCTGGTGTAGGATGGTAGTGCCAAAATTAATTCGTTAGTGGTACGATTAATTTTGTAATGGGTTAATTGAATAGGTAGAATTAATTAATTGAGTAATTATTCCTAAGGGTTAATTGAGTAATTAACAAAGTGGAATTATTTAATTAATTAATTAAGTCTTAAGTTTCAATTTGAATTAAGAAATCCTAGAGATTTGGAATCTAGTAGGATTTGGTTTATCCTATTAGATTAGTTACCTAGTTGGATTTGGAAACTAATTACCTAAACCCATTAAGAAGGCTAATCCTAAACCAACTTGGTCTCTCTTGTAACTCTATATATAGACAAGGGATTAGTTATTCCACAAGATACAATTCAAAAGTTTTCAAGACAAGAAAACTTAGTGAGAGAAAATCCTAGGGAGAGAAAATTCTCTCTCAAGAATTCGGATTTTCCTAGCTTCTATAGCAGCTGAAATTTCTCAAGTTTTGGCTACAACACGTGAAGTTTTCTCTCTCTCCCTGGTGCAGCGGTGCTGGTTATTCCGGCAGGTGGATTGTGGTGATTAGCTGATCAAATTGCTGGTTA
Organism: Knoxia roxburghii; assembly: GCA_030378225.1. NCBI lineage: Eukaryota > Viridiplantae > Streptophyta > Magnoliopsida > Gentianales > Rubiaceae > Knoxia > Knoxia roxburghii. The sequence goes on along the minus strand of CM059415.1, from coordinate 34,271,017 downwards.
GATTGCAGCCTACACAACATACAAGCAAAGTCTTGAGGCATACAAGAGAATCACCTAGGTATACGGTTCAATAGGTAATTCTTATTCTTCCCCTTTTTTTAAGAATTTTTGTTGCTTGGCAAATCAAATAAGCGCAAACCCAGATCCAACGCAATGTTATTTAAAGCAAGGGTTGGAATAGCGATTGTGCTAGAGTCTAGGCCTGGCTAGAGATTCCGATTCTGGAATGCATAGCACGAAAGTTAGTTTCTGGCTAGGCCCGAGCAGATAATCTTTCAATTGGTATCAGAGCCTGGTTTTGGGTTTTGTGCTTGTTCGATTTATTACATGGTTTTATTGGCAGTGGTTAAGAAATCCCGACTATTATGGTTACGTTTGTATAGGTTTTAATTAAACTCCGGGACATGTCCGAATTTTATTTTATTATGAATGTTTGTAATAGTATAACCACGTGCTGGAAACCGTGTAGGATTAGATCAAATTTGTAGTAGGATTTTTTCTATGTAATTTTTATTATTTAATTTTCCTAGAAAGCCTTGTAGTAGGAGAATTAATTTTTGTAATCGAAGGCGATATGGTGGGCAACTTGAATTCGTGGGTTTTTTGTTATTGTTAATTCATAGAAACCCAAGAAAACCCAGAATGAATTGCAAGAAGACCGAATAGGTAGAAAAAGCAAAGGAGGGATTGGTGGCAGGGGGCGGCGCCGGCGACGACTCGCCTGTGGGAGCCGCCACCGACAACCACCGCATGGCGGCAGCACCACTACTGCGAGGCGCAGCAGTTGCTTTGCACACGCCGCGCTGCCCAGACGCGGCCCGTTTGATCAGCGTTTTTGCCCGTTTTTCCTCCAGTTTTCATTTTTGAAGTTCAAGACTCTTTCTATCAATTAACTTGGCGGGACACGAGATCAAGACAGAAGATGGAAGCGATTAAAACCATAATAGTCGGGAAATTTAATTTTTGAATTTATTTCCCATATTAATTGTTTTAATTTTTATGCTTTAATTTTTTATGTTGTATTTTAGATGCATGATTTTAAAACATGTTAGTTTTATTGTTGCATGTAACTTAGGGTTAGTTAATTGCATGTTAAAACCAAAAAAACCCTCAATTTAGAAATCTATGTAGGAGCAGGTTGGTTTAATATTCCCACAGCCACCATTATGAGTTCATATGCGATGTGGGTGGACTTGTTTGTTGGCATTAGGGCCTTCCTCCATTCGGATGAGTCTAACTACGAGATCGCTAGATTATGAATTTCTTAGTAAGATTACTAGAGTAAGTTTAACTTGGAGAAATGCGATGCCCTCTCCATCTGAGGCGCACTATCCTGAGATAACAAACTCATAAGTCATGTAATGGCACACACATAGTATATGATCTGCAGTATCCCTCCCATTGAGGTTACACTGCTTATTTGTACGGCTAAAAGCATTGACTATTAGCTACATTGATCAATAGATTGTTTGGTCAGATAGTCTAGTTAATGAATTTGGTTCTTTTCAGAAGAATGTGGGTTAGCGTAAACGTCCACACTATCGTGGTTTGCGAGAATCCCGGTGAATGAGATGTTGGTGAATTAAAATTATTGTTTTGAGGGAAGTCAATAATTGTTAGAGTTTCCTTGTTTTCGAAATTCTAGATTTAAACACTAAAACATTGTCTGTTTATTTAATTTATAGTATTCGATATGGCATTCAACCCCTTAGCTGTTATATTGAAAGACAATAAGTTAACTGGAACTAATTATGTCGACTAGAGTCGTAACTAGGACATTGTCCTGATGGCAGAGCAGTATAAGTTTGTGCTCACCGAAGTATGTCCAGATGTGCCTAACGAAGACTCTCCTCAAGAGGATAGGGATGCCTATGCCAGGTGGAGAAAAGTGGATGAGATGGTGCGGTGCTATATTTTGGTCTCTATGTCAAATATGCTGCAACATCAGCTTTATCCCATGGTCTCTGCCTTCAACATGATTGAAAGAAAATAGAACAAGCCCAGGCTAAATTGAAAACCTTACTTTCGTGCAATGCATTCCAGAATCGAAAGCTTTCGACAAAGCTCAGGCTCAAATTCATTTACCTATGAATGGATCTAGGCTTATTCTTATTTAATTTATTAAATTGACATCTAACGCACAGAGATTACACATTTAATTAAAAGTGGAAGGATTAAAGGTTATACCTTTGAAGTGAAGTCCAACGCAATAAGAAAAACCGAATCTTTATATGCGAATACCACCAAAATCCAAAAGATTACTCCAAGAAACTTCGAATATTGCATTGGCAATAATCTATCGAAGTGTACTCGCAAAGCCCATGAAAAACCCACAAGGAAATCTCTCAAATCGGATTCAAAATACTCCCAAAAACTGATCAAAAACCCAAAAACTGCTCCGCCTCTCGCTATAAAAAAAACTGCTTCTGCGGTTTAAAAAACAAAACCCACGGACCATTGGAACTAAGCCACAACTCCATCGTGATCTAGACAAGGAGAACCAGTGGATCACCAATCTGTAGAAAAAGATCAATGCCAGCTTCGTCGAATCAAATGCACGAAGCCAGAACCAAGAACCAGTGCTGGAAACCAACTATAACCGCGGCTGTAGGGAGAAGACCAGCGAGAATCCGGCAAGCTGTATGAACAACCGACTTGAAGATTCGATCTTTGGGATGAATCCAATTCGAGTAGCAAGAAATCTAGTTCGTTTTTGAAAGAAAACTTCAAGAGGAAGAAGTCTCTCTCTAGAACTTTCTTACTCTAAGAGGCAAGACTTGTCTTGCAATATTTCCTTAAGTTTCTTTGGCCTTAAGTTTTCTATTTATAGGGAGCTCTAATGGAGACCTAGTGGGCTTTTAAGTTGGGCCTTTTAATTTGACTTTCATTGATCGCTTAGTCTTTCCCAGACTAATCAACTCCAATCGACCCATTCGAATTAATTTCTTAACCCACTTCGTTAATTTAATTTAATCAAACCCTTACGATTAATTAATTTATATAGAATTAATTTCTTAATCCACTTTGTCAATTAAATATTAATTAAACCTTTAGGATTAATTAATTCACTTTGTCGATTAGTCAAATGCATAATTAGTCGTACCACTATCGGACTAACTATGGAACTACCGCTCAAAAATGACTTTATATCGCGCCACTATATTTTCTTCTATCTCCCCACATTAAAGATCTAGTACTCATCAGTTTATCAATTTACTGACAAACTAATTCACCGACTTCTTGGTATCCGAGATTAGTACCACTCGACCTTTTTATTATACCGGACATAAAGTCCACTTGTCGGGTTTACTATAATAAACTTTACGAGCTCATCTCGGAAGAACCATCAACCCGACGAACTGGTACGTGGATTCCTCTGACTAGCAACGGCACGTAAGAAGCTAAAAACTGCGTACCCAACCTACCGAGGGATAGGCCTCAATTGACCGCACTCTTTGGAACATCAAAGTATACGATATCCAACTCTCACGCCCATCCCAATTTCAGGATTGAGAGACTGAATACTAGGACCGAATTGACTACGCCGATCAGTATAAGTTAATTCTATCCAAACTGATCGTGCTCAATATGCCCTAGGCATATCCGTGTGATTTAATTAGTCTAGATAAACTAATTTTCAAACCACACGATAACCTATACAGATAGTATGTTCAGACTATCTCAGTTACGAGCATACTTTTTATATATCAATACTTTAACCAATAACGGTATCTACTATATCTTTCCACACCCCATTATCTAGTTCTACGATATAATGGAACAATTTAATACTGAAATAAAAGGATATGTCATCTGTGGATATTAGTTTTTGATACAAGCCATAGCTTTTCTGTATTCAAAACTAATAATGATGGCTCACCTAAGGGAGATGTTTGCTAATCAAGGCAGGACTGCTAGGCAAGGAGCCATGAGAAAGTTGATGAACACTAAAATGGCTGAGGACGGATCAGTGAGAGATCATGTGCTTTTCATGATCAGTAACATCGACGAGATTGAGGTGTTGGAAGGTGAAATTGACCCAGAAAGTCAGTTAGATATCATCCTCCAGAGCTTACCCTTTTGTTTTCAGCAGTTTCGTGTCAACTATAACATGAATCAAAGAGTTTACACTCTACCCGGGCTCTTAACTGATGTGGTGTTGGCCGAAGGCATCTTCCACGAGAAGAAGCAAGCTTTGGTCACTGTAAAGGCTTTAAGTTCTTCTTCTGCTCCTAAAGGCAAGAATAGTAATAAAAAGAAGAAGGCAAAGAAATTTGCTGCAAAGTATGATATCGCAAAGAAGAGCAAGCCCAAAGGCAAGTGCTTCAGATGCGGGAAAATAGGACATTGGAAACCGGATTGTCCAAAGCCTAAGGTATGATAGTTTCTATCCTAATTTCTGAGACATGTTTAGCGGTGACTCCCACAGATATTTGGTGTGTGGATTCAGACACCACTGATCATGTTTGTAATTCTTTGTAGGGGTTCCAAGTAACCCGAAAGCTTAGAGAGGGTGAGCTGGATATCTACATGGGCGACACTACAAGAGTGTCAGTAGAAGCAGTGAGAGCAGTCACTTTAAATTTTGAAAGTTGTATATTAGAATTAAATAATTGTCTTTATGTACCGAGTTTTAGAAAGAACCTTATTTCAATTTCTAAACTCTTAAATAATGGTTTTCAGTTCATTTTTTCTGATGATTCTGTATTTGTTAGAAGAAATAGAAAACTTATTTGTTCTGGTGTGTTAGCTGACAATTTGTTTGTGGGTAATTCTAATTCCCCTGTTGTGCAAAACATAGAAATAGATAGCTCTTTATCTAACATTAATAAGAGGATGAAACCTTCTGAAATAAATCAAACCTATCTTTGGCATCTCAGTCTAGGTCATATAAACCTTAGTAGGATTCAGAGGTTGATCAATGATGGACCATTAGGTTCATTAGAGATTAACAGTTATTCAACCTGTGAATCTTGCTTGGAGGGTAAGATGACCAAGAGACCTTTTAAAACAAAAGGTTATAGAGCCAAAGAAGTACTAGAGTTAATTCAATCTGACTTGTGTGGACCAATGTCGGTCCAATCAAGAGATGGGTTTGAGTATTTTATGACGTTCACGGATAACTACTCAAGGTACGGGTACATTTACCTAATACATCACAAGTCCGAGTGCCTTGGTAAGTTCAAAAAGTTTCGGGCAGATGTGGAGAAGCATCATTGTAAGAGTATCAAGACACTGCGATCAGATCATGGTGGGGAGTTCCTATACAATGAATTTCGAGAATACCACAGTGAGGTAAGAATTCAGTCTCAGTTGTCTGCACCTAACACGCCACAGCAGAATGGTGTAGCAGAAAGAAGGAATCTAACTCTCATGGAAATGGTTAGGTCGATGATGAGCTATAGTGATTTGTCGAGTTCGTTCTTGGGATGTGCCTTAGAACCAGCGGTGTATATTCTTAATCTTGTACCATCTAAAACCATGCCTTTAACCCCATTAGAGTTGTGGAATGGGCGAAAGCCTAGTCTAAGACATCTCAGAATTTGGGGTTACCTAGCACATGTGCTTAAGGCAGTTGCGGCTAAGTTAGATGCAAGAACAGAATGAATGCTGTTTGTAGGATATCCTAGGGGAACGAAAGGTGGTATATTTTATAGTCCTAAAGATTAGAAGGTGGTGGTTAGTACCAACGCTAGATTTTTGAAGGAAGACTATATCCTAGATCACAAGCCCAAGAGTAAGATAGTACTAGAAGAGCTTAAGAGACAAACTAATAATCTTGATGCACCAACACAAGTAGATACACCACACACTGCACAATAGATCACAGATGATGCATCTACAATGAGGCTCTCCATGATAAAGATATAGAATCTTGGCGTAAGGCAATGACGTCTTAGATGGGGCCAATGGACCACAATCAAGTCTGGGAGCTTGTGGACCTTCCTGATGGGTTTAAGCCCATTGGATGCAAGTGGGTCTACAAACGTAAGAGATGACCTGACGGAAAGGTGGAAACCTTTAAAGCTAGGCTGGTGGCGAAGGGGTATACTCAGAAAGGGGAAATCGATTATTAGGAAACCTTCTTCCCGGTAGCCATGCTTAAGTCGGTCCTGATTCTCTTGGCCATAGCTGCTCATTTAGATTGTGAGATATGGCAGATTGATATCAAGACAGCTTTCCGAAATGGAAGTCTTGAGGAAACTATTCTCATACAGCAACTAGAGGGATTTGTTGAAAAAGGTCAAGAGCATAAGGTTTGAAGGCTTAAATGGTCCATTTACGGACTTCAGCAGGTATCTAGATCTGGGAACATCCGGTTTGATGAGGTAATCCAGTCCTACTCAGTGTCCAGATGAGCAATGTGTGTACCGTAGACGTGATGGAAACTCAGTGGTGTTTCCAGTGCTTTACGTAGATGACATTCTATTGATTGGCAACAAAAAGAAAATGTTATCAGATGTAAAGGTATGTCTGTCCAAGCATTTTGATATGAAGGGCTTAGGGGAAGCGGGACATATCCTTGGGATCAAGATAATTCAATATCGTAGGAAACGTTCGTTAACGCTCTCCCAAGCTTCATATATAGATACGATTATGGCCCGTTTTAACATGTAGAACTCTAAGAAAGGTTTTCTACCTTTCAGACACAGAGTGCATCTGTCTAAAGAACAGTCTCCCAAGACTGTTGAGGAGATAGAGGCCATGAAGACAGTTCCTTATGCTTCGGCAGTAGGAAGTCTCATGTATGCCATGTTGCATATGATGACTGATATCTGTTATGCCGTTGGCATTGTAAGCAGATATCAAAGTAACCCTGGTAAAGCTCATTGGGAGGCAATAAATTGCATTCTCAAGTATTTGCACAGAACGAGATACCAAGGGTTGGTCTATCAGGCGCCAGAGCTGGTACCCTAAGGTTACAGAGATTTAGATTTCCAAGACGACAGGGACAAGAGCAAGTCTACCTCAGGGTATGTGTTTACTCTAGGAGATGGAGCCATTGTTTGGCGGAGTGTCAAGCAAAAATGCGTGGTGGACTCTACCATAGAGGCTGAATACGTTGCCGCATCAAAGGCAGCGAAGGAAGTAGTGTGGCTCAAGAACTTCCTAATTGACTTAGATGTGATTCTTGGTTTGCAGAAGTGTAAGTGTATTGTGATAACAACGGGCAGTAGCAAACTCGAAGGAACCACGAGCCCACAAAGGCGAGTAAATATATACATCGTAAGTACCACCTGATATGATATATCGTAGAGAGGGAAGACGTGGTCGTGGCTAAGATAGCATCAGAATATAACCTTGCAGATCCGTTCACGAAGACATTGACTTCAAAAGTCTTTGAGGCTGACGTGGAGGGCATGGGGATCAGACACTTAGGAGAGCCATGACGGTTTTTCTAGATATATAGTAGCAGATTGAATAGGAGTTTACTGTAGATGTATACTTAAAGCACAGCTTAAGTATTAGTGGGAGATTGTTGGAGTTGATTACATAAGCTATGCTTTTATTGTACTTTTTCCCAGTTAATATATCGATTAATGTTTTGGTTAAATTTAGTTGTGCATTATTTGTCCACTTATATTATGTAGTTAGATGATGAGGTGTCTTGTGTGACACAGTAGATCTCATCAATGGTTAAAAGACATAATATATAAATGAGGTTCGTAACCGAGATAGCTTTGGATAAACTGTCGGTTTAGGTTATTATGTGATTCAGATAATTGGTTTGTCTAAAGTAATTGAATCATATAGATATACCCGAGGCGTATTGAACTTGACCAATAGGAATAATTTGTCTTGTACTGATTTAATAGACAAGTCGTTCTTGGTGTTCTATCTCTTAATCCCCTAGACTCGAGCGGGCATGAGGATTAGACATAGTGTACTTTGATCTACCAATGGGTGAGGTTAATTGTGGCCAATAGTCACGGTAGGTTGGGTGCACGTGTTTAGTTGCTTGGTGTGCTTCTGCTTGTTGAAAGGAAACCATGTACCGGTGCATCCGGGGTGGTGGTGCTCCCGAGATGAGCTAGTAATGTTTATTATACTAAACCTGGCCGGTGGACTTATTTCCTGTATAGTAAAAGGTCGGGTGGTACTAGTCTCTGAATCAAAGATGTTAATTAATTAATTTATCAGTAAATTATTAAATTAACGAGCACTATATCTTTGATGTGGAGAGATTATGAATATAAATTAATTAAGTTGTTCCGGAAGCAATTCTGGTGTAGGATGGTAGTGCCAAAATTAATCCGTTAGTTGTATGATTAATTTTGTAATGGGTTAATTGAATAGGTTGAATTAATTAATTGATTAATTATTCCTAAGGGTTAATTGTAATTAACAAAGTGGAATTATTTAATTAATTAATTAAGTCTTAAGTTTCAATTAGAATTAGGAAATCCTAGAAATTAGGAATCTAGTAGGATTTGGTTTATCCTATCAGATTGGTTACCTAATTGGATTTGGAAACTAATTACCTAAACCCATTAGAAAGGCCAATCCTAAACCAATTTGGGGTCTCTCTTGTAACTGTATATATACACAAGGGATTAGTTATTCCACAAAATACAATTCATAAGTTTTCAAGACAAGAAAACTTAGAGAGAGAAAATTTTCTCTCAAGAATTTGGATTTTCCTAGCTTCTATAGCAGTCAAATTTTCCCAAGTTTAGGCAGTAACACGTGAAGCTTTCTCTCTCTCCGAGCGATGCGTTAATTGTACGCTCCAGGTGTAGAGGTGCTGGTTTATTCCGGTAGGTGGATTGGGGTGATTAGCTGATCAAATTGTTGGTTAGATTGCTGCCCACACAGCATACAAGCAAAGTCTTGAGGCATACAAGGGAATCACCTGGGTATACGCTTCAATATGTAATTCTTATTCTTCCGCTTGTATTAAGAATTTTTTTTTGCGTGGTAAATCGAATGCAAAACCAAATCCTATGCAATGTTATTTCAAGCAAGGGTTGGAATAGCGATTGTGCTAAAGTCTAGGCCTTGCCAGAGATTCCGATTCTGGAATGCATAACACGAAAATGAGTTTCTGGCTAGGCCCGAGCAAATAATCTTTCATAAAGGTACGATAGTTTCTGCCCTAATTACAGAGACATGTTTAGCGGTGATTCCCACAGATACTTGGTGCATGGATTCAGGCGCCACTGATTATGTTTGTAATTCTTTGCAGGGGTTCCAAGTAACCTAGAAGCTTAGAGAGGGTGAGCTGGAAATCTACATGGGTGACACTACAAGAGTGTCAGTAGAAGCAGTGGGAGTTGTCACTATAAATTTTGAGAGTTCTAGATTAGAATTATTTAAATTGTCTTTATGTACCGAGTTTTAGAAAAGAACCTTATTTCGATTTCTAAACTTTTGAAGAACGGTTATAAGTTTATTTTTTCTGATGATTGTGTTGTTATTAGAAGAAATGAAAAACTTATTTGTTCTGGTTCATTGATAGATAATTTGTTTGTGGTTAATTCTAACTCCCTGTTGTGCAAAACATAGAAACAAATAGCTCTTTATCTAACATTAATAAGAGGAAGAAACCTTCTGAAATGAATCAAACCTATCTTTGGTATCTCAGGCTAGGTCATATAAACCTTAGTAGGATTCAAAGGTTGGTCAATGATGGTCCTTTAGGTTCATTAGAGATTGACAGTTATTCAACCTGCGAATCTTGCTTAGGGGATAAGATGACTAAGAGACCTTTAAAAGCGAAAGGTTATAGAGCCAAAGAAGTACTAGAGTTGATTCATTCTGACTTGTGTGGACCAATGTCGGTCCAAGCACACGGTGGGTTTGAGTATTTCGTGACGTTCACGGATGACTACTCAAGGTACGGGTACATTGACCTAATGCGTCACAAGTCCGAGTGCTTTGCAAGTTCAAAGAGTTTCAGGCAGATGTGGAGAAGCATCATGGTAAGAGTATCAAGACACTATGATCAGATCGTGGTGGGGAGTACCTGTCTCACGAATTTTGAGAATACCTCAGTGAGGTAGGAATTCAGTCTCAGTTGTCTACACCTGGCACGCCACAGCAGAACGGTGTAGCAGAAAAAAGGAATCGAACTCTCATGGAAATGGTTAGGTTGATGATGAGCTATAGTGATTTGCCGAGTTCATTCTGGGGATATGCCTAGAAACAGCGGTGTATATTCTTAATCTTGTACCATCTAAAACCGTGCCTTCAACCCAGTAGAGTTGTGGAACGGGCGAAAGCCTAGTCTAAGAATCTCAGAATTTGGGGTAACAGAGGACATGTGCTTAAGGGAGATGTGGCTAAGTTAGATATAAGAATAGAATTAATGTTGTTTGTAGGATATCCTAGGGGAACAAAATGTGGTCTATTTTATAGTCCTAAAGATCAAAAGGTGGTGGTTAGTACCAACGCTAGATTTTTGGAGAAAGACTATATCCTAGATCACAAGCCCAAGAGTAAGATAGTACTAGAAGAGCTTAGGAGACAAACTAATAATCCTGATGTACCAGCACAAGTAGATACACCACACACTGCGCAAGAGATCATAGATGATGCACCTACACAGGTGGTGTCTCGTCGTAGTGGGAGGGTTGTTAGTCAGGTCAACAGGTTCATTGGTGTGGGAGAGGTATCAGACCTAGTCCCAGGCGTGCCTGAACTTGACCCGGTTAACTACAATGAAGCTCTCCGAGATAAAGATGCAGAATCTTGGTGTAAGGCAATGATATCCGAGATGGGTTCAATGGACCACAATCAAGTCTGGGACCTTGTAGACCTGCCTGATGGGTTTAAGCCCATTGGATGCAAGTGGGTCTATAAACGTAAGAGAGGACCTGACGGAAAGGTTGAAACCTTTAAAGCTAGGCTGGTGGCGAAGAGGTATACTCAGAAAAAGGGAATCGATTACGAGGAAACCTTCTCCCCGGTAGCTATGCTTAAGTCGATTCGGATTCTCTTGGCCATAGCTGCTCATTTAGATTATGAGATATGTCAGATGGATGTCAAGACAGCTTTCCTAAACGGAAGTCTTGAGGAAACCATCTTCATGCAGCAACCAGAGCAATTCGTTGAAAATGGCCAAGAGCATAATATTTGTGGCCTTAAGAAGTCCATTTACAAACTTAAGCAGGCATCCAGATCTTGGAACATCCTGTTTGATGAGGTAATCCAGTCATACGCATTTACTCAGTGTCCGGATGAGCAATATGTGTACCGCAGATGTGATGAAAACTCGATGGTGTTTCCTATGCTTTACGTAGATGACATTCTATTGTTTGGCAACAACAAGAAAGTGTTATCAGATGTAAAGGTATGGCTATCCAAGCAGTTTGACATGAAGGACTTAGGGGAAGTGGGACATATCCTTGGGATCAAGATAATTTGAGATCGTATAAAACGTTCACTAACACTCCAAGAAAGGTTTTCTACCTTTCAGACACGGTGTGCATCTATCTAAATAACAGTCTCCCAAGACTGTTGAGGAGATAGAGGCCATGAAGACAGTTTCTTATGCTTCGGCAGTAGGAAGTCTCATGTATGCCATGTTGTGTACGAGGCCTGATATCTTTTATGCCGTTAGCATTGTAAGCAGATATCCGAGTAACCTCGGGAAAGCTCATTGGGAGGCAGTAAAATGCATTCTCAAGTATTTGCACAGAAAAAGAGACCAAGTGTTGGTCTATCAGGCGCCTGAGCTGGTACCCCAAAGTTACACAGATTCAGATTTTTAATGCGACAGGGACAAAAGCAATTCTACCTCAGGGTATGTGTTTACTCTAGGAGGTGGAGCCATAGTTTGGCAGAGTGTCAAGTAGAAATACGTGGCGGACTCTACAATAGAGGCTGAATACGTTGCCGCATCAGAGGCAGCAAAAGAAGCAGTGTGGCTCAAGAACTTCTTAGAGGATTTAGATGTGATTCCTGGTTTGCAGAAGTCTATCACGGTGTATTGTGATAACAACGGTGCAGTAGCGAACTCGACACAAGCCCACAAGGCGAGTAAACATATACAGCGCAAGTACCACCTGATACAACAGATCGTAAAGAGAGAAGAGGTGGTCGTGGCTAAGATAGCATCAGAGGATAACCTTGCAGATCCGTTCACGAAGACATTGACTTCAAAAGTCTTTAAGGCTCACTTGGAGGGCATGGGAATCAGATACTTAGGGGAGCCATGACAGTTTTTCTATATATATAGTAGTAGAGTGAATAGGAGTTGAATGTAGTTGTCTACTTAAATCACAACTTAAGTATTAGTGGGAGATTGTTGGAGTTGAATACATAAGCTATGTTTGTATTGTACATTTTCCCAGTTAATATATCGATTTATGTGTTGGTTATATTTTGTTGTGCATTATTTGTCCATTTATATTATGTAGTTCGATGATGAGGTGTCTTGTGTGACACAGTAAATCTCATCATTGGTTAAAAGACATAATATATCAATGAGTTTTGTAACCGAGACAATTTTGTACAAACTGTCGGTTTAGGTTATTATGTGATTCGGATAATTGGTTTGTCTAAACTAATTGAATCATATAAATATGCCCTGGGCGTATTAAACTTGACCATTTAGAATGATTTGTCTTATACTGATTTAATTGACAAATCGTGTACTTTGATCGGGCATGAGGATTAGATATAGTGTACTTTGATCTGCCAATGGGTGAGGTCAATTGTGGCCAATAGTCTCGGTAGGTTGGGTGAGCGTGTTTAGGTTCTTGGTGTGTTGCTGCTTGTCGAAAGGAAACCATGTACCTGTGGGTCCGGGGTGATGGTGCTCCCGAGATGAGCTCGTTATGTTTATTATACTAAACCCAACTGCTGGACTTATGTCCAGTATAGTGAAAAGGTCGAGTGGTACTAGTCTCAGAATTAACGAAGTTAATTAGTTAATTTATTAATTTATCAATAAATTAATAAATTAATGAGCATTATATCTTTGATGTGGGGAGATTAAGAATAAATTAATTAAGTTGTTCCGAAAACAATTCTGGTGTAGGATGGTAGTGCCATAATTAATCCGTTAGTGGTACGATTAATTATGTATTGGGTTATTGACAGAGGTAGATTTAATTAATTAAGTAATTAATTAATCCTTGTGTCAGTTGGTTGTGAATCATACCAGGAACTGGATTGGGGATAAGTGAATCCCTGTATCTGTTGGTTGTGAATCATACCAGGAATTGGATTGGGGATAAGTGAATCCCTGTATCAGTTGGATGTGTATCAGCCCAGGAACAGGATTGAAGGAAATAGAAACCCAGTAGGAAGGCCAATTTTAAATCAATTTGGGGTCTCTCTTGTAACTCCATATATAGAGAAGGGATTAGCTATTACACAATACACAATTCATAAGTTTTCAAGGCAAGAAAACTTAGAGAGAGAAAATCCTAGAGAGAGAAAATTTCTCTCACTAAACTCGGATTTCCCTAAGCTTAAAGGCTGCCAAAATTTCTTCTAAATTTTGGCAGAGACGTGTAGCTTTCTCTCTCTCCGGGCGGTGTGTGGATTTACGCGCCAGGTGCAGCGGTGCTGGAATTTTTCTGGCAGGTGGATTATGGTGATTAGCTGATCAATTGTTCCTTGGATTGTTGCCCACACAACATACGAACAAAGTCTTGAGGCATACAAGAGAATCACCTGATTTTACGCTTCAATAGGTAATTCTTATGTTTCTTCTTTTAATTAAGAATTTACTTGTTGCATGATAAATCGAATAAGTACATACCAAGATCCTGCGCAATGTTATTTCAAGCAAGGGTTGGAATAGTGATTGTGCTAGCATCTAGGCCTTGCCAGAGATTCCGATTCTGGAATGCATAGCACGAAAGTGAGTTTCTGGCTAGGCCCGGGCAGATAATCTTTCAATTACTATATATAGTAATTTTTCGCTTGACAGCTATACACTTTCTAAATATAGTAAGTTTTGCCAACGCGCTCGCCTTTTTTTTTTTTCCTCGCTGAGTCCACAACGTCTCAGAACAACTGTCGCAACTTCCAAAAAACAACTGTCGTAACGTCTATATCCAGGCATGTCCACAACGTCTCCTAACACTGTCACAACGTCCCCGTACGTCCAAAAAACAACTGCTGCAAAGTCAAAAAAAATATACATCCAGGCATGTGAATTTAAGCTGAATTTTTCTCATAACACCTTCCACAACGTCTCAGAACAACTAGCACCACGTAAAAAACTGAGAGAAAACAGAACAAGCCCGGGCTAAATCGAAAATCTCACTTTCGTGCAATGCATTACAGAATCGGAAACGTTCGATGAAGCTCAGGCTCAAATTCATTTTCCCCTGAATGGATCTAGGCTTATACTTATTTAATTTATTAAAACGTAAATCGACATGCAAAGATTCAACCTTTACTTAAAAGCGGAAACTTTAAAGGTTATACCTTTGAAGCGAAGTCCAACGCAATAAGAAAAACCAAATCTTTATGATGCGATCACCACCGAAATGTTGCGTGGGCAATAATCTATCAAGGTGTACTATCAAGCCTTAAAAATCCCTCAAGGTGTGGGCAATAATCTATCAAGGTGTACTATCAAGCCCATGAGAAACCTTAAATATTGCGTGGGCAATAATCTATCAAGGTGTACTATCAAGCCCATGAGAAACCCACTAAAAAAATCCCTCAATTAGATTAAATCTGCCCAAAAGATCAAACCTTTAACCCAAAATCTGCTGCCCACTACTTTTTGCCTCAAAATAATCAAACCCACTTCGACTACGATCACGATCTAGACAGCCGGGATTGTGGATCACCAACCCAAGGAAGAGATCAACACAAACCCAGCCGGATCAAGCACCCCAGAGCTGCTAGAAGTGACCGCCGGACTGATTATAAAAAACTGGACAGAATCCGACCAAAATGGGGCTGCTGTCTGCCGAAAATAAAAGGGAATCCGGGCAAAAGAAATGAAAACCAGCAGTGGGCAACTCCAAAAATCAGTGGGCTATCTAAAAGTTTAATTTTCAAGCTTAATCTAAATCGAGAAGTGAGATTCCAAGTTCGTTTTTCAAAGAAACTCAAGAAGGAAGGAGAATCTCTCTCTAGAACTTTCTCACTCAAGGAAGACAAAGTTGTCTTAGAAGATTTTCTTAAATATCTTAAGGCATAAGCTTTCTATTTATAGGGAGCTCAAATGGAGACCTTGTGAGCTTTTGAGTTGGGCCTTTTAATTTGACTTTCATTGACCGCTTAGTCTTTCCTAGACTAATCAACTCCAACCGACCCATTCGAATTAATTTCTTAACCTACTTCGTTAATTTAATTTAATTGAAACCTTAGGATTAATTAATTCATATAGAATTAATTTCTTAATCCACTTTGTCAATTAAATATTAATTAAACCTTTAGGATTATTTAATTCACTTTTTTGATTAGTCAAATACATAATTAGTCATACCACTATCGGACTAACTATGGAACTGCCGCTCAAAAATGACTTTACATCGCGCCACTATATTTTCTTCTATCTCCCCACATTAAAGATCTAGTGCTCGTCGGTTTATCAATTTACTGACAAACAAATTCACCGACTTCTTGGTATCCGAGACTAGTACCACTCGACCTTCTTATTATACCGGACGTAAAGTCCACTGGCCAGTTTTAGTACAATAAACCTTACGAGCTCATCTCGGGAGCACCATCATCACGGCGAACCGGTACGTGAATTCCTCTAACTAGCAACGGCACGTAAGAAGCTAAACACAGCATACCCAACCTACTGAGGTATAGTCCTCAATTGACCGCACTCTTTGTCACATCAAAGCATACGATATCTAACTCTCACGCCCATTCTAATCTCAGGATTAAGAGATTGAATACTTGGACCGAATTGACTACGCCGATCAGTATAAGTCAATTCTATCCAAACTGGTCATGCTCAATATGCCTCGGGTATATCCGTGTGTTTTAATTAGTCTAGATAAACTAATTTCCAAATCACATGATAACCTATACCGATAGTATGTTCAGACTATCTCAGTTACGAGCATACTTTTTATATATCAATACTTTAACCAATAACGGTATCTACTGTGTCTTTCCACACCCCGTTATCTAGTTCTATTATATAATGGAACAATTTAATATTGAAACAAAATGATATGTCATCTGTGGATATTAGTTTTTGCTACAAGCCATAGCTTTTCCATATTAAAAACTAACAATCTCCCACTAATACTCAAAGCTATGCTAAGAAGTGCAAAACTGTCCAACCCGCTATTACACTATTGTCATAATAAAATCTACTGACACCTTTAAGCTCACTCACATGGCTCCCTCAAGAATCTGACTCCCATGCCCTCCACATGCCTTACAAAGACCTTTGGGGTCAATGGCTTTGTGAAAGGATCTGCAAGGTTGTCATCTGATGCTATCTTGGTCACGGTCACGTCTCCCCTCTTTACGATCTCTCGTATCAGGTGGTACTGGCGCTCTATGTGTTTACTCGCCTTGTGGGCTCGTGGTTCCTTCGAGTTTGCTACTACACCGTTGTTAGCACAATACACCGTGATAGACTTCTGCAAACCAGGAATCACATCTAAGTGCACTAGGAAGTTCTTGAGCCACACTGCTTCCTTCACTGCCTCTGATGCGGCAACATTTTCAACCTCCATGGTAGAGTCCGCCACGCATTTATACTTGACACTCCACCAAACTATGGCTTCACCTCCTAGAGTAAACACATACTCTGAGGTAGACTTTCTCTTGTCCCTATCGCCTTGGAAATCTGAATCTGTTTAACCTTGAGGTACCAGCTCAAGCGCCTGATAGAACAGAACTTGGTCTCTAGTTCTGTGTAAATACTTGAGAATGCACTTTACTGCCTTCCAATGAGCTTTCCTGGGGTTACTCTGATATCTGCTTACCATGCCAATGGCATAACAGATATCAGGCCCCATACACAACATGGCATACATTAGACTTCCTACTGTCGAAGCATAAAGAACTGTCTTCATGGCCACTACCTCCTCAACAGTCTTGGGAGACTGTTCTTTAGATAGATGCACTCCGTGTCTGAAATGTATAAAACCTTTCCTGGAGTTTGCATGTTGATACGGGCCAAAATTGTATCTATGTATAAAGCTTAGAAGAGCGTTAACGAACATTTTCTACGATCTCGAATTATCTTGATCCCAAGGATATGTCCCGCTTCTCCTAAGTCCTTCATATCAAACTGCTTAGATAGCCATCCTTTTACGTATGATAACACTTTTTTGTTGTTGTAAATCAATAGAATGTCATCTACGTAATGCACAAGAAACACCACCGAGTTTCTATCACGTCTACGGTACACACATTGCTCATCCAGACACTGAGTAAATCTGTAAGACTGGATTACCTCATCAAACTGGATGTTCCAAGATCTAGATGCCTGCTTAAGTCCGTAAATGGACCTCTTAAGCCTGCAAACCATATGCTCTTGGCTTTTTTCAACGAATTCCTCTGGTTGCTGCATAACGATGGTTTCCTCAAGACTTCCGTTCAGGAAAGTTGTCTTGACATCCATCTGCCATATCTCATAATCTAAATGAGATCTATGCCAAGAGAATTCGGATAAACTTAAGCGCATGGCTACCAGGGAGAAGGTTTCTCATAATCGATTCCCTCTTTCTGAGTATACCCCTTAGTCACCAGCTTAGCTTTAAAGGTTTCCACCTTCCCGTCAGGTCCTCTGTTACGTTTGTAGACCCACTTGCATCCAATGGGCTTAAACTTATCAGGCAGGTCCACAAGCTCCCAGACTTGATTGTGGTCCATTGACCCCATCTCGGATATCATTGCCTTATGCCAAGATTCTGCATCTTTATCTTGAAGAGCCTCATTGTAGTTAACCGGGTCAGGTTCAGGCGCACCTGGGGCTAGGTCTGAGGCCTCTTCTACGCCAATAAACCTATTGGGCTATCTCACAACCCTCCTACTACGATGAGGCACCGCCTGTGTAGGCGCATCATCTGTGATCTCATGTGCAGTTTGTGGTGTATCTACTTGTGCTAGTGTATCAGGATTAGTAGTTTGTCTTCTAAGCTCTTCTAATACTATCTTACTCTTGGGCTTGTGATCTAAGATATAGTCCTCTTCTAAAAATCTAGCATTCGTAGTAACCCCCACCTTCTGATCTTTAGGACTATAAAATAAACCACCCTTCGTTCCCCTAGGATATCCTACAAACAGCATTAATTCTGTTCTCCCATCTAACTCAGCCACATATGCCTTAAGTGTTGGAGTTGAATACATAAGCTATGCTTGTATTGTACATTTTCCCAGTTAATATATCGATTTATGTTTTGGTTATATTTTTTGTGCATGATATGTTCATTTATATTATATAAGTAGATAATTAGGTGTCTTGTGTGACACAGTAGATCTCATTATTGGTTGAAAGATATAATATATAAATAAGGTTAGTAACCGAGAAAGCTTTGGATAAACTATCGGTTTAGGTTCTTATGTGATTCGGATAATTGGTTTGTCTAAACTAATTGAATCATGTACATATGCCCAGGGAGTATTGAACTTGACTATTAGGAATTATTTGTCTTGTACTGATTTAATAGACAAATCGTTCTTGGTATTCTATCTCTTAATCCCTAGACTTGAGCGGCATGAGGATTAGACATAGTGTACTTTGATCTGCCAATGGGTGAGGTCTATTATGGCTAATAATCTTGGTGGGTTGGGTGCCCATGTTTAGTTGCTTGGTGTTTTACTGCTTGTCGAAAGAAAACCATATACCGGTGCGTTCGGTATGATGGTGCTCCCGAGATGAGCTCATTATGTTTATTATACTAAACCCAGCTGGTGGACTTATGTCCGGTATAGTAAAAAGGTCGAGTGGTACTAGTCTCGAAATTAAAGAGGTTAATTAATTAATTAATTTATCAGTAAATTAATATATTAAGGAGCACTATATCTTTGATGTGGGGAGATTATGAATATAAATTAATTAAGTTGTTCCGGAAGCAATTCTGGTGTCGGATGGTAGTGCCATAATTAATCCGTTAGTGGTACGATTAATTATATATTGGGTTGTTGACAAAGGTAGATTTAATTAATTAAGTTTTGTGTCAGTTGGTTGTGAATCATACCAGGAACTAGATTGGGATAAGTGAATCCCTGTATCCGTTGGTTGTGAATCATACCAGGAACTGGATTGGGATAAGTGAATCCTTGTATTAGTTGGATATGTATCAGTCTAGGAACAGGATTGAATGAAACAGAAACCCAATAGGAAGGCCAATTCTAAACCAACTTGGGGTCTCTCTTGTAACTCTATATATAGACAAGGGATTAGCTATTCAAGACATACAATTCAATAAGTTTTCAAGACAAGAAAACCTAGAGAGAGAAAATCGTAGAGAGAGAAAAATCTCTTTCTGAAATTTGGATTTTTCAAGGCTTGAGGCAGCTAAATTCTTATTGAATTTTGGTAGCAAAGTGTAGCTTTCTCTCTCTCCGGGCGGTGCATTTATTGTAGGTGCCAGGTGCAGCGGTGCTGGAATTTTTTGGCAGGTGGATTGTGGTGATTAGCTGATCAATTGGCTGCTAGATCATTGCCCACACAATGTGCAATCAAGGTCTTGAGGCATACTAGAGAATCACCTGAGTACACGCTTCAAAGGCATAATTCTTATCTTTTCACATAATTAAGAATTTTTGTTGCGTGATAAATCGAATAAGTACCAACAAAGATCCGGCGCAATGTTATTTCAAGCAAGGGTTGAAATAGCGATTGTGCTAGAGTCTTGGCCTGGCCAGAGATTCCGATTCTGGAATGCATAGCACGAAAGTGAGTTTCTGGCTAAGCCTAGGCAGATAATCTTTCATTAAGCACATGTGCAGGGAACCCCAAATTCTGAGATATCTTAGACTAGGCTTTCACCCGTTCCACAACTCTACTGGGGTTGAAGGCACGATTTTAGATGGTACAAGATTAAGAATATACATCGTTGTTTCTAAGGCATATCCCTAGAACGAACTCGGCAAATCACTATAGCTCATCATCGACCTAACCATTTCCATGAGAGTTTGATTCCTTCTTTCTGCTACACCGTTCTGCTGTGGCGTGCCAGGTGCAGACAACTGAGACTGAATTCTGACCTGACTGAGGTATTCTCGAAATTCATGGGACAGGTACTCCCCACCATGATCTGATCACAGTATCTTGATACTCTTAGCATGATGCTTCTCCACATCTGCCCGAAACTCTTTGAACTTGCCAAAGCACTCGGACTTGTGACGCATTAGGCAAATGTACCCGTACCTTGAGTAGTCATCCATGAGCGTCACAAAATACTCGAACCCACCTCATGCTTGGACCGACATTGGTCCACACAAGTCAGAATGAATTAACTCTAATACTTCTTTAGCTCTATAACCTTTTGCCTTAAAAGGTCTCTTGGTCATCTTACCCTCCAAGCAATATTCGAAGGTTAAATAACTGTCAATCTCTAATGAACCTAAAGGTCCATTATTGCACAACCTCTGGATCCTACTAAGGTTTATATGACCTAGCCAAAGATGTCAAAGATAGGTTTGATTCATTTCAGAAGGTTTCTTCCTCTTATTAATGTTAGATAAAGAGCTATATGTTTGTATGTTTTGCACAACAAGGGAGTTAGAGTTAACCATAAACAAATTGTCAGCCAATGAACCAGAACAAATAAGTTTTCTATTTCTTCTAATATATACAGACTCATCAGAAAAAATAAACTTATAACCATTTTTTAAGAGTTTAAAAACCAAAATAAGGTTCTTTCTAAAACTCGATACATAAAGACAATTAACTAACTCTAATCTACAACTTTCAAAATTTAAAGTGATCACTCCCACTGCTTCTACTGACACTCTCGTAGTGTCGCCCATGTAGATATCCAGCTCGCCCTCTCTAAGCTTTCGGGTTACTTGGAACCCCTGCAAAGAATTACAAACATGGTCAGTGGCACCTGAATCCACACACCAAGTATCTGTGGGAATCACCGCTAAACATGTCTCAGTAATTAGGGCAGAAACTATCGTACCTTTAGGCTTTGGACAATCTGCTTTCCAGTGTCCCATTTTCCCGCACCTAAAGCACTTGCCTTTGGGCTTGCTCTTCTTTGTGATTTTGGGTTTCGCAGCAAGTTTCTTGGCATTCTTCTTCTTCTTATTCTTCTTCTTGCCTTTAGGCACAGATGAAGAACCTGAAGCCTTCACTGAGACCAAAGCTTGCTTTTTCTCATAGAAGATGCCTTCGGCCGCCACTAAATCAGTTAAGAGCTCAGGTAGAGTGTAAACTCTTTGGTTCATGTTGTAATTGACCCGAAACTGCTCAAAACAAGAGGGTAAGCTCTGGAGGATAATATCTATCGGACTTTTTGGGTCAATTTCTCCTCCCAACACCTCTATTTCATTGATGTGACTGATCATGTATAGCACATGATCTCTCACCGATCTGTCCTCAGCCATCTTTGTGTTCATTAATTTCCTCATGGCTGCTTGCCTAGCAGTCCTACCTTGATGTGCGAACATCTCCCTCAAGTGAATCATCATGTTAAAGGCAGAGACCATGGGATGAAGCTGATGTTGCAGCACATTTGACACAGAGGCCAAAATATAGCACCGCGCCATCTCATCCACTTTTCTCCACCTGGCATAGGCATCCTTATCCTCTTGAGGAGAGTCCTCACCAGGCACGTCTGGACATACTTCGGTGAGCACAAACTTATACTACTCAGCCGTCAGGACAATGTCCAAGCTATGACTCCAGTCGACATAGTTGGTTCCAGTTAATTTATTGTCTTTCAAAATAGCAGCTAAGGGGTTGAATGCCATATCGATAAAACTGTAAAATAAATAAACAGACAATGTTTCAGTTATTAAGTCTAGAATTTCAAAAATAAGGAAATTATATCAATTATTGACTTTCCTCAAAACAATAATCTTAATCCACCAACATCTCATTCACCGGGATTCTCGCAAGCCATGAAGTGTGGACGTTTACACTAACCCACATTCGTTTGAGAAGAACCAAGTTCATTAACTACACTATCTGACCAAACGATCTATTGATCAATGTAGTTAATAGTCAGTGCTTTCAGTCATACAAATAAGCAGCGTAACCTCAAGGGAGGAATACTGCAGATCGTACACTAAGTGTGTGCCATTACATGATTTCTGAGTTTGTTACCTCAAAATAGTGCACCTCAGATGGAGAGGGTGTCGTATCTCTCCTAGTTAAACTTACTCTAGTCATCTTACTCAAAAAGTCATAATATAGAGAACTCGGGGTTGGACTCATCCGAATGGAGGAAGGCCCTAATGCCAATGCGCAAGCCCACCCACATCGCATATGAACTCGTAATGGTGGCCATGGGGATATTAAACTAACCCGCTCCGACTTAGATTTCCAAATTGAGGGTTTTTCCAGTTTTAACATGCAATTAACTAAACCTAAGTTATGTGCAACCATAAAACCATCATGCTTTAAATTCACGCGTCTAAAATGCAACATAAAAATAAAGCACAAAGATTAAAACAATAAAAACGGGAAATAAATGCGAAAATTAAATTTCTCGACTATCATGGTTTTAATCGCTTCCATCTTCCGCCTTGATCTCGTGTCCCGCCATGCAACTTGATGGATTGAGTCTTGGTCTTGAAAAAACAAAAAACTGGAGAAAAATGGGCCAAAAACTCGACCCGAACGGGCAGCACACGCGCAGCCCACATGGGCTACGCGCTGGCACAGCTCCCTGCTGCGCCGCGCGGTAGTGCCGCTGTTGCTGCTTGCGGCAGCTCCTGTCTGTGAGTCATCGCCGACGCCGCCTCCTACCCCCAATCCCTCTTTCGCTTCTTCCCACGCTATTTGGTCTTCTTGCAATTCGTTCTGGGTTTCTACGAATTAACGATAACCCAAAAACCACGAATTCAAGTTGCCCACCATAACGCCTTCGATTACAAAATTTAATTCTCCTACTACAAGACTTTCTCAGAAAATTAAAGAATCAAAATTACATAGAAAAAATCCTACTACAGATTTAATCTAATCCTACACGGCTTCCAGCACGTGGTTATACTATTACAAACATTCATAATAAAATCAAATCCGGACATGTCCCGGAATTTAATTAAAACCTATACAAACGTAACCAAAATAGTCTAGATTTCATAACCACCTACAAATAAAACCATGTAATAAATCGAACAAGCACAAAACCCAAAATCGGGCTCTGATACCAATTGAAAGATTATTTGTTCGGGCCCAGCCAGAAACTCACTTTCGTGCTATGCATTCCAGAATCGGAATCTCTGGCTAGGCCTAGACTCTAGCACAATCGCTATTCCAACCCTTGCTTGAAATAACATTGCACAGGATCTGAGTTTACACTTATTCGATTTACCACACAACAAAAATTCTTAATTAAGCGAAAAGATAAGAATTAACATCTAAAGCGTGAACTCAAGTGTTCGCTTATATGACTCAAGACTTTGATTTCACGTTGTGTGGACAACGATCTAGAAATCAATTGATCAACAATCAACACAAAACCCGTCAGGAAAATCCAGTAAAACTCGCCAGACCAAAACCCAACTAACTGCAGCCGCACGCGCCGCTTGAAGGCTCCACACGCGCTGCCGTCAAGCTTGTACTTTCCAGAGATTGACCACCCACGCGCCGCAGGGAAATCCAAGAAGAAAATCCGGCCAACCTCCCTATGAGAACAACCGCCGGTCTAAGCTTAGAAAATTCAGTTTTGAGAGAGAAGTAATTTAATTCTCTCTCTAGGATTTTCTCTCTCTAGTTTCTTGAATTATGAAACTATTGAACTAATCCCTTGTCTATATATAGAGTTACAAGAGAGACTCCAAGTTGGTTTAGGATTGGTCTTCCTAATGGGTTTAGGTAATTAATTAGTTTTCAAATCCAATTAGGTAACCAATCTGATAGGATAAACCAAATCCTACTAGATTTCCTAATCTCTAGGATTTCCTAATTCTAATTGAAACTTAAGACTTAATTAATTAATTAAATAATTCCACTTTGTTAATTACTTAATTAACCCTTAGGAATAATTAATCAATTAATTAATTAAATCTACCTATTCAATTAACCCATTACAAAATTAATCGTACCACTAACGGATTAATTTTGACACTACCATCCTACACCAGAATTGCTTCCAGAACAACTTAATTAAATTATATTCATTAATCTCCCCACATCAAAGATATAGCGTTCGTTAATTAAAATGTGGGTTAAACCAAATCCCACTAGATTTCCTAATCTCTAGGAGGTTGCTGATTTTTTTGGCAAACCCAGTTGTGTTGATTGCTAATCAATTGGCTTCTAGATCGTTGCCCACACAACGAGGAGTCAAAGTCTTGAGTCATACAAGCGATCATCCAAGTCACGCTTCAAAGGTACTTTTCTAGAATTCCGCTTTAATAGAACTTTTTGTTGCATGGTAAATCGAGCAAGTGCAAACCCAGATCCTACCAAAATCTTTCAATTGGTATCAGAGCCTGGTTTAGGGGGTTATGTGCTTGTTCGATTTATTACATGGTTTTATTTGCAGGTGGTTTAGAATCCCGACTATTATGGTTACGTTTGTATGGGTTTTAATTAAACTCCGGGACATGTCTGGATTTAATTTTATTATGAATGTTTGTAATAGTATAACCACGTGCTGGAAGCCGTGTAGGATTAGATCAAATCTATAGTAGGATTTTTTCTATGTAATTTCGATTATTTAATTTTCCTAGAATGCCTTGTAGTAGGAAAATTGTTTTTTATGTAATCGAAGGCGTTATGGTGGGCGACTTGGATTCGTGGGTTTTGGGTTGTCATGAATTTGAAGAAGGAAAACCCATAACGAATTGCAAGAAGACCAAATAGCGTGGGAAAAAGCGAAGGAGGAGTTGGCAGCAGGACGCGACGTCGGCATCGTTTGCCGGCAGCAAAATCGCCGGCCAGCAGGCAAACGACAGCAGCACGCAGCAGTTGCTGCAGTCGCGCGCACTGGGCCGCGGGCGCTGGCCGCATGCGCTGGGCCTCGCGCGCTGGGCCTCTCGCGCTGGACGTGCGCAGTGGGCCATGCGTGCATGGCCCGTGCGGGCTATGCGCGAGGCTTCGCGGGCAGCGCGGCCTTCGGGCCGTGCTGCGGCCCGGGCGGCCCGTTCAGGCCGTTCGAGCTGTTTTTGGCCCGTTTGTTCTCCAATTTTCGTTTTTTGAAGTTCAAGACTTTCTCCATCGAGTGACGTGATGGGACACGAGATCAGGGCAAAGGATGGAAGCAATTAAAACCATAATAGTCGGGAAATTTAGTTTTTCGCATTTATTTCCCGAATTTATTGTTTTAATTTTATGCTTTATTTTTATACTGTATTTTAGATGCATGAATTAAAGCATGTCAGGTTTTATGGTTGCATATAACCTAGGTTAGTTAATTGGATGTTAAAACCGGAAAAACCCTCAATTTGGAAATCTAAGTGGGAGCGGGTTGTGTTATATCCCCATAGCCACCATTACGGGTTCATATGCGATGTGGGTGGGCTTGCGCGTTGGCATTAGGGCCTTCCTCCATTCGGATGAGTCCAGCCCCGAGATCGCTAGACTATGAACTTCTAAGTAAGATGACTAGAGCGAGTTTAACTAGGAGACATGCGACACCCTCTCCATCTGAGGCGCACAATCCTGAGGAAACAAACTCAGAAGTAACGTAATGGCACACACTTAGTGTACGATCTGCAGTATTCCTCCCACGAGGTTACGCTGCTTACTTGTACGGCTGAAAGCACCGACTATTAGCTACATTGATCAAAAGATCGTTGGTCAGATAGTGTATTTAATGAACTTGGTTCTTCTCAAATGAATGTGGGTTAGCGTAAATGTCCACACTGCATGGCTTGCGAGAATCCCAGTGGATGAGATGTTGGTGGATTAATATTATTGTTTTGAGGGAATCAATAATTAATTGGATTTTCATGTTTTCGAAAATTCTAGCATATATAACTGAAACATTGTTTGTTTACTTTCCAGTTTAAATCGATATGGCATTCAATCCTTTAGCTACTATCTTGAAAGACAACAAATTAACTGGAAAAAATTATGTCGACTGGAGTCAGAATTTGGACATAGTCCTGTCTGCTGAGCAGTACAAGTTTGTGCTCATCGAAGCATGTCCAGAAGTGCCTGATGATGATGCTACCCAAGAGGAAAGGGACGCCTATGCCAGGTGGAGGAAAGCGGATGAGATCGCGTGGTGCTATATTTTGGCCTCTGTGTCAAATGTGCTGCAACATCAGCTTCATCCCACGCTCTCCGCCTTTGACATGTTGGCGCACCTAAGGGAGATGTTTGCGCATCAAGGTATAACTGACAGGCAGTCGGCCATGAGGAAGTTAATGAACACCAAAATGGCTGAAGGCGGATCGGTGAGAGATCATGTTTTACACATGATCAGTAACATCAATGAAATAGAGGTGTTGGGAGGAAATATCGACCTGGAAAGTCAGATAGATATTATCCTCCAGAGTCTACCCTCTTGTTTTGAGCAGTTTCAGGTCAACTACAATATGAACCAAAGGGTTTATACGTTGCCCGAGCTCATGACTGATTTGGTGGTGGCTGAAGGCATCTTCCATGAGAAGAAGCAAGCTTTGGTCACGGTAAAGTGTTTGAGTTCTTCTTCTGGGCCGAAAGGCAAGAAGAATAAGAAGAAAAAGAACGCCAAGAAACTTGTAGCAAAGCCAGATGTTACGAAGAAAAGCAAGCCAAAGGGCAAGTGCTTTAAATGCGGTAAGGCAGGACATTGGAAAGTGGATTGTCCAAAGCTCAAAGGTACGATTGTTTCTGCCCTAATTACTGAGACATGTTTAGCGGTGATTCCCACAGATACTTGGTGTGTGGATTCAGGCGCCACTGACCATGTTTGTAATTCTTTACAGGGGTTCCAAGTAACCCGGAAGCTTAGAGAGGGCGAACTGGACATCTACATGGGCAACACTACAAGAGTGTAAGTTGAAGCAGTGGAAGTAGTTAGGTTAAATTTCGAGAATTGTAACCTAGAGTTAGTAAACTGTCTTTATGTACCGAGTTTTAGAAAGAACCTGATTTCGAATTCTAAACTCTTAAAGAACGGTTACAAGTTTATTTTTTCTGATGAGTCTGTTTTATTAGAAGAAATGGCAAACTTGTTTGTTCTGGTTCATTGGTGGACAATTTATTTGTGGTTAATTCTAACTCCCCTGTTGCGCAAAACATAGAAATAGATAGCTCGGTATCTAACATTAATAAGAGGAAGAAACCTTCTGAAATAAATCAAACATATCTTTGGCATCTAAGGCTAGGTCATATAAACTTTAGTAGGATTCAGAGGTTGGTCAATGATGGACCTTTGAGTTCATTAGATATTGACAGTTATGCAACCTGCGAATCTTGCTTGGAGGGTAAGATGACCAAGAGACCTTTTAAGGCAAAAGGTCATAGAGCTAAAGAAGTATTAGAGTTAATTCATTCTGACTTGTGTGGACCTATGACGGTCCAAGCACGAGGGGGATATGAGTACTTCGTGACATTCACGGATGACTACTCTAGGTACGGATACATTTACCTAATGCGCCACAAGTCCGAATGTTTTGGCAAGTTCAAAGAGTTTCGGGCAGATGTGAAGAAGCATCATGGTAAGAGTATCAAGACACTGCGTTCAGATCGTGGTGGGGAGTACCTGTCCCATGAATTTCGAGATTACCTCACTGAGGTAGGAATTCAGTCTCAGTTGTCTGCACCTGGCACGCCACAGCAGAATGGTGTAGCAGAAAGGAGGAACTGAACTCTTATGAAAATGGTTAGGTCCATGATGAGCTATAGTGATTTTTCAAGTTCGTTCTGGGGATATGCCTTGGAAACGGCAATGTATATTCTTAATCTTGTACCATCTAAAACCGTGCATTCAACCCTAGTAGAGTTGTGGAACGGGCGGAAGCCCAGTCTAAGACATCTCAGAATTTGGGGCTGCCCAGCACACGTGCTTAAGGCAGATACGACTAAGTTAGATGCAAGAACTGAATTAATGCTATTTGTAGGATATCCTAGAGGAACAAAAGGTGGTCTATTCTATAGTCCTACAGATCAGAAGGTGGTGGTGAGTACCAACGCTAGATTTTTAGAAGAGGACTATGTCTTAGACCACAAGCCCAAGAGTAAGATAGTACTAGAAGAGCTTAGACGACAAACTACTAATCCTGATGCACCAGCGCAAGTAGATACACCACACACTGCACATGAGATCACAGATGATGCGCCTACACAGGCGGTGCCTCGTCGTAGTGGGAGGGTTGTGAGACAGCCCGACAGGTTCGTTGGCGTGGGAGAGGCTTCAGACCTAGTCCCAGGTGTGCCTGAACCTGACCCAGTTAACAACAATGAGGCGCTTCGAGATAAAGATGCAGAATCTTGGCGTAAGGCAATGATATCCGAGATGGGGTCAATGGACCACAATCAAGTCTAGGAGCTTGTGGACCTGCCTGATGGGTTCAAGCCCATTGGATGCAAGTGGGTCTACAAACGTAAGAGAGGACCTGATGGGAAGGTGAAAACCTTTAAAGCTAGGCTGGTGGCGAAGGGGTATACTCATAAAGAGGGAATCAATTATGAGGAAACCTTCTCCCCAGTAGCCATGCTTAAGTCGATCCAGATTCTCTTGGCCATAGCTGCTCATATGGATTATGAGATTTGGCAGATGTATATCAAGACAGCTTTCCTAAACGGAAGTCTTGAGGAAACCATCTTTATGAAGCAACCAGAGGGATTCATTGAAAAAGGCCAAGAGCATAAGGTTTGCAGGCTCAAGAGGTCTATCTATGGACTTAAGCAGGCATCCAGATCTTGGAACATCTGGTTTGATAAAGTAATCCAGTCCTTTGGATTTACTCAGTGTCCGGATGAGCAATGTGTATATCGCAGACGTGATGAAAACTCGGTGGTGTTTCTTGTGCTTTACGTAGATGACATTCTATTGATTGGCAACTACAAGAAAGTGTTATCAGACGTAAAGGCATGGCTGCCCAAGCAATTTGATATGAAGGACTTAGGGGAAGCGGGACATATCCTTGGGATCAAGATTATTTGAGATCGTAGGAAACGTTCGCTAACGCTCTCCCAAGTTTCATACATAGACACAATTCTGGCCCATTTTAACATGCAGAACTCTAAGAAAGGTTTTCTACCTTTCAGACACGGAGTGTTTCTATCTAAGGAACAGTCTCCCAAGACTGTTGAAGAGATAGAGACCATGAAGACAGTTCCATATGCTTCGGCAGTAGGAAGTCTCATGTATGCCATGTTGTGTACGAGGCCTGATATCTGTTATGTCGTTGGCATGGTGAGCAGATATCAGAGTAACCCCGGGAAAGCTCATTGGGAGGCAGTAAAATGCATTCTCAAGTATTTGTGTAGAACGAGGGACCAAGTTCTGGTCTATCAGGCGTCTGAGCTGGTACCCCGAGGTTACACAGATTCAGATTTCCAAGGCGACAGGGACAAGAGCAAATCTACCTCGGGGTATGTGTTTACTCTAGGAGGTGGAGCCATAGTTTGGCAGAGTGTCAAGCAGAAATGCGTGGCGGACTCTACCATGGAGGCTGAGTATGTTGTCGTATTAGAGGCAGCGAAAGAAGCAGTATGGCTCAAGAACTTCCTAGTGAACTTAGACGTGATTCCTGGTTTGCCGAAGTCTATCACGGTTTATTGTGATAACAATGGTGTAGTAGCAAACTCGAAGGAACCGCGAGCCCACAAGGCAAGTAAACATATACAGCGCAAGTACCACCTGATACGAGACATCGTGAAGAGGGAAGACGTGGTCGTGGCTAAGATAGCATCAGAGGATAACCTTGCAGATCCGTTCACGAAAACATTGACCTCTAAAGTCTTTAAGGCTCACGTGGAGAGCATGGGGATCAGATATCTAGGAAAGCAATGATAGTTTCTCTAAATAGATAGCAACAGATTGTATAGGATTGTATGTATGTGTATACTTAAAGCACATCTTAAGTATTAGTGGGAGATTGTTGGAGTAGAATACATAAGCTATGCTTGTATTGTACAGTTTCCGAGTTTAATATATCGATTTTTGTTTCAATTATATTTTGTTGTGCATGTTTATGTCTATTTATATTATGTAAGTAGATGATGAGGTGTCTGGTGCGACACAGTAGATCTCATCATTGGTTGAAAAACATAATATATAAATGAGGTTCGTAACCGAGACAGCTTTGGACAAACTGTCGGTCTAGGTTATTACGTGATTCAGATAATTAGTTTGTCTAAACTAATTGAATCATATAGATATGCCCGGGGCATATTGAACTTGACTCTTAGGAATGATTTGTCTTGTACTGATTTAATGGACAAATCGATCTTTGTATTCTATCTTTAAATCCCTAGACTCGAGTGGGCATGAGGATTAGACATAGTGTACTTTGATCTGCCAATGGGTGAGGTCAAATGTGGCCAATAGTCTCGGTGGGTTGGGTGCGCGTGTTTAGTTACTTGGTGTGCTACTGCTGGTCGAAAGGAAACCATGTACCGGTGCGTCCGGGGTGGTGGTGCTCCCGAGATGAGCTCGAAATATTTATTATACTAAACCCGGCCGGTGGACTTATGTCCGGTATAGTAAAAAGGTTGAGTGGTACTAGTCTCGGAATTAAAGAAGTTAATTAATTAATTTATCAGTAAATTAATTTTAATTAACGAGCACTATATCTTTGATGTGGGGAGATAAATGAATATAATTTAATTAAGTTGTTCCGGAAGAAATTCTGGTGTAGGATGGTAGTGCCAAAATTAATCCGTTAGTGGTACGATTAATTTTGTAATGGGTTAATTAAATAGGTAGATTTAATTAATTAATTGGTTAATTATTTCTAAGGGTTAATTAAGTAATTAACAAAGTGGAATTATTTAATTAATTAAGTCTTAAGTTTCAATTGGAATTAGGAAATCCTAGAGATTAGGAATCCAGTAGGATTTGGTTATCCTATCAGATTGGTTGCCTAATTGGATTTGGAAACTAATTCATTACCTAAACCCATTAGGAAGACCAATCCTAAACCAACTTGGAGTCTCTCTTGTAACTCTATAAATAGACAAGGGATTAGCCATTCAAGAAACACAATTCATAGATTCATAATTCTAGAATCTAGAGAGATAAAATCCTAGAGAGATAAACTCTCTCAAAGTCAGATTTTTTAACCAAAATTGCGGCTGCCCACTTGAAGCTTTTGGCCGGATTTTTCCTATAAATTCCGGCGGCCTTTTTTGTAAGCTCCGGGTAGCGGCGCGTGTTGGTTGTCTCGGTGCCAGGCGGCGCGTGAAGGTCACGCGCTAGGCGGTGGAGGTTGCTGATTTTTTCGGCAAACCCAGTTGTGTTGATTGCTAGTCAATTGGCTTCTAGATCGTTGCCCACACAACAAGGAGTCAAAGTCTTGAGTCATACAAGTGATCATCCAAGTCACGCTTCAAAGGTATTTTTCTAGAATTCCGCTTTAATAAAAATTTTTGTTGCGTGGTAAATCGAGCAAGTGCAAACCCAGATCCTACCAAAATCTTTCAGCTTGTGGACCTGTCTGATGGGTTTAAGCCCATTGGATACAAGTGGGTCTATAAACGAAAGAGAGGACCTGACGGGAAGGTGGAAACCTTTAAAGCTAGGCTGGTGGCGAAGGGGTATACTCAGAAAGAGGGATACGATTATGAGGAAACCTTCTCCCCGGTAGCCATGCTTAAGTCGATCCGGCAGATGGATGTCAAGACAGCTTTCCTAAACGGAAGTCTTGAAGAAACCATCTTTATGAAACAACAGAGGGATTCATTGAAAAAGGCCAAGAGCATAAGGTTTGTAGGCTTAAGAGGCCTATTTATGGACTCAAGCAGGCATCCAGATCTTGGAACATCTGGTTTTATGAGGTGATCCAGTCCTTTGGATTTACTCCGTGTCTGGATGAGCAATGTGTGTATCGCAGACGTGATGGAAACTCAGTGGTGTTTCTTGTGCTTTACGTAGATGACATTCTATTGATTGGCAACAACAAGAAAGTGTTATCAGACGTAAAGGTATGGCTGTCCAAGCAGTTTGATATGAAGGACTTAGGGGAAGCGGGACATATCCTTGGGATCAAGATTATTCGAGATCGTAGGAAATGTTCGTTAACGCTCTCCCAAGCTTCGTACATAGACAAGATTCTGGCCCATTTTAGCATGCAGAACTCCAAGAAAGGTTTTCTACCTTTCAGGCATGGAGTGTTTCTATCTAAGGAACAGTCTCCTAAGACTGTTGAGGAGATAGAGGCCATGAAGATAGTTCCATATGCTTCGACAGTAGGAAGTCTCATGTATGTCATGTTGTGTACAAGGCCTGATATCTGTTATGTCGTTGGCATGGTGAGCAGATATCAATGTAACCCCGGGAAAGCTCATTTGGAGGCAGTAAAATGCATTCTCAAGTATTTGCCCCGAACGAGGGACCAAGTTCTGGTCTATCAGGCACCTGAGCTGGTACCGCGAGGTTACACAAATTCAAATTTC
Organism: Knoxia roxburghii; assembly: GCA_030378225.1. Taxonomy (NCBI): domain Eukaryota; kingdom Viridiplantae; phylum Streptophyta; class Magnoliopsida; order Gentianales; family Rubiaceae; genus Knoxia; species Knoxia roxburghii. Next base: position 34,238,448 of record CM059415.1, on the reverse strand, counting down.
CAAGGCGATAGGGACAAGAGCAAGTCTACCTCAGGGTATGTGCTTACTCTAGGAGGTGGAGCCATAGTTTGGCGGAGTGTCAAGCAGAAATGTGTGGCGGACTACACCATGGAGGTAGAATGCGTTACCATATCAGAGGCAGCGAAAGAAGCAGTATGGCTCAAGAACTTCCTAGTGGACTCGCAGTAGCAAACTCGAAGGAACCACGAGCCCACAAGGCGAGTAAACATATACAGCGCAACTACCACCTGATACGAGACATCGTAAAGAGGGCAGACGTGGTCGTGGCTAAGATAGCATCATCGGATAACCTTGCAGATCCATTCATAAAAACATTGACTTCAAAAGTCTTTGAGACTCACGTGAAGGGCATGGGGATCAGATGCTTAAGAGAGCCTTGACAGTTTTTCTAGATAGATAGCAGCATATTGTATAGGAGTTGTATGCGGATGTATACTTAAAGCACAGCTTAAGTATTAGTGGGAGATTGTTGGAGTAGAATACATAAGCTATGCTTGTATTGTACAGTTTCCCAGATTAATTTATCGATTCGTGTTTCAGTTATATCTTGGTTGTGTATTAATTGTCCATTTATATTATGTAAGTAGATGATGAGGTGTCTGGTGTGACACAGTAGATCTCATCATTGGTTGAAAGACATAATATATAAATAAGGTTCGTAACCGAGATAGCTTTGGATAAACTATCGGTTTAGGTTATTATGTTATTTAGATAATTAGTTTGTCCAAACTAATTGAATCATATAGATATGCCCGGGGCATATTGAACTTGACATTTAGGAATGATTTGTCTTGTACTAATTTAATAGACAAATCGATCATTGTATTCTATCTCTTAATCCCTAGACTCGAGCGGGCATGAGGATTAGACATAGTGTACTTTGATCTGCAAATGGGTGAGGTCAATTGTGGCCAATAGTCTCGGTATGTTGGATGCGCGTGTTTAGTTACTTGGTGTGCTGCTGCTTGTCGAAAAGGAAACCATGTACCGGTGCGTCCGGGGTGATGGTGCCCCCGAGATGAGCTCGAAATGTTTATTATACTAAACCCAGCCGGTGGACTTATGTCCGGTATAGTAAAAAGGTCGAGTGGTACTAGTCTCGGAATTAAAGAAGTTAATTAATTAATTTATCAGTAAATTAATTTTAATTAACGAGCACTATATCTTTGATGTGGGGAGATTAATGAATATAATTTAATTAAGTTGTTCCGGAAGCAATTCTGGTGTAGGATGGTAGTGTCAAAATTAATCCGTTAGTGGTATGATTAATTTTGTAATGGGTTAATTGAATAGGTAGATTTAATTAATTAATTGGTTAATTATTCCTAAGGGTTAATTCAGTAATTAACAAAGTGGAATTATTTAATTAATTCCTAAAGGTTAATTAAGTAATTAACAAAGTGAAATTATTTAATTAATTAATTAAGTCTTAAGTTTCAATTGGAATTAAGAAATCCTAGAGATTAGGAATCTAGTAGGATTTGGTTTATCCTATCAGATTGGTTACCTAATTGGATTTGGAAACTAATTCATTACCTAAACCTATTAGGAAGACCAATCCTAAACCAACTTGGGGTCTCTCTTGTAACTCTATAAATAGACAAGGGATTAACCATTCAAGATACACAATTCAATAGATTCATAATTCAAGAATCTAGAGAGAGAAAATCCTAGAGAGAGAAAACGTTTCTCTCTCCAAGTCGGATTTTCAAGAAAGTGTGCGGCTGGTTTTTGGGTTTCTAGTGGATGAAATTTTGGCCTTGGTTTATACCAGCTGCGGGTAGCTTTCTCTCTCTGCGGGCGGTGCGTTTATAGTACGTGCCAGGTGCTGCGGTGCTAGAGTTTTCTAGCAGGTGGATTGTGGTGAGTTGCTGATCAATTGGCTTCTGGATTGTTGCCCACACAACAAGAAGTCATAGTCTTGAGGCATACAAGAGAATCAACAGGTGCACGCTTCAAAGGTAACTTTCTAAGGTTCCGCTTTAAATTAGAAAATTTTGTTGCGTGGTAAATCGAGCAAGTGCAAACCCAGATCCTATGTGGTAATTTCTTTCACTTGGAACCCCTGCAAAGAATTACAAACATGATCAATGGCTCCTGAATCCACACACCAAGTATCTGTGGGAATCGCCGCTAAACATGTCTCAGTAACTAGGGAAAATTTACACATACCTCGAGGCTTTGGGCAATACTTCTTCCAGTGTCCTGCTTTGCTACATCTAAAACACTTGCCTTTCGACTTGTGTTTCTTGGCAATGCCCGCCTTGGGTCCATGATCAGCTTCTCCTGCTCTCTGGCCTTTCTTCCTCTTATGCTTCCTGGCTTTGGGCCCAGCAGAGGAACCTGAGGGACCAACAGTAGCCAAAGCTTGCTTCTTCTCTACGAAGAGGCCCTCAGTAGACACCAATGCAGTCAAGAGCTCAGGAAGTGAATATGAGAGCTTGCCCATATTGTAATTCAACCGAAACTGCTCAAAACTAGGGGGCAAGATCTGGAGAATGATATTATCCTAGGTCTCCCCATCAATATCACTTCCCAATACCTTGATCTCATTAATACAGCTCATCATGTCCAGTACGTGATCCCTCACTGAAGTGCCCTCAGTCATCCTAGCATTCATGAGTTTCCTCATAGCTGAATGCTTGGCTGCCATGCCCTGATGTCCAAACATCTCCCTGAGGTTGAGCATTATATCATAGGCTGAGGTAAACAACTGATGCTGGTGTTGTAGTACACTTGACATAGAAGCCAAGATGTAGCACCAGGTCATCTCATCAGCCTTCTGCCACCTCGTATATGGCTCTCGCTGCTCAGGGGTGGCATCATCGCTGGGCTTAGGGGGCACTCCTCAGTGAGAAGGTACTTGTAACCCTTAGCGGTAAGGACAATACCCAGGTTACGTTTCCAGTCAATGTAATTTGGAGCCGTAAGTTTGTTCTGATTTAGTATGACAGCTAGCGGGTTGAACAACATATCAATAACTGAAAAATAAACAATCAAGTTTCAGTATTATTTTTTTTGAAAATATTGATATCCCCAAAAACAATATAATCACCATCGACATCTCTCACACCGGGATTAACGCAGGTCATGCGGGTGAACATCTACGCCAACCCACATTCGTTCAAGAAGAACCAAAGTTCATTAATTTCACTATCTGACTAATGATCTTATGATCAATGAAATTAATAGTCAATGCTTTTAGCCGTACACATAAATAGCGTAACCTCGCGGGAGGAATACTATAAACAGAACACTTAGTGTATGCCATTACGTGACTTCTAAGTTTGTTACTTAGGATACTAATGCACCCTCAGCAGAGAGGGTGTCGCAACTTTCTCCAATTAAACTCACTATAGTAATCCTTTCAGAAATTCATTGTAGTGATATCTGTGATTGAAGACTTTTCCACATGGAGGAAGGCCATAATATGAACTCGCAAGAATAACCACATCACCAATGAACCCGTAATGGAGGCCATGGGGATATTTACCAACCCGCTCCCACTTAGATTTTAAGTTTGAGGATTTTTCCGTTTTAACATGCAATATCTTAACAAAGGATATTGACACCCATTAAAACCGTTGGTGTTTTAATATGCGAATAATCTACTTTAGTTAATTGCACTTTACTTTTTAAAACGTTTTGGTTTTCGTTCATTTGAAAATAAATCGAAAACACACAATCAACGAAAAGACAAATACGGGAAATTAAAGAAATAAAATTTCCCGATTATTATGGCCTTCTCTATCATTGATTCCTTGACGCATCGGTGTCACGTCCCATCATGTCGTTCCCACTCATTATTTGGATTCCTTTGGATTCACCCGGGTTTTCTCAATTTTCTACATAATGAGGAATCACCCAAAATTACAAGAAACCGATACCCGCGAATATAAGTTACCCAAAATAACGTCTTCTTCATAATACATAAATTCCTATATACAAGGCATTTTTCTAGGAATTTAAAGACGATATGATTAGATCAAATCCTACTACAAGATTTTCTAATCCTACACGATTTCCAGCTCATGGTTATTACTATTATAGATATTCTCATTCAAAAAACAATACGAGCCTGGACATGTCCCGGGGTTTATGAATGAAAAATAAATTCTACCATAATAGCCAAGAAACTAATAACCACCTGTTAAAATATTTCGACAAAAATAATAATGCCAAAATAAAGCCGTGTAATAAATTAAACAAGTATAAAGACGAAACACTCGCTCTGATACCAATTTGAAGAAAAACAGAACAAGCCCGGGCTAATTAAAAAATCTCACTTTCGTACAATGCATTCCAGAATCAGAAACTTTCGACGAAGCTCAGGCTCAAACTTATTTCCCCTGAATGGATCTAGGCTTATACTTATTTAATTTATTAAAATGTAAATCGACATGCAAAGATTCAACCTTTAATTAAAAGCGGAAACTTTAAAAGTTATACCTTTGAAGCGAAGTCCAACGCAATAAGAAAAACCAAATATTTATGATGCGATCACCATCCAAAGGATTACTCCAAGAAGCCTCGAATATTGCGTGGGCAATATTCTATCTGTTGGAGTTGAATACACAAGCTATGCTTGTATTGTACATTTTCCCAGTAATATATCGATTTATGTTTTGGTTATATTTTGTTGTGCATGATATGTCCATTTATATTATGTAAGTAGATGATGAGGTGTCTTGTGTGACACAGTAGATCTCATCATTGGTTTGAAAGGCATAATATATAAATGAGGTTCGTAACCAAGACAGCTTTAGACAAACTGTAGATTTAGGTTATTATGTGATTCGGATATTTGGTTTCTCTAAACTAATTAAATCATATAGATATGCCCGAGAGGTATTGAACTTTACCATTAGGAATGATTTGTCTTGTACTGATTTAATAGACAAATCATTCTTGGTATTCTATCTCTTAATCCCTAGACTCGAGCGGGCATGAGGATTAGACATAGTGTACTTTGATTGCCAATGGGTGAGGTCAATTGTGGTCAATAGTCTCGGTAGGTTGGGTGAGCGTGATTATGTTAGTTTTGAATACAGAAAAGCTATGGCTTGTATCAAAAACTAATATCCACAGATGACATATCATTTTGTTTCGGTATAAATTTGTTCCTTTATATCATAGAACTAGATAACGGGGTGTGGACAGACACAGTAGATACCGTTATTGGTTAAAGTATTGATATATAAAAGTATGCTCATAACCGAGATAGTCTGAACATACTATCGGTAGAGGTTATTGTGTGGCTTAGAAATTAGTTTATCTAAACTAGTTTAAATCACACGGATATGCCCGGGGCATATTGAGCACGACCAGTTTGGATAGAATTGACTTATACTGATCGGCGTAGTCAATTCGGTCCTAGTATTCCGTCTCTCAATCCCGAGACTGGGACGGGCGTGAGGGTTGGTATCGTATGCTTTGATTTGCCAAAGAGTGCGGTCGATTAAGGCATATACCTCGGTAGGTTGGGTATGCGGTGTTTAGCTTCTTACGTGCCGTTGCTAGTCGGAGGAATCCACGTACCGGTTCACCGGGTTGATGGTGCTCCCGAGATGAGCTCGTAAGGTTATTATACTAAACCCGACCAGTGAACTTTATGTTCGGTATAATAAAAGGACGAGTGGTACTAATCTCAGAAATCAAGAAGTCGGTGAATTAATTTGTCAGTAAATTGATAAACCGACGAGCGCTAGATCTTTAATGTGGGGAGATAGAATAAAATATAATGGAGCGATGTAAAGTCGTTTTCGAGCGGTAGTTCCATAATCGGTCGGTTAGTGGTATGACCGATTATGCATTTGACTAATCGACAAGGTAAATTAATTAATCCAAAAGGTTTAATTAATATTTAATCGAAAAAGTGAATTTAGAAATTAATTCTATTTGAATTAATTAATTATAAGGGTTCGATTAAATTAAATTAACAAAGTGGGTTAAATAAATTAATTTAAATGGGTCGATTGGAGTTGATTAGTCGGGAAGACTTAGCGGTCAACGAAAGTCAAATTAAAAGGCCTAACTCGAGAGCCCATTAGGTCTCCTTATAAGCTCCTTATAAATACAACTTATTGGGCAAGAAAATAATAAAGAAACTTGAAGTCCAAGAAAGGGCTAGAGTGAGCAAGTTTAGCTTAGAGAGAGAATTTCGTCTTCCTCGTTGAAGTTCATTCTTGAAGTCAGCTAAGACAGCTTTCTCCTTCGGAAGATTACTTCTCTAGTTTGCCCGGACCATTTTTAAGTGAGTTTCCGGTCGGTTTTCTCGCTGGGCTGCGCCGATCATCTTCTCCGATTGGATCGCGCAGCAGTAGTTTTTTCCCCAGCCAATAATTTCGTGGCGGTGGTCTTGTTCGGTGCCCAAAACCGGCCTAATTCCACGTCCGATCTTCCTAGAGGAGTGATCCATGGGTTGGGTTGTCTAGATCAGGACTGGATAGATTATTTCCGGCGGATTATTTCCTTTTCAAAACCGGCAGCTTGCGCAGCAAGGTTCAGGGTTTTCGGGCAGCTTTGATTTTCATGTTTTTTAGTTTTCTTCCAAAGCAAGTTTCTTGGGTTTTCTATATTTTGTCGTGGGTAACTCCGTAGATAATAGCCCACACTATTTCGGAGTTTGTATCGGAGTAATTCTTTGGATTTCTTTTGGAATCGCCATCAAAGATTGGATTTTTCTTTAAGCAAGGGACTTCGCTACAAAAGGTAGAATCTTTAAATTCCGCTTTTATTAAATACTTAATTTTTTGTGTCCCGATTAATAAATTAAATAAGTATAAGCCTAGATCCGTTCATGGGTAAACTAATTTGAGCCTGAGCTTGGTTGAAAGCTTCCAATTCTGGAATGCATTGCACGAAAGTGAGGTTTTCGATTTAGCCCGGGCTTGTTTAGTTTTCCTTCAGTTTAGTTGTTTGGTGTACTGCTGCTTGTCGAAAGGAAACCAAGTACCGGTGTGTCCGGGTGATGGTTCTCCCGAGATGAGCTCGTAATGTTTATTATACTAAACCCGACCGGTGGACTTATGTCCGGTATAGTAAAAAGGTCGAGTGGTACTAGTCTCGAAATTAAAGAAGTTAATTAACTAATTTATCAGTAAATTAATTTATCAACGAGCACTATATCTTTGATGTGGCGAGATTATGAGTATAAATTAATGAAATTGTTCCGCAAGTAATTCTGGTGTAGGATGATAGTGCCATAATTAATCCGTTAGTGGTACAATTAATTATGTATTGGGTTATTGACAAAGGTAGATTTAATTAATTAAGTAATTAATTAATCCTTGTGTCACTTGGTTGTGAATCAATTCAGGAACAACTTTGGGATAAGTGAATCTCTGTATCAGTTGGTTGTCAATCATATCAGGAACTGGATTTGGATAAGTGAATCCCTATATCATTTGGATGTGTATCAGTCCAGGAACAGGATTGAAGGAAACAGAAATCCAGTAGGAAGGCCAATCCTAAACCAACTTGGGGTCTCTCTTGTAACTCTATATATAGACAAGGGATTAGCTATTCCACAACATACAATTCATAAGTTTTCAAGACAAGAAAACTAGAGAGATAAAATTCTAGAGAGAGAAATATTTTCTTCTCTCTCCAAGTCGAATTTTTTGAGCTTTATGCGACTGGATTTTCTTCTGTTCTTGGCCAAAATTTTAGCCTGTTCAAACCAGCTGCGCGTGTAGCTTTCTCTCTCTCCGGGCGGTGCATTTATTGTACGTGCCAAGTTCAGCGGTGCTGGAATTTTCTAGCAGGTGGATTGTGGTGATTAACTGATCAAATTGGTTTCTAGATCGTTGCCCACACAGCTTGAAATCAAAGTCTTGAGGCATACAAGAGAATCACCTGAGTGCACGCTTCAAAGGTGTTTTCTAAAGTTCCGCTTTTAATTAGAAATTTTGTTGCGTGGTAAATTGAATAAGTGCAAACCCAGATCCTGCACATTGTTATTTCAAAAGGGTTGGAATAGCTATTGTGCTAGCGTCTAGGCCTGGTCAAAGATTCCGATTCTGGAATGCGTAGCACGGAAGTGAGTTTCTGGCTAGGCCCGGGCAGATAATCTTTCACTGTCGAGGTGTACTATCAAGCCCACGAGAAACCCACTAAAAAAATCCCTCAATTAGATTAAATCTGCCCCAAAAGATCAAACCTTTAACCCAAAATCTGCTGCCCACTACTTTTTGCCTCAAAATAATCGAACCCACTTCGACTCCGGTCACGATCTGGACAGCCGGGATTGTGGATCACCAACACAAGGAAGAGATCAACACAAACCCAGTCGGATCAAGAACCCCGGAGCTGCTAGAAGTGACCGCCGGACTGATTATAAAAAACTGGACTGAATCCGGCCAAAATGGGGCTGCTGTCCGGCGAAAATAAAAGGAAATCCGGGCAAAAGAAATGAAAACCAGCAATGGGCAACTCCAAAAATCGGTGGGCTATCTAAAAGTTTAATCTTTCAAGCTTAATCTAAATCGAGAAGTGAGATTCCAAGTTCGTTTTTGAAAAGAACTCAAGAAGGAATGAGAGTCTCTCTCTAGAACTTTCTCATTCAAGGAAGACAAAGTTGTCTTACAAGATTTTCTTAAGTTTCTTAAGGCATAAGCTTTCTATTTATAGGGAGCTCTAATGGAGACCTAGTGGGTTTTTGAGTTGGGACTTTTAATTTGACTTTCGTTGACCGCTTAGTCTTTCCTAGACTAATCAACTCCAATCGACCCATTCGAATTAATTTTTTAACCCACTTCGTTAATTTAATTTAATCAAACCCTTATGATTAATTAATTCATATATAATTAATTTCTTAATCCACTTTGTCAATTAAATATTAATTAAACTTTTAGGATTAATTATTTCACTTTGTCGATTAGTCAAATACATAATTAGTCGTACCACTATAGGACTAACTATTGAACTACCGCTCAAAAATGACTTTACATCGCGCCACTATATTTTCTTCTATCTCCTCACATTAAAGATCTAGTGCTCGTCGGTTTATCAATTTACTGACAAACAAATTCACCGACTTCTTGGTATCCGAGATTAGTACCACTCGACCTTCTTATTATACCGAACGTAAAGTCCACTGGTCCGTTTTAGTACAATAAACCTTACGAGCTTATCTCGGGAGCACCATCAACCCGGCGAACCGGTCAAAAATAGCACCACGTCAAAAACAACTAGCACAATGTCCAGAAACGTCTACATCCATGCGTGTGAATTTAAACTGATTTTTTTCATAAATTGGAGATATTGTTGTACAAATTGCATTGTGTCAAATTGTTATTTTAAAATTTTCTTGTCAAATTTGGCAGCTGGAATCACAACTGGCCACTACCACACTACGTATACATCCAAACATGTGAATTTTAGCTAAATTTTTCACATAATATAGTTTATCACGTCTCGCTACGTCCAAAAAAACTAGCACAACGTCCAGCTACGTCCCGTAATATCCCGCTACGTCCAAAATACAAAGCAGCAACATCCCGTTATGTCTCGCAATGTCCCGTAATGTCTAGTTACGTCCCATAACATGTTCTACAAAGTCTAGCAGCGGGGAGGAATCAGAAGCAACCCATTTCACATGAAAGTGCCAATACCTCAAGGAAAACATTTATATATCATATTTCGGAGTAACAGAGCATTATTTGAATAAGAAAACACGAATATAACATCATTAATACATTACCCAACATCAAATCGCGAAAATAAAGGTCCGTAAATCTATCAAATACAGTTCATACTTTATGATGTAGTGATTTTTTAAGAAGAATAAGTTATTTTTTAAGAAGAAGAAGAGATTTTTGAAGAAAGAAGTAATTTTTTAAAAAGAAGTGATTTTTCCGTTGTATTTGATGTTGTTCATCGGAAAATACAATCGTCGTCGATCTCCGTTAAATTTGTGTTTGGATGAAAATTTTGATTAACTGCGGTTTCGAATGGAGTACGGCGAAGAAGAATAACTGATTTTTGAAGAAGAAGAAGTGATTTTTGAAGAAAAAGAAGTGATTTTTGGAAAAGAATGAAGTGGATTTTTAAAGAAGAAGAGAAGTGAGTGTATCTCACTCTCTTATAATAAGAGTGGTGATGTATTACTAGGTACATGTACATAGTGGTACAACATATAATTTGCCCTTCAAACGTATCTAAATAGTGAATTGGAAAAAATAAATAGATATAAAAAATTTGTACTCACAACATTTACTACCTAATTAATATATTTATAATAAGGAAAATATATGCAAATAAAAAATTAAACATATAACGAATAATAAAATTCAATTTTTTTACAAAACTAATAATTATTAAAAAAATATGTATTGTTCGGGACAGGATCAGGACGGGATCGAAATATTTGTTACTATATCCCGGTCCTATCCTGGATGTCACACGATCGGGACAAAACAGAATCGAGATCTACTCGGGATTGGAATCATCGAGACGAGATAGCGGACGGATTCAGAAAAATTTCGAGAGAATTGCACACCCCTACTACTCCTGAACCAATAGTAGGAAATGGCTGGTAGGTTTGGGGAGTATAAAAGTTGTGCTGCTCCGTCTGCTTTTCTGTTAAACCAGCACCTCTCTTCTTTATCGGAACCTTTCCCCTGTCATTTTGCCTATAGCATGAATTAAAATTCCACCTTTTTCTTTTCCACTAATTTTCTATCTTTCTCAAACCAGAACAAGAAATTGAAGTCCTCAAATTTTGATAATTTTTAGGTGTCAGGAAAAAACAAAACACAACTTTTAAAAGATCAAAATCCTTCTGGGCGAATTTGAAGCGTTGAATGTGTGTTCTAAATGATCCCAGTCTTTTTCCTTTGTTTCAGGAGAAATTAGAAGTTACAGCACAGCAGAAAAAGCAATCCTTATCTATAATCCTGTGGCAACTGGTAGCCAGACATCACAATTTTGTCAGCAAACATCTTGCCAGTCTTCGGCATGACATGCCAATGCAATGTCAAGTTGAAGTCCTTTCCCCGGAGGTTGCTTCCCTAACAGACACAGGGACTCGAGCTTTAAAACCAGCCAACACGAAAAAAAGGAGATCGATAAACTGAACCCTAATGAACTTACCTGATCAATGAAACGATATTTGTTGCTGATATGAATCCAAAATTTTGCTTTTTCTTTAGATGGTATGATGTTGTCCCACAAAGATACCTTTACATTTTTTCCTCCAAATCAGTCAATAGAAAACAAGCTACAACTTCATATACAAAGCTTCACAGAAGGAATGCAACAGAAATCAACTCTCATGCACACACATGCACATACACATAAAGATGCAGCTCAAATTTTTTATGTCTAAGACAAAAAGAAAATCACAGTTCAGTGTTTCCAGAAGTTAAATAGAGAGAGCAAACCATAAATTACTGACATGAGGGAGAAGGAAATAGAAGGTGCCAATATGTTGCAAGGAAAACCTATTTACAATTTCAGATTGCTATCATGGTAATCGAAGAAATTCAAATTTGTTTCAGTGAATCAACATTAAGATCCTTGAGAATGAATTTATGAGCAAAATAGGATTGCCATAGACCAACAGAAAAGAAAAAGAACAAAGTGTAATAAATTCATGCACTCAACATAGACATCACAAGGTACAAACAAACACCATATATTAGTCATCCACAGTGATTGCCTAATATAAGTTTTTTGGAGTCTTTTTATGGGGGAGAAGAGAAAAAGTATGTAGGAGGGGGGAAATTTTTTTGAAAATAATGTGTGGAAACTTTTAGAGGGAATTCAAATTCTGAAATTTGAATGCATTGTGGATGGATGATTCTTTAGATATACCGTTTCTTGTAGACAAAAGGTTAATTTCTTCCCATAAAAGAAAAAAGTATACAAACCAAGCCTCAAAAGTACATGTGGAGTAGAAAAACCTAATGCTTACATTACAAAATACATGGATCTCACACTCATACCTGATTCAAGGCATTCTTTGGGGTTTCATACTCAGCTGCCACAAACACAAAAACCTGCAAATCAAACACATTCAATTCCATGCACATAACCTCCATAATACTTAAAAATAAAACTAAAAGCCATAAAGATAGTGCATTACATGGTAAAAGTGAATATCATTCAACCTAGGAAAAGGATTACATGCCCAAATGTCCAGCCTTCATGTCCAAATCTTCCAACAAAGATTCATAAAATTTATATTTTCTTCTCCCAAACATCATATTTATGTATGCTTTTATCTACTTCTTACATTATTATCTTCTCCCCATAGTATGATTGCGCCTATTGTAAGAAGAGGTAAACCCAAGACAGATCTATAATACAGGATAACAATACATACCGCATCAACAAAGCCTGCTTTATAATATAAAAACCTTCATTTTGAACATATCAAATCAAAAGAAGCTAGCTTCAACATGCTTCAGAAGGGCATAATTTCCCCAATTTCCCTATTTTTCTTCCTTTTGGTCCTAACAAACACTATGGACCAAAATATTGATAAATTAAAATGAACATATCTGATAAAGATAAACTACAGGCAGTTAGAAATTCAACATGACACATTCAAGAACTCAAGTAAAAAAAGAAATATACGCTAGCCCTTGTATCAATAGACATATGATAACAATGTACTCGTGGTTAGCTTAGTACTTGTGAGCATACTAGGAATGAGCAACACCTGCTTTGTGTTCCATGTAAACAATGATTGCAAGTTTGCTGAGATGTTCAGAGTCAAGCTGACCTGCAACATGTAAAAAGTAGCAAAAGTGACATTTCATTACATTAAGTGAATGTTTTTCCTCCAATTTCTATGTATTCATTTCTCTTCACTTAAAAACAAGACCCCATAACAGAAGCACCTTAACAGTGTGATAAAATAATAATAATGGTGGGAACATTTCTTTCAAGCTTGAACATCTATTCCAATTACAGAAGGCAACATTTAAAAGATGTAGCTAAGATTTCTAAAAAAAAAGAAAAGAAAAGATAAAAGAAAAAGCAGCTGTGGGTTTGTGACACTGTCTGAAGATAGTCATGCAAACAGCATTAATAAACATAATATTTTGAAACTTCAAACTTCAATATTTAAAGGCTGAAACTAAACATGAAAATAAATTCTCCATAGAGCTTACTCAAAACAAGATTTGCTTGAAGTTCAATATGACATTTTACCATATCGTCGCATATCAAATTTAGAAAGTATCAACATACACTAAAAACAAGGTAACCAAAGTGGGTAACTCTAGACTGATAACAAAGGAGACAACTGCGTTCTTCAAACGTTTCTATCCTCTGCCGGCTCAAAAATCAATGGATCAGAGCTGTAGTAGGGTGGATAAAAGTAAACGAATTCCAGGTAGTTGAATTGGAAAGACAGAGTCACAGATTGCCTTAGAGGCTTCAGGGCTAGGGAATATCTTCTCCTTCCCAGGCCCTGTGTTCTTCCCTTTCTTCAGAGGATTTTACCCTATTTCTATCAATTCTAATTGACCATTCAACCTCTTTCATACTATTCTACTTCTGCTGATTAGTGGGGAATGCAGATCTTCAAAAAGCTTAACTATAAATTAGACGAGAGTTCCCAAATTCTAATCGATGCATTAAAAAAGAAAAAAAAAATCCTTTCTAGCTTCAAATTTTTGAATTCTATAATCTAAAGTACGGCATACCTCGTCGTCGCCATCAGGTTTCTTCTGAAACCAATTGATGTTCAAAACCTAAATACAGTAGTTGGAAACCAAAACCAAAACAAACAGGATTAGAAAACATAAAAGAAACAGATCGATCTGGATTAGAAAGCACACGAGAACGGAAGCAGGGAAAAGTAGTAGTATACTTGGACTTGGGAAGTCGGAGAGGGCGAGTTGAAGTTGTCGGAGACAGAGACGATGGCACACATCAGAGCCAGAATGGTCACCGCGAATGTCAGCAACGCATTTGCTCTGAATCCGATTGAGTGCATTTTTTCACTCTCCCTCCGTCTCTCTCAAAATCTCTTCTTTTCCGTTGATATTCCTCTCCGGTTCTCCGGTTTTGTCCATTTTACTTTTTATACCCCTCATTTATAACGCAATTTGTACCTATGTTAACATTTATCTGGCCCAACACGCTAATGGAAATCAATCGAAATCAGAATGAGTTTAATTTAAATCGGAATGTCAGAATGGGAATAGTTTTAAGAATTGAAATGGCTATGATAAAACCTATTTGGTATATAATGTGGGTTTGGTATTATTAGGGTTTAGAATTTTACAAAATTATCATTTTGTCTTAAATTTATTGCAAATTATATGCTTCACCGTGGGTACATGTACCTAGTTATTATTCACCACTTTTACTATAAGAGAGTGAGACTCGCGCTCTCTTCTTCTTCTTCAAAATCACTTCTTCTTCTTCTTCAAAAATCAATTCTTCTTATTCGTCGCGCTCCATTCGAAACCGCATTCAATTAAATTTTCATCCAAATACAGATTTAACGGCGATCGGCGATTGTATTTTTCGATGAACAACACCAAATACAACGGAGAAATCACTTCTTCTTCTTCTTAAAAAATCACTTCTTCCTATTCAAAAATCTATTCTTCTTCTTAAAAAATCATTACATCACAAAGTATGTACTGCGTTTGATGGATTCACAGAATATTATTTTCGCTATTTGATGTTGGGTAATGTATTAATGATGTTATATTTGTGTTTTTTTATTCAAATAATGCTCTATTACTCTGAAATATGATATATAAATATTTTTCATGAGGTATTGATACTTTCATGTGAAATGGGTTGCTTATGATTCCTACCCGCTGCTGGACGTGGTATAAGATGTTATGGGACGTAGTTAGACGTAGCGGGACGTAGCTGGACATTGCTGTTTTGTATTTTGGATGTAGCGGGACGTGATGGACTGTGTTTTATGAAAATTCAGCTAAAATTCACATGTTTGAATGTAGACGTAGTGTGGTAGTTATTTTTGGGCGTGGTGATAGTAGTTATATTCCAATTAATTTATTCCCACATGAAAAAAATAAACAAAAAGTGGTAGACGTTTTTGGACATTGCGGCTGTTAGTTTTGAATACTGAAAAGCTATTGCTTGTATCAAAAACTAATACCCAGTTGTCATATCGTTTTGTTTTAGTATTAAATTTGTTTCATTATATCATAGAACTAGATAACGAGGTGTAGAAAAGCATAGTAGATCTCGTTATTGGTTAAAGTAATAATATATAAACAGATGCCCGTAACTGAAATAGTTTAAACATACTATCGGTATAGGTTATCGTGTGATTTGAAAATTAGTTTGTCTAGACTAATTAAATCATACAGATGTGCCCGGGGCATATTGAGCACGACCTGTTCGTGATTGAATTAACTTTTACTGATTGGCAAAGTTAATTCGATCATAGTATTCTAATCTCTTAATCTCTAGAATGGAGCGGACATGAGAGTTAGATATTGTATGCTTTGATTTGCCAAAGGGTGCGGTCAATTGAGGCCTAAATCTCGGTAAGTTGGGTATGGGGTGTTTGGCTTTTTTGTGTGCCGTTGCTAGTCGAAGGAATCCATGTACCGATTCGCCAGGTTGATGGTGCTCCCGAGATAAGTTTGAAAGGTTTATATACTAAATCTGGCCAGTGGACTTTATGTCCGGTATAATAAGAAAGTGGAGTGGTACTAATCTTTGAAAGATTATCTGCCCGGACCCGGTCAAAAATTCACTTTCGTGCTACGCATTCCAGAATCGGAATTTTTTACCAGGCCTAGACTCTAGCACAATCGCTATTCCCACCCTTGCTTGAAATAATATTGCGCAGGATCTTGGTATGTACTCATTCGATTTATCACGTAACAATAATTTCTAATTAAAGCGGAAACATAGAAAGTACCTCTTGAAGCGTGTTAACTAGGTGATCGCTTGTATGACCCAAGACTTTGATCGCACGTTGTGTGAACAATGATCTAGCGAGCAATTGATCAGCAATCTACACAAAAGGACTAGCTGAAAAAATTTTGAAGCTTGACGTCGCCTGAATTGAACCGCCGTCGCCGCCAGAATTTACTTCCCGCCGCCCGAAAATTATACAAGAGAGAGAAAATTTTTTTCTCTCTCTAAACTTTCTCTCTCTAGTTTTCTTGTTTTGAAAACTTAAGAATTGTGTGTTGTAGAATTGCTAATCCCTTGTCTATATATAGAGCAACAAGAGATAACCTAAGTTGGTTTAGGATTGGTCTTCCTAATGGGTTTAGGTAATTAATTAGTTTCCAAATCCAATTAGGTAACTAATCTAATAGGATAATCCAAATCCAATTAGATTTTCTAATCTCTAAGATTTCCTAATTCTAATTGAAACTTAAGACTTAATTAAATAATTCTACTTTGTTAATTACTTAATTAACCCTTAAGAATAATTAATTAATTAATTAATCATACTTATTCAATTAACCCACTACAAAATTAATCGTACCACAAACGGATTAATTTTGGCACTACCATCCTACACCAGAATTGCTTCCGGAACAACTAAATTAATTTATTCTTAATCTCCCCACATCAAAGATTTAGTGCTCATTAATTTATTAATTTACTGATAAATTAATTAATTAACATCTTTAATTCCGAGACTTGTACCACCCAACCTTTTTACTATGCCGGACATAAGGTCCACCAGCTGGGTTTAGTATAATAAACATAACGAGCTCATCTCGGGAGCACCATCACCCCAGACACACCGGTACATGGTTTCCTTTCGACAAGCAGCAGCACATCAAGTAACTAAACACGCGCACCCAACCCACCGAGACTATTGGCCACAATTGCCCTCACCCATTGGTAGATCAAAGTACACTATGTCTAATCCTTATGCACGCTCAAGTCTTAGGATAACTAGATAGAATACTAAGAATGAGTTGTCTATTAAATCAGTACAAGACAAACCATTCTAAATGGTCAATTTCAATATGCCCCGGGCATCTCTATATGATTCAATTAGTTTAGACAAACCAATTTTCTGAATCATATAATAACCTAAACCGACAGCGTGTCCAAAACTGTCTTGGTTACGAAACTTATTTATATATTATGTCTTTTAACCAATGATAAGATCTACTGTGTCACACCAGACACCTCATCATCTAATTACATAATATAAATGGACAAAATATGCACAACATATAAACCAAAACATCAAATCAATAAAATTAACAGGGAAAAAATACAATACAAGCATATCTTATGTATTCAAACCTAACAATCTCGGATACCAATAAGTCGATGAATTAATTTGTCAGTAAATTTATGAATCGATGAGTACTGGATGTTTGATGTGAGGAGATAGAAGAATAATAAAGTGAGCGTGAAGTAAATTTGTTTTTGAGTGGTAGTTCCATAATTGGTCCGTTAGTGGTACGACTTGAAAGGATTGCCACATAGGATCTGGGTTTGCACTTGCTCGATTTACCACGCAACAAAAATTTCGAATTAAAGCGGAACCTTATAAAAGTACCTTTGAAGCGTGCACTTGGTGATTCTCTTGTATGCCTCAAGACTTTGACTTCACGTTGTGTCGGCAACGAACTAGAAGCCAATTGATCAGCTACTCACCACAATCCACCTGCTAGAAAATTCTAGCACCGCAGCACCTGGCACGTACTGTAAACGCACCGCCCGGAGAGAGAGAAAACAATTCACACAGCAAGAAAAATTTAGCCCAAAAATTTGGCCAAATAAAACCAAAGGCCAGCTGCAATTGTTGTATAAAATTCATTTAGGAGAGAGAAAGTTTTTTCTCTCTAGAAAACTTGTGAATGAATTGTGTGTATTGAATAGCTAATCCCTTGTCTATTTATAAAGTTATAAGAGAGACCCCAAATTGGTTTAGAATTGGTCTTCTTAATGGGTTTAGGTAATGAATTAGTTTCCAAATCCAATTAGGCAACCAATCTGATAGGATAAACCAAATCCTACTAGATTTCCTAATCTCTAGGATTTCCTAATTCCAATTGAAACTTAAGACTTAATTAATTAATTAAATAATTTCACTTTGTTAATTACTTAATTAACCCTTAGTAATTAATTAAATAATTCCACTTTGTTAATTACTGAATTAACCCTTAGGAATAATTAACCAATTAATTAATAAAATCTACCTATTCAATTAACTTATTACAAAATTAATTATACCACTAATGGATTAATTTTTGGCACTATCATCCTACACCAGAATTGCTTCCGGAACAACTTAATTAAATTATATTCATTTATCTCCCCACATCAAAGATATAGTGTTCGTTAATATAAATTAATTTACTGATAAATTAATTAATTAACTTCTTTAATTCCGAGACTAGTACCACTCGACCTTTTTACTATACCGGACACAAGTCCACTGGCCGGGTTTAGTATAATAAACATTTCGAGCTCATCTCGGGAGCACCATCACCCCGGACGCACCGGTACATGGTTTCCTTTCGACAAGCAGTAGCACATCAAGTAACTAAACACGCGCACCCAACCTACCGAGACTATTGGTCACAATTGACCTCACCCATTGGCAGATCAAAGTACACTATGTCTAATCCTTATGCCCGCTCGAGTCTAGGGATTAACAGATAGAATACAAGGAACGATTTGTCTATTAAATCAGTACAAGACAAATCATTCATAAAGGTCAAGTTCAATACGCCCGGGCATATCTATATGATTCAATTAGTTTGGACAAACCAATTATCTGAATCACATAATAACCTAAACTGTCTCGGTTACGAACCTTATTTATATATTATGTCTTTCAACCAATGATGAGATCTACTGTGTCACACAAGACACCTCATCATCTATTTACATAATATAAATGGACAATTAATGCACAACAAATTATAACCAAAACATAAATCGATATATTACTGGGAAAAAGTACAACATAAGCATAGCTTATGTATTCAACTCTATCACGACTAATTATGTGTTTGACTAATCTGAAAGAATATTTGATAGGAACTGGGTCTGCACTTGCTCGATTTACCACGCAACAAAAATTTCTATTAAAGCGGAATCTTAGAAAAGTACCTTTGAAGTATGACTTGGTGATTCTCTTGTATGCCTCAAGACTATAACTTCACGTTGTGTGGGCAACGAACTAGAAGTTAATTGATCAACTATCACCACAACTCCACCTGCCAGAAAAATCCAGCACCTCCGCACCTAGCACGTACTGCAAACGCACTGCCCGGAGAGAGAGAAAGCAACACGCGGGGCTAGCAAAATAAGGCAGAATTTTTGGCCACCTTAAGTCAAAAACCAGCCGCACCTTTGCTTGATAAATTCGACTATGAGAGAGAAATTATTTTCTCTCTCTAGAATTTTATCTCTCTAGAAATCTTGTGGATTAATTATGTTTCTTGAATAACTGATCCCTTGTCTATTTATAGACTTATAAGAGAGACTCCAAGTTGGTTTAGGATTGGTCTTCCTAATGGGTTTACGTAATGAATTAGTTTCCAAATCCAATTAGGCAACCAATCTGATAGGATAAACCAAATCCTACTAGATTTCCTAATCCCTAGGATTTCCTAATTCCAATTGAAACTTAAGACTTAATTAATTAATTAAATAATTTCACTTTGTTAATTACTTAATTAACACTTAGGAATTAATTAAATAATTCCACTTTGTTAATTACTGAATTAACCCTTACGAATAATTAACCAATTAATTAATTAAATCTACCTATTCAATTAACCCATTACAAAATTAATCGTACCACTAACGGATTAATTTTGGCACTACCATCCTACACCAGAATTGCTTCTGGAACAACTTAATTAAATTATATTCATTAATCTCCCCACATCAAAGATATAGTGCTCGTTAATTAAAATTAATTTACTGATAAATTAATTAATTAACTTCTTTAATTCTGAGACTAGTACCACTCAACCTTTTTATTATACCTGACATAAGTCCACCGGCCGGGTTTAGTATAATAAACATTTTGAGCTCATCTCGGGAGCACCATCACCCCGGACGCACCGGTACATGGTTTCCTTTCGACAAGCAGTAGCACACCAAGTAACTAAACACGCGCACCCAACCCACCGAGACTATTGGCCACATTTGACCTCACCCATTGGCAGATCAAAGTACACTATGTCTAATCCTCATGCCCACTCGAGTCTAGGGATTTAGAGATAGAATACAAGGATCGATTTGTCTTTTGAATCATTCCTAAGAGTCAAGTTCAATATGCCCGGGCATATCTATGTGATTCAATTAGTTTAGACAAACTAATTATCTGAACCACATAATAACCTAGACCGACAGTTTGTCCAAAGCTGTCTCGGTTACGAACCTCATTTATATATTATGTCTTTCAACCAATGATGAGATCTACTGTGTCGCACCAGACACCTCATCATCTACTCACATAATATAAATGGACGATTAATGCACAACATGATATTACTGAAACACGAATCGATATATTAATCTGGGAAACTATACAACACAAGCATAGCTTATGTATTCTACTCCAACATAATTGACAAAGTGAATTAATTAATCCTAAAGGTTTAATTAATATTTGATTGACTAAGTGGGTTATACGAAATAATCCTAGGGGTTCGATTAAATTTAATTAACAAAATGGGTTTAGAAATTAATTCGAAAGGCTCAATTGGAGTTGATTAGTCTAGGGAAGACTAAGAAGTCAACGAAAGTCAAACATTAAGGCCCAACTCAAAGCCTACAAGGTCTCCCTTGAAGCTCCTATAAATAGCTTAAGTTAGGCATTTAGAAGACATAAGAAACCTTGTAGGCAAAGTTGCCTCCTTAGAGAGAAAGAAGAGCCGAGAGAGAGAACTTCATCTGCTTCGATTAGTGTTTTCTCGAAGTCGGTTTCTAGTTCTTTATCCTTCAAGAATTCAGCCCACGATTCATCCTAGAAAAAACCAAGTATGCCGCCTTGCCGTTTCCTGCCGTCGCGCCGTGCAAGTCGCCGACGAGTTTTTCGGCCCGGAATCAGATCGACTACCATTTTGTAGTGTCTCTTGTTTTTTTTTTTTTGGTCTTATTTGAAAGAAAAATATCTAGTCCGGGCTAAATTGAAAATCTCACTTTCGTGCTATGCATTCCAGAATCGGAGACTTTTAATCTGGCCCAGACTCTAAAATCATTTCCCTGAATGGATCTAGGCTTATACAAATTCGATTTATTAAAACGACACACTAAAAATTAAATCTTTAATTAAAACAGAAGATAAAGATAATACCTTTGAAGTGTGTCCCTAGCAAATAAGAATACCAAATCCTGAAATGTGAAACACACAAGAAAATATCTTTTCTTTTTAATTTGAAATCACCCAAAATTAAAAGATAAGAACTTTGCCAAAGAAAAAATTTTCTTTTCAATTAGGAATCACCCAAAATCGAAAAGAAAGAACCTTTAACAAAATAGGTTGAAACTTTGATTACGAAAAACACTAAAGAATCCCTCGAATGACTTCGAGATAGATCTGGAAGTTGTGTGGGCAACTATCTACCATATCAACAAGCTCGAAAACTCTAACAAGAAAACCCGTCAGGAAAACAAAATCAGATATGATTGGAAATCACCCAATCTATCAGATCTCTCCTGAAACAAACTCCAAATTAACAGATCTAGATCTCAGAACTCAGATCTATCGTCAGATCTAAAGATCCAACGAAAACCACGTCCACACCAAAAAATACTGTTCACATCGGAAATACTGTTCACGGTATTGTTCACGCTGGAAATACTGTTCACGTGTTACAGTTCAAGCTGGAAACACTGTTAAAGGGTTATTGTTCACACCAAAATACTGTTCATGGGTTACTGTTCACGTCGGAAATACTATTCATGTAGGAACTTCTTGCCTCAATGAATTTTGTCCAACATCGACAACAAAAATAAGCGCACGTGTTTCTGGAAGAGAATACACCGACTTAAAGAAAGATTCTTGAATATATCTAAAATCTCTCTTTAGGTGTTTCTTTTTCTTAGGAGGCAAGACTTGAATTCTTGAGTTTTCAAGGCATTACTTAATCTATTTATAGGAGATTCAAGGGAGACCTAGTTGGCTTTTGAGTTGGACCTTAATGTTGGACTTTCGTTGGCTCTCTAAGTCTTTCTTAGAATAATCAACTCCAATTGAACCTTTATAATTAATTCCTTAACCCACTCTGTTAATTAAATATTAATTGAGCCCTTATGTTTATTTCGTATAACCCACTTTGTCAATTAAATATTAATCAAACCTTTAGGATTATTTAATTCACTTTGTCGATTAGTCCAACGCATAATTAGTGGTACCACTAACGGACCAATTATGGAACTACGACTAAAAAATGAATTACTTTGCGCTCACTTTATTATTCTTCTATCTCTCCACATCAAAGATCTAGTGCTCATCGATTCATAAATTAACTGACAAATTAATTCATCAACTTCCTGGTATTTGAGATTAGTACCACTCGACTTTCTTATTATACCAGACAAAAAGTCCACAGGCTGGGTTTAGTATAATGAACTTTTTGAGCTCGTCTCGGGAGCACCATCTGAAAGATTATCTGTCCGGGCCCGGTCAAAAATTCACTTTCGTGCTACGCATTCCAGAATCAGAACTCTTGACCAGGTCTAGACTCTAGCACAATCGCTATTCCAATCCTTGATTGAAATAACATTGTGCAGGATCTTGGTTTGCACTTATTCGATTTATCACGTCACAAAATTTCTAATTAAAAGCGAAAGTTTTAGAAATATCTTTTGAAGCGTAAACTCAGGTGATCACTTGTATGACTCAAGAATAGGCTCGAACATTGTATGGCAATGATCCAACAAACCAACGATCAACAACTCAACACAAAAGTCTCACCGGAATAAACCAATGTACCGCCGTTGCCTTAGTGTGTGATGTTAATGCGCCACTAGCACGACCGCCACGCGCCGCCCCAAGCTAG
Organism: Knoxia roxburghii; assembly: GCA_030378225.1. NCBI lineage: Eukaryota > Viridiplantae > Streptophyta > Magnoliopsida > Gentianales > Rubiaceae > Knoxia > Knoxia roxburghii. Next base: position 34,215,469 of record CM059415.1, on the reverse strand, counting down.
CTCCTTGCACTGCCACCGGAGTTTTAAAGTCCGACTACCACCTTATCTCGAGAGTCGAGCACCACGTGTCTGAGAGGGATAATCGACTTCGAGAAAGAATTCTTGGAAATTCTCTCTCTAGATTTTCTCTCTCTAGTTTTCTTGTCTTGAAAACTTATGAATTGTGTGTTATGGAATTGCTAATCCCTTGTCTATATATAGAGTTACAAGAGAGACCCAAATTTGGTTTAGGATTGGTCTTCCTAATGGGTTTAGGTAATTAATTAGTTTCCAAATCCAATTAGGTAACTAATCTAATAGGATAATATAAATCCAATTAGATTTCCTAATCTCTAGGATTTCTTAATTCTAATTGAAACTTAAGACTTAATTAATTAATTAAATAATTCTACTTTGTTAAATCCTTAAGAATAATTAATTAAATAATTAATTCTACTTATTCAATTAACCCACTACAAAATTAATCATACCACTAACGGATTAATTTTGGCACTACCATCCTATACCAGAATTGCATCCGGAACAACTAAATTAATTTATTCTTAATCTCCCCACATCAAAGATTTAGTGCTCGTTAATTTATTAATTTACTTATAAATTAATTAATTAACTTCTTTAATTTCGAGATTAGTACCACTCGACCTGTTTACTATACCGGACATAAGTCCACCGGTCGAGTTTAGTATAATAAACATAACGAGCTCATCTCGGGAGCACCATCACCCCAGACGCACCAGTACATGGTTTCCTTTCGACAAGCAGCAGCTCACCAAGTAACTAAACACGCGCACCCAACCAACCGAGACTACTGGCCACAAATGACCTTACCCTTTGGCAGATCAAAGTACACTATGTCTAATCCTCATGCCCACTCAAGTCTAGGGATTAATAGATAGAATACTAATAATAAATTTTCTATTAAATCAGTACAAGATAAATCATTTTAAATGGTCAAGTTCAATATGCCTCAGACATATCGATATGATTCAATAAGTTTAGACAAACAAATTTTCCGAATCACATAATAACTTAAACCGACAGTATGTCCAAAACTGTTTCGGTTACGAACCTCGTTTTATATATTATATCTTTTAACCAATGATGAGATCTACTGTGTTACACCAGACACCTCATCATCTAATTACATAATATAAATGGACGATATGCACAACATATAAACCAAAACATTAAATTGATATGTTAACTGAAAAAAATATAATACAAGCATAACTTATGTATTCAAACCTAACAATCTCCCACTAATACTTAAGCTATGCTTTAAGTATATAACTACATTACTCTTTTACAACTACAATACATCTAGAAAAACTATCATGGCTCTTCTAAGTATCTGATCACCATGCCCTCCACGTGAGCCTCAAAGACTTTTGAAGCCAATGTCTTCATGAAAGGATCTGCAAGGTTATCCTCCGATGCTATCTTTGCCTCGACCACATATTCCTTTTTGACGATATTGTTGGAGTAGAATACATAAGCTATGCTTGTATTTTACAGTTTCCCAGATTAATATATCGATTCGTGTTTCAGTCATATCTTGTTGTGCATTAATTGTCCATTTATATTATGTAAGTAGATGATGAGATGTCTGGTGTGACACAGTAGATCTCATCATTGGTTAAAAGACATAATATATAAATGAGGTTCGTAACCGAGACAGTTTTGGACAAACTGTCAGTTTAGGTTATTATGTGATTTAGATAATTGGTTTGTCTAAACTAATTGAATCATATAGATATGCCCAGGACATATTGAACTTGACCTTTAGGAATGATTTGTCTTGTACTGATTTAGTAGACAAATTGATCCTTGTATTCTATCTCTAAATCCCTAGACTCGAGTGGGCATGAGGATTAGACAAAGTGTACTTTGATCTGCCAATGGGTGAGGTCAAATATGGCCAATAGTCTCGGTAGGTTGTGTGCGCGTGTTTAGTTACTTGGTGTGCTGCTGCTTGTCGAAAGGAAACCATGTATCGGTGAATCCGAGGTGATTGTGCTCCCGAGATGAGCTCGAAATGTTTATTATACTAAACCCGGCCAGTGGACTTATGTCCGGTATAGTAAAAAGGTCGAGTGGTACTAGTCTCGGAATTAAAGAAGTTAATTAATTAATTTATTAGTAAAATAATTTTAATTAATGAGCACTATATCTTTGATGTGGGGAGATTAATGAATATAATTTAATTAAGTTGTTCCGGAAGCAATTCTGGTGTAGGATGATAGTGCCAAAATTAATCCGTTAGTGGTACGATTAATTTTGTAATGGGTTAATTGAATAGGTAGATTTAATTAATTAATTAGTTAATTATTCCTAAGGGTTAATTCAGTAATTAAAAAAGTGGAATTATTTAATTAATTCCTAAGGGTTAGTTAAGTAATTAACAAAGTGAAATTATTTAATTAATTAATTAAGTCTTAAGTTTCAATTGGAATTAGGAAATCTTAGAGATTAGGAATCTAGTAGGATTTGGTTTATCGTATCAGATTAGTTACCTAATTGGATTTGGAAAGTAATTCATTACCTAAACCCATTAGGAAGACCAATCCTAAACCAAGTTAGGGTCTCTTTTGTAACTCTATAAATAGACAAGGGATTAGTTATTTAAAATACATAATTCAATAGATTCACAATTGAAAAATCTAGAGAGATAAAATCCTAGATAGAGAAATTAATTTTCTCAAGCTCAAAGTCAGATTTTAAGCAAGTGGGGCGGCTAGTTTATTGACTAGATGTCGCCAAAATTTTGCCTCTCTTTTGCTAGCCCCGTGTGTTGCTTTCTCTCTCTCTCCGGGCAGTGCGTTTGCAGTACGTGCTAGGTGCAGAGGTGCTGGATTTTTCTGGCAAGTGGATTGTGGTGAGTTGCTGATCAATTGGCTTCTGGATTGTTGCCCACACAACAAAAATTCATAGTCTTGAGGCATACAAGAGAATCACCAGGTGCACGCTTCAAAGGTAACTTTCTAAGGTTCCGCTTTAAATTAGAAAATTTTGTTGCGTGGTAAATCGAGCAAGTGCAAACCCAGATCCTATGTGGAAAATCCTTTCAATTGGTATCAGAGCCTGGTTTAGGGGTTTTATTTGTGAAGGAAAACTGAACAAGCCCGGGCTAAATCGAAAACCTCACTTTCGTGCAATGCATTCCAGAATCGGAAGCTTTCGACCAAGCTCAGGCTCAAATTAGTTTACCCAGGAACGGATCTAGGCTTATACTTATTTAATTTATTAATCGGGACACAAAAAATTAAATTTTTAATAAAAGTGGAATTTAAAGATTCTATCTTTTGTAGCGAAGTCCCTTGCCTAAAGAAAAATCCAATCTTTTACGCAATTTCCACAAGAAATCCGAAGAATGACTCCGATACAAACTCCGAAATAGTGTGGGCTATTGTCTACGGAGTTACCAACGGCAAAATATAGAAAACCCAAGAAACTTGCTTCGGAAGAAAACTCAAAAACTAAAATTAGAGCTGCCCGAAATTTCCGAAAAACCCACTGCACAGTCCGTCGAAAAACATCCTACGCAAGTCACCGGAAAAATTGAAAACCATCCACCAGAGCTGCCCAATCCAGTCCCGATCTGTACAATCAATCCCACGGATTACTCAGTCAAGAAGATCAACGTGAAGATTTGATTGGATCAGGGCACCAAAGCAGTAGAGCAATCGGGTTTTTAAATCGGGAAAAAAACTAACTTGCGCAGCAAGCCCAGAATCGACCGGCGGACTTCATGCGGGAAAAACCGACCAGCAACTGTGATAAAGAATAGTCCGGGCAAAAAGGATGACTGAGTTTTCAGAAGGAGAAAGCTTTCTTAGCTGACTTCGAGGAGAAGCTTCGACGAGGAAGACGAAGTTCTCACTCTAAGCTAAACTTTCTCTCACTAGCCTTTTCTTGGCTGCCAAGTTTCTTAATTAATTTCTTGCCCAATAAGTTGTATTTATAAGGAGCTTCTAAGGAGACCTAATGGGCTCTCGAGTTAGGCCTTTTAATTTGACTTTCGTTGACCGCTAAGTCTTCCCGACTAATCAACTGCAATCGACCCATTTAAAATAATTTATTTAAACCCACTTTGTTAATTTAATTTAATCGAACCCTTAGAATAAATTAATATTCAAATAGAATTAATTTCTTAATTCACTTTGTCAATTAAATATTAATTAAACCTTTAGGATTAATTAATTTACCTTGTCGATTAGTCAAATGCATAATCGGTCGTACCACTAACGGACCAATTATGGAACTACCGCTCGAAAACGACTTTACATCGCGCCATTATATTTTATTCTATCTCCCCACATTAAAGAGCTAACGCTCATCGGTTTATCAATTTACTGACAAATTAATTCACCGACTTCTTGGTTTCCGAGATTAGTACCACTCGTCCTTTTATTATACCGAACATAAAGTTCACCGGCCGGGTTTAGTATAATATACTTTAGAGCTCATCTCGGGAGCACCATCAACCCGGCGAACCGGTAAGTGGATTCCTCCGACTAGCAACGACATGCAAGAAGCTAAACACCGTATACCCAACCTACTGAGGTATAGGCCTCAATCGACCGCACTCTTTGGCAAATCAAAGCATACGATATCCAACCCTCACGCCCATCCCAATCTCGGGATTGAGAGACGGAATACTAGGACCAAATTGACTACGCCGATCAGTATAAGTCAATTCTATCCAAACTGGTCGTGCTCAATATGCCCCGGGCATATCCGTGTGATTTAAACTAGTTTAGATAAACTAATTTCGAAACCACACAATAACCTATACCGATAGTATGTTCAGACTATCTCGGTTACGAGCATACTTTTTATATATCAATACTTTGACCAATAACGGTATCTACCGTGTCTGTCCACACCCCGTTATCTAGTTCTATGATATAAAGGAACAAATTTATATCGAAACAAAATGATATGTCAACTGTGGATATTAGTTTTTGATACAAGCCATAGCTTTTCTGTATTCAAAACTAACAATCTCCCACTAATACTCAAAGCTATGCTAAGAAGTACAAAAACTGTCCAACCCGCTATTACACTGCTGTCATAATGAAATCTCCAGAACACCTTTAAGCTCACTCACATGGCTCCCTCAATAATCTGACTCCCATGCCCTCCATATGTCTCTCAAAGACCTTTGGGGTCAATGGCTTGGTGAAAGGATCTGCAAGGTTGTCATCTGATGCTATCTTGGCCACGATCACGTCTCCCCTCTTTACGATCTCTCGTATCAGGTGGTAGTTGCGTTCTATGTGTTTACTCGCCTTATGGGCTCGTGGTTCCCTTGAGTTAGCAACTGCACCATTGTTATCACAATAAACTGTGATAGACCTAGGCAACTCAGGAACCACATCTAAGTCCATCAGGAAGCTCCTGAGCCATACAGCCTCTTTCACTGCCTCTGAAGCGGCAACGTACTCAGCCTCCATGGTGGAGTCCACAACGTATTTCTGCTTGACACTCCTCCATACTATGGCTCCACCTCCTAAAGTAAACACAAACCCAGAGGTAGACTTACTCTTGTCCAAATCACATTGAAAGTCCGAATCTGTATAACCCAATGGTACAAGCTCATGCGCTCTATAAACTAGGACATAATCTCTCGTCCTGCGGAAGTACTTGAGAATGCATTTTACTGCCTCCTAGTGAGCCTTCCCAGGGTTACTCTGATATCTGCTAACCATGCCAACGGCAAAGCAAATATCAGGCCTCATGCACAACATAGCATACATGAGGCTACCCACTGCAGAAGCATAGGGTACCGCCTTCATGGCATCTATGTCCTCAGCAGTCTTAGGACACTGCTCCTTAGACAAATGCACTCCATGCCTGAAAGGTAGTGAACCCTTCTTGGAGTTCTGCATGTTAAAACGGGCCAGAATCGTGTCTATGTAGGATGCCTGAGAGAGAGTCAGAGAACGTCTCCTACGATCTTGAATAATCTTGATCCTAAGGATATGCCAAGCCTCTTCCAAATCCTTCATATTGAATTTCCTGGACAACCATGCCTTTACGTCTGACAACACCTTCTTACTGTTGCCAATAAGAAGGATGCCATCTACGTAAGTACGAGGAACACCACCGTATCACCATCACGCCTGCGATAAACACACTACTCATCCGGACACTGAGTGAATCCATAGGACGGGATAACCTCATCAAAACAGATGTTCCAAGATCTGAATGCTTGCTTAAGTCCATAAATGGCACATACTTAGTGTACGATCTGTAGTATTCATCCCGTGAGGTTATGCTGCTTACTTGTACGGCTGAAAGCACCAACTATTAGCTATATACCCTGAGGTAGACTTGCTCTTATCCCTGTTGCCTTGGAAATCTGAATCCGTGTAATCTTGGGTACCAGCTCAGGCGCTTGATAGACTAATATTTGGTCTCTCGTTCTGCGCAAATACTTGAGAATGTATTTTACTGCCTCCCAATGAGCTTTACCAGGGTTATTATGATATCTGCTTACAATGCCAACGATATAACAGATATCAGGCCTCGTACATAATATCGCATACATGAGACCTCCTACTGCCCAAGCATAAGAAACTGTCTTCATGGCCTCTATCTCTTCAACAGTCTTGAGAGACTGTTCTTTAGACAGATACACTTCGTGTCTGAAAGGTAGAAAACCTTTCTTGGAGTTCTGCATGTTAAAACTGGCCAGAATCGTATCTATGTATGAAGCTTGATAGAGCGTTAACAAACATTTCCTACGATCTCGAATTATCTTGATCCCAATGATATGTCCCACTTCTCCTAAGTCTTCCATATAAAATTGCTTGGACAACTATGCCTTTACGTCTGATAACGCTTTCTTATTGTTTTCAATTAGTAAAATGTCATCTACGTAAAGCACAAGAAACACCACCGCATTTTTATCATATCTGCGGTACACACATTGCTTATCTGGGCACTGGGTAAATTCGTAGGATTGGATTACCTCATTAAACTGGATGTTCCAAGATCTGGATGCTTGCTTAAGTCCGTAAATGGACCTCTTAAGCCTGTAAACCTTATGCTCTTGTCCTTTTTCTACGAATCCCTCTGGTTGCTGCATGAAGATGGTTTCCTCAAGACTTCCGTTAAGGAAAGCTATCTTGACATCCATCTGCCATATCTTATAATCTAAATGAGCAGCTATGGCAAGAGAATCCGTATCAACTTAAGCATGGCCACCGGGAAGAAGGTTTTCTCATAATCGATTCCCTCTTTCTGAGTATACCCCTTAACCATAAGCCTAGCTTTAAAGGTTTCAACATTTCCATCAGGTCCTCTCTTGCATTTGTAGACCCACTTAAATCCAATGGGTTTGAACCCATTAGGCAGGTCCACAAGCTCCCAGACTTGATTGTGGTCCATCGACCCCATCTCGGATATTATTGCTTTTCGCAAATATTCTGCATCTTTATCTCGGAGAACCTTATTATTGTTTACTAGGTCAGGCTCAGACGCACCTAGGACTAGGTCTGAAGCCTCTCTCATGCCAATTAACATATTGGGCTGTCTTACAACCCTCTCACTACGACGAATCACCACCTGTGTAGGCACATCATCTGTGATATCTTGTGCAGTGTGTGGTGTATCTATTTGTGCTGGTACATCAGGGTTATCAGATTGTTTCCTAAGCTCTTCTAGTACTATCTTGCTCTTGGATTTGTAATCTCGAATATAGTCTTCTTCTAAAAATTTGGCATTAGTGCTAACTACCACCTTCTGATCTTTAGGGCTATTGAACATACCACCTTTCGTTCATTTAGGATATCCTACAAACAGCATTACTTCCGTCATTGCATCCAACTTAGCTGCATCTGTCTTAAGCACATGTGTTGGACAACCTCAAATTTTGAGATGTCTTAGACTGGGTTTATGTCCGTTCCACAACTCTGTTAGATAGTACAAGATTAAGGATGTACATTGCAGTTTCTAAGGCATATCCTCAGAACGAACTCGACAAATCACTATAGCTTATCATTGATCTAGCCATTTCCATGAGAGTTTGGTTCATTCTTTCTGCTACACCTTTCTGCTGTTGTGTGCCAGGTGCAGACAACTGAGATTGAATTCCCATCTCGCTGAGGTATTCTTGAAATTCGTGGGACAGGTACTCACCATCACGATCTAATCGCTATGTCTTGATACTCTTACCATGATGCTTCTTCACATATGTCCGATACTCGTTTAATTTACTAAAGTATTCGGACTTGTGGTGCATTACGTAAATATATCCGTACCTTGAGTAATCATCCGTGAACATCATGAAATACTCAAATCCACCTCGTGGTTGGACTGATATTGGTCCACACAAGTCAGAGTAAATCAACTCTAATACTTCTTTGGGTCTATAACCTTTTGCCTTAAAAGATCTCTTGGTCATTTAACTCCAAGCACGATTCGCAGGTTGAATAACTGTCAATTTCTAATGAACTTAAAGGTCCATCATTGACTAACCTCTGAATCCTACTAAGGTTTATATGACCTAGCCTGAGATGCCAAATATAGGTTTGATTCATTTCAGAAGGTTCTTTCCTCTTATTAGTGTTAGATAATACGCCATTTATCTCTATATTTTGCATAACAGGGGAGTTTGATTTAATTATAAACAAATTGTCAGCTAATGAACCAGAACAAATAAGCTTTCCATCTTTTCTAATAACAACAGATTCATCAAAAAAATAAACTTATAACTATTCTTTAAGAGTTTAGAAACTGAAACAAGGTTCTTTCTAAAACCCGGTACATAAAAACAATTAACTAAATCTAACCTTGAATTTTCGAAAATATGGCTAACTACTCCCACTGCTTCGACTGACAATCTTGTAGTGTCGCCCAAGTAGATATCCATCTCGCCTTCTCTAAGCTCAGGTTATTTTAAACCCCTGCAAAGAATTACAAACATGGTCAGTGGCGCCTGAATCCACACACCAAGTATCTGTGAGAATCGTCGCTAAACATGTCTCAGTAATTAATGCTAAACTATCGTACCTTTAAGCTTTGGACAATCCGATTTCCAATGTTCCGTTTTCCCGCACTTGAAGCATTTGCCTTTAGGCTTATTCTTCTTTGTGATGTCTGGCTTGGCAGTATGTTTATTGGCATTCTTCGTCTTCTTGTTCCTACCTTTATGCTTGTATTGTACAGTTTCCCAGATTAATATATCGATTTGTGTTTCAGTCATATCTTATTTTGCATTAGTTGTCCATTTATATTATGTAAGTAGATGATGAGGTGTCTGGTGTGACACAGTAGATCTCATCATTGGTTGAAAGACATAATATATAAATGAGGTTCATAACCGAGACAGTTTTGGACAAACTGTTGGTTTAGGTTATTATGTGATTCAGATAATTGGTTTATCTAAACTAATTGAACATATAGATATGCCCAGGGCATATTGAACTTGACCTTTAGGAATGATTTGTCTTTTACTGATTTAATAGACAAATCGATCCTTGTATTCTATCTCTAAATCCCTAGAGTCGAGCGGCCATGAGGATTAGACATAGTGTACTTTGATCTGCCAATGGGTGAGGTCAATTGTGACCAATAGTCTCGGTAGGTTGGGTGCGCGTGTTTAGTTACTTGGTGTGCTGCTGCTTGTCGAAAGGAAACCATGTACCGGTGAATCCGGGGTGATGGTGCTCCCGAGATGAGCCCAAAATGTTTATTATCTAAACCCGGCCAGTTGACTTATGTCTGGTATAGTAAAAAGGTCGAGTGGTACTAGTCTCGGAATTAAAGAAGTTAATTAATTAATTTATCAGTAAATTAATTTTAATTAACGAGCACTATATCTTTGATGTGGGGAGATTAATGAATATAATTTAATTAAGTTGTTCCGGAAGCAATTCTGGTGTAGGATGGTAGTGCCAAAATTAATCCGTTAGTGGTACGATTAATTTTGTAATGGGTTAATTGAATAGGTAGATTTAATTAATTAATTAGTTAATTATTCCTAAGGGTTAATTCAGTAATTAACAAAGTGGAATTATTTAATTAATTCCTAAGGGTTAATTAAGTAATTAACGAAGTGAAATTATTTAATTAATTAATTAAGTCTTAAGTTTCAATTGGAATTAGGAAATCCTAGAGATTAGGAAATATAGTAGGATTTGGTTTATCCTATCAGATTGGTTGCCTAATTGGATTTGGAAACTAATTCATTACCTAAACCCATTAGGAAGACCAATCCTAAACCAACTTGGGGTCTCTCTTGTAACTCTATAAATAGACAAGGGATTAGTTATTCAAGCCACACAATTCAATAGATTCACAATTCAAGAATCTAGAGAGATAAAATCCTAGAGAGAGAAATTAATTTTCTCAAGCTCAAAGTCGGATTTTAAGCAAGTGGGGCGGCTGGTTTATTGACTAGACGTGGCCGAAATTTTGCCTCTGTTTTGCTGGCCCCGTGTGTTGCTTTCTCTCTCTCCAGGCAGTGCGTTTGCAGTACGTGCTAGGTGCGGAGGTGCTAAATTTTTCTGGCAAGTGGATTGTGGTGAGTTGCTGATCAATTGGCTTCTGGATTATTGCCCACACAACAAGAAGTCATAGTCTTGAGGCATACAAAAGAATCACCAGGTGCACGCTTCAAAGGTAACTTTCTAAGGTTCTGCTTTAAATTAGAAAATTTTGTTGCGTAGTAAATCGAGCAAGTGCAAACCCAGATCCTATGTGGCAAATCTTTCAATTTTCCCTCTCTAGGATTTTCTCTCTCTACTTTTTCTTGCCTTGAAAACTTATGAATTGTATATCTTGTAATATCTAATCCCTTTTCTATATATAAAGTTACAAGAGAGACCCCAAGTTGGTTTAGGATTGGCCTTCCTACTGGGATTCACTTATCCCAATCCAGTTCCTGGTATGATTTGCATTCAACTGATATTGGGATACACTTATCCCCAATCCAGTTCCTGGTATGATTCACAACCAACTGACACAAGGATTAGTTAATTACTTAATTAATTAAATCTACATTTGTCAATAACCCAATACATAATTAATCGTACCACTAATACATTAATTATGGCACTACTATCCTGCACCAGAATTGCTTCCGGAACAACTTAATCAATTTATTCTTAATCTCCCCACATCAAAGATATAGTGCTCGTTAATTTATTAATTTACTGATAAATTAATTAATTAACTTCTTTAATTCCGAGACTAGTACCACTCGACCTTTTTACTATACCGGACATAAGTCCACCAGCTGGGTTTAGTATAATAAACATAACGAGCTCATCTCGGGAGCACTATCACCCCAGACGCACTGGTACATGGTTTCCTTTCGACAAGCAGCAGCACACCAAACAACTAAACACGTGCACCCAACCTACCGAGACTATTGGCCACAATTGACCTCACCCATTGTCAGATCAAAGTACACTATGTCTAATCCTCAGGCCCGCTCAAGTCTAAGGATTAAGTGATAGAATACTAAGAATAATTTGTCTATTAAATCAGTACAAGGCAAATCATTCTAAATGGTCAAGTTCAATACGCCCCAAGAATATCTATATGATTCAATAAGTTTGACAAACAAATTATCCGAATCACATAACAACCTAAACTGACAATTTTTCAAAAAGTGTCTCGGTTACGAACCTCATATATATTATGTCTTTTAACCAATAATAGATCTACTGTGTCACACAAAACACCTCATCATCTAACTACATAATATAAATGGACAAATAATGCACAACAAAAAATAACCAAAACATAAATCGATATATTAACTGGGAAAATATACAATACAAGCATAGCTTATGTATTCAACTCCAACACGAATGTTGTGTCGGCAACGATCCAACGAACTAATGATCAGCAACTCAACACAAAAGTCTCACTGGAATAAACCAATGAACCACCGCTGCCTTAGCGCGTGATGTTCACGTGCCACTAGCACGATCACCACGCGTCGCCCCAAGCTAGCTCCACGCGCCACCGCCAGAGCTGTGAAGTCCGACCGCCGCCTTGTCTCTGTAGCCGAGCCACCACGCACCTGAGAGGGATAATCAACTTCGAGAAATAATTTTTGGAAATTCTCTCTCTAGATTTACTCTCTCTATTTTTCTTGTGTTGAAAACTTATGAATTGTGTTATGAAATTGCTAATCCCTTGTCTATATATAGAGTTACAAGAGAGACCCGAAGTTGGTTTAGGATTGGCCTTCCTAATTGGTTTAGGTAATTAATTAGTTTCCAAATCCAATTAGGTAACCAATCTAATAGGATAATCCAAATCCAATCAGATTTCCTAATCTCTAAAATTTCCTAATTTTAATTGAAACTTAAGACTTAATTAATTAATTAAATAATTCAACTTTGTTAATTACTTAATTAATCCTTAGGAATAATTAATTAAATAATTAATTCTACTTATTCAATTAACCCACTACAAAATTAATCGTACCACTAACGGATTAATTTTGGCACTAACATCTTATACCAGAATTGCTTCCAGAACAACTAAATTAATTTATTCTTAATCTCCCCACATCAAAGATTTAATCTTTGTTAATTTATTAATTTACTGATAAATTAATTAATTAACTTCTTTAATTCCGATATTAGTACCACTCGACCTTTTTACTATACCGGACATAAGTCCACCAGCCGGGTTTAGTATAATAAACATAACGAGCTCATCTCAGAAGCACCATCACTCTGGACACACCAGTACATTGTTTCCTTTCGACAAGCAGCAACACACCAAGTAACTAAACACGCACACCCAACCCACCGAGACTATTTGCCACAAATAACCTCACCCATTGGCAGATCAAAGTACACTATGTCTAATCCTCATGCCCGCTCAAGTCTAGGGATTAAGAGATAGAATACTAAGAATAAATTGACTATTAAATAAGTACAAGACAAATCATTCTAAATGGTCAAGTTCAATACGCCTCGGGCATATCTATATGATTCAATTAGTTTAGACAAACCAATTTTTCGAATCACATAATAACCTAAACTGATACTATGTCCAAAACTGTCTCAGTTATGAACCTCATTTTATATATTATGTCTTTTAACAAATGATGAGATCTACTGTGTCACAGCAAACACCTCATCATCTAATTACATAATATAATGGACAGCATGCACAACATATAAACCTAAACATTAAATCGATATATTAACTGGGAAAAAGTATAATACAAACATAGCTTATGTATTCAAAGATAACACCATCAACCATGCGAACCGGTACATGGATTCCTTCGACTAGCAACGACACACAAAGAAGCTAAATGCCTCATACCCAACTTACCGAGATCTTGGCCTCATTTGACCGCACCCTTTGGCAAATCAAAGCATATGATATCTAACTCTCGTGTCTGCTCCAATCTAGGGATTAAGAGATTAGAATACTAGGATAGAATTAACTACGCCGATCAGTACAAGTTAATTCAATCCCGAACAGGTCGTGCTCAATATGCCAATCCAGTTCCTGGTATGATTCATAACCAACTGATACATTCACTTATCTCAATCCAGTTCCTGGTATGATTCACAACCAACTGATACAAGAATTAATTAATTACTTAATTAATTAAATCTACCTTTGTAAATAACCCAATACATTATTAATCGTACCACTAACGGATTAATTATGGCACTACCATCCTACACCAGAATTGCTTCCAGAACAACTTAATTAATTTATTCATAATCTCCCCATATCAAAGATTTAGTGCTTGTTAATTTATTAATTTAGTGATATATAAATTAAATAACTTCTTTGATTCCGGGAGTAGTACCACTAGACCTTTTTACTATACCAGACATAAGTCCACCGATCGGATTTAGTATAATAAACATAACGAGCTCATCTCGGGAGTATCATCACCCGGATGCACCGGTACATGGTTTCCTTTCGACAAGCAGCAACACAACAAGTAACTAAACACGCGCACCCAACCTACCGAGACTATTGGCCACAATTGACCTCACTCATTGGCAGATCACAGTACACTATGTCCAATCCTCATGCCCGCTCGAGTCTAGGGATTAAGAGATAGAATACTAAGAAGGACTTGTCTATTAAATCAGCAAGACAAATCATTCTAAATGGTCAAGTTCAATATGCCCTGGGCATATCTATATGATTCAATTAGTTTAGACAAACCAATTATCTGAATCACATAATAACCTAAATCGACAGTTTATCAAAAGCTGTCTCTGTTACGAACCTCATTTATATATTATGTCTTTTAACCAATGATGAGATCTACTGTGTCACACAAGACACCTCATCATCTAACTACAAAATATAAATGGAGAAATAATGCACAACAAAATATAACCAAAACATAAATCGATGTATTAACTTGGGAAAATGTACAATACAAGCATAGCTTATGTATTCAAGTCCAAAAATCTCCCACTAATACTTAAGATGTGCTTTAAGTATACATCTACATTCAACTCCTATACAATCTGCTACTATATATGAAGAAAAACAATCATGGCTCTCCTAAGTATCTGAACCTCATTTTATATATTATGTTTTTTAACAAATGATGAGATCAACTGTGTCACACCAGACACCTCATCATCTAATTACATAATATAAATGGACGACATGTACAACATATAAACCAAAACATTAAATCGATATATTAACTGGGAAAAAGTATAATACAAGCATAGCTTATATATTAAACCTAACACCATCAACCCGGCGAACCGATACATGGATTCCTTCGACTAGCAACAATACACAAATAAGTAAAATGCCACATACCCAACTTATAGAGATCTTGACCTCAATTGACCGCACCATTTGGAAAATCAAAGCATACGATATCTAACTCTCGTGTCCGATCCAATCTAGGGATTAAGAGATTAGAATACTAGGATAGAATTAACTACACCGATCAGTATAAGTTAATTCAATCCCGAACAGGTCGTGCTCAATATGCCCCGGGCACATCCGTATATTTTAATTAGTCTAAACAAACTAATTTTCAAATCATACGATAACCTATACCGATAGTATGCTCAAACTACCTCAGTTACGAGCATCTGTTTATATACTATAACCAATAACGAGATCTACTGTGTCTTTCCACACCTCGTTATCTAGTTTTATGATATAATGGAACAAATTTAATACTGAAACATAATCGATATGTTAACTGTAGACATTAGTTTTTTATACAAGCAATAGCTTTTTTGTATTCAAAACTAACAATCTCCCACTTATACTCAAACCTATGCTCTGAAGTATAAAAACTTGCTTAATACAGTTATTCCTATGTCACACCAAAAACTAGAGAACTATCAAGGTTCAACCAAGTATCTAACTCCCTTGCCCTTTACGTGGTTCTTAAATACTTTTGCAGTCAATACTTTTCGGGAATGGATCTGCAAGGTTGTCTACTGATACTATCTTCACCCACGTCTTCCATCTTTATGATTTATCATATTGGGTGGTAATCGTGCTTTATGTGTTTACTCTCCTTGTGGGTTTGTGGTTCCTTCAAGTTTCCCACTGCACTATTGTTATCGCAGTAAACTGTGATAAACCTGGGCAACTCAGGAATCACATCTAAATCCACTAGGAAGTTCCTGAACCACACTGCTTCCTTCGCTGCCTCTGAAGCAACGTATTCAGCTTTAATGGTGGAGTCTGCCATGCATTTCTGCTTAACACTCCGCCATACTATGGCTCTAATCCTCATAGTAAACACAAACCCAGAGGTAGACATTCTTTTGTCTATATCACTTTAGAAATCTTAATCTGTGTAACCCCTTGCTCTTGTGCCTGATAGACCAAAACTTGGTTCTTCATTATGCACAAATACTTGAGCTTTTCCTGGGTTACGCTGATATCTGCTAATTATGCTTTCGGCAAAACAAACATCAGCCTTGTACACAACTCAACATACATGAGACTTCCTACTGCAGATGCATAAAGAACTGTCTTCATGGCTTCTGTCTACTTAGAAGACTGCTCCTTAGATAGATGCACTCCGTATCTGAAAAGTAGAAAACTCTTCTTGGAGTTCTGCATGTTAAAATGAGTCAGATTCATATCTATATAGGAATCCTGAGAAAGTGTCTGTGAACATCTCTTACGATCTCAAATAATCTCGATCCCAAGAATATGTCCAGCCTTTCCTAAATCTTTCATATCAAACTTGCTTGAATGACTATGCCTCTACGTCTGACAATACCTTCTTATTGTTGCCAATAAAAAGAATATCATCCACTAAGTTTCTATCACACCTGCGGTATACGCAATACTTATCTAGACACTGGGTCTGGTTCGTGAGTGCCAGGGATCAAAATCCAAAGATTTTCCCAAGGCCACATACCTTTCAGGTTGTCTGACAACCCTCCCACTATGACGAGGCACCCCTTATGTAATCACATCATCTGTGACAACATTTGCAGTATTTTGTGATGTATCTAATTATACTGGTGCATCAGGAATTCTAGACTGTCCCTTAAGCTCTTTTAGCGTAATCTTGTTACTTGGTTTATGATTTAGAATATAGTCCTCTTCTAAAATCTTGTGTTGGTACTAACCATCACCTTCTGATATTTAGCACTATAGAATAAACCAACCTTCGTTCTTTTAAGATATCCTACAAAACAGCATTACCTCCAATCTTGCATCTAAATTGTCTGTATCTACCTTAAGCACATGTGTTGGACAACCCCAGATTTTGAGATGTCTAATACTGGGCTTTTGCCCTGACCATATCTCTACGGAGGTTGAAGGCATGGACTTAGATGGTATAAGATCTAGATTGTAAGCCACTGTTTCTAAGTCATATCCCCAAAACGAATAGAACAACTCACTGTAACTCATCACAGATCTAACCATTTCCATAAGAGTTCTGTTTCACCGTTCGGCTACACCATTCTGCTGGAATGTGCAAGGTGCAGACAACTGGGATTGAATCATCATCTCTGATAAGTCACTCCTAAATTCACTAGATAGTTATTTGCCACCACCATCGAATCATAATGACTTGATACTTTTACAATGACGGTTCTCCACATCTGTTCGAAACTCTTTGAACTTGCCAAAACACTCAGACTTGTGGCACATCAAGTAAATGTACCCATACCTCGAGTAGTAATCTGTGAAGATCACAAAATACTCAAAACCACCTCTGGCTTGAATCATCACAGGTCCACATAAGTCAGAATGAACCAACTCTAAAACCTCTTTGACCCCTTAAAAACTTCTTGGTCATTTTAACATCCAAGCAGAATTTGTCAGTTGAGTAATTGTCAATATCCAATGAGCCCAAGGGCCCATTATTGACTAATCTTTCAATCCTACTAATGTTTATCTGACCTAGTCTTAGATGCCAAAAATGAGTTTGGTTCATTCAATGATGTGTTATTTATCTCAGTGTTTTGCACTGCTGGGGAGTTAGTTTTTATCGTGAAGAGATTGTCCACCAAGGAACTAGAACATATAAGTTTCTCGCTCTTTCCAATAATAGAATTATTAGATAAAATGAACTTATAACTATCTAGTAAGAGTTTAGAAAGATCAAGTAAATGTTAGTTTTGAATATAAAAAAGCTATTGCTTGTATGAAAAACTAATATCCACAGTTGACATATCATTTATGTTTCAGTATGACAGTGTTCTATTATATCATAGAACTAGATAACGAGGTGTGAAAAGACACAGTAGATCTCGTTATTAGTTAAAGTATTGATATATAAAAAGAATGCTCGTAACTGAGATAGTCTAAAAATACTATCGATATAGGTTATCGTGTGATTTGGAAATTAGTTTGTCTAGACTAATTAAATCATACGGATATGCCTGAACACGACCAGTTTGGATAGAATCAACTTGTACTGATTGACTAGTTAATTCGGTCCTAGTATTGTAATCTCTTAATCCTAACATTGGGACGAGCATGAGAGTTAGATATTGTATGCTTTGATTTGCCAAAGGATGCGATCAATCTAAATCTTGGTAAGTTGGGTATACCGTGTTTAGCTTCTTGTGTGCCATTGCTAGTCGAAGAAATCCACGTACCGGTTCGCTGGGTTGATGGCGCTCCCGAGATAAGCTCGTAAGGTTTATTATACTAAACCCGACATGTGGACTTTATGTTCGGTATAATAAGAAAGTCGACTGGTACTAATCTCAGATACCAAGAAATTAATTCTAATTGAATTAATTAATCCTAAGGGTTCGATTAAATTAAATTAACGAAGTAGGTTGAAAAAATTAATTCGAAAGGCTCGATTGGAGTTGATTAGTCTAGGGAAGACTAAGGGGTCAACGAAAGTCAAACACTAAGGCTCAACTCAAAAGCCCACTAGGTCTCCCAATGAGCTCCCTATAAATAGCTAATGTTAGGCATATTTGAAGACATTAGAAACATTCTAGGCAAATGCCTTAGAGTGAGAAAGACAAGCTTAGAGAGAGAATTCTTTCTTCCTTATTGAGAATTCTTTTTCGAAGTTAGTTTGCGATCTTTCTTGTTCAAGAAACTTAGCCCATTATTCTAGAAGATCAAGACCACTGCCCGGAAGTTCAAACGCCACTCGAGAAGTCCGATCGCCGCTCTTTTTCTAGCCAGGCGGTATATAAGAGGTTGATCTTCGGGCAATGATCTACTGCGGATCTGACGAGTTTTTCGCAGTGGGTCTTTTTTGGATTTCTTATTTAGTGGCTTAGATACCCTGTGGATAATCGCCCCTCACGATTTCGAGGTTGAAACGGAGTCATTATTGGGATTTTCTCGTGATTGGTACCAGTCGGTAAATAGCAGGATTTTCCAACTTTGGTTTTCTATATTGCTTGGGACTTCGCTTCAAAGGTATAATCTTTAATCCTTCTATTTTAATTAAAGATTTAATCTTTGAATGTCATTTTAATAAATTGAACTAGTATAAGCCTAGATCCATTCAGGAGAAATGAATTTGAGCCTAAGTTGAGTCGAAAGTCTCCGATTCTAGAATGAATAGCACGAAAGTGAGATTTTAAATTTAGCATGGGTTTTTTCTGTTTCCTTTAATTAGTAAATTCTTTCTAAAACTCAGATCATAAAGAAAATTCTTCAAAAAACTATTACAGCATTATTTTGAAAATAAATCTAGCCACTCATACTACTTTCACTGACACTTTGATAGTGTCACCCAAGTAAACTTCCATCTCGCCCTCTCTAAGAATCTGGGTTACTTAGCAAACCCTTGCAATGAATTACAAATATGATCAGTGTTTCCTGAATCCACACACCAAGTATCTTTGGGAATCACCACTAACATGTCTCAGTAATTAAGGCAAAATGGTCGTAATTTTGAGCTTTGGACGATCTGGCTTCCAATGTTCTGCCTTGCTATATTTGAAGCACTTGCCTTTCGGCTTCTTCTTCTTGGCAATGTCTGGCTTAAGCACCTGATTAGCAATCTTCAAAGTTATGAGGCAAGCCCTGGAGTATCACCTCTCAAAGCCTCAATCTCATTGATGTTACTAATCATCTCAAGTTCATGTTCTCTCACAAGTGTGCCCTTAGCCATATTTAACATTAGGCATTGTTGGGCATATCTCAGTGAGCGATTTGCATTGCTCAGCCATTCGGACAATGTCCAAATCACATTTCCAGTTGATATAATTTGGACCAGTTAATTTGTTCTCTTTTAGTGTGACAAATATTGTATCAAACGCCATATTGAAAACTGAAAAATAAACAGTCAAGTTTCAGTATTCTTTTTCGCAAATATTGATATCTTCAAAACAATATAATATTCCACCAATATCTCTCACACCGGGATTACCGCAGGTCACGCGGGTGAACGTCTATGCTAAGCCACAGTCATTCGAGAAGAACTGAAGTTCATTAATTTCACTATCTGAACAATGATCTTATGATCAATGAAATTAATAGTCGATGATTTTAGCCGCACACATAAATAGCGTGATCTCGCGGGAGGAGTACTACAAATGGTACAATAAGTATATGTCATTACGTGGCTTCTAAATTTGTTATTTAGGAGGTAGAGTGCCTCAGCAGAGAGGTGAAGTAAAATAGAACAAGCCCGGGCTAAATCGAAAACCTCACTTTTGTGCAATGCATTCCAGAATCGGAAGCTTTCGACAAAACTCAGGCTCAAATTCATTTACCCACGAACGGATCTAGGCTTATACTTATTTAATTTATTAAATCGACATCTAACGCACAAAGATTACACCTTTAATTAAAAGCAGAAAGATTAAAGGTTTTACCTTTGAAGCAAAGTCCAACGCAATAAGAAAACCCAAATCTTTAATTGCGAATTCCACGAGAAATCCAATAGATGACTCTGAGAAAACTTCGAATATTGCATGGGCAATAATCTATCGAAGTGTGCTACCAAAGTCCACAAGAAATCCACAAAGAAAATCCCTCAATTAGATTAAATCTGCCTAAAAGATCAAACCTTTAATCCAAAAAACTGCTGCCCACTACTTTTCTAGCCAATAAAATCGAACCCACTTCAACTCCGATCACGATCTGGACAACCAGGATTGTGGATCACTAACCCAAGGAATAGATCAACACAAACCCAGCTGGATCAAGCAGCCCATAGTGATTAGAAGCGGCTGCCATCTCACCAAGAAAACGGTGAACAGTAACTAGTGAACAGTAACCTGTGAACAATAACCGGTGAACAGTACCCGTGAACAGTTATTCCAGCAGTGGGAAACTCCAAAAATAGATGGGCTATCTAAAATTTTAATCTTTCAAACTTAATCTATATTAAGAAATGAGAATCCAAGTTCATTTTTGAAAGAAAACTCAAAAGGGAAGATAGTTTCTCTCTAGAACTTTCTCACTCTAAGGAAGACATAAATGTCTTGCAAGATTTTCTTAATTATCTTTGGCCTTAAGCTTTCTATTTATAGGGAGCTCTAATGGAGACCTAATGGGCTTTTGAGTTGGGCCTTTTAATTTGACTTTCGTTGACCGCTTAGTCTTTCCCGACTAATCAACTCCAATCAACCCATTCGAATTAATTTCTTAACCCACTTCGTTAATTTAATTTAATCGAACCCTTAGAATTAATTAATTCAAATAGAATTAATTTCTTAATTCAATTTGTCGATTAAATATTAATTAAACCTTTAGAATTAATTAATTCACTTTGTTGATTAGTCAAATACATAATTAGTCGTACCACTATAGGACTAACTATGGAACTACCGCTCAAAAACGACTTTCCATCGTGCCACTATTTTTCTTCTATCTCCTCACATTAAAGATCTAGCACTCATCGGTTTATCAATTTACTGACAAACTAATTCACCGACTTCTTGGTATTTGAGATTAGTACCACTCGACCTTTTATTATACCGGACATAAAGTCCACCGGCTGGGTTTAGTATAATAGACCATATGAGCTCATCTCGGGAGCACCATCAACCCGGCAAACCGGTACGTGGATTCCTCTGACTAGCAACGACACATAAGAAGCTAAATACTGCATACCCAACCAACCGAGGTATAGGCCTCAATTGACCGCACTCTTTGGCTAATCAAAGCATATGATATCCAACTCTCACGCTCGTCCCAATCTCAGGATTGAGAGACAGAATACTTGGACCGAATTGACTACACCGATCAGTATAAGTCAATTATATCCAAACTGGTCGTGCTCAATATGCCCCAGGCATATCCGCGTGATTTAAACTAGTCTAGATAACCTAATTTCTAAATTACACGATAACCTATACTGATAGTATGTTCAGACTATCTCAGTTACGAGCATACTTTTTATATATCAATACTTTAACCAATAACGGTATCTACTGTGTCTTTCACACACCCCGTTATCTAGTTCTATGATATAATGGAACAATTTAATACTGAAACAAAATGATATGTCATCTGTGGATATTAGCTTTTGATACAAGCCATATCTTTTCTGTATTCAAAACTAACTATCTTCCACTAACACTCAAAGCTATGCTAAGAAGTACAAAAACTGTCCAACCCGCTATTACACTGCTGTCGCAATGAAATCTCCAGAACACCTTTAAGCTCACTCACATGGCTCCCTCAAGAATCTGACTCCCTTGCCCTCCACATAACTCTCAAAGACCTTTGGGGTCAATGGCTTGGTGAAAGGATCTGCAAGGTTGTCATCTGATGCTATCTTGGCCACGATCACGTCTTCCCTATTTACGATCTCTCGTATCAAGTGGTACTTGCGCTTTATGTGTTTACTCACCTTATGGGCTCGTGGTTCCCTCGAGTTAGCAACTGCACTATTGTTATCACAGTAAACTGTGATAGACCTAGGTAACTCAGGAACCATATCTAAGTCCATCAGGAAACTCTGGAGCCATACAGCTTCTTTCGCTGTCTCTGATGCGGCAACGTACTCAGCCTCCATGGTAGAGTCCGCCACCATACTATGGCTCCACCTCCTAGAGTAAACACAAACCCAAAGGTAGACTTACTCTTGTCCAAATCACCTTAAAAGTTCGAATCTGTGTACGGTACAAGCTCCTGCGCTCTATAAACTAGGACATAATCTCTTATCCTGCGCAACTACTTGAGAATGCATTTTACTGCCTCCCAGTGAGCCTTCCCAAGATCACTCTGATATCTGCTAACCATGCCAATGACAAAGCAAATATCAGGCCTCGTACATAACATAGCATACATGAGGCTACGCACTGCAGAAGCATAGGGTACCGCCTTCATGGCTTCTATCTCCTCAGCAGTCTTGGGACACTGCTCCTTAGACAAATGCACCCCATGCCTGAAAGGTAGTGAACCCTTCTTGGAGTTCTGCATGTTAAAACGTGTCAGAATCGTATCTATGTAGGATGCCTGGGAAAGTGTCAGAGAACTTTTCCTACGATCTCGAATAATCTTGATACCAAGGATATGTCCAGCCTCTCCCAAATCTTTCATATCAAATTGCCTGGACAACCATACCTTTATGTCTGACAACACCTTCTTACTGTTACCAATCAGAAGGATGTCATCTACGTAAAGTACGAGAAACACCACCTTATCACCATCATGCCTGCGATAACCACACTGCTAATCTGGAAACTGAGTGAATCCTTAGGACTGGATAGCCTCGTCAAAATGGATGTTCCAAGATCTGGATGCTTGCTTAAGTCCATAAATAGACTTCCTAAGCCTGCATACCTTGTGCTCTTGGCCCTGAACAATGAAACCTCTGGTTGCTGCATAAAGATGGTCTCCTCAAGACTTTCATTAAGAAAAGCTATCTTGAAGTCCATCTGCCAAATCACATAGTCCATATGAGCAGGTATGGCCAAGAGAATCCAGATCGACTTAAGCATAGCTACCGGGGAAAAGGTCTCTTCATAATCGATACCCTCTTTCTGAGTACACCCCTTCGCCACAAACCTAGCCTTGAAGGTCTCAACCCTCCCGTCAGATCCTCTCTTTCACTTGTAGACCCATTTGCACCCAATAGGCCGAAACCCATCAGGAAGGTCTACCAGCTCCCAGACCTGATTTGAGTCCATAGAACCCATATCAGCAATCATCGCTCTCTTCCAAGAATCTGTATCTTTATCCTGGAGAGTCTCATTATAGCTAACTGGGTCTGGTTCATGAGTGCCAGGGATAAAGTCCGAAGACTCACCCAAACCCATGTACCTCTATGGCTGTCTAACAACCCTCTCACTACGACGAGGCGCAACCTGTGCAGGAGCATTAGCTGTGATAGTGTGTGCAGTCTCTTGTGGTGTATCTTCCTGTACTTATGCATCTGGAATAGTGGACTCACCCCTAAGCTCTTCCAATACTACCTTGCTCTTTGCCTTGTAATCTAAAACATTGTCCTCCTCAAGAAATCTGGCATTAGTGCTCACCATCACCTTCTGATCCCGAGGACTATAAAACAGACCACATTTTTTTCCTTTGGGGTAGCCTACAAAAAGCATAATCTCATATCTCGCATCTAGTTTGGCTGTGTCTGCATTAAGCACATATACTGGACAACCCCAAATCCTGAGATGTCTCAGACTAGGCTTTTGCCCAGTCCACAGCTCTACTGGAATCGAAGGCACAGACTTAGATGGCACGAGATTAAGGAGATAACACGCTGACTCCAATGCTAAACCCCAAAAAAATATAGGCAATTCGCTATAACTCATCATCGATCTAACCATATCCATAAGAGTCATGTTCTTCCTCTCTGCTACACCATTCTGCTAGGGTGTGCTAGGTGCAGATAACTGGGTCCGAATACCCTCCTCCAACAAATAGGACCTAAATTCACTAGAGAGGTATTCACCACCGCGATCAGATCGAAGGCCTTGATACTCTTACCCTGATGGTTCTTTACCTCAGCCTTAAACTCTTTAAACTTGCCAAAGCATTCAGACTTGTGGCGCGTCAGGTATATGTATCCATATCTAGAGTAATCATCTGTGAAAGTCACGAAATACTCATAACCACCTCTAGCCTGAACTGACATAGGCCCACACAAGTCAGAATGAATCAACTCTAAAACCTCCTTGGCCCTATACACCTTTGCCATGAAAGGCCTCTTGGTCATCTTACCCTCCAAGCAGGACTCACAGGTCGGATAACTGTCAATATCCAATGAGTCCAAAGACCCATTATTGACCAACCTTTGAATCCTACTAAGGTTGATGTGACCGAGTCTCAGGTGCCAAAGATAAGTTTGATTTAAAGGGGAAGACTCATTTCTCTTACTATGATTCGGTGATGAGTTACTAGTTTCTGTGTTTTGCATTATTGGAAGTATGTCTTGATTAAAAACAGATTGTCAACTAATGTACCGGAACATATAAGCTTCTGGCCTTTTCTAATAAAAACAGATCCATCAGAAAAAGCATACTTATAACCATCCAAAATAAGTTTAGAAACTGAAAGTAAATTCTTCCGGAAACTAGGTACATATAAAAATCTCTTAAATGCAAATTTGAGTCTGAAAAATAAAGACAAAGAACTCCGACTGCAACAACAGAAACTATTGTAGTAAGCCCAAGGTAGACCTGCAACTCTCCCTCTCTAAGCAGCCGAGTCACTTGGAACCCCTGCAAAGAATTACAAACGTGATCAATGGCTCCTGAATTCACACACCAAGTATCTGTGGAAATCGTTGCTAAACACGTCTCAGTAACTAGGGAAAATTTACCCATACCTTGAGGCTTTGGGCAATCCTTCTTCCAATGTCCAGCTTTGCCACATCTGAAGCACTTGCCTTTGGACTTGTGCTTCTTGGCAATGCCCTCCTTGGGTCCATGATCAGCTTCTGCTTTCTGGCCTCTCTTCTTCTTTTGCTTCCTGGCTTTGGGCCCAGCAGAGGAACCTGAGGCACCAATAGTAGCCAAGGCTTGCTTCTTCTCCGCGAATAGGCCCTCAGCAGACACCAATGTAGTCATGAGCTCGGGAAGTGAATATGAGAGATTCTCCATATTGTAATTCAATCGAAACTGCTTAAAACTGGGGGGCAAGCTCTGGAGGATGATATCGACCCCCATCAATGTCACCTCCCAATACCTCAATCTCATTGATGCAGCTTATCATGTCTAGCACGTGATTCCTCACTGAAGTACCCTCAGCCATCCTAGCATTCATGAGTTTCCTCATAGCTGACTGCTTGACTACTCTGCCCTGATGTCCAAGCAACCCCCTGAGATTGAGCATCATATCGTAGGCTGAGGTAAACAACTGATACTGGTGCTGCAATACATTCGACATAGAAGCCAAAATGTAGCACTGGATCATCTCATCAACCTTCTGGCACCTCGTATATGGCTCTCGCTGCTCAGGGTGGCATCATCGCTGGGCTTAGGAGGGCACTCCTCAGTGAGCACATACCTGTAACCCTCAGCAGTAACGACAATGTCCAGGTTACGTTTCCAGTCAATATAATTTAGACCCGTAAGTTTGTGCTGATTCAAAATGACGGCTAGCGGGTTGAACGACATATCTACAACTGAAAAATAAATAGTCAAATTTCAGTATACTTTTTTGAAAATATTGAAAATCCTCAAAAACAATATAATCTCCATCGATATCTCTCACACCGGGATTAACGCAGGTCACGCGGGTGAACGTCTACGTCAACCCACATTCGTTCGAGAAGAACTGAAGCTCATTAATTTCATTATCTGACCAACGATCTTATGATTAATGAAATTAATATTCAATGCTTTTAGCCATACACATAAATAGCGTAACCTCACGGGAGGAATACTATAAATAGTACACTAAGCGTATGCCATTACGTGACTTCTAAGTTTGTTACTTAGGATACTAATGCGCCTCAGCAGAGAGGGTGTCGCAACTTTCTCCAATTAAACTCACTAAAGTCATCCCTTCGGAAATTCATTCCGGTGATATCTGTGATTGAAGACTTGCCCGCATGGAGGAAGGCCAAAATACCAACTCGCAAGAATAACCACATCACCAATGAACCCGTAATGGAGGCCATGGGGATATTTACCAACCCGCTTCCACTTAGATTTTTAAGTTTGAGAATTTTTACGTTTTAACATGCAATATCTTCACTATGAATATTCACACCCATAAAACCGTTGGAGTTTTAATATACGAATAATCTACCTTAGTTAATTGCACTTTACTTTTTAAAACGATTTGGTTTGGTTTTCGTTCATGCAAAATAAATAAAAAATACACAATCAACGAAAAGACACAAATATGGGAAATTAAAGAAATAAAATTTCCCGACTATTATGGTCTTCTCTATCGTTGATTCCTTGACGCCTCGGTGACATGTCCCGTCATGTCGCTCCCACTCATTATTTGGATTCCTCTCGATTAGCCCAGGTTTTCTCGGTTTACTACGTAATTAGGAATCACACAAAATTACGAGAAACCAAAACCCGCGAATATAAGTTACCCAAAATAACGTCTTCGTCATAATACATAAATTCTTATATACAAAGGCATTTTTCTAGGAATTTAAAGACGACATGATTAGATCAAATCCTACTACAAGATTTTTCTAATCCTACACGGCTTCCAGCTCATGGTTATTACTATTACAGACATTTCCATTCAAAAACAATACGAGCCCGGACATGTCCCGGGATTTATGAATGAAAAATAAAATTCTACCATAATAGCCGGGAAACCAATAACCACCTGTTTAAACATTTCGACAAAAATAATAATGCCAAAATAAAGCCGTGCAATAAATCAAACAAGTATAAGACCGAAACCAAGGCTCTGATACCATTTTGAAGGAAAACAGAACAAGCCTGGGCTAAATCGAAAACCTCAATTTCATGCAATGCATTCCAGAATCAGAAGCTTTCGACAAAGCTCAGGCTCAAATTCATTTACCCACGAACGGATCTAGGCTTATACTTATTTAATTTATGAAATCGACATCTAACGCACAAAGATTACACCTTTAATTAAAAGCGGAAAGATTAAAGGTTATACCTTTGAAGCGAAGTCCAACGCAATAAGAAAACCCAAATCTTTAATTGCAAATTCTACGAGAAATCTAACAGATGACTCCAAGAAAACTTTGAATATTGCGTGGGCAATAATCTACCGAAGTGTGCTGCCAAAGCCCACGAGAAATCCACAAAAAAAATTCCTCAATTAGATTAAATCTGCCCAAAAGATCAAACCTTTAACCCAAAAAACTGCTGGCACTACTTTTCTCGCCAATAAAATCGAACCCACTTCAACTCCGGTCACGATCTGGACAACCAGGATTGTGGATCACCAACCCAAGGAAGATATCAACACAAACCAGCTAGATGAAGCACCCCGGAGTGATTAGAAGTGGCTGCCATCTCACCAAGAAAATGGTGAACAGTAACCGGTGAACAGTAATCCATGAACAGGAATCGTGAACAGTACCCGTGAACAGTTATTCCAGCAGTGGGCAACTCCAAAAATTGATGGGCTATCTAAAAGTCTAATCTTTCAAACTTAATCTAAATCAAAAAGTGAGAATCCAAGTTCATTTTTGAAAGAAAACTCAAAAGTGAAGAGAGTTTCTCTCTAGAACTTTCTCACTCTAAGGAATACATAAATGTCTTGCAAGATTTTCTTAATTATCTTTGGCCTGAAGCTTTCTATTTATACGAAGCTCTAATAAAGACCTAATGGGCTTTTGAGTTGAGCCTTTTAATTTGAATTTCGTTGGCCGCTTTGTCTTTCCCGACTAATCAACTCCAATCGACCCATTCGAATTAATTTCTTAACCCACTTCGTTCATTTAATTTAATCGAACCCTTAGAATTAATTAATTCAAATAGAATTAATTTCTTAATTCACTTTGTTGATTAAATATTAATTAAACCTTTAAGATTAATTAATTCACTTTGTCGATTAGTCAAATACATAATTAGTCGTACCACTATCGGACAAACTATGGAACTACCGCTCAAAAATGACTTTACATCTCGCCACTATTTTTCTTCTATCTCCCCACATTAAAGATCTAGCGCTCGTCAGTTTATCAATTTACTGGCAAACTAATTCACCGATTTCTTGGTATCCGAGATTAGTACCACTCGACCTTTTATTATACCGGACATAAAGTCCACCGGTCGGGTTTAGTATAATAGACCTTACGAGCTCATCTCGGGAGCAACATCAACCCGACGAACCGATACGTGGATTCCTCCAACTAGCAACGGCACATAAGAAGCTAAACACCGCATACCCAACTTACCGAGGTATAGGCCTTAATTAACTGCACTCTTTGGCAAATCAAAGCATACGATATCCAACTCTCACGCCCGTCCCAATCTCGGGATTGAGAGACTGAATACTAGGATCGAATACGCCGATCAATATAAGTCAATTCTATCCAAACTGGTCGTGCTCAATATGCCCCGGGCATATCCGCGTGATTTAAACTAGTCTAGATAAACTAATTTCCAAATCACACGGTAACCTATACCGATAGTATGTTCAGACTATCTCAGTTAAGAGCATACTTTTTATATATCAATACTTTAGCCAATAACGGTATCTACTGTATCTTTCACACACCCCGTTATCTAGTTCTATGATATAGTGGAACAACTTAATACTGATACAAAATGATATGTCATCTGTGGATATTAGTTTTTGATACAAGCTATAGCTTTTCTGTATTCAAAACTAACAAGAGGGTATCGCAATCCTCCAATTAAACTCACTATACTCATCCCTTTAGAAATTCAATCTAGTGATCTCGTGATTGAAGACTCATCCGAATGGAGGAATGCCCTAATGCCAACGCGCAAGTCGAACCACATCACATATGAATTCGTAATGGAGGCCATGGGGATATATACCAACCCGCTCCCACTTAGATTTTTAAATTTGAGGATTTTTATGTTTTAACATGCAATATCTTAACTTTAGGATAGTCGCACCCATAAAACCGTTGGAGTTTTAATATGCGAATAATCTACCTTAGTCAATTGCACCTATAAAACCAACATGCAATATCTTAACTTCGGTTATTCATACCTATTTAAACAATTGGAGGTTTAATATACGAATAATCTACCTTAGTTAATTGCACACAAAAAATAGGTTTGTTTTCGATCATGCATAAAACATAAAACAAAAACACACAAACAACGATAAGGACATAAAACTGGAAATACGTAATTAAACATTTCCCCACTATTATGATCTTCTCAATCGTCGCTTTCTTTGAACGACTTGTTGACACGTCCCGTCGGGTCACTCCCACTCGTTATAAGGACCCTTAGAATTTATCCAGTTTTTCTCAATTTATTACGTAATTAGGAATCACCCAAAATTATGACAAACCAAAAACCATAAATTCAATTTGCCTATAACGACTTTTTATTTGGTTCCTCCTAATTCGTATAGGTTTTCTCGATTTTCTTGATAATTAAGAATCACCCAAAATTATGATAAACCAAAACCCACGAATATGAGTTACCCAAAATAACTTCTTCATCATAATACATAAATTCCTATATACAAAGGTGTTCTTGGAATTTAAAGACGACAACGTTAGATTAAATCCTACTACAAGATTTATCTAATCCTACACGACTTCCAGCTCGTGGTTATTACTATTATAGACATTTTTATTCAAAAATAAAAATGAGCCCGGACATGTCCCAGGGTTTATGAATGAATGTAAATACCATAATAGCCAAGAATAATAACCACCTGTTAATAGATCGACAATTCAAAAATAACAAAGCCGTGTAATAAATTGAACAAGTATAAAGCCAAAACACTCGCTCTGATACCAATTTGAAGGAAATAGATCTGGTCTGGTCTAAACCAAAAATCTCACTTTCCTACTATACATTCAAGAATCGAAGACTTTCGATCTGGCCCAGACTCTAAAATCATTTGCCCTGAACGGATCTAGGCTTATACAAATTCGATTTATTAAAACGACACGCTAAAAATTAAATCTTTAATTAAAACGGAAGATAAAGATAATACATTTGAAGCGTGTTCCTCGCAAATAAGAATACCAAATCCTAAAATGCGTAACCCACACGAAAATATCTTTTCTTTTTAATTTGGAATCACCCAAAATTAAAAGATAAGAACTTTTCCTAAGAAAAGATTTTTCATTTCAACTAGGAATCACCCAAAATTGAAAAGAAAGAATCTTTAACAAAAAATGGTTGAAACTTTGGTTGCGAAAACCACCAAAGAATCCCTCGAATGACTCTGAGATAGATCTGGAAGTTGTGTGGGCAACTATCTACCAGATCAACTAGCTCAAAAACTCTAACAAGAAAACCCATCAGGAAAACGAAAATCAGATCTAATTGAAAATAACCCAATCTATTAGATCTCTCATGAAATGAACTCTATATGAACAGATCTAGTTCTTGGAACTCAGATCTATTGTCAGATCTAAAGATCTAACGAAAAACAAGTCCACACCGGTATTGTTCACGCTGGAAAACATTGTTCACGGGTTACTGTTTAAGTTGAAAAAATTGTTCACGGGTTACTGTTCAAGCCAAAAATACTGTTCGTGTAGGAACTTCTTGCCTCAATGAATTCTTCCTACGTCGACAAAAAAAAAAAAGCCCACGTGTTTCTGGAAAAGAATACACCTAGTTCAAGAAAGATTCTTGAATAGATCTAAAATCACTCTCTAGGTGTTTCTTTCTCTTAGGAGGAAAGACTTGAATTCTTGAGTTTTCAACGCATTACTTAATCTATTTATAAGAGCTTCAAGGGAGACCTAGTGGGCTTTTGAGTTGGGAGTTAATGTTGGACTTTTGTTGACTCTCTTAGTCTTCCATAGACTAATCAACTCCAATCGAACATTTAGAATTAATTTCTTAATCCACTTCATTAATTAAATATTAATTGAGCCCTTAGGATTATTTCATATAACCCACTTTGTCAATTAAATATTAATCAAACCTTTAGGATTATTTAATTCACTTTGTCGATTAGTCCAACGCATAATTAATCGTACAACTAACGGACCAATTATGGAACTATTGCTCAAAAATGGATTACTTCGTGCTCACTTTATTATTCTTCTATCTCCCCACATCAAAGATCTAGTGCTTGTCAATTCATAAATTTAATGACAAATTAATTCATCGACTTTTTGGTATCCGAGATTAGTACCACTCGACTTTCTTATTATACTGGACATAAAGTCCACCGGCCGGGTTTAGTATAATAAACCTTTCGAGCTTGTCTCGGGAGCTTAATATGCCTTTGGCACATCCGTATGATTTAATTAGTCTAGACAAACTAATTTTCAAATCATACGATAACCTATAATCGATATGTTAACTGTGGATATTATTTTTTATACAAGAAATAGATTTTTAGTAATCAAAACTAACAGTGTTGATCCTTTGGCTCATTCATTCGGGTTCTCAACAGTCTAGATCTAGGGGCAAAAGCTTTTCCTGGCAAGTTTTATTTAGGCGGTGTGGGTTTTCAGATTAGGATCAGGCCCCCGAGCTGTTTCAGATTTGGGCAGATTGAGTTTTCTTGAAGTGGGTTTCTTTGGATTTCTTCATATTGTGTCTTAGCCATCCCGTGGACATTTACTCACTCAAATTTGGGATCGTTTGGAGTTATTCTTGGGACTCTTTAGTTGATTCGCAACTCAAGACTTGGTTTACTTTATTTGCAAGGGACACGCTTCAAAGGTATAATCTTTAAATATTTTTGCTTTAATTTAAAGATTCAATCGAACTAGTATGAGCCTAGATCCGTTCAAGGGAAATTATTTTAAGCCTGAGCCAAATCGAAAGTCTCTGATTCTGGAATGCATAGCACGAAAGTGAGATTTTTGATTTAGCCCGGGCTAGATTTGTTTCCTTTAAATTGGTATCAGAACGAGTGTTTTGGCTTTATACTTGTTTGATTTATTACACGGCTTTGTTTTGGTTTGTTATTTTTGTATTGTTGATATTAACAGGTGGTTATTATTTCCGGCTATTATGGTTTTTATTTTCATTCATAAACCCCGGGACATGTCCGGGCTCATTTTTTTTATTTTGAATGGAAATGTCTGTAATAGTAATAACCACGAGTTGGAAGCCATGTAGGATTAGATAAATCTTGTAGTAGGATTTAATCTAATGTTGTCGTCTTTAAATTCCTAAAAACACCTTTGTATATATAGGAATTTATGGATTATGATGAAGACGTTATTTTGAGTAACTAGTATTCGTGAGTTTTGGTTTATCTTAATTTTGAGTGATTCCTAATTACGTAGAAAACCCGGACGAGCTAAGAGGAATCCAAATAATGAGTGGGAGCGACACGATGGGACGTATCAACAAGGCGTCAAAGGAAGCAATGATAGAGAAGGCCATAATAGTCAGGAAATGTTTAATTATATATTTCCCGTTTTATGTCCTTTTTGTTGCTTGTGTGTTTTTGTTATTATGTATGATAAAAAACAAACCCTTATTTTTAAAACGTGCAATTAACTAAGGTAGATTATTCACATATTAAAACTCCAACGATTTTATGGGTGCGAATGTCCATAGTTAAGATATTGCATGTTAAAACGTAAAAATCCTCGAACTTAAAATCTAAGTGGGAGTGGGTTGGTATATATCCCCATGGCATCCAATACGAATTCATATGTGATGTGGATAGACCTACGCGTTGGCCAAGAGCCTTCTTCCCTAAGGATAAGTCTTCAATCCACGAGATCACTAGATTGAATTTCTAAAGGGATGACTATAGTGAGTTTAATTGGAGAATGTTGTGACACCCTCACTAAATGAGGGTGCATTAGTATCCTAAGTAACAAACTTAGAAGTCATGTAATGGCTACAGTTTGTTGTATTTCTCTTTAGAGGTCATACTACTTATGTGTGCAGCTAAAATCATCGAATATTAATTTTATTGAACATAATATCATTGGTCAGATTGTGAAATTAATGAACTTAGGTTCTTCTCGAAAGAATATGGGTTGGCGTAGACGTTCACCTAAAGTGACTTGCATTAATCCCAGTGTGAGAAATGTTAGTGGGAGATTATATTGTTTTGAGAATATCAATATTTTCAAAAAAAGAATACTAAAACTTGAATGTTTATTTTTTCCATTGTCGATATGTTGTTCAGTCCACTTACTATTATTTTGAATCAAAACAAACTCACCATTCCTAGTTACATTGATTGAAAGCATAACCTGGACATTGTCCTTACTGTTGAGGGTTACAAGTACTTGCTCACTGAAGAGTGCCCCCCGGTGCCCAATGATGATTCCACTCCTGAAGAGAGAGAGGCTCACTCTAGGTGGAAGAAAGCTGATGAGATGACCAGGTGCTACATCTTGTCTTCTATGTCGAGTGTATTGCAGCACCATCAGTTGATGACCTCAGCCTATGAGATAATGCTTTGTTAGTTTTGAATACATAAAAGCTATGGCTTGTATCAAAAACTAATATCCACAGTTGACATATCATTTTGTTTTAGTATTAAATTGTTTTATTATATCATAGAACTAGATAACGAGGTGTGGAAAGACACAGTAGATCTCGTATTTGTTAAAGTATTAATATATAAAAAGTATACTCGTAACTGAGATAGTCTGAACATACTATCGGTATAGGTTATCGTGTGATTTGGAAATTAGTTCGTCTAGACTAATTAAATCACACGGATATACCCGGGGTATATTGAGCATAACCAGTTTGGATAGAATAGACTTGTACTGATCGGCGTAGTCAATTTGGTCCTAGTATTCAGTCTCTCAATCCCGAGATTGGGATGGGCGAGAGAGTTAGGTATCATATGCTTTGATTTTCCAAAGAGTGTTGTCAGTTGTGGCCTATACTGTTGGATTTGAATACATAAGCTATGTTTATGTTGTACATTTTCCCAGTTTAATACATCGATTTGAGTTTCAGTCATATTTTGTTGTGCATGTTTATATCCATTTATATTATGTAAGTAGATGATGAGGTGTCTGGTGCGACACAGTAGATCTCATCATTGGTTGAAAGACATAATATATAAATGAGGTTCGTAACTGAGACAGCTTTGGACAAACTGTCGGACTAGGTTATTATGTGATTCAGATAATTAGTTTGTATAAACTAATTGAATCATATAGATGTGCCCGGGACATATTGAACTTGACTCTTAGGAATGATTTGTCTCGTACTGATTTAATAGACAAAACGATCCTTGTATTCTATCTCTAAATCCCTAGACTCGAGCGGGCATGAGGATTAGACATAGTGTACTTTGATCTGCCAATGGGTGAGGTCAAATGTGGCCAATAGTCTCGGTGGGTTGGGTGCGCGTGTTTAGTTACTTGGTGTGCTGCTGCTTGTCGAAAGGAAACCATGTACCGGTGCGTCCGGGGTGATAGTGCTCCCGAGATGAGCTCGAAATGTTTATTATACTAAACCTGGCCAGTGGACTTATGTCCGGTATAGTAAACAGGTCGAGTGGTACTAGTCTCAGAATATTAAGTAGTTGATGAATTAATTTATCAGTAAATTAATGAATTAACGAGCACTATATCTTTGATGTGGGGAGATTATGAATATAATTTAATTAAGTTGTTTCGGAAGCAATTCTGGTGTAGGTTGGTAGTGCCATAATTAGTCCGTTAGTGGTACGATTAATTATGTACTGGGTTGTTGACAAAGGTAGATTTAATTAATTGAGAAATTAATTAATCCTTGTGTCAGTTGGTTGTGAATCATCCCAGGAACTGGTTTGGGATAAGTGAATCCCTGTGTCAGTTGGGAGTGATTCATCCCAGGAACTGGATTGGGATAAGTGAATCCCTGTGATAGTTGGGAGTGTATCAGTCCAGGAACAGGATTGAAGGAAACAGAATCTGTATCAGTCCAGAAATAGGATTGAAGGAAAACTGAAACCCAGTAGGAAGATCAATCCTAAACCAACTTAGAGTCTCTCTTGTAACTCTATAAATAGACAAGGGATCAGTCATTCAGAAAATACAGTTACACAATTAATCCACAGGATTTCTAGAGAGAGAAAACATTTCTCTCTCCAAGTCGAATTTTCAAGAAAGTGTGCAGCTGGTTTTTGGGTTTCTAGTGGCTGAAATTTTGGCCTTGGTTTATACCTGCTGCGCGTAGCTTTCTCTCTCTGCGGGCGGTGCGTTTATTGTACGTGCCAGGTGCTGCGGGGCTAGAGTTTTCTAGCAGGTGGATTGTGGTGAGTAGCTGATCAATTAACTTCTAGTTCGTTGCCCACACAACGTGAAGTTATAGTCTTGAGGCATACAAGAGAATCACCAGGTGCACGCTTCAAAGGTACTTTTCTAAGATTCCGCTTTAATAGAAATTTTTGTTGCGTGGTAAATCGAGCAAGTGCAAACCCAGATCCTACCAAAATCTTTCATATACCTCAGTAGGTTGGGTATGCGATGCTTAGCTTCTTACGTGCTATTGTTAGTCGGAGGAATCCACGTACCGGTTCGCAGAGTTGATGATGTTTCTGAGATGAGCTTGTAATGTTTATTGTACTAAACCTGGCCAGTGAACTTTACGTCCGGTATAATAAGAAAGTTGAGTGGTACTAATCTCGGATACCAATAAGTCGGTGAATTAATTTGTCAGTAAATTGATAAACCGACGAGCACTAGATATTTGATGTAGAGAGATAGAAGAAAATATTGTGGCGCGATGTAAAGTCATTTTTGAGCGGTAGTTCCATAATTGGTCCGTTAGTGGTACAACTAA
This sequence comes from Knoxia roxburghii, assembly GCA_030378225.1. Classification (NCBI taxonomy): domain Eukaryota; kingdom Viridiplantae; phylum Streptophyta; class Magnoliopsida; order Gentianales; family Rubiaceae; genus Knoxia; species Knoxia roxburghii. The sequence goes on along the minus strand of CM059415.1, from coordinate 34,179,290 downwards.
TTATGCGTTTCACTAATCAATAAAGTGAATTAATTAATCCTAAAGGTTTAATTAATATTTAATTGGCAAAATGGATTAAGAAAATTAATTCTATATGAATTAATTAATCCTAAGGGTTCGATTAAATTAAATTAACGAAGTGGGTTAAAGAATTAATTCAAAAGGAACGATTGGAGTTGACTAGTCTAGGAAAGACTAAGGGGTCAATGAAAGTCAAACTAAAAGGCCCATTCGGTCTCCTTAGAAGCTCCCTTTAAATACCCCTTGTTAGGCATTAATGAAGACATAAGGAACTTGGAGGCAACTTAGCCTTGTGAGAGAAAGTCTAGCTTAGAGTGAGAAATTCTTCTTCTTCGAATCTTCTCCTTGAAGTCAACTAGGATAGCTTTCGTCTTCGAAAAGAAACTCAGCCCATAGCATATATAGTAGTCCGCCAGATTTTTCTCTCTCTTGGAAGTGCTGTCGCCGCTAGCCCATTTGTGCCACCCAAGTTCGATGATTGTTTTGTATTCCCGGTGCACTGATCCTACAATTCTTCATGTCGATCTCTTCTTATATTGGTGATCCATGATGATTGTGGTCTAGATCACGGCTAGGATAAGGTTTTTTTGTGGCCAGATTCTCTTTGGGCAGACCGGTGGTCCGCGGCGCTAAGGGAGTAGGCGCAGGACTGCTCCGGGCTAAATCTGTTTCGACAAATTTCGAGGTTTTCGAAGCAAGTTTCTTGTGATTTCTTCATTTTTCTTTTGGCTACTCTGTAGACACTAGCCCACTCTAGATTGGAGTCGATTTGGAGTTATTCTTCGGACTTCTTGAGGATTTCGCTAGCCTGAAGTTTTTGGATTTCTTTCTGTTAGGGACTTCGCTACAAAGGTATAATTTTTGAACTTTTGGCTTGAATTAAAGGTTGTATCTTTTGTGTCCCGATTAATAAATTAAATAAGTATAAGCCTAGATCCGTTCAGGGGAAAATGAATTTGAGCCTGAGCTTTGTCAAAAGTTTTCGATTCTGGAATGCATTGTACGAAATTGAGATTTTCGATTTAACCCAGGCTTGTTCTGTTTTCCTTCAAATTGATATCAGAGAATGTGTTTTGGCTTTATACTTGTTTAATTTATTACACGACTTTATTTTGGCATTATTATTTTTGTCAAAATGTTTAAACAGGTGGTTATTAGTTTCCCGGCTATTATGGTAGAATTTATTTTTCATTCATAAACCCCGGGACATGTACGGGCTCATATTGTTTTTTCAATGGAAATGTCTGTAATAGTAGTAACCATGACCTGGAAGCCGTGTAGGATTAGATAAATCTTGTAGTAGGATTTAATCTAACGTTGTCGTCTTTAAATTCCTAGAAAAACGCCTTGTATATAGGAATTTATGTATTATGACGAAGACGTTATGGTAACTTATATTCACGGGTTTTGGTTTCTCGTAATTTTGGGTGATTCCTAGTTACGTAAAAATCGAGAAAACGTGGGCGAATCGAGAGGAATCCAAATAACGAGTGGGAGCGACATGACAGGATGTGTCACCGAGGCATCAAGGAATCAACAATAGAGAAGGCATAATAGTCAGGAAATTTTATTTCTTTAATTTCCAGTATTTATGTCTTTTCATTGATTGTGTGTTTTCGATTTATTTTGCATGAACGAAAACCAAACCGTTTTAAAATGTAAAGTGCAATTAACTAAAGTAGATTATTCGCATATTAAAACTCCAATGGTTTTATGGGTGCGAATATCCATAGTTATGATATTGCATGTTAAAACGTAAAAATCCTCAAACTTAAAAATCTAAGTGGGAGCGGGTTGGTAAATATCCCGATGGCCTCCATTACGGGTTCATATGTGATGTGGTTAGACTTGCGAGTTGGTATTATGGCCTTCCTCCATGCGGATGAGTCTTCAATCACATATATCACTAGAATGAATTTTCGAAGGGATGACTATAGTGAGTTTAATGAATTTCACGTAATGGCATACCCTTAGTGTACAATGTATAGTATTCCTCCCGGAAGGTTACGCTATTTATGTGTACGACTGAAAGCATTGACTATTAATTTCATTGATCATAAGATCGTTGGTCAGATAGTGAAATTAATGAATTTTGGTTCTTCTCGAATGAATGTGGATTGGCATAGACGTTCACCCGAGTGACCTGCGTTTAATCCCAGTGTGAGAGATGTCGATGGAGATTATATTAATTTTGAGGATTTTCAATATTTTCGAAAAAGTATACTGAAACTTGACTATTTATTTTTTAGTTGTTGATATGTCGTTCAACCCGCTAGCTGTTATATTGAATCAGAACAAACTTACGGGCCCAAATTACATTGACTGGAAATGTAACCTGGATATGGTCCTTACCGCTGAGGGTTATAAGTGAAGGAAAACAAAACAAGCCTGGCTAAATCGAAAACCTCACTTTCGTGCAATGCATTCCAGAATCAGAAGCTTTCGACAAAGCTCAGACTCAAATTCATTTTCCCATGAATGGATCTAGGCTTATACTTATTTAATTTATTGAATCGACATCTAACGCACAAAGATTACACATTTAATTAAAAGTGGAAAGATTAAAGGTTATACCTTTGAAGCGAAATCCAACGCAATAAGAAAAACTGAATCTTTATATGCGAATACCGAAATCCAAAAGATGACTCCAAGAAAACTTCGAATATTGCATGGGCAATAATCTATCGAAGTGTGCTACCAAAGCCCACGAGAAACCCACAAAGAAAATCCCTCAAAAAGATTAAATTAGCCTAACAGATCAAACCTTTAACTCAAAAACTGTTGCCCACTATTTTTCTTGCCAATAAAATCGAACCCACTTCAACTCCGGTCACGATCTGGACAACCGGGATTGTGGATCACCAACCCAAGGGAGAGATCAACACAAACCCAGCTGGATCAAGCACCCCAGAGCTGCTAGAAGAGGGCTGGCCAGACAAAGATGAAGAATGTGAAGTCCGGCCAAAGCAAGAAAATCCGGCCAAAAAGATTAAAAAAGAATCTGGGCAGCAATTAAATAAAATCCATCAATAGGCTATCTAAAAGTTTGATCTTTGGAATTAATCTAAATCGAGAAGTGAGATTCCAAGTTTGTTTTTGAAAGAAACCCAAGAAAGGAAGGAGAGTCTCTCACTAGAACTTTCTCACTCAAGAGGAAGACAAAATGTCTTGTAAGATTTTCTTAAGTTTCTTTGGCCTTAAGCTTTCTATTTATAGGGAGCTCTAATGGAGGCCTAGTGGGCTTTTGAGTTGGGCCTTTTAATTTGACTTTCATTGACCGCTTAGTCTTTCCTAGACTAATCAACTCCAATCGACCCATTTGAATTAATTTCTTAACCCGCTTCGTTAATTTAATTTAATCAAACCCTTAGGATTAAATAATTCATATAGAATTAATTTCTTAATCCATTTTATCAATTAAATATTAATTAAACCTTTAGTATTAATTAATTCAATTTGTCGATTAGTCAAATACATAATTAGTCATACCATTATCGGACTAACTATGGAACTACCGCTCAAAAATGACTTTACATCGTGCCACTATATTTTCTTCTATCTCCCCACATCAAAGATCTAGTGCTCGTCGGTTTATCAATTTACTGACAAACAAATTTACCGACTTCTTGATATCCGAGATTAGTACCACTAGACCTTCTTATTATACCGGACATAAAGTCCACCGGCCGGTTTAGTATAATAAACCTTATGAGCTCATCTCGGGAGCACCATCAACCCGGCGAACAGTACGTGTATTCCTCTGACTAGCAATGGCACGTAAGAAGCTAAACATCGCATACCCAACTTACCTAGGTATAGGCCTTAATTGACCACACTCTTTCGCAAATCAAAGCATACGATATCCAACTCCCACGCCTATCCCAATCTTTGGATTGAAAAACTGAATAATTGGACCGAATTGACTACGTTGATCAGTACAAGTCAAGTCTATCCAAACTGGTCTTGCTCAATATGCCCTGGGTGTATCCGTGTGATTTAAAAAGTCTAGAAAAACTAATTTCCAACGATAACCTATACTGATATATGTTTAGACTATCTCAGTTACGAGCATACTTTTTATATATCAACACTTTAACCAATAATGGTATCTACTGTGTCTTTCCACACCCCGTTATCTAGTTCTATGATATAATAAAACAATTTAATACTAAAACGAAATGATATTTCATCTATGGATTTTAGTTTTTGATACAAGCCATAGCTTTTCTGTATTCAAAACTAGCAATAAGTACGTGCTTACTGAGGAGTGCCCCCCTAAGCCCAGCGATGATGCCACCCCTGAGCAGCGATAGCCATATACGAGGTGACAGAAGGTTGATTGCTACATCTTGGCTTCTATGTCGAGTGTACTGCAGCACTAGCATCAGTTGTTTACCTCAGCCTACGATATGATGCTCAATCTCAGGGAGATGTTTGGACATCAGGGCAGGGCAGCCAAGCAGTCAGCTATGAGGAAACTCATGAATGCTAGGGATCACGTGCTGGACATGATGAGCTTCATCAATGAGATTAAGGTATTGGGAGGTGACATTGATGGGGAGACCCAGGTAGATATTATCCTCAAGAGCTTTACCCAAGTTTTGAGCAGTTTTGGTTGAACTACAATATGGGAAATCTCTCATATTCACTTTCTGAGCTCATGACTGCATTGGTGTCTACTGAGAGCCTATTCGCAGAGAAGAAGCAAGCCTTGGCTACTGTTGGTCCCTCAAGTTCCTCTGCTGGGCCCAAAGCCAGGAAGCAAAAGAGGAAGAGAGGCCAGAAAGCAGTAACTGATCATGGACCCAAGGCGGGCATTGCCAAGAAGTATAAGCCAAAAGGCAAGTGCTTCAGATGTGGTAAAGTGGGACATTGGAAGTGTTGGTGTCTATGCCCTAATGAGGGCTATTTATGTAAATAAACTTTGAGGGTTATTTATGTAAATAAGACATTTGTCCTTTGATTGATTATTTATCTGATGAGTTAATTTCATGAAATTATATTATTGTGCATATTGAATTTTATGAAATCGATCCGCCAAAAGAAACACTCCATGGACTGTTAGATCATGAGTGATTCTTTTGAGTAGTACTCGTACGAGGATCCTTAGACCAGAAATCACTGCATAGTCTTAGGTGAATTAGAGTGTGCTTTGACATATGCCTAACGGGACCGTAACAGGTTGCCAAGTACGGGTATGATTGGGTACACTATGAGTCACGCTAAGGTATGTAGGTGAAGTGATGGGACTACAAGTCTCTCTTAAATGAGAGATGATATCTTGGCCGCTTGATAGTGAACTGAGAAGTGCATGGCAGTGCCCAAGAAATGATAAGGGTTATCATTTGCTTGATTAAGTTCAGTGTCACTAAGAGATCAAGTAAAACGTTTAGCTATATAAGGATGATTGGTTCCATGCCTTATGCTAAACTGGATATCAGTGTAGAGGACATTACGTAGTATACTCGGAAGGTTGTGTTGAATCACCATTCGACCCTCCGTTCTGAATTGTGTAGTCAATATGTCTTGCTAGAGACCACTAATGATTTATGGATTAATTAATGAGATTAATTTATTCATTGTCAATTTGGAATGGGCCTATAGGATCGCACATAAGTGAGTTCGATGATTCAGAGTTAATTAAATTGCATGTTCTAAGTATAAGAGTTATACTTAAATAGATAATATTTAATTAAATGGTTTAATTAAATATTCTTTAAGAGTTTTATGATATTAATTAAAAGTTAATTAATTACCTGGGAAGAATTGAGTTGAGCTGATAAATCAAGGGACCTAATTATGAATTAAGGTTCTTGACCCATCAGCCTGATCCATGGATCAATGGGTTGATCCATGGTGTTGGTTAAACCCAACTCAGTAAATAATTAATTAATTATTATTAATTATTATTTATAATTAATTAAAACAGATACTTCTCAAATCAGAGAAGTATCTGGAGTCTGTTAAAAACGTTTTAACAGACTCAGTTTTAAATATACGTTTGAAAAATTTTTTCCAAAAGACAACAGACTATCAGACTTTAGAAAGAGACATTCTTCAAAAACTATTCTTCCCAGAGAAAAATGTTTTCTCTTAAAACAGGCAAATTTTGGGGCTAGCACCGGTTCTGAGAGAACTCCAGTGCAAGAACGTAGAGACAATTCGCTTGAATTGTTCTTTGGTGGTGAACGCAATCTTCCCAAAGGATCCAGGTGACTGCAAAACCGATTACGCATCGAGGGTAAGACCCGAATCCTTTAGTGTTTAGGAATTCCGCCATTTAATTTAGAATTAAATGCATAAACACAATCCAACAGTGGTATCAGAGCCTGGTTAATTGTTTTAATTAAAAATTGGGTATAAGTTTTTTTCCTTGAAAAACAATTTTAAAGAAAAAAAATGTTGCTGGGAATGGTCGCCGGTTTTTCTGGGTAAGGTCGCCGGAGCGATTTTCCGGCCGGCCGGAGGTTCGCCGGAAAAATGGAAAGTGCTCAAAAATTGGTTTTGGCCTGAATTTTTCTGTGCTTTTTGTTCTTTTATTAATGGGAAACGATTTTATGTTGATTGGGTTGTCAAAAACGTTTTGATTGCAAAGATTTTGGAAGAATTTTTGGGTTGTTGTTTTGTTTGGCTTGTCAGAAAAACGGAAGACTTTCGCCTTGTGTTGGTTAAAATATTGGGCTGTTTTGCTTCTGGGTTTTTGTCGCAGGGACACGCCGGAATCAATGCCGGGTTTTGGAAATCGTTTCCAAACGGTTTTGAGGCTAAATCGCCGGAAAAACGTGGCCACCGGAAAGTTATGTCGCGGGTTTCGTCGGTTGATGAACTGCCGAGGTGGGCCTCGATTTGATCGGGGTCGAACCGGGGCAAAGAGACGACTTCCGGCGCTGCGATCAGCGCCGGAAAAAGGCGAAGTGTTCGCCGGAAAACCCTAGCAGCGACGCCGACTGAAAATCGGGGAAGAAGAAGGAGGCGGCGGGGGACTGGTGCCTTAATTGGGCTGAAATGACCAGTTTGCCCCCGCCGCACTCCAAAAATCCCAAAACTGCCAAAGCTTTTAAAATTGTTTTAAAATTTGCAAAACAACCCCAGAAGTTTTAAACCTTAAAACCCTAGCCCGGGAAATTTTGTTAATTACAGATTTGCCCTACAATTTTCAGAAAAACCTTAATTTTTCTGAATTTTAAAATTTGATAAAATTTTAATTTATGATTTAGGATAAATTAAAAGATATTATCAGATTTTAAATTACGATAAGATAGGATTAGATTTAGATTTAATTCTTATCCTATAGAATTTTAAAATTTAGAATTTTGAATAATTATCTTAATGAGATTAGGATAATTAGTAATATTTAAATTTTAAAATTAGAAAGATTATCTTAATAAAATTAGATAATTAGATGAATAAATAAATAATTAATTAATTAATAAGATTAGTTAATTAATTATTATGTTTTATTTATTTATTCATTTTTCGAAATAATGTGTTATTTGTTTAAAATGTTTAAATAATTGCACACATTATTGGTATGACCATGCATCATTCGATTAAAATGAATGAATATGGGATTGATTAAAATTGATCATGACACGATCAATTTTAATAGTGTAAGAGTTACACAATCCCTAATTAAATAATTCGGCTTAATAAAATTGGCTTGTATGAAGCATATGCATTTGTGTGTTTTTCTATGCATGAATTGGGCTTAAAATTTATTATTTAAATTTTGGGCCTGCGAGCCATTTTATAATTGGGCCTGCGTGCCTATTAAATGATTTTGTAAGAGTTAGGCCCAAAAGAAGGTTCCAAAGAAGTCCATGGTGAAGCCCAGGAACGGAAGCCCAAATGGAGGCCCAAAAGAGTTTTTTTTTTCTTAAAAGGCCCTGTAATAGATTAGAGCCCAATTCATCGCATTTCCGCAATTTTATGTTTTGTGAATGAATGAAAACAAAAATGCATGTTAAGCCGATCAAACTTAAATCCCAAAAACCCAAGATTTTGCTTCCATACTTGAGGGCCCGCTTAAGCGTTGAACGTCTGGTGGACTTGGAGAGCCCAAGGGCCTCAGGTTTTCTTCGTGCGGCGGGTTGTTGCATAATAGTGCCCAACTTTATCACTACCATTAATGAGTGGAAAAACTGTTTGGGTATTAGATGCTCGACTTTATCACTACCACTTGTTATGGAAAAACTGTGTGGGTATCTATTGATGTGATGTCTTGAGGGATGGTTTAACTTGGGAAAATTAATCCTAGCTTGACCCGATAAGTTGACTAGGGATTAATTTTGCAAAGATAGGATGGTGTCAAACATTTGGAATGTTCATCCTATCACCGAAAAGTTGCATAGTGATGCAATTGGAAATCGTTAAATTACATAGGGATGTGATTTGAACGTTGCCTACCAAAAGAGCCCAATCCCTACGATACTTGCCAAAGCAAGACTGGGGTTGATTCTTTGTGGATTTTCGGCCCACAATCTAGCACCAACACAAAATTGTTTGGGACTTCAATTTTGGCTATTGTGGAAAATATTTTAAAACTCATTCTAATATTTTGCATTTTCTTTTGTAGAAATGGCATCTACTAGCACTAATACATCTAATCTCACTCTAAGAAGCATTTTGGACAAAGAAAAACTTGTTGGTCCGAACTTCTTAGATTGGGAAAGAAACTTGAGAATTGTTTTCAAACAAGAAAGGAAGCTTAATATCTTAGACGCTGCTTTACCTGAACCACCTGTAAATGCTACGGCTACTGTTCAACGAGCATGGGAAAAGCTGAAAAGCGATTCCGATGACGTGACATGTCTGATGCTCGCGACTATGTCAGGCGAGCTTCAGAAACAATTCATGAATTCGGAAGCGTTCTAAATTTATGTGTCACTAACGGAAATGTTCCGTGAACAAGACCGTAACGAAAGGTTCGTTATGATAAAAGCATTGATCTCGTGCAAGATTGCGAAGGGTTCATCAGTAAGCACGCATTTGATCAAGATGAAGGGGTATATTGATACCCTAGAAAGATTAAATGCACCTCTTTCTAGAGAGTTAGCCATTGACATCATCTTGGCTTCACTGCCTGATGATTACAATGACTTTGTGGTGAACTACAACATGCATAACATGGAGAGGACGATTCCTGAGCTCCATGGAATGCTAAAAAATACTGAGCAAACCCTTCGGAAGGCAACGCCAGTACTTGTTGTGGAAAAGGGTAAGGGCAACAAGAGAAAGTTTAAAGGCAAGGCAAAAGTTGCTGAAAACAAGAAGTCTCGCAGTAAGACTGCTCCTAAGGCTTAGCCTCAAACTCCTCCTGCTAAGAAAAATGCTCAGAAGGACGCAGTATGTTTCCATTGCAATCAGAAGGGGCATTGGAGAAGAAACTGCAAGCTGTTTCTTGAAGAGAAGAAACAGAATCCTTCGGCTTCAGGTATCTTTGTTATTGAAATTAATCTTTCTATGTCCACCTCATGGGTATTAGATACCGGATGTGGGGCTCACATTTGTACTGATGTGCAGGGACTGAGCAATAGAAGGATGACAAAGAAAGGCGAAGTAGATCTCTGAGTAGGCAACGGGGCAAGAGTTGCAGCCGTTGAAGTTGGAGATTACATTTTGTCTTTGCCTTCCGGTTTAAACATTGTTTTAGAGAATTGTTATTATGTACCTACTATGAGTAGGAATATTATTTCAATTTCTTGCTTGGATATCAAAGGATTTCGTTTTATTATTGGTAATAAATCGTTGTCTTTATATCAAAAAGATGTTTTATATGGAGTTGCAAATTTGTGCAATGGCCTATATATCTTGGATTTGACCCAAGAGAAACCGGTATATAACATTGAAAAGAAAGCCAAATTAATTCAATCTGATTTAAGTCCAACATATCTGTGGCACTGTCGTCTAGGCCATGCAAATGAGAAGCGAGTTCAAAGACTTCATAAGGATGGAGTGCTTGGTTCATTTGATTTCGAATCATATGACACATGTGAACCCTGTTTGCAAGGCAAAATGACGAAGAGTCCTTTCAGCAAGAAAGGCGAGAGGACTAGTGAGCTATTGGCACTAATACATACAGATGTATGTGGACCGATGAGCACACAAGCCAGAGGTGGATTTGAATACTTCGTGACTTTTACCGATGACTATAGTAGATATGGTTCTGTCTACGTAATGAGGTATAAAAATGAAACTTTTGAAAAGTTCAAAGAGTTTAAAAACGAAGTAGAAAATCAGTTAGATAAAAGGATTAAGGCTATTCGCTCTGATCGGGGAGGTGAATACCTTAGTGATGAGTTCGATGGCTATCTAAAACAGTGTGGAATTGTTTCACAGCTGACTCCACCAGGAACACCTCAATGGAATGGTGTATCCGAGAGGAGGAATCGGACCTTATTAGATATGGTTCGATCTATGATGAGCCAAGCGACTCTCCCTATGTCCTTTTGGGGTTATGCCCTCCTTTCAGCTGCCTACTTACTAAATCGTATTCCATCTAAGGCAGTGGATAAGACTCCATATGAGATGTGGACGGGTCAAAAACCCTATATGTCATATCTACAAGTTTTGGGGTTGTCAAGCTCATGTAAAGCGTTTACAAAGTAGTAAGCTTGAACCTAAAACTGACAAATGCCTGTTTGTGGGATATCCTAAGGAAACTAAAGGATATCAATTCTACAATCCAACTGAGAACAAAGTGTTTGTTGCTCGAGGAGCCACTTTCTTAGAGAAAGATTTTTTCTACAAGAAAGATAGTGGGAGTAGAATAGAACTCAGAGAAGTTCCAGAACCACAAGAGAATGTAGAACGATCTACAGAAACTGAGATGGAAGTTGACATGGGAACTCATGAAGATGAGCAGCCTGAGTCAACAACACAAGAACCTAGAAGGTCTAGTAGATCTCGTCATGAACCTGAGAGATACGGATTTCTCGTAACTGACGATCAAGATTTGATCTTGGTGGACTCTAATGAGCCCGTGAACTACAAACAGGTTTTAGAAAGTCCAGATTCAGATAAATGGCTACAAGCAATGGAATCTGAAATGCAATCCATGATGGACAATAAAGTATGGACATTGATTGACCTTCCTGTTCAGGCAAAGGTTGTCGATTGCAAGTGGATTTTCAAGTTAAAACCTGGCGGGATCTTCAAGGCACAACTAGTGGCTAAAGGTTTCAGACAGACTCATGGTATAGACTATGATGAAACCTTCTCCCCTGTCGTGATGCTCAAGTCCATTCGGACTATGCTCGCTATAGCTGCATATTATGACTATGAGATATGGCAGATGGATGTTAAGACGGCTTTCCTGAATGGAAACCTACTCGAGGATGTTTATATGAAACAACCCGAGGGATACATCGATCAAGAGTATCCAAATCATGTATGCAAGCTTCAGAGGTCCATCTACGGACTAAAGCAAGCATCTCAGAGTTGGAATCTTCGTTTTGATGAGGCAGTAAAAGGTTACGGCTTCATAAAGAACGAAGATGAGCATTGTGTTTACAAGAAGGTTAGTGGGAGCAAGATAGTTTTCCTTGTCCTATATGTGGACAACATCCTACTCATAGGAAATGACATTCCCATGATGAAAGACATCAAACAATGGTTGGGGACTGTATTTTCTATGAAAGACTTAGGAGAAGCCGAAATGATACTAGGTATCAATATCTATAGAGATAGGTCAAAAAGGCTTCTAGGACTAAGTCAAGAAGGGTACATAGACAAAATATTGAAGAGGTTCAATATGTCTAACTCCAAAAATGGTAAGGTACCATTTAGACATGGCCTTCTCTTGAAGAAGAACCAGGGTCCTTCAACAAGAGAGGAGAGGGATACAATGAGTAGAGTACCATATGCTTCGGCAATAGGATCTATCATGTATGCCATGTTATGTACCTGCCCGGATGTCGCACATGCACTGAGCATGACTAGCAGATACCAACAAGATCAAGGAACAGATCATTGGACTGCAGTCAAAGCAATCCTAAAGTACTTGCGAAGGACTAAAGGATTGATGCTAGTGTATGGAGGACAAGAACAGCTCATCGTACAAGGTTACGCTGATGCTGCTTTCCAAACAGATCAAGATGACATGAAGTCACAATCAGGCTACGTGTTTAGTCTGAATGGTGGTGCAATAAGTTGGAAAAGCTCAAAGCAAGATACAACAGCCGATTCTACAACAGAGTCTGAGTACATTGCTGCATCCGATGCTGCAAAGGAAGCTGTTTGGTTAAGAAAGTTCGTGTCAGACATCGGAGTGATACCGAGTATCCAAGATCCGATAGAACTTTTCTGTGGCAATAACGGGGCCATCGCACAAGCTAAGGAGCCTCAGTCACACCAGAAAACCAAACATATACTCAGAAGGTTTCACCTCATCCGAGAGATCATTGATCGAGGAGATGTGAAAGTGTGCAAAATAGGGTCAGACAACAATGTAGCAGATCCTCTCACAAAAGCTCTGCCACAGTCAAAGTTTGATAGACATGTAATAGAGCTTGGTCCTAAACAGTTTAGGACATAGCCCTTCAACGGGCAAGTGGGAGATTGTTGGTGTATATGCCCTAATGAGGGCTATTTATGTAAATAAACTTTGAGGGTTATTTATGTAAATAAGACATTTGTTGTTTGATTGATTATTTATCTGATGAGTTAATTTCATGAAATTATATTATTGTGGATATTGAATTTTATGAAATCGATCCGCCAAAAGAAACACTCCATGGACTGTTAGATCATGAGTGATTCTTTTGAGTAGTACTCGTACGAGGATCCTTAGACCAGAAATCACTGCATAGTCTTAGGTGAATTAGAGTGTGCTTTGACATATGCCTAATGGGACCGTAACAGGTTGCCAAGTACGGGTATGATTGGGTACACTATGAGTCACGCTAAGGTATGTAGGTGAAGTGATGGGACTACAAGTCTCTCTTAAATGAGAGATGATATCTTGGCCACTTGATAGTGAACTGAGAAGTGCATGGCCGTGCCCAAGAAATGATAAGGGTTATCATTTGCTTGATTAAGTTCAGTGTCACTAAGAGATCAAGTAAAACGTTTAGCTATATAAGGATGATTGGTTCCATGTCTTATGCTAAACTGGATATCAGTGTAGAGGACATTACGTAGTATACTCGGAAGATTGTGTTGAATCACCATTCGACCATCCGTTCTGAATTGTGTAGTCATTATGTCTTGCTAGAGACCACTAATGATTTATGGATTAATTAATGAGATTAATTTATTCATTGTCAATTTGGAATGGGCCTACAGGATCGCACATAAGTGAGTTCGATGATTCAGAATTAATTAAATTGCCTATTCTAAGTATAAGAGTTATACTTAAATAGATAATATTTAATTAAATGGTTTAATTAAATATTCTTGAAGAGTTTTATGGTATTAATTAAAAGTTAATTAATTACCTGGGAAGAATTGAGTTGAACTGATAAATCAAGGGACCTAATTATGAATTAAGGTTCTTGACCCATCAGCCTGATCCATGGATCAATGGGTTGATCCATGGTGTTGGTTAAACCCAACTCAGTAAATAATTAATTAATTATTATTAATTATTATTTATAATTAATTAAAACAGATACTTCTCAAATCAGAGAAGTATCTGGAGTCTGTTAAAAACGTTTTAACAGACTCAGTTTTAAATATACGTTTGAAAAATTTTTTCCAAAAGACAACAGGCTATCAGACTTTAGAAAGAGACACTCTTCAAAAACTATTTTTCCCAGAGAAAAACATTTTCTCTTAAAACAGGTAAATTTTGGGGCTAGCACCGGTTCTGAGAGAACTCCAGTGCAAGAACGTAGAGACAATTCGCTTGAATTGTTCTTTGGTGGTGAACGCAATCTTCCCAAAGGATCCAGGCGACTGCACAACCGATTACGCGTCGAGGGTAAGACCCGAATCCTTTAGTGTTTAGGAATTCCGCCATTTAATTTAGAATTAAATGCCTAAACACAATCCAACAGGAAGAAGGATTGCCCAAAGCCACGAGGTATGTGTAAATTTTCCCTAGTTACTGAGACGTGTTTAGTGGCGATTCCCACAGATACTTGGTGTGTGGATTCATGAGCCACTGATCTATTTGTAATTATTTGCAGGGGTTCCAAGTGACACAGCTGCTTAGAAAGGGAGAGTTGTAGGTATACATTGGGGATACTACCAGAGTTTCTGTTGTTGCAGTGGGAGTTCTTTGTTTTATTTTTCAGACTCAGTTTTACATTTGAGAGATTGTTTATATGTACCCAGTTTTCGTAAGAATTTGCTTTCAGTTTCTAGACTTATTTTGGATGGTTATAAGTGTGTTTTTTATGATGGATCTGTTTTTATTAGAAAAGGCCAGAAGCTTATATGTTCTGGTACATTAGTTGATAATCTGTTTTTAATCAAGACATACTCCTAGTAATGCAAAACATGGAAACTAATAACTCATCACCCAATTATAGTAAGAGAAAGGAGTCTTTCGCTTTGAATAAAACTCATCTTTGGCACCTGAGACTCGGTCACATCAACCTTAGTAGGATTCAAAGGTTGGTCAATAATAGGGACAACTATCCGACCTGTGAGTCTTGCTTGGAGGGTAAGATGACCAAGATGCCTTTCAAGGCAAAGGGGTATAGGGCCAAAGAGGTTTTAGATTTGATTCATTCTGAAGTGTGTGGGCCTATGTCAGTTCATGATAGAGGTCGTTATGAGTATTTTGTAACTTTCACGGATGATTACTCTTGATATGGATACATATGCCTAATGCGCCACAAGTCTGAATGCTTTGGCAAGTTCAAAGAGTTTAAGGCTGAGATAGAGAACCATCTGGGTAAAAGTATCAAGGCCTTGCGATCTGATCGTGGTGGCGAATACCTCTCTAGTGAATTTAGGTCCTACTTGTCAGATGAGGGCATTCAGACCCAGTTATCTGCACCTGGCATACCCCAACAGAATGGTGTAGCAGAGAGGAGGAACATGACTCTTATGGATATGGTTAGATCGATGATGAATTATAGAGAATTGCTAATTTTTTTTTGTGGTTTAGCCTTGGAGTCAGCATGTTATTTCCTTAATCTCATACCATCTAAGTCTGTGCCTTCGACCCCAGTAGAGCTGTGGACTGGGTGAAAGCTTAGTCTGAGACATCTTAGGATTTGGAGTTGTCCAGCATACGTGCTTAAGGTAGATGCAGCCAAGCTAGATGTGAGATCTACGATTATGCTTTTTATAGGCTACCCCAATGGAATGAAAGGTGGTCTGTTTTATAGTCCTCAGGATCAGAAGGTGGTGGTGAGCACCAATGCCAAGTTTCTTAAGGAGGACTATGTTTTAGATCACAAATCAAAAAGCAAGGTATTATTGGAAGAGCTTAGGGGTCAGTCCAGTATTCTAGATGCACAAGTACAGGAAGACACACCACAAGATACTGCACACACTATCACAGATGATGCTCTTACACAGGCTGCGCCTCCATTACGGATTCATATGTGATGTGGGTTAGACCGAAGTGCTAGACAAGGGCCTTCTTCCCTACGGATAAGTCTTCAACCCCGAGATATCACTAGATTGAATTTCTAAAGTGATGACTATAGCAATTTTAATTGGAGAAAGTTGCGACACCCTCACTAACTGAGGTGCATTAGTATCCTAAGTAACAAGCTTAGAAGTCACGTAATGGCAAACACTTAGTGTATCGTTTGTAGTATTCCTCCTAAGAGGTTACGCGGCTTATTAAGTACAACTAAAATTATTGAATATTAATTTCATTGATCATAAGATTGTTGGTCAGATAATGGAATTAATGAACTTTGGTTCTTCTCAAACGAATGTGGGTTGGTGTAGACATTTACCCAACGTGACCTGCGTTAATCCTGGTGTGAGAGATATCGGTAGGAGAATGTATCGTTTTGAGGATATCAATATTTTCGATAAAGTATAATGAAACTTAACTGTTTATTTTTCAGTTGTTGATATGTCGTTCAACCCGCTAGCTGTCATTTTGAATCAGAACAAACTTACGGGTCCAAATTACATTGACTAGAAACGTAACCTGGACATTGTCCTTACCGCTGAGGGTTACAAGTACGTGCTTACAGAGGAGTGCCCCCCTAAGCCCAGTGATGATGCCACCCTAGAGCAGCGAGAGCCATATACGAGGTGGCAGAAAGCTGATGAGATGACCCGGTGCTACATCTTGGCTTCTATGTCGAGTGTACTACAGCACCAGCATCAGTTGTTTACCTCAGCCTACGATATGATGCTCAACCTTAGGGAGGAGGAACATGACTCTTACGGATATGGTTAGATCAATGATGAGTTATAGTGAGTTGCCAACCTCGTTTTGGGGTTATGCCTTAAAGACAGCGTGTTATCTCCTTAATCTTGTGCCATCTAAATCTGAGCCTATGACACCCCTAGAGTTGTGGACTGGGCGAAAGCCTAGTCTGAGACATCTCAGGATTTGGGGTTGTCCAGCACATGTGCCTGAGGCAGATGGAGGTAAGTTAGATTCGAGATCAAAGGCTATGTTGTTTGTAGGCTACCCCAATGGAACGAGAGATGGTCTATATTATAGTCCTCAGGATCAGAAGGTGGTGGTAAGCACCAATGCCAGATTTCTTAAGGAGAACTATATTTTAGATCACAAGTCAAGCAGCAAGGTAGTATTGGAAGAGCTTAGAAGTCAGTCAATTATTCCAGATGCACGAGCACAGGAAGACACACCATAAGAGACTGCACACACTATCACAGATGATGCTCTTACACAGGCTGCACCTTGTCGTAGTGGGAGGGTTGCTAGACAGCCCGAGAGGTACATGGGTTTGGGTGAGTCTTTGAACTTTATCCTGGCGCTCATGAACCAGACCCAGTTAGCTACAATGAGGCTCTCCAAGATAAAGATGCAGATTCTTGGCAGAGAGCGATGATTGCTGAGACTCAAATTAGGTCTGGGAGCTGGTAGACCTTCCTGATGGGTTTCGACCTATTGGGTGCAAATGGGTCTACAAGTGAAAGAGAGGATCTGACGGGAGGGTTGAGACCTTCAAGGCTAGGCTTGTGGTGAAGGGGTATATTCAGAAAGAGGGTATCGATTATGAGGAGACCTTTTCCCCTGTAGCTATACTTAAGTCGATCCGGATTCTCTTGGCCATAGCTACTCATATGGATTATGAGATTTGGCAGATGGACGTCAAGACAGCTTTTCTTAATAGAATTCTTGAGGAGACCATCTTTATGCAGCATCCAGAGGGTTTCATTTTTCATGGCCAAGAGCACAAGGTATGCAGGCTTAGGAGGTCCATTTATGGACTTAATCAAGCATCCAGATCTTGGAACGTTCATTTTGACGAGATTATCCAGTCCTATGAATTCACTCAGTGTCTAGATGACCAGTGTGTTTAACGCAGGCGTGATGGTGATACGGTGGTGTTCCTCATACTTTACATAGATGACATCCTTCTTATTGGAAACAGGAAGAAGGTGTTGTCAGACGTAAAGACATGGTTGTCTAGGCAATTTGATATGAAGGATTTTGGAGAGGCTTGACATATCTATGGGATCAAGATTATTCGAGATCGTAGCTCTAACTCTCTCTCAGACATCCTACATAGACACGATTCTGGCTCATTTTAACATGCAGAACTCCAAGAAGGGTTCACTACCTCTCAGGCACGGGGTGCATTTGTCTAAGGAGCAGTGTCCCAGGACTGCTGAGAAGATAGATGCCATATAGGCGGTACCCTATACTTCTGCAGTGGGTAGTTTCATGTATGCTATGTTATGTACGAGACCTGATATTTGCTTTGCCATTGGCATGTTTAGCAGATATCAGAGTGACCCTGGGAAGGCTCACTGGGAGGCAGTAAAATGCATTCTCAAGTACTTGCGCAATATAAGAGATTATGTCCTAGTTTATAGAGTGCATGAGCTTGTACCATTGGGTTACATAGATTCGGACTTTCAAGGTGATATGGACAAGAGTAAGTCTACCTCTGGGTTTGTGTTTACTTTAGGAGGTGGAGCCATAGTATGGCGGAGTGCCAAGAAGAAATGCATGGCAGACTCCACTATGAAGGCTGAGTACATTGCCGCATTAGAGGCAGCAAAAGAAGCTGTATGGCTCCGGAGTTTCCTGATGAACTTAGATGTGGTTCTAAGTTGCCTAGGTCTATCACAGTTTACTGTGATAACAATGGTGCAGTTGCAAACTCGAGGGAACCACGAGCCCATAAGGCGAGTAAACACAAAGAGCGCAAGTACCACCTGATACGAGAGATTGTAAAGAGAGGAGACTTGATCGTGGCTAAGATAGCATCAGATGACAACCTTGCAGATCCTTTCACAAAGCCATTGACCCCAAAGGTTTATGAGAGACGTGTGGAGGGCATGGGAGTCAGATTCTTGAGGGAGCCATGCGAGTGAGCTTAAATGGTGTTCTGTAGATTTCATTATGACAGCAGTGTAATAGCGGGTTGGACAGTTTTTGTACTTCTTAGCATAGCTTTGAGTATTAGTGGGAGATTGTTAGTTTTGAATACAGAAAAGCTATGGCTTGTATCAAAAACTAATATCCACAAATGACATATCATTTTGTTTCAGTATTAAATTGTTCCATTATATCATAGAACTAGATAACGGGGTGTGAAAAGACACAGTAGATACCGTTATTGGTTAAAGTATTGATATGTTACAAGTATGCTCATAACTGAGATAGCCTGAACATACTATCGGTATAGGTTATTGTGTGGTTTGGAAATTGGTTTATCTAGACAAATTAAATCACACGGATATGCTCGAGGCATATTGAGTATGACCAGTTTGGATAGATTTGACTTATACTGATCGACGTAGTCAATTCAGTCATAGTATTCAGTCTCTCAATCCTGAGATTGGGATGGGCGTGAGAGTTGGATATTGTATCCTTTGATGTGCCAAAGAGTGCGGTCAATTGAGGCCTATACATCGGTAGGTTGGGTATGTGGTGTTTAGCTACTTACGTGCCGTTGCTAGTCAGAGGAATTCACGTACCGATTTGTAGGGTTGATGGTGCTCCCGAGATGAGGTCGTAAGGTTTATTATACTAAACCCGGTCGGTGGACTTTATGTCCGGTATAATAAAAAGGTCGAGTGGTACTAATCTTCGATACCAAGAAGTCGGTGAATTAGTTTCTCAGTAAATTGATAAACCGATGAGCACTAGATCTTTAATGTGGGGAGATAAAAGAAAATATAGTGGCGCGATGTAAAGTCATTTTTGAGCGGTAGTTCCATAATTGGTCCGTTAGTGGTACGACTAATTATGCGTTTGACTAATCGATAAAGTGGATTAATTAATCCTAAATGTTTAATTAATATTTTATTGACAAAGTGGATTAAGAAAATTAATTCTATATGAATTAATTAATCTAAAGGGTGCGATTAAATTAAATTAACGAAGTGAGTTAAAGATTTAATTCAAAAGGATCGGTTGGAGTTGACTAGTCTATGAAAGACTAAGGGGTCAACCAAAGTCAAACTAAAAGGCCCAACTCAAAAGCCCATTAGGTCTCCTTAGAAGCTCACTATAAATATCTCTTGTTAGGCAATTTACAAGACATTAGAAACCTTAGAGGCGTTTGCATAGTGAGAGAAAGTTAAGTCTAGAAAGAGAAGCTCTGAACTTTCTTAGTAGCTTTTTTTTCGAAGTCGACTTTGGAGCTTTCTTCTTCGAGAATCCTAAAAGCCCATAACCTAGAGAATCCTAGATCACCATTTTTGGAGTAAAAAGCTACTGCCTTTGATTGGTTTTCTCGGCCGTCGGGTTTTGTTCGCCGGAAATAGATCGGCCAGCGTTTAGTTTATTTTTGGGGCGGCGACTTTGCTCCTCTTAAAGTGGGTTTGTTAATTCTTGTTGTGTTGATCCACTAGATTGATCTTCGTAGATCGCTAGAGTCTAGATCTATGAGCAGGAACACATTCCAGATACTTTTGGTGTGGATTTTCAGATTGGGTTAAGTTCCCGGGCTAAATATGTTTTTTCAGATTTGTGTGATTCTTGAAGTGGGTTTCTTGGGATTTCTTCGTTTTGCCTTGGGCTACTCCAGAGACACTAGCCCACACTAGTTCAGAGTCGAATTGGAGTTATTCTTCGGATTTCGAGTGGATTTCGCAGCCAAGCAGTAAATAAGTGCAGTAATCTTCGGGCAATGATCTGCTGAAGATCTGACGAGTTTTTGGAAGTGGGTGTTATATGGATCTCTTCCTTAGTGTCTTAGCTACCTTTTGGATAGTCGCCCACGCGATTTTGAGGTAGAGACGGAGTTGTTATCAGGATTCTCTTGTGATTGATCTAGGGCGGTAAACAACAGGATTTTCAGCTTTGGTTTTCTTATTACTAGGGACACGCTTCAAAGGTATAATCTTTTGAACTTTCCGCTTTAATTGAAGATTGTATCTTTTGTGTCTCGATTAATAAATTAAATAAGTATAAGCCTAGATTTATTCAGGGAAAATGAATTTAAGCCTGAGCTGAGTCGAAAGTCTCCGATTCTGGAATGCATAGCACGAAAGTGAGATTTTTGATTTAATCTGGGCTTGTTCTGTTTTCCTTCAGCGATATGGTGGTGTTCCTGGTAGTTTATGTAGATGACATTCTTCTGATTGGCAACAGTAAGAAGGTGTTGTCAGACGTAAAGGCATGGTTGTCCAGACAATTTGACATAAAGGATTTGGGAGAGGCTGGACATATCCTTGGGATCATGATTATTCGAGATGGTAGGATTTGGGAGAGGCTGGACATATCCTATATAGACACGATTCTGGCCCGTTTTAACATGCTGAACTCCAAGAAGGGTTCACCACCTTTCAGGCATGGGGTGCATTTGTCTAAGGAGTAGTGTCCCAAGACTGCTGAGGAGATGAATGCCATACAGGTGGTACCCTATGCTTTTGCAATGGGTAGCCTCATGTATACTCTGTTATGTACAAGGCCAAATATTTGCTTTGCCGGTGGCATGGTTAGCAGATATCAGAGTAACCCTGAAAAGGCTAACAGAGAGGCAGTAAAATGCATTCTCAAGTACTTGCGCAAGACGAGAGATTATGTCCTAGTTTATAGAGCACAGGAGCTTGTACCGTTGGGTTACACAGATTCAGACTTTCAATGTGATATGGACAAGAGTAAGTCTACCTCTGGGTTTGTGTTTACTCTAAGAGGTGGAGCCATAGTACGGCGGAGTGTCAAGTAGAAATACATGGCGGACTCCACCATGGAGACTGAGTATGTTGCCGCATCAGAGGCAGCGAAAAAAGCTGTATGGCTCCGGAACTTCCTGGTGGACTTAGATGTGGTTCCTGAGTTGCCTAGGTCTATCACATTTTGTTGTGATAGCAATGGTGCAGTTGCTAACTCGAGGGAACCATGAGCCCACAAAGCAAGTAAACACATAGAGCGCAAGTACCACCTGATACGAGAGATCGTAAAGAGGGGAGATGCGATCGTGACCAAGATAGAATCAGATGACAACCTTGCAGATCCTTTCACAATGTCATTGACCCCAAAGGTCATTGAGAGACATGTAGAGGGCATGGGAGTCAGATTCTTGAGGGAGCCATGTGAGTGAGCTTAAAGGTGTTCTGTAGACTTCATTATGACAACAGTGTAATAGCAGGTTAGACAGTTTTTGTACTTCTTAGCATAGCTTTGAGTATTAGTGGGAGATTGTTAGTTTTGAATTCAGAAAAGCTATGGCTTGTATCAAAAACTAATATCCACAGATGATATATCATTTTGTTTCAGTATTAAATTGTTTCATTATATCATAGAACTAGATAATGGGGTGTGAAAAGACACAGTAGATACCGTTATTGGTTAAAGTATTGATATATAAAAAGTATGCTCGTAACTGAGATAGTCTCAACATACTATCGGTGTAGGTTATCATGTGGTTTGAAAAGTAGTTTATATAAACTAATTAAAATCACACGAATATGTCGGGGCATATTGAGCACGACCAACAGCAACACCCCATTTATAAGGGACCAAAATACCAATTCAGCCATTTTTTTTTTAGGTGGCTGATGCTTTCAGAACAGACCCTAACAAATTAACCCTTCAATTTTGGAAAAATAGCGGTATTTTGGTCAATTTGATATGGGTATTTCAGTAAATTAATCCTAATATATTATATTATATATTTAATTTGAAGATTGAAATTACAAAGTTTGATGAGGGTATTTTGGTCCGCAGGGGGTCGGAATATATTAAAAAGGGCAGCATATATGAATTCCAAAATAAAATTAGTTTATATCAATTGTTTTAGATTGTCATTTTTTAAAAAAGAAAGTATTAAAAATATATTTTTATACTATCTTCTGTTTATACTCCCCGTCTAATAATTAATGTTTTAGTTTTTTTTTTTTTTTTTTGAAAACTTTTAGAAGTTTTATTTTGGCAATAAATAATTGACGTTTTGATGATAATGATGTAACTCCAAAATGTTTACCTTTTAACCCTTATAAAAGTTGTAACAATATTGATTACTATCTTAGATTTTTTTTTATAATAATTATTGTGTTGGATTAGTTTTACTCCACTACTAAAATAATTATTACCTCTCATTGTCAGAAAAATCTTTAATTCTTTCACAAACTAAAACTCTTTTCTAAACTATCTCAAAAATGTAAATCGTTAATTCTATAAAATTTTGCATTATTTCACTAGTTATTGAGATTGAATTCTCAAAAAAATTTTGGATGGTTATGAATTTATTTTCCTAATTATCCTAAAGGTTTAAATGCAGTTTTGGTCCCCTATAATAGGGATAATTTCACTAGCGATCCCTCTTATATTTTGAGTGTCAATATTAGTTCTCGTCCTTTTTTTTCTAGCAGATTTAGTCAATTTTTAAGAAAAAAATTTAGAAGATAACGAATTAACTCATTTGATCGCTAATCAAACCTAATTTTTTCTTTAAAATGATTTGTACCATGATATTTTCAAACCATTTTATGACTCGGTTCCTCATGAATATTAATTTTTTCTTCAAAATGATTTGTACCGTGATGTTTTCAAACCATTTTATGACTCAGTTTCTCATGAATTTTCAACCCATCATGAGGAACCGAGTCATAAAATGGTTTGAAAACAACATAGTACAAATTATTTTGAAGAAAAAATTAGATTTGACTAGCGATCAAATGAATTAATTTGTTATCTTCAAAACTTTTTGGTAAAAAAGGACTAAATCGGCTAAAAAAAGGATGGAGACTAATAATATTGTCTAAATTGGAACTATCCCTATTATTGTGGACCAAACCTGCATTTGAGTTTATCCTAAAATATATAATATTTGGCATGAAAGTAACTAATGTGATTTAAAAGAAAAAAACATAGAGAATGTCAGAATTGGCGAACCCTAACACTGGGCATGACTGGAACTTGACCCCGGCGCCGACTTGCATGAACGGAATTTTCCGGCACTCCAACAAGTAATGATAGGGTTGACTGTTGATGGAAGGTATTCGAAGCGAAGGAGGGAGGGTGAGTAGCCAGACCCACAGACTGAAGGTGATGGGGTTTCCCTGCAAAAAGAGGAGTGTCAAGTTGTAAAGCCTGCTGGGACAACTTTCAGGGATATGTTGAATAAAGCTAAGGCCCAAGTGGTTTTGGGGGAGGATGATGATTTGGAGTTTATTGTTGGCGGTGGTGAAGGCGAGGACCCTGATGCTGTGAGAGGGATATCATTATGTATAGGCAAATTTTGTCCTATTGATTATCTGTAAACTTCATTCATGGATTACAAGATTAAGGGGTCAATCCTGTTTTTTTTTCTAGATCGGATGATCACGTCACTAGAATAAAACAATTAATTGGATTATTAGTTAGCCCTACCTAATTGTTACAACAAGTCGATTGGATTTCTCTAACTGATAGTTAATCTAGCCTGATTCGGTCTAAATTGTCTATCCCTTTGCCATATTTCTAACTGCCTCCCAGATCTTACCTACCCATAGCGATTTAAGGCAACATACACCATATGTAGTCTAGATCCCATGATTAAAACTGAAACAAAGGCATAATCAATCAACCACTGTGAAAATCGACCATGAATAACAAGAAAACAAGCAAACCGTAATAAATTAAATACCAAAATAAACATTAGAACACCAAATTCAAGGTTACTCCTCATTTGTGGGTGAGAAGACCCAAACCCTGCACCCCTAATGATAATTTGATGAAGATCCATCATAAAATTCATGAATCTCATAATCTACAGCAAATTTCCACCCTCTTTACACTTTGATTGGGTGAAATCCCCAAAATTTAACTAAAAACCTATCATTGTAAGAAAATGTGTAAAGTAGGTGTTTCCTAAAGAGCTACTCTATCTAGTTTCTCACCCTAAAAACTAATATAAAATGTTTTCCATGTGCATACTCTCGATCTTTGTGTGTTGTCTCCGTCAAAATTGAAGTCAAATAATTTAATTCCACTTTCGTACGCAACAACTGTCAGGGTATTATCGTTCGTTTGTCAGAGTTGGAGGATCACGACGCTTTGAGAGCTCGCGCTAGGTCGCCACCTACAGACTGCGACCCTTAGCTACCTCGTCTTAAGTCATGAAGTCTAGCCAAAAATGATCATGACACACTATTGGCTCACGGTGTGTCATGCCTTCATGCTTATATTTGTCTTTTCTTCTTCTTCTTCTCCCTTTTTGCTCTTTTTTGCTCTCTTTTTCTCCTCCAAATCTCTAATGTTTCTTCCAATTCATCATCCACATCTTCAAATCTACAATTCACACAATTCATGCCATAAGCTAACAATTAAACCACATTTATATTGATATCTATACAAATGTTGGCAAGAAATGTAATGAAATGTAATAAAAAGGATATAAAATTGATTCACATCAAAACTCCATTATTGAAGCTGTTGGGTTTGATCACTAAAGGTTTGCTTGTATTTAATTATTTCTCAGTTTATATGTCGATTAAATATTTTAGTTAAACTGTTTGTATGTTTTACATATATTGTCCATTTATATTATGTAATTAGATGATGAGGTGTCTAGTGTGACACAGTAGATCTCATCATTGGTTAAAAGACATAATATATAAATGAAGATCATCACTGAGACGGTTTTGGACACACTGTCAGTTTAAGTTATTATTGATTCAGAAATTGGTTTCTCTAAACTAATTGAATCATATAGATATGCCCGACGCATATTGAACTTGACCATTTAGGATGAATTGTCTTATACTGATTTGATAGACTATTTAATCCTAATATTCTATCTCTTAATCCTTATACTCGAGCAGGCATGAGATTAGACATACTGTACTTTGATCTGCCAAAGAGTGAGGTCACTTGAAGCCAATAGTCTCGGTAGGTTAGGTGCGCGTGTTTAGTTGCTTGGTGTGTTGTTGCTTGTCAAAAGGAAAGCATGTACCGGTGCATCCGGGGTGATGGTGCTCCCGATATGAGCTCGTTGTGTTTATTATACTAAACCCGACTGGTAAACTTATGTCCGGTATATTAAAAACGTCGAGTGGTACTAGTCTCGGATTATAAGAAGTTAATTAATTAATTTATCAGTAAATTAATAAATTAACGAGTACTATATCTTTGATGTGAGGAGATTAAAGAATAATTAATTTTGTTGTTCCGGAAGCAATTCTGGTGTATGCTAGTAGTGCCATAATTAATCTATTAGTGGTACGATTAATTATGTAGTGGATTAATTGATAAAGTATAATTAATTATTTAATTAATTATTTCTAAGGGTTAATTAAGTAATTAACAAAGTGAAATTAATTAATTAATTAATTAATTAAGTCTTAAAGTTTAATTAAAATTAGAAAATTATAGAGATTAGGAAATCTATTTGGATTTGAAAATCCTATTAGATTTGGATCCTAATTGGATTTGGAAACTAATTAGAAATCCTAAACCCATTAGGAACGCCAATCCAAAACCAACTTGGGGTCTCCTTTGTAACTCTATAAATATCAAGAGATTAGCAATTCATAACACACAATTCATAAGGTTTCAAGAAAATAAAACTAGAGAGAAATTAAATATTTCTTTCTCAAAGTCGGATTTTTCTTCCTCTGTGCAGTGGCTCGATTCCCAAGGTGCGGTGGCGGCGCGTAGAGGCGGACGGCCACGCGTGGAGTTCACGCGCGAGCAGCGGCATTGGTCGGATTTTTTGGGCGGGTTTTTGTGGTGATTGCTGGTCAATTGCTCATTAGTTCATTGCCCACACAACGTACAATCAAGTATTGAGTCATACAAGAGAATCACCTAAGTACACGCTTCAAGGGGTAATTGTTAAACTTCCGCTTTTATTAAAAATTTATTGTTGCGTGACAAATAGAATAAGTACAAGCTAAGAACCTGCACAATAGTATTTGTGCTAGAGTTTAGGCCTGGTCAAGAATTCTGATTCTGGAATGCGTACCACGAAAGTGAATTTTTTACCAGGCCCCGACAGTTATTCTTTCAATTGGTATCAGAGCTGTGGTTTTGGTTTTGTGGTTGTTCGATTTGTTACATGGTTTTGATTGCAGGTGGTTTAGAAATCCCGGCTATTATGGTTGCGCTTGTATGTTTTAATTAAACACCAGGACATGTCTGGGTTGTTTTTTTATGAATGCTTATAATAGTAAAACCACGTGCTGGAAGCCGGTAGGATTAGAATAAATCTGTAGTAGGATTTTTTCTATGTAATTTTGATTTTATTTTCCTAGAAGCCTTGTAGTAGGAAAGTTTTATGTAATCGAAGACGTTATAATGGACGACTTGAATTCGTGGGTTTTGGTTTATCGTTAATTCGTAAAAAACCAAGAAAACCTAGAACGAATTGCAAGAAGACCAAATAACATAGTGGGAGCTGGATAGAAGACTCAGGAACCAAACGGAGCAGGCGGGCCTGGCAAAAATTTTGTCGGCAGAGACCACCGGCAGTGGTAGCACCGCTGCGTGAAGCAAGCGCTGGTGCAGCTCCACAAGTTTGCAGTGCAAAGTGCACCAGCGCGTGCACAGGCCCAGCAATGGCTGTGCGCACAGCACGCGTAGCCTGACTTGTTTTTCATTTTTTTGAAGTGTTTTCCGAGATTTTTTTTCAAAACTCAATCCTTCGAGTGGCGTGACAGGACACGAGATCAAGGCAGCAGATAGAAGCAATTAAAACCACAATAGTCAGGAAATTTATTTTACTCCTTTATTTCCTGTATTTACAGTTTTAATTATATGCTTTAATTTTTATGTTGTATTTTAGATGCATGATTTAATGCATGTTGGTTTTATGTTTGCATATAACTTAGGATTAGTTAATTGCATGTTAAAATCGGAAAAACCCTCATTTCATAAATCTAAGTGGGAGCGGGTTGGTTAATATTCCATAGCCTCCATTAGAATTCATATGTGATGTGGGTAAACTTGCGCGTTGGCATTAGGGTCTTCCTCCATATCGAATGAGTTGAACCATAAGATCACTAGTTTATGAATTTTTAAGTAAGATGACTAGAGTAAGTTGTGTTGGGTTTAAATACTAAAACTTTGCTTGTATTAAACTATTTCCCAGTTTTATATATCGATTAAATATTTTAAATTGTTTATATGTTTTTACATATGTCGTCCATTTATATTATGCAATTAGATGATGAGGTGTCTGGTGCGACACATTAGATCTCATCAATTGGTAAAAAGACATAATATATAAATGAGGTTCGTAACCGAGACAGTTTTGGACACACTGTCAGTTTAGGTTATTATGTGATTCAAAAATTGGTTTGTCTAAACTGTTTGAATCATATAGATATGCCTGGGGCATATTGAACTTGACAATTTAGCATGAATTGTCTTGTACTGATTTAATAGACAATTCACTCCTAGGATTCTATCTCTAAATCCCTAGACTTGAGCAGGCATGAGGATTAGGCATAGTGTACTTTCATCTGCCAAAGAGTGAGGTCATTTGTGGCCAATAGTCTCAGTAGGTTGGGTGCGCGTGTTTAGTTGCTTGGTGTGTTGTTGCTTGTCGAAAGGAAACCATGTACCGGTGCGTCCGGGGTGATGGTGCTCCAGAGATGAGCTCGTTATGTTTATTATACTAAACCCAGCTGGTGGACTTATGTCTGATATGGTAAAAAGGTCGAGTGGTACTAATCTTGGATTATAAGAAGTTAATTAAATAATTTATCAGTAAATTAATAAATTAACGAGCACTATATCTTTGATGTGGGGAGATTAAAGAATAATTAATTTAGTTGTTCCAGAAGCAATTCTGGTGTAGGATTGTAGTGCTTTAATTAATCCGTTAGTGGTACAATTAATTATGTATTGGGTAATTGCCAAAGGTAGATTTAATTTTAATTCATCATTGCGTCAATTGATTGTGAATCAGACCAGGAACTGGATTGAGGATAAGTGAATCCTTGTGTCAGTTGGTTGTGAATCGACCAGGAACTGAATTAAGGATAAGTGAATCATTGTGTCAGTTGGATGTGAATCAGTCCAGGAACAGGATTGAAGCAAAACACAAACCCAATAGGAAGACCAATTCTAAACCAACTTGGGGTTTCTCTTGTAACTCTATAAATAGACAAAGAGAGTTGGCAATTAGAACACAATTCACAAGTTTCATAATTTTTGAAACTAGAGAGAGAAAGCTAGAGAGAGAAAAGAAAGAGAAAATCCTTCAAGCTCTATTCTACCTCGAGATTCGTGCGTATCAACCGGCAGGCGACGACCTGATTTTCCTATTAGCCGACACATGAAGTCGGTGAAGCGGCGGAAGTTTCCTCCTGTTGGCGGCGTGTGTGGACACGCGCGGTGGTAAGTGGCGGCGGAGCTTTTTCTAGTGGCCCTGGCTGAAATTTTTTGGCGATTTTGGTGTTCTTTCAAATTGCTAATTCGATTGGTTCGTTGGTTTGTTGCCCACACAACGTACGAACTTGTCTTGAGCCATACAAGCGATCACCTAAGTACTCCTTCAAGAGGTAATTCTTAAACTTCCGATTTAATTAAGAATTTATTGTTGCTTCAAAAATCGAACAAGTAGAAGCTAAGATCCTACGCAATGTTATTTCAAGCAATGATTGGAATAGCGATTGTCCTAGAGTCTAGGCCTGGTCAAGAGTTCCGATTCTGGAATGCGTAGCACAAAAGTGAATTTTTGACCGGGCCCAGGCAGATAATCTTTCAAGGTGAAATTGGAAAAATGTGATACCCTCTCCATCTGAGGCGCACTATTCTAAGGAAATAAACTCAAAAGTCATGTAATGGCACACACGTAGTGTACGATTTGTAGTATTCCTCCCCTCGAGGTTATGCTGCTTATGTGTACGACTAAAAGCACTGGCTATTAGGTACATTGATCAATAGATTGTTCGGTCAGATAGTGTAGTTAATGAACATAGTTCTTCTCAAACGAATATGGGTTAGCGTAAACGTCCACACTATCGTGGCTTGCGAAAATCCCGGTGAATGAGATGTCGGTGGATTTAATTATTGTTTGAGGGATGTCAATAATTGTAGAATTTTATTTTTGAAATTCTTGTACTGAAACATTGTCTGTTTATTTATTTATAGTATTCGATATGACATTTAATCTGTTAGCTACAATATTGAAAACAACAAATTAACTGGTCTGAATTATGTCAATTGGAGACGAAACTTGGACACTGTCCTAAAGGCTGAGAGCACTCACATAAAAAATCATGTCATTGACATGATTGGAAACATAAAAAAGGTTGAGATAGTGGGAGGCAAAATCGATGGTGAAACCAAAGTCGATATTGTCCTCCAGAACTTGTCTTAAAGCTTTGAACAGTTTCGGTTGAACTACAACATGAATCAAATGTTGTGTACTTCATCCGAGCTCTTGGCAGAGTTGGTGGTGGCTGAAAGCCTTTTTCAATAGAAGAAGCGAGTTTTAGTCACAGTCAAAACTTCAAAATCTTCTTCTGAGCCTGAGGCTGGAAAGAAAAAGAGAAAGCTCAAGGGAACGGCTCAAAAGGCTTGAATTGCGCCTAAGCTGGAGAATGCAATGAAGAAGTCGAAAGGCATGTGCTTCAAATACAATCAGACGAGACATTAAAAATTAGATTGTCTAAAGCTCAAAAGTATGACATTTTCTGCCTTAATTACTGAGACATGTTTAGTGGTGATTCGCACAGATACTTGGTGTGTGGATTCAGACACCACTGACCATGTTTGTAATTCTTTGCACGGGTTTCAAATAATTCGGAAGCTGAGAGAAGGCAAGCTTCAAGTCTACTTAGGCGACACTACAAAAGTGTCAGTAGAAGCAGTGGGGTAGTCAACCTAATTTTTGAAAATAGTAGGCTAGATTTACATAATTGTCTTTATGTACCGAGTTTTAGAAAGAACCTTATTTCGGTTTCTAAACTCTTAAAGAATGGTTACAAGTTTATTTTTTCTAATAAGTCTATTGTTGTTAGAAAATATGGAAAACTTGTTTATTCTGGTTCAATAGTAGACAATTTGTTTTAGGTTAAATCAAAATCCCCTGTTGTGCAAAACACAGAACTAAATGGCGCATCATATAACCTAAACAAAAGAAAAAACCTTTTAAAATAAATCAAACCTATCTTTGGCATCTCAAGATAGGTCATATAAACCTTAGTAGGATTCAGAGGTTAGTCAATGATGGACCTTTAAGTTCATTAGAGATTGACAGCTATTCAACCTGCGAATCTTGCTTGGAGGGTAAGATG
The DNA here is from genome assembly GCA_030378225.1 of Knoxia roxburghii. Taxonomy (NCBI): domain Eukaryota; kingdom Viridiplantae; phylum Streptophyta; class Magnoliopsida; order Gentianales; family Rubiaceae; genus Knoxia; species Knoxia roxburghii. The sequence continues at coordinate 34,148,528 of CM059415.1, read as the reverse complement.
ACCAAGAGACCTTTTAAAGCAAAAGGTTATAGAGCCAAAGAAGTATTAGAGTTGATTCACTCTGACTTGTGTGGTCTGATTTTGGTCAAAGCACGATGTTGGTTTGAGTATTTTGTGACTTTCACAGATGATTACTCAAGTACGGATACATTTACCTAATGCGCTATAAGTCCGAATGCTTTAGTAAATTCAAATAGTATCGGGCAGATGTGGAGAAAAATCACGATAAAAGTATCAAGACACTAAGATCAGATCGTGGTAGAGAGTATCTATCCCACGAATTTTGAGAATACCTCAGTGAGGTCAGAATTCAGTCTCAATTGTCTGTAACTGGCACACCGCAGCACAATGGTGTAGCAGAAAGAATAAACAGAACTCTTATGGAAATAGTTAGGTCAATGATGAGCTATAGTTATTTGCCTAGTTTATTATGGGAATATGCCTTTGAAATTGCAATGTACATTCTAAATCTTGTACTATTTAAAACCGTGTCTTCAACCCCTACAGAGTTGTGGAACGGGCATAAGCTCAGTCTGAGACATCTCAGAATTTAGGGTTGTCCAGCACACGTGCTTAAGTCAGATATGGCTAAGTTAGATGCAAGAACAGAAGTAATGTTGTTTGTAGTGTTGGAGTTAAATACATAAGCTATGCTTGTGTAGTACTTTTTCCCAGTTAATATATCAATTTATGTTTTGGTTCTATTTTGTTGTGCATTAATTGTCCACTTATATTATGTAGTTAGATGATGAGGTGTCTTGTGTGACACAGTAGATCTCATCATTGGTTAAAAGACATAATATATAAATGAGGTTCGTAACCGAGACAGCTTTGGACAAACTATCGGTTTAGGTTATTATGTGATTCGCATAATTGGTTTGTCTAAACTAATTGAATCATATAGATATGCTCGGGGCATATTGAACATGACCAATAGGAATGATTTGTCTTGTACTTATTTAATAGACAAATCGTTCTTGGTATTCTATCTCTTAATCCCTAGACTAGAGCGGGCATAAGGATTAGACATAGTGTCTTTGATCTGCCAATGGGTGAGGTCAATTGTGGCCAATAGTCTCGGTAGGTTGGGTGCGCATGTTTAGTTGCTTGGTGTGCTGCTGCTTGTCGAAAGGAAACCATGTACCGGTGCATCCGGGGTGATGGTTCTCCCGAGATGAGCTCGTAAAGTTTATTATACTAAACCCGACCGGTGGACTTATGTCCGGTATAGTAAAAAGGTCGAGTGGTACTAGTCTCAAAATTAAAGAGGTTAATTAATTAATTTATCAGTAAATTAATATATTAACGAGCACTATATCTTTGATGTGGGGAGATTATGAATATAAATTAATTATGTTGTACCGGAAGCAATTCTGGTGTAGGATGGTAGTGCCAAAATTAATCCGTTAGTGGTACGATTAATTTTGTAATGGGTTAATTAAATAGGTAGAGTTAATTAATTGATTAATTATTCTTAAGGGTTAATTGAATAATTAACAAAGTGGAATTGTTTAATTAATTAATTAAATCTTAAGTTTCAATTAGGGTTAATTGTACTTTATTTTTATGCTGTATTTTAGATGCATGATTTTAAAGCATGATGGTTTTATGGTTGCACATAACTTAGGGTTAGTTAATTGCATGTTAAAACCGGAAAAACCCTCAATTTAGAAATCTAAGTGGGAACAGGTTAGTTTAATGTCCCCATAGCCACCATTACGATTTCATATGTGATGTGGATGGGCTTGCGCGTTGGCATTAGGGTCTTCCTCTATTCGGATGAGTCCAACCGCGAGATCTCTTGATTATGAATTTCTGATTAAGATGACTAGAGTAAGTTTAACCAGGAGAAATGCGACACTCTCTCCATCTAAGGTGCACTATCCTGAGGTAACAAACTCAAAAGTCACGTAATGGCACACACTTGGTGTACGATCTGCAGTATTCCTCCCTCGAGATTACGCTGCTTTTTTGTATGGATGAAAGTACCGACTATTAGCTACATTGATCAATAGATCATTTGGTCAGATAGTGTAGTTAATGAACTTGGTTCTTCTCAAACGAATGTGGGTTAGTGTAAACATCCATACTGCGTGGCTTGCGACAATCCCAGTGAATGAGATGTTGGTGGATTAAGATTATTGTTTTGAGGGAAGTCAATAATTATTAGAATTTTGTTTTTTTTTTAAATTCTAGATTAGATAACTAAAACATTGTCTGTTTAATTACAGTTTTTGATATGACATTCAACTCCTTAGCTACTATATTGAAAAACAGCAAGTTAACTGGACCTAATTATGTCGATTAGAGTCGTAACTTGGACATTGTCGTTATGGCTGAGGGCACTCCTGTCAGAGATCATGTCATTGACGTGATTAGTAACATCAACAAGGTTGACGTAGTGGGAGGCGAAATCGTTGGTGAAACCAAAGTCGATATTGTCCTCTGGAGCTTGTCTCTAAGTTATGAGTAGATTCGGTTGAACTACAACATAAGTAAGATGTTGTGTACTTCATCCGAGCTCTTGGTAGGGTTGGTGGCAACTAAAAGTCTTTTTTAAGCGAAAAAGCGAGTTTTAGTCGCAGTCAAAGCTTTAGAATCTTCTTCTAAGCCTGAGGCTGGAAAGAAGAAGAGAAAGTTCGAGGAAATAGCTCAAAAGGCTCGGTTTGTGCCTAAGCCAGATATTGCAAAGAAGAAGTCGAAAGACAAGTGCTTCAAGTGCAATAAGATTGGACATTGGAAATCGGATTGTACAAAGCTTATAAGTATGATAGTTTCTGTCTTAATTACTGAGACATGTTTAGAGGCGATTCTCACAGATACTTGGTGGGTGGATTCAGGTGCCACTGACTATGTTTGTAATTCTTTGCAAGGGTTCCAAGTAACACGGAAGCTTAGAGAAGGCGAATTGGATATCTACTTGGGCGACACTACAAGAGTGTCAATAGAAGCAGTGAGAGTAGTTACTTTGAATTTCGAAAATTCTAGTTTAGAGTTAGTTAATTGTCTTTATGTACTGAGTTTTAAAAAGATCCTTATTTCGGTTTCTAAAATCTTAAAGAACAGTTATAAATTTATTTTTTCTGATGAGTCTATATTTATTAGAAGAAATGAAAAACTTATTTGTTCTGGTTCATTGGCTGACAATTTGTTTGTGGTGAACTCTAATTCCCCTGTTGTGCAAAACATAAAAACAGATAGCTCTTTATCTAACATTAATAAGAGGAGGAAACCTTCTGAAATGAATCAAACTTATCTTTGGCATCTTAGGCTAGGTCATATAAACCTTAGTAGGATTCAGAGGTTGGTTAATGATGGACTTTTAGGTTCATTAGAGATTGACAGTTATTCAACCTGCGAATCTTGCTTGGAGGGTAAGATGACCAAGAGACCTTTTAAAGCAAAAGGTTATAGAGCTAAAGAAGTATTAGAGTTAATTCATTCTGACTTGTGTGGACCAATGTCGGTCTAAGCAAAAGGTGGGTTTGAGTATTTCGTGACGTTCACGGATGACTACTCAAGGTACGGGTACATTTACCTAATACGTCACAAGTTCGAGTGCTTTAGCAAGTTCAAAGAGTTTTGGGCAGATGTGAAGAAGCATCATAGTAAGAGTATCAAGACACTACAATCAGTTCATGGTGAGGAGTACCTGTCCCACAAATTTTTAGAATACCTTAGTGATGCTGCAATTCAATCTCAGTTGTCTGAACCTGGCACGCCACAGCAGAACGGTGTAGCAGAAAGAAGGAAACGAACTCTCATGGAGATGGTTAGGTCGATGATAAGCTATAGTGATTTACCGAGTTCGTTCTGGGGATATGCCTTAGAAACAGTGATGTATATTCTTAATCTTGTACCATCTAAAACTGTGTCTTCAACCCCAATAGAGTTGTGGAACGGGCGCAAGCCCAGCCTAAGACATCTCAGAGCTTGGGGTTGCCCTACACATGTGCTTAAGGCAGATGCGGCTAAGTTAGATATGAGAACTGAGTTAATGCTGTTTGTAGGATATCCTAGGGGAAGGAAAGGTTGTTTGTTTTATAGTCCTAAAGATCAGAAGGTGGTGGTTAGTACAAATGCTATATTTTTAGAAGAAGACTATATTCTAGATCACAAGCCCAAGAGTAAAATAGTACTAGAAGAGCTTATGAGACAAACTACTAATCCTGATGCACCAGCACAAGTAGATACACCACACACTGCACATGAGATCACAGATGATGCGCCTACACAGGTGGTGCCTCGTCGTAGTGAGAGGGTTGTAAGATAGCTCGATAGGTTCATTGGCGTGGGAGAGGCCTCAGACCTAGTCCCAGGCGCGCCTGAACCTGACCTGGTTAACTACAATAAGATTCTCCGAGATAAAGATGTAGAATCTTAGCGTAAGGCAATGATATTCGAGATGGGGTCAATAGACCACAATCAAGTCTGAGAGCTGCTGGACCTGCCTGATGGGTTTAAGCCTATTGGATGCAAGTGGGTCTATAAAAGTAAGAGAGGACCTGACGGAAAAGTGGAAACCTTTAAAGCTAGGTTGGTGACGAAGGGGTATACTCAGAAAGAGGGAATCGATTATGAGGAAACCTTCTCACCGGTAGCCATGCTTAAGTCGATCCAGATTCTCTTGGCAATAGCTGCTCATTTAGATTATGAGATATGACATATGGATATCAAGACAGCTTTCTTAAATGGAAGTCTTGAGGAAACCATCTTCATGCAGCAACCAGATGGATTCGTTGAAAAAGGCCAAGAGTATAAGGTTTGCAGGCTTAAGAGGTTCATTTATGGACATAAGCAGGCATCCAGATCTTGGAACATCCGGTTTAATGAGGTAATCTAGTCATACGGATTTACTCAGTTTCCGAATGAGCAATGTGTGTACCGAAGACGTGATGGAAACTCTGTGGTGTTTTTTGTACTTTACGTAGATGACATTCTATTGATTGGGAACAACAAGAAAGTGTTATCAGACGTAAAGGCATGGCTGTCCAAGCAGTTTGATATGAAGGACTTAAGGGAAGTGAGACATATCCTTGGGATCAAGATAGTTTGAGATCGTAGGAAACGTTCGTTAATGCTCTCCCAAACTTCATACATAGATATGATTCTGGCCCGTTTTAACATGCAGAACTCCAAGAAAGGTTTTCTACCTTTCAGACACGGAGTGTATCTGTCAAAATAACAGTCTCCCAAAACTGTTGAGGAGATGGAGGCCATGAAGACAGTTCCTTATGCTTCGGCAGTAGGAAGTCTCATGTATGCCATGTTATGTACGAGGCCTGATATCTGTTATACCATTGGCATAGTAAGCAGATATCAGAGTAACCCCGGAAAAGCTCATTGGGAGGCAGTAAATTCATTCTCAAGTATTTGCGTAGAACGAGAGACCAAGTGTTGGTTTATCAGGCGCCTGAGCTGGTACCCGAAGGTTACACAGATTCAGATTTCCAAGGCGACAGGGACAAGAGCAAGTCTATCTCAGGGTATGTGTTTACTCTAGGAGGTGGACCCATAGTTTGGCGGAGTGTCAAGCAGAGATGTGTTGCGGACTCTACCATGAAGGCTAAATACGTTGCCGCATCAGAGGCAGTGAAAGAAGCAGTATGGCTCAAGAACTTCCTAGTGGACTTAGATGTGATTCCTGATTTGCAGAAGTCTATCACGGTGTATTGTGATAACAACGGTGCAGTAGCAGACTCGAAGGAACCACGAGCCCACAAGGTGAGTAAACATATACAGTGCAAGTACCACCTGATACGAGATATCATAAAGAGAGAAGACGTGGTCGTGGCTAAGATATCATCAGAAGATAACCTTGCAGATCCGTTCATGAATATATTGACTTCAAAAGTCTTTAAGGCTAACGTGGAGGGCATGGGAATCAGATACTTAGGAGAGCCATGACAATTTTTCTAGATATATAGTAGCAGATTATATAGGAGTTGAATGTAGATGTATACTTAAAGCACAACTTAAGTATTAGTGGGAGATTGTTGGAGTTGAATATATAAGCTATACTTGTGTAGTACTTTTTCCCAGTTAATATATCGATTTATGTTTTGGTTATATTTTGTTGTGGATTAATTGCCCACTTATATTATGTAGTTAGATGATGAAGTGTCTTGTGTGACACAGTAGATCTCATCATTGGTTAAAAGACATAATATATAAATGAGGTTCGTAGCCGAGACAGCTTTGGACAAACTGTCGGTTTAGGTTATTATGTGATTCGTATAATTGGTTTGTCTAAACTAATTGAATCATATAGATATGCCTGGGACGTATTGAACATGACCAATAGGAATGATCTGTCTTGTACTGATTTAATAGACAAATCATTCTTGGTATTCTATCTCTTAATCCCTAGACTCGAGTGGGCATGAGGATTAGACATAGTGTACTTTAATATGCCAATGGGTGAGGTCAATTGTGGCCAATAGTCTCGGTAGGTTGGGTGCGCGTGTTTAATTGGTTGGTGTACTGCTGCTTGTCAAAAGGAAATCATGTATCGGTGCATTCGGGGTGATGGTGCTCCCGAGATGAACTCGTAAATTTTATTATACTAAAATCGGTCGGTGGACTTATGTCCGGTATAGTAAAAAGGTCGAGTGGTACTAGTCTCAGAATTAAAGAGGTTAATTAATTAATTTATTAGTAAATTAATATATTAATGAGCACTATATCTTTGATGTGGGGAGATTATGAATGTAAATTAATTAAGTTGTTCCGGAAGCAATTCTGGTATAGGATGGTAGTGTCAAAATTAATCCGTTAGTGGTACGATTAATTTTGTAATGGGTTAATTGAATAGGTATAATTAATTAATTGATTAATTATTCCTAAGGGTTAATTGAGTAATTAACAAAGTGGAATTATTTAATTAATTAATTAGTTAAATCTTAAGTTTCAATTATAATTAGGAAATCCTATAGATTATGAAATCTAGTATGATTTGGTTTATCCTATCAGATTAGTTACCTAATTGGATTTGGAAACTAATTAATTACCTAAACCCATTTGGAAGACCAATCCTAAACCAACTTGGGTCTTTCTTGTAACTCTATATATAGACAAGGGATTAGCTATTTCACATATACAATTCATAAATTTTCAAGACAAGAAAACTTAGAGAGAGAAAGTCCTAGAGAGAAAATTTTCTCTCTTAAAGTCAGATTTCCAAAGCTTTATAGCTGCCGAAATTCTTCTTGATTTTTGGCAGCAATACGTGAAGCTTTCTCTCTCTCTCTCTCTCTCTCTCTCTCCGGGCGGTGCGTGGATTATACGCGCCAGGTGCAGGAGTGCTGGAATTTTCTGGCAGGTGGATTGTGGTGATTAGTTGATCAAATTGCTGGTTAGATTGCTGCCCACACAGCATACAAGCAAAGTCTTGAGGCATACAAGAGAATCACCTGAGTGTACGCTTCAATAGGTAATTCTTATGTTTTCGCTTAATTAAAAATTTTTGTTCCGTGATAAATCGAATAAGTGTAAACCCAGATCCTGCGTAATGTTATTTCAAAAGGGTTGGAATAGCAAGTGTGCTAGCGTCTAGGTCTGGCCAGAGATTTTGATTCTGGAATGCATAGCACAAAAGTGATTTTCTGGCTAGGCCCAGACAGATAATCTTTGATGTAGGATATCCTAGAGGAACGAAAGGTAGTCAGTTCTATAGTCCTAAAGATCAGAAGGTGATAGTTAGCACTAATGCAAATTTTTAAAGGAAGACTATATTCTAGATCACAAACCCAAGAGTTAGATAGTACTAGAAGAACATAGAAAGAAATCTGATAATCCTGATGCACCAGCACAAGTAAATACATCATACACACAAGATATCACAGATAATGCGCCTACACAGGTGGTGCCTCATCGTAGTGGGAGGGTTGTAAGACAACCCGAGAGGTTCATTGGCATGGGAGAGGCGTCTGACTTTATAAAAGGCACGCCTAAACCGGATCCCATGAACTACAATGAGGCTTTCTGAGATAAAAATACAGAATCTTGGCAAAAAGCCGATATGGGGTCGATGGACCACAATCAAGTCTGGGAGCTTGTGGACCTACCTAATGGTTTCAAACCCATTGGATGTAAGTGGGTCTACAAAAGCAAGAGAGAACCTGACGGAAAGGTTGAAACCTTTAAAGTGAAAGATTATCTGCCCGGGCCCGGTCAAAAATTCACTTTCGTGCTATGCATTCCAGAATCAGAATCTTTGACTAGGCATAGACTCTAGCACTTCCAACCCTTGCTTGAAATAACATTGCGCAGGATCTTGGTTTGCACTTATTCGATTTTTCACGCAACAAAATATTTCTAATTAAACCAGAGTCATAGAAAGTACCTCTTGAAGCGTATTACTCAGGTGATCGCTTGTATGACTCAAGACTTTTATCGTATGTTATGGGGTAACAATTTAACGAGTAATTGATCAGCAAATCACCACAATCCACTCGCCAAAAAAATTCTGCAGCTCGTTGCTGCTTGAATACCAACCGCTGCCACCACCAGATTTTTCTTGCCGTCTCCGTCAGAATTAATTCACCACTGGCCGCCGCTTCTAGCAAAATCCAGCCACCTAAGAAAATAATTTGCAAAGGAGAAATTTTTTTCTCTCTCTAAATTTTCTTTCTCTAGTTTTCTTGTCTTGAAAACTTATGAATTGTGTATCATAGAATTGCTAATCCCTTGCCTATATATAAAGCTACAAGAGAGACCCCAAGTTGGTTTAGGATTGGTCTTCCTAATGGGTTTATGTAATTAATTAGTTTCCAAATTCAATTTGGTAACTAATCTAATAGGATAATCTAAATCCAATTAGATTTCCTAATCTCTAGGATTTCCTAATTCTAATTGAAACATAAGAATTAATTAATTAATTAATTAATTAAATAATTCCACTTTGTTAAATACTTAATTAACCCTTATGAATAATTAATTTATTAATTAATTCTACTTATTCAATTAACCCACTACAAAATTAATCGTACCACTAACGGATTAATTTTGGCACTACCATCCTACACCAGAATTGCTTCCGGAACAACTAAATTAATTTATTTTTAATCTCCTCAAATCAAAGATTTAGTGCTCGTTAATTTATCAATTTACTGATAAATTAATTAATTAACTTCCTTGTTTCCGAGACTAATACCACTCGACCTTTTTACTATACCGGACATAAGTCCACCAGTTGGGTTTAGTATAATAAACGTAACGAGCTCATATCGGGAGCACCATCACCCCGGAACCACCAATACATGGTTTCCTTTCTACAAGCAGCAGCACACGAAGTAACTAAACATGCGCACCCAACCCACCGACACTATTAGCCACAATTGACCTCACCCATTGGTAGATCAAAGTACACTATGTCTAATCCTCATGCCCGCTAAAGTCAAGGGATTAAGAGATAGAATACTAAGAACGAATTGTCTATTAAATCAGTATAAGACAAATCATTCTAAAAGGTCAAGTTTAATATGCCCTGGGCATATCTATATGATTCAATTAGTTTAGACAAACCAATTATCTGAATAATATAATAACCTAAACTGACAGCGTGTCCACTACTGTCTGGGTTACTAACCTCATTTATATATTATGTCTTTTAACCAATGATGAGATCTACTGTATCACACCAGACACCTCATCATCTAACTACATAATATAAATGGACTAAACATGCACAACATATAAACCAAAACATTAAATCGATATATTAACTGAAAAAAGTATAATACAAGTATAGCTTATGTATTCAAACCTAAAATAAAGCTAGGCTTGTGGCGAAGGGGTATACTCAGAAAAAGGGAATCGATTATGAGAAAACCTTCTCCTTGGTAGCTATGCTTAAGTCAATCCGAATTCTCTTGGCCATAGCTGCATATTATGAGATATGGCAGATGTTGGTGTATGTGCCCTTTTAAGGGCTATATAGACATTTGTCATTTGATTGATGATTTATCAGATGAGTTAATTTCATGGATATAATATTCTTGTGCATATTTGAAATTCATAAAATCGATCCACCAAAAGAAACACTTTATGGATTAATTAGATAATGAGTGATTCTCTTGAATAGTACTCGTACGAGGATCCTTAGACCAGAAATCACTACATGGTCTTAGGTGAATTGTAGTGTGCTTTGGCATACGCCTAATGGGGCCATAACAAGTTGCCAAGTATGGGTATGATTGGGTACACTATGAGTCACGCTAAGATATGTAGGTGAAGTGATGGGACTACAAGTCTATTTTAAGTGAGAGATGATATCTTGGCCACTTGATAGTGAACTGAGAAGTGCATGACCATGCCCGAGAAATGATAAGTGTTATGATTAGCTCGAATAGAATTAGTGTCACTAAGAAATTAAGTAAACTTTTAGCTAAATAAGGATGATAGTTCCATGTCTTATGCTAAACGGGATATCAATGTAGAGGACCGTACGTAGTATGCTCAGAAGGTTTTGTTGAATCACCATTCAACCCTCGTTTCTGAATTTGGTTGTCGATATGTCTTGCTAGAGACCACTAATGACTTATGGATTAATTAATTAGATTATCCATTGCCAATTTGGAATATGCCTACAGGATCGCACATAAGACAATTCGATGGCACAGAATTGCCTACACTAAGTATAATTGTTATACTTAGACAAATAGTATGTAATTAAATAGTTTAATTAAATATTATTGAGAAGTTCTGTGGTATTAATTAAGAGTTAATTAAGTACCTATGAACAATTGGGATAGACTGACAAATCAAGGGATCTAATTACAATTGAGGTTCTTGACCCATTAGCTCGATCCATGGGTAAATGGGTTGATCCGTGATTTTGGTAAAAATCCAGTCAGTAAAAATAATATTAATATTAATATTATTTTAATATTAATATTAATATTTTAACTTACTGATTGAGTATCTGACTCTTATATATCTCGGCGATATTGAGTCAGATACTCAATTCAGTTTTGAGGAAAAACGATTTTACCAAAATTAAAAAATGATTCCCGAAATTCTCTCTCGGCAGATAGGCTAGCACCACTCTTTGAGAACTCCGGTGTTTGAGTGTATAGAATTTCTTCAAAGGAAGAAATTTTGTGTGGTGATCAGCGCAATCAGAGCAAAAGAATTGGACTAACATCAACCAATGATCCAGGCGCGGTAACCAATTATACTACAAGGGTAAGTTTTAGAAGCTTTAAACGTAGGATTTAATAAACACTAAACAAATAATTAGGCTTTTTCCGCTGCGATTTTGAAAACTATGCCTACTCGATCCCAATAAGTTAAATCAAAGCCATGCTATTTTTTTAGTTTTAGAATTGAAAAAAACAAACAAATGGTTTGTTTTTCCAAGAAATTTTTTTTTTCTTTTCGATTAACCTGAAAAATTGGTTTCAAAATTTTCCCCTTGGAGACCATGCCGGAAGAGTTCCGACGACGTTTGGCCACTTGGAAAAATTTTTGGAAATTGGATTTTGGGTTTTCTGGTTTTCGTTTTGGGAAAATGGAAGGTTTGTTTTTTTGTTTAAGGTTTGGCCAGAAAAGGAAATCTTGATTGTTTGAATTTGACTTTAAAAACCGATTGACATCTGGGTTTTTCGAATATGGGATTTTGTTTTTCCGATTGAAATGTTTTCGAAATTTCTTGCTGGGCTGAATTGGGGTTTATTTCATTGCTGGAAATTGAGTTTTAGTTTTGAAAGTAGCCAGATTTTCAAAACCTTTTTTTTTTCTCATTTTGGTTTTGCCTTGCCGAAAAACCAGGCTCGCCTGAAAGAAGTGTTTGGGCTATCTTGTCTTTCCTCTCATTGGTAATCAAAGAAAGCCTAAATGGTTACAGTTGAACTTCGATTGAAGACGGAGAACAAGCAGCAACGACTGTCGCCGCTGCATCTCTCTTAGTCAGAATGGCCGGAGTTCGCGTTCCTTTTGTTTCGTGAGTTCTTCTATTGGCAGTACTCGTCGGTTGAGGAATCCACGATCGGGAAGGTTGCGAACAGAGGACTCAAATCATCAGAAGAGATGACCGGCGAATGTCACCAGAAATCAAGGAATCCAATGAGGGGTTCGCTGGGGAAGACAACCAGATGGCTGGCGGAAAGGGGTTGAAGCCCTAGGGAGTGAAATTACCAAAATACCCCGCCACAGCCTCAAACCCTAAACTGCCAATATTTTAAAACTTTTAAAATTATAAATTGGCCCCTGCAGTTTTGTTCCTTCTAAACCCTAAGCCTAGAACTTTAGTTTATTACGAAATAGCCCTAAAATTTTTCAGGAAAGGAGTTTTTCTGAATTTTAATTTGGTAAGATTTTAAATTTAATTTTTTTGGATAAAATTAAATTATCTTCTCAAATTTTAATTTTAATTTAATTTGATACGATTTAGTTTTAATTTAGGATAAAATTAAAGATCTTATCAAATTAGAGATAGGATTAAAATTTGATTTAAAATTATTATCCTATCAAAATATTTAAAATTTTAAATTTTTGAAAATTATCTTAATTAGATTAGGATAATTAGAAATTTTTGAAATTTTAAATTTAAAGAATTATCTTAATTAGATTAGAATAATTAGAAATATTTTAAATTTTAAATTCAAATAATTATCTTAATTAGATTAGGATAATTAGAAAATATATGGCTCAGGATACATGAGGATGTTTTACAGTATAATATGTAACAGACAACCCTTCATAAAAAATTTTACCCAGAACATAATACCAAACTGCCCTAAACGCCTAACAATGGCTAAAGCGGGACTTACAACGGCCATATGTTCAACATATAAATTTTATGTTAAGGCCAGTTATACTTATCCAACCTAGGAGTATCCTAACCAATAAACATGATCGATTACATGTTTTAGTATGAACAGTTATCAGCTAACACACAAATAGTTTTAGCCTATAAGGCTAAACATCATTCAAGAAGTTATGAACTTACAGTTCTCGGACTCCGATCTTCAACCGACTAGGGATGTGCCGCCCCCGGGTAATAATGAATTTTATTTACTTTTAAAAGTTTTACAAAAAGAAAAAAAAGAAAGTGCAAAACACATGAGCTACAAGAGAGGGATAGAGAGATGTATACAAAAGCAGAATTCTAAAAGTCGTTTTGCCTTCTCTAAACTAAGCTATCTAATTTATAGAAGGAAAAAGTAAAAAGAACTATTTATGAATAGTTCTTAAAACAAAAAAGTCAAAAAGTGTACAGTAAAAAACCAATTATTTTGGCTGAATTATTAAAGTAAAGTCGGGATTCCCGGATCTTTTTTTTTTTTTTCTTCCATTATTAGGAAAATATCATTATGAACAACAGTCATCTATGTCTTTATTCGCCAGCTTTTCTCTGATTTGAAGAAGATCATTCTCCATTTTTGTTTGTGATTGTTTCTACCAATGTATCCTTGATGGCTTCAAAAATGTCTTCAATACACACCTCATTAGGATCTTGTGCATCTTGCATGTATTCAGATGCCATAGTAGAATCAAATTTTGTTGATCTTTCTTATTCGAATTGAGAAATTAGATCTTTTTTCATTTCTTCCACATAGGCAGCAATGATTTTCTCCTTAGTTATATTTTCTGATCGCATTTTGAATTTTCTCGCTATGTGATCAAAAGGAGATGGAGTGCTAATAACTTCTTTTTGGGTTGCATAAAGACTGTTTTGTCTTTCCATAAAATCAATTGTTTCTTTCCCAAGAATTTCTTTGGTGATGGGATCAATTTTCATCATCTTATCCCAGAACTTTGTATGAAATGTCCGCTGTAATCACGGGATTCCTGTCTTGGTATAACCAATCTCTGGAGCCCATTTCCAAATCCAGGGTATTGAAAATTCAATAAAAAAAAAACATGAGGCTATTCCCTTAATGTATAATTTTATTTTTTGTTTCTTTAAAAGTTTGGGTGAAATTTCCACCTATTTATCAAAAAATAATTTCATCCTTTCCGGTAAAATATTCGGAGTAGGACCAAAGCAATAGAACCAATGTATAAACCAGTGTGGAACATCATTGTTATAAACATGAGCACAAATTTTTATAAACCACGAATGTTTGTGCTTATCATTTTCATAATAAAATACCTTTATGAAGGCATCACAATAATCCCAGTAATTATATTTAATTACTGCTGATTTATTAATCAGTATATCTTTTTCTTTCATTGGAGATATTCCCCAATCTTCTAAGGATATAACCTTTTTGATAATTATTTTACTAAAATTATAAATATCTTTATTTGTTCCAGTAAAATGTGAAATTTCACAAGATCCACTCTGAACCAATATTTGTTCAGAAAATGACCTGGACTTATAAGTCCTCGTGGTCATGGATGAATTATCCAAATACCTTTGCATTAAGGCCCATTGATCATTTTTCCATTTCAAGTCTTTTTCTTCCAAAAGAAATATAATTTCCTCGTATTCATTTTCTGAAAATCCAATATTATTGGATTCAGATTCTTCTTCACAAGTTATTTTGGCATAAGAAGGATTTTCATTCCCTCCATAAGCAATTTGCTGACTTCTTTTGAATTCAAGAAATGTCTGATATTCAGCATCCTGAGACAAATTCATAGCTATAAGCTTATGTTTTCCATGTTGAGATATAATCTCTGGAATCTTTCTTTGACCACCTCTTCCTCTATAAGAGGAAGTTCCTCTGCCTCGAGAACTCATATCTGTTATAAATTTAAATATTCTTGAGTCAAAAAATCTGGAAGACTATTACCTTCTCCTTTTTTATAAATAATTTCAAAATCAAATGGGGCCAAATAAGCCTGCCACCTTGCAAACATTTGTTTAGAAACATCATGTTTGAAATCCTTTTGAAACATAAATTTTGTAGCATTGCAATATGTTTTTATAATAAATTTCTAATTATATAAATCATCTTGAAATTTTAAAACACATTTAACTATTTTATCAGGAAATTTATCAACAAAATCTATGCTTCTATTTATAGGAATTATATTTCCTTTTTCAATGATATGACCAATGGATCTAATTCTGGTTTGAAATCATACCATTTTTGGTTTTGAAATTACTAACCAATTTTGAACAATAATCGATTTAAACATATTTAAATGTTTAAAATGCATTTCAATGGTTTTAGAATAAACAAATATATCGTAAATATAAACAATTATGAAAGTACTATAAGGAGTAAAAATATCATTCATAATCTTCTAAAATTCAGAAGGGGCATTTTTTAAACCAAATGGCATAACATTCTATTCATAGTGTTCAATTGGAACATTAAATGCTGTTTTATATCTATTAGATTTATTAATCTAGATTTGCCAATATCCTGATTTTAAGTCAAACTTAAAAATATTAGACTGTCATAAAGTCTATCAAGTAAATCCTTTTTATTAGGGATTGGATGCCTAATCCATTTCAAACTTTATTTAAAGGTTTATAATTTATTACTTATCTAGGTATACCTCTTTCTATTTCTGAATGTTTATTAACATAGAAAGCAATACATGACCATGACGATTGTTAAGGACTTATTAATCCTTTTTGTAAAACAAATTCAATTTCCTTTGTACATATCTCCAGATATTTTGAATTCATCTGACAAGGCCTAGCCTTTGTAGGAATTTCTTTTTCATTAAAAGATTCTCCATACGGTAAAGAAACGATATGTTTTTTTATTCCAAAAAGCAGTTGGATAATCATTACATATCTCTAAAAAGAATTGGTTTTTTTAATAAGTTAATTTTATCCTGTAATTTAGGACTACCCAATTGTTCATCAATTGATAGAATACTAATCTATTGTCTTAAGAAATTTATCTGATTTTGTTTTGCCTTGATATTATCATAAATATTATGCAACATTCTAGTAAATGGTTCTATTATGAATTCAAGTAAAATATCATCATTCTCAAAAGTTCCAATTATTCCCTTATTATCAATTTTTTTAATTGGATATATATTATTTAAAAAAGGTGTGCCTAATATCACTTGATTAGAAATATTTTTGGCTAAAATAAAGCTTTGAGTAATACATTTATTATCAATACATATAAAAGCTTTAGGAAACTTATATTGTATCTGGAGTTTATCACCTCCAGCATGCCATAAATTATGACTGGTTTTATGAAAATATCTAGTAGGAATTAATCCTTTCTGTATAACATTTAAATCTGCTCCATTATCAACTAAAGCAGTAAAAGTTTTTGTATAATGATTATCAATTAATAATGATATCTTAATATACCATTTTTGAGATATTACCGTCTCTAAAGTAGAAAGAAAATTTTCTCAAATATTATGTTTAATTACTTTTCCTATCAAAGCTGTATCTATAGAAACATTTTCTAATTTGGAAATTCTAGTTTCTTGAATCACATTCTTATTTTTTAACATTCTAATTTCTTCTTTTAGATTATTAATCTCTTTATGAAGAGTTTGAAGAGAAATATTTTCTTCTTTATTCTGATATTTATTTCTTAACTGATTCATGACTTCAGTCATGTTATATGTTCTATTAGGATTCAATATTTCTTCTGACACATTTTCTTCAATATTAGAAGATGATGTCGTTCCTTCTTTTGTATTTATTTTATCAATAATTTGCATCCTTAATTCGAGATCTTTTATTGATTTTAATAATTCAATTACATTATTAGAATTTCGTACATTAAGTGTCATGTCTGAAAATTGAGACATTATTTTATAAAATTCATCTTGATTAAGATTATCCTTAATTTTACTCTTTTCTTTAGAACAAATTTATCCTATTCTATACGATCTACATTCTGATTCAGAACTATTTTCATTTTTTAGAGCATTTATTATCTCTTCTTTTTCTGATTCAGAAATATCTGTACATTCTTTTCTGATTTATCAGATTCAGAATTTTGAAGTGTTTGTATTAGTATGGATTTTATATCATCCAAAATATCAAGATTATTAATCTTTTTCTTAGTCCAACAATATTTTAAAGTATGGCCAAATTTACCACATATTTTACAATGTCTTTCATTGTTTTTCTTTTTATAATATCTAGGTTTTTTATTTTTATTTTTCTCTTCTCTTCTCTGATTTTTCTTTCAATATGATTTTGAGAAGATTTTCTATGTTTTAATTTATAATATTTATTATGTTTTTTATGATTTTTGCTAGATGAGGGATTATCTAGCCCAAACTGTTGACAAAATTGTCCTAATTGTTTTCTTTCATCAAGATTTTGTCTTTTAATTTGCCGATTCAGCTTTATTTCATTACATAGAGCTAATCCTTCTTGGATACAAGTATCTATTAATGCTCCATATGTATAATTTTCATATAATATGGTAATATTATTTTTCCTAAGACTTTTTCTAACCCTTTCATCAAATAAGCTTGGGAGTCCATCTATAAATTTAGATTTCCAATGTGTATTACTACATTCTGGTAATTCCATTACTCTACTTAAGAAAGTATCTTTATACCATCTAAAGTCAGAGAGTGTTTTACATCTTAAATTTTGTAATAAGTTCTAATAGTATCACTATTATTACTAAACCCTCGAGTAAAGTGTTCTATAATATTAATAGCTAGTGTATAAACTGCATTTTCTACTAAAATATTATTTTCTTGTTTTACTGTCTTCAGAATATCATCTTTATTTTGTTGAGATAAGAAATTACCCCACCAACCTTTTAAGTTGTCCAGCAAATCCAGCAATTATCACTTCTGTAACCGTTTTATCAGAATTATTATTATTCTTACAAATAGTAGAATACATTAGCATTCTATGAATTGATACTAATATCAATTGTATCAGTATATTCTTCATGTAATACATCCATATGAGTTGGTTTATTATAATAAAATTTATTCTGTATAGGCTTATCTACCCACCTATTATTAATTTTATTTATCTGGTTTTTGAAAACTTGACTGTGATCTTTATTTTCTATTAATTCATACTGTAATTCTTTATCTAAATTTTGTATACTTAATTTATTAAAATTTTCTTCTAGAAGTTTTTCTAATTCATGTATTGGTCTTATCTTAAAATCAGATATAGACGGAGGAGGCTGAAAGCTAGGAGAAGTCTCTTTAACTTCAGGAGTTATTTTTATAACTGCTGGTTGTATATTATTAATAGCCTTAATTATTATTTCAATCTTATTATGAATAGATTCTCCTAGTATGTTTAGGAAAAGATTAGTATAATTCTGATGTTCAAACATATTATTAATATGTTTACAGGTAACAGACAGTGTATCATTTTCTATCATTTCAACAAATGCTGTAAAATTATGAATTTTTCTATTCTTCTCAATATGAAAAGCTTGTTATGGTGGATATATTCCCTAATAAACATTTCCAATTTCTAATTTATATTCTCTTTTAATGACTGAAATATAACTTTTTATATAAGTATCTATAAACCATAAGGCAAATGGTATTAAAGCATTTTTAATACTACAGGACTTATAAAATTCCTCTTGAATGTATAACATTTCTTCCCTAGTGAAATTCTCAGAAAACCATTTTCTGAACTGGTTATATCCTGGATCTTTAAATTCTTCAGAAATAATTTTTCTTGCTGGGGAGACAGGACTAAAATCTATAATGTGACTTTTATCCATTAAATAGAAATTTCATTTCTGACATTGTCGGTTCTAACTCATTTTTATTTTGATTTTGACAATTTATTTCTCTTACAATATTTTGTCTTTTATTTATAATTTTGCTGTAATAGGTGTTGAAACTTCTGATTCCCTTATTTGAGAAGTAGATGCTCTTAAGGCATAGAAGAATCTACCCTATAATCTATAGGTGATATATATGATCTCACAGAAGTACTCTTTGGAAATGGCAATAATTTCACATTATTATCAAATCTAATATTAACATTTCCTTCACTAGTTTAAACTATATCAATGATATCATCATGATTTTGCATATGTGGTTGGACAGGAATAGCTTGTTTTATTATCCATTTTTCTGGAAAAGTTATTTCATCCCATTTTATAGGTCTTCTACAAGTACTATTTGACCTATTAAAATTGGTTTCTATAATTATTGCTTCATTCTTTGGTTTATCCATTCATTTACATTGTGGATTCAAGGTAAACAAAGGTTTATAACATATTCTATAACAGAGACACATCACTTCTATTCCAGGAATATAATTATAACCATGCGTCTTAACATTTAATGTTAAAGCATCTAAAATATTCACATCAGATAATGATAATTGTAAATTTTGATAAACATTAAAATAAATAGGTCCATGAGATAGACTGGATTGTATAATTCCCATTAAGGATTGTTTCTAATTCAAATTTCTACCATCTCCTAAAGCTGCTATAAAACTTTCTGGTAATCATTCTAATGTTAAAGGTTTAAATGCAATTTGCACTAATCCTATGTGTAAAAACTTATGTGTTTGTCTATATTGACTTATATCTTTCTCAGATAGTAATCTGACTATCACTTCATTATTATCTAATGAAATAGATTCCTCAGTAGTTTTTATTAATTGTTTTAAACCCAATTTTTCAAAAGTACCTAACTGATATATCAACTTAGGTTCGACTCTTGGAATAGTCCATCTATTAAGCAGATCTAAGTTTTGTGGAATATCATATTCCTCACTTTTTAAATTTTTAATATTAGAATTCTTATGAATTATGTTCATGATGTAAATTGTGCGTTAACTAATACCATCTATGGCTCAGGATACATGAGGATGTTTTACAGCATAATATGTAACAGGCAACCCTTTATAAATTTTTTTACCCAGAACATCATACCAAACTGCCCTAAACGCCTAACAACGGCTAAAGCGGGACTTACAACGGCCATATGTTCAACATATAAATTTGACCGAAAAAATAACATCTGGACAGCCGGGATTGTGGATCACCAACCCAAGGGAGAGATCAACACAAACCCAGCCAGATCAAGCCCCCCGGAGCTACTAGAAGAGATCCTCCGGACAAGATAGGAAAACTGAGTAGAATTTTCTAGCGAAAATAGTATAATCAGGTGGAAATTGCTAAAACCGAGCAGTAGTGGGCAGCCCTAAATGAAATCCATCAATGGGCTCGATAAAAGTTTGATCTTTGAACTTAATCTTAATCGAGAAGTGAGATTCCAAGTTCATCTTTAAAATAAAACTCAAAAGGAAAAAGAGTCTCTCTCTAGAACTTTCTCACTCAAGAGTGTCTTGCAAGATTTTCTTAAGTTTCTTTGGCCTTAAGCTTTCTATTTGTAGGGAGCTCTTAAGGAGACCTAGTGGGCTTTTGAGTTTGGTCTTTTAATTTGACTTTTGTTGACCTCTTAGTCTTTCCTAGACTAATCAACTCCAATTGATCCTTTCGAATTAATTTCTTAATTCACTTCGTTAATTAAATTTAATCGAACCCTTAGAATTTTTTCCAATAACCCACTTTGTCAATTAAATTAATTAAACTCTTAGAATTAATTATTTCACTTTATCGATTAGTCAAACACATAATTAGTCGTACCACTACCGAACTAACTATGGAACTACCCCTAAAAAATGACTTTACATCGCACCACTATATTTTCTTCTATCTCCCTACATCAAAGATCTAGTGCTCGTCAGTTTATCAATTTACTGACAAATTAATTCACTGACTTCTTGGTATCCAAGATTAGTACCACTTGACCTTCTTATTATACCAGGCATAAAGTCTACTGGCCAATTTCAGTACAATAAACCTTACGACCTCATCTCGGGAGCACCATCAACTCGGCGAACCTGTATGTGGATTCCTCCGACTAGCAATGACACGGAAGAAGCTAAACACCGCATACCCAACCTACCGAGGTATAGACCTCAATTGACCGAACTCTTAGGCACATCAAAGCATACGATATCTAACTCTCACACCCGTCCCAATCTCAGGATTAAGAGACTGAATACTAGGACCAAATTGACTATATCGATCAGTACAAGTCAATTCTATCCAAACTAGTCGTGCTCAATATACCCCGGGCATATCCGTATAATTTAAATTAGTTTAGATAAACTAATTTCCAAACCACACGATAACCTATACCGATAGTATGTTTAGACTATCTCAGTTACGAGCATACTTTTTATATCAATACTTTAACCAATGACGGTATCTACTGTGTCTTTCCACACCCCGTTATCTAGTTCTATGATATAAAGGAACAATTTAATACTGAAACAAAATGATATGTCATCTGTGGATATTAGTTTTTTATACAAGCCATAGTTTTTTTGTATTCAAAACTAATAATCTCCCACTAATACTCAAAGCTATGCTAAGAAGTAAAAAAACTGTCCAACCCGCTATTACACTGCTGTCATGATGAAATCTATAGAACACCTTTAAGCTCACTCACATGGCTCCCTCAAGAATCTGACTCCCATGCCCTCTACATGTCTCTCAAAGACCTTTGGGGTCAATGAATTTGTGAAAGGATCTACAAGGTTGTCATCTGATGCTATCTTGGCCACGGTCAAGTCTCCCCTCTTTACGATCTCTCGTATCAGGTGGTACTTGTACTCTATGTGTTTACTCGCTTTGTGGGCTCGTGGTTCCCTCGAGTTAGCAACTGCACCATTGTTATCACAATATACCTAAACAACTCAGGAACCACATCTAAGTCCACTAGGAAGTTCCGGAGCCATACAACTTCTTTCTCTGCCTCTGATGCGACAACGTACTCAGCCTCCGTGGTGGAGTCCGCAACGCATTTCTGCTTAACACTCCACCATACTATGACTCCACCATACTATGACTCCACCTCATAGAGTAAACACAAACCCAGAGGTAGACTTACTCTTGTCTAAATCACCTTGAAAGTCTGAATCTGTGTAACCCAATGGTACAAGCTCATACGCTCTATAAACTGGGACATGATCTCTCATCCTGTGCAAGTACTTGAGAATGCATTTTACTGCCTCCCAGTGAGCCTTCCCAGGGTTACTCTGATATCTGCTAACAATGCCAATGCCAAAGCAAATATAAGGCCTCTGACATAACATAGCATACATAAGGCTACCCACTACAGAAGCATAGGGTACCGCCTGCATTGCATCTATCTCCTCAGCAGTCTTAGGACACTGCTCCTTTGATAGATGCACTCCATGCCTGAAAGGTAGTGAACCCCTCTGGTAGTTCTGTATGTTAAAATGGGCCAGAATCGTGTCTATGTAGGATGCCTAGGAGAGTGTCAGATAACGTCTCCTGCGATCTCGAATAATCTTGATCCTAAGAATATGTCCAGCCTCTCCCAAATCCTTCATATCAAATTGCCTGGACAACCATGCATTTAGGTCTGACAACACCTTCTTACTGTTACCAATTAGAAGGATTTCATCTACGTAAAGTATAAGGAACACCACCGTATCACCATCACACCTGCGATAAACACACTACTCATCCGGACACTGAGTGAATCCATAGGACTAGATAACCTCATCAAAATGGATATTCCAAGATCTGGATCCTTGCTGAAGTCCATAAATGGACCTCCTAAGTCTGCATACCTTGTTCTCTTAGCTCTGAATAATGAAACCCTCTGGTTGCTGCATATAGATGGTCTCCTCAAGTCTTCCATTAAGGAAAGTGATCTTGACGTCCATCTGCTAAATCTTATAGTCCATATAAGTAGCTATGGCCAAGAGAATCCGGATCGACTTAAGCATAGCTACCAGAAAAAAGGTCTCCTCATAATTGATACCCTCTTTCTGATTATACCCCTTCACCACAAGCCTAGCCTTGAAGGTCTCAACCCTCCCGTCAGATCCTCTTTTTCGCTTGTAGACCCATTTGCACCCAATAGGCTGAAACCCATTAGGAAAGTCTACCAGCTCCCAGACCTGATTTGAGTTCATAGAACCCATCTCAGCAATCATAGCTCTCTGCCAAGAATCTGAATCTTTATCCTGGAGAGCCTCATTGTAGCTAACTAGGTCTGGTTCTTGAGCGCCAGGGATAAAGTCCGAAGACTCACCCAAACCCATGTACCTCTCGGGCTATCTGATAACCCTCCCATGATGATTAGGCACAGCCTGTGTAAGAGCATCATCTGTGATAGTGTGTGCAGTCTCTTGTGCATCTAGAATAATGGACTGACTTCTAAGCTCTTCCAACAATACCTTACTACTTGACTTGTGATCTAAAATATAGTCCTCCTCAAAAAATCTGGCATTGGTGCTCACCACCACCTTCTGATCCTGAGAACTATAAAATAGACCACCTCTTGTTCCTTTAGGGTAGCCTACAAACAGCATAGCCTTTGATCTCAAATCTAACTTACCTGCATCTGCCTCGAGCACATGTGCTGGGCAACCCCAAATCCTGAGATGTCTCAGACTAGGCTTTTGCCCAGTCTACAACTCTAGGGGTGTCGTAGGCACAGATTTATATGGCACGAGATTAAGGAGATAACAGGCTGTCTCTAAGGCATAACCCCAAAAGAAGGTAGGCAACTCACTATAACTCAACATCGATCTAACCATATCCATAAGAATCCTATTCATGCTCTCTGCTACACCATTCTGCTGGGGTGTGCCAGGTGCAGACAACTGGGATTGAATACCCGCCTCTGACAGATAGGACCTAAATTCACTAGAGAGGTATTCGCCAATGCGATCAGATCGCAGGGTCTTGATACTCTTACCCAGATGGTTCTCCACCTCAGCCTTAAACTCTTTGAACTTGCCAAAGTATTCACACTTGTTGGGCATTAGGTATATGTATCTATATCTAGAGTAATCATCCATGAATGTCACAAAATACTCATAAACACCTCTAGCCTGAACTGACATAGGCCCACATAAGTCAGAATAAATCAACTATAAAACCTCTTTGGCCCTATTCCCCTTTGCCTTGAAAGGCCTCTTGGTCATTTTACCCTCCAATCAGGACTCACAGGTAAGAAAACTGTCAATATCTAATGAATCCAAAGACCCATCATTGACCAACCTTTGAATCCCACTAAGGTTAATGTGACCTAGTCTTAGGTGCCAAAGATAAGTTTGATTCAAAGGGGAAGACTCTTTTCTCTTACTATGATTCGGTGATGAGTTACTACTTTCTGTGCTTTGCACAACTGGGGAGTTGGTCTTGATTAAAAACAGATTGTCAACTAATGTACTGGAACATATAAGCCTCTGTTTTTTCTAATAAAAACAGAACTATCAGTAAAAACACACTTATAACCATCCAATAAAAGTTTAGCAACTGAAAGTAAATTCTTTTGAAAACTGGTTACATATAGACAATCTCTTAAATGTAAAATAGAGTCCGAAAAGTAAAGACATAAAACTCCCACTGCAACAATAGAAACTCTGGTACTATCCCCAAGGTAGACCTGCAACTCTCCCTCTTTAAGTAGCTGGGTTACTTGGAACCCCTGCAAATAATTACAAACGTGATCAGTGGCTCATGAATCCACACACCAAGTATCCGTGAGAATCGCCACTAAACACGTCTCAGTAACTAGGGAAAATCTGCACATACCTCGAGGCTTCTAGCAATCCTTCTTCCAATGTCCCGCCTTGCCACATCTGAATCACTTTCCTTTCAGCTTGTTCTTCTTAGCAATGCCTGCCTTGTGTCCATGATTAGCTGCTCCTACTTTCTGGCCTCTATTCCTCTTGTGATTTCTGGCTTTGGGCCCAACAGTGAAACCTGAGGACTAACAGTAGCCAAGGCTTGCTTCTTCTCTGCGAAGAGGCCCTCAGCAGACTCCAATGTAGTCATTGAAAGATTGCCACCGGATCTGGGTTTGCACTTATTCGATTTACCATGCAACAAAAATTTCTAATTAAAAGCAGAATCTTAGAAAAGTACCTTCGAAACGTGCACTCAGGTGATTCTCTTATATGCCTCAAGACTTTGACTTTACGTTGTGTGGGCAACGAACTAGAAATCAATTGGTCAGCTAATCACCATAATCCACCTACTAGAAAAATTCTAGCACCGCTGCACCTGGCACGTACTGTAAATGCACCGCCCAGAGAGAGAGAAAGATGTGCGCAGCTGGTAAAAACCAGGCCAAAAATTCAGCCAAAAGAACCAAAACCCAACTGTAAAAACCTTTGAAAAATCCAAATATGAGAGAGAAAATTTTATCTCTCTAGATTCTTGAGTTATGAATATATGGAATTGTGTGTCTTGAATAGCTAATTCCTTGTCTATATATAGAGTTACAAGAGAGACCCCAAGTTGGTTTACGATTGGTCTTCCTACTGGGTTTCTATTTTTCTTCAATCCTATTCTTGGACTGATACACATTCAACTGTTATAGGGATTCATTTATCCCAATCCAGTTCCTGGGATAATTCACAACCAACTGATACAGGGATTCACTTATCCCAAACTAGTTCCTGGTATGATTCACAACCAACTGATACAGGGATTCACTTATCCCAAACCAGTTCCTGGGATGATTCACAACCAACTGACACAATGATTAATTAATTAAATCTACCTTTGTCCACAACTCAATACATAATTAATCGTACCACTAACGGATTAATTATGGCACTACCATCCTACACCAGAATTACTTTCGGAATAACTTAATTAAATTATATTCATAATCTCCCCACATTAAAGATATAGTGCTCGTTAATATATTAATTTACTGATAAATTAATTAATTAACCTCTTTAATTCTGAGACTAGTACCACTTGACCTTTTTACTATACCGGACATAAGTCCACCGGTCGGGTTTAGTATAATAAACTTTACGAGCTCATCTCGGGAACACCATCACCCCGGAATAAACTTTACATGGTTCTCTTTCGACAAGCAGCATCACACCAAGTAACTAAACACGCGCACCCAACCTACCGAGAATATTGGCAACAATTGACCTCACCCTTTGGCAGATCAAAGTACACTATGTTTAACCCTCATGCCCGCTCGAGTCTAGGGATTAAGAGATAGAATACCAAGAACGATTTGTCTATTAAATCAGTACAAGACAAATCATTCTTAATGGTCAAGTTCAATGCACCCCGGGCATATCTATATGATTCAATTAGTTTAGACAAACCAATTATCCAAATCACATAATAACCTAGACTGACAGTTTGTCCAAAGCTGTCTCGGTTACGAACTTCATTTATATATTATGTCTTTGAACAAATGATGAGATCTACTGCGTCACACAAGACACCTCATCATCTACTTACATAATACAAATGGACATATCATACACAACAAGACATAACCAAAACATAAATCAATATATTACTGGGAAAAAGTACAATACAAGCATAGCTTATGTATTCTACTCCAACAGTCATGAGCTCGGGAAGTGAATATGAGAGCTTACCCATATTGTAATTCAACCAAAACTTCTCCAAACTGGGTGGCAAGCTCTGGAGGATGATATCAACCTGGGTCTCCCCATCAATGTCACCTCTCAATGCCTCGATTTAATTGATGCAGCTCATCATGTCCAATACGTGATCCCTCATTGAGGTGCCTTCAGCCATCCTAGCATTCATGAGTTTTCTCATAGCAGACTGCTTAGCTGCCCTGCCCTGATATCCAAACATCTCCCTGAGGTTGAGCATCATATCGTAGGCTGAGGTAAACAACTGATGCTGGTGCTGCAGTACACTCAACATAGAAGCCAAGATGTAGCACCGGGTCATCTTATCAGTGTATATGGCTCTCGCTGCTCAGGGGTGGCATCATCGTTGGGCTTAGGGGGCATTCCTCAGTGAGCACGTATTTGTAACCCTCAGCATTAAGGACAATGTTCAGGTTACATTTCCATTCAATGTAATTAGGACCCGTAAGTTTGTTCTGATTCAGTATGACAGCTAGCGGGTTGAACGACATATCAACAACTGAAAAATAAACAGTCAAGTTTCAGTATACTTTTTCAAAAATATTGATATCCTCAAAGTAGTACATTCTCCTATCGACATCTCTCACACCAGGATTAACGCAGGTCACGTTGGGTGAACGTCTAAGCCAACCCACATTCGTTCGAGAAGAACCAAAGTTCATTAATTCTATTATCTGACCAATGATCTTATGATCAATGAAATTAATAGTCGATAATTTTAGCCGTACACAATAAGCAGCGTAACCTCTTAGGAGGAATACTACAGACGGTACACTAAGTGTTTGCCATTATGTGACTTTTAAGCTTGTTATTTAGGATACTAATGTGCCTCGGTTAGTGAGAGTGTCGTAACTTTCTAAAACCCGCTGTAGTCATCCCTTTAGAAATTCAATCTAGTGATATCTCAGGGTTGAAGACTTATCCGTAGGGAAGAAGGCCCTTGGCCAGCACGTCGGTCTAACCCACATCACATATGAATCCGTAATCGAGGTCATGGGGATATTTACCAACCCGCTCCCACTTAGATTTTTAAGTTTGAGGATTTTTACATTTTAACATACAATATCTTAACAAAGGATATTCGCACCCATAAAACCATTGGAGTTTTAATATGTGAATAATCTACCCATAAAACCATTGGAGTTTCATTCATGCAAACAAAATCGAAAATACACAATCAACAAAAAGACATAAATACGAGAAATTAAAGAAATAAAATTTCCCGACTATTATGGCATTCTCTATCGTTGATTCCTTGATGCCTCGGTGACACGTCCCGTCATGTCGCTCCCACTCGTTATTTGGATCCTCTTGATTGGCCCGGGTTTTCTCAATTTTCTACGTAATTAGGAATCACCCAAAATTAGGAGAAACCAAAACCCGTCATAAGGTACCCAAAACAACATCTTTGTCATAGTACATAACTTCCTATATACAAAGGCATTTTTGTAGGAATTTAAAGACGACAACATTAGATCAAATCCTACTACAAGATTTATCTAATCCTACGCAGCTTCCAGCTCGTGGTTATTACTATTATAGATATTCTCATTCAAAAAACAATATGAGCCCAGACATGTCCCGGGGTTTATGAATGAAAAATAAATTCTACCATAATAGTCGGGAAACTAATAACCACCTGTTTAACACATTTCGACAAAAATAATAATGCCAAAATAAAGTCGTGTAATAAATTAAACAAGCATAAAGCCGAAACATTCGCTTTGATAGCAATTTGAAGGAAAACAGAACAAGCCCGGGCTAAATCGAAAATCTCACTTTCGTGCAATGCATTCCAGAATCGGAAACTTTCGACAAAGCTCAGGCTCAAATTCATTTTCCCCTGAACGGATCTAGGCTTATGCTTATTTAATTTATTAAATCGGAACACAAAGATACAACCTTTAAATTAAAAACTGAACCTTTAAAAGTTATACCTTTGAAGCGAAATCCAACGCAATAAGAAAAACCAAATCTTTATGTTGCGATCACCACCGAAATCCAAAAGATTACTCCAAGAAACTTCGAATATTGCCTGGGCAATAATCTATCGAAGTGTGCTACCAAAGCCCATGAAAACCCACAAAGCAAATCCGTCGAAAAAATTAAATCTGCCTAAAGGTCGAAACTTTTTCCCACAAAAACTGCTGCCCACTACTTTTTGCCCCAAAATAATCGAACCCACTTCAACTCTAGTCACGATCTGGACAGCAGGGATTGTGGATCACCAACCCAAGGGAGAGATCAACACAAACCCAGCAGGATCAAGCACCCCAGAGCTACTAGAAGAGATCCACCGGACAAGATAGGAAAGCCGAGCAGAATTTTCTGGCAAAAATAGTATAATCCGGCAGAAATTTCTAAAATCGGGCAGCAACGGGCAGCTCTAAATGAAATCTATCAATGGGCTTGATAAAAGTTTGATCTTTTAACTTAATCTTAATCGAGAAGTGAGATTCCAAGTTCGTTTTTGAAAAAAAAAACTCAAAAGAAAGAAGAGTCTCTCTCTAGAACTTTCTCACTCAAGAGGCAAGACAAATGTCTTGCAAGATTTTCTTAAGTTTCTTTGGCCTTAAACTTTCTATTTATAGGGAGCTCTTAAGGAGACCTAGTGGGCTTTTGAGTTGGGCCTTTTAATTTGACTTTCGTTGACCTCTTAGTTTTTCCTAGACTAATCAACCCCTATCGATCCTTTCGAATTAATTTATTAATTCACTTTGTTAATTAAATATAATCGAACCCTTAGGATTATTTCCAATAACCCACTTTGTCAATTAAATTAATTAAACCCTTAGAATTAATTAATTCACTTTATTGATTAGTCAAATACATAATTAGTCGTACCACTATCGGACTAACTATGGAACTACCACTCAAAAATGACTTTACATCGCGCCACTATATTTTCTTCTATCTCCCCACATCAAAGATCTAGTGTTCATCGGTTTATCAATTTAATAACAAATTAATTCACCGACTTCTTGGTATTCGAGATTAGTACCACTCGACCTTCTTATTATACCGGACAAAAAGTCCACTGGCCAGTTTTAGTACAATAAACCTTACGAGCTCATCTCGGGAGCACCATCAACCCGATGAACCGGTACGTGGATTCCTCCGACTACAAATGACACGTAAGAAGCTAAACACCGCATACTCAACCTATCGAGGTATAGGCCTCAATTGACCGCACTCTTTGGCACATCAAAGCATACAATATCTAACTCTCATGCGCATCCCAATCTCGGGGATTGAGCGACTGAATACTAGGACTGAATTGACTACGCCAATCAGTACAAGTCAATTCTATCCAAACTGATCGTGCTCAATATGCCCCGGGCATATTCGTGTGATTTAAATTAGTTTAGATAAACTAATTTCCAAACCACATGATAACCTGTACCGATAGTATGTTCAGACTATCTCAGTTACGAGCATACTTTTTATATGTCAATACTTTAACCAATAACGGTATCTATTAAGCCTTTCCACACCCCGTTATCTAGTCTATGATATAATGGAACAATTTAATACTGAAACAAAACGATATGTCATTTGTGGATATTAGTTTTTGATACAAGCCATAGTTTTTCTGTATTCAAAACTTATAAAAACACCATTTTACACCAATAAACATACGATTTTACATAAAAAAAAATAGCCAAAACCCTAGTTTTTCATTCATTTTCATGGGCTGCAAACACAACCAAACGAATCCCCTACCTCAGATCTATAAAACCCTAGTTTTTCTTTCATTTTTGTGTTTGATTTAGGGTTCTCCCAAACCCAAGAAATGGAAAAATGGTAGAAAATAGAATGGGTTTTGAAGCTTGAGAGGTGGGGAGTATGTTGGCGCTGAGAGATCTTCAAAATTCCAGTCGGAATGGCCAAAATCGGCGACAAAAAGTGGCGGGGGAAGAGAGTTTGGGGGAGAGAAACCGTTAGAGAGAGAAAATAGAGAGAGATAAAGGGATTAGGGTTTGGGGAGGGGGCAAGTAGCTGTTGTTGGTTATATTATAAAAGTAGTGCGTGGGGTTCAAACAAATGGGCAGCTCCAATTTTTTGCTTCTAGGTTTATCAGCCCCTATTTACGTCTAGTTCTATTACATACTAACTGATGCAAATGAGAAAAGAGTTCAAAGACTTCATAAAGATGGAGTGCTTGGGTCATTTGATTTCGAATCATATGACACATGTGAACCTTGTTTGCAAGGCAAGATGACAAAGAGTCATTTCAACAAGAAGGGGGAAAGGACTAGTGAGCTATTGGCTATAATGCGTACGGATGTATGTGGACCAATGAGCACACAAGCCAGAAGTGGATTTGAATACTTCGTGACTTTTAATGATGACTATAGTAGATATGGTTATGTCTACTTAATGAGGTATAAAAGTGAAACTTTTTAAAAGTTCAGAGAGTTCAAGAACGAAGTAGAAAATCAGTTAGATAGAAGAATTAAGGCTATTCACTCCGATCAAGGAGGTGAATACCTAAGTGATGAGTTCGATGGCTATCTAAAACAGTGTGGAATTGTTTCACAACTAACTCCACCGCGAACACCTCAATGGAATGGTGTATCTAAAAGGAGGAATCAGACACTATTAGATATGGTTCGATCAATAATGGGCCTAGCAACTCTCTCTATGTCCTTTTGGGATTATGCTCTCCTTTCTGCTCCCTACTTACTAAATAGTATTCAACATAAGGCAATAGATAAGACTCCAAATGAGATATGATGGGCCAAAAGCCCTATATATCCTATCTACGAGTTTAGGGTTATCAAGCTCATGTATAGCGTTTACAAAGTAATAAGCTTGAACCTAAAACTGACAAATGCCTATTTGTAAGGTATCCTAAAGAAACCAAAGGATATCAAGTCTACCTCTCAACTAAGAACAAAGTGTTTGTTGCTCGAGGAGCTACTTTCTTAGAGAAAGACTTTCTGTACAAAAAGAACAGTGAGAGTAGAATAGAACTCGAAGAGGTTTGAGACCCACGAGAGAATGTAGAACCATCTATAGAAACTCATATTGAAGTTGGCATGGAAACTAATGAAGATGAGAAACCTGAGCCAACGATATATGAATCTAGAAGATCTGTTAGATCTCTTCAACAACCCGAGAGATACAAATTTCTCATGACTGACGATTAAGATTTGATCTTAGTGGAATCTGATGAGCCCATGACCTATATAGAGGTTTTAGAAAGTCCAGTTTCAGATAAATGACTACAAGCCATGGAGTCTGAAATGTAATCCATGAGGGACAATAAAGTGTGGACTTTGATTGACCCCCATATTCAGGCAAAGATTGTCGATTGCAAGTGGATTTTCAACTTAAAACCTGGCAGGATCTTCAAGGCACAACTAATGGCTAAAGGTTTCAGACAAACTCATGATATTGACTATGATGAAACCTTCTCCTTTGTCGTGATGCTCAAGTCCATTCAGAATATGCTCGTCATAGCTGCATATTATGATTATGAGATATGGCAGATGGATGTTAAGAGGGATTTCCTGAATGGAAACCTACTCGAGAATGTTTTCATGAAACAATCCGAGGGATACATCGATCAGGAGCATCCTAATCGTGCAAACTTCAGAGGTCCATCTACGGACTAAAATAGGCATCTCAAAGTTGGAATATTCATTTTGACGAGGTAGTAAAAGGTTATGGCTTCATAAAGAACGAAGATGAGCCTTGTGTTTACAAGAGGTTAGTGGGAGCAGGAATGTTTTTCTTGTCCTATATGTGGACGACATCCTACTCATAGGAAATGACATCCCCATATTGAAAGATATCAAACAATGGTTGGGGAGTGTATTTTCTATGGAAGACTTAGGAGAAGCCGAAATGATATTAGGTATCAAGATCTATAGAGATAGGTCTAAAAGGCTTCTATGACTAAGTCTAGAAGGGTACATAGGCAAGATATTGAAGAGATTCAATATGTCTAACTCTAAGAATGGTATGGTACCATTCAAACATGGTCTCCTCTTGAAGAAGAACCAATGTCATTCAACTAAAGATGAGAGAGAAATAATGAAAAGAGTTCCATATGCTTCGACAATAGGATCTATCATGTATGCCATGTTATGTACTCGCCCTGATGTCGCACATGCACTAAGCATGACTAGTAGATACCAATAAGATCCAGGAACGACTCATTAGACTGCAGTGAAGGCAATCCTAAAGTACTTACAAAGGACTAAAGGATTGATGCTAGTGTATGGAGGACAAGAATAGCTCGACATACAAGGTTATGTCGATGCTGCTTTCCAAACAGATCACGATGATATTAAGTCACAATTAGGTTATGTGTTTAGCCTGAATGGCGGTGCAGTGAGTTGGAAAAGCTCGAAGCAAGATACCACAGCTCACTCTACAATAGAATCTAAGTACATTGCTGCATAGATGCTGCAAAGGAAGCTGTTTGGTTGAGGAAGTTCATGTCAGACATCGGAGTTATACCGAGTATCCAAGATCTAATAGACCTGTTATGTGATAATAACGGGGCTATCGCACAAGCAAAATAGTCTCGGTCACATTAGAACACCAAACACATACTCAAATATTATCACCTCATTCGCGAGATCATCGATCGATGAGATGTGAAAGTGTACAAAATAGGGTCAGACAAAAATATAGCAGATCCTCTCACAAAAGCTATACCACAGTCAAAGTTTGAGAGACATGTAATAGAGCTTGGTCTTAAAATGTTTAGGACATAGCCCTTCTGTTAGTTTTAAATACAGAAAAGCTATGGCTTGTATCAAAAACTAATATCCACAGATGACATATCATTTTATTTCAGTATTAAATTGTTCCATTATATCATAGAACTAGATAACGGGGTGTAGAAAGACGCAGTAGATACCGTTATTTGTTAAAGTATTGATATATAAAAAGTATGCTCGTAACTGAGATGGTCTGAACATACTATCGGTATAGGTTATCATGTGGTTTAGAAATTAGTTTATCTAGACTAATTTAAATCACACGGATATGCCTGGGGCATATTGAGCACGACCAAATTGGATAAAATTGACTTGTACTGATCGGAGTAGTCAATTCGGTCCTAGTATTCAGTCTCTCAATCCCGAGATTGGGACGAGCGTGAGATTTGGATATTGTATGCTTTGATTTGCCAAAGAGTGCGGTCAATTGAGGCCTATACCTCGGTATGTTGGGTATGCGGTGTTTAGCTTCTTACGTGTTGTTGCTAGTCGAAGGAATCCATGTACTGGTTCGCCGGGTTGATGGTGCTCCTGAGATGAGCTCGTAAGGTTTATTGTACTAAAACTGGCAAGTGGACTTTACGTCCGGTATAATAAGATGGTTGAGTGGTACTAATCTCGGATAGTAAGAAGTTGGTGAATTAGTTTGTAAGTAAATTGATAAATCGACGAGCACTAGATCTTTAATGTGGGGAGATAGAATAAAATAAAGTGGCGCGATGTAAAGTCTTTCTTTTTTAGCGGTAGTTCCATAATTGGTTCGTTAGTGGTACGACTAATTATGTATTTGACTAATTGATAAAGTGAATTAATTAATCCTAAAGGTTTAATTAATATTTAATTGATAAAGTGGATTAAGAAATTAATTCTATATGAATTAATTAATCCTAGGGGTTTGATTAAATTAAATTAATGAAGTGGGTTAAAGAATTAATTTGAAAGGATCGATAGGAGTTGACTAGTCTAGGGAAGACTAAGGAGTCAACGAAAGTCAAATTAAAAGGCCCAACTCAAAGGCCCACTAGGTCTCTTTAGAAGCTCCCTATAAATATCCCTTGTTAGACATTAATGAAGACATAAGAAACTTGGAGGCAATTTAGCTTAGTGAGAGAAAGTCTAGCTTAGAGTGAGAAAATTCTTTCTTCTTTCAATCTTCTCCTTTAAGTCAGCTAGGATAGCTTTCGCCTTCGAAAAACTTGAGCCCATCGGATTTATTGTTGGTTAGTGGGTTTTGGAGGTTGCCACCACCGGGTTTTCCTATTCGCCACCGATGATCGCTGCTCCGGCGATCATTCTGACCATCAAGCCCCGTTACTGGATTTCACACCGCCATGCAGATCCACCGATTCGGTGATCACCACCTTGAGCCCGTGTACAGATCGCGGTCGGTTGACTTCCGGCAACGACGAACGGTCGGCGATGGGCCTTTTCCGGCGAGTTGCGCATAAAGCCTCTAGGCAAGATCTATTTCGACAAATCTTGAGTTTTTCTAAGTAAGTTTCTTGGGATTTATTTGTTTTGCCTTGCGCTACTCCGTAAACACTAGCCCACTCTAGTTCGGAGTCGAATTGGAGTTATTCTTCAGATTTCTTTTGGATTTCGCTTGCCCGAAGATTCGGTTTTCTTATTTGCGTTGGACTTCGCTTCAAAGGTATAACTTTATGTTTTCTGCTTTTAATTAAAGGTTGACTCTTTGTGCGTTGTTTGTCGATTTAATAAATTAATAAGTATAAGCCTAGATCCATTCAGGGAAAAATGAATTTGAGCCTGAGCTTTGTTGAAAGTTATCGATTCTGGAATGCATTGCACGAAAGTGAGATTTTCAATTTAGCCAGGGCTTGTTCTATTTTCCTTCACCTTCAACGGGCAAGTGGGAGATTGTTGGTGTATGTGCCCTTTTAAGGGCTATATAGATATTTGTCGTTTGATTGATGATTTATCAGATGAGTTAATTTCATGAAAATAATATTCTTGTGCATATTTGAAATTCATGAAATCAAATCACCAAAAGAAACATTCATGGATTAATTAGATCATGAGTGATTTTTTTTAGCAGTACTCGTACGAGGATCCTTAGACCAGAAATCACTACATAGTCTTAGGTGAATTGTAGTGTGCTTTGATATATGCCTAATGGGGCTGTAACAGGTTGCCAAGTACGGGTATGATTGGGTACACTATGAGTCACGCTAAGATATGTAGGTGAAGTGATGGGACTACAAGTCTCTCTTAAGTGAGAGATGATATCTTGGCCACTTGATAGTTAACTGAGAAGTGCATGGCCATGCCCGAGAAATGATAAGTGTTATCATTAGCTCGAATAGAATCAATGTCACTAAGAAATCAAGTAAACATTTAGCTAAATAAGGATGATGGTTCCATGCCTTACGCTAAACGAGATATCAATGTAGAGGACCGTACATAGTATGCTTGAAAGGTTGTGTTGAATCACCATTCGACCCTCCGTTCTAAATTGGGTAGTCATTATGTCTTTCTAGAGACCACTAATGACTTATGGATTAATTAATTAGATTATTCATTGCTAATTTGGAATAGGCCTACAGGATCGCACATAAGAGAGTTCGATGACACAGAATTACCTGCACTAAGTATAATTATTATTCTTAGACAAATAGTATTTAATTAAATAGTTTAATTAAATATTATTGAGAAGTTATGTGGTATTAATTAAGAGTTAATTAAGTACCTAGGAATAATTAGGATAGGATGACAAATCAAGGGACCTAATTGCAATTGAGGTTTTTGACCCATCAGCCTGATCCATGTGTTAATGGGTTGATCCATGGTTTTGGTAAAAACCCAGGTCAGTAAAAATAATATTAATATTAATTAAATAATATTAATATTTTAACTTACTGACTGAGTATCTGACTCTTATATATCTCAGGGATATTGAGTTAGATACTTGATTCAGTTTTGAGAAAAAATGATTTTACCAAAATTAAAAAATATTTCCCAAAATTCTCTCAGTAGATAGACTAGCACCACTCTGTGAGAACTTCGGTGTTTGAGTGTAGAGAATTTCTTCAAAGGAAGAAATTTTTGGTGGTGATCAGCGCAATCAGAGCAAAAGGATTGGACTAACATCAAACAAGGATCCAGGCGCGGAAACCGATTACGCAACAAGGGTAAGCTTTATATGCTTTAAACGTAGGATTTAATTAAACATTAAACAAACAATTAGCCTTTTTCCGCTACGATTTTGAAAACTATGCCTAATCTATCCTAACAGCAGATGGATGTCAAGACAGTTTTCCTTAATAGAAGTTTTGAAGAAACTATCTTCATGCAACAACCAGAGGGATTGGTTGAAAAAGGCCAAAAGCATAAGGTTTGCAAGCTTCAGAGGTCAATATATGGACTTAAGTAGGCATCCAGATCTTGGAACATCCGATTTGATGAGGTAATCCAATCCTACGAATTTACTCAGTGCCCAGATGAACAATGTGTGTAATGCAGATGTGATGGAAACACGGTGGTGTTTTTTGTGCTTTACGTATATGATATTTTACTAATTGGCAATAATAAGAAAGTGTTATCAGACGTAAAGACATGGTTATCCAAGCAATTTGATATGAAAGACTTAGAAGATGTGGGATATTTTAGGTTTGAATACTAAAGCTATGCTTGTATGAAACGTTTTCCCAGTTAATATATCGATTTAATGTTTTGGTTTATATGTTGTGCATGTTTAGTCCATTTATATTTTGTAGTTGGATGATGAGGTGTCTGGTGTGACACAGTAGATCTCATCATTGGTCAAAAGACATAATGTATAAACGAGATTCATAACCGAGAAAGTTTTGGACAAACTGGTTATTATGTGATTCATATAATTGGTTTGTTTAAACTAATTGAATCATATAGATATGCCCGGTGCGTATTGAACTTGACAATTTAGAATGATTTGTCTTGTACTGATTTGATAGACAAATCATTCTTAGTATTCTATCTTTTAATCCATAGACTTGAGTAGGCATGGGGATTAGACATAGTGTACTTTGATCTGCCAATGGGTGAAGTCAATTGTGGCCAATAGTCTCGGTGAGTTGGGTGCGCGTGTTTAGTTATTTGG
This sequence comes from Knoxia roxburghii, assembly GCA_030378225.1. NCBI lineage: Eukaryota > Viridiplantae > Streptophyta > Magnoliopsida > Gentianales > Rubiaceae > Knoxia > Knoxia roxburghii. The sequence goes on along the minus strand of CM059415.1, from coordinate 34,111,354 downwards.
TGTGCTGTTACTTGTCAAAAGGAAACCATGTACCAATGCGTCCGGGGTGATGGTGCTCCTGAGATGAGCCCGTAATGTTTATTATACCAAAACCGGCCGGTGGACTTATGTCCGGTATAGTAAAAAGGTCGAGTGGTACTAGTATCGAAATTAAAGAAGTTAATTAATTAATTTATCAGTAAATTAATAAATTAACGAGCACTAAATCTTTGATGTGGAGAGAATAAGAATAAATTAATTTAGTTGTTCCGGAAGCAATTCTGGAGTAGGATGGTAGTGCCAAAATTAATCCGTTAGTAGTACGATTAATTTTGTAGTGGGTTAATTGAATAAATAAAATTAATTAATTAATTATTATTAAGGATTAATTAAGTAATTAACAAAGTAGAATTGTTTAATTAATTAATTAAGTCTTAAGTTTCAATTAGAATTAGAAAATCCTAGAGATTAGGAAATCTTATTGGATTTGGTTTATCTTATTAGATTAGTTTTTTGGCGAGAATCCTGACATAGTTTTTGTGTTGATTGCTAATCAATTGGTTGCTAGATTATTGCCCACACAATGTGCAATCATAGTCTTGAGTCATACAAGCGATCTCCTGAGTTAACACGCTTCAAGAGGTACTTTTCTATGATTCTGCTTGTAATTAGAAAATTATTGTTGCGTGATAAATCTAATAAGTACAAACTAAGATCATGTGCAATGTTGTTTCAAGCAAGTATTGGAATAGCGATTGTGCTAGAGTCTATGCCTGGTCAAAGATTCCGATTCTGGAATGCATTGCACGAAAGTGAGTTTTTGACTGGGTCCTGGCAGATAATCTTTCAGATATATCCTTAGGATCAAGATCATTCGAGATCGTAGGAAACATTAACGCTCTCTCAAGCTTCATACATATATATGATTCTGGCTCGTTTTAATATGTATAACTCCAAGAAAGGTTTTCTACCTTTCAGACATGGAGTGTATCTAATTAAAAAGCAGTATCCAAAGACTGTTGAGGAGATAGAAGACATGAAGATAGTTCCTTATGCTTCGATAGTAGGAAGTCTCATGTATGCAGTGTTGTGTACGAGGCCTGATATTTGCTATGTTGTTGGCATTGTAAGCAGATATCAGAGTAACCCCGAAAAAGCTCATTGGGAGGCAGTAAAATATATTCTCAAGTATTTACGCAGAATGAGAGACCAAGTATTAGTCTATCAGGCGCCTAGTATTGGTCTATCAGGCGCCTGAGCTTGTGCCCCGTGGTTACACAGATTCAGATTTCTAAGGCGACAGGGACAAGAGCAAGTCTACCTCAGGGTATGTGTTTACTTTGGGAGGTGGAGCCATAGTTTTTGAGGAGTGACAAGTAGAAATACATGGTAGACTCTACCATAGAGGCTGAATACGTTACAGCATCAGAGCAGTGAATGAAGCAGTGTGGCTAAAGAACTTCCTAGTGGACTTAGACGTTATTCCTGGTTTGCGAAAGTCGATAACAATGTACTGTGACAACAATGGTGCAGTAGCAAACTCGAAGGAACCAGGAGCTCATAAGGCAAGTAAGCACAGTGCAAGTACCACCTAATATGAGATATTATAAAGAGGGAAGATGTGGTTGTGGCGAAGATAGCATCAGAAGATAAACTTGTAGATCCATTCACGAAGACATTGACTGCAAAAGTCTTTGAGACTCACGTGGAGGCATGGGGATTAGATACTTAGCTGAGTCATGATTGTTTTTATAGATATTATTGTAGTTGTAAAGATTAAATGTAGTTTTATACTTTAAGCATAGCTTAAGTATTAGTGGGAGATTGTAATACTAAAGCTTCGCTTGTATTAAACTATTTTCCAGTTTATATGTCGATTAAATATTTTAGTTAAACTGTTTGTATGTTTTACATATGTTGTCCATTTATATTATGTAATTAGATGATGAGGTGTCTGGTGTGACACAGTAGATCTCATCATTGGTTAAAAGACATAATAATCGAGGTTCGTAACTGAGACAGTTTTGGACACACTGTCAGTTTAAGTTATTATGTGATTCAGAAATTGGTTTGTCTAAACTAATTGAATCATATAAATATGCCCGGGGCATATTGAACTTGACTATTTAGGATGAATTGTCTTATACTGATTAGATAGACTATTCAATTCTAGTATTCTATCTCTTAATCCCTAGACTTGAGCAGACATAAGGATTAGACATAGTGTACTTTGATATGCTAAAGAGTGAAGTCACTTGTGGCCAATATTCTTAGTAGGTTGGGTGCGCGTGTTTTATTGCTTGGTGTGCTGTTGCTTGTCGAAAGGAAACCATATACCGGTGCATCTGAGGTGATGGTGCTCCTGAGATGAGCTCGTTATGTTTATTATACTAAACCCGACCGGTGGACTTATGTCCGGTATAGTAAAAAGGTCTAATGGTACTAGTCTCGGATTATAAGAAGTTAATTAATTAATTTATCAAAAAATTAATAAATTAATGAACACTATATCTTTGATGTGGGAAGATTAAAGAATAATTAATTTTGTTGTTCCAGAAGCAATTATGGTGTAGGATGGTAGTGCCATAATTAATCCGTTAGTGGTACGATGAATTATGTAGTGGGTTAATTGATAAAGTAGAACTAATTATTTAATTAATTATTCTTAAGGGTTAATTAAATAAATAACAAAGTGGAATTATTTAATTAATTAATTAAGTCTTAAAGTTCAATTAGAATTAGGAAATCCTAGAGGTTAGGAAATCTATTTGGATCCTAATTGGATTTGGAAACTAATTAGAAATCCTAAACCCATTGGGAAGGCCAATCCTAAACCAACTTGGGGTCTCTCTTGTAACTATATAAATAGACAAGAGATTAGCAATTCATAACACACAATTCATAAGTTTTCAAGACAAGAAAACTAGAGAGAGAAAATCCTAGAGAGAGAAATTAAATATTTATTCTCAAAGTCAGATTTTTCTTCCTCTGTGCAGTGGCTCGATTCCAAAGGTGCGGCGGCGGTTGGTCTTCTCCACTGGCGGCGGGTGATCGGACGGGCGGCTTGTGGAGGTGGTCGGCGGCGTTTGGTCGGATTTTTTCGACGGGTTTTTGTGGTGATTGCTAATCAATTGCTCGTTAGTTCATTGCCCACACAACGTACGATCAAGTCTTAAGTCATACAAGAGAATCACCTAAGTACACCTTCAAGAGGTAATTCTTAAACTTCCGTTTTTATTAAGAATTTATTGTTGCGTGGCAAATCAAATAAATACAAACTAAGATCCTGCACAATAGTATTTGTGCTAGAGTTTAGCCCTGGTCAAGAATTTCGATTCTGGAATGCGTATTATGAAAGTGAATTTTTGACCTAGCCCAGGCAGTTATTCTTTCAGAAGCTTTGATTTCTAGAAAAACCATACAGATAATCCTTATATGTACATAGAAGAGAAGAAAAACCCGAAAGACAGTACGACACTACAACTACACAAAATTAATCCATCTTCCCCATAATTTTGCCTCTGGCGATTTTGCCTCTGACCTGATTATTTTGGAGGTTTTCGAAGGGAGATGAAGGAAAAGCGATGAAGGAAGGAGACAAGGATGAAAAAGGGAGATGATTTTGAATAGAAGATTAATAAGAGTCCAATTTAAGACCATTTTCATGTGCATGAATAGAGAAGTGGGCAAAGTGGAAGTGGTTTATGTTAGGGGTGGGTATGGTTTGGCCTAAATCGGTCAAGATTGACCGGGTTGGTTGGTTTAAAAAAATTCCTTACGGTCGGTGGTTTGAAAATTTTTCAAACCGTAGTATTGGTTTGGCCAACGGTTTCATTGATGAAACCGACCATTTCGGCCAAACCGACTGTATATTATTATGTATAAATAAATATATAATTTATTATAAATAATAAATATATAATTTAATTTCCCAAAAATTTATTTAGGAGATTCTTTACTAGCGATTGAAGAGTATAAAAAATATAAAATTCAATGTTCGTTATATAATAGTTAAATGCACATCTCATATATTTTATTACTTAGTGCTAAAAAAGTATAAATTGTTTATTTATCTTAGATTTTGTCAATTATCTAAACATTTAGACGGATAATATCGAGTGATAGAATGTGTTGAAATGTGTAAACTAATATTTTTATTTAACGGTATTATGTATAATGGTTTATATGTTTTTGTTTGTGGATTAGTATAAGGATGAGAAAATTACTTTTGAAGACGAGGACTTTTGTCACTTAATTTTTAATCATCATAGTAAACTTTTTATTGGTACGTTGGAACAATTTCTTTTTATGGTATTTGATTTGTGAGATTCCTTCATTGTAAAACTCTATATATGTTCTTAATTATGTTTATTGTTTTCAGATATATAGTAAGTACGGTTCTTATGTTTTTAGTATAGTTTATATACTTTTGATTTTGAATTTAGAACTTTAGAATACGTTAATATATAAACCGGTCAAACTAAACCGTTAAAATGTGGTTTGACCGGTTTGTATTAACACATTTATTTGGCCGGTTTGGATTAAAAATTTTTAAACGTAGGTATTGGTTTGGTTTGTCTTCCAAAGGTCAAATCGGCCAATGCCCATTCCCTAGTTTGTGTGGATGGAGGGTGATAAACGGGAGATGAAAATAGGCAAATTATATCATACTCCTAGGAGTAAAACAGGAGATACGCTCCTACCTGATTTTTTAAAATCGGGTTTATTGGACAAATATTGGGTAAAAATCGCATTTTTTTTAAAAAGGCACAAAATAGGTGGGCCAGACGCATTTAATGCGTATTAAATACGCATGTCCCCAGCTGTCCTCATCTTCTCTCTTCCTCTCACTCCTCATGCGCCTTATTTGTTTGAATTCTCACGCCACTTTACACAAACTTTTATGTAAAGTTGTAGTTTACATTTATGTAAAGTTGTAGTTTACATAAAAATTGATGTAAAGTCGCATTGTACTTTACACAAAGATATCAGTACTTTACACATACATATCACACCACTTTACACAAACTTTTATGTAGAGCTGCAGTTTACATAAAAATTGATGTAAAGTCGCGTTGTGTGAAGCTGCAGTTTACATAATGTAAATTGTCAGTTTACATAAAAATTGATGTAAAGTCGCGTTGTACTTCACACAAACATATCACGCCACTTTACACAAACTTTTATGTAAAGTTGTAGTTTACATTTGTGTAAACTGCCACTTTACATAAAAATTGATGTAAAGTCGCGTTGTACTTTACACAAACATATCAGTATTTTACACAAACATATCATGCCACTCTACACAAACTTTTATGTAAAGTTGCAGTTTACATTTATATAAATTGCCAGTTTACATAAAAATTGATGTAAAGTCGCGTTGTGTAAAGCTGCAGTTAACATAATGTAAAATGCCAGTTTACTTAAAAATTGATGTAAAGTCGCGTTGTACTTCACACAAACATATCATGCCACTTTAAAAAACCTTTTATGTAAAGTTTCAGTTTACATTTACATTTATGTAAACTGCCAATTTACATAAAAATTGATGTAAAGTCGCGTTGTATTTTACACCAACATATCAGTACTTTACACAAACAACTTTTACTTTGCACAAACATATCAGTACTTTACACAAACAACCAGTACTTTATACAAACATATCAGTACTTTACCCAAACACATCAGTACTTTACAAACAACTCGTACTTTACATAAATATATCAGTACTTTACACAAACAACCGTCGAGTTGGTGTTATTCTGGCAGCCTTCATCACCAAAATTCGGGGTGCTTGATCCAGATTTCTTCGTGTTGATCTCTTTTTGGTGATCCACGGGAAGTTTGTCCAGATCATGACCGACGGGGTGCTTCAATTCTCACGCCACTTTACACAAACTTTTATGTAGAGTTACACTTTACATTTATGTAAACTGCCAGTTTACATAAAAATTGATGTAAAGTCACGTTGTACTTTACATAAATATATCTGTACTTTACACAAATATATCAGTATTTTACAAAAATATATCAGTACTTTACACAAACATATCAGTACTTTACACAAATATATCAGTACTTTACACAAACATTCAGCACTTTAAATAATATTTTATACCAAGGAACAGTATTTTGACCAACGAATCAGTAGTTTACATCAGCCAACAGTACTTTACACAAGCATTCATCACTTTACATAAACAACCAGCAATTTACACAAACGAATCATAACGATATGTTTACACTAAAAAAGACAACCTTGAACCAGAAAAGAGTATTTTACATAAAGAAAAAGTATTTTGACCAAAGAATCAGTAGTTCACATCAGTGAACAGTACTTTACACCAACATTCAGCACTTTACATAAACAACCAGCACTTTACACAAACGAATTAGAACGATGTTTTTACAATAACAAAGACCACTTTGAACCAGAAAATAGTATTTTATATAAAGGAAAAGCATTTTAACCAAAGAAATAGTAGTTTACATCAACGAACAGTACTTTACACCAACATTCAACACTTTACATAAACAAGTATTGTCGGAGTTGAATACATAAGCTATGCTTGTATTGTATATTTTCCTAGTTAATATATCGATTTATGTTTTGGTTATATCTTGTTGTGCATTAATTATCCATTTATATTATGTAGTTAGATGATAACGTGTCTTGTGTGACACAGTAGATCTCATCATTAGTTAAAAGACATAATATATAAATGAGGTTCGTAACCGAGATAGCTTTGGGCAAACTGTCAGTTTAGGTTATTATATGATTCAGATAATTGGTTTGTCTAAACTAATTGAATCATATAAATATGCCCGAGGCATATTGAACTTGACCATTAAGAATAATTTGTCTTGTACTGATTTAATAGACAAATTGTCCTTCGTATTCTATCTCTTAATCCCTAGACTCAAGCGGGCATTAGGATTAGACATAGTGTACTTTGATCTGCCAATGGGTGAGGTCAATTGTGGCCAATACTCTCGGTAGGTTGGGTGCGCGTGTTTAGTTACTTGGTGTGCTGCTGCTTGTTGAAAGAAAACCATGTACCGGTGTGTCCAGGGTGATGGTGCTACCGAGATGAGCTCGTAAAGTTTATTATACTAAACTCGATCGGTGGACATATGTCCGGTATAGTAAAAAGGTCGAGTGATACTAGTCTTGGAATTAAAGAGGTTAATTAATTAATTTATCAGTAAATTAATATATTAACGAGCACTATATCTTTGATGTGGGGAGATTATGAATATAATTTAATTAAGTTGTTTCGGAAGCAATTCTGGTGTAGGATGGTAGTGCCATAATTAACCGTTAGTTGTACGATTAATTATGTATTGGGTTGTTGATAAAGGTAGATTTAATTAATTAAGTAATTAATTAATCCTTGTGTCAGTTGGTTGTGAATCATACCAGGAACTGGTTTAGGATAAGTGAATCCCTGTGTCAGTTGGTTGTGAATCATACCAGGAACTTGTTTGGGATAAGTGAATCCCTGTATCAGTTGGATATATATCAGTCCAAGAACAGGATTGAAGAAAAACAGAATCCCAGTAGGAAGGCCAATCCTAAACCAACTTGGGGTCTCTCTTGTAACTCTATATATAGACAAGGGATTAGCTATTCAAGACACATTATTCAATAAATTCATAATTCAAGAATCTAGAGAGAGAAAATCCTAAAGAGAGAAAATTCTCTCTCTCAAAGTTGGATTTTTAAAGCAGATTTGCGGCTGGTTTTTTTCTTCCTTTGGCCAAAATTCTTGGCTTGTTTATACCAGCTGCGTGTAGCTTTCTCTCTCTCCGGGCGGTGCGTTTACAATACGTGCCAGGTGCAGCGGTGCTGGAATTTTCTGGCAGGTGGATTATGGTGATTAGCTTATCAATTGGTTTCTAGATCATTACCCACACAACATGAAATCAAAATCTTGAGGCATACAATCGAATCACCTGAGTGCACGCTTCAAAGGTATTAATCTAAAGTTCCGCTTTTAATTAGAATTTTTTTTGTTGCGTGGTAAATCGAATAAGTACGAACCCAGATCCTGTGCAATGTTATTTCAAAAGGGTTGGAATAGCATTGTGCTAGCATCTAGGCATGGCCAGAGATTCCGATTCTGGAATGCATAGCACGAAAGTGAGTTTCTGGCTAGGCCCGGGCAAATAATCTTTCAATTGGTATCAAAGCGAGGTTTTGGGTTTTGTGCTTGTTTAATTTATTACATGGTTTTATTTGCAGGTGGTTAAGAAACCTGACTATTATGGTTACATTTGTATGGGTTTTAATTAAACTCCGGGACATGTCCGGATTTGATTTTATTATGAATGTTTGTAATAGTATAACCACGTGCTGGAAGCCATGTAGGATTAGATCAAATTTGTAGTAGGATTTTTTCTCTGTAATTTTGATTATTTAATTTTCCTAGAAAGCCTTATAGTAGGAGAATTAAGTTTTTGTAATCGAAGGCGTTATGGTGGGCAACTTGAATTCGTGGATTTTGGGTTATCGTTAATTCGTAGAAACCCAGGAAAATCCAGAACAAATTACAAGAAGACCAAATAGCGTAGGAAAAGCGAAGGAGGGATAGGCGGCAGGGGGCAGAGCCGGCGACTACCCACCGGCAGCAGTCGCCGCCAGCGACCGCCAGCAAGCAGCGCCACTTCTGCGTGGCGCATCAAGAGGCTGCGCCAGCCGCGACAGCAGCAGGCGGCAAGGGCGCGCGGCCCGTTCGGGCTACGTTTTTGGCCCATTTTTCCTCCAATTTTCATTTTTTGAAGTTCAAGACTCTCTTCATTGAGTGATGTGACGGGACACGAGATCAAAGCAGAAGATAAAAGTAATTAAAACCATAATAGTCGGGAAATTTATTTTTTATATTTATTTCTGGTATTTATTGTTTTAATTTTTATGCTTTATTTTTATGTTGTATTTTAGATGCATGATTTTAAAGCATGTTGGTTTTATGGTTGCATATAACTTAGGGTTAGTTAATTGCATGTTAAAACCAGAAAAACCCTCAATTTGGAAATCTAAGTGGGAGCGGGTTGGTTTAATATTCTCATGGCCACTATTACGAGTTCATATGCGATGTGGGTGGGCTTGCGCGTTGGCATTAGGGCCTTCCTCCATTCGGATGAGTTCAACCCGAGATCGCTAGATTATGAATTTCTGAGTAAGATGACAAGAGTAAGTTTAACTAGGAGAAATGCGACACCCTCTCCATATGAGGCGCACTATCCTGAGGTAACAAACTCAGATGTCACATAATGGCATACACTTAGTGTACGATCTGTAGTATTCCTCCCAAGAGGTTACGCTTCTTATTTGTACGGCTGAAAGCACCGACTATTAGCTACATTGATCAATAGATCATTTGGCCATATAGTGTAGTTAATGAACTTAGTTTTTCTCAAACGAATATGGGTTAACGTAAACGTCCACACTGCGTGGCTTGCGAGAATCCCAGTGAATGAGATGTTGGTGGATTATAATTATTGTTTTGAGGGAAATCAATAATTAATAGAATTTCATGTTTTCGAAATTCTAGGTTAATAACTGAAACATTGTCTTTTTGTTAATTTTACAGTTTATCGATATGACATTCAACCCCTTAGCTGCTATTTTGAAAGACAATAAATTAACTGGAACTAATTATGTCGATTGGAGTTGTAACTTGGATATTGTTCTTATGGCTGTGAGCACTCCTGTGAGAGATTATGTCATTGACGTGATTAGTAACATCAACAAGGTTGAGGTAGTGGGAGGCGAAATCGTTGGTGAAACCAAAGTCGATATTTTCCTCTGGAACTTGCCTCAAAGCTATGAGCAGATTCGGTTGAACTACAACATAAGTAAGATGTTGAGTACTTCATCCGAGCTCTTGGCAGAGTTGGTGGCGGCTAAAAGTCTTCTTCAAGAGAAGAAGCAAGTTTTAGTCACAGTCAAAGCTTTAGAATCTTCTTTTGAGCCTGACGCTAGAAAGAAAAAGAGAAAGCTCGAGGGAGTAGCTAAAAAGGCACAAATTGTGCCTAAGCCAGATATTGCAAAGAAGAAGTCGAAAGACAAGTGCTTCAAGTGCAATAAGATGGGACATTGGAAATTGGATTATCCAAAGCTCAAACGTACGATAGTTTCTGCCCTAATTACTGAGACATGTTTAGCGGCGATTCCCACAGATACTTGGTGTGTGGATTCAAGTGCCACTGACCATGGTTGTAATTCTTTGCAAGGGTTCCAAGTGCCCCAAAAGTTTAGAGAGGGCGAATTGCATATCTACTTGGGCGACACTACAAGAGTGTCAGTAGAAGCAGTGGGAGTAGTTACTCTGAATTTCAAGAATTCTAGTTTAGAGTTAGTTAGTTGTCTTTATGTACCGAGTTTTAGAAAGAACCTTATTTCGGTTTCTAAACTCTTGAAGAATGGTTATAAGTTTGTTTTTTCTGATGAGTCTGTATTTATTAGAAGAAATGGGAAACTTATTTGTTCTGGTGTATTGGCTGACAATTTATTTGTGGTTAACTCTAATTCCCCTGTTGTGCAAAATATAGAAACAGATAGCTCTTTGTCTAACATTAATAAGAGGAAGAAACCTTCTGACATGAATCAAACCTATCTTTGGTATCTCAGGCTAGGTCATATAAACCTTAGTAGGATTCAAGGGTTGGTCAATGATGGACCTTTAGGTTCATTGGAGATTGACAGTTATGCAACCTGCGAATCTTGCTTGGAAGGTAAAATGTGAAAGAATTTTGGTAGGATCTGGGTTTGCACTTGCTCGATTTACCACGCAACAAAAAATTTCTATTTAAGCGGAATCTTAGAAAAGTATCTTTGAAGCGTGCACCTGGTGATTCTCTTGTATGCCTCAAGACTATGACTTCACGTTGTGTGGGCAACGAACTATAAGTCAATTGATCAGCTACTCACCACAATCCACCTGCTAGAAAACTCTAGCCCCGCAGCACCTGGCACGTACTATAAACGCACCGCCCGCAGAGAGAGAAAGCTACGCGCAGCTGGTATAAACCAAGGCCAAAATTTCAGCCACTAGAAACCCAAAAACCAGCTGCACACTTTCTTGAAAATTCGACTTGGAGAGAGAAACGATTTCTCTCTCTAGAATTTTCTCTCTCTAGAAATCCTGTGGATTAATTGTGTTATTGTGTGTCTTGAATAACTGATCCCTTGTCTATTTATAGAGTTACAAGAGAGACTCCAAGTTGGAATAGGATTGGTCTTCCTACTGGGTTTCTGTTTTCCTTCAATCCTGTTTCTGGACTGATACAGATTCTGTTTCCTTCAATCCTGTTCCTGGACTGATACACTCCCAACTGTCACAGGGATTCACTTATCCCAATCCAGTTCCTGGGATGAATCACTCCCAACTGACACAGGGATTCACTTATCCCAAACCAGTTCCTGGGATGATTCACAACCAACTGACATAAGGATTAATTAATTTCTAAATTAATTAAATCTACCTTTGTCAATAACCCAGTACATAATTAATCGTACCACTAACGGATTAATTATGGCACTACCAACCTACACCAGAATTGCTTCCGGAACAACTTAATTAAATTATATTCATAATCTCCCCACATCAAAGATATAGTGCTCGTTAATTCATTAATTTACTTATAAATTAATTCATCAACTTCTTAATATTCCGAGACTAGTACCACTCGATCTTTTTACTATACCAGACATAAGTCCACCGGTCGGGTTTAGTATAATAAACATTTCGAGCTCATCTCGGGAGCACCATAACCCCGGACGCACCGGTACATGGTTCCCTTTCGACAAGCAGCAGCACACCAAGTAACTAAACACGCGGACCCAACCCACCGAGACTATTGGCCACATTTGACCTCACCCATTGGCAGATCAAAGTACACTATGTCTAATCCTCATGCCCACTCGAGTCTAGGGATTTAGAGATAGAATACAAGGATCGATTTGTCTATTAAATCAGTACAAGACAAATCATTCCTAAGAGTCAAGTTCAATATGCCCCGGGCATATCTATATGATTCAATTAGTTTAGACAAACTAATTATCTGAATCACATAATAACCTAGACCGACAGTTTGTCCAAAGCTGTCTCGGTTACGAACCTCATTTATATATTATGTCTTTCAACCAATGATGAGATCTACTGTGTCGCACCAGACACCTCATCATCTACTTACATAATATAAATGGACATAAAACTGCACAACAAAATATAATTGAAACACAAATCGATATATTAAACTGGGAAACTGTACAATACAAGCATAGCTTATGTATTCTACTCCAACAATCTCCCACTAATACTTAAACTGTGCTTTAAGTATATAACTACATACAATCCTATACAATCTGCTGCTATCTATCTAGAAAAACTGTCAAGGCTCTCCTAAGCATCTGATCCCCATGCCCTTCACGTGAGCCTCAAAGACTTTAGAAGTCAATGTTTTTGTGAATGGATCTGTAAGGTTATCCTCTGATGCTATCTTAGCCACGACCACGTCTACCCTCTTTACGATGTCTCGTATCAGGTGGTACTTGCGCTGTATATGTTTACTCGCCTTGTGGGCTCGTGGTTCCTTCGAGTTTGCTACTGCAACATTGTTATCACAATTAACCGTGATAGACCTTTGCAAACCAGGAATCACATCTAAGTCCACTAGGAGGTTCTTGAGCCATACTGCTTCTTCCGCTGCCTCTGATGCGGCAACGTACTTAGCCTCCATGGTAGAGTCCGCCACGCATTTCTGCTTGACACTCTGCCAAACTATGACTCCACCTCCTAAAGTAAACACATACCCTGAGGTAGACTTGCTCTTGTCCCTGTCGCCTTGGAAATCTGAATCCGTGTAGCCTCGGGGTACCAGCTCAGATGCTTGATAGACCAGAACTTGGTCCCTCGTTCTGCGCAAATACTTGAGAATGCATTTTACTGTCTCCCAATGAGCTTTCCCGGGGTTACTCTGATATCTGCTCACCATGCCAACGGCATAACAGATATCAGGCCTCGTACACAACATGGCATACATGAGACTTCCTACTGCCGAAGCATATGGAACTGTCTTCATGGTCTCTATCTCCTCAACAGTCTTAAGAGACTGTTCCTTAGATGGAAACACTCCATGCCTAAAAGGTAGAAAACCTTTCTTTGAGTTCTGCATGTTAAAACGGGCCAGAATCGTGTCTATGTATGAAGCTTGGGAGAGCGTTAGTGAACGTTTCCTACGATCTTGAATAATCTTGATCCCAAGGATATGTCCCGCTTCCCCTAAGTCCTTCATATCAAATTGATTGGATAGCCATGCCTTTACGTCTGATAACACTTTCTTGTTGTTGCCAATCAATAGAATGTCATATACGTAAAGCACAAGAAACACCACTGAGTTTCTATCATGTCTGCGATATACACATTGCTCATCCGGACACTGAGTAAATCCAAAGGACTGGATTACTTCATCAAACCGGATGTTCCAAGATCTGGATGCCTGCTTAAGTCCATAGATAGACCTCTTAAGCCTACAAACCTTATGCTCTTGGCATTTTTCAATGAATCCCTCTGGTTGCTGCATAAAGATGGTTTCCTCAAGACTTCCGTTTAGGAAAGCTGTCTTGACATCCATCTGCCAAATCTCATAATCCATATGAGCAGCTATGGCTAAGAGAATCCGGATCGACTTAAGCATGGCTACCGGGAAGAAGGTTTTCTCATAATCGATTCCCTCTTTCTGAGTATACCCCTTCGCCACCAGCCTAGCTTTAAAGATTTCCACCTTCCCGTCAGATCCTCTCTTACGTTTGTAGACCCACTTGCATCCAATGGGCTTAAACCCATCAGGCAGGTCCACAAGCTCCCAGACTTGATTGTGGTCCATTGACCCCATCTCGGATATCATTGCCTTACGCCAAGATTCTGCATCTTTATCTTGAAGCGCCTCATTATAGTTAACTGGGTCAGGTTCTAGCACACCTGGGACCAGGTCTGAAGCCTCTCCCATGCCAATGAACATGTCTGGCTGTCTCACAACCCTCCCACTACGACGAGGCACCGCCTGTGTAGGCGCATTATCTGTGATCTCATGTGCAGTGTGTGGTGTATCTACTTGCGCTGGTGTATCAGGATTAGTAGTTTGTCGTCTAAGCTCTTTTAGTACTATCTTACTCTTGGGCTTGTGGTCTAAGACATAGTCATCTTCTAAAAATCTAGCGTTGGTACTTACTACCACCTTCTGATCTTTAGGACTATAGAATAGACCACCTTTCGTTCCCCTAGGATATCCTACAAACAGCATTAATTCTGTTATTGCATCTAACTTAGCCGTATCTGCCTTAAGCACATGTGCTGGGCAGCCCCAAATTCTGAGATGTCTTAGACTGGGCTTCTGCCCGTTCCACAACTCTACTGGGGTTGAAGGCACGGTTTTAGACGGTACAAGATTAAGAATATACATTTCCGTTTCCAAGGAATATCCCCAGAACGAACTTGGCAAATCACTATAGCTCATCATGGACCTAACCATTTCCATAAGAGTTCGGTTCCTCCTTTCTGTTACACCATTCTGCTGTGGCGTGCCAGGTGCAGACAACTGAGACTGAATTCCTACCTCGGTGAGGTAATCTCGAAATTCATGGGACAGGTACTCCCCACCACGATCTGAACGCAGTGTCTTGATACTCTTACCATGATGCTTCTCCACATCTGCCCGAAACTCTTTGAACTTGCCAAAATATTCGAACTTGTGGCGCATTAGGTAAATGTATCCGTACCTAGAGTAATCATCCGTGAATATCACGAAATACTCATATCCCCCTCGTGCCTGGACCGTCATAGGTCCACACAAGTTAGAATGAATCAACTCTAATACTTCTTTAGCTCTATAGCCTTTTGCTTTAAAAGGTCTCTTCGTCATCTTACCTTCCAAGCAAGATTCGCAGGTTGCATAACTGTCAATATCTAATGAACCCAAAGGTCCATCATTGACCAACCTCTGAATCCTACTAAGGTTTATATGACCTAGCCTTAGATGCCAAAGATAGGTTTGATTCATTTTAGAAGGTTTCTTCCTCTTATTAATGTTAGATTCTGAGCTATCTATCTCTATGTTTTGCGCAACAGGGGAGTTAGAGTTAACCACAAACAAATTGTCCGCCAATGAACCAGAACAAATAAGTTTTCCATTTCTTCTAATAACAACACAGTCATCAGAAAAAATAAACTTATACCCGTTCTTCAAGAGTTTAGAAACCGAAACCAAGTTCTTCCTAAAACTCGGTACATAAAGACAATTAACTAACTCCAAGCTAGAATTTTCGAAATTCAACTTAACTACTCCCACTGCTTCTACTGACACTCTTGTAGTGTCGCCCAAGTAGATATCCAATTCGCCTTCTCTAAGCTTCTGGGTTACTTGGAACCCTTGCAAAGAATTACAAACATGGTCAGTGGCACCTGAATCCACACGCCAAGTATCTGTGGGAATCGCCGCTAAACATGTCTTAGTAATTAAGGCATAATTTATCTTACTTATAAGCTTTGGACAATCCGCTTTCCAATGTCCCGTCTTATTGCACTTGAAGCACTTTTCTTTCAACTTCTTCTTTGTAATATCTAGCTTAGGCACAATTTGTGCCTTTTTAGCTACTCCCTCGAGCTTTCTCTTCTTCTTTCCAGCCTCAGGCTCAGAAGAAGATTCTAAAGCTTCGACTGCGACTAAAGCTCGCTTCTTCTCTTGAAGAAGACTTTTAGCCACCATCAACTCTGCCAAGAGCTCGGATGAACTCCACAACATCTTACTTATGTTGTAGTTCAACCGAATCCGCTCATAGCTTTGAGCCGCCATCAACTCTACCAAGAGCTCGGATGAACTCCACAACATCTTACTTATGTTGTAGTTCAACTGAATCCGCTCATAGCTTTGAGGCAAGCTCTGGAGGACAATATCGGCTTTGGTTTCACCAACGATTTCGCCTCCTCCTACCTCAACCTTGTTGATGTTACTAATCATGTCAATGACACGATCTCTCACAGGAGCGCTCTCAGCCCTAAGGACAATGTCCAAGTTTCGACTTCCATCGACATTATTAGTTCCAGTTAAATTGTTATTTTTCAAAATAGCAGCTAAAGGATTGAATGCCATATCGATTTAAACTGGAAAGTAAACAAATAGTGTTTCAGTTATATATGCTAGAATTTTCGAAAACATGAAAATTCAATTAATTATTGATTTCCCTCAAAACAATAATATTAATCCACCAACATCTCATCCACCGGGATTCTCGCAAGCCATGCAGTGTGGACGTTTACGCTAACCCACATTCGTTTGAGAAGAACCAAGTTCATTAACTACACTATCTGACCAACGATCTTTTGATCAATGTAGCTAATAGTCGATGCTTTCAGCCGTACAAGTAAGCAGCGTAACCTCGCGGGAGGAATACTGCAGATCATACACTAAGTGTGTGCCATTACGTGACTTCTGAGTTTGTTACCTCAGGATAGTGCGCCTCAGATGGAGAGGGTGTCGCATTTCTCCTAGTTAAACTCGCTCTAGTCATCTTACTTAGAAGCTCATAGTCTAGCGATCTCGGGGTTGGACTCATCCGAATGGAGGAAGGCCCTAATGCCAACGCGCAAGCCCACCCACATCGCATATGAACCCGTAATGGTGGCCATGGGGATATAACACAACCCGCTCCCACTTAGATTTCCAAATTGAGGGTTTTTCCGGTTTTAACATGCAATTAACTAACCTAAGTTATGTGCAACCATAAAACCAGACATGCTTTAATTCATGCATCTAAAATACAACATAAAAATAAAGCATAAAAATTAAAACAATAAATACGGGAAATAAATTCAAAAAAATAAATTCCCCGACTATTATGGTTTTAATTGCTTCCATCTTCTGCCTTGATCTCGTGTCCCGTCATGTCACTCGATGGAGAGAGTCTTGAATTTCAAAAAATGAAAACTGGAGGAAAAAGGGGCCAAAAACAGCCCGAACCGCAGCACGGCCCGAGGGCCGCGCTGCCCGCGCGCACAGCCCGCACGGGCTGTGTGCGCGGCCCAGCGCTCGCGTGCAGGCGCATGGCCCGCACGGGCCCTGCGCGCGCGGCCCTGCGCTCCCAGCAGCAGCGCGCAGCAGTTGCTGCGTGCAGCGACTGCTGCGCGCTGCTGCTGCCTGCTGCTGCCTTTTTGGCCTGCCGGCCGGCAATTTTGCTGCCGGCAAATGTTGTCGGCGTCGCCTCCTGCCGCCAACTCCTCCTTCGCTTTTTCCCACGCTATTTGGTTTTCTTGTAATTCGTTCTGGGTTTTCCTGGGTTTCTTCAAATTCATGATAACCCAAAACCCACGAATCCAAGTCGTCCACCATAACGCCTTCGATTACATAAAAAACAATTTTCCTACTACAAGGCATTCTAGGAAAATTAAATAATCAAAATTACATAGAATAAATCCTACTACAGATTTAATCTAATCCTACACGGCTTCCAGCACGTGGTTATACTATTACAAACATTCATAATAAAATTAAATCCGGACATGTCCCGGAGTTTAATTAAAAACCATACAAACGTAACCATAATAGTCGGGATTCTAAACCACCTGCAAATAAAACCATGTAATAAATCGAACAAGCACAGAACCCCCTAAACCAGGCTCTGATACCAATTGAAAGAATTTTGGTAGGATCTGGGTTTGCACTTGCTCGATTTACTACGCAACAAAAAATTTCTATTTAAGCGGAATCTTAGAAAAGTACCTTTGAAGCGTGCACCTGGTGATTCTCTTGTATGCCTCAAGACTATGACTTCACGTTGTGTGGGCAACGAACTATAAGTCAATTGATCAGCTACTCACCACAATCCACCTGCTAGAAAACTCTAGCCCCGCAGCACCTGGCACGTACTATAAACGCACCGCCCGCAGAGAGAGAAAGCTACGCGGAGCTGGTATAAACCAAGGCCAAAATTTCAGCCACTAGAAACCCAAAAACCAGCTGCACACTTTCTTAAAAATTCGACTTGGAGAGAGAAACATTTTCTCTCTCTAGAATTTTCTCTCTCTAGAAATCCAGTGGATTAATTGTGTTATTGTGTGTCTTGAATAACTGATCCCTTGTCTATTTATAGAGTTACAAGAGAGACTCCAAGTTGGAATATGATTGGTCTTCCTACTGGGTTTCTGTTTTCCTTCAATCCTGTTTCTGGACTGATACAGATTCTGTTTCCTTCAATCCTGTTCCTGGACTGATACACTCCCAACTGTCACAGGGATTCACTTATCCCAATCCAGTTCCTGGGATGAATCACTCCCAACTGACACAGGGATTCACTTATCCCAAACCAGTTCCTGGGATGATTCACAACCAACTGACATAAGGATTAATTAATTTCTAAATTAATTAAATCTACCTTTGTCAACAACCCAGTACATAATTAATCGTACCACTAACGGATTAATTATGGCACTACCAACCTACACCAGAATTGCTTCCGGAACAACTTAATTAAATTATATTCATAATCTCCCCACATCAAAGATATAGTGCTCGTTAATTCATTAATTTACTGATAAATTAATTCATCAACTTCTTAATATTCCGAGACTAGTACCACTCGACCTTTTTACTATACCGGACATAAGTCCACCGGCCGGGTTTAGTATAATAAACATTTCGAGCTCATCTCGGGAGCACCATCACCCCGGACGCACCGGTACATGGTTTCCTTTCGACAAGCAGCAGCACACCAAGTAACTAAACACGCGCACCCAACCCACCGAGACTATTGGCCACATTTGACCTCACCCATTGGCAGATCAAAGTACACTATGTCTAATCCTCATGCCCACTCGAGTCTAGGGATTTAGAGATAGAATACAAGGATCGATTTGTCTATTAAATCAGCACAAGACAAATCATTCCTAAGAGTCAAGTTCAATATGCCCCGGGCATATCTATATGATTCAATTAGTTTAGACAAACTAATTATCTGAATCACATAATAACCTAGACCGACAGTTTGTCCAAAGCTGTCTCGGTTACGAACCTCATTTATATATTATGTCTTTCAACCAATGATGAGATCTACTGTGTCGCACCAGACACCTCATCATCTACTTACATAATATAAATGGACATAAAACTGCACAACAAAATATAATTGAAACACAAATCGATATATTAAACTGGGAAACTGTACAATACAAGCATAGCTTATGTATTCTACTCCAACAAAATGACCAAGAGACCTTTTAAGGCAAAAGGTTATAGAGCTAAGGAAGTATTAGAGTTGATTCATTCCGACTTGTGTTGACCAATGACGGTCCAGGCACGAGGTAGGTTCGAGTATTTTGTGACATTCACGGATGTCTACTCAATGTACGGGTACTTTTACCTAATGCGTCACAAGTCTGAATGTTTTGGCATGTTCAAAGAGTTTCGGGCAGATGTGGAGAAACATCATGGTAAAAGCATCAAGACACTCCGTTTAGATCATGGTGGGGAGTACCTGTCCCATGAATTTCGAGAATACCTCAGTGAGGTCGGAATTCAGTTTCAGTTGTCTGCACCTGGCGCGCCACAGCAGAACGGTGTAGCAGAAATGAGGAATCGGACTCTCATGGAAATGGTTAGGTCTATGATGAGCTATAGTGATTTACCAAGTTCGTTTTGGGGATATGCCTTAGAAACAGCGATGTATATTCTTAATCTTGTACCATCTAAAACTGTGCCTTCAACCCTATTAGAGTTGTGGAATGGGCGCAAGCCCAGTCTAAGACATCTCAGAATTTGGGGTTGCCCAGCACATGTGCTTAAGGCAGATACAGCTAAGTTAGATGCGAGAACTGAATTAATGTTGTTTGTATGATATCCTAGGGGAACGAAAGGTGGTCTGTTTTATAGTCCTAAAGATCAGAAGGTGGTGGTTAGTACCAACGCTAGATTTTTAGAAAAGGACTATGTCTTAGACCACAAGCCCAAGAGTAAGATAGTACTAGAAGAGCTTAGATGACAAACTACTAATCCTGATGCACCTGATTAAGTAGATACATCGCACACTGCACATGAGATCACAGATGATGCGCCTACACAGGTGGTGCCTCTTCACAGTGGGAGAGTTGTGAGACAGCCCGATAGGTTTATTGGCGTGGGAGAGGCCTCAGACCTAGTCCCAGGCGTGCCTGAACCTGACCGGGTTAACTACAATGAGGCTGTTCGAGATAAAGATGTATTGGCGTAAGGCAATGATATCCGAGATGGGGTCAATGGACCCCAATCAAGTCTGGGAGCTTGTTGACCTACCTGATGGGTTCAAGCCCATTGGATGCAAGTGGGTCTACAAACGTAAGAGAAGACCTAACGGAAAGGTGGAAACCTTTAAAGCTAGGCTGGTGGCTAAGGGGTATAATCAGAAAGAGGGAATCGATTATGAGGAAACCTTCTCCCGGTAGCCATGCTTAAGTCTATCTGGATTCTCTTTTCCATAGCTTCTCATTTAGATTATGAGATTTGGCAGATGGATGTCAAGACAGCTTTCCTAAACGGAAGTCTTGAGGAAACCATCTTTATGCAGCAACCAGAGGGATTCATTGAAAAAGGCCAAGAGTATAAGGTTTGCAGGCTTAAGAGGTCCATTCACGGACTGGACTTAAGCAGGCATCTAGATCTTGAAACATCCGATTTTATGAGGTAATCCAGTCCTTCGAATTTACTCAGTGTCCGGATGAGCAATGTGTGTACCACAGACGTGATGGAAACTCAGTGGTGTTTCTTGTGCTTTACGTAGATGACATTTTATTGATTGGCAACAACAAGAAAGTGTTATCAGACGTAAAGGCATGGCTGTCCAAGCAGTTTGATATGAAGGACTTAGGGAAAGCGGGACATATCCTTGGGATCAAGATAATTTGAGATCGTAGGAAACATTCACTAACGCTCTCACAAGCTTCGTACATAGATACGATTCTGGCCCATTTTAACATGCAGAACTCCAAAAGTGTATCTATCTAAAGAACAGTCCCCTAAGACTGTTGATGAGATAGAGGCCATGAAGACAGTTCCTTATGCTTCGGCAGTGTGAAGTCTCATGTATGCCATGTTGTGTACGAGGCCTGATATCTGTTATGCCGTTGGCATGGTAAACAGATATCAGAGTAACCCTGTGAAAGCTCATTAGGAGACAGTAAAATACATTCTCAAGTATTTGCGCAGAACGAGAGACCAAGTGTTGGTCTATCAGGCATCTGAGCTGGTACCCTGAGGTTATATAGATTTAGATTTCTAAGGCAACAGGGACAAGAGTAAGTCTACCTCAGGGTATGTGTTTACTATGAGAAGTGGAGCCATAGTTTGGCGGAGTGTCAAGCAGAAATGCGTGGCGGACTCCACCATGAAGGCTGAGTACGTTGCCATATCAGAGGCAGCGAAAGAAGCAATATGGCTCAAGAACTTTCTAGTGGACTTAGATGTGATTCCTGGTTTACAGAAGTCTATCACGGTTTATTGTGATAACAAGGGTGCAGTAGCAAACTCGAAGGAACCACGAGCCCACAAGGCGAGGAAAAATATACAGCGCAAGTACCACCTGATACGAGACATCGTAAAGAGGGAAGACGTGGTTGTGGCTAAGATAGCATAAGAAGATAACCTTACAGATCCGTTCACGAAGACATTGACTTTGAAAGTCTTTGAGGCTTACGTGGAGTAGAATACATAAGTTATGCTTGTATTGTACAGTTTCCCAGTTTAATATATCGATTTGTGTTTCAATTATATTTTGTTGTGCAGTTTTATATCCATTTATATTATGTAAGTAGATGATGAGGTGTCTGGTGTGACACAGTAGATCTCATCATTGGTTGAAAGACATAATATATAAATGAGGTTCGTAACCGAGACAGCTTTGGACAAACTGTCGGTCTAGGTTATTATGTGGTTCAGATAATTAGTTTGTCTAAACTAATTGAATCATATAGATATGCCCGTGGCATATTGAACTTGACTCTTAGGAATGATTTGTCTTGTATTGATTCAATAGACAAATCGATCCTTGTATTCTATCTCTTAATCCCTAGACTCGAGTGGGCATGAGGATTAGACATAGTGTACTTTGATCTGCCAATGGGTGAGGTCAAATGTGGCCAATAGTCTTGGTGGGTTGGGTGCGCTTGTTTAGTTACTTGGTGTGCTACTGCTTGTCGAAAGGAAACCATGTACCGGTGCGTCCGGGGTGATGGTGCTCCCGAGATGAGCTCGAAATGTTTATTATACTAAACCCGGTCGGTGGACTTATGTCCGGTATAATAAAAAGGTCGAGTGGTACTAGTCTCAGAAATTAAAGAAGTTAATTAATTAATTTATCAGTAAATTAATTTTAATTAACGAGCACTATATCTTTGATGTAGGGAGATTAAATGAATATAATTTAATTAAGTTGTTTCAGAAGCAATTCTGGTGTAGGATGGTAGTGCTAAAATTAATCCGTTAGTGGTACGATTAATTTTGTAATGGGTTAATTGAATATGTAGATTTAATTAATTAATTGGTTAATTATTCATAAGGGTTAATTAAGTAATTAACAAAGTGAAATTATTTAATTAATTTCTAAGGGTTAATTAAGTAATTAATAAAGTGGAATTATTTAATTAATTAATTAAGTCTTAAGTTTCAATTGGAATTAGGAAATCCTAGAGATTAAGAATCCAGTAGGATTTGGTTATCCTATCAGATTGGTTGCCTAATTGGATTTGGAAACTAATTCATTACCTAAACCCATTAGGAAGATCAATCCTAAACCAACTTGGAGTCTCTCTTGTAACTCTATAAATAGACAAGGGATCAGTTATTCAAGAAACACAATTCAACAATTAATCCATAGGATTTCTAGAGAGAGAAAATGTTTCTCTCTCCAAGTCGAATTTTTAAGAAGTTTTGGCGGCTGGTTTTTCTTCCTAGTGGCCGAATTTTTAAGCCCTTGGTGTATACCAGCTGCAAGAAACTTTCTCTCTCTCTCTCTCTCTCTCTCTCTCTCTCTCTCTCTCTCTCTTTCTCTCTCCAGGCAGTGCGTTTGCAGTACGTGCTAGGTGCGGAGGTGCTGGATTTTTCTGGCAGGTGGAGTTCTGGTGATAGCTGATCAATTAACTTCTAGTTCGTTGCCCACACAACGTGAAGTTATAGTCTTGAGGCATACAAGAGAATCACCAAGTGCACGCTTCAAAGGTACTTTTCTAAGATTCCGCTTTAATAGAAATTTTTGTTGCGTGGTAAATCGAGCAAGTGCAAACCTATATCCTACCAAAATCTTTCACTGAGGTTATATAGATTCAGATTTCTAAGGCGACAGGGACAAGAGTAAGTCTACCTCAGGGTATGTGTTTACTCTGAGAAGTGGAGCCATAGTTTGGCGGAGTGTCAAGCAGAAATGCGTGGCGGACTCCACCATGAAGGCTGAGTACGTTGCCATATCAGAGGCAGCGAAAGAAACAATATGGCTCAAGAACTTCCTAGTGAACTTAGATGTGATTCCTGGTTTACGGAAGTCTATCACGGTTTATTGTGATAACAACGGTGCAGTAGCAAACTCGAAGGAACCACGAGCCCACAAGGCGAGTAAATATATACAGCAAGTACCACCTGATACGAGACATCGTAAAGAGGGAAGACGTGGTTGTGGCTAAGATAGCATCAGAAGATAATATTACAGATCCGTTCACGAAGACATTGACTTTGAAAGTCGTTGAGGCTCACGTGGAGGGCATGGGAATCAGATACTTAGGAGAGCCATGAAAATTTTTCTAGATATATAGCAGCAGAGTGTATAGGAGTTGTATGTAGTTGTATAAAGCACAACTTAAGTATTAGTGGGAGATTGTTGGAGTTGAATACATAAGCTATGCTTGTATTGTACATTTTCCCAGTTAATATATCAATTTATGTTTTGGTTATATCTTGTTGTGCATTAATTGTCCATTTATATTATGTAGTTAGATGATGAGGTGTCTTGTGTGACACAGTAGATCTCATCATTGGTTAAAAGACATATTATATATAAATGAGGTTCGTAACCGAGACAACTTTGGACAAACTGTCGGTTTAGGTTAATATGTGATTCGAATAATTGGTTTGTCTAAACTAATTGAATCATATAGATATGCCCAGGGTATATTGACCTTGACCACTAAGAATAATTTGTCTTGTACTGATTTAATAGACAAATCGTTATTTGTATTCTATCTCTTAATCCCTAGACTCGAGTGCGCATGAGGATTAGATATAGTGTACTTTGATCTGCCAATGGGTGAGGTCAATTGTGGCCAATAGTCTCGGTAGGTTAGGTACGCGTGTTTAGTTACTTGGTGTGCTGCTGCTTGTCGAAAGGAA
Source organism: Knoxia roxburghii (assembly GCA_030378225.1). Lineage (NCBI taxonomy): Eukaryota > Viridiplantae > Streptophyta > Magnoliopsida > Gentianales > Rubiaceae > Knoxia > Knoxia roxburghii. The sequence goes on along the minus strand of CM059415.1, from coordinate 34,086,976 downwards.
AGCATATACCGGTGCATCCGGGGTGATAGTGCTCCCGAGATGAGCTCCTAAAGTTTATTATACTAAACCCGACCGGTAAACTTATGTCTGGTATAGTAAAAAGGTCGAGTGGTACTAGTCTCGAAATTAAAGAGGTTAATTAATTAATTTATCAGTAAATTAATATATTAAAGAGCACTATATCTTTGATGTGGGGATATTATGAATATAATTAAATTAAGTTGTTCCGGAAGCAATTCTGGTGTAGGATGGTAGTGCCATAATTATTCCGTTAGTGGTACGATTAATTATGTATTGGGTTGTTGACAAAGGTAGATTTAATTAATTAATTAATTAATTAATTAATTAATCCTTGTGTTAGTTGGTTGTGAATCACACCAGGAACTAGTTTGAGATAAGTGAATCCCTTTGTCTGTTGGTTGTGAATCATACCAGGAACTGGTTTGGGATAAGTGAATCCATGTATCAGTTGGATGTGTATCAGTCCAGGAACAGGATTTCAGGAAAAAAGAATCCCAATAGGAAGGCCAATCCTAAACCAACTTGGGGTCTCTCTTGTAACTCTATATATAGACAAGGAATCGGCTATTTAAGACACACAATTCAATAGATTCATAATTCAAGAATCTAGAGAGAGAAAATCCTAGAGAGAGAAAATTCTCTCTCTCAAAGTCGGATTTTTAAAGCAGATTTGTGGCTGGTTTTTTTCTTCCTTTGGCCAAAATTCTTGGCCTTTTTATACCAGCTGCGTGTAGCCTTCTTTCTCTCCGGGCAGTGCGTTTACAGTATGTGCCAGGTGTAGCGGTGCTGGAATTTTCTGGCAGGTGGATTGTGGGGATTAGCTGATCAATTGGTTTCTAGATCGTTGCCCACACAATGTGAAATCAAAGTCTTGATGCATACATGAGAATCACCTGAGTGTACGCTTCAAAGGTATTTTTCTAAAGTTTCGCTTTTAATTAGAAATTTTTTTGTTGCGTGGTAAATCGAATAAGTACGAACCCAGATCTTGTGCAATGTTATTTCAAAAGGGTTGGAATAGCATTGTGCTAGCGTCTAGACCTGGCCAGAGATTCCAATTATGGAATGCATAACACAAAAGTGAGTTTTTGGCTAGGCCCGGGCAGATAATCTTTCAGTTTTTACACTAACAAAGACCACTTTGAACTAGAAAACAGTATTTTACATAAAGGAAAAGCATTTTGACCAAAGAATCAGTAGTTTACATCAACGAACAGTAATTTACACCAACATTCAACACTTTACATAAACAAGTATTACACCACATATGCCTTAATCCGGGCAAATACGGCGACGGCTCATTCACGGAAAGGCCGGAGCCACCTTTGGACGGGCTGAAGCATGTGGACATTTTGCACGAACAGCTTACACCAATAAACAAACAGCAAAAACATATGATTTTACATAAAAAAATATATCTTTTTCCCAAAACCCTAGTTTTCCTTCCTCTCTTTTCTACTTTCCAGCCACAGCCATTCTCCCCTCTTCCCTTCCGCCACCCTCACCGGCCGCCGCTGTCACCAACATCAGATCTGGCCATATTCAAAATAAATGATTTTACATAAAAAAAAATTTACGATTTTACATTAAAAAATACATTTTTGGGTAAACCCTAGTTTTTCTTTTATAAAAAAATAATCTCTTCTTGGCCGCCACTGTCACCATCGCCGTGAGCGCAAATTATACTATACACCTAGGAGTAAACCGGCCGATTTACTCCCACCAGGTTTTTTAGGAAAAAACCGGGTAAAAACCGGGTTTTTTGACAAAAAGCCACAAAAAAAGTGGGCCAGCTGCATTTAATGCGTATTAAATGCGCATGTCTCTCCCTCTCACTCCTCACGCGCTTCATTTGTTATGTAAACTCCTATTAATTGCTATGAATTCTCACGCCACTTTACATAAACTTTGCAGTTTACATATGGTGAATGAGAGGTTTATGTAAACTGCAAAGTTTATGTAAAATGGTATTTGGGCAAAGTTTATGTAAACTGCAAAGTTTACTGCAAAGGTTTATGTAAACTGCAAAGTTTACTGCAAAGTTTATGTAAACTGCAGTTTCCATTTCAAAACTGTAAAGTTTACTGCAAAGTTTATGTAAACTGCAGTTTACATATGGTAAATGAGAGGTTTATGTAAATTGCAAAGTATACTGCAAAGTTTATGTAAACTGGTACTTGGGCAAAGTTTATGTAAACTGCAAAGTTTACTGCAAAGTTTATGTAAACTGCAGTTTTGAAAGTTTATGTAAACTGCAGTTTCGAAAGTTTATGTAAACTGCAGTTTCCATTTCAAAACTGCAAAGTTTACTGCAAAATTTTTGTAAACTACAATGCAGTTTAGTGCAAACTTTATGTAAATTGCAATGTAAACTGCAAAGTTTACTGCAAAGTTTATGTAAACGGGTACTTGGGCAAAGTTTATATAAACTGCAAAGTTTTATGTAAACTGCAAAGTTTTCTGCAAAGTTTATGTAAACTGCAGTTTACTACAAAGTTTATGTAAACGGCACTTTACTGGCGTTTACTGCAAAGTTTATGTAAAGTGGCGTGAAAATTCTGCAGCTGTCATCCAACTTTGGAATTCTATATCTCCATCGTTTCTCATCCGCTTTGATCAAACTTTGGCTTGTTTTAAACCTCTCCTTACATGGATTACACGTAATTTTACGGATCTTTATTTGGACTTGTAAATCTCCCATAAATCAGCTCTGAAACAGAGATGCAAGTGATGTTCTTTTCGTAAAAAAATCTAAAGTAATGACTGTACTTCAGAAATTCATATCTTCTTCATTCTTTGTCCGATTTAAGCAAACTATAGCTCGATTTAAACCTCTTTGCATAAGGTTTACTCAGAAACTTATATAAGCAACTTTGGCTTTCTAGATTTTCCAAAAAACAATAAAGAACAGAGATGCGTTTTGCAAAAGTTCTGTTAGCTTATGTAAACTACTGATTCTTTGGTCAAATGCTTTTCTTTTATGTTAAATACTCTTTTCTGGTTCAAAGTGGTCTTTGTTAGTGTAAAAATATCGTTCTGATTGATTTGTATAAAGTGCTGGTTGTTTATGTAAAATGCTGAATGTTTGTTTAAAGTATTGTTGTCAGTTTACATATGTAAACTATAAACTGCGAGTTTGCATTTTATATATGTAAAATGGTATGGGTTTTGAAGCTTAAGAGGTGAGGAGTAGTTTGGCGGTGAGATATCTTCAAAAATCTTCATGGAATAGCCGGAATCGACGCGAGAGAAGAAAGAAAATAGGTTGGTGAAGGAGAAGATGAGAGAGAGGCTCAATTTTTTCTTTTTTTTTTGGGTAGGTGTACACTCGCACTTTTACTCCTAGTAGTACCATATACCAACTGCGCCGCGAGCCACCTCTTTTTTGCCTTATCTTGATTTAAATACGTACGAAAATTGTGGAATAAGGTATGAATTTTGAATTTAAGAGGTTGGGAGTATTTTGGCGGTGAGAAATTTTCAAAATTCTGGCCGGAATGACCAGAATCGACGGTAAGAAGCTGCGGGAAAAGAGAGTTTGGGGGAGAGAAACCGCTAGAGAGAGAAAATAGAGAGAGAAAGATAAAGGGATTAGGGTTTGGGAGAGGGGGGAAGGGGAAGTAGCTACTGTTAGTTATATTATAAAAGAGGCTCGTGAAGTTCAAACAAATGAGTAGTTTGAATTTTTGGCTTATAGGTGTACCAGTGTCCATTTACTCCTAGTAGTAGGATATAAGAACTGATGAAAACATGATTTCCTTCCAATGCATTTTAGATTTCTAAACCTTCTAATTTAGACAGGGATGACCTCATTAAAACATAATTGGGAATGAATTAAAACTCAAAGAAATTAATCAAAAAACTTGAATGGTTTTTTTTTTCTTCAAAAAATGGGTTTGATATAATAAAATGAATACGATAACCCCATCTAAGCCGCCCCTAAAACGGTATGGGTTCAATAGGCTGGAAGTTAGTTGGGTCCGTAATTGTAGGCATATTATAACAACCATGCAATAATGCCTAAAAGAGAGAGTGGAAAGTGTAGTGGTGAAGATTGAAGAGACTTAAAAGTGAAAAGCCAATAGCCAATAGCCAAGAAACGACACACTCGCCCGTCTCAATCTTTACACCATCTTTCGGACTGAGTCCCACCGCACACACTAACACACGCACACGAGCAGAGCCCTCTCTCTCTCTCTCTCTCTCTCTCTCTCTCTCTCCCTCTCTAAATGTAGAGGATTAGAACTCAATCATCACTCACACATCTGGGTAATTGTGAGAGATTCCACCATCTGAATTGATTGTCTCGTTCAATTATTATATGTACTACCTATGATCTGAAGATTTATTTCTGTTTATCTGTATTTTACTTTATCCTTCCAGGTTGTGGTTTGTAGCTGTGGTAACCGGAAAAGGTTTGGTATCGTTGATTTTGGGAAATGAGCAAAGGAAGGCCGCCCGAGCCACTTGATTTCTTCATCTGGACTGTTGAGGTATTTATGTCATTCAATTTAGTGAACTTTTTGGTAGTTGTGAAGTTTATGAGTTTTCTTGTTTTAGTGATTGTAGATCTTGGATGTTTTTGTATTTTGCTCAAATTTTGAGCTTAGGGTACTGGTTTGTTTTGATTTAAGGGTATCTTATAATTAGAATTATGATTGTTAATGTGGGGAGGTTAGGGCGTTAATTGACCTCTATGTTTTTACCATCTTGGATTAATTGGGCAGACTTTTAGATTTATTAAGAGCTCTAGTTAGTAACTCTGACTGTTTATTCCTTTACAACTATTCTAAAAGCAGAGAATTTTGGTTTCACTAAGGGTTGGGTTCTGACCTTTTTATTTTTCCCTTGTCTAGAATTTTGCGTGTTATCTTGCGATACCATTACATCAACATCTTCCTTACTTATTTGAGTGACTACGATTCTGCATTTTGGGTATGTTGAATGGTTTTATGCACAATGATATGGCTATAAGTTTTTCCGGAAGGATAAAGATGTTGATGATGGGCTTGCATACTATATAAGAGGCTTTTCAAAATCACTATGCCATTGTTATTTTCTCATAAATTTTACTATCGTAGATTCTCATACAGGAGGTAACCAGTGTTCCAACTTTTTTTTTGTGTTTTCTGATGTCTAAATTTTTTAACAGTATATACATTAGAGAAAGTTCAAGGATTTTTCAGCTTGCTTATATTTTTTGTGTAAAATCTAGATCTTTGACATACAGAATCTGCTTTAGTTAATGCAATCAGGGGCTTCCTATATCCAGTTTAAGTATTTATTTTAACTTGTGGGATTTTTTGGTAACCGGTGGATTTTGAAGAAATGACCTTAGGTTGGTGATTTTCTTTGCTAATCTGCAGTTCTTTAGTTATTTTTTTACTCTTTTGTGGTTTTCATAGAATAAAGGAGCTTGATAGATGGAGAATTAGTGGTTAAGTGGGTAACAGAAGAAGTATTAACTAGAGGGAGAGCTGGTCTTGCTTCTTTATTCTTTATAAGTTGTAATGGGCTGCCTTGTAGTTGAGGTTTGAATCTAATCCTAAGGTGGAGCAGCAAGGCTGTTAGATGATAATCCTGTGGTGCTTTCGGGACTGACATACTTTTCTTGCTGCAAGATTAGCATTTCTGCCTTCTTCCTGGCCAGGTTCTTGATTCAGTCAAATATAGAAAGTACCGAATTTTATATTTCCCTAGTTGCATGAATGACTTAGTTCTGTGGTTATGTGCAGGCATGAAAATACTCTCTTTTAAGAAAAGTCAGTTATTCGTTGTGCTGGTGTTCTAGACTGTCTGATAGTAAGATTGTTGATCTTGACAAAAATTTTTACCAAACCAGTGTTTTGAGTAGCTTAGACATTAGAAAAGTTGTTCTGAATTGATTATACTGGTGATTTTCATTGACTAATTCTTTTATGTGGTACACTTCAAAAGCAAGTGGGCTATGGAAATTGTAGTGTACACATTGGGAATATGTTGCTTTTTTGCTTTTTGATGGTATTGCATTTTGCTTTCATCTATAACGACTCCTTTTACCTGCCTCTTCTACAAAGACAATGTTTCAATGGGATGAAATTCTTGATACTGGCTGTTATTGTATTTTGATGGCTGAAAGACCTTTTTGGGAAGCATAGTGTTTACCCTGAAAGTTTGACCTCATAAATGAAGATCAACGCTGGTTGGAATATGTTTTAGTGGACTGAATTTGTCGAGAAGTGAATCCTTGTTTGTATCTCCCTTCTTGTGCGAAATGAAAGACTTATGGAGATCAACTCGAATGCTAGCATTTCTTTTCGTAATCTGATGGGGCCATTAAATAGTTGATGGCATAATTATGGAACTATAAAACTTAAACGTAGGGAAGTTCATAATGTATGTCATATTATAAATTTGTATACTTCTCATTCAGTTAAAGAAAGAAGGGAAGGTGGCTTATGATTTTTTTGTATATCAATTAAATTTTAAGTTTTAGGATTATTGATAAGTTTCACCGAGTTTGGTTGCTATGTATTTTCGGCTAAAAGGGCCACATTTGAAAAATCTTTATGGTTTTTATACTGCCTTCTGGTGGGGGAAAACTTGATATTCATCCTTTGATCATGATAGTATTTTTATGTAGTGAAATTATGAGTCATTCAAAGAATTTATTTTCTCCATAAACTGCTGGGCAGGAAAAGAGATGAATCTTTTGTGCAGATGCATGATAAAGTCTTTTATGGGTGGCTTGTCCTTTCTGTATAGCCAAGCAAGTTTCTTGCAGTTCCCTTTTCCCCCCCTTGCCAAATCCAGATCTGGCATAATCCTAAAAGGTCTTTCTTTGTAGTTGAGTGCTTAAGCCAATCTTAAGTAAAGAAAACACAACTTTGGATAACATTGATTGCTATGAGAGGAATAGTAGTTGAACAGCTTACTGCATTTTATAAGAATCCAGGTCCATTTTATGTCACCTCAGTAGCAAGTCTTTTGGAGAGTTTTTGTAGGTTCGTTTAGTGCTTTGCATAAAATGTGGTCTAGATGCTTTCGAATGGCTTTGGCATGCCCTTTATATTTATATTCCAGTTATTTGTGGTGCTGTTAAATTAGGATTAATAGTGACTAGTTAGGAATGAGAGAGATGATAATACTAAGGAAATGCATAAAATGGTCTAAGGGAGACATCTTTGGTGCTAAGAGTATTCCATTCAATAATTGTGGAATACTAAGTTGACAGTAAGGTAAATGTTCCCTGTTTACTGGTTGTTGGAGGAAATGATTGAGCTTCTCCTGCTTTTATATCTCTGCAAATGCCTGATGGTGCATAACAAGTCGATAGATGCAGCCTACCTCATACTGTTGTATGTGAATCAAGCATTGGATAGCATTTTCTATACCATGTTCAGATTAAATTATTTTTTGATTATTCATAGTTTTGCACCCAATTGGACACTTCTAGCTCACTTTAGAACTAGTATGTGATTCCTGGTTGGATTTGAATGAGAAGAATCTGTTAATTATTTGCCTATTTAAGGCTACCCTTGTAAGGACTGGATGGATTGATTGAAGAATCCTGTATCAGAACACTTCTCCATTGACATTCTTTTCTGATCTTCTTGCTTGTTTCTCAGGATGTTGGCTTGTGGTTAGAAGAGATAAATCTTGGCAGTTACTGCCAAATCTTTAAAGAAAATGGTGTAAATGGAGAATATTTGGAAGGGATGTCTATGTTTACCACTGAACAGATACTTAGGTTCATAAGAAGGTGCCACATGAAATGGGGAGACTTCATTACATTATGCAAGGAGTTGAGGCGAATAAAAGGTGCACTCCTCTCTACTGTCCATCAAAGTAACCATGCATTGTGTTTATATTGTAATTGTTACTCCCGCGTCTTGGATTTCCGATGAAAATCTTTTATTCCATGCTTTTGAATGCAAGCTTTAATATGGATTTTACTGGATAGAAATTTTATACTTCCATGGTGAGTTATTATTATGGGTTGCAGAGTAAGATGGAAAGACCGGAAACTGATTTCTTCTACAAACCCAAAGGATGTTCAAGTGGAACACAGCTGGGACTGCTTTTGGTTTTGCTATTTGTGCAATAAAGCACCTTTTTTCCAATTATGTTTTACCTGGAATATCTGTACCGTGTTCAATGCTTGTGCATTTGTATATCTACCCTGTCTGATCTTAAAGAATGCATATTTTAAGGGCATGAAGTTGTGCAATGTGATTTCAAGGAAACTAGAGACATAGGACACTGGTTTTTCTTTCTTTTGTTCTTGTTCTACACTTGCGGCATTATCTTTCACACACCTATGTGGTTGAGCCCTGAGGGATTCTTTACTTAACCTCCAAAGTTTGTATGTGCTCCCTTTTCATTATGATTTTCAGACTCCTGATATGTGAAAATTTGTGTAGTTGCTTGCCTGAAAGGAGAGCAGAAGGTTCGTCGACCTTGGTGGGCTCCATCTTGCCTTTCTGTGGTCTTTGTCAAAGTTGCAAAGAGGAATAGGCAATCCAGAGTGGTTTCCTTAAAGCTGGAACCTTGATATAGATTTTCCTTGTATGTATGTACTTCTGGTTTTTTTTTAATCCTTTTTTTAGTTGTAAAAAGGAAAGGAGGGAAATGCAAAATCTCCTCCTTTTCTTTCCCCTTCTCACGGGGAGAGGGGAGGAGGTGATCAGTCAGTTCTCTTTGCAGAACTTCAACTTATGCGCCATCCCTTATATTTTCTTTTAGTATTATTGTAGTTTGCGCGTTGACAGAGTTTGTGATAATGATTATAATATCGAAAATATTCTGAAATGGTGAAAAGATTCCAGTGCTGCGCTTCCAGCCTTCAAAGGTGGCAGCTTCATTTCCCTTTTGGCTGACAGGCGATGAACTCAGAAATTGAAAAGCGAATATGATAGTGACGAACTATGGATGGTTGGGATGTTTTGGTTTATGCCGGCATAAGAGACCGACTGTTGGTGCAGCATTGAAATGGGAAATTTTTGCCTTGCATTATTTTAGTCTTCTGCTCTAAATAAAAATTTAAAATCAAAAGACCCTTTCAACCTAATTTTATGCTTTGACATTGCATGATTGGCATAAAGTATGATGGAAATAGTTAGTACGTGAAACATGAAATTGAGTCTTAATTAATGTAAGATTAATATGTCTCTAATTTTTTTTTGGGTGAGCTTGAGCCTTTTTAGCATAATTGTTGTCTTGCTCATATTTCTTTGTTGGTTGTGATTGTCTTATGTGATGAATTGGATCTAAAACTTGGCTTTGGTATGCATATCAAGACCTTGTACATATTTGTGATACATCGACATGATAAAGGCACTTAAATAAACGTTTGTATCTACCCTTTTTTCTGCTTTACAGCATCCGTAATCATCATTCGTTTAGGTATAATCCTATTGAATCCCAACATTTTCTTTGATTTTCAAAACCCAAGTTTAAGCCCATTTAACCTTCTTTTCAACCCGATTCATTTATGAACCACAAAGAATTGATTTTAGTTTTAAAACACTTTTGGCTTGTCATTGTATGGATTCATAGTTAGTGTTAGTATGTTTTCAGTTTTTAATAGTAGCAGTGAAGAATGAAAAGGGCTGAAAGTTAAAAAAAAAAAAAAAAAAAGTAGTAGTAGAAATAGAAGTGGGGAAGAGAAGGCCATCTAAGCGTTGTATTTTCAATTGTTTAATAAAAATGCTTTTTTAAGCCTTAGTGAAGTGTTTTAACAAAGATTAAATTCTTTGTTGTTAAACTCCATTTCAAACTTTTGACATTTCTTGTCCTAAACCTTTTCGAAACCCTATCACACCTAAATAAAAGACTTTTTGATCATTGTGTTGCATTCGCAATAGATTCGTGGAGATGTGATCTAGGGCCAAACATATGGTTGATAATTTTTCACACAATGGACTTGAGAGTTCTTAAAAAAGAAAAAAAGATAAAATTCTAAGCCTATACACTTGGAGTGAAAATGAGTGAATTTTTCCAATGTAAGGGTGATAAGGTCAATTGAATGCTAGTTAAAGGAAGAGTTAATGCATTACTTCCTTGATTGTGGAAGTTATGTTTATGTCATGAGCGTAAAGTTGAATGCATGCTTTTCACGTTAAGCTTGAAGGGGAGGGGAAAAATAAAAATAAAAAATCGTGCATATGTGGTTTTGATGGACTTGTGACTCTCTTACGTGCTTTTAGTCAATTTGCTTGTGGCACCACATAAATTCTTGTTGGTTGGCAAATCTCCTTCGGCTGACAAAATATGAACGATCTCAGACAGGAATTTGCAAAAATTTAATTCCAATGTTGGTACGAACTAGGCCTCATGAACCATCTCCATATCTTGATTCGATTTCAATTGGAGTTTGACTTCCAATTTGTTGGATGAAGCCAACGTGGCTGATGGCGAGCTATCAAATGAGAATTCTAAGTGGACGCCGTATTTAAGTTTATAGAAGACCCCCTCTCACAATGATATGGGCATCCTTAAATGAATTACCTTTGGGAGTACATCACCCCAGCAGGGATCTACTCAATTGTCTCTGCCTTCGGGAAGTCGTTGCAGTAGACACCCTATTTGTGAAACTGACAGGGCCTTTTGTGTAGTGTTTCCGTGTGGAATTCGACCTCCTTAGGGAGCACACTCCTAGCATCCGGCTTGGAACAGAGAAGGATGTTATTGTACAACCTTTCACTTATGAATACATTCCTGAATATTATTGGGAGTGCCACAAGACTCAGGATTGGAAGAAAGGGAAGACTAGCAATCCACGCCAAATCTAGAAGCCACTAGCGATGGAGTACCGGCCAAAAATGAAAGAGACTGGAGGTTCATCGTGAAAGATTATCTGCCTGGGCCTAGCCAGAAACTCATTTTCGTGCTATGCATTCCAAAATCGGAATCTCTGGCCAGGCCTAGATGCTAGCACAATCTCTATTCCAACCATTTTGAAATAACATTGCGCAGGATCTGGGTTTGTTGGATATGTTCAGGTGTTTAATCTAATTAAACAGCGGAATTCCTAAACATTAAGGATCGGGTCTTACCCTTGAAGCGTAATCGGTTGCGCATGTCGCCTGGCTCCTCTGAGAAAATGCGTTTTGTTGTCTCCAAAATCCTTCCTCGAAGGATTCTCTACTCTCAAGTGTTGGTGTATGTGCCCCTTTTGAGGGCTATTTATATAAATAAACTTTGAGGGTTATTTATGTAAATAAGACATTTGTCGTTTGATTGATTATTTATCTGATGAGTTAATTTCATGAAATTATATTCTTGTGCATATTGACTTTCATGAAATCGATCCGCCAAAAAGAAACACTCCATGGACTTTTAGATCATGAGTGATTCTTTTGAGTAGTACTCGTACGAGGATCCTTAGACCAGAAATCACTGCATAGTGTTAGGTGAATTAGAGTGTGCTTTGACATATGCCTAACGGGACCGTAACAGGTTGCCAAGTATGGGTATGATTGGGTACACTATGAGTCTCGCTAAGGTATGTAGGTGAAGTGATGGGACTACAAATCTCTCTTAAATGAGAGATGATATCTTGGCCGCTTGATAGTGAACTGAGAAGTGCATGACCGTGCCCAAGAAATGATAAGGGTTATCATTTGCTTGATTAAGTTTAGTATCACTAAGAGATCAAGTAAAACGTTTAGCTATATAAGGATGATTGGTTCCATGCCTTATGCTAAACTGGATATCAGTGTAGAGGACATTACGTAGTATACTCGGAAGGTTGTGTTGAATCACCATTCGACCCTCCGTTCTGAATTGTGTAGTCATTATGTCATGCTAGAGACCACTAATGATTTATGGATTAATTAATGAGATTAATTTATTCATTGTCAATTTGGAATGGGCCTACAGGATCGCACATAAGTGAGTTCGATGATTTAGAATTAATTAAATTGCCTGTATTAAGTATAAGAGTTATACTTAAATTGATAATATTTAATTAAATAGTTTAATTAAATATTATTGAAGAGTATTATGGTATTAATTAAGAGTTAATTAATTACCTAGGAAGAATTGAATTGGGCTCATAAATCAAATGACCTAATTGTGAATTGAGGTTCTTGACCCATCAGCCTGATCCATGGATCAATGGATTGATCCATGGTGTTAGTTAAACCCAACTAAGTAAATAATTAATTATTATTAATTTAATTATTATTAACAGACAAGTCTCAACTCTTTTATAAAAAGAGCTGAGAAGTATCTGTGAGAGCAGAGATTTTTAACCGATTTTGTTTTGAAACACGTGAAAAAGATTTTTGAGAAAACTCTCTCTCTCACTCTTCCAAAAACATTCTTCCAGAGAAAAATCGTTTTTCTCTTTAGTAGGCAAGTTTTGGCTAGCACCAATTCTGATAGGCTCCAGTGCAAGATCGTAAAGACAATTTGTGTGAATTGTTGGTGAACGCAATCTTCTCAAGGGAGCTAGGCGACGAGCGCAACCGATTACGCTTCAAGGGTAAGACCCGGTTTCACATGAATTTAGGCTATTCTGTAGCATAGTTTGGAAATTATGCATGCCTAGATCCTAACAGTGGTATCAGAGCCAGGTTTGAATTTAATGTGAAAATAAAGTTAATTGTTTAAAACAAATTGTTTGTTTTGAGAATTAATTTATGTGGCTGAAAAATTTGTCCCGTCAATTTGTTCTCGGGCAGAAGAAAAAAAAAGGGTTTTGTATTTTATGCCGGAAACCGTGTTTTTGGGTTGTAAAGTCGTTCACCGAGAAACTTAATTTTCTGGGTTTTGGTTTTGCCAGAAAAACCATTCGAATAACTGGGTTATTTTGCTTTCTGGGTTTTCAAATATGAGGCTCACCGAAATTTGGGTTTTGGTAAGATTTAAAAAGAGGTTTTGAAATCTTCTAACCGGAAATGATTTTGGTTTGGGCTTCGGATTTCAAAAGAGGTTTTAAAATGGTTTTCTGGGTTGTCCTTTGATTGGTCGAAATTGTTCCGCCATTGTTATGGTTTGAAATTTTGTCAAGAAATTGGTTTGGAAACTGGGTTTTCATCACCGGAAAAACGATTTCAAAAGTTTTTTTTTTTTGATTTTGGTTTTCGTTCTGAAAAAAAAAATTGAGCTGCTGGTTGTTGTTGTTGGGATGTTCTGGCTGTCTTCGATTTTTTGCAAAGCCTCGGTCGGAAGGAGAATAAGCAGCGGTGAATGTCGCCGCTGCATCTCTTTTAGATGGAACGGCCGAGGTTAAGCTTTCGATACGTGGGATTCTCGAATGCCGAGTTTCGTCGGTCGGGGATTTCGCGATCGGGAAGGTTGCGAATGGGAGAACTCAAATCGTCAGAAGAGACGACTGGCGAATGTCGCCGGAAGTCAAGGATTCCGACGAAGAGTTCTCTGAGAAGACGACCGGAGGCTGGCGGTGGGTGGCTTGAAGCCCTAGGGGCTGAGATTACCAAAATGTCCCCACCGCAGCCTCAAACCCTAAAAATGCCATCAGCTTTGAAAATTATTTTTAATTGTAAAATAGCCCAGAAGTTTTAAACCTTAAAACCCTAGCCCGAGAGTTTTTGTTAATTACAGATTTGTCCTAAAATTTTCAAAAAACTTAATTTTTCTGAATTTTAAAATTTGATAAAATTTTAATTTATGATTTAGGATAAATTAAAAGATATTATCAGATTTTAATTGATAAGATTTAATTATTAAGATAAAATAAAATCTTATCAAATAGTTAAGATAAGATTAGATTTGAATTTAATTCCTATCCTATAGAATTTTAAAATTTAGAATTTTGAATAATTATCTTAATGAGATTAGGATAATTAGAAATATTTAAATTTTAAAATTTGAAAGATTATCTTAATAAAATTAGATAATTAGATGAATAAATAAATAAATAATTAATTAATAAGATTAGTTAATTAATTATTATGGTTTTATTTATTTATTCATTTTTCCGATATAATGTGTTATTTATTTAAAATGTTTAAATAATTGCACGCATTATTGGTATGTCCATGCATCATTCGATTAAAATGAATGAACATGGGATTGATTAAAATTGATCATGACACGATCAAGTTTAATAGTGTAAGAGTTACACAATCCCTAATTAAATGATTCGGCTTAATAAAATTGGCTTGTATGAAGCATATGCATTTGTGTGTTTTTCTATGCATGAATTGGGCTTAAAATTTATTATTTAAATTTTGGGCCTGCGAACCATTTTAAATTTGGGCCTGCATGCCTATTAAATTATTATGTAATAGTTAGGCCCAAAAAGGAGGTTCCAAAGGAGTCCATGGTAGAGCCCAGTAATGGAAGCCCAACCATGGAGACCCAAAAAGAAGATGTTTTTCCTATAAAGCCCTGTAATAGATTAGAGCCCAATTCATCGCATTTTCGCAATTTTATGTTTTGTGAATGAATGAAAAACGACAATGCATGTTAAGCCGTTCAAAATAAAATCCCCAAATACCTAAGTCTAAAATTGCTTCCATACTTGGGGGCTCGTCAAATCGTCGAACGTCTGACGGACTTGGAGAGCCCAAGGGCCTCAGATTTTCTTTGTGAGGTGAGTTGTCATGTAATAAAAGCCCAACTTTACTCACTACCACTATAGTGTGAAAAACTGCTTGGGCTAGCCCAACTTTACTCACTACCACTATAGTGTGAAAAACTGTTTGGGTTTTTATTGATATGAGGCTTCAATGCATGGTTTGACTTAGGAAAATTGGTCCTAGTTGACCCGATAAGTTGACTAGGATTGATTTTGCAATGATAGGATGGTGTCAAACATTTGGAATGTTCATCCTATCACCGAAAAGTTGCATAGTGATGTAATTGGAAATCGTTAAATTACATGAGATGTGATTTGAACGTTGCCTACCCAAATAGCCTAATCCATACGATACTTGCCAAAGCAAGACTGAGGTTAACTCTTTGTGGATTTTCGGCCCACAATCTAGCACCAACACAAAATTATTTGGGATTTCAATTTTGGCTATTGTGGAAAATATTTTAAAACTCATTCTAATATTTTGCATTTTTCTTTTGTAGAAATGACATCTACTAGCACTAATACATCTAATCTCACTCGAAGAAGCATTTTGGACAAAGAAAAACTTGTTGGTCCAAACTTCTTAGATTGGGAAAGAAACTTGAGAATTGTTCTCAAACAAGAAAGGAAGCTAAATATCTTAGACGCTGCT
This sequence comes from Knoxia roxburghii, assembly GCA_030378225.1. NCBI lineage: Eukaryota > Viridiplantae > Streptophyta > Magnoliopsida > Gentianales > Rubiaceae > Knoxia > Knoxia roxburghii. The sequence goes on along the minus strand of CM059415.1, from coordinate 34,071,773 downwards.
TTACTTAAACCACCTGTAAATGCTACAGCTGCTGTTCAACGAGCATGGGAAAAGTTGAAAAGTGAATCCGATGACGTGACATGCCTGATGCTCGCGACTATGTCAGGCGAGCTTCAGAAGCAATTCATGAATTCGGAAGCGTTCCAAATTTATGTTTCACTAACAGAAATGTTCCGTGAACAAGCCCTTAACGAAAGGTTCGTTACGATAAAAGCATTGATCTCGTGCAAGATGGCGAAGGGTTTGTCAGTAAGCACGCATTTGATCAAGGTGAAGGGGTATATTGATACACTAGAGAGATTAAATGCACCTCTTGCTAGAGAGTTAGCCATTGACATCATCTTGGCTTCACTACCTAATGATTACAATGATTTTGTGGTGAACTACAATATGCATAACATGGAGAGGACGATTCCTGAGCTCCATGGAATGCTTAAAAATACTGAGCAAACCCTTCGGAAGGCAACGCCAGTACTTTTTGTAGAAAAATGTAACGGAAACAAGAGAAAGTTTAAAGGGAAGGCAAAAGTTGCTGAAAACAAGAAGCCTCACAGTAAGACTGCTCCTAAGGCTCAGCCTCAAACTCCTCCTGCTAAGAAAAATGCTCAGAAGGACGCTGTATGTTTCCATTGCAATCAGAAGGGGCATTGGAGAAAAAACTGCAAGCTATTTCTTGAAGAGAAGAAACAAAATCCTTCGACTTCAGGTATCTTTGTTATTGAAATTAATCTTTCTATGTCCACCTCATGGGTATTAGATACCGGATGTGGGGCTCACATTTGTACTAATGTGCAGGGACTGAGAAATAGAAGGATGACAAAGAAAGGCGAAGTAGATCTCTGAGTGGGCAACGGGGCAAGAGTTGCAGCTGTTGAAGTTGGAGATTACACTTTGTCTTTGCCTTCCGGTTTAAACATTGTTTTAGAGAATTGTTATTATGTACCTACTATGAGTAGGAATATTATTTCAATTTCTTGTTTGGATATTAAAGGATTTCGTTTTATTATTGGTAATAAATCGTTATCTTCATATCAAAAAGATGTTTTATACGGATTTGCAAATTTGTGCAATGGCCTATATATCTTGCATTTGACCCAAGAGAAATCGGTTTATAACATTGGAAAGAAAGCCAAATTAATTCAATCTGATTTAAGTCCAACATATCTGTGGCATTGTCGTTTAGGCCATGTAAATGAGAAGCGAGTTCAAAGACTTCATAAGGATGGAGTGCTTGGGTCTTTTGATTTCGAATCATATGACACATGTGAACCCTGTTTGCAAGGCAAAATGACGAAGAGTCCTTTCAGCAAGAAAGGCGAGAAGACTAGTGGGCTATTGGCTCTAATACATATAGATGTATGTGGACCAATGAGCACACAAGCCAGAGGTGGATTTGAATACTTTGTGACTTTTACCGATGACTATAGTAGATATTGTTATGTCTACTTAATGGGGTATAAAAATGAAACTTTTGAAAAGTTCAAAGAGTTTAAAAATGAAGTAGAAAACCAGTTAGATAGAAGGATTAAGGCTATTCACTCCGATCGGGGAGGTGAATACCTTAGGATGAGTTTGATGGCTATCTAAAACAGTGTGGAATTGTTTCACAGCTGACTCCACCAGGAACACCTCAATAGAATGGTGTATCTGAGAGGAGGAATCAGACCTCATTAGATATGGTTCGCCGGGTTGATGGTGCTCCCGAGATGGTTGGGTATGCGGTGTTTAGCTTCTTACGTGCCGTTACTAGTCCGAAGAATCCATGTACCTGTTCTCCGGGTTGATGGTGCTCCCGAGATGAGCTCGTATGGTTTATTATACTAAACCAGGCCGGTGGACTTTATGTTCGGTATAGTAAGAAGGTCGAGTGGTACTAATCTCGGATACCAAGAAGTCAGTGAATTAGTTTGTCAGTAAATTGATAAACCGACGAGCACTAGATCTATATGAAAGATTATCTGCCTGGGCCTAGCCAGAAACTCACTTTCGTGCTATGCATTTCAGAATCAGAATCTCTGGCCAGGCCTAGACGCTAGCACAATGCTATTCCAACCCTTTTGACAAGTAGGAGCACACCAAGCAACTAAACACGCGTACCCAACCTACCGAGATTATTGGCCACAATTGACCTCACCCTTTGGAAAATCAAAGTACACTATGTCTAATCCTCATGCCCGCTCGAGTCTAGGGATTAAGAGATAAAATACCAAGAATAATTTGTCTATTAAATCAGTACAAGACAAATCATTCCTAACGATCAAGTTCAATATGCCCCGGGCATATCTATATGATTCAATTAGTTTAGACAAACCAATTATCCGAATCACATAATAACCTAAACCGACAGTTTATCCAAAACTATCTCAGTTACGAACCTCATTTATATATTATGTCTTTTAACCAATGATGAGATCTAGTGAGTCACACAAGACACCTCATCATCTACCTACATAATATAAATGGACATATCATGCACAACAAGAAATAACCAAAACATAAATCGATATATTACTGGGAAAAAGTACAATACAAGCATAGCTTATGTATTCAACTCCAACACTTTAATGTGGGGAGATAGAAGAAAATATAGTGGCGCGATCTAAAGTCATTTTTGAGCGGTAGTTCCACAGTTAGTCCGATAGTGGTACGACTAATTATGCATTTGACTAATCGACAAAGTGAATTAATTAATCCTAAAAGTTTAATTAATATTTAATTGACAAAGTGGATTAAGAAATTAATTCTATATGAATTAATTAATCCTAAGGGTTCGATTAAATTAAATTAACGAAGTGGGTTAAGAAATTAATTCGAATGGGTCGATTGGAGTTGATTAGTGTAGGAAAGACTAAGCGGTCAACAAAAGTCAAATTAAAAGGCCCAACTCAAAAACCCACTAGGTCTCCATTAGAGCTCCCTATAAATAGAAAACTTGAGGACAAAGAAACTTAAGAAAAATCTTGCAAGACAAGTCTTGCCTTTTAGAGTGAGAAAGTTCTAGAGAGAGAACTTCTTCTTCTTGAAGCTTCTTTCTTGAAGTCGAACTTGACATCTCACTTATTGAATTAGATAAGGTCCATAGGTATTAACTTTGCAAAGCTTGGCCTGCTGTGTTTTTGTTTTAAAAACTGCCGCAAGGATTTTATTTCGGCCACTGCAGCATATTCTTCTTCTGGTGGTTCCAATTGTGGCTATCCAGTGTGCTGATCTTGCTGCTGCCATGTTGATCTCTTGCTTGTCTTGGTGATCCACGGTGGTTGTGGTGCAGTGTTGGAGTTGAATACATAAGCTATGCTTGTATTGTATATTTTTCAGTAATATATCGATTTATGTTTTGATTATTTCTTGTTGTGCATGATATGTCCATTTATATTATGTAACTAGATGATGAGGTGTCTTGTGTGACACAATAGATCTCATCATTGGCTGAAAGACATAATATATAAATGAGGTTCGTAACCGATACAGCTTTGGACAAACTGTCGGTTTAGGTCATTATGTGATTCGGATAATTGGTTTGTCTAAACTAATTGAATCATATAGATATGCCCAGGGCGTATTGAACTGGACCATTAGGAATGATTTGTCTTATTCTGATTTAATAGACAAATCGTTCCTGGTATTCTATCTCTTAATCCCTAGACTCAAGCGGGCATGAGGATTAGACATAGTGTACTTTGATCTACCAATGGGTGAGGTCTATTGTGGCCAATAATCTCGGTAGGTTGGGTGCGCGTGTTTAGTTGCTTGGTGTGTTACTGCTTGTCGAAAGGAAACCATGTACCGGTGCGTCCGGGGCGATGGTGCTCCCAAGATGAGCTGGTTATGTTTATTATACTAAACCCAGCTGGTGGACTTATGTCCGGTATAGTAAAAAGGTCGAGTGGTACTAGTCTCGGAATTAAAGAAAATTTATCAGTAAATTAATAAATTAACGAGCACTATATCTTTGATGTTGGGAGATTATGAATATAAATTAATTAAGTTGTTCCGGAAGCAATTCTAGTGTAGGATGGTAGTGCCATAATTAATCCGCTAGTATTACAATTAATTATGTATTGACTTGTTGACAAAGGTAGATTTAATTAATTAAGTAATTACTTAATCTTTGTGTCAGTTGGTTGTGAATCATACCAGGAACTGGTTTGGGATAAGTGAATCCCTGTATCAGTTGGTTGTGAATCATAACAGGAACTAGTTTGAGATAAGTGAATCCTTGTATCAGTTGGTTGTGAATCATATCAGGAACTGGATTGGGATAAGTGAATCCCTGTATCAGTTGGATGTGTATCAGTCCAGGAACATGATTGAAGGAAACAGAAACCCAGTAGGAAGACCAATCCTAAACCAACTTGGGGTCTCTCTTGTAACTCTATATATAGACAAGGGATTAGCTATTCAAGACACACAATTCATAAGTTTTCAAGACAAGAAAACTAGGGAGATAAAATTCTAGACAGAGAAATATTTTCTTCTCTTTCCAAGTCGAATTTATTGAGTTTTGTAAGGAAAATTATTTTCTGATTTTGGTAAGATTTTAAAATAAAATATCTTATCAGATTAGAGATAGGATTAAATTTTGACCTAAAAATTATTATCCTAGCAAATCTTAATAAGATTACGATAATTAGATTAAATAAAAATAAATAAATATATAAATAAAATAATAAATAAATAAATAATTAATTAGATTAATTAATTTGTTTAATTTTGAATTATTTATTTATTTATTTTATGATGTTTTTAATTTAAATTGTTTAAATTATGTGTGTGAAACATCATAATTATGACGAGCATGTTCATGCATCATTTTGGTTAAATGAAAAATGAACAAAAAGGGATTGATTAAAATTGATCATGACACGATCAATTTTAATTTTGTAAGAGTTACACAATCCTTAAATTTAATCGGTTTAAATTAAAACGGGCTTGTATGAGCATATGCATTTATGTGTTTTAAAGCATGAATTGGGCTTATTAATGTTTTAAAGGTTGGGGCATGCGAGCCAATTGAATTTGGGCCTGCGTGCCTATTAAAATTTTATGTAATAGTTAGGCCCAAGAGGAGTTTCCAAGAGGAGTTTCCAAGAGGAGTCCATGGTGGAGCCCTGGAACGGAAGTCCAACAATGAAGGCCCAAATGTGAAGAATTTTAAAAGGCTCTGTAATAGATTAAAGCCCAATTTATTGCTTTTATTCATTTTATTTATTTGATATACCAAATGAATGTTAAAACAAAAAATGCATGTTAAGCCGATCAAACTAAAATCCCAAAAACCCGAGTTGATTTTGCTTCTACACTTGGGGACTCGCCAGAGCGTCGAACGTCTGTGGACTTGGAGAGCCCAAGGACCTCAGGTTTTCTTCGTACGGCGGGTTGTCACATAATCGGTGCCCAACTTTACCCACTACCACTATGTGAAAAAACTGTTTGGGTATTTATTGATGTGGTGTTTCGAGGGATGATTTGACTTGGGAAAATTAATCCTAGCTTGACTCGATAATTTGACTAGGGATTAATTTTGCAAAGATAGGATGGTGTCAAACATTTGGAATGTTCATCCTATCACCGAAAAGGTGCATGGTGTGCAATTGGAAAGCGTTAGATTACATGGAATGTAATTTGAACGTTGTCTACCCAAAGAACTCGATCCCTACGATACTTGCAAAAGCAAGACTGGAGTTAACTCTTTGTGGAGTTTTGGCCCACAATCTAGCACCAACACAAAATTGTTCGGGATTTCAATTTTGGCTATTGTGGAAAATGATTTTAAAACTCATTCTAATATTTTGCATTTATTCTTTGTAGAAATGGCATCATCTAGCACTAATGTCATCTCAAACTTTACTCTAATAAGTATATTGGATAAGGATAAATTGGTTGGACCAAACTTCTTAGATTGGGAAAGAAACTTGAGAATAGTTCTCAAGCAAGAAAGGAAGCTACATGTCTTAGAGAATGTTTTACCTGAACCACCATAGAATGCCACGACCTCTGTTCAACGAGCATGGGATAAGCTGAAAAGTGATTCTGGTGATGTGAGTGCTTGATGCTCGTATCTATGACAGGCGAGCTTCAAAAGCAGTTCTTGAATTTGGAAGCATTCCAGATTTATGAGTCACTGACGGAAATGTTTCGTGAACAACCCCGCATCTTTGTTATTGAAATAAATCTTTCTGTGTCCACCTCATGGGTATTTGATACCGAATGTGGGGCTCACATTTGTACTAATATGCAAGGACTCAGAAATAGAAGGATGACAAGAAAATGTGAAGTTGATCTCCGAGTGGGCAACGGGGCAAGGGTTGCTACTGTTGAAGTGGGAGATTACACTTTATTTTTACCTTCCGGTTTAAACATTGAACTTGGGAATTGTTATTATGTACCTGCTTTGAGCAGGAATATTATTTCAATTTCTTGTTTGGATATTAAAGGATTTCATTTTATTATTGGTAATAATTCGTTATCTTTATATCGGAATGATGTTTTATACGGAGTTACGAATTTGTGCAACGGCCTATATGTCTTGGATTTGAGCCAAGAAAGACCGATCTATAACATTGAAAAAAAGGCTACATCAATTAAATTTGATATGAGTCCAACTTATCTCTGGCACTATCGTTTAGGCCATGGAAACGTGAAACGAGTTCAAAGACTTCACACATGTGTGAACCCTGTTTGCAAGGAAAAATGACAAAGAATCCTTTCAACAAGAAAGACGAAAGAACTAGTGAGCTATTGGCCCTAATACACACAGATGTATGTGGACCAATGAGCACACAAGCCAGAGGTGGATTCGTATACTTCGTTACTTTTATCGATGACTATAGTAGATATGACTATGTCTACTTAATGAGGCATAAAAGTAAAACTTTTGAAAGGTTCAAAGAGTTTAAGAACGAAGTAGAGAATCAGGTGGATAGAAGAATTAAGGTTATTCGCTCCGATCGGGGAGGTGAATACCTTAGTGACGAGTTCGATGGCTATCTAAAACAGTGTGGAATTGTTTCACAGTTGACTCCACCTGGAACACCTCAATGGAATGGTGTATCTGAAAGGAGAAATCGGACCCTATTGGATATGGTTTGATCAATGATGGGCCAAACAACTCTCCCTATGTCCTTTTGGGGTTATGCTTTCCTTTATGCTGCCTACTTATTAAACCGTATTCCATCTAAGGCAGTAGATAAGACTCCATATGAGATATGGATGGGTCGGAAGCCCTATATGTCCTATCTACGAGTTTGGGGTTGTCAAGCTCATGTAAAACATTTACAAAGTAATAAGCTTGAACCTAAAACTGACAAATGCCTATTTGTGGGATATCCTAAAGAAACCAACGGATATTAATTCTACAACCCAACTGAGAACAAAGTGTTCGTTGCTCGAGGAGTTACTTTCTTAGAGAAAGAATTTCAACACAAGAAAGACAATGGGAGTAGAATAGAACTTAGAGAAGTTCAAGAACCACAAAAGAATGTAGAACGATCTACAGAAACTCAGATGGAAGTTGACATGGAAACTCATGAAGATGAGCAACCTGAGTCAACAACACAAGAACCTACAAGGTCTAGTAGATCTCGTCATGAACCCGAGAGATATGGATTTCTCATGACTGACGATCAATCTTGGTGGACTCTAATGAGCCTGCGAACTACAAAAAGGTTTTAGAAAGTCTGGATTCAGATAAATGGCTATAAACTATGGAATCTGAAATGCAATCCATGAGGGACAATAAAGTGTGGACTTTGATTGATCCTCTTGTTCAGGCAAAGGTTGTCGATTGCAAGTGGATTTTCAAATTAAAACCTGGCGGGATCTTCAAGGCACGACTAGTGGCTAAAGGTTTCAGATAGACTCATGGTATAGACTATGATGAAACCTTCTCCCCTGTCATGATGCTCAAGTTCATTCAGACTATGCTCGCCATAGCTGCATATTATGACTATGAGATATGGTAGATGGATGTTAAGACGGCTTTCCTGAATGGAAACCTACTCGAGGATGTTCACATGAAACAACCCGAGGGATACATCGATCAAGAGCATCCAAATCATTTATGCAAGCTTCAGAGGTCCATCTACGGACTAAAGCAAGTATCTCAAAGTTGGAATCTTCTTTTTGACGAGGCAGTAAAAGGTTACGACTTCATAAAGAACGAAGATGAGCCTTGTGTTTACAAGAAGGTTAGTGAGAGCAAGAATGTTTTTCTTGTCCTATATGTGGACGATATCCTACTTATAGGAAATGACATTCCCATGATGAAAGACATCAAACAATGGCTGGGGAGTGTATTTTCTATGAAAGACTTAGGAGAAGCCGAACTGATACTAGGTATCAAGATCTATAGAGATAGGTCTAAAAGGCTTATAGGACTAAGTCAACAAGGGTATATAGACAAGATATTGAAGAGGTTTAATATGTCTAATTTTAAGAATGCTATGGTACCAATCAGACATGGCCTTCTTTTAAAGAAGAACCTGAAGGAAAACTGAACAAGTCCGGGCTAAATCGAAAACCTCACTTTCGTGTAATGCATTCCAGAATCGGAAGCTTTCGACCAAGCTCAGGCTCAAATTAGTTTACCCATGAACGGATCTAGGCTTATACTTATTAAATTTATTAATCGGGACACAAAAGATTCGATCTTTAACTAAAGCGGAATTTAAAGATTATACCTTTTGAAGCGAAGTCCCTTGCTTAATGAAAAACCAATTCTTTGTTGCGATTTCCACAAGAAATCCAATTGATATCTCCGTAGAAACTTCGAATATTGCGTGGGCAATAGTCTATCAAAGTCTACTTGCTTAGCCCACAAGGAAATCACTCAAATCGGATTCAATACAATCTCAAAATCTGACCGAAATCCACAAACTGCTCAACCTCTCACTTTAAATTTGTTGCCGCCGCATGAAAATAGAAAACCCACAAAGCTGCTTGTGTCCAGCCCTTTTGCCCCGTCGTGATCTAGACAAGAAGAACTAACGGATCACCAATCCTTAGAAAGAGATCTACGCCAGCCTTCTCGAATCAAACACACGGAGTTTGGGGCTGAAAACCGACAGCTTAAAACTGCGCCGATTGCTGCAGTTCAACCATGAAGACCATGCGCTGTCCAGGAAAAATAACCCAGCAGAATCGCTGCTACTTCCGCTGCACTGTCCGAAAATAATAACCCAGCAGAATTGCTGCTGCTTCCACTGCGCTGTCCGGAAAAATGACCCAGCAGAATTGCTGCTGTTTCCACTGCACTGTCCGAAAAAATGACCCAGCAGAATTGCTGTTGTCCGAACTGAAAATGTAGTGAGAATCTGGCGAGCTTTGTATATAATCAACCAAAGTTTCGGTCTTTGAGATGAATCCAATTCGAAGAGCAAGAAATCTAGTTCGTTTTTTAGAAAGAATTCTTGAAGAAAAATTCTCTCTCTAAAACCTTCTTGCTCAAGAATGGGGCAAGACAAGTCTTGCAAATTTCCTTAGGTTTTCTTGGGCATCAAGTCTTCTATTTATAGGAGCTCGATTGGAGACCTAATGGGCTCTCGAGTTAGGCCTTTAAATTTGACTTTCGTTGACCGCTAAGTCTTCCCGACTAATCAACTCCAATCGACTCATTTAAATTAATTTATTTAATCCACTTTGCTAATTTAATTCAATCGAACCCTTAGAATTAATTAATTCAAAATAGAATTAATTTCTAAATTCACTTTGTCGATTAAATATTAATTAAACCTTTTGGATTAATTAATTTACCTTGTCGATTAGTCAAATGCATAATCGGTCGTGCCACTATCGGACCAATTATGGAACTACCGCTCGAAAATGACTTTACATCGCGCCAGTATATTTTATTCTATCTTCCCACATTAAAGATCTAGCGCTCGTCGATTTATCAATTTACTGACAAATTAATTCACCGACTTCTTAATTTCCGAGATTAGTACCACTCGTCCTTTTATTATACCGAACATAAAGTTCACCGGCCGGGTTTAGTATAATAACCTTGCGAGCTCATCTCGGGAGCACCATCAACCCGGCAAACTGGTACGTGGATTCCTTCGACTAGCAACGGCACGTAAGAAGTTAAACATCGCATACCCAACCTACCGAGGTATAGGCCTCAATTGACCGCACTCTTTGGCAAATCAAAGCATACGATATCCAACCCTCACGTCCGTCCCAATCTCAGGATTGAGAGACAGAATACTAGGACCGAATTGACTACGCCGATAAGTATAAGTCAATTCTATCCAAACTGATCGTGCTCAATATGCCCCAGGCATATCTGTGTGATTTAAACTAGTTTAGATAAACTAATTTCCAAACCACACAATAACCTATACCGATAGTATGTTCAGACTATCTCGGTTACGAGCATACTTTTTATATATCAATACTTTAACCAATAACGGTATCTACTGTGTCTGTCCACACCCCGTTATCTAGTTCTATGATATAAAGGAACAAATTTATACTGAAACAAAATGATATGTCATCTGTGAATATTAGTTTTTGATACAAGCCATAGCTTTTCTGTATTCAAAACTAACACAAGTAACTAAACACGCGCACCCAACCTACCGAGATTATTGGCCACAATTGACCTGTTCCTCCTCTCTGCCATCTCCATAAGAGACCTGTTCCTCCTCTCTGCCACACCATTCTGCTGGGGTGTGCCAGGTGCTGACAACTGGGTCTGAATACCCTCCTCTGACAAATAGGTCCGAAATTCACTAGAGAGGTATTCACCACCTCTAGCCTGAACTAACATAGGTCCACACACGTCAGAATGAATCAACTCTAAAACCTCCGTGGCCCTATACCCCTTCGCCTTAAAAGGCCTCTTGGTCATTTTACCCTCCAAGCAGGACTCACAGGTCGAATAGCTGTCAATATCTAGTAAGTCCAAAGACCCACTCTTGACCAACCTTTGAATCCTACTAAGGTTGATATGACCTAGTTTCAGGTGCCAAAGATAAGTCTGATTCAAAGGGGAAGATTCCTTTCTCTTATTATGATTCGGTGATGAGTTACTAGTTTCTGTGTTTTGCATAACTGGGGAGTAAGTCTTGATTAAAAACAAATTGTCAACCAATGTACCGGAACATATAAGTTTCTGGCATTTTCTTATAAAAACCGAACCGTCAGAAAATACACACTTATAACCATCCAAAACAAGTTTTGAAACCGAAAGCAAGTTCTTTCGAAAACTAGGTACATAAAGACAATCCTTTAAAAGTAAAATAGAGTCTGAAAAATAAAGACTAATAACTCCCACTGCAACCACAGAAAATCTGGTAGTATCCCCAAGGTAGACCTGCAACTCTCCCTCTCTAAGCAGCCGGGTCACTTGGAACCCCTGCAAAGAATTACAAACGTGATCAGTGGCTCCTGAATCCACACACCAAGTATCCGTGGGAATCGCCGCTAAACACGTCTCAGTGACTAGGGAAAATTTACACGTACCTTGAGGCTTTGGGCAGTCCTTCTTCCAATGTCCTGCTTTGCCACATCTGAAGCACTTTCCTCTCGGCTTCTGCTTCTTGGCAATGCCTGCCTTGGGTCCATGACTGGCTCCTGCTTTCTGGCCTCTCTTCCTCTTTTGTTTCCTGGCTTTGGGCCCAGTAGAGGAACCTGAGGGACCAACAGTAGCCAAGGCTTGCTTCTTCTCAGCGAAGAGGCTCTCAGCAGACACCAATGCAGTCATGAGCTCAGAAAGTGAATATGAGAGATTCCCCATATTATAATTCAATCGAAACTGCTCAAAACTGGGAGGCAAGCTTTGAAGGATGATATCGACTTGGGTTTCCCCATCAATCTCACCTCCCAATACCTCAATCTCATTGATGTAGCCAATCATGCCCAGTACGTGATCTCTCACTGAAGTGCCCTCAGCCATCTTGGTATTCATGAGTTTCCTCATAGCTGACTGCCTGGCTGCCCTGCCCTAATGACCAAACATCTCCCTGAGGTTGAGCATCATATCGTAAGCTAAGGTCATCAACTGATGCTGGTGCTGCAGTACACTTGACATGGAAGCCAAGATGTAGCACCTGGTCATCTCATCAGCTTTCTGCCACCTCGTATATGGCTCTCGCTGCTCAGGTGTGGCATCCTCACTGGGCTTAGGGGGGCACTCCTGAGTGAGCACGTACTTATAACCCTCGGCGGTTAGGACAATGTCCAGGTTTCGTTTCCAATCAATGTAGTTAGGACCGGTGAGTTTGTTTTGGTTCAGAATGACAGCTAGCGGGTTGAACGACATATCAACTGAAAATAATGAAAAAACATGTCTCAGTATACTTTTTGAAAATATTGAAAAATCCTCAGAAAAGAAATATAATCTTCTACCGACATCTCTCCCACCGGGATTAACGCAGGTCACGATGGGTGAACGTCTACGCCAACCCACATTCGTTCGAGAAGGACCAAAGTCCATTAATCTCATTATCTGACCAATGATCTTATGATCAATGAAATTAATAGTCGATAATTTTAGCCGTACACGTAAATAGCGTTACCTTGATAGGAGGGATACTATAAACAGTACACTAAGTGTATGCCATTACGTGACTTCTAAGTTTGTTACTTAGGGTACTAATGCGCCTCGGATGGCGAGGGTGTCGCAACTTTTCCCAATTAAACGCACTATAGTCATCCCTTTAGAAATTCATTCCAGCGATATCTGTGATTGAAAACTCATCCGATGGGGAAGCCGTTTAACCACATCGCCAATGAACCCGTAATGGAGGCCATGGGGCTATTAACCAACCCGCTCCCACTTAGATTTTTAAAATAATTTCAATTCGCCCTAGTTTTCTCGGTTTTCCATTTCGGTTTTCTACGTAATTAGGAATCACCCAAAAATTACGATAAACCAAAATCTGGGTTTTCTCGGTTTTCTACGTAATTAGGAATCACCCAAAATTACGATAAACCAAAACCCCACGTAATTAGGAATCACCCAAAATTACGATTAAACCAAAACTTGCGAATATAATTAAGTTTGAGGATTTTTACGTTTTAACATGCAATATCTTAACTATGGATATTCGCACCCATAAAACCGTTGGAGTTTTAATATGCGAATAATCTACCTTAGTTAATTGCACATTACCTTTTTGAAAAAACATTTGGTTTGAATTTCGTTCATGCAAAATAAAACGAAAATCACACAATCAACGAAAAAATCATAAATACGGGAAATTAAATAAAATAAAATTTCCCGACTATTATGGCCTTCTCTATCGTTGATTCCTTGACGCTTCGGTGACACTTCCCGTCGTGTCGCTCCCACTCGTTATTTGGATTCCTCTCGATTCGCCCGGGTTTTCTCGGTTTATTCCGTAATTAGGAATCACCCAAAATTACAATAAACCAAAACCCACGAATATAAGTTACCAAAAATAACGTCTTCGTCATAGTACAAAAATTCCTATATACAAAGGCGTTTTTCTAGGAATTTAAAGACTACATCATTAGATCAAATCCTACTACAAGATTTTTCTAATCCTACACGGCTTCCAGCTCGTGGTTATTACTATTACAGAAATTTCCATTCAAAAATAAAACGAGCCCGGACATGTCCCGGGGTTTATGAATGAAAATTAAATTTCTACCATAATAGCCGGGAAACCAATAACCACCTGTTTATACATTTCGACAAAAATAATAATGCCAAAATAAAGCCGTGTAATAAATCAAACAAGTATAAGACCGAAACCTCGCTCTGATACCAATTTGAAGGAAAACTGAACAAGCCCGGGCTAAATCGAAAACCTCACTTTCGTGCTATGCATTCCAGAATCGGAAGCTTTCGACCAACCTCAGGCTCAAATTAGTTTACCCATGAACGGATCTAGGCTTATACTTATTTAATTTATTAATCGGGACACAAAAAATTAAATCTTTAATTAAAGCGGAACTTAAAGATTATACCTTTTGTAGCGAAGTCCCTCGCTTAAAGAAAACCCTCTTTTCTTAGCTGCGATTTCCACAAGAAATCCAATCGATTCTCCGTAGAAATCCCGAATATTGGGTGGGCAATAATCTATCGGGATTTGCTAACTAAACCCATGAGAATTACCAAAAGGGCTGCCCGAAAATTCTCCAAATATCAACCAAAAAACTGGGTCCAATTAATACTATGAACACGGTCCAATTAAACTGGGTGCTGGCTGCTTAATAAGCTGCGTGCTTAGCTACTCAAAAATAAACTGCCCGCCATGAATTTTCTAACAACTGCCATCGACCCACCGCTGCGCAAATAGCCAAAACAACTCGGACGAAAAGGTTGGAGCTTCAAACGCGATCTGCACAACTTGCTTCCATGGATCACTCAACAAAATGGAGAAGATCAAAACGTGAAAACAAATCGGATCGGCGCACCAATACTCAACAACCCCAGCCAAGAAATAAAACTGCAGCAGGAAAAAAAATACAGCAGTCTGGAAAAAACCCACTTGGAAAAACTGGCGAGAAAGATGATGACCAGCAGCAAAAAAAACCGGACCCTTTTGGTTGGAGATAAAATCGGGAGAAAGAAAAAACTGGGTGACTCCGAGAGAGATTCAAAGATTAAATTTTTTCTTGATTCTCTCTCTAACCCTTTTCTTTCTTAGCAAGACAATTTCTTGTCTTTCAAGCCACAATTCAAATTTCTTAGGGCTAAAGCTTTCTATTTATAGAAGCTCGATTGGAGACCTAATGGGCTCTCGAGTTAGGCCTTTAAATTTGACTTTCGTTGACCGCTAAGTCTTCCCGACTAATCAACTCCAATCGACCCTTTTAAATTAATTTATTTAATCCACTTTGTTAATTTAATTTAATCGAACCCTTAGAATTAATTAATTCAAAATAGAATTAATTTCTAAATTCACTTCGTCGATTAAATATTAATTAAACCCTTCGGATTAATTAATTTACCTTGTCGATTAGTCAAACGCATAATCGGTCGTACCACTAACGGACCAATTATGGAACTACCGCTTGAAAACGACTTTACATTGCGCCATTATTATTTCTTCTATCTCCCCACATTAAAGATCTAGTGCTCGTCGATTTATCAATTTACTGACAAATTAATTCACCGACTTCTTGGTTTCCGAGATTAGTACCACTCGACCTTTTATTATACCGAACATAAAGTTCACTGGCCAGATTTAGTATAATAACCTTACGAGCTCATCTCGGGAGCACCATCAACCCGGCGAACCGGTACGTGGATTCCTCCGACCAGCAACGGCACGCAAGAAGCTAAACACCGCATACCCAACTTACCGAGGTATTGGCCTCAATTGACCTCACTCTTTGGCAAATCAAAGCACACGACACCCAACCCTCACGCCCGCCCCAATCTCGGGATTAAGAGACAGAATACTAGGACCGAATTGACTACTCCGATCAGTACAAGTCAATTCTATCCAAACTGGTCGTGCTCAATATGCCCCGGGCATATCTGTGTGATTTAAACTAGTCTAGATAAACCAATTTCCAAACCACACAATAACCTATACCGATAGTATGTTCAGACTATCTCGGTTACGAGCATACTTTTTATATATCAATACTTTAACCAATAACGGTATCTACTGTGTTTGTCGACACCCCGTTATCTAGTTCTATGATATAAAGGAACAGATTTATACTGAAACAAAATGATATGTCATCTGTGGATATTAGTTTTTGATACAAGCCATATCTTTTCTGTATTCAAAACTAACACAAGTAACTAAACACGCGCACCCAACCTACCGAGATTATTGGCCACAATTGACCTCACCCTTTGGCAGATCAAAGTACACTATGTCTAATCCTCATGCCCGCTCGAGTCTAGGGATTTAGAGATAGAATACAAGGATCGATTTGTCTATTAAATCAGTACAAGACAAATCATTCCTAAGAGTCAAGTTCAATATGCCCCGGGCATATCTATATGATTCAATTAGTTTAGAAAAACTAATTATCTGAATCACATAATAACCTAAACCGACAGTTTGTCCAAAGCTGTTTCGGTTACGAACCTCATTTATATATTATGTCTTTCAACCAATGATGAGATTTACTGTGTCGCACCAGACACCTCATCATCTACTTACATAATATAAATGGACGATTAATGCACAACAAGATATGACTGAAACACAAATCGATATATTAAATTGGGAAACTGTACAATACAAGCATAGCTTATGTATTCTACTCCAACAATCTCCCACTAATACTTAAGCTGTGCTTTAAGTATACAACTACATACAATCCTACCCAATCTACTGCTATCTATCTAGAAAAACTGTCAAGGCTCTCCTAAGCATCTGATCCCCATGCCCTTCACGTGAGCATCAAAGACTTTTAAAGTCAATGTTTTCGTGAATGGATCTGCAAGGTTATCCTCTGATGCTATCTTAGCCACGACCACATCTACCCTCTTTACGATGTCTCGTATCAGGTGGTACTTGCGCTGTATATGTTTACTCGCCTTGTGGGCTTGTGGTTCCTTCGAGTTTGCTACTGCACCGTTGTTATCACAATAAACCGTGATAGACTTCTGCAAACCAGGAATCACATCTAAGTCCACTAGGAAGTTCTTGAGCCATACTGCTTCTTTCGCTGCCTCTGATGCGGCAACATACTCAGCCTCTATGGTAGAGTCCGCCACGCATTTCTGCTTGACACTCCGCCAAACTATGGCTCCACCTCCTAGAGTAAACACATACCCTGAGGTAGACTTGCTCTTGTCCCTATCGCCTTGGAAATCTGAATCTGTGTAACCTCGGGGTACCAGCTCAGACGCCTGATAGACCAGAACTTGGTCCCTTGTTCTGCGTAAATACTTGAGAATGCATTTTATTGCCTCCTATTGAGCTTTTCAGGGGTTACTCTGATATCTGCTCACCATGCCCACGGCATAACAGATATCAGGCCTCATACACAACATGGCATACATGAGACTTCCTATTGCCGAAGCATATGGAACTGTCTTCATGGTCTCTAACTCCTCAACAGTCTTAGGAGACTGCTCCTTAGATAGAAACACTCTGTGCCTGAAAGGTAGAAAACCTTTCTTGGAGTTCTGCATGTTAAAACGGGCCAGAATTGTGTCTATGTATGAAGTTTGGGAGAGCGTTAGTGAACGTTTCCTACGATCTCGAATAATCTTGATCCCAAGAATATGTCCCACTTCCCCTAAGTCCTTCATATCAAATTGCTTGGACAGCCATGCCTTTACGTCTGATAACACTTTCTTGTTGTTGCCAATCAATAGAATGTCATCTACGTAAAGCACAAGAAACACCACTGAGTTTCCATCACGTCTGCGATATACACATTGCTCATCCGGACACTGAGTAAATCCAAAAGACTGGATTACCTCATCAAACCGGATGTTCCAAGATCTGGATGCCTGCTTAAGTCCATAAATAGACCTCTTAAGCCTGCAAACCTTATGCTCTTGGCCTTTTTCAATGAATCCCTCTGGTTGCTGCATAAAGATGGTTTCCTCAAGACTTCCGTTCAGGAAAGCTGTCTTGACATCCATCTGCCAAATCTCATAATCCATATGAGCAGCTATGGCAAAGAGAATCCGGATCGACGTAAGCATGGCTACCGGGGAGAAGGTTTCCTCATAATCGATTCCCTTCGCCACCAGCCTAGCTTTAAAGGTTTCCACCTTTCCGTCAGGTCCTCTCTTACGTTTGTAGACCCACTTGCACTCAATGGGCTTAAACCCATCAGGCAGGTCCATAAGCTCCCAGACATGATTGTGGTCCATTGACCCCAACTCGGATATCATTGCCTTACGCCAAGATTCTGCATCTTTATCTCGAAGTGCCTCATTGTAGTTAACTGGGTCAGGTTCAGGCACACTTGGGACTAGGTTTGAAGCCTCTCCCATGCCAACGAACCTGTCAGGTTGTCTCACAACCCTCCCACTACGACGAGGCACCGCCTGTGTAGGTGCATCATCTGTGATCTCATGTGCAGTGTGTGGTGTATCTACTTGTGCTGGTGCATCAGGATTAGTAGTTTGTCGTCTAAGCTCTTCTAGTACTATCTTACTCTTGGGCTTGTGGTCTAAGACATAGTCCTCTTCTAAAAAAAACTAGCGTTGGTACTTACCACCACCTTCTGATCTTTTCGTTCCCCTAGGATATCCTACAAACAGCATTAATTATGTTCTTGCATCTAACTTAGCCGTATCTGCCTTAAGCACATGTGCTGGGCAGCCCCAAATTCTGAGATGTCTTAGACTGGGCTTCCGCCCGTTCCACAACTCTACTGGGGTTGAAAGCACTGTTTTAAATTGTACAAGATTAAGAATATACATTGCCGTTTCCAAGGCATACCCCCAGAACGAACTTGGCAAATCACTATAGCTCATCATAGACCTAACCATTTCCATAAGAGTTCGGTTCCTCCTTTCTGCTACACCATTCTGCTGTGGCGTGCCAGGTGTTGACAACTGAGACTGAATTCCTACCTCAGTGAGGTAATCTCGAAATTCATAGGACAGGTACTCCCCACCACGATCTGAACGCAGTGTCTTGATACTCTTACCATGATGCTTCTCCACATCTGCCCGAAACTCTTTGAACTTGCCAAAACATTCGGACTTGTGACGCATTAGGTAAATGTATCCGTACCTAGAGTAGTCATCCGTGAACGTCACGAAATACTCATATCCCCCTCGTGCCTAGACCGTCATAGGTCCACACAAGTCAGAATGAATAAACTCTAATACTTCTTTAGCTCTATGACTTTTTGCCTTAAAAGGTCTCTTGGTCATCTTACATTCCAAGCAAGATTCGTAGGTTGCATAACTGTCAATATCTGATGAACCCAAAGGTCCATCATTGACCAACCTCTGAATCCTACTAAGGTTTATATGACCTAGCCTTAGATGCCAAAGATAGGTTTGATTCATTTCAGAAGGTTTCTTCCTCTTATTAATGTTAGATTCTGAGCTATCTATCTCTATGTTTTGCGCAACAGGGGAGTTAGAGTTAACCACAAACAAATTGTCCGCCAATGAACCAGAACAAATAAGTTTTCCATTTCTTCTAATAACAACACAGTCATCAGAAAAAATAAACTTATACCCGTTCTTCAAGAGTTTAGAAACCAAAATCAAGTTCTTTCTAAAACTCGGTACATAAAGACAATTAATTAACTCCAAGCTAGAATTTTCGAAATTCAACTTAACTACTCCCACTGCTTCTACTGACACTCTTGTAGTGTCGCCCAAGTAGATATCCAATTCGCCTTCTCTAAGATTCTGGGTTACTTGGAACCCTTGCAAAGAATTACAAACATGGTCAGCGGCACCTGAATCCACACACCAAGTATCTGTGGGAATCGCCGCTAAACATGTCTCAGTAATTAAGGCATAATTTATCGTACTTATAAGCTTTGGACAATCCGCTTTCCAATGTCCCGTCTTATTGCACTTGAAGCACTTGTCTTTCGACTTCTTCTTTGCAATACCTGGCTTAGGCGCAATTTGTGCCTTTTTAGCTACTCCCTCGAGCTTTTTCTTCTTCTTTCCAGCCTCAGGCTCAGAAGAAGATTCTAAAGCTTCGACTGCGACTAAAGCTCGCTTCTTCTCTTGAAGAAGACTTTTAGCCGCCATCAACTCTGCTAAGAGCTCGGATGAACTCCACAACATCTTACTTATGTTGTAGTTCAACCGAATCCGCTCATAGCTTTGAGGCAAGCTCTAGAGGACAATATCTGCTTTGGTTTCACCAATGATTTTGCCCCCACTACCTCAACCTTGTTGATGTTACTAATCATGTCAATGAAACGATCTCTCACAGGAGCGCTCTCAGCCCTAAGGACAATATCCAAGTTACGACTTCCATCGACATTATTAGTTCCAGTTAAATTGTTGTTTTTCAAAATAGCAGCTAAAGGATTGAATGCCATATCGATTTAAACTGGAAAGTAAACAAACAGTGTTTCAGTTATATATGCTAGAATTTTCGAAAACATGAAAATTCAATTAATGATTGATTTCCCTCAAAACAATAATATTAATCCACCAACATCTCATCCACCGGGATTCTCGCAAGCCACGCAGTGTGGACGTTTATGCTAACCCACATTCGTTTGAGAAGAACCAAGTTCATTAACTACACTATCTAACCAACAATCTTTTGATCAATGTAGCTAATAGTCTGTGCTTTCAGCCGTACAAGTAAGCAGCATAACCTCGCGGGAGGAATACTGCAGATCATACACTAAGTGTGTGCCATTACGTGACTTCTGAGTTTGTTACCTCAGGATAGTGCGCCTCAGATGGAGAGGGTGTCGCATTTCTCCTAGTTAAACTCGCTCTAGTCATCTTACTCAGAAGCTCATAGTCTAGCGATCTCGGGGCTGGACTCATCCGAATGGAGGAAGGCCCTAATGCCAACGCGCAAGCCCACCCACATCGCATATGAACCCGTAATGGTGGCCTTGGGGATATAACACAACCCGCTCCCACTTAGATTTCCTAATTGAGTGTTTTTCCAGTTTTAACATGCAATTAACTAACCTAAGTTATGTGCAACCATAAAACCAGACATGCTTTAATTCATGCATCTAAAATACAGCATAAAAATAAAGCATAAAAATTAAAACAATAAATACGGGAAATAAATTCGAAAAAATAAATTCCCCGACTATTATGGTTTTAATTGCTTCCATCATTTGCCTTGATCTCGTGTCCTGCCACGTCACTCGATGGAGAGAGTCTTGAACTTCAAAAAACGAAAACTGGAGGAAAAACGGGCCAAAAACCGCCCGAACAGCCCGAACGGGCCGCCCGGGCCGCAGCACGGCCCGAGGGCCGCGCTGCCCGCGCGCACAGCCCGCATGGGCCGTGCGCGCACGGGCCTGCGCGCCCAGCATTAGCGCGCAGCAGCTGCTGCGTGCAGCGACTGCTGTGCGCTGCTGCTGCCTGTTGCTGCCTTTCTATGGCTGTCGGCGGCGATTTTGCTGCCGGCAATCGTTACCGGCGTCGCCTCCTCCCGCCAACTCCTCATTCGCTTTTTCCCACACTATTTGGTCTTCTTGCAATTCGTTCTGGGTTTTCCTGGGTTTTTTCAAATTCATGATAACCCAAAACCCACGAATCCAAGTCGCCCACCATAACGCCTTCGATTACAAAAAAAAAACAATTTTCCTACTACAAGGCATTCTAGGAAAATTAAATAATCAAAATTACATAGAAAAAATCCTACTACAGATTTGATCTAATCCTACACGGCTTCCAGCACGTGGTTATACTATTACAAGCATTCATAATAAAATTAAATCCGGACATGTCCCGGAGTTTAATTAAAACCCATACAAACGTAACCATAATAGTCAGGATTCTAAACTACCTGCAAATAAAACCATGTAATAAATCGAACAAGCACAGAACCCCCTAAACTAGGCTCTGATACCAATTGAAAGAGTTTTGGTAGGATCGGGGTTTGCACTTGCTCGATTTACCACGCAACAAAAATTTCTATTAAAGCGGAATCTTAGAAAATACCTTTGAAGCGTGCACTTGGTGATTCTCTTGTATGCCTCAAGACTATGACTTCACGTTGTGTGGGCAACGAACTAGAAGTCAATTGATCAGCTACTCACCACAATCCACCTGCTAGAAAACTCTAGCCCCGCAACACCTGGCACGTACTATAAACGCACCGCCCGCAGAGAGAGAAAGCTACGCGCAGCTGGTATAATCCAAGGCCAAAATTTCAGCCACTAGAAACCCAAAAACCAGCTGCACACTTTCTTGAAAATTCGACTTGGAGAGTTTTCTCTCCCTAGAATTTTATCTCTCTAGAAATCCTGTGGATTAATTGTTGAATTGTATTTTCTGAATGACTGATCCCTTGTCTATTTATAGAGTTACAAGAGAGACTCCAAGTTGGTTTAGGATTGGTCTTCCTACTGGGTTTCTGTTTTCCTTCAATCCTGTTTCTGGACTGATACAGATTCTGTTTCCTTCAATCCTGTTCCTGGACTGATACACTCCCAACTGTCACAGGGATTCACTTATCCCAATCCAGTTCCTGGGATGAATCACTCCCAACTGACACAGGGATTCACTTATCCCAAACCAGTTCCTGGGATGATTCACAACCAACTGACACAAGGATTAATTAATTTCTAAATTAATTAAATCTACCTTTGTCAACAACCCAGTACATAATTAATCGTACCACTAACGCATTAATTATGGAACTACCAACCTACACCAGAATTGCTTCCGGAACAACTTAATTAAATTATATTCATAATCTCCCCACATCAAAGATATAGTGCTCGTTAATTCATTAATTTACTGATAAATTAATTCATCAACTTCTTTAATTCCGAGAATAGTACCACTCGACCTTTTTACTATACCGGACATAAGTCCACCGGCCGAGTTTAGTATAATAAACATTTCGAGCTCATCTCGGGAGCACATCACCCCGGACTCACCGGTACATGGTTTCCTTTCGACAAACAGCAGCACACCAAGTAACTAAACACGCGCACCCAACCTACCGAGATTATGGGCCACAATTGACCTCACCCTTTGGCAGATCAAAGTACACTATGTCTAATCCTCATGCCTGCTCGAGTCTAGGGATTTAGAGATAGAATACAAGGATCGATTTGTCTATTAATTCAGTACAAGACAAATCATTCCTAAGAGTCAAGTTCAATATGCCCCGGGCATATCTATATGATTCAATTAGTTTAGACAAACTAATTATCTGAATCACATAATAACCTAAACCGACAGTTTGTCCAAAGCTGTCTCAGTTATGAACCTCATTTATTTATTATGTCTTTCAACCAATGATGAGATTTACTGTGTCGCACCAGACACCTCATCATCTACTTACATAATATAAATGGACGATTAATGCACAACAAGATATGACTGAAACACAAATCAATATATTAAACTGTGAAACTGTACAATACAAGCATAGCTTATGTATTCTACTCCAACACATGACTCACAGGTCGAATAGCTGTCAATATCTAGTAAGTCCAAAGACCCACTCTTGATCAACCTTTGAATCCTACTAAGGTTGATATGACCTAATCTCAGGTGCCAAAGATAAGCCTGATTCAAAGGGGAAGACTCTTTTCTCTTATTATGATTCGGTGATGAGTTACTAGTTTCTGTGTTTTGCATACTGGGGAGTAAGTCTTAATTAAAAACAAATTGTCAACCAATGTACCAGAACATATAAGTTTTTGGCATTTTCTAATAAAAACTGAACCATCTAAAAATACACACTTATAACCATCCAAAACAAGTCTCGAAACCGAAAGCAAGTTCTTTCGAAAACTAGGTACATAAAGACAATCCTTTAAGTGTAAAATAGAGTCTGAAAAATAAAGACTAATAACTCACACTGCAGCCACAGAAACTCTGGTAGTATCCCTAAAGTAGACCTGCAACTCTCCCTCTCTAAGCAGCCGGGTCACTTGGAACCCCTGCAAAGAATTACAAACGTGATCAGTGGCTCCTGAATCCACACACCAAGTATCCGTGGGAATTGCCGCTAAACACGTCTAAGTGACTAGGGAGAATTTACAAATACCTCGAGGCTTTGGGCAGTCCTTCATCCAATGTCCTGCTTTGCCACATCTGAAGCATTTGCCTTTCGGCTTGTGCTTCTTGGCAATGCCCGCCTTGGGTCCATGATTAGTTCCTGCTTTCTGGCCTCTCTTCCTCTTTTGCTTCCTGGCTTTGGGCCCAGCAGAGGAACCTGAGGGACCAACAGTAGCAAAGGCTTGCTTCTTCTCAGCGAATAGGCCCTCAGCTGACACCAATGAAGTCATGAGCTCAGAAAGTGTATATGAGAGATTCCCCATATTATAATTCAATCGAAACTGCTCAAAACTGGGAGACAAGCTCTGAAGGATGATATCAACCTAGGTTTCCCCATCAATCTCTCCTCCCAATACCACGATCTCATTGATACAACCAATCATGTCCAGTACGTGATCTCTCACTGAAGTGCCCTCAGCCATCTTAGCATTCATGAGTTTCCTCATAGCTGACTAGTTGGCTGCCCTGCCCTGATGTCCAAACATCTCCCTGAGGTTGAGTATCATATCGTAGGCTGAGGTAAACAACTGATGCTGGTGCTGCAGTACACTCGACATAGAAGCCAAGATGTGGCACCGGGTCATCTCATCAGCCTTCTGCCACCTCGTATATGGCTCTCGCTGCTCAGGGGTGGCATCATCGCTGGGTTTAGGGGGGCACTCCTCAGTAAGCACGTACTTGTAACCCTCAGCGGTAAGGACACTGTCCAGGTTACGTTTCCAATCAATGTAATTTGGACTGGTGAGTTTGTTTTGGTTCAGAATGACAGCTAGCGGGTTGAACGACATATCAACTGAAAATAAACAAACAAGTTTCAGTATACTTTTTCGAAAATATTGAAAAATCCTCAAAAAAACAAATATAATCTTCTACCGACATCTCTCACACTGGGATTAACGCAGGTCACGATGGGTGAACGACTACGCCAACCCACATTTGTTCAAGAAGAACAAAAGTTCATTAATTTCATTATCTGACCAACGATCTTATGATCAATGAAATTAATAGTCGATAATTTTAGCCGTACACGCAGACAGCGTAACCTCGATGAGAGGGATACTATAAACAGTACACTAAGTGTATACCATTACGTGACTTCTAAGTTTGTTACTTAGGATACTAATGCGCCTCGGATGGCGAGGGTGTCGCAACTTTCTCCAATTAAACGCACTATAGTCATCCCTTTAGAAATTCATTCCTGTGATATCTGTGATTGAAAACTCATCCGATAGGGAGGAAGGTCTAAGCCAGCACGCAAGTTTAACCACATCACCAATGAACCCGTAATGGAGGCCATGGGGCTATTAACCAACCCGCTCCTACTTAGATTTTTAATTAATTTCAATTCACCCAGGTTTTTTCGGTTTTCTACGTAATTAGAAATCACCCAAAATTACGATTAAACCAAAACCCGCGAATTTAATTAATTTGAGGATTTTTACGTTTTAACATGCAATATCTTAACTGTGGATATTCGCACCCATAAAACCGTTGGAGTTTTAATATGCGAATAATCTACCTTAGTTAATTGCACATTACTTTTTTTTTTTTTTAAACTTTGGTTTGGTTTTCGTTCATGCAAAATAAAACGAAAATCACACAATCAACGAAAAGACATAAATACGGGAAATTAAACAAATAAAATTTCCCGACTATTATGGCCTTCTCTATCGTTGATTCCTTATCGCCTCGGTGACACTTCCCGTCGTGTCGCTCCCACTCGTTATTTGGATTTCTCTCGATTCGCCCGGGTTTTCTCGGTTTACTACGTAATTAGGAATCACCCAAAAATTACGATAAACCAAAACCCAGGAATATAAGTTACCCAAAATAACGTCTTCGTCATAGTACAAAAATTCCTATATACAAAGCGTTTTTCTAGGAATTTAAAGACGACGTGATTAGATGAAATCCTACTACAAGATTTTTCTAATCCTACACGGCTTCCAGCTCGTGGTTATTACTATTACAGAAATTTCCATTCAAAAATAAACAAGCCCGGACATGTCCCGGGGTTTATGAATGAAAATTAAATTTCTACCATAATAGCCGGGAAACCAATAACCACCTGTTTATGCATTTCGACCAAAAATAATAATGCCAAAATAAAGTCGTGTAATAAATCAAACAAGTATAAGACCCAAACCAACGCTCTGATACCAATTTGAAGGAAAACTGAACAAGCCCGGGCTAAATCGAAAACCTCACTTTCGTGCAATGCATTCCAGAATCGGAAGCTTTCGACCAAGCTCAGGCTCAAATTAGTTTACCCATGAACGGATCTAGGCTTATACTTATTTAATTTATTAATCGGGACACAAAAGATTCGATCTTTAATAAAAGCAGAATTTAAAGATACTACCTTTTGAAGCGAAGTCCCTTGCTTAAAGAGAAACCAATTCTTTGTTGCGATTCCAATAGAAATCCAATCGATATCTCCGAGAAGACTTCGAATATTGCGTGGGCAATAATCTATCGAAGTTTCTTATAAAACCCACAAGAACTACCAAAAGGGGCTGGCCAAAATTCTCATATAATAAACCCAAAAACTGGTCCGATCAAAACTGGGCAGAACTGCCGCTTGAAGAATGATGAAATGCAAAGAATTTCGAGCGACTGCTGCAGCAAAAATCCAGACCAAAATGGAATCTTAGTCGCGATCTAAAACACGAAACTCAGTACGTGGATCAGCAGTCAAGACTCAACAATTCGGTCAACAAAGACCCACAAAATAGCAGCTAATATTATTGTAGGAAATCCATGAGAAACCTCAGCAGAATAATTGAGAATCCACCGCCCAAGATGAAATGAGAATCCTCCGCCCAAGACCAAAACCTTTTTTTTTTGGGTTGAGAATAATCCGGGAGAAAAAAAGATCCGGGTGACTTTGAGAAAAAATCCAATATTCAATCTTTTCTTGATTTTCTCTCTAACCCCTTTTTTCTCAAGAAGACAATTTTCTTGTCTTGCAAGCCACACTTATGATTTCTTAAGGTAAAAGTCTTCTATTTATAGGAGCTCGATTGGAGACCTAATGGGCTCTCGAGTTAGGCCTTTTAATTTGACTTTCGTTGACCGCTAAGTTTTCCCGACTAATCAACTCCAATCGACCCATTTAAATTAATTTATTTAACCCACTTTGTTAATTTAATTTAATCAAACCCTTAGAATTAATTAATTCAAAATAGAATTAATTTCTAAATTCACTTTGTAGATTAAATATTAATTAAACCTTTTGGATTAATTAATTTACCTTGTGATTAGTCAAATGCATAATCGGTCGTACCACTATCGGACCAATTATGGAACTACCGATCGAAAAAGACTTTACATCGCGCCATTATATTTTATTCTATCTCCCCACATTAAAGATCTAGCGCTCGTCGGTTTATCAATTTACTGGCAAATTAATTCACCGACTTCTTGGTTTCCGAGATAGTTCCACTCGTCCTTTTATTATACCGAACATAAAGTTCACCGGCCGGGTTTAGTATAATAACCTTACGAGCTCATCTCGGGAGCACCATCAACCCAGTGAACCGGTACGTGGATTCCTCCGACTAGCAACGGCACGTAAGAAGCTAAACACCGCATACCCAACTTACCGAGGTATTGGCCTTAATTGACCTCACTCTTTGGCAAATCAAAGCACACGATATCCAACCCTCACGCCCGTCCCAATCTCGGGATTGAGAGACGGAATACTAGGACCGAATTGACAACGCCGATCAGTATAAGTCAATTCTATCCAAACTGGTCGTGCTCAATATGCCACGGGCATATCTGTGTGATTTAAACTAGTTTAGATAAACTAATTTCCAAACCACACAATAACCTATACCGATAGTATGTTCAGACTATCTCGGTTACGAGCATACTTTTTATATATCAATACTTTAACCAATAACGGTATCTACTGTGTCTGTCCACACCCCGTTATCTAGTTCTATGATATAAAGGAACAAATTTATACTGAAACAAAATGATATGTCATCTGTGGATATTAGTTTTTTATACAAGCCATAGCTTTTCTGTATTCAAAACTAACAGAGCCATAGTTTAGCGGAGTGTCAAGCAGAAATACGTGGCGGAATCTACCATGGAAGCTGAGTACGTTGCAGCATCAGAGGTAACGAAAGAAGCAATATGGCTCAAGAACTTCCTAGTGGACTTAGATGTGATTCCTGGTTTGCAAAAGTATATCATAGTTTATAGTGATAACAACGGTGCAGTAGCAAACTCGAAGGAACCACGAGCCCACAAGGCGAGTAAACATATACAGCGCAACTACCACCTGATACAAGATATCGTAAAGAGGGAAGACACGGTCGTGGCTAAGATAGCATCAGAAGATAACCTTGCAGATCCATTCACGAAGTCATTGACTTCGAAAGTCTTTGAGGCTCACGTGGAGGGCATGGGAATCAGATACTTAGGAGAGCAATGACAGTTTTTCTTGATATATAGCAGCAGAATGTATAAGAGTTTTATGTAGTTGTATACTTAAAGTACAGCTTCAGTATTAGTGGGAGATTGTTGGAGTTGAATACATAAGCTATACTTGTATTGTACGTTTTCCCAGTAATATATCGATTTATGTTTTGATTATATCTTGTTGTTCATGATATGTCCATTTGTATTATGTAAGTAGATGATGAGGTGTCTTGTGTGACACAGTAGATCTCATAATTGGTTGAAAGACATAATACATAAATGAGTTCGTAACCAAGACAGGTTTGGAAAAATAATCGGTTTAGGTTATTATGTGATTCAGATAATTGGTTTGTCTAAACTAATTGAATCATATAGATATGCCCGGGGCATATTGAACATAACCATTAAGAATGATTTGTCTTGTATTGATTTAATAGACAAATCATTCTTGGTATTCTATCTCTTAATCCCTAGACTCAAGCGGGCATGAGGATTAGACATACTGCAATTTGATCTGCTAATGGGTGAGGTCAATTATGGCCAATAGTCTCGGTATGTTGGGTGCACGTGTTTAGTTGCTGGTGTGCTGCTGCTTGTCAAAAGAAAACCATCTACCGGTGCGCCTGGGGTGATGGTGCTCCTGAAATGAGCTCGTAAATTTTATTATACTAAACCCGGCAGTGAACTTACGTCTGGTATAGTAAAAAGGTCGAGTGGTACTAGTCTTGGAATTATAGAGGTTAATTAATTAATTTAGAAGTAAATTAATATATTAATGAGCACTATATCTTTGATGGGGGGGATTATGCATATAATTTAATTAAGTTGTTCCAGAAGCAATTCTGGTGTAGGATAGTAATGCCATAATTAATCCGTTAGTGGTACGATTAATTATGTATTGGGTTTTTGATAAAGGTAGATTTAATTAATTAAGTAATTAATTAATCCTTGGGTCAGTTGGTTGTGAATCATACCAGGAACTGGTTTGGGATAAGTGAATCCCTGTATCAGTTGGTTGTGAATCATCCCATGAACTGGATTGGGATAAGTGAATCCCTGTGACAATTGGATGTGTATCAGTCCAGGAACAGGATTGAAAGAAAACAGAAACACAGTTGAAAGACCAATCCTAAACCAACTTAGGATCTCTCTTGTAACTCTATATATAAACAAGGGATTAGCTATTCAAGACACACAATTCCATAGATTCATAATTCAATAATCTAGAGAGAAAATCCTAGAGAGAGAAAATTTTCTCTCTCACAATCAGATTTTTCAAAGCTTTTTGCTGCTGTTTGGTTATTTTGGCCTGGTTTTTACTAGTTGCGCGCAGCTTTCTCTCTCTCCGGGCGGTGCGTTTACAGTACGTGCCAGGTGCAGCAGTGCTAAAATTTTCTAGCAGGTGGATTGTGGTGATTAGCTGATCAATTGATTTCTAGTTCGTTGCCCACACAACGTAAAGTGAAAGTCATTGAGGCATATAAGAGAATCACCTGAGTGCAAGCTTCAAAGGTACTTTTCTAAGATTCTGTTTTGTTGCATGGTAAATCGAATAAGTGCGAACCCAGATCTTGTTGCAATCTTTCAGAGAGCACCATCATCCCGGACGCACCGGTACATGGCTTCCTTTCGATAAGCAGCAGCACACCAAGCAACTAAACACGCACACCCAACCTACCGAGATTATTAGCCACAATTGACCTTACCCATTGGCAGATCAAAGTACACTATATCTAATCCTCATGCCCGCTCGAGTCTAGGGATTAAGAGATAGAATACCAAGAACGATTTGTCTATTAAATCAGTACAAGGCAAATCATTCCTATTGGTGTTCAATACGCCCCAGGCATATCTATATGATTCAATTAATTTAGACAAACCAATTATTCGAATCACATAATAATCTAAACCGACAGTTTGTCCAAAGCTGTCTCGGTTACAAACCTTATTTATGTATTATGTCTTTTAACAAATGATGATATCTACTATATCATACAAGACACC
The DNA here is from genome assembly GCA_030378225.1 of Knoxia roxburghii. NCBI lineage: Eukaryota > Viridiplantae > Streptophyta > Magnoliopsida > Gentianales > Rubiaceae > Knoxia > Knoxia roxburghii. The sequence goes on along the minus strand of CM059415.1, from coordinate 34,041,739 downwards.
TCATCATCTGACTACATAATATAAGTGGACAATTAATGCACAAAAAAATATAGCCAAAACATAAATCGATATATTAACTGGGAAAAAGTGCAACACAAGCATAGCTTATGTATTCAACTCCAACAATCTCTCACTAATACTTAAGTTGTGCTTTAAGTATACATCTACATTCAACTCCTATACAATCTATTACTATATATCTAGAAAAACTGTTATGGCTCTCCTAAATATCTGATCCCCACGTGAGTCTCAAAGACTTTTGAAGTCAATGTTTTTGTTAACGGATCTGCAAGGTTATCCTCTGATGCTATCTTAGCCACGACCACGTCTTCCCTCTTTACGATATCTCATAGCAGGTGGTACTTGTGCCGTATATGTTTACTCTCCTTGTAGGCTCGTGGTTCCTTCGAGTTTGCTATTGCACCATTGTTATCACAATACACCATGATAGACTTCTGCAAACCAGGAATCACATCTAAGTCCACTAGAAAGTTCTTGAGCCATACTGCTTCTTTCCCTGCCTCTGATGTGACAACGTATTCAGCCTCTATGGTAGAGTCCTCCACGTATTTCTACTTGACACTCCGCCAAACTATGACTCTACCTCATCGAGTAAACACATACCCTGAGGTAGACTTGCTCTTGTCCCTGTCGCCTTGGAAATATGAATCTGTGTAACCTCGGGGTACCAGTTCAAGCGTCTGATAAACCGGCACTTGAGAATGCATTTTACTACCTCCCAATGAGCTTTCCCTGGGTTACTCTAATATCTGCTTACCATGCCCACGACATAAAAGATATCAGGTATCGTACATAACATGGCATACATGAGATTTCCTACTGCCGAAGTATAAGGACCTCAACAGTCTTGGGAGACTGTTACTTAGATAGATGCACTTCATGTTTGAAAGGTAGAAAACCTTTCTGGGAGGTCTGCATGTTAAAACGGGCTAGAATCATATCTATGTACGAAACTTGGGAGAGTGTTACCGAACTTTTGCTATGATCTCGAATTATCTTAATCCCAAGGATATATCCCGCTTTCCCTAAGTCCTTCATATCAAACTGCTTGGAAGCCATGCATTTACTTCTGATAACACTTTCTTATTGTTGCCAATCAATAGAATGTCACATACGTAAAACACAAGAAACACCTGAGTTTCCATCACGTCTGCGGTACACACATTGCTCATCCGAACACTGAGTAAATTCATAGGACTGGATTACCTCATAAAACTGGATGTTCCAAGATCTGGATGCCTGCTTTAGTCCGTAAATTGACCTCTTAAGCCTGTAAACCTTATGCTCTTGGCCTTTTTCAACGAATCCCTTTGGTTGCTGCATGAAGATGGTTTCTTCAAGACTTCCATTAAGGAAAGCTGTCTTGATATCCATAGGCCATATCTCATAATCTGAATGAGCAGCTATGGCCAAGAGAATCCGGATCGATTTAAGCATGGCTATCGGGGAGAAGGTTTCCTCATAATCAATTCTCCCTTTTTTAGTATACCCCTTCACCACCAGCCTAGCTTTAAAGGTTTCCACCTTTCCATCAGGTCCTCTCTTACGTTTGTAGACTCACTTGCATCCAATGGGCTTAAACCCATTAGGCAGGTCCACAAGCTCCCAGACTTGATTATGGTCCATTGACCCCATTTCGGATATCATTGCCTTATGCCAAGATTCTGCATCTTTATCTCGGAGAGCCTCATTGTAGTTAACCGGGTCAGGTTCAGGCGTGCCTTGGACTAGGTCTGAGGCCTCTCCCACACCAATGAACCTGTCGGGTTGTCTCACAGCCCTCCAACTACGATGAGGCACCACCTGTGTAGGCGCATCATATGTGATCCCTTGTGCAGTGTGTGGTGTATCTACTTGTGCCGGTGAATCAGGATTAATAGTTTGTCACCTAAGCTCTTCTAGTACTATCTTGCTCTTGGGCTTGTGATCTAAGATATAGTCCTCTTTCAAAAATCTTGCATTGGTAATAACCACCACCTTCTGATCTTTAGGACTATAAAACAGACCACCCTTCATTCCCCTGGGATATCATACAAATAGCATTAATTCAGTTCTCGCATCTAACTTAGCCGTATCTGCCTTAAGCACATGTGCTGGGTAACCCCAAATTTTGAGATGTCTTAGACCAGGCTTTTGCCCGTTCCATAACTCTACTGTGGTTGAAGGCACGGTTTTAGATGATACAAGATTAAGAATATACATCGCTGTTTCTAAGGCATATCCCCATAACGAACTCGGCAAATCACTATAGCTCATCATCGACCTAACCATTTTCATGAGAGTTCGATTCCTTTTTTCTTCCACACCATTCTGCTGTGGCATACCAAGTGCAGACAACTGAGACTGAATTCTTAACTCACTGAGGTATTCTTGAAATTCATGGGACAGGTACTAGCCACCATGATCTGATCGCAGTATCTTGATACTCTTACCATGATGCTTCCCCACATCTGCCCGAAACTCTTTGAACTTGCCAAAGCACTCGGACTTGTGAAGCATTAGGTAAATATACTCGTACCTTGAGTAGTCATCCGTTAACGTCACGAAATACTCGAACCCACCTTGTGCTTGGACCGACATTTGTCCACACAAGTCAAAATAAATCAACTCTAGTACTTTCTTGGCTCTATAACCTTTTGCTTTAAAAGGTCTCTTGGTCATCTTACCCTACAAGCAAGATTCATAGGTTGAATAACTGTCAATCTCTAATGAACCTAAAGGTCTATTATTGACCAACCTCTGAATCCTACTAAGGTTTATATGACCTAGCCTGAGATGCCAAAGATAGGTTTGATTCATTTCAGAAGGTTTCTTCCTCTTATTAATGTTATAGAAAGAGCTATTTGCTTCTATGGTTTGCACAACAAGAGAGTTAGAATTAACCACAAACAAATTGTCAGCCAATGAACCAGAACAACTAAGGTTTCCATTTTTTCTCATAACAACATAGTCATCAGAAAAAATATACTTATAACTGTTCTTTAAGAGTTTTGAAACCAAAATTAGGTTCTTTCTAAAACACAGTACACAAAGACAATTAACTAACTCTAAACTAGAATTCTCAAAATTCAGATTAACTACTCCCACTGCTTCTACTGACACTCTTGTAGTGTTGCCCAAGTAGATATCCAATTCGCCTTCTCTAAGATTCCGGGTTATTTGGAACCCTTGCAAAGAATTACAAACATGGTCAGTGGCACCTGAATCCACACACCAAGTATCTGTGGGAATGGCCGCTAAACATGTCTCAGTAATTGAGGCAGAAACTATCGTACCTATAAGCTTTGGACAATCCAATTTCAATATCCCGTCTTATTGCACTTGAAGCACTTGTCTTTTGACTTCTTCTTTGCAATATCTGGCTTAGTCGCAATCTACGCCTTTTGAGCTATTCCCTCAAGCTTTCTCTTCTTCTTTCTAGTCTCAGGCTCAGAAGAAGATTCTGAAGCTTTGCCTTTGACTAAAGCTCGCTTCTTCTTTCGAATAAGACTTTTAGCTGCCACCAACTCTGTCAAGAGCTCGAATGAAGTACACAACATTTTACTTATGTTGTAGTTCAACCGAATCTACTCATAACTTTGAGGCAAGCTCCGGAGGACAATATCGACTTTAGTTTCACCAACAATTTCGCCTCCCACTACCTCAACCTTGTTGATGTTACTAATCACGTCAATGATATGATCTCTCATAGGAGTGCTCTCAGCCATAAGGACAATGTCCAAGTTACGACTCCAATCGAAATAATTAGGTCCGATTAACTTGTTGTTTTTCAATATAGTAGCTAAGGGGTTGAATGTCATATCAAATATTGTAATTAACCAAACAACGTTTTAGTTATCTAATCTAGAATTTCAAAAACATGAAAATTCTAACAATTATTGACTTCTCTCAAAACAATAATCTTAATCCACCAACATCTCATTCACCGGGATTCTCGCAAGCCACGCAGTGTGGACGTTTACGCTAACCCACATTCACTTGAGAAGAACCATGTTCATTGACTACACTATCTGACCAAACGATTTATTGATCAATGTAGTTAATAGTCGGTGCTTTCAGCTGTACAAATAAGCAATGTAACCTCGAGGGAGGAATAATGCAGATCGTACACTAAGTGTGTGTCATTACGTGACTTCTAAGTTTGTTACCTCAGGATAGTGCGCCTCAGATGGAGAGGGTGTCACATTTCTCCTTGTTAAACTTACTATAGTCATCTTACTCAGAAATTCATAATCTAGCGATCTCGAGGCTGGACTCATCCGAATAGAGGAAGGCCCTTAATGCCAACACTCAAGCCTACCCACATCGCATATGAACTCGTAATGGTGGCTATGGGGATATTAAACTAACCCGCTCCCACTTAGATTTCCAAATTGAGGGGTTTTCCAATTTTAACATGCAATTAACTAACCCTAAGTTATGTGCAACCATAAAACCAGTCATGCTTTAAAATCATGCATCTAAAATACATACAAAAATTAAAGAATAAAATTAAAACAACAAATACGGGAAATAAATGTGAAAATTAAATTTCACGAATATCATGGTTTTAATCGCTTCCATCTTCTGCCATGATCTCGTGTCCCGCCACGCAACTCGATGGATTAAGTCTTGATCTTGAAATACAAAAACTGGAGAAAAAGGGCCAAAAACGCAACCCGAATGCAAGACTGCACAGGCTTTCTAGGAAAATTAATTCTCCTACTGCAAGGCTTTCTAAGAAAATTAAATAATCGAAATTACATAGAAAAAATCCTACTACAGATTTGATCTAATCCTACACAGCTTCCAACACGTGGTTATACTATTACAAACATTCATAATAAAATCAAATCCAGACATGTCCCGGAGTTTAATTAAAAACCATACAAACGTAATCATAATAGTCTAGATTTCTTAACCACCTGCAAGTAAAACCATGTAATAAATCGAACAAGCACAAAACCCAAAACTAGGCTCTGATACCAATTGAAAGATTATCTGCCCGGGCCTAGCCAGGAACTCACTTTCATGCTATGCATTCTAGAATTAGAATCTCTGGCCAGGCCTAGATGCTAGCACAATCAGTATTCCAACCCTTTTGAAATAACATTGCGCAGGATCTGGGTTTGCACTTATTCGATTTACCACGCAACAAAAATTCTTAATTAAAATGGAATCATAAGAATTACCTATTGAAGCGTTCACTCAGGTGATTCTCTTGTATGCCTCAAGACTTTGCTTGTATGCTCTGTGGGCAGCAATCTAACTAGCAATTTGATAAGTTAATCACCACAATCCACCTGCGGGAAAATTCCAGCACTGCTGCACCTAGCGCGTACAAATCACGCACTGCCCAGAGAGAGAAAGCTACACTTTGTTGCCAAAAATCAAGTAGAATTTTGACTGCTGTTAGCTATGGAAAATCCAAATTTGAGATAGAAGTTTTCTCTCTCTAGGATTTTCTCACTCTAAGTTTTCTTGTCTTGAAAACTTATGAAATGTATATTGAATTGTGTGTCTTGAATAACTAATCCCTTGTCTATATATAGAGTTATAAGAGAGACCCCGAGTTGGTTTAAGATTCGCTTTCCTACTGGGTTTCTGTTTCCTTCAATCCTATTCCTGGACTGATACACATCCAACTGATACAGGGATTCACTTATCCCAATCCAGTTCCTGATATGATTCACAACCAACTGATACAGGGATTCACTTATCCCAAACCAGTTCCTGGTATGATTCACAACCAACTGACACAAGGATTAATTAATTATTTAATTAATTAAATCTACCTTTGTCATTAACCTAATACATAATTAATCGTACCACTAACAGATTAATTATGACACTACCATCCTACACCAGAAATGCTTCTGGAACAACTTAATTAATTTATTCATAATCTCCCACATCAAAGATATAGTGCTTGTTAATATATTAATTTACTAAAAATTAATTAGTTGACCTCTTTAATTCTGAGACTAGTACCACTCGACCTTTTTACTATACCCGACATAAGTTCACCGGCCGAGTTTAGTATAATAAACTTTACGAGCTCATCTCGGGAGCACCATCACCCCGGAAGCACTGGTACATGGTTTCCTTTCGACAAGCAGTAGCACACCAAGCAACTAAACACGTGCACCCAACCTATCGAGATTATTGGCCATAATTGACCTCACCCATTGGCAGATCAAAGTACACTATGTCTAATCCTCATGCCCGCTCGAGTCTAGGGATTAAGAGATAGAATACCAAGAATGATTTGTCTATTAAATCAGTACAAGGCAAATCATTCCTATTGGTCAAGTTCAATACGCCCCGGGCATATCTATATGATTCAATTAGTTTAGACAAACCAATTATCCAAATCACATAATAACCTAAACCGACAGTTTGTCAAAAGCTGTCTCAGTTACGAACATTATTTATATATTATGTCTTTTAACCAACGATGAGATCTATTGTGTCACACAAGACACCTCATCATCTAACTATATAATATAAGTGGACAATTAATGCACAACAACATATAACCAAAACATAAACCGATATATTAACTGGGAAAAAGTACAACACAAGCATAGCTTATGTGTTCAACTCCAACACGATTAGGCCTAGATTTTAAAAAATTGCAGCGGAAAATGTCTAATAGTTTGTTTAGTGTTTAATTACATCCTACGTTTAAAGCTTCTAAAGCTTACCCTCGTAGTGAAATCGGTTGCCATGCTTGGATCCTTGTTTGATGTTGGTCCAAACCTTCTGCTCCAGTTTTGCTGATCCCCACCAAAAGTTTATTCCTTTGAAGAAACTCTCTACACTCAGGCACCAGGATTCTCACAGAGAGGTGCTAGCCTTTTTACCGAGAAAGAAAACTTTTGGAATTTCTCAAATTTTGGTAAACATTTTTTCTAAAAAACTCGTATCCCAAACCTAAAAACATAAAATAAAAAATAAAATGTAAAATGTAAAAGTAAGATTAAATCAATATTACTTTCTACTGACTTGGGTTTTACCAAACGCATAAATCAACCCATTGATCCATGGATCAGGCTGATGGGTCAAAAACCTCAATTGCAATTTGGTCCTTTGATTTATCAGCCTATTCTAGTTATTCCTGGATACTTAATTAACTCTTAATTAATACCGCAGAACATCTCAATAATATCTAATTAAACTATTTAATCAAATACTATTTGTCTAAGTATAACAATTATACTTAGTGCAGGCAACTCTGTATCATCGAACCCTCTTACTTGCGATCCTATAGGTCCATTCCAAATTGGAAATGGATAATTAATCCATAAGTCATTAGTGGTCTCTAGCAAGACATAATGACTACCCAATTTAGAATGGTAACGATTCAACGCAACCTTCTGAGCATACTTTGTACGGTCCTCTACATTGATATCCCATTTAGCATAAGGCATGAAATCATCATCCATATTTAGCTAAACATTTACTTGATTTCTCAGTGAAACGTCATGCTCTTCTCAGTTCACTATCAAGTGGCCAAGACATCATCTCTCACTTAAGTGAGACTTGTAGTCCCATCATTTCATCTACATATCTTAGCGTGACTCATAGTGTACCCAATCATACCCGTACTTGGCAACCTGTTATGGTCTCGTTAGGTGTATGTCAAAGCACACTACAATTCACCTAAGACCCTGTAGTGATTTCTGGTCTAAAGATCCTCGTATGAGTACTACTCAAAAGAATCACTCGTGATCTAATCAATCCATGGAGTGTTTTTTTTGGTAGATCGATTTCATGAATTCAAATATGCATTAGAATATTAAATTCATAAAATTAACTCATCTGATAAATCATCAATCAAACGACAAATGTTTATATAGCCCTTAAAAAGGCACATACACCAACAATCTCCCACTTTCCCATTGAAGGACTATGTCCTAAACATTTTAAGACCAATCTCTGTTACTTGTCTCTCAAACTTTGACTATGGAAGAGCTTTTGTGGAAGCATCTGCTATATTGTCATCTGACCCTATTTTGCACACTTTCACATCTCATTGATCGATGATCTCTCGAATGAGGTGATAACATCTGAGTATGTGTTTGGTCTTCTGATGTGATCGAGGTTTTTTTGCTTGTGCGATAGCCCCGTTATTATCGCAGAACAGTTCTATCAGATCTTTGATACTCGGCATCACTCTGATGTCTTACACGAACTTCCTCAACTAAACAGCTTCTTTTATAGCATCTGAGGCAACAATGTATTCAGATTCTGTTGTAAAGTTGGTTGTGGTATCTTACTTCGAGCTTTTCCAACTCACTGCACTGTCATTCAGGATAAACACATAACCTGACTGTGACTTCATGTCATCTTGATCAGTTTGGAAAGCAGCATCAGCGTAACCTTGTACGATGAACTGTTCTTGTCCTCCACACACTAGCATCAATCCTTTAGTTTTTCTTAAGTACTTTAGGATTGCCTTGACTGCAGTCCAATGAGATATTCCTGGGTCTTGTTGATATCTGCTAGTCATGCTTAGTGCATGTGCAACATCTAGGTGAGTACATAACATGGCATACATGATAGATCCTATTGCCGAAGCGTATGGAACTCTACTCATTATTTCTCTCTCCACTTTAGTTGAAGGACATTGGTTCTTCCTCAAGAGGAGGCCATTTCTGAATGGTACCATACCATTCTTAGAGTTAGATATATTGAATCTCTTCAATATATTGTGTATGTACCCTTCTTGACTTAGTCCTAGAAGCCTTTTAGACCTATCTCTATAGATCTTGATACCTAGTATCATTTCGGCTTCTCCTAAGTCTTTCATAGAAAATACACTCCTAACCATTGTTTGATATCTTTGAACATAGGGATGTCATTTCCTATGAGTAAGATGTCGTCCACATATAGGACAAAAAAAACATTCTTGCTCCCACTAACCTTCTTGTAAACACAAGGCTCATCTTCGTTCTTTATGAAGCCGTAACCTTTTACTTCCTCATCAAAACAAAGATTCCAACTTCGAGATGCCTGTTTTAGTACGTAGATGGACCTCTGAAGCTTGCATACTAGGTTATGATGCTCTTGATGGATGTATTCCTCAGGTTGTTTTATGTAAACATCCTCGAGTAGGTTTCCATTCAGGAAAGCCATCTTAACATCCATCTGTCATATCTCATAGTCATAATATGCAGCTATGGCGAGCATAGCCCTAATGGACTTGAGCATCACGACAGGGGAGAAGGTTTCATCATAGTCAATATCATGAGTCTGTCTGAAACCTTTAGCCACTAGTCGTGCCTTGAAGATCCCACCAGGTTTTAACTTTAAAATCCATTTGCAATTGACAACCTTTGCCTAAATAGGAGGGTCAATCAAATTTCACACTTTATTGTCCCTCATGGATTGCATTCCAGACTCTATGGCTTGTAGCCATTTATATGAATCTGGGATTGTTTGATCGTAGGCTCATCAGAGTCCACCAATATAAAATATTGATTGTCAGTCACAAGGAATTTGTATCTCTTGGGTTGTTGACGAGATCTAACAGATCTTCTAGGTTCTTGTGTCATTGGCTTAGGTTACTCATCTTCATGGGTTTCCATGATAACTTTCATATGAGTTTCTGTAGATGGTTCTATATTCTCTTATGGGTCTCAAACCTTTTCGAGTTCTATTTTACTCCCACTGTCTTTCTTGTACTGAAAGTCTTTCTCTAACGAAGTAGCTCATCGAGCAACAAATACTTTGTTCTCAGTTGAGAGATAAAATTGATATCATTTGGTTTTTTTAGGATACCCCACAAATAGGTATTTGTCAGTTTTAGGTTCTAGCTTATTACTTTGTAAATGCTCTACATGAGCTTGACAACCCCAAACTCATAGATAGGACATATAAGGCTTTTGGCCATCCATATCTCATATGGAGTCTTATCTACTGCCTTAGATGGAATACTGCTCAATAAGTAAGCAGCAGAAAGGAGAGCATAACCCTAAAAGGACACAGGGAGAGTCATTTGGCCCATCATTGATCGAACCATATCTAATAGGGTCTGATTCATCCTTTCAGATACACCATTCCATTGAGGGTTCCCGGTGGAGTTAGCTCTGAAACAATTTCACACTGCTTTAAATAACCATCAAACTCATCACTTAGGTATTCACCTCCATGACCAAATTGAATAGTGTTAATCCTTCTATCCAACTGATTTTCTACTTCGTTCTTGAACTCTTTGAACTTTTCAAAGGTTTCACTTTTATACCTCATTGAGTAGATATAACCATATCTATTATAGTCATCAGTAAAAGTTATGAAGTATTCAAATCCACCTCTAGCTTGTGTGCTCATTGGTCCACATACATCCGTATGTATTTGAGCCAATAGCTCACTTGTCATTTCCCCTTTCTTGCTAAAAGTACTCTTTGTCATTTTGCCTTACAAACAAGGTTCACACGTGTCATATGATTCAAAACCGAATGACCCAAGCACTCTATCTTTATTAAGTCTTTGAACTCTTTTCTCATTTGCATAGCCTAAACGACAATGCCAAAGATATGTTGGACTTAAATCAGATTTAGTTGATTTGGCTTTCTTTTCAATGTTATAGACCGGTCTTTATTGGTTTAAATTCAAGATATATAGGCCGCTGTACAAATTTGCAACTTCGTATAAAACATCATTCCGATATAAAGATAACGAATTATTTCCAATAATAATACGAAAACCTTTAATATCCAAACAAGAAATTGAAATAATATTTCTGCTCAAAGCATGCACATAATAACAATTCTCAAGTTCAATGTTTAAACTGGAAGGTAAATATAAAGTGTAATCTCTCACTTCAACAGCAGCAGCTCTTGCCCCGTTGTCCACTCGGAGATCAACTTCACCTTTCCTTGTCCTGAGTCCCTGCATTTTAGTACAAATGTGAGCCCCACATCCGGTATCTAATACCCATGAGGTGGTCATAGAAATATTTATTTCAATAACAAAGATACCTGAAGCTGAAGAATTCTCGCTTTCAAGAAACAATCTACAGTCTCTCTTCCAGTGACCCTTTTGTTTGCAGAAGAGACATGTATCATCCTTTTGAGGTTTTGTCTTAGTAGGTTGAGGAGTTTGAGGTTGGGCAGTAGCCTTACAGCAAGCTTTCTTGTTTTGCTCAACTTTGGCCTTGCCTTTAAACTTCCACTTGTTCCCTTTACCTTTCTCTATAACCATCACTAGTGTGGCCTTCTGAAGGGTTGCTCAGTGTTTTTCAGCATTCCATGAAGCTCAGTAATGCTTCTCTCTATGTTGTGCATATTGTAGTTCACCACAAAGTCATTGTATTCATCAGGCAGTGAGGCCAAGATGATGTCAGTTGCTAACTCTCTAGCAAGATGCATATTTAATCGTTCTAGGGTATCAATATACCCTTTCATCTTGATTAAATATGTACTTACTGACGAACCCTTCACCATCTAGCATGAGATCAATGCCTTGATCGTAACAAACCTTTCGTTACGTGCTTGTTCATGGATCATTTTCGTCAGTGATTCATAAATCTGGAACACTTTCGAATTCATGAACTGTTTTTGAAGCTCACCTGTAATAGACACGAGCATCAAACACTTTACATCACCGGAATCGATTTGCAGTTTATCCCATGCTCGCTGAATAGTAGCTGTGGCATTCTGTGGTGGTTCAGGTAAAATAGTCTCTAAGACATGTAGCTTCCTTTCTTGTTTGAGAACAATTCTCAAATTTCTTAAATTTCTTTACCATTCTAAGAAATTTGGTCTTTATCCAAAATACTTCTTAGAGTGAAGTTTGAGACAACATTAGTGCTAGATGATGTCATTTCTACAAAAGAATAAATGTAAAATATTAGGATGAGGTTTTAAAATCATTTTCCACAATAGCCAAAATTGCAATCCCAAACAATTTTGTGTTGGTGCTAGATTGTGGGCCGAAAATCCACAAAGAGTCAAACCCAGTCTTGCTTTGGCAAGTATCGTAGGGATTGAACTCTTTTGGTAGGCAACGTTCAAATCACATCTCATGCAATTTAACGCTTTCTAATTGCATCGCCATGCAACTTTTCGGTGATAGGATGAACATTCTAAATGTTTGACAGCATCCTATCATTGCAAAACCAATACTAGTCAACTTATTGGGTCAAATAAGGACCAATTTCCCTAAGTCAAACCATCCCTCGAAGCATCACATAAATAAATACCCAAACAGTTTTTTCACGTAGTGGTAGTTAGTAAAGTTGGGCACCTAAATACCCAAAAAGTTTTTCCATACGGTGGTAGTGAGTAAAGTTAGGCACCTATTATGTGACAACTCGCCTCACGAAGAAAACCTGAGGCCCTCTGGCTCTCCAAGTCCATCAGACATTCGACGCTCTGGCGAGCCCCAAGTATGGAAGCAATTTACAACTTAGGTTTTCAGGGGATTTAGTTTGAGCGACTTAAGATGCATTTCATTATCATTCAGGTTAACATATATCAAATATATTTAAAGCGAATAATGCAATGAATTGGGCTCTAGTCTATTACAAGGCCTTTTAAAATTATTTTCTTGATTTGGGCCTCCTTAACAAAGCTTCAGTTCCTTGGCTCCATTTTAGGCTCCTTGGAATTTTGGACCTATCTAATTCTATTCTATTACATAGAATTTAATAGGGTCGCAGGCCCAATTTAATTGGCTCGCATACCCAATTTAATTGGCTCACAGACCCCAAATGAAGATAATTAAAAGCCCAATTCATGCATGTGAAACACATAATAATGCAAGTGCTTCATACAAGCCCATTTTAATTAAGCTGAATAATTTTAAAGGATTGTGTAACTATTACACCATTAAAATTAATCATGTCATGATCAACTTTAATCAATCCCTTGTTCATTCATTTTTTGTCAAAATGATGCATGAACACATTTAACATGATTATGTATGCATTTCACAATTTAAACAATTTAAATTTGAAATCATAAATAAATCATGAAAATGCATTAGTTAATTGATTTTCTTTATTATTATTATTATTTATTTTCTTTTCTTTAATTATCCTAATCTAATTAAGATAATGTTTTAAATTTTAAATTTAAAATATTTCTAATTATCCTAATCAAATTAAGACAATTCTTTAAATTTAAAATTTAAAATTTTTCTTAACTATCCTAATCTAATTAAGATAATTATCTAAAATTTAAATTTTAAAATATTTGGATAGGATAATAATTTTAAATCAAATTTTAATCCTATCTCTAATTTGATAAGATTTTTCAGTTTATCCTAAATAATACAAAATCTTATCAAACTATCCTAAAACTAAATATGATAAGATATTTTAAATTTATAAAATTAAAATTTTAAATCTTATCAATTTAAAATTAGGAAAATCAATTTCTGGAAAATTACTGATGCAAATTTACAATTAATGGAAATTCGGGGCTTAGAGTTTTTAAAGGAGCAAAACTACTGGGGCAAATTTATAATTTTCAAAAAATTAAAATTCTTGGCAGATTAGGGTTTAATGACTGTGGTGGGGGCTTTTTGGTAATTTCTCCACAAAACCCATTAGGGTTTGCCCCCGCCGCTGTTCATCTTCCCCAGTGAGTATTTACTCGGATTCTCCACCGGTCATTATCGAATCCTGCGAAAATTGCCATTCATCTCTTCCAGCTCACTCCGACCGATCGTAGCCTCCTAAAACGATTAAAATCACCGCTTGAATGGACCACAAAGCAGCGTTCTTCGTCTTCGACAGCCAATGCCCACACAAAAATTTGCCGCCGCTACCTTTTTCTCCATCCATGGTACTCACGGGTTCCATCGGAAACCATTCCAACGAATTTCAAAAGCCAAAGTCCGAAAATCAAACATGGCAAACAATTCCTTTAAAATCATTTTTCCGGCGACATAAACTTTTCAAAACCCAGAAACTTTAGTTTCCAAATCAAACAATCCCTTTTTGTTTTGAAACCCAAATCAACATGACAATGATTTTCGGGAGAATGGAGAACAAAAACCACAAAAATTTTGAACCAAAACCATGAAAATCGTCCAGCTCGGCGCTCACGAATTTCTGGAGAGATTCCGGACGGTCGGAAAATTTTTTCGGCCGATCGAATGCAACCGCTCTGGCAGACCTTCATGTTTCCAGAATTTTTTTTTTAATTCCCATTTTTTTTTCTCTTCTTGCTTTCCAAATGAATTGTTTTAATATTAATTTTAATATTCACACTAAAACGAGCATAGCTCTGATACCACTGTTGGGATCGATTAGGCCTAGTTTTCAAAAAAATGCAGTGGAAAATGCCTAATAGTTTCTTCCTTTGAAAAAACTCTACACTCAGGCATCAGGATTCTCACAGAGAGGTGCTAGCCTTTTTTCCAAGAGAGAAAAGTTTTGGTCTCAAATTTTGGTAAACAGTATTTTTTTCTTAAAAACTCATATCCCGTGTATGACTCACATATCCTAGATATATAGAGAGTCAGATACAGTAGTCAGTAACAAAATTAAAAACATAAAATATAAAATAAAATGTAAAAGTAATCTTAAATCAATATTACTTTCTACTGACTTGGGTTGTACCGAATCCATGGATTGACCGATTCACCCATGGATCAGGCTGATGGGTCAAGAACCTCAACTCCAATTAGGTCCCATGATTTATCAGCCTATTCCAATTGTTCCTGGGTACTTGATTTGTTAGTGTATGTGCCCTTTTGAAGGGCTATATAAAGACATTTGTCTTTTGATTGATGATTTATCAGATGACTTAATTTCATGAATATTATATTCTTGTGCATATTTAATTTCATGAAATCAATCCACCAAAAGAAACACTCCATGGACTTTTAGATCATGAGTGATTCTTTTGAGTAGTACTCGTACGAGAATCCTTAGACTAGAAATCACTGCATAGTCTTAGGTGAATTGTAGTGTGCTTTGACATACGTCTAACGGGGTCGTAATAGGTTGCCAAGTATTGGTATGATTGGGTATACTATGAGTCACGCTAAGATATGTAGGTGAATTGATGGGACTACAAATCTCTCTTAAGTGAGAGACAATATCTTGGCCACATGATAGTGCACTGAGAAGTGCATGGCCATGCCCGAGAAATGTTAAGTGTTATCATTTGCTCAAATAGAATCAGTGTCACTAAGAGATCAAGTAAACGTTTAGCTATATAAGGATGATGGTTCCATGCCGTATTCTAAACGAGATATCAATGTAGAGGATTGTGTTGGATTTGAATACATAAGCTATGCTTGTGTTGTATAATTTCCCAGATTAATATATCGATTTGTGTTTCAATTATATTTAGTTGTGCATATCCATTTATATTATGTAAGTAGATGATGAGGTGTCTGGTGCGACACAGTAGATCTCATCATTGGTTGAAAGACATAATATATAAATAAGGTTCGTAACCGAGACAGCTTTGGATAAACTGTCGGTCTAGGTTATTATGTGATTCAGATAATTAGTTTGTCTAAACTAATTGAATCATATAGATGTGCCCGGGGCATATTGAACTTGACTCTTAGGAATGATTTGTCTTGTACTGATTTAATAGACAAATCGATCCTTGTATTCTATCTCTAAATCCCTAGACTCGAGCGGGCATGAGGATTAGACATAGTGTACTTTGATCTGCCAATGGGTGAGGTCAAATGTGGCCAGTAGTCTCGGTGGGTTGGGTGCGCGTGTTTAGTTACTTGGTGTGCTGCTGCTTGTCGAAAGGAAACCATGTACCGGTGCGTCCGGGGTGATGGTGCTCCCGAGATGAGCTCGAAATGTTTATTATACTAAACATGGCCAGTGGACTTATGTCCGGTATAGTAAAAAGGTCGAGTGGTACTAGTCTCGGAATATTAAGAAGTTGATGAATTAATTTATCAGTAAATTAATGAATTAACGAGCACTATATCTTTGATGTGGGGAAATTATGAATATAATTTAATTAAGTTGTTCCGGAAGCAATTCTGGTGTAGGTTGGTAGTGCCATAATTAATCCGTTAGTGGTACGATTAATTATGTACTGGGTTGTTGACAAAGGTAGATTTAATTAGTTGAAAAATTAATTAATCCTTGTGTCAGTTGGTTGTGAATCATCCCAGGAACTGGATTGGGATAAGTGAATCCCTGCGTCAGTTGGGAGTGATTCATCCCAGGAACTGGATTGGGATAAGTGAATCCCTGTGACAGTTGGGAGTGTATCAGTCCAGGAACAGGATTGAAGGAAACAGAATCTGTATCAATCTAGAAACAAGATTGAAGGAAAACAGAAACCCAGTAGGAAAGACCAATCCTATTCCAACTTGGAGTCTCTCTTGTAACTCTATAAATAGACAAGGGATCAGCCATTCAACAATCAACAATTCAATAGATTCATAATTCAAGAATCTAGAGAGATAAAATTCTAGAGAGAGAAAATTCTCTCTCTCTCTAAAACGAATTTTAACAAGCAAGAAGGGGCGGCTGGTTTTCCTATATTGTGGCCGAAAATTTGGTCCTTTTTGGGCAGCCCCGTGTGTTGCTTTCTCTCTCTCCGGGCAGTGCGTTTGCAGTACGTGCTAGGTGCGGAGGTGCTGAATTTTTTCAGCAGGTGGATTGTGGTGAGTTGCTGATCAATTGACTTCTAGATTGTTGCCCACACAACAAGAGGTCATAGTCTTTGAGGCATACAAGAGATTCACCAGGTGCACGCTTCAAAGGTATTATTCTATGGTTCCGCTTTTATTAGAATTTTTGTTGCGTGGTAAATCGAGCAGGTACAAACCCAGATCCTGCCAAAATCTTTCAATTGGTATCAGAGCCTGGTTTAGGTATTATTCTATGGTTCCGCTTTTATTAGAATTTTTATTTGCAGGTGGTTTAGAATCCCGACTATTATGGTTACGTTTGTATGGGTTTTAATTAAACTCCGGGACTTGTCCGGATTTAATTTTATTATGAATGTTTGTAATAGTTTAACCACGTGCTGGAAGCCGTGTATGATTAGATCAAATCTGTAGTAGGATTTTTTCTATGTAATTTCGATTATTTAATTTTCCTAGAATGCCTTGTAGTAGGAAAATTGTTTTTTTGTAATCGAAGGCGTTATGGTGGGCAACTTGGATTCGTGGGTTTTGGGTTATCATGAATTTGAAGAAACCCAGGAAAACCCAGAACGAATTACAAGAAGACCAAATAGCGTGGGAAAAAGCGAAGGAGGAATTGGCGGCAGGAGGCGACGCCGGCAACGTTTGCCGGCAGCAAAATCTCCGGCCGGCAGGCAAAAAACAGGCCAGCAGCAACAGCTGCCGCACCAAGGGCGCAGCAGCAGCAGCCGCGCGTGGGCGTACACGCCCAGGGCCGCGCGCGGGCTGCGCCACGGGCGGCCCGTTTGGGCCGTTCGGGCTGTTTTTGGCCCGTTTTTCCTCCAGTTTTCGTTTTTTGAAATTCAAGACTCTCTCCATCGAGTGACGTGACGGGACACGAGATCAAGGCAGAAGATGGAAGCAATTAAAACCATAATAGTCGTGGAATTTATTTTTTCGAATTTATTTCCCGTATTTATTGTTTTAATTTTTATGCTTTATTTTTATGCTGTATTTTAGATGCATGAATTAAAGCATGTCTGGTTTTATGGTTGCACATAACTTAGGTTAGTTAATTGCATGTTAAAACCGGAAAAACCCTCAATTTGGAAATCTAAGTGGGAGCGGGTTGTGTTATATCCCCATGGCCACCATTACGGGTTCATATGCGATGTGGGTGGGCTTGCGCGTTGGCATTAGGGCCTTCCTCCATTCGGATGAGTCCAACCCCGAGATCGCTAGACTATGAGCTTCTGAGTAAGATGACTAGAGCGAGTTTAACTAGGAGAAATGCGACACCCTCTCCATCTGAGGCGCACTATCCTGAGGTAACAAACTCAGAAGTCACGTAATGGCATACACTTAGTGTACGATCTGTAGTATTCCTCCCGCGAGGTTACGCTGCTTACTTGTATGGCTGAAAGCACCGACTATTAGCTACATTGATCAAAAGATCGTTGGTCAGATAGTGTAGTTAATGAACTTGGTTCTTCTCAAACGAATGTGGGTTAGCGTAAACGTCCACACTGCGTGGCTTGCGAGAATCCCGGTGGATGAGATGTTGGTGGATTAATATTATTGTTTTGAGGGAATCAATAATCAATTGAATTTTCATTTTTTCGAAAATTCTAGCATATATAACTGAAACACTGTTTGTTTACTTTCCAGTTTTAAATCGATATGGCATTCAATCCTTTAGCTGCTATCTTGAAAGACAACAAATTAACTGGAACAAATTATGTCGACTGGAGTCGAAATTTGGACATAGTCCTGACAGCTGAGCAGTACAAGTTTGTGCTCATCGAAGCATGTCCAGAAGTGCCTGATGAGGACTCTACCCAAGAGGAAAGGAACGCCTATGCTAGGTGGAGGAAAGCGGATGAGATGGCGCGGTGCTATATTTTGGCCTCTGTGTCGAATGTGCTGCAACATCAGCTTCATCCCATGCTCTCCGCCTTCGACATGATGACGCACCTAAGGGAGATGTTTGCGCATCAAGGCAGGACTGCCAGGCAGTCAGCCATGAGGAAGTTAATGAACACCAAAATGGCTGAAGGCGGATCGGTGAGAGATCATGTTTTACACATGATCAGTAACATCAATGAAATAGAGGTGTTGGGAGGAAATATCGACCCAGAAAGTCAGATAGATATTATCCTCCAGAGTCTACCCTCTTCTTTTGAGCAGTTTCGGGTCAACTACAATATGAACCAAAGGGTTTATACGTTGCCCGAGCTCATGACTGATTTTGTGGCGGCTGAAGGCATCTTCCATGAGAAGAAGCAAGCTTTGGTCGCGGTAAAGGGTTCAAGCTCTTCTTCTGGGCCGAAAGGCAAGAAGAATAAGAAGAAGAAGAACGCCAAGAAACTTGCGGCAAAGCCAGATGTTGCGAAGAAAAGCAAGCCAAAGGGCAAGTGCTTTAAATGCGGCAAGGCAGGACATTGGAAAGTGGATTGTCCAAAGCTCAAAGGTACGATTGTTTCTGCCCTAATTACTGAGACATGTTTAGCGGTGATTCCCACAGATAGTTGGTGTGTGGATTCAGGCACCACTGACCATGTTTGTAATTCTTTGCAGGGGTTCCAAGTAACCCGGAAGCTTAGAGAGGGCGAACTGGACATCTACATGGGCGACACTACAAGAGTGTCAGTTGAAGCAGTGGGAGTAGTTAGGTTAAATTTCGAGAATTGTAACCTAGAGTTAGTAAACTGTCTTTATGTACCGAGTTTTAGAAAGAACCTTATTTCGGTTTCTAAACTCGTGAAGAACGGTTACAAGTTTATTTTTTCTGATGAGTCTATTTTTATTAGAAGAAATGGAAAACTTGTTTGTTCTGGTTCATTGGTGGACAATTTATTTGTGGTTAATTCTAACTCCCCTGTTGCGCAAAACATAGAAATAGATAGCTCAGTATCTAACATTAATAAGAGGAAGAGACCTTCTGAAATGAATCAAACCTATCTTTGGCATCTAAGGCTAGGTCATATAAACCTTAGTAGGATTCAGAGGTTGGTCAATGATGGACCTTTGGGTTCATTAGATATTGACAGTTATGCAACCTGCGAATCTTGCTTGGAAGGTAAGATGACCAAGAGACCTTTTAAAGCAAAAGGCTATAGAGCTAAAGAAGTATTAGAGTTGATTCATTCTGACTTGTGTGGACCTATGACGGTCCAGGCACGAGGGGGATATGAGTATTTCGTGACATTCACGGATGATTACTCTAGGTACGGATATATTTACCTAATGCGCCACAAGTCCGAATGTTTTGGCAAGTTCAAAGAGTTTTGGGCAGATGTGGAGAAGCATCATGGTAAGAGTATCAAGACACTGCGTTCAGATCGTGGTGGGGAGTACCTGTCCCATGAATTTCGAGATTACCTCACTGAGGTAGGAATTCAGTCTCAGTTGTCTGCACCTGGCACGCCACAGCAGAATGGTGTAGCAGAAAGGAGGAACCGAACTCTTATGGAAATGGTTAGGTCCATGATGAGCTATAGTGATTTGCCAAGTTCGTTCTGGGGATATGCCTTGGAAACGGCAATGTATATTCTTAATCTTGTACCATCTAAAACCGTGCCTTCAACCCCAATAGAGTTGTGGAACGGGCGGAAGCCCAGTCTAAGACATCTCAGAATTTGGGGCTGCCCAGCATATGTGCTTAAGGCAGATACGGCTAAGTTAGATGCAAGAACAGAATTAATGCTGTTTGTAGGATATCCTAGGGGAACGAAAGGTGGTCTATTCTATAGTCTTAAAGATCAGAAGGTGGTGGTAAGTACCAACGCTAGATTTTTAGAAGAGGACTATGTCTTAGACCACAAGCCCAAGAGTAAGATAGTACTAGAAGAGCTTAGACGACAAACTACTAATCCTGATGCACCAGCGCAAGTAGATACACCACACACTGCACATGAGATCACAGATGATGCGCCTACACAGGCGGTGCCTCGTCGTAGTGGGAGGGTTGTGAGACAGCCAGACAGGTTCATTGGCATGAGAGAGGCTTCAGACCTGGTCCCAGGTGTGCCTGAACCTGACCCAGTTAACTATAATGAGGCGCTTCGAGATAAAGATGCAGAATCTTGGCGTAAGGCAATGATATCCGAGATGGGGTCAATGGACCACAATCAAGTCTGGGAGCTTGTGGACCTGCCTGATGGGTATAAGCCCATTGGATGCAAGTGGGTCTACAAACGTAAGAGAGGACCTGACGGGAAGGTGGAAACCTTTAAAGCTAGGCTGGTGGCATAGGGGTATACTCAGAAAGAGGGAATCGACTATGAGGAAACCTTCTCCCCGGTAGCCATGCTTAAGTCGATCCGGATTCTCTTGGCCATAGCTGCTCATATGGATTATGAGATTTGGCAGATGGATGTCAAGACAGCTTTCCTAAACGGAAGTCTTGAAGAAACCATCTTTATGCAGCAACCAGAGGGATTCATTAAAAAAGGCCAAGAGCATAAGGTTTGCAGGCTTAAGAGGTCTATTTATGGACTTAAGCAGGCATCCAGATCTTGGAACATCCGGTTTGATGAAGTAATCCAGTCCTTTGGATTTACTCAGTGTCCGGATGAGCAATGTGTATATCGCAGACGTGATGGAAACTCAGTGGTGTTTCTTGTGCTTTACGTAGATGACATTCTATTGATTGGCAACAACAAGAAAGTGTTATCAGACGTAAAGGCATGGCTGTCCAAGCAATTTGATATGAAGGACTTAGGGGAAGCGGGACATATCCTTGGGATCAAGATTATTCGAGATCGTAGGAAACGTTCACTAACGCTCTCCTAAGCTTCATACATAGACACGATTCTGGCCCGTTTTAACATGCAGAACTCCAAGAAAGGTTTTCTACCTTTCAGGCATGGAGTGTTTCTATCTAAGGAACAGTCTCCTAAGACTGTTGAGGAGATAGAGACCATGAAGACAGTTCCATATGCTTCGGCAGTAGGAAGTCTCATGTATGCCATGTTGTGTACGAGGCCTGATATCTGTTATGCCGTTGGCATGGTGAGCAGATATCAGAGTAACCCCGGGAAAGCTCATTGGGAGGCAGTAAAATGCATTTTCAAGTATTTACGCAGAACGAGGGACCTAGTTCTGGTCTATCAGGCGTCTGAGCTGGTACCCCGAGGTTATACAGATTCAGATTTCCAAGGCGACAGGGACAAGAGCAAGTCTACCTCAGGGTATGTGTTTACTCTAGGAGGTGGAGCCATAGTTTGGCGGAGTGTCAAGCAGAAATGCGTGGCGGACTCTACCATGGAGGCTGAATACGTTGCCGCATCAGAGGCAGCGAAAGAAGCAGTATGGCTCAAGAACTTCCTAGTGGACTTAGACGTGATTCCTGGTTTGCAGAAGTCTATCACAGTTTATTGTGATAACAATGGTGCAGTAGCAAACTCGAAGGAACCACGAGCCCACAAGGCGAGTAAACATATACAGCGCAAGTACCACCTGATACGAGACATCGTGAAGAGGGAAGACGTGATCGTGGCTAAGATAGCATCAGAAGATAACCTTGCAGATCCATTCACGAAGACATTGACCTCTAAAGTCTTTGAGGTTCACGTGGAGGGCATGGGGATCAGATATCTAGGAGAGCCATGATAGTTTTTTCTAGATAGATAGCAGCAGGTAGTATAGGATTGTATGTAGTTGTATACTTAAAGCACAGCTTAAGTATTAGTGGGAGATTGTTGGATTTGAATACATAAGCTATGCTTGTGTTGTATAATTTCCCAGATTAATATATCGATTTGTGTTTCAATTACATTTAGTTGTGCATATCCATTTATATTATGTAAGTAGATGATGAGGTGTCTGGTGCGACACAGTAGATCTCATCATTGGTTGAAAGACATAATATATAAATAAGGTTCGTAACCGAGACAGCTTTGGATAAACTGTCGGTCTAGGTTATTATGTGATTCAGATAATTAGTTTGTCTAAACTAATTGAATCATATAGATGTGCCCGGGGCATATTGAACTTGACTCTTAGGAATGATTTGTCTTGTACTGATTTAATAGACAAATCGATCCTTGTATTCTATCTCTAAATCCCTAGACTCGAGCGGGCATGAGGATTAGACATAGTGTACTTTGATCTGCCAATGGGTGAGGTCAAATGTGGCCAGTAGTCTCGGTGGGTTGGGTGCGCGTGTTTAGTTACTTGGTGTGCTGCTGCTTGTCGAAAGGAAACAATGTACCGGTGCGTCCGGGGTGATGGTGCTCCCGAGATGAGCTCGAAATGTTTATTATACTAAACCTGGCCAGTGGACTTATGTCCGGTATAGTAAAAAGGTCGAGTGGTACTAGTCTCGGAATATTAAGAAGTTGATGAATTAATTTATCAGTAAATTAATGAATTAACGAGCACTATATCTTTGATGTGGGGAGATTATGAATATAATTTAATTAAGTTGTTCCGGAAGCAATTCTGGTGTAGGTTGGTAGTGCCATAATTAATCCGTTAGTGGTACGATTAATTATGTACTGGGTTGTTGACAAAGGTAGATTTAATTAGTTGAAAAATTAATTAATCCTTGTGTCAGTTGGTTGTGAATCATCCCAGGAACTGGATTGGGATAAGTGAATCCCTGCGTCAGTTGGGAGTGATTCATCCCAGGAACTGGATTGGGATAAGTGAATCCCTGTGACAGTTGGGAGTGTATCAGTCCAGGAACATGATTGAAGGAAACAGAATCTGTATCAATCTAGAAACAAGATTGAAGGAAAACAGAAACCCAGTAGGAAAGACCAATCCTATTCCAACTTGGAGTCTCTCTTGTAACTCTATAAATAGACAAGGGATCAGCCATTCAACAATCAACAATTCAATAGATTCATAATTCAAGAATCTAGAGAGATAAAATTCTAGAGAGAGAAAATTCTCTCTCTCTCTAAAACGAATTTTAACAAGCAAGAAGGGGCGGCTGGTTTTCCTATATTGTGGCCGAAAATTTGGTCCTTTTTGGGCAGCCCCGTGTGTTGCTTTCTCTCTCTCCGGGCAGTGCGTTTGCAGTACGTGCTAGGTGCGGAGGTGCTGAATTTTTTCAGCAGGTGGATTGTGGTGAGTTGCTGATCAATTGACTTCTAGATTGTTGCCCACACAACAAGAGGTCATAGTCTTTGAGGCATACAAGAGATTCACCAGGTGCACGCTTCAAAGGTATTATTCTATGGTTCCGCTTTTATTAGAATTTTTGTTGCGTGGTAAATCGAGCAGGTACAAACCCAGATCCTGCCAAAATCTTTCAGATTGTACGCAGTTTGCTCGAAAAGGTTGCGTTGAATCACCATTCGACCCTCTATTCTGAATTGGATAGTCATTATGTCTTGCTAGAAACCACTAATGACTTATGGATTAATCAATGAGATTGAGTTATCCATTGCCAATTTAGAATGGGCCTACAGGATCGCACATAAAAAAGTTTGATGATGCAGAATAAGTATTCTTGCCTACAATAAGTATAATTGTTATACTTAAGTAAATAAAATTTAATTAAATGGTTTAATTAAATATTGTTGAAAAGTTCTGTGGTATTAATTAAGAGTTAATTAATTACCTGAGAATAATTGGGGTGGGCTGATAAATCAAGGGACCTGATTGCAATTGAGGTTCTTGATCCATCAGCCTGATCCATGGGTCATGGGTTGATCCATGGGCTTGGTGTAAAACCCAAATCAATAAGGTATTATTTAATGCTGATTTGGAATCAGTAAATATTATTTAATACTGATTTGGAATAAGTAAAATAATATTTGGTAATAATACTGATTTGGAATATGATTAAATCAGTTAAGTAATAATTGATTGATTACAATACTAATTTTGGAAATTTCAACCCTACAAATATCCCAGGGATATCATTGTAGTGTGATGATGATTTTCAATCAGAAAATCAGAACAAGCAAAATATACACAAAGTCCCAAACTCTCTCCGTAGGCAAAAACGGCTAGCACCGGATCTGTGAAGAACTTCAGTGCTTGAAAGTAGAGAGTCCTTCAAGGAAGGATTTTGGTGTGACAAACGTAATCGAAGCAGAAGGTTTGGACCAACATCAAACAAGGATCCAGACACGACAACCGATTACGCTATGAGGGTAAGCTTTAGAAGCTTTGAACGTAGGATTATTAAAACACTAAAATTTGAATTGGCATATATCCGCTGCGTAAATTTTTGAAAACCATTCCTCCAATCCTAACAGTGGTATCAGAGCTAGCCTTATATTTTAGTGTTAAAATTAAAATTGATTTTGATTTAAAGTAATTGGATTTTTAGTTAAAATTGATTTTCACGAATTTTGGAAATTCATGCTTTTAGAAAGCAAAAAGAAAAAAAAATTTCTTGAAAAAAATTATTAAAATATTATTTTCTGGAAATTGGTTAAAGCTCACTGGACTGGGTACCGGCGACCGGCCGGAATTTCGCCAGAAATCGCGAGTTCCGAACATGCTCAATTTTCATGGTTTTGGTTCAAATTTTTTGTGGGTTTTGTTCTCCCTTTCCTTTAAACCGTTTTCATTTTGGTTTGAGGTTAAAAACACGTATGGATTGAATGGTTCGAAATTTGGAGTTTTTTTTAAATTTTCACCGAAAAAATGATTGAACGGGAAAAGAAATTAGGGGTTCGGGGCCTGGGTTTTGTAACCGGGATGATTCTGGTGCTTTTCCAATTGATTTAAAAGGATTTGGGTTGTTTTTTGGTTGGAGAATTGGGTTTTTCGATTCTCGTCAGAAAATCGGGTTTGTCAAAAATACCGTTAGATGGAATTTGATCTGGCTCTTTGAAGATCGAGGGTGGTTCTTCGATCATCAAGATAACTAGATCATCGGGACGGAGCGGACGAGATGAACGGTGTTCATCGATGAAGCCGCGAAGATTTTTTTGTCGCCGGGAAACGATTTGCTCGTCGGGGAAGACAATTGAACGCAGCAGTGGGTGGCGTAAACCCTGGTGGGGAAATTACAAAAATGCCCCTGTCGCAAGCCCAAACCCTAGCTGGCAACTTTTAAATGTTTTAAGAATTACAAACAGCCCCTAAAGTTTTGTTGCCTTTAAACCCTAAGCCCATACCTTATGTTAATCATAAATTTGACCCAAAATTTTAAGGAAAATTGTTTTCTGATTTTGGTAAGATTTTAAAATCTTAATTTTTGAATTAAATAAAATCTTATTAGATTTTTGTTTTAAAATGTTAAAATTGGATTTTAAGATACATTTTAAAATTATCTTAATGAGATTAGGATAATTAGATAATAAATAGAATAATTAATTTGATTAATTTTATTTATGCCTTTAACTATGGTATGATTTATTTAAATGGTTTAAGTATTTGCATACATATTTGGTATGTTTATGCATCATTTTTCCATAAATGATTGAACAAGAAAAATGAAAGATTGATTAAAATTGATTATGACACGATCAATTTTAATAGTATAGAATATTTTGGAAATATTCAATTACACAATCTTTTAAATTGATTGGCTTAATTAAAATGGGCTTGTATGAAGCACTTGCATTTGATGTGTTTTTCATGCATGAATTGGGCTTTATTTATTTTATTTTAATTTGGGGCCTACGAGCCATTTAAATTGGGTCTGCGAGCCTATTAAAATTTGTTGTAATAGAATAGATTAGAAATTAGGCCCAAGAAATTCCAACGAGCCAAGACGGAGTCATGGAGTTGGAGCCCAATAAGGGAGGCCCAAATGAAGACAATGTTTTAAAAGCCGTGTAATAGACTAGAACCCAATTCATTGCATTTTTTGCTTTATATTTTATATTTTGTGAATGATGAAAAACGAAATGCATGTTAAGCCGTTCAAACTAAATCCCTAAAAACCTAAATTATAAATTGCTTCAATACTTGGGGGCTCGCCAGAGCGTCGAATGTCTGTGGACTTGGAGAGCACAAGGGCGGCAGGTTTTCTTCATGAGGTGAGTTGTTACATAATAGGTGCCCAACTTTACTCACTACCACTATGTGGAAAAATTGTTTGGGTATTTATTGATGTGATGCTTCGAGGGATGGTTTGACTTAGGGAAATTGGTCTAGTTTAACCCGATAAGTTGACTGGTTTTGCAATGATAGGATGGTGTCAAACATTTGGAATGTTCATCCTATCACCGAAAAGTTGCACGGTCATGCAATTAGAAAACGTTAAATTGCATGAGATGTGATTTGAACGTTGTCTTCACAAAGGGCCCGATCCCTACGATACTTACCAAAGCAAGACTGTGGTTTGGTTCTTTGTGAATTTTCGGTACACAATCTCGCACCAACACAAAATTGTATGGGATTTCAATTTTGGCTATTGTGGAAATGATTTTATTAAAACTCATTCTAATATTTTGCATTATTCTTTTTTGGATGGCACTATCTTGCACTTAAATTTCAAAATCACTATCCATAAGAAACATTTTAAAAAATGAAATGAAGCGTTATTGTCTTAGAAAGTATTTTGCCCGAAATACCCGAAAAATGCTACAAAGGTTGCTTGAAAGGCCTTTAGAAGGCAAAAGGAGCAAATCCAATCATGTGACATGTTTTGAGGACTACTTCATAAACATGAATATGGAAGTGTTCCATATTTATGCGTCACTAAGGAAAAGTGTTCTAAGAGCAGGTTCGTAACAAAAGGTTCGTTACATTGATAGCATTTATTTCATGCAAGATGACGAAAGGTTCATCTGTGAGTACTTGCCTAGTCAATATAAAAGGGTATACTAATACTCTAGAGAGACTAGGTGTACCTTTGTTCAGGAAATTAGACATTGACGTCATATTGGCTTCGATGCTAGATGAGTACAATGACTTCGTGGTAAATTTCAAAATGCATGAGATGCTGAAAAACACTTAGCAGGCACTTGAGAAGGGTACTCAAGTGTTAATGGTTGAAAAAGGCAAAGTGAACAAGAGAAAGTTCAAAGGCAGGGCAAAATAGTTGGGAACAAGGAGGCACACAATAAGATTGGTGTTAAGGCCAAGCCAGATTCTAAGACAAAACCCGAAAATGACACTACATTTTTCTATTACAATGAATGTCATTGGAAGAGAAAATGTAAAGTGTGTCAAGAAAAATCCTTCATACCTATAGCACTGTCATTAGCGAGAAACGTGTTCAAAGACTTCATAAGATTGAGTCATTAGGTCATTTGATTATGAATCTCATGACAGATGTGAAATGTGCTTGCAAGGAAAAATGACAAATAGTCCATTTGTGAAATGGGAAAGGACTAGTGAGCTATTGGCTCTAATACATACGGATGTATGTGGACCAATAAGCACACAAGCCAGAGGTGGATTTGAATACTTTGTGACTTTTACTTATGACTATAGTAGATATGGTTATGTCTACTTAATGAGGTATAAAAGTAAAACCTTTCAAAAGTTCAAAGGGTTCAAGAACGAAGTAGAAAATCAGTTAGATAGAAGGATTAAGGCTATTCGCTCCGATCGGGGAGGTGAATACCTAAGTGATCAGTTTGATGGCTATCTAAAACAATGTGGAATTGTTTCACTGCTATCTCCACCGGGAACACCTCGATGGAATGGTGTATCTGAAAGGAGCATTCGGACTCTATTAGATATAGTTTAATCAATGATGGGCCAAACGACTCACCCTATGTCCTTTTGGGGTTATGCTCTCCTTTCTACTGCTTACTTATTAAACTGTATTCCATCTAAGGTAGTAGATAAGACTCCATATAAGATATGGATGGGTCAGAAGCCCTATATGTCCTATCTACGAGTTTGGGGTTATCAAGCTCATGTAAAATGTTTACAATGTAATAAGCTTGAACCTAAAACTAACAAATGCCTATTTGTGGGACATCCTAAGGAAACCAAAGGATATCAATTCTACAACCCAACTGAGAACAAAGTGTTCATTGCTCGAGGAGCTACTTTCTTAGAGAAAGAATTTTTGTACAAGAAAGATAGTGGGAGTAGAATAGAACTATGAGAAGTTTAAGAACCACAAGAGAATGTAGAACGATCTACAGAAACTCAGATAGAAGTTGACATGGAAACTCATGAAGATGAGCAACCTGAGTCAACAACACAAGAACCTAGAAGGTCTAGTAGATCTCGTCATGAACCAGAGAGATACGAATTTCTCGTGACTGACAATCAAGATTTGAACTTGGTGGACTCTAATAAGCCCGCGAATTACAAACAGGTTTTAGAAAGTCCGAATTCAGATAAATGGCTACAAGCAATGGAATCTGAAATGCAATCCATGAGGGACAACAAAATGTGGACTTTGATTGATCCTCCTGTTTTGGCAAAAGTTGTCGATTGCAAATGGATTTTCAAATTAAAATTGGCAGGATCTTTAAGGCACGACTAGTGGCTAAAGGTTTCAGACAGACTCATGGTATTGACTATGATAAAACCTTCTCCCCTATCATGATGCTCAAGTCCATTAGGATAATACTTGCCACAACAGTATATTTTGACTATGAGGTATTGCAGAGGGATGTTAAGATGGCTCTCCTGAATGGAAACCTACTCGAGGATGTTTATATGAGGCAACTCGAGGGATACATCGATCAAAAGCATCCTAATCGAGTATGTAAGCTTCAGAGGTCCATCTATAGACTAAAACAAGCATCTCAAAGTTGGAATCTTCATTTTTTTAAGGAAGTAAAAGGTTACGAATTCATCAAGAACGAAGATGAGCCTTGTGTTTACAAGAAGGTTAGTGGGAGCAAGATTGTTTTCCTTGTCATATATGTGGATGATATCCTACTAATATGAAATGACATCTCCTTGTTGAAAAAAATCCAACAATGGTTGGGGAGTGTATTTTCTATGAAAGACTTAAGAGAAGCCGAGACAACACTAGGTATCAAGATCTGTAGAGATAGGTCCAAGAGACTTCTAGGACTAAGTCTATAAAGGTACATAGATAAGATATTGAAGAGGTTCAATATGTCTAACTCTAAGAATGGTATGGTACTATTTAGACATTGCCTCCTCTTAAAGAAGAACCAATGTTCTTCAACTAAAGAGGAGAGGGGAATAATGAGTGAGTTTTATATGCTTCGGTAATAGGATCTATCATGTATGCCATGTTATGTACCCGTCTAGATGTCACACATGCACTAAGCATGACTAGCAGATACCAACAAGATCAAGGATTGGCTCATTGGACTGCTGTCTAGGCAATCTTTAAGTACTTACGATTAACTAAAGGATTGATACTAGTGTATGGAGGACAAGAACAAATCGTTGTACAAGGCTACACCAATGCTGCTTTTCAGATAGATTAAGATGATATGAAATCACAATCAGGCTATGTGTTTAACATGAATAGTGGTGCAGTGAGTTAGAAAAACTCAAAGTAGGATAGAATGGCCGACTCTACAATAGAATCTGAGTTCTTTGCTGCATGAGATGTTGCAATGGGAATGCCTGGTTGAGGGAAGTTTGTGTCTAACATCGGAGTGATACCGGGTATCCAGGTTTCGATAGACCTCTTTTGTGACAAAAATGGGGCCATCGTAAAAGCTAAGGTGCCCCGATCACACCAAAAGACCAAACAAATACTCAGAAGGTTTCACCTCATTCAAGATAATGTCGATCGAGGAGATGTGAAAGTGTGCAAAATAGGGTAAGACGAAAATATAGCAGATCCTCTCACAAAAGCTCTGCCACAGTCAATGTTTGAGAGACATGTAATAGAGCTTCGTCTTAAAATGTTTATAACATAGCACTTCAACGGACAAGTGGGAGATTGTTGGTGTATGTGCCTTTTTGAAGGGCTATATATAGACATTTGTCATTTGATTGATGATTTATCAGATGATTTAATTTTATGAATATTATATTCTTGTGCATATTTAATTTCATAAAATCGATCCGCCAAAAGAAACACTCCATGGACTTTTAGATCATGAGTGATTCTTTTGAGTAGTACTCGTACGAGGATCCTTAGACCATAAATCACTGCATAGCCTTAGGTGAATTGTAGTGTGCTTTGACATACGCCTAACGGGGCCATAATAGGTTGCCAAGTATGGTTATGATTGGGTATACTATGAGTCACGCTAAGATATGTAGGTGAAGTGATGGAACTACAAATCTCTCTTAAGTGAGAGATGATATCTTGGCCACTTGACAGTGAACTGAGAAGTGCATGGACATGCCCGAGAAATGGTAAGTGTGATCATTTGCTGGAATAGAATCAGTGTCACTAAGAGATCAAGTAAACGTTTAGCTATATAAGGATGATGGTTCCATGACTTATGCTAAACAGGATATCAATGTAGAGGATTGTACGCAGTTTGCTCGAAAAGGTTGTGTTGAATCACCATTCGACCCTCCATTCTGAATTGGGTAGTCATTATGTCATGCTAGAGACCACTAATGACTTATGTATTAATCATTGAGATTGAGTTATCCATTGCCAATTTAGAATGGGCATACAGGATTGCACACAAGAAAGTTTGATGATGCAGAATAAGTATTCTTGCCTACAATAAGTATAATTGGTATACTTAAATAAATAAGATTTAATTAAATGGTTTAATTAAATATTGTTGAAAAGTTATATGGTATTAATTAAGAGTTAATTAATTACCTGAGAACAATTGGGATGGACTGATAAATCAAGGGACCTAATTGCAATTGAGGTTCTTGATCCATCAGCGTGATCCATGGGTCATGGGTTGATCCATGGGCTTGGAGTGTAATCCAAATCATTAAGGAATTATTTAATACTGATTTGGAATCAGTAAATATTATTTAATACTGATTTAGAATCAGTAAAATAATATTAGGTAATAATACTGATTTAGAATATAATTAAATCAATTAAGTTATATTTGATTGATTACAATATTGATTTAGGAAATTTTAACTCTACAAATATCCTAGGAATATTATTGTAGTGGCATGATGATTTTCAATAAGAAAATCAGAACAAGCAAAATATACACAAAATCCCAAACTCTCTCCATATGCAAAAACGGCTAGCACCGGATCTGCGAAGAACTTCAGTGCTTGAAAGTAGAGAGTCCTTCAAGGAAGGATTTTGGTGTGACAAACGTAACCGGAGCAGAAGGTTTGGACCAACATCAAACAAGGATCCAGATACGACAACCAATTACGCTACGAGGGTAAGCTTTAAAAGCTTTGAACGTATGATTATTAAAACACTAAAATTTGAATTGGCATGAATCCGCAGTGTAAAATTTTGAAAATCATGCCTCCGATCCTAACATGATTAACTCTTAATAAATACCACAGAACATCTCAAGAATATCTAATTAAACAATTTAATCAAATACTATTTGTCTAAGTATAACAATTATACTTAGTGTAGGCAACTTTGTATCATCGAACCCTTTTATGTGCGATCTGAAGGAAAACAGAACAAGTTCAGGCTCAATCGAAAATCTCAATTTCGTGCAATGCATTCATGAATCGGAATCTTTCGACAAAGCTCAGGCTCAAATTCATTTTCCTCTGAACGGATCTAGGCTTATACTTACTTAATTTATTAATCGGGACACAAAAGATACAATCTTTAATTAAAGTGAAAAGTTCAAAGATTATACCTTTGTAGTGAAGTCCCTAGCAAAAAGAAATCCAAAACTTCGGCCAAGCGAAATCCACCAGAAATCCGAAGAATAACTCCAAAATGATTCTGAACTAGTGTGGGCTAGTGTCTACGGAGTAACCAAAAGTAAATCGAAGAAATCCCAAGGAAAACAACTTCTAAAAACTCAAGATCTGTCGAAACAGATCTTGCCCGGAACCTGCCTGAGCACCACCAGATTACTTCGGTGGAAACAACAAGGACTGCCACAATAATCTAGTTGTGCAATCGCGATCTAGACAGAACCCCAACGGATCACCTACCACAAGGAAGAGATCGACGTCGGTGGCCTGGATCAGCGCACCAGAAACTAAGAAACCGGCTCCGGAACAGTCATCAGAGAAGAAGAGCAAAGGCGGTGCAAGGTGGAAGATCAAGGGTTAATCGAGGGACAAAATTCCGAGCTGAGTTTCGAAGAAGAAAGCTTTCCTAACTGACTTTGAGAAAGAACTTTAACGAGGAAGACAAAGTTCTCACTCTGGGCTAGACTTTCTCTCACTAGGCTTAAGTGGCCTCTAAGTTTCCTTATGTCTTCAAATACCTAACAAGGAATATTTATATGGAGCTTCTAAGGAGACCTAGTGGGCCTTTGAGTTAGGCCTTTTAATTTGACTTTCGTTGACTTCTTAGTCTTCCCTAGACTAATCAACTCCAATCGATCCTTTCGAATTAATTCTTTAACCCACTTCGTTAATTTAATTTAATCGAACACTTATGATTAATTAATTCTTGTAGAATTAATTTATTAATCAACTTTGTCAATTAAATATTAATTAAACCTGTAGGATTAATTAATTTACTTTATCGATTAGTCAAATGCATAATTAGTTGTACCACTAATAGAAAAATTATCGAACTACCGCTCAAAAAGGACTTTACATCGCGCCACTATATTTTCTATCTTCCCACATCAAAGATCTAGTGCTCTTCGGTTTATCAATTTACTGACAAATAAATTCACCGACTTCTTGGTATCCGAGATTAGTACCACTCGACCTTCTTATTGTACCGGACGTAAAGTCCACTTGCAAGATTTAGCATAATAAACCTTACGAGCTCATCTCGAGAGCACCACCAACCCGGCGAACTGGTACGTGGATTCCTCTGACTAACAACGGTACTTAAGAAGCTAAACAACGCATACCCAACCTATCAAGGTATAGGCTTCAATTGACCGTACTCTTTGGCAAATCAAAGCACATGATATCTAACTCTCACGCCCGTCCCAATCTCAGGATTGAGAGACTGAATACTATGACTGAATTGACTACGCCGATCAGTACAAGTCAATCCTATCCAAACTGGTCGTGCTCAATATGCCCCGGGCATATCTGTGTGATTTAATTAGTCTAGACAAACTAATTTCTAAATCACACGATAACCTATATCGATAGTATGTTCAGACTATCTCAATTAGGAGCATACTTTTTATATATCAATACTTTATCTAATAACGGGATCTACTGTGTCTTTCCACACCCCGTTATTTAGTTTTATTATATAATGGAACAATTTAATAATGAATCAAAATGATATGTCAACTGTGGATATTAGTTTTTGATACAAGCCATAACTTTTCTGTATTCAAAACTAACACGATCATGTAGGCCCTTTCCAAATTGGAAATGGATAATTAATCCATAAGTTATTAGTGGTCTCTAGCAAGACATAATGACTACCCAATTTAGAATGGAGGGTCGAATGGTGATTCAACACAACCTTCCAAGCATACTTTGTACGGTCTTCTACATTGATATCATGCTTAGCATAAGGCATGAAATCATCATCCTTATTTAGCTAAACGTTTACATTATTTGTCAGTCACACTGATTCCATTCGAGCTAATGATAACACTTATCATTTGTCGGGCATGGCCATGCACTTCTCTGTTCACTATCAAGTGGCCAAGATATCATCTCTCACTTAAGAGAGACTTGTAGTCCCATCACTTCACCTACATATCTTAGCTTGATTCATAGTGTACCAAATTATACCCATACTTGGCAACCTGTTACGGTCCCGTTAGGTGTATGTCAAAGCACACTACAATTCACCTAAGACTATGTAGTGATTTTTGGTCTAAGGATCCTCGTACGAGTACTACTCAAAAGAATCACTTATAATCTAATCAATATATGAAGTGTTTCTTTTGACGGATCGATTTCATGAATTCAAATATACACAAGAATATTATATTCATGAAATTAACACATTTGATAAATCATCAATCAAACAAAAATGTCTATGTAGCCCTTAGAACGGCGCATACACCAACAACCTAAAGGTCCAGCAGTGCCAACCTTTGAATCATACTAAGGTTAATGTGACCTAGTATAAAGTGCCAAAGATATGTTGGTTCATCTCAGAACATTCTTTCCTCTTATTATGGTTTAATGATGTTTGAATTGTTGTTGCATGTCTAGTAGGAGAAGTTGGTTTTAAAATAAACAAATTGTCTACTAATGAATCAGAACAAATGAGTTTCTTATTTCTTCTAACAAATAAAGACTTATCGGAAAAAAAAAACTCATAACCATCATTTAAAAGTTTAGAAACTGAAACAAGGTTCTTTCTAAAATTAGGAACATATAGACAGTTACTTAAAACTAGGCTAGAATTCTCGAATTTTAGCTTGACTTCTCCCACTGCAACGATTGACACTTTCGTGGTGTCACCCAAGTTGAAGGAAAACAGAACAAGCCCGGGCTAAATCGAAAAACCTCACTTTCGTGCAATGCATTCCAGAATCGGAAGCTTTTGACAAAGCTCAGACTCAAATTCATTTTCCCATGCATGGATCTAGGCTTATACTTATCTAATTTATTAAATCGACATCAAACGCATAAAGATTAAACCTTTAATTAAAAGTGGAAGGATTAAAGGTTATACCTTTGAAGCGAAGTCCAACGCAATAAGAAAAACTAAATCTTTCCTAGCGACTACCACCGAAGTCAAATAAATGACTCCATGAAAACTTCAAATATTGCGTGGGAAATAATCTATCGAAGTGTACTTGCAAAGCCCATGAAAACCGACAAGAAAACTCCGTCAAAAATGAATTCAATATGCCCAAACTAGTCTATAAACTGTCCGCCGGAAAACTGCCTTGAACTGCCCGCAGCTATAAATTCCGATCACCACAAACCCACCACTCCGATCAAGTCTCTGGTCACGATCTAGACAGACCAACTAGCGGATCACCAGCTGAGATCAAGAACGCCAGTCAGTCCTAATCAAGTGCACCAAAAACTCAATCAAAGCAACCGGAATTAAATCAACAAAACCTGCCAAAAAAATAAGGACATCGGCGGACCAAAGAAATTATGGGCAGTTCAAACCAAGATTATTTTGGGCTGAAACTATTTTCAAAAAGAGTGAGATTTCTAGTTCTTTTTGAAAGAAAACTCAAAAGGGAAGAAGTTCTCTCTGTAGAACTTTCTCATTCTAAGAGGCAAGACTTGTCTTGCAAGATTTTTCTTAATGTTTCTTTAGCCTTAAGTTTTCTATTTATAGGGAACTCTAATGGGGACCTAGTGGGCTTTTGAGTTGGGCCTTTTAATTTGACTTTCATTGACTGCTTAGTCTTTCCTAGACCAATCAACTCCAATCGACCTATTCGAATTAATTTCTTAACCCACTTCGTTAATTTAATTTAATCGAACCCTTAGGATTAATTAATTCATATAGAATTTAATTTCTTAATTAACTTTGTCAATTAAATATTAATTAAACCTTTAGGATTAATTAATTCACTTTGTCGATTACTCAAATACATAATTAGTCGTATCACTATCGGACTAACTATGGAACTACCGCTCAAAAATGACTTTACAGCGCGCCACTATTTTTCTTCTATCTCCCCACATTAAAGATCTAGTGCTCGTTAGTTTATCAATTTACTGACAAACTAATTTACAGACTTCTTAGTATCCTAGATTAGTACCACTCGATCTTTTTATTATACCAGACATAAAATTCACCGGCTGGGTTTAGTATAATAAACCTTTCGAGCTCATCTCAGGAGCACCATCAACCCAGCGAACCGGTACGTGGATTCCTACGACTAGCAATGACACATAAGAAGCTAAACACCGCATATCCAACCTACCGAGGTATAGGCCTCAATTAACCACACTCTTTGGTAAATCAAAGCATACGATATCCAGCTCTCACGCCCGTCCCAATCTCGGGATTGAGAGACTTAATACTAGGACTGAATTGACTACGCCGATCAGTATAAGTCAATTCTATCCAAACAGGTCGTGCTCAATATACCCCGGGCATATCCGTGTGATTTAAACTAGTCTAGATAAACTAACTTCCAAACCACACGGTAACCTATACAGATAGTTTGTTCAGACTATCTTAGTTACGAGCATACTTTTTATATATCAACACTTTAACCAATAGTGGTATTTACTGTGTCTTTCACACACCCCGTTATCTAGTTCTATGATATCATGGAACAATTTAATATTGAAACAAAATGATATGTCATCTGTGGATATTAGTTTTTGATACAAGCAATAGCTTTTCTGTATTCAAAACTAACACAAGTAGACTTCCATCTCGCCTTCTTTAACCTTTCGGGTTGCTTGGAACCCTTGCAAAGAATTACAAACATGGTTAGTGGTGTATGAATCCACACACCAAGTATCTGTGGGAATCACCGCTAAATATGTCTCAATAATTAAGGAAGAAATAGTCGTACCTTTTATCTTTGGACAATGTGATTTCCAATTTCCCGTCTTACCACATTTGAAGCACTTACTTTCCAGCTTTTTCTTTTTTGTGATATCAGGCTTAGGTGCATGATTAACAGTCTTTTTAGCCTTCTTCTTATTCTTTTGAGCTTTGGGTTAGAAAAAGATCCTGAAGTTTTAACTATGACTGAAGCTTGTTTTTTCTCTTGAAAAAGACCTTCAGCCGACACTAATAAAGTTTAGAGCTCGGCTAGGGTATAATCCCTCTGGTTCATATTATAATTCAGCCAAAACTTCTCAAAATTTTGAGGTAAGCTCTGGATGATGATATTAGCTTAGCTTTGATGATGAAACTATGAAACTATCATCCAAGTCTGAAATTACACTTCTGGATCCACTTAATAATATTCATTAATCTCCCCGTGTCAAAGATATAATTGCTCGTCGATTTATTAATTTACTGATAAATTAATTCGCCAACTTCTCTATCCCAGATTAGTACAAGACATAAGTCTCTGCCCAGATTTAGTATAATAATCCTTTTGAGCTCATCTCGAGAGCACCATCACCCCAGATACACCGGTACACGGTTTCCTTTCAACTCGCGACAGCACACCAAACAACTAAACACGCGCAACCAACCTACCGAATATATAGGCCTTAAGTGACCACACTATTTTGCAGATTAAAATATACTATGTCCAATTCTCATGCCCGTCCTAATCTAGGGATTAAGAGACTGAATACAGAAGTTTGAATTAACTACTAAAGATCAGTACAAGTTAATGTAATCTTTAATCGGTCATGCTCAAAATGCCCTCAGCATATCTATATGATTCAATCAGTTTAGATAAATCAATTTCAGAATCACATAATGACTTAAACCAACAGTTTGTCCAAACTGTCTCAGTCATGAGCCTAGTTTATATATCATAACTTTAACCAATGATGAGATCTACAGTGTCAGGCCAAACACCTTATCATCTAGTCATACGATATAAAAGGACTTATATGTAAAACATAAACAATTAACTAAAAAATTTTCAATCGATATATATAAATTGGGAAATAGTGTTTA
Organism: Knoxia roxburghii; assembly: GCA_030378225.1. Lineage (NCBI taxonomy): Eukaryota > Viridiplantae > Streptophyta > Magnoliopsida > Gentianales > Rubiaceae > Knoxia > Knoxia roxburghii. The sequence goes on along the minus strand of CM059415.1, from coordinate 34,003,764 downwards.
TACAAGCGAAGCTTTAAGTATTCACACTAACACTTTACATCCTTCTGAAGGAAATATCTATCCAGGTCTGATAAAAAATTTCCATATCGTGCTGTGCATTCCAGATTAGGAAACTTTAACATAGACCCAGATGCTCGTGCAATCCGATTCAAACCCTTTTGAAATATCACACGAGCATAGGATCTTTGTTTACCTTGTTCAATTTTTCATGCAACAAAATAAATCTAATTAAAGTAGAAGGAAAAGATTTGACCTTTAAAGCGTGATCCTTAAAAAATATCTTGTACTCTCTAAGACTTGTCCGGATGTTGTGTGGGGAACAATCTACCGAACAAACTGGAATAAACCCAATAGAAAACACCGCACGAAACTTCCTAGAAACACTGCTTACTGGAAAAGTTGCGCTGCTCACCGAAATACTCACGTTGCTCGCGAGAACAGTCGCGCTGCTAGCCAGAATACTCGCGCCGCTATCGGAAACAGTAACACAGGAGATCGCACCTCGAGAAACTCAAGAGTTTCTCTCTCTAAGATTTTGTGTTCTGACTGTTATAACTTCTGTCTTGTATGGGGCTGATTCTGTCTTTATATAGAACTACAAGATAGACCTCAAGTGGGCTTGGGTTTGGCCTTCCGATTGGGTTTGTGTTTTACTTCAATCCCGATCTAGGACTGATTTACTGTTAGTTTTGAATACAGAAAAGCGATGGCTTGTATCAAAAACTAATATCCACAGATGACATATCATTTTGTTTTCAGTATTAAATTGTTCCATTATATAACGGGGTGTGGAAAGACACATTAGATACCGTTATTGGTTAAAGTATTGATATATAAAAAGTATGCTCATAACTGAGATAGTCTGAACTGAAGGAAAATAGAACAAGCCCGGGCTAAATTGAAAATCTCACTTTCGTGCAATGCATTCCAGAATCGGAAGCTTTCGACAAAGCCCAGGCTCAAATTCATTTTCCCATGAACTGATCTAGGCTTATACTTATTTAATTTATTAATCGGGACACAAAAGATACAATCTTTAATTAAAGTGGAAAGTTCAAAAGATTATACCTTTGAAGCGTGTCCCTAGCAATAAGAAAACCAAAGCTGAAAATCCTGCTATTTACCGCCCAAGATCAATCACGAGAGAATCCCGATAACAACTCCGTATCTACCTCGAAATTGCATGTCCAACCATCCAAAAGGTAGCTAAGACACTAAGGAAGAGATCCATATGAGACTCACTTCCAAAAACGCGTCAGATCCTCAGCAGATCGTTGCCCGAATATTATTGTGCTTATTTACCGCCTAGATACCAAATCCACTCGAAATCTGAAGAATAACTCCAATTCGACTCCAAACTTGTGTGGGCTAGTGTCTACGGAGTAGCCCAAGGCAAAACCGAAGAAATCCCAAGAAACCCACTTCAAGAATCACACAAATCTAAAAAAAAAAATTAGCCCGGGAACTTAACCTAATCTGAAAATCCACACCAAAAGTGTCTGGAAAGTGTTCCTGCTCGTAGATCTAGACTGTAGCGATCTAAGAAGATCAAGCTAGAGGATCAACACAATAAGAATTAACAAACCCACTTCAAAAAGAGCAAAGCCACCGCCCCGAAAATAAACCAAACACCGGCCGAGAAAACCAATCAAAGGCAGCAGCTTTTTACTCCAAAAATGGTGATCTAGGATTCTCTAGGTTATGGGCTTTTAGGATTCTCGAAGAAGAAAGCTCCAAAGTTGACTTCGAAAGAAAAGCTACGAAGAAAGTTGAGAGCTTCTCTTTCTAGACTTAACTTTCTCTCGCTAGGCGAATGCCTAACAAGGGATATTTATAGGGAGCTTCTAAGGAGACCTAATGGGCCTTTGAGTTGGGTCTTTTAGTTTGACTTTCGTTAACCCCTTAGTCTTTCCTAGAAGAGTCAACTCCAATCGATCCTTTTGAATTAAATCTTTAACCCACTTCGTTAATTTAATTTAATCGAACCCTTTGGATTAATTAATTCATATAGAATTAATTTTTTTAATCCACTTTGTCAATTAAATATTAATTAAACCTTTAGGATTAATTCATTCATTTTATCGATTAGTCAAACGCATAATTAGTCGTACCACTAATGGACCAATTATGGAACTACCGCTCAAAAATGACTTTACATCGCGCCACTATATTTTCTTCTATCTCCCCACATTAAAGATCTAGTGCTCGTCGATTTATCAATTTACTGACAAACTAATTCACTGACTTTTTGGTATCCGAGATTAGTACCACTCGACCTTCTTATTATACCGGACATAAAGTCCACTGGCCGGGTTTAGTATAATAAACCTTACGAGCTCATCTAGGGAGCACCATTAACCCGGTGAACTGGTACGTGGATTCCTCCGACTAGCAATGGCACGTAATAAGCTAAACACAGCATACCCAACCTACCGAGGTATAGGTCTCAATTGACCGCACTCTTTGGCAAATCAAAACATACGTATCCAATTCTCACGCCCATCCCAATCTCGGGATTAAGAGACGGAATACTAGGACTGAATTAACTATGCCGATCAGTATAAGTCAATTCTATCCAAACTGGTCATGCTTAATATGCCCCAGGCATATCCGTGTGATTTAATTAGTCTAGATAAACCAATTTCCAAACCACACATTAACCTATACCGATAGTATGTTCAGACTATCTCAGTTACGAGCATACTTTTAATATATCAATACTTTAACCAATAACGGTATCTACTGTGTCTTTTCACACCCCGTTATCTAGTTCTATGATATAATGGAACATTTAATACTAAAACAAAATGATAGGTCATCTGTGGATATTAGTTTTTGATAAAAGCCATAGCTTTTCTGTATTCAAAACTAACATAAACATACTATCGGTATAGGTTATCATGTGATTTGAAAATTAGTTTATCTATACTATTTAAAATCACACGGATATGCCCAGAGCATATTGAGCACGACTAGTTTGGATAGAATTGACTTGTACTGTCGGTGTAGTCAATTCGGTCCTAGTATTCCGTCTCTCAATCCTGAGATTGGGACTGACATGAGAGTTGGATATCGTATGCTTTGATGTGCCAAAGAGTGTGGTCAATTGAGGCCTATGCCTCGGTAGGTTGGGTATGCGGTGTTTAGCTTCTTACGTAAGGTTACTAGTCAGAGGAATCCATGTACCAGTTCGCCGGGTTGATGGTGCTCCTGAGATGAGCTCGTAAGGTTTATTATACTAAATCTGGCCAGTGGACTTTACATCCAGTATAATAAGAAGGTCTAGTGGTACTAATCTTGGATACCAAGAAGTTAGTGAATTAGTTTGTCAGTAAATTGATAAACCAATGAGCACTAGATCTTTGATGTGAAAAGATTTAAGAAAATAAAGTGGTGCGATGTAAAGTCATTTTTGAGCGGTAGTTCCATAATTAGTCCGATAGTGGTACGACTAATTATGTATTTGACTAATTGACAAAGTGAATTAATTAATCCTAAAGGTTTGATTAATATTTAACTGACTAAGTGAATTAAGAAATTAATGCCATATGAATTAATTAATCCTAAGGGTTCAATTAAATTAAATTAACGAAGCGGGTTAAGAAATTAATTCGAATGGGTCGATTGGAGTTGATTAGTCTAGGAAAGACTAAGCGGTCAACGAAAGTCAAATTAAAAGGCCCAACTCCAAAGCCCACTAGGTCTTCATTGGAGCTCCCTATAAATAGATAACTTAAGGCCAAAAAAATATTAAGGAAGTCTTGCAAGACAATTCTTGCTTTCTTGAGTGAGAAGGTTCTAGAGAGAGAATTTCTTCACCTTCAAGAATTCTTTCTAAAAAACGAACTAGATTTCTCACTTGCTTGAAGATTGGATTCAGCCTAAATGGATTAAACACTTTAGAGCTGCCGGATTCTTTCTTTTTTCTGCCAGAATTTTTAGTTCGGCCGCCCGGATTGTGGGTTTCAGATTTTGGAATAAAAATCCAATCTTAGCATTTTTGATTTTGATATTTCATTGTGTTGATCTCTTCTTTGGTGATCCATGATGAAGGTTGTCTAGATCACGGCTGAGGGAGGGTTTTATTCCTGTAATTTGGTGTTAATTTCACCGGAGGTCGGCAGTACTATTGGCAGAAAGGGGCAGCAGTTTAATCGGACCTTTTGGGCAACTTTGAATCCAAATTTTTGAGAGACTTTCTTGTGGGTTTTTGTGGGCTTTGATAGTACACCTCGATAGACTATTGCCCACACAATATTCGAGGCACCTTGGAGTAATCCTTTGGATTTTGTTGGTGATCGTAAGTTAAAGATTCGGTTTTCTTATTTGCGTTGGACTTCACTACGAAGGTATAACCTTTAGACTTTCCATTTTTAATTAAAGGTCGAACCTTTGTGTGTTGTTTGTCGATTTAATAAATTAAATGAGTATAAGCCTAGATCCGTTCAGGGGAAAATGAATTTGAGCCTGAGTTTCGTCGAAAGTTTCTAATTCTAGAATGCATTGCACGAAAGTGAGATTTTTGATTTCGCCCGGACTTGTTCTGTTTTCCTTCAAAATGGTATCAGAGTGAGTGTTTTGGCTTTATAATTCTTTAATTTATTACACGACTTTATTTTGGCATTATTATTTTTGTTGAAATGTTTAAACATGTGGTTATTAGTTTCCCGGCTATTATGGTAGAATTTATTTTTCATTCATAAACCCCGGGACATGTCCAGGCTCGTATTGTTTTTTGAATGGAAATGTCTGTAATAGAAATAAAAACCACGAGCTGGAAGCCGTGTAGGATTAGATAAATCTTATAGTAGGATTTAACTTAATTTTGTCGTCTTTAAATTCCTAGAAAAATGCCTTGTATATAGGAATTTATGTATTATGACGAAGACGTTATTTTCGGTAACTTATATTCGCAGGTTTTGGTTTCTCATAATTTTGGGTGATTCCTAATTACGTAGTAAATCAAGAAAACCTGGGCAAATCGAGAGGAATCCAAATAACGAGTGGGAACGACATGACGGGACGTGTCACCGAGGTGTCAAGGAATCAATGATAGAGAAGGCCATAATAGTCGGGAAATTTTATTTCTTTAATTTCCCACATTTATGTCATTTCGTTGATTGTGTGTTTTTTATTTATTTGTATAAACAGAAACCAAATAATTTTAAAACTTAAAGTGCAATTAACTAAAGTAGATTATTCGCATATTAAAACTCCAATGGTTTTATGGGTGCGAATATCCATAGTTAAAATATTACATGTTAAAATGTAAAAATCCTCAAACTTAAGAATCTAAGTTGGAGTGGGTTGGTAAATATCCCCATGGCCTCCATTACGGGTTCATTGGTGATGTGGTTAAACTTGCGTGTTGGCTTAGACCTCTCTCCCTATCGGATGAGTTTAATTGGAGAATGTTACGACACCCTCACCATCCGAGGCGCATTAGTATCCTAAGTAACAAACTTAGAAGTCACGTAATGGCATACACTTAGTGTACCACTTTTAGTATCCCTCCTATCGAGGTTACGCTATCTTCGTGTACGGCTAAAAGGATTGACTATTAATTTCATTGATCGTAAGATCGTTAGTTAGATAGTGAAATTAATAAACTTCGGTTCTTCTCGAATGAATGTGGGTTGGAGTAGACGTTCACCCGCGTGACCTGCGTTAATCCCGGTGTGCGAGATGTCAATGGATATTATATTGTTTTTGAGGATTTCAATATTTTTGAAAAAGTAATACTGAAACTTGACTGTTTAATTTTCAATTGTTGATATGTCGTTAACCCGCTAGCTATCATACTAAATCAAAACAAACGCACAGGTCCAAATTACATTGACTGGAAATGTAACCTGGACATTGTCCTTACCGCTGAGGGTTACAAATACGTGCTCACTGAGGAGTGCCCCCTAATCCCAATGATAATGCCACCCCTGAGCAGAGAGAGCCATATACGAGTTGGCAGAAGGCTGACGAGATGACCCGGTGCTACATCTTGGCTTCCATGTCGAGTGTACTACAGCACCAACATCAGTTGTTTACCTCAGCCTACGATATGATGCTCAACCTCAGGGAGATATTTGGACATCAGGGCAGGGTAGCTAAGCAGTCGGCTATGAGGAAACTCATGAATGCTAGGATGACTGAAGGCACCTCAGTGAGAGATCACGTGTTGGACAAGATGAGCTTCATCAATGAGATTGAGTTATTGGGAGGTGATATTGATGGGGAGACCCAGGTCGATATCATCATCTGGAGCTTGCCCCCCCAGTTTTGAGTAGTTTTAGTCCAACTACAATATGGGCAAGCTCTCATATTCACTTCCTGAGCTTATGACTGCATTGGTGTCTGCTGAAGGCCTCTTCCCAGAGAATAAGTATGCCTTGGCTACTGTTGGCCCCTCAGGTTCCTCTGCTGGGCCCAAAGCCAGGAAACACAAGAGGAAGAGAGGCCAAAAAGCAGAAGCTATTGATCATGGGCCCAAAACGGGCATTGCCAAGAAGCATAAGCCGAAATGCAAGTATTTCAGATATGGCAAAGCGGGACATTGGAAGAAGGATTGCCAGAAGTCTCGAGGTATGTGCAAATTTTCTCTAGTTACTGAGACGTGGTTAGTGGTGATTCCCACAAATACTTGGTGTGTGGAGTCAGGAGCCACTGATCACGTTTGTAATTCTTTGCAGGGGTTCCAAGGGACCCAACTGCTTAGAGAGGGAGAGTTGCAGGTTTACCTCAGTGATACTACCAGAGTTTCTGTTATTACAGTGGGAGTTTTATGTCGTTACTTTTCAGACTCAGTTTTACATTTGAGAGATTGTTTATATGGACCCAGTTTTCGAAAGAATTTCTTTTCAATTTCTAGACTTTATTTGATGGTTATAAGTTTGTTTTTTTTTTTATAATTCTATTTTTATTAGAAAGAACCAGAAGCTTATATGTTCTAGTATATTAGTTGACAATCTGTTTTCAATCAAGACATACTCCCCAGTAATGTAAAACATAGAAACTAATAAATCATCACAGAATCATAGTAAGAGAAATGAGTCTTCCCCTTTGAATCAAACTTATCTTTGGCATCTAAGACTCGGTCACATAAACTTTAGTAGGATTCAAAGGTTGGTCAATAATGGGCCTTTGGGCTCATTGGAGATTGACAGTTATCCGACCTGCGAGTCCTGCTTGGAGTGTAAGATGACCAATAGACTTTTTAAGACAAAGGGGTCTATGGCCAAAGAGGTTTTATAGTTGATTCATTCTAACTTGTGTGGGCATATGTCAGTTCAGGCTAGAGGTGCTTATGAGTATTTCGTTACATTCACGGATGATTATCCTAGATATGGATACTATACCTGATGCGCCACAAGTCTGAATGCTTTGGAAAGTTCAAAGAGTTTAAGGCTAAGGTGGAGAACTATCTGGGAAAGAGTATCAAGGCCTTGCGATCTGATCACGGTGGCGAATACCTCTCTAGTGAATTTAGGTCCTATTTGTCAAAGCAGGTTATTCAGTCCCAGTTGTCTGCACCCAGCACACCCCAGCACAATGGTGTAGCAAAGAGGAGGAAAAGAACTCTTACAGATATGGTTAGATCGATGATGATTTATAGTGAGTTGCCTATCTCATTTTGGGGTTATGCCTTAGAGACAACATGTTTTATCCTCAACCTTGTACCATCTAAGTCTATGCCTTCGACCCCAGTAGAGTTGTGGATTGGGCGAAAGCATAGTCAGAGACATCTCAAGATTTGGGGTTGTCCAACACATGTGCTCGAGGCAGATGCAGGCAAGTTAGTGTTAGTTTTGAATACGGAAAAGCTATGGCTTGTATCAAAAACTAATATCCACATGTGACATATCATTTTGTTTCAGTATTAAATTGTTCCATTATATCATAGAACTAGATAACGGGGTGTGGAAAGACACTGTAAATACCGTTATTGGTTAAAGTATTGATATATTAAAAGTATGCTCATAACTGAGATAGTCTGAACATACTATCAGTATAGGTTATCGTGTGGTTTGGAAATTGGTTTATCTAGACTAATTAAATCACAAAGATATGCTCGGGGCATATTGAGCACGACCAGTTTGGATATAATTGACTTATACTGATCGATGTAGTCAATTCAGTCCTAGTATTCCGTCTCTCAATCCCGAGATTGGGACGGGTGTGAGAGTTGAATATCGTGTGCTTTGATTTGCCAAAGAGTGCTGTCAATTGAGGCCTATAACTTGGTAGGTTGGGTATACGGTGTTTAGCTTCTTACGTGTCGTTGCTAGTCGGAGAAATCCATGTACCAGTTCACCAGGTTGATAGTGCTCTCGAGATGAGCTCGAATGGTTTGTTATACTAAACCCGGCCTGTGGACTTTATGTCCGATATAATAAAAAGGTCGAGTGGTACTATTCTTGGATACCAAGAGGTTGGTGAATTAGTTTGTCAGTAAATTGATAAATCGACGAGCACTAGATCTTTAATGTGGGGAGATAGAAGAAAATATAGTGGTGCGATGTAAAGTCATTTTTGAGCGGTAGTTCCATAATTGGTCCGTTAGTGATACGACTAATTATGCATTTGACTAATCGATAAAATGAATTAATTAATCCTCGAGGTTTAATTAATATTTAATTGACAAAAGGATCGATTGGAGTTGACTAGTCTAGGAAAGACTAAGGTGTCAACGAAAGTCCAACTAAAAGGCCCATTAGGTCTTCTTAGAAGCTCCCTATAAATATCCCTTGTTAGGCATTTGAAGACACAAGGAAACTTGGAGGCCACTTAGCCTAGTGAGAGAAAATCTAGCTTAGAGTGAGAAAATTCTTTCTTCTTCGAATCTTCTGTTAGTTTTGAATACAGAAAAGCTATGGCTTGTATCAAAAACTAATATCCACAGTTGACATATCATTTTGTTTCGGTATAAATTTGTTCCTTTATATCATAGAACTAGATGATGGGGTGTGGAAAGACAAAGTAGATACCGTTATTGGTTCAAGTATTGATATATTAAAAGTATGCTCATAACCGAGATAGTCTGAACATACTATCGGTATAGGTTATCATGTGGTTTGGAAATTAGTTTATCTAAACTAGTTTAAATCACACGGATATGCCCAGGGCATATTGAGCACGACCAGTTTGGATAGAATTGACTTGTACTGATCGGTGTAGTCAATTCGGTCCGAGTATTGAGTCTCTCAATCCTGAGGTTGGGACGGGCGTGAGAGTTGGATATTGTATGCTTTGATTTGCCAAAGAGTGCGGTCAATTAAGGCCTATACCTCTGTAGGTTGGGTATGCGGTGTTTAGCTTCTTACGTGCCGCTGCTAGTCGAAAGAATCCACGTACCGGTTCGCCGGTTTGATGGTGCTCCCAAGATGAGCTCGTAAGGTCTATTATACTAAACCCGGCAGGTGGACTTTATGTCCTGTATAATAAAAGAACGAGTGGTTCTAATTTCGGATATCAAGAAGTCGGTGAATTAATTTGTCAGTAAATTGATAAACCGACGAGCACTAGATCTTTAATGTGGGGAGATAGAATAAAATATAATTGCGCGATATAGAGTCATTTTCGAGCGGTAGTTCCATAATTAGTCAGTTAGTGGTACGACTGATTATGCATTTGACTAATCGACAAGGTGAATTAATTAATCCTAAAGGTTTAATTAATATTTAATCGACAAAGTGAACTAAGAAATTAATTCCATTTGAATTAATTAATTCTAAGGGCTCGATTAAATTAAATTAACAAAGTGGGTTAAAGAAATTAATTCAAATGGGTCGATTGGAGTTGATTAGTCGGGAAAGACTTAGCGGTCAACGAAAGTCAAATTAAAATGCTTAACTCGAGAGCCCATTAGGTCTCCTTAGAAGCTCCATATAAATATCCTTGTTGGGTAAGAAAGACATTAAGAAACTTGATAGCCAAGAAAGGGCTAGTGAGAGAAAGTCTAGTCTAGAGAGAGAACTTTGTCTTCCTCATCAAGTTTTCTCTCAAAGTCGACTAGGATAGTTTTCTTCTTCGAAAAGAAACTCAACCCATTGTACTATTGAAACTATTGCCCGTCATTTTCTTCTTGAAACAGCCGACCGCCGCTGGATTTTTGTTCGCTGCAGTTTTTCCACGAATTCCGATTGCTGTTCTTCATCCCGGGGTGCTTGATCCGGATGCTCCTCACGTCGATCTCTTCTCCGGTACGTGATCTGTGAGGGCGGTTGTGCAGATCGTGGTCAGGAAGAGGACAGTCGACTGACTGGTGTCCGAACAGCAAAGGGCGGCCGGCGGTTTCTTCTTGCGCAGGGTTCCGGGCATAACTATTTTTCAGTTTTTTGAGTTTTTTTCCGAAGCAAGTTTCTTGGGTTTTCTTTATTTTTCTGTGGGTAACTCCGTAGATAATAGCCCACACTATTTCGGAGTTGGATCGGAGTAATTCTTCGGATTTCTATTGGAATCGCTATCAAAGATTGGATTTTTCTTTAGGCAAGGCACTTCGCTACAAAAGGTAGAATCTTTAAACATTCCGCTTTAATTAAAGATTGAATCTTTTATGTCGATTTAATAAATTAAATAAGTATAAGCCAAGATCCGTTCGTGGGTAAATGAATTTGAGCCTGAGCTTGGTCGAAAGCTTCCGATTCTGGAATGCATTGCACGAAAGTGAGGTTTTCGATTTAGCCCGGGCTTGTTCTATTTTCCTTCAAATTGGTATCAGAGCGTAGGTTTCGGTCTTATATTTGTTTGATTTATTACACGGCTTTATTTTGGCAGTATTATTTTTGTCGAAATGCTTAAACAGGTGGTTATTAGTTTCCCGGCTATTATGGTATAAATTTATTTTTCATTCATAAACCCCGGGACATGTCCGGGCTCGTATTGTTTTTGACTGGAAATGTCTGTAATAGTAATAACCACGAGCTGGAAGCCGTGTAGGATTAGAAAAATCTTGTAGTAGGATTTGATCTAATCATGTCGTCTTTAAATTCCTAGAAAAACGCCTTTGTATATAGGAATTTATGTACTATGACGAAGACATTATTTTGGGTAATTTATATTCATGGGTTTTGGTTTCTCATGATTTTGGGTGATTCCTAATTACGTAGTAAACCGAGAAAACCCGGGTAAATCGAGAGGAATCCAAATAACGAGTGGGAGTGACATGACGGGACGTGTCACCGAGGCGTCAAGGAATCAACGATGGAGAAGGCCATAATAGTCGAGAAATTTTATTTCTTTTAATTTCCCGTATTTATGTCTTTTTGTTGATTGTATGATTTTCGTTTTATTTTGCATGAACGAAAACCAAACCAAAATGTTTTTAAAAGGTAATGTGCAATTAACTAAGGTAGATTATTCACATATTAAAACTCCAACGGATTTATGGGTGCGAATATCCATGGTTAAAATACTGCATTTTAAAATGTAAAAAATCCTCAAGCTTAAAAATCTAAGTGGGAGCGGGTTGATAAATATCCCCATGGCCTCCATTACAGGTTCATTGGTGATGTGGTTAAACTTGTGTGCTGGCTTAGACCTTCCTTCCTATCGGATGAGTTTTCAACCACAGATATCACCGGAATGAATTTCTAAAGGAATGACTATAGTGAGTTTAATTGGAGAAAGTTGCGACACCCTCGCCATCCGAGGCGCATTAGTATCCTAAGTAACAAACTTAGAAGTCACGTAATGGCATACACTTAGTGTACCATTTTTAGTATCCCTCCCATCGAGGTTACGCTATTTTCGGGTAGGGCTAAAATTATCGACTATTAATTTCATTGATCATAAGATCGTTGGTCAGATAATGAAATTAATGAACTTTGGTTCTTCTGGAATGAATGTGGGTTAGTGTAGACCCATCGTGACATGCGTTAATCCCAATGTGAGAGATATCGGTAGAAGATTATATTTGTTTTTGAGGATTTTTCAACATTTTCGAAAAAGTATACTAAAACTTGAATTGTTTATTTTTCAGTTGATATGTCGTTCAACCCGCTAGCTGTCATTTTGAACCAAAACAAACTCACCGATCCAAACTATATTGACTGGAAACGTAACTTGGACATTGTCCTTACCGCTGAGGGTTACAAGTACGTGCTTACTGAGGAGTGTCCTCCTAAGCCCAGAGATGATACCACCCCTGAGCAGTGAGAGCAATATACGAGGTGACAGAAGGCTGATGAGATGGCCAGGTGCTACATCTTAGCTTCTATGTCAAGTGTACTGCAGCACCAGCATCAACAGATGACCTCAGCCTACGATATGATGCTCAACCTCAGGGAGATGTTTGGACATTAGGGCAGGGCAGCCAAACAGTCAGCTATGAGGAAACTCATGAATGCTAGAATGGCTGAGGGCACTTCAGTGAGAGACCACGTGCTGGAAATGATTAGCTGCATCAATGAGATTGAGGTATTGGGAGGTGACATTGATGGGGAAACCCAGGTCGATATCATCCTTCAGAGCTTGCCTCCCAGTTTTGAGCAGTTTCGGTTGAACTATAATATGGGGAATCTCTCATATTCACTTTCTGAGCTCATGACTACATTGGTGTCTGCTAAGAGCCTATTCGCAGAGAAGAAGCAAGCCTTGGCTATTGTTGGTCCCTCAGGTTCCTCTGCTGGGCCCAAAGCCAGGAAGCAAAAGAGGAAGAGAGGCCGGAAAGCAGGAGCTGATCATGGACCCAAGGCGGGCATTGCCAAGAAGCAGAAGTTGAAAGGCAAATGCTTTAGATTTGGCAAAGGGGGACATTGGAAGAAGGACTGCCCAAAGCATCGAGGTATGTGTAAATTTTCCTTAGTCACTGAGACGTGTTTAGCGGTGATTCTCACAGATACTTGGTGTGTGGATTCAGGAGCCACTGATCACGTTTGTAATTCTTTGCAGGGGTTCCAAGTGACCCGGCTGCTTAGGGAGGGAGAGTTGCAGGTCTACCTTGGGGATACTACCAGAGTTTCTGTTACTGCAGTGGGAGCTGTTTGTCTTTATTTTTCAGACTCTACTTTATTGTTGAGAGATTGTCTTTATGTACCCAGTTTTCGTAAAAATTTACTTTCTATTTCTAAACTTATTTTGGATGGTTATAAGTGTGCTTTTTCTGATGGATCTGTTTTTATTAGAAAAAGCCAAAAACTTATATGTTCCGGTACATTGGTTGACAATTTGTTTTTAATTACGACATACTCCCCAGTAATGCAAAACACATAAACTAGTAGCTCATCACCGAATCATAATAAGAGAAAAGAGTCTTCCCCTTTAAATCAGACTTATCTTTGGCACCTGAGACTAGGTCGCAACAACCTTAGTAGGATTCAAAGGTTGGTCAATAGTGGGTCTTTGGACTTACTAGATATTGACAGGTATTCGACCTGTGAGTCCTGCTTGAAGGGTAAAATGACCAAGAGGCCTTTCAAGGCAAAGGGGTATAGGGCCAAGGAGGTTTTAGAGTTGATTCATTCTGACGTGTGTGGGCCTATATCAGTTCAGGCTAGAGGTGGTTATGAGTATTTCGTGACTTTCATGGATGATTACTCTAAATATGGATACATATACCTGATGCGCCACAAGTCTGAATGCTTTGGCAAGTTCAGAGAATTCAAGGCAGAGGTGGAGAACCATCTGGGTAAGAGTATCAAGGTCTTGCGATCTGATTGCGGTGGCAAATACCTCTCTAGTGAATTTAGATCCTATTTGTTAGAGGAGGGTATTTAGACCCAGTTGTCTGCACCTGGCACACCCCAGCAGAATGGTGTAGTAGAGATGAGGAACATGACTCTTATGGAGATGGTTAGATCGATGATGAGTTACAGTGAGTTGCCTATCTCGTTTTGGGGTTATGCCTTGGAGGCAGCATGTTTTATCCTCAACCTTGTGCCATCTAAGTCTGTGCCTTCGACCCCATCAGAGTTGTGGAATGGGCGAAAGCCTAGTCTGAGACATCTCAGGATATGGGGTTGTCCAACACATGTGCTCGAGGCAGATGTAGGCAAGTTAGAGGCGAGATCCAAGGCTATGCTGTTTATAGGCTACCCCAAACGAACGAGAGGTGGTTTATTTTATAGTCCTCAGGATCAGAAGGTGGTGATCAGCACCAATGCCAGATTTCTTGAGGAAGACTATATTTTAGACCACAAGTTGAGCAGCAAGGTAGTATTGGAAGAGCTTAAAAGTCAGTCCACTATTCCATATGCACAAATACAGGAAGACACACAACAAGAGACTGCACACACTATCACAGATGATGCTCTTGCACAGGCTGCACCTCGTCATAGTGGGAGGGTTGTTAGACAGCCTGAGAGGTACATGGGTTTGGGTGAGTCTTCGGACTTTATCCCTGGTGCTCATGAACCAGACCCAGTTAACTACAATGAGGCTCTCCAGGATAAAGATGCAGATTATTGGCAGAGAGCGATGATTGCTGAGATGGGTTCTATGGACTCAAATCAAGTCTAGGAACTGGTAGACCTTCCTGATGGGTTTAGGCCTATTGGGTGCAAATGGGTTTACAAGGGAAAGAGAGGATATGATGGGAGGGTTGAGACCTTTAAGGCTAGGCTTGTGATGAAGGGGTATACTCATAAAGAGGGTATCGATTATGAGGAGACCTTTTCCCCTGTAGCTATGCTTAAGTCAATCCGGATTCTCTTGGCCATAGCTACTCATATGGACTATGAGATTTGGCAGATAGACGTCAAGACAGCTTTCCTTAATAGAAGTCTTGAGAAGACCATCTTTATGCAGCAACCAGAGGGCTTCATTGTTAAGGGCCAAGAGCACAAGGTATGCAGGCTAAGGAGGTCCATTTATGGACTTAAGCAAGCATTCAAATCTTGGAACATCTATTTTGATGAGGTTATCCAGTCGTATGGATTCACTCAATGTCCGGATGAGCAGTGTGTTTATCGCATGCTTGATGGTAATATGGTGGTGTTCCTCGTACTTTACGTAGATGACATCCTTCTTATTGGCAACAGTAAGAAGGTGTTGTCAGACGTAAAGGCATGGTTGTCCAGGCAATTCGATATGAAGAATTTGGGAGAGGCTGGACATATCCTTGGGATTAAGATTATTCGAGATCGTATGAGACGTTCTCTGACTCTCTCTCATGCATCCTACATAGACACGATTCTGGCCCGTTTTAACATGCAAAACTCCAAGAACGGTTCACTACCTTTCAGGCATGGGGTGCATTTGTCTAAGGAGCAGTGTCCTAAGACTGCTGAAGAGATAGATGCCATGAAGGCGGTACCCTATGCTTCTGCAGTTGGTAGCCTCATGTATGCTATGTTGTGTACAAGGCCTGATATTTTCTTTGTCATTGGCATGGTTAACAGATATCAGAGTAACCCTGGGAAGGCTCACTAGGAGGCAGTAAAATGCATTCTCAAGTACTTGCGCAGGACGAGAGATTATGTCCTAGTTTATAGAGCGCAGGAGCTTGTACCATTTGGTTACACAGATTCAGACTTTCAAGGTGATTTGGACAAGAGTAAGTCTACCTCTGGGTTTGTGTTTACTCAAGGAGGTGGAGCCATTGTATGGAGGAGTGTCAAGCAGAAATGCGTGGCGGACTCCACCATGGAGGCTGAGTATGTTACCATTTCAGAGGCAGTGAAAGAGGTTGTATGGCTCTGGAGCTTCCTGATAGACTTAGATGTGGTTCCTGAGTTGCCTAGGTCTATCACTTTTTATTGTGTTAACAATGGTGCAGTTGCTAACTCGAGGGAACCACGAGCCCATAAGGCGAGTAAACACATAGAGCGTAAGTACCACCTGATACGAGAGATCGTAAAGAGGGGAGACGTGATCATGGCCAAGATAGCATCAGATGACAACCTTGCAGATCCTTTAACCAAGCCATTGACCCCAAAGGTCTTTGAGAGACATGTGGAGGGCATGGGAGTCAGATTCATAAGGGAGCCATGTGAGTGAGCTTAAAGGCGGTCTGGAGATTTCACTATGATAGCAGTGTAATAACGGGTTGGACAGTTTTTGTACTTCTTAGCATAGCTTTGAGTATTAGTGGGAGATTGTTAGTTTTGAATACAGAAAAGCTATGGCTTGTATAAAAAACTAATATCCACAGTTGACATATCATTTTGTTTCGGTATAAATTTGTTCCTTTATATCATAGAACTAGATTACGGGGTGTGGAAAGACACAGTAGATACTGTTATTGGTTAAAGTATTGATATATTAAAAGTATGCTCGTAACCGAGATAGTATGAACATACTATCAGTATAGGTTATCGTGTGGTTTGGAAATTAGTTTATCTAAACTAGTTTAAATCACACGGATATGCCCAGGGCATATTGAGCACGACCAGTTTGGATAGAATTGACTTATACTGATCGCCGTAGTCAATTCGGTCTGAGTATTCAGTCTCTCAATCCCGAGGTTGGGACGGGCGTGAGAGTTGGATATCGTATGCTTTGATTTGCCAAAGAGTGCGGTCAATTGAGGCCTATACCTTGGTAGGTTGGGTATGCAATGTTTAGCTTCTTACGTGCCGTTTTTAGTCAGAGGAATCCACGTACCGGTTCGCCAGGTTGATGGTGCTCCTAAGATAAGCTTGTAAGGTCTATTATACTAAACCCGGCCGGTGGACTTTATGTCCGGTATAATAAAAAAACGAGTGGCACTAATCTCGGATATCAAAAAGTCGGTGAATTAATTTGTCAGTAAATTGATAAACCGACGAGCACTAGATCTTTAATGTGGGGAGATAGAATAAAATATAATAGCGCGATGTAAAGTCGTTTTCGAGCGGTAGTTCCATAATTAGTTCGTTAATGGTACGACTGATTATGCATTTGACTAATCGACAAGGTGAATTAATTAATCCTAAATGTTTAATTAATATTTAATCGACAAAGTAAATTAAGAAATTAATTCCATTTGAATTAATTAATTATGTATTGGGTTATTGACAAAGGTAGATTTAATTAATTAAGTAATTAATTAATTCTTGTGTCAGTTGGTTGTGAATCATACCAGGAACTGGTTTGGGATAAGTGAATCCCTGTATCAGTTGGTTGTGAATCATATCAGGAATTGGATTGGGATAAATGAATCCCTGTATCAGTTGGATGTGTATCAGTCCAGGAACAGGATTGAGTTGGAAGGCCAATTCTAAACCAACTTGGGGTCTCTCTTGTAACTCTATATATAGATAAGGGATTAGCTATTCAAGATATACAATTCATAAGATTTTTAAGACAAGAAAGTCTAGAGAGAGAAAATGTTTTTCTCCCTCTAGCATAATCTCATGCTACCGATTATTGTCCCAGGCGGCGGTCGGTGGTTAATTCCAGCAGGCGGCGGTCGGTGGTTAATTCCAGCAGGCGGCGGTCGGTGGTTAATTCCAGCAGGCGGCGGTGGCAGAAGAAATCCGACGGCGACGGCGGTTGAAATTCTGGCGATGACGAGCTGCAAAATTTTTTCGGCAAGTGGATTGTGGTGATTAGCTGATCAATTGTTTGTTAGATTGTTGCCCACACAACATACGAACAAAGTCTTGAGGCATACAAGAGAATCACCTGAGTATACGCTTCAATAGGTAATTTTTATGTTTTTGCTTTAATTAAGAATTTTTGTTGCGTGGTAAATCGAATGAGTGCAAACCCAGATCCTGCGCAATGTTATTTCAAAAGGGTTAAAATAGTGATTGTGCTAGCGTCTTGGCCTGGCCAGAGATTCCGATTCTGGAATGCATAGCACGAAAGTGAGTTTCTGGCTAGGCCCGGGCAGATAATCTTTCAATTGGTATCAGAGCCTGGTTTTGGGTTTTGTGCTTGTTTGATTTATTTCATGGTTTTATTTGCAGGTGGTTAAGAAATCCTGACTATTATGGTTACGTTTGTATGGGTTTTAATTAAACTCTAGGACATGTCCATATTTAATTTTATTATGAAAGTTTGTAATAGTATAACCACGTGCTAGAAGCCATGTAGGATTAGATCAAATCTGTAGTAGGATTTTTTCTATGTAATTTCTATTATTTAATTTTCCTCGAAAGCCTTGTAGTAAGAGAATTAATTTTTTGCAATCGAAGATGTTATGGTGGGCAACTTGAATTCGTGGGTTTTGGGTTATCGTTAATTAATAGAAACCCAGGAAAACCCAGAACGAATTGCAAGAAGACCAAATCGCATGGGAAGAAGCGAAGGAGGAATAGGTGGCAAGGGGCGGCACCAGTGACGACTCGCCGGCAACTGCCAGAGGCAGCAGCACCGCTGCCGCACGACGCAGTAAGTGCAGCAGCAGGCGCGGCCCATGTGCGCTTCGCGGGAGAGCGACACGCTTTGTGCATGCTGCGCACGTGCGACCCGTTCGGGTATCATTTTTGGCCCATTTCTCTCCAGTTTTTGTTTTTTAAGATCAAGACTCAATACATCGAGTTACGTGGTGGGACACGAGATCAAGGCAGAAGATGGAAGCGATTAAAACCATGACAGTCGGGAAATTTAATTTCACATTTATTTCTCGTATTTGTTGTTTTAATTTTATGCTTTAATTTTTGTGTTGTATTTTAGATGCATGATTTTAAAGCATGACTGGTTTTATGGTTGCACATAACTTAGGGTTAGTTAATTGCATGTTAAAACTGGAAAAACCCTCAATTTGGAAATCTAAGTGGGAGCGGGTTAGTTTAATATCCCCACAGCCACCATTACGAGTTCATATGCGATGTGGGTGGGCTTGCGCATTGCATTAGGGCCTTCCGCCATTCGAATAAGTCCAGCCCCAAGATCGATAGATTATGAATTTCAGAGTAAGATGACTAGAGTAAATTTTGAAAGATTTGGGTAGTATCTAGGTTTGCACTTGCTCGATTTACCACGCAACAAAAATTTCTATTAAAGCGGAATCTTAGAAAAGTACCTTTGGAGCGTGCACCTGGTGATTCTCTTGTATGCCTCAAGACTATGACTTCACGTTGTGTGGGCAACAAACTAGAAGTCAATTGATCAGCTACTCACCACAATCCATCTTCAAGAAAACTCTAGCCCCGCAGCACCTGGCACGTACTATAAACGCACCGCCCGCAGAGAGAGAAAGCTACGCGCAGCTGGTATAAACCAAGGCCAAAATTTCAGCCACTAGAAACCCAAAAACCAGCTGCACACTTTCTTGAAAATTCGACTTGGAGAGAGAAACGTTTTCTCTCTCTAGAATTTTCTCTCTCTAGAAATCCATTGGATTAATTGTGTTGTCATGAATGACTGATCCCTTGTCTATTTATAGAGTTACAAGAGAGACTCCAAGTTGGTTTAGGATTGGTCTTCCTACTGGGTTTCTATTTTCCTTCAATCCTATTTCTGGACTGATACATATTCTGTTTCCTTCAATCCTGTTCCTAGACTGATACACTCCCAACTGTCACAGGGATTCACTTATCCCAATCCAGTTCCTGGGATGAATCACTCCCAACTGACACAGGGATTCACTTATCCCAAACCAGTTCCTGGGATGATTCACAACCAACTGACACAAGGATTAATTAATTTCTATATTAATTAAATCTACCTTTGTCAACAACCCAGTACATAATTAATCGTACCACTAACGGATTAATTATGGCACTACCAACCTACACCAGAATTGCGTTCGGAACAACTTAATTAAATTATATTCATAATCTCCCCACATCAAAGATATAATGCTTGTTAATTCATTAATTTACTGATAAATTAATTCATCAACTTCTTTAATTCCGAGACTAGTACCACTCGACCTTTTTACTATACCGGACATAAGTCCACTGGCCGGGTTTAGTATAATAAACATTTCGAGTTCATCTTGGGAGCACCATCACCTTAAACGCACCGGTACATGGTTTCCTTTCGACAAGCAGCAGTACACCAAACTAACTAAACACGCGCACCCAACCCACCGAGACTATTGGACACATTTGACCTCACCCATTAGCAGATCAAAGTACACTATGTCTAATCCTCATGCCCACTCGAGTCTAGGGATTTAGAGATAGAATACAAGGATCAATTTGTCTATTAAATAAGTACAAGACAAATCATTCATAAGAGTCAAGTTCAATATGCCCCGGGCATATCTATATGATTCAATTAGTTTAGACAAACTAATTATCTGAATCACATAATAACCTAGACTGACAGTTTGTCCAAAGCTGTCTCGGTTATGAATCTCATTTATATATTATGTTTTTCAACCAATTATGAGATCTACTGTGTCGCACCAGACACCTCATCATCTACTTACATAATATAAATTGACGATAAACATGCACAACAAAATATAATTGAAACATAAATCGATAGATTAAACTGGGAAACTGTGTTGGATTGCGTTTAGGCATTTAATTCTAAATTAAATGGCAGAATTCCTAAACACTAAAGGATTCGGGTCTTACCCTCGACGCGTAATCGGTTGTGCAGCCGCCTGGATCCTTTGGGAAGATTGCGTTCACCACCACAGAACAATTCAAGCGAATTGCCTCTACGTTCTTGCACTGGAGTTCTCTCAGAACCGGTGCTAGCCCCAAAATTTCCTGTTTAAGAGAAAACGTTTTTCTCTCTGGGAAGAATGGTTTTGGAAGAACGTTCCCTTTTTTTTTTTTTTTTTTTTCTTTCTGAAGTCTGATTGTCTGTTAAAAAAAAATTTTCAAACGTATATATAAAACTGAGTCTGTTAAAACGTTTTTAACAGACTCCAGATACTTCTCTGATTTGAGAAGTATCTGTTTTAATTAATTATAAATAATAATTAATAATAATTAATTAATTATTTACTGAGTTGGGTTTTACCAACACCATGGATCAACCCATTGATCCATGGATCAGGCTGATGGGTCAAGAACCTTGATTCACAATTAGGTCCCTTGATTTATCAGCTCAACTCAATTCTTCCCAGGTAATTAATTAACTTTTAATTAATACCATAAAACTCTTCAATAATATTTAATTAAACCATTTAATTAAATATTATCTATTTAAGTATAACTCTTATACTTAGAACAGGCAATTTAATTAATTCTGACTCATCGAACTCACTTATGTGCGATCCTGTAGGTCCATTCCAAATTGACAATGAATAAATTAATCTCATTAATTAATCCATAAATCATTAGTGGTCTCTAGCAAGACATAATGACTACACAATTCAGAACGGAGGGTCGAATGGTGATTCAACAGAACCTTCCGAGTATACTACGTAATGTCCTCTACACTGATATCCAGTTTAGCATAAGGCATGGAACCAATCATCCTTATATAGCTAAACATTTTACTTGATCTCTTAGTGACACTGAACTTAATCAAGCAAATGATAACCCTTATCATTTCTTGGGCACGGCCATGCACTTCTCAGTTCACTATCAAGCGGCCAAGATATCATCTCTCATTTAAGAGAGACTTGTAGTCCCATCACTTCACCTACATACCTTAGCGTGACTCATAGTGTACCCAATCATACCCGTACTTGGCAACCTGTTATGGTCCCGTTAGGCATATGTCAAAGCACACTCTAATTCACCTAAGACTATGCAGTGATTTCTGGTCTAAGGATCCTCGTACGAGTACTACTCAAAAGAATCACTCATGATCTAACAGTCCATGGAGTGTTTCTTTTGGCGGATCGTTTTCATGAAATTCAATATGCACAAGAATATAATTTCATGAAATTAACTCATCAGATAAATAATCAATCAAACGACAAATGTCTTATTTACATAAATAACCCTCAAAGTTTATTTACATAAATAGCCCTCATTAGGGCATATACACCAACAATCTCCCACTTGCCCGTTGAAGGGCTATGTCCTAAACTGTTTAAGACCAAGCTCTATTACATGTCTATCAAACTTTGACTGCGGTAGAGCTTTTGTGAGAGGATCTGCTACATTGTCGTCTGACCCTATTTTGCACACTTTCACATCTCCTCGATCAATGATCTCTCGGATGAGGTGAAACCTTCTGAGTATATGTTTGGTTTTCTGGTGTGACCGAGGCTCCTTAGCTTGTACGATGGCCCCGTTATTGTCACAGAAAAGTTCTATCGGATCTTGGATACTCGGTATCACTCCGATGTCTGACACGAACTTTCTTAACCAAACAGCTTCCTTTGCAGCATCGGATGCAGCAATGTACTCAGACTCTGTTGTAGAATCGGCTGTTGTATCTTGCTTTGAGCTTTTCCAACTTATTGCACCACCATTCAGACTAAACACGTAGCCTGATTGTGACTTCATGTCATCTTGATCTGTTTGGAAAGCAGCATCAGCGTAACCTTGTACGATGAGCTGTTCTTGTCCTCCATACACTAGCATCAATCCTTTAGTCCTTCGCAAGTACTTTAGGATTGCTTTGACTGCAGTCCAATGATCTGCTCCTGGATCTTGTTGGTATCTGCTAGTCATGCTCAGTGCATGTGCGACATCCGGGCGGGTACATAACATGGCATACATGATAGATCCTATTGCCGAAGCATATGGTACTCTACTCATTGTATCCCTCTCCTCTCTTGTTGAAGGACCTTGGTTCTTCTTCAAGAGAAGGCCATGTCTAAATGGTACCTTACCATTTTTGGAGTTAGACATATTGAACCTCTTCAATATTTTGTCTATGTACCCTTCTTGACTTAGTCCTAGAAGCCTTTTTGACCTATCTCTATAGATCTTGATACCTAGTATCATTTCGGCTTCTCCTAAGTCTTTCATAGAAAATACAGTCCCCAACCATTGTTTGATGTCTTTCATCATGGGAATGTCATTTCCTATGAGTAGGATGTCGTCCACATATAGGACAAGGAAAACTATCTTGCTCCCACTAACCTTCTTGTAAACACAAGGCTCATCTTCGTTCTTTATGAAGCCGTAACCTTTTACTGCCTCGTCAAAACGAAGATTCCAACTCTGAGATGCTTGCTTTAGTCCGTAGATGGACCTCTGAAGCTTGCATACACGATTTGGATGCTCTTGATCGATGTATCCCTCGGGTTGTTTCATATAAACATCCTCGAGTAGGTTTCCATTCAGGAAAGCCGTCTTAACATCCATCTGCCATATCTCATAGTCATAATATGCAGCTATGGCGAGCATAGTCCGAATGGACTTGAGCATCACGACAGGGGAGAAGGTTTCATCATAGTCTATACCATGAGTCTGTCTGAAACCTTTAGCCACTAGTCGTGCCTTGAAGATCCTGCCAGGTTTTAACTTGAAAATCCACTTGCAATCGACAACCTTTGCCTGAACAGGAGGATCAATCAAAGTCCAAACTTTATTGTCCCTCATGGATTGCATTTCAGATTCCATTGCTTATAGCCATTTATCTGAATCTGGACTTTCTAAAACCTGTTTGTAGTTCACGGGCTCATTAGAGTCCACCAAGATCAAATCTTGATCGTCAGTTACGAGAAATCCGTATCTCTCAGGTTCATGACGAGATCTACTAGACCTTCTAGGTTCTTGTGTTGTTGACTCAGGCTGCTCATCTTCATGAGTTCCCATGTCAACTTCCATCTCAGTTTCTGTAGATCGTTCTACATTCTCTTGTGGTTCTGGAACTTCTCCGAGTTCTATTCTACTCCCACTATCTTTCTTGTAGAGAAAATCTTTCTCTAAGAAAGTGGCTCCTCGAGCAACAAACACTTTGTTCTCAGTTGGATTGTAGAATTGATATCCTTTAGTTTCCTTAGGATATCCCACAAACAGGCATTTGTCAGTTTTAGGTTCAAGCTTACTACTTTGTAAATGCTTTACATGAGCTTGACAACCCCAAACTCGTAGATATGACATATAGGGTTTTTGACCCGTCCACATCTCATATGGAGTCTTATCTACTGCCTTAGATGGAATACGATTTAGTAAGTAGGCAGCTGAAAGGAGGGCATAACCCCAAAAGGACATAGGGAGAGTCGCTTGGCCCATCATAGATCGAACCATATCTAATAAGGTCCGATTCCTCCTCTCGGATACACCATTCCATTGAGGTTTTCCTGGTAGAGTCAGCTGTGAAACAATTCCACACTGTTTTAGATAGCCATCAAACTCATCATTAAGGTATTCACCTCCCCGATCGGAGCGAATAGCCTTAATCCTTCTATTTAACTGATTTTCTACTTCATTTTTAAACTCTTTGAACTTTTCAAAAGTTTCACTTTTATACCTCATTACGTAGACATAACCATATCTACTATAGTCATCGGTAAAAGTCACGAAGTATTCAAATCCACCTCTGGCTTGTGTGCTCATCGGTCCACATACATCTGTATGTATTAGTGCCAATAGCTCACTAGTCCTCTCGCTTTTCTTGCTGAAAGGACTCTTCGTCATTTTGCCTTGCAAACAGGGTTCACATGTGTCATATGATTCGAAATCAAATGAACCAAGCACTCCATCCTTATGAAGTCTTTGAACTCGCTTCTCATTTGCATGGCCTAGACGACAGTGCCACAGATATGTTGGACTTAAATCAGATTGAATTAATTTGGCTTTCTTTTCAATGTTATATACCGGTTTCTCTTGGGTCAAATCCAAGATATATAGGCCATTGCACAAATTTGCAATTCCATATAAAACATCTTTTTGATATAAAGACAACGATTTATTACCAATAATAAAACGAAATCCTTTAATATCCAAGCAAGAAATTGAAATAATATTCCTACTCATAGTAGGTACATAATAACAATTCTCTAAAACAATGTTTAAACCGGAAGGCAAAGACAAAATGTAATCTCCAACTTCAACGGCTGCAACTCTTGCCCCGTTGCCTACTCGGAGATCTACTTCGCCTTTCTTTGTCATCCTTCTATTGCTCAGTCCCTGCACATCAGTACAAATGTGAGCCCCACATCCGGTATCTAATACCCATGAGGTGGACATAGAAAGATTAATTTCAATAACAAAGATACCTGAAGCCGAAGGATTCTGTTTCTTCTCTTCAAGAAACAGCTTGCAGTTTCTTCTCCAATGCCCCTTCTGATTGCAATGGAAACATACTGCGTCCTTCTGAGCATTTTTCTTAGCAGGAGGAGTTTGAGGCTGAGCCTTAGGAGCAGTCTTACTGCGAGGCTTCTTGTTTTCAGCAACTTTTGCCTTGCCTTTAAACTTTCTCTTGTTGCCCTTACCTTTTTCCACAACAAGTACTGGCGTTGCCTTCCGAAGGGTTTGCTCAGTATTTTTAAGCATTCCATGGAGCTCAGGAATCGTCCTCTCTATGTTATGCATGTTGTAGTTTACCACAAAGTCATTGTAATCATCAGGCAGTGAAGCCAAGATGATGTCAATGGCTAACTCTCTAGAAAGAGGTGCATTTAATCTCTCTAAGGTATCAATATACCCCTTCATCTTGATCAAATGCGTGCTTACTGACGAACCCTTCGCCATCTTGCACGAGATCAATGCCTTTATCGTAACGAACCTTTCGTTACGGGCTTGTTCACGGAACATTTCCGTTAGTGACACATAAATTTGGAACGCTTCCGAATTCATGAATTGTTTCTGAAGCTCGCCTGACATAGTCGCGAGCATCAGACATGTCACGTCATCGGAATCGCTTTTCAGCTTTTCCCATGCTCGTTGAACCGCAGCCGTAGCATTTACTGGTGGTTCAGGTAAAGCAGCGTCTAAGATATTTAGCTTCCTTTCTTGTTTGAGAACAATTCTCAAGTTTCTTTCCCAATCTAAGAAGTTCGGACCAACAAGTTTTTCTTTGTCCAAAATACTTCTTAGAGTGAGATTAGATGTATTAGTGCTAGTAGATGCCATTTCTACAAAAGAAAATGCAAAATATTAGAATGAGTTTTAAAATATTTTCCACAATAGCCAAAATTGAAATCCCAAACAATTTTGTGTTGGTGCTAGATTGTGGGCCGAAAATCCACAAAGAATCAACCCCAGTCTTGCTTTGGCAAGTATCGTAGGGATTGGGCTCTTTTGGTAGGCAACGTTCAAATCACATCCCTATGTAATTTAACAATTTCCAATTGCATCACTATGCAACTTTTCGGTGATAGGATGAACATTCCAAATGTTTGACACCATCCTATCTTTGCAAAATTAATCCCTAGTCAACTTATCGGGTCAAGCTAGGATTAATTTTCCCAAGTTAAACCATCCCTCAAGGCATCACATCAATAGACACCCACACAGTTTTTCCATAACAAGTGGTAGTGATAAAGTCGGGCATCTAATACCCAAACAGTTTTTCCACTCATTAATGGTAGTGATAAAGTTGGGCACTATTATGCAATAACCCGCCGCACGAAGAAAACCTGAGGCCCTTGGGCTCTCCAAGTCCACCAGACGTTCAACGCTCAAGCGGGCCCTCAAGTATGGAAGCAAAATCTTGGGTTTTTGGGATTTAAGTTTGATCAGCTTAACATGCATTGTCGTTTTCATTCATTCACAAAACATAAAATTGCGGAAATGCGATGAATTGGGCTCTAATCTATTACAGGGCCTTTTAACAAGAAAAACTTCTTTTGGGCCTCCATTTTGGGCTTCCGTTCCTGGGCTCCACCATGGACTCCTTTGGAACCTCCTTTTGGGCCTAACTATTACATAATTATTTAATAGGCACGCAGGCCCAATTTTAAAATGGCTCGCAGGCCCAAAAATTTAAATAATAAATTTTAAGCCCAATTCATGCATAGAAAAACACACAATTGCATATGCTTCATACAAGCCAATTTTATTAGGCCGAATCATTTAATTAGGGATTGTGTAACTCTTACACTATTAAAATTGATCGTGTCATGATCAATTTTAATCAATCCCATGTTCATTCATTTTAATCGAATGATGCATGGTCATACCAATAATGCGTGCAATTATTTAAACATTTTAAATAAAAACACATTATTTCAGAAAAATGAATAAATAAATAAAAACATAATAATTAATTAACTAATCTTATTAATTAATTAATTATTTATTTATTCATTTAATTATCTAATTTTATTAAGATAATCTTTCTAATTTTAAAATTTAAATATTTCTAATTATCCTAATCTCATTAAGATAATTATTCAAAATTCTAAATTTTAAAATTCTATAGGATAAGAATTAAATCTAAATCTAATCCTATCTTATCGTAATTTAAAATCTGATAAAATCTTTTAATTTATCCTAAATTATAAATTAAAATTTTTATCAAATTTTAAAATTCAGAAAATTAAGTTTTTCTGAAAATTTTAGGTAAATTTGTAATTTAACAAAATTTTGGGCTAGGCTTTTAAGGAAATAAGACTTCTGGGGCTGGTTTGTAATTTTAAAAGTTTAAAAGGTTTGCAGCTTAGGGTTTTGAAGGAGCGGCGGGGCATTTTAGTCATTTCACCCATTAGGGTTTTTGCCCCCAGCCGCCTCTCTTCTTCTTTCTTCGAACCTCCGCCGGTGTTAGTGACTTCCGGCAACTATTGCCGGTTGTCTTCTCCGGCCATATCTTCACTCCCGACGTTGTGAATCCGCAGCGCCGATCTCCTTCAGGTGGCTAGAACATTTCTGGCCCCCTGATCGGAAAATGCGAATCGCAACTCCGGGATCCACAATCGAAGAATGAGCAGCGGCGACCTTCATCGCTGCCCGTTCTTCACCCGTGATACCTCGACGCGAAAGATCGCGAATCGATTCCCGGTGGCCAATCTAACAGAAAAATGCCATGCCCAGACTCCAAGTCTGGCTTGGGCATTTTTCCCGACGAAAGCTTCCCCTGCAAATCAAAACAACAACAGCCCAGGAAAAATATTGAACCATCTCAGACCAAAAAACTTTCGGAACATTTCCGGTGATGTTTCTTAAACCCAGAAACCGGCAAAACCATTTGAAACCAAATAATGAATTTTGTCCGGCGAAAACTGTTTTACCGGTAGAGCCATTTGACAACCCAAAAAGAAACCCAGTTTTTGATAATCCAATTTGCAAAAAAAAAAAAAAAAAATCCAATTTTCGGCAAGGAAATAAAGAAACCCCGTTCTAAAACCAAGACCCAGATTTCCGATGACCCCAAATGCAAATCGGGTTTTCATTTTGGCAAAATATTGGTTTCCGGTGAGATGGCCAAACCAAAACTTGATTTCATTAAAATTCCCTTCCCCTGTGGGTCGGTTTTCGGCGACTCGGCCTTGACAAAACATAACAAAATCGGTTTTTCAGGCCAAAAAATCAACTAAAGAAAAAACCAATTTTTGGAGAACCCAGCCTTTATTTCTTCCCGATTCTGAACCTTTTGTTTTAACTAAAACAATTTTAATTAAAACAAAAATTAACCTATGGCTCTGATACCACTGTTGGATTGCGTTTAGGCATTTAATTCTAAATTAAATGGCGAAATTCCTAAACACTAAAGGATTCGGGTCTTACCCTCGACGCGTAATCGGTTGTGCAGCCGCCTGGATCCTTTGGGAAGATTGCGTTCACCACCACAGAACAATTCAAGCGAATTGCCTCTACGTTCTTGCACTGGAGTTCTCTCAGAACCGGTGCTAGCCCCAAAATTTCCTGTTTAAGAGAAAACGTTTTTCTCTCTGGGAAGAATGGTTTTGGAAGAACGTTCCCTTTTTTTTTTTTTTTTCTTTCTGAAGTCTGATTGTCTGTTAAAAAAAAATTTTCAAACGTATATATAAAACTGAATCTGTTAAAACGTTTTTAACAGACTCCAGATACTTCTCTGATTTGAGAAGTATCTGTTTTAATTAATTATAAATAATAATTAATAATAATTAATTAATTATTTACTGAGTTGGGTTTTACCAACACCATGGATCAACCCATTGATCCATGGATCAGGCTGATGGGTCAAGAACCTTGATTCACAATTAGGTCCCTTGATTTATCAGCTCAACTCAATTCTTCCCAGGTAATTAATTAACTTTTAATTAATACCATAAAACTCTTCAATAATATTTAATTAAACCATTTAATTAAATATTATCTATTTAAGTATAACTCTTATACTTAGAACAGGCAATTTAATTAATTCTGACTCATCGAACTCACTTATGTGCGATCCTGTAGGTCCATTCCAAATTGACAATGAATAAATTAATCTCATTAATTAATCCATAAATCATTAGTGGTCTCTGGCAAGACATAATGACTACACAATTCAGAACGGAGGGTCGAATGGTGATTCAACACAATCTTCCGAGTATACTACGTAATGTCCTCTACACTGATATCCAGTTTAGCATAAGGCATGGAACCAATCATCCTTATATAGCTAAACATTTTACTTGATCTCTTAGTGACACTGAACTTAATCAAGCAAATGATAACCCTTATCATTTCTTGGGCACGGCCATGCACTTCTCAGTTCACTATCAAGCGGCCAAGATATCATCTCTCATTTAAGAGAGACTTGTAGTCCCATCACTTCACCTAACATACCTTAGCGTGACTCATAGTGTACCCAATCATACCCGTACTTGGCAACCTGTTATGGTCCCGTTAGGCATATGTCAAAGCACACTCTAATTCACCTAAGACTATGCAGTGATTTCTGGTCTAAGGATCCTCGTACGAGTACTACTCAAAAGAATCACTCATGATCTAACAGTCCATGGAGTGTTTCTTTTGGCGGATCGTTTTCATGAAATTCAATATGCACAAGAATATAATTTCATGAAACTAACTCATCAGATAAATAATCAATCAAACGACAAATGTCTTATTTACATAAATAACCCTCAAAGTTTATTTACATAAATAGCCCTCATTAGGGCATATACACCAACAAACTATACAATACAAGCATAGCTTATGTATTCTACTCCAACACCCACTACGACGAGGCACCGCCTGTGTAGGCACATCATCTGTGACCTCATGTGCAGTGTGGTGTATCTACTTGTGCTGGTGCATCAGGATTAGTAGTTTGTCGTCTAAGCTCTTCTAGTACTATCTTACTCTTGGGCTTGTGGTCTAAGATATAGTCCTCTTCTAAAAATCTAGCGTTGGTACTTACCACCACCTTCTGATCTTTAGGACTATAGAACAGACCACCTTTCGTTCCCCTAGGATATCCTACAAACAACGTTAATTCTGTTCTTGCATCTAAATTAGCCGTATCTGCCTTAAGCACATGTGCTGGGCAGCCCCAAATTCTGAGATGTCTTAGACTGGGCTTTCGCCCGTTCCACAACTCTACTGGGGTTGAAGGCATGGTTTTAGATGGTACAAGATTAAGAATATACATTGCCATTTCCAAGGCATATCCCCAGAACGAACTTGGCAAATCACTATAGCTCATCATGGACCTAACCATTTCCATAAGAGTTTGATTCCTCCTTTCTGCTACACCATTCTGCTGTGGCGTGCCAGGTGCAGACAACTGAGACTGAATTCCTACCTCAGTGAGGTAATCTCGAAATTCATGGGACAGGTACTCCCCACCATGATCTGAATGCAGTGTCTTGATACTCTTACCATGATGCTTCTCCACATCTGCCTGAAACTCTTTGAACTTGCCAAAACATTCGGACTTGTGGCGCATTAGGTAAATGTATCCGTACCTAGAGTAGTCATCCGTGAATGTCACGAAATACTTATATCCCCCTCGTGCCTGAACCATTATAGGTCCACACAAGTCAGAATGAATCAACTCTAATACTTCTTTAGCTCTATAGCCTTTTGCTTTAAAATGTCTCTTGGTCATCTTACCCTCCAAACAAGATTCGCAGGTTGCATAACTGTCAATATCTAATGAACCCAAAGGTTAATCAATTACCAACCTCTGAATCCTACTAAGGTTTATATGACCTAGCCTTAGATGCCAAAGATAGGTTTGATTCATTTCAGAAGGTCTCTTCCTCTTATTAATGTTAGATACTGAGCTATCTATTTCTATGTTTTGTGTAACAGGGGAGTTATAATTAAACACAAATAAATTGTCCACCAATGAACCAGAACAAACAAGTTTGCCATTTCTTCTAATAAAAATAGACTCATCAGAAAAAATAAACTTGTAACCGTTCTTTAAGAGTTTAGAAACCGAAATCAGGTTCTTTCTAAAACTCGGTACATAAAGACAGTTTACTAACTCTAGGTTACAATTCTCAAAATTTAACCTAACTAGTCTCACTGCTTCAACTGACACTCTTGTAGTGTCGCCCATGTAGATGTCCAGTTCGCCCTCTCTAAGCTTCCGGGTTACTTGGAACCCCTACAAAGAATTACAAACATTGTCAGTGGCGCCTGAATCCATACACCAAGTATCTGTAGGAATCACCACTAAACATGTCTCAGTAATTAGGGCAGAAACAATCGTACCTTTGAGCTTTGCACAATCCACTTTCCAATGTCCTGCCTTGCCGCATTTAAAGCACTTGCCCTTTGGCTTGCTTTTCTTCGCAACATCTGCCTTTCGGCCCAGAAGAAGAACTCGAACCCTTTACCGCGACCAAAGCTTGCTTCTTCTCATGGAAGATGCCTTCAGCCGCCACCAAATCAGTCATGAGCTCGGGCAACGTATAAACCCTTTGGTTTATATTGTAGTTGACCCGAAACTGCTCAAAACAAGAGGGTAGACTCTGGAGGATAATATCTATCTGACTCTCCGGGTCGATATTTCCTCCCAACACCTCTATTTCATTGATGTTACTGATCATGTGTAAAACATGATCTCTCACCGATCCGCCTTCAACCATTTTCGTGTTCATTAACTTCCTCATGGCTGACTGCCTAGCAGTCCTACCTTGATGCGCAAACATCTCCCTTAGGTGCGCCAACATGTCAAAGGCGAAGAGCATGTGATGAAGCTGATGTTGCAGCACATTTAACACAGAGGCCAAAATGTAGCATCGCGCCATCTCATCCTCTTTCCTCCACCTGGCATAGGCATCCCTTTCCTCTTGGGTAGAGTCCTCATCAGGCGCTTCTGGATATGCTTTGATGAGCACAAACTTGTACTGCTCAGCCGTCAGGACTATGTCCAAATTCCGACTCCAGTCGACATAATTTGTTCCAGTTAATTTGTTGTCTTTCAAGATAGCAGCTAAAGGATTGAATGGCATATCGATTTAAACTGGAAAGTAAACAAACAGTGTTTCAGTTATATATGCTAGAATTTTCGAAAACATGAAAATCTAATTAATTATTGATTTCCCTCAAAACAATAATATTAACCACCAACATCTCATCCACCGGGATTTTCGCAAGCCACGCAGTGTGGACGTTTATGCTAACCCACATTCGTTTGAGAAGAACCAAGTTCATTAACTACACTATCTGACCAACGATCTTTTGATCAATGTAGCTAATAGTTGGTGCTTTCAACCGTACAAGTAAGCACCGTAACCTCGCGGGAGGAATACTGCAGATCGTACACTAAGTGTGTGCCATTACGTGACTTCTGAGTTTGTTACCTCAGGATAGTGCGCCTCAGATGGAGAGGCTGTCGCATTTCTCCTAGTTAAACTCGCTCTAGTCATCTTACTCAGAAGCTCATAGTCTAACGATCTCGGGGCTGGACTCATCCGAATGGAGGAAGGTCCTAATGCTAACGCGCAAGCCCACCCACATCGCATATGAACCCGTAATGGTGGCCATGGGGATATAACACAACCCCTCCCACTTAGATTTCCAAATTGAGGGTTTTTTTGGTTTTAACATGCAATTAACTAACCTAAGTTATATGTAACCATAAAACCAGACATGCTTTAATTCATACATCTAAAATACAGCATAAAAATAAGCATAAAAATTAAAATAATAAATATGGGAAATAAATACGAAAAATAAATTTCCAGACTATTATGGTTTTAATTGCTTCCATCCTTTGCCTTGATCTCGTGTCCCATCACGTCACTCGATGGAGAGAGTCTTGAACTTCAAAAACCAAAAACTGGAGGAAAAACGGGCCAAAAACAGCCCGAACGGCCTGAAGGGGCCGCCCAGGCCGCAGCACGGCCCAAAGGCCGCGCGGCCCACTGCGCGCGCGGCCTTCTTCGCTCTTTTGCAGCAACAGTGTGCAGCAGCTGCTGCACGCAGCAACTGTTGCGTGTTGCTGCTGCCTGCTGCTGCCGTTTGCCTGCCGGCCAGCGCGACTGCTGCTAGCGGTTGTTGCCGGCGTCGCCTCCTGCCGCCAACTCCTCCTTCGCTTCTTCTCACGCTATTTGGTCTTCTTGCAATTCGTTCTGGGTTTTCCTAGGTTTCTTCAAATTCATGATAACCCAAAACCCACGAATCCAAGTCGCCCACCATAACGCCTTCGATTACATAAAAAACAAATTTCCTACTACAAGGCATTCTAGGAAAATTAAATAATCGAAATTACATAGAAAAAATCCTACTACAGATTTGATCTAATCCTACACAGCATCCAGCACGTGGTTATACTATTACAAACATTCATATTAAAATTAAATCCGGACATGTCCCGGAGTTTAATTAAAACCCATACAAACGTAACCATAATAGTCGGGATTCTAAACTGTTGGTGAATGTGCCCTAATGAGGGCTATTTATGTAAATATACTTTGAGGGTATTTATGTAAATAAGATATTTGTCGCTTGATTGATTGTTTATCAAATGAGTTAATTTCATGATAGTAATATCCTTGTGCATATTTAAATTCATGAAATCGATCCGCCAAAAGAAACACTCCATGGACTAATTAGATCATGAGTGATTCTTTTGAGTAGTACTGGTACTAGGATCCTTAGACTAGAAATCACTACATGGTCTTAGGTGAATTGTAGTGTGCTTTGACATACGCCTAACGGGGCTGTAACAGGTTGCCAAGTACGGGTATGATTGGGTACACTATGAGACACACTAAGGTATGTAGGTGAAGTGATGGGACTACAAATCTCTCTTAAGTGAGAGATGATATCTTGGCCACTTAATAGTGAACTGAAAAGTGCATGGCCATGCCCAAGGAATGATAGGATATCATTTGCTTGAAGGATTCAGTGTCACTAAGAGAAATGCGACACCCTCTCCATCTGAGGGTGCACTATCCTGAGGTAACAAACTCAGAAGTCATGTAATAGCACACACTTAGTGTACGATCTGTAGTATTCCTCACTCGAGGTTACGCTACTTATTTGTACGGCTGAAAGCACCGACTATTAACTACATTGATCAATAGATCGTTTGGTCAGATAGTGTTGTTAATGAACATGGCTCTTCTCAAATGAATGTGGGTTAGCATAAACGTCCACACTGTGTGGCTTGCGAGAATCCTAGTGAATGAGATGTTGATGGATTAAGATTATTGGTTTGAGGGAAATCAATAATTGTTATAATTTTCTTGTTTTCGAAATTCTATATTAGATAACTAAAATGTTGTCTGTTCAATTACAGTATTCGATATGGCATTCAACCCCTTAGCTACTATATTGAAAAACAAGTTAACTGGACCTAATTATGTCGATTGCAGTCATAACTTGGACATTGTCCTTATGGCTGAGAGCACTCCCGTGAGAGATCATGTTATTAACATGATTAGTAACATCAACAAGGTTGAGGTAGTGGGATGCGAAATCATTGGTGAAACCAAAGTTGATATTGTCCTCCAGAGCTTGTCTCAGAGCTATGAGCAGATTCGGTTGAAATACAACATAAGTAAGATGTTGTGTACTTCATTCGAGCTCTTGGTAGAGTTGTGGCGGCTAAAAGTCTTCTTCAAGAGAAGAAGTGAGCTTTAGTCACATGCGAAGCTTCAGAATCTTCTTCTGAGTCTGAGGCTAGAAAGAAAAAGATAAAGCTCGAGGGAATAGCTCAAAAGGCGCATATTGTGCCTAAGCCAGATATTACAAAGAAGAAGTTGAAAGACAAGTGCTTCAAGTGCAATAAGATGGGGCATTGGAAATCGGATTATCCAAAGCTTATAAGTACAATAGTTTCTGCCTTAATTACTGAGACATGTTTAGCGGCGATTCCCACAGATACTTGGTGTGTGGATTCATGTGCCACTGACCAGGTTTGTAATTCTTTGCAAGGGTTCCAAGTAACCCGGTAGCTTAGAGAAGGCGAATTGGATATCTACTTGGGTGACACTACAAGAGTGTCAGTAGAAGCAGTGAGAGTAGTTACTCTGAATTTTGAGAACTCTAGTTTAGAGTTAGTTAATTGTCTTTTTGTACCGAGTTTTAGAAATAACCTTATTTCGGTTTCTAAACTCTTAAAGAACGGTTATAAGTTTGTTTTTTCTGATTAGTCTGTATTTATTAGAAGAAATGGAAAAATTATTTGTTCTGGTTCATTGGCTGACGATTTGTTTGTGGTTAACTCTAATTCCCCTGTTGCGCAAAACATAGAAACAGATAGCTCTTTATCTAACATTAATAAGAGAAAGAAACCTTCTGAAATGAATCAAACCTATCTTTGGCATCTCAGGCTAGGTCATATAAACCTTAGTAGGATTCGTAGGTTGGTCAATGATGGACCTTTAGGTTCATTAAAGATTGACAGTTATGCAACCTACGAATCTTGCTTGAAAGGTAAGATGACCAAAAGACCTTTTAAAGCAAAAGGTTATAGAGCTAAGGAAGTATTAGAATTCATTCATTCTAACTTGTGTGGACCAATGATGGTCCAGGCACGAGGTGGATTTGAGTATTTCATGACGTTCACGGATAACTACTCAAGGTACTGTACATTTACCTAATGCGTCACAAGTCTGAATGTTTTGGCAAGTTCAAAGAGTTTCGGACAGATGTGGAGAAGCATCATGGTAAGAGTATCAAGATACTGCGATCAGATTGTGGTGGGGAGTATCTTCCTATGAATTTCGAGAATACCTCAGTGAGGTCATAATTCAGTCTCAGTTGTCTGCACCTGGCACACCACAGCACAACGGTGTAGCAGAAAGAAGGAATCGAACTCTCATGGAAATGGTTAGGTCGATGATGAGCTATAGTGATTTGCCAAGTTCGTTATGGGGGTATGCCTTGGAAACAGCGATGTATATTCTTAATCTTGTACCATCTAAAACCGTGCCTTCAACCCCAGTAGAGTTGTGGAACGGGCGCAAGCCCAGTCTAAGACATCTCAGAGTTTGGGGTTGCCCAGCACATGTGCTCAAGGCAGATGTGGCTAAGTTAGATGTGAGAACTGAATTAATGCTGTTTGTAGGATATCCCAGGGGAACGAAGGGTTGTCTGTTTTATAGTCCTAAATATCAGAAGGTGGTGGTTAGTACTAACGCTAGATTTTTAGAAGAGGACTATATCTTAGATCACAAACCCAAGAGTAAGATATTACTAGAAGAGCTTAGGTGACAAACTATTAATCCTGATGCACCGGCACAAGTAGATACACCACACACTGCACAAGAGATCACAGATGATGCGCCTACACAGGTGGTGCCTCGTCGTAGTGGGAGGGTTTTGAGATAGCTGACAGGTTCATTGGCGTGGGAGAGGCCTCATACCTAGTCCTAGGCGCGCTTGAACCTGACCCGGTTAACTACAATGATTATTTAAAAGTGTAACTGTTACACTTTGGTAAATAATGATTAATTAAACATTTTAATTAAGTGTTATTGAAAATTCTATGGTATTAATTAAAAGTTAAATAAGTACCTAGGAGTTATTGGGATAGACTGATAAGTAAAGGGACCAAAATTGTAATTTTGGAACCTCTTGACTCGTCAACCTGATCTATGGGTTATTAGGGTTGATCCATGGGTTGCTAGAGTCCAAGTCAAGTTAATATTCTATAGAATATTACGTGACTGATTTTGGGAAGAACCTCTATTATTCATTTTTCTCTCTATACGTGAGACGTAATAGAAGAACAGCACAGAAAATCCCAAAAATCTTATTGCATGTGTGAGGGCTAGCACCCATTATGTGAAGAATCTCAGTGCTTGAGAGTAGAGAGAATCTTCAAGGAATAATCTTGTGGTGATCAACCAAAGCAAAAACCAGGATTCAGATTATCGATCAAGAATTAAGCTTCAAGAGTAAGAATTTACAAGTTTTGAAAACTCGATCCAACATAACATTAAAAGTTAAATAGGCATGATGATTCACAAATCATAAGCTTTCGCTGCAAAAATCAAAAATCGTGCCTGTCGATCCCCAATACGTTTATATAAGAATCAAGTTGAGTCCTTGAAGATTGTCTTTCTTGAGTGCCCTTTTGTGGGTTCTGTTTGGTCTTTTTGGCAGCCTTTTTTTTTTTATTTGGCCATATGTTTTCCAAGCACTCTTATGGTGGCACAAGGCTAGGTATTCTTAAGTTTTAGCTCAGCTCCAGAAGCTTGTCTCGAGTTGGATTTTATGGGAGATTTGGAAAGTAAGGGACCGGGTAGTATATTATATGAGTGGAGTTTGTTTGGAGAGGTTTTTTATCTCCAGAATTTCGCATGCTATTGCTGAATCCTTGATCTCTATTTGGCCAATAGCTTTGAATATGATGGAAATCGACCTGATTGGGGATTCTTTTAAGGTAAAGTTGTGCGCTCATCTTCATAAGAGTGTTCAAAGGTAGTTTGGCAAAAGAGAGATTTGGCATCTTGGATTCTGAACACAGATGGAGCTTTTGCTCGAAATGGCGTGGTTGGTTGGGGTTTTCTCCTTCTGATGGGTAGTGGCGGTTTGTTCATGCTGAGGCAGGATTTTTGAATAATGGTTCGGTCATACAGGCGAAGGTAATGGCGATTTTGAAAGGTGCAAGGTACTGCAAGGGGTTGTATTTACATGGTCTACAGATTGTGACGGATAATTTACTGGTGGTTTGTATGTTATCGAGTGATTTATCTTTTGCATGGCGTCATCTTGCAGCCTTAACAGAGTTAAAAGGTATCATAGAGGAACTGCAGGAATCCATAGTGCATATTTACCGGGAGGGTAACGCCTTGTCAGACTTTCTAGCGGCCTTGGGATTAAAGGTTTTGCATTGTAAATTTGATTTGCTTCACGACTTACCTCCACGTCTTAGAGGTCTCATTGCTCTTGATGCTCAGGGAGTTTCAAATTTGAGACTAGTTCCACGGTAGAAGATGATGACATTGTCCACTATGCCTTATTCTTTATTTAAATTTTTAATGACAGTGTAATCAAAATCCCCGATCTATTTTGCCTGCTGGGACTTACGAGATTATTTCTTTTAAAAAAAAAGTATTTCTTTGAAGAAACTAGAATATAGTCCAAGGGTCAATTATATGTTTCTACATTTCGAATAAAACATTTCCCCTCTCTTCTCAAAATTGTATTCTTATTGTTGAGTGATGCTCTTTAAATGATGTAATAAATAAAATAGTGCAAGAGGATAAGATCTTATAAAGTAAAAAAGTATACATAGCATTTAGCATTATATTCGAATTTTTCGAATAGAAAAACAAGTTGACATACACTTAGTGATGAGAAGCCTAAAGTTTTCACTTTCCAGGTACAAAGTTGGTAGCATAGGCCCAAGCATTGTTGGTGGCTGGATCAGCCAAATGATCGAGCAGATTTTCAATTGGGCCTTTTCCAGTAACGATGGCTTGAACAAAGAATCCAAACATTGAGAACATGGCCAATCTTCCATTCTTGAGCTCTTTGACCTTCAACTCAGCGAATGCCTCAGGGTCATCAGCCAAACCCAAGGGGTCGAAAGCCCCACCTGGATAAACCTTGTCTAGTCCTTCACCAAGTGGACCTCCACCTACTCTGTAACCTTCAATCAAGCCCATGAGAACTACTTGGCTGGCCCAGATAGCAAGGATACTTTGGGCATGGATGAGGTTTGGGTTACCAAGATAGTCAAGTCCGCCTTCAGAGAAGATTTGTGATCCGGCCTTGAACCAAACAGCCTCACCGAATTTGACTCCATTCTTTGAGAGGATTTCGGGGAAGACGCAGCCTAAAGCGCCAAGCATAGCCCAACGGCTGTGGATCACTTCAAGCTCCCTATTCTTGGCGAATGTCTCTGGATCAGCTGAAAGGCCAGCAGTGTCCCAACCATAATCACCGGGGAATTCACCGGTAAGGTATGACGGAGTTTGTTCAGAGAATGGGCCCAAATACTTTGGTCTGTCAGGTCCATACCTATGGTACAGTAAAAGGTTTGAATACATGGCTTAACACAATAAATGTAAAGGATAATTAAAAGATAAAAACAACGACTTAGCGATGAGCACTGACCAGATGCTCTGGGGAGCACTTTTGACGGTTCGTCTCATGGTGAAGCGGCCATTGCCGAAACTACTAACCTTCCTCACGAGCTCATTCTGGGGCTTCAGAGCTGCCTGCCCTGCAAATGCAGATTGTTGGAGACCGGAAGTTGCCATATCAATTAACTTGTTAGTTTGGATAGTGAAAACTTTGACGAGCTCTTTGAGTTCTTCGTAGTGGGTTCTTGTAGCTTGAGCTGGAACCTGAAGAATATATAGAGTGATTATGTATGTTGGATTAAGAGAGGATAATTAAGGATATCTACAACTCAGCAGCATCTGATTGGTTCAAATGTCTTTGATTTGGATTTCGTCCGATTTTCTGCGGCTACACAGAGGCTGCGGTTTTGCCATCTGGATGTAAAAAATCTGCAACCCAAGATTT
Organism: Knoxia roxburghii; assembly: GCA_030378225.1. Lineage (NCBI taxonomy): Eukaryota > Viridiplantae > Streptophyta > Magnoliopsida > Gentianales > Rubiaceae > Knoxia > Knoxia roxburghii. The sequence continues at coordinate 33,964,297 of CM059415.1, read as the reverse complement.
TTGGTGGGGTGCAGGATGCTCTATTATTCTCTTTAAGCCACAAAAATATTTCTTCTTTTTCTTTGGGGTTTTGTTTTTCTGGCTGAATTACATTTTATTTTCTAAAATTTTATCAAAATATGAAAATTCTCTTAAAGTTTTAAAAATTACAAAAATTCTCATGTAATAATCTCTTTTCGCCACATAAACAGATGATGTCATTTAATTTATTAAGTAAACAGATAATAATATCAATTATAAGAAAAAAAATAAAAATTATGAGGTGAAATAGTATTTCGAATTTTCAGTTGTAATAGTTTTTTTTATAATTTCATTTTTTTACTTTTTCACATTATAATTTTTATTTTTTCTTATAATTCATAAGAATATTATTGTACATTTACTTAATAAATTGAATAACATCATCTGTTGAATAGGTAAAAAGAGGCCATCAGATAATACAAAGGGATTTTTATAATTTTTAGAAACCTTAGGAAAATTTTCATATTTTAACTAAATTTTAGGGAGTAAAATGTAATTCAACCTTTTTTTTTTTTTTTTTTTTTTTTTTTTTTTTTTTTTTTTGGATCATGAGAAAAAACTAGTACGTACTTGTATTATTATAAATTTTCAAGGTGCCGAAGTTTTATTTTTCTCTTTTATACTTTGGTAGAATTAAATTTTTATTACCATTATTATTATTATTATTGTTCAAAATTAAAACTTTGAGATTTTAAATAACTAATATCATTTATTTTACAAACGAGATGATGACCCCCTAACAAACTATACCAATATTATAATTTTTGTACCGGTTTGAATTATATTATTTTGAACTGCTGCTGATTTTTGTTGAGCCAACGTTTTAGCTTTTTTTGTTTTCTTTTTCGAAAAAGCAAAATAGTAAGTAGACAAAATTTGCCGAAGGAGATATTGGTATTTTTACGAAATTTAAAGTGAGGTAAAAATTTGACTCTCCAATCTTTTATGCAAACTTGAGCTGCTAAAAATACAGGGAAAATTGTACTACCATCAGACTGCTAAAAATCCAGATATATTTTCCTAATATCAGACTGATTGAATCGCTTATCTCTAACTCTATCTGTACAAAAAATATCTAAGCATATACATTATTCTACAGAGAAACTACAACAACCCAAACGCTAGCCTCATCATGTTGGCAGAAATTGCACATGTCCAGCAAGTTTCTTCTCAATCAGACCGGACACTAGGATTGTAGTCATCTTTTACTGTGTGAACTAAGCTTCAGGGAGAAAAAATAAATATGATAATTTCCAGTTTCATGAGACATTCTGTTCCCCCATTGATGTATTCACCAGCAGTAGGCAAGCTATTACATTACATGATCAAAGTAGCAGTAAGAGTGACCAGACAACCAACCTCGACCAAGTTGATTTTTCCTCCTGGGCAAAAATGACAGGAACAAAATGATTTTACCGAATATTTCTAAAAAATAAACCAACAAAAACAAATACATACACAGAGGAGGGGGGAAAAGACTAATTGAAGCAAATTACCTCTAATTGCAAACGTGTAACAAGGATTTTGTCAATGCACACAGCAGCAACAAGGGTGGATCATTAATCTGACAAGTATTCAATGCCATACAAAGCTACCAAAATGCATTTCCACAAATCAGCAGGATCATCCCAACTGCATCAACCACGCTCAAAAAAAGTGTGCCACTGCTGAATAAAGCTGTCCTTCTTCAAATGGTTTAGATACATAACCATCCATTCCACAATTCACGCACTTAGCATTAGTAGCTTGACTTACATCAGCTGTCATTGCCAATATTGGAGTGTGCCAATCAGAAATGTTGGCCGACATACTACAAGCCAACTCACCACAATCATTTATTTCCTCATTATATCTCTTCTCAAGCTCACGGATCCGTTCAGTCGCTTCAAACCTACAAAAGAACCACGAATGTGAACACTGGATTTACACATAAAATAAACGAAGATGAAACAAGGTAGGTCAATTACCCATCCATTAAAGGCATTTGGAGATCCATAAAGCAAGCATCAAAGGTATGAGGTGGTTTAAGCCGCTCCATAGCAGCCATTCCATTCTCTACACAGCTCACAATTGCTCCATATTTCTTCAGAGCAGCTTCTGCAACTCTTCTGTTCACAACATTATCATCTACAACCAATATGTGTTTGTCTGTAAGCAGATTTCCAAGAGTTGGTGGTTTCACCCTTCTTGCAAACCTATTCCTTCCAAATCCGGTCACTTCTTGGAGGGACAAACTTAATGTGCTCAACCTAAGTGGCTTTGTTAGCACGAAATCAACTAAACCAGCTGACTTCAATTCTGTCCGCTCAGAAGAACTCAGGCTAGTTGCCAGTAAAAATATCTTTAACACTGAATTCCTCTTCAAATCTGGGAGCAGACTAATAATTGCAAAGTATCCTTCATTTGCCCAATCATCCTTGTCAATGAAAATCATAGCTAATTGCTCTAATGCACTGTAGAAAAACAAATGAACTTTCAGCAAATCAACAAAAAAATAGCTGGACTCATATTTAAGAATAATGCATCTATACTGGATAGTTGATTCTCAACTTGAATAGATATAAACATTTGGAGATTACAAGTGCCATACATTAGTAAATGATCTATTTCAAATTAGTTGTAGTTGCTGAAATTTCACATGCAAATCCTACACTACCGGCCTATAGATACATAGTATATAACGTCACGGCATCTTGGAGTCACATCAAGGCTAACATGTTACACAAAAATGCCATACGCCAAAATTGAATTGCAACTTTGAGGTTCAAAACCAGAACCTCAGCCGCCCCAATGCCATCCCATATTTATTACCAATGGAACAAAGTGAAAGAAAGGTACCTCATTTTGACATAAGAAGCAATGTAAGAGCAAGCAGAATCTACTCCAGAAACTACATCAACCCTTATTCCCAATCTTTTAAGATGGTATCTTGTAACCTCTGCTCTAATACTTTTCTCATCAACAACCAGGGCTTTCAATCCCTGGAATTCCTCACAAACAACTGGATCATGCAGCTGCAAACTAGTTATACTGACTGAAGCGTTTTCTGCTTTCCTAAATGCTACAGTGAATGAAAAGGTACTGCCAGTGCCCCGTTCACTTTCAAAACCAATTTCTCCACCCATAAGATCCACTAATCGTTTACTAATGCTCAGGCCTATTCCTGTCCCTCCATGTGTACGAGATGTGGAACTATCAGCCTGCATAAAGGGGGTGAAAATGCGGTCTTGTGCTTCAAGAGGAATTCCCTCACCAGTATCTTCAACAGTCACTAACAATTTGATAATACTTTGAGCTTCTTCTCCCGTGCTGCATAGATTTTTAAATTTCAACCAACTCTTCCATCTGTCCACGACAGGAAACCCACTCAATGTATTGATAGGAGCTATGAGACCATCCTGAGCCTGAGTTAACCTTTGTCTAAGAATTTCATCCCTTACAGTTAGAGGGCAACTAACTTCATTAGCTAAATGCACAGTCACAAATATGTGTCCCTTTTCTTTGTCTTTTGTAAACTGGAACACAGAAAGCATACAATTTTCATCAGCTTGTGAGCAAAAACCAATGAATACAGATCAATTTAATTGCACAAGTTCTTCTGCAGAGAGTAACAGAAACACAACTCAGCTTTCTGAATTTGTACATTAAAGCGAAAAGAAAAATGATGGGTTTTTCTAGTGGGACACGTTCATAGAATAATAATAAAAGCCACGACATGAGCAGCCTCGCCAAAGGCTTTTAACCAGTTCACAAATACACTATTGAAATTTATCTTCAGTTTGTTTAAAGCATATTCATTTCCAGGATACTAGAAGTTTCATGTAGGCGGACTCAATGCTGAACCAGGATTTTACAGTCACAAGGTCACAATTTTTATCCGCCTTTGAGAAATATCAAAGACCCCAACCAACCAAACTTAAGGAAATGACTAAAAACAGGTTTAAGCCAAAAAAAAAAAAAAAAAAAAGTCAAAACCCTTTTTAGTCATTTCCTGTATCAATTTTTAGTCATTTCCTCAAGTTTAGTTGGTTGTAGGGGATCTTTGATATTTTCCAAACCCAAGTGTTTGATTTATAAGTAAAGTTCAGGGGTTTTTTTGATATTATCCCAATAATAAATCAACCCTAAATTAAACAATCATAAATAAATCAAAGAAATATACAAATTTTAACATCATAACTTGATAGTCAAAATTCTAATAGTAAAATAAACTTTGAAAATATTTAAATAAAAGTCAAAAAGGGAAAAAGAAAAGAATTAATTTGCGTGAAAGAGGAAAATAACCAATGGGAAAAAATTGGTTGCTTAGTTTTACAAAAGTTAAACTATACATGATTCATACCACTTCCTGAGGATGCATTTCATTTGACATTCAGCATGATTGTATATATATATCAACATAAATTGCCCATTTGAGACAAGCCATATTCGGTTCGAAAACAGTAATGGTCAAAGTTCAAACACTGACAAGTACATTACCATTTTAACAGACTTACTCTACCTTTCCCTAAGCTGCATTTTCAAAATGAAAAAGTCAAAAACAGTAGTTTCTTTATCCTACCATCAATTCTACCGAAAAATGCAAATGTCAATGAAACTAACCAAACCTTAATTGAGTTTCCAACAAGGTTCAATATAATCTGCCGAAATCTTCCAGGGTCTCCAATAACTACTTGTGGCACCTGGTCAGAGACATATACAGCCAGCTACAGAAAAGACGAGAAAAAAGATGTTACGTCTTTACGAGAAAAGGGTAATGATTATAACCACAAAGCTAAAACCAACCTCAATTTCTTTTTCATGAGATTTTCCAGACAAAAGAGATAATACTTTATCTAGATCAGCGCGAAGATCAAAAGGTGCAGATTCTAGCTCCAGCCTCCCTGATTCAATCTTAGCCTGATCCAAAACCTCATTTATCAATGCTATTAAATCTCTCCCACTAGCGTGAGCAGTCTCTGCATAATCCCTTTGGTTGTCATCTAAGTTTGTATCCATTAGCATCTTAAGCATACCTGAAAGGAGTTCCAGTTTGTGTCAGTCAGTGATCAAACAGCTGATAGATAAGCTTTAATCACGAATTCATTGAATTACCTAGCACACCATTCATTGGTGTTCTGATTTCATGAGAGACTGTAGCAAGAAACTACATAGAGAAAAGAAAAATGTAAAGGATAGGTCATGATAAACTGTAATGCAAAGGGATTGAACTATGGAAACATTTTTCACTCAGAAAACCTGTGATTTTGCAACATCTGCAGCCTCAGCACGATGTTTGAGCTCCATCATCTTGCGGTAGTCATCCTCCACCTTATCAATTCGGTTTAGGGCAGCATGGAAGATATGACCTAAAAGTAAAGTAATAACAAGGGCTCCAGCAGATGATGTTATAGCGGTCCAGGGTAATGGGGGTTTTTGTTTAAACCTGTGGCCAGAGGCAGGAAAACTCAGACAAGAAGTATATTGTAAAATAGCCAGCAGAGTCATAATCGTAAAGTTAAAATAATAACCTGCAATGCATCTCGTGCTTTCTAGCTGGATCTCCAAAATCAAGATTACTTCTGCGAAGCAGTCCTGTTTCGATTACATCTTCACCATACATCTTAATTGGCACAGACTTGTTTGTCGTATCATAAACATTTACAACAATCGTTTGTTTACTAGCTAGCTGCTGCAGAAGCTTCTCAACCAGTGAAGGGACATCATATGAAGCACCTAGGTACCTTCATGAGAAATGGACACCAACACGAGGAAATGGAACATTTTAGACAACAGCAACATAAAGATCACAACAGATGATCTCATCATTAAACTATTATGACTGATTTCACTCACCCAACAGTAGCATTGATACGCTGCTGCGGCGTGGCATCAGGAGGTAGATCAGCATCATAAACAGCAAATGTGAGCACAACTCCTAAGTGATTGGATTTCAATAACTTGAAGGGTGATGTTAAGACTCCCTTTCCAGATGCCCTTGCTCGCAAAATGTTTTCACGGTCTTCCTGAATAGAATGACAGGAAGAATACTTCAATACAAAGCCTGAAACCAAACTATTTAAACATATCTAGCAGGAAACTAATAGGATTATGCATGCAAGGACATGCACACGCGCACTTCCAGAGATGTAAATTACAGCCCACTAATTTGAGACAACCAAACATAGATGGATCGTCTAAAAAATATTTGGGAATTGGCTAGTCTTCAATCAATCTGAATAGCATATGTTACTCTTTTCTCCCAATGTAATAGAAATGACCAAATGAACTTTCTTTTTAGTATGGAAGTTTGGTTTTACTTTTAAGCAGCATAAACATGACCATCACAGTTTTCTAAGAAAGCAATATGTTCCTTGTCCGACTCTGGCATGTCAAAACTACCCTATCAGTGGGCACAGATGTATTTACAAATGGTACAGGAAAACAAGACCTGATGAGAAACTAATTCAATATCATAGGTAACCAATTCCAGATAACAACATTCATGAGGGTTATTCAAGAACAAAGCCACAAGTCAGTCCAACAAGCTAAAAGGCTTCAACATCTTCTAACAAAAACCACATTTAAATGAGTTTTGTATTTTTGAATATCCAGTTAACATCAAAAAGGTTGACAATGGAAGATCCAATTGGCACTGAACGATGCCAGCATCTTTTCATTCTTTGTCTTCCAAAATAACATCTAGACTCTCATTCCTTCTTGGTTGTGACAACTTGGCAGCCAAGGCCAAATCAGTTAATATAATTTTCTCTTTAAAATAAAGGGGAAAGAGAAAAAATTCCTAAGATAGGCAGAAAACGATGGCAACAAATTTGGATACCCCATCGAAAAGCAAGTAGTCACAACTTGGGAGAACTGAATTTCACTTCTTCCACCGCCAAAAACTAACAAACAAAATAAACACAAAAGGAGTAATTTGCTTACTTATTTGAGCTTCACATGCCCTAGAAGTAACGTTTCAACGAAAGTTACAAAACTTTACAATTGTTAGGAAAGTTTGACAGAGGATCACCAGGGGAAGAAAATCTATGCATACATTTTTTAAGAAATTCAGCTTCTTTTTCTTTGATCCCAATAAAAAGCCTACTCTACCTTTGTTTCTGGACCCAACACTCGCACACACACACACATATTCTGTGCTTTATAAATTTTCTAAAATTCTAAAATAAAAGATGTAATAGACTTTCAAGAAACATTTTAAATATTTTTCTCATTCTTATCCTTTTAACTATATTTATTAAGAGGAAGTACCGTGAGGATGGTAGAATATAAGGTGGATGGAGATTATGGTCAGTTAAGTAACTTCAAAGGCTTAATTAAGGTTTCATTAATCTAAGTAAAATCTCTAAAATGTCTTCTACAATGGAACAGAGGTATTACACGTTTAGTACACGGTACATGGAAATTTTATACATAGGAGATGTATTGCATGTTTGCAACAAATATTTCATGTTCTAAATCATATGTAATTATGATTATGTTAATGAACAATAAATGAATATCATATCAAAGTCATGATTGTGTTAGTCGAATCAATATTTATGAGTTGAAAGTGAATAAATACACGTACTAGTGGGTGAATATATTAATAAATGAACACGTGACTATTCATTTTTTTAAAAAAGTGAATATTGTGTATGTTGAAAATGAATATTAAAGTTATGATTAATATTATTCTGTGTAAGTGTTAAGAAAATGGGAAAAAAAATGAAAAGGTAAGGAAAAAATTGGAAAATAAGAAAAGAATAGCAGAAAATTAAATTGAGAAAAGATGGGAAAAAATAAAAAAGCACACAAGTACTGGAAGGGAAAAAAAATAGGAAAGAACCACGTCTAAAGAATGCATGTTACATGGGGTTGTACAACATGACGAGGCAAATAATATTGTAGTACTAAAACTACATGCTCATAGCAATTTTCAGCCAATTGTGAAAAGCACTTTAATACCCCCTGAATGTCCCTTGTCAAAAGCATATCTGCAATACTACCATATAACAACTGACATAACGAATGCAATCTATTAATTTCTCTTTCGGGCGTTTGGATAGTGGATTCTGGAATCTAGGAATGGTATCACAGTGAAAGTCGTGTTTGGATGAAAGGTTTAAAAATGAAAATCTTTCTTTCTCTTCTTCCATCACTAGTTTCTCCATCTCCAGTTTCTCTTATTTCTGTCTCTTTCATTACCTGCTCTTTCTTCCCCAATTCGTTTGGAATTCTTGGAATTGAATTGGTTCTTGTAGAATTAAAGCAGACCAATTTAGGGGACTAAATAATCCAGCATTCAATAATTGTCTAATACGGTACTAAATAACCATAACTTAAAAATTTATCAAAAGCGTTGAGTGAGGTAATAATCATAAAGGAATGGTACCTTCCCAGACATCATGTCTATTGAAACAATATGGGAGACAGTTTTCTGGGTGAAGATAACAGGCGCATATTCTTCTTGGATGGGTGAAGGCTCCAAGTTTTCAGGTACAAGATCTTGGGATAAAGTTTGATCCTCAGTCTCCATTTTTTTAATTATCCAACCTTGCTGCTTCTCAAGCTGCTCCCTCATTGAGTGAAGAACCCTTAAAGCATAGGCAACACCACTGGTAAGTGGTCTCTCGAAAGCTGTTTTCTCAGTATAATCTTCAAATGTTTTCTGGAAAATGCAGAGGGTGTACTTTTTCATGGATGGACATCACATAACTTTCTTATTTTCCAAAGCTGTGTTCAGCTGTGATAGCTACAGCTTAAAGAGCTTAAGAATTTGTAAAAGAAATCAAGAAAATGGAAATCATACCTGATCTAAGACTGAAGGCGCTTTTTCATGGTAAAATGAAGATACAAGAATAGCCAAAGCATGAACATGGTTCATGCTGACATTAAATTGATCTTGTAGCATTCGAGCCCTTTCATCACACATGCTTGTTAGTGTCTCTTTGTTCTTCGACCAGTGATCTTCACTTAAGTACCAAAACAGCCATATGGATGCAAATATGCCTGCCCAGACAGAGATTAAAAGAAATGTTCTTCTCCAATTTCCAGTACTTCTTGATGAACTTCGAGTAGGCGGTTGATGTGGCAGCTGCAGTAGTTTGGGTTGTTGATTCAATGCCTGTTGTGGAACCAGGTTCTCCTTTTGATTTCTCCAGAGTTTCAGTTGTAACTTGAATATTTGCCAGCTCAATGCAATTCCAATGAGAACCCACAGCCAGCATATTTTCACTGAGCAGACTAAGACACTCGCAGAGTGATTTATTGCGGCCTTCCCTTGAGGCATCGTTTGTAAGATTTTCTATACAAGGCAAAAACAGCAACTTCAAAATAAAACATTAAGAAAATAACTCTCTGGACCATCCCACAGCAATACATTCCCTATCAAGAGGAAAGACATTCATGATGTCACATGGCATGTAGGAGAAATGGAAGTGATATTTCAAACTCATTTCAACACTATGCCTGGAGTTTTAGTTATTCAGTTGCTGCCAAGGTCTTAGCAGCGCAAGCATTTCAAATGAGTTGTTTTCATGCGCTATTCTATAATATATGCAGTAAAAGACAGTCTTGGAAGAATGAAAAAATGAAGCAACTTCGCAGATGTGTTTGCCATCATATGGGCATCAGAAAACGTTTAAAAAACAGAAAAAGTGCTGAAAGGCTCCACCTCATTAGAGCATTGATGACCTTGATAAACTGATGAAGAAAAAGACCATATTTTGAATGCAGAACTTTGTTTCAGTAACAGTAAGTCAGGATACTCGGGAATGTTGTCATCACGAAGCGGGCACTGACCAACAGTTCTATGATTTTCTTCAACTAAATGATGCCATTCTTCAGCCATGCCACTTGCTGAACTTAGGAACTTTAAAGAACATGTTATGCTATTACTAGACATTTGATGTCCATATTGTTTGCTACATGTCATCGACGAGATCTGAAATGCAAATATAAGCAACTTAATGCATCTTGAAACTAATATATACAGCTGCAAACAATAATAAGAGACAAGTGCACATTGGTAAGCAAATTATGTGAAAAAACGAAAAAGTAAAAGGTTCACATGAGTTCTGAGACTGTCATTTCTGAACAAACAATCCAACCTAAACCTCACAAAGCAACCTTTATTAAGAAAAGTCAATATTACTCAATCCACAATAACAGGAAACAAAAGGCATTATAAATTCTAATGGATGATGATGTGATTTCAGAACTTTCTATTATTACTTTTTCATTTGGTAGGCCTTATATCTCAAATCTCAAGGGAGTTCATGCCACCAAAATTATCACTCCACATGAAAGTTAAGTTTTTGTACATAACATAAAATAAAACCTCTGTAGTTAAACTTAGTTTTGCTACAATCAAATTGAATAACAGAGAAATTTCTAAACTAAGCCTTCAAATTAGGTTACCAACATAGTGGAATCGCTAACATAATTTAATTTTGTGATCTATATCCAAAGTAAGCTGTTCATTAACACAAAACCTAGAGCAAATGACAAGGATCAGTTAGGAAATGGACCAAATGAAACTGAATGCTGTTCCAATTCCTTGATGACATAATAATCACAGATGAAAGCTCTTACCACAGTGATGCTTAGATCTTTTATTCATTGGAAAACCCTGGCACATGCCTCAAGAATAAAATAAAGCATGAAGAATACTTAAACGACCTACATTTGTACACTCAACAAGTCCAAAATGGCAATTAGAACTCAGCATTTATTAGATTCTACAACATCTTCAAGAAACTCGGGACAGGAAGATATACCAAACGGAATTACCCAAACATGAAGTTTATCGAGGCAAAAAAACACCGCACCTCGTCCGTCTCTAATGAAGAAGCAAAATAATGAATCTGTTCCAGGCTGACATTGAAGTGTTTGAGTAAGAATTGAACTTTTTCCACATTGAATGCTGGAGTCTCCATCTCCCCGCGAAATTTGCCTTCAAGAATACTACCAAGGAGACAAACAAGCCCAATAATAGCGCACAGAAGTATCAAACAGACAATCTGTCTCATCCATTTCCAATCATTGGTTCCTCCACCAAAAGAATCTCTTCCCTTTTTTAGTTTCAAATTCATGGGGAAGGTACCATTAAATCCTGAGAGCTTGCAGTTCAAGGACATAATCACCACAACGCATCTACATATCTTCAAAGAAAGACTTGAGAGCTTTAAAGCAACCTCATAAACAGCTGAAAAAATCATCCAAATCCACGCTATACTTTGAAAAGAGTCCACCGTTAACCTCCTACTTGGAACGAACCAATGTCAGACAAGAATTCAACTGAAGCCTAACAAATTTCGTCAAATCTACTGATTCTTTCCGCTAACTCAACTTCGGAAACTCCATCAAAACAGGCTTCTTGAGGAAACAAACCACCCCCCCCCCCCCCCCCAGCTCAAAAGACCAAGAAAACTCCAAGGTGCGTTGCAGAATCTTCCACAAAAAGGCTCCAAACTTACCACGCTCTGCAGCCTCTGAAATAGCAGTGCCCCAGCTTCAACTTTGTTTTAACTGTCTTTATCTCAGAAGATGCAGCAAAATTCCATCAAACTCCTACCACTTTTGGATAACAATAGAAAGAAGGACAATAATTGCCAAGGAATAAACTGGCTAAAACCCAGATGTTACTTTGGTAAACTGGGTGAAATGATTGATATGTAACGGGGAAAGACCTGCCCAATTTACACTATATTCAGCTTCACTCCACTTCAAGAATAACTCTGTGGGACAGTAAAAGCAGAACATGAGAAAGAAGAATCAAATATTCAAGATTTTATCAAAGAAAATTCATTTATCATGAGAAACTGGATAAAGCGGCTTCTGAATAATACCAAATGCAATCAATTATCAAAATGAAGGATGAAAAGGATGCTGTTTATTTTCCCTCTTTAACTTTTTTTGTGTTCAGCATATGCTGTTCAGGTTGGGTACATCATTATCTCATCATAGAAAAAATTAAACAAAAAAAACAAAATTTACAGTCAGCTTTAAAGCTTACTGCTACGAATATAACAATACTTTGAGAATAACAAAAATAATATACAACAATATCATTGTTTATGAATTGGTTTCAGCCATTATTGATAGTAAAGTTTTGTATTTCTTCTCGGTTTCTATTGTTTTCAGATCGATTTGAAAGAGACAATTACTAATCTTTTTTAATCCAACATGTCATTTTCTCACAATGCCTCAAACAAATACAAGTTGGAAAGTATGAATGAGTTTACTTTACCATATTATTATTTTGACCAAGAATTTGACTAAGAATTAGAGTGTGCATTCACCAAGAAACAGGGATATTATGACACTTTTATGAATGGAATAAAAAGTAAAAATTGAGTTACAAAATATAATGTGTTTATTATTATTATTATTATTATTGTTATTATTATTAGTATTATTTATCTTCCTCTAATTATTAAATGTTTCTTATTCTTCTTTTCGTCGCACATCCCTTCTCTCTCTTCTTCTTGTCAATTGGTACGAGTATAAATGATTTGGCCAAAACTATCGAAATTGGTCAAACCCATCAATTTTGGTTGATTTAACTTAATTTAAATTATATATATTTTTTATTGGTTTGCAAATTTTCAAATCGGAGGGATCGTTTGGCCCAACGATTTTAGTGGTGAAATCGACCATTTTCGCAGGACCAACCGGATATACATTTTTTATATATTTTTATATTTATTATATAATATAATAATATAATAAGTCTGAATGAGAAGTGAGTAACTAACTATGTATTTCACTTATTCTTAATAATGTCGTTACACATCTGTGTTCTTGAGTTGGATTAGTAATCCTATGTTCAATATGTATTAGTGCCACCAGTAGTTGGAGTAAGCTAATGAAAGTAAAGCCGAACCATATTGTTGAGGTCCCAGGACAACATTCTGGTACGACATTGAGCATAGCTTACTAATTCGAGACTCAACAAGGTCAGATATGCATCACTATTGGTAAGAATAACTGAAATTATTATCTAGAAATTCATGGAATCAGAAGGTGATGAGCCAGTAACGGAATAAGTTTACATTAAGGAGTTCTAGTATTTTAAAACACTTATCTTCCTTCATTCACTACTTCTGTCATTTGTTAGTTGATTAAATGTCTTAAAATTTTAGAAAATTTTCAAAAATTTTTTTAGAAACTTCTTCAAGTAGGTCTTTAAATGTCATTCTTCTTTAAAAAGAAATAAAATTTAAAAATTGATCTCAATATTGGGATAATTGGAAAATACCAAAGAGGCCAACTAATGAGGTTTGCAAAGATAAATGGAAAATGTTCTCTATTTTTTAGTAAAAATAGTGGAACAAATTTTTCCTTTAACAAAACCAGTTGAAACAATCCATCTTTTGTCACCAAAACCACATTGAAGCTGGTTATAACTATTTACATTTTGGCTTAGTCCAAATTGCAGGCATGGATTCTGCGCTGCTTATTGGGCTAAGAGATTGTAGATTTTTGGATTTTGAGGATTCCTTACTTTGTATGGTAGAAACTAGTCTATGTGAGGATCAGTTTATTTTGATTGTTTTCCTAATTCCTGTGTTTCTCTACAGGATAAAAACATTTTAGATACTTTAACTTTCAATATTAAAGTATTTAATATAAGTGAATTATAAATTTGGTCATCATACTTTGGTGAAATTTAAGTTTTGGTAACTAATTTTTAAAAACTTAAAAAACATCACTAACTTTCTCATTTTAATTTCAATTTTGGTCATTTCATCAAAATAAACCGTTAAGTGCATTAACGGTGTTAACTTTTAAGGGTTAATTTGTCCAATCATCAACAATTAAAGAGTGAATTACAAATTTAGTCATCATAGTTTGGTGAAATTCAGGTTTTGGTTACTAACTTTTAAGAAAGTAAAAAAATTACTAACTTTGTCATTTTTTTTCACTCCATCAAATTGCACCGTTAATACACTAACGAAAAATTTTGTATGAGACCATTTTTGTCCTTTTCTTTTACTATTCTCTCCTGTTCATCTAGCAATTTTTCTATCTCTGCTTTTTTTTTCTTTCTATTGCAGTTCTTCAACCTCATTTTCTCTTTAATAATTTTTTTTTCTCTTTCCACTACAACACTTAAACCTCCTTTTTTTTTCTTCTCTCTTTATATTGCAAAATTTAAATAAAACATAAAACAGCAGCACTTCAACCTCTATTCCCCCTTTCCACTACACAAATATAGATAACACATAAAAGGAGACGGAGACAAACTAAATTATATTTTATCTAAATTTTTGCAGTGTAAAGAAAGAAAAAAAAAGGAAAAACGATGTTGAAAATTTGCTGGATAAGTACGAGAGAGTTGCAAAAAGAAAAGGACAAAAATGGCCTCATACAAATTTGTCCATTAGTGTAATAATGTAATTTGACGGAGTGACCAAAAATAGAATAAAATGACAAAATTAGTGACTTATTTACTTTCCTAAAAGTTAGTGACCAAAACCTGAATTTTACCAAAATACGATGACCAAATTTGTAATTCACTCTATAAATATTGATGATTGGACAAATTTACCCTTAAAATTGACACCGTTAATGCACTTAACGGTTCATTTTGACAGAATGACCAAAAGTGAAATTAAAATGACAAAGTTAGTGATGTTTTTTTAGTTTTTAAAAGTCAGTGACCAAAAGCTAAATTTCACCAAAGTATGGTGACTAAATTTATAATTCATTCATTTAATATAAAAGCAAAAGAAAGATCCATTCCTGTTACAATTTTATATAGGGTTAGATATAAAGCCTTAATCTCAGCTTTAATACAGAGAAAGAATGGTTTCAAAAAAAGGAGAAACTATTTTGTTTAAAACAGATATGAATAGATCCAAATTATCTATTCTACAGCGTATTAGGTGGAAAGATGTTGCGTTGCCAAATGATTGGCTTTAGAACAAGTGGCTCCGCCAGATCTAGTTAGGAGTGCAGTCCGACCACTATTACACAATATGCTAGTGGAACTGTTAAGCAGATCTGCTAGCGTGAGAGCTTCGCAAATAGATGAAGCCGAATCATCTAGATATTCTTTTTCACATTTTTCTAGGAAAATGGAACAACCCTGTGGACATTTTATCTCAGAAATCAACACGAGCCTCCATGATTTAGATAATTCATCTAAGATTTCCTAAGCTAGACACAAAATAGAACCTCAAGAAGACTCATCAGATAATAATAGTCTTTATAGATCTCCCCCATACTCTACTATAACATATAATGTAGAAGAATTAAATATGATTAAATAATAATTTATTTTTGAAAAAAACTAAAAAATGAATTTTATTTTGAGAAAAATAAAATAAAAAGAGAATGGCTTTTTTCTAATTATCAAGGCAAAGACAGAAAATAGATATAAGCAGAATATTATGAGTCCTTATAAGCATATGGTTGATGTGCGGATTTAGTGTCGTGTATCGCCCAGAATTAATATTTATAAAAACCTCACACCACAAGAAAATGTAGTAAAAGGTGACAATCCCACAGGGAATGGGCGTAGAATTCTGCTGCACAAGTTAGAAAAACAGTAAAATAGAACAAGTAAGAAAGAAGTAAAGTATAAGTAGTTGGTGAGGCATAATAGGGGAAACAAAACACAAAATAAGAAACAGAGGATAAGAGTTGGGATTTTCACTTCACTACTGAAATTAGAGGCTTCGGTTATGGTCTGCAATCGACAAGCAAAGTTAAAGCTCCCTAACAGTCAGGACCGGAAATAATGAAGTGAAAAATATTTAGGATCAACTCACTTGAAGTAACACCTGTGTCACTTACTCCAAGGTCACCCTACCACCTAACCATGAACTCCCTGTTTACTCCAAGCACTCACCTAGCACAATTCTAATTCTGGGGAACTGGAGTGCGGAAAACACTACAAAATAAAAACCTAAAATTCCACACTAAGGGATTCCAAGACCCCGTTGTGCATTAGAATAGGTGTTGATCCTATATAGAGCAACTAAGATTTGAGAAGATTTAATTTCCTTATGATTAAAGGGCAGAGAATCATATATACACCTAGCAATCTGTAATAAAGCACAAAAGATAGCAAGATTGGAAATAAGGTTGGTTTTGAGGGGGAGATTAGGCCACCATTTAAGTTAGTGTTGGGCTGTAACACATCAGATGGGAGCTGGCTTAACTGGGATTCTTTTCTATCCGGCTACTTATCCTATTTGTAAGTTCAATGAGACTCGACGTGTCCCCGAAGGGAAACGAAATACTCACTCCGATTGTAAACAATCTAGGTCCTGCTAGGAACATGCAAGGAGTAAGCAACTATAGAACTTTTATTTAACCATAGGAAATGTAGCTACAACCATCCGATATATGCACAGCTACTGACAACTGATAAAGAGTTCTACCATAGAATCGAGGGATATTGTGGTGGCAAGCCAAACAACAAAACTCTACCGATGATGAACTGGATGGCTGGACTACTGCCGCGAGGGAAAATGATGCCATACACCTGATTTGCACCAACACTAAATAATCTGGGGCTTCCTCTCCAATATGGAGCTTAGAACTCCATAGATCCGAACTGACAAACCGTCTGCATCGTACACCCTATCTTGGGAGGCTTCCAGGAGAAGATACAAAAGCGGCCGAATGAAAAGTGAACAAAAGATTCCTTACTGGAATTGTTTCTAGGCATTTATATTCGCTACAATTAGGTTAGAAAATAATTACAACTTGTGTAGTCAAAATGGTAATATCACTGTAGGAGGCTTGGTCTTTGGTGTGGGGAACAACTAGTTTTCCTCTCCAATTCACTTCTCTAAATTCAACAGCTTACATAGTAAGCTTTACCAACAACTTTCTGACCCAAAATGTGCATGGATTCATCACTTCTGAATGTTCATATACAATTCACAAATCCCCAACATAAGTCATGAGAATGACAAGAATGAAGGGGATTCCTTACATAAATAGTTGAATTAATTTATGAAAAGCTATAAAAATGTGATGAATCCTGTGCACTCCATCCCCCCACACTAAGAATCTTGCTTGTCCTCAAGAAAAGTCAATCAAACTCTAGGGAAATGAATGCAGCTGAACATAAAATGTGCTTTAGAGGTTTAAGATAATTCCAAGTGTAGAATTTAAAGCAAGACAATGCAGTTTCAAAAAGGGATATTAGCTTAAGCAGAACATGCGGATTCAACTAAACATGAAAAAGTTCCGTTTGAAGTATTGTATAGTCCAGCCATCCTCACATGGTAAGCTCAAAAGAGCTGCACTCAATTCAATGGATTATGTTTATATACTGGACTCTTAGGATTCCAGTCGAGAAACATCAATCATATGCTTAAGAGAATATCACACCTCCACACTAATTCTAAGCATAAAACATTGATCAGAAAAGTATGAAAGGTTTGTAGTTAGGTCTTAGGACGAAATGGTTAAGGCTAGAAACTGGAGGTTTCACATTCTTAAGAAACTTGGCTATTGGCATTACATTTTTCTTTTAAAGCTTCTAGAGACTTAGAACTCCTTGTACGATGAAGGTCCAAGGTTTAGTCATCATTCACTTTTTCATCGTAGAATTTTTGTTCTCATTTTCCTTTTTGTTCTGATTTTTTTTTCTTTTTCATTTTCTCTTCCTTTTTTTATTGCTTTTCTAAGGAGGTTCAGGGTTTCAATGTCCCTCACTTCTCTTTCTATTTTTGTAATACTTAAAAGTTTGAAATAGAACTGAGTTATCATAGCAAAAGATTGAGTTTTAAAGTCTTTCTTCAATACAGTCGAGTTCCTTAGGGGTTTTACAAATGATGGGATCAGAAAAGAAAGCTGTCGGTTTATTTATTTTAAGGTATTCAAATAAAGGTTGGGGCTCTAGAGGCTGATCCTAAAGGTTATTGTATACAGATGGCTAGAAAGAAGAGGTTAAACATAGAGGTTTCTAATACCTTTTGTCATCTCAATGTTTCATATTAGCACTGAGTAGTAGCATGTATACTTCTCGCAGATTCTAGATACGCTTCCTAATAGGAATCATGCACTGATACAATCAAAAAATAATCAGTCAAAGAATCACTTACAAAGGCTCAATTATGCTCACTCAAATCAATTTGGGTACAATATGATGAAACAGAAAAAATTTCATAGATCCCATTTCACATTCAGCATTATTCCATCTAAGGCAAGCCAATACACTTACTGAATTTTGCCTTATCAAAGAAAAAAACATTGGACATGTTTGAAAAATTTGATAAAATGCTCTCTGGATCAGAAAATAAGAAATTTTACCAATTGTTCAGCTGTACAAATTACCTGAATAAAACAGAGAGTTGGAGAGACTTACCTGAAGCACCATGCAATATTCTTTCCTAAAGTAATCACCCCTCATTTTATTAAAACTAGTCAATGTCCTCAATGTCTGCACTAAAGCTACACCAAATTTTTTTTAGATTCCTCTATGGAGGAAGTCAACATTTACTTGAAGGGCCCTGAGCTCTGCTCACATTTGTATGAATACTCTAGTTACGTTTTCTGGGAGAGCTGAAAAAAAGTCTTGGTTTTGTAGTTTAAGGTTTCCCACTTTGCATTCAGCTGCAAGGGTCTCTCCTGTCTCATCCCCCAATGGTCTACCGAGGTACTCAGAGATATCCTCGTCTGAGTCTGGTACTCCTGCCACAACACATAGTTGCTCTATCAGACTACCAAAGGGGAGAAAAGTCTGATCCTTCTAGAGTCACACTTGCTCAATGTATTGTGTGACGATGCTGCCCACATCCACGTGTTTTTCATTTATTAAGAGAAAAATGAATTTTAATTAGG
Source organism: Knoxia roxburghii (assembly GCA_030378225.1). NCBI lineage: Eukaryota > Viridiplantae > Streptophyta > Magnoliopsida > Gentianales > Rubiaceae > Knoxia > Knoxia roxburghii. The sequence continues at coordinate 33,945,484 of CM059415.1, read as the reverse complement.
ATTCAGAGACTTGATTTTCTCAATTTGTCAGAGTTGGAGCAATGTTGTGTCATATGAAGGTGTAGGGCTGTTGGAGTTGAATACATAAGCTATGCTTGTGTTGTACTTTTTCCCAGTAATATATCGATTTATGTTTTGGTTATATCTTATTGTGCATTAATTGTCCATTTGCATTATGTAAGTAGATGATGAGGTGTCTTGTGTGACACAGTAGATCTCATCATTGGTTGAAAGACATAATATATAAATGACATTCGTAACCGAGACAGCTTTGGACAAACTGTCGATTTAGGTTATTATGTGATTCGGATAATTGATTTGTCTAAACTAATTGAATCATATAGATATGCCTGGGGCATATTGAACTTGACCTTTAAGAATATTTGTCTTGTACTGATTTAATAGACAAATCGTTCTTGGTATTCTATCTCTTAATCCCTAGACTCGAGCGGGCATGAGGATTAGACATAGTGTACTTTGATCTGCCAAAGGGTGAGGTCAATTGTGGCCAATAGTCTAGGTAGGTTGGGTGCGCGTGTTTAGTTACTTGGTGTGCTGCTACTTGTCGAAAGGAAACCATGTACCGGTGCGTCCGGGGTGATAGTGCTCCCGAGATGAGCTCGTAAAGTTTATTATACTAAACCCGGCCGGTGGACTTATGTCCGGTATAGTAAAAAGGTCGAGTGATACTAGTCTCGGAATTAAAGAGGTTAATTAATTAATTTATCAGTAAATTAATATATTAACGAGCACTATATCTTTGATGTGGGGAGATTATGAATATAATTTAATTAAGTTATTCCGGAAGCAATTCTGGTGTAGGATGGTAGTGCCAAAATTAATCTGTTAGTGGTATGATTAATTTTGTAATTGGTTAATTGAATAGGTAGAATTAATTAATTCATTAGTATTTCCTAAGGGTTAATTGAGTAATTAACAAAGTGGAATTATTTAATTAATTAATTAAGTCTTAAGTTTTAATTGGAATTAGGAAATCCTAGAGGTTAGGAAATCTAGTAGGATTTGGTTTATCCTATCATATTGGTTACCTAATTGGATTTGGAAACTAATTAATTACCTAAACCCATTAGGAAGACCAATTCTAAACCAACTTGGGGTCTCTCTTGTAACTCTATATATAGACAAGGGATTAGCTATTCAAGACATACAATTCCATAAGTTTTCAAGACAAGAAAATAAGAGAGAGAAAATCCTAGAGAGAGAAAACTTTCTCTCTCCAAGTTAGATTTTTGGGAAAATATTGCGGCTGGTTTTTCTTCCCCTTGGCCAAATTTTTTGGCCAGTTTTATACCAGCTGCGTGCAGCTTTCTCTCTCTCCGGGCGGTGCATTTACAGTACGTGCCAGATGCATCGGTGCTAGAATTTTCTAGCAGGTGGATTGTAGTGATTAGCTGATCAATTGACTTATAGTTCGTTGCCCACACAACGTGAAGTGAAAGTCTTGAGGCATACAAGAGAATCACCTGAGTGCACGCTTCAAAGGTACTTTTCTAAGATTCTGCTTTTAATTAGAAATTTTTGTTGCGCGGTAAATCAAATAAGTGCAAACCCAGATCCTATGTGGCAATCTTTCAAGAGCATGCGTGTCTTCTGATTCAGATCCTTGAAGAGTAAATCATGCCATTTCTCTGGATTAATACTTTTTCCACCCCGTAAGACGGCTCGCACATGATTTGGGGATGGCTCGAAGGACTCTATCTGCCAAATGTTCCATGTTCCTCTAGTAATTGTCCTGCCTAAAAAATCATTGATGGTCCAGCTGCCATAAGATAATTGCACTGATCAGGTACTAACAATCCTATCACTGTCATTCAGATAGAGTGCGCTTGATGCATAGAACTCTCGAACTAAGGAACTATTGACCACTATTTTCACTGGTATGAGCGACGAAAATCCCGGTTGCTCCAAAAAATCTCAAAGAAGACAATCCTGTGCAATTGGAACCTGATGAAGCAATGGTTTTCCATCCCATGCTATAAGGATGCACTTGAAATGTTCTTTAGTTAACTCATCATATGCCTCTGTAGATGCCATATCCTTCCATCCTATTGATGTATCTTCTACTAGCGATTTCTCCTAAGAGGGGCACTCTTTCGCTACAAAACCCTGCATTTTCACACATTATTCGGTCATAACTATAGTTATATACATCAATTATACTCATGGTGATTCTAATCATATCTACCAGAGTTGGTAAAAGTTAAATTAAACAAAATCAACAAAATTAAACTAGAGTACTAGATTAAAGAAAACTAGTTCTGTTACTTCCGCTCTCATCACCCATTTTTAGAATTCCTTGTGCTTTCTTGAAGCCAAGTGACCAATTTCGTATCAAGCAGACTCTTGTCTTTTTCTTCAATATAGAAATTCACTTTTTAACCATTAACTCTAAACTCTTTTATGCCTTCCAGTTCTCTGACAGTTACAGTTCCGTTGGCATGCACTTTACAGATGATATACGACCCTTTCTATTTAGATTTTAGTTTTCCTTGGAACATTTTCAACTTGGATTGAAAAACTTGCACTTTCTGTCATTCACAAAATTCTTTACCCTTTATCTTCTGATCATGCTAGTGTTTAAGTCTCTGCTTATCAATTTCAGAGTTCATGTATGCTTCTAATCTAAATTTCTCCAACTCATTCAAACACATCAATCTTTCCATTCCAGCTAGAGTCTCATCCAAATTTACTCTTTTCAGTGCCCACAAAGCCCTGTGTTCAAGTTCCACTGGAAGATGGCAGATCTTGCCATACATCAACTTGAATGGGGAAGTTCCAATGGGTTTCTTGTATGCAGTCCTGTATGCCCACAAGGCATCATCCAAATGTCGGGACCGATCTTTCCTACTGGGGTTCACCACCCTCTCCAAAATATGCTTAATTTCTTTATTAGACGTCTCAACTTGACCATTGGCCTGAGAGTGGAAGGGGGTTGTCACCCTATGCGAGACACAATATCTGCAAGCAGTGTGTCAAATAGCTTGTTACAGAAATGGTGCTCACACCTAAAGGAAACAGATCTAGCCCGGGCTAAACTAAAAATCTCACTTTCGTTCTATGCATTCCAGAATCGGAGAATTTCGATTCGGCTCAGGCTTAAAATCATTTCTCCTGAATGGATCTAGGCTTATACTAGTTCAATTTATTGAAGCAATATGCTAAAAATTAAATCTTTAATTAAAAGCGGAAGTTCAAAAGATTATACCTTTGAAGTGCGTCCCTCGCAAATAAGAAAACTTGCGAATCCACTAAAGAGTCTCGAGAATAACTCTAAACAATCCCGAATTTGAGTAGGCAAATGTCCACGGGATGGCGAAGGCACAAATAAAGAAATCCAAGAAACCCACTTAGAGAAAACTCAATATTCCCAAATCTGAAACAGCCCGGAGGCCCGCACCTAATCTGAAAACCCAAGTATGCCGCTAAACAAATCTTCCACCGATCGGAGATCTAGACTTTGGCGAAACAAAGGAACAAGCCAAAGGATCAGCTTGATGAAAGAAGATCAAGACCATCAAAACCCGGTCACCAAAATGCCAGAATTTACGGCTGTCGATCGGAAATCCAAGCGGCGCTGCAGCTACCTCGGGCGACAGGAAATCGGACAAAAAATGGGTGGCAATCCAACGGGATTTTCTAGGCTACTAATGGGCTGAGCTCTCGAAAAAGAAAGTTCCCAAACCGACTTTGAAAAAGAAACTTCAATGAAGGAGATGATGTTCTCTCTCTAGGCTTTACTTTCTCACTCTAGAGGCAACTTTGCCTACAAGCTTTCTTATATCTTCTAAATGCCTAACTGAAGCTATTTATAAGAGCTTCAAGGGAGACCTAGTGGGCTTTTGAGTTGGGTTTTAGTGTTTGACTTTCGTTGACCCCTTAATCTTCCATAGACTTATCAACTCCAATCGAACCTTTTGAATTAATTTCTTAACCAACTTTGTTAATTAAATTTAATTGAGTCGTTAGGATTATTTCGCATAACCCACTTAGTCAATTAAATATTAATTAAACCTTTAAGATTAATTAATTCACTTTGTCGATTAGTCAAACGCATAATTAGTCATACCACTAATGGACCAATTATGGAACTATCGCTCAAAAATGAATTTATTTCGCGCTCACTTTATTATTCTTCTATCTCCCCACATCAAAGATCTAGTGCTCGTCGATTCATAAATTTACTGACAAATTAATTCATCAACTTCTTGGTATCAGAGATTAGTACCACTTGACTTTCTTATTATTTCGGACAAAAAGTCCACTGGCCAGATTTAGTATAATAAACCTTTCGAGCTCATCTCGGGAGCACCATTAACTCGGCAAACCGGTACATGGATTCCTTCGACTAGCAATAGCACATAAAAAAGCCAAACACCGCATACCCAACTTACCAAGATTTACACCTCAATTGACAGTATCCTTTGGCAAATCAAAGCATACGATATCTAGTTCTCATGACCACTCCAATCTCGGGATTAAGAGATTCGAATACTAGGTTCGAATTAACTACACCGATCATTACAAGTTAATTCAATCCCGAATAGCATGCATAATAGGCCCAGAGCACATCTGTATGATTTAATTAGTCTAGATAAACTAATTTCTAAATCACACAATAACCTAAACTGATAGTATGTTCAAACTATCTCAGTTACGAGCATCTGTTTATATATCATTACTTTAACCAATAACGAGATATACAGAGTTTTTCTACACCTCGTTATCTAGTTCTATGATATAATGGAACAAATTTAATACTGAAACAAAATGATATGTCAACTGGGTATTAGTTTTTGATACAAGCAATAGCTTTTCAGTATTCAAAACTAACACCACCATTACTGATAATAGCTTTAGGAGTCCCAAATCTGGAAAATATTCCTCTTTACAAACTGTCGCACCATATTTGCATCACTATTGCTGCAGGCTTTTGCTTTAATCTATGTGGTGACATATTTCACCCCTACTAATATGTATATATTCCCATGCGATAAAGGAAATGGTCCAATGAAGTCTATCTCCCATGCGTCAAATACATCTATAGGTTGTATTGGATTTTGTGGCATTTCATTCCTCCAAGAAATTCCCCCTATTCTCTGACACCGATCACAAGTTAAGACATGTGCCTTAGCATCCTTAAATAGGCTTGGCCAGAAGAATCCAGATTGCAAGACATTGAAAGTAGTGCGTTGTGGCCCAAAATGGCCCCCATAGGGTGAGCTATGATAACTGTCAAGGACCGATTTTTGCTCAATTTTGGGAACTCAGCATCGAATTATACCATAACCACATGCCTTAAACAAATATGGTTCCTCCTAATAGTAAGACTTGACTTCATGTAAAAATTTCTTCTTTTGCTTATATGATAGGTCCCCCGAAACTAGTTTAGCAACCACATAATTGGCATAGTCACTGTACCAAGGTAGGTTGCTGCTAGCTCGAATTAGCAATACATGCTCATCGGGGAATCCTTCCTGAATCTTTTCAATGTCCTTTTCTTTCGCCATGCCATTTTCCAGCCTCGACAAGTGATCTACTACTTGATTCTCAGATCCTTTTCTATCTTGAATCTCTACATCAAACTCTTGAAGAAGCAACACCCATTAGATCAGTCGAGGTTTGACTTCTTTCTTTTTTGTTGAGGTGGCACAATGCAGCATGGTCTGTGTGTACAATGACTTTTGCCCCAACAAATAGGGCCGAATTTTTTTGAATCCGAAAACTACTGCCAACATTTCATTCTTAGTGGCAGAATAATTCCTTTACGCAGCATTCAGCAGGCGGCTAGCATAATAGATGTGATAAAAAGAAATTTCTCTTTTTTGTCCCAAAACCTCCCCTGCAGCCTGATCGCTTGCATCACATATCAATTCAAATGGTTTACTCCAGTCTGGGGTAACTACAATAGGGGCTGATATTAACTTCTTTTTCAGCTCTTCAAAAGCTATCATGCATTGCTCATCAAAATGAAACTGAGCGTCTTTCTTCATTAGATAACACATGGGTTGCATTGCAGAGAAATCCTTGATGAATATGCGATAAAATCCCATGTGGCACAAAAAGCTACACAATCATTTTACATTACTTAGGGGTGGCAACTTGGCGATTACATCTACGTTGGCTTTATTCACTTTGATGCCCTTCTGAGAGATGTGATGTCCCAGAACTGTACCTTCTTTCACCATGAAATGACATTTTTCCTAATTTAGCATGAGTCGAGACTGTACACACCTTTGCCGAACTTTCTCTAGGTTGGAGAGACAAATGTCAAAGGAGTCTCCAAAGACCAAGAAGTCATCTATAAATACCTCCATTATATCCTCATTTAGGTCATTGAAAATCACTAGCATGCACATCTGAAAAGCTACCGGTGTATTGTATAGGCTAAATGGTATTCTTCTAAACGCAAATGTAGCAAATGGGCATATAAAGGTAGTCTTTCCTTGATAAGGAGGATATATTGATATTTGGTTATATCCAGAATACCCATCAATGAAACAATAATATTTATGACCAGCTATAATGTCTAACACTTGATCGAGTAATGGCAACGGGAAATGGTCCTTTTTTTGTAGCCTTATTCAATGAACGGTAGTCTATGCACACTCTTCACGAGTTTGCTACTCGTGTAGACAAAAATTCATTATCTTCATTCACAACTACCATCACCCCTTCTTTTTTCGACACACAATATACTGGGCTCACCCATTCACTATCTAAATTTGCGTATATAATTTTTGCATCCAACCACTTAATAACTTTCTTTTTTAGAACCTCTTGCATCATGAGATTCAATCTCTTTTGTTTTTCTTGTGTTGTCTTCACTACGGGCTTTGTTTTGATTATGTGAATACACACATGAGGGCATATCCCCGGTATATCATCCAGGGACCATCCTATTACTGCTTTGTTTTTTTCAGGATCTCCAGTAGTCGCTTTTCTCTTTCCTTGGTTAACTGCGATGAGATAACTACTGGGAATTGCTGTTCATTTCCCAAGTATGCATACTTCAGGTGAGATGGAGGGGTTTTAATTTCAGGTGTGCCTGTGGATCTTGATCAATTTTCTCCTCAATTTTGCCACACGTACTTATACCTATGGCATTCTCCTCAATATCTAGTTTTGCCCAGCCTGCAAGGTGTCCCACTAGATTTTCACTGCTCACACTACTCCACTCCGTAGACAGTATTGACTCAAGGTTTTCCTTAACGCATGAGTCCACCATTGACTATACTCCCCCAACTCAACAAACTTCGCACCCACTATTAGAACTTGCTTTGACTTGTCATTGGCCTCTGTGCTCTTTAGATCCTCATAACTTACTTGCACTGCTCTTTCCTTTGTCTGAACAGGCTTCACTCCTACAGTCAAGACTCGCACTAGCCTTTTCATTGTTGCAAAAACATTTTCCTTATGGACTTCTCCTCTCAGTGATGAGTTCTCCCACTAATAATTCATTACTGTTATAAACTTAGCACAAACCTTCAACTCCACCAATGCTTCCTGCAGCTCTTCACAATATGATTCAAGTCCCACTTGAAAGTTATTCATAAAAAGGTCACACCCTACCATTGGGTTACTGTGGCCATAGATGACCTACTGTTATCCTTTCTAGTTGCTGCTTTGCTGAATTCCCTGATGTCCATACTGATTGACTGAATTGACCATAAAAGCAACTCCTGGGGGATATAATGTCCTCATATCTTTAATTGACCTCACTAGAGTATATCCTAATTAAAGTTCCCACTAAATCTGCACTATCACTAAAGAAAAATTAAACCACACAAAGGCTACCGTGCTCCCTGGCAACGGCACCAAAAATAGAATGTGAAAAACACTACAAAATAAAAACCTAAAATTTCACACTAAGAGATTCCAAGACCCCATCGTGCAGTATAATAGGTATCGATCTCACAGAGAGCAACTAAACTCTATGAAGATTTAATTTTCGTATTATTAAAGGGCAGAGAAACATACATACAACTAGCGAATGGTAATAAAGTGCACAATATAGCAATATTGGAAATAAGGTTGGTTTTGAGGGCCACCATTTAAGTTAGAGTTGGGCTGTAACACAGCAGATGGGAGCTAGCTTAAACGGGATTATTTTCTGTCTGGCTGCTTATCCTATTTGCAAGTATGATGAGACTCGACGTGTCCCCAGAGGGAAAAAGAATACACACTCCGATTGTAAAAATCTTGGTCCAGCTAGGAACATGCAAAGAGTACGCAACTATAGAACTTGAATTTAACCATATGAAATGTAGCTACAACCATCCAATATATACACAGCTAAAGGAATTAGGAAATACACATACACCCAGTACTGACAACCGATAAAGAGTTCTACCATAGAATTGAGGGATATTGTGGTGGTAAGCCAAACAACACAACTCTACCGACGATGAACTCGATGGCTGGACTACGGTTGAGAGGGAAAGTGCTGCCATACACCTAATTCGCACCAACACTAAATCATCCATGGCTTCCTCTCCAATATAGAGCTTAGAACTCTATAGATCCAAACTCACAAACCATCTACATCGTAAACCCTATCTCGGGAGGCTTATAGGAGAAGATACAAAAGTGGCAGAATGAAAAGTAAACAAAAGATACCTTACTGGACTTGTTTCTGGGTATTTATACCCGTTACAATTAGGTTAGAAAATAATTACAACTTGTGGCATCAAAAGGGTAACATCACACTGTATGAGGCTTGGTCTTTGGTGTGGGGAACAACTGGTTTTCCTCTCCAATTCACTTCTCTAAAGTCAACAACTTACATAGTATTTCCAACCCAAAATGTGCATGGATTCATCACTTCTGAATGTTCATATGCAATTAACAAATGCCTAACATAAGTAGTGACAATGACAGGAATGAAGGGGATTCTTTACTTAAATAGTTGAATTAATTTATGAAAGCTATAAAAATGTGATGAATCCTGTGTACTCCAGGAACTGACCTATTCACCATAACAAATACACACCAGAACCTGAGTTCCACTGAGCCAGCAGATGCTAAGGTATTATCAATTAAAATTTCTCTACAAGCATCATACCCTGCTTCACTCCAGAGTTCCACTGAGCCAACAATTGCTAAGGTATCATCAATTAAAATCTCCCCACAAGATACAGACCCTGCTTCACTCCAGCCCCTTAATGGCATAATGCCTTGCCATGATTCAGACTGAAATGTTCAACACCTCACTCCTTACTCAATCAGTTAGCCAAACTAGAGAACCTAAAGCCACGATACTCACCATAATCAAAATCAGTGAAAGCCCAAGTGCAAAATGTGCTTAGCAAATTTTATAGCAGCATAGTCCACTAATCAACTGGTAGAGTAAAAAACACACATCATTCGAAATGCAGTGAATGATGTGCACTAAGACTAAAGGCATGCACAAGCGGTTTGCACTTATTAAATCTGCTTTAGTGCATATCTTGTAAATGGACCTTTCACCTTGCCTCTTTTTCATTAGAGGAGCAAAAATCTCTACAAGATGCTTAGAACCTCATTGGTTCTTAGCAAGACACGAAAGAAAAGGAAAACATGAATAAAGAGAAAGAAAATGAGTTTCGGATAAAACAACCTAAGTAAAGATTACAAGCGAAAAAACTGCGAACTCCTATACTAAGTTCGAAGCTCCCTACATCTATTTATAGATGAAATCTAAGGAAGGAAATGTAGGATGGCTATTTTGAAAATTTCAAATTTGCTTCAGTGCTAAGTTTCGCAAGCTGGCATCTTCCAAGAGGCAGCTGTTGACACACAGCCTTAAAAGCAACCTGTACTATTCAGAGGCCGTTAAAGTAACCTGCAGCAATGTACTGGTCATCCTTCTTCATCATGCTTATCTCGTTCTGGTGTACTATTGTCTCATCGGGAAGGATTATAGCTCGTGATGGTGTACTATTTGTCTCCTGTGGTTCTGCCCCCAGCTCGTGCCGGTATACTAACTGCCCTTCTATTATCTGTCGATGCCTGTGCCAGTGAAGGTCATTGGATGCTCAATAGACGTTGGCTTCTGCCGAGTGTCACTTGGAAGTTTTCTGTCTCAGTCACCGTACACCGGTCAGGTGGACTTGGCTTCTTCAGATGCTGTTGTCTTGGGTCGTCATCTTCTCACATTCACTAGATTCTGGCATTTGTGGGTCGCCATATTCAAGAGACGCTGTCATTCGTAAGTCATGATCTCTCGTCCAGTTCTCCTACTTCATTTACGCGTTAACTCCACTTTGTCTTTGTCACGTCCAGAGAATGATGTCGTGATCTGGATATCTTCAGCTCGCTTTCACCAAACACTGGATTTCACTAGACTTCGTGAATCTCACTCTCATGTGTAGTTGCCATCTACTTGTCGTGCCTTCTGCTAACTTGATAATCCTCAGCTCTGCTCCAAATGCTAAGTCCTTAGTGTGGTTTTCTACGTTCTCCATTCCATCCACATTTCACCTGCAACAAGCATAAGTAAAGTCGTAACTAGTATTTTTACCACATAAACACACTAAGAATGTATCCATTGGAAGCTTAAAATAGTGCTAAAAACATGCAAAAATATGAGTAAAATGAGTTGCATCAATTGTCAATGTAATATTCTTTAAAATTTTCGATTATTATGCATCTACCTATAATATAGATTATCCTTTTTTTGAAAGAAAAAGAGATCTGTGTAGCAAAGACTTTGCAGGTTACAGAACGGGAGAAGGTGAAGTCAGAGATGCCTCCGTCAATGCCTTTCACTACAACATATAAAGATGTAGAAATTAAAGCAGTCCCATTCAAGCAAAAAGAAGCAAGACTTTTGTCTGAGCCAATCAATGCCAAAGATATCCAGAGTATTGATGTGCTTAAATAACAACACTAATAAAACCCTTTTTTAGCACACTTTAGGACCACAAATCCTATCGTGTAGTAGGGAAAGGTATCGAATCAACAGGGAACACTGAACACTTGTGTATCAAATTAAATTATAAACATGCAAGAGCTGGGACTATAAGGACTTTGATTTGATGGACTGAAAAACAAACATATGCAAAAAAAAAAAAAAAAAAATTAAATTGATGGGATTTTAGGATGATGGTTTAATCTCTTTCACTGTCAGCTAGTACTTACCACACGTTGGTTTCATTATTTCCTTTCGGACCTTAGGCTTATGTTACCGACAAGATTCAATCTCAAGCATTACACAAAGAAGACCGCTAACAAGATAAAAAGCTTACTAAAAAGATTCAATCTCCAACAGGAAACTGCCAACAGATTAATAAACTTACTAACAATATTCAATCTCCAAAAGTGCAAGAAGAAACCGCCAACAAATCGGCAAAGCCCAAATCAAACAAAGAAATAAATACACCAAGACATAACAAATCAAAGGAATTCAGATACACTACACTCTAAGTATACAAAAGACATGAATCAGCTGGCTCACCCTCACTAGTAAATGCCTATCACACCAGAACAATAAAAGTCCTTTACCAAGCTGAAGAAAGGAATGACAAAACTGCTCAAACCAAGTGCAGATGCACTGATTCTAGTTAGACTAATTAGATTTGGGATTAAAACCCCATAAATTGCTTAGAACTGCATGGTTCTAAGTTGGATCGCCATCTCCAAAGAAACCCTAGCTGCTCGATTACACAAAGGAGCTATCAGCTCAATATAAGAGAATAATGAAGCAAAAGTTGCCATCAGGGCCTGTCCTCACAATATATATACTAATACAGTATTCTAGGGTTGTAATTAACTAAAGATAGTAAGGGTAAAATTGTATTTTTAGCTACAAATGAACATTCAGGTTGATTAAATGAGTCCAGTAATGACCAGCTTGGTTATTTTTATCATTTCAGCACTTTATGACCCTATTTGTGGTGAAAAAAATGATAAAACCGAACCTGAGCCTACATTTCCCACAAAACACATTATAAGCTTAAAAAGCACACAAGAGTAATCAAAACTCTATCTAAATATAATGAATTTCAGTGAAAAATGTCATGAAAATTGGTGTAACTTAGCGTTACATCACTCCCCTACACTAAAGTCATACTTGTCCTCAAGCAAGGTCATTAAAAACCAAAGGAAATTTATCATAGCCAATCAAAATTCCTACTCCAGTGTTTTAAAAGTTTCTAAACATCAGAGTTAAAACTGGGCAAGCAGTACATATCTATACATTGGTTCATTCAGCACATGTGAATTCGGATACAAGTGAACCAATTGGTTGAAGCATTTTCTGCTTCAAGTACTCTGACTAGTTAGCCCAAGAGAGCTGCCCTCTTTTCAGGTTTTGTATGCATTTAAGGAAACTCTCATACTTGAGTTAAACTAAAGCAACCATAGGCTTGAGAAAGAATCATGCCCCTACATTAATCCTTGACACAAGGCATTAATCAATAGGTCTTTGGCTAAGGTTTAGTGTTTAAGGTTAAAAGAAAGTCAAAGCTGGAAGACTGGAGCTATAATCCTTAGTACTCAACCTGATTCCAGTTTATATCCATCCATTGACTTTGGATCCTACTCTTAGTTAAGGGTACAGGGCTTAAACATCCCTCACTTCCTTAGAAGGTAGGTTTTTTTTTTTTTTAATTTTATAAACAGAAGGTTAAGGGTTTAAAGATCCCTCACTTCTTCCTTTTAATTGATTACACTATTTACTGCTTATTGCCTTTAATGTTTAGGGATCCGCTTTACTAACATCTTATATACTAGAATTATAATTAAGCACCTTGCGAAAACTGAACAGAAGTGAAAATGTACAAAATCAAGGGAGTATAGGCTATTGATATTGGTTATAAAAAATAAGACTTATAGCTCAATTGGGGTAATCCTAAAGGTTGTATCTATCTTAGCTGGCCAAAATGAAGAGAGGAGGTTTCTAATGCCTATTTCATTTCAACAACTCATGCCCAAAATCAATAAGCAACATGCATACTATCTCAAATTCTGGATTCTCAGTCCAACACAAATTATTCACACAATTCAATGAAAAAGCAAGCAAAAAAAAAATACTTACTATAGGCTCAAGTGGTCACTCATAAGAATCATGCTTAATACTTCAAACTAGCAAAGACTCTATCAATCGTTTCACAAATATCATCAGTTCATCTAAAGAGATCAAATGTATAAGATATTAACTACTTGCTAAAAAAAATAGACATTTAGAATTTTGCAAAACAGTATCGAAAAACATCACAGAAGTATTACAGAATTTCAAGCACTGGATTAGCTATGAAAATTTCTAAAATAGTGGTTCAAAAGAACTTAGCTGGAGGTGCAAGAAGAATTTATCAATAACACTATTGAACATAACAACCAATGCAATGCAAAATGAGTCATCATTGAAACAATTCACCTTCTACACTGTACACCCCTCTACACTTGAAAGTTAATTATCCCCAATGACTGCTGCAATACTCATAATAGTCTTGACCTATTCTTGTCAAGATCTATCAGTATATGATGGTTTAGAAGAACAATTAAAAAGCACAATTAGAACTCCCTAGTTTATTTGCTTTTCTTTTTTTTCTTACTATCTAACTTTAATGCTTTCAGACAGTTCTCCATCTAACCATCCAGAATGCATCTGTATGCTCCTAGTCATAGCTATGGTAATTGTGAACTTTGTAAGAAAAAGTAAAAGTAAAAATAGAAAATTGAAATTTGTTCATGGGTTGCCTCCCTGTAACGCTCCTATTATGCCTCAAGCCTGGCCAAAAGGATGCTTTGATACTGCAATCAGGATCCTTTCAAAACTCTCTGGTATTTTTATGCAGTTTGAGAATGTATTAAAAGGTTTCTTATTCAAATTTCCCAGCCTCCGCCAACTTCTAGCTGCTTCCTTAATTCTTTTTCTGTTCTCACTTCTTTTCTCATTCTTTCTGTCTCTCCTTATCTATTTTGTATCAAGATTTGTCACCACATTGGTATTCTTCATGTTCTCAGATAACTGTTTCTTAGTCCCTTATGATTTACGAAGTTGCTCCTGAACTTTTTTTCTCTACCTAGGTCTGAATTCTGATCTTGGACATGTACTGCAATCCTCATTACATCTTCATATGGGCATTTCTTGGATTCCTCTATTGTAAAAATATATTTTGACCCACATACATAAAAAATGATCATTTTGTCTTTAATCTTAAGAGTGGCATCCCCAGCAGCTAAAAATGGTCTTCCCAGGATTATAGGCACTTCTAAATCTTCATCCATATCAATCACCAAAAAATCAGCAGGAAGGACTACCTGGTTGATCTTCACCATAACATTCTAAATTATCCCTTCTGGTTTTACCTTAAAACGATCTGCCATTAGTAAAGTGATTTTAGTGGGCTTCAGATCATTAATTATTCCACATGATTCAGCTGTCTTCCTTGGTATCAAGTTCACCCAAGCTCCAGGATCACACAAAGCTTTCTCAAAACTTCTAATCCTTACTTTACAAGGAATAGTACAAATCCCTGGATCTTTCATTTTTATTGGAATTTCTATATGTTCAAGATTTCATACTTTTACAGATTCTTCCTTGCTTTCTAAGGTGAACTTACTTTTCTTTGCCAGAAGTTCCCTCAAATATTTGTGGTACATAAGAGTATGTACTATTAAGTCCGCCAGAGACACCTGCAAGTTTAACTCATTCATCAATTCTACAAAATGTTGCCTGTGCTTGCGATCCTTCTCGTTGATTAGTTATCGAGTTGGGAAAGACGGTTTAAGGTAAGCCTTCAAATTTTGTTGGCTTATTTCACTTCTTTCAACTGGTTTTCCCAATTCTTCAGAGGCTATAACTCTATCTTTGGTAAGGTTTTGGGGCATTTCCATCTCTTTCACAATGCTCTTCTATTTTTCATCTTTAGTTAGCACCTTCTCACTGCGCAAAGTTACTACCTTGCAGTGTTCGATGTTTGCAGGATTGGGTTCAATACACCCTGGGCATATCTATATGATTCAATTAGTTTAGATAAACCAATTATCCGAATCACATAATAACCTAAACCGACAGTTTATCCAAAGCTGTCTCGATTACGAACCTCATTTATATATTATGTCTTTTAACCAATGATGAGATCTACTGTGTCACACAAGACACCTCATCATCTAACTACATAATATAAGTGGACAAATAATGCACAACAAAATATAACCAAAACATAAATCGATATATTAACTAGGAAAAAGTGCAACACAAGCATAGCTTATGCATTCAACTCCAATAACTGACAAGATTCAATCTCAAACATTACATAAAGTAAACCGCCAACAAGATAATAAGCTTACTAAAAAGATTCAATCCCCAACAGAAAACCGCCAACAGATTAATAAACTTACTAACAAGATTCAATCTCCAAAAGTGCAAGAAGAAACTGCCAACAAATCGGCAAAGCCCAAATCAACCAAAGAAATAAATACACCAAAATATAATAAATCAAAGGAATTCAGATACACTACACTTTGAGCATACACAAGACATGAATCAGTTGGCTCACCCTCGCTAGTAAAGGACTGTCACACCAGAACAACAAAAGCCTTTTACCAAGCTGAAGAAAGGAATGATGAAACTGCTCAAACTAAGTGCAGATGCAGTGACTCCACCTAGACTGATTAGATCTGGGATTAAACCCTCATGACATGCGGTTCTAAGCTGGATTGTCATCTACACAGTAACCCAAGCTGGCCGATTACAAAAAAGAGCTATTGGCTCAATATCAGGGAATAACAAAGCACAAGTTTCCATCAGGGCTTGTCTTCACAATATATATACTAATACAACATTCTCGGTTTGAAATTAACTAAAGAGTGCAGGGGTAAAGTTATCTTTTTAGTTACAAATGCACATCTAGGTTGATTAAATGAGTCCAGTAATGACCAGGTTGCTTATCTTCATCATTTCAGCACTTGATGACCCTATTTGTGGTGAAAAATTGATAAAAGAGAACTTGAGCCTGCATTTCCCACAAAACACATTATAAGCTTAAAAAGCACACAAGAGTAATCAAAACTCTATCTAAATGCAATGAATTTAAGTGGAAAATGCCATGAAAGTAGATGTAACTTCGCGTTATATCAAGTATCTTTGAGGAAAACAACTACACGAACAAGTATCTTTAAACCCTAGGAGAATACCTAACTTAAAACCACGATCATTTGTATCTCCCCATAATTCAGATACATCTGACAATAAAAATTTTGTTTAAACCACACGAAATTCCTCAAAAAATAGCAAACCAACTGATTGGCCAACGAATGAATGAACTTGAGAAGAGGCTAGCAAAGATTGAAGAGTCATTTGCCTTGAAACTTAAACAAAAAGGCAGAGAACCAAAATCCGAATCAGGCTTAGTCTCAATACATCGAAGAATTAGGGTTCTAAGCAAAACTTCCAATAGTGAGTCAGAAGAATCATCAGATAATGATCCGTAAATTCCCATGTTAGGGTTGTTGGATTTGAATACATAAGCTATGCTTGTGTTGTATAATTTCCCAGATTAATATATCGATTTGTGTTTCAATTATATTTAGTTGTGCATATCCATTTATATTATGTAAGTAGATGATGAGGTGTCTGGTGCGACACAGTAGATCTCATCATTGGTTGAAAGACATAATATATAAATGAGGTTCGTAACCGAGACAGCTTTGGATAAACTGTCGGTCTAGGTTATTATGTGATTCAGATAATTAGTTTGTCTAAACTAATTGAATCATATAGATGTGCCCGGGGCATATTGAACTTGACTCTTAGGAATGATTTGTCTTGTACTGATTTAATAGACAAATCGATCCTTGTATTCTATCTCTAAATCCCTAGACTCGAGCGGGCATGAGGATTAGACATAGTGTACTTTGATCTGCCAATGGGTGAGGTCAAATGTGGCCAATAGTCTCGGTGGGTTGGGTGCGCGTGTTTAGTTACTTGGTGTGCTGCTGCTTGTCGAAAGGAAACCATGTACCGGTGCGTCCGGGGTGATGGTGCTCCCGAGATGAGCTCGAAATGTTTATTATACTAAACCTGGCCAGTGGACTTATGTCCGGTATAGTAAAAAGGTCGAGTGGTACTAGTCTCGGAATATTAAGAAGTTGATGAATTAATTTATCAGTAAATTAATGAATTAATGAGCACTATATCTTTGATGTGGGGAGATTATGAATATAATTTAATTAAGTTGTTCCGGAAGCAATTCTGGTGTAGGTTGGTAGTGCCATAATTAATCCGTTAGTGGTACGATTAATTATGTACTGGGTTGTTGACAAAGGTAGATTTAATTAGTTGATAAATTAATTAATCCTTGTGTCAGTTGGTTGTGAATCATCCCAGGAACTGGATTGGGATAAGAGAATCCCTGTGTCAGTTGGGTGTGATTCATCCCAGGAACTGGATTGGGATAAGTGAATCCCTGTGACAGTTGGGAGTGTTTCAGTCCAGGAACAGGATTGAAGGAAACAGAATCTGTATCAATCTAGAAACAGGATTGAAGGGAAACAGAAACCCAGTAGGAAAGACCAATCCTATTCCAACTTGGAGTCTCTCTTGTAACTCTATAAATAGACAAGGGATAAGCCATTCAGAAGACACAATTCAATAGATTCATAATTCAAGAATCTAGAGAGATAAAATTCTAGAGAGAGAAAATTCTCTCTCTCTCTAAAACGAATTTTAACAAGCAAGAAGGGGCGGCTGGTTTTCCTATATTGTGGCCGAAAATTTGGTCCTTTTTTGGGCAGCCCCGTGTGTTGCTTTCTCTCTCTCCGGGCAGTGCGTTTGCAGTACGTGCTAGGTGCGGAGGTGCTGAATTTTTCCAGCAGTTGGATTGTGGTGAGTTGCTGATCAATTAACTTCTAGATTGTTGCCCACACAACAAGAGGTCATAGTCTTTGAGGCATACAAGAGATTCACCAGGTGCACGCTTCAAAGGTATTATTCTATGGTTCCGCTTTTATTAGAATTTTTTGTTGCGTGGTAAATCGAGCAAGTGCAAACCCAGATCCTACCAAAATCTTTCAATTGGTATCAGAGCCTGGTTTAGGGGGTTCTGTGCTTGTTCGATTTATTACATGGTTTTATTTGCAGGTGGTTTAGAATCCCGACTATTATGGTTACGTTTGTATGGGTTTTAATTAAACTCCGGGACTTGTCCGGATTTAATTTTATTATGAATGTTTGTAATAGTTTAACCACGTGCTGGAAGCCGTGTAGGATTAGATTAAATCTGTAGTAGGATTTTTTCTACGTAATTTCGATTATTTAATTTTCCTAGAATGCCTTGTAGTAGGAAAATTATTTTTTTTTGTAATCGAAGGCGTTATGGTGGGCAACTTGGATTCGTGGGTTTTGGGTTATCATGAATTTGAAGAAACCAAGAAAAATCCAGAACGAATTGCAAGAAGACCAAATAGCGTGGGAAAAAGCGAAGGAGGAATTGGCGGCAGGAGACGACGCCGGCAACGTTTGCCGGCAGCAAAATCGCCGGCCGGCAGGCAAAAAAACAGGCCAGCAGCAGCAGCTGCCGCGCCCAGGGCGCAGCAGCCGCGCGTGGGCGTACACGCCCAGGGCCGTTTGGGCCGTTCGGGCTGTTTTTGGCCCGTTTTTCCTCCAGTTTTCATTTTTTGAAATTCAAGACTCTCTCCATCGAGTGACGTGACGGGACACGAGATCAAGGCAGAAGATGGAAGCAATTAAAACCATAATAGTCGGGGAATTTATTTTTTCGAATTTATTTCCCGTATTTATTGTTTTAATTTTTATGCTTTATTTTTATGCTGTATTTTAGATGCATGAATTAAAGCATGTCTGGTTTTATGGTTGCACATAACTTAGGTTAGTTAATTGCATGTTAAAACCGGAAAAACCCTCAATTTGGAAATCTAAGTGGGAGCGGGTTGTGTTATATCCCCATGGCCACCATTACGGGTTCATATGCGATGTGGGTGGGCTTGCGCGTTGGCATTAGGGCCTTCCTCCATTCGGATGAGTCCAGCCCCGAGATAGCTAGACTATGAGCTTCTGAGTAAGATGACTAGAGCGCGTTTAACTAGGAGAAATGCGACACCCTCTCCATCTGAGGCGCACTATCCTGAGGTAACAAACTCAGAAGTCACGTAATGGCATACACTTAGTGTACGATCTGTAGTATTCCTCCCGCGAGGTTACGCTGCTTACTTGTACGGCTGAAAGCACCGACTATTAGCTACATTGATCAAAAGATCGTTGGTCAGATAGTGTAGTTAATGAACTTGGTTCTTCTCAAACGAATGTGGGTTAGCGTAAACGTCCACACTGCGTGGCTTGCGAGAATCCTGGTGGATGAGATGTTGGTGGATTAATATTATTGTTTTGAGGGAATCAATAATTAATTGAATTTTCATGTTTTCGAAAATTCTAGCATATATAACTGAAACACTGTTTGTTTACTTTCCAGTTTTAAATCGATATGGCATTCAATCCTTTAGCTGCTATCTTGAAAGACAACAAATTAACTGGAACAAATTATGTCGACTGGAGTCGAAATTTGGACATAGTCCTGACAGCTGAGCAGTACAAGTTTGTGCTCATCGAAGCATGTCCAGAAGTGCCTGATGAGGACTCTACCCAAGAGGAAAGGGACGCCTATGCCAGGTGGAGGAAAACGGATGAGATGGCGCGGTGCTACATTTTGGCCTCTGTGTCGAATGTGCTGCAACATCAGCTTCATCCCATGCTCTCCGCCTTCGACATGATGGCGCACCTAAGGGAGATGTTTGCGCATCAAGGCAGGACTGCCAGGCAGTCAGCCATGAGGAAGTTAATGAACACCAAAATGGCTGAAGGCGGATCGGTGAGAGATCATGTTTTACACATGATCAGTAACATCAATGAAATAGAGGTGTTGGGAGGAAATATCGACCCAGAAAGTCAGATAGATATTATCCTCCAGAGTCTACCCTCTTGTTTTGAGCAGTTTCGGGTCAACTACAATATGAACCAAAGGGTTTATACGTTGCCCGAGCTCATGACTGATTTGGTGGCGGCTGAAGGCATCTTCCATGAGAAGAAGCAAGCTTTGGTCGCGGTAAAGGGTTCAAGCTCTTCTTCTGGGCCGAAAGGCAAGAAGAATAAGAAGAAGAAGAACACCAAGAAACTTGCGGCAAAGCCAGATGTTGCGAAGAAAAGCAAGCCAAAAGGCAAGTGCTTTAAATGCGGCAAGGCAGGACATTGGAAAGTGGATTGTCCAAAGCTCAAAGGTACGATTGTTTCTGCCCTAATTACTGAGACATGTTTAGCGGTGATTCCCACAGATACTTGGTGTGTGGATTCAGGCGCCACTGACCATGTTTGTAATTCTTTGCAGGGGTTCCAAGTAACCCGGAAGCTTAGAGAGGCCGAACTGGACATCTACATGGGCGACACTACAAGAGTGTCAGTTGAATCAGTGGGAGTAGTTAGGTTAAATTTTGAGAACTGTAACCTAGAGTTAGTAAACTGTCTTTATGTACCGAGTTTTAGAAAGAACCTGATTTCGGTTTCTAAACTCTTGAAGAATGGTTACAAGTTTATTTTTTCTGATGAATCTGTTTTTATTAGAAGAAATGGCAAACTTGTTTGTTCTGGTTCATTGGTGGACAATTTATTTGTGGTTAATTCTAACTCCCCTGTTGCGCAAAACATAGAAATAGATAGCTCAGTATCTAACATTAATAAGAGGAAGATACCTTCTGAAATGAATTAAACCTATCTTTGGCATCTAAGGCTAGGTCATATAAACCTTAGTAGGATTCAGAGGTTGGTCAATGATGGACCTTTGGGTTCATTAGATATTGACAGTTATGCAACCTGCGAATCTTGCTTGGAAGGTAAGATGACCAAGAGACCTTTTAAAGCAAAAGGCTATAGAGCTAAAGAAGTATTAGAGTTGATTCATTCTGACTTGTGTGGACCTATGACGGTCCAGGCACGAGGGGGATATGAGTATTTCGTGACGTTCACGGATGATTACTCTAGGTACGGATACATTTACCTAATGCGCCACAAGTCCGAATGTTTTGGCAAGTTCAAAGAGTTTCGGGCAGATGTGGAGAAGCATCATGGTAAGAGTATCAAGACACTGCGTTCAGATCGTGGTGGGGAGTACCTGTCCCATGAATTTCGAGATTACCTCACTGAGGTAGGAATTCAGTCTCAGTTGTCTGCACCTGGCACGCCACAGCAGAATGGTGTAGCAGAAAGGAGGAACCGAACTCTTATGGAAATGGTTAGGTCCATGATGAGCTATAGTGATTTGCCAAGTTCGTTCTGGGGATATGCCTTGGAAACGGCAATGTATATTCTTAATCTTGTACCATCTAAAACCGTGCCTTCAACCCCAATAGAGTTGTGGAACGGGCGGAAGCCCAGTCTAAGACATCTCAGAATTTGGGGCTGCCCAGCACATGTGCTTAAGGCAGATACGGCTAAGTTAGATGTAAGAACAGAATTAATGCTGTTTGTAGGATATCCTAGGGGAACGAAAGGTGGTCTATTCTATAGTCTTAAAGATCAGAAGGTGGTGGTAAGTACCAACGCTAGATTTTTAGAAGATGACTATGTCTTAGACCACAAGCCCAAGAGTAAGATAGTACTAGAAGAGCTTAGACGACAAACTACTAATCCTGATGCAACAGCGCAAGTAGATACACCACACACTGCACATGAGATCACAGATGATGCGCCTACACAGGCGGTGCCTCGTCGTAGTGGGAGGGTTGTGAGACAGCCAGACAGGTTCATTGGCATGGGAGAGGCTTCAGACCTGGTCCCAGGTGTGCCTGAACCTGACCCAGTTAACTATAATGAGGCGCTTCGAGATAAAGATGCAGAATCTTGGCGTAAGGCAATGATATCCGAGATGGGGTCAATGGACCACAATCAAGTCTGGGAGCTTGTGGACCTGCCTGATGGGTATAAGCCCATTGGATGCAAGTGGGTCTACAAACGTAAGAGAGGACCTGACGGGAAGGTGGAAACCTTTAAAGCTAGGTTGGTGGCGAAGGGGTATACTCAGAAAGAGGGAATCGATTATGAGGAAACCTTCTCCCCGGTAGCCATGCTTAAGTCGATCCGGATTCTCTTGGCCATAGCTGCTCATATGGATTATGAGATTTGGCAGATGGATGTCAAGACAGCTTTCCTAAACGGAAGTCTTGAAGAAACCATCTTTATGCAGCAACCAAGAGGGATTCATTGAAAAAGGCCAAGAACATAAGGTTTGCAGGCTTAAGAGGTCTATTTATGGACTTAAGCAGGCATCCAGATCTTGGAACATCCGGTTTGATGAAGTAATCCAGTCCTTTGGATTTACTCAGTGTCCGGATGAGCAATGTGTATATCGCAGACGTGATGGAAACTCAGTGGTGTTTCTTGTGCTTTACGTAGATGACATTCTATTGATTGGCAACAACAAGAAAGTGTTATCAGACGTAAAGGCATGGCTGTCCAAGCAATTTGATATGAAGGACTTAGGGGAAGCGGGACATATCCTTGGGATCAAGATTATTCGAGATCGTAGGAAACGTTCACTAACGCTCTCCCAAGCTTCATACATAGACACGATTCTGGCCCGTTTTAACATGCAGAACTCCAAGAAAGGTTTTCTACCTTTCAGGCATGGAGTGTTTCTATCTAAGGAACAGTCTTCTAAGACTGTTGAGGAGATAGAGACCATGAAGACAGTTCCATATGCTTCGGCAGTAGGAAGTCTCATGTATGCCATGTTGTGTACGAGGCCTGATATCTGTTATGCCGTTGGCATGGTGAGCAGATATCAGAGTAACCCCGGAAAAGCTCATTGGGAGGCAGTAAAATGCATTCTCAAGTATTTACGCAGAACGAGGGACCTAGTTCTGGTCTATCAGGCGTCTGAGCTGGTACCCCGAGGTTATACAGATTCAGATTTCCAAGGTGACAGGGACAAGAGCAAGTCTACCTCAGGGTATGTGTTTACTCTAGGAGGTGGAGCCATTGTTTGGCGGAGTGTCAAGCAGAAATGCGTGGCGGACTCTACCATGGAGGCTGAATACATTGCCGCATCAGAGGCAGCGAAAGAAGCAGTATGGCTCAAGAACTTCCTAGTGGACTTAGACGTGATTCCTGGTTTGCAGAAGTCTATCACAGTTTATTGTGATAACAATGGTGCAGTAGCAAACTCGAAGGAACCACGAGCCCACAAGGCGAGTAAACATATACAG
Source organism: Knoxia roxburghii (assembly GCA_030378225.1). Classification (NCBI taxonomy): domain Eukaryota; kingdom Viridiplantae; phylum Streptophyta; class Magnoliopsida; order Gentianales; family Rubiaceae; genus Knoxia; species Knoxia roxburghii. Next base: position 33,922,270 of record CM059415.1, on the reverse strand, counting down.
CGCAAGTACCACCTGATACGAGACATCGTGAAGAGGGAAGACGTGGTCGTGGCTAAGATAGCATCAGAAGATAACCTTGCAGATCCATTCACGAAGACATTGACCTCTAAAGTCTTTGAGGTTCACGTGGAGGGCATGGGGATCAGATATCTAGAAGAGCCATGATAGTTTTTTCTAGATAGATAGCAGCAGGTAGTATAGGATTGTATGTAGTTGTATACTTAAACACAGCTTAAGTATTAGTGGGAGATTGTTGGATTTGAATACATAAGCTATGCTTGTGTTGTATAATTTCCCAGATTAATATATCGATTTGTGTTTCAATTATATTTAGTTGTGCATATCCATTTATATTATGTAAGTAGATGATGAGGTGTCTGGTGCGACACAGTAGATCTCATCATTGGTTGAAAGACATAATATATAAATGAGGTTCGTAACCGAGACAACTTTGGATAAACTGTCGGTCTAGGTTATTATGTGATTCAGATAATTAGTTTGTCTAAATTAATTGAATCATATAGATGTGCCCGGGGCATATTGAACTTGACTCTTAGGAATGATTTGTCTTGTACTGATTTAATAGACAAATCGGTCCTTGTATTCTATCTCTAAATCCCTAGACTCGAGCGGGCATGAGGATTAGACATAGTGTACTTTGATCTGCCAATGGGTGAGGTCAAATGTGGCCAATAGTCTCGGTGGGTTGGGTGCGCGTGTTTAGTTACTTGGTGTGCTGCTACTTGTCGAAAGGAAACCATGTACCGGTGCGTCCGGGGTGATGGTGCTCCCGAGATGAGCTCGAAATGTTTATTATACTAAACCTGGCCAGTGGACTTATGTCCGGTATAGTAAAAAGGTCGAGTGGTACTAGTCTCAGAATATTAAGAAGTTGATGAATTAATTTATCAGTAAATTAATGAATTAACGAGCACTATATCTTTGATGTGGGAAGATTATGAATATAATTTAATTAAGTTGTTCCGGAAGCAATTCTGGTGTAGGTTGGTAGTGCCATAATTAATCCGTTAGTGGTACGATTAATTATGTACTGGGTTGTTGACAAAGGTAGATTTAATTAGTTGAAAAATTAATTAATCCTTGTGTCAGTTGGTTGTGAATCATCCCAGGAACTGGATTGGGATAAGTGAATCCCTGTGTCAGTTGGGTGTGATTCATCCCAGGAACTGGATTGGGATAAGTGAATCCCTGTGACAGTTGGGAGTGTTTCAGTCCAGGAACAGGATTGAAGGAAACAGAATCTGTATCAATCTAGAAACAGGATTGAAGGGAAACAGAAACCCAGTAGGAAAGACCAATCCTATTCCAACTTGGAGTCTCTCTTGTAACTCTATAAATAGACAAGGGATAAGCCATTCAGAAGACACAATTCAATAGATTCATAATTCAAGAATCTAGAGAGATAAAATTCTAGAGAGAGAAAATTCTCTCTCTCTAAAACGAATTTTAACAAGCAAGAAGGGGCGGCTGGTTTTCCTATATTGTGGCCGAAAATTTGGTCCTTTTTTGGGCAGCCCCGTGTGTTGCTTTCTCTCTCTCCGGGCAGTGCGTTTGCAGTACGTGCTAGGTGCGGAGGTGCTGAATTTTTCCAGCAGTTGGATTGTGGTGAGTTGCTGATCAATTGACTTCTAGATTGTTGCCCACACAACAAGAGGTCATAGTCTTTGAGGCATACAAGAGATTCACCAGGTGCACGCTTCAAAGGTATTATTCTATGGTTCCGCTTTTATTAGAATTTTTTGTTGCGTGGTAAATCGAGCAAGTGCAAACCCAGATCCTACCAAAATCTTTCAAGGGTGACTTTATACAAGACGATATCTATCCATATAGAGAATAGCAATACCTTAAAGACAGGTTCCACACCATTATACAATTCCTCATTTAGGAACAGAACCTTGGCCAAATATTATACAAAATAGTTACAATGCCAACAATGCAGCAATGATCTGGTTGTAACTCATATTTTAACTGTAAGATTTACATGTTAATTAAAAAGATGGTACGATGAAAATCTCACTGAGGCCAAAAGAAATAGTACAAGAAAAATGATTTTTTGCGACACATGGTTTGTGCCCCAACAAGTGGCTCAAGTGTCACAAATACTATTTTGCGGCATAAAATACCACACAATTCAAAGAGAAGCAATAGGTTCGGTGGTAAATTTTTGTGGTAATTCCTACAAATATGTCACAAACAATGCAAAAATTATGGGAGATAAAAATGACGACACATGAAATTCATGACACATTTAGTGTCAATTGTTGTAGTGTCAGAAAAAAATTTATGACATTTATTTGCCTCACTTTATACATTATTGTATAGTCTATGCGACACAATTGTGTCACAAATTTCATAAATCACAATTGGTGTCAATCGTTGAATGTCACCAATTTCATGCATCATAATTGCTAATTACGGATAAGTGTTACATGGTATGCAACACATGTAAGAATCAACACAAAAATTTGCCGCTGGACTGATGTGAATCACTTCACATCTATTTTTGTATGTTTTTAGCACGGTTTTAAGCCTACTTTAGATAGATTTTTGGTCTATCCTAGTGGTAAATATTCTATTTATGGCTTCAATTATTCTAATTTCTGGAGAATAATTGAAGAAGTGAAGAATGGAGAAAACCACACTAAAGAATGAGCTTATAGAATAGAATTGTAGATTCTTGAAAGAAGCTCAAGGTAGTGGAGGACACGGCCAACAGACGATGACTTCTCCTTGGCGTGAGATAAATGACGTTTAGTTGACTCCAGCGTTCGATGAACGTGAGTAGAAGACGTCCAGACCACGACACCATGTTTTGGACGCGACAAGGATAAAGTCAAGGCAATATTGAAGAGAAGCAGGTAACACTGGGTATGAGGCTATCGCGACTCACTCGCGGCAGCGTCAAGTGGGCGTGATATCATGACTACCAGTGAACGTAAGAGTCAAGTGACCATGAGAATGCGATGTCTGAAGGGCATAGGTAAACCAGACCAGTGTACGATGATCCCGATAGAAGATTCTTAGGTGACGCTAAACAAACACCAACGTCCGCTGAGCTTCAGATGGCTATCACCGACACGGGATACAGGCAGGACTATAAGGACAACTAGTACACCAGCACAAGCTACGGGCATGACCAAAAAGATGACAAGTACATTGGCACGAGCTATAGACATGATAAAAATGGACATCCAGTACGTAGTGTGTAGGCCAACTTTAACGACTTACCATCTAGCTACCAACCTGGAAGATGCTACCCTATGAAACTTATAGCCAAAGAAAAAATTTTGGAATTCCCAAAATAGACATCCTACACTTTATTCATTTTTTTTATTCTATAAATAGCTGTAGGATGTAAAACTTAGGGGAGTTCAGAGTTTTTCCTGTGTAGACACTTCAACACTGATTTTTTTTTTATCCAAAACTCATTTTTATTTGCTTTTATTTATGCTTTCTTTTATTTTATGTTTTTAGCTAAGATTTAATGAGGTTCTAAGCATCTTTTAGGGATTTTAACCCCTTTAATAGAATAGAGGCAAATGAAAGTCCCATTTACAAAGATGTGTTGAATTAAATTCAATATGTGTGTTTCCATTTGCCTATATCTCTATTTGTGTGCATTTGTACTCACTGTATTTAGAGTACTTTGGGCATATTTCCTCTATCGGGTTGATTAATGGTTAACCTTGTTATGGAATCTAATTTGTGTATATTGTACTTTGGACTTGCATTTCATTTTGTGATTAGTATTATGTCTTCTGGTCCATAACTAGTTAACTCGATAGTATGGTAGTGGGTGCAGACCTATTTGGCACTTTATCATGACAATGCATCATGCCCTTGGGAATAGTACGAAAGCTAGATCAAATCCTTGTAGTGAGATCTTAAGATAACTTAGGAACTGTCTGTTTAGAATAAGTCCTATTCCTAGTGTGTGGTTGTCAAGGTAGGGGGTCCAATCCATTTGCGAGTAACTTTGCTAGGCAAAGTACCTGAGTGTGATCGGAGATTTCACGGTTTGTGATAGAGATTTCGGGGAGTAAGTGACACAGGTATTGCACTTAGGTGAGCCAACGTCAAGTAGTAAGTACCACATAGTCCAGTCCTGGTGGTTAAGTGCTTAAAACTATTATTTAACATAAGAAAGTCACAATCGAAGCCTCTATCTCTAAGAAGGAAGTGGAAATCCCGCCTTTTATCATTTGTTTGTTGTTTTATATTATTACTCTATTTTTGAACTCACGTTAACTACTATAAATTTACTGTTCTATTTACTTTCCTATTTTACTGCATTTCTAGCTAGTTTTCAATATAATCCTACCCCGTTCCCTATGGGATCTGTTAGTTTTGAATATAGAAAAGCTATGGCTTGTATAAAAATAATATCCACAGATGACATATCATTTTGTTTCAGTATTAAATTGTTCCATTATATCATAGAACTAGATAACGGGGTGTGGAAAGACACAGTAGATACCGTTATTGGTTAAAGTATTGATATATAAAAAGTATGCTCGTAACTGAGATAGTCTGAACATACTATCGGTATAGGTTATCGTGTGGTTTGGAAATTAGTTTATCTAGACTAATTTAAATCATACGGATATGCCTGGGGCATATTGAGCTCGACCAGTTTGGATAGAATTGATTTGTAGTGATCGGCGTAGTCAATTCGGTCCTAGTATTCAGTCTCTCAATCCCGAGATTGGGATGGGCATGAGAGTTAGATATCGTATGCTTTGATGTGCCAAAGAGTATGGTCAATTGAGGCCTATACCTCGGTAGGTTGGGTATGCGGTGTTTAGCTTCTTACGTGCCATTGCTAGTCGGAGGAATCCACGTACTGATTCACTGGGTTGATGGTGCTCCCGAGATGAGCTCATAAGGTTTATTGTACTAAAACTGTCCAGTGAAATTTATATCCAGTATAATAAGAAAGTCGAGTGGTACTAATCTCAGATACCAAGAAGTCGGTGAATTAATTTGTCAGTAAATTGATAAACCGACGAGCACTAGATCTTTGATGTGGGGAGATAGAAGAAAATATAGTGGCGCGATATAAAGTCATTTTTGAGCGGTAGTTCCATAGTTAGTCCGATAGTGGCACGACTAATTATGTGGTTGACTAATCGAAAAATGAATTAATTAATTCTAAGGGTTTAATTAATTTAATTGACAAAGTGGGTTATTGGAAATAATCCTAAGGGTTCGATTAAATTTAATTAACGAATTGAATAAAGAAATTAATTCAAAAGGATCGATTGGAGTTGATTAGTCTAGGAAATACTAAGAGGTCAATGAAATTCAAATTAAAGGCCCAACTCAAAAGCCCACTAGGTCTCCTTAAGATCTCTCTATAAATAGAAAGCTTAAGGCCAAAGAAACTTAAGAAAATCTTGCAAGACATTTGTCTTGCCTCTTGAGTGAGAAAGTTCTAAGGAGAGACTGAGTTTTCTTTTAAAAACGAACTTGGAATCTCATTTCTCGATTAAGATTAAGTTCAAAGATCAAACTTTTATCAAACCCATTGATGGATTTCATTTAGAGCTGCCCGCTACTGCCCGGTTTTAGCAATTTTCGCCGGATTATACTATTTCTGCCAGAAAATTCTGCTCGGTTTTCCTATCTTGTCCAGTGGATCTCTTCTAGTAGCTCCAGGGTGCTTGATCCGGCTGGGTTTGTGTTTATCTCTCCCTTGGGTTGGTGGTCCATAATCCCAGCTGTCCAGATCGTGACCGGAGTTGAAGTGGGTTCAATTATTTTGGGGCAAAAAGTAGTGGGCAACAGTTTTTGTGGGAAAAAGTTTCGATCTTTGGGCAGATTTAATCTTTTCGAGGGATTTTCTTCGTGGGTTTTCATGGGCTTTGGTAGGACACTTCGATAGATTATTGCCCACGCAATATTCAAAGTTTCTTGGAGTAATCTTTTGGATTTCGATGGTGATCGCAACATAAAGATTTGGTTTTTCTTATTGCGTTGGACTTCGCTTCAAAGGAATAAGTTTTAAAGGTTCCGATTTTAATTTAAAGGTTGCATCTTTCTGTTCTGATTTAATAAATTAAATAAGTATAAGCCTAGATCCGTTCTAGGGAAAATGAATTTGAGTCTGAGTTTTGTCGAAAGTTTCTGATTCTGGAATGCATTGCACGAAAGTGAGATTTTCGATTTAGCCTGGGCTTGTTTTGTTTTCCTTCAGGATCGACATCGTTTACTACATTTTAGTGGTTGGAGGTTGAATTACAAATAAAAATTTCGTGTGATACGTGACAGTAAATTTGCATCAGAATTTTGGCTCCGTTCTCGTAGAACGGTTGCAAGAATTTTGTTGCTTGATAGTTATTTTAGTAGTAAAATGGTTAGTTAATTAGTGGTTTAGTATAAGTCAGTTCCTTTTGAATATCCTAGTATTAAGTATAGAAGTTAAAGTATGACATGCTTGAATTACCATGGGGTCAGTGACAAAACAATTAAACTGAAAACCTTTGAGTGTAGAAATTAGAATATAGTAACATGTGGACAAATCTGATTTCCAGCACTCAGAATATTCACAGTTATATTAATCGGCCTAAGTAGAGCCATAACTCCAACTGCACCTACTGACATGAGGAGATTTGAAGGATCTTGACTCAGAGCAAGAATAAAGTCTGGCCTGGGAGACTATAAATACCAGGAACTATCAAAGAATAAAGGCTGATTTTATTTCATTTATTTCCTATACAATATAGTAAATAACAAGAGTTAACATTCTGAATGTCTGATTGAACATATTACTCTTGAGCATAGAAGATAGGACGATGGGGATCAGAGGAAACCAATGCAAGAAAACATCCACTTCAGGAAGTCTTAACATCACACGCGCATAGACTTCACAAAAATGTTGGTGTATGTGCCCTTTTAAGGGCTGTATAGATATTTGTCATTTTGATTGATGTTATAATCAGATGAGTTACTTTCATGATAGTAATATTTTTGTGCATATTTAATTTCATGAAATTGATCCGCCAAAAGAAACACTCTATGGATTGATTAGATCATGAGTGATTCTTTTGAGTAGTACTCGTACGAGGATCCTTAGACCAGAAATCACTACATGGTCTTAGGTGAATTGTTGTGTGCTTTGATCTACGCCCAATGGGGCCGTAATAGGTTGTCAAGTACCGATATGATTGGGTACACTATGAGTCACGCTAAGGTATATCGGTGAAATGATGGGACTACAAGTCTCTCTTAAGTGAGAGATGATATCTTGGCCACTTGACAGTGAACTGAGAAGTGCATGGCCATGCCTAAGGAATGATAAGCGTTATCACTTGCTTGATGAATTCAGTGTCACTAAGATATCAAGTAAACGTTTAGCTATATATGGATGATGGTTCCATAGCTTATGCTAAACGGGATATCGATGTAGAGGATCGTACGCAGTTTGCTCAGAAAGGTTGTGTTGAATCACCATTCGACTCTCCATTCTGAATTGGGTAGTCATTATGTCTTGGTAGAGACCACTAATGACTTATGGATTAATCAATGAGATTGAGTTATCCATTACTAATTTAGAATGGGCCTACAGGATCGCACATAAGAGAGTTTAACGATGCAGAATAAGTATTCTTGCCTACACTAGATATAATTGTTATACTTAGATAAATAATATTTAATTAAATGGTTTAGTTAAGTATTATTGAAAAGTTGTATGCTATTAATTAAGAGTTAATTAATTACCTGAGAACAATTGGGATGAGCTGATAAATAAAGGGACTTAATTGCACTTGAGATTCTTGACCCATTAGCCTGATCTATGGGTCATGGACAGGAAAACATGTTTGGTTTTTGGTCATTAAGGTCACCGGAAAAGGGACTATTGGAATTGGAATCTGGGCTTTAAAGTTTTCAACGGACTAGATATTTTGGTTTCAAAGATTGTAGGATGTTTTGGTTTTATGACCGAAAAAACATTTTCCCGACAAAATGGTTTTTCAGAAAAATGAGCGCCGGGGTTGTGATATACTTTGGCATTTGAAATTGGTCGGAAAGGGTTCTAATTGAACCTGGGAGTACTACGGAAGGAGAAAATGGCAGTGACGAAGGTCACCGCTGTGTCTTCTCCGTTTGAACGCCAAAAATGGTGACGGGGTGGTGAAGTTTCGAACGGGGTGGTGAAGTTTCAAAATTGGAGATCGATGCGGTTTTCTCAATTATCAGGAAACCACGACCACTGGGAATGGATCTAGATGAGATGAACGGCGCTCGCTGCTCATCATGACGCCAGGAAATGGGCTAGTATAAATAGCCGACGATGAGTAAGAGGGTTGGAGAAGAAAGAGGCCTGAGGCAGGGGTCCAAAGCCCTAATCTGGGCTGAAATTACAATAATGCCCCTGAAAGAATTTTTGGTAGGATCTGAGTTTGCACTTGCTCGATTTACCATGCAACAAAAATTTCTATTAAAGCGGAATCTTAGAAAAGTACCTTTGAAGCGTGCACCTGATGATTCTCTTATATGCCTCAAGACTATGACTTCACGTTGTGTGGGCAACGAACTAGAAGTCAATTGATCAGCTACTCACCACAATCCACCTGCTAGAAAAATCCAGCACCTCCGCACCTAGCACGTACTGCAAACGCACTACCCGGAGAGAGAGAAAGTTGCTTGCAGCTGGTATACACCAAGGGCTTAAAAATTCAGCCACTAGGAAGAAAAACCAGCCGCCAAAACTTCTTGAAAATTCGACCTGGAGAGAGAAACAATTTCTCTCTCTAGAATTTTCTCTCTCTAGAAATCCTGTGGATTAATTGTTGAATTGTGTTTTCTGAATGACTGATCCCTTGTCTATTTATAGAGTTACAAGAGAGACTCCAAGTTGGTTTAGGATTGGTCTTCCTACTGGGTTTCTGTTTTCCTTCAATCCTGTTTCTGGACTGATACAGATTCTGTTTCCTTCAATCCTGTTCCTGGACTGATACACTCCCAACTGTCACAGGGATTCACTTATCCCAATCCAGTTCTTGGGATGAATCATTCCCAACTGACACAGGGATTCACTTATCCCAAACCAGTTCCTGGGATAATTCACAACCAACTGACACAAGGATTAATTAATTTCTAAATTAATTAAATCTACCTTTGTCAACAACCCAGTACATAATTAATCGTACCACTAACGGATTAATTATGGCACTACCAACCTACATCAGAATTGCTTTCGGAACAACTTAATTAAATTATATTCATAATCTCCCCACATCAAAGATATAGTGCTCGTTAATTCATTAATTTACTGATAAATTAATTCATCAACTTCTTTAATTCCGAGACTAGTACCACTCGACCTTTTTACTATACCGGACATAAGTCCACCGGCCGGGTTTAGTATAATAAACATTTCAAGTTCATCTCAGGAGCACCATCACCCCGGACGCACCGGTACATGGTTTCCTTTCGACAAGCAGCAGCACACCAAGTAACTAAATATGCGCACCTAACCTACCGAGACTATTGGCCACATTTGACCTCATCCATTGGTAGATCAAAGTATACTATGTCTAATCCTCATGCCCACTCGAGTCTAGGGATTTAGAGATAGAATACAAGGATCGATTTGTCTATTAAATCAGTACAAGACAAATCATTCCTAAGAGTCAAGTTCAACATGCCCCGGGCATATCTATATGATTATATTAGTTTAGACAAACTAATAATCTGAATCACATAATAACCTAGACCGACAGTTTGTCCAAAACCGTCTCGGTTACGAACCTCATTTATATATTATATCTTTCAACCAATGATGAGATCTACTGTGTCGCACCAGACACCTCATCATCTACTTACATAATATAAATGGACGATTAATGCACAATAAGATATGACTGAAACACAAATCGATATATTAAACTCGAAAACTGTACAATACAAGCATAGCTTATGTATTCTACTCTAACAATCTCTCACTAATACTTAAGCTGTGCTTTAAGTATACAACTACATACAATCCTACCCAATCTGCTGCTATCTATCTAGAAAAACTGTCAAGGCTCTCCTAAGCATCTGATCCCCATGCCCTTCACGTGAGCCTCAAAGACTTTAGAAGTCAATGTTTTCGTGAACGGTTCTGCAAGGTTATCCTCTGATGCTATCTTAGCCACGACCACGTCTACCCTCTTTATGATGTCTCGTATCAGGTGGTACTTGCGCTGTATATGTTTACTTGCCTTGTGGGCTCATGGTTCCTTCGAGTTTGCTACTGCACCGTTGTTATCACAATAAACTGTGATAGACTTCGGAAAACCAGGAATCACATCTAAGTCCACTAGGAAGTTCTTGAGCCATACTGCTTCTTTTGCTGCCTCTGATGCGGCAATGTATTCAGCCTCCATGGTAGAGTCCGCCATGCATTTCTGCTTGACACTCCGCCAAACTATGGCTCCACCTCCTAGAGTAAACAAATACCCTGAGGTAGACTTACTTTTGTCCCTGTCGCCTTGGAAATCTGAATCTGTGTAACCTCGGAGTACCAGCTCAGGCGCCTGATAGACCAGAACTTGGTCCCTCGTTCTGCGCAAATACTTGAGAATGCATTTTACTGCCTCCCAATGAGCTTTCCCGGGGTTACTCTGATATCTTCTCACCATGCCAACGGCATAATAGATATCAGGCCTCGTACTCAACATGGCATACATGAGACTTCCTACTGCCGAAGCATATGGAACTGTCTTCATGGTCTCTATCTCCTCAACAGTCTTCGGAGATTGCTCCTTAGATAGAAACACTCCATGCCTGAAAGGTAGAAAACCTTTCTTGGAGTTCTGCATATTAAAACGGGCCAGAATCGTGTCTATGTATAAAGCTTGGGAGAGCGTTAACGAATAATCTTAATCCCAAGGATATGTCCCGCTTCCCCTAAGTCCTTCATATCAAATTGCTTGGACAGCCATGCCTTTACATCTGATAACAGTTTCTTGTTGTTGCCAATCAATAGAATGTCATCTACGTAAAGCACAAGAAACACCACTGAGTTTCCATCATGTCTGCGATATACACATTGCTCATCCAGACACTGAGTAAATCCAAAGGACTGGATTACTTCATCAAACCGGATGTTCCAAGATCTGGATGCCTGCTTAAGTTCATAAATAGACCTCTTAAGCCTACAAACCTTACGCTCTTGGCATTTTTCAATGAATTCCTCTGGTTGCTGCATAAAGATGGTTTCCTCAAGACTTCCATTTAGGAAAGCTGTCTTGACATCCATCTGCCAAATCTCATAATCCATATGAGCAGCTATGGCCAAGAGAATCCGGATCGACTTAAGCATGGCTACTGGGGAGAAGGTTTCCTCATAATCGATTCCCTCTTTCTGAGTATGCCCATTCGCCACCAGCCTAGCTTTAAGGTTTCCACCTTCCCATCAGGTCCTCTCTTACGTTTGTAGACCCACTTGCATCCAATGGGCTTAAACCCATCAGGCAGGTCCACAAGCTCCCAGACTTGATTGTGGTCCATTGACCTCATCTCAGATATCATTGCCTTACGCCAAGATTCTGTATCTTTATCTCGAAGTGCCTCATTGTAGTTAACTGGGTCAGGTTCAGGCACACCTGGGACTAGGTCTGAAGACTCTCCCACGCCAATGAACCTATCTGGCTATCTCACAACCCTCCCATTACGACGAGGCACCTCCTGTGTAGGCGCATCATCTGTGATCTCATGTGCAGTGTGTGGTGTATCTACTTGTGCTGGTGCATCAGGATTAGTAGTTTGTCATCTAAGCTCTTCTAGTACTATCTTACTCTTGGGCTTGTGGTCTAAGACATAGTCCTCTTCTAAAAATCTAGCATTGGTACTTACCACCACCTTCTGATATTCAGGACTACAGAATAGATCACCTTTCGTTCCCCTAGGATATCCTACAAACAGCATTAATTCTGTTCTTGCATCTAACTTAGTCGTATCTGCCTTAAGCATATGTGCTGGGCAGCCCCAAATTCTGAGATGTCTTAGACTGGGCTTCCGCCCGTTCCACAACTCTATTGGGGTTGAAGGCACAGTTTTAGATGGTACAAGATTAAGAATATACATTGCCGTTTTTAAGGCATATCCCCAGAACGAACTTGGCAAATCACTATAGCTCATCATGAATCTAACCATTTCCATAAGAGTTCGGTTCCTCCTTTCTGCTACACCATTCTGCTGTGGCGTGCCAGGTGCAGACAACTGAGACTGAATTCCTACCTCAGTGAGGTAATCTCAAAATTCATGGGATAGGTACTCCCCACCACGATCTGAACGCAGTGTCTTAATACTCTTACCATGATGCTTCTCCACATCTGCCCGAAACTCTTTGAACTTGCCAAAACATTCTGACTTGTGGCGCATTAGGTAAATTTATCCGTACCTAGAGTAGTCATCCGTGAACATCACGAAATACTCATATCCCCCTTGTGCCTAGACCGTCATAGGTCCACACAAGTCAGAATGAATCAACTCTAATACTTCTTTAGCTCTATAGCCTTTTGCTTTAAAAGGTCTCTTGGTCATCTTTCCTTCCAAGCAAGATTCGCAGGTTGCATAACTGTCAATATCTAATGAACCCAAAGGTCCATCATTGACCAACCTCTGAATCCTACTAAGGTTTATATGACCTAGCCTGAGATGCCAAAGATAGGTTTGATTCATTTCAGAAGGTTTTTTCCTCTTATTAATGTTAGTTTCTGAGCTATCTATCTCTATGTTTTGCGCAACAGGGGAGTTAGAGTTAACCACAAATAAATTGTCCGCCAATGAACCAGAACAAACAAGTTTTCCATTTCTTCTAATAACAACACAGTCATCAGAAAAAATAAACTTATACCCGTTCTTCAAGAGTTTAGAAGCCGAAATCAAGTTCTTTCTAAAACTCGGTACATAAAGACAATTAACTAACTCCAAGCTAGAATTTTCGAAATTCAACTTAACTACTCCCACTGCTTCTACTGACACTCTTGTAGTGTCGCCCAAGTAGATATCCAATTCGCCTTCTCTAAGCTTCTGGGTTACTTGGATCCCTTGCAAAGAATTATAAACATGGTCAGTGGCACCTGAATCCACACACCAAGTATCTGTGGGAATCGCCGCTAAATATGTCTCAGTAATTAAGGCATAATTTATCGTACTTATAAGCTTTGGACAATCCGCTTTCTAATGTCCCGTCTTATTGCACTTGAAGCACTTGTCTTTCGACTTCTTCTTTGCAATATCTGGCTTAGGCACAATTTTTGCCTTTTTAGCTACTCCCTCGAGCTTTCTTTTCTTCTTTCCAGCCTCAGGCTCAGAAGAAGATTCTAAAGCTTCGACTACGACTAAAGCTCGCTTCTTCTCTTGAAGAAGACTTTTAGCCGCCATCAACTCTGCCAAGAGCTCGGATGAACTCCACAACATCTTACTTATGTTGTAGTTCAACCGAATCCGCTCATAGCTTTGAGCCGCCATCAACTCTGCCAAGAGCTCGGATGAACTCCATAACATCTTACTTATGTTGTAGTTCAACCGAATCCGCTCATAGCTTTGAGGCGCCATCAACTCTGCCAAGAGCTCGGATGAACTCCACAACATCTTACTTATGTATTAGTTCAACCGAATCCGCTCATAGCTTTGAGACAAGCTCTGGAGGACAATATCGACTTTGGTTTCACCAACGATTTCGCCTCCCACTACCTCAACCTTGTTGATGTTAGTAATCATGTCAATGACACGATCTCTCACAGGAGCGCTCTAAGCCCTAAGTGCAATGTCCAAGTTACGACTTCTATCGACATTATTAGTTCCAGTTAAATTGTTGTTTTTCAAAATAGCAGCTAAAGGATTGAATGCCATATCAATTTAAATTGGAAAGTAAACAAACAGTGTTTCAGTTATATATGCTAGAATTTTCGAAAACATGAAAATTCAATTTAATTATTGATTTCCCTCAAAACAATAATATTAATCCACCAGCATCTCATCCATCGGGATTCTCGCAAGCCACGCAGTGTGGACGTTTACGCTAACCCACATTCGTTTGAGAATAACCAAGTTCATTAACTACACTATCTGACCAACGATCTTTTGATCAATGTAGCTAATAGTCAGTGCTTTCAGCCATAAAAGTAAACAGCATAACCTCGCGGGAGGAATACTGTAGATCGAACACTAAGTGTGTGCCATTAAGTGACTTCTGAGTTTGTTACCTCAGGATAGCGTGCCTCAGATGGAGAGGGTGTCGCATTTCTCCTAGTTAAACTCGCTCTAGTCATCTTACTCAGAAGCTCATAGTCTAGCGATCTCGGGGCTGGACTCATCTGAATGGAGGAAGGCCTTAATGCCAATACGCAAGCCCACCCACGTCGCATATGAACCCGTAATGGTGGCCATGGGGATATAACACAACCCGCTCCCACTTAGATTTCCAATCTGAGGGTTTTTCCGGTTTTAACATGCAATTAACTAAACTAAGTAATATGCAACCACAAAACCAGACATGCTTTAATTCATGCATCTAAAATACATCATAAAAATAAAGCATAAAAATTAAAACAATAAATACGGGAAATAAATAGGTAAAATAAATTTCCCGACTATTATGGTTTTAATTACTTTCATCCTTTGCCTTGATCTCGTGTCCCGTCACGTCACTCGATGGAGAGAGTCTTGAACTTCAAAAAACAAAAACTGGATGAAAAACGGGCCAAAAATAGCACGAACGGCCCGAACGGCCCGAACGGGTCGCCCAGGCCGTGCGCGCGTGGCCGCACATGGCTGCTGCGCCCTTGGCGCGACTTGCTGCTGGCGGTCGTTGCCGGCGTCGCCTCCTGCCGCCAACTCCTCCTTCGCTTTTTCCCTCGCTATTTGGTCTTCTTGCAATTCGTTCTGGGTTTTCCTGGGTTTCTTCAAATTCATGACAACCCAAAACCCACAAATCCAAGTTGCCCACCATAACGCCTTCGATTACAAAAAAACAATTTTCCTACTACAAGGCATTCTAGGAAAATTAAATAATCAAAATTACATAGAAAAAATCCTACTACATATTTAATCTAATCCTACACGGCTTCCAGCATGTGGTTATTACAAACATTCATAATAAAATTAAATCCGGACAAGTCCCGGAGTTTAATTAAAACCCATACAAACGTAACCATAATAGCCGGGATTCTAAACCACCTGCAAATAAAACTATGTAATAAATCGAACAAGCATAGAACCCCCTAAACCTGGCTCTGATACCAATTGAAAGAATTTTTGGTAGGATCGGGGTTTGCACTTGCTCGATTTACCACGCAACAAAAATTTCTATTAAAGCGGAATCTTAGAAGAGTATCTGTGAAGCGTGCACCTGGTGATTCTCTTATATGCCTCAAGACTATGACTTCACGTTGTGTGGGCAACGAACTAGAAGTCAATTGATCAGCTACTCACCACAATCCACCTGCTAGAAAAATCCAGCACCTCCGCACCTAGCACGTACTGCAAACGCACTGCCCGGAGAGAGAGAAAGTTGCTTGCAGCTGGTATACACCAAGGGCTTAAAAATTCAGCCACTAGGAAGAAAAACCAGCCGCCAAAACTTCTTGAAAATTTGACCTGGAGACAGAAACATTTTCTCTCTCTAGAAATCCTGTGGATTAATTGTTGAATTGTGTTTTCTGAATGACCGATCCCTTGTCTATTTATAGAGTTACAAGAGAGACTCCAAGTTGGTTTAGGATTGGTCTTCCTACTGGGTTTCTGTTTTCCTTCAATCCTGTTTCTGGACTGATACAGATTCTGTTTCCTTCAATCCTGTTCCTGGACTAATACACTCCCAACTGTCACAGGGATTCACTTATCCCAATTCAGTTCCTGGGATGAATCACTCCCAACTGACACAGGGATTCACTTATCCCAAACCAGTTCCTGGGATGATTCATAACCAACTGACACAAGGATTAATTAATTTCTAAATTAATTAAATCTACCTTTGTCAACAACCCAGTACATAATTAATCGTACCACTAACGGATTAATTATGGCACTACCAACCTACACTAGAATTGCTTCCGGAACAACTTAATTAAATTATATTCGTAATCTCCCCACATCAAAGATATAGTGCTCGTTAATTTATTAATTTACTGATAAATTAATTCATCAACTTCTTTCATTCCGAGACTAGTACCACTCGACCTTTTTACTATACCGGACATAAGTCCACCGGCCGGGTTTAGTATAATAAACATTTCGTGTTCATCTCGGGAGCACCATCACCCCAGACGCACCGGTATATGGTTTCCTTTCGACAAGCAGCAGCACACCAAGTTACTAAACACGCGCACCCAACCTATGTCTTTCAACCAATGATGAGATCTACTGTGTCGCACCAGACACCTCATCATCTACTTACATAATATAAATGGATGATTAATGCACAACAAGATATGACTGAAACACAAATCGATATATTAAACTGGAAAACTGTACAATAAAGCATAGCTTATGTATTCTACTCCAACAGCCCCGCCGCACCCTTAACCCTAGTCAGCCTTCATGGCTATAATTACAGAATTGTCCCTACTACCCCTAATCTTAGTGGATCAGTTTTTAAAAGTGTTTTAATTACTGAATGGCCCCAGGACTTTGAGTCCTCCTCAAAACATTGCCCAGAATTTTATTTAAATTACCAAACTGCCCATAATTTAAGGAAAATTATTTTCTGATTTT
Organism: Knoxia roxburghii; assembly: GCA_030378225.1. Lineage (NCBI taxonomy): Eukaryota > Viridiplantae > Streptophyta > Magnoliopsida > Gentianales > Rubiaceae > Knoxia > Knoxia roxburghii. Next base: position 33,905,539 of record CM059415.1, on the reverse strand, counting down.
GTTTTAAAATTTTGGTAATATTTTAAATTTTTTATTTTGGAATAAAATAAAATCTTATCATATTTTAGTTTTAAAATATTAAAATTGGATTTTAAGATATAAAAATATTTTAAATCAATTATCTTAATAAGATTAGGATAATTAGCTAATAAATAGAATAATTAACTAATTTGATTAATTTGATTTCTTTATTTATGCTTTCAAATATGGTATGATTTATTTAAATAGTTTAAATATTTGCATACATATTTGGTATGTTCATGCATCATTTTTCACAAATGATTGAACAAGAAAAGGAAAGATTGATTAAAATTGATTACCACACGATCAATTTTAATAGTATAGAATATTTTAGAAATATTCAAATACACAATCTTTTAAATTGATTGGCTTAATTAAAATGGGCTTGTATGAAGCACTTGTATTTTATGAGTTTTTCATGCATGAATTGGGTTTTATTTATTTTGGTTTAATTTGGGGCCTGTGAGCCTATTAAAATTTATTGTAATAGAATAGATTAGAAATTAGGCCTAAGAAATTCCAACAAGCCAAGACGGAGTCATAGAGTTGGAGCTCAATGATGGAGGTCCAAATAAAGATGACAATTTTAATAGCCTTGTAATAGACTAGAGCCCAATTCATTGCATTTTTCACTTTATATTTTATATTTTGTGAATGATGAAAAATGAAATGCATGTTAAGCCGTTCAAACTAAATCCCTAAAAACCTAAGTTATAAATTGCTTCCATACTTGAGGGCTCGCCAAAGCGTCGAACGTCTGTGGACTTGGAGACCCCAAGAGCCTCAGGTTTTCTTCGTAACGCGGGTTGTCACATAATGGGTGCCCAACTTTACTCACTACCACTATGTGGAAAAATAGTTTGGGTATCTATTGATGTGATGCTTCGAGGGATGGTTTGACATACGGAAATCAGTCCTAGATTAACCCGATAAGTTGACTAGGATTGGTTTTGCAATGATAGGATGGTGTCAAACATTTAGAATGTTCATCCTATCACTGAAAATTTACATGGGATACAATTGGAAAGTGTTAAGTTGCATGAGATGTGATTTGAACGTTGCCTACCAAAAGGGCCCGATCCCTACAATACTTGCCAAAGCAAGACTGGGGTTTGGTTCTTTGTGGATTTTCAGCCCACAATCGAGCACCAACACAAAATTGTTTGGGATTTCAATTTTGGCTATTGTGTAAAATGATTTTAAAACTCATCCTAATATTTTGCATTTATTATTTTGTAGAAATGGCATCATCTAGCACTAATGTTGTCTCAAACTTCACTCTAAGAAGTATCTTGGATAAAGACAAATTGTTTGGACCAAACTTCTTAGACTGGGAAAGAAACTTGAGAATTGTTCTCAAACAAGAAAATAAGCTACATGTCTTAGAGACTGCTTTACCTGAACCACCACAGAATACCACATCTACTATTTAGTGAGCATGGGATAAGCTGAAAAGCAATTCAGATGATGTGACGTGCTTGATGCTCGCGTTTATGACAGGCAAGCTTCAAAAGCAATTTATGAATTCGGAAACATTTCATGAACAAGACTCTATCTTTGTTATTGAAATAAATCTTTGTATGTCCACCTCATAGGTATTAGATACCGAATGTGGGGCTCATATTTGTACTAATGTGCAGGGACTCAGAAATAGAAGGATGACAAGGAAAGGTGAAGTAGATCTCCGAGTGGGCAACGGAGCAAGAGTTGCTGCTGTTGAAGCGAGAGATTACAGTTTATCGTTACCTTCCGGTTTAAACATTGAACTTGAGAATTGTTATTAAGTACCTGTTGTGAGCAGGAATATTATTTCAATTTCTTGTTTGGATATTAAAGGTTTTCGTTTTATTATTGTTAATAATTCCTTATCTTTATATCAGAATGATGTTTTATACGGAGTTGTAAATTTGTGCAATGGCCTATATGTCTTGGACTTGAACCAAGAAAGACCGGTCTATAACATTTAAAGAGAGCTAAATCAATTAGTTTGATATGAGTCCAACTTATCTTTGGCACTGTCGTTTAGGCCATGCAAACAAGAAACGAGTTCAAAGACTTCACAAGGATAAAGTGCAAGGGTCCTTTGATTTCAAATCATATGACACGTCTGAACCCTGTTTGCAAGGAAAAATGACAAAGAGTCCTTTCAACAAGAAAGGCAAAAGAACTAGTGAGCTATTGGCCCTAATACGCATGGATGTATGTGGACCAATGAGCACACAAGCCAGAGGTTGATTCGTATACTTCGTTACTTTTATGAATGACTATAGTAGATATGGCTATGTCTACTTAATGAGGCATAAAAGTGAAACTTTTGAAAAGTTCAAAGAGTTTAAGAATGAAGTATAGAATCAATTAGATAGAAGGATTAAGGCTATTCACTCCGATCGGGGAGGTGAATACCTTAGTGATGAGTTCGATGACTATCTAAAACAATGTGGAATTGTTTCACAGCTGACTCCACCGGGAACACCTCAATGGAATGGTGTATCTGAAAGAAGGAATCGAACCCTATTAGATATGGTTAAATTAATGATGGGCCAAGCAACTCTCCCTACATCCTTTGCTCTCCTTTCTTTTGCCTACTTACTGAACCGTATTCCATCTAAGGCAGTAGTTATGACTCTATATGAGATATGGATGGGCTAAAAGCCCTATATGTCCTATCTATGAGTTTGGGGTTGTCAAGCTCATGTAAAGCATTTACAAAGTAATAAGCTTGAACCTAAAACTGACAAATGCCTATTTGTGGGGTATCCTAAGGAAACCAAAGGATATCAATTCTACCTCCCAACTGAGAACAAAGTGTTTGTTGCTCGATGAGCTACTTTCTTAGAGAAAGACTTTCTATACAAGAAAGTCAGTGGGAGTATAATAGAACTCGAAGAGGTTCATGACCTACAAGATAGTGTAGAACCATCTACATAAACTCAGATAGAAGTTGGTATGGAAACTCATAAAGATGAGCAACCTGAGTCAATAACACAAGAACCTAGAAGATCTGGTAGATCTCATCAACAACCCGAGACATATGGATTTCTCGTGACTGACGATCAAGATTTGATATTGGTGGACTTTGATTAACAAATAACCTACAGATAAGTTTTAGAAAGTCCAGATTTAGATAAATGGCTATAAGCCACGAAGTCTGAAATGCAATCTATGAGGGACAATAAAGTGTGGACTTTGATTGACCCTCCTATTCAGACAAAGGTTATCGATTGCAAGTGGATTTTCAAGTTAAAACCTAGCGGGATCTTCAAGGCATGACTAGAGGCTAAAGGTTTCAAACAAACTTATGGTATTGACTATGATGAAACCTTCTCCCCTGTCGTGATGCTCAAGTCCACTCAGACTATGCTCGCCATAACTGCATATTATAACTATGAGATATGGCAGATGAATGTTAAAAAGACTTTCCTGAATGGAAACCTAATCGAGGATATTTACCTGAAACAACCTGAGGATATATCAATCAAGAGCATCCTAATCGAGTATTCAAGCTTCAGAGGTCCATCTACGGACTAAAGCAAGTTTCTCAAAGTTGGAATCTTCATTTTGATGAGGCAGTAAAAGGTTACGGCTTCATAAAGTACGAAGATGAGCCTTGTGTTTACAAGAAAGTTAGTGGAAGAAGAATGTTTTTCTTGTCCTATATGTGGAAAACATCCTACTCATAGGAAATGACATCCCCATGTTAAAAGATATCAAACAATGGTTGGGGAGTTATTTTTTATGAAAGACGTAGAAGAAGCCGAAATGATAATATGTATCAAGATCTATAGAGATAGGTCTAAAAAGCTTCTAGGACTAAGTCAATAATAGTACATAGACAAGATATTGAAGATATTCAGTATGCCTAACTCTAAGAATGGTATAGTACCATTCAGACATGGCCTCCTCTTAAAGAATAACCAATGTCTTCTACTAAAGAGGAGAGGGATGCGATGAGTAGAGTCCCATATGCTTCGGCAATAGGATCTATCATATTGCCATGTTATGTACCCACTGGATGTTGCACATACACTAAGTAGGACTAGCAGACACCAACAAGATCCAGGAATGGCTCATTGGATTGCAGTCAAGGCAATCCTAAAGTACTTGCGCAAGACTAAAGGATTAATGCTAGTGTATGGAGGACAAAAACAACTTGTCATATAAGGTTACGCCGATGCTGCTTTCCAGACTGACCAAGATGATATGAAGTTACAATCATGCTACATTTTTTAGCCTGAATGGCTGTGCGGTGAGTTAGAAAAGCTCAAAGCAAGATACCTCAGCCAACTCTACAACAGAATCTGAGTATATTACTGCATCAGATGCCGCGAAGGAAGCTGTTTGGTTGAGAAATTTTTTGTTAGACATCAGAGTGATACTGAGTATCCAAGATCTGATAGACATGTTCTGTGATAATAACGGGCCATCGCACAAGCAAAAGAGCCTTGGTCACACCAGAAGACCAAACACATACTCAGACGTTATTATCTCATTCGAGAGATCGTCAATCGAGGAGATGTTAAAGTATGCAAAATAGGGTCAAACGAAAATATAGCATATCCTCTCATGAAAGATCTACCACAGTAAAAGTTTGAGAGACATGTAATAGAGCTTGGTCTTAAAATGTTTAGGATATAGCTCTTCAACGGGCAAGTGGTAGATTGTTGGTGTATGTGCCCTTTTAAGGGCTACATAGATATTTGTCGTTTTGATTGATGTTATAATCAGATGAGTTAATTTCATGATAGTAATATTCTTATGCATATTTAATTTAATGAAATTGATCCTCCAAAAGAAACACTCCATAGATTGATTAGATCATGAGTGATTCTTTTGAGTAGTACTTGTACGGGGATCCTTAGACCAGAAATCACTACATGGTCTTAGGTGAATTGTAGTGTGCTTTGACATACGCCTAACGGGGCCGCAATAGGTTGCCAAGTACGGGTATGATTGGGTACACTATGAGTCACGCTAAGGTATGTAGGTGAAGTGATGTGACTACAAGTCTCTCTTAAGTGAGAGATGATATCTTGGCCACTTGATAGTGAACTGTGAAGTGCATGGCCGTGCCCAAGGAGTGATAAGCATTATCATTTGCTTGATGAATTCAGTGTCACTAAGACATCATATAAACATTTATCTACATAAGGATGATGGTTCCATGCCTTATGCTAGATGGGATATCGATGTAGAGAATCGTACGCAGTTTACTCAGAAAGGTTGTGTTGAATCACCATTCGACCCTCTATTCTGAATTGGGCAGTCATTCTGTCTTTCTAGAGACCACTAATGACTTATGGATTAATCAATGAGATTGAGTTATGCATTACTAATTTAGAATGGGCCTACAAGATCGCACATAAGAGAGTTCGATGATTCAGAATAAGTATTCTTTCCTATGCTATGTATAATTGTTATACTTGGATAAATAATATTTAATTAAAGGGTTTAGTTAAGTATTATTGAAAAGTTTTGTGGTATTAATTAAGAGTTAATTAATTACCTGGGAAGAATTGGGATGGGCTGATAAATCAAGGGACTTAATTGCAATTGAGATTCTTGACCCATTAGCCTGATCCATGGGCCATTGGTTGATTCATAGGCTTGTTGTATAACCCAAATTACTAAAGTATTATTTAATATTGATTTAGAATCAGTAAAATAATATTTGGTAGTACTATTGATTTGGAATCTGATTAAATCAGTAAAGTAATAATTGATTACAATACTGATTTTGGAAACTTTGACTCCAAAAATATCCAAAGGATATTCTTGTAGAGGGAGATGTTTTAATCAGACAAAATTTGAACAAGAAAATATACACACAGAATCCCGATTGTTCTCTGTAGGCGAAAAATGGCTAGCACCAAATATGTGAAGAACTTTCGTGCTTGAAAGTAGAGAATCCTTCAAGAAAGGATTTTGGTGGTGACAAATGCAATCAAAAAGAAGGATCTGGACTAACATCAATCTAGGATCCAGACATTGCTGCCGATTACGCTTCAAGGGTAAGGTTTACATGCTTTGAACGTAGGATTAATTAACACTAAAATTGGAATGGGCATGAATCTGCTGAGTAAAATTTTTGAAATCATGCATCCGATCCCAACAGAAAAGATGATACATGAAATTGTATCATTAATATTTTAAGGACACCTCTGGGAAGGAATAATAAATTCTCCAACTACCTTATCTTTAAAAAGCCATAAGTTGGTCAATATTTTAAGAATAGTCAGCTCTGGAAATCACAGGAAGAGCAAAAATACGTTTAAACACTTAGTAAACAGAAAACAAAGTATGTTCTTATTTTTCAAATGTTGCATAAAGGAAACATGGAAGTAATCGTCTTTTGTAATATAAGTTGAGACAAGGTTATAACTTTGGTTTATCCTCATTAAATCTAAATGTTAAACAGGGAATGGTGCTAGTCTTTGAGATTATTCCAATAGCATAAAATTCACAAATGTGTCAACCATTGCAGGATAAGAAGAGAAATCAGATGATAAGCCCACTAAATCATCAGCTGAAAGTTCAGGAGGGCAGTCTATTGATGGTATTATTACAATCCAAAGGGTTGAGTAAAATGATACCAGAAGATTGAATAAAGGTTAACATAACCATGGTTAAAGAATTTTAAACAGGTGTCAAAAAAAATACCTGTATGAAGAAGTAGCTGTGAGAGGGCTAGGGCAAGAAGCGCCTTGTGATGCGGGAGTAGTAAACGAATTTCTGGAGCTTGAAGTCAGTCCTCAACACAAATGTCTGGGAGATATAGTTAAGTTTGACTCGGAGGAACATCATATCTGGGAAATTTTGAAGAATATGTGGGCGCACCTGTCAACTGGAAAAATATTGAACTATAGGATATGTCACCATTAGCGGGAGCTCTGTATATCTTCATCAGTTTTAACTTAGCACCAGTACAAAGAACAATAAGCACTGAATTGGGTTTGCAATTACTCATGTTAATTTTGGGTAGTGAAAAATTTAATTTAGGAGAATTTGTTTAGGAGACAATGAGAGATGTCAGTCACTCAGAACCAGGAACAGAACTCCCTTATCCCAGCATGATAATGAGTCTATGTCAAGACATCATGATACCTGCCCAGGAAAATAACAAGATAGAAGAAGTAACAGTTACTCTTAGAGAAGACATGTGCATTCATCTCAGAGGAACCAGAATATTCAAGTTCTTGACGAAATAAAAGAGTGCAATGCAGAATTGAAGAATAAGAGAAACTTTTTTGAACTTTCTAAGTGAAATTTTAATTTTTTCATTTTTAGTTGAATTCAAAGTTTAATTTTCTTTATTTTTGAGTTGGAATAAAGGTGAATTTTGATTTTATGGAATTTAGCTTTGAATAAATTTCACTTACCTCATATAATGCACTTGAATTTCTTATATATTGAGGGTAATGTATAACCTTAAGCGTGGGGGAGGGGAATGAATCTAATGCTTGTCTTTATGCTTATTTGATTGTGAAGGTAGAAGGGAGTAAGTTCATGGTGTGATTAAAATTTTTGAAAGCATACTCAAATTTTAGAAAAACAAAGAATTTTTAAAAATTTTTACACCTCTTCGAGCCAATTTTTTTAGAAGCCTTAGTGATGCATGAAAGTATGAGCGTAGCCTTAAGTGATTAGGGTACTGATATATAGAAATTGAACCATAGCTATTGCCCTCGATTTGCCACACAACCCCTATTTTGTGTGAGAAACCTTTGAGCCTAGAGTCTCACGAAAGACTCAGGTTTCTTTGTTGTGTGATTAGTCTTATATGCATGAATGAATCTTGAACTTAGCTAGATTATACATAACAAAACCATGTACATGTCTAGGATATGCCAAAATGAGAAAGACACCTAGTGACCCCTTGATTTTACCATTTCTTTGTCTTCTACAACCTGAATTCATCAACCCTTAGGATTAACCCTCCAATATTTTCTTTGACCTCACCTACCCAAAATAACCCTTCTTAACCTTCATTTTCGGCATTTACATTCCAAACCCCAATTTGGAAGTTATGATTTTTGCTTAAAAAGAAAAATGCCAAGATAAACCGGGGTTGTTTTTATTGTAATTTATTAAGTATTAAAAAAAATTCTGATTGTGATTAAGGAAGGAAGTGAAGGACTTTTAAGTCTTGGACACTTAGAGTATAATAGAAGTAGTGAGTAAGGAAGTGAATGACTTTTAAGCTTTGTACCCTTGCAGAAATAGTGTTCAAAGTAAGCATGCACAAAAACACACATTATGGGGGTTATACATATGAGTTAAGTGAAATTGCAACTTCCAGATTTTCTAAACTCCAGCTTTTCAAGCCTTAACCTTTCTTTACCGACCCTAGCCCCATCCTACCCAGTAAAAGACTTTTTGATTGACATGTTGTAGATGCAATAAAATGGTGGTGGAGTGATGTCTAGCCAAGCCTATGGTTGAAGTTTATGCATATAAATTATTTGGGTGCCTCATTTATTCAAAAACAGCCTAAACACCTTGTGTGATATTGAGCGAACCTTTAAGTGTGAGGGTGATAAGTCAACGGGCAGTAGCTATAGTAAGAAAGTTATGTGTTATAATTCTGATTACTGATGCTATGTTTGTATAATAATGTTTTATTAAAGCTTGGTTTTTCATGTGCGGCTTGAAGGAAAACTATTAGAGTATGATACAATTTTGTGAACTTACTCATCTCTGATTTCGTAATTGATTTGCTTGAGGAGAAGCAAAGTCTTAAGTGTGGGGGTGTGATGTGAATCACTTCACATCTATTTTCGTATGTTTCTAGCACGGTTTTAAGCCTACATTAGATAGATTTTTGGTCTATCTTGGTGGTAAATATTCTATTTATGGCTTCGATTGTGCTAATTTCAGGAGAATAATCGAAAAAAGTGAAGAATGGGGAATACCACACTGAAGACTAAGCTTCTAGAGTAGAGTTGTAGATTTTTAGAAATAGCTCGAGGTCGTAGAAGACACGGCCAGCTGATGATGACTTTTTCTTGGCGTGAGATACATGACATCCAGTTGACTCTAACGTTCAGTGAACATGAGTAGAAGATACCACGAAACCATCTCTTGGATGTGAAAAGGACAAATTCAAGGAAACATCGAAGAGAAACAGCTAACACTAGGCATAAGGCTAGCACAAATCACTCACGGCAGCATCAATTGAGTGTGACATCATGACTACTTGTGAACACCAGGATCAAGTGAACGTGAGAAGGTGATGACCCAGAACTGCAGCATCTGAAGAGCATGTGTCAACCCGATAGTGTATGATGATTCCAACAGAAGATTCTCAGGTGACACTCAGCAAATGCCAACGTTCGCTGAGCGTCAAACGATTACCAACGGCACAGGCTACAGACAGGACTGGAAGGACAGCTAGTAGACTGGCACGAGCTATGGACATGACTGAAAGGACAACCTGTACATTGGCATGAGCTACAAATATAATGAAAATGGACATCCAATACACAGTGCGCATGCCGCCAGCTAGCTACCAACCTGGAAGATGATACCCTACGAAACTTGGAGCTAAAGCAAAAATTCTGGAATTCCCAAAGTAGACATCCTGCACTTTATTCCTTTTCTTTTCTTATATAAATAGCTATAGGATTCAAGACTTAGGGGAGTTCAGAGTTTTTCCCTTGTAGACTTCGACTAGTGTTTTTTATTTAAAACTCATTTTTATTTGCTTTCATTTATACTTTCGTTTATTTTCAATTTTTAGCTAAGAACCGATGAGGTTCTAAGCATCTTTGAGGAATTTTCACTCCTTTAATGGTATAGAGGCAGGTGGAAGTCCCATTTACAAAGATGTGTTGAATTAGATTCTATATGTGTGCTTCCGTTTGCCTATATCTCTATTTGTGTGCATTTTACTCATTGCATTTAGAGTACTGTGTGCATGTTTCCTCTATCGGGTTGATTAATAGTTAATCTTGTTATGGAATCTGATTTGTGCATCTTGTACTTGGGCTTTCATTTCGTTTTATTATTAGTATTATATCATGTAGTCTGTAGCTAGTTAACACAATGAGTATGGTATTGTGTGCATACCTATCTGGCACTTTATCATGCCAATGCGTCATGCCCTTCGGAATAGTATGGAAGCTAGATCTGATCCGTGTAGTGAGATCTTAATTGATGAAAACTTAGGAACTGCCGGTTTAGAACAAGTCCTATTCCTGGTGTGTGGTTGTCATGGTAAAGGGTTGATTGCATTTGCAAGTAACTTGTTGGTTTTGAATACTAAAGCTTTACTTATATTAAACTATTTCCCTGTTTATATATCGATTAAATGTTTTAGTTAAATTGTTCTTATGTTTTACATATGTTGTCTATTTATATTATGTAATTAGATGATGAGGTGTCTGGTGTGACACAGTAGATCTCATCATTGGTCAAAAGACATAATATATAAATGAGGTTCGTAACTGATATAGTTTTGGACACACTGTCAGTTTAAGTTATTATGTGATTCTGAAATTGGTTTGTCTAAACTAATTGAATCATATAGATATGCCCGGGGCATATTGAACTTGGCCAATCTTGTACTGATTTAATAGACTATTCGATCCTAGTATTCTATCTCTAAATCCCTAGACTTGAGCAGGCATGAGGATTAGACATAGTGTACTTTAATCTGTCAAAGAGTGAGGTCACTTGAGGCCAATAGTGAGGTCACTATCATTATATGTGACGGGTAACTTGTTTCCTTCTTTCGCCATTGCAAATGGATCGGTCATACTTCCAACCACTTGATTATTTCGGTTTAACTCTAATATCATTCTCTCACCAGTACCCTATTGTAATCCCGGTCTAGCAGGGCCTCTTTTACTAGTATATGTATAAAACCTTCACTTATTATATTGCAAGAATGTTGGCTTTGTTAACCACAACAAACATAAAACTAACTTGGGTTGAAAAGAGAAACACATGCCTTCTTCACGTGAATCATCATCGATGGTGTCTTCAGAGGATTCAGAGTTGTGAGTGGAATCAAATGTCTTATTTGAATCAGAATCTTTAGATTCAGAATCACTGGTGGTATTATCTTGATTTTGAGATGTAGCTCGCGATGCTAAGTAATAATATCAAGCATTGATCCAATAGGACATTGAGATTTTTTACCATATTGTGCCATTTTAGCCAAAATGAATATCACTATACATGTTAACATTTAAAACATAGATTTAGGAAGATTATAATTGACGTGCTCTTGTCGTTGTATAAGTTTTAGGTGAACACTTCAAAATAAATTTATCAATAATCAAAACAACAATACTAAAATTATAGCACTTAAGGTTTCGTTCCTATAAAAATGTTGTCTTGAATGATAAGTTTCTTGGGTTTGAATCCTTACTTACTACAATTCTAGTAGTTTCTAGCCTAAGAATCTAACAAAACAAAGGATAAAATAGTAATTTCAAGTGAATTATGCAATATCTACAAACAAAATAAGATCGACAACAATGAGAATAAGGCGGAACCCATGACAAAACCATTAGCAATCAATAATAGAAATAAGGTCTTCAATCCTACTCTAGTATCAATCCTCTACACATATTAACCAAGATAAGGAGAATTATCAACTCACATGGCAAAAAAGCATCAAAACAACCAAACTTGCAACACAAGCAAACCCAATTAACCTAACACAAATACCTACATAAACAAACTTCACATAAATCCATGGTTAAATGAGTAGATTCAACACATATGGCAATAAGGTAGCAAAATTCCATATTAGAACAAGAATTAACCCCTTTACATGAAACCCACTTATCAATATTCATGAATATCCGTAGAAGAGAAGAAGATTAATATGGTGAAGGACAAATAATCATGATGGAACTCCATCTAAAGAAAATAAGTGTAGCTTTTATCAACCAATTATGATAGAAGCATTTGATTCCTTCAAGCAAAATACCCATAATCAAATAAACTTCATTAATCCATGAATTTGTTCTAAATATTTGGAAATTCACTAGCCCCTATCACTTAGAAGGGTAGATTTCCCTAGAATCTACTTAGAACTTGAGTGTTCTAAGAGAATTCATAGTGTGTCTGCGTGTGTGTTAGAAAAGGTGATAAATTGTGTGTTTCTTCATCCCTAAGCTACTCTCTAAGGAAAACCTACTAAGGTGTAATAGTATGTGTCTTTACAAGAGTCCTTGGTTATGAAAAAAAGATCTTGAGAGCTAAAATTGGGAAAACACAAGTTAAAACATGTCAAGGGCAAATTTGGACTTTCTCTAGCGATTCCTAGGCAACGGCAAAGTGCGGCACCGAGCTGACGCCAAGGTCGGCGATGCTCAGGCGCTAGTGCCCGGCGAACGCCGTGCTCGATCTTCATGTCTCTCTTCGGTCTTTTCCAAATTATTCTATTTAAGCTTCATTTCTGCGTGTTTTCTTCCTTTTCCTAACAAAAGTCTTTAAGTTTCTTCCAAAATCTCCAACATGCCTCCTTACTACAAAATCATGCAAATCCAACTATAAGTGCATTGTAAGCTCATAAAATGTATCATAATCATTGAAAATCAACTAAAATTTGAAGGAAAATAGAACAAGCCCAGGCTAAATAAAAAACCTCACTTTCATGCAATGCATTCCAGAATCGAAAACTTTCGACAAAGCTCAGGCTCAAATTTATTTTCCCCTGAACAGATCTAGGCTTATACTTATTTAATTTATTAAATTGACAAAAAATGCACAAATAATACCTTTAATTAAAAGTGGAAAACATAAAGGTTATACCTTTGAAGCGCAGTCCAACACAATAAGAAAAACCAAATCTTTACGTTGCGATCACCACTGAAATCAAAAGATGACCCCAAGAAACTTCAAGTATTGCGTGGGCAATAATCTATCGAAGTGTGCTACCAAAGCCCATGAAAACCCACTAAGAAAAACCCCTCGAAATAAACTAAATCTGTCCAAAATCAAATCTTAGCTTCAGCCCATAAGTAGTCCGCCATCCAGCTGTAATCCGCCGCATAAAACCCACAAAAATTTAGCCTTTTAGTCACGATCTGGATGAGCCCAATCATGGATCACCAAGAGAGAGATCAAACGTGATGGACCCGGATCAAGCACCCTTAAAGGACTGAACTTTAATCTCACCGGAATCAAAATTCACGGCGGACAAAAATGAAAAACTGGGCAGACAGCAAAATGAAAACCGACAGACAAGCAAAGTACTATGGGCTTCGATAAAGCTTTGATCTTTGAGCTTAGTTGGATTCGAGTGAGTGAGTATCCAAGTTCGACTTTGAGAAAAAACTTCAAGAAGGAGAAGTTCTCTCTCTAGAACTTTCTCACTCTAAGAGGAAAGACTTGTCTTGCAAGGTTTTCTTAAGTTTCATTGGCCTTAAGCTTTCGATTTATAGGGAGCTCTTAAGGAGACCTAGTGGGCTTTTGAGTTTGGCCTTTTAAGTTGACTTTCATTGACCGCTTAGTCTTTCCTAGACTAATCAACTTCAATCGACCCATTCAAATTAATTTCTTAACCCACTTCATTAATTTAATTTAATTGAATCCTTAGGATTAATTAATTCAAATAGAATTAATTTCTTAATCCACTTTGTCAATTAAATATTAATTCAACCTTTAGGATTAATTAATTCACTTTGTCGATTAGTCAAATACATAATTAGTCGTACCACTATCAGACTAACTATGGAACTACCGCTCAAAAATGACTTTACATCGCACCACTTTATTTTCTTCTATCTCCCCACATCAAAGATCTAGTGCTCGTCAGTTTATCAATTTACTGACAAACTAATTCACCGACTTCTTGGTATCCGAGATTAGTACCACTCGACCTTTTTATTATACCGGACGTAAAGTCCACTGGCTAGTTTTAGTACAATAAACCTTACGAGCTCATCTCAGGAGCACATCAGCCTGGCGAACCAGTACGTGGATTCCTCCGACTAGCAACGGCACGTAAGAAGTTAAACACCGCATACCCAACCCACCGAGGTATAGGCCTCAATTGACCGCACACTTTGGCACATCAAAGCATACGATATCTAACTCTCATGCCCATCCCAATCTCGAGATTTAGAGACTGAATACTAGGACACATATTGACTACGCCGATCAGTACAAGTCAATTCTATCCAAACTGGTCTTGTTCAATATGCCCCGGGCATATTCGTGTGATTTTAATTAGTCTAGATAAACTAATTTCTAAAGCACCTAATAACCTGTACCGATAGTATGTTCAGACTATCTCAGTTACGAGCATACTTTTTATATATCAATACTTTAACCAATAACGATATCTACTATGTCTTTCCATAACCCGTTATCTAGTTCTATGATATAATGGAACAATTTAATACTGAAACAAAATGATATGTCATCTGTGGATATTAGTTTTTGTACAAGCCATAGCTTTTATGTATTCAAAACTAACAAAAGTAAGCTAAATATGCATGATTTTGGGTCATAAAAAGGTATATTTTGGAGTCCCGTCACACCCCACACTTAAGACTTTGCTTGTCCTCAAGCAAACTAACCAAGAAAGAAAAATGAAAGTGCGTCCAAAATAAAATAAATTAGCTCGAAGATAGTTTTTCTCCCCCTTCAATCTAAACATGAAAAAATGCACTCACTTTGCATTCATGATATCAATACAACTTCAATAATTAAGCAAGACAAGCATGATATGAAGTCTCTATCAACACAAATTGACCTCATCACCTCACATTATCGAGGATTCACTTAATAACACTCAAAGTGTATAAGCTTTGAAATTTTTAACAATGAGTCAATTGCATGAAAGATATTCAACCATAAGCTTTACTCAAGATCACCTCGCTACCCGCCTATTACTTATGCAACACATCGATGAAAAAGGTCTTTTATTAGGGTTAACGGGGCTAAGAAAATAGGCTAAGGACAAGAAAATGTCAAGGCTTGAAAATTGAAGTCATTGTAAAGAGATTTGCATTGATTGGATGTTTCATCAACTACTTCTACTTAGATTTTTCTACTACTAATGGAGGTTTAAGGCTTAGATGGTTAGTTTTGAATACAGAAAAGCTATGGCTTGTATCAAAAACTAATATCCACATATGACATATCATTTTGTTTCAGTATAAATTTGTTCCTTTATATCATAGAACTAGATAACAGGGTGTCGACAAACACAGTAGATACCGTTATTGGTTAAAGTATTGATATATAAAAAGTATGTTCGTAACCGAGATAGTCTGAACATACTATCGGTATAGGTTATGGTGTGGTTTGGAAATTGGTTTATCTAAACTAGTTTAAATCACACAGATGTGCCCGGGGCATATTGAGCACGACCAGTTTGGATAGAATTGACTTATACTGATCGGCGTAGTCAATTTGGTCCTAGTATTCCATCTCTCAATCTCGAGATTGGGACGGGCGTGAGGGTTGGATATCGTGTGCTTTGATTTTCCAAAGAGTGAGGTTAATTGAGGCCAATACCTCGGTAAGTTGGGTATGCGGTGTTTAGTTTTTTACGTGCCGTTGCTAGTCGGAGGAATCCACGTACCGGTTCGCCAGGTTGATGGTGCTCCCGAGATGAGCTCGTAAGGTTATTATACTAAACCCGGCCGGTGAACTTTATGTTCGGTATAATAAAAGGACGAGTGGTACTAATCTCGAAAACCAAGAAGTCAGTGAATTAATTTGTCAGTAAATTGATAAACCGACGAGCGCTAGATCTTTAATGTGGGGAGATAGAATAAATAATAATGGCGCGATGTAAAGTCATTTTTGAGCGGTAGTTCCATAATTGGTCCGTTAGTGGTACGACCGATTATGCATTTGACTAATCGACAAGGCAAATTAATTAATCCAAAAGGTTTAATTAAATTTAATCGACAAAGTGAATTTAGAAATTAATTCGATTTGAATTAATTAATTCTAAGGGTTCGATTAAATTAAATTAACAAAGTGGATTAAATGAATTAATTTAAAAGGGTCGATTGGAGTTGATTAGTCGGGAAGACTTAGCGGTCAACGAAAGTCAAATTTAAAGGTCTAACTCGAGAGCCCATTAGGTCTCCTTAGAAGCTCCTATAAATACAACTTATTGGGCAAGACAAAGAACAAGAAACTTGATAGCCAAGAAAGGGCTAGTGAGAGAAAGTTTAGTTTAGAGAGAGAATGTCGTCTTCCTCATCGAAATTCTCTCTCGAAGTCAGCTAAGATAGCTTTCTCCTCCAGAAGATCAAATCTTTATATACTGCCCGGTCGGTTTAAGATTACTCGCTGTTTTTGTTCGCTGATTTTTTCCTCGTTGATTGGTTTTTTCGAAGGAATAGCGCCCAGCGCTTATTATCCTTCCTGGTCGGTTATTTTCTAGATAATCCGTGCGTTGTCTTCATTTGGTGCCCTGAGCCGGCCTTGGGTTTCACGTTGATCTTCTAATTAGAGTGATCCGTGAAATCTGGGCTGTACAGATCGGGACCAAATAGCTTCGCTCAAGCGGTGGGTTTTTGCGGCGGAAATCGGCGAGCTAGCAGCTGAAGAAAAAACTTGTGCAGCAAGGTTTTTTTTTTTGGAAAAACTGGGCAGTTTGTTTTTCAAGTTTTTAATTTCAGATTTTGGGTTATTCTTCCGGAGCAAGTTTCTTGGATTTCTCGTATTGCCGTGGGTAACTCCGTAGACAATAGCCCGCACTATTTCGGAGTTCGTATTGGAGATATTCTTTGGATTTCTTGTGGAAGTTGCGTCAAAGATTTGGTTTTTCTTTAGGCAAGGGACTTCGCTACAAAAGGTAGAATCTTTAAATTCCGCTTTAATTAAAGATTTAATTTTTGTGTCCCGATTAATAAATTAAATAAGTATAAGCCTAGATCCATATACGAGGTGGCAGAAAGCTGATAAGATGACCAGGTGCTACATCTTGGCTTCCATGTCAAGTGTACTGCAGCACCAGCATCAGTTGATGACCTCAGCCTACGATATGATGCTCAACCTCAGGGAGATGTTTGGACATTAGGGCAGGGTAGCCAGGCAGTCAGCTATGAGGAAACTCATGAATGCAAGGATGGCTGAGGGCACTTCAGTGAGAGATCACGTGCTGGAGATGATTGGTTACATCAATGAGATCGAGGTATTGGGAGGTGATATTGATGGGGAAACCCAGGTCGATATCATCCTTCAGAGCTTGCCTCCCAGTTTTGAGCAGTTTCGATTGAATTATAATATGGGGAATCTCTCATATTCACTTTCTGAGCTCATGACTGCATTGGTGTCTGCTGAGAACCTCTTCGCAGAGAAGAAGCAAGCCTTGGCTACTGTTGGTCCCTCAGGTTCCTCTGCTGGGCCCAAAGCCAGGAAGCAAAAGAGGAAGAGAGGCCAGAATGCAGGAACTAGTCATCGACCCAAGGCAGGCATTGCCAAGAAGCAGAAACCGAAAGGCAAATGCTTTAGATGTGGCAAAGCGGGACATTAGAAGAAGGACTGCCCAAAGCCTCAAGGTATGTGTAAATTCTCCCTAGTCACTGAGACATGTTTAGCGGCGATTCCCACGGATACTTGGTGTGTGGATTCGGGAGCCACTGATCACGTTTGTAATTCTTTGCAGGGGTTCCAAGTGACCCGATAGCTTAGAAAGGGAGAGTTGCAGGTCTACCTTGGGGATACTACCAGAGTTTCTGTGGCTACAGTGGGAGTTATATGTCTTTACTTTTCAGACTCTATTTTACATTTAAAGGATTGTCTTTATGTACCTAGTTTTCGAAAGAACTTGCTTTCGGTTTCGAGACCTGTTTTGATGGTTATAAGTGTGTATTTTCTGATGGTTCAGTTTTTATTAGAAAATTCCAGAAACTTATATGTTCCGGTACATTGGTTGACAATTTGTTTTAATTAAGACTTACTCCCCAGTTATGCAAAACACAGAAACTAGTAACTCATCACCGAATCATAATAAGAGAAAAGAGTCTTCCCTTTTGAATTAGACTTATCTTTGGCACCTGAGACTAGGTCATATCAACCTTAGTAGGATTCAAAGGTTGGTCAAGAGTGGGTCTTTGGACTTACTAGATATTGACAGCTATTCGACCTGTGAGTCCTGCTTGGAGGGTAAAATGACCAAGAGGCCTTTTAAGGCGAAGGGGTATAAGGCCAAGGTGGTTTTCGAGCTGATTCATTCTAACGTGTGTGGGCCTATGTCAGTTCAGGCTAGAGGTGGTTATGAGTATTTCGTGCCTTTCACGGATGATTACTCTAGATATGGATACATATACCTGATGCGCCACAAGTCTGAATGCTTTAGCAAGTTCAGAGAATCCAAGGCAGAGGTGGAGAACCATCTGGGTAAAAGTATCGAGTCACTGCGGTCTGATCGCGGTGGTGAATACCTCTCTATTGAATTTAGGACCTATTTGTCAGAGGAGGGTATTCAGACCCAGTTGTCTGCACCTGGCACACCCCAGCAGAATGGTGTAGCAGAGAGGAGGAGCAGGACTCTTATGGAGATGATTAGATCGATGATGAGTTACAGTGAGTTGCCTACCTCGTTTTGGGGTTATGCCTTAGATACAGCATGTTTTATCCTCAACCTTGTGCCATCTAAGTCTGTGCCTACGACCCCAGTAGAGTTTTGGAGTGGGCGAAAGCCTAGTCTGAGACATCTCAGGATTTGGGGTTGTCCAGCACATGTGCTCGAGGCAGATCCAAGGTTATGTTGTTTATAGGCTACCCTAAAGGAACGAGAGGTGGTTTATTTTATAGTCCTCAGGATCAGAAGGTGGTGGTCAGCACCAATGCCAGATTTCTTGAGGAGGACTATATTTTAGATCACAAGTCAAGCAGCAAGGTAGTATTGGAAGAGCTTAGAAGTCAGTCCACTATTCCAGATGCACACGTACAGGAAGACACACCACAAGAGACTGCACACACTATCACAGATGATGCTCTTACACAGGCTGCGCCTCGTCGTAGTGGGAGGGCTGTGAGACAGCCCGAGAGGTACATGGGTTTGGGTGAGTCTTCAGACTTTATCCCTGGTGCTCATGAACCAGACCCAGTTAACTACAATGAGGCTCTCCAGGATAAAGATGCAGATTCTTGGCAGAGAGCGATGATAGCTGAGATGGGTTCTATGGACTCAAATCAAGTCTGGGAGCTGGTAGACCTTCCTGATGGGTTTAGGCCTATTGGGTGCAAATGGGTCTACAAGCGAAAGAGAGGATCTGACGGGAGGGTTGAGACCTTCAAGGCTAGGCTTGTGGCGAAGGGGTATACTCAGAAAGAAGGGATCGATTATGAGGAGACCTTTTCCCCGGTAGCAATGCTTAAGTCGATCCGGATTCTCTTGGCCATAGCTGCTCATATGGACTATGAGATTTGGCAGATGGACGTCAAGACAGCTTTCCTTAATGGAAGTCTTGAGGAGACCATCTTTATGCAGCAACCAGAGGGCTTCATTGTTAAGGGCCAAGAGCACAAGGTATGCAGGCTTAGGAGGTCCATTTATGGACTTAAGTAAGCATCCAGATCTTGGAACATTCGTTTTGATGAGGTTATCCAGTCCTATGAATTCACTCAGTCTCCGGATGAGCAGTGCGTTTATCGCAGGCATGATGGTGATATAGTGGTGTTCCTCGTACTTTACGTAGATGACATTCTTCTTATTGGCAACAGTAAGAAGGTGTTGTCAGACATAAAGACATGGTTGTCCAGGCAATTCGATATGAAGGATTTGGGAGAGGCTGGACATATCCTTGGGATCAAGATTATTCGAGATCGTAGGAAACATTCTCTGACTCTCTCTCAGGTGTTGGAGTAGAATACATAAGCTATGCTTGTATTGTACAGTTTCCCAGTTTAATATATCGATTTGTGTTTCTGTCATATATTGTTGTGCATTAAATGTCCATTTATATTATGTAAGTAGATGATGAGGTGTCTGGTGCGACACAGTAGATCTCATCATTGGTTGAAAGACATAATATATAAATGAGGTTCGTAACCGAGACAACTTTGGACAAACTGTCGGTTTAGGTTATTATGTGATTCAGATAATTAGTTTGTCTAAACTAATTGAATCATATAGATATGCCCGGGCATATTAAACTTGACTCTTAGGAATGATTTGTCTTGTACTGATTTAATAGACAAATCGATCCTTGTATTCTATCTCTAAATCCCTAGACTCGAGTGGGCATGAGGATTAGACATAGTGTACTTTGATCTGCCAATGGGTGAGGTCAAATGTGGCCAATAGTCTCGGTAGGTTGGGTGCGCGTGTTTAGTTACTTGGTGTACTGCTGCTTGTCGAAAGGAAACCATATACCGGTGCGTCCGGGGTGATGGTGCTCCCGAGATGAGCTCGAAATGTTTATTATACTAAACCCGGCCGGTGGACTTATGTCCGGTATAGTAAAAAGGTTGAGTGGTACTAGTCTCGGAATTAAAGAAGTTGATGAATTAATTTATCAGTAAATTAATGAATTAACGAGCACTATATCTTTGATGTGGGGAGATTATGAATATAATTTAATTAAGTTGTTCCGGAAGCAATTCTGGTGTAGGGTGGTAGTGCCATAATTAATCCGTTAGTGGTACGATTAATTATGTACTGGGTTAATGACAAAGGTAGATTTAATTAATTTAGAAATTAATTAATCCTTGTGTCAGTTGGTTGTGAATCATCCCATGAACTGGTTTGGGATAAGTGAATCCCTATGTCTGTTGGGAGTGATTCATCCCAGGAACTGGATTGGGATAAGTGAATCCCTGTGACAGTTGGGAGTGTATCAGTCCAGGAACAGGATTGAAGGAAACAGAATCTTTATCAGTCCAGAAACAGGATTGAAGGAAAACAGAAACCCAGTAGGAAGACCAATCCTAAACCAACTTGGAGTCTCTCTTGTAACTCTATAAATAGACAAGGGATCAGTCATTCAGATTAATACAATAACACAATTAATCCACAGGATTTTTAGAGAGAGAAAATTCTAGAGAGAGAAAACGTTTCTCTCTCCAAGTCGAATTTTCAAGAAAGTGTGCAGCTGGTTTTTGGGTTTCTAGTGGCTGAAATTTTGGCCTTGGTCTATACCAGTTGCGCGTAGCTTTCTCTCTCTGCGGGCGGTGCGTTTATAGTACGTGCCAGGTGCTGCGGGGCTAGAGTTTTCTAGCAGGTGGATTGTGGTGAGTAGCTGATCAATTGACTTCTAGTTCGTTGCCCACACAACGTGAAGTCATAGTCTTGAGGCATACAAGAGAATCACCAAGTGCACGCTTCAAAGGTACTTTTCTAAGATTCCACTTTAATAGAAATTTTTGTTGCGTGGTAAATCGAGCAAGTGCAAACCCAGATCCTACCAAAATCTTTCAATTGGTATCAGAGCCTGGTTTAGGGGGTTCTGTGCTTGTTCGATTTATTACATGGTTTTATTTGCAGGTGGTTTAGAATCCCGACTATTATGGTTACGTTTGTATGATTTTTAATTAAACTCCGGGACATGTCCGGATTTAATTTTATTATGAATGTTTGTAATAGTATAACCACGTGCTGGAAGCCGTGTAGGATTAGATTAAATCTGTAGTAGGATTTTTTCTATGTAATTTCGATTATTTAATTTTCCTAGAATGCCTTGTAGTAGGAAAATTATTTTTTATGTAATCGAAGGCGTTATGGTGGGCGACTTGGATTCGTGGGTTTTGGGTTATCATGAATTTGAAGAAACCCAGGAAAACCCAGAACGAATTGCAAAAAGACCAAATAGCGTGGGAAAAAGCGAAGGAGAGTTGGCGACAGGAGGCGACGCCGGCAACGTTTGCCGGCAGCAAAAACGCCACCGGCAGCCAAAGGAGGGCAGCAGCAGGCAGCAGCTGCTGCGCGCTGCTGCTGCAGGCGCGCAGGCGCCCAGCGCCGCGCGCGCTGGGCCGCGCGCACGGCCCGTGCGGGCTGTGCGCACGGGCAGCGCGGCCCTCGGGCCGTGCTGCGGCCCGGGCAGCCCGTTCGGGCTGTTTTTGGCCCGTTTTTCCTCCAGTTTTCATTTTTTGAAGTTCAAGACTCTCTCCATCGAGTGACGTGATGGGACACGAGATCAAGGCAGAAGATGGAAGCAATTAAAATCATAATAGTCGGGAAATTTATTTTTTCGAATTTATTTCCCGTATTTATTGTTTTAATTTTTATGCTTTATTTTTATGCTGTATTTTAGATGCATGAATTAAAGCATGTCTGGTTTTATGGTTGCACATAACTTAGGTTAGTTAATTGCATGTTAAAACCGGAAAAACCCTCAATTTGGAAATCTAAGTGGGAGCGGGTTGTGTTATATCCCCATGGCCACCATTACGGGTTCATATGCGATGTGGGTGGGCTTGCGCATTGGCATTAGGGCCTTCCTCCATTCGGATGAGTCCAGCCCCGAGATCGCTAAACTATGAGCTTCTGAGTAAGATGACTAGAGCGAGTTTAACTAGGAGAAATGCGACACCCTCTCCATCTGAGGCGCACTATCCTGAGGTAACAAACTCAGAAGTCACGTAATGACACACACGTAGTGTATGATCTGCAGTATTCCTCCCACGAGGTTACGCTGCTTACTTGTACGGCTGAAAGCACCGACTATTAGCTATATTGATCAAAAGATCGTTGGTCAGATAGTGTAGTTAATGAACTTGGTTCTTCTCAAACGAATGTGGGTTAGCGTAAACGTCCACACTGCGTGGCTTGCGAGAATCCCGGTGGATGAGATGTTGGTGGATTAATATTATTGTTTTGAGGGAAATCAATAATTAATTGAATTTTCATATTTTTCGAAAATAAATTCTAGCATATATAACTGAAACACTGTTTGTTTACTTTCCTGTTTAAATCGATATGACATTCAATCCTTTAGCTGCTATTTTGAAAAACAACAATTTAACTGGAACTAATAATGTCGATGGAAGTCGTAACTTGGACATTGTCCTTAGGGCTGAGAGCGCTCCTGTGAGAGATCGTGTCAATAACATGATTAGTAACATCAACAAGGTTGAGGTAGTGGGAGGCGAAATCGTTGGTGAAACCAAAGCCGATATTGTCCTCCAGAGCTTGCCTCAAAGCTATGAGCGGATTCGGTTGAACTACAACATAAGTAAGATGTTGTGGAGTTCATCCGAGCTCTTAGCAGAGTTGATGGCGGCTCAAAGCTATGAGCGGATTCGGTTGAACTACAACATAAGTAAGATGTTGTGGAGTTCATCTGAGCTCTTGGCAGAGTTGATGGCGGCTAAAAGTCTTCTTCAAGAGAAGAAGCGAGCTTTAGTCGCAGTCGAAGCTTTAGAATCTTCTTCTGAGCCTGAGGCTGGAAAGAAGAAGAGAAAGCTCGAGGAGTAGCTAAAAAGGCACAAATTGCGCCTAAGCCAGATATTGCAAAGAAGAAGTCGAAAGACAAGTGCTTCAAGTGCAATAAGACGGGACATTGGAAAGCAGATTGTCCAAAGCTTATAAGTACGATAAATTATGCCTTAATTACTGAGACATGTTTAGCGGCGATTCCCACAGATACTTGGTGTGTGGATTCAGGTGCCACTGACCATGTGTGTAATTCTTTGCAAGGGTTCCAAGTAATCCAGAAGCTTAGAGAAGGCGAATTGGATATCTACTTGGGCGACACTACAAGAGTGTCAGTAGAAGCAGTGGGAGTAGTTAAGTTGAATTTTGAAAATTCTAGCTTGGAGTTAGTTAATTGTCTTTATGTACCGAGTGTTAGAAAGAACTTGATTTCGGTTTCTAAACTCTTGAAGAACGGGTATAAGTTTATTTTTTCTGATGACTGTGTTGTTATTAGAAGAAATGGAAAACTTATTTGTTCTGGTTCATTGGCAGACAATTTGTTTGTGGTTAACTCTAACTCCCCTGTTGCGCAAAACATAGAAATAGATAGCTCAGTATCTAACATTAATAAGAGGAAGAGACCTTCTGAAATGAATCAAACCTATCTTTGGCATCTAAGGCTAGGTCATATAAACCTTAGTAGGATTCAGAGGTTGGTCAATGATGGACCTTTGGGTTCATTAGATATTGACAGTTATGCAACCTACGAATCTTGCTTGGAAGGTAAGATGACCAAGAGACCTTTTAAAACAAAAGACTATAGAGCTAAAGAAGTATTAGAGTTGATTCATTATGACTTGTGTGGACCTATGACGGTCCAGGCACGAGGGGGATATGAGTATTTCGTGACATTCACGAATAATTACTCTAGGTACGGATACATTTACCTAATGCGCCACAAGTCCGAATGTTTTGGCAAGTTCAAAGAGTTTCGGGCAGATGTGGAGAAGCATCATGGTAAGAGTATTAAGACACTGCATTCAGATCGTGGTGGGAAGTACCTGTCCCATGAATTTTGAGATTACCTCACTGAGGTAGGAATTCAGTCTCAGTTGTCTGCACCTGGCACGCCACAGCAGAATGGTGTAACAGAAAGGAGGAACCGAACTCTTATGGAAATGGTTAGGTCCATGATGAGCTATAGTGATTTTCCAAGTTCGTTCTGGGGATATGCCTTGGAAATAGAAATGTATATTCTTAATCTTGTACCATCTAAAATCGTGCCTTCAACCCCAGTAGAGTTGTGGAACGGGTGGAAGCCCAGTCTAAGACATCTCAGAATTTGGGGCTGCCCAGCACATGTGCTTAAGGCAGATACGGCTAAGTTAGATGTAAGAACAGAATTACTGCTGTTTGTAGGACATCTTAGGGGAACGAAAGGTGGTCTATTCTATAGTCCTAAAGATCAGAAGGTGGTGGTAAGTACCAACGCTAGATTTTTAGAAGAGGACTATGTCTTAGACCACAAGCCCAAGAGTAAGATAGTACTAGAAGAGCTTAGACGACAAACTACTAATCCTGATGCACCAGCGCAAGTAGATACACCACACACTGAATATGAGATCACAGATGATGCGCCTACACAGGCGGTGCCTCATCGTAGTAGGAGGGTTGTGAGACAGCCAGACAGGTTCGTTGGCATGGGAGAGGCTTCAGACCTAGTCCCAGGTATGCCTGAACCTGACCCAGTTAACTACAATGAGGCACTTCGAGATAAAGATGCAGAATCTTGGCGTAAGGTAATGATATCCGAGATAAAGATGCAGAAAGGACGAGTGGTACTAATCTCAGAAACCAAGAAGTCGGTGAATCAATTTGTCAGTAAATTGATAAACCGACGAGAGCTAGATCTTTAATGTGGGGAGATAGAATAAAATATAATGGCGCGATGTAAAGTCGTTTTCGAACGGTAGTTCCATAATTGGTCCGTTAGTGGTACGACCAATTATGCATTTGACTAATCGACGAGGTAAATTAATTAATCCAAAAGGTTTAATTAATATTTAATCGACAAAGTGAATTTAGAAATTAATTCGATTTTGAATTAATTAATTCTAAGGGTTCGATTAAATTAAATTAACAAAGTGGATTAAATAAATTAATTTAAATGGGTCGATTGGAGTTGATTAGTCGGGAAGACTTAGCGGTCAACGAAAGTCAAATTTTAAGGCCTAACTCGAGAGCCCATTAGGTCTCCTTAGAAGCTCTATATAAATACAACTTATTGGGCAAGAAAAACCTAAGAAACTTGGCAGCCAAGAAAAGGCTAGAGTGAGAAAGTTTAGCTTAAAGTGAGAGCTTCGTCTTCCTCATCGAAGCTTCTTCTCGAAGTCAGCTAAGACAACTTTCTTCTTTGGAGAAACTCGAACATCAAGCTGCCCATATTATCCTTATTAAGTCGCCGGTGCCTGTCCAGTTTTATTTTGCCCGCTACTGTCCAGGTTTTTCGCGGCACTGCTGCAGCGAAGGAAAACCCGGTGCTGGTCTTCTTAGGTGCCCTGAGCAGGCCTGATTTTCACGTTGATCTTCCGATGGAGTGATCCGTGAAGTCGGGCTGTACAGATCGGGACCAGAGAGATCAGTCCGGTGGTCGGTTTTCATTAGGCGGTCCGGTGACTTGCGCTGCAATCTTCAAAAAACTGGGCAGCAACAGTTTTTTTTTAAAAAAAAAGGTTCAATTTTTGATGTTTCTTCCGGAGCAAGTTTCTTGGGTTTTCTTTGTATTTCCGTGGGTAACTCTGTAGACGATAGCCCACACTATTTCGGAGTTTGTATATGAGTCATTCTTCGGATTTCTTGTAGAAATTGCGCTAAAGATTGGATTTTTCTTTTAGGCAAGGGACTTCGCTACAAAAGGTATAATCTTTAAATTCCGCTTTTATTAAAGATCGAATCTTTTGTGTCCCGATTAATAAATTAAATAAGTATAAGCCTAGATCCATTCATGGGTAAACTAATTTGAGCCTAAACTTGGTCGAAAGCTTCCGATTCTGGAATGCATTGCACGAAAGTGAGGTTTTCAATTTAGCCCGGGCTTGTTCAGTTTTCCTTCAAGTTCAACAGAAACTGCTCAAAACTGGGGGGGCAAGCTCTGGAGGATGATATCGACCAGGGTCTCCCCATCAATGTCACCTCCCAATTGCTCAATCTCATTGATGCAGCTCATCATGTCCAGCACGTGATCCCTCACTGAAGTACTCTCAGCCATCCTAGCATTCATGAGTTCCCTCATAGCTGACTGCTTGGCTGCCCTGCCGTGATATCCAAACATCTCCCTGAGGTTGAAATCATATCGTAGGGTGAGGTAAACAACAGATACTGATGTTGCAGTACACTCGACCTGAAAGCCAAGTTGTAGCACCGGGTCATCTCATCAGCCTTCTACCTCCTTGTATATGGCTTTTGTTGCTCAGGGGTGGCATCATCGCAGGGCTTAGGAGGGCACTCCTTAGTGAGCACGTACTTGTAACCCTCAGTGGTAAGGACAATGTCCAGGTTACATTTCCAGTCAATGTAATTTGGACCCGTAAGTTTGTTCTGATTTAAAATGACAGTTAGCGGGTTGAACGACATATCAAAAACTAAAAAATAAACAATCAAGTTTCCATATACTTTTTCAAAAATATTGAAATCCTTAAAAAAAATATAATCTCCATTGACATATCTCACACCGGGATTAATGCAAGTCACGCGGGTGAATGTCTACCCCATATTCGTTGAAGAAGAACCGAAGTTCATTAATTTCACTATCTGACCAACTTATGATCAATGAAATTAATAGTCAATGCTTTTCGTCGTACACATAAATAGCGTAACCTCGCGGGAGGAATACTAAAAATAGTATACTGAGTGTATGTCATTACGTGACTTCTAAGTTTGTTACTTAGGATACTAATGCGCCATCAGCAGAGAGGATGTTGCAACTTTCTCTAATTAAACTCACTATAGTCATCCCTTTGGAAATTCATTCAGGTGATATCTGTGATTGAAGACTTGTTCGCATAGAGGAAGGCCATAATACCAACTCGCAAGAATAACCACATCACCAATGAACCCGTAATGGAGGCCATGGAGATATTTACTAACCGCTCCCACTTAGGTTTATAAGTTTGAGGATTTTTACGTTTTAACATGCAATATGTTAACTATGGATATTCGCACCCATAAAACCGTTGGAGTTTTAATATGCGAATAATCTACCTTAGTTAATTGCACTTTACTTTTAAAATGGTTTGGTTTGGTTTTTGTTCATGCAAAATAAAATGAAAAACACATAATCAACAAAAAGACATAAATACTGGAAATTAAAGAAATTAAAATTTCTCGACTATCATGGCCTTCTTCATCGTTGATTCCTTGACACGTCCAGTCATGTCGCTCCCACTCGTTATTTGGATTCCTCTCGATTCGCCTGGGTTTTCTCGATTTACTACGTAATTAGGAATCACCCAAAATTACGAAAAACCAAAACCCGCGATTATAAGTTACCCAAAATAATGTCTTCGTCATAATACATAAATTCCTATATACAAAAGCATTTTTATAGGAATTTAAAGACGACAACATTAGATTAAATCCTACTACAACAATTATCTAATCCTACATGGCTTCCAGCTCGTGGTTATTACTATTATAGACATTTCCATTAAAAAACAATACGAGCCCGGACATGTCTCGGGGTTTATAAATGAAAAATAAATTCTACCATAATAGCTGGGAAACTAATAACAACCTGTTTAAACATTTTGAAAAAAATAATAATGACAAAATAAAGTTACGTAATAAATTAAACAAGTATAAAGCCAAAACACTCCCTCTGATACCATTTTGAAGGAAAACAGAACAAACCTGGGCTAAATCGAAAACCTCACTTTCGTGTAATGCATTCCAGAATCAGAAGCTTTCGACAAAGCTCAGGTTAAAATTCATTTTCCCATGAACGGATCTAGGCTTATACTTATTTAATTTATTAAATCGACAACTAATGCACAAAGATTGAACCTTTAATTAAAAGCGGAAGGATTAAAGGTTAAACCTTTGAAGCAAAGTGCAACGCAATAAGAAAAACCAAATCTTTGCTTGTGATTACCACCAAAATCCAAAAGATGACTCCAAGAAACTTTGAATATTGCGGGGGTAATAATCTATCGAAGTGTACTCGCAAAGCCCACGAAAAACCACAAGGAGATCTCTCAATTTGGACTCAATAAATCCTAAAATATGACCGGAACCTTGTATACAACACCGCTACTGCCCGCCACTAAATCCTTCTGCCAGCGACTCCAAAAACTGCTCCGATCGCCGAAAATCAACCTTGCTCAGCCATGATCTAGACAACCTCAGTCGTGGATCACTAAGAGAGATCAACACTATTAGTTTTGAATACAGAAAAACTATGGCTTGTATCACCGGGTCGATGGTGCTCCCGAGATGAGCCCATAAGGTTTATTGTACTAAAACTGACCAGTGGACTTTACGCCCGGTATAATAAGAAAGTCGAGTGGTACTAATCTCGGATACCAAGAAGTCGGTGAATTAGTTTGTTAGTAAATTAATAAACCGACGAGTACTAGATATTTGATGTGGGGAGATAGAAGAAAATATAGTGGCACGATGTAAAGTCATTTTTGAGGGGTAGTTCCATAATTGGTCCGTTAGTGGTACGACTAATTATGTATTTGACTAATCGATAAAGTTAATTAATTAATCCTAAAGGTTTAATTAATAGTTAATTGACAAAGTGGATTATGAAATTAATTCTATATGAATTAATTAATCCTATGGGTTCGATGAAATTGAATTAACGAAGTGGGTTAAAGAAAATAATTCGAAAGATCGATCGGAGTTGACTAGTCTAGGAAAGACTAAGGAGTCAATGAAAGTCAAATTAAAAGGCCCAACTCAAAGGCCCACTAGGTCTCCTTAGAAGCTCCTTATAAATATCACATGTTAGGCAAATTATAAGACATAAGAAACGTGGAGGCTAAGTTAAGCCTGGTGAGAGAAAGTCTAGTCTAGAGTGAGAACTTTGTCTTCCTCGTCAAGTTCTTTCTCAAAGTTGACTACTATAGCTTTATTCTTCCGAAAAACTCAAGTTTATTTTGCCCAGATTAATTCCCAAGCTAGCCGTCAGCCGGATTCATTATGAGTGGCGCCGATCGGATTTTTCGATCTCAAGGTCCAGTGACAGTTTATATTCTGGTGTGCAGATCTGATTAGTCTTCACTTCAATCTTTTTAATTGAGTGATCCGTGGGATTGGTTGTAAGATCACGACTGGATTGGGCAGCTCCAGTGGTCAGATTTGTTGGAGGTCCGGGAACTTCTGGGCTGAATCAGTTTTACAATTTTTTGAGTTTTTCTGAAGTAAGTTTCTTGGGATTTCTTCATTTTGCCTTGGGCTACTCCATAGACACTAGCCCACACTAGTTCAAAGTCGAATTGAGTTATTCTTCGGATTTCTTGTGAAACTCGCTTGCCCAAAGTTTTAGATTTCTTGTTGCTAGGGACTTCGTGTTAGTTTTGAATACAAAAAAGCTTTGGCTTGTATAAAAAACTAATATCCATAGATGACATATCATTTTGTTTTAGTATTAAATTGTTCAATTATATCATAGAACTAGATAACGGGGTGTGGAAAGACACAGTAGATACCGTTATTGGTTAAAGTATTGATATATTAAAAGTATGCTCATAACTGAGATAGTCTGAACATACTATCGGTATAGGTTATTACGTGGTTTGGAAATTGTTTTATCTACACTAATTAAATCACACGGATATACCCGGGGCATATTTAGCATGACCAGTTTGGATAGAATTCACTTATACTGATCGGGGTAGTCAATTCGGTCCTAGTATTCAGTCTCTCAATCCCGAGATTGGGACGGTCCTAGTGCGGTCAGTTGAGGCCTATACCTCAGTAGGTTGGGTATACAATGTTTAGCTACTTACGTGCCATTGCTAGTTAGAGGAATCCACGTACCGGTTCGCCGGGTTGATGGTGCTCCCGAGATAAGCTCGTAAGGTTTATTTTACTAAACCCAGCTGGTGGACTTTATGTCCGGTATAATAAAAAGGTCGAGTGGTACAAATCTCGAATACCAAGAAGTTGGTGAATTAGTTTGTCAGTAAATTGATAAACCGACGAGCACTAGATCTTTAATGTGGGGAGATAGAAGAAAATATAGTGGCGCGATGTAAAGTCATTTTTGAGCGGTAGTTCCATAATTGGTCCGTTAGTGGTACGACTAATTATGCGTTTTACTAATCGATAAAGTGGATTAATTAATCCTAAAGGTTTAATTAATATTTGATTCATAAAGTGGATTAAGAAAATTAATTCTATATGAATTAATTAATCCAAAGGGTTCGATTAAATTAAATTAACGAAGTGGATTAAAGATTTAATTCAAAAGTATCGATTGGAGTTGACTAGTCTAGGAAAGACTAAGGGGTCAACGAAAGTCAAACTAAAAGGCCCAACTCAAAAGCGCATTAGGTCTCCTTAGAAGCTCACTATAATTAATGTACCCAGTTTGCGTAATTTGCTTTCAGTTTCTAAACTTATTTTCGATGGTTATAAGTGTGCTTTTTCTGATGGATCTGTTTTTATTAGAAAAGGCCAGAAGCTTATATGTTCCGGTACATTAGTTGACAATATGCTTTTAATCAAGACATACACCCCAGTAATGCAAAAAATGGAAACTAATAACTCATCACCGAATCATAGTAAGAGAAAGGAGTCTTCTTTTTTGAATTGAACTCGTCTTTGCCACCTGAGACTCGGTCACATCAACCTTAGTAGGATTCAAAGATTGGTCAATAATGGATCTTTGGACTCATTGGATATTGACAGCTATCTGACCTGTGAGTCCTGCTTGGTGGGTAAGATGACCAAGAGGCCTTTCAAGGCAAAGGGGTATAGGGCCAAGGAGGTTTTAGAGTTGATTCATTCTGACGTGTGTAGGCCTATGTCAATTCGGGCTAGAGGTGGTTATGAGTATTTTGTGACTTTCACGGATGATTACTCCAGATATAGATACATATACCTGATGTTTTGGCAAGTTCAAGAGTTTAAGGCTGAGGTGGAGAACTATCTGGGTAAGAATGTCAACGCCTTGCGATCTGATCATTGTGGCGAATACCTCTCTAGTGAATTTAGGTCCTATTTGTCAGAGGAGGGTATTCAGACCCAGTTTTCTGCACCTGGCACACCCCAGCAGAATGGTGTTGCTGAGAGGAGGAACAAGACTCTTATGGATATGGTTAGATCGATGATGAGTTATAGTGAGTTGTAAACCTCGTTTTAGGGTTATTCCTTAGAGACAGCATGTTATCTCCTTAATCTCGTGCCATCTAAATCTATTCTTACGACACCCCTAGAGTTGTGGACCGTGCGAAAGCCTAGTCTGAGACATTTCAGGATTTGGGGTTGTCCGGCACGTGTGCTTGAGACAGATACAGGTAAGTTAGATTCGAGATTAAACGTTATGCTATTTGTAGGCTACCCCAAATGAACGAGAGGTGGTCTATTTTATAGTCTTCAGGATCAGAAGGTGGTGGTAAGCACCAATGCCAAATTTCTTGAGGAGGACTATATTTTATATCACAAGTCAAACAGTAAGGTACTATTGGAAGAGCTTAGAACTCGGTCCATTATTCCAGATGCACAAGTACAAGAAGACACACCACAAAAGACTGCACACATTATCACAGATGATGCTCTTGCACAGGCTGCGCCTCATCGTAGTGGGAGGGTTGCTAGATAGCCCGAGAGGTACATGGGTTTGGGTAACTCTTCAGACTTTATCCCTGGCAGTTATGAACCAGACCCAGTTAGCTAGAATGAGGCTCTCCAGGATAAAGATGTAGATTCTTGGCAGAGAGCGATGATTGTTGAGATGGGTTCTATGGACTCAAAACAGGTCTCAGAGCTGGTAAACCTTTCTGATGGGTTTCGACCTATTGGATGCAAATGGATCTACAAGCGAAAGAGAGGATCTGATGGGAGAGTTGAGACCTTCAAGGTTAGGCTTGTGACGAAGGGGTATACTCAGAAAGAGGGTATCAATTATGAGAAGACCTTTTCCCTGATAGCTATGCTTAAGTAAATCTGGATTCTCTTGGCCATAACTGCTCATATGAACAATGAGATTTGGCAGATGGACGTCAAGACAGCTTTTCTTTATGGAAGTCTTGAAGAGACCATCTTTATATAACAACTAGAGGGTTTCATTGTTCCGGGCCAAGAGCACAAGGTATGTAGGCTTAGGAGGTCCATTTATGGATTTAAGTAAGCATCCATATCTTGGAACATTCGTTTTGACGTGGTAATCCAGTCCTATGGATTCACTCAGTGTCCGGATGAGTATTGTGTTTATCACATGCGTGATGGTGATACAGTAGTGTTCCTCGTACTTTACGTAGAAGACATCCTTCTGATTGGCAACAGTAAGAATGTGTTGTCAGACGTAAAGGCATGGTTGTCCAGGAAATTTGATGTGAAGGATTTGGGAGAGGCTGGACATATCCTTGGGATCAAGATTATTTCAGATCGTAGGAGGCGTTCTCTGACTCTCTCTTAGGCATCTTACATAGACACGATTCAGGCTCGTTTTAACATTCAGAACTCCAATAAGGGTTCACTACCTTTCAGGAATGGGGTGTATTTGTCCAAGGAGCAGTGTCCCAGGACAGCTGAAGAGATAGATGCCATGCAGGTGGTACCCTATGCTTCTGCAGTGGGTAGTCTCATCTATGCTATGTTATATACGAGACTTGATATTTGCTTTGTCGTTGGCATGGTGAGCAGATATCAGAGTAACCCTTAGAAGGCTCACTGGGAGGCAGTAAAATGCATTCTCAAGTACTTGCGCAGGACTAGAGATTATGTCATAGTTTATAGAGCGTTAGAGCTTGTACCATTGGGTTACACAGATTCGGACTTTCAAGGTGATATGGACAAGAGTAAGTCTACCTCTGTGTTTGTGTGTACTCTAGGAAATGAAGCCATAGTATGGCAGAGTGTCAAGCAGAAATGTGTGGCAGACTCCACCATGGAGGCTAAGTACATTGTCGCATTAGAGGCCGCGAAAGAAGCTGTATGGCTCTCGAGCTTCCTGATTTACTTAGATGTGGTTCCTGAGTTGCCTAGGTCTATCACAGTTTACTATGATAACAATGGTGCAGTTGTAAACTCGAGGGAACTATGAGCCCAAAAGGCGAGTAAACACATAGAGCGTAAGTACCACCTGATACGAGCGATCGTAAAAAGATGAGACGTGATCGTGGCCAAGATAGCATAAGATTACAACCTTGCAGATCCTTTCACAAAGCCATTGACCCCAAAGGTTTTTGAGAGACATGTGGAGGGCATGAGAGTCAGATTCTTGAGGGAGCCATGTGAGTGAGCTTAAAAGGTGTTCTGTAGATTTCATTTTGACAGCAGTGTAATAGCGGGTTGGACAGTTTTTGTACTTCCTAGCATAACTTTGAGTATTAGTGGGAGATTGTTAGTTTTGAATACAGAAAAGCTATGGCTTGTATCAAAAACTAATATCCATAGATGACATATCATTTTTTGTTTCAGTATTAAAATGTTTGATTACATTTTTGAACTAGATAACGGGGTGTGGAAAGACACAGTTGATACCGTTATTGGTTAAAGTATTGATATATTAAAAGTGTGCTCGTAACTGAGATAGTCTGAACATACTATTGGTATAGGTTATTGTGTGGTATGGAAATTGGTTTATCTACACTAATTAAATCATACAGATATGGGCATATTGAGCATGACCAGTTTGGAAAGAATTGACTTATACTGATCGGCGTAGTCAATTCGGTCCTAGTATTTAGTCTCTCAATCCTGAGATTGGGACGGGCGTGAGAGTTGGATATTGTATGTTATTTTATGCCAAAGAGTGCGGTCAGTTGAGGCCTATACCTTGGTAGGTTGGGTAT
The DNA here is from genome assembly GCA_030378225.1 of Knoxia roxburghii. Classification (NCBI taxonomy): domain Eukaryota; kingdom Viridiplantae; phylum Streptophyta; class Magnoliopsida; order Gentianales; family Rubiaceae; genus Knoxia; species Knoxia roxburghii. The sequence goes on along the minus strand of CM059415.1, from coordinate 33,871,210 downwards.
GCGGTGTTTAGCTACTTACGTGCCATTGCTAGTCAAAGGAATCCACGTACCGGTTCACCGGGTTGATGGTGCTCCAAAGATAAGCTCGTAAGGTTTATTATACTAAACCTGGCCTGTGGACTTTATGTCCGGAATAATAAAAAGGCGAGTGGTACTAATCTCGGATACAAAGAAGTCGGTGAATTAGTTTGTCAGTAAATTGATAAACCGACGAGTACTAGATCTTTAATGTGGGGAGATAGAAGAAAATATAGTGACGCGATGTAAAGTCATTTTTGAGCGGTAGTTCCATAATTGGTCCGTTAGTGGTACGACTAATTATGCGTTTGACTAATTGATAAAGTGGATTAATTAATCCTAAAGGTTTAATAAATATTTGATTGAGAAAGTGGATTAAGAAAATTAATTCTATATGAATTAATTAATCCAAAGGGTTCGATTAAATTAAATTAACGAAGTGGGTTAAAGATTTAATTCAAAATGATCGATTGGAGTTGACTAGTCTAGGAAAGACTAAGGGGTCAACGAAAGTCAAACTAAAAGGCCCAACACAAAAGCCCATTAGGTCTCCTTAGAAGCTCACTATAAATATCCCTTATTAGGAAATTTACAAGACATTAGAAACCTTAGAGGCATTTGCCTAGTGAGAGAAAGTTAATGTTGGTGTATGCCCTTTTGAGGGCTAATTTAGACATTTGTCGTATGTTTGATAATTTATCAAATGAGTTAATTTCATGATAATTTTATTATTGTGCATATTTAATTTCATGAAATCAATCCGCCAAAAGAAACACTCTGTGGACTTTTAGATCATGAGTGATTCTTTTGAGTAGTAATCGTACGAGGATCTTTAAACCAGAAATCACTATATGGTCTTAGGTGAATTGTAGTGTGCTTTGACATACGCCTAATGGGACCGTAACAGGTTTCCAAGTACGGGTATGATTGGGTACACTATGAGTCAAGCTAAGATATGTAGGTGAATTGATGGGACTATAAATATCTCTTAAGTGAGAGATGATATCTTGGCCACTTGATAGTGAACTGAATAGTGCATGACCATGCCCATGGAATGATAAGCGTTATCATTTGCTTGATGAATTCAGTGTCACTAAGAGATCAAGTAAACGTTTAGCTATATAAGAATGATGATTTCATGCCTTATGCTAAACGGGATATCAATGTAGAGGATCGTACGCAGTTTGCTCAGAAAGGTTGTGTTGAATCACCATTCGACCCTCCATTATGAATTGGGTAGTCATTGTGTCTTGCTAGAGACCACTAATGACTTATGGATTAATCAATGAGATTGAGTTATCCATTGCCAATTTAGAATGAGCCTACAGGATCACACATAAGAAAGTTCAATGATGCAGAATAAGTATGCTTGCCTACAATAAGTATAATTGTTATACTTAAATAAATAAGATTTAATTAAATGTTTTAATTAAATATCATTGAAAAGTTCTGTGGTATTAATTAAGAGTTAATTAATTACCTGGGAACAATTATGATGGGCTGATAAATCAAGAGATCTAATTGCAATTGAGGTTCTTGATCCATCAGCCTAATCCATGGGTCATGGGTTGATCCATGGGCTTGGTGTATAACCCAAATCATTAAGGTATTATTTAATACTGATTTGGAATCAGCAAATATTATTTAACACTGATTTGGAATCAGTAAAATAATATTTGGTAATAATATTGATTTGGAATATGATTAAATCAGTTAAGCAATAATTGATTGATTACAATACTGATTTTTGGAAATTTCAACTCTACAAATATCCTAGGGATATTATGGTAGGAGGATGATGATTTTCAATTAGAAAATCAGAACAAGCAAAACATACTCAAAATCCTAAACTCACTCAGTAGGTAAAAATGGCTAGCACCGAATCTGCAAAGGCTTTCGTGCTTGAAAGTAGAGAGTCCTTCATGGAAGGATTTTGGTGGTGACTAACGTAACCGGAGCAGAAAGTTTGGACCAACATCAATATGGGATCCAGACGCGGCAACCGATTACGCATCAAGGGTATGTTTTACTTGTTTTGAACATAGGATTAAAACACTAAAATTGAAATTGGCATGAATTCACTGCGTAAAATTTTTGAAAATCATGCCTCCGATCCCAACAGTGGTATCAGAGCTAGGCTCAAAAATTAATTTTAGTGTTAAAATTAAAATTGATTTTGATTAAAAATAATTGGATTTTAATTAAAATTGGTTTTAATAATTTTGAAAAAAAAACCAATGGCCTTGGTGCTTCGGATTTAGTTGAAGGCTGCCAGACTTGGTGCCGTCGACTTGCCAGATTTGGTGCTGTCGACTTGCCGAATTTTTCGCCAGAAAACTGAGAGTCGCCAGATCTTCATATTTTTGTCCTTAAAAGTTGTGTATTTTGTTCCTTATTATCCCAGAAATGGTTTTGGCAAAATTGGGTTTAAAAATCTGGGTTCAAAACGCATTTTTTTCTGGGTTTGGTTTGTTTTTCGCTGAAAAAATGATTGAACGAGAAAAGAAATTAGGGGTTCGGTTTTTGGTTGGAAAATTAAGTTTTGAAGCCTGGGTTTTGTAACCGGGATGATTCCGGTGCTTTTCCAATTGATTTAAAAGAATTTCAGTTGTTTTTCAGCCGGAGAATTTGGTTTTTCGATTCTCGTCGGAAAATTGGGTTCGTCAAAAATCTTGTTGAACGAGATTTCTGTTTGGTTCTTCAAAGATCGATGATGGTTCTTCGATCATTGAGAAATCTAGATCACCGGGAGAGATCGAATGAGATGAACGGCATTCATCGATGACGCCGTGAACTTCTTTTCTTCTCGTCGGGAATTTTAAACACATCGGGGAAGACGACCGGGAGCGGCGGCGGTGGCTGAAACCCTAGTGGGTGAAATTATAGAAATACCCCCGCTGCAAGCCCAAAGCCTAATCTGCAAAATTTTAAATGTTTTAAAATTTATAAATTGGCCCCACAGTTTTGTTTCCTTTAAACCCTAAGCCCAGAACTTATGTTCATCATGAAATAGACTCAAAATTTTAAGAAAAATTGTTTTCTGATTTTGGTAAGATTTTAAAATCTTAATTTTAGAATTAAATCAAATCTTATTAGATTTTAGTTTTAAAATGTTAACATTAGATTTTAAAATTATCTTAAATCAATTATCTTAATAAGATTAGGATAATTAGATAATAAATAGAATAATTAATTTGATTAATTTTTTTCCTTTATTTATGCTTTCAAATATGGTATGATTTATTTAAATAGTTTAAATATTTGCATACATATTTGGTATGTTCATGCACATTTTTCAGAAATGATTGAACAAGAAAAAAAAAGAAAAAAAGGAAAGATTGGTTAAAATTGATTATGACATGACACAATCAATTTTAATTGTATAGAATATTTTGGAAATATTCAATTACACAATCTTTTAAAATGATTGGCTTAATTAAAATGGGCTTGTACGAAGCACTTGCATTTTATGTGTTTTTCATGCATAAATTGGGCTTTGTTTATTTTGTTTTAATTTGGGGCCTGTGAGCCATTTAAATTGGCCATGTGAGCCTATTAAAATTTATTGTAATAGAATAGATTAGAAATTAGGCCCAAAAAATTCCAACAAGCCAAGACGGAGTCGTGGAGTTGGAGCCCAATATTGGAGGCCCAAATGAAGACAAAATTTAAAAAGTCTTGTAATAGACTAGAGCCCAATTCATTGCATTTTTCGCTTTATATTTTATATTTTGTGAATGATGAAAAACGAAATGCATGTTAAGCCGCTCAAACTAAATCCCTAAAAACCTAAGTTATAAATTGCTTCCATACTTGGGGGCTCGCTAGAGCGGTGAACGTCTGTGGACTTGGACAGCCCAAGGGCCTCAAGTTTTCTTCGTGTGGCGAGTTGTCACATAATAGGTGCCCAACGTTATCACTACCATTAATAAGTGGAAAAACTATTTGGGTATCCAGATACTCAACTTTATCACTACCAGTCGTTATGAAAAAACTGTGTGGGTATTAATTGATGTGATGCCTCGAGGGATGGTTTAACTTGTGAAAATTAATCCTAGCTTGACCCGATAAGTTTACTAGGGATTAATTTTACAAAATAGGATGGTGTCAAACATTTGGAATGTTCATCCTATCACCGAAAAGTTGCATGGTATGCAATTGGAAAGCGTTAGATTACATGGAGTGTAATTTGAACGTTGCCTACCAAAAGAGCCCGATCCATACGATACTTGCCAAAGTAAGACTGGGGTTAACTCTTTGTTGATTTTCGGCCCACAATCTAGCACCAACACAAAATTGTTTGGGATTTTAATTTTGGCTATTGTGGAAAAAGATTTTAAAACTCATTCTAATATTTTGCATTTATTCTTTGTAGAAATGGCATCATCTAGCACTACTGTCATCTCAAACTTTACTCTAAGAAGTATATTGGATAAGGATAAATTGGTTGGACCAAACTTCTTAGATTGGGAAAGAAACTTGATAATAGTTCTCAAGCAAGAAAGGAAGCTACATGTCTTAGAGACCGCCTTACCCGAACCACCACAAAATACTTCGGCAACTGTTCAACCAGCCTGGGATAAGCTGAAAAGTGACTCCGATGATGTGACTTGCTTGATGCTTGCGTCTATGACGGGCGAGGTTCAAAAGCAGTTCATGAATTCGGAAGCCTTCTGGATTTACAAGTCACTGACGGAGATGTTTCATGAACAAGCCCATAACGAAAGGTTCGTTAAGATAAAAGCTTTAATTTCATGCAAGATGGTGAAGGGTTCGTCAATTAGCACGCATTTAATCAAAATGAAAGGGTACATTGATACCCTAGAGCGATGGAATGCAACCTTTCCCAGGGAATTGGCCTTTGATATTATCTTGGCATCATTGCTTGATGAATACAATGATTTTGTGGTGAACTACAATATGCACAACATGGATAGGAGCATTCCTGAGCTCCATGGCATGTTAAAGAACACTGAGCAGACCCTTAAGAAGGTAACGCCAGTGTTGGTAGTAGAGAAAGGTAAAGGGAAGAGGAAGTTTAAAGGCAAGGCCACAATTGGACAGAACAAGAAAGCTCGAAGTAAGACTGCTTCCTAACCACAAGCTCCTCCTGCTAATACAATATCCAAAAAGGATGATACATGTCTCTTCTGCAAACAGAAGGGTCATAGGAAGAGAGACTGCAAAAAGTTTCTCGAAAGCAATCTTTCAGCTTCAGGTATCTTTGTTATAGTAATTAATCTTTCTATTTCCACCTCGTGGGTATTAGATACTGGTTGTGGGGCTCACATTTGTACTAATGTGCAGGGACTCAGAAATAGAAGGATGACAAAGAAAGGTGAAGTAGATCTCCGAATGGGCAACGGGGCAAGAGTTGTTGCTGTTGAAGTTGGAGGTTATACTTTGTCTTTACCTTCTGGTTTAAATATTGAACTTAAAAATTGTTATTATGTACCTGATTTGAGCAGAAATATTATTTCAATTTCTAGTTTAGATAATAAAGGTTTTCGATTTATTATTGAGAATAATTCGTTATCTTTATTTTGAAATGATATTTTATACGGAGTTGCAAATATGTGTAATGGTCTGTATGTCTTGGAGTTGACCCAAGAAAAACCAGTCTATAACATAGAAAAGAAAGCTAAATGAACTAAAAATGATTTAAGTCCAACATACCTTTGGCATTGTCGATTAGGCCATACAAATGAAAAATGAGTTCAAAAGCTTCACAAGGATGGAGTGCTTGGGTTGTTTGATTTTGAATAATATGATACCTGTGAACAATGCTTGCAAGGCAAAGTGACAAAAAGTCCTTTCAATAAGAAAGGTGAAAGAACAAGTGAGCTATTGGCTCTAATACATACGGATGTATGTGGACCAATGAGCACACAAGCCAGAGGTGAATTTGAATACTTCATGACTTTTACTGATGACTATAGTAGATATGGTTATGTCGACTTAATGAGGTATAAAAGTGAAACTTTTGAAAGGTTCAAAGAGTTTAAAAACAAAGTAAAAAATCAGTTGGATAGAAGGATTAAGGTTATTCGCTCCGATCGAGGAGGTGAATACCTAAGTGATCAGTTCAATGGCTATATAAAACAGTGTGGAATTTTTTGCTGACTCCACCGAGAATACCTCAATGGAATGGTGTATCTGAAAGCAGGAATCGGACCTTATTAGATATGGTTCGATCAATGATGGGCCAAGCTACTCTACCTATGTCCTTTTGGGCTTATACTCTCCTTTATGCTGCCTACTTATTGAATCGTATTCTATCTAAGGCAGTAGATAAGACTCCATATGAGATATGGATAGGTCGAAAGCCCTATATATCCTATCTATGAGTTTGGGGTTGTCAAGCTCATGTTAAACGTTTACAAAGTAATCAGCTTGAACCTAAGACTGACAAATGCCTATTTGTGGGATATCGTAAGGAAACCAAAGGATATCAATTCTACAACACAACTGTGAACAAAGTGTTCATTGCTCGATGAGCTACTTTCTTAGAGAAATAATTTCTGTACAAGAAAGACAGTGGGAGTAGAATAGAACTCGGAGAAGTTCAAGAACCACAAGAGAATGTAGAATGATCTACAGAAACTCAGATGGAAGTTGACATGGAAACTCATGAAGATGAGCAACCTGAGTCAACAACACAAGAACCTAGAAGGTCTAGTAGATCTCGTCATGAACCCGAGAGATACGGATTTCTCATGACTGATGATCAAGATTTGATCGTGGTGGACTCTAATGAGTCCGTGAACTACAAACAGGTTTTAGAAAGTCCGGATTCAGATAAATGGCTACAAGCCATGGAATCTGAAATGCAATTCACGAGGGACAATAAAGTGTGGACTTTGATTGATCATCCTGTTCAGGCAAAGGTTGTCGATTGGAAGTGGATTTTCAAATTAAAACCTGGTAGGATCTTCAAGACACGACTAGTGGCTAAAGGTTTTAGACATACTCATGGTATTGACTATGATGAAACCTTCTCCCCTGTCGTGATGCTCAAGTCCATTAGGACAATGCTTGACATAGCAGCATATTTTGACTATGAGGTATGACAGATGGATATTAAGATGGCTTTCCTGAATGGAAACCTACTCGAGGATGTTTATATGAAATAACCTGAGGGATACATCGATCAAAAGCATCCTAATCGAGTATGTAAGCTTCAAAGGTCCATCTATGGACTAAAGCAAGCATCTTGAAGTTGAAATCTTCGTTTTGATGAGGAAGTGAAAGGTTACGGATTCATCAAGAACGAAGATGAGCCTTGTGTGTACAAAAAGGTTAGTGGGAGCAACATTGTTTTCCTTGTCCTATATGTGGACGACATCCTACTCATAGGAAATGACATCCTCATGTTGAAAGAAATCAAACAATGGTTGGGGAGTGTATTTTGTATGAAAGACTTAGGAGAAGCCGAAATGATATTAGGTATCAAAATCTATAGAGATAGATCTAAGAGGCTTCTAGGACTAAGTCAAGAAGAGTACATAGACAAAATATTGAAGAGATTCAATATGTCTAACTCTAAGAATGGTATGGTACCGTTCAAACATGGCCTTCTCTTGAAGAAGAACCAAGGTCCTTCAACAAGAGAGGAGAGGAAAATAATGAGAAGAGTCCCATATACCTCGACATAGGATCTATCATGTATGCCATGTTGTGCACCCGTCCGGATGTCACACATGAACTAAGCATGACTAGCAGATACCAACAAGATCCAAGAATGGCTCATTGGACTGCAGTCAAAGCAATCCTAAAGTACTTAAGAAGAACTAAAGGATTGATGCTAGTGTATGGAGGACAAGAATAGCTCATCGTACAAGGTTACGATGATGCTGCTTTCCAAACAGATTAAGATGACATGAAATCACAGTCAAGTTATGTGTTTAGCCTGAATGGCGGTGCAGTGAGTTGGAAAATCTAGAAGTAAGATGGCACAACCTACTCTACAACAGAATCTAAGTACATTGCTGCATCAGATGCTGCAAAGGAAGTTATTTGGTTGAGGAAGTTCGTATCAGACATAGGAGTGATACCGAGTATCCAAGATTCGACAGAACTATTCTGTGAAAACAACGGGGCCATCGCACAAGCTAAGGAGTCTCGGTCACACCAAAAAACCAAACACATACTTAGAAGATTTCACCTCATCCGAGAGATCATCGATCAAGGAGATGAGAAAGTGTGCAAAATAGGATCAGACGATAATGATGCAGATCCTCTCACAAAAGCTCTACCACAGTCAAAGTTTGAGAAACATGTAATAGAGCTTGGTCTTAAAATATTTAGGACATAGCCCTTCAAAGGGCAAGTGGGAGATTGTTGGTGTATGCCTTTTTGAGGACTAATTTAGACATTTGTCATCTGTTTGATAATTTATCAAATGATTTAATTTCATGATAATTATATTCTTGTGCATATTTAATTTCATGAAATTGATCCGCCAAAAGAAACACTCCATGGACTTTTAGATCATGAGTGATTCTTTTGAGTAGTACTCGTACGATGATCCTTAGACCAAAAATCACTACATGGTCTTAGGTGAATTGTAGTGTGCTTTGACATACGCCTAACGGGACCGTAACAGGTTGCCAAGAATGGGTATGATTGGGTATACAATGAGTCACTCTGAGATATATAGGTGAAGTGATGGGACTACAAATCTCTCTTAAGTGAGAGATGATATCTTGGCCATTTGATAGTGAACTGAAAAGTGCATGGCCATGCCCAAGGAATAATAAGTGTTATCATTTGTTTGATGAATTCAGTGTTACTAAGAGATAAAGTAAACGTTTAGCTATATAAGGATGATGGCTCCATGCCTTATGCTAAATGGGTTATCAATGTAGAGGATCGTACGCAGTTTGCTCAGAAAGGTTGTGTTGAATCACCATTTGACCCTCCATTATGAATTGGGTAGTCATTATGTCTTGCTAGAGACTACTAGTGACTTATGGATTAATCAATGAGATTGAGTTATCCATTGCCAATTTAGAATGGGCCTACCGGATCGCACATAAGAAAGTTCGATGATGCAGAATAAGTATTCTTGCCTACAATAAGTATAATTGTTATACTTAAATAAATAAGATTTAATTTAATGGTTTAATTAAATATTATTGAAAAGTTTTGTGGTATTAATTAAGAGTTAATTAATTACCTAGGAACAATTAGAATGGGCTGATAAACCAAGAGACCTAATTATTAAGGTATTATGGGTTGATCCTTGGGCTTGGTGTATAACCCAAATCATTAAGGTATTATTTAATACTAATTTGGAATCAGCAAATATTATTTAACCCTGATTTGGAATCAGCAAAATAATATTTGGTAATAATACTGATTTGGAATACGATTAAATCAGTTAAGTAATAATTGATTGATTACAATACTGATTTTTGGAAATTTCAACTCTGCAAATATCCTAGGGATATTATGGTAGGAGGATGATGATTTTCAATCAGAAAATCAGAACAAGCAAAATATAGACAAAATCCCAAACTCACTCCGTAGGCAAAAATGGCTAGCACCGAATCTACAAAGGCTTTCGTGCTTGAAAATAAAGAGTCCTTCAAGGAAGGATTTTAGTGGTGACAAACGTAAGCAGAGCAGAAGGTTTGGACCAATATCAATCTAGGATCCAGATGTGACAACCAATTACGCTTCAAGGGTATCGTTTACTTGTTTTGAACATAGGATTAAAACACTAAAATTGAAATTGGCATGAATCCGCTGCGTAAAATTTTTGAAAATCATGCCTCCGATCCCAACAGTTAAGTCTAGAAAGAGAAGCTCCCAACTTTTTTAGTAGCTTTTCTTTTGAAGTCGACTTTGGATTTTTCTTCTTCGAGAATCCTAAAAGCTCATAACTTCGAGAATCCTAGATCACCATTTTTGGAGTAAAAAGCTGCTCCCTTCGATCTAAGAAGATCAAGCCAGATCGGCCGGCATTTGGTTTAGTTTTGGGACGGCAGCTTTGCTCCTTTTGAAGTGGGTTTGTTAATTCTTGTTGTGTTGATCCTCTAGCTTGATCTTCTTAGATTGCTAGAGTCTAGATCTACGAGCAGGAACACATTCCAGACACTTTTGGTGTGGATTTTCAGATTGGGTTAAGTTCCCAGGCTAAATCTGTTTTTTCAGATTTGTGTGATTCTTTTTTTTGGGATTTCTTCGTTTTGCCTTAGGCTACTCCGTAGACACTAGCCCACACTAGTTCGGAGTTGAATTGGAGTTATTCTTCAGATTTCGAGTGGATTTCGCAGCCAGACGGTAAATAAGTGCAGTAATCTTCGGCCAACGATCTGCTGAGGATCTGACGAGTTTTTGGAAGTGGGTATCATATGGATCTCTTCCTTAGTGTCTTAGCTAACTTTTGGATAGTCGCCCACACGATTTCGAGGTAGAGACAGAGTTGTTATTGGGATTCTCACAAGATTGGTCCAGGGCGGTAAACAGCAGGATTTTTAAGTTTGGTTTTCTTATTGCTAGGGACACGCTTCAAATGTATAATCTTTTGAACTTACCACTTTAATTAAAGATTGTATCTTTTGTGTCCCGATTAATAAATTAAATAACTATAAGCCTAGATCCGTTCAGGAAAAATGAATTTGAGCCTGAGCTAAGTTGAAAGTCTTCGATTCTGGAAAGCATAGCACGAAAGTGAGATTTTCGATTTAGCCCGGGCTTGTTCTATTTTCCTTCACTTCGCTACAAAGGTATAATCTTTGATATTTTCTCTTTACTTACAGATTGTATTTTTGCGTCCCGATTAATAAATTAAATAAGTATAAGCCTAGATCCGTTCATGGGAAAATGAATTTGAGCCTGAGCTTTGTCGAAAGCTTTCGATTCTGGAATGCATTGCACGAAAGTGAGGTTTTTGATTTAGCCCGGGCTTGTTCTGTTTTCCTTCAAATTGGTATCAGAGAGAGTGCTTTAGCTTTATACTTGTTTGATTTAATTCACGGCTTTATTTTGGCATTATTATTTTTTTCAAAATGTTTAAACAGGTGGTTATTAGTTTCCCGGCTATTATGGTAGAATTTATTTTTCATTCATAAACCCCGGGGCATGTCCGGGCTCATATTGTTTATGAAAGAAAATGTCTGTAATAGTAATAACCATGAGCTGGAATCCCTGTAGGATTAGAAAAATCTTGTAATAGGATTTGAACTAATCATGTCGTCTTTAAATTCCTTGAAAAACGCCTTTGTATATAGGAATTTATGTATTATGACGAAGACGTTATTTTGGGTAACTTATATTCGCGGGTTTTGGTTGCTCATAATTTTGGGTGATTCCTAATTACGTAGTAAACTGAGAAAACCCGGGTAAATCAAGAGGAATCCAAATAACGAGTTGGAGCGACATGACGGGACGTGTCACCGAGGTGTTAAGGAATCAATGATAGAGAAGGCCATGATAGTCGGAAAATTTTATTTTCTTAATTTCCCGTATTTATGTCTTTTCATTGATTATGTGTTTTTCATTTTATTTTGCATGAATGAAAACCAAACCAAATAGTTTTAAAAAGTAAAGTGTAATTAACTAAGGTAGATTATTCGCATATTAAAATTCCAACGGTTTTATGGGTGCGAATATCTATAGTTAAGATATTGCATGTTAAAACGTAAAAATCCTCAAGCTTAAAAATCTAAGTGGGAGTGGGTTGGTAAATATCCCCATGGCCTCCATTATGGGTTCATTGGTGATGTGGTTATTCTTGCGAGTTAATATTATGGCCTTCCTCCATGCGGATAAGTCTTCAATCACTGATATCACCAAAATAAATTTCTAAATGGATGACTATACTGAGTTTAATTGGAGAAAGTTGTGACACCCTCTCTGCTGAGGGCGCATTAGTATCCTAAGTAACAAACTTAGAAGTCGCGTAATGGCATACACTTAGTGTACTATTTATAGAATTCCTCCCGCGAGGTCATGCTATTTATGTGTACGGCTAAAAGCATTGACTATTAATTTTATTGATCATAAGATCGTTGGTTAGATAGTGAAATTAATGAACTTTGGTTCTTCTCAAACGAATATGGGTTGGCGTAGATGTTCACCCATGTGACCTGCGTTAATCCCGGTGTGAGAGATGTCGATGTAGATTATATTGTTTTTGAGGATTTCAATATTTTAGAAAAAGTATACTGAAACTTGATTGTTTATTTTTCAGTTGTTGATATGTTATTCAACCCGCTAGCTGTCATTTTAAATCAGAACAAACTTACGGATCCAAATTGCATTGACTGGAAATGTAACCTAGACATTGTCCTTACCACTGATGGTTACACGTATGTGCTCGCTGAGGAGTGCCCCCCTAAGCCCTGCGATGCTATCCCTGAGCAGCGAGAGCCATATACGAGGTGACAGAAGTCTGATAAGATGACACGGTGCTACATCTTGGCTTCTATATCGAATGTACTGTAACACCAGCATCAGTTGTTTACCTCAGCCTACGATATGATGCTCAACCTCAGGGAGATGTTTGGATATCAGGGCAGGGCAGCCAAACAGTCAGCTATGAGGAAACTCATGAATGTTAGGATGGCTGAGGGCATTTCAATGAGGGATCATGTGTTAGACATGATGAGCTGCATCAATGAGATCGAGGTATTGGGAGGTGACATTGATGGGGAGACCCAGGTCGATATCATTCTCCAGAGCTTGCCCCATAGTTTTTATCAGTTTTGGTTGAACTACAATATGGGAATGCTCTCATATTCACTTCCCGAGCTCATGACTGCATAGGTGTCTATTGAGGGCCCGTGCGCAGATAAGAAGCAAGCCTTGGCTGCTGTTGGTCCCTCAGGTTCCTCTGCAGGGCCCAAAGCCAGGAAACAAAAGAGTAAGAGAGCCCAGAAAACAGGAGCTGTTGATCATGTACCCAAGGCGGGCATTGCCAATAAGCATAAGCCGAAAGGAAAATACTTCAGATGTGGCAAAGCAGGACATTGGAAAAAGGATTGCCTAAAGCCTCGAGGTATGTGTAAATTTTCCCTAGTCACTGAGACATGTTTAGCGGCGATTCCAACAGATACTTGGTGTGTTGATTCAGGAGCCACTGATCTTCTTTGTAATTCTTTGCAGAGGTTCCAAGTGACCTGCTGCTTAGAGAGGGAGAATTACAGGTCTACATTGGGGATATTACCAGAGTTTCTGTTGTTGCAGTGGGAGTTCTTTGTATTTATTTTTTAGACTCAGTTTTACATTTGAGAGATTGTTTATATATACCCAGTTTTCGGAAGAATTTGCTTTCAGTTTCTAAACTTATTTTGGATGGTTATAAGTATTTTTTTCTGATGGATCTGTTTTTATTAGAAAAAGCCAGAAGCTTATATGTTCCAGTACATTAGTTGACAATCAGGATAGAGGTGGTTATGAGTATTTCGTGACCTTCACAGATGATTACTATAGATATGGATAAATATACCTGATGCGCCACAAGTCTGAATGCTTTGGTAAGTTCAAAGAGTTTAAGGCTGAGGTGGAGAACCATCTGGGTAAGAGTATCAAGGCCTCGCGATCTGATTGCGGTAGTGAATACCTCTCTAGTGAATTTAGTTCCTATTTTTCAAAGGAGGGTATTCAGACCCAGTTGTCTGCACCTGGCACACCCAGCAAAATGGTGTAGCAGAGAGGAGGAACATGACTCTTATGGATATGGTTAGATCGATGATGAGTTATAGCGAATTGCCTATATCATTTTGGGGTTTAGCCTTGGAGTCAGCGTGTTATCTCCTCAATCTCGTATCATCTAAGTCTATGCCTCGACTCCAGTAAAGCTGTGGACTTGGTGAAAGCCTAGTCTGAGACATCTCATGATTTGGGGTTGTCCAGCATATGTGCTTAAGGCACAGCCAAGCTAGATGTGAGATCTGAGATTATGTTTTTTATAGGCTACCCCAAAGGAACGAAAGGTGGTTTGTTTTATTGTCCTCAGGATTAGGAGGTGGAGGTGAGCACCAATGCCAGATTTTTTGAGGAGGACTATGTTTTAGATCACAAGGTAAAGAGTAAGGTAGTATTGGAAGAGCTTAGGGGTGAGTCCACTATTCCAGATGCACGAGTACAGGAAGACACACCACAAGAGACTGCACACACTGTCACAGCTGATGCTCTTACATAGGCTACGCCTCGTCGTAGTGGTATGGTTATCAGACTGCCCGAGAGGTACATGGGTTTGGGTGAGTCTTCGGACTTTATCCCTGACGCTCATGAACCTGCCCCAGTTAGCTACAATGAGGCTCTCCATGATAAAGATGTAGATTCTTGGCAGAGAGCGATGATTGTTGAGATGGGTTCTATGGACTCAAATCAGGTCTGGGAGCTGGTAGACCTTCCTGATGGGTTTCGGCCTATTGGGTGCAAATTGGTCTACAATCGAAAGAGAGGATCTGACGGGAGGGTTGAGACCTTCAAGGCTATGCTTGTGACAAAGGGGTATACTCAGAAAGAAGGTATCAATTATGAGGATACATTTTCTCTGATAGCTATACTTAAGTCGATCTGGATTTTTTTCGCCATAACAGCACAATGGACTATGAGATTTAACAGATGGACATCAAGACAGCTTTCCTTAATGGAAATCTTGAGGAAACCATCTTTATGCAGCAACCAGAGGGTTTCATTATTCAGGGCCAAGAGCACAAGGTATGCAAGCTTAGGTGGTCCATCTATAGGCTTCAGCAAGCATCCAGATCTTAGAACATCCATTTTGACGAGGTTAACCAGTCTTATGGATTCACTCAGTGTCCTGGTGAGCAGTGTGTTTATCGCAGGCATGATGGTGATACGGTGGTGTTTCTCGTACATTACATAGATGACATTCTTCTTATTGACAACAGTAAGAAGGTGTTGGTATACGTAAAGACATGTTTATCCAGGCAATTTGATATGACGATTTGGGAGAGGCTGGTCATATCCTTGGGATCAAGATCATTCGAGATCGTAGGAGACGTTCTCTGACGATCTCTCAGGCATCGTACATAGACACAATTTTGGCCCTTTTAACATGCTGAACTCCAAGAAGGGTTCACTACATTTCAAGCATGGGGTGCATTTGTCTAAGGAGCAGTGTTCCAAGACTGCTGAGGAGATAGATGCCATGCAGGCGGTACCCTATGCTTCTACAGTGGGTAGCCTTATTTATTCTACGTTATGTAAGAAGCATGATATTTGCTTTGTCATTGGCATGGTTAGCAAATATCAGAGTAACCATGGGAAGGCTCATTGGGAGGTAGTAAAATACATTCTCAAGTACTTGCGCAGGACGAGAGATTATGTCCTAGTTCATAGAGCGCAGGAGCTTGTACCTTTGGGTTACACAGATTCAGACTTTCAAGGTGATATGGATAAGAGTAAGTCTACATTTTGGTTTGTGTTTACTCTAGGAGGTGGAGCCATAGTATGGTGGAGTGTCAAGCAGAAATGCATGGCAGACTCCACCGTGGACGCTCAGTACGTTGTTGCATCAGAGGCAGTGAAAGAAGTTGTGTGGCACTGGAACTTCCTGGTGGAGTTAGATGTGGTTCCTCAGTTGCCTAGGTCTATCACAGTTTATTGTGATAATAATGGTGCAGTTGCTAACTCCAGTGAACCACGAGCCTATAAAGCGAGTAAAAACATAGAGCGCAAGTACTACCTGATACGAGAGATCTTAAAGTGGAGAGAGGTGACCGTGACCTAGATAGCATCAGATGACAACCTCGCAGATCCTTTCACAAAGCCATTGACCCCAAAGGTCTTTGAGAGACATGTGGAGGGCATGAGAGTTAGATTTTTTAGGGAGCCATGTGAGTGAGCTTAAAGGTATTCTGTAGATTTCATTATGACAGTATTGTAATAGCGGGTTGGACAGTTGTTGTACTTCTTAGCATAACTTTGAGTATTAGTGGGTGATTGTTAGTTTTGAATACAGAAAAGCTATGACTTGTATAAAAAACTAATATCCATAGATGCCATATCATTTTTTTCAGTATTAAATTATTCCATTATATCATAGAACTAGATAACGCGTGTGTGAAAGACACAGTAGATACTGTTATTGGTTAAACTATTGATATATAAAAAGTATGCTCATAACTGAGATAGTTTCAACATACTATCGGTATTGCTTATCGTGTGGTTTGGAAATTAGTTTATCTAGACTAATTTAAAACACACGGATATGCCCGGGGCATATTGAGCACGACCAGTTTTGATAGAATTGACTTGTACTGATCGGCATAGTCAATTCGTTCATAGTATTCAGTCTCTCAATCCCGAGATTGGGACTGGCGTGAGAGTTAGATGTCATATGCTTTGATGTGGCAAATAGTGTGGTCAATTGAGGCCTATACCTCAGTAGGTTGGGTATGCGGTGTTTAGTTTCGTACGTGCCGTTGCTAGTCGGATGAATCCACGTATCGGTTCGCCGGGTTGATGTGCTCCCGAGATGAGCTTGTAAGGTTTATTGTACTAAAACTGGTCAGTGGACTTTACGTATGGTATAATAAGAAGGTCGAGTGGTACTAATCTCGGATACCAAGAAGTCGGTGAATTAGTTTGTCAGTAAATTGATAAACTGACGAGCATTAGATCTTTGATGTGGGGAGATAGAAAAAAATATAGTGGCACAATGTAAAGTCATTTTTGAGCGGTAGTCCCATAATTTGTTCGTTAGTGGTACGACTAATTATGTATTTGACTAATCGATAAAGTGAATTAATTATTCCTAAAGGTTTAATTAATATTTAATTGACAAAGTGAATTAAGAAATGAATTCTATATGAATTAATTAATCCTAAGGGTTCGATTAAATTAAATTAACGAAGTGGGTTGAAGAAATTAATTCGAAAGATCGATTGGAATTTACTACTCTAGGGAAGACTAATGAGTCAACGAAAGTCAAATTAAAATGTTCAACTAAAAGGCCCACTAGGTCTCCTTAGAAGCTCCTTATAAATATCCCATGTAAACTTTCACCTCACATATAAAGTTATCACAATAAATCTAGCCACTTCCACTACTTTTACCGACACTCTGATAGTGTCACCCAAGTAAACTTCCACCTCGCCCTCTCTGAGCATCTGGGTTACTTGGTAAGTCATGCAAAGAATTACAAACATGATCAGTGGTTCCTGAATCCACACACTAAGTATCTGTGGGAATCACCACTAAACATCTCCCAGTAGTTAAAGATGAGATAGTTGTACCTCTGAGCTTTGGACAATCAGACTTCTAATGTCTTCCTTTGCCACATTTGAAGCAGTTATCTCTGGACTACTTTTTCATAGCAATTTCTGGCTTGGGCTTATGATTAGCAGTCCTCTGGGCTCTCTTTTTTTTTATTTCTGGTGTTGGGCAGAGAAGAAGAACTTGAAGGCCCGACTGTTGCTAAAGCTTACTTCTTCTTTTGGAAAAGGCCATCAGCAGACAGCAATGCAGCTAAGAGCTCAGAAGGAGTGCAAACATGATGCTTCATGTTATAGTCCTGCCAAAACTGCTCAAAACTTTGAGGCAAACTCTGGAGTATGATATCGACCTGGGTTTCCCCATCAATCTTTCATCCCAATACCTCAATCATATTGAAGTCACTAATCATCTCAAGTACATGATAACCCACATGCATGCCCTCTGCCATCTAGTTAGTTATTAGATTTTGCATGACTACTTGCCTAGAAGCTTTGTTTTCGTGACCAAACATCTCCTTTAGGTTTGCCATAATGTCAAAAGCAGAGTTCATTGACCAATGTTAAAGCTGCAATGCATTCGACATAGAAGTCAGAATGCAGTATCTAGCCATCCCATCAGTCTTCCTCCACTTTTGATAAGCTTCCCTATACTCAGGAGGAGAGTCATCCCTAGCCTCATGAGGGGCATACTTCAGTGAGGATGTACTTGCACCACCTGGCCATGAGGACAATGTCCGAATCGCGTTTCCAGTCGATATAATTTGGACCATTTAACTTGTTCTCCTGTAGTGTGACAAAGATTGTATTAAAGGCCATATCGATAAACTTAAAAAGTAAACAGTCAAGTTTCAGTATTCTTTTTCAAAAATATTGATACCCTCAAAAATAATATAATCTCCCGTTGATATCTCTCACACCGGGATTAACACAGGTCACGCAGGTGAACGTCTATGCTAAGCCACATTCATTCGAGAAGAACCAAAGTTTATAAATTTCATTATCTTACCAATGATCTTATGATCAATGAAATTAATAGTCAATGATTTTAGCATACACAAAAATAGCGTAACCTCGCGGGAGGACTACTATAAATAGTACACTAAGTGTATACCATTACGTGACTTCTAAGTTTGTTACTTAGGAGGTAGAGCGCCTCAGCAGAGAGGGTGTCGCAATCCTCCAATTAAACTCATTATAGTCATCCCTTTAGAAATTCAATCTAGTAATCTCGTGATTAAAGACTTATCCGAATGGAGGAAGGCCCTAATGCCAATGCACAAGTCTAACCACATCACATATGAATTCGTAATGGAAGCTATGGGGATATATACCAACCTGCTCCCACTTAGATTTTTAAGTTTGAGGATTTTTACGTTTTAACATACAATATCTTAACTATAGATATTTGCACCCATAAAACCGTTGGAGTTTTAATATGTGTATAATCTACCTTAGTTGATTGCACTTTACTTTTTAAAATGGTTTGCTTTTCGCTCATGCATAAAAATGAAAACACACAATCAACAAAAAGAAATAAAATGGGAAATGCATAAATAAACATTTCCCGACTATTATGGTCTTCTCTATTGTTAATTCCTTTTGCGCCTTGTTGACATGTCCCGTCGCGTCACTCCAACCCGTTATAAGGTCCCTTAGAATTTATTCGGTTTTTCAAGGTTTACTACGTGATTAGGAATCACCCCAAAAATACGACAAACCAAAAAACCATAAATTCTCGTTGCCTATAACGACTCGTTATTTGGTTCCTCCTAATTCGTCTAGGTTTTTCTTCATTTTCTACGTAATTAGGAATCACCCAAAATTACGATAAATGAAACCCCACGAATACGAGTTACCCAAAATAACGTCTTCGTCATAATACATAAATTCCTATACACAAAGGCGTTTTCTAGGAATTTAAAGAGGACAACGTTAGATAAAATCCTAATTCAAGATTTATCTAATCCTACACGGCTTCCAGCTCATAGTTATTACTATTACAGACATTTCAATTTAAAAAATAAAATGAGCCAGGACATGTCCCGGGGTTTATGAATGAAAATTAAATCAACCATAATAGCCGAGAATATTAACCACCTGTTAATTTATATCGACAATGCAAAATAACACTGCCAAAATAAAGTCGTGTAACAGATCGAGCAAGTATAAAGCTAAAAATACTCACTTTGATACCAATTTGAGGAAAACAGAACAAGCACGGGCTAAATAAAAAATCTCACTTTCGTGCTATACATTCCTGAATAGGAGACTTTCGACTCGGCTCTGGCTCAAATTTATTTCCCCTGAATATATCTAAGCTTATACTAGTTCAATTTATTAAAACGACACTTAAAGATTAAATATTTAACTAAAGCGGAAGGATTAATGATTATACATTTGAAGCGAGTCCCAAGCAATCTAGAAAACCAAATCTCCGGGAAAGCGAAATCCACTCAAAATCTAAAGAATAACTCCAAAACAACTCTGAACTAGTGTGGGCTAGTGTCTACGGAGTGGCCCAAGGTAAAACGAAGAAATCCTAAGAAACCTACTTCAATGACTCACAAATATGAAAAATAGATCTAACCCGGGATCTTGATTCTAATCTGAAAACCCACACCGCCAAAATAAAACTTAGTGGGTAATCTATTTGCTCTTAGATCTAGACTTTGGAAAACAAAAAAGAATGAACCAAAGGATCAACGCAACAAAATCATGAAGCCCATAATGAAAATGCACCAAAACGGCGCTGGAAAATCCAAAAAGTATTGGCGGCGCTAACTGGCTGGCAAAAGAGCAGCGATCGGACTTCTCGAGCGGCGTTCAAACTTCTAGGCTGTGGTCTTGGCTTCTAGAATTGTGGGTTGAGTTTCTTGAACAAGAAATATTGCAAACCAACTTCGAAAAAAAACCCTCAATAAGGAAGAAAGAATTCTCTTTCTAGGCTTGTCTTTCTCACTCTAAGGCATTTGCCTACAAGGTTTCTAATGTCATGTTAAGTGCCTAACATGGACTATTTATAGGGAACTTCTAAGAAGATCTAGTGGGCTTTTGAGTTGGGCCTTAATATTTGACTTTTGTTGACCCCTTAGTCTTCCCTAGACTAGTCAACTCCAATCGTGCCTTTCGAATTAATTTTTTAACCCATTTCGTTAATTTAATTTAATCAAACCATTAGGATTAATTAAGTCAAATATAAATTAATTTCTTAATCCACTTAGTCAAATAAACATTAATTAAACCTTTAAGATTAATTAATTCACTTTGTCGATTAGTCAAACGCATAATTACTCGTACCACTAACTGACCAATTATAGAACTACCGCTCAAAAAGAACTGTACATCACGCTCACTTTATTATTCTTCTATCTCCCCACATCGAAGATCTAGTGCTCCTCGGTTCATCAATTTACTGACAAATTAATTAAATGACTTATTGGTATCCGAGATTAGTACCACTCGACTTTCTTATTATACTGGACATAAAGTCCACCGGCCGGGTTTAGTATAATAGACCTTATGAGCTCATCTCGAGAGCACATCAACCCGGTGAATCGGTACATGGATTCCTCTGACTATGAATGGCACACAAAGAAGCTAAACACCGCATACCCAACTTACCTAGATTTCGGCCTCAATTGACTGCACCCTTCAGCAAATTAACTATGCCGATCAGTACAAGTTAATTCATTCTTGAGGTTAAGAGATTAGAATACTATGATTGAATTAACTATGCCGATGAATATAATTTAATTTAATCCTTAATTGGTCGTACTCAATATGCCTCGGGTATATCCGTATGATTTATTTAGTCTAGACAAACTAATTTCCAAATCACATGATAACCTATACCGATAGTATGTTCAGACTATCTTAGTTACGAGCATTCTTTATGTATCAATACTTTAACCAATAACAAGATCTACTGTGTCTTTCCACACCTCGTTATCTTGTTCTATAATATAATGGAACAAATTTAATATTGAAACAAAATGATATGTCAACTGGGTATTAGTTTTTGATACCGTAAATAGCTTTCTAGTATTCAAAACTAACTGTCCGAACATCTCTCTAAGTTTAAGCATCATCTCATAGACTGAGGTCATCAACTTATGCTGGTATTGCAGTACACTAGACATAGAAGCCAAGATGTAGCACCTTGTAACCCTCATTAGTAAGGACAATGTCCAGATTACGCTTCTAATCAATGTAATTTGGATCGGTGAGTTTGTTTTGATTCAGAATGAGAGAAAGCGGATTGAACGACATATCGACAAACTGAAAAAATAAATAGTCAAGTTTAAGTATTTTTTTCAAAAATATTGATATCCTCAAAAAACAATATAATCTCCCACCGATATCTCTCACATCGGGATTAACGCAGGTCACGTTAGGTGAACGTCTACGCCAAGCCACATTCGTTCTAGGAGAACACAAGTTCATTAATTTCACTATTTGACAAACAATCTTATGATCAATGAAATTAATTGTCGATGATTTTAACAGCACACATAAGTAGCGTGACCTCTTAGGAGGAATACTACAAATGGTACACTAAGAGTATGCCATTACGTGACTTCTATGTTTATTACTTAGGGTACTAATGTGCCTCGGTAGCGAGGGTATCGTAAGTTTCTCCAATTAAACTCACTATAGTCATCCATTTAGAAATTCAATATAGTTATCTCTTGGATTGAAGACTTATCCGTAGGGAAGAAGGCCCTTGGCCATCGCGTAGGTCTATCCACATCACATATGAATTTGTAATGGAGGCCATGGGGATATATACTAACCCGCTCCCACTTAGATTCTTAAATTTGAGGATTTTTTTTTACGTTTTAACATGCAATATCTTAACTATGGACATTCGCACCCATAAAACCATTGGAGTTTTAATATGCAAATAATCTACCTTAGTTAATTGCACTTATTAAAAACTGTTTGTTTTTTATCATGCAAAACATAAAATGAAATCTCACAAGCAACGATAAGGACATAATACGTAATTAAACATTTCTCGAGTATTATGGCCTTCTCTATCATCGCTTTCTTTGATGCCTCGTTGACACATCCCATCGCGTCTCTCCCACTCATTATTTGGATTCCTCTCAATTCATCCAGGTTTTCTCGATTTCCTACGTAATTTGAAATCACCTAAAATTACGATAAACCAAAACCAACGAATACGAGTTACCCTAAATAACGTCTTCGTCATAATACATAAATTCCTATATACAAAGGCGTTCTATGAATTTAAAGATGACAACATTAGATTAAATCCTACTACAAGATTCATCTAATCCTACACGGGTTCAAGCTCATGGTTATTACTATTACAGACATTTCCATTCAAAATAAAAACGAGCCCGGACATATCCCGGGGTTTATGATTAAAAATAAAAACCAAATAGCCTGAAATAATAACCACCTTTTAATGAAATAAATAGCCAAAACAAATACGTGTAATAAATTAAACAAGTATAAAGCAAAAACACTCGCTCTGATACCAATTTGAAGGAAACAAATCTAGCCTGCGCTAAACCGAAAATTTCACTTTCGTGCTATGCATTCCAGAATTGGAGACTTTCGATTCTGCTCAGAATTAAAATGATTTCCCCTGAATGGATCTAGGCTTATATTAATTGGATTTATTGAAGAGACATGCTAAAAATTAAATCTTTAATTAAAGATTTAATTGGATTTATTGAAGCGTGTATCTCGCAAATAAGAAAACCGACGAATCCACCAAAGAGTCCCAAGAATAACTGCAAACAATCCCAAATTTGAGTGGGAAAATGTCCATGGGATGGCTAAGGCACAAAACAAAGAAATTGAAAGAAACCCGCTTCGAGAAAACTCAAAATCTGGAAAACAGATTTAGCCCGAGGACTATCTGCTCAAGCCGCCGGCCACCACCAATAGCTTTAGTCAACCCAAGGATTCCAACCATGATCTAGATAAGATAAATGGTGGATCACTGATAAGAAGATCGAGATCAACACCTCAACCTTGGATTAAGCACGCCGAAAGTCCAAACAGCACCGGGAAGTGTCGCCGGAAAAGTCAGCAGCGAGAAAAATAAGGCTGCGGCGGGTTGGGCAATCCAAGGAGAAATATTAAGGGACATGGGCTAAGTTTAATCGAAGAAGAAAGTTCTCCAAACTGAATTCGAAAGGAAACTTCAATAAGGAAGATGAAGTTCTCTCTAGGCTTGACTTACTCTCACTAGGCAACCTAGCCACCAAGGTTTCTTAATGTCTTCTAAATGCCTAACTTAAGCTATTTACAGGAGGTTCAAGGGAGCCCTAGTTGGCTTTTAAGTTTGGCCTTAGTGTTTGACTTTCGTTGACCCCTTAGTCTTCCCTAGACTAATCAACTCCAATCGAACCTTTCGAATTAATTTGTTAACTCAATTCGTTAATTAAATTTAATCGAGACCTTAGGATTATTTTGTATAATCCACTTAGTCAATTAAATATCAATTAAATCTTTAGGATTAATTAATTCACTTTGTCGATTAGTCAAATGCATAATTAATCGTACAACTAACGAACAAATTATGGAACTACCGCTCAAAAACGATTTTATTTCACGCTCATTTTATTATTGTTCTATCTCCCCACATCAAAGTTCTAGTGCTCGTCCATTCATAAATTTACTGACAAATTAATTCATCGACTTGTTGGTATCCGATATGATAAACTACTAATCCTGATGCACCAGTACAAGTAGATACACCACACACTGCACATGAGATCACAGATGATGCGCCTACACAGGCGGTGCCTCATCGTAGTGGGAGGGTTCTGAGACAGCCAGACAGGTTCATTGGCGTGGGAGAGGATTCAGACCTAGTCCCAAGTATGCCTGAACCTGACCCAGTTAACTACAATGAGGCGCTTCGAGATAAAGATGCAGAATCTTGGCGTAAGACAATGATATCCGAGATAGGGTCAATGGACCACAATCAAGCCTGGGAGCTTGTGGACCTGCCTGATGGGTTTAAGCCCATTGGATGCAAGTGGGTCTACAAACGTAAGAGAGGACCTGACGGGAAGGTGGAAACCTTTAAAGCTAGGCTGGTGGCGAAGGGGTATACTCAGAAAGAGGGAATCGACTATGAGGAAACCTTCTCCCCGGTAGCCATGCTTAAGTCGATCCGGATTCTCTTGGCCATAGCTGCTCATTTGGATTATGAGATTTGGCAGATGGATGTCAAGACAGCTTTCCTGAGCGGAAGTCTTGAGGAAACCATCTTTATGCAGCAACCAGAGGGATTCATTGAAAAAAAGCCAAGAGCATAAGGTTTGCAGGCTTAAAAGGTCTATTTATGGACTTAAGCAGGCATCCAGATCTTGGAACATCTGGTTTGATGAGGTAATCCAGCCTTTTGGATTTACTCACTGTCCGGATGAGCAATGTGTATATCGCAGACGTGATGGAAACTCAGTGGTGTTTCTTGTGCTTTACGTAGATGACATTCTATTGATTGGCAACAACAAGAAAGTGTTATCAGACGTAAAGGCATGACTGTCCAAGCAATTTGATATGAAGGACTTAGGAGAAGCGGGACATATCCTTGGGATCAAGATTATTCGAGATCGTAGAAAATGTTCGTTAACGCTCTCCCAAGCTTCGTACATAGACACGATTCTGGCCCGTTTTAACATGCAGAACTCCAAGAAAGGCTTTCTACCTTTCAGGCATGGAGTGTTTCTATCTAAGGGACAGTCTCCTAAGACTGTTGAGGAGATAGAGACCATGAAGACAGTTCCAAATGCTTCAGCAGTAGGAAGTCTCATGTATGCCATGTTATGTACGAGGCCTGATATCTGTTATGCCGTGGGCATGGTGAGCAGATATCAGAATAACCCCAGGAAAGCTCATTGGGAGGCAGTAAAATGCATTCTCAAGTATTTGTGCAGAACGAGAGACCAAGTTCTGGTCTATCAGGCGTCTGAGCTGGTACCCCGAGGTTACACAGATTCAGATTTCCAAGGTGACAGAGACAAGAGCAAGTCTACCTCAGGGTATGTGTTTACTCTAGGAGGTGGAGCCATAGTTTGGCGGAGTGTCAAGCAGAAATGCGTGGCGGACTCTACCATGGAGGCTGAGTATGTTGCCGCATCAGAGGCAGCGAAAGAAGCAGTATGGCTCAAGAACTTCCTAGTGGACTTAGATGTGATTCCTGATTTGTAGAAGTTTATCACGGTTTATTGTGATAACAACGGTGCAGTAGCAAACTCGAAGGAACCACGAGTCCACAAGGCGAGTAAACATATACAGCGCAAGTACCACCTGATACGAGACATCGTAAAGAGGGTAGACGTGGTCATGGCTAAGATAGCGTCAGAGGATAACCTTGCAGTTCCATTCATGAAAACATTGACTTCTAAAGTCTTTGATGCTCACGTGAAAGGCAAGGGGATCAGATGCTTAGGAGAGCCTTGACAGTTTTTCTAGATAGATAGCAGCAGAATTGGTAGGATTGTATGTAGTTGTATACTTAAAGCACAGCTTAAGTATTAGTGGGAGATTGTTGGAGTAGAATACATAAGCTATGCTTGTATTGTACAGTTTCCCAGTTTAATATATCGATTTGTGTTTCAGTCATATCTTGTTGTGCATTAATCGTCCATTTATATTATGTAAGTAGATGATGAGGTGTCTGGTGCGACACAGTAGATCTCATCATTGGTTGAAAGACATAATATATAAATGAGGTTCGTAACCGAGACAGCTTTGGACAAGCTGTCAGTCTAGGTTATTATGTGATTCAGATAATTAGTTTGTCTAAACTAATTGAATCATATAGATATGCCCGGGGCATATTGAACTTGACTCTTAGGAATGATTTGTCTTGTACTGATTTAATAGACAAATTGATCCTTGTATTCTATCTCTAAATCCCTAGACTCGAGTGGGCATGAGGATTAGACATAGTGTACTTTGATCTGCCAATGGGTGAGGTCAAATGTGGCCAATAGTCTCGGTGGGTTGGGTGCGCGTGTTTAGTTACTTGGTGCGCTGCTGCTTGTCGAAAGGAAACCATGTACCGGTGCGTCCGGGGTGATGGTGCTCCCGAGATGAGCTCGAAATGTTTATTATACTAAACCCGGCCGGTGGACTTATGTCCGGTATAGTAAAAAGGTCGAGTGGTACTAGTCTCGGAATTAAAGAAGTTGATGAATTAATTTATCAGTAAATTAATGAATTAACGAGCACTATATATTTGATGTGGGGAGATTATGAATATAATTTAATTAAGTTGTTCCGGAAGCAATTCTGGTGTAGGGCGGTAGTGCCATAATTAATCCGTTAGTGGTACGATTAATTATGTACTGGGTTAATGACAAAGGTAGATTTAATTAATTGAGAAATTAATTAATCCTTGTGTTAGTTGGTTGTGAATCATCCCAGGAACTGGTTTGGGATAAGTGAATCCCTGTGTCAGTTGGGAGTGATTCATCCCAGGAACTGGATTGGGATAAGTGAATCCCTGTGACAGTTGGGAGTGTATCAGTCCAGGAACAGGATTGAAGGAAACAGAATCTGTATCAGTCCAGAAACAGGATTGAAGGAAAACAGAAACCCAGTAGGAAGACCAATCCTAAACCAACTTGGAGTCTCTCTTGTAACTCTATAAATAGACAAGGGATCAGTCATTCAGAATACAACAATAACACAATTAATCCACAGGATTTCTAGAGAGAGAAAATTCTAGAGAGAGAAAACGTTTCTCTCTCCAAGTGAATTTTCAAGAAAGTGTGCAGCTGGTTTTTGGGTTTCTAGTGGCTGAAATTTTGGCCTTGGTCTATACCAGCTGCGCGTAGCTTTCTCTCTCTGCGGGCGGTGCGTTTATAGTACGTGCCAGGTGCTGCGGGGCTAGAGTTTTGTAGCAGGTGGATTGTGGTGAGTAGCTGATCAATTGACTTCTAGTTCGTTGCCCACACAACGTGAAGTCATAGTCTTGAGGCATACAAGAGAATCACCAAGTGCACGCTTCAAAGGTACTTTTCTAAGATTCCGCTTTAATAGAAATTTTCGTTGCGTGGTAAATCGAGCAAGTGCAAACCCAGATCCTACCCAAAATCTTTCAGTCGAGACCTTCTAGGCTAGGCTTGTGGCAAAAATGTACAGTCAGAAAAAGTGTATCAATTATGACGAGACCTTTTCCCCGGTAGCTATGCTTATGTCGATCCAAATTCTCTTGGCCATAGCTGCTCATATGGACTATGAGATTTGGCAGATGGACGTCAAGACAGCTTTCCTTAATGGAAGTCTTGAGGAGACCATCTTTGTGCAGTAACCAGTGGGTTTCATTGTTCAGGGCAAAGAGCACAAGGTATGCAGGCTTAAGGGGTCCGTTTATGGACTTAAGCAGGCATCTAGATCTTAGAAATCTGTTTTGACGAGATTATCCAGTCCTATGGATTTACTCAGTGTGTGGATGAGTAGTGTGTATACCACAAACGTGATGGTGATTTGGTGGTGTTCCTCATACTTTTCATAGATGACATCCTTCTGATTGGCAACAATATGAATTTGTTGTAAGACGTAAAGGCATGGTTGTCCAGGCAGTTTGATATGAAGGCCTTGGGAGAGGCTAGATATATCTTTGGGATCAAGATTATTCGAGATCGTAAGAGACGTTCTCTGACGCTCTACTAGGCTTCATACATAGACACAATTCTGGCCCGTTTTAACATGCATAACTTAAAAAAGGTATCTCTACATTTCAGGCATGGAGTGCATTTATCAAATGAGCAGTGTCCCAAGACTGTTGAGGAGATAGATGCCTTGAAAGCGGTACCCTATGCATCTGTAATGGGTAGTCTCATATATGCTATGTGATGTACTAGGCCTGATATTTGCTTTGCCATTGGCATGGTTAGCAGATATCAAAGTAACCCTGGGAAGGCTTATTGAGAGGCAATAAAATGCATTCTCAAGTACTTGCACAAGACGAGAGATCATGTTCTAGTTTATAGAGTGCAGGATCTAGTACCATTGGGTTACACAGATTCAGACTTTCAAGGTGATATGGACAAGAGTAAGTCTCCCTCTGGGTTTATGTTTACTCTGGGAGGTGAAGCCATAGTATAGCAGAGTGTCAAGAACAAATACGTGGTGGACTCAACCATAGATGCTGAGTACGTTGTCGCATCCGAGATAGCAAAAGATGTTGTATGTCTTAGGAATTTCCTGGTGGACATAGATATGGTTCCTGAGTTGCCTAGGTCTATCACAGTTTACTGCGATAACAATGGTGCAGTTGCTAATTTAAGGGAACCAAGTGCCACAAGGCGAGTAAACACATAGAGCGCAAGTACCACCTGATACAAGATATCATAAAGAGGGGAGACGTGACAGTGGCCAAGATAGCATCAAGAACAACCTTGCAGATCCTTTCACAAAGCCATTGACCCCAAAGGTCTTTGATTGACATGTGGAGAGCATAGGAGTCAGATTCTTAAGGAAGCCATGTGAGTAATCTTAAAGGTATTTTATAGATTTCATTATGACTGCAGTGTAACAAAGTGGGTTGGACAGTGTTTTTGTACTTTAGAGCATAGCTTTGAGTATTAGTGAGAGGTTATTAGTTTTGAATACTAGAAATCTTTTTTCTTGTATCAAAAACTAATACCCAGTTGATATATCATTTTGTTTCAGTATTAAATTTGTTCTATTATATCATAGAACAAGATAACGAGATGTGGAAAGACACGATAGATCTCGTTATTGGTTAAAGTATTGATATATAAAAAGTATGCTCGTAACTGAGATAGTCTGAACATACTATCGGTATAGGTTATTGTGTGATTTGAAAATTAGTTTGTCTAGACTACTTGATCATACGGATATGCCCGGGCATATTGAGCATGACCAGTTTGGATTGAATTAACTTGTAATGATCGGTGTAGTTAATTCGATCCTAGTATTCTAATCTCTTAATCCCAAGATTAGGATGGGCATGAGAATTAGATATCGTATGCTTTGATTTACCAAGGGGTGTGGTCAATTGAGGCCTAAATTTTGGTAAGTTGGGTATGCGGTGTTCAGTTTCTTTGTGTGTCGTTGCTAGTCGGAGGAATCCACTGTTAGTTTTGAATACAAAAAAGCTATGGCTTGTATCAAAAACTAATATCCATAGATGACATATCATTTTGTTTCAGTATTAAATTGTTCTATGATATCATAGAACTAGATAACGGGGTGTGGAAGACACAGTAGATACCGTTATTGGTTAAAGTATTTGTATATTAAAGGTATGCTCGTAACTGAGATAGTCTGAGCATACTATTAGTATAGGTTATTGTGTGGTTTGGAAATTGGTTTATCTAGACTAATTAAATCACACGGATATGCCCGGGGCATATTGAGCTTGACCAGTTTGGGTAGAATTGACTTATACTAATCGACGTAGTCAATTCGGTCCTAGTATTCAGTCTCTCAATCCCAAGATTGGGATAGGCGTGAGAGTTGGATATCGTATGCTTTGATGTGCCAAAGAGTGCAGTCAATTGAGGCCTATACCTTGGTAGATTGGGTATGTTGTGTTTAGCTACTTACGTGTCATTGCTAGTCAGAGGAATCCACGTACTGGTTCGCCAGGTTGATGGTGCTCCCGAGATGAGCTCGTAAGGTTTATTATACTAAACCCGGCCGGTGAACTTTATGTCTGGTATAATAAAAAGGTTAAGTGGTACTAATCTCAGATACCAAGAATTCAGTGAATTAGTTTGTCAGTAAATCGATAAACCAACGAGCACTAGATCTTTAATGTGGTGAGATAGAAGAAAATACAGTGGCGTTATGTAAAGTCATTTTTGAGCGGTAGTTCCAAAGGGATTAATTAATCCTAAAGGTTTAATTAATATTTGACTGACAAAGTGGATTAGGAAAATTAATTCTATATAAATTAATTAATCCAAAGGGTTCAATTAAATTAAATTAACGAAGTGGGTTAAAGAGTGGGTTAAAGATTTAATTCAAAAGGATCGATTGGAGTTGACTAGTCTAGGAAAGACTAAAGGGTCAACGAAATTTGAACTAAAAGGCCCAACTCAAAAGCCCATTAGGTCCCCTTAGAAGCTCACTATAAAAATCCCTTGTTAGGCAATTTACAAGACATTAGAAACCTTAGAGGCATTTTTCTAGTGAGAGAAAGTTAGGTCTAGAAAGAGAAGCTCTCAACTTTCTTAGTAGCTTTTATTTTGAAGTCGACTTTGGAGCTTTCTTCTTCGAGAATCCTAAAACCCATAACCTAGAGAATCCTAGATCACCATTTTCGGAGTAAAAAGCTGATGCCTTTGATTGGTTTTCTCGGCCGTCGGGTTTTGTTCGCCGGAAATAGATCGGCCAGTGTTTGGTTTATTTTTGGGGCGGTGGCTTTGCTCATTTTAAAGTGGGGTTTTTAATTCTTGTTGTGTTGATCCTTTAGCTTAATCTTCTTAGATCGCTAGAGTCTAGATCTACGAGCAGGAACACATTCCAAACACTTTTGGTGTGGATTTTCAGATTGGGTTAAGTTCCCGGGCTAAATCTGTTTTTTCAGGTTTGTGTGATTCTTGAAGTGGGTTTCTTGGGATTTCTTCATTTTGCCTAGGGCTACTCCGTAGACACTAGCCCACACTAGTTCAGAGTCGAATTGGAGTTATTCTTCGGATTTCAAGTGGATTTGGTATCCAGACGGTAAATAAGCGCAGTAATCTTCGGGCAACGATCTGCTGAGGATCTGATGAGTTTTTGGAATTGGGTCTCATATGGATCTCTTCCTTAGTGTCTTAGGTACCTTTTGGATAGTCGCACACACGATTTTGAGGTAGAGACTGAGTTTTTATCGAGATTCTCTCGTGATTGGTCTCAGGCGGTGAACAGTAAGATTTTCAACTTTGGTTTTCTTATTGCTAGGGATACGCTTCAAAGGTTTAATATTTTGAAATTTCCCCTTTAATTAAAGATTGTATCTTTTGTGTCCCGATTAATAAATTAAATAAATATAAGCCTTGATCTGTCCAGGGAAAATGAATTTGAGCCTGAGCTGAGTCAAAAGTCTCCGACAATGGAATGCATAGCAAGAAAATGAGATTTTTGATTTAGCCCGGGCTTGTTCTGTTTTCCTTCATCCACGTTCCGGTTTGCCGGGTTGATGGTGCTCCTAAGATAAGCTCTTAAGGTTTATCATACAAAACCTGTCCGGTGGACTTTATGTCCGGTATAATGAGTAAGTCGAGTGGTACTAATCTCGAATACCAAGAAGTCGATGAATTAATTTGTCAGTAAATTGATGAACCGATGAGCACTAGATCTTTGATTTGGGGAGATAGAAGAATAATAGAGTGAGTGTGATGTAAACTCATTTTTTAGCGGTAGTTTCATAATTGGTCCGTTAGTGGTATGACTAATTATGCGTTATGCGTTAGACTAATCGACAAAATGAATTAATTAATCTTGAAGGTTTAATTAATATTTAATTGACTAAGTGGGTTAAGAAATTAATTCGAAAGGCTCGATTGGAGTTGATTAGTCTAGGGAATAAAAAGGGGTCAACGAAAGTCAAACAGTAAGACTCAACTCAAAAGCCCACTAGGTCTCCTAAGGAGCTCCCTATAAATAGCTAATGTTAGGTATTGGTAAGACATTGGAAACCTTGTAGGCAATTGCCTTAGAGTGAGAAAGACAAACCTAGAGAGAGAACTTCTTATTCCTTGAGAGTTTTTTCTCAAAGTCGGTTTGTGATATTTCTTTTCGAGAAACTCAACCCATGATTCTAGAAGCCTAAGACCACCGCTCAGAAGTTCGAACGCCGCTCGAGAACTTCGATTGCCGCTCTTTTTTGGCCAATTAGTGCCACTGGCATTTTTGGGATTTTCCGGCGCCATTTTGGTTCATTTTAATTGTGGGCTTTGTTTGTTTGTTGTGTTGATCCTTTTGCTCATTCTTATTGGTTCGCCAAAGTCTAGATGTACGAGCAAATAGCTTACCCACAAAGTTTTATTGAGGCGTTGTGAGTTTTCATATTAGAATCAGTTTCCCGGCCTAAATCTGTTTTTCAGATCTACGAGATTCTTGATGTGGATTTTTTTTTTGATTTCTTCGCCATTGCCTTTAGCCACCCCGTAGTTACTTGCCCACCCAAGTTCGAGATAGTATAGAGTTATCCTTGAGATTCTGAGTGGATTTTGCTTTCCCGGAGATTTTATTTTCTATATTGCTTAGAACTTCGCTTCAAAGGTATAATCTTTAATCCTCCCACTTTAAATCAAGATTTAATCTTTGAGCGTCGTTTTAATTGAACTACTATAAGCCTAGATCCATTCAGGGGAAATGAATTTAAACCTGAGCCGAGTCAAAAGTCTCTGATTCTAGAATGCATAGCAAGAAAGTGAGATTTTCGATTTACCACGGGCTTGTTCTGTTTCATTGACATCCTACACCAGAATTGCTTCCAGTACAACTAATTTAATTTATTCTTTAATCTCCACACATCAAAGATTTAGTGCTCGTTAATTTATTAATTTAGTGATAAATTAATTAATTAACTTCTTATAATCTGATATTAGTGCCACTGGACCTTTTTACTATACCGGACATAAGTCCACTAGCTGGGTTTAGTATAACAAACATAACGAGCTCATCTCGGGAGCACCATCACCCCGAATGCACCAGTACATGGTTTCATTTCGACAAGCAATAACACACTAAGCAAACTAAACACGCACACCAAACCTACCGAGACTATTGGCCACAAATGACCTCACCCTTTGGCAGATCAAAGTACACTATGTCTAATTCTCATGCCTACTCAAGTCTAGGGATTAAGAGATATAATACAAGGAACGAATTGTCTATTAAATAAGTATCAGACAAGTCATTCTAAATGGTCAAGTTCGATACACTCCGAGCATATCTATATGATTCAATTAGCTTAGACAAACAAATTTTTCGAATCACATAATAACCTAAATCGACAGTGTGTCCAAAAATGTCTAAGTTACGAACCTCATTTATATAATATGCCTTTTAACCAATGATGATATCTATTATGTCACACCAGATACTGTTGGGATCTAGGCATGCATAATTTCCTAAATATGCTACGGAATAGCCTAAATTCATGTGAAATCGGGTCTTACCTTTGAAGCGTAATCGATTGCGCTCGTCGCCTGGCTCCCTTGAGAAGATTGCGTTCACCAACAATTCACGTGAATTGTCTCTACGATCTTGCACCGGAGCCTATCAGAATTGGTGTTAGCCAAAAAAAATTCTTGCCTGCAAAAGAGAAAAACTAATTTTTCCTCTGGAAGAGTGGTTTTGGAAGAGAGAGAGCGTTTTCTCAAAAACTTTTTCCCGTGTTTCAAAAATAGAGTCAGTCAATCAGCCTCCCTTTCCACATATACGTTTCTACTCTTTTATAAAAGAGTTTTAACTTATCTGTTAATAATAAATAAATAATAATTAATTATTTACTGAGTTGGGTTTAACCAACACCATGGATCAACCCATTGACCCATGGATCAGGCTGATGGGTCAAGAACATCAATTCACAATTAGGTTCCTTGATTTGTCAGCCCAATTCAATTCTTCCTAGGTAATTAATTAACTCTTAATTAATACCATAATACTCTTCAATAATATTTAATTAAACTATTTAATTAAATATTATCAATTTAAGTATAACCCTTATACTCAATACAGGCAATTTAATTAATTCTGAATCATCGAACTCACATATGTGCGATCCTGTAGGCCCATTCCAAATTGACAATGAATAAATTAATCTCATTAATTAATCCATAAATTATTAGTGGTCTCTAGCAAGACATAATGACTACACAATTCAGACGGAGGGTCGAATGGTGATTCAACACAACCTTCCGAGTATACTACGTAATGTCCTCTACATTGATATCCAGTTTAGCATGAGGCATGGAACCAATCATCCTTATATAGATAAACATTTTACTTGATCTCTTAGTGACACTGAACTTAATCAAGCAAATGATAACCCTTATCATTTCTTGGGCATGGCCATGCACTTCTCAGTTCACTATCAAGTGGCCAAGATATCTTCTCTCATTTAAGAGAGACTTGTAGTCCCATCATTTCACCCACATACCTTAGCATGACTCATAGTGTACCCAATTATACCCGTACTTGGCAACCTGTTACGGTCCCGTTAGGCATATGTCAAAGCACACTATAATTCACCTAAGACTATGCAGTGATTTCTGGTCTAAGGATCCTCGTACGAGTACTACTCAAATGAATCACTCATGATCTAAAAGTCCATGGAGTGTTTCTCTTTGGCGGATCGATTTCATGAAATTCAATATGTACAAGAATATAATTTCATGAAATTAACTCACCAGATAAATAATCAATCAAACGACAAATGTCTTATTTTCATAAATAACTCTCAAAGTTTATTTACATAAATTGCCCTTAAAAGGGCACATACA
This sequence comes from Knoxia roxburghii, assembly GCA_030378225.1. Lineage (NCBI taxonomy): Eukaryota > Viridiplantae > Streptophyta > Magnoliopsida > Gentianales > Rubiaceae > Knoxia > Knoxia roxburghii. Next base: position 33,836,529 of record CM059415.1, on the reverse strand, counting down.
CCAACAATTTCCCACTTGCCCGTTGAAGGGCTATGTCCTAAACTGTTTAAGACCAAGCTCTATTACATGTCTATCAAACTTTGACTGCGGTAGAGCTTTTGTGAGAGGATCTGCTATATTGTCATCTGATCCTATTTTGCACACTTTCACATCTCATCGATCGATGATCTCTCAGATGAGGTGAAACATTCTGAGTATGTGTTTGGTTTTCTGGTGTGACTGAGGCTCCTTAGCTTGTGCGATGGCCCCGTTATTATCACAAAACAAGTCTATCGGATCTTGGATACTCGGTATCACTTCGATATCAGACACAAACTTTCTCAGCCCAATAGCTTCCTTTGCAGCATCCGATGTAGCAATATACTCAGATTCTGTTGTAGAGTCGGCTGTGGTATCTTGCTTCGAGCTTTTCCAACTCACTGCACCGCCATTCAGGTTAAACACATAACCTGATTGTGACTTCATGTCATCTTTATCTGTTTGGAAAGCAGCATCAGCGTAACCTTGTACGATGAGCTATTCTTGTCCTCCATACACTGGCATCAATCCTTTAGTCATTCGTAAGTACTTTAGGATTACTTTGACTGCAGTCCAATGAGCCATTCCAGGATCTTGTTGGTATCTGCTAGTCATGCTCAGTGCATGTGCGACATCCGGGCGGGTACACAACATGGTATACATGATACATCCTATTGCTGAAGCATATGGAACTCTACTCATTGTATTTCTCTCCTCTCTTGTTGAAGGACCTTGGTTCTTCTTCAAGAGAAGGCCATGTCTGAATGGTACCATACCATTCTTAGAGTTAGACATATTGAACCTATTCAATATTTTGTCTATGTACCCTTCTTGACTTAGTCCTAAAAGCCTCTTTGATCTATCTCTATAGATTTTGATACCTAGTATCATTTCGGCTTCTCTTAAGTATTTCATAGAAAATACACTCCCCAACCATTGTTTGATGTCTTTCATCATGAGAATGTCATTTCCTATGAGCAGGATGTCGTCCACATATAGGACAAGGAAAACAATCTTGCTCCCACTAACTTTCTTGTAAACACAAGGCTCATCTTCGTTCTTGATGAATCCGTAACCTTTTACTTCCTCATCAAAACGAATATTCCAACTTTGAGATGCTTGCTTTAGTCCATAGATGGACCTCTGAAGCTTACATACTCGATTAGGATGCTTTTGATCGATGTATCCCTCGGGTTGTTTCATATAAACATCCTCGAATAGGTTTCCATTCAGGAAAGCCGTTTTAACATCCATCTGCCATATCTCATAGTCAAAATATGCTGCTATGGCAAGCATAGTCCGAATGGACTTGAGCATCAGGACAGGGGAGAAGGTTTCATCATAGTCTATACCACGAGTCTGTCTAAAACCTTTAGCCACTAGTCGTGCCTTGAAGATCCTGCAAGGTTTTAACTTGAAAATCCACTTGCAATCGACAACCTTTGCCTGAACAGGAGGATCAATAAAAGTCCATACTTTATTGTCCCTTATGGATTGCATTTCAGATTCCATTACTTGAAGGCATTTATCTGAATCTGGACTTTCTAAAACCTGTTTGTAGTTCACGGCTTATTAGAGTCCACCAAGATCAAATCTTGATCGTCAGTCACGAGAAATCCGTATCTCTCGGGTTCATGATGAGATCTACTAGACCTTCTAGGATCTTGTGTTGTTGACTCAGGCTGCTCATCTTCATGAGTTTCCATGTCAACTTCCATCTGAGTTTCTGTAGATACTTCTACATTCTCTTGTGATTCTTGAACCTCTTCAAAATTTATTCTACTCCCACTGTCTTTCTTGTAGAGAAAATCTTTCTCTAAGAAAGTGGCTTCTCGAGCAACAAACACTTTGTTCTTAGTTTGATTGTAGAATTGATATCCTTTTGTTTCCTTAGGATATCCCATAAACAGGCATTTGTCAGTTTTAGGTTCAAGCTTATTAGTTTGTAAACGCTTTACATGAGCTTGACAACCCCAAACTCGTAGATAGGACATGTAGGGTTTTTGACCCGTCTACATCTCATATGGAGTCTTATCTACTGCCTTAGATGGAATACGATTTAGTAAGTAGGCTGCTGAAAGGAGGGCATAACCCCAAAAGGACATAGGGAGAGTCGCTTGGTCCATCATAGATCGAACCATATCTAATAAGGTCTGATTCCTCCTCTCGGATACACCATTCTATTGAGGTGTTCCTGGTGGAATCAGCTGTGAAACAATTCCACACTGTTTTAGATAACCATCGAACTCATCACTCAAGTATTCATCTCCCCGATCGGAGCGAATAGCCTTAATCCTTCTATTTAACTGATTTTCTACTTCATTTTTAAACTCTTTGAACTTTTCAAAAGTTTCACTTTTATACCTCATTAAGTAGACATAACCATATCTACTACAGTCATCGGTAAAAGTCACGAAGTATTCAAATCCACCTCTGGCTTGCGTGCTCATTGGTCCACATACATCTGTATGTATTAGAGTCAATAGCTCACTAGTCCTCTCGCCTTTCTTGTTGAAAGGACTCTTCATCATTTTTCCTTGCAAACAGGGTTCACATGTGTCATATGATTCGAAATCAAATGACCCAAGCACTCCATCCTTATGAAGTCTTTGAACTCGCTTCTCAATTGCATGGCCTAAACGACAATGCCACAGATATGTTGGACTTAAATCAGATTGAATTAATTTGGCTTTCTTTTCAATGTTATAAACCGGTTTCTCTTGGGTCAAATGCAATATATATAGGCCATTGCACAAATTTGCAACTCCGTATAAAACATCTTTTTGATATAAAGACAATGAATTATTACCAATAATAAAACGAAATCCTTTAATATCCAAACAAGAAATTGAAATAATATTCCTACTCATAGTAGGTACATAATAACAATTCTCTAAAACAATGTTTAAACCGGATGGTAAAGACAAAGTGTAATCTCTAACTTCAATAGCTGCAACTCTTACCCCGTTGCCCACTCGGAGATCTACTTCACCTTTCTTTGTCATCCTCCTATTTCCGAGTCCCTGCACAATAGTACAAATGTGAGCCCCACATCCGGTATCTAATACACATGAGGTGGACATAGAAAGATTAATTTCAATAACAAAGATACCTGAAGCCAAAGGTTTCTGTTTCTTCTCTTCAAGAAACAGCTTGTAGTTTCTTCTCCAATGCCCCTTTTGATTGCAATGGAAACATACAGCGTCCTTCTGAGCATTTTTCTTAGCAGGAGGAGTTTGAGGCTGAGCCTTAGGAGCAGTATTACTGCGAGGCTTCTTATTTTCAGCAACTTTTGCCTTGCCTTTAAACTTTCTCTTGTTGCCCTTACCTTTTTCTACAACAAGTACTGGCGTTGCCTTCCGAAGGGTTTGCTCAGTATTTTTAAGCATTCCATGGAGCTCAGGAATCGTCCTCTCCATGTTATGCATGTTGTAGTTTACCACAAAATCATTGTAATCATCAGGCAGTGAAGCCAAGATGATGTCAATGGCTAACTCTCTAGAAAGAGGTGCATTTAATCTCTCTAGGGTATCAATATACCTCTTCATCTTGATCAAATGCGTGCTTACTGACGAACCCTTCGCCATTTTGCAAGAGATCAATGCTTTTATCGTAACGAACCTTTCGTTATGGGCTTGTTCATGGAACATTTTCGTTAGTGACACATAAATCTGGAACACTTCCGAATTCATAAATTGCTTCTGAAGCTCGCCTGACATAGTCGCGAGCATCAGGCATGTCACGTCATCGGAATCGCTTTTCAGCTTTTCCCATGCTCTTTGAACAGCATCCGTAGCATTTACAGGTGGTTCAGGTAAAACGACATCTAAGATATTTAGCTTCCTTTCTTGTTTGAGAACAATTCTAAAGTTTCTCTCCCAATCTAAGAAGTTTGGACCAACAAGTTTTTCTTTGTCCAAAATACTTCTTAGAGTAAGACTAGATGTAACATTAGTGCTAGTAGATGCCATTTCTACAAAAGAAAAATGCAAAATATTAGAATGAGTTTTAAAATATTTTTCTCAATAGCCAAAATTGACATCCCAAACAATTTTGTGTTGGTGCTAGATTGTGGGCCGAAAATCCACAAAGAGTCAACCCCAGTCTTACTTTGGCAAGTATCGTAGGGATTAGGCTCTTTTGGTAGGCAACGTTCAAATCACATCTCATGTAATTTAACGTTTTTCAATTGCATCACTATGCAACTTTTCAGTGATAGGATGAACATTCCAAATGTTTCACACCATCCTATCATTGCAAAATCAATCCTAGTCAACTTATCGGGTCAACTAGGACTGATTTTCCTGAGTCAAACCATCCCTTGAAGCCTCATATCAATAAAGACCCGAACAGTTTTTCATACTATAGTGGTAGTCAGTAAAGTTGGGCTAGCCCAAGTTGTTTTTCACACTATAGTGGTAGTGAGTAAAGTTGGGATTTTATTACATGACAACTCACCCCACGAAGAAAATCTGAGGCCCTTGGGCTCTCCAAGTCCGTCAGACGTTCTACGATTTGACAGGCCCCCAAGTATGGAAGCAATTTTAGACTTAGGTATTTAGGGATTTTATTTTGAACGGCTTAGCATGCATTGTCGTTTTTCATTCATTCACAAAAGATAAAATAAAATTGCAAAAATGCGATGAATTGGGTTCTAATCTATTACAGGACTTTTAAGAAAAACATCTTCTTTTGGGCCTCCATGGTTGGGCTTCTGTTCCTGGGCTCTACCATGGACTCCTTTGGAACCTCCTTTTTGGGCCTAACTATTACACAATAATTTAATAGGCACGCAGGCCCAAATTTAAAATGGCTCGCAGGCCCCAAAATTTAAATAATAAATTTTAAGCCCAATTCATGCATAGAAAAATACACAAATGCATATGCTTCATACAAGCCAATTTTATTAAGCTGAATCATCTAATTAAGGATTGTGTAACTCTTACACTATTAAAATTGATCGTGTCATGATCAATTTTAATCAATCCCATGTTCATTCATCTAAATCGAATGATGCATGAACATACCAATAATGCGTGCAATTATTTTAACACTTTAAATAAATAACACATTATTTCAGAAAAATGAATAAATAAATAAAACATAATAATTAATTAACTAATCTTATTAATTAATTATTTATTTATTTATTCATCTAATTATCTCATTTTATTAAGATTATCTTTCAAATTTTAAAATTTAAATATTTCTAATTATCCTAATCTCAATAAGATAATTATTCAAAATTCTAAATTTTAAGGATAAGAAATTAAATTCTAATCTAATCCTATCTTAACTATTTGATAAGATTATATTTTATCTAAATAATTAAATCTTATCAATTAAAATCTGATAATATCTTTTAATTTATCCTAAACCATAAATTAAAATTTTATCAAATTTTAAAATTCAGAAAAATTAAGTTTTTCTTAAAATTTTAGGGCAAATCTGTAATTAACAAAAATTCTCGAGCTAGGGTTTTAAAGATTAAAACTGCTGGGGTTGGTTTTGCAAATTTTAAAACAATTTAAATTTTTTTTTGGCATTTCCGAGATTATAGAGTGCGGCGGGGGCAATTTGGTCATTTCACCCAATTAGGGCACCAGCTTCCCGCCGCCTCCTTTCTTCTTCGGTAAACATGCCCTCGAATTCATGTCCGGCATCCTTGAATCTAGCGACACTCGCCGTTCGTCTCATCCGGCTTATCCGACCGATCGTGACCTCTCCGTCGCTGCAATCTTTCGGTGACAAGAACATTTTCGACCCCGATGGCGATTTTCCCAACTGATGCCGATTGACCAGCAGCGATTTGGAGAAGAAGAGCAGTGGCGAGTTGCCGCTTGATCTCCGTCCGTCAACGTAGAACCCAAGAGGTTTTAAAACCAGAAAATAACATCAGCCCAGATTTTCGAAACCAAATTGAACCCAGCAAATCAATTTTGAAAACCAAAAATTTTTCGGCCAAACAGAAACCCAGCAAATCAAAATCCCAAAAAGAAAATCGTTTTCCGGTGGATTCCTTGAATAACCCAGATTTCTGACCGTAAAAAATGAAAACTCTTCAGCCCAGCAAAGATTTTAAGCCAAATCATACCAAAACCAAAGCTTGGACGGAACCATTCCGTCCAGCCTGTTTTCTCGGCGACTCGGCGACCACAAAAACCCAGAAACCAAAATTTGTTTCTTGCGAATTTGATTTCCGGGACTATTAGTCAGAAACCCAAATTTGATATAATCCCGAAAATCCAGTTTCTGACCATAAAGGGAAAAACTTTTGATAGCCTCGATTATTCCCGATTCTAAACTTTTTGTTTCAACTAAAACATTTTTAATTAAAACAAAATTAAAACTGTTGAGATCTTAGGCATGCATAATTTCCTAAATTATGCTACGGAATAGCGTAAATCCTATGGAATCAGGTCTTACCCTCGACGCGTAATCGGTTGCGCTCATCGCCTGGATCCCTTGGGAAGATTGAGTTCACCACCAAAACAATTCACACGAATTGCCTCTATGTTCTTGCACTGGAGTCTCTCAGAACCGGTGCTAGCCAAAATTGCCTGTAAAAGAGAAAATTTTTTTCTCTGGAAGAATTTTGCAAGAGAGAGAGAGAAGTTTTTCTCAAAAAACTTTTTTTCACGTGTTTCAAAATTGAATTGGTTAAAAAAAAATCTCTTCACACAGATACTTCTCAGCTCTTTTTATAAAAGAGTTGAGACTTGTCTGTTAATAATAATTAATTTAATAATAATTAATTATTTACTGAGTTGTGCTGACAAATCAAGGGACCTAATTGTGAATTAAGGTTCTTGACCCATCAGCCTGATCCATGGGTCAATGGGTTGATCCATGGTGTTGGTTAAACCCAACTCAGTAAATAATTAATTATTATTAAATTAATTATTATTAACAGACAAGTCTCAACTCTTTTATAAAAAGAGCTGAGAAGTATCTGTGTGAAGAGATTTTTTTTAACCAATTCAGTTTTGAAACACGTGAAAAAATTTTTTTGAGAAAAACTTCTCTCTCTCTTCCAAAATTCTTCCAGAGAAAAATGTTTTCTCTTTTACAGGCAATTTTGGCTAGCACCGGTTCTGAGAGGCTCCAGTGCAAGAACGTAGAGGCAATTCGTGTGAATTGTTTTGGTGGTGAACGCAATCTTCCCAAGGGATCCAGGCGATGAGCGCAACCGATTACGCGTCGAGGGTAAGACCTGATTCCATAGAATTTAGGCTATTTTGTAGCATAATTTAGGAAATTATGCATGCCTAAGATCTCAACAGTGGTATCAGAGCATAGGTTTAATTTTGTTTTGATTAAAATTGTTTTAATTAAAACCAAAGTTGGAAATCGGGTCTAAGGAAATTTGTATTGAAAAAATCTGTTTTGAAGAAATGCAAAAACTCGCGCCGGTTTCTGGGAATGGACTCGCCAAAATTGTTCCGGCCGGCCGGAAGGTCGCCGGGAAATCGCGCGCCATTTCAAAATTGGTTTTTTGGCCTGATTTTTCCTTGGGTTTTGTTCTTTTCTTCATGGGGAACGTTTTCGTGTTGATTGGAATGTCAAGAAAAAAAAAAGTTTTGATTGTGAATATTTTGGAAAAGATTTTCTGAGTTTGCAAAACCCGATTCGCGGGAAAATTTTTTTTCGTTTTGGGGTTTTGAAAGCCGCTTGCTGGTTTGGATGCCGGGGAAATGTTCCTCGAGCTGGCTACTTCGTCGAGGCCGGGGAAATGTTCCTCTCGCCGCGGGGAAACGAATTGACGGAAATCATTTTCGTCAGGTTCCTCGTGCTGACGGAGTTTTCGAAGGCCGGACGCGGGTTTCGTTTTCCTTCGTCGTTTGATGAGTCGCCGAGGTCCACTTTGATTCGATCGGGGTCAGACCGGGGTGAAGAGGCTACGTCCGGTGCTGCTTGCAGTGCCAGAATAGGCTAAGAGTTCGCCGGAAAGGAAGATGGACGCCGGCTGCGCGAGTCGGGGAAGAAAGGAAGGAGGCGGCGGGAGGGGGGGCTGACGCCCTAATTGGGCTGAAAAGACCAATTTTCCCCCGCCACACTCTATAATCTAAAAAATGCCAGCGTTTAAAATTGTTTTAAAATTTTGCAAAACAACCCCAGCAGGTTTTAAACTTTAAAACCCTAGCCCGAGAATTTTGTTAAATTACGAATTTGCCTCAAAATTTTTCAGAAAATTTAATTTTTCTGAATTTTAAAATTTGATAAAATTTTAATTTATGATTTAGGATAAATTAAAAAGATATCATCAGATTTTAATTGATAAGATTTAATTATTAAGATAAAATAAAATCTTATCAAATAGTTAAGATAGGATTAGATTTGAATTTAATTCTTATCCTATAGAATTTTGAAATTTAGAATTTTGAATAATTATCTTAATGAGATTAGGATAATTAGAAATATTTAAATTTTAAAATTTGAAAGATTATCTTAATAAAATTAGATAATTAGATGAATAAATAAATAAATAATTAATTAATAAGATTAGTTAATTAATTATTATGATTTTATTTATTTATTCATTTTTCCGATATAATGTGTTATTTATTTAAAATGTTTAAATAATTGCACGCATTATTGGTATGTCCATGCATCATTCGATTAAAATGAATGACCATGGGATTGATTAAAATTGATCATGACACGATCAATTTTAATAGTGGAAGAGTTACACAATTCCTAATTAAATGATTCGGCCTAATAAAATTGGCTTGTATGAAGCATATGCATTTGTGTGTTTTTATATGCATGAATTGGGCTTAAAATTTATTATTTAAATTTTGGGGCCTGCGAGCCATTTTAAATTTGGGCCTGCGTGTCTATTAAATCATCATGTAATAGTTAGGCCCAAAAAGGAGGTTTCAAAGGAGTCCATGGTAGAGCCCAAGAACGGAAGCCCAACCATGGAGGCCCAAAAGAAGATGTTTTTCCTATAAAGCCTTGTAATAGATTAGAGCGCAATTCATTGTATTTTTGCAATTTTATTTTATGTTTTGTGAATGAATGAAAACGACAATGCATGTTAAGCCATTCAAAATAAAATCCCTAAATACTTAAGTCTAAAATTGCTTCCATACTTGGGGGCTCATCAAATCGTCGAACGTCTGGCGGACTTGGAGAGCCCAAGGGCCACAGATTTTCTTCGTGAGGTGAGTTGTCATGTAATAAAAGCCCAACTTTACTCACTAACACTATAGTGTGAAAAACTGTTTTGTCTAGCCCAACTTTACTCACTACCACTATAGTGTGAAAAACTGTTTAGGTCTTTATTGATATGAGGCTTCAAGGGATGGTTTGACTTAGGAAAATTGGTCCTAGTTGACCCGATAAGTTGACTAGGATTGGTTTTGCAATGATAGGATGGTGTCAAACTTTTGGAATGTTCATCTTATGACCGAAAAGTTGCATAGTGATGTAATTGGAAATCGTTAAATTACATAGGGATGTGATTTGAACGTTGCCTACCAAAAGAGCCCAATCCCTACGATACTTGCCAAAGCAAGATTGGGATTGACTCTTTGTGGATTTTTGGCCCACAATCTGGCACCAACACAAAATTATTTGGGATTTTAATTTTGGCTATTGTGGAAAATATTTTGAAACTCATTCTAATGTTTTGCATTTTTCTTTTGTAGAAATGGCATCAACTAGCACTAATACATCTAATCTCACTCTAAGAAGCATTTTGTATAAAGAAAAACTTGTTGGTCCAAACTTCTAAGATTAGGAAAGAAACTTGAGAATTGTTCTCAAACAAGAAAGGAAACTAAATATCATAGACGCCGTTTTACTTGAACCACCTATAAATGCTACGGCTGCTGTTCAACGAGCATGGGAAAAGCTGAAAAGCGATTCTGATGACGTGACATGCCTGATGCTCGTGACTATGCCAGACGAGCTTCAGAAGCAATTCATGAATTCGGAAGCGTTCCAAATTTATGTGTCACTAACGGAAATGTTCTGTGAACAAGCCCGTAACGAAAGGTTCATTACGATAAAAGCATTGATCTCGTGCAAGATGGCAAAGGGTTCGTCAGTAAGCACGCATTTGATCAAGATGAAGGGGTATATTGATACCCTAGAGAGATTAAATGCACCTCTTGCTAGAGAGTTAGCCATTGACATCATCTGGGCTTCACTGCCTGATGATTACAATGACTTTGTGCTGAACTACAACATGCATAACATGGAGAGGACGATTCCTGAGCTCCATGGAATGCTTAAAAATACTGAGCAAACCCTTCGGAAGGCAACGCCAGTACTTGTTGTAGAAAAGGGTAAGGGCAATAAGAGAAAGTTTAAAGGCAAGGAAAAAGTTGCTGAAAACAAGAAGCCTCGTAGTAAGACTGCTCCTAAGGCTCAGCCTCAAAGTCCTCCTGCTAAGAAAAATGCTCAAAAGGACGTTGTATATTTCCATTGCAATCAGAAGGGGCATTGGAGAAGAAACTGCAAGCTGTTTCTTGAAGAGAAGAAACAGAATCCTTCGGCTTCAGGTATCTTTGTTATTGAAACTAATCATTCTATGTCCACCTCATAGGTATTAGATACCGGATGTGGGGCTCAAATTTGTACTAATGTGCAGGGACTGAGAAAGGCGAAGTAGATCTCCGAGTGGGCAACGGGGCAAGAGTTGCAGCTGTTGAAGTTGGAGATTACACTTTGTATTTGCCTTTCGGTTTAAACATTGTTTTAGAGAAATGTTATTATGTACCTACTATGAGTAGGAATATTATTTCAATTTCTTGTTTGGATATTAAAGGATTTCGTTTTATTATTAGTAATAAATCGTTATCTTTATATAAAAAATATGTTTTATACGTAGTTGCAAATTTGTGCAATGGCCTATATTTCTTGGATTTGACCCAAGAGAAATCGATTTATAACATTGAAAAGAAAGCCAAATTAATTCAATCTGATTTAAGTCCAACATATCTGTGGCATTGTCGTTTAGGCCATGTAAATGAGAGTCGAGTTCAGAGACTTCATAAGGATGGAGTGCTTGGGTGGTCATTTGATTTCGAATCATATGACACATGTGAACCCTGTTTGTAAGGCAAAATGAAGAAGAGTCCTTTCAGCAAGAAATGCAAGAGGACTAGTGAGCTATTGGCTCTAATACATACAGATGTATATGGACCAATGAGCACACAAGCCAGATGTGGATTTGAATACTTCGTGACTTTTACAGATGACTATAGTATTTATGGTTATGTCAACTTAATGAGGTATAAAAGTGAAACTTTTGAAAAGTTCAAAGAGTTTAAAAATGAAGTAGAAAATCAGTTAAATAGAAGGATTAAGGCTATTCGCTCCGATCGGGGAGGTGAATACATTAGTGATGAGTTCGATGGCTATCTAAAACAGTGTGGAATTGTTTCACAGCTGACTCCACCAGGAACACCTCAATGGAATGGTGTATCCGAGAGGAAGAATCGGACCTTATTAGATATGGTTCGATCTATGATGGGCCAAGCAACTCTCCCTATGTCCTTTTGGGGTTATGCCCTCCTTGCAGCAGCCTACTTACTAAATCATATTCCATCTAAGGCAATAGATAAGACTCCATATGAGATGTGGACGGGTCAAAAACCCTATATGTCCTATCTACGAGTTTGGGGTTGTCAAGCTCATGTATAGCGTTTACAAAGTAATAAGATTGAACCTAAAACTAACAAATGCCTGTTTGTGGGATATCCTAAGGAAACAAAAGGATATCAATTCTACAATCCAACTGAGAACAAAGAGTTTGTTGCTCGAGGAGCCACTTTCTTAGAGAAAGATTTTCTCTAAAAGAAAGACAGTGGGAGTAGAATAAATTTTGAAGAGGTTCAAGACCCACAAGAGAATGTAGAACGATCTACAGAAACTCAGATGGAAGTTGACATGGAAACTCATGAAGATGAGCAACCTGAGTCAACAACACAAGAACCTATAAGGTCTAGTAGATCTCGTTATGAACCCGAGAGATATGGATTTCTCGTGACTGACGATCAAGATTTGATCTTGGTGGACTCTAATGAGCCTGTGACCTACAGACAGGTTTTAGAAAGTCCAGATTTAGATAAATGGCTACAAGCAATGGAATTTGAAATGCAATCCATGAGGGACAATAAAGTATGGACTTTGATTGATCCTCCTGTTCAGGCAAAGGTTGTCGATTGCAAGTGGATTTTCAAGTTAAAACCTGCAGGATCTTCAAGGCACGACTAGTGGCTAAAGATTTCAGACAGACTCATGGTATAGACTATGATGAAACCTTCTCCCCTGTCATGATGCTAAAGTCCATTCGGACTATGCTCGCCATTGCTGCATATTATGACTATGAGATATGGCAGATGGATGTTAAGACGGCTTTCCTAAATGGAAACCTACTCGAGGATGTTTACATGAAACAACCCGAGGGATACATCGATTAAGAGCATCCAAATCGTGTATACAAGCTTCAGAGGTCCATCTACGGACTAAAGCAAGCATCTCGGAGTTGGAATCTTCGTTTTGACGAAGCAGTAAAAGGTTACGGCTTCATAAAGAATGAAGATGAGCCTTGTGTTTACAAGAAGGTTAGTGGGAGCAAGATAGTTTTCCTTGTCCTATATGTGGACGACATCCTACTCATAGAAAATGACATTCCCATGTTGAAAGATATCAAACAATGGTTGGGGAGTGTATTTTCTATGAAAGACTTAGGAGAAGCTGAAATGATACTGGGTATCAAAATCTATAGAGATAGATCAAAGAGGCTTATAGGACTAAGTCAAGAAGGGTACATAGACAAAATATTGTAGAGGTTCAATATGTCTAACTCTAAGAATGGTATGGTACCATTCAGACATGGCCTTCTCTTGAAGAAGAACCAAGGTCCTTCAACAAGAGATGAGAGGGATACAATGAGTAGAGTTCCATATGCTTCGGCAATAGGATCTATCATGTATGCCATGTTGTGTACCGGCCCAGATGTCGCACATGCACTGAGCATGACTAGCAGATACCAACAAGATCCTGAAATGGATCATTGGACTGCAGTTAAAACAATTCTAAAGTACTTACGAAGGACTAAAGGATTGATGCTAGTGTATGGAGGACAAGAACAGCTCATCGTACAAGGTTACGCTGATGCTGCTTTCCAAACAGATCAAGATGACATGAAGTCACAATCAGGTTATATGTTTAACCTGAATGGCGGTGCAGTGAGTTGGAAAAGCTCGAAGCAAGATACCACAGCCGACTCTACAACAAAATCTAAGTATATTGCTGCATCGGATGCTGCAAAAGAAGTTGTTTGGCTGAGAAAGTTCGTGTCTGATATCGGAGTGATACCGAGTATCCAAGATCCGATAGACTTGTTCTGTGATAATAACGGGGCCATCGCACAAGCTAAGGAGCCTCGGTCACACCAGAAAACCAAACACATACTCAGAAGGTTTCACCTCATCCGAGAGATCATCGATCGAGGAGATGTGAAAGTGTGCAAAATAGGGTCAGACGACAATGTAGCAGATCCTCTCACAAAAGCTCTACCACAGTCAAAGTTTGATAGACATGTAATAGAGCTTGGTCTTAAACAGTTTAGGATATAGACCTTCAACGGGCAAGTAGGAGATTGTTGGTGTATGTGCCCTTTTGAGGGCTATTTATGTAAATAAACGTTGAGGGTTATTTATGTAATTAAGACATTTGTCGTTTGATTGATGATTTATCTGATGAGTTAATTTCATGTAATTATATTCTTATACATATTGAATTTCATGAAATCGATCCGCCAAAAGAAACACTCCATGGACTGTTAGATCATGAGTGATTCTTTTGAGTAGTACTCGTACGAGGATCCTTAGACCAAAAATCATTGCATAGTCTTAGGTGAATTATAGTATGCTTTGACATATACCTAACAGGACCATAACAGGTTGCCAAGTACGGGTATGATTGGGTACACTATGAGTCACGCTAAGGTATGTAGGTGAAGTGATGGGACTACAAGTTTCTCTTAAACGATAGATGATATCTTGGCCACTTGATAGTGAACTGAGAAGTGCATGGCCGTGCCAAAGAAATGATAAGGGGTATCATTTTCTTGATTAAGTTCAATGTCACTAAGAGATCAAGTAAAACGTTTAGCTATATAAGGATGATTGGTTCCATGCCTTATGCTAAACTGGATATCAATGTAGAGGACAGTACATAGTTTACTCGAAAGGTTGTGTTGAATCACCATTCGACCCTCAATTCTGAATTGTGTAGTCATTATGTCTTGCTAGAGACCACTAATGATTTATGGATTAATTAATGAGATTAATTTATTCATTGTCAATTTGGAATGGGCCTACAGGATCGCACATAAGAGAGTTGATGATTAAGAATTAAATTGCCTGTAATAAGTATAAGAGTTATGCTTAAATAGATAATATTTAATTAAATGGTTTAATTAAATATTATTGAAGAGTTTTATGGTATTAATTAAAAGTTAATTAATTACCTGGGAAGAAATGAGTTGGGCTGACAAATCAAGGGACCTAATTGTGAATTAAGGTTTTTGACCCATCAGCCTGATCCATGGGTCAATGGGTTGATCCATGGTGTTGGTTAAACCCAACTCAGTAAATAATTAATTATTATTAAATTAATTATTATTAACAGACAAGTCTTAACTCTTTTATATGCGATCCTGTAGGCCCATTCCAAATTGACAATGAATAAATTAATCTCATTAATTAATCCATAAATCATTAGTGGTCTCTAGCAAGACATAATGACTACACAATTCAGAATGGATGGTCGAATGGTGATTCAACACAACCTTTCGAGTAAACTATGTACTGTCCTCTACATTGATATCTAGTTTAGCATAAGGCATGAAACCAATCATCCTTATATAGCTAAACGTTTTACTTGATCTCTTAGTGACACTGAACTTAATCAAGCAAATGATACCCCTTATCATTTATTGGGCACGGCCATGCACTTCTCAGTTCACTATCAAGTGGCCAAGATATCATCTCTCATTTAAGAGAGACTTGTAGTCCCATCACTTCACCTATATACCTTAGCGTGACTCATAGTGTACCCAATCATACCCGTACTTGGCAACCTGTTACGGTCCCGTTAGGCATATGTCAAAGCATACTATAATTCACCTAAGACTATGCAATAATTTCTGGTCTGAGGATCCTCGTACGAGTACTACTCAAAAGAATCACTCATGATCTAACAGTCCATGGAGTGTTTCTTTTGGCGGATCAATTTCATTAAATTCAATATGCACAAGAATATAATTACATGAAATTAACTCATCAGATAAATAATCAATCAAACGATAAATGCCTTAATTACATAAATAACCCTCAAAGTTTATTTACGTAAATAGCCCTCAAAAGGGCACATACACCAACAAAAACCTATGGCTCTGATACCACTGTTGGGATCTAGGCATGCATAATTTCCTAAATATGCTACGGAATAGCCTAAATTCATGTGAAATCGGGTCTTACCCTTAAAGCGTAATCGGTTGCGCTCGTCACCTGGCTCCCTTGAGAATATTGCGTTCACCAACAATTCACGTGAATTGTCTCTACGATCTCACATGAATTCACGTGAGCCTATCAGAATTGGTGCTAGCCAAAAAAAATTCTTTTCTGCAAAAGAGAAAAACTAATTTTTCCTCTGGAAGAGTGGTTTTGGAAGAGAGAGAGAGCGTTTTCTCAAAAACTTTTTCCCGTGTTTCAAAAACAGAGTCAATCAATCAGCCTCCCCTTCTACAGATACGTTTCTACTCTTTTATAAAAGAGTTTTAACTTATCTGTTAATAATAAATAAATAATAATTAATTATTTACTGAGTTGGGTTTAACCAACACCATGGATCAACCCATTGACCCATGGATCAGGCTGATGGGTCAAGAACCTCAATTCACAATTTGGTCCCTTGATTTGTCAACCCAATTCAATTCTTCCTAGGTAATTAATTAACTCTTAATTAATACCATAATACTCTTCAATAATATTTAATTAAAATATTTAATTAAATATTATCAATTTAAGTATAACCCTTGTACTTAATACAGGAAATTTAATTAATTCTGAATCATCGAACTCACATATGTGCGATCCTGTAGGTCCATTCCAAATTGACAATGAATAAATTAATCTCATTAATTAATCCATAAATCATTAGTGGTCTCTAGCAAGACATAATGACTACACAATTCAGAACGGAGGGTTGAATGGTGATTCAACACAACCTTCCGAGTATACTACATAATGTCCTCTACACTGATATCCAGTTTAGCATAAGGCATGGAACCAATCATCCTTATATAGCTAAACATTTTACTTGATCTCTTAGTGACACTGAACTTAATCAAGCAAATGATAACCCTTATCACTTCTTGGGCACGGCCATGCACTTCTCAGTTCACTATCAAGTGGCCAAGATATCTTCTCTCATTTAAGAGAGACTTGTAGTCCCATCACTTCACCCACATACCTTAGCGTGACTCATAGTGTACCCAATCATACCCTTACTTGGCAACCTGTTACGGTCCCGTTAGGCATATGTCAAAGCACACTATAATTCACCTAAGACTATGCAGTGATTTCTGGTCTAAGGATCCTCGTACAAGTACTACTCAAAAAAATCACTCGTGATCTAAAAGTCCATGGAGTGTTTCCTTTTGGCGGATCGATTTCATGAAATTCAATATGCACAAGAATATAATTTTATGAAATTAACTCATCAGATAAAAAATCAATCATACGACAAATATCTTATTTACATAAATAACACTCAAAGTTTATTTACATAAATAGCCCTCAAAAGGGCACATACACCAACAGATACCTCATCATCTAATTACATAACATAAATGGGCGACATATGCACAACATATGAACTAAAACATTTAATCGATATATTAACTGGGAAATAGCATAATAAAAGCATATCTTCAGTTTTCAAATCTAACAATCTCCTAATAATACTAAAGCTGTGCTTTAAGTATAAAACTACATTTATTCTTTACAACTACAATACAACTAGAAAAACTCTCATGGCTCTCCCAAGTATCTGATCCCCATGCCCTCCACGTGAGCCTTAAAGACTTTTGCAGTCAATGTTTTCATGAAAGGATCTGCAAGGTTATCTTCTGATGCTATCTTTGCCACGACCACATTTTTTCTATTGACGATGTCTCGTATTAGGTGGTACTTGTGCTGTATATGCTTACTCCCCTTGTGGGCCCGTGGTTCCTTCAAGTTTTCTACTGCACCATTGTTATCACAATACACTATGATCGACTTATGCAAACCAGGAAGCACATCTAAGTCCAGTAGGAAGTTCTTGAGCCACACTACTTCTTTTGCTACCTCTGATGCTGCAACGTATTTAGCCTCCATGGTAGAGTCCACCACGCATTTCTGCTTGACAATCCGCAAACTATGGCTCAACTTCCAAAAGTAAACACGTACCCTAAGGTAGACTTTCTATTGTCCATGTCGCATTGGAAATCTTAATCTGTGTAACCTCGGGGTACTAGCTCAGGTGCCTGATAGACCAAGACTTGGTCTCTTGTTCTGCGCAAATACTTGAGAATGCATTTCACTACCTCTCAATGAGCTTTCCCAAGGTTACTCTGATACCTGCTTATAATGCCAACGGCATAACAGATATCAGGCCTCATACTTAACTTTGCATACATGAGACTTCCTACTACCAAAGCATAAGGAACTGTCTTCACGGTTTCTATCTCCTCAACAGTCTTGAAGACTGTTATTTAGACAGATGCACTCCCTGTCTGAAAGGTAGAAAACTTTTTTTTTGAGTTCTGCATGTTAAAATGAGCCAGAATCATGTCTATGTATGAAGCTTGAGAAAGCGTTAATGAAACATTTCCTATGATTTCAAATTATCTTGATCCCAATGATATATCCCGCTTCTTCTAAGTCTTTCATATCAAACTTTTTGGACAGCCATATCTTTACGTCTTATAACATTTTTTTATTGTTGCCAATTAGAAATATGTCATCTACGTAAAGTACAAAAAACACCACTGAGTTTTCATCACGCATGCGGTATACACATTGTTCATCTGGGCACTGAGTGAATCCGTAGGATTGGATCACTTCATCAAATCGGATGTTCCAAGATCTGGATGCCTGCTTAAGTCCATAAATGGATCTGTTAAGCCTACAAACTTTATGCTCTTGGCATTTTTCAATGAATCCCTCTGGTTGCAGCATGAAGGTGGTTTCTTCAAGACTTCCGTTAAGGAAAGTTGTCTTGGCATCCCCCTGCCATATCTCATAATCAAATGAGCAGCTACGGCCAAGAGAATTTAGATCGACTAAAACATTTCCACCGGGGAGAAAGTTTCCTCATAATTGATTCCCTCTTTCTGAGTATACCCTTTCGCCACAATACTAGCTTTAAAGGTTTTAACCTTTCCATCAGGTTCTCTCTTGTGTTTGTAGATCCACTTATATCCAATGGGTTTGAAACCATCAGGTAGGTCCACAAGCTCCCAGACTTGATTATGGTCCATCGACTCTATCTCGGATATCATTGCTTTTCGTCAATATTATGTATTTTTATCTCAGAGAGCCTCATTATAGTTAATATGGTCCAGTTAAGGCGCACCTGGGATGAAGTCACATGCCTCTCTCATAGAAATAAACCTCACGGGCTGTCTTACAACCCTTCCACTGCGACGAGGCACCACCTGTGTAGGCACATCATCTGTGATATCTTGTGTAGTGTGTAGTGTACTTGTGCTGGTACATCACGATTATCAGATTGTTTCCTAAGGTCTTCTAATACTATCTTGCTCTTGGGCTTGTGATCTTGAATATAGTCTTCCTGTAAAAACCTAGTGTTAGTGCTAACTATCACCTTCTGATCTTTAGGACTATAAAACAGGCCACCTTTCGTTCCTCTAGGATATCATACAAACAGCATTACCTCTCTTATTGTATCTAATTTAATCATATCTGCCTTAAGCACATTTGTTGGACTGGGTTTGCGCCCGTTCCACAACTCTGTAGGGGTTGAAGGCACAGTTTACGATGGTACAAGATTTAGAATGTACATCTCCGTTTATAAGGCATACCCAAGAATGAACTTGGCAAACCACTATAGCTCATCATTGACCTAACCATTTCCATAAGAGTTCGGTTCCTTCTTTCTGCTACACCGTTCTACTGTGGTGTAACAGGTGCAGACAACTGAGACTGAATTCCGACCTCACTGAGGTATTCTCAAAATTCGTGGGATAAGTACTCACCACCACAATCTGATCACAGTGTCTTAATACTCTTACAATGATGGTTCTTCACATCCGCCCGATACTCTTTGAATTTACTCTAACATTCGGACTTGTGGCGCATTAGGTAAATCTATCCGTACCTTGAGTAATCATCTTTGAACGTCACAAAAGACTCAAACCCACCTCGTGTGTGGACCGACATTGGTTCACACAAGTCTGAGTGATCAACTCTAATACTTCTTTGGCTCTATAACCTTTTGCCTTAAAAGGTCTCTTGGTCGTCTTACCTTCACAGCAAGATTCGCAGGTTGAATAACTGTCAATCTCTAATGAACTTAAAGTCCATTATTGACCAAACTCTGAATCCTACTAAGGTTTATATGACCTAGCGTGAGATTCTAAACATAGGTTTGATTCATTTTAGAAGGTTCTTTCCTCTTATTAACATTAGATGATGCGCCATTTAGTTCTGTGTTTTGCACAGCAGGGGAGTTTGATTTAATTAAAAACAAATTGTCAACTAATGAACCAGAACAAATAAATTTGCCATTTTTTATAATAACAACAGAAAAATAAACTTATAACCATTCTTTAAGAGTTTAGAAAATGAAACAAGGTTATTTCTAAAACTTGGTACATAAAGACAATTAACTAATTCTACTCTAGAATTTTCAAAAATCAAGGTGACCACTTCTACTGCATCTACTGACACTCTTGTAGTGTTGCCCAAGTAGATTTCTATCTCGCCTTCTCTAAGCTTCTGGATTACTTGGAACCCCTTTAAAGAATTACAAACATGTCAGTGGCGCCTGAATTCACACACCACGTATCTGTGGGAATCACCGCTAAACACATCTCAGTAATTAAGAAAGAAACTATCGTACCTTTAAGCTTTGGACAATTTGATTTCCAATGTCCCGTTTTACCACACTTGATGCATTTGCCTTTAGGCTTATTCTTGTTTGTGATATCCATCCTGGCAGGATGTTTCTTGGCATTCTTCTTCTTTTTATCCTTACCTTTAGGCGCAGAAGAAGAGCTAGAAGCCTTCAGTGTTACCAAAGATTACTTCTTCTCATGGAAGATGCCTTTGGCCGACACCAATGTTGTTAAGAGCCCGAGAAGAGTATAGACTCTTTGGTTCATGTTGTAGTTTACCTGAAACTGCTCAAAACTAAAGGGTAAGCTCTAGAGGATGATATGGATCTGACACTCCAGATCAATTTCACCTCCCAATACCTTTATTTTATTGATGTTACTGATCACGTGAAGCACATGATCTCTCACTGATGAGCC
Source organism: Knoxia roxburghii (assembly GCA_030378225.1). NCBI lineage: Eukaryota > Viridiplantae > Streptophyta > Magnoliopsida > Gentianales > Rubiaceae > Knoxia > Knoxia roxburghii. The sequence goes on along the minus strand of CM059415.1, from coordinate 33,815,945 downwards.
CTCAGCCATTTTGGTATTCATGATCTTCCTCATGGTAGATTGCCTAGCTATCTAGTCTTGATGAGCAAACATCTGTTTAAGGTGTGCCATCACGTTAAAGGCAGAGACCATGGGATGAAGCTGATGTTGGAAAACATTCAACACAGAGGCTAGAATGTAACTCCTCGCCATCTCATCCTCTTTTCTCCACCTCCCAGAGGCATCCCTATATTCTCGAGGAGATTCATCACTAGGCACATCTGGACAGACTTCGGTGAGCACAAACTTATACTACTAAGCTGTCAGGACAATGTCCAAATTCTGACTCCAGTCAACATAATTTGGACCAGTAAGTTTGTTGTCTTTCAATATTGTAGCTAGAGGATTGAATGTCGTATCGAAGACTGTAAATTAAATAAATCAACAATGTTTCAGTATTTAACCTAGAAATTTAAAAATATAAAATTCTAACAATTATTGACTTCCCTCAAAACAATAATTATAACCACCGAGATCTCATTCACTGGGATTTTTGCAAGCCATGATAGTGTGGACATTTACGCTAACCCACGTTCGTTTGAGAAGAACCATGTTCATTAACTACACCATCTGACCAAACAACCTATCGATCAATGTTGATAATAGTTGGTGCCTTTTAGTCGTACAAATAAGCATCGTAACCTTGATGGGAGGAATACTACAAATCGTACACTAAGTGTGTGCCACTAGTGACTTATAAGCTTGTTACCACAAGATAGTGCGCCTCAGATGGAAAGGGTATCGCATTTCTCCCAGATCAACTTACTCTAGTCATCTTACTTAGAAATTCATAAGCTAGTGATCTTATTGTTGGACTCATCCGATATGGAGGAGGACCCAAATGCCAATGCGCAAGTCCACCCATATCACATATGAATTCGTCATGGAGTCTATGGGGATATTAAACCAACCCACTCCCACTTAGATTTCTTAAACGAGGGTTTTTCTAGTTTTAACATGAAATTAAATAACCCTAAGTTATGTGCAAACATATAACCAGTATGCTTTAAAATAGGCATATAATATACAACACAAAAAATTAAAGCATAAAAATTAAAACTATAAACACGGGAAATAAATACGTAAAATAAATTTCCCTACTATTATGGTTTAAATTGCTTCCATCTTCTGACTTGATCTCATGTCCCATCATGCCACTTGATGGATTGAGTCTCGAAAAAATAAATTTTCAAAAAAAAAAGAATACTGGATAAAAAACGAGCTGCACACGCGAGCCAAATATGCCGCAAGCGCAGTACGCACAAAGCACGTGCAGCCCATGATGGGCTTGCACATGCATCCTAACAGCACGCAGCTGCTACTGCCGCTGCTACTATCATGCACTGTGCAGCAGTTGCTGCACCACTCGGCGGCTCCATGCGTCAGGTCATCACCAACACCGCTACCCTGCTCCAATTCCTCATTCACTTCTTCTATGTTATTTGGTCTACTTGCAATTCATTCTGGATTTTTTTGGTTTTTTACGAAATAATGATAAACCAAACCCACGAATTCAATTTGCCCACCATAACGCCTTCGATTACAAATAAAATTTTCCTACTACAAGGCATCTAGTGAAAGGATTTTGGTAGGATCTGGGTTTGTACCTGCTCGATTTACCACGCAACAAAAATTCTAATAAAAGCGGAACCATAGAATAATACCTTTGAAGCGTGCACCTGGTGAATCTCTTGTATGCCTCAAAGACTATGACCTCTTGTTGTGTGGGCAACAATCTAGAAGTCAATTGATCAGCAACTCACCACAATCCACCTGCTGAAAAAATTCAGCACCTCCGCACCTAGCACGTACTGCAAACGCACTGCCCGGAGAGAGAGAAAGCAACACACGGGGCTAGTATTTTGGACCAATATTTTTGGCCACTTGATGAAGAAAACCAGCCGCCTATTTGCTCAAAAATTCGTTCTTGAGAGAGAAAGAAATTTCTCTCTCTAGAATTTTATCTCTCTAGATTCTTGAATGATGAATCTCTTGAATTGTGTTTGTTGAATGGCTGATCCCTTGTCTATTTATAGAGTTACAAGAGAGACTCCAAGTTGGAATAGGATTGGTCTTCCCACTGGGTTTCTGTTTCCCTTCAATCCTGTTTCTAGACTGATACAGATTCTGTTTCCTTCAATCCTGTTCCTGGACTGAAACACTCCCAACTGTCACAGGGATTCACTTATCCCAATCCAGTTCCTGGGATGAATCACTCCCAACTGACACAGGGATTCTCTTATCCCAATCCAGTTCCTGGGATGATTCACAACCAACTGACACAAGGATTAATTAATTTCTCAATTAATTAAATCTACCTTTGTCAACAACCCAGTACATAATTAATCGTACCACTAACGGATTAATTATGGCACTACCAACCTACACCAGAATTGCTTCCGGAACAACTTAATTAAATTATATTCATAATCTCCCCACATCAAAGATATAGTGCTCGTTAATTCATTAATTTACTGATAAATTAATTCATCAACTTCTTAATATTCCGAGACTAGTACCACTCGACCTTTTTACTATATCGGACATAAGTCCACTGGCCAGGTTTAGTATAATAAACATTTCGAGCTCATCTCGGGAGCACCATCACCCCGGACGCACCGGTACATGATTTCCTTTCGACAAGCAGCAGCACACCAAGTAACTAAACACGCACACCCAACCCACCGAGACTATTGGCCACATTTGACCTCACCCATTGGCAGATCAAAGTACACTATGTCTAATCCTCATGCCTGCTCGAGTCTAGGGATTTAGAGATAGAATACAAGGATCGATTTGTCTATTAAATCAGTACAAGACAAATCATTCCTAAGAGTCAAGTTCAATATGCCCCGGGCACATCTATATGATTCAATTAGTTTAGACAAACTAATTATCTGAATCACATAATAACCTAGACCGACAGTTTATCCAAAGCTGTCTCGGTTACGAACCTCATTTATATATTATGTCTTTCAACCAATGATGAAATCTACTGTGTCGCACCAGACACCTCATCATCTACTTACATAATATAAATGGATATGCACAACTAAATATAATTGAAACACAAATCGATATATTGATCTGGGAAATTATACAACACAAGCATAGCTTATGTATTCAAATCCAACAATCTCCCACTAATACTTAAGCTGTGCTTTAAGTATACAACTACATACAATCCTATACTACCTGCTGCTATCTATCTAGAAAAAACTATCATGGCTCTCCTAGATATCTGATCCCCATGCCCTCCACGTGAGCCTCAAAGACTTTAGAGGTCAATGTCTTCGTGAATGGATCTGCAAGGTTATCTTCTGATGCTATCTTAGCCACGACCACGTCTTCCCTCTTCACGATATCTCGTATCAGGTGGTACTTGCGCTGTATATGTTTACTCGCCTTGTGGGCTCGTGGTTCCTTCGAGTTTGCTACTGCACCATTGTTATCACAATAAACTGTGATAGACTTCTGCAAACCAGGAATCACGTCTAAGTCCACTAGGAAGTTCTTGAGCCATACTGCTTCTTTCGCTGCCTTTGATGCGGCAACGTATTCAGCCTCCATAGTAGAGTCCGCCATGCATTTTTGCTTGACACTCCGCCAAACTATGGCTCCACCTCCCAGAGTAAACACATACCCTGAGGTAGACTTGCTTTTGTCCCTGTCGCCTTGGAAATCTGAATCTGTGTAACCTCGGGGTACCAGCTCAGACGCCTGATAGACCAGAACTTGGTCCCTCGTTCTGCGCAAATACTTGAGAATGCATTTTACTGCCTCCCAATGAGCTTTCCCGGGGTTACTCTGATATCTGCTCACCATGCAAACGGCATAACAGATATCAGGCCTCGTACACAACATGGCATACATGAGACTTCCTACTGCCGAAGCATATGGAACTGTCTTCATGGTCTCTATCTCCTCAATAGTCTTAGGAGACTGTTCCTTAGATAGAAACACTCCATGCCTGAAAGGTAGAAAACCTTTCTTGGAGTTCTGCATGTTAAAACGGGCCAGAATCGTGTCTATGTATGAAGCTTGGGAGAGCGTTAGTGAACGTTTCCTACGATCTCGAATAATCTTGATCCCAAGGATATGTCCCGCTTCCCCTAAGTCCTTCATATCAAATTGCTTGGACAGCCATGCCTTTAGTCTGATAACACTTTCTTGTTGTTGCCAATCAATAGAATGTCATCTACGTAAAGCACAAGAAACACCACTGAGTTTCCATCACATCTGCGATATACACATTGCTCATCATGACACTGAGTAAATCCAAAGGACTGGATTACTTCATCAAACCGGATGTTCAAAGATCTGGATGCCTGCTTAAGTCCATAAATAGACCTCTTAAGCCTGCAAACCTTATGCTTTTGGCCTTTTTCAATGAATCCCTCTGGTTGCTGCATAAAGATGGTTTCTTCAAGACTTCCATTTAGGAAAGCTGTCTTGACATCCATCTGCCAAATCTCATAATCCATATGAGCAGCTATGGCCAAGAGAATCCGGATCGACTTAAGCATGGATACCGGGGAGAAGGTTTCCTCATAGTCGATTCCCTCTTTCTGAGTATACCTCTTCGCCACCAGCCTAGCTTTAAAGGTTTCCACTTTCCCGTCAGGTCCTCTCTTACGTTTGTAGACCCACTTGCATCCAATGGGCTTATACCCATCAGGCAGGTCCACAAGCTCCCAGACTTGATTGTGGTCCATTGATCCCATCTCGGATATCATTGCCTTACGCCAAGATTCTGCATCTTTATCTCGAAGCGCCTCATTATAGTTAACTGGGTCAGGTTCAGGCACACCTGGGACCAGGTCTGAAGCCTCTCCCATGCCAATGAACCTGTCTGGCTGTCTCACAACCCTCCCACTACGACGAGGCACCGCCTGTGTAGGCGCATCATCTGTGATCTCATGTGCAGTGTGTGGTGTATCTACTTGCGCTGGCGCATCCTGATTAGTAGTTTGTCATCTAAGCTCTTCTAGTACTATCTTACTCTTGGGCTTGTGGTCTAAGACATAGTCCTCTTCTAAAAATCTAGCGTTGGTACTTACCACCACCTTCTGATCTTTAAGACTATAGAATAGACCACCTTTCGTTCCCCTAGGATATCCTACAAACAGCATTAATTCTGTTCTTGCATCTAACTTAGCCGTATCTGCCTTAAGCACATGTGCTGGGCAGCCCCAAATTCTGAGATGTCTTAGACTGGGCTTCCGCCCGTTCCACAACTCTATTGGGGTTGAAGGCACGGTTTTAGATGGTACAAGATTAAGAATATACATTGCCGTTTCCAAGGCATATCCCCAGAACGAACTTGGTAAATCACTATAGCTCATCATGGACCTAACCATTTCCATAAGAGTTCGGTTCCTCCTTTCTGCTACACCATTCTGCTGTGGCGTGCCAGGTGCAGACAACTGAGACTGAATTCCTACCTCAGTGAGGTAATCTCGAAATTCATGGGACAGGTACTCCCCACCACGATCTGAACGCAGTGTCTTGATACTCTTACCATGATGCTTCTCCACATCTGCCCGAAACTCTTTGAACTTGCCAAAACATTCGGACTTGTGGCGCATTAGGTAAATGTATCCGTACCTAGAGTAATCATCCGTGAATGTCACGAAATACTCATATCCCCCTCGTGCCTGGACCATCATAGGTCCACACAAGTCAGAATGAATCAACTCTAATACTTCTTTAGCTCTATAGCCTTTTGCTTTAAAAGGTCTCTTGGTCATCTTACCTTCCAAGCAAGATTCGCAGGTTGCATAATTGTCAATATCTAACGAACCCAAAGGTCCATCATTGACCAACCTCTGAATCCTACTAAGGTTTATATGACCTAGCCTTAGATGCCAAAGATAGGTTTGATTCATTTCAGAAGGTCTCTTCCTCTTATTAATGTTAGATACTGAGCTATCTATTTCTATGTTTTGCGCAACAGGGGAGTTAGAATTAACCACAAATAAATTGTCCACCAAGGAACCAGAACAAACAAGTTTGCCATTTATTCTAATAAAAACAGACTCATCAGAAAAAATAAACTTGTAACCGTTCTTCAAGAGTTTAGAAACCGAATCAGGTTCTTTCTAAAACTCGGTACATAAAGACAGTTTACTAACTCTAGGTTACAATTCTTGAAATTTAACTTAACTACTCCCACTGCTTCAACTGACACTCTTGTAGTGTCGCCCATGTAGATGTCCAGTTCGCCCTCTCTAAGCTTCCGGGTTACTTGGAACCCCTGCAAAGAATTACAAACATGGTCAGTGGCACCCGAATCCACACACCAAGTATCTGTGGGAATCACCGCTAAACATGTCTCAGTAATTAGGGCAGAAACAATCGTACCTTTGAGCTTTGGACAATCCACTTTCCAATGTCCTGCCTTGCCGCGTTTAAAGCACTTGCCCTTTGGCTTGCTTTTCTTCGCAACATCTGGCTTTGCCGCAAGTTTCTTGGCGTTCTTCTTCTTCTTATTTTTCTTGCCTTTCGGCCCAGAAGAAGAGCTTGAACCCTTTACCGCGACCAAAGCTTGCTTCTTCTCATGGAAGATGCCTTCAGCCGCCACCAAATCAGTCATGAGCTCGGGCAACTTATAAACCCTTTGGTTCATATTGTAGTTGACCCAAAACTGCTCAAAACAAGAGGGTAGACTCTGGATGATAATATCTATCTGACTTTCTGGGTCGATATTTCCTCCCAACACCTCTATTTCATTGATGTTACTGATCATGTGTAAAACATGATCTCTCACCGATCCGCCTTCAGCCATTTTGGTGTTCATTAACTTCCTCATGGCTGACTGCCTGGCAGTCCAGCCTTGATGCGCAAACATCTCCCTTAGGTGTGCCATCATGTCGAAGGCGGAGAGCATGGGATCAAGCTGATGTTGCAGCACATTCGACACAGAGGCCAAAATGTAGCACCGCGCCATCTCATCCGCTTTCCTCCACCTGGCATAGGCGTCCCTTTCTTCTTGGGTAGAGTCCTCATCAGGCGCTTCTGGACATGCTTCGATGAGCACAAACTTGTACTACTCAGCTGTCAGGACTATGTCCAAATTTCGACTCCAGTCGACATAATTTGTTCCAGTTAATTTATTATCTTTCAAGATAGCAGCTAAAGGATTGAATGCCATATCGATTTAAAACTGGAAAGTAAACAAACAGTGTTTCAGTTATATATGCTAGAATTTTCGAAAACATGGTGATTTCCCTCAAAACAATAATATTAATCCACCAACATCTCATCCACCGGGATTCTCGCAAGCCACGCAGTGTGGACGTTTACGCTAACCCACATTCGTTTGAGAAGAACCAAGTTCATTAACTACACTATCTGACCAACGATCTTTTGATCAATGTAGCTAATAGTCGGTGCTTTCAGCCGTACAAGTAAGCAGCGTAACCTCGCGGGAGGAATACTACAGATCGTACACTAAGTGTATGCCATTAATTGACTTCTGAGTTTGTTACCTCAGGATAGTGCGCCTCAGATGGAGAGGGTGTCGCATTTCTCCTAGTTAAACTCGCTCTAGTCATCTTACTCAGAAGCTCATAGTCTAGCGATCTCGGGGCTAGACTCATCCGAATGGAGGAAGGCCCTAATGCCAACGCGCAAGCCCACCCACATCGCATATGAACCCGTAATGGTGGCCATGGGGATATAACACAACCCGCTCCCACTTAGATTTCCAAATTGAGGGTTTTTCCGGTTTTAACATGCAATTAACTAACCTAAGTTATGTGCAACCATAAAACCATACATGTTTTAATTCATGCATCTAAAATACAGCATAAAAATAAAGCATAAAAATTAAAACAACAAATACGGGAAATAAATTCGAAAAAATAAATTTCCCGACTATTATGGTTTTAATTGCTTCCATCTTCTGCCTTGATCTCGTGTCCCGTCACGTCACTCGATGGAGAGAGTCTTGAATTTCAAAAAATGAAAACTGGAGGAAAAACGGGCCAAAAATAGCCCGAACAGCCCGAACGGGCCGCCCGGGCCGCAGCACGGCCCGAGGGCCGCGCTGCCCGTGCGCACGGCCCAGCGGGCGCGCCCGCACGGCTCGCACGGGCCGTGCGCGTGCGGGCCTGCGCGCCCAGCAGCAGCGCGCAGCAGCTGCTTCGCGCAGCGACTGCTGCGCGCTGCTGCTGCCTGCTGCTGCCTTTTTATGGCTGCCGGCGGCGATTTTGCTGCCGGCAATCGTTGCCGGCGTCGCCTCCTCCTGCCAACTCCTCATTCGCTTTTTCCCACGCTATTTGGTCTTCTTGCAATTCGTTCTGGGTTTTCCTGGGTTTCTTCAAATTCATGATAACCCAAAACCCACGAATCCAAGTCGCCCACCATAACGCCTTCGATTACAAAAAAAAATTTTCCTACTACAAGGCATTCTAGGAAAATTAAATAATCGAAATTACATAGAAAAAATCCTACTACAGATTTGATCTAATCCTACACGGCTTCCCGCACGTGGTTAAACTATTACAAACATTCATAATAAAATTAAATCCGGACATGTCCCGGAGTTTAATTAAAACCCATACAAACGTAACCATAATAGTCGGGATTCTAAACCACCTGCAAATAAAACCATGTAATAAATCGAACAAGCACAGAACCCCCTAAACCAGGCTCTGATACCAATTGAAAGGATTTTGGTAGGATCTGGGTTTGTACCTGCTCGATTTACCACGCAACAAAAATTCTAATAAAAGCGGAACCATAGAATAATACCTTTGAAGCGTGCACCTGGTGAATCTCTTGTATGCCTCAAAGACTATGACCTCTTGTTGTGTGGGCAACAATCTAGAAGTCAATTGATCAGCAACTCACCACAATCCACCTGCTGAAAAAATTCAGCACCTCCGCACCTAGCACGTACTGCAAACGCACTGCCCGGAGAGAGAGAAAGCAACACACGGGGCTAGTATTTTGGACCAATATTTTTGGCCACTTGATGAAGAAAACCAGCCGCCTATTTGCTCAAAAATTCGTTATTGAGAGAGAAAGAAATTTCTCTCTCTAGAATTTTATCTCTCTAGATTCTTGAATTATGAATATCTTGAATTGTGTTTGTTGAATGGCTGATCCCTTGTCTATTTATAGAGTTACAAGAGAGACTCCAAGTTGGAATAGGATTGGTCTTCCTACTGGGTTTCTGTTTCCCTTCAATCCTGTTTCTAGACTGATACAGATTCTGTTTCCTTCAATCCTGTTCCTGGACTGAAACACTCCCAACTGTCACAGGGATTCACTTATCCCAATCCAGTTCCTGGGATGAATCACTCCCAACTGACACAGGGATTCTCTTATCCCAATCCAGTTCCTGGGATGATTCACAACCAACTGACACAAGGATTAATTAATTTCTCAATTAATTAAATCTACCTTTATCAACAACCCAATACATAATTAATCGTACCACTAACGGATTAATTATGGCACTACCAACCTACACCAGAATTGCTTCCGGAACAACTTAATTAAATTATATTCATAATCTCCCCACATCAAAGATATAGTGCTCGTTAATTCATTAATTTACTGATAAATTAATTAATCAACTTCTTAATATTCCGAGACTAGTACCACTCGACCTTTTTACTATACCGGACATAAGTCCACTGGCCAGGTTTAGTATAATAAACATTTCGAGCTCATCTCGGGAGCACCATCACCCCAGACGCACCGGTACATGATTTCTTTTCGACAAGCAGCAACACACCAAGTAACTAAACACGCGCACCCAACCCACCGAGACTATTGGCCACATTTGACCTCACCCATTGGCAGATCAAAGTACACTATGTCTAATCCTCATGCCTGCTCGAGTCTAGGGATTTAGAGATAGAATACAAGGATCGATTTGTCTATTAAATCAGTACAAGACAAATCATTCCTAAGAGTCAAGTTCAATATGCCCCGGGCACATCTATATGATTCAATTAGTTTAGACAAACTAATTATCTGAATCACATAATAACCTAGACCGACAGTTTATCCAAAGCTGTCTCGGTTACGAACCTCATTTATATATTATGTCTTTCAACCAATGATGAAATCTACTGTGTCGCACCAGACACCTCATCATCTACTTACATAATATAAATGGATATGCACAACTAAATATAATTGAAACACAAATCGATATATTAATCTGGGAAATTATACAACACAAGCATAGCTTATGTATTCAAATCCAACATCTAGGAAAATGAAATCAAAATTGTTGAAATTTGTTTATGCGTTTAAACTAATTAAACGGCAGAATCCTAAACTATAAGGATCGGGTCTTACCCTTGAAGCGTAATCGGTTGTGCACGTCGCCTGGCTCCTCTGAGAAGATGGCGTTTTTGTCTCCAAAATCCTTCCTCGAAGAATTCTCTACTCTTACGCACGAAAGCCTTCGCAGGTTGGTGCTAGCCAATCTTGCCTACCCCAGAGAATTTTGGGAAATCCTGTGTATTTTGTATGATTGGAATAATTCAAAATCCCCTCTACCTACAACTATATCCCTAGGATATTTGTAGAGAATTAATTTCCAAAATCAGTATTGTAATTATCCAATTATAACTTAACTGATTTTAGTAAATTTCCAAATCAGTATTATTACCAAATATTATTTAACTGATTCCAAGTCAGTATTTAAATAATATATACTAATTCCAAATCAGCCTTTAATAATACTTTAATAATTTGGGTTATACACCAAGCCCATGGATCAACCCATGACCCATGGATCAGGCTGATAGGTCAAGAACTTCAATTGCAATTAAGTCCCTTGATTTATCAGCCCATCCCAATTGTTCTTAGGTAATTAATTAACTATTGGACCTAGAGAATTCTCCAAAGTCTTGTGCTATCCTAGAGCATAAGTTGACTTAATGCCCTATGAAACTGCTGAGTCTTGTGGATTGACTAAGAATATAGTATCATCAGATGTTTTTTTGCAGATGGCAGACCGTTCTAAAGTGATACCAAGAGGAATAATCGAAAATGTCATGGTACAGATGAATGAAGTTATTCTTCTAGTATACTTCACAGTGGTGTATATGGAAGAGGACCCGAAAGTTCCCATCATCATGGGCAGACCAATATTGACTATGGTGATGATAAAATCAATGCCTTTGTGAATAGATCTACAAGGTTGTCTCCTGATGCTATCTTGGCCACGACCACGTGTCTTCTCTTTACGATATCTCGTATCAGGTGGCACTTGCGCTCTGTGTGTTTACTCGCCTTGTGGGCTCGTGGTTCCCTTGAATTAGCAATTGCACCATTGTTATCATAGTAAACTGTGATAGACCTCAGTAACTCAGGAATCACATCTAAGTCAACTAGGAAGTTCTTGAGCCATATAGCTTCTTTTAATGATTCTAATGCGGCAACGTACACAGCCTCCATGGTGGAGTCCATCACGCATTTTGCTTGACAAAGTTCACCAAACTATGGCTCCACTCCTAGAGTAAACACAAACCCAGAGGTAGACTTACTCTTGTCCATATCACCTTAGAAGCCTGAATTTGTGTAACCCAATGGAACTAGCTCTTGCACTTGATAGATCAATACATGATCTCTCATCATGTGCAAATACTTGGGGATGCACTTGACAGCCTCTCAATGAGCTTTCCCAGGGTTACTTTGATATCAACTAACCATGCCAACGACAAAGTAAATATCAGGCCTACTACATAATATAGAATACACGAGACTACCCATTGTAGATGCATAGGGAACTGCTTGATGACCTTTATCTCCTCAGTAGTCTTGGGACACTTCTCTTTAGATAGATACATTCCATGTCTGACAAGTAGTGTACCTTTCTTAGAGTTATGCATGTTAAAACGGGCCATAATTGTGTCTATGTATGAAGCCTGAGAGAGTGTCAGTGAACGTCTCATATGATCCCAAATAATCTTGATACCAAGGATATATCCAGTCTCTCCTAAATACTTCATATCAAACTACTTGGAAAATCATTCCATTATGTCTGAAAATACCTTATTACTGTTGCCAATAAGAAAAATATCATCGTAAAGTACAAGAAATACCACCATATCTCCATCACGTCTGCGGTATACACACTACTTATCCAGACACTAAGTGAATCCATATGACTGGATAACCTTGTCAAAATGGATGTTCTAAGATCTGGATGATTGTTTACGTCCATAGATAGATCTCTTGAGCTTACATATCTTGTGCTCTTAGCCTTGAACAATGAAATCATCAGGTTGCTGCATAAAGATGGTCTCCTTAAGACTTCCATTAAGGAAAGTTGTGTTGACGTCCATCTACCAAATTTCATAATCCATATGAGCAGATCTGGCCAAGAGAATCCAGATCGACTTAAGCATGGCTACTAGGGAAAAGGTCTCCTCATATTGGATACCCTTTTTCTGAGTATACCCTTTGGCCACAAGCCTAGCCCTGAAGGTCTCAACCCTCCCATCAGATCCTCTCTTTTTCTTATAGACCCATTTGTACCCAATAGGTCGAAACCTATCAGGAAGGTCTACTAGCTCCCATACTTAATTTGAGTCCATAGAAACCATATCTGCAATCATCGCTCTCTGCCAAGAATCTGCATCTTTATCCAGTAGAGCGTCATTATAGCTAACTGGGTCTGGCCCGTGAGTGGTAAGGATAAATTCCAAAGACTCTCCCAAGCCCACGTACCTCTTGGGCTATCTGACAACCCTCCCACTACGACGAGGTGCAGCCTGTGTAGATGCATCATCTGTGATAGTGCGTGTAATACTCTGTGGTGTATCATTCTATACTGGTGCATCTGGAATACTCGATTGACCACCCCTGAGCTCCTCTAATATAATCTTGCTACCGGGCTTGTGATATAAAATATAATACTCGTCAAGAAATCTAGCATTGGTGTTCATCACCACCTTCTAATCCTGAGAACTATAAAATTGATCACCTTTCATTCCTCTGGGATAGCCTACAAATAGCATAACCTCTGACCTCGTATCTAGCTTGGCTGCATCTGCCTTAAGCACATGTGCTGGGCAACCCCAAATCCTGAGATGTCTCAGACTCGACTTACTCCCAGTCTACAACTCTACATGGGTCGTAGGCAAAGTCTTAGATGGTACGAGGTTGAGGATATAAGCTGTTATCTTCAAGGCATTATTAGGTTTGAATACTAAAGCTATGCTTATATTAAACTTTTTCTCATTTAATATATCGATTTAATGTTTTGGTTTATATGTTGTGCATATTTAGTCCATTTATATTATGTATTTAGATGATGAGGTGTTTGGTGTAACACAGTAGATCTCATCATTAGTTAAAAGACATAATATATAAATGAGGTTAGCAATCGAAACAGCTTTGGACATGCTGTCGGTTTAGGTTATTATGTGATTTAGATAATTGGTTTGTCTAAACTAATTGAATCATATAGATATACCCGGGGGTATTGAACTTGAACATTTAGAATGATTTGTCTTGTACTGATTTAATAGACAAATCGTTCTTAGTATTCTATCTCTTAATCCCTAGACTTGAGTGGCCACAAGGATTAGACTTAGTGTACTTTTATCTACCAATGGGTGAGGTAAATTGTGGCCAATAGTCTCGATGGGTTGGGTGCGCGTGTTTAGTTACTTGGTGTGCTGCTGCTTATCGAAAGGAAACCATGTACCGGTGCATCCAGGGTGACAGTGCTCCTGAGATGAGCTCGTAATGTTTATTATACTAAACCCAACCGATGGGCTTATGTCCGGCATAGTAAAAAGGTCGAGTGGTACTAGTCTCGAAATTAAAGAAGTTAATAAATTAATTTATCAGTAAAATAATAAATTAAGGAGCACTATATCTTTGATGTGGGGAGATTAAGAATAAATTAATTTAGTTGTTCCGGAAGCAATTCTGGTGTAGGATGGTAGTGCCAAAATTAATCCGTAAGTGGTATAATTAATTTTGTAATGGGTTAGTTGAATAAGTATAATTAATTAATTAATTAATTATTCCTAAGGGTTAATTAGGTAAGTAACAAAGTGAAATTATTTAATTAATTAATTAATTCTTAAGTTTCAATTAGAATTAGAAAATCCTAGAGATTAGGAAATCTAATTGGATTTGGATTATCGTATCAGATTAGTTACCTAATTGGATTTGGAAAATAATTAATTACCTAAACCCATTAGGAAGACCAATCCTAAACAAACTTGGGGTCTCTCTTGTAACTCTAGATATAGATAAGGGATTAGCAATTACATAACACACAACTCGTAAGTTTTCAAGACAAGAAAACAAGAGAGCGAAAATATTTTTTCTCCCTCTTAGAGTAATTTTTGGCGACTAGAATTTCTAGGCGGTGGCATTTGGTCAGGTTATTTTCCCGGTGACAGAGTTTGATTTTCCCGATGTTGGAGTAGAATACATAAGCTATGCTTGTATTGTACAATTTCCCATATTAATATATCGATTTGTGTTTCAATCATATCTTGTTGTGCATTAATCGTCGATTTATATTATGTAAGTAGATGATGAGGTGTCTGGTGTGACATAGTAGATCTCATCGTTGGTTGAAAGACATAATATATAAATGAGGTTCGTAACCGAGACAGTTTTGGACAAACTGTCGGTTTAGGTTAATATGTGATTCAGATAATTGGTTTGTCTAAACTAATTGAATTATATAGATATGCCCGGGGCATATTGAACTTGACCTTTAGGAATGATTTGTCTTGTACTGATTTAATAGACAAATCGATCCTTGTATTCTATCTCTAAATCACTAGACTCGAGTGGGCATGAGGATTAGACATAGTATACTTTGATCTGCCAACGGGTGAGGACAAATGTGGCCAATAGTCTCGGTGGGTTGGGTGCGCGTGTTTAGTTACTTGGCGTGCTGCTGCTTGTCGAAAGGAAACCATGTACCGGTGCATCCGGGGTGATGGTGCTCCCGAGATGAGCTCAAAATTTTTATTATATTAAACCCGGCCAGTGGACTTATGTCCGGTATAGTAAAAAGGTCGATTGGTACTAGTCTCGGAATTAAAGAAGTTAATTAATTAATTTATCAGTAAAGTAATTTTAATTAACGAGCACTATATCTTTGATGTGGGGAGATTAATGAATATAATTTAATTAAGTTGTTCTGGAAGCAATTATGGTGTAGGATGGTAGTGCCAAAATTAATCTGTTAGTGGTACAATTAATTTTGTAATGGGTTAATTGAATAGGTAGATTTAATTAATTAATTGGTTAATTATTCCTAAGGGTTAATTTAGTAATTAAAAAAGTGGAATTATTTAATTAATTCCTAAGGGTTAATTAAGTAATTAACAAAGTGGAATTATTTAATTAATTAATTAAGTCTTAAATTTCAATTGGAATTACGAAATCCCAGAGATTAGGAATCTAGTAGGATTTGGTTTATCCGATCAGATTGGTTACCTAATTGGATTTGGAAACTAATTCATTACCTAAACTCATTAGGAAGACCAATCCTAAAACAACTTGGGGTCTCTCTTGTAACTCTATAAACAGACAAGGGATTAGCCATTCAAGAAACACAATTAATCCACAAGATTTCCAGAGAGAGAAAATTCTAGAGAGAGAAAACGTTTCTCTCTCAAAGTCAAATTTTCAAGAAAGTGTGCGGCTGGTTTTTGGGTTTCTAGTGGCTGAAATTTTGGCCTTGGTTTATACCAGCTGCGCGTAGCTTTCTCTCTCTGCGGGCGATGCGTTTATAGTACGTGTCAGGTGCTGCGGCGCTAGAGTTTTCTAGCAGGTGGATTATGGTGATTGGTTGATCAATTGGCTTCTAGTTCGTTGCCCACACAACGTGAAGTCATAGTCTTGAGGCATACAAGAGAATCACCAGGAGCACGCTTCAAAGGTAACTTTCTAAGGTTCCGCTTTTAATTTGAAAATTTTGTTGCGTGGTAAATCGAGCAAGTGCAAACCCAGATCTTATGTGACAAATATTCTTTCACCCGGGCGGCAGCGCGTGGCTTTGAGACGATGCGTGAGGTGGTTGCTAAATTTTTCCGGCAACCCAGTTGTGTTGATTGCAGATCAATTGGTTGCTAGATCATTGCCCACACAACGTGCTGTTAGTTTTGAATACAGAAAAGCTATGGCTTATATCAAAAAAACTGATATCCACAGATGACATATCATTTTTTTCAGTATTAAATTGTTCCATTATATCATAGAACTAGATAACGGGGTGTGTGAAATGTTAGTTTTGAATACAGAAAAGCTATGGCTTATATCAAAAACTAATATCCACAGTTGACATATCATTTTGTTTCGGTATAAAATTGTTCCTTTATATCATAGAACTAGATAACGGGGTGTGGAAAGACACAGTAGATACCGTTATTGGTTAAAGTATTGATATATTAAAAGTATGCTCATAACCGAGATAGTCTGAACATACTATCGGTATAGGTTATCGTGTGGTTTGGAAATTAGTTTATCTAAACTAGTTTAAATCACATGGATATGCTAGGGCATATTGAGCAGGACCAGTTTGGATTGAATTGACTTATACTGATCGGCGTAGTCAATTCGGTCCTAGTATTCGGTCTCTCAATCCCGAGATTGGGACGGGCGTGAGAGTTGGATATCGTATGCTTTCATTTGCCAAAGAGTGCGGTCAAATGAGGCCTATACCTTAGTAGGTTGGGTATGCGGTGTTTAGCTTCTTACTTGCCGTTGCTAGTCGGAGGAATCCACGTACCGGTTCACCGGGTTGATGGTGCTCTAGAGATGAGCTCGTAAGGTCTATTATACTAAACCCGACCGGTGGACTTTACGTCCGGTATAATAAAAGGACGAGTGGTACTAGTCGGTGAATTAATTTGTCAGTAAATTAATAAACTGACGAGCACTGGATCTTTAATGTGGGGAGATAGAAGAAATTAGAATGGCGCGATGTAAAGTCATTTTCGAGCGGTAGATCCATAATTAGTCTGATAGTGGCACGACTAATTATGCATTTGACTAATCGAAAAGGTGAATTAATTAATCTAAAAGGTTTAATTAATGTTTAATCGACAAAGTGAATTAATAAATTAATTCTATTTGAATTAATTAATTGTAAGGGCTCGATTAAATTAAATTAACGAAGTGGGTTAAGAAATTAATTCGAATGGGTCGATTGCAGTTGATTAGTCGGGAAAGACTTAGCGGTCAACGAAAGTCAAATTAAAAGGCCCAACTCGAGAGCCCATTAGGTCTCCATTAGAGCTTCTATAAATAGAAAACTTGAAGCCCAAGAAACACAAGGAAATCTTGCAAGACAAGCCTTGCCCATTTTAGAGTAAGAAAGTTCTAGAGAGAGAACTTCTTCCCTTTGAAGTTTTCTTTCAAAAACGAACTAGATTTCTTGCTCTTCGAATTGGATTTTTCTCAAAGATTGAACCTTTCGCAGATTAAACACACAGCTCACCGGATTCTCACTTGTTTTTTTCCCGAATTGCAGCGAAAATCACTGGGTTAATTTTCTGGGCAGCCGCGGGTTTCTTGATCAGCAAGCAGTGATCTTCGGGTCTTTGAGCAGGCAGTTTTCAGTCTCTGCCACGTTCGTTTGATTCGAGCAGACCAGTGTTGATCTCTTTCTATGGATCGGTGATGCGCTGCTTCTTCTTGTCAGGATCACGACGGGGAAAAGGGCTGGACGCTAGTTGCTTCGTGGGTTTTCTTTTATTAGCGGCATCAGCAATTTTAAAGTTAGAGGCTGAGCAGTTTGTGGGTTTTGATCAGATTTTGAGATAGTATAGAATCCGATTTGAGTTATTTTCTTGTGGGCTAAGAAAGTAGACTTCGATAGATTATTGCCCACGCAATATTCGAAGTTTCTACGGCGTAATCTTTTGGATTTCTGTTGGAATTCGCTAAAAGATTGGATTTTTCTTATTACAAGGGACTTCACTACAAAAGGTATAATCTTTGAATATTCCGCTTTAATTAAAGATTGCATCTTTTGTGTCGATTTAATAAATTAAATAAGTATATGCCAAGATCCGTTCGTGGGTAAATGAATTTGAGCCTGAGCTTGGTCGAAAGCTTCCGATTCTGGAATGCATTGCACGAAAGTGAGGTTTTCGATTTAGCCTGGGCTTGTTCTGTTTTCCTTCAAATTGGTATCAGAGCGTTGGTTTCGGTCTTATACTTGTTTGATTTATTACACGGCTTTATTTTGGCATTATTATTTTTGTCGAAATGCTTAAACAGGTGGTTATTGGTTTCCTGGCTATTATGGTAGAAATCTATTTTTCATTCATAAACCCCGGAACATGTCCGGGCTCGTATTGTTTTTGAATGGAAATGTCTGTAATAGTAATAACCACGAGCTGGAAGCCGTGTAGGATTAGAAAAATCTTGTAGTAGGATTTGATCTAATCATGTCATCTTTAAATTCCTAAAAAAACGCCTTGTATATAGGAATTTATGTATTATGACGAAGACGTTAATTTGGATAACTTATATTCGCGGGTTTTGGTCTCTCGTAATTTTGGGTGATTCCTAATTACGTAGTAAACCGAGAAAACCCGGGCAAATTGAGAGGAATCCAAATAACAAGTGGGAGCGACATGACGAAACGTGTCACCTAGGCGTCAATCAATCAACGATAGAGAAGGCCATAATAGTCGGGAAATTTTATTTCTTTTAATTTCCCGTATTTATGACTTTTTATTGATTGTGTGATTTTCGTTTTATTTTGCATGAACGAAAACCAAACCAAAATGTTTTTAAAAGGTAAAGTGCAATTAACTAAGGTAGATTATTCGCATATCAAAACCTCAACGGTTTTATGGGTGCGAATATCCACAGTTAAGATATTGCATGTTAAAACGTAAAAATCCTCAAACATAAAAATCTACGTGGGAGCGTGTTGGTAAATATCCCCATGGCCTCCATTACTTGTTCATTGGTGATGTGGTTAAACTTGCGTGCTGGCTTAGACCTTCCTCCCTATCGGATGAGTTTTCAACCACAGATATCACCGTAATGAATTTCTAAAGGGATGACTATAGTGAGTTTAATTGGAGAAAGTTGCGACACCCTCACCCTCCTAGGCGCATTAGTATCCTAAGTAACAAACTTAGAAGTCACGTAATGGCATACACTTAGTGTATCGTTTTTAGTATTCCTCCCATCGAGGTTATGCTATTTTCGTGTACGGCTAAAATTATCAACTATTAATTTCATTGATCATAAGATTGTTGTTCAGATAATGAAATTAATGAACTTTGGTTCTTCTCGAACGAATGTGGGTTAGCGTAGACGTTCACCCATCGTGACCTGCGTTAATCTCGGTGTGAGAGATGTCGGTAGAAGATTATATTGGTTTTTTTAGGATTTTTAATATTTTTGAAAAAGTGTACTGAAACTTGAAATTATTTATTTTTCAGTTGATATGTCGTTCAACCCGCTAGCTATCATTTTGAATCAAAACAAACTCTCCGGTCCAAACTATATTGACTGGAAACGTAACCTGGACATTGTCCTTACCGCTGAGGGTTACAAGTACGTGCTTACTGAGGAGTGTCCCCCTAAGCCCAGAGATGATGCCACCCCTGAGCAGCGAGAGCCATATACGAGGTGGCAGAAGGCAGATGAGATGACCAGGTGCTACATCTTGGCTTCTATGCCAAGAGTACTGCAGCACCAACATCAGCAGATGACCTCAGCCTACGATATGATGCTCAACCTTTGGGAGATGTTTGGATATCAGGGCAGGGCAGCCAAGCAGTCAGCTATGAGGAAACTCATGAATGCTAAGACGGCTGAGGGCACTTCAGTGAGAGACCACGTGCTGGAAATGATTAGCTTTATCAATGAGATCGAGGTATTGGGAGGTGACATTGATGGGGAAACCCAGGTCGATATCATCCTTCAGAGCTTGCCTCCCAATTTTGAGCAGTTTCGGTTGAACTATAATATGAGGAATCGCTCATATTCACTTTCTGAGCTCATGACTGCATTGGTGTCTGCTGATAGCCTATTCGCAGAGAAGAAGCAAGCCTTGGCTGCTGTTGGTCCCTCAGGTTCCTCTGCAGAGCTCAAAGCTAGGAAGCAAGAGAGGAAGAGAGGCCGGAAAGCAGGAGCTGATCATGGACCCAAGGTGGGCATTGCTAAGAAGCAGAAGCCGAAAGGCAAATGTTTCAGGTGTGGCAAAGCAGGACATTAGAAGAAGGACTACCCAAAGCGTCGAGGTATGTGTAAATTTTCCCTGGTCACTGAGATGTGTTTAGCGGAGATTCCCACAGATACTTGGTGTGTGGATTCGGGAGCCACTGATCACGTTTGTAATTCTTTACAAGGGTTCCAAGTGACCCAGCTGCTTAGAGAGGGAGAGTTGTAGGTCTACCTTGGGGATACTACAAGAGTTTCTGTTGCTGCAGTGGGAGCTGTTTGTCTTTATTTTTCATACGCTACTTTATTGTTGAGAGATTGTCTTTATGTACCCAGTTTTCGTAAAAACTTAATTTCAGTTTCTAAACTTGTTTTGGATGGTTATAAGTGTGTTTTTTCTGATGGATCTATATTTATTAGAAAAGGCCAAAAACTTATATGTTCCGGTACATTGGTTGACAATTTGTTTTTAATTAAGACATACTCCCCAGTAATGCAAAACACAGAAACTAGTAGCTCATCACCGAATCATAATAAGAGAAAAGAGTCTTCCCCTTTGAATCAGACTTATCTTTGGCACCTGACACTAGGTCACATCAACCTTAGTAGGATTCAAAGGTTGGTCAATAGTGGGTCTTTGGACTTACTAGATATTGACAGCTATTCGACCTGTGAGTCCTGCTTGGAGGGTAAAATGACCAAGAGGCCTTTCAAGGCAAAGGGGTATAGGGCCAAGAAGGTTTTAGAGTTGATTCATTCTGACGTGTGTGGGCCTATGTCAGTTCAGGCTAGAGGTGGTTATGAGTATTTCATGACTTTCACGGATGATTACTCTAGATATGGATACATATACCTGATGCGTCACAAGTCTGAATGCTTTGGCAAGTTCAGAGAATTCAATGCAGACGTGGAGAACCATCTGGGTAAGAGTATCAAGGCCTTGCGATCTGATCGTGGTGGCGAATACCTCTCTAGTGAATTTAGATCCTATTTGTCAGAGGAGGGTAGTCAGGCCCAGTTATCTGCACCTGGCACACCCCAGCAGAATGGTGTAGCAGAGAGGAGGAACAAGACTCTTACGGATATGGTTAGATCGATGATGAGTGACAGTGAGTTGCCAATCTCATTTTGGGGTTATGCCTTGGAGACAGTATGTTTTATCCTCAACCTTGTGCCATCTAAGTCTGTCCCTTCAACCCCATCAGAGTTGTGGAATGGGCGAAAGCCTAGTCTGAGACATCTCAGAATATGGGGATGTCCAGCACATGTGCTCGAGGTAGATGCAGGCAAGTTAGAGGCAAGAACCAAGGCTATGCTGTTTATAGGCTACCCCAAAGGAACGAGAGTTGGTCTATTTTATAGTCCTCAGGATCAGAAGGTGGTGATCAGCACCAATGCCAGATTTCTTGAGGAGGACTATATTTTAGATCACAAGTCAAGCAACAAGGTAGTATTAGAAGAGCTTAGAAGTCAGTCCATTATTCCAGATGCACAAGTACAGGAAGACACACCACAAGAGACTGCACACACTATAACAGATGATGCTCTTGCATAGGCTGCACCTCATCGTAGTGGGAGGGTTGTGAGATAGCCTGAGAGGTACATGGGTTTGGGTGCGTCTTTGGACTTTATCCCTGGAGCTCATGAACCAGACCCAGTTAACTACAATGAGGCTCTCTAGGATAAAGATGCAGATTCTTGGTAGAGAGCAATGATAGCTGAGATGGGTTCTATGGACTCAAATCAAGTCTGGGAGCTGGTAGACCTTCCTGATGGGTTTAGGCCTATCGGGTACAAATGGGTCTACAAGCGAAATAGAGGATATGACGGGAGGGTTGAGACCTTCAAGGCTAGGCTTGTGGCGAAGGGGTATACTCAAAAAGATGGTATCGATTATGAGGAGACCTTTTTCCCGGTAGCTATGCTTAAGTCAATCCGGATTCTCTTGGCCATAGCTGCTCATATGGACAGTGTTTGGATGAGCAGTGTGTTTATCACAGGCATGATAGTGATACGGTGGTGTTCCTCGTACTTTACATAGATGATATCCTTCTTATTGGTAACAGTAAGAAGGTATTGTCAGACGTAAAGGCATGGCTGTTCAGGCAATTTTATATGAAGGATTTGGGAGAGGCTGGACATATCCTTGGGTTTAAGATTATTCAAGATCGTAGGAGACGTTCTCTGACTCTCTCTTAGGAATCCTATATAGACACGATTCTGGCCCGTTTTAAAATGCAGAACTCCAAGAAGGGTTCACTACCTTTCAGGCATGAGGTGCATCTAAGGAGCAGTGTCCTAAGACTGCTAAGGAGATAATGCCATGAAGGCGGTACCCTATGCTTCTCCAGTGGGTAGCCTCATGTATGCTATGTTGTGCACTAGGCCTGATATCTGTTTTGCCATTGGCATGGTTAGCAGATATCAGAGTAACCCTTGGAAGGCTCACTGGGAGGCAGTAAAACGCATTCTCAAGTAATTACGCAGGACGAGAGATTATGTCCTAGTTTATTAAGCGCAGGAGCTTGTACCATTGGGATATACAGATTCGGACTTTTAAGGTGATTTGGACAAGAGTAAGTCTACCTCTGGGTTTGTGTTTACTCTAGGAGGTGGAGCCATAGTATGGCGGAGTGTCCAGCAGAAATGCATGGCGGACTCCACCATGGAGGCTGAGTACGTTGCCGCATCAGAGGTAGCGAAATAGGTTGTATGGCTCCTGAGCTTCCTGATGGACTTAGATGTGGTTCCTGAGTTGCCTAGGTCTATCACAGTCTTTTGTGATAACAATGGTGCAGTTGCTAACTCGAGGGAACCACGAGCCCACAAGGCGAGTAAACACATAGAGCGCAAGTACCACCTGATACGAGAGATCGTAAAGAGGGGAGACGTGATTGTGGCCAAGATAGCATTAGATGACAACCTTGCAGATCCTTTCACCAAGCCATTGACCCCAAAGGTCTTTGAGAGACATATGGAGGGAATGGGAGTCAGATTCTTGAGGGAGCCATGTAAGTGAGCTTAAAGGTGTTCTGGAGATTTCATTATGACAGCAGTGTAATAGTGGGTTGGACAGTTTTTATACTTCTTAGCATAGCTTTGAGTATTAGTGGGAGATTGTTAGTTTTGAATAAAGAAAAGCTATGGCTTGTATCAAAAACTAATATCCACAGTTGACATATCATGTTGTTTTGGTATAAATTTGTTCCTTTATATCATAGAACTAGATAACGGGGTGAGGAAAGACACAGTAGATACCGTTATTGGTTAAAGTATTGATATATTAAAAGTATGCTCGTAACCAAGATAGTCTAAACATACTATCGGTATAGGTTATCGTGTGGTTTGGGAACTAGTTTATCTAAACTAGTTTAAATCACACGGATAAGCCCGGGGCATACTGTGCACGACCAGTTTGGATAGAATTGACTTATACTGATCGGCGTAGTCAATTCGGTCCTAGTATTTGGTCTATCAATCCCGAGACTG
This sequence comes from Knoxia roxburghii, assembly GCA_030378225.1. Classification (NCBI taxonomy): domain Eukaryota; kingdom Viridiplantae; phylum Streptophyta; class Magnoliopsida; order Gentianales; family Rubiaceae; genus Knoxia; species Knoxia roxburghii. The sequence continues at coordinate 33,792,296 of CM059415.1, read as the reverse complement.
GGACGGGCGTGAGAGTTGGATATCGTATGCTTTGATTTGCCAAAAGTACGGTCAATTGAGGCCTATACCTCGGTGGGTTGGGTATGCGGTGTTTAGCTTCTTACGTACCGTTGCTAGCCAGAGAAATTCACGTACCAGTTCGCCGGGTTGATGGTGCTCCCGAGATGAGCTCGTAAGGTCTATTATACTAAACCCGGCCGGTGGACTTTACGTCTGGTATAATAAAAGGATGAGTGGTACTAATCTCGGATACCAAGAAGTCGGTGAATTAATTTGTCAGTAAATTAATAAACCGAAGAGCGCTAGATCTTTAATGTGGGGAGATAAAAGAAAATATAATGGCGCGATGTAAAGTCATTTTCGAGCAGTAGTTCCATAATTAGTCCGATAATTAGTCCGATAGTTTATTTCAAAATCTTAAATTTAAACTTATTGGATAAAATTCTAAATTAATCCTATCATTATCTAATAAGATTATTTAATTAAAATCTTATTAAATAAAATTCAGAAAATTGGTATCAGAGCATTGGTTTCGGTCTTATACTTGTTTGATTTATTACACGGCTTTATTTTGGCATTATTATTTTTGTCGAAATGCTTAAACAGGTAGTTATTGGTTTACCGGCTATTATGGTAGAAATTTATTTTTCATTCATAAACCTCGGGACATGTCCGGGCTCGTATTGTTTTTGAATGGAAATGTCTGTAATAGTAATAACCACGAGTTGGAAGCCGTGCAGGATTAGAAAAATCTTGTAGTAGGATTTGATCTAATAATGTCGTCTTTAAATTCCTAGAAAAATGCCTTGTATATAGGAATTTTTGTATTATGACGAAGATGTTATTTTGGATAACTTATATTCGTGGGTTTTGGTTTCTCGTAATTTTGGGTAATTCCTAATTAGGTAGTAAACTGAGAAAACTCGGGCGAATCGAGAGGAATCCAAATAATGAGTGAGAGCGACATGAGTGAACGTGTCACCGAGGCGTCAAGGAATCAACGATAGAGAAGGCCATAATAGTCGAGAAATTTTATTTCTTTTAATTTCCCGTATTTATGACTTTTCGTTGATTGTGTGATTTTCGTTTTACTTTGTATGAACGAAAACCAAACCAAAATGTTTTTAAAATGTAAAGTGCAATTAACTAAGGTAGATTATTCGCATATTAAAACTCCAATGGTTTTATGGGTGCGAATATCCATAGTTAAGATATTGCATGTTAAAACGTAAAAATCCTCAAACTTAAAAATCTACGTGGGAGCGGGTTGATAAATATCCCCATGGCCTCCATTACGGGTTCATTGGTGATGTGGTTAAACTTGCGTGCTGGCTTAGACCTTCCTCCCTATCGGATGAGTTTTCAACCACAGATATCACCGGAATGAATTTCTAAAGGGATGACTATAGTGAGTTTAATTGGAGAAAGTTGCGTTACCCTCGCCATCCGAGGCGTATTAGTATCCTAAGTAACAAACTTAGAAGTCACGTAATGGCATACACTTAGTGTACCATTTTTAGTATTCCTCCCATCGAGGTTATGCTATTTTCGTGTACGGCTAAAATTATCCACTATTAATTTCATTGATCATAAGATCATTGGTCAGATAATGAAATTAATGAACTTTGGTTATTCTCGAACGAATATGGGTTAACGTAGACGTTCACCCACTGTGACCTGTGTTAATCTTGGTGTGAGAGATGTCGGTAGAAGATTATATTGTTTTTTTGAGGATTTTCAATATTTTCGAAAAAGTAAACTGAAACTTGACTGTTTATTTTTCAGTTGATATGTCGTTCAACCCGCTAGCTGTCATTTTGAATCAAAACAAACTCTCCGGTCCAAACTATATTGACTGGAAACGTAACCTGGACATTGTCCTTATAGCTGAGGGTTACAAGTACGTGCTTACTGAGGAGTGTCCCCTTAAGTCCAGAGATGATGCCACCCCTGAGTAGCGAGAGCCATATAAGAGGTGGAAGAAAGCTGATGAGATGACCAGGTGTTACATCTTGGCTTCTATGTCAAGTGTACTGCAGCACCAGTAACAGTAGATGACCTCAGCCTACGATATGATGCTCAACCTCAGGGAGATGTTTGGACATCAGGGCAGGGCAGCCAAGCAGTCAGCTATGAGGAAAGTCATGAATGCTAAGATGGCTGAGGGCACTTCAGTGAGAGACCACGTTCTGGAAATGATTAGCTGTATCAATGAGATTGAGGTATTGGGAGGTGACATAGATGGGGAAACCTGTTGGGAATTGTTTAGGTGATTAATCCAATTAAACAGCAGAATCCTAAACACTAAGGATCGGGTCTTACCCTTGAAGCGTAATCGGTTGCGCACGTCGCCTGGCTCCTCTGAGAAGATGGCGTTTTGTTTTCTCCAAAATCCTTCCTCGAAGGATCCTCTACTCTCAAGCACGAAAGTCTTCGCAGATTGGTGCTAGCCGATCTCGCCTACCCAGAGAATTGGGAAAATCTGTTTATTTTGGTTTGTAGAGAATTAATTTCCAAAATCAGTATTGTAATTATCCAAATATAACTTAACTAATTTTGGTCATATTCCAAACTAGTATTATTACCAAATATTACTTTACTGATTCCAAATCAGTATTTAAATAATATTTACTGATTCCAAATCAGCATTAAATAACACTTTAATGATTTGGGTTATACACCAAGCCCATGGATCAACCCATGACCCATGCATCAGGCTGATGGGTCAAGAACTTCAATTGCAATTAAGTCCCTTGATTTATCAGCACATCCCAATTGTTTCCAGGTAATTAATTAACTATTAATTAATACCACAGAACTTTCCAATAATATTTAATTAAACCATTTAATTAAATCTTATTTATTTCAGTATAACAATTATACTTATTGTAGGCAAGAATCCTTATTCTGCATCATTGAACTTTCTTATGTGCGATCCTGTAGGCCCATTCCAAATTGGTAACGGATAACTCAATCTCATTGATTAATCCATAAGTCATTAGTGGTCTCTAGCAAGACATAATGACTACCCAATTCAGAATGGAGGGTCGAATGGAGATTCAACACATCCTTTCCGAGCAAACTGCGTACGATCCTCTACATCGATATCCAGTTTAGCATAAGGCATGGAACCATCATCCTTATGTAGCTAAACGTTTACTTGATCTCTTAGTGACACAGAATCCATCAAGCAAATGATATCGTTATCATTCCTTGGGCATGGCTATGCATTTTTCAGTCCACTATCAAGTGGCCAAGATATCATCTCTCACTTAAGAGAGATTTGTAGTCTCATCACTTCACCTACATACCTTAGCGTGTCTCATAGTGTACCCAATCATACCCGTACTTGGCAACCTGTTACGGCCCCGTTAGGCGTATGTCAAAGCACACTACAATTCACCTAAGACCATGTAGTGATTTCTGGTCTAAGGATCCTAGTACCAGTACTACTCAAAAGAATCACCCATGATCTAATTAGTCCATGGAGTGTTTCTTTTGGCGGATTGATTTCATGAATTTAAATATGCACAAGGATATTACTATCCTGAAATTAACTCATTTGATAAACAATCAATCAAGCGACAAATATCTTATTTACATAAATACCCTCAAAGTATATTTACATAAATAGCCCTCATTAGGGCACATTCACCAACAATCTCCCACTTGCCCGATGAAAGGCTATGTCCTAAACTGTTTAAGACCAAGCTCTATTACATGTCTATCAAACTTTGACTGTGGTAGAACTTTTGTGAGAGGATCTGCTATATTGTCGTCTGACCCTATTTTGCACACTTTCACATCTCCTCGATCAATGATCTCTCGGATGAGGTGAAACCTTCTGAGTATGTGTTTGGTTTTCTGGTGTGACCGAGGCTCCTTAGCTTGTGCGATGGCCCCGTTATTGTCACAGAAAAGTTCTATCGGATCTTGGATACTCGATATCACTCCGATGTCTGACACGAACTTTCTCAGCCAAACAGCTTCATTTGCAGCATCTGATGCAGCAATGTACTCAGACTCTGTTGTAGAATCGGCTATTGTATCTTGCTTTGAGCTTTCCCAACTTATTGCACCGCCATTCAGACTAAACACATAGCCTGATTGTGACTTCATGTCATCTTGATCTATTTGGAAAACAGCATCAGTGTAACCTTGTACAATGAGTTGTTCTTGTCCTCCATACACTAGTATTAATCCTTTAGTTCTTCGTAAGTACTTCAGGATTGCTTTGACTGCAGTCCAATGTTCCATCCCTGGATCTTGTTGGTATCTGCTAGTCATGCTAAGTTCATGTGCAACATCCGGATGGGTACACAACATGGCATACATGATAGATCCTATTGCCGAAGCATATGGGACTCTACTCATTGTATCCCTCTCCTTTCTTGTTGAAGGACCTTGGTTTTTCTTCAAGAGAAGGCCATGTCTAAATGGTACCTTACCATTTTTTGAGTTAGACATATTGAATCTTTTCAATATCTTATCTATGTACCCTTCTTGACTTAGTCCCAGAAGCCTTTTAGACCTATCTCTATAGATCTTGATACCTAGTATCGTCTCAGCTTCTCCTAAGTCTTTCATAGAAAATACACTTCCCAACCATTGTTTGATGTCTTTCATCAAGGGAATGTCATTTCCTATGAGCAGGATGTCGTCCACATATAGGACAAGGAAAACATTCTTGCTCCCACTAACTTTCTTGTAAACACAAGGCTCATCTTCGTTCTTGATGAATCCGTAACCTTTTACTTCCTCAACAAAACGAAGATTCCAACTTCGAGATGCTTGCTTTAGTCCATAGATAGACCTCTGAAGCTTACATACTCGATTAGGATGCTTTTGATCGATGTATCCCTCGGGTTGTTTCATATAAACATCCTCGAGTAGGTTTTCATTCAGGAAAGCCGTCTTAACATCCATCTGCCATAGCTCATAGTCAAAATATGCTGCTATGGCAAGCATTGTCCTAATGGACTTGAGCATCACGACAGGGGAGAAGGTTTCATCATAGACTATACCATGAGTCTGTCTGAAACCTTTAGCCACTAATCGTGCCTTGAAGATCCCGCCAGGTTTTAACTTGAAAATCCACTTGCAATCGACAACTTTTGCCTGAACAGGAGGGTCAATCAAAGTCCACACTTTATTGTCCCTCATGGATTGCATTTCAGATTCCATTACTTCTAGCCATTTACAGGAATCTGGACTTTCAATACCTGTTTGTAGTTCGCGGGCTCATTATAGTCCACCAAGATCAAATCTTGATCGTCAGTCACGAGAAATCCGTATCTCTCGGGTTGGTGACGAGATCTACCAGATCTTCTAGGTTCTTGTGTTGTTGACTCAGGTTGCTCATCTTCATGAGTTTCCATGTCAACTTCCATCTGAGTTTCTGTAGATCGTTCTACATTCTCTTGTGGTTCTTGAACTTCTCCGAGTTCTATTCTACTCCCACTATCTTTCTTGTATAGAAATTCTTTCTCTAAGAAAGTAGCTCCTCGAGCAACGAACACTTTGTTCTCAGTTGGGTTGTAGAATTGATATCCTTTGGTTTCTTTAGGATATCCCCCAAATAGGCATTTTTCAGTTTTGGGTTCAAGCTTATTACTTTGTAAACGCTTTACATGAGCTTGACAACCCCAAACTCGTAGATAGGACATATAGGGCTTCCGACACATCCATATCTCATATGGAGTCTTATCTACTGCCTTAGATGGAATACGATTCAATAAGTATGCAGCAGAAAGGAGAGCATAACCCCAAAAGGATGTAGGGAGAGTTGCTAGGCCCATCATTGATCGAACCATATCTAATAAGGTCCTATTTCTCCTTTCGGATACACCATTCCATTGAGGTGTTCTCGGTGGAGTCAGCTGTGAAACAATTCCACACTGTTTTAGATAGCCATCGAACTCATCACTAAGGTATTCACCTCCCCGATCGGAGCGAATAGCCTTAATCCTTCTATCCAACTGATTCTCTACTTCATTTTTTAAACTCTTTGAACCTTTCAAAGGTTTCACTTTTGTACCTCATGAAGTAGACATAACCATATCTACTATAGGCATCAGCAAAAGTGACGAAGTATTCAATTCCACCTCTGGCTTGTGTGCTCATTGGTCCACATACATCCGTATGTATTAGGGCCAATAGCTCACTTGTTCTTTCACCTTTCTTGTTGAAAGGACTCTTTGTCATTTTGCCTTGCAAGCAGGGTTCGCAGGTATCATACGATTCAAAATCAAATGAACCAAGCACTCCATCCTTGTGAAGCTTTTGAACCCGCTTTTCATTTGCATGGCCTAATCGACAATGCCAAAGGTATGTTGGACTTAAATCATTTTTAGATGATTTAGTTTTCTTTTCTATGTTATAGACTGGTTTTTCTTGGGTCAAATCCAAGACATACAGACCGTTACACATATTTGCAACTCTGTATAAAATATCATTTCGATATAAAGATAACGAATTATTCTCTATAATAAATCGAAAACCTTTATTATCTAAACTTGAAACTGAAATAATATTTCTGCTCAAAGTAGGTACATAATAACAATTTTAAAGTTCGATATTTAAACCAGAAGGTAAAGACAGAGTGTAATCTCTAACTTCAACAGCAGCAACTTTTGCCCCGTTGCCCACTCGGAGATCTACTTCACCTTTCTTTGTTATCCTTTTATTTCTGAGTCCTTGCACATTAGTACAAATGTGAGCCCCACAACCAGTATCTAATACCCATGAGGAGGACATAGAAAGATTTATTTCTATAACAAAGATACCTGAAGCTTGTTCACGAAACATTTCCGTCAGTGACTTATAAATTTAGAACGCTTCCAAATTCATGAACTGCTTTTGAAGCTCGCCTGTCATAGACGTGAGCATCAAGCATGTCACATCATCGGAGTCGCTTTTCAGCTTATCCCAGGCTCGTTGAATAGTTTCCAAAGCATTTTGTGGTGGTTCAGGTAAAGCGGTCTCTAAGACATGTAGCTTCCTTTCTTGTTTGAGAACTATTCTCAAGTTTCTTTCCCAATCTAAGAAGTTTGGTCCAACCAATTTATCTTTATCCAATATACTTCTTAGAGTAAAGATAACATTTGTGCTAGATGATGCCATTTCTACAGAGAGTAAATGCAAAATATTAGAATGAGTTTTTGAAAAATGTTTTCCACAATAGCCAAAATTGAAATCCCTAACAATTTTGTGTTGGTGCTAGATTGTGGGCCAAAAATCCACAAAGTGTCAACCCCAGTCTTGCTTTGGCAAGTATCGTAGGGATCGGGCTCTTTTGGTAGGCAACGTTCAAATCACATTCCATGTAATCTAACACTTTCCAATTGTACCATGCAACTTTTCGGCGATAGGACGAACATTCCAAATGTTTGACACCATCCTATCTTTGCAAAATTAATCCCTAGTCAACTTATCGGGTCAAGCTAGGATTAATTTTCCCAAGTTAAACCATCCCTCAAGGCATCACATCAATAGACACCCACACAGTTTTTTCATAACAAGTGGTAGTGATAAAGTTGAGCATCTAATACCCAAACAGTTTTTCCATTCATTAATGGTAGTGATAAAGTTGGGCACTATTATGTAACAACCCGCCGCATGAAGAAAACCTGAGGCCCTTGGGCTCTCCAAGTCCATCAGACGTTCGACACTCAAGCGGGCCCTTAAGTATGGAAGCAAAATCTTGGGTTTTTGGGATTTAAGTTTGATCGGCTTAACATGCATTTTTCGTTTATCATTCATTCGCATAAATAAAAGAATGAAATAAAGCGATGAACTGGACTCTAGTCTATTACAGGGCCTTTTAAAATCTTCATGTTGGGCCTCCGCTCCTGGGCTCCACCATGGACTCCTCTTGGAACCTCCTTTTGGGCCTAACTATTACATGATGATTTTATAGGCACGCAGGCCCAAATTCAAAATTGGCTCGCAGGCCCCAACTTTTAAAACGTTAAAATTAAAAGCCCAATTCATGCTTTGAAACACATAAAATGCATATGCTCATACAAGCCGGTTTTAATTTAAGCCGATTAATTTTAAGGATTGTGTAACTATTACAGAATTAAAATTGATCGTGTCATGATCAATTTTAATCAATCCTTCTGTTCATTTTACATTTATCCAAAATGATGCATGAACATGCTTGCATTATTATGATGCTTCAAATAAAATTTAAACAATTTAAATAAGCATCAAAATTAAAATAAAAAATAAATAAATAACAGTTCAAAATTTAAACAAATTAATTAATCTAATTAATTAATTATTTATTTATCTTTTCTAATTATCCTAATCTAATTAAGATAATGTTTAAAATTTAAATTTAAACAATTCTAATTATCCTAATCTAATTAAGATAGTTTATTTCAAAATCTTAAATTTAAACTTATAGGATAAAATTCTAAATTAATCCTATCATTATCTAATAAGATTATTTAATTAAAATCTTATTAAATAAAATTCAGAAAATTGGTATCAGAGCGTTGGATTCGGTCTTATACTTGTTTGATTTATTACAAGACTTTATTTTGGTATTATTATTTTTGTCGAAATGCTTAAACAGGTAGTTATTGGTTTCCCGGCTATTATGATAGAAATTTATTTTTCATTCATAAACCTCGGCACATGTCCGGGCTCGTATTGTTTTTGAATGGAAATGTCTGTAATAGTAATAACCACGAGCTGGAAGCCGTGCAGGATTAGAAAAATCTTGTAGTAGGATTTGATCTAATCATGTCGTCTTTAAATTCCTAGAAAAATAACTTGTATATAGGAATTTATGTATTATGACGATGAAGTTATTTTGGATAACTTATATTCGCGGGTTTTGGTTTCTCGTAATTTTGGGTGATTCCTAATTACGTAGTAAACTGAGAAAACTCGGGCGACTCGAGAGGAATCCAAATAACGAGTGGGAGCGACATGACAGAACGTGTCACCGAGGCGTCAAGGAATCAACGATACAGAAGGTCATAATAGTCGAGAAATTTTATTTCTTTTAATTTCCCGTATTTATGACTTTTCGTTGATTGTGTGATTTTGGTTTTATTTTGCATGAACGAAAACCAAACCAAAATGTTTTTAAACTGTAAAGTGCAATTAACTAAGGTAGATTATTCGCATTTTAAAAGTCTAACGGTTTTATGGGTGCGAATATCCATAGTTAAGATATTGCATGTTAAAACGTAAAAATCCTCAAACTTAAAAATCTAAGTGGGAGCGGGTTGGTAAATATCCCCATGGCCTCCATTACGGGTTCATTGGTGATGTGGTTAAACTTACGTGCTGGCTTAGACCTTCCTCCCTATCGGATGAGTTTTCAACCACAGATATCACAGGAATGAATTTCTAAATGGATGACTATAATGAGTTTATTTGGAGAAAGTTGCGACACCCTGGCCATCCGAGGCGCATTAGTATCCTAAGTAACAAACTTAGAAGTCACGTAATGGCATACACTTAGTGTACCGTTTTTAGTATTCCTCCCATCGAGGTTATGCTATTTCGTGTACGGCTAAAATTATTGACTAATAATTTCATTGATCATAAGATCATTGGTCAGATAATGAAATTAATGAACTTTGGTTATTCTCGAACGAATATGGGTTAGCATCGACGTGTGAGAGATGTCGGTAGAAGATTATATTGTTTTTTTGAGGATTTTCAATATTTTCGAAAAAGTAAACTGAAACTTGACTTTTTATTTTTCAGTTGATATGTCGTTCAACCCGCTAGCTGTCATTTTGAATCAAAAAAAAACTCTCCGGTCCAAACTATATTGACTGGAAACGTAACCTGGACATTGTCCTTACAGCTGAGGGTTACAAGTACGTGCTTACTGAGGAGTGTCCCCCTAAGCCCAGAGATGATGCCACCCCTGAGTAGCGAGAGCCATATAAGAGGTGGCAGAAGGCTGATGAGATGACCAGGTGCTACATCTTAGCTTCTATGTCAAGTGCACTGCAGCACCAGTATCAGCAGATGACCTCAGCCTACGGTATGATGCTCAATATTAGGGAGATGTTTGGACATCAGGGCAGGGCAGCCAAGCAATCAGCTATGAGGAAACTCATGAATGCTAAGATGGCTGAGGGCACTTCAGTGAGAGACCACGTTCTAGAAATGATTAGTTGTATCAATGAGATTGAGGTATTGGAAGGTGACATAGATAGGGAAACCTGTTGGGAATTGTTTAGGTGTTTAATCAGATTAAACAGCGGAATCCTAAACACTAAGGATCGGGTCTTACCCTTGAAGCGTAATCGGTTGCGCATGTCGCCTGGCTCCTCTGAGAAGATGGCGTTTTGTTGTCTCCAAAATCCTTCCTCGAAGGATCCTCTACTCTCAAGCACGAAAGTCTTCGCAGATTGGTGCTAGCCGATCTTGCCTACCCAGAGAATTGGGAAAATCTGTGTATTTTGGTTTGATGAGAATTATTCCAAAATCCCATTCCCTACAATTATATCCCAAGGATATTTGTAGAGAATTAATTTCCAAAATCAGTATTGTAATTATCCAATTATAACTTAACTAATTTTGGTCATATTCCAAATCAGTATTATTACCAAATATTATTTTACTGATTCCAAATTAGTATTTAAATAATATTTACTGATTCTAAATCAGCATTAAATAACACTTTAATGATTTGGGTTATACACCAAGCCCATGGATCAACCCATGACCCATGGATCAGGCTGATGGGTCAAGAACTTCAATTGCAATTAAGTCCCTTGATTTATCAGCCCATCCCAATTGTTCCCAGGTAATTAATTAACTATTAATTAATACCACAGAACTTTCCAATAATATTTAATTAAACCATTTAATTAAATCTTATTTATTTAAGTATAAAAATTATACTTATTGTAGGCAAGAATCCTTATTCTGCATCATTGAACTTTCTTATGTGCGATCCTGTAGGCCCATTCCAAATTGGCAACGGATAACCCAATCTCATTGATTAATCCATAAGCCATTAGTGGTCTCTAGCAAGACATAATGACTACCCAATTAAGAATTGAGGGTCGAATAGAGATTCAACACAACCTTTCCGAGCAAACTGCGTATGATCCTCTACATCGATATCCAGTTTAGCATAAGGCATGGAACCATCATCCTTATGTAGCTAAACGTTTACTTGATCTCTTAGTGACACCGAATCCTTCAAGAAAATGATATCCTTATCATTCCTTGGGCATGGCCATGCACTTTTCAGTTCACTATCAAGTGGCCAAGATATCATCTCTCACTTAAGAGAGATTTGTAGTCCCATCACTTCACCTACATACCTTAGCGTGTCTCATAGTGTACCCAATCATACCCGTACTTGACAACCTGTTATGGCCCCGTTAGGCGTATGTCAAAGCACACTATAATTCACCTAAGACCATGTAGTGATTTCTGGTCTAAGGATCCTAGTACCAGTACTACTCAAAAGAATCACTCATGATCTAATTAGTCCATAGAGTGTTTCTTTTGGCGGATCGATTTCATGAATTTAAATATGCACAAGGATATTACTATCATGAAATTAACTCATTTGATAAACAATCAATCAAGCGACAAATATCTTATTTACATAAATACCCTCAAAGTATATTTACATAAATAGCCCTCATTAGGGCACATTCACCAACAAAACCCAGGTCGATATCATCCTTCAGTGTTTGCCTCCCAATTTTGAGCAGTTTCGGTTGAACTATAATATGAGAAATCTCTCATATTCACTTTTCGAGCTCATGACTGCATTGGTGTCTGCTGAGAGCCTATTCGCAGAGAAGAAGCAACCCTTTGCTACTGTTGGTCCCTCTGCTGGGCCCAAAGCCAGGAAGCAAAAGAGGAAGAGAGGCCAGAAAAAATGAGCTGATCATGGACCCAAGGCATGTATTGCCAAGAAGCAAAAGCCGAAAAGCAAATGTTTCAGGTGTGGCAAAGCAGGACATTAGAAAAAGGACTACCCAAATCCTCGAGGTATGTGTAAATTTTCCCTGGACACTGAGACGTGTTCAGCGGCGATTCCCACAGATACTTGGTGTGTGGATTCAGGAGCCACTGATCACGTTTGTAATTCTTTGCAGGGGTTCCAAGTTACCCGGCTGCTTAGAGAGGGAGAGTTGCGGGTCTACCTTGGGGATACTACCAGAGTTTCTGTTGTTGTAGTGGGAGCTGTTTGTCTTTATTTTTTAGACTCTACTTTATTGTTGAGAGATTGTCTTTATGTATCCAGTTTTCGTTGTTTTGGATGGTTATAAGTGTGTTTTTTCTGATGGATCTATATTTATTAGAAAATGCCAGAAACTTATATGTTCCGGTACATTGGTTGACAATTTGTTTTTAATTAAGACATACTCCCCAGTAATGAAAAATACTGAAACTAGTAGCTCATCACTGAATCATAATAAAAGAAAAGAGTCATCCCCTTTGAATCAGACTTATCTTTGGCACCTGAGACTAGGTCACATCAACCTTAATAGGATTCAAAGGTTGGTCAATAGTGGGTCTTTGGACTTACTAGATATTGACAGCTATTCGACCTGTGAGTCCTGCTTGGAGGGTAAAATGACCAAAAGGCCATTCACGGCAAAGGGGTATAGGGCCAAGGAGGTTTTAGAGTTGATTCATTCTGACGTGTGTGGGCCTATGTCAGTTCAGGCAAGAGGTGGTTATGAGTATTTCATGACTTTCACGGATGATTACTCTAGATATGGATACAGATACCTGATGCGCCACAAGTCTGAATGCTTTGGCAAGTTCAGAGAATTCAAGGCAGAGGTGGAGAACCATCTGGGTAAGAGTATCAAGGCCTTGCGATCTAATCACGGTGGCGAATACCTCTCTAGTGAATTTAGATCCTATTTGTCAGAGGAGGGTATTCAGACCCAGTTGTCTACACCTGGCACACCCCAGCAGAATGGTGTAGCAGAGAGGAGGAACAAGACTCTTATAGATATGGTTAGATCGATGATGAGTTACAGTGAGTTGCCTATCTCATTTTGGGGTTATGCCTCGGAGACAACATGTTTTATTGTAAACCTTGTGCCATCTAAGTCTGTGCCTTCGACCCCATCAGAGTTGTGAAATGGACGAAAACCTAGTCTGAGATATCTTAGAATATGGGGTTGTCCAACACATGTGCTCGAGGCAGATGCAGGCAAGTTAGAGGCACAAACCAAGGATATGCTGTTTATACGCTACCCCAAAGAAATGAGAGGTGGTCTATTTTATAGTCCTCAGGATCAGAAGGTGGTGATCAGCACCAATGCCAGATTTCTTGAGGAGGACTATATTTTAGATCACAAGTCAAGCAGCAAGGTAGTATTGGAAGAGCTTAGAAGTCAGTCCATTATTCCAGATGCACAAGTACAGGAGGACACACCACAAGAGACTGCACACACTATCACAGATGATGCTCTTACACAGGCTGTGCCTCATCGTAGTAGGAGGGCTGTGAGACAGCTCGAGAGGTACATGGGTTTGGGTGAGTCTTTGGACTTTATCCCTGGTGCTCATGAACCAGACCCAGTTAACTACAATGAGGCTCTCCAGGATAAAGATGTAGATTCTTGGCAAAGAACAATGATAGCTGAGATGGTTCTATGGACTCAAATCAAGTCTGGGAGCTGGTAGACCATCCTGATGGGTTTAGGCCTATTGGGTGCAAATAGGTCTACAAGCGAAAGAGAGGATCTGACGGGAGAGTTGAGACCTTCAAGGCTAGGCTTGTGGCGAAGGGGAATACTCAAAAAGAGGGTATCGATTATGAGGAAACCTTTTCCCCGGTGGCTATGCTTAAATCAATCCGGATTCTCTTGGCCATAGCTGCTCATATGGACTATGAGATTTGGCAGATGGAAGTCAAGACAGCTTTCCTTAATGCAAGTCTTGAGGAGACCATCTTTATGCAGTAACCAGAGGGCTTCATTGTTAAGGGCCAAGAGCACAAGGTATGCAGGCTTAGGAGGTTCATTTATCGACTTAAGCAAGCATCCAGATCTTGGAATATCATCCAGTCCTATGGATTCACTCAGTGTCCGGATGAGCAGTGTGTTTATCGCAGGCGTGATGGTGATACAGTGGTGTTCCTCGTACTTTACGTAGATGATATCCTTCTTATTGGCAATAGTAAGAAGGTATTGTCAGATGTAAAGGCATGGCTATCAAGGCAATTCGATATGAAGGATTTGGGAAAGGCTGGACATATCCTTGGGATTAAGATTATTTGAGATCGTAGGAGACGTTCTCTAACTCTCTCTCTGGCATCCTACATAGACACGATTCTGGCCTGTTTTAACATGCAGAACTCCAATAAGGGTTCACTAGTTTTCAGGCATGGGGTGCATTTGTCTAAGGAGCAGTGTCCTAAGACTGCTAAGGAGATAGATGCCATGAAGGCGGTACCATATGCTTTTGCAGTGGGTAGCCTCATGTATGCTATGTTGTGCACGAGACCTGATATTTGCTTTGTCATTGGAATGGTTAGCAGATATCAGAGTAACCCTGAGAAGGCTCACTGGGAGGCAATAGAATGCATTCTCAAGTACTTGCGCAGGACGAGAGATTATGTCCTAGTTTATAGAGCGCAGGAGCTTGTACCATTGGGATATACAGATTCGGACTTTCATGGTGATTTGGACAAGAGTAAGTCTACCTCTGGGTTTGTGTTTACTCTAGGAGGTGGAGCCATAGTATGGCGGAGTGTCCAGTAGAAATGCATGGCGGACTCCACCATGGAGGCTGAGTACGTTGCCGCATCAGAGGTAGCGAAATAGGCTGTATGGCTCCGGAGCTTCCTGATGGACTTAGATGTGGTTCCTGAGTTACCTAGGTCTATCACAGTCTTTTGTGATAACAATGGTGCAGTTGCTAACTCGAGGGAACCATGATCCCACAAGGCGAGTAAACACATAGAGCACAAGTACCACCTGATACGAGAGATCGTAAATAGGGAAGACGTGATCGTGGCCAAGATAGCATCAGATGACAACCTTGCAGATCCTTTCACCATGCCATTGACCCCAAAGGTCTTTGAGAGACATGTGGAGGGCATGGGAGTCAGATTCTTGAGGGAGCCATGTGAGTGAGCTTAAAGGTGTTCTGGAGATTTCATTATGACAGCAGTGTAATAGTGGGTTAGACAGTTTTTATACTTCTTAGCATAGCTTTGAGTATTTGTGGGAGATTGTTAGTTTAGAATATAGAAAAGCTATGGCTTGTATAAAAAACTAATATCCACAGTTGACATATCATTTTGTTTCGGTATAAATTTGTTACTTTATATCATAGAACTAGATAACGGGGTGTGGAAAGACATAGTAGATACCGTTTTTGGTTAAAGTATTGATATATTAAAAGTATGCTCGTAACCAAGATAGTCTGAACATACTATCGGTATAGGTTATCGTGTGGTTTGGAAATTAGTTTATCTAAACTTGTTTAAATCACACGGATATGCCCGGGGCATATTGAGCACGACCAGCTTGGATAGAATTGACTTATACTGATCAGGGTAGTCAATTCGGTCCTAGTATTCGGTCTCTGAATCCCGAGATTGGGACGGGCGTGAGAGTTGGATATTGTATGCTTTGATTTGCCAAAGAGTGCGGTCAATTGAGGCCTATACCTCGGTAGGTTGGGTATGCGGTGTTTAGCTTCTTACGTGCCGTTGCTAGTCGGAGGAGTCCACGTACCGGTTCGCCGGTTTGATTGTGCTCCCGAGATGAGCTCTTAAGGTCTATTATACTAAAGTCAGCCGGTGGACTATACGTCCGGTATAATAAAAGGATCAGTGGTACTAATCTCGGATACCAAGAAGTCGGTGAATTAATTTGTTAGTAAATTAATAAACCGACGAGCGCGAGATCTTTAATGTGGGAAATAGAAGAAAATATAATGGCGCGATGTAAAGTCATTTTCGAGCGGTAGTTCCATAATTAGTCCGATAGTGGCACGACTAATTATGCATTTCACTAATCGACAAAGTGAATTAATTAATCCAAAAGGTTTAATTAATATTTAATCGACAAAGTGAATTAAGAAATTAATTCTATTTGAATTAATTAATTCTAAGGGTTCGATTAAATTAAATTAACGAAGTGGGTTAAGAAATTAATTCGAATGGGTCGATTGCAATTGATTAGTCGGGAAAGACTTAGCGGTCAATGAAAGTCAAATTAAAAGGCCCAACTCGAGAGCCCATTAGGTCTCCATTAGAGCTTCTATAAATAGAAAACTTGAAACCCAAGAAACACAAGGAAATCTTGCAAGACAAGTCTTGCCCATTTTAGAGTAAGAAAGTTCTAGAGAGAGAACTTCTTCTCTTTGAAGTTTTCTTTCAAAAACGAACTAGATTTCTTTCTCTTTGAATTGGATTTATCTCAAAGATCGAACATTTAGTAGATTAAACACACAGCTCACCGGATTCTCACTTGTTTCTTTCCCGGATTGCAGCGAAAATCGCTGGGTTAATTTTCTGGGCAGCCGCGGGTCTCTCGATCAGCAAGCCGCGATCTTCGGGTCTTTGAGCAGGCAGTTTTTAGCCTATGCCATGTGCGTTTGATTCGAGCAGACCAGCGTTGATCTCTTTCTGTGGATTGGTGATCCGCTAGTTCTTCTTGTCTAGATCACGACGGGGAAAAGGGCGGGACGGTAGTTGCTTGGTGGGTTTTCTCTTATTAGCGGTAGCAGCAATTTTAAAGTGAGAGGCTGAGCAGTTTGTGGGTTTTGATCAGATTTTGAGATAGTATAGAATCCGATTTGAGCGATTTCCTTATGGGCTCAGCAAGTAGACTTCGATAGATTATTACCCACACAATATTCAAAGTTTCTACGGAGTAATCTTTTGGATTTCTATTGGAATTCGCTAAAAGATTGGATTTTTCTTATTGCAAGGGACTTCACTACAAAAGGTATAATCTTTGAATATTTCGCTTTAATTAAAGATTGCATCTTTTGTGTCAATTTAATAAATTAAATAAGTATAAGCCAAGATCCTTTTGTGGGTAAATGAATTTGCGCCTGAGCTTGGTCGAAAGCTTCCGATAATGGTGTAGCAGAGAGGATGAACAGGACTCTTATGGATATGGTTAGATCGATGATGAGTTATAGCGAATTTCCTATTTTGTTTTGGGGTCTAGCCTTGGAGTCAGCCTGCTATCTCCTTAATCTCGTACAATCTAAGTCTGTGCCTTCGACCCTAGTAAAGTGTGGAGTGGGCGAAAGCCTAGTCTGAGACATCTCAGGATTTGGGGTTATCCAGCATATGTGCTTAAGGCAGACACAGCCAAGCTAGATGCGAGATCTAAGATTATGCTTTTTGTAGGCTACCCCAAAGGAACGAAAGGTGGTTTTTTTTATAGTCCTCATGATCAGAAAGTGGTGGTGAGCACTAATGCCAAGTTTCTTGAGGAGGACTATGTTTTAGATCATAAGGCACAGAGCAAGGAAGTATTGGAAGAGCTTAGGGGTTAGTCTACTATTCTAGATGCACGAGTACAGGAAGACACACCACAAGAGACTGCACACACTATCACAGATGAAGCTCTTACACAGGTTGTGCCTCGTCGTAGTGAGAGGGTTGTCAGACTGCTCGAGAGGTACATGGGTTTGGGTGAGTCTTCGTACTTTATCCCTGACGCTCATGAACCAGACCCAGTTAGCTACAATGAGGCTCTCCAGGATAAAGATACAGATTCTTTGCAGAGAGCAATGATTGCTGAGATGTGTTCTATGGACTCAAATTAGGTCTGGAAGCTGGTAGACCTTCCTGATGGGTTTCGGCCTATTGGGTGCACATGGGTTTACAAGCGAAAGAGAGGATCTGACGAGTGGGTTGAGACCTTGAAGGCTAGGCTTGTGGTGAAGGTTTATACTCAAAAAAAGGGTATCGATTATGAGGAGACCTTTTCCCCAGTAGTTATGCTTAAGTCGATCCGGATTCTCTTGGCCATAGCTGCTCATATCGACTATGAGATTTGGCATATGGATGTCAAGGCAACTTTCCTTAATGAAAGCCTTAATGAGACCATCTTTATGCCGCAACCAGAGGATTTCATTGTTCAAGGCCTATAGCACAAGGTATGCAGGCTTAAAAGGTCCATTTATAGACTTAAACAAGCATATAGATCTTGGAACATCTATTTTGTCAAGGTTATCCAATCATATGGATTCACTCTGTTTCTGGATGAGCAGTGTGTATATCCCAGGCGTGATGGTGATATGGTGGTGTTCCTCGTACTTTATGTAGATGACATCCTTCTGATTGGCAACAGTAAGAAGGTGTTGTCAGACGTAAGGCATGGTTGTCCAGGCCGTTTGATATAATGGATTTAGGATAGGCTGGACATATCCTTGTGATCAAGATTATTCGATATTGTATGAGACATTCTTTGACTCTATCTCAGGCATCCTACATAGACACGATTCAGGCCCATTTTAACATGCAGAACTCCAAGAGGGGTTCACTACCTTGTAGGCGTAGAGTACATCTATCAAATGAGCAATGTCCTAAGACTGGAGAGGAGATTGATGCCATACAGGCGGTACCCTATACTTATCCAGTCGGTAGCCTCATTTATGATAAGTTATGTACGAGGCCTGATATTTGCTTTGTCATTGACATGGTTAGCAGATATCAGAGTAACCCTGGGAAGGCTCATTGGGAGGCATTAAAATGCATTCTCAAGTACTTGCGTAGGACGAGAGGTCATGTCCTATTTTACAGAGCGCAGAAGCTTGTACCATTGGGTTACATAGATTTGGAGTTTCAAGGTGATAAGGACAAGAGTAAGTCTACCTCTGGTACTTTAGAAGGTAGAGCCATAGTATGTGGACAAGGCGGACTTCACCATTGAGGCTGAGTACTTTACCGCATCAGAGGGAGCGAAAGAAGCTATATGGCTGCGGAACTTCCTTGTGGACTTAGATATGGTTGCTGAATTTCCTAGGTCTATCACAATTTAATGTGATAACAATAGTGCATTTGCTAACTCGAGGGAACTACGAGCCCACAAAGCGAGTAGACACATAGAGCGCAAGTACCACCTGATACGAGAGATCGTAAAGAGGGGAGGCATGACTGTGGCCAAGATATCATCAGATGACAACCTTGCAGATCCTTTCACAAAGCCATTGACCCCAAAGGTATTTTAGAGACATGTGAAGGGCATGGGAGTCAGATTCTTGATGGAGGCATGTGAGTGAGCTTAAAGGTGTTATGTAGATTTCATTATGACAGCAGTGTAATAGCAGGTTGGACAATTTTTGTACTTCTTAGCATAGCTTTGAGTACTAGTGAGAGATTGTTAATTTTGAATATAGAAAAGCTATGGCTTGTATCAAAAATTAATATCCACAGATTACCTATCCATTTGTTTCAATAATAAATTGTTCTATTATATCATAGAACTAGATAATGGGTGTGAAAAGACACAGTAGATACCATTATTGGTTAAAGTATTGATGTATAAAAAGTATGCTCATAACTGAGATAGTCTGAGCATACTATCGGTATAGGTTATCTTGTGGTTTGGAAATTAAATTATCTAGACTAATTAAAATCACATGGATATGCCTGGGGTATAATAAGCACGACCAGTTTGGATAGAATTGACTTGTATTGATTGCGTAGTCAATTCGGTCCTAGTATTCAGTCTCTCAGTCTCGAGATTGGGATGGGCGTGAGAGTTGGATATCGTATGCTTTGATTTTCTAAAGAGAACGGTCAATTGAGGCCTATACCTCGGTAGGTTGGGTATGTGGTGTTTAGCTTCTTATGTGCCGTTGCTAGTCGGAGAAATCCACGTACCGATTCGCCGGGTTGATGGTGCTCCCGATATGAGCTCGTAAGGTTTACTGTACTAAAACTAGCCAGTGGACTTTATGTCCAGTATAATAAGAAAGTCAAGTGGTACTAATCTCAGATACCAAGAAGTCTGTTAATTAGTTTGTCAGTAAATTGATAAACCGACGAGCACTAGATCATTAATGTTGGGAGATAGAATAAAATACAGTGGTGCGATATAAAGTCATTTTTGAGCAGTAATTCCATAATTAGCCCGACAGTGTTACGATTAATTATGTATTTGGCTAATCGAAAAAGTGAATTAATTAATCCTAAAGATTTAATTAATATTTAATTGAAAAAGTGGATTAAGAAATTAATTCTATTTTAATTAATTAATCCTTAGGTTTCAATTAAATTAAATTAACAAAGTGGGTTGAAAAATTAATTCAAATGGGTCGATTGGAGTTTATTAGTCTAGGAATGACTAAGCGGTCAACGAATGTCAAATTAAAAGGCCCAACTCAAAAGCCCACTAGGTATGCTTAAGAGCTACCTATAAATAGAAAGTTTAAGGCCAATGAAACTTAAGAAAAATCTTGCAGGACATGTCTTGCCTCTTAGAGTAAGAAAGTTCGAGAGAGAGAACTTCTCCTTCTTGAAGTTTTTTCTCAAAGTCAAACTTGGATAATCACTCTCTCAAATCAAACAAAGCTCAAAGATCAAAGCTTTATCCAAGCCCATGGTTTATATTGGTCCAAAATTCCAAGTTGTTCTCCGCCGGATTTTCTAGGCCTGCCCGCCTCATTTTTCTAGTTCCGGGCTGTTTAATGTTCACTTCTTTTAAGGTGCTTGATTCGGGTTCATCACGTTTGATCTCTTTCTTGGTGATCCGTGATTGGGTTCCTCCAGATCTTGACTAAAAGGCTGGATTTTGTGGGTTTTTAGTGTGGCAAATCAGTTCTGTAGTGGCAGAATTTATGGGCTGAAGCTAATATCAGATTTTGTGCAAATTTAGTTTATTTCGAGGGGCTTTTGTTAGTGGGTTTTTGTGGGTTTTGGTAGCACACTTCAATAGATTATTGCCCACGCAATATTCAAAGTTTCTTGGAGTTATCTTTGGATTTCGTTGGTGATCGCAAACTAAAGATTTGGTTTTTCTTATTGAGTTGGACTTCGCTTCATAGGTATAACTGTTAAAGGTTCTGCTTTTAATTTAAAGTTTATCTTTGTGTTCCGATTTAATAAATTAAATAAGTATAAGCCTAGATCCATTCAGGGGAAAATGAATTTGAGCCTGAGTTGTGTCGAAAGTTTTTGATTCTGGAATGCATTGCACGAAAGTGAGATTTTCGATTTAACCCGGGCTTGTTCTGTTTTCCTTCAAAGAAATCCATCAAAGGGCTAACTAAAATTTTTATCTTTGAGCTTGATCTAAATCGAGTAGTGAGATTCTAAGTTCATTTTTGAAAGAAAACTCAAAGGGGAAAGAGAGTTTCTTTCGAGAACTTTCTCACTCAAAAGGCAAGACAAATGTCTTGCAAGATTTTCTTAAGTTTTTTTGGCCTTAAACATTCTATTTATAGGGAGCTCTTAAGGAGACCTAGTGAGCTTTTGAGTTGGGTCTTTTAATTTGACTTTCGTTGACCGCTTAGTCTTTCCTAGATTAATCAACTCCAATCGATCATTTCGAATTAATTTCTTAACCCACTTCGTTAATTTAATTTAATCGAACCCTTATGATTAATTAATTCATACAGAATTAATTTCTTAATCCACTCAGTCATTTAAATATTAATTAAACCTATAGGATTAATTAATTTACTTTGTCAATTAGTCAAACGTATAATTAGTCTACCACTATCGGACTAACTATGGAACTACCGCTCAAAAATAACTTTATATGGGGCCATTATATTTTCTTCTATCTCCCCACATCAAAGATCTAGTGCTCGTCGTTTTATCAATTTACTAATCAACTAATTCACCGACTTCTTGGTATCCAAGATTAGTACCACTCAACTTTCTAATTATACCGGACGTAAAGTCCACTGGACAGTTTTAGTACAAGAAACCTTATGAGCTCATATTGGGAGCACCATCAACCCGGCGAACTGGTATGTGGATTTCTCTGACTAGCAATGGCACGTAAGAAACTAAACACCACATAACCAAAGTACCGAGGTATAGGCCTTAATTGACCACACTTTGTGGCAAATCAAAGCATACGCTATCTAACTCTCACGCCCGTCCCAATCTCAGGATTGAGAGACTGAATACTATGACCGAATTGAGTATTTCGATCAGTACAAGTCAATTCTATCCAAACTGGTCGTGCTTAATATGCCCCGGGCATATCCGTGTGATTTTAATTAGTCTAGATAAACTACTTTCCAAACCACACGATAACCTATACCAATAATATGTTCAGACTATCTTAGTTACAAGCATACTTTTTATATATCGGGCATATCCGTGTGATTTTAATTAGTCTAGATAAACTACTTTCCAAACCACACGATAACCTATACCAATAGTATGTTCAGACTATCACAGTTACAAGCTTACTTTTTATATATCAATACTTTAACCAATAACAGTATCTACTGTGTCTTTCAACACCTCGTTATCTATGATATAATGAAACAACTTAATAGTGAAACAAAATGATATGTCAACTGTGGATATTAGTTTTTGATAAAAGCCACAGCTTTTCTGTTTTCATAACTGACAAAAATTTCTCGACTATTATGGCCTTCTCTATCATTGATTCCTTTGGCGCCTCATTGACACGTCCCGTCATGTTGCTCCCACTCGTTATTTGGATTCCTTTCAATTTGTTTGGGTTTTCTCAATTTTCTACATAATTAGAAATCACCCAAAATAACGAGAAACCAAAACCTATGAATATAAGTTACCCAAAATAACGTCCTCGACATAATACATAAATTCCTATATGCAAAGGCCTTTTTTAGGAATTTAAAAACGACGACATTAGATTAAATCCTACTACAAGATTTATTTAATCCTACATGGCTTTTAGCTTGTGGTTATTACTATTACAGACATTTCCATTAAAAAACCAAAATGAGCCCGGACATGTCCCGAGGTTTATGAATGAAAAATAAATCTACCATAATAGCTGGGAACTAATAACCACCTGTTTAAATATTTTGACAAAAATAATAATGCCAAAACAAAGCCGTGTAATAAATCAAGCAAGTATAAAGCCAAAACACTCGCTCTGATACCAATTTGAAGGAAACAGAACAAGCCCGGGCTAAATAGAAAATCTCACTGTCGTGCTATGCATTCCAGAATCGGAGACTTTCGACTGGCTCAGGCTCAAATTCATTTCCCCTTAACGAATCTAGGCTTATACTAGTTCAATTTATTAAAATGACGCTCAAAGATTAAATCTTTAACTAAAGTTGAAGGATTAAAGATTATACCTTTGAAGTGAAATACTAAGCAATATAGAAAACCAAATATCCGAGAAAGCGAAATCAACTCAGAATCCCAAGGATAACTTCAAAAAACCTTGAACTTGAGTGGGCAAGTAACTACGAGGTGGCTAAAGGCACTGGCGAAGGAATCCAAATAAACCCACTTCAAGAAAATCGTAGATCTATGATATAATGGAACAATTTAATACTAAAACAAAATGATATGTCATCTGTGGATATTAGTTTTTGATACAAGCCATAACTTTTCTGTATTAAAAACTAACAATCTCCCACTAATACTCAAAGCTATGCTAAGAAGTACAAAAACTGTCCAACCTGCTATTACACTGCTGTCATAATAAAATTTACAGAACACCTTTAAGCTCACTCACATGGCTCCCTCAAGAATCTGACTCCCATGCCCTCCACATGTCTCTCGAAGACCTTTTGGGGTCAATGGCATTGTGAAAGGATCTGCAAAGTTGTTATCTAATGCTATTTTGGCCAAGGTCACGTCTCTCCTCTTTACGATCTCTTGTATCAGGTGGTACTTGTGCTCTATGTCTTTACTCGCTTTGTGGGCTCGTGGTTCCCTCGAGTTAGCAACTACACCATGAAAGATTTTGGTAGGATCTGGGTTTGTACCCGCTCGATTTACCACGCAACAAAAAATTCTAATAAAAGCGGAACTATAGAATAATACCTTTGAAGCGTGCACCTGGTGAATCTCTTGTATGCCTCAAAGACTATGACCTCTTGTTTTGTGGGCAACAATCTAGAAGTCAATTGATCAGCAACTCACCACAATCCACCTGCTGGAAAACTCTAGCCCCACAGCACCTGGCAAGTACTATAAACGCACCGCCCGCAGAGAGAGAAAGCTACGCGCTGCTGGTATAGACCAAGGCCAAAATTTCAGCCACTAGAAACCCAAAAACCAGCCGCACACTTTCTTGAAAATTCGACTTGGAGAGAGAAACGTTTTCTCTCTCTAGAAATCCTGTGGATTAATTGTGTTATTGTGTAATCTGAATGACTGATCCCTTGTCTATTTATAGAGTTACAAGAGAGACTCCGAGTTGGTTTAGGATTGGTCTTCCTACTGGGTTTCCGTTTTCCTTCAATCCTGTTCCTGGACTGATACACTCCCAACTGTCATAGGGATTCACTTATCCCAATCCAGTTCCTGGGATGAATCACTCCCAACTAACACAGGGATTCACATATCCCAAACCAGTTCCTGGGATGATTCACAACCAACTGACACAAGGATTAATTAATTTCTCAATTAATTAAATCTACCTTTGTCAACAACCCAGTACATAATTAATCGTACCACTAACGGATTAATTATGGCACTACCAACCTACACCAGAATTGCTTCCGGAACAACTTAATTAAATTATATTCATAATCTTCCCACATCAAAGATATAGTGCTCGTTAATTTATTAATTTACTGATCAATTAATTCATCAACTTCTTAATATTCCGAGACTAGTACCACTCGACCTTTTTACTATACCGGACATAAGTCCACTGGCCAGGTTTAGTATAATAAACATTTCGAGCTCATCTCGGGAGCACCATCTCCCCGGACGCACCGGTACATGGTTTCCTTTCGACTAGCAGTAGCACACCAAGTAACTAAACACGCGCACCCAACCCACCGAGACTATTGGCCACATTTGACCTCACCCATTGGCAGATCAAAGTACACTATGTCTAATCCTCATGCCCACTCGAGTCTAGGGATTTAGAGATAGAATACAAGGATCGATTTGTCTATTAAATCAGTACAAGAGAAATCATTCCTAAGAGTCAAGTTCAATATGCCCCGGGCATATCTATATGATTCAATTTGTTTAGACAAACTAATTATCTAAATCACATAATAACCTAGACCAACAGTTTGTCCAAAGCTGTCTCGGTTACGAACCTCATTTATATATTATGTCTTTCAACCAATGATGAGATTTACTGTGTCGCACCAGACACCTCATCATCTACTTACATAATATAAATGGACATAAAACTGCACAACAAAATATAATTGAAACACAAATCGATATATTAAACTGGGAAACTGTACAATACAAGCATAGCTTATGTATTCTACTCCAACAATCTCCCACTAATATTTAAGCTGTGCTTTAAGTATACAACTACATATAATCCTATACAATCTGCTGCTATCTATCTAGAAAAACTATCATGGCTCTCCTAGATATCTGATCCCCATGCCCTCCACGTGAGCCTCAAAGACTTTAGAGGTCAATGTTTTCGTGAACGGATCTGCAAGGTTATCCTCTGACACTATCTTAGCCACGGCCACGTCTTCCCTCTTCACGATGTCTCGTATCAGGTGGTACTTGCGCTGTATATGTTTACTCGCCTTGTGGGCTCGTGGTTCCTTCGAGTTTGCTACTGCACCATTGTTATCACAATAAACCGTGATAGACTTCGGCAAACCAGGAATCACATCTAAGTCCACTAGGAAGTTCTTGAGCCATACTGCTTCTTTCGCTGCCTCTGATGCGGCAACATACTCAGTCTCCATGGTAGAGTCCGCCACGCATTTCTGCTTGACACTCCGCCAAACTATGGCTCCACCTCCTAGAGTAAACACATACCCTGAGGTAGACTTGCTCTTGTCCCTGTCGCCTTGGAAATCTGAATCTGTGTAACCTCGGGGTACCAGCTCAGAGGCCTGATAGACCAGAAATTGGTCTCTCGTTCTGTGCAAATACTTGAGAATGCATTTTACTGCCTCCCAATGAGCTTTCCCGAGGTTACTCTGATATCTGCTCACCATGCCAACGGCATAACAGATATCAGGCCTCGTACACAACATGGCATACATGAGACTTCCTACTGTCGAAGCATATGGAACTGTCTTGATGGTCTCTATCTCCTCGACAGTCTTAGGAGACTGTTCCTTAGATAGAAACAATCCATGCCTGAAAAGTAGAAAACTTTTCTTGGAGTTCTGCATGTTAAAACGGGCCAGAATCGTGTCTATGTATGAAGCTTGGGAGAGCGTTAGTGAACGTTTCCT
Source organism: Knoxia roxburghii (assembly GCA_030378225.1). Taxonomy (NCBI): domain Eukaryota; kingdom Viridiplantae; phylum Streptophyta; class Magnoliopsida; order Gentianales; family Rubiaceae; genus Knoxia; species Knoxia roxburghii. Next base: position 33,765,995 of record CM059415.1, on the reverse strand, counting down.
ACGATCTCGAATAATCTTGATCCCAAGGATATGTTCCGCTTCCCCTAAGTCCTTCATATCAAATTGCTTGGACAGCCATGCCTTTACGTCTGATAACACTTTCTTGTTGTTGTCAATCAATAGAATGTCATCTACGTAAAGCACAAGAAACACCACTGAGTTTCTATCACGTCTGCAATATACACATTGCTCATCCGGACACTGAGTAAATCCAAAGGACTGGATTACTTCATCATACCGGATGTTCCAAGATCTGGATGCCTGCTTAAGTCCATAAATAGACCTCTTAAGCCTACAAACCTTATGCTCTTGGCCTTTTTCAATGAATCCCTCTGATTGCTGCATAAAGATGGTTTCTTCAAGACTTCGTTTAGGAAAGCTGTCTTGACATCCATCTGCCAAATCTCATAATCCATATGAGCATCTATGGCCAAGAGAATCTGGATCGACTTAAGCATGGCTACCGGGGAGACGGTTTCCTCATAGTTGATTCCCTCCTTCTGAGTATACCCCTTCGCCACCAGCCTAGCTTTAAAGGTTTCCACCTTTCCGTCAGGTCCTCTCTTACATTTGTAGACCCACTTGCATCCAATGGGCTTAAACCCATCAGGCAGGTCCACAAGCTCCCAGACTTGATTGTGGTCCATTGACCCCATCTCGGATATCATTGCTTTACGCCAAGATTCTGCATCTTTATCTCGAAGCGCCTCATTATAGTTAACTGGGTCAGGTTCAGGTACACCTGGGACCAGGTCTGAAGCCTCTCCCATGCCAATGAACCTGTCTGGCTGTCTCACAACCCTCCCACTACGACGAGGCACCGCCTGTGTAGACGCATCATCTGTGATCTCATGTGCAGTGTGCGGTGTATCTACTTGCACTGGTGCATCAGGATTAGTAGTTTGTCGTCTAAGCTCTTCTAGTACTATCTTACTCTTGGGCTTGTGGTCTAAGACATAGTCCTCTTCTAAATATCTAGCGTTGGTACTTACCACCACCTTCTGATCTTTAGGACTATAGAATAGACCACCTTTCGTTCCCCTAGGATATCCTACAAACAGTATTAATTCTGTTCTTGCATCTAACTTAGCCGTATCTACCTTAAACACATGTGCTGGGCAGCCCCAAATTCTGAGATGTCTTAGACTGGGCTTCCGCCCGTTCCACAACTCTACTGGGGTTGAAGGTACGGTTTTAGATGGTACAAGATTAAGAATATACATTGCCGTTTCCAAGGCATATCCCCAGAACGAACTTGGCAAATCACTATAGCTCATCATGGACCTAACCATTTCCATAAGAGTTCGGTTCATCTTTTCTGCTACACCATTCTGCTGTGGCGTGCCAGGTGCAGACAACTGAGACTGAATTCCTACCTCAGTGAGGTAATCTCGAAATTCATGGGACAGGTACTCTCCACCACGATCTGAACGCAGTGTCTTGATACTCTTACCATGATGCTTCTCCACATCTGCCCGAAACTCTTTGAACTTGTCAAAACATTCGGACTTCCGTGAATGTCATGAAATACTCATATCCCCCTCGTGCCTGGACCGTCATAGGTCCACACAAGTCAGAATGAATAAACTCTAATGCTTCTTTAGCTCTATAGCCTTTTGCTTTAAAAAGTCTCTTGGTCATCTTACCTTCCAAGCAAGATTCGCAGGTTGCATAACTGTCAATATCTAATGAACCCAAAGGTCCATCATTGACCAACCTCTGAATCCTACTAAGGTTTATATGACCTAGCCTTAGATGACAAAGATAGGTTTGATTCATTTCAGAAGGTTTCTTCCTCTTATTAATGTTAGATTCTGAGCTATCTATCTCTATGTTTTGCGCAACAGGGGAGTTAGAGTTAACCACAAACAAATTGTCCGCCAATGAACCAGAACAAATAAGTTTTCCATTTATTCTAATAACAACACAGTCATCAGAAAAAATAAACTTATACCCATTCTTCAAGAGTTTAGAAACCGAAATCAGGTTATTTCTAAAACTCGGTACATAAAGACAGTTTACTAACTCTAGGTTACAATTCTCGAAATTTAACCTAACTACTCCCACTGCTTCAACTAACACTCTTGTAGTGTCGCCCATGTAGATGTCCATTTCGCCCTCTCTAAGCTTCCGGGTTACTTGGAACCCCTGCAAAGAATTATAAACATGGTCAGTGGCGCCTGAATCCACACACCAAGTATCTGTGGGAATCACCGCTAAACATGTCTCAGTAATTAGGGCAGAAACAATCGTACCCTTGAGCTTTGGACAATTCACTTTCCAATGTCCTGCCTTGCCGCATTTAAAGCACTTGCCCTTTGGCTTGCTTTTCTTCGCAACATCTGGCTATGCCACAAGTTTCTTGGCATTCTTCTTCTTCTTATTCTTCTTACCTTTCGGCCCAGAAGAAGAGCTCGAACCCTTTACCACAACCAAAGCTTGCTTCTTCTCATGGAAGATGCCTTCAGCCACCACCAAATCAGTCATGAGCTCGGGCAACATATAAACCCTTTGGTTCATATTGTAGTTGACCCGAAACTGCTCAAAACAAGAGGGTAGACTCTGGAGGATAATATCTATCTGACTTTCCGGGTCGATATTTCCTCCCAACACCTCTATTTCATTGATGCTACTGATCATGTGTAAAACATGATCTCTCACCGATCCGCCTTCAGCCATTTTGGTGTTCATTAACTTCCTCAGTCATGATCTCTCCCTTAGGTGCGCCATCATGTCGAAGGCGGAGAGCATGGGATGAAGCTGATATTGCAGCACATTCGACACAGAGGCCAAAATGTAGCACCGCGCCATCTCATCCGCTTTCCTCCACCTGGCATAGGCGTCCCTTTCCTCTTGGGTAGAGTCCTCATCAGGCGCTTCTGGACATGCTTCGATGAGCACAAACTTGTACTGCTCAGTCGTCAGGACTATGTCCAAATTCCAACTCCAGTCGACATAATTTGTTCCAGTTAATTTGTTGTCTTTCAAGATAGCAGCTAAAGGATTGAATGCCATATCGATTTAAACTGGAAAGTAAACAAACAGTGTTTCAGTTATATATGCTAGAATTTTCGAAAACATGAAAATTCAATTAATTATTGATTTCCCTCAAAACAATAATATTAATCCACCAACATCTCATCCACCGGGATTCTCGCAAGCCACGCAGTGTGGACATTTACGCTAACCCACATTCGTTTGAGAAGAACCAAGTTCATTAACTACACAATCTGACAAACGATCTTTTGATCAATGTAGCTAATAGTCGGTGCTTTCAACCGTATAAGTAAGCAGCGTAACCTCGCGGGAGAAATACTGCAGATCATACACTAAGTGTGTGCCATTACGTAACTTCTGAGTTTGTTACCTCAGGATAGTGCACCTCAGATGGAGAGGGTGTCGCATTTCTCCTAGTTAAACTCGCTCTAGTCATCTTACTCAGAAGCTCATAGTCTAGCGATCTCGGGGCTGGACTCATCCGAATGGAGGAAGGCCCTAATGCCAACGCGCAAGCCCACCCACATCTCATATGAACCCGTAATGGTGGCCATGGGGATATAACACAACCCGCTCCCACTTAGACTTCCAAATTGAGGGTTTTTCCGGTTTTAACATGCAATTAACTAACCTAAGTTATGTGCAACCATAAAACCAGACATGCTTTAATTCATGCATCTAAAATACAGGATAAAAATAAAGCATAAAAATTAAAACAATAAATACGGGAAATAAATTCAAAAAAATAAATTCCCCGACTATTATGGTTTTAATTGCTTCCATCACCTGCCTTGATCTCGTGTCCCGTCACGTCACTTGATGGAGAGAGTCTTGAACTTCAAAAAAACGAAAACAGGAGGAAAAACGGGCCCAAAACAGCCTGAACGGGCCGCCCGGGCCGCAGCACGGCCGGAGGGTCGCGCTGCCCGCGCGCACAGCCTGCTCGGGCCGTGCGCGCGCGGCGCTGTGCCCTTGCGCCCGCGCGCCTGCGCCGCCCGCACGGGCCTGGGCGCCTACGCGCCCGCGAGCGCCTGGCCCGCCCGGGCCGTGCGCGTGCGGCCCTGCGCGCCTGCAGCAGCTGCTGCGCGTAGCAACTGCTGCGCGCTGCTACTGCCTGCTGCTGCCCTCCTTTGGCTGCCGGTGGCGTTTTTGCTGCCGGCGATCGTTGTCGGCGTCGCCTCCTGCCGCCAACTCTTCCTTCACTTTTTCCCACGCTATTTGGTCTTCTTGCAATTCGTTCTGGATTTTCCTGGGTTTCTTCAAATTCATGATAACCCAAAACCCACGAATCCAAGTCGCCCACCATAACGCCTTCGATTACATAAAAAACAATTTTCCTACTACAAGGCATTATAGGAAAATTAAATAATCGAAATTACATAGAATAAATCCTACTACAGATTTAATCTAATCCTACACGGCTTCCAGCACGTGGTTATACTATTACAAACATTCATAATAAAATTAAATCCTGACATGTCCCGGAGTTTAATTAAAAACCATACAAACGTAACCATAATAGTCGGGATTCTAAACCACCTGCAAATAAAACCATGTAATAAATCAAACAAGCACAGAACCCCCTAAACCAGGCTCTGATACCAATTGAAAGATTTTGGTAGGATATGGGTTTGTACCTGCTCGATTTACCACACAACAAAAAATTCTAATAAAAGCGGAACTATAGAATAATACCTTTGAAGCGTGCACCTGGTGAATCTCTTGTATGCCTCAAAGACTATGACCTCTTGTTGTGTGGTCAACAATCTAGAAGTCAATTGATCAGCAACTCACCACAATCCACCTGCTGGAAAACACTAGCCCCGCAGCACCTGGCACGTACTATAAACGCACCGCCCACAGAGAGAGAAAGCTACGGGCTGCTGGTATAGACCAAGGCCAAAATTTCAGCCACTAGAAACCCAAAAACCAGCTGCACACTTTCTTGAAAATTCGACTTGGAGAGAGAAACGTTTTCTCTCTCTAGAAATCCTGTGGATTAATTGTGTTATTGTGTAATCTGAATGACTGATCCCTTGTCTATTTATAGAGTTACAAGAGAGACTCCAAGTTGGTTTAGGATTGGTCTTCCTACTGGATTTCTGTTTTCCTTCAATCCTGTTCCTGGACATATACACTCCCAACTGTCACAGGGATTCACTTATTCCAATCCAGTTCCTGGGATGAATCACTCCCAACTGACACAGGGATTCACTTATCCCAAACCAGTTCCTGGGATGATTCACAACCAACTGACACAAGGATTAATTAATTTCTCAATTAATTAAATTTACCTTTGTCAACAACCCAGTACATAATTAATCGTACCACTAACGGATTAATTATGGCACTACCAACCTACACTAGAATTGCTTCCGGAATAACTTAATTAAATTATATTCATAATCTCCCCACATCAAAGATATAGTGCTCGTTAATTTATTAATTTACTGATAAATTAATTCATCAACTTCTTAATATTCCGAGACTAGTACCACTCGACCTTTTTACTATACCGGACATAAGTCCACTGGCCAGGTTTAGTATAATAAACATTTCGAGCTCATCTCGGGAGCACTATCACCCCAGACGCATCGGTACATAGTTTCCTTTCGACCAGCAGTAGCACACTAAGTAACTAAACACGCGCACCCAACCCACCGAGACTATTGGCCACATTTGACCTCACCCATTGGCATATCAAAGTACACTATGTCTAATCCTCATGCCCACTCGAGTCTAGGGATTTAGAGATAGAATACAAGGATCGATTTGTCTATTAAATCAGTACAAGACAAATCATTCCTAAGAGTCAAGTTCAATATGCCACGGGCATATCTATATGATTCAATTAGTTTAGACAAACTAATTATCTGAATCACATAATAACCTAGACCGACAGTTTGTCCAAAGCTGTCTCGGTTACGAACCTCATTTATATATTATGTCTTTCAACCAATGATGAGATCTACTGTGTCGCACCAGACACCTCATCATCTACTTACATAATATAAATGGACATAAAACTGCACAACAAAATATAATTGAAACAAAATCGATATATTAAACTGGGAAACTGTACAATACAAGCATAGCTTAAGTATTCTACTCCAACACACCATTGTTATCACAATAAACTGTGATAAACCTAGGCAACTCAGGAACCACAACTAAGTCCACCAGGAAGTTCCAGAGCCATACAACTTCTTTTGCTGCCTCCGATGCGGCAACGTACTCAGCCTCCATGGTGGAGTCTACCATGTATTTCTGCTTGACACTCTGACATACTATGGCTCCACCTCCCAGAGTAAACACAGACACAGAGGTAGACTTACTCTTGTCCATATCACCTTGAAAGTCTGAATCTGTGTAATCAAATGGTACAGACTCTTGCACTCTATAAACTAGGACATAATCTTTCGTCCTGCGCAAGTACTTGAGAATGCATTTTACTACCTCCCAGTAAGCCTTCCCGGGGTTACTCTGATATCTACTAACCATGCCAATGGCAATGCAAATATCAGACCTCGTACATAACATAACATACATGAGGTTACCCACTGCAGAAGCATAGGGTACCACCTGCATGGCATCTATCTCCTTAGCAGTCTTAGGACACTGTTCCTTAGATAAATGCACCCCATGCATGAAAGGTAGTGAACCCTTCTTGGAGTTTTGGATGTTAAAACGAGCCAGAATCGTGTCTATGTAGGATGCCTGGGAGAGTGCCAGATAACGTCTCATACGATCTCGAATAATCTTGATCCTAAGGATATGTCCAGCCTCTCCCAAATCCTTCATATCAAATTTCTTGAACAACCACGTCATTATGTCTAACAACACCTTCTTACTGTTTCCAATCAAAAGGATGTCATCTACGTAAAGTACGAGGAACACCACCGTATTACCATCATGCCTGCGATAAACACACTACTCATCTGAACACTGAGTGAATCCATAGGACTGGTTAACCTCGTCAAAAAGGATGTCCCAAAATCTAGGTACTTGCTTAAACCCATAAATGGACCTCCTAAGCCTGCATATCTTGTGTTCTTGGCCATAAACAATGAAACCCTCTGGTTGCTGAATAAAGATGGTCTCCTCAAGACTTCCATTAAGGAAAGCTATCTTGTCATCCATCTGCCAAATCTCATAGTCCATATGAGCAGCTATGGCAAAGAGAATTTCAATTGACTTAAGCACAGCTACCGGGAAAAAGGTCTCCTCATAATCGATACCCTTTTTCTGAGTATACCCCTTCGCTACAAGCCTAGCCTTGAAAGTCTCAACCCTCCTGTTAGATGCTCTATTTCACTTGTAGACCCATTTGCACTCAATAGGCCGAAACCTATCAGGAAGGTCTACCAGCTCCCAGACCTGATTTGAGTCCATAGAACCCATCTCAGCAATCATCACTCTCTGCCAAGAATCTACATCTTTATCCATGAGAGCCTCATTGTAGCTAACTGGGTCTTGGTTCATGAGTGCCAGGGATAAAGTCTGAAGACTCACCCAAACCCATATACCTCTCGGGCTATCTGACAACCCTCTTACTACGACGAGGCACAGCCTGTGTAAGAGCATCATATGTGATAGCATGTGTGTGTTAGAGTTGAATACATAAGCTATGCTTGTATTGTGCATTTTCCCAATTAATATATCGATTTATGTTTTTGTTATATCATGTTGTGCATTATTTGTCCATTTATATTATGTAGTTAGATGATGAGGTGTCTTGTGTGACACAGTAGATCTCATCATTGGTTAAAAGACATAATATATAAATGAGGTTCGTAACCGAGACAGCTTTGGACAAACTGTCGATTTAGGTTATTATGTGATTTGGATAATTGGTTTGTCTAAACTAATTGAATCATATAGATATGCCTAGGGCATCTTGAACTTGACCATTTAGAATGATTTGGCTTGTATTGATTTTATTGACAGATCGTTCTTAGTATTCTATCTCTTAATCCCTATACTCGAGCGGGCATGAGGATTAGACATAGTGTACTTTGATCTGCCAATGGGTGAGGTCAATTGTGGCCAATAGTCTCGGTAGGTTGGGTGCGCGTGTTTAGTTACTTGGTGTGTTACTGCTTGTCAAAAGGAAACCATGTACCGGCGCATCCGGGGTGATGGTGCTCTCGAGATGAGTTTGTAATGTTTATTATACTAAACCCGGCTGGTGGACTTGTGTCCGGTATAGTAAAAAGGTCGAGCGGTACTAGTCTTGGAATTAAAGAAGCTAATTAATTAATTTATCAGTAAATTAATATATTAACGAGCACTATATCTTTGATGTAGAGAGATTATGAATATAAATTAATTAAGTTGTTACGGAAGCAATTCTGGTGTAGGATGGTAGTGCCATAATTAATCTGTTATGTTGGGTTTGTGTTTAGGCATTTAATTCAAAATTAAACGGCGAAATTCCTAAACACTAAGAATTCGGGTCTTACCCTCGAAGCGTAATCGGTTGTGCAGTCGCCTGGATCCTTTGGGAAGATTGCGTTCACCACCAAAGAACAATTCACGCGAATTGCCTCTACGTTCTTGCACTGGAGTTCTCTCAGAACTGGTGCTAGCCCCAAAATTTGCCTGTTTTAAGAGAAAACGTTTTTCTCTAGGAAGAATAGTTTTTGGAAGAGCGTCTGTACTTTGAGTCTCAGAGAGTCAGTCTTTTTAAAATCCTTCAAACGTGTTTTAAAAACAAATTTTCTAAAAACTCTCAACTGACTGATACTTCTCTGATTTGAGAAGTATTTGTTAAATAAATAATTAATCATAATTAATTATTTACTGTTGGGTTTAACCAACACCATGGATCAACCCATTGATCCATGGATCAGGCTGATGGGTCAAGAACCTCAATTCACAATTAGGTCCCTTGATTTGTCAGCCCAATTCAATTCTTCCTAGGTAATTAATTAACTCTTAATTAATACCATGATACTCTTCAATAATATTTAATTAAACTATTTAATTAAATATTATCAATTTAAGTATAACTCTTATACTTAAAATAGGAAATTTAATTAATTCTGAATCATCGAACTCACTTATGTGCGATCCTGTAGGCCCATTCCAAATTGACAATGAATAAATTTATCTCATTAATTAATCCATAAATCATTAGTGGTCACTAGCAAGACATAATGACTACACAATTCAGAACGGAGGGTCGAATGGTGATTCAACACAACCTTTCGAGTATACTACGTAATGTCCTCTACACTGATATCCAGTTTAGCATAAGGCATGGAACCAATCATCCTTATATAACTAAACGTTTTACTTGATCTCTTAGTGACACTGAACTTAATCAAGCAAATGATAACCCTTATCATTTCTTGGGCACGGCCATGCACTTCTCAGTTCACTATCAAGCGGCCAAGATATCATCTCTCATTTAAGAGAGACTTGTAGTCCCATCACTTCACCTACATACCTTAGCGTGACTTATGGTGTACCCAATCATACCCGTACTTGGCAACCTGTTACTGTCCCGTTAGGCATATGTCAAAACACACTCTAATTCACCTAAGACTATGCAGTGATTTCTGGTCTAAGGATCCTCGTAGGAGTACTACTCAAAAGAATCACTCATGATCTAAAAGTCCATGGAGTATTTCTTTTTGGCGGATCGATTTCATGAAATTCAATATGCACAAGAATATAATTTCATGAAATTAACTCATCAGATAAATAATCAATCAAACGACAAATGTCTTATTTACATAAATACCCTCAAAGTATATTTACATAAATAGCCCTTAAAAGGGCACATACACCAACAATCTCCCACTTGCCCGTTGAAGGACTATATTCTAAACTGTTTAAGTCCAAGCTCTATTACATGTCTATCAAACTTTGACTGCGGTAGAGCTTTTGTGAGAGGATCTGCTACATTGTCGTCTGACCCTATGTTGCACACTTTCACATCTCCTCGATCAATGATCTCTCGGATGAGGTGAAACCTTCTGAGTATGTGTTTGGTTTTCTGGTGTGACCGAGGCTCCTTAGCTTGTGCGATGGCCCCGTTATTGTCACAGAAAAGTTCTATCGGATCTTGGATACTCGGTATCACTCCGATGTCTGACAAGAACTTTCTCAACCAAACAGCTTCCTTTGCAGCATCTGATGCAGCAATGTACTCAGACTCTGTTGTAGAATCGGCTGTTGTATCTTGCTTTGAGCTTTTCCAACTTATTGCACCGCCATTCAAACTAAACACGTAGCCTAATTGTGACTTCATGTCATCTTGATCTGTTTGGAAAGTAGCATCAGCGTAACCTTGTACGATGAGCTGTTCTTGTCCTCCATACACTAGCATCAATCCTTTAGTCCTTCGCAAGTACTTTAGGATTGCTTTGACTGCAGTCCAATGATCTGTTCCTGGATCTTGTTGGTATTTGCTAGTCATTCTCAGTGCATGTGTGACATCCGGGCAGGTACACAACATGGCATACATGATAGATCCTATTACCGAAGCATATGGAACTCTACTCATTGTATCCCTCTCCTCTCTTGTTGAAAGACCTTGGTTCTTCTTCAAGAGAAGGCCATGTCTGAATGGTACCATACCATTCTTAGAGTTAGACATATTGAACCTCTTCAATATTTTGTCTATGTACTCTTCTTGACTTAGTCTTAGAAGCCTCTGTGATCTATCTCTATAGATTTTGATACCCAGTATCATTTCAGCTTCTCCTAAGTCTTTCACAGAAAATACACTCCCTAACTATTGTTTGATATCTTTCAACATGGGAATGTCATTTCCTATGAGTAGGATGTCGTCCACATATAGGACAAGGAAAACTATCTTGCTCCCACTAACCTTCTTGTAAACACAAGGCTCATCTTCGTTCTTTATAAAGCCGTAACCTTTTACTACCTCGTCAAAACGAAGATTCCAACTCCGAGATGCTTGCTTTAGTCCGTAGATGGACCTCTGAAGCTTGCACACACGATTTGGATGCTCTTGATCGATGTATCCCTCGGGTTGTTTCATATAAACATCCTCGAGTAGGTTTCCATTCAGGAAAGCTGTCTTAACATCCATCTGCCATATCTCATAGTCATAATATGCAGCTATGGCGAGCATAGTCCGAATGGACTTGAGCATCACGACAGGGGAGAAGGTTTCATCATAGTCTATACCATGAGTCTGTCTAAAACCTTTAGCCACTAGTCGTGCCTTGAAGATCCTACTAGGTTTTAACTTGAAAATCCACTTGCAATTGATAACCTTTGCCTGAACAGGAGGATCAATCAAGGTCCAAACTTTATTATCCCTCATGGATTGTGTTTCAGTTTCCATTGATTGTAGCCATTTATCTGAATCTGGACTTTCTAAAACCTGTTTGTAGTTCACGAGCTCATTAGAGTCCACCAAGATCAAATCTTGATCGTCAGTCACGAGAAATCCGTATCTCTCGGGTTCATGACGAGATCTACTAGATCTTCTAGGCTCTTGTGTTGTTGACTCAGGCTGCTCATCTTCACGAGTTCCCATGTCAACTTCCATCTGAGTTTCTGTAGATCGTTCTACATTCTCTTGTGGTTCTTGAACCTCTTCAAAATTTATTCTACTCCCATTGTCTTTCTTGTAGAGAAAATCTTTCTCTAAGAAAGTGGCTCCTCGAGCAACAAACACTTTGTTCTCAGTTGGATTGTAGAATTGATATACTTTTGTTTCCTTAGGATATCCCACAAATAGGCATTTGTTAGTTTTAGGTTCAAGCTTACTACTTTGTAAACGCTTTACATGAGCTTGACAACCCCAAACTCGTAGATATGACATATAGGGTTTTGGACCCGTCCACATCTCATATGGAGTCTTATCTACTGCCTTAGATGGAATATGATTTAGTAAGTAGGCAGTTGAAATGAGGGTATAACCCCGAAAGGACATAGGGAGAGTCGCTTGGCCCATCATAGATCGAACCATATCTAATAAGGTCCGATTCCTCCGCTCGGATACACCATTCCATTGAGGTGTTCCTGGTGGAGTCAGCTGTGAAACAATTCCACACTGTTTTAGATAGCCATCGAACTCATCACTAAGGTATTCACCTCCCCGATCGGAGCGAATAGCCTTAATCCTTCTATCTAACTGATTTTCTACTTCGTTTTTAAACTCTTTGAACTTTTCAAAAGTTTCATTTTTATACCTCATTAAGTAGACATAACCATATCTACTATAGTCATCGGTAAAAGTCACAAAGTATTCAAATCCACCTCTGGCTTGTGTGCTCATCGGTCCACATACATCTGTATGTATTAGAGCCAATAGCTCACTAGTCCTCTCGCCTTTCTTGCTGAAAGGACTCTTCGTCATTTTGCCTTACAAACAGGGTTCACATGTGTCATATGATTCGAAATCAAATGAACCAAGCACTCCATCCTTATAAAGTCTTTGAACTCTCTTCTCATTTGCATGGCCTAGACGACAGTGCCACAGATATGTTGGACTTAAATCAGATTGAATTAATTTGGCTTTCTTTTCAATGTTATATACCGGTTTCTCTTGGGTCAAATCAAAGATATATAGGTCATTGCACAAATTTGCAACTCCATATAGAACATCTTTTTGATATAAAGACAACAATTTATTACCAATAATAAAACGAAATCCTTTAATATCCAAACAACAAAATTGAAATAATATTCCTACTCATAGTAGGTACATAATAACAATTCTCTAAAACAATGTTTAAACCGGAAGGCAAAGACAAAGTGTAATCTCCAACTTCAACAGTTGCAACTCTTGCCCCGTTGCCCACTCGGAGATCTACTTCGCCTTTCTTTGTCATCCTTCTATTGCTCAGTCCCTGAACATTAGTACAAATGTGAGCCCCACATCCGGTATCTAATACCCATGAGGTGGACATAGAAAGATTAATTTCAATAACAAAGATACCTGAAGCTGAAGGATTCTGTTTCTTCTCTTCAAGAAACAGCTTGCAGTTTTTTCTCCAATGCCCCTTCTGATTGCAATGGAAACATACTGCGTCCTTCTGAGCATTTTTCTTAGCAGGAGGAGTTTGAGGCTGAACCTTAGGAGCAGTCTTACTGCGAGGCTTCTTGTTTTCAGCAACCTTTGCCTTGCCTTTAAACTTTCACTTGTTGCCCTTACCTTTTTCCACAACAAGTACTGGCGTTGCCTTCCGAAGGGTTTGCTCACTATTTTTAAGCATTCCATGGAGCTCAGGAATCGTCCTCTCCATGTTATGCATGTTGTAGTTTACCACAAAGTCATTGTAATCATCAGGCAATGAAGCCAAGATGATGTCAATGGCTAACTCTTTAGAAAGAGGTGCATTTAATCTCTCTAGGGTATCAATATACCCCTTCATCTTAATCAAATGCATGCTTACTGACGAACCTTTCGCCATCTTGCACGAGATCAATGCTTTTATCATAATGAACCTTTCGTTACGGGCTTGTTCACGGAACATTTTCGTTAGTGACACACAAATTTGGAACGCTTCCGAATTCATGAATTGTTTATGAAGCTCGCCTGACATAGTCGCGAGCATCAGACATGTCACATCATCGGAATCGCTTTTCAGCTTTTCCCATGCTCATTGAACAGCAGCCGTAGTATTTACAGGTGGTTCAGGTAAAGCAGCGTCTAAGATATTTAGCTTCCTTTCTTGTTTGAGAACAATTCTCAAGTTTCTTTCCCAATCTAAAAAGTTTGGACCAACAAGTTTTTCTTTGTCCAAAATGCTTCTTAGGGTGAGATTAGATGTATTAGTGCTAGTAGATGCCATTTCTACAAAAGAAAGATGCAAAACATTAGAATGAGTTTTAAAATATTTTCCACAATAGCCAAAATTGAAATCCCAAACAATTTTGTGTTGGTGCTAGATTGTGGGCCGAAAATCCACAAAGAGTCAACCCCAGTATTGCTTTGGCAAGTATCGTAGGGATTGGGCTCTTTTGGTAGGCAACGTTCAAATCACATCCCTATGTAATTTAACGATTTCCAATTGCATCACTATGCAACTTTTCGGTGATAGGATGAACATTCCAAATGTTTGACACCATCCTATCTTTGCAAAATTAATCCCTAGTCAACTTATCGGGTCAAGCTAGGATTAATTTTCCCAAGTTAAACCATCCCTCAAGGCATCACATCAATAGACACCCACACAGTTTTTCCATAACAAGTGGTAGTGATAAAGTTGAGCATCTAATACCCAAACAATTTTTCCACTCATTAATGGTAGTGATAAAGTTGGGCACTATTATGTAACAACCCGCCGCACGAAGAAAACCTGAGGCCCTTGGGCTCTCCAAGTCCACCAGACGTTCAACGCTCAAGCGGGCCCTCAAGTATGGAAGCAAAATCTTGGGTTTTTGGGATTTAAGTTTGATCGGCTTAACATGCATTTTCGTTTTCATTCATTCACAAAACATAAAATTGCGGAAATGCGATGAATTGGGCTCTAATCTATTACAGGGCCTTTTTGAAAAAAAAAAAAAAACTCTTTTGGACCTCCATTTTGGGCTTCCGTTCCTGGGCTCCACCATGAACTTCTTTGGAACCTCCTTTTGGGCCTAACTATTACATAATCATTTAATAGGCACGCAGGCCCAAAATTTAAATAATAAATTTTAAGCCCAATTCATGCATAGAAAAACACACAAATGCATATGCTTCATACAAGCCAATTTTGATTTAAGCCGATTAATTTTAAGGATTGTGTAACTATTACAGAATTAAAATTGATCGTGTCATGATCAATTTTAATCAATCCTTCTGTTCATTTTACATTTATCCAAAATGATGCATGAACATGCTTACATAATTATGATGCTTCAAATAAAATTTAAACAATTTAAATTTAAGCATCATAAGTAAAATAAAATAAATAACAATTAATCTAATTAATTAATTATTTATTCATCTTTTCTAATTATCCTAATCTAATTAAGATAATGTTTCGAATTTAAATTTAAACAATTCTAATTATCCTAATCTAATTAAGATAATTTATTTCAAAATTTTAAACTTATAGGATAAAATTCTAAATTAATCCTATCTTTATCTAATAAGATTGTTTAATTAAAATCTTATTAAATAAAATTCAGAAAAATTTTTAAAATTTTAATTTTCTGAAACTCTTTGGGTCATTTCGTAAATAACCAAAATTTTCGGGCTAGGGTTTTAAGGAAATAAAATTTCTGGGCTATTTTGCAAAATAATTTTAGAGCTGATTGTATTTTCAGGGTTTGAGGCTGCGGCGGGGGCATTCTGGTAATTTTAGCCCCTAGGGCTTCAACCGCTCGCCGCCAGCCTCCGGTCTTCTTCTTCGGCGAACCCCTTCGTTTTCCGACCAGCATCCTGGATGAATGGCGACCAGCCGTTCATCTCTTCCGGCCTAGGGGATGCAGCAAAATCCGCAACGCTGTTCATCTCAGTGTCCAGAACACTTCTGGCCGCCGATCGAAAAGACATCCCTGCCGTGCGAAGAACATTTCGCTCCAACAGCCGGTGGCCAGAAAAGAAAAGACGCAGCGGCGACCTTCGCCGCTGCCCATTCCTCTGACAATGAGACAGATAATATTAACAGCCCAGTTTCAAAACCGATTTCCGGTAGAACGAAAACGAATAAAAAAAACCCCCTGTTTAAATCGTGTTTCCGGCGAAACTTCAATAACCCAAAAATGACCAAATCGAATCAATTTAGGCTAGTTTCGAAACCCTTATCCCAGAAACTATTTCAATCAAAAAGAGGGGAAGAATCCCGTCCGTTTTTGAAAACTCCAAATGCCAAAAAATCAATTTAGTCCAGAATTATGAAATCAACAATCCAGCTAAACAATTTGGTAACCCAGAAAAACGGAAAAACAACTAGCCCAGCACAAACATTCAGAACCCCGTTTTAAAACCAAAACCCAGATTTCCGATGACCCCAAATGCAAATCGGGTTTTCATTTTGGAAAAATATTTGTTTTCCGGTGAGATGGCAAAACCAAAACTTGATATAAAGTTCCTTTCCCCTGTGGGTCGGTTTTCGGCGACTCGGCCTCGACAAAACAGAACAAAATCGGTTTTTTAGGCCAAAAAATCAACTAAAGGAAAAACCAATTTTGAAGAGCCCAGCCTTTGTTTCTTCTTGATTCTAAATTCCTTTTGTTTCAACTAAAAACATTTTTAATTAAAACAAAATTAACCTCGCTCCGATACCACTGTTGGGTTTGTGTTTAGGCATTTAATTCAAAATTAAACGGCAAAATTCCTAAACACTAAGAATTCGGGTCTTACCCTCGAAGCGTAATCGGTTGTGCAGTCGCCTGGATCCTTTGGGAAGATTGCGTTCACCACCAAAGAACAATTAACGAGAATTGCCTCTACGTTCTTGCACTGGAGTTCTCTCAGAACTGGTGCTTGCCCCAAAATTTGCCTGTTTTAAGAGAAAACGTTTTTCTCTAGGAAGAATAGTTTTTGGAAGAGCGTCTGTACTTTGAGTCTCAGAGAGTCAGTCTTTTTAAAATCCTTCAAACGTGTTTTAAAAACAAATTTTCTAAAAACTCTCAACTGACAGATACTTCTCTGATTTGAGAAGTATTTGTTAAATAAATAATTAATCATAATTAATTATTTACTGTTGGGTTTAACCAACACCATGGATCAACCCATTGATCCATGGATCAGGCTGATGGGTCAAGAACCTCAATTCACAATTAGGTCCCTTGATTTGTCAACCCAATTCAATTCTTCCTAGGTAATTAATTAACTCTTAATTAATACCATGATACTCTTCAATAATATTTAATTAAACTATTTAATTAAATATTATCAATTTATTTATAACTCTTATACTTAAAACAGGCAATTTAATTAATTATGAATCATCGAACTCACTTATGTGCGATCCTGTAGGCCCATTCCAAATTGACAATGAATAAATTAATCTCATTAATTAATCCATAAATCATTAGTGGTCTCTAGCAAGACATAATGACTACACAATTTAGAACGGAGGGTCGAATGGTGATTCAACACAACCTTCTGAGTATACTACGTAATGTCCTCTACACTGATATCCAGTTTAGCATATGGCATGGAACCAATCATCCTTATATAACTAAACGTTTTACTTGATCTCTTAGTGACACTGAACTTAATCAAGCAAATGATAACCCTTATCATTTCTTGGGCACGGCCATGCACTTCTCAGTTCACTATCAAGCGGCCAAGATATCATCTCTCATTTAAGAGAGACTTGTAGTCCCATCACTTCACCTACATACCTTAGCGTGACTTATGGTGTACCCAATCATACCCGTACTTGGCAACCTGTTACGGTCCCGTTAGGCATATGTCAAAGCACACTCTAATTCACCTAAGACTATGCAGTGATTTCTGGTCTAAGGATCCTCGTACGAGTACTACTCAAAAGAATCACTCATGATCTAAAAGTCCATAGAGTGTTTCTTTTTGGCGGATCAATTTCATGAAATTCAATATGCACAAGAATATAATTTCATGAAATTAACTCATCAGATAAATAATCAATCAAACGACAAATGTCTTATTTACATAAATACCCTCAAAGTATATTTACATAAATAGCCCTTAAAAGGGCACATACACCAACATGTTATGTACGATTAATTAAGAATTGGGTTATTGACAAAGGTAGATTTAATTAATTAAGAAATTAATTAATTTTTGTGTCAGTTGGTTGTGAATCATATCAGGAACTGGATTGGAGATAAGTGAATCCCTGTATCAGTTGGTTGTGAATCATATCAGGAACGGGATTGGGATAAGTGAATTCTTGTTTCAGTTAAATGTGTATCAGTCCAGGAACAGGATTGAAAGAAACAGAAACCCAATAGGAAGGCCAATCCTAAACCAACTTGGTGTCTCTCTTGTAGCTCTATATATAGACAAGGGATTAGCCATTCAAGACACAATTCAATATACAATTCATAAGTTTTCAAGACAAGAAAACTAGAGAGATAACATTATAGAGAAAGAAATATTTTCTTCTCTCTCCAAGTCAAATTTTTTGAGCTTTGTGCGACTGGATTTTCTTCTGTTCTTGGTCGAAATTTTGGCCTGTTTAAACCAGCTGCACGTGTAGTTTTCTCTCTCTGGGTGGTGCGTTTATTGTACTTGCCAAGTGCAGCGGTGCTGGAATTTTCTATCAGGTGGATTGTGGTGATTAGCTAATCAAATTTATTTCTAGATCGTTGCCCACACAACATGAAATAAAAGTCATGAGGCATACAAGAGAATCACCTGAGTGCACACTTCAAAGTTATTTTCTAAAGTTTCGCTTTTAATTATAAATTTTTGTTGCGTGGTAAATCGAATAAGTGCAAACCGAGATCCTGTGCAATGTTATTTCAAAAGGGTTGGAATAGAAATTGTTCTAGCGTCTAAGCCTTACCAGAGATTCTGATTCTTGAATGCATAACACGAAAGTGAGTTTCTAGCTAGGCCCGGGCAGATAATCTTTCAATTGGTATCAGAGCCTGGTTTTGGGTTTTGTGCTTGTTCGATTTATTACATAGTTTTATTTGCAGGTGGTTAAGAAATCCCGACTATTATGGTTACGTTTGTATGGGTTTAAATTAAACTCTGGGACATGTCCAGATTAGATTTTATTATGATTGTTTGTAATAGTATAACCACGTGCTGGAAGCCGTGTAGGAATAGATCAAATCTGTAGTAGGATTTTTTCTATGTAATTTTGATTATTTAATTTTCTTAGAAAGCCTTGTAGTAGGAGAATTAATTTTTTTTGTAATTGAAGGCGTTATGGTGGGAAACTTGAATTCGTGGGTTTTAGGTTATCGTTAATTCGTAGAAACCGAAGAAAACCCAGAACAAATTGTAAGAAGAACAAATAGCAAGGGAAGAAGCGAAGGAGGAACAGGGGACAGAGGGTGGTGCCAGCGACTACCCGTTAGCAGCAGTCGCTGCTGGCAATAGCCATGAGCAGTGGCACTGCTGCGCATCACAGTAGGAGGCTGCGCCTGCGCGCAGCAACAGCGCGCAACAGTTGCGGTCCATTCGGGCTGTGTTTTGGCCCATTTTTTCTCCATTTTTTCATTTTTTAAAGTTCAAGACTCTCTCCATCGAGTTATGTGGCAGGACACGAGATCAAGGCAGACGATAGAAGCGATTAAAACCATAATAGTTGGGAAATTTATTTTTCGTATTTATTTCCCGTATTTATTGTTTTAATTTTATGCTTTATTTTTATGCTGTATTTTAGATGCATGATTTTAAAGCGTGTTGGTTTTATGGTTGCATGTAACTTAGGGTTAGTTAATTGTATGTTAAAATAGGAAAACCCTCAATTTGGAATTCTAAGTGGGAGCGGGTTGGTTTAATATTTTCATGGCCACCATTACGAGTTCATATGCGATGTGGGTGGGCATGTGCATTGGCACTAGGGCCTTCCTCCATTCAGATGAGTCCAACCCCGAGATCGCTAGATTATGAATTTTTGAGTAAGATGACTAGAGTAAGTTTAACTAGGAGAAATGTGGCACCCTCTTCATCTGAGTTGCACTATCCTGAGGTAACAAACTCATAAGTCACGTAATAGCACGCACTTAGTGTATGATCTGTAGTATTCCTCCCTCGAGGTTACACTGCTAATTTGTACGGCTAAAAGCACCGACTATTAGCTACATTGATCAATAGATCGTTTGGTCAGATAGTGTAGTTAATGAACTTGATTCTTCTCAAACGAATGTGGATTAGCGTAAATGTCCACACTACGTGTCTTGCGAGAATCTCGGTGAATGAGATGTTGGTGGATTAAGATTATTGTTTTGAGGGAAGTCAATAATTCATAGAATTTCATGTTTTTCTCAAAATTCTAGACTTAATAACTGAAACATTGTCTGTTTATTTATTTTACAGTTTTATCGATATGACATTCAACCCCTTAGCTGCTATTTTGAAAGACAATAAATTAACTAGAATTAATTATGTCGATTGGATTCGTAAATTGGACTCCTTATGGCTGGGAGCACTCCTATGAGAGATCATGTCATTAAAGTGATTAGTAACATCAACAAGGATGAGGTAGTGGGAGGCAAAATCGTTGGTGAAACCAAAGTCGATATTGTCCTCTGGAGCTTACCTCAAAGCTATGAGCAGATTCGATCGAACTTCAACATAAGCAAGATGTTGTGTACTTCATCTGAGCTCTTGGCAGAGTTGGTGGTGGCTAAAAGTCTTATTTGAGAGAACAAGCGAGCTTTAGTCGCATTCAAAGCTCCAGAATCTTCTTCCGAGCCTGAGGCTAGAAAGAAGAAGAAAAAGCTCGAAGGAATAGCTCAAATGGCACAGATTGCACCTAAGCCAGATATTGCAAAGAAGAAGTTGAAAGACAAGTGCTTCAAGTGCAATAAGATGGCACATTGGAAAATGGATTGTCCAAAGCTTATAAATACGATAGTTTCGCCTTAATTACTGAGACATGTTTAGCGGCGATTCCCACAGATACTTGGTGTGTGGATTCAGGTGCCATGACCATGTTTGTAATTCTTTGCAAGGGTTTCAAGTAACCCAGAAGCTTAACAAAGGCGAATTGGATATCTACTTCGGTGACACTACAAGTGTGTCAGTAGAAGCAGTGCGAGTAGTTACTCTGAATTTTGAGAATTCTAGTTTAGAGTTAGTTAATTGTCTTTATGTATTGAGTTTTAGAAAAAACTTTATTTCGATTTCTAAACTCTTAAAAAATGGTTATAAGTTTATTTTTTCTAATGATTGTGTTGTTATTTGAATAAATGGAAAACTTATTTGTTCTGGTTCATTGACGGATAATTTGTTTGTGGTTAACTCTAACTCAACTGTTGTGCAAAATATAGAAACAGATAACTCTTTATCTAACATTAATAAGAAGAAGAAACATTCTGAAATGAATCAAACCTATCTTTGGCATCTCATGTTAGGTCATATAAACCTTAGTAGGATTCAGAAGTTGGTCAATGATGGACCTTTAGGTTCATTAGAGATTGACAGTTATGCAACCTGCGAATCTTGTTTGGAAGGTAAGATGACTAAGAGACCTTTTAAAGCAAAAGTTTATAGAGCTAAAGAAGTATTAGAGTTGATTTATTCTGACTTGTGTGGACCAATGACGGTCGAGGCACGAGGTGGATTTGAGTATTTTGTGACGTTCACGGATGACTACTCAAGGTACAGGTACATTTACCTAATGTGTCACAAGTCCGAATGTTTTGGAAAGTTCAAAGAGTTTCGGGCAGATGTGGAAAAGTATCATGGTAAGAGTACCAAGACACTGTGTTCAGATCGTGGTGGGGAGTACCTGTCCAATCAATTTTGAGAATACCTCAATGAGGTCAGAATTTAGTCTCAGTTATCTGCACCGGGCATGCCACAGCAGAACGGTGTAGCAGAATGGAGGAATCGGACTCTCATGGAAATGGTTAGGTCGATGATGAGCTATAGTGATTTGCCAAGTTCATTATGGGGATATGCCTTAA
The DNA here is from genome assembly GCA_030378225.1 of Knoxia roxburghii. NCBI lineage: Eukaryota > Viridiplantae > Streptophyta > Magnoliopsida > Gentianales > Rubiaceae > Knoxia > Knoxia roxburghii. Next base: position 33,744,497 of record CM059415.1, on the reverse strand, counting down.
AAAAGGTGATGTATATTCTTAATCTTGTACATCTAAAATTGTGCCTTCAACCTCAGTAGAGTTGTGGAATGGGCGCAAACCCAGTCTAAGACATCTCAGAATTTGGGGTTGCCCAACACATGTGCTTAAGGCAGATACAGCTAAGTTAGATGCGTGAACTGAATTAGTCCTATTTGTAGGATATCCTAGGGGAACGAAAGGTGGTCTATTTTATATTCTTAAAGATCACAAGGTGGTGGTTAGTACCAACGCTAGATTTTTGGAAGAGGACTATATCTTAGATCACAAACCCAATAGTAAGATAGTACTAGAAGAGCTTAGACAACAAACTACTAATCCTGATACACCGACATAAGTAGATACATCACACACTGCACATGAGATCACAGATGATGCACCTACACAGGTATAAGAGAGCCCGACAAGTTCATTGGCGTGGGAGAGGCCACAAACCTAGTCCCAGGTGTGCCTGAGCCTGACCCAGTTAACTACAATGAGATAAAGATAAAGATGCATAATCTTAGCATAAGGCAATGATATTCGAGATGGGATCAATGGACCAAAATCAAGTCTGGGAGCTTGTGGACCTGCCTGATGTGTTTAAACCCATTAGATGCAAGTGGGTCTACAAATGTAAGAGAGGACCAGACGGAAAGGTGAAAACCTTTAAAACTAGGCTGGTGGCGAAGGGGTAGCCATGTTTAAGTCGATCCAGATTCTCTTGGCCATAGCTGCTCATTTAGATTATAAGATTTGGCAGATGGATGTCAAGACAGCTTTCCTAAACGGAAGTCTTTAGGAAACATCTTTATACAACAACCAGAGGAATTCATAGATAAAGGCCAAGAGCATAAGGTTTGCAGGCTTAAGAGGTCCATTTAAGGGCTAAAGTAGGCATCCAGATCTTGGAACATCTGGTTTGATGAGGTAATCCAGTTATTTGGATTTACTCAGTGCCTGGATGAGCAATGTGTGTACCGCAGACGTGATAGAAACTCAGTGGTGTTTCTTGTGCTTTACGTAGATGACATTCTATTGATTGGCAACAACAAGAAAGTGTTATCAGACATATAGGCATGGCTGTCCAAACAGTTTGATATGAGGACTTAGGGGAAGCAGGACATATCCTTGGGATCAAGATAATTTGAGGTTGAAGGAAACGTTCGTTAATGCTCTCCCATGCATCATACATAGACACAATTCTGGCCCATTTTAACATGCAAAACTCCAAGAAAGGTTTTCTATCTTTCAGACACAGAGTGCATCTGTCTAAGGAACAGTCCCCTAAGACTGTTGAGGAGATAGAGGCCATGAAAACAATTCCTTATGTTTCAGCTGTAGAAAGTCTCTTGTATGTCATGTTGTGTACGAGGCCTGATATCTGTTATGCCGTTGCCATGGTGAGCAGATATCGGAGTAACCCTGGGAAAGCTCATTGGAAGGCAGTAAAATGCATTCTTAAGAACGAGAGACCAAGTTCTGGTCTGTCAAGTGCCTGAGCTGGTACCCCGAGGATACACAGATTCAGATTTCCAAGGCTACAGGGACAAGAGTAAGTCTACCTCAGGGTATGTGTTTACTCTAGCAGAAATTCGAGGCGAACTTTACCATGGAGGTTGAATACGTTGCCGCATCAGAGGCAGCGAAATAAGCAGTATGGCTCAAGAACTTCCTAGTGGACTTAGATGTGAATCCTGGTTTACAGAAGTCTATCACAGTATATCGTGATAACAACGGTGCAGTAGCAAACTCGAAGGAACCACGAGTCCAAAAGGTGAGTAAACATATACAGTGCAAGTATCACCTGATAAGAGATATCGTAAAGAGGGAAAATGTGGTTGTGGCCAAGATAGCATCAGCAGATAACCTTGCAGATCTGTTCACAAAGAGATTGACTTTGAAAGTCTTTGAGGCTCACGTGGAGGGCATGGGAATCAGATACTTAGGAGAGCGATGACAGTTTTTCTAGATATATAGTAGCAGAGTGTTTATGGGTTGTATGTAGATGTATACTTAAAGCACAACTTAAGTAGTGGGAGATTATTGAAAGATTATCTGCCCGAGCTTAACCAGAAACTCACTTTCATGCTATGCATTCCAGAATCAGAATCTCCGGCCAGGACTAGATGCTAGCACAATTTCTATTCCAACCCTAACATTGCGCAGGATCTGGGTTTGCACTTATTTGATTTACCACGCAAAAAAAAATTCTAATTAAAAGCATAACTTTAGAAAATACCTTTGAAGTGTGAACTCAGGTGATTCTCTTGTATGCCTCAAGACTTTGATTTCATGTTGTGTGGGCAATGATCTAGAAATCAATTTGATTAGCCACAATCCACCTGCTAGAAAATTCCAGCACCACTGCACCTGGCACGTACAATAAATGCACAGCCCGGAGAGATAGAAAACTACACGCGCAGCTGGTTTGAACAGGACAAAATTTTGGCCAAGAACAGAAGAAAATCCAGCAGAACAAAGCTCAAAAAATTTGACTTAGAGAGAGAAGAAAATATTTCTCTCTCTAGAATTTTATCTTTCTAGTTTTCTTGTCTTGGAAACTTATGAATTGTATATTGAATTGTGTATTGAATACCTAATCCCTTGTTTATATATAGAGTTACAAGAGAGACCCCAAGTTGGTTTAGGATTGGCCTTCCTACTGGGTTTCTGTTTTCTTCAATCATGTTCCTGGACTGATACACATCCAACTGATATAGGGATTCACTTATCTCAATCCAGTTCCTGATATGATTCACAACCAACTGATGCAGGGATTCACTTATCCCCAATCCAGTTCCTGATATGATTCACAACCAATTGACACAAAGATTAATTAATTTCTTAATTAATTAAATCTACCTTTGTCAATAACCCAATACATAATTAATCGTACCACTAACGATCAATTATGGCACTACTATCCTACACCAAAAATGCTTCCGGAATAACTTAATTAATTTATATTCATAATCTCTCCACATCGAAGATATAGTGCTCGTTAATATATTGATTTACTGATAAATTAATTAATTAACTTCTTTATTTCCGTGACTAGTACCCCTTGACCTTTTTACTATACCGAACACAAGTCCACTGGCCGGGTTTAGTATAATAAACATTACGAACTCATCTCAGAACACCATCACCCTGGATGCACCGGTACATGGTTTCCTTTCGACAAGCAGCAACACACCAAGTAACTAAACAGGCGAACCCAACCTACCTAGACTATTGGCCACAATTAACCTCACCCCTTGGCAGATCAAAGTACACTATGTATAATCCTCAGGCCAGCTCGAGTCTAGGGATTGAGAGATAGAATACTAAGAACAATATGTCTATAAAATCAATACAAGACAATTCATTCTAAATGGTTAAGTTCAATATGCCCCGAGCATATCTATATGATTCAATTAGTTTAGACAAACCAATTATCTAAATCACATAATAACCTAAACTGACAGTTTGCCCAAAGCTGTCTCGGTTATGAACCTCATTTATATATTATGTCTTTTAACCAATGATGAGATATACTGTGTCACACAAGACACCTCATCATCTAACTATATAATATAAATGGACAAATAATGCACAACAAGATATAAACAAAACATAAATCGATATATTAATTGGGAAAATGTACAATACAAGCATAGCTTATGTATTCAACCCCAACAGTGTGCAGTCTATTGTGGTGTGTCTTCTTGTACTCGTGCATCTAAAATAGTGTACTGACCCCTAAGCTCTTCCAATACTACGTTGCTCTTCGCCTTGTGATCTAAAACATAGTCCTCCTTAAGAAACTTGGCATTCGTGCTCACCACCATCTTCTGATCCTGATGACTATAAAACATACCACCTTTCATTTCTTTGGGGTAGCGTACAAAAAACATAATCTCAGATCTCGCATCTAGCTTGGTTGTGTCTGCCTTAAGCACATATGCTGGACAACCCCAAATCCTGATATGTCTCATACTAGGCTTTCGCCCAGTCCACAGCTCTACTGGAGTCGAAGACACAGACTTTGATGGCACGAGATTAAAGAGATAACATGCTGACTCCAAGGCTGAACCACAAAATGATATAGGCAATTCGCTATAACTCATCATCAATCTGACCATATACATAAGAGTCTTGTTTCTTCTCTCTGCTACACCATTCTGTTAGGGTGTGCCAGGTGCAGACAACTGGGTCTGAATACCCTCTTCTGAAAAATAGGACCTAAATTCACTAGAGAGGTATTCGCCACCGCGATCAGATCGCAAGGCCTTGATACTCTTACCCAGATGGTTATTCACCTCAGCCTTAAACTCTTTGAACTTGCCAAAGCATTCAGACTTGTGGTGCATCAGGTATGTGTATCCATATCTAGAGTAATCATCCGTGAAAGTCACAAAATACTCATAATCATCTCTAGCCTGAACTGAGATATGCCCACACAAGTCAGAATGAATCAACTCTAAAACCTCCTTGGCCCTATACCCCTTTGCCTTGAAAAGCCTCTTGGTCATCTTACTCTCCAAGCAGGACTCACAGGTCGGATAGCTGTCAATATCCAATGAGTCTAAAGACCCATTATTGACCATCCTTTAAATCCTACTAAGGTTGATGGGACCGAGTCTCAGGTGCCAGAGATAAGTTTGATTCAAAGGGGAAGACTCTTTTCTCTTTCTATGATTCAGTGATGAGTTATTAGTTTCTGTGATTTGCATTATTGGGGAGTATGTCTTGATTAAAAACAGATTGTCAACTAATGTACAGGAACATGTAAGCTTCTAGTTCTTTCTAATAAAAACAGATTTATAAAAAAACACACTTATAACCATCCAATAAAAGTTTAGAAACCGAAAGCAAATTCTTTTAAAAACTGGGTACATATAAACAATCTCTCAAAAGTAAAACTGAGTCTGAAAAATAAAGACATAAAACTCCCACTGTAACAACAAAAACTCTGTTCCTATTGCCAAGTTAGACCTTAAACTCTCCTTCTCTAAGCAGTCGGGTCACTTAAAACCCCGACAAAGAATTACAAACATGATCAGTGGATCTTGAATCTACACACCAAGTATTTGTGGGAATCGCCGCTAAACATGTCTTAGTAACTAGGGAAAATTTACACATACCTCGAGCCTTTGGGCAATCTTTCTTCCAATGCCTTGCTTTGCCATATCTGAAGCACTTGTCTTTCGGCTTATGCTTCTTGGCAATGTCCGCCTTGGGTCCATGATCAGCAGCTCCTACTTTTTGGCCTCTCTTCCTCTTTTGTTTCCTGGCTTTGGGCCCAATAGAGGAACCTAAGGGACCGACAGTAGTCAAGGCTTGCTTTTTCTCTGCGTAGAGGCCCTCAACAGATACCAATACAGTTATGAGCTCGGGAAGTGAATATGAGAGCTTGCCCATATTATAGTTCAATCGAAACTGCTCAAAACTTGGGGGCAAGCTCTGGAGAATGATATCAACCTCGGACTCCCCATCAATATCACCTCCCAATACCTCGATCTCATTGATGCAGCTTATCATGTCCAGCACGTGGTCCCTTACTGAAGTGCCCTCAGCTATCCCAGCATTCATGAGTTTCCTTATAGCTGACTGCTTGGCTGCCCTCCCCTGATGTCCAAACATCTCCCTAAGGTTGAGCATCTTATCGTAGGCTGAGGTAAATAACTAATGCTGGTGCTGCAGTACACTCGACCTAGAAGCCAATATGTAGCACCGGGTCATCTCATCAGCCTTCTACCACCTCGTATATAGCTCTCGCTGCTCAGGGGTGGCATCATCGCTGGGCTTGGGGGGGCACTCCTCAGTGAGCACGTATTTGTAACCCTCAGCGGTAAGGACAATGTCCTGGTTACGTTTCAAGTCAATGTAATTAGGACCCATAAGTTTGTTCTAATTTAGTATGATAGCTAATGGTTAAACGACATACCAATGACTGAAAAATAAATAATCAAGTTTCAGTATTACTTTTTCAAAAATATTAAAATCCTCAAAAAAAATATAATCTCCATCGACATCTCTCACGCGGGTGAATGTTTACGCCAACCCACATTCGTTCAAGAGGAACTGAAGTTCATTAATTTCACTGTCTAACCAACGATCTTCTGATCAATGAAATTAATAGTCAATGCTTTTAGTAATAAACATAAATAGCATAACCTAAGTGTATGCCATTACGTGACTTCTATGTTTGTTACTTAGAATACTAATGTGCACTCAGCAGAGAGGGTGTCACATCTTTCTCCATTTAAACTCACTATAGTCATCCCTTATGAAATTCATTCTAGTGATTTCTGTGATTGAAGACTTTTCCGCATTGAGGAAGGCCATAATATCAACTCGCAAGAATAACCACATCACCAATGAACCCGTAATGGAGGCCATGGGGATATTTACCAACCCGCTCCCACTTAGATTTTTAAGTTTGAGGATTTTTATGTTTTAACATGCAATATCTTAACTATGGATATTCGCACCCATAAAACTGTTAGAGTTTTAATATGCGAATAATCTACCTTAGTTAATTGTACTTTACTTTTAAAACGGTTTGGTTTGGTTTTTGTTCATGCAAAATAAAATGAAAAACACACAATCAAAAAAAAGACATAAATGCGGGAAATTAAAGAAATAAAATTTTCAGACTATTATGACCTTCTCTATCGTTGATTCTTTGACGCCTCGGTGAAACATCCCGTCATGTCGATCCCACTCGTTATTTGGATTCCTCTCAGTTCGCCTGGGTTTTCTCGGTTTACTATGTAATTAGGAATCACCCAAAATTATGAGAAACCAAAACCCGCGAATATAAGTTACCCAAATTAATGTCTTCATCATAATACATAAATTCCTATATACAAAGGCGTTTTTCTAGGACTTTAAAGACGACATGATTTGATCAAATCCTACTACAAGATTTTTCTAATCCTACACGACTTCCAGCTCATGGTTATTACAACTACAGATATTTCCATTCAAAAATAATACGAGCCCGAACATGTCCCGGGGTTTATGAATGAAAAATAAAATTCTACCATAATAGTCGGGAAACTAATAACCACCTGTTTATACATTTCGACAAAAATAATAATGCCAAATTAAAGTCGTGTAATAAATTAAACAAGTAAAAAGCCAAAACACTCGCTCTGATACCATTCTGAAGGAAACAGAACAAGCCCGGGCTAAATCAAAAATCTCACTTTTTTGCTATGCATTCCAGTATCGGAGACTTTCGACTCGGCTTAGGCTCAAATTCATTTCCCCTGAACAGATCTAGGCTTATACTAGTTCAATTTATTAAAATGACATGCTACAAATTAAATCTTTAATTTAAAGTGGAAGTCTTAAAGATTATACCTTTGAATCGTGTCCCTAACAATAAGAAAACCAAAGTTGAAAATTCTGTTGTTTATCGCGCGGAACCAATCACAAGAAAATCCTGATAAAAACTCCGTCTCTACCTCAAAATCACGTGTCTGACTATCACAAGCTAGCTAAGACACTAAGGAAGAGATCCATATGAAACCCACTTCGAAAAACTCGTCAGATTCTCAGCAGATCGTATCCAGAAGATTACTCTGCTTATTTACCGCCTACTTCCTATTTACCGCGTGGCTGTAAAATCCACTCGAAATCCCAATGATAACTCCCAACAACCTCGAACTTGGGTGGGAAAGTGTCTACAAGCTGGCTAAAGGTACTGGCGAAGAAATCCAAAGAAACCCACTTCAAGAAACTCACAGATTTGAAAAACAAATCTAGCCCGGGAAACTGATTCTAATCTGAAAACCCACAACGCCTCATTAAAACTTCATGGGTAAGCTATTTGCTAGTGGATCAACGCAACAAATAAATGAAGCCCACTATGAAAATGCACCAAAATGTTGCTGAAAAATCAGAAAAACATAGGCAGCGCTAACTGCCCCAAAATAGAGAGGCGAACGGACTTCTCGAGCGGCGTTTAAACTTCCAGGCGGTGGTCTTGGGCTTCTAGAATCATGTGCTAAGTTTCTTGAACAAGAAAGATCACAAACCGACTTAAAAAAAAAAAAATTCTCAATAAGGAAGAAAGAATTCTCTCTCTAGGCTTGTCTTTCTCACTTTGAGGCATTTGCCTACAAGGTTTCTAATGTCTTCAAATGTGCCTAACATTAGCTATTTATAGGGAGCTCCTTGGGAGAATTAATTTCGATCATTTTGAATTAATTTCTTAACCCACTTTGTTAATTTAATTTAATCGAAACCTTAGGATTAATTAATTCATATAGAATGAATTTTCTTAATCCACTTGGTCATTTAAATATTAATTAAACCTTTAGGATTAGTTAATTCACTTTATCGATTAGTCAAACGCATTAGTCGTACCACTAACTGACCAATTATGGAACTACTGCTAAAAAATGACTTTACATCGTGCCATTTTATTTTCTTCTATCTCCCTACATTAAAGATCTAGTGCTCATCGGTTTAAAGATCGGATGTTCAAACATCTCCCTGAGGTTGAGCATCATATCGTAGGCTGAGGTAAACAACTGATACTGGTGCTATAGTACACTCAACATAGAAGCCAAGATGTAGCATCGGGTTATCTCATCAACTTTCTGCCAGCTTGTATATGGCTCTCACTGCTCAGGGGTGGCATCATCGCTGGGCTTAGGGGGACACTCATCAGTGAGCATGTATTTGTAACCCTCAACGGTAAACACAATGTCCAGGTTACATTTCAGTCAATGTAATTAGGACCGGCAAGTTTGTTCTGATTCAATATGACAGCTAGCGGGTTGAACGACATATCAACAACTGAAAAATAAACAGTTAAGTTTCAGTATTACTTTTTCAAAAATATTGAAATCCTCAAAAAACAATAAAATCTCCATCGACATCTCTCACGCTGGGATTAATGCAGGTCACGTGGGTGAACGTCTAAGCCAACCCCCATTCGTTTGAGAAGAACCGAAGTTCATTAATTTCACTATCTGACCAACGATCTGTTAGTTTTGAATACAGAAAAGCTATGGCTTGTATCAAAAACTAATATCCACAGATGACATATCATTTTGTTTCAGTATTAAATTGTTCCATTTGAAGGAAAACTGAACAAGCCCGGGCTAAATCGAAAACCTCACTTTCGTGCAATGCATTCCAGAATCGGAAGCTTTCGACCAAGCTCAGGCTCAAATTAGTTTACCCATGAACGGATCTAGGCTTATACTTATTTAATTTATTAATCGGGACACAAAAAATTAAATCTTTAATAAAAGTAGAATTTAAAGATTATGCCTTTTATAGCGAAGTCCCTTGCTTAAAGAAAAATCCAATCTTTGACGCAACTTCCAAAAGAAATCCGAAGAATATCTCCAATACGAACTCCGATATAGTGTGGGCTATCGTCTACGGAGTTACCCACGGCGAAACGAAGAAAACCCAGAAACTTGCTTCACAAGAAAATCAAAAATCTGCCCGGAGCAACTAAGAACAGCTGCCAGTTTTTTTTTTCTTCTCAATCGGCCAGCCGACTACCAAGACTCAGCCATGATCTGCACAACAGGCCCACGGATCACCGACCAAAAAAATGGAAGAGATCAATGCAAGGTCACTGCTGGATCAGCACCCTGAATCTATGATATTCGCTGGTCAACAAAAACTGCTGCGTGAGCAGCGTTGGAAAAATACAGCGGCCGGTCAACAAAAACTGCTGTGTGTAGCGAAGGAAAAATACAGCAGCGAAAAAAACTTGAGAAAAAACCGGCGGCCCTTCCAAAATTATAACCAAGCTGCTCTAAAATCAAGTGGGCCGATTTTCTTGTTGAAGAAGAAAGCTATCTTGGTCGACTTCGAGAGAAAACTTGACGAGGAAGACACCGTTCTCTCTCTAGACCAAACTTTCTCTTTCTAGCCTAAACTTGGCTGCCAAGTTTCTTAGGTTTTTTCTTGCCCAAGAAGTTGTATTTATAAGGAGCTTCTAAGGAGACCTAGTGGGCTCTCGAGTTAGGCCTTTTAATTTGACTTTCGTTGACCGCTAAGTCTTCCCGACTAATCAACTCCAATCGACCCATTTAAATTAATTTATTTAATCCACTTTGTTAATTTAATTTAATCGAACCCTTAGAATTAATTAATTTAAAATATAATTAATTTCTAAATTCACTTTGTCGATTAAATATTAATTAAACCCTTTGGATTAATTAATTTACCTTGTCGATTAGTCAAATGCATAATCGGTCGTACCACTAACGGACCAATTATGGAACTACCGCTCGAAAATGACTTTACATCGCGCCATTATTATTTCTTCTATCTCCCCACATTAAAGATCTAGTGCTCGTCGATTTATCAATTTAATGACAAATTAATTCACCGACTTCTTGGTTTCCGAGATTAGTACCACTCATCCTTTTATTATACCGAACATAAAGTTCACCGGCCGGGTTTAGTATAATAACCTTACGAGCTCATCTCGGGAGCACCATCAACCCGGCGAACCGGTACGTGGATTCTTCCGACTAGTAACGGCACGTAAGAAGCTAAACACCGCATACCCAACTTACCGAGGTATTGGCCTCAATTGACCTCACTCTTTGGCAAATCAAAGCACACGATATCCAACCCTCACGCCCGTCCCAATCTCGGGATTGAGAGACGGAATACTAGGACCGAATTGACTACGCCGATCAGTATAAGTCAATTCTATCCAAACTGGTCGTGCTCAATATGCCCTGGGCATATCTGTGTGATTTAAACTAGTTTAGATAGACCAATTTCCAAACCACACAATAACCTATACCGATAGTATGTTCAGACTATCTCGGTTACGAGCATACTTTTTATATATCAATACTTTAACCAATAACGGTATCTACTGTGTTTGTCGACACCCCGTTATCTAGTTCTATGATATAAAGGAACAAATTTATACTGAAATAAAATGATATGTCATATGTGGATATTAGTTTTTGATACAAGCCATAGCTTTTTTGTATTCAAAACTAACACCATTATATTATAGAACTAGATAACGGGGTGTGGAAAGACACAGTAGATACAGTTGTTGGTTAAAGTATTGATATATAAAAAGTATGCTCGTAACTGAGATAGTCTGAACATACTATTGGTATACATTATCGTGTGGTTTCGAAATTAGCTTATCTAGACTAATTAAAATCACATGGATTTGCCCGGGGCATTTTGAGCACGACCAGTTTGGATAGAATTGACTTGTATTGATCGCGTAGTCAATTCGGTCCTAGTATTCAGTCTCTCAATCCTAAGATTGGGACAGGCTTGAGAGTTGGATATCGTACACTTTGATTTTCCAAAGAGAGCAGTCAATTAAGGCCTATATTTCGGTAGCTTGGGTATGCGGTGTTTAGTGTCTTACGTGTCGTTGCTAGTCGGAGGAATCCACGTACGGTTCGCCGGGTTGATGGGGCTCCCTTGATGAGCCCGTAAGGTTTATTGTACTAAAACTGGCCAGTGAACTTTACGTCTGGTATAATAAGAAGGTCGAGTGGTACTAATCTCGAATACCAAGAAGTCAGTGAATTAGTTTCTCAGTAAATTGATAAACCGATGACCACTAGATCGTTGATGTGGGGATATAGAAGAAAATATAGTGGCGCGATGTAAAGTTTTTTTTGAGCGGTAGTTCCATAGTTAGTACGATAGTGGTACGACTAATTATGTATTTGACTAATTGAAAAAGTGAATTAATTAATCCTAAATGTTTAATTAATATTTAATTGACAAAGTGGATTAAGAAATTAATTCTATTTGAATTAATTAATCCTAAGGGTTTGATTAAATCAAAATTAATAAAGTGGGTTAATAAAATAATTTCAATGGGTCGATTGGAGTTGATTAATCTAGGAAAGACTAAGCGGTCAACGAAAGTCAAATTAAAGGGCCCAACTCAAAAGCCCACTAAGTCTCCTTAAGAGCACCCTATAAATAGAAAGCTTAATGCCAAAGAAACATAAGAAAATCTTGTAAGACATTTATCTTGCTTCTTGAGTGAGAAAGTTCTAGAGAGAGACTCTCTTCCTTTTGGGTTTTCTTTCAAAAACGAACTTAGATTCTCACTTCTCGAATTGAACCAAAGCTCGAAGATCAAATCTTTAGACAGCTGCCCGGTTTTTGAAGTCTGCTGGGACTGATTTCACGCCACTGCGGATTGGGTTATTTCCAGCAGTTTTTGGGCTGGGTTTTTGGCGTGCTTCATCCAGGATTTTTCACGTTGATCTCTCTTGGTGATCCATGGCTTATCTAGTGCAGATCATGGCCAAAGATCAAGTCTTTAAGGCTATTTATTTCGGATTTTTATTGCGGTGGGGTTGGGTGATATCCGCTGGGCAGCAGCAGTTTTTAGTGGGCTGATTTGATTGGATTTCGAGAAGCTTTTGCTTTATTTAAGGGATTTTCTTTGTGGTTTTTCATGGGTTTTGGTAGCACACTTCGATAGATTATTGTCCAACCAATATTTGAAGTTTCTTGGAGTGATCTTTCGGATTTATGTGGTAATCGCAAGCAAAGATTTAGTTTTTCTTATTGTGTTTGACTTCGCTTGAAAGGTATAATCTTTATGTTTTCCGCTTTTAATTAAAGTTGATTCTTTGTGCATTTTTTGTCGATTTATTAAATTAAATAAGTATAAGCCTGGATCAGTTCAGGGGAAAATAAATTTGAGCCTGAGCTTCGTCAAAAGTTTTCGATTCTGCAATGCATTGCACGAAAGTGAGATTTTTAATATAGCCCAGGCTTGTTCTATTTTCCTTCACCCGAAAGCTTAGAGAGGGTGAGCTAGACATCTACATGGGTGACACTGCAAGAGTGTCAATAAAAGCAGTGGGAGTTGTCACTCTAAATTTCGAGTGTTCTAGATTAGAAATATTTAATTGTCTTTATATACTGAGTTTTAAAAAGAACCTTATTTAGGTTTCTAAACTCTTGAAGAACGGTTATAAGTTTATTTTTTCTGATGATTCTGTATTTATTAGAAGAAATTGAAAACTTATTTGTTCTGGTTCATTGGCTTACAATTTGTTTGTGGTTAATTCTAACTCCCCAGTTGTGCAAAACATATAAATAGATAGCTCTTTATCTAACATTAATAAGAGGAAGAAACCTTCTGAAATGAATCAAACCTATCTTTGGCATCTCAGGCTAGGTCATAGAAACCTTAGTCGGATTCAGAGGTTGGTCAGTGATGGACCTTTCGGTTCATTAGAGATTGATAGTTATTCAACCTGCGAATCTTGCTTGGAGGGTAAGATGACCAAGAGACCTTTTAAAGCAAAAGGTTATAGAGCTAAAGAAGTATTAGAGTTGATTTATTCTGACTTGCGTGGACCAATAACGGTCCAAGCACAAGGTGGGTTTGAGTATTTTGTGACGTTCACGAATGACTACTCAAGGTACGGGTATATTTACCTTATGCATCACAAGTCTGAGTGCTTTAGCAAGTTCAAAGAGTTTCGGGCAGATATGGAGAAGCATTATGGTAAGAGGGTCAAGATACTGTGATCAGATCGTGGTGGGGATTACCTGTCCTATGAATTTTGAGAATACCTCAATGAGGTCAGAATTCAGTCTCAGTTGTTTACACCTTGCACACCATAGCAGAATGGTGTAGCAGAAATAGTTAGGTCGATGATGAGCTATAGGGATTTACCGAGATCATTCTGAGGATATGTCTTAGAAACAGCGATGTATATTCTTAATCTTGTACCATCTAAAACCATCCCTTCAACCCTAGTAGAGTTGTGGAATGGGCGAAAGCCTTGTCTAGGATATCTCAGAATTTAGGGTTGCCTAACATATGTGCTTGAGGCAGATGCGGCTAAGTTAGATGCAAAAACAAAATTAATGTTGTTTGTAGGATATCCTAGGGGAACGAAAGGTGGTATGTTTTATAGTCCTAAATATCAAAAGGTGGTGGTTAGTACCAACCCTAGGTTTTTTGAGGAATACCATATCCTAGATCACAAGCCCAAGAGTAAGATAGTACTAGAAGAGCTTGGGAGACAAACTAATAATCTTGATACACCAGTACAAGTAGATACACCACACATTGCACAAGAGATCACAGATAATGCTCCTACAAGGGTGGTGCCTCATCATAGTGGGAGGGTTGTAAGATAGCCCTACAGGTTTATTGGCATGGGAGAGGCCTCAGACCTAGTCCCAGTCGCACCTGAGCCTGACCCAGTAAATTACAATAAGGCTCTCAGAGATAAAGATGTAGAATCTTGGCGTAAGGCAATGATATCAGAGATAGGGTCAATGGACCACAATCAAGTCTGGTAGCTTGTGGGCCTGCCTGATGGGTTTAAACCCATTGGATGTAAATGTAAGAGAGGACCTGATGGAAAGGTTGAAACCTTTAAAGCTAGGCTGGTGGCGATGGGGTATACTCAGAAAGAGGTAATCGATTATGAGGAAGCCTTCTCCCCGGTAGCCATGCTTAAATTGATAGGGATTCTCTTGGCCATAGCTGCTCATTTAGATTATGAGATATGGCAGATGGATGTCAAGACAGCTTTTATGAATGGAAGTCTTGAGAAAACCATCTTTATACAGCAACAAGAGGGATTGGTTGAAAAATACCAAGAGCATAAGGTTTGCAGGCTAAAGAAGTCCATTTACAGACTTAAGCAGGTATCCAAATCTTAGAACATCCGATTTGATGAGATAATCCAGTCCTATGAATTTACTCAGAGTCTGGATGAGCAATGTGTGTACCGCAGACGTGATGGAAACTCAGTGGTATTTCTTGTACTTTATGTAGATGACATTTTATTGATTGGCAACAACAAGAAAGTGTTATCAGATGTAAAAGCATTATTGTCTAAGTAGTTTGATATGAAGAACTTAAGGGAAGCGAGACATATCATTGGGATCAAGATAATTCGAGATCGTAGGAAATGTTCGTTAATGCTCTACCAAGCTTCATACATAGATACGATCCTGGCCCATTTTAACATGCAAAACTTCAAGAAACGTTATCTACCTTTCAGAGACGGAGTGTATCTGTCTAAAGAACAGTCTCCCAAGACTATGAAGACAGTTTCTTATGCTTCGGCAGTAGGAAGCCTGATGTATGCCATGTTGTGTACGAGGCTTGATATCTGTTATCTCATTGGCATTGTAAGCAGATATCAGAGTAACCCCGGGAAAGCTCATTGGGAGGCAGTAAAATACATTCTTAAGTATTTGTGCAGAAAGAAAGACCAAGTGTTGGTCTATCAGGTGCCTGAGCTGGTACCCCGAGGTTACACAGATTCAGATTTCCAAGGCGACAGGTACAAGAGCAAGTCTACCTCAGGGTATGTGTTTACTCTGGGAGGTGGAGCCATAGTTTGGCAGAGTGTTAAGCAGAAATACGTGGAGGACTCTTTCATGAAGGCTGAATACGTTGTCGCATCAGAGATAGCAAAGGAAGCAGTGTGGCTCAAGAACTTGCTAGTGGACTTAGATGTGATTCCTGGTTTGTAGAAGTCTATCACGGTGTATTGTGATAACAATGGTGCAGTGGCAAACTCGAAGGAACCATGAGCCCACAAGGTGAGTAAACATATACAGCGCAAGTACCACCTGATATGAGATATCATAAAGAGGAACACGTGGTCGTGGCTAAGATAGCATCAGAGGATAACCTTGCAGATACGTTCAATAAGACATTGACTTCAAAAGTCTTTGAGGCTCACGTGGAGGGCATGGGAATCAGATACTTAGGGGAGCCATGACAGTTTTTCTAGATATATAGTAGTAGAGTGTATGGGAGTTGAATGTAGTTGTATACTTAAAGCACAACTTAAGTATTAGTGGGAGATTATTGGAGTTGAATACATAAGCTATGCTTGTATTGTACATTTTCCCAGTTATTAAATCAATTTATGTTTGGTTATATTTTGTTGTGCATTATTTGTCCATTTTATTATGTAATTAGATAATGAGGTGTCTTGTGTGACACAGTAGATCTCATCATTGGTTAAAAGACATAATATATAAATGAGGTTCGTAAACCGAGATAGTTTTGAACAAATTGTTGGTTTAGGTTATTATGTGATTCGGATAATTGGTTTGTCTAAACTAATTGAATCATATAGATATGCCCGGGGCGTATTGAACTTGACCTTTTAGAATGATTTGTCTTGTACTGATTTAATAGACAAATCGTTCTTAATATTCTATCTCTTAATCCCTAGACTTGACCGGGCATGAGGATTAGACATAGTGTACTTTGATCTGCCAATGGGTGAGGCCAATTGTGGCCAATAATCTCGGTAGGTGGGGTGCGCGTGTTTAGTTGCTTGGTGTGCTGCTGCTTGTCGAAAGGAAACCATCTACCCTTGCATCCGGGGTGATGGTGCTCCCAAGATGAGCTCGTTATGTTTATTATACTAAACCCAGCTGGTGGACTTAAGTACGGTATAGTAAAAATGTCGAGTGGTACTAGTCTCAGAATTAAAGAAGTTAATTAATTAATTTTTCAGTAAATTAATATATTAACGAGCACTATATCTTTGATGTGGGGAGATTATAAATATAATTTAATTAAGTTATTCCGGAAGCAATTCTGGTGTAGGATGGTAGTGCCATAATTAATCCATTAGTGGTACGATTAATTATGTATTGGGTTATTGACAAAGGTAGATTTAATTAATTAAGGGATGAATTAATCCTTGTGTCAATTGGTTGTGAATCATACCATGAACTGGTTTGGGATAAGTGAATCCCTGTATCAGTTGGTTGTGAATCATACTAGGAACTGGTTTGGGATAAGTAGATCCCTGTATCAGTTGGATGTGTTTTAGTCCAGGAACAGGATTGAAGGAAAACAGAATCCCAGTAGGAGGGCCAATTCTAAACCAACTTGGGGTTTCTCTTGTAACTCTATATATAGACAAGGGATTAGCTATTCAAGACACACAATTCAAGATATTCATAATTAAAGAATCTAGAGAGAGAAAATTATCTCTCTCTAAAAATCAGAATTTTCCAATCCTTAAGGCTGTCGATTTTCTCTAATTTTTTTTGCAGCCTGTGTGTGGCTTTCTCTCTCTCTAGGCGGTGCGTTTATAGTACGTGCCAGGTGCAGCGGTGCTGGAATTTTTTGGCAGGTGAATTGTGGTGATTAGCTGATCAATTGGTTTCTAGATCGTTGCCCACACAACATCAAATAAAACTTTTGAGGCATACAAGAGAATCACCTAAGTGCACGCTTCAAAGGTATTTTTCTAAAGTTATGCTTTTAATTAGAAATTTTTGTTACGTGGTAAATCGAATAAGTGCGAACCCAGATCCTGTGCAATGTTATTTCAAAAGGGTTGGAATAGCATTGTGATAGCATCTAGGCCTGGCCAGAGATTCCGATTCTTCAATGTATAGCACAAAAGTGAGTTTATGGCTAGGCAAGGATAGATAATCTTTCAATTGGTATCAGAGCCTAGTTTTGGGTTTTGTGGTTGTTCGATTTATTACATGGTTTTATTTGCAGGTGGTTAAGAAATCCCTACTATTATGGTTACGTTTGTACGGTTTTTAATTAAACTCTGGGATATGTCCGGATTTGATTTTATTATGAATGTTTGTAATAGTATAACCACGTGCTGGAAGCCGTGTAGGATTAGATCAAATCTGTAGTAGGATTTTTTCTATGTAATTTTGATTATTTAATTACACTAGAAAGCCTTGTAGTAGGAGAATTAATTTTTTGTAATTGATGGTGTTATGCTGGGCAACTTGAATTCGTGGGTTTTGGGTTATCGTTAATTCGTAGAAACCCAAGAAAACTCAGAACGAATTGCAAGAAGACCAAATAGCATGGGAAGAAGCGAATGAGGGATTGGCGGCAGGAGGCGGTGCCGACGACTACTCGCCGGCAGCAGTCACCGCTGGCAACCGCCTGGAGCAGTGGCGTTGCCGCGCGGCGCAGTAGGAGGCTGTGCCAGCGCACGACAGCACCAAGGCGGCTTTGCCCCTCGTGTGTGGGCCCGTTTGGGCTGCGTTTTGGCCTGTTTTTCCTCCAGTTTTTGTTTTTTCAAGTTCAAGACTCTCTCCATCGAGTGACGTGGTGGAACACAAGATCAAGGCAGAAGATGGAAGCAATTAAAACCATAATAGTCGGGAAATTTGTATTTATTTTCGTTATTTATTGTTTTAATTTTATGCTTTATTTTTATGCTGTATTTTAGATGTATGATTTTAAAGCATGTTGGTTTTATTGTTGCATATAACTTAGGGTTTGTTAACTGCATGTTAAAACCGGAAAAACCCTCTATTTGGAAATCTAAATGAGAGAGGATTGGTTTAATATCCCCATGACCACCATTATGAGTTCATATGTGATGTGGGTGGGCTTGCGCGTTGGCATTAGGGCCTTCCTCCATTCGGATGAGTCCAGCCCCGAGTTCGCTAGATTATGAATTTCTGAGTAGGATAACTAGAGTAAGTTTAACTAGGAGAAATGTGACACCCTCTCCATCTGAGGCGCACTATCCTGAGGTAACAAACTCAGAAGTCACGTAATAGTGTACGATCTCCAGAATTCCTCCTAAGAGGTTACACTGCTTACTTGTACGGCTAAAAACACTGACTATTAGCTACATTGATCAATAGATCGTTTGGTCAGATAGTGTAGTTAGTGAACTTGGTTCTTCTCAAACAAATGTTGGTTACCGTAAATGTCCACACTGTGTGGCTTGCGAGAATCCTGGTGAATGAGATGTTGGTGGATTATAATTATTGTTTTGAGGGAAGTCAATAATTAATTGAATTTCATATTTTTCAAAATTCTAGGTTAATAACTGAAACATTGTCTGTTTGTTAATTTTACAGTTTTATTGATATGGCATTCAACCCCTTAGCTGCTATTTTGAAAGAAAATAAATTAACTGAACCTAATTATGTCAATTGGAGTCATAACTTGGACATTGTCCTTATGGCTGAGAGCACTCTTGTGAGAGATCATGTTATTGACGTGATTAGTAACATCAACAAGGATGAGGTAGTGGGAGGCGAAATCGTTAGTGAAACTAAAGTCGATATTGCCCTCCGGAGCTTGCCTCAAAGCTATGAGCAAATTTGGTTGAACTACAACATAAGTAAGATGTTGAGTACTTCATCCGAGCTCTTGGCAGAGTTGGTGGCGGCTAAAAGTCTTCTTCAAGAGAAGAAGCGAGCTTTAGTCGTAGTCAAAGCTTTAGAATCTTCTTCTGAGCCTGAGGCTGGAAAGAAGAAGAAAAAGCTCGAGGGAGTAGCTAAAAAGGCACAAATTGCGCCTAAGCTAGATATTGCAAAGAAGAAGTCAAAAGACAAGTGCTTCAAGTGCAATAAGATGGGACATTGGAAATCGGATTGTCCAAAGCTTAAACGAACGATAGTTTCTGCCCTAATTACTGAGACATTTTTAGCGGCGATTCCCACAGATACTTGGTGTGTGGATTCAGGTGCCACTGACCATGTTTGTATTCTTTGCAAGGGTTCCAAGTGATCCGGAAACTTAGAGATGGCGAATTGGATATCTACTTGGGCGACACTACAAGAGTGTCAGTAGAAGCAGTGGGAGTAATTACTCTGAATTTTGAGAATTCTAGTTTAGAGTTAGTTAATTGTCTTTATGTACCGAGTTTTAGAAAGAACCTTATTTCGGTTTCTAAACACTTGAAGAGCGGTTATAAGTTTGTTTTTCTGATGATTCTGTATTTATTAGAAGAAATGAAAAACTTATTTTTCTGGTTCATTGGCTGACAATTTGTTTGTGGTAAACTCTAACTCCCCTGTTGTGTAAAACATAGAAACGGATAGCTCTTTATCTAACATTAATAAGAGGAAGAAACCTCATATCAACCTTCGTAGGATTCAGAGGTTGGTCAATGATGGACCTTTAGGTTCATTAGAGAAGTACCTGTCCTATGAATTTTGAGAATGCCCCAGTGAAGTCAGAATTCAGTCTCAGTTGTCTGCACCTGGCACGCCACAGCAGAACGGTGTAGCAGAAAGGAGGAATCGGACTCTCATGGAAATGGTTAGGTCGATGATGAGCTATAGTGATTTTCCAAGTTTGTTCTGGGGATATGCCTTAGAAACGGCAATGTATATTCTTAATCTTGTACCATATAAAACCGTGCCTTCAACCCCATTAGAGTTGTGGAATGGGTGCAAGCCCAGCCTAAGACATCTCAGAATTTGGGGTTGCCCAGCACATAAGCTTAACGCAGATATGGCTAAGTTAGATGCGAGAACTGAATTAATGATATTTGTAGGCTATCCGGGGGGAACAAAAGGTGGTCTGTTTTATAGTCCTAAAGATTAGAAGGTGGTCGTTAGTACCAACGCTAGATTTTTAGAAGAGGACTATGTCTTAGACCACAAGCCCAATAGTAAGATAATACTAGAAGAGCTTAGACGACAAACTACTAATCCTGATGCACCTGCACAAGTAGATACACCACACACTGCACATGAGATCACATATGATGCGCTTACACAGGTGGTGCCTCATCGTAGTGTGAGGGTTGTGAGACAGCCTGATAGGTTTATTGGCGTGGGAGAGGCCCCAGACCTAGTCCCAAGCGCACTTGAACATAACCCGGTTAACTACAATGAGGCTCTCCGAGATAAAGATGCAGAGTCTTGGCGTAAGGCAATGATATCCGATATGGGGTCAATGGACCACAATCAAGTCTGGGAGCTGGTGGGCCTGCCTGATGGGTTTAAGCCCATTGGATGCAAGTGGGTCTACAAACGTAAGAGAAAACCTGACGGGAAGGTGGAAACCTTTGAAGCTAGGCTGGTGGCTAAGGGTATACTCAGAAAGAGGGAATCAATTATGAGGAAACCTTCTCATTGGTAGCCATGCTTAAGTCGATCAGGATTCTCTTGGCCATAGCTGCTCATTTAGATTATGAGATTTGGCAGATGGATCTTATAATAGCTTTTCTAAACGGATGTCTTGAGGAAACCATCTTTATGCAGCAACCAGAGGGATTCGTTGAAATAGGCCAAGAACATAAGGTTTGCTGGCTTAAGAGGTCTATTTACAGACTTAAGCAGGCATCCAGATGTTGGAACATCCGGTTTGATGAGGTAATCCATTCCTTCGGATGTACTCAGTGTCTGGATGAGCAAAATATGTACCGTAGACGTGACGGAAACTCAGTGGTGTTTCTCGTGTTTTACATAGATGACATTCTATTGATTGGCAACAATAAGAAAGTGTTATTAGACATAAAGTCAGGGCTGTCCAAGCAGCTTGATATGAAGGACATAGGGGAAACGGGACATACCCTTGGGATCAAGATAATTCAAGATCATAGGAAACGTTCGTTAACACTCTCCCAAGTTTCGTACATAGATACGATTTTGGCCCGTTTTAACATGTAGAACTCCAAGAAAGGTTTTCTACCTTTCAGATATGGAGTGTATCTATCTAACGAATAGTCCCCTAAGACTGTTTAGGAGATAGAGGCCATGAAGATAGTTTCTTATGCTTCAGCAGTAGGAAGTCTTATGTAAGCCATGTTGTGTACGAGGCGTGATATCTGTTATGACGTTTACATGGTAAGCAAATATTAGAGTAACCCCGGGAAAGCTCATTGGGAGGCAGTAAAATGCATTCTCAAGTATTTGCGTAGAACGAGGGACCAAGTTCTGGTCTATCAGGCGCTTGAGCTGGTACCCCGAGGTTACACAGATTTATATTTCCAAGGCGACAGGGACAAGAGCAAGTCTGCCTCAGGGTATGTTGCCGCATCACAGGCAGCGAAAGAAGCAGTATGGCTCAAGAACTTCCTAGTGGACTTAGATGTGATTCCTGGTTTGCAGAAGTTTATCACGATTTATTGTGATAACAACGGTGCAGTAGCAAACTCGAAGGAACCACGAGCCCACAAGGTGAGTAAAAATATACAGCGCAAGTACCACCTGATACGAGATATCGTAAAGAGGTAAGACGTGGTTATGGCTCAAATAGCATCAGAGGATAACCTTGCAGATCTGTTCACGAAAATATTGACTTTGAAAGTCTTGGAGGCTCACGTGGAGGGCATGGGAATCAGATACTTATGAGAGTCATGACAGTTTTTCTAGATATATAGCAGCAGAGTGTATAGGAGTTGTATGTAGATGTATACTTAAAGCACAGTTTAAGTATTAGTGGGAGATTGTTAGAGTTGAATAAATAAGCTATGTTTGTATTGTACTTTTTCCCAGTAATATATCAATTTATGTTTTGGTTATATCTTGTTGTGCATGATATGTCCATTTATATTATGTAAGTAGATAAAGAGGTGCCTTGTGTGACATAGTAGATCTCATCATTGGTTGAAAGACATAATATATAAATGAGGTTCGTAACCAAGACAGTTTTGGACAAAACTATCGGTTTAGGTTATTATGTGATTCGGATAATTGGTTTTTCTAAATTGATTGAATCATATAGATATGCCCGGGCGTATTGAACTATACCATTAAGAATGATTTGTCTTGTACTGATTTAATAGATAAATCATTCTTGGCATTCTATCTCTTAATCCCTAGACTCGAGCGGGCATGAGGATTAGACATACTGTACTTTGATCTGTAAAATGGTGAAGTCAATTGTGGCCAATAATCTCGGTAGGTGTTGGAGTATAATACATAAGCTATGCTTGTATTGTACAGTTTCCCAGTTTAATATATCGATTTGTGTTTCAGTCATATCTTGTTGTGCATTAATCATCCATTTATATTATGTAAGTAGATGATGAGGTGTCTGGTGCGACACAGTAGATCTCATCATTGGTTGAAAGACATAATATATAAATGAGGTTCGTAACCGAGACAGCTTTGGACAAGCTGTCAGTCTAGGTTATTATGTGATTCAGATAATTAGTTTGTCTAAACTAATTGAATCATATAAATATGCCCGGGGCATATTGAACTTGACTCTTAGGAATGATTTGTCTTGTACTGATTTAATAGACAAATCGATCCTTGTATTCTATCTCTAAATCCCTAGACTCGAGTGGGCATGAGGATTAGACATAGTGTACTTTGATCTGCCAATGGCTGAGGTCAAATGTGGCCAATAGTCTCGGTGGGTTGGGTGCGCGTGTTTAGTTACTTGGTGTGCTGCTGCTTGTCGAAAGGAAACCATGTACCGGTGCGTCCGGGGTGATGGTGCTCCCGAGATGAGCTCGAAATGTTTATTATACTAAACCCGGCCGGTGGACTTATGTCCGGTATAGTAAAAAGGTCGAGTGGTACTAGTCTCGGAATATTAAGAAGTTGATGAATTAATTTATCAGTAAATTAATGAATTAACGAGCACTATATCTTTGATGTGGGGAGATTATGAATATAATTTAATTAAGTTGTTCCGAAAGCAATTCTGGTGTAGGGTGGTAGTGCCATAATTAATCCGTTAGTGGTACGATTAATTATGTACTGGGTTATTGACAAAGGTAGATTTAATTAATTGAGAAATTAATTAGTCCTTGTGTCAGTTGGTTGTGAATCATCCCAGGAACTGGTTTGGGATAAGTGAATCCCTGTGTCAGTTGGGAGTGATTCATCCCAGGAACTGGATTGGGATAAGTGAATCCCTGTGACAGTTGGGAGTGTATCAGTCCAGGAACAGGATTGAAGGAAACAGAATCTGTATCAATCCAGAAACAGGATTGAAGGAAAACAGAAACCCAGTAGGAAGACCAATCCTAAACCAACTTGGAGTCTCTCTTGTAACTATATAAATAGACAAGGGATCAGTCATTCAGAATATACAATAACACAATTAATCCACAGGATTTCTAGAGAGAGAAAATTCTAGAGAGAGAAAACGTTTCTCTCTCCAAGTCGAATTTTCAAGAAAGTGTGCAGCTGGTTTTTGGGTTTCTAGTGGCTGAAATTTTGGCCTTGGTCTATACCAGCTGCGCGTAGCTTTCTCTCTCTGCGGGCGGTGCGTTTATAGTACGTGCCAGGTGCTGCGGGGCTAGAGTTTTCTAGCAGGTGGATTGTGGTGAGTAGTTGATCAATTGACTTCTAGTTCGTTGCCCACACAACGTGAAGTCATAGTCTTGAGGCATACAAGAGAATCACCAAGTGCACGCTTCAAAGGTACTTTTCTAAGATTCCGCTTTAATAGAAATTTTTGTTGCGTGGTAAATCGAGCAAGTGCAAACCCAGATCCTACCAAAATTCTTTCAGTAGGTTGGGTGCGCGTGTTTAGCTGTTTTGTGTGCTGCTGCTTGTCGAAACAAAACCATGTACCGGTGCGTCCGGGGTGATGGTGCTCCCGAGATGAGCTCGTTATGTTTATTATACTAAACCCAGCTGGTGGACATATGTCCGGTATAGTAAAAATGTAGAGTGGTACTAGTCTCAGAATTAAAGAAGTCAATTAATTAATTTATCAGTAAATTAATATATTAACGAGCACTATATCTTTAATTAATATAATTTAATTAAGTTGTTCCGAAAGCAATTCTGGTGTAGGATGGTAGTGTCATAATTAATCAGTTAGTGGTATGATTAATTATGTATTGGGTTATTGACAAAGGTAGATTTAATTAATTAAGTACTTAATTAATCCTTGTGTCAGTTGGTTGTGAATCATACCAGGAACTCGTTTGGGATGAGTGAATCCCTGTATCAGTTGGTTGTGAATCATACCAGAAACTAGTTTGGGATAAGTGAATCCCCGTATCAGTTGGATGTGTTTCAGTCCAGGAACAGGATTGAAAAAAATAGAATCCCAGTAGGAAGGCCAATCCTAAACCAACTTGGATTCTCTCTTGTAACTCTATATAGACAAGGGATTAGGTAATCAAGACACACAATTCAAGAGATTCATAATTCAAGAATCTAGAGAGAGAAAATTCTCTCTCTCTAAAAATCAAATTTTTCCAAGCCTTAAGGCTGCCGATTTTCTCTAATTTTTTGGCGGCCAGAGTGTGGCTTTCTCTCTCTCTGGGCGGTGCATTTACAGTACGTGCCAGGTGCAGCGGTGCTGGAATTTTCTGGCAGGTGGATTGTGTTGATTAGCTGATCAATTAGTTTCTAGATCGTTGCCCACACAACGTGAAATCAAAGTTTTGAGGCATACAAGAGAATCACCTAAGTGCACGCTTCAAAGGTATTTTTCAAAAGCTCTGCTTTTAATTAGAAATTTTTGTTGCTTGGTAAATCGAATAAGTGCGAACTCAGATCCTGTTCAATGTTATTTCAAAAGGGTTGGAATAGCATTGTGCTAGCATCTAGGCCGGGACAGAGATTCTGATTCTGGAATGCATAGCACGAAAGTGAGTTTCTGGCTAGGCCCGGGCAGATAATCTTTCTTCGGTAGGTTGCGTGCGCGTGTTTAGTTGCTTGGTGTGCTACTGCTTTTCGAAAGAAAACCATTTATCGGTTCATCTGGGGTGATAGTGCTCCCGAGATGAGCTCATTATGTTTATTATACTAAACCCAATTGGTGGACTTATGTCCAGTATAGTAAAAAGGTCGAGTGGTAATAGTCTCGAAATTAAAGAAGTTAGTTAATTAATTTATCAGTAAATTAATAAATTAACGAGCAATATATCTTTGATGTGGAGAGATTATGAATAAATTAATTAATTTATTCCGGAATCAATTATGGTGTGGGATGGTAGTGTCATAATTAATTCGTTAATGGTACGATTAATTATGTATTGGGTTATTGACAATGGAAGATTTAATTAATTAATTAATTAAGTAATTAATTAATCCTTATGTCAGTTGATTGTGAATCATACCAGGAACTGGATTGGGGATAAGTGAATCCCTGTATCAGTTGGTTGTGAATCATACCAGGAACTGGATTTGGGATAAGTGAATCCCTATATCAGTCGGATGTGTATCACTCCAGGAAGATGAATGAAGGAAACAAAAACCCATTAGGAAGGCCAATCCTAAACCAACTTGGGGTTTCTCTTGTAACTCTATATATAGACAAGGGATTAGCTATTACAGATATAAAATTCATTAGTTTTCAAGACAAGAAAACTAGAGAGAGAAGATCCTAGAGAGAGAAATATTCTATCTCTCTTAAAGTCAGATTTTTAGGCTCAAAGGCTGCCCGGTTTTTCCTCCTCTTTTTGCCGGCCTACTTTTGGTGGTGTGTGGAGGGACTTTAGGTGGCGCGTGGGTAGTTTCTCTCAGGTCCTAGATGAAAGATTGCCACAGGATCTAGGTTCGCACTTATTCGATTTACCACGCAACAAAAATTTCTAATTAAAAGCGGAATCTTAGAGAAGTACCTTTGTAGAGTGCACTCAGGTGATTCTCTTGTATGCCTCAAGACTTTGACTTCACTTTGCGTAGGAAAAGAACTAGAAATCGATTCAGCTAATCACAACAATCCACCTGCTAGAAAATTCTAGCACCGCTGCACCTTGCACGTACTGTAAACGTATCGCCAGGAGAGATAGAAACCTGCGCGCAGCTGGCAAAAACTGGCAAAGAATTTTTGCCAAAGAGAGGAAAAACCAGCCGCAAATAGCTTTGAAAAATCCGACTTTGAGAGAGAGAATTTTCTCTCTCTAGGATTTTCTCTCTCTAGATTCTTGAATTATGAATCTATGGAATTGTGTGTCTTGAACAACTAATCCCTTGTCTATATATAGAGTTACAAGAGAGACCCCAAGTTGGTTTAGGATTGGTCTTCCTACTGGGTTTCTGTTTTCCTTCAATCATTTTCCTGATATAATTCACAACAAACTGACACAGGGATTCACTTATCCCAATCCAGTTCCTGGTATGATTCACAACCAACTGATACAGGGATTCACTTATCCCAAACTAGTTCCTGGTATGATTCACAACCAACTGACGCAATGATTAATTAATTACTTAATTAATTAAATCTACCTTTGTCAACAACCCAATACATAATTAATCGTACCACTAACAGATTAATTATGGCACTATCATCCTACACCAGAATTGCTTCCGGAATAACTTAATTAAATTATATTCATAATTTCCCCACATCAAAGATATAGTGCTCGTTAATATATTAATTTATTGATAAATTAATTAATTAACCTCTTTAATTCTGAGACTAGTACGACTCGACCTTTTTACTATACCTGACATAAGTTCACCGGCTGGGTTTAGTATAATAAACTTTACGAGCTCATCTCGGGAGCACATCACCCTGGACGCACCGGTACATAGTTTCCTTTCGACAAGCAACAACACACCAAGTAACTAAACACGCGCACCCAACCTACCGAGACTATTGGCCACAATTGACCTCACCCTTTGGCAGATCAAAGTAGACTATGTCTAATCCTCATGCCCGCTCGAGTCTAGGGATTAAGAGATAGAATACCAAGAACAATTTGTCTATTAAATCAGTACAAGACAAATCATTCTTCATAGTCAAGTTCAATACGCCCCGGGCATATCTATATGATTCAATTAGTTTAGACAAACCAATTATCCGAATTACATAATAACCTAAACCGATAGTTTGTCCAAAGCTGTCTCGGTTACGAACCTCATTTATATATTATGTCTTTCAACCATTGATGAGATTTACTGTGTCACACAAGACACCTCATCATCTACTTACATAATACAAATGGACATATCATGCACAACAAGATATAACCAAAACATAAATCGATATATTACTGGGAAAAAGTACAATACAAGCATAGTTTTGTTATTCAACTCCAACAAAAGGCTGCGCGTCTGAGTTACGCTCTAAGGGTAGTGGTTGCAGGATTTTTTAGGTGACCCAGTTGTGGTGATTAGCTAATCAATTGGTTGCTATATCGTTGCCCACACAACGAGCGATCAAAGTCTTAAGGCATACTAGAGAATCACATGAGTTTACGCTTTAATAGGTAATTCTTATGTTACCGCTTTTAATTAAGAATTTATTTGTTGCGTGATAAATTGAATAAGTACAAACTAAGATCCTGCGCAATGTTATTTCAAACAAGGGTTGGAATAGCAATTTTGCTAGTGTCTAGGCTTGGTCAGAGATTCCGATTATGGAATATGTAGCACAAAAGTGAGTTTCTAACTAGGCCCAGGCAGATAATCTTTCAAGATCATTGCCCATACAATGTACCATCAAGTCTTGAGGCATACAAGATAATCACCTAAGTACATACTTCAAGAGATAATTCTTAAACTTCCGCTTTTATTTAGAATTAATTAATGCGTGGCAAATCGAACAAGTAGAAGCTAAGATCCTGCGCAATGTTATTTCAAGCAAGGATTACAATAGCGATTATGCTAGAACTTAGGCCTGGTCAAGAGTTCCAATTCTGGAATGCATAGCACGAAAGTGAAATTTTGACCAGGTCTGGGCAGATAATATTTCACCATCAATTTATTTTCTGAATTTTATTTGTTTCTTTTTTTATCAAACCAAATCCATTTCAATCTCCGCACCTTGCATGTTTTTATTCTAGTTTGATACACAATCATCCTGTGTTCCCTGTGGATTCGATACCCTTCTCTACTACACGATAGGATTTGTGGTCCTTAAGTGTGCTAAAAGAAGGTTTTTATTAGTGTTGTATTTCAGCACATCACTATCAACAAGAATGGAAACAAAATCCTTCTCAATTGGTCGTGGGTAAGGTTGTGTACATTTGTTGTATTGCACACCACCAAGAAGGCCTTCAGATGATCATTAGCGTCTTTATCCTCTAACCATAGAAGTTTAACCCATTATGAATCAGATTGATCAGTTGTGGTGGAATCTGATAAGTCACTGCTTGCACCCCCAAAGCTCTATTAGTGTTCCCAATAGTGGGTTCGAAGAACTGCCCGAAAGTCCGACGAGGTAGAGCTGGTGGCGGTGGTTGTTGTTCTGCCATATATTCACTTATCCCTTCCTTACTTTTACAAGTTCTCATTAGAGAGTTTTCCAACTCTGAATCTTCTTCTAAGAGGCCTCCTACACTTGCAGATCAGGTCTACACCATAAACAAAAGGTAAAAATTAAATACGGAGAAGGGCTACGACGCTCCCCAGTAATGGCGCCAAAATTTGAGTGTGTAAAATGGATTTACCAAAATAATTGATCTAAATGCCGCACTTAGGCATCCGAAAACCCGCCGAATAGTAAGTTAGATATCGATCTCATAGGGAGCAGCCTAGCTCTTATATAGATTCAATCTTTTTCTTTTCTTTTCTTTCTCTTAGTGATTCAAGAAGCATGCAAGTTAACTGATTAGGGGGAAACAGAGAGAAAACACTTGAAATGAGAAAATATGTGATTTGAGGGAGGAGATTCCACCCACTACCAAGCAAAGCAAAGTGACACGCTCATATTGGGTTTGGTTCAATTTCATTATGGATATTTTCTGGTCTGACAACTTTCCACGTTCGCATATTGACACTACTACTATCTCAAAGAAAGTCTGGCACCTACTATGAAGTTAGCTGCCTCCCAATCCGAGACCATAGTACATTCAACTCAATAATACACGAGAAAGGTATAAATTGTTAAAGCAAAGATCAACCACATAAAAAATTAAACTAAACCTAATATTTACGCATCTAAATAGATTCGGGTACACGAACATACACAAGCACCAAATCAGCTAACACGTAATGTTCTACTACATTAAGAACAGATATCTAACGACTAAAAGGAGATAGATTGAGAGAGATATACCCTCTGGGAGTAGACTACACCTTGTTCTCACGGTCGGCCAGCTGCTATGGTTTGCAAATGTACCTGATCTTCACCAGCTATGAAGTCATCCAAGAGAAAATCTCCAATAAGGAGTTTAGAACTCCATAAATCTGAGCTCAAAAGCCATTTCACCCAAATCCTAGCTATAGAACCTCGGCTTCTCAAGAAAGGTTTCTTAGCTGAGTTCTGTTAACAAATGAACAAAAGATGCCTAAAGAGGACTTGTCTCATTGTATTTATACAGGCCACATTTAAGGTAGTAAATAACAGAATTTGTAATGGTAGAATTGGAAATCCAACTTCATTGGCTCATCAATAGCTCCAGTCAACATTTGAATTTGATCTAATTTTCCCAAAAATATGGATACATCATTTCAAACTTTATTTCTTTTCTTTTTAAGCAAGATTCCAGTCCAAAATGCTCAAATTCATCACATCGACATTTTCACCTGCAATTCCCCTATTTTTACCATATATCAACTAAATCAACATAATTGGAATCAAACTTCACTGTAAACTGGTGAAATAATGCATGAAAAGTTACTAAAATAGTGATGAGTTTGATTCACTCCAGAGCTATGATACCAAATGTAGCATTGTGTTTAGGCATTTAATTCTAAATTAAATGGCGGAATTCCTAAACACTAAAGGATTCGGGTCTTACCCTCGATGCGTAATCGGTTGTGCAGTCGGCTGGATCCTTTGGGAAGATTGCGTTCACCACCAAAGAACAATTCAAGCGAATTGCCTCTACATTCTTGCACTGGAGTTCTCTCAGAACCGGTGCTAGCCCCAAAAAGATGCCTGTTTTGAGAGAAAACCTTTTTCTCTGGGAAGAATAGTTTTTGAAGAACGTCTGTCATTTTTTTTTTTTTTCAGAGAGTCTGTTTTTTTTTTTTTAAAAAAAACTTTTCCACACGTATATTTAAAACTGAGTTTGTTAAAACCATTTTTAACAGACTCCAGATACTTCTCTGATTTGAGAAGTATCTGTTTTAATTAATAATAAATAAATAATAATTAATAATAATTAATTAATTATTTACTGAGTTGGGTTTAACCAACACCATGGATCAACCCATTGATCCATGGATCAGGCTGATGGGTCAAGAACCTTAATTCACAATTAGGTCCCTTGATTTATCAGATCAACTCAATTCTTCCCAGGTAATTAATTAACTTTTAATTAATACCATAAAACTTTTCAATAATATTTAATTAAACCATTTAATTAAATATTATCTATTTAAGTATAACTCTTATACTTAGAACAGGCAATTTAATTAATTCTGAATCATCGAACGCACTTATGTGCGATCCTGTAGGCCCATTCCAAATTGACAATGAATAAATTAATCTCATTAATTAATACATAAATCATTAGTGGTCTCTAGCAAGACATAATGACTACACAATTCAGAACGGAGGGTCGAATGGAGATTCAACACAACCTTCCGAGTATACTACGTAATGTCCTCTACACTGATATCCAGTTTAGCCTAAGGCATGGAACCAATCATCCTTATATAGCTAAACGTTTTACTTGATCTCTTAGTGACACTGAACTTAATCAAGCAAATGATAACCCTTATCATTTCTTGGGCACGGCCATGCACTTCTCAGTTCACTATCAAGCGGCCAAGATATCATCTCTCATTTAAGAGAGACTTGTAGTCCCATCACTTCACCTACATACCTTAGCGTGACTCATAGTGTACCCAATAATACCCGTACTTGGCAACTTTTTACGGTCCCGTTAGGCATATGTCAAAGCACACTCTAATTCACCTAAGACTATGCAGTGATTTCTGGTCTAAGGATCCTCGTACGAGTACTACTCAAAAGAATCACTCATGATCTAACAATCCATGGAGTGTTTCTTTTGGCGGATCGTTTTCATGAAATTCAATATGCACAAGAATATAATTTCATGAAATTAACTCATCAGATAAATAATCAATCAAACGACAAATGTCTTATTTACATAAATAACCCTCACAGTTTATTTACATAAATAGCCCTCATTAGGGCATATACACCAACAATCTCCCACTTGCCCGTTGAAGGGCTATGTCCTAAACTGTTTAAGACCAAGCTCTATTACATGTCTATCAAACTTTGACTGTGGTAGAGCTTTTGTGAGAGGATCTGCTACATTGTCGTCTGACCCTATTTTGCACACTTTCACATCTCCTCGATCAATGATCTCTCGGATGAGGTGAAACCTTCTGAGTATATGTTTGGTTTTCTGGTGTGACCGAGGCTCCTTAGCTTGTGCGATGGCCCCGTTATTGTCACAGAAAAGTTCTATCGGATCTTGGATACTCGGTATCACTCCGATGTCTGACACGAAGTTTCTTAACCAAACAGCTTCCTTTGCAGCATCGGATGCAACAATGTACTCAGACTCTGTTGTAGAATCGACTGTTGTATCTTGCTTTGAGTTTTTCCAACTTATTGCACCACCATTCAGACTAAACACGTAGCCTGATTGTGACTTCATGTCATATTGATCTATTTGGAAAGCAGCATCAGCGTAACCTTGTACGATGAGCTGTTCTTGTCCTCCATACACTAGCATCAATCCTTTAGTCCTTCGCAAGTACTTTAGGATTGCTTTGACTGCAGTCCAATGATCTGTTCCTGGATCTTGTTGGTATCTGCTAGTCATGCTCAGTGCATGTGCGACATCCGGGCGGGTACATAACATGGCATACATGATATATCCTATTGCCGAAGCATATGGTACTCTACTCATTGTATCCCTCTCCTCTCTTGTTGAAGGACCTTGGTTCTTCTTCAAGAGAAGGCCATGTCTAAATGGTACCTTACCATTTTTGGAGTTAGACATATTGAACCTCTTCAATATTTTGTCTACGTACCCTTCTTGACTTAGTCCTAGAAGCCTTTTTGACCTATCTCTATAGATCTTGATACCTAGTATCATTTCGGCTTCTCCTAAGTCTTTCATAGAAAATACAGTCCCCAACCATTGTTTGATGTCTTTCATCATGGGAATGTCATTTCCTATGAGTAGGATGTCGTCCACATATAGGACAAGGAAAACTATCTTGCTCCCACTAACCTTCTTGTAAACACTCATTCTTATGAAGCCGTAACCCTTTACTGCCTCGTCAAAACGAAGATTCCAACTCCGAGATGCTTGCTTTAGTCCGTAGATGGACCTCTGAAGCTTGCATACACGATTTGGATGCTCTTGATCGATGTATCCCTTGGGTTATTTCATATAAACATCCTCGAGTAGGTTTCCATTCAGGAAAGCCGTCTTAACATCCATCTGTCATATCTCATAGTCATAATATGTAGCTATAACGAGCATAGTCCGAATGGACTTGAGCATCACGACAGGGGAGAAGGTTTCATCATAGTCTATACCATGAGTCTGTCTGAAACATTTAGCCACTAGTCGTGCCTTGAAGATCCCGCCAGGTTTTAACTTGAAAATCCACTTGCAATCGACAACCTTTGCCTGAACAGGAGGATCAATCAAAGTCCATACTTTATTGTCCCTCATGGATTGCATTTCAGATTCCATTGCTTGTAGCCATTTATCTGAATCTGGACTTTCTAACACTTGTTTGTAGTTCACGGGCTCATTAGAGTCCACCAAGATCAAATCTTGATCGTCAGTTACGAGAAATCCGTATCTCTCAGGTTCATGACGAGATCTACTAGACTTTCTAGGTTCTTGTGTTGTTGACTCAGGCTGCTCATCTTCATGAGTTCCCATGTCAACTTCCATCTCAGTTTCTGTAGATCGTTCTACATTCTCTTGTGGCTCTGGAACTTCTCCGAGTTCTATTCTACTCCCACTATCTTTCTTGTAGAGAAAATCTTTCTCTAAGAAAGTGGCTCCTCGAGCAACAAACACTTTGTTCTCAGTTGGATTGTAGAATTGATATCCTTTAATTTCCTTAGGATATCCCACAAACAGGCATTTGTAAGTTTTAGGTTCAAGCTTACTACTTTGTAAACGCTTTACATGAGCTTGACAACCCCAAACTCGTAGATATGACATATAGGGTTTTTGACCTGTCCACATCTCATATGGAGTCTTATCTACTGCCTTAGATGGAATACGATTTAGTAAGTAGGCAGCTGAAGGGAGGGCATAACCCCAAAAGGACATAGGGAGAGTCGTTTGGCCCATCATAGATCGAACCATATCTAATAAGGTCTGATTCCTCCTCTCGGATACACCATTCTATTGAGGTGTTCCTGGTGGAGTCAGCTGTGAAACAATTCCACACTGTTTTAGATAGCCATCGAACTCATCATTAAGGTATTCACCTCCCCGATCGGAGCGAATAGCCTTAATCCTTCTATTTAACTGATTTTCTACTTCGTTTTTAAACTCTTTGAACTTTTCAAAAGTTTCACTTTTATACCTCATTACGTAGACATAACCATATCTACTATAGTCATCGGTAAAAGTCATGAAGTATTCAAATCCACCTCTGGCTTGTGTGCTCATTTGTCCACATACATCTGTATGTATTAGTGCCAATAGCTCACTAGTCCTCTCGCCTTTCTTGCTGAAAGGACTCTTCGTCATTTTGCCTTGCAAACAGGGTTCACATGTGTCATATGATTCGAAATCAAATGAACCAAGAACTCCATCCTTATGGAGTCTTTGAACTCGCTTCTCATTTGCATGGCCTAGACGACAGTGCCACAGATATGTTGGACTTAAATCAAATTGAATTAATTTGGCTTTCTTTTCAATGTTATATATCGGTTTCTCTTGGGTCAAATCCAAGATATATAGGCCATTGCACAAATTTGCAACTCCATATAAAACATCTTTTTGATATAAAGACAACGATTTATTACCAATAATAAAACGAAATCCTTTAATATCAAAACAAGAAATTGAAATAATATTCCTACTCATAGTAAGTACATAATAACAATTCTCTAATACAATGTTTAAACCGGAAGGCAAAGAAAAAATGTAATCTCCAACTTCAACGGCTGCAACTCTTGCCCCGTTGCCTACTTGGAGATCTACTTCGCCTTTCTTTGTCATCCTTCTATTGCTCAGTCCCTGCACATAAGTACAAATGTGAGCCCCACATCCGGTATCTAATACCCATGAGGTGGACATAGAAAGATTAATTTCAATAACAAAGATACCTGAAGCCGAAGGATTCTGTTTCTTCTCTTCAAGAAACAGCTTGCAGTTTCTTCTCCAATGCCCCTTCTGATTGCAATGGAAACATACTGCCTCCTTCTGAGCATTTTTCTTAGCAGGAGGAGTTTGAGGCTGAGCCTTAGGAGCAGTCTTACTGCGAGGCTTCTTGTTTTCAGTAACTTTTGCCTTGCCTTTAAACTTTCTCTTGTTGACCTTACCTTTTTCCACAACAAGTACTGGCGTTGCCTTCCGAAGGGTCTGCTCAGTATTTTTAAGCATTCCGTGAAGCTCAGGAATCGTCCTCTCCATGTTATGCATGTTTTAGTTCACCACAAAGTCATTGTAATCATCAGGCAAAGAAGCCAAG
Organism: Knoxia roxburghii; assembly: GCA_030378225.1. Lineage (NCBI taxonomy): Eukaryota > Viridiplantae > Streptophyta > Magnoliopsida > Gentianales > Rubiaceae > Knoxia > Knoxia roxburghii. The sequence continues at coordinate 33,709,319 of CM059415.1, read as the reverse complement.
ATGATGCCAATGGCTAACTCTCTAGAAAGAGGTGCATTTAATCTCTCTAGGGTATCAATATACCCCTTCATCTTGATTAAATGCTTGCTTACTGACGAACCCTTCGCCATCTTGCACGAGATTAATGCTTTTATCGTAACGAACCTTTCGTTACGGGCTTGTTCTCGGAACATTTCCGTTAGTGACACATAAATTTGGAACGCTTCCGAATTCATGAATTGTTTCTGAAGCTCACCTGACATAGTCGCGAGTGTTGGAGTAGAATATATAAGCTATGCTTGTATTGTACAGTTTCCCAGTTTAATATATCGATTTGCGTTTCAGTCATATCTTGTTGTGCATTAATCGTCCATTTATATTATGTAAGTAGATGATGAGGTGTCTGGTGCGACACAGTAGATCTCATCATTGGTTGAAAGACATAATATATAAATGAGGTTCGTAACCGAGACAGCTTTGGACAAACTTTCGGTCTAGGTTATTATGTGATTCAGATAATTAGTTTGTCTAAACTAATTGAATCATATAGATATGCCCGGGGCATATTGAACTTGACTCTTAGGAATGATTTGTCTTGTACTGATTTAATAGACAAATCGATCCTTGTATTCTATCTCTAAATCCCTAGACTCGAGCGGGCATGAGGATTAGACATAGTGTACTTTGATCTGTCAAAGGGTGAGGTCAATTGTGGCCAATAATCTCGGTAGGTTGGGTGCGCATGTTTAGTTACTTGGTGTGCTACTGCTTGTCGAAAGGAAACCATATACCGGTGCGTCCGGGGTGATGGTGCTCCTGAGATGAGCTCGAAATGTTTATTATACTAAACCCGGCCGGTGGACTTATGTCTGGTATAGTAAAAAGGTCGAGTGGTACTAGTCTCGGAATTAAAGAAGTTGATGAATTAATTTATCAGTAAATTAATGAATTAACGAGCACTATATCTTTGATGTGGGGAGATTATGAATATAATTTAATTAAGTCGTTCCGGAAGCAATTCTGGTGTAGGTTGGTAGTGCCATAATTAATCTGTTAGTGGTACGATTAATTATGTACTGGGTTAATGACAAAGGTAGATTTAATTAATTGAGAAATCAATTAATCCTTGTGTCAGTTGGTTGTGAATCATCCCAGGAACTGGTTTGGGATAAGTGAATCCCTGTGTCAGTTGGGAGTGATTCATCCCAGGATCTGGATTTGGATAAGTGAATCCCTGTGACAGTTGGGAGTGTATCAGTCCAGGAACAGGATTGAAGGAAACAGAATCTGTATCAATCCAGAAACAGGATTGAAGGAAAACAGAAACCCAGTAGGAAGAGCAATCCTAAACCAACTTGGAGTCTCTCTTGTAACTCTATAAATAGACAAGGGATCAGTCATTCAGAATACAACAATAACACAAGTAATCCACAGGATTTCTAGAGAGAGAAAATTCTAGAGAGAAAATGTTTATCTCTCCAAGTCGAATTTTCAAGAAAGTGTGCAGCTGGTTTTTGGGTTTCTAGTGGCTAAAATTTTGGCCTTGGTCTATACCAGCTGCGCGTAGCTTTCTCTCTCTGCGGGCGGTGCGTTTATAGTACGTGCCAGGTGCTGCGGGGCTAGAGTTTTCTAGCAGGTGGATTGTGGTGAGTAGCTGATCAATTGGCTTCTAGTTCGTTGCCCACACAACATGAAGTCATAGTCTTGAGGCATACAAGAGAATCACCAAGTGCACGCATCAAAGGTACTTTTCTAAGATTCCGCTTTAATAGAAATTTTTGTTGCGTGGTAAATCGAGCAAGTGCAAACCCAGATCCTACCCAAAATCTTTCAATTGGTATCAAAGCCAGGTTTAGGGGGTTCTGTGCTTGTTCGATTTATTACATGGTTTTATTTGCAGGTGGTTTAGAATCCCGACTATTATGGTTACGTTTGTATGGGTTTTAATTAAACTCCGGGACATGTCCGGATTTAATTTTATTATGAATGTTTGTAATAGTATAACCACGTGCTGGAAGCCGTGTAGGATTAGATCAAATCTGTAGTAGGATTTTTTCTATGTAATTTCGATTATTTAATTTTCCTAGAATGCCTTGTAATAGGAAAATTATTTTTTGTAATCGAAGGCGTTATGGTGGGCGACTTGGATTCGTGGGTTTTGGGTTATCATGAATTTGAAGAAACCCAGAAAACCCAGAACGAATTGCAAGAAGACCAAATAGCGTGGGAAAAAGCGAAGGAGGAGTTGGCGGCAAGAGGCGACGCCGGCGACGACCGCCGGCAGCAAGTCGAGCCGGCCGGGTGGCCAGCAGCCGCGCGCAGGGCCCGTGCGGCCGTGCGGGACACGAGACACGAGATCAGGACTCTCTCCATCGAGTGACGTGACGGGACACGAGATCAAGGCAAATGATGGAAGAAATTAAAACCATAATAGTCGGGGAATTTATTTTTTCGAATTTATTTCTCGTATTTATTGTTTTAATTTTTATGCTTTATTTTTATGCTGTATTTTAGATGCATGAATTAAAGCATGTCTGGTTTTATGGTTGCACATAACTTAGGTTAGTTAATTGCATGTTAAAACTGGAAAAACCCTCAATTAGGAAATCTAAGTGGGAGCGGGTTGTGTTATATCCCCATGGCCACCATTACGGGTTCATATGCGATGTGGGTGGGCTTGCGCGTTGGCATTAGGGCCTTCCTCCATTTGGATGAGTCCAGCCCCGAGATCGCTAGACTATGAGCTTCTGAGTAAGATGACTAGAGTGAGTTTAACTAGGAGAAATGCGACACCCTCTCCATCTGAGGTGCACTATCCTGAGGTAACAAACTCAGAAGTCACGTAATGGCATACACATAGTGTACGATCTGTAGTATTCCTCCCGCGAGGTTACGCTGCTTACTTGTACGGCTGAAAGCACCGACTATTAGCTACATTGATCAAAAGATCGTTGGTCAGATAGTGTAGTTAATGAACTTGGTTCTTCTCAAACGAATGTGGGTTAGCGTAAACGTCCACACTGCGTGGCTTGCGAGAATCCCGGTGGATGAGATGTTGGTGGATTAATATTATTGTTTTGAGGGAATCAATAATTAATTGAATTTTCATGTTTTACGAAAATTCTAGCATATATGACTGAAACACTGTTTGTTTAACTTTCCATTTTAAATCGATATGGCATTCAATCCTTTAGCTGCTATTTTGAAAAATAACAATTTAACTAGAACAAATAATGTTGATGGAAGTCGTAACTTGGACATTGTCCTTAGGGCTGAGAGCGCTCCTGTGAGAGATCGTGTCATTGACATGATTAGTAACATCAACAAGGTTGAGGTAGTGGGAGGCGAAATCGTTGGTGAAACCAAAGCCGATATTGTCCTCCAGAGCTTGCCTCAAAGCTATGAGCGGATTCGGTTGAACTACAACATAAGTAAGATGTTGTGGAGTTCATCCGAGCTCTTAGCAGAGTTGATGGCGCCTCAAAGCTATGAGCGGATTCGGTTGAACTACAACATAAGTAAGATGTTGTGGAGTTCATCCGAGCTCTTGGCAGAGTTGATGGCGGCTAAAAGTCTTCTTCAAGAGAAGAAGCGAGCTTTAGTCGCAGTCGAAGCTTTAGAATCTTCTTCTGAGCCTGAGGCTGGAAAGAAGAAGAGAAAGCTCGAGGGAGTAGCTAAAAAGGCACAAATTGTGCCTAAGCCAGATATTGCAAAGAAGAAGTCGAAAGACAAGTGCTTCAACTGCAATAAGACGGGACATTGGAAAGCGGATTGTCCAAAGCTTATAAGTACGATAAATTATGCCTTAATTACTGAGACATGTTTAGCGGCGATTCCCACAGATACTTGGTGTGTGGATTCAGGTGCCACTGACCATGTTTGTAATTCTTTGCAAGGGTTCCAAGTAACCCGGAAGCTTAGAGCAGGCAAATTGGATATCTACTTGGGCGACACTACAAGAGTGTCAGTAGAAGCAGTGGGAGTAGTTAAGTTGAATTTCGAAAATTCTAGCTTGGAGTTAGTTAATTGTCTTTATGTACCGAGTTTTAGGAAGAACTTGATTTCGGTTTCTAAACTCTTGAAGAACGGGTATAAGTTTATTTTTTCTGATGACTGTGTTGTTATTAGAAGAAATGGAAAACTTATTTGTTCTGGTTCATTGACGGATAATTTGTTTGTGGTTAATTTTAACTCCCCTGTTGCGCAAAACATAGAAATAGATAGCTCTGAATCTAACATTAATAAGAGGAAGAAACCTTCTGAAATAAATCAAACCTATCTTTGGCATCTAAGGCTAGGTCATATAAACCTTAGTAGGATTCAGAGGTTGGTCAATGATGGACCTTTGGGTTCATTAGATATTGACAGTTATGCAACCTGCGAATCTTGCTTGGAAGGTAAGATGACCAAGAGACCTTTTAAAGCAAAAGGCTATAGAGCTAAAGAAGTATTAGAGTTGATTCATTCTGACTTGTGTGGACCTATGACGGTCCAGGCACGAGGGGGATATGAGTATTTCGTGACATTCACGGATGATTACTCTCGGTACGGATACATTTACCTAATGCGCCACAAGTCTGAATGTTTTGGCAAGTTCAAAGAGTTTCGGGCAGATGTGGAGAAGTATCATGGTAAGAGTATTAAGACACTGCGTTCAGATCGTGGTGGGAAGTACCTGTCCCATGAATTTCGAGATTACCTCACTGAGGTAGGAATTCAGTCTCAGTTGTCTGCACCTGGCACGCCACAGCAGAATGGTGTAGCAGAAAGGAGGAATCGGACTCTGATGGAAATGGTTAGGTCCATGATGAGCTATAGTGATTTGCCAAGTTTGTTCTGGTGATATGCCTTGGAAACGGCAATGTATATTCTTAATCTTGTACCATCTAAAACCGTGCCTTCAACCCCAGTAGAGTTGTGGAACGGGCGGAAGCCCAGTCTAAGACATCTCAGAATTTGGGGCTGCCCAGCACATGTGCTTAAGGTAGATACGGCTAAGTTAGATGTAAGAACATAATTACTGCTGTTTGTAGGACATCCTAGGGGAACGAAAGGTGGTCTATTCTATAGTCCTAAAGATCAGAAGGTGGTGGTAAGTACCAACGCTAGATTTTTAGAAGAGGACTATGTCTTAGACCACAAGCCCAAGAGTAAGATAGTACTACAAGAGCTTAGACGACAAACTACTAATCCTGATGCACCAGCACAAGTAGATACACCACACACTGTACATGAGATCACAGATGATGCACCTACACAGGCGGTGCCTCGTCATAGTGGGAGGGTTGTGAGACAGCCAGACAGGTTCGTTGGCGTGGGAGAGGCTTCAGACCTAGTCCCAGGTATGCCTGAACCTGACCCAGTTAACTACAATGAGGCACTTCGAGATAAAGATGCAGAATCTTGGCGTAAGGCAATGATATCCGAGATGGGGTCAATGGACCACAATCAAGTCTGGGAGCTTGTGGACCTGCCTGATGGGTTTAAGCCCATTGGATGCAAGTGGGTCTACAAACGTAAGAGATGACCTGACGGGAAGTGAAAACCTTTAAAGCTAGGCTGGTGGCGAAGGGGTATACTCAGAAAGAGGGAATCGATTATGAGAAAACCTTCTCCCCGGTAGCCATGCTTAAGTCGATCCGGATTCTCTTGGCCATAGCTGCTCATATGGATTATGAGATTTGGCAGATGGATGTCAAGACAGCTTTCCTAAATGGAAGTCTTGAGGAAATCATCTTTATACAGCAACCAGAGGGATTCATTGAAAAATGCCAAGAGCATAAGGTTTGCAGGCTTAAAAGGTCTATTTATGGACTTAAGCAGGCATCCAGATCTTGGAACATCCGATTTGATGAGGTAATCCAGTTCTTTGGATTTAATCAGTGTCCGGATGAGCAATGTGTATATCGCAGACGTGATGGAAACTCAGTGGTGTTTCTTGTGCTTTACGTAGATGACATTCTATTGATTGGCAACAACAAGAAAGTGTTATCAGACGTAAAGGCATGGCTGTCTAAGCAATTTGATATGAAGAACTTAGGGGAAGCGAGACATATCCTTGGGACCAAGATTATTCGAGATCGTAGAAAATGTTCATTAACGCTCTCCCAAGCTTCGTACATAGACACGATTCTGGCCCGTTTTAACATGCAGAACTCCAAGAATGGTTTTCTACCTTTCAGGCATAGAGTGTTTCTATCTAAGGAACAGTCTCCTAAGACTGTTGAGGAGATAGAGGCCATGAAAACAGTTCCGTATGCTTCGGCAGTAGGAAGTCTCATGTATGCCATGTTGTGTACGAGGCCTGATATCTGTTATGCTGTTGGCATGGTGAGCAGATATCAGAGTAACCCCGGGAAAGCTCATTGGGAGGCAGTAAAATGCATTCTCAAGTATTTGCGCAGAACGAGGGACCAAGTTCTGGTCTATCAGGCGCTTGAGCTGGTACCCCGAGGTTACACAGATTCAGATTTCCAAAGCGACAGGGACAAGAGCAAGTCTACCTCAGGGTATGTGTTTACTCTAGGAGATGGAGCCATAGTTTGGCAGAGTGTCAAGCAGAAATGCGTGGCAGACTCTACCATAGAGGCTGAGTATGTTGCCGCATCAGAGGCAGCGAAAGAAGCAGTATGGCTCAAGAACTTCCTAGTGGACTTAGATGTGATTCCTGGTTTGCAGAAGTCTATCACGGTTTATTGTGATAACAACGGTGCAGTAGCAAACTCGAAGGAACCACAAGCCCACAAGGCGAGTAAACATATACAGCGCAAGTACCACCTGATACGAGATATCGTAAAGAGGGTAGATGTGGTCGTGGCTAAGATAGCATCAGAGGATAACCTTGCAGATCCATTCACGAAAACATTGACTTTAAAAGATTTTTATGCTCACGTGAAGGGCATAGGGATCAGATGCTTAGGAGGGCCTTGACAGTTTTTTCTAGATAGATAGCAGCAGATTAGGTAGGATTTTATGTAGTTGTATACTTAAAACACAGCTTAAGTATTAGTGGGAGATTGTTGGAGTAGAATACATAAGCTATGCTTGTATTGTACAGTTTCCCAGTTTAATATATCGATTTGTGTTTCAGTCATATCTTGTTGTGCATTAATCGTCCATTTATATTATGTAAGTAGATGATGAGGTGTCTGGTGCGACACAGTAGATCTCATCATTGGTTGAAAGACATAATATATAAATGAGGTTCGTAACCGAGACAGCTTTGGACAAACTGTCGGTCTAGGTTATTATATGATTCAGATAATTAGTTTGTCTAAACTAATTGAAGCATATAGATATGCCCGGGGCATATTGAACTTGACTCTTAGGAATGATTTGTCTTGTACTGATTTAATAGACAAATCGATCCTTGCATTCTATCTCTAAATCCCTAGACTTGAGCGGGCATGAGGATTAGACATAGTGTACTTTGATCTGCCAAAGGGTGAGGTCAATTGTGGCCAATAATCTCGGTAGTTTGGGTGCGCGTGTTTAGTTACTTGGTGTGCTGCTGCTTGTCGAAAGGAAACCATATACCGGTGCGTCCGGGGTGATGGTGCTCCTGAGATGAGCTCGAAATGTTTATTATACTAAACCCGACCGGTGGACTTATGTCCGGTATAGTAAAAAAGTCGAGTGGTACTAGTCTCGGAATTAAAGAAGTTGATGAATTAATTTATCAGTAAATTAATGAATTAACGAGCACTATATCTTTGATGTGGGGAGATTATGAATATAATTTAATTAAGTTGTTCCGGAAGCAATTCTGGTGTAGGTTGGTAGTGCCATAATTAATCCGTTAGTGGTACGATTAATTATGTACTGGGTTAATGACAAAGGTAGATTTAATTAATTGAGAAATCAATTAATCCTTGTGTCAGTTGGTTGTGAATCATCCCAGGAACTGGTTTGGGATAAGTGAATCCCTGTGTCAGTTGGGAGTGATTCATCCCAGGATCTGGATTGGGATAAGTGAATCCCTGTGACAGTTGGGAGTGTATCAGTCCAGGAACAGGATTGTAGGAAACAGAATCTATATCAGTCCAGAAACAGGATTAAAGGAAAACAGAAACCCAGTAGGAAGACCAATCCTAAACCAACTTGGAGTCTCTCTTGTAACTCTATAAATAGACAAGGGATCAGTCATTCAGAATACAACAATAACACAAGTAATCCACAGGATTTCTAGAGAGAGAAAATTCTAGAGAGAGAAAACGTTTATCTCTCCAAGTCGAATTTTCAAGAAAGTGTGCAGCTGGTTTTTGGGTTTCTAGTGGCTAAAATTTTGGCCTGGTCTATACCAGCTGCGCGTAGCTTTCTCTCTCTGCGGGCGGTGCGTTTATAGTACGTGTCAGGTGCTGCGGGGCTAGAGTTTTCTAGCAGGTGGATTGTGGTGAGTAGCTGATCAATTGGCTTCTAGTTCGTTGCCCACACAACGTGAAGTCATAGTCTTGAGGCATACAAGAGAATCACCAAGTGCACGCTTCAAAGGTACTTTTCTAAGATTCCGCTTTAATAGAAATTTTTGTTGCGTGGTAAATCGAGCAAGTGCAAACCCAGATCCTACCCAAAATCTTTCAGCGAGCATCAGACATGTCACGTCATCGGAATCGCTTTTCAGCTTTTCCCATGCTCGTTGAACCGCAGCCGTAGCATTTACTGGTGGTTCAGGTAAAGCAGCGTCTAAGATATTTAGCTTCCTTTCTTGTTTGAGAACGATTCTCAAGTTTCTTTCCTAATCTAAGAAGTTTGGACCAACAAGCTTTTCTTTGTCCAAAATGCTTCTTAGAGTGAGATTAGATGTATTAGTGCTAGTAGATGCCATTTCTACAAAAGAAAATGCAAAATATTAGAATGAGTTTTAAAATATTTTCCACAATAGCCAAAATTGAAATCCCAAACAATTTTGTGTTGGTGCTAGATTGTGGGCCGAAAATCCACAAAGAATCAACCCCAGTCTTGCTTTGGCAAATATCGTAGGGATTGGGCTATTTTGGTAGGCAACGTTCAAATCACATCCCTATGTAATTTAACGATTTCCAATTGCATCACTATGCAACTTTTCGGTGATAGGATGAACATTCCAAATGTTTGACACCATCCTATCTTTGCAAAATTAATCCCTAGTCAACTTATCGGGTCAAGCTAGGATTAATTTTCCCAAGTTAAACCATCCCTCAAGGCATCACATCAATAGACACCCACACAGTTTTTCCATAACAAGTGGTAGTGATAAATTCGAGCATCTAATACCCAAACAGTTTTTCCACTCATTAATGGTAGTGATAAAGTTGGGCACTATTATGCAACAACCCGCCGCAAGAAGAAAACCTGAGGCCCTTGGGCTCTCCAAGTCCACCATACGTTCAACGCTCAAGCGGGCCCTTAAGTATGGAAGCAAAATTCTTGGGTTTTTGGGATTTAAGTTTGATCGGCTTAACATGCATTGTCGTTTTCATTCATTCACAAAACATAAAATTGCGGAAATGCAATGAATTGGGCTCTAATCTATTACAGGGCCTTTTAAGAAAAAAAAACTCTTTTGGGCCTCCATTTGGGCTTCCGTTCCTGGGCTTCACCATGGACTTCTTTGGAACCTCCTTTTGGGCCTAACTATTACATAATCATTTAATAGGCACGCAGGCCCAATTATAAAATGGCTCGCAGGCCCAAAATTTAAATAATAAATTTTAAGCCCAATTCATGCATAGAAAAACACACAAATGCATATGCTTCATACAAGCCAATTTTATTAAGCCGAATCATTTAATTAGGGATTGTGTAACTCTTACACTATTAAAATTGATCGTGTCATGATCAATTTTAATCAATCCCATGTTCATTCATTTTAATCGAATGATGCATGGTCATACCAATAATGTGTGCAATTATTTAAACATTTTAAACAAATAACACATTATTTCGGAAAAATGAATAAATAAATAAAACATAATAATTAATTAACTAATCTTATTAATTAATTAATTATTTATTTATTCATCTAATTATCTAATTTTATTAAGATAATCTTTCTAATTTTAAAATTTAAATATTTCTAATTATCCTAATCTCATTAAGACAATTATTCAAAATTCTAAATTTTAAAATTCTATAGGATAAGAATTAAATCTAAATCTAATCCTATCTTATCGTAATTTAAAATCTGATAATATCTTTTAATTTATCCTAAATCATAAATTAAAATTTTATCAAATTTTAAAATTTAGAAAAATTAAGTTTTCTGAAAATTTTAGGGCAAATCTGTAATTTAACAAAATTCTCGGACTAGGGTTTTAAAGATTAAAACTGCTGGGATTGTTTTGCAAATTTTAAAACAATTTTTAAACACTGGCATTTTTGAGATTATGGAGTGCGGCGGGGGCAAATGGGTCTTTTCAGCCCAATTAGGGCGTCACCGACTTTCGGCCGCCTCCTTCCTATCTTCTCCGACTTGCGCAGTCGACGTTCGTCTTCTTTTCCGGCGAACTCTTCGCCTATTCCGGCGCTGCAAGCAGCGCCGGACGTCGCCTCTTCTCCCCGGTCTGACCCCGATCGAATCGAAGTCGACCTTGGCAACTCATCGAACGACGAAATAAAAACGAAACCCTCGACCGGCCTTCAAAAACTCCGTCGGCGCGAGGAACCCGATGAACATTTCCTACGGCGCGAGGAACATTTCAGTCGTTTCCCTACGGCACGAGGAACATTTCCCCGGCCTCGACGAAGCAGCCAGCGCGAGGAACATTCCCCGGCATCCAAACCAGCAAGCGGCTTTCAAAAACCCCTAACGGGAAAAAAAAAATTTCCCGGCGAAGCGGGTTTTTGTAAACGCAGAAAATCTTTTCATAATCTTCACAATCAAAACGTTTTTGACACCCCAAATCAAACCGAAATGGTTCCCCATGAAGAAAAGAACAAAACCCAAGGAAAAATCAGGCCAAAAAACCAATTTTGAGCAATATATGTTTTTCCGGCGAACTTCCGGCCGGCTGGAAAACTTTCCGGCGAAGATTTCCCAGAATCCGGCGACCTTCAAGCAGTATTTTTTTTTTTCAAAACAATTTTTGCAAAAAAAAAAAAATTCTTATACCCGATTTTTTTTCAACCTCGCTCTGATACCACTGTAGCATTGTGTTTAGGCATTTAATTCTAAATTAAATTGCGGAATTCCTAAACACTAAAGGATTCGGGTCTTACCCTCGATGCGTAATTGGTTGTGCAGTCGCCTGGATCCTTTGGGAAGATTGCGTTCACCACCAAAGAACAATTCAAGCGAATTGCCTCTACGTTCTTGCACTGGAGTTCTCTCAGAACCGGTGCTAGCCCCAAAAAGATGCCTGTTTTGAGAGAAAACCTTTTTCTCTGGGAAGAATAGTTTTTGAAGAACGTCTGTCATTTTTTTTTTCAGAGAGTCTGTTGTTTTTTTTAAAAAAAACTTTTCCACACGTATATTTAAAACTGAGTTTGTTAAAACCATTTTTAACAGACTCCAGATACTTCTCTGATTTGAGAAGTATCTGTTTTAATTAATAATAAATAAATAATAATTAATAATAATTAATTAATTATTTACTGAGTTGGGTTTAACCAACACCATGGATCAACCCATTGATCCATGGATCAGGCTGATGGGTCAAGAACCTTAATTCACAATTAGGTCCCTTGATTTATCAGCTCAACTCAATTCTTCCCAGGTAATTAATTAACTTTTAATTAATACCATAAAACTCTTCAATAATATTTAATTAAACCATTTAATTAAATATTATCTATTTAAGTATAACTCTTATACTTAGAACAAGCAATTTAATTAATTCACGAATCATCGAACTCACTTATGTGCGATCCTGTAGGCCCATTCCAAATTGACAATGAATAAATTAATCTCATTAATTAATCCATAAATCATTAGTGGTCTCTAGCAAGACATAATGACTACACAATTCAGAACGGAGGGTCGAATGGTGATTCAACACAACCTTCCGAGTATACTACGTAATATCCTCTACACTGATATCCAGTTTAGCATAAGGCATGGAACCAATCATCCTTATATAGCTAAACGTTTTACTTGATCTCTTAGTGACACTGAACTTAATCAAGCAAATGATAACCCTTATCATTTCTTGGGCACGACCATGCACTTCTCAGTTCACTATCAAGCGGCCAAGATATCATCTCTCATTTAAGAGAGAATTGTAGTCCCATCACTTAACCTACATTCCTTAGCGTGACTCATAGTATACCCAATCATACCCGTACTTGGCAACCTTTTACGGTCCCGTTAGGCATATGTCAAAGCACACTCTAATTCACCTAAGACTATGCAGTGATTTCTGGTCTAAGGATCCTCGTACGAGTACTACTCAAAAGAATCACTCATAATCTAACAGTCCATGGAGTGTTTCTTTTGGCGGATCGTTTTCATGAAATTCAATATGCACAAGAATATAATTTCATGAAATTAACTCATCAGATAAATAATCAATCAAATGACAAATGTCTTATTTACATAAATAACCCTCACAGTTTATTTACATAAATAGCCCTCATTAGGGCATATACACCAACACCAAATTGATGTGACTCCTTCAAGGAATGCAGGTTACCAATGGTAGCAATATGGTCGGGTCGATCTACACTTGAGGGAGAGCCTAAGGGTTGTCCGATCTGAAAGATTTTGGAAGGATCTGGGTTTGCACTTGCTCGATTTACCACGCAAAAAAAATTTCTATTAAAGCGGAATCTTAGAAAAGTACCTTTGAAGCGTGCACCTGGTGATTCTCTTGTATACCTCGAGACTATGACTTCACGTTGTGTGGGCAACGAACTAGAAGTCAATTGATCAGCTATCACCACAATCCACCTGCTAGAAAACTCTAGCCCCGCAGCACCTGGCACGTACTATAAACGCACCGCCCGCAGAGAGAGAAAGCTACGCGCAGCTGGTATAGACCAAGGCCAAAATTTCAGCCACTAGAAACCCAAAAACCAGCTGCACACTTTCTTGAAAATTCGACTTGGAGAGAGAAACGTTTTCTCTCTCTAGAAATCCTGTGGATTAATTGTGTTATTGTATTTTCTGAATAACTGATCCCTTGTCTATTTATAGAGTTACAAGAGAGACTCCAAGTTGGTTTAGGATTGGTCTTCCTACTGGGTTTCTGTTTTCCTTCAATCCTGTTTCTGGACTGATACAGATTCTGTTTCCTTCAATCCTGTTCCTGGACTGATACACTCCCAACTGTCACAGGGATTCACTTATCCCAATCCAGTTCCTGGGATGAATCACTCCCAACTGACACAAGCATTCACTTATCCCAAACCAGTTCCTGGGATGATTCACAACCAACTGACACAAGGATTAATTAATTTCTCAATTAATTAAATTTACCTTTGTCAACAACCCAGTACATAATTAATCGTACCACTAACGGATTAATTATGGCACTACCAACCTACACCAGAATTGCTTTCGGAACAACTTAATTAAATTATATTCATAATCTCTCCACATTAAAGATATAGTGCTCGTTAATTCATTAATTTACTGATAAATTAATTCATCAACTTCTTAATATTCTGGGACTGGTACCACTCGACCTTTTTACTATACCGGACATAAGTCTACTGGCCAGATTTAGTATAATAAACATTTCGAGCTCATCTCAGGAGCACCATCACCCCGGACGCACCGGTACATGGTTTCCTTTCGACAAGCAGCAGCACACCAAGTAACTAAACACGCGCACCCAACCCACTGAGACTATTGGCCACATTTGACCTCACCCATTGGCAGATCATAGTACACTATGTCTAATCCTCATGCCCGCTCGAGTCTAGGGATTTAGAGATAGAATACAAGGATCGATTTGTCTATTAAATCAGTACAAGACAAATCATTCCTAAGAGTCAAGTTCAATATGCCCCAGGCACATCTATATGATTCAATTAGTTTGGACAAACTAATTATCTGAATCACATAATAACCTAGACCGACAGTTTATCCAAAGCTGTCTCGGTTACAAACTTCATTTATATATTATGTCTTTCAACCAATGATGAGATCTACTGTGTCGCACCAGACACCTCATCATCTACTTACATAATATGAATGGACACAAACATGCAAAACAAAATGTAATTGAAACACAAATCGATATATTAAACTGGGAAACTGTACAATACAAGCATAGCTTATGTATTCTACTCCAACAATCTCTCACTAATACTTAAGTTGTGCTTTAAGTATACAACTACATACAATCCTATACAATCTGCTGCTATCTATCTAGAAAAACTATCATGGCTCTCCTAGATATCTGATCCCCATGCCCTCCACGTGAGCCTCAAAGACTTTAGAGGTCAATGTTTTCGTGAACGGATCTGCAAGGTTATCCTCTGACGCTATCTTAGCCACGACCACGTCTTCCCTCTTCACGATGTCTCGTATCAGGTGGTACTTGCATTGTATATGTTTACTCATCTTGTGGGCTCGTGGTTCCTTCGAGTTTGCTACTGCACCATTGTTATCACAATAAACCGTGATAGACTTCGGCAAACCAGGAATCACATCTAAGTCCACTAGGAAGTTCTTGAGCCATACTGCTTCTTTCGCTGCCACTGATGCGGCAACATACTCAGCCTCCATGGTAGAGTCCGCCACGCATTTCTGCTTGACACTCCGCCAAACTGTGGCTCCACCTCCTAGAGTAAACACATACCCTGAGGTAGACTTGCTCTTGTCCCTGTCGCCTTGGAAATCTGAATCTGTGTAACCTCGGGGTACCAGCTCAGACGCCTGATAGACCAGAACTTGGTCCCTCGTTCTGCGCAAATACTTGAGAATACATTTTACTGCCTCCCAATGAGCTTTCCCGGGGTTACTCTGATATCTGCTCACCATGCCAACGGCATAACAGATATGAGGCCTAGTACACAACATGTCATACATGAGACTTCCTACTGCCGAAGCATATGGAACTGTCTTCATGGTCTCTATCTCCTCAACAGCCTTAGGAGACTGTTCCTTAGATAGAAACACTCCATGCCTGTAAGGTAGAAAACCTTTCTTGGAATTCTGCATGTTAAAACGGGCCAGAATGGTGTCTATGTATGAAGCTTGGGAGAACGTTAGTGAACGTTTCCTATGATCTCGAATAATCTTGATCCCAAGGATATGTCCCGCTTCCCCTAAGTCCTTCATATCAAATTGCTTGGACAGCCATGCCTTTACGTCTGATAACACTTTCTTGTTGTTGCCAATCAATAGAATGTCATCTACGTAAAGCACAAGAAACACCACTGAGTTTCCATCACGTCTGCGATATACACATTGCTCATCCGGACACTGAGTAAATCCAAAAGACTGGATTACTTCATCAAACCGGATGTTCCAAGATCTGGATGCCTGCTTAAGTCCATAAATAGACCTCTTAAGCCTGCAAACCTTATGCTCTTGGCCTTTTTCAACGAATCCCTCTGGTTGCTGCATAAAGATGGTTTCTTCAAGACTTCCGTTTAGGAAAGCTGTATTGACATCCATCTGCCAAATCTCATAATCCATATAAGCACTATGACCAAGAGTTTCGGATCGACTTAAGCATGGCTACCGGGGAGAAGGTTTCCTCATAGTCGATTCCCTCTTTCTGAGTATACCCCTTCGCCACCAGCCTAGCTTTAAAGGTTTCCACCTTCCCGTTAGGTCCTCTCTTACGTTTGTAGACCCACTTGCATCCAATGGGCTTAAACCCATCAGGCAGGTCCACAAGCTCCCAGACTTGATTGTGGTCCATTGACCCCATCTCGGATATCATTACCTTACGCCAAGATTCTGCATCTTTATCTCGAAGTGCCTCATTATAGTTAACTGGGTCAGGTTCAGGCACACCTGGGACCAGGTCTGAAGCCTCTCCCATGCCAATGAACCTGTCTGGCTGTCTCACAACCCTCCCACAACGACGAGGCACCGCCTGTGTAGACGCATCATCTGTGATCTCATGTGCAATGTGTGGTGTATCTACTTGCGCTAGTGCATCAGGATTAGTAGTTTGTCGTCTAAACTCTTCTAGTACTATCTTACTCTTGGGCTTGTGGTCTAAGACATACTCCTCTTCTAAAAATCTAGCGTTGGTACTTACCACCACCTTCTGATTTTTAGGACTATAGAATAGACCACCTTTCGTTCCCCCAGGATATCCTAAAAATAGCATTAATTCTATTCTTGCATCTAACTTAGCCGTATCTGCCTTAAGCACATGTGCTGGGCAGCCCCAAATTCTGAGATGTCTTAGACTGGGCTTCCACCCGTTCCACAACTCTACTGGGGTTGAAGGCACAGTTTTAGATGGTACAAGATTAAGAATATACATTGTCGTTTCCAAGGCATATCCCCAGAATGAACTTGGCAAATCACTATAGCTCATCATGGACCTAACCATTTCCATAAGAGTTCGGTTCCTCCTTTCTGCTACACCATTCTGTTGTGGCGTGCCAGGTGCAGACAACTGAGACTGAATTCCTACCTCAGTGAGGTAATCTCGAAATTCATGGGACAGGTACTC
This sequence comes from Knoxia roxburghii, assembly GCA_030378225.1. Classification (NCBI taxonomy): domain Eukaryota; kingdom Viridiplantae; phylum Streptophyta; class Magnoliopsida; order Gentianales; family Rubiaceae; genus Knoxia; species Knoxia roxburghii. The sequence goes on along the minus strand of CM059415.1, from coordinate 33,692,778 downwards.
CCCACCATGATCTGAACACAGTGTCTTGATACTCTTACCATGATGCTTCTCCACATCTGCCCGAAACTCTTTGAACTTGACAAAACATTCGGACTTGTGGCGCATTAGGTAAATGTATCTGTACCTAGAGTAGTCATCCGTGAATGTCACGAAATACTCATATCCCCCTCGTGCCTGGACCGTCATAGGTCCACACAAGTCAGAATGAATCAACTCTAATACTTCTTTAGCTCTATAGCCTTTTGCTTTAAAAGGTCTCTTGGTCATCTTACCTTCCAAGCAAGATTCGCAGGTTGCATAACTGTCAATATCTAATGAACCCAATGGTCCATCATTGACCAACCTCTGAATCCTACTAAAGTTTATATGACCTAGCCTTAGATGCCAAAGATAGGTTTGATTCATTTTAGAAGGTCTCTTCCTCTTATTAATGTTAGATACTGAGCTATCTATTTATATGTTTTGTGCAACAGGGGAGTTAGAATTAACCAATAATAAATTGTCCACCAATGAACCAGAACAAACAAGTTTGCCATTTCTTCTAATAAAAACATACTCATTAGAAAAAATAAACTTGTAACCGTTCTTCAAGAGTTTAGAAACCGAAATCAGGTTCTTTCTAAATCTCAGTTATATTAGACTTATGGATTTGAAAAGCGGAAACACTAAAAACCAATGGGGACACATGTTTGTTATGCTTCCTCATGTGATAGAGGGTATGAAGATGGGTGAATCAGCTTATGATGAGTTATTACTCTCGCAAGAGTACGTGGTGTAATAATCAACTTACACTATTGACCAAAGAACAAAGGGGGTGGTGTTTCCTCGCAGGGAGAACGCAAGATCTAACATATCACTCAAAAGAGATTTTAATTATCAAAATTCATCAAAACTTGTTTTGAATTTCATAAAATATGTGGCCTATTTGTAGGCTTACAAGATGTTATCTTTCTTTTCTAAAATGGTAATTTCTAATCTTAATTAGAGAGAGATTGAAAAACAAATTACTAATGTAACTCAAATTAGCGTCATAGAATCGGCCAATAGAGAGTGTTTACATGAAAATAAAATCCTTTTCTATAAGGGAAAACCCACCTGATCCTTTTAGAAATAAGATACACTTCAAAACCTTCTAGTACTGTGAAAGTAAAACAACAATCCTAATAGGAAGTGTTAGTTTTGAATACAGAAAAGCTATGGCTTGTATCAAAAACTAATATCCACATTGACATATCATTTTTTTTTTAGTATTAAATTTTTCCATTATAGCATAGAACTAGATAACGGGGTGTAGAAAGACACAATAGATCTCGTTATTGGTTAAAGTATTGATATATAAAAAGTATGCTCGTAACAGAGATAGTCTAAACATACTATCGGTATAGGTTATCGTATGATTTTGAAATTAGTTTGTCTAGACTAATTCAATCACATGGATATGCCCGAGACATATTGAGCACGACCAATTTGGATAGAATTGACTTGTACTGATCGGCGTAGTCAATTGAGGCCTATACCTCAGGCGTGAGAGATAGATATCGTATGGTTTGAATTTCAAAAGAGTGCGATTAATTGACGCCTATACCTCAGTAGGTTGGGTATGTGGTCTTTGGTATCTTACGTGTCGTTGCTAGTCAGAGGAATCCATGTACCGGTTTGCCTGGTTGATGGTGCTCCCGAGATGAGCTCATAAGGTTTATTGTACTAAAACTGGCCAGTGGACTTTATGTCCAGTATAATACGAAAGTCGAATGGTACTAATCTCAGATACCAATAAGTTGGTGAATTATTTTGTCAGTAAAGTGATAAACCGACGAGCACTAGATCTTTGATGTGGGGAGATAGAAGAAAATATAGTGGCGTGATATAAAGTCATTTTTTATTGTAGTTCCATAGTTAGTCCGATAGTGGTACGACTAATTATGCATTTGACTAATCGACAAAGTGAATTAATTAATCCTAAAGGTTTAATTAATATTTAATTCACTAAGTGGATTAAGAAATTAATTCTATATGAATTAATTAATCCAAAGGGTTTGATTAAATTAAATGAACGATGTGGGTTAAGAAATTTATTCGAAAGGAATGATTGGAGTTGATTAGTCTAGGAAAGACTAAGCGGTCAACGAAAGTCAAATTAAAAGGCCAAACTCAAAAGTCCACTAGGTCTCCTTAAGAGCTCCCTATAAATAGAAAACTTAGGGCCAAAGAAACATTAAGGAAGTCTTGCAAGACAATTCTTGTTTTCTTGAGTGAGAAGGTTCTAGAGAGCGAACTTCATCTTCAAGAGTTCTTTTTAAAAAATGAACTAGATTTCTCAATTGCTTAAGATTAGATTCAAACCAAATATCACACCTTTTTATTTTGATTTTCTTCTTGCCGTTCAAACTGTCGCGCCTTTGATTTTTCAGCACTGGGTTTTAATTTGTCCGGTGAGTTTGATTCGGCCTGGGCTTCTTTGATCTCATTTAGGTGATCCGAAGTCTGGGCTGTCTAGGTCATGACCGGGCAGTTCGAACTCCGGCAGTTGAAGTAGGTTTTTTATCAATTGGCGGAAGTTTTGAGTGGCGGGTTGTGGCGCAATTTTGTTGAAGGTTGTGATCAGATTTTGGGTATTTTTGAGTCCAATTTTGAGAGACATTCTTGTGGGTTTTCATGGGCTTTGATAGTACACTTCGATAGATTATTGCCCACGTAATATCTGAAGTTTCTTGGAGTTATCTTTCGGTTTTCAGTGGTATTCGATTGCCCAAAGTTTTGGTATTCTATTTGCTAAGGACTTCGCTACAAAGGTATAAAATTTAGACTTTTCACTTTTAATTAAAGGTCAAATCTTTGTGTTTTGTTTGTCGATTTAATAAATTAAATAAGTATAAGCCTACATCCATTCAGGGGAAAATGAATTTGAGCTTGAGCTTTGTCGAAAGGTTCCGAAATACATTGCACGAAAGTGAGATTTTTTATTGAGCCTGAGATTGTTCTGTTTTCCTTCAAAATGGTATCAGAGCGAGGTTTTGGCTTTATATTTGTTTAATTTATTACATGGCTTTATGTTTGGATTATTATTTTTGTCGAGATGTTTAAACAGGTGGTTATTAGTTTCCCGGCTATTATGGTATAATTTATTTTTCATTCATAAACCCCCGTACAAGTTCGAGCTCATATTGTTTTTTGAATAGAAATGTCTGTAATAGTAATAACCACAAGCTGAAAGCCGTGTAGGATTAGATGAATCTTGTAGTAGGATTTTATCTAATGTTGTCGTCTTTAAATTCCTAGCAAAAAGCCTTTGTATATAGGAATCCAAATGACGAAGACATTATTTTGGGTAACTTATGTTCACGGGTTTTGGTTTCTCAAAATTTTGGGTGATTTCTAATTAAGTAAAAAACCGAGAAAACCTGGGTGAATCGAGAGGAATCCAAATAAAGAGTGGTTGCGACATGACTGGACGTGTCACCGAAGAGTCAAGGAATCAACGATAGAGAAGGCCATAATAGTCAGGAAATTTTATTTCTTTAATTTCCCATATTTATGTTTTTTCATTGATTGTGTGTTTTCGATTTATTTTGCATGAACGAAAACCAAACCATTTTAAAAAAGTAAAGTGCAATTAACTAAGGTAGATTATTCGCATATTAAAACTCCAACGGTTTTATGGGTGCGAATATCCATTAAGATATTGCATGTTAAAACGTAAAAATCCTCAAAATTAAAAATCTAAGTGGAAGTGGGTTGGTGAATATCCCCATGGCCTCAATTACGGGTTCATATATGATGTGGTTGACTTGCGAGTTGGCATTAGGGCCTTCTTCCATGCGGATGAGTCTTCAATCACATATTGAAAGAAATTTGGTAGGATCTGGGTTTGCACTTGATCGATTTACCACGCAACAAAAATTTCTATTAAAGCGGAATATTAGAAAAATACCTTTGAAGCGTGCACCTGGTGAATCTCTTGTATGCCTCAAGATTATAACTTCACATTGTGTGGGCAACGAACTAGAAGTTAATTGATCAGCTATCATCACAACTCCACCTGCCAGAAAAATCCAGCACCTCCGCACCTAGCACGTACTGCAAACGCACTGCCCGGAGAGAGAGAAAGTTGCTTACAGCTGGTATACACCAAGGGCTTAAAAATTCGGCCACTAGGAAGAAAATCCAGCCGCCAAAACTTCTTGAAAATTTGACTTGGAGAGAGAAACGTTTTCTCTCTAGAATTTTTTCTCTCTAGAAATCCTGTGGATTAATTGTTGAATTATATCGCTTGAATAACTGATCCCTTGTCTATTTATAGAGTTACAAGAGAGACTCCAAGTTGGTTTAGGATTGGTCTTCCTACTGGGTTTCTGTTTTCCTTCAATCCTGTTTCTCGACTGATACAGATTCTGTTTCCTTCAATCCTGTTCCTGGACTGATACACTCCCAACTGTCACAGGGATTCACTTATCCCAATCCCGTTCCTGGGATGAATCACTCCCAACTGACACAGGGATTCACTTATCCCAAACCAATTCCTGGGATGATTCACAACCAACTGACATAAGGATTAATTAATTTCTAAATTAATTAAATCTACCTTTGTCAACAACCCAGTACATAATTAATCTTACCACTAACGGATTAATTATGGCACTACCAACCTACACCAGAATTGCTTCTGGACGCGCGCACAGTGCCGCGCGCTGCGGCCCGGGCGGCCCGTTCGGGCTGTTCAGGCTGTTTTGGGCCCGTTTTTCCTCCAGTTTTCGTTTTTTGAAATTCAAGACTCTCTCCATCGAGTGACGTGACGGGACACGAGATCAAGGCAAAGGATGAAAGCAATTAAAACCATAATAGTCGGGGAATTTATTTTTTCGAATTTATTTCCCGTATTTGTTGTTTTAATTTTTATGCTTTATTTTTATGCTGTATTTTAGATGCATGAATTAAAGCATGTCTGGTTTTATGGTTGCACATAACTTAGGTTAGCTAATTGCATGTTAAAACCGGAAAAACCCTCAATTTGGAAATCTAAGTGGGAGCGGGTTGTGTTATATCCCCATGGCCACCATTACGGGTTCATATGCGATGTGGGTGGGTTTGCGCGTTGGCATTAGGGCCTTCCTCCATTCGGATGAGTCCAGCCCCGAGATCGCTAGACTATGAGCTTCTGAGTAAGATGACTAGAGCGAGTTTAACTAGGAGAAATGCGACACCCTCTCCATCTGAGGCGCACTATCCTGAGGTAACAAACTCAGAAGTCACGTAATGGCACACACTTAGTGTATGATCTGCAGTATTCCTCCCGCGAGGTTACGCTGCTTACTTGTATGGCTGAAAGCACCGACTATTAACTATATTGATCAAAAGATCGTTGGTCAGATAGTGTAGTTAATGAACTTGGTTCTTCTCAAACGAATGTGGGTTAGCGTAAACGTCCAAACTGCGTGGCTTACGAGAATCCCGGTGGATGAGATGTTGGTGGATTAATATTATTGTTTTGAGGGAATCAATAATTAATTGAATTTTCATGTTTTACGAAAATTCTAGCATATATGACTGAAACACTGTTTGTTTACTTTCCAGTTTAAATCGATATGGCATTCAATCCTTTAGCTGCTATTTTGAAAAACAACAATTTAACTGGAACTAATAATGTCGATGGAAGTCGTAACTTGGACATTGTCCTTAGGGCTGAGAGTGCTCCTGTGAGAGATCGTGTCATTGACATGATTAGTAACATCAACAAGGTTGAGGTAGTGGGAGGCGAAATCGTTGGTGAAACCAAAGTTGATATTGTCCTCCAGAGCTTGCCTCAAAGCTATGAGCGGATTCGGTTGAACTACAACATAAGTAAGATGTTGTGGAGTTCATCCGAGCTCATAGCAGAGTTGATGGCGGCTAAAAGTCTTCTTCAAGAGAAGAAGCGAGCTTTAGTCACAGTCGAAGCTTTAGAATCTTCTTCTGAGCCTGAGGCTGGAAAGAAGAAGAGAAAGCTCGAGGGAGTAGCTAAAAAGGCACAAATTGCGCCTAAGCCAGATATTGCAAAGAAGAAGTCGAAAGACAAGTGCTTCAAGTGCAATAAGACGGGACATTGGAAAGCGGATTGTCCAAAGCTTATAAGTACGATAATTTATGCCTTAATTACTGAGACATGTTTAGCGGCGATTCCCACAGATACTTGGTGTGTGGATTCAGGTGCCACTGACCATGTTTGTAATTCTTTGCAAGGGTTCCAAGTAACCCAGAAGCTTAGAGAAGGCGAATTGGATATCTACTTGGGCGACACTACAAGAGTGTCAGTTAAAGCAGTGGGAGTAGTTAGGTTAAATTTCGAGAATTGTAACCTAAAGTTAGTAAACTGTCTTTATGTACCGAGTTTTAGAAAGAACCTGATTTCGGTTTCTAAACTCTTGAAGAACGGTTACAAGTTTATTTTTTCTGATGAGTCTGTTTTTATTAGAAGAAATGGCAAACTTGTTTGTTCTGGTTCATTGGTGGACAATTTATTTGTGGTTAATTCTAACTCCCCTGTTGCGCAAAACATAGAAATAGATAGCTCAGTATCTAACATACATAAGAGGAAGAGACCTTCTGAAATGAATCAAACCTATCTTTGGCATCTAAGGCTAGGTCATATAAACCTTAGTAGGATTCAGAGGTTGGTCAATGATGGACCTTTGGGTTCATTAGATATTGACAGTTATGCAACCTGCGAATCTTGCTTGGAAGGTAAGATGACCAAGAGACCTTTTAAAGCAAAAGGCTATAGAGCTAAAGAAGTATTAGAGTTGATTCATTGTGACTTGTGTGGACCTATGAGGGTCCAGGCACGAGGGGGATATGAGTATTTTGTGACGTTCACGGATGACTACTATAGGTACGGATACATTTACCTTATGCACCACAAGTCCGAATATTTTGGCAAGTTCAAAGAGTTTCGGGCAGATGTGGAGAGGCATCATGGTAAGAGTATCAAGACACTGTGTTCAGATCATGGTGGGGAGTACCTGTCCCATGAATTTCGAGATTACCTCATTGAGGTAGGAATTCAGTCTCAGTTGTATGCACCTGGCACGCCACAGCAGAATGGTGTAGCAGAAAGGAGGAACCGAACTCTTATGGAAATGGTTAGGTCCATGATGAGCTATAGTGATTTGCCAAGTTCGTTCTGGGGATATGCCTTGGAAACGGCAATGTATATTCTTAATCTTGTACCATCTAAAACCGTGCCTTCAACCCCAGTAGAGTTGTGGAACGGGCGGAAGCCCAGTCTAAGACATCTCATAATTTGGGGCTGCCCAGCACATGTGCTTAAGGCAGATACGGCTAAGTTAGATGTAAGAACAGAATTAATGCTGTTTGTAGGATATCCTAGGGGAACGAAAGGTGGTCTATTCTATAGTCCTAAAGATCAGAAGGTGGTGGTAAGTACCAACGCTAGATTTTTAGAAGATGACTATGTCTTAGACCACAAGCCCAAGAGTAAGATAGTACTAGAAGAGCTTAGATGACAAACTACTAATCCTGATGCACCAGCGCAAGTAGATACACCACACACTACACATGAGATCACAGATGATGCGCCTACATAGGCAGTGCCTCATCGTAGTGGGAGGGTTGTGAGACAGCTAGACAGGTTTATTGGCATGGGAGAGGATTCAGACCTGGTCCCAGGTGTGCCTGAACCTGACCCAGTTAACTATAATGAGGCGCTTCAAGATAAAGATGCAGAATCTTGGCGTAAGGCAATGATATCCGAGATGGGGTCAATGGACCACAATCAAGTCTGGGAGCTTGTGGACCTGCCTGATGGGTTTAAGCCCATTGGATACAAGTGGGTCTACAAACGTAAGAGAGGATCTGACGGGAATGTGGAAACCTTTAAAGCTAGGCTGGTGGCGAAGAGGTATACTCAGAAAGAGGGAATCGATTATGAGGAAACCTTCTCCCCGGAAGCCATGCTTAAGTCGATCCGGATTCTCTTGGCCATAGCTGCTCATATGGATTATGAGATTTGGCAGATGGATGTCAAGACAGCTTTCCTAAACTGAAGTCTTGAGGAAACCATCTTTATGCAGCAACCAGAGGGATTCATTGAAAAAGGCCAAGAGCATAAGGTTTGCAGGCTTAAGAGGTCTATTTATGGACTTAAGCAGGCATCCAGATCTTGGAACTTCCGGTTTGATGAGGTAATCCAGTCCTTTGGATTTACTCAGTGTCCGGATGAGCAATGTGTATATCGCAGACGTGATGGAAACTCAGTGGTGTTTCTTGTGCTTTACGTAGATGACATTCTATTGATTGGCAACAACAAGAAAGTGTTATCAGACGTAAAGGCATGGTTGTCCAAGCAATTTGATATGAAGGACTTAGGGGAAGTGGGACATATCCTTGGGATCAAGATTATTCGAGATCGTAGGAAACATTCACTATCGCTCTCTTAAGCTTCATACATAGACACGATTCTGGCCCGTTTTAACATGCAGAATTCCAAGAAAGGTTTTCTACCTTTCAGGCATGGAGTGTTTCTATCTAAAGAACAGTCTCCTAAGACTGTTGAGGAGATAGAGACCATGAAGACAGTTACATATGCTTCGGCAGTAGGAAGTCTCATGTATGCCATGTTGTGTACGAGGCCTGATATCTGTTATGCCGTTGGCATGGTCAGCAGATATCAGAGTAACCCCGGGAAAGCTCATTGGGAAGCAGTAAAATGCATTCTCAGGTATTTGCGCAGAATGAGGGACCAATTTCTGGTCTATCAGGCGCTTGAGCTGGTACCCCGAGGTTACACAGATTTAGATTTCCAAGGCGACAGGGACAAGAGCAAGTCTACCTCAGGGTATGTGTTTACACTAGGAGGTGGAGCCATAGTTTGGCGGAGTGTCAAGCAGAAATGCGTGGCGGACTCTACCATGGAGGCTGAGTATGTTGCCGCATCAGAGGCAGCGAAAGAAGCAGTATGGGTCAAGAACTTCCTAGTGGACTTAGATGTGATTCCTGGTTTGCAGAAGTTTATCACGGTTTATTGTGATAACAACGGTGCAGTAGCAAACTCGAAGGAACCACGAGTCCACAAGGAGAGTAAACATATACAGCGCAAGTACCACCTGATACGAGACATCGTAAAGAGGGTAGACGTGGTCGTGGCTAAGATAGCATCAGAGGATAACCTTGCAGATCCATTCACGAAAACATTGACTTCAAAAGTCTTTGAGGCTCACGTGAAGGGCATGGGAATCAGATGCTTAGGAAAGCCTTGACAGTTTTTCTAGATAGATAGCAGCAGATTGGGTAGGATTGTATGTAGTTGTATACTTAAAGCACAACTTAAGTATTAGTGGGAGATTGTTGGAGTAGAATACATAAGCTATGCTTGTATTGTACAGTTTCCCAGTTTAATATATCGATTTGTGTTTCAATTATATTTTGTTGTGCATGTTTATGTCCATTTATATTATGTAAGTAGATGATGAGGTGTCTGGTGTGACACAGTAGATCTCATCATTGGTTGAAAGACATAATATATAAATGAGGTTCGTAACCGAGACAGCTTTGGACAAACTGTCGGTCTAGGTTATTATGTGATTCAGATAATTAGTTTGTCTAAACAAATTGAATCATATAGATATGCCCGGGGCATATTGAACTTGACTCTTAGGAATGATTTGTCTTGTACTGATTTAATAGACAAATCTATCCTTGTATTCTATCTCTAAATCCCTAGACTCGAGCGGGCATGAGGATTAGACATAGTGTACTTTGATCTGCCAAAGGGTGAGGTCAATTGTGGCCAATAATTTCGGTAGGTTGGGTGTGCATGTTTAGTTACTTGGTGTGCTGCTGCTTGTCGAAAGGAAACCATGTACCGGTGCGTCCGGGGTGATGGTGCTCCCGAGATGAGGTGAGGTCAATTGTGGCCAATAATTTCGGTAGGTTGGGTGTGCATGTTTAGTTACTTGGTGTGCTGCTGCTTGTCGAAAGGAAACCATGTACCGGTGCGTCCGGGGTGATGGTGCTCCCGAGATGAGCTCGAAATGTTTATTATACTAAACCCGGCCGGTGGACTTATGTCCGGTATAGTAAAAAGGTCGAGTGGTACTAGTCTCGAAATATTAAGAAGTTGATGAATTAATTTATCAGTAAATTAATGAATTTACGAGCACTATATCTTTGATGTGGGGAGATTATGAATATAATTTAATTAAGTTGTTCCGGAAGCAATTCTGGTGTAGGTTGGTAGTGCCATAATTAATCCGTTAGTGGTACGATTAATTATGTACTGTGTTGTTGACAAATGTAGATTTAATTAATTGAGAAATTAATTAATCCTTGTGTCAGTTGGTTGTGAATCATCCCAAGAACTGGTTTGGGATAAGTGAATCCCTGTGTCAGTTGGGAGTGATTCATCCCAGGAACTGGATTGGGATAAGTGAATCCCTATGACAGTTGGGAGTGTATCAGTCCAGGAACAGGATTGAAGGAAACAGAATCTGTATCAGTCCAGAAACAGGATTGAAGGAAAACAGAAACCCAGTAGGAAGACCAATCCTAAACCAACTTGGAGTCTCTCTTGTAACTCTATAAATAGACAAGGGATCAGTCATTCAGAAAATAACAATAACACAATTAATCCACAGGATTTCTAGAGAGAGAAAATTCTATAGAGAGAAAACGTTTCTCTCTCCAAGTCGAATTTTCAAGAAAGTGTGCAGCTGGTTTTTGGATTTCTAGTGGCTGAAATTTTGGCCTTGGTCTATACCAGCTGCGCGTAGCTTTCTCTCTCTGCGGGCGGTGCGTTTATAGTACGTGCCAGGTGCTGCGGGGCTAGAGTTTTCTAGCAGGTGGATTGTGGTGATAGCTGATCAATTGACTTCTAGTTCGTTGCCCACACAACGTGAAGTCATAGTCTTGAGGCATACAAGAGAATCACCAAGTGCACGCTTCAAAGGTACTTTTCTAAGATTCCGCTTAAATAGAAATTTTTGTTGCGTGGTAAATCGAGCAAATGCAAACCCAGATCCTACCAAAATCTTTCAGGAACAAATTTATACCGAAACAAAATGATATGTCAACTGTGGATATTAGTTTTTGATACAAGCCATAGCTTTTCTGTATTCAAAACTAACAGAGTCCTGCTTGGAGGGTGAGATGACCAAGAGGCCTTTCAAGGCTAAGAGGTATAGGGCTAAAGAGGTTTTAGAGTTGATTCATTCTGACTTGTGTGGGCCTATGTCAGTTTAGGCTAAAGGTGGTTATGAGTATTTTGTGACATTCACTTATGATTACTCTAGATATGAATACATATATCTGATGCGCCACAAGCCTGACTGCTTTGGCAAGTTCAAAGGGTTTAAGGCTAATGTGGAGAACCATCTGGGTAAGAGTATCATGGCCCTGCGATCTGATCGTGATGGTGAATACCTCTCTAGTGAATTTAGGTTCTATTTATCAGAAGAGACTATTCAGTCCCAGTTGTCCACACCTGGCACACCCCAGCAGAATATTGTAGCAGAGAGGAGGAACAGGACTCTTATGGATATGGTTAGATCGATGATGAGTTATAGTGAATTGCCTATTTCGTTTTGGGGTTTTGCCTTGGAGTCAGCGTGTTATCTCATTAATCTCGTACCATCTAAGTCTGTGCCTTCGACCCCAGTAGAGCTGTGGACTAGGCGAAAGCCTAGTCTGAGACAGCTCAGGATTTAGGGTTGTCCAGCATATGTGCTTAAGGCAGATACAGCCAAGCTAGATGCGAGATCTGAGATTATACTTTTTGTAGGCTACCCCAAAAGAACAAAATGTGGTTTATTTTATAGTCCTCAGGATCAGAAGGTGGTGGTTAGCACCAATGCCAAGTTTCTTGAGGAGTACTATGTTTTAGATTACATGGCAAAGAGCAATGTAGTATTGGAAAAGCTTAGGGCCAGTCAGGAAGACACACCACAAGAGACTGAACACACTATCACAGATGATGCTCTAACACAGGCTACGCCTCGTCATAGTAGGAGGGTTGTCAGACAGCCCGAGAGGTACATGGGTTTGGGTGAGGCTTTAGACTTTATCCCTGAAGCCCATAAACTAGACCCAGCTAGCTACAATAAGGCTCTCAAGGATAAAGATTGAGATTCTTGGCAGAGAGCGATGATTGCTGAGATGGGTTCTATGAACTCAAATCATGTCTGAGATCGGGTAGATCTTCCTGATGGGTTTCGGTCTATTGGGTGCAAATGGGTCTACAAGCGAAAGAGAGGATCTAACGGGAGGGTTGAGACCATCAAGACTAGGCTTCTGGTAAAGGGGTATACTCAGAAAAAGGGTATCGATTATGAGGGGACTTTTTCCCCGATAGCTATACTTAAGTCGATTCGGATTCTCTTGGCCATAGCAGCACATATGGACTATGTGATTTGGCAGATGGACGTCAAGGCAGCTTTCCTTAATGGAAGTCTTAAGGAGACCATCTTTATGCAGCAACCAGAGGGTTTTATTATTCACGGCCAAGAGCACAAGGTATGCAAGCTTAGGAGGTCCATTTATGGACTTAAGCAAGCATCCAGATCTTGGAACATCCATTTTGACGAGGTTATCCAATTCTACGGATTCACTCAGTGTCTGAATGAGCAGTGTGTATATTGTAGGCATGATGGTCATACGGTGGTGTTCCTCGTACTTTATATAGATGACATCCTTCTGATTGGCAACAGTAAGAAAGTGTTGTCAGACGTAAAGGCATGGTTGTCCAGGCAATTTGATATGAAGGATTTGGGAGAGGCTGGATATATCCTTGGGATCAAGATTATTCGAGAACGTAGGACACGTTCTCTGACACTCTCCCAGGAATCCTACATAGACATGATTCTGGCACGTTTTAACATGCAGAACGTCAAGAGGGGTTCACTACCTTTCAGGCATGGAGTGCATCTATCAAAAGAGATAGATGCAATCCAGGCAATACCCTATGCATCTGCAATGGGTAGCCTCATGTATGTTATGTTATGTACGAGGCTTGATATTTGCTTTGTCGTTGGCATGGTTAGCAGATATCAGAGTAACCCTGGGAAGGATCACTGGAAGGTAGTAAAATGCATTCTCAAGTACTTGTGAAAGACGAGAGATCATGTCCTAGTTTAGAGAGCACAGGAGCTTGTACCATTGGGTTACACAGATTTGGACTTTCAAGGTGATATGGACAAGAGTAAGTCTACCTCTAAGTTTGTGTTTACTCTAGGATGTGGAGCCATAGTATGGCGGAGTGTTAAGCATAAATGTGTGACAGATTCCACCATGGAGGCTGAGTACGTTGCCGCATCAGAAGCAGTTAAAGAAGCTGTATGGCTCCGGAGCTTCCTGATGGACTTGGATGTGGTTCTAGGGTTGCTTAGGTCTATCACAATTTACTATGATAACAATGGTGCAGTTGCTAACTCGAGGGAACCACGAGCACAAAAAGTGAGTAAACACATAGAGCACAAGTACCACCTGATACGAGAGATCGTAAAGAGGGGAGACGTGAATGTGGCCAAGATAGCATCTGATGACAACCTTGCAGATCCTTTCACAAAGGCATTGAACCCAAAGGTCATTGAGGGACATGTGGATGAAAGATTGCCACATAGGATCTGGGTTCGCACCCATTCAATTTACCACGCAACAAAAATTTCTAATTAAAAGTGGAATCTTAGAAAAGTATCTTTGAAGCGTGCACTCAGTTGATTCTCTTGTATGCTTCAAGACTTTGACTTCACGTTATGTGGGCAACGAACTATAAGTCAATTGATCAGCTAATCACCACAATCCACATGCTAGAAAATTCTAGCACCGCTGCACCTGGCACGTACTGTAAACGCACCGCCCGGAGAGAGAGAAAGCTGCACGCAGCTGGTACAAAACTAGCCAAAAAATTTGGCCAAGGGGAAGAAAAAGCAGCCGCAATTTTTTCCCAAAAATCTGACTTGGAGAGAGAAAGTTTTCTCTCTAGGATTTTCTCTCTCTAGTTTTCTTGTTTTGAAAACTTATGAAATTGTATGTCTTGAATAGCTAATCCCTTGTCTATATATAGAGTTACAAGAGAGACCCCAAGTTGGTTTAGGATTGGTCTTCCTAATGGGTTTAGGTAATTAATTAGTTTCCAAATCCAATTAGGTAACCAATCTGATAGGATAAACCAAATCCTACTGGATTTCCTAATCTCTAGGAATTCTTAATTCTAATTGAAACTTAAGACTTAATTAATTAATTAATTAATTAATTTCACTTTGTTAATTACTCAATTAACCCTTAGGAATAATTAATCAATTAATTAATTCTACCTATTCAATTAACCCATTACAAAATTAATCGTACCACTAACAGATTAATTTTGGCACTACCATCCTGCACCAGAATTGCTTTCGGAACAACTTAATTAAATTATATTCATAATCTCCCCACATCAAAGATATAGTGCTCGTTAATATATTAATTTACTGATAAATTAATTAATTAGCCTCTTTAATTCCGAGACTAGTACCCCTCGACCTTTTTACTATACCGGACATAAGTCCACCGGCCGGGTTTAGTATAATAAACTTTACGAGCTCATCTCCAGAGCACATCACCTCGGACGCACCGGTACATGTTTTCCTTTCGATAAGCAGTAGCACACCAAGTAACTAAACACGCGCACCCAACCTACCGAGACTATTTGCCACAATTGACCTCACCCTTTGGCAGATCAAAGTACCCTATGTCTAATCCTCATGCCCGCTCGAGTCTAGGGATTAAGAGATAGAATACCAAGAATGATTTGTCTATTAAATCAGTACAAGACGAATCATTCTTAAAGGTCAAGTTCAATATGCCCCGGGTATATCTATATGATTCAATTAGTTTAGAAAAACCAATTATTCGAATCACATAATAACCTAAACTGACAGTTTGTGCAAAGCTGTCTCGGTTAGGAACCCTATTTATATATTATGTTTTTCAACCAATGATGAGATCTACTGTGTTACACAAGGCAACTCATCATCTACTTACATAATACAAATGGACAATTAATGCATAACAAGATATAACCAAAACATAAATCGATATATTACTGGGAAAAAGTACAACATAAGCATAGCTTATGTATTCAACTCCAACAATCTTTCACTATTACTTAAGCTGTGCTTTAAGTATACATCTACATACGACTCCTATACATTCTGCTACTATATATCTAGAAAAACTGTCATGACTCTCCTAAGTATATGATTCCCATGCCCTCCACGTGAGCCTCAAAGACTTTGGAAGTCAATGTCTTTGTGAATGGATCTGCATGGTTATCTTCTGATGCTATCTTAGCCACGACCATGTTTTCCCTCTTTACAATGCGCTGTATATGTTTAATCACCTTGTGGGCTCGTGGTTACTTCGAGTTTGCTACTGCACCGTTGTTATCACAATAAACCGTGATAGACTTCTGTAAACCAGGAATCACATCTAAGTCCACTAGGAAGTTCTTAAGCCATACTGCTTCTTTCGCTGCATCTGATACGACAACGTACTCAGCCTTCATGGTAGAGTCCGCCACATATTTTTGCTTGACACTCTGCCAAACTATGGCTCCACCTCCCAGAGTAAACACATACCCTGAGGTAGACTTGCTCTTGTCCCTGTCGCCTTGAAAATCTGAATCTGTGTAACCTCGGGGTACCAGCTCAGGTGCCTGATAGACCAGAACTTTGTCCCTCGTTTTGCGTAAATACTTAAGAATGCATTTTACTGCCTCCCAATGAGCTTTCCCGGGGTTACTCTGATATCTGCTTACCATGCCAACGACATAACAGATATCAGGCCTCGTACACAACATGGAATACATGAGACTTCCTACTGCCGAAGCATAAGGAACTGTCTGAAAGATTGCCACATAGGATATGGGTTCGCACTTATTCGATTTACCACGCAACAAAAATTTATAATTAAAAGCGGAATCTTAGAAAAATACCTTTGAAGCATGCACTAAGGTGATTCTCTTGTATGCCTCAAGACTTTGACTTCACGTTGTGTGGATAATGAACTAGAAGTCAATTGATCAGCTAATCACCACGATCCACCTGCTAGAAAATTCTAGCACCGCTGCACCTGGCACGTACTGTAAATGCACCACCCGGAGAGAGAGAAAGCTACATGCAGCTGGTATAAAACTGGCCAAAAAATTTGGCCAAGGGGAAGAAAAACCGACCGCAATATTTGTCCAAAAATTCAACTTCTCTCTCTAGGATTTTCTCTCTCTAGTTTTCTTGTTTTGAAAACTTATGGAATTGTATGTCTTGAATAGCTAATCCCTCGTCTATATATAGAGTTACAAGAGAAACCCCAAGTTGGTTTAGAATTGGTCATCCTAATGGGTTTAGGTAGTTAATTAGTTTCCAAATCCAATTAGGTAACCAATCTGATAGGATAAACCAAATCCTATTAGATTTTCTAATCTCTAGGATTTCCTAATTCCAATTGAAACTTAAGACTTAATTAATTAATTAAATAATTTCACTTTGTTAATTACTCAATTAACCCTTAGGAATAATTAATCAATTAATTAGTTCTACCTATTCAATTAACCCATTACAAAATTAATCGTACCACTAACGGATTAATCGTACACCATAATTGCTTCCGAAACAACTTAATTAAATTATATTCATAATCTCCCCACATCAAAGATATAGTTCTCGTTAATATATTAATTTACTGATAAATTAATTAATTAACCTCTTTAATTATGAGACTAGTACCACTCGACCTTTTTTCTATACCGGGCATAAGTCCACCGGCCGGGTTTAGTATAATAAACTTTACGAGCTCATCTTGGGAGCACCATCACCCTGGACGCACCGATACATGGTTTCCTTTCGACAAGCATCAGCACACCAAGTAACTAAACACGCGCACCTAACTTATCGAGACTATTGGCCACAGTTGATGGCAGATCAAAGTACACTATGTCTAATCCTCATGCAAACTCGAGTCTAGGGATTAAGAGATAGAATACCAAGAACGATTTGTCTATTAAATCAGTACAAGACAAATCATTCTTAAAGGTCAAGTTCAATACGCCACGGGCATATCTATATGATTCAATTAGTTTAGACAAACCAATTATCCGAATTACATAATAACCTAAACCGACAGTTTGTCCAGAGCTGTCTCAGTTACGAACCTCATTTATATATTATGCATTTCAACCAATGATGAGATCTACTGTGTCACACAAGACACCTCATCATCTACTTACATAATACGAATGGACCATTAATGCACAACAAGATATAACCAAAACATAAATCGATATATTACTGGGAAAAAATATAACACAAGCATAGCTTATGTATTCAACTTCAACACTGGAGGGCATGGGAGTTAGATTCTTGAGGGAGCCATGTGAGTGAGCTTAAAGGTGTTCTGTAGATTTCATTATGAAAGCAGTGTAATAGCGGGTTAGACAGTTTTTGTACTTCTTAGCATAACATTGAGTATTAGTTGGAGATTGTTAGTTTTGAATACAGAAAAATTATGGCTTGTATCAAAAACTAATATCCAAATTGACATATCATTTTGTTTCAGTATTAAATTGTTTTATTATATTATAGAACTAGATAAAGGGGTGTGGAAAGATACAGTAGATCTCATTATTGGTTAAAATATTGATATATAAAATGTATGCTCGTAACTGAGATAGTCTGAATATACTATCGGTATAGGTTATCGTGTGATTTCGAAATTAGTTTGTCTAGACTAATTAAATCACATGGATATGCCCAGGGTAGATTGAGCACGACCAGTTTGGATAGAATTGACTTGTACTGATCAACGTAGTCAATTCGATCCTAGTGTTCAGTCTCTCAATCCCGAGATTGGGACATGCGTGAGAGTTAGATATCGTATGCTTTGACAATTATTGTTTTTTTGATTGAGAAGGTTCAAGAGAGAGAACTTTTTCTTCAAGAGTTCTTTTTCAAAAATGAACTAGATTTCTCACTTGCTTAAGATTGGATTCAAACCAAAGATCACACCTTTTTATTTGGATTTTCTTCCTGCCGGTTTTCTTCCCACCGTTCGGACTGCCGCGCCTTTGATTTTCTGACTCCGGGTTTTAATTTGTCCAGTGCGTTTGATTTGGCCTGGGCTTCGTTGATCTCATTTAGGTGATCCGAAGTTTGGGCTGTCTAGATCACGATCGGGCAGTTCGAACTCCGGCAGTCGGCATGGGCTTTTGATAAATTGGCGGAAGTTTTGAGCGGCGGCTGGTGGCGCAATTTTGGTGAAGGTTGTGATCAGATTTTGGGTATTTTTGACTTTCTTGTGAGTTTTCGTGGGCTTTGATAGTACACTTGGATAGATTATTGCCCACGCAATATTTGAAGTTTCTTAGAGTTATCTTTCAGATTTCAGTGGTATTCGATTGCCCAAAGTTTTGGTATTCTATTTGCTAAAGACTTCACTACAAAGTTATAACCTTTAGACTTTCCGCTTTTAATTAAAGATCGAATCTTTGTGCTTTGTTTGTTGATTTAATAAATTAAATAAGTATAAATCTAGATCCGTTCAGGGGAAAATGAATTTAAGCCTGAGCTTTGTCGAAAGTTTCCGATTCTGGAATGCATTGCACGAAAGTGAGATTTTTTATTTAGCCCGGGCTTGTTCTGTTTTCATTCAGGAAGAGACTTAGCGGTCTCAATTGGGCTTAGGGGGAGGGTCAGTGCACATTTTCCCATCTCTGTAGAGGTCCAATTGACTCCCTGTTATTGGGCTTGAGTCCATTCAGTTTTCTACTCTTCGAGTCCGTCTTTAGTCAAGCTTGTCAAACTAACGGGTTTAGACTTGGGCCTGTTGGGCCTCATGCTCAATTAGCACCTTTTTAAGGCTTGTTCAACCTTTTTAGTTGTGTTTGTTTTCCTGGATCCAACAATATCTACTAATTGATCTCTTTTGTACAATTAGGATCCATAGTATTGGCTCCCTATGACCTTTTCACATTTTCCCTATCTTGGGAGGGAGGTTGCGCCAAGGTGTGGGGAGAGGGAGAAGTGTCACTTGCTGCTTCTTCCTTTGGTGGAGAGATGCTTGAACCTGAGACTGCTCTTGGGCTTTTTCAATAATATTAGCATTTTAAACCTTTTTGGTCCTCTGACTTGTTATAGGTCCAACTATGTTAACTAAATGATTCGTTTTGTATGTATTTGGATTTTTATCCTTATAAATCTGCTTAGCTTTGTTCCTACGAACAGAGTTGTTCCATTAGGGAATCTAAGAAGATGGAAATGTGAAATAATCTTTAAACAATCCTTTGAATCACATGACTCAGCTCTCATCAGAAAATATTAACCACAAATATCATGTTACACCTCATTTCTTATATTCTGTAGTTGTGAGGGAAATTTAGATCAGTATAAACGTACTTCAAAGTTTTGAGAAAAATTTAATCATAATTATACAGGAACGAAACTGGTCGTATAAATTCCTAGTTGCTGATTGGGCCAAACGAGGCAACAACATTTCTTTTAACTTTAGTTTATAAAAAAAATATATGTATAGAATACAGTGATATATTTTTAATAGGGACAGGAGAGACTGTACAAAGTTCAAATATTTTCAACTATGCTTGAATGTCCTCTACTGTTTGTCGATTATGCTTGAGGTCTTACCCTATTAATTAGCTTTAACATAAATGCCAGCTGATCATTACTTGCCCTACTGCAACTACAAAGGTCAATTGTAGTTCCATTCTTGAATTTTTATCCAAGCATCCTCCCTATTTTGTGCTTTTCTTTCAATTCTTCTGCAATATTCCCTCCCAACACACTCTGTTTACTTTCAATTATTATTTTTTTCTAATACTGTTTACAACAATGTAATATAATATTTATGTTATTTAGCATAAGTCCCAATTATATATGATGGATACTAAACGTTGTGTGTATGACCAATTCAACACATTAAGTATTTTGTTGATTAGTATGTTGGTAAGAATGAAATTTAAAGGAATTGACGGGTTTCACAAGATAGAATATATGGCTTAATTCGATGTAGAGTGAAAAAACTTAAGATGCCCTCAACTTTGTAAAAGTTTTTTTTAAAAGTATGCTCTGCAGTCATTTCTATAGGCTTCAATCACCAACATCAAATTCTTACAAATCCATAGTTATAAAGAACTAAGAATAAAGTTTAGAATGTAAGATTATTAAAATATTGAATTATTTTATTTTTTTAAATAGCTTAAGTTTTCTGATGAGGATATTAACGTATGATCTATAATTATAAAGGCCGAATTGGTATTTTGGTCCCTTATAAATGGGGTGTTGCTGTTTTGGTCCCAAATAAAATTACGATTACTGTTTTGGTCCCTTATCAATTTTTTAATAGCGTTTTTAGTCCCTTTTTACGAAAAAATTTAGAAGATTACGGATTAACTCATTTGACCGCTAGTCAGACCTAATTTTTTCTTCAAAATGATTTGTACCATGATGTTTTCAATCAATTTTATGACTCGGTTCCTCATGAATGTTCAACTCATTTAGGGTTTCGGCCGTTATTTCGGATTGTGAGTTGATCTAAATGGGTTGAATATTCATGAAGAACAGAGTCATAAAATGGATTGAAAACATCATGATATAAATCATTTTGAAGAAAAAAATAGGTTTAACTAGCGATCAAATGTGTTAATCCGCAATCTTCTTAACTTTTTCGTAAAAATGGACTAAAAACGCTAATAAAAAATTGATAAGGGACCAAAACAGCAATCGTAGTTTTATTTGAGACCAAAACAGCAACACTCCCATTTATAAGGGACCAAAATACCAATTCAGCCTAATATAAAAGCAATCAATGGATTATAGTTTTTTTTTTTAAGGTCAATAAAAAAATATCCAATGTTTTTTAAAAATTTTAACAGTTTTAATTCATGAAAATGCAAATTGATGGATTAAAATTACTAAAATTTTAAAAGTATTTTTTGATTAATATGATGGAAAATATAAAATAGCCCTAGTTAAGAAAACAGTAGAAAATAAAGTATTACTAATGCCAAATCTATCACAAAATTCAATGCCTCAACGTTCATATATGACTTTCACCGTCACAAGTCACAACGGACCTCAAGCTCCCAAAGAGAAGGCCAATTATGCAAACAACAAAAACAACAAAACGCCATTTTTACTATATTCTATTCAGCCCAAACCTTTCCTTTAAGTTGTTTCCTTTGGAGCTTTTCCTTTGGCTGCTTCTTTACCCGCTCGATACTACTTACCCTGCTCTTATATTTCCCCTGTTCTTCAAACTTCTTACGAAGACCACCACGACTAATGCACACCTGAACTAACTAAATAAATGGTCTCTCAAAACCTCTAAATTTTTCTCAACAACTTCTGTTCTGCAAGCGGATTTGACAAAAGAGGCCGCCGGCTACTCCTCTCGCAGCTACCAACAACTGGCTGCCAAATAGGTATTTTTGATGCCTTTGTCTTCTCTGCTTCTTCAATTCTCTACTATCACTATCATTTTCATTTAGAACCCATTCTTGAGGCGTCTTGGAATGTTTTGAACCGTTGGAAGTCGTAGCCAATTCAGAACGGTCTTTAACTTTTTGCTCATTATAGCTATTGCTTGTAAATGAGGGGTGTATGTGTTTTAGTTTTTCATTACTCTTTCTAAAAATTGCTGTAAAAATTGGTATTGCATTATACTAATAGGAAAGGATGGATTACATATTGATTGTCTCACAGATATGGGCAGGCTGCCCTGTCCTTAATCCTTATTGCGGCAGCCGGCTTTACACTTCACTAGGTTGCTGCTGCTAAAGCTTTGAAAGTAGTCTATGGTCTATTGGGTGGGTAAGAATTGGCGTTGCAGATCCTGCTTTCTCCTTCCTCAATTTACTACAAAAGGTTCCAATGGAAAAACACACAAAAATACAGAGTCAAATATTAGGCTAGCATGGGTGGTGAGATTGCTTCCAGTGTACGAACAAGCCATTTTAAAAGAATTTATGTGTGTGCAATTAGGGGTAAATCCTGAAAATTTTCTAGCTATACTAATGAGAAGGGAAAGGGTTGGAGTCAAAATGATATTATTTTTTATCTACATCTTAGAGCTCTGCATCAAGAATGTTATGTTTAGTCTTCTTTGTCCATCCTTGACGGAGTTTGAATCCCAGTCATTCTTACTGTTTCTGTACAGATTTTTGCAGGGAAACTCAGTAAGTGGAGTGATTCCCAGCGAATGAGGAAATTTTTCTTGAGCCTACAAAGTCTGTATGTTCTAATCTGCTTAATTCTCAACTGTTCGATGTTGTAGTTAATATATCGTCTACTTGATCTCTCATTCCTGTGTGCAGTTGTATTACCGCAATTCCATAGTTATTCAAGTTCAAACTTCGTTTCTTTCGCCTTCTCCACGTCGATATGGTTCAATTGCAAGGTGATGTGGAAGTGGAAGTGGAGTCAATGGTGGAAAATAAGGAGAAAAAGTGCAAATTTTGTGTCAATGACAACATCGACATACTCATTGAAATACTGAAGAGACTCGACGGGCGGTCACTAGGCGTATCGGCTTGTGTTTGCCGCCTATGGTGTGCCATAACGCGAAACGACTCGCTGTGGGAGCACCTCTGCTTCTTCCAAGTTTCGCCGCCGACAGAGGCAGAGAAGACAGTGGTCCTGGCGCTTGGAGGATATAAGAGACTGTACATGGTGTGCGTGAGACCGGTGCTAAATACACTAAAGAAAATTACAAGGGTGAAAGGAAGAGGGAGCTACGGTGGTAGTGGTGGTGACTTGGACTTGGACATGGACATGGACATGAACCTGGTTAGGGGAGTATGGACTCGACATGAGGTAGAGTTGGCCTTATCTTTGTTTTGTGTGGATTATTATGAGAGAGTGTTGATTGCCGGTGGCGGTGGGAGTGGAAAACTCGGTGGTGACTCGTCCGCATTGTCACTCATGTTTCTTTGTAAAGCCCTGAATGTTCGATCATAATTTCATTTCCCACCCAATTAGTTGATCTTCTATGGGCCATTTCAGAACAATTTTTTTTATTCATAGTAGCCTTAATGTATCACCCAAATTCATTATGAAAATAAAATAATAGTGATTGTTTAGATCGATTTTTTGTTTTTTTAGTTGTAAAGAATTAAAACCTAAAGTTTTATCATTTGCTTTCTCCTTCTTACCACTTCAACAACCCCTCTCCATTTCTATATTTGTTAATTTGTTGAGCCAGAATATTTAGGTTGATTGATAACAGGTTTAATTTTCTGCCATGTCCAATTTATGTACAATTTACTTTCTCTTTTTTCGAACAAGATATTTGAGATTAATGATGGGTCAAGAATTAACTATTCATTTGTTTGTTTGGAAGATGTTTTCATTGCATTTGTAACGTTGGCGAATTACATTTGCCACTCCAATATTTTGGTCAAACTAATAATATCTTTCAAAATTTCTAATAATTCTGCATCATGTATTGTGATTTAGTTAAACTACAAATACTTTTTGATTTGTCAAAAAGTTAACGTAAGCATATGGGCAATTTATATGGTACACCTACTAGTTTTTGTATTATATCAGTCAAAATATGAGTTTATATCATGATTTCATTAAGAAGTTTTATATGTATATATATATAAAGTAAAGATTTGATTATATTATTGAAAACACGAGTTTATATCAAATAGAACATGAGTTATATATCATGTAGAGCATGTGTTTACATTAATGTAACAAGGGGTTATGTCATGTGTACAATGGTTTCATGATATTTTATATGTATAGTAAATATTTGATTCTATCATTGAAAACACGAGTTTATATCAAATAGAACATGAGTTTATATCGGGACTTGCTATTTGTATCACAAAAAAAATCAAAATAATTAAAAAATGACCAAAAGGCCCTTTTGAACAAAATCCTGAGAAATTAGCCAAGTACTTGAAAAAAAATGCAAAAACTTGCGTTTGCGTCCTTATACAAAACGCATAGAAAAATGTTTTTGATGTTGGAAATTTAGCACCGATGAAGTTTCAAAGAAAATAAAACGCTAAACTTGTGCGATTCAGTCAATCGAAACGCAATAATTTAACGATTAATGGTCCAAAAAAATGTTAAAATGGTGCGTTTTCAACATGATTCATTCGTTAAAATGGTACGTTTTTACCATGATTTGCTCGTTAAAATGTTGTGTTTCCACCATGATTCGCTTGTTAAAATTGTGCATTTTTGACATTTAAACACGTCTAGAAGCGTCTACATCCATTCATGTGAATTTAAGATATTTTTTCACAAATACAGTCTACCACGTTCTGGCAAAAAAAAAGGTGAAGACAAATATAGCCCTTGACTAAAAAACAACTCTCCAAAAATCAAATCCAAACAAATTCTTAACTAAAAAAATGTTCGGGTAATCATTTTGTTGACGTCCAAATAAGATTTAGCACAAGAATTATCACAAAATGGTAAGTTTTCGAATCGTAATGTAAATTTTTTTTTTGAAAAAAACGTAGTTCGAAACACATCAAAATGACGTTTTGAAAGAGTGTAAACGCTGAACTTTAGCTATTTCACCATTGCTTTCTCGCTTTTTTGCTGTGTTTAATACCGTTAATATGTCAAAAGTTTTGTGTTTTTAATATGTATCATATAAAAAGTGTTCCGTTTTTTATATGTATTATGTAAAAAGTGTTGCGTTTTTTATATGTATTATATAAAATGTGCTAAGTTTTTATGTACTGAAATCATGAATCTTTAGTGTTTTTTGGATACAAAAAACTAAATCTTGATGCGTTTATTGTATATTGAATCGTTGAAGGAGTGCGTTTTCTTTATAAATTATGTCAAATATGTTGCGTTTTAATTGTAAGAATCGTTAATGTGCTGCGTTTTGGGTAGAAATAATTGTAATTTAAAAAACATTGCATTTTTTTGTATGGTAATGGTTAAAATGTTTCGTTTATACTGTTACATATGTAATTTTGACTGTATTTTTGTATAATTGAATATTTAAAGTGTTTAATTTTGGTTTATGTGTGTATTAGCATACAGGATGATGATGAGTACGAGGAGGAGGATGAGGATGAGAAGGTTTATGAGGATGAAGAGGAGGAGGAGGATGAAGATGACAATGAGGCGGATCATGCTCAAGGAGAGGCGGTAGAACTTGAACCTGGCACAGATTTGAGTGGTTATTTTCAGATTGACAGAGAGTTTCGCACTATTTGTTCTGCTTTGGAACATTGCAAGAAAATAGCTAAGTGACTAAAATTCCTCATTACAAAGAGAGGGGGCAATCAAGGATTTGCCACATATTACTTTTCGTGCAAGTGATGGAGAGATCCTACCAAAGCCCCTATCCCAACCAGACGGAAGAATACAAAAAGGAGCGGAACTAATTGCCCTTTCAGGTTGACTTGTAAGAGAATTGACCTGGGACGACACAAGGTTTATACAAATCCAGGAGCACCGTCAACACACAATCACACTGGTATTACTTTATTTGTGCATCGTAGTAATTAATTGTGCTGATATTTAGTATTTATGAATTATTAATATAATTAAATGGGATTTTAATGTATAATGCATCCATATGAGCACAGACAACTGAGCCATTTTACTAAAGAGAAAAAGGTTGTTGCTGAATTTATGCTTGGGGCGAATGTGCAGCCAAAGTGTATTTGGGAAGCTGTTAATAAACAGTTTCCCAATACCCAGGTACCAATTAAATCAGTTTACAATTTGAAAGGACAAATGAAGACAGCTGGGTTGGCATGTAGAAATATTGGGCAGCAATTTCTGCATTTGGCTAAGGAGAAGCAGTATTATGTCAAGATTCTCAAGGATGCGAACACTGATAAGATCACACGTCTTCTTTGCGCATCCAACCTCAATTCAGATGTTCTACAAATGGTATTGGGTGGTGGGGATTGATTCTACCTACAAGACCAACAAGTACCAAATGCCCGTCGTCGAGATGGTAGGTATGACTCCTACAAATAAGAATTTCAATATTGCATTTGCTATTGTTAGAAATGAGAAAGGATACATAAGATTGGGTGATGAGGAACTTGAGATTTTTGTTGCCTGCTAGTTTGGTACCTAGTGTGGTTGTGACAGATAGGGAGTTAGGTTTGTTGCAGCCAATTAAGGATCATTTTCCCACTTCACATCACTTGTTATGTTTGTAGCATATTGGGCGTGATGTCAATGCTTGGTTGGAAAAAAATGTTGGGAGAAAAAACAAAAACTTAGCATGTGATATCCATGAAAACTAGTGGAAGAAAATTATTAAGGCTCCAACTGTAGAAGAGTTTAACCTTTTACTGCAGTATTTCAAGGTTAAGTACTCTCAAATTGAGCCGTTGGCTGTTGATTATTTTGAGACTACATGGCTCATTCACAAGGAGAAATTTGTTCGGGCTTTGACAAATCAATTTCTCCACTTTGGTAATACTTCCACTAATAGGGTAGAGGCTTCGCATGTTGAAATGAAAGATTGGCTAAATTCTTCCACAAAATTCTCTTGATACTTTGTTCACCAAGATTGACTCCCATCTCAGCCATCTGTACCTTCACATCGGGTTAGTTTAATTATTTAATTGTTTAAGTTTTTTATTTCATTATTAGTTCATATCATTCAATTTTAGTATAATAATATTTAATATGAATTGTTTATTTTATTTTATTTTATTTCACACTATAACAGAGGATCGCTTGAGGCTTCCATTTTCACGACTCAAACAAGTATGCAGGGATTTCCATACTATTATTTCAACAAGTATGTGTCACACTATTGTTTGAAGTTGGTGAGGAAAGAAGTTCGAAGGAAGAATAAGTTGGCCGGCACAATAATCGAGCAATGTAGATGCGTGCCCAAGGTGACACGTGGGATTCCCTATGCTTGTGACATACTCAAAATACAGTCATTGTCGGACTATTCTCTACTCCCACAAGTACATGAGTTTTGGAAGAGGTTGATCATTGTGACATCACAGGGGGATTCGAATTACATTGATGAGGAAATCAGGTACGTTTTAATATATGTACTTTAATAATGGTCATTTGATTTCATATATGATAATTTTAAAAGTAGTTGTCAAGGCATTTCCATGAGACTGTCGTTCCTACAGTCTCTACCAGTCCGTTTTTTTTGGCCCGTCTGTTGAATAGGGTGTATGTAGAGGAGATGCACCCTGACATGGCAAGTGTTGGAGAGCCAAATGTGTCGGGGCCCCAAGGGGGGCCCACCAAATAGATTACACCATTCTGTGATGTGCGAGTGGAGATCATGAGAAAAAGAGAGCGACACATGGCCGACGTGGCAGGGGTCGTTCAGGTTCATTCGGCTGATTGAATGGTCGCTCACACTGCATTGAAACAGGGTTCGATGGTCATTCTCCATTACATACAGGTAAATAAGCATTTTGTTATGTTTAATTACAATTTTGTAGTTGCATTTTATTATTTTTTGGTCGTGTATATACATTATGTAGTTATGTTTATTCCCTACCATAAAATTAACTGACAGGCTTTGGTGGAGACATTCATTGTGGAGACATTCATTGGTGGAGACATTCATTGTGTGCCACTTATGCAAATGCACTGGTAATACATCTGAGCGGAACTCGTCCAGAAGGAAATTATTCTGTATTACTTTTGTATTCCTCCGGTGCCGACGCACAACCTGAAAGGGTTATGGCGCTTGCCCATGTAAATGGGAACCATTACGTACGTGTAAATGTGGTCGATGAGTGCCCTATCCAACCGTTGAGCTTTGTTTGGCAACATCAGCGTCATGCTGAAAGTGTGAGAGATTAACCAAGAATTTTGGAAGCTAGGTTTAATGCTTGGACTGCACTGCGTGATGGCTAGGATCTAGATTGTTATGTGACATATGGTGCATTATTCATATCATTGTACTAAAAATAGTAACTTCTATTTTTCTTGTTGTTGTTAACTTAGTTGCCAATTTCTTCAACAGAATTTACTAACCTGGTCATATAGTCGTTTATGGACGTGGTGCTTGTTGTTTCTGGACGTAGTTCTAGTTGTTCTGAGATGTGGTGCTTGTTGTTTTTTTGACGTGGTGTTTGTTGTTCTGCACGTGTTGGTAGTTGTTTATGGACGTGGTGCTTGTTATTTCTGGACATGGTGCTTGTTGTTTCTGGACATAGTTCTAGTTGTTCTGAGATGTGGTGCTTGTTGTTTTTGGACGTGGTGCTCGTTGTTCTTGACGTGGTGCTAGTTATTTCTGGACGTGGTGCTTGTTATTTCAGGACATGGTGCTAGTTGTTTCTGGACGTGGTGTTTGTTGTTTCTGGACATAGTTCTAGTTGTTCTGAGACGTGGTGCTAGTTGTTTCTAGACGTTGTTCTAGTTGTTGTGGATGTGGTGCTAGTTGTTGTGGACGTGGTACTAGTTGTTTCTGGACGTGGTGCTTGTTGTTTTTGGACGTGGTGCTATTTTTTTGGACGTGGTGCTATGTTTTTGGACGTGGTGCTAGTTGTTTCTGGACGTGGTTCTAGTTGTTCTGGACGTGGTACTAGTTGTTTCTGAACGTGGTGCTTGTTGTTTTGAACGTGGTGCTAATTGTTCTGGACGTGGTGTAGACATTTCTGGACGTGGTGCTAGTTATTTTTAGACATGGTACTTGTCGTATTTGGACGTACAATCAAAATAAGATACAATAAAATTAATTCCACAAACATACAATCAAAATAAGATATACAATCAAGTATACAAATCAAATGGACCGATCAAACTCATTCTCTATGTCAGCAGTGCCAGGTGCGAACTCCACGTATAAGTCTGGTGCTCGCTCCCTCACCGCATCTAAAAGTGCATGATGATGGTGTCCAAAACGACCCATCCAGTATAAATATTTAAACAATAAATTAGAGTCTAATAAATTGAATTTAATAAATTTAATTTAAAAAGTTAAAAATACTTACAAACTCTGACGCGGCACGACGGGGTCGACGTGGCTCTATTACAGCCTGAGGATCGACTGGAAAGACGCTTAGATGTGAACGCTCTCTAAACCACTAGAAGTACCCGTCCACGCAAGCATTACGAGGAACTGCCGCACCTGTCGGTTGCCTCCTTAAAAGGGATATCCCGATAGATATCATCCCAAACTCCTCCTATGATAACTCGGCATACTCCAATGCGTGTCTGACAAGATATGGTATCCCAGTGTAACTGCGGTAAGTATCCCTACCGGGACGGATGAAACGAGCGGGCATCCACTGAACATATCCGAGCTGGTGCACGCATCGATCGGGTATGTAAGGCTCAATGTAATCCCTGTACGCAATCAGCCCTCTGTACAGGGTCCTCAGAGTCCTCGCTATAGCATCGCGACGGTATGACATTCAGGTAACCTTTAAACATAATTTAAAATTACTTAAATAATAAACTATTTAAAATTATATTAAACAAAAATATAATATTTATATTTTATAAATATTTACTAACCATGTCAACTGTCATCTCGTCCAGTGCAAGTCTGATGGAGCTCAGGCGGTGCTCTATACCACGGTGGCTGTCGATGGCACACCTCGCTGCACGAGCCTGTGTACCATGCAATGGGAGGGGCATCGTATGGGTCTAAAGTTCGGGAAGTGCTCGTATATCCACGACTGTAAAAGAGTTATGCACCCCGCAAAGCTCTGTGTCCCGTGTCAACTCGCGCACCCTAGATGATGGTATATGAATGCTAGAGTCGTTGTGCCCCACGTCTCCTGTCCAACTTGATCCATCCCCTTCCTCACCTGCACTACAAGGGCTGGCATAAACTTATTGGAACTCTTGTCTGTAAACAGACAAGTCCCAATAAGACTTCATACAAGAGCGACCACATCTGAATCGTCCCTGACACGCTACATGCACCTCTCGATCACTCTTTGAGTCAAAAAGCCACCATTTTTATACAAATCCTTGTCTAGTCGCTCCTCTGGAGGAATCTCAAGCAACCCCCTAGACCAGGATAGTATGATGGACGACGGTATAACCTCTGTGATCAAGCGACCATTGACTGGAATACGCAAAATCTCCCAGACATCGTGCAAGAGGATGGTCATCTCTCTAAATGGCAAGTGGAATGAATTCATATCCGACTGCCACCTCTCCAAAAATGCATTGATGAGAGGCTCATCAATGCTCCGATGCATAATGCGGGGAAGGTGTCCAAGTCCCGTCTGAAGGAAAATAGAACAAGCCAGGGCTAAATTGAAAACTTCACTTTCGTGCAATGCATTCCATAATCGGAAGCTTTCGACAAAGCTCAGGCTCAAATTCATTTTCCCATGAACGGATCTAGGCTTATACTTATTTAATTTATTAAATCAACAACTAATGCACAAAGATTGAACCTTTAATTAAAAATGGAAGGATTAAAGGTTATACCTTTGAAGCGAAGTCTAACGCAATAAGAGAAACCAAATCTTTGATTGCCATTACCACCGAAATCCAAAAGATGACTCCAAGAAACTTCGAATATTGTGTGGGCCATAATCTGTCGAAGAGTACTCACAAAGGCAACGAAAAACCCATAAGGAAATCTCTCAAAATCGGACTCAAAAACCAAAACTTGATCACCCAAACTGCGCCACCACTCGCCGCTCAAGACCGCCACAAATACCACACCAAACACGGGATTTCAGTCAGCCCGGTTGTGATCTAGACAGCCCAGGCCTCAGATCACCTGTTGGTGAATGTGCCCTAATGAGGGCTATTTATGTAAATATACTTTGAGGGTATTTATGTAAATAAGACATTTGTCGTTTGATTGATTGTTTATCAAATGAGTTAATTTCATGATAGTAATATCCTTGTGCATATTTAAATTCATGAAATCGATCCGCCAAAAGAAACACTCTATGGACTAATTAGATCATGAGTGATTCTTTTGAGTAGTACTGGTACTAGGATCCTTAGACCAGAAATCACTACATGGTCTTAGGTGAATTGTAGTGTGCTTTGACATACGCCTAACGGGGCCATAACAGGTTGCCAAGTACGGGTATGATTGGGTATACTATGATTCATGCTAAGATATGTAGGTGAAGTGATGGGACTATAAATCTCTCTTAAGTGAGAGATGATATCTTGGCCACTTGATAGTGAACTGAAAAGTGCATTGCCATGCCCAGGGAATGATAAGGATATCATTTACTTGATGGATTCAGTGTCACTAAGAGATCAAGTAAACGTTTAGCTACATAAGGATGATGGTTCTATGCCTTATGTTAAACGGGATATCGATGTAGAGGATCGTACGCAGTTTGCTCGGAAAGGTTGTGTTGAATCACCATTCGACCCTCCATTCTGAATTGGGTAGTCATTATGTCTTGCTAGAGACCACTAATGACTTATGGATTAATCAATTAGATTGAGTTATCCATTGCCAATTTGGAATGGGCCTACAGGATCGCACATAAGAAAGTTCGATGATGCAGAATAAGTATTCTTGCCTACAATAAGTATAATTGTTATACTTAAATAAATAAGATTTAATTAAATGATTTAATTAAATATTATTGGAAAGTTCTGTGGTATTAATTAATAGTTAATTAATTACCTGGGAACAATTGGGATGGACTGATAAATCAAGGGACTTAATTGCAATTGAAGTTCTTGACTCATCAGCCTGATCCATGGGTCATGGGTTGATCCATGGGCTTGGTGTATAACCCAAATCATTAAGGTATTATTTAAGGCTGATTTGGAATTAGTAAATATTATTTAAATACTGATTTGGAATTAGTTAAATAATATTTGGTAATATTACTAAAATCAGTTAAGTTATAATTGGATAATTACAATACTGATTTTGGAAATTAATTCTCTTCAAATATCCTAGGGATATAATTGTAGGATGATGATTTTGAATTATTCTCATCAAACAAAAATACACAGTTTTTCCCAAATTCTCCGGGGCAGGCAAGATTGGCTAGCACCAACCTGCGAAGGCTTTCGTGCGTAAGAGTAGAGAATCCTTGGAGGAAGGATTTTGGAGACAGAAAAGCGCCGTCTTCTCAGAGGAGCCAGGCGACGTGCGCAAACCGATTACGCTTCAAGGGTAAGACCCGATCCTTATAGTTTAGGATTCCACTGTTTAATTGGATTAAACACCTAAACAAAATCCAACAGTGGTATCAGAGCTAGGTTCTAAATTAATTTTAGTGTTATATTAATTTTGGGTTGAAACAAATGGTTTGTTTTCAGAAATTAATTTTTTTGATTAGCCAATTTAACAATTGTTTTCTGGGTTTTGAAGGCCCCGTCGAAAATGTAAGAAAAAAAAAAAAAAGGAACTGGGTTCTGTTTTGAATTTTAAGGTTGACGGGCTTCATATATTGTTGCCGAAAATCTGATTTGTTTTGTTCAAAACGATTTGTTGGTTCTGGGTTTTCAAAACGTCGCCGGAAAAACAAAGATGGTTGAGGATTGTTTTTTTTTTTTTTTTCCTTCTGTTTTGACGAAACCAAAGTATTGGTTTCTGAGCTGTATTTTTTATCGCAAAAGGGAATCTCGGTGCTTGTTTTCTCACCGGAAATTTCTTGGTTGATTTTGCTTTGGCCGGAAACATATGGGTTGTTGTTTTGAATTGTTGTTTTGATTGGTTTCGAAATTGATTTCATCGGCTGATGTTGTTTTCGCTGGATTTCAAAACTGGGTTTTTGGTTTTGGCTGATATTTTTTGTTTCTCCGCCGGAAAAACGAGTTCTCCGGAAATGGTTTCCAGAAATCATTTTGTTGCAAGGTCTCGTTCGGATGAGAACTAGTAGCGGCGAGTGTCACTGCTGCACCTTCTTAGTCGGGATGGCCAGAGATCACTTTTCCGATGCGTGGAATCTTCGAATACCTATCTTTGTCGGTCGGGTATTTCGCGATCGGGAAGGTCACGGTAGGCTGGGCAGCATCGAAGAAGATATCTTCACTGGGGGAGTTGACCAGCGAAAGTAGCCGGGAAATCGAGGAGCCTGGAAACTGGCCGAGGAAGACGACCGGAGGCTGGCGGCGGGCGGTTGAAGCCCTAGGGGCTAAAATTACCAAAATGCCCCGCCGAGCCTCAAAACCCTAAACTGCCATCAGTTTTAAAATTGGTTTAAAATTACATGGAGACCCCAGAAGTTTTTGTTCCTTTAAAACCCTAAGCCTGGGAATTTTGGTAAATTAGAGAAATGCCCCAAAAAGTTTCAGAAAATTAAAATTTTAAAATTTTCTGAATTTTATTTAATAAGATTTTAATTAAATAATCTTATTAGATAAAGATAGGATTAATTTAGAATTTTATCCTATAAGTTTAAATTTAAAATTTGAAAATGAATTATCTTAATTAGATTAGGATAATTAAAATTAATTTAAATTTTAAATTTGAAAATTTATCTGAATTAGATAATGAGATAAATTTTAAAAGAATTATTTTAATTAGATTAAAATAATTAGAAAAGATAAATAAATAAATAAATAATTATATTAATTAATTTGTTTAAATTTTGAATGTTATTTATTTATTTATTTTAATTTTGATGCTTATTTAAATTGTTTAAATTTTATTTGAAGCATCATAAATATGCAAGCATGTTCATGCATCATTTTGGATAAATGTAAAATGAATAGAAGGATTGATTAAAATTGATCATGACACGATCAATTTTAATTCTGTAATAGTTACACAATCCTTAAAATTAATCGGCTTAAATTAAAATCGACTTGTATGAGCATATGCATTTTATGTGTTTCAAAGCATGAATTGGGCTTTTAATTTTAATGTTTTAAAAGTTGGGGCTAAAAGATTTTTGGTAGGATCTGGGTTTGCACTTGCTCGATTTACCATGCAACAAAAATTTCTATTAAAGCGGAATCTTAGAAAAATACCTTTGAAGCGTGCACTTGGTGATTCTCTTGTATGCCTCAAGACTATGACTTCACGTTGTGTGGGCAACGAACTAGAAGCCAATTGATAAGCTACTCACCACAATCCACCTGCTAGAAAACTCTAGCCCTGCAGCACCTGGCACGTACTATAAATGCACCGCCCGCAAAGAGAGAAAGCTTCGCGCAGCTGGTATGAACAAAGGCCAAGATTTCAGCCACTAGAAACCCAAAAACCAGCAGCACACTTTCTTGAAAATTCGACTTGCAGAGAGAAACGTTTTCTCTCTCTAGAATTTTCTCTCTCTAAAAATCCTGTGGATTAATTGTATTGAATTGTGTGACTGATCCCTTGTCTATTTATAGAGTTACAAGAGAGACTCCAAGTTGGTTTAGGATTGGTCTTCCTACTGGGTTTCTGTTTTCCTTCAATCCTGTTTCTGGACTGATACAAATTCTGTTTCCTTCAATCCTGTTCCTGGACTGATACACTCCCAACTGTCACAGGGATTCACTTATCCCAATCCAGTTCCTGGGATGAATCACTCCCAACTGACACAGGGATTCACTTATCCCAATCCAGTTCCTGGGATGATTCACAACCAACTGACATAAGGATTAATTAATTTCTAAATTAATTAAATCTACCTTTGTCAACAACCCAGTACATAATTAATCGTACCACTAACGGATTAATTATGACACTACCAACCTACACCAGAATTGCTTTCGGAACAACTTAGTTAAATTATATTCATAATCTCCCCACATCAAAGATATAGTGCTCGTTAATTCATTAATTTAATGATAAATTAATTCATCAACTTCTTTAATTTCGAGACTAGTACCACTTGCCCTTTTTACTATACCGGACATAAGTCCACCGACCGGGTTTAGTACAATAAACATTTCGAGCTCATCTCGGGAGCACCATCACCCCGGACGCACCGGTATATGATTTCCTTTCGACCAGTAGTAGCACACCAAGTAAATAAACACGCGCACCCAACCCACCGAGATTATTGGCCACATTTGTCCTCACGCATTGGCAGATCAAAGTACACTATGTCTAATCCTCATGCCCACTCGAGTCTAGGGATTTAGAGATAGAATACAAGGATCGATTTGTCTATTAAATCAGTACAAGACAAATCATTCCTAAGAGTCAAGTTCAATATGCCCCGGGCATATCTATATGATTCAATTAGTTTAGACAAACTAATTATCTGAATCACATAATAACCTAGACTGATAGTTTGTCCAAAGCTGTCTCAGATACGAACCTCATTTATATATTATGTCTTTCAGTCAATGATGAGATCTACTGTGTCGCACCAGACACCTCATCATCTACTTACATAATATAAATGGACGATTAATGCACAACAAGATATGACTGAAACAGAAATCGATATATTAAACTGGGAAACTGTACAATACAAGCATAGCTTATGTATTCTACTCCAGCAGGGGCCTGCGAGCCAATTTTGAATTTGGGCCTGCGTGCCTATAAAAATCATGATGTAATAGTTAGGCCCAAAAGGAGGTTCCAAGAGGAGTCCATGGTGGAGCCCAGGAGCGGGGGCCCAAACATGAAGATTTTAAAAGTCCCTGTAATAGATTAGAGCCCAGTTCATCACTTTAATTCATTCTTTTACTTATGCAAATGAATGATAAATGAAAATACATGTTAAGCTGATCAAAATTAAATCCCAAAAACCCAAGATTATGCTTCCATACTTGAGGGCCCGCTTGAGCGTCGAACGTCTGGTGGACTTGGAGAGCCCAAGGGCCTCAGGTTTTCTTCGTGCGGCGGGTTGTTATATAATAGTGCCCAACTTTATCACTACCATTAATGAGTGGAAAAACTGTTTGGGTATTAGATGCTCAACTTTATCACTACCACTTGTTATGGAAAAACTGTGTGGGTGTCTTTTGATGTGATGCCTTGAGGGATGGTTTAACTTGGGAAAATTAATCCTAGCTTGACCCGATAAGTAGGGATTAATTTTGAAAACATAGGATAGTGTCAAACATTTGGAATGTTCATCCTATCGCCAAAAAGTTGCATGGTATGCAATTGGAAAGTGTTAGATTACATGGAATGTGATTTGAACGTTGTCTACCAGAAGAGCCCGATCCTTACGATACTTGCCAAAGCAAGACTGGGGTTGACTCTTTGTGGATTTTCGGCCCACAATCTTGTTAGTTTTGAATACAGAAAAACTATGGCTTGCATCAAAAACTAATATCCACAGTTGACATATCATTTTGTTTCAGTCTAAATTTGTTCCTTTATATCATAGAACTAGATAACAGGGTGTGGACAGACACAGTAGATACCGTTATTCGTTAAAGGTATGCTCGTAACCGAGATAGTCTGAACATACTATCGGTATAGGTTATTGTGTGGTTTGGAAATTAGTTTATCTAAACTAGTTTAAATCACACGGATATGCTCGGGGCATATTGAGCACGACCAGTTTGGATAGAATTGACTTATACTGATCAACGTAGTCAATTTGGTCCTAGTATTCCGTCTCTCAATCCCGAGATTGGGACGAGCGTGAAGGTTGGATATCGTGTACTTTGATTTGCCAAAGAGTGCGGTCAATTGAGGCCTATACCTCGGTAGGTTAGGTATGCGGTGTTTAGCTTCTTACGTGCCGTTGTTAGTCGGAGGAATTCACGTACCAGTTCGCCGGGTTGAAGGTGCTCCCGAGATGAGCTCGTAAAGTCTATTATACTAAACCCAGCCGGTGAACTTTATGTTCGGTATAATTAAAGGACGAGTGGTACTAATCTCGGAAATCAAGAAGTCGGTGAATTAATTTGTCAGTAAATTGATAAACCGACGAGCACTAGATCTTTAATGTGGGGAGATAGAATAAAATATAATGGCGCGATGTAAAGTCATTTTCGAGCGATAGTTCCATAATTGGTCCGTTAGTGGTACGACCGATTATGCATTTGACTAATCGACAAGGTGAATTAATTAATCCTAAAGGTTTAATTAATATTTAATCGACAAAGTGAATTAAGAAATTAATTCTATTTGAATTAATTAAATCTAAGAGTTCGATTAAATTAAATTAACAAAGTGGGTTAAATAAATTATTTAAATGGGTCGATTGGAGTTGATTAGTCGGGAAGACATAGCGGTCAACGAAAGTCAAAGTTTAAGGCCTAACTCGATAGCCCATTAGGTCTCCTTAGAAGCTCCTTATAAATACAACTTATTGGGCAAGAAATCAATTAAGAAACTTGAAGTCCAAGAAAGGACTAGAGTGAGAAAGTTTAGCTTAGAGAGAGAGCATCGTCTTTCTTATCGAAGTTCTTTCTCGAAGTTAGCTAAGATAGCTTTCTCCTTCGGAAGATTCAATATTTAGTTTGCCCAGATTATTCTGTAAGCAGCCCACCGATTGTTTAATATTGAATTGCGCAGATCGGTCAATTTCTTAGCCGGATCGCGCAGCAGTTCTTGGCCGGATCGCGCAGCAGTTTTCCTGGTTCTTAAGTCCGACGATAATTCTGGTTGGTGCCCAGAACCGACCAGGTTCCACATCCGATCTTGCGAGAGGAGTGATCCGTGGGTCTGGTTGTCCAGATCGGGACTGATCAGGTTGTCTCCGGCAAACTGTTTTCTTCTAAAACCGGCAACTTGCGCAGCAAGGCTAAGGGTTTTCGGGCAGCAGTTTTAATTTCAATTTTTGAGTTTTCTTCCGAAGAAAGTTTCTTGGATTTCTATATTTTGGCGTGGGTAACTCCGTAGACAATAGCCCACACTATTTCGGAGTTTGTGTCGGAGTAATTCTTCGGATTTCTATTGGAATCGCAATCAAAGATTGGATTTTTCTTTAAGCAAGGGACTTCGCTACAAAAGGTAGAATCTTTAAATTTCGCTTTTATTAAAGATTTAATTTTTTGTGTCCCGATTAATAAATTAAATAAGTATAAGCCTAGATCCATTCATGGGTAAACTAATTTGAGCCTGAGCTTGGTCGAAAGCTTCCGATTCTGGAATGCATTGCACGAAAGTGAGATTTTCGATTTAGCCCGGGCTTGTTCAGTTTTCCTTCAAATCTAGCACCAACACAAAATTGTTTGGGATTTCAATTTTGGCTATTATGGAAAACAGTTTTCAAAACTCATTCTAATATTTTGCATTTACTCTTTGTAGAAATGGCATCATATAGCACAAATGTTATCTCAAACTTTACTCTAAGAAGTATATTGGATAAAGATAAATTGGTTGGACCAAACTTCTTAGATTGGGAAAGAAACTTGAGAATAGTTCTTAAACAAGAAAGGAAGCTACATGTCTTAGAGACTGGTTTACCTGAACCACCACAGAATGTCACGGCTACTGTTCAACGAGCATGGGATAAGCTGAAAAACAATTCCGATAATGTGACGTGCTTGATGCTCACGTCTATGACAGGCGAGCTTCAAAAGTAGTTCATGAATTTGGAAGCGTTCTGAATTTATGAGTCACTTACAGAAATGTTTCGTGAACAAGCTCCAGGTATCTTTGTTATAGAAATTAATCTTTCTATATCCACCTCATGGGTATTAGATACCGGTTGTGGGGTTCACATTTGTACTAATGTGCAGGGACTTAGAAATAGAAGGATGACAAAGAAAGGTGAAGTAGATCTCCGAGTGGGCAACGGGGCAAGAGTTGCTACTGTTGAAGTTAGAGATTACACTCTGTCTTTACCTTCTGGTTTAAATATCGAACTTGAAAATTGTTATTATGTACCTGCTTTGAGTAGAAATATTATTTCAGTTTCGAGTTTAGATAATAAAGGTTTTCGATTTATTACAGAGAATAACTCGTTATCTTTATATCGAAATGATATTTTATACGGAGTTACAAATATGTGTAACGTTCTGTATGTCTTGGATTTAACCCAAGAAAAACCAGTATATAACATAGGAAAGAAAGCTAAATCATCTAAAAATGATTTAAGTCCAACATACCTTTGGCATTGTCGATTAGGCATGCAAATGAAAAGCGAGTTCAAAAGCTTCACAAGGTTGGAGTGCTTGGTTCATTTGATTTTGAATCATATGAAACCTGCGAACCCTGCTTGCAAGGCAAAATGACAAAGAGTCCTTTCAAAAAGAAAGGCAGCCCTAATACATACGGATGTATGTGGACCAATGAGCACACAAGCCAGAGGTGAATTTGAATATTTTGTGACTTTTACTGATGACTTTAGTAGATATGGGTATGTCTACTTAATGAGGTATAAATGTGAAACTTTTGAAAAGTTCAAAGAGTTTAAAAATGAAGTAGAGAATCAGTTGGATAGAACGATTAAGGCTATTCGTTCCGATCGGGGAGGTGAATACCTTAGTGATGAGTTCGATGGCTATCTAAAACAGTGTGGAATTGTTTCACAGCTGACTCCACCGGGAACACCTCAGTGGAATGGTGTATCCGAAATGAGAAATCGGACTTTATTAGATATGGTTCAATCAATGATGGTCCTAGCGACTCTCCCTACATCCTTTTGGGGTTATGCTCTCCTTTTTGCTGCCTACTTATTGAATCGTATTCCATCTAAGGCAGTAGATAAGACTCCATATGAGATATGGATGGGTCGGAAGCCCTATATGTCCTATCTATGAGTTTGGGGTTGTCAAGCTCATGTAAAGCGTTTACAAAGTAATAAGCTTGAACCCAAAGCTGACAAATGCCTATTTGTGGGATATCCTAAGGAAACCAAAGGATATCAATTCTACAACCCAACAGAGAACAAAGTGTTCGTTGCTTGAGGAGCTACTTTCTTAGAGAAAGAATTTCTGTACAAGAAAGACAGTGGGAGTAGAATAGAACTCGGAGAAGTTCAAGGACCACAAGAGAATGTAGAACGATCTACAGAAACTCAGATGGAAGTTGGCATGGAAACTCATGAAGATGAGCAACCTGAGCCAACAACACGAGAACCTAGAAGATCTGGTAGATCTCATCACCAACCCGAGAGATATGGATTTCTCGTAACTGATGATCAAGATTTGTTCTTGGTGAACTCTAATGAGCCCGCAAACTACAAACAAGTTTTAGAAAGTCTGGATTCAGAAAAATGGCTACAAGCCATGGAATCTGAAATGCAATCCATGAGGGACAATAAAGTGTGGACTTTGATTGACCCTCCTGTTCAGGCAAAGGTTGTCGATTGCAAGTGGATTTTCAAGTTAAAACCTGGCAGGATCTTCAAGGCACGACTAGTGGCTAAAGGTTTCAGACAGACTCATGGTATAAACTATGATGAAACCTTATCCCCTGTCGTGATGCTCAAGTCCATTAGGACAATGCTTGCCATAACAACATATTTTGACTATGAGGTATGGCAGATGGATGTTAAGACGGCTTTCCTGAATGGAAACCTACTCGAGGATGTTTATATGAAACAACCCGAGGGATACATCGATCAAAAGCATCCTAATCGAGTATGTAAGCTTCAGATGACTATCTATGGACTAAAGCAAGCATCTCAAAGTTGGAATATTCGTTTTGATGAGGAAGTAAAAGGTTACGGATTCATCAAGAACGAATATGAGCCTTGTGTTTACAAGAAAGTTAGTGGGAACAAGATTGTTTTCCTTGTCCTATATGTGGATGACATCCTGCTCATAGGAAATGACATTCCTTTGATGAAAGACATCAAACAATGGTTGGGGAGCGTATTTTCTATGAAAGACTCAGAAGAAGCTGAGACGATACTAGGTATCAAGATCTATAAAGATAGGTCTAAAAGGCTTCTGGGACTAAGTCAAGAAGGGTACATAGACAAGATATTGAAAAGATTCAATATGTCTAACTCCAAAAATGGTAACGTACCATTTAGACATGGCCTTCTCTTGAAGAAGAACCAAGGTCCTTCAATAAGAGAGGAGAGGGATACAATGAGTAGAGTCCCATATGCTTCGGCAATAGGATCTATCATGTATACCATGTTGTGTACCCGTCCGGATGTTGCACATGCACTTAGCATGACTAGCAGATACCAACAAGATCCAGGGATGGATCATTGGACTGCAGTCAAAGCAATCCTGAAGTACTTACGAAGAACTAAAGGATTAATGCTAGTGTATGGAGGACAAGAACAGCTCATTGTACAAGGTTACGCTGATGCTGCTTTCCAAACAGATCAAGATGACATGAAGTCACAATCAGGCTACGTGTTTAGTCTGAATGGCGGTGCAATAAGTTGGAAAAACACAAAGCAAGATAC
The DNA here is from genome assembly GCA_030378225.1 of Knoxia roxburghii. NCBI lineage: Eukaryota > Viridiplantae > Streptophyta > Magnoliopsida > Gentianales > Rubiaceae > Knoxia > Knoxia roxburghii. The sequence continues at coordinate 33,651,653 of CM059415.1, read as the reverse complement.
AACAGCCAATTCTACAACAGAGTCTGAGTACATTGCTGCATCAGATGTTACAAAGGAAGCTGTTTGGCTGAGAAAGTTCGTGTCGGACATCGGAGTGATACCGAGTATCAAAGATCCGATAGAACTTTTCTGTGAGAATAATGGGGCCATCGCACAAGCTAAGGAGCCTCGGTAACACCAGAAAACCAACACATACTCAGAAGGTTTCACCTCATCCGAGAGATAATTGATCGAGGAGATGTGAAAGTGTGCGAAATAGGGTCAGACGACAATATAGCAGATCCTCTCACAAAAGCTCTACCACAGTCAAAGTTTGATAGACATGTAATAGAGCTTGGTCTTAAACAGTTTAGGACATAGCCCTTCATCAGGCAAGTGGGAGATTGTTGGTGAATATGCCCTAATGAGGGCTATTTATGTAAATATACTTTGAGGGTATTTATATAAATAAGACATTCGTCGCTTGATTGATTGTTTATCAAATAAGTTAATTTCATGATAGTAATATCCTTGTGCATATTTAAATTCATGAAATCGATCCGCCAAAAGAAACACTCCATGGAATAATTAGATCATGAGTGATTCTTTTGAGTAGTACTGGTACTAGGATCCTTAGACCAAAAATCACTACATGGTCTTAGGTGAATTGTAGTATGCTTTGACATACGCCTAACGGGGCCGTAACAGGTTGCCAAGTATGGGTATGATTGGGTGCACTATGATTCATGCTAAGATATGTAGGTGAAGTGATGGGACTACAAATCTCTCTTAAGTGAGAGATGATCTTGGCCACTTGATAGTGAACTGAAAAGTGCATGGCCATGCTCAAGGAATGATAAAGATATCATTTGCTTGATGGATTCAGTGTCACTAAGAGATTAAGTAAACGTTTAGCTACATAAGGATGATGGTTCCATGCCTTATGCTAAACGGGATATCGATGTAGAGGATCGTACACAGTTTGCTCGGAAAGGTTGTATTGAATCACCATTCGACCCTCCATTCTGAATTGGGTAGTCATTATGTCTTGCTAGAGACCACTAATGACTTATGGATTAATCAATGAGATTGAGTTATCCATTGCCAATTTGGAATGGGCCTACAGGATCGCACATAAGAAAGTTAGATGATGCAAAATAAGTATTCTTGCCTATAATAAGTATAATTGTTATACTTAAATAAATAAGATTTAATTAAATAGTTTAATTAAATATTATTGAAAAGTTCTGTGGTATTAATTAATAGTTAATTAATTACCTGGGAACAATTGGGATGGGCTGATAAATCAAGGGACTTAATTGCAATTGAAGTTCTTGACCCATCAGCCTGATCCATGTGCTTGGTGTATAACCCAAATCATTAAGGAATTATTTAAGGCTGATTTGGAATTAGTAAATATTATTTAAATACTGATTTGGAATCAGTTAAATAAAATTTGTTAATAATACTGATTTGGAATATTACTAAAATCAGTTAAGTTATAATTGGATAATTACAATACTGATTTTGGAAATTAATTCTCTACAAATATCCTAGGGATATAATTGTAGGATGATGATTTTGAATTATTCTCATCAGACAAAAATACACAGTTTTTCCCAAATTCTCCGGGGTAGGCAAGATTGGCTAGCACCAACGTGCGAAGGCTTTCATGCGTAAGAGTAGAGAATCCTTCGAGGAAGGATTTTGGAGACAGAAAAACGCCATCTTCTCAGAGGAGTCAGGTGACGTGCGCAACCGATTACGCTTCAAGGGTAAGACCCGATCCTTATAGTTTAGGATTCCGCTGTTTAATTGGATTAAACACCTAAACAAAATCCAACATCACCTAAGTGAGATTAATCAAAGCCTAGGCCAAATCAAACGCACCACGCAAACTGAAGATCCAACGCCGGAAATTAAAAATTACAGCGGCTGTCCGATCAGTGAGAGGTCCGGCGAGAATAAAACAATAAACCCAAAAGGTGTGGTTCGAATCTAATCTTGAGCAAGTGAAAAATCTGATTCGTTTTTGTAAAAGAACTCTTGATGAAGAAGTTCTCTCTCAAGAATCTTCTCACTTAAGAAAGCATGAATTGTCTTGCAAGACCTCCCTTAATGTTTCATTGTCTTAAGTCATCTATTTATAGGGAGCTCTAATGGAGTCCTAGTGGGCTTTTGAGTTGGGCCTTTTAATTTGACTTCCGTTGACTGCATAGTCTTTCCTAGACTAATCAACTCCAACCGCCCATTCGAATAACTTTCTTAACCCACTTCGATAATTTAATTTAATCAAACCCTTAGGCTTAGTTAATTCAAGCAGAATTAATTTATTAATCCACTTTACCAATTAAACAATAATTAAAACTTTAAGATTAATTAATTCACTTTTTTGATTAGTCAAATACATAATTAGTCGTACCACTATCGGACTAACTATGGAACTACCGCTCAAAAATGATTTTACATGGAGCCACTATATTTTTTTCCATCTCTCCACATCAAAGATCTAGTGCTCGTCGGTTTATCAATTTACTGACAAACTAATTCACTGACTTCTTGGTATCTGAGATTAGTACAACTGGACCTTCTTATTGAAAGAATTTGCCACATAGGATCTGTGTTTACACTTGCTCGATTTACCACGCAACAAAAATTTCTAATTAAAGCAGAACCTTAGAAAAATACCTTTGAAGCGTGCACCTGGTGATTCTCTTGTATGCCTCAAGACTATGCCTTCACGTTGTGTGGGCAACGAACTAGAAGTCAATTGATCAGCTACTCACCACAATCCACCTGCTAGAAAAATCCAGCACCGCAGCACCTGGCACGTACTATAAACGCACCGCCCGCAGAGAGAGAAAGCTACACGCAGCTGATATAAACCAAGGCCAAAATTTCAGCCACTAGAAACCCAAAAACCAGCCGCACACTTTCTTGAAAATTCAACTTGGAGAGAGAAATATTTTCTCTCTCTAGAATTTTCTCCCTCTAGAAATCTTGTGGATTAATTGTGTTTCTTGAATGGCTAATCCCTTGTCTATTTATAGAGTTACAAGAGAGACTCCAAGTTGGTTTAGGATTGGTCTTCCTAATGGGTTTAGGTAATGAATTAGTTTCCAAATCCAATTAGGTAATCAATCTGATAGGATAAACCAAATCCTACTAGATTCCTAATCTCTATGATTTCCTAAATCTAATTGAAACTTAAGACTTAATTAATTAAATAATTCCACTTTGTTAATTACTTAATTAACCCTTAAGAATTAATTAAATAATTCCACTTTGTTAATTACTGAATTTACCCTTAGGAAAAATTAACCAATTAATTAATTAAATCTACCTATTCAATTAACCCATTACAAAATTAATTGTACCACTAACGGATTAATTTTGGCACTACCATCCTACACCAGAATTGCTTCCGGAACAACTTAATTAAATTATATTCATTAATCTCCCAATCAAAGATATAATGCTCGTTAATTAAAATTAATTTACTGATAAATTAATTAATTAACTTCTTTAATTCCAAGACTAGTACCACTCGACTTTTTTACTATACCGGACATAAGTCCACCGGCTGGGTTTAGTATAATAAACATTTGGAGCTCATCTCGGGAGCACCATCACCCCGGACGCACCGGTACATGGTTTCCTTTCGACAAGCAGCAGCACACCAAGTAACTAAACACGCGTACCCAACCTACCGAGACTATTGGCCACAATTGACCTCACCTATTGGCAGATCAAAGTACACTATGTCTAATCCTCATGCCCACTCGAATCTAGGGATTTAGAGATAGAATCCAAGGATCGATTTGTCTATTAAATCAGTACAAGACAAATCATTCCTAATGGTTAAGTTCAATATGCCCCGGGCATATCTATATGATTCAATTAGTTTAGACAAACCAATTGTCCGAATCACATAATAACCTAAACCGACAGTTTGTCCAAAGCTGTCTCGGTTACGAACCTCATTTATATATTATGTCTTTCAAGCAATGATGAGATCTACTGTGTCGCACCAGACACCTCATCATCTACTTACATAATATAAATGGACAATTAATGCACAACAAGATATAACTGAAACAAAAATCGATATATTAATCTGGGAAACTGTACAATACAAGTATAGCTTATGTATTCTACTCCAACACTTATTATACCGGACGTAAAGTCCACTGGCCAATTTTTGTACAATAAACTTTACGAGCTCATCTCAGGAGCACCATCAACCCAGCAAACCGGTACGTGGATTCTTCTGACTAGCAACGGCACGCAAGAAGCTAAACACCACATATCAAACCTACCGAGGTATAGGCCTCAATTGACCGCACTTTTTGGCACATGAAAGTATACGATATCTAACTCTCACGCCCGTCCCAATCATGAGACTGAGAGACTGAATACTAGGACCGAATTCACTACGCCGATCAGTACAAGTCAATTCTATCCAAACTGGTCGTGCTCAATATGCCTCGGGCATATCCTTTTGATGTAAATTAGTCTAGATAAACTAATTTCCAAATCACACGATAGCCTATACTAATAGTATGTTTAGACTATCTCAGTTACGAGTATACTTTTAATATATCAATACTTTAACCAATAACGGTATCTACAGTATCTTTCACACATCCCGTTATCTGGTTATATGATATAATGGAACAATTTAATACTGAAATAAAATGATATGTCATATGTGGATATTAGTTTTTTATACAAGCCATAGCTTTTCTGTATTCAAAACTAACAATCTCCCACTAATACTCAAAGCTCTGTTAAGAAGTACAAAAACTGTCCAACCCGCTGTTACACTACTGTCATAATGAAATCTACAGAACACCTTTAAGCTCACTCACATGGCTCCCTCAAGAATCTTACTCCCATGCCCTCCACATGTCTCTCAAAGACCTTCGGGGTTAATGGCTTTGTGAAAGGATCTGCAAGGTTGTCATTTGATGCTATCTTAGCCATGATCACGTCTCTCCTCTTTACGATCTCTCGTATCAGGTGGTACTTGCGCTCTATGTGTTTACTCACTTTTTGGGCTCGTGGTTCCCTTGAGTTAGCAACTGCACCATTGTTATCACAGTAAACTATGATAGACCTAGGCAACTCAGGAAACACATCTAAGTCCATCAGGAAGCTACAGAGCCATACAGCTTCTTTCGCTGCCTCTGATGCGACAACGTATTCATCCTCCATGGTGGAGTCCGCCACGCATTTCTGCTTGACACTCTGCCATACTATGGCTCCACCTCATATAGTAAACACAAACCCATAGGTAGATTTACTCTTGTCCATATCACCTTGAAAGTCCGAATCTGTGTAACCCAACGGTATAAGCTCATGCGCTCTATAAACTAGGACATAATCTCTCGTCCTGAGCAAGTACTTAAGAATGCATTTTACTGCCTCCCAGTGAGCCTTCCCAGGGTTACTCTGATATCTGCTATGAAAGATTATCTGCCCGGGCCTAGCCAGAAACTCACTTTCGTGCTATGCATTCCAGAATCGGAATCTCTGGCCATGCCTAGACGCTAGCACAATTGCTATTCTAACCCTTTTGAAATAATATTGCGCAGGATCTGGGTTTGCACTTATTTGATTTACCACACAACAAAAATTTCTAATTAAAAGCGGAATCTTAGAAAAATACCTTTGAAGCGTGAACTCAGGTGATCGCTTGTGTGACTCAAAACTTTTGATTTCACATTTCGTGGGTAACGATATAGAAACAAATTGATCCGCAATCAACACAATCCACCTACCAAAAAATTCCAGCACCGCTGCACCTGACACGTACAATAAACGCACTGCCCAGAGAGAGAAAGCTACACGCGCTGCTGGTTTGAACAGGCCAAAATTTTGGCCAAAAATTGAAGAAAAACCAGCCACTAATTGCTTCTAAAATCCGACTTTGAGGGAGAATATTATTTCTCTCTCTAGGATTTTATCTCTCTAGTTTACTTATCTTGAAAACTTATGAATTATGTTTCTTGAATAGCTAATCCCTTGTCTATATATAGAGTTACAAGAGAGACCCCAAGTTGGTTTAGGATTGGCCTTTCTACTGGGTTTCTGTTTTCTTCAATCCTGTTCCTGGACTGATACACATCCAACTGATACAGGGATTCACGTATCCCAATCCAAGTCCTGATATGATTCACAACCAACTGATATAGGGATTCACTTATCCCAAACCAGTTCCTGGTATGATTTACAACCAACTGACATAAGGATTAGTTAATTAAATCTACCTTTGTCAACAACCCAATACATAAGTAATCGTACCACTAACAGATTAATTATGGCACTACCATCCTACAATAGAATTACTTCCGGAACAACTTAATTAATTTATATTCATATTCATAATCTCCTCACATCAAAGATATAGTGCTCGTTAATTTATTAATTTACTGATAAATTAATTTATTAACTTCTTTAATTATGAGACTAGTACCACTCGACCTTTTTACTATATCGGACATGAGTCCACCAGCTGGGTTTAGTATAATAAACATAACGAGCTCATCTCGGGAGCACCGTCACCCCTAATGCACCGGTACATGGTTTCCTTTCGACAATCAGCAGCACACCAAGCAATTAAACACGCGCACCCAACCTACCAAGATTATTGGCCTCAATAGACCTCACCCATTTGCAGATCAAAGTACACTATGTCTAATCCTCATGCCCGCTCGAGTCTAGGGATGAAGAGATAGAATACCAAGAACGATTTGTCTATTAAATCAGTACAAGACAAATCATTCCTGATGGTCAAGTTCAATACACCCCGGGCTTATCTATATAATTCAATTAGTTTAGACAAACCAATTATCCGAACATAATAACCTAAACCGACAGTTTGTCCAGAGCTGTCTCGGTTACGAACCTCATTTATATATTATGTATTTCAACCAATGATAAGATCTATTGTATCACACAAGACACCTCATCATCTACTTACATAATATATATGGACAAATTATGCACAACAAGATATAACCAAAACATTAATTGATATATTAACTGGGAAAATGTACAATACAAGCATAGCTTATGTATTTAACTCCAACACCAAGATCTGGATGCTTGCTTAAGTCCATAAATGGACCTCCTAAGCCTACATACATTGTGCTCTTAGCCCTGAATAATGAAACCCTCTGGTTGCTGCATAAAGATGGTCTCCTCAAGACTTTCATTAGGAAAGCTGTCTTGGCATCCATCTGCCAAATCTCATAATCCATATGAGCAGCTATGGCCAAGAGAATCTGGATTGACTTAAGTATAGCTACCGAGGAAAAGGTCTCCTCATAATCGATACCCTCTTTCTGAGTATACCCCTTCACCACAAGCCTAGCCTTGAAGGTCTCAACCCTCCCGTCAGATCCTCTCTTTTGCTTATAGACCCATTTGTTCCCAATAGGTCGAAACCCATCAGGAAGGTCTACCAGCTCCCATACCTAATTTGAGTCCATAGAACCCATCTCATTAATCATCGCTCTCTGCCAAGAATCTGCATCTTTATCCTGGAGGGCCTCATTGTAGCTAAATGGGTCTGGTTCATGAGCGTCAAGGATAAAGTCCGAAGACTCACCCAAACCCATGTACCTCTCGGGCTATCTGACAACCCTCCACTACGACGAGGCATAACCAGTGTAAGAGCATCATCTATGATAGTGTGTGCAGTCTGTTGTGGTGTGTCTTCCTGTACTTGTGACCCCTAAGCTCTTCCAATACTACCTTGCTCTTTGCCTGGTGAAACTTGGGATTGGTGCTCACCACCACCTTCTGATCCTGAGGACTATAAAATAGACCACCTTTTGTTCCTTTGGGGTAACCTACAAAAAGCATAATCTCAGATCTCACATCTAGCTTGGCTGTGTCTGCCTTAAGCACAGATGCTGGACAACCCCAAATTCTGAGTTGTCTCAGACTAGGCTTTCACCCAGTCCACAGCTCTACTGGAGTCGAAGACACAGATTTAGATGGTAAGAGATTAAGGAGATAACACGCTGACTCCAAGGCTAAACACCAAACGATATAGGCAATTCACTATAACTCATCATTGATCTAACCATATCCATAAGAGTCCTGTTCCTCCTCTCTGCTACACCATTCTACTGGGGTATGCTAGGTGCAGACAACTGGGTCTGAATACTCTCCTCCAACAAATAGGACCTAAATTCACTAGAGAGGTATTTCTCACCGCGATCAATCGCAAGGCATTGATACTCTTACCCAGATGGTCCTCCACCTCAGCCTTAAATTCTTTGACCTTGCCAAAGCATTCAGACTTGTGGCGCATCAGGTATATGTATCTATATCTGGAGTAATCGTTCGTGAAAGACATGAAATACTCATAACCAGCTTTAGCCTAAACTAACATAGACCCACACAAGTCAGAATGAACCAATTCTAAAACTTCATTGGTCCTATACCCCTTTTCCTTGAAAGGCCTCTTGGTCATCCTACCCTCCAAGTAGGACTTACAGGTCGGATAGCTGTTAATATCCAATGAGTCCAAAGACCCATTATTGACCAACCTTTGAATCCTACTAAGGTTAATGTGACCGAGTCTTAGGTGCCAAAGATATGTTTGATTCAAAGGGGAAGACTCCTTTCTCTTACTATGATTCGGTGATGAGTTATTAGTTTCTATGTTTTGCATTACTGGGGAGTATGTCTTGATTAAAAATAGATTGTCAACTAATGTCCAGGAACATATAAGCTTCTGGCTTTTTCTAATAAAAAAGAATTATCAGAAAAAAACACAGTTATAACGATCCAAAATAAGTTTAGAAACTGAAAGCAAATTCTTTTGAAAACTAGGTACATATAAACAATCTCTCAAATGTAAAACTGAGTTCGAAAAATAAAGACAAAGAACTCCAACTGCAACAATAGAAACTCTGGTAGTATCCCCAAGGTAGACCTGCAACTTTCCCTCTCTAAGCAGCCGGGTCACTTGGAACCCCTGCAAAGAATTACAAACATGATCAGTGGCTCCTGAATCCACACACCAAGTATCTGTGGAAATCGCTGCTAAACATGTCTCAGTAACTAGGAAAAATTTACACATACCTCGAGGCTTTGGGCAATCCTTCTTCCAATGCCCTGCTTTGCCATATCTGAAGCACTTGTCTTTCGACTTATGCTTCTTGGCAATGCCCGCCTTGGGTTCATGATCAGCAGCTCCTACTTCCTGGCCTCTCTTTCTCTTTTGCTTCCTGGCTTTGGGCCCAGCAGAGGAACCTGAGGGACCAATAGTAGCCAATACTTACTTCTTCTCAATGAATAGGCTCTCAGCAGACACCAATGTAGTCATTGAGAGCTTGCCTATATTGTAGATCAATCGAAACTGCTCAAAACTGGGGGACAACCTCTAGAGAATAATATCAACCTGGGTCTCCTCATCAATATCACCTCCCAATACCTCGCTCTTATTGATGCAGATCATCATGCCCAGCACGTGATCCCTCACTAAAGTGCCCTCAGTCATCCTAGCATTCATGAGTTTCATCACAGCTAACTGTTTGGCTGCCCTACCTTGATGTCCAAACATCTCCCTGAGATTGAGCATCATATCGTAGGTTGAGGTAAACAACTGATGCTGGTGCTACAGTACACCCGACATAGAAGCCAAGATGTAGCATCGGGTCATCTCATCAGCCTTCTGCCACCTCGTATATGGCTCTCGCTTCTCAGGGGTGGCATCATCAATGGGCTTAGGGGGACGCTCCTCGGTGAGCACGTACTTGTAACCCTCAGCGGTAAGGACAATGTCCAGGTTACATTTCCAGTCAATGTAATTTGAACCCGTAAGTTTGTTCTGATTCAAAATGACAGCTAGCGGGTTGAATGACATATCAACAACTGAAAAATAAAAAGTCAAGTTTCAGTGTACTTTTTCAAAAATATTGAAATCCTCAAAAAACAATATAATCTCCATCGACATCTCTCACAACTGGATTAATGCAGGTCATGCGGGTGAACGTCTATGCCAACCCAAATTCGTTCGAGAAGAACCAAAGTTCATTAGTTTCACTATCTGACCAATGATCTTATGATCAATGAAATTAATAGTTAATGCTTTTAGCCACACACATAAATAACGTAACCTCGCGAGAGGAATAATATAAATAGTACACTAAGTGTATGCCATTACGTGACTTTAGTTTGTTACTTAGGATACTAATAGGCCCTCAGCAGAGAGGGTGTCACAACTTTCTCCAATTAAACTCACTATAGTCATCCCTTCAGAAATTCATTCCGCTGATATCTATGATTAAAGACTTGTCCGCATGGAGGAAGGCCATAATACCAACTCGCAAGAATAACCACACCACTAATGAACCCGTAATGGAGGCCATGGGGATATTTACCAAACCCACTTAGATTTTTAAGTTTGAGGATTTTTATGTTTTCACATGCAATATCTTAACTATGGATATTCGCACCCATAAAACTATTGGAGTTTTAATATGCGAATAATCTACCTTAGTTAATTGCACTTTACTTTTTAAAATGGTTTGGTTTGGTTTTCGTTCATGCAAAATAAAATGAAAAACACACAATCAACGAAAAGACATAAATACGGGAAAATAAAGAATTAAAATTTCCCGACTATCATGGCCTTCTCTATTGTTGATTCCTTGGCACCTCGGTGACACATCCCGTAATGTCACTCCCACTCGTTATTTGGATTCCTCTCGATTCACCCAGGTTTTGTCGGTTTACTACGTAATTAGGAATCACCCAAAATTACGAGAAACCAAAACCCTTGAATATAAGTTACCCAAAATAACGTCTTCATCATAATACATAAATTCCTATATACAAAGGCATTTTTCTAGGAATTTAAGGACGACATGATTAGATCAAATCCTACTACAAGATTTTTCTAATCCTACACGGCTTCCAGCTCATCATTATTAGTATTACAGACATTTCCATTCAAAAACAATACGAGCCCGGACATGTCCTAGGGTTTATGAATGAAAAATAAAATTGTACTATAATAGCCGGGAAACTAATAACCACCTGTTTAAACATTTTGACAAAAATAATAATGCCAAAATAAAGTCGTGTAATAAATCAAACAAGTATAAAGCCAAAACACTCACTTTGATACCATTTTGAAGGAAAACAGAACAAGCCCTGGTTAAATCGAAAACCTCACTTTCGTGCAATGCATTCCAGAATCGGAAGCTTTCGACAAAACTCAGGCGCAAATTCATTTTCCAATGAACAGATCTAGGCTTATACTTATTTAATTTATTAAACCAACAACTAACGCACAAAGATTGAACGTTTAATTAAAAGTGGAAGGATTAAAGGTTATACCTTTGAAGCGAAGTCCAATGCAATAAGAAAAACCAAATCTTTGATTGCGATTACCACCGAAATCTGAAAGATGACTCCAAGAAACTTTGAATATTGCGTGGGCAATAATCTATCAAAGTGTACTAGCAAAGCCCATGAAAAACCCACGAAAAACCCACAAGGAAATCTCTCAAAATCAGACTCAAAAACCAAAACTTGATCACCCAAAACTGCGCCACCACTCGCCGCTCAAGACCGCTGCAAATACAACACCAACCACTGGATTTCAATCAGCCCGATCGTGATCTAGACAGCCCAGACCTCGGATCATCTAATTGAGATCAAACGAAGCCTAAGCCGAATCAAACGCACCTCGTAAACTGAAAATCCATCACCAGAAATCAAAAACTACAGCGGCTGTCCAATCAGCGAACTACGGTGGCTGTCTAATCAGCGAGAGGTCCGGCGAGAATAAAACAATGAACCCAAAAGGTGTGATCTTTGTTTTGAATCCAATCTCGAGCAAGTGAAAAATCTGATTCGTTTTTTGAAAAAGAACTCTTGATGAAGAAGTTCTCTCTCTAGAATCTTCTCACTCAAGAAAGCAAGAATTGTCTTGCAAGACTTCCCATAATGTTTCTTTGGCCTTAAGTTATCTATTTATAGGGAGCTCTAATGGAGACCTAGTGGGCTTTTGAGTTGGGCCTTTTAATTTGACTTTCGTTAACCGCTTAGTCTTTCTTAGACTAATCAACTCCAACCGACCCATTCGAATTAATTTCTTCTTTAATTTAATTTCATCAAACCCTTAGGATTCATTAATTCAAATAGAATTAATTTCTTAATCCACTTTATCAATTAAATATTAATTAAACCTTTAGGATTAATTAATTCACTTTGTCAATTAGTCAAATACATAATTAGTCGTACCACTATCAGACTAACTATGGAACTACCACTCAAAAATGACTTTACATCACGCCACTATATATTCTTCCATCTCCCCATATCAAAGATCCAGTGCTCGTCGTTTTTTTAATTTACTGACAAACTAATTCCCCAACTTCTTAGTATTCGAGATTAGTACTACTCGACCTTCTTATTATACCGGACGTAAAGTCCACTGGCCATTTTTAGTACAATAAACCTTACGAGCTCATCTCGGGAGCACCATCAACCCAGCAAACCGGTACGTGGATTCCTCTAACTAGCAACGGCATGAAAGAAGCTAAACACAACATACCCAACCTACCAAGGTATAGGCCTCAATTGACCGTACTCTTTGGCACATCAAAGCATACGATATCTAACTCACACGCCCATCTCAATCTCGGGATTGAGAGACTCAAAACTAGGATCGAATTGACTATGCCGATCTGTACAAGTTAATTCTATCCAAACTGGTCGTGCTCAATATGCCCCAAGCATATTCGTATGATTTAAATTAGTCTAGATAAACTAATTTCTAAATCACATGATAACTTATGCCGATAGTATGTTCAGACTATCTCAATTATGAGCATACTTTTAATATATCAATACTTTAACCAATAATGGTATCTACTATGTCTTTCACACACACCCCATTATCTAGTTCTATGATATAATGGAACAATTTAATACTAAAAGAAAATGATATGTCATATGTGGATATTAGTTTTTTATACAAGCCATAGCTTTTCTGTATTGAAAACTAACACCGTCCCATTTAGATACCACAGTCATGGATGCAATCCAAGTCTCAAAAATGTCGTACATACTACCCCTATTGTGGCATATAAGGTGGTATCTGGTAGCCACCCCCGCCTGCCAATACCTAGATACCATATGCCCTAAAAAACTAGGGATCAAACTATCATCTATAGGGCCCCCCTTAACGAGCCCTGTAACCAACCAACTCCGATCCTGCTTGACGCGTATCCTAGGGTGACCTAAATTTACAAAATATAAAACTCATATAAATAAATATATAAATTAACTAAGCAAATTAAAATAAACAAGTAAATAAAAAATTAATTAAATTAAAAATTAAATCACTTAAAATAAAAAAAGATAATAACAAATTTCTGAACGTGGTTCTAGTTGTTCTGGAGGTGGTTCTAGGTTTTTTTTACGTGGTGTTAGTAGTTTTTGGACGTGGTGCTAGTTGTTTTTTGACGTGGTGCAAGTTGTTTTTGGATGTGGTGCTAGTTGTTCTGGACGTGGTTCTAGTTGTTCTGGAGTGGTGCTAGGTATTTTTGGACGTGGTGCTAATAGTTTTTGGACGTGGTTCTAGTTGTTTTGGACGTGGTTCTAGTTGTTTTGGACGTGGTGCTAGTTGTTCTGGACCTAGTGCTTGTTGTTCTGGACGTGGTGCTTGTTGCTTTTGGACGTGGTGCTAGTAGTTTTGGGGCGTGGTGCTAGTTGTTCTGGACGTGGTTCAAGTTCTTTTTGGACGTGGTGCTAGGTGTTTTTGGACATAGTGCTAGTTGTTTTTGGACGTGGCGCTTGTAGTTTTTGGATGTGGTGCTAGTTATTTTTTGACGTAGGGCAAGTTCTTTTTGGATATGGTGCAAGTTCTTTTTGGACGTGGTGTTAGTTGTTTTGGACATGGTTCTAGTTGTTCTGGACGTGGTGCTAGGTGTTTTTGGACGTGATGCTACTTGTTTTGGACGTGGTGCAAGTTGTAATTAAATCAGTTAAAATAAAAACTAAATAACAAATTAATGCAATTAATAATCAAAATCAATTAAAATAAATAACTCCAAAAACAAATTAATGTAATTAACAAATAAATACAATAAACAATTACATAAGCAATTAAAACAATTAATCAACTAAAAATTAACACAAAATTAAATCAAGCAATAAACAAATTTTATCAACAATTAAATTAGAACAAATAATTATTCAAAATAATTATGTAAATAAATTCAGACATGTACCTGTAGTAGGATCGACCTCCTCAAACTGTCTGTCGCCCGGATTCTTGTATCGGACGGTCCTCTCAGAGTGTGGGTGAGAAGGGTCACCTCCATAAGTATCCCCCTCATCCTGTGCTGATTGAGTGGGCGTCCACTCCCACTCGCCTCCTCCTGTTGTGGCTGCTACTCCTCCTCATGCTGTGGCTCCTCCTCCTCCTCCTGTAGCCCAATAGACCCGTCCTCACTATCATCAGTGTCATCGGAATCAGTATTAGCATAATACTCATCCCTCAACTGAAATGTGGAGTCATCTCCACCAACACATCCTCTACCACCTCGACCTCTAACGCCACCTCCACCTCCTCGTCCGCCACCTACACCTGCACCTCATCGCCCTCTATCTGAAATAATGATACCGCCTCCAGCACGACCTCCACCCGTCCCTCTACCTCCTCCTCTCCAAACTGGTACCTTCTACCTTCTAGCAGAAGCTGTGAGACGCTGCCTATCCACGTGCGGTTTTAACTTAGCGCCACCCTAAATAAATAAAGATAAACAATTATATTGTACACTTAAAATGTGAAAGTAAAATTAATAAAATAAGTGCAAATCATATAAAATGCACCAATTTAGCGTTTTTCACCAAGTAAAACGCACTCTATTTACGTTTTCCATATACAGAAACGCATGAAACGCATGTAATTTACGTTTCTGTAAAGGTCAAACGTTACTATTGTGCATTTGAATTGGTTATAAATGCTATATTGGTGCGTTTTGTTCTAACGTAAACGTGATCGGCCCACATTTGTTATTGTACAAATGCTACTAATCTGCGTTTCCAAAGTAGTTTAACTTACCAATTCAGCATTTTTAATTTTCCAAAACTCACATATAAACGTTCATTTCGTACACAAAGGCAACAAAAATATGTTTCTACCACTCAAAAACGGATCATAACTATGAACTCTAACCTAATTAACGCAAAAAGCAAGGTTTCTATCAATTGAAATCGCAATAACGTGACGATTATGGGCAACAAATCAAATAACAACAAAAATTGACGAACAAAAGTATTTTTACCTTGTATATCATTGGACCTTTGCCCGCGCCATGTCTTTGCGATGATTCGCCATCTCCTCCGTCCATTGGGCATTTTTTGCCGTAAAAATCGTTTGAATTTTGTGTTCGGGAAATAATTTTGCCAAAGAAGTTTGTAAGAATGTTGTGTTTTAATCGTTTTATCGATTTTTAGATGGAGACAGTAAAAAACGTGACATTTTAACAAGCGAGCCATGGAGAAAAAGAACCATTTTAATGAGCGAACCAGGGTTTAAACGCTCCAGTTTGGCATTTTTGTTTGACATGAAACATTAAAGTGATACGTTTTGGGTTGTCATTATCAAAGATTTTTAACATTTTCGTTGTATTAAAATGTCATTGACATTAAATTTTACATGTTAGAAACGTTATTCTCTGTGTTTGTGTAAATAGAGAAAACACATTTTAGTTGCGTTTTCAACATTTACTTAGCAATTTTCTACCTTTTTCCTTCATAAGGGCCTTTTGGTCATTTCATAATTTTTTTCATTTTTGTTTGTGATACAAATAGCAATTTAGTTATACAAATAGCAATCCAGGTTTATATCATATAGGGTATGTATTTATATCAATGGAACAATAATTTATATCATGTATATATAAAGTAAAGATTTGATTATATCATTCAAAACACAAGTTTAGAGGAAATTTATAACAACAAAAAAGTAGTTTATATCAAGTAAATATCACTGTATACAATATATAACATAGGTTTATAACGTGGCAGATTTAGTGTCGTATTACCACTCAGAATTAACAATTTATAAACCGAATACCACTTATTAAGGTAGTATACGGGTCGATCTAAAGAGAACGGATTGTAAAATCCTGTTGCCAAGTTAAATGAAATGCAGTAAAATAGAACAGGTATCAAAGTAGAATGTCAAGTAGTCAAAAGAGTTAAATATTTAATAAATGAAAAGATAAAATAAAATGAACGAGAGAAATAGAGGATGAGAGTAGGGATTTCACTTCTGTGTAAGAATATAGACTATGAGATGACTTGTAATTGCAAGATAGGTTACAGCTTCTTAACAGTGAGGATCCTGATTGCACTTTAGAGTACAGTTTTAACACAACTCGAACAACACCCGTGTCACTTACTTTGTGGCTGCCTAATTGACCTTTGGAATCCCCGGTTGTCCTTGTATACGGCCTAGCATCAATCCAACCAGTCCACCTGACGAGGGGATTGAACCTCCTTATCACACATACATCATGTTAGTTTTGAATACTGAAAAGTCTTGCTTGTATGAAAACCTATTTCTCAGTTACATATCGATTGTGTTTCAGTATTATATATTGTCCCTTTATATCATATGCATAGATGATAAGGTGTCGGGTGTAGCATAGTAGATCTTATCATTGGTTAAATTTATAATATATAAATAGACGCTCATAACCGAGATAGTTTGGACATATTGCCGGTTTAGGTTATTGTATGATTTAGAAATTAGTTTGTCTAGACTAATTAAATCATACAGATGTACCCAGGGAATATCGAGCAGAACTTATTTAGGATTGAATTAACTTGTATTAATCTTCGTTGTTAATTCGAACCTTATATTCTAATCTCTTAATCCCTAGACTAGAGCGTGCATGAGAGTAAGACATAGTTTACTTTGATTTACCAAAGGGTGCCATCAATTGAGGCCTAGATCTCAGTAAGTTGGGTATGTGTGTTTGAATTCTTAGTGTGTCGTTGCTTGTCGAAAGTGAAGGAAAACAGAACAAGCCTGGGCTAAATCGAAAACCTTTCTTTCGTGCAATGCATTCAAGAATCGGATGCTTTCGACAAAGCTCAGGCTCAAATTCATTTTCCCATGAATGGATCTAGGCTTATACTTATTTAATTTATTAATTGGGACACAAAAGATACAATCTTTAATTAAAGCAAAAAGTTCAAAGATTATACCTTTGTAGCGAAGTCCCTAGTAAAAAGAAATGCAAAACTTCGGGCAAGCGAATTCCACAAGAAATTCGATGAATAACTCCAATTTGACTCCGAACTAGTGTGGGCTAGTTTATATGCAGTAGCCCAAGTCAAAACAGAGAAATACCAAGGAAACCCACTTTGGAAAAGCTTAAAACGCCTAAATAGATCTTTGCCCAGGACTTCTGCGCAAACACCAATCACGCCGCCCACACCCACTTGCCAAACAACCCACCGGCCGTGATCTAGACAAGAAAGTGGGCAGATCACCAATCAAATGAGAGATGAATGCCGGTTTTCTCGAATCAAACATGCTAGATAGAATATAAAGGATCGCCGGCGATCAGAAATCCAAGGTGGTGGCGCTGCTGTATTTTCCGGCTGAAGCTAAGAACGAAGAAGACCGGTATCTCAAAAATCAGTTTAGACTAAATTTAATCGAAGGAGAAAGATTGAAATCGACTTTGAGAAGAAAATCTAAGAAGGAAGATTTCTCTCTAGATTTCTCTTTCTCACTCTAGAGTTGCCTCTCTAAGTGTCCTTATGTCTTCAAAAGCCTAACAAGGGATATTTATATGGATCTTCTAAGGAGACCTCATGGGCCTTTGACTTGGGCCTTTTAGTTTATTTTCGTTGACCCCTTAGTCTTTCCTAGACTAGTCAACTCCAATCGATCCTTTTGAATTAAATCTTTAACCCATTTCGTTAATTTAATTTAATCGAACCTTAGGATTAGTTAATTCTTATAGAATTAATTTTCTTAATCCACATTGTCAATTAAATATTAATTAATTCACTTTATCGATTAGTCAAATGCATAATTAGTCGTACCACTAACGGACCAATTATGGAACTACCGCTCAAAAAATGACTTTACATCGCGCCACTATTTTTCTTCTATATCCCCACATTGAAGATCTAGTGCTCGTCAGTTTATCAATTTACTCACAAACTAATTTACCGACTTCTTGGTATCCAAGATTAGTACCACTCAACCTTTTTATTAAGCGGACATAAAGTCCACCGGCTGAGTTTAGTATAATAAACCTTACGAGCTCATCTCGGGAGCACCATCAACCCGGTGAACCGGTACGTGGATTCCTCTGACTAGCAACGGCATATAAGAAGCTAAACATAGCATACCTAACCTACCGAGGTATAGGCCTCAATTGACCACACTCTTTGGCAAATCAAAGCATACGATATCCAACTCTCACGCCCGTCCCAATCTCGGGATTGAGAGACTGAATACTAAGACCGAATTGACTACGTCGATCAGTATAAGTCAATTCTATCCAAACTAGTCGTGGTCAATATACCCCGGGCCTATCTGTGTGATTTAAATTAGTCTAGATAAACTATTTTCCAAATCACATGATAACCTATACTGATAGTATGTTCAGACTATCTCAGTTACGAGCATACTTTTTATATATCAATACTTTTGAAAGATTTTGGTAGGATCTGGGTTTGCACTTGCTCGATTTACCACGCAACAAAAAATTCTAATAAAAGCGGAACCATAGAATAATACCTTTGAAGCGTGCACCTGGTGAATCTGTTGTATGCCTCAAAGACTATGACCTCTTGTTGTGTGGGCAACAATCTAGAAGTCAATTGATAAGCAACTCACCACAATCCACCTGCTGAAAAAATTCAGCACCTCCGCACCTAGCACGTACTGCAAACGCACTGCCCGGAGAGAGAGAAAGCAACACACAGGGCTGCCCAAAAAGGACCAAATTTTCGGCCACAATATAGGAAAACCAGCCGCCCCTTCTTGCTTGTTAAAATTCGTTTTAGAGAGAGAGAATTTTCTCTCTCTAGAATTTTATCTCTCTAGATTCTTGAATTATGAATCTATTGAATTGTATATTCTGAATGGCTGATCCCTTGTCTATTTATAGAGTTACAAGAGAGACTCCAAGTTGGAATAGGATTGGTCTTTCCTACTGGGTTTCTGTTTTCCTTCAATCCTGTTTCTAGATTGATACAGATTCTGTTTCCTTCAATCCTGTTCCTGGACTGATACACTCCCAACTGTCACAGGGATTCACTTATCCCAATCCAGTTCCTGGGATGAATCACTCCCAACTGACACAGGGATTCACTTATCCCAATCCAGTTCCTGGGATGATTCACAACCAACTGACACAAGGATTAATTAATTTCTCAACTAATTAAATCTACCTTTGTCAACAACCCAGTACATAATTAATCGTACCAGTAATGGATTAATTATGGCACTACCAACCTACACCAGAATTGCTTCCGGAACAACTTAATTAAATTATATTCATAATCTCCCCACATCAAAGATATAGTGCTCGTTAATTCATTAATTTACAGATAAATTAATTCATCAACTTCTTAATATTCCGAGACTAGTACCACTCGACCTTTTTACTATTCCGGACATAAGTCCACTGGCCAGGTTTAGTATAATAAACATTTCGAGCTCATCTCGGGAGCACCATCACCCCGGACGCACCGGTACATGGTTTCCTTTCGACAAGCAGCGGCACACCAAGTAACTAAACACGCGCACCCAACCCACCGAGACTATTGGCCACATTTGACCTCACCCATTGGCAGATCAAAGTACACCATGTCTAATCCTCATGCCCGCTCGAGTCTAGGGATTTAGAGATAGAATACAAGGATCGATTTGTCTATTAAATCAGTACAAATCAAATCATTCCTAAGAGTCAAGTTCAATGTGCCCCGGGCACATCTATATGATTCAATTAGTTTAGACAAACTAATTATCTGAATCACATAATAACCTAGACCGACAGTTTATCCAAAGCTGTCTCGGTTACGAACCTCATTTATATATTATGTCTTTCAACCAATGATGAGATCTACTGTGTCGCACCAGACACCTCATCATCTACTTACATAATATAAGTGGATATGCACAACTAAATATAATTGAAACACAAATCGATATATTAATCTGGGAAATTGTACAACACAAGCATAGCTTATGTATTCAAATCCAACAATCTCCCACTAATACTTAAGCTGTGCTTTAAGTATACAACTACATACAATCCTATACTACCTGCTGCTATCTATCTAGAAAAAAAAACTATCATGGCTCTCCTAGATATCTGATCCCCATGCCCTCCACGTGAACCTCAAAGACTTTAGAGGTCAATGTCTTCGTGAATGGATCTGCAAGGTTATCTTCTGATGCTATCTTAGCCACGATCACGTCTTCCCTCTTCACGATGTCTCGTATCAGGTGGTACTTGCGCTGTATATGTTTACTCGCCTTGTGGGCTCGTGGTTCCTTCGAGTTTGCTACTGCACCATTGTTATCACAATAAACTGTGATAGACTTCTGCAAACCAGGAATCACGTCTAAGTCCACTAGGAAGTTCTTGAGCCATACTGCTTCTTTCGCTGCCTCTGATGCGGCAACGTATTCAGCCTCCATGGTAAAGTCCGCCACGCATTTCTGCTTGACACTCTGCCAAACTATGGCTCCACCTCTTAGAGTAAACACATACCCTGAGGTAGACTTGCTCTTGTCCCTGTCGCCTTGGAAATCTGAATCTGTATAACCTCGGGGTACCAGCTCAGACGTCTGATAGACCAGAACTAGGTCCCTCGTTCTGCGTAAATACTTGAGAATGCATTTTACTGCCTTCCAATGAGCTTTCCCGGGGTTACTCTGATATCTGCTCACCATGCCAACGGCATAACAGATATCAGGCCTCGTACACAACATGGCATACATGAGACTTCCTACTGCCGAAGCATATGGAACTGTCTTCATGGTCTCTATCTCCTCAACAGTCTTAGGAGACTGTTCCTTAGATAGAAAAACTCCATGCCTAAAAGGTAGAAAACCTTTCTTGGAGTTCTGCATGTTAAAACGGGCCAGAATCGTGTCTATGTATGAAGCTTGGGAGAGCGTTAGTGAACGTTTCCTACGATCTCGAATAATCTTGATCCCAAGGATATGTCCCGCTTCCCCTAAGTCCTTCATATCAAATTGCTTGGACAGCCATGCCTTTACGTCTGATAACACTTTCTTGTTGTTGCCAATCAATAGAATGTCATCTACGTAAAGCACAAGAAACACCACTGAGTTTCCATCACGTCTGCGATATACACATTGCTCATCCGGACACTGAGTAAATCCAAAGGATTGGATTACTTCATCAAACCGGATGTTCCAAGATCTGGATGCCTGCTTAAGTCCATAAATAGACCTCTTAAGCCTGCAAACCTTATGCTCTTGGCCTTTTTCAATGAATCCCTCTGGTTGCTGCATGAAGATGGTTTCTTCAAGACTTCCGTTTAGGAAAGCTGTCTTGACATCCATCTGCCAAATCTCATAATCCATATGAGCAGCTATGGCCAAGAGAATCCGGATCGACTTAAGCATGGCTACCGGGGAGAAGGTTTCCTCATAATCGATTCCCTCTTTCTGAGTATACCCCTTCGCCACCAGCCTAGCTTTAAAGGTTTCCACCTTCCCGTCAGGTCCTCTCTTACGTTTGTAGACCCACTTGCATCCAATGGGCTTATACCCATCAGGCAGGTCCACAAGCTCCCAGACTTGATTGTGGTCCATTGACCCCATCTCGGATATCATTGCCTTACGCCAAGATTCTGCATCTTTATCTCGATGTGCCTCATTATAGTTAACTGGGTCAGGTTCAGGCACACCTGGGACCAGGTCTGAAGCCTCTCCCACACCAATGAACCTGTCTGGCTGTCTCACAACCCTCCCACTACGACGAGGCACCGCCTGTGTAGGCGCATCATCTGTGATCTCATGTGCAGTGTGTGGTGTATCTACTTGCGCTGGTGCATCAGGATTAGTAGTTTGTCGTCTAAGCTCTTCTAGTACTATCTTACTCTTGGGCTTGTGGTCTAAGACATAGTCCTCTTCTAAAAATCTAGCGTTGGTACTTACCACCACCTTCTGATCTTTAAGACTATAGAATAGACCACCTTTCGCTCCCCTAGGATATCCTACAAACAGCATTAATTCTGTTCTTGCATCTAACTTAGCCGTATCTGCCTTAAGCACATGTGCTGGGCAGCCCCAAATTCTGAGATGTCTTAGACTGGGCTTCCGCCCGTTCCACAACTCTATTGGGGTTGAAGGCACGGTTTTAGATGGTACAAGATTAAGAATATACATTGCCGTTTCCAAGGCATATCCCCAGAACGAACTTGGCAAATCACTATAGCTCATCATGGACCTAACCATTTCCATAAGAGTTCGGTTCCTCCTTTCTGCTACACCATTCTGCTGTGGCGTGCCAGGTGCAGACAACTGAGACTAAATTCCTACCTCAGTGAGGTAATCTCGAAATTCATGGGACAGGTACTCCCCACCACGATCTGAACACAGTGTCTTGATACTCTTACCATGATGCTTCTCCACATCTGCTCGAAACTCTTTGAACTTGCCAAAACATTCGGACTTATGGCGCATTAGGTAAATGTATCAGTACCTAGAGTAATCATCCGTGAATGTCACGAAATACTCATATCCCCCTCGTGCCTGGACCGTCATAGGTCCACACAAGTCAGAATGAATCAACTCTAATACTTCTTTAGCTCTATAGCCTTTTGCTTTAAAAGGTCTCTTGGTCATCTTACCTTCCAAGCAGGATTCGCAGGTTGCATAACTGTCAATATCTAATGAACCCAAAAGTCCATCATTGACCAACCTCTGAATCCTACTAAGGTTTATATGACCTAGCCTTAGATGCCAAAGATAGGTTTGATTCATTTCATAAGGTCTCTTCCTCTTATTAATGTTAGATACTGAGCTATCTTTTTCTATGTTTTGCGCAACCGGGGAGTTAGAATTAACCACAAATAAATTGTCCACCAATGAACCAGAACAAACAAGTTTGCCATTTCTTCTAATAAAAACAGACTCATCAGAAAAAATAAACTTGTAACCGTTCTTCAAGAGTTTAGAAACCGAAATCAGGTTCTTTCTAAAACTCGGTACATAAAGACAGTTTACTAACTCTAGGTTACAATTCTCGAAATTTAACCTAACTACTCCCACTGCTTC
The DNA here is from genome assembly GCA_030378225.1 of Knoxia roxburghii. Taxonomy (NCBI): domain Eukaryota; kingdom Viridiplantae; phylum Streptophyta; class Magnoliopsida; order Gentianales; family Rubiaceae; genus Knoxia; species Knoxia roxburghii. The sequence goes on along the minus strand of CM059415.1, from coordinate 33,628,339 downwards.
AACTGACACTCTTGTAGTGTCGCCCATGTAGATGTCCAGTTCGCCCTCTCTAAGCTTCCGGGTTACTTGGAACCCCTGCAAAGAATTACAAACATGGTCAGTGGCGCCTGAATCCACACACCAAGTATCTGTGGGAATCACCGCTAAACATGTCTCAGTAATTAGGGCAGAAACAATCGTACCTTTGAGCTTTGGACAATCCACTTTCCAATGTCCTGCCTTGCCGCATTTAAAGCACTTGCCCTTTGGCTTGCTTTTCTTCGCAACATCTGGCTTTGCCACAAGTTTTTTGGCGTTCTTCTTCTTCTTATTCTTCTTGCCTTTCGGCCCAGAAGAACAGCTTGAACCCTTTACCGCGACCAAAGCTTGCTTCTTCTCATGGAAGATGCCTTCAGCAGCCACCAAATCAGTCATGAGCTCGGGCAACGTATAAACCCTTTGGTTCATATTGTAGTTGACCCGAAACTGCTCAAAACAAGAGGGTAAACTCCGGAGGATAATATCTATCTGACTTTCTGGGTCGATATTTCCTCCCAACACCTCTATTTCATTGATGTTACTGATCATGTGTAAAACATGATCTCTCACCGATCTGCCTTCAGCCATTTTGGTGTTCATTAACTTCCTCATGGCTGACTGCCTGGCAGTCCTGCCTTGATGCGCAAACATCTCCCTTAGGTGCGCCATCATGTCGAAGGCGGAGAGCATGGGATGAAGCTGATGTTGCAGCACATTCGACACAGAGGCCAAAATGTAGCACCGCGCCATCTCATCCGCTTTCCTCCACCTGGCATAGGAGTCCCTTTCCTCTTGGGTAGAGTCCTCATCAGGCACTTCTGGACATGCTTTGATGAGCACAAACTTGTACTGCTCAGCTGTCAGGACTATGTCCAAATTTCGACTCCAGTCGACATAATTTGTTCCAGTTAATTTGTTGTCTTTCAAGATAGCAGCTAAAGGATTGAATGCCATATCGATTTAAAACTGGAAAGTAAACAAACAGTGTTTCAGTTATATATGCTAGAATTTTCGAAAACATGAAATTTCAATTAATTATTGATTCCCTCAAAACAATAATATTAATCCACCAACATCTCATCCACCGGGATTCTCGCAAGCCACGCAGTGTGGACGTTTACGCTAACCCACATTCGTTTGAGAAGTAAGCAGCGTAACCTCGCGGGAGGAATACTACAGATCGTACACTAAGTGTATGCCATTACGTGACTTCTGAGTTTGTTACCTCAGGATAGTGCGCCTCAGATGGAGAGGGTGTCGCATTTCTCCTAGTTAAACTCGCTCTAGTCATCTTACTCAGAAGCTCATAGTCTAGCGATCTCGGGGCTGGACTCATCCGAATGGAGGAAGGCCCTAATGCCAACGCGCAAGCCCACCCACATCGCATATGAACCCGTAATGGTGGCCATGGGGATATAACACAACCCGCTCCCACTTAGATTTACAAATTGAGGGTTTTTCCGGTTTTAACATGCAATTAACTAACCTAAGTTATGTGCAACCATAAAACCAGACATGCTTTAATTCATGCATCTAAAATACAACATAAAAATAAAGCATAAAATTAAAACAATAAATACGGGAAATAAATTTGAAAAAAAATAAATTCCCCGACTATTATGGTTTTAATTGCTTCCATCTTCTGCCTTGATCTCGCGTCCCGTCACGTCACTCGATGGAGAGAGTCTTGAATTTCAAAAAAACGAAAACTGGAGGAAAAACGGGCCAAAAACAGCCCGAACGGCCCAAACGGGCCGCCCGTTGCGCAGCCCGCGCGCACAGCCCGCATGGGCCGTGCGCGCGACCCTGCACGCGCGCGTGCACACAGCCCACACGGGCCGTGCGCGCGGCCCGCGCGCGGCTACTGCGCCCTGGGCGCGGCAGCTGCTGCTGCTGGCCTGTTTTTTGCCTGCCGGCCGGCGATTTTGCTGACGGCAAACGTTGCCGGCGTCGCCTCCTGCCGCCAATTCCTCCTTCGCTTTTTCCCACGCTATTTGGTCTTCTTGCAATTCGTTCTGGGTTTTCCTGGGTTTCTTCAAATTCATGATAACCCAAAACCCACGAATCCAAGTTGCCCACCATAACGCCTTCGATTACAAAAAAAATAATTTTCCTACTACAAGGCATTCTAGGAAAATTAAATAATCGAAATTACATAGAAAAAATCCTACTACAGATTTAATCTAATCCTACACGGCTTCCAGCATGTGGTTAAACTATTACAAACATTCATAATAAAATTAAATCCGGACAAGTCCCGGAGTTTAATTAAAACCCATACAAACGTAACCATAATAGTCGGGATTCTAAACCACCTGCAAATAAAACCATGTAATAAATCGAACAAGCACAGAACCCCCTAAACCAGGCTCTGATACCAATTGAAAGATTTTGGTAGGATCTGGGTTTGCACTTGCTCGATTTACCACGCAACAAAAAATTCTAATAAAAGCGGAACCATAGAATAATACCTTTGAAGCGTGCACCTGGTGAATCTCTTGTATGCCTCAAAGACTATGACCTCTTGTTGTGTGGGCAACAATCTAGAAGTCAATTGATCAGCAACTCACCACAATCCACCTGCTGAAAAAATTCAGCACCTCCGCACCTAGCACGTACTGCAAACGCACTGCCCTGAGAGAGAGAAAGCAACACACAGGGCTGCCCAAAAAGGACCAAATTTTCGGCCACAATATAGGAAAACCAGCCGCCCCTTCTTGCTTGTTAAAATCCGTTTTAGAGAGAGAGAGAATTTTCTCTCTCTAGAATTTTATCTCTCTAGATTCTTGAATTATGAATCTATTGAATTGTATATTCTGAATGGCTGATCCCTTGTCTATTTATAGAGTTACAAGAGAGACTCCAAGTTGGAATAGGATTGGTCTTTCCTACTGGGTTTCTGTTTTCCTTCAATCCTGTTTCTAGATTGATACAGATTCTGTTTCCTTCAATCCTGTTCCTGGACTGATACACTCCCAACTGTCACAGGGATTCACTTATCCCAATCCAGTTCCTGGGATGAATCACTCCCAACTGACACAGGGATTCACTTATCCCAATCCAGTTCCTGGGATGATTCACAACCAACTGACACAAGGATTAATTAATTTCTCAACTAATTAAATCTACCTTTGTCAACAACCCAGTACATAATTAATCGTACCACTAACGGATATATTATGGCACTACCAACCTACACCAGAATTGCTTCCGGAACAACTTAATTAAATTATATTCATAATCTCCCCACATCAAAGATATAGTGCTCGTTAATTCATTAATTTACTGATAAATTAATTCATCAACTTCTTAATATTCCGAGACTAGTACCACTCGACCTTTTTACTATACTGGACATAAGTCCACTGGCCAGGTTTAGTATAATAAACATTTCGAGCTCATCTCGGGAGCACCATCACCCCGGACGCACCGGTACATGGTTTCCTTTCGACAAGCAGCGGCACACCAAGTAACTAAACACGCGCACCCAACCCACCGAGACTATTGGCCACATTTGACCTCACCCATTGGCAGATCAAAGTACACTATGTCTAATCCTCATGCCCGCTCGAGTCTAGGGATTTAGAGATAGAATACAAGGATCGATTTGTCTATTAAATCAGTACAAGACAAATCATTCCTAAGAGTCAAGTTCAATGTGCCCCGGGCACATCTATATGATTCAATTAGTTTAGACAAACTAATTATCTGAATCACATAATAACCTAGACCAACAGTTTATCCAAAGCTGTCTCGGTTATGAACCTCATTTATATATTATGTCTTTCAACCAATGATGAGATCTACTGTGTCGCACCAGACACCTCATCATCTACTTACATAATATAAATGGATATGCACAACTAAATATAATTGAAACACAAATCGATATATTAATCTGGGAAATTATACAACACAAGCATAGCTTATGTATTCAAATCCAACAACTTTAACCAATAACGGTATCTACTGTGTCTTTCACACACCCCGTTATCTGGTTCTATGATATAATGGAACAATTTAATACTGAAACAAAATGATATGTCATCTGTGGATATTAGTTTTTTATACAAGCCATAGCTTTTCTGTATTCAAAACTAAGAGAAAAGAATTCATGTACCAGTTCGTCCTGGTTGATGGTGCTCCCGAGATGAGCTGATAAGGATTATTATACTAAACTCGGCTGGTGCACTTATGTCCAGTATAATAATAAGGTCGAGTGTGAAAGATTATATACCTGGACCCGGTCAAAAATTTACTTTAGTGGTACGCATTTCTGAATCGAAACTCTTGACCAGGCCTAAGCTCTAGCACAATTACTATTCAATCCCTTGCTTGAAATACCATTGCGCAGGATCTTAGCTTCTACTTAGTCGATTTGTCACGCAACAATAAATTGCTAATAAAAGCGGAAGTTTACGAATTACGTCTTGAAGTGTGTACTTAGGTGATTCTCTTGTATGACACAAGACTTGATCATATGTTGTGCTGGCAATGAACTAACGAACAATTGATCAGCAATCACCATAAAACTCACCAGAAAAATCCAACAAAAACCACCCGAAAAAAATCGACCAAACACCGCCACGCGTGACACACACGCACTGACCAAAAGCTCTATGCACCGCTGCCCTCAAGTCCACGCGCCACCGGGTGATTTGAAGAAAACCAGCCGCCAATCTATGGAAGAGAGCCATTGCTTGGAAGGAGAGATATTCGACTGCGAGAAACAATTCTTGAAAGTTCTCTCTCTAGAATTTCTCTCTCTATATTTCTTGAATTATGGAACTTGTGAATTGTGTATTGTGAATTGCTAATCTCTTGTCTATTTGTAGTGCTGTAAGAGAGACCCCAAGTTGACTTTGATTGGCCTTCCTAATGGGTTTAGGTTTCTTAATTAGTTTCCAAATCCAATTAGTAACCAAATCTAATAGGATTTCTAAATCAAAATAGATTTCCTAATCTCTAGGATTTCCTAATTCCAATTGAACTTTAAAATTTAATTAATTAATTAATTAATTCCACTTTGTTAATTACTAATTAACCCTTAAGAATAATTAATTAAATAATTAATTCTACTTTATCAATTTACCCACTACATAATTAATCGAACCACTAATGGATTAATTATGGCACTACCATCCTACACCAGAATTACTTCCAGAATAACTAAATTAATTATTTTTCAGTCTGCTATTAGGTTTGAATACATAAGCTATGCATGTATTATACGTTTTCCCCGTTAATATATCGATTTAATATTTTGGTTTATATGTTGTGCATGTCATCCATTTATATTATGTAATTAGATGATGAGGTGTCTGGTGTGAAATAGTAGATCTCTTCATTGGTTAAAAGACATAATATATAAAATGAGGTTCGTAAACGAGATAGTTTTGGACATACTGTCAGCTTAGGTTATTATGTGATTCGGAAAATTGGTTTGTCTAAACTAATTGAATCATATAGATATGCTCGGGGCGTATTGAACTTGACCATTCAGAATTATTTGTCTTGTACTGATTTAATAGACAATTTATTCTTAGTATTATATCTCTTAATCCCTAGACTTGAGTGGGAATGACGATTAGACATAGTGTACTTTGATCTGCAAATGGGTGAGGTCATTTGTGGCCAATAGTCTCGGGGGGTTATGTGCGTGTGTTTAGTTACTTGGTGTTCTACTGCTTGTCGAAAGGAAACCATGTACCGGTGCGTCCGAGGTGATGGTGCTCCTGAGATGAGCTCGTAATGTTTATTATACTAAACCCGACCGATGGACTTATGTCAAGTATAGTAAAAAGGTTGAGTGGTACTAATCTCAGAATTAAAGAAGTTAATTAATTAATTTATCAGTAAATTAATAAATTAACGAGCACTAAATCTTTTATGAGGGAAGATTAAGAATAAATTAATTTAGTTGTTTCGAAAGCAATTCTGGTAGAATTTAATTCAGTAGTGCCAAAATAAATTAATTTATTTTAGTATAAATTAATTTAGTAGTGCCAAAATAAATCTGTTAGTGGTACGATTAATTTTATAGTGGGTTAATTGAATAAGTAGAATTAATTATTTAATTAATTATTCCTAAGGGTTAATTAAGTAATTGACAAAGTGAAATTATTTATTTAATTAATTAAGTCTTAAGTTTCAATTAGAATTAGGAAATCCTAGAGATTAAGAAATCTAATTGGATTTGGATTATCCTATTAGATTAGTTACCTAATTGGATTTGGAAACTAATTAATTACCTAAATCGTTTAGGAAGGCCAATCCTAAACCAACTTGGGGTCTCTCTTGTACCTCTATATATAGACAAGGGACTAGCAATTCCATAACACACAATTCATAAGTTTTCAAGACAAGAAAACTAAAGAGAGAAAATCTAGAGAGAGAATTTCCAAGAATTCTTTCTCGAAGTCTATTATCCCTCTCAAGCGCATAGAGGCTCGACTCTCGAGACAAGGTGACGGTCGGACTTCATAACTCTGGCAGCGGTGCGTGGCCATCGTGCACGCGCTAAGGCGGCGGTTCGTTGGTTTATTCCGGCGACACTTTTGTGTTGAGTTTCTGATATTTGGATCGTCACCTACACAACGTTCTAGCCTAGTCTTGAGTCATACAAGTGATCACTTGACGTTACGCTTCAATAGGTAATTCTTATACTTCCACTTTTAATTAAGAATTTATTTGTTGCGTGATAAATTGAAATAACTGCAAACAAGATCTTGTGCAATGTTATTTCAAGCAAGGATTGAAATAGCGATTGTGTTAGAGCCTAGGCCTAGTTAAGAGTTTCGATTCTGGAATGCGTAACACGAAAGTGAATTTTTGACCGGGCCTAGTCAAGAGTTTCGATATAATATTTTACTCCCCACATCAAAGATATAGTGCTCATTAATTTATAAATTTACTGATAAATTAATTAATTAACTTCTTATAATCCGAGACTAGTACCACTTGACCTTTTTACTATATCGACATAAGTCCACCAGCGAGGTTTCGTATAATAAACATAACGAGCTTATCTCGGGAGAACCATCACCTCGGACACATCGGTGCATGATTTCCTTTTGACAAGCAACAAAACACTAAACAATCAAACATGCGCACCCAACCTATCGAGACTATTGGCCTCAAGTGACCTCACTCTTTGGCAGATCAAAGCACACTGTGTCTAATCCTCATGCCTAGGGATTTAGAGATCGAATACTAGGATCAAATAGTCTATTAAATAAGTACAAGACAATTCATCCTAAATGGGCAAGTTCAATATGCCCCGAGCATATCTATATGATTCAATTAGTTTAGACAAACCAAATTTCTGAATCACATAATAACTTAAACTGACAGTGTATCCAAAACTGTCTCAATTATGAACCTCATTTATATATTATGTCTATTGCCCAATGATGAGATCTACTGTGTCACACCAGACACCTCATCATCTAATTACATAATATAAATGGACAACATATGTAAAACATATAAGCAATTTAACTAAAACATTTAATCAGTATATAAACTTGGGAAATAGTTTAATACAAGCAAAGCTTTAGTATTTAGACCCAACAGAGTGGTGCTAGTCTCGGATAGTAAGAAGTCGATGAATTAATTTGTCAGTAAATTGATGAATTGATGAGCATTATATCTTTGATGTGGGGAGATAGAAGAATTAAGAAAGTTTGCGCGATGTAATTAATTTTTGAGCGGTAGTTCCATAATTGATTCATTAGTGGTACGATTAATTATGCGTTGGACTAATTGGTGAAGTGGATTAAATAAAATTCACCCTTGGGTTAATTTTATATTTAATTGAAAATGTGGGTTACGAAATAATCCTAAGAGTCAATTAATATTTAATTGACGAAGTGGTCAAAGAATTAATCCTTGGGCTAATTGGTATTGTCTAGTCTAGTGAGGACTAAGCAAGTCAATTAAAGTGCAACACTGAGGCCCAGCTCAAAAGCTCAATTGGTCTCATTTGGAACTCGCTATAAATTGGAATGTCTTACACCTTAAGAAATCATAAGTGTGGCTTGCAAGACAAAGTTATTGTCTTTAGAGAAAGAACGGGTTAGAGAGGGAATCGAAGAATTAAAAATCAAATCCCACTTGAAATCATCCTATAATTCTCTTTCACTGAATTTTTTCAGCCCAAACAATCCACCTTTATTCTTTTTTTTTTCAGTGGCTGGTGTCGTGGGTTTTGCGCAGCTCCAGTGCGACAGTCAGGCAGTCCTTGCGGCAGTCCTGCAGCTTTTCTATTATGGGTTTCTGGCGAAGCTTGGTGCATAGATCCACCTTATTGGTGTGTATATTGTGGCCGCTCACATTGGTTTCTCACAGCGGTTGGTCGGACTTCTGGTGGCGGAGATCAGCTTTAGTCGCGGTGGCTCAGGCGACTTTTGTGGCAGCCCAAAAGTTTTGTGGCGATTCAGTTTTTTGGGCTATTTTGAGATTGTTCCTGGTAAGCTCCTTTGGGATTTTTATTGGGTTTTGTGAGTAGTACCTGGTGGATAATTTCCCACACGATTTTCAGGTTTTCTTGGAGACATCCAAAGGATTTCTTGTGGATTTCGTAATCAAAGCTTGGACCTTTTGGATTTCTTATTTGCTTCGAGGATACGCTTCAAAGGTGTAATCTTTATGTTCCAATTTAATTTAAATATTTAATTTTTAGCGTGTCGTTTAATAGATCTAACAAGTATAAGCTTAGACCAGCTTAAGGGAAATGATATTAGAGTTTGGGCTCGATCAAAAGTCTTTAGATTCTAGAATTCAGAACACAGAAGTGAGATTTTTGATTTGGCTTGGACCTTATCTGTTTCATTCAAATTGGTATCAGAGCTAAGGTTTTGGCTTTATACTTATTCGATTTATTACACGATTTTGTTACAGGTGGTTATTATTCTATGCTATTATGGTTTTACATTCATTTATAAACCCCAGAACATGTCCGGACTCATTTTATTTTGAAAGTGAATGTGTGTAATAGTAATAACCATGAGCTGGAAGCTGTGTAGGATTAGATTAAATCTTGTAGTAGGATTTATTCTAAAGGTATCATCTTTATTTTCCAAGAGAAGCCTTATATATCAAAATTTATGTAAAATGACGATGACGTTATTGTTGGTAACTTATATTCATGTGTTTTGGTTTATCGTAATTTTGGGTTATTCCTAATTATGTAGAAAATAGAGAAAACCCAGACGAATTAGGAGGAATCCAAATAACGAATTAGGAGGAATCCAAATAACGAGCGACGCGACATGACGTGTCAACAAGGCATTAAAAGGAAGCAATGATTGAGAAGGCCATAATAGTCAGAAAATATTTCATTATGTATTTATTTCCCACTTTTTGTCCTAATTATTCCTTGTGTGTTTTCGTTTTGCATTATTATGCATGATAAAAAACAAATGGTTTTATGGGTGCAAATAACTAAAGTTAGAAATGACTTAAGTTAAGACGTTACATGTTAAAACAGTAAAAATCCTCAATTTCAAGAATCTAAGTGGGAGCGGGTTGTGTTATACCCCCACAATCTCCATTACGAATTCATATGTGATGTGGATAGACTTGCGCGTTGGCATTAGGACATTCCTCAATATCGGATGAGTCTTTATTCATATGATCACTAGATTGGATTTCTAAAGGGATGACAATAGTGAGTTGAGTTGAAGAACTGTGACAACCTGTTTATCTGAGGTGCATAAGTATCCTAAGTAACAAACTAAGAAGTTATGTAATGACATACACTTAGTGTACCATTTGTAGTATCCCTCCCAACGAGGTTACGCTACTTATGTGTGCAGACAAAAATCGCCGACTATTAATTTCATTGATCAATAGATCATTTGGTCAGTTAGTGAAATTAATGAACTTGGTTTTTCTCAAACGAATGTGGACTAGCGTAGAAATCCACACGATCATGACTTGCATAAATCCCGGTGAACGAAATGTTGGTGGATATGATTATATAGTTTTGAGGATGTCAATAGTTTCTAAAAAGATAAAATACTGAAACCTATCTGTTTATTTATATCCAGCTTTCGATATGTCGTTCAATCCAATTGCTGTCATACTTAATCGCAGTCTAAATTACATTAATTGTAAGCGTTACCTGGACATTGTCTTTACTGCTGAGGGTTACAAGTATGTGCTCACTGAAGTTTTCCCTGAGATGACTAATGCTTCAACCCCTGAAGAGATAGAGTCTCATAATAGGTGGAAGAAAGCTGGTGAGATGACCATGTGCTACATTTTGGCTTCTATGTCAAATGTGTTGCAGCACCAGCATCAGTTGATTACCACAGCGTATGATATGATGACTAACCTCAAGGAGATGTTTGGACGTCAGGGTAGGGCAGCCAGGCAAGTCAGCTATGAGGAAAATCATGAATGCTAGGATGGCTGAAGGCACTCCAGTGAGAGATCATGTGTTTGACATGATTAGCAACATCAACAAAATCGAGGTACTGGGAGTTGACATTGATTGTGAGTCACAATGTGATATTATCCTCTAGAGCTTGCCTCAGAGTTTTGAGCAGTTTTGGTTGAACTATAACATGAACAAGCTTCAGTATACTCTCCTGAGCTCATGACTATGTTGGTGTCAGCTGAAGGCCTCTTCAATTGAGAAGAAGCAAGCTTTGGCAACTGTCGGGCCTCATGATCTTCTTCTGGGACCAAAGCAAGAAAGAAGAATAAGGAAGCCCAGAAGGCAGCTGCTAATCATGGACCCAAAGTAGGGATTGCCAAGAAGCACAAACCGAAAGACAAGTATTTAAAGTGTGGAAAACCAGGACATTGGAAGCCAGACTGCCCGGAGCTCAAAGGTATGAGCAATTTCACCTTTGTTACTGAGACATGTTGAGTGGTGATTCCCACAGATACTTGGTGTGTGGATTTAGGAACCACTGATTATGTTTGTAATTCTTTGCAGGGGTTCCAAGTAACCCAGATACTTTGAAATGTTGAGTTGTATTTCTACTTGGCGATACTACCAGAGTATCAGTTGTTGCAGTGGGAGTAGTTAAGCGTGTCTTTTTAGATTCTGTTTTAGTTTTGAGAGATTGTCTTTATGTACCAAGCTTTAGAAAGAACTTGCTTTCAGTTTCTAAGCTTTTAAAGAATGGTTATAAGTTTGGTTTTTCTGATGACTCTGTTTTTATTTGAATGAACAAGAAACTTATATGTTCCGATTCATTGGTTGACAATCTATTCTTAATTAAGAATAACTCCACTATAGTGCAAAATACATAAATCAATGGCTTATCATCTAATCATAGTAAGAGAAAGGAACCTTTCCCAATGAACCACACTTATATTTGGCACCTAAAACTGTCACATAAACCTTAGTAGATTCAAAGGTTGGTCAATGATGGGCCTTTGGGCTCATTGAAGATTGACAGTTATCTAACCTGTGAGTCTTGCTTGGAGGGTAAAATGACCAAAAGGCCTTTCAAGGCAAACGGGTATAGAGCCAAAAAGGTTTTAGAGTTGGTTCAATCTAACTTGTGTGGACCTATGACAATTCAGGTTAGAGGTGGTTTCGAGTATTTTGTGACATTCACATATAACTACTCAAGATATGGGTACATTTACTTGATGCGCCACAAGTCTGAGTGTTTCGGCAAGTTTAAAGATTATAGAGCATATATAGATAAGCATCATGGTAAGATTATTAAGACACTATGATCTGATCGTGGTGGTGAATACCTGTGCAGCGAATTTAGGAGCTACTTGTCAGATGTGGGTATTCAGTCCAAGTTGTTTGCACCTGGCACACCCCAGCAGAACGGTGTAGCAGAGAAAAGAAATAGGACTATTATGGATATGGTGAGTTCGATGATAAGTTATAGTGAGTTGCCCAATTCGTTTTGGGGATATGCCTTGGAGATAGCTGCTTATATCGTCATCCTCGTACCATCTACGTCTGTGCCTTCGACCCTTGTCGAATTGTGCACAGGGCAAAAGCTTAATTTGAGACATGTTAGGATTTGTGGTTGCCCAACACATGTGCTTAAGGCAGATGCAGGAAAATTAAAAGAGCGAGGTCTGAGGTAATGCTATTTGTAAGCAATCCCAGAGGAATGAAGAGTGGTTTATTTTATAGTCCTAAAGATCAGAAGGTGGTGGTTAGCACTAATGTCAGATTTTTAGAGGAGGACTATATTTCAGATCACAAGCCCAGTAATAAGATCATATTATAAGAGCTTAGGGGTCAGTCCAGTATTCCAGATGCACCAGTACAAGTAGATACACCACAGAGTACTGCACGAACTATCATAGATGATGCACCTACACAGGCTATGCCTCATCATAGTGGGAGGGTTATGAGACAACCCGAGAGGTACGTGGGCTTGGGAGAGTCTTTGAATTTTATCCCTGGCACTCACGAGCCAGACCTAGTTAGCTATAATGAGGCTCTCCAAGATAAAGATATAGATTCTTGGCAGAGAGCGATGATTACTGAGATGGGTTTGATGGACTCAAATCAAGTGTGGGAACTGGTAGACCTTCCTGATGGGTTTTGACCTATTGGGTGCAAATGGGTCTACAAGCAAAAGAGATTATCTGATGGGAAGGTTTAAACTTTTAAGGCTAGGCTTGTGGCAAAGGGGTATACTCAGAAAATCAGTATTGATTATGAGGAGACTTTTTCCTCGGTAACTATGCTTAAGTAGATCTGGATTCTCTTGGCCATAACTGCTTATTTAGATTATTAGATTTGGCAGATGGACGTCAAGACAGCTTTCCTTAATGGAAGTCTTGAGGAGACCATATTTGTGCAGCAACTAGAGGGATTCATTGCAAATGGCTAAGAGTACAAGGTATGTAAGCTCAAGAGGTCTATCTATGGACTTAAGCAACATCCATATCTTAGAATATCCATTTTGACGAGGTTATCCAATCCTATGGATTTACTTAGTACCCAAATGAGCAGTGTGTATACCGCAGACATGATGGTGATATGGTGGTGTTTCTTGTACTTTACGTAGATGATATTCTTCTTATTGGCAACAGTAAGAAGGTATTGTCAGATATAAAAGCATGGTTGTCCAAGCAACTTGATATGAATGATTTAGAAGAGGCAGGACATATCATTGGGATCAAGATCATTTGAGATCATAGGAGACGTTCACTGACACTCTCTCATGCTTCATACATAGATACGATTCTGGCCCATTTTAACATGCAAAACTTCAAGAAGGGTACATTATGTTAGATTGAATACTGAAGCTATACTTGTATTATACAATTTCCCATTTGATATAGCAATTAAATATTTTAGTTTATATGTTGTGCATATGTCGTCCATTTATATTAGATGATGAGGTGTCTGGTGTGACACAGTAGATCTCATCATTGGTTAAAAGACATAATATATAAATGGGGTTCATAACTGAGACAGTTTTGGACACACTGTCGATTTACGTTAGTATGTGTTTCAGAAAATTGGTTTGTCTAAACTAATTGAATCATATAGATATGCCCGGGGCATATTGAACTTGACCATTTAAGATGAATTGTCTTATACTTATTTCATATACTATTCATTCCTTGTATTCTATCTCTTAATCCCCAGACTTGAGTGGGCATGAGGTTTAGACATAGTGTACTTGGATCTGCCAAGTGAGGTCATTTGTGGCCAATAGTCTCTGTAGGTTGGGTGCGCGTGTTTAGTTGTTTGGCGTGCTTCTGCTTGTCGAAAGGAAACTATGTACCGATGTGTCCGGGGTGATGGTGCTCCCGAGATAAGGTCGTTATATTTATTATACTAAACCCGACCGGTGGATTTATGTCGGATATAGTAAAAAGGTAGAGTGGTACTTATCTCAGATTATAAGAAGTTAATTAATTAATTTATCAGTAAATTATTAAATTAACGAGCATTATATTTTCGATGTAGGGAGATTAAAGAATAATTAATTTAGTTGTTCTGGAAGCAATTCTGGTGTAAGATGGTAGTGCTAAAATTAATCCGTTAGTGGTACGATTAATTTTGTAGTGGGTTAATTAAATTATTTTATTAATTAAGTCTTAAGTTTCAATTAGAATTAGAAAATCCTAGAGATTAAGAAATCTAACTGGATTGGGAAATCCTATCAGATTTGTTACCTAATTGGATTTGGAAACTAATTGATTATCTAAACCCATTAGGAAGGTCAATCCTAAACCATCTTGGAGTCTCTCTTGTAACTCTATAAATAGACAAGAGATTAGCAATTCTACATACACAATTCATAAGTTTTTAATACAAGAAAATTAGAGAGAGAAAATCCTAGAGAGAGAATTTTATTTTTTCTCTTCTCAAAGTCGGATTTTCCAAAGCTTGGTGCAGCTGCTCTTGCTCCTAGACTGGCGGCTGGTTGTCTCCAAATATCCGGCGGAGCATGGAAGCTCGAGCGACGACACATAGGCAGTTCCATCCGGTGGCGGCAATGCTTGGATTGCACGCGTAGGCGGCGATGCTTCGTTTGTTATTCCAACCAGTTTGTTGTGGTCGATTATTGATCATTTGGTTCATTGCCCATACAATGTTCGAGCCTGTCTTGAGTCACACAAGTGATCACCTGAGTTTACACTTCAAAAGGTATTTCTAAACTTCCGTTTTAACTAGAAATTATTTGTTGCGTGATAAATCGAATAACCAAGATTCTACACAATGTTATTTCAAGCAAGGATTGTAATAGCGATTGTGCTAGAGTCTTGGCCTGATCAAGAGTTCTAATTCTGGAATGCATAGCACGAAAGTGAATTTTTGACCAGGCTCAGGCAGATAATCTTTCACATTACTTTCTGGCATGGAGTGCATCTATCTAAGGAGCCGTGTCCCAAGACTGTTGATGAGATAGCGGCCATGAAGGCAATTGCCTATGCATCTGCATTGGGTAGTCTCATGTATGCTATGTTATGTGAAAGATTTTCTGCCCGGGCCTAGCCAGAAACTCACTTTCGTGCTACGCATTCCAAATACTGAATCTCTGGTCAGGCCTAGACGCTAGCACAATGCTATTCAAACCCTTTTGAAATAACATTGCACAGGATCTGGGTTCACACTTATTCGATGTACAACGCAGCAAAATTTCTAATTAAAAGTGAAACTTTAGAAAAATACCATTGAAGTGTGTACTCAGGTGATTCTCTTGTATGCCTTAAGACTTTGATTTCATGTTGTGTGGGCAACGATCTAGAACCACCTGCCAGAAAATTCCAGTACCACCGCACCTGGCACGTACTGTAAATGCACCACCCGGAGAGAGAGAAAGCTACACGCACAGCTGGTATAAACAGGCCTAAATTTTGGCAGAAAGAGGAGAAAAAACAGCCTCACAAAAGCTCAAAAATTCAACTTGGAAAGAGAAGAAAATATTTCTCTCTCTAGTTTTCTTGTCTTGAAAACTTATGAATTGTCTTGAATAGCTAATCCCTTGTCTATATATAGATTTACAAGAGAGACCCCAAGTTGGTTTAGGATTGGCCTTCCTATTGGGATTCTGTTTTCCTTCAATCCTGTTTCTGGACTGAAACACATCCAACTGATACAGGGATTCACTTATCCCAATCCAGTTCATGGTATGATTCATAACCAACTAATACAGGGATTCACTTATCCCAAACCAGTTCCTAGTATGATTCACAACCAACTGACACAATGATTAATTAATTACTTAATTAATTAAATCTACCTTTGTCAATAACCCAATACATAATTAATCGTACCACTAACGGATTAATTATGACACTACTATCATACACCAGAATTGCTTCTGGAACAAATTAATTAAATTATATTCATAATCTCCCCACATCAAAGATATAGTGCTTGTTAATATATTAATTTATTGATAAATTAATTAATTAACCTCTTTAATTTTGAGACTTGCACCACTCGACCTTTTTACTATACCAGACATAAGTTCACCAGCTGAGTTTAGTATAATAAATATAACGAGCTCATCTTGGGAGCACCATCACCTCAGACACACCAGTACATAGTTTCCTTTCGACAAGCAGCAACACAACAAGCAACTAAACACGCGCACCTAACCTACCGAGATTATTGGCCACAATTTACCTCACCCTTTCGCAGATCAAAGTACACTATGTCTAATCCTCATGCCCACTCGACTCTAGGGATTAACAGATAGAATACCAAGAACGACTTGTCTATTAAATCAGTATAAGACAAATCAGTCTTAATTGTCATGTTCAATACGCCCCGGCATATCTATATGATTCAATTAGTTTAGACAAACCCATTATCTGAATCACATAATAACCTAAACCGACAGTTTGTCCAAAGTTGTCTCAGTTACGAACCTCATTTATATATTATGTCTTTCAACTAATGATGAGATCTACTGTGTCACACAAGACACCTCATCATCTACTTACATAATACAAATGGACATATCATGCACAACAAGATATAACCAAAACATAAATTGATATATTACTGGGAAAAAGTACAATACAAGTATAGCTTATGTATTCAATTCCAACAATCTACCACTAATACTTAAGCTGTGCTTTAAGTATACAACTACATACAACTCCTATACATTCTGCTGCTATGTATCTAGAAAAACTAGCATGGCTCTCCTAAGTATCTGTTTCCCATGCCCTCCACGTGAGCCTCAAAGACTTTCGAAGTCATTGTCTTCGTGAACGGATCTGCAAGGTTATTCTCTAATGATATCTTAGCCAAGACCACGTCTTCCTTCTTTACGATGTCTCGTATCAGGTGGTACTTACGCTATATATGTTTACTCGCCTTGTGGGCTTGTGGTTCCTTCGAGTTTGCTACTGCACCGTTGTCATCATAATAAACTGTGATAGACTTCTGTAATCCAGGAATCACATCTAAGCCACTAGGAAGTTCTTGAGCCATACTGCTTCTTTCGCTGCCTCTGATGTGAAAACATACTCAGCCTCCAAGGTAGAGTCAGCCACGCATTTCTGCTTGACACTCTGCCAAACTATGGCTTCACCTCCCAGAGTAAACACATACCCTGAGGTAGACTTGCTCTTGTCCATGTCGCCTTGGAAATTTGAATCTGTGTAACCTCGAGGTACCAGCTCAGGCACCTGTTAGACTAGAACTTGGTCCCTCGTTCTGCGCAAATACTTGAGAATGCATTTTACTACCTCCCAATGAGCTTTCCCAGGGTTACTCTGATATCTGCTTACCATGCCAACGGCATAACATATATCAGGCCTCGTGCACAACGTGGCATACATGAGACTTCATACTGCCGAAGCATAAGGAACTATCTTCATGGCCTCTATCTCCTCAACAGTCTTAGAGGACTGTTCCTTAGATAGATATAGTCCATGTCTGAAAGGCAAAAAACCTTTCTTGGAGTTCTGCATGTTAAAACGGGCCAGAATCGTATCTATGTATGAAGCTTGGGAGAACGTTAACGAATGTTTCTTACGATCTCAAATTATCTTGATCCCAAGGATATGTCCTGCTTCCCCTAAGTCCTTCATATCAAACTGCTTGGACAGCCATGTCTTTACGTCTGATAACACTTTATTGTTGTTTCCAATCAATAGAATGTCATCTACATAAAGCGTAACAAACACCACTGAGTTTCCATCACGTCTGCGGTACACACATTGCTCATCCGGACACTGAGTAAATCTGAAGGACTAGATTAGCTCATCAAACAAGATGTTCCAATATCTGGATGCCTGCTTAAGTCCGTAAATGGACCTCTTAAGCCTGCAAACCTTATGCTCTTGGCCTTTTTCAACGAATCCCTCTGGTTGGGGCATAAAGATGATTTCCTCAAGACTTTCATTTAGGAAAGCTGTCTTGACATCCATCTGCCAAATCTTATAATCTAAATGAGTAGCTATGGCCAAGAGAATTCGGATCGACTTAAGCATGGCTTCCGGGGAGAAGGTTTCCTCATAATCTATTCCCTCTTTCTAAGTATACCTCTTCGCCACCAGCCTACGTTAAAGTTTTCCACCTTCCCGTCAGGTCCTCTCTACTGTTTGTAGACCCACTTGAATCCAATGGGCTTAAACCCATCAGGCAGGTCCACCAGCTCCCAGACTTAATTGTGGTCCATTAACCCCATCTCGGATATTATTGCCTTATGCCAAGACTCTGTATCTTTATCTCGAAGAGCCTCATTGTAGTTAACCGGGTTAGGTTGAGGCACGCCGGGGACTAGGTCTGAGGCCTCTCCCACGCCAATAAACCTATCAGGCTGTCTCACAACCCTCCCACTACGACGTAGCACCACCTGTGTATGCACATCATCTGTGACCTCATGTGCAGTGTGTGGTGTATCTACTTGTGCAGATACATCAGGATTAGAATTTTGTCATCTAAGCACTTCTATTGCTATTTTACTATTGGGCATATAGTCTATGACCTAGTCCTCTTCCAAAAATCTAGCGTTGGTACTAACCACCACCTTCTGATCTTTAGGACTATAAAACAGACAACCTTTCATTCCCTTAGGATATCCTACAAACAGCATTAATTCAGTTATCATAACTAACTTAGCCGTATCTGTCTTAAGCACATGTGCTAGGCAACCCCAAATTCTGAGATGTCTTAGACTGGGCTTGCGCCCATTTCACAACTCTAATGGGGTTGAAGACACGGTTTTAGATGGTATAGGATTAAGAATATACATCACCGTTTCTAAGACATATCCCTAGAACGAACTTGGCAAATCACTATAGCTCATCATCGACCTAACCATTTCCACAAGAGTCTGATTCCTCCTTTCTGCTACACCGTTATGCTGTGGCGTGCCAAGTACAGACAACTGAGACTGAATTCCGACCTCACTAAGGTATTCTCAAAATTCATGGGACAGGTACTCCCCACCACGATCTGACCGCAGTGTTTTGATACTCTTACCATGATGCTTCTCCACATCTGCCCGAAACTCTTTGAACTTGCCAAAACATTCGGACTTGTGACGCATTAGGTAAATGTACCAGTACCTTGAGTAGTCATCCGTGAACGTCACGAAATACTCGAACCCATCTCGTGCCTAGACCGTCATTGGTCCACACAAGTAAGAATGAATCAACTCTAATATTTCCTTAGCTCTATAACCTTTTGCCTAAAAGGTCTCTTGGTCATTTTACTTTCCAAGCAAGATTTGCAGGTTGCATAACTATCAATATCTAATGAACCTAAAGGTCCAACATTGACCAACCTCTGAATCCTACGAAGGTTTATATGACCTAGCCTGAGATGCCAAAGATAGGTTTGATTCAATTCAAAAGGTTTTTTCCTCTTATTAATGTTAGATAAAGAGCTATCTGTTTCTTTTTTTTGCACAACAGGGGAGTTAGAGTTAACCACAAACAAATTGTCCGCAAATGAACCAAAACAAATAAGTTCTCAATTTCTTCTAATAAGTATAGACTCATCAGAAAAAACAAACTTATAGCCGTTCTTCAAGAGTTTAGAAACCGAAATAAGGTTCTTTTTAAAACTTGGTACATACATACAATTAACTAACTCTAAACTAGAACTTTCAAAATTCAGAGTAACTTCTCCCAGTACTTCTACTGACACTCTCGTAGTGTCGCCCAAGTAGATATCCAGCTCGCCCTCTCTAAGCTTCCGGGTCACTTGGAATCCTTGCAAAGAATTACAGACATGGTCAGTGGCACCCGAATCCACACACCAAGTATTTGTGGGAATTGCCACTAAACATGTTTAAGCTTTGGACAATCCGATTTCCAATGTCCCGTCTTATTGAACTTGAAGCACTTGTCTCTTAACTTCTTCTTCGCAATATCTGGCTTAGGCACAATTTGTGCCTTTTTAGCTACTCCCTCGAGCTTTCTCTTCTTCTTTCCAGCGTCAGGCTCAGAATAAGATTCTAAAGCTTTGACTGTAACTAAAGCTCGTTTCTTCTCTTGAAGAAGACTTTTAGCCTCCACCAACTCTGCCAAGAGCTTGAATGAAGTACTCAACATCTTACTTTTGTTGTAGTTCAACCGAATCTATTCATAGCATTGAGGCAAGCTCCAGAGGGTAATATCGACTTTGGTTTCACCAAAGATTTCACCTCTCACTACCTCATCCTTGTTGATATTACTAATCATGTCAATGACATGATCTCTTACCGGAATGTTCTCAGCCATAAAGACAATGTCCAAGTTCCGACTCCAATCGACATAATTAGGTTTAGTTAATTTATTGTCTTTCAAAATAGCAGCTAAGGGGTTGAATGCCATATCGATAAAACTGTAAAATTAACAAACAAACAATGTTTCAGTTATTAACCTAGAATTTCAAAAATATGAAATTCTATTAATTATTGGCTTCCCTCAAAATAATAATTATAATCCACCACCATCTCATTCACCGGGATTCTCGCAAGCCACGCAGGGTGGATGTTTACGCTAACCCACATTCATTTGATAAGAACCAAGTTCATTAATTACACTATCTGACCAAATGATCTATTGATCAATGTAGCTAATAGTCGGTGCTTTCAGCCATACAAATAAGCAGCGTAATCTCTTGGAAGGAATACTGCAGATCGTACACTAAGTGTATGCCATTACGTGACTTCTGAGTTTGTTACCTCAGGATAGTGCGCCTCAGATAGAGAGGGTGTCACATTTCTCCTAGTTAAAAACTCTAGTCATCTTACCGCATTTTCGGTTTTAACATGCAATTAACTAACCCTAAATTATATGCAACCATAAAACCAGCATGCTTTAAAATCATGCATCTAAAATATAGCATAAAAATTAAAACAATAAATACGAAAAATAAATTTCCCAATTATTTTGATTTTAATCGCTTCCATCTTCTACCTTGATTTCGTGTCCCACCACATCACTCGATGGAGAGAGTCTTGAACTTAAAAAAATGAAAACTGGAGGAAAAACGGGCCAAAATGCAGCCCGAACAGGCCGCACGCGCGTGGCAGTTTTTGCGCACTGCTACCGCCTTGCTGCTGCCGTGCGCTGCGGCAGCCTCCTGCTGCTCCACGTGGCACCGACTCCGCTCCAGGTGGTTGTCGGCGGTGACTGCTGCCGGTGGGTAGTCGCCGGTGCCGCCTCCTCCCACCAATTCTTTCTTCACTTCTTCCCACGTTATTTGGTCTTCTTGCAATTCGTTCTGGGTTTTTCTGGGTTTCTAAGAAGTAACGATAATCCAAAATCCACAAAATTAATTCTCCTACTACAAGGCTTTATAAGAAAATTAAATAATCAAAATTACATAGAAAAAATCCTACTACAGATTTGATCTAATCCTACACGACTTCCAGCACGTGGTTATACTATTATAAACATTCATAATAAAACCAAATCTGGACATGTCCTGGAGTTTAATTAAAACCCATACAAACATAACCATAATAGTCAGGATTTCTTAACCACCTGCAAATAAAACCATGTAATAAATCGAACAAGCACAAAACCCAAAACTAGGCTCTGATACCAATTGAATGATTATCTGCCCGGGCCTAGCCAAAAGCTCACTTTTGTGCTATGCTTTCCAGAATTGGAATCTCTCGCCAGGCCTAGACGCTAGCACAATGCTATTCCAACCCTTTTGAAATAATAATGCACAGGATCTGGGTTCGCACTTATTCGATGTACCACGCAACAAAATATCTATTTAAAAGCGAAACTTTAGAAAAATACCTTTGAAGCGTGCACTCATTGATTCTCTTGTATGACTCAAGACTTTGATTTCACGTTGTGTGGGCAATAATCTAGAAACCAATTGATCAGCTAATCACAACAATCCACCTGCAAGAAAATTCCAGCACCACCGCACCTGGCACGTACTGTAAAAATAGGCCTAAATTTCTGCCAAAAGAGGAGAAAAAACAGCCGCACAAAAGTTCAAAAATTCGACTTGGAGAGAGAAGAAAATATTTTTCTCTAGAATTTTATCTCTCTAGTTTTTGTTGTCTTGAAAACTTATGAATTGTATGTCTTGAATAGCTAATCCCTTGTCTATATATAGAGTTACAAGAGAGACCCCAAGTTGGTTTAGGATTGGCCTTCCTACTGGGATTCTGTTTTCCTTCAATCCTGTTTCTGGACTGAATCACATCCAACTGATACAGTGATTCACTTATCCTATTCCAGTTCCTGGTATGATTCACAACCAACTGATACAGGGATTCACTTATCCCAAACCAGTTCTCGGTATGATTCACAACCAACTGACACAAGGATTAATTAATTACTTAATTAATTAAATCTACCTTTGCCAATAACCCAATACATAATTAATCGTAGCACTAACGGATTAATTATGACACTACCATCCTATCCAAGAATTGCTTTCGGAACAACTTAATTAAATTATATTCATAATCTCCCCACATCAAAGATATAGTGCTCGTTAATGTATTAATTTACTGATAAATTAATTAATTAACCTCTTTAATTCCGAGACTAATACCACTCGACCTTTTTACTATACCGGACATAAGTCCACCAGCTGGGTTTAGTATAATAAACATAACGAGCTCATCTTGGGAGCACCATCACCCCGGACGAACCGGTACATGGTTTCTTTTCGACAAGCAGCAGCACACCGAGCAACTAAACACACGCACCCAACGTACCGAGATTATTGGCCACAATTGACCTCACCCTTTGGCAGATCAAAGTACACTATGTCTACTCCTCATACCCGCTCGAGTCTAGGGATTTAGAGATAGAATACTAAGAATGACTTGTTTATTACATCAGTACAAGACAAATCATTCTTAATGGTCATTTTCAATATGCCCCGGCATATCTTTATGATTCAATTAGTTTAGACAAACCAATTATCCGAATCACATAATAACCTAAATCGACATTTTGTCCAAAGCTGTCTCGGTTACGAACCTCATTTATATATTATGTCTTTCAACCAATGATAAGATCTACTGTGTCACACAAGACACCTCATCATCTACTTACATAATACAAATGGGCATATCATGCACAACAAGATATAAGCAAATCATAAATCGATATATTACTGGGAAAAAGTACAATACAATCATAGCTTATGCATTCAACTCCAACATTATGTACTAGGCCTGATATTTGCTTTGATGTTGGCATGATTAGTAGATATCAAAGTAACCCTGAGAAAGCTCATTGGGAGGCTGTCAAGTGCGTCCTCAAGTATTTGCGTAAGACGAGAGACCATGTATTGATCTATCGAACGCAAGAGCAAGTTCTAAATGGTTACACAGATTTTGATTTCCAAGGTGATATGGACAAGAGTAAGTCTACCTTTGGGTTTATGTTTACTCTGGAAGGTGAAGTCATAGTATGGCGGAGTGTCAAGCAGAAATGCGTGGCAGACTCCACCATAGAAGCTGAGTACGTTGCTGCATTAGAGACATCGAAATAAGCTGTATGGCTGAAGAACTTCCTAGTGGACTTAGATGTGACTCTTGAATTGTGAAGGTCTATCATAGTTTATTGTGATAACAATGGTACAGTTGCTAACTCAAGAGAACCACGAGCCCACAATGCGAGTAAAAACATAGAGCGCAAGTACCAAATGATACTAGAAATCGTAAAGAAAAGAGACGTGGTCATAGCCAAGATAGCATCGGGAGATAACCTTGCAGATCCATTCATGAAGGCATTGACTGCAAAAGTATTTGAGACCCACGTGGAGGGCATGAGAGTCAGATACTTAAGTGAGTCATGAGGTTTTGTACCTTTGGGTATGACAGCAGAATAAGTGTATTGAACGATTTTTATACTTCAGAGCATAGTTTTGAGTATTCGTGGGAGATTGTTAGTTTTGAATACTGAAAAGCTTTTCTTGTATTAAAAACTATTTACGAGTTATATATCGTTTGTGTTTTCGTATTATATATTGTTCATTTATGTCATATGTGTAGATGATAAGGTGTCGGGCATAGAACAATAAATATTATCATTCGTTAAATTTATGATATATAAATAGTGAAAGATTATCTGCCCAAGCCTAGCCAGAAACTCACTTTCGTGCTACGCATTCCAAAATCGTAATCTCTGGCCAGGCCTAGATGCGAGCACAATCGCTATTCCAACCCTTGCTTGAAATAACATTGCGCAGGATCTTGGTTTGTACTTATTCGATTTATCACGCAACAAATAAATTCTTAATTAAAAGCGAAATCATAAGAATTACCTATTGAAGCGTTTACTCAGGTGATTCTCTTGCATGCCTCAAGACATTGTTCGTATGCAGTGTGGGCAACAATCTGACAAATAATTGATTAGCTAATCACCACAATCCACTTGCCGAAAACAATTATGCAGCTCGTCGCTGCCTAAATTTCAAACGCCACTGCTACTGCCGCCAGATTTCTCTTGCCACCGCTGCCTGCCAGAATTAACCACCGACAGCCGTCCGGGATAATAACTTGCTGCCTGAGATTATGCTAGAGGGAGAAAAACATTTTCTCTCTCTAGACTTTCTCTCTCTAAGTTTTCTTGTCTTGAAAACTTATGAATTGTATGTCTCGAATAGTTAATCCCATGTCTAAATATAGAGTTACAAGAGAGACCCAAGTTTGTTTAGGATTGGCCTTCCTACTGGGTTTCTGTTTCCTTCAATCCTGTTCTTGGACTGATACACATCCAACTGATACAGGGATTCACTTATCCCAATCCAGTTCTTGGTATGATTCACAACCAACTGATACAGGAATTCACTTATCCCCAATCCAGTTCGTGGAATGATTCACAACCAACTCACACAAGGATTAATTAATTACTTAATTAATTAAATCTACCTTCGTCAACAACCCAATACATAATTAATCATACCACTAACGGATTAATTATTGCACTAACATCATACACCAGAATTGCTTCCGGAACAACTTAATTAATTTATTCATAATCTCCCCACATCAAAGATATAATGCTCGTTAATTTATTAATTTAATGATAAATTAATTAATTAACTTATTTAATTCCGAGACTAGTAGCACTCGACATTTTACTATACCAAACATAAGTCCACAAGCTAGGTTTAGTATAATAAACATAACGAGCTCATCTCGGGAGCACCATCACCCCGAACGCTCCGATACATGGTTTCTTTTCGACAAGTAGCAGCACACCAAGCAACTAAACACGCGCACCCAACCTACCGAGACTATTGGCCAAAATTGACCTCACCCATTGGCAGATCAAAGTACATTATGTCTAATCCTCATGCCCGCTCAAGTCTAGGGATTAAGAGATAGAATACTAAGAACGATTTGTTTATTAAATCAGTACAAGACAAATCATTCTAAATGGTCACGTTCAATACACCCTGGGCATATCTATATATTTCAATCAGTTTAGACAAACCAATTATCCAAATCACATAATAACCTAAACCGACAGTTTGTCCAAAGCTGTCTCGGTTACGAACCTTATTTATATATTATGTCTTTTAACCAATGATGAGATCTACTGTGTCATACAAGACACCTCATGATCGAACTACAAAATATAAATAGACAAATAGTGCACAACAAAATATAAAAAAAAAACATTAATCGATATATTAACTGAGAAAATGTACAATACAAGCCTAGCTTATGTATTCAACTCTAACAATCTCCCACTAATACTTAAGCTGTGTATTAAGTATACATCTACCTTCAACTCCTATACACTCTGTTACTATATAACTAGAAAAACTATCATGGCTCTCTTAAGTATCTGATTCTCATGCCCTCCACGTGAGCCTCAAAGGCTTTTGAAGTTAATGTCTTCATGAACGGATCTGGAAGGTTAACTTCTGATGCTATCTTAGCCACGACCACGTCTTTCCTCTTTATGATATCTCGTATCAGGTGGTACTTGCGCTGTATATGTGTACTCGCATTGTGGGCTCGTGGTTCCTTCGAGTTTGCTATTGCACCATTGTTATCAAAATACACCGTGCTAGACTTCTACAAACCAGGAATCACATCTAAGTCCACTAGGAAGTTCTTGAGCCATACTGCTTCTTTTGCTTCCTCTGATGCGACAATGTATTCAGCCTCCAGGGTAGAGTCCGCCATGCATTTTTGCTTGACACTCTGCCAACTATGGCTCCACCTCCTGGAGTAAACTTATACCCTGAGGTAGCATTGCTCTTGTCCCTGTCGCCTTGGAAATCTTAATTTGTGTAACCTTGGGTACTAGCTAAGGTGCCTGATAGACCAACACTTAGTCTCTCGTTCTGTGCAAATATTTGAGAATGCATTTTACTGCTTCCCAGTGAGCTTTCCCAGGGTTACTCAGATATTTGTTTACAACGCCAATGACATAACTGAAAGATTTTTGGTAGGATCTGGGTTTGCACTTGCTCAATTTACCACGCAACAAAAATTTCTATTAAAGCGGAATCTTAGAAAAGTACCTTTGAAGCGTGCACTTGGTGATTCTCTTGTATGCCTCAAGACTATGACTTCACGTTGTGTGGGCAACGAATTAGAAGTCAATTGATCAGCTACTCACCACAATCCACCTGCTAGAAAACTCTAGCCCCGCAGCACCTGACACGTACTATAAACGCACCGCCCGCAGAGAGAGAAAGCTACGCGCAGCTGGTATAGACCAAGGCCAAAATTTCAGCCACTAGAAACCCAAAAACCAGCCGCACACTTTCTTGAAAATTCGACTTGGAGAGAGAAACGTTTTCTCTCTCTAGAAATTTCTCTCTCTAGAAATCCTGTGGATTAATTGTGTTATTGTTGTATTCTGAATGACTGATCCCTTGTCTATTTATAGAGTTACAAGAGAGACTCCAAGTTGGTTTAGGATTGGTCTTCCTACTGGGTTTCTGTTTTCCTTCAATCCTGTTCCTGGACTGATACACCCCCAACTGTCACAGGGATTCACTTATCCCAATCCAGTTCCTGGGATGAATCACTCCCAACTGACACAGGGATTCACTTATCCCAAACCAGTTCCTGGGATGATTCACAACCAACTGACACAAGGATTAATTAATTTCTAAATTAATTAAATCTACCTTTGTCATTAACCCAGTACATAATTAATCGTACCACTAACGGATTAATTATGGCACTACCACCCTACACCAGAATTGCTTCCGGAACAACTTAATTAAATTATATTCATAATCTCCCCACATCAAAGATATAGTGCTCGTTAATTCATTAATTTACTGATAAATTAATTCATCAACTTCTTTAATTCCGAGACTAGTACCACTCGACCTTTTTACTATACCGGACATAAGTCCACCGGCCGGGTTTAGTATAATAAACATTTCGAGCTCATCTCGGGAGCACCATCACCCCGGACGCACCGGTACATGGTTTTCTTTCGACAAGCAGTAGCACACCAAGTAACTAAACACGCGCACCCAACCTACCGAGATTATTGGCCACAATTGACCTCACCCTTTGGCAGATCAAAGTACACTATGTCTAATCCTCATGCCCGCTCGAGTCTAGGGATTTAGAGATAGAATACAAGGATCGATTTGTCTATTAAATCAGTACAAGACAAATCATTCCTAAGAGTCAAGTTCAATATGCCCCGGGCATATCTATATGATTCAATTAGTTTAGATAAACCAATTATCTGAATCACATAATAACCTAGACCGACAGCTTGTCCAAAACTGTCTCGGTTACGAACCTCATTTATATATTATGTCTTTCAACCAATGATGAGATCTACTGTGTCACACCAGACACCTCATCATCTACTTACATAATATAAATGGACATAAAACTGCACAACAAAATATAATTGAAACACAAATCGATATATTAAACTGGGAAACTGTACAATACAAGCATAGCTTATGTATTCTACTCCAATAATCTCCCACTAATACTTAAGCTGTGCTTTAAGTATACAACTACATACAATCCTACCCAATCTCCTGCTATATATCTAGAAAAACTGTCAAGGCTCTCCTAAGCATCTGATCCCCATGCCCTTCACGTGAGCATCAAAGACTTTTAAAGTCAATGTTTTCGTGAATGGATCTACAAGGTTATCCTCTGATGCTATCTTATCCACGACCACATCTACCCTCTTTACGATGTCTCGTATCAGGTGGTACTTGTGCTGTATATGTTTACTCGCCT
The DNA here is from genome assembly GCA_030378225.1 of Knoxia roxburghii. Classification (NCBI taxonomy): domain Eukaryota; kingdom Viridiplantae; phylum Streptophyta; class Magnoliopsida; order Gentianales; family Rubiaceae; genus Knoxia; species Knoxia roxburghii. Next base: position 33,600,236 of record CM059415.1, on the reverse strand, counting down.
TGTGGGCTCGTGGTTCCTTCGAGTTTGCTACTGCACCGTTGTCATCACAATTAACCGTGATAGACTTTTGCAAACCAGGAATCACATCTAAGTCCACTAGGAGGTTCTTGAGCCATACTGCTTCTTCCGCTGCCTCTGATGCGGCAACATACTCAGCCTCTATGGTAGAGTCCGCCACGCATTTCTGCTTGACACTCCGCCAAACTATGGCTCCACCTCCTATAGTAAACACATACCCTGAGGTAGACTTACTCTTGTCCCTGTCGCCTTGGAAATCTGAATCTGTGTAACCTCGGGGTACCAGCTCAAGCGCCTGATAGACCAGAACTTGGTCTCTCATTCTGCGCAAATACCTGAGAATGCATTTTACTGCTTCCCAATGAGCTTTCCTGGGGTTACTCTAATATCTGCTCACCATGCCAATGGCATAACAGATATCAGGCCTCGTACACAACATGGAATACATGAGACTTCCTACTGCCGAAGCATATGGAACTGTCCTCATGGTCTCTATTTCCTCAACAGTCTTAGGAGACTGCTCCTTAGTTAGAAACACTCCATGCCTGAAAGGTAGAAAACCTTTCTTGGAGTTCTGCATGTTAAAACGGGCCAGAATCGTGTCTATGTACGAAGCTTGGGAGAGCGTTAACGAACGTTTCCTACGATCTCGAATAATCTTGATCCCAAGGATATGTCCTGCTTCCCCTAAGTTCTTCATATCAAATTGCTTGGACAACCATGCCTTTACGTCTGATAACACTTTCTTGTTGTTGCCAATCAATAGAATGTCATCTACGTAAAGCACAAGTAACACCACTGAGTTTCCATCACGTCTGCGATATACACATTGCTTATCCGAACACTGAGTAAATCTAAAGGACTGGATTACCTCATCAAACCGGATGTTCCAAGATCTGGATGCCTGCTTAAGTCCATAAATAGACCTCTTAAGCCTGCAAACCTTATGCACTTGGCCTTTTTCAATGAATCCCTCTGGTTACTGCATAAAGATGGTTTCCTCAAGACTTCCGTTCAGGAAAGCTGTCTTGACATCCATCTGCCAAATCTCATAATCCATATGAGCAGCTATGGCCAAGAGAATCCGGATCGACTTAAGCATGGCTACCGGGGAGAAGGTTTCCTCATAATCGATTCCCTTTTTTTGAGTATACCCCTTCGCCACCAGTCTAGCTTTAAAGGTTTTCACCTTCCCGTCAGGTCCTCTCTTACGTTTGTAGACCCACTTGCATCCAATGGGCTTAAACCCATCAGGCAGGTCCACAAGCTCCCAGACTTGATTGTGGTCCATTGACCCCATCTCGGATATCATTGCCTTACACCAAGATTCTGCATCTTTATCTCGAAGCGCCTCATTATAGTTAACTGGGTTAGGTTCAGGCACACCTGGGACCAGGTCTGAAGCCTCTCCCATGCCAATGAACCTGTCTGGCTGTCTCACAACCCTCCCACTACGACGAGGCGCCGCCTGTGTAGGCGCATCATCTGTGATCTCATGTGCAGTGTGTGGTGTATCTACTTGCGCTGGTGCATCAGGATTAGTAGTTTGTCGTCTAAGCTCTTCTAGTATTATCTTACTCTTGGGCTTGTGGTCTAAGACATAGTCCTCTTCTAAAAATCTTGCGTTGGTACTTACCACCACCTTCTGATCTTTAGGACTATAGAATAGACCACCTTTCGTTCCCCTAGGATATCCTGCAAACAGCATTAATTCTGTTCTTGCATCTAACTTAGCCGTATCTGCCTTAAGCACATGTGCTGGGCAGCCCCAAATTCTGAGATGCCTTAGACTGGGCTTCCGCCCGTTCCACAACTCTACTGGGGTTGAAGGCACGTTTTTAGATGGTACAAGATTAAGAATATACATTGCCGTTTCCAAGGCATATCCCCAGAACGAACTTGGCAAATCACTATAGCTCATCATGGACCTAACCATTTCCATAAGAGTTCGGTTCCTCCTTTCTGCTACACCATTCTGCTGTGGCATGCCAGGTGTAGACAACTGAGACTGAATTCCTACCTCAGTGAGGTAATCTCGAAATTCATGGGACAGGTACTCCCCACCACGATCTGAACGCAGTTTCTTGATACTCTTACCATGATGCTTCTCCACATCTGCCCGAAACTCTTTAAACTTGCCAAAACATTCGGACTTGTGGCGCATTAGGTAAATGTATCCGTACCTAAAGTAATCATCCGTGAATGTCACGAAATACTCATATCCCCCTCGTGCCTGGACCGTCATAGGTCCACACAAGTCAGAATGAATCAACTCTAATGCTTCTTTAGCTCTATAGCCTTTTGCTTTAAAAGGTCTCTTGGTCATCTTACCTTCCAAGCAAGATTCGCAGGTTGCATAACTGTCAATATCTAATGAACCCAAACGTCCATCATTGACCAACCTCTGAATCCTACTAAGGTTTATATGACCTAGCCTTAGATGCCAATGATAGGTTTGATTCATTTCAAAAGGTTTCTTCCTATTATTAATGTTAGATTCTGAGCTATCTATCTCTATGTTTTGCGCAACAGGGGAGTTAGAGTTAACCACAAACAAATTGTCCGCCAATGAACCAGAACAAATAAGTTTTCCATTTCTTCTAATAACAACACAGTCATCAGAAAAAATAAACTTATACCCGTTCTTCAAGAGTTTAGAAACCGAAATCAAGTTCTTTCTAAAACTCGGTACATAAAGACAATTAACTAACTCCAAGCTAGAATTTTCGAAATTCAACTTAACTACTCCCACTGCTTCTACTGATACTCTTGTAGTGTCGCCCAAGTAGATATCCAATTCGCTTTCTCTAAGCTTCTGGGTTACTTGGAACCCTTGCAAAGAATTACAAACATGGTCAGTGGCACCTGAATCCACACACCAAGTATCTGTGGGAATCGCTGCTAAACATGTCTCAGTAATTAAGGCATAATTTATCGTACTTATAAGCTTTGGACAATCCACTTTCCAATGTCCCGTCTTATTGCACTTGAAGCACTTGTCTTTCGACTTCTTCTTTGCAATATCTGGCTTAGGCACAATTTGTGCCTTTTTAGCTACTCCCTCGAGCTTTCTCTTCTTCTTTCCAGCCTTAGGCTCAGAAGAAGATTCTAAAACTTCGACTGTGACTAAAGCTCGCTTCTTCTCTTGAAGAAGACTTTTAGCCACCATCAACTCTGCCAAGAGCTCGGATGAACTCCACAACATATTACTTATGTTGTAGTTCAACCGAATCCGCTCATAGCTTTGAGCCGCCATCAACTCTGCCAAGAGCTCGGATGAACTCCACAACATCTTACTTATGTTGTAGTTCAACCGAATCCGCTCATAGCTTTAAGCCGCCATCAACTCTGCCAAGAGCTCGGATGAACTCCACAACATCTTACTTATGTTGTAGTTCAACCGAATCCGCTCATAGCTTTGAGGCAAGCTCTGGAGGACAATATCGGCTTTGGTTTCACCAACGATTTCGCCTCCTCCTACCTCAACCTTGTTGATGTTACTAATCATGTCAATGACACGATCTCTCACAGGAGCGCTCTCAGCCATAAGGACAATGTCCAAGTTACGACTTCCATCGACATTATTAGTTCCAGTTAAATTGTTGTTTTTCAAAATAACAGCTAAAGGATTGAATGCCATATCGATTTAAACTGGAAAGTAAACAAACAGTGTTTCAGTTATATATGCTAGAATTTTCGAAAAACATGAAAATTCAATTAATTATTGATTCCCTCAAAACAATAATATTAATCCACCAACATCTCATCCACCGGGATTCTCGCAAGCCACGCAGTGTGGACGTTTACGCTAACCCACATTCGTTTGAGAATAACCAAGTTCATTAACTACACTATCCGACCAACGATCTTTTGATCAATGTAGCTAATAGTCGGTGCTTTCAGCCGTATAAGTAAGCAGCGTAACCTCGCGGGAGGAATACTACAGATCGTACACTAAGTGTATGCCATTACGTGACTTCTGAGTTTGTTACCTTGGGATAGTGTGCCTCAGATGGAGAGGGTGTCGCATTTCTCCTAGTTAAACTCGCTCTAGTTATCTTACTCAGAAGCTCATAGTCTATCGATCTCGGGGTTGGACTCATCCGAATGGAGGAAGGCCCTAATGCCAACGCGCAAGCCCACCCACATCGCATATGAACCCATAATGGTGGCCATGGGGATATAACACAACCCGCTCCCACTTAGATTTCCAAATTGAGGGTTTTTTCGGTTTTAACATGCAATTAACTAACCTAAGTTATATGCAACCATAAAACCAGACATGCTTTAAATCATGCATCTAATATACAGCATAAAAATAAAGCATAAAAATTAAAACGATGAATACGGGAAATAAATACGAAAAATAAATTTCCCGACTATTATGGTTTTAATTGCTTCCATCATTTGCCTTGATCTCGTGTCCCGCCATGTCACTCGATGGAGAGAGTCTTGAACTTCAAAAAACGAAAACTGGAGGAAAAACGGGCCAAAAACAGCCCGAACGGCCCGATACAGCTGTTGCTGCCTGCTGCTGCCCTCCTTTGGCTGCCGGTGGCATTTTTGCTGCCGGCGATCGTTGCCGGCGTCGCCTCCTGCTGCCAACTCCTCCTTCGTTTTTTCCCACGCTATTTGGTCTTCTTGCAATTCGTTCTGGGTTTTCCTGGGTTTCTTCAAATTCATGATAACCCAAAACCCACGAATCCAAGTTGCCCACCATAACGCATTCGATTACAAAAAAACAATTTTCCTACTACAAGGCATTCTAGGAAAATTAAATAATCGAAATTACATAGAAAAAATCCTACTACAGATTTGATCTAATCCTACACGGCTTCCAGCACATGGTTAAACATTCATAATAAAATTAAATCCGAACATGTCCCGGAGTTTAATTAAAACCCATACAAACGTAACCATAATAGTCGGGATTCTAAACCACCTGCAAATAAAACCATGTAATAAATCGAACAAGCACAGAACCCCCTAAACCAGGCTTTGATACCAATTGAAAGATTTTTGGTAGGATCTGGGTTTGCACTTGATCGATTTACCACGCAACAAAAATTTCTATTAAAGCGGAATCTTAGAAAAGTACCTTTGAAGCGTGCACTTGGTGATTCTCTTGTATGCCTCAAGACTATGACTTCATGTTGTGTGGGCAATGAATTAGAAGTCAATTGATCAGCTACTCACCACAATCCACCTGCTAGAAAACTCTAGCCCCGCAGCACCTGGCACGTACTATAAACGCACCGCCCGCAGAGAGTGAAAGCTACGCGCAGCTGGTATAGACCAAGGCCAAAATTTCAGCCACTAGAAACCCAAAAACCAGCCGCACACTTTATTGAAAATTCGAATTGGAGAGAGAAACGTTTTCTCTCTCTAGAATTTTCTCTCTCTAGAAATCCTGTAGATTAATTGTGTTATTGTTGTATTCTGAATGACTGATCCCTTGTCTATTTATAGAGTTACAAGAGAGACTCCAAGTTGGTTTAGGATTGGTCTTCCTACTGGGTTTCTGTTTTCCTTCAATCCTGTTCCTGGACTGATACACCCCCAACTGTCACAGGGATTCACTTATCCCAATCCAGTTCCTGGGATGAATCACTCCCAACTGACACAGGGATTCACTTATTCCAAACCAGTTCCTGGGATGATTCACAACCAACTGACACAAGGATTAATTAATTTCTAAATTAATTAAATCTACCTTTGTCATTAACCCAGTACATAATTAATCGTACCACTAACGGATTAATTTTGGCACTACCACCCTACACCAGAATTGCTTCCGGAACAACTTAATTAAATTATATTCATAATCTCCCCACATCAAAGATATAGTGCTCGTTAATTCATTAATTTATTGATAAATTAATTCATCAACTTCTTTAATTCCGAGACTAGTACCACTCGACCTTTTTACTATACCGGACATAAGTCCACCGGCCGGGTTTAGTATAATAAACATTTCGAGCTCATCTCGGGAGCACCATCACCCCAGACGCACCGGTACATGGTTTCCTTTCGACAAGCAGCAGCACACCAAGTAACTAAACACGCGCACCCAACCTACCGAGATTATTGGCCACAATTGACCTCACCTTTTGGCAGATCAAAGTACACTATGTCTAATCCTCATGCCCGCTCGAGTCTAGGGATTTAGAGATAGAATACAAGGATCAATTTGTCTATTAAATCAGTACAAGACAAAACATTCCTAAGAGTCAAGTTCAATATGCCCTGGGCATATCTATATGATTCAATTAGTTTAGACAAACCAATTATCTGAATCACATAATAACCTAGACCGACAGCTTGTCCAAAACTGTCTCGGTTACGAACCTCATTTATATATTATGTCTTTCAACCAATGATGAGATCTACTGTGTCACACCAGACACCTCATCATCTACTTACATAATATAAATGGACATAAAACTGCACAACAAAATATAATTGAAACACAAATCGATATATTAAATTGGGAAACTGTACAATACAAGCATAGCTTATGTATTCTACTCCAACAATAACAGATATCAGGCCTCTCACACAACATGGCATACATGAGACTTCCTACTGTAGAAGCATAGGGAACTGTCTTCATGGCTTCTATCTCCTCAACAGTCTTGGGAGACTGTTCCTTAGATAGATGCACTCTGTGTCTGAAAAGTAGAAAACCCTTCTTGGAGTTCTGCATGTTAAAACAGGCCAAAATCGTGTCTATGTAGGATGCCTAAGAGAGAGTCAAAGAACACCTGCTACGATCTCGAATAATCTTGATCCCAGGGATATGTCCAGCCTCTCCCAAATCCTTCGTATCAAATTGCCTGGAAAACCATGCCTTTACATCTGACAACACCTTCTTACTGTTGCCAATCAGAAGGATGTCATCTACATAAAGTATGAGGAACACCACTGTATCACCCTCACGCCTACGATAAACACACTGCTCATCCAGACACTGAGTGAATCCATAGAACTGGATAACCTCATCAAAATAGATGTTCCAAGATTTATATGCTTGCTTAAGTCCATAAATGGACCTCCAAAGCCTGCATACCTTGTGCTCTTGGCCCTGAACAATGAAACCCTTTGGTTGCTGCATAAAGATGGTCTCCTCAAGACTTCCATAAAGGAAAGCTGTCTTGACGTCCATCTGCCAAATCTCATAGTCCATATGAGCAGCTATGTCCAAGAGAATACGAATCGACTTAAGCATAGCTACCGGGGAAAAGGTCTCCTCATAATCGATAACCTATTTCTGAGTATACCCCTTTGCCACAAGCCTAGCCTTGAAGGTCTCAACTCTCTCATCAGATCCTCTCTTTCACTTGTAGACCTATTTGCACCCAATAGGTCGAAATCCATCAGGAAGGTCTACCACCTCCCAGAGAATCTGTATCTTTATCCCGGAGAGCCTCATTGTAGCTAACTCGGTCTGTTTCATGAGCACCAGGGATAAAGTCCGAAAACTCAGCCAAACCCATGTACCTTTCAGGCTGCCTAACAACCCTCTCACTATGACGATGAGTAGCCTGTGTAAGAGCATCATCTGTGATAGTGTGTCTTCCTGTACTTGTGCATCTAGAATAATGGACTAACTTCTAAGCTCTTCCAATACTACCTTGCTACTTGACTTGTGATCTAAAATATAGTCCTCCTCAAGAAATCTGGCATTGGTGCTCACCACCACCTTCTGATCCTGATGACTATAAAATAGACCACCTCTCGTTTCTTTGGGGTAGCCTACAAACAGCATAACATTTGATCTCGAACTTATTAGGTGCAAATTCTAGGGGTGTTGTAGGCACCGATTTAGATGGCACGAGATTATGAAGATAACACGCTGTCTCTAAGGCATAACCCCAAAACGAGGTAAGTAACTCACTATAACTCATCATCAATCTAATCATATCCAAAAGAGTCTTGTTCCTCCTCTCTGCTACACTATTCTGCTGGGGTGTGCCAGGTGCAGACAACTGGGTCTGAATACCTACTCTTACAAATAGGATCTAAATTCACTAGAGAGGTATTCGACACCGTGATCAGATCGCAAGGCCTTGATACTCTTACCCAAATGGTTCTTTACCTCAGCCTTAAACTCTTTGAACTTGCCAAAATATTCAGACTTGTGGCACATCAGGTATATGTATCCATATCTAGAGTAATTATCCGTGAAAGTCACGAAATACTCATAACCACCTCTAGCCTGAACTGGCATAGGCCCACACACGTCAGAATGAATCAACTCTAAAATCTCATTGGCCCTATACCCATTTGTCTTGAAAGGCCTTTTAGTCATCATACCCTCCAAGTAGGACTCACAGGTCAGATAGCTGTCAATATCCAATGAGTCAAAAGACCCTTTATTAACCAACCTTTGAATCATACTAAGGCTGATGTGACTGAGTCTCAGGTGCCAAAGATGAGTTTAATTCAAAGAGGAAGACTTCTTTCTCTAAATATTATTCCGTGATGAGTTATTAGTTTCTGTGTTTTGCATTACTGGGGAGTATGTCTTGATTAAAAACAAATTGTCAACGAATCTACCGGAACATATAAGCTTCTGGCCTTTTCTAATAAAAACAGATCCATCAGAAAAAACACACTTGTAACGATCCAAAATAAGTTTTGAAACTGAAAGCAAATTCTTACGAAAAGTGGGTACATATAAACAATCTCTCAAATGTAAAACTGAGTCTGGAAAATAAAGACAAAGAACTTCCACTGCAACAACAAAAACTCTGGTAGTATCACCAAGGTAGACTTGTAACATTCCCTCTCTAAGCAGTCTGGTTATTGGAACCCCTATAATGAATTACAAATATGATCAGTGGCTCCTGAATCCACACACTAAGTATCTGTGGGAATCGCCGCTAAACACGTCTCAATAACTAGGGAAAATTTACACATACCTCGAGGCTTTGGGCAATCTTTCTTTCAATATCCTGCTTTGCCACATCTGAAGCACTTGCCTTTTAACTTATGCTTCTTGGCAATGCCCGCCTTGGGTCCATGATCAGCTCCTGCTTTCTGGCCTCTCTTCCTCTTTTGCTTCCTGGCTTTGGGCCCAGCAGAGGAACCTGAGGGACCAACAGTAGCCAAGGCTTACTTCTTGTCTGCGGAGAGGCTCTCAATGCAGTTATGAGCTCGGAAAGTGAATATGAGAGATTTCCCATATTGTAGTTTAACTGAAACTGCTCAAAACTGGGGGGCAAGCTCTGGAGGATAATATCGACCTGGGTCTCCCCATCAATGTCACCTCTCAATACCTCAAACTCATTGATGTAGCTCATCATGTCCAGCACGTGATCCCTCACTGAAGTGCCTTCAACCATCCTAGCATTCATGAGTTTCCTCATCGCTGACTGTTTGGCTGCCCGACATTGATGTCCAAACATCTCCCTGAGGTTGAGCATCATATCGTAGGCTAAGGAAAACAACTGATGCTGGTGTTGTAATACTCAATAAGCAGCATAACCTCTTTGGTGGAATACTACAAATGGTACACTAAGTGTTTGCCATTACGTGACTTCTAAGCTTGTTACTTAGGATACTACTGTTGGAGTTGAATACATAAGCTATGCTTGTATCGTACTTTTTCCCAGTAATATATCAATTTATGTTTTGGTTATATCTTGTTGTGCATAATATGTCCATTTGTATTATGTAAGTAGATGATGAGGTGTCTTGTGTGATATAGTAGATCTCATCATTGGCTGAAAGACATAAGATATAAATAAGGTTCGTAACCGAGACAGCTTTGGACAAATTGTCGGTTTAGGTTATTATGTGATTCGGATAATTGGTTTGTCTAAACTAATTGATCATATAGATATGCCTGGGGCCTATTAAACTTGACCTTTAAGAATGATTTGTCTTGTACTAATTTAATAGACAAATCATTCTTGGTATTCTATCTCTTAATCCCTAGACTCGAGCGGGCATGAGGATTAGACATAGTGTACTTTGATCTGCCAAATGGTGAGGTCAATTGTGGCCAATAGTCTTGGTCAATTGGGTGCGCGTGTTTAGTTACTTGGTATACTGCTGCTTGTCGAAAGGAAGCCATGTACCGGTGCGTCCGGGGTGATGGTGCTCCTAAGATGAGCTCGTAAAGTTTATTATACTAAACCCGACCGGTGGACTTATGTCCGGTATACTAAAAAGGTCGAGTGGTACTACTATCGTAATTGAAGAGGTTAATTAATTAATTTATCAGTAAATTACTATATTAACGAGCACTATATCTTTGATGTGGAGAGATTATGAATATAATTTAATTAAGTGTTCTGGAAGCAATTCTGGTGTAGGATGGTAGTGCCAAAATAAATCCGTTAGTGGTACGATTAATTTTGTAATGGGTTAATTGAATAGGTAGAATTAATTAATTGATTAATTATTCCTAAGGGTTAATTGAGTAATTAACAAAGTGGAATTATTTAATTAATGAATTAAGTCTTAAGTTTTAATTGGAATTAGGAAATCCTAGAGATTAGGAAATCTAGTAGAATAGTTTATCCTATTAGATTGGTTTCCTAATTGGATTTGGAAACTAATTAATTACCTAAACCCATTAGGAAAACCAATCCTAAACCAACTTTGGGTCTCTCTTGTAACTTTATATATAGACAAGACATTAGCTATTCAAGACATACAATTCCATAAGTTTTCAAGACAAGAAAACTAGAGAGAGAAAACTTTGTCTCTCCAAGTCATATTTTTGGGCAAATATTGCGGCTGGTTTTTCTACCCCTTGGCTGAAATTTTTTTGGCCAATTTCATACCAGCTGCGTGCAGCTTTCTCTCGCTCCGAGCGGTGCGTTTACAGTACGTGCCAGGTGCAGCGGTGCTAGAATTTTCTAGCAGGTGGATTGTGGTGATTAGCTGATCAATTGACTTCTAGTTCGTTGCCCACACAATGTAAAGTCAAAGTCTTGAGGCATCCAAGAGAATCACCTGAGTGCACGCTTCAAAGCTACTTTTCTAAGATTCTGCTTTTAATTAGAAATTTTTGTTGTGTGGTAAATCGAATAAGTGCGAACCCATATCCTATGTGGCAATTTTTAATTGGTATCAGAGCCTGGTTTTGGGTTCTATGCTTGTTCGATTTATTACATGGTTTTATTTGCAAGTGGTTAAGAAATCCCAACTATTATGGTTACGTTTGTATGGGTTTTAATTAACTCCAGGACATGTCCAGATTCAATTTTATTATGAATGTTTATAATAGTATAACCACGTGCTGGAAGCCGTGTAGGATTAGATTAAATCTGTATTAGGATTTTTTCTATGTAATTTTAAATATTTAATTTTCCTAGAAAGCCTTGTAGTAGGAGAATTAAATTTTGTAATCGAAGGCGTTATGGTGGGCAACTTGAATTGGTGGGTTTTGGGTTATCGTTAATTCGTAGAAAACCAGAAAAATCCAGAACGAATTGCAAGAAGACCAAATAGCGTAGGAAAAGCGAAGGAGGCGGTGGTGGCAGGAGGCGGTGCTGGCAATCAACCGCCAGCAGCAGTCATCGCCGGCGACAGGCAGCGCCGCTACTGCGCCAGCCACGGTAGCAGCAGGCGGCAACAGCGCGCATGGCCCGTGCGGGCTGTACGCGCGTACGGCCAGTTCGGGCTGCATTTTTGGCCCTTTTTTCCTCCAGTCTTAATTTTTTGAAGTTCAAGACTCTCTCTATCGAGTGACGTGACGGGACACGTGATCAAGGCAGAAGATGGAAGCAATAAAAACCATAATAGTCGAGGAATTTATTTTTCGTATTTATTTCCCGTATTTATTGTTTTAATTTTTATGCTGTATTTTAAATGCATGATTTTAAAGCATGTTGGTTTTATGGTCGCATATAGCTTAGGTTTAGTTAATTGCATGTTAAAACTGGATAAAACCTCAAGATGACTAGAGCGAGTTTAACTAGGAGAAATGCGACACCCTTTCCATCTAAGGCACACTATCCTGAGGTATCAAACATAGCATACACTTAGTGTACGATCTGCAGTATTCCTCCCAAGAGGTTATGCTGCTTATTTGTATGGCTGAAAGCACCGACAATTATCTACATTAATCAATAGATCATTTGGTCAAATGGTGTAGTTAATGAACTTGGTTCTTCTCAAATGAATGTGGGTTAGCTTAAACATCCACACTGCGTGGCTTGCGAGAATCCCGGTGGATGAGATATTGGTGGATTATAATTATTGTTTTTGAGGAAAGTCAATAATTAATAGAATTTAATGTTTTTGAAATTTTAGGTTAATAACTAAAACATTGTCTGTTTGTTAATTTTACAGTTTTATCGATATGGCATTCAACCCATTAGCTGCTATTTTGAAAGACAACAAATTAACTGGAACTAATTATGTCGATCGGAGTTGAAACTTGGACATTGTCCTGACGGCTGAGCAGTATAAGTTTGTGCTCACCGAAGTATGTCCAGATGTGCCTGATGAGAACTCTCCTCAAGAGGATAGGGATGCCTATGCCCGGTGGAGAAAAATGGATGAGATGGCGTGGTGCTATATTTTGGCCTCTTTATCAAATGTGCTGCAACATCAGCTTCATCCCATGGTCTCTGCCTTCAACATGATGGCTCACCTGAGAGAGATGTTCGTGCATCAAGGCAAGACTACTAGGCAAGCAGCTGTGAGGAAATTAATGAACTCAAAGATGGCTGAAAGCGGTTCGGTGAGAGATCATGTGCTACACATGATCTGTAACATCAATGAGATAGAGGTGTTGGGAGGAGAAATTGACCCAGAAAGTCAGATAGATATTATCCTCCAGAGTCTACCCTCTAGTTTTGAGCAGTTTCGGGTTAATTATAACATGAACCAAAGGGTCTATACTCTACCTGAGCTCTTAACTAATTTAGTGGCGGCCAAAGGCATCTTCCATGAGAATAAGCAAGCCTTGGTCGCAGTAAAGGCTTCAGGTTCTTCTTCTGTGCCTAAAGACAAGAAGAATAATAAGAAGAAGAATGCCGTGAAACTTGCTGCAAAGCCTGAGACCGCAAAGAGGAGCAAGCCCAAAGGCAAGTGCTTCAAGTGCGGTAAAACAGGACACTGAAAAGCGGATTGTGCAAAGCTTAAAGGTACGATAGTTTCTGCCCTAGTTACTGAGACATGTTTAGCGGTGATTCCCACATATACTTGGTGTGTGGATTCAGGCACCACTGATCATGTTCGTAATTCCATGTAGGGGTTCCAAGTAACCCAGAAGCTTAGAGAAGGCGAACTGGACATCTACATGGGCGACACTACAAGAGTGTCAGTAGAAGCAGTGGGAGTTGTCAATTTAAATTTCAAAAATTGGAGATTAGAGTTAGTTAATTGTCTTTATGTACCAAGTTTTAGAAAGAACCTTATTTCGATTTCTAAACTGTTAAAGAACGGTTATAAGTTTTTTTTTTTATGAGTCTGTATTTATTAGAAGAAATGGGAAACTTATTTGTTCTGGTTCATTGGTTGACAATTTATTTGTGGTTAACTCTAATTCTCCTGTTGCAAAAAACATAGAAACAGATAGCTCTTTATCTAACATTAATAAAAGAAAGAAACCTTATGAAATGAATCAAACCTATCTTTGGCATCTTAGGCTAGGTCATATAAACCTTAGTAGGATTCATAGGTTGGTCAATGATGGACCTTTAGGTTCATTAGAGATTGACAGTTATACAGCCTGCGAATCTTGCTTAGAAGGTAAGATGACCAAGAGACCATTTATGGCAAAAGGTTATAGAGCTAAGGAAGTATTAGAGTTGATTCATTCTGACTTGTGTGGACCAATGATGGTCTAGGCACGAGATGGGTTTGAGTATTTTGTGACGTTCACGGATGACTACTCAAGGTACGGGTACATTTACCTAATGCGTCACAAGTCTGAATGTTTTGTCAAGTTCAAAGAGTTTCGGGCAGATGTGGAGAAGCATCATGGTAAGAGTATCGAGACACTGCATTCAGATCGTAGTGGGGAGTACCTATCCCATGAATTTCGAGAATACCTGAGAGAGGTCAAAATTCAGTCTCAGTTTTCTGCACCTGGCACGCCACAGCAGAATGATGTAGCAGAAAAGAAGAATCGGACTCTCATGGAAATGGTTAGGTCTATGATGAGCTATAGTGATTTGCCAAGTTCATTCTGGGGATATGCCTAAGAAACGACGATGTATATTCTTAATCTTGTACAATCTAAAACCGTGCCTTCAACCCCATTGGAGTTGTGGAATGGGCTCAAGCCCAGTCTAAGACATCTCAGAATTCGGGGTTGCCCAGCACATGTGCTTAAGGCAGATACGGCTAAGTTAGATGCGAGAACTGAGTTAATGCTGTTTGTAGGATATCCTAGGGGAACGAAAGGTGGTCTGTTTTATAGTCCTAAAGATCAGAAGGTGGTGGTTAGTACCAATGCAAGATTTTTGAAAGAGGACTATGTCTTAGACCACAAACCTAAGAGTAAGATAGTACTGGAAGAGCTTAGACGACAAACTACTAATCCATGCACCTGCATAAGTAAATATACCACACACTGCACATGAGGTCACAGATGATACGCCTACACAGGTGGTGCCTCGTCATAGTGGGAGGGTTGTGAGATAACCAAATAGGTTCCTTGGCATGGGAGAGGCCTCAGACCTAGTTCCAGGCGTGCCTGAACCTAACCTGGTTAACTACAATGAGGCTCTCTGAGATAAAGATGCAGAGTCTTGGCGTAAGGCAATGATAACCGAGATAGGGTCGATGGACCACAATCAAGTCTGGGAGCTTGTGGACCTGCCTGATGGGTTTAAGCCCATTCGATGTAAATGGGTCTACAAACGTAAGAGAGGACCTAACGGGAGGTGGAACCCTTTAAAGCTAGGCTGGTGACGAAGGGGTATACTCAGAAAGAGAGAATCGATTATGAGGAAACCTTTTCTCCGGTAGCTATGCTTAAGTCGATCCAGATTCTCTTGGCCATAGCTGCTCATTTAGACTATGAGATTTGACAGATGGATGTCTACCTAAATGGAAGTCTTGAGGAAATCATCTTTATGCAGCAAACAGAGGGATTCATTGAAAATGGCCAAGAGCATAAGGTTTGCAGGCTTAAGAGGTCCATTTATAGACTTAAGCAGGCATACAGATCTTGGAACATCTAGTTTGATGAGGTAATCCAGTCATTCGGATTTACTCAGTGTCCGGATGAGCAATGTGTGTATCGCAGACGTGATGGAAACTCAGTGGTGTTTCTTGTGCTTTATGTAGATGACATTCTATTGATTGGAAACAACAAGAAATTGTTATCAGACAGAAAGGCATGGCTGTCAAAGCAGTTTGATATAAAGGACTTAGGGGAAACGGGACATATCCTCGGGATCAAGATAATTTGAGATCGTAGGAAACCTTCCTTAATGCTCTCCCAAGCTTTGTACATAAATACGATTCTGGCCTGTTTTAACATGCAAAACTCCAAGAAAGGTTTTCTACCTTTTAGATATGGAGTGTATCTTTCTGAGGAACAGTCCTCTAAGACTGTTGAGAAGATAGAGGCCATGAAGACAGTTCCTTGTGCTTCGGCAGTAGGAAGTCTCATGTATGCCATGTTGTGTACCAGGCCTGATATCTGTTATGCTGCTGGCATGGTAAGTAGATATCAGAGTAACCCCGGGAAAGCTCATTGGGAGGCAGTAAAATGCATTCTCAAGTATTTGAACAGAACGATGGACCAAGTTCTAATCTATTAGGCGTCTGAGCTGGTACCCCGAGGTTACACAGATTCAGATTTCTAAGGGGACAAGGACAAGAGCAATTCTACCTCAGGGTATGTGTTTACTCTGGTAGGTGGAGCCATAATTTGGCAGAGTGTCAAGCAGAAATACGTGGCGGACTCTACCATGGAGGCTGAGTACGTTGCCGCATCAGAGGCAGCGAAAGAAGCAGTATGGCTTAAGAACTTCCTAGTGGACTTACATGTCATTCCTAGTTTGCATATGTCTATCACGGTTTATTGTGATAACAATGGTGTAGTAGCAAACACGAAGGAACCACGAGCCCACAAGGCGAGTAAACATATACAGCGCAAGTACCACCTGATACGAGATATCGTAAAGAGGAAAGACGTGGTCCTGGCTAAGATAGCATCAGAAGATAACCTTGCAGATCCGTTCACAAAAACATTGACTTCGAAAGTCTTTGAGGCTCACGTGGAGGGTATGGGAATCAGATACTTAGGAGAGCCATGACAGTTTTTTAAGATATATAGCAGCAGAATGTATAGGAGTTGTATGTAGTAGTATACTTAAAGCACAACTTAAGTATTAGTGGGAGATTGTTGGAGTTGAATACATAAGCTATGCTTGTATTGTACTTTTCCCAGTAATATATCGATTTATATTTTGGTTATATCTTGTTATGCATGATATGTCCATTTGTATTATGTAAGTAGATGATGAGGTGTCTTGTGTGACACAGTAGATCTCATCATTGGTTGAAAACATAATATATAAATGAAGTTCGTAACCGAGATAGCTTTGGACAAACTGTCAGTTTAGGTTATTATGTGATTCAGATAATTGGTTTGTCTAAACTAATAGAATCGCATAGATATGCCCGGGGCATATTGAACTGGACCATTAAGAATGATTTATATTGTACTTATTTAATTGACAAATCGTTCTTGGTATTCTATCTCTTAATCCCTAGACTCGAGCGGGCATGAGGATTAGACATAGTGTACTTTTATCTGCCAAAGGGTGAGGTCAATTGTGGCCAATAGTCTCGGTAGGTTGGGTGCGCATGCTTAGTTACTTGGTGTGCTGCTGCTTGTCGAAAGGAAACCATGTACCGGTGTGTCCGGGGTGATGGTGCTCCCGAGATGAGCTCGAAAAGTTTATTACACTAAACTCAACCGGTGGAATTATGTCCGGTATAGTAAAAAGGTCGAGTGGTACTAGTCTCAGAATTAAAGAGGTTAATTAATTAATTTATTAGTAAATTAATATATTAACGAGCACTATATCTCTGATGTGGGGAGATTATGAATATAATTTAATTAAGTTGTTCCGGAAGCAATTCTGGTGTAGGATGGTAGTGCCAAAATTAATCCTTTAGTGGTACGATTAATTTTGTAATGGGTTAAAGGAATAGGTAGAATTAATTAATTGATTAATTATTCCTACGGGTTAATTGAGTAATTAACAAAGTGGAATTAAATAATTAATTAAGTCTTATGTTTCAATTGGAATTAGGAAATCCTAGAGATTAGGAAATCTAGTAGGATTTGGTTTATCATATCAGATTGGTTACCTGATTGGATTTGGAAACCAATTAATGACCTAAACCTATTAGGAAGACTAATCCTAAACCAACTTGGGGTCTCTCTTGTAACTCTATATATAGACAAGGGATTAGCTATTCAAGATATACAATTCCATAAGTTTTCAAGACAAGAAAACTAGAGAGAGAAAATCCTAGAGAGAGAAAACTTTCTCTCTCCAAGTTGGATTTTTGGGCAAATATTGTGACTGGTTTTTCTTCCCCTTGGCCGAATTTTTTGGCCAGTTTTATACCAGCTGCGTGCAACTTTCTCTCTCTAGGTGGTGTGTTTACAGTACGTGCCAGGTGCAGTGGTGCTAGAATTTTTTAGCAGATGGATTGTGGTGATTAGCTGATCAATTGACTTTTAGTTCATTGCCCACACAACGTGAAGTCAAAGCCTCGAGGCATACAAGAGAATCACCTGAGTGCACGCTTCAAAGGTACTTTTCTAAGATTGGGCTTTTAATTAGAAATTTTTATTGCTTGGTAAATCAAATATGTGCGAACCCAGATCCTATGTGGCAATAATTCAACTAATGCGCCTCGATTAGCGAGGGTGTCGCAACTTTCTCGAATTAAACATCCTATAGTCATCCCTTTAGAAATTCAATCTAGTGATATCTCAGGGTTGAAGACTTATCCGTAGGGAAGAAGGCCTTTGGCCAGCGCGTCGGTCTAACCCACATCACATATGAATCCGTAATGGTGGCCATGGGGATATTTACCAACCCGCTCCCACTTAGATTTTTAACTTTGAGGAATTTTTCTTTTAAACATGCAATATCTTAACAAAGGATATTCGCACCCTTAAAACCATTAGAGTTTTAATATGTGAATAATCTACCTTAGTCAATTGCACATTACTTTTAAAATGTTTTGGTTTGGTTTTCGTTCATGCAAAATAAAATGAAAAACACACAATCAATGAAAAGACAAAAATACGGGAAATTAAAGAAATAAAATTCCCCGACTATTATGGCTTTTTCTATCATTGATTCCTTGACGCCTCGGTGACACGTCCAGTCATGTCGCTCCCACTCGTTATTTGGATTCCTCTCAATTTTCCCGGGTTTTCTCAATTTTCTACTTAATTAGGAATCACCCAAAATTATGAAAAACCAAAACCAGCGAATATAAGTTACCCAAAATAACGTCTTCGTCATAATACATAAATTCCTATATACAAAGGCATTTTTCTAGGAATTTAATGATAACATGATTAGATCAAATCCTACTACAAGATTTTTGTAATCCTACATGGCTTCTAGCTCGTGGTTATTACTATTACAGACATTTCCATTCAAAAACAATACGAGCCCGAACATGTCCCGGGGTTTATGAATTAAAAATAAAATTCTACCATAATAACCGGGACACTAATAACCACCTGTTTAAACATTTCGACAAAAATAATTATGCCAAAAAAATCTGTGTAATAAATCAAACAAGTATAAAGCCAAAACACTCGCTCTGATACCATTTTGAAGGAGAAGAGAACAAGCCCGGGTTAAATCAAAAACCTCACTTTGGTGCAATGCGTTCCAGAATCTGAAGCTTTCGACAAAGCTCAGGCTCAAATTCATTTTCCCATGAACGGATCTAGGCATATACTTATTTAATTTATTAAATCGACATCTAACGCACAAAGAATACACCTTTAATTAAAAGTGGAATGATTAAAGGTTATACCTTTGAAGCGAAGTCCAACGCAATAAGAAAAACCAAATCTTTCCTTGCGATTACCACTGAAATCCAATAGATGACTCCAAGAAAATTTCGAATATTGTGTGGGCAATAATCTATCAAAGTCTACTAGCAAAGCCCACGAAAACCCACTTTGAAAAACCAAATGAACTAAAACTGCTCAGAATCTGATCTTAGCTTCAGCCCATAAGCAATCCGTCAAACTGCTGCAGTCCGCCACAAAAACCCACAAAAAATCCAGCCTTTTACTCATGATCTGGATGAACCCAATCACGGATCACCAAGAGAGAGATCAAACGTGATAAACCCGGATCAAGCACCCTAAAAGAACTGAACTTTTAATAGATCAAAACTGAAAAAAACTTGCGGCGGACTTGAAGAAAACTAGGCGGACAACATTGAAGAAACCAGTGGACATGAAGATGTACTATATGCTTCGATAAAGCTTCGATCTTTGAGCTTATTTTGATTCGAGAGAGTGAGTATCCAAGTTTGAATTCGAGAAAAAACGTCAAGAAGAAGAAGTTCTCTCTCTAGAACTTTCTCACTCTAAGAGGCAAGACTTGTCTTGCAAGATTTTTCTTAAGTTTCTTTGGCCTTAAGTTTTCTATTTATAGGGAGCTCTAATGGAAACCTTGTGGGCTTTTGAGTTGGGCCTTTTAATTTCACTTTCGTTGATGGCTTAGTCTTTCCTAGACTAATCAACTCCAATCGACCCATTCAAATTAATTTCTTAACCCACTTCGTTAATTTAATTTAATCGAACCCTTAGGATTAATTAATTCATATAGAATTAATTTCTTAATCCACTTTGTCAATTAAATATTAATTAAACCTTTAGGATTAATTAATTCACTTTGTCGATTAGTCAAATATATAATTAGTCATACCACTATCGAGTTAACTATGGAACTACTGCTCAAAAATGACTTTATATCTCGCCACTATATTTTCTTATATCTCCCCACATTAAAGATTTAGTGCTCGTCGGTTTAACAATTTACTAACAAACGAATTCACCGACTTCTTGGTTTCCGAGATTAGTACCACTCGACCTTTTTATTATACCGAACATAAAGTCAATCGGCAGGGTTTAGTATAATAAACCTTACGAGCTCATCTCGGGAGCACCATCAACCCGGCGAACTGGTAAGTGGATTCCTCCGAATAGCAATGAAATGTAAGTAGCTAAACACCGCATACCCAACCTACCGAGGTATAGGCCCCAATTGACCGCACTCTTTGGCACATCAAAGCATACGATATCCAATTCTCACGCCCGTCCTAATCTCGGGATTGAGAGACTGAATACTAGGACCAAATTGACTACACTGATCAGTATAAGTCAATTCTATCCATGTGATTTAATTAGTCTAAATAAACTAATTTCCAAACCACACGATAACCTATACCGATAGTATGTTTAGACTATCTCAGTTACGAGCATACTTTTTATATATCAATACTTTAACCAATAACGGTATCTACTGTGTCTTTCCACACCCCGTTATCTAGTTCTATGATATAATGGAACAATTTAATACTGAAACAAAATGATATGTCATATGTGGATATTAGTTTTTGATACAAGCCATAGCTTTTCTGTATTCAAAACTAACACCTACCTAGTAGGTCGACACGAAAAGGATGGGCCCCCCAAAAGATGCAAACACAACAAATGTGCTGAAAATAACACCTATCAACCATCATACTAAACATCCAAAGTCGTAAATACCACACATAATTCAGTACCACAAATTAGCATCAAAGCATAACCATGGTCACAGAGAACAAATCCTAAGTGTCGGCAAGGCCATAGTCGTCTAAATGCATTGAGAGAAATAAGCAGAGACACGTAAAAGTACATACGAATGTTTTCCAGGTTAAATCAAGGCTACCCATATGCTTTTGAGGGCATATACGTACACCTAAATTTAACAAAGCAACACATAAAGAGAATCAACTCACCTTTACTGGGTTAATCTCGCAGAGCTCAACTTGACAAAAAGACACCACCTGTCTCTTGGTCACAAATATTCCTATTACACATAACATATAAAGTCCACTTATCAAAATCCCTCATAAAGATTGTATATAGTGCATATGTCCTAAGGGTTACTAAATGAAAACTATCCTAATCCTATTTATGTCCCAAGACTAATTATAGGAGTAAAAGGAATGAGATTCTACAAGGGATCGCGAAACCCAAGTCGATTCTCACGTCCTTTTAAATCCCAGTTTAGTAAAGAGCCAAATGCAAGTTTTTTTTCTATTTAGTAACATTACTATCCTTGTTTTTATAGATGTTCCCTACTACAATCTACCTACAAGTATATATACGGGCATCAAATGATCCCATTCCCAATGCTACATAATGTTATCATTCTTTTCCCATTTGATACATTATAACTTTACTAATTAATCTATCTCCATTGATAATAATGAAAGATTATCTGCCCAGGCCTAGCCAGAAACTCCCTTTCGTGCTATGCATTCCAGAATCGGAATCTCTGGCAAGGCCTAAACGCTAGAACAATAGCTATTCCAACCCTTTTGAAATAACATTACGCAGGATCTGGGTTTGCACTTATTCGATTTATCACACAACAAAAATTCTTAATTAAAAGCGGAAGAATAAGAATTATGTATTGAAGTGTATACCCAGGTGATTCTCTTGTATGCCTCAAGACTTTGCTTGTATGTTGTGTGAGCAGCAATCTAACGAGCGATTTGATCAGCTAATCTATGTATGAAGCTTGGGAGAGCGTTAGCGAACGTTTCCTACGATCTCAAATAATCTTGATCCCAAGGATATGTCCCGCTTCCCCTAAGTCCTTCATATCAAATTGCTTGGACAGCCATGCCTTTACATCTGATAACACTTTCTTGTTGTTGCCAATCAATAGAATGTCATCTACGTAAAGCACAAAAAACGCCACTGAGTTTCCATCACGTCTGCGATATACACATTGCTAATCCGGACACTGAGTAAATCCAAAAGACTAGATTACCTCATCAAACCGGATGTTCCAAGATCTGGATGCCTGCTTAAGTCCATAAATAGACCTCTTAAGCCTCCAAACCATATGCTCTTGCCTTTTTCAATGAATTCCTCTGGTTGCTGCATAAAGATGGTTTCCTCAAGACTTCCGTTCAGCAAAGCTGTCTTGACATCCATCTGCCAGATCTCATAATCCATATGAGCAGCTATGGCCAAGAGAATCCGGATCGACTTAAGCATGGCTACCGGGGAGAAGGTTTCCTCATAATCGATTCCCTCTTTCTGAGCATACCCCTTCGCCACCAGCCTAGCTTTAAAGGTTTCCACCTTCCCGTCAGGTTCTCTCTTACGTTTGTTGACCCACTTGAATCCAATGGGCTTAAACCCATCAGGCAGGTCCACAAGCTCCCAGACTTGATTGTGGTCCATTGACCCCATCTCGGATATCATTGCCTTACACCAAGATTCTGCATCATTATCTCGAAGAGCCTCATTGTAGTTAACTGGGTCAGGTTCAGGCACACCTGGGACTAGGTCTAAAGACTCTCCCACGCCAATGAACCTGTCTAGCTGTCTCGCAACCCTCCCACTACGACGAGTCACCACCTGTGTAGGCGCATCATTTGTGATCTCATATGCAGTGTGTGGTGTATCTACTTGTGCTGGTGCATCAGGATTAGTAGTTTGTCGTCTAAGCTCTTCTAGTACTATCTTACTCTTGGGCTTGTGATCTAAGACATAGTCCTCTTCTAAAAATCTAGCGTTGGTACTTACCACCACCTTCTGATCTTTAGGACTATAGAATAGACCACCTTTTGTTCCCCTAGGATATCCTACAAACAGCATTAATTCTGTTCTTGCATCTAACTTAGCCGTATCTACCTTAAGCACATGTGCTGGGCAGCACCAAATTCTAAGATGTCTTAGACTAGGCTTCCGCCCGTTCCACAACTCTACTGGGGTTGAAAGCATGGTTTTAGATGGTAAAAGATTAAGAATATACATTGCCGTTTCCAAGGCTTATCCCCAGAACGAACTTGGCAAATCACTATAGCTCATCATGGACCTAACAATTTCTATAAGAGTTCGATTCCTCCTTTCTGCTATATCATTCTGCTGCGGCGTGCCAGGTGTAAACAACTGAGACTGAATTCCTACCTCCGTGAGGTAATCTCGAAATTCATGGGACATATACTCCCCACCACGATATAAATGAAGTGTCTTGATACTCTTACCATGATGCTTCTCCACATCTGCCCGAAACTCTTTGAACTAGCCAAAACATTCGCACTGCTGGCGCATTAGGTAAATGTATCCGTACCTAGAGTAGTCATCCGTGAACGTCATGAAATACTCATATCCCCCTCGTGCCTGGACCGTCATAGGTCCACATAAGTCAGAATGAATCAACTCTAATACGTCTTTAGCTCTATGACCTTTTACCTTAAAAGGTCTCTTGGTCATCTTACCCTCCAAGCAAGATTCGCAGGTTGCATAACTGTCAATATCTAATTAACCAAAAGGTCCATCATTGACCAACCTCTGAATCCTACTAAGGTTTATATGACCTAGCCTTAGATGCCAAAGATAGGTTTGATTTATTTCATAAGGTTTCTTCCTCTTATTAATGTTAGATTCTGAGCTATCTATCTCTATGTTTTGCGCAACTGGGGAGTTAGAGTTAACCACAAACAAATTGTCCGCCAATGAACCAGAACAAATAAGTTTTCAATTTCTTCTAATAACAGCACAGTCATCAGAAAAAATAAACTTATACTCGTTCTTCAAGAGTTTAGAAACTGAAATCAAGTTCTTTCTAAAACTCGGTACACAAAGACAATTAACTAACTCTAAACTAGAATTTTCGAAATTCAACTTAACTACTCCCACTGCTTCTACTGACACTCTTGTAGTGTCGCCCAAGTAGTTATCCAATTCGCCTTCTCTAAGCTTCTGGGTTACTTAGAACCCTTGCAAATAATTACAAACATGGTCAGTGGTATATGAATCCACACACCAAGTATCTGTGGGAATTGCCGCTAAACATGTCTCAGTAATTAAGGCATAATTTATCGTACGTATAAGCTTTGGACAATCCGCTTTCCAATGTCCCGTCTTATTTCACTTGAAGCACTTGTCTTTCGACCTCTTCTTTGCAATATCTGGCTTAGGCGCAATTTGTGCCTTTTTAGCTACTCCCTCGATCTTTCTCTTCTTCTTTCAAGCCTCAGGCTCAGAAGAAGATTCTAAAGCTTCGACTGCGACTAAAGCTCGCTTCTTCTCTTGAAGAAGACTTTTAGCCGCCATCAACTCTGCCAATAGCTCGGATGAACTCCACAACATCTTACTTATTTTGTAGTTCAACCGAATCCGCTCATAGCTTTGAGGCAAGCTCCGGAGGACAATATCAGCTTTGGTTTCACCAACGATTTTGCCTCCCACTACCTCAACCTTGAGGATGTTACTAATCATGTCAATGACACGATCTCTCACAGGAGCGCTCTCATCCCTAAGGACAATGTCCAAGTTATGTCTTCCATCGACATTATTAGTTCCAGTTAAATTATTGTTTTTCAAAATAGCAGCTAAAGGATTGAATGCCATATCGATTTAAACTGGAAAGTAAACCAACAATGTTTCAGTTATATATGCTAGAATTTTGAAAAAATTCTAATTAATTATTGACTTCCCTCAAAACAATAATCTTAAACCACCAACATCTCATCCACCGGGATTCTCGCAAGCCACACAGTGTGGACGTTTACGCTAACCCACATTCGTTTGAGAAGAACCAAGTTCATTAACTACAATATCTGACCAATGATCTTTTGATCAATATAGCTAATAGTCGGTGCTTTCAACCGTATAAGTAAGCAGCGTAACCTCGCGGGAGGAATACTGTAGATTATACACTAAGTGTGTGCCATTACGTGACTTCTGAGTTTGTTACCTCAGGATAGTACGCCTCAGATGGAGAGGGTGTCGCATTTCTCCTAGTTAAACTCACTCTAGTCATCTTACTCAGAAGTTCACAGTCTAGCGATCTCAGGACTGGACTCATCCGAATGGAGGAAGGCCCTAATGCCAACGCACAAGCCCACCCACATCGCATATGAACCCGTAATGGTGGCCATGGGGATATAACACAACCCGCTCCCACTTAGATTTCCAAATTGAGGGTTTTTCCGGTTTTAACATGCAATTAACTAACCTAAGTTATATGCAACCATAAAACCAGACATGCTTTAAATCATGCATCTAATATACAACATATAAATTAAAACGATAAATACGGGAAATAAATACGAAAAATAAATTTCCTGACTGTTATGGTTTTAATTGCTTCCATCCTTTGCCATGATCTCGTGTCCCGTCACGTCACTCGATGGAGAGAGTCTTGAATTTCAAAAAACAAAAACTGGAGAAAAAATGGGCCAAAAACAGCTTGAATGGCCCGAGCGGGCCTCCCTGGCCGCAGCCCACGCGCACAGCCCGCACGGGCAGTGTGTGCGGCCATGCGTGTGCGCGGCCTGCTCGCCCGGGCACCCGCGCTCACAGCCCTTACGGGCCATGCGCGTGGTCCAGCGCGCGCGACCCTGCGTGCCCAGCAGCAGCGCAACAGCTACTACTGCTGCTGCTGCCTGCTGCAGCCTTCCCCGGCCGGCGCGACTGCTGCCGGCGGTCGTTGCCGGTGTCTCCTCCTGTCGCCAATTCCTCATTCACTTTTTCCCACGCTATTTGGTCTTCTTGCAATTTGTTCTAGGTTTTCCTGGGTTTCTTCAAAAATCATGATAACCCAAAACCCACGAATCCAAGTCACCCACCATAACGCCTTCGATTACAAAACACAATTTTCCTACTACAAGGCATTCTAGGAAAATTAAAGAATCGAAATTACATAGAAAAAATCCTACTACAGATTTAATCAAATCCTACACGGCTTTCAACACGTGGTTATACTATTACAAACATTCATAATAAAATTAAATCTGGACATGTCCCGGAGTTTAATTAAAAACCATACAAACGTAACCATAATAGTCGGGATTCTAAACCACTTGCAAATAAAACCATGTAATAAATCGAACAAGCACAGAACCCCCTAAACCTGGCTCTGATACCAATTGAAAGATTTTGGTAGGATCTGGGTTTACACTAGCTCGATATATCACGCAAGAAAAATTTCTATTAAAGCGGAATCTTAGAAAAGTACCTTTGAAGCGTGAACTTGGTGATTCTCTTGTATGCCACAAGACTATAACTTCACATTGTGTGGGCAACGAACTAGAAGTTAATTGATCAGCTATCACCACAACTCCACCTGCTAGAAAAATCCAGCACCTCCGCACCAAGCACGTACTGCAAACGCACTGCCCGGAGAGAGAGAAAAAGTTGCTTGTAGCTGGTATACACCAAGGGCTTAAAAATTCGGCCACTAGGAAGAAAAACCAGCCACCAAAATTTCTTGAAAATTTGACTTGGAGAGAGAAACGTTTTCTCTCTATAGAATTTTCTCTCTAGAAATCATGTGGATTAATTATTGAATTGTGATTCTTGAATAACTGATCCCTTGTCTATTTATAGAGTTAAAAGAGAGACTCCAAGTTGGTTTAGGATTGGTCTTCCAACAGGGTTTCTATTTTTCTTCAATCTTGTTTTTGGACTGATACATATTCTGTTTCCTTTAATCCTGTTCCTGGACTGATACACTCCCAACTGTCACAGGGATTCACTTATCCCAATCCAGTTCCTGGGAATGAATCACTCCCAACTGACACAGGGATTCACTTATCCCAAACCAGTTCCTGGGATGATTCACAACCAACTGACACAAGGATTAATTAATTTCTATATTAATTAAATCTAACTTTGTCAACAACCCAGTACATAATTAATCGTACCACTAACGGATTAATTATGGCACTACCAACCTACACCAGAATTGCTTCCGGAACAACTTAATTAAATTATATTCATAATCTCCCCACATCAAAGATATAGTGCTCGTTAATTCATTAATTTACTGATAAATTAATTCATCAACTTCTTTAATTCCGAGACTAGTACCACTCGACCTTTTTACTATACCGGACATAAGTTCACTGGCCAGGTTTAGTATAATAAACATTTTGAGCTCATCTCGGGAGTACCATCACCCCGGATGCACCGGTACATGGTTTCCTTTCGACAAGCAGTAGCACACCAAGTAACTAAACACGCGCACCCAACCCACCGAGACTATTGGCCACATTTGACCTCACCCATTGGCAGATCAAAGTACACTATGTCTAATCCTCATGCCCACTCGAGTCTAGGGATCTAGAGATAGAATACAAGGATCGATTTGTCTATTAAATCAGTACAAGACAAATCATTCCTAAGAGTCAAGTTCAATATGCCCCGGGCATATCTATATGATTCAATTAGTTTAGACAAGCTAATTATCTGAATCACATAATAAGCTAGACTGACAGTTTGTCCAAAGTTGTCTCGGTTACGAACCTCATTTATATATTATGTCTTTCAATCAATGATGAGATCTACTGTGTCGTACCAGACACCTCACCATCTGGGAAACTGTACAATACAAGCATAGTTTATGTATTCTACTCCAACAATCTCGTATTAGGTGGTACTTGCACTGTATATGTTTACTCGTCTTGGGGGCTCGTGGTTCCTTCGAGTTTGCTACTGTACCATTGTTATCACAATATATCGTGATAAACTTCTGTAAACCACGAATCATATATAAGTCCAATAGGAAGTTCTTAAGCCATATTGCTTCTTTCGCTGCCACTGATGCGGTAACGTATTCAGCCTCCATGGTAGAGTTCGCCACGCATTTCTGTTTGACACTCTGCCAAACTATATATTCACCTCAAAGAGTAAACACATACCCTGAGGTAGACTTGCTCTTGTCCCTATTGCGTTGGAAATCTGAATCTGTGTAACCTCGGGGTACCAACTCTGGCGCCTGATAGACCAACACTTGGTCTCTCGTTCTGCGCAAATACTTGAGAATGCATTTTACTACTTCCCAATGAGCTTTCCTACTGCCGAAGTATAAGGAACTGCCTTCATAGCCTATATCTCCTCAACAGTCTTGGGAGACTGTTTATTATACAGATGCACTCCGTGTCTGAAAGGTATAAAACTTTTCCTGGACTTCTACATGTTTAAACGGGCAAGAATCGCATCTACGTATGAAGCTTAGGAGAGCATTAACGAACGTTTCCTACGATCTGGAATTATCTTGATCCTAATGATATGTACCACTTCCCTTAAGTTCATCATATCAAACTGCTTGAACAACCATGCCTTTACGTCTGATAACACTTTTTCGTTTTTTCCAATCAATAGAATGTCATATACATAAAGCACAAAAAACACCAGTAAGTTTCCATCACGTCTGTGGTACACACATTGCTCATCCGGACACTGAGTAAATCCATAGAACTGGATTACCTAATCAAAATGGATGTTCAAGATCTGGATGCCTGCTTAAGTCCATAAATGGACCTCTTAAGCCTGCAAAGCTTATGCTCTTGGCCTTTTTCAACGAATCCCTCTGGTTGCTGCATACAGATGGTTTCTTCAAGACTTCCGTTTAGGAAAGTTGTCTTGACATCCATCTGCCATATCTTATAATCTAAATGAGCAGCTATGGCCATGAGAATTCGGATAGACTTAAGCATGGGTACCGGGGAGAAGGTTTCCTCATAATCGATTCCTTTTTTTTGAGTATACCCCTTCGCCACCAGCCTAGCACTAAAGGTTTCCACCTTTCCGTCAGGTCCTCTCTTATGTTTGTAAACCCACTTGCATCCAATGGGCTTAAACCCATCAGGCAGGTCAAAAAACTCCCAGACTTGATTGTGGTCCATTGATCCTATTTCGAATATCATTGCCTTGCACCAAGATTCTGCATCTTTATCGCAGAGAGCCTCATTGTAGTTTACTAGGTCAGGTTCAGGCGCACCTGGGACTAGGTCTGAGGCCTCTCCCATGCCAATGAACCTGTCAGGCTGTCTTACAACCCTCCCACTACGACGAGGCACCACTTGTGTAGACGCATCATCTGTGATCTCTTGTGCAGTGTGTTGTGTATCTACTTGTGCTGGTGCATCAAGATTATTAGTTTGTCTCTTAAGCTCTTCTTGTACTATCTTACTCTTGGGCTTGTTATCTGGGATTTAGTTTTCCTCCAAAAATCTAGTATTGGTACTAACCACCACTTTTTGATCTTTAGGACTATAAAACAGACCACCTTTTGTTCCCCTAGGATATCCTACAAATAGCAGTAATTCAATTCTCGCATCTAACTTAGCCACATCTGCCTTAAGCAAATGTGCTGGGCAACCCCAAATTGTGAGATGTCTCAGACTAGGCTTTCGCCCGTTTCACAACTCTCCTGGGGTTGAAGGCACCGTTTTAGATGGCACAATATTAAGAATATATACCGCTATTTCTAAGGTATATCCCCAGAATGAACTCGGCGAATCACTATAGCTCATCATCGACCTAACCATTTTCATGAGAGTTCAATTCCTTCTTTCTGCTACACCGTTCTACTGTGGGGTGGCAGGTGCAGACAACTGAGACTTAATTCCGACCTCACAGAGGTATTCTTGAAATTCGTGAGAGTGTCTTGATACTCTTACCATGATGATTCTCCACATCTACCCGAAATTCTTTGAACTTTCCAAATCATTCCTATTTGTCACGTTCAATACGCCACGGGCATATCTATATGATTCAATTAGTTTAGACAAACCAATTATCAGAATCACATAATAACCCAAACTGACAATTTGTCCAAACCTGTCTCGGTTATGAACCTCATTTATATATTATGTCCTTTAACCATTGGTGTGATCTACTGTCTCACACAAGACACCACATCATCTAACTACATAATATAAATGCACAACTAAATTTAACCAAAACATTAATCGATATATTAACTGGGAAAAAGTACAATAGAAGCATAGCTTATGCATTCAACTCCAACAAACAGACCTTATAATCTTAGTCATTTACTGTACTAACAAGTCTTAAGGTTTAGTTATTTGCCCCTTTTTAATCTTTTCAATGAAAGCTAGTTTAATACCTTCTATCCAGTTCATGCATTGACTAGACCAGGTAACATTATGCTAATCACACAATAATAACGTTAATCCTTACTATGCATGGCCTAAAAATTGTAATGTGGTTAAAAGGGGTTTCAGGAATTTACCCACAATTTAGTTGAAAAGAGCTGAATCTAGGAGAGAAGACTCTAGACAGTGACTAGAGGGGGAGAACCAACAGCGGCGGAGGCAGTCCGATGGCAGCAGTCCGTTGGCGACGATCCAGAGTAACACCCTAGCCAAACAAATGAGGAATTACTTGGTGGGTTTTGTTATAAATGTTATGGGGAGTATTTTTGTTGTTAAGAACTGACCAAATGCATGGTTGGAAAGGCCAGAATCAGTGACAAATTACGGGTGGTGTCGGGTGGTCAAGGAGAGAGAAAATTAGGGATAAGGGATTTTAAGGTATGGGATTTATAGTTCTTAAGGAGAGGAATCTCGCCGGTGTTTTGCATGCTCATATTGGCATTGAGAAAAGGCAGAATCGACGATGGCTTGTGGCGGGCGGCAAAGGAGCTTGGCAGAGAAGAAAAAAAGGAAAAAAAAGAAAACGAATAAGAAAGAAAAGAAAAGCGAAAGAAAGTTTGACCGGCTGGGAAAGGAAGAAAAACGGGAAAGTGAAGCTTGTTTAGGAAATTTACAACTTAAGTCTCTAAATTTTTAAGCTCATCTAATTTCGTCTCAAAGTCCATAATTTCTTCAACTAACCTATTTTTACAACCTGTTGGCATAACTACTCTAATCCTTTAAATTAAATTAATCCTCACAAAAAATATAATATGTATTTTATGCCCACATATTCTATTTAACTATTTGTCTAACCTATAACTATTTAAAAACTGATTTATTTTATTACCCTGAAAGTTTAAACCACAAAAATCTCATAATCGTAATACCCCTGCTTGGCTGGGGTATTACATGAAAACTTATGAATTGTATGTCTTGAATAGCTAATCCCTTGTCTATATATAGAGTTACGAGAGAGACCCCAAGTTGGTTTAGGATTGGCCTTCCTAATGGGTTTCTATTTCCATCAATCCTGTTCCTGGACTGATACACATCTAACTGATACAGGGATTCACTTATCCCAATCCAGCTCCTAGTATGATTCACAACCAACTGATACAGGGATTCACTTATCCCCGATTCAGTTCCTGGTATGATTCACAACCAAATGACACAATGATTAATTAATTACTTAATTAATTAAATCTACCTTTGTCAATAACCCAATACATAATTAATCGTACCACTAACAGATTAATTATGGCACTACCATCCTACAGCTGAATTGCTTCCGGAACAACTTAATTAATTTATTCATAATCTCTCCACATCAAAGATATAGTGCTCGTTAATTTATTAATTTACTGATAAATTAATTAATTAAGTTCTTCAATCCGCGACTAGTACCACTCGACCTTTTTACGATATTGGACATAAGTCCACTAGCTGGATTTAGTATAATAAACATAATGAGCTTATCTTGGGAGCACCATCTCCCCAGACGCACCGGTACATGGTTTCATTTCGACAAGTAGCAACACACCAACAAACTAAACACGCGCACCAATCTACCGAGACTATTGGCCATAATTGACCTCACCCATTGGCAGATCAAAGTACATTATATCTAATCCTCGTGCCAACTTAAGTCTAGGGATCAAGAGATAGAATACTAAGAACGATTTGTATATTAAATCAGTACAAGACAAATAATTCTAAATGGCCAAGTTCAATACGCCCCAGACATATCTATATGATTTAATCAGTTTAGACAAACCAATTATCCGAATCACATAATAACCTAAACCGATAGTTTGTCCCAAGCTGTCTCGATTACGAACCTCATTTATATATTATATATTTTAACCAATGATGAGATCTATTGTGTCACCCAAGACTCCTCATCATCTAACTACATAATATAAATGGACAAATAATGCACAACTAAATCTAACCAAAACATTAATCGATATATTAACTGGGAAAAAGTACAATACAAGCATAGCTTATGGATTTAATTCCAACAAATAGACCTTATAATCTTAGTCATTTACTGTACTAACAAGTCTTAAGGTTTAGTTATTTGCCTCTTTTTAATCTTATCAATGAAAGCTAGGTTAATACCTTCTATCCAGTTCATGCATTGACTAGACCAGGTAACATTATGCTAATCACACAATAATAACATTAATCCGTACCATACATGGCCTAAATATTGTAATATGGTTAAAAGGGGTTTTAGTAATTTACCCACAATTTAGTTGAAAATAGCTAAATCTAGGAAAGAGTACTCTAGCCAGGGACTAGAGGGTGAGAACAAACTGCGACGGCGGCAGTCCGACGGCAGTAGTCTGTTGGCGACGATACTAAGTAACACCCCTTCCAGAAAAATAAGGAATTACTTGGAGGGTTTTATTCAAAATGGTATGGGGAGCATTTTTGTTGTTAAGAACTGACCAAATGCATGGCTGGAAAGGCCAGAATCAGCGACAAATTGTAGGTGGTGTCGGGTGGTCGTGGAGAGAGAAAATCAGGGAAAATGGATTTTAAGGTATGGGATTTATAGTTCTTGAGGAGAGGAATCTCGCGGGTGTTTTGCATGCTCATATCGGCATCGAGAAAAAGGCAGAATCGATGATGGCTTGTGCCTGGTGGCAGAGGAGCTCGGCAGAGAAGAAAAAGGGGAGAAAGAAAAGGAAAAAGAAAGAAAATAAAAGGGAAAGAAATTTTGACCGGCTAGGAAAGGAAAGAAATACGGGAAATGGAGCTTGTTTAGGAAATTTTCAACTTAAGTCCCTAAGTTTTTAAGCTCATCTAATTTCGTCTCAAAGTCCCTAATTTCTTCAATTAAGCCATTTTTACAACCTTTTGGCATAACTACTTTAATCTTGTAAATTTAATTAATCCCCACAACAAATATTATACGTATTTTATGCGCACATATTCTATTTAACTATTTGTCTAAGCTATATCTATTTAAAACCTGATTTATTTTATTACCCTGAAAGTTTAAACCCCTAAAATCTCATAATCGTAATACATGTGCTTGGCTGGGGTATTACATGAAAAATTATGAATTGTATGTCTTGAATAGCTAATCCCTTGTCTATATATAGAGTTACAAGAGAGACCCCAAGTTAGTTTAGGATTGGCCTTCCTACTGGGTTTCTGTGTCCTTCAATCATGTTTCTGGACTGATACACATCCAATTAATACAGGGATTCACTTATCCCAATGCAGTTTCTGGTATATACAGGGATTCACTTATCCCCAATCCAGTTCCTGGTATGATTCCCAACCAAATGACACAATGATTAATTAATTAAATCTACCTCTGTCAACAACCCAATACATAATTATTCGTACCACTAACAGATTAATTATGGCACTATCATCCTACACATGAATTGCTTCCAGAACAAATTAATTAATTTATTCATAATCTCCCCACATCAAAGATATAGTGCTCGTTAATTTATTAATTTACTGATAAATTAATTAATTAACTTCTTTAATTTTGAGACTAGTACCACTCGACCTTTTTATTATACCAGACATAAGTCCACCAGCTGGGTTTAGTATAATAAACATAATAAGCTCATCTCGGGAGCACCATCACCCGGACACACCGGTACATGGTTTCTTTTTGACAAGTAGCAGCACACCAAGAAACTAAACATGCTCACCAAGCTACCGAGACTATTGGCCACAATAGACCCCATTGGTAGATCAAAGTACATTATATCTAATCTTCATGCCCGTTCAAGTCTAGGGATTAAGAGATAGAATACTAACAATGATTTGTCTATTAAATAAGTACAAGACAAATAATTTTAAATGGTCAAGTTCAATACGTCGCAGACATATGAATATGATTTAATCAGTTTAGACAAACCAATTATCTGAATCACATAATAACCTAAATCGACTGTTTGTCCAAAGTTATCTCGGTTACCAAACTCATTTATATATTATGTCTTTTAACCAATGATGAGAGCTACTGTATCACACAAGACACCTCATCATCTAACTACATATTATAAATGGACAAATAATGCACAACAAAATATAACCAAAACATTAATCGATATATTAACTGGGAAAATGTACAATACAAACATAGCTTATGTATTCAACTCCAACAAATAGATGCTCATAACTGAGACAGTTGGGACGTACTTTCTGTTTTGGTTAATATATAATTTATAAATTAGTTTGTCTAGACTAATTAAATCATACGGATGTGCCCGGGGCATATAGAGCAAGACCTATTTAGGATTGAATTAACTTGTACTGATCTTCGTAGTTAATTTGAACCTTATATTCTAATCTCTTAATTTCCAAGCCGAGAGGGCGCATGAGAGTTAGACATAGTGTACTTTGATTTGCCAAAGGGTGCAGTCAATTGAGGCCTAGATCTCAATAAGTTAGGTATACATGTTTGACTTCTTAGTGTGCCGTTGCTTGTCGAAGGGAATCCATATATCGGTTCGTCCCGGTTGATGTGCTCCCGATATGAGCTCGTAAGGATTGTTATACTATACCCGGCCGGTGGACTTATGTCGGGTAGAATAATAGTCGAGTAGTACCAGTCTCAGAGAGCAAGAATTCGATGAATTAATTTGTCAGTAAATTGATGAATTGATGAGCACTATATCTTTGATGTGGGGAGATAGAAGAATTATGAAAGTGTGCGCGAAGTAGTTTAATTTTGGAGCGGTAGGTCTATAATTGATTCATTAGTGGTATGATTAATTATGTGTTGGACTAATTGGAAAATTGGATTAAATAAAATTCACCATTGGGTTAATTATATATTTAATTGAAAAGTGGATTATGAAATAATTGTCAGGGTCGATTAATATTTAATTTATGAAGTGGGTCAAAGAATTAATCACTGGGCAAATTGGTATTGATTAGTCTAGTGAGGACTAAGAAAGTCAATTAAAGTCCAACAATAAGGCCCAACTCAGAAGCCCATTAGGTCTCCTTTGGAACTCCCTATAAATAGAATGTCTTACACCTTAAGAAATCATAAGTGTGGCTTGCAAGACAAAGTTCTTGTCTTTAGAGAGAAGGGGTTAGAGAGGGGATCGAAGAATTAAAAATCGAATCCCACTCGAAGTCATCCTAGAATTCTCTTTCATAGAATTTTCTCTGCCCAAAGAATCTGCCTTTATTCTTTTTTTTTTGGTGGCTAGTGTCGCTGGTTTTGCGCAGCTCTAGCGCGACGGTCCGTCGATCTTCAAGGCAGTCCGACAGCTTTTCTGTTGTGGGTTTTTGGCGAAGCTTGGTGCGTAGATCCACCTTTTTGGTTTGTTGATCATGGTCGCTCGCTTTGGTTTTTCTCAACAGTTGGTTGGACTTCAGGCGACTTTTGAGGTAGCCCAACAGTTTTGTGGCGATTCAGTTTTTTGGGCTATTTTGAGATTGTTCCTGAAAGATTATCTGCCCAGGCCCAGTCAGAAATTAACTTTTGTGCTATGCATTCCAGAATCGAAACTCTTGACCAGGCCTAGACTCTAGCACAATCGCTATTTCAATCCTTTCTTGAAATAACAATGCGCAGGATCTTGGCTTATAGTTGTTCTATTTGTCACGCAACAAATAACATCTAACTAAAGCAGAAGTTTAGAAATACCTCTTGAAGCGTGTACTTAGGTGATCGCTTGTATGACTCAATATAGGCTCGAACATTGTGTGGGAAATGAACCAACGAATCAACGATCAGCAATCCAACACAATTGAGTCGCCAGAAAAATCCAGCAATCTTCTCGCCTATGCTAGTAGCTCATGTGCCAGCGTGTACTTAGGTGATCGCTTGGTGTACTCCACGTGCTGCCACCTTAGTTCACACGTGCCACAAGCTGACGAGGAAGAAAAATCCAAACACCGGTGCTTCATCTCGGGAACTGGGCAGCTGCAAAGTGCAAGAACAATCAAATTTTGAGAGATAAAAATTAATTCTCTCTCTAGGATCTTCTCTCGCTAGTTTTCCTGTCTTGAAAACTTATAAATTGTGTATATAGAATTGCTAATCTCTTGTCTGTTTATGGAGTTAGAAGAGAGACCCCAAGTTGGTTTAGGATTAGCCTTCCTACTGGGTTTAGTAATTAATTAGTTTCCAAATCCAATTTGGTAACAAATCTAATAGGATTTCCTAATCCAATTACATTTCCTAATCTTTAGGATTTCCTAATTCTAATTAAAACTTAAGATTTAATTAATTAATTAAATAATTCTATTTCGTTAATTACTTAATTAACCCTTAGGAATAATTAATTAATAAATCAATTCTACTTAATCAATTAACCCACTACAAAATTAATCGT
Source organism: Knoxia roxburghii (assembly GCA_030378225.1). Lineage (NCBI taxonomy): Eukaryota > Viridiplantae > Streptophyta > Magnoliopsida > Gentianales > Rubiaceae > Knoxia > Knoxia roxburghii. The sequence continues at coordinate 33,563,730 of CM059415.1, read as the reverse complement.
ACCACTAAAGGACTAATTTTGGCGCACTACAGTCCTACACCAAAATTGCTTCCGGAATAACTAAATTAATTATTCTTTAATCTCCACACATCAAAGTTATAGTGCTCGTTAATTTATTAATTTATTGATAAATTAATTAATTAACTTCTTATAATATGAGATTAGTACCACTCGACCGTTTTACTATACCGGACATAAGTCCACTGGCCGGGTTTAGTATAATAAACAGAACGAGCTTATCTCGGGAGCAACATCACCCCGGACGCACCGGTACATGGTTTCTTTTTGACAAGCAGTAGCACACCAAACAACTAAACACGCACACCCAACCTACAGAGACTATTGGCCACAAATGACCTCACCTTTGGCAGATCAAAGTACACTATGTCTAATCCTCATACCCGCTCAAGTATGGGGACTAAGAGATAGAATACAAGGAATGAATAGTCTATTAAATCACTATAAGACAATTCACCCTAAATGGTCAAGTTCAATATGCCCCGAGCATATCTATATGATTTAATTAGTTTAGACAAACCAATTTTTCAAATCACATAATAACCTAAATCGACAGTGTGTCCAAAACTATATCGGTCACGAACCCCATTTAAATAATGTCTTTTAACCAATGATGAGATCTACTGTCACACTAGACAGCTCATCATCTAATTACATAATATATATAGACGACATATGCACAACATATAAACTAAAACATTCAATCAATATATTAACTGAGAAATTGTATAATACAAGCATAGCTTTAGTATTCAAACCTAAAAGTTCTGGGCAAGCTCCTTTGTGATTTTTATTGGGTTTTGTGAGTAGTACCCGGTAGATAATCGCCCACACAATTTCTAGGTTTTCTTGGAGGCATCCAAAGGATTTCTTTTGGATTTCACAATAGAAGCTTGGACCTTTTGGTTTTTTTATTTGCCTCGATGACACACTTCAAATGTATAATCTTTATGTTCCACTTTCAATTAAAGATTTAATTTTTAGCTTGTCGTTTAATAGATCTAACAAGTATAAGTCTAGATCCGCTTATGGGAAATGATATTAGAGTTTGGGCTCGATTGAAAGTCTCTGATTCTTGAATTCATAGCACGAAAATGAGATTTTTGATTTGGTCAGAACCGGAACTGATGGTATAATCATTTAAGACTTTCTTCACATCATGCCAAGACTGAACATAGTTTATTATTGCTAAGATATCATCACATAAGATCTCCCTAAAAGATTTTGCCTCTTGCTCAATCATGAGTCTCATAGAACAAGAACTAATAATGGTATAATCATTTAAGACTTTCAAAAAGCAGTTTTATTCAGATTAACTCAAGAGTTTACAGAATAAGTATTAGTTTAGGTATTTTCACTTGCGACTTTCCTATTCTGTAGAGCTCTTTGGGTTTAGTAGAGTACTAGATATTGGAGTATTGTCAATCAAGACTTCCCAAAGCCGTGCCACTAAGCATTGAGATTTACAGTGTATATTGGCACTAAGGTATTATCACTGAAGATTTCCCTACAAGCATGTAACGTTGCTAGTCTCCAGATAACACATGATCTTTGGTTTCTATAGTGTTATTCGTTAAGATTTCCTTACCAGAATTCTAATCCAGTGTTATCACAGACCCTTTTAAGTTGTATGATGTTACCATCACAAGGATTTCTATGACATCATTGCATCACTCTTTACTACACTATTTTCAAACTGAAAAACCTACATTTCAACACTTTCCATAAATAAAATTATTGAGGGCTCACGTACAATTGATGCTCAACAGGTTCGATGGCCATATATTTTGTACATCAGCCACTAGAGAGGTTTAAGCGTGCAGTTTGATGATATCAATTCCACTTTAGCACATCTTGTAAATGAGGTTTTTGTTGGAGTTGAATACATAAGCTATGCTTGTGTTGTACTTTTTCCCAGTTAATATATCGATTTATATTTTGGTTCTATTTTGTTCTGCATTATTTGTCCAATTAATTATGTAGTTAGATGATGAGGTGTCTTGTGTTGAAAGAATTTTGCCACATGAGATCTGGGTTTGCACTTGCTCGATTTACCACGCAACAAAAATTTCTAATTAAAGCGGAACCTTAGAAAAATACCTTTGAAACGTGCACCTGGTTATTCTCTTGTATGCCTCAAGACTATGACTTCACGTTGTGTGGGCAACGAACTAGAAGCCAATTTATCAACCAATCACCACAATCCACCTGCTAGAAAACTCTAGCTTCGTAGCACCTGGCACGTACTATAAATGCACCGCCCGCAGAGAGAGAAAGCTACGCGCAGCTGGTATAAACCAAGGCCAAAATTTCAGCCACTAGAAACCCAAAAACCAGCCGCACACTTTCTTGAAAATTCAACTTGGAGAGCGAAACGTTTTCTCTCTCTAGAATTTTCTCTCTCTAGATTCTTGAATTATGAATCTATTGAATTGTGTTATCTTGAATGGCTAATCCCTTGTCTATTTATAGAGTTACAAGAGAGACTCCAAGTTGGTTTAGGATTGGCCTCCTAATGGGTTTAGGTAATGAATTAGTTTCCAAATCCAATTAGGCAACCAATCAGATAGGATAAAACAAATCCTACTAGATTCCTAATCTCTAGGATTTCCTAATTCCAAATGAAACTTAAGACTTAATTAATTAATTAATTAATTCCACTTTGTTAATTACTTAATTAATCCTTAGGAATTAATTAAATAATTCCACTTTGTTAATTACTGAATTAACCCTTAGAAATAATTAACCAATTAATTAATTAAATCTACCTATTCAATTAACCCATTACAAAATTAATCGTACCACTAACGGATTAATTTTGGCACTACCATCCTACACCAGAATTGCTTCTGGAACAACTTAATTAAATTATGTTCATTAATCTCCCCACATCAAAGATATAGCGCTCGTTAATTATAAATTAATTTACTGATAAATTAATTAATTAACTTCTTTAATTCCGAGACAAGTACCACTCGGCCTTTTTACTATGTCGGACATAAGTCCACCGACCGGATTTAGTATAATAAACATTTCGAGCTCATCTCAGGAGCACCATCACCCCGAACGCACCGGTACATGGTTTCCTTTCGACAAGCAGTAGCACACCAAGTAACTAGACACGCGCACCCAACCCACCGAGACTATTGGCCACATTTGACCTTACCCATTGGCAGATCAAAGTACACTATGTTTAATCCTCATGCCCACTCGAGTCTAGGGATTAAGAGATAGAATACAAGGATCGATGTGTCTATTAAATCAGTACAAGACAAATCATTCCTAAAGGTCAAGTTCAATATGCCCCGGGCATATCTATATGATTTAATTAGTTTAGACAAACCAATTATTCGAATCACATAATAACCTAAACCGACAGTTTATCCAAAGCTGTCTCAGTTACGAACCTCATTTATATATTATGTCTTTCAACCAATGATGAGATCTATTGTGTCGCACCAGACACCTCATCATCTACTTACATAATATAAATGGACAATTAATGCACAACAAGATATGACTGAAACACGAATCGATATATTAATCTGGGAAACTGTACAATACAAGCATAGCTTATGTATTCTACTCCAACAATCTCCCACTAATACTTAAGCTGTGCTTTAAGTATATAACTACATACAATTCCTATACAATCTGCAGCTATCTATCTAGAAAAACTATCAAGGCTCTCTTAAGCATCTGATCCCCTTGCCCTTCACGTGAGCCTCAAAGACTTTTCAAGTCAATGTTTTCGTGAATGGATCTCCAAGGTTATCCTCTGATGCTATCTTAGCCATGATCACGTCTACCCTCTTTACGATGTCTCGTTTCAGGTGGTACTTGCGCTGTATATGTTTACTCGCCTTGTGGGCTCGTGGTTCCTTCGAGTTTGCTACTGCACCATTGTTATCACAATATACCGTGATATACTACTGCAAACCAGGAATCACATCTAAGTCCACTAGGATGTTCTTGAGCCATACTGTTTCTTTCGCTGCCTCTGATGCAGCAACGTAATTAGCCTCCATGGTAGAGTCCGCCATGCATTTCTGCTTGACACTCTGCCAAACTATGGCTCCACCTCCTAGAGTAAACACATACCCTGAGGTAGACTTGCTCTTGTCCCTGTCGCCTTGGAAATCTGAATCTGTGTAACCTTGGGGTACCAGCTCAGACGCCTGATAGACCAGAACTTGGTCTCTCGTTCTGTGCAAATACTTGAGAATGCATTTTACTGCCTCCCAATGAGCTTTCCTGGGGTTACTCTGATATCTGCTCACTATGCCAACAGCATAACATATATCAGGCCTCGTACACAACATGTCATACATGAGACTTCCTACTGCCGAAGCATACGAAACTATCTTCATGGCCTTTATCTCCTCAAAAATCTTAGGAGACTGTTCCTTAGATAGATGCACTCCATGTCTGAATGGTAGAAAACCTTTCTTGGAGTTCTGCATGTTAAAACTGGCCAGAACCGTATCTACGTATGAAGGTTGGGAGAGCGTTAGCGAACGTTTCTTACGATCTCGAATAATCTTGATCCCAATGATATGTCCCGCTTCCCCTAAGTCCTTCATATCAAATTGCTTGGACAGTCATGCCTTTAAATCTGATAACACTTTCTTGTTGTTGCCAATCAATAGAATGTCATCTACTTAAAGTACAAGAAACACCACTGAGTTTCCATCATGTCTGCGATATACACATTGCTCATCCGGACACTGAGTAAATCCAAAGGACTGGATTACCTCATCAAACCGGATGTTCCAAGATCTGGATACCTGCTTAAGTCCATAAATAGACCTCTTAAGCCTGCAAACCTTATGCTCTTGGCCTTTTTCAATGAATCCCTCTGGTTGCTGCATATAGATGGTTTCCTCAAGACTTCCGTTTAGGAGAGCTGTCTTGACATCCATATGCAAAATCTCATAATCCATATGAGCAGCTATGGCCAAGAGAACCCGGATCGACTTAAACATGGCTACCGGGGAGAAGGTTTCCTCATAATCGATTCTCTCTTTCTGAGTATACCCCTTCGCCACCAGCCTAGCTTTAAAGGTTTCCACCTTCCCGTCAGGCTCTCTCTTACGTTTGTAGACCCACTTGCATCCAATGGGCTTAAAACCATCAGGCAGGTCCACAAGCTCCCAGACTTGATTATGGTCCATTGACCCCATCTCGGATATCATTGCCTTACGCCAAGATTCTGCATCTTTATCTCAAAGTGCCTCATTGTAGTTAATCGGGTTAGGTTCAGGCGCACCTGGGACTAGGTCTGAGACCTCTCCCATGCTAACGAACCTATCAGGCTGTCTCACAACCCTCCCACTACAACGAGGTACCACATGTGTAGGCGCATCATCTGTGATCTCACGTGCAGCCACGCGTGGCGGCGCGTGGCTGCTCCGCCCTGGGCACGGCAGCTACTACTGTTGTGCCTTTGGTGCGGCAGCTGCTGCTAGCCACCAGGCGGGCGTGACTTGCTGCCTGCGGTCGTTGCCGGCGTCACCTCCTGCCGCCAACTCCTCATTCGCTTTTCCCACGCTATTTGGTCTTCTTGCAATTTGTTATGGGTTTTCCTGGGTTTCTTCAAATTCATGATAACCCAAAACCCACTAATCCAAGTCGCCCACCATAACGCCTTCGATTACATAAAAAAAAAATTTTCCTACTACAAGGCATTCTAGGAAAATTAAATAATTGAAACTACATAGAAAAAATCCTACTACAGATTTAATCTAATCCTACACGACTTCCAGCACGTGGTTATACTATTACAAATATTCATAATAAAATTAAATCCGGACAAGTCCCGGAGTTTAATTAAAACCCATACAAACGTAACCATAATAGTCGGGATTCTAAACCACCTGCAAATAAAACCATGTAATAAATCGAACAAGTACCAAAACCCCCTAAACCAGGCTCTGATACAAATTGAAAGAATTTTGCCACATCGGATCAGGGTTTGCACTTACTCGATTTACCACGCAAAAAAAATTTCTATTTAAAGCGGAACCTTAGAAAAATACCTTTGAAGCGTGCACCTGGTGATTCTCTTGTATGCCTCAAGAATATGACTTCACGTTGTGTGGGTAATGAACTAGAAGCCAATTGATCAACCAATCACCACAATCCACCTGCTAGAAAACTCTAGCTTCGCAGCACCTGGCACGTACTATAATAGTACAGAGCCTGGTTTTTGGGTTTTGTGTTTGTTCAATTTATTACATGGTTTTATTTGCAAGTGGTTAAGAAATCCCGACTATTATGGTTACATTTGTATGGGTTTTAATAAGCCCTGTGACATGTCCAGATTTAATTTTAATATGAATGTTTGTAATAGTACAACCACGTGCTGGAAGTCGTGTAGGATTAGATTAAATTTGTAGTATGATTTTTTCTATGTAATTTTGATTCTTTAAATTTCCTAGAATGCCTTATAGTAGGAGAATTAATTTTTGTAATCAAAGGCGTTAAGATGGGCAACTTGAATTCGTCAGTTTTGGGTTATTGTTAATTCGTAGGAACCCAGTAAAAACCAGAATAAATTGTAAGAAGACCAAATAGAGTAGAAGAAGCGAATGAGGGATTGGTGGCAGGAGGCGGCACTGGCTACGACTCACCAGCAAGAGCTGCCGCTGGTAACCGCCGATAGCAGAACCACTGCTGCAGCAGCAGGCGCAGCAGTTGCTGCGCGCAACAACTGATGAGTGCTGCTGGGCCGCGCGCGTGGCACGCCTTGTGCGTGCTGCGCGTGCGGCCCGTTTGGGTCGCGTTATGGCCTGTTTTTTCTCTAGATTTCATTTTTTGAAGTTCAAGACTCATTCCATCGAGTTACATTGCGGGACACGAGATCAAGGCAGAAGATGGATGCGATTGAAACCATAATAGTTAGGAAATTTAATTTTCGCTTTTATTTGCCGTATTTATTATTTTAATTTTTATGCTTTAATTTTTATGTTGTATTTTAGATGCATGATTTTAAAGCATGTTGGTTTTATGGTTACATATAACTTAGGGTTAGTTAATTGTATGTTAAAACTGGAAAAAACCCTCATTTTGGAAATCTAAGTGGGTGTGGGTTGGTTTAATATTCCCACAGCCGCCATTACGAGTTCATATGTGATGTGGGTGGACTTGCGCATTGGCATTGGGGCCTTCCTCTATTCGGATGAGTCCAACCATGAGATCGCTAGATTATGAATTTCTGAGTAAGATGACTAGAGTAAGTTTAACTAGGAGAAATGTGACACCCTCTCATTTCGAGGCACACTATCCTGAGGTAACAAGCTCAGAAGTCACGTAATGGCACACACTTAGTGTACGATCTACAGTATTCCTCCCATCGAGGTTACGCTGCTTGTTTATATGACTGAAAGCACCGACTATTAGCTACATTGATCAATAGATCATTTGGACAGATAGTGTAGTTAATAAACTTGGTTCTTCTCAAATGAATGTGGGTTAGCGTAAACATCTACACAATCGTGGCTTGTGAGAATCCTGGTGAATGAGATGTTGGTGGATTAAAATTATTGTTTTGAGGGAAGTCAATAATTTTTTAGAATTTTGTCATGTTCAAAGATAACTAAAACATTGTCTATTTAATTTACAGTTTTTGATATGACATTCAACCCCTTTGCTACTATATTGAAAGGCAATAAGTTAACCGACCTACTTATGTCGATTGGAGTTGTAAGTTGGACATTGTCCTTATGGCTCAGAGCACTCCTGTGAGAGATCGTGTCATTGATGTGATTAGTAACATCAACAAGGTTGAGGTAGTGAGAGGCGAAATTGTTGGTGAAACCAAAGTCGATATTTTTCTCCGGAGCTTGCCACAAAGCTATGATAAGATTTGGTTGAGCAATTCGTGCGTCTAAGCCAAATATTGCAAAGAAGAAATCGAAAGACAAGTGCTTCAAGTGCAATAAGATGGGTCATTGGAGATTGGATTGTTCAAAGCATAAACGTACGATAGTTTCTGCCTTAATTATTGAGACATGTTTAGCGGCGATTCCCACAGATATTTGATGTGTGGATTCAGGTGCCACTGACCATGTTTGTAATTTTTTGCAAGGGTTCCAAGTAACCCGAAAGCTTAGAGAAGACGAATTGGATATCTACTTGGGTAACACTACAAGAGTGTCAGTAGAAGCAGTGGGAGTAGTTACTCTGAATTTTGAGAATTCTAGATTAGAATTATTTAATTGTCTTTATGTACCGAGTTTTATAAAGAACCTTATTTCGGTTTCTAAACTCTTAAAGAATGGTTATAAGTTCATTTTTTCTGATGATTCTGTATTTATTAGAAGAAATGAAAAACATATTTGTTCTGGTTCATTGGCTGACAATTTGTTTGTGGTTAATTCTAACTCCCCTGTTGTGCAAAACATAGAAATAGATAGCTCTTTATCTAACATTAATAAGAGGAAGAAACCTTCTGAAATGAATCAAACCTATCTTTGGCATCTCAGGCTAGGTCATATAAACCTTAGTAGGATTTATAGGTTGGTTAATGATTGACCTTTAGGTTCATTAGAGATTGACAGTTATTCAACCTGCGAATCTTGCTTGGAAGGTAAAATGACCAAGAGACCTTTTATGGCAAAAAGTTATAGAGCCAAAGAAGTACTAGAGTTAATTCATTCTGACTTGTGTAGACCAATGTCAGTCTAAGCACGAGATGGGTTTGAGTATTTCGTGACATTCATGGATGACTACTCAAGGTACAGGTATATTTACCTAATGCGTCACAAGTTTGAATGCTTTGGCAAATTCAAAGAGTTTCGGGCAGATGTGGAGAAACATCATGGTAAGAGTACCAAGACACTGTGATTAGATCATGGTGGGGAGTACCTACCACACGAATTTTGAGAATACCTCATTGAGGTAGGAATTCAGTCTCAGTTGTCTGCACCTGGCAAGCCACAGCAGAACGGTGTAGCAGAAAAAAGGAATCGAACTCTCATGGAAATGGTTACGTCGATGATGAGCTATAGTGATTTGCTGAGTTTATTCTGAGGATATGCCTTAGAAACAACGGTGTATATTCTTAATCTTGTACCATCTAAAACCATGCCTTTAACCCCAGTAGAGTTGTGGAATGGGCGAAATTCTAGTCTAAAACATCTCAGAATTTGGGGTTACCCAACACATTTGCTTAAGGCAGATGCAGCTAATTTAGATGTGAGAACTGAATTAATGCTGTTTGTAGGATATCCTAGGGGAACGAAAGGCGGTTTGTTCTATAGTCCTAAAGATCAGAAGGTGGTGGTTAGTACCAACGCTAGATTTTTGGAGGAATATTATATCCTAGATCACAAGCCCAAGGGTAAGATTGTACTAGAAGAGCTTAGGAGTCAAACTAATAATCCTGATGCACCAGCACAAGTAGATACAACACACACTGCACAAGAGATCACAGATGATGCGCCTACATAGGTGGCGCCTCATCGTAGTGGGAGGGTTGTAAGACAGTCTGACAGGTTTATTGGTGTGGGAGAGGTATCAGACCTAGTCCCAGGCGCGCTTGAACCTGACCCAGTAAACTACAATGAGGCTCTCCGAGCAGAATCTTGGCATAAAGCAATAATATCTGAGATGGGGTCAATGGACCACAATCAAGTCTGGGAGCTTGTGGACCTGCCTGATGGGTTTAAGCCCATTGGATGCAAGTGGGTCTACAAACATAAGAGAGGATCTGATAAAAAGGTGGAAACCTTTAAAGCTAGGCTGGTGGCAAAGGGGTACACTCAGAAAGAGAGAATTGATTCTAAGGAAACCTTCTTCCCGGTACCCATTCTTAAGTCGATCTGGATTCTCTTGGCCATAGCTGGTCATTTAGATTATGAGATATGGCAGATGGATGTCAAGACAGTTTTCCTAAATGGTAGTCTTGAGGAAACCATCTTCACGTAGCAACCAGAGGGATTCGTTGAAAAAGGCCAAGAGCATAAGGTTTGCTGGCTTAAGAGGTCCATTTACGGACTCAAGCAGGCATCCAGATCTTGGAACATACGGTTTGATAAGGTAATCCAGTTCTACAGATTTACTCAGTGTCTGGATGAGCAATGTTTGTACCGCAGACTTGATGGAAACTCAGTGGTGTTTCTTGTGCTTTACGTAGATGACATTTTATTGATTAGCAACAACAAGAAAGTGTTATCAGACATAAATCCATAGTTGTCCAAGCAGTTTGATATGAAGGACTTAGGGGAAGCGGGACATATCCTTGGGATCAAGATAATTTGAGATCGTAGAAAATGTTCGTTAACACTCTCTCAAGCTTCATACATAGATACAATTCTGGCCCGTTTTAACATGCAGAACTCTAAGAAAGGTTTTTCTACCTTTCAGACACAGAGTGCATCTGTCTAAGGAACAGTCTCCTAAGACTGTTGAGGAGATAGAGGCCATGAAGATAGTTCCTTATGCTTTTGCAATAGGAAGTCTCATGTAAGCCATGTTATGTACGAGACATGATATCCGTTATGCCGTTGCCATTGTAAGCAGATACTAGAGTAACCCTGGAAAAGCTCATTGGGAGACAGTAAAATGCATTCTCAAGTATTTGCGTAGAACGAGAGACCAAGTGTTGGTCTAGCAGGCCCCTGAGCTGGTACCCCGAGGTTTCACAGATTCAGATTTTTAATGCGATAGGGACAAGAGCAAGTCTACCTCTGGTATGTGTTTACTTTAGGAGGTGGAGCCATAGTTTGGTCGAGTGTCAAGCAGAAATGCATGGCGGAATCTACCATGAATGCTGAATACGTTGCTGCATCTGAGGCAGTGAAAGAAGCAGTGTGGCTCAAGAACTTCCTAGTGGACTTAGATGTGATTCCTGGTTTGCAGAAGTCTATCACAGTGTATTTTGATAACAATGGTGCAGTAGCAAACTCGAAGGAACCACGAGCCCACAAGGTGAGTAAACATATACAGCACAAGTACCACCTGATACGAGACATCGTAAAGAGGGAAGACATGATTGTGGCTAAGATAGCATAAGAGGATAACCTTGCAGATCCATTTACGAAGACATTGACTTCAAAAGTCTTTGAGGCTCACGTAGAGAGCATGGGTATCAGATACATAGGAGAGCCATGATATTTTTTCTAGATATATAGTAGTAGATTGTATTGGAGTTTAATGTAGTTGTATACTTAAAGCACAGCTTAAGTATTAGTGGGAGATTGTTGGAGTTGAATACATAAGCTATGCTTGTGTTGTACTTTTTCCCAGTTAATATATCAATTTAGGTTTTGGTTATATTTTGTTGTGCATTATTTGTCCACTTATATTATGTAAATAGATGATGAGGTGTCTTATGTGATACAGTAGATCTCATGATTGGTTAAAAGACATAATGCATAAATGAGGTTTAGGTTATTATGTGATTCAAATAATTGGTTTGTCTAAACTAATTGAATCATATAGATATGTCTGGGGCGTATTGAACTTGACCATTAGGAATGATTTGTCTTGTACTGATTTAAAAGACAAATCGTTCTTGGTATTCCATCTCTTAATCCCTAGACTCGAGAGGCATGAGGATTAGACATAATGTGCTTTGATCTGTCAATGGGTGAGGTCAATTATGGCCAATAGTCTCGAAAGGTTGGGTGCGCGTGTTTAGTTACTTGGTGTGCTGCTGCTTGTCGAAAGGAAACTATGTACCGGTGCATCCGGGGTGATGGTGCTCCCGAGATGAGCTCGTAATGTTTATTATGTTAGTTTTGAATACAGAAAAGCTATGGCTTGTATCAAAAAACTAATATCCACAGTTGACATATCATTTTGTTTCAGTATAAATTTGTTCATTTATATCATAGAACTAGATAACGTGGTGTGGACAGACACAGTAGATACCATTATTGGTTAAAGTATTGATATATAAAAAGTATGCTCGTAACCGAGATAGTCTAAACATACTATCGGTATAGGTTATTGTGTGGTTTGGAAATTAGTTTATCTAAACTAGTTTAAATCACACAGATATGCCCGGGGCATATTGAGCACGACCAGTTTGGATAGAATTGACTTATACTGATCGGCGTAGTCAATTCGGTCCTAGTATTCCATCTCTCAATCCCGAGATTGGGACGGGCGTGAGGGTTGGATATCGTGTGCTTTGATTTGCCAAAGAGTGAGGTCAATTGAGGCCACGTACCGGTTCGCCGGGTTGATGGTGCTCCCGAGATGAGCTCGTAAGGTTATTATACTAAACCCGGCCGGTGAACTTTATGTTCGGTATAATAAAAGGAAGAGTGGTACTAATCTCGGAAACCAAGAAGTCGGTGAATTAATTTGTCAGTAAATTGATAAACCGACGAGCGCTAGATCTTTAATGTGGGGAGATAGAATAAAATATAATGGCACCATGTAAAGTCGTTTTCGAGCGGTAGTTCCATAATTGGTTCATTAGTGGTACGACCGATTATGCATTTGACTAATCGACAAGGTAAATTAATTAATCCAAAAGGTTTAGTTAATATTTCATCGACAAAGTGAATTTAGAAATTAATTTGATTTTGAATTAATTAATTCTAAGGGTTCGATTAAATTAAATTAACAAAGTGGATTAAATAAATTAATTTAAATGGATCGATTGGAGTTGATTATTCGGGAAGACTTAGAGGTCAACGAAAGTCAAATTTAAAGGCCTAACTCGAGAGCCCATTAGGTCTCCTTAGAAGCTCCATATAAATACAACTTATTGGGCAAGAAAGAAAATAAGAAACTTGATACCCAAGTAAGGGTTAGTGTGAAAAAGTCTAGTCTAGAGAGAGAACTGTGTCTTCCTCGTCAAGTTTTCTCTCGAAGTCGACTAGGACAGCTTTCTTCTTCGACAAAGAACTCAGCCCACTCGATTTAAGAGCAGCTTGATCATATATTTTGAAAAAGGCTGCGGGTTTTTCACCCGCTGAACATTTCACCGGTGCAGTTTTCTGCGCCAGTTTTTCCTCCGGGTAGCTGCTACAGGTCTGGGGTGCTGATCCGGCAGACTCCTCTCGTTGATCTCTTCCTTTTTTGGTCGGTGATCCGGGAGGCCTGCTGTGCAGATCGCAGCTGGACCTTAGCAGCTCACACAGCCGACTGTCCGATCGAAGAAGCAGGAAACTGGCGGCTTTGTTTTATGCTCTGGGCAGTTTTATTTTTGAGTTTCTTGATAAGCATGTTTCTTGGATTTCTTCGATTTGTCGTGGATAACTTCGTAGATAATAGCCCACACTATTTCAGAGTTAGTATTGGAGTCATTCTTCGGATTTCTTGTGGAAATTGCGCAACAGATTGGATTTTTCTTTTAGGCAAGGGACTTCGCTACAAAAGGTATAATATTTAAATTCCGCTTTTATTAAAGATTGAATTTTTTGTGTCCAGATTAATAAATTAAATAAGTATAAGCCTAGATCCGTTCATGGGTAAACTAATTTGAGCCTGAGCTTGGTCGAAAGCTTTCGATTCTGGAATGCATTGCACGAAAGTGAGGTTTTCGATTTAGCCCGGGCTTGTTTAGTTTTCCTTCATATTATACTAAACCCGGCCGATGAACTTATGTCCGGTATAGTAAAAAGGTCGAGTGGTACTAGTCTCGGAATTAAAGAAGTTAATTAATTAATTTATCAGTAAATTAATAAATTAACGAGCACTATATATTTGATGTGGGGAGATTATGAATATAAATTAATTAAGTTGTTCCAGAATCAATTCTGATGTAGGATGGTAGTGCCAAAATTAATCCGTTAGTGGTACGATTAATTTTGTAATTGGTTAATTGAATAGGTATAATTAATTAATTGATTAATTATTCCTAAGGGTTAATTGAGAAATTAACAAAGTGGAATTATTTAATTAATTAATTAAGTCTTAAGTTTCAGGCGACCCAGTTATGGTGATTAGCTGATAAATTGGTTGCTAGATCGTTGCCCACACAACATGCAATCAAAGTCTTGAGGCATACAAGAGAATCACCTGAGTGTATGCTTCAATAGGTAATTCTTATTCTTCCGCTGTTAATTAAGAATTTTTGTTGCGTGGTAAATCGAATAAGTGAAAACCCAGATCATGCGCAATGTTATTTCAAAAGGGTTGGAATAGCGATTGTGCTAGTGTCTAGGCCTGGTCAGAGATTCCGATTCTGGAATGCATAGCATGACATTGAGTTTTTGGCTAGGCCCGGGCAGATAATCTTTCAGCTTTCTCCTTGCATCTACCTCATTAAGGGAATAAAAGTCCCTGTAAGAACTTAGAACTTCTTCAGATCTGAAGGAAAGAGATCTGGTTCGGGCTAAATCAAAAATCTCACTTTCGTGCTATGCACTCCAGAATTGGAGACTTTCGATCGAGCCCAAACTCTAAAATCATTTCCCATAAGCGGATCTAGGCTTATACTTGTTAGATCTATTAAACGACATGCTAAAAATTAAATCTTTAATTTAAAGGGGAATATAAAGATTATACTTTTGAAACATGTCCTCGAAGCAAATAAAAAAACCAAGTCTTCAAATGCGAAAACCACCAAAGAATCCCTTGAATGACTCCGAAAACCCCCGAGGTTGAGTGGGAAACAATCTACGGGGTGGATCTAGCAATAAATAAGAAACCCACAAGAAAACTCACCTCGAAAATCTGGAAAAACTGCTGCCTAAAACTTGCCTAGCCGCCACCACTAAAGTCTGGACTATCTAGCTTCGCCACCGTGAAGAAATCTGGCCGACCATAGCAACCAACACTCCAGGAGAGCCACAATCAAGACATGGTCCAATGCAGATCAGCGCGCATCATCACTAGAACTCGATCGCCGAAATGATCAAGAACCGCGGCAATCTGAAAAATCGGCTAGTACATTTGAATTTCGAGAAAATTGGGCAGGTAAAAATACTGGGCAACTTTTACGAGTTATGGGCTGAGCTTTTCGAGGAAGAAGGATCACTAAACCGACTTCAAAAGAGATCTTCAATGAAGAAGATGAAGTTCTCGATCTAGGCTTTTCCTTTTCTCTCTAAGGCTAGTTGCCTCCTAAGTTTTCTTATGTCATGAAGTTACAAGACTTTAAGTATTTATAAGGAGTTTCAAGGGAGACCTAGTGGATTTTGAGTTGAACCTTAGTGTTAGACTTTTATTGACTTTCTTAGTCCTCACTAGACTAGTCAATACCAATTAGCCCTAGGATTAATTCTTTGACCCACTTCGTCAATTAAATATTAATTGACTATCAGGATTATTTCGTAACCCACTTTGTCAATTTAATCTAAAATTAACCCAAGGGTGAATTTTTATTTAATCCACTGTGCCAATTAGTCCAACACATAATTAATCGTACCACTAACAGATCAATTATGGAACTACCATTCAAAAATGAAATTACTTCGTGCTCACTTTATTAATTTTTCTATCTTCCCACTTCAAATATATAGTGCTCGACAATTCATCAATTACTGCCAAATTAATTCATCGACTTCGTGCTATCCGAGATTAGTACCACTAGACATTATTATTATACCGAACTGAAGAAAACATATCTAGCCTGGGCTAAATCGAAAATCTCACTTTCGTGCTATACATTCCAGAATCGGAGACTTTCGATTCGGCTCAGAATCAAAATCATTTCCCCTGAATGGATCTAGCTTATACTAGTTCAATTTATTAAAATGACACACAAAAATCGAATCCTTAAATTAATGCGAAAACCTTTAAAGATTATACTTTTGAAGTGGGTCCCTCACAAATAAAGAAAATCGGGTCTTGAAATGCGAATCCACTAATGAGTCCCGAGAATAACTTCAAACGATCCCAAATTTGAGTAGGAAAATGTCCAAGGGATGGCTAAGGCACAATATAAAGAAATCCAAAGAAACCCACTTCAAGAAAACTCAATCTGCCAAAACCTGAAACAGCTCGGAGACCTGAACCTAATCTGAAAACCCACATACGTCGCTACAAGAATCTTCTACCAACCAGAGATCTAGACTTTGGAGAAAACAAGGAATAACCAAAGGATCAGCGTGATGGAAGAAGATCAAGCACGACAAAAAATAGCCGCCCAAAGGATTAACGCTGGCTGTCGATCGAAATTCTGGCGGAGCTGCGGCAAAACTGGCGCGGCTGGAAAACTGACCAGAAAAATGAGGCGACAATCTAACGGGGTCTTCTAGGCTAATAACGGGCTGAGTTCTCGAAGAATAAAGTTCCCAAATTGACATCAAAAAGAAACTTCAATGTAGAAGATGAAGTTCTCTCTCTAGGCTTGACTTTCTCACTTTAGAGGCAACTTAGCCTACAAGGTTTGTTATGTCTTCTAAATGCCTAACTTAAGCTATTTATAGGAGTTTCAAGGGAGACTTAGTGGGTTTTGAGTTAGGGCTTAGTGTTTGACTTTCGTTGACCCCTTAGTCTTCCCTAGACAAATCAACTACAATCGAGCCTTTTGAATTAATTTTTAACCCACTTCATTAATTAAATTTCATCGAGCCCTTAGGATTATTTTGCATAACCCACTTAGTCAATTAAATATTAATTAAACCTTTAAAATTAATTAATTCACTTTGTGGATTAGTCAAACACACAATTAGTCGTACCACTAACGGACCAATTATGGAACTATCGCTCAAAAATGAATTTATTTCGCACTCACTTTATTATTCTTCTATCACTCAACATCAAAGATCTAGTGCTCGTTGATTCATAAATTTACTGACAAATTAATTCATTGACTTCTTAGTATCCGAGATTAGTACCACTAAACTTTCTTATCATACCGGACATAAAGTCCACTGGCCAGATTTAGTGTAATAAACCTTTCGAGCTCATCTCGGGAGCACCATCAACTCGGCAAACCGGTATATGGATTCCTTCAACTAGAAATGGCACCACAAAGAAGCAAAACACCACATACCCAACTTTCTAAGATTTAGACCTCAATTGACTGCACCCTCTGGCAAATTAAAGCATTTGATATCTAACTCTCATGCCCTCTCAAATCTAGGGATTTAGAGATTAGAATACTATAATCAAATTAACTACGTGGATCAGTACAAGTTAATTCAATCCTGAATAGGTCATGCACCCTGAGCGTATGATTTAATTAGTCTTGATAAACTAATTATCCAAATCAGATGATAACCTAAACTGATAGTATGTTCAAACTATCTCAGTTACGAGCATCTGTTTATATATCATAAATTTAACCAAAGATAAGATCTATTGTGCTACACCCGATACCTTATCATCTATGCATATGATATAAAGGAATAATTAATACTAAAACAAAATCGATATGTAAACTGTGGATGTTCATTTTTTCATACAAGCAATAGCGTTTCAGTATTTAAATCTAACAATCTCATACTAATACTCAAAGCTATGATCTGAAGTATAAAAACTATCTAATACACTTATTACACTGCTGTCATACAGAAATCTCCAAGACACCTTTAAACTCACTCACATGACTCTCTTAAGAATCTGACTTCCATGCCCTTCACGTGGCTCTCAAACACCTTTGGGGTCAATGCCTTTGTGAATTGATCGGCAAGGTTGTCTCCTGATGCTATCTTAGCCACGGTCACGTCTACCCTCTTTACAATCTCTCATATCAGGTGGTATTTGCACTCTATTTGTTTACTCTCCTTGTGGGCTCATAGTTCCCTCGAGTTAGCAACTGCACAATTATTATCACAATAGACTGTAATAGACCTCGGTAACTCAGGGACCACATCTAAGTACACTAGGAAGTTCCTGAGCCATACAGCTTCTTTCGCTGCCTTTGATGCGGCAACGTAGTCAGTCTCCATTTTGGAGTTCGCTATGTATTTTTTCTTGACACTCCGCCAAGCTATGACTGCACCTCCCAGAGTAAACACAAACCCAGAGGTAGGCTTACTTCTTTCTATATCACCTTGAAAGTCTGAATCTGTGTAACCCAATGGAACTAGCCTTTGCGCTCTATAAATCAAGACATGATCACTAGTCCTGCACAAATACTTGAGGATGCAATTGACAACCTCTCAATTAGGTTTCCCAGGGTCACTCTGATATCTGCTGACTATGCCAACGGCCAAGCAAATATCAGGTCTAGTGTATTGTTGGAGCTGAATACATAAGCTATGCTTTTATTGTACTTATTCCCAGTAATATATCGATTTATGGTTTGCTTATATCTTGTTGTGCATGATATGTCCATTTGTAATATGTAAGTAAATGATGAGGTGTCTTTGTGTGACACAATAGATCTCATCATTGGTTGAAAGACATAATATATAAATGAGGTTCGTAACCGAGACAGCTTTGGACAAACTGTTAGTTTAGGTTATTATGTGATTCGGGTAATTGGTTTGCCTAAACTAATTGAATCATATAGATATGCCCGGGGAGTATTGAACTTGACCATTAAGAATAATTTGTCTTGTACTGATTTAATAGACAAATTGTTCTTGGTATTCTATCTCTTAATCCCTAAACTCGAGCGGCCATGAGGATTAGACATAGTGTACTTTGATCTACCAAAGGGTGAGGTTGATTGTGGCCAATAGTCTCGTAGGTTGGGTACGCATGGTTAGTTACTTGGTGTGTTGTTGCTTGTCGGAAGGAAACCATGTACCGGTGCGTCTTGGTGATGGTGGTCCCGAGATGAGCTCGTAAAGTTTATTATACTGAACCCGGCTGGTGGACTTATGTCTGGTATAGTAAAAAGGTCGAGTGGTACTAGTCTCGGAATTAAAGAGGTTAATTAATTAATTTTTCAGTAAATTAATATATTAATGAGCACTATATCTTTGATGTGGGGAGATTATGAATATAATTTAATTAAGTCATTCCGCAAGTAATTCTGGTGTAGGATGGTAGTGTCATAATTAATCCGTTAGTGGTACGATTAATTTTGTATTGGGTTGTTGACAAAGGTAGATTTAATTAATTAAGTAATTAATTAATCTTTGTGTCAGTTGGTTGTGAATCATACCAGGAACTGGTTTGGGATAAGTGAATCCCTGTATCAGTTGGTTGTGAATCATTCCAGGAACTGGTTTGGGAAAAGTGAATCCCTGTATCAGTTGATTGTGAATCATCCCAGGAACTGGATTGGGATAAGTGAATCCCTGTGACAGTTGGATGTGTATCAGTCCAGGAACAGGATTGAAGGAAAATAGAAACCAAGTAAGAAGACCAATCCTAATCTAACTTGGGGTCTCTTTTGTAACTCTATATATAGACAATGGATTAGCTATTCAAGACACACAATTCCATAGATTCAGAATTCAAGAATCTACAGAGAGAAAATCCTAGAGAGAGAAAATTTTCTCTCTCCAAGTCATATTTTCAAGAAAGATTTGCGGCTGGTTTTTGTTTTTATTGGCTGAATTTTTGGCATGGTTTTTACCAGCTGCGCGTAGCTTTCTCTCTCTCTGGGCGGTGCGTTTAAAGTACGTCCCAGGTGCAGCAGTGCTAGAATTTTCTAGCAGGTGGATTGTGGTGATTAGCTGATCAATTGATTTCTAGTTCGTAGCCCACACAACGTGAAGTCAAAGTCTTGAGGCATACAAGAGAATCACCTGAGTGCACTCTTCAAACAGTACTTTTCTAAGATTCCGCTTTTAATTAGAAATTTTTGTTGCGTGGTAAATCGAATAAGTGCGAACCCAGATCCTGTGGCAATCTTTCAATGTGTATAGCATAGCATACTTGAGACTACCCACTGTAAATGCATAGGGTACTATCTTCAGGGCCTCTATCTCCTCAATAGTCTTGGGACATTGCTCCTTAGATAGATACACTCCATTCCTGAAAGGTAATATACCCTTCTTAGAGTTCAGCATGTTAAAATAGGCCAGAATCGTGTCTATGTAAGAAGCCTGAAAGAGTGTCAGTGAATGTCTCATACGATCTTGAATAATCTTGATCCAAAGGATATGTCCAGCCTCTTCCAAGTCCTTCATATGAAACTTCCTGGAAAACCATGTATTTATGTCTGATAATACCTTATTACTTTTGCTAATAAGAAGAATATTATCCATATAAAGTCCAAAGAACACCACTTGATCACCATAACGCCTGCGGTATACACATTGCTCATCTTGACACTGAGTGAATCCATAGGACTGGATAACCTCATCAAAATGGATGTTCCAAGATCTAGATGCCTACTTAAGTCCATAAATGGACCTCTTAAGCTTACAAACCTTGTGCTCTTGGCCCTGAACGATGAAACCCTTTGGTTGCTGCATAAAGATGGTCTCCTCAAGACTTCTATTAAGGAAAGCTGTCTTGACGTCTGTCTACCAAATCTCATAATCCATATGAACAACTATGGCAAAGAAAATCCGGATTGACTTGAGCATGGGTATCGGGGAAAAGGTCTCCTCATAATCGATACCCTCTTTCTGAGTATACCATTTCGCCAAAAGCCTAGCCTTTAAGGTCTCAACCCTCACGTTCGATCCTCTCTTTCGTTTGTAGACCCATTTGCACCCAATAGGTTGAAACCTATCAGGAAGGTCTACCAGCTCACAGTATTGATTTGAGTCCATAGAACCCATCTAAGTAATCATCTCTCTCTGCCAAGAATCTGCATCTTTATCCTGGAGAGCCTCATTGTAGTTAACTGGGTCTGGGTCGTGAGCTCCAGGGATAATGTCCGAAGTGTTAGTTTTGAATACAGAAAAGCTATGGCTTGTATCAAAAACTAATATCCACAGTTGACATATCATTTTGTTTCAGTATAAATTTGTTCTTTTATATCATATAACTAGATAACGGGGTGTGGACAGACACAGTAGATACCGTTATTGGTTAAAGTATTGATATATAAAAAGTATGCTCGTAACCGAGATAGTCTGAACATACTATCGGTATAGGTTATTGTGTGGTTTGGAAATTAGTTTATCTACACTAGTTTAAATCACACAGATATGCCCGGGGCATATTGAGCATGACCAGTTTGGATAGAATTGACTTATACTGATCGGCGTAGTCAATTCGGTCCTAGTATTCCGTCTCTCAATCCCAAGATTGGGGCGGGCGTGAGGGTTGGATAACGTGTGCTTTGATTTGCCAAAGAGTGAGGTCAATTCAGGCCAATACCTCGGTAAGTTGGGTATGCGGTGTTTAGCTTCTTACGTGTCGTTGCTAGTCGGAGGAATCCACGTACCGGTTCGCTGGGTTGATGGTGCTCCCAAGATGAGCTCGTAAGGTTATTATACTAAACCCGGCCTATGAACTTTATGTTCGGTATAATAAAAGGACGAGTGGTACTAATCTCGGAAACCTAGACGTCGGTGAATTAATTTGTCAGTAAATTGATAAACCGACGAGCGCTAGATCTTTAATGTGGGGAGATAGAATAAAATATAATGGCGCGATGTAAAGTCGTTTTCGAGCGGTAGTTCCATAATTGGTCCGTTAGTGGTACGATCGATTATGCATTTGACTAATCGACAAGGTAAATTAATTAATCCAAAAGGTTTAATTAATATTTAATCGACAAAGTGAATTTAGAAATTAATTCGATTTTGAATTAATTAATTCTAAGGGTTCGATTAAATTAAATTAACAAAGTGGATTAAATAAATTAATTTAAATGGGTCGATTGGAGTTGATTAGTCGGGAAGACTTAGAGGTCAACGAAAGTCAAATTTAAAGGCCTAACTCGAGAGCCCATTAGGTCTCCTTAGAAGCTCCCTATAAATACAACTTGTTGGGCAAGAAATCAATCAAGAAACTTGAAGTCCAAGAAAGGGCTAGAGTGAAAAAGTTTAGCTTTGAGAGAGAACATCGTCTTCGTCGTCGTAGTTCTTTCTCGAAGTCAGCTAAGATAGCTTTCTCCTTCGGAAGACTCAATCTTTACTTTGTCCAGACTATTTTATCGAAGTCGCTGGTCGGATCTTCTTCGCCTGGAAGTCGCGCTGGGCAGTTTTCTGCCAGGAAGCCCGGTGCTATTTTTTCCGATAAAAACCGGCGCTGCTCCTCAATCTGGTGCCTTGAGCCGACTAGCTTCCACGTAGATCTTCTTCTTGAGTGATCCATGGAGCTAGTTGTACAGATCGGGACTGGACCATTGAGCAGTTTCGGCCAACTGTTTTAAATTCCTTCCGGCGAAGATTGTTTACGCAACAAGTTATAGCGCAGCAGTTTTTTTTATGAAAAAAAAATTTTGGGCAGGTTTTAATTTCAAAATTTTGAGTTTTCTTGAAGAGCAAGTTTCTTGGGCTTTCTCGATTTGCCATGGGTAACTCCGTAGACAATAGCCCACACTATTTCAGAGTTCATATTGGAGTAATTCTTTGGATTTCTATTGGAAATCGCAACAAAGAATTGGTTTTTCTTCAAGCAAGGGACTTCGCTACAAAAGGTATAATCTTTAAATTCCGCTTTAATTAAAGATCAAATCTTTTGTGTCCCGATTAATAAATTAAATAAGTATAAGCCTAGATCCGTTCATGGGTAAACTAATTTGAGCCTGAGCTTGGTCGAAAGCTTCCGATTCTGGAATGCATTGCACGAAAGTGAGGTTTTTTATTTAGCCCGGGCTTGTTCAGTTTTCCTTCTCGAAGACTCTTACAACCCATGTACCTCTTGGGCTGTCTGACAACACTCCCACAGTAACGAGGCACAGCCGTGCAGGTGCATCATCTGTGATAGTTCGTGCAATACTCTGTGGTGTATCTAAAATATAGTCCTTCTAAAGAAATCTAGCATTTGTGCTGAGTCTTTTGGACTATAAAATTGACCACCCTTTGTTTCTTTGGGGTAGCTTACAAATAGCATCACCTCTGACCTCACATCTAACTTGGCTGCATCTGCCTTAAGCACATGTGCTAAGCAAACCCAAATCCTGAGATGTCCACAACTCCACAGGGGTCGTAGGCACATACTTAGATGGTACAAGGTTAAGTAGATAAACTGTTGTCTGCAAGGCAAATCCCCAAAATGAATTGGGCAACTCACTATAACTCATCATCGATCTAACCATGTCCATAAGATTCCTGTTTCTTCTCTCTACTACACCGTTCCACTGGGGTGTGCCTGGTGCAGACAATTGGGACTGAATACCCTCAACTGACAAAGGTCCTAAATTCACTACAGATGTATTCGCCACCACGATCAGATCGCAAGGCCTTGATACTCTTACTATGATATTTCTTCACATATGCCTTAAACTCTTTGAACTTGCCAAAGCACTCAGACTTGTGTCGTATCAAGTAAATGTATCCATATCTAGAGTAATCATCTGTGAATGTCATAAAATACTCATAACCACCTCTAGCCTGAACTGACATGGGCACACACAAGTCAGGGTGAACAAACTATGAAATCTCTTTGGCCCTATACCCATTTACCTTAAAAGGCCTCTTGGTCATTTTACCCTCTAAACAGGACTCAAAGGTCGAAAGCTGTCAATATCTAATGTGTCTAAATACCCATCATTGAACAACCTTTGAATCCTACTAAGGTTGATATGACCTAGTCTTAGGTGCTAAAGACAAGTCTGGTTTAAAGGGGAAGACTCCTTTCTCTTACTATGATTCGATGATGTGTTATTAATTTTTGTGTTTTGCATTACTGGGGAGTTAGTTTTAATTAGAAACAAATTATCAACCAATGCACCAAAACATATAAGTTTCTTGTTATTTCTAATAATAATAGAATTATAAGAAAAGACAAACTTATAACCATCTAAAATCTGCTTATAAACTGAAAACAAGTTCTTTCTAAAGCTGGGTACATAAAGACAATGTCTCAAAACTAAAATAGAATATGAAAAGACAAGCTTAACAACTCCCACAGCAGCAATTGATACTCTGGTAGTATCCCCTAGGTAGACCTGCAACTCACCATCTCTAAGTAGCCGGGTCACTTGGAACCCCTATAAAGAATTACAAAAATGATCAGTGGCTCCTGAATCCACACACTAAGTATTTATGGGAATCACCGCTAAACATGTGTCAGTAACAAAAGTGAAGTTGTTCATACCTTTGAGCTTTGGGCAGTCTGGCTTCCAATGTCCTGCTTTGCCATATTTGAAGCACTTTCCTTTTGGCTTAGGCTTCTTGGCAACACCACCTTTTGGTCCATGCTTAGCACTTGGTTTTTGGCCCGTATTCCTCTTATGCTTCTTGGCTTTAGGCCCAGCATGGGAACCTGAAGGTCCAATAGTTGCCAAAGTTAGCTTCTTCTCAGATAAGAGGTCTTCGGCAGATACTAACGCAGTCATGAACTCGGGCAAAGTATACTGAAGCTTGTTCATATTATAGTTCAACCAAAATTGCTCAAAACTCGTAGGTAAGCTTTGGAGGATGATGTCACACTGTGACTCATAATCAATCTCGCCTCACAGTACCTCAATCTCTTTGATGTTGCTAATCATTTCAAACACGTTATCTCTCACTGGGGTGCTGTTAGCCATCTTGGCACTTATGAGTTTCCTCATCGCTGACTGCCTGGTTGCCCTGCCCTGATGTCCATAAAAGATTATCTGCGTGGGACCGGTCAAAGATTCACTTTCGTGCTATACATTAAAAAATCAGAACTCTTGACTAGGTCTAGCACAATCGCTATTCCAATATTTGCTTGAAATAACATTGAGCAGGATCTTGGTTTACACTTATTCAATTTATCATGCAACAAAATTTCTAATTAAAAGCGGAAGTTTAGAAATACCTTTTGAAGTGTAAACTCAGGTGATCGCTTGTATGACTCAAGACAGACTCAAATGTTGTGTAGGCAACGAACCAACGATCAGCAACTCGACACTAACAGCTCACCGGAAAAGAACAACCGGACCGCCACCACGACCGCGTGATCTTCTCGCGCCAAACAAGGTCCAAGCGCCGCCGCACCTAAAACCCTCGCGCTGCCAGGAAATTGAGTAAATAATCGGCTGCCAGTTTTTGTGAAAGAGAGCTGCCGCCTAGAACTGAAAATCCAACTTTGAGAAGAAACAATTAATTTCTCTCTAGGATTTTCTCTCTCTAGTTTTTTTGTCTTGAAAACTTATGCAAATAGTACTATGGAATTGCTAATCGCTTGTCTATATATAGAGCTACAAGAGAGACCCCAAGTTGGTTTAGGATTGGCCTTCCTAATGGGTTTAGTTATTTTTAGTTTTCAAATCCAATTAGAACTAATCTAATAGGATAATCCAAATCCAATTAGATTTCCTAATCTCTAGGATTTCCTAATTCTCATTGAAACTTAAGACATAATTAATTAATTAAATAATTTCACTTTGTTAATTACTTAATTAACCCTTAGGAATACTTATTCAATTAACCCACTTCAAAATTAATCGTACCACTAACATAATAATTTTGGCACTACCATCCTACACCAGAATTACTTCCGTAATAACTAATTATTTTATTCTTTAATCTCCCAAAATCAAAGATACAGTGCTCGTTAATTTGTTAATTTATTGATAAATTAACTAATTAACTTCTTATAATCCAAGATTAGTACCACTCGACCTTTTTACTAAACCGGGCATAAGTCCACCAGCTGGGTGTAGTATAATAAACATAACGAGCTCATCTCGGGAGCACCATCACCCCGGATGCACCGGTATATGCTTTCCTTTCGACAAGCAATAGCACACCAAGTAACTAAACACGTGCACCCAACCTACCGAGACTACTGGCCACAAATGACCTCACCCTTTGGTAGATCAAAGTCCACTATGTCTAATCCTCATGCGTGCTCAAGTATAGGGATTAAAAGATAGAATACAAGGAACAAATTGTCTATCAAATCTGTATAAAAAAATTCATCCTAAATGGTCAAGTTTGAAATGGACGGGCATATCTATATGATTCTATTAGTCTAGGCAAAGTAATTTCTGAATCATATAACAACCTAAACCGACAGTGTGTCCAAAACTGTCTCGGTTACGAACCTCATTTATATATTATATCTTTTAACCAATGATAAGATCTACTGTGTCACACTAGACACCTTATCATCTAATTACATAATATAAATGGACGACATATGCACAACATATGAACTAAAATATTCAATGGATATATTTACTGGGAAAAAGTATAATACAAGCATAGCTTCAGTATTCAAATCTAACAATCTACCACTAATACTTAAGCTGTGCTTTGAGTATAAAAAACTACATTAGTCCTTACAACTACAATACACCTAGAAAAACTATCATGGCTCTACTAAGTATCTTATCCCTATGCCTTCCACGTGAGCCTCAAAGACTTTTGTAGTTAATGTCTTCGTGAACGGATCTGCAAGGTTATCTTTTGATGTTATCTTAGCCATGACCACATCTTCCCTCTTGATGATGTCTCGTATTATGTGGTACTTGCCCTGTATATGCTTACTCGCCTTGTGGGCTCATGGTTCCTTCGAGTTTGCTACTGCACCGTTGTTATCACAGTACACTGTGATCGACTTCTGCAAACTAGGAATCACATATAAGTCCATCAAGAAGTTCTCGAGCCACACTACTTTTTTCCCTGCCTCTGATGCTACAACATATTCAGCCTCCATAGTAGAGTCCGCCACGCATTTCTGCTTGATACTCCACAAAACTATGGCTCCACTTCCCAAAGTGAACAAATACCCTGAGGTAGACTTGCTCTTGTCGCTGTCGCCTTCGAAATTTGAATCTGTGTAACCTTAGGGTACAAGCTCAGGCTACTGATAGACCAAGACTTGGTCTCTCTTTATACGCAAATACTTGAGAATGCATTTTACTGCCTCCCAATGAACTTTCCCGGGGTTACTCAGATATCTGCCTACAATGCCAGTGGCATAACAGATATTAGATCTCGTACATAATATTGCATACATGAGACTTCCTAGTGCCGAAGCATAAGGAACTGTCTTTATGGCTTCTATCTCATCAACATTCTTGGGAGGCTGTTCTTTAGACAGATGCACTCCGTGTCTGAAAGTTAGAAAACTTTTCTTTGAATTTTGCATGTTAAAATGAGCCAGAATCATGTCTATGTATGAAGCTTGAGAGAGCGTTAAAGAATGTTCCGTATGATGTCAAATTATCTTGATTCCAAGAATATATCTCGCTACCTCTAAGTCTTTCATATCAAACTGTTTAGATAACCATGCCTTTATGTCTGATAACACTTTCTTATTATTGCCAATTTGTAAAATGTCATCTACGTAAAACACAAGAAACACCACCACATTTCTATCACGCCTGTGATACACACATTGTTCATCTAGGAACTGTGTAAATCTGTAGGATTAGATCACCTCATCAAACCAGATGTTCTAAGATCTAGATAGCTGCTTAAGTCCGTAAATAGACCTCTTAAGCTTGCAAACCTTATGCTCTTGGCCTTTTTTAATGAATCTATCTGGTTGCCGTATGAAGATGGTTCCTCAAGACATCCATTAAGGAAAGCTGTCTTGACATCCATCTGCTATATCTCATAATCTAAATGAGCAGCTATGGACAAGAAAATCCAGATTAACTTAAGCATAGACACCGGGGAGAAGGTTTCCTCATAATCGATTCCCTATTTCTGAGTATACTCCTTCGCCACAAAACTAGCTCTAAAGGTTTCAACTTTCTGTCAGGTCCTCTCTTGTGTTTGTAGACCCATTACATCCAATGGGTTTGAAACCAACAGGTAGGTCCACAAGCTCCCAGACTTGATTGTGGTCCATCGACCCCATCTGGGATATCATTACTTTTTGCCAAGATTCTGCATCTTTATCTCTGAGGGCCTCATTGTAGTTTACCGGGTCAGGCTCAGGTGTGCCTGGGACTAGTTCTGAAGCCTCTCCCACGCTAATGAACCTGTCGGGCTGTCTTACAACCCTCCTGCTACAACGAGGAACCACCTATGTAGGTGCATCATCTGTGATATCTTGTGCACTGTGTGGTATATCTACTTGTGCTGGTGTATCTTGCTCTATCTTGCTCCTGGGCTTGTGATCTAGAATATAGTCTTCCTCTAAAAACCCAGTGTTAGTGCTAATTATCACATTCTGATCTTTAGGACAATAAAAAAGACCAGCTTTCATTCCTCTAGGATATCATACAAATAGCATTACCTATGTTCTTGCATCTAACTTAACTGCATCTGCCTTAAGCACATGTGCTGGACAACCCCAAATTCTGAGATGTCTTAGACTGGGCTTACGCCCATTCCATAACTCTGTAGGTGTTGAGGCATGGTTTTAGATGGTACAAGATTTAGAACATCACCATTTCTAAGGCATACCCCCATAACAAACTCAGCAAATCAATATAGCTCATCATTGACCTAACCATTTCCATAAGAGTTCGGTTCATTCTTTCTGTTACATCGTCCTGCTGTAGTGTGCCAGGTGCAGACAACTGAGACTGAATTCTGACCTCACTGAGGTATTCTCGAAATTTGTGGGATAAGTATTCACCACCATGAACTGATCGCAGTGTCTTGATACTCTTACCATGATGTTTCTCCACATCTGCCCTATATTCTTTGAATTTACTAAAACATTCGAACTTGTGGCACATTAGGTAAATACATCATACATTGAGTAATCATATCTGAATGTCACAAAATACTCAAACCTACTTCATGTTTGCACCGACATTGGTCTACACAAGTCAGAGTGAATCAACTCTAATACTTCTTTAGCTCTATAACCTTTCGCGTTAAAAGGTCTCTTGATCATTTTACCTTCAAATCAAGATTCGTAGGTTAATTAGCTGTCAATCTCTAATAAACTTAAAGGTCCATCATTGACCAACCTCTGAATCCTGCTAAGGTTTGTATGACCTAGCCTGAGATGCAAAATACAGGTTTGATTCATTTTAGAAGGTTCATTCCTCTTATTAGATGATGCGCCATTTAGTTCCTTGTTTTACATAACAGGGGAGCTTGATTTAATTAAAAACAAATTGTCCACTAATGAACCAGAACAAATAAGTTTACCATCTTTTCTAATAACTGTTAGTTTTGAATACAGAAAAACTATGGCGTGTTTCAAAAACTAATATCCACGGACATATCATTTTATTTCAGTATTAAATTTGTTCTATTATATCAGAGAACTAGATAACGGAGTGTGTGAAAGACACAGTAGATCTCGTTATTTGTTAAAGTATTGATATATAAAAAGTATGCTCGTAACTGAGATAGTTTGAACATACTATCAAGTATAGGTTATCATGTGGTTTGGAAATTAGTTTATCTAGACTAATTAATTCACACGGATATGCCTGGGGCATATTGAGCACGACTAGTCTGGATAGAATTGACTTATACTAATCGGCATAGTCAATTTGGTCCTAGTATTTAGTATTTCAATCCCGAGATTGGGATGGGCATGAGAGTTAGATATCATGTGCTTTGATTTGCCAAAGAGTGCGGTCAATTGAGGCCTATACCTCGGTAGGTTAGGTATGCGGTGTTTAGCTTCTTACGTACTGTTACTAGTCAGAGGAATCCACGTACCGATTCTCCGGGTTGATGGTGCTCCCGAGATAAGCTCGTAAGGTTTAGTATGCTAGAACTGGCAAGTGGACTTTAAGTTCGGTATAATAAGAAAGTCTAGTGGTACTAATCTCAGATACCAAGAAGTTGGTGAATTAATTTGTCAATAAATATATGAACTGACGAGCACTAGATCTTTAATGTTGAGAGATAGAAGAAAAATAAAGTGGCACGATGTAAAGTTATTTTTGAGCGGTAGTTCCATAATTGGTCCGTTAGTGGTACGACTAATTATGTATTTGACTAATCGATAAAGTGAATTAATTAACCTAAATGTTTAATTAATATTTAATTGACAAAGTGGATTAAGAAATTAATTCTATATGAATTAATTAATCCTAAGGGTTCGATTAAATTAAATTAACAAAGTGGGTTAAGAAATTAATTCAAAAGGATCGATTGGAGTTGACTAGTCTAGGGAAGACTAAAGAGTTAACGAAAGTCAAATTAAAAGACCCAGCTCAAAGGCCCACTAGGTCTCTTTAGAAGCTCCCTACAAATTTCTCTTGTTAGGCATTAATGAAGACATAAGAAACTTGGAGGCCACTTTGCCTAGAAAGAGAAAGTCTAGCTTAGAGTTAGAAAATTCTTTCTTCTTCGAATTTTCTCCTCAAAGTGAGCTAGGATCTTTTTTTTGAGAATCCTAAAAGCCCACAACATAGAAAATCCTATATCCCCTGTTTAGAGAAGAAAGCTGCTATTTTTTTGGGGTTTTGCAATAATTTTTTCACATGTTTCAGCTTCTCTTTATGTGGGTTTGTTGTTTTGTATTGTGTTGATCCTCTAGCTCGTTCCTTTTGGTTTACTAGAGTCTAGATCTATGAGTAAGAACACATTCCAGACACTTTTGTTGTGTGTTCTCAGCTTAGGTTCAGTTCCCGGACTAAATATGTTTTTCAGATTTGAGTGATTCTTGAAGTGGGTTTCTTGGGATTTGTTCATTTTGCTTTGGGCTACTCCGTAGACACTAGCCCACACTAGTTCAGAGTCGATTTGGAGTTATTCTTCAGATTTCTTATGGATTTCGCTTGCCCAAAGTTTTGGATTTCTTATTTGCTAAGGACTTCGCTACAAAGGTATAACCTTTAGACTTTTCGCTTTCAATTAAGGGTCAAATCTTTGTGCTTTGTTTGTAGATTTAATAAATTAAATAAGAATAAGCCTAGATCCATTCAGGGGAAAATGAATTTGATCCTGAGCTTTGTCAAAAGTTTCCGATTCTGGAATGCATTGCACGAAAGTGAGATTTTCAATTTAGCCCAGGCTTGTTCTGTTTTCCTTCAAATTGGTATCAGAGCGACTGTTTCGGCTTTATACTTGTTTAATTTATTACATGGCTTTATTTTGCCATTATTATTTTTGTCAAAATGTTTATACAGGTGGTTATTAGTTTCCCGGCTATTATGGTAGAATTTATTTTTCAAACATAAACCCCGGGACATGTCCGGGCTCGTATTATTTTTGAATGGAAATGTCTATAATAGTAATAACCACGAGCTGGAAGTCTTGTAGGATTAGATAAATCTTGTAGTAGGATTTAATCTAATGTTGTCGTCCTTAAAATTCCTAGAAAAATGCCTTGTATATAGGAATTTATGTACTATGACGAAGACGTTATTTTGGGTAACTTATATTCTCGGGTTTTGGTTTCTTGTAATTTTGGGTGATTCCTAATTACGTAGAAAATTGAGAAAACCATGGCGAATTGAGAGGAATCCAAATAACGAGTGGGAGCGACAT
Organism: Knoxia roxburghii; assembly: GCA_030378225.1. NCBI lineage: Eukaryota > Viridiplantae > Streptophyta > Magnoliopsida > Gentianales > Rubiaceae > Knoxia > Knoxia roxburghii. Next base: position 33,532,504 of record CM059415.1, on the reverse strand, counting down.
GACGGGACTTGTCATCGAGGCGTCAAGGAATCAATGATAGAGAAGGCCATAATAGTCGGGAAATTTATTTCTTTAATTTCTCATATTTATGTCTTTTCGTTATTGTGTGTTTTCAATTTATTTAGTATGAATGAAAACCAAACCATTTTTAAAATGAAAGTGCAACTAACTAAGGTAGATTATTCGCATATTAAAACTCCAACGGTTTTATGGGTGCGAAAATCCATAGCTAAGATATTGCATGTTAAAAGTAAAAATCCTCAAACTTAAAAATCTAAGTGGGAGCGGGTTGGCAAATATACCCAAGGCCTCCATTACGGATTTATATGTGATGTAGTTAGACTTGCGAATTGGTATTATGGCCTTTCTCCATGCGGATGAGTCTTCAATCATAGATATCACTAGAATGAATTTCTAAAAGAATGACTATAGTGTGTTTAATTGGAGAAAGTTGCGACACCCTCTCTGCGAATGACACATTAGTATCCTAAGTAACAAACATAGAAGTCACGTAACAACATACACTTAGTGTACAATTTATAGTATTCCTCCCGCGAGGTTACGCTATTTATCTGTACGGCTAAAAGTATTGACTACTAATTTCATTGATCACAAGATCGTTGGTCAGATAGTGAAATTAATGAACTTTGGTTCTTCTCGAACGAATGTGGGTTGGCGTAGACGTTCACCCGCATGACCTGTGTTAATCCCAGTGTGAGAGATGTTGATGGAGATTATATTGTTTTTGAGGATTTCAATATTTTTGAAAAAGTAATACTGAAACTTGATTGTTTATTTTTCAGTCGTTGATATGTCATTCAACCCGCTAGCTGTCATACTGGCTTAGAACAAACTTACGGGTCCAAATTACATTGACTAGAAATATAACCTGGACATTTTCATTACCGCTGAGGGTTACAAGTACGTGCTCACTGAGGAGTGCCCCCTAAGCCCAGCGATAATGCCACCCCTGAGTAGCGAGAGCTATATATGAGGTGACAGAAGGTTGATGAGATGACCTAGTGCTACATCTTGGCTTCTATGTCGAGTGTACTGTAGCACTAGCATCAGTTGTTTACCTCAGCCTACGATATGATGCTCAACCTCATGGAGATGTTTGGACATCAGGGCAGGGTAGCCAAACAGTCAGCTATGGGGAAACTCGTGAATGCAAGGATGGCTGAGGGCTATTCAGTGAGGGATCACGTGCTGGACATGATGAGCTGCATCAAAGATATCAAGGTATTAGGAGGTGACATTGATGGGGAGACCCATGTCGATATCATCCTGCAGAGATTGTGTTGGATTTGAATACATAAGCTATGCTTGTGTTGTATAATTTCCCAGATTAATATATCGATTTGTGTTTCAATTATATTTAGTTGTGCATATCCATTTATATTATGTAAGTAGATGATGAGGTGTCTGGTGCGACACAGTAGATCTCATCATTGGTTGAAAGACATAATATATAAATGAGGTTCGTAACCGAGACAGCTTTGGATAAACTGTCGGTCTAGGTTATTATGTGATTCAGATAATTAGTTTGTCTAAACTAATTGAATCATATAGATGTGCCCGGGGCATATTGAACTTGACTCTTAGGAATGATTTGTCTTGTACTGATTTAATAGACAAATCGATCCTTGTATTCTATCTCTAAATCCCTAGACTCGAGCGGGCATGAGGATTAGACATAGTGTACTTTGATCTGCCAATGGGTGAGGTCAAATGTGGCCAATAGTCTCGGTGGGTTGGGTGCGCGTGTTTAGTTACTTGGTGTGCTGCTGCTTGTCGAAAGGAAACCATGTACCAGTGCGTCCGGGGTGATGGTGCTCCCGAGATGAGCTCGAAATGTTTATTATACTAAACCTGGCCAGTAGACTTATGTCCGGTAGAGTAAAAAGGTCGAGTGGTACTAGTCTCGGAATATTAAGAAGTTGATGAATTAACGAGCACTATATCTTTGATGTGGGGAGATTATGAATATAATTTAATTAAGTTGTTCCGGAAGCAATTCTGGTGTAGGTTGGTAGTGCCATAATTAATCCGTTAGTGGTACGATTAATTATGTACTGGGTTGTTGACAAAGGTAGATTTAATTAGTTGAGAAATTAATTAATCCTTGTGTCAGTTGGTTGTGAATAATCCCAGGAACTGGATTGGGATAAGTGAATCCCTGTGTCAGTTGGGAGTGATTCATCCCAGGAACTGGATTGGGATAAGTGAATCCCTGTGACAGTTGGGAGTGTATCAGTCCAGGAACAGGATTGAAGGAAACAGAATCTGTATCAATCTAGAAACAGGATTGAAGGAAAACAGAAACCCAGTAGGAAAGACCAATCCTATTCCAACTTGGAGTCTCTCTTGTAACTCTATAAATAGACAAGGGATCAGCCATTCAACAATCACAATTCAAGAGAGATTCATAATTCAAGAATCTAGAGAGATAAAATTCTAGAGAGAGAAATTTCTTTCTCTCTCAAGAACGAATTTTTGAGCAAATAGGCGGCTGGTTTTCTTCATCAAGTGGCCGAAAATATTGGTCCAAAATACTAGCCCCGTGTGTTGCTTTCTCTTTCTCCGGGCAGTGCGTTTGCAGTACGTGCTAGGTGCGGAGGTGCTGAATTTTTTCAGCAGGTGGATTGTGGTGAGTTGCTGATCAATTGACTTCTAGATTGTTGCCCACACAACAAGAGGTCATAGTCTTTGAGGCATACAAGAGATTCACCAGGTGCACGCTTCAAAGGTATTATTCTATGGTTCCACTTTTATTAGAATTTTTTTGTTGCGTGGTAAATCGAGCAGGTACAAACCCAGATCCTACCAAAATCTTTCAGCTTGCCCCCTAAATTTGTGCAGTTTTGGTTAAATTACAATATGGGCAAGCTCTCATATTCACTTCCCGAGCTCATGACTGCATTGGTGTCTACTGAGGGCCTCTTCGCAGCGATGAAGCAAGCCTTGGCTACTGTTGGTCCCTTAGGTTCCTCTGTAGGGCCCAAAGCCAGAAAGCACAAGAGGAAGAAATGCCAGAAAGCAGCAGCTGCTGATCATGGACCCATGGCGGGCATTGCAAAGTAGCATAAGCCGAACGGTAAGTGCTTCAGATATGGAAAAACAGGACATTGGAAGAAGGATTGCCAGAAGCCTCGAGGTATGTGCAAATTTTCCCTAGTTACTGAGACGTGTTTAGCGGCGATTCCCATGGTGACTTGGTGTGTGGATTCAGGAGCCATTGATCACGTTTGTAATTCATTGTAGGGGTTCCAAGTAACCCGGCTGCTAAGAGAGGGAGAGTTGCAGTGGGAGTTTTATGTCTTTACTTTTCTTAATTATTTTTATATTTGAGAGATTGTTTATATGTTCCCAAATTTGGGAAGAATTTACTTTCAGTTTTGAGACTTATTTTGGATGGTTATAAGTGAGTTTTTTCTAATAATTCTGTTTTTATTAGAAAGAACCAGAAGCTTATATGTTCCGATACATTAGTTGACAATCTGTTTTTAATCAAGACATACTCCTCAGTAATGCAAAACACAGAAACTAATAACTCATCACCGAATCATAGTAAGAGAAAGGAGTCTTCCCCTTTGAATCAAAATTATCTTTGGCACCTGAGACTTGGTCACATCAATGTTAGTAGGATTCAAAGGTTGCTCAATAATGGGTTTTTGGACTTATTGGATATTGACAGCTATCCGACCTGTGTGTCCTGCTTTGAGGGTAAGATGACCAAGAGGCCTTTCAAGGCAAAGGTGTATAGGTCCAAAGAGGTTTTAGATTTGATTCATTCTAACTTGTGTGGGCCTATGTTAGTTCAGGCTAGAGGTGGTTATGAGTATTTCATGACATTCACGGATGATTACTCTAGATATGGATACATATACCTGATGCGCGACAAGTCTGAATGCTTTGGAAAGTTCAAAGAGTTTAAGGCTGAGGTGGAGAACCATCTGGGTAAGAGTATTATGATCTGATCGCAGTGGTGAATACCTATCTAGTGAATTTAGGTCCTATTTGTCAGATGAGGGTATTTAGTCCCAGTTGTCTACAACTGGCACACCCCAGCTGAATGGTGTAACAGAGAGGAGGAACAGGACACGTTTTCTCTCTCTAGATTCTTGAATTATGAATCTATTGAATTGTGTTTATTGAATAGCTAATCCCTTGTCTATTTATAGAGTTACAAGAGAGACTCCAAGTTGGTTTAGGATTGGTCTTCCTAATGGGTTTAGGTAATGAATTAGTTTCCAAATCCAATTAGGCAACCAATCTGATAGGATAAACCAAATCCTACTAGATTTCCTAATCTCTAGGATTTTCTAATTCCAATTGAAACTTAATACTTAATTAATTAATTAAATAATTCCACTTTGTTAATTACTTAATTAACCCTTAGGATTTAATTAAATAATTCCACTTTTTTAATTACTGAATTAACCCTTAGGAATAATTAACCAATTAATTAATTAAATCTACCTATTCAATTAAGTCATTACAAAATTAATCGCACCACTAACGGATTAATTTTGGCACTACCATCCTACTGCAGAATTGCTTCCGGAACAACTTAATTAAATTATATTCATTAATCTCCCCACATCAAAGATATAGTGCTCGTTAATTAAATTAATTTACTGATAAATTAATTAATTAACTTCTTTAATTCCGAGACTAGTACCACTCGACCTTTTTACTACCGGACATAAGTCCACCGGCCGGGTTTAGTATAATAAACATTTCGAGCTCATCTAGGGAGCACCATCACCCCGGACGCACCGGTACATGGTTTCCTTTCGACAAGCAGTAGCACACCAAGTAACTAAACACGCGCACCCATCCCATCGAGACTAATGGCCACATTTGACCTCACCCATTGGCAGATCAAAGTACACTATGTCTAATCCTCATGCCCACTCGAGTCTAGGGATTTAGAGATAAAATACAAGGATCGATTTGTCTATTAAATCAGTATAAGACAAATCTTTCCTAAAAGTCAAGTTCAATATGCCCCGGGCATATCTATATGATTCAATTAGTTTAGACAAACTAATTATCTGAATCACAAAATAACTTATACCGACAGTTTGTCCAAAGCTGTCTCGGTTATGAACCTCATTTATATATTATGTCTTTCAAACAATGATGAGATCTACTGTGTCGCACCAGACACCTCATCATCTACTTACATAATATAAATGGACAATTAATGCACAACAAGATATGACTGAAACACGAATCGATATATTAATCTGGGAAACTGTACAATACAATCATAGCTTATGTATTCTACTCCAACACTGGATCCCATCAGAACTCCGAAGTTCAGCGTGCTTGGGCGAAAGTAGTACTAAGATGGGTGACCCCTTGGGAAGTCCTCGTGTTGTACCCCCTTCCCCTTTTATTTTTATTTTTATCATTCTTTTATTCATCGAGTGAATTATAAATTTTGTCATCAAAATTTTGGCGAACTTCAGGGTTTGGTCACTAACTTCTCAAAACTAAAGAGACACCACTAACTTTGTCGTTTTTATTTCGCTTCCGGTCATTCCGGCAATTTGCACCGTTAAGTGCATTGACGGTTTAAATTTTAAGGGTAAAATTTTCCGATTATCAATAAGTATAGAGGGAGTTGCAAATTTTATCACCACAATCTTGTCAATTAAAAAAACGGAATAGGAGGTTGAAAAATTGTTGGATAAGCGGGAGAGAGAGAGAGTCGCAAGAGAGAAGTACGAAAATAACCTTACACAAACTTATCCGTTAGCGTATTAACGGTGCAATTTGACGATGTGAACAAAAATTTAGTGACTTTTTTGCTTTTTCGAAAGCTAGTGACAAAAAATTGCCACTCCACGAGGTGCGGAAATTCGAACAGCCATAACTTTGCGTACCGGAAGGGTTTTGGGGCCCGAGACCAGGCTTTGGAACCGCGTGGAGGAGCTCTACGGCGTCCCAACCGGGGAACCCGGTTGGGGCCCTCGGCGAGTCCAGATTCGAACATTTTCGCCCCGTTTATCACTTTCCTTATTTCGCTACAAGTAGGCTATGCGCGGGATAGCTCATGGGTACGATCATACCAGCACTAATGCACCGGATCCCATCAGAACTCCGAAGTTAAGTGTGCTTGGGCGAGAGTAGTACTAAGATGGGTGACCCCTTGGGAAGTCCTCGTGTTGTACCCCCTTCCCCTTTTATTTTTATTTTTATCGTTCTTTTATTCATCGAGTGAATTATAAATTTCGTCATCAAACTTTTTGCGAACTTCGGGTTTTAGTCGCTAACTTCTCAAAACTAAAGAGACACCACTAACTTTGTCGTTTTTATTTCGCTTCCGGTCATTCCGGCAATCTGCACCATTAAGTGCATTGACGGTTTAAATTTTAAGGGTAAAATTTTCCGATTATCAATAAGTATAGAGGGAGTTGTACATTTTGTCACCACACTCTTGTCAATTGAAAAAATCGAATAGGAGGTTGAAAAATTGTTGGATAAGCGCGAGAGAGAGTCGCAAGAGAGAAGTACGAAAATAACCTTACACAAACTTATCCGTTACCGTATTAACGGTGCAATTTGACGATGTGAACAAAAATTTATTGACTTTTTTGCTTTTTCGAAAGCTAGTGACAAAAAATCGCCACTCCACGAGGTGCAGAAATTCGAACAACCATAACTTTGCGTACCAGAAGGGTTTTGGGGCCCGAGACCAGGCTTTGGAACCGCGTGGAGAAGCTCTACGGCGTCACAACCGGGAACCCGGTTGGGGCCCTCGGCGAGTCCAGATTCGAACATTTTCGCCCTGTTTATCACTTTTCTTATTTCGCTACAAGTAGGCTATGCGCGGGATAGCTCACGGGTACGATCATACCCACACTAATGCACCGGATCCCATCAGAACTCCGAAGTTAAGCGTGCTTGGGCGAGAGTAGTACTAAGATGGGTGACCCCTCGGGAAGTCCTCGTGTTGTCCCCCTTTCCCCTTTTATTTTTATTTTTATCGTTCTTTTATTCATCGAGTGAATTATAAATTTCGTCATCAAACTTTTTGCGAACTTCGGGTTTTGGTCGCTAACTTCTCAAAACTAAAGAGACACCACTAACTTTGTCGTTTTTATTTCGCTTCCGGTCATTCCGGCAATCTGCATCGTTAAGTGCATTGACGGTTTAAATTTTAAGGGTAAAATTTTCTGATTATCAATAAGTATAGAGGGAGTTGTAGATTTTGTCACCACACTCTTGTCAATTGAAAAAATCGAATAGGAGGTTGAAAAATTGTTGGATAAGCGCGAGAGAGAGTCGCAAGACAGAAGTACGAAAATAACCTTACAAAAACTTGTCCGTTAGAGTATTAACGGTGCAATTTGACGATGTGAACAAAAAGTTAGTGACTTTTTTTGCTTTTTCGAAAGCTAGTGACAAAAAATCACCACTCCACGAGGTGCGGAAATTCGAACAGCCATAACTTTGCGTACCGGAAGGGTTTTGGGGCCCTAGACCAGGCTTTGGAACCGCGTGGAGGAGCTCTACGGCGTCCCAACCGGGAACCCGGTTGGGGCCCTCGGCGAGTCAAGATTCGAACATTTTCGCCCCGTTTATCACTTTTCTTATTTCGCTACAAGTAGGCTATGCGCGGGATAGCTCACGGGTACGATCATACCAGCGCTAATGCGCTGGATCCCATCAGAACTCCGAAGTTAAGCTTCTTTTATTCATCGAGTGAATTATAAATTTCGTCATCAAACTTTTTGCGAACTTCGGGTTTTGGTCGCTAACTTCTCAAAACTAAAGAGACACCACTAACTTTGTCGTTTTTATTTCGCTTCCGGTCATTCCGGCAATCTGCACCGTTAAGTGCATTGACGGTTTAAATTTTAAGGGTAAAATTTTCCGATTATCAATAAGTATAGAGGGAGTTGTAGATTTTGTCACCACACTCTTGTCAATTGAAAAAATCGAATAGGAGGTTGAAAAATTGTTGGATAAGCGCGAGAGAGAGTCGCAAGAGAGAAGTACGAAAATAACCTTACACAAACTTATCCGTTACCGTATTAACGGTGCAATTTGACGATGTGAACAAAAATTTATTGACATTTTTTCTTTTTCGAAAGCTAGTGACAAAAAATCGCCACTCCACGAGGTGCGGAAATTCGAACAACCATAACTTTGCGTACCAGAAGGGTTTTGGGGCCCGAGACCAGGCTTTGGAACCACGTGGAGAAGCTCTACGGCGTCACAACCGGGAACCCGGTTGGGGCCCTCGGCGAGTCCAGATTCGAACATTTTCGCCCTGTTTATCACTTTTCTTATTTCGCTACAAGTAGGCTATGCGCGGGATAGCTCACGGGTACGATCATACCAGCACTAATGCACCGGATCCCATCAGAACTCCGAAGTTAAGCGTGCTTGGGCGAGAGTAGTACTAAGATGGGTGACCCCTCGGGAAGTCCTCGTGTTGTACCCCTTTCCCCTTTTATTTTTATTTTTATCGTTCTTTTATTCATCGAGTGAATTATAAATTTCGTCATCAAACTTTTTGCGAACTTCGGGTTTTGGTCGCTAACTTCTCAAAACTAAAGAGACACCACTAACTTTGTCGTTTTTATTTCGCTTCCGGTCATTCCGGCAATCTGCATCGTTAAGTGCATTGACGGTTTAAATTTTAAGGGTAAAATTTTCTGATTATCAATAAGTATAGAGGGAGTTGTAGATTTTGTCACCACACTCTTGTCAATTGAAAAAATCGAATAGGAGGTTGAAAAATTGTTGGATAAGCGCGAGAGAGAGTCGCAAGACAGAAGTACGAAAATAACCTTACACAAACTTGTCCGTTAGAGTATTAACGGTGCAATTTGACGATGTGAACAAAAAGTTAGTGACTTTTTTTGCTTTTTCGAAAGCTAGTGACAAAAAATCACCACTCCACGAGGTGCGGAAATTCGAACAGCCATAACTTTGCGTACCGGAAGGGTTTTGGGGCCCTAGACCAGGCTTTGGAACCGCGTGGAGGAGCTCTACGGCGTCCCAACCGGGAACCCGGTTGGGGCCCTCGGCGAGTCAAGATTCGAACATTTTCGCCCCGTTTATCACTTTTCTTATTTCGCTACAAGTAGGCTATGCGCGGGATAGCTCACGGGTACGATCATACCAGCGCTAATGCGCTGGATCCCATCAGAACTCCGAAGTTAAGCTTCTTTTATTCATCGAGTGAATTATAAATTTCGTCATCAAACTTTTTGCGAACTTCGGGTTTTGGTCGCTAACTTCTCAAAACTAAAGAGACACCACTAACTTTGTCGTTTTTATTTCGCTTCCGGTCATTCCGGCAATCTGCACCGTTAAGTGCATTGACGGTTTAAATTTTAAGGGTAAAATTTTCCGATTATCAATAAGTATAGAGGGAGTTGTAGATTTTGTCACCACACTCTTGTCAATTGAAAAAATCGAATAGGAGGTTGAAAAATTGTTGGATAAGCGCGAGAGAGAGTCGCAAGAGAGAAGTACGAAAATAACCTTACACAAACTTATCCGTTACCGTATTAACGGTGCAATTTGACGATGTGAACAAAAATTTATTGACTTTTTTGCTTTTTCGAAAGCTAGTGACAAAAAATCGCCACTCCACGAGATGCGGAAATTCGAACAACCATAACTTTGCGTACCAGAAGGGTTTTGGGGCCCGAGACCAGGCTTTGGAACCGCGTGGAGAAGCTCTACGGCGTCACAACCGGGAACCCGGTTGGGGCCCTCGGCGAGTCCAGATTCGAACATTTTCGCCCTGTTTATCACTTTTCTTATTTCGTTACAAGTAGGCTATGCGCGGGATAGCTCACGGGTACGATCATACCAGCACTAATGCACCGGATCCCATCAGAACTCCGAAGTTAAGCGTGCTTGGGCGAGAGTAGTACTAAGATGGGTGACCCCTCGGGAAGTCCTCGTGTTGTACCCCTTTCCCCTTTTATTTTTATTTTTATCGTTCTTTTATTCATCGAGTGAATTATAAATTTCGTCATCAAACTTTTTGCGAACTTCGGGTTTTGGTCGCTAACTTCTCAAAACTAAAGAGACACCACTAACTTTGTCGTTTTTATTTCGCTTCCGGTCATTCCGGCAATCTGCATCGTTAAGTGCATTGACGGTTTAAATTTTAAGGGTAAAATTTTCTGATTATCAATAAGTATAGAGGGAGTTGTAGATTTTGTCACCACACTCTTGTCAATTGAAAAAATCGAATAGGAGGTTGAAAAATTGTTGGATAAGCGCGAGAGAGAGTCGCAAGACAGAAGTACGAAAATAACCTTACACAAACTTGTCCGTTAGAGTATTAACGGTGCAATTTGACGATGTGAACAAAAAGTTAGTGACTTTTTTTGCTTTTTCGAAAGCTAGTGACAAAAAATCACCACTCCACGAGGTGCGGAAATTCGAACAGCCATAACTTTGCGTACCGGAAGGGTTTTGGGGCCCTAGACCAGGCTTTGGAACCGCGTGGAGGAGCTCTACGGCGTCCCAACCGGGAACCCGGTTGGGGCCCTCGGCGAGTCAAGATTCGAACATTTTCGCCCCGTTTATCACTTTTCTTATATCGCTACAAGTAGGCTATGCGCGGGATAGCTCACGGGTACGATCATACCAGCGCTAATGCGCTGGATCCCATCAGAACTCCGAAGTTAAGCTTCTTTTATTCATCGAGTGAATTATAAATTTCGTCATCAAACTTTTTGCGAACTTCGGGTTTTGGTCGCTAACTTCTCAAAACTAAAGAGACACCACTAACTTTGTCGTTTTTATTTCGCTTCCGGTCATTCCGGCAATCTGCACCGTTAAGTGCATTGACGGTTTAAATTTTAAGGGTAAAATTTTCCGATTATCAATAAGTATAGAGGGAATTGTAGATTTTGTCACCACACTCTTGTCAATTGAAAAAATCGAATAGGAGGTTGAAAAATTGTTGGATAAGCGCGAGAGAGAGTCGCAAGAGAGAAGTACGAAAATAACCTTACACAAACTTATCCGTTACCGAATTAACGGTGCAATTTGACGATGTGAACAAAAATTTAGTGACATTTTTGCTTTTTCGAAAGCTAGTGACAAAAAATCGCCACTCCACGAGGTGCGGAAATTCGAACAGCCATAACTTTGCGTACCGGAAGGGTTTTGGGGCTAGAGACCAGGCATTGGAACCGCGTGGAGGAGCTCTACGGCGTCCCAACCGGGAACCCGGTTGGGGCCCTCGGCGAGTCCAGATTCGAACATTTTCGCCCCGTTTATCACTTTTCTTATTTCGCTACAAGTAGGCTATGCGCGGGGTAGCTCACGGGTACGATCATACCAGCACTAATGCACCGGATCCCATCAGAACTCCGAAGTTAAGCGTGTTTGTGCGAGAGTAGTACTAAGATGGGTGACCCCTTGGGAAGTCCTCGTGTTGTACCCCCTTCCCCTATTATTTTTATTTTTATCGTTCTTTTATTCATCGAGTGAATTATAAATTTCGTCATCAAACTTTTTGCGAACTTCGGGTTTTGGTCGCTAACTTCTCAAAACTAAAGAGACACCACTAACTTTGTCGTTTTTATTTCGCTTCCGGTCATTCCGGCAATCTGCACCGTTAAGTGCATTGACGGTTTAAATTTTAAGGGTAAAATTTTCCGATTATCAATAAGTATAGAGGGAGTTGTAGATTTTGTCACAACACTCTTGTTAATTGAAAAAATCGAATAGGAGGTTGAAAAATTGTTGGATAAGCGCGAGAGAGAGTCGCAAGAGAGAAGTACGAAAATAACCTTACACAAACTTATCCGTTACCGAATTAATGGTGCAATTTGACGATGTGAACAAAAATTTAGTGACTTTTTTGCTTTTTCGAAAGCTAGTGACAAAAAATCGCCACTCCACGAGGTGCGGAAATTCGAACAGCCATAACTTTGCGTACCGGAAGGGTTTTGGGGCCTGAGACCAGGCTTTGGAACCGCGTGGAGGAGCTCTACGACGTCCCAACCGGGAAGCCGGTTAGGGCCCTCGGCGAGTCAAGATTCGAACATTTTCGTCCTGTTTATCATTTTTCTTATTTCGCTACAAGTAGGCTATGCGCGGGATAGTTCACGGGTACGATCATACCAGCACTAATGCGCTGGATCCCATCAGAACTCCGAAGTTAAGCCCGCTTGGGTGAGAGTAGTACTAAGATGGGTGACCCCTTGGGAAGTCCTCTTGTTGTACCCCCTTCCCCTTATATTTTTATTTTTATTGTTCTTTTATTCATCGAGTGAATTATAAATTTCGTCATCAAACTTTTTGCAAACTTCGGGTTTTGGTCGCTAACTTCTCAAAACTAAAGAGACACCACTAACTTTGTCATTTTTATTTCGCTTCCGGTCATTCCGGCAATCTGCACCGTTAAGTGCATTGACGGTTTAAATTTTAAGGGTAAAATTTTCCGATTATCAATAAGTATAGAGGGAGTTGTAGATTTTGTCACCACACTCTTGTCAATTGAAAAAATCGAATAGGAGGTTGAAAAATTGTTGGATAAGCGTGAGAGAGAGTCGCAAGAGAGAAGTACGAAAATAACCTTACACAAACTTATCCGTTACCGAATTAATGGTGCAATTTGACGATGTGAACAAAAATTTAGTGACTTTTTTGCTTTTTCGAAAGCTAGTGACAAAAAATCGCCACTCCACGAGGTGCGGAAATTCGAACAGCCATAACTTTGCGTACCGGAAGGGTTTTGGGGCCCGAGACCAGGCTTTGGAACCGCGTGGAGGAGCTCTACGACGTCCCAATCGGGAACCCGGTTGGGGCCCTCGGCGAGTCAAGATTCGGACATTTTCATCCCGTTTATCATTTTTCTTATTTCGCTACAAGTAGGCTATGCGCGGGATAGTTCACGGGTACGATCATACCAGCACTAATGCGCTGGATCCCATCAGAACTCCGAAGTTAATCGTGCTTGGGTGAGAGTAGTACTAAGATGGGTGACCCCTTGGGAAGTCCTCTTGTTGTACCCCCTTCCCCATATATTTTTATTTTTATCGTTCTTTTATTCATCGAGTGAATTATAAATTTCGTCATCAAACTTTTTGCGAACTTCGGGTTTTGGTCGCTAACTTCTCAAAACTAAAGAGACACCACTAACTTTGTCGTTTTTATTTCGCTTCCGGTCATTCCGGCAATCTGCACCGTTAAGTGCATTGACGGTTTAAATTTTAAGGGTAAAATTTTCCGATTATCAATAAGTATAGAGGGAGTTGTAGATTTTGTCACCACACTCTTGTCAATTGAAAAAATCGAATAGGAGGTTGAAAAATTGTTGGATAAGCGCGAGAGAGAGTCGCAAGAGAGAAGTACGAAAATAACCTTACACAAACTTATCCGTTACCGAATTAACGGTGCAATTTGACGATGTGAACAAAAATTTAGTGACATTTTTGCTTTTTCGAAAGCTAGTGACAAAAAATCGCCACTCCACGAGGTGCGGAAATTCGAACAGCCATAACTTTGCGTACCGGAAGGGTTTTGGGGCCCGAGACCAGGCATTGGAACCGCGTGGAGGAGCTCTACGGCGTCCCAACTGAGAACCCGGTTGGGGCCCTCGGCGAGTCCAGATTCGAACATTTTCGGCCCGTTTATCACTTTTCTTATTTCGCTACAAGTAGGCTATGCGCGGGGTAGCTCACGGGTACGATCATACCAGCACTAATGCACCGGATCCCATCAGAACTCCGAAGTTAAGCGTGTTTGTGCGAGAGTAGTACTAAGATGGGTGACCCCTTGGGAAGTCCTCGTGTTGTACCCCCTTCCCCTATTATTTTTATTTTTATCGTTCTTTTATTCATCGAGTGAATTATAAATTTCGTCATCAAACTTTTTGCGAACTTCGGGTTTTGGTCGCTAACTTCTCAAAACTAAAGAGACACCACTAACTTTGTCGTTTTTATTTCGCTTTCGGTCATTCCGGTAATCTGCACCGTTAAGTGCATTGATGGTTTAAATTTTAAGGGTAAAATTTTCCAATTATCAATAAGTATAGAGGGAGTTGTAGATTTTGTCACCACACTCTTGTCAATTGAAAAAATCGAATAGGAGGTTGAAAAATTGTTGCATAAGCGCGAGAGAGAGTCGCAAGACAGAAGTACGAAAATAACCTTACACAAACTTGTCCGTTAGAGTATTAACGGTGCAATTTGACGATGTGAAAAAAAAGTTTGTGACTTTTTTTGCTTTTTCGAAAGCTAGTGACAAAAAATCGCCACTCCACGAGGTGCGGAAATTTAAACAGCCATAACTTTGCGTACCAGAAGGGTTTTGGGGCCCGAGACCAGGCTTTGGAACCGCGTGGAGGAGCTCTACGGCATCCCAACCGGGAACCCGGTTGGGGCCCTTGGCGAGTCCAGATTCGAACATTTTCGCCCCGTTTATCACTTTTCTTATTTCGCTACAAGAAGGCTATGCGCGGGGTAGCTCACGGGTACGATCATACCAGCACTAATACACCGGATCCCATCAGAACTCCGAAGTTAAGCGTGCTTGGGCGAGAGTAGTACTAAGATGTGTGACCCCTTGGGAAGTCCTCGTGTTGTACCCCCTTCCCCTTTTATTTTTATTTTTATCGTTCTTTTATTCATCGAGTGAATTATAAATTTCGTCATCAAACTTTTTGCGAACTTCGGGTTTTGGTCGCTAACTTCTCAAAACTAAAGAGACACCACTAACTTTGTCGTTTTTATTTCGCTTCCGGTCATTCCGGCAATCTGCACCGTTAAGTGCATTGACGGTTTAAATTTTAAGGGTAAAATTTTCCGATTATCAATAAGTATAGAGGGAGTTGTAGATTTTGTCACCACACTCTTGTCAATTGAAAAAATCGAATAGGAGGTTGAAAAATTGTTGGATAAGCGCGAGAGAGAGTCGCAAGACAGAAGTACGAAAATAACCTTACACAAACTTGTCCGTTAGAGTATTAACGGTGCAATTTGACGATGTGAACAAAAAGTTAGTGACTTTTTTTGCTTTTTCGAAAGCTACTGAAAAAAAATCGCCACTCCACGAGGTGCGAAAATTCGAACAGCCATAACTTTGCGTACCGGAAGGGTTTTGGGGCCCGAGACCAGGCTTTGGAACCGCGTGGAGGAGCTCTACGGCGTCCCAACCGGTAACCCGGTTGGGGCCCTCGGCGAGTCAAGATTCGAACATTTTCGTCCCGTTTATCACTTTTCTTATTTCGCTACAAGTAGGCTATGCGCGGGGTAGCTCACGGGTACGATCATACCAGCACTAATGCACCGGATCCTATCAGAACTCCGAAGTTAAGCGTACTTGGGCGAGAGTAGTACTAAGATGGGTGACCCCTTGGGAAGTCTTGTGTTGTACCCCCTTCCCATTTTATTTTTATTTTTATCGTTCTTTTATTCATCGAGTGAATTATAAATTTTGTCATCAAACTTTTTGCGAACTTCGGGTTTTGGTAGCTAACTTCTCAAAACTAAAGAGACACCACTAACTTTGTCGTTTTTATTTCGCTTCCGGTCATTCCGGCAATCTGCACCGTTAAGTGCATTGACGGTTTAAATTTTAAGGGTAAAATTTTCCAATTATCAATAAGTATAGAGGGAGTTGTAGATTTTTTCACCACACTCTTGTCAATTGAAAAAATCGAATAGGAGGTTGAAAAATTGTTGGATAAGCGTGAGAGAGAGTCGCAAGACAGAAGTACGAAAATAACCTTACACAAACTTGTCCGTTAGAGTATTAACGGTGCAATTTGACGATGTGAACAAAAAGTTAGTGACTTTTTTTTGCTTTTTCGAAAGCTACTGACAAAAAATCGCCACTCCACGAGGTGCGAAAATTCGAACAGCCATAACTTTGCGTACCGGAAGGGTTTTGGGGCCCGAGACCAGGCTTTGGAACCGCGTGGAGGAGCTCTACGGCGTCCCTACTGGGAACCCGGTTGGGGCCCTTGGCGAGTCAAGATTCGAACATTTTCGCCCCGTTTATCATTTTTCTTATTTTGCTACAAGTAGGCTATGCCATACCAGCACTAACGCACCGGATCCCATCAGAACTCCGAAGTTAAGCGTGCTTGGGCGAGAGTAGTACTAAGATGGGTGACCCCTTGGGAAGTCCTCGTGTTGTACCCCTTCCCTTTTTATTTTTATTTTTATCGTTCTTTTATTCATCGAGTGAATTATAAATTTTGTCATCAAACTTTTTGCGAACTTCGGGTTTTGGTCGCTAACTTCTCAAAACTAAAGAGACACCACTAACTTTGTCGTTTTTATTTCGCTTCCGGTCATTCCGGCAATCTGCACCGTTAAGTGCATTGACGGTTTAAATTTTAAGGGTAAAATTTTTTGATTATCAATAAGTATATAGGGAGTTGTAGATTTTGTCACCACACTCTTGTCAATTGAAAAAATCAAATAGGAGGTTGAAAAATTGTTGGATAAGCGCGAGAGAGAGTCGCAAGACAGAAGTACGAAAATAACCTTACACAAACTTGTCCGTTAGAGTATTAACGGTGCAATTTGACGATGTGAACAAAAAGTTAGTGACTTTTTTTGCTTTTTCGAAAGCTAGTGACAAAAAATCGCCACTCCACGAGGTGTGGAAATTCGAACAGCCATAACTTTGCGTACCGGAAGGGTTTTGGGGCCCGAGACCAGGCTTTGGAACTGCGTGAAAGATTTTGTAGGATCTGGGTTTGTACCTGCTCGATTTACCACGCAACAAAAAAATTCTAATAAAAGCGGAACCATAGAATAATACCTTTGAAGCGTGCACCTGGTGAATCTCTTGTATGCCTCAAAGACTATGACCTCTTGTTGTGTGGGCAACAATCTAGAAGTCGATTGATCAGCAACTCACCACAATCCACCTGTTGAAAAAATTCAGCACCTCCGCACCTAGCACGTACTGCAAACGCACTGCCTGGAGAGAGAGAAAGCAACACACGGGGCTAGTATTTTGGACCAATATTTTCGGCCACTTGATGAAGAAAACTAGCCGCCAATTTGCTCAAAAATTCGTTCTTGAGAGAGAAGGAAATTTCTCTCTCTAGAATTTTATCTCTCTAGATTCTTGAATTATGAATCTCTCTTGAATTGTGATTGTTGAATTGCTGATCCCTTGTCTATTTATAGAGTTACAAGAGAGACTCCAAGTTGGAATAGGATTGGTCTTTCCTACTGGGTTTCTGTTTCCCTTCAATCCTGTTTCTAGACTGATACAGATTCTGTTTCCTTCAATCCTGTTCCTGGACTGATACACTCCCAACTGTCACAGGGATTCACTTATCCCAATCCAGTTCCTGGGATGAATCACTCCCAACTGACACAGGGATTCACTTATCCCAATCCAGTTCCTGGGATGATTCACAACCAACTGACACAAGGATTAATTAATTTCTCAACTAATTAAATCTACCTTTGTCAACAACCCAGTACATAATTAATCGTACCACTAACGGATTAATTATGGCACTACCAACCTACACCAGAATTGCTTCCGGAACAACTTAATTAAATTATATTCATAATCTCCCCACATCAAAGATATAGTGCTCGTTAATTCATTAATTTACTGATAAATTAATTCATCAACTTCTTAATATTCTGAGACTAGTACCACTCGACCTTTTTACTATACCGGACATAAGTCCACTGGCAAGGTTTAGTATAATAAACATTTCGAGCTCATCTCGGGAGCACCATCACCCCGGACGCACCGGTACATGGTTTCCTTTCGACAAGCAGCAGCACACCAAGTAACTAAACACGCGCACCCAACCCACCGAGACTATTGGCCACATTTGACCTCACCCATTGGCAGATCAAAGTACACTATGTCTAATCCTCATGCCCGCTCGAGTCTAGGGATTTAGAGATAGAATACAAGGATCGATTTGTCTATTAAATCAGTACAAGACAAATCATTCCTAAGAGTCAAGTTCAATATGCCCCGGGCACATCTATATGATTCAATTAGTTTAGACAAACTAATTATCTGAATCACATAATAACCTAGACCGACAGTTTATCCAAAGCTGTCTCGGTTACGAACCTCATTTATATATTATGTATTTCAACCAATGATGAGATCTACTGTGTCGCACCAGACACCTCATCATCTGCTTACATAATATAGATGGACAATAAATGCACAACCAGATATGACTGAAACACAAATCGATATATTAAACTGGGAAACTGTACAATACAAGCATAGCTTATGTATTCTACTCCAACACCGCGTGGAGGAGCTCTACGGCATCCCAACCGGGAACCCGGATGGGGACCTCGGCGAGTCCAGATTCAAACATTTTCGCCCCGTTTATCACTTTTCTTATTTCGCTACAACTAGGCTATGCGCGGGGTAGCTCACGGGTACGATCATACCAGCACTAATGCACCGGATCCCATCAGAACTTCGAAGTTAAGCGTGCTTGTGCGAGAGTAGTACTAAGATGGGTGACCCCTTGGGAAGTCCTCGTGTTGTACCCCTTTCCCCTTTTATTTTTATTTTTATCGTTCCTTTATTTATCGAGTGAATTATAAATTTCGTCATCAAACTTTTTTCGAACTTCGGGTTTTGGTCGCTAACTTCTCAAAACTAAAGAGACACCACTAACTTTGTCATTTTTATTTCGCTTCCGGTCATTCCGGCAATCTGCACCGTTAAGTGCATTGACGGTTTAAATTTTAAGGGTAAAATTTTCCGATTATCAATAAGTATAGAGGGAGTTGTAGATTTTGTCACCACACTCTTGTCAATTGAAAAAATCAATAGGAGTTTGAAAAATTGTTGGATAAGCGCGAGAGAGAGTCGCAAGACAGAAGTACGAAAATAACCTTCCACAAACTTGTCCGTTAGAGTATTAACGGTGCAATTTGACGATGTGAACAAAAAGTTAGTGACTTTTTTTGCTTTTTCGAAAGCTACTGACAAAAAATCACCACTCCACGAGGTGCGGAAATTCGAACAGCCATAACTTTGCGTACCGGAAGGGTTTTGGGGCCCGAGACCAGGCTTTGGAACCGCGTGGAGGAGCTCTGCGGCGTCCCTTCCGGGAACCCGGTTGGGGCCCTCGGCGAGTCAAGATTGGAACATTTTCGCCCCGTTTATCACTTTTCTTATTTCGCTACAAGAAGGCTATGCGCGGGGTAGCTCACGGGTACGATCATACCAGCACTAATGCACCGGATCCCATCAGAACTCTGAAGTTAAGCGTGCTTGGGCGAGAGTAGTACTAAGATGGTTGACCCCTTGGGAAGTCCTCGTGTTGTACCCCCTTCCCTTTTTATTTTTATTTTTATCGTTATTTTATTTATCGAGTGAATTATAAATTTGGTCATCAAACTTTTTGCGAACTTCGGGTTTTGGTCGCTAACTTCGGAAAACTAAAGAGACACCCCTAACTTTGTCGTTTTTATTTCGCTTCCGGTCATTCCGGCAATCTGCACCGTTAAGTGCATTGACGGTTTAAATTTTAAGGGTAAAATTTTTCGATTATCAATAAGTATAGAGGGAGTTGTAGATTTTGTCACCACACTCTTGTCAATTGAAAAAATCGAATAGGAGGTTGAAAAATTCTTGGATAAGCGCGAGAGAGAGTCGCAAGACAGAAGTACGAAAATAACCTTACACAAACTTGTCCGTTAGAGTATTAACGGTGCAATTTGACGATGTGAACAAAAAGTTAGTGACTTTTTTTGCTTTTTCGAAAGCTACTGACAAAAAATCGCCACTCCACGAGGTGCGGAAATTCGAACAGCCATAACTTTGCGTACCGGAAGGGTTTTGGGGCCCGAGACCAGGCATTGGAACCGCGTGGAGGAGCTCTACGGTGTCCCAACCGGGAACCCAGTTGGGGCCCTCGGCGACTCAAGATTCGAACATTTTCGCCCCGTTTATCACTTTTCTTATTTCGCTACAAGTAGGCTATGCGCGGGGTAGTCCACGGGTACGATCAAACCGACACTAATGCACCGGATCCCATCAGAACTCCAAAGTTAAGCGTGCTTGGGCGAGAGTAGTACTAAGATGGCTGACCCCTTGGGAAGTCCTCGTGTTGTACCGCCTTCCCTTTTTATTTTTATTTTTATCGTTCTTTTATTTATCGAGTGAATTATAAATTTCGTCATCAAACTTTTTGCGAACTTCGGGTTTTGGTCGCTAACTTCTCAAAACTAAAGAGACACCACTAACTTTGTCGTTTTCATTTCGCTTCCGGTCATTCCGGCAATCTGCACCGTTAAGTGCATTGATGGTTTAAATTTTAAGGGTAAAATTTTCCGATTATCAATAAGTATAGAGGGAGTTGTAGATTTTGTCACCACACTCTTGTCAATTGAAAAAATCGAATAGGAGGTTGAAAAATTGTTGGATAAGCGCGACAGAGAGTCGCAAGACAGAAGTACGAAAATAACGTTACACAAACTTGTCCGTTAGAGTATTAACGGTGCAATTTGACGATGTGAACAAAAAGTTAGTGACTTTTTTTGCTTTTTCGAAAGCTACTGACAAAAAATCGCCACTCTACGAGGTGCGGAAATTCGAACAGCCATAACTTTGCGTACCGGAAGGGTTTTGGGGCCCGAGACCAGGCTTTGGAACCGCGTGGAGGAGCTCTGCGGCGTCCCTACCGGGAACCCGGTTGGGGCCCTCGGTGAGTCAAGATTGGAACATTTTCGCCCCGTTTATCACTTTTCTTATTTCGCTACAAGAAGGCTATGCGCGGGGTAGCTCACGGGTACGATCATACCAGCACTAATGCACCGGATCCCATCAGAACTCCGAAGTTAAGCGTGCTTGGGCGAGAGTAGTACTAAGATGGTTGACCCCTTGGGAAGTCCTCGTGTTGTACCCCCTTCCCTTTTTATTTTTATTTTTATCGTTATTTTATTTATCGAGTGAATTATAAATTTCGTCATCAAACTTTTTGCGAACTTCGGGTTTTGGTCGCTAACTTCGGAAAACTAAAGAGACACCCCTAACTTTGTCGTTTTTATTTCGCTTCCGGTCATTCCGGCAATCTGCACCGTTAAGTGCATTGACGGTTTAAATTTTAAGGGTAAAATTTTTTCGATTATCAATAAGTATAGAGGGAGTTGTAGATTTTGTCACCACACTCTTGTCAATTAAAAAAATCGAATAGGAGGTTGAAAAATTGTTGGATAAGCGCGAGAGAGAGTCGCAAGACAGAAGTACGAAAATAACCTTACACAAACTTGTCCGTTAGAGTATTAACGGTGCAATTTGACGATGTGAACAAAAAGTTAGTGACTTTTTTTGCTTTTTCGAAAGCTACAGACAAAAAATCGAAACTCCACGAGGTGCGGAAATTCGAACAGCCAAAACTTTGCGTACCGGAAGGGTTTTGGGGCCCGAGACCAGGCTTTGGAACCGCGTGGAGGAGCTGTACGGTGTCCCAACCGTGAACCCAGTTGGGGCCCTCGGCGACTCAAGATTCGAACATTTTCGCCCCGTTTATCACTTTTCTTATTTCGCTACAAGTAGGCTATGCGCGGGGTAGTCCACGGGTACGATCAAACCAACACTAATGCACCGGATCCCATCAGAACTGCGAAGTTAAGCGTGCTTGGGCGAGAGTAGTACTAAGATGTGTGACCCCTTGGGAAGTCCTCGTGTTGTACCGCCTTCCCTTTTTATTTTTATTTTTATCGTTCTTTTATTCATCGAGTGAATTATAAATTTCGTCATCAAACTTTTTGCGAACTTCGGGTTTTGGTCGCTAACTTCTCAAAACTAAAGAGACACCACTAACTTTGTCGTTTTTATTTCGCTTCCGGTCATTCCGGCAATCTGCACCGTTAAGTGCATTGACGGTTTGAATTTTAAGGGTAAAATTTTCCGATTATCAATAAGTATAGAGGGAGTTGTAGATTTTGTCACCAGACTCTTGTCAATTGAAAAAATCGAATAGGAGGTTGAAAAATTGTTGGATAAGCGCGAGAGAGAGTCGCAAGACAGAAGTACGAAAATAACCTTACACAAACTTGTCCGTTAGAGTATTAACGGTGCAATTTGACGAAGTGAACAAAAATTTAGTGACTTTTTTTGCTTTTTCGAAAGCTACTGACAAAAAATCGCCACTCCACGAGGTGCGGAAATTCGAACAGCCATAACTTTGCGTACCGGAAGGGTTTTGGGGCCCGAGACCAGGCTTTGGAACCGCGTGGAGGAGCTCTGCGGTGTCCCAACCGGGAACCCAGTTGGGGCCCTCGGCGACTCAAGATTCGAACATTTTCGCCCCGTTTATCACTTTTCTTATTTCGCTACAAGTAGGCTATGCGCGGAGTAGTTCACGGGTACGATCAAACCAACACTAATGCACCGGATCCCATCAGAACTCCGAAGTTAAGCGTGCTTGGGCGAGAGTAGTACTAAGATGGGTGACCCCTTGGGAAGTCCTCTTGTTGGTACCGCCTTCCCTTTTTATTTTTATTTTTATCGTTCTTTTATTCATCGAGTGAATTATAAATTTCGTCATCAAACTTTTTGCGAACTTCGGGTTTTGGTCGCTAACTTCTCAAAACTAAAGAGACACCACTAACTTTGTCGTTTTTATTTCGCTTCCGGTCATTCCGGCAATCTGCAACGTTAAGTGCATTGACGGTTTAAATTTTAAGGGTAAAATTTTCCGATTATCAATAAGTATAGAGGGAGTTGTAGATTTTGTCACCACACTCTTGTCAATTGAAAAAATCGAATAGGAGGTTGAAAAATTGTTGGATAAGCGCGAGAGAGAGTCGCAAGACAGAAGTACGAAAATAACCTTACACAAACTTGTCCGTTAGAGTATTAACGGTGCAATTTGACGATGTGAACAAAAAGTTAGTGACTTTTTTTGCTTTTTCGAAAGCTACAGACAAAAAATCGCCACTCCACGAGTTGCGGAAATTCGAACAGCCATAACTTTGCGTACCGGAAGGGTTTTGGGGCCCGAGACCAGGCTTTGGAACCGCGTGGAGGAGCTCTACGGTGTCCCAACCGGGAACCCAGTTGGGGCCCTCGGCGACTCAAGATTCGAACATTTTCGCCCCGTTTATCACTTTTCTTATTTCGCTACAAGTAGGCTATGCGCGGGGTAGTCCACGGGTACGATCAAACCAACACTAATGCACCGGATCCCATCAGAACTGCGAAGTTAAGCGTGCTTGGGCGAGAGTAGTACTAAGATGTGTGACCCCTTGGGAAGTCCTCGTGTTGTACCGCCTTCCCTTTTTATTTTTATTTTTATCGTTCTTTTATTCATCGAGTGAATTATAAATTTCGTCATCAAACTTTTTGCGAACTTCGGGTTTTGGTCGCTAACTTCTCAAAACTAAAGAGACACCACTAACTTTGTCGTTTTTATTTCGCTTCCGGTCATTCCGGCAATCTGCACCGTTAAGTGCATTGACGGTTTAAATTTTAAGGGTAAAATTTTCCGATTATCAATAAGTATAGAGGGAGTTGTAGATTTTGTCACCACACTCTTGTCAACTGAAAAAATCGAATAGGAGGTTGAAAAATTGTTGGATAAGCGCGAGAGAGAGTCGCAAGACAGAAGTACGAAAATAACCTTTCACAAACTTGTCCGTTAGAGTATTAACGGTGCAATTTGACGATGTGAACAAAAAGTTAGTGACTTTTTTTGCTTTTTCGAAAGCTACTGACAAAAAATCGCCACTCCACGAGGTGCGGAAATTCGAACAGCCATAACTTTGCGTACCGGAAGGGTTTTGGGGCCCGAGACCAGGCTTTTGAACCGCGTGGAGGAGCTCTATGGCATCCCAACCGGGAACCCGGTTGGGGCCCTCGGCGAGTCCAGATTCGAACATTTTCGCCCCGTTTATCACTTTTCTTATTTCGCTACAAGTATGCTATGCGCGGGGTAGCTCACGGGTACGATCATACCAGCAATAATGCACCGGATCCCATCAGAACTCCGAAGTTAAGCGTGCTTGGGCAAGAGTAGTACTAAGATGGGTGACCTCTTGGGAAGTCCTCGTGTTGTACCCCCTTCCCCTTTTATTTTTATTTTTATCGTTCCTTTATTTATCGAGTGAATTATAAATTTTGTCATCAAACTTTTTTCGAACTTCGGGTTTTGGTCGCTAACTTCTCAAAACTAAAGAGACACCACTAACTTTGTCATTTTTATTTCGCTTCCGGTCATTCCGGCAATCTGCACCGTTAAGTGCATTGACGGTTTAAATTTTAAGGGTAAAATTTTCCGATTATCAATAAGTATAGAGGGAGTTGTAGATTTTGTCACCACACTCTTGTCAATTGAAAAAATCGAATAGGAGGTTGAAAAATTGTTGGATAAGCGCGAGAGAGTCGCAAGACAGAAGTACGAAAATAACCTTACACAAACTTGTCCGTTACAGTATTAACGGTGCAATTTGACGATGTGAACAAAAATTTAGTGACTTTTTTTGCTTTTTCGAAAGCTACTGACAAAAAATCGCCACTCCACGAGGTGCGGAAATTCGAACAGCCATAACTTTGCGTACCGGAAGGGTTTTGGGGCCCGAGACCAGGCTTTGGAACCGCGTGGAGGAGCTCTACGGCGTCCCTACCGGGAACCCGGTTGGGGCCCTTGGCGAGTCAAGATTCGAACATTTTCGCCCCGTTTATCACTTTTCTTATTTCGCTGCAAGTAGGCTATGCCATACCAGCACTAATGCACCGGATCCCATCAGAACTCCGAAGTTAAGCGTGCTTGGGCGAGAGTGTTACAAAGATGGGTGACCCCTTGGGAAGTCCTCGTGTTGTACCCCCTTCCATTTTTATTTTTATTTTTATCGTTCTTTTATTCATCGAGTGAATTATAAATTTCGTCATCAAAATTTTTGCGAACTTCGGGTTTTGGTCGCTAACTTCTCAAAACTAAAGAGACACCACTAACTTTGTCGTTTTTATTTCGCTTCCGGTCATTCCGGCAATCTGCACCGTTAAGTGCATTGACGGTTTAAATTTTAAGGGTAAAATTTTCCGATTATCAATAAGTATAGAGGGAGTTGTAGATTTTGTCACCACACTCTTGTCAATTGAAAAAATCGAATAGGAGGTTGAAAAATTGTTGGATAAGCGCGAGAGAGAGTCGCAAGACAGAAGTACGAAAATAACCTTACACAAACTTGTCCGTTAGAGTATTAACGGTGCAATTTGACGATTTGAACAAAAAGTTAGTGACTTTTTTTGCTTTTTCGAAAGCTACTCACAAAAAATCGCCACTCCACGAGGTGCGGAAATTCGAACAGCCGTAACTTTGCGTACCGGAAGGGTTTTGGGGCCCGAGACCAGGCATTGGAACCGCGTGGAGGTGCTCTACGGCGTCCCAACCGGGAACCCGGTTGGGGCCCTCGGCGAGTCAAGATTCGAACATTTTCGCCCCGTTTATCACTTTTCTTATTTCGCTACAAGTAGGCTATGCGCGGGGTAACCCACGGGTACGATCAAACCAACACTAATGCACCGGATCCCATCAGAACTCCGAAGTTAAGCGTGCTTGGGCGAGAGTAGTATTAAGATGGGCCCCTTGGGAAGTCCTCGTGTTGTACCCCCTTCCCCTTTTATTTTTATTTTTATCGTTCTTTTATTCATCGAGTGAATTATAAATTTAGTCATCAAACTTTTTTCGAACTTCGGGTTTTGGTCGCTAACTTCTCAAAACTAAAGATACACCACTAACTTTGTCGTTTTTATTTCGCTTCCGGTCATTCCGGCAATCTGCACCGTTAAGTGCATTGACGGTTTAAATTTTAAGGGTAAAATTTTCCGATTATCAATAAGTATAGAGGGAGTTGTAGATTTTGTCACCACACTCTTGTCAATTGAAAAAATCGAATAGGAGGTTGAAAAATTGTTGGATAAGCGCGAGAGAGAGTCGCAAGACAGAAGTACGAAAATAACCTTACAGAAACTTGTCCGTTAGAGTATTAACGGTGCAATTTGACGATGTGAACAAAAAGTTAGTGACTTTTTTTTGCTTTTTCGAAAGCTACTGACAAAAAATCGCCACTCCACGAGGTGCGGAAATTCGAACAGCCATAACTTTGCGTACCGAAAGGATTTTGGGGCCCGAGACCAGGCTTTGGAACCGCGTGGAGGAGCTCTACGGCGTCCCAACCGG
The DNA here is from genome assembly GCA_030378225.1 of Knoxia roxburghii. NCBI lineage: Eukaryota > Viridiplantae > Streptophyta > Magnoliopsida > Gentianales > Rubiaceae > Knoxia > Knoxia roxburghii. The sequence goes on along the minus strand of CM059415.1, from coordinate 33,506,352 downwards.
GAACCCGGTTGGGGCCCTCGGCGAGTCAAGATTAGAAGATTTTCGCCCCGCTTATCACTTTTCTTATTTCGCTACAAGTAGGCTATGCGCGGGGTAGCTCACGGGTACGATCAAACCAGCACTAATGCACCGGATCCCATCAGAACTCCGAAGTTAAGCGTGCTTGGGCGAGAGTAGTACTAAGATGGGTGACCCCTTGGGATGTCCTCGTGTTGTACCCCCTTCCCATTTAATTTTTATTTTTATCGTTCTTTTATTCATCGAGTGAATTATAAATTTCGTCATCAAACTTTTTGCGAACTTCGGGTTTTGGTCGCTAACTTCTCAAAACTAAAGAGACACCACTAACTTTGTCAGTTTTATTTCGCTTCCGGTCATTCCGGCAATCTGCACCGTTAAGTGCATTGACGGTTTAAATTTTAAGGGTAAAATTTTCTGATTATCAATAAGTATAGAGGGAGTTGTAGATTTTGTCACCACACTCTTGTCAATTGAAAAAATCGAATAGGAGGTTGAAAAATTGTTGGATAAGCGCGAGAGAGAGTCGCAAGACAGAAGTACGAAAATAACCTTACAGAAACTTGTCCGTTAGAGTATTAACGGTGCAATTTGACGATGTGAACAAAAAGTTAGTGACTTTTTTTTGCTTTTTCGAAAGCTACTGACAAAAAATCGCCACTCCACGAGGTGCGGAAATTCGAACAGCCATAACTTTGCGTACCGAAAGGATTTTGGGGCCCGAGACCAGGCTTTGGAACCGCGTGGAGGAGCTCTACGGCGTCCCAACCGGGAACCCGGTTGGGGCCCTCGGCGAGTCAAGATTAGAAGATTTTCGCCCCGCTTATCACTTTTCTTATTTCGCTACAAGTAGGCTATGCGCGGGGTAGCTCACGGGTACGATCAAACCAGCACTAATGCACCGGATCCCATCAGAACTCCGAAGTTAAGCGTGCTTGGGCGAGAGTAGTACTAAGATGGGTGACCCCTTGGGATGTCCTCGTGTTGTACCCCCTTCCCATTTAATTTTTATTTTTATCGTTCTTTTATTCATCGAGTGAATTATAAATTTCGTCATCAAACTTTTTGCGAACTTCGGGTTTTGGTCGCTAACTTCTCAAAACTAAAGAGACACCACTAACTTTGTCAGTTTTATTTCGCTTCCGGTCATTCCGGCAATCTGCACCGTTAAGTGCATTGACGGTTTAAATTTTAAGGGTAAAATTTTCCGATTATCAATAAGTATAGAGGGAGTTGTAGATTTTGTCACCACACTCTTGTCAATTGAAAAAATCGAATAGGAGGTTGAAAAATTGTTGGATAAGCGCGAGAGAGAGTCGCAAGACAGAAGTACGAAAATAACCTTACAGAAACTTGTCCGTTAGAGTATTAACGGTGCAATTTGACGATGTGAACAAAAAGTTAGTGACTTTTTTTTGCTTTTTCGAAAGCTACTGACAAAAAATCGCCACTCCACGAGGTGCGGAAATTCGAACAGCCATAACTTTGCGTACCGAAAGGATTTTGGGGCCCGAGACCAGGCTTTGGAACCGCGTGGAGGAGCTCTACGGCGTCCCAACCGGGAACCCGGTTGGGGCCCTCGGCGAGTCAAGATTAGAAGATTTTCGCCCCGCTTATCACTTTTCTTATTTCGCTACAAGTAGGCTATGCGCGGGGTAGCTCACGGGTACGATCAAACCAGCACTAATGCACCGGATCCCATCAGAACTCCGAAGTTAAGCGTGCTTGGGCGAGAGTAGTACTAAGATGGGTGACCCCTTGGGATGTCCTCGTGTTGTACCCCCTTCCCATTTAATTTTTATTTTTATCGTTCTTTTATTCATCGAGTGAATTATAAATTTCGTCATCAAACTTTTTGCGAACTTCGGGTTTTGGTCGCTAACTTCTCAAAACTAAAGAGACACCACTAACTTTGTCAGTTTTATTTCGCTTCCGGTCATTCCGGCAATCTGCACCGTTAAGTGCATTGACGGTTTAAATTTTAAGGGTAAAATTTTCCGATTATCAATAAGTATAGAGGGAGTTGTAGATTTTGTCACCACACTCTTGTCAACTGAAAAAATCGAATAGGAGGTTGAAAAATTGTTGGATAAGCGCGAGAGAGAGTCGCAAGACAGAAGTACGAAAATAACCTTACACAAACTTGTCCGTTAGAGTATTAACGGTGCAATTTGACGATTTGAACAAAAAGTTAGTGACTTTTTTTGCTTTTTCGAAAGCTACTCACAAAAAATCGCCACTCCACGAGGTGCGGAAATTCGAACAGCCGTAACTTTGCGTACCGGAAGGGTTTTGGGGCCCGAGACCAGGCATTGGAACCGCGTGGAGGTGCTCTACGGCGTCCCAACCGGGAACCCGGTTGGGGCCCTCGGCGAGTCAAGATTCGAACATTTTCGCCCCGTTTATCACTTTTCTTATTTCGCTACAAGTAGGCTATGCGCGGGGTAACCCACGGGTACGATCAAACCAACACTAATGCACCGGATCCCATCAGAACTCCGAAGTTAAGCGTGCTTGGGCGAGAGTAGTATTAAGATGGGCCCCTTGGGAAGTCCTCGTGTTGTACCCCCTTCCCCTTTTATTTTTATTTTTATCGTTCTTTTATTCATCGAGTGAATTATAAATTTAGTCATCAAACTTTTTTCGAACTTCGGGTTTTGGTCGCTAACTTCTCAAAACTAAAGAGACACCACTAACTTTGTCGTTTTTATTTCGCTTCCGGTCATTCCGGCAATCTGCACCGTTAAGTGCATTGACGGTTTAAATTTTAAGGGTAAAATTTTCCGATTATCAATAAGTATAGAGGGAGTTGTAGATTTTGTCACCACACTCTTGTCAATTGAAAAAATCGAATAGGAGGTTGAAAAATTGTTGGATAAGCGCGAGAGAGAGTCGCAAGACAGAAGTACGAAAATAACCTTACAGAAACTTGTCCGTTAGAGTATTAACGGTGCAATTTGACGATGTGAACAAAAAGTTAGTGACTTTTTTTTGCTTTTTCGAAAGCTACTGACAAAAAATCGCCACTCCACGAGGTGCGGAAATTCGAACAGCCATAACTTTGCGTACCGAAAGGATTTTGGGGCCCGAGACCAGGCTTTGGAACCGCGTGGAGGAGCTCTACGGCGTCCCAACCGGGAACCCGGTTGGGGCCCTCGGCGAGTCAAGATTAGAAGATTTTCGCCCCGCTTATCACTTTTCTTATTTCGCTACAAGTAGGCTATGCGCGGGGTAGCTCACGGGTACGATCAAACCAGCACTAATGCACCGGATCCCATCAGAACTCCGAAGTTAAGCGTGCTTGGGCGAGAGTAGTACTAAGATGGGTGACCCCTTGGGATGTCCTCGTGTTGTACCCCCTTCCCATTTAATTTTTATTTTTATCGTTCTTTTATTCATCGAGTGAATTATAAATTTCGTCATCAAACTTTTTGCGAACTTCGGGTTTTGGTCGCTAACTTCTCAAAACTAAAGAGACACCACTAACTTTGTCAGTTTTATTTCGCTTCCGGTCATTCCGGCAATCTGCACCGTTAAGTGCATTGACGGTTTAAATTTTAAGGGTAAAATTTTCCGATTATCAATAAGTATAGAGGGAGTTGTAGATTTTGTCACCACACTCTTGTCAATTGAAAAAATCGAATAGGAGGTTGAAAAATTGTTGGATAAGCGCGAGAGAGAGTCGCAAGACAGAAGTACGAAAATAACCTTACAGAAACTTGTCCGTTAGAGTATTAACGGTGCAATTTGACGATGTGAACAAAAAGTTAGTGACTTTTTTTTGCTTTTTCGAAAGCTACTGACAAAAAATCGCCACTCCACGAGGTGCGGAAATTCGAACAGCCATAACTTTGCGTACCGAAAGGATTTTGGGGCCCGAGACCAGGCTTTGGAACCGCGTGGAGGAGCTCTACGGCGTCCCAACCGGGAACCCGGTTGGGGCCCTCGGCGAGTCAAGATTAGAAGATTTTCGCCCCGCTTATCACTTTTCTTATTTCGCTACAAGTAGGCTATGCGCGGGGTAGCTCACGGGTACGATCAAACCAGCACTAATGCACCGGATCCCATCAGAACTCCGAAGTTAAGCGTGCTTGGGCGAGAGTAGTACTAAGATGGGTGACCCCTTGGGATGTCCTCGTGTTGTACCCCCTTCCCATTTAATTTTTATTTTTATCGTTCTTTTATTCATCGAGTGAATTATAAATTTCGTCATCAAACTTTTTGCGAACTTCGGGTTTTGGTCGCTAACTTCTCAAAACTAAAGAGACACCACTAACTTTGTCAGTTTTATTTCGCTTCCGGTCATTCCGGCAATCTGCACCGTTAAGTGCATTGACGGTTTAAATTTTAAGGGTAAAATTTTCCGATTATCAATAAGTATAGAGGGAGTTGTAGATTTTGTCACCACACTCTTGTCAACTGAAAAAATCGAATAGGAGGTTGAAAAATTGTTGGATAAGCGCGAGAGAGAGTCGCAAGACAGAAGTACGAAAATAACCTTACACAAACTTGTCCGTTAGAGTATTAACGGTGCAATTTGACGATGTGAACAAAAAGTTAGTGACTTTTTTTGCTTTTTCGAAAGCTACTGACAAAAAATCGCCACTCCACGAGGTGCGGAAATTCGAACAGCCATAACTTTGCGTACCGGAAGGGTTTTGGGGCCCGAGACCAGGCTTTTGAACCGCGTGGAGGAGCTCTACGGCATCCCAACCGGGAACCCGGTTGGGGCCCTCGGCGAGTCCAGATTCGAACATTTTCGCCCCGTTTATCACTTTTCTTATTTCGCTACAAGTATGCTATGCGCGGGGTAGCTCACGGGTACGATCATACCAGCAATAATGCACCGGATCCCATCAGAACTCCGAAGCTAAGCGTGCATGGGCGAGAGTAGTACTAAGATGGGTGACCTCTTGGGAAGTCCTCGTGTTGTACCCCCTTCCCCTTTTATTTTTATTTTTATCGTTCCTTTATTTATCGAGTGAATTATAAATTTTGTCATCAAACTTTTTTCGAACTTCGGGTTTTGGTCGCTAACTTCTCAAAACTAAAGAGACACCACTAACTTTGTCATTTTTATTTCGCTTCCGGTCATTCCGGCAATCTGCACCGTTAAGTGCATTGACGGTTTAAATTTTAAGGGTAAAATTTTCCGATTATCAATAAGTATAGAGGGAGTTGTAGATTTTGTCACCACACTCTTGTCAATTGAAAAAATCGAATAGGAGGTTGAAAAATTGTTGGATAAGCGCGAGAGAGTCGCAAGACAGAAGTACGAAAATAACCTTACACAAACTTGTCCGTTACAGTATTAACGGTGCAATTTGACGATGTGAACAAAAAGTTAGTGACTTTTTTTTGCTTTTTCGAAAGCTACTGACAAAAAATCGCCACTCCACGAGGTGCGGAAATTCGAACAGCCATAACTTTGCGTACCGAAAGGATTTTGGGGCCCGAGACCAGGCTTTGGAACCGCGTGGAGGAGCTCTACGGCGTCCCAACCGGGAACCCGGTTGGGGCCCTCGGCGAGTCAAGATTAGAAGATTTTCGCCCCGCTTATCACTTTTCTTATTTCGCTACAAGTAGGCTATGCGCGGGGTAGCTCACGGGTACGATCAAACCAGCACTAATGCACCGGATCCCATCAGAACTCCGAAGTTAAGCGTGCTTGGGCGAGAGTAGTACTAAGATGGGTGACCCCTTGGGATGTCCTCGTGTTGTACCCCCTTCCCATTTAATTTTTATTTTTATCGTTCTTTTATTCATCGAGTGAATTATAAATTTCGTCATCAAACTTTTTGCGAACTTCGGGTTTTGGTCGCTAACTTCTCAAAACTAAAGAGACACCACTAACTTTGTCAGTTTTATTTCGCTTCCGGTCATTCCGGCAATCTGCACCGTTAAGTGCATTGACGGTTTAAATTTTAAGGGTAAAATTTTCCGATTATCAATAAGTATAGAGGGAGTTGTAGATTTTGTCACCACACTCTTGTCAATTGAAAAAATCGAATAGGAGGTTGAAAAATTGTTGGATAAGCGCGAGAGAGAGTCGCAAGACAGAAGTACGAAAATAACCTTACAGAAACTTGTCCGTTAGAGTATTAACGGTGCAATTTGACGATGTGAACAAAAAGTTAGTGACTTTTTTTTGCTTTTTCGAAAGCTACTGACAAAAAATCGCCACTCCACGAGGTGCGGAAATTCGAACAGCCATAACTTTGCGTACCGAAAGGATTTTGGGGCCCGAGACCAGGCTTTGGAACCGCGTGGAGGAGCTCTACGGCGTCCCAACCGGGAACCCGGTTGGGGCCCTCGGCGAGTCAAGATTAGAAGATTTTCGCCCCGCTTATCACTTTTCTTATTTCGCTACAAGTAGGCTATGCGCGGGGTAGCTCACGGGTACGATCAAACCAGCACTAATGCACCGGATCCCATCAGAACTCCGAAGTTAAGCGTGCTTGGGCGAGAGTAGTACTAAGATGGGTGACCCCTTGGGATGTCCTCGTGTTGTACCCCCTTCCCATTTAATTTTTATTTTTATCGTTCTTTTATTCATCGAGTGAATTATAAATTTCGTCATCAAACTTTTTGCGAACTTCGGGTTTTGGTCGCTAACTTCTCAAAACTAAAGAGACACCACTAACTTTGTCAGTTTTATTTCGCTTCCGGTCATTCCGGCAATCTGCACCGTTAAGTGCATTGACGGTTTAAATTTTAAGGGTAAAATTTTCCGATTATCAATAAGTATAGAGGGAGTTGTAGATTTTGTCACCACACTCTTGTCAACTGAAAAAATCGAATAGGAGGTTGAAAAATTGTTGGATAAGCGCGAGAGAGAGTCGCAAGACAGAAGTACGAAAATAACCTTACACAAACTTGTCCGTTAGAGTATTAACGGTGCAATTTGACGATGTGAACAAAAAGTTAGTGACTTTTTTTGCTTTTTCGAAAGCTACTGACAAAAAATCGCCACTCCACGAGGTGCGGAAATTCGAACAGCCATAACTTTGCGTACCGGAAGGGTTTTGGGGCCCGAGACCAGGCTTTTGAACCGCGTGGAGGAGCTCTACGGCATCCCAACCGGGAACCCGGTTGGGGCCCTCGGCGAGTCCAGATTCGAACATTTTCGCCCCGTTTATCACTTTTCTTATTTCGCTACAAGTATGCTATGCGCGGGGTAGCTCACGGGTACGATCATACCAGCAATAATGCACCGGATCCCATCAGAACTCCGAAGCTAAGCGTGCATGGGCGAGAGTAGTACTAAGATGGGTGACCTCTTGGGAAGTCCTCGTGTTGTACCCCCTTCCCCTTTTATTTTTATTTTTATCGTTCCTTTATTTATCGAGTGAATTATAAATTTTGTCATCAAACTTTTTTCGAACTTCGGGTTTTGGTCGCTAACTTCTCAAAACTAAAGAGACACCACTAACTTTGTCATTTTTATTTCGCTTCCGGTCATTCCGGCAATCTGCACCGTTAAGTGCATTGACGGTTTAAATTTTAAGGGTAAAATTTTCCGATTATCAATAAGTATAGAGGGAGTTGTAGATTTTGTCACCACACTCTTGTCAATTGAAAAAATCGAATAGGAGGTTGAAAAATTGTTGGATAAGCGCGAGAGAGTCGCAAGACAGAAGTACGAAAATAACCTTACACAAACTTGTCCGTTACAGTATTAACGGTGCAATTTGACGATGTGAACAAAAAGTTAGTGACTTTTTTTGCTTTTTCGAAAGCTACTGACAAAAAATCGCCACTCCACGAGGTGCGGAAATTCGAACAGCCATAACTTTGCGTACCGGAAGGGTTTTGGGGCCCGAGACCAGGCTTTGGAACCGCGTGGAGGAGCTCTACGGCGTCCCTACCGGGAACCCGGTTGGGGCCCTTGGCGAGTCAAGATTCGAACATTTTCGCCCCGTTTATCACTTTTCTTATTTCGCTGCAAGTAGGCTATGCCATACCAGCACTAATGCACCGGATCCCATCAGAACTCCGAAGTTAAGCGTGCTTGGGCGAGAGTGTTACAAAGATGGGTGACCCCTTGGGAAGTCCTCGTGTTGTACCCCCTTCCCTTTTTATTTTTATTTTTATCGTTCTTTTATTCATCGAGTGAATTATAAATTTCGTCATCAAAATTTTTGCGAACTTCGGGTTTTGGTCGCTAACTTCTCAAAACTAAAGAGACACCACTAACTTTGTCGTTTTTATTTCGCTTCCGGTCATTCCGGCAATCTGCACCGTTAAGTGCATTGACGGTTTAAATTTTAAGGGTAAAATTTTCCGATTATCAATAAGTATAGAGGGAGTTGTAGATTTTGTCACCACACTCTTGTCAATTGAAAAAATCGAATAGGAGGTTGAAAAATTGTTGGATAAGCGCGAGAGAGAGTCGCAAGACAGAAGTACGAAAATAACCTTACACAAACTTGTCCGTTAGAGTATTAACGGTGCAATTTGACGATTTGAACAAAAAGTTAGTGACTTTTTTTGCTTTTTCGAAAGCTACTCACAAAAAATCGCCACTCCACGAGGTGCGGAAATTCGAACAGCCGTAACTTTGCGTACCGGAAGGGTTTTGGGGCCCGAGACCAGGCTTTGGAACCGCGTGGAGGTGCTCTACGGCGTCCCAACCGGGAACCCGGTTGGGGCCCTCGGCGAGTCAAGATTCGAACATTTTCGCCCCGTTTATCACTTTTCTTATTTCGCTACAAGTAGGCTATGCGCGGGGTAACCCACGGGTACGATCAAACCAACACTAATGCACCGGATCCCATCAGAACTCCGAAGTTAAGCGTGCTTGGGCGAGAGTAGTATTAAGATGGGCCCCTTGGGAAGTCCTCGTGTTGTACCCCCTTCCCCTTTTATTTTTATTTTTATCGTTCTTTTATTCATCGAGTGAATTATAAATTTAGTCATCAAACTTTTTTCGAACTTCGGGTTTTGGTCGCTAACTTCTCAAAACTAAAGAGACACCACTAACTTTGTCGTTTTTATTTCGCTTCCGGTCATTCCGGCAATCTGCACCGTTAAGTGCATTGACGGTTTAAATTTTAAGGGTAAAATTTTCCGATTATCAATAAGTATAGAGGGAGTTGTAGATTTTGTCACCACACTCTTGTCAATTGAAAAAATCGAATAGGAGGTTGAAAAATTGTTGGATAAGCGCGAGAGAGAGTCGCAAGACAGAAGTACGAAAATAACCTTACAGAAACTTGTCCGTTAGAGTATTAACGGTGCAATTTGACGATGTGAACAAAAAGTTAGTGACTTTTTTTTGCTTTTTCGAAAGCTACTGACAAAAAATCGCCACTCCACGAGGTGCGGAAATTCGAACAGCCATAACTTTGCGTACCGAAAGGATTTTGGGGCCCGAGACCAGGCTTTGGAACCGCGTGGAGGAGCTCTACGGCGTCCCAACCGGGAACCCGGTTGGGGCCCTCGGCGAGTCAAGATTAGAAGATTTTCGCCCCGCTTATCACTTTTCTTATTTCGCTACAAGTAGGCTATGCGCGGGGTAGCTCACGGGTACGATCAAACCAGCACTAATGCACCGGATTCCATCAGAACTCCGAAGTTAAGCGTGCTTGGGCGAGAGTAGTACTAAGATGGGTGACCCCTTGGGATGTCCTCGTGTTGTACCCCCTTCCCATTTAATTTTTATTTTTATCGTTCTTTTATTCATCGAGTGAATTATAAATTTCGTCATCAAACTTTTTGCGAACTTCGGGTTTTGGTCGCTAACTTCTCAAAACTAAAGAGACACCACTAACTTTGTCAGTTTTATTTCGCTTCCGGTCATTCCGGCAATCTGCACCGTTAAGTGCATTGACGGTTTAAATTTTAAGGGTAAAATTTTCCGATTATCAATAAGTATAGAGGGAGTTGTAGATTTTGTCACCACACTCTTGTCAACTGAAAAAATCGAATAGGAGGTTGAAAAATTGTTGGATAAGCGCGAGAGAGAGTCGCAAGACAGAAGTACGAAAATAACCTTACACAAACTTGTCCGTTAGAGTATTAACGGTGCAATTTGACGATGTGAACAAAAAGTTAGTGACTTTTTTTGCTTTTTCGAAAGCTACTGACAAAAAATCGCCACTCCACGAGGTGCGGAAATTCGAACAGCCATAACTTTGCGTACCGGAAGGGTTTTGAGGCCCGAGACCAGGCTTTTGAACCGCGTGGAGGAGCTCTACGGCATCCCAACCGGGAACCCGGTTGGGGCCCTCGGCGAGTCCAGATTCGAACATTTTCGCCCCGTTTATCACTTTTCTTATTTCGCTACAAGTATGCTATGCGCGGGGTAGCTCACGGGTACGATCATACCAGCAATAATGCACCGGATCCCATCAGAACTCCGAAGCTAAGCGTGCATGGGCGAGAGTAGTACTAAGATGGGTGACCTCTTGGGAAGTCCTCGTGTTGTACCCCCTTCCCCTTTTATTTTTATTTTTATCGTTCCTTTATTTATCGAGTGAATTATAAATTTCGTCATCAAACTTTTTTCGAACTTCGGGTTTTGGTCGCTAACTTCTCAAAACTAAAGAGACACCACTAACTTTGTCATTTTTATTTCGCTTCCGGTCATTCTGGCAATCTGCACCGTTAAGTGCATTGACGGTTTAAATTTTAAGGGTAAAATTTTCCGATTATCAATAAGTATAGAGGGAGTTGTAGATTTTGTCACCACACTCTTGTCAATTGAAAAAATCGAATAGGAGGTTGAAAAATTGTTGGATAAGCGCGAGAGAGTCGCAAGACAGAAGTACGAAAATAACCTTACACAAACTTGTCCGTTACAGTATTAACGGTGCAATTTGACGATGTGAACAAAAAGTTAGTGACTTTTTTTGCTTTTTCGAAAGCTACTGACAAAAAATCGCCACTCCACGAGGTGCGGAAATTCGAACAGCCATAACTTTGCGTACCGGAAGGGTTTTGGGGCCCGAGACCAGGCTTTGGAACCGCGTGGAGGAGCTCTACGGCGTCCCTACCGGGAACCCGGTTGGGGCCCTTGGCGAGTCAAGATTCGAACATTTTCGCCCCGTTTATCACTTTTCTTATTTCGCTGCAAGTAGGCTATGCCATACCAGCACTAATGCACCGGATCCCATCAGAACTCCGAAGTTAAGCGTGCTTGGGCGAGAGTGTTACAAAGATGGGTGACCCCTTGGGAAGTCCTCGTGTTGTACCCCCTTCCCTTTTTATTTTTATTTTTATCGTTCTTTTATTCATCGAGTGAATTATAAATTTCGTCATCAAACTTTTTGCGAACTTCGGGTTTTGGTCGCTAACTTCTCAAAACTAAAGAGACACCACTAACTTTGTCGTTTTTATTTCGCTTCCGGTCATTCCGGCAATCTGCACCGTTAAGTGCATTGACGGTTTAAATTTTAAGGGTAAAATTTTCCGATTATCAATAAGTATAGAGGGAGTTGTAGATTTTGTCACCACACTCTTATCAATTGAAAAAATCGAATAGAAGGTTGAAAAATTGTTGGATAAGCGCGAGAGAGAGTCGCAAGACAGAAGTACGAAAATAACCTTACACAAACTTGTCCGTTAGAGTATTAACGGTGCAATTTGACGATTTGAACAAAAAGTTAGTGACTTTTTTTGCTTTTTCGAAAGCTACTGACAAAAAATCGCCACTCCACGAGGTGCGGAAATTCGAACAGCCGTAACTTTGCGTACCGGAAGGGTTTTGGGGCCCGAGACCAGGCTTTGGAACCGCGTGGAGGTGCTCTACGGCGTCCCAACCGGGAACCCGGTTGGGGCCCTCGGCGAGTCAAAATTCGAACATTTTCGCCCCGTTTATCACTTTTCTTATTTCGCTACAAGTAGGCTATGCGCGGGGTAACCCACGGGTACGATCAAACCAACACTAATGCACCGGATCCCATCAGAACTCCGAAGGTAAGCGTGCTTGGGCGAGAGTTGTACTAAGATGGGCCCCTTGGGAAGTCCTCGTGTTGTACCCCCTTCCCCTTTTATTTTTATTTTTATCGTTCTTTTATTCATCGAGTGAATTATAAATTTAGTCATCAAACTTTTTGCGAACTTCGGGTTTTGGTCGCTAACTTCTCAAAACTAAAGAGACACCACTAACTTTGTCGTTTTTATTTCGCTTCCAGTCATTCCGGCAATCTGCACCGTTAAGTGCATTGACGGTTTAAATTTTAAGGGTAAAATTTTCCGATTATCAATAAGTATAGAGGGAGTTGTAGATTTTGTCACCACACTCTTGTCAATTGAAAAAATCGAATAGGAGGTTGAAAAATTGTTGGATAAGCGCGAGAGAGAGTCGCAAGACAGAAGTATGAAAATAACCTTACAGAAACTTGTCCGTTAGAGTATTAACGGTGCAATTTGACGATGTGAACAAAAAGTTAGTGACTTTTTTTTGCTTTTTCGAAAGCTACTGACAAAAAATCGCCACTCCACGAGGTGCGGAAATTCGAACAGCCATAACTTTGCGTACCGGAAGGATTTTGGGGCCCGAGACCAGGCTTTGGAACCGCGTGGAGGAGTTCTACGGCGTCCCCACCGGGAACCCGGTTGGGGCCCTCGGCGAGTCAAGATTAGAAGATTTTCGCCCCGCTTATCACTTTTATTATTTCGCTACAAGTAGGCTATGCGCGGGGTAGCTCACGGGTACGATCAAACCAGCACTAATGCACCGGATCCCATCAGAACTCCGAAGTTAAGCGTGCTTGGGCGAGAGTAGTACTAAGATGGGTGACCCCTTGGGATGTCCTCGTGTTGTACCCCCTTCCCATTTAATTTTTATTTTTATCGTTCTTTTATTCATCGAGTGAATTATAAATTTCGTCATCAAACTTTTTGCGAACTTCGGGTTTTGGTCGCTAACTTCTCAAAACTAAAGAGACACCACTAACTTTGTCGTTTTTATTTCGCTTCCGGTCATTCCGGCAATCTGCACCGTTAAGTACATTGACGGTTTAAATTTTGAGGGTAAAATTTTCCGATTATCAATAAGTATAGAGGGAGTTGTAGATTTTGTCACCACACTCTTGTCAATTGAAAAAATCGAATAGGAGGTTGAAAAATTATTGGATAAGCGCGAGAGAGAGTCGCAAGAGAGAAGTACAAAAATAACCTTACACAAACTTATCCGTTAGCGTATTAACGGTGCAATTTGACGATGTGAACAAAAATTTAGTGACTTTTTTGCTTTTTCGAAAGCTAGTGACAAAAAATCGCCACTCCACGAGGTGCGGAAATTCGAACAGCCATAACTTTGCGTACCGAAAGGGTTTTGGGGCCCGAGACCAGGCTTTAGAACCGCGTGGAGGAGCTCTACGGCGTCCCAACCAGGAACCCGGTTGTGCCCTCGGCGAGTCAAGATTCGAACATTTTCGCCCCGCTTATCACTTTTATTATTTCGCTACAAGTAGGCTATGCGCGGGGTAGCTCACGGGTACGATCAAACCAGCACTAATGCACCGGATCCCATCAGAACATCGAAGTTAAGCGTGCTTGGGCGAGAGTAGTACTAAGATGGGTGACCCCTTGGGAAGTCCTCGTGTTGTACCCCCTTCCCTTTTTATTTTTATTTTTATCGTTCTTTTATTCATCGAGTGAATTATAAATTTCGTCATCAAACTTTTTGCGAACTTCGGGTTTTGGTCGCTAACTTCTCAAAACTAAAGAGACACTACTAACTTTGTCGTTTTTATTTCGCTTCCGGTCATTCCGGCAATCTGCAACGTTAAGTGCATTGACGGTTTAAATTTTAAGGGTAAAATTTTCCGATTATCAATAAGTATAGAGGGAGTTGTAGATTTTGTCACCACACTCTTGTCAATTGAAAAAATCGAATAGGAGGTTGAAAAATTGTTGGATAAGCGCGAGAGAGAGTCGCAAGACAGAAGTACGAAAATAACCTTACACAAACTTGTCCGTTAGAGTATTAACGGTGCAATTTGACGATGTGAACAAAAAGTTAGTGACTTTTTTTGCTTTTTCGAAAGCTAGTGACAAAAAATCGCCACTCCACGAGTTGCGGAAATTCGAACAGCCATAACTTTGCGTACCGGAAGGGTTTTGGGGCCCGAGACCAGGCTTTGGAACCGCGTGGAGGAGCTCTACGGCATCCCAACCGGGAACCCGGTTGGGGCCCTCAGCGAGTCCAGATTCGAACATTTTCGCCCCGTTTATCACTTTTCTAATTTCGCTACAAATAGGCTATGCGCGGGGTAGCTCACGGGTACTATCATACCAGCACTAATGCACCGGATCCCATCAAAACTCCGAAGTTAAGCGTGCTTGGGCGAGAGTAGTACTAAGATGGGTGACCCCTTGGGAAGTCCTCGTGTTGTACCCCCTTCCCCTTTTATTTTTATTTTTATCGTTCCTTTATTTATCGAGTGAATTATAAATTTCGTCATCAAACTTTTTTCGAACTTCGGGTTTTGGTCGCTATCTTCTCAAAACTAAAGAGACACCACTAACTTTGTCATTTTTATTTCGCTTCCGGTCATTCCGGCAATCTGCACCGTTAAGTGCATTGACGGTTTAAATTTTAAGGGTAAAATTTTCCGATTATCAATAAGTATAGAGGGAGTTGTAGATTTTGTCACCACACTCTTGTCAATTGAAAAAATCAATAGGAGTTTGAAAAATTGTTGGATAAGCGCGAGAGAGAGTCGCAAGACAGAAGTACGAAAATAACCTTACACAAACTTGTCCGTTAGAGTATTAACGGTGCAATTTGACGATGTGAAAAAAAAGTTAGTGACTTTTTTTGCTTTTTCGAAAGCTACTGACAAAAAATCACCACTCCACGAGGTGCGGAAATTCGAACAGCCATAACTTTGCGTACCGGAAGGGTTTTGGGGCCCGAGACCAGGTTTTGGAACCGCGTGGAGGAGCTCTACGGCGTCCCTACCGGGAACCCGGTTGGGGCCCTCGGCGAGTCCAGATTCGAACATTTTCGCCCCGTTTATCACTTTTCTAATTTCGCTACAAATAGGCTATGCGCGGGGTAGCTCACGGGTACTATCATACCAGCACTAATGCACCGGATCCCATCAAAACTCCGAAGTTAAGCGTGCTTGGGCGAGAGTAGTACTAAGATGGGTGACCCCTTGGGAAGTCCTCGTGTGGTACCCCCTTCCCCTTTTATTTTTATTTTTATCGTTCCTTTATTTATCGAGTGAATTATAAATTTCGTCATCAAACTTTTTTCGAACTTCGGGTTTTGGTCGCTATCTTCTCAAAACTAAAGAGACACCACTAACTTTGTCATTTTTATTTCGCTTCCGGTCATTCTGGCAATCTGCACCGTTAAGTGCATTGACGGTTTAAATTTTAAGGGTAAAATTTTCCGATTATCAATAAGTATAGAGGGAGTTGTAGATTTTGTCACCACACTCTTGTCAATTGAAAAAATCGAATAGGAGGTTGAAAAATTGTTGGATAAGCGCGAGAGAGAGTCGCAAGACAGAAGTACGAAAATAACCTTACACAAACTTGTCCGTTAGAGTATTAACGGTGCAATTTGACGATGTGAAAAAAAAGTTAGTGACTTTTTTTGCTTTTTCGAAAGCTACTGACAAAAAATCGCCACTCCACGAGGTGCGGAAATTCGAACAGCCATAACTTTGCGTACCGGAAGGGTTTTGGGGCCCGAGACCAGGCTTTTGAACCGCGTGGAGGAGCTCTACGGCATCCCAACCGGGAACCCGGTTGGGGCCCTCGGCGAGTCCAGATTCGAACATTTTCGCCCCGTTTATCACTTTTCTTATTTCGCTACAAGTATGCTATGCGCGGGGTAGCTCACGGGTACGATCATACCAGCAATAATGCACCGGATCCCATCAGAACTCCGAAGTTAAGCGTGCTTGGGCGAGAGTAGTACTAAGATGGGTGACCCCTTGGGAAGTCCTCGTGTTGTACCCCTTCCCCTTTTATTTTTATTTTTATCGTTCCTTTATTTATCGAGTGAATTATAAATTTCGTCATCAAACTTTTTTCGAACTTCGGGTTTTGGTCGCTAACTTCTCAAAACTAAAGAGACACCACTAACTTTGTCATTTTTATTTCGCTTCCGGTCATTCCGGCAATCTGCACCGTTAAGTGCATTGACGGTTTAAATTTTAAGGGTAAAATTTTCCGATTATCAATAAGTATAGAGGGAGTTGTAGATTTTGTCACCACACTCTTGTCAATTGAAAAAATCGAATAGGAGGTTGAAAAATTGTTGGATAAGCGCGAGAGAGAGTCGCAAGACAGAAGTACGAAAATAACCTTACACAAACTTGTTCGTTAGAGTATTAACGGTGCAATTTGACGATGTGAACAAAAAGTTAGTGACTTTTTTTTGCTTTTTCGAAAGCTACTGACAAAAAATCGCCACTCCACGAGGTGCGGAAATTCGAACAGCCATAACTTTGCGTACCGGAAGGGTTTTGGGGCCCGAGACCAGGCTTTTGAACCGCGTGGAGGAGCTCTACGGCATCCCAACCGGGAACCCGGTTGGGGCCCTCGGCGAGTCCAGATTCGAACATTTTCGCCCCGTTTATCACTTTTCTTATTTCGCTACAAGTATGCTATGCGCGGGGTAGCTCACGGGTACGATCATACCAGCAATAATGCACCGGATCCCATCATAACTCCGAAGTTAAGCGTGCTTGGGCGAGAGTAGTACTAAGATGGGTGACCCCTTGGGAAGTCCTCGTGTTGTACCCCTTCCCCTTTTATTTTTATTTTTATCGTTCCTTTATTTATCGAGTGAATTATAAATTTCGTCATCAAACTTTTTTCGAACTTCGGGTTTTGGTCGCTAACTTCTCAAAACTAAAGAGACACCACTAACTTTGTCATTTTTATTTCGCTTCCGGTCATTCCGGCAATCTGCACCGTTAAGTGCATTGACGGTTTAAATTTTAAGGGTAAAATTTTCCGATTATCAATAAGTATAGAGGGAGTTGTAGATTTTGTCACCACACTCTTGTCAATTGAAAAAATCGAATAGGAGGTTGAAAAATTGTTGGATAAGCGCGAGAGAGAGTCGCAAGACAGAAGTACGAAAATAACCTTACACAAACTTGTCCGTTAGAGTATTAACGGTGCAATTTGACGATGTGAACAAAAAGTTAGTGACTTTTTTTTGCTTTTTCGAAAGCTACTGACAAAAAATCGCCACTCCACGAGGTGCGGAAATTCGAACAGCCATAACTTTGCGTACCGGAAGGATTTTGGGGCCCGAGACCAGGCTTTGGAACCGCGTGGAGGAGCTCTACGGCGTCCCAACCGGGAACCCGGTTGGGGCCCTCGGCGAGTCAAGATTAGAAGATTTTCGCCCCGCTTATCACTTTTCTTATTTCGCTACAAGTAGGCTATGCGCGGGGTAGTTCACGGGTACGATCAAACCAGCACTAATGCACCGGATCCCATCAGAACTCCGAAGTTAAGTGTGCTTGGGCTAGAGTAGTACTAAGATGGGTGACCCCTTGGGAAGTCCTCGTGTTGTACCCCCTTCCCATTTAATTTTTATTTTTATCGTTCTTTTATTCATCGAGTGAATTATAAATTTCGTCATCAAACTTTTTGCGAACTTCGGGTTTTGGTCGCTAACTTCTCAAAACTAAAGAGACACCACTAACTTTGTCGTTTTTATTTCGCTTCCGGTCATTCCGGCAATCTGCACCGTTAAGTGCATTGACGGTTTAAATTTTAAGGGTAAAATTTTCCGATTATCAATAAGTATAGAGGGAGTTGTAGATTTTGTCACCACACTCTTGTCAACTTAAAAAATCGAATAGGAGGTTGAAAAATTATTGGATAAGCGCGAGAGAGAGTCGCAAGACAGAAGTACGAAAATAACCTTACACAAACTTGTTCGTTAGAGTATTAACGGTGCAATTTGACGATGTGAACAAAAAGTTAGTGACTTTTTTTGCTTTTTCGAAAGCTACTGACAAAAAATCGCCACTCCACGAGGTGCGGAAATTCGAACAGCCATAACTTTGCGTACCGGAAGGGTTTTGGGGCCCGAGACCAGGCTTTTGAACCGCGTGGAGGAGCTCTACGGCATCCCAACCGGGAACCCGGTTGGGGACCTCGGCGAGTCCAGATTCGAACATTTTCGCCCCGTTTATCACTTTTCTTATTTCGCTACAAGTATGCTATGCGCGGGGTAGCTCACGGGTACGATCATACCAGCAATAATGCACCGGATCCCATCAGAACTCCGAAGTTAAGCGTGCTTGGGCGAGAGTAGTACTAAGATGGGTGACCCCTTGGGAAGTCCTCGTGTTGTACCCCTTCCTCTTTTATTTTTATTTTTATCGTTCCTTTATTTATCGAGTGAATTATAAATTTCGTCATCAAACTTTTTTCGAACTTCGGGTTTTGGTCGCTATCTTCTCAAAACTAAAGAGACACCACTAACTTTGTCATTTTTATTTCGCTTCCGGTCATTCCGGCAATCTGCACCGTTAAGTGCATTGACGGTTTAAATTTTAAGGGTAAAATTTTCCGATTATCAATAAGTATAGAGGGAGTTGTAGATTTTGTCACCACACTCTTGTCAATTGAAAAAATCAATAGGAGTTTGAAAAATTGTTGGATAAGCGCGAGAGAGAGTCGCAAGACAGAAGTACGAAAATAACCTTACACAAACTTGTCCGTTAGAGTATTAACGGTGCAATTTGACGATGTGAAAAAAAAGTTAGTGACTTTTTTTGCTTTTTCGAAAGCTACTGACAAAAAATCACCACTCCACGAGGTGCGGAAATTCGAACAGCCATAACTTTGCGTACCGGAAGGGTTTTGGGGCCCGAGACCAGGTTTTGGAACCGCGTGGAGGAGCTCTACGGCGTCCCTACCGGGAACCCGGTTGGGGCCCTCGGCGAGTCCAGATTCGAACATTTTCGCCCCGTTTATCACTTTTCTAATTTCGCTACAAATAGGCTATGCGCGGGGTAGCTCACGGGTACTATCATACCAGCACTAATGCACCGGATCCCATCAAAACTCCGAAGTTAAGCGTGCTTGGGCGAGAGTAGTACTAAGATGGGTGACCCCTTGGGAAGTCCTCGTGTGGTACCCCCTTCCCCTTTTATTTTTATTTTTATCGTTCCTTTATTTATCGAGTGAATTATAAATTTCGTCATCAAACTTTTTTCGAACTTCGGGTTTTGGTCGCTATCTTCTCAAAACTAAAGAGACACCACTAACTTTGTCATTTTTATTTCGCTTCCGGTCATTCTGGCAATCTGCACCGTTAAGTGCATTGACGGTTTAAATTTTAAGGGTAAAATTTTCCGATTATCAATAAGTATAGAGGGAGTTGTAGATTTTGTCACCACACTCTTGTCAATTGAAAAAATCGAATAGGAGGTTGAAAAATTGTTGGATAAGCGCGAGAGAGAGTCGCAAGACAGAAGTACGAAAATAACCTTACACAAACTTGTCCGTTAGAGTATTAACGGTGCAATTTGACGATGTGAAAAAAAAGTTAGTGACTTTTTTTGCTTTTTCGAAAGCTACTGACAAAAAATCGCCACTCCACGAGGTGCGGAAATTCGAACAGCCATAACTTTGCGTACCGGAAGGGTTTTGGGGCCCGAGACCAGGCTTTTGAACCGCGTGGAGGAGCTCTACGGCATCCCAACCGGGAACCCGGTTGGGGCCCTCGGCGAGTCCAGATTCGAACATTTTCGCCCCGTTTATCACTTTTCTTATTTCGCTACAAGTATGCTATGCGCGGGGTAGCTCA
The DNA here is from genome assembly GCA_030378225.1 of Knoxia roxburghii. Taxonomy (NCBI): domain Eukaryota; kingdom Viridiplantae; phylum Streptophyta; class Magnoliopsida; order Gentianales; family Rubiaceae; genus Knoxia; species Knoxia roxburghii. Next base: position 33,486,584 of record CM059415.1, on the reverse strand, counting down.
CGGGTACGATCATACCAGCAATAATGCACCGGATCCCATCAGAACTCCGAAGTTAAGCGTGCTTGGGCGAGAGTAGTACTAAGATGGGTGACCCCTTGGGAAGTCCTCGTGTTGTACCCCTTCCCCTTTTATTTTTATTTTTATCGTTCCTTTATTTATCGAGTGAATTATAAATTTCGTCATCAAACTTTTTTCGAACTTCGGGTTTTGGTCGCTAACTTCTCAAAACTAAAGAGACACCACTAACTTTGTCATTTTTATTTCGCTTCCGGTCATTCCGGCAATCTGCACCGTTAAGTGCATTGACGGTTTAAATTTTAAGGGTAAAATTTTCCGATTATCAATAAGTATAGAGGGAGTTGTAGATTTTGTCACCACACTCTTGTCAATTGAAAAAATCGAATAGGAGGTTGAAAAATTGTTGGATAAGCGCGAGAGAGAGTCGCAAGACAGAAGTACGAAAATAACCTTACACAAACTTGTTCGTTAGAGTATTAACGGTGCAATTTGACGATGTGAACAAAAAGTTAGTGACTTTTTTTTGCTTTTTCGAAAGCTACTGACAAAAAATCGCCACTCCACGAGGTGCGGAAATTCGAACAGCCATAACTTTGCGTACCGGAAGGGTTTTGGGGCCCGAGACCAGGCTTTTGAACCGCGTGGAGGAGCTCTACGGCATCCCAACCGGGAACCCGGTTGGGGCCCTCGGCGAGTCCAGATTCGAACATTTTCGCCCCGTTTATCACTTTTCTTATTTCGCTACAAGTATGCTATGCGCGGGGTAGCTCACGGGTACGATCATACCAGCAATAATGCACCGGATCCCATCATAACTCCGAAGTTAAGCGTGCTTGGGCGAGAGTAGTACTAAGATGGGTGACCCCTTGGGAAGTCCTCGTGTTGTACCCCTTCCCCTTTTATTTTTATTTTTATCGTTCCTTTATTTATCGAGTGAATTATAAATTTCGTCATCAAACTTTTTTCGAACTTCGGGTTTTGGTCGCTAACTTCTCAAAACTAAAGAGACACCACTAACTTTGTCATTTTTATTTCGCTTCCGGTCATTCCGGCAATCTGCACCGTTAAGTGCATTGACGGTTTAAATTTTAAGGGTAAAATTTTCCGATTATCAATAAGTATAGAGGGAGTTGTAGATTTTGTCACCACACTCTTGTCAATTGAAAAAATCGAATAGGAGGTTGAAAAATTGTTGGATAAGCGCGAGAGAGAGTCGCAAAACAGAAGTACGAAAATAACCTTACACAAACTTGTCCGTTAGAGTATTAACGGTGCAATTTGACGATGTGAACAAAAAGTTAGTGACTTTTTTTTGCTTTTTCGAAAGCTACTGACAAAAAATCGCCACTCCACGAGGTGCGGAAATTCGAACAGCCATAACTTTGCGTACCGGAAGGATTTTGGGGCCCGAGACCAGGCTTTGGAACCGCGTGGAGGAGCTCTACGGCGTCCCAACCGGGAACCCGGTTGGGGCCCTCGGCGAGTCAAGATTAGAAGATTTTCGCCCCGCTTATCACTTTTCTTATTTCGCTACAAGTAGGCTATGCGCGGGGTAGTTCACGGGTACGATCAAACCAGCACTAATGCACCGGATCCCATCAGAACTCCGAAGTTAAGTGTGCTTGGGCTAGAGTAGTACTAAGATGGGTGACCCCTTGGGAAGTCCTCGTGTTGTACCCCCTTCCCATTTAATTTTTATTTTTATCGTTCTTTTATTCATCGAGTGAATTATAAATTTCGTCATCAAACTTTTTGCGAACTTCGGGTTTTGGTCGCTAACTTCTCAAAACTAAAGAGACACCACTAACTTTGTCGTTTTTATTTCGCTTCCGGTCATTCCGGCAATCTGCACCGTTAAGTGCATTGACGGTTTAAATTTTAAGGGTAAAATTTTCCGATTATCAATAAGTATAGAGGGAGTTGTAGATTTTGTCACCACACTCTTGTCAACTTAAAAAATCGAATAGGAGGTTGAAAAATTATTGGATAAGCGCGAGAGAGAGTCGCAAGACAGAAGTACGAAAATAACCTTACACAAACTTGTTCGTTAGAGTATTAACGGTGCAATTTGACGATGTGAACAAAAAGTTAGTGACTTTTTTTGCTTTTTCGAAAGCTACTGACAAAAAATCGCCACTCCACGAGGTGCGGAAATTCGAACAGCCATAACTTTGCGTACCGGAAGGGTTTTGGGGCCCGAGACCAGGCTTTTGAACCGCGTGGAGGAGCTCTACGGCATCCCAACCGGGAACCCGGTTGGGGACCTCGGCGAGTCCAGATTCGAACATTTTCGCCCCGTTTATCACTTTTCTTATTTCGCTACAAGTATGCTATGCGCGGGGTAGCTCACGGGTACGATCATACCAGCAATAATGCACCGGATCCCATCAGAACTCCGAAGTTAAGCGTGCTTGGGCGAGAGTAGTACTAAGATGGGTGACCCCTTGGGAAGTCCTCGTGTTGTACCCCTTCCTCTTTTATTTTTATTTTTATCGTTCCTTTATTTATCGAGTGAATTATAAATTTCGTCATCAAACTTTTTTCGAACTTCGGGTTTTGGTCGCTAACTTCTCAAAACTAAAGAGACACCACTAACTTTGTCATTTTTATTTCACTTCCGGTCATTCCGGCAATCTGCACCGTTAAGTGCATTGACGGTTTAAATTTTAAGGGTAAAATTTTCCGATTATCAATAAGTATAGAGGGAGTTGTAGATTTTGTCACCACACTCTTGTCAATTGAAAAAATCAATAGGAGTTTGAAAAATTGTTGGATAAGCGCGAGAGAGAGTCGCAAGACAGAAGTACGAAAATAACCTTACACAAACTTGTCCGTTAGAGTATTAACGGTGCAATTTGACGATGTGAACAAAAAGTTAGTGACTTTTTTTGCTTTTTCGAAAGCTACTGACAAAAAATCACCACTCCACGAGGTGCGGAAATTCGAACAGCCATAACTTTGCGTACCGGAAGGGTTTTGGGGCCCGAGACCAGGTTTTGGAACCGCGTGGAGGAGCTCTACGGCGTCCCTACCGGGAACCCGGTTGGGGCCCTCGGCGTGTCAAGATTCGAACATTTTCATCCCGTTTATCACTTTTCTTATTTCGCTACAAGTAGGCTATGCGCGGGGTAGCTCACGGGTACGATCATACCAGCACTAATGCACTGAATCCCATCAGAACTCCGAAGTTAAGCGTGCTTGGGCGAGAGTAGTACTAAGATGGATGACCCCTTCGGAAGTCCTCGTGTTGTACCCCCTTCCCCTTTTATTTTTATTTTTATCGTTCTTTTATTCATCGAGTGAATTATAAATTTTGTCATCAAACTTTTTTCGAACTTCGGGTTTTGGTCGCTAACTTCTCAAAACTAAAGAGACACCACTAACTTTGTCATTTTTATTTCGCTTCCGGTCATTCTGGCAATCTGCACCGTTAAGTGCATTGACGGTTTAAATTTTAAGGGTAAAATTTTCCGATTATCAATAAGTATAGAGGGAGTTGTAGATTTTGTCACCACACTCTTGTCAACTTAAAAAATCGAATAGGAGGTTGAAAAATTGTTGGATAAGCGCGAGAGAGAGTCGCAAGACAGAAGTACGAAAATAACCTTACACAAACTTGTTCGTTAGAGTATTAACGGTGCAATTTGACGATGTGAACAAAAAGTTAGTGACTTTTTTTGCTTTTTCGAAAGCTACTGACAAAAAATCGCCACTCCACGAGGTGCGGAAATTCGAACAGCCATAACTTTGCGTACCGGAAGGGTTTTGGGGCCCGAGACCAGGCTTTTGAACCGCGTGGAGGAGCTCTACGGCATCCCAACCGGGAACCCGGTTGGGGCCCTCGGCGAGTCCAGATTCGAACATTTTCGCCCCGTTTATCACTTTTCTTATTTCGCTACAAGTATGCTATGCGCGGGGTAGCTCACGGGTACGATCATACCAGCAATAATGCACCGGATCCCATCAGAACTCCGAAGTTAAGCGTGCTTGGGCGAGAGTAGTACTAAGATGGGTGACCCCTTGGGAAGTCCTCGTGTTGTACCCCTTCCCCTTTTATTTTTATTTTTATCGTTCCTTTATTTATCGAGTAAATTATAAATTTCGTCATCAAACTTTTTTCGAACTTCGGGTTTTGGTCGCTAACTTCTCAAAACTAAAGAGACACCACTAACTTTGTCATTTTTATTTCGCTTCCGGTCATTCCGGCAATCTGCACCGTTAAGTGCATTGACGGTTTAAATTTTAAGGGTAAAATTTTCCGATTATCAATAAGTATAGAGGGAGTTGTAGATTTTGTCACCACACTCTTGTCAATTGAAAAAATCGAATAGGAGGTTGAAAAATTGTTGGATAAGCGCGAGAGAGAGTCGCAAGACAGAAGTACGAAAATAACCTTACACAAACTTGTCCGTTAGAGTATTAACGGTGCAATTTGACGATGTGAACAAAAAGTTAGTGACTTTTTTTTGCTTTTTCGAAAGCTACTGACAAAAAATCGCCACTCCACGAGGTGCGGAAATTCGAACAGCCATAACTTTGCGTACCGGAAGGATTTTGGGGCCCGAGACCAGGCTTTGGAACCGCGTGGAGGAGCTCTACGGCGTCCCAACCGGGAACCCGGTTGGGGCCCTCGGCGAGTCAAGATTAGAAGATTTTCGCCCCGCTTATCACTTTTCTTATTTCGCTACAAGTAGGCTATGCGCGGGGTAGTTCACGGGTACGATCAAACCAGCACTAATGCACCGGATCCCATCAGAACTCCGAAGTTAAGTGTGCTTGGGCTAGAGTAGTACTAAGATGGGTGACCCCTTGGGAAGTCCTCGTGTTGTACCCCCTTCCCATTTAATTTTTATTTTTATCGTTCTTTTATTCATCGAGTGAATTATAAATTTCGTCATCAAACTTTTTGCGAACTTCGGGTTTTGGTCGCTAACTTCTCAAAACTAAAGAGACACCACTAACTTTGTCGTTTTTATTTCGCTTCCGGTCATTCCGGCAATCTGCACCGTTAAGTGCATTGACGGTTTAAATTTTAAGGGTAAAATTTTCCGATTATCAATAAGTATAGAGGGAGTTGTAGATTTTGTCACCACACTCTTGTCAATTGAAAAAATCGAATAGGAGGTTGAAAAATTATTGGATAAGCGCGAGAGAGAGTCGCAAGAGAGAAGTACAAAAATAACCTTACACAAACTTATCCGTTAGCGTATTAACGGTGCAATTTGACGATGTGAACAAAAATTTAGTGACTTTTTTGCTTTTTCGAAAGCTAGTGACAAAAAATCGCCACTCCACGAGGTGCGGAAATTCGAACAGCCATAACTTTGCGTACCGAAAGGGTTTTGGGGCCCGAGACCAGGCTTTAGAACCGCGTGGAGGAGCTCTACGGCGTCCCAACCAGGAACCCGGTTGTGCCCTCGGCGAGTCAAGATTCGAACATTTTCGCCCCGTTTGTCACTTTTCTTATTTCGCTACAAGTAGGCTATGCGCGGGGTAGCTCACTGGTACGATCATACCAGCACTAATGCACCGGATCCCATCAGAACATCGAAGTTAAGCGTGCTTGGGCGAGAGTAGTACTAAGATGGGTGACCCCTTGGGAAGTCCTCGTGTTGTACCCCCTTCCCTTTTTATTTTTATTTTTATCGTTCTTTTATTCATCGAGTGAATTATAAATTTCGTCATCAAACTTTTTGCGAACTTCGGGTTTTGGTCGCTAACTTCTGAAAACTAAAGAGACACCACTAACTTTGTCGTTTTTATTTCGCTTCCGGTCATTCCGGCAATCTGCACCGTTAAGTGTATTGACGGTTTAAATTTTAAGGGTAAAATTTTCCGATTATCAATAAGTATAGAGGGAGTTGTAGATTTTGTCACGACACTCTTGTCAATTGAAAAAATCGAATAGGAGGTTGAAAAATTGTTGGATAAGCGCGAGAGAGAGTCGCAAGACAGAAGTACGAAAATAACCTTACAGAAACTTGTCCGTTAGAGTATTAACGGTGCAATTTGACGATGTGAACAAAAAGTTAGTGACTTTTTTTTGCTTTTTCGAAAGCTACTGACAAAAAATCGCCACTCCACGAGGTGCGGAAATTCGAACAGCCATAACTTTGCGTACCGGAAGGATTTTGGGGCCCGAGACCAGGCTTTGGAACCGCGTGGAGGAGCTCTACGGCGTCCCAACCGGGAACCCGGTTGGGGCCCTCGGCGAGTCAAGATTAGAAGATTTTCGCCCCGCTTATCACTTTTCTTATTTCGCTACAAGTAGGCTATGCGCGGGGTAGCTCACGGGTACGATCAAACCAGCACTAATGCACCGGATCCCATCAGAACTCCGAAGTTAAGCGTGCTTGGGCTAGAGTAGTACTAAGATGGGTGACCCCTTGGGAAGTCCTCGTGTTGTACCCCCTTCCCATTTAATTTTTATTTTTATCGTTCTTTTATTCATCGAGTGAATTATAAATTTCGTCATCAAACTTTTTGCGAACTTCGGGTTTTGGTCGCTAACTTCTCAAAACTAAAGAGACACCACTAACTTTGTCGTTTTTATTTCGCTTCCGGTCATTCCGGCAATCTGCACCGTTAAGTGCATTGACGGTTTAAATTTTAAGGGTAAAATTTTCCGATTATCAATAAGTATAGAGGGAGTTGTAGATTTTGTCACGACACTCTTGTCAATTGAAAAAATCGAATAGGAGGTTGAAAAATTGTTGGATAAGCGCGAGAGAGAGTCGCAAGACAGAAGTACGAAAATAACCTTACACAAACTTGTCCGTTAGAGTATTAACGGTGCAATTTGATGATGTGAACAAAAAGTTAGTGACTTTTTTTGCTTTTTCGAAAGCTAGTGACAAAAAATCGCCACTCCACGAGGTGCGGAAACTCGAACAGCCATTACTTTGCGTATCGGAAGGGTTTTGGGGCCCGAGACCAGGCTTTAGAACCGCGTGGAGGAGCTTTACGGCGTCCCAACCAGGGAACCCGGTTGGGGATCTCGTCGAGTCCAGATTCGAACATTTTCGCCCCGTTTATCACTTTTCTTATTTCGCTACAAGTTGACTATGCGCGGGGTAGCTCACGGGTACGATCATACCAGCACTAACGCACCGGATCCCATCAGAACTCTGAAGTTAAGCGTGCTTGGGCGAGAGTAGTACTACCTTCCTCTTTTATCTTTATTTTTATAGTTCTTTTATTCATCGGGACACCACTAACTTTGTCGTTTTTATTTCGCTTTCGATCATTCCGGCAATTTGCACCGTTAAGTGCATTGACGGTTTAAATTTTAAGGGTAAAATTTTCCGATTATCAATAAGTATAGAGGGAGTTGTAGATTTTGTCACCACACTCTTGTCAATTGAAAAAATCGAATAGGAGGTTGAAAAATTGTTGGATAAGCGCGAGAGAGAGTCGCAAGACAGAAGTACGAAAATAACCTTACACAAACTTGTCCGTTAGAGTATTAACGGTGCAATTTGACGATGTGAACAAAAAGTTCGTGACTTTTTTTTGCTTTTTCGAAAGCTAGTGACAAAAAATCGCCACTCCACGAGGTGCGGAAATTCGAACAGCCACAACTTTGCGTACCGGAAGGGTTTTGGAGCCCGAGACAAGGCTTTGGAACCGCGTGGAGGAGCTCTACTGCGTCCCAACCGGGAACCCGGTTAGGGCCCTCGGTGAGTCCAGATTCGAACATTTTCGCCCCGATTATGACTTTTCTTATTTCGCTACAAGTAGGCGGGGTAGCTCACGGGTACGATCATACCAGCACTAATACACCGGATCGCATCAGAACTCCGAAGTTAAGCGTGCTTGGGCGAGAGTAGTACTAAGATGGGTGACCCCTTGGGAAGTCCTCGTGTTGTACCCCCTTCCTCTTTTATCTTTATTTTTATAGTTCTTTTATTCATCGAAACACCACTAACTTTGTCGTTTTTATTTCGCTTTCGATCATTCCGGCAATTTGCACCGTTAAGTGCATTGACGGTTTAAATTTTAAGGGTAAAATTTTCCGATTATCAATAAGTATAGAGGGAGTTGTAGATTTTGTCACCACACTCTTGTCAATTGAAAAAATCGAATAGGAGGTTGAAAAATTGTTGGATAAGCGCGAGAGAGAGTCGCAAGACAGAAGTACGAAAATAACCTTACACAAACTTGTCCGTTAGAGTATTAACGGTGCAATTTGACGATGTGAACAAAAAGTTAGTGACTTTTTTTTGCTTTTTCGAAAGCTACTGACAAAAAATCGCCACTCCACGAGGTGCGGAAATTCGAACAGCCATAACTTTGCGTACCGGAAGGATTTTGGGGCCCGAGACCAGGCTTTGGAACCGCGTGGAGGAGCTCTACGGCGTCCCAACCGGGAACCCGGTTGGGGCCCTCGGCGAGTCAAGATTAGAAGATTTTCGCCCCGCTTATCACTTTTCTTATTTCGCTACAAGTAGGCTATGCGCGGGGTAGTTCACGGGTACGATCAAACCAGCACTAATGCACCGGATCCCATCAGAACTCCGAAGTTAAGTGTGCTTGGGCTAGAGTAGTACTAAGATGGGTGACCCCTTGGGAAGTCCTCGTGTTGTACCCCCTTCCCATTTAATTTTTATTTTTATCGTTCTTTTATTCATCGAGTGAATTATAAATTTCGTCATCAAACTTTTTGCGAACTTCGGGTTTTGGTCGCTAACTTCTCAAAACTAAAGAGACACCACTAACTTTGTCGTTTTTATTTCGCTTCCGGTCATTCCGGCAATCTGCACCGTTAAGTGCATTGACGGTTTAAATTTTAAGGGTAAAATTTTCCGATTATCAATAAGTATAGAGGGAGTTGTAGATTTTGTCACCACACTCTTGTCAATTGAAAAAATCGAATAGGAGGTTGAAAAATTATTGGATAAGCGCGAGAGAGAGTCGCAAGAGAGAAGTACAAAAATAACCTTACACAAACTTATCCGTTAGCGTATTAACGGTGCAATTTGACGATGTGAACAAAAATTTAGTGACTTTTTTGCTTTTTCGAAAGCTAGTGACAAAAAATCGCCACTCCACGAGGTGCGGAAATTCGAACAGCCATAACTTTGCGTACCGAAAGGGTTTTGGGGCCCGAGACCAGGCTTTAGAACCGCGTGGAGGAGCTCTACGGCGTCCCAACCAGGAACCCGGTTGTGCCCTCGGCGAGTCAAGATTCGAACATTTTCGCCCCGTTTGTCACTTTTCTTATTTCGCTACAAGTAGGCTATGCGCGGGGTAGCTCACTGGTACGATCATACCAGCACTAATGCACCGGATCCCATCAGAACATCGAAGTTAAGCGTGCTTGGGCGAGAGTAGTACTAAGATGGGTGACCCCTTGGGAAGTCCTCGTGTTGTACCCCCTTCCCTTTTTATTTTTATTTTTATCGTTCTTTTATTCATCGAGTGAATTATAAATTTCGTCATCAAACTTTTTGCGAACTTCGGGTTTTGGTCGCTAACTTCTGAAAACTAAAGAGACACCACTAACTTTGTCGTTTTTATTTCGCTTCCGGTCATTCCGGCAATCTGCACCGTTAAGTGTATTGACGGTTTAAATTTTAAGGGTAAAATTTTCCGATTATCAATAAGTATAGAGGGAGTTGTAGATTTTGTCACGACACTCTTGTCAATTGAAAAAATCGAATAGGAGGTTGAAAAATTGTTGGATAAGCGCGAGAGAGAGTCGCAAGACAGAAGTACGAAAATAACCTTACAGAAACTTGTCCGTTAGAGTATTAACGGTGCAATTTGACGATGTGAACAAAAAGTTAGTGACTTTTTTTTGCTTTTTCGAAAGCTACTGACAAAAAATCGCCACTCCACGAGGTGCGGAAATTCGAACAGCCATAACTTTGCGTACCGGAAGGATTTTGGGGCCCGAGACCAGGCTTTGGAACCGCGTGGAGGAGCTCTACGGCGTCCCAACCGGGAACCCGGTTGGGGCCCTCGGCGAGTCAAGATTAGAAGATTTTCGCCCCGCTTATCACTTTTCTTATTTCGCTACAAGTAGGCTATGCGCGGGGTAGCTCACGGGTACGATCAAACCAGCACTAATGCACCGGATCCCATCAGAACTCCGAAGTTAAGCGTGCTTGGGCTAGAGTAGTACTAAGATGGGTGACCCCTTGGGAAGTCCTCGTGTTGTACCCCCTTCCCATTTAATTTTTATTTTTATCGTTCTTTTATTCATCGAGTGAATTATAAATTTCGTCATCAAACTTTTTGCGAACTTCGGGTTTTGGTCGCTAACTTCTCAAAACTAAAGAGACACCACTAACTTTGTCGTTTTTATTTCGCTTCCGGTCATTCCGGCAATCTGCACCGTTAAGTGCATTGACGGTTTAAATTTTAAGGGTAAAATTTTCCGATTATCAATAAGTATAGAGGGAGTTGTAGATTTTGTCACGACACTCTTGTCAATTGAAAAAATCGAATAGGAGGTTGAAAAATTGTTGGATAAGCGCGAGAGAGAGTCGCAAGACAGAAGTACGAAAATAACCTTACACAAACTTGTCCGTTAGAGTATTAACGGTGCAATTTGATGATGTGAACAAAAAGTTAGTGACTTTTTTTGCTTTTTCGAAAGCTAGTGACAAAAAATCGCCACTCCACGAGGTGCGGAAACTCGAACAGCCATTACTTTGCGTATCGGAAGGGTTTTGGGGCCCGAGACCAGGCTTTAGAACCGCGTGGAGGAGCTTTACGGCGTCCCAACCAGGGAACCCGGTTGGGGATCTCGTCGAGTCCAGATTCGAACATTTTCGCCCCGTTTATCACTTTTCTTATTTCGCTACCAGTTGACTATGCGCGGGGTAGCTCACGGGTACGATCATACCAGCACTAACGCACCGGATCCCATCAGAACTCTGAAGTTAAGCGTGCTTGGGCGAGAGTAGTACTACCTTCCTCTTTTATCTTTATTTTTATAGTTCTTTTATTCATCGGGACACCACTAACTTTGTCGTTTTTATTTCGCTTTCGATCATTCCGGCAATTTGCACCGTTAAGTGCATTGACGGTTTAAATTTTAAGGGTAAAATTTTCCGATTATCAATAAGTATAGAGGGAGTTGTAGATTTTGTCACCACACTCTTGTCAATTGAAAAAATCGAATAGGAGGTTGAAAAATTGTTGGATAAGCGCGAGAGAGAGTCGCAAGACAGAAGTAAGAAAATAACCTTACACAAACTTGTCCGTTAGAGTATTAACGGTGCAATTTGACGATGTGAACAAAAAGTTCGTGACTTTTTTTTGCTTTTTCGAAAGCTAGTGACAAAAAATCGCCACTCCACGAGGTGCGGAAATTCGAACAGCCACAACTTTGCGTACCGGAAGGGTTTTGGAGCCCGAGACAAGGCTTTGGAACCGCGTGGAGGAGCTCTACTGCGTCCCAACCGGGAACCCGGTTAGGGCCCTCGGTGAGTCCAGATTCGAACATTTTCGCCCCGATTATGACTTTTCTTATTTCGCTACAAGTAGGCGGGGTAGCTCACGGGTACGATCATACCAGCACTAATACACCGGATCGCATCAGAACTCCGAAGTTAAGCGTGCTTGGGCGAGAGTAGTACTAAGATGGGTGACCCCTTGGGAAGTCCTCGTGTTGTACCCCCTTCCTCTTTTATCTTTATTTTTATAGTTCTTTTATTCATCGAAACACCACTAACTTTGTCGTTTTTATTTCGCTTTCGATCATTCCGGCAATTTGCACCGTTAAGTGCATTGATGGTTTAAATTTTAAGGGTAAAATTTTCCGATTATCAATAAGTATAGAGGGAGTTGTAGATTTTGTCACCACACTCTTGTCAATTGAAAAAATCGAATAGGAGGTTGAAAAATTGTTTGATAAGCGCGAGAGAGAGTCGCAAGACAGAAGTACGAAAATAACCTTACACAAACTTGTCCGTTAGAGTATTAACTGTGCAATTTGACGATGTGAACAAAAAGTTAGTGACTTTTTTTTGCTTTTTCGAAAGCTAGTGACAAAAAATCGCCACTCCACGAGGTGCGGAAATTCGAACAGCCACAACTTTGCGTACCGGAAGGGTTTTGGAGCCCGAGACCAGGCTTTGGAACCGCGTGGAGGAGCTCTACTGCGTCCCAACCGGGAACCCGGTTGGGGCCCTCGGCGAGTCCAGATTCGAACATTTTCGCCCCGATTATGACTTTTCTTATTTCGCTACAAGTAGGCGGGGTAGCTCACGGGTACGATCATACCAGCACTAATACACCGGATCGCATCAGAACTCCGAAGTTAAGCGTGCTTGGGCGAGAGTAGTACTAAGATGGGTGACCCCTTGGGAAGTCCTCGTGTTGTACCCCCTTCCTCTTTTATCTTTATTTTTATAGTTCTTTTATTCATCGAAACACCACTAACTTTGTCGTTTTTATTTCGCTTTCGATCATTCCGGCAATTTGCACCGTTAAGTGCATTGACGGTTTAAATTTTAAGGGTAAAATTTTCCGATTATCAATAAGTATAGAGGGAGTTGTAGATTTTGTCACCACACTCTTGTCAATTGAAAAAATCGAATAGGAGGTTGAAAAATTGTTGGATAAGCGCGAGAGAGAGTCGCAAGACAGAAGTACGAAAATAACCTTACACAAACTTGTCCGTTAGAGTATTAACGGTGCAATTTGACGATGTGAACAAAAAGTTAGTGACTTTTTTTGCTTTTTCGAAAGCTAGTGACAACAAATCGCCACTCCACGAGGTGCGGAAATTCGAACAGCCATAACTTTGAGTACCGGAAGGGTTTTGGGGCCCGAGACCAGGCTTTGGAACCGAGTGGAGGAGCTCTACAGCGTCCCAACCGGGAACCCGGTTGGGGCCCTCGGCGAGTCCAGATTCGAACATTTTCGCCCCGTTTATGACTTTTCTTATTTCGCTACAAGTAGGCTATGCGCGGGGTAGCTCACGGGTACGATCATACCAGCACTAATACACCGGATCCCATCAGAACTCCGAAGTTAAGCTGCTTGGGCGAGAGTAGTACTAAGATGGGTGACCCCTTGGGAAGTCCTCGTGTTGTACCCCCTTCTCCTTTTATTTTTATTTTTATCGTTCTTTTATTCATCGAGTGAATTATAAATTTCGTCATCAAACTTTTTGCGAACTTCGGGTTTTGGTCGCTAACTTCTCAAAACTAAAGAGACACCACTAACTTTGTCGTTTTTATTTCGCTTCCGGTCATTCCGGCAATCTGCACCGTTAAGTGCATTGACGGTTTAAATTTTAAGGGTAAAATTTTCCGATTATCAATAAGTATAGAGGGAGTTGTAGATTTTGTCACCACACTCTTGTCAATTGAAAAAATCGAATAGGAGGTTGAAAAATTGTTGGATAAGCGCGAGAGAGAGTCGCAAGACAGAAGTACGAAAATAACCTTACACAAACTTGTCCGTTAGAGTATTAACGGTACAATTTGACGATGTGAACAAAAAGTTAGTGACTTTTTTTGCTTTTTCGAAAGCTAGTGACAACAAATCGCCACTCCACGAGGTGCGGAAATTCGAACAGCCATAACTTTGCGTACCGGAAGGGTTTTGGGGCCCGAGACCAGGCTTTGGAACCGAGTGGAGGAGCTCTACAGCGTCCCAACCGGGAACCCGGTTGGGGCCCTCGGCGAGTCCAGATTCGAACATTTTCGCCCCGTTTATGACTTTTCTTATTTCGCTACAAGTAGGCTATGCGCGGGGTAGCTCACGGGTACGATCATACCAGTACTAATACACCGGATCCCTTCAGAACTCCGAAGTTAAGCTGCTTGGGCGAGAGTAGTACTAAGATGGGTGACCCCTTGGGAAGTCCTCGTGTTGTACCCCCTTCCCCTTTTATTTTTATTTTTATCGTTCTTTTATTCATCGAGTGAATTATTAATTTCGTCATCAAACTTTTTGCGAACATCGGGTTTTGGTCGCTAACTTCTCAAAACTAAGAGACACCACTAACTTTGTCGGTTTTATTTCACTTCCGGTCATTCCGGCAATCTGCACCGTTAAGTGCATTGACGGTTTAAATTTTAAGGGTAAAATTTTCCGATTATCAATAAGTGTAGAGGGAGTTGTAGATTTTGTCACCACACTCTTGTCAATTGAAAAAATCGAATAGGAGGTTGAAAAATTGTTGGATAAGCGCGAGAGAGAGTCGCAAGACAGAAGTACGAAAATAACCTTACACAAACTTGTCCGTTAGAGTATTAACGGTGCAATTTGACGATGTGAACAAAAAGTTAGTGACTTTTTTTGCTTTTTCGAAAGCTAGTGACAAAAAATCGTCACTCCACGACGTGCGGAAATTCGAACAGCCATTACTTTGCGTACCGGAAGGGTTTTGGGGCCCGAGACCAGGCTTTGGAACCGCGTGGAGGAGCTTTACGGCGTCCCAACCAGGGAACCCGGTTGGGGACCTCGTCGAGTCCAGATTCGAACATTTTCGCCCCGTTTATCACTTTTCTTATTTCGCTACAAGTAGACTATGCGCGGGGTAGCTCATGGGTACGATCATACCAGCACTAACGCACCGGATCCCATCAGAACTCTGAAGTTAAGCGTTCTTGGGCGAGAGTAGTACTACCTTCCTCTTTTATCTTTATTTTTATAGTTCTTTTATTCATCGGGACACCACTAACTTTGTCGTTTTTATTTCGCTTTCGATCATTCCGGCAATTTGCACCGTTAAGTGCATTGACGGTTTAAATTTTAAGGGTAAAATTTCCGAATATCAATAAGTATAGAGGGAGTTGTAGATTTTGTCACCACACTCTTGTCAATTGAAAAAATCGAATAGGAGGTTGAAAAATTGTTGGATAAGCGCGAGAGAGAGTCGCAAGACAGAAGTACGAAAATAACCTTACACAAACTTGTCCGTTAGAGTATTAACGGTGCAATTTGACGATGTGAACAAAAAGTTAGTGACTTTTTTTTGCTTTTTCGAAAGCTAGTGACAAAAAATCGCCACTCCACGAGGTGCGGAAATTCGAACAACCACAACTTTGCGTACCGGAAGGGTTTTGGAGCCCGAGACCAGGCTTTTGAACCGCGTGGAGGAGATCTACTGCGTCCCAACCGAGAACCCGGTTAGGGCCCTCGGTGAGTCCAGATTCGAACATTTTCGCCCCGATTATGACTTTTCTTATTTCGCTACAAGTAGGCGGGGTAGCTCACGGGTACGATCATACCAGCACTAATACACCGGATCGCATCCGAACTCCGAAGTTAAGCGTGCTTGGGCGAGAGTAGTACTAAGATGGGTGACCCCTTGGGAAGTCCTCGTGTTGTACCCCCTTCCTCTTTTATCTTTATTTTTATAGTTCTTTTATTCATCGAAACACCACTAACTTTGTCGTTTTTATTTCGCTTTCGATCATTCCGGCAATTTGCACCGTTAAGTGCATTGACGGTTTAAATTTTAAGGGTAAAATTTTTCGATTATCAATAAGTATAGAGGGAGTTGTAGATTTTGTCACCACACTCTTGTCAATTGAAAAAATCGAATAGGAGGTTGAAAAATTGTTGGATAAGCGCGAGAGAGAGTCGCAAGACAGAAGTACGAAAATAACCTTACACAAACTTGTCCGTTAGAGTATTAACGGTGCAATTTGACGATGTGAACAAAAAGTTAGTGACTTTTTTTGCTTTTTCGAAAGCTAGTGACAAAAAATCGCCACTCCACGAGGTGCGGAAACTCGAACAGCCATTACTTTGCGTATCGGAAGGGTTTTGGGGCCCGAGACCAGGCTTTAGAACCGCGTGGAGGAGCTTTACGGCGTCCCAACCAGGGAACCCGGTTGGGGACCTCGTCGAGTCCAGATTCGAACATTTTCGCCCCGTTTATCACTTTTCTTATTTCGCTACAAGTAGACTATGCGCGGGGTAGCTCACGGGTACGATCATACCAGCACTAACGCACCGGATCCCATCAGAACTCTGAAGTTAAGCGTGCTTGGGCGAGAGTAGTACTACCTTCCTCTTTTATCTTTATTTTTATAGTTCTTTTATTCATCGGGACACCACTAACTTTGTCGTTTTTATTTCGCTTTCGATCATTCCGGCAATTTGCACCGTTAAGTGCATTGACGGTTTAAATTTTAAGGGTAAAATTTTCCGATTATCAATAAGTATAGAGGGAGTTGTAGATTTTGTCACCACACTCTTGTCAATTGAAAAAATCGAATAGGAGGTTGAAAATTGTTGGATAAGCGCGAGAGAGAGTCGCAAGACAGAAGTACGAAAATAACCTTACACAAACTTGTCCGTTAGAGTATTAACGGTGCAATTTGACGATGTGAACAAAAAGTTAGTGACTTTTTTTGCTTTTTCGAAAGCTAGTGACAACAAATCGCCACTCCACGAGGTGCGGAAATTCGAACAGCCATAACTTTGCGTACCGGAAGGGTTTTGGGGCCCGAGACCAGGCTTTGGAACCGCGTGGAGGAGCTCTACAGCGTCCCAACCGGGAACCCAGTTGGGGCCCTCAGCGAGTCCAGATTGGAACATTTTCGCCCCGTTTATGACTTTTCTTATTTCGCTACAAGTAGGCTATGCGCGGGGTAGCTCACGGGTACGATCATACCAGCACTAATACACCGGATCCCATCAGAACTCCGAAGTTAAGCTGCTTGGGCGAGAGTAGTACTAAGATGGGTGACCCCTTGGGAAGTCCTCGTGTTATACCCCCTTCCCCTTTTATTTTTATTTTTATCATTCTTTTATTCATCGAGTGAATTATAAATTTCGTCATCAAACTTTTTGCGAACTTCGGGTTTTGGTCGCTAACTTCTCAAAACTAAGAGACACCACTAACTTTGTCGTTTTTATTTCGCTTCCGGTCATTCTGGCAATCTGCACCGTTAAGTGCATTGACGGTTTAAATTTTAAGGGTAAAATTTTTCGATTATCAATAAGTATAGAGGGAGTTGTAGATTTTGTCACCACACTCTTGTCAATTGAAAAAATCGAATAGGAGGTTGAAAAATTGTTGGATAAGCGCGAGAGAGAGTCGCAAGATAGAAGTACGAAAATAACCTTACACAAACTTGTCCGTTAGAGTATTAACGGTGCAATTTGACGATGTGAACAAAAAGTTAGTGACTTTTTTTGCTTTTTCGAAAGCTAGTGACAACAAATCGCCACTCCACGAGGTGTGGAAATTCGAACAGCCATAACTTTGCGTATCGGAAGTGTTTTGGGGCCCGAGACCAGGCTTTGGAACCGCGTGGAGGAGCTCTACAGCGTCCCAACCGGGAACCTGGTTGGGGCCCTCGGCGAGTCCAGATTCGAACATTTTCGCCCCGTTTATGACTTTTCTTATTTCGCTACAAGTAGGCTATGCGCGGGGTAGCTCACGGGTACGATCATACCAGCACTAATACACCGGATCCCATCAGAACTCCGAAGTTAAGCTGCTTGGGCGAGAGTAGTACTAAGATGGGTGACCCCTTGGGAAGTACTCGTGTTGTACCCCCTTCCCCTTTTATTTTTATTTTTATCGTTCTTTTATTCATCGAGTGAATTATAAATTTCGTCATCAAACTTTTTGCGAACTTCGGGTTTTGGTCGCTAACTTCTCAAAACTAAAGAGACACCACTAACTTTGTCGTTTTTATTTCGCTTCCGGTCATTCCGGCAATCTGCACCGTTAAGTGCATTGACGGTTTAAATTTTAAGGGTAAAATTTTCCGATTATCAATAAGTATAGAGGGAGTTGTAGATTTTGTCACCACACTCTTGTCAATTGAAAAAATCGAATAGGAGGTTGAAAAATTGTTGGATAAGCGCGAGAGAGAGTCGCAAGACAGAAGTACGAAAATAACCTTACACAAACTTGTCCGTTAGAGTATTAACGGTGCAATTTGACGATGTGAACAAAAAGTTAGTGACTTTTTTTGCTTTTTCGAAAGCTAGTGACAACAAATCGCCACTCCACGAGGTGCGGAAATTCGAACAGCCATAACTTTGCGTACCGGAAGGGTTTTGGGGCCCAATACCAGGCTTTGGAACCGCGTGGAGGAGCTCTACAGCGTCCCAACCGGGAACCCAGTTGGGGCCCTCAGCGAGTCCAGATTGGAACATTTTCGCCCCGTTTATGACTTTTCTTATTTCGCTACAAGTAGGCTATGCGCGGGGTAGCTCACGGGTACGATCATACCAGCACTAATACACCGGATCCCAACAGAACTCCGAAGTTAAGCTGCTTGGGCGAGAGTAGTACTAAGATGGGTGACCCCTTGGGAAGTCCTCGTGTTATACCCCCTTCCCCTTTTATTTTTATTTTTATCATTCTTTTATTCATCGAGTGAATTATAAATTTCGTCATCAAACTTTTTGCGAACTTCGGGTTTTGGTCGCTAACTTCTCAAAACTAAGAGACACCACTAACTTTGTCGTTTTTATTTCGCTTCCGGTCATTCTGGCAATCTGCACCGTTAAGTGCATTGACGGTTTAAATTTTAAGGGTAAAATTTTTCGATTATCAATAAGTATAGAGGGAGTTGTAGATTTTGTCACCACACTCTTGTCAATTGAAAAAATCGAATAGGAGGTTGAAAAATTGTTGGATAAGCGCGAGAGAGAGTCGCAAGATAGAAGTACGAAAATAACCTTACACAAACTTGTCCGTTAGAGTATTAACGGTGCAATTTGACGATGTGAACAAAAAGTTAGTGACTTTTTTTGCTTTTTCGAAAGCTAGTGACAACAAATCGCCACTCCACGAGGTGTGGAAATTCGAACAGCCATAACTTTGCGTATCGGAAGTGTTTTGGGGCCCGAGACCAGGCTTTGGAACCGCGTGGAGGAGCTCTACAGCGTCCCAACCGGGAACCTGGTTGGGGCCCTCGGCGAGTCCAGATTCGAACATTTTCGCCCCGTTTATGACTTTTCTTATTTCGCTACAAGTAGGCTATGCGCGGGGTAGCTCACGGGTACGATCATACCAGCACTAATACACCGGATCCCATCAGAACTCCGAAGTTAAGCTGCTTGGGCGAGAGTAGTACTAAGATGGGTGACCCCTTGGGAAGTACTCGTGTTGTACCCCCTTCCCCTTTTATTTTTATTTTTATCGTTCTTTTATTCATCGAGTGAATTATAAATTTCGTCATCAAACTTTTTGCGAACTTCGGGTTTTGGTCGCTAACTTCTCAAAACTAAAGAGACACCACTAACTTTGTCGTTTTTATTTCGCTTCCGGTCATTCCGGCAATCTGCACCGTTAAGTGCATTGACGGTTTAAATTTTAAGGGTAAAATTTTCCGATTATCAATAAGTATAGAGGGAGTTGTAGATTTTGTCACCACACTCTTGTCAATTGAAAAAATCGAATAGGAGGTTGAAAAATTGTTGGATAAGCGCGAGAGAGAGTCGCAAGACAGAAGTACGAAAATAACCTTACACAAACTTGTCCGTTAGAGTATTAACGGTGCAATTTGACGATGTGAACAAAAAGTTAGTGACTTTTTTTGCTTTTTCGAAAGCTAGTGACAACAAATCGCCACTCCACGAGGTGCGGAAATTCGAACAGCCATAACTTTGCGTACCGGAAGGGTTTTGGGGCCCGAGACCAGGCTTTGGAACCGCGTGGAGGAGCTCTACAGCGTCCCAACCGGGAACCCAGTTGGGGCCCTCAGCGAGTCCAGATTCGAACATTTTCGCCCCGTTTATGACTTTTCTTATTTCGCTACAAGTAGGCTATGCGCGGGGTAGCTCACGGGTACGATCATACCAGCACTAATACACCGGATCCCATCAGAACTCCGAAGTTAAGCTGCTTGGGCGAGAGTAGTACTAAGATGGGTGACCCCTTGGGAAGTCCTCGTGTTATACCCCCTTCCCCTTTTATTTTTATTTTTATCGTTCTTTTATTCATCGAGTGAATTATAAATTTCGTCATCAAACTTTTTGCGAACTTCGGGTTTTGGTCGCTAACTTCTCAAAACTAAGAGACACCACTAACTTTGTCATTTTTATTTCGCTTCCGGTCATTCTGGCAATCTGCACCGTTAAGTGCATTGACGGTTTAAATTTTAAGGGTAAAATTTTCCGATTATCAATAAGTATAGAGGGAGTTGTAGATTTTGTCACCACACTCTTGTCAATTGAAAAAATCGAATAGGAGGTTGAAAAATTGTTGGATAAGCGCGAGAGAGAGTCGCAAGATAGAAGTACGAAAATAACCTTACACAAACTTGTCCGTTAGAGTATTAACGGTGCAATTTGACGATGTGAACAAAAAGTTAGTGACTTTTTTTGCTTTTTCGAAAGCTAGTGACAACAAATCGCCACTCCACGAGGTGTGGAAATTCGAACAGCCATAACTTTGCGTATCGGAAGTGTTTTGGGGCCCGAGACCAGGCTTTGGAACCGCGTGGAGGAGCTCTACAGCGTCCCAACCGGGAACCTGGTTGGGGCCCTCGGCGAGTCCAGATTCGAACATTTTCGCCCCGTTTATGACTTTTCTTATTTCGCTACAAGTAGGCTATGCGCGGGGTAGCTCACGGGTACGATCATACCAGCACTAATACACCGGATCCCATCAGAACTCCGAAGTTAAGCTGCTTGGGCGAGAGTAGTACTAAGATGGGTGACCCCTTGGGAATTACTCGTGTTGTACCCCCTTCCCCTTTTATTTTTATTTTTATCGTTCTTTTATTCATCGAGTGAATTATAAATTTCGTCATCAAACTTTTTGCGAACTTCGGGTTTTGGTCGCTAACTTCTCAAAACTAAAGAGACACCACTAACTTTGTCGTTTTTATTTCGCTTCCGGTCATTCCGGCAATCTGCACCGTTAAGTGCATTGACGGTTTAAATTTTAAGGGTAAAATTTTCCGATTATCAATAAGTATAGAGGGAGTTGTAGATTTTGTCACCACACTCTTGTCAATTGAAAAAATCGAATAGGAGGTTGAAAAATTGTTGGATAAGCGCGAGAGAGAGTCGCAAGACAGAAGTACGAAAATAACCTTACACAAACTTGTCCGTTAGAGTATTAACGGTGCAATTTGACGATGTGAACAAAAAGTTAGTGACTTTTTTTGCTTTTTCGAAAGCTAGTGACAACAAATCGCCACTCCACGAGGTGCGGAAATTCGAACAGCCATAACTTTGCGTACCGGAAGGGTTTTGGGGCCCGAGACCAGGCTTTGGAACCGCGTGGAGGAGCTCTACAGCGTCCCAACCGGGAACCCAGTTGGGGCCCTCAGCGAGTCCAGATTCGAACATTTTCGCCCCGTTTATGACTTTTCTTATTTCGCTACAAGTAGGCTATGCGCGGGGTAGCTCACGGGTACGATCATACCAGCACTAATACACCGGATCCCATCAGAACTCCGAAGTTAAGCTGCTTGGGCGAGAGTAGTACTAAGATGGGTGACCCCTTGGGAAGTCCTCGTGTTATACCCCCTTCCCCTTTTATTTTTATTTTTATCGTTCTTTTATTCATCGAGTGAATTATAAATTTCGTCATCAAACTTTTTGCGAACTTCGGGTTTTGGTCGCTAACTTCTCAAAACTAAGAGACACCACTAACTTTGTCGTTTTTATTTCGCTTCCGGTCATTCTGGCAATCTGCACCGTTAAGTGCATTGACGGTTTAAATTTTAAGGGTAAAATTTTCCGATTATCAATAAGTATAGAGGGAGTTGTAGATTTTGTCACCACACTCTTGTCAATTGAAAAAATCGAATAGGAGGTTGAAAAATTGTTGGATAAGCGCGAGAGAGAGTCGCAAGATAGAAGTACGAAAATAACCTTACACAAACTTGTCCGTTAGAGTATTAACGGTGCAATTTGACGATGTGAACAAAAAGTTAGTGACTTTTTTTGCTTTTTCGAAAGCTAGTGACAACAAATCGCCACTCTACGAGGTGTGGAAATTCGAACAGCCATAACTTTGCGTATCGGAAGTGTTTTGGGGCCCGAGACCAGGCTTTGGAACCGCGTGGAGGAGCTCTACAGCGTCCCAACCGGGAACCTGGTTGGGGCCCTCGGCGAGTCCAGATTCGAACATTTTCGCCCCGTTTATGACTTTTCTTATTTCGCTACAAGTAGGCTATGCGCGGGGTAGCTCACGGGTACGATCATACCAGCACTAATACACCGGATCCCATCAGAACTCCGAAGTTAAGCTGCTTGGGCGAGAGTAGTACTAAGATGGGTGACCCCTTGGGAAGTCCTCGTGTTGTACCCCCTTCCCCTTTTATTTTTATTTTTATCGTTCTTTTATTCATCGAGTGAATTATTAATTTCGTCATCAAACTTTTTGCGAACTTCGGGTTTTGGTCGCTAACTTCTCAAAACTAAGAGACACCACTAACTTTGTCGGTTTTATTTCGCTTCCGGTCATTCCGGCAATCTGCACCGTTAAGTGCATTGACGGTTTAAATTTTAAGGGTAAAATTTTCCGATTATCAATAAGTATAGAGGGAGTTGTAGATTTTGTCACCACACTCTTGTAAATTGAAAAAATCGAATAGGAGGTTGAAAAATTTTTGGATAAGCGCGAGAGAGAGTCGCAAGATAGAAGTACGAAAATAACCTTACACAAACTTGTCCGTTAGAGTATTAACGGTGCAATTTGACGATGTGAACAAAAAGTTAGTGACTTTTTTTGCTTTTTCGAAAGCTAGTGACAACAAATCGCCACTCTACGAGGTGTGGAAATTCGAACAGCCATAACTTTGCGTATCGGAAGTGTTTTGGGGCCCGAGACCAGGCTTTGGAACCGCGTGGAGGAGCTCTACAGCGTCCCAACCGGGAACCTGGTTGGGGCCCTCGGCGAGTCCAGATTCGAACATTTTCGCCCCGTTTATGACTTTTCTTATTTCGCTACAAGTAGGCTATGCGCAGGGTAGCTCACGGGTACGATCATACCAGCACTAATACACCGGATCCCATCAGAACTCCGAAGTTAAGCTGCTTGGGCGAGAGTAGTACTAAGATGGGTGACCCCTTGGGAAGTCCTCGTGTTGTACCCCCTTCCCCTTTTATTTTTATTTTTATCGTTCTTTTATTCATCGAGTGAATTATTAATTTCGTCATCAAACTTTTTGCGAACTTCGGGTTTTGGTCGCTAACTTCTCAAAACTAAGAGACACCACTAACTTTGTCGGTTTTATTTCGCTTCCGGTCATTCCGGCAATCTGCACCGTTAAGTGCATTGACGGTTTAAATTTTAAGGGTAAAATTTTCCGATTATCAATAAGTATAGAGGGAGTTGTAGATTTTGTCACCACACTCTTGTCAATTGAAAAAATCGAATAGGAGGTTGAAAAATTTTTGGATAAGCGCGAGAGAGAGTCGCAAGACAGAAGTACGAAAATAACCTTACACAAACTTGTCCGTTAGAGTATTAACGGTGCAATTTGACGATGTGAACAAAAAGTTAGTGACTTTTTTTGCTTTTTCGAAAGCTAGTGACAAAAAATCGCCACTCCACGAGGTGCGGAAATTCGAACAGCCATTACTTTGCGTACCGGAAGGGTTTTGGGGCCCGAGACCAGGCTTTGGAACCGCGTGGAGGAGCTTTACGGCGTCCCAACCAGGGAACCCGGTTGGGGACCTCGTCGAGTCCAGATTCGAACATTTTCGCCCCGTTTATCACTTTTCTTATTTCGCTACAAGTAGACTATGCGCGGGGTAGCTCACGGGTACGATCATACCCGCACTAACGCACCGGATCCCATCAGAACTCTGAAGTTAAGCGTTCTTGGGTGAGAGTAGTACTACCATCCTCTTTTATCTTTATTTTTATAGTTCTTTTATTCATCGGGACACCACTAACTTTGTCGTTTTTATTTCGCTTTCGATCATTCCGGCAATTTGCACCGTTAAGTGCATTGACGGTTTAAATTTTAAGGGTAAAATTTTCCGATTATCAATAAGTATAGAGGGAGTTGTAGATTTTGTCACCACACTCTTGTCAATTGAAAAAATCGAATAGGAGGTTGAAAAATTTTTGGATAAGCGCGAGAGTGAGTCGCAAGACAGAAGTACGAAAATAACCTTACACAAACTTGTCCGTTAGAGTATTAACGGTGCAATTTGACGATGTGAACAAAAAGTTAGTGACTTTTTTTTGCTTTTTCGAAAGCTAGTGACAAAAAATCGCCACTCCACGAGGTGCGGAAATTCGAACAGCCACAACTTTGCGTACCGGAAGGGTTTCGGAGCCCGAGACCAGGCTTTTGAACCGCGTGGAGGAGATCTACTGCGTCCCAACCGGGAACCCGGTTAGGGCCCTCGGTGAGTCCAGATTCGAACATTTTCGCCCCGATTATGACTTTTCTTATTTCGCTACAAGTAGGCGGGGTAGCTCACGGGTACGATCATACCAGCACTAATACACCGGATCGCATCAGAACTCCGAAGTTAAGCGTGCTTGGGCGAGAGTAGTACTAAGATGGGTGACCCCTTGGGAAGTCCTCGTGTTGTACCCCCTTCCTCTTTTATCTTTATTTTTATAGTTCTTTTATTCATCGAAACACCACTAACTTTATCGTTTTTATTTCGCTTTCGATCATTCCGGCAATTTGCACCGTTAAGTGCATTGACGGTTTAAATTTTAAGGGTAAAATTTTCCGATTATCAATAAGTATAGAGGGAGTTGTAGATTTTGTCACCACACTCTTGTCAATTGAAAAAATCGAATAGGAGGTTGAAAAATTGTTGGATAAGCGCGAGAGAGAGTCGCAAGACAGAAGTACGAAAATAACCTTACACAAACTTGTCCGTTAGAGTATTAACGGTGCAATTTGACGATGTGAACAAAAAGTTAGTGACTTTTTTTTGCTTTTTCGAAAGCTAGTGACAAAAAATCGCCACTCCACGAGGTGCGGAAATTCGAACAGCCACAACTTTGCGTACCGGAAGGGTTTTGGAGCCCGAGACCAGGCTTTGGAACCGCGTGGAAGAGCTCTACTGCGTCCCAACCGGGAACCCGGCTGGGGCCCTCGGCGAGTCCAGATTCGAACATTTTCGCCCCGATTATGACTTTTCTTATTTCGCTACAAGTAGGCGGGGTAGCTCACGGGTACGATCATACCAGCACTAATACACCGGATCGCATCAGAACTCCGAAGTTAAGCGTGCTTGGGCGAGAGTAGTACTAAGATGGGTGACCCCTTGGGAAGTCCTCGTATTGTACCCCCTTCCTCTTTTATCTTTATTTTTATAGTTCTTTTATTCATCGAAACACCACTAACTTTGTCGTTTTTATTTCGCTTTCGATCATTCCGGCAATTTGCACCGTTAAGTGCATTGACGGTTTAAATTTTAAGGGTAAAATTTTCCGATTATCAATAAGTATAGAGGGAGTTGTAGATTTTGTCACCACACTCTTGTCAATTGAAAAAATCGAATAGGAGGTTGAAAAATTGTTGGATAAGCGCGAGAGAGAGTCGCAAGACAGAAGTACGAAAATAACCTTACACAAACTTGTCCGTTAGAGTATTAACGGTGCAATTTGA
Source organism: Knoxia roxburghii (assembly GCA_030378225.1). Classification (NCBI taxonomy): domain Eukaryota; kingdom Viridiplantae; phylum Streptophyta; class Magnoliopsida; order Gentianales; family Rubiaceae; genus Knoxia; species Knoxia roxburghii. Next base: position 33,461,082 of record CM059415.1, on the reverse strand, counting down.
CGATGTGAACAAAAAGTTAGTGACTTTTTTTGCTTTTTCGAAAGCTAGTGACAACAAATCGCCACTCCACGAGGTGCGGAAATTCGAACAGCCATAACTTTGCGTACCGGAAGGGTTTTGGGGCCCGAGACCAGGCTTTGGAACCGCGTGGAGGAGCTCTACAGCGTCCCAACCGGGAACCCGGTTGGGGCCCTCGGCGAGTCCAGATTTGAACATTTTCGCCCCGTTTATGACTTTTCTTATTTCGCTACAAGTAGGCTATGCGCGGGGTAGCTCACGGGTACGATCATACCAGCACTAATACACCGGATCCCATCAGAACTCCGAAGTTAAGCTGCTTGGGCGAGAGTAGTACTAAGATGGGTGACCCCTTGGGAAGTCCTCGTGTTGTACCCCCTTCCCCTTTTATTTTTATTTTTATCGTTCTTTTATTCATCGAGTGAATTATAAATTTCGTCATCAAACTTTTTGCGAACTTCGGGTTTTGGTCGCTAACTTCTCAAAACTAAGAGACACCACTAACTTTGTCGTTTTTATTTCGCTTCCGGTCATTCCGGCAATCTGCACCGTTAAGTGCATTGACGATTTAAATTTTAAGGGTAAAATTTTCCGATTATCAATAAGTGTAGAGGGAGTTGTAGATTTTGTCACCACACTCTTGTCAATTGAAAAAATCGAATAGGAGGTTGAAAAATTGTTGGATAAGCGCGAGAGAGAGTCGCAAGACAGAAGTACGAAAATAACCTTACACAAACTTGTCCGTTAGAGTATTAACGGTGCAATTTGACGATGTGAACAAAAAGTTAGTGACTTTTTTTGCTTTTTCGAAAGCTAGTGACAAAAAATCGCCACTCCACGAGGTGCGGAAATTCGAACAGCCATTACTTTGCGTACCGGAAGGGTTTTGGGGCCCGAGACCAGGCTTTGGAACCACGTGGAGGAGCTTTACGGCGTCCCAACCAGGGAACCCGGTTGGGGACCTCGTCGAGTCCAGATTCGAACATTTTCGCCCCGTTTATCACTTTTCTTATTTCGCTACAAGTAGACTATGCGCGGGGTAGCTCACGGGTACGATCATACCCGCAGTAACGCACCGGATCCCATCAGAACTCTGAAGTTTAGCGTTCTTGGGTGAGAGTAGTACTACCTTCCTCTTTTATCTTTATTTTTATAGTTCTTTTATTCATCGGGACACCACTAACTTTGTCGTTTTTATTTCGCTTTCGATCATTCCGGCAATTTGCACCGTTAAGTGCATTGACGTTTTAAATTTTAAGGGTAAAATTTTCCGATTATCAATAAGTATAGAGGGAGTTGTAGATTTTGTCACCACACTCTTGTCAATTGAAAAAATCGAATAGGAGGTTGAAAAATTTTTGGATAAGCGCGAGAGAGAGTCGCAAGACAGAAGTACGAAAATAACCTTACACAAACTTGTCCGTTAGAGTATTAACGGTGCAATTTGACGATGTGAACAAAAAGTTAGTGACTTTTTTTTGCTTTTTCGAAAGCTAGTGACAAAAAATCGCCACTCCACGAGGTGCGGAAATTCGAACAGCCACAACTTTGCGTACCGGAAGGGTTTCGGAGCACGAGACCAGGCTTTTGAACCGCGTGGAGGAGATCTACTGCGTCCCAACCGGGAACCCGGTTAGGGCCCTCGGTGAGTCCAGATTCGAACATTTTCGCCCCGATTATGACTTTTCTTATTTCGCTACAAGTAGGCGGGGTAGCTCACGGGTACGATCATACCAGCACTAATACTCCGGATCGCATCAGAACTCCGAAGTTAAGCGTGCTTGGGCGAGAGTAGTACTAAGATGGGTGACCCCTTGGGAAGTCCTCGTGTTGTACCCCCTTCCTCTTTTATCTTTATTTTTATAGTTCTTTTATTCATCGAAACACCACTAACTTTGTCGTTTTTATTTCGCTTTCGATCATTCCGGCAATTTGCACCGTTAAGTGCATTGACGGTTTAAATTTTAAGGGTAAAATTTTCCGATTATCAATAAGTATAGAGGGAGTTGTAGATTTTGTCACCACACTCTTGTCAATTGAAAAAATCGAATAGGAGGTTGAAAAATTGTTGGATAAGCGCGAGAGAGAGTCGCAAGACAGAAGTACGAAAATAACCTTACACAAACTTGTCCGTTAGAGTATTAACGGTGCAATTTGACGATGTGAACAAAAAGTTAGTGACTTTTTTTTGCTTTTTCGAAAGCTAGTGACAAAAAATCGCCACTCCACGAGGTGCGGAAATTCGAACAGCCACAACTTTGCGTACCGGAAGGGTTTTGGAGCCCGAGACCAGGCTTTGGAACCGCGTGGAGGAGCTCTACTGCGTCCCAACCGGGAACCCGGCTGGGGCCCTCGGCGAGTCCAGATTCGAACATTTTTGCCCCGATTATGACTTTTCTTATTTCGCTACAAGTAGGCGGGGTAGCTCACGGGTACGATCATACCAGCACTAATACACCGGATCGCATCAGAACTCCGAAGTTAAGCGTGCTTGGGCGAGAGTAGTACTAAGATGGGTGACCCCTTGGGAAGTCCTCGTGTTGTACCCCCTTCCTCTTTTATCTTTATTTTTATAGTTCTTTTATTCATCGAAACACCACTAACTTTGTCGTTTTTATTTCGCTTTCGATCATTCCGGCAATTTGCACCGTTAAGTGCATTGACGGTTTAAATTTTAAGGGTAAAATTTTCCGATTATCAATAAGTATAGAGGGAGTTGTAGATTTTGTCACCACACTCTTGTCAATTGAAAAAATCGAATAGGAGGTTGAAAAATTGTTGGATAAGCGCGAGAGAGAGTCGCAAGACAGAAGTACGAAAATAACCTTACACAAACTTGTCCGTTAGAGTATTAACGGTGCAATTTGACGATGTGAACAAAAAGTTAGTGACTTTTTTTTGCTTTTTCGAAAGCTAGTGACAAAAAATCGCCACTCCACGAGGTGCGGAAATTCGAACAGCCACAACTTTGCGTACCGGAAGGGTTTTGGAGCCCGAGACCAGGCTTTGGAACCGCGTGGAGGAGCTCTACTGCGTCCCAACCGGGAACCCGGCTGGGGCCCTCGGCGAGTCCAGATTCGAACATTTTTGCCCCGATTATGACTTTTCTTATTTCGCTACAAGTAGGCGGGGTAGCTCACGGGTACGATCATACCAGCACTAATACACCGGATCGCATCAGAACTCCGAAGTTAAGCGTGCTTGGGCGAGAGTAGTACTAAGATGGGTGACCCCTTGGGAAGTCCTCGTATTGTACCCCCTTCCTCTTTTATCTTTATTTTTATAGTTCTTTTATTCATCGAAACACCACTAACTTTGTCGTTTTTATTTCGCTTTCGATCATTCCGGCAATTTGCACCATTAAGTGCATTGACGGTTTAAATTTTAAGGGTAAAATTTTCCGATTATCAATAAGTATAGAGGGAGTTGTAGATTTTGTCACCACACTCTTGTCAATTGAAAAAATCGAATAGGAGGTTGAAAAATTGTTGGATAAGCGCGAGAGAGAGTCGCAAGACAGAGGTACGAAAATAACCTTACACAAACTTGTCCGTTAGAGTATTAACGGTGCAATTTGACGATGTGAACAAAAAGTTAGTGACTTTTTTTGCTTTTTCGAAAGCTAGTGACAACAAATCGCCACTCCACGAGGTGCGGAAATTCGAACAGCCATAACTTTGCGTACCGGAAGGGTTTTGGGGCCCGAGACCAGGCTTTGGAACCGCGTGGAGGAGCTCTACAGCGTCCCAACCGGGAACCCGGTTGGGGCCCTCGGCGAGTCCAGATTTGAACATTTTCGCCCCGTTTATGACTTTTCTTATTTCGCTACAATTAGGCTATGCGCGGGGTAGCTCACGGGTACGATCATACCAGCACTAATACACCGGATCCCATCAGAACTCCGAAGTTAAGCTGCTTGGGCGAGAGTAGTACTAAGATGGGTGACCCCTTGGGAAGTCCTCGTGTTGTACCCCCTTCCCCTTTTATTTTTATTTTTATCGTTCTTTTATTCATCGAGTGAATTATAAATTTCGTCATCAAACTTTTTGCGAACTTCGGGTTTTGGTCGCTAACTTCTCAAAACTAAGAGACACCACTAACTTTGTCGTTTTTATTTCGCTTCCGGTCATTCCGGCAATCTGCACCGTTAAGTGCATTGACGGTTTAAATTTTAAGGGTAAAATTTTCCGATTATCAATAAGTGTAGAGGGAGTTGTAGATTTTGTCACCACACTCTTGTCAATTGAAAAAATCGAATAGGAGGTTGAAAAATTGTTGGATAAGCGCGAGAGAGAGTCGCAAGACAGAAGTACGAAAATAACCTTACACAAACTTGTCCGTTAGAGTATTAACGGTGCAATTTGACGATGTGAACAAAAAGTTAGTGACTTTTTTTGCTTTTTCGAAAGCTAGTGACAAAAAATCGCCACTCCACGAGGTGCGGAAATTCGAACATCCATTACTTTGCGTACCGGAAGGGTTTTGGGGCCCGAGACCAGGCTTTGGAACCACGTGGAGGAGCTTTACGGCGTCCCAACCAGGGAACCCGGTTGGGGACCTCGTCGAGTCCAGATTCGAACATTTTCGCCCCGTTTATCACTTTTCTTATTTCGCTACAAGTAGACTATGCGCGGGGTAGCTCACGGGTACGATCATACCAGCACTAACGCACCGGATCCCATCAGAACTCTGAAGTTAAGCGTGCTTGGGCGAAAGTAGTACTACCTTCCTCTTTTATCTTTATTTTTATAGTTCTTTTATTCATCGGGACACCACTAACTTTGTCGTTTTTATTTCGCTTTCGATCATTCCGGCAATTTGCACCGTTAAGTGCATTGACGGTTTAAATTTTAAGGGTAAAATTTTCCGATTATCAATAAGTATAGAGGGAGTTGTAGATTTTGTCACCACACTCTTGTCAATTGAAAAAATCGAATAGGAGGTTGAAAAATTGTAGGATAAGCGCGAGAGAGAGTCGCAAGACAGAAGTACGAAAATAACCTTACACAAACTTGTCCGTTAGAGTATTAACGGTGCAATTTGACGATGTGAACAAAAAGTTAGTGACTTTTTTTTGCTTTTTCGAAAGCTAGTGACAAAAAATCGCCACTCCACGAGGTGCGGAAATTCGAACAGCCACAACTTTGCGTACCGGAAGGGTTTTGGAGCCCGAGACCAGGCTTTTGAACCGCGTGGAGGAGCTCTACTGCGTCCCAACCGGGAACCCGGTTGGGGCCCTCGGCGAGTCCAGATTCGAACATTTTCGCCCCGATTATGACTTTTCTTATTTCGCTACAAGTAGGCGGGGTAGCTCACGGGTACGATCATACCAGCACTAATACACCGGATCGCATCAGAACTCCGAAGTTAAGCGTGCTTGGGCGAGAGTAGTACTAAGATGGGTGACCCCTTGGGAAGTCCTCGTGTTGTACCCCCTTCCTCTTTTATCTTTATTTTTATAGTTCTTTTATTCATCGAAACACCACTAACTTTGTCGTTTTTATTTCGCTTTCGATCATTCCGGCAATTTGCACCGTTAAGTGCATTGACGGTTTAAATTTTAAGGGTAAAATTTTCCGATTATCAATAAGTATAGAGGGAGTTGTAGATTTTTTCACCACACTCTTGTCAATTGAAAAAATCGAATAGGAGGTTGAAAAATTGTTGGATAAGCGCGAGAGAGAGTCGCAAGACAGAAGTACGAAAATAACCTTACACAAACTTGTCCGTTAGAGTATTAACGGTGCAATTTTACGATGTGAACAAAAAGTTAGTGACTTTTTTTGCTTTTTCGAAAGCTAGTGACAAAAAATTGCCACTCCACGAGGTGCGGAAATTCGAACAGCCATTACTTTGCGTATCGGAAGGGTTTTGGGGCCCGAGACCAGGCTTTGGAACCGCGTGGAGGAGCTTTACGGCGTCCCAACCAGGGAACCCGGTTGGGGACCTCGTCGAGTCCAGATTCGAACATTTTCGCCCCGTTTATCACTTTTCTTATTTCGCTACAAGTAGACTATGCGCGGGGTAGCTCACGGGTACGATCATACCAGCACTAACGCACCGGATCCCATCAGAACTCTGAAGTTAAGCGTGTTTGGGCGAGAGTAGTACTACCTTCCTCTTTTATCTTTATTTTTATAGTTCTTTTATTCATCGGGACACCACTAACTTTGTCGTTTTTATTTCGCTTTCGATCATTCCGGCAATTTGCACCGTTAAGTGCATTAACGGTTTAAATTTTAAGGGTAAAATTTTCCGATTATCAATAAGTATAGAGGGAGTTGTAGATTTTGTCACCACACTCTTGTCAATTGAAAAAATCGAATAGGAGGTTGAAAAATTGTTGGATAAGCGCGAGAGAGAGTCGCAAGACAGAAGTACGAAAATAACCTTACACAAACTTGTCCGTTAGAGTATTAACGGTGCAATTTGACGATGTGAACAAAAAGTTAGTGACTTTTTTTGCTTTTTCGAAAGCTAGTGACAACAAATCGCCACTCCACGAGGTGCGGAAATTCGAACAGCCATAACTTTGCGTACCGGAAGTGTTTTGGGGCCCGAGACCAGGCTTTGGAACCGCGTGGAGGAGCTCTACAGCGTCCCAACCGGGAACCCGGTTTGGGCCCTCGGCGAGTCCAGATTCGAACATTTTCGCCCCGTTTATGACTTTTCTTATTTCGCTACAAGTAGGCTATGCGCGGGGTAGCTCACGGGTACGATCATACCAGCACTAATACACCGGATCCCATCAGAACTCCGAAGTTAAGCTACTTGGGCGAGAGTAGTACTAAGATGGGTGACCCCTTGGGAAGTCCTCGTGTTGTACCCCTTTCCTGTTGGAGTAGAATACATAAGCTATGCTTGTATTGTACAGTTTCCCAGTTTAATATATCGATTTGTGTTTCAGTCATATCTTGTTGTGCATTAATCGTCCATTTATATTATGTAAGTAGATGATGAGGTGTCTGGTGCGACACAGTAGATCTCATCATTGGTTGAAAGACATAATATATAAATGAGGTTCGTAACCGAGACAGCTTTGGACAAACTGTCGGTTTAGGTTATTATGTGATTCAGATAATTAGTTTGTCTAAACTAATTGAATCATATAGATATGCCCATGGCATATTGAACTTGACTCTTAGGAATGATTTGTCTTGTACTGATTTAATAGACAAATCGATCCTTGTATTCTATCTCTAAATCCCTAGACTCGAGCGGGCATGAGGATTAGACATAGTGTACTTTGATCTGCCAAAGGGTGAGGTCAATTGTGGCCAATAGTCTCGGTAGGTTGGGTGCGCTTGTTTAGTTACTTGGTGTGCTGCTGCTTGTCGAAAGGAAACCATATACTGGTGCGTCCGGGGTGATGGTGCTCCCGAGATGAGGTCGAAATGTTTATTATACTAAACCCGGCCGGTGGACTTATCTCCGGTATAGTAAAAATGTCGAGTGTAACTAGTCTCGGAATATTAAGAAGTTGATGAATTAATTTATCAGTAAATTAATGAATTAACGAGCACTATATCTTTGATGTGGGGAGATTATGAATATAATTTAATTAAGTTGTTCCGGAAGCAATTCTGGTGTAGGGTGGTAGTGCCATAATTAATCCGTTAGTGGTACGATTAATTATGTACTGGGTTAATGACAAAGGTAGATTTAATTAATTTAGAAATTAATTAATCCTTGTGTCAGTTGGTTGTGAATCATCCCAGGAACTAGTTTGGGATAAGTGAATCCCTGTGTCAGTTGGGAGTGATTCATCCCAGGAACTGGATTGGGATAAGTGAATCCCTGTGACAGTTGGGAGTGTATCAGTCCAGGAATAGGATTGAAGGAAACAGAATCTGTATCAGTCCAGAAATAGGATTGAAGGAAAATAGAAACCCAGTAGGAAGACCAATCCTAAACCAACTTGGAGTATCTCTTGTAACTCTATAAATAGACAAGGGATCAGTCATTCAGAATACAACAATAACACAATTAATCCACAGGATTTCTAGAGAGAGAGAAAATTCCAGAGAGAGAAAACGTTTCTCTCTCCAAGTCAAATTTTCAAGAAAGTGTGCAGCTGGTTTTTGGGTTTCTAGTGGCTAAAATTTTGGCCTTGGTCTATGCCAGCTGCGCGTAGCTTTCTCTCTCTGCGGGCGGTGCGTTTATAGTACGTGCCAGGTGCTGCGGGGCTAGAGTTTTCTAACATGTGGATTGTGGTGAGTAGCTGATCAATTGACTTCTAGTTCGTTGCCCACACAACGTGAAGTCATAGTCTTGAGGCATACAAGAGAATCACCAAGTGCACGCTTCAAAGGTATTTTTCTAAGATTCCGCTTTAATAGAAATTTTTGTTGCGTGGTAAATCGAGCAAGTGCAAACCCAGATCCTACCAAAATCTTTCAATTGGTATCAAAGCCAGGTTTAGGGGGTTCTGTGCTTGTTCGATTTATTATAAGGTTTTATTTGCAGGTGGTTTAGAATCCCGACTATTATGGTTACGTTTGTATGGGTTTTAATGAAACTCCAGGACATGTCCGGATTTAATTTTATTATGAATGTTTGTAATAGTATAACCACGTGCTGGAAGTCGTGTAGGATTAGATTAAATCTGTAGTAGGATTTATTCTATGTAATTTCGATTATTTATGTAATCGAAGGCGTTATGGTGGGCGACTTGGATTCGTGGGTTTTGGGTTATCATGAATTTGAAGAAACCCAGAAAAACCCAGAACGAATTGCAAGAAGACCAAATAGCGTGGGAAAAAGCGAAGGAGGAGTTGGCGGCAGGAGGCGAAGCCGGCAACGTTTGCCGGTAGCAAAATCGCCGGCCGGCAGGCCAAAACGGCAGTAGTAGGCAGCAGCAGCGCGCAGCAGTCGCTGCATGCAGCAGCTGCTGCGCGCTGCTGCTGGGCGCGCAGGGCCGGACGCACACGGCCCATGCGGGCGGTGCGCGCGCGGGCGCGCAGACGCGCAGGCCCGCGCGCGGGGCACAAAGCCGCACGCGCGTCCGCGCGGGCACACTGGACGCGCGCGCAGTGCCGCGCGCACGGCCCGTGCGGGCGGTGCGCGCGGGCAGCGCGGCCCTCGGGCCGGGCTGCGGCCCGGGCGACCCGTTTGGGCTGTTCGGGCTTTTTTGGCCCGTTTTTCCTCCAGTTTTCGTTTTTTGAAATTCAAGACTCTCTCCATCGAGTGACGTGACGGGACACAAAATCAAGGAAAAGGATAGAAGCAATTAAAACCATAATAGTCGGGAAATTTATTTTACGTATTTATTTCCCGTATTTATTGTTTTAATTTTTATGCTTTATTTTTATGCTGTATTTTAGATGCATGAATTAAAGCATGTCTGGTTTTATGGTTGCACATAACTTAGGTTAGTTAATTGCATGTTAAAATGGAAAAACCCTCAAATTGGAAATCTAAGTGGGAGCGGGTTGTGTTATATCCCCATGGCCACCATTACGGGTTCATAAGCGATGTGGGTGGGCTTGCGCGTTGGCATTAGGGCCTTCCTCCATTCGGATGAGTCCAGCCCCGAGATCGCTAGACTATGAGCTTCTGAGTAAGATGACTAGAGCGAGTTTAACTAGGAGAAATGCGACACCTTCTCCATCTGAGGCGCACTATCCTGAGGTAACAAACTCAGAAGTCATGTAATGGCACACACTTAGTGTACGATCTGCAGTATTCCTCCCGCGAGGTTACGCTGCTTACTTGTACGGCTGAAAGCACCGACTATTAGCTACATTGATCAAAAGATCGTTGGTCAGATATTGTAGTTAATGAACTTGGTTCTTCTCAAACGAATGTGGGTTAGCGTAAACATCCACACTGCGTGGCTTGCGAGAATCCCGGTGGATGAGATGTTGGTGGATTAATATTATTGTTTTGAGGGAATCAATAATTAATTGAATTTTCATGTTTTCGAAAATTCTAGCATATATAACTGAAGCACTGTTTCTTTACTTTCCAGTTTAAATCGATATGGCATTCAATCCTTTAGCTGCTATTTTGAAAAACAACAATTTAACTGGAACTAATATTGTCGATGGAAGTCGTAACTTAGACATTGTCCTTAGGGCTGAGAGCGCTCCTGTGAGAGATCGTGTCATTAACATGATTAGTAACATCAACAAAGTTGAGGTAGGAGGAGGCGAAATCGTTGGTGAAACCAAAGCCGATATTGTCCTCCAGAGCTTGCCTCAAAGCTATGAGCGGATTCGGTTGAACTACAACATAAGTAAGATGTTATGGAGTTCATCCGAGCTCTTAGCAGAGTTGATGGCGGCTCAAAGCTATGAGCGGATTCGGTTGAACTACAACATAAGTAAGATGTTGTGGAGTTCATCCGAGCTCTTGGCAGAGTTGATGGTGGCTAAAAGTCTTCTTCAAGAGAAGAAGCAAGCTTTAGTTGCAGTCGAAGCTTTAGAATCTTCTTCTGAGCCTGAGGCTGGAAAGAAGAAGAGAAAGCTCGAGGGAGTAGCTAAAAAGGCACAAATTGTGCCTAAGCCAGATATTGCAAAGAAGAAGTCGAAAGACAAGTGCTTCAAGTGCAATAAGACGGGACATAGGAAAGCGGATTGTCCAAAGCTTATAAGTACGATAAATTATGCCTTAATTACTGAGACATGTTTAGCGACGATTCCCACAGATACTTGGTGTGTGGATTCAGGTGCCACTGACCATGTTTGTAATTCTTTGCAAGGGTTCCAAGTAACCCAGAAGCTTAGAGAAGGCGAATTGGATATCTACTTGGGCGACACTACAAGAGTGTCAGTAGAAGCAGTGGGAGTAGTTAAGTTGAATTTCGAAAATTCTAGCTTAGAGTTAGTTAATTGTCTTTATGTACCGAGTTTTAGAAAGAACTTGATTTCGGTTTCTAAACTCTTGAAGAACGGGTATAAGTTTATTTTTTCTGATGACTGTGTTGTTATTAGAAGAAATGGAAAACTTATTTGTTCTGGTTCATTGGCGGACAATTTGTTTGTGGTTAACTCTAACTCCCCTGTTGCGCAAAATATAGAGATAGATAGCTCAGAATCTAACATTAATAAGAGGAAGAAACCTTCTGAAATGAATCAAACCTATCTTTGGCATCTAAGGCTAGGTCATATAAACCTTAGTAGGATTCAGAGGTTGGTCAATGATGGACCTTTGGGTTCATTAGATATTGACAGTTAAGCAACCTGCGAATCTTGCTTGGAAGGTAAGATGACCAAGAGACATTTTAAAGCAAAAGGCTATAGAGCTAAAGAAGTATTAGAGTTGATTCATTCTGACTTGTGTGGACCTATAACGGTCCAGGAACGAAGGGGATATGAGTATTTCGTGACATTCACGGATGATTACTCTAGGTACGGATACATTTACCTAATGCACCACAAGTCCGAATGTTTTGGCAAGTTCAAAGAGTTTCGGGCAGATGTGGAGAAACATCATGGTAAGAGTATCAAGACACTGCATTCAAATCGTGGTGGGGAGTACCTGTCCCATGAATTTCGAGATTACCTCACTGAGGTAGGAATTCAGTCTCAGTTGTCTGCACCTGGCACGCCATAACAGAATGGTGTAGCAGAAAGGAGGAACCGAACTCTTATGGAAATGGTTAGATCCATGATGAGCTATAGTGATTTGCCAAGTTCGTTCTGGGGATATGCCTTAGAAATGGCAACGTATATTCTTAATCTTGTACCATCTAAAACCGTGCCTTCAACCCCAGTAGAGTTGTGGAACGGGCGGAAGCCCAGTCTAAGACATCTCAGAATTTGGGGCTGCCCAGCACATGTGCTTAAGGCAGATACGGCTAAGTTAGATGCAAGAACAGAATTAATGTTGTTTGTAGGATATCCTAGGAGAACGAAAGGTGGTCTATTCTATAGTCCTAAAGATCAGAAGGTGGTGGTAAGTACCAACGCTAGATTTTTAGAAGAGGACTATGTCTTAGACCACAAGCCCAAGAGTAAGATAGTACTAGAAGAGCTTAGACGACAAACTACTAATCCTGATGCACCAGCGCAAGTAAATACTCCACACACTGCACATGAGATCACAGATGATGCGCCCACACAGGCGGTGCCTCGTCGTAGTGGGAGGGTTGTGAGACAGCCAGACAGGTTCATTGGCATGGGAGAGGCTTCAGACCTAGTCCCAGGTGTGCCTGAACCTGACCCAGTTAACTATAATGAGGCGCTTCGAGATAAAGATGCAGAATCTTGGCGTAAGGCAATGATATCCGAGATGGGGTCAATGGACCACAATCAAGTCTGGGAGCTTGTGGACCTGCCTAATGGGTTTAAGCCCATTGGATGAAAGTGGGTCTACAAACGTAAGAGAGGACCGGACGGAAAGGTGGAAACCTTTAAAGCGAGGCTGGTGGCGAAGGGGTATACTCAGAAAGGGGGAATCGACTATGAGGAAACCTTCTCCCCGGTAGCCATGCTTAAGTCAATCCGGATTCTCTTGGCCATAGCTGCTCATATGGATTATGAGATTTGGCAGATGGATGTCAAGACAGCTTTCCTAAACGGAAGTCTTGAAGAAACCATCTTCATGCAGCAACCAGAGGGATTCATTGAAAAAGGCCAAGAGCATAAGGTTTGCAGGCTTAAGAGGTCTATTTATGGACTTAAGCAGGCATCCAGATCTTGGAACATCCAGTTTGATGAGGTAATCTAGTCCTTTGGATTTACTCAGTGTCTGGATGAGCAATGTGTATATCGCAGACGTGATGGAAACTCAGTGGTGTTTCTTATGCTTTACGTAGATGACATTCTATTGATTGGCAACAACAAGAAAGTGTTATCAGACATAAAGGCATGGCTGTCCAAGCAATTTGATATGAAGGACTTAGGGGAAGCGGCACATATCCTTGGGATCAAGATTATTCGAGATCGTAGGAAACGTTCACTAATGCTCTCCCAAGCTTCATACATAGACACAATTCTGGCCCGTTTTAACATGCAGAACTCCAAGAAAGGTTTTCTACCTTTCAGGCACGGAGTGTTTCTATCTAAGGAGCAGTCTCCTAAGACTGTTTAGGAGATAGAGACCATGAGGACAGTTCCATATGCTTCGGCAGTAGGAAGTCTCATGTATGCCATGTTGTGTACGAGGCCTGATATCTGTTATGCCGTTGGCATGGTGAGCAGATATCAGAGTAACCCCGGGAAAGCTCATTGGGAAGCAGTAAAATGCATTCTCAGGTATTTGCGCAGAACGAGGGACCAAGTTCTGGTCTATCAGGCATTTTAGCTGGTACCCCGAGATTACACAGATTCAGATTTCCAAGGTGACAGGGACAAGAGCAAGTCTACCTTAGGGTATGTGTTTACTCTAGGAGGTGGAGCCATAGTTTGGTAGAGTGTCAAGCAGAAATGCGTGGCTTACTCTACCATAGAGGCTGAGTACGTTGTCGCATTAGAGGCAGCGAAAGAAGCAGTATGGCTCAAGAACTTCCTAGTGGACTTAGATGTGATTCCTGGTTTGTAAAAGTCTATCACAGTTAATTGTGATGACAACGGTGCAGTAGCAAACTCGAAGGAACCACGAGCCCACAAGGCGAGTAAACATATACAGCGCAAGTACCACCTGATACGAGACATCGTAAAGAGGGTAGACATGGTCATGGCTAAGATAGCATCAGAGGATAACCTTGCAGATCCGTTCACGAAAACATTGACTTCTAAAGTCTTTGAGGCTCACGTGAAGGGCAAGGGGATCAGATGCTTAGGAGAGCCTTGACAGTTTTTCTAGATAGATAGCAACAGATTGGGTAGGATTGTATGTAGTTGTATACTTAAAGCACAGCTTAAGTATTAGTGGGAGATTGTTGGAGTAGAATACATAAGCTATGCTTGTATTGTACAGTTTCCCAGTTTAATATATCGATTTGTGTTTCTCATATCTTGTTGTGCATTAATCGTCCATTATATTATGTAAGTAGATGATGAGGTGTCTGGTGCGACACAGTAGATCTCATCATTGGTTGAAAGACATAATATATAAATGAGGTTCGTAACCGAGACAGCTTTGGACAAACTGTCGGTTTAGGTTATTATGTGATTCAGATAATTAGTTTGTCTAAACTAATTGAATCATATAGATATGCCCGGGGCATATTGAACTTGACTCTTAGGAATGATTTGTCTTGTACTGATTTAATAGACAAATCGATCCTTGTATTCTATCTCTAAATCCCTAGACTCGAGCGGGCATGAGGATTAGACATAGTGTACTTTGATCTTCCAAAGGGTGAGGTCAATTGTGGCCAATAGTCTCGGTAGGTTGGGTGCGCTTGTTTAGTTACTTGGTGTGCTGCTGCTTGTCGAAAGGAAACCATATACTGGTGCGTCCGGGGTGATGGTGCTCCCGAGATGAGCTCGAAATGTTTATTATACTAAACCCGGCCGGTGGACTTATGTCCGGTATAGTAAAAATGTCGAGTGTTACTAGTCTCGGAATATTAAGAAGTTGATGAATTAATTTATCAGTAAATTAATGAATTAACGAGCACTATATCTTTGATGTGGGGAGATTATGAATATAATTTAATTAAGTTGTTCCGGAAGCAATTCTGGTGTAGGGTGGTAGTGCCATAATTAATCCGTTAGTGGTACGATTAATTATGTACTGGGTTAATGACAAAGGTAGATTTAATTAATTTAGAAATTAATTAATCCTTGTGTCAGTTGGTTGTGAATCATCCCAGGAACTAGTTTGGGATAAGTGAATCCCTGTGTCAGTTGGGAGTGATTCATCCCAGGAACTGGATTGGGATAAGTGAATCCCTGTGACAGTTGGGAGTGTATCAGTCCAGGAATAGGATTGAAGGAAACAGAATCTGTATCAGTCCAGAAATAGGATTGAAGGAAAATAGAAACCCAGTAGGAAGACCAATCCTAAACCAACTTGGAGTCTCTCTTGTAACTCTATAAATAGACAAGGGATCAGTCATTCAGAATACAACAATAACACAATTAATCCACAGGATTTCTAGAGAGAGAGAAAATTCTAGAGAGAGAAAACGTTTCTCTCTCCAAGTCAAATTTTCAAGAAAGTGTGCAGCTGGTTTTTGGGTTTCTAGTGGCTAAAATTTTGGCCTTGGTCTATGCCAGCTGCGCGTAGCTTTCTCTCTCTGCGGGCGGTGCGTTTATAGTACGTGCCAGGTGCTGCGGGGCTAGAGTTTTCTAACATGTGGATTGTGGTGAGTAGCTGATCAATTGACTTCTAGTTCGTTGCCCATACAACGTGAAGTCATAGTCTTGAGGCATACAAGAGAATCACCAAGTGCACGCTTCAAAGGTATTTTTCTAAGATTCCGCTTTAATAGAAATTTTTGTTGCGTGGTAAATCGAGCAAGTGCAAACCCAGATCCTACCAAAATCTTTCACTTCCCCTTTTATTTTTATTTTTATCGTTCTTTTATTCATCGAGTGAATTATAAATTTCGTCATCAAACTTTTTGCGAACTTCGGGTTTTGGTCGCTAACTTCTCAAAACTAAAGAGACACCACTAACTTTGTCGTTTTTATTTCGCTTCCGGTCATTCCGGCAATATGCACCGTTAAGTGCATTGACGGTTTAAATTTTAAGGGTAAAATTTTCCGATTATCTATAAGTATAGAGGGAGTTGTAGATTTTGTCACCACACTCTTGTCAATTGAAAAAATCGAATAGGAGGTTGAAAAATTGTTGGATAAGCGCGAGAGAGAGTCGCAAGACAGAAGTACGAAAATAACCTTACACAAACTTGTCCGTTAGAGTATTAACGGTGCAATTTGACGATGTGAACAAAAAGTTAGTGACTTTTTTTGCTTTTTCGAAAGCTAGTGACAAAAAATCGCCACTCCACGAGGTGTGGAAACTCGAACAGCCATTACTTTGCGTATCGGAAGGGTTTTGGGGCCCGAGACCAGGCTTTGGAACCGCGTGGAGGAGCTTTACGGCGTCCCAACCAGGGAACCCGGTTGGGGACCTCATCGAGTCCAGATTCGAACATTTTCGCCCCGTTTATCACTTTTCTTATTTCGCTACAAGTAGACTATGCGCGGGGTAGCTCACGGGTACGATCATACCAGCACTAACGCACCGGATCCCATCAGAACTCTGAAGTTAAGCGTGCTTGGGCGAGAGTAGTACTACCTTCCTCTTTTATCTTTATTTTTATAGTTCTTTTATTCATCGGGACACCACTAACTTTGTCGTTTTTATTTCGCTTTCGATCATTCCGACAATTTGCACCGTTAAGTGCATTGACGGTTTAAATTTTAAGGGTAAAATTTTCCGATTATCAATAAGTATAGAGGGAGTTGTAGATTTTGTCACCACACTCTTGTCAATTGAAAAAATCGAATAGGAGGTTGAAAAATTGTTGGATAAGCGCGAGAGAGAGTCGCAAGACAGAAGTACGAAAATAACCTTACACAAACTTGTCCGTTAGAGTATTAACGGTGCAATTTGACGATGTGAACAAAAAGTTAGTGACTTTTTTTTGCTTTTTCGAAAGCTAGTGACAAAAAATCGCCACTCCACGAGGTGCGGAAATTCGAACAGCCACAACTTTGCGTACCGGAAGGGTTTTGGAGCCCTAGACCAGGCTTTGGAACCGCGTGGAGGAGCTCTACTGCGTCCCAACCGGGAACCCGGTTGGGGCCCTCGGCGAGTCCAGATTCGAACATTTTCGCCCCGATTATGACTTTTCTTATTTCGCTACAAGTAGGCGGGGTAGCTCACGGGTACGATCATACCAGCACTAATACACCGGATCGCATCAGAACTCCGAAGTTAAGCGTGCTTGGGCGAGAGTAGTACTAAGATGGGTGACCCCTTGGGAAGTCCTCGTGTTGTACCCCCTTCCTCTTTTATCTTTATTTTTATAGTTCTTTTATTCATCGAAACACCACTAACTTTGTCGTTTTTATTTCGCTTTCGATCATTCCGGCAATTTGCACCGTTAAGTGCATTGACGGTTTAAATTTTAAGGGTAAAATTTTTCGATTATCAATAAGTATAGGGGGAGTTGTAGATTTTGTCACCACAATCTTGTCAATTGAAAAAATCGAATAGGAGGTTGAAAAATTGTTGGATAAGCGCGAGAGAGAGTCGCAAGACAGAAGTACGAAAATAACCTTACACAAACTTGTCCGTTAGAGTATTAACGGTGCAATTTGACGATGTGAACAAAAAGTTAGTGACTTTTTTTGCTTTTTCGAAAGCTAGTGACAACAAATCGCCACTCCACAAGGTGCGGAAATTCGAACAGCCATAACTTTGCGTACCGGAAGGGTTTTGGGGCCCGAGACCAGGCTTTGGAACCGCGTGGAGGAGCTCTACAGCGTCCCAACCGGGAACCCGGTTGGGGCCCTCGGCGAGTCCAGATTCGAACATTTTCGCCCCGTTTATGACTTTTCTTATTTCGCTACAAGTAGGCTATGCGCGGGGTAGCTCACGGGTACGATCATACCAGCACTAATACACCGGATCCCATCAGAACTCCGAAGTTAAGCTGCTTGGGCGAGAGTAGTACTAAGATGGGTGACCCCTTGGGAAGTCCTCGTGTTGTACCCCCTTCCCCTTTTATTTTTATTTTTATCGTTCTTTTATTCATCGAGTGAATTATAAATTTCGTCATCAAACTTTTTGCGAACTTCGGGTTTTGGTCGCTAACTTTTCAAAACTAAAGAGACACCACTAACTTTGTCGTTTTTATTTCGCTTCCGGTCATTCCGGCAATCTGCACCGTTAAGTGCATTGACGGTTTAAATTTTAAGGGTAAAATTTTCCGATTATCAATAAGTATAGAGGGAGTTGTAGATTTTTCACCAAACTCTTGTCAATTGAAAAAATCGAATAGGAGGTTGAAAAATTGTTGGATAAGCGCGAGAGAGAGTCGCAAGACAGAAGTACGAAAATAACCTTACACAAACTTGTCCGTTAGAGTATTAACGGTGCAATTTGACGATGTGAACAAAAAGTTAGTGACTTTTTTTGCTTTTTCGAAAGCTAGTGACAAAAAATCGCCACTCCACGAGGTGTGGAAACTCGAACAGCCATTACTTTGCGTATCGGAAGGGTTTTGGGGCCCGAGACCAGGCTTTGGAACCGCGTGGAGGAGCTTTACAGCGTCCCAACCAGGGAACCCGGTTGGGGACCTCATCGAGTCCAGATTCGAACATTTTCGCCCCGTTTATCACTTTTCTTATTTCGCTACAAGTAGACTATGCGCGGGGTAGCTCACGGGTACGATCATACCAGCACTAACGCACCGGATCCCATCAGAACTCTGAAGTTAAGCGTGCTTGGGCGAGAGTAGTACTACCTTCCTCTTTTATCTTTATTTTTATAGTTCTTTTATTCATCGGGACACCACTAACTTTGTCGTTTTTATTTCGCTTTCGATCATTTTGACAATTTGCACCGTTAAGTGCATTGACGGTTTAAATTTTAAGGGTAAAATTTTCCGATTATCAATAAGTATAGAGGGAGTTGTAGATTTTGTCACCACACTCTTGTCAATTGAAAAAATCGAATAGGAGGTTGAAAAATTGTTGGATAAGCGCGAGAGAGAGTCGCAAGACAGAAGTACGAAAATAACCTTACACAAACTTGTCCGTTAGAGTATTAACGGTGCAATTTGACGATGTGAACAAAAAGTTAGTGACTTTTTTTTGCTTTTTCGAAAGCTAGTGACAAAAAATCGCCACTCCACGAGGTGCGGAAATTCGAACAGCCACAACTTTGCGTACCGGAAGGGTTTTGGAGCCCTAGACCAGGCTTTGGAACCGCGTGGAGGAGCTCTACTGCGTCCCAACCGGGAACCCGGTTGGGGCCCTCGGCGAGTCCAAATTCGAACATTTTCGCCCCGATTATGACTTTTCTTATTTCGCTACAAGTAGGCGGGGTAGCTCACGGGTACGATCATACCAGCACTAATACACCGGATCGCATCAGAACTCCGAAGTTAAGCGTGCTTGGGCGAGAGTAGTACTAAGATGGGTGACCCCTTTGGGAAGTCCTCGTGTTGTACCCCCTTCCTCTTTTATCTTTATTTTTATAGTTCTTTTATTCATCGAAACACCACTAACTTTGTCGTTTTTATTTCGCTTTCGATCATTCCGGCAATTTGCACCGTTAAGTGCATTGACGGTTTAAATTTTAAGGGTAAAATTTTTCGATTATCAATAAGTATAGAGGGAGTTGTAGATTTTGTCACCACACTCTTGTCAATTGAAAAAATCGAATAGGAGGTTGAAAAATTGTTGGATAAGCGCGAGAGAGAGTCGCAAGACAGAAGTACGAAAATAACCTTACACAAACTTGTCCGTTAGAGTATTAACGGTGCAATTTGACGATGTGAACAAAAAGTTAGTGACTTTTTTTGCTTTTTCGAAAGCTAGTGACAACAAATCGCCACTCCACGAGGTGCGGAAATTCGAACAGCCATAACTTTGCGTACCAGAAGGGTTTTGGGGCCCGAGACCAGGCTTTGGAACCGCGTGGAGGAGCTCTACAGCGTCCAAACCGGGAACCCGATTGGGGCCCTCGGCGAGTCCAGATTCGAACATTTTCGCCCCGTTTATGACTTTTCTTATTTCGCTACAAGTAGGCTATGCGCGGGGTAGCTCACGGGTAGGATCATACCAGAACTAATACACCGGATCCCTTCAGAACTCCGAAGTTAAGCTGCTTGGGCGAGAGTAGTACTAAGATGGGTGACCCCTTGGGAAGTCCTCGTGTTGTACCCCCTTCCCCTTTTATTTTTATTTTTATCGTTCTTTTATTCATCGAGTGAATTTTAAATTTCGTCATCAAACTTTTTGCGAACTTCGGGTTTTGGTCGCTAACTTCTCAAAACTAAAGAGACACCACTAACTTTGTCGTTTTTATTTCGCTTCCGGTCATTCCGGCAATCTGCACCGTTAAGTGCATTGACGGTTTAAATTTTAAGGGTAAAATTTTCCTATTATCAATAAGTATAGAGGGAGTTGTAGATTTTGTCACCACACTCTTGTCAATTGAAAAAATCGAATAGGAGGTTGAAAAATTGTTGGATAAGCGCGAGAGAGAGTCGCAAGACAGAAGTACGAAAATAACCTTACACAAACTTGTCCGTTAGAGTATTAACGGTGCAATTTGACGATGTGAACAAAAAGTTAGTGACTTTTTTTGCTTTTTCGAAAGCTA
The DNA here is from genome assembly GCA_030378225.1 of Knoxia roxburghii. Classification (NCBI taxonomy): domain Eukaryota; kingdom Viridiplantae; phylum Streptophyta; class Magnoliopsida; order Gentianales; family Rubiaceae; genus Knoxia; species Knoxia roxburghii. The sequence continues at coordinate 33,440,886 of CM059415.1, read as the reverse complement.
GTGACAAAAAATCGCCACTCCACGAGGTGCGGAAACTCGAACAGCCATTACTTTGCATATCGGAAGGGTTTTTGGGGTCCGAGACCAGGCTTTGGAACCGCGTGGAGGAGCTTTACGGCGTCCCAACCAGGGAACCCGGTTGGGGACCTCGTCGAGTCCAGATTCGAACATTTTCGCCCCGTTTATCACTTTTCTTATTTCGCTACAAGTAGACTATGCGCGGGGTAGCTCACGGGTACGATCATACCAGCACTAACGCACTGGATCCCATCAGAACTCTGAAGTTAAGCGTGCTTGGGCGAGAGTAGTACTACCTTCCTCTTTTATCTTTATTTTTATAGTTCTTTTATTCATCGGGACACCACTAAATTTGTCGTTTTTATTTCGCTTTCGATCATTCCGGTAATTTGCACCGTTAAGTGCATTGACGGTTTAAATTTTAAGGGTAAAATTTTCCGATTATCAATAAGTATAGAGGGAGTTGTAGATTTTGTCACCACACTCTTGTCAATTGAAAAAATCGAATAGGAGGTTGAAAAATTGTTGGATAAGCGCGAGAGAGAGTCGCAAGACAGAAGTACGAAAATAACCTTACACAAACTTGTCCGTTAGAGTATTAACGGTGCAATTTGACGATGTGAACAAAAAGTTAGTGACTTTTTTTTGCTTTTTCGAAAGCTAGTGACAACAAATCGCCACTCCACGAGGTGCGGAAATTTGAACAGCCACAACTTTGCGTACCGGAAGGGTTTTGGAGCCCGAGACCAGGCTTTGGAACCGCGTGGAGGAGCTCTACTGCGTCCCAACCGGGAACCCGGTTGGGGCCCTCGGCGAGTCCAAATTCGAACATTTTCGCCACGATTATGACTTTTCTTATTTCGCTACAAGTGGGCGGGGTAGCTCACGGGTACGATCATACCAGCACTAATACACCGGATCGCATCAGAACTCCGAAGTTAAGCGTGCTTGGGCGAGAGTAGTACTAAGATGGGTGACCCCTTGGGAAGTCCTCGTGTTGTACCCCCTTCCTCTTTTATCTTTATTTTTATAGTTCTTTTATTCATCGAAACACCACTAACTTTGTCGTTTTTATTTCGCTTCCGATCATTCCGGCAATCTGCACCGTTAAGTGCATTGACGGTTTAAATTTTAAGGGTACAATTTTTCGATTATCAATAAGTATAGAGGGAGTTGCAGATTTTGTCACCACACTCTTGTCAATTGAAAAAATCGAATAGGAGGTTGAAAAATTGTTGGATAAGCGCGAGAGAGAGTCGCAAGACAGAAGTACGAAAATAACCTTTCACAAACTTGTCCGTTAGAGTATTAACGGTGCAATTTGACGATGTGAACAAAAAGTTAGTGACTTTTTTTTGCTTTTTCGAAAGCTAGTGACAAAAAATCGCCACTCCACGAGGTGCGGAAATTCGAACAGCCACAACTTTGCGTACCGGAAGGGTTTTGGAGCCCTAGACCAGGCTTTGGAACCGCGTGGAGGAGCTCTACTGCGTCCCAACCGGGAACCCGGTTGGGGCCCTCGGCGAGTCCAGATTCGAACATTTTCGCCCCGATTATGACTTTTCTTATTTCGCTACAAGTAGGCGGGGTAGCTCACGGGTACGATCATACCAGCACTAATACACCGGATCGCATCAGAACTCCGAAGTTAAGCGTGCTTGGGCGAGAGTAGTACTAAGATGGGTGACCCCTTGGGAAGTCCTCGTGTTGTACCTCCTTCCTCTTTTATCTTTATTTTTATAGTTCTTTTATTCATCGAAACACCACTAACTTTGTCGTTTTTATTTCGCTTTCGATCATTCCGGCAATTTGCACCGTTAAGTGCATTGACGGTTTAAATTTTAAGGGTAAAATTTTTCGATTATCAATAAGTATAGAGGGAGTTGTAGATTTTGTCACCACACTCTTGTCAATTGAAAAAATCGAATAGGAGGTTGAAAAATTGTTGGATAAGCGCGAGAGAGAGTCGCAAGACAGAAGTACGAAAATAACCTTACACAAACTTGTCCGTTAGAGTATTAACGGTGCAATTTGACGATGTGAACAAAAAGTTAGTGACTTTTTTTGCTTTTTCGAAAGCTAGTGACAACAAATCGCCACTCCACGAGGTGCGGAAATTCGAACAGCCATAACTTTGCGTACCGGAAGGGTTTTGGGGCCCGAGACCAGGCTTTGGAACCGCGTGGAGGAGCTCTACAGCGTCCCAACCGGGAACCCGGTTGGGGCCCTCGGCGAGTCCAGATTCGAACATTTTCGCCCCGTTTATGACTTTTCTTATTTCGTTACAAGTAGGCTATGCGCGGGGTAGCTCACGGGTACGATCATACCAGCACTAATACACCGGATCCCATCAGAACTCCGAAGTTAAGCTACTTGGGCGAGAGTAGTACTAAGATGGGTGACCCCTTGGGAAGTCCTCGTGTTGTACCCCCTTCCCCTTTTATTTTTATTTTTATCGTTCTTTTATTCATCGAGTGAATTATAAATTTCGTCATCAAACTTTTTGCGAACTTCGGGTTTTGGTCGCTAACTTCTCAAAACTAAAGAGACACCACTAACTTTGTCGTTTTTATTTCGCTTCCGGTCATTCCGGCAATCTGCACCGTTAAGTGCATTGACGGTTTAAATTTTAAGGGTAAAATTTTCCGATTATCAATAAGTATAGAGGGAGTTGTAGATTTTGTCACCACACTCTTGTCAATTGAAAAAATCGAATAGGAGGTTGAAAAATTGTTGGATAAGCGCGAGAGAGAGTCGCAAGACAGAAGTACGAAAATAACCTTACACAAACTTGTCCGTTAGAGTATTAACGGTGCAATTTGACGATGTGAACAAAAAGTTAGTGACTTTTTTTGCTTTTTCGAAAGCTAGTGATAAAAAATCGCCACTCCACGAGGTGCGGAAACTCGAACAGCCATTACTTTGCGTATCGGAAGGGTTTTTGGGGCCCGAGACCAGGCTTTGGAACCGCGTGGAGGAGCTTTACGGCGTCCCAACCAGGGAACCCGGTTGGGGACCTCGTCGAGTCCAGATTCGAACATTTTCGCCCCGTTTATCACTTTTCTTATTTCGCTACAAGTAGACTATGCGCGGGGTAGCTCACGGGTACGATCATACCAGCACTAACGCACCGGATCCCATCAGAACTCTGAAGTTAAGCGTGCTTGGGCGAGAGTAGTACTACCTTCCTCTTTTATCTTTATTTTTATAGTTCTTTTATTCATCGGGACACCACTAACTTTGTCGTTTTTATTTCGCTTTCGATCATTCCGGTAATTTGCACCGTTAAGTGCATTGACGGTTTAAATTTTAAGGGTAAAATTTTCCGATTATCAATAAGTATAGAGGGAGTTGTAGATTTTGTCACCACACTCTTGTCAATTGAAAAAATCGAATAGGAGGTTGAAAAATTGTTGGATAAGCGCGAGAGAGAGTCGCAAGACAGAAGTACGAAAATAACCTTACACAAACTTGTCCGTTAGAGTATTAACGGTGCAATTTGACGATGTGAACAAAAAGTTAGTGACTTTTTTTTGCTTTTTCGAAAGCTAGTGACAAAAAATCGCCACTCCACGAGGTGCGGAAATTCGAACAGCCACAACTTTGCGTACCGGAAGGATTTTGGAGCCCGAGACCAGGCTTTGGAACCGCGTGGAGGAGCTCTACTGCGTCCCAACCGGGAACCCGGTTGGGGCCCTCGGCGAGTCCAAATTCGAACATTTTCGCCCCGATTATGACTTTTCTTATTTCGCTACAAGTGGGCGGGGTAGCTCACGGGTACGATCATACCAGCACTAATACACCGGATCGCATCAGAACTCCGAAGTTAAGCGTGCTTGGGCGAGAGTAGTACTAAGATGGGTGACCCCTTGGGAAGTCCTCGTGTTGTACCCCCTTCCTCTTTTATCTTTATTTTTATAGTTCTTTTATTCATCGAAACACCACTAACTTTGTCGTTTTTATTTCGCTTCCGATCATTCCGGCAATCTGCACCGTTAAGTGCATTGACGGTTTAAATTTTAAGGGTACAATTTTTCGATTATCAATAAGTATAGAGGGAGTTGCAGATTTTGTCACCACACTCTTGTCAATTGAAAAAATCGAATAGGAGGTTGAAAAATTGTTGGATAAGCGCGAGAGAGAGTCGCAAGACAGAAGTACGAGAATAACCTTACACAAACTTGTCCGTTAGAGTATTAACGGTGCAATTTGACGATGTGAACAAAAAGTTAGTCACTTTTTTTTGCTTTTTCGAAAGCTAGTGACAAAAAATCGCCACTCCACGAGGTACGGAAATTCGAACAGCCATAACTTTGCGTACCGGAAGGGTTTTGGGGCCCGAGACCAGGCTTTGGAACCGCGTGGAGGAGCTCTACAGCGTCCCAACCGGGAACCCGGTTGGGGCCCTCGGCGATTCTAGATTCGAACATTTTCGCCCCGTTTATGACTTTTCTTATTTCGCTACAAGTAGGTTTGCGCGGGGTAGCTCACGGGTACGATCATACCAGCACTAATACACCGGATCCCATCAGAACTCCGAAGTTAAGCGTGCTTGGGCGAGGGTAGTACTAAGATGGGTGACCCCTTGGGAAGTCCTCGTCTTGTACCCCCTTCCTCTTTTATCTTTATTTTTATAGTTCTTTTATTCATCGAAACACCACTAACTTTGTCGTTTTTATTTCGCTTTCGATCATTCCGGCAATTTGCACCGTTAAGTGCATTGACGGTTTAAATTTTAAGGGTAAAATTTTCCGATTATCAATAAGTATAGAGGGAGTTGTAGATTTTGTCACCTCACTCTTGTCAATTGAAAAAATCGAATAGGAGGTTGAAAAATTGTTGGATAAGCGCGAGAGAGAGTCGCAAGACAGAAGTACGAAAACAACCTTACACAAACTTGTCCGTTAGAGTATTAACGGTGCAATTTGACGATGTGAACAAAAAGTTAGTGACTTTTTTTGCTTTTTCGAAAGCTAGTGACAACAAATCGCCACTCCACGAGGTGCGGAAATTCGAACAGCCATAACTTTGCGTACCGGAAGGGTTTTGGGGCCCGAGACCAGGCTTTGGAACCGCGTGGAGGAGCTCTACAGCGTCCCAACCGGGAACCCGGTTGGGGCCCTCGGCGAGTCCAGATTCGAACATTTTCGCCCCGTTTATGACTTTTCTTATTTCGTTACAAGTAGGCTATGCGCGGGGTAGCTCACGGGTACGATCATACCAGCACTAATACACCGGATCCCATCAGAACTCCGAAGTTAAGCTACTTGGGCGAGAGTAGTACTAAGATGGGTGACCCCTTGGGAAGTCCTCGTGTTGTACCCCCTTCCCCTTTTATTTTTATTTTTATCGTTCTTTTATTCATCGAGTGAATTATAAATTTCGTCATCAAACTTTTTGCGAACTTCGGGTTTTGGTCGCTAACTTCTCAAAACTAAAGAGACACCACTAACTTTGTCGTTTTTATTTCGCTTCCGGTCATTCCGGCAATCTGCACCGTTAAGTGCATTGACGGTTTAAATTTTAAGGGTAAAATTTTCCGATTATCAATAAGTATAGAGGGAGTTGTAGATTTTGTCACCACACTCTTGTCAATTGAAAAAATCGAATAGGAGGTTGAAAAATTGTTGGATAAGCGCGAGAGAGAGTCGCAAGACAGAAGTACGAAAATAACCTTACACAAACTTGTCCGTTAGAGTATTAACGGTGCAATTTGACGATGTGAACAAAAAGTTAGTGACTTTTTTTGCTTTTTCGAAAGCTAGTGATAAAAAATCGCCACTCCACGAGGTGCGGAAACTCGAACAGCCATTACTTTGCGTATCGGAAGGGTTTTTGGGGCCCGAGACCAGGCTTTGGAACCGCGTGGAGGAGCTTTACGGCGTCCCAACCAGGGAACCCGGTTGGGGACCTCGTCGAGTCCAGATTCGAACATTTTCGCCCCGTTTATCACTTTTCTTATTTCGCTACAAGTAGACTATGCGCGGGGTAGCTCACGGGTACGATCATACCAGCACTAACGCACCGGATCCCATCAGAACTCTGAAGTTAAGCGTGCTTGGGCGAGAGTAGTACTACCTTCCTCTTTTATCTTTATTTTTATAGTTCTTTTATTCATCGGGACAACACTAACTTTGTCGTTTTTATTTCGCTTTCGATCATTCCGGTAATTTGCACCGTTAAGTGCATTGACGGTTTAAATTTTAAGGGTAAAATTTTCCGATTATCAATAAGTATAGAGGGAGTTGTAGATTTTGTCACCACACTCTTGTCAATTGAAAAAATCGAATAGGAGGTTGAAAAATTGTTGGATAAGCGCGAGAGAGAGTCGCAAGACAGAAGTACGAAAATAACCTTACACAAACTTGTCCGTTAGAGTATTAACGGTGCAATTTGACGATGTGAACAAAAAGTTAGTGACTTTTTTTTGCTTTTTCGAAAGCTAGTGACAAAAAATCGCCACTCCACGAGGTGCGGAAATTCGAACAGCCACAACTTTGCGTACAGGAAGGATTTTGGAGCCCGAGACCAGGCTTTGGAACCGCGTGGAGGAGCTCTACTGCGTCCCAACCGGGAACCCGGTTGGGGCCCTCGGCGAGTCCAAATTCGAACATTTTCGCCCCGATTATGACTTTTCTTATTTCGCTACAAGTGGGCGGGGTAGCTCACGGGTACGATCATACCAGCACTAATACACCGGATCGCATCAGAACTCCGAAGTTAAGCGTGCTTGGGCGAGAGTAGTACTAAGATGGGTGACCCCTTGGGAAGTCCTCGTGTTGTACCCCCTTCCACTTTTATCTTTATTTTTATAGTTCTTTTATTCATCGAAACACCACTAACTTTGTCGTTTTTATTTCGCTTCCGATCATTCCGGCAATCTGCACCGTTAAGTACATTGGCGGTTTAAATTTTAAGGGTACAATTTTTCGATTATCAATAAGTATAGAGGGAGTTGCAGATTTTGTCACCACACTCTTGTCAATTGAAAAAATCGAATAGGAGGTTGAAAAATTGTTGGATAAGCGCGAGAGAGAGTCGCAAGACAGAAGTACGAGAATAACCTTACACAAACTTGTCCGTTAGAGTATTAACGGTGCAATTTGACGATGTGAACAAAAAGTTAGTGACTTTTTTTTGCTTTTTCGAAAGCTAGTGACAAAAAATCGCCACTCCACGAGGTACGGAAATTCGAACAGCCATAACTTTGCGTACCGGAAGGGTTTTGGGGCCCGAGACCAGGCTTTGGAACCGCGTGGAGGAGCTCTACAGCGTCCCAACCGGGAACCCGGTTGGGGCCCTCGGCGATTCCAGATTCGAACATTTTCGCCCCGTTTATGACTTTTCTTATTTCGCTACAAGTAGGTTTGCGCGGGGTAGCTCACGGGTACGATCATACCAGCACTAATACACCGGATCCCATCAGAACTCCGAAGTTAAGCGTGCTTGGGCGAGGGTAGTACTAAGATGGGTGACCCCTTGGGAAGTCCTCGTCTTGTACCCCCTTCCTCTTTTATCTTTATTTTTATAGTTCTTTTATTCATCGAAACACCACTAACTTTGTCGTTTTTATTTCGCTTTCGATCATTCCGGCAATTTGCACCGTTAAGTGCATTGACGGTTTAAATTTTAAGGGTAAAATTTTCCGATTATCAATAAGTATAGAGGGAGTTGTAGATTTTGTCACCTCACTCTTGTCAATTGAAAAAATCGAATAGGAGGTTGAAAAATTGTTGGATAAGCGCGAGAGAGAGTCGCAAGACAGAAGTACGAAAATAACCTTACACAAACTTGTCCGTTAGAGTATTAACGGTGCAATTTGACGATGTGAACAAAAAGTTAGTGACTTTTTTTTGCTTTTTCGAAAGCTAGTGACAAAAAATCGCCACTCCACGAGGTGCGGAAATTCGAACAGCCACAACTTTGCGTACCGGAAGGGTTTTGGAGCCCGAGACCAGGCTTTGGAACCGCGTGGAGGAGCTCTACTGCGTCCCAACCGGGAACCCTGTTGGGGCCCTCGGCGAGTCCAAATTCGAACATTTTCGCCCCGATTATGACTTTTCTTATTTCGCTACAAGTGGGCGGGGTAGCTCACGGGTACGATCATACCAGCACTAATACACCGGATCGCATCAGAACTCCGAAGTTAAGCGTGCTTGGGCGAGAGTAGTACTAAGATGGGTGACCCCTTGGGAAGTCCTCGTGTTGTACCCCCTTCCTCTTTTATCTTTATTTTTATAGTTCTTTTATTCATCGAAACACCACTAACTTTGTCGTTTTTATTTCGCTTCCGATCATTCCGGCAATCTGGACCGTTAAGTGCATTGACGGTTTAAATTTTAAGGGTACAATTTTTCGATTATCAATAAGTATAGAGGGAGTTGCAGATTTTGTCACCACACTCTTGTCAATTGAAAAAATCGAATAGGAGGTTGAAAAATTGTTGGATAAGCGCGAGAGAGAGTCGCAAGACAGAAGTACGAGAATAACCTTACACAAACTTGTCCGTTAGAGTATTAACGGTGCAATTTGACGATGTGAACAAAAAGTTAGTGACTTTTTTTTGCTTTTTCGAAAGCTAGTGACAAAAAATCGCCACTCCATGAGGTACGGAAATTCGAACAGCCATAACTTTGCGTACCGGAAGGGTTTTGGGGCCCGAGACCAGGCTTTGGAACCGCGTGGAGGAGCTCTACAGCGTCCCAACCGGGAACCCGGTTGGGGCCCTCGGCGATTCCAGATTCGAACATTTTCGCCCCGTTTATGACTTTTCTTATTTCGCTACAAGTAGGTTTGTGCGGGGTAGCTCACGGGTACGATCATACCAGCACTAATACACCGGATCCCATCAGAACTCCGAAGTTAAGCGTGCTTGGGCGAGAGTAGTACTAAGATGGGTGACCCCTTGGGAAGTCCTCGTCTTGTACCCCCTTCCTCTTTTATCTTTATTTTTATAGTTCTTTTATTCATCGAAACACCACTAACTTTGTCGTTTTTATTTCGCTTTCGATCATTCCGGCAATTTGCACCGTTAAGTGCATTGACGGTTTAAATTTTAAGGGTAAAATTTTCCGATTATCAATAAGTATAGAGGGAGTTGTAGATTTTGTCACCACACTCTTGTCAATTGAAAAAATCGAATAGGAGGTTGAAAAATTGTTGGATAAGCGCGAGAGAGAGTCGCAAGACAGAAGTACGAGAATAACCTTACACAAACTTGTCCGTTAGAGTTTTAACGGTGCAATTTGACGATGTGAACAAAAAGTTAGTGACTTTTTTTGCTTTTTCGAAAGCTAGTGACAACAAATCGCCACTCCACGAGGTGCGGAAATTCGAACAGCCATAACTTTGCGTACCGGAAGGGTTTTGGGGCCCGAGACCAGGCTTTGGAACCGCGTGGAGGAGCTCTACAGCGTCCCAACCGGGAACCCGGTTGGGGCCCTCGGCGAGTCCAGATTCGAACATTTTCGCCCCGTTTATGACTTTTCTTATTTCGCTACAAGTAGGCTATGCGCGTGGTAGCTCACGGGTACGATCATACCAGCACTAATACACCGGATCCCATCAGAACTCCGAAGTTAAGCTGCTTGGGCGAGAGTAGTACTAAGATGGGTGACCCCTTGGGAAGTCCTCGTGTTGTACCCCCTTCCCCTTTTATTTTTATTTTTATCGTTCTTTTATTCATCGAGTGAATTATAAATTTCGTCATCAAACTTTTTGCGAACTTCGGGTTTTGGTCGCTAACTTCTCAAAACTAAAGAGACACCACTAACTTTGTCGTTGTTATTTCGCTTCCGGTCATTCCGGCAATCTGCACCGTTAAGTGCATTGACGGTTTAAATTTTAAGGGTAAAATTTTCCGATTATCAATAAGTATAGAGGGAGTTGTAGATTTTGTCACCACACTCTTGTCAATTGAAAAAATCGAATAGGAGGTTGAAAAATTGTTGGATAAGCGCGAGAGAGAGTCGCAAGACAGAAGTACGAAAATAACCTTACACAAACTTGTCCGTTAGAGTATTAACGGTGCAATTTGACGATGTGAACAAAAAGTTAGTGACTTTTTTTGCTTTTTCGAAAGCTAGTGACAAAAAATCGCCACTCCACGAGGTGCGGAAACTCGAACAGCCATTACTTTGCGTATCGGAAGGGTTTTTGGGGCCCGAGACCAGGCTTTGGAACCGCGTGGAGGAGCTTTACGGCGTCCCAACCAGGGAACCCGGTTGGGGACCTCGTCGAGTCCATATTCGAACATTTTCGCCCCGTTTATCACTTTTCTTATTTCGCTACAAGTAGACTATGCGCGGGGTAGCTCACGGGTACGATCATACCAGCACTAACGCACCGGATCCCATCAGAACTCTGAAGTTAAGCGTGCTTGGGCGAGAGTAGTACTACCTTCCTCTTTTATCTTTATTTTTATAGTTCTTTTATTCATCGGGACACCACTAACTTTGTCGTTTTTATTTCGCTTTTGATCATTCCGGTAATTTGCACCGTTAAGTGCATTGACGGTTTAAATTTTAAGGGTAAAATTTTCCGATTATCAATAAGTATAGAGGGAGTTGTAGATTTTGTCACCACACTCTTGTCAATTGAAAAAATCGAATAGGAGGTTGAAAAATTGTTGGATAAGCGCGAGAGAGAGTCGCAAGACAGAAGTACGAAAATAACCTTACACAAACTTGTCCGTTAGAGTATTAACGGTGCAATTTGACGATGTGAACAAAAAGTTAGTGACTTTTTTTTGCTTTTTCGAAAGCTAGTGACAAAAAATCGCCACTCCACGAGGTGCGGAAATTCGAACAGCCACAACTTTGCGTACCGGAAGGGTTTTGGAGCCCGAGACCAGGCTTTGGAACCGCGTGGAGGAGCTCTACTGCGTCCCAACCGGGAACCCGGTTGGGGCCCTCAGCGAGTCCAAATTCGAACATTTTCGCCCCGATTATGACTTTTCTTATTTCGCTACAAGTGGGCGGGGTAGCTCACGGGTACGATCATACCAGCACTAATACACCGGATCGCATCAGAACTCCGAAGTTAAGCGTGCTTGGGCGAGAGTAGTACTAAGATGGGTGACCCCTTGGGAAGTCCTCGTGTTGTACCCCCTTCCTCTTTTATCTTTATTTTTATAGTTCTTTTATTCATCGAAACACCACTAACTTTGTCGTTTTTATTTCGCTTCCGATCATTCTGGCAATCTGCACCGTTAAGTGCATTGACGGTTTAAATTTTAAGGGTACAATTTTTCGATTATCAATAAGTATAGAGGGAGTTGCAGATTTTGTCACCACACTCATGTCAATTGAAAAAATCGAATAGGAGGTTGAAAAATTGTTGGATAAGCGCGAGAGAGAGTCGCAAGACAGAAGTACGAGAATAACCTTACACAAACTTGTCCGTTAGAGTATTAACGGTGCGATTTGACGATGTGAACAAAAAGTTAGTGACTTTTTTTTGCTTTTTCGAAAGCTAGTGACAAAAAATCGCCACTCCACGAGGTGCGGAAATTCGAACAGCCATAACTTTGCGTACCGGAAGGGTTTTGGGGCCCGAGACCAGGCTTTGGAACCGCGTGGAGGAGCTCTACAGCGTCCCAACCGGGAACCCGGTTGGGGCCCTCGGCGATTCCAGATTCGAACATTTTCGCCCCGTTTATGACTTTTCTTATTTCGCTACAAGTAGGTTTGCGCGGGGTAGCTCACGGGTACGATCATACCAGCACTAATACACCGAATCCCATCAGAACTCCGAAGTTAAGCGTGCTTGGGCGAGAGTAGTACTAAGATGGGTGACCCCTTGGGAAGTCCTCGTCTTGTACCCCCTTCCTCTTTTATCTTTATTTTTATAGTTCTTTTATTCATCGAAACACCACTAACTTTGTCGTTTTTATTTCGCTTTCGATCATTCCGGCAATTTGCACCGTTAAGTGCATTGACGGTTTAAATTTTAAGGGTAAAATTTTCCGATTATCAATAAGTATAGAGGGAGTTGTAGATTTTGTCACCACACTCTTGTCAATTGAAAAAATCGAATAGGAGGTTGAAAAATTGTTGGATAAGCGCGAGAGAGAGTCGCAAGACAGAAGTACGAAAATAACCTTACACAAACTTGTCCGTTAGAGTATTAACGGTGCAATTTGACGATTGAACAAAAAGTTAGTGACTTTTTTTTGCTTTTTCGAAAGCTAGTGACAAAAAATCGCCACTCCTTGAGGTGCGGAAATTCGAACAGCCACAACTTTGCGTACCGGAAGGGTTTTGGAGCCCGAGACCAGGCTTTGGAACCGCGTGGAGGAGCTCTACTGCGTCCCAACCGGGAACCCGGTTGGGGCCCTCAGCGAGTCCAAATTCGAACATTTTCGCCCCGATTATGACTTTTCTTATTTCGCTACAAGTGGGCGGGGTAGCTCACGGGTACGATCATACCAGCACTAATACACCGGATCGCATCAGAACTCCGAAGTTAAGCGTGCTTGGGCGAGAGTAGTACTAAGATGGGTGACCCCTTGGGAAGTCCTCGTGTTGTACCCCCTTCCTCTTTTATCTTTATTTTTATAGTTCTTTTATTCATCGAAACACCACTAACTTTGTCGTTTTTATTTCGCTAACGATCATTCTGGCAATCTGCACCGTTAAGTGCATTGACGGTTTAAATTTTAAGGGTACAATTTTTCGATTATCAATAAGTATAGAGGGAGTTGCAGATTTTGTCACCACACTCATGTCAATTGAAAAAATCGAATAGGAGGTTGAAAAATTGTTGGATAAGCGCGAGAGAGAGTCGCAAGACAGAAGTACGAGAATAACCTTACACAAACTTGTCCGTTAGAGTATTAACGGTGCAATTTGACGATGTGAACAAAAAGTTAGTGACTTTTTTTTGCTTTTTCGAAAGCTAGTGACAAAAAATCGCCACTCCACGAGGTGCGGAAATTCGAACAGCCATAACTTTGCGTACCGGAAGGGTTTTGGGGCCCGAGACCAGGCTTTGGAACCGCGTGGAGGAGCTCTACAGCGTCCCAACCGGGAACCCGGTTGGGGCCCTCGGCGATTCCAGATTCGAACATTTTTGCCCCGTTTATGACTTTTCTTATTTCGCTACAAGTAGGTTTGCGCGGGGTAGCTCACGGGTACGATCATACCAGCACTAATACACCGGATCCCATCAGAACTCCGAAGTTAAGCGTGCTTGGGCGAGAGTAGTACTAAGATGGGTGACCCCTTGGGAAGTCCTCGTCTTGTACCCCCTTCCTCTTTTATCTTTATTTTTATAGTTCTTTTATTCATCGAAACACCACTAACTTTGTCGTTTTTATTTCGCTTCCGATCATTCCGGCAATCTGCACCGTTAAGTGCATTGACGGTTTAAATTTTAAGGGTACAATTTTTCGATTATCAATAAGTATAGAGGGAGTTGCAGATTTTGTCACCACACTCTTGTCAATTGAAAAAATCGAATAGGAGGTTGAAAAATTGTTGGATAAGCGCGAGAGAGAGTCGCAAGACAGAAGTACGAGAATAACCTTACACAAACTTGTCCGTTAGAGTATTAACGGTGCAATTTGACGATGTGAACAAAAAGTTAGTGACTTTTTTTTGCTTTTTCGAAAGCTAGTGACAAAAAATCGCCACTCCACGAGGTACGGAAATTCGAACAGCCATAACTTTGCGTACCGGAAGGGTTTTGGGGCCCGAGACCAGGCTTTGGAACCGCGTGGAGGAGCTCTACAGCGTCCCAACCGGGAACCCGGTTGGGGCCCTCGGCGATTCCAGATTCGAACATTTTCGCCCCGTTTATGACTTTTCTTATTTCGCTACAAGTAGGTTTGTGCGGGGTAGCTCACGGGTACGATCATACCAGCACTAATACACCGGATCCCATCAGAACTCCGAAGTTAAGCGTGCTTGGGCGAGAGTAGTACTAAGATGGGTGACCCCTTGGGAAGTCCTCGTCTTGTACCCCCTTCCTCTTTTATCTTTATTTTTATAGTTCTTTTATTCATCGAAACACCACTAACTTTGTCGTTTTTATTTCGCTTTCGATCATTCCGGCAATTTGCACCGTTAAGTGCATTGACGGTTTAAATTTTAAGGGTAAAATTTTCCGATTATCAATAAGTATAGAGGGAGTTGTAGATTTTGTCACCACACTCTTGTCAATTGAAAAAATTGAATAGGAGGTTGAAAAATTGTTGGATAAGCGCGAGAGAGAGTCGCAAGACAGAAGTACGAGAATAACCTTACACAAACTTGTCCGTTAGAGTTTTAACGGTGCAATTTGACGATGTGAACAAAAAGTTAGTGACTTTTTTTGCTTTTTCGAAAGCTAGTGACAACAAATCGCCACTCCACGAGGTGCGGAAATTCGAACAGCCATAACTTTGCGTACCGGAAGGGTTTTGGGGCCCGAGACCAGGCTTTGGAACCGCGTGGAGGAGCTCTACAGCGTCCCAACCGGGAACCCGGTTGGGGCCCTCGGCGAGTCCAGATTCGAACATTTTCGCCCCGTTTATGACTTTTCTTATTTCGCTACAAGTAGGCTATGCGCGTGGTAGCTCACGGGTACGATCATACCAGCACTAATACACCGGATCCCATCAGAACTCCGAAGTTAAGCTGCTTGGGCGAGAGTAGTACTAAGATGGGTGACCCCTTGGGAAGTCCTCGTGTTGTACCCCCTTCCCCTTTTATTTTTATTTTTATCGTTCTTTTATTCATCGAGTGAATTATAAATTTCGTCATCAAACTTTTTGCGAACTTCGGGTTTTGGTCGCTAACTTCTCAAAACTAAAGAGACACCACTAACTTTGTCGTTGTTATTTCGCTTCCGGTCATTCCGGTAATCTGCACCGTTAAGTGCATTGACGGTTTAAATTTTAAGGGTAAAATTTTCCGATTATCAATAAGTATAGAGGGAGTTGTAGATTTTGTCACCACACTCTTGTCAATTGAAAAAATCGAATAGGAGGTTGAAAAATTGTTGGATAAGCGCGAGAGAGAGTCGCAAGACAGAAGTACGAAAATAACCTTACACAAACTTGTCCGTTAGAGTATTAACGGTGCAATTTGACGATGTGAACAAAAAGTTAGTGACTTTTTTTGCTTTTTCGAAAGCTAGTGACAAAAAATCGCCACTCCACGAGGTGCGGAAACTCGAACAGCCATTACTTTGCGTATCGGAAGGGTTTTTGGGGCCCGAGACCAGGCTTTGGAACCGCGTGGAGGAGCTTTACGGCGTCCCAACCAGGGAACCCGGTTGGGGACCTCGTCGAGTCCATATTCGAACATTTTCGCCCCGTTTATCACTTTTCTTATTTCGCTACAAGTAGACTATGCGCGGGGTAGCTCACGGGTACGATCATACCAGCACTAACGCACCGGATCCCATCAGAACTCTGAAGTTAAGCGTGCTTGGGCGAGAGTAGTACTACCTTCCTCTTTTATCTTTATTTTTATAGTTCTTTTATTCATCGGGACACCACTAACTTTGTCGTTTTTATTTCGCTTTTGATCATTCCGGTAATTTGCACCGTTAAGTGCATTGACGGTTTAAATTTTAAGGGTAAAATTTTCCGATTATCAATAAGTATAGAGGGAGTTGTAGATTTTGTCACCACACTCTTGTCAATTGAAAAAATCGAATAGGAGGTTGAAAAATTGTTGGATAAGCGCGAGAGAGAGTCGCAAGACAGAAGTACGAAAATAACCTTACACAAACTTGTCCGTTAGAGTATTAACGGTGCAATTTGACGATGTGAACAAAAAGTTAGTGACTTTTTTTTGCTTTTTCGAAAGCTAGTGACAAAAAATCGCCACTCCACGAGGTGCGGAAATTCGAACAGCCACAACTTTGCGTACCGGAAGGGTTTTGGAGCCCGAGACCAGGCTTTGGAACCGCGTGGAGGAGCTCTACTGCGTCCCAACCGGGAACCCGGTTGGGGCCCTCAGCGAGTCCAAATTCGAACATTTTCGCCCCGATTATGACTTTTCTTATTTCGCTACAAGTGGGCGGGGTAGCTCACGGGTACGATCATACCAGCACTAATACACCGGATCGCATCAGAACTCCGAAGTTAAGCGTGCTTGGGCGAGAGTAGTACTAAGATGGGTGACCCCTTGGGAAGTCCTCGTGTTGTACCCCCTTCCTCTTTTATCTTTATTTTTATAGTTCTTTTATTCATCGAAACACCACTAACTTTGTCGTTTTTATTTCGCTTCCGATCATTCTGGCAATCTGCACCGTTAAGTGCATTGACGGTTTAAATTTTAAGGGTACAATTTTTCGATTATCAATAAGTATAGAGGGAGTTGCAGATTTTGTCACCACACTCATGTCAATTGAAAAAATCGAATAGGAGGTTGAAAAATTGTTGGATAAGCGCGAGAGAGAGTCGCAAGACAGAAGTACGAGAATAACCTTACACAAACTTGTCCGTTAGAGTATTAACGGTGCGATTTGACGATGTGAACAAAAAGTTAGTGACTTTTTTTTGCTTTTTCGAAAGCTAGTGACAAAAAATCGCCACTCCACGAGGTGCGGAAATTCGAACAGCCATAACTTTGCGTACCGGAAGGGTTTTGGGGCCCGAGACCAGGCTTTGGAACCGCGTGGAGGAGCTCTACAGCGTCCCAACCGGGAACCCGGTTGGGGCCCTCGGCGATTCCAGATTCGAACATTTTCGCCCCGTTTATGACTTTTCTTATTTCGCTACAAGTAGGTTTGCGCGGGGTAGCTCACGGGTACGATCATACCAGCACTAATACACCGGATCCCATCAGAACTCCGAAGTTAAGCGTGCTTGGGCGAGAGTAGTACGAAGATGGGTGACCCCTTGGGAAGTCCTCGTCTTGTACCCCCTTCCTCTTTTATCTTTATTTTTATAGTTCTTTTATTCATCGAAACACCACTAACTTTGTCGTTTTTATTTCGCTTTCGATCATTCCGGCAATTTGCACCGTTAAGTGCATTGACGGTTTAAATTTTAAGGGTAAAATTTTCCGATTATCAATAAGTATAGAGGGAGTTGTAGATTTTGTCACCACACTCTTGTCAATTGAAAAAATCGAATAGGAGGTTGAAAAATTGTTGGATAAGCGCGAGAGAGAGTCGCAAGACAGAAGTACGAAAATAACCTTACACAAACTTGTCCGTTAGAGTATTAACGGTGCAATTTGACGATGTGAACAAAAAGTTAGTGACTTTTTTTTGCTTTTTCGAAAGCTAGTGACAAAAAATCGCCACTCCACGAGGTGCGGAAATTCGAACAGCCACAACTTTGCGTACCGGAAGGGTTTTGGAGCCCGAGACCAGGCTTTGGAACCGCGTGGAGGAGCTCTACTGCGTCCCAACCGGGAACCCGGTTGGGGCCCTCAGCGAGTCCAAATTCGAACATTTTTGCCCCGATTATGACTTTTCTTATTTCGCTACAAGTGGGCGGGGTAGCTCACGGGTACGATCATACCAGCACTAATACACCGGATCGCATCAGAACTCCGAAGTTAAGCGTGCTTGGGCTAGAGTAGTACTAAGATGGGTGACCCCTTGGGAAGTCCTCGTGTTGTACCCCCTTCCTCTTTTATCTTTATTTTTATAGTTCTTTTATTCATCGAAACACCACTAACTTTGTCGTTTTTATTTCGCTAACGATCATTCTGGCAATCTGCACCGTTAAGTGCATTGACGGTTTAAATTTTAAGGGTACAATTTTTCGATTATCAATAAGTATAGAGGGAGTTGCAGATTTTGTCACCACACTCATGTCAATTGAAAAAATCGAATAGGAGGTTGAAAAATTGTTGGATAAGCGCGAGAGAGAGTCGCAAGACAGAAGTACGAGAATAACCTTACACAAACTTGTCCGTTAGAGTATTAACGGTGCAATTTGACGATGTGAACAAAAAGTTAGTGACTTTTTTTTGCTTTTTCGAAAGCTAGTGACAAAAAATCGCCACTCCACGAGGTGCGGAAATTCGAACAGCCATAACTTTGCGTACCGGAAGGGTTTTGGGGCCCGAGACCAGGCTTTGGAACCGCGTGGAGGAGCTCTACAGCGTCCCAACCGGGAAAACGGTTGGGGCCCTCGGCGATTCCAGATTCGAACATTTTTGCCCCGTTTATGACTTTTCTTATTTCGCTACAAGTAGGTTTGCGCGGGGTAGCTCACGGGTACGATCATACCAGCACTAATACACCGGATCCCATCAGAACTCCGAAGTTAAGCGTGCTTGGGCGAGAGTAGTACTAAGATGGGTGACCCCTTGGGAAGTCCTCGTCTTGTACCCCCTTCCTCTTTTATCTTTATTTTTATAGTTCTTTTATTCATCGAAACACCACTAACTTTGTCGTTTTTATTTCGCTTTCGATCATTCCGGCAATTTGCACCGTTAAGTGCATTGACGGTTTAAATTTTAAGGGTAAAATTTTCCGATTATCAATAAGTATAGAGGGAGTTGTAGATTTTGTCACCACACTCTTGTCAATTGAAAAAATCGAATAGGAGGTTGAAAAATTGTTGGATAAGCGCGAGAGAGAGTCGCAAGACAGAAGTACGAAAATAACCTTACACAAACTTGTCCGTTAGAGTATTAACGGTGCAATTTGACGATGTGAACAAAAAGTTAGTGACTTTTTTTGCTTTTTCGAAAGCTAGTGACAACAAATCGCCACTCCACGTGGTGCGGAAATTCGAACAGCCATAACTTTGCGTACCGGAAGGGTTTTGGGGCCCGAGACCAGGCTTTGGAACCGCGTGGAGGAGCTCTACAGCGTCCCAACCGGGAACCCGGTTGGGGCCCTCGGCGATTCCAGATTCGAACATTTTCGCCCCGTTTATGACTTTTCTTATTTCGCTACAAGTAGGTTTGCGCGGGGTAGCTCACGGGTACGATCATACCAGCACTAATACACCGGATCCCATCAGAACTCCGAAGTTAAGCGTGCTTGGGCGAGAGTAGTACTAAGATGGGTGACCCCTTGGGAAGTCCTCGTCTTGTACCCCTTCCTCTTTTATCTTTATTTTTATAGTTCTTTTATTCATCGAAACACCACTAACTTTGTCGTTTTTATTTCGCTTTCGATCATTCCGGCAATTTGCACCGTTAAGTGCAATGACGGTTTAAATTTTAAGGGTAAAATTTTCCGATTATCAATAAGTATAGAGGGAGTTGTAGATTTTGTCACCACACTCTTGTCAATTGAAAAAATCGAATAGGAGGTTGAAAAATTGTTGGATAAGCGCGAGAGAGAGTCGCAAGACAGAAGTACGAAAATAACCTTACACAAACTTGTCCGTTAGAGTATTAACGGTGCAATTTGACGATGTGAACAAAAAGTTAGTGACTTTTTTTGCTTTTTCGAAAGCTAGTGACAACAAATCGCCACTCCACGTGGTGCGGAAATTCGAACAGCCATAACTTTGCGTACCGGAAGGGTTTTGGGGCCCGAGACCAGGCTTTGGAACCGCGTGGAGGAGCTTTACAGCGTCCCAACCAGGGAACCCGGTTGGGGACCTCGTCGAGTCCAGATTCGAACATTTTCGCCCCGTTTATCACTTTTCTTATTTCGCTACAAGTAGACTATGCGCGGGGTAGCTCACGGGTACGATCATACCAGCACTAACGCACCGGATCCCATCAGAACTCTGAAGTTAAGCGTGCTTGGGCGAGAGTAGTACTACCTTCCTCTTTTATCTTTATTTTTATAGTTCTTTTATTCATCGGGACACCACTAACTTTGTCGTTTTTATTTCGCTTTCGATCATTCTGGCAATTTGCACCGTTAAGTGCATTGACGGTTTAAATTTTAAGGGTAAAATTTTCCGATTATCAATAAGTATAGAGGGAGTTGTAGATTTTGTCACCACACTCTTGTCAATTGAAAAAATCGAATAGGAGGTTGAAAAATTGTTGGATAAGCGCGAGAGAGAGTCGCAAGACAGAAGTACGAAAATAACCATACACAAACTTGTCCGTTAGAGTATTAACGGTGCAATTTGACGATGTGAACAAAAAGTTAGTGACTTTTTTTCGCTTTTTCGAAAGCTAGTGACAAAAAATCGCCACTCCACGAGGTGCGGAAATTTGAACAGCCACAACTTTGCGTACCGGAAGGGTTTTGGAGCCCGAGACCAGGCTTTGGAACCGTGTTGAGGAGCTCTACAGCTTCCCGGTTGGGGCCCTTGGCGATTTCAGATTCGAACATTTTCGCCCCGTTTATGACTTTTCTTATTTCGCTACAAGTAGGCTTTGCGCGGGGTAGCTCACGGGTATGATCATACCAGCACTAATACACCGGATCCCATCAGAACTCCGAAGTTAAGCGTGCTTGGGCGAGAGCTGTACTAAGATGGGTGACCCCTTGGGAAGTCCTCGTGTTGTACCCCCTTCCCCTTCTATTTTTATTTTTATCGTTCTTTTATTCATCGAGTGAATTATAAATTTCATCATCAAACTTTTTGCGAACTTCGGGTTTTGGTCGCTAACTTCTCAAAACTAAAGAGACACCACTAACTTTGTCGTTTTTATTTCGCTTCCGGTCATTCCGGCAGTCTGCACCGTTAAGTGCATTGACGGTTTAAATTTTAAGGGTAAAATTTTCCGATTATCAATAAGTATAGAGGGAGTTGTAGATTTTGTCACCACACTCTTGTCAATTGAAAAAATCGAATAGGAGGTTGAAAAATTGTTGGATAAGCGCGAGAGAGAGTCGCAAGACAGAAGTACGAAAATAACCTTACACAAACTTGTCCGTTAGAGTATTAACGGTGCAATTTGACGATGTGAACAAAAAGTTAGTGACTTTTTTTTGCTTTTTCGAAAGCTAGTGACAAAAAATCGCCACTCTACGAGGTGCGGAAATTTGAACAGCCACAACTTTGCGTACCGGAAGGGTTTTGGAGCCCGAGACCAGGCTTTGGAACCGCGTGGAGGAGCTCTACTGCGTCCCAACCGGGAACCCGGTTGGGGCCCTCGGCGAGTCCAGATTCGAACATTTTTGCCCCGATTATGACTTTTCTTATTTCGCTACAAGTAGGCGGGGTAGCTCACGGGTACGATCATACCAGCACTAATACACCGGATCGCATCAGAACTCCGAAGTTTAGCGTGCTTGGGCGAGAGTAGTACTAAGATGGGTGACCCCTTGGGAAGTCCTCGTGTTGTACCCCCTTCCTCTTTTATCTTTATTTTTATAGTTCTTTTATTCATCGAAACACCACTAACTTTGTCGTTTTTATTTCGCCTCCGATCATTCCGGCAATCTGCACCGTTAAGTGCATTGACGGTTTAAATTTTAAGGGTAAAATTTTCCGATTATCAATAAGTATAGAGGGAGTTGCAGATTTTGTCACCACACTCTTGTCAATTGAAAAAATTGAATAGGAGGTTGAAAAATTGTTGGATAAGAGCGAGAGAGAGTCGCAAGACAGAAGTACGAAAATAACCTTACACAAACTTGTCCGTTAGAGTATTAATGGTGCAATTTGACGATGTGAACAAAAAGTTAGTGACTTTTTTTGCTTTTTCGAAAGCTAGTGACAAAAAATCGCCACTCCACGAGGTGCGGAAACTCGAACAGCCATTACTTTGCGTATCGGAAGGGTTTTTGGGGCCCGAGACCAGGCTTTGGAACCGCGTGGAGGAGCTTTACGGCGTCCCAACCAGGGAACCCGGTTGGGGACCTCGTCGAGTCCATATTCGAACATTTTCGCCCCGTTTATCACTTTTCTTATTTCGCTACAAGTAGACTATGCGCGGGGTAGCTCACGGGTACGATCATCCCAGCACTAACGCACCGGATCCCATCAGAACTCTGAAGTTAAGCGTGCTTGGGCGAGAGTAGTACTACCTTCCTCTTTTATCTTTATTTTTATAGTTCTTTTATTCATCGGGACACCACTAACTTTGTCGTTTTTATTTCGCTTTTGATCATTCCGGTAATTTGCACCGTTAAGTGCATTGACGGTTTAAATTTTAAGGGTAAAATTTTCCGATTATCAATAAGTATAGAGGGAGTTGTAGATTTTGTCACCACACTCTTGTCAATTGAAAAAATCGAATAGGAGGTTGAAAAATTGTTGGATAAGCGCGAGAGAGAGTCGCAAGACAGAAGTACGAAAATAACCTTACACAAACTTGTCCGTTAGAGTATTAACGGTGCAATTTGACGATGTGAACAAAAAGTTAGTGACTTTTTTTTGCTTTTTCGAAAGCTAGTGACAAAAAATCGCCACTCCACGAGGTGCGGAAATTCGAACAGCCACAACTTTGCGTACCGGAAGGGTTTTGGAGCCCGAGACCAGGCTTTGGAACCGCGTGGAGAAGCTCTACTGCGTCCCAACCGGGAACCCGGTTGGGGCCCTCAGCGAGTCCAAATTCGAACATTTTCGCCCCGATTATGACTTTTCTTATTTCGCTACAAGTGGGCGGGGTAGCTCACGGGTACGATCATACCAGCACTAATACACCGGATCGCATCAGAACTCCGAAGTTAAGCGTGCTTGGGCGAGAGTAGTACTAAGATGGGTGACCCCTTGGGAAGTCCTCGTGTTGTACCCCCTTCCTCTTTTATCTTTATTTTTATAGTTCTTTTATTCATCGAAACACCACTAACTTTGTCGTTTTTATTTCGCTTCCGATCATTCTGGCAATCTGCACCGTTAAGTGCATTGACGGTTTAAATTTTAAGGGTACAATTTTTCGATTATCAATAAGTATAGAGGGAGTTGCAGATTTTGTCACCACACTCTTGTCAATTGAAAAAATCGAATAGGAGGTTGAAAAATTGTTGGATAAGCGCGAGAGAGAGTCGCAAGACAGAAGTACGAAAATAACCTTACACAAACTTGTCCGTTAGAGTATTAACGGTGCAATTTGACGATGTGAACAAAAAGTTAGTGACTTTTTTTGCTTTTTCGAAAGCTAGTGACAACAAATCGCCACTCCACGTGGTGCGGAAATTCGAACAGCCATAATTTTGCGTACCGGAAGGGTTTTGGGGCCCGAGACCAGGCTTTGGAACCGCGTGGAGGAGCTCTACAGCGTCCCAACCGGGAACCCGGTTGGGGCCCTCGGCGATTCCAGATTCGAACATTTTCGCCCCGTTTATGACTTTTCTTATTTCGCTACAAGTAGGTTTGCGCGGGGTAGCTCACGGGTACGATCATACCAGCACTAATACACCGGATCGCATCAGAACTCCGAAGTTAAGCGTGCATGGGCGAGAGTAGTACTAAGATGGGTGACCCCTTGGGAAGTCCTCGTGTTGTACCCCCTTCCTCTTTTATCTTTATTTTTATAGTTCTTTTATTCATCGAAACACCACTAACTTTGTCGTTTTTATTTCGCCTCCGATCATTCCGGCAATCTGCACCGTTAAGTGCATTGACGGTTTAAATTTTAAGGGTAAAATTTTCCGATTATCAATAAGTATAGAGGGAGTTGCAGATTTTGTCACCACACTCTTGTCAATTGAAAAAATCGAATAGGAGGTTGAAAAATTGTTGGATAAGCGCGAGAGAGAGTCGCAAGACAGAAGTACGAAAATAACCTTACACAAACTTGTCCGTTAGAGTATTAACGGTGCAATTTGACGATGTGAACAAAAAGTTAGTGACTTTTTTTTGCTTTTTCGAAAGCTAGTGACAAAAAATCGCCACTCCACGAGGTGCGGAAATTTGAACAGCCACAACTTTGCGTACCGGAAGGGTTTTGGAGCCCGAGACCAGGCTTTGGAACCGCGTGGAGGAGCTCTACTGCGTGCCAACAGGGAACCCGGTTGGGGCCCTCGGCGAGTCCAGATTCGAACATTTTTGCCCCGATTATGACTTTTCTTATTTCGCTACAAGTAGGCGGGGTAGCTCACGGGTACGATCATACCAGCACTAATACACCGGATCGCATCAGAACTCCGAAGTTAAGCGTGCTTGGGCGAGAGTAGTACTAAGATGGGTGACCCCTTGGGAAGTCCTCGTGTTGTACCCCCTTCCTCTTTTATCTTTATTTTTATAGTTCTTTTATTCATCGAAACACCACTAACTTTGTCGTTTTTATTTCGCCTCCGATCATTCCGGCAATCTGCACCGTTAAGTGCATTGACGGTTTAAATTTTAAGGGTAAAATTTTCCGATTATCAATAAGTATAGAGGGAGTTGCAGATTTTGTCACCACACTCTTGTCAATTGAAAAAATCGAATAGGAGGTTGAAAAATTGTTGGATAAGCGCGAGAGAGAGTCGCAAGACAGAAGTACGAAAATAACCTTACACAAACTTGTCCGTTAGAGTATTAACGGTGCAATTTGACGATGTGAACAAAAAGTTAGTGACTTTTTTTTGCTTTTTCGAAAGCTAGTGACAAAAAATCGCCACTCCACGAGGTGCGGAAATTTGAACAGCCACAACTTTGCGTACCGGAAGGGTTTTGGAGCCCGAGACCAGGCTTTGGAACCGCGTGGAGGAGCTCTACTGCGTGCCAACCGGGAACCCGGTTGGGGCCCTCGGCGAGTCCAGATTCGAACATTTTTGCCCCGATTATGACTTTTCTTATTTCGCTACAAGTAGGCGGGGTAGCTCACGGGTACGATCATACCAGCACTAATACACCGGATCGCATCAGAACTCCGAAGTTAAGCGTGCTTGGGCGAGAGTAGTACTAAGATGGGTGACCCCTTGGGAAGTCCTCGTGTTGTACCCCCTTCCTCTTTTATCTTTATTTTTATAGTTCTTTTATTCATCGAAACACCACTAACTTTGTCGTTTTTATTTCGCCTCCGATCATTCCGGCAATCTGCACTGTTAAGTGCATTGACGGTTTAAATTTTAAGGGTAAAATTTTCCGATTATCAATAAGTATAGAGGGAGTTGCAGATTTTGTCACCACACTCTTGTCAATTGAAAAAATCGAATAGGAGGTTGAAAAATTGTTGGATAAGCGCGAGAGAGAGTCGCAAGACAGAAGTACGAAAATAACCTTACACAAACTTGTCCGTTAGAGTATTAACGGTGCAATTTGACGATGTGAACAAAAAGTTAGTGACTTTTTTTTGCTTTTTCGAAAGCTAGTGACAAAAAATCGCCACTCCACGAGGTGCGGAAATTCGAACAGCCATAACTTTGCGTACCGGAAGGGTTTTGGGGCCCGAGACCAGGCTTTGGAACCGCGTGGAGGAGCTCTACAGCGTCCCAACCGGGAACCCGGTTGGGGCCCTCGGCGATTCCAGATTCGAACATTTTCGCCCCGTTTATGACTTTTCTTATTTCGCTACAAGTAGGTTTGCGCGGGGTAGCTCACGGGTACGATCATACCAGCACTAATACACCGGATCGCATCAGAACTCCGAAGTTAAGCGTGCTTGGGCGAGAGTAGTACTAAGATGGGTGACCCCTTGGGAAGTCCTCGTGTTGTACCCCCTTCCTCTTTTATCTTTATTTTTATAGTTCTTTTATTCATCGAAACACCACTAACTTTGTCGTTTTTATTTCGCCTCCGATCATTCCGGCAATCTGCACTGTTAAGTGCATTGACGGTTTAAATTTTAAGGGTAAAATTTTCAGATTATCAATAAGTATAGAGGGAGTTGCAGATTTTGTCACCACACTCTTGTCAATTGAAAAAATCGAATAGGAGGTTGAAAAATTGTTGGATAAGCGCGAGAGAGAGTCGCAAGACAGAAGTACGAAAATAACCTTACACAAACTTGTCCGTTAGAGTATTAACGGTGCAATTTGACGATGTGAACAAAAAGTTAGTGACTTTTTTTTGCTTTTTCGAAAGCTAGTGACAAAAAATCGCCACTCCATGAGGTGCGGAAATTTGAACAGCCACAACTTTGCGTACCGGAAGGGTTTTGGAGCCCGAGACCAGGCTTTGGAACCGCGTGGAGGAGCTCTACTGCGTCCCAACCGGGAACCCGGTTGGGGCCCTCGGGGAGTCCAGATTCGAACATTTTTGCCCCGATTATGACTTTTCTTATTTCGCTACAAGTAGGCGGGGTAGCTCACGGGTACGATCATACCAGCACTAATACACCGGATCGCTTCAGAACTCCGAAGTTAAGCGTGCTTGGGCGAGAGTAGTACTAAGATGGGTGACCCCTTGGGAAGTCCTCGTGTTGTACCCCCTTCCTCTTTTATCTTTATTTTTATAGTTCTTTTATTCATCGAAACACCACTAACTTTGTCGTTTTTATTTCGCCTCCGATCATTCCGGCAATCTGCACCGTTAAGTGCATTGACGGTTTAAATTTTAAGGGTAAAATTTTCCGATTATCAATAAGTATGGAGGGAGTTGCAGATTTTGTCACCACACTCTTGTCAATTGAAAAAATCGAATAGGAGGTTGAAAAATTGTTGGATAAGCGCGAGAGAGAGTCGCAAGACAGAAGTACGAAAATAACCTTACACAAACTTGTCCGTTAGAGTATTAACGGTGCAATTTGACGATGTGAACAAAAAGTTAGTGACTTTTTTTTGCTTTTTCGAAAGCTAGTGACAAAAAATCGCCACTCCACGAGGTGCGGAAATTTGAACAGCCACAACTTTGCGTACCGGAAGGGTTTTGGAGCCCGAGACCAGGCTTTGGAACCGCGTGGAGGAGCTCTACTGTGTCCCAACCGGGAACCCGATTGGGGCCCTCGGCAAGCCCAGATTCGAACATTTTTGCCCCGATTATGACTTTTCTTATTTCGCTACAAGTAGGCGGGGTAGCTCACGGGTACGATCATACCAGCACTAATACACCGGATCGCATCAGAACTCCGAAGTTAAGCGTGCATGGGCGAGAGTAGTACTAAGATGGGTGACCCCTTGGGAAGTCCTCGTGTTGTACCCCCTTCCTCTTTTATCTTTATTTTTATAGTTCTTTTATTCATCGAAACACCACTAACTTTGTCGTTTTTATTTCGCCTCCGATCATTCCGGCAATCTGCACCGTTAAGTGCATTGACGGTTTAAATTTTAAGGGTAAAATTTTTCGATTATCAATAAGTATAGAGGGAGTTGCAGATTTTGTCACCACACTCTTGTCAATTGAAAAAATTGAATAGGAGGTTGAAAAATTGTTGGATAAGCGCGAGAGAGAGTCGCAAGACAGAAGTACGAAAATAACCTTACACAAACTTGTCCGTTAGAGTATTAACGGTGCAATTTGACGATGTGAACAAAAAGTTAGTGACTTTTTTTTTGCTTTTTCGAAAGCTAGTGACAAAAAATCGCCACTCCACGAGGTGCGGAAATTTGAACAGCCACAACTTTGCGTACCGGAAGGGTTTTGGAGCCCGAGACCAGGCTTTGGAACCGCGTGGAGGAGCTCTACTGCGTGCCAACCGGGAACCCGGTTGGGGCCCTCGGCGAGTCCAGATTCGAACATTTTTGCCCCGATTATGACTTTTCTTATTTCGCTACAAGTAGGCGGGGTAGCTCACGGGTACGATCATACCAGCACTAATACACCGGATCGCATCAGAACTCCGAAGTTAAGCGTGCTTGGGCGAGAGTAGTACTAAGATGGGTGACCCCTTGGGAAGTCCTCGTGTTGTACCCCCTTCCTCTTTTATCTTTATTTTTATAGTTCTTTTATTCATCGAAACACCACTAACTTTGTCGTTTTTATTTCGCCTCCGATCATTCCGGCAATCTGCACTGTTAAGTGCATTGACGGTTTAAATTTTAAGGGTAAAATTTTCCGATTATCAATAAGTATAGAGGGAGTTGCAGATTTTGTCACCACACTCTTGTCAATTGAAAAAATCGAATAGGAGGTTGAAAAATTGTTGGATAAGCGCGAGAGAGAGTCGCAAGACAGAAGTACGAAAATAACCTTACACAAACTTGTCCGTTAGAGTATTAACGGTGCAATTTGACGATGTGAACAAAAAGTTAGTGACTTTTTTTTGCTTTTTCGAAAGCTAGTGACAAAAAATCGCCACTCCACGAGGTGCGGAAATTCGAACAGCCATAACTTTGCGTACCGGAAGGGTTTTGGGGCCCGAGACCAGGCTTTGGAACCGCGTGGAGGAGCTCTACAGCGTCCCAACCGGGAACCCGGTTGGGGCCCTCGGCGATTCCAGATTCGAACATTTTCGCCCCGTTTATGACTTTTCTTATTTCGCTACAAGTAGGTTTGCGCGGGGTAGCTCACGGGTACGATCATACCAGCACTAATACACCGGATCGCATCAGAACTCCGAAGTTAAGCGTGCTTGGGCGAGAGTAGTACTAAGATGGGTGACCCCTTGGGAAGTCCTCGTGTTGTACCCCCTTCCTCTTTTATCTTTATTTTTATAGTTCTTTTATTCATCGAAACACCACTAACTTTGTCGTTTTTATTTCGCCTCCGATCATTCCGGCAATCTGCACTGTTAAGTGCATTGACGGTTTAAATTTTAAGGGTAAAATTTTCAGATTATCAATAAGTATAGAGGGAGTTGCAGATTTTGTCACCACACTCTTGTCAATTGAAAAAATCGAATAGGAGGTTGAAAAATTGTTGGATAAGCGCGAGAGAGAGTCGCAAGACAGAAGTACGAAAATAACCTTACACAAACTTGTCCGTTAGAGTATTAACGGTGCAATTTGACGATGTGAACAAAAAGTTAGTGACTTTTTTTTGCTTTTTCGAAAGCTAGTGACAAAAAATCGCCACTCCACGAGGTGCGGAAATTTGAACAGCCACAACTTTGAGTACCGGAAGGGTTTTGGAGCCCGAGACCAGGCTTTGGAACCGCGTGGAGGAGCTCTACTGCGTCCCAACCGGGAACCCGGTTGGGGCCCTCGGGGAGTCCAGATTCGAACATTTTTGCCCCGATTATGACTTTTCTTATTTCGCTACAAGTAGGCGGGGTAGCTCACGGGTACGATCATACCAGCACTAATACACCGGATCGCTTCAGAACTCCGAAGTTAAGCGTGCTTGGGCGAGAGTAGTACTAAGATGGGTGACCCCTTGGGAAGTCCTCGTGTTGTACCCCCTTCCTCTTTTATCTTTATTTTTATAGTTCTTTTATTCATCGAAACACCACTAACTTTGTCGTTTTTATTTCGCCTCCGATCATTCCGGCAATCTGCACCGTTAAGTGCATTGACGGTTTAAATTTTAAGGGTAAAATTTTCCGATTATCAATAAGTATGGAGGGAGTTGCAGATTTTGTCACCACACTCTTGTCAATTGAAAAAATCGAATAGGAGGTTGAAAAATTGTTGGATAAGCGCGAGAGAGAGTCGCAAGACAGAAGTACGAAAATAACCTTACACAAACTTGTCCGTTAGAGTATTAACGGTGCAATTTGACGATGTGAACAAAAAGTTAGTGACTTTTTTTTGCTTTTTCGAAAGCTAGTGACAAAAAATCGCCACTCCACGAGGTGCGGAAATTTGAACAGCCACAACTTTGCGTACCGGAAGGGTTTTGGAGCCCGAGACCAGGCTTTGGAACCGCGTGGAGGAGCTCTACTGTGTCCCAACCGGGAACCCGATTGGGGCCCTCGGCAAGCCCAGATTCGAACATTTTTGCCCCGATTATGACTTTTCTTATTTCGCTACAAGTAGGCGGGGTAGCTCACGGGTACGATCATACCAGCACTAATACACCGGATCGCATCAGAATTCCGAAGTTAAGCGTGCATGGGCGAGAGTAATACTAAGATGGGTGACCCCTTGGGAAGTCCTCGTGTTGTACCCCCTTCCTCTTTTATCTTTATTTTTATAGTTCTTTTATTCATCGAAACACCACTAACTTTGTCGTTTTTATTTCGCCTCCGATCATTCCGGCAATCTGCACCGTTAAGTGCATTGACGGTTTAAATTTTAAGGGTAAAATTTTTCGATTATCAATAAGTATAGAGGGAGTTGCAGATTTTGTCACCACACTCTTGTCAATTGAAAAAATTGAATAGGAGGTTGAAAAATTGTTGGATAAGCGCGAGAGAGAGTCGCAAGACAGAAGTACGAAAATAACCTTACACAAACTTGTCCGTTAGAGTATTAACGGTGCAATTTGACGATGTGAACAAAAAGTTAGTGACTTTTTTTTGCTTTTTCGAAAGCTAGTGACAAAAAATCGCCACTCCACGAGGTGCGGAAATTTGAACAGCCACAACTTTGAGTACCGGAAGGGTTTTGGAGCCCGAGACCAGGCTTTGGAACCGCGTGGAGGAGCTCTACTGCGTCCCAACCGGGAACCCGGTTGGGGCCCTCGGGGAGTCCAGATTCGAACATTTTTGCCCCGATTATGACTTTTCTTATTTCGCTACAAGTAGGCGGGGTAGCTCACGGGTACGATCATACCAGCACTAATACACCGGATCGCTTCAGAACTCCGAAGTTAAGCGTGCTTGGGCGAGAGTAGTACTAAGATGGGTGACCCCTTGGGAAGTCCTCGTGTTGTACCCCCTTCCTCTTTTATCTTTATTTTTATAGTTCTTTTATTCATCGAAACACCACTAACTTTGTCGTTTTTATTTCGCCTCCGATCATTCCGGCAATCTGCACCGTTAAGTGCATTGACGGTTTAAATTTTAAGGGTAAAATTTTCCGATTATCAATAAGTATGGAGGGAGTTGCAGATTTTGTCACCACACTCTTGTCAATTGAAAAAATCGAATAGGAGGTTGAAAAATTGTTGGATAAGCGCGAGAGAGAGTCGCAAGACAGAAGTACGAAAATAACCTTACACAAACTTGTCCGTTAGAGTATTAACGGTGCAATTTGACGATGTGAACAAAAAGTTAGTGACTTTTTTTTGCTTTTTCGAAAGCTAGTGACAAAAAATCGCCACTCCACGAGGTGCGGAAATTTGAACAGCCACAACTTTGCGTACCGGAAGGGTTTTGGAGCCCGAGACCAGGCTTTGGAACCGCGTGGAGGAGCTCTACTGTGTCCCAACCGGGAACCCGATT
This sequence comes from Knoxia roxburghii, assembly GCA_030378225.1. NCBI lineage: Eukaryota > Viridiplantae > Streptophyta > Magnoliopsida > Gentianales > Rubiaceae > Knoxia > Knoxia roxburghii. Next base: position 33,409,978 of record CM059415.1, on the reverse strand, counting down.
GGGGCCCTCGGCAAGCCCAGATTCGAACATTTTTGCCCCGATTATGACTTTTCTTATTTCGCTACAAGTAGGCGGGGTAGCTCACGGGTACGATCATACCAGCACTAATACACCGGATCGCATCAGAATTCCGAAGTTAAGCGTGCATGGGCGAGAGTAATACTAAGATGGGTGACCCCTTGGGAAGTCCTCGTGTTGTACCCCCTTCCTCTTTTATCTTTATTTTTATAGTTCTTTTATTCATCGAAACACCACTAACTTTGTCGTTTTTATTTCGCCTCCGATCATTCCGGCAATCTGCACCGTTAAGTGCATTGACGGTTTAAATTTTAAGGGTAAAATTTTTCGATTATCAATAAGTATAGAGGGAGTTGCAGATTTTGTCACCACACTCTTGTCAATTGAAAAAATTGAATAGGAGGTTGAAAAATTGTTGGATAAGCGCGAGAGAGAGTCGCAAGACAGAAGTACGAAAATAACCTTACACAAACTTGTCCGTTAGAGTATTAACGGTGCAATTTGACGATGTGAACAAAAAGTTAGTGACTTTTTTTTTGCTTTTTCGAAAGCTAGTGACAAAAAATCGCCACTCCACGAGGTGCGGAAATTCGAACAGCCATAACTTTGCGTACCGGAAGGGTTTTGGGGCCCGAGACCAGGCTTTGGAACCGCGTGGAGGAGCTCTACGGCGTCCCAACCAGGGAACCCGGTTGGGGCCCTCGTCGAGTCCAGATTCGAACATTTTTGCCCCATTTATCACTTTTCTTATTTCGCTACAAGTATACTATGCGCGGGGTAGCTCACGGGTACGATCATACCAGCACTAATGCACCGGATCCCATCAGAACTCCGAAGGTAATCGTGCTTGGGCGAGAGTAGTACTAAGATGGGTGACCCCTTGGGAAGTCCTCGTGTTGTACCCCCTTCCTCTTTTATCTTTATTTTTATAGTTCTTTTATTCATCGAGACACCACTAACTTTGTCGTTTTTATTTCGCTTCCGATCATTCCGGCAATCTGCACCGTTAAGTGCATTGACGGTTTAAATTTTAAGGGTGCAATTTTTCGATTATCAATAAGTATAGAGGGAGTTGCAGATTTTGTCACCACACTCTTGTCAATTGAAAAAATCGAATAGGAGGTTGAAAAATTGTTGGATAAGCGCGAGAGAGAGTCGCAAGACAGAAGTACGAAAATAACCTTACACAAACTTGTCCGTTAGAGTATTAACGGTGCAATTTGACGATGTGAACAAAAAGTTAGTAACTTTTTTTTGCTTTTTCGAAAGCTAGTGACAAAAAATCGCCACTCCACTGTTGGAGTAGAATACATAAGCTATGCTTGTATTGTACAGTTTCCCAGTTTAATATATTGATTTGTGTTTCAGTCATATCTTGTTGTGCATTAATCGTCCATTTATATTATGTAAGTAGATGATGAGGTGTCTGGTGCGACACAGTAGATCTCATCATTGGTTGAAAGACATAATATATAAATGAGGTTCGTAACCGAGACAGCTTTGGACAAACTGTCGGTTTAGGTTATTATGTGATTCAGATAATTAGTTTGTCTAAACTAATTGAATCATATAGATATGCCCGGGGCATATTGAACTTGACTCTTAGGAATGATTTGTCTTGTACTGATTTAATAGACAAATCGATCCTTGTATTCTATCTCTAAATCCCTAGAATCGAGCGGGCATGAGGATTAGACATAGTGTACTTTGATATGCCAAAGGGTGAGGTCAATTGTGGCCAATAATCTCGGTAGGTTGGGTGCGCGTGTTTAGTTACTTGGTGTGCTGCTGCTTGTCGAAAGGAAACCATGTACCGGTGCGTCCGGGGTGATGGTGCTCCCGAGATGAGCTCAAAATGTTTATTATACTAAACCCGGCCGGTGGACTTATGTCCGGTATAGTAAAAAAATGTCGAGTGGTACTAGTCTCGGAATATTAAGAAGTTGATGAATTAATTTATCAGTAAACTAATGAATTAACGAGCACTATATCTTTGATTTGGGGAGATTAATGAATATAATTTAATTAAGTTGTTCCGGAAGCAATTCTGGTGTAGGGTGGTAGTGCCATAATTAATCCGTTAGTGGTACGATTAATTATGTACTGGGTTATTGACAAAGGTAGATTTAATTAATTGAGAAATTAATTAATCCTTGTGTCAGTTGGTTGTGAATCATCCCAGGAACTGGTTTGGGATAAGTGAATCCCTGTGTCAGTTGAGAGTGATTCATCCCAGGAACTGGATTGGGATAAGTGAATCCCTGTGACAGTTGGGAGTGTTTCAGTCCAGGAACAGGATTGAAGGAAACAGAATCTGTATCAGTCCAGGAACAGGATTGAAGGAAAACAGAAACCCAGTAGGAAGACCAATCCTAAACCAACTTGGAGTTTCTCTTGTAACTCTATAAATAGACAAGGGATCAGTCATTCAGATTAACACAATAACACAATTAATCCACAGGATTTCTAGAGAGAGAAAATTCTAGAGAGAGAAAACGTTTCTCTCTCCAAGTCGAATTTTCAAGAAAGTGTGCAGCTGGTTTTTGGGTTTCTAGTGGCTGAAATTTTGGCCTTGGTCTATACCAGCTGCGCGTAGCTTTCTCTCTCTGTGGGCGGTGCGTTTATAGTACGTGCCAGGTGCTGCGGGGCTAGAGTTTTCTAGCAGGTGGATTGTGGTGAGTAGCTGATCAATTGACTTCTAGTTCGTTGCCCACACAACGTGAAGTCATAGTCTTGAGGCATACAAGAGAATCACCAAGTGCACGCTTCAAAGGTACTTTTCTAAGATTCTGCTTTAATAGAAATTTTTGTTGCGTGGTAAATCAAGCAAGTACAAACCCAGATCCTACCAAAATCTTTCAATTGGTATCAGAGCCAGGTTTAGGGGGTTCTGTGCTTGTTCGATTTATTACATGGTTTTATTTGCAGGTGGTTTAGAATCCCGACTATTATGGTTATGTTTGTATGGTTTTTAATTAAACTCCGGGACATGTCCGGATTTAATTTTATTATGAATGTTTGTAATAGTATAACCACGTGCTGGAAGCCGTGTAGGATTAGATTAAATATGTAGTAGGATTTTTTCTATGTAATTTCGATTATTTAATTTTCCTAGAATGCCTTGTAATAGGAAAATTGTTTTTTTTGTAATCGAAGGCGTTATGGTGGGCTACTTGGATTCGTGGGTTTTGGGTTATCATGAATTTGAAGAAACCTAGGAAAACCCAGAACGAATTGCAAGAAGACCAAATAGCGTGGAAAAAGCGAAGGAGGAGTTGGCAGCAGGAGGCGACGCCGGCAACGATCGCCGGCAGCAAAAACGCCACCGGCAGCCAAAGGAGGGCAGCAGCAGGCAGCAGCAGCAGCAGCTGCTGCGCGCTGCTGCTGCAGGCGCGCAGGGCCGCGCGCGCAGGCGCCCAGGCCCGCGCGCGCACGGCCCGTGCGGGCCGTGCGGGCGCGCGGGCGCACGGGCGCAGCGCCGCGCGCGCAAGCCCGTGTAGGCCGTGCGCCCGCGCGCGCGTGCGTTAGGCCGCGCGCACGGCCCATGCGCTCTGTGCGCGCAGGCAGCGCGGCCCTCGGGCCGTGCTGCGGCCCGGGCGGCCCGTTCGGGCTGTTCGGGCTGTTTTTGGCCCGTTTTTCCTCCAGTTTTCGTTTTTTGAAATTCAAGACTCTCTCTCCATCGAGTGACGTGACGGGACACGAGATCAAGGCAGAAGATGGAAGCAATTAAAACCATAATAGTCGGGGAATTTATTTTTTCAAATTTATTTCCCGTATTTATTGTTTTAATTTTTATGCTTTATTTTTATGCTGTATTTTAGATGCATGAATTAAAGCATGTCTGGTTTTATGGTTGCATATAACTTAGGTTAGTTAATTGCATGTTAAAACCGGAAAAACCCTCATTTTGGAAATCTAAGTGGGAGCGGGTTGTGTTATATCCCCATGGCCACCATTACGGGTTCATATGCGATGTGGGTGGGCTTGCGCGTTGGCATTAGGGCCTTCCTCCATTCGGATGAGTCCAGCCCCGAGATCGCTAGACTATGAGCTTCTGAGTAAGATGACTAGAGCGAGTTTAACTAGGAGAAATGCGACACCCTCTCCATCTGAGGCGCACTATCCTGAGGTAACAAACTCAGAAGTCATGTAATGGCACACACTTAGTGTACGATCTGCAGTATTCCTCCCGCGAGGTTACGCTGCTTACTTGTACGGCTGAAAGCACCGACTATTAGCTACATTGATCAAAAGATCGTTGGTCAGATATTGTAGTTAATGAACTTGGTTCTTCTCAAACGAATGTGGGTTAGCGTAAACGTCCACACTGCGTGGCTTGCGAGAATCCCGGTGGATGAGATGTTGGTGGATTAATATTATTGTTTTGAGGGAATCAATAATTAATTGAATTTTCATGTTTTCGAAAATTCTAGCATATATAACTGAAGCACTGTTTCTTCACTTTCCAGTTTAAATCGATATGGCATTCAATCCTTTAGCTGCTATTTTGAAAAACAACAATTTAACTGGAACTAATAATGTCGATGGAAGTCGTAACTTAGACATTGTCCTTAGGGCTGAGAGCGCTCCTGTGAGAGATCGTGTCATTAACATGATTAGTAACATCAACAAAGTTGAGGTAGGAGGAGGCGAAATCGTTGGTGAAACCAAAGCCGATATTGTCCTCCAGAGCTTGCCTCAAAGCTATGAGCGGATTCGGTTGAACTACAACATAAGTAAGATGTTGTGGAGTTCATCCGAGCTCTTAGCAGAGTTGATGGCGGCTCAAAGCTATGAGCGGATTCGGTTGAACTACAACATAAGTAAGATGTTGTGGAGTTCATCCGAGCTCTTGGCAGAGTTGATGGTGGCTAAAAGTCTTCTTCAAGAGAAGAAGCAAGCTTTAGTTGCAGTCGAAGCTTTAGAATCTTCTTCTGAGCCTGAGGCTGGAAAGAAGAAGAGAAAGCTCGAGGGAGTAGCTAAAAAGGCACAAATTGTGCCTAAGCCAGATATTGCAAAGAAGAAGTCGAAAGACAAGTGCTTCAAGTGCAATAAGACGGGACATAGGAAAGCGGATTGTCCAAAGCTTATAAGTACGATAAATTATGCCTTAATTACTGAGACATGTTTAGCGACGATTCCCACAGATACTTGGTGTGTGGATTCAGGTGCCACTGACCATGTTTGTAATTCTTTGCAAGGGTTCCAAGTAACCCAGAAGCTTAGAGAAGGCGAATTGGATATCTACTTGGGCGACACTACAAGAGTGTCAGTAGAAGCAGTGGGAGTAGTTAAGTTGAATTTCGAAAATTCTAGCTTAGAGTTAGTTAATTGTCTTTATGTACCGAGTTTTAGAAAGAACTTGATTTTGGTTTCTAAACTCTTGAAGAACGGGTATAAGTTTATTTTTTCTGATGACTGTGTTGTTATTAGAAGAAATGGAAAACTTATTTATTCTGGTTCATTGGCGGACAATTTGTTTGTGGTTAACTCTAACTCCCCTGTTGCGCAAAACATAGAGATAGATAGCTCAGAATCTAACATTAATAAGAGGAAGAAACCTTCTGAAATGAATCAAACCTATCTTTGGCATCTAAGGCTAGGTCATATAAACCTTAGTAGGATTCAGAGGTTGGTCAATGATGGACCTTTGGGTTCATTAGATATTGACAGTTATGCAACCTACGAATCTTGCTTGGAAGGTAAGATGACCAAGAGACCTTTTAAAGCAAAAGGCTATAGAGCTAAAGAAGTATTAGAGTTGATTCATTCTGACTTGTGTGGACCTATAACGGTCCAGGAACGAAGGGGATATGAGTATTTCGTGACATTCACGGATGATTACTCTAGGTACGGATACATTTACCTAATGCACCACAAGTCCGAATGTTTTGGCAAGTTCAAAGAGTTTCGGGCAGATGTGGAGAAGCATCATGGTAAGAGTATCAAGACACTGCGTTCAGATCGTGGTGGGGAGTACCTGTCCCATGAATTTCGAGATTACCTCACTGAGGTAGGAATTCAGTCTCAGTTGTCTGCACCTGGCACGCCACAGCAGAATGGTGTTGCAGAAAGGAGGAACCGAACTCTTATGGAAATGGTTAGATCCATGATGAGCTATAGTGATTTGCCAAGTTCGTTCTGGGGATATGCCTTAGAAACGGCAACGTATATTCTTAATCTTGTACCATCTAAAACCGTGCCTTCTGTTGTAATTGCGTTTAGGCATTTAATTCTAAATTAAATGGCGGAATTCCTAAACGCTAAAGGATTCGGGTCTTACCCTTGACGCGTAATTGGTTGTGCAGCCGCCTGGATCCTTTGGGAAGATTGCGTTCACCACCACAGAACAATTCAAGCGAATTGTCTCTACGTTCTTGCACTGGAGTTCTCTCAGAACCGGTGCTAGCCCCAAAATTTGCCTGTTTTAGAGAAAACCTTTTTCTCTGGGAAGAATAGTTTTTCTTAGTGGAAGAACGTCTCTCCTGAAGTCTGATAGATCGTTAAAAAAAATTTCAAACGTATATTTAAAAACTGAGTCTGTTAAAACTTTTTTAACAGACTCCAGATACTTCTCTGATTTTAGAGAAGTATCTGTTTTAATTAATTATAAATAATAATTAATAATAATTAATTAATTATTTACTGAGTTGGGTTTTACCAACACCATGGATCAACCCATTGATCCATGGATCAGGCTGATGGGTCAAGAACCTTAATTCACAATTAGGTCCCTTGATTTATCAGCTCAACTCAATTCTTCCCAGGTAATTAATTAACTTTTAATTAATACCATAAAACTCTTCAATAATATTTAATTAAACCATTTAATTAAATATTATCTATTTAAGTATAACTCTTATACTTAGAACAGGCAATTTAATTAATTCTGACTCATCGAACTCACTTATGTGCGATCCTGTAGGTCCATTCCAAATTGACAATGAATAAATTAATCTCATTAATTAATCCATAAATCATTAGTGGTCTCTAGCAAGACATAATGACTACACAATTCAGAACAGAGGGTCGAATGATGATTCAACACAACCTTCCGAGTATACTACGTAATGTCCTCTACACAGATATCCAGTTTAGCATAAGGCATGGAACCAATCATCCTTATATAGCTAAACGTTTTACTTGATCTCTTAGTGACACTGAACTTAATCAAGCAAATGATAACCCTTATTATTTCTTGGGCACGGCCATGCACTTCTCAGTTCACTATCAAGCGGCCAAGATATCATCTCTCATTTAAGAGAGACTTGTAGTCCCATCACTTCACCTACATACCTTAGCGTGACTCATAGTGTACCCAATCATACCCGTACTTGGCAACCTGTTACGGTCCCGTTAGGCATATGTCAAAGCACACTCTAATTCACCTAAGACTATGCAGTGATTTCTGGTCTAAGGATCCTCGTACGAGTACTACTCAAAAGAATCACTCATGATCTAACAGTCCATGGAGTGTTTCTTTTGGCGGATCGATTTCATAAAATTCAATATGCACAAGAATATAATTTCATGAAATTAACTCATCAGATAAATAATCAATCAAACGACAAATGTCTTATTTACATAAATAACCCTCAAAGTTTATTTACATAAATAGCCCTCATTAGGGCATATACACCAACAATCTCCCACTTGCCCGTTGAAGGGCTATGTCCTAAACTGTTTAAGACCAAGCTCTATTACATGTCTATCAAATTTTGACTGTGGTAGAGCTTTTGTGAGAGGATCTGCTACATTGTCGTCTGACCCTATTTTGCACACTTTCACATCTCCTCGATCAATGATCTCTCGGATGAGGTGAAACCTTCTGAGTATATGTTTGGTTTTCTGGTGTGACCGAGGCTCCTTAGCTTGTGCGATGGCCCCGTTATTGTCACAGAAAAGTTCTATCGGATCTTGGATACTCGGTATCACTCCGATGTCTGACACGAACTTTCTTAACCAAACAGCTTCCTTTGCAGCATCGGATGCAGCAATGTACTCAGACTCTGTTGTAGAATCGGCTGTTGTATCTTGCTTTGAGCTTTTCCAACTTATTGCACCACCATTCAGACTAAACACGTAGCCTGATTGTGACTTCATGTCATCTTGATCTGTTTGGAAAGCAGCATCAGCGTAACCTTGTACGATGAGCTGTTCTTGTCCTCCATACACTAGCATCAATCCTTTAGTCCTTCGCAAGTACTTTAGGATTGCTTTGACTGCAGTCCAATGATCTGTTCCTGGATCTTGTTGGTATCTGCTAGTCATGCTCAGTGCATGTGCGACATCCGGGCGGGTACATAACATGGCATACATGATAGATCCTATTGCCGAAGCATATGGTACTCTACTCATTGTATCCCTCTCCTCTCTTGTTGAAGGACCTTGGTTCTTCTTCAAGAGAAGGCCATGTCTAAATGGTACCTTACCATTTTTGGAGTTAGACATATTGAACCTCTTCAATATTTTGTCTATGTACCCTTCTTGACTTAGTCCTAGAAGCCTTTTTGACCTATCTCTATAGATCTTGATACCTAGTATCATTTCGGCTTCTCCTAAGTCTTTCATAGAAAATACAGTCCCCAACCATTGTTTGATGTCTTTCATCATGGGAATGTCATTTCCTATGAGTAGGATGTCGTCCACATATAGGACAAGGAAAACTATCTTGCTCCCACTAACCTTCTTGTAAACACAAGGCTCATCTTCGTTCTTTATGAAGCCGTAACCTTTTACTGCCTCGTCAAAACGAAGATTCCAACTCCGAGATGCTTGCTTTAGTCCGTAGATGGACCTCTGAAGCTTGCATACACGATTTGGATGCTCTTGATCGATGTATCCCTCGGGTTGTTTCATATAAACATCCTCGAGTAGGTTTCCATTCAGGAAAGCCGTCTTAACATCCATCTGCCATATCTCATAGTCATAATATGCAGCTATGGCGAGCATAGTCCGAATGGACTTGAGCATCACGACAGGGGAGAAGGTTTCATCATAGTCTATACCATGAGTCTGTCTGAAACCTTTAGCCACTAGTCGTGCCTTGAAGATCCCGCCAGGTTTTAACTTGAAAATCCACTTGCAATCGACAACCTTTGTCTGAACAGGAGGATCAATCAAAGTCCAAACTTTATTGTCCCTCATGGATTGCATTTCAGATTCCATTGCTTGTAGCCATTTATCTGAATCTGGACTTTCTAAAACCTGTTTGTAGTTCACGGGCTCATTAGAGTCCACCAAGATCAAATCTTGATCGTCAGTTACGAGAAATCCGTATCTCTCAGGTTCATGACGAGATCTACTAGACCTTCTAGGTTCTTGTGTTGTTGACTCAGGCTGCTCATCTTCATGAGTTCCCATGTCAACTTCCATCTCAGTTTCTGTAGATCGTTCTACATTCTCTTGTGGTTCTGGAACTTCTCCGAGTTCTATTCTACTCCCACTATCTTTCTTGTAGAGAAAATCTTTCTCTAAGAAAGTGGCTCCCCGAGCAACAAACACTTTGTTCTCAGTTGGATTGTAGAATTGATATCCTTTAGTTTCCTTAGGATATCCCACAAACAGGCATTTGTCAGTTTTAGGTTCAAGCTTACTACTTTGTAAACGCTTTACATGAGCTTGACAACCCCAAACTCGTAGATATGACATATAGGGTTTTTGACCCGTCCACATCTCATATGGAGTCTTATCTACTGCCTTAGATGGAATACGATTTAGTAAGTAGGCAGCTGAAAGGAGGGCATAACCCCAAAAGGACATAGGGAGAGTCACTTGGCCCATCATAGATCGAACCATATCTAATAAGGTCCGATTCCTCCTCTCGGATACACCATTCCATTGAGGTGTTCCTGGCGGAGTCAGCTGTGAAACAATTCCACACTGTTTTAGATAGCCATCGAACTCATCATTAAGGTATTCACCTCCCCGATCGGAGCGAATAGCCTTAATCCTTCTATTTAACTGATTTTCTACTTCATTTTTAAACTCTTTGAACTTTTCAAAAGTTTCACTTTTATACCTCATTACGTAGACATAACCATATCTACTATAGTCATCGGTAAAAGTCACGAAGTATTCAAATCCACCTCTGGCTTGTGTGCTCATCGGTCCACATACATCTGTATGTACTAGTGCCAATAGCTCACTAGTCCTCTCGCCTTTCTTGCTGAAAGGACTCTTCGTCATTTTGCCTTGCAAACAGGGTTCACATGTGTCATATGATTCAAAATCAAATGAACCAAGCACTCCATCCTTATGAAGTCTTTGAACTCGCTTCTCATTTGCATGGCCTAGACGACAGTGCCATAGATATGTTGGACTTAAATCAGATTGAATTAATTTGGCTTTCTTTTCAATGTTATATACCGGTTTCTCTTGGGTCAAATCCAAGATATATAGGCCATTGCACAAATTTGCAACTCCATATAAAACATCTTTTTGATATAAAGACAACGATTTATTACCAATAATAAAACGAAATCCTTTAATATCCAAACAAGAGATTGAAATAATATTCCTACTCATAGTAGGTACATAATAACAATTCTCTAAAACAATGTTTAAACCGGAAGGCAAAGACAAAATGTAATCTCCAACTTCAACGGCTGCAACTCTTGCCCCGTTGCCTACTCGGAGATCTACTTCGCCTTTCTTTGTCATCCTTCTATTGCTCAGTCCCTGCACATCAGTACAAATGTGAGCCCCACAACCGGTATCTAATACCCATGAGGTGGACATAGAAAGATTAATCTCAATAACAAAGATACCTGAAGCCGAAGGATTCTGTTTCTTCTCTTCAAGAAACAGCTTGCAGTTTCTTCTCCAATGCCCCTTCTGATTGCAATGGAAACATACTGCGTCCTTCTGAGCATTTTTCTTAGCAGGAGGAGTTTGAGGCTGAGCCTTAGGAGCAGTCTTACTGCGAGGCTTCTTGTTTTCAGCAACTTTTGCCTTGCCTTTAAACTTTCTCTTGTTGCCCTTACCCTTTTCCACAACAAGTACTGGCGTTGCCTTCCGAAGGGTTTGCTCAGTATTTTTAAGCATTCCATGGAGCTCAGGAATTGTCCTCTCCATGTTATGCATGTTGTAGTTCACCACAAAGTCATTGTAATCATCAGGCAGTGAAGCCAAGATGATGTCAATGGCTAACTCTCTAGAAAGAGGTGCATTTAATCTCTCTAGGGTATCGATATACCCCTTCATCTTGATCAAATGCGTGCTTACTGACGAACCCTTCGCCATCTTGCACGAGATCAATGCTTTTATCGTAACGAACCTTTCGTTACGGGCTTGTTCACGGAACATTTCCGTTAGTGACACATAAATTTGGAACGCTTCCGAATTCATGAATTGTTTCTGAAGCTCGCCTGACATAGTCGCGAGCATCAGACATGTCACGTCATCGGAATCGCTTTTCAGCTTTTCCCATGCTCGTTGAACCGCAGCCGTAGCATTTACTGGTGGTTCAGGTAAAGCAGCGTCTAAGATATTAAGCTTCCTTTCTTGTTTGAGAACGATTCTCAAGTTTCTTTCCCAATCTAAGAAGTTCGGACCAACAAGTTTTTCTTTGTCCAAAATACTTCTTAGAGTGAGATTAGATGTATTAGTGCTAGTAGATGCCATTTCTACAAAAGAAAATGCAAAATATTAGAATGAGTTTTTAAAATATTTTCCACAATAGCCAAAATTGAAATCCCAAACAATTTTGTGTTGGTGCTAGATTGTGGGCCGAAAATCCACAAAGAATCAACCCCAGTCTTGCTTTGGCAAGTATCGTAGGGATTGGGCTCTTTTGGTAGGCAACGTTCAAATCACATCCCTATGTAATTTAACGATTTCCAATTGCATCACTATGCAACTTTTCGGTGATAGGATGAACATTCCAAATGTTTGACACCATCCTATCTTTGCAAAATTAATCCCTAGTCAACTTATCGGGTCAAGCTAGGATTAATTTTCCCAAGTTAAACCATCCCTCAAGGCATCACATCAATAGACACCCACACAGTTTTTCCATAACAAGTGGTAGTGATAAAGTCGGGCATCTAATACCCAAACAGTTTTTCCACTCATTAATGGTAGTGATAAAGTTGGGCACTATTATGTGACAACCCGCCGCACGAAGAAAACCTGAGGCCCTTGGGCTCTCCAAGTCCACCAGACGTTCAACGCTCAAGCGGGCCCCCAAGTATGGAAGCAAAATCAACTCGGGTTTTTGGGATTTTAGTTTGATCGGCTTAACATGCATTGTCGTTTTCATTCATTCACAAAACATAAAATTGCGAAAATGCGATGAATTGGGCTCTAATCTATTACAGGGCCTTTTAACAAAAAAACTTCTTTTTGGGCCTTCATTTTGGGCTTCCGTTCCTGAGCTCCACCATGGACTCCTTTGGAACCTCCTTTTTGGGCCTAACTATTACATAATTATTTAATAGGCACGCAGGCCCAATATTAAAATGGCTCGCAGGCCCAAAAATTTAAATAATAAATTTTAAGCCCAATTCATGCATAGAAAAACACACAATTGCATATGCTTCATACAAGCCAATTTTATTAGGCCGAATCATTTAATTAGGGATTGTGTAACTCTTACACTATTAAAATTGATCGTGTCATGATCAATTTTAATCAATCCCATGTTCATTCATTTTAATCGAATGATGCATGAACATACTAGCATAATTATGATGCTTCACATAAAATTTAAACAATTTAAATTTAAGCATCATAAATAAACTAAAATAAATAAATAACAATTAATTAATCTAATTAATTATTTATTTATTTATCTTTTCTAATTATCCTAATCTAATTAAGATAATTTATTTCAAAATTTGAACTTATAGGATAAAATTCTAAATTAATCCTATCTTTATCTAATAAGATTATTTAATAAAAATCTTATTAAATAAAATTCAGAAAATTTTTAAAATTTTAATTTTCTGAAACTCTTGGGGTCATTTCGTAAATAACCAAAATTCTGGGCTTAGGGTTTAAGGGAAACAAAACTGCTGGGGCTGGTTTGTAATTTTTAAAACGTTTAAATTTTTTCAGCTAGGGTTGGCTTGCGAAGGGGCATTTCCGAGATTAGAGAGTGCGGCGGGGGCAATTTAGTCATTTCACCCAATTAGGGCACCAGCCCCCCCGCCGCCTCCTTCTTCTTCCCCGGTGACCTGCGATCGGATTTCAGCGGCTTCCTCGAATCCCGGCGACATTCGCCGTTCATCTCATCCGGCACCGATCGTCGTCTCTCCGTCGTTTCAATCGTTCGGCGACCAGAACATTTCCGGCCCCAATGGCGATTGAGCAGCCGCTAACCCATCGACCGCTTCAATGAACGGCGACATGGATTCCGGCGACGCGGACGACCCAACACCCTGCGGAGATAAAAAAATAACCAGCAACAACAACCAGCAAGTAGTTTATTCGAAAGCAAGCTTCCCGACTAGTTTCGAAACAAAACCAAAAACAGAAATCGGCGGATATTTCCGGCGAACGGTTTTCAAAAACAACAGCCCAATCAATTGCAAATCAAAACGTTTTTGACACCCAATCAACATAAAATCGTTCCCCATTAATAAACGAACAAAACCCATGGAAAAATCAGGCCAAAAAAAAACAATTTTTAGCAATATTCGTTTTTCCGGCGAACTTCCGGCCGGCCGGAAAATTTTCCGGCGAAGGTTTCCCAGAATCCGGCGATCTCAAAGCAGCAACCTTTTTTTTTCTTTAAAACCGTTTTCAAGGAAAAAAAACTTATACTCAATTTTCTTAACTCTTTTGTTTTAATTAAACCATTTTTAATTAAAACAAAATTAACCTATGGCTCTGATACCACTGTTGTAATTGCGTTTAGGCATTTAATTCTAAATTAAATGGCGGAATTCCTAAACGCTAAAGGATTCGGGTCTTACCCTTGACGCGTAATTGGTTGTGCAGCCGCCTGGATCCTTTGGGAAGATTGCGTTCACCACCACAGAACAATTCAAGCGAATTGTCTCTACGTTCTTGCACTGGAGTTCTCTCAGAACCGGTGCTAGCCCCAAAATTTGCCTGTTTTAGAGAAAACCTTTTTCTCTGGGAAGAATAGTTTTTCTTAGTGGAAGAACGTCTCTCCTGAAGTCTGATAGATCGTTAAAAAAAATTTCAAACGTATATTTAAAAACTGAGTCTGTTAAAACTTTTTTAACAGACTCCAGATACTTCTCTGATTTTAGAGAAGTATCTGTTTTAATTAATTATAAATAATAATTAATAATAATTAATTAATTATTTACTGAGTTGGGTTTTACCAACACCATGGATCAACCCATTGATCCATGGATCAGGCTGATGGGTCAAGAACCTTAATTCACAATTAGGTCCCTTGATTTATCAGCTCAACTCAATTCTTCCCAGGTAATTAATTAACTTTTAATTAATACCATAAAACTCTTCAATAATATTTAATTAAACCATTTAATTAAATATTATCTATTTAAGTATAACTCTTATACTTAGAACAGGCAATTTAATTAATTCTGACTCATCGAACTCACTTATGTGCGATCCTGTAGGTCCATTCCAAATTGACAATGAATAAATTAATCTCATTAATTAATCCATAAATCATTAGTGGTCTCTAGCAAGACATAATGACTACACAATTCAGAACAGAGGGTCGAATGATGATTCAACACAACCTTCCGAGTATACTACGTAATGTCCTCTACACAGATATCCAGTTTAGCATAAGGCATGGAACCAATCATCCTTATATAGCTAAACGTTTTACTTGATCTCTTAGTGACACTGAACTTAATCAAGCAAATGATAACCCTTATTATTTCTTGGGCACGGCCATGCACTTCTCAGTTCACTATCAAGCGGCCAAGATATCATCTCTCATTTAAGAGAGACTTGTAGTCCCATCACTTCACCTACATACCTTAGCGTGACTCATAGTGTACCCAATCATACCCGTACTTGGCAACCTGTTACGGTCCCGTTAGGCATATGTCAAAGCACACTCTAATTCACCTAAGACTATGCAGTGATTTCTGGTCTAAGGATCCTCGTACGAGTACTACTCAAAAGAATCACTCATGATCTAACAGTCCATGGAGTGTTTCTTTTGGCGGATCGATTTCATAAAATTCAATATGCACAAGAATATAATTTCATGAAATTAACTCATCAGATAAATAATCAATCAAACGACAAATGTCTTATTTACATAAATAACCCTCAAAGTTTATTTACATAAATAGCCCTCATTAGGGCATATACACCAACACCTTCAACCCCAGTAGAGTTGTGGAACGGGCGGAAGCCCAGTCTAAGACATCTCAGAATTTGGGGCTGCCCAGCACATGTGCTTAAGGCATATACGGCTAAGTTAGATGCAAGAACAGAATTAATGTTGTTTGTAGGATATCCTAGGGGAACGAAAGGTGGTCTATTCTATAGTCCTAAAGATCAGAAGGTGGTGGTAAGTACCAACGCTAGATTTTTAGAAGAGGACTATGTCTTAGACCACAAGCCCAAGAGTAAGATAGTACTAGAAGAGCTTAGACAACAAACTACTAATCCTGATGCACCAGCGCAAGTAAATACTCCACACACTGCACATGAAATCACAGATGATGCGCCCACACAGGCGGTGCCTCGTCGTAGTGGGAGGGTTGTGAGACAGCCAGACAGGTTCATTGGCATGGGAGAGGCTTCAGACCTGGTCCCAGGTGTGCCTGAACCTGACCCAGTTAACTATAATGAGGCGCTTCGAGATAAAGATGCAGAATCTTGGCGTAAGGCAATGATATCCGAGATGGGGTCAATGGACCACAATCAAGTCTGGGAGCTTGTGGACCTGCCTAATGGGTTTAAGCCCATTGGATGAAAGTGGGTCTACAAACGTAAGAGAGGACCGGACGGAAAGGTGGAAACCTTTAAAGCTAGGCTGGTGGCGAAGGGGTATACTCAGAAAGGGGGAATCGACTATGAGGAAACCTTCTCCCCGGTAGCCATGCTTAAGTCGATCCGGATTCTCTTGGCCATAGCTGCTCATATGGATTATGAGATTTGGCAGATGGATGTCAAGACAGCTTTCCTAAACGGAAGTCTTGAAGAAACCATCTTCATGCAGCAACCAGAGGGATTCATTGAAAAAGGCCAAGAGCATAAGGTTTGCAGGCTTAAGAGGTCTATTTATGGACTTAAGCAGGCATCCAGATCTTGGAACATCCAGTTTGATGAGGTAATCTAGTCCTTTGGATTTACTCAGTGTCTGGATGAGCAATGTGTATATCGCAGACGTGATGGAAACTCAGTGGTGTTTCTTATGCTTTACGTAGATGACATTCTATTGATTGGCAACAACAAGAAAGTGTTATCAGACGTAAAGGCATGGCTGTCCAAGCAATTTGATATGAAGGACTTAGGGGAAGCGGCACATATCCTTGGGATCAAGATTATTCGAGATCGTAGGAAACGTTCACTAATGCTCTCCCAAGCTTCATACATAGACACAATTCTAGCCCGTTTTAACATGCAGAACTCCAAGAAAGGTTTTCTACCTTTCAGGCACGGAGTGTTTCTATCTAAGGAGCAGTCTCCTAAGACTGTTTAGGAGATAGAGACCATGAGGACAGTTCCATATGCTTCGGCAGTAGGAAGTCTCATGTATGCCATGTTGTGTACGAGGCCTGATATCTGTTATGCCGTTGGCATGGTGAGCAGATATCAGAGTAACCCCGGGAAAGCTCATTGGGAAGCAGTAAAATGCATTCTCAGGTATTTGCGCAGAACGAGGGACCAAGTTCTGGTCTATCAGGCGTTTGAGCTGGTACCCCGAGATTACACAGATTCAGATTTCCAAGGTGACAGGGACAAGAGCAAGTCTACCTTAGGGTATGTGTTTACTCTAGGAGGTGGAGCCATAGTTTGGCAGAGTGTCAAGCAGAAATGCGTGGCTTACTCTACCATAGAGGCTGAGTACGTTGCCGCATTAGAGGCAGCGAAAGAAGCAGTATGGCTCAAGAACTTCCTAGTGGACTTAGATGTGATTCCTGGTTTGCAAAAGTCTATCACGGTTAATTGTGATGACAACGGTGCAGTAGCAAACTCGAAGGAACCACGAGCCCACAAGGCGAGTAAACATATACAGCGCAAGTACCACCTGATACGAGACATCGTAAAGAGGGTAGACATGGTCATGGCTAAGATAGCATCAGAGGATAACCTTGCAGATCCGTTCACGAAAACATTGACTTCTAAAGTCTTTGAGGCTCACGTGAAGGGCAAGGGGATCAGATGCTTAGGAGAGCCTTGACAGTTTTTCTAGATAGATAGCAACAGATTGGGTAGGATTGTATGTAGTTGTATACTTAAAGCACAGCTTAAGTATTAGTGGGAGATTGTTGGAGTAGAATACATAAGCTATGCTTGTATTGTACAGTTTCCCAGTTTAATATATCGATTTGTGTTTCAGTCATATCTTGTTGTGCATTAATCGTCCATTATATTATGTAAGTAGATGATGAGGTGTCTGGTGCGACACAGTAGATCTCATCATTGGTTGAAAGACATAATATATAAATGAGGTTCGTAACCGAGACAGCTTTGGACAAACTGTCGGTTTAGGTTATTATGTGATTCAGATAATTAGTTTGTCTAAACTAATTGAATCATATAGATATGCCCGGGGCATATTGAACTTGACTCTTAGGAATGATTTGTCTTGTACTGATTTAATAGACAAATCGATCCTTGTATTCTATCTCTAAATCCCTAGACTCGAGCGGGCATGAGGATTAGACATAGTGTACTTTGATCTGCCAAAGGGTGAGGTCAATTGTGGCCAATAGTCTCGGTAGGTTGGGTGCGCTTGTTTAGTTACTTGGTGTGCTGCTGCTTGTCGAAAGGAAACCATATACTGGTGCGTCCGGGGTGATGGTGCTCCCGAGATGAGCTCGAAATGTTTATTATACTAAACCCGGCCGGTGGACTTATGTCCGGTATAGTAAAAATGTCGAGTGTTACTAGTCTCGGAATATTCAGAAGTTGATGAATTAATTTATCAGTAAATTAATGAATTAACGAGCACTATATCTTTGATGTGGGGAGATTTTGAATATAATTTAATTAAGTTGTTCCGGAAGCAATTCTGGTGTAGGGTGGTAGTGCCATAATTAATCCGTTAGTGGTACGATTAATTATGTACTGGGTTAATGACAAAGGTAGATTTAATTAATTTAGAAATTAATTAATCCTTGTGTCAGTTGGTTGTGAATCATCCCAGGAACTAGTTTGGGATAAGTGAATCCCTGTGTCAGTTGGGAGTGATTCATCCCAGGAACTGGATTGGGATAAGTGAATCCCTGTGACAGTTGGGAGTGTATCAGTCCAGGAATAGGATTGAAGGAAACAGAATCTGTATCAGTCCAGAAATAGGATTGAAGGAAAATAGAAACCCAGTAGGAAGACCAATCCTAAACCAACTTGGAGTCTCTCTTGTAACTCTATAAATAGACAAGGGATCAGTCATTCAGAATACAACAATAACACAATTAATCCACAGGATTTCTAGAGAGAGAGAAAATTCTAGAGAGAGAAAACGTTTCTCTCTCCAAGTCAAATTTTCAAGAAAGTGTGCAGCTGGTTTTTGGGTTTCTAGTGGCTAAAATTTTGGCCTTGGTCTATGCCAGCTGCGCGTAGCTTTCTCTCTCTGCGGGCGGTGCGTTTATAGTACGTGCCAGGTGCTGCGGGGCTAGAGTTTTCTAACATGTGGATTGTGGTGAGTAGCTGATCAATTGACTTCTAGTTCGTTGCCCACACAACGTGAAGTCATAGTCTTGAGGCATACAAGAGAATCACCAAGTGCACGCTTCAAAGGTATTTTTCTAAGATTCCGCTTTAATAGAAATTTTTGTTGCGTGGTAAATCAAGCAAGTGCAAACCCAGATCCTACCAAAATCTTTCACTTCCCCTTTTATTTTTATTTTTATCGTTCTTTTATTCATCGAGTGAATTATAAATTTCGTCATCAAACTTTTTGCGAACTTCGGGTTTTGGTCGCTAACTTCTCAAAACTAAAGAGACACCACTAACTTTGTCGTTTTTATTTCGCTTCCGGTCATTCCGACAATCTGCACCGTTAAGTGCATTGACGGTTTAAATTTTAAGGGTAAAATTTTCCGATTATCAATAAGTATAGAGGGAGTTGTAGATTTTGTCACCACACTCTTGTCAATTGAAAAAATCGAATAGGAGGTTGAAAAATTGTTGGATAAGCGCGAGAGAGAGTCGCAAGACAGAAGTACAAAAATAACCTTACACAAACTTGTCCGTTAGAGTATTAACGGTGCAATTTGACGATGTGAACAAAAAGTTAGTGACTTTTTTTGCTTTTTCGAAAGCTAGTGACAAAAAATCGCCACTCCACGAGGTGCGGAAACTCGAGCAGCCATTACTTTGCGTATCGGAAGGGTTTTGGGGCCCGAGACCAGGCTTTGGAACCGCGTGGGGGAGCTTTACGGCGTCCCAACCAGGGAACCCGGTTGGGGACCTCATCGAGTCCAGATTCGAATATTTTCGCCCCGTTTATCACTTTTCTTATTTCGCTACAAGTAGACTATGCGCGGGGTAGCTCACGGGTACGATCATACCAGCACTAACGCACCGGATCCCATCAGAACTCTGAAGTTAAGCGTGCTTGGGCGAGAGTAGTACTACCTTCCTCTTTTATCTTTATTTTTATAGTTCTTTTATTCATCGGGACACCACTAACTTTGTCATTTTTATTTCGCTTTCGATCATTCCGACAATTTGCACCGTTAAGTGCATTGACGGTTTAAATTTTAAGGGTAAAATTTTCCGATTATCAATAAGTATAGAGGGAGTTGTAGATTTTGTCACCACACTCTTGTCAATTGAAAAAATCAAATAGGAGGTTGAAAAATTGTTGGATAAGCGCGAGAGAGAGTCGCAAGACAGAAGTACGAAAATAACCTTACACAAACTTGTCCGTTAGAGTATTAACGGTGCAATTTAACGATGTGAACAAAAAGTTAGTGACTTTTTTTTGCTTTTTCGAAAGCTAGTGACAAAAAATCGCCACTCCACGAGGTGCGGAAATTCGAACAGCCACAACTTTGCGTACCGGAAGGGTTTTGGAGCCCGAGACCAGGCTTTGGAACCGCGTGGAGGAGCTCTACTGCGTCCCAACCGGGAACCCGGTTGGGGCCCTCGGCGAGTCCAGATTCGAACATTTTCGCCCCGATTATGACTTTTCTTATTTCGCTACAAGTAGGCGGGGTAGCTCACGGGTACGATCATACCAGCACTAATACACCGGATCGCATCAGAACTCCGAAGTTAAGCGTGCTTGGGAGAGAGTAGTACTAAGATGGGTGACCCCTAGGGAAGTCCTCGTGTTGTACCCCCTTCCTCTTTTATCTTTATTTTTATAGTTCTTTTATTCATCGAAACACCACTAACTTTGTCGTTTTTATTTCGCTTTCGATCATTCCGGCAATTTGCACCGTTAAGTGCATTGACGGTTTAAATTTTAAGGGTAAAATTTTTCGATTATCAATAAGTATAGAGGGAGTTGTAGATTTTGTCACCACACTATTGTCAATTGAAAAAATCGAATAGGAGGTTGAAAAATTGTTGGATAAGCGCGAGAGAGAGTCGCAAGACAGAAGTACGAAAATAACCTTACACAAACTTGTCCGTTAGAGTATTAACGGTGCAATTTGACGATGAGAACAAAAAGTTAGTGACTTTTTTTGCTTTTTCAAAAGCTAGTGACAACAAATCGCCACTCCACGAGGTGCGGAAATTCGAACAGCCATAACTTTGCGTACCGGAAGGGTTTTGGGGCCCGAGACCAGGCTTTGGAACCGCGTGGAGGAGCTCTACAGCGTCCCAACCGGGAACCCGGTTGGGGCCCTCGGCGAGTCCAGATTCGAACATTTTTGCCCCGTTAATGACTTTTCTTATTTCGCTACAAGTAGGCTATGCGCGGGTTAGCTCACGGGTACGATCGTACCAGCACTAATACACCGGATCCCATCAGAACTCCGAAGTTAAGCTGCTTGGGCGAGAGTAGTACTAAGATGGGTGACCCCTTGGGAAGTCCTCGTGTTGTACCCCCTTCCCCTTTTATTTTTATTTTTATCGTTCTTTTATTCATCGAGTGAATTATAAATTTCGTCATCAAACTTTTTGCGAACTTCGGGTTTTGGTCGCTAACTTATCAAAACTAAAGAGACACCACTAACTTTGTCGTTTTTATTTCGCTTCCGGTCATTCCGGCAATCTGCACCGTTAAGTGCATTGACGGTTTAAATTTTAAGGGTAAAATTTTCCGATTATCAATAAGTATAGAGGGAGTTGTAGATTTTGTCACCACACTCTTGTCAATTGAAAAAATCGAATAGGAGGTTGAAAAATTGTTGGATAAGCGCAAGAGAGAGTCGCAAGACAGAAGTACGAAAATAACCTTACACAAACTTGTCCGTTAGAGTATTAACGGTGCAATTTGACGATGTGAACAAAAAGTTAGTGACTTTTTTTGCTTTTTCGAAAGCTAGTGACAAAAAATCGCCACTCCACGAGGTGCGGAAACTCGAACAGCCATTACTTTGCGTATCGGAAGGGTTTTTGGGGCCCGAGACCAGGCTTTGGAACCGCGTGGAGGAGCTTTACGGCGTCCCAACCTGGGGTTGGGGACCTCGTCGAGTCCAGATTCGAACATTTTTGCCCCGCTTATCACTTTTCTTATTTCGCTACAAGTAGACTATGCGCTGGGTAGCTCACGGGTACGATCATACCAGCACTAACGCACCGGATCCCATCAGAACTCTGAAGTTAAGCGTGCTTGGGCGAGAGTAGTACTACCTTCCTCTTTTATCTTTATTTTTATAGTTCTTTTATTCATCGGGACACCACTAACTTTGTCGTTTTTATTTCGCTTTCGATCATTCCGGTAATTTGCACCGTTAAGTGCATTGACGGTTTAAATTTTAAGGGTAAAATTTTCCGATTATCAATAAGTATAGAGGGAGTTGTAGATTTTGTCACAACACTCTTGTCAATTGAAAAAATCGAATAGGAGGTTGAAAAATTGTTGGATAAGCGCGAGAGAGAGTCGCAAGACAGAAGTACGAAAATAACCTTACACAAACTTGTCCGTTAGTGTATTAACGGTGCAATTTGACGATGTGAACAAAAAGTTAGTGACTTTTTTTGCTTTTTCGAAAGCTAGTGACAAAAAGTCGCCACTCCACGAGGTGCGAAAATTCGAACAACCATAACTTTGCGTACCGGAAGGGTTTTGGGGCCCGAGACTAGGCTTTGGAACCGCGTGGAGGAGCTCTACGGCGTCCCAACCAGGGAACCCAGTTGGGGCCCTCGTCGAGTCCAGATTCAAACATTTTCGCCCCGTTTATCACTTTTCTTATTTCGCTACAAGTAGACTATGCGCGGGGTAGCTCACGGGTACGATCATACCAGCACTAACGCACCGGATCTCATCTGAACTCTGAAGTTAAGCGTGCTTGGGCTAGAGTAGTACTACCTTCCTCTTTTATCTTTATTTTTATAGTTCTTTTATTCATCGGGACACCACTAACTTTGTCGTTTTTATTTTGCTTTCGATCAGTCCGGTAATTTGCACCGTTAAGTGCATTGACGGTTTAAATTTTAAGGGTACAATTTTTCGATTATCAATAAGTATAGAGGGAGTTGCAGATTTTGTCACCACACTCTTGTCAATTGAAAAAATCGAATAGGAGGTTGAAAAATTGTTGGATAAGCGCAAGAGAGAGTCGCAAGACAGAAGTACGAAAATAACCTTACACAAACTTGTCCGTTAGAGTATTAACGGTGCAATTTGACGATGTGAACAAAAAGTTAGTGACTTTTTTTGCTTTTTCGAAAGCTAGTGACAAAAAATCGCCACTCCACGAGGTGCGGAAACTCGAACAGCCATTACTTTGCGTATCGGAAGGGTTTTTGGGGCCCGAGACCAGGCTTTGGAACCGCGTGGAGGAGCTTTACGGCGTCCCAACCTGGGGTTGGGGACCTCGTCGAGTCCAGATTCGAACATTTTTGCCCCGCTTATCACTTTTCTTATTTCGCTACAAGTAGACTATGCGCTGGGTAGCTCACGGGTACGATCATACCAGCACTAACGCACCGGATCCCATCAGAACTCTGAAGTTAAGCGTGCTTGGGCGAGAGTAGTACTACCTTCCTCTTTTATCTTTATTTTTATAGTTCTTTTATTCATCGGGACACCACTAACTTTGTCGTTTTTATTTCGCTTTCGATCATTCCGGTAATTTGCACCGTTAAGTGCATTGACGGTTTAAATTTTAAGGGTAAAATTTTCCGATTATCAATAAGTATAGAGGGAGTTGTAGATTTTGTCACAACACTCTTGTCAATTGAAAAAATCGAATAGGAGGTTGAAAAATTGTTGGATAAGCGCGAGAGAGAGTCGCAAGACAGAAGTACGAAAATAACCTTACACAAACTTGTCCGTTAGTGTATTAACGGTGCAATTTGACGATGTGAACAAAAAGTTAGTGACTTTTTTTGCTTTTTCGAAAGCTAGTGACAAAAAGTCGCCACTCCACGAGGTGCGAAAATTCGAACAACCATAACTTTGCGTACCGGAAGGGTTTTGGGGCCCGAGACTAGGCTTTGGAACCGCGTGGAGGAGCTCTACGGCGTCCCAACCAGGGAACCCAGTTGGGGCCCTCGTCGAGTCCAGATTCAAACATTTTCGCCCCGTTTATCACTTTTCTTATTTCGCTACAAGTAGACTATGCGCGGGGTAGCTCACGGGTACGATCATACCAGCACTAACGCACCGGATCTCATCTGAACTCTGAAGTTAAGCGTGCTTGGGCTAGAGTAGTACTACCTTCCTCTTTTATCTTTATTTTTATAGTTCTTTTATTCATCGGGACACCACTAACTTTGTCGTTTTTATTTTGCTTTCGATCAGTCCGGTAATTTGCACCGTTAAGTGCATTGACGGTTTAAATTTTAAGGGTAAAATTTTCCGATTATCAATAAGTATAGAGGGAGTTGTAGATTTTGTCACCACACTCTTGTCAATTGAAAAAATCGAATAGGAGGTTGAAAAATTGTTGGATAAGCGCGAGAGAGAGTCGCAAGACAGAAGTACGAAAATAACCTTACACAAACTTGTCCGTTAGAGTATTAACGGTGCAATTTGACGATGTGAACAAAAAGTTAGTGACTTTTTTTGCTTTTTCGAAAGCTAGTGACAAAAAGTCGCCACTCCACGAGGTGCGAAAATTCGAACAACCATAACTTTGCGTACCGGAAGGGTTTTGGGGCCCGAGACTAGGCTTTGGAACCGCGTGGAGGAGCTCTACGGCGTCCCAACCAGAGAACCCAGTTGGGGCCCTTGTCGAGTCCAGATTCAAACATTTTCGCCCCGTTTATCACTTTTCTTATATCGCTACAAGTAGACTATGCGCGGGGTAGCTCACGGGTACGATCATACCAGCACTAACGCACCGGATCCCATCAGAACTCTGAAGTTAAGCGTGCTTGGGCGAGAGTAGTACTAAGATGGGTGACCCCTAGGGAAGTCCTCGTGTTGTACCCCCTTCCTCTTTTATCTTTATTTTTATAGTTCTTTTATTCATCGAAACACCACTAACTTTGTCGTTTTTATTTCGCTTCCGGTCATTCCGACAATCTGCACCGTTAAGTGCATTGACGGTTTAAATTTTAAGGGTAAAATTTTCCGATTATCAATAAGTATAGAGGGAGTTGTAGATTTTGTCACCACACTCTTGTCAATTGAAAAAATCGAATAGGAGGTTGAAAAATTGTTGGATAAGCGCGAGAGAGAGTCGCAAGACAGAAGTACAAAAATAACCTTACACAAACTTGTCCGTTAGAGTATTAACGGTGCAATTTGACGATGTGAACAAAAAGTTAGTGACTTTTTTTGCTTTTTCGAAAGCTAGTGACAAAAAATCGCCACTCCACGAGGTGCGGAAACTCGATCAGCCATTACTTTGCGTATCGGAAGGGTTTTGGGGCCCGAGACCAGGCTTTGGAACCGCGTGGGGGAGCTTTACGGCGTCCCAACCAGGGAACCCGGTTGGGGACCTCATCGAGTCCAGATTCGAATATTTTCGCCCCGTTTATCACTTTTCTTATTTCGCTACAAGTAGACTATGCGCGGGGTAGCTCACGGGTACGATCATACCAGCACTAACGCACCGGATCCCATCAGAACTCTGAAGTTAAGCGTGCTTGGGCGAGAGTAGTACTACCTTCCTCTTTTATCTTTATTTTTATAGTTCTTTTATTCATCGGGACACCACTAACTTTGTCATTTTTATTTCGCTTTCGATCATTCCGACAATTTGCACCGTTAAGTGCATTGACGGTTTAAATTTTAAGGGTAAAATTTTCCGATTATCAATAAGTATAGAGGGAGTTGTAGATTTTGTCACCACACTCTTGTCAATTGAAAAAATCAAATAGGAGGTTGAAAAATTGTTGGATAAGCGCGAGAGAGAGTCGCAAGACAGAAGTACGAAAATAACCTTACACAAACTTGTCCGTTAGAGTATTAACGGTGCAATTTAACGATGTGAACAAAAAGTTAGTGACTTTTTTTTGCTTTTTCGAAAGCTAGTGACAAAAAATCGCCACTCCACGAGGTGCGGAAATTCGAACAGCCACAACTTTGCGTACCGGAAGGGTTTTGGAGCCCGAGACCAGGCTTTGGAACCGCGTGGAGGAGCTCTACTGCGTCCCAACCGGGAACCCGGTTGGGGCCCTCGGCGAGTCCAGATTCGAACATTTTCGCCCCGATTATGACTTTTCTTATTTCGCTACAAGTAGGCGGGGTAGCTCACGGGTACGATCATACCAGCACTAATACACCGGATCGCATCAGAACTCCGAAGTTAAGCGTGCTTGGGAGAGAGTAGTACTAAGATGGGTGACCCCTAGGGAAGTCCTCGTGTTGTACCCCCTTCCTCTTTTATCTTTATTTTTATAGTTCTTTTATTCATCGAAACACCACTAACTTTGTCGTTTTTATTTCGCTTTCGATCATTCCGGCAATTTGCACCGTTAAGTGCATTGACGGTTTAAATTTTAAGGGTAAAATTTTTCGATTATCAATAAGTATAGAGGGAGTTGTAGATTTTGTCACCACACTATTGTCAATTGAAAAAATCGAATAGGAGGTTGAAAAATTGTTGGATAAGCGCGAGAGAGAGTCGCAAGACAGAAGTACGAAAATAACCTTACACAAACTTGTCCGTTAGAGTATTAACGGTGCAATTTGACGATGTGAACAAAAAGTTAGTGACTTTTTTTGCTTTTTCAAAAGCTAGTGACAACAAATCGCCACTCCACGAGGTGCGGAAATTCGAACAGCCATAACTTTGCGTACCGGAAGGGTTTTGGGGCCCGAGACCAGGCTTTGGAACCGCGTGGAGGAGCTCTACAGCGTCCCAACCGGGAACCCGGTTGGGGCCCTCGGCGAGTCCAGATTCGAACATTTTTGCCCCGTTAATGACTTTTCTTATTTCGCTACAAGTAGGCTATGCGCGGGTTAGCTCACGGGTACGATCGTACCAGCACTAATACACCGGATCCCATCAGAACTCCGAAGTTAAGCTGCTTGGGCGAGAGTAGTACTAAGATGGGTGACCCCTTGGGAAGTCCTCGTGTTGTACCCCCTTCCTCTTTTATCTTTATTTTTATAGTTCTTTTATTCATCGGGACACCACTAACTTTGTCGTTTTTATTTCGCTTTCGATCATTCCGGCAATTTGCACCGTTAAGTGCATTGACGGTTTAAATTTTAAGGGTAAAATTTTTCGATTATCAATAAGTATAGAGGGAGTTGTAGATTTTGTCACCACACTATTGTCAATTGAAAAAATCGAATAGGAGGTTGAAAAATTGTTGGATAAGCGCGAGAGAGAGTCGCAAGACAGAAGTACGAAAATAACCTTACACAAACTTGTCCGTTAGAGTATTAACGGTGCAATTTGACGATGTGAACAAAAAGTTAGTGACTTTTTTTGCTTTTTCAAAAGCTAGTGACAACAAATCGCCACTCCACGAGGTGCGGAAATTCGAACAGCCATAACTTTGCGTACCGGAAGGGTTTTGGGGCCCGAGACCAGGCTTTGGAACCGCGTGGAGGAGCTCTACAGCGTCCCAACCGGGAACCCGGTTGGGGCCCTCGGCGAGTCCAGATTCGAACATTTTTGCCCCGTTAATGACTTTTCTTATTTCGCTACAAGTAGGCTATGCGCGGGTTAGCTCACGGGTACGATCGTACCAGCACTAATACACCGGATCCCATCAGAACTCCGAAGTTAAGCTGCTTGGGCGAGAGTAGTACTAAGATGGGTGACCCCTTGGGAAGTCCTCGTGTTGTACCCCCTTCCCCTTTTATTTTTATTTTTATCGTTCTTTTATTCATCGAGTGAATTATAAATTTCGTCATCAAACTTTTTGCGAACTTCGGGTTTTGGTCGCTAACTTATCAAAACTAAAGAGACACCACTAACTTTGTCGTTTTTATTTCGCTTCCGGTCATTCCGGCAATCTGCACCGTTAAGTGCATTGACGGTTTAAATTTTAAGGGTAAAATTTTCCGATTATCAATAAGTATAGAGGGAGTTGTAGATTTTGTCACCACACTCTTGTCAATTGAAAAAATCGAATAGGAGGTTGAAAAATTGTTGGATAAGCGCAAGAGAGAGTCGCAAGACAGAAGTACGAAAATAACCTTACACAAACTTGTCCGTTAGAGTATTAACGGTGCAATTTGACGATGTGAACAAAAAGTTAGTGACTTTTTTTGCTTTTTCGAAAGCTAGTGACAAAAAATCGCCACTCCACGAGGTGCGGAAACTCGAACAGCCATTACTTTGCGTATCGGAAGGGTTTTTGGGGCCCGAGACCAGGCTTTGGAACCGCGTGGAGGAGCTTTACGGCGTCCCAACCTGGGGTTGGGGACCTCGTCGAGTCCAGATTCGAACATTTTTGCCCCGCTTATCACTTTTCTTATTTCGCTACAAGTAGACTATGCGCTGGGTAGCTCACGGGTACGATCATACCAGCACTAACGCACCGGATCCCATCAGAACTCTGAAGTTAAGCGTGCTTGGGCGAGAGTAGTACTACCTTCCTCTTTTATCTTTATTTTTATAGTTCTTTTATTCATCGGGACACCACTAACTTTGTCGTTTTTATTTCGCTTTCGATCATTCCGGTAATTTGCACCGTTAAGTGCATTGACGGTTTAAATTTTAAGGGTAAAATTTTCCGATTATCAATAAGTATAGAGGGAGTTGTAGATTTTGTCACAACACTCTTGTCAATTGAAAAAATCGAATAGGAGGTTGAAAAATTGTTGGATAAGCGCGAGAGAGAGTCGCAAGACAGAAGTACGAAAATAACCTTACACAAACTTGTCCGTTAGTGTATTAACGGTGCAATTTGACGATGTGAACAAAAAGTTAGTGACTTTTTTTGCTTTTTCGAAAGCTAGTGACAAAAAGTCGCCACTCCACGAGGTGCGAAAATTCGAACAACCATAACTTTGCGTACCGGAAGGGTTTTGGGGCCCGAGACTAGGCTTTGGAACCGCGTGGAGGAGCTCTACGGCGTCCCAACCAGGGAACCCAGTTGGGGCCCTCGTCGAGTCCAGATTCAAACATTTTCGCCCCGTTTATCACTTTTCTTATTTCGCTACAAGTAGACTATGCGCGGGGTAGCTCACGGGTACGATCATACCAGCACTAACGCACCGGATCTCATCTGAACTCTGAAGTTAAGCGTGCTTGGGCTAGAGTAGTACTACCTTCCTCTTTTATCTTTATTTTTATAGTTCTTTTATTCATCGGGACACCACTAACTTTGTCGTTTTTATTTTGCTTTCGATCAGTCCGGTAATTTGCACCGTTAAGTGCATTGACGGTTTAAATTTTAAGGGTAAAATTTTCCGATTATCAATAAGTATAGAGGGAGTTGTAGATTTTGTCACCACACTCTTGTCAATTGAAAAAATCGAATAGGAGGTTGAAAAATTGTTGGATAAGCGCGAGAGAGAGTCGCAAGACAGAAGTACGAAAATAACCTTACACAAACTTGTCCGTTAGAGTATTAACGGTGCAATTTGACGATGTGAACAAAAAGTTAGTGACTTTTTTTGCTTTTTCGAAAGCTAGTGACAAAAAGTCGCCACTCCACGAGGTGCGAAAATTCGAACAACCATAACTTTGCGTACCGGAAGGGTTTTGGGGCCCGAGACTAGGCTTTGGAACCGCGTGGAGGAGCTCTACGGCGTCCCAACCAGAGAACCCAGTTGGGGCCCTTGTCGAGTCCAGATTCAAACATTTTCGCCCCGTTTATCACTTTTCTTATATCGCTACAAGTAGACTATGCGCGGGGTAGCTCACGGGTACGATCATACCAGCACTAACGCACCGGATCCCATCAGAACTCTGAAGTTAAGCGTGCTTGGGCGAGAGTAGTACTACCTTCCTCTTTTATCTTTATTTTTATAGTTCTTTTATTCATCGGGACACCACTAACTTTGTCGTTTTTATTTCGCTTTCGATCATTCCGGTAATTTGCACCGTTAAGTGCATTGACGGTTTAAATTTTAAGGGTAAAATTTTCCGATTATCAATAAGTATAGAGGGAGTTGTAGATTTTGTCACCACACTCTTGTCAATTGAAAAAATCGAATAGGAGGTTGAAAAATTGTTGGATAAGCGCGAGAGAGAGTCGCAAGACAGAAGTACGAAAATAACCTTACACAAACTTGTCCGTTAGAGTATTAACGGTGCAATTTGACGATGTGAACAAAAAGTTAGTGACTTTTTTTTGCTTTTTCGAAAGCTAGTGACAAAAAATCGCCACTCCACGAGGTGCGGAAATTCGAACAACCACAACTTTGCGTACCGGAAGGGTTTTGGAGCCCGAGACCAGGCTTTGGAACCGCGTGGAGGAGCTCTACTGCGTCCCAACCGGGAACCTGGTTGGGGCCCTCGGCGAGTCCAAATTTGAACATTTTCGCCCCGATTATGACTTTTCTTATTTCGCTACAAGTGGGCGGGGTAGCTCACGGGTACGATCATACCAGCACTAATACACCGGATCGCATCAGAACTCCGAAGTTAAGCGTGCTTGGGCGAGAGTAGTACTAAGATGGGTGACCCCTTGGGAAGTCCTCGTGTTGTACCCCCTTCCTCTTTTATCTTTATTTTTATAGTTCTTTTATTCATCGAAACACCACTAACTTTGTCGTTTTTATTTCGCTTCCGATCATTCCGGCAATCTGCATCGTTAAGTGCATTGATGGTTTAAATTTTAAGGGTACAATTTTTCGATTATCAATAAGTATAGAGGGAGTTGCAGATTTTGTCACCACACTCTTGTCAATTGAAAAAATCGAATAGGAGGTTGAAAAATTGTTGGATAAGCGCGAGAGAGAGTCGCAAGACAGAAGTACGAAAATAACCTTACACAAACTTGTCCGTTAGAGTATTAACGGTGCAATTTGACGATGTGAACAAAAAGTTAGTGACTTTTTTTTGCTTTTTCGAAAGCTAGTGACAAAAAATCGCCACTCCACGAGGTGCGGAAATTCGAACAGCCATAACTTTGCGTACCGGATGGGTTTTGGGGCCCGAGACCAGGCTTTGGAACCGCGTGGAGGAGCTCTACAGCGTCCCAATCGGGAACCCGGTTGGGGCCCTCGGCGATTCCAGATTCGAACATTTTCGCCCCATTTATGACTTTTCTTATTTCGCTACAAGTAGGTTTGCGCGGGGTAGCTCACGGGTACGATCATACCAGCACTAATACACCGGATCCCATCAGAACTCCGAAGTTAAGCGTGCTTGGGCGAGAGTAGTACTAAGATGGGTGACCCCTTGGGAAGTCCTCGTGTTGTACCCCCTTCCTCTTTTATCTTTATTTTTATAGTTCTTTTATTCATCGAAACACCACTAACTTTGTCGTTTTTATTTCGCTTTCGATCATTCCGGCAATTTGCACCGTTAAGTGCATTGACGGTTTAAATTTTAAGGGTAAAATTTTCCGATTATCAATAAGTATAGAGGGAGTTGTAGATTTTGTCACCACACTCTTGTCAATTGAAAAAATCGAATAGGAGGTTGAAAAATTGTTGGATAAGCGCGAGAGAGAGTCGCAAGACAGAAGTACGAAAATAATCTTACACAAACTTGTCCGTTAGAGTATTAACGGTGCAATTTGACGATGTGAACAAAAAGTTAGTGACTTTTTTTGCTTTTTTGAAAGCTAGTGACAACAAATCGCCACTCCACGTGGTGCGGAAATTCGAACAGCCATAACTTTGCGTACCGGAAGGGTTTTGGGGCCCGAGACCAGGCTTTGGAACCGCGTGGAGGAGCTCTACAGCGTCCCAACCGGGAACCCGGTTGGGGCCCTCGGCGAGTCCAGATTCGAACATTTTCGCCCCGTTTATGACTTTTCTTATTTCGCTACAAGTAGGCTATGCGCGGGGTAGCTCACGGGTACGATCATACCAGCACTAATACACCGGATCCCATCAGAACTCCGAAGTTAAGCTGCTTGGGCGAGAGTAGTACTAAGATGGGTGACCCCTTGGGAAGTCCTCGTGTTGTACCCCCTTCCCCTTTTATTTTTATTTTTATCGTTCTTTTATTCATCGAGTGAATTATAAATTTCGTCATCAAACTTTTTGCGAACTTCGGGTTTTGGTCGCTAACTTCTCAAAACTAAAGAGACACCACTAACTTTGTCGTTTTTATTTCGCTTCCGGTCATTCCGGCAATCTGCACCGTTAAGTGCATTGACGGTTTAAATTTTAAGGGTAAAATTTTCCGATTATCAATAAGTATAGAGGGAGTTGTAGATTTTGTCACCACACTCTTGTCAATTGAAAAAATCGAATAGGAGGTTGAAAAATTGTTGGATAAGCGCGAGAGAGAGTCGCAAGACAGAAGTACGAAAATAACCTTACACAAACTTGTCCGTTAGAGTATTAACGGTGCAATTTGACGATGTGAACAAAAAGTTAGTGACTTTTTTTTGCTTTTTCGAAAGCTAGTGACAAAAAATCGCCACTCCACGAGGTGCGGAAATTCGAACAGCCACAACTTTGCGTACCGGAAGGGTTTTGGAGCCCGAGACCAGGCTTTGGAACCGCGTGGAGGAGCTCTACAGCGTCCCGGTTGGGGCCCTCGGCGATTCCAGATTCGAACATTTTCGCCCCGTTTATGACTTTTCTTATTTCGCTACAAGTAGGCTTTGCGCGGGGTAGCTCACGGGTACGATCATACCAGCACTAATAAACCGGATCGCATCAGAACTCCGAAGTTAAGCGTGCTTGGGCGAGAGTAGTACTAAGATGGGTGACCCCTTGGGAAGTCCTCTTGTTGTACCCCCTTCCTCTTTTATCTTTATTTTTTGATAGTTCTTTTATTCATCGAAACACCACTAACTTTGTCGTTTTTATTTCGCTTCCGATCATTCCGGCAATCTGCACCGTTAAGTGCATTGACGGTTTAAATTTTAAGGGTACAATTTTTCGATTATCAATAAGTATAGAGGGAGTTGCAGATTTTGTCACCACACTCTTGTCAATTGAAAAAATCGAATAGGAGGTTGAAAAATTGTTGGATAAGCGCGAGAGAGAGTCGCAAGACAGAAGTACGAAAATAACCTTACACAAACTTGTCCGTTAGAGTATTAACGGTGCAATTTGACGATGTGAACAAAAAGTTAGTGACTTTTTTTTGCTTTTTCGAAAGCTAGTGACAAAAAATCGCCACTCCACGAGGTGCGGAAATTCGAACAGCCATAACTTTGCGTACCGGAAGGGATTTGGGGCCCGAGACCAGGCTTTGGAACCACGTGGAGGAGCTCTACAGCATCCCGGTTGGGGCCCTCGGCGATTCCAGATTCGAACATTTTCGCCCCGTTTATGACTTTTCTTATTTCGCTACAAGTAGGCTTTGCGCGGGGTAGCTCACGGGTACGATCATACCAGCACTAATACACCGGATCCCATCAGAACTCCAAAGTTAAGCGTGCTTGGGCGAGAGCAGTACTAAGATGGGTGACCCCTTGGGAAGTCCTCGTGTTGTACCCCCTTCCCCTTCTATTTTTATTTTTATCGTTCTTTTATTCATCGAGTGAATTATAAATTTCGTCATCAAACTTTTTGCGAACTTCGGGTTTTGGTCGCTAACTTCTCAAAACTAAAGAGACACCACTAACTTTGTCGTTTTTATTTCGCTTCCGGTCATTCCGGCAATCTGCACCGTTAAGTGCATTGACGGTTTAAATTTTAAGGGTAAAATTTTCCGATTATCAATAAGTATAGAGGGAGTTGTTGATTTTGTCACCACACTCTTGTCAATTGAAAAAATCGAATAGGAGGTTGAAAAATTGTTGGATAAGCGCGAGAGAGAGTCGCAAGACAGAAGTACGAAAATAACCTTACACAAACTTGTCCTTTAGAGTATTAACAGTGCAATTTGACGATGTGAACAAAAAGTTAGTGACTTTTTTTGCTTTTTCGAAAGCTAGTGACAAAAAATCGCCACCCCACGAGGTGCGGAAATTCGAACAGCCATTACTTTGCGTACCAGAAGGGTTTTGGGGCCCGAGACCAGGCTTTGGAACCGCGTGGAGGAGCTCTAAGGCGTCCCAACCAGGGAACCCGGTTGGGGCCTCGTCGAGTCCAGATTCGAAC
Source organism: Knoxia roxburghii (assembly GCA_030378225.1). Lineage (NCBI taxonomy): Eukaryota > Viridiplantae > Streptophyta > Magnoliopsida > Gentianales > Rubiaceae > Knoxia > Knoxia roxburghii. Next base: position 33,376,167 of record CM059415.1, on the reverse strand, counting down.
ATTTTCGCCCCATTTATCACTTTTCTTATTTCGCTACAAGTATACTATGCGCGGGGTAGTTCACGGGTACGATCATACCAGCATTAATGCACCGGATCCCATCAGAACTCCGAAGGTAAGCGTGCTTGGGCGAGAGTAGTACTAAGATGGGTGACCCCTTGGGAAGTCCTCGTGTTGACCCCCTTCCTCTTTTATCTTTATTTTTGTAGTTCTTTTATTCATCGAGACACCACTAACTTTGTCGTTTTTATTTCGCTTTCGGTCAGTCCGGCAATCTGCACCGTTAAGTGCATTGACGGTTTAAATTTTAAGGGTACAATTTTTCGATTATCAATAAGTATAGAGGGAGTTGCAGATTTTGTCACCACACTCTTGTCAATTGAAAAAATCGAATAGGAGGTTGAAAAATTGTTGGATAAGCGCGAGAGAGAGTCGCAAGACAGAAGTACGAAAATAACCTTACACAAACTTGTCCGTTAGAGTATTAACGGTGCAATTTGACGATGTGAACAAAAAGTTAGTGACTTTTTTTTGCTTTTTCGAAAGCTAGTGACAAAAAATCGCCACTCCACTGTTGGAGTACAATACATAAGCTATGCTTGTATTGTACAGTTTCCCAGTTTAATATATCGATTTGTGTTTCAGTCATATCTTGTTGTGCATTAATCGTCCATTTATATTATGTAAGTAGATAATGAGGTGTCTGGTGCGATACAGTAGATCTCATCATTGGTTAAAAGACATAATATATAAATGAGGTTCGTAACCGAGACAGCTTTGGACAAACTGTCGGTTTAGGTTATTATGTGATTCAGATAATTAGTTTGTCTAAACTAATTGAATCATATAGATATGCCCGGGGCATATTGAACTTGACTCTTAGGAATGATATGTCTTGTACTGATTTAATAGACAAATCGATCCTTGTATTCTATCTCTAAATCCCTAGACTCGAGCGGGCATGAGGATTAGACATAGTGTACTTTGATATGCCAAAGGGTGAGGTCAATTGTGGCCAATAATCTCGGTAGGTTGGGTGCGCGTGTTTAGTTACTTGGTGTGCTGCTGCTTGTCGAAAGGAAACCATGTACCGGTGCGTCGGGGTGATGGTGCTCCCGAGATGAGCTCGAAATGTTTATTATACTAAACCCGGCCGGTGGACTTATGTCCGGAATAGTAAAAAGGTCGAGTGGTACTAGTCTCAGAACATTAAGAAGTTGATGAATTAATTTATCAGTAAACTAATGAATTAACGAGCACTATATCTTTGATTTGGGGAGATTAATGAATATAATTTAATTAAGTTGTTCCGGAAGCAATTCTGGTGTAGGGTGGTAGTGCCATAATTAATCCGTTAGTGGTACGATTAATTATGTACTGGGTTATTGACAAAGGTAGATTTAATTAATTGAGAAATTAATTAATCCTTGTGTCAGTTGGTTGTGAATCATCCCAGGAACTGGTTTGGGATAAGTGAATCCCTGTGTCAGTTGGGAGTGATTTATCCCAGGAACTGGATTGGGATAAGTGAATCCCTGTGACAGTTGGGAGTGTATCAGTCCAGGAACAGGATTGAAGGAAACAGAATCTGTATCAGTCCAGAAACAGGATTGAAGGAAAACAGAAACCCAGTAGGAAGACCAATCCTAAACCAACTTGGAGTTTCTCTTGTAACTCTATAAATAGACAAGGGATCAGTCATTCAGATTAACACAATAACACAATTAATCCACAGGATTTCTAGAGAGAGAAAATTCTAGAGAGAGAAAACGTTTCTCTCTCCAAGTCGAATTTTCAAGAAAGTGTGCAGCTGGTTTTTGGGTTTCTAGTGGCTGAAATTTTGGCCTTGGTCTATACCAGCTGCGCGTAGCTTTCTCTCTCTGTGGGCGGTGCGTTTATAGTACGTGCCAGGTGCTGCGGGGCTAGAGTTTTCTAGCAGGTGGATTGTGGTGAGTAGCTGATCAATTGACTTCTAGTTCGTTGCCCACACAACGTGAAGTCATAGTCTTGAGGCATACAAGAGAATCACCAAGTGCACGCTTCAAAGGTACTTTTCTAAGATTCTGCTTTAATAGAAATTTTTGTTGCGTGGTAAATCGAGCAAGTACAAACCCAGATCCTACCAAAATCTTTCAATTGGTATCAGAGCCAGGTTTAGGGGGTTCTGTGCTTGTTCGATTTATTACATGGTTTTATTTGCAGGTGGTTTAGAATCCCGACTATTATGGTTATGTTTGTATGGTTTTTAATTAAACTCTGGGACATGTCCGGATTTAATTTTATTATGAATGTTTGTAATAGTATAACCACGTGCTGGAAGCCGTGTAAGATTAGATTAAATCTGTAGTAGGATTTTTTCTATGTAATTTCGATTATTTAATTTTCCTAGAATGCCTTGTAATAGGAAAATTGTTTTTTTTGTAATCGAAGGCGTTATGGTGGGCGACTTGGATTCGTGGGTTTTGGGTTATCATGAATTTGAAGAAACCCAGGAAAACCCAGAACGAATTGCAAGAAGACCAAATAGCGTGGAAAAAGCGAAGGAGGAGTTGCCAGCAGGAGGCGACGCCGGCAACGATCGCCGGCAGCAAAAACGCCACCGGCAGCCAAAGGAGGGCAGCAGCAGGCAGCAGCAGCAGCAGCAGCAGCTGCTGCGCGCTGCTGCTGCAGGTGTGCAGGGCAGCGCGCACGGCCCGTGCGGGCCGTGCGGGCGCGCGGGCGCACGGGCGCAGCGCCGCGCGCGCAGGGCCCGTGCGGGCCGTGCGCCCGCGCGCGAGCACTAGGCCGCGCGCACGGCCCATGAGGGGCTGTACGCGCAGGCAGCGCGGCCCTCGGGCCGTGCTGCGGCCCGGGCGGCCCGTTCGGGCTGTTCGGGCTGTTTTTGGCCCGTTTTTCCTCCAGTTTTCGTTTTTTGAAATTCAAGACTCTCTCCATCGAGTGACGTGACGGGACACGAGATCAAGGCAGAAGATGGAAGCAATTAAAACCATAATAGTCGGGGAATTTATTTTTTCGAATTTATTTCCCGTATTTATTGTTTTAATTTTTATGCTTTATTTTTATGTTGTATTTTAGATGCATGAATTAAAGCATGTCTGGTTTTATGGTTGCATATAACTTAGGTTAGTTAATTGCATGTTAAAACCGGAAAAACCCTCATTTTGGAAATCTAAGTGGGAGCGGGTTGTGTTATATCCCCATGGCCACCATTACGGGTTCATATGCGATGTGGGTGGGCTTGCGCGTTGGCATTAGGGCCTTCCTCCATTCGGATGAGTCCAGCCCCGAGATCGCTAGACTATGAGCTTCTGAGTAAGATGACTAGAGCGAGTTTAACTAGGAGAAATGCGACACCCTCTCCATCTGAGGCGCACTATCCTGAGGTAACAAACTCAGAAGTCACGTAATGGCATACACTTAGTGTACGATCTGTAGTATTCCTCCAGCGAGGTTACGCTACTTACTTGTACGGCTGAAAGCACCGACTATTAACTACATTGATCAAAAGATCGTTGGTCAGATAGTGTAGTTAATGAACTTGGTTCTTCTCAAACGAATGTGGGTTAGCGTAAACGTCCACACTGCGTGGCTTGCGAGAATCCCGGTGGATGAGATGTTGGTGGATTAATATTATTGTTTTGAGGGAAATCAATAATTAATTGAATTTTCATGTTTTCGAAAATTCTAGCATATATAACTGAAACACTGTTTGTTTAACTTTCCAGTTTAAATCGATATGGCATTCAATCCTTTAGCTGCTATTTTGAAAAACAACAATTTAACTGGAACTAATAATGTCGATGGAAGTCATAACTTGGACATTGTCCTTATGGCTGAGAGCGCTCCTGTGAGAGATCGTGTCATTGACATGATTAGTAACATCAACAAGGTTGAGGTAGTGGGAGGCAAAATCGTTGGTGAAACCAAAGCCGATATTGTCCTCCAGAGCTTGCCTCAAAGCTATGAGCGGATTCGGTTGAACTACAACATAAGTAAGATGTTGTGGAGTTCATGCGAGCTCTTGGCAGAGTTGATGGCGGCTAAAAGTCTTCTTCAAGAGAAGAAGCGAGCTTTAGTCGCAGTCAAAGCTTTAGAATTTTCTTCTGAGCCTGAGGCTGGAAAGAAGAAGAGAAAGCTCGAGGGAGTAGCTAAAAAGGCACAAATTGTGCCTAAGCCAGATATTGCAAAGAAGAAGTCGAAAGACAAGTGCTTCAAGTGCAATAAGACGGGACATAGGAAAGCGGATTGTCCAAAGCTTATAAGTACGATAAATTATGCCTTAATTACTGAGACATGTTTAGCGGCGATTCCCACAGATACTTGGTGTGTGGAGTCAGGTGCTACTGACCATGTTTGTAATTCTTTGCAAGGGTTCCAAGTAACCCAGAAGCTTAGAGAAGGCGAATTGGATATCTACTTGGGCGACACTACAAGAGTGTCAGTAGAAGCAGTGGGAGTAGTTAGGTTAAATTTCGAAAATTGTAACCTAGAGTTAGTAAACTGTCTTTATGTACCGAGTTTTAGAAAGAACCTGATTTCAGTTTCTAAACTCTTGATGAACAGTTACAAGTTTATTTTTTCTGATGAGTCTGTTTTTATTAGAAGGAATGGCAAACTTGTTTGTTCTGGTTCATTGGTGGACAATTTATTTGTGGTTAATTCTAACTCCCCTGTTGCGCAAAACATAGAAATAGATAGCTCAGTATCTAACATTAATAAGAGGAAGAGACCTTCTGAAATGAATCAAACCTATCTTTGGCATCTAAGGCTAGGTCATATAAACCTTAGTAGGATTCAGAGGTTGGTCAATGATGGACCTTTGGGTTCATTAGATATTGACAGTTATGCAACCTGCGAATCTTGCTTGGAAGGTAAGATGACCAAGAGACCTTTTAAAGTAAAAGGCTATAGAGCTAGAGAAGTATTAGAGTTGATTCATTCTGACTTGTGTGGACCTATGACGGTCCAGGCACGAGGGGGATATGAGTATTTCGTGACATTCACGGATGATTACTCTAGGTACGGATACATTTACCTAATGCGCCACAAGTCCGAATGTTTTGGCAAGTTCAAAGAGTTTCGGGCAGATGTGGAGAAGCATCATGGTAAGAGTATTAAGACACAGCATTCAGATCGTGGTGGGAAGTACCTGTCCCATGAATTTTGAGATTACCTCACTGAGGTAGGAATTCAGTCTCAGTTGTCTGCACCTGGCACGCCACAGCAGAATGGTGTAACAGAAAGGAGGAACCGAACTTTTATGGAAATGGTTAGGTCCATGATGAGCTATAGTGATTTTCCAAGTTCGTTCTGGGGATATGCCTTGGAAACGGCAATGTATATTCTTAATCTTGTACCATCTAAAATCGTGCCTTCAACCCCAGTAGAGTTGTGGAACGGGCGGAAGCCCAGTCTAAGACATCTCAGAATTTGGGGCTGCCCAGCACATGTGCTTAAGGCAGATACGGCTAAGTTAGATGTAAGAACAGAATTACTGCTGTTTGTAGGACATCCTAGGGGAACGAAAGGTGGTCTATTCTATAGTCCTAAAGATCAGAAGGTGGTGGTAAGTACCAACGCTAGATTTTTAGAAGAGGACTATGTCTTAGACCACAAGCCCAAAAGTAAGATAGTACTAGAAGAGCTTAGACGACAAACTACTAATCCTGATGCACCAGCGCAAGTAGATACACCACACACTGCATATGAGATCACAGATGATGCGCCTACACAGGCGGTGCCTCATCGTAGTGGGAGGGTTGTGAGACAGCCAGACAGGTTCGTTGGCAGGGGAGAGGCTTCAGACCTAGTCCCAGGTATGCCTGAACCTGACCCAGTTAACTACAATGAGGCACTTCGTGTTGGATTTGAATACATAAGCTATGCTTGTGTTGTATAATTTCCCAGATTAATATATCGATTTGTGTTTTAATTATATTTAGTTGTGCATATCCATTTATATTATGTAAGTAGATGATGAGGTGTCTGGTGCGACACAGTAGATCTCATCATTGGTTGAAAGACATAATATATAAATGAGGTTCAAAACTGTCGGTCTAGGTTATTATGTGATTCAGATAATTAGTTTGTCTAAACTAATTGAATCATATAGATGTGCCTGGGGCACATTGAACTTGACTCTTAGGAATGTTTTGTCTTGTACTGATTTAATAGACAAATCGATCCTTGTATTCTATCTCTAAATCCCTAGACTCGAGCGGGCATGAGGATTAGACATAGTGTACTTTGATCTGCCAATGGGTGAGGTCAAATGTGGCCAATAGTCTCGGTGGGTTGGGTGCGCGTGTTTAGTTACTTGGTGGGCTGCTGCTTGTCGAAAGGAAACCATGTACCGGTGCGTCCGGGGTGATGGTGCTCCCGAGATGAGCTCGAAATGTTTATTATACTAAACCTGGCCAGTGGACTTATGTCCGGTATAGTAAAAAGGTCGAGTGGTACTAGTCTCGGAATATTAAGAAGTTGATGAATTAATTTATTAGTAAATTAATGAATTAACGAGCACTATATCTTTGATGTGGGGAGATTATGAATATAATTTAATTAAGTTGTTCCGGAAGCAATTCTGGTGTAGGTTGGTAGTGTCATAATTAATCCGTTAGTGGTACGATTAATTATGTACTGGGTTGTTGACAAAGGTAGATTTAATTAGTTGAAAAATTAATTAATCCTTGTGTCAGTTGGTTGTGAATCATCCCAGGAACTGGATTGGGATAAGTGAATCCCTGTGTCAGTTGGGTGTGATTCATCCCAGGAACTGGATTGGGATAAGTGAATCCCTGTGACAGTTGGGAGTGTTTCAGTCCAGGAACAGGATTGAAGGAAACAGAATCTGTATCAATCTAGAAACAGGATTGAAGGGAAACAGAAACCCAGTAAGAAAGACCAATCCTATTCCAACTTGGAGTCTCTCTTGTAACTCTATAAATAGACAAGGGATCAGCCATTCAGAAGACACAATTCAATAGATTCATAATTCAAGAATCTAGAGAGATAAAATTCTAGAGAGAGAAAATTCTCTCTCTCTCTAAAACGAATTTTAACAAGCAAGAAGGGGCGGCTGGTTTTCCTATATTGTGGCCGAAAATTTGGTCCTTTTTGGGCAGCCCCGTGTGTTGCTTTCTCTCTCTCCGGGCAGTGCGTTTGCAGTACGTGCTAGGTGCGGAGGTGCTGAATTTTTTCAGCAGGTGGATTGTGGTGAGTTGTTGATCAATTGACTTCTAGATTGTTGCCCACACAACAAGAGGTCATAGTCTTTGAGGCATACAAGAGATTCACCAGGTGCACGCTTCAAAGGTATTATTCTATGGTTCCGCTTTTATTAGAATTTTTTGTTGCGTGGTAAATCGAGCAAGTGCAAACCCAGATCCTACCAAAATCTTTCAATTGGTATCAGAGCATGGTTTAGGGGGTTTTGTGCTTGTTCGATTTATTACATGGTTTTATTTGTAGGTGGTTTAGAATCCTGACTATTATGGTTACGTTTGTATGGGTTTTAATTAAACTCCGGGACTTGTCCGGATTTAATTTTATTATGAATGTTTGTAATAGTTTAACCACATGCTGGAAGCCGTGTAGGATTAGATTAAATCTGTAGTAGGATTTTTTCTATGTAATTTCGATTATTTAATTTTCCTAGAATGCCTTGTAGTAGGAAAATTATTTTTTTTGTAATCGAAGGCGTTATGGTGGGCAACTTGGATTCGTGGGTTTTGGGTTATCATGAATTTGAAGAAACCCAGGAAAACCCAGAATGAATTGCAAGAAGACCAAATAGCGTGGGAAAAAGCGAAGGAGGAATTGGCGGCAGGAGGCGACGCCGGCAACGTTTGCCGGCAGCAAAATCGCTGGCCGGCAGGCAAAAAAACAGGCCAGCAGCAGCAGCTGTCGCGCCCAGGGCGTCGCAGCAGCAGCTGCCGCGCCCAGGGCGCAGCAGCCGCGTGCGGGCGTACACGCCCAGGGCCGCGCGCAGGCCGCGCGTACAGGGCCGCGCGCGGGCTGCGCCACGGGCGGCCCGTTTGGGCCGTTCGGGCTGTTTTTGGCCCATTTTTCCTCCAGTTTTCATTTTTTTTGAAATTCAAGACTCTCTCCATCGAGTGACGTGACGGGACACGAGATCAAGGCATAAGATGGAAGCAATTAAAACCATAATAGTCGGGGAATTTATTTTTTTCAAATTTATTTCCCGTATTTATTGTTTTAATTTTATGCTTTATTTTTATGCTGTATTTTAGATGCATGAATTAAAGCATGTCTGGTTTTATGGTTGCACATAACTTAGGTTAGTTAATTGCATGTTAAAACCGGAAAAACCCTCAATTTGTAAATCTAAGTGGGAGCGGGTTGTGTTATATCCCCATGGCCACCATTACGGGTTCATATGCGATGTGGGTGGGCTTGCGCGTTGGCATTAGGGCCTTCTTCCATTCGGATGAGTCCAGCCCCGAGATCGCTAGACTATGAACTTCTGAGTAAGATGACTAGAGCGAGTTTAACTAGGAGAAATGCGACACCCTCTCCATCTGAGGCGCACTATCCTGAGGTAACAAACTCAGAAGTCACGTAATGGCATACACTTAGTGTACGATCTATAGTATTCCTCCCTTGAGGTTACGCTGCTTACTTGTACGGCTGAAAGCACCGACTATTAGCTACATTGATCAAAAGATCGTTGGTCAGATAGTGTAGTTAATGAACTTGGTTCTTCTCAAACGAATGTGGGTTAGCGTAAACGTCCACACTGCGTGGCTTGCGAGAATCCCGGTGGATGAGATGTTGGTGGATTAATATTATTGTTTTGAGGGAAATCAATAATTAATTGAATTTTCATGTTTTCGAAAAATCTAGCATATATAACTGAAACACTGTTTGTTTACTTTCCAGTTTTAAATCGATATGGCATTCAATCCTTTAGCTGCTATCTTGAAAGACAACAAATTAACTGGAACAAATTATGTCGACTGGAGTCGAAATTTGGACATAGTCCTGACGGCTGAGCAGTACAAGTTTGTGCTCATCGAAGCATGTCCAGAAACGCCTGATGAGGACTCTACCCAAGAGGAAAGGGACGCCTATGCCAGGTGGAGAAAAGCGGATGAGATGGCGCGGTGCTACATTTTGGCCTCTGTGTTGAATGTGCTGCAACATCAGCTTCATCCTGTTGGGAATAGTCTAGGTGTTTAATCCAATTAAACAGCGGAATCCTAAACTATGAGGATCAGGTCTTACCCTTGAAGCGTAATCGGTTGCGCACGTCGCCTGGCTCCTCTGAGAAGATGGCGTTTTGTTGTCTCCAAAATCCTTCCTTGAAGGATCCTCTACTCTCAAGCACGAAAGCCTTCGCAGGTCGGTGCTAGCCGATCTTGCCTACCCGGAGATTTTGGGAAAATCTGTGTATTTTTCCTGATGAGAATAATTCCAAAAATCTACTCCTACAATTATATCCCTAGGATATTTGTAGAGAATTAATTTCCAAAATCAGTATTGTAATTATCCAATTATAACTTAACTGATTTTGGTCATATTCCAAATCAGTATTATTACCAAATATTATTTTACTGATTCCAAATCAGTATTTAAATAATATTTACTGATTCCAAATCAGCATTAAATAACATTTTAATGATTTGGGTTATACACCAAGCCCATGGATCAACCCATGACCCATGGATCAGGCTGATGGGTCAAGAACTTCAATTGCAATTAAGTCCCTTGATTTATCAGCCCATCCCAATTATTCCCAGGTAATTAATTAACTATTAATTAATACCATAGAACTTTCCAATAATATTTAATTAAACATTTAATTAAATCTTATTTATTTAAGTATAACAATTATACTTATTGTAGGCAAGAATTCTTATTCTGCATCATCGAACTTTCTTATGTGCGATCCTGTAGGCCCATTCCAAATTGGCAATGGATAACTCAAACCCATTGATTAATCCATAAGTCATTAGTGGTCTCTAGCAAGACATAATGACTACCCAATTTGGAATGGAGGGTCGAATGGAGATTCAACACAACCTTTCCGAGCAAACTGCGTACGATCCTCTACATCGATATCCAGTTTAGCATAAGGCATGGAACCATCATCCTTATGTAGCTAAACGCTTACTTGATCTCTTAGTGACACTGAATCCTTCAAGCAAATGATGTCCTATCATTCCTTGGGCATGGCCATGCACTTTTCAGTTCACTATCAAGTGGCCAAGATATCATCTCTCACTTAAGAGAGATTTGTAGTCCCATCACTTCACCTACATACCTTAGCGTGTCTCATAGTGTACCCAATCATACCCGTACTTGGCAACCTGTTACGGCCCCGTTAGGCGTATGTCAAAGCACACTACAATTCACCTAAGACCATGTAGTGATTTCTGGTCTAAGGATCCTAGTACCAGTACTACTCAAAAGAATCACTCATGATCTAATTAGTCCATGGAGTGTTTCTTTTGGCGGATCGATTTCATGAATTTAAATATGCACAAGGATATTACTATCATGAAATTAACTCATTTGATAAACAATCAATCAAACGACAAATATCTTATTTACATAAATACCCTCAAAGTATATTTACATGAATAGCCCTCGTTAGGGCACATTCACCAACAATCTCCCACTTGCCCGATGAAGGGCTATGTCCTAAACTGTTTAAGACCAAGCTCTATTACATGTCTATCAAACTTTGACTGTGGTAGAGCTTTTGTGAGAGGATCTGCTATATTGTCGTCTGACCCTATTTTGCACACTTTCACATCTCCTCGATCAATGATCTCTCGAATGAGGTGAAACCTTCTGAGTATGTGTTTGGTTTTCTGGTGTGACCGAGGCTCCTTAGCTTGTGCGATGGCCCCGTTATTGTCACAGAAAAGTTCTATCGGATCTTGGATACTCGGTATCACTCCGATGTCTGACACGAACTTTCTCAGCCAAACAGCTTCCTTTGCAGCATCTGATGCAACAATGTACTCAGACTCTGTTGTAGAATCGGCTGTTGTATCTTGCTTTGAGCTTTTCCAACTTATTGCACCGCCATTCAGACTAAACACGTAGCCTGATTGTGACTTCATGTCATCTTGATCTGTTTGGAAAGCAGCATCAGCGTAACCTTGTACAATGAGCTGTTCTTGTCCTCCATACACTAGCATTAATCCTTTAGTTCTTCGTAAGTACTTCAGGATTGCTTTGACTGCAGTCCAATGATCCATCCCTGGATCTTGTTGGTATCTGCTAGTCATGCTAAGTGCATGTGCAACATCCGGACGGGTACACAACATGGCATACATGATAAATCCTATTGCCGAAGCATATGGGACTCTACTCATTGTATCCCTCTCCTCTCTTGTTGAAGGACCTTGGTTCTTCTTCAAGAGAAGGCCATGTCTAAATGGTACCTTACCATTTTTGGAGTTAGACATATTGAATCTTTTCAATATCTTGTCTATGTACCCTTCTTGACTTAGTCCCAGAAGCCTTTTAGACCTATCTCTATAGATCTTGATACCTAGTATCGTCTCAGCTTCTCCTAAGTCTTTCATAGAAAATACACTCCCCAACCATTGTTTGATGTCCTTCATCAAGGGAATGTCATTTCCTATGAGCAGGATGTCGTCCACATATAGGACAAGGAAAACAATCTTGCTCCCACTAACTTTCTTGTAAACACAAGGCTCATCTTCGTTCTTGATGAATCCGTAACCTTTTACTTCCTCATCAATACGAAGATTCCAACTTCGAGATGCTTGCTTTAGTCCATAGATGGACCTCTGAAGCTTACATACTCGATTAGGATGCTTTTGATCGATGTATCCCTCGGGTTGTTTCATATAAACATCCTCGAGTAGGTTTCCATTCAGGAAAGCCGTCTTAACATCCATCTGCCATACCTCATAGTCAAAATATGCTGCTATGGCAAGCATTGTCCTAATGGACTTGAGCATTACGACAGGGGAGAAGGTTTCATCATAGTCAATACCATGAGTCTGTCTGAAACCTTTAGCCACTAGTCGTGCCTTGAAGATCCCGCCAGGTTTTAACTTGAAAATCCACTTGCAATCGACAACCTTTGCCTGAACAGGAGGGTCAATCAAAGTCCACACTTTATTGTCCCTCATGGATTGCATTTCAGATTCCATAGCTTCTAGCCATTTATCGGAATTCGGACTTTCTAAAACCTATTTGTAGTTCGCGGGCTCATTAGAGTCCACCAAGATCAAATCTTGATCGTCAGTCACGAGAAATCCGTATCTCTCGGGATGGTGACGAGATCTACTAGACCTTCTAGGTTCTTGTGCTGTTGACTCAGGTTGCTTATCTTCATGAGTTTCCATGTCAACTTCCATCTGAGTTTCTGTAGATCGTTCTACATCCTCTTGTGGTTCTTGAACTTCTCCGAGTTCTATTCTACTCCCACTGTCTTTCTTGTACAGAAATTCTTTCTCTAAGAAAGTAGCTCCTCGAGCAACGAACACTTTGTTCTCAGTTGGGTTGTAGAATTGATATCCTTTGGTTTCCTTAGGATATCCCACAAATAGGCATTTGTCAGTTTTGGGTTCAAGCTTATTACTTTGTAAACGCTTTACATGAGCTTGACAACCCCAAACTCGTAGATAGGACATATAGGGCTTCCGACCCATCCATATCTCATATGGAGTCTTATCTACTGCCTTAGATGGAATACGATTCAATAAGTAGGCAGCAGAAAGGAGAGCATAACCCCAAAAGGATGTAGGGAGAGTTGCTAGGCCCATCATTGATCGAACCATATCTAATAAGGTCCGATTTCTCCTCTCGGATACACCATTCCATTGAGGTGTTCCTGGTGGAGTCAGTTGTGAAACAATTCCACACTGTTTTAGATAGCCATCGAACTCATCACTAAGGTATTCACCTCCCCGATCGGAGCGAATAACCTTAATCCTTCTATCCAACTGATTCTCTACTTCGTTTTTCAACTCTTTGAACTTTTCAAAAGTTTCACTTTTATACCTCATTAAGTAGACATACCCATATCTACTAAAGTCATCAGTAAAAGTTACGAAGTATTCAAATCCACCTCTGGCTTGTGTGCTCATTGGTCCACATACATCCGTATGTATTAGGGCCAATAGCTCACTTGTTCTTTCACCTTTCTTGTTGAAAGGACTCTTTGTCATTTTGCCTTGCAAGCAGGGTTCGCAGGTATCATATGATTCAAAATCAAATGAACCAAGCACTCCATCCTTGTGAAGCTTTTGAACTCGCTTTTCATTTGCATGGCCTAATCGACAATGCCAAAGGTATGTTGGACTTAAATCATCTTTAGTTGATTTAGCTTTCTTTTCTATGTTATAGACTGGTTTTTCTTGGGTCAAATCCAAGACATACAGACCGTTACACATATTTGCAACTCCGTATAAAATATCATTTTGATATAAAGATAACGAGTTATTCTCTATAATAAATCGAAAACCTTTATTATCTAAACTCGAAACTGAAATAATATTTCTGCTCAAAGCAGGTACATAATAACAATTTTCAAGTTCGATATTTAAACCAGAAGGTAAAGATAGAGTGTAATCTCCAACTTCAACAGCAGCAACTCTTGCCCCGTTGCCCACTCGGAGATCTACTTCACCTTTCTTTGTTATCCTTCTATTTCTGAGTCCTTGCACATTAGTACAAATGTGAGCCCCACAACCAGTATCTAATACCCATGAGGTGGACATAGAAAGATTTATTTCTATAACAAAGATACCTGAAGCTTGTTCACGAAACATTTCCGTCAGTGACTCATAAATTCGGAACGCTTCCAAATTCATGAACTGCTTTTGAAGCTCGCCTGTCATAGACGCTAGCATCAAGCACGTCACATCATTGGAGTCGCTTTTCAGCTTATCCCAGGCTCGTTGAACATTTGCCGAGGCATTTTGTGGTGGTTCAGGTAAAGCGGTCTCTAAGACATGTAGCTTCCTTTCTTGTTTGAGAACTATTCTCAAGTTTCTTTCCCAATCTAAGAAGTTTGGTCCAACCAATTTACCTTTATCCAATATACTTCTTAGAGTAGAGTTTAAGATAACATTTGTGCTAGATGATGCCATTTCTACAAAGAGTAAATGCAAAATATTAGAATGAGTTTTGAAAAATGTTTTCCACAATAGCCAAAATTGAAATCCCAAACAATTTTGTGTTGGTGCTAGATTGTGGGCCGAAAATCCACAAAGAGTCAACCCCAGTCTTGCTTTGGCAAGTATCGTAGGGATCGGGCTCTTCTGGTAGGCAACGTTCAAATCACATTCCATGTAATTTAACGCTTTCCAATTGCATACCATGCAACTTTTCGGTGATAGGATGAACATTCCAAATGTTTGACACCATCCTACCTTTGCAAAATTAATCCCTAGTCAACTTATCGGGTCAAGCTAGGATTAATTTTCCCAAGTTAAACCATCCCTCAAGGCATCACATCAATAGACACCCACACAGTTTTTCCATAACAAGTGGTAGTGATAAAGTTGAGCATCTAATACCCAAACAGTTTTTCCACTCATTAATGGTAGTGATAAAGTTGGGCACTATTATGTAACAACCCGCCGCATGAAGAAAACCTGAGGCCCTTGGGCTCTCCAAGTCCATCAGACGTTCGACACTCAAGCGGGCCCTCAAGTATGGAAGCAAAATCTTGGGTTTTTGGGATTTAAGTTTGATCGGCTTAACATGCATTTTCGTTTATCATTCAATTGCATAAAATAACAGAATGAGATTAAAGCGATGAACTGGGCTCTAATCTATTACAGGGCCTTTTAAAATCTTCATATTTGGCCTCCGCTCCTGGGCTCCACCATGGACTCCTCTTGGAACCTCCTTTTGGGCCTAACTATTACATGATGATTTTATAGGCACGCAGGCCCAATTCAAAATTGGCTCGCAGGCCCCAACTTTTAAAACGTTAAAATTAAAAGCCCAATTCATGCTTTGAAACACATAAAATGCATATGCTCATACAAGCCGGTTTTAATTTAAGCCGATTAGTTTTAAGGATTGTGTAACTATTACAGAATTTAAATTGATCGTGTCATGATCAATTTTAATCAATCCTTCTGTTCATTTTACATTTATCCAAAATGATGCATGAACATGCTTGCATAATTATGATGCTTCAAATAAAATTTAAATAATTTAAATAAGCATCAAAATTAAAATAAATAAATAACAATTCAAAATTTAAACTAATTAATTAATCTAATTAATTAATTATTTATTTATTTATCTTTTTCTAATTATTTTAATCTAATTAAAATAATTATTTTAAAATTTATCTAATTATCTAATTAAGATAAATTTAAACTTATAGGATCAAATTCTAAATTAATCCTATCTTTATCTAATAAGACTATTTAATTAAAATCTTATTAAACAAAATTCAGAAAAATTTAAAATTTTAAAATTTTTCTGAAAACTTTTTGGGGCTATTTGGTAATTTAAATAAAATTCTGGGCTAGGGTTTTATGGAGGACTCAAAGTCCAGGGGCCATTCTGCAATTTTAAAACTATTTTAAAATTTTGGCTGATTAGGGTTTGGGAGTGCGGCGGGGGCATTTTCGTCTTTTCAGCCCATTAGGGTTTCATCCCTTCCGCCGCACCCTTTGTCTTCCCCAAACCCGCCGCCGGCATCATCGACTCCCGGCGTCCACGCCGGTTGTCTTCTCCGGCAGTTACTGGCTTCTTCCAAGCATCGTCTCCGATCAAATCGTATCCCCATCACTCTCCTCCAACAACCGGAGGGAACCGCCCATCGAGGAGAAAACGATTCCGGCGTCCAACGCCTGGGATTACGGCCGATCGAAAAGAAAAAAAACTGCGCGAGGGTTCATCCGATCGAGATCTTCCGTCGATGGTCATCGTTTTTGTCTTCCGAACGCAACTCTTCCACGACCGCGACTTCTCTAAACGACGAGGACCGTCGTTCGAAGAAGCGTCGAAGCCGCAGCTGCAATTCCCGACGTCCAACGTCAGTCGGATTCCGATCTAACCTAAGAAGCATCGGCAAAACTCGAAGCTTCACTTCTCCATTTTCGGCCGTTCAAAGAACGAGTCCGGCGGCCTCCCTGATGAAAAACGAACGACCCAGAACGATTCCGGTGTCCCCGTTTTCCCGGCGAGAAGCGAAGAACCAAGACCCTCCAGCCAAGTCGGATTTCCGGCAAGCAGAAAACAAAAAAATGAAAACCCAGAATACCCGAAGTCCAAAATTCGAAACTGAAAAAATATGTTTTCGGCGAACCCCCCCGGCTTCAAAACCGAAAAAAAAAACAACAACAGCCCAGCAAATATTGAAACCAAACCATACCAAAAAATCCAATTTTCGAAACCCCGTTTTGTCGTTCAATTCATTTTAAATCTGGCCAAAAAATCAACTAAAGGAAAAACCAATTTTGAAGAGCCCAGCCTTTGTTTCTTCCCGATTCTAAATTCCTTTTGTTTCAACTAAAACATTTTTAATTAAAACAAAATTAACCTGGCTCTGATACCACTGTTGGGAATAGTCTAGGTGTTTAATCCAATTAAACAGCGGAATCCTAAACTATGAGGATCAGGTCTTACCCTTGAAGCGTAATCGGTTGCGCACGTCGCCTGGCTCCTCTGAGAAGATGGCGTTTTGTTGTCTCCAAAATCCTTCCTTGAAGGATCCTCTACTCTCAAGCACGAAAGCCTTCGCAGGTTGGTGCTAGCCGATCTTGCCTACCCGGAGATTTTGGGAAAATCTGTGTATTTTTCCTGATGAGAATAATTCCAAAAATCTACTCCTACAATTATATCCCTAGGATATTTGTAGAGAATTAATTTCCAAAATCAGTATTGTAATTATCCAATTATAACTTAACTGATTTTGGTCATATTCCAAATCATTATTATTACCAAATATTATTTTACTGATTCCAAATCAGTATTTAAATAATATTTACTGATTCCAAATCAGCATTAAATAACATTTTAATGATTTGGGTTATACACCAAGCCCATGGATCAACCCATGACCCATGGATCAGGCTGATGGGTTAAGAACTTCAATTGCAATTAAGTCCCTTGATTTATCAGCCCATCCCAATTATTCCCAGGTAATTAATTAACTATTAATTAATACCATAGAACTTTCCAATAATATTTAATTAAACATTTAATTAAATCTTATTTATTTAAGTATAACAATTATACTTATTGTAGGCAAGAATTCTTATTCTGCATCATCGAACTTTCTTATGTGCGATCCTGTAGGCCCATTCCAAATTGGCAATGGATAACTCAAACCCATTGATTAATCCATAAGTCATTAGTGGTCTCTAGCAAGACATAATGACTACCCAATTTGGAATGGAGGGTCGAATGGAGATTCAACACAACCTTTCCGAGCAAACTGCGTACGATCCTCTACATCGATATCCAGTTTAGCATAAGGCATGGAACCATCATCCTTATGTAGCTAAACGCTTACTTGATCTCTTAGTGACACTGAATCCTTCAAGCAAATGATATCCTATCATTCCTTGGGCATGGCCATGCACTTTTCAGTTCACTATCAAGTGGCCAAGATATCATCTCTCACTTAAGAGAGATTTGTAGTCCCATCACTTCACCTACATACCTTAGCGTGTCTCATAGTGTACCCAATCATACCCGTACTTGGCAACCTGTTACGGCCCCGTTAGGCGTATGTCAAAGCACACTACAATTCACCTAAGACCATGTAGTGATTTCTGGTCTAAGGATCCTAGTACCAGTACTACTCAAAAGAATCACTCATGATCTAATTAGTCCATGGAGTGTTTCTTTTGGCGGATCGATTTCATGAATTTAAATATGCACAAGGATATTACTATCATGAAATTAACTCATTTGATAAACAATCAATCAAACGACAAATATCTTATTTACATAAATACCCTCAAAGTATATTTACATAAATAGCCCTCGTTAGGGCACATTCACCAACACATCCCATGCTCTCCGCCTTCGACATGATGGCGCACCTGAGGGAGATGTTTGCGCATCAAGGCAGGGCTGCCAGGCAGTAAGCCATGAGGAAGTTAATGAACACCAAAATGGCTGAAGGCAGATCGGTGAGAGATCATGTTTTACACATGATCAGTAACATCAATGAAATTGAGGTGTTGGGAGGAAATATCGACCCAGAAAGTCAGATAGATATTATCCTCCAGAGTCTACCCTCTTGTTTTGAGCAGTTTCGGGTCAACTACAATATGAACCAAAGGGTTTATACGTTGCCCGAGCTCATGACTGATTTGGTGGCGGCTGAAGGCATCTTCCATGAGAAGAAGCAAGCTTTGGTCGCGGTAAAGGGTTCAAGCTCTTCTTCTGGGCTGAAAGGCAAGAAGAATAAGAAGAAGAAGAACACCAAGAAACTTGCGGCAAAGCCAGATGTCGCGAAGAAAAGCAAGCCAAAGGGCAAGTGCTTTAAATGCGGCAAGGCAGGACATTGGAAAGTGGATTGTCCAAAGCTCAAAGGTATGATTGTTTCTACCCTAATTACTGAGACATGTTTAGCGGTGATTCCCACAGATACTTGGTGTGTGGATTCAGGCGCCACTGACCATGTTTGTAATTCTTTGCAGGGGTTCCAAGTAACCCGGAAGCTTAGAGAGGGCGAACTGGACATCTACATGGGCGACACTACAAGAGTGTCAGTTGAAGCAGTGGGAGTAGTTAGGTTAAATTTCGAGAATTGTAACCTAGAGTTAGTAAACTGTCTTTATGTACCGAGTTTTAGAAAGAACCTGATTTCGGTTTCTAAACTCTTGAAGAACGGTTACAAGTTTATTTTTTCTGATGAGTCTGTTTTTATTAGAAGAAATGGCAAACTTGTTTGTTCTGATTCATTGGTGGACAATTTATTTGTGGTTAATTCTAACTCCCCTGTTGCGCAAAACATAGAAATAGATAGCTCAGTATCTAACATTAATAAGAGGAAGAGACCTTCTGAAATGAATCAAACCTATCTTTGGCATCTAAGGCTAGGTCATATAAACCTTAGTAGGATTCAGAGGTTGGTCAATGATGGACCTTTGGGTTCATTAGATATTGACAGTTATGCAACCTGCGAATCTTGCTTGGAAGGTAAGATGACCAAGAGACCTTTGAAAGCAAAAGGCTATAGAGCTAAAGAAGTATTAGAGTTGATTCATTCTGACTTGTGTGGACCTATGACGGTCCAGGCACGAGGGGGATATGAGTATTTCGTGACATTCACGGATGATTACTCTAGGTACGGATACATTTACCTAATGCGCCACAAGTCCGAATGTTTTGGCAAGTTCAAAGAGTTTCGGGCAGATGTGGAGAAGCATCATGGTAAGAGTATCAAGACACTGCGTTCAGATCGTGGTGGGGAGTACCTGTCCCATGAATTTCGAGATTACCTCACTGAGGTAGGAATTCAGTCTCAGTTGTCTGCACCTGGCACGCCACAGCAGAATGGTGTAGCAGAAAGGAGGAACCAAACTCTTATGGAAATGGTTAGGTCCATGATGAGCTATAGTGATTTGCCAAGTTTATTCTGGGGATATGCCTTGGAAACGGCAATGTATATTCTTAATCTTGTACCATCTAAAACCGTGCTTTCAACCCCAATAGAGTTGTGGAACGGGCGGAAGCCCAGTCTAAGACATCTCAGAATTTGGGGCTGCCCAGCACATGTGCTTAAGACAGATACGGCTAAGTTAGATGCAAGAACAGAATTAATGCTGTTTGTAGGATATCCTAGAGGAACGAAAGGTGGTCTATTCTATAGTCTTAAAGATCAGAAGGTGGTGGTAAGTACCAACGCTAGATTTTTAGAAGAGGACTATGTCTTAGACCACAAGCCCAAGAGTAAGATAGTACTAGAAGAGCTTAGACGACAAACTACTAATCCTGATGCACCAGCGCAAGTAGATACACCACACACTGCACATGAGATCACAGATGATGCGCCTACACAGGCGGTGCCTCGTCGTAGTGGGAGGGTTGTGAGACAGCCAGACAGGTTCATTGGCATGGGAGAGGCTTCAGACCTGGTCCCAGGTGTGCCTGAACCTGACCCAGTTAACTATAATGAGGCACTTCGAGATAAAGATGCAGAATCTTGGCGTAAGGCAATAATATCCGAGATGGGGTCAATGGACCACAATCAAGTCTGGGAGCTTGTGGACCTGCCTGATGGGTATAAGCCCATTGGATGCAAGTGGGTCTACAAACGTAAGAGAGGACCTGACGGGAAGGTGGAAACCTTTAAAGCTAGGCTGGTGGCAAAGGGGTATACTCAGAAAGAGGGAATCAATTATGAGGAAACCTTCTCCCCGGTAGCCATGCTTAAGTCGATCCGGATTCTCTTGGCCATAGCTGCTCATATGGATTATGAGATTTGGCAGATGGATGTCAAGACAGCTTTCCTAAACGGAAGTCTTGAAGAAACCATCTTTATGCAGCAACCAGAGGGATTCATTGAAAAAGGCCAAGAGTATAAGGTTTGCAGGCTTAAGAGGTCTATTTATGGACTTAAGCAGGCATCCAGATCTTGGAACATCCGGTTTGATGAAGTAATCCAGTCCTTTGGATTTACTCAGTGTCCGGATGAGCAATGTGTATATCGCAGACGTGATGGAAACTCAGTGGTGTTTCTTGTGCTTTACATAGATGACATTCTATTGATTGGCAACAACAAGAAAGTGTTATCAGACGTAAAGGCATGGCTGTCCAAGCAATTTGATATGAAGGACTTAGGGGAAGCGGGACATATCCTTGGGATCAAGATTATTCGAGATCGTAGGAAACGTTCACTAACGCTTTCCCAAGCTTCATACATAGACACGATTCTGGCCCGTTTTAACATGCAGAACTCCAAGAAAGGTTTTCTACCTTTTAGGCATGGAGTGTTTCTATCTAAGGAACAGTCTCCTAAGACTGTTGAGGAGATAGAGACCATGAAGACAGTTCCATATGCTTCGGCAGTAGGAAGTCTCATGTATGCCATGTTGTGTACGAGGCCTGATATCTGTTATGCCGTTGGCATGGTGAGCAGATATCAGAGTAACCCCGGGAAAGCTCATTGGGAGGCAGTAAAATGCATTCTCAAGTATTTACGCAGAACGAGGGACCTAGTTCTGGTCTATCAGGCGTCTGAGCTGGTACCCCGAGGTTATACAGATTCAGATTTCCAAGGCGACAGGGACAAGAGCAAGTCTACCTCAGGGTATGTGTTTACTCTAGGAGGTGGAGCCATAGTTTGGCGGAGTGTCAAGCAGAAATGCGTGGCGGACTCTACCATGGAGGCTGAATACGTTGCCGCATCAGAGGCAGCGAAAGAAGCAGTATGGCTCAAGAACTTCTTAGTGGACTTAGACGTGATTCCTGGTTTGCAGAAGTCTATCACAGTTTATTGTGATAACAATGGTGCAGTAGCAAACTCGAAGGAACCACGAGCCCACAAGGCGAGTAAACATATACAGCGCAAGTACCACCTGATACGAGACATCGTGAAGAGGGAAGACGTGATCGTGGCTAAGATAGCATCAGAAGATAACCTTGCAGATCCATTCACGAAGACATTGACCTCTAAAGTCTTTGAGGTTCATGTGGAGGGCATGGGGATCAGATATCTAGGAGAGCCATGATAGTTTTTTCTAGATAGATAGCAGCAGGTAGTATAGGATTGTATGTAGTTGTATACTTAAAGCACAGCTTAAGTATTAGTGGGAGATTGTTGGATTTGAATACATAAGCTATGCTTGTGTTGTATAATTTCCCAGATTAATATATCGATTTGTGTTTCAATTATATTTAGTTGTGCATATCCATTTATATTATGTAAGTAGATGATGAGGTGTCTGGTGCGACACAGTAGATCTCATCATTGGTTGAAAGACATAATATATAAATGAGGTTCGTAACCGAGACAGCTTTGGATAAACTGTCGGTCTAGGTTATTATGTGATTCAGATAATTAGTTTGTCTAAACTAATTGAATCATATAGATGTGCCCGGGGCACATTGAACTTGACTCTTAGGAATGTTTTGTCTTGTACTGATTTAATAGACAAATCGATCCTTGTATTCTATCTCTAAATCCCTAGACTCGAGCGGGCATGAGGATTAGACATAGTGTACTTTGATCTGCCAATGGGTGAGGTCAAATGTGGCCAATAGTCTCGGTGGGTTGGGTGCGCGTGTTTAGTTACTTGGTGGGCTGCTGCTTGTCGAAAGGAAACCATGTACCGGTGCGTCCGGGGTGATGGTGCTCCCGAGATGAGCTCGAAATGTTTATTATACTAAACCTGGCCAGTGGACTTATGTCTGGTATAGTAAAAAGGTCGAGTGGTACTAGTCTCGGAATATTAAGAAGTTGATGAATTAATTTATCAGTAAATTAATGAATTAACGAGCACTATATCTTTGATGTGGGGAGATTATGAATATAATTTAATTAAGTTGTTCCGGAAGCAATTCTGGTGTAGGTTGGTAGTGCCATAATTAATCCGTTAGTGGTACGATTAATTATGTACTGGGTTGTTGACAAAGGTAGATTTAATTAGTTGAAAAATTAATTAATCCTTGTGTCAGTTGGTTGTGAATCATCCCAGGAACTGGATTGGGATAAGTGAATCCCTGTGTCAGTTGGTTGTGATTCATCCCAGGAACTGGATTGGGATAAGTGAATCCCTGTGACAGTTGGGAGTGTTTCAGTCCAGGAACAGGATTGAAGGAAACAGAATCTGTATCAATCTAGAAACAGGATTGAAGGGAAACAGAAACCCAGTAGGAAAGACCAATCCTATTCCAACTTGGAGTCTCTCTTGTAACTCTATAAATAGACAAGGGATCAGCCATTCAGAAGACACAATTCAATAGATTCATAATTCAAGAATCTAGAGAGATAAAATTCTAGAGAGAGAAAATTCTCTCTCTCTCTAAAACGAATTTTAACAAGCAAGAAGGGGCGGCTGGTTTTCCTATATTGTGGCCGAAAATTTGGTCCTTTTTGGGCAGCCCCGTGTGTTGCTTTCTCTCTCTCCGGGCAGTGCGTTTGCAGTACGTGCTAGGTGCGGAGGTGCTGAATTTTTTCAGCAGGTGGATTGTGGTGAGTTGCTGATCAATTGACTTCTAGATTGTTGCCCACACAACAAGAGGTCATAGTCTTTGAGGCATACAAGAGATTCACCAGGTGCAAGCTTCAAAGGTATTATTCTATGGTTCTGCTTTTATTAGAATTTTTTGTTGCGTGGTAAATCGAGCAAGTGCAAACCCAGATCCTACCAAAATATTTCACTTCGAGATAAAGATGCAGAATCTTGGCGTAAGGTAATGATATCCGAGATGGGGTCTATGGACCACAATCAAGTCTGGGAGCTTGTGGACCTGCCTGATGGGTTTAAGCCCATTGGATGCAAGTGGGTCTACAAACGTAAGAGAGGACCTGACGGGAAGGTGGAAACCTTTAAAGCTAGGCTGGTGGCGAAGGGGTATACTCAGAAAGAGGGAATCGACTATGAGGAAACCTTCTCCCCGGTAGCCATGCTTAAGTCGATCCAGATTCTCTTGGCCATAGCTGCTCATATGGATTATGAGATTTGGCAGATGGATGTCAAGACAGCTTTCTAAACGGAAGTCTTGAAGAAACCATCTTTATGCAGCAACCAGAGGGATTCATTGAAAAAGGCCAAGAGCATAAGGTTTGCAGGCTTAAGAGGTCTATTTATGGACTTAAGTAGGCATCCAGATCTTGGAACATCCGGTTTGATGAAATAATCCAGTCCTTTGGATTTACTCAGTGTCCGGATGAGCAATGTGTATATCGTAGACGTGATGGAAACTCAGTGGTGTTTCTTGTGCTTTACGTAGATGACATTCTATTGATTGGCAACAACAAGAAAGTGTTATCAGACGTAAAGGCATGGCTATCCAAGCAATTTGATATGAAGGACTTAGAGGAAGCGGGACATATCCTT
The DNA here is from genome assembly GCA_030378225.1 of Knoxia roxburghii. NCBI lineage: Eukaryota > Viridiplantae > Streptophyta > Magnoliopsida > Gentianales > Rubiaceae > Knoxia > Knoxia roxburghii. Next base: position 33,352,168 of record CM059415.1, on the reverse strand, counting down.
GGGATCAAGATTATTCGAGATCGTAGGAAACGTTCCTTAACGCTCTCCCAAGCTTCGTACATAGACACGATTCTGGCCCGTTTTAACATGCAGAACTCCAAGAAAGGTTTTCTACCTTTCAGGCACGGAGTGTTTCTATCTAAGGAGCAGTCTCCTAAGACTGTTGAGGAGATAGAGACCATGAGGACAGTTCCATATGCTTCGGCAGTAGGAAGTCTCATGTAAGCCATGCTGTGTACGAGGCCTGATATCTGTTATGCCGTTGGCATGGTGAGCAGATATCAGAGTAACCCCGGGAAAGCTCATTGGGAAGCAGTAAAATGCATTCTCAGGTATTTGCGCAGAATGAGGGACCAAGTTTTGGTCTATCAGGCGCTTGAGCTGGTACCCCGAGGTTACACAGATTCAGATTTCCAAGGCGACAGGGACAAGAGCGAGTCTACCTCAGGGTATGTGTTTACTCTAGGAGGTGGAGCCATAGTTTGGTGGAGTGTCAAGCAGAAATGCATGGCGGACTCTACCATAGAGGCTGAGTATGTTGCCGCATCAGAGGCAGCGAAAGAAGCAGTATGGCTCAAGAACTTCCTAGTGGACTTACATGTGATTCCTGGTTTGCCGAAGTCTATCACGGTTTATTGTGATAACAACGGTGCAGTAGCAAACTCGAAGGAACCACGAGCCCACAAGGCGAGTAAACATATACAGTGCAAGTACCACCTGATACGAGACATCGTAAAGAGGGTAGACGTGATCGTGGCTAAGATAGCATCAGAGGATAACCTTGCAGATCCGTTCACGAAAACATTGACTTCTAAAGTCTTTGAGGCTCACGTGAAGGGCAAGGGGATCAGATGCTTAGGAGAGCCTTGACAGTTTTTCTAGATAGATAGCAGCAGATTGGGTAGGATTGTATGTAGTTGTATACTTAAAGCACAGCTTAAGTATTAGTGGGAGATTGTTGGAGTAGAATACATAAGCTATGCTTGTATTGTACAGTTTCCCAGTTTAATATATCGATTTGTGTTTCAGTCATATCTTGTTGTGCATTAATCGTTCATTTATATTATGTAAGTAGATGATGAGGTGTCTGGTGCGACACAGTAGATCTCATCATTGGTTGAAAGACATAATATATAAATGAGGTTCGTAACCGAGACAGCTTTGGACAAACTGTCGGTTTAGGTTATTATGTGATTCAGATAATTAGTTTGTCTAAACTAATTGAATCATATAGATATGCCCGGGGCATATTGAACTTGACTCTTAGGAATGATTTGTCTTGTACTGATTTAATAGACAAATTGATCCTTGTATTCTATCTCTAAATCCCTAGACTCGAGCGGGCATGAGGATTAGACATAGTGTACTTTGATATGCCAAAGGGTGAGGTCAATTGTGGCCAATAATCTCGGTAGGTTGGGTGCGCGTGTTTAGTTACTTGGTGTGCTGCTGCTTGTCGAAAGGAAACCATGTACCGGTGCGTCCGGGGTGATGGTGCTCCCGAGATGAGCTCGAAATGTTTATTATACTAAACCCGGCCGGTGGACTTATGTCCGGTATAGTAAAAAGGTCGAGTGGTACTAGTCTCGGAATATTAAGAAGTTGATGAATTAATTTATCAGTAAATTAATGAATTAACGAGCACTATATCTTTGATGTGGGGAGATTAATGAATATAATTTAATTAAGTTGTTCCGGAAGCAATTCTGGTGTAGGGTGATAGTGCCATAATTAATCCGTTAGTGGTACGATTAATTATGTACTGGGTTATTGACAAAGGTAGATTTAATTAATTGAGAAATTAATTAATCCTTGTGTCAGTTGGTTGTGAATCATCCTAGGAACTGGTTTGGGATAAGTGAATCCCTGTGTCAGTTGGGAGTGATTCATCCCAGGAACTGGATTGGGATAAGTGAATCCCTGTGACAGTTGGGAGTGTATCAGTCCAGGAACAGGATTGAAGGAAACAGAATCTGTATCAGTCCAGAAACAGGATTGAAGGAAAACAGAAACCCAGTAGGAAGACCAATCCTAAACCAACTTGGAGTTTCTCTTGTAACTCTATAAATAGACAAGGGATCAGTCATTCAGATTAACACAATAACACAATTAATCCACAGGATTTCTATAGAGAAAATTCTAGAGAGAGAAAACGTTTCTCTCTCCAAGTCGAATTTTCAAGAAAGTGTGCAGCTGGTTTTTGGGTTTCTAGTGGCTGAAATTTTGGCCTTGGTCTATACCAGCTGCGCGTAGCTTTCTCTCTCTGCGGGCGGTGCGTTTATAGTACGTGCCAGGTGCTGCGGGGCTAGAGTTTTCTAGCAGGTGGATTGTGGTGAGTAGCTGATCAATTGACTTCTAGTTCGTTGCCCACACAACGTGAAGTCATAGTCTTGAGGCATACAAGAGAATTGTTGGATTTGAATACATAAGCTATGCTTGTGTTGTATAATTTCCCAGATTAATATATCGATTTGTGTTTCAATTATATTTAGTTGTGCATATCCATTTATATTATGTAAGTAGATGATGAGGTGTCTGGTGCGACACAGTAGATCTCATCATTGGTTTAAAGACATAATATATAAATGAGGTTCGTAACCGAGACAGCTTTGGATAAACTGTCGGTCTAGGTTATTATGTGATTCAGATAATTAGTTTGTCTAAACTAATTGAATCATATAGATGTGCCCGGGGCATATTGAACTTGACTCTTAGGAATGATTTGTCTTGTACTGATTTAATAGACAAATCGATCCTTGTATTCTATCTCTAAATCCCTAGACTCGAGCGGGCATGAGGATTAGACATAGTGTACTTTGATCTGCCAATGGGTGAGGTCAAATGTGGCCAATAGTCTCGGTGGGTTGGGTGCGCGTGTTTAGTTACTTGGTGTGCTGCTGCTTGTCGAAAGGAAACCATGTACCGGTGCGTCCGGGGTGATGGTGCTCCCGAGATGAGCTCGAAATGTTTATTATACTAAACCTGGCCAGTGGACTTATGTCCGGTATAGTAAAAAGGTCGAGTGGTACTAGTCTCGGAATATTAAGAAGTTGATGAATTAATTTATCAGTAAATTAATGAATTAACGAGCACTATATCTTTGATGTGGGGAGATTATGAATATAATTTAATTAAGTTGTTCCGGAAGCAATTCTGGTGTAGGTTGGTAGTGCCATAATTAATCCGTTAGTGGTACGATTAATTATGTACTGGGTTGTTGACAAAGGTAGATTTAATTAGTTGAAAAATTAATTAATCCTTGTGTCAGTTGGTTGTGAATCATCCCAGGAACTGGATTGGGATAAGTGAATCCCTGTGTCAGTTGGGAGTGATTCATCCCAGGAACTGGATTGGGATAAGTGAATCCCTGTGACAGTTGGGAGTGTATCAGTCCAGGAACAGGATTGAAGAAAACAGAATCTGTATCAATCTAGAAACAGGATTGAAGGGAAACAGAAACCCAGTAGGAAAGATCAATCCTATTCCAACTTGGAGTCTCTCTTGTAACTCTATAAATAGACAAGGGATCAGCCATTCAGAAATACAATTCAAGAGAGATTCATAATTCAAGAATCTAGAGAGATAAAATTCTAGAGAGAGAAAATTCTCTCTCTCTCTAAAACGAATTTTAACAAGCAAGAAGGGGCGGCTGGTTTTCCTATATTGTGGCCGAAAATTTGGTCCTTTTTGGGCAGCCCCGTGTGTTGCTTTCTCTCTCTCCGGGCAGTGCGTTTGCAGTACGTGCTAGGTGCGGAGGTGCTGAATTTTTCAGCAGGTGGATTGTGGCGAGTTGCTGATCAATTGACTTCGAGATTGTTGCCCACACAACAAGAGGTCATAGTCTTTGAGGCATACAAGGGATTCACCAGGTGCACGCTTCAAAGGTATCATTCTATCGTTCCGCTTTTATTAGAATTTTTGTTGCGTGGTAAATCGAGCAGGTACAAACCCAGATCCTACCAAAATCTTTCAAGAATCACCAAGTGCACGCTTCAAAGGTACTTTTCTAAGATTCCGCTTTAATAGAAATTTTTGTTGCGTGGTAAATCGAGCAAGTACAAACCCAGATCCTACCAAAATCTTTCATCCACGAGGTGCGGAAATTCGAACAGCCATAACTTTGCGTACCGGAAGGGTTTTGGGGCCCGAGACCAGGCTTTGGAACCGCGTGGAGGAGCTCTACAGCGTCCCGGTTGGGGACCTCGGCGATTCCAGATTCGAACATTTTCGCCCCGTTTATGACTTTTCTTATTTCGCTACAAGTAGGCTTTGCGCGGGGTAGCTCACGGGTACGATCATACCAGCACTAATACACCGGATCCCATCAAAACTCCGAAGTTAAGCATGCTTGGGCGAGAGCAGTACTAAGATGGGTGACCCCTTGGGAAGTCCTCGTGTTGTACCCCCTTCCCTTTCTATTTTTATTTTTATCGTTCTTTTATTCATCGAGTGAATTATAAATTTCGTCATCAAACTTTTTGCGAACTTCGGGTTTTGGTCGCTAACTTCTCAAAACTAAAGAGACACCACTAACTTTATCGTTTTTATTTCGCTTCCGGTCATTCCGGCAATCTGCACCGTTAAGTGCATTGACGGTTTAAATTTTAAGGGTAAAATTTTCTGATTATCAATAAGTATAGAGGGAGTTGTAGATTTTGTCACCACACTCTTGTCAATTGAAAAAATAGAATAGGAGGTTGAAAAATTGTTGGATAAGCGCGAGAGAGAGTCGCAAGACAGAAGTACGAAAATAACCTTACACAAACTTGTCCGTTAGAGTATTAACGGTGCAATTTGACGATGTGAACAAAAAGTTAGTGACTTTTTTTGCTTTTTCGAAAGCTAGTGACAAAAAATCGCCACTCCACGAGGTGCGGAAATTCGAACAGCCATTACTTTGCTTACCAGAAGGGTTTTGGGGCCCGAGACCAGCCTTTGGAACCGCGTGGAGGAGCTCTACGGCGTCCCAACCAGGGAACCCGGTTTGGGCCCTCGTCGAGTCCAGATTCGAACATTTTCGCCCCGTTGATCACTTTTCTTATTTCGCTACAAGTAGACTATGCGCGGGGTAGCTCACGGGTACGATCATACCAGCACTAATGCACCGGATCCCATCAGAACAACGAAGGTAAGCGTGCTTGGGCGAGAGTAGTACTAATATGGGTGACCCCTTGGGAAGTCCTCGTGTTGTACCCCCTTCCTCTTTTATCTTTATTTTTATATTTCTTTTATTCATCGGGACACCACTAACTTTGTCGTTTTTATTTCGCTTCCGATCATTCCGGCAATCTGCACCGTTAAGTGCATTGACGGTTTAAATTTTAAGGGTACAATTTTTCGATTATCAATAAGTATAGATGGAGTTGCAGATTTTGTCACCACACTCTTGTCAATTGAAAAAATCGAATAGGAGGTTGAAAAATTGTTGGATAAGCGCGAGAGAGAGTCGCAAGACAGAAGTACGAAAATAACCTTACACAAACTTGTCCGTTAGAGTATTAACGGTGCAATTTGACGATGTGAACAAAAAGTTAGTGACTTTTTTTGCTTTTTCGAAAGCTAGTGACAAAAAGTCGCCACTCCACGAGGTGCGAAAATTCGAACTTCCATAACTTTGCGTACCGGAAGGGTTTTGGGGCCCGAGACCAGGCTTTGGAACCGCGTGGTGGAGCTCTACGGCGTCCCAACCAGGGAACCCGGTTGGGGCCCTCGTCGAGTCCAGATTAGAACATTTTCGCCCCGTTTATCACTTTTCTTATTTCGCTACAAGTCGACTATGCGCGGGGTAGCTCACGGGTACGATCATACCAGCACTAATGCACCGGATCCCATCAGAACTCCGAAGTTAAGCGTGCTTGTGCGAGAGTAGTACTAAGATGGGTGACCCCTTGGGAAGTCCTCGTGTTGTACCCCCTTTCTCTTTTATCTTTATTTTTATAGTTCTTTTATTCATCAAGACACCACTAACTTTGTCGTTTTTATTTCGCTTCCGATCATTCCGGCAATCTGTACCGTTAAGTGCATTGACGGTTTAAATTTTAAGGGTACAATTTTTCGATTATCAATAAGTATAGAGGGAGTTGCAGATTTTGTCACCACACTCTTGTCAATTGAAAAAATCGAATAAGAGGTTGAAAAATTTTTGGATAAGCGCGAGAGAGAGTCGCAAGACAGAAGTACGAAAATAACCTTACACCAACTTGTCCGTTAGAGTATTAACGGTGTAATTTGACGATGTGAAAAAAAAGTTAGTGACTTTTTTTGCTTTTTCGAAAGCTAGTGACAAAAAGTCGCCACTCCACGAGGTGCGAAAATTCGAACTACCATAACTTTGCGTACCGGAAGGGTTTTGGGGCCCGAGACCAGGCTTTGGAACCGCGTGGTCGAGCTCTACGGCGTCCCAACCAGGGAACCCGGTTGGGGCCCTCGTCGAGTCCAGATTCGAACATTTTCGCCCCGTTTATCACTTTTCTTATTTCGCTACAAGTAGACTTTGCGCGGGGTAGCTCACGGGTACGATCATACCAGCACTAATACACCGGATCCCATCAGAACTCCGAAGTTAAGCGTGCTTGGGCGAGAGCAGTACTAAGATGGGTGACCCCTTGGGATGTCCTCGTGTTGTACCCCCTTCCCCTTCTATTTTTATTTTTATCGTTCTTTTATTCATCGAGTGAATTATAAATTTCGTCATCAAACTTTTTGCGAACTTCGGGTTTTGGTCGCTAACTTCTCAAAACTAAAGAGACACCACTAACTTTGGAGTCCGTTTACGGTGGTACTATAGGAGTAGGATGAATTTTACTCCTACTTACTGTAGCGCGCTACAGTAGCGCGCGCGCTACAGTGACGCGCTATAGTTTCGCGCTACAGTGACGCGCAACAGGTTTTTTTTTTTTTTATGCACAAACTTTTAAAAAAAAATACCTTTTTTAAAAAAATTCTTTTTTTTTTTTAAAAAAAATACTTTTTATAACAAGGGAAATCAGATCAGGATTATATAGACATCAGATTAGAGAATACAAGAGATCAGATCAACAGACTATAGATATCAGATCAAGAATATAAAAGAAATCATACAGTAGAACTAAAATATAATTAACAAGAGAGATCAGATCAGGATTATATAGACATCAGATCAGCGAATACTTGACATCAGATCAACAGACTATAGATATCAGATCAAGAATATAAAAGAAATCATACAGTAGAACTAAAACATACTTAAAAAGGGGGATCAGATCAACAGACTATAGACATCAGATCAGCGTATACTTGACATCAGATCAACAGACTATAGACATCAGATCAAGATTTTAAAAAAAATCACACAGCAGAACTAAAACATACTTAACAAAGGAGATCAGATCAGGATTATATAGACATCAGATCAACTCATACTTGACATCAGATCAACAGACTATAGACATCAGATCAAGATTTTAAAAGAAATCACACAGCAGAACTAAAACATACTTAACACAGCAGAACTAAAATATACTTAACAAATGAGATCAGATCAGGATTATATAGACATCAGATCAACTCATACCTGACATCAGATCAACAGACTATAGACATCAGATCAATATTTTAAAAGAAATCATACAGTAGAACTAAAACATACTTAAAAAGGGAGATCAGATCAACAGACTATGGACATCAGATCAGCGTATACTTGACATCAGATCAACAGACTATAGACATCAGATCAAGATTTTAAAAGAAATCACACAGCAGAACTAAAAACATACTTAACAAAGGAGATCAGATCAGGATTATATAGACATCAGATCAACTCATAATTGACATCAGATCAACAGACTATAGACATCAGATCAAGATTTTAAAAGAAATCACACAGCAGAACTAAAACATACTTAACAAAGGAGATCAGATCAGGATATATAGACATCCGATCAACTCATACTTAACATCAGATCAACAGACTATAGATATCAGATCAAGAATATAAAAGAAATCATACAGTAGAACTAAAATATACTTAACAAGGTAGATCAAATCATGATTATATAGACATCAAATCACAAAATAGCAGACATCAGATCAACAGAATTTAGATATCAGATCAAAAATATAAAAGAAATCATATCATACAACAAAAACGTCCATAATATGTATCATAATATCTAAAATTATTTAATTATAAAACAAATAAAATGATAATTTAAAAATAATTTTTTTATAAAATTCAAAAACATTAAAAAAATACTGAATTGTTTAGAAAAAAAACGGACGAAAAAAATTTCAAAGAGGAAGGCAAAAAAAAAAAAAAAAAAAGCCAAAAATAACAAAAGAAATGAAGGTACTGTAGCGAGTTTACTGTAGCGCGCGGAACTGTAGCGCACGTTTACTGTAGCGCGGGGTAGGAGTAAAATTCATGGTGGTCCTATAGGAGTAGGATATAAATTGCCCTAACTTTGTCGTTTTTATTTCGCTTCCGGTCATTCCGGCAATCTGCACCGTTAAGTGCATTGACGATTTAAATTTTAAGGGTACAATTTTTCGATTATCAATAAGTATAGAGGGAGTTGCAGATTTTGTCACCACACTCTTGTCAATTGAAAAAATCGAATAGGAGGTTGAAAAATTGTTGGATAAGCGCGAGAGAGAGTCGCAAGACAGAAGTACGAAAATAACCTTACACAAACTTGTCCGTTAGAGTATTAACGGTGCAATTTGACGATGTGAACAAAAAGTTAGTGACTTTTTTTGCTTTTTCGAAAGCTAGTGACAAAAAATCGCCACTCCACGAGGTGCGGAAATTCGAACAGCCATTACTTTGCTTACCAGAAGGGTTTTGGGGCCCGAGACCAGCCTTTGGAACCGCGTGGAGGAGCTCTACGGCGTCCCAACCAGGGAACCCGGTTGGGGCCCTCGTCGAGTCCAGATTCGAACATTTTCGCCCCGTTTATAACTTTTCTTATTTCGCTACAAGTAGACTATGCGCGGGGTAGCTCACGGGTACGATCATACCAGCACTAATGCACCGGATCCCATCAGAACAACGAAGGTAAGCGTGCTTGGGCGAGAGTAGTACTAATATGGGTGACCCCTTGGGAAGTCCTCGTGTTGTACCCCCTTCCTCTTTTATCTTTATTTTTATATTTCTTTTATTCATCGAGACACCACTAACTTTGTCGTTTTTATTTCGCTTCCGATCATTCCGGCAATCTGCACCGTTAAGTGCATTGACGGTTTAAATTTTAAGGGTACAATTTTTCGATTATCAATAAGTATAGAGGGAGTTGCAGATTTTGTCACCACACTCTTGTCAATTGAAAAAATCGAATAGGAGGTTGAAAAATTGTTGGATAAGAGCGAGAGAGAGTCGCAAGACAGAAGTACGAAAATAACCTTACACAAACTTGTCCGTTAGAGTATTAACGGTGCAATTTGACGATGTGAACAAAAAGTTAGTGACTTTTTTTGCTTTTTCGAAAGCTAGTGACAAAAAGTCGCCACTCCACGAGGTGCGAAAATTCGAACAACCATAACTTTGCGTACCGGAAGGGTTTTGGGGCCCGAGACCAGGCTTTGGAACCGCGTGGTGGAGCTCTACGGCGTCCCAACCAGGGAACCCGGTTGGGGCCCTCGTCGAGTCCAGATTCGAACATTTTCGCCCCGTTTATCACTTTTCTTATTTCGCTACAAGTAGACTTTGCGCGGGGGAGCTCACGGGTACGATCATACCAGCACTAATACACCGGATCCCATCAGAACTCCAAAGTTAAGCGTGCTTGGGCGAGAGCAGTACTAAGATGGGTGACCCCTTGGGAAGTCCTCGTGTTGTACCCCCTTCCCCTTCTATTTTTATTTTTATCGTTCTTTTATTCATCGAGTGAATTATAAATTTCGTCATCAAACTTTTTGCGAACTTCGGGTTTTGGTCGCTAACTTCTCAAAACTAAAGAGACACCACTAACTTTGTCATTTTTATTTCGCTTCCGGTCATTCCGGCAATTTGCACCGTTAAGTGCATTGACGATTTAAATTTTAAGGGTACAATTTTTCGATTATCAATAAGTATAGAGGGAGTTGCAGATTTTGTCACCACACTCTTGTCAATTGAAAAAATCGAATAGGAGGTTGAAAAATTGTTGGATAAGCGCGAGAGAGAGTCGCAAGACAGAAGTACGAAAATAACCTTACACAAACTTGTCCGTTATAGTATTAACGGTGCAATTTGACGATGTGAACAAAAAGTTAGTGACTTTTTTTGCTTTTTCGAAAGCTAGTGACAAAAAGTCGCCACTCCACGAGGTGCGAAAATTCGAACTACCATAACTTTGCGTACCGGAAGGGTTTTGGGGCCCGAGACCAGGCTTTGGAACCGCGTGGTGGAGCTCTACGGCGTCCCAACCAGGGAACCCGGTTGGGGCCCTCGTCGAGTCCAGATTCGAACATTTTCGCCCCGTTTATCACTTTTCTTATTTCGCTACAAGTAGACTATGCGCGGGGTAGCTCACGGGTACGATCATACCAGCACTAATGCACCGGATCCCATCAGAACTCCGAAGGTAAGCGTGCTTGGGCGAGAGTAGTACTAATATGGGTGACCCCTTGGGAAGTCCTCGTGTTGTACCCCCTTCCTCTTTTATCTTTATTTTTATATTTCTTTTATTCATCGAGACACCACTAACTTTGTCGTTTTTATTTCGCTTCCGATCATTCCGGCAATCTGCACCGTTAAGTGCATTGACGGTTTAAATTTTAAGGGTACAATTTTTCGATTATCAATAAGTATAGAGGGAGTTGCAGATTTTGTCACCACACTCTTGTCAATTGAAAAAATCGAATAGGAGGTTGAAAAATTGTTGGATAAGAGCGAGAGAGAGTCGCAAGACAGAAGTACGAAAATAACCTTACACAAACTTGTCCGTTAGAGTATTAACGGTGCAATTTGACGATGTGAACAAAAAGTTAGTGACTTTTTTTGCTTTTTCGAAAGCTAGTGACAAAAAGTCGCCACTCCACGAGGTGCGAAAATTCGAACAACCATAACTTTGCGTACCGGAAGGGTTTTGGGGCCCGAGACCAGGCTTTGGAACCGCGTGGTGGAGCTCTACGGCGTCCCAACCAGGGAACCCGGTTGGGGCCCTCGTCGAGTCCAGATTCGAACATTTTCGCCCCGTTTATCACTTTTCTTATTTCGCTACAAGTAGACTTTGCGCGGGGGAGCTCACGGGTACGATCATACCAGCACTAATACACCGGATCCCATCAGAACTCCAAAGTTAAGCGTGCTTGGGCGAGAGCAGTACTAAGATGGGTGACCCCTTGGGAAGTCCTCGTGTTGTACCCCCTTCCCCTTCTATTTTTATTTTTATCGTTCTTTTATTCATCGAGTGAATTATAAATTTCGTCATCAAACTTTTTGCGAACTTCGGGTTTTGGTCGCTAACTTCTCAAAACTAAAGAGACACCACTAACTTTGTCGTTTTTATTTCGCTTCCGGTCATTCCGGCAATTTGCACCGTTAAGTGCATTGACGATTTAAATTTTAAGGGTACAATTTTTCGATTATCAATAAGTATAGAGGGAGTTGCAGATTTTGTCACCACACTCTTGTCAATTGAAAAAATCGAATAGGAGGTTGAAAAATTGTTGGATAAGCGCGAGAGAGAGTCGCAAGACAGAAGTACGAAAATAACCTTACACAAACTTGTCCGTTATAGTATTAACGGTGCAATTTGACGATGTGAACAAAAAGTTAGTGACTTTTTTTGCTTTTTCGAAAGCTAGTGACAAAAAGTCGCCACTCCACGAGGTGCGAAAATTTGAACTACCATAACTTTGCGTACCGGAAGGGTTTTGGGGCCCGAGACCAGGCTTTGGAACCGCGTGGTGGAGCTCTACGGCGTCCCAACCAGGGAACCCGGTTGGGGCCCTCGTCGAGTCCAGATTCGAACATTTTCGCCCCGTTTATCACTTTTCTTATTTCGCTACAAGTAGACTATGCGCGGGGTAGCTCACGGGTACGATCATACCAGCACTAATGCACCGGATCCCATCAGAACTCCGAAGGTAAGCGTGCTTGGGCGAGAGTAGTACTAATATGGGTGACCCCTTGGGAAGTCCTCGTGTTGTACCCCCTTCCTCTTTTATCTTTATTTTTATATTTCTTTTATTCATCGAGACACCACTAACTTTGTCGTTTTTATTTCGCTTCCGATCATTCCGGCAATCTGCACCGTTAAGTGCATTGACGGTTTAAATTTTAAGGGTACAATTTTTCGATTATCAATAAGTATAGAGGGAGTTGCAGATTTTGTCACCACACTCTTGTCAATTGAAAAAATCGAATAGGAGGTTGAAAAATTGTTGGATAAGCGCGAGAGAGAGTCGCAAGACAGAAGTACGAAAATAACCTTACACAAACTTGTCCGTTATAGTATTAACGGTGCAATTTGACGATGTGAACAAAAAGTTAGTGACTTTTTTTGCTTTTTCGAAAGCTAGTGACAAAAAGTCGCCACTCCACGAGGTGCGAAAATTCGAACAACCATAACTTTGCGTACCGGAAGGGTTTTGGGGCCCGAGACTAGGCTTTGGAACCGCGTGGAGGAGCTCTACGGCGTCCCAACCAGGGAACCCAGTTGGGGCCCTCGTCGAGTCCAGATTCGAACATTTTCGCCCCGTTTATCACTTTTCTTATTTCGCTACAAGTAGACTATGCGCGGGGTAGCTCACGGGTATGATCATACCAGCACTAATGCACCGGATCCCATCAGAACAACGAAGGTAAGCGTGCTTGGGCGAGAGTAGTACTAATATGGGTGACCCCTTGGGAAGTCCTCGTGTTGTACCCCCTTCCTCTTTTATCTTTATTTTTATATTTCTTTTATTCATCGAGACACCACTAACTTTGTCGTTTTTATTTCGCTTCCGATCATTCCGGCAATCTGCACCGTTAAGTGCATTGACGGTTTAAATTTTAAGGGTACAATTTTTCGATTATCAATAAGTATAGATGGAGTTGCAGATTTTGTCACCACACTCTTGTCAATTGAAAAAATCGAATAGGAGGTTGAAAAATTGTTGGATAAGCGCGAAAGAGAGTCGCAAGACAGAAGTACGAAAATAACCTTACACAAACTTGTCCGTTAGAGTATTAACGGTGCAATTTGACGATGTGAACAAAAATTTAGTGACTTTTTTTGCTTTTTCGAAAGCTAGTGACAAAAAGTCGCCACTCCACGAGGTGCGAAAATTCGAACTACCATAACTTTGCGTACCGGAAGGGTTTTGGGGCCCGAGACCAGGCTTTGGAACCGCGTGGTGGAGCTCTACGGCGTCCCAACCAGGGAACCCGGTTGGGGCCCTCGTCGAGTCCAGATTCGAACATTTTCGCCCCGTTTATCACTTTTCTTATTTCGCTACAAGTAGACTATGCGCGGGGTAGCTCACGGGTACGATCATACCAGCACTAATGCACCGGATCCCATCAGAACTCCGAAGTTAAGCGTGCTTGTGCGAGAGTAGTACTAAGATGGGTGACCCCTTGGGAAGTCCTCGTGTTGTACCCCCTTTCTCTTTTATCTTTATTTTTATAGTTCTTTTATTCATCAAGACACCACTAACTTTGTCGTTTTTATTTCGCTTCGATCATTCTGGCAATCTGTACCGTTAAGTGCATTGACGGTTTAAATTTTAAGGGTACAATTTTTCGATTATCAATAAGTATAGAGGGAGTTGCAGATTTTGTCACCACACTCTTGTCAATTGAAAAAATCGAATAGGAGGTTGAAAAATTGTTGGATAAGCGCGAGAGAGAGTCGCAAGACAGAAGTACGAAAATAACCTTACACAAACTTGTCCGTTAGAGTATTAACGGTGTAATTTGACGATGTGAACAAAAAGTTAGTGACTTTTTTTGCTTTTTCGAAAGCTAGGGACAAAAAGTCGCCACTCCACGAGGTGCGAAAATTCGAACTACCATAACTTTGCGTACCAGAAGGGTTTTGGGGCCCGAGACCAGGCTTTGGAACCGCGTGGTGGAGCTCTACGGCGTCCCAACCAGGGAACCCGGTTGGGGCCCTCGTCGAGTCCAGATTCGAACATTTTCGCCCCGTTTATCACTTTTCTTATTTCGCTACAAGTAGACTATGCGCGGGGTAGCTCACGGGTACGATCATACCAGCACTAATGCACCGGATCCCATCAGAACTCCGAAGTTAAGCGTGCTTGTGCGAGAGTAGTACTAAGATGGGTGACCCCTTGGGAAGTCCTCGTGTTGTACCCCCTTTCTCTTTTATCTTTATTTTTATAGTTCTTTTATTCATCAAGACACCACTAACTTTGTCGTTTTTATTTCGCTTCCGATCATTCCGGCAATCTGTACCGTTAAGTGCATTGACGGTTTAAATTTTAAGGGTACAATTTTTCGATTATCAATAAGTATAGAGGGAGTTGCAGATTTTGTCACCACACTCTTGTCAATTGAAAAAATCGAATAGGAGGTTGAAAAATTGTTGGATAAGCGCGAGAGAGAGTCGCAAGACAGAAGTACGAAAATAACCTTACACAAACTTGTCCGTTAGAGTATTAACGGTGCAATTTGACGATGTGAACAAAAAGTTAGTGACTTTTTTTACTTTTTCGAAAGCTAGTTAAAAAAAGTCGCCACTCCACGAGGTGCGAAAATTCGAACAGCCATAACTTTGCGTACCGGAAGGGTTTTGGGGCCCGAGACTAGGCTTTCGAATCGCGTGGAGGAGCTCTACGGCGTCCCAACCAGGGAACCCGGTTGGGGACCTCGGCGAGGCCAGATTCGATCGTTTTCGCCCCGTTTATCACTTTTCTTATTTTGCTACAAGTAGGCTATGCGTGGGGTAGCACACGGGTACGACCATACCAGCACTAATGCACCGGATCCCATCAGAACTCCGAAGTTAAGCGTGCTTGGGCGAGAGTAGTACTAAGATGCGTGACCCCTTGGGAAGTCCTCGTGTTGTACCCCCTTCCTCTTTTATCTTTATTTTTATAGTTCTTTTATTCATCGAGTGAATTATAAATTTCGTCATCAAACTTTTTGCGAACTTCGGGTTTTGGTCGCTAACTTCTCAAAACTAAAGAGACACCACTAACTTTGTCATTTTTATTTCGCTTACGGTCATTCCGGCAATCTGCACCGTTAAGTGCATTGACGGTTTAAATTTTAAGGGTAAAATTTTCCGATTATCAATAAGTATAGAGGGAGTTGTAGATTTTGTCACCACACTCTTGTCAATTGAAAAAATCGAATAGGAGGTTGAAAAATTGTTGGATAAGCGCGAGAGAGAGTCGCAAGACAGAAGAACGAAAATAACCTTACACAAACTTGTCCGTTAGAGTATTAACGGTGCAATTTGACGACGTGAACAAAAAGTTAGTGACTTTTTTTGCTTTTTCGAAAGCTAGTGACAAAAAATCGCCACTCCACGAGGTGCGGAAATTCGAACAGCCATTACTTTGCGTACAAGAAGGGTTTTGGGGCCCGAGACCAGGCTTTGGAACCGCGTGGAGGAGCTCTACGGCGTCCCAACCAGGGAACCCGGTTGGGGCCCTCGTCGAGTCCAGATTCGAACATTTTCGCCACGTTTATCACTTTTCATATTTCGCTACAAGTATACTATACGCGAGGTAGCTCTCGGGTACGATCATACCAGCACTAATGCACCGGATCCCATCAGAACTCCGAAGGTAAGCGTGCATGGGCGAGAGTAGTACTAAGATGGGTGACCCCTTGGGAAGTCCTCGTGTTGTACCCCCTTCCTCTTTTATCTTTATTTTTATAGTTCTTTTATTCATCGAGACACCACTAACTTTGTCGTTTTTATTTCGCTTCCGGTCATTCCGGCAATCTGCACCGTTAAGTGCATTGACGGTTTAAATTTTAAGGGTACAATTTTTCGATTATCAATAAGTATAGAGGGAGTTGCAGATTTTGTCACCACACTCTTGTCAATTGAAAAAATCGAATAGGAGGTTGAAAAATTGTTGGATAAGCGCGAGAGAGAGTCGCAAGACAGAAGTACGAAAATAACCTTACACAAACTTGTCCGTTATAGTATTAACGGTGTAATTTGACGATGTGAACAAAAAGTTAGTGACTTTTTTTGTTTTTCGAAAGCTAGTGACAAAAAGTCGCCACTCCACGAGGTGCGAAAATTCGAACAACCATAACTTTGCGTACCGGAAGGGTTTTGGGGCTCGAGACTAGGCTTTGGAACCGCGTGGAGGAGCTCTACGGCGTCCCAACCAGGGAACCCAGTTGGGGCCCTCGTCGAGTCCAGATTCGAACATTTTCGCCCCGTTTATCACTTTTCTTATTTCGCTACAAGTAGACTATGCGCGGGGTAGCTCACGGGTATGATCATACCAGCACTAATGCACCGGATCCCATCAGAACAACGAAGGTAAGCGTGCTTGGGCGAGAGTAGTACTAATATGGGTGACCCCTTGGGAAGTCCTCGTGTTGTACCCCCTTCCTCTTTTATCTTTATTTTTATATTTCTTTTATTCATCGAGACACCACTAACTTTGTCGTTTTTATTTCGCTTCTGATCATTCCGGCAATCTGCACCGTTAAGTGCATTGACGGTTTAAATTTTAAGGGTACAATTTTTCGATTATCAATAAGTATAGAGGGAGTTGCAGATTTTGTCACCACACTCTTGTCAATTGAAAAAATCGAATAGGAGGTTGAAAAATTGTTGGATAAGCGCGAGAGAGAGTCGCAAGACAGAAGTACGAAAATAACCTTACACAAACTTGTCCGTTAGAGTATTAACGGTGCAATTTGACGATGTGAACAAAAAGTTAGTGACTTTTTTTGCTTTTTCGAAAGCTAGTGACAAAAAGTCGCCACTCCACGAGGTGCGAAAATTCGAACTACCATAACTTTGCGTACCGGAAGGGTTTTGGGGCCCGAGACCAGGCTTTGGAACCGCGTGGTGGAGCTCTACGGCGTCCCAACCAGGGAACCCGGTTGGGGCCCTCGTCGAGTCCAGATTCGAACATTTTTGCCCCGTTTATCACTTTTCTTATTTCGCTACAAGTAGACTATGCGCGGGGTAGCTCACGGGTATGATCATACCAGCACTAATGCACCGGATCCCATCAGAACAACGAAGGTAAGCGTGCTTGGGCGAGAGTAGTACTAATATGGGTGACCCCTTGGGAAGTCCTCGTGTTGTACCCCCTTCCTCTTTTATCTTTATTTTTATATTTCTTTTATTCATCGAGACACCACTAACTTTGTCGTTTTTATTTCGCTTCCGATCATTCCGGCAATCTGCACCGTTAAGTGCATTGACGGTTTAAATTTTAAGGGTACAATTTTTCGATTATCAATAAGTATAGAGGGAGTTGCAGATTTTGTCACCACACTCTTGTCAATTGAAAAAATCGAATAGGAGGTTGAAAAATTGTTGGATAAGCGCGAGAGAGAGTCGCAAGACAGAAGTACGAAAATAACCTTACACAAACTTGTCCGTTAGAGTATTAACGGTGCAATTTGACGATGTGAACAAAAAGTTAGTGACTTTTTTTGCTTTTTCGAAAGCTAGTGACAAAAAGTCGCCACTCCACGAGGTGCGAAAATTCGAACTACCATAACTTTGCGTACCGGAAGGGTTTTGGGGCCCGAGACCAGGCTTTGGAACCGCGTAGTGGAGCTCTACGGCGTCCCAACCAGGGAACCCGGTTGGGGCCCTCGTCGAGTCCAGATTCGAACATTTTCGCCCCGTTTATCACTTTTCTTATTTCGCTACAAGTAGACTATGCGCGGGGTAGCTCACGGGTATGATCATACCAGCACTAATGCACCGGATCCCATCAGAACAACGAAGGTAAGCGTGCTTGGGCGAGAGTAGTACTAATATGGGTGACCCCTTGGGAAGTCCTCGTGTTGTACCCCCTTCCTCTTTTATCTTTATTTTTATATTTCTTTTATTCATCGAGACACCACTAACTTTGTCGTTTTTATTTCGCTTCCGATCATTCCGGCAATCTGCACCGTTAAGTGCATTGACGGTTTAAATTTTAAGGGTACAATTTTTCGATTATCAATAAGTATAGAGGGAGTTGCAGATTTTGTCACCACACTCTTGTCAATTGAAAAAATCGAATAGGAGGTTGAAAAATTGTTGGATAAGCGCGAGAGAGAGTCGCAAGACAGAAGTACGAAAATAACCTTACACAAACTTGTCCGTTAGAGTATTAACGGTGCAATTTGACGATGTGAACAAAAAGTTAGTGACTTTTTTTGCTTTTTCGAAAGCTAGTGACAAAAAGTCGCCACTCCAGGAGGTGCGAAAATTCGAACTACCATAACTTTGCGTACCGGAAGGGTTTTGGGGCCCGAGACCAGGCTTTGGAACCGCGTGGTGGAGCTCTACGGCGTCCCAACCAGGGAACCCGGTTGGGGCCCTCGTCGAGTCCAGATTCGAACATTTTTGCCCCGCGTGGTGGAGCTCTATGCGCGGGGTAGCTCACTGGTACGATCATACCAGCACTAATGCACCGGATCCCATCAGAACTCCGAAGTTAAGCGTGCTTGTGCGAGAGTAGTACTAAGATGGGTGACCCCTTGGGAAGTCCTCGTGTTGTACCCCCTTTCTCTTTTATCTTTATTTTTATAGTTCTTTTATTCATCAAGACACCACTAACTTTGTCGTTTTTATTTCGCTTCCGATCATTCCGGCAATCTGTACCGTTAAGTGCATTGACGGTTTAAATTTTAAGGGTACAATTTTTCGATTATCAATAAGTATAGAGGGAGTTGCAGATTTTGTCACCACACTCTTGTCAATTGAAAAAATCGAATAGGAGGTTGAAAAATTGTTGGATAAGCGCGAGAGAGAGTCGCAAGACAGAAGTACGAAAATAACCTTACACAAACTTGTCCGTTAGAGTATTAACGGTGCAATTTGACGATGTGAACAAAAAGTTAGTGACTTTTTTTGCTTTTTCGAAAGCTACTTACAAAAAGTCGCCACTCCACGAGGTGCGAAAATTCGAACAGCCATAACTTTGCGTACCGGAAGGGTTTTGGGGCCCGAGACTAGGCTTTCGAATCGCGTGGAGGAGCTCTACGGCGTCCCAACCAGGGAACCCGGTTGGGGACCTCGGCGAGGCCAGATTCGATCGTTTTCACCCCGTTTATCACTTTTCTTATTTCGCTACAAGTAGGCTATGCGTGGGGTAGCACACGGGTACGACCATACCAGCACTAATGCACCGGATCCCATCAGAACTCCGAAGTTAAGCGTGCTTGGGCGAGAGTAGTACTAAGATGCGTGACCCCTTGGGAAGTCCTCGTGTTGTACCCCCTTCCTCTTTTATCTTTATTTTTATAGTTCTTTTATTCATCGAGACACCACTAACTTTGTCGTTTTTATTTCGCTTCCGGTCATTCCGGCAATCTGCACCGTTAAGTGCATTGACGGTTTAAATTTTAAGGGTACAATTTTTCGATTATCAATAAGTATAGAGGGAGTTGCAGATTTTGTCACCACACTCTTGTCAATTGAAAAAATCGAATAGGAGGTTGAAAAATTGTTGGATAAGCGCGAGAGAGAGTCGCAAGACAGAAGTACGAAAATAACCTTACACAAACTTGTCCGTTATAGTATTAACGGTGCAATTTGACGATGTGAACAAAAAGTTAGTGACTTTTTTTGCTTTTTCGAAAGCTAGTGACAAAAAGTCGCCACTCCACGAGGTGCGAAAATTCGAACAACCATAACTTTGCGTACCGGAAGGGTTTTGGGGCCCGAGACTAGGCTTTGGAACCGCGTGGAGGAGCTCTACGGCGTCCCAACCAGGGAACCCAGTTGGGGCCCTCGTCGAGTCCAGATTCGAAAATTTTCGCCCCGTTTATCACTTTTCTTATTTCGCTACAAGTAGACTATGCGCGGGGTAGCTCACGGGTATGATCATACCAGCACTAATGCACCGGATCCCATCAGAACAACGAAGGTAAGCGTGCTTGGGCGAGAGTAGTACTAATATGGGTGACCCCTTGGGAAGTCCTCGTGTTGTACCCCCTTCCTCTTTTATCGTTATTTTTATATTTCTTTTATTCATCGAGACACCACTAACTTTGTCGTTTTTATTTCGCTTCCGATCATTCCGGCAATCTGCACCGTTAAGTGCATTGACGGTTTAAATTTTAAGGGTACAATTTTTCGATTATCAATAAGTATAGAGGGAGTTGCAGATTTTGTCACCACACTCTTGTCAATTGAAAAAATCGAATAGGAGGTTGAAAAATTGTTGGATAAGCGCGAGAGAGAGTCGCAAGACAGAAGTACGAAAATAACCTTACACAAACTGTTCCGTTAGAGTATTAACGGTGCAATTTGACGATGTGAACAAAAAGTTAGTGACTTTTTTTGCTTTTTCGAAAGCTAGTGACAAAAAGTCGCCACTCCACGAGGTGCGAAAATTCGAACTACCATAACTTTGCGTACCGGAAGGGTTTTGGGGCCCGAGACCGGGCTTTGGAACCGCGTGGTGGAGCTCTACGGCGTCCCAACCAGGGAACCCGGTTGGGGCCCTCGTCGAGTCCAGATTCGAACATTTTTGCCCCGTTTATCACTTTTCTTATTTCGCTACAAGTAGACTATGCGCGGGGTAGCTCACGGGTATGATCATACCAGCACTAATGCACCGGATCCCATCAGAACAACGAAGGTAAGCGTGCTTGGGCGAGAGTAGTACTAATATGGGTGACCCCTTGGGAAGTCCTCGTGTTGTACCCCCTTCCTCTTTTATCTTTATTTTTATATTTCTTTTATTCATCGAGACACCACTAACTTTGTCGTTTTTATTTCGCTTCCGATCATTCCGGCAATCTGCACCGTTAAGTGCATTGACGGTTTAAATTTTAAGGGTACAATTTTTCGATTATCAATAAGTATAGAGGGAGTTGCAGATTTTGTCACCACACTCTTGTCAATTGAAAAAATCGAATAGGAGGTTGAAAAATTGTTGGATAAGCGCGAGAGAGAGTCGCAAGACAGAAGTACGAAAATAACCTTACACAAACTTGTCCGTTAGAGTATTAACGGTGCAATTTGACGATGTGAACAAAAAGTTAGTGACTTTTTTTGCTTTTTCGAAAGCTAGTGACAAAAAGTCGCCACTCCACGAGGTGCGAAAATTCGAACTACCATAACTTTGCGTACCGGAAGGGTTTTGGGGCCCGAGACTAGGCTTTGGAACCGCGTGGTGGAGCTCTACGGCGTCCCAACCAGGGAACCCGGTTGGGGCCCTCGTCGAGTCCAGATTCGAACATTTTCGCCCCGTTTATCACTTTTCTTATTTCGCTACAAGTAGACTATGCGCGGGGTAGCTCACTGGTACGATCATACCAGCACTAATGCACCGGATCCCATCAGAACTCCGAAGTTAAGCGTGCTTGTGCGAGAGTAGTACTAAGATGGGTGACCCCTTGGGAAGTCCTCGTGTTGTACCCCCTTTCTCTTTTATCTTTATTTTTATAGTTCTTTTATTCATCAAGACACCACTAACTTTGTCGTTTTTATTTCGCTTCCGATCATTCCGGCAATCTGTACCGTTAAGTGCATTGACGGTTTAAAATTTAAGGGTACAATTTTTCGATTATCAATAAGTATAGAGGGAGTTGCAGATTTTGTCACCACACTCTTGTCAATTGAAAAAATCGAATAGGAGGTTGAAAAATTGTTGGATAAGCGCGAGAGAGAGTCGCAAGACAGAAGTACGAAAATAACCTTACACAAACTGTTCCGTTAGAGTATTAACGGTGCAATTTGACGATGTGAACAAAAAGTTAGTGACTTTTTTTGCTTTTTCGAAAGCTAGTGACAAAAAGTCGCCACTCCACGAGGTGCGAAAATTCGAACTACCATAACTTTGCGTACCGGAAGGGTTTTGGGGCCCGAGACCGGGTTTTGGAACCGCGTGGTGGAGCTCTACGGCGTCCCAACCAGGGAACCCGGTTGGGGCCCTCGTCGAGTCCAGATTCGAACATTTTTGCCCCGTTTATCACTTTTCTTATTTCGCTACAAGTAGACTATGCGCGGGGTAGCTCACGGGTATGATCATACCAGCACTAATGCACCGGATCCCATCAGAACAACGAAGGTAAGCGTGCTTGGGCGAGAGTAGTACTAATATGGGTGACCCCTTGGGAAGTCCTCGTGTTGTACCCCCTTCCTCTTTTATCTTTATTTTTATATTTCTTTTATTCATCGAGACACCACTAACTTTGTCGTTTTTATTTCGCTTCCGATCATTCCGGCAATCTGCACCGTTAAGTGCATTGACGGTTTAAATTTTAAGGGTACAATTTTTCGATTATCAATAAGTATAGAGGGAGTTGCAGATTTTGTCACCACACTCTTGTCAATTGAAAAAATCGAATAGGAGGTTGAAAAATTGTTGGATAAGCGCGAGAGAGAGTCGCAAGACAGAAGTACGAAAATAACCTTACACAAACTTGTCCGTTAGAGTATTAACGGTGTAATTTGACGATGTGAACAAAAAGTTAGTGACTTTTTTTGCTTTTTCGAAAGCTAGTGACAAAAAGTCGCCACTCCACGAGGTGCGAAAATTCGAACTACCATAACTTTGCGTACCGGAAGGGTTTTGGGGCCCGAGACCAGGCTTTGGAACCGCGTGGTGGAGCTCTACGGCGTCCCAACCAGGGAACCCGGTTGGGGCCCTCGTCGAGTCCAGATTCGAACATTTTCGCCCCGTTTATCACTTTTCTTATTTCGCTACAAGTAGACTATGCGCGGGGTAGCTCACTGGTACGATCATATCAGCACTAATGCACCGGATCCCATCAGAACTCCGAAGTTAAGCGTGCTTGTGCGAGAGTAGTACTAAGATGGGTGACCCCTTGGGAAGTCCTCGTGTTGTACCCCCTTTCTCTTTTATCTTTATTTTTATAGTTCTTTTATTCATCAAGACACCACTAACTTTGTCGTTTTTATTTCGCTTCCGATCATTCCGGCAATCTGTACCGTTAAGTGCATTGACGGTTTAAATTTTAAGGGTACAATTTTTCGATTATCAATAAGTATAGAGGGAGTTGCAGATTTTGTCACCACACTCTTGTCAATTGAAAAAATCGAATAGGAGGTTGAAAAATTGTTGGATAAGCGCGAGAGAGAGTCGCAAGACAGAAGTACGAAAATAACCTTACACAAACTTGTCCGTTAGAGTATTAACGGTGCAATTTGACGATGTGAACAAAAAGTTAGTGACTTTTTTTGCTTTTTCGAAAGCTAGTTACAAAAAGTCGCCACTCCACGAGGTGCGAAAATTCGAACAGCCATAACTTTGCGTACCGGAAGTGTTTTGGGGCCCGAGACTAGGCTTTCGAATCGCATGGAGGAGCTCTACGGCGTCCCAACCAGGGAACCCGGTTGGGGACCTCGGCGAGGCCAGATTCGATCGTTTTTGCCCCGTTTATCACTTCTCTTATTTCGCTACAAGTAGGCTATGCGTGGGGTAGCACACGGGTACGACCATACCAGCACTAATGCACCGGATCCCATCAGAACTCCGAAGTTAAGCGTGCTTGGGCGAGAGTAGTACTAAGATGCGTGACCCCTTGGGAAGTCCACGTGTTGTACCCCCTTCCTCTTTTATCTTTATTTTTATAGTTCTTTTATTCATCGAGTGAATTATAAATTTCGTCATCAAACTTTTTGCGAACTTCGGGTTTTGGTCGCTAACTTCTCAAAACTAAAGAGACACCACTAACTTTGTCATTTTTATTTCGCTTCCGGTCATTCCGGCAATCTGCACCGTTAAGTGCATTGACGGTTTAAATTTTAAGGGTAAAATTTTCCGATTATCAATAAGTATAGAGGGAGTTGTAGATTTTGTCACCACACTCTTGTCAATTGAAAAAATCGAATAGGAGGTTGAAAAATTGTTGGATAAGCGCGAGAGAGAGTCACAAGACAGAAGAACGAAAATAACCTTACACAAACTTGTCCGTTAGAGTATTAACGGTGCAATTTGACGACGTGAACAAAAAGTTAGTGACTTTTTTTGCTTTTTCGAAAGCTAGTGACAAAAAATCGCCACTCCACGAGGTGCGGAAATTCGAACAGCCATTACTTTGCGTACCAGAAGGGTTTTGGGGCCCGAGACCAGGCTTTGGAACCGCGTGGAGGAGCTCTACGGCGTCCCAACCAGGGAACCCGGTTGGGGCCCTCGTCGAGTCCAGATTCGAACATTTTCGCCACGTTTATCACTTTTCATATTTCGCTACAAGTATACTATACGCGAGGTAGCTCACGGGTACGATCATACCAGCACTAATGCACCGGATCCCATCAGAACTCCGAAAGTAAGCGTGCATGGGCGAGAGTAGTACTAAGATGGGTGACCCCTTGGGAAGTCCTCGTGTTGTACCCCCTTCCTCTTTTATCTTTATTTTTATAGTTCTTTTATTCATCGAGACACCACTAACTTTGTCGTTTTTATTTCGCTTCCGGTCATTCCGGCAATCTGCACCGTTAAGTGCATTGACGGTTTAAATTTTAAGGGTACAATTTTTCGATTATCAATAAGTATAGAGGGAGTTGCAGATTTTGTCACCACACTCTTGTCAATTGAAAAAATCGAATAGGAGGTTGAAAAATTGTTGGATAAGCGCGAGAGAGAGTCGCAAGACAGAAGTACGAAAATAACCTTACACAAACTTGTCCGTTATAGTATTAACGGTGCAATTTGACGATGTGAACAAAAAGTTAGTGACTTTTTTTGCTTTTTCGAAAGCTAGTGACAAAAAGTCGCCACTCCACGAGGTGCGAAAATTCGAACAACCATAACTTTGCGTACCGGAAGGGTTTTGGGGCCCGAGACTAGGCTTTGGAACCGCGTGGAGGAGCTCTACGGCGTCCCAACCAGGGAACCCAGTTGGGGCCCTCGTCGAGTCCAGATTCGAAAATTTTCGCCCCGTTTATCACTTTTCTTATTTCGCTACAAGTAGACTATGCGCGGGGTAGCTCACGGGTATGATCATACCAGCACTAATGCACCGGATCCCATCAGAACAACGAAGGTAAGCGTGCTTGGGCGAGAGTAGTACTAATATGGGTGACCCCTTGGGAAGTCCTCGTGTTGTACCCCCTTCCTCTTTTATCTTTATTTTTATATTTCTTTTATTCATCGAGACACCACTAACTTTGTCGTTTTTATTTCGCTTCCGATCATTCCGGCAATCTGCACCGTTAAGTGCATTGACGGTTTAAATTTTAAGGGTACAATTTTTCGATTATCAATAAGTATAGAGGGAGTTGCAGATTTTGTCACCACACTCTTGTCAATTGAAAAAATCGAATAGGAGGTTGAAAAATTGTTGGATAAGCGCGAGAGAGAGTCGCAAGACAGAAGTACGAAAATAACCTTACACAAACTTGTCCGTTAGAGTATTAACGGTGCAATTTGACGATGTGAACAAAAAGTTAGTGACTTTTTTTGCTTTTTCGAAAGCTAGTGACAAAAAGTCGCCACTCCACGAGGTGCGAAAATTCGAACTACCATAACTTTGCGTACCGGAAGGGTTTTGGGGCCCGAGACCAGGCTTTGGAACCGCGTGGTGGAGCTCTACGGCGTCCCAACCAGGGAACCCGGTTGGGGCCCTCGTCGAGTCCAGATTCGAACATTTTCGCCCCGTTTATCACTTTTCTTATTTCGCTACAAGTAGACTATGCGCGGGGTAGCTCACGGGTATGATCATACCAGCACTAATGCACCGGATCCCATCAGAACAACGAAGGTAAGCGTGCTTGGGCGAGAGTAGTACTAATATGGGTGACCCCTTGGGAAGTCCTCGTGTTGTACCCCCTTCCTCTTTTATCTTTATTTTTATATTTCTTTTATTCATCGAGACACCACTAACTTTGTCGTTTTTATTTCGCTTCCGATCATTCCGGCAATCTGCACCGTTAAGTGCATTGACGGTTTAAATTTTAAGGGTACAATTTTTCGATTATCAATAAGTATAGAGGGAGTTGCAGATTTTGTCACCACACTCTTGTCAATTGAAAAAATCGAATAGGAGGTTGAAAAATTGTTGGATAAGCGCGAGAGAGAGTCGCAAGACAGAAGTACGAAAATAACCTTACACAAACTTGTCCGTTAGAGTATTAACGGTGCAATTTGACGATGTGAACAAAAAGTTAGTGACTTTTTTTGCTTTTTCGAAAGCTAGTGACAAAAAGTCGCCACTCCACGAGGTGCGAAAATTCGAACTACCATAACTTTGCATACCGGAAGGGTTTTGGGGCCCGAGACCAGGCTTTGGAACCGCGTGGTGGAGCTCTACGGCGTCCCAACCAGGGAACCCGGTTGGGGCCCTCGTCGAGTCCAGATTCGAACATTTTCGCCCCGTTTATCACTTTTCTTATTTCGCTACAAGTAGACTATGCGCGGGGTAGCTCACGGGTATGATCATACCAGCACTAATGCACCGGATCCCATCAGAACAACGAAGGTAAGCGTGCTTGGGCGAGAGTAGTACTAATATGGGTGACCCCTTGGGAAGTCCTCGTGTTGTACCCCCTTCCTCTTTTATCTTTATTTTTATATTTCTTTTATTCATCGAGACACCAATAACTTTGTCGTTTTTATTTCGCTTCCGATCATTCCGGCAATCTGCACCGTTAAGTGCATTGACGGTTTAAATTTTAAGGGTACAATTTTTCGATTATCAATAAGTATAGAGGGAGTTGCAGATTTTGTCACCACACTCTTGTCAATTGAAAAAATCGAATAGGAGGTTGAAAAATTGTTGGATAAGCGCGAGAGAGAGTCGCAAGACAGAAGTACGAAAATAACCTTACACAAACTTGTCCGTTAGAGTATTAACGGTGCAATTTGACGATGTGAACAAAAAGTTAGTGACTTTTTTTGCTTTTTCGAAAGCTAGTGACAAAAAGTCGCCACTCCACGAGGTGCGAAAATTCGAACTACCATAACTTTGCGTACCGGTAGGGTTTTGGGGCCCGAGACCAGGCTTTGGAACCGCGTGGTGGAGCTCTACGGCGTCCCAACCAGGGAACCCGGTTGGGGCCCTCGTCGAGTCCAGATTCGAACATTTTCGCCCCGTTTATCACTTTTCTTATTTCGCTACAAGTAGACTATGCGCGGGGTAGCTCACGGGTATGATCATACCAGCACTAATGCACCGGATCCCATCAGAACAACGAAGGTAAGCGTGCTTGGGCGAGAGTAGTACTAATATGGGTGACCCCTTGGGAAGTCCTCGTGTTGTACCCCCTTCCTCTTTTATCTTTATTTTTATATTTCTTTTATTCATCGAGACACCACTAACTTTGTCGTTTTTATTTCGCTTCTGATCATTCCGGCAATCTGCACCGTTAAGTGCATTGACGGTTTAAATTTTAAGGGTACAATTTTTCGATTATCAATAAGTTTAGAGGGAGTTGCAGATTTTGTCACCACACTCTTGTCAATTGAAAAAATCGAATAGGAGGTTGAAAAATTGTTGGATAAGCGCGAGAGAGAGTCGCAAGACAGAAGTACGAAAATAACCTTACACAAACTTGTCCGTTAGAGTATTAACGGTGCAATTTGACGATGTGAACAAAAAGTTAGTGACTTTTTTTGCTTTTTCGAAAGCTAGTGACAAAAAGTCGCCACTCCACGAGGTGCGAAAATTCGAACTACCATAACTTTGCGTACCGGAAGGGTTTTGGGGCCCGAGACCAGGCTTTGGAACCGCGTGGTGGAGCTCTACGGCGTCCCAACCAGGGAACCCGGTTGGGGCCCTCGTCGAGTCCAGATTCGAACATTTTCGCCCCGTTTATCACTTTTCTTATTTCGCTACAAGTAGACTATGCGCGGGGTAGCTCACTGGTACGATCATACCAGCACTAATGCACCGGATCTCATCAGAACTCCGAAGTTAAGCGTGCTTGTGCGAGAGTAGTACTAAGATGGGTGACCCCTTGGGAAGTCCTCGTGTTGTACCCCTTTCTCTTTTATCTTTATTTTTATAGTTCTTTTATTCATCAAGACACCACTAACATTGTCGTTTTTATTTCGCTTCCGATCATTCCGGCAATCTGTACCGTTAAGTGCATTGACGGTTTAAATTTTAAGGGTACAATTTTTCGATTATCAATAAGTATAGAGGGAGTTGCAGATTTTGTCACCACACTCTTGTCAATTGAAAAAATCGAATAGGAGGTTGAAAAATTGTTGGATAAGCGCGAGAGAGAGTCGCAAGACAGAAGTACGAAAATAACCTTACACAAACTTGTCCGTTAGAGTATTAACGGTGCAATTTGACGATGTGAACAAAAAGTTAGTGACTTTTTTTGCTTTTTCGAAAGCTAGTGACAAAAAGTCGCCACTCCACGAGGTGCGAAAATTCGAACTACCATAACTTTGCGTACCGGAAGGGTTTTGGGGCCCGAGACCAGGCTTTGGAACCGCGTGGTGGAGCTCTACGGCGTCCCAACCAGGGAACCCGGTTGGGGCCCTCGTCGAGTCCAGATTCGAACATTTTCGCCCCGTTTATCACTTTTCTTATTTCGCTACAAGTAGACTATGCGCGGGGTAGCTCACGGGTATGATCATACCAGCACTAATGCACCGGATCCCATCAGAACAACGAAGGTAAGCGTGCTTGGGCGAGAGTAGTACTAATATGGGTGACCCCTTGGGAAGTCCTCGTGTTGTACCCCCTTCCTCTTTTATCTTTATTTTTATATTTCTTTTATTCATCGAGACACCACTAACTTTGTCGTTTTTATTTCGCTTCTGATCATTCCGGCAATCTGCACCGTTAAGTGCATTGACGGTTTAAATTTTAAGGGTACAATTTTTCGATTATCAATAAGTTTAGAGGGAGTTGCAGATTTTGTCACCACACTCTTGTCAATTGAAAAAATCGAATAGGAGGTTGAAAAATTGTTGGATAAGCGCGAGAGAGAGTCGCAAGACAGAAGTACGAAAATAACCTTACACAAACTTGTCCGTTAGAGTATTAACGGTGCAATTTGACGATGTGAACAAAAAGTTAGTGACTTTTTTTGCTTTTTCGAAAGCTAGTGACAAAAAGTCGCCACTCCACGAGGTGCGAAAATTCGAACTACCATAACTTTGCGTACCGGAAGGGTTTTGGGGCCCGAGACCAGGCTTTGGAACCGCGTGGTGGAGCTCTACGGCGTCCCAACCAGGGAACCCGGTTGGGGCCCTCGTCGAGTCCAGATTCGAACATTTTCGCCCCGTTTATCACTTTTCTTATTTCGCTACAAGTAGACTATGCGCGGGGTAGCTCACTGGTACGATCATACCAGCACTAATGCACCGGATCTCATCAGAACTCCGAAGTTAAGCGTGCTTGTGCGAGAGTAGTACTAAGATGGGTGACCCCTTGGGAAGTCCTCGTGTTGTACCCCTTTCTCTTTTATCTTTATTTTTATAGTTCTTTTATTCATCAAGACACCACTAACATTGTCGTTTTTATTTCGCTTCCGATCATTCCGGCAATCTGTACCGTTAAGTGCATTGACGGTTTAAATTTTAAGGGTACAATTTTTCGATTATCAATAAGTATAGAGGGAGTTGCAGATTTTGTCACCACACTCTTGTCAATTGAAAAAATCGAATAGGAGGTTGAAAAATTGTTGGATAAGCGCGAGAGAGAGTCGCAAGACAGAAGTACGAAAATAACCTTACACAAACTTGTCCGTTAGAGTATTAACGGTGCAATTTGACGATGTGAACAAAAAGTTAGTGACTTTTTTTGCTTTTTCGAAAGCTAGTGACAAAAAGTCGCCACTCCACGAGGTGCGAAAATTCGAACTACCATAACTTTGCGTACCGGAAGGGTTTTGGGGCCCGAGACCAGGCTTTGGAACCGCGTGGTGGAGCTCTACGGCGTCCCAACCAGGGAACCCGGTTGGGGCCCTCGTCGAGTCCAGATTCGAACATTTTCGCCCCGTTTATCACTTTTCTTATTTCGGTACAAGTAGACTATGCGCGGGGTAGCTCACTGGTACGATCATACCAGCACTAATGCACCGGATCTCATCAGAACTCCGAAGTTAAGCGTGCTTGTGCGAGAGTAGTACTAAGATGGGTGACCCCTTGGGAAGTCCTCGTGTTGTACCCCTTTCTCTTTTATCTTTATTTTTATAGTTCTTTTATTCATCAAGACACCACTAACATTGTCGTTTTTATTTCGCTTCCGATCATTCCGGCAATCTGTACCGTTAAGTGCATTGACGGTTTAAATTTTAAGGGTACAATTTTTCGATTATCAATAAGTATAGAGGGAGTTGCAGATTTTGTCACCACACTCTTGTCAATTGAAAAAATCGAATAGGAGGTTGAAAAATTGTTGGATAAGCGCGAGAGAGAGTCGCAAGACAGAAGTACGAAAATAACCTTACACAAACTTGTCCGTTAGAGTATTAACGGTGCAATTTGACGATGAGAACAAAAAGTTAGTGACTTTTTTTGCTTTTTCGAAAGCTAGTTACAAAAAGTCGCCACTCCACGAGGTGCGAAAATTCGAACTACCATAACTTTGCGTACCGGAAGGGTTTTGGGGCCCGAGACCAGGCTTTGGAACCGCGTGGTGGAGCTCTACGGCGTCCCAACAAAGGAACCCGGTTGGGGCCCTCGTCGAGTCCAGATTCGAACATTTTCGCCCCGTTTATCACTTTTCTTATTTCGCTACAAGTAGACTATGCGCGGGGTAGCTCACTGGTACGATCATACCAGCACTAATGCACCGGATCCCATCAGAACTCCGAAGTTAAGCGTGCTTGTGCGAGAGTAGTACTAAGATGGGTGACCCCTTGGGAAGTCCTCGTGTTGTACCCCTTTCTCTTTTATCTTTATTTTTATAGTTCTTTTATTCATCAAGACACCACTAACATTGTCGTTTTTATTTCGCTTCCGATCATTCCGGCAATCTGTACCGTTAAGTGCATTGACGGTTTAAATTTTAAGGGTACAATTTTTCGATTATCAATAAGTATAGAGGGAGTTGCAGATTTTGTCACCACACTCTTGTCAATTGAAAAAATCGAATAGGAGGTTGAAAAATTGTTGGATAAGCGCGAGAGAGAGTCGCAAGACAGAAGTACGAAAATAACCTTACACAAACTTGTCCGTTAGAGTATTAACGGTGCAATTTGACGATGAGAACAAAAAGTTAGTGACTTTTTTTGCTTTTTCGAAAGCTAGTTACAAAAAGTCGCCACTCCACGAGGTGCGAAAATTCGAACTACCATAACTTTGCGTACCGGAAGGGTTTTGGGGCCCGAGACCAGGCTTTGGAACCGCGTGGTGGAGCTCTACGGCGTCCCAACAAGGGAACCCGGTTGGGGCCCTCGTCGAGTCCAGATTCGAACATTTTCGCCCCGTTTATCACTTTTCTTATTTCGCTACAAGTAGACTATGCGCGGGGTAGCTCACTGGTACGATCATACCAGCACTAATGCACCGGATCCCATCAGAACTCAGAAGTTAAGCGTGCTTGTGCGAGAGTAGTACTAAGATGGGTGACCCCTTGGGAAGTCCTCGTGTTGTACCCCTTTCTCTTTTATCTTTATTTTTATAGTTCTTTTATTCATCAAGACACCACTAACTTTGTCGTTTTTATTTCGCTTCCGATCATTCCGGCAATCTGTACCGTTAAATGCATTGACGGTTTAAATTTTAAGGGTACAATTTTTCGATTATCAATAAGTATAGAGGGAGTTGCAGATTTTGTCACCACACTCTTGTCAATTG
Source organism: Knoxia roxburghii (assembly GCA_030378225.1). Lineage (NCBI taxonomy): Eukaryota > Viridiplantae > Streptophyta > Magnoliopsida > Gentianales > Rubiaceae > Knoxia > Knoxia roxburghii. Next base: position 33,320,374 of record CM059415.1, on the reverse strand, counting down.
AAAAAATCGAATAGGAGGTTGAAAAATTGTTGGATAAGCGCGAGAGAGAGTCGCAAGACAGAAGTACGAAAATAACCTTACACAAACTTGTCCGTTAGAGTATTAACGGTGCAATTTGACGATGTGAACAAAAAGTTAGTGACTTTTTTTGCTTTTTCGAAAGCTAGTTACAAAAAGTCGCCACTCCACGAGGTGCGAAAATTCGAACATCCATAACTTTGCGTACCGGAAGGGTTTTGGGGCCCGAGACTAGGCTTTCGAATCGCGTGGAGGAGCTCTACGGCGTCCCAACCAGGGAACCCGGTTGGGGACCTCGGCGAGGCCAGATTCGATCATTTTCGCCCCGTTTATCACTTTTCTTATTTCGCTACAAGTAGGCTATGCGTGGGGTAGCACACGGGTACGACCATACCAGCACTAATGCACCGGATCCCATCAGAACTCCGAAGTTAAGCGTGCTTGGGCGAGAGTAGTACTAAGATGCGTGATCCCTTGGGAAGTCCTCGTGTTGTACCCCCTTCCTCTTTTATATTTATTTTTATAGTTCTTTTATTCATCGAGTGAATTATAAATTTCGTCATCAAACTTTTTGCGAACTTCGGGTTTTGGTCGCTAACTTCTCAAAACTAAAGAGACACCACTAACTTTGTCATTTTTATTTCGCTTCCGGTCATTCCGGCAATCTGCACCGTTAAGTGCATTGACGGTTTAAATTTTAAGGGTAAAATTTTCCGATTATCAATAAGTATAATGGGAGTTGCAGATTTTGTCACCACACTCTTGTCAATTGAAAAAATCGAATAGGAGGTTGAAAAATTGTTGGATAAGCTCGAGAGAGAGTCGCAAGACTGAAGTACGAAAATAACCTTACACAAACTTCTCCGTTAGAGTATTAACGGTGCAATTTGACGATGTGAACAAAAAGTTAGTGACTTTTTTTTGCTTTTTCGAAAGCTAGTGACAAAAAATCGCCACTCCACGAGGTGCGGAAATTCGAACAGCCATAACTTTGCGTACCGGAAGGGTTTTGGGGCCCGGGACCAGGCTTTGGAACCGCGTGGAGGAGCTCTACGGCGTCCCAACCAGGGAACCCGGTTGGGGCCCTCGTCGAGTCCAGATTCGAACATTTTCGCCCCGTTTATCACTTTTCTTATTTCGCTACAAGTATACTATACGCGAGGTAGCTCACGGGTACGATCATACCAGCACTAATGCACCGTATCCCATCAGAACTCCGAAGGTAAGCGTGCTTGGGCGAGAGTAGTACTAAGATGGGTGACCCCTTGGGAAGTCCTCGTGTTGTACCCCCTTCCCCTTTTATCTTTATTTTTATCGTTCTTTTATTCATCGAGTGAATTATAAATTTCGTCATCAAGCTTTTTGCGAACTTCGGGTTTCGGTCCCTAACTTCTCAAAACTAAAGAGACACCACTAACTTTGTCGTTTTTATTTCGCTTCCGGTCATTCCGGCAATCTGCACCGTTAAGTGCATTGACGGTTTAAATTTTAAGGGTAAAATTTTCCGATTATCAATAGGTATAGAGGGAGTTGTAGATTTTGTCACCACACTCTTGTCAATTGAAAAAATCGAATAGGAGGTTGAAAAATTGTTGGATAAGCTCGAGAGAGAGTCGCAAGACTGAAGTACGAAAATAACCTTACACAAACTTCTCCGTTAGAGTATTAACGGTGCAATTTGACGATGTGAACAAAAAGTTAGTGACTTTTTTTGCTTTTTCGAAAGCTAGTGACAAAAAATCGCCACTCCACGAGGTGCGGAAATTCGAACAGCCATAACTTTGCGTACCGGAAGGGTTTTGGGGCACGGGACCAGGCTTTGGAACCGCGTGGAGGAGCTCTACGGCGTCCCAACCAGGGAACCCGGTTAGGGCCCTCGTCGAGTCCAGATTCGAACATTTTCGCCCCGTTTATCACTTTTCTTATTTCACTACAAGTAGACTATGCGCGGGGTAGCTCATGGGTACGATCATACCAGCACTAATGCACCGGATCCCATCAGAACTCCGAAGTTAAGCGTGCTTGGGCGAGAGTAGTACTAAGATGGGTGACCCCTTGGGAAGTCCTCGTGTTGTACCCCCTTCCTCTTTTATCTTTATTTTTATAGTTCTTTTATTCATCGATACACCACTAACTTTGTCGTTTTTATTACGTTTTCGATCATTCCGGCAATCTGCACCGTTAAGTGCATTGACGGTTTAAATTTTAAGGGTACAATTTTTCGATTATCAATAAGTATAGAGGGAGTTGCAGATTTTGTCACCACACTCTTGTCAATTGAAAAAATCGAATAGGAGGTTGAAAAATTGTTGGATAAGCGCGAGAGAGAGTCGCAAGACAGAAGTACGAAAATAACCTTACACAAACTTGTCCGGTAGAGTATTAACGGTGCAATTTGACGATGTGAACAAAAAGTTTGTGACTTTTTTTGCTTTTTCGAAAGCTAATGACAAAAAATCGCCACACCACGAGGTGCGGAAATTCGAGCAGCCATTACTTTGCGTACCAGAAGGGTTTTGGGGCCCGAGACCAGGCTTTGGAACCGCGTGGAGGAGCTCTACGGCGTCCCAACCAGGGAACCCGGTTGGGGACCTCGTCGAGGCCAGATTCGATCGTTTTCGCCCCGTTTATCACTTTTCTTATTTCGCTACAAGTAGGCTATGCGTGGGGTAGCACACGGGTACGACCATACCAGCACTAATGCACCGGATCCCATCAGAACTCCGAAGTTAAGCGTGCTTGGGCGAGAGTAGTACTAAGATGCGTGATCCCTTGGGAAGTCCTCGTGTTGTACCCCCTTCCTCTTTTATATTTATTTTTATAGTTCTTTTATTCATCGAGTGAATTATAAATTTCGTCATCAAACTTTTTGCGAACTTCGGGTTTTGGTCGCTAACTTCTCAAAACTAAAGAGACACCACTAACTTTGTCATTTTTATTTCGCTTCCGGTCATTCCGGCAATCTGCACCGTTAAGTGCATTGACGGTTTAAATTTTAAGGGTAAAATTTTCCGATTATCAATAAGTATAGAGGGAGTTGCAGATTTTGTCACCACACTCTTGTCAATTGAAAAAATCGAATAGGAGGTTGAAAAATTGTTGGATAAGCTCGAGAGAGAGTCGCAAGACTGAAGTACGAAAATAACCTTACACAAACTTCTCCGTTAGAGTATTAACGGTGCAATTTGATGATGTGAACAAAAAGTTAGTGACTTTTTTTTGCTTTTTCGAAAGCTAGTGACAAAAAATCGCCACTCCACGAGGTGCGGAAATTCGAACAGCCATAACTTTGCGTACCGGAAGGGTTTTTGGGCCCGGGACCAGGCTTTGGAACCGCGTGGAGGAGCTCTACGGCGTCCCAACCAGGGAACCCGGTTGGGGCCCTCCTCGAGTCCAGATTCGAACATTTTCGCCCCGTTTATCACTTTTCTTATTTCGCTACAAGTAGACTATGCGCGGGGTAGCTCACGGGTACGATCATACCAGCACTAATGCACCGGATGCCATCAGAACTCCGAAGGTAAGCGTGCTTGGGCGAGAGTAGTACTAAGATGGGTGACCCCTTGGGAAGTCCTCGTGTTGTTCCCCCTTCCTCTTTTATCTTTATTTTTATAGTTCTTTTATTCATCGAGACACCACTAACTTTGTCGTTTTTATTTCGCTTCCAATCATTCCGGCAATCTGCACCGTTAAGTGCATTGACGGTTTAAATTTTAAGGGTACAATTTTTCGATTATCAATAAGTATAGAGGGAGTTGCAGATTTTGTCACCACACTCTTGTCAATTGAAAAAATCGAATAGGAGGTTGAAAAATTTTTGGATAAGCGCGAGAGAGAGTCGCAAGACAGAAGTACGAAAATAACCTTACACAAACTTGTCCGTTATAGTATTAACGGTGCAATTTGACGATGTGAACAAAAAGTTAGTGACTTTTTTTGCTTTTTTGAAAGCTAGTGACAAAAAGTCGCCACTCCACGAGGTGCGAAAATTCGAACAACCATAACTTTGCGTACCAGAAGGGTTTTGGGGCCCGAGACTAGGCTTTGGAACCGCGTGGAGGAGCTCTACGGCGTCCCAACCAGGGAACCCAGTTGGGGCCCTCGTCGAGTCCAGATTCGAACATTTTCGCCCCGTTTATCACTTTTCTTATTTCGCTACAAGTAGACTATGCGTGGGGTAGCTCACGGGTACGATCATACCAGCACTAATGCACCGGATCCCATCAGAACAACGAAGGTAAGCGTGCTTGGGCGAGAGTAGTACTAATATGGGTGACCCCTTGGGAAGTCCTCATGTTGTACCCCCTTCCTCTTTTATCTTTATTTTTATAGTTCTTTTATTCATCGAGACACCGCTAACTTTGTCATTTTTATTTCACTTCCGATCATTCCGGCAATCTGCACCGTTAAGTGCATTGACGGTTTAAATTTTAAGGGTACAATTTTTCGATTATCAATAAGTATAGAGGGAGTTGCAGATTTTGTCACCACACTCTTGTCAATTGAAAAAATCGAATAGGAGGTTGAAAAATTGTTGGATAAGCGCGAGAGAGAGTCGCAAGACAGAAGTACGAAAATAACCTTACACAAACTTGTCCGTTAGAGAATTAACGGTGCAATTTGACGATGTGAACAAAAAGTTAGTGACTTTTTTTGCTTTTTCGAAAGCTAGTGACAAAAAGTCGCCACTCCACGAGGTGCGAAAATTCGAACTACCATAACTTTGCGTACCGGAAGGGTTTTGGGGCCCGAGACCAGGCTTTGGAACCGCGTGGTGGAGCTCTACGGCGTCCCAACCAGGGAACCCGGTTGGGGCCCTCGTCGAGTCCAGATTCGAACATTTTCGCCCCGTTTATCACTTTTCTTATTTCGCTACAAGTAGACTATGCGCGGGGTAGCTCACGGGTACGATCATACCAGCACTAATGCACCGGATCCCATCAGAACTCCGAAGTTAAGCGTGCTTGTGCGAGAGTAGTACTAAGATGGGTGACTCCTTGGGAAGTCCTCGTGTTGTACCCCCTTTCTCTTTTATCTTTATTTTTATAGTTCTTTTATTCATCAAGACACCACTAACTTTGTCGTTTTTATTTCGCTTCCGATCATTCCGGCAATCTGTACCGTTAAGTGCATTGACGGTTTAAATTTTAAGGGTACAATTTTTCGATTATCAATAAGTATAGAGGGAGTTGCAGATTTTGTCACCACACTCTTGTCAATTAAAAAAATCGAATAGGAGGTTGAAAAATTGTTGGATAAGCGCGAGAGAGAGTCGCAAGACAGAAGTACGAAAATAACCTTACACAAACTTGTCCGTTAGAGTATTAACGGTGCAATTTGATGATGTGAACAAAAAGTTAGTGACTTTTTTTGCTTTTTCGAAAGGTAGTTACAAAAAGTCGCCACTCCACGAGGTGCGAAAATTTGAACAGCCATAACTTTGCGTACCGGAAGGGTTTTGGGGCCCGAGACTAGGCTTTCGAATCGCGTGGAGGAGCTCTACGGCATCCCAACCAGGGAACCCGGTTGGGGACCTCGGCGAGGCCAGATTCGATCGTTTTCGCCCCGTTTATCACTTTTCTTATTTCGCTACAAGTAGGCTATGCGTGGGGTAGCACACGGGCACGACCATACCAGCACTAATGCACCGGATCCCATCAGAACTCCGAAGTTAAGCGTGCTTGGGCGAGAGTAGTACTAAGATGCGTGACCCCTTGGGAAGTCCTCGTGTTGTACCCCCTTCCTCTTTTATCTTTATTTTTATAGTTCTTTTATTCATCGAGTGAATTATAAATTTCGTCATCAAACTTTTTGCGAACTTCGGGTTTTGGTCGCTAACTTCTCAAAACTAAAGAGACATCACTAACTTTGTCATTTTTATTTCGCTTCCGGTCATTCCGGCAATCTGCACCGTTAAGTGCATTGACGGTTTAAATTTTAAGGGTAAAATTTTCCGATTATCAATAAGTATAGAGGGAGTTGTAGATTTTGTCACCACACTCTTGTCAATTGAAAAAATCGAATAGGAGGTTGAAAAATTGTTGGATAAGCGCGAGAGAGAGTCGCAAGACAGAAGTACGAAAATAACCTTACACAAACTTGTCCATTAGAGTATTAACGGTTCAATTTGATGATGTGAACAAAAAGTTAGTGACTTTTTTTGCTTTTTCGAAAGCTAGTGACAAAAAGTCGCCACTCCACGAGGTGCGAAAATTCGAACAGCCATAACTTTGCGTACCGGAAGGGTTTTGGGGCCCGAGGCTAGGCTTTGGAACCGCGTGGAGGAGCTCTACGGCGTCCCAACCGGGAACCCGGTTGGGGACCTCGGCGAGGCCAGATTCGATCATTTTCGCCCCGTTTATCACTTTTCTTATTTCGCTACAAGTAGACTATGAGCGGGGTAGTTCACGGGTACGATCATACCAGCACTAATGCACCGGATCCCATTAGAACTCCGAATTTAAGCGTGCTTGGGCGAGAGTAGTACTAAGATGGGTGACCCCTTGGGAAGTCCTCGTGTTGTACCCCCTTCCCCTTTTATCTTTATTTTTATCGTTCTTTTATTCATCGAGTGAATTATAAATTTCGTCATCAAGCTTTTTGCGAACTTCGGGTTTCGGTCCCTAACTTCTCAAAACTAAAGAGACACCACTAACTTTGTCGTTTTTATTTCGCTTCCGGTCATTCCGGCAATCTGCACCGTTAAGTGCATTGACGGTTTAAATTTTAAGGGTAAAATTTTCCGATTATCAATAAGTATAGAGGGAGTTGTAGATTTTGTCACCACACTCTTGTCAATTGAAAAAATCGAATAGGAGGTTGAAAAATTGTTGGATAAGCTCGAGAGAGAGTCGCAAGACTGAAGTACGAAAATAACCTTACACAAACTTCTCCGTTAGAGTATTAACGGTGCAATTTGACGATGTGAACAAAAAGTTAGTGACTTTTTTTTGCTTTTTCGAAAGCTAGTGACAAAAAATCGCCACTCCACGAGGTGCGGAAATTCGAACAGCAATAACTTTGCGTACCGGAAGGGTTTTGGGGCCCGGGACCAGGCTTTGGAACCGCGTGGAGGAGCTCTACGGCGTCCCAACCAGGGAACCCGATTGGGGCCCTCGTCGAGTCCAGATTCGAACATTTTCGCCCCGTTTATCACTTTTCTTATTTCGCTACAAGTAGACTATGCGCGGGGTAGCTCATGGTTACGATCATACCAGCACTAATGCACCGGATCCCATCAGAACTCCGAAGTTAAGCGTGCTTGGGCGAGAGTAGTACTAAGATGGGTGACCCCTTGGGAAGTCCTCGTGTTGTACCCCCTTCCTCTTTTATCTTTATTTTTATAGTTCTTTTATTCATCGATACACCACTAACTTTGTCGTTTTTATTACGCTTCCGATCATTCCGGCAATCTGCACCGTTAAGTGCATTGACGGTTTAAATTTTAAGGGTACAATTTTTCAATTATCAATAAGTATAGAGGGAGTTGCATATTTTGTCACCACACTCTTGTCAATTGAAAAAATCGAATAGGAGGTTGAAAAATTGTTGGATAAGCGCGAGAGAGAGTCGCAAGACAGAAGTACGAAAATAACCTTACACAAACTTGTCCGTTAGAGTATTAACGGTGCAATTTGACGATGTGAACAAAAAGTTTGTGACTTTTTTTGCTTTTTCGAAAGCTAGTGACAAAAAATCACCACACCACGAGGTGCGAAAATTCGAGCAGCCATTACTTTGCGTACCAGAAGGGTTTTGGGGCCCGAGACCAGGCTTTGGAACCGCGTGGAGGAGCTCTACGGCGTCCCAAACAGGGAACCCGGTTGGGGCCCTTGTCGAGTCCAGATTCGAACATTTTCGCCCCGTTTATCACTTTTCTTATTTCGCTACAAGTATACTATACGCGAGGTAGCTCACGGGTACGATCATACCAGCACTAATGTACCGTATCCCATCAGAACTCCGAAGGTAAGCGTGCTTGGGCGAGAGTAGTACTAAGATGGGTGACCCCTTGGGAAGTCCTCGTGTTGTACCCCCTTCCCCTTTTATCTTTATTTTTATCGTTCTTTTATTCATCGAGTGAATTATAAATTTCGTCATCAAGCTTTTTGCGAACTTCGGGTTTCGGTCCCTAACTTCTCAAAACTAAAGAGACACCACTAACTTTGTCATTTTTATTTCGCTTCCGGTCATTCCGGCAATCTGCACCGTTAAGTGCATTGACGGTTTAAATTTTAAGGGTAAAATTTTCCGATTATCAATAGGTATAGAGGGAGTTGTAGATTTTGTCACCACACTCTTGTCAATTGAAAAAATCGAATAGGAGGTTGAAAAATTGTTGGATAAGCTCGAGAGAGAGTCGCAAGACTGAAGTACGAAAATAACCTTACACAAACTTCTCCGTTAGAGTATTAACGGTGCAATTTGACGATGTGAACAAAAAGTTAGTGACTTTTTTTGCTTTTTCGAAAGCTAGTGACAAAAAATCGCCACACCACGAGGTGCGGAAATTCGAGCAGCCATTACTTTGCGTACCAGAAGGGTTTTGGTGCCCGAGACCAGGCTTTGGAACCGCGTGGAGGAGCTCTACGGCGTCCCAACCAGGGAACCCGGTTGGGGCCCTCGTCGAGTCCAGATTCGAACATTTTTGCCCCGTTTATCACTTTTCTTATTTCGCTACAAGTATACTATACGCGAGGTAGCTCACGGGTACGATCATACCAGCACTAATGAACCGGATCCCATCAGAACTCCGAAGGTAAGCGTGCTTTTTGCGAACTTCGGGTTTCGGTCCCTAACTTCTCAAAACTAAAGAGACACCACTAACTTTGTCGTTTTTATTTCGCTTCCGGTCATTCCGGCAATCTGCACCGTTAAGTGCATTGACGGTTTAAATTTTAAGGGTAAAATTTTCCGATTATCAATAAGTATAGAGGGAGTTGCAGATTTTGTCACCACACTCTTGTCAATTGAAAAAATCGAATAGGAGGTTGAAAAATTGTTGGATAAGCTCGAGAGAGAGTCGCAAGACTGAAGTACGAAAATAACCTTACACAAACTTCTCCGTTAGAGTATTAACGGTGCAATTTGACGATGTGAACAAAAAGTTAGTGACTTTTTTTTGCTTTTTCGAAAGCTAGTGACAAAAAATCGCCACTCCACGAGGTGCGGAAATTCGAGCAGCCATAACTTTGCGTACCGGAAGGGTTTTGGGGCACGGGACCAGGCTTTGGAACCGCGTGGAGGAGCTCTACGGCGTCCCAACCAGGGAACCCGGTTGGGGCCCTCGTCGAGTCCAGATTCGAACATTTTCGCCCCGTTTATCACTTTTCTTATTTCGCTACAAGTATACTATACGCGAGGTAGCTCACGGGTACGATCATACCAGCACTAATGCACCGGATCCCATCAGAACTCCGAAGGTAAGCGTGCTTGGGCGAGAGTAGTACTAAGATGGGTGACCCCTTGGGAAGTCCTCGTGTTGTACCCCCTTCCTCTTTTATCTTTATTTTTATCGTTCTTTTATTCATCGAGACACCACTAACTTTGTCGTTTTTTATTTCGCTTCCGGTCATTCCGGCAATCTGCACCGTTAAGTGCATTGACGGTTTAAATTTTAAGGGTACAATTTTTCGATTATCAATAAGTATAGAGGGAGTTGTAGATTTTGTCACCACACTCTTGTCAATTGAAAAAATCGAATAGGAGGTTGAAAAATTGTTGGATAAGCGCGAGAGAGAGTCGCAAGACAGAAGTACGAAAATAACCTTGCACAAACTTGTCCGGTAGAGTATTAACGGTGCAATTTGACGATGTGAACAAAAAGTTTGTGACTTTTTTTGCTTTTTCGAAAGCTAATGACAAAAAATCGCCACACCACGAGGTGCGGAAATTCGAGCAGCCATTACTTTGCGTACCAGAAGGGTTTTGGGGCCCGAGACCAGGCTTTGGAACCGCGTGGAGGAGCTCTACGGCGTCCCAACCAGGGAACGCGGTTGGGGCCCTCGTCGAATCCAGATTCGAACATTTTCGCCCCGTTTATCACTTTTCTTATTTCGCTACAAGTATACTATACGCGAGGTAGCTCACGGGTACGATCATACCAGCACTAATGCACCGGATCCCATCAGAACTCCGAAGGTAAGCGTGCTTGGGCGAGAATAGTACTAAGATGGGTGACCCCTTGGGAAGTCATCGTGTTGTACCCCCTTCCCCTTTTATCTTTATTTTTATCGTTCTTTTATTCATCGAGTGAATTATAAATTTCGTCATCAAGCTTTTTGCGAACTTCGGGTTTCGGTCCCTAACTTCTCAAAACTAAAGAGACACCACTAACTTTGTCGTTTTTATTTCGCTTCCGGTCATTCCGGCAATCTGCACCGTTAAGTGCATTGACGGTTTAAATTTTAAGGGTAAAATTTTCCGATTATCAATAGGTATAGAGGGAGTTGTAGATTTTGTCACCACACTCTTGTCAATTGAAAAAATCGAATAGGAGGTTGAAAAATTGTTGGATAAGCTCGAGAGAGAGTCGCAAGACTGAAGTACGAAAATAACCTTACACAAACTTCTCCGTTAGAGTATTAACGGTGCAATTTGACGATGTGAACAAAAAGTTAGTGACTTTTTTTGCTTTTTCGAAAGCTAGTGACAAAAAATCGCCACTCCACGAGGTGCGGAAATTCGAACAGCCATAACTTTGCGTACCGGAAGGGTTTTGGGGCACGGGACCAGGCTTTGGAACCGCGTGGAGGAGCTCTACGGCGTCCCAACCAGGGAACCCGGTTGGGACCTCGTCGAGTCCAGATTCGAACATTTTCGCCCCGTTTATCACTTTTCTTATTTCGCTACAAGTATACTATACGCGAGGTAGCTCACGTGTACGATCATACCAGCACTAATGCACCGGATCCCATCAGAACTCCGAAGTTAAGCGTGCTTGGGCGAGAGTAGTACTAAGATGGGTGACCCCTTGGGAAGTCATCGTGTTGTACCCCCTTCCCCTTTTATCTTTATTTTTATCGTTCTTTTATTCATCGAGTGAATTATAAATTTCGTCATCAAGCTTTTTGCGAACTTCGGGTTTCGGTCCCTAACTTCTCAAAACTAAAGAGACACCACTAACTTTGTCGTTTTTATTTCGCTTCCGGTCATTCCGGCAATCTGCACCGTTAAGTGCATTGACGGTTTAAATTTTAAGGGTAAAATTTTCCGATTATCAATAGGTATAGAGGGAGTTGTAGATTTTGTCACCACACTCTTGTCAATTGAAAAAATCGAATAGGAGGTTGAAAAATTGTTGGATAAGCTCGAGAGAGAGTCGCAAGACTGAAGTACGAAAATAACCTTACACAAACTTCTCCGTTAGAGTATTAACGGTGCAATTTGACGATGTGAACAAAAAGTTAGTGACTTTGTTTGCTTTTTCGAAAGCTAGTGACAAAAAATCGCCACTCCACGAGGTGCGGAAATTCGAACAGCCATAACTTTGCGTACCGGAAGGGTTTTGGGGCACGGGACCAGGCTTTGGAACCGCGTGGAGGAGCTCTACGGCGTCCCAACCAGGGAACCCGGTTGGGGCCCTCGTCGAGTCCAGATTCGAACATTTTCGCCCCGTTTATCACTTTTCTTATTTCGCTACAAGTAGACTATGCGCGGGGTAGCTCATGGGTACGATCATACCAGCACTAATGCACCGGATCCCATCAGAACTCCGAAGTTAAGCGTGCTTGGGCGAGAGTAGTACTAAGATGGGTGACCCCTTGGGAAGTCCTCGTGTTGTACCCCCTTCCTCTTTTATCTTTATTTTTATAGTTCTTTTATTCATCGATACACCACTAACTTTGTCGTTTTTATTACGTTTTCGATCATTCCGGCAATCTGCACCGTTAAGTGCATTGACGGTTTAAATTTTAAGGGTACAATTTTTCGATTATCAATAAGTATAGAGGGAGTTGCAGATTTTGTCACCACACTCTTGTCAATTGAAAAAATCGAATAGGAGGTTGAAAAATTGTTGGATAAGCGCGAGAGAGAGTCGCAAGACAGAAGTACGAAAATAACCTTACACAAACTTGTCCGGTAGAGTATTAACGGTGCAATTTGACGATGTTAACAAAAAGTTTGTGACTTTTTTTGCTTTTTCGAAAGCTAATGACAAAAAATCGCCACACCACGAGGTGCGGAAATTCGAGCAGCCATTACTTTGCGTACCAGAAGGGTTTTGGGGCCCGAGACCAGGCTTTGGAACCGCGTGGAGGAGCTCTACGGCGTCCCAACCAGGGAACCCGGTTGGGGCCCTCGTCGAATCCAGATTCGAACATTTTCGCCCCGTTTATCACTTTTCTTATTTCGCTACAAGTATACTATACGCGAGGTAGCTCACGGGTACGATCATACCAGCACTAATGCACCGGATCCCATCAGAACTCCGAAGTTAAGCGTGCTTGGGCGAGAGTAGTACTAAGATGGGTGACCCCTTGGGAAGTCATCGTGTTGTACCCCCTTCCCCTTTTATCTTTATTTTTATCGTTCTTTTATTCATCGAGTGAATTATAAATTTCGTCATCAAGCTTTTTGCGAACTTCGGGTTTCGGTCCCTAACTTCTCAAAACTAAAGAGACACCACTAACTTTGTCGTTTTTATTTCGCTTCCGGTCATTCCGGAAATCTGCACCGTTAAGTGCATTGACGGTTTAAATTTTAAGGGTAAAATTTTCCGATTATCAATAGGTATAGACGGAGTTGTAGATTTTGTCACCACACTCTTGTCAATTGAAAAAATCGAATAGGAGGTTGAAAAATTGTTGGATAAGCTCGAGAGAGAGTCGCAAGACTGAAGTACGAAAATAACCTTACACAAACTTCTCCGTTAGAGTATTAACGGTGCAATTTGACGATGTGAACAAAAAGTTTGTGACTTTTTTTTGCTTTTTCGAAAGCTAGTGACAAAAAATCGCCACTAAACGAGGTGCGGAAATTCGAACAGCCATAACTTTGCGTACCGGAAGGGTTTTGGGGCACGGGACCAGGCTTTGGAACCGCGTGGAGGAGCTCTACGGCGTCCCAACCAGGGAACCCGGTTGGGGCCCTCGTCGAGTCCAGATTCGAACATTTTCGCCCCGTTTATCACTTTTCTTATTTCGCTACAAGTAGACTATGCGCGGGGTAGCTCATGGGTACGATCATACCAGCACTAATGCACCGGATCCCATCAGAACTCCGAAGTTAAGCGTGCTTGGGCGAGAGTAGTACTAAGATGGGTGACCCCTTGGGAAGTCCTCGTGTTGTACCCCCTTCCTCTTTTATCTTTATTTTTATAGTTCTTTTATTCATCGATACACCACTAACTTTGTCGTTTTTATTACGTTTTCGATCATTCCGGCAATCTGCACCGTTAAGTGCATTGACGGTTTAAATTTTAAGGGTACAATTTTTCGATTATCAATAAGTATAGAGGGAGTTGCAGATTTTGTCACCACACTCTTGTCAATTGAAAAAATCGAATAGGAGGTTGAAAAATTGTTGGATAAGCGCGAGAGAGAGTCGCAAGACAGAAGTACGAAAATAACCTTACACAAACTTGTCCGGTAGAGTATTAACGGTGCAATTTGACGATGTTAACAAAAAGTTTGTGACTTTTTTTGCTTTTTCGAAAGCTAATGACAAAAAATCGCCACACCACGAGGTGCGGAAATTCGAGCAGCCATTACTTTGCGTACCAGAAGGGTTTTGGGGCCCGAGACCAGGCTTTGGAACCGCGTGGAGGAGCTCTACGGCGTCCCAACCAGGGAACCCGGTTGGGGCCCTCGTCGAATCCAGATTCGAACATTTTCGCCCCGTTTATCACTTTTCTTATTTCGCTACAAGTATACTATACGCGAGGTAGCTCACGGGTACGATCATACCAGCACTAATGCACCGGATCCCATCAGAACTCCGAAGTTAAGCGTGCTTGGGCGAGAGTAGTACTAAGATGGGTGACCCCTTGGGAAGTCATCGTGTTGTACCCCCTTCCCCTTTTATCTTTATTTTTATCGTTCTTTTATTCATCGAGTGAATTATAAATTTCGTCATCAAGCTTTTTGCGAACTTCGGGTTTCGGTCCCTAACTTCTCAAAACTAAAGAGACACCACTAACTTTGTCGTTTTTATTTCGCTTCCGGTCATTCCGGCAATCTGCACCGTTAAGTGCATTGACGGTTTAAATTTTAAGGGTAAAATTTTCCGATTATCAATAGGTATAGAGGGAGTTGTAGATTTTGTCACCACACTCTTGTCAATTGAAAAAATCGAATAGGAGGTTGAAAAATTGTTGGATAAGCTCGAGAGAGAGTCGCAAGACTGAAGTACGAAAATAACCTTACACAAACTTCTCCGTTAGAGTATTAACGGTGCAATTTGACGATGTGAACAAAAAGTTAGTGACTTTTTTTTGCTTTTTCGAAAGCTAGTGACAAAAAATCGCCACTAAACGAGGTGCGGAAATTCGAACAGCCATAACTTTGCGTACCGGAAGGGTTTTGGGGCACGGGACCAGGCTTTGGAACCGCGTGGAGGAGCTCTACGGCGTCCCAACCAGGGAACCCGGTTGGGGCCCTCGTCGAGTCCAGATTCGAACATTTTCGCCCCGTTTATCACTTTTCTTATTTCGCTACAAGTATACTATACGCGAGGTAGCTCACGGGTACGATCATACCAGCACTAATGCACCGGATCCCATCAGAACTCCGAAGGTAAGCGTGCTTTTTGCGAACTTCGGGTTTCGGTCCCTAACTTCTCAAAACTAAAGAGACACCACTAACTTTGTCGTTTTTATTTCGCTTCCGGTCATTCCGGCAATCTGCACCGTTAAGTGCATTGACGGTTTAAATTTTAAGGGTAAAATTTTCCGATTATCAATAAGTATAGAGGGAGTTGCAGATTTTGTCACCACACTCTTGTCAATTGAAAAAATCGAATAGGAGGTTGAAAAATTGTTGGATAAGCTCGAGAGAGAGTCGCAAGACTGAAGTACGAAAATAACCTTACACAAACTTCTCCGTTAGAGTATTAACGGTGCAATTTGACGATGTGAACAAAAAGTTAGTGACTTTTTTTTGCTTTTTCGAAAGCTAGTGACAAAAAATCGCCACTCCACGAGGTGCGGAAATTCGAGCAGCCATAACTTTGCGTACCGGAAGGGTTTTGGGGCACGGGACCAGGCTTTGGAACCGCGTGGAGGAGCTCTACGGCGTCCCAACCAGGGAACCCGGTTGGGGCCCTCGTCGAGTCCAGATTCGAACATTTTCGCCCCGTTTATCACTTTTCTTATTTCGCTATAAGTATACTATACGCGAGGTAGCTCACGGGTACGATCATACCAGCACTAATGCACCGGATCCCATCAGAACTCCGAAGGTAAGCGTGCTTGGGCGAGAGTAGTACTAAGATGGGTGACCCCTTGGGAAGTCGTCGTGTTGTACCCCCTTCCTCTTTTATCTTTATTTTTATCGTTCTTTTATTCATCGAGACACCACTAACTTTGTCGTTTTTTATTTCGCTTCCGGTCATTCCGACAATCTGTACCGTTAAGTGCATTGACGGTTTAAATTTTAAGGGTACAATTTTTCGATTATCAATAAGTATAGAGGGAGTTGCAGATTTTGTCACCACACTCTTGTCAATTGAAAAAATCGAATAGGAGGTTGAAAAATTGTTGGATAAGCGCGAGAGAGAGTCGCAAGACAGAAGTACGAAAATAACCTTACACAAACTTGTCCGTTAGAGTATTAACGGTGCAATTTGACGATGTGAACAAAAAGTTTGTGACTTTTTTTTCTTTTTCGAAAGCTAGTGACAAAAAATCGCCACTCCACGAGGTGCGGAAATTCGAGCAGCCATTACTTTGCGTACCAGAAGGGTTTTTGGGCCCGAGACCAGGCTTTGGAACCGCGTGGAGGAGCTCTACGGCGTCCCAACCAGGGAACCCGGATGGGGCCCTCGTCGAGTCCAGATTCGAACATTTTCGCCCCGTTTATCACTTTTCTTATTTCGCTGCAAGTATACTATACGCGAGGTAGCTCACGGGTACGATCATACCAGCACTAATGAACCGGATCCCATCAGAACTCCGAAGGTAAGCGTGCTTTTTGCGAACTTCGGGTTTCGGTCCCTAACTTCTCAAAACTAAAGAGACACCACTAACTTTGTCGTTTTTATTTCGCTTCCGGTCATTCCGGCAATCTGCACCGTTAAGTGCATTGACGGTTTAAATTTTAAGGGTAAAATTTTCCGATTATCAATAAGTATAGAGGGAGTTGCAGATTTTGTCACCACACTCTTGTCAATTGAAAAAATCGAATAGGAGGTTGAAAAATTGTTGGATAAGCTCGAGAGAGAGTCGCAAGACTGAAGTACGAAAATAACCTTACACAAACTTCTCCGTTAGAGTATTAACGGTGCAATTTGACGATGTGAACAAAAAGTTAGTGACTTTTTTTTGCTTTTTCGAAAGCTAGTGACAAAAAATCGCCACTCCACGAGGTGCGGAAATTCGAGCAGCCATAACTTTGCGTACCAGAAGGGTTTTGGGGCACGGGACCAGGCTTTGGAACCGCGTGGAGGAGCTCTACGGCGTCCCAACCAGGGAACCCGGTTGGGGCCCTCGTCGAGTCCAGATTCGAACATTTTCGCCCCGTTTATCACTTTTCTTATTTCGCTACAAGTATACTTTACGCGAGGTAGCTCACGGGTACGATCATACCAGCACTAATGCACCGGATCCCATCAGAACTCCGAAGGTAAGCGTGCTTGGGCGAGAGTAGTACTAAGATGGGTGACCCCTTGGGAAGTCCTCGTGTTGTACCCCCTTCCTCTTTTATCTTTATTTTTATCGTTCTTTTATTCATCGAGACACCACTAACTTTGTCGTTTTTTATTTTGCTTCCGGTCATTCCGGCAATCTGCACCGTTAAGTGCATTGACGGTTTAAATTTTAAGGGTACAATTTTTCGATTATCAATAAGTATAGAGGGAGTTGCAGATTTTGTCACCACACTCTTGTCAATTGAAAAAATCGAAGAGGAGGTTGAAAAATTGTTGGATAAGCGCGAGAGAGAGTCGCAAGACAGAAGTACGAAAATAACCTTACACAAACTTGTCCGGTAGAGTATTAACGGTGCAATTTGACGATGTGAACAAAAAGTTTGTGACTTTTTTTGCTTTTTCGAAAGCTAATGACAAAAAATCGCCACACCACGAGGTGCGGAAATTCGAGCAGCCATTACTTTGCGTACCAGAAGGGTTTTGGGGCCCGAGACCAGGCTTTGGAACCGCGTGGAGGAGCTCTACGGCGTCCCAACCAGGGAACCCGGTTGGGGCCCTCGTCGAATCCAGATTCGAACATTTTTGCCCCGTTTATCACTTTTCTTATTTCGCTACAAGTATACTATACGCGAGGTAGCTCACGGGTACGATCATACCAGCACTAATGCACCGGATCCCATCAGAACTCCGAAGGTAAGCGTGCTTGGGCGAGAATAGTACTAAGATGGGTGACCCCTTGGGAAGTCATCGTGTTGTACCCCCTTCCCCTTTTATCTTTATTTTTATCGTTCTTTTATTCATCGAGTGAATTATAAATTTCGTCATCAAGCTTTTTGCGAACTTCGGGTTTCGGTCCCTAACTTCTCAAAACTAAAGAGACACCACTAACTTTGTCGTTTTTATTTCGCTTCCGGTCATTCCGGCAATCTGCACCGTTAAGTGCATTGACGGTTTAAATTTTAAGGGTAAAATTTTCCGATTATCAATAGGTATAGAGGGAGTTGTAGATTTTGTCACCACACTCTTGTCAATTGAAAAAATCGAATAGGAGGTTGAAAAATTGTTGGATAAGCTCGAGAGAGAGTCGCAATACTGAAGTACGAAAATAACCTTACACAAACTTCTCCGTTAGAGTATTAACGGTGCAATTTGACGATGTGAACAAAAAGTTAGTGACTTTTTTTTGCTTTTTCGAAAGCTAGTGACAAAAAATCGCCACTAAACGAGGTGCGGAAATTCGAACAGCCATAACTTTGCGTACCGGAAGGGTTTTGGGGCACGGGACCAGGCTTTGGAACCGCGTGGAGGAGCTCTACGGCGTCCCAACCAGGGAACCCGGTTGGGGCCCTCATCGAGTCCAGATTCGAACATTTTCGCCCCGTTTATCACTTTTCTTATTTCGCTACAAGTAGACTATGCGCGGGGTAGCTCATTGGTACGATCATACCAGCACTAATGCACCGGATCCCATCAGAACTCCGAAGTTAAGCGTGCTTGGGCGAGAGTAGTACTAAGATGGGTGACCCCTTGGGAAGTCCTCGTGTTGTACCCCCTTCCTCTTTTATCTTTATTTTTATAGTTCTTTTATTCATCGATACACCACTAACTTTGTCGTTTTTATTACGCTTCCGATCATTCCGGCAATCTGCACCGTTAAGTGCATTGACGGTTTAAATATTAAGGGTACAATTTTTCGATTATCAATAAGTATAGAGGGAGTTGCAGATTTTGTCACCACACTCTTGTCAATTGAAAAAATCGAATAGGAGGTTGAAAAATTGTTGGATAAGCGCGAGAGAGAGTCGCAAGACAGAAGTACGAAAATAACCTTACACAAACTTGTCCGGTAGAGTATTAACGGTGCAATTTGACGATGTGAACAAAAAGTTTGTGACTTTTTTTGCTTTTTCGAAAGCTAGTGACAAAAAATCGCCACACCACGAGGTGCGGAAATTCGAGCAGCCATTACTTTGCGTACCAGAAGGGTTTTGGGGCCCGAGACCAGGCTTTGGAACCGCGTGGAGGAGCTCTACGGCGTCCCAACCAGGGAACCCGGTTGGGGCCCTCGTCGAGTCCAGATTCGAACATTTTCGCCCCGTTTATCACTTTTCTTATTTCGCTACAAGTATACTATACGCGAGGTAGCTCACGGGTACGATCATACCAGCACTAATGAACCGGATCCCATCAGAACTCCGAAGGTAAGCGTGCTTTTTGCGAACTTCGGGTTTCGGTCCCTAACTTCTCAAAACTAAGGAGACACCACTAACTTTGTCGTTTTTATTTCGCTTCCGGTCATTCCGGCAATCTGCACCGTTAAGTGCATTGACGGTTTAAATTTTAAGGGTAAAATTTTCCGATTATCAATAAGTATAGAGGGAGTTGCAGATTTTGTCACCACACTCTTGTCAATTGAAAAAATCGAATAGGAGGTTGAAAAATTGTTGGATAAGCTCGAGAGAGAGTCGGAAGACTGAAGTACGAAAATAACCTTACACAAACTTCTCCGTTAGAGTATTAACGGTGCAATTTGACGATGTGAACAAAAAGTTAGTGACTTTTTTTTGCTTTTTCGAAAGCTAGTGACAAAAAATCGCCACTCCACGAGGTGCGGAAATTCGAGCAGCCATAACTTTGCATACCGGAAGGGTTTTGGGGCACGGGACCAGGCTTTGGAACCGCGTGGAGGAGCTCTACGGCGTCCCAACCAGGGAACCCGGTTGGGGCCCTCGTCGAGTCCAGATTCGAACATTTTCGCCCCGTTTATCACTTTTCTTATTTCGCTACAAGTATACTATACGCGAGGTAGCTCACGGGTACGATCATACCAGCACTAATGCACCGGATCCCATCAGAACTCCGAAGGTAAGCGTGCTTGGGCGAGAGTAGTACTAAGATGGGTGACCCCTTGGGAAGTCCTCGTGTTGTACCCCCTTCCTCTTTTATCTTTATTTTTATCGTTCTTTTATTCATCGAGACACCACTAACTTTGTCGTTTTTTATTTCGCTTCCGGTCATTCCGGCAATCTGCACCGTTAAGTGCATTGACGGTTTAAATTTTAAGGGTACAATTTTTCGATTATCAATAAGTATAGAGGGAGTTGCAGATTTTGTCACCACACTCTTGTCAATTGAAAAAATCGAATAGGAGGTTGAAAAATTGTTGGATAAGCGCGAGAGAGAGTCGCAAGACAGAAGTACGAAAATAACCTTACACAAACTTGTCCGGTAGAGTATTAACGGTGCAATTTGACGATGTTAACAAAAAGTTTGTGACTTTTTTTGCTTTTTCGAAAGCTAATGACAAAAAATCGCCACACCACGAGGTGCGGAAATTCGAGCAGCCATTACTTTGCGTACCAGAAGGGTTTTGGGGCCCGAGACCAGGCTTTGGAACCGCGTGGAGGAGCTCTACGGCGTCCCAACCAGGGAACCCGGTTGGGGCCCTCGTCGAATCCAGATTCGAACATTTTCGCCCCGTTTATCACTTTTCTTATTTCGCTACAAGTATACTATACGCGAGGTAGCTCACGGGTACGATCATACCAGCACTAATGCACCGGATCCCATCAGAACTCCGAAGTTAAGCGTGCTTGGGCGAGAGTAGTACTAAGATGGGTGACCCCTTGGGAAGTCATCGTGTTGTACCCCCTTCCCCTTTTATCTTTATTTTTATCGTTCTTTTATTCATCGAGTGAATTATAAATTTCGTCATCAAGCTTTTTGCGAACTTCGGGTTTCGGTCCCTAACTTCTCAAAACTAAAGAGACACCACTAACTTTGTCGTTTTTATTTCGCTTCCGGTCATTCCGGAAATCTGCACCGTTAAGTGCATTGACGGTTTAAATTTTAAGGGTAAAATTTTCCGATTATCAATAGGTATAGAGGGAGTTGTAGATTTTGTCACCACACTCTTGTCAATTGAAAAAATCGAATAGGAGGTTGAAAAATTGTTGGATAAGCTCGAGAGAGAGTCGCAAGACTGAAGTACGAAAATAACCTTACACAAACTTCTCCGTTAGAGTATTAACGGTGCAATTTGACGATGTGAACAAAAAGTTTGTGACTTTTTTTTGCTTTTTCGAAAGCTAGTGACAAAAAATCGCCACTAAACGAGGTGCGGAAATTCGAACAGCCATAACTTTGCGTACCGGAAGGGTTTTGGGGCACGGGACCAGGCTTTGGAACCGCGTGGAGGAGCTCTACGGCGTCCCAACCAGGGAACCCGGTTGGGGCCCTCGTCGAGTCCAGATTCGAACATTTTCGCCCCGTTTATCACTTTTCTTATTTCGCTACAAGTAGACTATGCGCGGGGTATCTCATGGGTACGATCATACCAGCACTAATGCACCGGATCCCATCAGAACTCCGAAGTTAAGCGTGCTTGGGCGAGAGTAGTACTAAGATGGGTGACCCCTTGGGAAGTCCTCGTGTTGTACCCCCTTCCTCTTTTATCTTTATTTTTATAGTTCTTTTATTCATCGATACACCACTAACTTTGTCGTTTTTATTACGTTTTCGATCATTCCGGCAATCTGCACCGTTAAGTGCATTGACGGTTTAAATTTTAAGGGTACAATTTTTCGATTATCAATAAGTATAGAGGGAGTTGCAGATTTTGTCACCACACTCTTGTCAATTGAAAAAATCGAATAGGAGGTTGAAAAATTGTTGGATAAGCGCGAGAGAGAGTCGCAAGACAGAAGTACGAAAATAACCTTACACAAACTTGTCCGGTAGAGTATTAACGGTGCAATTTGACGATGTTAACAAAAAGTTTGTGACTTTTTTTGCTTTTTCGAAAGCTAATGACAAAAAATCGCCACACCACGAGGTGCGGAAATTCGAGCAGCCATTACTTTGCGTACCAGAAGGGTTTTGGGGCCCGAGACCAGGCTTTGGAACCGCGTGGAGGAGCTCTACGGCGTCCCAACCAGGGAACCCGGTTGGGGCCCTCGTCGAATCCAGATTCGAACATTTTCGCCCCGTTTATCACTTTTCTTATTTCGCTACAAGTATACTATACGCGAGGTAGCTCACGGGTACGATCATACCAGCACTAATGCACCGGATCCCATCAGAACTCCGAAGTTAAGCGTGCTTGGGCGAGAGTAGTACTAAGATGGGTGACCCCTTGGGAAGTCATCGTGTTGTACCCCCTTCCCCTTTTATCTTTATTTTTATCGTTCTTTTATTCATCGAGTGAATTATAAATTTCGTCATCAAGCTTTTTGCGAACTTCGGGTTTCGGTCCCTAACTTCTCAAAACTAAAGAGACACCACTAACTTTGTCGTTTTTATTTCGCTTCCGGTCATTCCGGCAATCTGCACCGTTAAGTGCATTGACGGTTTAAATTTTAAGGGTAAAATTTTCCGATTATCAATAGGTATAGAGGGAGTTGTAGATTTTGTCAC
The DNA here is from genome assembly GCA_030378225.1 of Knoxia roxburghii. Classification (NCBI taxonomy): domain Eukaryota; kingdom Viridiplantae; phylum Streptophyta; class Magnoliopsida; order Gentianales; family Rubiaceae; genus Knoxia; species Knoxia roxburghii. The sequence continues at coordinate 33,298,135 of CM059415.1, read as the reverse complement.
CACACTCTTGTCAATTGAAAAAATCGAATAGGAGGTTGAAAAATTGTTGGATAAGCTCGAGAGAGAGTCGCAAGACTGAAGTACGAAAATAACCTTACACAAACTTCTCCGTTAGAGTATTAACGGTGCAATTTGACGATGTGAACAAAAAGTTAGTGACTTTTTTTTGCTTTTTCGAAAGCTAGTGACAAAAAATCGCCACTAAACGAGGTGCGGAAATTCGAACAGCCATAACTTTGCGTACCGGAAGGGTTTTGGGGCACGGGACCAGGCTTTGGAACCGCGTGGAGGAGCTCTACGGCGTCCCAACCAGGGAACCCGGTTGGGGCCCTCGTCGAGTCCAGATTCGAACATTTTCGCCCCGTTTATCACTTTTCTTATTTCGCTACAAGTATACTATACGCGAGGTAGCTCACGGGTACGATCATACCAGCACTAATGCACCGGATCCCATCAGAACTCCGAAGGTAAGCGTGCTTTTTGCGAACTTCGGGTTTCGGTCCCTAACTTCTCAAAACTAAAGAGACACCACTAACTTTGTCGTTTTTATTTCGCTTCCGGTCATTCCGGCAATCTGCACCGTTAAGTGCATTGACGGTTTAAATTTTAAGGGTAAAATTTTCCGATTATCAATAAGTATAGAGGGAGTTGCAGATTTTGTCACCACACTCTTGTCAATTGAAAAAATCGAATAGGAGGTTGAAAAATTGTTGGATAAGCTCGAGAGAGAGTCGCAAGACTGAAGTACGAAAATAACCTTACACAAACTTCTCCGTTAGAGTATTAACGGTGCAATTTGACGATGTGAACAAAAAGTTAGTGACTTTTTTTTGCTTTTTCGAAAGCTAGTGACAAAAAATCGCCACTCCACGAGGTGCGGAAATTCGAGCAGCCATAACTTTGCGTACCGGAAGGGTTTTGGGGCACGGGACCAGGCTTTGGAACCGCGTGGAGGAGCTCTACGGCGTCCCAACCAGGGAACCCGGTTGGGGCCCTCGTCGAGTCCAGATTCGAACATTTTCGCCCCGTTTATCACTTTTCTTATTTCGCTACAAGTAGACTATGCGCGGGGTAGCTCATGGGTACGATCATACCAGCACTAATGCACCGGATCCCATCAGAACTCCGAAGTTAAGCGTGCTTGGGCGAGAGTAGTACTAAGATGGGTGACCCCTTGGGAAGTCCTCGTGTTGTACCCCTTTCCTCTTTTATCTTTATTTTTATAGTTCTTTTATTCATCGATACACCACTAACTTTGTCGTTTTTATTACGTTTTCGATCATTCCGGCAATCTGCACCGTTAAGTGCATTGACGGTTTAAATTTTAAGGGTACAATTTTTCGATTATCAATAAGTATAGAGGGAGTTGCAGATTTTGTCACCACACTCTTGTCAATTGAAAAAATCGAATAGGAGGTTGAAAAATTGTTGGATAAGCGCGAGAGAGAGTCGCAAGACAGAAGTACGAAAATAACCTTACACAAACTTGTCCGGTAGAGTATTAACGGTGCAATTTGACGATGTTAACAAAAAGTTTGTGACTTTTTTTGCTTTTTCGAAAGCTAATGACAAAAAATCGCCACACCACGAGGTGCGGAAATTCGAGCAGCCATTACTTTGCGTACCAGAAGGGTTTTGGGGCCCGAGACCAGGCTTTGGAACCGCGTGGAGGAGCTCTACGGCGTCCCAACCAGGGAACCCGGTTGGGGCCCTCGTCGAATCCAGATTCGAACATTTTCGCCCCGTTTATCACTTTTCTTATTTCGCTACAAGTATACTATACGCGAGGTAGCTCACGGGTACGATCATACCAGCACTAATGCACCGGATCCCATCAGAACTCCGAAGTTAAGCGTGCTTGGGCGAGAGTAGTACTAAGATGGGTGACCCCTTGGGAAGTCATCGTGTTGTACCCCCTTCCCCTTTTATCTTTATTTTTATCGTTCTTTTATTCATCGAGTGAATTATAAATTTCGTCATCAAGCTTTTTGCGAACTTCGGGTTTCGGTCCCTAACTTCTCAAAACTAAAGAGACACCACTAACTTTGTCGTTTTTATTTCGCTTCCGGTCATTCCGGAAATCTGCACCGTTAAGTGCATTGACGGTTTAAATTTTAAGGGTAAAATTTTCCGATTATCAATAGGTATAGAGGGAGTTGTAGATTTTGTCACCACACTCTTGTCAATTGAAAAAATCGAATAGGAGGTTGAAAAATTGTTGGATAAGCTCGAGAGAGAGTCGCAAGACTGAAGTACGAAAATAACCTTACACAAACTTCTCCGTTAGAGTATTAACGGTGCAATTTGACGATGTGAACAAAAAGTTTGTGACTTTTTTTTGCTTTTTCGAAAGCTAGTGACAAAAAATCGCCACTAAACGAGGTGCGGAAATTCGAACAGCCATAACTTTGCGTACCGGAAGGGTTTTGGGGCACGGGACCAGGCTTTGGAACCGCGTGGAGGAGCTCTACGGCGTCCCAACCAGGGAACCCGGTTGGGGCCCTCGTCGAGTCCAGATTCGAACATTTTCGCCCCGTTTATCACTTTTCTTATTTCGCTACAAGTAGACTATGCGCGGGGTAGCTCATGGGTACGATCATACCAGCACTAATGCACCGGATCCCATCAGAACTCCGAAGTTAAGCGTGCTTGGGCGAGAGTAGTACTAAGATGGGTGACCCCTTGGGAAGTCCTCGTGTTGTACCCCCTTCCTCTTTTATCTTTATTTTTATAGTTCTTTTATTCATCGATACACCACTAACTTTGTCGTTTTTATTACGTTTTCGATCATTCCGGCAATCTGCACCGTTAAGTGCATTGACGGTTTAAATTTTAAGGGTACAATTTTTCGATTATCAATAAGTATAGAGGGAGTTGCAGATTTTGTCACCACACTCTTGTCAATTGAAAAAATCGAATAGGAGGTTGAAAAATTGTTGGATAAGCGCGAGAGAGAGTCGCAAGACAGAAGTACGAAAATAACCTTACACAAACTTGTCCGGTAGAGTATTAACGGTGCAATTTGACGATGTTAACAAAAAGTTTGTGACTTTTTTTGCTTTTTCGAAAGCTAATGACAAAAAATCGCCACACCACGAGGTGCGGAAATTCGAGCAGCCATTACTTTGCGTACCAGAAGGGTTTTGGGGCCCGAGACCAGGCTTTGGAACCGCGTGGAGGAGCTCTACGGCGTCCCAACCAGGGAACCCGGTTGGGGCCCTCGTCGAATCCAGATTCGAACATTTTCGCCCCGTTTATCACTTTTCTTATTTCGCTACAAGTATACTATACGCGAGGTAGCTCACGGGTACGATCATACCAGCACTAATGCACCGGATCCCATCAGAACTCCGAAGTTAAGCGTGCTTGGGCGAGAGTAGTACTAAGATGGGTGACCCCTTGGGAAGTCATCGTGTTGTACCCCCTTCCCCTTTTATCTTTATTTTTATCGTTCTTTTATTCATCGAGTGAATTATAAATTTCGTCATCAAGCTTTTTGCGAACTTCGGGTTTCGGTCCCTAACTTCTCAAAACTAAAGAGACACCACTAACTTTGTCGTTTTTATTTCGCTTCCGGTCATTCCGGCAATCTGCACCGTTAAGTGCATTGACGGTTTAAATTTTAAGGGTAAAATTTTCCGATTATCAATAGGTATAGAGGGAGTTGTAGATTTTGTCACCACACTCTTGTCAATTGAAAAAATCGAATAGGAGGTTGAAAAATTGTTGGATAAGCTCGAGAGAGAGTCGCAAGACTGAAGTACGAAAATAACCTTACACAAACTTCTCCGTTAGAGTATTAACGGTGCAATTTGACGATGTGAACAAAAAGTTAGTGACTTTTTTTTGCTTTTTCGAAAGCTAGTGACAAAAAATCGCAACTAAACGAGGTGCGGAAATTCGAACAGCCATAACTTTGCGTACCGGAAGGGTTTTGGGGCACGGGACCAGGCTTTGGAACCGCGTGGAGGAGCTCTACGGCGTCCCAACCAGGGAACCCGGTTGGGGCCCTCGTCGAGTCCAGATTCGAACATTTTCGCCCCGTTTATCACTTTTCTTATTTCGCTACAAGTATACTATACGCGAGGTAGCTCACGGGTACGATCATACCAGCACTAATGCACCGGATCCCATCAGAACTCCGAAGGTAAGCGTGCTTTTTGCGAACTTCGGGTTTCGGTCCCTAACTTCTCAAAACTAAAGAGACACCACTAACTTTGTCGTTTTTATTTCGCTTCCGGTCATTCCGGCAATCTGCACCGTTAAGTGCATTGACGGTTTAAATTTTAAGGGTAAAATTTTCCGATTATCAATAAGTATAGAGGGAGTTGCAGATTTTGTCACCACACTCTTGTCAATTGAAAAAATCGAATAGGAGGTTGAAAAATTGTTGGATAAGCTCGAGAGAGAGTCGCAAGACTGAAGTACGAAAATAACCTTACACAAACTTCTCCGTTAGAGTATTAACGGTGCAATTTGACGATGTGAACAAAAAGTTAGTGACTTTTTTTTGCTTTTTCGAAAGCTAGTGACAAAAAATCGCCACTCCACGAGGTGCGGAAATTCGAGCAGCCATAACTTTGCGTACCGGAAGGGTTTTGGGGCACGGGACCAGGCTTTGGAACCGCGTGGAGGAGCTCTACGGCGTCCCAACCAGGGAACCCGGTTGGGGCCCTCGTCGAGTCCAGATTCGAACATTTTCGCCCCGTTTATCACTTTTCTTATTTCGCTACAAGTAGACTATGCGCGGGGTAGCTCATGGGTACGATCATACCAGCACTAATGCACCGGATCCCATCAGAACTCCGAAGTTAAGCGTGCTTGGGCGAGAGTAGTACTAAGATGGGTGACCCCTTGGGAAGTCCTCGTGTTGTACCCCCTTCCTCTTTTATCTTTATTTTTATAGTTCTTTTATTCATCGATACACCACTAACTTTGTCGTTTTTATTACGTTTTCGATCATTCCGGCAATCTGCACCGTTAAGTGCATTGACGGTTTAAATTTTAAGGGTACAATTTTTCGATTATCAATAAGTATAGAGGGAGTTGCAGATTTTGTCACCACACTCTTGTCAATTGAAAAAATCGAATAGGAGGTTGAAAAATTGTTGGATAAGCGCGAGAGAGAGTCGCAAGACAGAAGTACGAAAATAACCTTACACAAACTTGTCCGGTAGAGTATTAACGGTGCAATTTGACGATGTTAACAAAAAGTTTGTGACTTTTTTTGCTTTTTCGAAAGCTAATGACAAAAAATCGCCACACCACGAGGTGCGGAAATTCGAGCAGCCATTACTTTGCGTACCAGAAGGGTTTTGGGGCCCGAGACCAGGCTTTGGAACCGCGTGGAGGAGCTCTACGGCGTCCCAACCAGGGAACCCGGTTGGGGCCCTCGTCGAATCCAGATTCGAACATTTTCGCCCCGTTTATCACTTTTCTTATTTCGCTACAAGTATACTATACGCGAGGTAGCTCACGGGTACGATCATACCAGCACTAATGCACCGGATCCCATCAGAACTCCGAAGTTAAGCGTGCTTGGGCGAGAGTAGTACTAAGATGGGTGACCCCTTGGGAAGTCATCGTGTTGTACCCCCTTCCCCTTTTATCTTTATTTTTATCGTTCTTTTATTCATCGAGTGAATTATAAATTTCGTCATCAAGCTTTTTGCGAACTTCGGGTTTCGGTCCCTAACTTCTCAAAACTAAAGAGACACCACTAACTTTGTCGTTTTTATTTCGCTTCCGGTCATTCCGGCAATCTGCACCGTTAAGTGCATTGACGGTTTAAATTTTAAGGGTAAAATTTTCCGATTATCAATAGGTATAGAGGGAGTTGTAGATTTTGTCACCACACTCTTGTCAATTGAAAAAATCGAATAGGAGGTTGAAAAATTGTTGGATAAGCTCGAGAGAGAGTCGCAAGACTGAAGTACGAAAATAACCTTACACAAACTTCTCCGTTAGAGTATTAACGGTGCAATTTGACGATGTGAACAAAAAGTTAGTGACTTTTTTTTGCTTTTTCGAAAGCTAGTGACAAAAAATCGCAACTAAACGAGGTGCGGAAATTCGAACAGCCATAACTTTGCGTACCGGAAGGGTTTTGGGGCACGGGACCAGGCTTTGGAACCGCGTGGAGGAGCTCTACGGCGTCCCAACCAGGGAACCCGGTTGGGGCCCTCGTCGAGTCCAGATTCGAACATTTTCGCCCCGTTTATCACTTTTCTTATTTCGCTACAAGTATACTATACGCGAGGTAGCTCACGGGTACGATCATACCAGCACTAATGCACCGGATCCCATCAGAACTCCGAAGGTAAGCGTGCTTTTTGCGAACTTCGGGTTTCGGTCCCTAACTTCTCAAAACTAAAGAGACACCACTAACTTTGTCGTTTTTATTTCGCTTCCGGTCATTCCGGCAATCTGCACCGTTAAGTGCATTGACGGTTTAAATTTTAAGGGTAAAATTTTCCGATTATCAATAAGTATAGAGGGAGTTGCAGATTTTGTCACCACACTCTTGTCAATTGAAAAAATCGAATAGGAGGTTGAAAAATTGTTGGATAAGCTCGAGAGAGAGTCGCAAGACTGAAGTACGAAAATAACCTTACACAAACTTCTCCGTTAGAGTATTAACGGTGCAATTTGACGATGTGAACAAAAAGTTAGTGACTTTTTTTTGCTTTTTCGAAAGCTAGTGACAAAAAATCGCCACTCCACGAGGTGCGGAAATTCGAGCAGCCATAACTTTGCGTACCGGAAGGGTTTTGGGGCACGGGACCAGGCTTTGGAACCGCGTGGAGGAGCTCTACGGCGTCCCAACCAGGGAACCCGGTTGGGGCCCTCGTCGAGTCCAGATTCGAACATTTTCGCCCCGTTTATCACTTTTCTTATTTCGCTACAAGTAGACTATGCGCGGGGTAGCTCATGGGTACGATCATACCAGCACTAATGCACCGGATCCCATCAGAACTCCGAAGTTAAGCGTGCTTGGGCGAGAGTAGTACTAAGATGGGTGACCCCTTGGGAAGTCCTCGTGTTGTACCCCCTTCCTCTTTTATCTTTATTTTTATAGTTCTTTTATTCATCGATACACCACTAACTTTGTCGTTTTTATTACGTTTTCGATCATTCCGGCAATCTGCACCGTTAAGTGCATTGACGGTTTAAATTTTAAGGGTACAATTTTTCGATTATCAATAAGTATAGAGGGAGTTGCAGATTTTGTCACCACACTCTTGTCAATTGAAAAAATCGAATAGGAGGTTGAAAAATTGTTGGATAAGCGCGAGAGAGAGTCGCAAGACAGAAGTACGAAAATAACCTTACACAAACTTGTCCGGTAGAGTATTAACGGTGCAATTTGACGATGTTAACAAAAAGTTTGTGACTTTTTTTGCTTTTTCGAAAGCTAATGACAAAAAATCGCCACACCACGAGGTGCGGAAATTCGAGCAGCCATTACTTTGCGTACCAGAAGGGTTTTGGGGCCCGAGACCAGGCTTTGGAACCGCGTGGAGGAGCTCTACGGCGTCCCAACCAGGGAACCCGGTTGGGGCCCTCGTCGAATCCAGATTCGAACATTTTCGCCCCGTTTATCACTTTTCTTATTTCGCTACAAGTATACTATACGCGAGGTAGCTCACGGGTACGATCATACCAGCACTAATGCACCGGATCCCATCAGAACTCCGAAGTTAAGCGTGCTTGGGCGAGAGTAGTACTAAGATGGGTGACCCCTTGGGAAGTCATCGTGTTGTACCCCCTTCCCCTTTAATCTTTATTTTTATCGTTCTTTTATTCATCGAGTGAATTATAAATTTCGTCATCAAGCTTTTTGCGAACTTCGGGTTTCGGTCCCTAACTTCTCAAAACTAAAGAGACACCACTAACTTTGTCGTTTTTATTTCGCTTCCGGTCATTCCGGAAATCTGCACCGTTAAGTGCATTGACGGTTTAAATTTTAAGGGTAAAATTTTCCGATTATCAATAGGTATAGAGGCAGTTGTAGATTTTGTCACCACACTCTTGTCAATTGAAAAAATCGAATAGGAGGTTGAAAAATTGTTGGATAAGCTCGAGAGAGAGTCGCAAGACTGAAGTACGAAAATAACCTTACACAAACTTCTCCGTTAGAGTATTAACGGTGCAATTTGACGATGTGAACAAAAAGTTTGTGACTTTTTTTTGCTTTTTCGAAAGCTAGTGACAAAAAATCGCCACTAAACGAGGTGCGGAAATTCGAACAGCCATAACTTTGCGTACCGGAAGGGTTTTGGGGCACGGGACCAGGCTTTGGAACCGCGTGGAGGAGCTCTACGGCGTCCCAACCAGGGAACCCGGTTGGGGCCCTCGTCGAGTCCAGATTCGAACATTTTCGCCCCGTTTATCACTTTTCTTATTTCGCTACAAGTAGACTATGCGCGGGGTAGCTCATGGGTACGATCATACCAGCACTAATGCACCGGATCCCATCAGAACTCCGAAGTTAAGCGTGCTTGGGCGAGAGTAGTACTAAGATGGGTGACCCCTTGGGAAGTCCTCGTGTTGTACCCCCTTCCTCTTTTATCTTTATTTTTATAGTTCTTTTATTCATCGATACACCACTAACTTTGTCGTTTTTATTACGTTTTCGATCATTCCGGCAATCTGCACCGTTAAGTGCATTGACGGTTTAAATTTTAAGGGTACAATTTTTCGATTATCAATAAGTATAGAGGGAGTTGCAGATTTTGTCACCACACTCTTGTCAATTGAAAAAATCGAATAGGAGGTTGAAAAATTGTTGGATAAGCGCGAGAGAGAGTCGCAAGACAGAAGTACGAAAATAACCTTACACAAACTTGTCCGGTAGAGTATTAACGGTGCAATTTGACGATGTTAACAAAAAGTTTGTGACTTTTTTTGCTTTTTCGAAAGCTAATGACAAAAAATCGCCACACCACGAGGTGCGGAAATTCGAGCAGCCATTACTTTGCGTACCAGAAGGGTTTTGGGGCCCGAGACCAGGCTTTGGAACCGCGTGGAGGAGCTCTACGGCGTCCCAACCAGGGAACCCGGTTGGGGCCCTCGTCGAATCCAGATTCGAACATTTTTGCCCCGTTTATCACTTTTCTTATTTCGCTACAAGTATACTATACGCGAGGTAGCTCACGGGTACGATCATACCAGCACTAATGCACCGGATCCCATCAGAACTCCGAAGTTAAGCGTGCTTGGGCGAGAGTAGTACTAAGATGGGTGACCCCTTGGGAAGTCATCGTGTTGTACCCCCTTCCCCTTTTATCTTTATTTTTATCGTTCTTTTATTCATCGAGTGAATTATAAATTTCGTCATCAAGCTTTTTGCGAACTTCGGGTTTCGGTCCCTAACTTCTCAAAACTAAAGAGACACCACTAACTTTGTCGTTTTTATTTCGCTTCCGGTCATTCCGGCAATCTGCACCGTTAAGTGCATTGACGGTTTAAATTTTAAGGGTAAAATTTTCCGATTATCAATAGGTATAGAGGGAGTTGTAGATTTTGTCACCACACTCTTGTCAATTGAAAAAATCGAATAGGAGGTTGAAAAATTGTTGGATAAGCTCGAGAGAGAGTCGCAAGACTGAAGTACGAAAATAACCTTACACAAACTTCTCCGTTAGAGTATTAACGGTGCAATTTGACGATGTGAACAAAAAGTTAGTGACTTTTTTTTGCTTTTTCGAAAGCTAGTGACAAAAAATCGCCACTAAACGAGGTGCGGAAATTCGAACAGCCATAACTTTGCGTACCGGAAGGGTTTTGGGGCACGGGACCAGGCTTTGGAACCGCGTGGAGGAGCTCTACGGCGTCCCAACCAGGGAACCCGGTTGGGGCCCTCGTCGAGTCCAGATTCGAACATTTTCGCCCCGTTTATCACTTTTCTTATTTCGCTACAAGTATACTATACGCGAGGTAGCTCACGGGTACGATCATACCAGCACTAATGCACCGGATCCCATCAGAACTCCGAAGGTAAGCGTGCTTTTTGCGAACTTCGGGTTTCGGTCCCTAACTTCTCAAAACTAAAGAGACACCACTAACTTTGTCGTTTTTATTTCGCTTCCGGTCATTCCGGCAATCTGCACCGTTAAGTGCATTGACGGTTTAAATTTTAAGGGTAAAATTTTCCGATTATCAATAAGTATAGAGGGAGTTGCAGATTTTGTCACCACACTCTTGTCAATTGAAAAATCGAATAGGAGGTTGAAAAATTGTTGGATAAGCTCGAGAGAGAGTCGCAAGACTGAAGTACGAAAATAACCTTACACAAACTTCTCCGTTAGAGTATTAACGGTGCAATTTGACGATGTGAACAAAAAGTTAGTGACTTTTTTTTGCTTTTTCGAAAGCTAGTGACAAAAAATCGCCACTCCACGAGGTGCGGAAATTCGAGCAGCCATAACTTTGCGTACCGGAAGGGTTTTGGGGCACGGGACCAGGCTTTGGAACCGCGTGGAGGAGCTCTACGGCGTCCCAACCAGGGAACCCGGTTGGGGCCCTCGTCGAGTCCAGATTCGAACATTTTCGCCCCGTTTATCACTTTTCTTATTTCGCTATAAGTATACTATACGCGAGGTAGCTCACGGGTACGATCATACCAGCACTAATGCACCGGATCCCATCAGAACTCCGAAGGTAAGCGTGCTTGGGCGAGAGTAGTACTAAGATGGGTGACCCCTTGGGAAGTCGTCGTGTTGTACCCCCTTCCTCTTTTATCTTTATTTTTATCGTTCTTTTATTCATCGAGACACCACTAACTTTGTCGTTTTTTATTTCGCTTCCGGTCATTCCGACAATCTGTACCGTTAAGTGCATTGACGGTTTAAATTTTAAGGGTACAATTTTTCGATTATCAATAAGTATAGAGGGAGTTGCAGATTTTGTCACCACACTCTTGTCAATTGAAAAAATCGAATAGGAGGTTGAAAAATTGTTGGATAAGCGCGAGAGAGAGTCGCAAGACAGAAGTACGAAAATAACCTTACACAAACTTGTCCGTTAGAGTATTAACGGTGCAATTTGACGATGTGAACAAAAAGTTTGTGACTTTTTTTTCTTTTTCGAAAGCTAGTGACAAAAAATCGCCACTCCACGAGGTGCGGAAATTCGAGCAGCCATTACTTTGCGTACCAGAAGGGTTTTTGGGCCCGAGACCAGGCTTTGGAACCGCGTGGAGGAGCTCTACGGCGTCCCAACCAGGGAACCCGGATGGGGCCCTCGTCGAGTCCAGATTCGAACATTTTCGCCCCGTTTATCACTTTTCTTATTTCGCTACAAGTATACTATACGCGAGGTAGCTCACGGGTACGATCATACCAGCACTAATGAACCGGATCCCATCAGAACTCCGAAGGTAAGCGTGCTTTTTGCGAACTTCGGGTTTCGGTCCCTAACTTCTCAAAACTAAAGAGACACCACTAACTTTGTCGTTTTTATTTCGCTTCCGGTCATTCCGGCAATCTGCACCGTTAAGTGCATTGACGGTTTAAATTTTAAGGGTAAAATTTTCCGATTATCAATAAGTATAGAGGGAGTTGCAGATTTTGTCACCACACTCTTGTCAATTGAAAAAATCGAATAGGAGGTTGAAAAATTGTTGGATAAGCTCGAGAGAGAGTCGCAAGACTGAAGTACGAAAATAACCTTACACAAACTTCTCCGTTAGAGTATTAACGGTGCAATTTGACGATGTGAACAAAAAGTTAGTGACTTTTTTTTGCTTTTTCGAAAGCTAGTGACAAAAAATCGCCACTCCACGAGGTGCGGAAATTCGAGCAGCCATAACTTTGCGTACCAGAAGGGTTTTGGGGCACGGGACCAGGCTTTGGAACCGCGTGGAGGAGCTCTACGGCGTCCCAACCAGGGAACCCGGTTGGGGCCCTCGTCGAGTCCAGATTCGAACATTTTCGCCCCGTTTATCACTTTTCTTATTTCGCTACAAGTATACTATACGCGAGGTAGCTCACGGGTACGATCATACCATCACTAATGCACCGGATCCCATCAGAACTCCGAAGGTAAGCGTGCTTGGGCGAGAGTAGTACTAAGATGGGTGACCCCTTGGGAAGTCCTCGTGTTGTACCCCCTTCCTCTTTTATCTTTATTTTTATCGTTCTTTTATTCATCGAGACACCACTAACTTTGTCGTTTTTTATTTTGCTTCCGGTCATTCCGGCAATCTGCACCGTTAAGTGCATTGACGGTTTAAATTTTAAGGGTACAATTTTTCGATTATCAATAAGTATAGAGGGAGTTGCAGATTTTGTCACCACACTCTTGTCAATTGAAAAAATCGAAGAGGAGGTTGAAAAATTGTTGGATAAGCGCGAGAGAGAGTCGCAAGACAGAAGTACGAAAATAACCTTACACAAACTTGTCCGGTAGAGTATTAACGGTGCAATTTGACGATGTGAACAAAAAGTTTGTGACTTTTTTTGCTTTTTCGAAAGCTAATGACAAAAAATCGCCACACCACGAGGTGCGGAAATTCGAGCAGCCATTACTTTGCGTACCAGAAGGGTTTTGGGGCCCGAGACCAGGCTTTGGAACCGCGTGGAGGAGCTCTACGGCGTCCCAACCAGGGAACCCGGTTGGGGCCCTCGTCGAATCCAGATTCGAACATTTTTGCCCCGTTTATCACTTTTCTTATTTCGCTACAAGTATACTATACGCGAGGTAGCTCACGGGTACGATCATACCAGCACTAATGCACCGGATCCCATCAGAACTCCGAAGGTAAGCGTGCTTGGGCGAGAATAGTACTAAGATGGGTGACCCCTTGGGAAGTCATCGTGTTGTACCCCCTTCCCCTTTTATCTTTATTTTTATCGTTCTTTTATTCATCGAGTGAATTATAAATTTCGTCATCAAGCTTTTTGCGAACTTCGGGTTTCGGTCCCTAACTTCTCAAAACTAAAGAGACACCACTAACTTTGTCGTTTTTATTTCGCTTCCGGTCATTCCGGCAATCTGCACCGTTAAGTGCATTGACGGTTTAAATTTTAAGGGTAAAATTTTCCGATTATCAATAGGTATAGAGGGAGTTGTAGATTTTGTCACCACACTCTTGTCAATTGAAAAAATCGAATAGGAGGTTGAAAAATTGTTGGATAAGCTCGAGAGAGAGTCGCAAGACTGAAGTACGAAAATAACCTTACACAAACTTCTCCGTTAGAGTATTAACGGTGCAATTTGACGATGTGAACAAAAAGTTAGTGACTTTTTTTTGCTTTTTCGAAAGCTAGTGACAAAAAATCGCCACTAAACGAGGTGCGGAAATTCGAACAGCCATAACTTTGCGTACCGGAAGGGTTTTGGGGCACGGGACCAGGCTTTGGAACCGCGTGGAGGAGCTCTACGGCGTCCCAACCAGGGAACCCGGTTGGGGCCCTCATCGAGTCCAGATTCGAACATTTTCGCCCCGTTTATCACTTTTCTTATTTCGCTACAAGTAGACTATGCGCGGGGTAGCTCATTGGTACGATCATACCAGCACTAATGCACCGGATCCCATCAGAACTTCGAAGTTAAGCGTGCTTGGGCGAGAGTAGTACTAAGATGGGTGACCCCTTGGGAAGTCCTCGTGTTGTACCCCCTTCCTCTTTTATCTTTATTTTTATAGTTCTTTTATTCATCGATACACCACTAACTTTGTCGTTTTTATTACGCTTCCGATCATTCCGGCAATCTGCACCGTTAAGTGCATTGACGGTTTAAATATTAAGGGTACAATTTTTCGATTATCAATAAGTATAGAGGGAGTTGCAGATTTTGTCACCACACTCTTGTCAATTGAAAAAATCGAATAGGAGGTTGAAAAATTGTTGGATAAGCACGAGAGAGAGTCGCAAGACAGAAGTACGAAAATAACCTTACACAAACTTGTCCGGTAGAGTATTAACGGTGCAATTTGACGATGTGAACAAAAAGTTTGTGACTTTTTTTGCTTTTTCGAAAGCTAGTGACAAAAAATCGCCACACCACGAGGTGCGGAAATTCGAGCAGCCATTACTTTGCGTACCAGAAGGGTTTTGGGGCCCGAGACCAGGCTTTGGAACCGCGTGGAGGAGCTCTACGGCGTCCCAACCAGGGAACCCGGTTGGGGCCCTCGTCGAGTCCAGATTCGAACATTTTCGCCCCGTTTATCACTTTTCTTATTTCGCTACAAGTATACTATACGCGAGGTAGCTCACGGGTACGATCATACCAGCACTAATGCACCGGATCCCATCAGAACTCCGAAGGTAAGCGTGCTTTTTGCGAACTTCGGGTTTCGGTCCCTAACTTCTCAAAACTAAAGAGACACCACTAACTTTGTCGTTTTTATTTCGCTTCCGGTCATTCCGGCAATCTGCACCGTTAAGTGCATTGACGGTTTAAATTTTAAGGGTAAAATTTTCCGATTATCAATAAGTATAGAGGGAGTTGCAGATTTTGTCACCACACTCTTGTCAATTGAAAAAATCGAATAGGAGGTTGAAAATTTGTTGGATAAGCTCGAGAGAGAGTCGAAAGACTGAAGTACGAAAATAACCTTACACAAACTTCTCCGTTAGAGTATTAACGGTGCAATTTGACGATGTGAACAAAAAGTTAGTGACTATTTTTTGCTTTTTCGAAAGCTAGTGACAAAAAATCGCCACTCCACGAGGTGCGGAAATTCGAGCAGCCATAACTTTGCGTACCGGAAGGGTTTTGGGGCACGGGACCAGGCTTTGGAACCGCGTGGAGGAGCTCTACGGCGTCCCAACCAGGGAACCCGGTTGGGGCCCTCGTCGAGTCCAGATTCGAACATTTTCGCCCCGTTTATCACTTTTCTTATTTCGCTATAAGTATACTATACGCGAGGTAGCTCACGGGTACGATCATACCAGCACTAATGCACCGGATCCCATCAGAACTCCGAAGGTAAGCGTGCTTGGGCGAGAGTAGTACTAAGATGGGCGACCCCTTGGGAAGTCGTCGTGTTGTACCCCCTTCCTCTTTTATCTTTATTTTTATCGTTCTTTTATTCATCGAGACACCACTAACTTTGTCGTTTTTTATTTCGCTTCCGGTCATTCCGACAATCTGTACCGTTAAGTGCATTGACGGTTTAAATTTTAAGGGTACAATTTTTCGATTATCAATAAGTATAGAGGGAGTTGCAGATTTTGTCACCACACTCTTGTCAATTGAAAAAATCGAATAGGAGGTTGAAAAATTGTTGGATAAGCGCGAGAGAGAGTCGCAAGACAGAAGTACGAAAATAACCTTACACAAACTTGTCCGTTAGAGTATTAACGGTGCAATTTGACGATGTGAACAAAAAGTTTGTGACTTTTTTTGCTTTTTCGAAAGCTAGTGACAAAAAATCGCCACACCACGAGGTGCGGAAATTCGAGCAGCCATTACTTTGCGTACCAGAAGGGTTTTGGGGCCCGAGACCAGGCTTTGGAACCGCGTGGAGGAGCTCTACGGCGTCCCAACCAGGGAACCCGGATGGGGCCCTCGTCGAGTCCAGATTCGAACATTTTCGCCCCGTTTATCACTTTTCTTATTTCGCTACAAGTATACTATACGCGAGGTAGCTCACGGGTACGATCATACCAGCACTAATGAACCGGATCCCATCAGAACTCCGAAGGTAAGCGTGCTTTTTGCGAACTTCGGGTTTCGGTCCCTAACTTCTCAAAACTAAAGAGACACCACTAACTTTGTCGTTTTTATTTCGCTTCCGGTCATTCCGGCAATCTGCACCGTTAAGTGCATTGACGGTTTAAATTTTAAGGGTAAAATTTTCCGATTATCAATAAGTATAGAGGGAGTTGCAGATTTTGTCACCACACTCTTGTCAATTGAAAAAATCGAATAGGAGGTTGAAAAATTGTTGGATAAGCTCGAGAGAGAGTCGCAAGACTGAAGTACGAAAATAACCTTACACAAACTTCTCCGTTAGAGTATTAACGGTGCAATTTGACGATGTGAACAAAAAGTTAGTGACTTTTTTTTGCTTTTTCGAAAGCTAGTGACAAAAAATCGCCACTAAACGAGGTGCGGAAATTCGAACAGCCATAACTTTGCGTACCGGAAGGGTTTTGGGGCACGGGACCAGGCTTTGGAACCGCGTGGAGGAGCTCTACGGCGTCCCAACCAGGGAACCCGGTTGGGGCCTTCGTCGAGTCCAGATTCGAACATTTTCGCCCCGTTTATCACTTTTCTTATTTCGCTACAAGTATACTATACGCGAGGTAGCTCACGGGTACGATCATACCAGCACTAATGCACCGGATCCCATCAGAACTCCGAAGGTAAGCGTGCTTGGGCGAGAGTAGTACTAAGATGGGTGACCCCTTGGGAAGTCCTCGTGTTGTACCCCCTTCCTCTTTTATCTTTATTTTTATCGTTCTTTTATTCATCGAGACACCACTAACTTTGTCGTTTTTTATTTCGCTTCCGGTCATTCCGGCAATCTGCACCGTTAAGTGCATTGACGGTTTAAATTTTAAGGGTACAATTTTTCAATTATCAATAAGTATAGAGGGAGTTGCAGATTTTGTCACCACACTCTTGTCAATTGAAAAAATCGAATAGGAGGTTGAAAAATTGTTGGATAAGCGCGAGAGAGAGTCGCAAGACAGAAGTACGAAAATAACCTTACACAAACTTGTCCGGTAGAGTATTAACGGTGCAATTTGACGATGTGAACAAAAAGTTTGTGACTTTTTTTGCTTTTTCGAAAGCTAATGACAAAAAATCGCCACACCACGAGGTGCGGAAATTCGAGCAGCCATTACTTTGCGTACCAGAAGGGTTTTGGGGCCCGAGACCAGGCTTTGGAACCGCGTGGAGGAGCTCTACGGCGTCCCAACCAGGGAACCCGGTTGGGGCCCTCGTCGAATCCAGATTCGAACATTTTTGCCCCGTTTATCACTTTTCTTATTTCGCTACAAGTATACTATACGCGAGGTAGCTCACGGGTACGATCATACCAGCACTAATGCACCGGATCCCATCAGAACTCCGAAGGTAAGCGTGCTTGGGCGAGAATAGTACTAAGATGGGTGACCCCTTGGGAAGTCATCGTGTTGTACCCCCTTCCCCTTTTATCTTTATTTTTATCGTTCTTTTATTCATCGAGTGAATTATAAATTTCGTCATCAAGCTTTTTGCGAACTTCGGGTTTCGGTCCCTAACTTCTCAAAACTAAAGAGACACCACTAACTTTGTCGTTTTTATTTCGCTTCCGGTCATTCCGGCAATCTGCACCGTTAAGTGCATTGACGGTTTAAATTTTAAGGGTAAAATTTTCCGATTATCAATAGGTATAGAGGGAGTTGTAGATTTTGTCACCACACTCTTGTCAATTGAAAAAATCGAATAGGAGGTTGAAAAATTGTTGGATAAGCTCGAGAGAGAGTCGCAAGACTGAAGCACGAAAATAACCTTACACAAACTTCTCCGTTAGAGTATTAACGGTGCAATTTGACGATGTGAACAAAAAGTTAGTGACTTTTTTTTGCTTTTTCGAAAGCTAGTGACAAAAAATCGCCACTAAACGAGGTGCGGAAATTCGAACAGCCATAACTTTGCGTACCGGAAGGGTTTTGGGGCACGGGACCAGGCTTTGGAACCGCGTGGAGGAGCTCTACGGCGTCCCAACCAGGGAACCCGGTTGGGGCCCTCTTCGAGTCCAGATTCGAACATTTTCGCCCCGTTTATCACTTTTCTTATTTCGCTACAAGTAGACTATGCGCGGGGTAGCTCATTGGTACGATCATACCAGCACTAATGCACCGGATCCCATCAGAACTCTGAAGTTAAGCGTGCTTGGGCGAGAGTAGTACTAAGATGGGTGACCCCTTGGGAAGTCCTCGTGTTGTACCCCCTTCCTCTTTTATCTTTATTTTTATAGTTCTTTTATTCATCGATACACCACTAACTTTGTCATTTTTATTACGCTTCCGATCATTCCGGCAATCTGCACCGTTAAGTGCATTGACGGTTTAAATATTAAGGGTACAATTTTTCGATTATCAATAAGTATAGAGGGAGTTGCAGATTTTGTCACCACACTCTTGTCAATTGAAAAAATCGAATAGGAGGTTGAAAAATTGTTGGATAAGCGCGAGAGAGAGTCGCAAGACAGAAGTACGAAAATAACCTTACACAAACTTGTCCGGTAGAGTATTAACGGTGCAATTTGACGATGTGAACAAAAAGTTTGTGACTTTTTTTGCTTTTTCGAAAGCTAGTGACAAAAAATCGCCACACCACGAGGTGCGGAAATTCGAGCAGCCATTACTTTGCGTACCAGAAGGGTTTTGGGGCCCGAGACCAGGCTTTGGAACCGCGTGGAGGAGCTCTACGGCGTCCCAACCAGGGAACCCGGTTGGGGCCCTCGTCGAGTCCAGATTCGAACATTTTCGCCCCGTTTATCACTTTTCTTATTTCGCTACAAGTATACTATACGCGAGGTAGCTCACGGGTACGATCATACCAGCACTAATGAACCGGATCCCATCAGAACTCCAAAGGTAAGCGTGCTTTTTGCGAACTTCGGGTTTCGGTCCCTAACTTCTCAAAACTAAAGAGACACCACTAACTTTGTCGTTTTTATTTCGCTTCCGGTCATTCCGGCAATCTGCACCGTTAAGTGCATTGACGGTTTAAATTTTAAGGGTAAAATTTTCCGATTATCAATAAGTATAGAGGGAGTTGCAGATTTTGTCACCACACTCTTGTCAATTGAAAAAATCGAATAGGAGGTTGAAAAATTGTTGGATAAGCTCGAGAGAGAGTCGTAAGACTGAAGTACGAAAATAACCTTACACAAACTTCTCCGTTAGAGTATTAACGGTGCAATTTGACGATGTGAACAAAAAGTTAGTGACTTTTTTTTGCTTTTTCGAAAGCTAGTGACAAAAAATCGCCACTCCACGAGGTGCGGAAATTCGAGCAGCCATAACTTTGCATACCGGAAGGGTTTTGGGGCACGGGACCAGGCTTTGGAACCGCGTGGAGGAGCTCTACGGCGTCCCAACCAGGGAACCCGGTTGGGGCCCTCGTCGAGTCCAGATTCGAACATTTTCGCCCCGTTTATCACTTTTCTTATTTCGCTACAAGTATACTATACGCGAGGTAGCTCACGGGTACGATCATACCAGCACTAATGCACCGGATCCCATCAGAACTCCGAAGGTAAGCGTGCTTGGGCGAGAGTAGTACTAAGATGGGTGACCCCTTGGGAAGTCCTCGTGTTGTACCCCCTTCCTCTTTTATCTTTATTTTTATCGTTCTTTTATTCATCGAGACACCACTAACTTTGTCGTTTTTTATTTCGCTTCCGGTCATTCCGGCAATCTGCACCGTTAAGTTCATTGACGGTTTAAATTTTAAGGGTACAATTTTTCGATTATCAATAAGTATAGAGGGAGTTGCAGATTTTGTCACCACACTCTTGTCAATTGAAAAAATCGAATAGGAGGTTGAAAAATTGTTGGATAAGCGCGAGAGAGAGTCGCAAGACAGAAGTACGAAAATAACCTTACACAAACTTGTCCGGTAGAGTATTAACGGTGCAATTTGACGATGTGAACAAAAAGTTTGTGACTTTTTTTGCTTTTTCGAAAGCTAATGACAAAAAATCGCCACACCACGAGGTGCGGAAATTCGAGCAGCCATTACTTTGCGTACCAGAAGGGTTTTGGGGCCCGAGACCAGGCTTTGGAACCGCGTGGAGGAGCTCTACGGCGTCCCAACCAGGGAACCCGGTTGGGGCCCTCGTCGAATCCAGATTCGAACATTTTTGCCCCGTTTATCACTTTTCTTATTTCGCTACAAGTATACTATACGCGAGGTAGCTCACGGGTACGATCATACCAGCACTAATGCACCGGATCCCATCAGAACTCCGAAGGTAAGCGTGCTTGGGCGAGAATAGTACTAAGATGGGTGACCCCTTGGGAAGTCATCGTGTTGTACCCCCTTCCCCTTTTATCTTTATTTTTATCGTTCTTTTATTCATCGAGTGAATTATAAATTTCGTCATCAAGCTTTTTGTGAACTTCGGGTTTCGGTCCCTAACTTCTCAAAACTAAAGAGACACCACTAACTTTGTCGTTTTTATTTCGCTTCCGGTCATTCCGGCAATCTGCACCGTTAAGTGCATTGACGGTTTAAATTTTAAGGGTAAAATTTTCCGATTATCAATAGGTATAGAGGCAGTTGTAGATTTTGTCACCACACTCTTGTCAATTGAAAAAATCGAATAGGAGGTTGAAAAATTGTTGGATAAGCTCGAGAGAGAGTAGCAAGACTGAAGTACGAAAATAACCTTACACAAACTTCTCCGTTAGAGTATTAACGGTGCAATTTGACGATGTGAACAAAAAGTTAGTGACTTTTTTTTGCTTTTTCGAAAGCTAGTGACAAAAAATCGCCACTAAACGAGGTGCGGAAATTCGAACAGCCATAACTTTGCGTACCGGAAGGGTTTTAGGGCACGGGACCAGGCTTTGGAACCGCGTGGAGGAGCTCTACGGCGTCCCAACCAGGGAACCCGGTTGGGGCCCTCATCGAGTCCAGATTCGAACATTTTTGCCCCGTTTATCACTTTTCTTATTTCGCTACAAGTAGACTATGCGCGGGGTAGCTCATTGGTACGATCATACCAGCACTAATGCACCGGATCCCATCAGAACTCCGAAGTTAAGCGTGCTTGGGCGAGAGTAGTACTAAGATGGGTGACCCCTTGGGAAGTCCTCGTGTTGTACCCCCTTCCTCTTTTATCTTTATTTTTATAGTTCTTTTATTCATCGATACACCACTAACTTTGTCGTTTTTATTACGCTTCCGATCATTCCGGCAATCTGCACCGTTAAGTGCATTGACGGTTTAAATATTAAGGGTACAATTTTTCGATTATCAATAAGTATAGAGGGAGTTGCAGATTTTGTCACCACACTCTTGTCAATTGAAAAAATCGAATAGGAGGTTGAAAAATTGTTGGATAAGCGCGAGAGAGAGTCGCAAGACAGAAGTACGAAAATAACCTTACACAAACTTGTCCGGTAGAGTATTAACGGTGCAATTTGACGATGTGAACAAAAAGTTTGTGACTTTTTTTGCTTTTTCGAAAGCTAGTGACAAAAAATCGCCACACCACGAGGTGCGGAAATTCGAGCAGCCATTACTTTGCGTACCAGAAGGGTTTTGGGGCCCGAGACCAGGCTTTGGAACCGCGTGGAGGAGCTCTACGGCGTCCCAACCAGGGAACCCGGTTGGGGCCCTCGTCGAGTCCAGATTCGAACATTTCCGCCCCGTTTATCACTTTTCTTATTTCGCTACAAGTATACTATACGCGAGGTAGCTCACGGGTACGATCATACCAGCACTAATGAACCGGATCCCATCAGAACTCCGAAGGTAAGCGTGCTTTTTGCGAACTTCGGGTTTCGGTCCCTAACTTCTCAAAACTAAAGAGACACCACTAACTTTGTCGTTTTTATTTCGCTTCCGGTCATTCCGGCAATCTGCACCGTTAAGTGCATTGACGGTTTAAATTTTAAGGGTAAAATTTTCCGATTATCAATAAGTATAGAGGGAGTTGCAGATTTTGTCACCACACTCTTGTCAATTGAAAAAATCGAATAGGAGGTTGAAAAATTGTTGGATAAGCTCGAGAGAGAGTCGCAAGACTGAAGTACGAAAATAACCTTACACAAACTTCTCCGTTAGAGTATTAACGGTGCAATTTGACGATGTGAACAAAAAGTTAGTGACTTTTTTTTGCTTTTTCGAAAGCTAGTGACAAAAAATCGCCACTCCACGAGGTGCGGAAATTCGAGCAGCCATAACTTTGCGTACCGGAAGGGTTTTGGGGCACGGGACCAGGCTTTGGAACCGCGTGGAGGAGCTCTACGGCGTCCCAACCAGGGAACCCGGTTGGGGCCCTCGTCGAGTCCAGATTCGAACATTTTCGCCCCGTTTATCACTTTTCTTATTTCGCTACAAGTATACTATACGCGAGGTAGCTCACGGGTACGATCATACCAGCACTAATGCACCGGATCCCATCAGAACTCCGAAGGTAAGCGTGCTTGGGCGAGAGTAGTACTAAGATGGGTGACCCCTTGGGAAGTCCTCGTGTTGTACCCCCTTCCTCTTTTATCTTTATTTTTATCGTTCTTTTATTCATCGAGACACCACTAACTTTGTCGTTTTTTATTTCGCTTCCGGTCATTCCGGCAATCTGCACCGTTAAGTGCATTGACGGTTTAAATTTTAAGGGTACAATTTTTCGATTATCAATAAGTATAGAGGGAGTTGCAGATTTTGTCACCACACTCTTGTCAATTGAAAAAATCGAATAGGAGGTTGAAAAATTGTTGGATAAGCGCGAGAGAGAGTCGCAAGACAGAAGTACGAAAATAACCTTACACAAACTTGTCCGGTAGAGTATTAACGGTGCAATTTGACGATGTGAACAAAAAGTTTGTGACTTTTTTTGCTTTTTCGAAAGCTAATGACAAAAAATCGCCACACCACGAGGTGCGGAAATTCGAGCAGCCATTACTTTGCGTACCAGAAGGGTTTTGGGGCCCGAGACCAGGCTTTGGAACCGCGTGGAGGAGCTCTACGGCGTCCCAACCAGGGAACCCGGTTGGGGCCCTCGTCGAATCCAGATTCGAACATTTTTGCCCCGTTTATCACTTTTCTTATTTCGCTACAAGTATACTATACGCGAGGTAGCTCACGGGTACGATCATACCAGCACTAATGCACCGGATCCCATCAGAACTCCGAAGGTAAGCGTGCTTGGGCGAGAATAGTACTAAGATGGGTGACCCCTTGGGAAGTCATCGTGTTGTACCCCCTTCCCCTTTTATCTTTATTTTTATCGTTCTTTTATTCATCGAGTGAATTATAAATTTCGTCATCAAGCTTTTTGTGAACTTCGGGTTTCGGTCCCTAACTTCTCAAAACTAAAGAGACACCACTAACTTTGTCGTTTTTATTTCGCTTCCGGTCATTCCGGCAATCTGCACCGTTAAGTGCATTGACGGTTTAAATTTTAAGGGTAAAATTTTCCGATTATCAATAGGTATAGAGGGAGTTGTAGATTTTGTCACCACACTCTTGTCAATTGAAAAAATCGAATAGGAGGTTGAAAAATTGTTGGATAAGCTCGAGAGAGAGTAGCAAGACTGAAGTACGAAAATAACCTTACACAAACTTCTCCGTTAGAGTATTAACGGTGCAATTTGACGATGTGAACAAAAAGTTAGTGACTTTTTTTTGCTTTTTCGAAAGCTAGTGACAAAAAATCGCCACTAAACGAGGTGCGGAAATTCGAACAGCCATAACTTTGCGTACCGGAAGGGTTTTGGGGCACGGGACCAGGCTTTGGAACCGCGTGGAGGAGCTCTACGGCGTCCCAACCAGGGAACCCGGTTGGGGCCCTCATCGAGTCCAGATTCGAACATTTTTGCCCCGTTTATCACTTTTCTTATTTCGCTACAAGTAGACTATGCGCGGGGTAGCTCATTGGTACGATCATACCAGCACTAATGCACCGGATCCCATCAGAACTCCGAAGTTAAGCGTGCTTGGGCGAGAGTAGTACTAAGATGGGTGACCCCTTGGGAAGTCCTCGTGTTGTACCCCCTTCCTCTTTTATCTTTATTTTTATAGTTCTTTTATTCATCGATACACCACTAACTTTGTCGTTTTTATTACGCTTCCGATCATTCCGGCAATCTGCACCGTTAAGTGCATTGACGGTTTAAATATTAAGGGTACAATTTTTCGATTATCAATAAGTATAGAGGGAGTTGCAGATTTTGTCACCACACTCTTGTCAATTGAAAAAATCGAATAGGAGGTTGAAAAATTGTTGGATAAGCGCGAGAGAGAGTCGCAAGACAGAAGTACGAAAATAACCTTACACAAACTTGTCCGGTAGAGTATTAACGGTGCAATTTGACGATGTGAACAAAAAGTTTGTGACTTTTTTTGCTTTTTCGAAAGCTAGTGACAAAAAATCGCCACACCACGAGGTGCGGAAATTCGAGCAGCCATTACTTTGCATACCAGAAGGGTTTTGGGGCCCGAGACCAGGCTTTGGAACCGCGTGGAGGAGCTCTACGGCGTCCCAACCAGGGAACCCGGTTGGGGCCCTCGTCGAGTCCAGATTCGAACATTTTCGCCCCGTTTATCACTTTTCTTATTTCGCTACAAGTATACTATACGCGAGGTAGCTCACGGGTACGATCATACCAGCACTAATGAACCGGATCCCATCAGAACTCCGAAGGTAAGCGTGCTTTTTGCGAACTTCGGGTTTCGGTCCCTAACTTCTCAAAACTAAAGAGACACCACTAACTTTGTCGTTTTTATTTCGCTTCCGGTCATTCCGGCAATCTGCACCGTTAAGTGCATTGACGGTTTAAATTTTAAGGGTAAAATTTTCCGATTATCAATAAGTATAGAGGGAGTTGCAGATTTTGTCACCACACTCTTGTCAATTGAAAAAATCGAATAGGAGGTTGAAAAATTGTTGGATAAGCTCGAGAGAGAGTCGCAAGACTGAAGTACGAAAATAACCTTACACAAACTTCTCCGTTAGAGTATTAACGGTGCAATTTGACGATGTGAACAAAAAGTTAGTGACTTTTTTTTGCTTTTTCGAAAGCTAGTGACAAAAAATCGCCACTCCACGAGGTGCGGAAATTCGAGCAGCCATAACTTTGCGTACCGGAAGGGTTTTGGGGCACGGGACCAGGCTTTGGAACCGCGTGGAGGAGCTCTACGGCGTCCCAACCAGGGAACCCGGTTGGGGCCCTCGTCGAGTCCAGATTCGAACATTTTCGCCCCGTTTATCACTTTTCTTATTTCGCTACAAGTATACTATCACGAGGTAGCTCACGGGTACGATCATACCAGCACTAATGCACCGGATCCCATCAGAACTCCGAAGGTAAGCGTGCTTGGGCGAGAGTAGTACTAAGATGGGTGACCCCTTGGGAAGTCCTCGTGTTGTACCCCTTCCTCTTTTATCTTTATTTTTATCGTTCTTTTATTCATCGAGACACCACTAACTTTGTCGTTTTTTATTTCGCTTCCGGTCATTCCGGCAATCTGCACCGTTAAGTGCATTGACGGTTTAAATTTTAAGGGTACAATTTTTCGATTATCAATAAGTATAGAGGGAGTTGTAGATTTTGTCACCACACTCTTGTCAATTGAAAAAATCGAATAGGAGGTTGAAAAATTGTTGGATAAGCGCGAGAGAGAGTCGCAAGACAGAAGTACGAAAATAACCTTACACAAACTTGTCCGGTAGAGTATTAACGGTGCAATTTGACGATGTGAACAAAAAGTTTGTGACTTTTTTTGCTTTTTCGAAAGCTAATGACAAAAAATCGCCACACCACGAGGTGCGGAAATTCGAGCAGCCATTACTTTGCGTACCAGAAGGGTTTTGGGGCCCGAGACCAGGCTTTGGGACCGGGTGGAGGAGCTCTACGGCGTCCCAACCAGGGAACCCGGTTGGGGCCCTCGTCGAATCCAGATTCGAACATTTTCGCCCCGTTTATCACTTTTCTTATTTCGCTACAAGTATACTATACGCGAGGTAGCTCACGGGTACGATCATACCAGCACTAATGCACCGGATCCCATCAGAACTCCGAAGGTAAGCGTGCTTGGGCGAGAATAGTGCTAAGATGGGTGACCCCTTGGGAAGTCATCGTGTTGTACCCCCTTCCCCTTTTATCTTTATTTTTATCGTTCTTTTATTCATCGAGTGAATTATAAATTTCGTCATCAAGCTTTTTGCGAACTTCGGCTTTCGGTCCCTAACTTCTCAAAACTAAAGAGACACCACTAACTTTGTCGTTTTTATTTCGCTTCCGGTCATTCCGGCAATCTGCACCGTTAAGTGCATTGACGGTTTAAATTTTAAGGGTAAAATTTTCCGATTATCAATAGGTATAGAGGGAGTTGTAGATTTTGTCACCACACTCTTGTCAATTGAAAAAATCGAATAGGAGGTTGAAAAATTGTTGGATAAGCTCGAGAGAGAGTAGCAAGACTGAAGTACGAAAATAACCTTACACAAACTTCTCCGTTAGAGTATTAACGGTGCAATTTGACGATGTGAACAAAAATTTAGTGACTTTTTTTTGCTTTTTCGAAAGCTAGTGACAAAAAATCGCCACTAAACGAGGTGCGGAAATTCGAACAGCCATAACTTTGCGTACCGGAAGGGTTTTGGGGCACGGGACCAGGCTTTGGAACCGCGTGGAGGAGCTCTACGGCGTCCCAACCAGGGAACCCGGTTGGGGCCCTCATCGAGTCCAGATTCGAACATTTTTGCCCCGTTTATCACTTTTCTTATTTCGCTACAAGTAGACTATGCGCGGGGTAGCTCATTGGTACGATCATACCAGCACTAATGCACCGGATCCCATCAGAACTCCGAAGTTAAGCGTGCTTGGGCGAGAGTAGTACTAAGATGGGTGACCCCTTGGGAAGTCCTCGTGTTGTACCCCCTTCCTCTTTTATCTTTATTTTTATAGTTCTTTTATTCATCGATACACCACTAACTTTGTCGTTTTTATTACGCTTCCGATCATTCCGGCAATCTGCACCGTTAAGTGCATTGACGGTTTAAATATTAAGGGTACAATTTTTCGATTATCAATAAGTATAGAGGGAGTTGCAGATTTTGTCACCACACTCTTGTCAATTGAAAAAATCGAATAGGAGGTTGAAAAATTGTTGGATAAGCGCGAGAGAGAGTCGCAAGACAGAAGTACGAAAATAACCTTACACAAACTTGTCCGGTAGAGTATTAACGGTGCAATTTGACGATGTGAACAAAAAGTTTGTGACTTTTTTTGCTTTTTCGAAAGCTAGTGACAAAAAATCGCCACACCACGAGGTGCGGAAATTCGAGCAGCCATTACTTTGCATACCAGAAGGGTTTTGGGGCCCGAGACCAGGCTTTGGAACCGCGTGGAGGAGCTCTACGGCGTCCCAACCAGGGAACCCGGTTGGGGCCCTCGTCGAGTCCAGATTCGAACATTTTCGCCCCGTTTATCACTTTTCTTATTTCGCTACAAGTATACTATACGCGAGGTAGCTCACGGGTACGATCATACCAGCACTAATGAACCGGATCCCATCAGAACTCCGAAGGTAAGCGTGCTTTTTGCGAACTTCGGGTTTCGGTCCCTAACTTCTCAAAACTAAAGAGACACCACTAACTTTGTCGTTTTTATTTCGCTTCCGGTCATTCCGGCAATCTGCACCGTTAAGTGCATTGACGGTTTAAATTTTAAGGGTAAAATTTTCCGATTATCAATAAGTATAGAGGGAGTTGCAGATTTTGTCACCACACTCTTGTCAATTGAAAAAATCGAATAGGAGGTTGAAAAATTGTTGGATAAGCTCGAGAGAGAGTCGCAAGACTGAAGTACGAAAATAACCTTACACAAACTTCTCCGTTAGAGTATTAACGGTGCAATTTGACGATGTGAACAAAAAGTTAGTGACTTTTTTTTGCTTTTTCGAAAGCTAGTGACAAAAAATCGCCACTCCACGAGGTGCGGAAATTCGAGCAGCCATAACTTTGCGTACCGGAAGGGTTTTGGGGCACGGGACCAGGCTTTGGAACCGCGTGGAGGAGCTCTACGGCGTCCCAACCAGGGAACCCGGTTGGGGCCCTCGTCGAGTCCAGATTCGAACATTTTCGCCCCGTTTATCACTTTTCTTATTTCGCTACAAGTATACTATCACGAGGTAGCTCACGGGTACGATCATACCAGCACTAATGCACCGGATCCCATCAGAACTCCGAAGGTAAGCGTGCTTGGGCGAGAGTAGTACTAAGATGGGTGACCCCTTGGGAAGTCCTCGTGTTGTACCCCTTCCTCTTTTATCTTTATTTTTATCGTTCTTTTATTCATCGAGACACCACTAACTTTGTCGTTTTTTATTTCGCTTCCGGTCATTCCGGCAATCTGCACCGTTAAGTGCATTGACGGTTTAAATTTTAAGGGTACAATTTTTCGATTATCAATAAGTATAGAGGGAGTTGTAGATTTTGTCACCACACTCTTGTCAATTGAAAAAATCGAATAGGAGGTTGAAAAATTGTTGGATAAGCGCGAGAGAGAGTCGCAAGACAGAAGTACGAAAATAACCTTACACAAACTTGTCCGGTAGAGTATTAACGGTGCAATTTGACGATGTGAACAAAAAGTTTGTGA
Organism: Knoxia roxburghii; assembly: GCA_030378225.1. Classification (NCBI taxonomy): domain Eukaryota; kingdom Viridiplantae; phylum Streptophyta; class Magnoliopsida; order Gentianales; family Rubiaceae; genus Knoxia; species Knoxia roxburghii. The sequence continues at coordinate 33,269,852 of CM059415.1, read as the reverse complement.
CTTTTTTTGCTTTTTCGAAAGCTAATGACAAAAAATCGCCACACCACGAGGTGCGGAAATTCGAGCAGCCATTACTTTGCGTACCAGAAGGGTTTTGGGGCCCGAGACCAGGCTTTGGGACCGGGTGGAGGAGCTCTACGGCGTCCCAACCAGGGAACCCGGTTGGGGCCCTCGTCGAATCCAGATTCGAACATTTTCGCCCCGTTTATCACTTTTCTTATTTCGCTACAAGTATACTATACGCGAGGTAGCTCACGGGTACGATCATACCAGCACTAATGCACCGGATCCCATCAGAACTCCGAAGGTAAGCGTGCTTGGGCGAGAATAGTGCTAAGATGGGTGACCCCTTGGGAAGTCATCGTGTTGTACCCCCTTCCCCTTTTATCTTTATTTTTATCGTTCTTTTATTCATCGAGTGAATTATAAATTTCGTCATCAAGCTTTTTGCGAACTTCGGCTTTCGGTCCCTAACTTCTCAAAACTAAAGAGACACCACTAACTTTGTCGTTTTTATTTCGCTTCCGGTCATTCCGGCAATCTGCACCGTTAAGTGCATTGACGGTTTAAATTTTAAGGGTAAAATTTTCCGATTATCAATAGGTATAGAGGGAGTTGTAGATTTTGTCACCACACTCTTGTCAATTGAAAAAATCGAATAGGAGGTTGAAAAATTGTTGGATAAGCTCGAGAGAGAGTAGCAAGACTGAAGTACGAAAATAACCTTACACAAACTTCTCCGTTAGAGTATTAACGGTGCAATTTGACGATGTGAACAAAAATTTAGTGACTTTTTTTTGCTTTTTCGAAAGCTAGTGACAAAAAATCGCCACTAAACGAGGTGCGGAAATTCGAACAGCCATAACTTTGCGTACCGGAAGGGTTTTGGGGCACGGGACCAGGCTTTGGAACCGCGTGGAGGAGCTCTACGGCGTCCCAACCAGGGAACCCGGTTGGGGCCCTCATCGAGTCCAGATTCGAACATTTTTGCCCCGTTTATCACTTTTCTTATTTCGCTACAAGTAGACTATGCGCGGGGTAGCTCATTGGTACGATCATACCAGCACTAATGCACCGGATCCCATCAGAACTCCGAAGTTAAGCGTGCTTGGGCGAGAGTAGTACTAAGATGGGTGACCCCTTGGGAAGTCCTCGTGTTGTACCCCCTTCCTCTTTTATCTTTATTTTTATAGTTCTTTTATTCATCGATACACCACTAACTTTGTCGTTTTTATTACGCTTCCGATCATTCCGGCAATCTGCACCGTTAAGTGCATTGACGGTTTAAATATTAAGGGTACAATTTTTCGATTATCAATAAGTATAGAGGGAGTTGCAGATTTTGTCACCACACTCTTGTCAATTGAAAAAATCGAATAGGAGGTTGAAAAATTGTTGGATAAGCGCGAGAGAGAGTCGCAAGACAGAAGTACGAAAATAAACTTACACAAACTTGTCCGTTAGAGTATTAACGGTGCAATTTGACGATGTGAACAAAAAGTTAGTGACTTTTTTTTGCTTTTTCGAAAGCTAGTGACAAAAAATCGCCACTCCACGAGGTGCGAAAATTCGAACAGCCATAACTTTGCGTACCGGAAGGATTTTGGGGCACGGGACTAGGCTTTGGAACCGCGTGGAGGAGCTCTACGGCGTCCCAACAAGGGAACCCGGTTGGGGCCCTCGTCGAGTCCAGATTCGAACATTTTCGCCCCGTTTATCACTTTTCTTATTTCGCTACAAGTATACTATACGCGAGGTAGCTCACGGGTACGATCATACCAGCACTAATGAACCGGATCCCATCAGAACTCCGAAGGTAAGCGTGCTTTTTGCGAACTTCGGGTTTCGGTCCCTAACTTCTCAAAACTAAAGAGACACCACTAACTTTGTCGTTTTTATTTCGCTTCCGGTCATTCCGGCAATCTGCACCGTTAAGTGCATTGACGGTTTAAATTTTAAGGGTAAAATTTTCCGATTATCAATAAGTATAGAGGGAGTTGCAGATTTTGTCACCACACTCTTGTCAATTGAAAAAATCGAATAGGAGGTTGAAAAATTGTTGGATAAGCTCGAGAGAGAGTCGCAAGACTGAAGTACGAAAATAACCTTACACAAACTTCTCCGTTAGAGTATTAACGGTGCAATTTGACGATGTGAACAAAAAGTTAGTGACTTTTTTTTGCTTTTTCGAAAGCTAGTGACAAAAAATCGCCACTCCACGAGGTGCGGAAATTCGAGCAGCCATAACTTTGCGTACCGGAAGGGTTTTGGGGCACGGGACCAGGCTTTGGAACCGCGTGGAGGAGCTCTACGGCGTCCCAACCAGGGAACCCGGTTGGGGCCCTCGTCGAGTCCAGATTCGAACATTTTCGCCCCGTTTATCACTTTTCTTATTTCGCTACAAGTATACTATCACGAGGTAGCTCACGGGTACGATCATACCAGCACTAATGCACCGGATCCCATCAGAACTCCGAAGGTAAGCGTGCTTGGGCGAGAGTAGTACTAAGATGGGTGACCCCTTGGGAAGTCCTCGTGTTGTACCCCCTTCCTCTTTTATCTTTATTTTTATCGTTCTTTTATTCATCGAGACACCACTAACTTTGTCATTTTTTATTTCGCTTCCGGTCATTCCGGCAATCTGCACCGTTAAGTGCATTGACGGTTTAAATTTTAAGGGTACAATTTTTCGATTATCAATAAGTATAGAGGGAGTTGTAGATTTTGTCACCACACTCTTGTCAATTGAAAAAATCGAATAGGAGGTTGAAAAATTGTTGGATAAGCGCGAGAGAGAGTCGCAAGACAGAAGTACGAAAATAACCTTACACAAACTTGTCCGGTAGAGTATTAACGGTGCAATTTGACGATGTGAACAAAAAGTTTGTGACTTTTTTTGCTTTTTCGAAAGCTAATGACAAAAAATCGCCACACCACGAGGTGCGGAAATTCGAGCAGCCATTACTTTGCGTACCAGAAGGGTTTTGGGGCCCGAGACCAGGCTTTGGGACTGGGTGGAGGAGCTCTACGGCGTCCCAACCAGGGAACCCGGTTGGGGCCCTCGTCGAATCCAGATTCGAACATTTTCGCCCCGTTTATCACTTTTCTTATTTCGCTACAAGTATACTATACGCGAGGTAGCTCACGGGTACGATCATACCAGCACTAATGCACCGGATCCCATCAGAACTCCGAAGGTAAGCGTGCTTGGGCGAGAATAGTACTAAGATGGGTGACCCCTTGGGAAGTCATCGTGTTGTACCCCCTTCCCCTTTTATCTTTATTTTTATCGTTCTTTTATTCATCGAGTGAATTATAAATTTCGTCATCAAGCTTTTTGCGAACTTCGGGTTTCGGTCCCTAACTTCTCAAAACTAAAGAGACACCACTAACTTTGTCGTTTTTATTTCGCTTCCGGTCATTCCGGCAATCTGCACCGTTAAGTGCATTGACGGTTTAAATTTTAAGGGTAAAATTTTCCGATTATCAATAGGTATAGAGGGAGTTGTAGATTTTGTCACCACACTCTTGTCAATTGAAAAAATCGAATAGGAGGTTGAAAAATTGTTCGATAAGCTCGAGAGAGAGTCGCAAGACTGAAGTACGAAAATAACCTTACACAAACTTCTCCGTTAGAGTATTAACGGTGCAATTTGACGATGTGAACAAAAAGTTAGTGACTTTTTTTTGCTTTTTCGAAAGCTAGTGACAAAAAATCGCCACTAAACGAGGTGCGGAAATTCGAACAGCCATAACTTTGCGTACCGGAAGGGTTTTGGGGCACGGGACCAGGCTTTGGAACCGCGTGGAGGAGCTCTACGGCGTCCCAACCAGGGAACCCGGTTGGGGCCCTCATCGAGTCCAGATTCGAACATTTTCGCCCCGTTTATCACTTTTCTTATTTCGCTACAAGTAGACTATGCGCGGGGTAGCTCATGGGTACGATCATACCAGCACTAATGCACCGGATCCCATCAGAACTCCGAAGTTAAGCGTGCTTGGGCGAGAGTAGTACTAAGATGGGTGACCCCTTGGGAAGTCCTCGTGTTGTACCCCCTTCCTCTTTTATCTTTATTTTTATAGTTCTTTTATTCATCGAGACACCACTAACTTTGTCGTTTTTATTACGCTTCCGATCATTCCGGCAATCTGCACCGTTAAGTGCATTGACGGTTTAAATATTAAGGGTACAATTTTTCGATTATCAATAAGTATAGAGGGAGTTGCAGATTTTGTCACCACACTCTTGTCAATTGAAAAAATCGAATAGGAGGTTGAAAAATTGTTGGATAAGCGCGAGAGAGAGTCGCAAGACAGAAGTACGAAAATAAACTTACACAAACTTGTCCGTTAGAGTATTAACGGTGCAATTTGACGATGTGAACAAAAAGTTAGTGACTTTTTTTTGCTTTTTCGAAAGCTAGTGACAAAAAATCGCCACTCCACGAGGTGCGAAAATTCGAACAGCCATAACTTTGCGTACCGGAAGGATTTTGGGGCACGGGACTAGGCTTTGGAACCGCGTGGAGGAGCTCTACGGCGTCCCAACAAGGGAACCCGGTTGGGGCCCTCGTCGAGTCCAGATTCGAACATTTTCGCCCCGTTTATCACTTTTCTTATTTCGCTACAAGTAGACTATGCGCGGGGCAGCTCACGGGTACGATCATACCAGCACTAATGCACCGGATCACATCAGAACTCCGAAGTTAAGCGTGCTTGGGCGAGAGTAGTACTAAGATGGGTGACCCCTTGGGAAGTCCTCGTGTTGTACCCCCTTCCTCTTTTATCTTTATTTTTATAGTTCTTTTATTCATCGAGACACCACTAACTTTGTCATTTTTTTTACGCTTCCGATCATTCCGGCAATCTGCACCGTTAAGTGCATTGACGGTTTAAATTTTAAGGGTACAATTTTTCGATTATCAATAAGTATAGAGGGAGTTGCAGATTTTGTCACCACACTCTTGTCAATTGAAAAAATCAAATAGGAGGTTGAAAAATTGTTGGATAAGCGCGAGAGAGAGTCGCAAGACAGAAGTACGAAAATAACCTTACACAAACTTGTCCGTTAGAGTATTAACGGTTCAATTTGATGATGTGAACAAAAAGTTAGTGACTTTTTTTGCTTTTTCGAAAGCTAGTGACAAAAAGTCGCCACACCACGAGGTGCGAAAATTCGAACAGCCATAACTTTGCGTACCAGAAGGGTTTTGGGGCCCGAGGCTAGGTTTTGGAATCGCGTGGAGGAGCTCTACGGCGTCCCAACCGGGAACCCGGTTGGGGACCTCGGCGAGGCCAGATTCGATCGTTTTCGCCCCGTTTATCACTTTTCTTATTTCGCTACAAGTAGACTATGCGCGGGGCAGCTCACGGGTACGATCATACCAGCACTAATGCACCGGATCACATCAGAACTCCGAAGTTAAGCGTGCTTGGGCGAGAGTAGTACTAAGATGGGTGACCCCTTGGGAAGTCCTCGTGTTGTACCCCCTTCCTCTTTTATCTTTATTTTTATAGTTCTTTTATTCATCGAGACACCACTAACTTTGTCATTTTTTTTACGCTTCCGATCATTCCGGCAATCTGCACCGTTAAGTGCATTGACGGTTTAAATTTTAAGGGTACAATTTTTCGATTATCAATAAGTATAGAGGGAGTTGCAGATTTTGTCACCACACTCTTGTCAATTGAAAAAATCAAATAGGAGGTTGAAAAATTGTTGGATAAGCGCGAGAGAGAGTCGCAAGACAGAAGTACGAAAATAACCTTACACAAACTTGTCCGTTAGAGTATTAACGGTTCAATTTGATGATGTGAACAAAAAGTTAGTGACTTTTTTTGCTTTTTCGAAAGCTAGTGACAAAAAGTCGCCACACCACGAGGTGCGAAAATTCGAACAGCCATAACTTTGCGTACCAGAAGGGTTTTGGGGCCCGAGGCTAGGTTTTGGAATCGCGTGGAGGAGCTCTACGGCGTCCCAACCGGGTTCCCGGTTGGGGACCTCGGCGAGGCCAGATTCGATCGTTTTCGCCCCGTTTATCACTTTTCTTATTTCGCTACAAGTAGACTATGCGCGGGGTAGCTCACGGGTACGATCATACCAGCACTAATGCACCGGATCCCATCAGAACTCCGAAGTTAAGCGTGCTTGGGCGAGAGTAGTACTCAGATGGGTGACCCCTTGGGAAGTCCTCGTGTTGTACCCCTTCCCCTTTTATCTTTATTTTTATCGTTCTTTTATTCATCGAGTGAATTATAAATTTCGTCATCAAGCTTTTTACGAACTTCGGGTTTCGGTCCCTAACTTCTCAAAACTAAAGAGACACCACTAACTTTGTCGTTTTTATTTCGCTTCCGGTCATTCTGGCAATCTGCACCGTTAAGTGCATTGACGGTTTAAATTTTAAGGGTAAAATTTTCCGATTATCTATAAGTATAGAGGGAGTTGTAGATTTTGTCACCACACTCTTGTCAATTGAAAAAATCGAATAGGAGGTTGAAAAATTGTTGGATAAGCTCGAGAGAGAGTCGCAAGACTGAAGTACGAAAATAACCTTACACAAACTTGTCCGTTAGAGTATTAACGGTGCAATTTGACGATGTGAACAAAAAGTTAGTGACTTTTTTTTGCTTTTTCGAAAGCTAGTGACAAAAAATCGCCACTCCACGAGGTGCGGAAATTCGAACAGCCATAACTTTGCGTACCGGAAGGATTTTGGGGCACGGGACTAGGCTTTGGAACCGCGTGGAGGAGCTCTACGGCGTCCCAACAGGGGAACCCGGTTGGGGCCCTCGTCGAGTCCAGATTCGAACATTTTCGCCCCGTTTATCACTTTTCTTATTTCGCTACAAGTAGACTATGCGCGGGGCAGCTCACGGGTACGATCATACCAGCACTAATGCACCGGATCCCATCAGAACTCCGAAGTTAAGCGTGCTTGGGCGAGAGTAGTACTAAGATGGGTGACCCCTTGGGAAGTCCTCGTGTTGTACCCCCTTCCTGTTTTATCTTTATTTTTATAGTTCTTTTATTCATCGAGACACCACTAACTTTGTCGTTTTTATTACGCTTCCGATCATTCCGGCAATCTGCACCGTTAAGTGCATTGACGGTTTAAATTTTAAGGGTACAATTTTTCGATTATCAATAAGTATAGAGGGAGTTGCAGATTTTGTCACCACACTCTTGTCAATTGAAAAAATCGAATAGGAGGTTGAAAAATTGTTGGATAAGCGCGAGAGAGAGTCGCAAGACAGAAGTACGAAAATAACTTTACACAAACTTGTCCGTTAGAGTATTAACGGTTCAATTTGATGATGTGAACAAAAAGTTAGTGACTTTTTTTGCTTTTTCGAAAGCTAGTGACAAAAAGTCGCCACACCACGAGGTGCGAAAATTCGAACAGCCATAACTTTGCGTACCGGAAGGGTTTTGGGGCCCGAGGCTAGGTTTTGGAATCGCGTGGAGGAGCTCTACGGCGTCCCAACCGGGAACCCGGTTGGGGACCTCGGCGAGGCCAGATTCGATCGTTTTCGCCCCGTTTATCACTTTTATTATTTCGCTACAAGTAGACTATGCGCGGGGTAGCTCACGGGTACGATCATACCAGCACTAATGCACCGGATCCCATCAGAACTCCGAAGGTAAGCGTGCTTGGGCGAGAGTAGTACTAAGATGGGTGACCCCTTGGGAAGTCCTCGTGTTGTACCCCCTTCCTCTTTTATCTTTATTTTTATCGTTCTTTTATTCATCGAGACACCACTAACTTTGTCATTTTTTATTTCGCTTCCGGTCATTCCGGCAATCTGCACCGTTAAGTGCATTGACGGTTTAAATTTTAAGGGTACAATTTTTCGATTATCAATAAGTATAGAGGGAGTTGTAGATTTTGTCACCACACTCTTGTCAATTGAAAAAATCGAATAGGAGGTTGAAAAATTGTTGGATAAGCGCGAGAGAGAGTCGCAAGACAGAAGTACGAAAATAACCTTACACAAACTTGTCCGGTAGAGTATTAACGGTGCAATTTGACGATGTGAACAAAAAGTTTGTGACTTTTTTTGCTTTTTCGAAAGCTAATGACAAAAAATCGCCACACCACGAGGTGCGGAAATTCGAGCAGCCATTACTTTGCGTACCAGAAGGGTTTTGGGGCCCGAGACCAGGCTTTGGGACTGGGTGGAGGAGCTCTACGGCGTCCCAACCAGGGAACCCGGTTGGGGCCCTCGTCGAATCCAGATTCGAACATTTTCGCCCCGTTTATCACTTTTCTTATTTCGCTACAAGTATACTATACGCGAGGTAGCTCACGGGTACGATCATACCAGCACTAATGCACCGGATCCCATCAGAACTCCGAAGGTAAGCGTGCTTGGGCGAGAATAGTACTAAGATGGGTGACCCCTTGGGAAGTCATCGTGTTGTACCCCCTTCCCCTTTTATCTTTATTTTTATCGTTCTTTTATTCATCGAGTGAATTATAAATTTCGTCATCAAGCTTTTTGCGAACTTCGGGTTTCGGTCCCTAACTTCTCAAAACTAAAGAGACACCACTAACTTTGTCGTTTTTATTTCGCTTCCGGTCATTCCGGCAATCTGCACCGTTAAGTGCATTGACGGTTTAAATTTTAAGGGTAAAATTTTCCGATTATCAATAGGTATAGAGGGAGTTGTAGATTTTGTCACCACACTCTTGTCAATTGAAAAAATCGAATAGGAGGTTGAAAAATTGTTCGATAAGCTCGAGAGAGAGTCGCAAGACTGAAGTACGAAAATAACCTTACACAAACTTCTCCGTTAGAGTATTAACGGTGCAATTTGACGATGTGAACAAAAAGTTAGTGACTTTTTTTTGCTTTTTCGAAAGCTAGTGACAAAAAATCGCCACTAAACGAGGTGCGGAAATTCGAACAGCCATAACTTTGCGTACCGGAAGGGTTTTGGGGCACGGGACCAGGCTTTGGAACCGCGTGGAGGAGCTCTACGGCGTCCCAACCAGGGAACCCGGTTGGGGCCCTCATCGAGTCCAGATTCGAACATTTTCGCCCCGTTTATCACTTTTCTTATTTCGCTACAAGTAGACTATGCGCGGGGTAGCTCATGGGTACGATCATACCAGCACTAATGCACCGGATCCCATCAGAACTCCGAAGTTAAGCGTGCTTGGGCGAGAGTAGTACTAAGATGGGTGACCCCTTGGGAAGTCCTCGTGTTGTACCCCCTTCCTCTTTTATCTTTATTTTTATAGTTCTTTTATTCATCGAGACACCACTAACTTTGTCGTTTTTATTACGCTTCCGATCATTCCGGCAATCTGCACCGTTAAGTGCATTGACGGTTTAAATATTAAGGGTACAATTTTTCGATTATCAATAAGTATAGAGGGAGTTGCAGATTTTGTCACCACACTCTTGTCAATTGAAAAAATCGAATAGGAGGTTGAAAAATTGTTGGATAAGCGCGAGAGAGAGTCGCAAGACAGAAGTACGAAAATAAACTTACACAAACTTGTCCGTTAGAGTATTAACGGTGCAATTTGACGATGTGAACAAAAAGTTAGTGACTTTTTTTTGCTTTTTCGAAAGCTAGTGACAAAAAATCGCCACTCCACGAGGTGCGAAAATTCGAACAGCCATAACTTTGCGTACCGGAAGGATTTTGGGGCACGGGACTAGGCTTTGGAACCGCGTGGAGGAGCTCTACGGCGTCCCAACAAGGGAACCCGGTTGGGGCCCTCGTCGAGTCCAGATTCGAACATTTTCGCCCCGTTTATCACTTTTCTTATTTCGCTACAAGTAGACTATGCGCGGGGCAGCTCACGGGTACGATCATACCAGCACTAATGCACCGGATCACATCAGAACTCCGAAGTTAAGCGTGCTTGGGCGAGAGTAGTACTAAGATGGGTGACCCCTTGGGAAGTCCTCGTGTTGTACCCCCTTCCTCTTTTATCTTTATTTTTATAGTTCTTTTATTCATCGAGACACCACTAACTTTGTCATTTTTTTTACGCTTCCGATCATTCCGGCAATCTGCACCGTTAAGTGCATTGACGGTTTAAATTTTAAGGGTACAATTTTTCGATTATCAATAAGTATAGAGGGAGTTGCAGATTTTGTCACCACACTCTTGTCAATTGAAAAAATCAAATAGGAGGTTGAAAAATTGTTGGATAAGCGCGAGAGAGAGTCGCAAGACAGAAGTACGAAAATAACCTTACACAAACTTGTCCGTTAGAGTATTAACGGTTCAATTTGATGATGTGAACAAAAAGTTAGTGACTTTTTTTGCTTTTTCGAAAGCTAGTGACAAAAAGTCGCCACACCACGAGGTGCGAAAATTCGAACAGCCATAACTTTGCGTACCAGAAGGGTTTTGGGGCCCGAGGCTAGGTTTTGGAATCGCGTGGAGGAGCTCTACGGCGTCCCAACCGGGAACCCGGTTGGGGACCTCGGCGAGGCCAGATTCGATCGTTTTCGCCCCGTTTATCACTTTTCTTATTTCGCTACAAGTAGACTATGCGCGGGGCAGCTCACGGGTACGATCATACCAGCACTAATGCACCGGATCACATCAGAACTCCGAAGTTAAGCGTGCTTGGGCGAGAGTAGTACTAAGATGGGTGACCCCTTGGGAAGTCCTCGTGTTGTACCCCCTTCCTCTTTTATCTTTATTTTTATAGTTCTTTTATTCATCGAGACACCACTAACTTTGTCATTTTTTTTACGCTTCCGATCATTCCGGCAATCTGCACCGTTAAGTGCATTGACGGTTTAAATTTTAAGGGTACAATTTTTCGATTATCAATAAGTATAGAGGGAGTTGCAGATTTTGTCACCACACTCTTGTCAATTGAAAAAATCAAATAGGAGGTTGAAAAATTGTTGGATAAGCGCGAGAGAGAGTCGCAAGACAGAAGTACGAAAATAACCTTACACAAACTTGTCCGTTAGAGTATTAACGGTTCAATTTGATGATGTGAACAAAAAGTTAGTGACTTTTTTTGCTTTTTCGAAAGCTAGTGACAAAAAGTCGCCACACCACGAGGTGCGAAAATTCGAACAGCCATAACTTTGCGTACCAGAAGGGTTTTGGGGCCCGAGGCTAGGTTTTGGAATCGCGTGGAGGAGCTCTACGGCGTCCCAACCGGGTTCCCGGTTGGGGACCTCGGCGAGGCCAGATTCGATCGTTTTCGCCCCGTTTATCACTTTTCTTATTTCGCTACAAGTAGACTATGCGCGGGGTAGCTCACGGGTACGATCATACCAGCACTAATGCACCGGATCCCATCAGAACTCCGAAGTTAAGCGTGCTTGGGCGAGAGTAGTACTCAGATGGGTGACCCCTTGGGAAGTCCTCGTGTTGTACCCCTTCCCCTTTTATCTTTATTTTTATCGTTCTTTTATTCATCGAGTGAATTATAAATTTCGTCATCAAGCTTTTTACGAACTTCGGGTTTCGGTCCCTAACTTCTCAAAACTAAAGAGACACCACTAACTTTGTCGTTTTTATTTCGCTTCCGGTCATTCTGGCAATCTGCACCGTTAAGTGCATTGACGGTTTAAATTTTAAGGGTAAAATTTTCCGATTATCTATAAGTATAGAGGGAGTTGTAGATTTTGTCACCACACTCTTGTCAATTGAAAAAATCGAATAGGAGGTTGAAAAATTGTTGGATAAGCTCGAGAGAGAGTCGCAAGACTGAAGTACGAAAATAACCTTACACAAACTTGTCCGTTAGAGTATTAACGGTGCAATTTGACGATGTGAACAAAAAGTTAGTGACTTTTTTTTGCTTTTTCGAAAGCTAGTGACAAAAAATCGCCACTCCACGAGGTGCGGAAATTCGAACAGCCATAACTTTGCGTACCGGAAGGATTTTGGGGCACGGGACTAGGCTTTGGAACCGCGTGGAGGAGCTCTACGGCGTCCCAACAGGGGAACCCGGTTGGGGCCCTCGTCGAGTCCAGATTCGAACATTTTCGCCCCGTTTATCACTTTTCTTATTTCGCTACAAGTAGACTATGCGCGGGGCAGCTCACGGGTACGATCATACCAGCACTAATGCACCGGATCCCATCAGAACTCCGAAGTTAAGCGTGCTTGGGCGAGAGTAGTACTAAGATGGGTGACCCCTTGGGAAGTCCTCGTGTTGTACCCCCTTCCTGTTTTATCTTTATTTTTATAGTTCTTTTATTCATCGAGACACCACTAACTTTGTCGTTTTTATTACGCTTCCGATCATTCCGGCAATCTGCACCGTTAAGTGCATTGACGGTTTAAATTTTAAGGGTACAATTTTTCGATTATCAATAAGTATAGAGGGAGTTGCAGATTTTGTCACCACACTCTTGTCAATTGAAAAAATCGAATAGGAGGTTGAAAAATTGTTGGATAAGCGCGAGAGAGAGTCGCAAGACAGAAGTACGAAAATAACTTTACACAAACTTGTCCGTTAGAGTATTAACGGTTCAATTTGATGATGTGAACAAAAAGTTAGTGACTTTTTTTGCTTTTTCGAAAGCTAGTGACAAAAAGTCGCCACACCACGAGGTGCGAAAATTCGAACAGCCATAACTTTGCGTACCGGAAGGGTTTTGGGGCCCGAGGCTAGGTTTTGGAATCGCGTGGAGGAGCTCTACGGCGTCCCAACCGGGAACCCGGTTGGGGACCTCGGCGAGGCCAGATTCGATCGTTTTCGCCCCGTTTATCACTTTTATTATTTCGCTACAAGTAGACTATGCGCGGGGTAGCTCACGGGTACGATCATACCAGCACTAATGCACCGGATCCCATCAGAACTCCGAAGTTAAGCGTGCTTGGGCGAGAGTACAACTAAGGTGGGTGACCCCTTGGGAAGTCCTCGTGTTGTACCCCTTCCCCTTTTATCTTTATTTTTATCGTTCTTTTATTCATCGAGTGAATTATAAATTTCGTCATCAAGCTTTTTACGAACTTCGGGTTTCTGTCCCTAACTTCTCAAAACTAAAGAGACACCACTAACTTTGTCGTTTTTATTTCGCTTCCGGTCATTCTGGCAATCTGCACCGTTAAGTGCATTGACGGTTTAAATTTTAAGGGTAAAATTTTCCGATTATCAATAAGTATAGAGGGAGTTGTAGATTTTGTCACCACACTCTTGTCAATTGAAAAAATCGAATAGGAGGTTGAAAAATTGTTGGATAAGCTCGAGAGAGAGTCGCAAGACTGAAGTACGAAAATAACCTTACACAAACTTGTCCGTTAGAGTATTAACGGTGCAATTTGACGATGTGAACAAAAAGTTAGTGACTTTTTTTTGCTTTTTCGAAAGCTAGTGACAAAAAATCGCCACTCCACGAGGTGCGGAAATTCGAACTGCCATAACTTTGCGTACCGGAATGGTTTTGGGGCCCGGGACCAAGCTTTGGAACCGCGTGGAGGAGCTCTACGGCGTCCCAACCAGGGAACCCGGTTGGGGCCCTCGTCGAGTCCAGATTCGAACATTTTCGCCCCGTTTATCACTTTTCTTATTTCGCTACAAGTAGACTATGCGCGGGGCAGCTCACGGGTACGATCATACCAGCACTAATGCACCGGATCCCATCAGAACTCCGAAGTTAAGCGTGCTTGGGCGAGAGTAGTACTAAGATGGGTGACCCCTTGGGAAGTCCTCGTGTTGTACCCCCTTCTTGTTTTATCTTTATTTTTATAGTTCTTTTATTCATCGAGACACCACTAACTTTGTCGTTTTTATTACGCTTCCGATCATTCCGGCAATCTGCACCGTTAAGTGCATTGACGGTTTAAATTTTAAGGGTACAATTTTTCGATTATCAATAAGTATAGAGGGAGTTGCAGATTTTGTCACCACACTCTTGTCAAATGAAAAAATCGAATAGGAGGTTGAAAAATTGTTGGATAAGCGCGAGAGAGAGTCGCAAGACAGAAGTACGAAAATAACCTTACACAAACTTGTCCGTTAGAGTATTAACGGTTCAATTTGATGATGTGAACAAAAAGTTAGTGACTTTTTTTGCTTTTTCGAAAGCTAGTGACAAAAAGTCGCCACACCACGAGGTGCGAAAATTCGAACAGCCATAACTTTGCGTACCGGAAGGGTTTTGGGGCCCGAGGCTAGGTTTTGGAATCGCGTGGAGGAGCTCTACGGCGTCCCAACCGGGAACCCGGTTGGGGATCTCGGCGAGGCCAGATTCGATCGTTTTCGCCCCGTTTATCACTTTTATTATTTCGCTACAAGTAGACTATGCGCGGGGTAGCTCACGGGTACGATCATACCAGCACTAATGCACCGGATCCCATCAGAACTCCGAAGTTAAGCGTGCTTGGGCGAGAGTACTACTAAGATGGGTGACCCCTTGGGAAGTCCTCGTGTTGTACCCCTTCCCCTTTTATCTTTATTTTTATCGTTCTTTTATTCATCGAGTGAATTATAAATTTCGTCATCAAGCTTTTTACGAACTTCGGGTTTCTGTCCCTAACTTCTCAAAACTAAAGAGACACCACTAACTTTGTCGTTTTTATTTCGCTTCCGGTCATTCTGGCAATCTGCACCGTTAAGTGCATTGACGGTTTAAATTTTAAGGGTAAAATTTTCCGATTATCAATAAGTATAGAGGGAGTTGTAGATTTTGTCACCACACTCTTGTCAATTGAAAAAATCGAATAGGAGGTTGAAAAATTGTTGGATAAGCTCGAGAGAGAGTCGCAAGACTGAAGTACGAAAATAACCTTACACAAACTTGTCCGTTAGAGTATTAACGGTGCAATTTGACGATGTGAACAAAAAGTTAGTGACTTTTTTTTGCTTTTTCGAAAGCTAGTGACAAAAAATCGCCACTCCACGAGGTGCGGAAATTCGAACTGCCATAACTTTGCGTTCCGGAATGGTTTTGGGGCCCGGGACCAAGCTTTGGAACCGCGTGGAGGAGCTCTACGGCGTCCCAACCAGGGAACCCGGTTGGGGCCCTCGTCGAGTCCAGATTCGAACATTTTCGCCCCGTTTATCACTTTTCTTATTTCGCTACAAGTAGACTATGCGCGGGGTAGCTCATGGGTACGATCATACCAGCACTAATGCACCGGATCCCATCAGAACTCCGAAGTTAAGCGTGCTTGGGCGAGAGTAGTACTAGATGGGTGACCCCTTGGGAAGTCCTCATGTTGTACCCCCTTCCTCTTTTATCTTTATTTTTATAGTTTTTTATTCATCGATACACCACTAACTTTGTCGTTTTTATTACGCTTCCGATCATTCCGGCAATCTGCACCGTTAAGTGCATTGACGGTTTAAATTTTAAGGGTACAATTTTTTGATTATCAATAAGTATAGAGGGAGTTGCAGATTTTGTCACCACACTCTTGTCAATTGAAAAAATCGAATAGGAGGTTAAAAAATTGTTGGATAAGCGCGAGAGAGAGTCGCAAGACAGAAGTACGAAAATAACCTTACACAAACTTGTCCGTTAGAGTATTAACGGTGCAATTTGACGATGTGAACAAAAAGTTTGTGACTTTTTTGTATGTAGTTGTATACTTAAAGCACAGCTTAAGTATTAGTGGGAGATTGTTGGAGTAGAATACATAAGCTATGCTTGTATTGTACAGTTTCCCAGTTTATTATATCGATTTGTGTTTCAGTCATATTTTGTTGTGCATGTTTATGTCCATTTATATTATGTAAGTAGATGATGAGGTGTCTGGTGCGACACAGTAGATCTCATCATTGGTTGAAAGACATAATATATAAATGAGGTTCGTAACCGAGACAGCTTTGGACAAACTGTCGGTCTAGGTTATTATGTGATTCAGATAATTAGTTTGTCTAAACTAATTGAATCATATAGATATGCCCGGGGCATATTGAACTTGACTCTTAGGAATGATTTGTCTTGTACTGATTTAATAGACAAATCGATCCTTGTATTCTATCTCTAAATCCCTAGACTCGAGCGGGCATGAGGATTAGACATAGTGTACTTTGATCTGCCAAAGGGTGAGGTCAATTGTGGCCAATAGTCTCGGTGGGTTGGGTGCGCGTGTTTAGTTACTTGGTGTGCTGCTGCTTGTCGAAAGGAAACCATGTACCGGTGCGTCCGGGGTGATGGTGCTCCCGAGATGAGCTCGAAATGTTTATTATACTAAACCCGGCCGGTGGACTTATGTCCGGTATAGTAAAAAGGTCGAGTGGTACTAGTCTCGGAATTAAAGAAGTTGATGAATTAATTTATCAGTAAATTAATGAATTAACGAGCACTATATCTTTGATGTGGGGAGATTATGAATATAATTTAATTAAGTTGTTCCGGAAGCAATTCTGGTGTAGGTTGGTAGTGCCATAATTAATCCGTTAGTGGTACGATTAATTATGTACTGGGTTGTTGACAAAGGTAGATTTAATTTTTAGAAATTAATTAATCCTTGTGTCAGTTGGTTGTGAATCATCCCAGGAACTGGTTTGGGATAAGTGAATCCCTGTGTCAGTTGGGAGTGATTCATCCCAGGAACTGGATTGGGATAAGTGAATCCTTGTGATAGTTGGGAGTGTATCAGTCCAGGAACAGGATTGAAGGAAACAGAATCTGTATCAGTCCAGAAACAGGATTGAAGGAAAACAGAAACCCAGTAGGAAGACCAATCCTAAACCAACTTGGAGTCTCTCTTGTAACTCTATAAATAGACAAGGGATCAGTCATTCAGATTACAACAATAACACAATTAATCCACAGGATTTCTAGAGAGAGAAAATTCTAGAGAGAGAAAACGTTTCTCTCTCCAAGTCGAATTTTCAAGAAAGTGTGCAGCTGGTTTTTGGGTTTCTAGTGGCTGAAATTTTGGCCTTGGTCTATACCAGCTGCGCGTAGCTTTCTCTCTCTGCGGGCGGTGCGTTTATAGTACGTGCCAGGTGCTGCGGGGCTAGAGTTTTCTAGCAGGTGGATTGTGGTGAGTAGCTGATCAATTGACTTCTAGTTCGTTGCCCACACAACGTGAAGTCATAGTCTTGAGGCATACAAGAGAATCACCAAGTGCACGCTTCAAAGGTACTTTTCTAAGATTCCGCTTTAATAGAAATTTTTGTTGCGTGGTAAATCGAGCAAGTGCAAACCCAGATCCTACCAAAATTCTTTCATTTTTTTGCTTTTTCGAAAGCTAGTGACAAAAAATCGCCACACCACGAGGTGCGGAAATTCGAGCAGCCATTACTTTGCGTACCAGAAGGGTTTTGGGGCCCGAGACCAGGCTTTGGAACCGCGTGGAGGAGCTCTACGGCGTCCCAACCAAGGAACCCGGTTGGGGCCCTCGTCGAGTCCAGATTCGAACATTTTCGCCCCGTTTATCACTTTTCTTATTTCGCTACAAGTATACTATACGCGCGGTAGCTCACGGGTACGATCATACCAGCACTAATGCACCGGATCCCATCAGAACTCCGAAGGTAAGCGTGCTTGGGCGAGAGTAGTACTAAGATGGGTGACCCCTTGGGAAGTCCTCGTGTTGTACCCCCTTCCTCTTTTATCTTTATTTTTATAGTTCTTTTATTCATCGAGACACCACTAACTTTGTCGTTTTTATTTCGCTTCCGGTCATTCCGGCAATTTGCACCGTTAAGTGCATTGACGGTTTAAATTTTAAGGGTACAATTTTTCGATTATCAATAAGTATAGAGGGAGTTGCAGATTTTGTCACCACACTCTTGTCAATTGTAAAAATCGAATAGGAGGTTGAAAAATTGTTGGATAAGCGCGAAAGAGAGTCGCAAGACAAAAGTACGAAAATAACCTTACACAAACTTGTCTGTTAGAGTATTAACGGTGCAATTTGACGATGTGAACAAAAAGTTTGTGACTTTTTTTGCTTTTTCGAAAGCTAGTGACAAAAAGTCGCCACTCCACGAGGTGCGAAAATTCGAACAACCATAACTTTGCGTACCGGAAGGGTTTTGGAGCCCGAGACTAGGCTTTGGAACCGCGTGGAGGAGCTCTACGGCGTCCCAACAAGGGAACCCGGTTGGGGCCCTCGTCGAGTCCAGATTCGAACATTTTCGCCCCGTTTATCACTTTTCTTATTTCGCTACAAGTAGACTATGCGCGGGGCAGCTCACGGGTACGATCATACCAGCACTAATGCACCGGATCCCATCAGAACTCCGAAGTTAAGCGTGCTTGGGCGAGAGTAGTACTAAGATGGGTGACCCCTTGGGAAGTCCTCGTGTTGTACCCCCTTCCTCTTTTATCTTTATTTTTATAGTTCTTTTATTTATCGAGACACCACTAACTTTGTCGTTTTTTTTACGCTTCCGATCATTCCGGCAATCTGCACCGTTAAGTGCATTGACGGTTTAAATTTTAAGGGTACAATTTTTCGATTATCAATAAGTATAGAGGGAGTTGCAGATTTTGTCACCACACTCTTGTCAATTGAAAAAATCGAATAGGAGGTTGAAAAATTGTTGGATAAGCGCGAGAGAGAGTCGCAAGACAGAAGTACGAAAATAACCTTACACAAACTTGTCCGTTAGAGTATTAACGGTTCAATTTGATGATGTGAACAAAAAGTTAGTGACTTTTTTTGCTTTTTCGAAAGCTAGTGACAAAAAGTCGCCACTCCACGAGGTGCGAAAATTCGAACAGCCATAACTTTGCGTACCGGAAGGGTTTTGGGGCCCGAGGCTAGGCTTTTGAATCGCGTGGAGGAGCTCTACGGCGTCCCAACCGGGAACCCGGTTGGGGATCTCGGCGAGGCCAGATTCGATCGTTTTCGCCCCGTTTATCACTTTTCTTATTTCGCTACAAGTAGACTATGCGCGGGGTAGCTCACGGGTACGATCATACCAGCACTAATGCACCGGATCCCATCAGAACTCCGAAGTTAAGCGTGCTTGGGCGAGAGTAGTACTAAGATGGGTGACCCCTTGGGAAGTCCTCGTGTTGTACCCCCTTCCCCTTTTATCTTTATTTTTATCGTTCTTTTATTCATCGAGTGAATTTTAAATTTCGTCATCAAGCTTGTTGCGAACTTCGGGTTTCGGTCCCTAACTTCTCAAAACTAAAGAGACACCACTAACTTTGTCGTTTTTATTTCGCTTCCGGTCATTCCGGCAATCTGCACCGTTAAGTGCATTGACGGTTTAAATTTTAAGGGTAAAATTTTCCGATTATCAATAAGTATAGAGGGAGTTGTAGATTTTGTCACCACACTCTTGTCAATTGAAAAAATCGAATAGGAGGTTGAAAAATTGTTGGATAAGCTCGAGAGAGAGTCGCAAGACTGAAGTACGAAAATAACCTTACACAAACTTGTCCGTTA
This sequence comes from Knoxia roxburghii, assembly GCA_030378225.1. Taxonomy (NCBI): domain Eukaryota; kingdom Viridiplantae; phylum Streptophyta; class Magnoliopsida; order Gentianales; family Rubiaceae; genus Knoxia; species Knoxia roxburghii. The sequence goes on along the minus strand of CM059415.1, from coordinate 33,250,546 downwards.
GAGTATTAACGGTGCAATTTGACGATGTGAACAAAAAGTTAGTGAGTTTTTTTTGCTTTTTCGAAAGCTAGTGACAAAAAATCGCCACTCCACGAGGTGCGGAAATTCGAACAGCCATAACTTTGCGTACCGGAAGGGTTTTGAGGCCCGGGACCAGGCTTTGGAACCGCGTGGAGGAGCTCTACGGCGTCCCAACCATGGAACCCGGTTGGGGCACTCGTCGAGTCCAGATTCGAACATTTTCGCCCCGTTTATCACTTTTCTTATTTCGCTACAAGTAGACTATGCGCGGGGTAGCTCATGGGTACGATCATACCAGCACTAATGCACCAGATCCCATCAGAACTCCGAAGTTAAGCGTGCTTGGGCGAGGGTAGTACTAAGATGGGTGACTCCTTGGGAAGTCCTCGTGTTGTACCCCCTTTCTCTTTTATCTTTATTTTTATAGTTCTTTTATTCATCGATACACCACTAACTTTGTCGTTTTTATTACGCTTCCGATCATTCCGGCAATCTGCACCGTTAAGTGCATTGACGGTTTAAATTTTAAGGGTACAATTTTTCGATTATCAATAAGTATAGAGGGAGTTGCAGATTTTGTCACCACACTCTTGTCAATTGAAAAAATCGAATAGGAGGTTGAAAAATTGTTGGATAAGCGCGAGAGAGAGTCGCAAGACAGAAGTACGAAAATAACCTTACACAAACTTGTCCGTTAGAGTATTAACGGTGCAATTTGACGATGTGAACAAAAAGTTTGTGACTTTTTTTGCTTTTTCGAAAGCTAGTGACAAAAAATCGCCACACCACGAGGTGCGGAAATTCGAGCAGCCATTACTTTGCGTACCAGAAGGGTTTTGGGGCCCGAGACCAGGCTTTAGAACCGCGTGGAGGAGCTGTACGGCGTCCCAACCAGGGAACCCGGTTGGGGCCCTCGTCGAGTCCAGATTCGAACATTTTCGCCCCGTTTATCACTTTTCTTATTTTGCTACAAGTATAGCGCATGGGTACGATCATACCAGCACTAATGCACCGGATCCCATCAGAACTCCGAAGGTAAGCGTGCTTGGGCGAGAGTAGTACTAAGATGGGTGACCCCTTGGGAAGTCCTCGTGTTGTACCCCCTTCATCTTTTATCTTTATTTTTATTGTTCTTTTATTCATCCAGACACCACTAACTTTGTCATTTTTATTTCGCTTCCGGTCATTCCGGCAATCTGCACCGTTAAGTGCATTGACGGTTTAAATTTTAAGGGTACAATTTTTCGATTATCAATAAGTATAGAGGGAGTTGCAGATTTTGTCACCACACTCTTGTCAATTGAAAAAATCGAATAGGAGGTTGAAAAATTGTTGGATAAGCGCGAGAGAGAGTCGCAAGACAGAAGTACGAAAATAACCTTACACAAACTTGTCCGTTAGAGTATTAACGGTGCAATTTGACAATGTGAACAAAAAGTTAGTGACTTTTTTTGCTTTTTCGAAAGCTAGTGACAAAAGTCGCCACTCCACGAGGTGCGAAAATTCGAACAACCATAACTTTGCGTACCGGAAGGGTTTTGGGGCCCGAGACCAGGCTTTGGAACCGCGTGGAGGAGCTCTACGGCGTCCCAACCAGGGAACCCGGTTGGGGCCCTCGTCGAGTCCAGATTCGAACATTTTCGCCCCGTTTATCACTTTTCTTATTTCGCTACAACTATACTATGCGCGGGGTAGCTCACGGGTACGATCATACCAGCACTAATGCACCGGATCCCATCAGAACTCCGAAGGTAAGCGTGCTTGGGCGAGAGTAGTACTAAGATGGGTGACCCCTTGGGAAGTCCTCGTGTTGTACCCCCTTCCTCTTTTATCTTTATTTTTATAGTTCTTTTATTCATCGAGACACCACTAACTTTGTCGTTTTTATTTCGCTTCCGGTCATTCCGGCAATCTGCACCTTTAAGTGCATTGACGGTTTAAATTTTAAGGGTACAATTTTTCGATTATCAATAAGTATAGAGGGAGTTGCAGATTTTGTCACCACACTCTTGTCAATTGAAAAAATCGAATAGGAGGTTGAAAAATTGTTGGATAAGCGCGAGAGAGAGTCGCAAGACAGAAGTACGAAAATAACCCTACACAAACTTGTCCGTTAGAGTATTAACGGTGCAATTTGACGATGTGAACAAAAAGTTTGTGACTTTTTTTGCTTTTTCGAAAGCTAGTGACAAAAAATCGCCACACCACGAGGTGCGGAAATTCGAGCAGCCATTACTTTGCGTACCAGAAGGGTTTTGGGGCCCGAGACCAGGCTTTGGAACCGCGTGGAGGAGCTGTACGGCGTCCCAACCAGGGAACCCGGTTGGGGCCCTCGTCAAGTCAGGATTCGAACATTTTCGCCCCGTTTATCACTTTTCTTATTTCGCTACAAGTATAGCGCATGGGTACGATCATACCAGCACTAATGCACCGGATCCCATCAGAACTCCGAAGGTAAGCGTGCTTGGGCGAGAGTAGTACTAAGATGGGTGACCCCTTGGGAAGTCCTCGTGTTGTACCCCCTTCCTCTTTTATCTTTATTTTTATAGTTCTTTTATTCATCGAGACACCACTAACTTTGTCATTTTTATTTCGCTTCCGGTCATTCCGGCAATCTGCACCGTTAAGTGCATTGACGGTTTAAATTTTAAGGGTACAATTTTTCGATTATCAATAAGTATAGAGGGAGTTGCAGATTTTGTCACCACACTCTTGTCAATTGAAAAAATCGAATAGGAGGTTGAAAAATTGTTAGATAAGCGCGAGAGAGAGTCGCAAGACAGAAGTACGAAAATAATCATACACAAACTTGTCCGTTAGAGTATTAACGGTGCAATTTGACAATGTGAACACAAAGTTAGTGACTTTTTTTGCTTTTTCGAAAGCTAGTGACAAAAGTCGCCACTCCTCGAGGTGCGAAAATTCGAACAACCATAACTTTGCGTACCGGAAGGGTTTTGGGGCCCGAGACCAGGCTTTGGACCCGCGTGGAGGAGCTCTACGGCGTCCCAACCAGGGAACCCGGTTGGGGCCCTCGTCGAGTCCAGATTCGAACATTTTCGCCCCGTTTATCACTTTTCTTATTTCGCTACAAGTATACTATGCGCGGGGTAGCTCACGGGTACGATCATACCAGCACTAATGCACCGGATCCCATCAGAACTCCGAAGGTAAGCGTGCTTGGGCGAGAGTAGTACTAAGATGGGTGACCCCTTGGGAAGTCCTCGTGTTGTACCCCCTTCCTCTTTTATCTTTATTTTTATAGTTCTTTTATTCATCGAGACACCACTAACTTTGTCGTTTTTATTTCGCTTCCGGTCATTCCGGCAATCTGCACCTTTAAGTGCATTGACGGTTTAAATTTTAAGGGTACAATTTTTCGATTATCAATAAGTATAGAGGGAGTTGCAGATTTTGTCACCACACTCTTGTCAATTGAAAAAATCGAATAGGAGGTTGAAAAATTGTTGGATAAGCGCGAGAGAGAGTCGCAAGACAGAAGTACGAAAATAACCTTACACAAACTTGTCCGTTAGAGTATTAACGGTGCAATTTGACGATGTGAACAAAAAGTACTTTTTTTGCTTTTTCGAAAGCTAGTGACAAAAAGTCGCCACTCCACGAAGTGCGAAAATTCGAACAACCATAACTTTGCGTACCGGAAGGGTTTTGGGGCCCGAGACCAGGCTTTGGAACCGCGTGGAGGAGCTCTACGGCGTCCCAACCAGGGAACCCGGTTGGGGCCCTCGTCGAGCCCAGATTCGAACATTTTTGCCCCGTTTATCACTTTTCTTATTTCGCTACAAGTATACTATGCGCGGGGTAGCTCACGGGTACGATCATACCAGCACTAATGCACCGGATCCCTTCAGAACTCCGAAGGTAAGCGTGCTTGGGCGAGAGTAGTACTAAGATGGGTGACCCCTTGGGAAGTCCTCGTGTTGTACCCCCTTCCTCTTTTATCTTTATTTTTATAGTTCTTTTATTCATCGAGACACCACTAACTTTGTCGTTTTTATTTCGCTTCCGGTCATTCCGGCAATCTGCACCTTTAAGTGCATTGACGGTTTAAATTTTAAGGGTACAATTTTTCGATTATCAATAAGTATAGAGGGAGTTGCAGATTTTGTCACCACACTCTTGTCAATTGAAAAAATCGAATAGGAGGTTGAAAAATTGTTGGATAAGCGCGAGAGAGAGTCGCAAGACAGAAGTACGAAAATAACCTTACACAAACTTGTCCGTTAGAGTATTAACGGTGCAATTTGACGATGTGAACAAAAAGTTTGTGACTTTTTTTGCTTTTTCGAAAGCTAGCGACAAAAAATCGCCACACCACGAGGTGCGGAAATTCGAGCAGCCATTAATTTGCGTACCAGAAGGGTTTTGGGGCCCGAGACCAGGCTTTGGAACCGCGTGGAGGAGCTGTACGGCGTCCCAACCAGGGAACCCGGTTGGGGCCCTCGTCGAGTCCAGATTCGAACATTTTCGCCCTGTTTATCACTTTTCTTATTTCGCTACAAGTATACTATGCGCGGGGTAGCTCACGGGTACGATCATACCAGCACTAATGCACCGGATCCCATCAGAACTCCGAAGGTAAGCGTACTTGGGCGAGAGTAGTACTAAGATGGGTGACCCCTTGGGAAGTTCTCGTGTTGTACCTCCTTCCTCTTTTATCTTTATTTTTATAGTTCTTTTATTCATCGAGACACCACTAACTTTGTCATTTTTATTTCGCTTCCGGTCATTCCGGCAATCTGCACCGTTAAGTGCATTGACGGTTTAAATTTTAAGGGTACAATTTTTCGATTATCAATAAGTATAGAGGGAGTTGCAGATTTTGTCACCACACTCTTGTCAATTGAAAAAATCGAATTGGAGGTTGAAAAATTGTTGGATAAGCGCGAGAGAGAGTCGCAAGACAGAAGTACGAAAATAACCTTACACAAACTTGTCCGTTAGAGTATTAACGGTGCAATTTGACAATGTGAACAAAAAGTTAGTGACTTTTTTTGCTTTTTCGAAAGCTAGTGACAAAAAGTCGCCACTCCACGAGGTGCGAAAATTCGAACAACCATAACTTTGCGTACCGGAAGGGTTTTGGGGCCCGAGACCAGGCTTTGGAACCGCGTGGAGGAGCTCTACGGCGTCCCAACCAGGGAACCCGGTTGGGGCCCTCGTCGAGTCCAGATTCGAACATTTTCGCCCCGTTTATCACTTTTCTTATTTCGCTACAAGTATACTATGCGCGGGGTGGCTCACGGGTACGATCATACCAGCACTAATGCACCGGATCCCATCAGAACTCCGAAGGTAAGCGTGCTTGGGCGAGAGTAGTACTAAGATGGGTGACCCCTTGGGAAGTCCTCGTGTTGTACCCCCTTCCTCTTTTATCTTTATTTTTATAGTTCTTTTATTCATCGAGACACCACTAACTTTGTCGTTTTTATTTCGCTTCCGGTCATTCCGGCAATCTGCACCTTTAAGTGCATTGACGGTTTAAATTTTAAGGGTACAATTTTTCGATTATCAATAAGTATAGAGGGAGTTGCAGATTTTGTCACCACACTCTTGTCAATTGAAAAAATCGAATAGGAGGTTGAAAAATTGTTAGATAAGCGCGAGAGAGAGTCGCAAGACAGAAGTACGAAAATAACCTTACACAAACTTGTCCGTTAGAGTATTAACGGTGCAATTTGACGCTGCGAACAAAAAGTTAGTGACTTTTTTTGCTTTTTCGAAAGCTAGTGACAAAAAGTCGCCACTCCACGAGGTGCGAACATTCGAACAACCATAACTTTGCGTACCGGAAGGGTTTTGGGGCCCGAGACCAGGCTTTGGAACCGCGTGGAGGAGCTCTACGGCGTCCCAACCAGGGAACCCGGTTGGGGCCCTCGTCGAGTCCAGATTCGAAAATTTTCGCCCCGTTTATCACTTTTCTTATTTCGCTACAAGTATACTATGCGCGGGGTAGCTCACGGGTACGATCATACCAGCACTAATGCACCGGATCCCTTCAGAACTCCGAAGGTAAGCGTGCTTGGGCGAGAGTAGTACTAAGATGGGTGACCCCTTGGGAAGTCCTAGTGTTGTACCCCCTTCCTCTTTTATCTTTATTTTTATAGTTCTTTTATTCATCGAGACACCACTAACTTTGTCGTTTTTATTTCGCTTCCGGTCATTCCGGCAATCTGCACCTTTAAGTGCATTGACGGTTTAAATTTTAAGGGTACAATTTTTCGATTATCAATAAGTATAGAGGGAGTTGCAGATTTTGTCACCACACTCTTGTCATTTGAAAAAATCGAATAGGAGGTTGAAAAATTGTTGGATAAGCGCGAGAGAGAGTCGCAAGACAGAAGTACGAAAATAACCTTACACAAACTTGTCCGTTAGAGTATTAACGGTGCAATTTGACGATGTGAACAAAAAGTTAGTGACTTTTTTTTGCTTTTTCGAAAGCTAGTGACAAAAAATCGCCACTCCACGAGGTGCGGAAATTCGAACAGCCATAACTTTGCGTACCGGAAGGGTTTCGGGGCCCGAGACCAGGCTTTGGAACCGCGTGGAGGAGCTCTACGGCGTCCCAACCAGGGAACTCGGTTGGGGCCCTCGTCGAGTCCAGATTCGAACATTTTCGCCCCGTTTATCACTTTTCTTATTTCGCTACAAGTATACTATGCGCGGGGTAGCTCACGGGTACGATCATACCAGCACTAATGCACCGGATCCCTTCAGAACTCCGAAGGTAAGCGTGCTTGGGCGAGAGTAGTACTAAGATGGGTGACCCCTTGGGAAGTCCTCGTGTTGTACCCCCTTCCTCTTTTATCTTTATTTTTATAGTTCTTTTATTCATCGAGACACCACTAACTTTGTCGTTTTTATTTCGCTTCCGGTCATTCCGGCAATCTGCACCTTTAAGTGCATTGACGGTTTAAATTTTAAGGGTACAATTTTTCGATTATCAATAAGTATAGAGGGAGTTGCAGATTTTGTCACCACACTCTTGTCAATTGAAAAAATCGAATAGGAGGTTGAAAAATTGTTGGATAAGCGCGAGAGAGAGTCGCAAGACAGAAGTACGAAAATAACCTTACACAAACTTGTCCGTTAGAGTATTAACGGTGCAATTTGACGATGCGAACAAAAAGTTAGTGACTTTTTTTGCTTTTTCGAAAGCTAGTGACAAAAAGTCGACACTCCACGAGGTGCGAAAATTCGAACAACCATAACTTTGCGTACCGGAAGGGTTTTGGGGCCCGAGACCAGGCTTTGGAACCGCGTGGAGGAGCTCTACGGCGTCCCAACCAGGGAACCCGGTTGGGGCCCTCGTCGAGTCCAGATTCGAACATTTTCGCCCCGTTTATCACTTTTCTTATTTCGCTACAAGTATACTATGCGCGGGGTGGCTCACGGGTACGATCATACCAGCACTAATGCACCGGATCCCATCAGAACTCCGAAGGTAAGCGTGCTTGGGCGAGAGTAGTACTAAGATGGGTGACCCCTTGGGAAGTCCTCGTGTTGTACCCCCTTCCTCTTTTATCTTTATTTTTATAGTTCTTTTATTCATCGAGACACCACTAACTTTGTCGTTTTTATTTCGCTTCCGGTCATTCCGGCAATCTGCACCTTTAAGTGCATTGACGGTTTAAATTTTAAGGGTACAATTTTTCGATTATCAATAAGTATAGAGGGAGTTGCAGATTTTGTCACCACACTCTTGTCAATTGAAAAAATCGAATAGGAGGTTGAAAAATTGTTAGATAAGCGCGAGAGAGAGTCGCAAGACAGAAGTACGAAAATAACCTTACACAAACTTGTCCGTTAGAGTATTAACGGTGCAATTTGACGCTGCGAACAAAAAGTTAGTGACTTTTTTTGCTTTTTCGAAAGCTAGTGACAAAAAGTCGCCACTCCACGAGGTGCGAACATTCGAACAACCATAACTTTGCGTACCGGAAGGGTTTTGGGGCCCGAGACCAGGCTTTGGAACCGCGTGGAGGAGCTCTACGGCGTCCCAACCAGGGAACCCGGTTGGGGCCCTCGTCGAGTCCAGATTCGAAAATTTTCGCCCCGTTTATCACTTTTCTTATTTCGCTACAAGTATACTATGCGCGGGGTAGCTCACGGGTACGATCATACCAGCACTAATGCACCGGATCCCTTCAGAACTCCGAAGGTAAGCGTGCTTGGGCGAGAGTAGTACTAAGATGGGTGACCCCTTGGGAAGTCCTAGTGTTGTACCCCCTTCCTCTTTTATCTTTATTTTTATAGTTCTTTTATTCATCGAGACACCACTAACTTTGTCGTTTTTATTTCGCTTCCGGTCATTCCGGCAATCTGCACCTTTAAGTGCATTGACGGTTTAAATTTTAAGGGTACAATTTTTCGATTATCAATAAGTATAGAGGGAGTTGCAGATTTTGTCACCACACTCTTGTCATTTGAAAAAATCGAATAGGAGGTTGAAAAATTGTTGGATAAGCGCGAGAGAGAGTCGCAAGACAGAAGTACGAAAATAACCTTACACAAACTTGTCCGTTAGAGTATTAACGGTGCAATTTGACGATGTGAACAAAAAGTTAGTGACTTTTTTTTGCTTTTTCGAAAGCTAGTGACAAAAAATCGCCACTCCACGAGGTGCGGAAATTCGAACAGCCATAACTTTGCGTACCGGAAGGGTTTCGGGGCCCGAGACCAGGCTTTGGAACCGCGTGGAGGAGCTCTACGGCGTCCCAACCAGGGAACTCGGTTGGGGCCCTCGTCGAGTCCAGATTCGAACATTTTCGCCCCGTTTATCACTTTTCTTATTTCGCTACAAGTATACTATGCGCGGGGTAGCTCACGGGTACGATCATACCAGCACCAATGCACCGGATCCCTTCAGAACTCCGAAGGTAAGCGTGCTTGGGCGAGAGTAGTACTAAGATGGGTGACCCCTTGGGAAGTCCTCGTGTTGTACCCCCTTCCTCTTTTATCTTTATTTTTATAGTTCTTTTATTCATCGAGACACCACTAACTTTGTCGTTTTTATTTCGCTTCCGGTCATTCCGGCAATCTGCACCTTTAAGTGCATTGACGGTTTAAATTTTAAGGGTACAATTTTTCGATTATCAATAAGTATAGAGGGAGTTGCAGATTTTGTCACCACACTCTTGTCAATTGAAAAAATCGAATAGGAGGTTGAAAAATTGTTGGATAAGCGCGAGAGAGAGTCGCAAGACAGAAGTACGAAAATAACCTTACACAAACTTGTCCGTTAGAGTATTAACGGTGCAATTTGACGATGCGAACAAAAAGTTAGTGACTTTTTTTGCTTTTTCGAAAGCTAGTGACAAAAAGTCGACACTCCACGAGGTGCGAAAATTCGAACAACCATAACTTTGCGTACCGGAAGGGTTTTGGGGCCCGAGACCAGGCTTTGGAACCGCGTGGAGGAGCTCTACGGCGTCCCAACCAGGGAACCCGGTTGGGGCCCTCGTCGAGTCCAGATTCGAAAATTTTCGCCCCGTTTATCACTTTTCTTATTTCGCTACAAGTATACTATGCGCGGGGTAGCTCACGGGTACGATCATACCAGCACTAATGCACCGGATCCCTTCAGAACTCCGAAGGTAAGCGTGCTTGGGCGAGAGTAGTACTAAGATGGGTGACCCCTTGGGAAGTCCTAGTGTTGTACCCCCTTCCTCTTTTATCTTTATTTTTATAGTTCTTTTATTCATCGAGACACCACTAACTTTGTCGTTTTTATTTCGCTTCCGGTCATTCCGGCAATCTGCACCTTTAAGTGCATTGACGGTTTAAATTTTAAGGGTACAATTTTTCGATTATCAATAAGTATAGAGGGAGTTGCAGATTTTGTCACCACACTCTTGTCATTTGAAAAAATCGAATAGGAGGTTGAAAAATTGTTGGATAAGCGCGAGAGAGAGTCGCAAGACAGAAGTACGAAAATAACCTTACACAAACTTGTCCGTTAGAGTATTAACGGTGCAATTTGACGATGTGAACAAAAAGTTAGTGACTTTTTTTTGCTTTTTCGAAAGCTAGTGACAAAAAATCGCCACTCCACGAGGTGCGGAAATTCGAACAGCCATAACTTTGCGTACCGGAAGGGTTTCGGGGCCCGAGACCAGGCTTTGGAACCGCGTGGAGGAGCTCTACGGCGTCCCAACCAGGGAACTCGGTTGGGGCCCTCGTCGAGTCCAGATTCGAACATTTTCGCCCCGTTTATCACTTTTCTTATTTCGCTACAAGTATACTATGCGCGGGGTAGCTCACGGGTACGATCATACCAGCACCAATGCACCGGATCCCTTCAGAACTCCGAAGGTAAGCGTGCTTGGGCGAGAGTAGTACTAAGATGGGTGACCCCTTGGGAAGTCCTCGTGTTGTACCCCCTTCCTCTTTTATCTTTATTTTTATAGTTCTTTTATTCATCGAGACACCACTAACTTTGTCGTTTTTATTTCGCTTCCGGTCATTCCGGCAATCTGCACCTTTAAGTGCATTGACGGTTTAAATTTTAAGGGTACAATTTTTCGATTATCAATAAGTATAGAGGGAGTTGCAGATTTTGTCACCACACTCTTGTCAATTGAAAAAATCGAATAGGAGGTTGAAAAATTGTTGGATAAGCGCGAGAGAGAGTCGCAAGACAGAAGTACGAAAATAACCTTACACAAACTTGTCCGTTAGAGTATTAACGGTGCAATTTGACGATGCGAACAAAAAGTTAGTGACTTTTTTTGCTTTTTCGAAAGCTAGTGAGAAAAAGTCGACACTCCACGAGGTGCGAACATTCGAACAACCATAACTTTGCGTACCGGAAGGGTTTTGGGGCCCGAGACCAGGCTTTGGAACCGCGTGGAGGAGCTCTACGGCGTCCCAACCAGGGAACCCGGTTGGGGCCCTCGTCGAGTCCAGATTCGAAAATTTTCGCCCCGTTTATCACTTTTCTTATTTCGCTACAAGTATACTATGCGCGGGGTAGCTCACGGGTACGATCATACCAGCACTAATGCACCGGATCCCTTCAGAACTCCGAAGGTAAGCGTGCTTGGGCGAGAGTAGTACTAAGATGGGTGACCCCTTGGGAAGTCCTCGTGTTGTACCCCCTTCCTCTTTTATCTTTATTTTTATAGTTCTTTTATTCATCGAGACACCACTAACTTTGTCGTTTTTATTTCGCTTCCGGTCATTCCGGCAATCTGCACCTTTAAGTGCATTGACGGTTTAAATTTTAAGGGTACAATTTTTCGATTATCAATAAGTATAGAGGGAGTTGCAGATTTTGTCACCACACTCTTGTCAATTGAAAAAATCGAATAGGAGGTTGAAAAATTGTTGGATAAGCGCGAGAGAGAGTCGCAAGACAGAAGTACGAAAATAACCTTACACAAACTTGTCCGTTAGAGTATTAACGGTGCAATTTGACGATGTGAACAAAAAGTTAGTGACTTTTTTTTGCTTTTTCGAAAGCTAGTGACAAAAAATCGCCACTCCACGAGGTGCGGAAATTCGAACAGCCATAACTTTGCGTACCGGAAGGGTTTCGGGGCCCGAGACCAGGCTTTGGAACCGCGTGGAGGAGCTCTACGGCGTCCCAACCAGGGAACCCGGTTGGGGCCCTCGTCGAGTCCAGATTCGAACATTTTTGCCCCGTTTATCACTTTTCTTATTTCGCTACAAGTATACTATGCGCGGGGTAGCTCACGGGTACGATCATACCAGCACTAATGCACCGGATCCCTTCAGAACTCCGAAGGTAAGCGTGCTTGGGCGAGAGTAGTACTAAGATGGGTGACCCCTTGGGAAGTCCTCGTGTTGTACCCCCTTCCTCTTTTATCTTTATTTTTATAGTTCTTTTATTCATCGAGACACCACTAACTTTGTCGTTTTTATTTCGCTTCCGGTCATTCCGGCAATCTGCACCTTTAAGTGCATTGACGGTTTAAATTTTAAGGGTACAATTTTTCGATTATCAATAAGTATAGAGGGAGTTGCAGATTTTGTCACCACACTCTTGTCAATTGAAAAAATCGAATAGGAGGTTGAAAAATTGTTGGATAAGCGCGAGAGAGAGTCGCAAGACAGAAGTACAAAAATAACCTTACACAAACTTGTCCGTTAGAGTATTAACGGTGCAATTTGACGATGTGAACAAAAAGTTTGTGACTTTTTTTGCTTTTTCGAAAGCTAGTGACAAAAAATCGCCACACCACGAGGTGCGGAAATTCGAGCAGCCATTACTTTGCGTACCAGAAGGGTTTTGGGGCCCGAGACCAGGCTTTGGAACCGCGTGGAGGAGCTGTACGGCGTCCCAACCAGGGAACCCGGTTGGGGCCCTCGTCGAGTCCAGATTCGAACATTTTCGCCCTGTTTATCACTTTTCTTATTTCGCTACAAGTATACTATGCGCGGGGTAGCTCACGGGTACGATCATACCAGCACTAATGCACCGGATCCCATCAGAACTCCGAAGGTAAGCGTACTTGGGCGAGAGTAGTACTAAGATGGGTGACCCCTTGGGAAGTTCTCGTGTTGTACCTCCTTCCTCTTTTATCTTTATTTTTATAGTTATTTTATTCATCGAGACACCACTAACTTTGTCATTTTTATTTCACTTCCGGTCATTCCGGCAATCTGCACCGTTAAGTGCATTGACGGTTTAAATTTTAAGGGTACAATTTTTCGATTATCAATAAGTATAGAGGGAGTTGCAGATTTTGTCACCACACTCTTGTCAATTGAAAAAATCGAATAGGAGGTTGAAAAATTGTTGGATAAGCGCGAGAGAGAGTCGCAAGACAGAAGTACGAAAATAACCTTACACAAACTTGTCCGTTAGAGTATTAACGGTGCAATTTGACAATGTGAACAAAAAGTTAGTGACTTTTTTTGCTTTTTCGAAAGCTAGTGACAAAAAGTCGCCACTCCACGAGGTGCGAAAATTCGAACAACCATAACTTTGCGTACCGGAAGGGTTTTCGGGCCCGAGACCAGGCTTTGGAACCGCGTGGAGGAGCTCTACGGCGTCCCAACCAGGGAACCCGGTTGGGGCCCTCGTCGAGTCCAGATTCGAACATTTTCGCCCCGTTTATCACTTTTCTTATTTCGCTACAAGTATACTATGCGCGGGGTGGCTCACGGGTACGATCATACCAGCACTAATGCACCGGATCCCATCAGAACTCCGAAGGTAAGCGTGCTTGGGCGAGAGTAGTACTAAGATGGGTGACCCCTTGGGAAGTCCTCGTGTTGTACCCCCTTCCTCTTTTATCTTTATTTTTATAGTTCTTTTATTCATCGAGACACCACTAACTTTGTCGTTTTTATTTCGCTTCCGGTCATTCCGGCAATCTGCACCTTTAAGTGCATTGACGGTTTAAATTTTAAGAGTACAATTTTTCGATTATCAATAAGTATAGAGGGAGTTGCAGATTTTGTCACCACACTCTTGTCAATTGAAAAAATCGAATAGGAGGTTGAAAAATTGTTGGATAAGCGCGACAGAGAGTCGCAAGACAGAAGTACGAAAATAACCTTACACAAACTTGTCCGTTAGAGTATTAACGGTGCAATTTGACGATGCGAACAAAAAGTTAGTGACTTTTTTTGCTTTTTCGAAAGCTAGTGAGAAAAAGTCGACACTCCACGAGGTGCGAAAATTCGAACAACCATAACTTTGCGTACCGGAAGGGTTTTGGGGCCCGAGACCAGGCTTTGGAACCGCGTGGAGGAGCTCTACGGCGTCCCAACCAGGGAACCCGGTTGGGGCCCTCGTCGAGTCCAGATTCGAACATTTTTGCCCCGTTTATCACTTTTCTTATTTCGCTACAAGTATACTATGCGCGGGGTGGCTCACGGGTACGATCATACCAGCACTAATGCACCGGATCCCATCAGAACTCCGAAGGTAAGCGTGCTTGGGCGAGAGTAGTACTAAGATGGGTGACCCCTTGGGAAGTCCTCGTGTTGTACCCCTTTCCTCTTTTATCTTTATTTTTATAGTTCTTTTATTCATCGAGACACCACTAACTTTGTCGTTTTTATTTCGCTTCCGGTCATTCCGGCAATCTGCACCTTTAAGTGCATTGACGGTTTAAATTTTAAGGGTACAATTTTTCGATTATCAATAAGTATAGAGGGAGTTGCAGATTTTGTCACCACACTCTTGTCAATTGAAAAAATCGAATAGGAGGTTGAAAAATTGTTGGATAAGCGCGAGAGAGAGTCGCAAGACAGAAGTACGAAAATAACCTTACACAAACTTGTCCGTTAGAGTATTAACGGTGCAATTTGACGATGCGAACAAAAAGTTAGTGACTTTTTTTGCTTTTTCGAAAGCTAGTGAGAAAAAGTCGACACTCCACGAGGTGCGAAAATTCGAACAACCATAACTTTGCGTACCGGAAGGGTTTTGGGGCCCGAGACCAGGCTTTGGAACCGCGTGGAGGAGCTCTACGGCGTCCCAACTAGGGAACCCGGTTGGGGCCCTCGTCGAGTCCAGATTCGAAAATTTTCGCCCCGTTTATCACTTTTCTTATTTCGCTACAAGTATACTATGCGCGGGGTAGCTCACGGGTACGATCATACCAGCACTAATGCACCGGATCCCTTCAGAACTCCGAAGGTAAGCGTGCTTGGGCGAGAGTAGTACTAAGATGGGTGACCCCTTGGGAAGTCCTCGTGTTGTACCCCCTTCCTCTTTTATCTTTATTTTTATAGTTCTTTTATTCATCGAGACACCACTAACTTTGTCGTTTTTATTTCGCTTCCGGTCATTCCGGCAATCTGCACCTTTAAGTGCATTGACGGTTTAAATTTTAAGGGTACAATTTTTTGATTATCAATAAGTATAGAGGGAGTTGCAGATTTTGTCACCACACTCTTGTCAATTGAAAAAATCGAATAGGAGGTTGAAAAATTGTTGGATAAGCGCGAGAGAGAGTCGCAAGACAGAAGTACGAAAATAACCTTACACAAACTTGTCCGTTAGAGTATTAACGGTGCAATTTGACGATGTGAACAAAAAGTTTGTGACTTTTTTTTGCTTTTTCGAAAGCTAGTGACAAAAAATCGCCACTCCACGAGGTGCGGAAATTCGAACAGCCATAACTTAGCGTACCGGAAGGGTTTTGGGTCCCGGGACCAGGCTTTGGAACCGCGTGGAGGAGCTCTATGGCGTCCCAACCCGGGTACCCGGTTGGGGACCTCGGCGAGGCCAGATACGATCGTTTTCGGCCCGTTTATCACTTTTCTTATTTCGCTACAAGTAGGCTATGCGCGGGGTAGCACACGGGTACGATCATACCAGCACTAATGCACTGGATCCCATCAGAACTCCGAAGTTAAGCGTGCTTGGGCGAGAGTAGTACTAAGATGGGTGACCCCTTGGGAAGTCCTCGTGTTGTACCCCCTTCCTCTTTTATCTTTATTTTTATAGTTCTTTTATTCATCGAGTGAATGATAAATTTCGTCATCAAACTTTTTGCGAACTTCGGGTTTTGGTCCCTAACTTCTCAAAACTAAAGAGACACCACTAACTTTGTCGTTTTTATTTCGCTTCCGGTCATTCCGGCAATCTGCACCGTTAAGTGCATTGACGGTTTAAATTTTAAGGGTAAAATTTTCCGATTCTCAATAAGTATAGAGGGAGTTGCAAATTTTGTCACCACGCTCTTGTCAATTTACAAAACCGAATAGGAGGTTGAGAGAGTCGCAAGACAGAAGTACGAAAATAACCTTACACAAACTTGTCCGTTAGAGTATTAACGGTGCAATTTGAGGATGTGAACAAAAAGTTAGTGACTTTTTTTGCTTTTTCGAAAGCTAGTGACAAAAAATCGCCACTCCACGAGGTGCGGAAATTCGAACAGCCATAACTTTGCGTACCGGAAGGGTTTTGGGGCCCAAGACCAGGCTTTGGAACCGCGTGGAGGAGCTCTACGGCGTCCCAACCCGGGAACCCGATTGGGGCCCTCGGCGAGGCCAGATACGATCGTTTTCGCCCCATTTATCACTTTTCTTATTTCGCTACAAGTAGGCTATGCGCGGGGTAGCACACGGGTACGATCATACCAGCACTAATGCACCGGATCCCACCAGAACTCCGAAGTTAAGCGTGCTTGGGCGAGAGTAGTACTAAGATGGGTGACCCCTTGGGAAGTCCTCGTGTTGTACCCCCTTCCTTTTTTATCTTTATTTTGATAGTTCTTTTATTCATCGAGTGAATGATAAATTTCGTCATCAAACTTTTTGCGAACTTTGGGTTTTGGTCCCTAACTTCTCAAAACTAAAGAGACACCACTAACTTTGTCGTTTTTATTTCGCTTCCGGTCATTCCGGCAATCTGCACCGTTAAGTGCATTGACGGTTTAAATTTTAAGGGTAAAATTTTCCGATTCTCAATAAGTATAGAGGGAGTTGCAAATTTTGTCACCACGCTCTTGTCAATTTACAAAACCGAATAGGAGGTTGAGAGAGTCGCAAGACAGAAGTACGAAAATAACCTTACACAAACTTGTCCGTTAGAGTATTAACGGTGCAATTTGACGATGTGAACAAAAAGTTAGTGACTTTTTTTGCTTTTTCGAAAGCTAGTGACAAAAAATCGCCACTCCACGAGGTGCGGAAATTTGAACAGCCATAACTTTGCGTACCGGAAGGGTTTTGGGGCCCGAGACCAGGCTTTGGAACCGCGTGGAGGAGCTCTACGGTGTCCCAACCAGGGAACCCGGTTGGGGCCCTCGGCGAGGCCAGATATGATCGTTTTCGCCCCGTTTATCACTTTTCCTATTTTGCTACAAGTAGGCTATGCGCGGGGTAGCTCACGGGTACGATCGTACCAGCACTAATGCACCGGATCCCATCAGAACTCCGAAGTTAAGCGTGCTTGGGCGAGAGTAGTACTAAGATGGGTGACCCCTTGGGAAGTCCTCGTGTTGTACCCCCTTCCTCTTTTATCTTTATTTTTATAGTTCTTTTATTCATCGAGACACCACTAACTTTGTCATTTTTATTACGCTTCCGATCATTCCGGCAATCTGCACCGTTAAGTGCATTGACGGTTTAAATTTTAATGGTACAATTTTTCGATTATCAATAAGTATAGAGGGAGTTGCAGATTTTGTCACCACACTCAGTCAATTGAAAAAATCGAATCGGAGGTTGAAAAATTGTAGGATAAGCGCGAGAGAGAGTCGCAAGACAGAAGTACAAAAATAACCTTACACAAACTTGTCCGTTAGAGTATTAACGGTGCAATTTGACGATGTGAACAAAAAGTTAGTGACTTTTTTTGCTTTTTCGAAAGCTAGTGACAAAAAATCGCCACTCCACGAGGTGCGGAAATTCGAGCAGCCATTACTTTGCCTCCCAGAAGGGTTTTGGGGCCCGAGACCAGGCTTTGGAACCGCGTGGAGGAGCTCTACGGCGTCCCAACCAGGGAACCCGGTTGGGGTCCTCGTCGAGTCCAGATTCAAACATTTTCGCCCCGTTTATCACTTTTCTTATTTCGCTACAAGTATACTATGCGCGGAGCAGCTCACGGGTACGATCATACCAGCACTAATGCACCGGATCCCATCAGAACTCCGAAGGTAAGCGTGCTTGGGCGAGAGTAGTACTAAGATGGGTGACCCCTTAGGAAGTCCTCGTGTTGTACCCCCTTCCTCTTTTATCTTTATTTTTATAGTTCTTTTATTCATCGAGACACCACTAACTTTGTCATTTTTATTTCGCTTCCGGTCATTCCGGCAATCTGCACCGTTAAGTGCATTGACGGTTTAAATTTTAAGGGTACAATTTTTCGATTATCAATAAGTATAGAGGGAGTTGCAGATTTTGTCACCACACTCTTGTCAATTGAAAAAATCGAATAGGAGGTTGAAAAATTGTAGGATAAGCGCGAGAGAGAGTCGCAAGACAGAAGTACGAAAATAACCTTACACAAACTGGTCCGTTAGAGTATTAACGGTGCAATTTGACGATGTGAACAAAAAGTTAGTGACTTTTTTTGCTTTTTCGAAAGCTAGTGACAAAAAATCGCCACTCCACGAGGTGCGGAAATTTCGAACGGCCATAACTTTGCGTACCGGAAGGGTTTTGGGGCCCGGGACCAGGCTTTGGAACCGCGTGGAGGAGCTCTACGGCGTCCCAACCCGGGAACCCGGTTGGGGCCCTCGGCGAGGCCAGATTCGATCGTTTTCGCCCCGTTTATCACTTTTCTTATTTCGCTACAAGTAGGCTATGCGCGGGGTAGCACACGGGTACGATCATACCAGCACTAATGCCCCGGATCCCATCAGAACTCCGAAGTTAAGCGTGCTTGGGCGAGAGTAGTACTAAGATGGGTGACCCCTTGGGAAGTCCTCGTGTTGTACCCCCTTCCCCTTTTATCTTTATTTTTTTCGTTCTTTTATTCATCGAGTGAATTATAAATTTCGTCATCAAGCTTTTTGCGAACTTCGGGTTTCGGTCACTAACTTCTCAAAACTAAAGAGACACCACTAACTTTGTCGTTTTTATTTCGCTTCCGGTCATTCCGGCAATCTGCACCGTTAAGTGCATTGACGGTTGAAATTTTAAGGGTAAAATTTTCCGATTCTCAATAAGTATAGAGGGAGTTGCAAATTTTGTCACCACGCTCTTGTCAATTGAAAAAACCGAATAGGAGGTTGAGAGAGTCGCAAGACAGAAGTACGAAAATAACCTTACACAAACTTGTCCGTTAGAGTATTAACGGTGCAATTTGACGATGTGAACAAAAAGTTAGTGACTTTTTTTGCTTTTTCGAAAGCTAGTGACAAAAAATCGCCACTCCACGAGGTGCGGAAATTCGAACGGCCATAACTTTGCGTACCGGAAGGGTTTTGGGGCCCGGGACCAGGCTTTGGAACCGCGTGGAGGAGCTCTACGGCGTCCCAACATGGGAACCCGGTTGGGGCCCTCGGCGAGGCCAGATTCGATCGTTTTCGCCCCGTTTATCACTTTTCTTATTTCGCTACAAGTAGGCTATGCGCGGGGTAGCACACGGGTACGATCATACCAGCACTAATGCACCGGATCCCACCAGAACTCCGAAGTTAAGCGTGCTTGGGCGAGAGTAGTACTAAGATGGGTGACCCCTTGGGAAGTCCTCGTGTTGTACCCCCTTCCTTTTTTATCTTTATTTTGATAGTTCTTTTATTCATCGAGTGAATGATAAATTTCGTCATCAAACTTTTTGCGAACTTTGGGTTTTGGTCCCTAACTTCTCAAAACTAAAGAGACACCACTAACTTTGTCGTTTTTATTTCGCTTCCGGTCATTCCGGCAATCTGCACCGTTAAGTGCATTGACGGTTTAAATTTTAAGGGTAAAATTTTCCGATTCTCAATAAGTATAGAGGGAGTTGCAAATTTTGTCACCACGCTCTTGTCAATTTACAAAACCGAATAGGAGGCTGAGAGAGTCGCAAGACAGAAGTACGAAAATAACCTTACACAAACTTGTCCGTTAGAGTATTAACGGTGCAATTTGACGATGTGAACAAAAAGTTAGTGACTTTTTTTGCTTTTTCGAAAGCTAGTGACAAAAAATCGCCACTCCACGAGGTGCGGAAATTTGAACAGCCATAACTTTGCGTACCGGAAGGGTTTTGGGGCCCGAGACCAGGCTTTGGAACCGCGTGGAGGAGCTCTACGGTGTCCCAACCAGGGAACCCGGTTGGGGCCCTCGGCGAGGCCAGATATGATCGTTTTCGCCCCGTTTATAACTTTTCCTATTTTGCTACAAGTAGGCTATGCGCGGGGTAGCTCACGGGTACGATCGTACCAGCACTAATGCACCGGATCCCATCAGAACTCCGAAGTTAAGCGTGCTTGGGCGAGAGTAGTACTAAGATGGGTGACCCCTTGGGAAGTCCTCGTGTTGTACCCCCTTCCTCTTTTATCTTTATTTTTATAGTTCTTTTATTCATCGAGACACCACTAACTTTGTCATTTTTATTACGCTTCCGATCATTCCGGCAATCTGCACCGTTAAGTGCATTGACGGTTTAAATTTTAATGGTACAATTTTTCGATTATCAATAAGTATAGAGGGAGTTGCAGATTTTGTCACCACACTCAGTCAATTGAAAAAATCGAATCGGAGGTTGAAAAATTGGAGGATAAGCGCGAGAGAGAGTCGCAAGACAGAAGTACAAAAATAACCTTACACAAACTTGTCCGTTAGAGTATTAACGGTGCAATTTGACGATGTGAACAAAAAGTTAGTGACTTTTTTTGCTTTTTCGAAAGCTAGTGACAAAAAATCGCCACTCCACGAGGTGCGGAAATTCGAGCAGCCATTACTTTGCCTCCCAGAAGGGTTTTGGGGCCCGAGACCAGGCTTTGGAACCGCGTGGAGGAGCTCTACGGCGTCCCAACCAGGGAACCCGGTTGGGGTCCTCGTCGAGTCCAGATTCAAACATTTTCGCCCCGTTTATCACTTTTCTTATTTCGCTACAAGTATACTATGCGCGGAGCAGCTCACGGGTACGATCATACCAGCACTAATGCACCGGATCCCATCAGAACTCCGAAGGTAAGCGTGCTTGGGCGAGAGTAGTACTAAGATGGGTGACCCCTTAGGAAGTCCTCGTGTTGTACCCCCTTCCTCTTTTATCTTTATTTTTATAGTTCTTTTATTCATCGAGACACCACTAACTTTGTCATTTTTATTTCGCTTCCGGTCATTCCGGCAATCTGCACCGTTAAGTGCATTGACGGTTTAAATTTTAAGGGTACAATTTTTCGATTATCAATAAGTATAGAGGGAGTTGCAGATTTTGTCACCACACTCTTGTCAATTGAAAAAATCGAATAGGAGGTTGAAAAATTGTAGGATAAGCGCGAGAGAGAGTCGCAAGACAGAAGTACGAAAATAACCTTACACAAACTGGTCCGTTAGAGTATTAACGGTGCAATTTGACGATGTGAACAAAAAGTTAGTGACTTTTTTTGCTTTTTCGAAAGCTAGTGACAAAAAATCGCCACTCCACGAGGTGCGGAAATTTCGAACGGCCATAACTTTGCGTACCGGAAGGGTTTTGGGGCCCGGGACCAGGCTTTGGAACCGCGTGGAGGAGCTCTACGGCGTCCCAACCCGGGAACCCGGTTGGGGCCCTCGGCGAGGCCAGATTCGATCGTTTTCGCCCCGTTTATCACTTTTCTTATTTCGCTACAAGTAGGCTATGCGCGGGGTAGCACACGGGTACGATCATACCAGCACTAATGCCCCGGATCCCATCAGAACTCCGAAGTTAAGCGTGCTTGGGCGAGAGTAGTACTAAGATGGGTGACCCCTTGGGAAGTCCTCGTGTTGTACCCCCTTCCCCTTTTATCTTTATTTTTTTCGTTCTTTTATTCATCGAGTGAATTATAAATTTCGTCATCAAGCTTTTTGCGAACTTCGGGTTTCGGTCACTAACTTCTCAAAACTAAAGAGACACCACTAACTTTGTCGTTTTTATTTCGCTTCCGGTCATTCCGGCAATCTGCACCGTTAAGTGCATTGACGGTTGAAATTTTAAGGGTAAAATTTTCCGATTCTCAATAAGTATAGAGGGAGTTGCAAATTTTGTCACCACGCTCTTGTCAATTGAAAAAACCGAATAGGAGGTTGAGAGAGTCGCAAGACAGAAGTACGAAAATAACCTTACACAAACTTGTCCGTTAGAGTATTAACGGTGCAATTTGACGATGTGAACAAAAAGTTAGTGACTTTTTTTGCTTTTTCGAAAGCTAGTGACAAAAAATCGCCACTCCACGAGGTGCGGAAATTCGAACGGCCATAACTTTGCGTACCGGAAGGGTTTTGGGGCCCGGGACCAGGCTTTGGAACCGCGTGGAGGAGCTCTACGGCGTCCCAACATGGGAACCCGGTTGGGGCCCTCGGCGAGGCCAGATTCGATCGTTTTCGCCCCGTTTATCACTTTTCTTATTTCGCTACAAGTAGGCTATGCGCGGGGTAGCACACGGGTACGATCATACCAGCACTAATGCACCGGATCCCATTAGAACTCCGAAGTTAAGCGTGCTTGGGCGAGAGTAGTACTAAGATGGGTGACCCCTTGGGAAGTCCTCGTGTTGTACCCCCTTCCCCTTTTATCTTTATTTTTTTCGTTCTTTTATTCATCGAGTGAATTATAAATTTCGTCATCAAGCTTTTTGCGAACTTCGGGTTTCGGTCACTAACTTCTCAAAACTAAAGAGACACCACTAACTTTGTCGTTTTTATTTCGCTTCCGGTCATTCCGGCAATCTGCACCGTTAAGTGCATTGACGGTTGAAATTTTAAGGGTAAAATTTTCCGATTCTCAATAAGTATAGAGGGAGTTGCAAATTTTGTCACCACGCTCTTGTCAATTGAAAAAACCGAATAGGAGGTTGAGAGAGTCGCAAGGCAGAAGTACGAAAATAACCTTACACAAACTTGTCCGTTAGAGTATTAACGGTGCAATTTGACGATGTGAACAAAAAGTTAGTGACTTTTTTTGCTTTTTCGAAAGCTAGTGACAAAAAATCGCCACTCCACGAGGTGCGGAAATTCGAACGGCCATAACTTTGCGTACCGGAAGGGTTTTGGGGCCCGGGACCAGGCTTTGGAACCGCGTGAGGAGCTCTACGGCGTCCCGACCCGGGAACCCGGTTGGGGCCCTCGGCGAGGCCAGATTCGATCGTTTTCGCCCCGTTTATCACTTTTCTTATTTCGCTACAAGTAGGCTATGCGCGGGGTAGCACACGGGTACGATCATACCAGCACTAATGCACCGGATCCCATCAGAACTCCGAAGTTAAGCGTGCTTGGGCGAGAGTAGTACTAAGATGGGTGACCCCTTGGGAAGTCCTCGTGTTGTACCCCCTTCCCCTTTTATCTTTATTTTTTTCGTTCTTTTATTCATCGAGTGAATTATAAATTTCGTCATCAAGCTTTTTGCGAACTTCGGGTTTCGGTCACTAACTTCTCAAAACTAAAGAGACACCACTAACTTTGTCGTTTTTATTTCGCTTCCGGTCATTCCGGCAATCTGCACCGTTAAGTGCATTGACGGTTGAAATTTTAAGGGTAAAATTTTCCGATTCTCAATAAGTATAGAGGGAGTTGCAAATTTTATCACCACGCTCTTGTCAATTGAAAAAACCGAATAGGAGGTTGAGAGAGTCGCAAGACAGAAGTACGAAAATAACCTTACACAAACTTGTCCGTTAGAGTATTAACGGTGCAATTTGACGATGTGAACAAAAAGTTAGTGACTTTTTTTGCTTTTTCGAAAGCTAGTGACAAAAAATCGCCACTCCACGAGGTGCGGAAATTCGAACGGCCATAACTTTGCGTACCGGAAGGGTTTTGGGGCCCGTGACCAGGCATTGGAACCGCGTGGAGGAGCTCTACGGCGTCCCAACCCGGGAACCCGGTTGGGGCCCTCGGCGAGGCCAGATTCGATCGTTTTCGCCCCGTTTATCACTTTTCTTATTTCGCTACAAGTAGGCTATGCGCGGGGTAGCACACGGGTACGATCATACCAGCACTAATGCACCGGATCCCATCAGAACTCCGAAGTTAAGCGTGCTTGGGCGAGAGTAGTACTAAGATGGGTGACCCCTTGGGAAGTCCTCGTGTTGTACCCCCTTCCCCTTTTATCTTTATTTTTTTCGTTCTTTTATTCATCGAGTGAATTATAAATTTCGTCATCAAGCTTTTTGCGAACTTCGGGTTTCGGTCACTAACTTCTCAAAACTAAAGAGACACCACTAACTTTGTCGTTTTTATTTCGCTTCCGGTCATTCCGGCAATCTGCACCGTTAAGTGCATTGACGGTTGAAATTTTAAGGGTAAAATTTTCCGATTCTCAATAAGTATAGAGGGAGTTGCAAATTTTGTCACCACGCTCTTGTCAATTGAAAAAACCGAATAGGAGGTTGAGAGAGTCGCAAGGCAGAAGTACGAAAATAACCTTACACAAACTTGTCCGTTAGAGTATTAACGGTGCAATTTGACGATGTGAACAAAAAGTTAGTGACTTTTTTTGCTTTTTCGAAAGCTAGTGACAAAAAATCGCCACTCCACGAGGTGCGGAAATTCGAACGGCCATAACTTTGCGTACCGGAAGGGTTTTGGGGCCCGGGACCAGGCTTTGGAACCGCGTGGAGGAGCTCTACGGCGTCCCAACCCGGGAACCCGGTTGGGGCCCTCGGCGAGGCCAGATTCGATCGTTTTCGCCCCGTTTATCACTTTTCTTATTTCGCTACAAGTAGGCTATGCGCGGGGTAGCACACGGGTACGATCATACCAGCACTAATGCACCGGATCCCATCAGAACTCCGAAGTTAAGCGTGCTTGGGCGAGAGTAGTACTAAGATGGGTGACCCCTTGGGAAGTCCTCGTGTTGTACCCCCTTCCCCTTTTATCTTTATTTTTTTCGTTCTTTTATTCATCGAGTGAATTATAAATTTCGTCATCAAGCTTTTTGCGAACTTCGGGTTTCGGTCACTAACTTCTCAAAACTAAAGAGACACCACTAACTTTGTCGTTTTTATTTCGCTTCCGGTCATTCCGGCAATCTGCACCGTTAAGTGCATTGACGGTTGAAATTTTAAGGGTAAAATTTTCCGATTCTCAATAAGTATAGAGGGAGTTGCAAATTTTGTCACCACGCCCTTGTCAATTGAAAAAACCGAATAGGAGGTTGAGAGAGTCGCAAGACAGAAGTACGAAAATAACCTTACACAAACTTGTCCGTTAGAGTATTAACGGTGCAATTTGACGATGTGAACAAAAAGTTAGTGACTTTTTTTGCTTTTTCGAAAGCTAGTGACAAAAAATCGCCACTCCACGAGGTGCGGAAATTCGAACGGCCATAACTTTGCGTACCGGAAGGGTTTTGGGGCCCGTGACCAGGCTTTGGAACCGCGTGGAGGAGCTCTACGGCGTCCCAACCCGGGAACCCGGTTGGGGCCCTCGGCGAGGCCAGATTCGATCGTTTTCGCCCCGTTTATCACTTTTCTTATTTCGCTACAAGTAGGCTATGCGCGGGGTAGCACACGGGTACGATCATACCAGCACTAATGCACCGGATCCCATCAGAACTCCGAAGTTAAGCGTGCTTGGGCGAGAGTAGTACTAAGATGGGTGACCCCTTGGGAAGTCCTCGTGTTGTACCCCCTTCCCCTTTTATCTTTATTTTTTTCGTTCTTTTATTCATCGAGTGAATTATAAATTTCGTCATCAAGCTTTTTGCGAACTTCGGGTTTCGGTCACTAACTTCTCAAAACTAAAGAGACACCACTAACTTTGTCGTTTTTATTTCGCTTCCGGTCATTCCGGCAATCTGCACCGTTAAGTGCATTGACGGTTGAAATTTTAAGGGTAAAATTTTCCGATTCTCAATAAGTATAGAGGGAGTTGCAAATTTTGTCACCACGCTCTTGTCAATTGAAAAAACCGAATAGGAGGTTGAGAGAGTCGCAAGGCAGAAGTACGAAAATAACCTTACACAAACTTGTCCGTTAGAGTATTAACGGTGCAATTTGACGATGTGAACAAAAAGTTAGTGACTTTTTTTGCTTTTTCGAAAGCTAGTGACAAAAAATCGCCACTCCACGAGGTGCGGAAATTTCGAACGGCCATAACTTTGCGTACCGGAAGGGTTTTGGGGCCCGGGACCAGGCTTTGGAACCGCGTGGAGGAGCTCTACGGCGTCCCAACCGGGAACCCGGTTGGGGCCCTCGGCGAGGCCAGATTCGATCGTTTTCGCCCCGTTTATCACTTTTCTTATTTCGCTACAAGTAGGCTATGCGCGGGGTAGCACACGGGTACGATCATTCCAGCACTAATGCACCGGATCCCATCAGAACTCCGAAGTTAAGCGTGCTTGGGCGAGAGTAGTACTAAGATGGGTGACCCCTTGGGAAGTCCTCGTGTTGTACCCCCTTCCCCTTTTATCTTTATTTTTTTCGTTCTTTTATTCATCGAGTGAATTATAAATTTCGTCATCAAGCTTTTTGCGAACTTCGGGTTTCGGTCACTAACTTCTCAAAACTAAAGAGACACCACTAACTTTGTCGTTTTTATTTCGCTTCCGGTCATTCCGGCAATCTGCACCGTTAAGTGCATTGACGGTTGAAATTTTAAGGGTAAAATTTTCCGATTCTCAATAAGTATAGAGGGAGTTGCAAATTTTGTCACCACGCTCTTGTCAATTGAAAAAACCGAATAGGAGGTTGAGAGAGTCGCAAGACAGAAGTACGAAAATAACCTTACACAAACTTGTCCGTTAGAGTATTAACGGTGCAATTTGACGATGTGAACAAAAAGTTAGTGACTTTTTTTGCTTTTTCGAAAGCTAGTGACAAAAAATCGCCACTCCACGAGGTGCGGAAATTTCGAACGGCCATAACTTTGCGTACCGGAAGGGTTTTGGGGCCCGGGACCAGGCTTTGGAACCGCGTGGAGGAGCTCTACGGCGTCCCAACCCGGGAACCCGGTTGGGGCCCTCGGCGAGGCCAGATTCGATCGTTTTCGCCCCGTTTATCACTTTTCTTATTTCGCTACAAGTAGGCTATGCGCGGGGTAGCACACGGGTACGATCATACCAGCACTAATGCACCGGATCCCATCAGAACTCCGAAGTTAAGCGTGCTTGGGCGAGAGTAGTACTAAGATGGGTGACCCCTTGGGAAGTCCTCGTGTTGTACCCCCTTCCCCTTTTATCTTTATTTTTATAGTTCTTTTATTCATCGAGACACCACTAACTTTGTCGTTTTTATTTCGCTTCCGGTCATTCCGGCAATCTGCACCTTTAAGTGCATTGACGGTTTAAATTTTAAGGGTACAATTTTTCGATTATCAATAAGTATAGAGGGAGTTGCAGATTTTGTCACCACACTCTTGTCAATTGAAAAAATCGAATAGGAGGTTGAAAAATTGTTGGATAAGCGCGAGAGAGAGTCGCAAGACAGAAGTACGAAAATAACCTTACACAAACTTGTCCGTTAGAGTATTAACGGTGCAATTTGACGATGTGAACAAAAAGTTAGTGACTTTTTTTTGCTTTTTCGAAAGCTAGTGACAAAAAATCGCCACTCCACGAGGTGCGGAAATTCGAACAGCCATAACTTAGCGTACCGGAAGGGTTTTGGGTCCCGGGACCAGGCTTTGGAACCGCGTGGAGGAGCTCTATGGCGTCCCAACCCGGGTACCCGGTTGGGGACCTCGGCGAGGCCAGATACGATCGTTTTCGGCCCGTTTATCACTTTTCTTATTTCGCTACAAGTAGGCTATGCGCGGGGTAGCACACGGGTACGATCATACCAGCACTAATGCACTGGATCCCATCAGAACTCCGAAGTTAAGCGTGCTTGGGCGAGAGTAGTACTAAGATGGGTGACCCCTTGGGAAGTCCTCGTGTTGTACCCCCTTCCTCTTTTATCTTTATTTTTATAGTTCTTTTATTCATCGAGTGAATGATAAATTTCGTCATCAAACTTTTTGCGAACTTCGGGTTTTGGTCCCTAACTTCTCAAAACTAAAGAGACACCACTAACTTTGTCATTTTTATTTCGCTTCCGGTCATTCCGGCAATCTGCACCGTTAAGTGCATTGACGGTTTAAATTTTAAGGGTAAAATTTTCCGATTCTCAATAAGTATAGAGGGAGTTGCAAATTTTGTCACCACGCTCTTGTCAATTTACAAAACCGAATAGGAGGTTGAGAGAGTCGCAAGACAGAAGTACGAAAATAACCTTACACAAACTTGTCCGTTAGAGTATTAACGGTGCAATTTGAGGATGTGAACAAAAAGTTAGTGACTTTTTTTGCTTTTTCGAAAGCTAGTGACAAAAAATCGCCACTCCACGAGGTGCGGAAATTCGAACAGCCATAACTTTGCGTACCGGAAGGGTTTTGGGGCCCAAGACCAGGCTTTGGAACCGCGTGGAGGAGCTCTACGGCGTCCCAACCCGGGAACCCGATTGGGGCCCTCGGCGAGGCCAGATACGATCGTTTTCGCCCCGTTTATCACTTTTCTTATTTCGCTACAAGTAGGCTATGCGCGGGGTAGCACACGGGTACGATCATACCAGCACTAATGCACCGGATCCCACCAGAACTCCGAAGTTAAGCGTGCTTGGGCGAGAGTAGTACTAAGATGGGTGACCCCTTGGGAAGTCCTCGTGTTGTACCCCCTTCCCCTTTTATCTTTATTTTTTTCGTTCTTTTATTCATCGAGTGAATGATAAATTTCGTCATCAAACTTTTTGCGAACTTTGGGTTTTGGTCCCTAACTTTTCAAAACTAAAGAGACACCACTAACTTTGTCGTTTTTATTTCGCTTCCGGTCATTCCGGCAATCTGCACCGTTAAGTGCATTGACGGTTTAAATTTTAAGGGTAAAATTTTCTGATTCTCAATAAGTATAGAGGGAGTTGCAAATTTTGTCACCACGCTCTTGTCAATTTACAAAACCGAATAGGAGGTTGAGAGAGTCGCAAGACAGAAGTACGAAAATAACCTTACACAAACTTGTCCGTTAGAGTATTAACGGTGCAATTTGAGGATGTGAACAAAAAGTTAGTGACTTTTTTTGCTTTTTCGAAAGCTAGTGACAAAAAATCGCCACTCCACGAGGTGCGGAAATTCGAACAGCCATAACTTTGCGTACCGGAAGGGTTTTGGGGCCCAAGACCAGGCTTTGGAACCGCGTGGAGGAGCTCTACGACGTCCCAACCCAGGAACCCGATTGGGGCCCTCGGCGAGGCCAGATACGATCGTTTTCGCCCCGTTTATCACTTTTCTTATTTCGCTACAAGTAGGCTATGCGCGGGGTAGCACACGGGTACGATCATACCAGCACTAATGCACCGGATCCCACCAGAACTCCGAAGTTAAGCGTGCTTGGGCGAGAGTAGTACTAAGATGGGTGACCCCTTGGGAAGTCCTCGTGTTGTACCCCCTTCCTTTTTTATCTTTATTTTGATAGTTCTTTTATTCATCGAGTGAATGATAAATTTCGTCATCAAACTTTTTGCGAACTTTGGGTTTTGGTCCCTAACTTCTCAAAACTAAAGAGACACCACTAACTTTGTCGTTTTTATTTCGCTTCCGGTCATTCCGGCAATCTGCACCGTTAAGTGCATTGACGGTTTAAATTTTAAGGGTAAAATTTTCCGATTCTCAATAAGTATAGAGGGAGTTGCAAATTTTGTCACCACGCTCTTGTCAATTTACAAAACCGAATAGGAGGTTGAGAGAGTCGCAAGACAGAAGTACGAAAATAACCTTACACAAACTTGTCCGTTAGAGTATTAACGGTGCAATTTGACGATGTGAACAAAAAGTTAGTGACTTTTTTTGCTTTTTCGAAAGCTAGTGACAAAAAATCGCCACTCCAAGAGGTGCGGAAATTTGAACAGCCATAACTTTGCGTACCGGAAGGGTTTTGGGGCCCGAGACCAGGCTTTGGAACCGCGTGGAGGAGCTCTACGGCGTCCCAACCAGGGAACCCGGTTGGGGCCCTCGGCGAGGCCAGATATGATCGTTTTCGCCCCGTTTATCACTTTTCCTATTTTGCTACAAGTAGGCTATGCGCGGGGTAGCTCACGGGTACGATCGTACTAGCACTAATGCACCGGATCCCATCAGAACTCCGAAGTTAAGCGTGCTTGGGCGAGAGTAGTACTAAGATGGGTGACCCCTTGGGAAGTCCTCGTGTTGTACCCCCTTCCTCTTTTATCTTTATTTTTATAGTTCTTTTATTCATCGAGACACCACTAACTTTGTCATTTTTATTACGCTTCCGATCATTCCGGCAATCTGCACCGTTAAGTGCATTGACGGTTTAAATTTTAATGGTACAATTTTTCGATTATCAATAAGTATAGAGGGAGTTGCAGATTTTGTCACCACACTCTTGTCAATTGAAAAAATCGAATAGGAGGTTGAAAAATTGTAGGATAAGCGCGAGAGAGAGTCGCAAGACAGAAGTACAAAAATAACCTTACACAAACTTGTCCGTTAG
Organism: Knoxia roxburghii; assembly: GCA_030378225.1. Classification (NCBI taxonomy): domain Eukaryota; kingdom Viridiplantae; phylum Streptophyta; class Magnoliopsida; order Gentianales; family Rubiaceae; genus Knoxia; species Knoxia roxburghii. Next base: position 33,220,476 of record CM059415.1, on the reverse strand, counting down.
AGTATTAACGGTGCAATTTGACGATGTGAACAAAAAGTTAGTGACTTTTTTTGCTTTTTCGAAAGCTAGTGACAAAAAATCGCCACTCCACGAGGTGCGGAAATTCGAGCAGCCATTACTTTGCCTCCCAGAAGGGTTTTGGGGCCCGAGACCAGGCTTTGGAACCGCGTGGAGGAGCTCTACGGCGTCCTAACCAGGGAACCCGGTTGGGGTCCTCGTCGAGTCCAGATTCAAACATTTTCGCCCCGTTTATCACTTTTCTTATTTCGCTACAAGTATACTATGCGCGGAGCAGCTCACGGGTACGATCATACCAGCACTAATGCACCGGATCCCATCAGAACTCCGAAGGTAAGCGTGCTTGGGCGAGAGTAGTACTAAGATGGGTGACCCCTTAGGAAGTCCTCGTGTTGTACCCCCTTCCTCTTTTATCTTTATTTTTATAGTTCTTTTATTCATCGAGACACCACTAACTTTGTCATTTTTATTTCGCTTCCGGTCATTCCGGCAATCTGCACCGTTAAGTGCATTGACGGTTTAAATTTTAAGGGTACAATTTTTCGATTATCAATAAGTATAGAGGGAGTTGCAGATTTTGTCACCACACTCTTGTCAATTGAAAAAATCGAATAGGAGGTTGAAAAATTGTAGGATAAGCGCGAGAGAGAGTCGCAAGACAGAAGTACGAAAATAACCTTACACAAACTTGTCCGTTAGAGTATTAACGGTGCAATTTGACGATGTGAACAAAAAGTTAGTGACTTTTTTTGCTTTTTCGAAAGCTAGTGACAAAAAATCGCCACTCCACGAGGTGCGGAAATTTCGAACGGCCATAACTTTGCGTACCGGAAGGGTTTTGGGGCCCGGGACCAGGCTTTGGAACCGCGTGGAGGAGCTCTACGGCGTCCCAACCCAGGAACCCGGTTGGGGCCCTCGGCGAGGCCAGATTCGATCGTTTTCGCCACGTTTATCACTTTTCTTATTTCGCTACAAGTAGGCTATGCGCGGGGTAGCACACGGGTACGATCATACCAGCACTAATGCACCGGATCCCATCAGAACTCCGAAGTTAAGCGTGCTTGGGCGAGAGTAGTACTAAGATGGGTGACCCCTTGGGAAGTCCTCGTGTTGTACCCCCTTCCCCTTTTATCTTTATTTTTTTCGTTCTTTTATTCATCGAGTGAATTATAAATTTCGTCATCAAGCTTTTTGCGAACTTCGGGTTTCGGTCACTAACTTCTCAAAACTAAAGAGACACCACTAACTTTGTCGTTTTTATTTCGCTTCCGGTCATTCTGGCAATCTGCACCGTTAAGTGCATTGACGGTTGAAATTTTAAGGGTAAAATTTTCCGATTCTCAATAAGTATAGAGGGAGTTGCAAATTTTGTCACCACGCTCTTGTCAATTGAAAAAACCGAATAGGAGGTTGAGAGAGTCGCAAGACAGAAGTACGAAAATAACCTTACACAAACTTGTCCGTTAGAGTATTAACGGTGCAATTTGACGATGTGAACAAAAAGTTAGTGACTTTTTTTGCTTTTTCGAAAGCTAGTGACAAAAAATCGCCACTCCACGAGGTGCAGAAATTCGAACGGCCATAACTTTGCGTACCGGAAGGGTTTTGGGGCCCGGGACCAGGCTTTGGAACCGCGTGGAGGAGCCCTACAGCGTCCCAACCCGGGAACCCGGTTGGGGCCCTCGGCGAGGCCAGATTCGATCGTTTTCGCCCCGTTTATCACTTTTCTTATTTCGCTACAAGTAGGCTATGCGCGGGGTAGCACACGGGTACGATCATACCAGCACTAATGCACCGGATCCCATCAGAACTCCGAAGTTAAGCGTGCTTGGGCGAGAGTAGTACTAAGATGGGTGACCCCTTGGGAAGTCCTCGTGTTGTACCCCCTTCCCCTTTTATCTTTATTTTTTTCGTTCTTTTATTCATCGAGTGAATTATAAATTTCGTCATCAAGCTTTTTGCGAACTTCGGGTTTCGGTCACTAACTTCTCAAAACTAAAGAGACACCACTAACTTTGTCGTTTTTATTTCGCTTCCGGTCATTCCGGCAATCTGCACCGTTAAGTGCATTGACGGTTGAAATTTTAAGGGTAAAATTTTCCGATTCTCAATAAGTATAGAGGGAGTTGCAAATTTTGTCACCACGCTCTTGTCAATTGAAAAAACCGAATAGGAGGTTGAGAGAGTCGCAAGACAGAAGTACGAAAATAACCTTACACAAACTTGTCCGTTAGAGTATTAACGGTGCAATTTGACGATGTGAACAAAAAGTTAGTGACTTTTTTTGCTTTTTCGAAAGCTAGTGACAAAAAATCGCCACTCCACGAGGTGCGGAAATTCGAACGGCCATAACTTTGCGTACCGGAAGGGTTTTGGGGCCCGGGACCAGGCTTTGGAACCGCGTGGAGGAGCCCTACGGCGTCCCAACCCGGGAACCCGGTTGGGGCCCTCGGCGAGGCCAGATTCGATCGTTTTCGCCCCGTTTATCACTTTTCTTATTTCGCTACAAGTAGGCTATGCGCGGGGTAGCACACGGGTACGATCATACCAGCACTAATGCACCGGATCCCATCAGAACTCCGAAGTTAAGCGTGCTTGGGCGAGAGTAGTACTAAGATTGGTGACCCCTTGGGAAGTCCTCGTGTTGTACCCCCTTCCCCTTTTATCTTTATTTTTTTCGTTCTTTTATTCATCGAGTGAATTATAAATTTCGTCATCAAGCTTTTTGCGAACTTCGGGTTTCGGTCACTAACTTCTCAAAACTAAAGAGACACCACTAACTTTGTCGTTTTTATTTCGCTTCCGGTCATTCCGGCAATCTGCACCGTTAAGTGCATTGACGGTTGAAATTTTAAGGGTAAAATTTTCCGATTCTCAATAAGTATAGAGGGAGTTGCAAATTTTGTCACCACGCTCTTGTCAATTGAAAAAACCGAATAGGAGGTTGAGAGAGTCGCAAGACAGAAGTACGAAAATAACCTTACACAAACTTGTCCGTTAGAGTATTAACGGTGCAATTTGACGATGTGAACAAAAAGTTAGTGACTTTTTTTGCTTTTTCGAAAGCTAGTGACAAAAAATCGCCACTCCACGAGGTGCGGAAATTCGAACGGCCATAACTTTGCGTACCGGAAGGGTTTTGGGGACCGGGACCAGGCTTTGGAACCGCGTGGAGGAGCCCTACGGCGTCCCAACCCGGGAACCCGGTTGGGGCCCTCGGCGAGGCCAGATTCGATCGTTTTCGCCCCGTTTATCACTTTTCTTATTTCGCTACAAGTAGGCTATGCGCGGGGTAGCACACGGGTACGATCATACCAGCACTAATGCACCGGATCCCATCAGAACTCCGAAGTTAAGCGTGCTTGGGCGAGAGTAGTACTAAGATGGGTGACCCCTTGGGAAGTCCTCGTGTTGTACCCCCTTCCCCTTTTATCTTTATTTTTTTCGTTCTTTTATTCATCGAGTGAATTATAAATTTCGTCATCAAGCTTTTTGTGAACTTCGGGTTTCGGTCACTAACTTCTCAAAACTAAAGAGACACCACTAACTTTGTCGTTTTTATTTCGCTTCCGGTCATTCCGGCAATCTGCACCGTTAAGTGCATTGACGGTTGAAATTTTAAGGGTAAAATTTTCCGATTCTCAATAAGTATAGAGGGAGTTGCAAATTTTGTCACCACGCTCTTGTCAATTGAAAAAACCGAATAGGAGGTTGAGAGAGTCGCAAGACAGAAGTACGAAAATAACCTTACACAAACTTGTCCGTTAGAGTATTAACGGTGCAATTTGACGATGTGAACAAAAAGTTAGTGACTTTTTTTGCTTTTTCGAAAGCTAGTGACAAAAAATCGCCACTCCACGAGGTGCGGAAATTCGAACGGCCATAACTTTGCGTACCGGAAGGGTTTTGGGGCCCGGGACCAGGCTTTGGAACCGCGTGGAGGAGCCCTACGGCGTCCCAACCCGGGAACCCGGTTGGGGCCCTCGGCGAGGCCAGATTCGATCGTTTTCGCCCCGTTTATCACTTTTCTTATTTCGCTACAAGTAGGCTATGTGCGGGGTAGCACACGGGTACGATCATACCAGCACTAATGCACCGGATCCCATCAGAACTCCGAAGTTAAGCGTGCTTGGGCGAGAGTAGTACTAAGATGGGTGACCCCTTGGGAAGTCCTAGTGTTGTACCCCCTTCCCCTTTTATCTTTATTTTTTTCGTTCTTTTATTCATCGAGTGAATTATAAATTTCGTCATCAAGCTTTTTGCGAACTTCGGGTTTCGGTCACTAACTTCTCAAAACTAAAGAGACACCACTAACTTTGTCGTTTTTATTTCGCTTCCGGTCATTCCGGCAATCTGCACCGTTAAGTGCATTGACGGTTGAAATTTTAAGGGTAAAATTTTCCGATTCTCAATAAGTATAGAGGGAGTTGCAAATTTTGTCACCACGCTCTTGTCAATTGAAAAAACCGAATAGGAGGTTGAGAGAGTCGCAAGACAGAAGTACGAAAATAACCTTACACAAACTTGTCCGTTAGAGTATTAACGGTGCAATTTGACGATGTGAACAAAAAGTTAGTGACTTTTTTTGCTTTTTCGAAAGCTAGTGACAAAAAATCGCCACTCCACGAGGTGCGGAAATTCGAACGGCCATAACTTTGCGTACCGGAAGGGTTTTGGGGCTCGGGACCAGGCTTTGGAACCGCGTGGAGGAGCTCTACGGCGTCCCAACCCGGGAACCCGGTTGGGGCCCTCGGCGAGGCCAGATTCGATCGTTTTCGCCCCGTTTATCACTTTTCTTATTTCGCTACAAGTAGGCTATGCGCGGGGTAGCACACGGGTACGATCATACCAGCACTAATGCACCGGATCCCATCAGAACTCCGAAGTTAAGCGTGCTTGGGCGAGAGTAGTACTAAGATGGGTGACCCCTTGGGAAGTCCTCGTGTTGTACCCCTTTCCCCTTTTATCTTTATTTTTTTCGTTCTTTTATTCATCGAGTGAATTATAAATTTCGTCATCAAGCTTTTTGCGAACTTCGGGTTTCGGTCACTAACTTCTCAAAACTAAAGAGACACCACTAACTTTGTCGTTTTTATTTCGCTTCCGGTCATTCCGGCAATCTGCACCGTTAAGTGCATTGACGGTTGAAATTTTAAGGGTAAAATTTTCCGATTCTCAATAAGTATAGAGGGAGTTGCAAATTTTGTCACCACGCTCTTGTCAATTGAAAAAACCGAATAGGAGGTTGAGAGAGTCGCAAGACAGAAGTACGAAAATAACCTTACACAAACTTGTCCGTTAGAGTATTAACGGTGCAATTTGACGATGTGAACAAAAAGTTAGTGACTTTTTTTGCTTTTTCGAAAGCTAGTGACAAAAAATCGCCACTCCACGAGGTGCGGAAATTTCGAACGGCCATAACTTTGCGTACCGGAAGGGTTTTGGGGCCCGGGACCAGGCTTTGGAACCGCGTGGAGGAGCTCTACGGCGTCCCAACCCGGGAACCCGGTTGGGGCCCTCGGCGAGGCCAGATTCGATCGTTTTCGCCCCGTTTATCACTTTTCTTATTTCGCTACAAGTAGGCTATGCGCTGGGTAGCACACGGGTACGATCATACCAGCACTAATGCACCGGATCCCATCAGAACTCCGAAGTTAAGCGTGCTTGGGCGAGAGTAGTACTAAGATGGGTGACCCCTTGGGAAGTCCTCGTGTTGTACCCCCTTCCCCTTTTATCTTTATTTTTTTCGTTCTTTTATTCATCGAGTGAATTATAAATTTCGTCATCAAGCTTTTTGCGAACTTCGGGTTTCGGTCACTAACTTCTCAAAACTAAAGAGACACCACTAACTTTGTCGTTTTTATTTCGCTTCCGGTCATTCCGGCAATCTGCACCGTTAAGTGCATTTACGGTTGAAATTTTAAGGGTAAAATTTTCCGATTCTCAATAAGTATAGAGGGAGTTGCAAATTTTGTCACCACGCTCTTGTCAATTGAAAAAACCGAATAGGAGGTTGAGAGAGTCGCAAGACAGAATTACGAAAATAACCTTACACAAACTTGTCCGTTAGAGTATTAACGGTGCAATTTGACGATGTGAACAAAAAGTTAGTGACTTTTTTTGCTTTTTCGAAAGCTAGTGACAAAAAATCGCCACTCCACGAGGTGCGGAAATTTCGAACGGCCATAACTTTGCGTACCGGAAGGGTTTTGGGGCCCGGGACCAGGCTTTGGAACCGCGTGGAGGAGCTCTACGGCGTCCCAACCCGGGAACCCGGTTGGGGCCCTCGGCGAGGCCAGATTCGATCGTTTTCGCCCCGTTTATCACTTTTCTTATTTCGCTACAAGTAGGCTATGCGCGGGGTAGCACACGGGTACGATCATACCAGCACTAATGCACCGGATCCCATCAGAACTCCGAAGTTAAGCGTGCTTGGGCGAGAGTAGTACTAAGATGGGTGACCCCTTGGGAAGTCCTCGTGTTGTACCCCCTTCCCCTTTTATCTTTATTTTTTTCGTTCTTTTATTCATCGAGTGAATTATAAATTTCGTCATCAAGCTTTTTGCGAACTTCGGGTTTCGGTCACTAACTTCTCAAAACTAAAGAGACACCACTAACTTTGTCGTTTTTATTTCGCTTCCGGTCATTCCGGCAATCTGCACCGTTAAGTGCATTGACGGTTGAAATTTTAAGGGTAAAATTTTCCGATTCTCAATAAGTATAGAGGGAGTTGCAAATTTTGTCACCACGCTCTTGTCAATTGAAAAAACCGAATAGGAGGTTGAGAGAGTCGCAAGACAGAATTACGAAAATAACCTTACACAAACTTGTCCGTTAGAGTATTAACGGTGCAATTTGACGATGTGAACAAAAAGTTAGTGACTTTTTTTGCTTTTTCGAAAGCTAGTGACAAAAAATCGCCACTCCACGAGGTGCGGAAATTTCGAACGGCCATAACTTTGCGTACCGGAAGGGTTTTGGGGCCCGGGACCAGGCTTTGGAACCGCGTGGAGGAGCTCTACGGCGTCCCAACCCGGGAACCCGGTTGGGGCCCTCGGCGAGGCCAGATTCGATCGTTTTCGCCCCGTTTATCACTTTTCTTATTTCGCTACAAGTAGGCTATGCGCGGGGTAGCACACGGGTACGATCATACCAGCACTAATGCACCGGATCCCATCAGAACTCCGAAGTTAAGCGTGCTTGGGCGAGAGTAGTACTAAGATGGGTGACCCCTTGGGAAGTCCTCGTGTTGTACCCCCTTCCCCTTTTATCTTTATTTTTTTCGTTCTTTTATTCATCGAGTGAATTATAAATTTCGTCATCAAGCTTTTTGCGAACTTCGGGTTTCGGTCACTAACTTCTCAAAACTAAAGAGACACCACTAACTTTGTCGTTTTTATTTCGCTTCCGGTCATTCCGGCAATCTGCACCGTTAAGTGCATTGACGGTTGAAATTTTAAGGGTAAAATTTTCCGATTCTCAATAAGTATAGAGGGAGTTGCAAATTTTGTCACCACGCTCTTGTCAATTGAAAAAACCGAATAGGAGGTTGAGAGAGTCGCAAGACAGAATTACGAAAATAACCTTACACAAACTTGTCCGTTAGAGTATTAACGGTGCAATTTGACGATGTGAACAAAAAGTTAGTGACTTTTTTTGCTTTTTCGAAAGCTAGTGACAAAAAATCGCCACTCCACGAGGTGCGAAAATTTCGAACGGCCATAACTTTGCGTACCGGAAGGGTTTTGGGGCCCGGGACCAGGCTTTGGAACCGCGTGGAGGAGCTCTACGGCGTCCCAACCCGGGAACCCGGTTGGGGCCCTCGGCGAGGCCAGATTCGATCGTTTTTGCCCCGTTTATCACTTTTCTTATTTCGCTACAAGTAGGCTATGCGCGGGGTAGCACACGGGTACGATCATACCAGCACTAATGCACCGGATCCCATCAGAACTCCGAAGTTAAGCGTGCTTGGGCGAGAGTAGTACTAAGATGGGTGACCCCTTGGGAAGTCCTCGTGTTGTACCCCCTTCCCCTTTTATCTTTATTTTTTTCGTTCTTTTATTCATCGAGTGAATTATAAATTTCGTCATCAAGCTTTTTGCGAACTTCGGGTTTCGGTCACTAACTTCTCAAAACTAAAGAGACACCACTAACTTTGTCGTTTTTATTTCGCTTCCGGTCATTCCGGCAATCTGCACCGTTAAGTGCATTGACGGTTGAAATTTTAAGGGTAAAATTTTCCGATTCTCAATAAGTATAGAGGGAGTTGCAAATTTTGTCACCACGCTCTTGTCAATTGAAAAAACCGAATAGGAGGTTGAGAGAGTCGCAAGACAGAATTACGAAAATAACCTTACACAAACTTGTCCGTTAGAGTATTAACGGTGCAATTTGACGATGTGAACAAAAAGTTAGTGACTTTTTTTGCTTTTTCGAAAGCTAGTGACAAAAAATCGCCACTCCACGAGGTGCGGAAATTTCGAACGGCCATAACTTTGCGTACCGGAAGGGTTTTGGGGCCCGGGACCAGGCTTTGGAACCGCGTGGAGGAGCTCTACGGCGTCCCAACCCGGGAACCCGGTTGGCACCCTCGGCGAGGCCAGATTCGATCGTTTTCGCCCCGTTTATCACTTTTCTTATTTCGCTACAAGTAGGCTATGCGCGGGGTAGCACACGGGTACGATCATACCAGCACTAATGCACCGGATCCCATCAGAACTCCGAAGTTAAGCGTGCTTGGGCGAGAGTAGTACTAAGATGGGTGACCCCTTGGGAAGTCCTCGTGTTGTACCCCCTTCCCCTTTTATCTTTATTTTTTTCGTTCTTTTATTCATCGAGTGAATTATAAATTTCGTCATCAAGCTTTTTGCGAACTTCGGGTTTCGGTCACTAACTTCTCAAAACTAAAGAGACACCACTAACTTTGTCGTTTTTATTTCGCTTCCGGTCATTCCGGCAATCTGCACCGTTAAGTGCATTGACGGTTGAAATTTTAAGGGTAAAATTTTCCGATTCTCAATAAGTATAGAGGGAGTTGCAAATTTTGTCACCACGCTCTTGTCAATTGAAAAAACCGAATAGGAGGTTGAGAGAGTCGCAAGACAGAAGTACGAAAATAACCTTACACAAACTTGTCCGTTAGAGTATTAACGGTGCAATTTGACGATGTGAACAAAAAGTTAGTGACTTTTTTTGCTTTTTCGAAAGCTAGTGACAAAAAATCGCCACTCCACGAGGTGCGGAAATTTTGAACGGCCATAACTTTGCGTACCGGAAGGGTTTTGGGGCCCGGGACCAGGCTTTGGAACCGCGTGGAGGAGCTCTACGGCGTCCCAACCCGGGAACCCGGTTGGGGCCCTCGGCGAGGCCAGATTCGATCGTTTTCGCCCCGTTTATCACTTTTCTTATTTCGCTACAAGTAGGCTATGCGCGGGGTAGCAAACGGGTACGATCATACCAGCACTAATGCACCGGATCCCATCAAAACTCCGAAGTTAAGTGTGCTTGGGCGAGAGTAGTACTAAGATGGGTGACCCCTTGGGAAGTCCTCGTGTTGTACCCCCTTCCCCTTTTATCTTTATTTTTTTCGTTCTTTTATTCATCGAGTGAATTATAAATTTCGTCATCAAGCTTTTTGCGAACTTCGGGTTTCGGTCACTAACTTCTCAAAACTAAAGAGACACCACTAACTTTGTCGTTTTTATTTCGCTTCCGGTCATTCCGGCAATCTGCACCGTTAAGTGCATTGACGGTTGAAATTTTAAGGGTAAAATTTTCCGATTCTCAATAAGTATAGAGGGAGTTGCAAATTTTGTCACCACGCTCTTGTCAATTGAAAAAACCGAATAGGAGGTTGAGAGAGTCGCAAGACAGAAGTACGAAAATAACCTTACACAAACTTGTCCGTTAGAGTATTAACGGTGCAATTTGACGATGTGAACAAAAAGTTAGTGACTTTTTTTGCTTTTTCGAAAGCTAGTGACAAAAAATCGCCACTCCACGAGGTGCGGAAATTTCGAACGGCCATAACTTTGCGTACCGGAAGGGTTTTGGGGCCCGGGACCAGGCTTTGGAACCGCGTGGAGGAGCTCTACGGCGTCCCAACCCGGGAACCCGGTTGGGGCCCTCGGCGAGGCCAGATTCGATCGTTTTCGCCCCGTTTATCACTTTTCTTATTTCGCTACAAGTAGGCTATGCGCGGGGTAGCACACGGGTACGATCATACCAGCACTAATGCACCGGATCCCATCAGAACTCCGAAGTTAAGCGTGCTTGGGCGAGAGTAGTACTAAGATGGGTGACCCCTTGGGAAGTCCTCGTGTTGTACCCCCTTCCCCTTTTATCTTTATTTTTTTCGTTCTTTTATTCATCGAGTGAATTATAAATTTCGTCATCAAGCTTTTTGCGAACTTCGGGTTTCGGTCACTAACTTCTCAAAACTAAAGAGACACCACTAACTTTGTCGTTTTTATTTCGCTTCCGGTCATTCCGGCAATCTGCACCGTTAAGTGCATTGACGGTTGAAATTTTAAGGGTAAAATTTTCCGATTCTCAATAAGTATAGAGGGAGTTGCAAATTTTGTCACCACGCTCTTGTCAATTGAAAAAACCGAATAGGAGGTTGAGAGAGTCGCAAGACAGAAGTACGAAAATAACCTTACACAAACTTGTCCGTTAGAGTATTAACGGTGCAATTTGACGATGTGAACAAAAAGTTAGTGACTTTTTTTGCTTTTTCGAAAGCTAGTGACAAAAAATCGCTACTCCACGAGGTGCGGAAATTTCGAACGGCCATAACTTTGCGTACCGGAAGGGTTTTGGGGCCCGGGACCAGGCTTTGGAACCGCGTGGAGGAGCTCTACGGCGTCCCAACCGGGAACCCGGTTGGGGCCCTCGGCGAGGCCAGATTCGATCGTTTTCGCCCCGTTTATCACTTTTCTTATTTCGCTACAAGTAGGCTATGCGCGGGGTAGCACACGGGTACGATCATTCCAGCACTAATGCACCGGATCCCATCAGAACTCCGAAGTTAAGCGTGCTTGGGCGAGAGTAGTACTAAGATGGGTGACCCCTTGGGAAGTCCTCGTGTTGTACCCCCTTCCCCTTTTTTCTTTATTTTTTTCGTTCTTTTATTCATCGAGTGAATTATAAATTTCGTCATCAAGCTTTTTGCGAACTTCGGGTTTCGGTCACTAACTTCTCAAAACTAAAGAGACACCACTAACTTTGTCGTTTTTATTTCGCTTCCGGTCATTCCGGCAATCTGCACCGTTAAGTGCATTGACGGTTGAAATTTTAAGGGTAAAATTTTCCGATTCTCAATAAGTATAGAGGGAGTTGCAAATTTTGTCACCACGCTCTTGTCAATTGAAAAAACCGAATAGGAGGTTGAGAGAGTCGCAAGACAGAAGTACGAAAATAACCTTACACAAACTTGTCCGTTAGAGTATTAACGGTGCAATTTGACGATGTGAACAAAAAGTTAGTGACTTTTTTTGCTTTTTCGAAAGCTAGTGACAAAAAATCGCCACTCCACGAGGTGCGGAAATTCGAACGGCCATAACTTTGCGTACCGGAAGGGTTTTGGGGCCCGGGACCAGGCTTTGGAACCGCGTGGAGGAGCTCTACGGCGTCCCAACCCGGGAACCCGGTTGGGGCCCTCGGCGAGGCCAGATTCGATCGTTTTCGCCCCGTTTATCACTTTTCTTATTTCGCTACAAGTAGGCTATGCGCGGGGTAGCACACGGGTACGATCATACCAGCACTAATGCACCGGATCCCATCAGAACTCCGAAGTTAAGCGTGCTTGGGCGAGAGTAGTACTAAGATGGGTGACCCCTTGGGAAGTCCTCGTGTTGTACCCCCTTCCCCTTTTATCTTTATTTTTTTCGTTCTTTTATTCATCGAGTGAATTATAAATTTCGTCATCAAGCTTTTTGCGAACTTCGGGTTTCGGTCACTAACTTCTCAAAACTAAAGAGACACCACTAACTTTGTCGTTTTTATTTCGCTTCCGGTCATTCCGGCAATCTGCACCGTTAAGTGCATTGACGGTTGAAATTTTAAGGGTAAAATTTTCCGATTCTCAATAAGTATAGAGGGAGTTGCAAATTTTGTCACCACGCTCTTGTCAATTGAAAAAACCGAATAGGAGGTTGAGAGAGTCGCAAGACAGAAGTACGAAAATAACCTTACACAAACTTGTCCGTTAGAGTATTAACGGTGCAATTTGACGATGTGAACAAAAAGTTAGTGACTTTTTTTGCTTTTTCGAAAGCTAGTGACAAAAAATCGCCACTCCACGAGGTGCGGAAATTTCGAACGGCCATAACTTTGCGTACCGGAAGGGTTTTGGGGCCCGGGACCAGGCTTTGGAACCGCGTGGAGGAGCTCTACGGCGTCCCAACCCGGGAACCCGGTTGGGGCCCTCGGCGAGGCCAGATTCGATCGTTTTCGCCCCGTTTATCACTTTTCTTATTTCGCTACAAGTAGGCTATGCGCGGGGTAGCACACGGGTACGATCATACCAGCACTAATGCACCGGATCCCATCAGAACTCCGAAGTTAAGCGTGCTTGGGCGAGAGTAGTACTAAGATGGGTGACCCCTTGGGAAGTCCTCGTGTTGTACCCCCTTCCCCTTTTATCTTTATTTTTTTCGTTCTTTTATTCATCGAGTGAATTATAAATTTCGTCATCAAGCTTTTTGCGAACTTCGGGTTTCGGTCACTAACTTCTCAAAACTAAAGAGACACCACTAACTTTGTCGTTTTTATTTCGCTTCCGGTCATTCCGGCAATCTGCACCGTTAAGTGCATTGACGGTTGAAATTTTAAGGGTAAAATTTTCCGATTCTCAATAAGTATAGAGGGAGTTGCAAATTTTGTCACCACGCTCTTGTCAATTGAAAAAACCGAATAGGAGGTTGAGAGAGTCGCAAGACAGAAGTACGAAAATAACCTTACACAAACTTGTCCGTTAGAGTATTAACGGTGCAATTTGACGATGTGAACAAAAAGTTAGTGACTTTTTTTGCTTTTTCGAAAGCTAGTGACAAAAAATCGCCACTCCACGAGGTGCGGAAATTTCGAACGGCCATAACTTTGCGTACCGGAAGGGTTTTGGGGCCCGGGACCAGGCTTTGGAACCGCGTGGAGGAGCTCTACGGCGTCCCAACCCGGGAACCCGGTTGGGGCCCTCGGCGAGGCCAGATTCGATCGTTTTCGCCCCGTTTATCACTTTTCTTATTTCGCTACAAGTAGGCTATGCGCGGGGTAGCACACGGGTACGATCATACCAGCACTAATGCACCGGATCCCATCAGAACTCCGAAGTTAAGCGTGCTTGGGCGAGAGTAGTACTAAGATGGGTGACCCCTTGGGAAGTCCTCGTGTTGTACCCCCTTCCCCTTTTATCTTTATTTTTTTCGTTCTTTTATTCATCGAGTGAATTATAAATTTCGTCATCAAGCTTTTTGCGAACTTCGGGTTTCGGTCACTAACTTCTCAAAACTAAAGAGACACCACTAACTTTGTCGTTTTTATTTCGCTTCCGGTCATTCCGGCAATCTGCACCGTTAAGTGCATTGACGGTTGAAATTTTAAGGGTAAAATTTTCCGATTCTCAATAAGTATAGAGGGAGTTGCAAATTTTGTCACCACGCTCTTGTCAATTGAAAAAACCGAATAGGAGGTTGAGAGAGTCGCAAGACAGAAGTACGAAAATAACCTTACACAAACTTGTCCGTTAGAGTATTAACGGTGCAATTTGACGATGTGAACAAAAAGTTAGTGACTTTTTTTGCTTTTTCGAAAGCTAGTGACAAAAAATCGCCACTCCACGAGGTGCGGAAATTTCGAACGGCCATAACTTTGCGTACCGGAAGGGTTTTGGGGCCCGGGACCAGGCTTTGGAACCGCGTGGAGGAGCTCTACGGCGTCCCAACCCGGGAACCCGGTTGGGGCCCTCGGCGAGGCCAGATTCGATCGTTTTCGCCCCGTTTATCACTTTTCTTATTTCGCTACAAGTAGGCTATGCGCGGGGTAGCACACGGGTATGATCATACCAGCACTAATGCACCGGATCCCATCAGAACTCCGAAGTTAAGCGTGCTTGGGCGAGAGTAGTACTAAGATGGGTGACCCCTTGGGAAGTCCTCGTGTTGTACCCCCTTCCCCTTTTATCTTTATTTTTTTCGTTCTTTTATTCATCGAGTGAATTATAAATTTCGTCATCAAGCTTTTTGCGAACTTCGGGTTTCGGTCACTAACTTCTCAAAACTAAAGAGACACCACTAACTTTGTCGTTTTTATTTCGCTTCCGGTCATTCCGGCAATCTGCACCGTTAAGTGCATTGACGGTTGAAATTTTAAGGGTAAAATTTTCCGATTCTCAATAAGTATAGAGGGAGTTGCAAATTTTGTCACCACGCTCTTGTCAATTGAAAAAACCGAATAGGAGGTTGAGAGAGTCGCAAGACAGAAGTACGAAAATAACCTTACACAAACTTGTCCGTTAGAGTATTAACGGTGCAATTTGACGATGTGAACAAAAAGTTAGTGACTTTTTTTGCTTTTTCGAAAGCTAGTGACAAAAAATCGCCACTCCACGAGGTGCGGAAATTTCGAACGGCCATAACTTTGCGTACCGGAAGGGTTTTGGGGCCCGGGACCAGGCTTTGGAACCGCGTGGAGGAGCTCTACGGCGTCCCAACCCGGGAACCCGGTTGGGGCCCTCGGCGAGGCCAGATTCGATCGTTTTCGCCCCGTTTATCACTTTTCTTATTTCGCTACAAGTAGGATATGCGCGGGGTAGCACACGGGTACGATCATACCAGCACTAATGCACCGGATCCCATCAGAACTCCGAAGTTAAGCGTGCTTGGGCGAGAGTAGTACTAAGATGGGTGACCCCTTGGGAAGTCCTCGTGTTGTACCCCCTTCCCCTTTTATCTTTATTTTTTTCGTTCTTTTATTCATCGAGTGAATTATAAATTTCGTCATCAAGCTTTTTGCGAACTTCGGGTTTCGGTCACTAACTTCTCAAAACTAAAGAGACACCACTAACTTTGTCGTTTTTATTTCGCTTCCGGTCATTCCGGCAATCTGCACCGTTAAGTGCATTGACGGTTGAAATTTTAAGGGTAAAATTTTCCGATTCTCAATAAGTATAGAGGGAGTTGCAAATTTTGTCACCACGCTCTTGTCAATTGAAAAAACCGAATAGGAGGTTGAGAGAGTCGCAAGACAGAAGTACAAAAATAACCTTACACAAACTTGTCCGTTAGAGTATTAACGGTGCAATTTGACGATGTGAACAAAAAGTTAGTGACTTTTTTTGCTTTTTCGAAAGCTAGTGACAAAAAATCGCCACTCCACGAGGTGCGGAAATTTCGAACGGCCATAACTTTGCGTACCGGAAGGGTTTTGGGGCCCGGGACCAGGCTTTGGAACCGCGTGGAGGAGCTCTACGGCGTCCCAACCCGGGAACCCGGTTGGGGCCCTCGGCGAGGCCAGATTCGATCGTTTTCGCCCCGTTTATCACTTTTCTTATTTCGCTACAAGTAGGCTATGCGCGGGGTAGCACACGGGTACGATCATACCAGTACTAATGCACCGGATCCCATCAGAACTCCGAAGTTAAGCGTGCTTGGGCGAGAGTAGTACTAAGATGGGTGACCCCTTGGGAAGTCCTCGTGTTGTACCCCCTTCCCCTTTTATCTTTATTTTTTTCGTTCTTTTATTCATCGAGTGAATTATAAATTTCGTCATCAAGCTTTTTGCGAACTTCGGGTTTCGGTCACTAACTTCTCAAAACTAAAGAGACACCACTAACTTTGTCGTTTTTATTTCGCTTCCGGTCATTCCGGCAATCTGCACCGTTAAGTGCATTGACGGTTGAAATTTTAAGGGTAAAATTTTCCGATTCTCAATAAGTATAGAGGGAGTTGCAAATTTTGTCACCACGCTCTTGTCAATTGAAAAAACCGAATAGGAGGTTGAGAGAGTCGCAAGACAGAAGTACGAAAATAACCTTACACAAACTTGTCCGTTAGAGTATTAACGGTGCAATTTGACGATGTGAACAAAAAGTTAGTGACTTTTTTTGCTTTTTCGAAAGCTAGTGACAAAAAATCGCCACTCCACGAGGTGCGGAAATTCGAACGGCCATAACTTTGCGTACCGGAAGGGTTTTGGGGCCCGGGACCAGGCTTTGGAACCGCGTGGAGGAGCTCTACGGCGTCCCAACCCGGGAACCCGGTTGGGGCCCTCGGCGAGGCCAGATTCGATCGTTTTCGCCCCGTTTATCACTTTTCTTATTTCGCTACAAGTAGGATATGCGCGGGGTAGCACACGGGTACGATCATACCAGCACTAATGCACCGGATCCCATCAGAACTCCGAAGTTAAGCGTGCTTAGGCGAGAGTAGTACTAAGATGGGTGACCCCTTGGGAAGTCCTCGTGTTGTACCCCCTTCCCCTTTTATCTTTATTTTTTTCGTTCTTTTATTCATCGAGTGAATTATAAATTTCGTCATCAAGCTTTTTGCGAACTTCGGGTTTCGGTCACTAACTTCTCAAAACTAAAGAGACACCACTAACTTTGTCGTTTTTATTTCGCTTCCGGTCATTCCGGCAATCTGCACCGTTAAGTGCATTGACGGTTGAAATTTTAAGGGTAAAATTTTCCGATTCTCAATAAGTATAGAGGGAGTTGCAAATTTTGTCACCACGCTCTTGTCAATTGAAAAAACCGAATAGGAGGTTGAGAGAGTCGCAAGACAGAAGTACGAAAATAACCTTACACAAACTTGTCCGTTAGAGTATTAACGGTGCAATTTGACGATGTGAACAAAAAGTTAGTGACTTTTTTTGCTTTTTCGAAAGCTAGTGACAAAAAATCGCCACTCCACGAGGTGCGGAAATTTCGAACGGCCATAACTTTGCGTACCGGAAGGGTTTTGGGGCCCGGGACCAGGCTTTGGAACCGCGTGGAGGAGCTCTACGGCGTCCCAACCCGGGAACCCGGTTGGGGCCCTCGGCGAGGCAAGATTCGATCGTTTTCGCCCCGTTTATCACTTTTCTTATTTCGCTACAAGTAGGCTATGCGCGGGGTAGCACACGGGTACGATCATACCAGCACTAATGCACCGGATCCCATCAGAACTCCGAAGTTAAGCGTGCTTGGGCGAGAGTAGTACTAAGATTGGTGACCCCTTGGGAAGTCCTCGTGTTGTACCCCCTTCCCCTTTTATCTTTATTTTTTTCGTTCTTTTATTCATCGAGTGAATTATAAATTTCGTCATCAACCTTTTTGCGAACTTCGGGTTTCGGTCACTAACTTCTCAAAACTAAAGAGACACCACTAACTTTGTCGTTTTTATTTCGCTTCCGGTCATTCCGGCAATCTGCACCGTTAAGTGCATTGACGGTTGAAATTTTAAGGGTAAAATTTTCCGATTCTCAATAAGTATAGAGGGAGTTGCAAATTTTGTCACCACGCTCTTGTCAATTGAAAAAACCGAATAGGAGGTTGAGAGAGTCGCAAGACAGAAGTACGAAAATAACCTTACACAAACTTGTCCGTTAGAGTATTAACGGTGCAATTTGACGATGTGAACAAAAAGTTAGTGACTTTTTTTGCTTTTTCGAAAGCTAGTGACAAAAAATCGCCACTCCACGAGGTGCGGAAATTCGAACGGCCATAACTTTGCGTACCGGAAGGGTTTTGGGGCCCGGGACTAGGCTTTGGAACCGCGTGGAGGAGCTCTACGGCGTCCCAACCCGGGAACCCGGTTGGGGCCCTCGGCGAGGCCAGATTCGATCGTTTTCGCCCCGTTTATCACTTTTCTTATTTCGCTACAAGTAGGCTATGCGCGGGGTAGCACACGGGTACGATCATACCAGCACTAATGCACCGGATCCCATCAGAACTCCGAAGTTAAGCGTGCTTGGGCGAGAGTAGTACTCAGATGGGTGACCCCTTGGGAAGTCCTCGTGTTGTACCCCCTTCCCCTTTTATCTTTATTTTTTTCGTTCTTTTATTCATCGAGTGAATTATAAATTTCGTCATCAAGCTTTTTGCGAACTTCGGGTTTCGGTCACTAACTTCTCAAAACTAAAGAGACACCACTAACTTTGTCGTTTTTATTTCGCTTCCGGTCATTCCGGCAATCTACACCGTTAAGTGCATTGACGGTTGAAATTTTAAGGGTAAAATTTTCCGATTCTCAATAAGTATAGAGGGAGTTGCAAATTTTGTCACCACGCTCTTGTCAATTGAAAAAACCGAATAGGAGGTTGAGAGAGTCGCAAGACAGAAGTACGAAAATAACCTTACACAAACTTGTCCGTTAGAGTATTAACGGTGCAATTTGACGATGTGAACAAAAAGTTAGTGACTTTTTTTGCTTTTTCGAAAGCTAGTGACAAAAAATCGCCACTCCACGAGGTGCGGAAATTTCGAACGGCCATAACTTTGCGTACCGGAAGGGTTTTGGGGCCCGGGACGAGGCTTTGGAACCGCGTGGAGGAGCTCTACGGCGTCCCAACCCGGGAACCCGGTTGGGGCCCTCGGCGAGGCAAGATTCGATCGTTTTCGCCCCGTTTATCACTTTTCTTATTTCGCTACAAGTAGGCTATGCGCGGGGTAGCACACGGGTACGATCATACCAGCACTAATGCACCGGATCCCATCAGAACTCCGAAGTTAAGCGTGCTTGGGCGAGAGTAGTACTAAGATTGGTGACCCCTTGGGAAGTCCTCGTGTTGTACCCCCTTCCCCTTTTATCTTTATTTTTTTCGTTCTTTTATTCATCGAGTGAATTATAAATTTCGTCATCAACCTTTTTGCGAACTTCGGGTTTCGGTCACTAACTTCTCAAAACTAAAGAGACACCACTAACTTTGTCGTTTTTATTTCGCTTCCGGTCATTCCGGCAATCTGCACCGTTAAGTGCATTGACGGTTGAAATTTTAAGGGTAAAATTTTCCGATTCTCAATAAGTATAGAGGGAGTTGCAAATTTTGTCACCACGCTCTTGTCAATTGAAAAAACCGAATAGGAGGTTGAGAGAGTCGCAAGACAGAAGTACGAAAATAACCTTACACAAACTTGTCCGTTAGAGTATTAACGGTGCAATTTGACGATGTGAACAAAAAGTTAGTGACTTTTTTTGCTTTTTCGAAAGCTAGTGACAAAAAATCGCCACTCCACGAGGTGCGGAAATTCGAACGGCCATAACTTTGCGTACCGGAAGGGTTTTGGGGCCCGGGACCAGGCTTTGGAACCGCGTGGAGGAGCTCTACGGCGTCCCAACCCGGGAACCCGGTTGGGGCCCTCGGCGAGGCCAGATTCGATCGTTTTCGCCCCGTTTATCACTTTTCTTATTTCGCTACAAGTAGGCTATGCGCGGGGTAGCACACGGGTACGATCATACCAGCACTAATGCACCGGATCCCATCAGAACTCCGAAGTTAAGCGTGCTTGGGCGAGAGTAGTACTAAGATGGGTGACCCCTTGGGAAGTCCTCGTGTTGTACCCCCTTCCCCTTTTATCTTTATTTTTTTCGTTCTTTTATTCATCGAGTGAATTATAAATTTCGTCATCAAGCTTTTTGCGAACTTCGGGTTTCGGTCACTAACTTCTCAAAACTAAAGAGACACCACTAACTTTGTCGTTTTTATTTCGCTTCCGGTCATTCCGGCAATCTGCACCGTTAAGTGCATTGACGGTTGAAATTTTAAGGGTAAAATTTTCCGATTCTCAATAAGTATAGAGGGAGTTGCAAATTTTGTCACCACGCTCTTGTCAATTGAAAAAACCGAATAGGAGGTTGAGAGAGTCGCAAGACAGAAGTACGAAAATAACCTTACACAAACTTGTCCGTTAGAGTATTAACGGTGCAATTTGACGATGTGAACAAAAAGTTAGTGACTTTTTTTTGCTTTTTCGAAAGCTAGTGACAAAAAATCGCCACTCCACGAGGTGCGGAAATTCGAACGGCCATAACTTTGCGTACCGGAAGGGTTTTGGGGCCCGGGACCAGGCTTTGGAACCGCGTGGAGGAGCTCTACGGCGTCCCAACCGGGGAACCCGGTTGGGGCCCTCGGCGAGGCCAGATTCGATCGTTTTCGTCCCGTTTATCACTTTTCTTATTTCGCTACAAGTAGGCTATGCGCGGGGTAGCACACGGGTACGATCATACCAGCACTAATGCACCGGATCCCATCAGAACTCCGAAATTAAGCGTGCTTGGGCGAGAGTAGTACTAAGATGGGTGACCCCTTGGGAAGTCCTCGTGTTGTACCCCCTTCCCCTTTTATCTTTATTTTTTTCGTTCTTTTATTCATCGAGTGAATTATAAATTTCGTCATCAAGCTTTTTGCGAACTTCGGGTTTCGGTCACTAACTTCTCAAAACTAAAGAGACACCACTAACTTTGTCGTTTTTATTTCGCTTCCGGTCATTCCGGCAATCTGCACCGTTAAGTGCATTGACGGTTGAAATTTTAAGGGTAAAATTTTCCGATTCTCAATAAGTATAGAGGGAGTTGCAAATTTTGTCACCACGCTCTTGTCAATTGAAAAAACCGAATAGGAGGTTGAGAGAGTCGCAAGACAGAAGTACGAAAATAACCTTACACAAACTTGTCCGTTAGAGTATTAACGGTGCAATTTGACGATGTGAACAAAAAGTTAGTGACTTTTTTTGCTTTTTCGAAAGCTAGTGACAAAAAATCGCCACTCCACGAGGTGCGGAAATTTCGAACGGCCATAACTTTGCGTACCGGAAGGGTTTTGGGGCCCGGGACCAGGCTTTGGAACCGCGTGGAGGAGCTCTACGGCGTCCCAACCCGGGAACCCGGTTGGGGCCCTCGGCGAGGCAAGATTCGATCGTTTTCGCCCCGTTTATCACTTTTCTTATTTCGCTACAAGTAGGCTATGCGCGGGGTAGCACACGGGTACGATCATACCAGCACTAATGCACCGGATCCCATCAGAACTCCGAAGTTAAGCGTGCTTGGGCGAGAGTAGTACTAAGATTGGTGACCCCTTGGGAAGTCCTCGTGTTGTACCCCCTTCCCCTTTTATCTTTATTTTTTTCGTTCTTTTATTCATCGAGTGAATTATAAATTTCGTCATCAACCTTTTTGCGAACTTCGGGTTTCGGTCACTAACTTCTCAAAACTAAAGAGACACCACTAACTTTGTCGTTTTTATTTCGCTTCCGGTCATTCCGGCAATCTGCACCGTTAAGTGCATTGACGGTTGAAATTTTAAGGGTAAAATTTTCCGATTCTCAATAAGTATAGAGGGAGTTGCAAATTTTGTCACCACGCTCTTGTCAATTGAAAAAACCGAATAGGAGGTTGAGAGAGTCGCAAGACAGAAGTACGAAAATAACCTTACACAAACTTGTCCGTTAGAGTATTAACGGTGCAATTTGACGATGTGAACAAAAAGTTAGTGACTTTTTTTGCTTTTTCGAAAGCTAGTGACAAAAAATCGCCACTCCACGAGGTGCGGAAATTCGAACGGCCATAACTTTGCGTACCGGAAGGGTTTTGGGGCCCGGGACTAGGCTTTGGAACCGCGTGGAGGAGCTCTACGGCGTCCCAACCCGGGAACCCGGTTGGGGCCCTCGGCGAGGCCAGATTCGATCGTTTTCGCCCCGTTTATCACTTTTCTTATTTCGCTACAAGTAGGCTATGCGCGGGGTAGCACACGGGTACGATCATACCAGCACTAATGCACCGGATCCCATCAGAACTCCGAAGTTAAGCGTGCTTGGGCGAGAGTAGTACTCAGATGGGTGACCCCTTGGGAAGTCCTCGTGTTGTACCCCCTTCCCCTTTTATCTTTATTTTTTTCGTTCTTTTATTCATCGAGTGAATTATAAATTTCGTCATCAAGCTTTTTGCGAACTTCGGGTTTCGGTCACTAACTTCTCAAAACTAAAGAGACACCACTAACTTTGTCGTTTTTATTTCGCTTCCGGTCATTCCGGCAATCTACACCGTTAAGTGCATTGACGGTTGAAATTTTAAGGGTAAAATTTTCCGATTCTCAATAAGTATAGAGGGAGTTGCAAATTTTGTCACCACGCTCTTGTCAATTGAAAAAACCGAATAGGAGGTTGAGAGAGTCGCAAGACAGAAGTACGAAAATAACCTTACACAAACTTGTCCGTTAGAGTATTAACGGTGCAATTTGACGATGTGAACAAAAAGTTAGTGACTTTTTTTGCTTTTTCGAAAGCTAGTGACAAAAAATCGCCACTCCACGAGGTGCGGAAATTTCGAACGGCCATAACTTTGCGTACCGGAAGGGTTTTGGGGCCCGGGACGAGGCTTTGGAACCGCGTGGAGGAGCTCTACGGCGTCCCAACCCGGGAACCCGGTTGGGGCCCTCGGCGAGGCAAGATTCGATCGTTTTCGCCCCGTTTATCACTTTTCTTATTTCGCTACAAGTAGGCTATGCGCGGGGTAGCACACGGGTACGATCATACCAGCACTAATGCACCGGATCCCATCAGAACTCCGAAGTTAAGCGTGCTTGGGCGAGAGTAGTACTAAGATTGGTGACCCCTTGGGAAGTCCTCGTGTTGTACCCCCTTCCCCTTTTATCTTTATTTTTTTCGTTCTTTTATTCATCGAGTGAATTATAAATTTCGTCATCAACCTTTTTGCGAACTTCGGGTTTCGGTCACTAACTTCTCAAAACTAAAGAGACACCACTAACTTTGTCGTTTTTATTTCGCTTCCGGTCATTCCGGCAATCTGCACCGTTAAGTGCATTGACGGTTGAAATTTTAAGGGTAAAATTTTCCGATTCTCAATAAGTATAGAGGGAGTTGCAAATTTTGTCACCACGCTCTTGTCAATTGAAAAAACCGAATAGGAGGTTGAGAGAGTCGCAAGACAGAAGTACGAAAATAACCTTACACAAACTTGTCCGTTAGAGTATTAACGGTGCAATTTGACGATGTGAACAAAAAGTTAGTGACTTTTTTTGCTTTTTCGAAAGCTAGTGACAAAAAATCGCCACTCCACGAGGTGCGGAAATTCGAACGGCCATAACTTTGCGTACCGGAAGGGTTTTGGGGCCCGGGACCAGGCTTTGGAACCGCGTGGAGGAGCTCTACGGCGTCCCAACCCGGGAACCCGGTTGGGGCCCTCGGCGAGGCCAGATTCGATCGTTTTCGCCCCGTTTATCACTTTTCTTATTTCGCTACAAGTAGGCTATGCGCGGGGTAGCACACGGGTACGATCATACCAGCACTAATGCACCGGATCCCATCAGAACTCCGAAGTTAAGCGTGCTTGGGCGAGAGTAGTACTAAGATGGGTGACCCCTTGGGAAGTCCTCGTGTTGTACCCCCTTCCCCTTTTATCTTTATTTTTTTCGTTCTTTTATTCATCGAGTGAATTATAAATTTCGTCATCAAGCTTTTTGCGAACTTCGGGTTTCGGTCACTAACTTCTCAAAACTAAAGAGACACCACTAACTTTGTCGTTTTTATTTCGCTTCCGGTCATTCCGGCAATCTGCACCGTTAAGTGCATTGACGGTTGAAATTTTAAGGGTAAAATTTTCCGATTCTCAATAAGTATAGAGGGAGTTGCAAATTTTGTCACCACGCTCTTGTCAATTGAAAAAACCGAATAGGAGGTTGAGAGAGTCGCAAGACAGAAGTACGAAAATAACCTTACACAAACTTGTCCGTTAGAGTATTAACGGTGCAATTTGACGATGTGAACAAAAAGTTAGTGACTTTTTTTTGCTTTTTCGAAAGCTAGTGACAAAAAATCGCCACTCCACGAGGTGCGGAAATTCGAACGGCCATAACTTTGCGTACCGGAAGGGTTTTGGGGCCCGGGACCAGGCTTTGGAACCGCGTGGAGGAGCTCTACGGCGTCCCAACCGGGGAACCCGGTTGGGGCCCTCGGCGAGGCCAGATTCGATCGTTTTCGTCCCGTTTATCACTTTTCTTATTTCGCTACAAGTAGGCTATGCGCGGGGTAGCACACGGGTACGATCATACCAGCACTAATGCACCGGATCCCATCAGAACTCCGAAATTAAGCGTGCTTGGGCGAGAGTAGTACTAAGATGGGTGACCCCTTGGGAAGTCCTCGTGTTGTACCCCCTTCCCCTTTTATCTTTATTTTTTTCGTTCTTTTATTCATCGAGTGAATTATAAATTTCGTCATCAAGCTTTTTGCGAACTTCGGGTTTCGGTCACTAACTTCTCAAAACTAAAGAGACACCACTAACTTTGTCGTTTTTATTTCCCTTCCGGTCATTCCGGCAATCTGCACCGTTAAGTGCATTGACGGTTGAAATTTTAAGGGTAAAATTTTCCGATTCTCAATAAGTATAGAGGGAGTTGCAAATTTTGTCACCACGCTCTTGTCAATTGAAAAAACCGAATAGGAGGTTGAGAGAGTCGCAAGACAGAAGTACGAAAATAACCTTACACAAACTTGTCCGTTAGAGTATTAACGGTGCAATTTGACGATGTGAACAAAAAGTTAGTGACTTTTTTTGCTTTTTCGAAAGCTAGTGACAAAAAATCGCCACTCCACGAGGTGCGGAAATTCGAACGGCCATAACTTTGCGTACCGGAAGGGTTTTGGGGCCCGGGACCAGGCTTTGGAACCGCGTGGAGGAGCTCAACGGCGTCCCAACCGGGGAACCCGGTTGGGGCCCTCGGCGAGGCCAGATTCGATCGTTTTCGCCCCGTTTATCACTTTTCTTATTTCGCTACAAGTAGGCTATGCGCGGGGTAGCACACGGGTACGATCATACCAGCACTAATGCACTGGATCCCATCAGAACTCCGAAGTTAAGCGTGCTTAGGCGAGAGTAGTACTAAGATGGGTGACCCCTTGGGAAGTACTCGTGTTGTACCCCCTTCCCCTTTTATCTTTATTTTTTTCGTTCTTTTATTTATCAAGCTTTTTGCGAACTTCGGGTTTCGGTCACTAACTTCTCAAAACTAAAGAGACACCACTAACTTTGTCGTTTTTATTTCGCTTCCGGTCATTCCGGCAATCTGCACCGTTAAGTGCATTGACGGTTGAAATTTTAAGGGTAAAATTTTCCGATTCTCAATAAGTATAGAGGGAGTTGCAAATTTTGTCACCACGCTCTTGTCAATTGAAAAAACCGAATAGGAGGTTGAGAGAGTCGCAAGACAGAAGTACGAAAATAACCTTACACAAACTTGTCCGTTAGAGTATTAACGGTGCAATTTGACGATGTGAACAAAAAGTTAGTGACTTTTTTTGCTTTTTCGAAAGCTAGTGACAAAAAATCGCCACTCCACGAGGTGCGGAAATTCGAACGGCCATAACTTTGCGTACCGGAAGGGTTTTGGGGCCCGGGACCAGGCTTTGGAACCGCGTGGAGGAGCTCTACGGCGTCCCAACCCGGGAACCCGGTTGGGGCCCTCGGCGAGGCCAGATTCGATCGTTTTCGCCCCGTTTATCACTTTTCTTATTTCGCTACAAGTAGGCTATGCGCGGGGTAGCACACGGGTACGATCATACCAACACTAATGCACCGGATCCCATCAGAACTCCGAAGTTAAGCGTGCTTGGGCGAGAGTAGTACTAAGATGGGTGACCCCTTGGGAAGTCCTCGTGTTGTACCCCCTTCCCCTTTTATCTTTATTTTTTTCGTTCTTTTATTCATCGAGTGAATTATAAATTTCGTCATCAAGCTTTTTGCGAACTTCGGGTTTCGGTCACTAACTTCTCAAAACTAAAGAGACACCACTAACTTTGTCGTTTTTATTTCGCTTCCGGTCATTCCGGCAATCTGCACCGTTAAGTGCATTGACGGTTGAAATTTTAAGGGTAAAATTTTCCGATTCTCAATAAGTATAGAGGGAGTTGCAAATTTTGTCACCACGCTCTTGTCAATTGAAAAAACCGAATAGGAGGTTGAGAGAGTCGCAAGACAGAAGTACGAAAATAACCTTACACAAACTTGTCCGTTAGAGTATTAACGGTGCAATTTGACGATGTGAACAAAAAGTTAGTGACTTTTTTTGCTTTTTCGAAAGCTAGTGACAAAAAATCGCCACTCCACGAGGTGCGGAAATTCGAACGGCCATAACTTTGCGTACCGGAAGGGTTTTGGGGCCCGGGACCAGGCTTTGGAACCGCGTGGAGGAGCTCTACGGCGTCCCAACCCGGGAACCCGGTTGGGGCCCTCGGCGAGGCCAGATTCGATCGTTTTCGCCCCGTTTATCACTTTTCTTATTTCGCTACAAGTAGGCTATGCGCGGGGTAGCACACGGGTACGATCATACCAACACTAATGCACCGGATCCCATCAGAACTCCGAAGTTAAGCGTGCTTGGGCGAGAGTAGTACTAAGATGGGTGACCCCTTGGGAAGTCCTCGTGTTGTACCCCCTTCCCCTTTTATCTTTATTTTTTTCGTTCTTTTATTCATCGAGTGAATTATAAATTTCGTCATCAAGCTTTTTGCGAACTTCGGGTTTCGGTCACTAACTTCTCAAAACTAAAGAGACACCACTAACTTTGTCGTTTTTATTTCGCTTCCGGTCATTCCGGCAATCTGCACCGTTAAGTGCATTGACGGTTGAAATTTTAAGGGTAAAATTTTCCGATTCTCAATAAGTATAGAGGGAGTTGCAAATTTTGTCACCACGCTCTTGTCAATTGAAAAAACCGAATAGGAGGTTGAGAGAGTCGCAAGACAGAAGTACGAAAATAACCTTACACAAACTTGTCCGTTAGAGTATTAACGGTGCAATTTGACGATGTGAACAAAAAGTTAGTGACTTTTTTTGCTTTTTCGAAAGCTAGTGACAAAAAATCGCCACTCCACGAGGTGCGGAAATTCGAACGGCCATAACTTTGCGTACCGGAAGGGTTTTGGGGCCCGGGACCAGGCTTTGGAACCGCGTGGAGGAGCTCTACGGCGTCCCAACCCGGGAACCCGGTTGGGGCCCTCGGCGAGGCCAGATTCGATCGTTTTCGCCCCGTTTATCACTTTTCTTATTTCGCTACAAGTAGGCTATGCGCGGGGTAACACACGGGTACGATCATACCAACACTAATGCACCGGATCCCATCAGAACTCCGAAGTTAAGCGTGCTTGGGCGAGAGTAGTACTAAGATGGGTGACCCCTTGGGAAGTCCTCGTGTTGTACCCCCTTCCCCTTTTATCTTTATTTTTTTCGTTCTTTTATTCATCGAGTGAATTATAAATTTCGTCATCAAGCTTTTTGCGAACTTCGGGTTTCGGTCACTAACTTCTCAAAACTAAAGAGACACCACTAACTTTGTCGTTTTTATTTCGCTTCCGGTCATTCCGGCAATCTGCACCGTTAAGTGCATTGACGGTTGAAATTTTAAGGGTAAAATTTTCCGATTCTCAATAAGTATAGAGGGAGTTGCAAATTTTGTCACCACGCTCTTGTCAATTGAAAAAACCGAATAGGAGGTTGAGAGAGTCGCAAGACAGAAGTACGAAAATAACCTTACACAAACTTGTCCGTTAGAGTATTAACGGTGCAATTTGACGATATGAACAAAAAGTTAGTGACTTTTTTTTGCTTTTTCGAAAGCTAGTGACAAAAAATCGCCACTCCACGAGGTGCGGAAATTCGAACGGCCATAACTTTGCGTACCGGAAGGGTTTTGGGGCCCGGGACCAGGCTTTGGAACCGCGTGGAGGAGCTCTACTGCGTCCCAACCCAGGAACCCGGTTGGGGCCCTCGGCGAGGCCAGATTCGATCGTTTTCGCGTTGTTTATCACTTTTCTTATTTCGCTACAAGTAGGCTATGCGCGGGGTAGCACACGGGTACGATCATACCAGCACTAATGCACCGGATCCCATCAGAACTCCGAAGTTAAGCGTGCTTGGGCGAGAGTAGTACTAAGATGGGTGACCCCTTGGGAAGTCCTCGTGTTGTACCCCCTTCCCCTTTTATCTTTATTTTTTTCGTTCTTTTATTCATCGAGTGAATTATAAATTTCGCAATCAAGCTTTTTGCGAACTTCGGGTTTCGGTCACTAACTTCTCAAAACTAAAGAGACACCACTAACTTTGTCGTTTTTATTTCGCTTCCGGTCATTCCGGCAATCTGCACCGTTAAGTGCATTGACGGTTGAAATTTTAAGGGTAAAATTTTCCGATTCTCAATAAGTATAGAGGGAGTTGCAAATTTTGTCACCACGCTCTTGTCAATTGAAAAAACCGAATAAGAGGTTGAGAGAGTCGCAAGACAGAAGTACGAAAATAACCTTACACAAACTTGTCCGTTAGAGTATTAACGGTGCAATTTGACGATGTGAACAAAAAGTTAGTGACTTTTTTTTGCTTTTTCGAAAGCTAGTGACAAAAAATCGCCACTCCACGAGGTGCGGAAATTCGAACGGCCATAACTTTGCGTACCGGAAGGGTTTTGGGGCCCGGGACCAGGCTTTGGAACCGCGTGGAGGAGCTCTACGGCGTCCCAACCGGGGAACCCGGTTGGGGCCCTCGGCGAGGCCAGATTCAATCGTTTTCGCCCCGTTTATCACTTTTCTTATTTCGCTACAAGTAGGCTATGCGCGGGGTAGCACACGGGTACGATCATACCAGCACTAATGCACCGGATCCCATCAGAACTCCGAAGTTAAGCGTGCTTGGGCGAGAGTAGTACTAAGATGGGTGACCCCTTGGGAAGTCCTCGTGTTGTACCCCCTTCCCCTTTTATCTTTATTTTTTTCGTTCTTTTATTCATCGAGTGAATTATAAATTTCGTCATCAAGCTTTTTGCGAACTTCGGGTTTCGGTCACTAACTTCTCAAAACTAAAGAGACACCACTAACTTTGTCGTTTTTATTTCGCTTCCGGTCATTCCGGCAATCTGCACCGTTAAGTGCATTGACGGTTGAAATTTTAAGGGTAAAATTTTCCGATTCTCAATAAGTGTAGAGGGAGTTGCAAATTTTGTCACCACGCTCTTGTCAATTGAAAAAACCGAATAGGAGGTTGAGAGAGTCGCAAGACAGAAGTACGAAAATAACCTTACACAAACTTGTCCGTTAGAGTATTAACGGTGCAATTTGACGATGTGAACAAAAAGTTAGTGACTTTTTTTGCTTTTTCGAAAGCTAGTGACAAAAAATCGCCACTCCACGAGGTGCGGAAATTCGAACGGCCATAACTTTGCGTACCGGAAGGGTTTTGGGGCCCGGGACCAGGCTTTGGAACCGCGTGGAGGAGCTCTACTGCGTCCCAACCCGGGAACCCGGTTGGGGCCCTCGGCGAGGCCAGATTCGATCGTTTTCGCCCCGTTTATCACTTTTCTTATTTCGCTACAAGTAGGCTATGCGCGGGGTAGCACACGGGTACGATCATACCAGCACTAATGCACCGGATCCCATCAGAACTCCGAAGTTAAGCGTGCTTGGGCGAGAGTAGTACTAAGATGGGTGACCCCTTGGGAAGTCCTCGTGTTGTACCCCCTTCCCCTTTTATCTATATTTTTTTCGTTCTTTTATTCATCGAGTGAATCATAAATTTCGCAATCAAGCTTTTTGCGAACTTCGGGTTTCGGTCACTAACTTCTCAAAACTAAAGAGACACCACTAACTTTGTCGTTTTTATTTCGCTTCCGGTCATTCCGGCAATCTGCACCGTTAAGTGCATTGACGGTTGAAATTTTAAGGGTAAAATTTTCCGATTCTCAATAAGTATAGAGGGAGTTGCAAATTTTGTCACCACGCTCTTGTCAATTGAAAAAACCGAATAAGAGGTTGAGAGAGTCGCAAGACAGAAGTACGAAAATAACCTTACACAAACTTGTCCGTTAGAGTATTAACGGTGCAATTTGACGATGTGAACAAAAAGTTAGTGACTTTTTTTTGCTTTTTCGAAAGCTAGTGACAAAAAATCGCCACTCCACGAGGTGCGGAAATTCGAACGGCCATAACTTTGCGTACCGGAAGGGTTTTGGGGCCCGGGACCAGGCTTTGGAACCGCGTGGAGGAGCTCTACGGCGTCCCAACAGGGGAACCCGGTTGGGGCCCTCGGCGAGGCCAGATTCGATCGTTTTCGCCCCGTTTATCACTTTTCTTATTTCGCTACAAGTAGGCTATGCGCGGGGTAGCACACGGGTACGATCATACCAGCACTAATGCACCGGATCCCATCAGAACTCCGAAGTTAAGCGTGCTTGGGCGAGAGTAGTACTAAGATGGGTGACCCCTTGGGAAGTCCTCGTGTTGTACCCCCTTCCCCTTTTATCTTTATTTTTTTCGTTCTTTTATTCATCGAGTGAATTATAAATTTCGTCATCAAGCTTTTTGCGAACTTCGGGTTTCGGTCACTAACTTCTCAAAACTAAAGAGACACCACTAACTTTGTCGTTTTTATTTCGCTTCCGGTCATTCCGGCAATCTGCACCGTTAAGTGCATTGACGGTTGAAATTTTAAGGGTAAAATTTTCCGATTCTCAATAAGTATAGAGGGAGTTGCAAATTTTGTCACCACGCTCTTGTCAATTGAAAAAACCGAATAGGAGGTTGAGAGAGTCGCAAGACAGAAGTACGAAAATAACCTTACACAAACTTGTCCGTTAGAGTATTAACGGTGCAATTTGACGATGTGAACAAAAAGTTAGTGACTTTTTTTGCTTTTTCGAAAGCTAGTGACAAAAAATCGCCACTCCACGAGGTGCGGAAATTTGAACGGCCATAACTTTGCGTACCGGAAGGGTTTTGGGGCCCGGGACTAGGCTTTGGAACCGCGTGGAGGAGCTCTACGGCGTCCCAACCCGGGAACCCGGTTGGGGCCCTCGGCGAGGCCAGATTCGATCTTTTTCGCCCCGTTTATCACTTTTCTTATTTCGCTACAAGTAGGCTATGCGCGGGGTAGCACACGGGTACGATCATACCAGCACTAATGCACCGGATCCCATCAGAACTCCGAAGTTAAGCGTGCTTGGGCGAGAGTAGTACTAAGATGGGTGACCCCTTGGGAAGTCCTCGTGTTGTACCCCCTTCCCCTTTTATCTTTATTTTTTTCGTTCTTTTATTCATCGAGTGAATTATAAATTTCGTCATCAAGCTTTTTGCGAACTTCGGGTTTCGGTCACTAACTTCTCAAAACTAAAGAGACACCACTAACTTTGTCGTTTTTATTTCGCTTCCGGTCATTCCGGCAATCTGCACCGTTAAGTGCATTGACGGTTGAAATTTTAAGGGTAAAATTTTCCGATTCTCAATAAGTATAGAGGGAGTTGCAAATTTTGTCACCACGCTCTTGTCAATTGAAAAAACCGAATAGGAGGTTGAGAGAGTCGCAAGACAGAAGTACGAAAATAACCTTACACAAACTTGTCCGTTAGAGTATTAACGGTGCAATTTGACGATGTGAACAAAAAGTTAGTGACTTTTTTTTGCTTTTTCGAAAGCTAGTGACAAAAAATCGCCACTCCACGAGGTGCGGAAATTCAAACGGCCATAACTTTGCGTACCGGAAGGGTTTTGGGGCCCGGGACCAGGCTTTGGAACCGCGTGGAGAAGCTCTACGGCGTCCCAACCGGGGAACCCGGTTGGGGCCCTCGGCGAGGCCAGATTCGATCGTTTTCGCCCCGTTTATCACTTTTCTTATTTCGCTACAAGTAGGCTATGCGCGGGGTAGCACACGGGTACGATCATACCAGCACTAATGCACCGGATCCCATCAGAACTCCGAAGTTAAGCGTGCTTGGGCGAGAGTAGTACTAAGATGGGTGACCCCTTGGGAAGTCCTCGTGTTGTACCCCCTTCCCCTTTTATCTTTATTTTTTTCGTTCTTTTATTCATCGAGTGAATTATAAATTTCGTCATCAAGCTTTTTGCGAACTTCGGGTTTCGGTCACTAACTTCTCAAAACTAAAGAGACACCACTAACTTTGTCGTTTTTATTTCGCTTCCGGTCATTCCGGCAATCTGCACCGTTAAGTGCATTGACGGTTGAAATTTTAAGGGTAAAATTTTCCGATTCTCAATAAGTATAGAGGGAGTTGCAAATTTTGTCACCACGCTCTTGTCAATTGAAAAAACCGAATAGGAGGTTGAGAGAGTCGCAAGACAGAAGTACGAAAATAACCTTACACAAACTTGTCCGTTAGAGTATTAACGGTGCAATTTGACGATGTGAACAAAAAGTTAGTGACTTTTTTTTGCTTTTTCGAAAGCTAGTGACAAAAAATCGCCACTCCACAAGGTGCGGAAATTCAAACGGCCATAACTTTGCGTACCGGAAGGGTTTTGGGGCCCGGGACCAGGCTTTGGAACCGCGTGGAGGAGCTCTACGGCGTCCCAACCGGGGAACCCGGTTGGGGCCCTCAGCGAGGCCAGATTCGATCGTTTTCGCCCCGTTTATCACTTTTCTTATTTCGCTACAAGTAGGCTATGCGCGGGGTAGCACACGGGTACGATCATACCAGCACTAATGCACCGGATCCCATCAGAACTCCGAAGTTAAGCGTGCTTGGGCGAGAGTAGTACTAAGATGGGTGACCCCTTGGGAAGTCCTCGTGTTGTACCCCCTTCCCCTTTTATCTTTATTTTTTTCGTTCTTTTATTCATCGAGTGAATTATAAATTTCGTCATCAAGCTTTTTGCGAACTTCGGGTTTCGGTCACTAACTTCTCAAAACTAAAGAGACACCACTAACTTTGTCGTTTTTATTTCGCTTCCGGTCATTCCGGCAATCTGCACCGTTAAGTGCATTGACGGTTGAAATTTTAAGGGTAAAATTTTCCGATTCTCAATAAGTATAGAGGGAGTTGCAAATTTTGTCACCACGCTCTTGTCAATTGAAAAAACCGAATAGGAGGTTGAGAGAGTCGCAAGACAGAAGTACGAAAATAACCTTACACAAACTTGTCCGTTAGAGTATTAACGGTGCAATTTGACGATGTGAACAAAAAGTTAGTGACTTTTTTTTGCTTTTTCGAAAGCTAGTGACAAAAAATCGCCACTCCACGAGGTGCGGAAATTCGAACGGCCATAACTTTGCGTACCGGAAGGGTTTTGGGGCCCGGGACCAGGCTTTGGAACCGCGTGGAGGAGCTCTACGGCGTCCCAACCGGGGAACCCGGTTGGGGCCCTCGGCGAGGCCAGATTCGATCGTTTTCGCCCCGTTTATCACTTTTCTTATTTCGCTACAAGTAGGCTATGCGCGGGGTAGCACACGGGTACGATCATACCAGCACTAATGCACCGGATCCCATCAGAACTCCGAAGTTAAGCGTGCTTGGGCGAGAGTAGTACTAAGATGGGTGACCCCTTGGGAAGTCCTCGTGTTGTACCCCCTTCCCCTTTTATCTTTATTTTTTTCGTTCTTTTATTCATCGAGTGAATTATAAATTTCGTCATCAAGCTTTTTGCGAACTTCGGGTTTCGGTCACTAACTTCTCAAAACTAAAGAGACACCACTAACTTTGTCGTTTTTATTTCGCTTCCGGTCATTCCGGCAATCTGCACCGTTAAGTGCATTGACGGTTGAAATTTTAAGGGTAAAATTTTCCGATTCTCAATAAGTATAGAGGGAGTTGCAAATTTTGTGACCACGCTCTTGTCAATTGAAAAAACCGAATAGGAGGTTGAGAGAGTCGCAAGACAGAAGTACGAAAATAACCTTACACAAACTTGTCCGTTAGAGTATTAACGGTGCAATTTGACGATGTGAACAAAAAGTTAGTGACTTTTTTTTGCTTTTTCGAAAGCTAGTGACAAAAAATCGCCACTCCACAAGGTGCGGAAATTCAAACGGCCATAACTTTGCGTACCGGAAGGGTTTTGGGGCCCGGGACCAGGCTTTGGAACCGCGTGGAGGAGCTCTACGGCGTCCCAACCGGGGAACCCGGTTGGGGCCCTCGGCGAGGCCAGATTCGATCGTTTTCGCCCCATTTATCACTTTTCTTATTTCGCTACAAGTAGGCTATGCGCGGGGTAGCACACGGGTACGATCATACCAGCACTAATGCACCGGATCCCATCAGAACTCCGAAGTTAAGCGTGCTTGGGCGAGAGTAGTACTAAGATGGGTGACCCCTTGGGAAGTCCTCGTGTTGTACCCCCTTCCCCTTTTATCTTTATTTTTTTCGTTCTTTTATTCATCGAGTGAATTATAAATTTCGTCATCAAGCTTTTTGCGAACTTCGGGTTTCGGTCACTAACTTCTCAAAACTAAAGAGACACCACTAACTTTGTCGTTTTTATTTCGCTTCCGGTCATTCCGGCAATCTGCACCGTTAAGTGCATTGACGGTTGAAATTTTAAGGGTAAAATTTTCCGATTCTCAATAAGTATAGAGGGAGTTGCAAATTTTGTCACCACGCTCTTGTCAATTGAAAAAACCGAATAGGAGGTTGAGAGAGTCGCAAGACAGAAGTACGAAAATAACCTTACACAAACTTGTCCGTTAGAGTATTAACGGTGCAATTTGACGATGTGAACAAAAAGTTAGTGACTTTTTTTTGCTTTTTCGAAAGCTAGTGACAAAAAATCGCCACTCCACGAGGTGCGGAAATTCGAACGGCCATAACTTTGCGTACCGGAAGGGTTTTGGGGCCCGGGACCAGGCTTTGGAACCGCGTGGAGGAGCTCTACGGCGTCCCAACCGGGGAACCCGGTTGGGGCCCTCGGCGAGGCCAGATTCGATCGTTTTCGCCCCGTTTATCACTTTTCTTATTTCGCTACAAGTAGGCTATGCGCGGGGTAGCACACGGGTACGATCATACCAGCACTAATGCACCGGATCCCATCAGAACTCCGAAGTTAAGCGTGCTTGGGCGAGAGTAGTACTAAGATGGGTGACCCCTTGGGAAGTCCTCGTGTTGTACCCCCTTCCCCTTTTATCTTTATTTTTTTCGTTCTTTTATTCATCGAGTGAATTATAAATTTCGTCATCAAGCTTTTTGCGAACTTCGGGTTTCGGTCACTAACTTCTCAAAACTAAAGAGACACCACTAACTTTGTCGTTTTTATTTCGCTTCCGGTCATTCCGGCAATCTGCACCGTTAAGTGCATTGACGGTTGAAATTTTAAGGGTAAAATTTTCCGATTCTCAATAAGTATAGAGGGAGTTGCAAATTTTGTCACCACGCTCTTGTCAATTGAAAAAACCGAATAGGAGGTTGAGAGAGTCGCAAGACAGAAGTACGAAAATAACCTTACACAAACTTGTCCGTTAGAGTATTAACGGTGCAATTTGACGATGTGAACAAAAAGTTAGTGACTTTTTTTTGCTTTTTCGAAAGCTAGTGACAAAAAATCGCCACTCCACGAGGTGCGGAAATTCGAACGGCCATAACTTTGCGTACCGGAAGGGTTTTGGGGCCCGGGACCAGGCTTTGGAACCGCGTGGAGGAGCTCTACGGCGTCCCAACCGGGGAACCCGGTTGGGGCCCTCGGCGAGGCCAGATTCGATCGTTTTCGCCCCGTTTATCACTTTTCTTATTTCGCTACAAGTAGGCTATGCGCGGGGTAGCACACGGGTACGATCATACCAGCACTAATGCACCGGATCCCATCAGAACTCCGAAGTTAAGCGTGCTTGGGCGAGAGTAGTACTAAGATGGGTGACCCCTTGGGAAGTCCTCGTGTTGTACCCCCTTCCCCTTTTATCTTTATTTTTTTCGTTCTTTTATTCATCGAGTGAATTATAAATTTCGTCATCAAGCTTTTTGCGAACTTCGGGTTTCGGTCACTAACTTCTCAAAACTAAAGAGACACCACTAACTTTGTCGTTTTTATTTCGCTTCCGGTCATTCCGGCAATCTGCACCGTTAAGTGCATTGACGGTTGAAATTTTAAGGGTAAAATTTTCCGATTCTCAATAAGTATAGAGGGAGTTGCAAATTTTGTGACCACGCTCTTGTCAATTGAAAAAACCGAATAGGAGGTTGAGAGAGTCGCAAGACAGAAGTACGAAAATAACCTTACACAAACTTGTCCGTTAGAGTATTAACGGTGCAATTTGACGATGTGAACAAAAAGTTAGTGACTTTTTTTTGCTTTTTCGAAAGCTAGTGACAAAAAATCGCCACTCCACAAGGTGCGGAAATTCAAACGGCCATAACTTTGCGTACCGGAAGGGTTTTGGGGCCCGGGACCAGGCTTTGGAACCGCGTGGAGGAGCTCTACGGCGTCCCAACCGGGGAACCCGGTTGGGGCCCTCGGCGAGGCCAGATTCGATCGTTTTCGCCCCGTTTATCACTTTTCTTATTTCGCTACAAGTAGGCTATGCGCGGGGTAGCACACGGGTACGATCATACCAGCACTAATGCACCGGATCCCATCAGAACTCCGAAGTTAAGCGTGCTTGGGCGAGAGTAGTACTAAGATGGGTGACCCCTTGGGAAGTCCTCGTGTTGTACCCCCTTCCCCTTTTATCTTTATTTTTTTCGTTCTTTTATTCATCGAGTGAATTATAAATTTCGTCATCAAGCTTTTTGCGAACTTCGGGTTTCGGTCACTAACTTCTCAAAACTAAAGAGACACCACTAACTTTGTCGTTTTTATT
This sequence comes from Knoxia roxburghii, assembly GCA_030378225.1. NCBI lineage: Eukaryota > Viridiplantae > Streptophyta > Magnoliopsida > Gentianales > Rubiaceae > Knoxia > Knoxia roxburghii. The sequence continues at coordinate 33,183,910 of CM059415.1, read as the reverse complement.
TCGCTTCCGGTCATTCCGGCAATCTGCACCGTTAAGTGCATTGACGGTTGAAATTTTAAGGGTAAAATTTTCCGATTCTCAATAAGTATAGAGGGAGTTGCAAATTTTGTCACCACGCTCTTGTCAATTGAAAAAACCGAATAGGAGGTTGAGAGAGTCGCAAGACAGAAGTACGAAAATAACCTTACACAAACTTGTCCGTTAGAGTATTAACGGTGCAATTTGACGATGTGAACAAAAAGTTAGTGACTTTTTTTTGCTTTTTCGAAAGCTAGTGACAAAAAATCGCCACTCCACGAGGTGCGGAAATTCGAACGGCCATAACTTTGCGTACCGGAAGGGTTTTGGGGCCCGGGACCAGGCTTTGGAACCGCGTGGAGGAGCTCTACGGCGTCCCAACCGGGGAACCCGGTTGGGGCCCTCGGCGAGGCCAGATTCGATCGTTTTCGCCCCGTTTATCACTTTTCTTATTTCGCTACAAGTAGGCTATGCGCGGGGTAGCACACGGGTACGATCATACCAGCACTAATGCACCGGATCCCATCAGAACTCCGAAGTTAAGCGTGCTTGGGCGAGAGTAGTACTAAGATGGGTGACCCCTTGGGAAGTCCTCGTGTTGTACCCCCTTCCCCTTTTATCTTTATTTTTTTCGTTCTTTTATTCATCGAGTGAATTATAAATTTCGTCATCAAGCTTTTTGCGAACTTCGGGTTTCGGTCACTAACTTCTCAAAACTAAAGAGACACCACTAACTTTGTCGTTTTTATTTCGCTTCCGGTCATTCCGGCAATCTGCACCGTTAAGTGCATTGACGGTTGAAATTTTAAGGGTAAAATTTTCCGATTCTCAATAAGTATAGAGGGAGTTGCAAATTTTGTCACCACGCTCTTGTCAATTGAAAAAACCGAATAGGAGGTTGAGAGAGTCGCAAGACAGAAGTACGAAAATAACCTTACACAAACTTGTCCGTTAGAGTATTAACGGTGCAATTTGACGATGTGAACAAAAAGTTAGTGACTTTTTTTTGCTTTTTCGAAAGCTAGTGACAAAAAATCGCCACTCCACAAGGTGCGGAAATTCAAACGGCCATAACTTTGCGTACCGGAAGGGTTTTGGGGCCCGGGACCAGGCTTTGGAACCGCGTGGAGGAGCTCTACGGCGTCCCAACCGGGGAACCCGGTTGGGGCCCTCGGCGAGGCCAGATTCGATCGTTTTCGCCCCGTTTATCACTTTTCTTATTTCGCTACAAGTAGGCTATGCGCGGGGTAGCACACGGGTACGATCATACCAGCACTAATGCACCGGATCCCATCAGAACTCCGAAGTTAAGCGTGCTTGGGCGAGAGTAGTACTAAGATGGGTGACCCCTTGGGAAGTCCTCGTGTTGTACCCCCTTCCCCTTTTATCTTTATTTTTTTCGTTCTTTTATTCATCGAGTGAATTATAAATTTCGTCATCAAGCTTTTTGCGAACTTCGGGTTTCGGTCACTAACTTCTCAAAACTAAAGAGACACCACTAACTTTGTCGTTTTTATTTCGCTTCCGGTCATTCCGGCAATCTGCACCGTTAAGTGCATTGACGGTTGAAATTTTAAGGGTAAAATTTTCCGATTCTCAATAAGTATAGAGGGAGTTGCAAATTTTGTGACCACGCTCTTGTCAATTGAAAAAACCGAATAGGAGGTTGAGAGAGTCGCAAGACAGAAGTACGAAAATAACCTTACACAAACTTGTCCGTTAGAGTATTAACGGTGCAATTTGACGATGTGAACAAAAAGTTAGTGACTTTTTTTTGCTTTTTCGAAAGCTAGTGACAAAAAATCGCCACTCCACAAGGTGCGGAAATTCGAACGGCCATAACTTTGCGTACCGGAAGGGTTTTGGGGCCCGGGACCAGGCTTTGGAACCGCGTGGAGGAGCTCTACGGCGTCCCAACCGGGGAACCCGGTTGGGGCCCTCGGCGAGGCCAGATTCGATCGTTTTCGCCCCGTTTATCACTTTTCTTATTTCGCTACAAGTAGGCTATGCGCGGGGTAGCACACGGGTACGATCATACCAGCACTAATGCACCGGATCCCATCAGAACTCCGAAGTTAAGCGTGCTTGGGCGAGAGTAGTACTAAGATGGGTGACCCCTTGGGAAGTCCTCGTGTTGTACCCCCTTCCCCTTTTATCTTTATTTTTTTCGTTCTTTTATTCATCGAGTGAATTATAAATTTCGTCATCAAGCTTTTTGCGAACTTCGGGTTTCGGTCACTAACTTCTCAAAACTAAAGAGACACCACTAACTTTGTCGTTTTTATTTCGCTTCCGGTCATTCCGGCAATCTGCACCGTTAAGTGCATTGACGGTTGAAATTTTAAGGGTAAAATTTTCCGATTCTCAATAAGTATAGAGGGAGTTGCAAATTTTGTCACCACGCTCTTGTCAATTGAAAAAACCGAATAGGAGGTTGAGAGAGTCGCAAGACAGAAGTACGAAAATAACCTTACACAAACTTGTCCGTTAGAGTATTAACGGTGCAATTTGACGATGTGAACAAAAAGTTAGTGACTTTTTTTGCTTTTTCGAAAGCTAGTGACAAAAAATCGCCACTCCACGAGGTGCGGAAATTCGAACGGCCATAACTTTGCGTACCGGAAGGGTTTTGGGGCCCGGGACCAGGCTTTGGAACCGCGTGGAGGAGCTCTACGGCGTCCCAACCGGGGAACCCGGTTGGGGCCCTCGGCGAGGCCAGATTCGATCGTTTTCGCCCCGTTTATCACTTTTCTTATTTCGCTACAAGTAGGCTATGCGCGGGGTAGCACACGGGTACGATCATACCAGCACTAATGCACCGGATCCCATCAGAACTCCGAAGTTAAGCGTGCTTGGGCGAGAGTAGTACTAAGATGGGTGACCCCTTGGGAAGTCCTCGTGTTGTACCCCCTTCCCCTTTTATCTTTATTTTTTTCGTTCTTTTATTCATCGAGTGAATTATAAATTTCGTCATCAAGGTTTTTGCGAACTTCGGGTTTCGGTCACTAACTTCTCAAAACTAAAGAGACACCACTAACTTTGTCGTTTTTATTTCACTTCCGGTCATTCCGGCAATCTGCACCGTTAAGTGCATTGACGGTTGAAATTTTAAGGGTAAAATTTTCCGATTCTCAATAAGTATAGAGGGAGTTGCAAATTTTGTCACCACGCTCTTGTCAATTGAAAAAACCGAATAGGAGGTTGAGAGAGTCGCAAGACAGAAGTACGAAAATAACCTTACACAAACTTGTCCGTTAGAGTATTAACGGTGCAATTTGACGATGTGAACAAAAAGTTAGTGACTTTTTTTGCTTTTTCGAAAGCTAGTGACAAAAAATCGCCACTCCACGAGGTGCGGAAATTCGAACGGCCATAACTTTGCGTACCGGAAGGGTTTTGGGGCCCGGGACCAGGCTTTGGAACCGCGTGGAGGAGCTCTACGGCGTCCCAACCGGGGAACCCGGTTGGGGCCCTCGGCGAGGCCAGATTCGATCGTTTTCGCCCCGTTTATCACTTTTCTTATTTCGCTACAAGTAGGCTATGCGCGGGGTAGCACACGGGTACGATCATTCCAGCACTAATGCACCGGATCCCATCAGAACTCCGAAGTTAAGCGTGCTTGGGCGAGAGTAGTACTAAGATGGGTGACCCCTTGGGAAGTCCTCGTGTTGTACCCCCTTCCCCTTTTATCTTTATTTTTTTCGTTCTTTTATTCATCGAGTGAATTATAAATTTCGTCATCAAGCTTTTTGCGAACTTCGGGTTTCGGTCACAAACTTCTCAAAACTAAAGAGACACCACTAACTTTGTCGTTTTTATTTCGCTTCCGGTCATTCCGGCAATCTGCACCGTTAAGTGCATTGACGGTTGAAATTTTAAGGGTAAAATTTTCCGATTCTCAATAAGTATAGAGGGAGTTGCAAATTTTGTCACCACGCTCTTGTCAATTGAAAAAACCGAATAGGAGGTTGAGAGAGTCGCAAGACAGAAGTACGAAAATAACCTTACACAAACTTGTCCGTTAGAGTATTCACGGTGCAATTTGACGATGTGAACAAAAAGTTAGTGACTTTTTTTTGCTTTTTCGAAAGCTAGTGACAAAAAATCGCCACTCCACGAGGTGCGGAAATTCGAACGGCCATAACTTTGCGTACCGGAAGGGTTTTGGGGCCCGGGACCAGGCTTTGGAACCGCGTGGAGGAGCTCTACGGCGTCCCAACCGGGGAACCCGGTTGGGGCCCTCGGCGAGGCCAGATTCGATCGTTTTCGCCCCGTTTATCACTTTTCTTATTTCGCTACAAGTAGGCTATGCGCGGGGTAGCACACGGGTACGATCATACCAGCACTAATGCACCGGATCCCGGCAATCTGCACCGTTAAGTGCATTGACGGTTGAAATTTTAAGGGTAAAATTTTCCGATTCTCAATAAGTATAGAGGGAGTTGCAAATTTTGTCACCACGCTCTTGTCAATTGAAAAAACCGAATAGGAGGTTGAGAGAGTCGCAAGACAGAAGTACGAAAATAACCTTACACAAACTTGTCCGTTAGAGTATTCACGGTGCAATTTGACGATGTGAACAAAAAGTTAGTGACTTTTTTTTGCTTTTTCGAAAGCTAGTGACAAAAAATCGCCACTCCACGAGGTGCGGAAATTCGAACGGCCATAACTTTGCGTACCGGAAGGGTTTTGGGGCCCGGGACCAGGCTTTGGAACAGCGTGGAGGAGCTCTACGGCGTCCCAACCGGGGAACCCGGTTGGGGCCCTCGGCGAGGCCAGATTCGATCGTTTTCGCCCCGTTTATCACTTTTCTTATTTCGCTACAAGTAGGCTATGCGCGGGGTAGCACACGGGTACGATCATACCAGCACTAATGCACCGGATCCCATCAGAACTCCGAAGTTAAGCGTGCTTGGGCGAGAGTAGTACTAAGATGGGTGACCCCTTGGGAAGTCCTCGTGTTGTACCCCCTTCCCCTTTTATCTTTATTTTTTTCGTTCTTTTATTCATCGAGTGAATTATAAATTTCGTCATCAAGCTTTTTGCGAACTTCGGGTTTCGGTCACAAACTTCTCAAAACTAAAGAGACACCACTAACTTTGTCGTTTTTATTTCGCTTCCGGTCATTCCGGCAATCTGCACCGTTAAGTGCATTGACGGTTGAAATTTTAAGGGTAAAATTTTCCGATTCTCAATAAGTATAGAGGGAGTTGCAAATTTTGTCACCACGCTCTTGTCAATTGAAAAAACCGAATAGGAGGTTGAGAGAGTCGCAAGACAGAAGTACGAAAATAACCTTACACAAACTTGTCCGTTAGAGTATTCACGGTGCAATTTGACGATGTGAACAAAAAGTTAGTGACTTTTTTTTGCTTTTTCGAAAGCTAGTGACAAAAAATCGCCACTCCACGAGGTGCGGAAATTCGAACGGCCATAACTTTGCGTACCGGAAGGGTTTTGGGGCCCGGGACCAGGCTTTGGAACCGCGTGGAGGAGCTCTACGGCGTCCCAATCGGGGAACCCGGTTGGGGCCCTCGGCGAGGCCAGATTCGATCGTTTTCGTCCCGTTTATCACTTTTCTTATTTCGCTACAAGTAGGCTATGCGCGGGGTAGCACACGGGTACGATCATACCAGCACTAATGCACCGGATCTCATCAGAACTCCGAAGTTAAGCGTGCTTGGGCGAGAGTAGTACTAAGATGGGTGACCCCTTGGGAAGTCCTCGTGTTGTACCCCCTTCCCCTTTTATCTTTATTTTTTTCGTTCTTTTATTCATCGAGTGAATTATAAATTTCGTCATCAAGCTTTTTGCGAACTTCGGGTTTCGGTCACTAACTTCTCAAAACTAAAGAGACACCACTAACTTTGTCGTTTTTATTTCGCTTCCGGTCATTCCGGCAATCTGCACCGTTAAGTGCATTGACGGTTGAAATTTTAAGGGTAAAATTTTCCGATTCTCAATAAGTATAGAGGGAGTTGCAAATTTTGTCACCACGCTCTTGTCAATTGAAAAAACCGAATAGGAGGTTGAGAGAGTCGCAAGACAGAAGTACGAAAATAACCTTACACAAACTTGTCCGTTAGAGTATTAACGGTGCAATTTGACGATGTGAACAAAAAGTTAGTGACTTTTTTTTGCTTTTTCGAAAGCTAGTGACAAAAAATCGCCACTCCACGAGGTGCGGAAATTCGAACGGCCATAACTTTGTGTACCGGAAGGGTTTTGGGGCCCGGGACCAGGCTTTGGAACCGCGTGGAGGAGCTCTACGGCGTCCCAACCGGGGAACCCGGTTGGGGCCCTCGGCGAGGCCAGATTCGATCGTTTTCGCCCCGTTTATCACTTTTCTTATTTCGCTACAAGTAGGCTATGCGCGGGGTAGCACACGGGTACGATCATACCAGCACTAATGCACCGGATCCCATCAGAACTCCGAAGTTAAGCGTGCTTGGGCGAGAGTAGTACTAAGATGGGTGACCCCTTGGGAAGTCCTCGTGTTGTACCCCCTTCCCCTTTTATCTTTATTTTTTTCGTTCTTTTATTCATCGAGTGAATTATAAATTTCGTCATCAAGCTTTTTGCGAACTTCGGGTTTCGGTCACTAACTTCTCAAAACTAAAGAGACACCACTAACTTTGTCGTTTTTATTTCGCTTCCGGTCATTCCGGCAATCTGCACCGTTAAGTGCATTGACGGTTGAAATTTTAAGATTAAAATTTTCCGATTCTCAATAAGTATAGAGGGAGTTGCAAATTTTGTCACCACGCTCTTGTCAATTGAAAAAACCGAATAGGAGGTTGAGAGAGTCGCAAGACAGAAGTACGAAAATAACCTTACACAAACTTGTCCGTTAGAGTATTAACGGTGCAATTTGACGATGTGAATAAAAAGTTAGTGACTTTTTTTGCTTTTTCGAAAGCTAGTGACAAAAAATCGCCACTCCACGAGGTGCGGAAATTCGAACGGCCATAACTTTGCGTACCGGAAGGGTTTTGGGGCCCGGGACCAGGCTTTGGAACCGCGTGGAGGAGCTCTACGGCGTCCCAACCCGGGAACCCGGTTGGGGCCCTCGACGAGGCCAGATTCGATCGTTTTCGCCCCGTTTATCACTTTTCTTATTTCGCTACAAGTAGGCTATGCGCGGGGTAGCACACGGGTACGATCATTCCAGCACTAATGCACCGGATCCCATCAGAACTCCGAAGTTAAGCGTGCTTGGGCGAGAGTAGTACTAAGATGGGTGACCCCTTGGGAAGTCCTCGTGTTGTACCCCCTTCCCCTTTTATCTTTATTTTTTTCGTTCTTTTATTCATCGAGTGAATTATAAATTTCGTCATCAAGCTTTTTGCGAACTTCGGGTTTCGGTCACTAACTTCTCAAAACTAAAGAGACACCACTAACTTTGTCGTTTTTATTTCGCTTCCGGTCATTCCGGCAATCTGCACCGTTAAGTGCATTGACGGTTGAAATTTTAAGGGTAAAATTTTCCGATTCTCAATAAGTATAGAGGGAGTTGCAAATTTTGTGACCACGCTCTTGTCAATTGAAAAAACCGAATAGGAGGTTGAGAGAGTCGCAAGACAGAAGTACGAAAATAACCTTACACAAACTTGTCCGTTAGAGTATTAACGGTGCAATTTGACGATGTGAACAAAAAGTTAGTGACTTTTTTTTGCTTTTTCGAAAGCTAGTGACAAAAAATCGCCACTCCACGAGGTGCGGAAATTCGAACGGCCATAACTTTGCGTACCGGAAGGGTTTTGGGGCCCGGGACCAGGCTTTGGAACCGCGTGGAGGAGCTCTACGGCGTCCCAACCGGGGAACCCGGTTGGGGCCCTCGGCGAGGCCAGATTCGATCGTTTTCGCCCCGTTTATCACTTTTCTTATTTCGCTACAAGTAGGCTATGCGCGGGGTAGCACACGGGTACGATCATACCAGCACTAATGCACCGGATCCCATCAGAACTCCGAAGTTAAGCGTGCTTGGGCGAGAGTAGTACTAAGATGGGTGACCCCTTGGGAAGTCCTCGTGTTGTACCCCCTTCCCCTTTTATCTTTATTTTTTTCGTTCTTTTATTCATCGAGTGAATTATAAATTTCGTCATCAAGCTTTTTGCGAACTTCGGGTTTCGGTCACTAACTTCTCAAAACTAAAGAGACACCACTAACTTTGTCGTTTTTATTTCGCTTCCGGTCATTCCGGCAATCTGCACCGTTAAGTGCATTGACGGTTGAAATTTTAAGGGTAAAATTTTCCGATTCTCAATAAGTATAGAGGGAGTTGCAAATTTTGTGACCACGCTCTTGTCAATTGAAAAAACCGAATAGGAGGTTGAGAGAGTCGCAAGACAGAAGTACGAAAATAACCTTACACAAACTTGTCCGTTAGAGTATTAACGGTGCAATTTGACGATGTGAACAAAAAGTTAGTGACTTTTTTTTGCTTTTTCGAAAGCTAGTGACAAAAAATCGCCACTCCACAAGGTGCGGAAATTCAAACGGCCATAACTTTGCGTACCGGAAGGGTTTTGGGGCCCGGGACCAGGCTTTGGAACCGCGTGGAGGAGCTCTACGGCGTCCCAACCGGGGAACCCGGTTGGGGCCCTCGGCGAGGCCAGATTCGATCGTTTTCGCCCCGTTTATCACTTTTCTTATTTCGCTACAAGTAGGCTATGCGCGGGGTAGCACACGGGTACGATCATACCAGCACTAATGCACCGGATCCCATCAGAACTCCGAAGTTAAGCGTGCTTGGGCGAGAGTAGTACTAAGATGGGTGACCCCTTGGGAAGTCCTCGTGTTGTACCCCCTTCCCCTTTTATCTTTATTTTTTTCGTTCTTTTATTCATCGAGTGAATTATAAATTTCGTCATCAAGCTTTTTGCGAACTTCGGGTTTCGGTCACTAACTTCTCAAAACTAAAGAGACACCACTAACTTTGTCGTTTTTATTTCGCTTCCGGTCATTCCGGCAATCTGCACCGTTAAGTGCATTGACGGTTGAAATTTTAAGGGTAAAATTTTCCGATTCTCAATAAGTATAGAGGGAGTTGCAAATTTTGTCACCACGCTCTTGTCAATTGAAAAAACCGAATAAGAGGTTGAGAGAGTCGCAAGACAGAAGTACGAAAATAACCTTACACAAACTTGTCCGTTAGAGTATTAACGGTGCAATTTGACGATGTGAACAAAAAGTTAGTGACTTTTTTTTGCTTCTTCGAAAGCTAGTGACAAAAAATCGCCACTCCACGAGGTGCGGAAATTCGAACGGCCATAACTTTGCGTACCGGAAGGGTTTTGGGGCCCGGGACCAGGCTTTGGAACCGCGTGGAGGAGCTCTACGGCGTCCCAACCGGGGAACCCGGTTGGGGCCCTCGGCGAGGCCAGATTCGATCGTTTTCGCCCCGTTTATCACTTTTCTTATTTCGCTACAAGTAGGCTATGCGCGGGGTAGCACACGGGTACGACCATACCAGCACTAATGCACCGGATCCCATCAGAACTCCGAAGTTAAGCGTGCTTGGGCGAGAGTAGTACTAAGATGGGTGACCCCTTGGGAAGTCCTCGTGTTGTACCCCCTTCCCCTTTTATCTTTATTTTTTTCGTTCTTTTATTCATCGAGTGAATTATAAATTTCGCAATCAAGCTTTTTGCGAACTTCGGGTTTCGGTCACTAACTTCTCAAAACTAAAGAGACACCACTAACTTTGTCGTTTTTATTTCGCTTCCGGTCATTCCGGCAATCTGCACCGTTAAGTGCATTGACGGTTGAAATTTTAAGGGTAAAATTTTCCGATTCTCAATAAGTATAGAGGGAGTTGCAAATTTTGTCACCACGCTCTTGTCAATTGAAAAAACCGAATAAGAGGTTGAGAGAGTCGCAAGACAGAAGTACGAAAATAACCTTACACAAACTTGTCCGTTAGAGTATTAACGGTGCAATTTGACGATGTGAACAAAAAGTTAGTGACTTTTTTTTGCTTCTTCGAAAGCTAGTGACAAAAAATCGCCACTCCACGAGGTGCGGAAATTCGAACGGCCATAACTTTGCGTACCGGAAGGGTTTTGGGGCCCGGGACCAGGCTTTGGAACCGCGTGGAGGAGCTCTACGGCGTCCCAACCGGGGAACCCGGTTGGGGCCCTCGGCGAGGCCAGATTCGATCGTTTTCGCCCCGTTTATCACTTTTCTTATTTCGCTACAAGTAGGCTATGCGCGGGGTAGCACACGGGTACGATCATACCAGCACTAATGCACCGGATCCCATCAGAACTCCGAAGTTAAGCGTGCTTGGGCGAGAGTAGTACTAAGATGGGTGACCCCTTGGGAAGTCCTCGTGTTGTACCCCTTTCCCCTTTTATCTTTATTTTTTTCGTTCTTTTATTCATCGAGTGAATTATAAATTTCGTCATCAAGCTTTTTGCGAACTTCGGGTTTCGGTCACTAACTTCTCAAAACTAAAGAGACACCACTAACTTTGTCGTTTTTATTTCGCTTCCGGTCATTCCGGCAATCTGCACCGTTAAGTGCATTGACGGTTGAAATTTTAAGATTAAAATTTTCCGATTCTCAATAAGTATAGAGGGAGTTGCAAATTTTGTCACCACGCTCTTGTCAATTGAAAAAACCGAATAGGAGGTTGAGAGAGTCGCAAGACAGAAGTACGAAAATAACCTTACACAAACTTGTCCGTTAGAGTATTAACGGTGCAATTTGACGATGTGAACAAAAAGTTAGTGACTTTTTTTGCTTTTTCGAAAGCTAGTGACAAAAAATCGCCACTCCACGAGGTGCGGAAATTCGAACGGCCATAACTTTGCGTACCGGAAGGGTTTTGGGGCCCGGGACCAGGCTTTGGAACCGCGTGGAGGAGCTCTACTGCGTCCCAACCCGGGAACCCGGTTGGGGCCCTCGGCGAGGCCAGATTCGATCGTTTTCGCCCCGTTTATCACTTTTCTTATTTCGCTACAAGTAGGCTATGCGCGGGGTAGCACACGGGTACGATCATACCAGCACTAATGCACCGGATCCCATCAGAACTCCGAAGTTAAGCGTGCTTGGGCGAGAGTAGTACTAAGATGGGTGACCCCTTGGGAAGTCCTCTTGTTGTACCCCCTTCCCCTTTTATCTTTATTTTTTTCGTTCTTTTATTCATCGAGTGAATTATAAATTTCGCCATCAAGCTTTTTGCGAACTTCGGGTTTCGGTCACTAACTTCTCAAAACTAAAGAGACACCACTAACTTTGTCGTTTTTATTTCGCTTCCGGTCATTCCGGCAATCTGCACCGTTAAGTGCATTGACGGTTGAAATTTTAAGGGTAAAATTTTCCGATTCTCAATAAGTATAGAGGGAGTTGCAAATTTTGTCACCACGCTCTTGTCAATTGAAAAAACCGAATACGAGGTTGAGAGAGTCGCAAGACAGAAGTACGAAAATAACCTTACACAAACTTGTCCGTTAGAGTATTAACGGTGCAATTTGACGATGTGAACAAAAAGTTAGTGACTTTTTTTTGCTTTTTCGAAAGCTAGTGACAAAAAATCGCCACTCCACGAGGTGCGGAAATTCGAACGGCCATAACTTTGCGTACCGGAAGGGTTTTGGGGCCCGGGACCAGGCTTTGGAACCGCGTGGAGGAGCTCTACGGCGTCCCAACCGGGGAACCCGGTTGGGGCCCTCGGCGAGGCCAGATTCGATCGTTTTCGCCCCGTTTATCACTTTTCTTATTTCGCTACAAGTAGGCTATGCGCGGGGTAGCACACGGGTACGATCATACCAGCACTAATGCACCGGATCCCATCAGAACTCCGAAGTTAAGCGTGCTTGGGCGAGAGTAGTACTAAGATGGGTGACCCCTTGGGAAGTCCTCGTGTTGTACCCCCTTCCCCTTTTATCTTTATTTTTTTCGTTCTTTTATTCATCGAGTGAATTATAAATTTCGCAATCAAGCTTTTTGCGAACTTCGGGTTTCAGTCACTAACTTCTCAAAACTAAAGAGACACCACTAACTTTGTCGTTTTTATTTCGCTTCCGGTCATTCCGGCAATCTGCACCGTTAAGTGCATTGACGGTTGAAATTTTAAGGGTAAAATTTTTCGATTCTCAATAAGTATAGAGGGAGTTGCAAATTTTGTCACCACGCTCTTGTCAATTGAAAAAACCGAATAGGAGGTTGAGAGAGTCGCAAGACAGAAGTACGAAAATAACCTTACACAAACTTGTCCGTTAGAGTATTAACGGTGCAATTTGACGATGTGAACAAAAAGTTAGTGACTTTTTTTTGCTTTTTCGAAAGCTAGTGACAAAAAATTGCCACTCCACGAGGTGCGGAAATTCGAACGGCCATAACTTTGCGTACCGGAAGGGTTTTGGGGCCCGGGACCAGGCTTTGGAACCGCGTGGAGGAGCTCTACGGCGTCCCAACCGGGGAACCCGGTTGGGGCCCTCGGCGAGGCCAGATTCGATCGTTTTCGCCCCGTTTATCACTTTTCTTATTTCGCTACAAGTAGGCTATGCGCGGGGTAGCACACGGGTACGATCATACCAGCACTAATGCACCAGATCCCATCAGAACTCCGAAGTTAAGCGTGCTTGGGCGAGAGTAGTACTAAGATGGGTGACCCCTTGGGAAGTCCTCGTGTTGTACCCCCTTCCCCTTTTATCTTTATTTTTTTCGTTCTTTTATTCATCGAGTGAATTATAAATTTCGCAATCAAGCTTTTTGCGAACTTCGGGTTTCGGTCACTAACTTCTCAAAACTAAAGAGACACCACTAACTTTGTCGTTTTTATTTCGCTTCCGGTCATTCCGGCAATCTGCACCGTTAAGTGCATTGACGGTTGAAATTTTAAGGGTAAAATTTTCCGATTCTCAATAAGTATAGAGGGAGTTGCAAATTTTGTCACCACGCTCTTGTCAATTGAAAAAACCGAATAGGAGGTTGAGAGAGTCGCAAGACAGAAGTACGAAAATAACCTTACACAAACTTGTCCGTTAGAGTATTAACGGTGCAATTTGACGATGTGAACAAAAAGTTAGTGACTTTTTTTGCTTTTTCGAAAGCTAGTGACAAAAAATCGCCACTCCACGAGGTGCGGAAATTCGAACGGCCATAACTTTGCGTACCGGAAGGGTTTTGGGGCCCGGGACCAGGCTTTGGAACCGCGTGGAGGAGCTCTACGGCGTCCCAACCCGGGAACCCGGTTGGGGCCCTCGGCGAGGCCAGATTCGATCGTTTTCGCCCCGTTTATCACTTTTCTTATTTCGCTACAAGTAGGCTATGCGCGGGGTAGCACACGGGTACGATCATACCAACACTAATGCACCGGATCCCATCAGAACTCCGAAGTTAAGCGTGCTTGGGCGAGAGTAGTACTAAGATGGGTGACCCCTTGGGAAGTCCTCGTGTTGTACCCCCTTCCCCTTTTATCTTTATTTTTTTCGTTCTTTTATTCATCGAGTGAATTATAAATTTCGTCATCAAGCTTTTTGCGAACTTCGGGTTTCGGTCACTAACTTCTCAAAACTAAAGAGACACCACTAACTTTGTCGTTTTTATTTCGCTTCCGGTCATTCCGGCAATCTGCACCGTTAAGTGCATTGACGGTTGAAATTTTAAGGGTAAAATTTTCCGATTCTCAATAAGTATAGAGGGAGTTGCAAATTTTGTCACCACGCTCTTGTCAATTGAAAAAACCGAATAGGAGGTTGAGAGAGTCGCAAGACAGAAGTACGAAAATAACCTTACACAAACTTGTCCGTTAGAGTATTAACGGTGCAATTTGACGATGTGAACAAAAAGTTAGTGACTTTTTTTTGCTTTTTCGAAAGCTAGTGACAAAAAATCGCCACTCCACGAGGTGCGGAAATTCGAACGGCCATAACTTTGTGTACCGGAAGGGTTTTGGGGCCCGGGACCAGGCTTTGGAACCGCGTGGAGGAGCTCTACGGCGTCCCAACCGGGGAACCCGGTTGGGGCCCTCGGCGAGGCCAGATTCGATCGTTTTCGCCCCGTTTATCACTTTTCTTATTTCGCTACAAGTAGGCTATGCGCGGGGTAGCACACGGGTACGATCATACCAGCACTAATGCACCGGATCCCATCAGAACTCCGAAGTTAAGCGTGCTTGGGCGAGAGTAGTACTAAGATGGGTGACCCCTTGGGAAGTCCTCGTGTTGTACCCCCTTCCCCTTTTATCTTTATTTTTTTCGTTCTTTTATTCATCGAGTGAATTATAAATTTCGTCATCAAGCTTTTTGCGAACTTCGGGTTTCGGTCACTAACTTCTCAAAACTAAAGAGACACCACTAACTTTGTCGTTTTTATTTCGCTTCCGGTCATTCCGGCAATCTGCACCGTTAAGTGCATTGACGGTTGAAATTTTAAGGGTAAAATTTTCCGATTCTCAATAAGTATAGAGGGAGTTGCAAATTTTGTCACCACGCTCTTGTCAATTGAAAAAACCGAATACGAGGTTGAGAGAGTCGCAAGACAGAAGTACGAAAATAACCTTACACAAACTTGTCCGTTAGAGTATTAACGGTGCAATTTGACGATGTGAACAAAAAGTTAGTGACTTTTTTTTGCTTTTTCGAAAGCTAGTGACAAAAAATCGCCACTCCACGAGGTGCGGAAATTCGAACGGCCATAACTTTGCGTACCGGAAGGGTTTTGGGGCCCGGGACCAGGCTTTGGAACCGCGTGGAGGAGCTCTACGGCGTCCCAACCGGGGAACCCGGTTGGGGCCCTCGGCGAGGCCAGATTCGATCGTTTTCGCCCCGTTTATCACTTTTCTTATTTCGCTACAAGTAGGCTATGCGCGGGGTAGCACACGGGTACGATCATACCAGCACTAATGCACCGGATCCCATCAGAACTCCGAAGTTAAGCGTGCTTGGGCGAGAGTAGTACTAAGATGGGTGACCCCTTGGGAAGTCCTCGTGTTGTACCCCCTTCCCCTTTTATCTTTATTTTTTTCGTTCTTTTATTCATCGAGTGAATTATAAATTTCGCAATCAAGCTTTTTGCGAACTTCGGGTTTCAGTCACTAACTTCTCAAAACTAAAGAGACACCACTAACTTTGTCGTTTTTATTTCGCTTCCGGTCATTCCGGCAATCTGCACCGTTAAGTGCATTGACGGTTGAAATTTTAAGGGTAAAATTTTTCGATTCTCAATAAGTATAGAGGGAGTTGCAAATTTTGTCACCACGCTCTTGTCAATTGAAAAAACCGAATAGGAGGTTGAGAGAGTCGCAAGACAGAAGTACGAAAATAACCTTACACAAACTTGTCCGTTAGAGTATTAACGGTGCAATTTGACGATGTGAACAAAAAGTTAGTGACTTTTTTTTGCTTTTTCGAAAGCTAGTGACAAAAAATTGCCACTCCACGAGGTGCGGAAATTCGAACGGCCATAACTTTGCGTACCGGAAGGGTTTTGGGGCCCGGGACCAGGCTTTGGAACCGCGTGGAGGAGCTCTACGGCGTCCCAACCGGGGAACCCGGTTGGGGCCCTCGGCGAGGCCAGATTCGATCGTTTTCGCCCCGTTTATCACTTTTCTTATTTCGCTACAAGTAGGCTATGCGCGGGGTAGCACACGGGTACGATCATACCAGCACTAATGCACCAGATCCCATCAGAACTCCGAAGTTAAGCGTGCTTGGGCGAGAGTAGTACTAAGATGGGTGACCCCTTGGGAAGTCCTCGTGTTGTACCCCCTTCCCCTTTTATCTTTATTTTTTTCGTTCTTTTATTCATCGAGTGAATTATAAATTTCGCAATCAAGCTTTTTGCGAACTTCGGGTTTCGGTCACTAACTTCTCAAAACTAAAGAGACACCACTAACTTTGTCGTTTTTATTTCGCTTCCGGTCATTCCGGCAATCTGCACCGTTAAGTGCATTGACGGTTGAAATTTTAAGGGTAAAATTTTCCGATTCTCAATAAGTATAGAGGGAGTTGCAAATTTTGTCACCACGCTCTTGTCAATTGAAAAAACCGAATAGGAGGTTGAGAGAGTCGCAAGACAGAAGTACGAAAATAACCTTACACAAACTTGTCCGTTAGAGTATTAACGGTGCAATTTGACGATGTGAACAAAAAGTTAGTGACTTTTTTTGCTTTTTCGAAAGCTAGTGACAAAAAATCGCCACTCCACGAGGTGCGGAAATTCGAACGGCCATAACTTTGCGTACCGGAAGGGTTTTGGGGCCCGGGACCAGGCTTTGGAACCGCGTGGAGGAGCTCTACGGCGTCCCAACCCGGGAACCCGGTTGGGGCCCTCGGCGAGGCCAGATTCGATCGTTTTCGCCCCGTTTATCACTTTTCTTATTTCGCTACAAGTAGGCTATGCGCGGGGTAGCACACGGGTATGATCATACCAACACTAATGCACCGGATCCCATCAGAACTCCGAAGTTAAGCGTGCTTGGGCGAGAGTAGTACTAAGATGGGTGACCCCTTGGGAAGTCCTCGTGTTGTACCCCCTTCCCCTTTTATCTTTATTTTTTTCGTTCTTTTATTCATCGAGTGAATTATAAATTTCGTCATCAAGCTTTTTGCGAACTTCGGGTTTCGGTCACTAACTTCTCAAAACTAAAGAGACACCACTAACTTTGTCGTTTTTATTTCGCTTCCGGTCATTCCGGCAATCTGCACCGTTAAGTGCATTGACGGTTGAAATTTTAAGGGTAAAATTTTCCGATTCTCAATAAGTATAGAGGGAGTTGCAAATTTTGTCACCACGCTCTTGTCAATTGAAAAAACCGAATAGGAGGTTGAGAGAGTCGCAAGACAGAAGTACGAAAATAACCTTACACAAACTTGTCCGTTAGAGTATTAACGGTGCAATTTGACGATGTGAACAAAAAGTTAGTGACTTTTTTTTGCTTTTTCGAAAGCTAGTGACAAAAAATCGCCACTCCACGAGGTGCGGAAATTCGAACGGCCATAACTTTGTGTACCGGAAGGGTTTTGGGGCCCGGGACCAGGCTTTGGAACCGCGTGGAGGAGCTCTACGGCGTCCCAACCGGGGAACCCGGTTGGGGCCCTCGGCGAGGCCAGATTCGATCGTTTTCGCCCCGTTTATCACTTTTCTTATTTCGCTACAAGTAGGCTATGCGCGGGGTAGCACACGGGTACGATCATACCAGCACTAATGCACCGGATCCCATCAGAACTCCGAAGTTAAGCGTGCTTGGGCGAGAGTAGTACTAAGATGGGTGACCCCTTGGGAAGTCCTCGTGTTGTACCCCCTTCCCCTTTTATCTTTATTTTTTTCGTTCTTTTATTCATCGAGTGAATTATAAATTTCGTCATCAAGCTTTTTGCGAACTTCGGGTTTCGGTCACTAACTTCTCAAAACTAAAGAGACACCACTAACTTTGTCGTTTTTATTTCGCTTCCGGTCATTCCGGCAATCTGCACCGTTAAGTGCATTGACGGTTGAAATTTTAAGATTAAAATTTTCCGATTCTCAATAAGTATAGAGGGAGTTGCAAATTTTGTCACCACGCTCTTGTCAATTGAAAAAACCGAATAGGAGGTTGAGAGAGTCGCAAGACAGAAGTACGAAAATAACCTTACACAAACTTGTCCGTTAGAGTATTAACGGTGCAATTTGACGATGTGAACAAAAAGTTAGTGACTTTTTTTGCTTTTTCGAAAGCTAGTGACAAAAAATCGCCACTCCACGAGGTGCGGAAATTCGAACGGCCATAACTTTGCGTACCGGAAGGGTTTTGGGGCCCGGGACCAGGCTTTGGAACCACGTGGAGGAGCTCTACTGCGTCCCAACCCGGGAACCCGGTTGGGGCCCTCGGCGAGGCCAGATTCGATCGTTTTCGCCCCGTTTATCACTTTTCTTATTTCGCTACAAGTAGGCTATGCGCGGGGTAGCACACGGGTACGACCATACCAGCACTAATGCACCGGATCCCATCAGAACTCCGAAGTTAAGCGTGCTTGGGCAAGAGTAGTACTAAGATGGGTGACCCCTTGGGAAGTCCTCGTGTTGTACCCCCTTCCCCTTTTATCTTTATTTTTTTCGTTCTTTTATTCATCGAGTGAATTATAAATTTCGCAATCAAGCTTTTTGCGAACTTCGGGTTTCGGTCACTAACTTCTCAAAACTAAAGAGACACCACTAACTTTGTCGTTTTTATTTCGCTTCCGGTCATTCCGGCAATCTGCACCGTTAAGTGCATTGACGGTTGAAATTTTAAGGGTAAAATTTTCCGATTCTCAATAAGTATAGAGGGAGTTGCAAATTTTGTCACCACGCTCTTGTCAATTGAAAAAACCGAATAAGAGGTTGAGAGAGTCGCAAGACAGAAGTACGAAAATAACCTTACACAAACTTGTCCGTTAGAGTATTAACGGTGCAATTTGACGATGTGAACAAAAAGTTAGTGACTTTTTTTTGCTTTTTCGAAAGCTAGTGACAAAAAATCGCCACTCCACGAGGTGCGGAAATTCGAACGGCCATAACTTTGCGTACCGGAAGGGTTTTGGGGCCCGGGACCAGGCTTTGGAACCGCGTGGAGGAGCTCTACGGCGTCCCAACCGGGGAACCCGGTTGGGGCCCTCGGCGAGGCCAGATTCGATCGTTTTCGCCCCGTTTATCACTTTTCTTATTTCGCTACAAGTAGGCTATGCGCGGGGTAGCACACGGGTACGATCATACCAGCACTAATGCACCGGATCCCATCAGAACTCCGAAGTTAAGCGTGCTTGGGCGAGAGTAGTACTAAGATGGGTGACCCCTTGGGAAGTCCTCGTGTTGTACCCCTTTCCCCTTTTATCTTTATTTTTTTCGTTCTTTTATTCATCGAGTGAATTATAAATTTCGTCATCAAGCTTTTTGCGAACTTCGGGTTTCGGTCACTAACTTCTCAAAACTAAAGAGACACCACTAACTTTGTCGTTTTTATTTCGCTTCCGGTCATTCCGGCAATCTGCACCGTTAAGTGCATTGACGGTTGAAATTTTAAGATTAAAATT
Organism: Knoxia roxburghii; assembly: GCA_030378225.1. Classification (NCBI taxonomy): domain Eukaryota; kingdom Viridiplantae; phylum Streptophyta; class Magnoliopsida; order Gentianales; family Rubiaceae; genus Knoxia; species Knoxia roxburghii. The sequence continues at coordinate 33,164,891 of CM059415.1, read as the reverse complement.
TTCCGATTCTCAATAAGTATAGAGGGAGTTGCAAATTTTGTCACCACGCTCTTGTCAATTGAAAAAACCGAATAGGAGGTTGAGAGAGTCGCAAGACAGAAGTACGAAAATAACCTTACACAAACTTGTCCGTTAGAGTATTAACGGTGCAATTTGACGATGTGAACAAAAAGTTAGTGACTTTTTTTGCTTTTTCGAAAGCTAGTGACAAAAAATCGCCACTCCACGAGGTGCGGAAATTCGAACGGCCATAACTTTGCGTACCGGAAGGGTTTTGGGGCCCGGGACCAGGCTTTGGAACCGCGTGGAGGAGCTCTACTGCGTCCCAACCCGGGAACCCGGTTGGGGCCCTCGGCGAGGCCAGATTCGATCGTTTTCGCCCCGTTTATCACTTTTCTTATTTCGCTACAAGTAGGCTATGCGCGGGGTAGCACACGGGTACGATCATACCAGCACTAATGCACCGGATCCCATCAGAACTCCGAAGTTAAGCGTGCTTGGGCGAGAGTAGTACTAAGATGGGTGACCCCTTGGGAAGTCCTCTTGTTGTACCCCCTTCCCCTTTTATCTTTATTTTTTTCGTTCTTTTATTCATCGAGTGAATTATAAATTTCGCCATCAAGCTTTTTGCGAACTTCGGGTTTCGGTCACTAACTTCTCAAAACTAAAGAGACACCACTAACTTTGTCGTTTTTATTTCGCTTCCGGTCATTCCGGCAATCTGCACCGTTAAGTGCATTGACGGTTGAAATTTTAAGGGTAAAATTTTCCGATTCTCAATAAGTATAGAGGGAGTTGCAAATTTTGTCACCACGCTCTTGTCAATTGAAAAAACCGAATAGGAGGTTGAGAGAGTCGCAAGACAGAAGTACGAAAATAACCTTACACAAACTTGTCCGTTAGAGTATTAACGGTGCAATTTGACGATGTGAACAAAAAGTTAGTGACTTTTTTTTGCTTTTTCGAAAGCTAGTGACAAAAAATCGCCACTCCACGAGGTGCGGAAATTCGAACGGCCATAACTTTGCGTACCGGAAGGGTTTTGGGGCCCGGGACCAGGCTTTGGAACCGCGTGGAGGAGCTCTACGGCGTCCCAACCGGGGAACCCGGTTGGGGCCCTCGGCGAGGCCAGATTCGATCGTTTTCGCCCCGTTTATCACTTTTCTTATTTCGCTACAAGTAGGCTATGCGCGGGGTAGCACACGGGTACGATCATACCAGCACTAATGCACCGGATCCCATCAGAACTCCGAAGTTAAGCGTGCTTGGGCGAGAGTAGTACTAAGATGGGTGACCCCTTGGGAAGTCCTCGTGTTGTACCCCCTTCCCCTTTTATCTTTATTTTTTTCGTTCTTTTATTCATCGAGTGAATTATAAATTTCGCAATCAAGCTTTTTGCGAACTTCGGGTTTCAGTCACTAACTTCTCAAAACTAAAGAGACACCACTAACTTTGTCGTTTTTATTTCGCTTCCGGTCATTCCGGCAATCTGCACCGTTAAGTGCATTGACGGTTGAAATTTTAAGGGTAAAATTTTTCGATTCTCAATAAGTATAGAGGGAGTTGCAAATTTTGTCACCACGCTCTTGTCAATTGAAAAAACCGAATAGGAGGTTGAGAGAGTCGCAAGACAGAAGTACGAAAATAACCTTACACAAACTTGTCCGTTAGAGTATTAACGGTGCAATTTGACGATGTGAACAAAAAGTTAGTGACTTTTTTTTGCTTTTTCGAAAGCTAGTGACAAAAAATTGCCACTCCACGAGGTGCGGAAATTCGAACGGCCATAACTTTGCGTACCGGAAGGGTTTTGGGGCCCGGGACCAGGCTTTGGAACCGCGTGGAGGAGCTCTACGGCGTCCCAACCGGGGAACCCGGTTGGGGCCCTCGGCGAGGCCAGATTCGATCGTTTTCGCCCCGTTTATCACTTTTCTTATTTCGCTACAAGTAGGCTATGCGCGGGGTAGCACACGGGTACGATCATACCAGCACTAATGCACCGGATCCCATCAGAACTCCGAAGTTAAGCGTGCTTGGGCGAGAGTAGTACTAAGATGGGTGACCCCTTGGGAAGTCCTCGTGTTGTACCCCCTTCCCCTTTTATCTTTATTTTTTTCGTTCTTTTATTCATCGAGTGAATTATAAATTTCGCAATCAAGCTTTTTGCGAACTTCGGGTTTCGGTCACTAACTTCTCAAAACTAAAGAGACACCACTAACTTTGTCGTTTTTATTTCGCTTCCGGTCATTCCGGCAATCTGCACCGTTAAGTGCATTGACGGTTGAAATTTTAAGGGTAAAATTTTCCGATTCTCAATAAGTATAGAGGGAGTTGCAAATTTTGTCACCACGCTCTTGTCAATTGAAAAAACCGAATAGGAGGTTGAGAGAGTCGCAAGACAGAAGTACGAAAATAACCTTACACAAACTTGTCCGTTAGAGTATTAACGGTGCAATTTGACGATGTGAACAAAAAGTTAGTGACTTTTTTTGCTTTTTCGAAAGCTAGTGACAAAAAATCGCCACTCCACGAGGTGCGGAAATTCGAACGGCCATAACTTTGCGTACCGGAAGGGTTTTGGGGCCCGGGACCAGGCTTTGGAACCGCGTGGAGGAGCTCTACGGCGTCCCAACCCGGGAACCCGGTTGGGGCCCTCGGCGAGGCCAGATTCGATCGTTTTCGCCCCGTTTATCACTTTTCTTATTTCGCTACAAGTAGGCTATGCGCGGGGTAGCACAAGGGTACGATCATACCAACACTAATGCACCGGATCCCATCAGAACTCCGAAGTTAAGCGTGCTTGGGCGAGAGTAGTACTAAGATGGGTGACCCCTTGGGAAGTCCTCGTGTTGTACCCCCTTCCCCTTTTATCTTTATTTTTTTCGTTCTTTTATTCATCGAGTGAATTATAAATTTCGTCATCAAGCTTTTTGCGAACTTCGGGTTTCGGTCACTAACTTCTCAAAACTAAAGAGACACCACTAACTTTGTCGTTTTTATTTCGCTTCCGGTCATTCCGGCAATCTGCACCGTTAAGTGCATTGACGGTTGAAATTTTAAGGGTAAAATTTTCCGATTCTCAAAAAGTATAGAGGGAGTTGCAAATTTTGTCACCACGCTCTTGTCAATTGAAAAAACCGAATAGGAGGTTGAGAGAGTCGCAAGACAGAAGTACGAAAATAACCTTACACAAACTTGTCCGTTAGAGTATTAACGGTGCAATTTGACGATGTGAACAAAAAGTTAGTGACTTTTTTTTGCTTTTTCGAAAGCTAGTGACAAAAAATCGCCACTCCACGAGGTGCGGAAATTTGAACGGCCATAACTTTGCGTACCGGAAGGGTTTTGGGGCCCGGGACCAGGCTTTGGAACCGCGTGGAGGAGCTCTACTGCGTCCCAACCCGGGAACCCGGTTGGGGCCCTCGGCGAGGCCAGATTCGATCGTTTTCGCCCAGTTTATCACTTTTCTTATTTCGCTACAAGTAGGCTATGCGCGGGGTAGCACACGGGTACGATCATACCAGCACTAATGCACCGGATCCCATCAGAACTCCGAAGTTAAGCATGCTTGGGCGAGAGTAGTACTAAGATGGGTGACCCCTTGGGAAGTCCTCGTGTTGTACCCCCTTCCCCTTTTATCTTTATTTTTTTCGTTCTTTTATTCATCGAGTGAATTATAAATTTCGCAATCAAGCTTTTTGCGAACTTCGGGTTTCGGTCACTAACTTCTCAAAACTAAAGAGACACCACTAACTTTGTCGTTTTTATTTCGCTTCCGGTCATTCCGGCAATCTGCACCGTTAAGTGCATTGACGGTTGAAATTTTAAGGGTAAAATTTTCCGATTCTCAATAAGTATAGAGGGAGTTGCAAATTTTGTCACCACGCTCTTGTCAATTGAAAAAACCGAATAGGAGGTTGAGAGAGTCGCAAGACAGAAGTACGAAAATAACCTTACACAAACTTGTCCGTTAGAGTATTAACGGTGCAATTTGACGATGTGAACAAAAAGTTAGTGACTTTTTTTGCTTTTTCGAAAGCTAGTGACAAAAAATCGCCACTCCACGAGGTGCGGAAATTCGAACGGCCATAACTTTGCGTACCGGAAGGGTTTTGGGGCCCGGGACCAGGCTTTGGAACCGCGTGGAGGAGCTCTACGGCGTCCCAACCCGGGAACCCGGTTGGGGCCCTCGGCGAGGCCAGATTCGATCGTTTTCGCCCCGTTTATCACTTTTCTTATTTCGCTACAAGTAGGCTATGCGCGGGGTAGCACACGGGTACGATCATACCAACACTAATGCACCGGATCCCATCAGAACTCCGAAGTTAAGCGTGCTTGGGCGAGAGTAGTACTAAGATGGGTGACCCCTTGGGAAGTCCTCGTGTTGTACCCCCTTCCCCTTTTATCTTTATTTTTTTCGTTCTTTTATTCATCGAGTGAATTATAAATTTCGTCATCAAGCTTTTTGCGAACTTCGGGTTTCGGTCACTAACTTCTCAAAACTAAAGAGACACCACTAACTTTGTCGTTTTTATTTCGCTTCCGGTCATTCCGGCAATCTGCACCGTTAAGTGCATTGACGGTTGAAATTTTAAGGGTAAAATTTTCCGATTCTCAATAAGTATAGAGGGAGTTGCAAATTTTGTCACCACGCTCTTGTCAATTGAAAAAACCGAATAGGAGGTTGAGAGAGTCGCAAGACAGAAGTACGAAAATAACCTTACACAAACTTGTCCGTTAGAGTATTAACGGTGCAATTTGACGATGTGAACAAAAAGTTAGTGACTTTTTTTTGCTTTTTCGAAAGCTAGTGACAAAAAATCGCCACTCCACGAGGTGCGGAAATTTGAACGGCCATAACTTTGCGTACCGGAAGGGTTTTGGGGCCCGGGACCAGGCTTTGGAACCGCTTGGAGGAGCTCTACTGCGTCCCAACCCGGGAACCCGGTTGGGGCCCTCGGCGAGGCCAGATTTGATCGTTTTCGCCCCGTTTATCACTTTTCTTATTTCGCTACAAGTAGGCTATGCGCGGGGTAGCACACGGGTACGATCATACCAGCACTAATGCACCGGATCCCATCAGAACTCCGAAGTTAAGCGTGCTTGGGCGAGAGTAGTACTAAGATGGGTGACCCCTTGGGAAGTCCTCGTGTTGTACCCCCTTCCCCTTTTATCTTTATTTTTTTCGTTCTTTTATTCATCGAGTGAATTATAAATTTCGCAATCAAGCTTTTTGCGAACTTCGGGTTTCAGTCACTAACTTCTCAAAACTAAAGAGACACCACTAACTTTGTCGTTTTTATTTCGCTTCCGGTCATTCCGGCAATCTGCACCGTTAAGAGCATTGACGGTTGAAATTTTAAGGGTAAAATTTTTCGATTCTCAATAAGTATAGAGGGAGTTGCAAATTTTGTCACCACGCTCTTGTCAATTGAAAAAACCGAATAGGAGGTTGAGAGAGTCGCAAGACAGAAGTACGAAAATAACCTTACACAAACTTGTCCGTTAGAGTATTAACGGTGCAATTTGACGATGTGAACAAAAAGTTAGTGACTTTTTTTTGCTTTTTCGAAAGCTAGTGACAAAAAATCGCCACTCCACGAGGTGCGGAAATTTGAACGGCCATAACTTTGCGTACCGGAAGGGTTTTGGGGCCCGGGACCAGGCTTTGGAACCGCTTGGAGGAGCTCTACTGCGTCCCAACCCGGGAACCCGGTTGGGGCCCTCGGCGAGGCCAGATTCGATCGTTTTCGCCCCGTTTATCACTTTTCTTATTTCGCTACAAGTAGGCTATGCGCGGGGTAGCACACGGGTACGATCATACCAGCACTAATGCACCGGATCCCATCAGAACTCCGAAGTTAAGCGTGCTTGGGCGAGAGTAGTACTAAGATGGGTGACCCCTTGGGAAGTCCTCGTGTTGTACCCCCTTCCCCTTTTATCTTTATTTTTTTCGTTCTTTTATTCATCGAGTGAATTATAAATTTCGCAATCAAGCTTTTTGCGAACTTCGGGTTTCAGTCACTAACTTCTCAAAACTAAAGAGACACCACTAACTTTGTCGTTTTTATTTCGCTTCCGGTCATTCCGGCAATCTGCACCGTTAAGAGCATTGACGGTTGAAATTTTAAGGGTAAAATTTTTCGATTCTCAATAAGTATAGAGGGAGTTGCAAATTTTGTCACCACGCTCTTGTCAATTGAAAAAACCGAATAGGAGGTTGAGAGAGTCGCAAGACAGAAGTACGAAAATAACCTTACACAAACTTGTCCGTTAGAGTATTAACGGTGCAATTTGACGATGTGAACAAAAAGTTAGTGACTTTTTTTTGCTTTTTCGAAAGCTAGTGACAAAAAATTGCCACTCCACGAGGTGCGGAAATTCGAACGGCCATAACTTTGCGTACCGGAAGGGTTTTGGGGCCCGGGACCAGGCTTTGGAACCGCGTGGAGGAGCTCTACGGCGTCCCAACCGGGGAACCCGGTTGGGGCCCTCGGCGAGGCCAGATTCGATCGTTTTCGCCCCGTTTATCACTTTTCTTATTTCGCTACAAGTAGGCTATGCGCGAGGTAGCACACGGGTACGATCATACCAGCACTAATGCACCGGATCCCATCAGAACTCCGAAGTTAAGCGTGCTTGGGCGAGAGTAGTACTAAGATGGGTGACCCCTTTGGAAGTCCTCGTGTTGTACCCCCTTCCCCTTTTATCTTTATTTTTTTCGTTCTTTTATTCATCGAGTGAATTATAAATTTCGCAATCAAGCTTTTTGCGAACTTCGGGTTTCGGTCACTAACTTCTCAAAACTAAAGAGACACCACTAACTTTGTCGTTTTTATTTCGCTTCCGGTCATTCCGGCAATCTGCACCGTTAAGTGCATTGACGGTTGAAATTTTAAGGGTAAAATTTTCCGATTCTCAATAAGTATAGAGGGAGTTGCAAATTTTGTCACCACGCTCTTGTCAATTGAAAAAACCGAATAGGAGGTTGAGAGAGTCGCAAGACAGAAGTACGAAAATAACCTTACACAAACTTGTCCGTTAGAGTATTAACGGTGCAATTTGACGATGTGAACAAAAAGTTAGTGACTTTTTTTGCTTTTTCGAAAGCTAGTGACAAAAAATCGCCACTCCACGAGGTGCGGAAATTCGAACGGCCATAACTTTGCGTACCGGAAGGGTTTTGGGGCCCGGGACCAGGCTTTGGAACCGCGTGGAGGAGCTCTACGGCGTCCCAACCCGGGAACCCGGTTGGGGCCCTCGGCGAGGCCAGATTCGATCGTTTTCGCCCCGTTTATCACTTTTCTTATTTCGCTACAAGTAGGCTATGCGCGGGGTAGCACACGGGTACGATCATACCAACACTAATGCACCGGATCCCATCAGAACTCCGAAGTTAAGCGTGCTTGGGCGAGAGTAGTACTAAGATGGGTGACCCCTTGGGAAGTCCTCGTGTTGTACCCCCTTCCCCTTTTATCTTTATTTTTTTCGTTCTTTTATTCATCGAGTGAATTATAAATTTCGTCATCAAGCTTTTTGCGAACTTCGGGTTTCGGTCACTAACTTCTCAAAACTAAAGAGACACCACTAACTTTGTCGTTTTTATTTCGCTTCCGGTCATTCCGGCAATCTGCACCGTTAAGTGCATTGACGGTTGAAATTTTAAGGGTAAAATTTTCCGATTCTCAATAAGTATAGAGGGAGTTGCAAATTTTGTCACCACGCTCTTGTCAATTGAAAAAACCGAATAGGAGGTTGAGAGAGTCGCAAGACAGAAGTACGAAAATAACCTTACACAAACTTGTCCGTTAGAGTATTAACGGTGCAATTTGACGATGTGAACAAAAAGTTAGTGACTTTTTTTTGCTTTTTCGAAAGCTAGTGACAAAAAATCGCCACTCCACGAGGTGCGGAAATTTGAACGGCCATAACTTTGCGTACCGGAAGGGTTTTGGGGCCCGGGACCAGGCTTTGGAACCGCGTGGAGGAGCTCTACTGCGTCCCAACCCGGGAACCCGGTTGGGGCCCTCGGCGAGGCCAGATTCGATCGTTTTCGCCCCGTTTATCACTTTTCTTATTTCGCTACAAGTAGGCTATGCGCGGGGTAGCACACGGGTACGATCATACCAGCACTAATGCACCGGATCCCATCAGAACTCCGAAGTTAAGCGTGCTTGGGCGAGAGTAGTACTAAGATGGGTGACCCCTTGGGAAGTCCTCGTGTTGTACCCCCTTCCCCTTTTATCTTTATTTTTTTCGTTCTTTTATGCATCGAGTGAATTATAAATTTCGCAATCAAGCTTTTTGCGAACTTCGGGTTTCGGTCACTAACTTCTCAAAACCAAAGAGACACCACTAACTTTGTCGTTTTTATTTCGCTTCCGGTCATTCCGGCAATCTGCACCGTTAAGTGCATTGACGGTTGAAATTTTAAGGGTAAAATTTTCCGATTCTCAATAAGTATAGAGGGAGTTGCAAATTTTGTCACCACGCTCTTGTCAATTGAAAAAACCGAATAAGAGGTTGAGAGAGTCGCAAGACAGAAGTACGAAAATAACCTTACACAAACTTGTCCGTTAGAGTATTAACGGTGCAATTTGACGATGTGAACAAAAAGTTAGTGACTTTTTTTTGCTTTTTCGAAAGCTAGTGACAAAAAATCGCCACTCCACGAGGTGCGGAAATTCGAACGGCCATAACTTTGCGTACCGGAAGGGTTTTGGGGCCCGGGACCAGGCTTTGGAACCGCGTGGAGGAGCTCTACGGCGTCCCAACCGGGGAACCCGGTTGGGGCCCTCGGCGAGGCCAGATTCGATCGTTTTCGCCCCGTTTATCACTTTTCTTATTTCGCTACAAGTAGGCTATGCGCGGGGTAGCACACGGGTACGATCATACCAGCACTAATGCACCGGATCCCATCAGAACTCCGAAGTTAAGCGTGCTTGGGCGAGAGTAGTACTAAGATGGGTGACCCCTTGGGAAGTCCTCGTGTTGTACCCCCTTCCCCTTTTATCTTTATTTTTTTCGTTCTTTTATTCATCGAGTGAATTATAAATTTCGTCATCAAGCTTTTTGCGAACTTCGGGTTTCGGTCACTAACTTCTCAAAACTAAAGAGACACCACTAACTTTGTCGTTTTTATTTCGCTTCCGGTCATTCCGGCAATCTGCACCGTTAAGTGCATTGACGGTTGAAATTTTAAGGGTAAAATTTTCCGATTCTCAATAAGTATAGAGGGAGTTGCAAATTTTGTCACCACGCTCTTGTCAATTGAAAAAACCGAATAGGAGGTTGAGAGAGTCGCAAGACAGAAGTACGAAAATAACCTTACACAAACTTGTCCGTTAGAGTATTAACGGTGCAATTTGACGATGTGAACAAAAAGTTAGTGACTTTTTTTGCTTTTTCGAAAGCTAGTGACAAAAAATCGCCACTCCACGAGGTGCGGAAATTCGAACGGCCATAACTTTGCGTACCGGAAGGGTTTTGGGGCCCGGGACCAGGCTTTGGAACCGCGTGGAGGAGCTCTACTGCGTCCCAACCCGGGAACCCGGTTGGGGCCCTCGGCGAGGCCAGATTCGATCGTTTTCGCCCCGTTTATCACTTTTCTTATTTCGCTACAAGTAGGCTATGCGCGGGGTAGCACACGGGTACGATCATACCAGCACTAATGCACCGGATCCCATCAGAACTCCGAAGTTAAGCGTGCTTGGGCGAGAGTAGTACTAAGATGGGTGACCCCTTGGGAAGTCCTCGTGTTGTACCCCCTTCCCCTTTTATCTTTATTTTTTTCGTTCTTTTATTCATCGAGTGAATTATAAATTTCGTCATGAAGCTTTTTGCGAACTTCGGGTTTCGGTCACTAACTTCTCAAAACTAAAGAGACACCACTAACTTTGTCGTTTTTATTTCGCTTCCGGTCATTCCGGCAATCTGCACCGTTAAGTGCATTGACGGTTGAAATTTTAAGGGTAAAATTTTCCGATTCTCAATAAGTATAGAGGGAGTTGCAAATTTTGTCACCACGCTCTTGTCAATTGAAAAAACCGAATAAGAGGTTGAGAGAGTCGCAAGACAGAAGTACGAAAATAACCTTACACAAACTTGTCCGTTAGAGTATTAACGGTGCAATTTGACGATGTGAACAAAAAGTTAGTGACTTTTTTTTGCTTTTTCGAAAGCTAGTGACAAAAAATCGCCACTCCACGAGGTGCGGAAATTCGAACGGCCATAACTTTGCGTACCGGAAGGGTTTTGGGGCCCGGGACCAGGCTTTGGAACCGCGTGGAGGAGCTCTACGGCGTCCCAACCGGGGAACCCGGTTGGGGCCCTCGGCGAGGCCAGATTCGATCGTTTTCGCCCCGTTTATCACTTTTCTTATTTCGCTACAAGTAGGCTATGCGCGGGGTAGCACACGGGTACGATCATACCAGCACTAATGCACCGGATCCCATCAGAACTCCGAAGTTAAGCGTGCTTGGGCGAGAGTAGTACTAAGATGGGTGACCCCTTGGGAAGTCCTCGTGTTGTACCCCCTTCCCCTTTTATCTTTATTTTTTTCGTTCTTTTATTCATCGAGTGAATTATAAATTTCGTCATCAAGCTTTTTGCGAACTTCGGGTTTCGGTCACTAACTTCTCAAAACTAAAGAGACACCACTAACTTTGTCGTTTTTATTTCGCTTCCGGTCATTCCGGCAATCTGCACCGTTAAGTGCATTGACGGTTGAAATTTTAAGGGTAAAATTTTCCGATTCTCAATAAGTATAGAGGGAGTTGCAAATTTTGTCACCACGCTCTTGTCAATTGAAAAAACCGAATAGGAGGTTGAGAGAGTCGCAAGACAGAAGTACGAAAATAACCTTACACAAACTTGTCCGTTAGAGTATTAACGGTGCAATTTGACGATGTGAACAAAAAGTTAGTGACTTTTTTTTGCTTTTTCGAAAGCTAGTGACAAAAAATCGCCACTCCACGAGGTGCGGAAATTTGAACGGCCATAACTTTGCGTACCGGAAGGGTTTTGGGGCCCGGGACTAGGCTTTGGAACCGCGTGGAGGAGCTCTACGGCGTCCCAACCCGGGAACCCGGTTGGGGCCCTCGGCGAGGCCAGATTCGATCGTTTTCGCCCCGTTTATCACTTTTCTTATTTCGCTACAAGTAGGCTATGCGCGGGGTAGCACACGGGTACGATCATACCAGCACTAATGCACCGGATCCCATCAGAACTCCGAAGTTAAGCGTGCTTGGGCGAGAGTAGTACTAAGATGGGTGACCCCTTGGGAAGTCCTCGTGTTGTACCCCCTTCCCCTTTTATCTTTATTTTTTTCGTTCTTTTATTCATCGAGTGAATTATAAATTTCGTCATCAAGCTTTTTGCGAACTTCGGGTTTCGGTCACTAACTTCTCAAAACTAAAGAGACACCACTAACTTTGTCGTTTTTATTTCGCTTCCGGTCATTCCGGCAATCTGCACCGTTAAGTGCATTGACGGTTGAAATTTTAAGGGTAAAATTTTCCGATTCTCAATAAGTATAGAGGGAGTTGCAAATTTTGTCACCACGCTCTTGTCAATTGAAAAAACCGAATAGAAGGTTGAGAGAGTCGCAAGACAGAAGTACGAAAATAACCTTACACAAACTTGTCCGTTAGAGTATTAACGGTGCAATTTGACGATGTGAACAAAAAGTTAGTGACTTTTTTTTGCTTTTTCGAAAGCTAGTGACAAAAAATCGCCACTCCACGAGGTGCGGAAATTCGAACGGCCATAACTTTGCGTACCGGAAGGGTTTTGGGGCCCTGGACCAGGCTTTGGAACCGCGTGGAGGAGCTCTACGGCGTCCCAACCGGGGAACCCGGTTGGGGCCCTCGGCGAGGCCAGATTCGATCGTTTTCGCCCCGTTTATCACTTTTCTTATTTCGCTACAAGTAGGCTATGCGCGGGGTAGCACACGGGTACGATCATACCAGCATTAATGCACCGGATCCCATCAGAACTCCGAAGTTAAGCGTGCTTGGGCGAGAGTAGTACTAAGATGGGTGACCCCTTGGGAAGTCCTCGTGTTGTACCCCCTTCCCCTTTTATCTTTATTTTTTTCGTTCTTTTATTCATCGAGTGAATTATAAATTTCGTCATCAAGCTTTTTGCGAACTTCGGGTTTCGGTCACTAACTTCTCAAAACTAAAGAGACACCACTAACTTTGTCGTTTTTATTTCGCTTCCGGTCATTCCGGCAATCTGCACCGTTAAGTGCATTGACGGTTGAAATTTTAAGGGTAAAATTTTCCGATTCTCAATAAGTATAGAGGGAGTTGCAAATTTTGTCACCACGCTCTTGTCAATTGAAAAAACCGAATAGGAGGTTGAGAGAGTCGCAAGACAGAAGTACGAAAATAACCTTACACAAACTTGTCCGTTAGAGTATTAACGGTGCAATTTGACGATGTGAACAAAAAGTTAGTGACTTTTTTTGCTTTTTCGAAAGCTAGTGACAAAAAATCGCCACTCCACGAGGTGCGGAAATTTGAACGGCCATAACTTTGCGTACCGGAAGGGTTTTGGGGCCCGGGACTAGGCTTTGGAACCGCGTGGAGGAGCTCTACGGCGTCCCAACCCGGGAACCCGGTTGGGGCCCTCGGCGAGGCCAGATTCGATCGTTTTCGCCCCGTTTATCACTTTTCTTATTTCGCTACAAGTAGGCTATGCGCGGGGTAGCACACGGGTACGATCATACCAGCACTAATGCACCGGATCCCATCAGAACTCCGAAGTTAAGCGTGCTTGGGCGAGAGTAGTACTAAGATGGGTGACCCCTTGGGAAGTCCTCGTGTTGTACCCCCTTCCCTTTTTATCTTTATTTTTTTCGTTCTTTTATTCATCGAGTGAATTATAAATTTCGTCATCAAGCTTTTTGCGAACTTCGGGTTTCGGTCACTAACTTCTCAAAACTAAAGAGACACCACTAACTTTGTCGTTTTTATTTCGCTTCCGGTCATTCCGGCAATCTGCACCGTTAAGTGCATTGACGGTTGAAATTTTAAGGGTAAAATTTTCCGATTCTCAATAAGTATAGAGGGAGTTGCAAATTTTGTCACCACGCTCTTGTCAATTGAAAAAACCGAATAGGAGGTTGAGAGAGTCGCAAGACAGAAGTACGAAAATAACCTTACACAAACTTGTCCGTTAGAGTATTAACGGTGCAATTTGACGATGTGAACAAAAAGTTAGTGACTTTTTTTTGCTTTTTCGAAAGCTAGTGACAAAAAATCGCCACTCCACGAGGTGCGGAAATTCGAACGGCCATAACTTTGCGTACCGGAAGGGTTTTGGGGCCCGGGACCAGGCTTTGGAACCGCGTGGAGGAGCTCTACGGCGTCCCAACCGGGGAAAACGGTTGGGGCCCTCGGCGAGGCCAGATTCGATCGTTTTCGCCCCGTTTATCACTTTTCTTATTTCGCTACAAGTAGGCTATGCGCGGGGTAGCACACGGGTACGATCATACCAGCACTAATGCACCGGATCCCATCAGAACTCCGAAGTTAAGCGTGCTTGGGCGAGAGTAGTACTAAGATGGGTGACCCCTTGGGAAGTCCTCGTGTTGTACCCCCTTCCCCTTTTATCTTTATTTTTTTCGTTCTTTTATTCATCGAGTGAATTATAAATTTCGTCATCAAGCTTTTTGCGAACTTCGGGTTTCGGTCACTAACTTCTCAAAACTAAAGAGACACCACTAACTTTGTCGTTTTTATTTCGCTTCCGGTCATTCCGGCAATCTGCACCGTTAAGTGCATTGACGGTTGAAATTTTAAGGGTAAAATTTTCCGATTCTCAATAAGTATAGAGGGAGTTGCAAATTTTGTCACCACGCTCTTGTCAATTGAAAAAACCGAATAGGAGGTTGAGAGAGTCGCAAGACAGAAGTACGAAAATAACCTAACACAAACTTGTCCGTTAGAGTATTAACGGTGCAATTTGACGATGTGAACAAAAAGTTAGTGACTTTTTTTGCTTTTTCGAAAGCTAGTGACAAAAAATCGCCACTCCACGAGGTGCGGAAATTCGAACGGCCATAACTTTGCGTACCGGAAGGGTTTTGGGGCCCGGGACCAGGCTTTGGAACCGCGTGGAGGAGCTCTACGGCGTCCCAACCGGGGAACCCGGTTGGGGCCCTCGGCGAGGCCAGATTCGATCGTTTTCGCCCCGTTTATCACTTTTCTTATTTCGCTACAAGTAGGCTATGCGCGGGGTAGCACACGGGTACGATCATACCAGCACTAATGCACCGGATCCCATCAGAACTCCGAAGTTAAGCGTGCTTGGGCGAGAGTAGTACTAAGATGGGTGACCCCTTGGGAAGTCCTCGTGTTGTACCCCCTTCCCCTTTTATCTTTATTTTTTTCGTTCTTTTATTCATCGAGTGAATTATAAATTTCGTCATCAAGCTTTTTGCGAACTTCGGGTTTCGGTCACTAACTTCTCAAAACTAAAGAGACACCACTAACTTTGTCGTTTTTATTTCGCTTCCGGTCATTCCGGCAATCTGCACCGTTAAGTGCATTGACGGTTGAAATTTTAAGGGTAAAATTTTCCGATTCTCAATAAGTATAGAGGGAGTTGCAAATTTTGTCACCACGCTCTTGTCAATTGAAAAAACCGAATAGGAGGTTGAGAGAGTCGCAAGACAGAAGTACGAAAATAACCTAACACAAACTTGTCCGTTAGAGTATTAACGGTGCAATTTGACGATGTGAACAAAAAGTTAGTGACTTTTTTTGCTTTTTCGAAAGCTAGTGACAAAAAATCGCCACTCCACGAGGTGCGGAAATTCGAACGGCCATAACTTTGCGTACCGGAAGGGTTTTGGGGCCCGGGACCAGGCTTTGGAACCGCGTGGAGGAGCTCTACGGCGTCCCAACCGGGGAACCCGGTTGGGGCCCTCGGCGAGGCCAGATTCGATCGTTTTCGCCCCGTTTATCACTTTTCTTATTTCGCTACAAGTAGGCTATGCGCGGGGTAGCACACGGGTACGATCATTCCAGCACTAATGCACCGGATCCCATCAGAACTCCGAAGTTAAGCGTGCTTGGGCGAGAGTAGTACTAAGATGGGTGACCCCTTGGGAAGTCCTCGTGTTGTACCCCCCTTCCCCTTTTATCTTTATTTTTTTCGTTCTTTTATTCATCGAGTGAATTATAAATTTCGTCATCAAGCTTTTTGCGAACTTCGGGTTTCGGTCACAAACTTCTCAAAACTAAAGAGACACCACTAACTTTGTCGTTTTTATTTCGCTTCCGGTCATTCCGGCAATCTGCACCGTTAAGTGCATTGACGGTTGAAATTTTAAGGGTAAAATTTTCCGATTCTCAATAAGTATAGAGGGAGTTGCAAATTTTGTCACCACGCTCTTGTCAATTGAAAAAACCGAATAGGAGGTTGAGAGAGTCGCAAGACAGAAGTACGAAAATAACCTTACACAAACTTGTCCGTTAGAGTATTCACGGTGCAATTTGACGATGTGAACAAAAAGTTAGTGACTTTTTTTTGCTTTTTCGAAAGCTAGTGACAAAAAATCGCCACTCCACGAGGTGCGGAAATTCGAACGGCCATAACTTTGCGTACCGGAAGGGTTTTGGGGCCCGGGACCAGGCTTTGGAACCGCATGGAGGAGCTCTACGGCGTCCCAACCGGGGAACCCGGTTGGGGCCCTCGGCGAGGCCAGATTCGATCGTTTTCGCCCCGTTTATCACTTTTCTTATTTCGCTACAAGTAGGCTATGCGCGGGGTAGCACACGGGTACGATCATACCAGCACTAATGCACCGGATCCCATCAGAACTCCGAAGTTAAGCGTGCTTAGGCGAGAGTAGTACTAAGATGGGTGACCCCTTGGGAAGTCCTCGTGTTGTACCCCCTTCCCCTTTTATCTTTATTTTTTTCGTTCTTTTATTCATCGAGTGAATTATAAATTTCGTCATCAAGCTTTTTGCGAACTTCGGGTTTCGGTCACTAACTTCTCAAAACTAAAGAGACACCACTAACTTTGTCGTTTTTATTTCGCTTCCGGTCATTCCGGCAATCTGCACCGTTAAGTGCATTGACGGTTGAAATTTTAAGGGTAAAATTTTCCGATTCTCAATAAGTATAGAGGGAGTTGCAAATTTTGTCACCACGCTCTTGTCAATTGAAAAAACCGAATAGGAGGTTGAGAGAGTCGCAAGACAGAAGTACGAAAATAACCTTACACAAACTTGTCCGTTAGAGTATTAACGGTGCAATTTGACGATGTGAACAAAAAGTTAGTGACTTTTTTTGCTTTTTCGAAAGCTAGTGACAAAAAATCGCCACTCCACGAGGTGCGGAAATTCGAACGGCCATAACTTTGCGTACCGGAAGGGTTTTGGGGCCCGGGACCAGGCTTTGGAACCGCGTGGAGGAGCTCTACGGCGTCCCAACCCGGGAACCCGGTTGGGGCCCTCGGCGAGGCCAGATTCGATCGTTTTCGCCCCATTTATCACTTTTCTTATTTCGCTACAAGTAGGCTATGCGCGGGGTAGCACACGGGTACGATCATTCCAGCACTAATGCACCGGATCCCATCAGAACTCCGAAGTTAAGCGTGCTTGGGCGAGAGTAGTACTAAGATGGGTGACCCCTTGGGAAGTCCTCGTGTTGTACCCCCTTCCCCTTTTATCTTTATTTTTTTCGTTCTTTTATTCATCGAGTGAATTATAAATTTCGTCATCAAGCTTTTTACGAACTTCGGGTTTCGGTCACTAACTTCTCAAAACTAAAGAGACACCACTAACTTTGTCGTTTTTATTTCGCTTCCGGTCATTCCGGCAATCTGCACCGTTAAGTGCATTGACGGTTGAAATTTTAAGGGTAAAATTTTCCGATTCTCAATAAGTATAGAGGGAGTTGCAAATTTTGTCACCACGCTCTTGTCAATTGAAAAAACCGAATAGGAGGTTGAGAGAGTCGCAAGACAGAAGTACGAAAATAACCTTACACAAACTTGTCCGTTAGAGTATTCACGGTGCAATTTGACGATGTGAACAAAAAGTTAGTGACTTTTTTTTGCTTTTTCGAAAGCTAGTGACAAAAAATCGCCACTCCACGAGGTGCGGAAATTCGAACGGCCATAACTTTGCGTACCGGAAGGGTTTTGGGGCCCGGGACCAGGCTTTGGAACCGCGTGGAGGAGCTCTACGGCGTCCCAACCGGGGAACCCGGTTGGGGCCCTCGGCGAGGCCAGATTCGATCGTTTTCGCCCCGTTTATCACTTTTCTTATTTCGCTACAAGTAGGCTATGCGCGGGGTAGCACACGGGTACGATCATACCAGCACTAACGCACCGGATCCCATCAGAACTCCGAAGTTAAGCGTGCTTAGGCGAGAGTAGTACTAAGATGGGTGACCCCTTGGGAAGTCCTCGTGTTGTACCCCCTTCCCCTTTTATCTTTATTTTTTTCGTTCTTTTATTCGTCGAGTGAATTATAAATTTCGTCATCAAGCTTTTTGCGAACTTCGGGTTTCGGTCACTAACTTCTCAAAACTAAAGAGACACCACTAACTTTGTCGTTTTTATTTCGCTTCCGGTCATTCCGGCAATCTGCACCGTTAAGTGCATTGACGGTTGAAATTTTAAGGTAAAATTTTCCGATTCTCAATAAGTATAGAGGGAGTTGCAAATTTTGTCACCACGCTCTTGTCAATTGAAAAAACCGAATAGGAGGTTGAGAGAGTCGCAAGACAGAAGTACGAAAATAACCTTACACAAACTTGTCCGTTAGAGTATTAACGGTGCAATTTGACGATGTGAACAAAAAGTTAGTGACTTTTTTTGCTTTTTCGAAAGCTAGTGACAAAAAATCGCCACTCCACGAGGTGCGGAAATTTGAACGGCCATAACTTTGCGTACCGGAAGGGTTTTGGGGCCCGGGACTAGGCTTTGGAACCGCGTGGAGGAGCTCTACGGCGTCCCAACCCGGGAACCCGGTTGGGGCCCTCGGCGAGGCCAGATTCGATCGTTTTCGCCCCGTTTATCACTTTTCTTATTTCGCTACAAGTAGGCTATGCGCGGGGTAGCACACGGGTACGATCATACCAGCACTAATGCACCGGATCCCATCAGAACTCCGAAGTTAAGCGTGCTTGGGCGAGAGTAGTACTAAGATGGGTGACCCCTTGGGAAGTCCTCGTGTTGTACCCCCTTCCCCTTTTATCTTTATTTTTTTCGTTCTTTTATTCATCGAGTGAATTATAAATTTCGTCATCAAGCTTTTTGCGAACTTCGGGTTTCGGTCACTAACTTCTCAAAACTAAAGAGACACCACTAACTTTGTCGTTTTTATTTCGCTTCCGGTCATTCCGGCAATCTGCACCGTTAAGTGCATTGACGGTTGAAATTTTAAGGGTAAAATTTTCCGATTCTCAATAAGTATAGAGGGAGTTGCAAATTTTGTCACCACGCTCTTGTCAATTGAAAAAACCGAATAGAAGGTTGAGAGAGTCGCAAGACAGAAGTACGAAAATAACCTTACACAAACTTGTCCGTTAGAGTATTAACGGTGCAATTTGACGATGTGAACAAAAAGTTAGTGACTTTTTTTTGCTTTTTCGAAAGCTAGTGACAAAAAATCGCCACTCCACGAGGTGCGGAAATTCGAACGGCCATAACTTTGCGTACCGGAAGGGTTTTGGGGCCCGGGACCAGGCTTTGGAACCGCGTGGAGGAGCTCTACGGCGTCCCAACTGGGGAACCCGGTTGGGGCCCTCGGCGAGGCCAGATTCGATCATTTTCGCCCCGTTTATCACTTTTCTTATTTCGCTACAAGTAGGCTATGCGCGGGGTAGCACACGGGTACGATCATACCAGCACTAATGCACCGGATCCCATCAGAACTCCGAAGTTAAGCGTGCTTGGGCGAGAGTAGTACTAAGATGGGTGACCCCTTGGGAAGTCCTCGTGTTGTACCCCCTTCCCCTTTTATCTTTATTTTTTTCGTTCTTTTATTCATCGAGTGAATTATAAATTTCGTCATCAAGCTTTTTGCGAACTTCGGGTTTCGGTCACTAACTTCTCAAAACTAAAGAGACACCACTAACTTTGTCGTTTTTATTTCGCTTCCGGTCATTCCGGCAATCTGCACCGTTAAGTGCATTGACGGTTGAAATTTTAAGGGTAAAATTTTCCGATTCTCAATAAGTATAGAGGGAGTTGCAAATTTTGTCACCACGCTCTTGTCAATTGAAAAAACCGAATAGGAGGTTGAGAGAGTCGCAAGACAGAAGTACGAAAATAACCTTACACAAACTTGTCCGTTAGAGTATTAACGGTGCAATTTGACGATGTGAACAAAAAGTTAGTGACTTTTTTTGCTTTTTCGAAAGCTAGTGACAAAAAATCGCCACTCCACGAGGTGCGGAAATTTGAACGGCCATAACTTTGCGTACCGGAAGGGTTTTGGGGCCCGGGACTAGGCTTTGGAACCGCGTGGAGGAGCTCTACGGCGGCCCAACCCGGGAACCCGGTTGGGGCCCTCGGCGAGGCCAGATTCGATCGTTTTCGCCCCGTTTATCACTTTTCTTATTTCGCTACAAGTAGGCTATGCGCGGGGTAGCACACGGGTACGATCATACCAGCACTAATGCACCGGATCCCATCAGAACTCCGAAGTTAAGCGTGCTTGGGCGAGAGTAGTACTAAGATGGGTGACCCCTTGGGAAGTCCTCGTGTTGTACCCCCTTCCCCTTTTATCTTTATTTTTTTCGTTCTTTTATTCATCGAGTGAATTATAAATTTTGTCATCAAGCTTTTTGCGAACTTCGGGTTTCGGTCACTAACTTCTCAAAACTAAAGAGACACCACTAACTTTGTCGTTTTTATTTCGCTTCCGGTCATTCCGGCAATCTGCACCGTTAAGTGCATTGACGGTTGAAATTTTAAGGGTAAAATTTTCCGATTCTCAATAAGTATAGAGGGAGTTGCAAATTTTGTCACCACGCTCTTGTCAATTGAAAAAACCGAATAGGAGGTTGAGAGAGTCGCAAGACAGAAGTACGAAAATAACCTTACACAAACTTGTCCGTTAGAGTATTAACGGTGCAATTTGACGATGTGAACAAAAAGTTAGTGACTTTTTTTTGCTTTTTCGAAAGCTAGTGACAAAAAATCGCCACTCCACGAGGTGCGGAAATTCGAACGGCCATAACTTTGCGTACCGGAAGGGTTTTGGGGCCCGGGACCAGGCTTTGGAACCGCGTGGAGGAGCTCTACGGCGTCCCAACCGGGGAACCCGGTTGGGGCCCTCGGCGAGGCCAGATTCGATCGTTTTCGCCCCGTTTATCACTTTTCTTATTTCGCTACAAGTAGGCTATGCGCGGGGTAGCACACGGGTACGATCATTCCAGCACTAATGCACCGGATCCCATCAGAACTCCGAAGTTAAGCGTGCTTGGGCGAGAGTAGTACTAAGATGGGTGACCCCTTGGGAAGTCCTCGTGTTGTACCCCCTTCCCCTTTTATCTTTATTTTTTTCGTTCTTTTATTCATCGAGTGAATTATAAATTTCGTCATCAAGCTTTTTGCGAACTTCGGGTTTCGGTCACAAACTTCTCAAAACTAAAGAGACACCACTAACTTTGTCGTTTTTATTTCGCTTCCGGTCATTCCGGCAATCTGCACCGTTAAGTGCATTGACGGTTGAAATTTTAAGGGTAAAATTTTCCGATTCTCAATAAGTATAGAGGGAGTTGCAAATTTTGTCACCACGCTCTTGTCAATTGAAAAAACCGAATAGGAGGTTGAGAGAGTCGCAAGACAGAAGTACGAAAATAACCTTACACAAACTTGTCCGTTAGAGTATTCACGGTGCAATTTGACGATGTGAACAAAAAGTTAGTGACTTTTTTTTGCTTTTTCGAAAGCTAGTGACAAAAAATCGCCACTCCACGAGGTGCGGAAATTCGAACGGCCATAACTTTGCGTACCGGAAGGGTTTTGGGGCCCGGGACCAGGCTTTGGAACCGCATGGAGGAGCTCTACGGCGTCCCAACCGGGGAACCCGGTTGGGGCCCTCGGCGAGGCCAGATTCGATCGTTTTCGCCCCGTTTATCACTTTTCTTATTTCGCTACAAGTAGGCTATGCGCGGGGTAGCACACGGGTACGATCATACCAGCACTAATGCACCGGATCCCATCAGAACTCCGAAGTTAAGCGTGCTTAGGCGAGAGTAGTACTAAGATGGGTGACCCCTTGGGAAGTCCTCGTGTTGTACCCCCTTCCCCTTTTATCTTTATTTTTTTCGTTCTTTTATTCATCGAGTGAATTATAAATTTCGTCATCAAGCTTTTTGCGAACTTCGGGTTTCGGTCACTAACTTCTCAAAACTAAAGAGACACCACTAACTTTGTCGTTTTTATTTCGCTTCCGGTCATTCCGGCAATCTGCACCGTTAAGTGCATTGACGGTTGAAATTTTAAGGGTAAAATTTTCCGATTCTCAATAAGTATAGAGGGAGTTGCAAATTTTGTCACCACGCTCTTGTCAATTGAAAAAACCGAATAGGAGGTTGAGAGAGTCGCAAGACAGAAGTACGAAAATAACCTTACACAAACTTGTCCGTTAGAGTATTAACGGTGCAATTTGACGATGTGAACAAAAAGTTAGTGACTTTTTTTGCTTTTTCGAAAGCTAGTGACAAAAAATCGCCACTCCACGAGGTGCGGAAATTCGAACGGCCATAACTTTGCGTACCGGAAGGGTTTTGGGGCCCGGGACCAGGCTTTGGAACCGCGTGGAGGAGCTCTACGGCGTCCCAACCCGGGAACCCGGTTGGGGCCCTCGGCGAGGCCAGATTCGATCGTTTTCGCCCCGTTTATCACTTTTCTTATTTCGCTACAAGTAGGCTTTGCGCGGGGTAGCACACGGGTACGATCATTCCAGCACTAATGCACCGGATCCCATCAGAACTCCGAAGTTAAGCATGCTTGGGCGAGAGTAGTACTAAGATGGGTGACCCCTTGGGAAGTCCTCGTGTTGTACCCCCTTCCCCTTTTATCTTTATTTTTTTCGTTCTTTTATTCATCGAGTGAATTATAAATTTCGTCATCAAGCTTTTTACGAACTTCGGGTTTCGGTCACTAACTTCTCAAAACTAAAGAGACACCACTAACTTTGTCGTTTTTATTTCGCTTCCGGTCATTCCGGCAATCTGCACCGTTAAGTGCATTGACGGTTGAAATTTTAAGGGTAAAATTTTCCGATTCTCAATAAGTATAGAGGGAGTTGCAAATTTTGTCACCACGCTCTTGTCAATTGAAAAAACCGAATAGGAGGTTGAGAGAGTCGCAAGACAGAAGTACAAAAATAACCTTACACAAACTTGTCCGTTAGAGTATTAACGGTGCAATTTGACGATGTGAACAAAAAGTTAGTGACTTTTTTTTGCTTTTTCGAAAGCTAGTGACAAAAAATCGCCACTCCACGAGGTGCGGAAATTCGAACGGCCATAACTTTGTGTACCGGAAGGGTTTTGGGGCCCGGGACCAGGCTTTGGAACCGCGTGGAGGAGCTCTACGGCGTCCCAACCGGGGAACCCGGTTGGGGCCCTCGGCGAGGCCAGATTCGATCGTTTTCGCCCCGTTTATCACTTTTCTTATTTCGCTACAAGTAGGCTATGCGCGGGGTAGCACACGGGTACGATCATACCAGCACTAATGCACCGGATCCCATCAGAACTCCGAAGTTAAGCGTGCTTGGGCGAGAGTAGTACTAAGATGGGTGACCCCTTGGGAAGTCCTCGTGTTGTACCCCCTTCCCCTTTTATCTTTATTTTTTTCGTTCTTTTATTCATCGAGTGAATTATAAATTTCGTCATCAAGCTTTTTGCGAACTTCGGGTTTCGGTCACTAACTTCTCAAAACTAAAGAGACACCACTAACTTTGTCGTTTTTATTTCGCTTCCGGTCATTCCGGCAATCTGCACCGTTAAGTGCATTGACGGTTGAAATTTTAAGATTAAAATTTTCCGATTCTCAATAAGTATAGAGGGAGTTGCAAATTTTGTCACCACGCTCTTGTCAATTGAAAAAACCGAATAGGAGGTTGAGAGAGTCGCAAGACAGAAGTACGAAAATAACCTTACACAAACTTGTCCGTTAGAGTATTAACGGTGCAATTTGACGATGTGAACAAAAAGTTAGTGACTTTTTTTGCTTTTTCGAAAGCTAGTGACAAAAAATCGCCACTCCACGAGGTGCGGAAATTCGAACGGCCATAACTTTGCGTACCGGAAGGGTTTTGGGGCCCGGGACCAGGCTTTGGAACCGCGTGGAGGAGCTCTACTGCGTCCCAACCCGGGAACCCGGTTGGGGCCCTCGGCGAGGCCAGATTCGATCGTTTTCGCCCCGTTTATCACTTTTCTTATTTCGCTACAAGTAGGCTATGCGCGGGGTAGCACACGGGTACGACCATACCAGCACTAATGCACCGGATCCCATCAGAACTTCGAAGTTAAGCGTGCTTGGGCGAGAGTAGTACTAAGATGGGTGACCCCTTGGGAAGTCCTCGTGTTGTACCCCCTTCCCCTTTTATCTTTATTTTTTTCGTTCTTTTATTCATCGAGTGAATTATAAATTTCGCAATCAAGCTTTTTGCGAACTTCGGGTTTCGGTCACTAACTTCTCAAAACTAAAGAGACACCACTAACTTTGTCGTTTTTATTTCGCTTCCGGTCATTCCGGCAATCTGCACCGTTAAGTGCATTGACGGTTGAAATTTTAAGGGTAAAATTTTCCGATTCTCAATAAGTATAGAGGGAGTTGCAAATTTTGTCACCACGCTCTTGTCAATTGAAAAAACCGAATAAGAGGTTGAGAGAGTCGCAAGACAGAAGTACGAAAATAACCTTACACAAACTTGTCCGTTAGAGTATTAACGGTGCAATTTGACGATGTGAACAAAAAGTTAGTGACTTTTTTTTGCTTTTTCGAAAGCTAGTGACAAAAAATCGCCACTCCACGAGGTGCGGAAATTCGAACGGCCATAACTTTGCGTACCGGAAGGGTTTTGGGGCCCGGGACCAGGCTTTGGAACCGCGTGGAGGAGCTCTACGGCGTCCCAACCGGGGAACCCGGTTGGGGCCCTCGGCGAGGCCAGATTCGATCGTTTTCGCCCAGTTTATCACTTTTCTTATTTCGCTACAAGTAGGCTATGCGCGGGGTAGCACACGGGTACGATCATACCAGCACTAATGCACCGGATCCCATCAGAACTCCGAAGTTAAGCGTGCTTGGGCGAGAGTAGTACTAAGATGGGTGACCCCTTGGGAAGTCCTCGTGTTGTACCCCTTTCCCCTTTTATCTTTATTTTTTTCGTTCTTTTATTCATCGAGTGAATTATAAATTTCGTCATCAAGCTTTTTGCGAACTTCGGGTTTCGGTCACTAACTTCTCAAAACTAAAGAGACACCACTAACTTTGTCGTTTTTATTTCGCTTCCGGTCATTCCGGCAATCTGCACCGTTAAGTGCATTGACGGTTGAAATTTTAAGATTAAAATTTTCCGATTCTCAATAAGTATAGAGGGAGTTGCAAATTTTGTCACCACGCTCTTGTCAATTGAAAAAACCGAATAGGAGGTTGAGAGAGTCGCAAGACAGAAGTACGAAAATAACCTTACACAAACTTGTCCGTTAGAGTATTCACGGTGCAATTTGACGATGTGAACAAAAAGTTAGTGACTTTTTTTTGCTTTTTCGAAAGCTAGTGACAAAAAATCGCCACTCCACGAGGTGCGGAAATTCGAACGGCCATAACTTTGTGTACCGGAAGGGTTTTGGGGCCCGGGACCAGGCTTTGGAACCGCGTGGAGGAGCTCTACGGCGTCCCAACCGGGGAACCCGGTTGGGGCCCTCGGCGAGGCCAGATTCGATCGTTTTCGTCCCGTTTATCACTTTTCTTATTTCGCTACAAGTAGGCTATGCGCGGGGTAGCACACGAGTACGATCATACCAGCACTAATGCACCGGATCTCATCAGAACTCCGAAGTTAAGCGTGCTTGGGCGAGAGTAGTACTAAGATGGGTGACCCCTTGGGAAGTCCTCGTGTTGTACCCCCTTCCCCTTTTATCTTTATTTTTTTCGTTCTTTTATTCATCGAGTGAATTATAAATTTCGTCATCAAGCTTTTTGCGAACTTCGGGTTTCGGTCACTAACTTCTCAAAACTAAAGAGACACCACTAACTTTGTCGTTTTTATTTCGCTTCCGGTCATTCCGGCAATCTGCACCGTTAAGTGCATTGACGGTTGAAATTTTAAGGGTAAAATTTTCCGATTCTCAATAAGTATAGAGGGAGTTGCAAATTTTGTCACCACGCTCTTGTCAATTGAAAAAACCGAATAGGAGGTTGAGAGAGTCGCAAGACAGAAGTACAAAAATAACCTTACACAAACTTGTCCGTTAGAGTATTAACGGTGCAATTTGACGATGTGAACAAAAAGTTAGTGACTTTTTTTTGCTTTTTCGAAAGCTAGTGACAAAAAATCGCCACTCCACGAGGTGCGGAAATTCGAACGGCCATAACTTTGTGTACCGGAAGGGTTTTGGGGCCCGGGACCAGGCTTTGGAACCGCGTGGAGGAGCTCTACGGCGTCCCAACCGGGGAACCCGGTTGGGGCCCTCGGCGAGGCCAGATTCGATCGTTTTCGCCCCGTTTATCACTTTTCTTATTTCGCTACAAGTAGGCTATGCGCGGGGTAGCACACGGGTACGATCATACCAGCACTAATGCACCGGATCCCATCAGAACTCCGAAGTTAAGCGTGCTTGGGCGAGAGTAGTACTAAGATGGGTGACCCCTTGGGAAGTCCTCGTGTTGTACCCCCTTCCCCTTTTATCTTTATTTTTTTCGTTCTTTTATTCATCGAGTGAATTATAAATTTCGCAATCAAGCTTTTTGCGAACTTCGGGTTTCGGTCACTAACTTCTCAAAACTAAAGAGACACCACTAACTTTGTCGTTTTTATTTCGCTTCCGGTCATTCCGGCAATCTGCACCGTTAAGTGCATTGACGGTTGAAATTTTAAGGGTAAAATTTTCCGATTCTCAATAAGTATAGAGGGAGTTGCAAATTTTGTCACCACGCTCTTGTCAATTGAAAAAACCGAATAAGAGGTTGAGAGAGTCGCAAGACAGAAGTACGAAAATAACCTTACACAAACTTGTCCGTTAGAGTATTAACGGTGCAATTTGACGATGTGAACAAAAAGTTAGTGACTTTTTTTTGCTTTTTCGAAAGCTAGTGACAAAAAATCGCCACTCCACGAGGTGCGGAAATTCGAACGGCCATAACTTTGCGTACCGGAAGGGTTTTGGGGCCCGGGACCAGGCTTTGGAACCGCGTGGAGGAGCTCTACGGCGTCCCAACCGGGGAACCCGGTTGGGGCCCTCGGCGAGGCCAGATTCGATCGTTTTCGCCCAGTTTATCACTTTTCTTATTTCGCTACAAGTAGGCTATGCGCGGGGTAGCACACGGGTACGATCATACCAGCACTAATGCACCGGATCCCATCAGAACTCCGAAGTTAAGCGTGCTTGGGCGAGAGTAGTACTAAGATGGGTGACCCCTTGGGAAGTCCTCGTGTTGTACCCCTTTCCCCTTTTATCTTTATTTTTTTCGTTCTTTTATTCATCGAGTGAATTATAAATTTCGTCATCAAGCTTTTTGCGAACTTCGGGTTTCGGTCACTAACTTCTCAAAACTAAAGAGACACCACTAACTTTGTCGTTTTTATTTCGCTTCCGGTCATTCCGGCAATCTGCACCGTTAAGTGCATTGACGGTTGAAATTTTAAGATTAAAATTTTCCGATTCTCAATAAGTATAGAGGGAGTTGCAAATTTTGTCACCACGCTCTTGTCAATTGAAAAAACCGAATAGGAGGTTGAGAGAGTCGCAAGACAGAAGTACGAAAATAACCTTACACAAACTTGTCCGTTAGAGTATTAACGGTGCAATTTGACGATGTGAACAAAAAGTTAGTGACTTTTTTTGCTTTTTCGAAAGCTAGTGACAAAAAATCGCCACTCCACGAGGTGCGGAAATTCGAACGGCCATAACTTTGCGTACCGGAAGGGTTTTGGGGCCCGGGACCAGGCTTTGGAACCGCGTGGAGGAGCTCTACTGCGTCCCAACCCGGGAACCCGGTTGGGGCCCTCGGCGAGGCCAGATTCGATCGTTTTCGCCCCGTTTATCACTTTTCTTATTTCGCTACAAGTAGGCTATGCGCGGGGTAGCACACGGGTACGATCATACCAACACTAATGCACCGGATCCCATCAGAACTCCGAAGTTAAGCGTGCTTGGGCGAGAGTAGTACTAAGATGGGTGACCCCTTGGGAAGTCCTCTTGTTGTACCCCCTTCCCCTTTTATCTTTATTTTTTTCGTTCTTTTATTCATCGAGTGAATTATAAATTTCGCCATCAAGCTTTTTGCGAACTTCGGGTTTCGGTCACTAACTTCTCAAAACTAAAGAGACACCACTAACTTTGTCGTTTTTATTTCGCTTCCGGTCATTCCGGCAATCTGCACCGTTAAGTGCATTGACGGTTGAAATTTTAAGGGTAAAATTTTCCGATTCTCAATAAGTATAGAGGGAGTTGCAAATTTTGTCACCACGCTCTTGTCAATTGAAAAAACCGAATAGGAGGTTGAGAGAGTCGCAAGACAGAAGTACGAAAATAACCTTACACAAACTTGTCCGTTAGAGTATTAACGGTGCAATTTGACGATGTGAACAAAAAGTTAGTGACTTTTTTTTGCTTTTTCGAAAGCTAGTGACAAAAAATCGCCACTCCACGAGGTGCGGAAATTCGAACGGCCATAACTTTGCGTACCGGAAGGGTTTTGGGGCCCGGGACCAGGCTTTGGAACCGCGTGGAGGAGCTCTACGGCGTCCCAACCGGGGAACCCGGTTGGGGCCCTCGGCGAGGCCAGATTCGATCGTTTTCGCCCCGTTTATCACTTTTCTTATTTCGCTACAAGTAGGCTATGCGCGGGGTAGCACACGGGTACGATCATACCAGCACTAATGCACCGGATCCCATCAGAACTCCGAAGTTAAGCGTGCTTGGGCGAGAGTAGTACTAAGATGGGTGACCCCTTGGGAAGTCCTCGTGTTGTACCCCCTTCCCCTTTTATCTTTATTTTTTTCGTTCTTTTATTCATCGAGTGAATTATAAATTTCGCAATCAAGCTTTTTGCGAACTTCGGGTTTCAGTCACTAACTTCTCAAAACTAAAGAGACACCACTAACTTTGTCGTTTTTATTTCGCTTCCGGTCATTCCGGCAATCTGCACCGTTAAGTGCATTGACGGTTGAAATTTTAAGGGTAAAATTTTTCGATTCTCAATAAGTATAGAGGGAGTTGCAAATTTTGTCACCACGCTCTTGTCAATTGAAAAAACCGAATAGGAGGTTGAGAGAGTCGCAAGACAGAAGTACGAAAATAACCTTACACAAACTTGTCCGTTAGAGTATTAACGGTGCAATTTGACGATGTGAACAAAAAGTTAGTGACTTTTTTTTGCTTTTTCGAAAGCTAGTGACAAAAAATCGCCACTCCACGAGGTGCGGAAATTCGAACGGCCATAACTTTGCGTACCGGAAGGGTTTTGGGGCCCGGGACCAGGCTTTGGAACCGCGTGGAGGAGCTCTACGGCGTCCCAACCGGGGAACCCGGTTGGGGCCCTCGGCGAGGCCAGATTCGATCGTTTTCGCCCCGTTTATCACTTTTCTTATTTCGCTACAAGTAGGCTATGCGCGGGGTAGCACACGGTTACGATCATACCAGCACTAATGCACCGGATCCCATCAGAACTCCGAAGTTAAGCGTGCTTGGGCGAGAGTAGTACTAAGATGGGTGACCCCTTGGGAAGTCCTCGTGTTGTACCCCCTTCCCCTTTTATCTTTATTTTTTTCGTTCTTTTATTCATCGAGTGAATTATAAATTTCGCAATCAAGCTTTTTGCGAACTTCGGGTTTCGGTCACTAACTTCTCAAAACTAAAGAGACACCACTAACTTTGTCGTTTTTATTTCGCTTCCGGTCATTCCGGCAATCTGCACCGTTAAGTGCATTGACGGTTGAAATTTTAAGGGTAAAATTTTCCGATTCTCAATAAGTATAGAGGGAGTTGCAAATTTTGTCACCACGCTCTTGTCAATTGAAAAAACCGAATAGGAGGTTGAGAGAGTCGCAAGACAGAAGTACGAAAATAACCTTACACAAACTTGTCCGTTAGAGTATTAACGGTGCAATTTGACGATGTGAACAAAAAGTTAGTGACTTTTTTTTGCTTTTTCGAAAGCTAGTGACAAAAAATCGCCACTCCACGAGGTGCGGAAATTCGAACGGCCATAACTTTGCGTACCGGAAGGGTTTTGGGGCCCGGGACCAGGCTTTGGAACCGCGTGGAGGAGCTCTACGGCGTCCCAACCGGGGAACCCGGTTGGGGCCCTCGGCGAGGCCAGATTCGATCGTTTTCGCCCCGTTTATCACTTTTCTTATTTCGCTACAAGTAGGCTATGCGCGGGGTAGCACACGGGTACGATCATACCAGCACTAATGCACCGGATCCCATCAGAACTCCGAAGTTAAGCGTGCTTGGGCGAGAGTAGTACTAAGATGGGTGACCCCTTGGGAAGTCCTCGTGTTGTACCCCCTTCCCCTTTTATCTTTATTTTTTTCGTTCTTTTATTCATCGAGTGAATTATAAATTTCGCAATCAAGCTTTTTGCGAACTTCGGGTTTCAGTCACTAACTTCTCAAAACTAAAGAGACACCACTAACTTTGTCGTTTTTATTTCGCTTCCGGTCATTCCGGCAATCTGCACCGTTAAGTGCATTGACGGTTGAAATTTTAAGGGTAAAATTTTTCGATTCTCAATAAGTATAGAGGGAGTTGCAAATTTTGTCACCACGCTCTTGTCAATTGAAAAAACCGAATAGGAGGTTGAGAGAGTCGCTAGACAGAAGTACGAAAATAACCTTACACAAACTTGTCCGTTAGAGTATTAACGGTGCAATTTGACGATGTGAACAAAAAGTTAGTGACTTTTTTTTGCTTTTTCGAAAGCTAGTGACAAAAAATTGCCACTCCACGAGGTGCGGAAATTCGAACGGCCATAACTTTGCGTACCGGAAGGGTTTTGGGGCCCGGGACCAGGCTTTGGAACCGCGTGGAGGAGCTCTACGGCGTCCCAACCGGGGAACCCGGTTGGGGCCCTCGGCGAGGCCAGATTCGATCGTTTTCGCCCCGTTTATCACTTTTCTTATTTCGCTACAAGTAGGCTATGCGCGGGGTAGCACACCGGTACGATCATACCAGCACTAATGCACCGGATCCCATCAGAACTCCGAAGTTAAGCGTGCTTGGGCGAGAGTAGTACTAAGATGGGTGACCCCTTGGGAAGTCCTCGTGTTGTACCCCCTTCCCCTTTTATCTTTATTTTTTTCGTTCTTTTATTCATCGAGTGAATTATAAATTTCGCAATCAAGCTTTTTGCGAACTTCGGGTTTCGGTCACTAACTTCTCAAAACTAAAGAGACACCACTAACTTTGTCGTTTTTATTTCGCTTCCGGTCATTCCGGCAATCTGCACCGTTAAGTGCATTGACGGTTGAAATTTTAAGGGTAAAATTTTCCGATTCTCAATAAGTATAGAGGGAGTTGCAAATTTTGTCACCACGCTCTTGTCAATTGAAAAAACCGAATAGGAGGTTGAGAGAGTCGCAAGACAGAAGTACGAAAATAACCTTCCACAAACTTGTCCGTTAGAGTATTAACGGTGCAATTTGACGATGTGAACAAAAAGTTAGTGACTTTTTTTTGCTTTTTCGAAAGCTAGTGACAAAAAATCGCCACTCCACGAGGTGCGGAAATTCGAACGGCCATAACTTTGTGTACCGGAAGGGTTTTGGGGCCCGGGACCAGGCTTTGGAACCGCGTGGAGGAGCTCTACGGCGTCCCAACCGGGGAACCCGGTTGGGGCCCTCGGCG
Organism: Knoxia roxburghii; assembly: GCA_030378225.1. Classification (NCBI taxonomy): domain Eukaryota; kingdom Viridiplantae; phylum Streptophyta; class Magnoliopsida; order Gentianales; family Rubiaceae; genus Knoxia; species Knoxia roxburghii. The sequence goes on along the minus strand of CM059415.1, from coordinate 33,133,827 downwards.
AGGCCAGATTCGATCGTTTTCGCCCCGTTTATCACTTTTCTTATTTCGCTACAAGTAGGCTATGCGCGGGGTAGCACACGGGTACGATCATACCAGCACTAATGCACCGGATCCCATCAGAACTCCGAAGTTAAGCGTGCTTGGGCGAGAGTAGTACTAAGATGGGTGACCCCTTGGGAAGTCCTCGTGTTGTACCCCCTTCCCCTTTTATCTTTATTTTTTTCGTTCTTTTATTCATCGAGTGAATTATAAATTTCGTCATCAAGCTTTTTGCGAACTTCGGGTTTCGGTCACTAACTTCTCAAAACTAAAGAGACACCACTAACTTTGTCGTTTTTATTTCGCTTCCGGTCATTCCGGCAATCTGCACCGTTAAGTGCATTGACGGTTGAAATTTTAAGATTAAAATTTTCCGATTCTCAATAAGTATAGAGGGAGTTGCAAATTTTGTCACCACGCTCTTGTCAATTGAAAAAACCGAATAGGAGGTTGAGAGAGTCGCAAGACAGAAGTACGAAAATAACCTTACACAAACTTGTCCGTTAGAGTATTAACGGTGCAATTTGACGATGTGAACAAAAAGTTAGTGACTTTTTTTTGCTTTTTCGAAAGCTAGTGACAAAAAATCGCCACTCCACGAGGTGCGGAAATTCGAACGGCCATAACTTTGTGTACCGGAAGGGTTTTGGGGCCCGGGACCAGGCTTTGGAACCGCGTGGAGGAGCTCTACGGCGTCCCAACCGGGGAACCCGGTTGGGGCCCTCGGCGAGGCCAGATTCGATCGTTTTCGCCCCGTTTATCACTTTTCTTATTTCGCTACAAGTAGGCTATGCGCGGGGTAGCACACGGGTACGATCATACCAGCACTAATGCACCGGATCCCATCAGAACTCCGAAGTTAAGCGTGCTTGGGCGAGAGTAGTACTAAGATGGGTGACCCCTTGGGAAGTCCTCGTGTTGTACCCCCTTCCCCTTTTATCTTTATTTTTTTCGTTCTTTTATTCATCGAGTGAATTATAAATTTCGCAATCAAGCTTTTTGCGAACTTCGGGTTTCGGTCACTAACTTCTCAAAACTAAAGAGACACCACTAACTTTGTCATTTTTATTTCGCTTCCGGTCATTCCGGCAATCTGCACCGTTAAGTGCATTGACGGTTGAAATTTTAAGATTAAAATTTTCCGATTCTCAATAAGTATAGAGGGAGTTGCAAATTTTGTCACCACGCTCTTGTCAATTGAAAAAACCGAATAGGAGGTTGAGAGAGTCGCAAGACAGAAGTACGAAAATAACCTTACACAAACTTGTCCGTTAGAGTATTAACGGTGCAATTTGACGATGTGAACAAAAAGTTAGTGACTTTTTTTGCTTTTTCGAAAGCTAGTGACAAAAAATCGCCACTCCACGAGGTGCGGAAATTCGAACGGCCATAACTTTGCGTACCGGAAGGGTTTTGGGGCCCGGGACCAGGCTTTGGAACCGCGTGGAGGAGCTCTACTGCGTCCCAACCCGGGAACCCGGTTGGGGCCCTCGGCGAGGCCAGATTCGATCGTTTTCGCCCCGTTTATCACTTTTCTTATTTCGCTACAAGTAGGCTATGCGCGGGGTAGCACACGGGTACGATCATACCAGCACTAATGCACCGGATCCCATCAGAACTCCGAAGTTAAGCGTGCTTGGGCGAGAGTAGTACTAAGATGGGTGACCCCTTGGGAAGTCCTCGTGTTGTACCCCCTTCCCCTTTTATCTTTATTTTTTTCGTTCTTTTATTCATCGAGTGAATTATAAATTTCGCAATCAAGCTTTTTGCGAACTTCGGGTTTCGGTCACTAACTTCTCAAAACTAAAGAGACACCACTAACTTTGTCGTTTTTATTTCGCTTCCGGTCATTCCGGCAATCTGCACCGTTAAGTGCATTGACGGTTGAAATTTTAAGGGTAAAATTTTCCGATTCTCAATAAGTATAGAGGGAGTTGCAAATTTTGTCACCACGCTCTTGTCAATTGAAAAAACCGAATAAGAGGTTGAGAGAGTCGCAAGACAGAAGTACGAAAATAACCTTACACAAACTTGTCCGTTAGAGTATTAACGGTGCAATTTGACGATGTGAACAAAAAGTTAGTGACTTTTTTTTGCTTTTTCGAAAGCTAGTGACAAAAAATCGCAACTCCACGAGGTGCGGAAATTCGAACGGCCATAACTTTGCGTACCGGAAGGGTTTTGGGGCCCGGGACCAGGCTTTGGAACCGCGTGGAGGAGCTCTACGGCGTCCCAACCGGGGAACCCGGTTGGGGCCCTCGGCGAGGCCAGATTCGATCGTTTTCACCCCGTTTATCACTTTTCTTATTTCGCTACAAGTAGGCTATGCGCGGGGTAGCACACGGGTACGATCATACCAGCACTAATGCACCGGATCCCATCAGAACTCCGAAGTTAAGCGTGCTTGGGCGAGAGTAGTACTAAGATGGGTGACCCCTTGGGAAGTCCTCGTGTTGTACCCCCTTCCCCTTTTATCTTTATTTTTTTCGTTCTTTTATTCATCGAGTGAATTATAAATTTCGCAATCAAGCTTTTTGCGAACTTCGGGTTTCGGTCACTAACTTCTCAAAACTAAAGAGACACCACTAACTTTGTCGTTTTTATTTCGCTTCCGGTCATTCCGGCAATCTGCACCGTTAAGTGCATTGACGGTTGAAATTTTAAGGGTAAAATTTTCCGATTCTCAATAAGTATAGAGGGAGTTGCAAATTTTGTCACCACGCTCTTGTCAATTGAAAAAACCGAATAGGAGGTTGAGAGAGTCGCAAGACAGAAGTACGAAAATAACCTTACACAAACTTGTCCGTTAGAGTATTAACGGTGCAATTTGACGATGTGAACAAAAAGTTAGTGACTTTTTTTGCTTTTTCGAAAGCTAGTGACAAAAAATCGCCACTCCACGAGGTGCGGAAATTCGAACGGCCATAACTTTGCGTACCGGAAGGGTTTTGGGGCCCGGGACCAGGCTTTGGAACCGCGTGGAGGAGCTCTACGGCGTCCCAACCCGGGAACCCGGTTGGGGCCCTCGGCGAGGCCAGATTCGATCGTTTTCGCCCCGTTTATCACTTTTCTTATTTCGCTACAAGTAGGCTATGCGCGGGGTATCACACGGGTACGATCATTCCAGCACTAATGCACCGGATCCCATCAGAACTCCGAAGTTAAGCATGCTTGGGCGAGAGTAGTACTAAGATGGGTGACCCCTTGGGAAGTCCTCGTGTTGTACCCCCTTCCCCTTTTATCTTTATTTTTTTCGTTCTTTTATTCATCGAGTGAATTATAAATTTCGTCATCAAGCTTTTTGCGAACTTCGGGTTTCGGTCACTAACTTCTCAAAACTAAAGAGACACCACTAACTTTGTCGTTTTTATTTCGCTTCCGGTCATTCCGGCAATCTGGACCGTTAAGTGCATTGACGGTTGAAATTTTAAGGGTAAAATTTTCCGATTCTCAATAAGTATAGAGGGAGTTGCAAATTTTGTCACCACGCTCTTGTCAATTGAAAAAACCGAATAGGAGGTTGAGAGAGTCGCAAGACAGAAGTACGAAAATAACCTTACACAAACTTGTCCGTTAGAGTATTAACGGTGCAATTTGACGATGTGAACAAAAAGTTAGTGACTTTTTTTTGCTTTTTCGAAAGCTAGTGACAAAAAATTGCCACTCCACGAGGTGCGGAAATTCGAACGGCCATAACTTTGCGTACCGGAAGGGTTTTGGGGCCCGGGACCAGGCTTTGGAACCGCGTGGAGGAGCTCTACGGCGTCCCAACCGGGGAACCCGGTTGGGGCCCTCGGCGAGGCCAGATTCGATCGTTTTCGCCCCGTTTATCACTTTTCTTATTTCGCTACAAGTAGGCTATGCGCGGGGTAGCACACGGGTACGATCATACCAGCACTAATGCACCGGATCCCATCAGAACTCCGAAGTTAAGCGTGCTTGGGCGAGAGTAGTGCTAAGATGGGTGACCCCTTGGGAAGTCCTCGTGTTGTACCCCCTTCCCCTTTTATCTTTATTTTTTTCGTTCTTTTATTCATCGAGTGAATTATAAATTTCGCAATCAAGCTTTTTGCGAACTTCGGGTTTCGGTCACTAACTTCTCAAAACTAAAGAGACACCACTAACTTTGTCGTTTTTATTTCGCTTCCGGTCATTCCGGCAATCTGCACCGTTAAGTGCATTGACGGTTGAAATTTTAAGGGTAAAATTTTCCGATTCTCAATAAGTATAGAGGGAGTTGCAAATTTTGTCACCACGCTCTTGTCAATTGAAAAAACCGAATAGGAGGTTGAGAGAGTCGCAAGACAGAAGTACGAAAATAACCTTACACAAACTTGTCCGTTAGAGTATTAACGGTGCAATTTGACGATGTGAACAAAAAGTTAGTGACTTTTTTTGCTTTTTCGAAAGCTAGTGACAAAAAATCGCCACTCCACGAGGTACGGAAATTCGAACGGCCATAACTTTGCGTACCGGAAGGGTTTTGGGGCCCGGGATCAGGCTTTGGAACCGCGTGGAGGAGCTCTACGGTGTCCCAACCCGGGAACCCGGTTGGGGCCCTCGGCGAGGCCAGATTCGATCGTTTTCGCCCCGTTTATCACTTTTCTTATTTCGCTACAAGTAGGCTATGCGCGGGGTAGCACACGGGTACGATCATTCCAGCACTAATGCACCGGATCCCATCAGAACTCCGAAGTTAAGCGTGCTTGGGCGAGAGTAGTACTAAGATGGGTGACCCCTTGGGAAGTCCTCGTGTTGTACCCCCTTCCCCTTTTATCTTTATTTTTTTCGTTCTTTTATTCATCGAGTGAATTATAAATTTCGTCATCAAGCTTTTTGCGAACTTCGGGTTTCGGTCACTAACTTCTCAAAACTAAAGAGACACCACTAACTTTGTCGTTTTTATTTCGCTTCCGGTCATTCCGGCAATCTGCACCGTTAAGTGCATTGACGGTTGAAATTTTAAGGGTAAAATTTTCCGATTCTCAATAAGTATAGAGGGAGTTGCAAATTTTGTCACCACGCTCTTGTCAATTGAAAAAACCGAATAGGAGGTTGAGAGAGTCGCAAGACAGAAATACGAAAATAACCTTACACAAACTTGTCCGTTAGAGTATTAACGGTGCAATTTGACGATGTGAACAAAAAGTTAGTGACTTTTTTTTGCTTTTTCGAAAGCTAGTGACAAAAAATCGCCACTCCACGAGGTGCGGAAATTCGAACGGCCATAACTTTGTGTACCGGAAGGGTTTTGGGGCCCGGGACCAGGCTTTGGAACCGCGTGGAGGAGCTCTACGGCGTCCCAACCGGGGAACCCGGTTGGGGCCCTCGGCGAGGCCAGATTCGATCGTTTTCGCCCCGTTTATCACTTTTCTTATTTCGCTACAAGTAGGCTATGCGCGGGGTAGCACACGGGTACGATCATACCAGCACTAATGCACCGGATCCCATCAGAACTCCGAAGTTAAGCGTGCTTGGGCGAGAGTAGTACTAAGATGGGTGACCCCTTGGGAAGTCCTCGTGTTGTACCCCCTTCCCCTTTTATCTTTATTTTTTTCGTTCTTTTATTCATCGAGTGAATTATAAATTTCGTCATCAAGCTTTTTGCGAACTTCGGGTTTCGGTCACTAACTTCTCAAAACTAAAGAGACACCACTGACTTTGTCGTTTTTATTTCGCTTCCGGTCATTCCGGCAATCTGCACCGTTAAGTGCATTGACGGTTGAAATTTTAAGGGTAAAATTTTCCGATTCTCAATAAGTATAGAGGGAGTTGCAAATTTTGTCACCACGCTCTTGTCAATTGAAAAAACCGAATAGGAGGTTGAGAGAGTCGCAAGACAGAAGTACGAAAATAACCTTACACAAACTTGTCCGTTAGAGTATTAACGGTGCAATTTGACGATGTGAACAAAAAGTTAGTGACTTTTTTTTGCTTTTTCGAAAGCTAGTGACAAAAAATCGCCACTCCACGAGGTGCGGAAATTCGAACGGCCATAACTTTGCGTACCGGAAGGGTTTTGGGGCCCGGGACCAGGCTTTGGAACCGCGTGGAGGAGCTCTACGGCGTCCCAACCGGGGAACCCGGTTGGGGCCCTCGGCGAGGCCAGATTCGATCGTTTTCGCTCCGTTTATCACTTTTCTTATTTCGCTACAAGTAGGCTATGCGCGGGGTAGCACACGGGTACGATTATACCAGCACTAATGCACCGGATCCCATCAGAACTCCGAAGTTAAGCGTGCTTGGGCGAGAGTAGTACTAAGATGGGTGACCCCTTGGGAAGTCCTCGTGTTGTACCCCCTTCCCCTTTTATCTTTATTTTTTTCGTTCTTTTATTCATCGAGTGAATTATAAATTTCGTCATCAAGCTTTTTGCGAACTTCGGGTTTCGGTCACTAACTTCTCAAAACTAAAGAGACACCACTAACTTTGTCGTTTTTATTTCGCTTCCGGTCATTCCGGCAATCTGCACCGTTAAGTGCATTGACGGTTGAAATTTTAAGATTAAAATTTTCCGATTCTCAATAAGTATAGAGGGAGTTGCAAATTTTGTCACCACGCTCTTGTCAATTGAAAAAACCGAATAGGAGGTTGAGAGAGTCGCAAGACAGAAGTACGAAAATAACCTTACACAAACTTGTCCGTTAGAGTATTAACGGTGCAATTTGACGATGTGAACAAAAAGTTAGTGACTTTTTTTGCTTTTTCGAAAGCTAGTGACAAAAAATCGCCACTCCACGAGGTGCGGAAATTCGAACGGCCATAACTTTGCGTACCGGAAGGGTTTTGGGGCCCGGGACCAGGCTTTGGAACCGCGTGGAGGAGCTCTACTGCGTCCCAACCCGGGAACCCGGTTGGGGCCCTCGGCGAGGCCAGATTCGATCATTTTCGCCCCGTTTATCACTTTTCTTATTTCGCTACAAGTAGGCTATGCGCGGGGTAGCACACGGGTACGATCATACCAGCACTAATGCACCGGATCCCATCAGAACTCCGAAGTTAAGCGTGCTTGGGCGAGAGTAGTACTAAGATGGGTGACCCCTTGGGAAGTCCTCGTGTTGTACCCCCTTCCCCTTTTATCTTTATTTTTTTCGTTCTTTTATTCATCGAGTGAATTATAAATTTCGTCATCAAGCTTTTTGCGAACTTCGGGTTTCGGTCACTAACTTCTCAAAACTAAAGAGACACCACTAACTTTGTCGTTTTTATTTCGCTTCCGGTCATTCCGGCAATCTGCACCGTTAAGTGCATTGACGGTTGAAATTTTAAGATTAAAATTTTCCGATTCTCAATAAGTATAGAGGGAGTTGCAAATTTTGTCACCACGCTCTTGTCAATTGAAAAAACCGAATAGGAGGTTGAGAGAGTCGCAAGACAGAAGTACGAAAATAACCTTACACAAACTTGTCCGTTAGAGTATTAACGGTGCAATTTGACGATGTGAACAAAAAGTTAGTGACTTTTTTTGCTTTTTCGAAAGCTAGTGACAAAAAATCGCCACTCCACGAGGTGCGGAAATTCGAACGGCCATAACTTTGCGTACCGGAAGGGTTTTGGGGCCCGGGACCAGGCTTTGGAACCGCGTGGAGGAGCTCTACTGCGTCCCAACCCGGGAACCCGGTTGGGGCCCTCGGCGAGGCCAGATTCGATCGTTTTCTCCCCGTTTATCATTTTTCTTATTTCGCTACAAGTAGGCTATGCGCGGGGTAGCACACGGGTACGATCATACCAGCACTAATGCACCGGATCCCATCAGAACTCCGAAGTTAAGCGTGCTTGGGCGAGAGTAGTACTAAGATGGGTGACCCCTTGGGAAGTCCTCGTGTTGTACCCCCTTCCCCTTTTATCTTTATTTTTTTCGTTCTTTTATTCATCGAGTGAATTATAAATTTCGTCATCAAGCTTTTTGCGAACTTCGGGTTTCGGTCACTAACTTCTCAAAACTAAAGAGACACCACTAACTTTGTCGTTTTTATTTCGCTTCCGGTCATTCCGGCAATCTGCACCGTTAAGTGCATTGACGGTTGAAATTTTAAGATTAAAATTTTCCGATTCTCAATAAGTATAGAGGGAGTTGCAAATTTTGTCACCACGCTCTTGTCAATTGAAAAAACCGAATAGGAGGTTGAGAGAGTCGCAAGACAGAAGTACGAAAATAACCTTACACAAACTTGTCCGTTAGAGTATTAACGGTGCAATTTGACGATGTGAACAAAAAGTTAGTGACTTTTTTTGCTTTTTCGAAAGCTAGTGACAAAAAATCGCCACTCCACGAGGTGCGGAAATTCGAACGGCCATAACTTTGCGTACCGGAAGGGTTTTGGGGCCCGGGACCAGGCTTTGGAACCGCGTGGAGGAGCTCTACTGCGTCCCAACCCGGGAACCCGGTTGGGGCCCTCGGCGAGGCCAGATTCGATCGTTTTCGCCCCGTTTATCATTTTTCTTATTTCGCTACAAGTAGGCTATGCGCGGGGTAGCACACGGGTACGATCATACCAGCACTAATGCACCGGATCCCATCAGAACTCCGAAGTTAAGCGTGCTTGGGCGAGAGTAGTACTAAGATGGGTGACCCCTTGGGAAGTCCTCGTGTTGTACCCCCTTTCCCTTTTATCTTTATTTTTTTCGTTCTTTTATTCATCGAGTGAATTATAAATTTCGTCATCAAGCTTTTTGCGAACTTCGGGTTTCGGTCACTAACTTCTCAAAACTAAAGAGACACCACTAACTTTGTCGTTTTTATTTCGCTTCCGGTCATTCCGGCAATCTGCACCGTTAAGTGCATTGACGGTTGAAATTTTAAGATTAAAATTTTCCGATTCTCAATAAGTATAGAGGGAGTTGCAAATTTTGTCACCACGCTCTTGTCAATTGAAAAAACCGAATAGGAGGTTGAGAGAGTCGCAAGACAGAAGTACGAAAATAACCTTACACAAACTTGTCCGTTAGAGTATTAACGGTGCAATTTGACGATGTGAACAAAAAGTTAGTGACTTTTTTTGCTTTTTCGAAAGCTAGTGACAAAAAATCGCCACTCCACGAGGTGCGGAAATTCGAACGGCCATAACTTTGCGTACCGGAAGGGTTTTGGGGCCCGGGACCAGGCTTTGGAACCGCGTGGAGGAGCTCTACTGCGTCCCAACCCGGGAACCCGGTTGGGGCCCTCGGCGAGGCCAGATTCGATCGTTTTCGCCCCGTTTATCACTTTTCTTATTTCGCTACAAGTAGGCTATGCGCGGGGTAGCACACGGGTACGATCATACCAGCACTAATGCACCGGATCCCATCAGAACTCCGAAGTTAAGCGTGCTTGGGCGAGAGTAGTACTAAGATGGGTGACCCCTTGGGAAGTCCTCGTGTTGTACCCCCTTCCCCTTTTATCTTTATTTTTTTCGTTCTTTTATTCATCGAGTGAATTATAAATTTCGTCATCAAGCTTTTTGCGAACTTCGGGTTTCGGTCACTAACTTCTCAAAACTAAAGAGACACCACTAACTTTGTCGTTTTTATTTCGCTTCCGGTCATTCCGGCAATCTGCACCGTTAAGTGCATTGACGGTTGAAATTTTAAGATTAAAATTTTCCGATTCTCAATAAGTATAGAGGGAGTTGCAAATTTTGTCACCACGCTCTTGTCAATTGAAAAAACCGAATAGGAGGTTGAGAGAGTCGCAAGACAGAAGTACGAAAATAACCTTACACAAACTTGTCCGTTAGAGTATTAACGGTGCAATTTGACGATGTGAACAAAAAGTTAGTGACTTTTTTTGCTTTTTCGAAAGCTAGTGACAAAAAATCGCCACTCCACGAGGTGCGGAAATTCGAACGGCCATAACTTTGCGTACCGGAAGGGTTTTGGGGCCCGGGACCAGGCTTTGGAACCGCGTGGAGGAGCTCTACTGCGTCCCAACCCGGGAACCCGGTTGGGGCCCTCGGCGAGGCCAGATTCGATCATTTTCGCCCCGTTTATCACTTTTCTTATTTCGCTACAAGTAGGCTATGCGCGGGGTAGCACACGGGTACGATCATACCAGCACTAATGCACCGGATCCCATCAGAACTCCGAAGTTAAGCGTGCTTGGGCGAGAGTAGTACTAAGATGGGTGACCCCTTGGGAAGTCCTCGTGTTGTACCCCCTTCCCCTTTTATCTTTATTTTTTTCGTTCTTTTATTCATCGAGTGAATTATAAATTTCGTCATCAAGCTTTTTGCGAACTTCGGGTTTCGGTCACTAACTTCTCAAAACTAAAGAGACACCACTAACTTTGTCGTTTTTATTTCGCTTCCGGTCATTCCGGCAATCTGCACCGTTAAGTGCATTGACGGTTGAAATTTTAAGATTAAAATTTTCCGATTCTCAATAAGTATAGAGGGAGTTGCAAATTTTGTCACCACGCTCTTGTCAATTGAAAAAACCGAATAGGAGGTTGAGAGAGTCGCAAGACAGAAGTACGAAAATAACCTTACACAAACTTGTCCGTTAGAGTATTAACGGTGCAATTTGACGATGTGAACAAAAAGTTAGTGACTTTTTTTGCTTTTTCGAAAGCTAGTGACAAAAAATCGCCACTCCACGAGGTGCGGAAATTCGAACGGCCATAACTTTGCGTACCGGAAGGGTTTTGGGGCCCGGGACCAGGCTTTGGAACCGCGTGGAGGAGCTCTACTGCGTCCCAACCCGGGAACCCGGTTGGGGCCCTCGGCGAGGCCAGATTCGATCGTTTTCGCCCCGTTTATCATTTTTCTTATTTCGCTACAAGTAGGCTATGCGCGGGGTAGCACACGGGTACGATCATACCAGCACTAATGCACCGGATCCCATCAGAACTCCGAAGTTAAGCGTGCTTGGGCGAGAGTAGTACTAAGATGGGTGACCCCTTGGGAAGTCCTCGTGTTGTACCCCCTTCCCCTTTTATCTTTATTTTTTTCGTTCTTTTATTCATCGAGTGAATTATAAATTTCGTCATCAAGCTTTTTGCGAACTTCGGGTTTCGGTCACTAACTTCTCAAAACTAAAGAGACACCACTAACTTTGTCGTTTTTATTTCGCTTCCGGTCATTCCGGCAATCTGCACCGTTAAGTGCATTGACGGTTGAAATTTTAAGATTAAAATTTTCCGATTCTCAATAAGTATAGAGGGAGTTGCAAATTTTGTCACCACGCTCTTGTCAATTGAAAAAACCGAATAGGAGGTTGAGAGAGTCGCAAGACAGAAGTACGAAAATAACCTTACACAAACTTGTCCGTTAGAGTATTAACGGTGCAATTTGACGATGTGAACAAAAAGTTAGTGACTTTTTTTGCTTTTTCGAAAGCTAGTGACAAAAAATCGCCACTCCACGAGGTGCGGAAATTCGAACGGCCATAACTTTGCGTACCGGAAGGGTTTTGGGGCCCGGGACCAGGCTTTGGAACCGCGTGGAGGAGCTCTACTGCGTCCCAACCCGGGAACCCGGTTGGGGCCCTCGGCGAGGCCAGATTCGATCGTTTTCGCCCCGTTTATCATTTTTCTTATTTCGCTACAAGTAGGCTATGCGCGGGGTAGCACACGGGTACGATCATACCAGCACTAATGCACCGGATCCCATCAGAACTCCGAAGTTAAGCGTGCTTGGGCGAGAGTAGTACTAAGATGGGTGACCCCTTGGGAAGTCCTCGTGTTGTACCCCCTTCCCCCTTTATCTTTATTTTTTTCGTTCTTTTATTCATCGAGTGAATTATAAATTTCGTCATCAAGCTTTTTGCGAACTTCGGGTTTCGGTCACTAACTTCTCAAAACTAAAGAGACACCACTAACTTTGTCGTTTTTATTTCGCTTCCGGTCATTCCGGCAATCTGCACCGTTAAGTGCATTGACGGTTGAAATTTTAAGATTAAAATTTTCCGATTCTCAATAAGTATAGAGGGAGTTGCAAATTTTGTCACCACGCTCTTGTCAATTGAAAAAACCGAATAGGAGGTTGAGAGAGTCGCAAGACAGAAGTACGAAAATAACCTTACACAAACTTGTCCGTTAGAGTATTAACGGTGCAATTTGACGATGTGAACAAAAAGTTAGTGACTTTTTTTGCTTTTTCGAAAGCTAGTGACAAAAAATCGCCACTCCACGAGGTGCGGAAATTCGAACGGCCATAACTTTGCGTACCGGAAGGGTTTTGGGGCCCGGGACCAGGCTTTGGAACCGCGTGGAGGAGCTCTACTGCGTCCCAACCCGGGAACCCGGTTGGGGCCCTCGGCGAGGCCAGATTCGATCGTTTTCGCCCCGTTTATCACTTTTCTTATTTCGCTACAAGTAGGCTATGCGCGGGGTAGCACACGGGTACGATCATACCAGCACTAATGCACCGGATCCCATCAGAACTCCGAAGTTAAGCGTGCTTGGGCGAGAGTAGTACTAAGATGGGTGACCCCTTGGGAAGTCCTCGTGTTGTACCCCCTTCCCCTTTTATCTTTATTTTTTTCGTTCTTTTATTCATCGAGTGAATTATAAATTTCGCAATCAAGCTTTTTGCGAACTTCGGGTTTCGGTCACTAACTTCTCAAAACTAAAGAGACACCACTAACTTTGTCGTTTTTATTTCGCTTCCGGTCATTCCGGCAATCTGCACCGTTAAGTGCATTGACGGTTGAAATTTTAAGGGTAAAATTTTCCGATTCTCAATAAGTATAGAGGGAGTTGCAAATTTTGTCACCACGCTCTTGTCAATTGAAAAAACCGAATAGGAGGTTGAGAGAGTCGCAAGACAGAAGTACGAAAATAACCTTACACAAACTTGTCCGTTAGAGTATTAACGGTGCAATTTGACGATGTGAACAAAAAGTTAGTGACTTTTTTTTGCTTTTTCGAAAGCTAGTGACAAAAAATCGCCACTCCACGAGGTGCGGAAATTCGAACGGCCATAACTTTGCGTACCGGAAGGGTTTTGGGGCCCGGGACCAGGCTTTGGAACCGCGTGGAGGAGCTCTACGGCGTCCCAACCGGGGAACCAGGTTGGGGCCCTCGGCGAGGCCAGATTCGATCGTTTTCGCCCCGTTTATCACTTTTCTTATTTCGCTACAAGTAGGCTATGCGCGGGGTAGCACACGGGTACGATCATACCAGCACTAATGCACCGGATCCCATCAGAACTCCGAAGTTAAGCGTGCTTGGGCGAGAGTAGTACTAAGATGGGTGACCCCTTGGGAAGTCCTCGTGTTGTACCCCCTTCCCCTTTTATCTTTATTTTTTTCGTTCTTTTATTCATCGAGTGAATTATAAATTTCGTCATCAAGCTTTTTGCGAACTTCGGGTTTCGGTCACTAACTTCTCAAAACTAAAGAGACACCACTAACTTTGTCATTTTTATTTCGCTTCCGGCCATTCCGGCAATCTGCACCGTTAAGTGCATTGACGGTTGAAATTTTAAGATTAAAATTTTTCGATTCTTAATAAGTATAGAGGGAGTTGCAAATTTTGTCACCACGCTCTTGTCAATTGAAAAAACCGAATAGGAGGTTGAGAGAGTCGCAAGACAGAAGTACGAAAATAACCTTACACAAACTTGTCCGTTAGAGTATTAACGGTGCAATTTGACGATGTGAACAAAAAGTTAGTGACTTTTTTTTGCTTTTTCGAAAGCTAGTGACAAAAAATCGCCACTCCACGAGGTGCGGAAATTCGAACGGCCATAACTTTGCGTACCGGAAGGGTTTTGGGGCCCGGGACCAGGCTTTGGAACCGCGTGGAGGAGCTCTACTGCGTCCCAACCCGGGAACCCGGTTGGGGACCTCGGCGAGGCCAGATTCGATCGTTTTCGCCCCGTTTATCATTTTTCTTATTTCGCTACAAGTAGGCTATGCGCGGGGTAGCACACGGGTACGATCATACCAGCACTAATGCACCGGATCCCATCAGAACTCCGAAGTTAAGCGTGCTTGGGCGAGAGTAGTACTAAGATGGGTGACCCCTTGGGAAGTCCTCGTGTTGTACCCCCTTCCCCCTTTATCTTTATTTTTTTCGTTCTTTTATTCATCGAGTGAATTATAAATTTCGTCATCAAGCTTTTTGCGAACTTCGGGTTTCGGTCACTAACTTCTCAAAACTAAAGAGACACCACTAACTTTGTCGTTTTTATTTCGCTTCCGGTCATTCCGGCAATCTGCACCGTTAAGTGCATTGACGGTTGAAATTTTAAGATTAAAATTTTCCGATTCTCAATAAGTATAGAGGGAGTTGCAAATTTTGTCACCACGCTCTTGTCAATTGAAAAAACCGAATAGGAGGTTGAGAGAGTCGCAAGACAGAAGTACGAAAATAACCTTACACAAACTTGTCCGTTAGAGTATTAACGGTGCAATTTGACGATGTGAACAAAAAGTTAGTGACTTTTTTTGCTTTTTCGAAAGCTAGTGACAAAAAATCGCCACTCCACGAGGTGCGGAAATTCGAACGGCCATAACTTTGCGTACCGGAAGGGTTTTGGGGCCCGGGACCAGGCTTTGGAACCGCGTGGAGGAGCTCTACTGCGTCCCAACCCGGGAACCCGGTTGGGGCCCTCGGCGAGGCCAGATTCGATCGTTTTCGCCCCGTTTATCACTTTTCTTATTTCGCTACAAGTAGGCTATGCGCGGGGTAGCACACGTGTACGATCATACCAGCACTAATGCACCGGATCCCATCAGAACTCCGAAGTTAAGCGTGCTTGGGCGAGAGTAGTACTAAGATGGGTGACCCCTTGGGAAGTCCTCGTGTTGTACCCCCTTCCCCTTTTATCTTTATTTTTTTCGTTCTTTTATTCATCGAGTGAATTATAAATTTCGCAATCAAGCTTTTTGCGAACTTCGGGTTTCGGTCACTAACTTCTCAAAACTAAAGAGACACCACTAACTTTGTCGTTTTTATTTCGCTTCCGGTCATTCCGGCAATCTGCACCGTTAAGTGCATTGACGGTTGAAATTTTAAGGGTAAAATTTTCCGATTCTCAATAAGTATAGAGGGAGTTGCAAATTTTGTCACCACGCTCTTGTCAATTGAAAAAACCGAATAGGAGGTTGAGAGAGTCGCAAGACAGAAGTACGAAAATAACCTTACACAAACTTGTCCGTTAGAGTATTAACGGTGCAATTTGACGATGTGAACAAAAAGTTAGTGACTTTTTTTTGCTTTTTCGAAAGCTAGTGACAAAAAATCGCCACTCCACGAGGTGCGGAAATTCGAACGGCCATAACTTTGCGTACCGGAAGGGTTTTGGGGCCCGGGACCAGGCTTTGGAACCGCGTGGAGGAGCTCTACGGCGTCCCAACCGGGGAACCAGGTTGGGGCCCTCGGCGAGGCCAGATTCGATCGTTTTCGCCCCGTTTATCACTTTTCTTATTTCGCTACAAGTAGGCTATGCGCGGGGTAGCACACGGGTACGATCATACCAGCACTAATGCACCGGATCCCATCAGAACTCCGAAGTTAAGCGTGCTTGGGCGAGAGTAGTACTAAGATGGGTGACCCCTTGGGAAGTCCTCGTGTTGTACCCCCTTCCCCTTTTATCTTTATTTTTTTCGTTCTTTTATTCATCGAGTGAATTATAAATTTCGTCATCAAGCTTTTTGCGAACTTCGGGTTTCGGTCACTAACTTCTCAAAACTAAAGAGACACCACTAACTTTGTCATTTTTATTTCGCTTCCGGCCATTCCGGCAATCTGCACCGTTAAGTGCATTGACGGTTGAAATTTTAAGATTAAAATTTTTCGATTCTTAATAAGTATAGAGGGAGTTGCAAATTTTGTCACCACGCTCTTGTCAATTGAAAAAACCGAATAGGAGGTTGAGAGAGTCGCAAGACAGAAGTACGAAAATAACCTTACACAAACTTGTCCGTTAGAGTATTAACGGTGCAATTTGACGATGTGAACAAAAAGTTAGTGACTTTTTTTTGCTTTTTCGAAAGCTAGTGACAAAAAATCGCCACTCCACGAGGTGCGGAAATTCGAACGGCCATAACTTTGCGTACCGGAAGGGTTTTGGGGCCCGGGACCAGGCTTTGGAACCGCGTGGAGGAGCTCTACGGCGTCCCAACCGGGGAACCCGGTTGGGGACCTCGGCGAGGCCAGATTCGATCATTTTCGCCCCGTTTATCACTTTTCTTATTTCGCTACAAGTAGGCTATGCGCGGGGTAGCACACGGGTACGATCATACCAGCACTAATGCACCGGATCCCATCAGAACTCCGAAGTTAAGCGTGCTTGGGCGAGAGTAGTACTAAGATGGGTGACCCCTTGGGAAGTCCTCGTGTTGTACCCTCTTCCCCTTTTATCTTTATTTTTTTCGTTCTTTTATTCATCGAGTGAATTATAAATTTCGTCATCAAGCTTTTTGCGAACTTCGGGTTTCGGTCACTAACTTCTCAAAACTAAAGAGACACCACTAACTTTGTCGTTTTTATTTCGCTTCCGGTCATTCCGGCAATCTGCACCGTTAAGTGCATTGACGGTTGAAATTTTAAGGGTAAAATTTTCCGATTCTCAATAAGTATAGAGGGAGTTGCAAATTTTGTCACCACGCTCTTGTCAATTGAAAAAACCGAATAGGAGGTTGAGAGAGTCGCAAGACAGAAGTACGAAAATAACCTTACACAAACTTGTCCGTTAGAGTATTAACGGTGCAATTTGACGATGTGAACAAAAAGTTAGTGACTTTTTTTTGCTTTTTCGAAAGCTAGTGACAAAAAATCGCCACTCCACGAGGTGCGGAAATTCGAACGGCCATAACTTTGCGTACCGGAAGGGTTTTGAGGCCCGGGACCTGGCTTTGGAACCGCGTGGAGGAGCTCTACGGCGTCCCAACCGGGGAACCCGGTTGGGGCCCTCGGCGAGGCCAGATTCGATCGTTTTCGCCCCGTTTATCACTTTTCTTATTTCGCTACAAGTAGGCTATGCGCGGGGTAGCACACGGGTACGATCATGCCAGCACTAATGCACCGGATCCCATCAGAACTCCGAAGTTAAGCGTGCTTGGGCGAGAGTAGTACTAAGATGGGTGACCCCTTGGGAAGTCCTCGTGTTGTACCCCCTTCCCCTTTTATCTTTATTTTTTTCGTTCTTTTATTCATCGAGTGAATTATAAATTTCGTCATCAAGCTTTTTGCGAACTTCGGGTTTCGGTCACTAACTTCTCAAAACTAAAGAGACACCACTAACTTTGTCGTTTTTATTTCGCTTCCGGTCATTCCGGCAATCTGCACCGTTAAGTGCATTGACGGTTGAAATTTTAAGATTAAAATTTTCCGATTCTCAATAAGTATAGAGGGAGTTGCAAATTTTGTCACCACGCTCTTGTCAATTGAAAAAACCGAATAGGAGGTTGAGAGAGTCGCAAGACAGAAGTACGAAAATAACCTTACACAAACTTGTCCGTTAGAGTATTAACGGTGCAATTTGACGATGTGAACAAAAAGTTAGTGACTTTTTTTGCTTTTTCGAAAGCTAGTGACAAAAAATCGCCACTCCACGAGGTGCGGAAATTCGAACGGCCATAACTTTGCGTACCGGAAGGGTTTTGGGGCCCGGGACCAGGCTTTGGAACCGCGTGGAGGAGCTCTACTGCGTCCCAACCCGGGAACCCGGTTGGGGCCCTCGGCGAGGCCAGATTCGATCGTTTTCGCCCCGTTTATCACTTTTCTTATTTCGCTACAAGTAGGCTATGCGCGGGGTAGCACACGGGTACGATCATACCAGCACTAATGCACCGGATCCCATCAGAACTCCGAAGTTAAGCGTGCTTGGGCGAGAGTAGTACTAAGATGGGTGACCCCTTGGGAAGTCCTCGTGTTGTACCCCCTTCCCCTTTTATCTTTATTTTTTTCGTTCTTTTATTCATCGAGTGAATTATAAATTTCGTCATCAAGCTTTTTGCGAACTTCGGGTTTCGGTCACTAACTTCTCAAAACTAAAGAGACACCACTAACTTTGTCGTTTTTATTTCGCTTCCGGTCATTCCGGCAATCTGCACCGTTAAGTGCATTGACGGTTGAAATTTTAAGATTAAAATTTTCCGATTCTCAATAAGTATAGAGGGAGTTGCAAATTTTGTCACCACGCTCTTGTCAATTGAAAAAACCGAATAGGAGGTTGAGAGAGTCGCAAGACAGAAGTACGAAAATAACCTTACACAAACTTGTCCGTTAGAGTATTAACGGTGCAATTTGACGATGTGAACAAAAAGTTAGTGACTTTTTTTGCTTTTTCGAAAGCTAGTGACAAAAAATCGCCACTCCACGAGGTGCGGAAATTCGAACGGCCATAACTTTGCGTACCGGAAGGGTTTTGGGGCCCGGGACCAGGCTTTGGAACCGCGTGGAGGAGCTCTACTGCGTCCCAACCCGGGAACCCGGTTGGGGCCCTCGGCGAGGCCAGATTCGATCGTTTTCGCCCCGTTTATCACTTTTCTTATTTCGCTACAAGTAGGCTATGCGCGGGGTAGCACACGGGTACGATCATACCAGCACTAATGCACCGGATCCCATCAGAACTCCGAAGTTAAGCGTGCTTGGGCGAGAGTAGTACTAAGATGGGTGACCCCTTGGGAAGTCCTCGTGTTGTACCCCCTTCCCCTTTTATCTTTATTTTTTTCGTTCTTTTATTCATCGAGTGAATTATAAATTTCGCAATCAAGCTTTTTGCGAACTTCGGGTTTCGGTCACTAACTTCTCAAAACTAAAGAGACACCACTAACTTTGTCGTTTTTATTTCGCTTCCGGTCATTCCGGCAATCTGCACCGTTAAGTGCATTGACGGTTGAAATTTTAAGGGTAAAATTTTCCGATTCTCAATAAGTATAGAGGGAGTTGCAAATTTTGTCACCACGCTCTTGTCAATTGAAAAAACCGAATAGGAGGTTGAGAGAGTCGCAAGACAGAAGTACGAAAATAACCTTACACAAACTTGTCCGTTAGAGTATTAACGGTGCAATTTGACGATGTGAACAAAAAGTTAGTGACTTTTTTTTGCTTTTTCGAAAGCTAGTGACAAAAAATCGCCACTCCACGAGGTGCGGAAATTCGAACGGCCATAACTTTGCGTACCGGAAGGGTTTTGGGGCCCGGGACCAGGCTTTGGAACCGCGTGGAGGAGCTCTACGGCGTCCCAACCGGGGAACCAGGTTGGGGCCCTCGGCGAGGCCAGATTCGATCGTTTTCGCCCCGTTTATCACTTTTCTTATTTCGCTACAAGTAGGCTATGCGCGGGGTAGCACACGGGTACGATCATACCAGCACTAATGCACCGGATCCCATCAGAACTCCGAAGTTAAGCGTGCTTGGGCGAGAGTAGTACTAAGATGGGTGACCCCTTGGGAAGTCCTCGTGTTGTACCCCCTTCCCCTTTTATCTTTATTTTTTTCGTTCTTTTATTCATCGAGTGAATTATAAATTTCGTCATCAAGCTTTTTGCGAACTTCGGGTTTCGGTCACTAACTTCTCAAAACTAAAGAGACACCACTAACTTTGTCGTTTTTATTTCGCTTCCGGTCATTCCGGCAATCTGCACCGTTAAGTGCATTGACGGTTGAAATTTTAAGATTAAAATTTTCCGATTCTTAATAAGTATAGAGGGAGTTGCAAATTTTGTCACCACGCTCTTGTCAATTGAAAAAACCGAATAGGAGGTTGAGAGAGTCGCAAGACAGAAGTACGAAAATAACCTTACACAAACTTGTCCGTTAGAGTATTAACGGTGCAATTTGACGATGTGAACAAAAAGTTAGTGACTTTTTTTGCTTTTTCGAAAGCTAGTGACAAAAAATCGCCACTCCACGAGGTGCGGAAATTCGAACGGCCATAACTTTGCGTACCGGAAGGGTTTTGGGGCCCGGGACCAGGCTTTGGAACCGCGTGGAGGAGCTCTACGGCGTCCCAACCGGGGAACCCGGTTGGGGCCCTCGGCGAGGCCAGATCCGATCGTTTTCGCCCCGTTTATCACTTTTCTTATTTCGCTACAAGTAGGCTATGCGCGGGGTAGCACACGGGTACGATCATACCAGCACTAATGCACCGGATCCCATCAGAACTCCGAAGTTAAGCGTGCTTGGGCGAGAGTAGTACTAAGATGGGTGACCCCTTGGGAAGTCCTCGTGTTGTACCCTCTTCCCCTTTTATCTTTATTTTTTTCGTTCTTTTATTCATCGAGTGAATTATAAATTTCGTCATCAAGCTTTTTGCGAACTTCGGGTTTCGGTCACTAACTTCTCAAAACTAAAGAGACACCACTAACTTTGTCGTTTTTATTTCGCTTCCGGTCATTCCGGCAATCTGCACCGTTAAGTGCATTGACGGTTGAAATTTTAAGGGTAAAATTTTCCGATTCTCAATAAGTATAGAGGGAGTTGCAAATTTTGTCACCACGCTCTTGTCAATTGAAAAAACCGAATAGGAGGTTGAGAGAGTCGCAAGACAAAAGTACGAAAATAACCTTACACAAACTTGTCCGTTAGAGTATTAACGGTGCAATTTGACGATGTGAACAAAAAGTTAGTGACTTTTTTTTGCTTTTTCGAAAGCTAGTGACAAAAAATCGCCACTCCACGAGGTGCGGAAATTCGAACGGCCATAACTTTGCGTACCGGAAGGGTTTTGGGGCCCGGGACCAGGCTTTGGAACCGCGTGGAGGAGCTCTACGGCGTCCCAACCGGGGAACCCGGTTGGGGCCCTCGGCGAGGCCAGATTCGATCGTTTTCGCCCCGTTTATCACTTTTCTTATTTCGCTACAAGTAGGCTATGCGCGGGGTAGCACACGGGTACGATCATACCAGCACTAATGCACCGGATCCCATCAGAACTCCGAAGTTAAGCGTGCTTGGGCGAGAGTAGTACTAAGATGGGTGACCCCTTGGGAAGTCCTCGTGTTGTACCCCCTTCCCCTTTTATCTTTATTTTTTTCGTTCTTTTATTCATCGAGTGAATTATAAATTTCGTCATCAAGCTTTTTGCGAACTTCGGGTTTCGGTCACTAACTTCTCAAAACTAAAGAGACACCACTAACTTTGTCGTTTTTATTTCGCTTCCGGTCATTCCGGCAATCTGCACCGTTAAGTGCATTGACGGTTGAAATTTTAAGATTAAAATTTTCCGATTCTTAATAAGTATAGAGGGAGTTGCAAATTTTGTCACCACGCTCTTGTCAATTGAAAAAACCGAATAGGAGGTTGAGAGAGTCGCAAGACAGAAGTACGAAAATAACCTTACACAAACTTGTCCGTTAGAGTATTAACGGTGCAATTTGACGATGTGAACAAAAAGTTAGTGACTTTTTTTGCTTTTTCGAAAGCTAGTGACAAAAAATCGCCACTCCACGAGGTGCGGAAATTCGAACGGCCATAACTTTGCGTACCGGAAGGGTTTTGGGGCCCGGGACCAGGCTTTGGAACCGCGTGGAGGAGCTCTACGGCGTCCCAACCGGGGAACCCGGTTGGGGCCCTCGGCGAGGCCAGATTCGATCGTTTTCGCCCCGTTTATCACTTTTCTTATTTCGCTACAAGTAGGCTATGCGCGGGGTAGCACACGGGTACGATCATACCAGCACTAATGCACCGGATCCCATCAGAACTCCGAAGTTAAGCGTGCTTGGGCGAGAGTAGTACTAAGATGGGTGACCCCTTGGGAAGTCCTCGTGTTGTACCCTCTTCCCCTTTTATCTTTATTTTTTTCGTTCTTTTATTCATCGAGTGAATTATAAATTTCGTCATCAAGCTTTTTGCGAACTTCGGGTTTCGGTCACTAACTTCTCAAAACTAAAGAGACACCACTAACTTTGTCGTTTTTATTTCGCTTCCGGTCATTCCGGCAATCTGCACCGTTAAGTGCATTGACGGTTGAAATTTTAAGGGTAAAATTTTCCGATTCTCAATAAGTATAGAGGGAGTTGCAAATTTTGTCACCACGCTCTTGTCAATTGAAAAAACCGAATAGGAGGTTGAGAGAGTCGCAAGACAGAAGTACGAAAATAACCTTACACAAACTTGTCCGTTAGAGTATTAACGGTGCAATTTGACGATGTGAACAAAAAGTTAGTGACTTTTTTTTGCTTTTTCGAAAGCTAGTGACAAAAAATCGCCACTCCACGAGGTGCAGAAATTCGAACGGCCATAACTTTGCGTACCGGAAGGGTTTTGGGGCCCGGGACCTGGCTTTGGAACCGCGTGGAAGAGCTCTACGGCGTCCCAACCGGGGAACCCGGTTGGGGCCCTCGGCGAGGCCAGATTCGATCGTTTTCGCCCCGTTTATCACTTTTCTTATTTCGCTACAAGTAGGCTATGCGCGGGGTAGCACACGGGTACGATCATACCAGCACTAATGCACCGTATCCCATCAGAACTCCGAAGTTAAGCGTTCTTGGGCGAGAGTAGTACTAAGATGGGTGACCCCTTGGGAAGTCCTCGTGTTGTACCCCCTTCCCCTTTTATCTTTATTTTTTTCGTTCTTTTATTCATCGAGTGAATTATAAATTTCGCAATCAAGCTTTTTGCGAACTTCGGGTTTCGGTCACTAACTTCTCAAAACTAAAGAGACACCACTAACTTTGTCGTTTTTATTTCGCTTCCGGTCATTCCGGCAATCTGCACCGTTAAGTGCATTGACGGTTGAAATTTTAAGGGTAAAATTTTCCGATTCTCAATAAGTATAGAGGGAGTTGCAAATTTTGTCACCACGCTCTTGTCAATTGAAAAAACCGAATAGGAGGTTGAGAGAGTCGCAAGACAGAAGTACGAAAATAACCTTACACAAACTTGTCCGTTAGAGTATTAACGGTGCAATTTGACGATGTGAACAAAAAGTTAGTGACTTTTTTTTGCTTTTTCGAAAGCTAGTGACAAAAAATCGCCACTCCACGAGGTGCGGAAATTCGAACGGCCATAACTTTGCGTACCGGAAGGGTTTTGGGGCCCGGGACCAGGCTTTGGAACCGCGTGGAGGAGCTCTACGGCGTCCCAACCGGGGAACCCGGTTGGGGCCCTCGGCGAGGCCAGATTCGATCGTTTTCGCCCCGTTTATCACTTTTCTTATTTCGCTACAAGTAGGCTATGCGCGGGGTAGCACACGGGTACGATCATACCAGCACTAATGCACCGGATCCCATCAGAACTCCGAAGTTAAGCGTGCTTGGGCGAGAGTAGTACTAAGATGGGTGACCCCTTGGGAAGTCCTCGTGTTGTACCCCCTTCCCCTTTTATCTTTATTTTTTTCGTTCTTTTATTCATCGAGTGAATTATAAATTTCGCAATCAAGCTTTTTGCGAAATTCGGGTTTCGGTCACTAACTTCTCAAAACTAAAGAGACACCACTAACTTTGTCGTTTTTATTTCGCTTCCGGTCATTCCGGCAATCTGCACCGTTAAGTGCATTGACGGTTGAAATTTTAAGGGTAAAATTTTCCGATTCTCAATAAGTATAGAGGGAGTTGCAAATTTTGTCACCACGCTCTTGTCAATTGAAAAAACCGAATAGGAGGTTGAGAGAGTCGCAAGACAGAAGTACGAAAATAACCTTACACAAACTTGTCCGTTAGAGTATTAACGGTGCAATTTGACGATGTGAACAAAAAGTTAGTGACTTTTTTTTGCTTTTTCGAAAGCTAGTGACAAAAAATCGCCACTCCACGAGGTGCGGAAATTCGAACGGCCATAACTTTGCGTACCGGAAGGGTTTTGGGGCCCGGGACCAGGCTTTGGAACCGCGTGGAGGAGCTCTACGGCGTCCCAACCGGGGAACCAGGTTGGGGCCCTCGGCGAGGCCAGATTCGATCGTTTTCGCCCCGTTTATCACTTTTCTTATTTCGCTACAAGTAGGCTATGCGCGGGGTAGCACACGGGTACGATCATACCAGCACTAATGCACCGGATCCCATCAGAACTCCGAAGTTAAGCGTGCTTGGGCGAGAGTAGTACTAAGATGGGTGACCCCTTGGGAAGTCCTCGTGTTGTACCCCCTTCCCCTTTTATCTTTATTTTTTTCGTTCTTTTATTCATCGAGTGAATTATAAATTTCGTCATCAAGCTTTTTGCGAACTTCGGGTTTCGGTCACTAACTTCTCAAAACTAAAGAGACACCACTAACTTTGTCGTTTTTATTTCGCTTCCGGTCATTCCGGCAATCTGCACCGTTAAGTGCATTGACGGTTGAAATTTTAAGATTAAAATTTTCCGATTCTTAATAAGTATAGAGGGAGTTGCAAATTTTGTCACCACGCTCTTGTCAATTGAAAAAACCGAATAGGAGGTTGAGAGAGTCGCAAGACAGAAGTACGAAAATAACCTTACACAAACTTGTCCGTTAGAGTATTAACGGTGCAATTTGACGATGTGAACAAAAAGTTAGTGACTTTTTTTGCTTTTTCGAAAGCTAGTGACAAAAAATCGCCACTCCACGAGGTGCGGAAATTCGAACGGCCATAACTTTGCGTACCGGAAGGGTTTTGGGGCCCGGGACCAGGCTTTGGAACCGCGTGGAGGAGCTCTACGGCGTCCCAACCGGGGAACCCGGTTGGGGCCCTCGGCGAGGCCAGATTCGATCGTTTTCGCCCCGTTTATCACTTTTCTTATTTCGCTACAAGTAGGCTATGCGCGGGGTAGCACACGGGTACGATCATACCAGCACTAATGCACCGGATCCCATCAGAACTCCGAAGTTAAGCGTGCTTGGGCGAGAGTAGTACTAAGATGGGTGACCCCTTGGGAAGTCCTCGTGTTGTACCCTCTTCCCCTTTTATCTTTATTTTTTTCGTTCTTTTATTCATCGAGTGAATTATAAATTTCGTCATCAAGCTTTTTGCGAACTTCGGGTTTCGGTCACTAACTTCTCAAAACTAAAGAGACACCACTAACTTTGTCGTTTTTATTTCGCTTCCGGTCATTCCGGCAATCTGCACCGTTAAGTGCATTGACGGTTGAAATTTTAAGGGTAAAATTTTCCGATTCTCAATAAGTATAGAGGGAGTTGCAAATTTTGTCACCACGCTCTTGTCAATTGAAAAAACCGAATAGGAGGTTGAGAGAGTCGCAAGACAGAAGTACGAAAATAACCTTACACAAACTTGTCCGTTAGAGTATTAACGGTGCAATTTGACGATGTGAACAAAAAGTTAGTGACTTTTTTTTGCTTTTTCGAAAGCTAGTGACAAAAAATCGCCACTCCACGAGGTGCAGAAATTCGAACGGCCATAACTTTGCGTACCGGAAGGGTTTTGGGGCCCGGGACCTGGCTTTGGAACCGCGTGGAAGAGCTCTACGGCGTCCCAACCGGGGAACCCGGTTGGGGCCCTCGGCGAGGCCAGATTCGATCGTTTTCGCCCCGTTTATCACTTTTCTTATTTCGCTACAAGTAGGCTATGCGCGGGGTAGCACACGGGTACGATCATACCAGCACTAATGCACCGTATCCCATCAGAACTCCGAAGTTAAGCGTTCTTGGGCGAGAGTAGTACTAAGATGGGTGACCCCTTGGGAAGTCCTCGTGTTGTACCCCCTTCCCCTTTTATCTTTATTTTTTTCGTTCTTTTATTCATCGAGTGAATTATAAATTTCGCAATCAAGCTTTTTGCGAACTTCGGGTTTCGGTCACTAACTTCTCAAAACTAAAGAGACACCACTAACTTTGTCGTTTTTATTTCGCTTCCGGTCATTCCGGCAATCTGCACCGTTAAGTGCATTGACGGTTGAAATTTTAAGGGTAAAATTTTCCGATTCTCAATAAGTATAGAGGGAGTTGCAAATTTTGTCACCACGCTCTTGTCAATTGAAAAAACCGAATAGGAGGTTGAGAGAGTCGCAAGACAGAAGTACGAAAATAACCTTACACAAACTTGTCCGTTAGAGTATTAACGGTGCAATTTGACGATGTGAACAAAAAGTTAGTGACTTTTTTTTGCTTTTTCGAAAGCTAGTGACAAAAAATCGCCACTCCACGAGGTGCGGAAATTCGAACGGCCATAACTTTGCGTACCGGAAGGGTTTTGGGGCCCGGGACCAGGCTTTGGAACCGCGTGGAGGAGCTCTACGGCGTCCCAACCGGGGAACCCGGTTGGGGCCCTCGGCGAGGCCAGATTCGATCGTTTTCGCCCCGTTTATCACTTTTCTTATTTCGCTACAAGTAGGCTATGCGCGGGGTAGCACACGGGTACGATCATACCAGCACTAATGCACCGGATCCCATCAGAACTCCGAAGTTAAGCGTGCTTGGGCGAGAGTAGTACTAAGATGGGTGACCCCTTGGGAAGTCCTCGTGTTGTACCCCCTTCCCCTTTTATCTTTATTTTTTTCGTTCTTTTATTCATCGAGTGAATTATAAATTTCGCAATCAAGCTTTTTGCGAAATTCGGGTTTCGGTCACTAACTTCTCAAAACTAAAGAGACACCACTAACTTTGTCGTTTTTATTTCGCTTCCGGTCATTCCGGCAATCTGCACCGTTAAGTGCATTGACGGTTGAAATTTTAAGGGTAAAATTTTCCGATTCTCAATAAGTATAGAGGGAGTTGCAAATTTTGTCACCACGCTCTTGTCAATTGAAAAAACCGAATAGGAGGTTGAGAGAGTCGCAAGACAGAAGTACGAAAATAACCTTACACAAACTTGTCCGTTAGAGTATTAACGGTGCAATTTGACGATGTGAACAAAAAGTTAGTGACTTTTTTTTGCTTTTTCGAAAGCTAGTGACAAAAAATCGCCACTCCACGAGGTGCGGAAATTCGAACGGCCATAACTTTGCGTACCGGAAGGGTTTTGGGGCCCGGGACCAGGCTTTGGAACCGCGTGGAGGAGCTCTACGGCGTCCCAACCGGGGAACCAGGTTGGGGCCCTCGGCGAGGCCAGATTCGATCGTTTTCGCCCCGTTTATCACTTTTCTTATTTCGCTACAAGTAGGCTATGCGCGGGGTAGCACACGGGTACGATCATACCAGCACTAATGCACCGGATCCCATCAGAACTCCGAAGTTAAGCGTGCTTGGGCGAGAGTAGTACTAAGATGGGTGACCCCTTGGGAAGTCCTCGTGTTGTACCCCCTTCCCCTTTTATCTTTATTTTTTTCGTTCTTTTATTCATCGAGTGAATTATAAATTTCGTCATCAAGCTTTTTGCGAACTTCGGGTTTCGGTCACTAACTTCTCAAAACTAAAGAGACACCACTAACTTTGTCGTTTTTATTTCGCTTCCGGTCATTCCGGCAATCTGCACCGTTAAGTGCATTGACGGTTGAAATTTTAAGATTAAAATTTTCCGATTCTTAATAAGTATAGAGGGAGTTGCAAATTTTGTCACCACGCTCTTGTCAATTGAAAAAACCGAATAGGAGGTTGAGAGAGTCGCAAGACAGAAGTACGAAAATAACCTTACACAAACTTGTCCGTTAGAGTATTAACGGTGCAATTTGACGATGTGAACAAAAAGTTAGTGACTTTTTTTGCTTTTTCGAAAGCTAGTGACAAAAAATCGCCACTCCACGAGGTGCGGAAATTCGAACGGCCATAACTTTGCGTACCGGAAGGGTTTTGGGGCCCGGGACCAGGCTTTGGAACCGCGTGGAGGAGCTCTACGGCGTCCCAACCGGGGAACCCGGTTGGGGCCCTCGGCGAGGCCAGATTCGATCGTTTTCGCCCCGTTTATCACTTTTCTTATTTCGCTACAAGTAGGCTATGCGCGGGGTAGCACACGGGTACGATCATACCAGCACTAATGCACCGGATCCCATCAGAACTCCGAAGTTAAGCGTGCTTGGGCGAGAGTAGTACTAAGATGGGTGACCCCTTGGGAAGTCCTCGTGTTGTACCCTCTTCCCCTTTTATCTTTATTTTTTTCGTTCTTTTATTCATCGAGTGAATTATAAATTTCGTCATCAAGCTTTTTGCGAACTTCGGGTTTCGGTCACTAACTTCTCAAAACTAAAGAGACACCACTAACTTTGTCGTTTTTATTTCGCTTCCGGTCATTCCGGCAATCTGCACCGTTAAGTGCATTGACGGTTGAAATTTTAAGGGTAAAATTTTCCGATTCTCAATAAGTATAGAGGGAGTTGCAAATTTTGTCACCACGCTCTTGTCAATTGAAAAAACCGAATAGGAGGTTGAGAGAGTCGCAAGACAAAAGTACGAAAATAACCTTACACAAACTTGTCCGTTAGAGTATTAACGGTGCAATTTGACGATGTGAACAAAAAGTTAGTGACTTTTTTTTGCTTTTTCGAAAGCTAGTGACAAAAAATCGCCACTCCACGAGGTGCGGAAATTCGAACGGCCATAACTTTGCGTACCGGAAGGGTTTTGGGGCCCGGGACCAGGCTTTGGAACCGCGTGGAGGAGCTCTACGGCGTCCCAACCGGGGAACCCGGTTGGGGCCCTCGGCGAGGCCAGATTCGATCGTTTTCGCCCCGTTTATCACTTTTCTTATTTCGCTACAAGTAGGCTATGCGCGGGGTAGCACACGGGTACGATCATACCAGCACTAATGCACCGGATCCCATCAGAACTCCGAAGTTAAGCGTGCTTGGGCGAGAGTAGTACTAAGATGGGTGACCCCTTGGGAAGTCCTCGTGTTGTACCCCCTTCCCCTTTTATCTTTATTTTTTTCGTTCTTTTATTCATCGAGTGAATTATAAATTTCGTCATCAAGCTTTTTACGAACTTCGGGTTTCGGTCACTAACTTCTCAAAACTAAAGAGACACCACTAACTTTGTCGTTTTTATTTCGCTTCCGGTCATTCCGGCAATCTGCACCGTTAAGTGCATTGACGGTTGAAATTTTAAGATTAAAATTTTCCGATTCTTAATAAGTATAGAGGGAGTTGCAAATTTTGTCACCACGCTCTTGTCAATTGAAAAAACCGAATAGGAGGTTGAGAGAGTCGCAAGACAGAAGTACGAAAATAACCTTACACAAACTTGTCCGTTAGAGTATTAACGGTGCAATTTGACGATGTGAACAAAAAGTTAGTGACTTTTTTTGCTTTTTCGAAAGCTAGTGACAAAAAATCGCCACTCCACGAGGTGCGGAAATTCGAACGGCCATAACTTTGCGTACCGGAAGGGTTTTGGGGCCCGGGACCAGGCTTTGGAACCGCGTGGAGGAGCTCTACGGCGTCCCAACCGGGGAACCCGGTTGGGGCCCTCGGCGAGGCCAGATTCGATCGTTTTCGCCCCGTTTATCACTTTTCTTATTTCGCTACAAGTAGGCTATGCGCGGGGTAGCACACGGGTACGATCATACCAGCACTAATGCACCGGATCCCATCAGAACTCCGAAGTTAAGCGTGCTTGGGCGAGAGTAGTACTAAGATGGGTGACCCCTTGGGAAGTCCTCGTGTTGTACCCTCTTCCCCTTTTATCTTTATTTTTTTCGTTCTTTTATTCATCGAGTGAATTATAAATTTCGTCATCAAGCTTTTTGCGAACTTCGGGTTTCGGTCACTAACTTCTCAAAACTAAAGAGACACCACTAACTTTGTCGTTTTTATTTCGCTTCCGGTCATTCCGGCAATCTGCACCGTTAAGTGCATTGACGGTTGAAATTTTAAGGGTAAAATTTTCCGATTCTCAATAAGTATAGAGGGAGTTGCAAATTTTGTCACCACGCTCTTGTCAATTGAAAAAACCGAATAGGAGGTTGAGAGAGTCGCAAGACAGAAGTACGAAAATAACCTTACACAAACTTGTCCGTTAGAGTATTAACGGTGCAATTTGACGATGTGAACAAAAAGTTAGTGACTTTTTTTTGCTTTTTCGAAAGCTAGTGACAAAAAATCGCCACTCCACGAGGTGCAGAAATTCGAACGGCCATAACTTTGCGTACCGGAAGGGTTTTGGGGCCCGGGACCTGGCTTTGGAACCGCGTGGAAGAGCTCTACGGCGTCCCAACCGGGGAACCCGGTTGGGGCCCTCGGCGAGGCTAGATTCGATCGTTTTCGCCCCGTTTATCACTTTTCTTATTTCGCTACAAGTAGGCTATGCGCGGGGTAGCACACGGGTACGATCATACCAGCACTAATGCACCGTATCCCATCAGAACTCCGAAGTTAAGCGTTCTTGGGCGAGAGTAGTACTAAGATGGGTGACCCCTTGGGAAGTCCTCGTGTTGTACCCCCTTCCCCTTTTATCTTTATTTTTTTCGTTCTTTTATTCATCGAGTGAATTATAAATTTCGCAATCAAGCTTTTTGCGAACTTCGGGTTTCGGTCACTAACTTCTCAAAACTAAAGAGACACCACTAACTTTGTCGTTTTTATTTCGCTTCCGGTCATTCCGGCAATCTGCACCGTTAAGTGCATTGACGGTTGAAATTTTAAGGGTAAAATTTTCCGATTCTCAATAAGTATAGAGGGAGTTGCAAATTTTGTCACCACGCTCTTGTCAATTGAAAAAACCGAATAGGAGGTTGAGAGAGTCGCAAGACAGAAGTACGAAAATAACCTTACACAAACTTGTCCGTTAGAGTATTAACGGTGCAATTTGACGATGTGAACAAAAAGTTAGTGACTTTTTTTTGCTTTTTCGAAAGCTAGTGACAAAAAATCGCCACTCCACGAGGTGCGGAAATTCGAACGGCCATAACTTTGCGTACCGGAAGGGTTTTGGGGCCCGGGACCAGGCTTTGGAACCGCGTGGAGGAGCTCTACGGCGTCCCAACCGGGGAACCCGGTTGGGGCCCTCGGCGAGGCCAGATTCGATCGTTTTCGCCCCGTTTATCACTTTTCTTATTTCGCTACAAGTAGGCTATGCGCGGGGTAGCACACGGGTACGATCATACCAGCACTAATGCACCGGATCCCATCAGAACTCCGAAGTTAAGCGTGCTTGGGCGAGAGTAGTACTAAGATGGGTGACCCCTTGGGAAGTCCTCGTGTTGTACCCCCTTCCCCTTTTATCTTTATTTTTTTCGTTCTTTTATTCATCGAGTGAATTATAAATTTCGTCATCAAGCTTTTTGCGAACTTCGGGTTTCGGTCACTAACTTCTCAAAACTAAAGAGACACCACTAACTTTGTCGTTTTTATTTCGCTTCCGGTCATTCCGGCAATCTGCACCGTTAAGTGCATTGACGGTTGAAATTTTAAGATTAAAATTTTCCGATTCTCAATAAGTATAGAGGGAGTTGCAAATTTTGTCACCACGCTCTTGTCAATTGAAAAAACCGAATAGGAGGTTGAGAGAGTCGCAAGACAGAAGTACGAAAATAACCTTACACAAACTTGTCCGTTAGAGTATTAACGGTGCAATTTGACGATGTGAACAAAAAGTTAGTGACTTTTTTTGCTTTTTCGAAAGCTAGTGACAAAAAATCGCCACTCCACGAGGTGCGGAAATTCGAACGGCCATAACTTTGCGTACCGGAAGGGTTTTGGGGCCCGGGACCAGGCTTTGGAACCGCGTGGAGGAGCTCTACGGCGTCCCAACCGGGGAACCCGGTTGGGGCCCTCGGCGAGGCCAGATTCGATCGTTTTCGCCCCGTTTATCACTTTTCTTATTTCGCTACAAGTAGGCTATGCGCGGGGTAGCACACGGGTACGATCATACCAGCACTAATGCACCGGATCCCATCAGAACTCCGAAGTTAAGCGTGCTTGGGCGAGAGTAGTACTAAGATGGGTGACCCCTTGGGAAGTCCTCGTGTTGTACCCCCTTCCCCTTTTATCTTTATTTTTTTCGTTCTTTTATTCATCGAGTGAATTATAAATTTCGTCATCAAGCTTTTTGCGAACTTCGGGTTTCGGTCACTAACTTCTCAAAACTAAAGAGACACCACTAACTTTGTCGTTTTTATTTCGCTTCCGATCATTCCGGCAATCTGCACCGTTAAGTGCATTGACGGTTGAAATTTTAAGATTAAAATTTTCCGATTCTCAATAAGTATAGAGGGAGTTGCAAATTTTGTCACCACGCTCTTGTCAATTGAAAAAACCGAATAGGAGGTTGAGAGAGTCGCAAGACAGAAGTACGAAAATAACCTTACACAAACTTGTCCGTTAGAGTATTAACGGTGCAATTTGACGATGTGAACAAAAAGTTAGTGACTTTTTTTGCTTTTTCGAAAGCTAGTGACAAAAAATCGCCACTCCACGAGGTGCGGAAATTCGAACGGCCATAACTTTGCGTACCGGAAGGGTTTTGGGGCCCGGGACCAGGCTTTGGAACCGCGTGGAGGAGCTCTACGGCGTCCCAACCGGGGAACCCGGTTGGGGCCCTCGGCGAGGCCAGATTCGATCGTTTTCGCCCCGTTTATCACTTTTCTTATTTCGCTACAAGTTGGCTATGCGCGGGGTAGCACACGGGTACGATCATACCAGCACTAATGCACCGGATCCCATCAGAACTCCGAAGTTAAGCGTGCTTGGGCGAGAGTAGTACTAAGATGGGTGACCCCTTGGGAAGTCCTCGTGTTGTACCCCCTTCCCCTTTTATCTTTATTTTTTTCGTTCTTTTATTTATCGAGTGAATTATAAATTTCGTCATCAAGCTTTTTGCGAACTTCGGGTTTCGGTCACTAACTTCTCAAAACTAAAGAGACACCACTAACTTTGTCGTTTTTATTTCGCTTCCGGTCATTCCGGCAATCTGCACCGTTAAGTGCATTGACGGTTGAAATTTTAAGATTAAAATTTTCCGATTCTCAATAAGTATAGAGGGAGTTGCAAATTTTGTCACCACGCTCTTGTCAATTGAAAAAACCGAATAGGAGGTTGAGAGAGTCGCAAGACAGAAGTACGAAAATAACCTTACACAAACTTGTCCGTTAGAGTATTAACGGTGCAATTTGACGATGTGAACAAAAAGTTAGTGACTTTTTTTGCTTTTTCGAAAGCTAGTGACAAAAAATCGCCACTCCACGAGGTGCGGAAATTCGAACGGCCATAACTTTGCGTACCGGAAGGGTTTTGGGGCCCGGGACCAGGCTTTGGAACCGCGTGGAGGAGCTCTACTGCGTCCCAACCCGGGAACCCGGTTGGGGCCCTCGGCGAGGCCAGATTCGATCGTTTTCGCCCCGTTTATCACTTTTCTTATTTCGCTACAAGTAGGCTATGCGCGGGGTAGCACACGGGTACGATCATACCAGCACTAATGCACCGGATCCCATCAGAACTCCGAAGTTAAGCGTGCTTGGGCGAGAGTAGTACTAAGATGGGTGACCCCTTGGGAAGTCCTCGTGTTGTACCCCCTTCCCCTTTTATCTTTATTTTTTTCGTTCTTTTATTCATCGAGTGAATTATAAATTTCGCAATCAAGCTTTTTGCGAACTTCGGGTTTCGGTCACTAACTTCTCAAAACTAAAGAGACACCACTAACTTTGTCGTTTTTATTTCGCTTCCGGTCATTCCGGCAATTTGCACCGTTAAGTGCATTGACGGTTGAAATTTTAAGGGTAAAATTTTCCGATTCTCAATAAGTATAGAGGGAGTTGCAAATTTTGTCACCACGCTCTTGTCAATTGAAAAAACCGAATAGGAGGTTGAGAGAGTCGCAAGACAGAAGTACGAAAATAACCTTACACAAACTTGTCCGTTAGAGTATTAACGGTGCAATTTGACGATGTGAACAAAAAGTTAGTGACTTTTTTTTGCTTTTTCGAAAGCTAGTGACAAAAAATCGCCACTCCACGAGGTGCGGAAATTCGAACGGCCATAACTTTGCGTACCGGAAGGGTTTTGGGGCCCGGGACCAGGCTTTGGAACCGCGTGGAGGAGCTCTACGGCGTCCCAACCGGGGAACCAGGTTGGGGCCCTCGGCGAGGCCAGATTCGATCGTTTTCGCCCCGTTTATCACTTTTCTTATTTCGCTACAAGTAGGCTATGCGCGGGGTAGCACACGGGTACGATCATACCAGCACTAATGCACCGGATCCCATCAGAACTCCGAAGTTAAGCGTGCTTGGGCGAGAGTAGTACTAAGATGGGTGACCCCTTGGGAAGTCCTCGTGTTGTACCCCCTTCCCCTTTTATCTTTATTTTTTTCGTTCTTTTATTCATCGAGTGAATTATAAATTTCGTCATCAAGCTTTTTGCGAACTTCGGGTTTCGGTCACTAACTTCTCAAAACTAAAGAGACACCACTAACTTTGTCGTTTTTATTTCGCTTCCGGTCATTCCGGCAATCTGCACCGTTAAGTGCATTGACGGTTGAAATTTTAAGATTAAAATTTTCCGATTCTCAATAAGTATAGAGGGAGTTGCAAATTTTGTCACCACGCTCTTGTCAATTGAAAAAACCGAATAGGAGGTTGAGAGAGTCGCAAGACAGAAGTACGAAAATAACCTTACACAAACTTGTCCGTTAGAGTATTAACGGTGCAATTTGACGATGTGAACAAAAAGTTAGTGACTTTTTTTGCTTTTTCGAAAGCTAGTGACAAAAAATCGCCACTCCACGAGGTGCGGAAATTCGAACGGCCATAACTTTGCGTACCGGAAGGGTTTTGGGGCCCGGGACCAGGCTTTGAAACCGCGTGGAGGAGCTCTACGGCGTCCCAACCCGGGAACCCGGTTGGGGCCCTCGGCGAGGCCAGATTCGATCGTTTTCGCCCCGTTTATCACTTTTCTTATTTCGCTACAAGTAGGCTATGCGCGGGGTAGCACACGGGTACGATCATACCAGCACTAATGCACCGGATCCCATCAGAACTCCGAAGTTAAGCGTGCTTGGGCGAGAGTAGTACTAAGATGGGTGACCCCTTGGGAAGTCCTCGTGTTGTACCCTCTTCCCCTTTTATCTTTATTTTTTTCGTTCTTTTATTCATCGAGTGAATTATAAATTTCGTCATCAAGCTTTTTGCGAACTTCGGGTTTCGGTCACTAACTTCTCAAAACTAAAGAGACACCACTAACTTTGTCGTTTTTATTTCGCTTCCGGTCATTCCGGCAATCTGCACCGTTAAGTGCATTGACGGTTGAAATTTTAAGGGTAAAATTTTCCGATTCTCAATAAGTATAGAGGGAGTTGCAAATTTTGTCACCACGCTCTTGTCAATTGAAAAAACCGAATAGGAGGTTGAGAGAGTCGCAAGACAGAAGTACGAAAATAACCTTACACAAACTTGTCCGTTAGAGTATTAACGGTGCAATTTGACGATGTGAACAAAAAGTTAGTGACTTTTTTTTGCTTTTTCGAAAGCTAGTGACAAAAAATCGCCACTCCACGAGGTGCGGAAATTCGAACGGCCATAACTTTGCGTACCGGAAGGGTTTTGGGGCCCGGGACCAGGCTTTGGAACCGCGTGGAGGAGCTCTACGGCGTCCCAACCGGGGAACCCGGTTGGGGCCCTCGGCGAGGCCAGATTCGATCGTTTTCGCCCCGTTTATCACTTTTCTTATTTCGCTACAAGTAGGCTATGCGCGGGGTAGCACACGGGTACGATCATACCAGCACTAATGCACCGTATCCCATCAGAACTCCGAAGTTAAGCGTGCTTGGGCGAGAGTAGTACTAAGATGGGTGACCCCTTGGGAAGTCCTCGTGTTGTACCCCCTTCCCCTTTTATCTTTATTTTTTTCGTTCTTTTATTCATCGAGTGAATTATAAATTTCGTCATCAAGCTTTTTGCGAACTTCGGGTTTCGGTCACTAACTTCTCAAAACTAAAGAGACACCACTAACTTTGTCGTTTTTATTTCGCTTCCGGTCATTCCGGCAATCTGCACCGTTAAGTGCATTGACGGTTGAAATTTTAAGGGTAAAATTTTCCGATTCTCAATAAGTATAGAGGGAGTTGCAAATTTTGTCACCACGCTCTTGTCAATTGAAAAAACCGAATAGGAGGTTGAGAGAGTTGCAAGACAGAAGTACGAAAATAACCTTACACAAACTTGTCCGTTAGAGTATTAACGGTGCAATTTGACGATGTGAACAAAAAGTTAGTGACTTTTTTTTGCTTTTTCGAAAGCTAGTGACAAAAAATCGCCACTCCACGAGGTGCGGAAATTCGAACGGCCATAACTTTGCGTACCGGAAGGGTTTTGGGGCCCGGGACCAGGCTTTGGAACCGCGTGGAGGAGCTCTACGGCGTCCCAACCGGGGAACCCGGTTGGGGCCCTCGGCGAGGCCAGATTCGATCGTTTTCGCCCCGTTTATCACTTTTCTTATTTCGCTACAAGTAGGCTATGCGCGGGGTAGCACACGGGTACGATCATACCAGCACTAATGCACCGGATCCCATCAGAACTCCGAAGTTAAGCGTGCTTGGGCGAGAGTAGTACTAAGATGGGTGACCCCTTGGGAAGTCCTCGTGTTGTACCCCCTTCCCCTTTTATCTTTATTTTTTTCGTTCTTTTATTCATCGAGTGAATTATAAATTTCGTCATCAAGCTTTTTGCGAACTTCGGGTTTCGGTCACTAACTTCTCAAAACTAAAGAGACACCACTAACTTTGTCGTTTTTATTTCGCTTCCGGTCATTCCGGCAATCTGCACCGTTAAGTGCATTGACGGTTGAAATTTTAAGGGTAAAATTTTCCGATTCTCAATAAGTATAGAGGGAGTTGCAAATTTTGTCACCACGCTCTTGTCAATTGAAAAAACCGAATAGGAGGTTGAGAGAGTCGCAAGACAGAAGTACGAAAATAACCTTACACAAACTTGTCCGTTAGAGTATTAACGGTGCAATTTGACGATGTGAACAAAAAGTTAGTTACTTTTTTTTGCTTTTTCGAAAGCTAGTGACAAAAAATCGCCACTCCACGAGGTGCGGAAATTCGAACGGCCATAACTTTGCGTACCGGAAGGGTTTTGGGGCCCGGGACCAGGCTTTGGAACCGCGTGGAGGAGCTCTACGGCGTCCCAACCGGGGAACCAGGTTGGGGCCCTCGGCGAGGCCAGATTCGATCGTTTTCGCCCCGTTTATCACTTTTCTTATTTCGCTACAAGTAGGCTATGCGCGGGGTAGCACACGGGTACGATCATACCAGCACTAATGCACCGGATCCCATCAGAACTCCGAAGTTAAGCGTGCTTGGGCGAGAGTAGTACTAAGATGGGTGACCCCTTGGGAAGTCCTCGTGTTGTACCCCCTTCCCCTTTTATCTTTATTTTTTTCGTTCTTTTATTCATCGAGTGAATTATAAATTTCGTCATCAAGCTTTTTGCGAACTTCGGGTTTCGGTCACTAACTTCTCAAAACTAAAGAGACACCACTAACTTTGTCGTTTTTATTTCGCTTCCGGTCATTCCGGCAATCTGCACCGTTAAGTGCATTGACGGTTGAAATTTTAAGATTAAAATTTTCCGATTCTCAATAAGTATAGAGGGAGTTGCAAATTTTGTCACCACGCTCTTGTCAATTGAAAAAACCGAATAGGAGGTTGAGAGAGTCGCAAGACAGAAGTACGAAAATAACCTTACACAAACTTGTCCGTTAGAGTATTAACGGTGCAATTTGACGATGTGAACAAAAAGTTAGTGACTTTTTTTGCTTTTTCGAAAGCTAGTGACAAAAAATCGCCACTCCACGAGGTGCGGAAATTCGAACGGCCATAACTTTGCGTACCGGAAGGGTTTTGGGGCCCGGGACCAGGCTTTGGAACCGCGTGGAGGAGCTCTACGGCGTCCCAACCCGGGAACCCGGTTGGGGCCCTCGGCGAGGCCAGATTCGATCGTTTTCGCCCCGTTTATCACTTTTCTTATTTCGCTACAAGTAGGCTATGCGCGGGGTAGCACACGGGTACGATCATACCAGCACTAATGCACCGGATCCCATCAGAACTCCGAAGTTAAGCGTGCTTGGGCGAGAGTAGTACTAAGATGGGTGACCCCTTGGGAAGTCCTCGTGTTGTACCCTCTTCCCCTTTTATCTTTATTTTTTTCGTTCTTTTATTCATCGAGTGAATTATAAATTTCGTCATCAAGCTTTTTGCGAACTTCGGGTTTCGGTCACTAACTTCTCAAAACTAAAGAGACACCACTAACTTTGTCGTTTTTATTTCGCTTCCGGTCATTCCGGCAATCTGCACCGTTAAGTGCATTGACGGTTGAAATTTTAAGGGTAAAATTTTCCGATTCTCAATAAGTATAGAGGGAGTTGCAAATTTTGTCACCACGCTCTTGTCAATTGAAAAAACCGAATAGGAGGTTGAGAGAGTCGCAAGACAGAAGTACGAAAATAACCTTACACAAACTTGTCCGTTAGAGTATTAACGGTGCAATTTGACGATGTGAACAAAAAGTTAGTGACTTTTTTTTGCTTTTTCGAAAGCTAGTGACAAAAAATCGCCACTCCACGAGGTGCGGAAATTCGAACGGCCATAACTTTGCGTACCGGAAGGGTTTTGGGGCCCGGGACCAGGCTTTGGAACCGCGTGGAGGAGCTCTACGGCGTCCCAACCGGGGAACCCGGTTGGGGCCCTCGGCGAGGCCAGATTCGATCGTTTTCGCCCCGTTTATCACTTTTCTTATTTCGCTACAAGTAGGCTATGCGCGGGGTAGCACACGGGTACGATCATACCAGCACTAATGCACCGTATCCCATCAGAACTCCGAAGTTAAGCGTGCTTGGGCGAGAGTAGTACTAAGATGGGTGACCCCTTGGGAAGTCCTCGTGTTGTACCCCCTTCCCCTTTTATCTTTATTTTTTTCGTTCTTTTATTCATCGAGTGAATTATAAATTTCGTCATCAAGCTTTTTGCGAACTTCGGGTTTCGGTCACTAACTTCTCAAAACTAAAGAGACACCACTAACTTTGTCGTTTTTATTTCGCTTCCTGTCATTCCGGCAATCTGCACCGTTAAGTGCATTGACGGTTGAAATTTTAAGGGTAAAATTTTCCGATTCTCAATAAGTATAGAGGGAGTTGCAAATTTTGTCACCACGCTCTTGTCAATTGAAAAAACCGAATAGGAGGTTGAGAGAGTCGCAAGACAGAAGTACGAAAATAACCTTACACAAACTTGTCCGTTAGAGTATTAACGGTGCAATTTGACGATGTGAACAAAAAGTTAGTGACTTTTTTTTGCTTTTTCGAAAGCTAGTGACAAAAAATCGCCACTCCACGAGGTGCGGAAATTCGAACGGCCATAACTTTGCGTACCGGAAGGGTTTTGGGGCCCGGGACCAGGCTTTGGAACCGCGTGGAGGAGCTCTACGGCGTCCCAACCGGGGAACCCGGTTGGGGCCCTCGGCGAGGCCAGATTCGATCGTTTTCGCCCTGTTTATCACTTTTCTTATTTCGCTACAAGTAGGCTATGCGCGGGGTAGCACACGGGTACGATCATACCAGCACTAATGCACCGGATCCCATCAGAACTCCGAAGTTAAGCGTGCTTGGGCGAGAGTAGTACTAAGATGGGTGACCCCTTGGGAAGTCCTCGTGTTGTACCCCCTTCCCCTTTTATCTTTATTTTTTTCGTTCTTTTATTCATCGAGTGAATTATAAATTTCGCAATCAAGCTTTTTGCGAACTTCGGGTTTCGGTCACTAACTTCTCAAAACTAAAGAGACACCACTAACTTTGTCGTTTTTATTTCGCTTCCGGTCATTCCGGCAATCTGCACCGTTAAGTGCATTGACGGTTGAAATTTTAAGGGTAAAATTTTCCGATTCTCAATAAGTATAGAGGGAGTTGCAAATTTTGTCACCACGCTCTTGTCAATTGAAAAAACCGAATAGGAGGTTGAGAGAGTCGCAAGACAGAAGTACGAAAATAACCTTACACAAACTTGTCCGTTAGAGTATTAACGGTGCAATTTGACGATGTGAACAAAAAGTTAGTGACTTTTTTTTGCTTTTTCGAAAGCTAGTGACAAAAAATCGCCACTCCACGAGGTGCGGAAATTCGAACGGCCATAACTTTGCGTACCGGAAGGGTTTTGGGGCCCGGGACCAGGCTTTGGAACCGCGTGGAGGAGCTCTACGGCGTCCCAACCGGGGAACCCGGTTGGGGCCCTCGGCGAGGCCAGATTCGATCGTTTTCGCCCCGTTTATCACTTTTCTTATTTCGCTACAAGTAGGCTATGCGCGGGGTAGCACACGGGTACGATCATACCAGCACTAATGCACTGGATCCCATCAGAACTCCGAAGTTAAGCGTGCTTGGGCGAGAGTAGTACTAAGATGGGTGACCCCTTGGGAAGTCCTCGTGTTGTACCCCCTTCCCCTTTTATCTTTATTTTTTTCGTTCTTTTATTCATCGAGTGAATTATAAATTTCGCAATCAAGCTTTTTGCGAACTTCGGGTTTCGGTCACTAACTTCTCAAAACTAAAGAGACACCACTAACTTTGTCGTTTTTATTTCGCTTCCGGTCATTCCGGCAATCTGCACCGTTAAGTGCATTGACGGTTGAAATTTTAAGGGTAAAATTTTCCGATTCTCAATAAGTATAGAGGGAGTTGCAAATTTTGTCACCACGCTCTTGTCAATTGAAAAAACCGAATAGGAGGTTGAGAGAGTCGCAAGACAGAAGTACGAAAATAACCTTACACAAACTTGTCCGTTAGAGTATTAACGGTGCAATTTGACGATGTGAACAAAAAGTTAGTGACTTTTTTTTGCTTTTTCGAAAGCTAGTGACAAAAAATCGCCACTCCACGAGGTGCGGAAATTCGAACGGCCATAACTTTGCGTACCGGAAGGGTTTTGGGGCCCGGGACCAGGCTTTGGAACCGCGTGGAGGAGCTCTACGGCGTCCCAACCGGGGAACCCGGTTGGGGCCCTCGGCGAGGCCAGATTCGATCGTTTTCGCCCCGTTTATCACTTTTCTTATTTCGCTACAAGTAGGCTATGCGCGGGGTAGCACACGGGTACGATCATACCAGCACTAATGCACCGGATCCCATCAGAACTCCGAAGTTAAGCGTGCTTGGGCGAGAGTAGTACTAAGATGGGTGACCCCTTGGGAAGTCCTCGTGTTGTACCCCCTTCCCCTTTTATCTTTATTTTTTTCGTTCTTTTATTCATCGAGTGAATTATAAATTTCGCAATCAAGCTTTTTGCGAACTTCGGGTTTCGGTCACTAACTTCTCAAAACTAAAGAGACACCACTAACTTTGTCGTTTTTATTTCGCTTCCTGTCATTCCGGCAATCTGCACCGTTAAGTGCATTGACGGTTGAAATTTTAAGGGTAAAATTTTCCGATTCTCAATAAGTATAGAGGGAGTTGCAAATTTTGTCACCACGCTCTTGTCAATTGAAAAAACCGAATAGGAGGTTGAGAGAGTCGCAAGACAGAAGTACGAAAATAACCTTACACAAACTTGTCCGTTAGAGTATTAACGGTGCAATTTGACGATGTGAACAAAAAGTTAGTGACTTTTTTTTGCTTTTTCGAAAGCTAGTGACAAAAAATCGCCACTCCACGAGGTGCGGAAATTCGAACGGCCATAACTTTGCGTACCGGAAGGGTTTTGGGGCCCGGGACCAGGCTTTGGAACCGCGTGGAGGAGCTCTACGGCGTCCCAACCGGGGAACCCGGTTGGGGCCCTCGGCGAGGCCAGATTCGATCGTTTTCGCCCCGTTTATCACTTTTCTTATTTCGCTACAAGTAGGCTATGCGCGGGGTAGCACACGGGTACGATCATACCAGCACTAATGCACCGGATCCCATCAGAACTCCGAAGTTAAGCGTGCTTGGGCGAGAGTAGTACTAAGATGGGTGACCCCTTGGGAAGTCCTCGTGTTGTACCCCCTTCCCCTTTTATCTTTATTTTTTTCGTTCTTTTATTCATCGAGTGAATTATAAATTTCGTCATCAAGCTTTTTGCGAACTTCGGGTTTCGGTCACTAACTTCTCAAAACTAAAGAGACACCACTAACTTTGTCGTTTTTATTTCGCTTCCGGTCATTCCGGCAATCTGCACCGTTAAGTGCATTGACGGTTGAAATTTTAAGATTAAAATTTTCCGATTCTCAATAAGTATAGAGGGAGTTGCAAATTTTGTCACCACGCTCTTGTCAATTGAAAAAACCGAATAGGAGGTTGAGAGAGTCGCAAGACAGAAGTACGAAAATAACCTTACACAAACTTGTCCGTTAGAGTATTAACGGTGCAATTTGACGATGTGAACAAAAAGTTAGTGACTTTTTTTGCTTTTTCGAAAGCTAGTGACAAAAAATCGCCACTCCACGAGGTGCGGAAATTCGAACGGCCATAACTTTGCGTACCGGAAGGGTTTTGGGGCCCGGGACCAGGCTTTGGAACCGCGTGGAGGAGCTCTACGGCGTCCCAACCCGGGAACCCGGTTGGGGCCCTCGGCGAGGCCAGATTCGATCGTTTTCGCCCCGTTTATCACTTTTCTTATTTCGCTACAAGTAGGCTATGCGCGGGGTAGCACACGGGTACGATCATACCAGCACTAATGCACCGGATCCCATCAGAACTCCGAAGTTAAGCGTGCTTGGGCGAGAGTAGTACTAAGATGGGTGATCCCTTGGGAAGTCCTCGTGTTGTACCCCCTTCCCCTTTTATCTTTATTTTTTTCGTTCTTTTATTCATCGAGTGAATTATAAATTTCGTCATCAAGCTTTTTGCGAACTTCGGGTTTCGGTCACTAACTTCTCAAAACTAAAGAGACACCACTAACTTTGTCGTTTTTATTTCGCTTCCGGTCATTCCGGCAATCTGCACCGTTAAGTGCATTGACGGTTGAAATTTTAAGGGTAAAATTTTCCGATTCTCAATAAGTATAGAGGGAGTTGCAAATTTTGTCACCACGCTCTTGTCAATTGAAAAAACCGAATAGGAGGTTGAGAGAGTCGCAAGACAGAAGTACGAAAATAACCTTACACAAACTTGTCCGTTAGAGTATTAACGGTGCAATTTGACGATGTGAACAAAAAGTTAGTGACTTTTTTTTGCTTTTTCGAAAGCTAGTGA
Organism: Knoxia roxburghii; assembly: GCA_030378225.1. NCBI lineage: Eukaryota > Viridiplantae > Streptophyta > Magnoliopsida > Gentianales > Rubiaceae > Knoxia > Knoxia roxburghii. The sequence goes on along the minus strand of CM059415.1, from coordinate 33,090,993 downwards.
CAAAAAATCGCCACTCCACGAGGTGCGGAAATTCGAACGGCCATAACTTTGCGTACCGGAAGGGTTTTGGGGCCCGGGACCAGGCTTTGGAACCGCGTGGAGGAGCTCTACGGCGTCCCAACCCGGGAACCCGGTTGGGGCCCTCGGCGAGGCCAGATTCGATCGTTTTCGCCCCGTTTATCACTTTTCTTATTTCGCTACAAGTAGGCTATGCGCGGGGTAGCACACGGGTACGATCATACCAGCACTAATGCACCGGATCCCATCAGAACTCCGAAGTTAAGCGTGCTTGGGCGAGAGTAGTACTAAGATGGGTGACCCCTTGGGAAGTCCTCGTGTTGTACCCCCTTCCCCTTTTATCTTTATTTTTTTCGTTCTTTTATTCATCGAGTGAATTATAAATTTCGTCATCAAGCTTTTTGCGAACTTCGGGTTTCGGTCACTAACTTCTCAAAACTAAAGAGACACCACTAACTTTGTCGTTTTTATTTCGTTTCCGGTCATTCCGGCAATCTGCACCGTTAAGTGCATTGACGGTTGAAATTTTAAGGGTAAAATTTTCCGATTCTCAATAAGTATAGAGGGAGTTGCAAATTTTGTCACCACGCTCTTGTCAATTGAAAAAACCGAATAGGAGGTTGAGAGAGTCGCAAGACAGAAGTACGAAAATAACCTTACACAAACTTGTCCGTTAGAGTATTAACGGTGCAATTTGACGATGTGAACAAACAGTTAGTGACTTTTTTTTGCTTTTTCGAAAGCTAGTGACAAAAAATCGCCACTCCACGAGGTGCGGAAATTCGAACGGCCATAACTTTGCGTACCGGAAGGGTTTTGGGGCCCGGGACCAGGCTTTGGAACCGCGTGGAGGAGCTCTACGGCGTCCCAACCCGGGAACCCGGTTGGGGCCCTCGGCGAGGCCAGATTCGATCGTTTTCGCCCCGTTTATCACTTTTCTTATTTCGCTACAAGTAGGCTATGCGCGGGGTAGCACACGGGTACGATCATACCAGCACTAATGCACCGGATCCCATCAGAACTCCGAAGTTAAGCGTGCTTGGGCGAGAGTAGTACTAAGATGGGTGACCCCTTGGGAAGTCCTCGTGTTGTACCCCCTTCCCCTTTTATCTTTATTTTTTTCGTTCTTTTATTCATCGAGTGAATTATAAATTTCGTCATCAAGCTTTTTGCGAACTTTGGGTTTCGGTCACTAACTTCTCAAAACTAAAGAGACACCACTAACTTTGTCGTTTTTATTTCGCTTCCGGTCATTCCGGCAATCTGCACCGTTAAGTGCATTGACGGTTGAAATTTTAAGGGTAAAATTTTCCGATTCTCAATAAGTATAGAGGGAGTTGCAAATTTTGTCACCACGCTCTTGTCAATTGAAAAAACCGAATAGGAGGTTGAGAGAGTCGCAAGACAGAAGTACGAAAATAACCTTACACAAACTTGTCCGTTAGAGTATTAACGGTGCAATTTGACGATGTGAACAAAAAGTTAGTGACTTTTTTTTTGCTTTTTCGAAAGCTAGTGACAAAAAATCGCCACTCCACGAGGTGCGGAAATTCGAACGGCCATAACTTTGCGTACCGGAAGGGTTTTGGGGCCCGGGACCAGGCTTTGGAACCGCGTGGAGGAGCTCTACGGCGTCCCAACCGGGGAACCCGGTTGGGGCCCTCGGCGAGGCCAGATTCGATCGTTTTCGCCCCGTTTATCACTTTTCTTATTTCGCTACAAGTAGGCTATGCGCGGGGTAGCACACGGGTACGATCATACCAGCACTAATGCACCGTATCCCATCAGAACTCCGAAGTTAAGCGTGCTTGGGCGAGAGTAGTACTAAGATGGGTGACCCCTTGGGAAGTCCTCGTGTTGTACCCCCTTCCCCTTTTATCTTTATTTTTTTCGTTCTTTTATTCATCGAGTGAATTATAAATTTCGTCATCAAGCTTTTTGCGAACTTCGGGTTTCGGTCACTAACTTCTCAAAACTAAAGAGACACCACTAACTTTGTCGTTTTTATTTCGCTTCCGGTCATTCCGGCAATCTGCACCGTTAAGTGCATTGACGGTTGAAATTTTAAGGGTAAAATTTTCCGATTCTCAATAAGTATAGAGGGAGTTGCAAATTTTGTCACCACGCTCTTGTCAATTGAAAAAACCGAATAGGAGGTTGAGAGAGTCGCAAGACAGAAGTACGAAAATAACCTTACACAAACTTGTCCGTTAGAGTATTAACGGTGCAATTTGACGATGTGAACAAAAAGTTAGTGACTTTTTTTGCTTTTTCGAAAGCTAGTGACAAAAAATCGCCACTCCACGAGGTGCGGAAATTCGAACGGCCATAACTTTGCGTACCGGAAGGGTTTTGGGGCCCGGGACCAGGCTTTGGAACCGCGTGGAGGAGCTCTACGGCGTCCCAACCCGGGAACCCGGTTGGGGCCCTCGGCGAGGCCAGATTCGATCGTTTTCGCCCCGTTTATCACTTTTCTTATTTCGCTACAAGTAGGCTATGTGCGGGGTAGCACACGGGTACGATCATACCAGCACTAATGCACCGGATCCCATCAGAACTCCGAAGTTAAGCGTGCTTGGGCGAGAGTAGTACTAAGATGGGTGACCCCTTGGGAAGTCCTCGTGTTGTACCCCTTCCCCTTTTATCTTTATTTTTTTCGTTCTTTTATTCATCGAGTGAATTATAAATTTCGCAATCAAGCTTTTTGCGAACTTCGGGTTTCGGTCACTAACTTCTCAAAACTAAAGAGACACCACTAACTTTGTCGTTTTTATTTCGCTTCCGGTCATTCCGGCAATCTGCACCGTTAAGTGCATTGACGGTTGAAATTTTAAGGGTAAAATTTTCCGATTCTCAATAAGTATAGAGGGAGTTGCAAATTTTGTCACCACGCTCTTGTCAATTGAAAAAGCCGAATAGGAGGTTGAGAGAGTCGCAAGACAGAAGTACGAAAATAACCTTACACAAACTTGTCCGTTAGAGTATTAACGGTGCAATTTGACGATGTGAACAAAAAGTTAGTGACTTTTTTTGCTTTTTCGAAAGCTAGTGACAAAAAATCGCCACTCCACGAGGTGCGTAAATTCGAACGGCCATAACTTTGCGTACCGGAAGGGTTTTGGGGCCCGGGACCAGGCTTTGGAACCGCGTGGAGGAGCTCTACGGCGTCCCAACCCGGGAACCCGGTTGGGGCCCTCGGCGAGGCCAGATTCGATCGTTTTCGCCCCGTTTATCACTTTTCTTATTTCGCTACAAGTAGGCTATGCGCGGGGTAGCACACGGGTACGATCATACCAGCACTAATGCACCGGATCCCATCAGAACTCCGAAGTTAAGCGTGCTTGGGCGAGAGTAGTACTAAGATGGGTGACCCCTTGGGAAGTCCTCGTGTTGTACCCCCTTCCCCTTTTATCTTTATTTTTTTCGTTCTTTTATTCATCGAGTGAATTATAAATTTCGCAATCAAGCTTTTTGCGAACTTCGGGTTTCGGTCACTAACTTCTCAAAACTAAAGAGACACCACTAACTTTGTCGTTTTTATTTCGCTTCCGGTCATTCCGGCAATCTGCACCGTTAAGTGCATTGATGGTTGAAATTTTAAGGGTAAAATTTTCCGATTCTCAATAAGTATAGAGGGAGTTGCAAATTTTGTCACCACGCTCTTGTCAATTGAAAAAACCGAATAGGAGGTTGAGAGAGTCGCAAGACAGAAGTACGAAAATAACCTTACACAAACTTGTCCGTTAGAGTATTAACGGTGCAATTTGACGATGTGAACAAAAAGTTAGTGACTTTTTTTGCTTTTTCGAAAGCTAGTGACAAAAAATCGCCACTCCACGAGGTGCGGAAATTCGAACGGCCATAACTTTGCGTACCGGAAGGGTTTTGGGGCCCGGGACCAGGCTTTGGAACCGCGTGGAGGAGCTCTACGGCGTCCCAACCCGGGAACCCGGTTGGGGCCCTCGGCGAGGCCAGATTCGATCGTTTTCGCCCCGTTTATCACTTTTCTTATTTCGCTACAAGTAGGCTATGCGCGGGGTAGCACACGGGTACGATCATACCAGCACTAATGCACCGGATCCCATCAGAACTCCGAAGTTAAGCGTGCTTGGGCGAGAGTAGTACTAAGATGGGTGACCCCTTGGGAAGTCCTCGTGTTGTACCCCCTTCCCCTTTTATCTTTATTTTTTTCGTTCTTTTATTCATCGAGTGAATTATAAATTTCGCAATCAAGCTTTTTGCGAACTTCGGGTTTCGGTCACTAACTTCTCAAAACTAAAGAGACACCACTAACTTTGTCGTTTTTATTTCGCTTCCGGTCATTCCGGCAATCTGCACCGTTAAGTGCATTGACGGTTGAAATTTTAAGGGTAAAATTTTCCGATTCTCAATAAGTATAGAGGGAGTTGCAAATTTTGTCACCACGCTCTTGTCAATTGAAAAAACCGAATAGGAGGTTGAGAGAGTCGCAAGACAGAAGTACGAAAATAACCTTACACAAACTTGTCCGTTAGAGTATTAACGGTGCAATTTGACGATGTGAACAAAAAGTTAGTGACTTTTTTTTGCTTTTTCGAAAGCTAGTGACAAAAAATCGCCACTCCACGAGGTGCGGAAATTCGAACGGCCATAACTTTGCGTACCGGAAGGGTTTTGGGGCCCGGGACCATGCTTTGGAACCGCGTGGAGGAGCTCTACGGCGTCCCAACCGGGGAACCCGGTTGGGGCCCTCGGCGAGGCCAGATTCGATCGTTTTCGCCCCGTTTATCACTTTTCTTATTTCGCTACAAGTAGGCTATGCGCGGGGTAGCACACGGGTACGATCATACCAGTACTAATGCACCGGATCCCATCAGAACTCCGAAGTTAAGCGTGCTTGGGCGAGAGTAGTACTAAGATGGGTGACCCCTTGGGAAGTCCTCGTGTTGTACCCCCTTCCCCTTTTATCTTTATTTTTTTCGTTCTTTTATTCATCGAGTGAATTATAAATTTCGTCATTAAGCTTTTTGCGAACTTCGGGTTTCGGTCACTAACTTCTCAAAACTAAAGAGACACCACTAACTTTGTCGTTTTTATTTCGCTTCCGGTCATTCCGGCAATCTGCACCGTTAAGTGCATTGACGGTTGAAATTTTAAGGGTAAAATTTTCCGATTCTCAATAAGTATAGAGGGAGTTGCAAATTTTGTCACCACGCTCTTGTCAATTGAAAAAACCGAATAGGAGGTTGAGAGAGTCGCAAGACAGAAGTACGAAAATAACCTTACACAAACTTGTCCGTTAGAGTATTAACGGTGCAATTTGACGATGTGAACAAAAAGTTAGTGACTTTTTTTGCTTTTTCGAAAGCTAGTGACAAAAAATCGCCACTCCACGAGGTGCGGAAATTCGAACGGCCATAACTTTGCGTACCGGAAGGGTTTTGGGGCCCGGGACCAGGCTTTGGAACCGCGTGGAGGAGCTCTACGGCGTCCCAACCCGGGAACCCGGTTGGGGCCCTCGGCGAGGCCAGATTCGATCGTTTTCGCCCCGTTTATCACTTTTCTTATTTCGCTACAAGTAGGCTATGCGCGGGGTAGCACACGGGTACGATCATACCAGCACTAATGCACCGGATCCCATCAGAACTCCGAAGTTAAGCGTGCTTGGGCGAGAGTAGTACTAAGATGTGTGACCCCTTGGGAAGTCCTCGTGTTGTACCCCCTTCCCCTTTTATCTTTATTTTTTTCGTTCTTTTATTCATCGAGTGAATTATAAATTTCGCAATCAAGCTTTTTGCGAACTTCGGGTTTCGGTCACTAACTTCTCAAAACTAAAGAGACACCACTAACTTTGTCGTTTTTATTTCGCTTCCGGTCATTCCGGCAATCTGCACCGTTAAGTGCATTGACGGTTGAAATTTTAAGGGTAAAATTTTCCGATTATCAATAAGTATAGAGGGAGTTGCAAATTTTGTCACCACGCTCTTGTCAATTGAAAAAACCGAATAGGAGGTTGAGAGAGTCGCAAGACAGAAGTACGAAAATAACCTTACACAAACTTGTCCGTTAGAGTATTAACGGTGCAATTTGACGATGTGAACAAAAAGTTAGTGACTTTTCTTTGCTTTTTCGAAAGCTAGTGACAAAAAATCGCCACTCCACGAGGTGCGGAAATTCGAACGGCCATAACTTTGCGTACCGGAAGGGTTTTGGGGCCCGGGACCAGGCTTTGGAACCGCGTGGAGGAGCTCTACGGCGTCCCAACCGGGGAACCCGGTTGGGGCCCTCGGCGAGGCCAGATTCGATCGTTTTCGCCCCGTTTATCACTTTTCTTATTTCGCTACAAGTAGGCTATGCGCGGGGTAGCACACGGGTACGATCATACCAGCACTAATGCACCGGATCCCATCAGAACTCCGAAGTTAAGCGTGCTTGGGCGAGAGTAGTACTAAGATGGGTGACCCCTTGGGAAGTCCTCGTGTTGTACCCCCTTCCCCTTTTATCTTTATTTTTTTCGTTCTTTTATTCATCGAGTGAATTATAAATTTCGTCATCAAGCTTTTTGCGAACTTCGGGTTTCGGTCACTAACTTCTCAAAACTAAAGAGACACCACTAACTTTGTCGTTTTTATTTCGCTTCCGGTCATTCCGGCAATCTGCACCGTTAAGTGCATTGACGGTTGAAATTTTAAGGGTAAAATTTTCCGATTCTCAATAAGTATAGAGGGAGTTGCAAATTTTGTCACCACGCTCTTGTCAATTGAAAAAACCGAATAGGAGGTTGAGAGAGTCGCAAGACAGAAGTACGAAAATAACCTTACACAAACTTGTCCGTTAGAGTATTAACGGTGCAATTTGACGATGTGAACAAAAAGTTAGTGACTTTTCTTTGCTTTTTCGAAAGCTAGTGACAAAAAATCGCCACTCCACGAGGTGCGGAAATTCGAACGGCCATAACTTTGCGTACCGGAAGGGTTTTGGGGCCCGGGACCAGGCTTTGGAACCGCGTGGAGGAGCTCTACGGCGTCCCAACCGGGGAACCCGGTTGGGGCCCTCGGCGAGGCCAGATTCGATCGTTTTCGCCCCGTTTATCACTTTTCTTATTTCGCTACAAGTAGGCTATGCGCGGGGTAGCACACGGGTACGATCATACCAGCACTAATGCACCGGATCCCATCAGAACTCCGAAGTTAAGCGTGCTTGGGCGAGAGTAGTACTAAGATGGGTGACCCCTTGGGAAGTCCTCGTGTTGTACCCCCTTCCCCTTTTATCTTTATTTTTTTCGTTCTTTTATTCATCGAGTGAATTATAAATTTCGCAATCAAGCTTTTTGCGAACTTCGGGTTTCGGTCACTAACTTCTCAAAACTAAAGAGACACCACTAACTTTGTCGTTTTTATTTCGCTTCCGGTCATTCCGGCAATCTGCACCGTTAAGTGCATTGACGGTTGAAATTTTAAGGGTAAAATTTTCCGATTATCAATAAGTATAGAGGGAGTTGCAAATTTTGTCACCACGCTCTTGTCAATTGAAAAAACCGAATAGGAGGTTGAGAGAGTCGCAAGACAGAAGTACGAAAATAACCTTACACAAACTTGTCCGTTAGAGTATTAACGGTGCAATTTGACGATGTGAACAAAAAGTTAGTGACTTTTCTTTGCTTTTTCGAAAGCTAGTGACAAAAAATCGCCACTCCACGAGGTGCGGAAATTCGAACGGCCATAACTTTGCGTACCGGAAGGGTTTTGGGGCCCGGGACCAGGCTTTGGAACCGCGTGGAGGAGCTCTACGGCGTCCCAACCGGGGAACCCGGTTGGGGCCCTCGGCGAGGCCAGATTCGATCGTTTTCGCCCCGTTTATCACTTTTCTTATTTCGCTACAAGTAGGCTATGCGCGGGGTAGCACACGGGTACGATCATACCAGCACTAATGCACCGGATCCCATCAGAACTCCGAAGTTAAGCGTGCTTGGGCGAGAGTAGTACTAAGATGGGTGACCCCTTGGGAAGTCCTCGTGTTGTACCCCCTTCCCCTTTTATCTTTATTTTTTTCGTTCTTTTATTCATCGAGTGAATTATAAATTTCGTCATCAAGCTTTTTGCGAACTTCGGGTTTCGGTCACTAACTTCTCAAAACTAAAGAGACACCACTAACTTTGTCGTTTTTATTTCGCTTCCGGTCATTCCGGCAATCTGCACCGTTAAGTGCATTGACGGTTGAAATTTTAAGGGTAAAATTTTCCGATTCTCAATAAGTATAGAGGGAGTTGCAAATTTTGTCACCACGCTCTTGTCAATTGAAAAAACCGAATAGGAGGTTGAGAGAGTCGCAAGACAGAAGTACGAAAATAACCTTACACAAACTTGTCCGTTAGAGTATTAACGGTGCAATTTGACGATGTGAACAAAAAGTTAGTGACTTTTTTTGCTTTTTCGAAAGCTAGTGACAAAAAATGGCCACTCCACGAGGTGCGGAAATTCGAACGGCCATAACTTTGCGTACCGGAAGGGTTTTGGGGCCCGGGACCAGGCTTTGGAACCGCGTGGAGGAGCTCTACGGCGTCCCAACCCGGGAACCCGGTTGGGGCCCTCGGCGAGGCCAGATTCGATCGTTTTCGCCCCGTTTATCACTTTTCTTATTTCGCTACAAGTAGGCTATGCGCGGGGTAGCACACGGGTACGATCATACCAGCACTAATGCACCGGATCCCATCAGAACTCCGAAGTTAAGCGTGCTTGGGCGAGAGTAGTACTAAGATGGGTGACCCCTTCGGAAGTCCTCGTGTTGTACCCCCTTCCCCTTTTATCTTTATTTTTTTCGTTCTTTTATTCATCGAGTGAATTATAAATTTCGTCATCAAGCTTTTTGCGAACTTCGGGTTTCGGTCACTAACTTCTCAAAACTAAAGAGACACCACTAACTTTGTCGTTTTTATTTCGCTTCCGGTCATTCCGGCAATCTGCACCGTTAAGTGCATTGACGGTTGAAATTTTAAGGGTAAAATTTTCCGATTCTCAATAAGTATAGAGGGAGTTGCAAATTTTGTCACCACGCTCTTGTCAATTGAAAAAGCCGAATAGGAGGTTGAGAGAGTCGCAAGACAGAAGTACGAAAATAACCTTACACAAACTTGTCCGTTAGAGTATTAACGGTGCAATTTGACGATGTGAACAAAAAGTTAGTGACTTTTTTTGCTTTTTCGAAAGCTAGTGACAAAAAATCGCCACTCCACGAGGTGCGGAAATTCGAACGGCCATAACTTTGCGTACCGGAAGGGTTTTGGGGCCCGGGACCAGGCTTTGGAACCGCGTGGAGGAGCTCTACGGCGTCCCAACCGGGGAACCCGGTTGGGGCCCTCGGCGAGGCCAGATTCGATCGTTTTCGCCCCGTTTATCACTTTTCTTATTTCGCTACAAGTAGGCTATGCGCGGGGTAGCACACGGGTACGATCATACCAGCACTAATGCACCGGATCCCATCAGAACTCCGAAGTTAAGCGTGCTTGGGCGAGAGTAGTACTAAGATGGGTGACCCCTTGGGAAGTCCTCGTGTTGTACCCCCTTCCCCTTTTATCTTTATTTTTTTCGTTCTTTTATTCATCGAGTGAATTATAAATTTCGTCATCAAGCTTTTTGCGAACTTCGGGTTTCGGTCACTAACTTCTCAAAACTAAAGAGACACCACTAACTTTGTCGTTTTTATTTCGCTTCCGGTCATTCCGGCAATCTGCACCGTTAAGTGCATTGACGGTTGAAATTTTAAGGGTAAAATTTTCCGATTCTCAATAAGTATAGAGGGAGTTGCAAATTTTGTCACCACGCTCTTGTCAATTGAAAAAACCGAATAGGAGGTTGAGAGAGTCGCAAGACAGAAGTACGAAAATAACCTTACACAAACTTGTCCGTTAGAGTATTAACGGTGCAATTTGACGATGTGAACAAAAAGTTAGTGACTTTTTTTGCTTTTTCGAAAGCTAGTGACAAAAAATCGCCACTCCACGAGGTGCGGAAATTCGAACGGCCATAACTTTGCGTACCGGAAGGGTTTTGGGGCCCGGGACCAGGCTTTGGAACCGCGTGGAGGAGCTCTACGGCGTCCCAACCGGGGAACCCGGTTGGGGCCCTCGGCGAGGCCAGATTCGATCATTTTCGCCCCGTTTATCACTTTTCTTATTTCGCTACAAGTAGGCTATGCGCGGGGTAGCACACGGGTACGATCATACCAGCACTAATTTACTGGATCCCATCAGAACTCCGAAGTTAAGCGTGCTTGGGCGAGAGTAGTACTAAGATGGGTGACCCCTTGGGAAGTCCTCGTGTTGTACCCCCTTCCCCTTTTATCTTTATTTTTTTCGTTCTTTTATTCATCGAGTGAATTATAAATTTCGCAATCAAGCTTTTTGCGAACTTCGGGTTTCGGTCACTAACTTCTCAAAACTAAAGTGACACCACTAACTTTGTCGTTTTTATTTCGCTTCCGGTCATTCCGGCAATCTGCACCGTTAAGTGCATTGACGGTTGAAATTTTAAGGGTAAAATTTTCCGATTCTCAATAAGTATAGAGGGAGTTGCAAATTTTGTCACCACGCTCTTGTCAATTGAAAAAACCGAATAGGAGGTTGAGAGAGTCGCAAGACAGAAGTACGAAAATAACCTTACACAAACTTGTCCGTTAGAGTATTAACGGTGCAATTTGACGATGTGAACAAAAAGTTAGTGACTTTTTTTGCTTTTTCGAAAGCTAGTGACAAAAAATCGCCACTCCACGAGGTGCGGAAATTCGAACGGCCATAACTTTGCGTACCGGAAGGGTTTTGGGGCCCGGGACCAGGCTTTGGAACCGCGTGGAGGAGCTCTACGGCGTCCCAACCCGGGAACCCGGTTGGGGCCCTCGGCGAGGCCAGATTCGATCGTTTTCGCCCCGTTTATCACTTTTCTTATTTCGCTACAAGTAGGCTATGCGCGGGGTAGCACACGGGTACGATCATACCAGCACTAATGCACCGGATCCCATCAGAACTCCGAAGTTAAGCGTGCTTGGGCGAGAGTAGTACTAAGATGGGTGACCCCTTGGGAAGTCCTCGTGTTGTACCCCCTTCCCCTTTTATCTTTATTTTTTTCGTTCTTTTATTCATCGAGTGAATTATAAATTTCGTCATCAAGATTTTTGCGAACTTCGGGTTTCGGTCACTAACTTCTCAAAACTAAAGAGACACCACTAACTTTGTCGTTTTTATTTCGCTTCCGGTCATTCCGGCAATCTGCACCATTAAGTGCATTGACGGTTGAAATTTTAAGGGTAAAATTTTCCGATTCTCAATAAGTATAGAGGGAGTTGCAAATTTTGTCACCACGCTCTTGTCAATTGAAAAAGCCGAATAGGAGGTTGAGAGAGTCGCAAGACAGAAGTACGAAAATAACCTTACACAAACTTGTCCGTTAGAGTATTAACGGTGCAATTTGACGATGTGAACAAAAAGTTAGTGACTTTTTTTGCTTTTTCGAAAGCTAGTGACAAAAAATCGCCACTCCACGAGGTGCGGAAATTCGAACGGCCATAACTTTGCGTACCGGAAGGGTTTTGGGGCCCGGGACCAGGCTTTGGAACCGCGTGGAGGAGCTCTACGGCGTCCCAACCGGGCAACCCGGTTGGGGCCCTCGGCGAGGCCAGATTCGATCGTTTTCGCCCCGTTTATCACTTTTCTTATTTCGCTACAAGTAGGCTATGCGCGGGGTAGCACACGGGTACGATCATACCAGCACTAATGCACCGGATCCCATCAGAACTCCGAAGTTAAGCGTGCTTGGGCGAGAGTAGTACTAAGATGGGTGACCCCTTGGGAAGTCCTCGTGTTGTACCCCCTTCCCCTTTTATCTTTATTTTTTTCTTTCTTTTATTCATCGAGTGAATTATAAATTTCGTCATCAAGCTTTTTGCGAACTTCGGGTTTCGGTCACTAACTTCTCAAAACTAAAGAGACACCACTAACTTTGTCGTTTTTATTTCGCTTCCGGTCATTCTGGCAATCTGCACCGTTAAGTGCATTGACGGTTGAAATTTTAAGGGTAAAATTTTCCGATTCTCAATAAGTATAGAGGGAGTTGCAAATTTTGTCACCACGCTCTTGTCAATTGAAAAAGCCGAATAGGAGGTTGAGAGAGTCGCAAGACAGAAGTACGAAAATAACCTTACACAAACTTGTCCGTTAGAGTATTAACGGTGCAATTTGACGATGTGAACAAAAAGTTAGTGACTTTTTTTGCTTTTTCGAAAGCTAGTGACAAAAAATCGCCACTCCACGAGGTGCGGAAATTCGAACGGCCATAACTTTGCGTACCGGAAGGGTTTTGGGGCCCGGGACCAGGCTTTGGAACCGCGTGGAGGAGCTCTACGGCGTCCCAACCCGGGAACCCGGTTGGGGCCCTCGGCGAGGCCAGATTCGATCGTTTTCGCCCCGTTTATCACTTTTCTTATTTCGCTACAAGTAGGCTATGCGCGGGGTAGCACACGGGTACGATCATACCAGCACTAATGCACCGGATCCCATCAGAACTCCGAAGTTAAGCGTGCTTGGGCGAGAGTAGTACTAAGATGGGTGACCCCTTGGGAAGTCCTCGTGTTGTACCCCCTTCCCCTTTTATCTTTATTTTTTTCGTTCTTTTATTCATCGAGTGAATTATAAATTTCGTCATCAAGCTTTTTGCGAACTTCGGGTTTCGGTCACTAACTTCTCAAAACTAAAGAGACACCACTAACTTTGTCGTTTTTATTTCGCTTCCGGTCATTCCGGCAATCTGCACCGTTAAGTGCATTGACGGTTGAAATTTTAAGGGTAAAATTTTCCGATTCTCAATAAGTATAGAGGGAGTTGCAAATTTTGTCACCACGCTCTTGTCAATTGAAAAAGTCGAATAGGAGGTTGAGAGAGTCGCAAGACAGAAGTACGAAAATAACCTTACACAAACTTGTCCGTTAGAGTATTAACGGTGCAATTTGACGATGTGAACAAAAAGTTAGTGACTTTTTTTGCTTTTTCGAAAGCTAGTGACAAAAAATCGCCACTCCACGAGGTGCGGAAATTCGAACGGCCATAACTTTGCGTACCGGAAGGGTTTTGGGGCCCGGGACCAGGCTTTGGAACCGCGTGGAGGAGCTCTACGGCGTCCCAACCCGGGAACCCGGTTGGGGCCCTCGGCGAGGCCAGATTCGATCGTTTTCGCCCCGTTTATCACTTTTCTTATTTCGCTACAAGTAGGCTATGCGCGGGGTAGCACACGGGTACGATCATACCAGCACTAATGCACCGGATCCCATCAGAACTCCGAAGTTAAGCGTGCTTGGGCGAGAGTAGTACTAAGATGGGTGACCCCTTGGGAAGTCCTCGTGTTGTACCCCCTTCCCCTTTTATCTTTATTTTTTTCGTTCTTTTATTCATCGAGTGAATTATAAATTTCGTCATCAAGCTTTTTGCGAACTTCGGGTTTCGGTCACTAACTTCTCAAAACTAAAGAGACACCACTAACTTTGTCGTTTTTATTTCGCTTCCGGTCATTCCGGCAATCTGCACCGTTAAGTGCATTGACGGTTGAAATTTTAAGGGTAAAATTTTCCGATTCTCAATAAGTATAGAGGGAGTTGCAAATTTTGTCACCACGCTCTTGTCAATTGAAAAAGCCGAATAGGAGGTTGAGAGAGTCGCAAGACAGAAGTACGAAAATAACCTTACACAAACTTGTCCGTTAGAGTATTAACGGTGCAATTTGACGATGTGAACAAAAAGTTAGTGACTTTTTTTGCTTTTTCGAAAGCTAGTGACAAAAAATCGCCACTCCACGAGGTGCGGAAATTCGAACGGCCATAACTTTGCGTACCGGAAGGGTTTTGGGGCCCGGGACCAGGCTTTGGAACCGCGTGGAGGAGCTCTACGGCGTCCCAACCGGGGAACCCGGTTGGGGCCCTCGGCGAGGCCAGATTCGATCGTTTTCGCCCCGTTTATCACTTTTCTTATTTCGCTACAAGTAGGCTATGCGCGGGGTAGCACACGGGTACGATCATACCAGCACTAATGCACCGGATCCCATCAGAACTCCGAAGTTAAGCGTGCTTGGGCGAGAGTAGTACTAAGATGGGTGACCCCTTGGGAAGTCCTCGTGTTGTACCCCCTTCCCCTTTTATCTTTATTTTTTTCGTTCTTTTATTCATCGAGTGAATTATAAATTTCGTCATCAAGCTTTTTGCGAACTTCGGGTTTCGGTCACTAACTTCTCAAAACTAAAGAGACACCACTAACTTTGTCGTTTTTATTTCGCTTCCGGTCATTCCGGCAATCTGCACCGTTAAGTGCATTGACGGTTGAAATTTTAAGGGTAAAATTTTCCGATTCTCAATAAGTATAGAGGGAGTTGCAAATTTTGTCACCACGCTCTTGTCAATTGAAAAAACCGAATAGGAGGTTGAGAGAGTCGCAAGACAGAAGTACGAAAATAACCTTACACAAACTTGTCCGTTAGAGTATTAACGGTGCAATTTGACGATGTGAACAAAAAGTTAGTGACTTTTTTTGCTTTTTCGAAAGCTAGTGACAAAAAATCGCCACTCCACGAGGTGCGGAAATTCGAACGGCCATAACTTTGCGTACCGGAAGGGTTTTGGGGCCCGGGACCAGGCTTTGGAACCGCGTGGAGGAGCTCTACGGCGTCCCAACCGGGGAACCCGGTTGGGGCCCTCGGCGAGGCCAGATTCGATCGTTTTCGCCCCGTTTATCACTTTTCTTATTTCGCTACAAGTAGGCTATGCGCGGGGTAGCACACGGGTACGATCATACCAGCACTAATTTACTGGATCCCATCAGAACTCCGAAGTTAAGCGTGCTTGGGCGAGAGTAGTACTAAGATGGGTGACCCCTTGGGAAGTCCTCGTGTTGTACCCCCTTCCCCTTTTATCTTTATTTTTTTCGTTCTTTTATTCATCGAGTGAATTATAAATTTCGCAATCAAGCTTTTTGCGAACTTCGGGTTTCGGTCACTAACTTCTCAAAACTAAAGAGACACCACTAACTTTGTCGTTTTTATTTCGCTTCCGGTCATTCCGGCAATCTGCACCGTTAAGTGCATTGACGGTTGAAATTTTAAGGGTAAAATTTTCCGATTCTCAATAAGTATAGAGGGAGTTGCAAATTTTGTCACCACGCTCTTGTCAATTGAAAAAACCGAATAGGAGGTTGAGAGAGTCGCAAGACAGAAGTACGAAAATAACCTTACACAAACTTGTCCGTTAGAGTATTAACGGTGCAATTTGACGATGTGAACAAAAAGTTAGTGACTTTTTTTGCTTTTTCGAAAGCTAGTGACAAAAAATCGCCACTCCACGAGGTGCGGAAATTCGAACGGCCATAACTTTGCGTACCGGAAGGGTTTTGGGGCCCGGGACCAGGCTTTGGAACCGCGTGGAGGAGCTCTACGGCGTCCCAACCCGGGAACCCGGTTGGGGCCCTCGGCGAGGCCAGATTCGATCGTTTTCGCCCCGTTTATCACTTTTCTTATTTCGCTACAAGTAGGCTATGCGCGGGGTAGCATACGGGTACGATCATACCAGCACTAATGCACCGGATCCCATCAGAACTCCGAAGTTAAGCGTGCTTGGGCGAGAGTAGCACTAAGATGGGTGACCCCTTGGGAAGTCCTCGTGTTGTACCCCCTTCCCCTTTTATCTTTATTTTTTTCGTTCTTTTATTCATCGAGTGAATTATAAATTTCGTCATCAAGATTTTTGCGAACTTCGGGTTTCGGTCACTAACTTCTCAAAACTAAAGAGACACCACTAACTTTGTCGTTTTTATTTCGCTTCCGGTCATTCCGGCAATCTGCACCATTAAGTGCATTGACGGTTGAAATTTTAAGGGTAAAATTTTCCGATTCTCAATAAGTATAGAGGGAGTTGCAAATTTTGTCACCACGCTCTTGTCAATTGAAAAAGCCGAATAGGAGGTTGAGAGAGTCGCAAGACAGAAGTACGAAAATAACCTTACACAAACTTGTCCGTTAGAGTATTAACGGTGCAATTTGACGATGTGAACAAAAAGTTAGTGACTTTTTTTGCTTTTTCGAAAGCTAGTGACAAAAAATCGCCACTCCACGAGGTGCGGAAATTCGAACGGCCATAACTTTGCGTACCGGAAGGGTTTTGGGGTCCGGGACCAGGCTTTGGAACCGCGTGGAGGAGCTCTACGGCGTCCCAACCGGGGAACCCGGTTGGGGCCCTCGGCGAGGCCAGATTCGATCGTTTTCGCCCCGTTTATCACTTTTCTTATTTCGCTACAAGTAGGCTATGCGCGGGGTAACACACGGGTACGATCATACCAGCACTAATGCACCGGATCCCATCAGAACTCCGAAGTTAAGCGTGCTTGGGCGAGAGTAGTACTAAGATGGGTGACCCCTTGGGAAGTCCTCGTGTTGTACCCCCTTCCCCTTTTATCTTTATTTTTTTCTTTCTTTTATTCATCGAGTGAATTATAAATTTCGTCATCAAGCTTTTTGCGAACTTCGGGTTTCGGTCACTAACTTCTCAAAACTAAAGAGACACCACTAAATTTGTCGTTTTTATTTCGCTTCCGGTCATTCTGGCAATCTGCACCGTTAAGTGCATTGACGGTTGAAATTTTAAGGGTAAAATTTTCCGATTCTCAATAAGTATAGAGGGAGTTGCAAATTTTGTCACCACGCTCTTGTCAATTGAAAAAGCCGAATAGGAGGTTGAGAGAGTCGCAAGACAGAAGTACGAAAATAACCTTACACAAACTTGTCCGTTAGAGTATTAACGGTGCAATTTGACGATGTGAACAAAAAGTTAGTGACTTTTTTTGCTTTTTCGAAAGCTAGTGACAAAAAATCGCCACTCCACGAGGTGCGGAAATTCGAACGGCCATAACTTTGCGTACCGGAAGGGTTTTGGGGCCCGGGACCAGGCTTTGGAACCGCGTGGAGGAGCTCTACGGCGTCCCAACCCGGGAACCCGGTTGGGGCCCTCGGCGAGGCCAGATTCGATCGTTTTCGCCCCGTTTATCACTTTTCTTATTTCGCTACAAGTAGGCTATGCGCGGGGTAGCACACGGGTACGATCATACCAGCACTAATGCACCGGATCCCATCAGAACTCCGAAGTTAAGCGTGCTTGGGCGAGAGTAGTACTAAGATGGGTGACCCCTTGGGAAGTCCTCGTGTTGTACCCCCTTCCCCTTTTATCTTTATTTTTTTCGTTCTTTTATTCATCGAGTGAATTATAAATTTCGTCATCAAGCTTTTTGCGAACTTCGGGTTTCGGTCACTAACTTCTCAAAACTAAAGAGACACCACTAACTTTGTCGTTTTTATTTCGCTTCCGGTCATTCCGGCAATCTGCACCGTTAAGTGCATTGACGGTTGAAATTTTAAGGGTAAAATTTTCCGATTCTCAATAAGTATAGAGGGAGTTGCAAATTTTGTCACCACGCTCTTGTCAATTGAAAAAGCCGAATAGGAGGTTGAGAGAGTCGCAAGACAGAAGTACGAAAATAACCTTACACAAACTTGTCCGTTAGAGTATTAACGGTGCAATTTGACGATGTGAACAAAAAGTTAGTGACTTTTTTTGCTTTTTCGAAAGCTAGTGACAAAAAATCGCCACTCCACGAGGTGCGGAAATTCGAACGGCCATAACCTTGCGTACCGGAAGGGTTTTGGGGCCCGGGACCAGGCTTTGGAACCGCGTGGAGGAGCTCTACGGCGTCCCAACCCGGGAACCCGGTTGGGGCCCTCGGCGAGGCCAGATTCGATCGTTTTCGCCCCGTTTATCACTTTTCTTATTTCGCTACAAGTAGGCTATGCGCGGGGTAGCACACGGGTACGATCATACCAGCACTAATGCACCGGATACCATCAGAACTCCGAAGTTAAGCGTGCTTGGGCGAGAGTAGTACTAAGATGGGTGACCCCTTGGGAAGTCCTCGTGTTGTACCCCCTTCCCCTTTTATCTTTATTTTTTTCGTTCTTTTATTCATCGAGTGAATTATAAATTTCGTCATCAAGATTTTTGCGAACTTCGGGTTTCGGTCACTAACTTCTCAAAACTAAAGAGACACCACTAACTTTGTCGTTTTTATTTCGCTTCCGGTCATTCCGGCAATCTACACCGTTAAGTGCATTGACGGTTGAAATTTTAAGGGTAAAATTTTCCGATTCTCAATAAGTATAGAGGGAGTTGCAAATTTTGTCACCACGCTCTTGTCAATTGAAAAAGCCGAATAGGAGGTTGAGAGAGTCGCAAGACAGAAGTACGAAAATAACCTTACACAAACTTGTCCGTTAGAGTATTAACGGTGCAATTTGACGATGTGAACAAAAAGTTAGTGACTTTTTTTGCTTTTTCGAAAGCTAGTGACAAAAAATCGCCACTCCACGAGGTGCGGAAATTCGAACGGCCATAACTTTGCGTACCGGAAGGGTTTTGGGGCCCGGGACCAGGCTTTGGAACCGCGTGGAGGAGCTCTACGGCGTCCCAACCCGGGAACCCGGTTGGGGCCCTCGGCGAGGCCAGATTCGATCGTTTTCGCCCCGTTTATCACTTTTCTTATTTCGCTACAAGTAGGCTATGCGCGGGGTAGCACACGGGTACGATCATACAAGCACTAATGCACCGGATCCCATCAGAACTCCGAAGTTAAGCGTGCTTGGGCGAGAGTACTACTAAGATGGGTGACCCCTTGGGAAGTCCTCGTGTTGTACCCCCTTCCCCTTTTATCTTTATTTTTTTCGTTCTTTTATTCATCGAGTGAATTATAAATTTCGTCATCAAGCTTTTTGCGAACTTCGGGTTTCGGTCACTAACTTCTCAAAACTAAAGAGACACCACTAACTTTGTCGTTTTTATTTCGCTTCCGGTCATTCCGGCAATCTGCACCGTTAAGTGCATTGACGGTTGAAATTTTAAGGGTAAAATTTTCTGATTCTCAATAAGTATAGAGGGAGTTGCAAATTTTGTCACCACGCTCTTGTCAATTGAAAAAACCGAATAGGAGGTTGAGAGAGTCGCAAGACAGAAGTACGAAAATAACCTTACACAAACTTGTCCGTTAGAGTATTAACGGTGCAATTTGACGATGTGAACAAAAAGTTAGTGACTTTTTTTGCTTTTTCGAAAGCTAGTGACAAAAAATCGCCACTCCACGAGGTGCGGAAATTCGAACGGCCATAACTTTGCGTACCGGAAGGGTTTTGGGGCCCGGGACCAGGCTTTGGAACCGCGTGGAGGAGCTCTACGGCATCCCAACCGGGGAACCCGGTTGGGGCCCTCGGCGAGGCCAGATTCGATCGTTTTCGCCCCGTTTATCACTTTTCTTATTTCGCTACAAGTAGGCTATGCGCGGGGTAGCACACGGGTACGATCATACCAGCACTAATGCACCGGATCCCATCAGAACTCCGAAGTTAAGCGTGCTTGGGCGAGAGTAGTACAAAGATGGGTGACCCCTTGGGAAGTCCTCGTGTTGTACCCCCTTCCCCTTTTATCTTTATTTTTTTCGTTCTTTTATTCATCGAGTGAATTATAAATTTCGTCATCAAGCTTTTTGCGAACTTCGGGTTTCGGTCACTAACTTCTCAAAACTAAAGAGACACCACTAACTTTGCCGTTTTTATTTCGCTTCCGGTCATTCCGGCAATCTGCACCGTTAAGTGCATTGACGGTTGAAATTTTAAGGGTAAAATTTTCCGATTCTCAATAAGTATAGAGGGAGTTGCAAATTTTGTCACCACGCTCTTGTCAATTGAAAAAACCGAATAGGAGGTTGAGAGAGTCGCAAGACAGATGTACGAAAATAACCTTACACAAACTTGTCCGTTAGAGTATTAACGGTGCAATTTGACGATGTGAACAAAAAGTTAGTGACTTTTTTTGCTTTTTCGAAAGCTAGTGACAAAAAATCGCCACTCCACGAGGTGCGGAAATTCGAACGGCCATAACTTTGCGTACCGGAAGGGTTTTGGGGCCCGGGACCAGGCTTTGGAACCGCGTGGAGGAGCTCTACGGCGTCCCAACCGGGGAACCCGGTTGGGGCCCTCGGCGAGGCCAGATTCGATCGTTTTCGCCCCGTTTATCACTTTTCTTATTTCGCTACAAGTAGGCTATGCGCGGGGTAGCACACGGGTACGATCATACCAGCACTAATGCACCGGATCCCATCAGAACTCCGAAGTTAAGCGTGCTTGGGCGAGAGTAGTACTAAGATGGGTGACCCCTTGGGAAGTCCTCGTGTTGTACCCCCTTCCCCTTTTATCTTTATTTTTTTCGTTCTTTTATTCATCGAGTGAATTATAAATTTCGTCATCAAGCTTTTTGCGAACTTCGGGCTTCGGTCACTAACTTCTCAAAACTAAAGAGACACCACTAACTTTGTCGTTTTTATTTCGCTTCCGGTCATTCCGGCAATCTGCACCGTTAAGTGCATTGACGGTTGAAATTTTAAGGGTAAAATTTTCCGATTCTCAATAAGTATAGAGGGAGTTGCAAATTTTGTCACCACGCTCTTGTCAATTGAAAAAGCCGAATAGGAGGTTGAGAGAGTCGCAAGACAGAAGTACGAAAATAACCTTACACAAACTTGTCCGTTAGAGTATTAACGGTGCAATTTGACGATGTGAACAAAAAGTTAGTGACTTTTTTTGCTTTTTCGAAAGCTAGTGACAAAAAATCGCCACTCCACGAGGTGCGGAAATTCGAACGGCCATAACTTTGCGTACCGGAAGGGTTTTGGGGCCCGGGACCAGGCTTTGGAACCGCGTGGAGGAGCTCTACGGCGTCCCAACCGGGGAACCCGGTTGGGGCCCTCGGCGAGGCCAGATTCGATCGTTTTCGCCCCGTTTATCACTTTTCTTATTTCGCTACAAGTAGGCTATGCGCGGGGTAGCACACGGGTACGATCATACCAGCACTAATGCACCGGATCCCATCAGAACTCCGAAGTTAAGCGTGCTTGGGCGAGAGTAGTACTAAGATGGGTGACCCCTTGGGAAGTCCTCGTGTTGTACCCCCTTCCCCTTTTATCTTTATTTTTTTCGTTCTTTTATTCATCGAGTGAATTATAAATTTCGTCATCAAGATTTTTGCGAACTTCGGGTTTCGGTCACTAACTTCTCAAAACTAAAGAGACACCACTAACTTTGTCATTTTTATTTCGCTTCCGGTCATTCCGGCAATCTGCACCGTTAAGTGCATTGACGGTTGAAATTTTAAGGGTAAAATTTTCCGATTCTCAATAAGTATAGAGGGAGTTGCAAATTTTGTCACCACGCTCTTGTCAATTGAAAAAGCCGAATAGGAGGTTGAGAGAGTCGCAAGACAGAAGTACGAAAATAACCTTACACAAACTTGTCCGTTAGAGTATTAACGGTGCAATTTGACGATGTGAACAAAAAGTTAGTGACTTTTTTTGCTTTTTCGAAAGCTAGTGACAAAAAATCGCCACTCCACGAGGTGCGGAAATTCGAACGGCCATAACTTTGCGTACCGGAAGGGTTTTGGGGCCCGGGACCAGGCTTTGGAACCGCGTGGAGGAGCTCTACGGCGTCCCAACCCGGGAACCCGGTTGGGGCCCTCGGCGAGGCCAGATTCGATCGTTTTCGCCCAGTTTATCACTTTTCTTATTTCGCTACAAGTAGGCTATGCGCGGGGTAGCACACGGGTACGATCATACCAGCACTAATGCACCGGATCCCATCAGAACTCCGAAGTTAAGCGTGCTTGGGCGAGAGTACTACTAAGATGGGTGACCCCTTGGGAAGTCCTCGTGTTGTACCCCCTTCCCCTTTTATCTTTATTTTTTTCGTTCTTTTATTCATCGAGTGAATTATAAATTTCGTCATCAAGCTTTTTGCGAACTTCGGGTTTCGGTCACTAACTTCTCAAAACTAAAGAGACACCACTAACTTTGCCGTTTTTATTTCGCTTCCGGTCATTCCGGCAATCTGCACCGTTAAGTGCATTGACGGTTGAAATTTTAAGGGTAAAATTTTCTGATTCTCAATAAGTATAGAGGGAGTTGCAAATTTTGTCACCACGCTCTTGTCAATTGAAAAAACCGAATAGGAGGTTGAGAGAGTCGCAAGACAGAAGTACGAAAATAACCTTACACAAACTTGTCCGTTAGAGTATTAACGGTGCAATTTGACGATGTGAACAAAAAGTTAGTGACTTTTTTTGCTTTTTCGAAAGCTAGTGACAAAAAATCGCCACTCCACGAGGTGCGGAAATTCGAACGGCCATAACTTTGCGTACCGGAAGGGTTTTGGGGCCCGGGACCAGGCTTTGGAACCGCGTGGAGGAGCTCTACGGCGTCCCAACCGGGGAACCCGGTTGGGGCCCTCGGCGAGGCCAGATTCGATCGTTTTCGCCCCGTTTATCACTTTTCTTATTTCGCTACAAGTAGGCTATGCGCGGGGTAGCACACGGGTACGATCATACCAGCACTAATGCACCGGATCCCATCAGAACTCCGAAGTTAAGCGTGCTTGGGCGAGAGTAGTACTAAGATGGGTGACCCCTTGGGAAGTCCTCGTGTTGTACCCCCTTCCCCTTTTATCTTTATTTTTTTCGTTCTTTTATTCATCGAGTGAATTATAAATTTCGTCATCAAGCTTTTTGCGAACTTCGGGTTTCGGTCACTAACTTCTCAAAACTAAAGAGACACCACTAACTTTGTCGTTTTTATTTCGCTTCCGGTCATTCCGGCAATCTGCACCGTTAAGTGCATTGACGGTTGAAATTTTAAGGGTAAAATTTTCCGATTCTCAATAAGTATAGAGGGAGTTGCAAATTTTGTCACCACGCTCTTGTCAATTGAAAAAACCGAATAGGAGGTTGAGAGAGTCGCAAGACAGAAGTACGAAAATAACCTTACACAAACTTGTCCGTTAGAGTATTAACGGTGCAATTTGACGATGTGAACAAAAAGTTAGTGACTTTTTTTGCTTTTTCGAAAGCTAGTGACAAAAAATCGCCACTCCACGAGGTGCGGAAATTCGAACGGCCATAACTTTGCGTACCGGAAGGGTTTTGGGGCCCGGGACCAGGCTTTGGAACCGCGTGGAGGAGCTCTACGGCGTCCCAACCGGGGAACCCGGTTGGGGCCCTCGGCGAGGCCAGATTCGATCGTTTTCGCCCCGTTTATCACTTTTCTTATTTCGCTACAAGTAGGCTATGCGCGGGGTAGCACACGGGTACGATCATACCAGCACTAATGCACCGGATCCCATCAGAACTCCGAAGTTAAGCGTGCTTGGGCGAGAGTAGTACTAAGATGGGTGACCCCTTGGGAAGTCCTCGTGTTGTACCCCCTTCCCCTTTTATCTTTATTTTTTTCGTTCTTTTATTCATCGAGTGAATTATAAATTTCGTCATCAAGCTTTTTGCGAACTTCGGGTTTCGGTCACTAACTTCTCAAAACTAAAGAGACACCACTAACTTTGTCGTTTTTATTTCGCTTCCGGTCATTCCGGCAATCTGCACCGTTAAGTGCATTGACGGTTGAAATTTTAAGGGTAAAATTTTCCGATTCTCAATAAGTATAGAGGGAGTTGCAAATTTTGTCACCACGCTCTTGTCAATTGAAAAAACCGAATAGGAGGTTGAGAGAGTCGCAAGACAGAAGTACGAAAATAACCTTACACAAACTTGTCCGTTAGAGTATTAACGGTGCAATTTGACGATGTGAACAAAAAGTTAGTGACTTTTTTTGCTTTTTCGAAAGCTAGTGACAAAAAATCGCCACTCCACGAGGTGCGGAAATTCGAACGGCCATAACTTTGCGTACCGGAAGGGTTTTGGGGCCCGGGACCAGGCTTTGGAACCGCGTGGAGGAGCTCTACGGCGTCCCAACCCGGGAACCCGGTTGGGGCCCTCGGCGAGGCCAGATTCGATCGTTTTCGCCCCGTTTATCACTTTTCTTATTTCGCTACAAGTAGGCTATGCGCGGGGTAGCACACGGGTACGATCATACCAGCACTAATGCACCGGATCCCATCAGAACTCCGAAGTTAAGCGTGCTTGGGCGAGAGTAGTACTAAGATGGGTGACCCCTTGGGAAGTCCTCGTGTTGTACCCCCTTCCCCTTTTATCTTTATTTTTTTCGTTCTTTTATTCATCGAGTGAATTATAAATTTCGTCATCAAGCTTTTTGCGAACTTCGGGTTTCGGTCACTAACTTCTCAAAACTAAAGAGACACCACTAACTTTGTCGTTTTTATTTCGCTTCCGGTCATTCCGGCAATCTGCACCGTTAAGTGCATTGACGGTTGAAATTTTAAGGGTAAAATTTTCCGATTCTCAATAAGTATAGAGGGAGTTGCAAATTTTGTCACCACGCTCTTGTCAATTGAAAAAGCCGAATAGGAGGTTGAGAGAGTCGCAAGACAGAAGTACGAAAATAACCTTACACAAACTTGTCCGTTAGAGTATTAACGGTGCAATTTGACGATGTGAACAAAAAGTTAGTGACTTTTTTTGCTTTTTCGAAAGCTAGTGACAAAAAATCGCCACTCCACGAGGTGCGGAAATTCGAACGGCCATAACTTTGCGTACCAGAAGGGTTTTGGGGCCCGGGACCAGGCTTTGGAACCGCGTGGAGGAGCTCTACGGCGTCCCAACCCGGGAACCCGGTTGGGGCCCTCGGCGAGGCCAGATTCGATCGTTTTCGCCCCGTTTATCACTTTTCTTATTTCGCTACAAGTAGGCTATGCGCGGGGTAGCACACGGGTACGATCATACCAGCACTAATGCACCGGATCCCATCAGAACTCCGAAGTTAAGCGTGCTTGGGCGAGAGTAGTACTAAGATGGGTGACCCCTTGGGAAGTCCTCGTGTTGTACCCCCTTCCCCTTTTATCTTTATTTTTTTCGTTCTTTTATTCATCGAGTGAATTATAAATTTCGTCATCAAGCTTTTTGCGAACTTCGGGTTTCGGTCACTAACTTCTCAAAACTAAAGAGACACCACTAACTTTGCCGTTTTTATTTCGCTTCCGGTCATTCCGGCAATCTGCACCGTTAAGTGCATTGACGGTTGAAATTTTAAGGGTAAAATTTTCCGATTCTCAATAAGTATAGAGGGAGTTGCAAATTTTGTCACCACGCTCTTGTCAATTGAAAAAACCGAATAGGAGGTTGAGAGAGTCGCAAGACAGAAGTACGAAAATAACCTTACACAAACTTGTCCGTTAGAGTATTAACGGTGCAATTTGACGATGTGAACAAAAAGTTAGTGACTTTTTTTGCTTTTTCGAAAGCTAGTGACAAAAAATCGCCACTCCACGAGGTGCGGAAATTCGAACGGCCATAACTTTGCGTACCGGAAGGGTTTTGGGGCCCGGGACCAGGCTTTGGAACCGCGTGGAGGAGCTCTACGGCGTCCCAACCCGGGAACCCGGTTGGGGCCCTCGGCGAGGCCAGATTCGATCGTTTTCGCCCCGTTTATCACTTTTCTTATTTCGCTACAAGTAGGCTATGCGCGGGGTAGCACACGGGTACGATCATACCAGCACTAATGCACCGGATCCCATCAGAACTCCGAAGTTAAGCGTGCTTGGGCGAGAGTAGTACTAAGATGGGTGACCCCTTGGGAAGTCCTCGTGTTGTACCCCCTTCCCCTTTTATCTTTATTTTTTTCGTTCTTTTATTCATCGAGTGAATTATAAATTTCGTCATCAAGCTTTTTGCGAACTTCGGGTTTCGGTCACTAACTTCTCAAAACTAAAGAGACACCACTAACTTTGTCGTTTTTATTTCGCTTCCGGTCATTCCGGCAATCTGCACCGTTAAGTGCATTGACGGTTGAAATTTTAAGGGTAAAATTTTCCGATTCTCAATAAGTATAGAGGGAGTTGCAAATTTTGTCACCACGCTCTTGTCAATTGAAAAAGCCGAATAGGAGGTTGAGAGAGTCGCAAGACAGAAGTACGAAAATAACCTTACACAAACTTGTCCGTTAGAGTATTAACGGTGCAATTTGACGATGTGAACAAAAAGTTAGTGACTTTTTTTGCTTTTTCGAAAGCTAGTGACAAAAAATCGCCACTCCACGAGGTGCGGAAATTCGAACGGCCATAACTTTGCGTACCAGAAGGGTTTTGGGGCCCGGGACCAGGCTTTGGAACCGCGTGGAGGAGCTCTACGGCGTCCCAACCCGGGAACCCGGTTGGGGCCCTCGGCGAGGCCAGATTCGATCGTTTTCGCCCCGTTTATCACTTTTCTTATTTCGCTACAAGTAGGCTATGCGCGGGGTAGCACACGGGTACGATCATACCAGCACTAATGCACCGGATCCCATCAGAACTCCGAAGTTAAGCGTGCTTGGGCGAGAGTAGTACTAAGATGGGTGACCCCTTGGGAAGTCCTCGTGTTGTACCCCCTTCCCCTTTTATCTTTATTTTTTTCGTTCTTTTATTCATCGAGTGAATTATAAATTTCGTCATCAAGCTTTTTGCGAACTTCGGGTTTCGGTCACTAACTTCTCAAAACTAAAGAGACACCACTAACTTTGCCGTTTTTATTTCGCTTCCGGTCATTCCGGCAATCTGCACCGTTAAGTGCATTGACGGTTGAAATTTTAAGGGTAAAATTTTCCGATTCTCAATAAGTATAGAGGGAGTTGCAAATTTTGTCACCACGCTCTTGTCAATTGAAAAAACCGAATAGGAGGTTGAGAGAGTCGCAAGACAGAAGTACGAAAATAACCTTACACAAACTTGTCCGTTAGAGTATTAACGGTGCAATTTGACGATGTGAACAAAAAGTTAGTGACTTTTTTTGCTTTTTCGAAAGCTAGTGACAAAAAATCGCCACTCCACGAGGTGCGGAAATTCGAACGGCCATAACTTTGCGTACCGGAAGGGTTTTGGGGCCCGGGACCAGGCTTTGGAACCGCGTGGAGGAGCTCTACGGCGTCCCAACCGGGGAACCCGGTTGGGGCCCTCGGCGAGGCCAGATTCGATCGTTTTCGCCCCGTTTATCACTTTTCTTATTTCGCTACAAGTAGGCTATGCGCGGGGTAGCACACGGGTACGATCATACCAGCACTAATGCACCGGATCCCATCAGAACTCCGAAGTTAAGCGTGCTTGGGCGAGAGTAGTACTAAGATGGGTGACCCCTTGGGAAGTCCTCGTGTTGTACCCCCTTCCCCTTTTATCTTTATTTTTTTCGTTCTTTTATTCATCGAGTGAATTATAAATTTCGTCATCAAGCTTTTTGCGAACTTCGGGTTTCGGTCACTAACTTCTCAAAACTAAAGAGACACCACTAACTTTGTCGTTTTTATTTCGCTTCCGGTCATTCCGGCAATCTGCACCGTTAAGTGCATTGACGGTTGAAATTTTAAGGGTAAAATTTTCCGATTCTCAATAAGTATAGAGGGAGTTGCAAATTTTGTCACCACGCTCTTGTCAATTGAAAAAGCCGAATAGGAGGTTGAGAGAGTCGCAAGACAGAAGTACGAAAATAACCTTACACAAACTTGTCCGTTAGAGTATTAACGGTGCAATTTGACGATGTGAACAAAAAGTTAGTGACTTTTTTTGCTTTTTCGAAAGCTAGTGACAAAAAATCGCCACTCCACGAGGTGCGGAAATTCGAACGGCCATAACTTTGCGTACCGGAAGGGTTTTGGGGCCCGGGACCAGGCTTTGGAACTGCGTGGAGGAGCTCTACGGCGTCCCAACCCGGGAACCCGGTTGGGGCCCTCGGCGAGGCCAGATTCGATCGTTTTCGCCCCGTTTATCACTTTTCTTATTTCGCTACAAGTAGGCTATGCGCGGGGTAGCACACGGGTACGATCATACCAGCACTAATGCACCGGATCCCATCAGAACTCCGAAGTTAAGCGTGCTTGGGCGAGAGTAGTACTAAGATGGGTGACCCCTTGGGAAGTCCTCGTGTTGTACCCCCTTCCCCTTTTATCTTTATTTTTTTCGTTCTTTTATTCATCGAGTGAATTATAAATTTCGTCATCAAGCTTTTTGCGAACTTCGGGTTTCGGTCACTAACTTCTCAAAACTAAAGAGACACCACTAACTTTGCCGTTTTTATTTCGCTTCCGGTCATTCCGGCAATCTGCACCGTTAAGTGCATTGACGGTTGAAATTTTAAGGGTAAAATTTTCCGATTCTCAATAAGTATAGAGGGAGTTGCAAATTTTGTCACCACGCTCTTGTCAATTGAAAAAACCGAATAGGAGGTTGAGAGAGTCGCAAGACAGAAGTACGAAAATAACCTTACACAAACTTGTCCGTTAGAGTATTAACGGTGCAATTTGACGATGTGAACAAAAAGTTAGTGACTTTTTTTGCTTTTTCGAAAGCTAGTGACAAAAAATCGCCACTCCACGAGGTGCGGAAATTCGAACGGCCATAACTTTGCGTACCGGAAGGGTTTTGGGGCCCGGGACCAGGCTTTGGAACCGCGTGGAGGAGCTCTACGGCGTCCCAACCCGGGAACCCGGTTGGGGCCCTCGGCGAGGCCAGATTCGATCGTTTTCGCCCCGTTTATCACTTTTCTTATTTCGCTACAAGTAGGCTATGCGCGGGGTAGCACACGGGTACGATCATACCAGCACTAATGCACCGGATCCCATCAGAACTCCGAAGTTAAGCGTGCTTGGGCGAGAGTAGTACTAAGATGGGTGACCCCTTGGGAAGTCCTCGTGTTGTACCCCCTTCCCCTTTTATCTTTATTTTTTTCGTTCTTTTATTCATCGAGTGAATTATAAATTTCGTCATCAAGCTTTTTGCGAACTTCGGGTTTCGGTCACTAACTTCTCAAAACTAAAGAGACACCACTAACTTTGTCGTTTTTATTTCGCTTCCGGTCATTCCGGCAATCTGCACCGTTAAGTGCATTGACGGTTGAAATTTTAAGGGTAAAATTTTCCGATTCTCAATAAGTATAGAGGGAGTTGCAAATTTTGTCACCACGCTCTTGTCAATTGAAAAAACCGAATAGGAGGTTGAGAGAGTCGCAAGACAGAAGTACGAAAATAACCTTACACAAACTTGTCCGTTAGAGTATTAACGGTGCAATTTGACGATGTGAACAAAAAGTTAGTGACTTTTTTTGCTTTTTCGAAAGCTAGTGACAAAAAATCGCCACTCCACGAGGTGCGGAAATTCGAACGGCCATAACTTTGCGTACCGGAAGGGTTTTGGGGCCCGGGACCAGGCTTTGGAACCGCGTGGAGGAGCTCTACGGCGTCCCAACCCGGGAACCCGGTTGGGGCCCTCGGCGAGGCCAGATTCGATCGTTTTCGCCCCGTTTATCACTTTTCTTATTTCGCTACAAGTAGGCTATGCGCGGGGTAGCACACGGGTACGATCATACCAGCACTAATGCACCGGATCCCATCAGAACTCCGAAGTTAAGCGTGCTTGGGCGAGAGTAGTACTAAGATGGGTGACCCCTTGGGAAGTCCTCGTGTTGTACCCCCTTCCCTTTTATCTTTATTTTTTTCGTTCTTTTATTCATCGAGTGAATTATAAATTTCGTCATCAAGCTTTTTGCGAACTTCGGGTTTCGGTCACTAACTTCTCAAAACTAAAGAGACACCACTAACTTTGTCGTTTTTATTTCGCTTCCGGTCATTCCGGCAATCTGCACCGTTAAGTGCATTGACGGTTGAAATTTTAAGGGTAAAATTTTCCGATTCTCAATAAGTATAGAGGGAGTTGCAAATTTTGTCACCACGCTCTTGTCAATTGAAAAAGCCGAATAGGAGGTTGAGAGAGTCGCAAGACAGAAGTACGAAAATAACCTTACACAAACTTGTCCGTTAGAGTATTAACGGTGCAATTTGACGATGTGAACAAAAAGTTAGTGACTTTTTTTGCTTTTTCGAAAGCTAGTGACAAAAAATCGCCACTCCACGAGGTGCGGAAATTCGAACGGCCATAACTTTGCGTACCGGAAGGGTTTTGGGGCCCGGGACCAGGCTTTGGAACCGCGTGGAGGAGCTCTACGGCGTCCCAACCCGGGAACCCGGTTGGGGCCCTCGGCGAGGCCAGATTCGATCGTTTTCGCCCCGTTTATCACTTTTCTTATTTCGCTACAAGTAGGCTATGCGCGGGGTAGCACACGGGTACGATCATACCAGCACTAATGCACCGGATCCCATCAGAACTCCGAAGTTAAGCGTGCTTGGGCGAGAGTAGTACTAAGATGGGTGACCCCTTGGGAAGTCCTCGTGTTGTACCCCCTTCCCCTTTTATCTTTATTTTTTTCGTTCTTTTATTCATCGAGTGAATTATAAATTTCGTCATCAAGCTTTTTGCGAACTTCGGGTTTCGGTCACTAACTTCTCAAAACTAAAGAGACACCACTAACTTTGTCGTTTTTATTTCGCTTCCGGTCATTCCGGCAATCTGCACCGTTAAGTGCATTGACGGTTGAAATTTTAAGGGTAAAATTTTCCGATTCTCAATAAGTATAGAGGGAGTTGCAAATTTTGTCACCACGCTCTTGTCAATTGAAAAAGCCGAATAGGAGGTTGAGAGAGTCGCAAGACAGAAGTACGAAAATAACCTTACACAAACTTGTCCGTTAGAGTATTAACGGTGCAATTTGACGATGTGAACAAAAAGTTAGTGACTTTTTTTGCTTTTTCGAAAGCTAGTGACAAAAAATCGCCACTCCACGAGGTGCGGAAATTCGAACGGCCATAACTTTGCGTACCAGAAGGGTTTTGGGGCCCGGGACCAGGCTTTGGAACCGCGTGGAGGAGCTCTACGGCGTCCCAACCCGGGAACCCGGTTGGGGCCCTCGGCGAGGCCAGATTCGATCGTTTTCGCCCCGTTTATCACTTTTCTTATTTCGCTACAAGTAGGCTATGCGCGGGGTAGCACACGGGTACGATCATACCAGCACTAATGCACCGGATCCCATCAGAACTCCGAAGTTAAGCGTGCTTGGGCGAGAGTAGTACTAAGATGGGTGACCCCTTGGGAAGTCCTCGTGTTGTACCCCCTTCCCCTTTTATCTTTATTTTTTTCGTTCTTTTATTCATCGAGTGAATTATAAATTTCGTCATCAAGCTTTTTGCGAACTTCGGGTTTCGGTCACTAACTTCTCAAAACTAAAGAGACACCACTAACTTTGCCGTTTTTATTTCGCTTCCGGTCATTCCGGCAATCTGCACCGTTAAGTGCATTGACGGTTGAAATTTTAAGGGTAAAATTTTCCGATTCTCAATAAGTATAGAGGGAGTTGCAAATTTTGTCACCACGCTCTTGTCAATTGAAAAAACCGAATAGGAGGTTGAGAGAGTCGCAAGACAGAAGTACGAAAATAACCTTACACAAACTTGTCCGTTAGAGTATTAACGGTGCAATTTGACGATGTGAACAAAAAGTTAGTGACTTTTTTTGCTTTTTCGAAAGCTAGTGACAAAAAATCGCCACTACACGAGGTGCGGAAATTCGAACGGCCATAACTTTGCGTACCGGAAGGGTTTTGGGGCCCGGGACCAGGCTTTGGAACCGCGTGGAGGAGCTCTATGGCGTCCCAACCGGGGAACCCGGTTGGGGCCCTCGGCGAGGCCAGATTCGATCGTTTTCGCCCCGTTTATCACTTTTCTTATTTCGCTACAAGTAGGCTATGCGCGGGGTAGCACACGGGTACGATCATACCAGCACTAATGCACCGGATCCCATCAGAACTCCGAAGTTAAGCGTGCTTGGGCGAGAGTAGTACTAAGATGGGTGACCCCTTGGGAAGTCCTCGTGTTGTACCCCCTTCCCCTTTTATCTTTATTTTTTTCGTTCTTTTATTCATCGAGTGAATTATAAATTTCGTCATCAAGCTTTTTGCGAACTTCGGGTTTCGGTCACTAACTTCTCAAAACTAAAGAGACACCACTAACTTTGTCGTTTTTATTTCGCTTCCGGTCATTCCGGCAATCTGCACCGTTAAGTGCATTGACGGTTGAAATTTTAAGGGTAAAATTTTCCGATTCTCAATAAGTATAGAGGGAGTTGCAAATTTTGTCACCACGCTCTTGTCAATTGAAAAAACCGAATAGGAGGTTGAGAGAGTCGCAAGACAGAAGTACGAAAATAACCTTACACAAACTTGTCCGTTAGAGTATTAACGGTGCAATTTGACGATGTGAACAAAAAGTTAGTGACTTTTTTTGCTTTTTCGAAAGCTAGTGACAAAAAATCGCCACTCCACGAGGTGCGGAAATTCGAACGGCCATAACTTTGCGTACCGGAAGGGTTTTGGGGCCCGGGACCAGGCTTTGGAACCGCGTGGAGGAGCTCTACGGCGTCCCAACCCGGGAACCCGGTTGGGGCCCTCGGCGAGGCCAGATTCGATCGTTTTCGCCCCGTTTATCACTTTTCTTATTTCGCTACAAGTAGGCTATGCGCGGGGTAGCACACGGGTACGATCATACCAGCACTAATGCACCGGATCCCATCAGAACTCCGAAGTTAAGCGTGCTTGGGCGAGAGTAGTACTAAGATGGGTGACCCCTTGGGAAGTCCTCGTGTTGTACCCCCTTCCCTTTTATCTTTATTTTTTTCGTTCTTTTATTCATCGAGTGAATTATAAATTTCGTCATCAAGCTTTTTGCGAACTTCGGGTTTCGGTCACTAACTTCTCAAAACTAAAGAGACACCACTAACTTTGTCGTTTTTATTTCGCTTCCGGTCATTCCGGCAATCTGCACCGTTAAGTGCATTGACGGTTGAAATTTTAAGGGTAAAATTTTCCGATTCTCAATAAGTATAGAGGGAGTTGCAAATTTTGTCACCACGCTCTTGTCAATTGAAAAAGCCGAATAGGAGGTTGAGAGAGTCGCAAGACAGAAGTACGAAAATAACCTTACACAAACTTGTCCGTTAGAGTATTAACGGTGCAATTTGACGATGTGAACAAAAAGTTAGTGACTTTTTTTGCTTTTTCGAAAGCTAGTGACAAAAAATCGCCACTCCACGAGGTGCGGAAATTCGAACGGCCATAACTTTGCGTACCAGAAGGGTTTTGGGGCCCGGGACCAGGCTTTGGAACCGCGTGGAGGAGCTCTACGGCGTCCCAACCCGGGAACCCGGTTGGGGCCCTCGGCGAGGCCAGATTCGATCGTTTTCGCCCCGTTTATCACTTTTCTTATTTCGCTACAAGTAGGCTATGCGCGGGGTAGCACACGGGTACGATCATACCAGCACTAATGCACCGGATCCCATCAGAACTCCGAAGTTAAGCGTGCTTGGGCGAGAGTACTACTAAGATGGGTGACCCCTTGGGAAGTCCTCGTGTTGTACCCCCTTCCCCTTTTATCTTTATTTTTTTCGTTCTTTTATTCATCGAGTGAATTATAAATTTCGTCATCAAGCTTTTTGCGAACTTCGGGTTTCGGTCACTAACTTCTCAAAACTAAAGAGACACCACTAACTTTGTCGTTTTTATTTCGCTTCCGGTCATTCCGGCAATCTGCACCGTTAAGTGCATTGACGGTTGAAATTTTAAGGGTAAAATTTTCCGATTCTCAATAAGTATAGAGGGAGTTGCAAATTTTGTCACCACGCTCTTGTCAATTGAAAAAGCCGAATAGGAGGTTGAGAGAGTCGCAAGACAGAAGTACGAAAATAACCTTACACAAACTTGTCCGTTAGAGTATTAACGGTGCAATTTGACGATGTGAACAAAAAGTTAGTGACTTTTTTTGCTTTTTCGAAAGCTAGTGACAAAAAATCGCCACTCCACGAGGTGCGGAAATTCGAACGGCCATAACTTTGCGTACCGGAAGGGTTTTGGGGCCCGGGACCAGGCTTTGGAACCGCGTGGAGGAGCTCTACGGCGTCCCAACCCGGGAACCCGGTTGGGGCCCTCGGCGAGGCCAGATTCGATCGTTTTCGCCCCGTTTATCACTTTTCTTTTTTCGCTACAAGTAGGCTATGCGCGGGGTAGCACACGGGTACGATCATACCAGCACTAATGCACCGGATCCCATCAGAACTCCAAAGTTAAGCGTGCTTGGGCGAGAGTAGTACTAAGATGGGTGACCCCTTGGGAAGTCCTCGTGTTGTACCGCCTTCCCCTTTTATCTTTATTTTTTTCGTTCTTTTATTCATCGAGTGAATTATAAATTTCGTTATCAAGCTTTTTGCGAACTTCGGGTTTCGGTCACTAACTTCTCAAAACTAAAGAGACACCACTAACTTTGTCGTTTTTATTTCGCTTCCGGTCATTCCGGCAATCTGCACCGTTAAGTGCATTGACGGTTGAAATTTTAAGGGTAAAATTTTCCGATTCTCAATAAGTATAGAGGGAGTTGCAAATTTTGTCACCACGCTCTTGTCAATTGAAAAAACCGAATAGGAGGTTGAGAGAGTCGCAAGACAGAAGTACGAAAATAACCTTACACAAACTTGTCCGTTAGAGTATTAACGGTGCAATTTGACGATGTGAACAAAAAGTTAGTGACTTTTTTTGCTTTTTCGAAAGCTAGTGACAAAAAATCGCCACTCCACGAGGTGCGGAAATTCGAACGGCCATAACTTTGCGTACCGGAAGGGTTTTGGGGCCCGGGACCAGGCTTTGGAACCGCGTGGAGGAGCTCTACGGCGTCCCAACCGGGGAACCCGGTTGGGGCCCTCGGCGAGGCCAGATTCGATCGTTTTCGCCCCGTTTATCACTTTTCTTATTTCGCTACAAGTAGGCTATGCGCGGGGTAGCACACGGGTACGATCATACCAGCACTAATGCACCGGATCCCATCAGAACTCCGAAGTTAAGCGTGCTTGGGCGAGAGTAGTACTAAGATGGGTGACCCCTTGGGAAGTCCTCGTGTTGTACTGCCTTCCCCTTTTATCTTTATTTTTTTCGTTCTTTTATTCATCGAGTGAATTATAAATTTCGTCATCAAGCTTTTTGCGAACTTCGGGTTTCGGTCACTAACTTCTCAAAACTAAAGAGACACCACTAACTTTGTCGTTTTTATTTCGCTTCCGGTCATTCCGGCAATCTGCACCGTTAAGTGCATTGACGGTTGAAATTTTAAGGGTAAAATTTTCCGATTCTCAATAAGTATAGAGGGAGTTGCAAATTTTGTCACCACGCTCTTGTCAATTGAAAAAACCGAATAGGAGGTTGAGAGAGTCGCAAGACAGAAGTACGAAAATAACCTTACACAAACTTGTCCGTTAGAGTATTAACGGTGCAATTTGACGATGTGAACAAAAAGTTAGTGACTTTTTTTGCTTTTTCGAAAGCTAGTGACAAAAAATCGCCACTCCACGAGGTGCGGAAATTCGAACGGCCATAACTTTGCGTACCGGAAGGGTTTTGGGGCCCGGGACCAGGCTTTGGAACCGCGTGGAGGAGCTCTACGGCGTCCCAACCGGGGAACCCGGTTGGGGCCCTCGGCGAGGCCAGATTCGATCGTTTTCGCCCCGTTTATCACTTTTCTTATTTCGCTACAAGTAGGCTATGCGCGGGGTAGCACACGGGTACGATCATACCAGCACTAATGCACCGGATCCCATCAGAACTCCGAAGTTAAGCGTGCTTGGGCGAGAGTAGTACTAAGATGGGTGACCCCTTGGGAAGTCCTCGTGTTGTACCCCCTTCCCCTTTTATCTTTATTTTTTTCGTTCTTTTATTCATCGAGTGAATTATAAATTTCGTCATCAAGCTTTTTGCGAACTTCGGGTTTCGGTCACTAACTTCTCAAAACTAAAGAGACACCACTAACTTTGTCGTTTTTATTTCGCTTCCGGTCATTCCGGCAATCTGCACCGTTAAGTGCATTGACGGTTGAAATTTTAAGGGTAAAATTTTCCGATTCTCAATAAGTATAGAGGGAGTTGCAAATTTTGTCACCACGCTCTTGTCAATTGAAAAAACCGAATAGGAGGTTGAGAGAGTCGCAAGACAGAAGTACGAAAATAACCTTACACAAACTTGTCCGTTAGAGTATTAACGGTGCAATTTGACGATGTGAACAAAAAGTTAGTGACTTTTTTTGCTTTTTCGAAAGCTAGTGACAAGAAATCGCCACTCCACGAGGTGCGGAAATTCGAACGGCCATAACTTTGCGTACCGGAAGGGTTTTGGGGCCCGGGACCAGGCTTTGGAACCGCGTGGAGGAGCTCTACGGCGTCCCAACCCGGGAACCCGGTTGGGGCCCTCGGCGAGGCCAGATTCGATCGTTTTCGCCCCGTTTATCACTTTTCTTATTTCGCTACAAGTAGGCTATGCGCGGGGTAGCACACGGGTACGATCATACCAGCACTAATGCACCGGATCCCATCAGAACTCCGAAGTTAAGCGTGCTTGGGCGAGAGTAGTACTAAGATGGGTGACCCCTTGGGAAGTCCTCGTGTTGTACCCCCTTCCCCTTTTATCTTTATTTTTTTCTTTCTTTTATTCATCGAGTGAATTATAAATTTTGTCATCAAGCTTTTTGCGAACTTCGGGTTTCGGTCACTAACTTCTCAAAACTAAAGAGACACCACTAACTTTGTCGTTTTTATTTCGCTTCCGGTCATTCCGGCAATCTGCACCGTTAAGTGCATTGACGGTTGAAATTTTAAGGGTAAAATTTTCCGATTCTCAATAAGTATAGAGGGAGTTGCAAATTTTGTCACCACGCTCTTGTCAATTGAAAAAACCGAATAGGAGGTTGAGAGAGTCGCAAGACAGAAGTACGAAAATAACCTTACACAAACTTGTCCGTTAGAGTATTAACGGTGCAATTTGACGATGTGAACAAAAAGTTAGTGACTTTTTTTGCTTTTTCGAAAGCTAGTGACAAAAAATCGCCACTCCACGAGGTGCGGAAATTCGAACGGCCATAACTTTGCGTACCGGAAGGGTTTTGGGGCCCGGGACCAGGCTTTGGAACCGCGTGGAGGAGCTCTACGGCGTCCCAACCGGGGAACCCGGTTGGGGCCCTCGGCGAGGCCAGATTCGATCGTTTTCGCCCCGTTTATCACTTTTCTTATTTCGCTACAAGTAGGCTATGCGCGGGGTAGCACACGGGTACGATCATACCAGCACTAATGCACCGGATCCCATCAGAACTCCGAAGTTAAGCGTGCTTGGGCGAGAGTAGTACTAAGATGGGTGACCCCTTGGGAAGTCCTCGTGTTGTACCCCCTTCCCCTTTTATCTTTATTTTTTTCGTTCTTTTATTCATCGAGTGAATTATAAATTTCGTCATCAAGCTTTTTGCGAACTTCGGGTTTCGGTCACTAACTTCTCAAAACTAAAGAGACACCACTAACTTTGTCGTTTTTATTTCGCTTCCGGTCATTCCGGCAATCTGCACCGTTAAGTGCATTGACGGTTGAAATTTTAAGGGTAAAATTTTCCGATTCTCAATAAGTATAGAGGGAGTTGCAAATTTTGTCACCACGCTCTTGTCAATTGAAAAAGCCGAATAGGAGGTTGAGAGAGTCGCAAGACAGAAGTACGAAAATAACCTTACACAAACTTGTCCGTTAGAGTATTAACGGTGCAATTTGACGATGTGAACAAAAAGTTAGTGACTTTTTTTGCTTTTTCGAAAGCTAGTGACAAAAAATCGCCACTCCACGAGGTGCGGAAATTCGAACGGCCATAACTTTGCGTACCAGAAGGGTTTTGGGGCCCGGGACCAGGCTTTGGAACCGCGTGGAGGAGCTCTACGGCGTCCCAACCCGGGAACCCGGTTGGGGCCCTCGGCGAGGCCAGATTCGATCGTTTTCGCCCCGTTTATCACTTTTCTTATTTCGCTACAAGTAGGCTATGCGCGGGGTAGCACACGGGTACGATCATACCAGCACTAATGCACCGGATCCCATCAGAACTCCGAAGTTAAGCGTGCTTGGGCGAGAGTAGTACTAAGATGGGTGACCCCTTGGGAAGTCCTCGTGTTGTACCCCCTTCCCCTTTTATCTTTATTTTTTTCGTTCTTTTATTCATCGAGTGAATTATAAATTTCGTCATCAAGCTTTTTGCGAACTTCGGGTTTCGGTCACTAACTTCTCAAAACTAAAGAGACACCACTAACTTTGCCGTTTTTATTTCGCTTCCGGTCATTCCGGCAATCTGCACCGTTAAGTGCATTGACGGTTGAAATTTTAAGGGTAAAATTTTCCGATTCTCAATAAGTATAGAGGGAGTTGCAAATTTTGTCACCACGCTCTTGTCAATTGAAAAAACCGAATAGGAGGTTGAGAGAGTCGCAAGACAGAAGTACGAAAATAACCTTACACAAACTTGTCCGTTAGAGTATTAACGGTGCAATTTGACGATGTGAACAAAAAGTTAGTGACTTTTTTTGCTTTTTCGAAAGCTAGTGACAAAAAATCGCCACTCCACGAGGTGCGGAAATTCGAACGGCCATAACTTTGCGTACCGGAAGGGTTTTGGGGCCCGGGACCAGGCTTTGGAACCGCGTGGAGGAGCTCTACGGTGTCCCAACCGGGGAACCCGGTTGGGGCCCTCGGCGAGGCCAGATTCGATCGTTTTCGCCCCGTTTATCACTTTTCTTATTTCGCTACAAGTAGGCTATGCGCGGGGTAGCACACGGGTACGATCATACCAGCACTAATGCACCGGATCCCATCAGAACTCCGAAGTTAAGCGTGCTTGGGCGAGAGTAGTACTAAGATGGGTGACCCCTTGGGAAGTCCTCGTGTTGTACCCCCTTCCCCTTTTATCTTTATTTTTTTCGTTCTTTTATTCATTGAGTGAATTATAAATTTCGTCATCAAGCTTTTTGCGAACTTCGGGTTTCGGTCACTAACTTCTCAAAACTAAAGAGACACCACTAACTTTGTCGTTTTTATTTCGCTTCCGGTCATTCCGGCAATCTGCACCGTTAAGTGCATTGACGGTTGAAATTTTAAGGGTAAAATTTTCCGATTCTCAATAAGTATAGAGGGAGTTGCAAATTTTGTCACCACGCTCTTGTCAATTGAAAAAGCCGAATAGGAGGTTGAGAGAGTCGCAAGACAGAAGTACGAAAATAACCTTACACAAACTTGTCCGTTAGAGTATTAACGGTGCAATTTGACGATGTGAACAAAAAGTTAGTGACTTTTTTTGCTTTTTCGAAAGCTAGTGACAAAAAATCGCCACTCCACGAGGTGCGGAAATTCGAACGGCCATAACTTTGCGTACCAGAAGGGTTTTGGGGCCCGGGACCAGGCTTTGGAACCGCGTGGAGGAGCTCTACGGCGTCCCAACCCGGGAACCCGGTTGGGGCCCTCGGCGAGGCCAGATTCGATCGTTTTCGCCCCGTTTATCACTTTTCTTATTTCGCTACAAGTAGGCTATGCGCGGGGTAGCACACGGGTACGATCATTCCAGCACTAATGCACCGGATCCCATCAGAACTCCGAAGTTAAGCGTGCTTGGGCGAGAGTAGTACTAAGATGGGTGACCCCTTGGGAAGTCCTCGTGTTGTACCCCCTTCCCCTTTTATCTTTATTTTTTTCGTTCTTTTATTCATCGAGTGAATTATAAATTTCGTCATCAAGCTTTTTGCGAACTTCGGGTTTCGGTCACTAACTTCTCAAAACTAAAGAGACACCACTAACTTTGCCGTTTTTATTTCGCTTCCGGTCATTCCGGCAATCTGCACCGTTAAGTGCATTGACGGTTGAAATTTTAAGGGTAAAATTTTCCGATTCTCAATAAGTATAGAGGGAGTTGCAAATTTTGTCACCACGCTCTTGTCAATTGAAAAAACCGAATAGGAGGTTGAGAGAGTCGCAAGACAGAAGTACGAAAATAACCTTACACAAACTTGTCCGTTAGAGTATTAACGGTGCAATTTGACGATGTGAACAAAAAGTTAGTGACTTTTTTTGCTTTTTCGAAAGCTAGTGACAAAAAATCGCCACTCCACGAGGTGCGGAAATTCGAACGGCCATAACTTTGCGTACCGGAAGGGTTTTGGGGCCCGGGACCAGGCTTTGGAACCGCGTGGAGGAGCTCTACGGCGTCCCAACCCGGGAACCCGGTTGGGGCCCTCGGCGAGGCCAGATTCGATCGTTTTCGCCCCGTTTATCACTTTTCTTATTTCGCTACAAGTAGGCTATGCGCGGGGTAGCACACGGGTACGATCATACTAGCACTAATGCACCGGATCCCATCAGAACTCCGAAGTTAAGTGTGCTTGGGCGAGAGTAGTACTAAGATGGGTGACCCCTTGGGAAGTCCTCGTGTTGTACCCCCTTCCCCTTTTATCTTTATTTTTTTCGTTCTTTTATTCATCGAGTGAATTATAAATTTCGTCATCAAGCTTTTTGCGAACTTCGGGTTTCGGTCACTAACTTCTCAAAACTAAAGAGACACCACTAACTTTGTCGTTTTTATTTCGCTTCCGGTCATTCCGGCAATCTGCACCGTTAAGTGCATTGACGGTTGAAATTTTAAGGGTAAAATTTTCCGATTCTCAATAAGTATAGAGGGAGTTGCAAATTTTGTCACCACGCTCTTGTCAATTGAAAAAACCGAATAGGAGGTTGAGAGAGTCGCAAGACAGAAGTACGAAAATAACCTTACACAAACTTGTCCGTTAGAGTATTAACGGTGCAATTTGACGATGTGAACAAAAAGTTAGTGACTTTTTTTGCTTTTTCAAAAGCTAGTGACAAAAAATCGCCACTCCACGAGGTGCGGAAATTCGAACGGCCATAACTTTGCGTACCGGAAGGGTTTTGGGGCCCGGGACCAGGCTTTGGAACCGCGTGGAGGAGCTCTACGGCGTCCCAACCCGGGAACCCGGTTGGGGCCCTCGGCGAGGCCAGATTCGATCGTTTTCGCCCCGTTTATCACTTTTCTTATTTCGCTACAAGTAGGCTATGCGCGGGGTAGCACACGGGTACGATCATACCAGCACTAATGCACCGGATCCCATCAGAACTCCGAAGTTAAGCGTGCTTGGGCGAGAGTAGTACTAAGATGGGTGACCCCTTGGGAAGTCCTCGTGTTGTACCCCCTTCCCCTTTTATCTTTATTTTTTTCGTTCTTTTATTCATCGAGTGAATTATAAATTTCGTCATCAAGCTTTTTGCGAACTTCGGGTTTCGGTCACTAACTTCTCAAAACAAAAGAGACACCACTAACTTTGCCGTTTTTATTTCGCTTCCGGTCATTCCGGCAATCTGCACCGTTAAGTGCATTGACGGTTGAAATTTTAAGGGTAAAATTTTCCGATTCTCAATAAGTATAGAGGGAGTTGCAAATTTTGTCACCACGCTCTTGTCAATTGAAAAAACCGAATAGGAGGTTGAGAGAGTCGCAAGACAGAAGTACGAAAATAACCTTACACAAACTTGTCCGTTAGAGTATTAACGGTGCAATTTGACGATGTGAACAAAAAGTTAGTGACTTTTTTTGCTTTTTCGAAAGCTAGTGACAAAAAATCGCC
This sequence comes from Knoxia roxburghii, assembly GCA_030378225.1. Lineage (NCBI taxonomy): Eukaryota > Viridiplantae > Streptophyta > Magnoliopsida > Gentianales > Rubiaceae > Knoxia > Knoxia roxburghii. The sequence goes on along the minus strand of CM059415.1, from coordinate 33,049,559 downwards.
ACTCCACGAGGTGCGGAAATTCGAACGGCCATAACTTTGCGTACCGGAAGGGTTTTGGGGCCCGGGACCAGGCTTTGGAACCGCGTGGAGGAGCTCTACGGCGTCCCAACCCGGGAACCCGGTTGGGGCCCTCGGCGAGGCCAGATTCGATCGTTTTCGCCCCGTTTATCACTTTTCTTATTTCGCTACAAGTAGGCTATGCGCGGGGTAGCACACGGGTACGATCATACCAGCACTAATGCACCGGATCCCATCAGAACTCCGAAGTTAAGCGTGCTTGGGCGAGAGTAGTACTAAGATGGGTGACCCCTTGGGAAGTCCTCGTGTTGTACCCCCTTCCCCTTTTATCTTTATTTTTTTCGTTCTTTTATTCATCGAGTGAATTATAAATTTCGTCATCAAGCTTTTTGCGAACTTCGGGTTTCGGTCACTAACTTCTCAAAACTAAAGAGACACCACTAACTTTGTCGTTTTTATTTCGCTTCCGGTCATTCCGGCAATCTGCACCGTTAAGTGCATTGACGGTTGAAATTTTAAGGGTAAAATTTTCCGATTCTCAATAAGTATAGAGGGAGTTGCAAATTTTGTCACCACGCTCTTGTCAATTGAAAAAACCGAATAGGAGGTTGAGAGAGTCGCAAGACAGAAGTACGAAAATAACCTTACACAAACTTGTCCGTTAGAGTATTAACGGTGCAATTTGACGATGTGAACAAAAAGTTAGTGACTTTTTTTGCTTTTTCGAAAGCTAGTGACAAAAAATCGCCACTCCACGAGGTGCGGAAATTCGAACGGCCATAACTTTGCGTACCGGAAGGGTTTTGGGGCCCGGGACCAGGCTTTGGAACCGCGTGGAGGAGTTCTACGGCGTCCCAACCCGGGAACCCGGTTGGGGCCCTCGGCGAGGCCAGATTCGATCGTTTTCGCCCCGTTTATCACTTTTCTTATTTCGCTACAAGTAGGCTATGCGCGGGGTAGCACACGGGTACGATCATACCAGCACTAATGCACCGGATCCCATCAGAACTCCGAAGTTAAGCGTGCTTGGGCGAGAGTAGTACTAAGATGGGTGACCCCTTGGGAAGTCCTCGTGTTGTACCCCCTTCCCTTTTATCTTTATTTTTTTCGTTCTTTTATTCATCGAGTGAATTATAAATTTCGTCATCAAGCTTTTTGTGAACTTCGGGTTTCGGTCACTAACTTCTCAAAACTAAAGAGACACCACTAACTTTGTCGTTTTTATTTCGCTTCCGGTCATTCCGGCAATCTGCACCGTTAAGTGCATTGACGGTTGAAATTTTAAGGGTAAAATTTTCCGATTCTCAATAAGTATAGAGGGAGTTGCAAATTTTGTCACCACGCTCTTGTCAATTGAAAAAGCCGAATAGGAGGTTGAGAGAGTCGCAAGACAGAAGTACGAAAATAACCTTACACAAACTTGTCCGTTAGAGTATTAACGGTGCAATTTGACGATGTGAACAAAAAGTTAGTGACTTTTTTTGCTTTTTCGAAAGCTAGTGACAAAAAATCGCCACTCCACGAGGTGCGGAAATTCGAACGGCCATAACTTTGCGTACCGGAAGGGTTTTGGGGCCCGGGACCAGGCTTTGGAACCGCGTGGAGGAGCTCTACGGCGTCCCAACCCGGGAACCCGGTTGGGGCCCTCGGCGAGGCCAGATTCGATCGTTTTCGCCCCGTTTATCACTTTTCTTATTTCGCTACAAGTAGGCTATGCGCGGGGTAGCACACGGGTACGATCATACCAGCACTAATGCACCGGATCCCATCAGAACTCCGAAGTTAAGCGTGCTTGGGCGAGAGTAGTACTAAGATGGGTGACCCCTTGGGAAGTCCTCGTGTTGTACCCCCTTCCCCTTTTATCTTTATTTTTTTCGTTCTTTTATTCATCGAGTGAATTATAAATTTCGTCATCAAGCTTTTTGCGAACTTCGGGTTTCGGTCACTAACTTCTCAAAACTAAAGAGACACCACTAACTTTGTCGTTTTTATTTCGCTTCCGGTCATTCCGGCAATCTGCACCGTTAAGTGCATTGACGGTTGAAATTTTAAGGGTAAAATTTTCCGATTCTCAATAAGTATAGAGGGAGTTGCAAATTTTGTCACCACGCTCTTGTCAATTGAAAAAGCCGAATAGGAGGTTGAGAGAGTCGCAAGACAGAAGTACGAAAATAACCTTACACAAACTTGTCCGTTAGAGTATTAACGGTGCAATTTGACGATGTGAACAAAAAGTTAGTGACTTTTTTTGCTTTTTCGAAAGCTAGTGACAAAAAATCGCCACTCCACGAGGTGCGGAAATTCGAACGGCCATAACTTTGCGTACCAGAAGGGTTTTGGGGCCCGGGACCAGGCTTTGGAACCGCGTGGAGGAGCTCTACGGCGTCCCAACCCGGGAACCCGGTTGGGGCCCTCGGCGAGGCCAGATTCGATCGTTTTCGCCCCGTTTATCACTTTTCTTATTTCGCTACAAGTAGGCTATGCGCGGGGTAGCACACGGGTACGATCATACCAGCACTAATGCACCGGATCCCATCAGAACTCCGAAGTTAAGCGTGCTTGGGCGAGAGTACTACTAAGATGGGTGACCCCTTGGGAAGTCCTCGTGTTGTACCCCCTTCCCCTTTTATCTTTATTTTTTTCGTTCTTTTATTCATCGAGTGAATTATAAATTTCGTCATCAAGCTTTTTGCGAACTTCGGGTTTCGGTCACTAACTTCTCAAAACTAAAGAGACACCACTAACTTTGTCGTTTTTATTTCGCTTCCGGTCATTCCGGCAATCTGCACCGTTAAGTGCATTGACGGTTGAAATTTTAAGGGTAAAATTTTCCGATTCTCAATAAGTATAGAGGGAGTTGCAAATTTTGTCACCACGCTCTTGTCAATTGAAAAAGCCGAATAGGAGGTTGAGAGAGTCGCAAGACAGAAGTACGAAAATAACCTTACACAAACTTGTCCGTTAGAGTATTAACGGTGCAATTTGACGATGTGAACAAAAAGTTAGTGACTTTTTTTGCTTTTTCGAAAGCTAGTGACAAAAAATCGCCACTCCACGAGGTGCGGAAATTCGAACGGCCATAACTTTGCGTACCGGAAGGGTTTTGGGGCCCGGGACCAGGCTTTGGAACCGCGTGGAGGAGCTCTACGGCGTCCCAACCCGGGAACCCGGTTGGGGCCCTCGGCGAGGCCAGATTCGATCGTTTTCGCCCCGTTTATCACTTTTCTTTTTTCGCTACAAGTAGGCTATGCGCGGGGTAGCACACGGGTACGATCATACCAGCACTAATGCACCGGATCCCATCAGAACTCCGAAGTTAAGCGTGCTTGGGCGAGAGTAGTACTAAGATGGGTGACCCCTTGGGAAGTCCTCGTGTTGTACCGCCTTCCCCTTTTATCTTTATTTTTTTCGTTCTTTTATTCATCGAGTGAATTATAAATTTCGTCATCAAGCTTTTTGCGAACTTCGGGTTTCGGTCACTAACTTCTCAAAACTAAAGAGACACCACTAACTTTGTCGTTTTTATTTCGCTTCCGGTCATTCCGGCAATCTGCACCGTTAAGTGCATTGACGGTTGAAATTTTAAGGGTAAAATTTTCCGATTCTCAATAAGTATAGAGGGAGTTGCAAATTTTGTCACCACGCTCTTGTCAATTGAAAAAACCGAATAGGAGGTTGAGAGAGTCGCAAGACAGAAGTACGAAAATAACCTTACACAAACTTGTCCGTTAGAGTATTAACGGTGCAATTTGACGATGTGAACAAAAAGTTAGTGACTTTTTTTGCTTTTTCGAAAGCTAGTGACAAAAAATCGCCACTCCACGAGGTGCGGAAATTCGAACGGCCATAACTTTGCGTACCGGAAGGGTTTTGGGGCCCGGGACCAGGCTTTGGAACCGCGTGGAGGAGCTCTACGGCGTCCCAACCCGGGAACCCGGTTGGGGCCCTCGGCGAGGCCAGATTCGATCGTTTTCGCCCCGTTTATCACTTTTCTTTTTTCGCTACAAGTAGGCTATGCGCGGGGTAGCACACGGGTACGATCATACCAGCACTAATGCACCGGATCCCATCAGAACTCCGAAGTTAAGCGTGCTTGGGCGAGAGTAGTACTAAGATGGGTGACCCCTTGGGAAGTCCTCGTGTTGTACCGCCTTCCCCTTTTATCTTTATTTTTTTCGTTCTTTTATTCATCGAGTGAATTATAAATTTCGTCATCAAGCTTTTTGCGAACTTCGGGTTTCGGTCACTAACTTCTCAAAACTAAAGAGACACCACTAACTTTGTCGTTTTTATTTCGCTTCCGGTCATTCCGGCAATCTGCACCGTTAAGTGCATTGACGGTTGAAATTTTAAGGGTAAAATTTTCCGATTCTCAATAAGTATAGAGGGAGTTGCAAATTTTGTCACCACGCTCTTGTCAATTGAAAAAACCGAATAGGAGGTTGAGAGAGTCGCAAGACAGAAGTACGAAAATAACCTTACACAAACTTGTCCGTTAGAGTATTAACGGTGCAATTTGACGATGTGAACAAAAAGTTAGTGACTTTTTTTGCTTTTTCGAAAGCTAGTGACAAAAAATCGCCACTCCACGAGGTGCGGAAATTCGAACGGCCATAACTTTGCGTACCGGAAGGGTTTTGGGGCCCGGGACCAGGCTTTGGAACCGCGTGGAGGAGCTCTACGGCGTCCCAACCGGGGAACCCGGTTGGGGCCCTCGGCGAGGCCAGATTCGATCGTTTTCGCCCCGTTTATCACTTTTCTTATTTCGCTACAAGTAGGCTATGCGCGGGGTAGCACACGGGTACGATCATACCAGCACTAATGCACCGGATCCCATCAGAACTCCGAAGTTAAGCGTGCTTGGGCGAGAGTAGTACTAAGATGGGTGACCCCTTGGGAAGTCCTCGTGTTGTACTGCCTTCCCCTTTTATCTTTATTTTTTTCGTTCTTTTATTCATCGAGTGAATTATAAATTTCGTCATCAAGCTTTTTGCGAACTTCGGGTTTCGGTCACTAACTTCTCAAAACTAAAGAGACACCACTAACTTTGTCGTTTTTATTTCGCTTCCGGTCATTCTGGCAATCTGCACCGTTAAGTGCATTGACGGTTGAAATTTTAAGGGTAAAATTTTCCGATTCTCAATAAGTATAGAGGGAGTTGCAAATTTTGTCACCACGCTCTTGTCAATTGAAAAAACCGAATAGGAGGTTGAGAGAGTCGCAAGACAGAAGTACGAAAATAACCTTACACAAACTTGTCCGTTAGAGTATTAACGGTGCAATTTGACGATGTGAACAAAAAGTTAGTGACTTTTTTTGCTTTTTCGAAAGCTAGTGACAAAAAATCGCCACTCCACGAGGTGCGGAAATTCGAACGGCCATAACTTTGCGTACCGGAAGGGTTTTGGGGCCCGGGACCAGGCTTTGGAACCGCGTGGAGGAGCTCTACGGCGTCCCAACCGGGGAACCCGGTTGGGGCCCTCGGCGAGGCCAGATTCGATCGTTTTCGCCCCGTTTATCACTTTTCTTATTTCGCTACAAGTAGGCTATGCGCGGGGTAGCACACGGGTACGATCATACCAGCACTAATGCACCGGATCCCATCAGAACTCCGAAGTTAAGCGTGCTTGGGCGAGAGTAGTACTAAGATGGGTGACCCCTTGGGAAGTCCTCGTGTTGTACCCCCTTCCCCTTTTATCTTTATTTTTTTCGTTCTTTTATTCATCGAGTGAATTATAAATTTCGTCATCAAGCTTTTTGCGAACTTCGGGTTTCGGTCACTAACTTCTCAAAACTAAAGAGACACCACTAACTTTGTCGTTTTTATTTCGCTTCCGGTCATTCCGGCAATCTGCACCGTTAAGTGCATTGACGGTTGAAATTTTAAGGGTAAAATTTTCCGATTCTCAATAAGTATAGAGGGAGTTGCAAATTTTGTCACCACGCTCTTGTCAATTGAAAAAACCGAATAGGAGGTTGAGAGAGTCGCAAGACAGAAGTACGAAAATAACCTTACACAAACTTGTCCGTTAGAGTATTAACGGTGCAATTTGACGATGTGAACAAAAAGTTAGTGACTTTTTTTGCTTTTTCGAAAGCTAGTGACAAAAAATCGCCACTCCACGAGGTGCGGAAATTCGAACGGCCATAACTTTGCGTACCGGAAGGGTTTTGGGGCCCGGGACCAGGCTTTGGAACCGCGTGGAGGAGCTCTACGGCGTCCCAACCCGGGAACCCGGTTGGGGCCCTCGGCGAGGCCAGATTCGATCGTTTTCGCCCCGTTTATCACTTTTCTTATTTCGCTACAAGTAGGCTATGCGCGGGGTAGCACACGGGTACGATCATACCAGCACTAATGCACCGGATCCCATCAGAACTCCGAAGTTAAGCGTGCTTGGGCGAGAGTAGTACTAAGATGGGTGACCCCTTGGGAAGTCCTCGTGTTGTACCCCCTTCCCCTTTTATCTTTATTTTTTTCGTTCTTTTATTCATCGAGTGAATTATAAATTTCGTCATCAAGCTTTTTGCGAACTTCGGGTTTCGGTCACTAACTTCTCAAAACTAAAGAGACACCACTAACTTTGTCGTTTTTATTTCGCTTCCGGTCATTCCGGCAATCTGCACCGTTAAGTGCATTGACGGTTGAAATTTTAAGGGTAAAATTTTCCGATTCTCAATAAGTATAAAGGGAGTTGCAAATTTTGTCACCACGCTCTTGTCAATTGAAAAAACCGAATAGGAGGTTGAGAGAGTCGCAAGACAGAAGTACGAAAATAACCTTACACAAACTTGTCCGTTAGAGTATTAACGGTGCAATTTGACGATGTGAACAAAAAGTTAGTGACTTTTTTTGCTTTTTCGAAAGCTAGTGACAAAAAATCGCCACTCCACGAGGTGCGGAAATTCGAACGGCCATAACTTTGCGTACCGGAAGGGTTTTGGGGCCCGGGACCAGGCTTTGGAACCGCGTGGAGGAGCTCTACGGCGTCCCAACCCGGGAACCCGGTTGGGGCCCTCGACGAGGCCAGATTCGATCGTTTTCGCCCCGTTTATCACTTTTCTTATTTCGCTACAAGTAGGCTATGCGCGGGGTAGCACACGGGTACGATCATACCAGCACTAATGCACCGGATCCCATCATAACTCCGAAGTTAAGCGTGCTTGGGCGAGGCGAGAGTAGTACTAAGATGGGTGACCCCTTGGGAAGTCCTCGTGTTGTACCCCCTTCCCCTTTTATCTTTATTTTTTTCGTTCTTTTATTCATCGAGTGAATTATAAATTTCGTCATCAAGCTTTTTGCGAACTTCGGGTTTCGGTCACTAACTTCTCAAAACTAAAGAGACACCACTAACTTTGTCGTTTTTATTTCGCTTCCGGTCATTCCGGCAATCTGCACCGTTAAGTGCATTGACGGTTGAAATTTTAAGGGTAAAATTTTCCGATTCTCAATAAGTATAGAGGGAGTTGCAAATTTTGTCACCACGCTCTTGTCAATTGAAAAAGCCGAATAGGAGGTTGAGAGAGTCGCAAGACAGAAGTACGAAAATAACCTTACACAAACTTGTCCGTTAGAGTATTAACGGTGCAATTTGACGATGTGAACAAAAAGTTAGTGACTTTTTTTGCCTTTTCGAAAGCTAGTGACAAAAAATCGCCACTCCACGAGGTGCGGAAATTCGAACGGCCATAACTTTGCGTACCGGAAGGGTTTTGGGGCCCGGGACCAGGCTTTGGAACCGCGTGGAGGAGCTCTACGGCGTCCCAACCCGGGAACCCGGTTGGGGCCCTCGGCGAGGCCAGATTCGATCATTTTCGCCCCGTTTATCACTTTTCTTATTTCGCTACAAGTAGGCTATGCGCGGGGTAGCACACGGGTACGATCATACCAGCACTAATGCACCGGATCCCATCAGAACTCCGAAGTTAAGCGTGCTTGGGCGAGAGTAGTACTAAGATGGGTGACCCCTTGGGAAGTCCTCGTGTTGTACCCCCTTCCCCTTTTATCTTTATTTTTTTCGTTCTTTTATTCATCGAGTGAATTATAAATTTCGTCATCAAGCTTTTTGCGAACTTCGGGTTTCGGTCACTAACTTCTCAAAACTAAAGAGACACCACTAACTTTGTCGTTTTTATTTCGCTTCCGGTCATTCCGGCAATCTGCACCGTTAAGTGCATTGACGGTTGAAATTTTAAGGGTAAAATTTTCCGATTCTCAATAAGTATAAAGGGAGTTGCAAATTTTGTCACCACGCTCTTGTCAATTGAAAAAACCGAATAGGAGGTTGAGAGAGTCGCAAGACAGAAGTACGAAAATAACCTTACACAAACTTGTCCGTTAGAGTATTAACGGTGCAATTTGACGATGTGAACAAAAAGTTAGTGACTTTTTTTGCTTTTTCGAAAGCTAGTGACAAAAAATCGCCACTCCACGAGGTGCGGAAATTCGAACGGCCATAACTTTGCGTACCGGAAGGGTTTTGGGGCCCGGGACCAGGCTTTGGAACCGCGTGGAGGAGCTCTACGGCGTCCCAACCCGGGAACCCGGTTGGGGCCCTCGACGAGGCCAGATTCGATCGTTTTCGCCCCGTTTATCACTTTTCTTATTTCGCTACAAGTAGGCTATGCGCGGGGTAGCACACGGGTACGATCATACCAGCACTAATGCACCGGATCCCATCATAACTCCGAAGTTAAGCGTGCTTGGGCGAGGCGAGAGTAGTACTAAGATGGGTGACCCCTTGGGAAGTCCTCGTGTTGTACCCCCTTCCCCTTTTATCTTTATTTTTTTCGTTCTTTTATTCATCGAGTGAATTATAAATTTCGTCATCAAGCTTTTTGCGAACTTCGGGTTTCGGTCACTAACTTCTCAAAACTAAAGAGACACCACTAACTTTGTCGTTTTTATTTCGCTTCCGGTCATTCCGGCAATCTGCACCGTTAAGTGCATTGACGGTTGAAATTTTAAGGGTAAAATTTTCCGATTCTCAATAAGTATAGAGGGAGTTGCAAATTTTGTCACCACGCTCTTGTCAATTGAAAAAGCCGAATAGGAGGTTGAGAGAGTCGCAAGACAGAAGTACGAAAATAACCTTACACAAACTTGTCCGTTAGAGTATTAACGGTGCAATTTGACGATGTGAACAAAAAGTTAGTGACTTTTTTTGCCTTTTCGAAAGCTAGTGACAAAAAATCGCCACTCCACGAGGTGCGGAAATTCGAACGGCCATAACTTTGCGTACCGGAAGGGTTTTGGGGCCCGGGACCAGGCTTTGGAACCGCGTGGAGGAGCTCTACGGCGTCCCAACCCGGGAACCCGGTTGGGGCCCTCGGCGAGGCCAGATTCGATCATTTTCGCCCCGTTTATCACTTTTCTTATTTCGCTACAAGTAGGCTATGCGCGGGGTAGCACACGGGTACGATCATACCAGCACTAATGCACCGGATCCCATCAGAACTCCGAAGTTAAGCGTGCTTGGGCGAGAGTAGTACTAAGATGGGTGACCCCTTGGGAAGTCCTCGTGTTGTACCCCCTTCCCCTTTTATCTTTATTTTTTTCGTTCTTTTATTCATCGAGTGAATTATAAATTTCGTCATCAAGCTTTTTGCGAACTTCGGGTTTCGGTCACTAACTTCTCAAAACTAAAGAGACACCACTAACTTTGTCGTTTTTATTTCGCTTCCGGTCATTCCGGCAATCTGCACCGTTAAGTGCATTGACGGTTGAAATTTTAAGGGTAAAATTTTCCGATTCTCAATAAGTATAGAGGGAGTTGCAAATTTTGTCACCACGCTCTTGTCAATTGAAAAAGCCGAATAGGAGGTTGAGAGAGTCGCAAGACAGAAGTACGAAAATAACCTTACACAAACTTGTCCGTTAGAGTATTAACGGTGCAATTTGACGATGTGAACAAAAAGTTAGTGACTTTTTTTGCTTTTTCGAAAGCTAGTGACAAAAAATCGCCACTGCACGAGGTGCGGAAATTCGAACGGCCATAACTTTGCGTACCGGAAGGGTTTTGGGGCCCGGGACCAGGCTTTGGAACCGCGTGGAGGAGCTCTACGGCGTCCCAACCGGGGAACCCGGTTGGGGCCCTCGGCGAGGCCAGATTCGATCGTTTTCGCCCCGTTTATCACTTTTCTTATTTCGCTACAAGTAGGCTATGCGCGGGGTAGCACACGGGTACGATCATACCAGCACTAATGCACCGGATCCCATCAGAACTCCGAAGTTAAGCGTGCTTGGGCGAGAGTAGTACTAAGATGGGTGACCCCTTGGGAAGTCCTCGTGTTGTACCCCCTTCCCCTTTTATCTTTATTTTTTTCGTTCTTTTATTCATCGAGTGAATTATAAATTTCGTCATCAAGCTTTTTGCGAACTTCGGGTTTCGGTCACTAACTTCTCAAAACTAAAGAGACACCACTAACTTTGTCGTTTTTATTTCGCTTCCGGTCATTCCGGCAATCTGCACCGTTAAGTGCATTGACGGTTGAAATTTTAAGGGTAAAATTTTCCGATTCTCAATAAGTATAGAGGGAGTTGCAAATTTTGTCACCACGCTCTTGTCAATTGAAAAAACCGAATAGGAGGTTGAGAGAGTCGCAAGACAGAAGTACGAAAATAACCTTACACAAACTTGTCCGTTAGAGTATTAACGGTGCAATTTGACGATGTGAACAAAAAGTTAGTGACTTTTTTTGCTTTTTCGAAAGCTAGTGACAAAAAATCGCCACTCCACGAGGTGCGGAAATTCGAACGGCCATAACTTTGCGTACCGGAAGGGTTTTGGGGCCCGGGACCAGGCTTTGGAACCGCGTGGAGGAGCTCTACGGCGTCCCAACCGGGGAACCCGGTTAGGGCCCTCGGCGAGGCCAGATTCGATCGTTTTCGCCCCGTTTATCACTTTTCTTATTTCGCTACAAGTAGGCTATGCGCGGGGTAGCACACGGGTACGATCATACCAGCACTAATGCACCGGATCCCATCAGAACTCCGAAGTTAAGCGTGCTTGGGCGAGAGTAGTACTAAGATGGGTGACCCCTTGGGAAGTCCTCGTGTTGTACCCCCTTCCCCTTTTATCTTTATTTTTTTCGTTCTTTTATTCATCGAGTGAATTATAAATTTCGTCATCAAGCTTTTTGCGAACTTCGGGTTTCGGTCACTAACTTCTCAAAACTAAAGAGACACCACTAACTTTGTCGTTTTTATTTCGCTTCCGGTCATTCCGGCAATCTGCACCGTTAAGTGCATTGACGGTTGAAATTTTAAGGGTAAAATTTTCCGATTCTCAATAAGTATAGAGGGAGTTGCAAATTTTGTCACCACGCTCTTGTCAATTGAAAAAGCCGAATAGGAGGTTGAGAGAGTCGCAAGACAGAAGTACGAAAATAACCTTACACAAACTTGTCCGTTAGAGTATTAACGGTGCAATTTGACGATGTGAACAAAAAGTTAGTGACTTTTTTTGCTTTTTCGAAAGCTAGTGACAAAAAATCGCCACTGCACGAGGTGCGGAAATTCGAACGGCCATAACTTTGCGTACCGGAAGGGTTTTGGGGCCCGGGACCAGGCTTTGGAACCGCGTGGAGGAGCTCTACGGCGTCCCAACCGGGGAACCCGGTTGGGGCCCTCGGCGAGGCCAGATTCGATCGTTTTCGCCCCGTTTATCACTTTTCTTATTTCGCTACAAGTAGGCTATGCGCGGGGTAGCACACGGGTACGATCATACCAGCACTAATGCACCGGATCCCATCAGAACTCCGAAGTTAAGCGTGCTTGGGCGAGAGTAGTACTAAGATGGGTGACCCCTTGGGAAGTCCTCGTGTTGTACCCCCTTCCCCTTTTATCTTTATTTTTTTCGTTCTTTTATTCATCGAGTGAATTATAAATTTCGTCATCAAGCTTTTTGCGAACTTCGGGTTTTGGTCACTAACTTCTCAAAACTAAAGAGACACCACTAACTTTGTCGTTTTTATTTCGCTTCCGGTCATTCCGGCAATCTGCACCGTTAAGTGCATTGACGGTTGAAATTTTAAGGGTAAAATTTTCCGATTCTCAATAAGTATAGAGGGAGTTGCAAATTTTGTCACCACGCTCTTGTCAATTGAAAAAACCGAATAGGAGGTTGAGAGAGTCGCAAGACAGAAGTACGAAAATAACCTTACACAAACTTGTCCGTTAGAGTATTAACGGTGCAATTTGACGATGTGAACAAAAAGTTAGTGACTTTTTTTGCTTTTTCGAAAGCTAGTGACAAAAAATCGCCACTCCACGAGGTGCGGAAATTCGAACGGCCATAACTTTGCGTACCGGAAGGGTTTTGGGGCCCGGGACCAGGCTTTGGAACCGCGTGGAGGAGCTCTACGGCGTCCCAACCGTGGAACCCGGTTGGGGCCCTCGGCGAGGCCAGATTCGATCATTTTCGCCCCGTTTATCACTTTTCTTATTTCGCTACAAGTAGGCTATGCGCGGGGTAGCACACGGGTACGATCATACCAGCACTAATGCACCGGATCCCATCAGAACTCCGAAGTTAAGCGTGCTTGGGCGAGAGTAGTACTAAGATGGGTGACCCCTTGGGAAGTCCTCGTGTTGTACCCCCTTCCCCTTTTATCTTTATTTTTTTCGTTCTTTTATTCATCGAGTGAATTATAAATTTCGTCATCAAGCTTTTTGCGAACTTCGGGTTTCGGTCACTAACTTCTCAAAACTAAAGAGACACCACTAACTTTGTCGTTTTTATTTCGCTTCCGGTCATTCCGGCAATCTGCACCGTTAAGTGCATTGACGGTTGAAATTTTAAGGGTAAAATTTTCCGATTCTCAATAAGTATAGAGGGAGTTGCAAATTTTGTCACCACGCTCTTGTCAATTGAAAAAACCGAATAGGAGGTTGAGAGAGTCGCAAGACAGAAGTACGAAAATAACCTTACACAAACTTGTCCGTTAGAGTATTAACGGTGCAATTTGACGATGTGAACAAAAAGTTAGTGACTTTTTTTGCTTTTTCGAAAGCTAGTGACAAAAAATCGCCACTCCACGAGGTGCGGAAATTCGAACGGCCATAACTTTGCGTACCGGAAGGGTTTTGGGGCCCGGGACCAGGCTTTGGAACCGCGTGGAGGAGCTCTACGGCGTCCCAACCGGGGAACCCGGTTGGGGCCCTCGGCGAGGCCAGATTCGATCGTTTTCGCCCCGTTTATCACTTTTCTTATTTCGCTACAAGTAGGCTATGCGCGGGGTAGCACACGGGTACGATCATACCAGCACTAATGCACCGGATCCCATCAGAACTCCGAAGTTAAGCGTGCTTGGGCGAGAGTAGTACTAAGATGGGTGACCCCTTGGGAAGTCCTCGTGTTGTACCCCCTTCCCCTTTTATCTTTATTTTTTTCGTTCTTTTATTCATCGAGTGAATTATAAATTTCGTCATCAAGCTTTTTGCGAACTTCGGGTTTCGGTCACTAACTTCTCAAAACTAAAGAGACACCACTAACTTTGTCGTTTTTATTTCGCTTCCGGTCATTCCGGCAATCTGCACCGTTAAGTGCATTGACGGTTGAAATTTTAAGGGTAAAATTTTCCGATTCTCAATAAGTATAGAGGGAGTTGCAAATTTTGTCACCACGCTCTTGTCAATTGAAAAAACCGAATAGGAGGTTGAGAGAGTCGCAAGACAGAAGTACGAAAATAACCTTACACAAACTTGTCCGTTAGAGTATTAACGGTGCAATTTGACGATGTGAACAAAAAGTTAGTGACTTTTTTTGCTTTTTCGAAAGCTAGTGACAAAAAATCGCCACTCCACGAGGTGCGGAAATTCGAACGGCCATAACTTTGCGTACCGGAAGGGTTTTGGGGCCCGGGACCAGGCTTTGGAACCGCGTGGAGGAGCTCTACGGCGTCCCAACCCGGGAACCCGGTTGGGGCCCTCGGCGAGGCCAGATTCGATCGTTTTCGCCCCGTTTATCACTTTTCTTATTTCGCTACAAGTAGGCTATGCGCGGGGTAGCACACGGGTACGATCATACCAGCACTAATGCACCGGATCCCATCAGAACTCCGAAGTTAAGCGTGCTTGGGCGAGAGTAGTACTAAGATGGGTGACCCCTTGGGAAGTCCTCGTGTTGTACCCCCTTCCCCTTTTATCTTTATTTTTTTCGTTCTTTTATTCATCGAGTGAATTATAAATTTCGTCATCAAGCTTTTTGCGAACTTCGGGTTTCGGTCACTAACTTCTCAAAACTAAAGAGACACCACTAACTTTGTCGTTTTTATTTCGCTTCCGGTCATTCCGGCAATCTGCACCGTTAAGTGCATTGACGGTTGAAATTTTAAGGGTAAAATTTTCCGATTCTCAATAAGTATAGAGGGAGTTGCAAATTTTGTCACCACGCTCTTGTCAATTGAAAAAGCCGAATAGGAGGTTGAGAGAGTCGCAAGACAGAAGTACGAAAATAACCTTACACAAACTTGTCCGTTAGAGTATTAACGGTGCAATTTGACGATGTGAACAAAAAGTTAGTGACTTTTTTTGCTTTTTCGAAAGCTAGTGACAAAAAATCGCCACTCCACGAGGTGCGGAAATTCGAACGGCCATAACTTTGCGTACCGGAAGGGTTTTGGGGCCCGGGACCAGGCTTTGGAACCGCGTGGAGGAGCTCTACGGCGTCCCAACCCGGGAACCCGGTTGGGGCCCTCGGCGAGGCCAGATTCGATCGTTTTCGCCCCGTTTATCACTTTTCTTATTTCGCTACAAGTAGGCTATGCGCGGGGTAGCACACGGGTACGATCATACCAGCACTAATGCACCGGATCCCATCAGAACTCCGAAGTTAAGCGTGCTTGGGCGAGAGTAGTACTAAGATGGGTGACCCCTTGGGAAGTCCTCGTGTTGTACCCCCTTCCCCTTTTATCTTTATTTTTTTCGTTCTTTTATTCATCGAGTGAATTATAAATTTCGTCATCAAGCTTTTTGCGAACTTCGGGTTTCGGTCACTAACTTCTCAAAACTAAAGAGACACCACTAACTTTGCCGTTTTTATTTCGCTTCCGGTCATTCCGGCAATCTGCACCGTTAAGTGCATTGACGGTTGAAATTTTAAGGGTAAAATTTTCCGATTCTCAATAAGTATAGAGGGAGTTGCAAATTTTGTCACCACGCTCTTGTCAATTGAAAAAACCGAATAGGAGGTTGAGAGAGTCGCAAGACAGAAGTACGAAAATAACCTTACACAAACTTGTCCGTTAGAGTATTAACGGTGCAATTTGACGATGTGAACAAAAAGTTAGTGACTTTTTTTGCTTTTTCGAAAGCTAGTGACAAAAAATCGCCACTCCACGAGGTGCGGAAATTCGAACGGCCATAACTTTGCGTACCGGAAGGGTTTTGGGGCCCGGGACCAGGCTTTGGAACCGCGTGGAGGAGCTCTACGGCGTCCCAACCCGGGAACCCGGTTGGGGCCCTCGGCGAGGCCAGATTCGATCGTTTTCGCCCCGTTTATCACTTTTCTTATTTCGCTACAAGTAGGCTATGCGCGGGGTAGCACACGGGTACGATCATACCAGCACTAATGCACCGGATCCCATCAGAACTCCGAAGTTAAGCGTGCTTGGGCGAGAGTAGTACTAAGATGGGTGACCCCTTGGGAAGTCCTCGTGTTGTACCCCCTTCCCCTTTTATCTTTATTTTTTTCGTTCTTTTATTCATCGAGTGAATTATAAATTTCGTCATCAAGCTTTTTGCGAACTTCGGGTTTCGGTCACTAACTTCTCAAAACTAAAGAGACACCACTAACTTTGCCGTTTTTATTTCGCTTCCGGTCATTCCGGCAATCTGCACCGTTAAGTGCATTGACGGTTGAAATTTTAAGGGTAAAATTTTCCGATTCTCAATAAGTATAGAGGGAGTTGCAAATTTTGTCACCACGCTCTTGTCAATTGAAAAAACCGAATAGGAGGTTGAGAGAGTCGCAAGACAGAAGTACGAAAATAACCTTACACAAACTTGTCCGTTAGAGTATTAACGGTGCAATTTGACGATGTGAACAAAAAGTTAGTGACTTTTTTTGCTTTTTCGAAAGCTAGTGACAAAAAATCGCCACTCCACGAGGTGCGGAAATTCGAACGGCCATAACTTTGCGTACCGGAAGGGTTTTGGGGCCCGGGACCAGGCTTTGGAACCGCGTGGAGGAGCTCTACGGCGTCCCAACCCGGGAACCCGGTTGGGGCCCTCGGCGAGGCCAGATTCGATCGTTTTCGCCCCGTTTATCACTTTTCTTATTTCGCTACAAGTAGGCTATGCGCGGGGTAGCACACGGGTACGATCATACCAGCACTAATGCACCGGATCCCATCAGAACTCCGAAGTTAAGCGTGCTAGTAGTACTAAGATGGGTGACCCCTTGGGAAGTCCTCGTGTTGTACCCCCTTCCCCTTTTATCTTTATTTTTTTCGTTCTTTTATTCATCGAGTGAATTATAAATTTCGTCATCAAGCTTTTTGCGAACTTCGGGTTTCGGTCACTAACTTCTCAAAACTAAAGAGACACCACTAACTTTGTCGTTTTTATTTCGCTTCCGGTCATTCCGGCAATCTGCACCGTTAAGTGCATTGACGGTTGAAATTTTAAGGGTAAAATTTTCCGATTCTCAATAAGTATAGAGGGAGTTGCAAATTTTGTCACCACGCTCTTGTCAATTGAAAAAACCGAATAGGAGGTTGAGAGAGTCGCAAGACAGAAGTACGAAAATAACCTTACACAAACTTGTCCGTTAGAGTATTAACGGTGCAATTTGACGATGTGAACAAAAAGTTAGTGACTTTTTTTGCTTTTTCGAAAGCTAGTGACAAAAAATCGCCACTCCACGAGGTGCGGAAATTCGAACGGCCATAACTTTGCGTACCGGAAGGGTTTTGGGGCCCGGGACCAGGCTTTGGAACCGCGTGGAGGAGCTCTTCGGCGTCCCAACCCGGGAACCCGGTTGGGGCCCTCGGCGAGGCCAGATTCGATCGTTTTCGCCCCGTTTATCACTTTTCTTATTTCGCTACAAGTAGGCTATGCGCGGGGTAGCACACGGGTACGATCATACCAGCACTAATGCACCGGATCCCATCAGAACTCCGAAGTTAAGCGTGCTTGGGCGAGAGTAGTACTAAGATGGGTGACCCCTTGGGAAGTCCTCGTGTTGTACCCCCTTCCCCTTTTATCTTTATTTTTTTCGTTCTTTTATTCATCGAGTGAATTATAAATTTCGTCATCAAGCTTTTTGCGAACTTCGGGTTTCGGTCACTAACTTCTCAAAACTAAAGAGACACCACTAACTTTGTCGTTTTTATTTCGCTTCCGGTCATTCCGGCAATCTGCACCGTTAAGTGCATTGACGGTTGAAATTTTAAGGGTAAAATTTTCCGATTCTCAATAAGTATAGAGGGAGTTGCAAATTTTGTCACCACGCTCTTGTCAATTGAAAAAGCCGAATAGGAGGTTGAGAGAGTCGCAAGACAGAAGTACGAAAATAACCTTACACAAACTTGTCCGTTAGAGTATTAACGGTGCAATTTGACGATGTGAACAAAAAGTTAGTGACTTTTTTTGCTTTTTCGAAAGCTAGTGACAAAAAATCGCCACTCCACGAGGTGCGGAAATTCGAACGGCCATAACTTTGCGTACCGGAAGGGTTTTGGGGCCCGGGACCAGGCTTTGGAACCGCGTGGAGGAGCTCTACGGCGTCCCAACCCGGGAACCCGGTTGGGGCCCTCGGCGAGGCCAGATTCGATCGTTTTCGCCCCGTTTATCACTTTTCTTATTTCGCTACAAGTAGGCTATGCGCGGGGTAGCACACGGGTACGATCATACCAGCACTAATGCACCGGATCCCATCAGAACTCCGAAGTTAAGCGTGCTTGGGCGAGAGTAGTACTAAGATGGGTGACCCCTTGGGAAGTCCTCGTGTTGTACCCCCTTCCCCTTTTATCTTTATTTTTTTCGTTCTTTTATTCATCGAGTGAATTATAAATTTCGTCATCAAGCTTTTTGCGAACTTCGGGTTTCGGTCACTAACTTCTCAAAACTAAAGAGACACCACTAACTTTGCCGTTTTTATTTCGCTTCCGGTCATTCCGGCAATCTGCACCGTTAAGTGCATTGACGGTTGAAATTTTAAGGGTAAAATTTTCCGATTCTCAATAAGTATAGAGGGAGTTGCAAATTTTGTCACCACGCTCTTGTCAATTGAAAAAACCGAATAGGAGGTTGAGAGAGTCGCAAGACAGAAGTACGA
Organism: Knoxia roxburghii; assembly: GCA_030378225.1. Taxonomy (NCBI): domain Eukaryota; kingdom Viridiplantae; phylum Streptophyta; class Magnoliopsida; order Gentianales; family Rubiaceae; genus Knoxia; species Knoxia roxburghii. The sequence continues at coordinate 33,031,263 of CM059415.1, read as the reverse complement.
AAATAACCTTACACAAACTTGTCCGTTAGAGTATTAACGGTGCAATTTGACGATGTGAACAAAAAGTTAGTGACTTTTTTTGCTTTTTCGAAAGCTAGTGACAAAAAATCGCCACTCCACGAGGTGCGGAAATTCGAACGGCCATAACTTTGCGTACCGGAAGGGTTTTGGGGCCCGGGACCAGGCTTTGGAACCGCGTGGAGGAGCTCTACGGCGTCCCAACCCGGGAACCCGGTTGGGGCCCTCGGCGAGGCCAGATTCGATCGTTTTCGCCCCGTTTATCACTTTTCTTATTTCGCTACAAGTAGGCTATGCGCGGGGTAGCACACGGGTACGATCATACCAGCACTAATGCACCGGATCCCATCAGAACTCCGAAGTTAAGCGTGCTTGGGCGAGAGTAGTACTAAGATGGGTGACCCCTTGGGAAGTCCTCGTGTTGTACCCCCTTCCCCTTTTATCTTTATTTTTTTCGTTCTTTTATTCATCGAGTGAATTATAAATTTCGTCATCAAGCTTTTTGCGAACTTCGGGTTTCGGTCACTAACTTCTCAAAACTAAAGAGACACCACTAACTTTGCCGTTTTTATTTCGCTTCCGGTCATTCCGGCAATCTGCACCGTTAAGTGCATTGACGGTTGAAATTTTAAGGGTAAAATTTTCCGATTCTCAATAAGTATAGAGGGAGTTGCAAATTTTGTCACCACGCTCTTGTCAATTGAAAAAACCGAATAGGAGGTTGAGAGAGTCGCAAGACAGAAGTACGAAAATAACCTTACACAAACTTGTCCGTTAGAGTATTAACGGTGCAATTTGACGATGTGAACAAAAAGTTAGTGACTTTTTTTGCTTTTTCGAAAGCTAGTGACAAAAAATCGCCACTCCACGAGGTGCGGAAATTCGAACGGCCATAACTTTGCGTACCGGAAGGGTTTTGGGGCCCGGGACCAGGCTTTGGAACCGTGTGGAGGAGCTCTACGGCGTCCCAACCCGGGAACCCGGTTGGGGCCCTCGGCGAGGCCAGATTCGATCGTTTTCGCCCCGTTTATCACTTTTCTTATTTCGCTACAAGTAGGCTATGCGCGGGGTAGCACACGGGTACGATCATACCAGCACTAATGCACCGGATCCCATCAGAACTCCGAAGTTAAGCGTGCTAGTAGTACTAAGATGGGTGACCCCTTGGGAAGTCCTCGTGTTGTACCCCCTTCCCCTTTTATCTTTATTTTTTTCGTTCTTTTATTCATCGAGTGAATTATAAATTTCGTCATCAAGCTTTTTGCGAACTTCGGGTTTCGGTCACTAACTTCTCAAAACTAAAGAGACACCACTAACTTTGTCGTTTTTATTTCGCTTCCGGTCATTCCGGCAATCTGCACCGTTAAGTGCATTGACGGTTGAAATTTTAAGGGTAAAATTTTCCGATTCTCAATAAGTATAGAGGGAGTTGCAAATTTTGTCACCACGCTCTTGTCAATTGAAAAAACCGAATAGGAGGTTGAGAGAGTCGCAAGACAGAAGTACGAAAATAACCTTACACAAACTTGTCCGTTAGAGTATTAACGGTGCAATTTGACGATGTGAACAAAAAGTTAGTGACTTTTTTTGCTTTTTCGAAAGCTAGTGACAAAAAATCGCCACTCCACGAGGTGCGGAAATTCGAACGGCCATAACTTTGCGTACCGGAAGGGTTTTGGGGCCCGGGACCAGGCTTTGGAACCGCGTGGAGGAGCTCTACGGCGTCCCAACCAGGGAACCCGGTTGGGGCCCTCGGCGAGGCCAGATTCGATCGTTTTCACCCCGTTTATCACTTTTCTTATTTCGCTACAAGTAGGCTATGCGCGGGGTAGCACACGGGTACGATCATACCAGCACTAATGCACCGGATCCCATCAGAACTCCGAAGTTAAGCGTGCTTGGGCGAGAGTAGTACTAAGATGGGTGACCCCTTGGGAAGTCCTCGTGTTGTACCCCCTTCCCCTTTTATCTTTATTTTTTTCGTTCTTTTATTCATCGAGTGAATTATAAATTTCGTCATCAAGCTTTTTGCGAACTTCGGGTTTCGGTCACTAACTTCTCAAAACTAAAGAGACACCACTAACTTTGTCGTTTTTATTTCGCTTCCGGTCATTCGGCAATCTGCACCGTTAAGTGCATTGACGGTTGAAATTTTAAGGGTAAAATTTTCCGATTCTCAATAAGTATAGAGGGAGTTGCAAATTTTGTCACCACGCTCTTGTCAATTGAAAAAGCCGAATAGGAGGTTGAGAGAGTCGCAAGACAGAAGTACGAAAATAACCTTACACAAACTTGTCCGTTAGAGTATTAACGGTGCAATTTGACGATGTGAACAAAAAGTTAGTGACTTTTTTTGCTTTTTCGAAAGCTAGTGACAAAAAATCGCCACTCCACGAGGTGCGGAAATTCGAACGGCCATAACTTTGCGTACCGGAAGGGTTTTGGGGCCCGGGACCAGGCTTTGGAACCGCGTGGAGGAGCTCTACGGCGTCCCAACCCGGGAACCCGGTTGGGGCCCTCGGCGAGGCCAGATTCGATCGTTTTCGCCCCGTTTATCACTTTTCTTATTTCGCTACAAGTAGGCTATGCGCGGGGTAGCACACGGGTACGATCATACCAGCACTAATGCACCGGATCCCATCAGAACTCCGAAGTTAAGCGTGCTTGGGCGAGAGTAGTACTAAGATGGGTGACCCCTTGGGAAGTCCTCGTGTTGTACCCCCTTCCCCTTTTATCTTTATTTTTTTCGTTCTTTTATTCATCGAGTGAATTATAAATTTCGTCATCAAGCTTTTTGCGAACTTCGGGTTTCGGTCACTAACTTCTCAAAACTAAAGAGACACCACTAACTTTGTCGTTTTTATTTCGCTTCCGGTCATTCCGGCAATCTGCACCGTTAAGTGCATTGACGGTTGAAATTTTAAGGGTAAAATTTTCCGATTCTCAATAAGTATAGAGGGAGTTGCAAATTTTGTCACCACGCTCTTGTCAATTGAAAAAGCCGAATAGGAGGTTGAGAGAGTCGCAAGACAGAAGTACGAAAATAACCTTACACAAACTTGTCCGTTAGAGTATTAACGGTGCAATTTGACGATGTGAACAAAAAGTTAGTGACTTTTTTTGCTTTTTCGAAAGCTAGTGACAAAAAATCGCCACTCCACGAGGTGCGGAAATTCGAACGGCCATAACTTTGCGTACCGGAAGGGTTTTGGGGCCCGGGACCAGGCTTTGGAACCGCGTGGAGGAGCTCTACGGCGTCCCAACCCGGGAACCCGGTTGGGGCCCTCGGCGAGGCCAGATTCGATCGTTTTCGCCCCGTTTATCACTTTTCTTATTTCGCTACAAGTAGGCTATGCGCGGGGTAGCACACGGGTACGATCATACCAGCACTAATGCACCGGATCCCATCAGAACTCCGAAGTTAAGCGTGCTTGGGCGAGAGTAGTACTAAGATGGGTGACCCCTTGGGAAGTCCTCGTGTTGTACCCCCTTCCCCTTTTATCTTTATTTTTTTCGTTCTTTTATTCATCGAGTGAATTATAAATTTCGTCATCAAGCTTTTTGCGAACTTCGGGTTTCGGTCACTAACTTCTCAAAACTAAAGAGACACCACTAACTTTGTCGTTTTTATTTCGCTTCCGGTCATTCCGGCAATCTGCACCGTTAAGTGCATTGACGGTTGAAATTTTAAGGGTAAAATTTTCCGATTCTCAATAAGTATAGAGGGAGTTGCAAATTTTGTCACCACGCTCTTGTCAATTGAAAAAACCGAATAGGAGGTTGAGAGAGTCGCAAGACAGAAGTACGAAAATAACCTTACACAAACTTGTCCGTTAGAGTATTAACGGTGCAATTTGACGATGTGAACAAAAAGTTAGTGACTTTTTTTGCTTTTTCGAAAGCTAGTGACAAAAAATCGCCACTCCACGAGGTGCGGAAATTCGAACGGCCATAACTTTGCGTACCGGAAGGGTTTTGGGGCCCGGGACCAGGCTTTGGAACCGCGTGGAGGAGCTCTACGGCGTCCCAACCCGGGAACCCGGTTGGGGCCCTCGGCGAGGCCAGATTCGATCGTTTTCGCCCCGTTTATCACTTTTCTTATTTCGCTACAAGTAGGCTATGCGCGGGGTAGCACACGGGTACGATCATACCAGCACTAATGCACCGGATCCCATCAGAACTCCGAAGTTAAGCGTGCTTGGGCGAGAGTAGTACTAAGATGGGTGACCCCTTGGGAAGTCCTCGTGTTGTACCCCCTTCCCCTTTTATCTTTATTTTTTTCGTTCTTTTATTCATCGAGTGAATTATAAATTTCGTCATCAAGCTTTTTGCGAACTTCGGGTTTCGGTCACTAACTTCTCAAAACTAAAGAGACACCACTAACTTTGTCGTTTTTATTTCGCTTCCGGTCATTCCGGCAATCTGCACCGTTAAGTGCATTGACGGTTGAAATTTTAAGGGTAAAATTTTCCGATTCTCAATAAGTATAGAGGGAGTTGCAAATTTTGTCACCACGCTCTTGTCAATTGAAAAAACCGAATAGGAGGTTGAGAGAGTCGCAAGACAGAAGTACGAAAATAACCTTACACAAACTTGTCCGTTAGAGTATTAACGGTGCAATTTGACGATGTGAACAAAAAGTTAGTGACTTTTTTTGCTTTTTCGAAAGCTAGTGACAAAAAATCGCCACTCCACGAGGTGCGGAAATTCGAACGGCCATAACTTTGCGTACCGGAAGGGTTTTGGGGCCCGGGACCAGGCTTTGGAACCGCGTGGAGGAGCTCTACGGCGTCCCAACCCGGGAACCCGGTTGGGGCCCTCGGCGAGGCCAGATTCGATCGTTTTCGCCCCGTTTATCACTTTTCTTATTTCGCTACAAGTAGGCTATGCGCGGGGTAGCACACGGGTACGATCATACCAGCACTAATGCACCGGATCCCATCAGAACTCCGAAGTTAAGCGTGCTTGGGCGAGAGTAGTACTAAGATGGGTGACCCCTTGGGAAGTCCTCGTGTTGTACCCCCTTCCCCTTTTATCTTTATTTTTTTCGTTCTTTTATTCATCGAGTGAATTATAAATTTCGTCATCAAGCTTTTTGCGAACTTCGGGTTTCGGTCACTAACTTCTCAAAACTAAAGAGACACCACTAACTTTGTCGTTTTTATTTCGCTTCCGGTCATTCCGGCAATCTGCACCGTTAAGTGCATTGACGGTTGAAATTTTAAGGGTAAAATTTTCCGATTCTCAATAAGTATAGAGGGAGTTGCAAATTTTGTCACCACGCTCTTGTCAATTGAAAAAGCCGAATAGGAGGTTGAGAGAGTCGCAAGACAGAAGTACGAAAATAACCTTACACAAACTTGTCCGTTAGAGTATTAACGGTGCAATTTGACGATGTGAACAAAAGTTAGTGACTTTTTTTGCTTTTTCGAAAGCTAGTGACAAAAAATCGCCACTCCACGAGGTGCGGAAATTCGAACAGCCATAACTTTGCGTACCGGAAGGGTTTTGGGGCCCGGGACCAGGCTTTGGAATCGCGTGGAGGAGCTCTACGGCGTCCCAACCCGAAGTTAAGCGTGCTTGGGCGAGAGTAGTACTAAGATGGGTGACCCCTTGGGAAGTCCTCGTGTTGTACCCCCTTCCCCTTTTATCTTTATTTTTATCGTTCTTTTATTCATCGAGTGAATTATAAATTTCGTCATCAAGCTTTTTGCGAACTTCGGGTTTCGGTCCCTAACTTCTCAAAACTAAAGAGACACCACTAACTTTGTCGTTTTTATTTCGCTTCCGGTCATTCCGGCAATCTGCACCGTTAAGTGCATTGACGGTTGAAATTTTAAGGGTAAAATTTTCCGATTCTCAATAAGTATAGAGGGAGTTGCAAATTTTGTCACCACGCTCTTGTCAATTGAAAAAACCGAATAGGAGGTTGAGAGAGTCGCAAGACAGAAGTACGAAAATAACCTTACACAAACTTGTCCGTTAGAGTATTAACGGTGCAATTTGACGATGTGAACAAAAGTTAGTGACTTTTTTTGCTTTTTCGAAAGCTAGTGACAAAAAATCGCCACTCCACGAGGTGCGGAAATTCGAACAGCCATAACTTTGCGTACCGGAAGGGTTTTGGGGCCCGGGACCAGGCTTTGGAATCGCGTGGAGGAGCTCTACGGCGTCCCAACCGGGGAACCCGGTTGGGGCCCTCGGCGAGGCCAGATTCGATCGTTTTCGCCCCGTTTATCACTTTTCTTATTTCGCTACAAGTAGGCTATGCGCGGGGTAGCACACGGGTACGATCATACCAGCACTAATGCACCGGATCCCATCAGAACTCCGAAGTTAAGCGTGCTTGGGCGAGAGTAGTACTAAGATGGGTGACCCCTTGGGAAGTCCTCGTGTTGTACCCCCTTCCCCTTTTATCTTTATTTTTATCGTTCTTTTATTCATCGAGTGAATTATAAATTTCGTCATCAAGCTTTTTGCGAACTTCGGGTTTCGGTCCCTAACTTCTCAAAACTAAAGAGACACCACTAACTTTGTCGTTTTTATTTCGCTTCCGGTCATTCCGGCAATCTGCACCGTTAAGTGCATTGACGGTTGAAATTTTAAGGGTAAAATTTTCCGATTCTCAATAAGTATAGAGGGAGTTGCAAATTTTGTCACCACGCTCTTGCCAATTTACAAAACCGAATAGGAGGTTGAGAGAGACGCAAGACAGAAGTACGAAAATAACCTTACACAAACTTGTCCGTTAGAGTATTAACGGTGCAATTTGACAATGTGAACAAAAGTTAGTGACTTTTTTTGCTTTTTCGAAAGCAAGTGACAAAAAATCGCCACTCCACGAGGTGCGGAAATTCGAACGGCCATAACTTTGCGTACCGGAAGGGTTTTGGGGCCCGAGACCAGGCTTTGGAACCGCGTGAAGGAGCTCTACGGCGTCCCAACCCGAAGTTAAGCGTGCTTGGGCGAGAGTAGTACTAAGATGGGTGACCCCTTGGGAAGTCCTCGTGTTGTACCCCCTTCCCCTTTTATCTTTATTTTTATCGTTCTTTTATTCATCGAGTGAATTATAAATTTCGTCATCAAGCTTTTTGCGAACTTCGGGTTTCGGTCCCTAACTTCTCAAAACTAAAGAGACACCACTAACTTTGTCGTTTTTATTTCGCTTCCGGTCATTCCGGCAATCTGCACCGTTAAGTGCATTGACGGTTGAAATTTTAAGGGTAAAATTTTCCGATTCTCAATAAGTATAGAGGGAGTTGCAAATTTTGTCACCACGCTCTTGTCAATTAAAAAAACCGAATAGGAGGTTGAGAGAGTCGCAAGACAGAAGTACGAAAATAACATTACACAAACTTGTCCGTTAGAGTATTAACGGTGCAATTTGACGATGTGAACAAAAGTTAGTGACTTTTTTTGCTTTTTCGAAAGCTAGTGACAAAAAATCGCCACTCCACGAGGTGCGGAAATTCGAACAGCCATAACTTTGCGTACCGGAAGGGTTTTGGGGCCCGGGACCAGGCTTTGGAATCGCGTGGAGGAGCTCTACGGCGTCCCAACCCGAAGTTAAGCGTGCTTGGGCGAGAGTAGTACTAAGATGGGTGACCCCTTGGGAAGTCCTCGTGTTGTACCCCCTTCCCCTTTTATCTTTATTTTTATCGTTCTTTTATTCATCGAGTGAATTATAAATTTCGTCATCAAGCTTTTTGCGAACTTCGGGTTTCGGTCCCTAACTTCTCAAAACTAAAGAGACACCACTAACTTTGTCGTTTTTATTTCGCTTCCGGTCATTCCGGCAATCTGCACCGTTAAGTGCATTGACGGTTGAAATTTTAAGGGTAAAATTTTCCGATTCTCAATAAGTATAGAGGGAGTTGCAAATTTTGTCACCACGCTCTTGTCAATTGAAAAAACCGAATAGGAGGTTGAGAGAGTCGCAAGACAGAAGTACGAAAATAACCTTACATTAACTTGTCCGTTAGAGTATTAACGGTGCAATTTGACGATGTGAACAAAAGTTAGTGACTTTTTTTGCTTTTTCGAAAGCTAGTGACAAAAAATCGCCACTCCACGAGGTGCGGAAATTCGAACAGCCATAACTTTGCGTACCGGAAGGGTTTTGGGGCCCGGGACCAGGCTTTGGAATCGCGTGGAGGAGCTCTACGGCGTCCCAACCGGGGAACCCGGTTGGGGCCCTCGGCGAGGCCAGATTCGATCGTTTTCGCCCCGTTTATCACTTTTCTTATTTCGCTACAAGTAGGCTATGCGCGGGGTAGCACACGGGTACGATCATACCAGCACTAATGCACCGGATCCCATCAGAACTCCGAAGTTAAGCGTGCTTGGGCGAGAGTAGTACTAAGATGGGTGACCCCTTGGGAAGTCCTCGTGTTGTACCCCCTTCCCCTTTTGTGTTTATTTTTTTCGTTCTTTTATTCATCGAGTGAATTATAAATTTCGTCATCAAGCTTTTTGCGAACTTCGGGTTTCGGTCACTAACTTCTCAAAACTAAAGAGACACCACTAACTTTGTCGTTTTTATTTCGCTTCCGGTCATTCCGGCAATCTGCACCGTTAAGTGCATTGACGGTTGAAATTTTAAGGGTAAAATTTTCCGATTCTCAATAAGTATAGAGGGAGTTGCAAATTTTGTCACCACGCTCTTGTCAATTGAAAAAACCGAATAGGAGGTTGAGAGAGTCGCAAGACAGAAGTACGAAAATAACCTTACACAAACTTGTCCGTTAGAGTATTAACGGTGCAATTTGACGATGTGAACAAAAAGTTAGTGACTTTTTTTGCTTTTTTGAAAGCTAGTGACAAAAAATCGCCACTCCACGAGGTGCGGAAATTCGAACGGCCATAACTTTGCGTACCGGAAGGGTTTTGGGGCCCGGGACCAGGCTTTGGAACCGCGTGGAGGAGCTCTACGGCGTCCCAACCGGGGAACCCGGTTGGGGCCCTCGGCGAGGCCAGATTCGATCGTTTTCGCCCCGTTTATCACTTTTCTTATTTCGCTACAAGTAGGCTATGCGCGGGGTAGCACACGGGTACGATCATACCAGCACTAATGCACCGGATCCCATCAGAACTCCGAAGTTAAGCATGCTTGGGCGAGAGTAGTACTAAGATGGGTGACCCCTTGGGAAGTCCTCGTGTTGTACCCCCTTCCCTTTTTATCTTTATTTTTTTCGTTCTTTTATTCATCGAGTGAATTATAAATTTCGTCATCAAGCTTTTTGCGAACTTCGGGTTTCGGTCCCTAACTTCTCAAAACTAAAGAGACACCACTAACTTTGTCGTTTTTATTTCGCTTCCGGTCATTCCGGCAATCTGCACCGTTAAGTGCATTGACGGTTGAAATTTTAAGGGTAAAATTTTCCGATTCTCAATAAGTATAGAGGGAGTTGCAAATTTTGTCACCACGCTCTTGTCAATTGAAAAAACCGAATAGGAGGTTGAGAGAGTCGCAAGACAGAAGTACGAAAATAACCTTACACAAACTTGTCCGTTAGAGTATTAACGGTGCAATTTGACGATGTGAACAAAAGTTAGTGACTTTTTTTGCTTTTTCGAAAGCTAGTGACAAAAAATCGCCACTCCACGAGGTGCGGAAATTCGAACAGCCATAACTTTAAGTACCGGAAGGGTTTTGGGGCCCGGGACCAGGCTTTGGAATCGCGTGGAGGAGCTCTACGGCGTCCCAACCGGGGAACCCGGTTGGGGCCCTCGGCGAGGCCAGATTCGATCGTTTTCGCCCCGTTTATCACTTTTCTTATTTCGCTACAAGTAGGCTATGCGCGGGGTAGCACACGGGTACGATCATACCAGCACTAATGCACCGGATCCCATCAGAACTCCGAAGTTAAGCGTGCTTGGGCGAGAGTAGTACTAAGATGGGTGACCCCTTGGGAAGTCCTCGTGTTGTACCCCCTTCCCCTTTTATCTTTATTTTTATCGTTCTTTTATTCATCGAGTGAATTATAAATTTCGTCATCAAGCTTTTTGCGAACTTCGGGTTTCGGTCCCTAACTTCTCAAAACTAAAGAGACACCACTAACTTTGTCGTTTTTATTTCGCTTCCGGTCATTCCGGCAATCTGCACCGTTAAGTGCATTGACGGTTGAAATTTTAAGGGTAAAATTTTCCGATTCTCAATAAGTATAGAGGGAGTTGCAAATTTTGTCACCACGCTCTTGCCAATTTACAAAACCGAATAGGAGGTTGAGAGAGACGCAAGACAGAAGTACGAAAATAACCTTACACAAACTTGTCCGTTAGAGTATTAACGGTGCAATTTGACAATGTGAACAAAAGTTAGTGACTTTTTTTGCTTTTTCGAAAGCAAGTGACAAAAAATCGCCACTCCACGAGGTGCGGAAATTCGAACGGCCATAACTTTGCGTACCGGAAGGGTTTTGGGGCCCGAGACCAGGCTTTGGAACCGCGTGAAGGAGCTCTACGGCGTCCCAACCCGAAGTTAAGCGTGCTTGGGCGAGAGTAGTACTAAGATGGGTGACCCCTTGGGAAGTCCTCGTGTTGTACCCCCTTCCCCTTTTATCTTTATTTTTATCGTTCTTTTATTCATCGAGTGAATTATAAATTTCGTCATCAAGCTTTTTGCGAACTTCGGGTTTCGGTCCCTAACTTCTCAAAACTAAAGAGACACCACTAACTTTGTCGTTTTTATTTCGCTTCCGGTCATTCCGGCAATCTGCACCGTTAAGTGCATTGACGGTTGAAATTTTAAGGGTAAAATTTTCCGATTCTCAATAAGTATAGAGGGAGTTGCAAATTTTGTCACCACGCTCTTGTCAATTGAAAAAACCGAATAGGAGGTTGAGAGAGTCGCAAGACAGAAGTACGAAAATAACATTACACAAACTTGTCCGTTAGAGTATTAACGGTGCAATTTGACGATGTGAACAAAAGTTAGTGACTTTTTTTGCTTTTTCGAAAGCTAGTGACAAAAAATCGCCACTCCACGAGGTGCGGAAATTCGAACAGCCATAACTTTGCGTACCGGAAGGGTTTTGGGGCCCGGGACCAGGCTTTGGAATCGCGTGGAGGAGCTCTACGGCGTCCCAACCCGAAGTTAAGCGTGCTTGGGCGAGAGTAGTACTAAGATGGGTGACCCCTTGGGAAGTCCTCGTGTTGTACCCCCTTCCCCTTTTATCTTTATTTTTATCGTTCTTTTATTCATCGAGTGAATTATAAATTTCGTCATCAAGCTTTTTGCGAACTTCGGGTTTCGGTCCCTAACTTCTCAAAACTAAAGAGACACCACTAACTTTGTCGTTTTTATTTCGCTTCCGGTCATTCCGGCAATCTGCACCGTTAAGTGCATTGACGGTTGAAATTTTAAGGGTAAAATTTTCCGATTCTCAATAAGTATAGAGGGAGTTGCAAATTTTGTCACCACGCTCTTGTCAATTGAAAAAACCGAATAGGAGGTTGAGAGAGTCGCAAGACAGAAGTACGAAAATAACCTTACACAAACTTGTCCGTTAGAGTATTAACGGTGCAATTTGACGATGTGAACAAAAGTTAGTGACTTTTTTTGCTTTTTCGAAAGCTAGTGACAAAAAATCGCCACTCCACGAGGTGCGGAAATTCGAACAGCCATAACTTTGCGTACCGGAAGGGTTTTGGGGCCCGGGACCAGGCTTTGGAATCGCGTGGAGGAGCTCTACGGCGTCCCAACCCGAAGTTAAGCGTGCTTGGGCGAGAGTAGTACTAAGATGGGTGACCCCTTGGGAAGTCCTCGTGTTGTACCCCCTTCCCCTTTTATCTTTATTTTTATCGTTCTTTTATTCATCGAGTGAATTATAAATTTCGTCATCAAGCTTTTTGCGAACTTCGGGTTTCGGTCCCTAACTTCTCAAAACTAAAGAGACACCACTAACTTTGTCGTTTTTATTTCGCTTCCGGTCATTCCGGCAATCTGCACCGTTAAGTGCATTGACGGTTGAAATTTTAAGGGTAAAATTTTCCGATTCTCAATAAGTATAGAGGGAGTTGCAAATTTTGTCACCACGCTCTTGCCAATTTACAAAACCGAATAGGAGGTTGAGAGAGACGCAAGACAGAAGTACGAAAATAACCTTACACAAACTTGTCCGTTAGAGTATTAACGGTGCAATTTGACAATGTGAACAAAAGTCAGTGACTTTTTTTGCTTTTTCGAAAGCAAGTGACAAAAAATCGCCACTCCACGAGGTGCGGAAATTCGAACGGCCATAACTTTGCGTACCGGAAGGGTTTTGGGGCCCGAGACCAGGCTTTGGAACCGCGTGAAGGAGCTCTACGGCGTCCCAACCCGAAGTTAAGCGTGCTTGGGCGAGAGTAGTACTAAGATGGGTGACCCCTTGGGAAGTCCTCGTGTTGTACCCCCTTCCCCTTTTATCTTTATTTTTTTCGTTCTTTTATTCATCGAGTGAATTATAAATTTCGTCATCAAGCTTTTTGCGAACTTCGGGTTTCGGTCCCTAACTTCTCAAAACTAAAGAGACACCACTAACTTTGTCGTTTTTATTTCGCTTCCGGTCATTCCGGCAATCTGCACCGTTAAGTGCATTGACGGTTGAAATTTTAAGGGTAAAATTTTCCGATTCTCAATAAGTATAGAGGGAGTTGCAAATTTTGTCACCACGCTCTTGTCAATTGAAAAAACCGAATAGGAGGTTGAGAGAGTCGCAAGACAGAAGTACGAAAATAACCTTACACAAACTTGTCCGTTAGAGTATTAACGGTGCAATTTGACGATGTGAACAAAAGTTAGTGACTTTTTTTGCTTTTTCGAAAGCTAGTGACAAAAAATCGCCACTCCACGAGGTGCGGAAATTCGAACAGCCATAACTTTGCGTACCGGAAGGGTTTTGGGGCCCGGGACCAGGCTTTGGAATCGCGTGGAGGAGCTCTACGGCGTCCCAACCCGAAGTTAAGCGTGCTTGGGCGAGAGTAGTACTAAGATGGGTGACCCCTTGGGAAGTCCTCGTGTTGTACCCCCTTCCCCTTTTATCTTTATTTTTATCGTTCTTTTATTCATCGAGTGAATTATAAATTTCGTCATCAAGCTTTTTGCGAACTTCGGGTTTCGGTCCCTAACTTCTCAAAACTAAAGAGACACCACTAACTTTGTCGTTTTTATTTCGCTTCCGGTCATTCCGGCAATCTGCACCGTTAAGTGCATTGACGGTTGAAATTTTAAGGGTAAAATTTTCCGATTCTCAATAAGTATAGAGGGAGTTGCAAATTTTGTCACCACGCTCTTGTCAATTGAAAAAACCGAATAGGAGGTTGAGAGAGTCGCAAGACAGAAGTACGAAAATAACCTTACACAAACTTGTCCGTTAGAGTATTAACGGTGCAATTTGATGATGTGAACAAAAGTTAGTGACTTTTTTTGCTTTTTCGAAAGCTAGTGACAAAAAATCGCCACTCCACGAGGTGCGGAAATTCGAACAGCCATAACTTTGCGTACCGGAAGGGTTTTGGGGCCCGGGACCAGGCTTTGGAATCGCGTGGAGGAGCTCTACGGCGTCCCAACCCGAAGTTAAGCGTGCTTGGGCGAGAGTAGTACTAAGATGGGTGACCCCTTGGGAAGTCCTCGTGTTGTACCCCCTTCCCCTTTTATCTTTATTTTTATCGTTCTTTTATTCATCGAGTGAATTATAAATTTCGTCATCAAGCTTTTTGCGAACTTCGGGTTTCGGTCCCTAACTTCTCAAAACTAAAGAGACACCACTAACTTTGTCGTTTTTATTTCGCTTCCGGTCATTCCGGCAATCTGCACCGTTAAGTGCATTGACGGTTGAAATTTTAAGGGTAAAATTTTCCGATTCTCAATAAGTATAGAGGGAGTTGCAAATTTTGTCACCACGCTCTTGCCAATTTACAAAACCGAATAGGAGGTTGAGAGAGACGCAAGACAGAAGTACGAAAATAACCTTACACAAACTTGTCCGTTAGAGTATTAACGGTGCAATTTGACAATGTGAACAAAAGTTAGTGACTTTTTTTGCTTTTTCGAAAGCAAGTGACAAAAAATCGCCACTCCACGAGGTGCGGAAATTCGAACGGCCATAACTTTGCGTACCGGAAGGGTTTTGGGGCCCGAGACCAGGCTTTGGAACCGCGTGAAGGAGCTCTACGGCGTCCCAACCCGAAGTTAAGCGTGCTTGGGCGAGAGTAGTACTAAGATGGGTGACCCCTTGGGAAGTCCTCGTGTTGTACCCCCTTCCCCTTTTATCTTTATTTTTATCGTTCTTTTATTCATCGAGTGAATTATAAATTTCGTCATCAAGCTTTTTGCGAACTTCGGGTTTCGGTCCCTAACTTCTCAAAACTAAAGAGACACCACTAACTTTGTCGTTTTTATTTCGCTTCCGGTCATTCCGGCAATCTGCACCGTTAAGTGCATTGACGGTTGAAATTTTAAGGGTAAAATTTTCCGATTCTCAATAAGTATAGAGGGAGTTGCAAATTTTGTCACCACGCTCTTGTCAATTGAAAAAACCGAATAGGAGGTTGAGAGAGTCGCAAGACAGAAGTACGAAAATAACCTTACACAAACTTGTCCGTTAGAGTATTAACGGTGCAATTTGACGATGTGAACAAAAGTTAGTGACTTTTTTTGCTTTTTCGAAAGCTAGTGACAAAAAATCGCCACTCCACGAGGTGCGGAAATTCGAACAGCCATAACTTTGCGTACCGGAAGGGTTTTGGGGCCCGGGACCAGGCTTTGGAATCGCGTGGAGGAGCTCTACGGCGTCCCAACCCGAAGTTAAGCGTGCTTGGGCGAGAGTAGTACTAAGATGGGTGACCCCTTGGGAAGTCCTCGTGTTGTACCCCCTTCCCCTTTTATCTTTATTTTTATCGTTCTTTTATTCATCGAGTGAATTATAAATTTCGTCATCAAGCTTTTTGCGAACTTCGGGTTTCGGTCCCTAACTTCTCAAAACTAAAGAGACACCACTAACTTTGTCGTTTTTATTTCGCTTCCGGTCATTCCGGCAATCTGCACCGTTAAGTGCATTGACGGTTGAAATTTTAAGGGTAAAATTTTCCGATTCTCAATAAGTATAGAGGGAGTTGCAAATTTTGTCACCACGCTCTTGTCAATTGAAAAAACCGAATAGGAGGTTGAGAGAGTCGCAAGACAGAAGTACGAAAATAACCTTACACAAACTTGTCCGTTAGAGTATTAACGGTGCAATTTGACGATGTGAACAAAAGTTAGTGACTTTTTTTGCTTTTTCGAAAGCTAGTGACAAAAAATCGCCACTCCACGAGGTGCGGAAATTCGAACAGCCATAACTTTGCGTACCGGAAGGGTTTTGGGGCCCGGGACCAGGCTTTGGAATCGCGTGGAGGAGCTCTACGGCGTCCCAACCAGGGAACCCGGTTGGGGCCCTCGGCGAGGCCAGATTCGATCGTTTTCGTCCCGTTTATCACTTTTCTTATTTCGCTACAAGTAGGCTATGCGCGGGGTAGCACACGGGTACGATCATACCAGCACTAATGCACCGGATCCCATCAGAACTCCGAAGTTAAGCGTGCTTGGGCGAGAGTAGTACTAAGATGGGTGACCCCTTGGGAAGTCCTCGTGTTGTACCCCCTTCCCCTTTTATCTTTATTTTTTTCGTTCTTTTATTCATCGAGTGAATTATAAATTTCGTCATCAAGCTTTTTGCGAACTTCGGGTTTCGGTCACTAACTTCTCAAAACTAAAGAGACACCACTAACTTTGTCGTTTTTATTTCGCTTCCGGTCATTCCGGCAATCTGCACCGTTAAGTGCATTGACGGTTGAAATTTTAAGGGTAAAATTTTCCGATTCTCAATAAGTATAGAGGGAGTTGCAAATTTTGTCACCACGCTCTTGTCAATTGAAAAAACCGAATAGGAGGTTGAGAGAGTCGCAAGACAGAAGTACGAAAATAACCTTACACAAACTTGTCCGTTAGAGTATTAACGGTGCAATTTGACGATGTGAACAAAAAGTTAGTGACTTTTTTTGCTTTTTCGAAAGCTAGTGACAAAAAATCGCCACTCCACGAGGTGCGGAAATTCGAACGGCCATAACTTTGCGTACCGGAAGGGTTTTGGGGCCCGGGACCAGGCTTTGGAACCGCGTGGAGGAGCTCTACGGCGTCCCAACCGGGGAACCCGGTTGGGGCCCTCGGCGAGGCCAGATTCGATCGTTTTCGCCCCGTTTATCACTTTTCTTATTTCGCTACAAGTAGGCTATGCGCGGGGTAGCACACGGGTACGATCATACCAGCACTAATGCACCGGATCCCATCAGAACTCCGAAGTTAAGCGTGCTTGGGCGAGAGTAGTACTAAGATGGGTGACCCCTTGGGAAGTCCTCGTGTTGTACCCCCTTCCCCTTTTATCTTTATTTTTTTCGTTCTTTTATTCATCGAGTGAATTATAAATTTCGTCATCAAGCTTTTTGCGAACTTCGGGTTTCGGTCCCTAACTTCTCAAAACTAAAGAGACACCACTAACTTTGTCGTTTTTATTTCGCTTCCGGTCATTCCGGCAATCTGCACCGTTAAGTGCATTGACGGTTGAAATTTTAAGGGTAAAATTTTCCGATTCTCAATAAGTATAGAGGGAGTTGCAAATTTTGTCACCACGCTCTTGTCAATTGAAAAAACCGAATAGGAGGTTGAGAGAGTCGCAAGACAGAAGTACGAAAATAACCTTACACAAACTTGTCCGTTAGAGTATTAACGGTGCAATTTGACGATGTGAACAAAAGTTAGTGACTTTTTTTGCTTTTTCGAAAGCTAGTGACAAAAAATCGCCACTCCACGAGGTGCGGAAATTCGAACAGCCATAACTTTGCGTACCGGAAGGGTTTTGGGGCCCGGGACCAGGCTTTGGAATCGCGTGGAGGAGCTCTACGGCGTCCCAACCCGAAGTTAAGCGTGCTTGGGCGAGAGTAGTACTAAGATGGGTGACCCCTTGGGAAGTCCTCGTGTTGTACCCCCTTCCCCTTATATCTTTATTTTTATCGTTCTTTTATTCATCGAGTGAATTATAAATTTCGTCATCAAGCTTTTTGCGAACTTCGGGTTTCGGTCCCTAACTTCTCAAAACTAAAGAGACACCACTAACTTTGTCGTTTTTATTTCGCTTCCGGTCATTCCGGCAATCTGCACCGTTAAGTGCATTGACGGTTGAAATTTTAAGGGTAAAATTTTCCGATTCTCAATAAGTATAGAGGGAGTTGCAAATTTTGTCACCACGCTCTTGCCAATTTACAAAACCGAATAGGAGGTTGAGAGAGACGCAAGACAGAAGTACGAAAATAACCTTACACAAACTTGTCCGTTAGAGTATTAACGGTGCAATTTGACAATGTGAACAAAAGTTAGTGACTTTTTTTGCTTTTTCGAAAGCAAGTGACAAAAAATCGCCACTCCACGAGGTGCGGAAATTCGAACGGCCATAACTTTGCGTACCGGAAGGGTTTTGGGGCCCGAGACCAGGCTTTGGAACCGCGTGAAGGAGCTCTACGGCGTCCCAACCCGAAGTTAAGCGTGCTTGGGCGAGAGTAGTACTAAGATGGGTGACCCCTTGGGAAGTCCTCGTGTTGTACCCCCTTCCCCTTTTATCTTTATTTTTATCGTTCTTTTATTCATCGAGTGAATTATAAATTTCGTCATCAAGCTTTTTGCGAACTTCGGGTTTCGGTCCCTAACTTCTCAAAACTAAAGAGACACCACTAACTTTGTCGTTTTTATTTCGCTTCCGGTCATTCCGGCAATCTGCACCGTTAAGTGCATTGACGGTTGAAATTTTAAGGGTAAAATTTTCCGATTCTCAATAAGTATAGAGGGAGTTGCAAATTTTGTCACCACGCTCTTGTCAATTGAAAAAACCGAATAGGAGGTTGAGAGAGTCGCAAGACAGAAGTACGAAAATAACCTTACACAAACTTGTCCGTTAGAGTATTAACGGTGCAATTTGACGATGTGAACAAAAGTTAGTGACTTTTTTTGCTTTTTCGAAAGCTAGTGACAAAAAATCGCCACTCCACGAGGTGCGGAAATTCGAACAGCCATAACTTTGCGTACCGGAAGGGTTTTGGGGCCCGGGACCAGGCTTTGGAATCGCGTGGAGGAGCTCTACGGCGTCCCAACCCGAAGTTAAGCGTGCTTGGGCGAGAGTAGTACTAAGATGGGTGACCCCTTGGGAAGTCCTCGTGTTGTACCCCCTTCCCCTTTTATCTTTATTTTTTTCGTTCTTTTATTCATCGAGTGAATTATAAATTTCGTCATCAAGCTTTTTGCGAACTTCGGGTTTCGGTCCCTAACTTCTCAAAACTAAAGAGACACCACTAACTTTGTCGTTTTTATTTCGCTTCCGGTCATTCCGGCAATCTGCACCGTTAAGTGCATTGACGGTTGAAATTTTAAGGGTAAAATTTTCCGATTCTCAATAAGTATAGAGGGAGTTGCAAATTTTGTCACCACGCTCTTGTCAATTGAAAAAACCGAATAGGAGGTTGAGAGAGTCGCAAGACAGAAGTACGAAAATAACCTTACACAAACTTGTCCGTTAGAGTATTAACGGTGCAATTTGACGATGTGAACAAAAGTTAGTGACTTTTTTTGCTTTTTCGAAAGCTAGTGACAAAAAATCGCCACTCCACGAGGTGCGGAAATTCGAACAGCCATAACTTTGCGTACCGGAAGGGTTTTGGGGCCCGGGACCAGGCTTTGGAACCGCGTGGAGGAGCTCTACGGCGTCCCAACCCGAAGTTAAGCGTGCTTGGGCGAGAGTAGTACTAAGATGGGTGACCCCTTGGGAAGTCCTCGTGTTGTACCCCCTTCCCCTTTTATCTTTATTTTTATCGTTCTTTTATTCATCGAGTGAATTATAAATTTCGTCATCAAGCTTTTTGCGAACTTCGGGTTTCGGTCCCTAACTTCTCAAAACTAAAGAGACACCACTAACTTTGTCGTTTTTATTTCGCTTCCGGTCATTCCGGCAATCTGCACCGTTAAGTGCATTGACGGTTGAAATTTTAAGGGTAAAATTTTCCGATTCTCAATAAGTATAGAGGGAGTTGCAAATTTTGTCACCACGCTCTTGTCAATTGAAAAAACCGAATAGGAGGCTGAGAGAGTCGCAAGACAGAAGTACGAAAATAACCTTACACAAACTTGTCCGTTAGAGTATTAACGGTGCAATTTGACGATGTGAACAAAAGTTAGTGACTTTTTTTGCTTTTTCGAAAGCTAGTGACAAAAAATCGCCACTCCACGAGGTGCGGAAATTCGAACAGCCATAACTTTGCGTACCGGAAGGGTTTTGGGGCCCGGGACCAGGCTTTGGAACCGCGTGGAGGAGCTCTACGGCGTCCCAACCCGAAGTTAAGCGTGCTTGGGCGAGAGTAGTACTAAGATGGGTGACCCCTTGGGAAGTCCTCGTGTTGTACCCCCTTCCCCTTTTATCTTTATTTTTATCGTTCTTTTATTCATCGAGTGAATTATAAATTTCGTCATCAAGCTTTTTGCGAACTTCGGGTTTCGGTCCCTAACTTCTCAAAACTAAAGAGACACCACTAACTTTGTCGTTTTTATTTCGCTTCCGGTCATTCCGGCAATCTGCACCGTTAAGTGCATTGACGGTTGAAATTTTAAGGGTAAAATTTTCCGATTCTCAATAAGTATAGAGGGAGTTGCAAATTTTGTCACCACGCTCTTGTCAATTGAAAAAACCGAATAGGAGGCTGAGAGAGTCGCAAGACAGAAGTACGAAAATAACCTTACACAAACTTGTCCGTTAGAGTATTAACGGTGCAATTTGACGATGTGAACAAAAGTTAGTGACTTTTTTTGCTTTTTCGAAAGCTAGTGACAAAAAATCGCCACTCCACGAGGTGCGGAAATTCGAACAGCCATAACTTTGCGTACCGGAAGGGTTTTGGGGCCCGGGACCAGGCTTTGGAATCGCGTGGAGGAGCTCTACGGCGTCCCAACCAGGGAACCCGGTTGGGGCCCTCGGCGAGGCCAGATTCGATCGTTTTCGCCCCGTTTATCACTTTTCTTATTTCGCTACAAGTAGGCTATGCGCGGGGTAGCACACGGGTACGATCATACCAGCACTAATGCACCGGATCCCATCAGAACTCCGAAGTTAAGCGTGCTTGGGCGAGAGTAGTACTAAGATGGGTGACCCCTTGGGAAGTCCTCGTGTTGTACCCCCTTCCCCTTTTATCTTTATTTTTTTCGTTCTTTTATTCATCGAGTGAATTATAAATTTCGTCATCAAGCTTTTTGCGAACTTCGGGTTTCGGTCACTAACTTCTCAAAACTAAAGAGACACCACTAACTTTGTCGTTTTTATTTCGCTTCCGGTCATTCCGGCAATCTGCACCGTTAAGTGCATTGACGGTTGAAATTTTAAGGGTAAAATTTTCCGATTCTCAATAAGTATAGAGGGAGTTGCAAATTTTGTCACCACGCTCTTGTCAATTGAAAAAACCGAATAGGAGGTTGAGAGAGTCGCAAGACAGAAGTACGAAAATAACCTTACACAAACTTGTCCGTTAGAGTATTAACGGTGCAATTTGACGATGTGAACAAAAAGTTAGTGACTTTTTTTGCTTTTTCGAAAGCTAGTGACAAAAAATCGCCACTCCACGAGGTGCGGAAATTCGAACGGCCATAACTTTGCGTACCGGAAGGGTTTTGGGGCCCGGGACCAGGCTTTGGAACCGCGTGGAGGAGCTCTACGGCGTCCCAACCGGGGAACCCGGTTGGGGCCCTCGGCGAGGCCAGATTCGATCGTTTTCGCCCCGTTTATCACTTTTCTTATTTCGCTACAAGTAGGCTATGCGCGGGGTAGCACACGGGTACGATCATACCAGCACTTATGCACCGGATCCCATCAGAACTCCGAAGTTAAGCGTGCTTGGGCGAGAGTAGTACTAAGATGGGTGACCCCTTGGGAAGTCCTCGTGTTGTACCCCCTTCCCCTTTTATCTTTATTTTTTTCGTTCTTTTATTCATCGAGTGAATTATAAATTTCGTCATCAAGCTTTTTGCGAACTTCGGGTTTCGGTCCCTAACTTCTCAAAACTAAAGAGACACCACTAACTTTGTCGTTTTTATTTCGCTTCCGGTCATTCCGGCAATCTGCACCGTTAAGTGCATTGACGGTTGAAATTTTAAGGGTAAAATTTTCCGATTCTCAATAAGTATAGAGGGAGTTGCAAATTTTGTCACCACGCTCTTGTCAATTGAAAAAACCGAATAGGAGGTTGAGAGAGTCGCAAGACAGAAGTACGAAAATAACCTTACACAAACTTGTCCGTTAGAGTATTAACGGTGCAATTTGACGATGTGAACAAAAAGTTAGTGACTTTTTTTGCTTTTTCGAAAGCTAGTGACAAAAAATCGCCACTCCACGAGGTGCGGAAATTCGAACAGCCATAACTTTGCGTACCGGAAGGGTTTTGGGGCCCGGGACCAGGCTTTGGAACCGCGTGGAGGAGCTCTACGGCGTCCCAACCCGAAGTTAAGCGTGCTTGGGCGAGAGTAGTACTAAGATGGGTGACCCCTTGGGAAGTCCTCGTGTTGTACCCCCTTCCCCTTTTATCTTTATTTTTATCGTTCTTTTATTCATCGAGTGAATTATAAATTTCGTCATCAAGCTTTTTGCGAACTTCGGGTTTCGGTCCCTAACTTCTCAAAACTAAAGAGACACCACTAACTTTGTCGTTTTTATTTCGCTTCCGGTCATTCCGGCAATCTGCACCGTTAAGTGCATTGACGGTTGAAATTTTAAGGGTAAAATTTTCCGATTCTCAATAAGTATAGAGGGAGTTGCAAATTTTGTCACCACGCTCTTGCCAATTTACAAAACCGAATAGGAGGTTGAGAGAGACGCAAGACAGAAGTACGAAAATAACCTTACACAAACTTGTCCGTTAGAGTATTAACGGTGCAATTTGACAATGTGAACAAAAGTTAGTGACTTTTTTTGCTTTTTCGAAAGCAAGTGACAAAAAATCGCCACTCCATGAGGTGCGGAAATTCGAACAGCCATAACTTTGCGTACCGGAAGGGTTTTGGGGCCCGGGACCAGGCTTTGGAATCGCGTGGAGGAGCTCTACGGCGTCCCAACCCGAAGTTAAGCGTGCTTGGGCGAGAGTAGTACTAAGATGGGTGACCCCTTGGGAAGTCCTCGTGTTGTACCCCCTTCCCCTTTTATCTTTATTTTTATCGTTCTTTTATTCATCGAGTGAATTATAAATTTCGTCATCAAGCTTTTTGCGAACTTCGGGTTTCAGTCCCTAACTTCTCAAAACTAAAGAGACACCACTAACTTTGTCATTTTTATTTCGCTTCCGGTCATTCCGGCAATCTGCACCGTTAAGTGCATTGACGGTTGAAATTTTAAGGGTAAAATTTTCCGATTCTCAATAAGTATAGAGGGAGTTGCAAATTTTGTCACCACGCTCTTGTCAATTGAAAAAACCGAATAGGAGGTTGAGAGAGTCGCAAGACAGAAGTACGAAAATAACCTTACACAAACTTGTCCGTTAGAGTATTAACGGTGCAATTTGACGATGTGAACAAAAGTTAGTGACTTTTTTTGCTTTTTCGAAAGCTAGTGACAAAAAATCGCCACTCCACGAGGTGCGGAAATTCGAACGGCCATAACTTTGCGTACCGGAAGGGTTTTGGGGCCCGGGACCAGGCTTTGGAACCGCGTGGAGGAGCTCTACGGCGTCCCAACCGGGGAACCCGGTTGGGGCCCTCGGCGAGGCCAGATTCGATCGTTTTCGCCCCGTTTATCACTTTTCTTATTTCGCTACAAGTAGGCTATGCGCGGGGTAGCACACGGGTACGATCATACCAGCACTAATGCACCGGATCCCATCAGAACTCCGAAGTTAAGCGTGCTTGGGCGAGAGTAGTACTAAGATGGGTGACCCCTTGGGAAGTCCTCGTGTTGTACCCCCTTCCCCTTTTATCTTTATTTTTTTCGTTCTTTTATTCATCGAGTGAATTATAAATTTCGTCATCAAGCTTTTTGCGAACTTCGGGTTTCGGTCACTAACTTCTCAAAACTAAAGAGACACCACTAACTTTGTCGTTTTTATTTCGCTTCCGGTCATTCCGGCAATCTGCACCGTTAAGTGCATTGACGGTTGAAATTTTAAGGGTAAAATTTTCCGATTCTCAATAAGTATAGAGGGAGTTGCAAATTTTGTCACCACGCTCTTGTCAATTGAAAAAACCGAATAGGAGGTTGAGAGAGTCGCAAGACAGAAGTACGAAAATAACCTTACACAAACTTGTCCGTTAGAGTATTAACGGTGCAATTTGACGATGTGAACAAAAAGTTAGTGACTTTTTTTGCTTTTTCGAAAGCTAGTGACAAAAAATCGCCACTCCACGAGGTGCGGAAATTCGAACGGCCATAACTTTGCGTACCGGAAGGGTTTTGGGGCCCGGGACCAGGCTTTGGAACCGCGTGGAGGAGCTCTACGGCGTCCCAACCGGGGAACCCGGTTGGGGCCCTCGGCGAGGCCAGATTCGATCGTTTTCGCCCCGTTTATCACTTTTCTTATTTCGCTACAAGTAGGCTATGCGCGGGGTAGCACACGGGTACGATCATACCAGCACTTATGCACCGGATCCCATCAGAACTCCGAAGTTAAGCGTGCTTGGGCGAGAGTAGTACTAAGATGGGTGACCCCTTGGGAAGTCCTCGTGTTGTACCCCCTTCCCCTTTTATCTTTATTTTTTTCGTTCTTTTATTCATCGAGTGAATTATAAATTTCGTCATCAAGCTTTTTGCGAACTTCGGGTTTCGGTCCCTAACTTCTCAAAACTAAAGAGACACCACTAACTTTGTCGTTTTTATTTCGCTTCCGGTCATTCCGGCAATCTGCACCGTTAAGTGCATTGACGGTTGAAATTTTAAGGGTAAAATTTTCCGATTCTCAATAAGTATAGAGGGAGTTGCAAATTTTGTCACCACGCTCTTGTCAATTGAAAAAACCGAATAGGAGGTTGAGAGAGTCGCAAGACAGAAGTACGAAAATAACCTTACACAAACTTGTCCGTTAGAGTATTAACGGTGCAATTTGACGATGTGAACAAAAAGTTAGTGACTTTTTTTGCTTTTTCGAAAGCTAGTGACAAAAAATCGCCACTCCACGAGGTGCGGAAATTCGAACAGCCATAACTTTGCGTACCGGAAGGGTTTTGGGGCCCGGGACCAGGCTTTGGAACCGCGTGGAGGAGCTCTACGGCGTCCCAACCCGAAGTTAAGCGTGCTTGGGCGAGAGTAGTACTAAGATGGGTGACCCCTTGGGAAGTCCTCGTGTTGTACCCCCTTCCCCTTTTATCTTTATTTTTATCGTTCTTTTATTCATCGAGTGAATTATAAATTTCGTCATCAAGCTTTTTGCGAACTTCGGGTTTCGGTCCCTAACTTCTCAAAAC
The DNA here is from genome assembly GCA_030378225.1 of Knoxia roxburghii. Lineage (NCBI taxonomy): Eukaryota > Viridiplantae > Streptophyta > Magnoliopsida > Gentianales > Rubiaceae > Knoxia > Knoxia roxburghii. The sequence goes on along the minus strand of CM059415.1, from coordinate 33,006,761 downwards.
TAAAGAGACACCACTAACTTTGTCGTTTTTATTTCGCTTCCGGTCATTCCGGCAATCTGCACCGTTAAGTGCATTGACGGTTGAAATTTTAAGGGTAAAATTTTCCGATTCTCAATAAGTATAGAGGGAGTTGCAAATTTTGTCACCACGCTCTTGCCAATTTACAAAACCGAATAGGAGGTTGAGAGAGACGCAAGACAGAAGTACGAAAATAACCTTACACAAACTTGTCCGTTAGAGTATTAACGGTGCAATTTGACAATGTGAACAAAAGTTAGTGACTTTTTTTGCTTTTTCGAAAGCAAGTGACAAAAAATCGCCACTCCACGAGGTGCGGAAATTCGAACAGCCATAACTTTGCGTACCGGAAGGGTTTTGGGGCCCGGGACCAGGCTTTGGAATCGCGTGGAGGAGCTCTACGGCGTCCCAACCCGAAGTTAAGCGTGCTTGGGCGAGAGTAGTACTAAGATGGGTGACCCCTTGGGAAGTCCTCGTGTTGTACCCCCTTCCCCTTTTATCTTTATTTTTATCGTTCTTTTATTCATCGAGTGAATTATAAATTTCGTCATCAAGCTTTTTGCGAACTTCGGGTTTCAGTCCCTAACTTCTCAAAACTAAAGAGACACCACTAACTTTGTCATTTTTATTTCGCTTCCGGTCATTCCGGCAATCTGCACCGTTAAGTGCATTGACGGTTGAAATTTTAAGGGTAAAATTTTCCGATTCTCAATAAGTATAGAGGGAGTTGCAAATTTTGTCACCACGCTCTTGTCAATTGAAAAAACCGAATAGGAGGTTGAGAGAGTCGCAAGACAGAAGTACGAAAATAACCTTACACAAACTTGTCCGTTAGAGTATTAACGGTGCAATTTGACGATGTGAACAAAAGTTAGTGACTTTTTTTGCTTTTTCGAAAGCTAGTGACAAAAAATCGCCACTCCACGAGGTGCGGAAATTCGAACGGCCATAACTTTGCGTACCGGAAGGGTTTTGGGGCCCGGGACCAGGCTTTGGAACCGCGTGGAGGAGCTCTACGGCGTCCCAACCCGGGAACCCGGTTGGGGCCCTCGGCGAGGCCAGATTCGATCGTTTTCGCCCCGTTTATCACTTTTCTTATTTCGCTACAAGTAGGCTATGCGCGGGGTAGCACACGGGTACGATCATACCAGCACTAATGCACCGGATCCCATCAGAACTCCGAAGTTAAGCGTGCTTGGGCGAGAGTAGTACTAAGATGGGTGACCCCTTGGGAAGTCCTCGTGTTGTACCCCCTTCCCCTTTTATCTTTATTTTTTTCGTTCTTTTATTCATCGAGTGAATTATAAATTTCGTCATCAAGCTTTTTGCGAACTTCGGGTTTCGGTCACTAACTTCTCAAAACTAAAGAGACACCACTAACTTTGTCGTTTTTATTTCGCTTCCGGTCATTCCGGCAATCTGCACCGTTAAGTGCATTGACGGTTGAAATTTTAAGGGTAAAATTTTCCGATTCTCAATAAGTATAGAGGGAGTTGCAAATTTTGTCACCACGCTCTTGTCAATTGAAAAAACCGAATAGGAGGTTGAGAGAGTCGCAAGACAGAAGTACGAAAATAACCTTACACAAACTTGTCCGTTAGAGTATTAACGGTGCAATTTGACGATGTGAACAAAAAGTTAGTGACTTTTTTTGCTTTTTCGAAAGCAAGTGACAAAAAATCGCCACTCCACGAGGTGCGGAAATTCGAACGGCCATAACTTTGCGTACCGGAAGGGTTTTGGGGCCCGGGACCAGGCTTTGGAACCGCGTGGAGGAGCTCTACGGCGTCCCAACCGGGGAACCCGGTTGGGGCCCTCGGCGAGGCCAGATTCGATCGTTTTCGCCCCGTTTATCACTTTTCTTATTTCGCTACAAGTAGGCTATGCGCGGGGTAGCACACGGGTACGATCATACCAGCACTAATGCACCGGATCCCATCAGAACTCCGAAGTTAAGCGTGCTTGGGCGAGAGTAGTACTAAGATGGGTGACCCCTTGGGAAGTCCTCGTGTTGTACCCCCTTCCCCTTTTATCTTTATTTTTTTCGTTCTTTTATTCATCGAGTGAATTATAAATTTCGTCATCAAGCTTTTTGCGAACTTCGGGTTTCGGTCACTAACTTCTCAAAACTAAAGAGACACCACTAACTTTGTCGTTTTTATTTCGCTTCCGGTCATTCCGGCAATCTGCACCGTTAAGTGCATTGACGGTTGAAATTTTAAGGGTAAAATTTTCCGATTCTCAATAAGTATAGAGGGAGTTGCAAATTTTGTCACCACGCTCTTGTCAATTGAAAAAACCGAATAGGAGGTTGAGAGAGTCGCAAGACAGAAGTACGAAAATAACCTTACACAAACTTGTCCGTTAGAGTATTAACGGTGCAATTTGACGATGTGAACAAAAAGTTAGTGACTTTTTTTGCTTTTTCGAAAGCAAGTGACAAAAAATCGCCACTCCACGAGGTGCGGAAATTCGAACGGCCATAACTTTGCGTACCGGAAGGGTTTTGGGGCCCGGGACCAGGCTTTGGAACCGCGTGGAGGAGCTCTACGGCGTCCCAACCGGGGAACCCGGTTGGGGCCCTCGGCGAGGCCAGATTCGATCGTTTTCGCCCCGTTTATCACTTTTCTTATTTCGCTACAAGTAGGCTATGCGCGGGGTAGCACACGGGTACGATCATACCAGCACTAATGCACCGGATCCCATCAGAACTCCGAAGTTAAGCGTGCTTGGGCGAGAGTAGTACTAAGATGGGTGACCCCTTGGGAAGTCCTCGTGTTGTACCCCCTTCCCCTTTTATCTTTATTTTTTTCGTTCTTTTATTCATCGAGTGAATTATAAATTTCGTCATCAAGCTTTTTGCGAACTTCGGGTTTCGGTCACTAACTTCTCAAAACTAAAGAGACACCACTAACTTTGTCGTTTTTATTTCGCTTCCGGTCATTCCGGCAATCTGCACCGTTAAGTGCATTGACGGTTGAAATTTTAAGGGTAAAATTTTCCGATTCTCAATAAGTATAGAGGGAGTTGCAAATTTTGTCACCACGCTCTTGTCAATTGAAAAAACCGAATAGGAGGTTGAGAGAGTCGCAAGACAGAAGTACGAAAATAACCTTACACAAACTTGTCCGTTAGAGTATTAACGGTGCAATTTGACGATGTGAACAAAAAGTTAGTGACTTTTTTTGCTTTTTCGAAAGCAAGTGACAAAAAATCGCCACTCCACGAGGTGCGGAAATTCGAACGGCCATAACTTTGCGTACCGGAAGGGTTTTGGGGCCCGGGACCAGGCTTTGGAACCGCGTGGAGGAGCTCTACGGCGTCCCAACCGGGGAACCCGGTTGGGGCCCTCGGCGAGGCCAGATTCGATCGTTTTCGCCCCGTTTATCACTTTTCTTATTTCGCTACAAGTAGGCTATGCGCGGGGTAGCACACGGGTACGATCATACCAGCACTAATGCACCGGATCCCATCAGAACTCCGAAGTTAAGCGTGCTTGGGCGAGAGTAGTACTAAGATGGGTGACCCCTTGGGAAGTCCTCGTGTTGTACCCCCTTCCCCTTTTATCTTTATTTTTTTCGTTCTTTTATTCATCGAGTGAATTATAAATTTCGTCATCAAGCTTTTTGCGAACTTCGGGTTTCGGTCACTAACTTCTCAAAACTAAAGAGACACCACTAACTTTGTCGTTTTTATTTCGCTTCCGGTCATTCCGGCAATCTGCACCGTTAAGTGCATTGACGGTTGAAATTTTAAGGGTAAAATTTTCCGATTCTCAATAAGTATAGAGGGAGTTGCAAATTTTGTCACCACGCTCTTGTCAATTGAAAAAACCGAATAGGAGGTTGAGAGAGTCGCAAGACAGAAGTACGAAAATAACCTTACACAAACTTGTCCGTTAGAGTATTAACGGTGCAATTTGACGATGTGAACAAAAAGTTAGTGACTTTTTTTGCTTTTTCGAAAGCTAGTGACAAAAAATCGCCACTCCACGAGGTGCGGAAATTCGAACGGCCATAACTTTGCGTACCGGAAGGGTTTTGGGGCCCGGGACCAGGCTTTGGAACCGCGTGGAGGAGCTCTACGGCTTCCCAACCCGGGAACCCTGTTGGGGCCCTCGGCGAGGCCAGATTCGATCGTTTTCGCCCCGTTTATCACTTTTCTTATTTCGCTACAAGTAGGCTATGCGCGGGGTAGCACACGGGTACGATCATACCAGCACTAATGCACCGGATCCCATCAGAACTCCGAAGTTAAGCGTGCTTGGGCGAGAGTAGTACTAAGATGGGTGACCCCTTGGGAAGTCCTCGTGTTGTACCCCCTTCCCCTTTTATCTTTATTTTTTTCGTTCTTTTATTCATCGAGTGAATTATAAATTTCGTCATCAATCTTTTTGCGAACTTCGGGTTTCGGTCACTAACTTCTCAAAACTAAAGAGACACCACTAACTTTGTCGTTTTTATTTCGCTTCCGGTCATTCCGGCAATCTGCACCGTTAAGTGCATTGACGGTTGAAATTTTAAGGGTAAAATTTTCCGATTCTCAATAAGTATAGAGGGAGTTGCAAATTTTGTCACCACGCTCTTGTCAATTGAAAAAACCGAATAGGAGGTTGAGAGAGTCGCAAGACAGAAGTACGAAAATAACCTTACACAAACTTGTCCGTTAGAGTATTAACGGTGCAATTTGACGATGTGAACAAAAAGTTAGTGACTTTTTTTGCTTTTTCGAAAGCTAGTGTCAAAAAATCGCCACTCCACGAGGTGCGGAAATTCGAACGGCCATAACTTTGCGTACCGGAAGGGTTTTGGGGCCCGGGACCAGGCTTTGGAACCGCGTGGAGGAGCTCTACGGCGTCCCAACCGGGGAACCCGGTTGGGGCCCTCGGCGAGGCCAGATTCGATCGTTTTCTCCCCGTTTATCACTTTTCTTATTTCGCTACAAGTAGGCTATGCGCGGGGTAGCACACGGGTACGATCATACTAGCACTAATGCACCGGATCCCATCAGAACTCCGAAGTTAAGCGTGCTTGGGCGAGAGTAGTACTAAGATGGGTGACCCCTTGGGAAGTCCTCGTGTTGTACCCCCTTCCCCTTTTATCTTTATTTTTATCGTTCTTTTATTCATCGAGTGAATTATAAATTTCGTCATCAAGCTTTTTGCGAACTTCGGGTTTCGGTCCCTAACTTGTCAAAACTAAAGAGACACCACTAACTTTGTCGTTTTTATTTCGCTTCCGGTCATTCCGGCAATCTGCACCGTTAAGTGCATTGACGGTTGAAATTTTAAGGGTAAAATTTTCCGATTCTCAATAAGTATAGAGGGAGTTGCAAATTTTGTCACCACGCTCTTGTCAATTGAAAAAACCGAATAGGAGGTTGAGAGAGTCGCAAGACAGAAGTACGAAAATAACCTTACACAAACTTGTCCGTTAGAGTATTAACGGTGCAATTTGACGATGTGAACAAAAGTTAGTGACTTTTTTTGCTTTTTCGAAAGCTAGTGACAAAAAATCGCCACTCCACGAGGTGCGGAAATTCGAACAGCCATAACTTTGCGTACCGGAAGGGTTTTGGGGCCCGGGACCAGGCTTTGGAATCGCGTGGAGGAGCTCTACGGCGTCCCAACCCGAAGTTAAGCGTGCTTGGGCGAGAGTAGTACTAAGATGGGTGACCCCTTGGGAAGTCCTCGTGTTGTACCCCCTTCCCCTTTTATCTTTATTTTTATCGTTCTTTTATTCATCGAGTGAATTATAAATTTCGTCATCAAGCTTTTTGCGAACTTCGGGTTTCGGTCCCTAACTTCTCAAAACTAAAGAGACACCACTAACTTTGTCGTTTTTATTTCGCTTCCGGTCATTCCGGCAATCTGCACCGTTAAGTGCATTGACGGTTGAAATTTTAAGGGTAAAATTTTCCGATTCTCAATAAGTATAGAGGGAGTTGCAAATTTTGTCACCACGCTCTTGCCAATTTACAAAACCGAATAGGAGGTTGAGAGAGACGCAAGACAGAAGTACGAAAATAACCTTACACAAACTTGTTCGTTAGAGTATTAACGGTGCAATTTGACAATGTGAACAAAAGTTAGTGACTTTTTTTGCTTTTTCGAAAGCAAGTGACAAAAAATCGCCACTCCACGAGGTGCGGAAATTCGAACGGCCATAACTTTGCGTACCGGAAGGGTTTTGGGGCCCGAGACCAGGCTTTGGAACCGCGTGAAGGAGCTCTACGGCGTCCCAACCCGAAGTTAAGCGTGCTTGGGCGAGAGTAGTACTAAGATGGGTGACCCCTTGGGAAGTCCTCGTGTTGTACCCCCTTCCCCTTTTATCTTTATTTTTATCGTTCTTTTATTCATCGAGTGAATTATAAATTTCGTCATCAAGCTTTTTGCGAACTTCGGGTTTCGGTCCCTAACTTCTCAAAACTAAAGAGACACCACTAACTTTGTCGTTTTTATTTCGCTTCCGGTCATTCCGGCAATCTGCACCGTTAAGTGCATTGACGGTTGAAATTTTAAGGGTAAAATTTTCCGATTCTCAATAAGTATAGAGGGAGTTGCAAATTTTGTCACCACGCTCTTGTCAATTGAAAAAACCGAATAGGAGGTTGAGAGAGTCGCAAGACAGAAGTACGAAAATAACCTTATACAAACTTGTCCGTTAGAGTATTAACGGTGCAATTTGACGATGTGAACAAAAGTTAGTGACTTTTTTTGCTTTTTCGAAAGCTAGTGACAAAAAATCGCCACTCCACGAGGTGCGGAAATTCGAACAGCCATAACTTTGCGTACCGGAAGGGTTTTGGGGCCCGGGACCAGGCTTTGGAATCGCGTGGAGGAGCTCTACGGCGTCCCAACCGGGGAACCCGGTTGGGGCCCTCGACGAGGCCAGATTCGATCGTTTTCGCCCCGTTTATCACTTTTCTTATTTCGCTACAAGTAGGCTATGCGCGGGGTAGCACACGGGTACGATCATACCAGCACTAATGCACCGGATCCCATCAGAACTCCGAAGTTAAGCGTGCTTGGGCGAGAGTAGTACTAAGATGGGTGACCCCTTGGGAAGTCCTCGTGTTGTACCCCCTTCCCCTTTTATCTTTATTTTTTTCGTTCTTTTATTCATCGAGTGAATTATAAATTTCGTCATCAAGCTTTTTGCGAACTTCGGGTTTCGGTCCCTAACTTCTCAAAACTAAAGAGACACCACTAACTTTGTCGTTTTTATTTCGCTTCCGGTCATTCCGGCAATCTGCACCGTTAAGTGCATTGACGGTTGAAATTTTAAGGGTAAAATTTTCCGATTCTCAATAAGTATAGAGGGAGTTGCAAATTTTGTCACCACGCTCTTGTCAATTGAAAAAACCGAATAGGAGGTTGAGAGAGTCGCAAGACAGAAGTACGAAAATAACCTTACACAAACTTGTCCGTTAGAGTATTAACGGTGCAATTTGACGATGTGAACAAAAGTTAGTGACTTTTTTTGCTTTTTCGAAAGCTAGTGACAAAAAATCGCCACTCCACGAGGTGCGGAAATTCGAACAGCCATAACTTTGCGTACCGGAAGGGTTTTGGGGCCCGGGACCAGGCTTTGGAATCGCGTGGAGGAGCTCTACGGCGTCCCAACCGGGGAACCCGGTTGGGGCCCTCGGCGAGGCCAGATTCGATCGTTTTCGCCCCGTTTATCACTTTTCTTATTTCGCTACAAGTAGGCTATGCGCGGGGTAGCACACGGGTACGATCATACCAGCACTAATGCACCGGATCCCATCAGAACTCCGAAGTTAAGCGTGCTTAGGCGAGAGTAGTACTAAGATGGGTGACCCCTTGGGAAGTCCTCGTGTTGTACCCCCTTCCCCTTTTATCTTTATTTTTTTCGTTCTTTTATTCATCGAGTGAATTATAAATTTCGTCATCAAGCTTTTTGCGAACTTCGGCTTTCGGTCACTAACTTCTCAAAACTAAAGAGACACCACTAACTTTGTCGTTTTTATTTCGCTTCCGGTCATTCCGGCAATCTGCACCGTTAAGTGCATTGACGGTTGAAATTTTAAGGGTAAAATTTTCCGATTCTCAATAAGTATAGAGGGAGTTGCAAATTTTGTCACCACGCTCTTGTCAATTGAAAAAACCGAATAGGAGGTTGAGAGAGTCGCAAGACAGAAGTACGAAAATAACCTTACACAAACTTGTCCGTTAGAGTATTAACGGTGCAATTTGACGATGTGAACAAAAAGTTAGTGACTTTTTTTGCTTTTTCGAAAGCTAGTGACAAAAAATCGCCACTCCACGAGGTGCGGAAATTCGAACGGCCATAACTTTGCGTACCGGAAGGGTTTTGGGGCCCGGGACCAGGCTTTGGAACCGCGTGGAGGAGCTCTACGGCGTCCCAACCGGGGAACCCGGTTGGGACCCTCGGCGAGGCCAGATTCGATCGTTTTCGCCCCGTTTATCACTTTTCTTATTTCGCTACAAGTAGGCTATGCGCGGGGTAGCACACGGGTACGATCATACCCGCACTAATGCACCGGATCCCATCAGAACTCCGAAGTTAAGCATGCTTGGGCGAGAGTAGTACTAAGATGGGTGACCCCTTGGGAAGTCCTCGTGTTGTACCCCCTTCCCTTTTTATCTTTATTTTTTTCGTTCTTTTATTCATCGAGTGAATTATAAATTTCGTCATCAAGCTTTTTGCGAACTTCGGGTTTCGGTCCCTAACTTCTCAAAACTAAAGAGACACCACTAACTTTGTCGTTTTTATTTCGCTTCCGGTCATTCCGGCAATCTGCACCGTTAAGTGCATTGACGGTTGAAATTTTAAGGGTAAAATTTTCCGATTCTCAATAAGTATAGAGGGAGTTGCAAATTTTGTCACCACGCTCTTGTCAATTGAAAAAACCGAATAGGAGGTTGAGAGAGTCGCAAGACAGAAGTACGAAAATAACCTTACACAAACTTGTCCGTTAGAGTATTAACGGTGCAATTTGACGATGTGAACAAAAGTTAGTGACTTTTTTTGCTTTTTCGAAAGCTAGTGACAAAAAATCGCCACTCCACGAGGTGCGGAAATTCGAACAGCCATAACTTTAAGTACCGGAAGGGTTTTGGGGCCCGGGACCAGGCTTTGGAATCGCGTGGAGGAGCTCTACGGCGTCCCAACCGGGGAACCCGGTTGGGGCCCTCGGCGAGGCCAGATTCGATCGTTTTCGCCCCGTTTATCACTTTTCTTATTTCGCTACAAGTAGGCTATGCGCGAGGTAGCATACGGGTACGATCATACCAGCACTAATGCACCGGATCCCATCAGAACTCCGAAGTTAAGCGTGCTTGGGCGAGAGTAGTACTAAGATGGGTGACCCCTTGGGAAGTCCTCGTGTTGTACCCCCTTCCCCTTTTATCTTTATTTTTATCGTTCTTTTATTCATCGAGTGAATTATAAATTTCGTCATCAAGCTTTTTGCGAACTTCGGGTTTCGGTCCCTAACTTCTCAAAACTAAAGAGACACCACTAACTTTGTCGTTTTTATTTCGCTTCCGGTCATTCCGGCAATCTGCACCGTTAAGTGCATTGACGGTTGAAATTTTAAGGGTAAAATTTTCCGATTCTCAATAAGTATAGAGGGAGTTGCAAATTTTGTCACCACGCTCTTGCCAATTTACAAAACCGAATAGGAGGTTGAGAGAGACGCAAGACAGAAGTACGAAAATAACCTTACACAAACTTGTCCGTTAGAGTATTAACGGTGCAATTTGACAATGTGAACAAAAGTTAGTGACTTTTTTTGCTTTTTCGAAAGCAAGTGACAAAAAATCGCCACTCCACGAGGTGCGGAAATTCGAACGGCCATAACTTTGCGTACCGGAAGGGTTTTGGGGCCCGAGACCAGGCTTTGGAACCGCGTGAAGGAGCTCTACGGCGTCCCAACCCGAAGTTAAGCGTGCTTGGGCGAGAGTAGTACTAAGATGGGTGACCCCTTGGGAAGTCCTCGTGTTGTACCCCCTTCCCCTTTTATCTTTATTTTTATCGTTCTTTTATTCATCGAGTGAATTATAAATTTCGTCATCAAGCTTTTTGCGAACTTCGGGTTTCGGTCCCTAACTTCTCAAAACTAAAGAGACACCACTAACTTTGTCGTTTTTATTTCGCTTCCGGTCATTCCGGCAATCTGCACCGTTAAGTGCATTGACGGTTGAAATTTTAAGGGTAAAATTTTCCGATTCTCAATAAGTATAGAGGGAGTTGCAAATTTTGTCACCACGCTCTTGTCAATTGAAAAAACCGAATAGGAGGTTGAGAGAGTCGCAAGACAGAAGTACGAAAATAACCTTACACAAACTTGTCCGTTAGAGTATTAACGGTGCAATTTGACGATGTGAACAAAAGTTAGTGACTTTTTTTGCTTTTTCGAAAGCTAGTGACAAAAAATCGCCACTCCACGAGGTGCGGAAATTCGAACAGCCATAACTTTGCGTACCGGAAGGGTTTTGGGGCCCGGGACCAGGCTTTGGAATCGCGTGGAGGAGCTCTACGGCGTCCCAACCCGAAGTTAAGCGTGCTTGGGCGAGAGTAGTACTAAGATGGGTGACCCCTTGGGAAGTCCTCGTGTTGTACCCCCTTCCCCTTTTATCTTTATTTTTATCGTTCTTTTATTCATCGAGTGAATTATAAATTTCGTCATCAAGCTTTTTGCGAACTTCGGGTTTCGGTCCCTAACTTCTCAAAACTAAAGAGACACCACTAACTTTGTCGTTTTTATTTCGCTTCCGGTCATTCCGGCAATCTGCACCGTTAAGTGCATTGACGGTTGAAATTTTAAGGGTAAAATTTTCCGATTCTCAATAAGTATAGAGGGAGTTGCAAATTTTGTCACCACGCTCTTGCCAATTTACAAAACCGAATAGGAGGTTGAGAGAGACGCAAGACAGAAGTACGAAAATAACCTTACACAAACTTGTCCGTTAGAGTATTAACGGTGCAATTTGACAATGTGAACAAAAGTTAGTGACTTTTTTTGCTTTTTCGAAAGCAAGTGACAAAAAATCGCCACTCCACGAGGTGCGGAAATTCGAACGGCCATAACTTTGCGTACCGGAAGGGTTTTGGGGCCCGAGACCAGGCTTTGGAACCGCGTGAAGGAGCTCTACGGCGTCCCAACCCGAAGTTAAGCGTGCTTGGGCGAGAGTAGTACTAAGATGGGTGACCCCTTGGGAAGTCCTCGTGTTGTACCCCCTTCCCCTTTTATCTTTATTTTTATCGTTCTTTTATTCATCGAGTGAATTATAAATTTCGTCATCAAGCTTTTTGCGAACTTCGGGTTTCGGTCCCTAACTTCTCAAAACTAAAGAGACACCACTAACTTTGTCGTTTTTATTTCGCTTCCGGTCATTCCGGCAATCTGCACCGTTAAGTGCATTGACGGTTGAAATTTTAAGGGTAAAATTTTCCGATTCTCAATAAGTATAGAGGGAGTTGCAAATTTTGTCACCACGCTCTTGTCAATTGAAAAAACCGAATAGGAGGTTGAGAGAGTCGCAAGACAGAAGTACGAAAATAACCTTACACAAACTTGTCCGTTAGAGTATTAACGGTGCAATTTGACGATGTGAACAAAAGTTAGTGACTTTTTTTGCTTTTTCGAAAGCTAGTGACAAAAAATCGCCACTCCACGAGGTGCGGAAATTCGAACAGCCATAACTTTGCGTACCGGAAGGGTTTTGGGGCCCGGGACCAGGCTTTGGAATCGCGTGGAGGAGCTCTACGGCGTCCCAACCCGAAGTTAAGCGTGCTTGGGCGAGAGTAGTACTAAGATGGGTGACCCCTTGGGAAGTCCTCGTGTTGTACCCCCTTCCCCTTTTATCTTTATTTTTATCGTTCTTTTATTCATCGAGTGAATTATAAATTTCGTCATCAAGCTTTTTGCGAACTTCGGGTTTCGGTCCCTAACTTCTCAAAACTAAAGAGACACCACTAACTTTGTCGTTTTTATTTCGCTTCCGGTCATTCCGGCAATCTGCACCGTTAAGTGCATTGACGGTTGAAATTTTAAGGGTAAAATTTTCCGATTCTCAATAAGTATAGAGGGAGTTGCAAATTTTGTCACCACGCTCTTGCCAATTTACAAAACCGAATAGGAGGTTGAGAGAGACGCAAGACAGAAGTACGAAAATAACCTTACACAAACTTGTCCGTTAGAGTATTAACGGTGCAATTTGACAATGTGAACAAAAGTTAGTGACTTTTTTTGCTTTTTCGAAAGCAAGTGACAAAAAATCGCCACTCCACGAGGTGCGGAAATTCGAACGGCCATAACTTTGCGTACCGGAAGGGTTTTGGGGCCCGAGACCAGGCTTTGGAACCGCGTGAAGGAGCTCTACGACGTCCCAACCCGAAGTTAAGCGTGCTTGGGCGAGAGTAGTACTAAGATGGGTGACCCCTTGGGAAGTCCTCGTGTTGTACCCCCTGCCCCTTTTATCTTTATTTTTATCGTTCTTTTATTCATCGAGTGAATTATAAATTTCGTCATCAAGCTTTTTGCGAACTTCGGGTTTCGGTCCCTAACTTCTCAAAACTAAAGAGACACCACTAACTTTGTCGTTTTTATTTCGCTTCCGGTCATTCCGGCAATCTGCACCGTTAAGTGCATTGACGGTTGAAATTTTAAGGGTAAAATTTTCCGATTCTCAATAAGTATAGAGGGAGTTGCAAATTTTGTCACCACGCTCTTGTCAATTGAAAAAACCGAATAGGAGGTTGAGAGAGTCGCAAGACCGAAGTACGAAAATAACCTTACACAAACTTGTCCGTTAGAGTATTAACGGTGCAATTTGACGATGTGAACAAAAGTTAGTGACTTTTTTTGCTTTTTCGAAAGCTAGTGACAAAAAATCGCCACTCCACGAGGTGCGGAAATTCGAACAGCCATAACTTTGCGTACCGGAAGGGTTTTGGGGCCCGGGACCAGGCTTTGGAATCGCGTGGAGGAGCTCTACGGCGTCCCAACCCGAAGTTAAGCGTGCTTGGGCGAGAGTAGTACTAAGATGGGTGACCCCTTGGGAAGTCCTCGTGTTGTACCCCCTTCCCCTTTTATCTTTATTTTTATCGTTCTTTTATTCATCGAGTGAATTATAAATTTCGTCATCAAGCTTTTTGCGAACTTCGGGTTTCGGTCCCTAACTTCTCAAAACTAAAGAGACACCACTAACTTTGTCGTTTTTATTTCGCTTCCGGTCATTCCGGCAATCTGCACCGTTAAGTGCATTGACGGTTGAAATTTTAAGGGTAAAATTTTCCGATTCTCAATAAGTATAGAGGGAGTTGCAAATTTTGTCACCACGCTCTTGCCAATTTACAAAACCGAATAGGAGGTTGAGAGAGACGCAAGACAGAAGTACGAAAATAACCTTACACAAACTTGTCCGTTAGAGTATTAACGGTGCAATTTGACAATGTGAACAAAAGTTAGTGACTTTTTTTGCTTTTTCGAAAGCAAGTGACAAAAAATCGCCACTCCACGAGGTGCGGAAATTCGAACGGCCATAACTTTGCGTACCGGAAGGGTTTTGGGGCCCGAGACCAGGCTTTGGAACCGCGTGAAGGAGCTCAACGGCGTCCCAACCCGAAGTTAAGCGTGCTTGGGCGAGAGTAGTACTAAGATGGGTGACCCCTTGGGAAGTCCTCGTGTTGTACCCCCTTCCCCTTTTATCTTTATTTTTATCGTTCTTTTATTCATCGAGTGAATTATAAATTTCGTCATCAAGCTTTTTGCGAACTTCGGGTTTCGGTCCCTAACTTCTCAAAACTAAAGAGACACCACTAACTTTGTCGTTTTTATTTCGCTTCCGGTCATTCCGGCAATCTGCACCGTTAAGTGCATTGACGGTTGAAATTTTAAGGGTAAAATTTTCCGATTCTCAATAAGTATAGAGGGAGTTGCAAATTTTGTCACCACGCTCTTGTCAATTGAAAAAACCGAATAGGAGGTTGAGAGAGTCGCAAGACAGAAGTACGAAAATAACCTTACACAAACTTGTCCGTTAGAGTATTAACGGTGCAATTTGACGATGTGAACAAAAGTTAGTGACTTTTTTTGCTTTTTCGAAAGCTAGTGACAAAAAATCGCCACTCCACGAGGTGCGGAAATTCGAACAGCCATAACTTTGCGTACCGGAAGGGTTTTGGGGCCCGGGACCAGGCTTTGGAATCGCGTGGAGGAGCTCTACGGCGTCCCAACCCGAAGTTAAGCGTGCTTGGGCGAGAGTAGTACTAAGATGGGTGACCCCTTGGGAAGTCCTCGTGTTGTACCCCCTTCCCCTTTTATCTTTATTTTTTTCGTTCTTTTATTCATCGAGTGAATTATAAATTTCGTCATCAAGCTTTTTGCGAACTTCGGGTTTCGGTCCCTAACTTCTCAAAACTAAAGAGACACCACTAACTTTGTCGTTTTTATTTCGCTTCCGGTCATTCCGGCAATCTGCACCGTTAAGTGCATTGACGGTTGAAATTTTAAGGGTAAAATTTTCCGATTCTCAATAAGTATAGAGGGAGTTGCAAATTTTGTCACCACGCTCTTGTCAATTGAAAAAACCGAATAGGAGGTTGAGAGAGTCGCAAGACAGAAGTACGAAAATAACCTTACACAAACTTGTCCGTTAGAGTATTAACGGTGCAATTTGACGATGTGAACAAAAGTTAGTGACTTTTTTTGCTTTTTCGAAAGCTAGTGACAAAAAATCGCCACTCCACGAGGTGCGGAAATTCGAACGGCCATAACTTTGCGTACCGGAAGGGTTTTGGGGCCCGGGACCAGGCTTTGGAACCGCGTGGAGGAGCTCTACGGCGTCCCAACCGGGGAACCCGGTTGGGGCCCTCGGCGAGGCCAGATTCGATCGTTTTCGCCCCGTTTATCACTTTTCTTATTTCGCTACAAGTAGGCTATGCGCGGGGTAGCACACGGGTACGATCATACCAGCACTAATGCACCGGATCCCATCAGAACTCCGAAGTTAAGCGTGCTTGGGCGAGAGTAGTACTAAGATGGGTGACCCCTTGGGAAGTCCTCGTGTTGTACCCCCTTCCCCTTTTATCTTTATTTTTTTCGTTCTTTTATTCATCGAGTGAATTATAAATTTCGTCATCAAGCTTTTTGCGAACTTCGGGTTTCGGTCACTAACTTCTCAAAACTAAAGAGACACCACTAACTTTGTCGTTTTTATTTCGCTTCCGGTCATTCCGGCAATCTGCACCGTTAAGTGCATTGACGGTTGAAATTTTAAGGGTAAAATTTTCCGATTCTCAATAAGTATAGAGGGAGTTGCAAATTTTGTCACCACGCTCTTGTCAATTGAAAAAACCGAATAGGAGGTTGAGAGAGTCGCAAGACAGAAGTACGAAAATAACCTTACACAAACTTGTCCGTTAGAGTATTAACGGTGCAATTTGACGATGTGAACAAAAAGTTAGTGACTTTTTTTGCTTTTTCGAAAGCTAGTGACAAAAAATCGCCACTCCACGAGGTGCGGAAATTCGAACGGCCATAACTTTGCGTACCGGAAGGGTTTTGGGGCCCGGGACCAGGCTTTGGAACCGCGTGGAGGAGCTCTACGGCTTCCCAACCGGGGAACCCGGTTGGGGCCCTCGGCGAGGCCAGATTCGATCGTTTTCGCCCCGTTTATCACTTTTCTTATTTCGCTACAAGTAGGCTATGCGCGGGGTAGCACACGGGTACGATCATACCAGCACTAATGCACCGGATCCCATCAGAACTCCGAAGTTAAGCGTGCTTGGGCGAGAGTAGTACTAAGATGGGTGACCCCTTGGGAAGTCCTCGTGTTGTACCCCCTTCCCCTTTTATCTTTATTTTTTTCGTTCTTTTATTCATCGAGTGAATTATAAATTTCGTCATCAAGCTTTTTGCGAACTTCGGGTTTCGGTCCCTAACTTCTCAAAACTAAAGAGACACCACTAACTTTGTCGTTTTTATTTCGCTTCCGGTCATTCCGGCAATCTGCACCGTTAAGTGCATTGACGGTTGAAATTTTAAGGGTAAAATTTTCCGATTCTCAATAAGTATAGAGGGAGTTGCAAATTTTGTCACCACGCTCTTGTCAATTGAAAAAACCGAATAGGAGGTTGAGAGAGTCGCAAGACAGAAGTACGAAAATAACCTTACACAAACTTGTCCGTTAGAGTATTAACGGTGCAATTTGACGATGTGAACAAAAGTTAGTGACTTTTTTTGCTTTTTCGAAAGCTAGTGACAAAAAATCGCCACTCCACGAGGTGCGGAAATTCGAACAGCCATAACTTTGCGTACCGGAAGGGTTTTGGGGCCCGGGACCAGGCTTTGGAATCGCGTGGAGGAGCTCTACGGCGTCCCAACCTGAAGTTAAGCGTGCTTGGGCGAGAGTAGTACTAAGATGGGTGACCCCTTGGGAAGTCCTCGTGTTGTACCCCCTTCCCCTTTTATCTTTATTTTTATCGTTCTTTTATTCATCGAGTGAATTATAAATTTCGTCATCAAGCTTTTTGCGAACTTCGGGTTTCGGTCCCTAACTTCTCAAAACTAAAGAGACACCACTAACTTTGTCGTTTTTATTTCGCTTCCGGTCATTCCGGCAATCTGCACCGTTAAGTGCATTGACGGTTGAAATTTTAAGGGTAAAATTTTCCGATTCTCAATAAGTATAGAGGGAGTTGCAAATTTTGTCACCACGCTCTTGCCAATTTACAAAACCGAATAGGAGGTTGAGAGAGACGCAAGACAGAAGTACGAAAATAACCTTACACAAACTTGTCCGTTAGAGTATTAACGGTGCAATTTGACAATGTGAACAAAAGTTAGTGACTTTTTTTGCTTTTTCGAAAGCAAGTGACAAAAAATCGCCACTCCACGAGGTGCGGAAATTCGAACGGCCATAACTTTGCGTACCGGAAGGGTTTTGGGGCCCGAGACCAGGCTTTGGAACCGCGTGAAGGAGCTCTACGGCGTCCCAACCCGAAGTTAAGCGTGCTTGGGCGAGAGTAGTACTAAGATGGGTGACCCCTTGGGAAGTCCTCGTGTTGTACCCCCTTCCCCTTTTATCTTTATTTTTATCGTTCTTTTATTCATCGAGTGAATTATAAATTTCGTCATCAAGCTTTTTGCGAACTTCGGGTTTCGGTCCCTAACTTCTCAAAACTAAAGAGACACCACTAACTTTGTCGTTTTTATTTCGCTTCCGGTCATTCCGGCAATCTGCACCGTTAAGTGCATTGACGGTTGAAATTTTAAGGGTAAAATTTTCCGATTCTCAATAAGTATAGAGGGAGTTGCAAATTTTGTCACCACGCTCTTGTCAATTGAAAAAACCGAATAGGAGGTTGAGAGAGTCGCAAGACAGAAGTACGAAAATAACCTTACACAAACTTGTCCGTTAGAGTATTAACGGTGCAATTTGACGATGTGAACAAAAGTTAGTGACTTTTTTTGCTTTTTCGAAAGCTAGTGACAAAAAATCGCCACTCCACGAGGTGCGGAAATTCGAACAGCCATAACTTTGCGTACCGGAAGGGTTTTGGGGCCCGGGACCAGGCTTTGGAATCGCGTGGAGGAGCTCTACGGCGTCCCAACCCGAAGTTAAGCGTGCTTGGGCGAGAGTAGTACTAAGATGGGTGACCCCTTGGGAAGTCCTCGTGTTGTACCCCCTTCCCCTTTTATCTTTATTTTTTTCGTTCTTTTATTCATCGATTGAATTATAAATTTCGTCATCAAGCTTTTTGCGAACTTCGGGTTTCGGTCCCTAACTTCTCAAAACTAAAGAGACACCACTAACTTTGTCGTTTTTATTTCGCTTCCGGTCATTCCGGCAATCTGCACCGTTAAGTGCATTGACGGTTGAAATTTTAAGGGTAAAATTTTCCGATTCTCAATAAGTATAGAGGGAGTTGCAAATTTTGTCACCACGCTCTTGTCAATTGAAAAAACCGAATAGGAGGTTGAGAGAGTCGCAAGACAGAAGTACGAAAATAACCTTACACAAACTTGTCCGTTAGAGTATTAACGGTGCAATTTGACGATGTGAACAAAAAGTTAGTGACTTTTTTTGCATTTTCGAAAGCTAGTGACAAAAAATCGCCACTCCACGAGGTGCGGAAATTCGAACGGCCATAACTTTGCGTACCGGAAGGGTTTTGGGGCCCGGGACCAGGCTTTGGAACCGCGTGGAGGAGCTCTACGGCGTCCCAACCGGGGAACCCGGTTGGGGCCCTCGGCGAGGCCAAATTCGATCGTTTTCGCCCCGTTTATCACTTTTCTTATTTCGCTACAAGTAGGCTATGCGCGGGGTAGCACACGGGTACGATCATACCAGCACTAATGCACCGGATCCCATCAGAACTCCGAAGTTAAGCGTGCTTGGGCGAGAGTAGTACTAAGATGGGTGACCCCTTGGGAAGTCCTCGTGTTGTACCCCCTTCCCCTTTTATCTTTATTTTTTTCGTTCTTTTATTCATCGAGTGAATTATAAATTTCGTCATCAAGCTTTTTGCGAACTTCGGGTTTCGGTCCCTAACTTCTCAAAACTAAAGAGACACCACTAACTTTGTCGTTTTTATTTCGCTTCCGGTCATTCCGGCAATCTGCACCGTTAAGTGCATTGACGGTTGAAATTTTAAGGGTAAAATTTTCCGATTCTCAATAAGTATAGAGGGAGTTGCAAATTTTGTCACCACGCTCTTGTCAATTGAAAAAACCGAATAGGAGGTTGAGAGAGTCGCAAGACAGAAGTACGAAAATAACCTTACACAAACTTGTCCGTTAGAGTATTAACGGTGCAATTTGACGATGTGAACAAAAAGTTAGTGACGTTTTTTGCTTTTTCGAAAGCTAGTGACAAAAAATCGCCACTCCACGAGGTGCGGAAATTCGAACGGCCATAACTTTGCGTACCGGAAGGGTTTTGGGGCCCGGGACCAGGCTTTGGAACCGCGTGGAGGAGCTCTACGGCGTCCCAACCGGGGAACCCGGTTGGGGCCCTCGGCGAGGCCAGATTCGATCGTTTTCGCCCCGTTTATCACTTTTCTTATTTCGCTACAAGTAGGCTATGCGCGGGGTAGCACACGGGTACGATCATACCAGCACTAATGCACCGGATCCCATCAGAACTCCGAAGTTAAGCGTGCTTGGGCGAGAGTAGTACTAAGATGGGTGACCCCTTGGGAAGTCCTCGTGTTGTACCCCCTTCCCCTTTTATCTTTATTTTTTTCGTTCTTTTATTCATCGAGTGAATTATAAATTTCGTCATCAAGCTTTTTGCGAACTTCGGGTTTCGGTCCCTAACTTCTCAAAACTAAAGAGACACCACTAACTTTGTCGTTTTTATTTCGCTTCCGGTCATTCCGGCAATCTGCACCGTTAAGTGCATTGACGGTTGAAATTTTAAGGGTAAAATTTTCCGATTCTCAATAAGTATAGAGGGAGTTGCAAATTTTGTCACCACGCTCTTGTCAATTGAAAAAACCGAATAGGAGGTTGAGAGAGTCGCAAGACAGAAGTACGAAAATAACCTTACACAAACTTGTCCGTTAGAGTATTAACGGTGCAATTTGACGATGTGAACAAAAAGTTAGTGACGTTTTTTGCTTTTTCGAAAGCTAGTGACAAAAAATCGCCACTCCACGAGGTGCGGAAATTCGAACGGCCATAACTTTGCGTACCGGAAGGGTTTTGGGGCCCGGGACCAGGCTTTGGAACCGCGTGGAGGAGCTCTACGGCGTCCCAACCGGGGAACCCGGTTGGGGCCCTCGGCGAGGCCAGATTCGATCGTTTTCGCCCCGTTTATCACTTTTCTTATTTCGCTACAAGTAGGCTATGCGCGGGGTAGCACACGGGTACGATCATACCAGCACTAATGCACCGGATCCCATCAGAACTCCGAAGTTAAGCGTGCTTGGGCGAGAGTAGTACTAAGATGGGTGACCCCTTGGGAAGTCCTCGTGTTGTACCCCCTTCCCCTTTTATCTTTATTTTTTTCGTTCTTTTATTCATCGAGTGAATTATAAATTTCGTCATCAAGCTTTTTGCGAACTTCGGGTTTCGGTCACTAACTTCTCAAAACTAAAGAGACACCACTAACTTTGTCGTTTTTATTTCGCTTCCGGTCATTCCGGCAATCTGCACCGTTAAGTGCATTGACGGTTGAAATTTTAAGGGTAAAATTTTCCGATTCTCAATAAGTATAGAGGGAGTTGCAAATTTTGTCACCACGCTCTTGTCAATTGAAAAAACCGAATAGGAGGTTGAGAGAGTCGAAAGACAGAAGTACGAAAATAACCTTACACAAACTTGTCCGTTAGAGTATTAACGGTGCAATTTGACGATGTGAACAAAAAGTTAGTGACTTTTTTTGCTTTTTCGAAAGCTAGTGACAAAAAATCGCCACTCCACGAGGTGCGGAAATTCGAACGGCCATAACTTTGCGTACCGGAAGGGTTTTGGGGCCCGGGACCAGGCTTTGGAACCGCGTGGAGGAGCTCTACGGCGTCCCAACCGGGGAACCCGGTTGGGGCCCTCGGCGAGGCCAGATTCGATCGTTTTCGCCCCGTTTATCACTTTTCTTATTTCGCTACAAGTAGGCTATGCGCGGGGTAGCACACGGGTACGATCATACCAGCACTAATGCACCGGATCCCATCAGAACTCCGAAGTTAAGCGTGCTTGGGCGAGAGTAGTACTAAGATGGGTGACCCCTTGGGAAGTCCTCGTGTTGTACCCCCTTCCCCTTTTATCTTTATTTTTTTCGTTCTTTTATTCATCGAGTGAATTATAAATTTCGTCATCAAGCTTTTTGCGAACTTCGGGTTTCGGTCCCTAACTTCTCAAAACTAAAGAGACACCACTAACTTTGTCGTTTTTATTTCGCTTCCGGTCATTCCGGCAATCTGCACCGTTAAGTGCATTGACGGTTGAAATTTTAAGGGTAAAATTTTCTGATTCTCAATAAGTATAGAGGGAGTTGCAAATTTTGTCACCACGCTCTTGTCAATTGAAAAAACCGAATAGGAGGTTGAGAGAGTCGCAAGACAGAAGTACGAAAATAACCTTACACAAACTTGTCCGTTAGAGTATTAACGGTGCAATTTGACGATGTGAACAAAAAGTTAGTGACGTTTTTTGCTTTTTCGAAAGCTAGTGACAAAAAATCGCCACTCCACGAGGTGCGGAAATTCGAACGGCCATAACTTTGCGTACCGGAAGGGTTTTGGGGCCCGGGACCAGGCTTTAGAACCGCGTGGAGGAGCTCTACGGCGTCCCAACCGGGGAACCCGGTTGGGGCCCTCGGCGAGGCCAGATTCGATCGTTTTCGCCCCGTTTATCACTTTTCTTATTTCGCTACAAGTAGGCTATGCGCGGGGTAGCACACGGGTACGATCATACCAGCACTAATGCACCGGATCCCATCAGAACTCCGAAGTTAAGCGTGCTTGGGCGAGAGTAGTACTAAGATGGGTGACCCCTTGGGAAGTCCTCGTGTTGTACCCCCTTCCCTTTTATCTTTATTTTTTTCGTTCTTTTATTCATCGAGTGAATTATAAATTTCGTCATCAAGCTTTTTGCGAACTTCGGGTTTCGGTCACTAACTTCTCAAAACTAAAGAGACACCACTAACTTTGTCGTTTTTATTTCGCTTCCGGTCATTCCGGCAATCTGCACCGTTAAGTGCATTGACGGTTGAAATTTTAAGGGTAAAATTTTCCGATTCTCAATAAGTATAGAGGGAGTTGCAAATTTTGTCACCACGCTCTTGTCAATTGAAAAAACCGAATAGGAGGTTGAGAGAGTCGCAAGACAGAAGTACGAAAATAACCTTACACAAACTTGTCCGTTAGAGTATTAACGGTGCAATTTGACGATGTGAACAAAAAGTTAGTGACTTTTTTTGCTTTTTCGAAAGCTAGTGACAAAAAATCGCCACTCCACGAGGTGCGGAAATTCGAACGGCCATAACTTTGCGTACCGGAAGGGTTTTGGGGCCCGGGACCAGGCTTTGGAACCGCGTGGAGGAGCTCTACGGCGTCCCAACCGGGGAACCCGGTTGGGGCCCTCGGCGAGGCCAGATTCGATCGTTTTCGCCCCGTTTATCACTTTTCTTATTTCGCTACAAGTAGGCTATGCGCGGGGTAGCACACGGGTACGATCATACCAGCACTAATGCACCGGATCCCATCAGAACTCCGAAGTTAAGCGTGCTTGTGCGAGAGTAGTACTAAGATGGGTGACCCCTTGGGAAGTCCTCGTGTTGTACCCCCTTCCCCTTTTATCTTTATTTTTTTCGTTCTTTTATTCATCGAGTGAATTATAAATTTCGTCATCAAGCTTTTTGCGAACTTCGGGTTTCGGTCCCTAACTTCTCAAAACTAAAGAGACACCACTAACTTTGTCGTTTTTATTTCGCTTCCGGTTATTCCGGCAATCTGCACCGTTAAGTGCATTGACGGTTGAAATTTTAAGGGTAAAATTTTCCGATTCTAAATAAGTATAGAGGGAGTTGCAAATTTTGTCACCACGCTCTTGTCAATTGAAAAAACCGAATAGGAGGTTGAGAGAGTCGCAAGACAGAAGTACGAAAATAACCTTACACAAACTTGTCCGTTAGAGTATTAACGGTGCAATTTGACGATGTGAACAAAAAGTTAGTGACGTTTTTTGCTTTTTCGAAAGCTAGTGACAAAAAATCGCCACTCCACGAGGTGCGGAAATTCGAACGGCCATAACTTTGCGTACCGGAAGGGTTTTGGGGCCCGGGACCAGGCTTTGGAACCGCGTGGAGGAGCTCTACGGCGTCCCAACCGGGGAACCCGGTTGGGGCCCTCGGCGAGGCCAGATTCGATCGTTTTCGCCCCGTTTATCACTTTTCTTATTTCGCTACAAGTAGGCTATGCGCGGGGTAGCACACGGGTACGATCATACCAGCACTAATGCACCGGATCCCATCAGAACTCCGAAGTTAAGCGTGCTTGGGCGAGAGTAGTACTAAGATGGGTGACCCCTTGGGAAGTCCTCGTGTTGTACCCCCTTCCCTTTTATCTTTATTTTTTTCGTTCTTTTATTCATCGAGTGAATTATAAATTTCGTCATCAAGCTTTTTGCGAACTTCGGGTTTCGGTCACTAACTTCTCAAAACTAAAGAGACACCACTAACTTTGTCGTTTTTATTTCGCTTCCGGTCATTCCGGCAATCTGCACCGTTAAGTGCATTGACGGTTGAAATTTTAAGGGTAAAATTTTCCGATTCTCAATAAGTATAGAGGGAGTTGCAAATTTTGTCACCACGCTCTTGTCAATTGAAAAAACCGAATAGGAGGTTGAGAGAGTCGCAAGACAGAAGTACGAAAATAACCTTACACAAACTTGTCCGTTAGAGTATTAACGGTGCAATTTGACGATGTGAACAAAAAGTTAGTGACGTTTTTTGCTTTTTCGAAAGCTAGTGACAAAAAATCGCCACTCCACGAGGTGCGGAAATTCGAACGGCCAAAACTTTGCGTACCGGAAGGGTTTTGGGGCCCGGGACCAGGCTTTGGAACCGCGTGGAGGAGCTCTACGGCGTCCCAACCGGGGAACCCGGTTGGGGCCCTCGGCGAGGCCAGATTCGATCGTTTTCGCCCCGTTTATCACTTTTCTTATTTCGCTACAAGTAGGCTATGCGCGGGGTAGCACACGGGTACGATCATACCAGCACTAATGCACCGGATCCCATCAGAACTCCGAAGTTAAGCGTGCTTGGGCGAGAGTAGTACTAAGATGGGTGACCCCTTGGGAAGTCCTCGTGTTGTACCCCCTTCCCCTTTTATCTTTATTTTTTTCGTTCTTTTATTCATCGAGTGAATTATAAATTTCGTCATCAAGCTTTTTGCGAACTTCGGGTTTCGGTCCCTAACTTCTCAAAACTAAAGAGACACCACTAACTTTGTCGTTTTTATTTCGCTTCCGGTTATTCCGGCAATCTGCACCGTTAAGTGCATTGACGGTTGAAATTTTAAGGGTAAAATTTTCCGATTCTAAATAAGTATAGAGGGAGTTGCAAATTTTGTCACCACGCTCTTGTCAATTGAAAAAACCGAATAGGAGGTTGAGAGAGTCGCAAGACAGAAGTACGAAAATAACCTTACACAAACTTGTCCGTTAGAGTATTAACGGTGCAATTTGACGATGTGAACAAAAAGTTAGTGACGTTTTTTGCTTTTTCGAAAGCTAGTGACAAAAAATCGCCACTCCACGAGGTGCGGAAATTCGAACGGCCATAACTTTGCGTACCGGAAGGGTTTTGGGGCCCGGGACCAGGCTTTGGAACCGCGTGGAGGAGCTCTACGGCGTCCCAACCGGGGAACCCGGTTGGGGCCCTCGGCGAGGCCAGATTCGATCGTTTTCGCCCCGTTTATCACTTTTCTTATTTCGCTACAAGTAGGCTATGCGCGGGGTAGCACACGGGTACGATCATACCAGCACTAATGCACCGGATCCCATCAGAACTCCGAAGTTAAGCGTGCTTGGGCGAGAGTAGTACTAAGATGGGTGACCCCTTGGGAAGTCCTCGTGTTGTACCCCCTTCCCTTTTTATCTTTATTTTTTTCGTTCTTTTATTCATCGAGTGAATTATAAATTTCGTCATCAAGCTTTTTGCGAACTTCGGGTTTCGGTCCCTAACTTCTCAAAACTAAAGAGACACCACTAACTTTGTCGTTTTTATTTCGCTTCCGGTCATTCCGGCAATCTGCACCGTTAAGTGCATTGACGGTTGAAATTTTAAGGGTAAAATTTTCCGATTCTCAATAAGTATAGAGGGAGTTGCAAATTTTGTCACCACGCTCTTGTCAATTGAAAAAACCGAATAGGATGTTGAGAGAGTCGCAAGACAGAAGTACGAAAATAACCTTACACAAACTTGTCCGTTAGAGTATTAACGGTGCAATTTGACGATGTGAACAAAAAGTTAGTGACTTTTTTTGCTTTTTCGAAAGCTAGTGACAAAAAATCGCCACTCCACGAGGTGCGGAAATTCGAACGGCCATAACTTTGCGTACTGGAAGGGTTTTGGGGCCCGGGACCAGGCTTTTGAACCGCGTGGAGGAGCTCTACGGCGTCCCAACCGGGGAACCCGGTTGGGGCCCTCGGCGAGGCCAGATTCGATCGTTTTCGCCCCGTTTATCACTTTTCTTATTTCGCTACAAGTAGTCTATGCGCGGGGTAGCACACGGGTACGATCATACCAGCACTAATGCACCGGATCCCATCAGAACTCCGAAGTTAAGCGTGCTTGGGCGAGAGTAGTACTAAGATGGGTGACCCCTTGGGAAGTCCTCGTGTTGTACCCCCTTCCCCTTTTATCTTTATTTTTATCGTTCTTTTATTCATCGAGTGAATTATAAATTTCGTCATCAAGCTTTTTGCGAACTTCGGGTTTCGGTCCCTAACTTCTCAAAACTAAAGAGACACCACTAACTTTGTCGTTTTTATTTCGCTTCCGGTCATTCCGGCAATCTGCACCGTTAAGTGCATTGACGGTTGAAATTTTAAGGGTAAAATTTTCCGATTCTCAATAAGTATAGAGGGAGTTGCAAATTTTGTCACCACGCTCTTGTCAACTGAAAAAACCGAATAGGAGGTTGAGAGAGTCGCAAGACAGAAGTACGAAAATAACCTTACACAAACTTGTCCGTTAGAGTATTAACGGTGCAATTTGACGATGTGAACAAAAAGTTAGTGACTTTTTTTGCTTTTTCGAAAGCTAGTGACAAAAAATCGCCACTCCACGAGGTGCGGAAATTCGAACGGCCATAACTTTGCGTACCGGAAGGGTTTTGGGGCCTGGGACCAGGCTTTGGAACCGCGTGGAGGAGCTCTACGGCGTCCCAACCGGGGAACCCGGTTGGGGCCCTCGGCGAGGCCAGATTCGATCGTTTTCGCCCCGTTTATCACTTTTCTTATTTCGCTACAAGTAGTCTATGCGCGGGGTAGCACACGGGTACGATCATACCAGCACTAATGCACCGGATCCCATCAGAACTCCGAAGTTAAGCGTGCTTGGGCGAGAGTAGTACTAAGATGGGTGACCCCTTGGGAAGTCCTCGTGTTGTACCCCCTTCCCCTTTTATCTTTATTTTTATCGTTCTTTTATTCATCGAGTGAATTATAAATTTCGTCATCAAGCTTTTTGCGAACTTCGGGTTTCGGTCCCTAACTTCTCAAAACTAAAGAGACACCACTAACTTTGTCGTTTTTATTTCGCTTCCGGTCATTCCGGCAATCTGCACCGTTAAGTGCATTGACGGTTGAAATTTTAAGGGTAAAATTTTCCGATTCTCAATAGGTATAGAGGGAGTTGCAAATTTTGTCACCACGCTCTTGTCAATTGAAAAAACCGAAGAGGAGGTTGAGAGAGTCGCAAGACAGAAGTACGAAAATAACCTTACACAAACTTGTCCGTTAGAGTATTAACGGTGCAATTTGACGATGTGAACAAAAGTTAGTGACTTTTTTTGCTTTTTCGAAAGCTAGTGACAAAAAATCGCCACTCCACGAGGTGCGGAAATTCGAACAGCCATAACTTTGCGTACCGGAAGGGTTTTGGGGCCCGGGACCAGGCTTTGGAATCGCGTGGAGGAGCTCTACGGCGTCCCAACCAGGGAACCCGATTGGGGCCCTCGGCGAGGCCAGATTCGATCGTTTTCGCCCCGTTTATCACTTTTCTTATTTCGCTACAAGTAGGCTATGCGCGGGGTAGCACACGGGTACGATCATACCAGCACTAATGCACCGGATCCCATCAGAACTCTGAAGTTAAGCGTGCTTGGGCGAGAGTAGTACTAAGATGGGTGACCCCTTGGGAAGTCCTCGTGTTGTACCCCCTTCCCCTTTTATCTTTATTTTTATCGTTCTTTTATTCATCGAGTGAATTATAAATTTCGTCATCAAGCTTTTTGCGAACTTCGGGTTTCGGTCCCTAACTTCTCAAAACTAAAGAGACACCACTAACTTTGTCGTTTTTATTTCGCTTCCGGTCATTCCGGCAATCCGCACCGTTAAGTGCATTGACGGTTGAAATTTTAAGGGTAAAATTTTCCGATTCTCAATAAGTATAGAGGGAGTTGCAAATTTTGTCACCACGCTCTTGTCAATTGAAAAAACCGAATAGGAGGTTGAGAGAGTCGCAAGACAGAAGTACGAAAATAACCTTACACAAACTTGTCCGTTAGAGTATTAACGGTGCAATTTGACGATGTGAACAAAAAGTTAGTGACTTTTTTTGCTTTTTCGAAAGCTAGTGACAAAAAATCGCCACTCCACGAGGTGCGGAAATTCGAACGGCCATAACTTTGCGTACCGGAAGGGTTTTGGGGCCCGGGACCAGGCTTTGGAACCGCGTGGAGGAGCTCTACGGCGTCCCAACCGGGGAACCCGGTTGGGGCCCTCGGCGAGGCCAGATTCGATCGTTTTCGCCCCGTTTATCACTTTTCTTATTTCGCTACAAGTAGTCTATGCGCGGGGTAGCACACGGGTACGATCATACCAGCACTAATGCACCGGATCCCATCAGAACTCCGAAGTTAAGCGTGCTTGGGCGAGAGTAGTACTAAGATGGGTGACCCCTTGGGAAGTCCTCGTGTTGTACCCCCTTCCCCTTTTATCTTTATTTTTATCGTTCTTTTATTCATCGAGTGAATTATAAATTTCGTCATCAAGCTTTTTGCGAACTTCGGGTTTCGGTCCCTAACTTCTCAAAACTAAAGAGACACCACTAACTTTGTCGTTTTTATTTCGCTTCCGGTCATTCCGGCAATCTGCACCGTTAAGTGCATTGACGGTTGAAATTTTAAGAGTAAAATTTTCCGATTCTCAATAGGTATAGAGGGAGTTGCAAATTTTGTCACCACGCTCTTGTCAATTGAAAAAACCGAATAGGAGGTTGAGAGGGTCGCAAGACAGAAGTACGAAAATAACCTTACACAAACTTGTCCGTTAGAGTATTAACGGTGCAATTTGACGATGTGAACAAAAAGTTAGTGACTTTTTTTGCTTTTTCGAAAGCTAGTGACAAAAAATCGCCACTCCACGAGGTGCGGAAATTCGAACGGCCATAACTTTGCGTACCGGAAGGGTTTTGGGGCCCGGGACCAGGCTTTGGAACCGCGTGGAGGAGCTCTACGGCGTGCCAACCGGGGAACCCGGTTGGGGCCCTCGGCGAGGCCAGATTCGATCGTTTTCGCCCCGTTTATCACTTTTCTTATTTCGCTACAAGTAGTCTATGCGCGGGGTAGCACACGGGTACGATCATACCAGCACTAATGCACCGGATCCCATCAGAACTCCGAAGTTAAGCGTGCTTGGGCGAGAGTAGTACTAAGATGGGTGACCCCTTGGGAAGTCCTCGTGTTGTACCCCCTTCCCCTTTTATCTTTATTTTTATCGTTCTTTTATTCATCGAGTGAATTATAAATTTCGTCATCAAGCTTTTTGCGAACTTCGGGTTTCGGTCCCTAACTTCTCAAAACTAAAGAGACACCACTAACTTTGTCGTTTTTATTTCGCTTCCGGTCATTCCGGCAATCTGCACCGTTAAGTGCATTGACGGTTGAAATTTTAAGGGTAAAATTTTCCGATTCTCAATAGGTATAGAGGGAGTTGCAAATTTTGTCACCACGCTCTTGTCAATTGAAAAAACCGAATAGGAGGTTGAGAGGGTCGCAAGACAGAAGTACGAAAATAACCTTACACAAACTTGTCCGTTAGAGTATTAACGGTGCAATTTGACGATGTGAACAAAAAGTTAGTGACTTTTTTTGCTTTTTCGAAAGCTAGTGACAAAAAATCGCCACTCCACGAGGTGCGGAAATTCGAACGGCCATAACTTTGCGTACCGGAAGGGTTTTGGGGCCCGGGACCAGGCTTTGGAACCGCGTGGAGGAGCTCTACGGCGTCCCAACCGGGGAACCCGGTTGGGGCCCTCGGGGAGGCCAGATTCGATCGTTTTCGCCCCGTTTATCACTTTTCTTATTTCGCTACAAGTAGGCTATGCGCGGGGTAGCACACGGGTACGATCATACCAGCACTAATGCACCGGATCCCATCAGAACTCCGAAGTTAAGCGTGCTTGGGCGAGAGTAGTACTAAGATGGGTGACCCCTTGGGAAGTCCTCGTGTTGTACCCCCTTCCCCTTTTATCTTTATTTTTTTCGTTCTTTTATTCATCGAGTGAATTATAAATTTCGTCATCAAGCTTTTTGCAAACTTCGGGTTTCGGTCACTAACTTCTCAAAACTAAAGAGACACCACTAACTTTGTCGTTTTTATTTCGCTTCCGGTCATTCCGGCAATCTGCACCGTTAAGTGCATTGACGGTTGAAATTTTAAGGGTAAAATTTTCCGATTCTCAATAAGTATAGAGGGAGTTGCAAATTTTGTCACCACGCTCTTGTCAATTGAAAAAACCGAATAGGAGGTTGAGAGGGTCGCAAGACAGAAGTACGAAAATAACCTTACACAAACTTGTCCGTTAGAGTATTAACGGTGCAATTTGACGATGTGAACAAAAAGTTAGTGACTTTTTTTGCTTTTTCGAAAGCTAGTGACAAAAAATCGCCACTCCACGAGGTGCGGAAATTCGAACGGCCATAACTTTGCGTACCGGAAGGGTTTTGGGGCCCGGGACCAGGCTTTGGAACCGCGTGGAGGAGCTCTACGGCGTCCCAACCGGGGAACCCGGTTGGGGCCCTCGGCGAGGCCAGATTCGATCATTTTCGCCCCGTTTATCACTTTTCTTATTTCGCTACAAGTAGTCTATGCGCGGGGTAGCACACGGGTACGATCATACCAGCACTAATGCACCGGATCCCATCAGAACTCCGAAGTTAAGCGTGCTTGGGCGAGAGTAGTACTAAGATGGGTGACCCCTTGGGAAGTCCTCGTGTTGTACCCCCTTCCCCTTTTATCTTTATTTTTATCGTTCTTTTATTCATCGAGTGAATTATAAATTTCGTCATCAAGCTTTTTGCGAACTTCGGGTTTCGGTCCCTAACTTCTCAAAACTAAAGAGACACCACTAACTTTGTCGTTTTTATTTCGCTTCCGGTCATTCCGGCAATCTGCACCGTTAAGTGCATTGACGGTTGAAATTTTAAGGGTAAAATTTTCCGATTCTCAATAGGTATAGAGGGAGTTGCAAATTTTGTCACCACGCTCTTGTCAATTGAAAAAACCGAATAGGAGGTTGAGAGGGTCGCAAGACAGAAGTACGAAAATAACCTTACACAAACTTGTCCGTTAGAGTATTAACGGTGGAATTTGACGATGTGAACAAAAAGTTAGTGACTTTTTTTGCTTTTTCGAAAGCTAGTGACAAAAAATCGCCACTCCACGAGGTGCGGAAATTCGAACGGCCATAACTTTGCGTACCGGAAGGGTTTTGGGGCCCGGGACCAGGCTTTGGAACCGCGTGGAGGAGCTCTACGGCGTCCCAACCGGGGAACCCGGTTGGGGCCCTCGGCGAGGCCAGATTCGATCGTTTTCGCCCCGTTTATCACTTTTCTTATTTCGCTACAAGTAGGCTATGCGCGGGGTAGCACACGGGTACGATCATACCAGCACTAATGCACCGGATCCCATCAGAACTCCGAAGTTAAGCGTGCTTGGGCGAGAGTAGTACTAAGATGGGTGACCCCTTGGGAAGTCCTCGTGTTGTACCCCCTTCCCCTTTTATCTTTATTTTTTTCGTTCTTTTATTCATCGAGTGAATTATAAATTTCGTCATCAAGCTTTTTGCGAACTTCGGGTTTCGGTCACTAACTTCTCAAAACTAAAGAGACACCACTAACTTTGTCGTTTTTATTTCGCTTCCGGTCATTCCGGCAATCTGCACCGTTAAGTGCATTGACGGTTGAAATTTTAAGGGTAAAATTTTTCGATTCTCAATAAGTATAGAGGGAGTTGCAAATTTTGTCACCACGCTCTTGTCAATTGAAAAAACCGAATAGGAGGTTGAGAGAGTCGCAAGACAGAAGTACGAAAATAACCTTACACAAACTTGTCCGTTAGAGTATTAACGGTGCAATTTGACGATGTGAACAAAAAGTTAGTGACTTTTTTTGCTTTTTCGAAAGCTAGTGACAAAAAATCGCCACTCCACGAGGTGCGGAAATTCGAACGGCCATAACTTTGCGTACCGGAAGGGTTTTGGGGCCCGGGACCAGGCTTTGGAACCGCGTGGAGGAGCTCTACGGCGTCCCAACCGGGGAACCCGGTTGGGGCCCTCGGCGAGGCCAGATTCGATCGTTTTCGCCCCGTTTATCACTTTTCTTATTTCGCTACAAGTAGTCTATGCGCGGGGTAGCACACGGGTACGATCATACCAGCACTAATGCACCGGATCCCATCAGAACTCCGAAGTTAAGCGTGCTCGGGCGAGAGTAGTACTAAGATGGGTGACCCCTTGGGAAGTCCTCGTGTTGTACCCCCTTCCCCTTTTATCTTTATTTTTATCGTTCTTTTATTCATCGAGTGAATTATAAATTTCGTCATCAAGCTTTTTGCGAACTTCGGGTTTCGGTCCCTAACTTCTCAAAACTAAAGAGACACCACTAACTTTGTCGTTTTTATTTCGCTTCCGGTCATTCCGGCAATCTGCACCGTTAAGTGCATTGACGGTTGAAATTTTAAGGGTAAAATTTTCCGATTCTCAATAGGTATAGAGGGAGTTGCAAATTTTGTCACCACGCTCTTGTCAATTGAAAAAACCGAATAGGAGGTTGAGAGGGTCGCAAGACAGAAGTACGAAAATAACCTTACACAAACTTGTCCGTTAGAGTATTAACGGTGCAATTTGACGATGTGAACAAAAAGTTAGTGACTTTTTTTGCTTTTTCGAAAGCTAGTGACAAAAAATCGCCACTCCACGAGGTGCGGAAATTCGAACGGCCATAACTTTGCGTACCGGAAGGGTTTTGGGGCCCGGGACCAGGCTTTGGAACCGCGTGGAGGAGCTCTACGGCGTCCCAACCGGGGAACCCGGTTGGGGCCCTCGGCGAGGCCAGATTCGATCGTTTTCGCCCCGTTTATCACTTTTCTTATTTCGCTACAAGTAGGCTATGCGCGGGGTAGCACACGGGTACGATCATACCAGCACTAATGCACCGGATCCCATCAGAACTCCGAAGTTAAGCGTGCTTGGGCGAGAGTAGTACTAAGATGGGTGACCCCTTGGGAAGTCCTCGTGTTGTACCCCCTTCCCCTTTTATCTTTATTTTTTTCGTTCTTTTATTCATCGAGTGAATTATAAATTTCGTCATCAAGCTTTTTGCGAACTTCGGGTTTCGGTCACTAACTTCTCAAAACTAAAGAGACACCACTAACTTTGTCGTTTTTATTTCGCTTCCGGTCATTCCGGCAATCTGCACCGTTAAGTGCATTGACGGTTGAAATTTTAAGGGTAAAATTTTCCGATTCTCAATAAGTATAGAGGGAGTTGCAAATTTTGTCACCACGCTCTTGTCAATTGAAAAAACCGAATAGGAGGTTGAGAGAGTCGCAAGACAGAAGTACGAAAATAACCTTACACAAACTTGTCCGTTAGAGTATTAACGGTGCAATTTGACGATGTGAACAAAAAGTTAGTGACTTTTTTTGCTTTTTCGAAAGCTAGTGACAAAAAATCGCCACTCCACGAGGTGCGGAAATTCGAACGGCCATAACTTTGCGTACCGGAAGGGTTTTGGGGCCCGGGACCAGGCTTTGGAACCGCGTGGAGGAGCTCTACGGCGTCCCAACCGGGGAACCCGGTTGGGGCCCTCGGCGAGGCCAGATTCGATCGTTTTCGCCCCGTTTATCACTTTTCTTATTTCGCTACAAGTAGTCTATGCGCGGGGTAGCACACGGGTACGATCATACCAGCACTAATGCACCGGATCCCATCAGAACTCCGAAGTTAAGCGTGCTCGGGCGAGAGTAGTACTAAGATGGGTGACCCCTTGGGAAGTCCTCGTGTTGTACCCCCTTCCCCTTTTATCTTTATTTTTATCGTTCTTTTATTCATCGAGTGAATTATAAATTTCGTCATCAAGCTTTTTGCGAACTTCGGGTTTCGGTCCCTAACTTCTCAAAACTAAAGAGACACCACTAACTTTGTCGCTTTTATTTCGCTTCCGGTCATTCCGGCAATCTGCACCGTTAAGTGCATTGACGGTTGAAATTTTAAGGGTAAAATTTTCCGATTCTCAATAGGTATAGAGGGAGTTGCAAATTTTGTCACCACGCTCTTGTCAATTGAAAAAACCGAATAGGAGGTTGAGAGGGTCGCAAGACAGAAGTACGAAAATAACCTTACACAAACTTGTCCGTTAGAGTATTAACGGTGCAATTTGACGATGTGAACAAAAAGTTAGTGACTTTTTTTGCTTTTTCGAAAGCTAGTGACAAAAAATCGCCACTCCACGAGGTGCGAAAATTCGAACGGCCATAACTTTGCGTACCGGAAGGGTTTTGGGGCCCGGGACCAGGCTTTGGAACCGCGTGGAGGAGCTCTACGGCGTCCCAACCGGGGAACCCGGTTGGGGCCCTCGGCGAGGCCAGATTCGATCGTTTTCGCCCCGTTTATCACTTTTCTTATTTCGCTACAAGTAGGCTATGCGCGGGGTAGCACACGGGTACGATCATACCAGCACTAATGCACCGGATCCCATCAGAACTCCGAAGTTAAGCGTGCTTGGGCGAGAGTAGTACTAAGATGGGTGACCCCTTGGGAAGTCCTCGTGTTGTACCCCCTTCCCCTTTTATCTTTATTTTTTTCGTTCTTTTATTCATCGAGTGAATTATAAATTTCGTCATCAAGCTTTTTGCGAACTTCGGGTTTCGGTCACTAACTTCTCAAAACTAAAGAGACACCACTAACTTTGTCGTTTTTATTTCGCTTCCGGTCATTCCGGCAATCTGCACCGTTAAGTGCATTGACGGTTGAAATTTTAAGGGTAAAATTTTCCGATTCTCAATAAGTATAGAGGGAGTTGCAAATTTTGTCACCACGCTCTTGTCAATTGAAAAAACCGAATAGGAGGTTGAGAGAGTCGCAAGACAGAAGTACGAAAATAACCTTACACAAACTTGTCCGTTAGAGTATTAACGGTGCAATTTGACGATGTGAACAAAAAGTTAGTGACTTTTTTTGCTTTTTCGAAAGCTAGTGACAAAAAATCGCCACTCCACGAGGTGCGGAAATTCGAACGGCCATAACTTTGCGTACCGGAAGGGTTTTGGGGCCCGGGACCAGGCTTTGGAACCGCGTGGAGGAGCTCTACGGCGTCCCAACCGGGGAACCCGGTTGGGGCCCTCGGCGATGCCATATTCGATCGTTTTCGCCCCGTTTATCACTTTTCTTATTTCGCTACAAGTAGTCTATGCGCGGGGTAGCACACGGGTACGATCATACCAGCACTAATGCACCGGATCCCATCAGAACTCCGAAGTTAAGCGTGCTCGGGCGAGAGTAGTACTAAGATGGGTGACCCCTTGGGAAGTCCTCGTGTTGTACCCCCTTCCCCTTTTATCTTTATTTTTATCGTTCTTTTATTCATCGAGTGAATTATAAATTTCGTCATCAAGCTTTTTGCGAACTTCGGGTTTCGGTCCCTAACTTCTCAAAACTAAAGAGACACCACTAACTTTGTCGTTTTTAT
The DNA here is from genome assembly GCA_030378225.1 of Knoxia roxburghii. Taxonomy (NCBI): domain Eukaryota; kingdom Viridiplantae; phylum Streptophyta; class Magnoliopsida; order Gentianales; family Rubiaceae; genus Knoxia; species Knoxia roxburghii. Next base: position 32,972,049 of record CM059415.1, on the reverse strand, counting down.
TTCGCTTCCGGTCATTCCGGCAATCTGCACCGTTAAGTGCATTGACGGTTGAAATTTTAAGGGTAAAATTTTCCGATTCTCAATAGGTATAGAGGGAGTTGCAAATTTTGTCACCACGCTCTTGTCAATTGAAAAAACCGAATAGGAGGTTGAGAGGGTCGCAAGACAGAAGTACGAAAATAACCTTACACAAACTTGTCCGTTAGAGTATTAACGGTGCAATTTGACGATGTGAACAAAAAGTTAGTGACTTTTTTTGCTTTTTCGAAAGCTAGTGACAAAAAATCGCCACTCCACGAGGTGCGGAAATTCGAACGGCCATAACTTTGCGTACCGGAAGGGTTTTGGGGCCCGGGACCAGGCTTTGGAACCGCGTGGAGGAGCTCTACGGCGTCCCAACCGGGGAACCCGGTTGGGGCCCTCGGCGAGGCCAGATTCGATCGTTTTCGCCCCGTTTATCACTTTTCTTATTTCGCTACAAGTAGGCTATGCGCGGGGTAGCACACGGGTACGATCATACCAGCACTAATGCACCGGATCCCATCAGAACTCCGAAGTTAAGCGTGCTTGGGCGAGAGTAGTACTAAGATGGGTGACCCCTTGGGAAGTCCTCGTGTTGTACCCCCTTCCCCTTTTATCTTTATTTTTTTCGTTCTTTTATTCATCGAGTGAATTATAAATTTCGTCATCAAGCTTTTTGCGAACTTCGGGTTTCGGTCACTAACTTCTCAAAACTAAAGAGACACCACTAACTTTGTCGTTTTTATTTCGCTTCCGGTCATTCCGGCAATCTGCACCGTTAAGTGCATTGACGGTTGAAATTTTAAGGGTAAAATTTTCCGATTCTCAATAAGTATAGAGGGAGTTGCAAATTTTGTCACCACGCTCTTGTCAATTGAAAAAACCGAATAGGAGGTTGAGAGAGTCGCAAGACAGAAGTACGAAAATAACCTTACACAAACTTGTCCGTTAGAGTATTAACGGTGCAATTTGACGATGTGAACAAAAAGTTAGTGACTTTTTTTGCTTTTTCGAAAGCTAGTGACAAAAAATCGCCACTCCACGAGGTGCGGAAATTCGAACGGCCATAACTTTGCGTACCGGAAGGGTTTTGGGGCCCGGGACCAGGCTTTGGAACCGCGTGGAGGAGCTCTACGGCGTCCCAACCGGGGAACCCGGTTGGGGCCCTCGGCGAGGCCAGATTCGATCGTTTTCGCCCCGTTTATCACTTTTCTTATTTCGCTACAAGTAGTCTATGCGCGGGGTAGCACACGGGTACGATCATACCAGCACTAATGCACCGGATCCCATCAGAACTCCGAAGTTAAGCGTGCTTGGGCGAGAGTAGTACTAAGATGGGTGACCCCTTGGGAAGTCCTCGTGTTGTACCCCCTTCCCCTTTTATCTTTATTTTTATCGTTCTTTTATTCATCGAGTGAATTATAAATTTCGTCATCAAGCTTTTTGCGAACTTCGGGTTTCGGTCCCTAACTTCTCAAAACTAAAGAGACACCACTAACTTTGTCGTTTTTATTTCGCTTCCGGTCATTCCGGCAATCTGCACCGTTAAGTGCATTGACGGTTGAAATTTTAAGGGTAAAATTTTCCGATTCTCAATAGGTATAGAGGGAGTTGCAAATTTTGTCACCACGCTCTTGTCAATTGAAAAAACCGAATAGGAGGTTGAGAGGGTCGCAAGACAGAAGTACGAAAATAACCTTACACAAACTTGTCCGTTAGAGTATTAACGGTGCAATTTGACGATGTGAACAAAAAGTTAGTGACTTTTTTTGCTTTTTCGAAAGCTAGTGACAAAAAATCGCCACTCCACGAGGTGCGGAAATTCGAACGGCCATAACTTTGCGTACCGGAAGGGTTTTGGGGCCCGGGACCAGGCTTTGGAACCGCGTGGAGGAGCTCTACGGCGTCCCAACCGGGGAACCCGATTGGGGCCCTCGGCGAGGCCAGATTCGATCGTTTTCGCCCCGTTTATCATTTTTCTTATTTCGCTACAAGTAGTCTATGCGCGGGGTAGCACACGGGTACGATCATACCAGCACTAATGCACCGGATCCCATCAGAACTCCGAAGTTAAGCGTGCTTGGGCGAGAGTAGTACTAAGATGGGTGACCCCTTGGGAAGTCCTCGTGTTGTACCCCCTTCCCCTTTTATCTTTATTTTTATCGTTCTTTTATTCATCGAGTGAATTATAAATTTCGTCATCAAGCTTTTTGCGAACTTCGGGTTTCGGTCCCTAACTTCTCAAAACTAAAGAGACACCACTAACTTTGTCGTTTTTATTTCGCTTCCGGTCATTCCGGCAATCTGCACCGTTAAGTGCATTGACGGTTGAAATTTTAAGGGTAAAATTTTCCGATTCTCAATAGGTATAGAGGGAGTTGCAAATTTTGTCACCACGCTCTTGTCAATTGAAAAAACCGAATAGGAGGTTGAGAGGGTCGCAAGACAGAAGTACGAAAATAACCTTACACAAACTTGTCCGTTAGAGTATTAACGGTGCAATTTGACGATGTGAACAAAAAGTTAGTGACTTTTTTTGCTTTTTCGAAAGCTAGTGACAAAAAATCGCCACTCCACGAGGTGCGGAAATTCGAACGGCCATAACTTTGCGTACCGGAAGGGTTTTGGGGCCCGGGACCAGGCTTTGGAACCGCGTGGAGGAGCTCTACGGCGTCCCAACCGGGGAACCCGGTTGGGGCCCTCGGCGAGGCCAGATTCGATCGTTTTCGCCCCGTTTATCACTTTTCTTATTTCGCTACAAGTAGTCTATGCGCGGGGTAGCACACGGGTACGATCATACCAGCACTAATGCACCGGATCCCATCAGAACTCCGAAGTTAAGCGTGCTTGGGCGAGAGTAGTACTAAGATGGGTGACCCCTTGGGAAGTCCTCGTGTTGTACCCCCTTCCCCTTTTATCTTTATTTTTATCGTTCTTTTATTCATCGAGTGAATTATAAATTTCGTCATCAAGCTTTTTGCGAACTTCGGGTTTCGGTCCCTAACTTCTCAAAACTAAAGAGACACCACTAACTTTGTCGTTTTTATTTCGCTTCCGGTCATTCCGGCAATCTGCACCGTTAAGTGCATTGACGGTTGAAATTTTAAGGGTAAAATTTTCCGATTCTCAATAGGTATAGAGGGAGTTGCAAATTTTGTCACCACGCTCTTGTCAATTGAAAAAACCGAATAGGAGGTTGAGAGGGTCGCAAGACAGAAGTACGAAAATAACCTTACACAAACTTGTCCGTTAGAGTATTAACGGTGCAATTTGACGATGTGAACAAAAAGTTAGTGACTTTTTTTGCTTTTTCGAAAGCTAGTGACAAAAAATCGCCACTCCACGAGGTGCGGAAATTCGAACGGCCATAACTTTGCGTACCGGAAGGGTTTTGGGGCCCGGGACCAGGCTTTGGAACCGCGTGGAGGAGCTCTACGGCGTCCCAACCGGGGAACCCGGTTGGGGCCCTCGGCGAGGCCAGATTCGATCGTTTTCGCCCCGTTTATCACTTTTCTTATTTCGCTACAAGTAGTCTATGCGCGGGGTAGCACACGGGTACGATCATACCAGCACTAATGCACCGGATCCCATCAGAACTCCGAAGTTAAGCGTGCTTGGGCGAGAGTAGTACTAAGATGGGTGACCCCTTGGGAAGTCCTCGTGTTGTACCCCCTTCCCCTTTTATCTTTATTTTTTTCGTTCTTTTATTCATCGAGTGAATTATAAATTTCGTCATCAAGCTTTTTGCGAACTTCGGGTTTCGGTCACTAACTTCTCAAAACTAAAGAGACACCACTAACTTTGTCGTTTTTATTTCGCTTCCGGTCATTCCGGCAATCTGCACCGTTAAGTGCATTGACGGTTGAAATTTTAAGGGTAAAATTTTCCGATTCTCAATAAGTATAGAGGGAGTTGCAAATTTTGTCACCACGCTCTTGTCAATTGAAAAAACCGAATAGGAGGTTGAGAGAGTCGCAAGACAGAAGTACGAAAATAACCTTACACAAACTTGTCCGTTAGAGTATTAACGGTGCAATTTGACGATGTGAACAAAAAGTTAGTGACTTTTTTTGCTTTTTCGAAAGCTAGTGACAAAAAATCGCCACTCCACGAGGTGCGGAAATTCGAACGGCCATAACTTTGCGTACCGGAAGGGTTTTGGGGCCCGGGACCAGGCTTTGGAACCGCGTGGAGGAGCTCTACGGCGTCCCAACCGGGGAACCCGGTTGGGGCCCTCGGCGAGGCCAGATTTGATCGTTTTCGCCCCGTTTATCACTTTTCTTATTTCGCTACAAGTAGTCTATGCGCGGGGTAGCACACGGGTACGATCATACCAGCACTAATGCACCGGATCCCATCAGAACTCCGAAGTTAAGCGTGCTTGGGCGAGAGTAGTACTAAGATGGGTGACCCCTTGGGAAGTCCTCGTGTTGTACCCCCTTCCCCTTTTATCTTTATTTTTATCGTTCTTTTATTCATCGAGTGAATTATAAATTTCGTCATCAAGCTTTTTGCGAACTTCGGGTTTCGGTCCCTAACTTCTCAAAACTAAAGAGACACCACTAACTTTGTCGTTTTTATTTCGCTTCCGGTCATTCCGGCAATCTGCACCGTTAAGTGCATTGACGGTTGAAATTTTAAGGGTAAAATTTTCCGATTCTCAATAGGTATAGAGGGAGTTGCAAATTTTGTCACCACGCTCTTGTCAATTGAAAAAACCGAATAGGAGGTTGAGAGAGTCGCAAGACAGAAGTACGAAAATAACCTTACACAAACTTGTCCGTTAGAGTATTAACGGTGCAATTTGACGATGTGAACAAAAAGTTAGTGACTTTTTTTGCTTTTTCGAAAGCTAGTGACAAAAAATCGCCACTCCACGAGGTGCGGAAATTCGAACGGCCATAACTTTGCGTACCGGAAGGGTTTTGGGGCCCGGGACCAGGCTTTGGAACCGCGTGGAGGAGCTCTACGGCGTCCCAACCGGGGAACCCGGTTGGGGCCCTCGGCGAGGCCAGATTCGATCGTTTTCGCCCCGTTTATCACTTTTCTTATTTCGCTACAAGTAGTCTATGCGCGGGGTAGCACACGGGTACGATCATACCAGCACTAATGCACCGGATCCCATCAGAACTCCGAAGTTAAGCGTGCTTGGGCGAGAGTAGTACTAAGATGGGTGACCCCTTGGGAAGTCCTCGTGTTGTACCCCCTTCCCCTTTTATCTTTATTTTTATCGTTCTTTTATTCATCGAGTGAATTATAAATTTCGTCATCAAGCTTTTTGCGAACTTCGGGTTTCGGTCCCTAACTTCTCAAAACTAAAGAGACACCACTAACTTTGTCGTTTTTATTTCGCTTCCGGTCATTCCGGCAATCTGCACCGTTAAGTGCATTGACGGTTGAAATTTTAAGGGTAAAATTTTCCGATTTTCAATAGGTATAGAGGGAGTTGCAAATTTTGTCACCACGCTCTTGTCAATTGAAAAAACCGAATAGGAGCTTGAGAGGGTCGCAAGACAGAAGTACGAAAATAACCTTACACAAACTTGTCCGTTAGAGTATTAACGGTGCAATTTGACGATGTGAACAAAAAGTTAGTGACTTTTTTTGCTTTTTCGAAAGCTAGTGACAAAAAATCGCCACTCCACGAGGTGCGGAAATTCGAACGGCCATAACTTTGCGTACCGGAAGGGTTTTGGGGCCCGGGACCAGGCTTTGGAACCGCGTGGAGGAGCTCTACGGCGTCCCAACCGGGGAACCCGGTTGGGGCCCTCGGCGAGGCCAGATTCGATCGTTTTCGCCCCGTTTATCACTTTTCTTATTTCGCTACAAGTAGTCTATGCGCGGGGTAGCACACGGGTACGATCATACCAGCACTAATGCACCGGATCCCATCAGAACTCCGAAGTTAAGCGTGCTTGGGCGAGAGTAGTACTAAGATGGGTGACCCCTTGGGAAGTCCTCGTGTTGTACCCCCTTCCCCTTTTATCTTTATTTTTATCGTTCTTTTATTCATCGAGTGAATTATAAATTTCGTCATCAAGCTTTTTGCGAACTTCGGGTTTCGGTCACTAACTTCTCAAAACTAAAGAGACACCACTAACTTTGTCGTTTTTATTTCGCTTCCGGTCATTCCGGCAATCTGCACCGTTAAGTGCATTGACGGTTGAAATTTTAAGGGTAAAATTTTCCGATTCTCAATAAGTATAGAGGGAGTTGCAAATTTTGTCACCACGCTCTTGTCAATTGAAAAAACCGAATAGGAGGTTGAGAGAGTCGCAAGACAGAAGTACGAAAATAACCTTACACAAACTTGTCCGTTAGAGTATTAACGGTGCAATTTGACGATGTGAACAAAAAGTTAGTGACTTTTTTTGCTTTTTCGAAAGCTAGTGACAAAAAATCGCCACTCCACGAGGTGCGGAAATTCGAACGGCCATAACTTTGCGTACCGGAAGGGTTTTGGGGCCCGGGACCAGGCTTTGGAACCGCGTGGAGGAGCTCTACGGCGTCCCAACCGGGCAACCCGGTTGGGGCCCTCGGCGAGGCCAGATTCGATCGTTTTCGCCCCGTTTATCACTTTTCTTATTTCGCTACAAGTAGTCTATGCGCGGGGTAGCACACGGGTACGATCATACCAGCACTAATGCACCGGATCCCATCAGAACTCCGAAGTTAAGCGTGCTTGGGCGAGAGTAGTACTAAGATGGGTGACCCCTTGGGAAGTCCTCGTGTTGTACCCCCTTCCCCTTTTATCTTTATTTTTATCGTTCTTTTATTCATCGAGTGAATTATAAATTTCGTCATCAAGCTTTTTGCGAACTTCGGGTTTCGGTCCCTAACTTCTCAAAACTAAAGAGACACCACTAACTTTGTCGTTTTTATTTCGCTTCCGGTCATTCCGGCAATCTGCACCGTTAAGTGCATTGACGGTTGAAATTTTAAGGGTAAAATTTTCCGATTCTCAATAGGTATAGAGGGAGTTGCAAATTTTGTCACCACGCTCTTGTCAATTGAAAAAACCGAATAGGAGGTTGAGAGGGTCGCAAGACAGAAGTACGAAAATAACCTTACACAAACTTGTCCGTTAGAGTATTAACGGTGCAATTTGACGATGTGAACAAAAAGTTAGTGACTTTTTTTGCTTTTTCGAAAGCTAGTGACAAAAAATCGCCACTCCACGAGGTGCGGAAATTCGAACGGCCATAACTTTGCGTACCGGAAGGGTTTTGGGGCCCGGGACCAGGCTTTGGAACCGCGTGGAGGAGCTCTACGGCGTCCCAACCGGGGAACCCGGTTGGGGCCCTCGGCGAGGCCAGATTCGATCGTTTTCGCCCCGTTTATCACTTTTCTTATTTCGCTACAAGTAGTCTATGCGCGGGGTAGCACACGGGTACGATCATACCAGCACTAATGCACCGGATCCCATCAGAACTCCGAAGTTAAGCGTGCTTGGGCGAGAGTAGTACTAAGATGGGTGACCCCTTGGGAAGTCCTCGTGTTGTACCCCCTTCCCCTTTTATCTTTATTTTTTTCGTTCTTTTATTCATCGAGTGAATTATAAATTTCGTCATCAAGCTTTTTGCGAACTTCGGGTTTCGGTCACTAACTTCTCAAAACTAAAGAGACACCACTAACTTTGTCGTTTTTATTTCGCTTCCGGTCATTCCGGCAATCTGCACCGTTAAGTGCATTGACGGTTGAAATTTTAAGGGTAAAATTTTTTCCGATTCTCAATAAGTATAGAGGGAGTTGCAAATTTTGTCACCACGCTCTTGTCAATTGAAAAAACCGAATAGGAGGTTGAGAGAGTCGCAAGACAGAAGTACGAAAATAACCTTACACAAACTTGTCCGTTAGAGTATTAACGGTGCAATTTGACGATGTGAACAAAAAGTTAGTGACTTTTTTTGCTTTTTCGAAAGCTAGTGACAAAAAATCGCCACTCCACGAGGTGCGGAAATTCGAACGGCCATAACTTTGCGTACCGGAAGGGTTTTGGGGCCCGGGACCAGGCTTTGGAACCGCGTGGAGGAGCTCTACGGCGTCCCAACCGGGGAACCCGGTTGGGGCCCTCGGCGAGGCCAGATTCGATCGTTTTCGCCCCATTTATCACTTTTCTTATTTCGCTACAAGTAGTCTATGCGCGGGGTAGCACACGGGTACGATCATACCAGCACTAATGCACCGGATCCCATCAGAACTCCGAAGTTAAGCGTGCTTGGGCGAGAGTAGTACTAAGATGGGTGACCCCTTGGGAAGTCCTCGTGTTGTACCCCCTTCCCCTTTTATCTTTATTTTTATCGTTCTTTTATTCATCGAGTGAATTATAAATTTCGTCATCAAGCTTTTTGCGAACTTCGGGTTTCGGTCCCTAACTTCTCAAAACTAAAGAGACACCACTAACTTTGTCGTTTTTATTTCGCTTCCGGTCATTCCGGCAATCTGCACCGTTAAGTGCATTGACGGTTGAAATTTTAAGGGTAAAATTTTCCGATTCTCAATAGGTATAGAGGGAGTTGCAAATTTTGTCACCACGCTCTTGTCAATTGAAAAAACCGAATAGGAGGTTGAGAGGGTCGCAAGACAGAAGTACGAAAATAACCTTACACAAACTTGTCCGTTAGAGTATTAACGGTGCAATTTGACGATGTGAACAAAAAGTTAGTGACTTTTTTTGCTTTTTCGAAAGCTAGTGACAAAAAATCGCCACTCCACGAGGTGCGGAAATTCGAACGGCCATAACTTTGCGTACCGGAAGGGTTTTGGGGCCCGGGACCAGGCTTTGGAACCGCGTGGAGGAGCTCTACGGCGTCCCAACCGGGGAACCCGGTTGGGGCCCTCGGCGAGGCCAGATTCGATCGTTTTCGCCCCGTTTATCACTTTTCTTATTTCGCTACAAGTAGTCTATGCGCGGGGTAGCACACGGGTACGATCATACCAGCACTAATGCACCGGATCCCATCAGAACTCCGAAGTTAAGCGTGCTTGGGCGAGAGTAGTACTAAGATGGGTGACCCCTCGGGAAGTCCTCGTGTTGTACCCCCTTCCCCTTTTATCTTTATTTTTTTCGTTCTTTTATTCATCGAGTGAATTATAAATTTCGTCATCAAGCTTTTTGCGAACTTCGGGTTTCGGTCACTAACTTCTCAAAACTAAAGAGACACCACTAACTTTGTCGTTTTTATTTCGCTTCCGGTCATTCCGGCAATCTGCACCGTTAAGTGCATTGACGGTTGAAATTTTAAGGGTAAAATTTTCCGATTCTCAATAAGTATAGAGGGAGTTGCAAATTTTGTCACCACGCTCTTGTCAATTGAAAAAACCGAATAGGAGGTTGAGAGAGTCGCAAGACAGAAGTACGAAAATAACCTTACACAAACTTGTCCGTTAGAGTATTAACGGTGCAATTTGACGATGTGAACAAAAAGTTAGTGACTTTTTTTGCTTTTTCGAAAGCTAGTGACAAAAAATCGCCACTCCACGAGGTGCGGAAATTCGAACGGCCATAACTTTGCGTACCGGAAGGGTTTTGGGGCCCGGGACCAGGCTTTGGAACCGCGTGGAGGAGCTCTACGGCGTCCCAACCGGGGAACCCGGTTGGGGCCCTCGGCGAGGCCAGATTCGATCGTTTTCGCCCCGTTTATCACTTTTCTTATTTCGCTACAAGTAGTCTATGCGCGGGGTAGCACACGGGTACGATCATACCAGCACTAATGCACCGGATCCCATCAGAACTCCGAAGTTAAGCGTGCTTGGGCGAGAGTAGTACTAAGATGGGTGACCCCTTGGGAAGTCCTCGTGTTGTACCCCCTTCCCCTTTTATCTTTATTTTTTTCGTTCTTTTATTCATCGAGTGAATTATAAATTTCGTCATCAAGCTTTTTGCGAACTTCGGGTTTCGGTCCCTAACTTCTCAAAACTAAAGAGACACCACTAACTTTGTCGTTTTTATTTCGCTTCCGGTCATTCCGGCAATCTGCACCGTTAAGTGCATTGACGGTTGAAATTTTAAGGGTAAAATTTTCCGATTTTCAATAGGTATAGAGGGAGTTGCAAATTTTGTCACCACGCTCTTGTCAATTGAAAAAACCGAATAGGAGGTTGAGAGGGTCGCAAGACAGAAGTACGAAAATAACCTTACACAAACTTGTCCGTTAGAGTATTAACGGTGCAATTTGACGATGTGAACAAAAAGTTAGTGACTTTTTTTGCTTTTTCGAAAGCTAGTGACAAAAAATCGCCACTCCACGAGGTGCGGAAATTCGAACGGCCATAACTTTGCGTACCGGAAGGGTTTTGGGGCCCGGGACCAGGCTTTGGAACCGCGTGGAGGAGCTCTACGGCGTCCCAACCGGGGAACCCGGTTGGGGCCCTCGGCGAGGCCAGATTCGATCGTTTTCGCCCCGTTTATCACTTTTCTTATTTCGCTACAAGTAGTCTATGCGCGGGGTAGCACACGGGTACGATCATACCAGCACTAATGCACCGGATCCCATCAGAACTCCGAAGTTAAGCGTGCTTGGGCGAGAGTAGTACTAAGATGGGTGACCCCTTGGGAAGTCCTCGTGTTGTACCCCCTTCCCCTTTTATCTTTATTTTTTTCGTTCTTTTATTCATCGAGTGAATTATAAATTTCGTCATCAAGCTTTTTGCGAACTTCGGGTTTCGGTCACTAACTTCTCAAAACTAAAGAGACACCACTAACTTTGTCGTTTTTATTTCGCTTCCGGTCATTCCGGCAATCTGCACCGTTAAGTGCATTGACGGTTGAAATTTTAAGGGTAAAATTTTTTCCGATTCTCAATAAGTATAGAGGGAGTTGCAAATTTTGTCACCACGCTCTTGTCAATTGAAAAAACCGAATAGGAGGTTGAGAGAGTCGCAAGACAGAAGTACGAAAATAACCTTACACAAACTTGTCCGTTAGAGTATTAACGGTGCAATTTGACGATGTGAACAAAAAGTTAGTGACTTTTTTTGCTTTTTCGAAAGCTAGTGACAAAAAATCGCCACTCCACGAGGTGCGGAAATTCGAACGGCCATAACTTTGCGTACCGGAAGGGTTTTGGGGCCCGGGACCAGGCTTTGGAACCGCGTGGAGGAGCTCTACGGCGTCCCAACCGGGGAACCCGGTTGGGGCCCTCGGCGAGGCCAGATTCGATCGTTTTCGCCCCATTTATCACTTTTCTTATTTCGCTACAAGTAGTCTATGCGCGGGGTAGCACACGGGTACGATCATACCAGCACTAATGCACCGGATCCCATCAGAACTCCGAAGTTAAGCGTGCTTGGGCGAGAGTAGTACTAAGATGGGTGACCCCTTGGGAAGTCCTCGTGTTGTACCCCCTTCCCCTTTTATCTTTATTTTTATCGTTCTTTTATTCATCGAGTGAATTATAAATTTCGTCATCAAGCTTTTTGCGAACTTCGGGTTTCGGTCCCTAACTTCTCAAAACTAAAGAGACACCACTAACTTTGTCGTTTTTATTTCGCTTCCGGTCATTCCGGCAATCTGCACCGTTAAGTGCATTGACGGTTGAAATTTTAAGGGTAAAATTTTCCGATTCTCAATAGGTATAGAGGGAGTTGCAAATTTTGTCACCACGCTCTTGTCAATTGAAAAAACCGAATAGGAGGTTGAGAGGGTCGCAAGACAGAAGTACGAAAATAACCTTACACAAACTTGTCCGTTAGAGTATTAACGGTGCAATTTGACGATGTGAACAAAAAGTTAGTGACTTTTTTTGCTTTTTCGAAAGCTAGTGACAAAAAATCGCCACTCCACGAGGTGCGGAAATTCGAACGGCCATAACTTTGCGTACCGGAAGGGTTTTGGGGCCCGGGACCAGGCTTTGGAACCGCGTGGAGGAGCTCTACGGCGTCCCAACCGGGGAACCCGGTTGGGGCCCTCGGCGAGGCCAGATTCGATCGTTTTCGCCCCGTTTATCACTTTTCTTATTTCGCTACAAGTAGTCTATGCGCGGGGTAGCACACGGGTACGATCATACCAGCACTAATGCACCGGATCCCATCAGAACTCCGAAGTTAAGCGTGCTTGGGCGAGAGTAGTACTAAGATGGGTGACCCCTCGGGAAGTCCTCGTGTTGTACCCCCTTCCCCTTTTATCTTTATTTTTTTCGTTCTTTTATTCATCGAGTGAATTATAAATTTCGTCATCAAGCTTTTTGCGAACTTCGGGTTTCGGTCACTAACTTCTCAAAACTAAAGAGACACCACTAACTTTGTCGTTTTTATTTCGCTTCCGGTCATTCCGGCAATCTGCACCGTTAAGTGCATTGACGGTTGAAATTTTAAGGGTAAAATTTTCCGATTCTCAATAAGTATAGAGGGAGTTGCAAATTTTGTCACCACGCTCTTGTCAATTGAAAAAACCGAATAGGAGGTTGAGAGAGTCGCAAGACAGAAGTACGAAAATAACCTTACACAAACTTGTCCGTTAGAGTATTAACGGTGCAATTTGACGATGTGAACAAAAAGTTAGTGACTTTTTTTGCTTTTTCGAAAGCTAGTGACAAAAAATCGCCACTCCACGAGGTGCGGAAATTCGAACGGCCATAACTTTGCGTACCGGAAGGGTTTTGGGGCCCGGGACCAGGCTTTGGAACCGCGTGGAGGAGCTCTACGGCGTCCCAACCGGGGAACCCGGTTGGGGCCCTCGGCGAGGCCAGATTCGATCGTTTTCGCCCCGTTTATCACTTTTCTTATTTCGCTACAAGTAGTCTATGCGCGGGGTAGCACACGGGTACGATCATACCAGCACTAATGCACCGGATCCCATCAGAACTCCGAAGTTAAGCGTGCTTGGGCGAGAGTAGTACTAAGATGGGTGACCCCTTGGGAAGTCCTCGTGTTGTACCCCCTTCCCCTTTTATCTTTATTTTTTTCGTTCTTTTATTCATCGAGTGAATTATAAATTTCGTCATCAAGCTTTTTGCGAACTTCGGGTTTCGGTCCCTAACTTCTCAAAACTAAAGAGACACCACTAACTTTGTCGTTTTTATTTCGCTTCCGGTCATTCCGGCAATCTGCACCGTTAAGTGCATTGACGGTTGAAATTTTAAGGGTAAAATTTTCCGATTCTCAATAGGTATAGAGGGAGTTGCAAATTTTGTCACCACGCTCTTGTCAATTGAAAAAACCGAATAGGAGGTTGAGAGGGTCGCAAGACAGAAGTACGAAAATAACCTTACACAAACTTGTCCGTTAGAGTATTAACGGTGCAATTTGACGATGTGAACAAAAAGTTAGTGACTTTTTTTGCTTTTTCGAAAGCTAGTGACAAAAAATCGCCACTCCACGAGGTGCGGAAATTCGAACGGCCATAACTTTGCGTACCGGAAGGGTTTTGGGGCCCGGGACCAGGCTTTGGAACCGCGTGGAGGAGCTCTACGGCGTCCCAACCGGGGAACCCGGTTGGGGCCCTCGGCGAGGCCAGATTCGATCGTTTTCGCCCCGTTTATCACTTTTCTTATTTCGCTACAAGTAGGCTATGCGCGGGGTAGCACACGGGTACGATCATACCAGCACTAATGCACCGGATCCCATCAGAACTCCGAAGTTAAGCGTGCTGGGGCGAGAGTAGTACTAAGATGGGTGACCCCTTGGGAAGTCCTCGTGTTGTACCCCCTTCCCCTTTTATCTTTATTTTTATCGTTCTTTTATTCATCGAGTGAATTATAAATTTCGTCATCAAGCTTTTTGCGAACTTCGGGTTTCGGTCCCTAACTTCTCAAAACTAAAGAGACACCACTAACTTTGTCGTTTTTATTTCGCTTCCGGTCATTCCGGCAATCTGCACCGTTAAGTGCATTGACGGTTGAAATTTTAAGGGTAAAATTTTCCGATTCTCAATAGGTATAGAGGGAGTTGCAAATTTTGTCACCACGCTCTTGTCAATTGAAAAAACCGAATAGGAGGTTGAGAGAGTCGCAAGACAGAAGTACGAAAATAACCTTACACAAACTTGTCCGTTAGAGTATTAACGGTGCAATTTGACGATGTGAACAAAAAGTTAGTGACTTTTTTTGCTTTTTCGAAAGCTAGTGACAAAAAATCGCCACTCCACGAGGTGCGGAAATTCGAACGGCCACAACTTTGCGTACCGGAAGGGTTTTGGGGCCCGGGACCAGGCTTTGGAACCGCGTGGAGGAGCTCTACGGCGTCCCAACCGGGGAACCCGGTTGGGGCCCTCGGCGAGGCCAGATTCGATCGTTTTCGCCCCGTTTATCACTTTTCTTATTTCGCTACAAGTAGTCTATGCGCGGGGTAGCACACGGGTACGATCATACCAGCACTAATGCACCGGATCCCATCAGAACTCCAAAGTTAAGCGTGCTTGGGCGAGAGTAGTACTAAGATGGGTGACCCCTTGGGAAGTCCTCGTGTTGTACCCCCTTCCCCTTTTATCTTTATTTTTTTCGTTCTTTTATTCATCGAGTGAATTATAAATTTCGTCATCAAGCTTTTTGCGAACTTCGGGTTTCGGTCCCTAACTTCTCAAAACTAAAGAGACACCACTAACTTTGTCGTTTTTATTTCGCTTCCGGTCATTCCGGCAATCTGCACCGTTAAGTGCATTGACGGTTGAAATTTTAAGGGTAAAATTTTCCGATTCTCAATAGGTATAGAGGGAGTTGCAAATTTTGTCACCACGCTCTTGTCAATTGAAAAAACCGAATAGGAGGTTGAGAGGGTCGCAAGACAGAAGTACGAAAATAACCTTACACAAACTTGTCCGTTAGAGTATTAACGGTGCAATTTGACGATGTGAACAAAAAGTTAGTGACTTTTTTTGCTTTTTCGAAAGCTAGTGACAAAAAATCGCCACTCCACGAGGTGCGGAAATTCGAACGGCCATAACTTTGCGTACCGGAAGGGTTTTGGGGCCCGGGACCAGGTTTTGGAACCGCGTGGAGGAGCTCTACGGCGTCCCAACCGGGGAACCCGGTTGGGGCCCTCGGTGAGGCCAGATTCGATCGTTTTCGCCCCGTTTATCACTTTTCTTATTTCGCTACAAGTAGTCTATGCGCGGGGTAGCACACGGGTACGATCATACCAGCACTAATGCACCGGATCCCATCAGAACTCCGAAGTTAAGCGTGCTTGGGCGAGAGTAGTACTAAGATGGGTGACCCCTTGGGAAGTCCTCGTGTTGTACCCCCTTCCCCTTTTATCTTTATTTTTATCGTTCTTTTATTCATCGAGTGAATTATAAATTTCGTCATCAAGCTTTTTGCGAACTTCGGGTTTCGGTCCCTAACTTCTCAAAACTAAAGAGACACCACTAACTTTGTCGTTTTTATTTCGCTTCCGGTCATTCCGGCAATCTGCACCGTTAAGTGCATTGACGGTTGAAATTTTAATGGTAAAATTTTCCGATTCTCAATAGGTATAGAGGGAGTTGCAAATTTTGTCTCCACGCTCTTGTCAATTGAAAAAACCGAATAGGAGGTTGAGAGGGTCGCAAGACAGAAGTACGAAAATAACCTTACACAAACTTGTCCGTTAGAGTATTAACGGTGCAATTTGACGATGTGAACAAAAAGTTAGTGACTTTTTTTGCTTTTTCGAAAGCTAGTGACAAAAAATCGCCACTCCACGAGGTGCGGAAATTCGAACGGCCATAACTTTGCGTACCGGAAGGGTTTTGGGGCCCGGGACCAGGCTTTGGAACCGCGTGGAGGAGCTCTACGGCGTCCCAACCGGGAACCCGGTTGGGGCCCTCGGCGAGGCCAGATTCGATCGTTTTCGCCCCGTTTATCACTTTTCTTATTTCGCTACAAGTAGGCTATGCGCGGGGTAGCACACGGGTACGATCATACCAGCACTAATGCACCGGATCCCATCAGAACTCCGAAGTTAAGCGTGCTTGGGCGAGAGTAGTACTAAGATGGGTGACCCCTTGGGAAGTCCTCGTGTTGTACCCCCTTCCCCTTTTATCTTTATTTTTTTCGTTCTTTTATTCATCGAGTGAATTATAAATTTCGTCATCAAGCTTTTTGCGAACTTCGGGTTTCGGTCACTAACTTCTCAAAACTAAAGAGACACCACTAACTTTGTCGTTTTTATTTCGCTTCCGGTCATTCCGGCAATCTGCACCGTTAAGTGCATTGACGGTTGAAATTTTAAGGGTAAAATTTTCCGATTCTCAATAGGTATAGAGGGAGTTGCAAATTTTGTCACCACGCTCTTGTCAATTGAAAAAACCGAATAGGAGGTTGAGAGAGTCGCAAGACAGAAGTACGAAAATAACCTTACACAAACTTGTCCGTTAGAGTATTAACGGTGCAATTTGACGATGTGAACAAAAAGTTAGTGACTTTTTTTGCTTTTTCGAAAGCTAGTGACAAAAAATCGCCACTCCACGAGGTGCGGAAATTCGAACGGCCATAACTTTGCGTACCGGAAGGGTTTTGGGGCCCGGGACCAGGCTTTGGAACCGCGTGGAGGAGCTCTACGGCGTCCCAACCGGGGAACCCGGTTGGGGCCCTCGGCGAGGCCAGATTCGATCGTTTTCGCCCCGTTTATCACTTTTCTTATTTCGCTACAAGTAGTCTATGCGCGGGGTAGCACACGGGTACGATCATACCAGCACTAATGCACCGGATCCCATCAGAACTCCGAAGTTAAGCGTGCTTGGGCGAGAGTAGTACTAAGATGGGTGACCCCTTGGGAAGTCCTCGTGTTGTACCCCCTTCCCCTTTTATCTTTATTTTTATCGTTCTTTTATTCATCGAGTGAATTATAAATTTCGTCATCAAGCTTTTTGCGAACTTCGGGTTTCGGTCCCTAACTTCTCAAAACTAAAGAGACACCACTAACTTTGTCGTTTTTATTTCGCTTCCGGTCATTCCGGCAATCTGCACCGTTAAGTGCATTGACGGTTGAAATTTTAAGGGTA
Source organism: Knoxia roxburghii (assembly GCA_030378225.1). NCBI lineage: Eukaryota > Viridiplantae > Streptophyta > Magnoliopsida > Gentianales > Rubiaceae > Knoxia > Knoxia roxburghii. The sequence goes on along the minus strand of CM059415.1, from coordinate 32,955,107 downwards.
AAATTTTCCGATTCTCAATAGGTATAGAGGGAGTTGCAAATTTTGTCACCACGCTCTTGTCAATTGAAAAAACCGAATAGGAGGTTGAGAGAGTCGCAAGACAGAAGTACGAAAATAACCTTACACAAACTTGTCCGTTAGAGTATTAACGGTGCAATTTGACGATGTGAACAAAAAGTTAGTGACTTTTTTTGCTTTTTCGAAAGCTAGTGACAAAAAATCGCCACTCCACGAGGTGCGGAAATTCGAACGGCCACAACTTTGCGTACCGGAAGGGTTTTGGGGCCCGGGACCAGGCTTTGGAACCGCGTGGAGGAGCTCTACGGCGTCCCAACCGGGGAACCCGGTTGGGGCCCTCGGCGAGGCCAGATTCGATCGTTTTCGCCCCGTTTATCACTTTTCTTATTTCGCTACAAGTAGTCTATGCGCGGGGTAGCACACGGGTACGATCATACCAGCACTAATGCACCGGATCCCATCAGAACTCCGAAGTTAAGCGTGCTTGGGCGAGAGTAGTACTAAGATGGGTGACCCCTTGGGAAGTCCTCGTGTTGTACCCCCTTCCCCTTTTATCTTTATTTTTTTCGTTCTTTTATTCATCGAGTGAATTATAAATTTCGTCATCAAGCTTTTTGCGAACTTCGGGTTTCGGTCCCTAACTTCTCAAAACTAAAGAGACACCACTAACTTTGTCATTTTTATTTCGCTTCCGGTCATTCCGGCAATCTGCACCGTTAAGTGCATTGACGGTTGAAATTTTAAGGGTAAAATTTTCCGATTCTCAATAGGTATAGAGGGAGTTGCAAATTTTGTCACCACGCTCTTGTCAATTGAAAAAACCGAATAGGAGGTTGAGAGGGTCGCAAGACAGAAGTACGAAAATAACCTTACACAAACTTGTCCGTTAGAGTATTAACGGTGCAATTTGACGATGTGAACAAAAAGTTAGTGACTTTTTTTGCTTTTTCGAAAGCTAGTGACAAAAAATCGCCACTCCACGAGGTGCGGAAATTCGAACGGCCATAACTTTGCGTACCGGAAGGGTTTTGGGGCCCGGGACCAGGCTTTGGAACCGCGTGGAGGAGCTCTACGGCGTCCCAACCGGGGAACCCGGTTGGGGCCCTCGGTGAGGCCAGATTCGATCGTTTTCGCCCCGTTTATCACTTTTCTTATTTCGCTACAAGTAGTCTATGCGCGGGGTTGCACACGGGTACGATCATACCAGCACTAATGCACCGGATCCCATCAGAACTCCGAAGTTAAGCGTGCTTGGGCGAGAGTAGTACTAAGATGGGTGACCCCTTGGGAAGTCCTCGTGTTGTACCCCCTTCCCCTTTTATCTTTATTTTTATCGTTCTTTTATTCATCGAGTGAATTATAAATTTCGTCATCAAGCTTTTTGCGAACTTCGGGTTTCGGTCCCTAACTTCTCAAAACTAAAGAGACACCACTAACTTTGTCGTTTTTATTTCGCTTCCGGTCATTCCGGCAATCTGCACCGTTAAGTGCATTGACGGTTGAAATTTTAAGGGTAAAATTTTCCGATTCTCAATAGGTATAGAGGGAGTTGCAAATTTTTTCTCCACGCTCTTGTCAATTGAAAAAACCGAATAGGAGGTTGAGAGGGTCGCAAGACAGAAGTACGAAAATAACCTTACACAAACTTGTCCGTTAGAGTATTAACGGTGCAATTTGACGATGTGAACAAAAAGTTAGTGACTTTTTTTGCTTTTTCGAAAGCTAGTGACAAAAAATCGCCACTCCACGAGGTGCGGAAATTCGAACGGCCATAACTTTGCGTACCGGAAGGGTTTTGGGGCCCGGGACCAGGCTTTGGAACCGCGTGGAGGAGCTCTACGGCGTCCCAACCGGGAACCCGGTTGGGGCCCTCGGCGAGGCCAGATTCGATCGTTTTTGCCCCGTTTATCACTTTTCTTATTTCGCTACAAGTAGGCTATGCGCGGGGTAGCACACGGGTACGATCATACCAGCACTAATGCACCGGATCCCATCAGAACTCCGAAGTTAAGCGTGCTTGGGCGAGAGTAGTACTAAGATGGGTGACCCCTTGGGAAGTCCTCGTGTTGTACCCCCTTCCCCTTTTATCTTTATTTTTTTCGTTCTTTTATTCATCGAGTGAATTATAAATTTCGTCATCAAGCTTTTTGCGAACTTCGGGTTTCGGTCACTAACTTCTCAAAACTAAAGAGACACCACTAACTTTGTCGTTTTTATTTCGCTTCCGGTCATTCCGGCAATCTGCACCGTTAAGTGCATTGACGGTTGAAATTTTAAGGGTAAAATTTTCCGATTCTCAATAGGTATAGAGGGAGTTGCAAATTTTGTCACCACGCTCTTGTCAATTGAAAAAACCGAATAGGAGGTTGAGAGAGTCGCAAGACAGAAGTACGAAAATAACCTTACACAAACTTGTCCGTTAGAGTATTAACGGTGCAATTTGACGATGTGAACAAAAAGTTAGTGACTTTTTTTGCTTTTTCGAAAGCTAGTGACAAAAAATCGCCACTCCACGAGGTGCGGAAATTCGAACGGCCATAACTTTGCGTACCGGAAGGGTTTTGGGGCCCGGGACCAGGCTTTGGAACCGCGTGGAGGAGCTCTACGGCGTCCCAACCGGGGAACCCGGTTGGGGCCCTCGGCGAGGCCAGATTCGATCGTTTTCGCCCCGTTTATCACTTTTCTTATTTCGCTACAAGTAGTCTATGCGCGGGGTAGCACACGGGTACGATCATACCAGCACTAATGCACCGGATCCCATCAGAACTCCGAAGTTAAGCGTGCTTGGGCGAGAGTAGTACTAAGATGGGTGACCCCTTGGGAAGTCCTCGTGTTGTACCCCCTTCCCCTTTTATCTTTATTTTTATCGTTCTTTTATTCATCGAGTGAATTATAAATTTCGTCATCAAGCTTTTTGCGAACTTCGGGTTTCGGTCCCTAACTTCTCAAAACTAAAGAGACACCACTAACTTTGTCGTTTTTATTTCGCTTCCGGTCATTCCGGCAATCTGCACCGTTAAGTGCATTGACGGTTGAAATTTTAAGGGTAAAATTTTCCGATTCTCAATAGGTATAGAGGGAGTTGCAAATTTTGTCACCACGCTCTTGTCAATTGAAAAAACCGAATAGGAGGTTGAGAGAGTCGCAAGACAGAAGTACGAAAATAACCTTACACAAACTTGTCCGTTAGAGTATTAACGGTGCAATTTGACGATGTGAACAAAAAGTTAGTGACTTTTTTTGCTTTTTCGAAAGCTAGTGACAAAAAATCGCCACTCCACGAGGTGCGGAAATTCGAACGGCCATAACTTTGCGTACCGGAAGGGTTTTGGGGCCCGGGACCAGGCTTTGGAACCGCGTGGAGGAGCTCTACGGCGTCCCAACCGGGGAACCCGGTTGGGGCCCTCGGCGAGGCCAGATTCGATCGTTTTCGCCCCGTTTATCACTTTTCTTATTTCGCTACAAGTAGTCTATGCGCGGGGTAGCACACGGGTACGATCATACCAGCACTAATGCACCGGATCCCATCAGAACTCCGAAGTTAAGCGTGCTTGGGCGAGAGTAGTACTAAGATGGGTGACCCCTTGGGAAGTCCTCGTGTTGTACCCCCTTCCCCTTTTATCTTTATTTTTTTCGTTCTTTTATTCATCGAGTGAATTATAAATTTCGTCATCAAGCTTTTTGCGAACTTCGGGTTTCGGTCCCTAACTTCTCAAAACTAAAGAGACACCACTAACTTTGTCGTTTTTATTTCGCTTCCGGTCATTCCGGCAATCTGCACCGTTAAGTGCATTGACGGTTGAAATTTTAAGGGTAAAATTTTCCGATTCTCAATAGGTATAGAGGGAGTTGCAAATTTTGTCACCACGCTCTTGTCAATTGAAAAAACCGAATAGGAGGTTGAGAGAGTCGCAAGACAGAAGTACGAAAATAACCTTACACAAACTTGTCCGTTAGAGTATTAACGGTGCAATTTGACGATGTGAACAAAAAGTTAGTGACTTTTTTTGCTTTTTCGAAAGCTAGTGACAAAAAATCGCCACTCCACGAGGTGCGGAAATTCGAACGGCCATAACTTTGCGTACCGGAAGGGTTTTGGGGCCCGGGACCAGGCTTTGGAACCGCGTGGAGGAGCTCTACGGCGTCCCAACCGGGGAACCCGGTTGGGGCCCTCGGCGAGGCCAGATTCGATCGTTTTCGCCCCGTTTATCACTTTTCTTATTTCGCTACAAATAGTCTATGCGCGGGGTAGCACACGGGTACGATCATACCAGCACTAATGCACCGGATCCCATCAGAACTCCGAAGTTAAGCGTGCTTGGGCGAGAGTAGTACTAAGATGGGTGACCCCTTGGGAAGTCCTCGTGTTGTACCCCCTTCCCCTTTTATCTTTATTTTTTTCGTTCTTTTATTCATCGAGTGAATTATAAATTTCGTCATCAAGCTTTTTGCGAACTTCGGGTTTCGGTCACTAACTTCTCAAAACTAAAGAGACACCACTAACTTTGTCGTTTTTATTTCGCTTCCGGTCATTCCGGCAATCTGCACCGTTAAGTGCATTGACGGTTGAAATTTTAAGGGTAAAATTTTCCGATTCTCAATAGGTATAGAGGGAGTTGCAAATTTTGTCACCACGCTCTTGTCAATTGAAAAAACCGAATAGGAGGTTGAGAGAGTCGCAAGACAGAAGTACGAAAATAACCTTACACAAACTTGTCCGTTAGAGTATTAACGGTGCAATTTGACGATGTGAACAAAAAGTTAGTGACTTTTTTTGCTTTTTCGAAAGCTAGTGACAAAAAATCGCCACTCCACGAGGTGCGGAAATTCGAACGGCCATAACTTTGCGTACCGGAAGGGTTTTGGGGCCCGGGACCAGGCTTTGGAACCGCGTGGAGGAGCTCTACGGCGTCCCAACCGGGGAACCCGGTTGGGGCCCTCGGTGAGGCCAGATTCGATCGTTTTCGCCCCGTTTATCACTTTTCTTATTTCGCTACAAGTAGTCTATGCGCGGGGTAGCACACGGGTACGATCATACCACCACTAATGCACCGGATCCCATCAGAACTCCGAAGTTAAGCGTGCTTGGGCGAGAGTAGTACTAAGATGGGTGACCCCTTGGGAAGTCCTCGTGTTGTACCCCCTTCCCCTTTTATCTTTATTTTTATCGTTCTTTTATTCATCGAGTGAATTATAAATTTCGTCATCAAGCTTTTTGCGAACTTCGGGTTTCGGTCCCTAACTTCTCAAAACTAAAGAGACACCACTAACTTTGTCGTTTTTATTTCGCTTCCGGTCATTCCGGCAATCTGCACCGTTAAGTGCATTGACGGTTGAAATTTTAAGGGTAAAATTTTCCGATTCTCAATAGGTATAGAGGGAGTTGCAAATTTTGTCTCCACGCTCTTGTCAATTGAAAAAACCGAATAGGAGGTTGAGAGGGTCGCAAGACAGAAGTACGAAAATAACCTTACACAAACTTGTCCGTTAGAGTATTAACGGTGCAATTTGACGATGTGAACAAAAAGTTAGTGACTTTTTTTGCTTTTTCGAAAGCTAGTGACAAAAAATCGCCACTCCACGAGGTGCGGAAATTCGAACGGCCATAACTTTGCGTACCGGAAGGGTTTTGGGGCCCGGGACCAGGCTTTGGAACCGCGTGGAGGAGCTCTACGGCGTCCCAACCGGGGAACCCGGTTGGGGCCCTCGGCGAGGCCAGATTCGATCGTTTTCGCCCCGTTTATCACTTTTCTTATTTCGCTACAAGTAGGCTATGCGCGGGGTAGCACACGGGTACGATCATACCAGCACTAATGCACCGATCCCATCAGAACTCCGAAGTTAAGCGTGCTTGGGCGAGAGTAGTACTAAGATGGGTGACCCCTTGGGAAGTCCTCGTGTTGTACCCCCTTCCCCTTTTATCTTTATTTTTTTCGTTCTTTTATTCATCGAGTGAATTATAAATTTCGTCATCAAGCTTTTTGCGAACTTCGGGTTTCGGTCACTAACTTCTCAAAACTAAAGAGACACCACTAACTTTGTCGTTTTTATTTCGCTTCCGGTCATTCCGGCAATCTGCACCGTTAAGTGCATTGACGGTTGAAATTTTAAGGGTAAAATTTTCCGATTCTCAATAGGTATAGAGGGAGTTGCAAATTTTGTCACCACGCTCTTGTCAATTGAAAAAACCGAATAGGAGGTTGAGAGAGTCGCAAGACAGAAGTACGAAAATAACCTTACACAAACTTGTCCGTTAGAGTATTAACGGTGCAATTTGACGATGTGAACAAAAAGTTAGTGACTTTTTTTGCTTTTTCGAAAGCTAGTGACAAAAAATCGCCACTCCACGAGGTGCGGAAATTCGAACGGCCATAACTTTGCGTACCGGAAGGGTTTTGGGGCCCGGGACCAGGCTTTGGAACCGCGTGGAGGAGCTCTACGGCGTCCCAACCGGGGAACCCGGTTGGGGCCCTCGGCGAGGCCAGATTCGATCGTTTTCGCCCCGTTTATCACTTTTCTTATTTCGCTACAAATAGTCTATGCGCGGGGTAGCACACGGGTACGATCATACCAGCACTAATGCACCGGATCCCATCAGAACTCCGAAGTTAAGCGTGCTTGGGCGAGAGTAGTACTAAGATGGGTGACCCCTTGGGAAGTCCTCGTGTTGTACCCCCTTCCCCTTTTATCTTTATTTTTTTCGTTCTTTTATTCATCGAGTGAATTATAAATTTCGTCATCAAGCTTTTTGCGAACTTCGGGTTTCGGTCACTAACTTCTCAAAACTAAAGAGACACCACTAACTTTGTCGTTTTTATTTCGCTTCCGGTCATTCCGGCAATCTGCACCGTTAAGTGCATTGACGGTTGAAATTTTAAGGGTAAAATTTTCCGATTCTCAATAGGTATAGAGGGAGTTGCAAATTTTGTCACCACGCTCTTGTCAATTGAAAAAACCGAATAGGAGGTTGAGAGAGTCGCAAGACAGAAGTACGAAAATAACCTTACACAAACTTGTCCGTTAGAGTATTAACGGTGCAATTTGACGATGTGAACAAAAAGTTAGTGACTTTTTTTGCTTTTTCGAAAGCTAGTGACAAAAAATCGCCACTCCACGAGGTGCGGAAATTCGAACGGCCATAACTTTGCGTACCGGAAGGGTTTTGGGGCCCGGGACCAGGCTTTGGAACCGCGTGGAGGAGCTCTACGGCGTCCCAACCGGGGAACCCGGTTGGGGCCCTCGGCGAGGCCAGATTCGATCGTTTTCGCCCCGTTTATCACTTTTCTTATTTCGCTACAAGTAGTCTATGCGCGGGGTAGCACACGGGTACGATCATACCAGCACTAATGCACCGGATCCCATCAGAACTCCGAAGTTAAGCGTGCTTGGGCGAGAGTAGTACTAAGATGGGTGACCCCTTGGGAAGTCCTCGTGTTGTACCCCCTTCCCCTTTTATCTTTATTTTTATCGTTCTTTTATTCATCGAGTGAATTATAAATTTCGTCATCAAGGCTTTTGCGAACTTCGGGTTTCGGTCCCTAACTTCTCAAAACTAAAGAGACACCACTAACTTTGTCGTTTTTATTTCGCTTCCGGTCATTCCGGCAATCTGCACCGTTAAGTGCATTGACGGTTGAAATTTTAAGGGTAAAATTTTCCGATTCTCAATAGGTATAGAGGGAGTTGCAAATTTTGTCACCACGCTCTTGTCAATTGAAAAAACCGAATAGGAGGTTGAGAGAGTCGCAAGACAGAAGTACGAAAATAACCTTACACAAACTTGTCCGTTAGAGTATTAACGGTGCAATTTGACGATGTGAACAAAAAGTTAGTGACTTTTTTTGCTTTTTCGAAAGCTAGTGACAAAAAATCGCCACTCCACGAGGTGCGGAAATTCGAACGGCCATAACTTTGCGTACCGGAAGGGTTTTGGGGCCCGGGACCAGGCTTTGGAACCGCGTGGAGGAGCTCTACGGCGTCCCAACCGGGGAACCCGGTTGGGGCCCTCGGCGAGGCCAGATTCGATCGTTTTCGCCCCGTTTATCACTTTTCTTATTTCGCTACAAGTAGTCTATGCGCGGGGTAGCACACGGGTACGATCATACCAGCACTAATGCACCGGATCCCATCAGAACTCCGAAGTTAAGCGTGCTTGGGCGAGAGTAGTACTAAGATGGGTGACCCCTTGGGAAGTCCTCGTGTTGTACCCCCTTCCCCTTTTATCTTTATTTTTTTCGTTCTTTTATTCATCGAGTGAATTATAAATTTCGTCATCAAGCTTTTTGCGAACTTCGGGTTTCGGTCCCTAACTTCTCAAAACTAAAGAGACACCACTAACTTTGTCGTTTTTATTTCGCTTCCGGTCATTCCGGCAATCTGCACCGTTAAGTGCATTGACGGTTGAAATTTTAAGGGTAAAATTTTCCGATTCTCAATAGGTATAGAGGGAGTTGCAAATTTTGTCACCACGCTCTTGTCAATTGAAAAAACCGAATAGGAGGTTGAGAGGGTCGCAAGACAGAAGTACGAAAATAACCTTACACAAACTTGTCCGTTAGAGTATTAACGGTGCAATTTGACGATGTGAACAAAAAGTTAGTGACTTTTTTTGCTTTTTCGAAAGCTAGTGACAAAAAATCGCCACTCCACGAGGTGCGGAAATTCGAACGGCCATAACTTTGCGTACCGGAAGGGTTTTGGGGCCCGGGACCAGGCTTTGGAACCGCGTGGAGGAGCTCTACGGCGTCCCAACCGGGGAACCCGGTTGGGGCCCTCGGCGAGGCCAGATTCGATCGTTTTCGCCCCGTTTATCACTTTTCTTATTTCGCTACAAGTAGTCTATGCGCGGGGTAGCACACGGGTACGATCATACCAGCACTAATGCACCGGATCCCATCAGAACTCCGAAGTTAAGCGTGCTTGGGCGAGAGTAGTACTAAGATGGGTGACCCCTTGGGAAGTCCTCGTGTTGTACCCCCTTCCCCTTTTATCTTTATTTTTATCGTTCTTTTATTCATCGAATGAATTATAAATTTCGTCATCAAGCTTTTTGCGAACTTCGGGTTTCGGTCCCTAACTTCTCAAAACTAAAGAGACACCACTAACTTTGTCGTTTTTATTTCGCTTCCGGTCATTCCGGCAATCTGCACCGTTAAGTGCATTGACGGTTGAAATTTTAAGGGTAAAATTTTCCGATTCTCAATAGGTATAGAGGGAGTTGCAAATTTTGTCTCCACGCTCTTGTCAATTGAAAAAACCGAATAGGAGGTTGAGAGGGTCGCAAGACAGAAGTACGAAAATAACCTTACACAAACTTGTCCGTTAGAGTATTAACGGTGCAATTTGACGATGTGAACAAAAAGTTAGTGACTTTTTTTGCTTTTTCGAAAGCTAGTGACAAAAAATCGCCACTCCACGAGGTGCGGAAATTCGAACGGCCATAACTTTGCGTACCGGAAGGGTTTTGGGGCCCGGGACCAGGCTTTGGAACCGCGTGGAGGAGCTCTACGGCGTCCCAACCGGGGAACCCGGTTGGGGCCCTCGGCGAGGCCAGATTCGATCGTTTTCGCCCCGTTTATCACTTTTCTTATTTCGCTACAAGTAGGCTATGCGCGGGGTAGCACACGGGTACGATCATACCAGCACTAATGCACCGATCCCATCAGAACTCCGAAGTTAAGCGTGCTTGGGCGAGAGTAGTACTAAGATGGGTGACCCCTTGGGAAGTCCTCGTGTTGTACCCCCTTCCCCTTTTATCTTTATTTTTTTCGTTCTTTTATTCATCGAGTGAATTATAAATTTCGTCATCAAGCTTTTTGCGAACTTCGGGTTTCGGTCACTAACTTCTCAAAACTAAAGAGACACCACTAACTTTGTCGTTTTTATTTCGCTTCCGGTCATTCCGGCAATCTGCACCGTTAAGTGCATTGACGGTTGAAATTTTAAGGGTAAAATTTTCCGATTCTCAATAGGTATAGAGGGAGTTGCAAATTTTGTCACCACGCTCTTGTCAATTGAAAAAACCGAATAGGAGGTTGAGAGAGTCGCAAGACAGAAGTACGAAAATAACCTTACACAAACTTGTCCGTTAGAGTATTAACGGTGCAATTTGACGATGTGAACAAAAAGTTAGTGACTTTTTTTGCTTTTTCGAAAGCTAGTGACAAAAAATCGCCACTCCACGAGGTGCGGAAATTCGAACGGCCATAACTTTGCGTACCGGAAGGGTTTTGGGGCCCGGGACCAGGCTTTGGAACCGCGTGGAGGAGCTCTACGGCGTCCCAACCGGGGAACCCGGTTGGGGCCCTCGGCGAGGCCAGATTCGATCGTTTTCGCCCCGTTTATCACTTTTCTTATTTCGCTACAAATAGTCTATGCGCGGGGTAGCACACGGGTACGATCATACCAGCACTAATGCACCGGATCCCATCAGAACTCCGAAGTTAAGCGTGCTTGGGCGAGAGTAGTACTAAGATGGGTGACCCCTTGGGAAGTCCTCGTGTTGTACCCCCTTCCCCTTTTATCTTTATTTTTTTCGTTCTTTTATTCATCGAGTGAATTATAAATTTCGTCATCAAGCTTTTTGCGAACTTCGGGTTTCGGTCACTAACTTCTCAAAACTAAAGAGACACCACTAACTTTGTCGTTTTTATTTCGCTTCCGGTCATTCCGGCAATCTGCACCGTTAAGTGCATTGACGGTTGAAATTTTAAGGGTAAAATTTTCCGATTCTCAATAGGTATAGAGGGAGTTGCAAATTTTGTCACCACGCTCTTGTCAATTGAAAAAACCGAATAGGAGGTTGAGAGAGTCGCAAGACAGAAGTACGAAAATAACCTTACACAAACTTGTCCGTTAGAGTATTAACGGTGCAATTTGACGATGTGAACAAAAAGTTAGTGACTTTTTTTGCTTTTTCGAAAGCTAGTGACAAAAAATCGCCACTCCACGAGGTGCGGAAATTCGAACGGCCATAACTTTGCGTACCGGAAGGGTTTTGGGGCCCGGGACCAGGCTTTGGAACCGCGTGGAGGAGCTCTACGGCGTCCCAACCGGGGAACCCGGTTGGGGCCCTCGGCGAGGCCAGATTCGATCGTTTTCGCCCCGTTTATCACTTTTCTTATTTCGCTACAAGTAGTCTATGCGCGGGGTAGCACACGGGTACGATCATACCAGCACTAATGCACCGGATCCCATCAGAACTCCGAAGTTAAGCGTGCTTGGGCGAGAGTAGTACTAAGATGGGTGACCCCTTGGGAAGTCCTCGTGTTGTACCCCCTTCCCCTTTTATCTTTATTTTTATCGTTCTTTTATTCATCGAGTGAATTATAAATTTCGTCATCAAGCTTTTTGCGAACTTCGGGTTTCGGTCCCTAACTTCTCAAAACTAAAGAGACACCACTAACTTTGTCGTTTTTATTTCGCTTCCGGTCATTCCGGCAATCTGCACCGTTAAGTGCATTGACGGTTGAAATTTTAAGGGTAAAATTTTCCGATTCTCAATAGGTATAGAGGGAGTTGCAAATTTTGTCACCACGCTCTTGTCAATTGAAAAAACCGAATAGGAGGTTGAGAGAGTCGCAAGACAGAAGTACGAAAATAACCTTACACAAACTTGTCCGTTAGAGTATTAACGGTGCAATTTGACGATGTGAACAAAAAGTTAGTGACTTTTTTTGCTTTTTCGAAAGCTAGTGACAAAAAATCGCCACTCCACGAGGTGCGGAAATTCGAACGGCCATAACTTTGCGTACCGGAAGGGTTTTGGGGCCCGGGACCAGGCTTTGGAACCGCGTGGAGGAGCTCTACGGCGTCCCAACCGGGGAACCCGGTTGGGGCCCTCGGCGAGGCCAGATTCGATCGTTTTCGCCCCGTTTATCACTTTTCTTATTTCGCTACAAGTAGTCTATGCGCGGGGTAGCACACGGGTACGATCATACCAGCACTAATGCACCGGATCCCATCAGAACTCCGAAGTTAAGCGTGCTTGGGCGAGAGTAGTACTAAGATGGGTGACCCCTTGGGAAGTCCTCGTGTTGTACCCCCTTCCCCTTTTATCTTTATTTTTATCGTTCTTTTATTCATCGAGTGAATTATAAATTTCGTCATCAAGCTTTTTGCGAACTTCGGGTTTCGGTCCCTAACTTCTCAAAACTAAAGAGACACCACTAACTTTGTCGTTTTTATTTCGCTTCCGGTCATTCCGGCAATCTGCACCGTTAAGTGCATTGACGGTTGAAATTTTAAGGGTAAAATTTTCCGATTCTCAATAGGTATAGAGGGAGTTGCAAATTTTGTCACCACGCTCTTGTCAATTGAAAAAACCGAATAGGAGGTTGAGAGGGTCGCAAGACAGAAGTACGAAAATAACCTTACACAAACTTGTCCGTTAGAGTATTAACGGTGCAATTTGACGATGTGAACAAAAAGTTAGTGACTTTTTTTGCTTTTTCGAAAGCTAGTGACAAAAAATCGCCACTCCACGAGGTGCGGAAATTCGAACGGCCATAACTTTGCGTACCGGAAGGGTTTTGGGGCCCGGGACCAGGCTTTGGAACCGCGTGGAGGAGCTCTACGGCATCCCAACCGGGGAACCCGGTTGGGGCCCTCGGCGAGGCCAGATTCGATCGTTTTCGCCCCGTTTATCACTTTTCTTATTTCGCTACAAGTAGTCTATGCGCGGGGTAGCACACGGGTACGATCATACCAGCACTAATGCACCGGATCCCATCAGAACTCCGAAGTTAAGCGTGCTTGGGCGAGAGTAGTACTAAGATGGGTGACCCCTTGGGAAGTCCTCGTGTTGTACCCCCTTCCCCTTTTATCTTTATTTTTTTCGTTCTTTTATTCATCGAGTGAATTATAAATTTCGTCATCAAGCTTTTTGCGAACTTCGGGTTTCGGTCCCTAACTTCTCAAAACTAAAGAGACACCACTAACTTTGTCGTTTTTATTTCGCTTCCGGTCATTCCGGCAATCTGCACCGTTAAGTGCATTGACGGTTGAAATTTTAAGGGTAAAATTTTCCGATTCTCAATAGGTATAGAGGGAGTTGCAAATTTTGTCACCACGCTCTTGTCAATTGAAAAAACCGAATAGGAGGTTGAGAGGGTCGCAAGACAGAAGTACGAAAATAACCTTACACAAACTTGTCCGTTAGAGTATTAACGGTGCAATTTGACGATGTGAACAAAAAGTTAGTGACTTTTTTTGCTTTTTCGAAAGCTAGTGACAAAAAATCGCCACTCCACGAGGTGCGGAAATTCGAACGGCCATAACTTTGCGTACCGGAAGGGTTTTGGGGTCCGGGACCAGGCTTTGGAACCGCGTGGAGGAGCTCTACGGCGTCCCAACCGGGGAACCCGGTTGGGGCCCTCGGCGAGGCCAGATTCGATCGTTTTCGCCCCGTTTATCACTTTTCTTATTTCGCTACAAGTAGTCTATGCGCGGGGTAGCACACGGGTACGATCATACCAGCACTAATGCACCGGATCCCATCAGAACTCCGAAGTTAAGCGTGCTTGGGCGAGAGTAGTACTAAGATGGGTGACCCCTTGGGAAGTCCTCGTGTTGTACCCCCTTCCCCTTTTATCTTTATTTTTATCGTTCTTTTATTCATCGAATGAATTATAAATTTCGTCATCAAGCTTTTTGCGAACTTCGGGTTTCGGTCCCTAACTTCTCAAAACTAAAGAGACACCACTAACTTTGTCGTTTTTATTTCGCTTCCGGTCATTCCGGCAATCTGCACCGTTAAGTGCATTGACGGTTGAAATTTTAAGGGTAAAATTTTCCGATTCTCAATAGGTATAGAGGGAGTTGCAAATTTTGTCTCCACGCTCTTGTCAATTGAAAAAACCGAATAGGAGGTTGAGAGGGTCGCAAGACAGAAGTACGAAAATAACCTTACACAAACTTGTCCGTTAGAGTATTAACGGTGCAATTTGACGATGTGAACAAAAAGTTAGTGACTTTTTTTGCTTTTTCGAAAGCTAGTGACAAAAAATCGCCACTCCACGAGGTGCGGAAATTCGAACGGCCATAACTTTGCGTACCGGAAGGGTTTTGGGGCCCGGGACCAGGCTTTGGAACCGCGTGGAGGAGCTCTACGGCGTCCCAACCGGGGAACCCGGTTGGGGCCCTCGGCGAGGCCAGATTCGATCGTTTTCGCCCCGTTTATCACTTTTCTTATTTCGCTACAAGTAGTCTATGCGCGGGGTAGCACACGGGTACGATCATACCAGCACTAATGCACCGGATCCCATCAGAACTCCGAAGTTAAGCGTGCTTGGGCGAGAGTAGTACTAAGATGGGTGACCCCTTGGGAAGTCCTCGTGTTGTACCCCCTTCCCCTTTTATCTTTATTTTTTTCGTTCTTTTATTCATCGAGTGAATTATAAATTTCGTCATCAAGCTTTTTGCGAACTTCGGGTTTCGGTCCCTAACTTCTCAAAACTAAAGAGACACCACTAACTTTGTCGTTTTTATTTCGCTTCCGGTCATTCCGGCAATCTGCACCGTTAAGTGCATTGACGGTTGAAATTTTAAGGGTAAAATTTTCCGATTCTCAATAGGTATAGAAGGAGTTGCAAATTTTGTCACCACGCTCTTGTCAATTGAAAAAACCGAATAGGAGGTTGAGAGGGTCGCAAGACAGAAGTACGAAAATAACCTTACACAAACTTGTCCGTTAGAGTATTAACGGTGCAATTTGACGATGTGAACAAAAAGTTAGTGACTTTTTTTGCTTTTTCGAAAGCTAGTGACAAAAAATCGCCACTCCACGAGGTGCGGAAATTCGAACGGCCATAACTTTGCGTACCGGAAGGGTTTTGGGGCCCGGGACCAGGCTTTGGAACCGCGTGGAGGAGCTCTACGGCGTCCCAACCGGGGAACCCGGTTGGGGCCCTCGGCGAGGCCAGATTCGATCGTTTTCGCCCCGTTTATCACTTTTCTTATTTCGCTACAAGTAGTCTATGCGCGGGGTAGCACACGGGTACGATCATACCAGCACTAATGCACCGGATCCCATCAGAACTCCGAAGTTAAGCGTGCTTGGGCGAGAGTAGTACTAAGATGGGTGACCCCTTGGGAAGTCCTCGTGTTGTACCCCCTTCCCCTTTTATCTTTATTTTTTTCGTTCTTTTATTCATCGAGTGAATTATAAATTTCGTCATCAAGCTTTTTGCGAACTTCGGGTTTCGGTCCCTAACTTCTCAAAACTAAAGAGACACCACTAACTTTGCCGTTTTTATTTCGCTTCCGGTCATTCCGGCAATCTGCACCGTTAAGTGCATTGACGGTTGAAATTTTAAGGGTAAAATTTTCCGATTCTCAATAGGTATAGAGGGAGTTGCAAATTTTGTCACCACGCTCTTGTCAATTGAAAAAACCGAATAGGAGGTTGAGAGAGTCGCAAGACAGAAGTACGAAAATAACCTTACACAAACTTGTCCGTTAGAGTATTAACGGTGCAATTTGACGATGTGAACAAAAAGTTAGTGACTTTTTTTGCTTTTTCGAAAGCTAGTGACAAAAAATCGCCACTCCACGAGGTGCGGAAATTCGAACGGCCATAACTTTGCGTACCGGAAGGGTTTTGGGGCCCGGGACCAGGCTTTGGAACCGCGTGGAGGAGCTCTACGGCGTCCCAACCGGGGAACCCGGTTGGGGCCCTCGGCGAGGCCAGATTCGATTGTTTTCGCCCCGTTTATCACTTTTCTTATTTCGCTACAAGTAGGCTATGCGCGGGGTAGCACACGGGTACGATCATACCAGCACTAATGCACCGGATCCCATCAGAACTCCGAAGTTAAGCGTGCTTGGGCGAGAGTAGTACTAAGATGGGTGACCCCTTGGGAAGTCCTCGTGTTGTACCCCCTTCCCCTTTTATCTTTATTTTTTTCGTTCTTTTATTCATCGAGTGAATTATAAATTTCGTCATCAAGCTTTTTGCGAACTTCGGGTTTCGGTCACTAACTTCTCAAAACTAAAGAGACACCACTAACTTTGCCGTTTTTATTTCGCTTCCGGTCATTCCGGCAATCTGCACCGTTAAGTGCATTGACGGTTGAAATTTTAAGGGTAAAATTTTCCGATTCTCAATAGGTATAGAGGGAGTTGCAAATTTTGTCACCACGCTCTTGTCAATTGAAAAAACCGAATAGGAGGTTGAGAGAGTCGCAAGACAGAAGTACGAAAATAACCTTACACAAACTTGTCCGTTAGAGTATTAACGGTGCAATTTGACGATGTGAACAAAAAGTTAGTGACTTTTTTTGCTTTTTCGAAAGCTAGTGACAAAAAATCGCCACTCCACGAGGTGCGGAAATTCGAACGGCCATAACTTTGCGTACCGGAAGGGTTTTGGGGCCCGGGACCAGGCTTTGGAACCGCGTGGAGGAGCTCTACGGCGTCCCAACCGGGGAACCCGGTTGGGGCCCTCGGCGAGGCCAGATTCGATCGTTTTCGCCCCGTTTATCACTTTTCTTATTTCGCTACAAGTAGTCTATGCGCGGGGTAGCACACGGGTACGATCATACCAGCACTAATGCACCGGATCCCATCAGAACTCCGAAGTTAAGCGTGCTTGGGCGAGAGTAGTACTAAGATGGGTGACCCCTTGGGAAGTCCTCGTGTTGTACCCCCTTCCCCTTTTATCTTTATTTTTTTCGTTCTTTTATTCATCGAGTGAATTATAAATTTCGTCATCAAGCTTTTTGCGAACTTCGGGTTTCGGTCCCTAACTTCTCAAAACTAAAGAGACACCACTAACTTTGTCGTTTTTATTTCGCTTCCGGTCATTCCGGCAATCTGCACCGTTAAGTGCATTGACGGTTGAAATTTTAAGGGTAAAATTTTCCGATTCTCAATAGGTATAGAGGGAGTTGCAAATTTTGTCACCACGCTCTTGTCAATTGAAAAAACCGAATAGGAGGTTGAGAGGGTCGCAAGACAGAAGTACGAAAATAACCTTACACAAACTTGTCCGTTAGAGTATTAACGGTGCAATTTGACGATGTGAACAAAAAGTTAGTGACTTTTTTTGCTTTTTCGAAAGCTAGTGACAAAAAATCGCCACTCCACGAGGTGCGGAAATTCGAACGGCCATAACTTTGCGTACCGGAAGGGTTTTGGGGCCCGGGACCAGGCTTTGGAACCGCGTGGAGGAGCTCTACGGCGTCCCAACCGGGGAACCCGGTTGGGGCCCTCGGCGAGGCCAGATTCGATCGTTTTCGCCCCGTTTATCACTTTTCTTATTTCGCTACAAGTAGTCTATGCGCGGGGTAGCACACGGGTACGATCATACCAGCACTAATGCACCGGATCCCATCAGAACTCCGAAGTTAAGCGTGCTTGGGCGAGAGTAGTACTAAGATGGGTGACCCCTTGGGAAGTCCTCGTGTTGTACCCCCTTCCCCTTTTATCTTTATTTTTTTCGTTCTTTTATTCATCGAGTGAATTATAAATTTCGTCATCAAGCTTTTTGCGAACTTCGGGTTTCGGTCCCTAACTTCTCAAAACTAAAGAGACACCACTAACTTTGTCGTTTTTATTTCGCTTCCGGTCATTCCGGCAATCTGCACCGTTAAGTGCATTGACGGTTGAAATTTTAAGGGTAAAATTTTCCGATTCTCAATAGGTATAGAGGGAGTTGCAAATTTTGTCACCACGCTCTTGTCAATTGAAAAAACCGAATAGGAGGTTGAGAGGGTCGCAAGACAGAAGTACGAAAATAACCTTACACAAACTTGTCCGTTAGAGTATTAACGGTGCAATTTGACGATGTGAACAAAAAGTTAGTGACTTTTTTTGCTTTTTCGAAAGCTAGTGACAAAAAATCGCCACTCCACGAGGTGCGGAAATTCGAACGGCCATAACTTTGCGTACCGGAAGGGTTTTGGGGCCCGGGACCAGGCTTTGGAACCGCGTGGAGGAGCTCTACGGCGTCCCAACCGGGGAACCCGGTTGGGGCCCTCGGCGAGGCCAGATTCGATCGTTTTCGCCCCGTTTATCACTTTTCTTATTTCGCTACAAGTAGTCTATGCGCGGGGTAGCACACGGGTACGATCATACCAGCACTAATGCACCGGATCCCATCAGAACTCCGAAGTTAAGCGTGCTTGGGCGAGAGTAGTACTAAGATGGTTGACCCCTTGGGAAGTCCTCGTGTTGTACCCCCTTCCCCTTTTATCTTTATTTTTATCGTTCTTTTATTCATCGAGTGAATTATAAATTTCGTCATCAAGCTTTTTGCGAACTTCGGGTTTCGGTCCCTAACTTCTCAAAACTAAAGAGACACCACTAACTTTGTCGTTTTTATTTCGCTTCCGGTCATTCCGGCAATCTGCACCGTTAAGTGCATTGACGGTTGAAATTTTAAGGGTAAAATTTTCCGATTCTCAATAGGTATAGAGGGAGTTGCAAATTTTGTCTCCACGCTCTTGTCAATTGAAAAAACCGAATAGGAGGTTGAGAGGGTCGCAAGACAGAAGTACGAAAATAACCTTACACAAACTTGTCCGTTAGAGTATTAACGGTGCAATTTGACGATGTGAACAAAAAGTTAGTGACTTTTTTTGCTTTTTCGAAAGCTAGTGACAAAAAATCGCCACTCCACGAGGTGCGGAAATTCGAACGGCCATAACTTTGCGTACCGGAAGGGTTTTGGGGCCCGGGACCAGGCTTTGGAACCGCGTGGAGGAGCTCTACGGCGTCCCAACCGGGGAACCCGGTTGGGGCCCTCGGCGAGGCCAGATTCGATCGTTTTCGCCCCGTTTATCACTTTTCTTATTTCGCTACAAGTAGTCTATGCGCGGGGTAGCACACGGGTACGATCATACCAGCACTAATGCACCGGATCCCATCAGAACTCCGAAGTTAAGCGTGCTTGGGCGAGAGTAGTACTAAGATGGGTGACCCCTTGGGAAGTCCTCGTGTTGTACCCCCTTCCCCTTTTATCTTTATTTTTTTCGTTCTTTTATTCATCGAGTGAATTATAAATTTCGTCATCAAGCTTTTTGCGAACTTCGGGTTTCGGTCCCTAACTTCTCAAAACTAAAGAGACACCACTAACTTTGTCGTTTTTATTTCGCTTCCGGTCATTCCGGCAATCTGCACCGTTAAGTGCATTGACGGTTGAAATTTTAAGGGTAAAATTTTCCGATTCTCAATAGGTATAGAGGGAGTTGCAAATTTTGTCACCACGCTCTTGTCAATTGAAAAAACCGAATAGGAGGTTGAGAGGGTCGCAAGACAAAAGTACGAAAATAACCTTACACAAACTTGTCCGTTAGAGTATTAACGGTGCAATTTGACGATGTGAACAAAAAGTTAGTGACTTTTTTTGCTTTTTCGAAAGCTAGTGACAAAAAATCGCCACTCCACGAGGTGCGGAAATTCGAACGGCCATAACTTTGCGTACCGGAAGGGTTTTGGGGCCCGGGACCAGGCTTTGGAACCGCGTGGAGGAGCTCTACGGCGTCCCAACCGGGGAACCCGGTTGGGGCCCTCGGCGAGGCCAGATTCGATCGTTTTCGCCCCGTTTATCACTTTTCTTATTTCGCTACAAGTAGGCTATGCGCGGGGTAGCACACGGGTACGATCATACCAGCACTAATGCACCGGATCCCATTAGAACTCCGAAGTTAAGCGTGCTTGGGCGAGAGTAGTACTAAGATGGGTGACCCCTTGGGAAGTCCTCGTGTTGTACCCCCTTCCCCTTTTATCTTTATTTTTTTCGTTCTTTTATTCATCGAGTGAATTATAAATTTCGTCATCAAGCTTTTTGCGAACTTCGGGTTTCGGTCACTAACTTCTCAAAACTAAAGAGACACCACTAACTTTGTCGTTTTTATTTCGCTTCCGGTCATTCCGGCAATCTGCACCGTTAAGTGCATTGACGGTTGAAATTTTAAGGGTAAAATTTTCCGATTCTCAATAGGTATAGAGGGAGTTGCAAATTTTGTCACCACGCTCTTGTCAATTGAAAAAACCGAATAGGAGGTTGAGAGAGTCGCAAGACAGAAGTACGAAAATAACCTTACACAAACTTGTCCGTTAGAGTATTAACGGTGCAATTTGACGATGTGAACAAAAAGTTAGTGACTTTTTTTGCTTTTTCGAAAGCTAGTGACAAAAAATCGCCACTCCACGAGGTGCGGAAATTCGAACGGCCATAACTTTGCGTACCGGAAGGGTTTTGGGGCCCGGGACCAGGCTTTGGAACCGCGTGGAGGAGCTCTACGGCGTCCCAACCGGGGAACCCGGTTGGGGCCCTCGGCGAGGCCAGATTCGATCGTTTTCGCCCCGTTTATCACTTTTCTTATTTCGCTACAAGTAGTCTATGCGCGGGGTAGCACACGGGTACGATCATACCAGCACTAATGCACCGGATCCCATCAGAACTCCGAAGTTAAGCGTGCTTGGGCGAGAGTAGTACTAAGATGGGTGACCCCTTGGGAAGTCCTCGTGTTGTACCCCCTTCCCCTTTTATCTTTATTTTTATCGTTCTTTTATTCATCGAGTGAATTATAAATTTCGTCATCAAGCTTTTTGCGAACTTCGGGTTTCGGTCCCTAACTTCTCAAAACTAAAGAGACACCACTAACTTTGTCGTTTTTATTTCGCTTCCGGTCATTCCGGCAATCTGCACCGTTAAGTGCATTGACGGTTGAAATTTTAAGGGTAAAATTTTCCGATTCTCAATAGGTATAGAGGGAGTTGCAAATTTTGTCACCACGCTCTTGTCAATTGAAAAAACCGAATAGGAGGTTGAGAGGGTCGCAAGACAGAAGTACGAAAATAACCTTACACAAACTTGTCCGTTAGAGTATTAACGGTGCAATTTGACGATGTGAACAAAAAGTTAGTGACTTTTTTTGCTTTTTCGAAAGCTAGTGACAAAAAATCGCCACTCCACGAGGTGCGGAAATTCGAACGGCCATAACTTTGCGTACCGGAAGGGTTTTGGGGCCCGGGACCAGGCTTTGGAACCGCGTGGAGGAGCTCTACGGCGTCCCAACCGGGCAACCCGGTTGGGGCCCTCGGCGAGGCCAGATTCGATCGTTTTCGCCCCGTTTATCACTTTTCTTATTTCGCTACAAGTAGTCTATGCGCGGGGTAGCACACGGGTACGATCATACCAGCACTAATGCACCGGATCCCATCAGAACTCCGAAGTTAAGCGTGCTTGGGCGAGAGTAGTACTAAGATGGGTGACCCCTTGGGAAGTCCTCGTGTTGTACCCCCTTCCCCTTTTTTCTTTATTTTTTTCGTTCTTTTATTCATCGAGTGAATTATAAATTTCGTCATCAAGCTTTTTGCGAACTTCGGGTTTCGGTCCCTAACTTCTCAAAACTAAAGAGACACCACTAACTTTGTCGTTTTTATTTCGCTTCCGGTCATTCCGGCAATCTGCACCGTTAAGTGCATTGACGGTTGAAATTTTAAGGGTAAAATTTTCCGATTCTCAATAGGTATAGAGGGAGTTGCAAATTTTGTCACCACGCTCTTGTCAATTGAAAAAACCGAATAGGAGGTTGAGAGGGTCGCAAGACAGAAGTACGAAAATAACCTTACACAAACTTGTCCGTTAGAGTATTAACGGTGCAATTTGACGATGTGAACAAAAAGTTAGTGACTTTTTTTGCTTTTTCGAAAGCTAGTGACAAAAAATCGCCACTCCACGAGGTGCGGAAATTCGAACGGCCATAACTTTGCGTACCGGAAGGGTTTTGGGGCCCGGGACCAGGCTTTGGAACCGCGTGGAGGAGCTCTACGGCGTCCCAACCGGGGAAACCGGTTGGGGCCCTCGGCGAGGCCAGATTCGATCGTTTTCGCCCCGTTTATCACTTTTCTTATTTCGCTACAAGTAGTCTATGCGCGGGGTAGCACACGGGTACGATCATACCAGCACTAATGCACCGGATCCCATCAGAACTCCGAAGTTAAGCGTGCTTGGGCGAGAGTAGTACTAAGATGGGTGACCCCTTGGGAAGTCCTCGTGTTGTACCCCCTTCCCCTTTTATCTTTATTTTTATCGTTCTTTTATTCATCGAGTGAATTATAAATTTCGTCATCAAGCTTTTTGCGAACTTCGGGTTTCGGTCCCTAACTTCTCAAAACTAAAGAGACACCACTAACTTTGTCGTTTTTATTTCGCTTCCGGTCATTCCGGCAATCTGCACCGTTAAGTGCATTGACGGTTGAAATTTTAAGGGTAAAATTTTCCGATTCTCAATAGGTATAGAGGGAGTTGCAAATTTTGTCTCCACGCTCTTGTCAATTGAAAAAACCGAATAGGAGGTTGAGAGGGTCGCAAGACAGAAGTACGAAAATAACCTTACACAAACTTGTCCGTTAGAGTATTAACGGTGCAATTTGACGATGTGAACAAAAAGTTAGTGACTTTTTTTGCTTTTTCGAAAGCTAGTGACAAAAAATCGCCACTCCACGAGGTGCGGAAATTCGAACGGCCATAACTTTGCGTACCGGAAGGGTTTTGGGGCCCGGGACCAGGCTTTGGAACCGCGTGGAGGAGCTCTACGGCGTCCCAACCGGGGTACCCGGTTGGGGCCCTCGGCGAGGCCAGATTCGATCGTTTTCGCCCCGTTTATCACTTTTCTTATTTCGCTACAAGTAGTCTATGCGCGGGGTAACACACGGGTACGATCATACCAGCACTAATGCACCGGATCCCATCAGAACTCCGAAGTTAAGCGTGCTTGGGTGAGAGTAGTACTAAGATGGGTGACCCCTTGGGAAGTCCTCGTGTTGTACCCCCTTCCCCTTTTATCTTTATTTTTATCGTTCTTTTATTCATCGAGTGAATTATAAATTTCGTCATCAAGCTTTTTGCGAACTTCGGGTTTCGGTCCCTAACTTCTCAAAACTAAAGAGACACCACTAACTTTGTCGTTTTTATTTCGCTTCCGGTCATTCCGGCAATCTGCACCGTTAAGTGCATTGACGGTTGAAATTTTAAGGGTAAAATTTTCCGATTCTCAATAGGTATAGAGGGAGTTGCAAATTTTGTCTCCACGCTCTTGTCAATTGAAAAAACCGAATAGGAGGTTGAGAGGGTCGCAAGACAGAAGTACGAAAATAACCTTACACAAACTTGTCCGTTAGAGTATTAACGGTGCAATTTGACGATGTGAACAAAAAGTTAGTGACTTTTTTTGCTTTTTCGAAAGCTAGTGACAAAAAATCGCCACTCCACGAAGTGCGGAAATTCGAACGGCCATAACTTTGCGTACCGGAAGGGTTTTGGGGCCCGGGACCAGGCTTTGGAACCGCGTGGAGGAGCTCTACGGCGTCCCAACCGGGGAACCCGGTTGGGGCCCTCGGCGAGGCCAGATTCGATCGTTTTCGCCCCGTTTATCACTTTTCTTATTTCGCTACAAGTAGTCTATGCGCGGGGTAGCACACGGGTACGATCATACCAGCACTAATGCACCGGATCCCATCAGAACTCCGAAGTTAAGCGTGCTTGGGCGAGAGTAGTACTAAGATGGGTGACCCCTTGGGAAGTCCTCGTGTTGTACCCCCTTCCCCTTTTATCTTTATTTTTTTCGTTCTTTTATTCATCGAGTGAATTATAAATTTCGTCATCAAGCTTTTTGCGAACTTCGGGTTTCGGTCCCTAACTTCTCAAAACTAAAGAGACACCACTAACTTTGTCGTTTTTATTTCGCTTCCGGTCATTCCGGCAATCTGCACCGTTAAGTGCATTGACGGTTGAAATTTTAAGGGTAAAATTTTCCGATTCTCAATAGGTATAGAGGGAGTTGCAAATTTTGTCACCACGCTCTTGTCAATTGAAAAAACCGAATAGGAGGTTGAGAGGGTCGCAAGACAGAAGTACGAAAATAACCTTACACAAACTTGTCCGTTAGAGTATTAACGGTGCAATTTGACGATGTGAACAAAAAGTTAGTGACTTTTTTTGCTTTTTCGAAAGCTAGTGACAAAAAATCGCCACTCCACGAGGTGCGGAAATTCGAACGGCCATAACTTTGCGTACCGGAAGGGTTTTGGGGCCCGGGACCAGGCTTTGGAACCGCGTGGAGGAGCTCTACGGCGTCCCAACCGGGGAACCCGGTTGGGGCCCTCGGCGAGGCCAGATTCGATCGTTTTCGCCCCGTTTATCACTTTTCTTATTTCGCTACAAGTAGGCTATGCGCGGGGTAGCACACGGGTACGATCATACCAGCACTAATGCACCGGATCCCATCAGAACTCCGAAGTTAAGCGTGCTTGGGCGAGAGTAGTACTAAGATGGGTGACCCCTTGGGAAGTCCTCGTGTTGTACCCCCTTCCCCTTTTATCTTTATTTTTTTCGTTCTTTTATTCATCGAGTGAATTATAAATTTCGTCATCAAGCTTTTTGCGAACTTCGGGTTTCGGTCACTAACTTCTCAAAACTAAAGAGACACCACTAACTTTGTCGTTTTTATTTCGCTTCCGGTCATTCCGGCAATCTGCACCGTTAAGTGCATTGACGGTTGAAATTTTAAGGGTAAAATTTTCCGATTCTCAATAGGTATAGAGGGAGTTGCAAATTTTGTCACCACGCTCTTGTCAATTGAAAAAACCGAATAGGAGGTTGAGAGAGTCGCAAGACAGAAGTACGAAAATAACCTTACACAAACTTGTCCGTTAGAGTATTAACGGTGCAATTTGACGATGTGAACAAAAAGTTAGTGACTTTTTTTGCTTTTTCGAAAGCTAGTGACAAAAAATCGCCACTCCACGAGGTGCGGAAATTCGAACGGCCATAACTTTGCGTACCAGAAGGGTTTTGGGGCCCGGGACCAGGCTTTGGAACCGCGTGGAGGAGCTCTACGGCGTCCCAACCGGGGAACCCGGTTGGGGCCCTCGGCGAGGCCAGATTCGATCGTTTTCGCCCCGTTTATCACTTTTCTTATTTCGCTACAAGTAGTCTATGCGCGGGATAGCACACGGGTACGATCATACCAGCACTAATGCACCGGATCCCATCAGAACTCCAAAGTTAAGCGTGCTTGGGCGAGAGTAGTACTAAGATGGGTGACCCCTTGGGAAGTCCTCGTGTTGTACCCCCTTCCCCTTTTATCTTTATTTTTTTCGTTCTTTTATTCATCGAGTGAATTATAAATTTCGTCATCAAGCTTTTTGCGAACTTCGGGTTTCGGTCACTAACTTCTCAAAACTAAAGAGACACCACTAACTTTGTCGTTTTTATTTCGCTTCCGGTCATTCCGGCAATCTGCACCGTTAAGTGCATTGACGGTTGAAATTTTAAGGGTAAAATTTTCCGATTCTCAATAGGTATAGAGGGAGTTGCAAATTTTGTCACCACGCTTTTGTCAATTGAAAAAACCGAATAGGAGGTTGAGAGAGTCGCAAGACAGAAGTACGAAAATAACCTTACACAAACTTGTCCGTTAGAGTATTAACGGTGCAATTTGACGATGTGAACAAAAAGTTAGTGACTTTTTTTGCTTTTTCGAAAGCTAGTGACAAAAAATCGCCACTCCACGAGGTGCGGAAATTCGAACGGCCATAACTTTGCGTACCAGAAGGGTTTTGGGGCCCGGGACCAGGCTTTGGAACCGCGTGGAGGAGCTCTACGGCGTCCCAACCGGGGAACCCGGTTGGGGCCCTCGGCGAGGCCAGATTCGATCGTTTTCGCCCCGTTTATCACTTTTCTTATTTCGCTACAAGTAGTCTATGCGCGGGGTAGCACACGGGTACGATCATACCAGCACTAATGCACCGGATCCCATCAGAACTCCGAAGTTAAGCGTGCTTGGGCGAGAGTAGTACTAAGATGGGTGACCCCTTGGGAAGTCCTCGTGTTGTACCCCCTTCCCCTTTTATCTTTATTTTTATCGTTCTTTTATTCATCGAGTGAATTATAAATTTCGTCATCAAGCTTTTTGCGAACTTCGGGTTTCGGTCCCTAACTTCTCAAAACTAAAGAGACACCACTAACTTTGTCGTTTTTATTTCGCTTCCGGTCATTCCGGCAATCTGCACCGTTAAGTGCATTGACGGTTGAAATTTTAAGGGTAAAATTTTCCGATTCTCAATTGGTATAGAGGGAGTTGCAAATTTTGTCACCACGCTCTTGTCAATTGAAAAAACCGAATAGGAGGTTGAGAGGGTCGCAAGACAGAAGTACGAAAATAACCTTACACAAACTTGTCCGTTAGAGTATTAACGGTGCAATTTGACGATGTGAACAAAAAGTTAGTGACTTTTTTTGCTTTTTCGAAAGCTAGTGACAAAAAATCGCCACTCCACGAGGTGCGGAAATTCGAACGGCCATAACTTTGCGTACCGGAAGGGTTTTGGGGCCCGGGACCAGGCTTTGGAACCGCGTGAAGGAGCTCTACGGCGTCCCAACCGGGAACCCGGTTGGGGCCCTCGGCGAGGCCAGATTCGATCGTTTTCGCCCCGTTTATCACTTTTCTTATTTCGCTACAAGTAGTCTATGCGCGGGGTAGCACACGGGTACGATCATACCAGCACTAATGCACCGGATCCCATCAGAACTCCGAAGTTAAGCGTGCTTGGGCGAGAGTAGTACTAAGATGGGTGACCCCTTGGGAAGTCCTCGTGTTGTACCCCTTCCCCTTTTATCTTTATTTTTATCGTTCTTTTATTCATCGAGTGAATTATAAATTTCGTCATCAAGCTTTTTGCGAACTTCGGGTTTCGGTCCCTAACTTCTCAAAACTAAAGAGACACCACTAACTTTGTCGTTTTTATTTCGCTTCCGGTCATTCCGGCAATCTGCACCGTTAAGTGCATTGACGGTTGAAATTTTAAGGGTAAAATTTTCCGATTCTCAATAGGTATAGAGGGAGTTGCAAATTTTGTCACCACGCTCTTGTCAATTGAAAAAACCGAATAGGAGGTTGAGAGAGTCGCAAGACAGAAGTACGAAAATAACCTTACACAAACTTGTCCGTTAGAGTATTAACGGTGCAATTTGACGATGTGAACAAAAAGTTAGTGACTTTTTTTGCTTTTTCGAAAGCTAGTGACAAAAAATCGCCACTCCACGAGGTGCGGAAATTCGAACGGCCATAACTTTGCGTACCAGAAGGGTTTTGGGGCCCGGGACCAGGCTTTGGAACCGCGTGGAGGAGCTCTACGGCGTCCCAACCGGGGAACCCGGTTGGGGCCCTCGGCGAGGCCAGATTCGATCGTTTTCACCCCGTTTATCACTTTTCTTATTTCGCTACAAGTAGTCTATGCGCGGGGTAGCACACGGGTACGATCATACCAGCACTAATGCACCGGATCCCATCAGAACTCCGAAGTTAAGCGTGCTTGGGCGAGAGTAGTACTAAGATGGGTGACCCCTTGGGAAGTCCTCGTGTTGTACCCCCTTCCCCTTTTATCTTTATTTTTATCGTTCTTTTATTCATCGAGTGAATTATAAATTTCGTCATCAAGCTTTTTGCGAACTTCGGGTTTCGGTCCCTAACTTCTCAAAACTAAAGAGACACCACTAACTTTGTCGTTTTTATTTCGCTTACGGTCATTCCGGCAATCTGCACCGTTAAGTGCATTGACGGTTGAAATTTTAAGGGTAAAATTTTCCGATTCTCAATAGGTATAGAGGGAGTTGCAAATTTTGTCACCACGCTCTTGTCAATTGAAAAAACCGAATAGGAGGTTGAGAGGGTCGCAAGACAGAAGTACGAAAATAACCTTACACAAACTTGTCCGTTAGAGTATTAAAGGTGCAATTTGACGATGTGAACAAAAAGTTAGTGACTTTTTTTGCTTTTTCGAAAGCTAGTGACAAAAAATCGCCACTCCACGAGGTGCGGAAATTCGAACGGCCATAACTTTGCGTACCGGAAGGGTTTTGGGGCCCGGGACCAGGCTTTGGAACCGCGTGAAGGAGCTCTACGGCGTCCCAACCGGGAACCCGGTTGGGGCCCTCGGCGAGGCCAGATTCGATCGTTTTCGCCCCGTTTATCACTTTTCTTATTTCGCTACAAGTAGTCTATGCGCGGGGTAGCACACGGGTACGATCATACCAGCACTAATGCACCGGATCCCATCAGAACTCCGAAGTTAAGCGTGCTTGGGCGAGAGTAGTACTAAGATGGGTGACCCCTTGGGAAGTCCTCGTGTTGTACCCCCTTCCCCTTTTATCTTTATTTTTTTCGTTCTTTTATTCATCGAGTGAATTATAAATTTCGTCATCAAGCTTTTTGCGAACTTCGGGTTTCGGTCACTAACTTCTCAAAACTAAAGAGACACCACTAACTTTGTCGTTTTTATTTCGCTTCCGGTCATTCCGGCAATCTGCACCGTTAAGTGCATTGACGGTTGAAATTTTAAGGGTAAAATTTTCCGATTCTCAATAGGTATAGAGGGAGTTGCAAATTTTGTCACCACGCTCTTGTCAATTGAAAAAACCGAATAGGAGGTTGAGAGAGTCGCAAGACAGAAGTACGAAAATAACCTTACACAAACTTGTCCGTTAGAGTATTAACGGTGCAATTTGACGATGTGAACAAAAAGTTAGTGACTTTTTTTGCTTTTTCGAAAGCTAGTGACAAAAAATCGCCACTCCACGAGGTGCGGAAATTCGAACGGCCATAACTTTGCGTACCAGAAGGGTTTTGGGGCCCGGGACCAGGCTTTGGAACCGCGTGGAGGAGCTCTACGGCGTCCCAACCGGGGAACCCGGTTGGGGCCCTCGGCGAGGCCAGATTCGATCGTTTTCGCCCCGTTTATCACTTTTCTTATTTCGCTACAAGTAGTCTATGCGCGGGGTAGCACACGGGTACGATCATACCAGCACTAATGCACCGGATCCCATCAGAACTCCGAAGTTAAGCGTGCTTGGGCGAGAGTAGTACTAAGATGGGTGACCCCTTGGGAAGTCCTCGTGTTGTACCCCCTTCCCCTTTTATCTTTATTTTTATCGTTCTTTTATTCATCGAGTGAATTATAAATTTCGTCATCAAGCTTTTTGCGAACTTCGGGTTTCGGTCCCTAACTTCTCAAAACTAAAGAGACACCACTAACTTTGTCGTTTTTATTTCGCTTCCGGTCATTCCGGCAATCTGCACCGTTAAGTGCATTGACGGTTGAAATTTTAAGGGTAAAATTTTCCGATTCTCAATTGGTATAGAGGGAGTTGCAAATTTTGTCACCACGCTCTTGTCAATTGAAAAAACCGAATAGGAGGTTGAGAGGGTCGCAAGACAGAAGTACGAAAATAACCTTACACAAACTTGTCCGTTAGAGTATTAACGGTGCAATTTGACGATGTGAACAAAAAGTTAGTGACTTTTTTTGCTTTTTCGAAAGCTAGTGACAAAAAATCGCCACTCCACGAGGTGCGGAAATTCGAACGGCCATAACTTTGCGTACCGGAAGGGTTTTGGGGCCCGGGACCAGGCTTTGGAACCGCGTGAAGGAGCTCTACGGCGTCCCAACCGGGAACCCGGTTGGGGCCCTCGGCGAGGCCAGATTCGATCGTTTTCGCCCCGTTTATCACTTTTCTTATTTCGCTACAAGTAGTCTATGCGCGGGGTAGCACACGGGTACGATCATACCAGCACTAATGCACCGGATCCCATCAGAACTCCGAAGTTAAGCGTGCTTGGGCGAGAGTAGTACTAAGATGGGTGACCCCTTGGGAAGTCCTCGTGTTGTACCCCTTCCCCTTTTATCTTTATTTTTATCGTTCTTTTATTCATCGAGTGAATTATAAATTTCGTCATCAAGCTTTTTGCGAACTTCGGGTTTCGGTCCCTAACTTCTCAAAACTAAAGAGACACCACTAACTTTGTCGTTTTTATTTCGCTTCCGGTCATTCCGGCAATCTGCACCGTTAAGTGCATTGACGGTTGAAATTTTAAGGGTAAAATTTTCCGATTCTCAATAGGTATAGAGGGAGTTGCAAATTTTGTCACCACGCTCTTGTCAATTGAAAAAACCGAATAGGAGGTTGAGAGAGTCGCAAGACAGAAGTACGAAAATAACCTTACACAAACTTGTCCGTTAGAGTATTAACGGTGCAATTTGACGATGTGAACAAAAAGTTAGTGACTTTTTTTGCTTTTTCGAAAGCTAGTGACAAAAAATCGCCACTCCACGAGGTGCGGAAATTCGAACGGCCATAACTTTGCGTACCAGAAGGGTTTTGGGGCCCGGGACCAGGCTTTGGAACCGCGTGGAGGAGCTCTACGGCGTCCCAACCGGGGAACCCGGTTGGGGCCCTCGGCGAGGCCAGATTCGATCGTTTTCGCCCCGTTTATCACTTTTCTTATTTCGCTACAAGTAGTCTATGCGCGGGGTAGCACACGGGTACGATCATACCAGCACTAATGCACCGGATCCCATCAGAACTCCGAAGTTAAGCGTGCTTGGGCGAGAGTAGTACTAAGATGGGTGACCCCTTGGGAAGTCCTCGTGTTGTACCCCCTTCCCCTTTTATCTTTATTTTTATCGTTCTTTTATTCATCGAGTGAATTATAAATTTCGTCATCAAGCTTTTTGCGAACTTCGGGTTTCGGTCCCTAACTTCTCAAAACTAAAGAGACACCACTAACTTTGTCGTTTTTATTTCGCTTACGGTCATTCCGGCAATCTGCACCGTTAAGTGCATTGACGGTTGAAATTTTAAGGGTAAAATTTTCCGATTCTCAATAGGTATAGAGGGAGTTGCAAATTTTGTCACCACGCTCTTGTCAATTGAAAAAACCGAATAGGAGGTTGAGAGGGTCGCAAGACAGAAGTACGAAAATAACCTTACACAAACTTGTCCGTTAGAGTATTAAAGGTGCAATTTGACGATGTGAACAAAAAGTTAGTGACTTTTTTTGCTTTTTCGAAAGCTAGTGACAAAAAATCGCCACTCCACGAGGTGCGGAAATTCGAACGGCCATAACTTTGCGTACCGGAAGGGTTTTGGGGCCCGGGACCAGGCTTTGGAACCGCGTGAAGGAGCTCTACGGCGTCCCAACCGGGAACCCGGTTGGGGCCCTCGGCGAGGCCAGATTCGATCGTTTTCGCCCCGTTTATCACTTTTCTTATTTCGCTACAAGTAGTCTATGCGCGGGGTAGCACACGGGTACGATCATACCAGCACTAATGCACCGGATCCCATCAGAACTCCGAAGTTAAGCGTGCTTGGGCGAGAGTAGTACTAAGATGGGTGACCCCTTGGGAAGTCCTCGTGTTGTACCCCTTCCCCTTTTATCTTTATTTTTATCGTTCTTTTATTCATCGAGTGAATTATAAATTTCGTCATCAAGCTTTTTGCGAACTTCGGGTTTCGGTCCCTAACTTCTCAAAACTAAAGAGACACCACTAACTTTGTCGTTTTTATTTCGCTTCCGGTCATTCCGGCAATCTGCACCGTTAAGTGCATTGACGGTTGAAATTTTAAGGGTAAAATTTTCCGATTCTCAATAGGTATAGAGGGAGTTGCAAATTTTGTCACCACGCTCTTGTCAATTGAAAAAACCGAATAGGAGGTTGAGAGAGTCGCAAGACAGAAGTACAAAAATAACCTTACACAAACTTGTCCGTTAGAGTATTAACGGTGCAATTTGACGATGTGAACAAAAAGTTAGTGACTTTTTTTGCTTTTTCGAAAGCTAGTGACAAAAAATCGCCACTCCACGAGGTGCGGAAATTCGAACGGCCATAACTTTGCGTACCGGAAGGGTTTTGGGGCCCGGGACCAGGCTTTGGAACCGTGTGGAGGAGCTCTACGGCGTCCCAACCGGGGAACCCGGTTGGGGCCCTCGGCGAGGCCAGATTCGATCGTTTTCGCCCCGTTTATCACTTTTCTTATTTCGCTACAAGTAGTCTATGCGCGGGGTAGCACACGGGTACGATCATACCAGCACTAATGCACCGGATCCCATCAGAACTCCGAAGTTAAGCGTGCTTGGGCGAGAGTAGTACTAAGATGGGTGACCCCTTGGGAAGTCCTCGTGTTGTACCCCCTTCCCCTTTTATCTTTATTTTTTTCGTTCTTTTATTCATCGAGTGAATTATAAATTTCGTCATCAAGCTTTTTGCGAACTTCGGGTTTCGGTCACTAACTTCTCAAAACTAAAGAGACACCACTAACTTTGTCGTTTTTATTTCGCTTCCGGTCATTCCGGCAATCTGCACCGTTAAGTGCATTGACGGTTGAAATTTTAAGGGTAAAATTTTCCGATTCTCAATAGGTATAGAGGGAGTTGCAAATTTTGTCTCCACGCTCTTGTCAATTGAAAAAACCGAATAGGAGGTTGAGAGGGTCGCAAGACAGAAGTACGAAAATAACCTTACACAAACTTGTCCGTTAGAGTATTAAAGGTGCAATTTGACGATGTGAACAAAAAGTTAGTGACTTTTTTTGCTTTTTCGAAAGCTAGTGACAAAAAATCGCCACTCCACGAGGTGCGGAAATTCGAACGGCCATAACTTTGCGTACCGGAAGGGTTTTGGGGCCCGGGACCAGGCTTTGGAACCGCGTGGAGGAGCTCTACGGCGTCCCAACCGGGGAACCCGGTTGGGGCCCTCGGCGAGGCCAGATTCAATCGTTTTCGCCCCGTTTATCACTTTTCTTATTTCGCTACAAGTAGTCTATGCGCGGGGTAGCACACGGGTACGATCATACCAGCACTAATGCACCGGATCCCATCAGAACTCCGAAGTTAAGCGTGCTTGGGCGAGAGTAGTACTAAGATGGGTGACCCCTTGGGAAGTCCTCGTGTTGTACCCCCTTCCCCTTTTATCTTTATTTTTATCGTTCTTTTATTCATCGAGTGAATTATAAATTTCGTCATCAAGCTTTTTGCGAACTTCGGGTTTCGGTCCCTAACTTCTCAAAACTAAAGAGACACCACTAACTTTGTCGTTTTTATTTCGCTTCCGGTCATTCCGGCAATCTGCACCGTTAAGTGCATTGACGGTTGAAATTTTAAGGGTAAAATTTTCCGATTCTCAATAGGTATAGAGGGAGTTGCAAATTTTGTCACCACGCTCTTGTCAATTGAAAAAACCGAATAGGAGGTTGAGAGAGTCGCAAGACAGAAGTACAAAAATAACCTTACACAAACTTGTCCGTTAGAGTATTAACGGTGCAATTTGACGATGTGAACAAAAAGTTAGTGACTTTTTTTGCTTTTTCGAAAGCTAGTGACAAAAAATCGCCACTCCACGAGGTGCGGAAATTCGAACGGCCATAACTTTGCGTACCGGAAGGGTTTTGGGGCCCGGGACCAGGCTTTGGAACCGTGTGGAGGAGCTCTACGGCGTCCCAACCGGGGAACCCGGTTGGGGCCCTCGGCGAGGCCAGATTCGATCGTTTTCGCCCCGTTTATCACTTTTCTTATTTCGCTACAAGTAGTCTATGCGCGGGGTAGCACACGGGTACGATCATACCAGCACTAATGCACCGG
Source organism: Knoxia roxburghii (assembly GCA_030378225.1). NCBI lineage: Eukaryota > Viridiplantae > Streptophyta > Magnoliopsida > Gentianales > Rubiaceae > Knoxia > Knoxia roxburghii. The sequence continues at coordinate 32,921,664 of CM059415.1, read as the reverse complement.
ATCCCATCAGAACTCCGAAGTTAAGCGTGCTTGGGCGAGAGTAGTACTAAGATGGGTGACCCCTTGGGAAGTCCTCGTGTTGTACCCCCTTCCCCTTTTATCTTTATTTTTTTCGTTCTTTTATTCATCGAGTGAATTATAAATTTCGTCATCAAGCTTTTTGCGAACTTCGGGTTTCGGTCACTAACTTCTCAAAACTAAAGAGACACCACTAACTTTGTCGTTTTTATTTCGCTTCCGGTCATTCCGGCAATCTGCACCGTTAAGTGCATTGACGGTTGAAATTTTAAGGGTAAAATTTTCCGATTCTCAATAGGTATAGAGGGAGTTGCAAATTTTGTCTCCACGCTCTTGTCAATTGAAAAAACCGAATAGGAGGTTGAGAGGGTCGCAAGACAGAAGTACGAAAATAACCTTACACAAACTTGTCCGTTAGAGTATTAAAGGTGCAATTTGACGATGTGAACAAAAAGTTAGTGACTTTTTTTGCTTTTTCGAAAGCTAGTGACAAAAAATCGCCACTCCACGAGGTGCGGAAATTCGAACGGCCATAACTTTGCGTACCGGAAGGGTTTTGGGGCCCGGGACCAGGCTTTGGAACCGCGTGGAGGAGCTCTACGGCGTCCCAACCGGGGAACCCGGTTGGGGCCCTCGGCGAGGCCAGATTCAATCGTTTTCGCCCCGTTTATCACTTTTCTTATTTCGCTACAAGTAGTCTATGCGCGGGGTAGCACACGGGTACGATCATACCAGCACTAATGCACCGGATCCCATCAGAACTCCGAAGTTAAGCGTGCTTGGGCGAGAGTAGTACTAAGATGGGTGACCCCTTGGGAAGTCCTCGTGTTGTACCCCCTTCCCCTTTTATCTTTATTTTTATCGTTCTTTTATTCATCGAGTGAATTATAAATTTCGTCATCAAGCTTTTTGCGAACTTCGGGTTTCGGTCCCTAACTTCTCAAAACTAAAGAGACACCACTAACTTTGTCGTTTTTATTTCGCTTCCGGTCATTCCGGCAATCTGCACCGTTAAGTGCATTGACGGTTGAAATTTTAAGGGTAAAATTTTCCGATTCTCAATAGGTATAGAGGGAGTTGCAAATTTTGTCTCCACGCTCTTGTCAATTGAAAAAACCGAATAGGAGGTTGAGAGGGTCGCAAGACAGAAGTACGAAAATAACCTTACACAAACTTGTCCGTTAGAGTATTAACGGTGCAATTTGACGATGTGAACAAAAAGTTAGTGACTTTTTTTGCTTTTTCGAAAGCTAGTGACAAAAAATCGCCACTCCACGAGGTGCGGAAATTCGAACGGCCATAACTTTGCGTACCGGAAGGGTTTTGGGGCCCGGGACCAGGCTTTGGAACCGCGTGGAGGAGCTCTACGGCGTCCCAACCAGGGAACCCGGTTGGGGCCCTCGGCGAGGCCAGATTCGATCGTTTTCGCCCCGTTTATCACTTTTCTTATTTCGCTACAAGTAGGCTATGCGCGGGGTAGCACACGGGTACGATCATACCAGCACTAATGCACCGGATCCCATCAGAACTCCGAAGTTAAGCGTGCTTGGGCGAGAGTAGTACTAAGATGGGTGACCCCTTGGGAAGTCCTCGTGTTGTACCCCCTTCCCCTTTTATCTTTATTTTTTTCGTTCTTTTATTCATCGAGTGAATTATAAATTTCGTCATCAAGCTTTTTGCGAACTTCGGGTTTCGGTCACTAACTTCTCAAAACTAAAGAGACACCACTAACTTTGTCGTTTTTATTTCGCTTCCGGTCATTCCGGCAATCTGCACCGTTAAGTGCATTGACGGTTGAAATTTTAAGGGTAAAATTTTCCGATTCTCAATAGGTATAGAGGGAGTTGCAAATTTTGTCTCCACGCTCTTGTCAATTGAAAAAACCGAATAGGAGGTTGAGAGGGTCGCAAGACAGAAGTACGAAAATAACCTTACACAAACTTGTCCGTTAGAGTATTAACGGTGCAATTTGACGATGTGAACAAAAAGTTAGTGACTTTTTTTGCTTTTTCGAAAGCTAGTGACAAAAAATCGCCACTCCACGAGGTGCGGAAATTCGAACGGCCATAACTTTGCGTACCAGAAGGGTTTTGGGGCCCGGGACCAGGCTTTGGAACCGCGTGGAGGAGCTCTACGGCGTCCCAACCGGGGAACCCGGTTGGGGCCCTCGGCGAGGCCAGATTCGATCGTTTTCGCCCCGTTTATCACTTTTCTTATTTCGCTACAAGTAGGCTATGCGCGGGGTAGCACACGGGTACGATCATACCAGCACTAATGCACCGGATCCCATCAGAACTCCGAAGTTAAGCGTGCTTGGGCGAGAGTAGTACTAAGATGGGTGACCCCTTGGGAAGTCCTCGTGTTGTACCCCCTTCCCCTTTTATCTTTATTTTTTTCGTTCTTTTATTCATCGAGTGAATTATAAATTTCGTCATCAAGCTTTTTGCGAACTTCGGGTTTCGGTCACTAACTTCTCAAAACTAAAGAGACACCACTAACTTTGTCGTTTTTATTTCGCTTCCGGTCATTCCGGCAATCTGCACCGTTAAGTGCATTGACGGTTGAAATTTTAAGGGTAAAATTTTCCGATTCTCAATAGGTATAGAGGGAGTTGCAAATTTTGTCACCACGCTCTTGTCAATTGAAAAAACCGAATAGGAGGTTGAGAGAGTCGCAAGACAGAAGTACGAAAATAACCTTACACAAACTTGTCCGTTAGAGTATTAACGGTGCAATTTGACGATGTGAACAAAAAGTTAGTGACTTTTTTTGCTTTTTCGAAAGCTAGTGACAAAAAATCGCCACTCCACGAGGTGCGGAAATTCGAACGGCCATAACTTTGCGTACCGGAAGGGTTTTGGGGCCCGGGACCAGGCTTTGGAACCGCGTGGAGGAGCTCTACGGCGTCCCAACCGGGGAACCCGGTTGGGGCCCTCGGCGAGGCCAGATTCGATCGTTTTCGCCCCGTTTATCACTTTTCTTATTTCGCTACAAGTAGTCTATGCGCGGGGTAGCACACGGGTACGATCATACCAGCACTAATGCACCGGATCCCATCAGAACTCCGAAGTTAAGCGTGCTTGGGCGAGAGTAGTACTAAGATGGGTGACCCCTTGGGAAGTCCTCGTGTTGTACCCCCTTCCCCTTTTATCTTTATTTTTATCGTTCTTTTATTCATCGAGTGAATTATAAATTTCGTCATCAAGCTTTTTGCGAACTTCGGGTTTCGGTCCCTAACTTCTCAAAACTAAAGAGACACCACTAACTTTGTCGTTTTTATTTCGCTTCCGGTCATTCCGGCAATCTGCACCGTTAAGTGCATTGACGGTTGAAATTTTAAGGGTAAAATTTTCCGATTCTCAATAGGTATAGAGGGAGTTGCAAATTTTGTCACCACGCTCTTGTCAATTGAAAAAACCGAATAGGAGGTTGAGAGGGTCGCAAGACAGAAGTACGAAAATAACCTTACACAAACTTGTCCGTTAGAGTATTAACGGTGCAATTTGACGATGTGAACAAAAAGTTAGTGACTTTTTTTGCTTTTTCGAAAGCTAGTGACAAAAAATCGCCACTCCACGAGGTGCGGAAATTCGAACGGCCATAACTTTGCGTACCGGAAGGGTTTTGGGGCCCGGGACCAGGCTTTGGAACCGCGTGGAGGAGCTCTACGGCGTCCCAACCGGGGAACCCGGTTGGGGCCCTCGGCGAGGCCAGATTCGATCGTTTTCGCCCCGTTTATCACTTTTCTTATTTCGCTACAAGTAGTCTATGCGCGGGGTAGCACACGGGTACGATCATACCAGCACTAATGCACCGGATCCCATCAGAACTCCGAAGTTAAGCGTGCTTGGGCGAGAGTAGTACTAAGATGGGTGACCCCTTGGGAAGTCCTCGTGTTGTACCCCCTTCCCCTTTTATCTTTATTTTTATCGTTCTTTTATTCATCGAGTGAATTATAAATTTCGTCATCAAGCTTTTTGCGAACTTCGGGTTTCGGTCCCTAACTTCTCAAAACTAAAGAGACACCACTAACTTTGTCGTTTTTATTTCGCTTCCGGTCATTCCGGCAATCTGCACCGTTAAGTGCATTGACGGTTGAAATTTTAAGGGTAAAATTTTCCGATTCTCAATAGGTATAGAGGGAGTTGCAAATTTTGTCTCCACGCTCTTGTCAATTGAAAAAACCGAATAGGAGGTTGAGAGGGTCGCAAGACAGAAGTACGAAAATAACCTTACACAAACTTGTCCGTTAGAGTATTAACGGTGCAATTTGACGATGTGAACAAAAAGTTAGTGACTTTTTTTGCTTTTTCGAAAGCTAGTGACAAAAAATCGCCACTCCACGAGGTGCGGAAATTCGAACGGCCATAACTTTGCGTACCGGAAGGGTTTTGGGGCCCGGGACCAGGCTTTGGAACCGCGTGGAGGAGCTCTACGGCGTCCCAACCGGGGAACCCGGTTGGGGCCCTCGGCGAGGCCAGATTCGATCGTTTTCGCCCCGTTTATCACTTTTCTTATTTCGCTACAAGTAGGCTATGCGCGGGGTAGCACACGGGTACGATCATACCAGCACTAATGCACCGGATCCCATCAGAACTCCGAAGTTAAGCGTGCTTGGGCGAGAGTAGTACTAAGATGGGTGACCCCTTGGGAAGTCCTCGTGTTGTACCCCCTTCCCCTTTTATCTTTATTTTTATCGTTCTTTTATTCATCGAGTGAATTATAAATTTCGTCATCAAGCTTTTTGCGAACTTCGGGTTTCGGTCCCTAACTTCTCAAAACTAAAGAGACACCACTAACTTTGTCGTTTTTATTTCGCTTCCGGTCATTCCGGCAATCTGCACCGTTAAGTGCATTGACGGTTGAAATTTTAAGGGTAAAATTTTCCGATTCTCAATAGGTATAGAGGGAGTTGCAAATTTTGTCTCCACGCTCTTGTCAATTGAAAAAACCGAATAGGAGGTTGAGAGGGTCGCAAGACAGAAGTACGAAAATAACCTTACACAAACTTGTCCGTTAGAGTATTAACGGTGCAATTTGACGATGTGAACAAAAAGTTAGTGACTTTTTTTGCTTTTTCGAAAGCTAGTGACAAAAAATCGCCACTCCACGAGGTGCGGAAATTCGAACGGCCATAACTTTGCGTACCGGAAGGGTTTTGGGGCCCGGGACCAGGCTTTGGAACCGCGTGGAGGAGCTCTACGGCGTCCCAACCGGGGAACCCGGTTGGGGCCCTCGGCGAGGCCAGATTCGATCGTTTTCGCCCCGTTTATCACTTTTCTTATTTCGCTACAAGTAGGCTATGCGCGGGGTAGCACACGGGTACGATCATACCAGCACTAATGCACCGGATCCCATCAGAACTCCGAAGTTAAGCGTGCTTGGGCGAGAGTAGTACTAAGATGGGTGACCCCTTGGGAAGTCCTCGTGTTGTACCCCCTTCCCCTTTTATCTTTATTTTTTTCGTTCTTTTATTCATCGAGTGAATTATAAATTTCGTCATCAAGCTTTTTGCGAACTTCGGGTTTCGGTCACTAACTTCTCAAAACTAAAGAGACACCACTAACTTTGTCGTTTTTATTTCGCTTCCGGTCATTCCGGCAATCTGCACCGTTAAGTGCATTGACGGTTGAAATTTTAAGGGTAAAATTTTCCGATTCTCAATAGGTATAGAGGGAGTTGCAAATTTTGTCTCCACGCTCTTGTCAATTGAAAAAACCGAATAGGAGGTTGAGAGGGTCGCAAGACAGAAGTACGAAAATAACCTTACACAAACTTGTCCGTTAGAGTATTAACGGTGCAATTTGACGATGTGAACAAAAAGTTAGTGACTTTTTTTGCTTTTTCGAAAGCTAGTGACAAAAAATCGCCACTCCACGAGGTGCGGAAATTCGAACGGCCATAACTTTGCGTACCGGAAGGGTTTTGGGGCCCGGGACCAGGCTTTGGAACCGCGTGGAGGAGCTCTACGGCGTCCCAACCGGGGAACCCGGTTGGGGCCCTCGGCGAGGCCAGATTCGATCGTTTTCGCCCCGTTTATCACTTTTCTTATTTCGCTACAAGTAGGCTATGCGCGGGGTAGCACACGGGTACGATCATACCAGCACTAATGCACCGGATCCCATCAGAACTCCGAAGTTAAGCGTGCTTGGGCGAGAGTAGTACTAAGATGGGTGACCCCTTGGGAAGTCCTCGTGTTGTACCCCCTTCCCCTTTTATCTTTATTTTTTTCGTTCTTTTATTCATCGAGTGAATTATAAATTTCGTCATCAAGCTTTTTGCGAACTTCTGGTTTCGGTCACTAACTTCTCAAAACTAAAGAGACACCACTAACTTTGTCGTTTTTATTTCGCTTCCGGTCATTCCGGCAATCTGCACCGTTAAGTGCATTGACGGTTGAAATTTTAAGGGTAAAATTTTCCGATTCTCAATAGGTATAGAGGGAGTTGCAAATTTTGTCTCCACGCTCTTGTCAATTGAAAAAACCGAATAGGAGGTTGAGAGGGTCGCAAGACAGAAGTACGAAAATAACCTTACACAAACTTGTCCGTTAGAGTATTAACGGTGCAATTTGACGATGTGAACAAAAAGTTAGTGACTTTTTTTGCTTTTTCGAAAGCTAGTGACAAAAAATCGCCACTCCACGAGGTGCGGAAATTCGAACGGCCATAACTTTGCGTACCGGAAGGGTTTTGGGGCCCGGGACCAGGCTTTGGAACCGCGTGGAGGAGCTCTACGGCGTCCCAACCGGGGAACCCGGTTGGGGCCCTCGGCGAGGCCAGATTCGATCGTTTTCGCCCCGTTTATCACTTTTCTTATTTCGCTACAAGTAGGCTATGCGCGGGGTAGCACACGGGTACGATCATACCAGCACTAATGCACCGGATCCCATCAGAACTCCGAAGTTAAGCGTGCTTGGGCGAGAGTAGTACTAAGATGGGTGACCCCTTGGGAAGTCCTCGTGTTGTACCCCCTTCCCCTTTTATCTTTATTTTTTTCGTTCTTTTATTCATCGAGTGAATTATAAATTTCGTCATCAAGCTTTTTGCGAACTTCGGGTTTCGGTCACTAACTTCTCAAAACTAAAGAGACACCACTAACTTTGTCGTTTTTATTTCGCTTCCGGTCATTCCGGCAATCTGCACCGTTAAGTGCATTGACGGTTGAAATTTTAAGGGTAAAATTTTCCGATTCTCAATAGGTATAGAGGGAGTTGCAAATTTTGTCTCCACGCTCTTGTCAATTGAAAAAACCGAATAGGAGGTTGAGAGGGTCGCAAGACAGAAGTACGAAAATAACCTTACACAAACTTGTCCGTTAGAGTATTAACGGTGCAATTTGACGATGTGAACAAAAAGTTAGTGACTTTTTTTGCTTTTTCGAAAGCTAGTGACAAAAAATCGCCACTCCACGAGGTGCGGAAATTCGAACGGCCATAACTTTGCGTACCGGAAGGGTTTTGGGGCCCGGGACCAGGCTTTGGAACCGCGTGGAGGAGCTCTACGGCGTCCCAACCGGGGAACCCGGTTGGGGCCCTCGGCGAGGCCAGATTCGATCGTTTTCGCCCCGTTTATCACTTTTCTTATTTCGCTACAAGTAGTCTATGCGCGGGGTAGCACACGGGTACGATCATACCAGCACTAATGCACCGGATCCCATCAGAACTCCGAAGTTAAGCGTGCTTGGGCGAGAGTAGTACTAAGATGGGTGACCCCTTGGGAAGTCCTCGTGTTGTACCCCCTTCCCCTTTTATCTTTATTTTTATCGTTCTTTTATTCATCGAGTGAATTATAAATTTCGTCATCAAGCTTTTTGCGAACTTCGGGTTTCGGTCCCTAACTTCTCAAAACTAAAGAGACACCACTAACTTTGTCGTTTTTATTTCGCTTCCGGTCATTCCGGCAATCTGCACCGTTAAGTGCATTGACGGTTGAAATTTTAAGGGTAAAATTTTCCGATTCTCAATAGGTATAGAGGGAGTTGCAAATTTTGTCTCCACGCTCTTGTCAATTGAAAAAACCGAATAGGAGGTTGAGAGGGTCGCAAGACAGAAGTACGAAAATAACCTTACACAAACTTGTCCGTTAGAGTATTAACGGTGCAATTTGACGATGTGAACAAAAAGTTAGTGACTTTTTTTGCTTTTTCGAAAGCTAGTGACAAAAAATCGCCACTCCACGAGGTGCGGAAATTCGAACGGCCATAACTTTGCGTACCGGAAGGGTTTTGGGGCCCGGGACCAGGCTTTGGAACCGCGTGGAGGAGCTCTACGGCGTCCCAACCGGGGAACCCGGTTGGGGCCCTCGGCGAGGCCAGATTCGATCGTTTTCGCCCCGTTTATCACTTTTCTTATTTCGCTACAAGTAGGCTATGCGCGGGGTAGCACACGGGTACGATCATACCAGCACTAATGCACCGGATCCCATCAGAACTCCGAAGTTAAGCGTGCTTGGGCGAGAGTAGTACTAAGATGGGTGACCCCTTGGGAAGTCCTCGTGTTGTACCCCCTTCCCCTTTTATCTTTATTTTTATCGTTCTTTTATTCATCGAGTGAATTATAAATTTCGTCATCAAGCTTTTTGCGAACTTCGGGTTTCGGTCCCTAACTTCTCAAAACTAAAGAGACACCACTAACTTTGTCGTTTTTATTTCGCTTCCGGTCATTCCGGCAATCTGCACCGTTAAGTGCATTGACGGTTGAAATTTTAAGGGTAAAATTTTCCGATTCTCAATAGGTATAGAGGGAGTTGCAAATTTTGTCTCCACGCTCTTGTCAATTGAAAAAACCGAATAGGAGGTTGAGAGGGTCGCAAGACAGAAGTACGAAAATAACCTTACACAAACTTGTCCGTTAGAGTATTAACGGTGCAATTTGACGATGTGAACAAAAAGTTAGTGACTTTTTTTGCTTTTTCGAAAGCTAGTGACAAAAAATCGCCACTCCACGAGGTGCGGAAATTCGAACGGCCATAACTTTGCGTACCGGAAGGGTTTTGGGGCCCGGGACCAGGCTTTGGAACCGCGTGGAGGAGCTCTACGGCGTCCCAACCGGGGAACCCGGTTGGGGCCCTCGGCGAGGCCAGATTCGATCGTTTTCGCCCCGTTTATCACTTTTCTTATTTCGCTACAAGTAGGCTATGCGCGGGGTAGCACACGGGTACGATCATACCAGCACTAATGCACCGGATCCCATCAGAACTCCGAAGTTAAGCGTGCTTGGGCGAGAGTAGTACTAAGATGGGTGACCCCTTGGGAAGTCCTCGTGTTGTACCCCCTTCCCCTTTTATCTTTATTTTTTTCGTTCTTTTATTCATCGAGTGAATTATAAATTTCGTCATCAAGCTTTTTGCGAACTTCGGGTTTCGGTCACTAACTTCTCAAAACTAAAGAGACACCACTAACTTTGTCGTTTTTATTTCGCTTCCGGTCATTCCGGCAATCTGCACCGTTAAGTGCATTGACGGTTGAAATTTTAAGGGTAAAATTTTCCGATTCTCAATAGGTATAGAGGGAGTTGCAAATTTTGTCTCCACGCTCTTGTCAATTGAAAAAACCGAATAGGAGGTTGAGAGGGTCGCAAGACAGAAGTACGAAAATAACCTTACACAAACTTGTCCGTTAGAGTATTAACGGTGCAATTTGACGATGTGAACAAAAAGTTAGTGACTTTTTTTGCTTTTTCGAAAGCTAGTGACAAAAAATCGCCACTCCACGAGGTGCGGAAATTCGAACGGCCATAACTTTGCGTACCGGAAGGGTTTTGGGGCCCGGGACCAGGCTTTGGAACCGCGTGGAGGAGCTCTACGGCGTCCCAACCGGGGAACCCGGTTGGGGCCCTCGGCGAGGCCAGATTCGATCGTTTTCGCCCCGTTTATCACTTTTCTTATTTCGCTACAAGTAGGCTATGCGCGGGGTAGCACACGGGTACGATCATACCAGCACTAATGCACCGGATCCCATCAGAACTCCGAAGTTAAGCGTGCTTGGGCGAGAGTAGTACTAAGATGGGTGACCCCTTGGGAAGTCCTCGTGTTGTACCCCCTTCCCCTTTTATCTTTATTTTTTTCGTTCTTTTATTCATCGAGTGAATTATAAATTTCGTCATCAAGCTTTTTGCGAACTTCGGGTTTCGGTCACTAACTTCTCAAAACTAAAGAGACACCACTAACTTTGTCGTTTTTATTTCGCTTCCGGTCATTCCGGCAATCTGCACCGTTAAGTGCATTGACGGTTGAAATTTTAAGGGTAAAATTTTCCGATTCTCAATAGGTATAGAGGGAGTTGCAAATTTTGTCTCCACGCTCTTGTCAATTGAAAAAACCGAATAGGAGGTTGAGAGGGTCGCAAGACAGAAGTACGAAAATAACCTTACACAAACTTGTCCGTTAGAGTATTAACGGTGCAATTTGACGATGTGAACAAAAAGTTAGTGACTTTTTTTGCTTTTTCGAAAGCTAGTGACAAAAAATCGCCACTCCACGAGGTGCGGAAATTCGAACGGCCATAACTTTGCGTACCGGAAGGGTTTTGGGGCCCGGGACCAGGCTTTGGAACCGCGTGGAGGAGCTCTACGGCGTCCCAACCGGGGAACCCGGTTGGGGCCCTCGGCGAGGCCAGATTCGATCGTTTTCGCCCCGTTTATCACTTTTCTTATTTCGCTACAAGTAGGCTATGCGCGGGGTAGCACACGGGTACGATCATACCAGCACTAATGCACCGGATCCCATCAGAACTCCGAAGTTAAGCGTGCTTGGGCGAGAGTAGTACTAAGATGGGTGACCCCTTGGGAAGTCCTCGTGTTGTACCCCCTTCCCCTTTTATCTTTATTTTTATCGTTCTTTTATTCATCGAGTGAATTATAAATTTCGTCATCAAGCTTTTTGCGAACTTCGGGTTTCGGTCACTAACTTCTCAAAACTAAAGAGACACCACTAACTTTGTCGTTTTTATTTCGCTTCCGGTCATTCCGGCAATCTGCACCGTTAAGTGCATTGACGGTTGAAATTTTAAGGGTAAAATTTTCCGATTCTCAATAGGTATAGAGGGAGTTGCAAATTTTGTCTCCACGCTCTTGTCAATTGAAAAAACCGAATAGGAGGTTGAGAGGGTCGCAAGACAGAAGTACGAAAATAACCTTACACAAACTTGTCCGTTAGAGTATTAACGGTGCAATTTGACGATGTGAACAAAAAGTTAGTGACTTTTTTTGCTTTTTCGAAAGCTAGTGACAAAAAATCGCCACTCCACGAGGTGCGGAAATTCGAACGGCCATAACTTTGCGTACCGGAAGGGTTTTGGGGCCCGGGACCAGGCTTTGGAACCGCGTGGAGGAGCTCTACGGCGTCCCAACCGGGGAACCCGGTTGGGGCCCTCGGCGAGGCCAGATTCGATCGTTTTCGCCCCGTTTATCACTTTTCTTATTTCGCTACAAGTAGGCTATGCGCGGGGTAGCACACGGGTACGATCATACCAGCACTAATGCACCGGATCCCATCAGAACTCCGAAGTTAAGCGTGCTTGGGCGAGAGTAGTACTAAGATGGGTGACCCCTTGGGAAGTCCTCGTGTTGTACCCCCTTCCCCTTTTATCTTTATTTTTATCGTTCTTTTATTCATCGAGTGAATTATAAATTTCGTCATCAAGCTTTTTGCGAACTTCGGGTTTCGGTCCCTAACTTCTCAAAACTAAAGAGACACCACTAACTTTGTCGTTTTTATTTCGCTTCCGGTCATTCCGGCAATCTGCACCGTTAAGTGCATTGACGGTTGAAATTTTAAGGGTAAAATTTTCCGATTCTCAATAGGTATAGAGGGAGTTGCAAATTTTGTCTCCACGCTCTTGTCAATTGAAAAAACCGAATAGGAGGTTGAGAGGGTCGCAAGACAGAAGTACGAAAATAACCTTACACAAACTTGTCCGTTAGAGTATTAACGGTGCAATTTGACGATGTGAACAAAAAGTTAGTGACTTTTTTTGCTTTTTCGAAAGCTAGTGACAAAAAATCGCCACTCCACGAGGTGCGGAAATTCGAACGGCCATAACTTTGCGTACCGGAAGGGTTTTGGGGCCCGGGACCAGGCTTTGGAACCGCGTGGAGGAGCTCTACGGCGTCCCAACCGGGGAACCCGGTTGGGGCCCTCGGCGAGGCCAGATTCGATCGTTTTCGCCCCGTTTATCACTTTTCTTATTTCGCTACAAGTAGGCTATGCGCGGGGTAGCACACGGGTACGATCATACCAGCACTAATGCACCGGATCCCATAAGAACTCCGAAGTTAAGCGTGCTTGGGCGAGAGTAGTACTAAGATGGGTGACCCCTTGGGAAGTCCTCGTGTTGTACCCCCTTCCCCTTTTATCTTTATTTTTATCGTTCTTTTATTCATCGAGTGAATTATAAATTTCGTCATCAAGCTTTTTGCGAACTTCGGGTTTCGGTCCCTAACTTCTCAAAACTAAAGAGACACCACTAACTTTGTCGTTTTTATTTCGCTTCCGGTCATTCCGGCAATCTGCACCGTTAAGTGCATTGACGGTTGAAATTTTAAGGGTAAAATTTTCCGATTCTCAATAGGTATAGAGGGAGTTGCAAATTTTGTCTCCACGCTCTTGTCAATTGAAAAAACCGAATAGGAGGTTGAGAGGGTCGCAATACAGAAGTACGAAAATAACCTTACACAAACTTGTCCGTTAGAGTATTAACGGTGCAATTTGACGATGTGAACAAAAAGTTAGTGACTTTTTTTGCTTTTTCGAAAGCTAGTGACAAAAAATCGCCACTCCACGAGGTGCGGAAATTCGAACGGCCATAACTTTGCGTACCGGAAGGGTTTTGGGGCCCGGGACCAGGCTTTGGAACCGCGTGGAGGAGCTCTACGGCGTCCCAACCGGGGAACCCGGTTGGGGCCCTCGGCGAGGCCAGATTCGATCGTTTTCGCCCCGTTTATCACTTTTCTTATTTCGCTACAAGTAGGCTATGCGCGGGGTAGCACACGGGTACGATCATACCAGCACTAATGCACCGGATCCCATCAGAACTCCGAAGTTAAGCGTGCTTGGGCGAGAGTAGTACTAAGATGGGTGACCCCTTGGGAAGTCCTCGTGTTGTACCCCCTTCCCCTTTTATCTTTATTTTTATCGTTCTTTTATTCATCGAGTGAATTATAAATTTCGTCATCAAGCTTTTTGCGAACTTCGGGTTTCGGTCCCTAACTTCTCAAAACTAAAGAGACACCACTAACTTTGTCGTTTTTATTTCGCTTCCGGTCATTCCGGCAATCTGCACCGTTAAGTGCATTGACGGTTGAAATTTTAAGGGTAAAATTTTCCGATTCTCAATAGGTATAGAGGGAGTTGCAAATTTTGTCTCCACGCTCTTGTCAATTGAAAAAACCGAATAGGAGGTTGAGAGGGTCGCAAGACAGAAGTACGAAAATAACCTTACACAAACTTGTCCGTTAGAGTATTAACGGTGCAATTTGACGATGTGAACAAAAAGTTAGTGACTTTTTTTGCTTTTTCGAAAGCTAGTGACAAAAAATCGCCACTCCACGAGGTGCGGAAATTCGAACGGCCATAACTTTGCGTACCGGAAGGGTTTTGGGGCCCGGGACCAGGCTTTGGAACCGCGTGGAGGAGCTCTACGGCGTCCCAACCGGGGAACCCGGTTGGGGCCCTCGGCGAGGCCAGATTCGATCGTTTTCGCCCCGTTTATCACTTTTCTTATTTCGCTACAAGTAGGCTATGCGCGGGGTAGCACACGGGTACGATCATACCAGCACTAATGCACCGGATCCCATCAGAACTCCGAAGTTAAGCGTGCTTGGGCGAGAGTAGTACTAAGATGGGTGACCCCTTGGGAAGTCCTCGTGTTGTACCCCCTTCCCCTTTTATCTTTATTTTTTTCGTTCTTTTATTCATCGAGTGAATTATAAATTTCGTCATCAAGCTTTTTGCGAACTTCGGGTTTCGGTCACTAACTTCTCAAAACTAAAGAGACACCACTAACTTTGTCGTTTTTATTTCGCTTCCGGTCATTCCGGCAATCTGCACCGTTAAGTGCATTGACGGTTGAAATTTTAAGGGTAAAATTTTCCGATTCTCAATAGGTATAGAGGGAGTTGCAAATTTTGTCTCCACGCTCTTGTCAATTGAAAAAACCGAATAGGAGGTTGAGAGGGTCGCAAGACAGAAGTACGAAAATAACCTTACACAAACTTGTCCGTTAGAGTATTAACGGTGCAATTTGACGATGTGAACAAAAAGTTAGTGACTTTTTTTGCTTTTTCGAAAGCTAGTGACAAAAAATCGCCACTCCACGAGGTGCGGAAATTCGAACGGCCATAACTTTGCGTACCGGAAGGGTTTTGGGGCCCGGGACCAGGCTTTGGAACCGCGTGGAGGAGCTCTACGGCGTCCCAACCGGGGAACCCGGTTGGGGCCCTCGGCGAGGCCAGATTCGATCGTTTTCGCCCCGTTTATCACTTTTCTTATTTCGCTACAAGTAGGCTATGCGCGGGGTAGCACACGGGTACGATCATACCAGCACTAATGCACCGGATCCCATCAGAACTCCGAAGTTAAGCGTGCTTGGGCGAGAGTAGTACTAAGATGGGTGACCCCTTGGGAAGTCCTCGTGTTGTACCCCCTTCCCCTTTTATCTTTATTTTTTTCGTTCTTTTATTCATCGAGTGAATTATAAATTTCGTCATCAAGCTTTTTGCGAACTTCGGGTTTCGGTCACTAACTTCTCAAAACTAAAGAGACACCACTAACTTTGTCGTTTTTATTTCGCTTCCGGTCATTCCGGCAATCTGCACCGTTAAGTGCATTGACGGTTGAAATTTTAAGGGTAAAATTTTCCGATTCTCAATAGGTATAGAGGGAGTTGCAAATTTTGTCTCCACGCTCTTGTCAATTGAAAAAACCGAATAGGAGGTTGAGAGGGTCGCAAGACAGAAGTACGAAAATAACCTTACACAAACTTGTCCGTTAGAGTATTAACGGTGCAATTTGACGATGTGAACAAAAAGTTAGTGACTTTTTTTGCTTTTTCGAAAGCTAGTGACAAAAAATCGCCACTCCACGAGGTGCGGAAATTCGAACGGCCATAACTTTGCGTACCGGAAGGGTTTTGGGGCCCGGGACCAGGCTTTGGAACCGCGTGGAGGAGCTCTACGGCGTCCCAACCGGGGAACCCGGTTGGGGCCCTCGGCGAGGCCAGATTCGATCGTTTTCGCCCCGTTTATCACTTTTCTTATTTCGCTACAAGTAGGCTATGCGCGGGGTAGCACACGGGTACGATCATACCAGCACTAATGCACCGGATCCCATCAGAACTCCGAAGTTAAGCGTGCTTGGGCGAGAGTAGTACTAAGATGGGTGACCCCTTGGGAAGTCCTCGTGTTGTACCCCCTTCCCCTTTTATCTTTATTTTTTTCGTTCTTTTATTCATCGAGTGAATTATAAATTTCGTCATCAAGCTTTTTGCGAACTTCGGGTTTCGGTCACTAACTTCTCAAAACTAAAGAGACACCACTAACTTTGTCGTTTTTATTTCGCTTCCGGTCATTCCGGCAATCTGCACCGTTAAGTGCATTGACGGTTGAAATTTTAAGGGTAAAATTTTCCGATTCTCAATAGGTATAGAGGGAGTTGCAAATTTTGTCTCCACGCTCTTGTCAATTGAAAAAACCGAATAGGAGGTTGAGAGGGTCGCAAGACAGAAGTACGAAAATAACCTTACACAAACTTGTCCGTTAGAGTATTAACGGTGCAATTTGACGATGTGAACAAAAAGTTAGTGACTTTTTTTGCTTTTTCGAAAGCTAGTGACAAAAAATCGCCACTCCACGAGGTGCGGAAATTCGAACGGCCATAACTTTGCGTACCGGAAGGGTTTTGGGGCCCGGGACCAGGCTTTGGAACCGCGTGGAGGAGCTCTACGGCGTCCCAACCAGGGAACCCGGTTGGGGCCCTCGGCGAGGCCAGATTCGATCGTTTTCGCCCCGTTTATCACTTTTCTTATTTCGCTACAAGTAGGCTATGCGCGGGGTAGCACACGGGTACGATCATACCAGCACTAATGCACCGGATCCCATCAGAACTCCGAAGTTAAGCGTGCTTGGGCGAGAGTAGTACTAAGATGGGTGACCCCTTGGGAAGTCCTCGTGTTGTACCCCCTTCCCCTTTTATCTTTATTTTTTTCGTTCTTTTATTCATCGAGTGAATTATAAATTTCGTCATCAAGCTTTTTGGGAACTTCGGGTTTCGGTCACTAACTTCTCAAAACTAAAGAGACACCACTAACTTTGTCGTTTTTATTTCGCTTCCGGTCATTCCGGCAATCTGCACCGTTAAGTGCATTGACGGTTGAAATTTTAAGGGTAAAATTTTCCGATTCTCAATAGGTATAGAGGGAGTTGCAAATTTTGTCACCACGCTCTTGTCAATTGAAAAAACCGAATAGGAGGTTGAGAGGGTCGCAAGACAGAAGTACGAAAATAACCTTACACAAACTTGTCCGTTAGAGTATTAACGGTGCAATTTGACGATGTGAACAAAAAGTTAGTGACTTTTTTTGCTTTTTCGAAAGCTAGTGACAAAAAATCGCCACTCCACGAGGTGCGGAAATTCGAACGGCCATAACTTTGCGTACCGGAAGGGTTTTGGGGCCCGGGACCAGGCTTTGGAACCGCGTGGAGGAGCTCTACGGCGTCCCAACCGGGGAACCCGGTTGGGGCCCTCGGCGAGGCCAGATTCGATCGTTTTCTCCCCGTTTATCACTTTTCTTATTTCGCTACAAGTAGGCTATGCGCGGGGTAGCACACGGGTACGATCATACCAGCACTAATGCACCGGATCCCATCAGAACTCCGAAGTTAAGCGTGCTTGGGCGAGAGTAGTACTAAGATGGGTGACCCCTTGGGAAGTCCTCGTGTTGTACCCCCTTCCCCTTTTATCTTTATTTTTTTCGTTCTTTTATTCATCGAGTGAATTATAAATTTCGTCATCAAGCTTTTTGCGAACTTCGGGTTTCGGTCACTAACTTCTCAAAACTAAAGAGACACCACTAACTTTGTCATTTTTATTTCGCTTCCGGTCATTCCGGCAATCTGCACCGTTAAGTGCATTGACGGTTGAAATTTTAAGGGTAAAATTTTCCGATTCTCAATAGGTATAGAGGGAGTTGCAAATTTTGTCTCCACGCTCTTGTCAATTGAAAAAACCGAATAGGAGGTTGAGAGGGTCGCAAGACAGAAGTACGAAAATAACCTTACACAAACTTGTCCGTTAGAGTATTAACGGTGCAATTTGACGATGTGAACAAAAAGTTAGTGACTTTTTTTGCTTTTTCGAAAGCTAGTGACAAAAAATCGCCACTCCACGAGGTGCGGAAATTCGAACGGCCATAACTTTGCGTACCGGAAGGGTTTTGGGGCCCGGGACCAGGCTTTGGAACCGCGTGGAGGAGCTCTACGGCGTCCCAACCGGGGAACCCGGTTGGGGCCCTCGGCGAGGCCAGATTCGATCGTTTTCGCCCCGTTTATCACTTTTCTTATTTCGCTACAAGTAGTCTATGCGCGGGGTAGCACACGGGTACGATCATACCAGCAGTAATGCACCAGATCCCATCAGAACTCCGAAGTTAAGCGTGCTTGGGCGAGAGTAGTACTAAGATGGGTGACCCCTTGGGAAGTCCTCGTGTTGTACCCCCTTCCCCTTTTATCTTTATTTTTATCGTTCTTTTATTCATCGAGTGAATTATAAATTTCGTCATCAAGCTTTTTGCGAACTTCGGGTTTCGGTCCCTAACTTCTCAAAACTAAAGAGACACCACTAACTTTGTCGTTTTTATTTCGCTTCCGGTCATTCCGGCAATCTGCACCGTTAAGTGCATTGACGGTTGAAATTTTAAGGGTAAAATTTTCCGATTCTCAATAGGTATAGAGGGAGTTGCAAATTTTGTCTCCACGCTCTTGTCAATTGAAAAAACCGAATAGGAGGTTGAGAGGGTCGCAAGACAGAAGTACGAAAATAACCTTACACAAACTTGTCCGTTAGAGTATTAACGGTGCAATTTGACGATGTGAACAAAAAGTTAGTGACTTTTTTTGCTTTTTCGAAAGCTAGTGACAAAAAATCGCCACTCCACGAGGTGCGGAAATTCGAACGGCCATAACTTTGCGTACCGGAAGGGTTTTGGGGCCCGGGACCAGGCTTTGGAACCGCGTGGAGGAGCTCTACGGCGTCCCAACCGGGGAACCCGGTTGGGGCCCTCGGCGAGGCCAGATTCGATCGTTTTCTCCCCGTTTATCACTTTTCTTATTTCGCTACAAGTAGGCTATGCGCGGGGTAGCACACGGGTACGATCATACCAGCACTAATGCACCGGATCCCATCAGAACTCCGAAGTTAAGCGTGCTTGGGCGAGAGTAGTACTAAGATGGGTGACCCCTTGGGAAGTCCTCGTGTTGTACCCCCTTCCCCTTTTATCTTTATTTTTTTCGTTCTTTTATTCATCGAGTGAATTATAAATTTCGTCATCAAGCTTTTTGCGAACTTCGGGTTTCGGTCACTAACTTCTCAAAACTAAAGAGACACCACTAACTTTGTCGTTTTTATTTCGCTTCCGGTCATTCCGGCAATCTGCACCGTTAAGTGCATTGACGGTTGAAATTTTAAGGGTAAAATTTTCCGATTCTCAATAGGTATAGAGGGAGTTGCAAATTTTGTCACCACGCTCTTGTCAATTGAAAAAACCGAATAGGAGGTTGAGAGAGTCGCAAGACAGAAGTACGAAAATAACCTTACACAAACTTGTCCGTTAGAGTATTAACGGTGCAATTTGACGATGTGAACAAAAAGTTAGTGACTTTTTTTGCTTTTTCGAAAGCTAGTGACAAAAAATCGCCACTCCACGAGGTGCGGAAATTCGAACGGCCATAACTTTGCGTACCGGAAGGGTTTTGGGGCCCGGGACCAGGCTTTGGAACCGCGTGGAGGAGCTCTACGGCGTCCCAACCGGGGAACCCGGTTGGGGCCCTCGGCGAGGCCAGATTCGATCGTTTTCGCCCCGTTTATCACTTTTCTTATTTCGCTACAAGTAGTCTATGCGCGGGGTAGCACACGGGTACGATCATACCAGCACTAATGCACCGGATCCCATCAGAACTCCGAAGTTAAGCGTGCTTGGGCGAGAGTAGTACTAAGATGGGTGACCCCTTGGGAAGTCCTCGTGTTGTACCCCCTTCCCCTTTTATCTTTATTTTTATCGTTCTTTTATTCATCGAGTGAATTATAAATTTCGTCATCAAGCTTTTTGCGAACTTCGGGTTTCGGTCCCTAACTTCTCAAAACTAAAGAGACACCACTAACTTTGTCGTTTTTATTTCGCTTCCGGTCATTCCGGCAATCTGCACCGTTAAGTGCATTGACGGTTGAAATTTTAAGGGTAAAATTTTCCGATTCTCAATAGGTATAGAGGGAGTTGCAAATTTTGTCTCCACGCTCTTGTCAATTGAAAAAACCGAATAGGAGGTTGAGAGGGTCGCAAGACAGAAGTACGAAAATAACCTTACACAAACTTGTCCGTTAGAGTATTAACGGTGCAATTTGACGATGTGAACAAAAAGTTAGTGACTTTTTTTGCTTTTTCGAAAGCTAGTGACAAAAAATCGCCACTCCACGAGGTGCGGAAATTCGAACGGCCATAACTTTGCGTACCGGAAGGGTTTTGGGGCCCGGGACCAGGCTTTGGAACCGCGTGGAGGAGCTCTACGGCGTCCCAACCGGGGAACCCGGTTGGGGCCCTCGGCGAGGCCAGATTCGATCGTTTTCTCCCCGTTTATCACTTTTCTTATTTCGCTACAAGTAGGCTATGCGCGGGGTAGCACACGGGTACGATCATACCAGCACTAATGCACCGGATCCCATCAGAACTCCGAAGTTAAGCGTGCTTGGGCGAGAGTAGTACTAAGATGGGTGACCCCTTGGGAAGTCCTCGTGTTGTACCCCCTTCCCCTTTTATCTTTATTTTTTTCGTTCTTTTATTCATCGAGTGAATTATAAATTTCGTCATCAAGCTTTTTGCGAACTTCGGGTTTCGGTCACTAACTTCTCAAAACTAAAGAGACACCACTAACTTTGTCGTTTTTATTTCGCTTCCGGTCATTCCGGCAATCTGCACCGTTAAGTGCATTGACGGTTGAAATTTTAAGGGTAAAATTTTCCGATTCTCAATAGGTATAGAGGGAGTTGCAAATTTTGTCACCACGCTCTTGTCAATTGAAAAAACCGAATAGGAGGTTGAGAGAGTCGCAAGACAGAAGTACGAAAATAACCTTACACAAACTTGTCCGTTAGAGTATTAACGGTGCAATTTGACGATGTGAACAAAAAGTTAGTGACTTTTTTTGCTTTTTCCAAAGCTAGTGACAAAAAATCGCCACTCCACGAGGTGCGGAAATTCGAACGGCCATAACTTTGCGTACCGGAAGGGTTTTGGGGCCCGGGACCAGGCTTTGGAACCGCGTGGAGGAGCTCTACGGCGTCCCAACCGGGGAACCCGGTTGGGGCCCTCGGCGAGGCAAGATTCGATCGTTTTCGCCCCGTTTATCACTTTTCTTATTTCGCTACAGGTAGGCTATGCGCGGGGTAGCTCACGGGTACGATCATAGCAGCACTAATGCACCGGATCCCATCAGAACTCCGAAGTTAAGCGTGTTTTGGCGAGAGTAGTACTAAGATGGTGACCCCTTGGGAAGTCCTCGTGTTGTACCCCCATCCCCTTTTATTTTTATTTTTATCGTTCTTTTATTCATCGAGTGAATTATAAATTTCGTCATCAAGCTTTTTGCGAACTTCGGGTTTCGGTCACTAACTTCTCAAAACTAAAGAGACACCACTAACTTTGTCGTTTTTATTTCGCTTCCGGTCATTCCGGCAATCTGCACCGTTAAGTGCATTGACGGTTGAAATTTTAAGGGTAAAATTTTCCGATTCTCAATAAGTATAGAGGGAGTTGCAAATTTTGTCACCACGCTATTGTCAATTGAAAAAACCGAATAGGAGGTTGAGAGAGTCGCAAGACAGAAGTACGAAAATAACCTTACACAAACTTGTCCGTTAGAGTATTAACGGTGCAATTTGACGATGTGAACAAAAAGTTAGTGACTTTTTTTGCTTTTTCGAAAGCTAGTGACAAAAAATCGCCACTCCACGAGGTGCGGAAATTCGAACGGCCATAACTTTGCGTACCGGAAGGGTTTTGGGGCCCGGGACCAGGCTTTGGAACCGCGTGGAGGAGCTCTACGGCGTCCCAACCCGGGAACCCGGTTGGGGCCCTCGGCGAGGCCAGATTCGATCGTTTTCGCCCCGTTTATCACTTTTCTTATTTCGCTACAAGTAGGCTATGCGCGGGGTAGCACACGGGTACGATCATACCAGCACTAATGCACCGGATCCCATCAGAACTCCGAAGTTAAGCGTGCTTGGGCGAGAGTAGTACTAAGATGGGTGACCCCTTGGGAAGTCCTCGTGTTGTACCCCCTTCCCCTTTTATTTTTATTTTTATCGTTCTTTTATTCATCGAGTGAATTATAAATTTCGTCATCAAGCTTTTTGCGAACTTCGGGTTTCGGTCACTAACTTCTCAAAACTAAAGAGACACCACTAACTTTGTCGTTTTTATTTCGCTTCCGGTCATTCCGGCAATCTGCACCGTTAAGTGCATTGACGGTTGAAATTTTAAGGGTAAAATTTTCCGATTCTCAATAAGTATAGAGGGAGTTGCAAATTTTGTCACCACGCTCTTGTCAATTGAAAAAACCGAATAGGAGGTTGAGAGAGTCGCAAGACAGAAGTACGAAAATAACCTTACACAATCTTGTCCGTTAGAGTATTAACGGTGCAATTTGACGATGTGAACAAAAAGTTAGTGACTTTTTTTACTTATTCGAAAGCTAGTGACAAAAAATCGCCACTCCACGAGGTGCGGAAATTCGAACAGCCATAACTTTGCGTACCGGAAGGGTTTTGGGGCCCGAGACCAGGTTCGGAACCGCGTGGAGGAGCTCTACGGCGTCCCAACCGGGAAACCCGGTTGGGGCCCTCGGCGAGGCAAGATTCGATCGTTTTCGCCCCGTTTATCACTTTTCTTATTTCGCTACAGGTAGGCTATGCGCGGGGTAGCTCACGGGTACGATCATAGCAGCACTAATGCACCGGATCCCATCAGAACTCCGAAGTTAAGCGTGTTTTGGCGAGAGTAGTACTAAGATGGTGACCCCTTGGGAAGTCCTCGTGTTGTACCCCCATCCCCTTTTATTTTTATTTTTATCGTTCTTTTATTCATCGAGTGAATTATAAATTTCGTCATCAAGCTTTTTGCGAACTTCGGGTTTCGGTCACTAACTTCTCAAAACTAAAGAGACACCACTAACTTTGTCGTTTTTATTTCGCTTCCGGTCATTCCGGCAATCTGCACCGTTAAGTGCATTGACGGTTGAAATTTTAAGGGTAAAATTTTCCGATTCTCAATAGGTATAGAGGGAGTTGCAAATTTTGTCACCACGCTCTTGTCAATTGAAAAAACCGAATAGGAGGTTGAGAGAGTCGCAAGACAGAAGTACGAAAATAACCTTACACAAACTTGTCCGTTAGAGTATTAACGGTGCAATTTGACGATGTGAACAAAAAGTTAGTGACTTTTTTTGCTTTTTCGAAAGCTAGTGACAAAAAATCGCCACTCCACGAGGTGCGGAAATTCGAACGGCCATAACTTTGCGTACCGGAAGGGTTTTGGGGCCCGGGACCAGGCTTTGGAACCGCGTGGAGGAGCTCTACGGCGTCCCAACCGGGGAACCCGGTTGGGGCCCTCGGCGAGGCCAGATTCGATCGTTTTCGCCCCGTTTATCACTTTTCTTATTTCGCTACAAGTAGTCTATGCGCGGGGTAGCACACGGGTACGATCATACCAGCACTAATGCACCGGATCCCATCAGAACTCCGAAGTTAAGCGTGCTTGGGCGAGAGTAGTACTAAGATGGGTGACCCCTTGGGAAGTCCTCGTGTTGTACCCCCTTCCCCTTTTATCTTTATTTTTATCGTTCTTTTATTCATCGAGTGAATTATAAATTTCGTCATCAAGCTTTTTGCGAACTTCGGGTTTCGGTCCCTAACTTCTCAAAACTAAAGAGACACCACTAACTTTGTCGTTTTTATTTCGCTTCCGGTCATTCCGGCAATCTGCACCGTTAAGTGCATTGACGGTTGAAATTTTAAGGGTAAAATTTTCCGATTCTCAATAGGTATAGAGGGAGTTGCAAATTTTGTCTCCACGCTCTTGTCAATTGAAAAAACCGAATAGGAGGTTGAGAGGGTCGCAAGACAGAAGTACGAAAATAACCTTACACAAACTTGTCCGTTAGAGTATTAACGGTGCAATTTGACGATGTGAACAAAAAGTTAGTGACTTTTTTTGCTTTTTCGAAAGCTAGTGACAAAAAATCGCCACTCCACGAGGTGCGGAAATTCGAACGGCCATAACTTTGCGTACCGGAAGGGTTTTGGGGCCCGGGACCAGGCTTTGGAACCGCGTGGAGGAGCTCTACGGCGTCCCAACCGGGGAACCCGGTTGGGGCCCTCGGCGAGGCCAGATTCGATCGTTTTCTCCCCGTTTATCACTTTTCTTATTTCGCTACAAGTAGGCTATGCGCGGGGTAGCACACGGGTACGATCATACCAGCACTAATGCACCGGATCCCATCAGAACTCCGAAGTTAAGCGTGCTTGGGCGAGAGTAGTACTAAGATGGGTGACCCCTTGGGAAGTCCTCGTGTTGTACCCCCTTCCCCTTTTATCTTTATTTTTTTCGTTCTTTTATTCATCGAGTGAATTATAAATTTCGTCATCAAGCTTTTTGCGAACTTCGGGTTTCGGTCACTAACTTCTCAAAACTAAAGAGACACCACTAACTTTGTCGTTTTTATTTCGCTTCCGGTCATTCCGGCAATCTGCACCGTTAAGTGCATTGACGGTTGAAATTTTAAGGGTAAAATTTTCCGATTCTCAATAGGTATAGAGGGAGTTGCAAATTTTGTCACCACGCTCTTGTCAATTGAAAAAACCGAATAGGAGGTTGAGAGAGTCGCAAGACAGAAGTACGAAAATAACCTTACACAAACTTGTCCGTTAGAGTATTAACGGTGCAATTTGACGATGTGAACAAAAAGTTAGTGACTTTTTTTGCTTTTTCCAAAGCTAGTGACAAAAAATCGCCACTCCACGAGGTGCGGAAATTCGAACGGCCATAACTTTGCGTACCGGAAGGGTTTTGGGGCCCGGGACCAGGCTTTGGAACCGCGTGGAGGAGCTCTACGGCGTCCCAACCGGGGAACCCGGTTGGGGCCCTCGGCGAGGCAAGATTCGATCGTTTTCGCCCCGTTTATCACTTTTCTTATTTCGTTACAGGTAGGCTATGCGCGGGGTAGCTCACGGGTACGATCATAGCAGCACTAATGCACCGGATCCCATCAGAACTCCGAAGTTAAGCGTGTTTTGGCGAGAGTAGTACTAAGATGGTGACCCCTTGGGAAGTCCTCGTGTTGTACCCCCATCCCCTTTTATTTTTATTTTTATCGTTCTTTTATTCATCGAGTGAATTATAAATTTCGTCATCAAGCTTTTTGCGAACTTCGGGTTTCGGTCACTAACTTCTCAAAACTAAAGAGACACCACTAACTTTGTCGTTTTTATTTCGCTTCCGGTCATTCCGGCAATCTGCACCGTTAAGTGCATTGACGGTTGAAATTTTAAGGGTAAAATTTTCCGATTCTCAATAAGTATAGAGGGAGTTGCAAATTTTGTCACCACGCTATTGTCAATTGAAAAAACCGAATAGGAGGTTGAGAGAGTCGCAAGACAGAAGTACGAAAATAACCTTACACAAACTTGTCCGTTAGAGTATTAACGGTGCAATTTGACGATGTGAACAAAAAGTTAGTGACTTTTTTTGCTTTTTCGAAAGCTAGTGACAAAAAATCGCCACTCCACGAGGTGCGGAAATTCGAACGGCCATAACTTTGCGTACCGGAAGGGTTTTGGGGCCCGGGACCAGGCTTTGGAACCGCGTGGAGGAGCTCTACGGCGTCCCAACCCGGGAACCCGGTTGGGGCCCTCGGCGAGGCCAGATTCGATCGTTTTCGCCCCGTTTATCACTTTTCTTATTTCGCTACAAGTAGGCTATGCGCGGGGTAGCACACGGGTACGATCATACCAGCACTAATGCACCGGATCCCATCAGAACTCCGAAGTTAAGCGTGCTTGGGCGAGAGTAGTACTAAGATGGGTGACCCCTTGGGAAGTCCTCGTGTTGTACCCCCTTCCCCTTTTATTTTTATTTTTATCGTTCTTTTATTCATCGAGTGAATTATAAATTTCGTCATCAAGCTTTTTGCGAACTTCGGGTTTCGGTCACTAACTTCTCAAAACTAAAGAGACACCACTAACTTTGTCGTTTTTATTTCGCTTCCGGTCATTCCGGCAATCTGCACCGTTAAGTGCATTGACGGTTGAAATTTTAAGGGTAAAATTTTCCGATTCTCAATAAGTATAGAGGGAGTTGCAAATTTTGTCACCACGCTCTTGTCAATTGAAAAAACCGAATAGGAGGTTGAGAGAGTCGCAAGACAGAAGTACGAAAATAACCTTACACAATCTTGTCCGTTAGAGTATTAACGGTGCAATTTGACGATGTGAACAAAAAGTTAGTGACTTTTTTTACTTATTCGAAAGCTAGTGACAAAAAATCGCCACTCCACGAGGTGCGGAAATTCGAACAGCCATAACTTTGCGTACCGGAAGGGTTTTGGGGCCCGAGACCAGGTTCGGAACCGCGTGGAGGAGCTCTACGGCGTCCCAACCGGGAAACCCGGTTGGGGCCCTCGGCGAGGCAAGATTCGATCGTTTTCGCCCCGTTTATCACTTTTCTTATTTCGCTACAGGTAGGCTATGCGCGGGGTAGCTCACGGGTACGATCATAGCAGCACTAATGCACCGGATCCCATCAGAACTCCGAAGTTAAGCGTGTTTTGGCGAGAGTAGTACTAAGATGGTGACCCCTTGGGAAGTCCTCGTGTTGTACCCCCATCCCCTTTTATTTTTATTTTTATCGTTCTTTTATTCATCGAGTGAATTATAAATTTCGTCATCAAGCTTTTTGCGAACTTCGGGTTTCGGTCACTAACTTCTCAAAACTAAAGAGACACCACTAACTTTGTCGTTTTTATTTCGCTTCCGGTCATTCCGGCAATCTGCACCGTTAAGTGCATTGACGGTTGAAATTTTAAGGGTAAAATTTTCCGATTCTCAATAAGTATAGAGGGAGTTGCAAATTTTGTCACCACGCTCTTGTCAATTGAAAAAACCGAATAGGAGGTTGAGAGAGTCGCAAGACAGAAGTACGAAAATAACCTTACACAAACTTGTCCGTTAGAGTATTAACGGTGCAATTTGACGATGTGAACAAAAAGTTAGTGACTTTTTTTGCTTTTTCGAAAGCTAGTGACAAAAAATCGCCACTCCACGAGGTGCGGAAATTCGAACGGCCATAACTTTGCGTACCGGAAGGGTTTTGGGGCCCGGGACCAGGCTTTGGAACCGCGTGGAGGAGCTCTACGGCGTCCCAACCAGGGAACCCGGTTGGGGCCCTCGGCGAGGCCAGATTCGATCGTTTTCGCCCCGTTTATCACTTTTCTTATTTCGCTACAAGTAGGCTATGCGCGGGGTAACACACGGGTACGATCATACCAGCACTAATGCACCGGATCCCATCAGAACTCCGAAGTTAAGCGTGCTTGGGCGAGAGTAGTACTAAGATGGGTGACCCCTTGGGAAGTCCTCGTGTTGTACCCCCTTCCCCTTTTATTTTTATTTTTATCGTTCTTTTATTCATCGAGTGAATTATAAATTTCGTCATCAAGCTTTTTGCGAACTTCGGGTTTCGGTCACTAACTTCTCAAAACTAAAGAGACACCACTAACTTTGTCGTTTTTATTTCGCTTCCGGTCATTCCGGCAATCTGCACCGTTAAGTGCATTGACGGTTGAAATTTTAAGGGTAAAATTTTCCGATTCTCAATAAGTATAGAGGGAGTTGCAAATTTTGTCACCACGCTCTTGTCAATTGAAAAAACCGAATAGGAGGTTGAGAGAGTCGCAAGACAGAAGTACGAAAATAACCTTACACAATCTTGTCCGTTAGAGTATTAACGGTGCAATTTGACGATGTGAACAAAAAGTTAGTGACTTTTTTTACTTATTCGAAAGCTAGTGACAAAAAATCGCCACTCCACGAGGTGCGGAAATTCGAACAGCCATAACTTTGCGTACCGGAAGGGTTTTGGGGCCCGAGACCAGGTTCGGAACCGCGTGGAGGAGCTCTACGGCGTCCCAACCGGGAAACCCGGTTGGGGCCCTCGGCGAGGCAAGATTCGATCGTTTTCGCCCCGTTTATCACTTTTCTTATTTCGCTACAGGTAGGCTATGCGCGGGGTAGCTCACGGGTACGATCATAGCAGCACTAATGCACCGGATCCCATCAGAACTCCGAAGTTAAGCGTGTTTTGGCGAGAGTAGTACTAAGATGGTGACCCCTTGGGAAGTCCTCGTGTTGTACCCCCATCCCCTTTTATTTTTATTTTTATCGTTCTTTTATTCATCGAGTGAATTATAAATTTCGTCATCAAGCTTTTTGCGAACTTCGGGTTTCGGTCACTAACTTCTCAAAACTAAAGAGACACCACTAACTTTGTCGTTTTTATTTCGCTTCCGGTCATTCCGGCAATCTGCACCGTTAAGTGCATTGACGGTTGAAATTTTAAGGGTAAAATTTTCCGATTCTCAATAAGTATAGAGGGAGTTGCAAATTTTGTCACCACGCTCTTGTCAATTGAAAAAACCGAATAGGAGGTTGAGAGAGTCGCAAGACAGAAGTACGAAAATAACCTTACACAAACTTGTCCGTTAGAGTATTAACGGTGCAATTTGACGATGTGAACAAAAAGTTAGTGACTTTTTTTGCTTTTTCGAAAGCTAGTGACAAAAAATCGCCACTCCACGAGGTGCGGAAATTCGAACGGCCATAACTTTGCGTACCGGAAGGGTTTTGGGGCCCGGGACCAGGCTTTGGAACCGCGTGGAGGAGCTCTACGGCGTCCCAACCAGGGAACCCGGTTGGGGCCCTCGGCGAGGCCAGATTCGATCGTTTTCGCCCCGTTTATCACTTTTCTTATTTCGCTACAAGTAGGCTATGCGCGGGGTAGCACACGGGTACGATCATACCAGCACTAATGCACCGGATCCCATCAGAACTCCGAAGTTAAGCGTGCTTGGGCGAGAGTAGTACTAAGATGGGTGACCCCTTGGGAAGTCCTCGTGTTGTACCCCCTTCCCCTTTTATTTTTATTTTTATCGTTCTTTTATTCATCGAGTGAATTATAAATTTCGTCATCAAGCTTTTTGCGAACTTCGGGTTTCGGTCACTAACTTCTCAAAACTAAAGAGACACCACTAACTTTGTCGTTTTTATTTCGCTTCCGGTCATTCCGGCAATCTGCACCGTTAAGTGCATTGACGGTTGAAATTTTAAGGGTAAAATTTTCCGATTCTCAATAAGTATAGAGGGAGTTGCAAATTTTGTCACCACGCTCTTGTCAATTGAAAAAACCGAATAGGAGGTTGAGAGAGTCGCAAGACAGAAGTACGAAAATAACCTTACACAATCTTGTCCGTTAGAGTATTAACGGTGCAATTTGACGATGTGAACAAAAAGTTAGTGACTTTTTTTACTTATTCGAAAGCTAGTGACAAAAAATCGCCACTCCACGAGGTGCGGAAATTCGAACAGCCATAACTTTGCGTACCGGAAGGGTTTTGGGGCCCGAGACCAGGTTCGGAACCGCGTGGAGGAGCTCTACGGCGTCCCAACCGGGAAACCCGGTTGGGGCCCTCGGCGAGGCAAGATTCGATCGTTTTCGCCCCGTTTATCACTTTTCTTATTTCGCTACAGGTAGGCTATGCGCGGGGTAGCTCACGGGTACGATCATAGCAGCACTAATGCGCCGGATCCCATCAGAACTCCGAAGTTAAGCGTGTTTTGGCGAGAGTAGTACTAAGATGGTGACCCCTTGGGAAGTCCTCGTGTTGTACCCCCATCCCCTTTTATTTTTATTTTTATCGTTCTTTTATTCATCGAGTGAATTATAAATTTCGTCATCAAGCTTTTTGCGAACTTCGGGTTTCGGTCACTAACTTCTCAAAACTAAAGAGACACCACTAACTTTGTCGTTTTTATTTCGCTTCCGGTCATTCCGGCAATCTGCACCGTTAAGTGCATTGACGGTTGAAATTTTAAGGGTAAAATTTTCCGATTCTCAATAAGTATAGAGGGAGTTGCAAATTTTGTCACCACGCTCTTGTCAATTGAAAAAAACCGAATAGGAGGTTGAGAGAGTCGCAAGACAGAAGTACGAAAATAACCTTACACAAACTTGTCCGTTAGAGTATTAAC
Organism: Knoxia roxburghii; assembly: GCA_030378225.1. Lineage (NCBI taxonomy): Eukaryota > Viridiplantae > Streptophyta > Magnoliopsida > Gentianales > Rubiaceae > Knoxia > Knoxia roxburghii. Next base: position 32,892,082 of record CM059415.1, on the reverse strand, counting down.
GGTGCAATTTGACGATGTGAACAAAAAGTTAGTGACTTTTTTTGCTTTTTCGAAAGCTAGTGACAAAAAATCGCCACTCCACGAGGTGCGGAAATTCGAACGGCCATAACTTTGCGTACCGGAAGGGTTTTGGGGCCCGAGACCAGGTTCGGAACCGCGTGGAGGAGCTCTACGGCGTCCCAACCGGGAAACCCGGTTGGGGCCCTCGGCGAGGCCAGATTCGATCGTTTTCGCCCCGTTTATCACTTTTCTTATTTCGCTACAGGTAGGCTATGCGCGGGGTAGCTCACGGGTACGATCATACCAGCACTAATGCACCGGATCCCATCAGAACTCCGAAGTTAAGCGTGCTTGGGCGAGAGTAGTACTAAGATGGGTGACCCCTTGGGAAGTCCTCGTGTTGTACCCCCTTCCCCTTTTATTTTTATTTTTATCGTTCTTTTATTCATCGAGTGAATTATAAATTTCGTCATCAAGCTTTTTGCGAACTTCGGGTTTCGGTCACTAACTTCTCAAAACTAAAGAGACACCACTAACTTTGTCGTTTTTATTTCGCTTCCGGTCATTCCGGCAATCTGCACCGTTAAGTGCATTGACGGTTGAAATTTTAAGGGTAAAATTTTCCGATTCTCAATAAGTATAGAGGGAGTTGCAAATTTTGTCACCACGCTCTTGTCAATTGAAAAAACCGAATAGGAGGTTGAGAGAGTCGCAAGACAGAAGTACGAAAATAACCTTACACAATCTTGTCCGTTAGAGTATTAACGGTGCAATTTGACGATGTGAACAAAAAGTTAGTGACTTTTTTTACTTATTCGAAAGCTAGTGACAAAAAATCGCCACTCCACGAGGTGCGGAAATTCGAACAGCCATAACTTTGCGTACCGGAAGGGTTTTGGGGCCCGAGACCAGGTTCGGAACCGCGTGGAGGAGCTCTACGGCGTCCCAACCGGGAAACCCGGTTGGGGCCCTCGGCGAGGCAAGATTCGATCGTTTTCGCCCCGTTTATCACTTTTCTTATTTCGCTACAGGTAGGCTATGCGCGGGGTAGCTCACGGGTACGATCATAGCAGCACTAATGCACCGGATCCCATCAGAACTCCGAAGTTAAGCGTGTTTTGGCGAGAGTAGTACTAAGATGGTGACCCCTTGGGAAGTCCTCGTGTTGTACCCCCATCCCCTTTTATTTTTATTTTTATCGTTCTTTTATTCATCGAGTGAATTATAAATTTCGTCATCAAGCTTTTTGCGAACTTCGGGTTTCGGTCACTAACTTCTCAAAACTAAAGAGACACCACTAACTTTGTCGTTTTTATTTCGCTTCCGGTCATTCCGGCAATCTGCACCGTTAAGTGCATTGACGGTTGAAATTTTAAGGGTAAAATTTTCCGATTCTCAATAAGTATAGAGGGAGTTGCAAATTTTGTCACCACGCTCTTGTCAATTGAAAAAACCGAATAGGAGGTTGAGAGAGTCGCAAGACAGAAGTACGAAAATAACCTTACACAAACTTGTCCGTTAGAGTATTAACGGTGCAATTTGACGATGTGAACAAAAAGTTAGTGACTTTTTTTGCTTTTTCGAAAGCTAGTGACAAAAAATCGCCACTCCACGAGGTGCGGAAATTCGAACGGCCATAACTTTGCGTACCGGAAGGGTTTTGGGGCCCGGGACCAGGCTTTGGAACCGCGTGGAGGAGCTCTACGGCGTCCCAACCAGGGAACCCGGTTGGGGCCCTCGGCGAGGCCAGATTCGATCGTTTTCGCCCCGTTTATCACTTTTCTTATTTCGCTACAAGTAGGCTATGCGCGGGGTAGCACACGGGTACGATCATACCAGCACTAATGCACCGGATCCCATCAGAACTCCGAAGTTAAGCGTGCTTGGGCGAGAGTAGTACTAAGATGGGTGACCCCTTGGGAAGTCCTCGTGTTGTACCCCCTTCCCCTTTTATTTTTATTTTTATCGTTCTTTTATTCATCGAGTGAATTATAAATTTCGTCATCAAGCTTTTTGCGAACTTCGGGTTTCGGTCACTAACTTCTCAAAACTAAAGAGACACCACTAACTTTGTCGTTTTTATTTCGCTTCCGGTCATTCCGGCAATCTGCACCGTTAAGTGCATTGACGGTTGAAATTTTAAGGGTAAAATTTTCCGATTCTCAATAAGTATAGAGGGAGTTGCAAATTTTGTCACCACGCTCTTGTCAATTGAAAAAACCGAATAGGAGGTTGAGAGAGTCGCAAGACAGAAGTACGAAAATAACCTTACACAATCTTGTCCGTTAGAGTATTAACGGTGCAATTTGACGATGTGAACAAAAAGTTAGTGACTTTTTTTACTTATTCGAAAGCTAGTGACAAAAAATCGCCACTCCACGAGGTGCGGAAATTCGAACAGCCATAACTTTGCGTACCGGAAGGGTTTTGGGGCCCGAGACCAGGTTCGGAACCGCGTGGAGGAGCTCTACGGCGTCCCAACCGGGAAACCCGGTTGGGGCCCTCGGCGAGGCAAGATTCGATCGTTTTCGCCCCGTTTATCACTTTTCTTATTTCGCTACAGGTAGGCTATGCGCGGGGTAGCTCACGGGTACGATCATAGCAGCACTAATGCGCCGGATCCCATCAGAACTCCGAAGTTAAGCGTGTTTTGGCGAGAGTAGTACTAAGATGGTGACCCCTTGGGAAGTCCTCGTGTTGTACCCCCATCCCCTTTTATTTTTATTTTTATCGTTCTTTTATTCATCGAGTGAATTATAAATTTCGTCATCAAGCTTTTTGCGAACTTCGGGTTTCGGTCACTAACTTATCAAAACTAAAGAGACACCACTAACTTTGTCGTTTTTATTTCGCTTCCGGTCATTCCGGCAATCTGCACCGTTAAGTGCATTGACGGTTGAAATTTTAAGGGTAAAATTTTCCGATTCTCAATAAGTATAGAGGGAGTTGCAAATTTTGTCACCACGCTCTTGTCAATTGAAAAAACCGAATAGGAGGTTGAGAGAGTCGCAAGACAGAAGTACGAAAATAACCTTACACAAACTTGTCCGTTAGAGTATTAACGGTGCAATTTGACGATGTGAACAAAAAGTTAGTGACTTTTTTTGCTTTTTCGAAAGCTAGTGACAAAAAATCGCCACTCCACGAGGTGCGGAAATTCGAACGGCCATAACTTTGCGTACCGGAAGGGTTTTGGGGCCCGAGACCAGGTTCGGAACCGCGTGGAGGAGCTCTACGGCGTCCCAACCGGGAAACCCGGTTGGGGCCCTCGGCGAGGCCAGATTCGATCGTTTTCGCCCCGTTTATCACTTTTCTTATTTCGCTACAGGTAGGCTATGCACGGGGTAGCTCACGGGTACGATCATAGCAGCACTAATGCACCGGATCCCATCAGAACTCCGAAGTTAAGCGTGTTTTGGCGAGAGTAGTACTAAGATGGTGACCCCTTGGGAAGTCCTCGTGTTGTACCCCCATCCCCTTTTATTTTTATTTTTATCGTTCTTTTATTCATCGAGTGAATTATAAATTTCGTCATCAAGCTTTTTGCGAACTTCGGGTTTCGGTCACTAACTTCTCAAAACTAAAGAGACACCACTAACTTTGTCGTTTTTATTTCGCTTCCGGTCATTCCGGCAATCTGCACCGTTAAGTGCATTGACGGTTGAAATTTTAAGGGTAAAATTTTCCGATTCTCAATAAGTATAGAGGGAGTTGCAAATTTTGTCACCACGCTCTTGTCAATTGAAAAAACCGAATAGGAGGTTGAGAGAGTCGCAAGACAGAAGTACGAAAATAACCTTACACAAACTTGTCCGTTAGAGTATTAACGGTGCAATTTGACGATGTGAACAAAAAGTTAGTGACTTTTTTTGCTTTTTCGAAAGCTAGTGACAAAAAATCGCCACTCCACGAGGTGCGGAAATTCAAACGGCCATAACTTTGCGTACCGGAAGGGTTTTGGGGCCCGAGACCAGGTTCGGAACCGCGTGGAGGAGCTCTACGGCGTCCCAACCGGGAAACCCGATTGGGGCCCTCGGCGAGGCCAGATTCGATCGTTTTCGCCCCGTTTATCACTTTTCTTATTTCGCTACAAGTAGGCTATGCGCGGGGTAGCACACGGGTACGATCATACCAGCACTAATGCACCGGATCCCATCAGAACTCCGAAGTTAAGCGTGCTTGGGCGAGAGTAGTACTAAGATGGGTGACCCCTTGGGAAGTCCTCGTGTTGTACCCCCTTCCCCTTTTATTTTTATTTTTATCGTTCTTTTATTCATCGAGTGAATTATAAATTTCGTCATCAAGCTTTTTGCGAACTTCGGGTTTCGGTCACTAACTTCTCAAAACTAAAGAGACACCACTAACTTTGTCGTTTTTATTTCGCTTCCGGTCATTCCGGCAATCTGCACCGTTAAGTGCATTGACGGTTGAAATTTTAAGGGTAAAATTTTCCGATTCTCAATAAGTATAGAGGGAGTTGCAAATTTTGTCACCACGCTCTTGTCAATTGAAAAAACCGAATAGGAGGTTGAGAGAGTCGCAAGACAGAAGTACGAAAATAACCTTACACAAACTTGTCCGTTAGAGTATTAACGGTGCAATTTGACGATGTGAACAAAAAGTTAGTGACTTTTTTTGCTTTTTCGAAAGCTAGTGACAAAAAATCGCCACTCCACGAGGTGCGGAAATTCGAACGGCCATAACTTTGCGTACCGGAAGGGTTTTGGGGCCCGAGACCAGGTTCGGAACCGCGTGGAGGAGCTCTACGGCGTCCCAACCGGGAAACCCGGTTGGGGCCCTCGGCGAGGCCAGATTCGATCGTTTTCGCCCCGTTTATCACTTTTCTTATTTCGCTACAGGTAGGCTATGCGCGGGGTAGCTCACGGGTACGATCATAGCAGCACTAATGCACCGGATCCCATCAGAACTCCGAAGTTAAGCGTGTTTTGGCGAGAGTAGTACTAAGATGGTGACCCCTTGGGAAGTCCTCGTGTTGTACCCCCATCCCCTTTTATTTTTATTTTTATCGTTCTTTTATTCATCGAGTGAATTATAAATTTCGTCATCAAGCTTTTTGCGAACTTCGGGTTTCGGTCACTAACTTCTCAAAACTAAAGAGACACCACTAACTTTGTCGTTTTTATTTCGCTTCCGGTCATTCCGGCAATCTGCACCGTTAAGTGCATTGACGGTTGAAATTTTAAGGGTAAAATTTTCCGATTCTCAATAAGTATAGAGGGAGTTGCAAATTTTGTCACCACGCTCTTGTCAATTGAAAAAACCGAATAGGAGGTTGAGAGAGTCGCAAGACAGAAGTACGAAAATAACCTTACACAAACTTGTCCGTTAGAGTATTAACGGTGCAATTTGACGATGTGAACAAAAAGTTAGTGACTTTTTTTGCTTTTTCGAAAGCTAGTGACAAAAAATCGCCACTCCACGAGGTGCGGAAATTCGAACGGCCATAACTTTGCGTACCGGAAGGGTTTTGGGGCCCGAGACCAGGTTCGGAACCGCGTGGAGGAGCTCTACGGCGTCCCAACCGGGAAACCCGATTGGGGCCCTCGGCGAGGCCAGATTCGATCGTTTTCGCCCCGTTTATCACTTTTCTTATTTCGCTACAAGTAGGCTATGCGCGGGGTAGCACACGGGTACGATCATACCAGCACTAATGCACCGGATCCCATCAGAACTCCGAAGTTAAGCGTGCTTGGGCGAGAGTAGTACTAAGATGGGTGACCCCTTGGGAAGTCCTCGTGTTGTACCCCCTTCCCCTTTTATTTTTATTTTTATCGTTCTTTTATTCATCGAGTGAATTATAAATTTCGTCATCAAGCTTTTTGCGAACTTCGGGTTTCGGTCACTAACTTCTCAAAACTAAAGAGACACCACTAACTTTGTCGTTTTTATTTCGCTTCCGGTCATTCCGGCAATCTGCACCGTTAAGTGCATTGACGGTTGAAATTTTAAGGGTAAAATTTTCCGATTCTCAATAAGTATAGAGGGAGTTGCAAATTTTGTCACCACGCTCTTGTCAATTGAAAAAACCGAATAGGAGGTTGAGAGAGTCGCAAGACAGAAGTACGAAAATAACCTTACACAAACTTGTCCGTTAGAGTATTAACGGTGCAATTTGACGATGTGAACAAAAAGTTAGTGACTTTTTTTGCTTTTTCGAAAGCTAGTGACAAAAAATCGCCACTCCACGAGGTGCGGAAATTCGAACGGCCATAACTTTGCGTACCGGAAGGGTTTTGGGGCCCGAGACCAGGTTCGGAACCGCGTGGAGGAGCTCTACGGCGTCCCAACCGGGAAACCCGGTTGGGGCCCTCGGCGAGGCCAGATTCGATCGTTTTCGCCCCGTTTATCACTTTTCTTATTTCGCTACAGGTAGGCTATGCGCGGGGTAGCTCACGGGTACGATCATAGCAGCACTAATGCACCGGATCCCATCAGAACTCCGAAGTTAAGCGTGTTTTGGCGAGAGTAGTACTAAGATGGTGACCCCTTGGGAAGTCCTCGTGTTGTACCCCCATCCCCTTTTATTTTTATTTTTATCGTTCTTTTATTCATCGAGTGAATTATAAATTTCGTCATCAAGCTTTTTGCGAACTTCGGGTTTCGGTCACTAACTTCTCAAAACTAAAGAGACACCACTAACTTTGTCGTTTTTATTTCGCTTCCGGTCATTCCGGCAATCTGCACCGTTAAGTGCATTGACGGTTGAAATTTTAAGGGTAAAATTTTCCGATTCTCAATAAGTATAGAGGGAGTTGCAAATTTTGTCACCACGCTCTTGTCAATTGAAAAAACCGAATAGGAGGTTGAGAGAGTCGCAAGACAGAAGTACGAAAATAACCTTACACAAACTTGTCCGTTAGAGTATTAACGGTGCAATTTGACGATGTGAACAAAAAGTTAGTGACTTTTTTTGCTTTTTCGAAAGCTAGTGACAAAAAATCGCCACTCCACGAGGTGCGGAAATTCGAACGGCCATAACTTTGCGTACCGGAAGGGTTTTGGGGCCCGAGACCAGGTTCGGAACCGCGTGGAGGAGCTCTACGGCGTCCCAACCGGGAAACCCGATTGGGGCCCTCGGCGAGGCCAGATTCGATCGTTTTCGCCCCGTTTATCACTTTTCTTATTTCGCTACAAGTAGGCTATGCGCGGGGTAGCACACGGGTACGATCATACCAGCACTAATGCACCGGATCCCATCAGAACTCCGAAGTTAAGCGTGCTTGGGCGAGAGTAGTACTAAGATGGGTGACCCCTTGGGAAGTCCTCGTGTTGTACCCCCTTCCCCTTTTATTTTTATTTTTATCGTTCTTTTATTCATCGAGTGAATTATAAATTTCGTCATCAAGCTTTTTGCGAACTTCGGGTTTCGGTCACTAACTTCTCAAAACTAAAGGGACACCACTAACTTTGTCGTTTTTATTTCGCTTCCGGTCATTCCGGCAATCTGCACCGTTAAGTGCATTGACGGTTGAAATTTTAAGGGTAAAATTTTCCGATTCTCAATAAGTATAGAGGGAGTTGCAAATTTTGTCACCACGCTCTTGTCAATTGAAAAAACCGAATAGGAGGTTGAGAGAGTCGCAAGACAGAAGTACGAAAATAACCTTACACAATCTTGTCCGTTAGAGTATTAACGGTGCAATTTGACGATGTGAACAAAAAGTTAGTGACTTTTTTTACTTATTCGAAAGCTAGTGACAAAAAATCGCCACTCCACGAGGTGCGGAAATTCGAACAGCCATAACTTTGCGTACCGGAAGGGTTTTGGGGCCCGAGACCAGGTTCGGAACCGCGTGGAGGAGCTCTACGGCGTCCCAACCGGGAAACCCGGTTGGGACCCTCGGCGAGGCAAGATTCGATCGTTTTCGCCCCGTTTATCACTTTTCTTATTTCGCTACAGGTAGGCTATGCCCGGGGTAGCTCACGGGTACGATCATAGCAGCACTAATGCACCGGATCCCATCAGAACTCCGAAGTTAAGCGTGTTTTGGCGAGAGTAGTACTAAGATGGTGACCCCTTGGGAAGTCCTCGTGTTGTACCCCCATCCCCTTTTATTTTTATTTTTATCGTTCTTTTATTCATCGAGTGAATTATAAATTTCGTCATCAAGCTTTTTGCGAACTTCGGGTTTCGGTCACTAACTTCTCAAAACTAAAGAGACACCACTAACTTTGTCGTTTTTATTTCGCTTCCGGTCATTCCGGCAATCTGCACCGTTAAGTGCATTGACGGTTGAAATTTTAAGGGTAAAATTTTCCGATTCTCAATAAGTATAGAGGGAGTTGCAAATTTTGTCACCACGCTCTTGTCAATTGAAAAAACCGAATAGGAGGTTGAGAGAGTCGCAAGACAGAAGTACGAAAATAACCTTACACAAACTTGTCCGTTAGAGTATTAACGGTGCAATTTGACGATGTGAACAAAAAGTTAGTGACTTTTTTTGCTTTTTCGAAAGCTAGTGACAAAAAATCGCCACTCCACGAGGTGCGGAAATTCGAACGGCCATAACTTTGCGTACCGGAAGGGTTTTGGGGCCCGAGACCAGGTTCGGAACCGCGTGGAGGAGCTCTACGGCGTCCCAACCGGGAAACCCGGTTGGGGCCCTCGGCGAGGCCAGATTCGATCGTTTTCGCCCCGTTTATCACTTTTCTTATTTCGCTACAGGTAGGCTATGCGCGGGGTAGCTCACGGGTACGATCATAGCAGCACTAATGCACCGGATCCCATCAGAACTCCGAAGTTAAGCGTGTTTTGGCGAGAGTAGTACTAAGATGGTGACCCCTTGGGAAGTCCTCGTGTTGTACCCCCATCCCCTTTTATTTTTATTTTTATCGTTCTTTTATTCATCGAGTGAATTATAAATTTCGTCATCAAGCTTTTTGCGAACTTCGGGTTTCGGTCACTAACTTCTCAAAACTAAAGAGACACCACTAACTTTGTCGTTTTTATTTCGCTTCCGGTCATTCCGGCAATCTGCACCGTTAAGTGCATTGACGGTTGAAATTTTAAGGGTAAAATTTTCCGATTCTCAATAAGTATAGAGGGAGTTGCAAATTTTGTCACCACGCTCTTGTCAATTGAAAAAACCGAATAGGAGGTTGAGAGAGTCGCAAGACAGAAGTACGAAAATAACCTTACACAAACTTGTCCGTTAGAGTATTAACGGTGCAATTTGACGATGTGAACAAAAAGTTAGTGACTTTTTTTGCTTTTTCGAAAGCTAGTGACAAAAAATCGCCACTCCACGAGGTGCGGAAATTCGAACGGCCATAACTTTGCGTACCGGAAGGGTTTTGGGGCCCGAGACCAGGTTCGGAACCGCGTGGAGGAGCTCTACGGCGTCCCAACCGGGAAACCCGGTTGGGGCCCTCGGCGAGGCCAGATTCGATCGTTTTCGCCCCGTTTATCACTTTTCTTATTTCGCTACAGGTAGGCTATGCGCGGGGTAGCTCACGGGTACGATCATAGCAGCACTAATGCACCGGATCCCATCAGAACTCCGAAGTTAAGCGTGTTTTGGCGAGAGTAGTACTAAGATGGTGACCCCTTGGGAAGTCCTCGTGTTGTACCCCCATCCCCTTTTATTTTTATTTTTATCGTTCTTTTATTCATCGAGTGAATTATAAATTTCGTCATCAAGCTTTTTGCGAACTTCGGGTTTCGGTCACTAACTTCTCAAAACTAAAGAGACACCACTAACTTTGTCGTTTTTATTTCGCTTCCGGTCATTCCGGCAATCTGCACCGTTAAGTGCATTGACGGTTGAAATTTTAAGGGTAAAATTTTCCGATTCTCAATAAGTATAGAGGGAGTTGCAAATTTTGTCACCACGCTCTTGTCAATTGAAAAAACCGAATAGGAGGTTGAGAGAGTCGCAAGACAGAAGTACGAAAATAACCTTACACAAACTTGTCCGTTAGAGTATTAACGGTGCAATTTGACGATGTGAACAAAAAGTTAGTGACTTTTTTTGCTTTTTCGAAAGCTAGTGACAAAAAATCGCCACTCCACGAGGTGCGGAAATTCGAACGGCCATAACTTTGCGTACCGGAAGGGTTTTGGGGCCCGAGACCAGGTTCGGAACCGCGTGGAGGAGCTCTACGGCGTCCCAACCGGGAAACCCGGTTGGGGACCTCGGCGAGGCCAGATTCGATCGTTTTCGCCCCGTTTATCACTTTTCTTATTTCGCTACAGGTAGGCTATGCGCGGGGTAGCTCACGGGTACGATCATAGCAGCACTAATGCACCGGATCCCATCAGAACTCCGAAGTTAAGCGTGTTTTGGCGAGAGTAGTACTAAGATGGTGACCCCTTGGGAAGTCCTCGTGTTGTACCCCCATCCCCTTTTATTTTTATTTTTATCGTTCTTTTATTCATCGAGTGAATTATAAATTTCGTCATCAAGCTTTTTGCGAACTTCGGGTTTCGGTCACTAACTTCTCAAAACTAAAGAGACACCACTAACTTTGTCGTTTTTATTTCGCTTCCGGTCATTCCGGCAATCTGCACCGTTAAGTGCATTGACGGTTGAAATTTTAAGGGTAAAATTTTCCGATTCTCAATAAGTATAGAGGGAGTTGCAAATTTTGTCACCACGCTCTTGTCAATTGAAAAAACCGAATAGGAGGTTGAGAGAGTCGCAAGACAGAAGTACGAAAATAACCTTACACAAACTTGTCCGTTAGAGTATTAACGGTGCAATTTGACGATGTGAACAAAAAGTTAGTGACTTTTTTTGCTTTTTCGAAAGCTAGTGACAAAAAATCGCCACTCCACGAGGTGCGGAAATTCGAACGGCCATAACTTTGCGTACCGGAAGGGTTTTGGGGCCCGAGACCAGGTTCGGAACCGCGTGGAGGAGCTCTACGGCGTCCCAACCGGGAAACCCGGTTGGGGCCCTCGGCGAGGCCAGATTCGATCGTTTTCGCCCCGTTTATCACTTTTCTTATTTCGCTACAGGTAGGCTATGCGCGGGGTAGCTCACGGGTACGATCATAGCAGCACTAATGCACCGGATCCCATCAGAACTCCGAAGTTAAGCGTGTTTTGGCGAGAGTAGTACTAAGATGGTGACCCCTTGGGAAGTCCTCGTGTTGTACCCCCATCCCCTTTTATTTTTATTTTTATCGTTCTTTTATTCATCGAGTGAATTATAAATTTCGTCATCAAGCTTTTTGCGAACTTCGGGTTTCGGTCACTAACTTCTCAAAACTAAAGAGACACCACTAACTTTGTCGTTTTTATTTCGCTTCCGGTCATTCCGGCAATCTGCACCGTTAAGTGCATTGACGGTTGAAATTTTAAGGGTAAAATTTTCCGATTCTCAATAAGTATAGAGGGAGTTGCAAATTTTGTCACCACGCTCTTGTCAATTGAAAAAACCGAATAGGAGGTTGAGAGAGTCGCAAGACAGAAGTACGAAAATAACCTTACACAAACTTGTCCGTTAGAGTATTAACGGTGCAATTTGACGATGTGAACAAAAAGTTAGTGACTTTTTTTGCTTTTTCGAAAGCTAGTGACAAAAAATCGCCACTCCACGAGGTGCGGAAATTCGAACGGCCATAACTTTGCGTACCGGAAGGGTTTTGGGGCCCGAGACCAGGTTCGGAACCGCGTGGAGGAGCTCTACGGCGTCCCAACCGGGAAACCCGGTTGGGGCCCTCGGCGAGGCCAGATTCGATCGTTTTCGCCCCGTTTATCACTTTTCTTATTTCGCTACAGGTAGGCTATGCGCGGGGTAGCTCACGGGTACGATCATAGCAGCACTAATGCACCGGATCCCATCAGAACTCCGAAGTTAAGCGTGTTTTGGCGAGAGTAGTACTAAGATGGTGACCCCTTGGGAAGTCCTCGTGTTGTACCCCCATCCCCTTTTATTTTTATTTTTATCGTTCTTTTATTCATCGAGTGAATTATAAATTTCGTCATCAAGCTTTTTGCGAACTTCGGGTTTCGGTCACTAACTTCTCAAAACTAAAGAGACACCACTAACTTTGTCGTTTTTATTTCGCTTCCGGTCATTCCGGCAATCTGCACCGTTAAGTGCATTGACGGTTGAAATTTTAAGGGTAAAATTTTCCGATTCTCAATAAGTATAGAGGGAGTTGCAAATTTTGTCACCACGCTCTTGTCAATTGAAAAAACCGAATAGGAGGTTGAGAGAGTCGCAAGACAGAAGTACGAAAATAACCTTACACAAACTTGTCCGTTAGAGTATTAACGGTGCAATTTGACGATGTGAACAAAAAGTTAGTGACTTTTTTTGCTTTTTCGAAAGCTAGTGACAAAAAATCGCCACTCCACGAGGTGCGGAAATTCGAACGGCCATAACTTTGCGTACCGGAAGGGTTTTAGGGCCCGAGACCAGGTTCGGAACCGCGTGGAGGAGCTCTACGGCGTCCCAACCGGGAAACCCGGTTGGGGCCCTCGGCGAGGCCAGATTCGATCGTTTTCGCCCCGTTTATCACTTTTCTTATTTCGCTACAGGTAGGCTATGCGCGGGGTAGCTCACGGGTACGATCATAGCAGCACTAATGCACCGGATCCCATCAGAACTCCGAAGTTAAGCGTGTTTTGGCGAGAGTAGTACTAAGATGGTGACCCCTTGGGAAGTCCTCGTGTTGTACCCCCATCCCCTTTTATTTTTATTTTTATCGTTCTTTTATTCATCGAGTGAATTATAAATTTCGTCATCAAGCTTTTTGCGAACTTCGGGTTTCGGTCACTAACTTCTCAAAACTAAAGAGACACCACTAACTTTGTCGTTTTTATTTCGCTTCCGGTCATTCCGGCAATCTGCACCGTTAAGTGCATTGACGGTTGAAATTTTAAGGGTAAAATTTTCCGATTCTCAATAAGTATAGAGGGAGTTGCAAATTTTGTCACCACGCTCTTGTCAATTGAAAAAACCGAATAGGAGGTTGAGAGAGTCGCAAGACAGAAGTACGAAAATAACCTTACACAAACTTGTCCGTTAGAGTATTAACGGTGCAATTTGACGATGTGAACAAAAAGTTAGTGACTTTTTTTGCTTTTTCGAAAGCTAGTGACAAAAAATCACCAGTCCACGAGGTGCGGAAATTCGAACGGCCATAACTTTGCGTACCGGAAGGGTTTTGGGGCCCGAGACCAGGTTCGGAACCGCGTGGAGGAGCTCTACGGCGTCCCAACCGGGAAACCCGGTTGGGGCCCTCGGCGAGGCAAGATTCGATCGTTTTCGCCCCGTTTATCACTTTTCTTATTTCGCTACAGGTAGGCTATGCGCGGGGTAGCTCACGGGTACGATCATAGCAGCACTAATGCACCGGATCCCATCAGAACTCCGAAGTTAAGCGTGCTTTGGCGAGAGTAGTACTAAGATGGTGACCCCTTGGGAAGTCCTCGTGTTGTACCCCCATCCCCTTTTTTTTTTTATTTTTATCGTTCTTTTATTCATCGAGTGAATTATAAATTTCGTCATCAAGCTTTTTGCGAACTTTGGGTTTCGGTCACTAACTTCTCAAAACTAAAGAGACACCACTAACTTTGTCGTTTTTATTTCGCTTCCGGTCATTCCGGCAATCTGCACCGTTAAGTGCATTGACGGTTGAAATTTTAAGGGTAAAATTTTCCGATTCTCAATAAGTATAGAGGGAGTTGCAAATTTTGTCACCACGCTCTTGTCAATTGAAAAAACCGAATATGAGGTTGAGAGAGTCGCAAGACAGAAGTACGAAAATAACCTTACACAAACTTGTCCGTTAGAGTATTAACGGTGCAATTTGACAATGTGAACAAAAAGTTAGTGACTTTTTTTGCTTTTTCGAAAGCTAGTGACAAAAAATCGCCACTCCACGAGGTGCGTAAATTCGAACGGCCATAACTTTGCGTACCGGAAGGGTTTTGGGGCCCGAGACCAGGTTCGGAACCGCGTGGAGGAGCTCTACGGCGTCCCAACCGGGAAACCCGGTTGGGGCCCTCGGCGAGGCAAGATTCGATCGTTTTCGCCCCGTTTATCACTTTTCTTATTTCGCTACAGGTAGGCTATGCGCGGGGTAGCTCACGGGTACGATCATAGCAGCACTAATGCACCGGATCCCATCAGAACTCCGAAGTTAAGCGTGCTTTGGCGAGAGTAGTACTAAGATGGTGACCCCTTGGGAAGTCCTCGTGTTGTACCCCCATCCCCTTTTATTTTTATTTTTATCGTTCTTTTATTCATCGAGTGAATTATAAATTTCGTCATCAAGCTTTTTGCGAACTTCGGGTTTCGGTCACTAACTTCTCAAAACTAAAGAGACACCACTAACTTTGTCGTTTTTATTTCGCTTCCGGTCATTCCGGTAATCTGCACCGTTAAGTGCATTGACGGTTGAAATTTTAAGGGTAAAATTTTCCGATTCTCAATAAGTATAGAGGGAGTTGCAAATTTTGTCACCACGCTCTTGTCAATTGAAAAAACCGAATAGGAGGTTGAGAGAGTCGCAAGACAGAAGTACGAAAATAACCTTACACAAACTTGTCCGTTAGAGTATTAACGGTGCAATTTGACGATGTGAACAAAAAGTTAGTGACTTTTTTTGCTTTTTCGAAAGCTAGTGACAAAAAATCGCCACTCCACGAGGTGCGGAAATTCGAACGGCCATAACTTTGCGTACCGGAAGGGTTTTGGGGCCCTAGACCAGGTTCGGAACCGCGTGGAGGAGCTCTACGGCGTCCCAACCGGGAAACCCGGTTGGGGCCCTCGGCGAGGCAAGATTCGATCGTTTTCGCCCCGTTTATCACTTTTCTTATTTCGCTACAGGTAGGCTATGCGCGGGGTAGCTCACGGGTACGATCATAGCAGCACTAATGCACCGGATCCCATCAGAACTCCGAAGTTAAGCGTGCTTTGGCGAGAGTAGTACTAAGATGGTGACCCCTTGGGAAGTCCTCGTGTTGTACCCCCATCCCCTTTTATTTTTATTTTTATCGTTCTTTTATTCATCGAGTGAATTATAAATTTCGTCATCAAGCTTTTTGCGAACTTCGGGTTTCGGTCACTAACTTCTCAAAACTAAAGAGACACCACTAACTTTGTCGTTTTTATTTCGCTTCCGGTCATTCCGGCAATCTGCACCGTTAAGTGCATTGACGGTTGAAATTTTAAGGGTAAAATTTTCCGATTCTCAATAAGTATAGAGGGAGTTGCAAATTTTGTCACCACGCTCTTGTCAATTGAAAAAACCGAATATGAGGTTGAGAGAGTCGCAAGACAGAAGTACGAAAATAACCTTACACAAACTTGTCCGTTAGAGTATTAACGGTGCAATTTGACGATGTGAACAAAAAGTTAGTGACTTTTTTTGCTTTTTCGAAAGCTAGTGACAAAAAATCGCCACTCCACGAGGTGCGGAAATTCGAACGGCCATAACTTTGCGTACCGGAAGGGTTTTGGGGCCCGAGACCAGGTTCGGAACCGCGTGGAGGAGCACTACGGCGTCCCAACCGGGAAACCCGGTTGGGGCCCTCGGCGAGGCAAGATTCGATCGTTTTCGCCCCGTTTATCACTTTTCTTATTTCGCTACAGGTAGGCTATGCGCGGGGTAGCTCACGGGTACGATCATAGCAGCACTAATGCACCGGATCCCATCAGAACTCCGAAGTTAAGCGTGCTTTGGCGAGAGTAGTACTAAGATGGTGACCCCTTGGGAAGTCCTCGTGTTGTACCCCCATCCCCTTTTATTTTTATTTTTATCGTTCTTTTATTCATCGAGTGAATTATAAATTTCGTCATCAAGCTTTTTGCGAACTTCGGGTTTCGGTCACTAACTTCTCAAAACTAAAGAGACACCACTAACTTTGTCGTTTTTATTTCGCTTCCGGTCATTCCGGCAATCTGCACCGTTAAGTGCATTGACGGTTGAAATTTTGAGGGTAAAATTTTCCGATTCTCAATAAGTATAGAGGGAGTTGCAAATTTTGTCACCACGCTCTTGTCAATTGAAAAAACCGAATAGGAGGTTGAGAGAGTCGCAAGACAGAAGTACGAAAATAACCTTACACAAACTTGTCCGTTAGAGTATTAACGGTGCAATTTGACGATGTGAACAAAAAGTTAGTGACTTTTTTTGCTTTTTCGAAAGCTAGTGACAAAAAATCGCCACTCCACGAGGTGCGGAAATTCGAACGGCCATAACTTTGCGTACCGGAAGGGTTTTGGGGCCCGGGACCAGGCTTTGGAACCGCGTGGAGGAGCTCTACGGCGTCCCAACCAGGGAACCCGGTTGGGACCCTCGGCGAGGCCAGATTCGATCGTTTTCGCCCCGTTTATCACTTTTCTTATTTCGCTACAAGTAGGCTATGCGCGGGGTAGCACACGGGTACGATCATACCAGCACTAATGCACCGGATCCCATCAGAACTCCGAAGTTAAGCGTGCTTGGGCGAGAGTAGTACTAAGATGGGTGACCCCTTGGGAAGTCCTCGTGTTGTACCCCCTTCCCTTTTTATTTTTATTTTTATCGTTCTTTTATTCATCGAGTGAATTATAAATTTCGTCATCAAGTTTTTTGCGAACTTCGGGTTTCGGTCACTAACTTCTCAAAACTAAAGAGACACCACTAACTTTGTCGTTTTTATTTCGCTTCCGGTCATTCCGGCAATCTGCACCGTTAAGTGCATTGACGGTTTAAATTTTAAGGGTAAAATTTTCCGATTCACAATAAGTATAGAGGGAGTTGCAAATTTTGTCACCACGCTCTTGTCAATTTACAAAACCGAATAGGAGGTTGAGAGAGTCGCAAGACAGAAGTACGAAAATAACCTTACACAATCTTGTCCGTTAGAGTATTAACGGTGCAATTTGACGATGTGAACAAAAAGTTAGTGACTTTTTTTACTTATTCGAAAGCTAGTGACAAAAAATCGCCACTCCACGAGGTGCGGAAATTCGAACAGCCATAACTTTGCGTACCGGAAGGGTTTTGGGGCCCGAGACCAGGTTCGGAACCGCGTGGAGGAGCTCTACGGCGTCCCAACCGGGAAACCCGGTTGGGGCCCTCGGCGAGGCAAGATTCGATCGTTTTCGCCCCGTTTATCACTTTTCTTATTTCGCTACAGGTAGGCTATGCGCGGGGTAGCTCACGGGTACGATCATAGCAGCACTAATGCACCGGATCCCATCAGAACTCCGAAGTTAAGCGTGCTTTGGCGAGAGTAGTACTAAGATGGTGACCCCTTGGGAAGTCCTCGTGTTGTACCCCCATCCCCTTTTATTTTTATTTTTATCGTTCTTTTATTCATCGAGTGAATTATAAATTTCGTCATCAAGCTTTTTGCGAACTTCGGGTTTCGGTCACTAACTTCTCAAAACTAAAGAGACACCACTAACTTTGTCGTTTTTATTTCGCTTCCGGTCATTCCGGCAATCTGCACCGTTAAGTGCATTGACGGTTGAAATTTTAAGGGTAAAATTTTCCGATTCTCAATAAGTATAGAGGGAGTTGCAAATTTTGTCACCACGCTCTTGTCAATTGAAAAAACCGAATAGGAGGTTGAGAGAGTCGCAAGACAGAAGTACGAAAATAACCTTACACAAACTTGTCCGTTAGAGTATTAACGGTGCAATTTGACGATGTGAACAAAAAGTTAGTGACTTTTTTTGCTTTTTCGAAAGCTAGTGACAAAAAATCGCCACTCCACGAGGTGCGGAAATTCGAACGGCCATAACTTTGCGTACCGGAAGGGTTTTGGGGCCCGGGACCAGGCTTTGGAACCGCGTGGAGGAGCTCTACGGCGTCCCAACCGGGGAACCCGGTTGGGGCCCTCGGCGAGGCCAGATTCGATCGTTTTCGCCCCGTTTATCACTTTTCTTATTTCGCTACAAGTAGGCTATGCGCGGGGTAGCACACGGGTACGATCATACCAGCACTAATGCACCGGATCCCATCAGAACTCCGAAGTTAAGCGTGCTTGGGCGAGAGTAGTACTAAGATGGGTGACCCCTTGGGAAGTCCTCGTGTTGTACCCCCTTCCCCTTTTATCTTTATTTTTATCGTTCTTTTATTCATCGAGTGAATTATAAATTTCGTCATCAAGCTTTTTGCGAACTTCGGGTTTCGGTCCCTAACTTCTCAAAACTAAAGAGACACCACTAACTTTGTCGTTTTTATTTCGCTTCCGGTCATTCCGGCAATCTGCACCGTTAAGTGCATTGACGGTTGAAATTTTAAGGGTAAAATTTTCCGATTCTCAATAAGTATAGAGGGAGTTGCAAATTTTGTCACCACGCTCTTGTCAATTTACAAAACCGAATAGGAGGTTGAGAGAGTCGCAAGACAGAAGTACGAAAATAACCTTACACAATCTTGTCCGTTAGAGTATTAACGGTGCAATTTGACGATGTGAACAAAAAGTTAGTGACTTTTTTTACTTATTCGAAAGCTAGTGACAAAAAATCGCCACTCCACGAGGTGCGGAAATTCGAACAGCCATAACTTTGCGTACCGGAAGGGTTTTGGGGCCCGAGACCAGGTTCGGAACCGCGTGGAGGAGCTCTACGGCGTCCCAACCGGGAAACCCGGTTGGGGCCCTCGGCGAGGCAAGATTCGATCGTTTTCGCCCCGTTTATCACTTTTCTTATTTCGCTACAGGTAGGCTATGCGCGGGGTAGCTCACGGGTACGATCATAGCAGCACTAATGCACCGGATCCCATCAGAACTCCGAAGTTAAGCGTGCTTTGGCGAGAGTAGTACTAAGATGGTGACCCCTTGGGAAGTCCTCGTGTTGTACCCCCATCCCCTTTTATTTTTATTTTTATCGTTCTTTTATTCATCGAGTGAATTATAAATTTCGTCATCAAGCTTTTTGCAAACTTCGGGTTTCGGTCACTAACTTCTCAAAACTAAAGAGACACCACTAACTTTGTCGTTTTTATTTCGCTTCCGGTCATTCCGGCAATCTGCACCGTTAAGTGCATTGACGGTTGAAATTTTAAGGGTAAAATTTTCCGATTCTCAATAAGTATAGAGGGAGTTGCAAATTTTGTCACCACGCTCTTGTCAATTGAAAAAACCGAATAGGAGGTTGAGAGAGTCGCAAGACAGAAGTACGAAAATAACCTTACACAAACTTGTCCGTTAGAGTATTAACGGTGCAATTTGACGATGTGAACAAAAAGTTAGTGACTTTTTTTGCTTTTTCGAAAGCTAGTGACAAAAAATCGCCACTCCACGAGGTGCGGAAATTCGAACGGCCATAACTTTGCGTACCGGAAGGGTTTTGGGGCCCGGGACCAGGCTTTGGAACCGCGTGGAGGAGCTCTACGGCGTCCCAACCGGGGAACCCGGTTGGGGCCCTCGGCGAGGCCAGATTCGATCGTTTTCGCCCCGTTTATCACTTTTCTTATTTCGCTACAAGTAGGCTATGCGCGGGGTAGCACACGGGTACGATCATACCAGCACTAATGCACCGGATCCCATCAGAACTCCGAAGTTAAGCGTGCTTGGGCGAGAGTAGTACTAAGATGGGTGACCCCTTGGGAAGTCCTCGTGTTGTACCCCCTTCCCCTTTTATTTTTATTTTTATCGTTCTTTTATTCATCGAGTGAATTATAAATTTCGTCATCAAGTTTTTTGCGAACTTCGGGTTTCGGTCACTAACTTCTCAAAACTAAAGAGACACCACTAACTTTGTCATTTTTATTTCGCTTCCGGTCATTCCGGCAATCTGCACCGTTAAGTGCATTGACGGTTTAAATTTTAAGGGTAAAATTTTCCGATTCTCAATAAGTATAGAGGGAGTTGCAAATTTTGTCACCACGCTCTTGTCAATTTACAAAACCGAATAGGAGGTTGAGAGAGTCGCAAGACAGAAGTACGAAAATAACCTTACACAATCTTGTCCGTTAGAGTATTAACGGTGCAATTTGACGATGTGAACAAAAAGTTAGTGACTTTTTTTACTTATTCGAAAGCTAGTGACAAAAAATCGCCACTCCACGAGGTGCGGAAATTCGAACAGCCATAACTTTGCGTACCGGAAGGGTTTTGGGGCCCGAGACCAGGTTCGGAACCGCGTGGAGGAGCTCTACGGCGTCCCAACCGGGAAACCCGGTTGGGGCCCTCGGCGAGGCAAGATTCGATCGTTTTCGCCCCGTTTATCACTTTTCTTATTTCGCTACAGGTAGGCTATGCGCGGGGTAGCTCACGGGTACGATCATAGCAGCACTAATGCACCGGATCCCATCAGAACTCCGAAGTTAAGCGTGCTTTGGCGAGAGTAGTACTAAGATGGTGACCCCTTGGGAAGTCCTCGTGTTGTACCCCCATCCCCTTTTATTTTTATTTTTATCGTTCTTTTATTCATCGAGTGAATTATAAATTTCGTCATCAAGCTTTTTGCGAACTTCGGGTTTCGGTCACTAACTTCTCAAAACTAAAGAGACACCACTAACTTTGTCGTTTTTATTTCGCTTCCGGTCATTCCGGCAATCTGCACCGTTAAGTGCATTGACGGTTGAAATTTTAAGGGTAAAATTTTCCGATTCTCAATAAGTATAGAGGGAGTTGCAAATTTTGTCACCACGCTCTTGTCAATTGAAAAAACCGAATAGGAGGTTGAGAGAGTCGCAAGACAGAAGTACGAAAATAACCTTACACAATCTTGTCCGTTAGAGTATTAACGGTGCAATTTGACGATGTGAACAAAAAGTTAGTGACTTTTTTTACTTATTCGAAAGCTAGTGACAAAAAATCGCCACTCCACGAGGTGCGGAAATTCGAACAGCCATAACTTTGCGTACCGGAAGGGTTTTGGGGCCCGAGACCAGGTTCGGAACCGCGTGGAGGAGCTCTACGGCGTCCCAACCGGGAAACCCGGTTGGGGCCCTCGGCGAGGCAAGATTCGATCGTTTTCGCCCCGTTTATCACTTTTCTTATTTCGCTACAGGTAGGCTATGCGCGGGGTAGCTCACGGGTACGATCATAGCAGCACTAATGCACCGGATCCCATCAGAACTCCGAAGTTAAGCGTGCTTTGGCGAGAGTAGTACTAAGATGGTGACCCCTTGGGAAGTCCTCGTGTTGTACCCCCATCCCCTTTTAT
This sequence comes from Knoxia roxburghii, assembly GCA_030378225.1. Lineage (NCBI taxonomy): Eukaryota > Viridiplantae > Streptophyta > Magnoliopsida > Gentianales > Rubiaceae > Knoxia > Knoxia roxburghii. The sequence continues at coordinate 32,870,993 of CM059415.1, read as the reverse complement.
TTTTATTTTTATCGTTCTTTTATTCATCGAGTGAATTATAAATTTCGTCATCAAGCTTTTTGCGAACTTCGGGTTTCGGTCACTAACTTCTCAAAACTAAAGAGACACCACTAACTTTGTCGTTTTTATTTCGCTTCCGGTCATTCCGGCAATCTGCACCGTTAAGTGCATTGACGGTTGAAATTTTAAGGGTAAAATTTTCCGATTCTCAATAAGTATAGAGGGAGTTGCAAATTTTGTCACCACGCTCTTGTCAATTGAAAAAACCGAATAGGAGGTTGAGAGAGTCGCAAGACAGAAGTACGAAAATAACCTTACACAAACTTGTCCGTTAGAGTATTAACGGTGCAATTTGACGATGTGAACAAAAAGTTAGTGACTTTTTTTGCTTTTTCGAAAGCTAGTGACAAAAAATCGCCACTCCACGAGGTGCGGAAATTCGAACGGCCATAACTTTGCGTACCGGAAGGGTTTTGGGGCCCGGGACCAGGCTTTGGAACCGCGTGGAGGAGCTCTACGGCGTCCCAACCGGGGAACCCGGTTGGGGCCCTCGGCGAGGCCAGATTCGATCGTTTTCGCCCCGTTTATCACTTTTCTTATTTCGCTACAAGTAGGCTATGCGCGGGGTAGCACACGGGTACGATCATACCAGCACTAATGCACCGGATCCCATCAGAACTCCGAAGTTAAGCGTGCTTGGGCGAGAGTAGTACTAAGATGGGTGACCCCTTGGGAAGTCCTCGTGTTGTACCCCCTTCCCCTTTTATCTTTATTTTTATCGTTCTTTTATTCATCGAGTGAATTATAAATTTCGTCATCAAGCTTTTTGCGAACTTCGGGTTTCGGTCCCTAACTTCTCAAAACTAAAGAGACACCACTAACTTTGTCGTTTTTATTTCGCTTCCGGTCATTCCGGCAATCTGCACCGTTAAGTGCATTGACGGTTGAAATTTTAAGGGTAAAATTTTCCGATTCTCAATAAGTATAGAGGGAGTTGCAAATTTTGTCACCACGCTCTTGTCAATTTACAAAACCGAATAGGAGGTTGAGAGAGTCGCAAGACAGAAGTACGAAAATAACCTTACACAATCTTGTCCGTTAGAGTATTAACGGTGCAATTTGACGATGTGAACAAAAAGTTAGTGACTTTTTTTACTTATTCGAAAGCTAGTGACAAAAAATCGCCACTCCACGAGGTGCGGAAATTCGAACAGCCATAACTTTGCGTACCGGAAGGGTTTTGGGGCCCGAGACCAGGTTCGGAACCGCGTGGAGGAGCTCTACGGCGTCCCAACCGGGAAACCCGGTTGGGGCCCTCGGCGAGGCAAGATTCGATCGTTTTCGCCCCGTTTATCACTTTTCTTATTTCGCTACAGGTAGGCTATGCGCGGGGTAGCTCACGGGTACGATCATAGCAGCACTAATGCACCGGATCCCATCAGAACTCCGAAGTTAAGCGTGCTTTGGCGAGAGTAGTACTAAGATGGTGACCCCTTGGGAAGTCCTCGTGTTGTACCCCCATCCCCTTTTATTTTTATTTTTATCGTTCTTTTATTCATCGAGTGAATTATAAATTTCGTCATCAAGCTTTTTGCAAACTTCGGGTTTCGGTCACTAACTTCTCAAAACTAAAGAGACACCACTAACTTTGTCGTTTTTATTTCGCTTCCGGTCATTCCGGCAATCTGCACCGTTAAGTGCATTGACGGTTGAAATTTTAAGGGTAAAATTTTCCGATTCTCAATAAGTATAGAGGGAGTTGCAAATTTTGTCACCACGCTCTTGTCAATTGAAAAAACCGAATAGGAGGTTGAGAGAGTCGCAAGACAGAAGTACGAAAATAACCTTACACAAACTTGTCCGTTAGAGTATTAACGGTGCAATTTGACGATGTGAACAAAAAGTTAGTGACTTTTTTTGCTTTTTCGAAAGCTAGTGACAAAAAATCGCCACTCCACGAGGTGCGGAAATTCGAACGGCCATAACTTTGCGTACCGGAAGGGTTTTGGGGCCCGGGACCAGGCTTTGGAACCGCGTGGAGGAGCTCTACGGCGTCCCAACCAGGGAACCCGGTTGGGACCCTCGGCGAGGCCAGATTCGATCGTTTTCGCCCCGTTTATCACTTTTCTTATTTCGCTACAAGTAGGCTATGCGCGGGGTAGCACACGGGTACGATCATACCAGCACTAATGCACCGGATCCCATCAGAACTCCGAAGTTAAGCGTGCTTGGGCGAGAGTAGTACTAAGATGGGTGACCCCTTGGGAAGTCCTCGTGTTGTACCCCCTTCCCCTTTTATTTTTATTTTTATCGTTCTTTTATTCATCGAGTGAATTATAAATTTCGTCATCAAGTTTTTTGCGAACTTCGGGTTTCGGTCACTAACTTCTCAAAACTAAAGAGACACCACTAACTTTGTCGTTTTTATTTCGCTTCCGGTCATTCCGGCAATCTGCACCGTTAAGTGCATTGACGGTTTAAATTTTAAGGGTAAAATTTTCCGATTCTCAATAAGTATAGAGGGAGTTGCAAATTTTGTCACCACGCTCTTGTCAATTTACAAAACCGAATAGGAGGTTGAGAGAGTCGCAAGACAGAAGTACGAAAATAACCTTACACAATCTTGTCCGTTAGAGTATTAACGGTGCAATTTGACGATGTGAACAAAAAGTTAGTGACTTTTTTTACTTATTCGAAAGCTAGTGACAAAAAATCGCCACTCCACGAGGTGCGGAAATTCGAACAGCCATAACTTTGCGTACCGGAAGGGTTTTGGGGCCCGAGACCAGGTTCGGAACCGCGTGGAGGAGCTCTACGGCGTCCCAACCGGGAAACCCGGTTGGGGCCCTCGGCGAGGCAAGATTCGATCGTTTTCGCCCCGTTTATCACTTTTCTTATTTCGCTACAGGTAGGCTATGCGCGGGGTAGCTCACGGGTACGATCATAGCAGCACTAATGCACCGGATCCCATCAGAACTCCGAAGTTAAGCGTGCTTTGGCGAGAGTAGTACTAAGATGGTGACCCCTTGGGAAGTCCTCGTGTTGTACCCCCATCCCCTTTTATTTTTATTTTTATCGTTCTTTTATTCATCGAGTGAATTATAAATTTCGTCATCAAGCTTTTTGCGAACTTCGGGTTTCGGTCACTAACTTCTCAAAACTAAAGAGACACCACTAACTTTGTCGTTTTTATTTCGCTTCCGGTCATTCCGGCAATCTGCACCGTTAAGTGCATTGACGGTTGAAATTTTAAGGGTAAAATTTTCCGATTCTCAATAAGTATAGAGGGAGTTGCAAATTTTGTCACCACGCTCTTGTCAATTGAAAAAACCGAATAGGAGGTTGAGAGAGTCGCAAGACAGAAGTACGAAAATAACCTTACACAATCTTGTCGTTAGAGTATTAACGGTGCAATTTGACGATGTGAACAAAAAGTTAGTGACTTTTTTTACTTATTCGAAAGCTAGTGACAAAAAATCGCCACTCCACGAGGTGCGGAAATTCGAACAGCCATAACTTTGCGTACCGGAAGGGTTTTGGGGCCCGAGACCAGGTTCGGAACCGCGTGGAGGAGCTCTACGGCGTCCCAACCGGGAAACCCGGTTGGGGCCCTCGGCGAGGCAAGATTCGATCGTTTTCGCCCCGTTTATCACTTTTCTTATTTCGCTACAGGTAGGCTATGCGCGGGGTAGCTCACGGGTACGATCATAGCAGCACTAATGCACCGGATCCCATCAGAACTCCGAAGTTAAGCGTGCTTTGGCGAGAGTAGTACTAAGATGGGTGACCCCTTGGGAAGTCCTCGTGTTGTACCCCCATCCCCTTTTATTTTTATTTTTATCGTTCTTTTATTCATCGAGTGAATTATAAATTTCGTCATCAAGCTTTTTGCGAACTTCGGGTTTCGGTCACTAACTTCTCAAAACTAAAGAGACACCACTAACTTTGTCGTTTTTATTTCGCTTCCGGTCATTCCGGCAATCTGCACCGTTAAGTGCATTGACGGTTGAAATTTTAAGGGTAAAATTTTCCGATTCTCAATAAGTATAGAGGGAGTTGCAAATTTTGTCACCACGCTCTTGTCAATTGAAAAAACCGAATAGGAGGTTGAGAGAGTCGCAAGACAGAAGTACGAAAATAACCTTACACAATCTTGTCCGTTAGAGTATTAACGGTGCAATTTGACGATGTGAACAAAAAGTTAGTGACTTTTTTTACTTATTCGAAAGCTAGTGACAAAAAATCGCCACTCCACGAGGTGCGGAAATTCGAACAGCCATAACTTTGCGTACCGGAAGGGTTTTGGGGCCCGAGACCAGGTTCGGAACCGCGTGGAGGAGCTCTACGGCGTCCCAACCGGGAAACCCGGTTGGGGCCCTCGGCGAGGCAAGATTCGATCGTTTTCGCCCCGTTTATCACTTTTCTTATTTCGCTACAGGTAGGCTATGCGCGGGGTAGCTCACGGGTACGATCATAGCAGCACTAATGCACCGGATCCCATCAGAACTCCGAAGTTAAGCGTGCTTTGGCGAGAGTAGTACTAAGATGGTGACCCCTTGGGAAGTCCTCGTGTTGTACCCCCATCCCCTTTTATTTTTATTTTTATCGTTCTTTTATTCATCGAGTGAATTATAAATTTCGTCATCAAGCTTTTTGCGAACTTCGGGTTTCGGTCACTAACTTCTCAAAACTAAAGAGACACCACTAACTTTGTCGTTTTTATTTCGCTTCCGGTCATTCCGGCAATCTGCACCGTTAAGTGCATTGACGGTTGAAATTTTAAGGGTAAAATTTTCCGATTCTCAATAAGTATAGAGGGAGTTGCAAATTTTGTCACCACGCTCTTGTCAATTGAAAAAACCGAATAGGAGGTTGAGAGAGTCGCAAGACAGAAGTACGAAAATAACCTTACACAAACTTGTCCGTTAGAGTATTAACGGTGCAATTTGACGATGTGAACAAAAAGTTAGTGACTTTTTTTGCTTTTTCGAAAGCTAGTGACAAAAAATCGCCACTCCACGAGGTGCGGAAATTCGAACGGCCATAACTTTGCGTACCGGAAGGGTTTTGGGGCCCGGGACCAGGCTTTGGAACCGCGTGGAGGAGCTCTACGGCGTCCCAACCAGGGAACCCGGTTGGGACCCTCGGCGAGGCCAGATTCGATCGTTTTCGCCCCGTTTATCACTTTTCTTATTTCGCTACAAGTAGGCTATGCGCGGGGTAGCACACGGGTACGATCATACCAGCACTAATGCACCGGATCCCATCAGAACTCCGAAGTTAAGCGTGCTTGGGCGAGAGTAGTACTAAGATGGGTGACCCCTTGGGAAATCCTCGTGTTGTACCCCCTTCCCCTTTTATTTTTATTTTTATCGTTCTTTTATTCATCGAGTGAATTATAAATTTCGTCATCAAGCTTTTTGCGAACTTCGGGTTTCGGTCACTAACTTCTCAAAACTAAAGAGACACCACTAACTTTGTCGTTTTTATTTCGCTTCCGGTCATTCCGGCAATCTGCACCGTTAAGTGCATTGACGGTTGAAATTTTAAGGGTAAAATTTTCCGATTCTCAATAAGTATAGAGGGAGTTGCAAATTTTGTCACCACGCTCTTGTCAATTGAAAAAACCGAATAGGAGGTTGAGAGAGTCGCAAGACAGAAGTACGAAAATAACCTTACACAATCTTGTCCGTTAGAGTATTAACGGTGCAATTTGACGATGTGAACAAAAAGTTAGTGACTTTTTTTACTTATTCGAAAGCTAGTGACAAAAAATCGCCACTCCACGAGGTGCGGAAATTCGAACAGCCATAACTTTGCGTACCGGAAGGGTTTTGGGGCCCGAGACCAGGTTCGGAACCGCGTGGAGGAGCTCTACGGCGTCCCAACCGGGAAACCCGGTTGGGGCCCTCGGCGAGGCAAGATTCGATCGTTTTCGCCCCGTTTATCACTGTTCTTATTTCGCTACAGGTAGGCTATGCGCGGGGTAGCTCACGGGTACGATCATAGCAGCACTAATGCACCGGATCCCATCAGAACTCCGAAGTTAAGCGTGCTTTGGCGAGAGTAGTACTAAGATGGTGACCCCTTGGGAAGTCCTCGTGTTGTACCCCCATCCCCTTTTATTTTTATTTTTATCGTTCTTTTATTCATCGAGTGAATTATAAATTTCGTCATCAAGCTTTTTGCGAACTTCGGGTTTCGGTCACTAACTTCTCAAAACTAAAGAGACACCACTAACTTTGTCGTTTTTATTTCGCTTCCGGTCATTCCGGCAATCTGCACCGTTAAGTGCATTGACGGTTGAAATTTTAAGGGTAAAATTTTCCGATTCTCAATAAGTATAGAGGGAGTTGCAAATTTTGTCACCACGCTCTTGTCAATTGAAAAAACCGAATAGGAGGTTGAGAGAGTCGCAAGACAGAAGTACGAAAATAACCTTACACAATCTTGTCCGTTAGAGTATTAACGGTGCAATTTGACGATGTGAACAAAAAGTTAGTGACTTTTTTTACTTATTCGAAAGCTAGTGACAAAAAATCGCCACTCCACGAGGTGCGGAAATTCGAACAGCCATAACTTTGCGTACCGGAAGGGTTTTGGGGCCGGGACCAGGCTTTGGAACCGCGTGGAGGAGCTCTACGGCGTCCCAACCGGGGAACCCGGTTGGGACCCTCGGCGAGGCCAGATTCGATCGTTTTCGCCCCGTTTATCACTTTTCTTATTTCGCTACAGGTAGGCTATGCGCGGGGTAGCACACGGGTACGATCATAGCAGCACTAATGCACCGGATCCCATCAGAACTCCGAAGTTAAGCGTGCTTTGGCGAGAGTAGTACTAAGATGGGTGACCCCTTGGGAAGTCCTCGTGTTGTACCCCCATCCCCTTTTATTTTTATTTTTATCGTTCTTTTATTCATCGAGTGAATTATAAATTTCGTCATCAAGCTTTTTGCGAACTTCGGGTTTCGGTCACTAACTTCTCAAAACTAAAGAGACACCACTAACTTTGTCGTTTTTATTTCGCTTCTGGTCATTCCGGCAATCTGCACCGTTAAGTGCATTGACGGTTGAAATTTTAAGGGTAAAATTTTCCGATTCTCAATAAGTATAGAGGGAGTTGCAAATTTTGTCACCACGCTCTTGTCAATTGAAAAAACCGAATAGGAGGTTGAGAGAGTCGCAAGACAGAAGTACGAAAATAACCTTACACAATCTTGTCCGTTAGAGTATTAACGGTGCAATTTGACGATGTGAACAAAAAGTTAGTGACTTTTTTTACTTATTCGAAAGCTAGTGACAAAAAATCGCCACTCCACGAGGTGCGGAAATTCGAACAGCCATAACTTTGCGTACCGGAAGGGTTTTGGGGCCCGAGACCAGGTTCGGAACCGCGTGGAGGAGCTCTACGGCGTCCCAACCGGGAAACCCGGTTGGGGCCCTCGGCGAGGCAAGATTCGATCGTTTTCGCCCCGTTTGTCACTTTTCTTATTTCGCTACAGGTAGGCTATGCGCGGGGTAGCTCACGGGTACGATCATAGCAGCACTAATGCACCGGATCCCATCAGAACTCCGAAGTTAAGCGTGCTTTGGCGAGAGTAGTACTAAGATGGTGACCCCTTGGGAAGTCCTCGTGTTGTACCCCCATCCCCTTTTATTTTTATTTTTATCGTTCTTTTATTCATCGAGTGAATTATAAATTTCGTCATCAAGCTTTTTGCGAACTTCGGGTTTCGGTCACTAACTTCTCAAAACTAAAGAGACACCACTAACTTTGTCGTTTTTATTTCGCTTCCGGTCATTCCGGCAATCTGCACCGTTAAGTGCATTGACGGTTGAAATTTTAAGGGTAAAATTTTCCGATTCTCAATAAGTATAGAGGGAGTTGCAAATTTTGTCACCACGCTCTTGTCAATTGAAAAAACCGAATAGGAGGTTGAGAGAGTCGCAAGACAGAAGTACGAAAATAACCTTACACAAACTTGTCCGTTAGAGTATTAACGGTGCAATTTGACGATGTGAACAAAAAGTTAGTGACTTTTTTTGCTTTTTCGAAAGCTAGTGACAAAAAATCGCCACTCCACGAGGTGCGGAAATTCGAACGGCCATAACTTTGCGTACCGGAAGGGTTTTGGGGCCCGGGACCAGGCTTTGGAACCGCGTGGAGGAGCTCTACGGCGTCCCAACCAGGGAACCCGGTTGGGACCCTCGGCGAGGCCAGATTCGATCGTTTTCGCCCCGTTTATCACTTTTCTTATTTCGCTACAAGTAGGCTATGCGCGGGGTAGCACACGGGTACGATCATACCAGCACTAATGCACCGGATCCCATCAGAACTCCGAAGTTAAGCGTGCTTGGGCGAGAGTAGTACTAAGATGGGTGACCCCTTGGGAAGTCCTCGTGTTGTACCCCCTTCCCCTTTTATTTTTATTTTTATCGTTCTTTTATTCATCGAGTGAATTATAAATTTCGTCATCAAGCTTTTTGCGAACTTCGGGTTTCGGTCACTAACTTCTCAAAACTAAAGAGACACCACTAACTTTGTCGTTTTTATTTCGCTTCCGGTCATTCCGGCAATCTGCACCGTTAAGTGCATTGACGGTTGAAATTTTAAGGGTAAAATTTTCCGATTCTCAATAAGTATAGAGGGAGTTGCAAATTTTGTCACCACGCTCTTGTCAATTGAAAAAACCGAATAGGAGGTTGAGAGAGTCGCAAGACAGAAGTACGAAAATAACCTTACACAATCTTGTCCGTTAGAGTATTAACGGTGCAATTTGACGATGTGAACAAAAAGTTAGTGACTTTTTTTACTTATTCGAAAGCTAGTGACAAAAAATCGCCACTCCACGAGGTGCGGAAATTCGAACAGCCATAACTTTGCGTACCGGAAGGGTTTTGGGGCCCGAGACCAGGTTCGGAACCGCGTGGAGGAGCTCTACGGCGTCCCAACCGGGAAACCCGGTTGGGGCCCTCGGCGAGGCAAGATTCGATCGTTTTCGCCCCGTTTATCACTGTTCTTATTTCGCTACAGGTAGGCTATGCGCGGGGTAGCTCACGGGTACGATCATAGCAGCACTAATGCACCGGATCCCATCAGAACTCCGAAGTTAAGCGTGCTTTGGCGAGAGTAGTACTAAGATGGTGACCCCTTGGGAAGTCCTCGTGTTGTACCCCCATCCCCTTTTATTTTTATTTTTATCGTTCTTTTATTCATCGAGTGAATTATAAATTTCGTCATCAAGCTTTTTGCGAACTTCGGGTTTCGGTCACTAACTTCTCAAAACTAAAGAGACACCACTAACTTTGTCGTTTTTATTTCGCTTCCGGTCATTCCGGCAATCTGCACCGTTAAGTGCATTGACGGTTGAAATTTTAAGGGTAAAATTTTCCGATTCTCAATAAGTATAGAGGGAGTTGCAAATTTTGTCACCACGCTCTTGTCAATTGAAAAAACCGAATAGGAGGTTGAGAGAGTCGCAAGACAGAAGTACGAAAATAACCTTACACAATCTTGTCCGTTAGAGTATTAACGGTGCAATTTGACGATGTGAACAAAAAGTTAGTGACTTTTTTTGCTTTTTCGAAAGCTAGTGACAAAAAATCGCCACTCCACGAGGTGCGGAAATTCGAACGGCCATAACTTTGCGTACCGGAAGGGTTTTGGGGCCCGGGACCAGGCTTTGGAACCGCGTGGAGGAGCTCTACGGCGTCCCAACCAGGGAACCCGGTTGGGACCCTCGGCGAGGCCAGATTCGATCGTTTTCGCCCCGTTTATCACTTTTCTTATTTCGCTACAAGTAGGCTATGCGCGGGGTAGCACACGGGTACGATCATACCAGCACTAATGCACCGGATCCCATCAGAACTCCGAAGTTAAGCGTGCTTGGGCGAGAGTAGTACTAAGATGGGTGACCCCTTGGGAAGTCCTCGTGTTGTACCCCCTTCCCCTTTTATTTTTATTTTTATCGTTCTTTTATTCATCGAGTGAATTATAAATTTCGTCATCAAGCTTTTTGCGAACTTCGGGTTTCGGTCACTAACTTCTCAAAACTAAAGAGACACCACTAACTTTGTCGTTTTTATTTCGCTTCCGGTCATTCCGGCAATCTGCACCGTTAAGTGCATTGACGGTTGAAATTTTAAGGGTAAAATTTTCCGATTCTCAATAAGTATAGAGGGAGTTGCAAATTTTGTCACCACGCTCTTGTCAATTGAAAAAACCGAATAGGAGGTTGAGAGAGTCGCAAGACAGAAGTACGAAAATAACCTTACACAATCTTGTCCGTTAGAGTATTAACGGTGCAATTTGACGATGTGAACAAAAAGTTAGTGACTTTTTTTACTTATTCGAAAGCTAGTGACAAAAAATCGCCACTCCACGAGGTGCGGAAATTCGAACAGCCATAACTTTGCGTACCGGAAGGGTTTTGGGGCCCGAGACCAGGTTCGGAACCGCGTGGAGGAGCTCTACGGCGTCCCAACCGGGAAACCCGGTTGGGGCCCTCGGCGAGGCAAGATTCGATCGTTTTCGCCCCGTTTATCACTGTTCTTATTTCGCTACAGGTAGGCTATGCGCGGGGTAGCTCACGGGCACGATCATAGCAGCACTAATGCACCGGATCCCATCAGAACTCCGAAGTTAAGCGTGCTTTGGCGAGAGTAGTACTAAGATGGTGACCCCTTGGGAAGTCCTCGTGTTGTACCCCCATCCCCTTTTATTTTTATTTTTATCGTTCTTTTATTCATCGAGTGAATTATAAATTTCGTCATCAAGCTTTTTGCGAACTTCGGGTTTCGGTCACTAACTTCTCAAAACTAAAGAGACACCACTAACTTTGTCGTTTTTATTTCGCTTCCGGTCATTCCGGCAATCTGCACCGTTAAGTGCATTGACGGTTGAAATTTTAAGGGTAAAATTTTCCGATTCTCAATAAGTATAGAGGGAGTTGCAAATTTTGTCACCACGCTCTTGTCAATTGAAAAAACCGAATAGGAGGTTGAGAGAGTCGCAAGACAGAAGTACGAAAATAACCTTACACAATCTTGTCCGTTAGAGTATTAACGGTGCAATTTGACGATGTGAACAAAAAGTTAGTGACTTTTTTTACTTATTCGAAAGCTAGTGACAAAAAATCGCCACTCCACGAGGTGCGGAAATTTGAACAGCCATAACTTTGCGTACCGGAAGGGTTTTGGGGCCCGGGACCAGGCTTTGGAACCGCGTGGAGGAGCTCTACGGCGTCCCAACCGGGGAACCCGGTTGGGACCCTCGGCGAGGCCAGATTCGATCGTTTTTGCCCCGTTTATCACTTTTCTTATTTCGCTACAGGTAGGCTATGCGCGGGGTAGCACACGGGTACGATCATAGCAGCACTAATGCACCGGATCCCATCAGAACTCCGAAGTTAAGCGTGCTTTGGCGAGAGTAGTACTAAGATGGGTGACCCCTTGGGAAGTCCTCGTGTTGTACCCCCATCCCCTTTTATTTTTATTTTTATCGTTCTTTTATTCATCGAGTGAATTATAAATTTCGTCATCAAGCTTTTTGCGAACTTCGGGTTTCGGTCACTAACTTCTCAAAACTAAAGAGACACCACTAACTTTGTCGTTTTTATTTCGCTTCCGGTCATTCCGGCAATCTGCACCGTTAAGTGCATTGACGGTTGAAATTTTAAGGGTAAAATTTTCCGATTCTCAATAAGTATAGAGGGAGTTGCAAATTTTGTCACCACGCTCTTGTCAATTGAAAAAACCGAATAGGAGGTTGAGAGAGTCGCAAGACAGAAGTACGAAAATAACCTTACACAATCTTGTCCGTTAGAGTATTAACGGTGCAATTTGACGATGTGAACAAAAAGTTAGTGACTTTTTTTACTTATTCGAAAGCTAGTGACAAAAAATCGCCACTCCACGAGGTGCGGAAATTCGAACAGCCATAACTTTGCGTACCGGAAGGGTTTTGGGGCCCGAGACCAGGTTCGGAACCGCGTGGAGGAGCTCTACGGCGTCCCAACCGGGAAACCCGGTTGGGGCCCTCGGCGAGGCAAGATTCGATCGTTTTCGCCCCGTTTATCACTTTTCTTATTTCGCTACAGGTAGGCTATGCGCGGGGTAGCTCACGGGTACGATCATAGCAGCACTAATGCACCGGATCCCATCAGAACTCCGAAGTTAAGCGTGCTTTGGCGAGAGTAGTACTAAGATGGTGACCCCTTGGGAAGTCCTCGTGTTGTACCCCCATCCCCTTTTATTTTTATTTTTATCGTTCTTTTATTCATCGAGTGAATTATAAATTTCGTCATCAAGCTTTTTGCGAACTTCGGGTTTCGGTCACTAACTTCTCAAAACTAAAGAGACACCACTAACTTTGTCGTTTTTATTTCGCTTCCGGTCATTCCGGCAATCTGCACCGTTAAGTGCATTGACGGTTGAAATTTTAAGGGTAAAATTTTCCGATTCTCAATAAGTATAGAGGGAGTTGCAAATTTTGTCACCACGCTCTTGTCAATTGAAAAAACCGAATAGGAGGTTGAGAAAGTCGCAAGACAGAAGTACGAAAATAACCTTACACAAACTTGTCCGTTAGAGTATTAACGGTGCAATTTGACGATGTGAACAAAAAGTTAGTGACTTTTTTTGCTTTTTCGAAAGCTAGTGACAAAAAATCGCCACTCCACGAGGTGCGGAAATTTGAACAGCCATAACTTTGCGTACCGGAAGGGTTTTGGGGCCCGGGACCAGGCTTTGGAACCGCGTGGAGGAGCTCTACGGCGTCCCAACCGGGGAACCCGGTTGGGACCCTCGGCGAGGCCAGATTCGATCGTTTTTGCCCCGTTTATCACTTTTCTTATTTCGCTACAGGTAGGCTATGCGCGGGGTAGCACACGGGTACGATCATAGCAGCACTAATGCACCGGATCCCATCAGAACTCCGAAGTTAAGCGTGCTTTGGCGAGAGTAGTACTAAGATGGGTGACCCCTTGGGAAGTCCTCGTGTTGTACCCCCATCCCCTTTTATTTTTATTTTTATCGTTCTTTTATTCATCGAGTGAATTATAAATTTCGTCATCAAGCTTTTTGCGAACTTCGGGTTTCGGTCACTAACTTCTCAAAACTAAAGAGACACCACTAACTTTGTCGTTTTTATTTCGCTTCCGGTCATTCCGGCAATCTGCACCGTTAAGTGCATTGACGGTTGAAATTTTAAGGGTAAAATTTTCCGATTCTCAATAAGTATAGAGGGAGTTGCAAATTTTGTCACCACGCTCTTGTCAATTGAAAAAACCGAATAGGAGGTTGAGAGAGTCGCAAGACAGAAGTACGAAAATAACCTTACACAATCTTGTCCGTTAGAGTATTAACGGTGCAATTTGACGATGTGAACAAAAAGTTAGTGACTTTTTTTACTTATTCGAAAGCTAGTGACAAAAAATCGCCACTCCACGAGGTGCGGAAATTCGAACAGCCATAACTTTGCGTACCGGAAGGGTTTTGGGGCCCGAGACCAGGTTCGGAACCGCGTGGAGGAGCTCTACGGCGTCCCAACCGGGAAACCCGGTTGGGGCCCTCGGCGAGGCAAGATTCGATCGTTTTCGCCCCGTTTATCACTTTTCTTATTTCGCTACAGGTAGGCTATGCGCGGGGTAGCTCACGGGTACGATCATAGCAGCACTAATGCACCGGATCCCATCAGAACTCCGAAGTTAAGCGTGCTTTGGCGAGAGTAGTACTAAGATGGTGACCCCTTGGGAAGTCCTCGTGTTGTACCCCCATCCCCTTTTATTTTTATTTTTATCGTTCTTTTATTCATCGAGTGAATTATAAATTTCGTCATCAAGCTTTTTGCGAACTTCGGGTTTCGGTCACTAACTTCTCAAAACTAAAGAGACACCACTAACTTTGTCGTTTTTATTTCGCTTCCGGTCATTCCGGCAATCTGCACCGTTAAGTGCATTGACGGTTGAAATTTTAAGGGTAAAATTTTCCGATTCTCAATAAGTATAGAGGGAGTTGCAAATTTTGTCACCACGCTCTTGTCAATTGAAAAAACTGAATAGGAGGTTGAGAAAGTCGCAAGACAGAAGTACGAAAATAACCTTACACAAACTTGTCCGTTAGAGTATTAACGGTGCAATTTGACGATGTGAACAAAAAGTTAGTGACTTTTTTTGCTTTTTCGAAAGCTAGTGACAAAAAATCGCCACTCCACGAGGTGCGGAAATTTGAACAGCCATAACTTTGCGTACCGGAAGGGTTTTGGGGCCCGGGACCAGGCTTTGGAACCGCGTGGAGGAGCTCTACGGCGTCCCAACCGGGGAACCCGGTTGGGACCCTCGGCGAGGCCAGATTCGATCGTTTTTGCCCCGTTTATCACTTTTCTTATTTCGCTACAGGTAGGCTATGCGCGGGGTAGCACACGGGTACGATCATAGCAGCACTAATGCACCGGATCCCATCAGAACTCCGAAGTTAAGCGTGCTTTGGCGAGAGTAGTACTAAGATGGGTGACCCCTTGGGAAGTCCTCGTGTTGTACCCCCATCCCCTTTTATTTTTATTTTTATCGTTCTTTTATTCATCGAGTGAATTATAAATTTCGTCATCAAGCTTTTTGCGAACTTCGGGTTTCGGTCACTAACTTCTCAAAACTAAAGAGACACCACTAACTTTGTCGTTTTTATTTCGCTTCCGGTCATTCCGGCAATCTGCACCGTTAAGTGCATTGACGGTTGAAATTTTAAGGGTAAAATTTTCCGATTCTCAATAAGTATAGAGGGAGTTGCAAATTTTGTCACCACGCTCTTGTCAATTGAAAAAACCGAATAGGAGGTTGAGAGAGTCGCAAGACAGAAGTACGAAAATAACCTTACACAATCTTGTCCGTTAGAGTATTAACGGTGCAATTTGACGATGTGAACAAAAAGTTAGTGACTTTTTTTACTTATTCGAAAGCTAGTGACAAAAAATCGCCACTCCACGAGGTGCGGAAATTCGAACAGCCATAACTTTGCGTACCGGAAGGGTTTTGGGGCCCGAGACCAGGTTCGGAACCGCGTGGAGGAGCTCTACGGCGTCCCAACCGGGAAACCCGGTTGGGGCCCTCGGCGAGGCAAGATTCGATCGTTTTCGCCCCGTTTATCACTTTTCTTATTTCGCTACAGGTAGGCTATGCGCGGGGTAGCTCACGGGTACGATCATAGCAGCACTAATGCACCGGATCCCATCAGAACTCCGAAGTTAAGCGTGCTTTGGCGAGAGTAGTACTAAGATGGTGACCCCTTGGGAAGTCCTCGTGTTGTACCCCCATCCCCTTTTATTTTTATTTTTATCGTTCTTTTATTCATCGAGTGAATTATAAATTTCGTCATCAAGCTTTTTGCGAACTTCGGGTTTCGGTCACTAACTTCTCAAAACTAAAGAGACACCACTAACTTTGTCATTTTTATTTCGCTTCCGGTCATTCCGGCAATCTGCACCGTTAAGTGCATTGACGGTTGAAATTTTAAGGGTAAAATTTTCCGATTCTCAATAAGTATAGAGGGAGTTGCAAATTTTGTCACCACGCTCTTGTCAATTGAAAAAACCGAATAGGAGGTTGAGAGAGTCGCAAGACAGAAGTACGAAAATAACCTTACACAATCTTGTCCGTTAGAGTATTAACGGTGCAATTTGACGATGTGAACAAAAAGTTAGTGACTTTTTTTACTTATTCGAAAGCTAGTGACAAAAAATCGCCACTCCACGAGGTGCGGAAATTCGAACAGCCATAACTTTGCGTACCGGAAGGGTTTTGGGGCCCGAGACCAGGTTCGGAACCGCGTGGAGGAGCTCTACGGCGTCCCAACCGGGAAACCCGGTTGGGGCCCTCGGCGAGGCAAGATTCGATCGTTTTCGCCCCGTTTATCACTTTTCTTATTTCGCTACAGGTAGGCTATGCGCGGGGTAGCTCACGGGTACGATCATAGCAGCACTAATGCACCGGATCCCATCAGAACTCCGAAGTTAAGCGTGCTTTGGCGAGAGTAGTACTAAGATGGTGACCCCTTGGGAAGTCCTCGTGTTGTACCCCCATCCCCTTTTATTTTTATTTTTATCGTTCTTTTATTCATCGAGTGAATTATAAATTTCGTCATCAAGCTTTTTGCGAACTTCGGGTTTCGGTCACTAACTTCTCAAAACTAAAGAGACACCACTAACTTTGTCATTTTTATTTCGCTTCCGGTCATTCCGGCAATCTGCACCGTTAAGTGCATTGACGGTTGAAATTTTAAGGGTAAAATTTTCCGATTCTCAATAAGTATAGAGGGAGTTGCAAATTTTGTCACCACGCTCTTGTCAATTGAAAAAACCGAATAGGAGGTTGAGAGAGTCGCAAGACAGAAGTACGAAAATAACCTTACACAATCTTGTCCGTTAGAGTATTAACGGTGCAATTTGACGATGTGAACAAAAAGTTAGTGACTTTTTTTACTTATTCGAAAGCTAGTGACAAAAAATCGCCACTCCACGAGGTGCGGAAATTCGAACAGCCATAACTTTGCGTACCGGAAGGGTTTTGGGGCCCGAGACCAGGTTCGGAACCGCGTGGAGGAGCTCTACGGCGTCCCAACCGGGAAACCCGGTTGGGGCCCTCGGCGAGGCAAGATTCGATCGTTTTCGCCCCGTTTATCACTTTTCTTATTTCGCTACAGGTAGGCTATGCGCGGGGTAGCTCACGGGTACGATCATAGCAGCACTAATGCACCGGATCCCATCAGAACTCCGAAGTTAAGCGTGCTTTGGCGAGAGTAGTACTAAGATGGTGACCCCTTGGGAAGTCCTCGTGTTGTACCCCCATCCCCTTTTATTTTTATTTTTATCGTTCTTTTATTCATCGAGTGAATTATAAATTTCGTCATCAAGCTTTTTGCGAACTTCGGGTTTCGGTCACTAACTTCTCAAAACTAAAGAGACACCACTAACTTTGTCGTTTTTATTTCGCTTCCGGTCATTCCGGCAATCTGCACCGTTAAGTGCATTGACGGTTGAAATTTTAAGGGTAAAATTTTCCGATTCTCAATAAGTATAGAGGGAGTTGCAAATTTTGTCACCACGCTCTTGTCAATTGAAAAAACCGAATAGGAGGTTGAGAGAGTCGCAAGACAGAAGTACGAAAATAACCTTACACAAACTTGTCCGTTAGAGTATTAACGGTGCAATTTGACGATGTGAACAAAAAGTTAGTGACTTTTTTTGCTTTTTCGAAAGCTAGTGACAAAAAATCGCCACTCCACGAGGTGCGGAAATTCGAACGGCCATAACTTTGCGTACCGGAAGGGTTTTGGGGCCCGGGACCAGGCTTTGGAACCGCGTGGAGGAGCTCTACGGCGTCCCAACCAGGGAACCCGGTTGGGACCCTCGGCGAGGCCAGATTCGATCGTTTTCGCCCCGTTTATCACTTTTCTTATTTCGCTACAAGTAGGCTATGCGCGGGGTAGCACACGGGTACGATCATACCAGCACTAATGCACCGGATCCCATCAGAACTCCGAAGTTAAGCGTGCTTGGGCGAGAGTAGTACTAAGATGGGTGACCCCTTGGGAAGTCCTCGTGTTGTACCCCCTTCCCCTTTTATTTTTATTTTTATCGTTCTTTTATTCATCGAGTGAATTATAAATTTCGTCATCAAGCTTTTTGCGAACTTCGGGTTTCGGTCACTAACTTCTCAAAACTAAAGAGACACCACTAACTTTGTCGTTTTTATTTCGCTTCCGGTCATTCCGGCAATCTGCACCGTTAAGTGCATTGACGGTTGAAATTTTAAGGGTAAAATTTTCCGATTCTCAATAAGTATAGAGGGAGTTGCAAATTTTGTCACCACGCTCTTGTCAATTGAAAAAACCGAATAGGAGGTTGAGAGAGTCGCAAGACAGAAGTACGAAAATAACCTTACACAATCTTGTCCGTTAGAGTATTAACGGTGCAATTTGACGATGTGAACAAAAAGTTAGTGACTTTTTTTACTTATTCGAAAGCTAGTGACAAAAAATCGCCACTCCACGAGGTGCGGAAATTCGAACAGCCATAACTTTGCGTACCGGAAGGGTTTTGGGGCCCGAGACCAGGTTCGGAACCGCGTGGAGGAGCTCTACGGCGTCCCAACCGGGAAACCCGGTTGGGGCCCTCGGCGAGGCAAGATTCGATCGTTTTCGCCCCGTTTATCACTTTTCTTATTTCGCTACAGGTAGGCTATGCGCGGGGTAGCTCACGGGTACGATCATAGCAGCACTAATGCACCGGATCCCATCAGAACTCCGAAGTTAAGCGTGCTTTGGCGAGAGTAGTACTAAGATGGTGACCCCTTGGGAAGTCCTCGTGTTGTACCCCCATCCCCTTTTATTTTTATTTTTATCGTTCTTTTATTCATCGAGTGAATTATAAATTTCGTCATCAAGCTTTTTGCGAACTTCGGGTTTCGGTCACTAACTTCTCAAAACTAAAGAGACACCACTAACTTTGTCGTTTTTATTTCGCTTCCGGTCATTCCGGCAATCTGCACCGTTAAGTGCATTGACGGTTGAAATTTTAAGGGTAAAATTTTCCGATTCTCAATAAGTATAGAGGGAGTTGCAAATTTTGTCACCACGCTCTTGTCAATTGAAAAAACCGAATAGGAGGTTGAGAGAGTCGCAAGACAGAAGTACGAAAATAACCTTACACAAACTTGTCCGTTAGAGTATTAACGGTGCAATTTGACGATGTGAACAAAAAGTTAGTGACTTTTTTTGCTTTTTCGAAAGCTAGTGACAAAAAATCGCCACTCCACGAGGTGCGGAAATTCGAACGGCCATAACTTTGCGTACCGGAAGGGTTTTGGGGCCCGGGACCAGGCTTTGGAACCGCGTGGAGGAGCTCTACGGCGTCCCAACCAGGGAACCCGGTTGGGACCCTCGGCGAGGCCAGATTCGATCGTTTTCGCCCCGTTTATCACTTTTCTTATTTCGCTACAAGTAGGCTATGCGCGGGGTAGCACACGGGTACGATCATACCAGCACTAATGCACCGGATCCCATCAGAACTCCGAAGTTAAGCGTGCTTGGGCGAGAGTAGTACTAAGATGGGTGACCCCTTGGGAAGTCCTCGTGTTGTACCCCCTTCCCCTTTTATTTTTATTTTTATCGTTCTTTTATTCATCGAGTGAATTATAAATTTCGTCATCAAGCTTTTTGCGAACTTCGGGTTTCGGTCACTAACTTCTCAAAACTAAAGAGACACCACTAACTTTGTCATTTTTATTTCGCTTCCGGTCATTCCGGCAATCTGCACCGTTAAGTGCATTGACGGTTGAAATTTTAAGGGTAAAATTTTCCGATTCTCAATAAGTATAGAGGGAGTTGCAAATTTTGTCACCACGCTCTTGTCAATTGAAAAAACCGAATAGGAGGTTGAGAGAGTCGCAAGACAGAAGTACGAAAATAACCTTACACAATCTTGTCCGTTAGAGTATTAACGGTGCAATTTGACGATGTGAACAAAAAGTTAGTGACTTTTTTTACTTATTCGAAAGCTAGTGACAAAAAATCGCCACTCCACGAGGTGCGGAAATTCGAACAGCCATAACTTTGCGTACCGGAAGGGTTTTGGGGCCCGAGACCAGGTTCGGAACCGCGTGGAGGAGCTCTACGGCGTCCCAACCGGGAAACCCGGTTGGGGCCCTCGGCGAGGCAAGATTCGATCGTTTTCGCCCCGTTTATCACTTTTCTTATTTCGCTACAGGTAGGCTATGCGCGGGGTAGCTCACGGGTACGATCATAGCAGCACTAATGCACCGGATCCCATCAGAACTCCGAAGTTAAGCGTGCTTTGGCGAGAGTAGTACTAAGATGGTGACCCCTTGGGAAGTCCTCGTGTTGTACCCCCATCCCCTTTTATTTTTATTTTTATCGTTCTTTTATTCATCGAGTGAATTATAAATTTCGTCATCAAGCTTTTTGCGAACTTCGGGTTTCGGTCACTAACTTCTCAAAACTAAAGAGACACCACTAACTTTGTCGTTTTTATTTCGCTTCCGGTCATTCCGGCAATCTGCACCGTTAAGTGCATTGACGGTTGAAATTTTAAGGGTAAAATTTTCCGATTCTCAATAAGTATAGAGGGAGTTGCAAATTTTGTCACCACGCTCTTGTCAATTGAAAAAACCGAATAGGAGGTTGAGAGAGTCGCAAGACAGAAGTACGAAAATAACCTTACACAAACTTGTCCGTTAGAGTATTAACGGTGCAATTTGACGATGTGAACAAAAAGTTAGTGACTTTTTTTGCTTTTTCGAAAGCTAGTGACAAAAAATCGCCACTCCACGAGGTGCGGAAATTCGAACGGCCATAACTTTGCGTACCGGAAGGGTTTTGGGGCCCGGGACCAGGCTTTGGAACCGCGTGGAGGAGCTCTACGGCGTCCCAACCAGGGAACCCGGTTGGGACCCTCGGCGAGGCCAGATTCGATCGTTTTCGCCCCGTTTATCACTTTTCTTATTTCGCTACAAGTAGGCTATGCGCGGGGTAGCACACGGGTACGATCATACCAGCACTAATGCACCGGATCCCATCAGAACTCCGAAGTTAAGCGTGCTTGGGCGACCCCTTGGGAAGTCCTCGTGTTGTACCCCCTTCCCCTTTTATTTTTATTTTTATCGTTCTTTTATTCATCGAGTGAATTATAAATTTCGTCATCAAGCTTTTTGCGAACTTCGGGTTTCGGTCACTAACTTCTCAAAACTAAAGAGACACCACTAACTTTGTCGTTTTTATTTCGCTTCCGGTCATTCCGGCAATCTGCACCGTTAAGTGCATTGACGGTTGAAATTTTAAGGGTAAAATTTTCCGATTCTCAATAAGTATAGAGGGAGTTGCAAATTTTGTCACCACGCTCTTGTCAATTGAAAAAACCGAATAGGAGGTTGAGAGAGTCGCAAGACAGAAGTACGAAAATAACCTTACACAATCTTGTCCGTTAGAGTATTAACGGTGCAATTTGACGATGTGAACAAAAAGTTAGTGACTTTTTTTACTTATTCGAAAGCTAGTGACAAAAAATCGCCACTCCACGAGGTGCGGAAATTCGAACAGCCATAACTTTGCGTACCGGAAGGGTTTTGGGGCCCGAGACC
Source organism: Knoxia roxburghii (assembly GCA_030378225.1). Lineage (NCBI taxonomy): Eukaryota > Viridiplantae > Streptophyta > Magnoliopsida > Gentianales > Rubiaceae > Knoxia > Knoxia roxburghii. The sequence goes on along the minus strand of CM059415.1, from coordinate 32,849,848 downwards.
AGGTTCGGAACCGCGTGGAGGAGCTCTACGGCGTCCCAACCGGGAAACCCGGTTGGGGCCCTCGGCGAGGCAAGATTCGATCGTTTTCGCCCCGTTTATCACTTTTCTTATTTCGCTACAGGTAGGCTATGCGCGGGGTAGCTCACGGGTACGATCATAGCAGCACTAATGCACCGGATCCCATCAGAACTCCGAAGTTAAGCGTGCTTTGGCGAGAGTAGTACTAAGATGGTGACCCCTTGGGAAGTCCTCGTGTTGTACCCCCATCCCCTTTTATTTTTATTTTTATCGTTCTTTTATTCATCGAGTGAATTATAAATTTCGTCATCAAGCTTTTTGCGAACTTCGGGTTTCGGTCACTAACTTCTCAAAACTAAAGAGACACCACTAACTTTGTCGTTTTTATTTCGCTTCCGGTCATTCCGGCAATCTGCACCGTTAAGTGCATTGACGGTTGAAATTTTAAGGGTAAAATTTTCCGATTCTCAATAAGTATAGAGGGAGTTGCAAATTTTGTCACCACGCTCTTGTCAATTGAAAAAACCGAATAGGAGGTTGAGAGAGTCGCAAGACAGAAGTACGAAAATAACCTTACACAAACTTGTCCGTTAGAGTATTAACGGTGCAATTTGACGATGTGAACAAAAAGTTAGTGACTTTTTTTGCTTTTTCGAAAGCTAGTGACAAAAAATCGCCACTCCACGAGGTGCGGAAATTCGAACGGCCATAACTTTGCGTACCGGAAGGGTTTTGGGGCCCGGGACCAGGCTTTGGAACCGCGTGGAGGAGCTCTACGGCGTCCCAACCAGGGAACCCGGTTGGGACCCTCGGCGAGGCCAGATTCGATCGTTTTCGCCCCGTTTATCACTTTTCTTATTTCGCTACAAGTAGGCTATGCGCGGGGTAGCACACGGGTACGATCATACCAGCACTAATGCACCGGATCCCATCAGAACTCCGAAGTTAAGCGTGCTTGGGCGAGAGTAGTACTAAGATGGGTGACCCCTTGGGAAGTCCTCGTGTTGTACCCCCTTCCCCTTTTATTTTTATTTTTATCGTTCTTTTATTCATCGAGTGAATTATAAATTTCGTCATCAAGCTTTTTGCGAACTTCGGGTTTCGGTCACTAACTTCTCAAAACTAAAGAGACACCACTAACTTTGTCGTTTTTATTTCGCTTCCGGTCATTCCGGCAATCTGCACCGTTAAGTGCATTGACGGTTGAAATTTTAAGGGTAAAATTTTCCGATTCTCAATAAGTATAGAGGGAGTTGCAAATTTTGTCACCACGCTCTTGTCAATTGAAAAAACCGAATAGGAGGTTGAGAGAGTCGCAAGACAGAAGTACGAAAATAACCTTACACAATCTTGTCCGTTAGAGTATTAACGGTGCAATTTGACGATGTGAACAAAAAGTTAGTGACTTTTTTTACTTATTCGAAAGCTAGTGACAAAAAATCGCCACTCCACGAGGTGCGGAAATTCGAACAGCCATAACTTTGCGTACCGGAAGGGTTTTGGGGCCCGAGACCAGGTTCGGAACCGCGTGGAGGAGCTCTACGGCGTCCCAACCGGGAAACCCGGTTGGGGCCCTCGGCGAGGCAAGATTCGATCGTTTTCGCCCCGTTTATCACTTTTCTTATTTCGCTACAGGTAGGCTATGCGCGGGGTAGCTCACGGGTACGATCATAGCAGCACTAATGCACCGGATCCCATCAGAACTCCGAAGTTAAGCGTGCTTTGGCGAGAGTAGTACTAAGATGGTGACCCCTTGGGAAGTCCTCGTGTTGTACCCCCATCCCCTTTTATTTTTATTTTTATCGTTCTTTTATTCATCGAGTGAATTATAAATTTCGTCATCAAGCTTTTTGCGAACTTCGGGTTTCGGTCACTAACTTCTCAAAACTAAAGAGACACCACTAACTTTGTCGTTTTTATTTCGCTTCCGGTCATTCCGGCAATCTGCACCGTTAAGTGCATTGACGGTTGAAATTTTAAGGGTAAAATTTTCCGATTCTCAATAAGTATAGAGGGAGTTGCAAATTTTGTCACCACGCTCTTGTCAATTGAAAAAACCGAATAGGAGGTTGAGAGAGTCGCAAGACAGAAGTACGAAAATAACCTTACACAAACTTGTCCGTTAGAGTATTAACGGTGCAATTTGACGATGTGAACAAAAAGTTAGTGACTTTTTTTGCTTTTTCGAAAGCTAGTGACAAAAAATCGCCACTCCACGAGGTGCGGAAATTCGAACGGCCATAACTTTGCGTACCGGAAGGGTTTTGGGGCCCGGGACCAGGCTTTGGAACCGCGTGGAGGAGCTCTACGGCGTCCCAACCAGGGAACCCGGTTGGGACCCTCGGCGAGGCCAGATTCGATCGTTTTCGCCCCGTTTATCACTTTTCTTATTTCGCTACAAGTAGGCTATGCGCGGGGTAGCACACGGGTACGATCATACCAGCACTAATGCACCGGATCCCATCAGAACTCCGAAGTTAAGCGTGCTTGGGCGAGAGTAGTACTAAGATGGGTGACCCCTTGGGAAGTCCTCGTGTTGTACCCCCTTCCCCTTTTATTTTTATTTTTATCGTTCTTTTATTCATCGAGTGAATTATAAATTTCGTCATCAAGCTTTTTGCGAACTTCGGGTTTCGGTCACTAACTTCTCAAAACTAAAGAGACACCACTAACTTTGTCGTTTTTATTTCGCTTCCGATCATTCCGGCAATCTGCACCGTTAAGTGCATTGACGGTTGAAATTTTAAGGGTAAAATTTTCCGATTCTCAATAAGTATAGAGGGAGTTGCAAATTTTGTCACCACGCTCTTGTCAATTGAAAAAACCGAATAGGAGGTTGAGAGAGTCGCAAGACAGAAGTACGAAAATAACCTTACACAATCTTGTCCGTTAGAGTATTAACGGTGCAATTTGACGATGTGAACAAAAAGTTAGTGACTTTTTTTACTTATTCGAAAGCTAGTGACAAAAAATCGCCACTCCACGAGGTGCGGAAATTCGAACAGCCATAACTTTGCGTACCGGAAGGGTTTTGGGGCCCGGGACCAGGCTTTGGAACCGCGTGGAGGAGCTCTACGGCGTCCCAACCGGGGAACCCGGTTGGGACCCTCGGCGAGGCCAGATTCGATCGTTTTCGCCCCGTTTATCACTTTTCTTATTTCGCTACAGGTAGGCTATGCGCGGGGTAGCACACGGGTACGATCATAGCAGCACTAATGCACCGGATCCCATCAGAACTCCGAAGTTAAGCGTGCTTTGGCGAGAGTAGTACTAAGATGGGTGACCCCTTGGGAAGTCCTCGTGTTGTACCCCCATCCCCTTTTATTTTTATTTTTATCGTTCTTTTATTCATCGAGTGAATTATAAATTTCGTCATCAAGCTTTTTGCGAACTTCGGGTTTCGGTCACTAACTTCTCAAAACTAAAGAGACACCACTAACTTTGTCGTTTTTATTTCGCTTCCGGTCATTCCGGCAATCTGCACCGTTAAGTGCATTGACGGTTGAAATTTTAAGGGTAAAATTTTCCGATTCTCAATAAGTATAGAGGGAGTTGCAAATTTTGTCACCACGCTCTTGTCAATTGAAAAAACCGAATAGGAGGTTGAGAGAGTCGCAAGACAGAAGTACGAAAATAACCTTACACAATCTTGTCCGTTAGAGTATTAACGGTGCAATTTGACGATGTGAACAAAAAGTTAGTGACTTTTTTTACTTATTCGAAAGCTAGTGACAAAAAATCGCCACTCCACGAGGTGCGGAAATTCGAACAGCCATAACTTTGCGTACCGGAAGGGTTTTGGGGCCTGAGACCAGGTTCGGAACCGCGTGGAGGAGCTCTACGGCGTCCCAACCGGGAAACCCGGTTGGGTCCCTCGGCGAGGCAAGATTCGATCGTTTTCGCCCCGTTTATCACTTTTCTTATTTCGCTACAGGTAGGCTATGCGCGGGGTAGCTCACGGGTACGATCATAGCAGCACTAATGCACCGGATCCCATCAGAACTCCGAAGTTAAGCGTGCTTTGGCGAGAGTAGTACTAAGATGGTGACCCCTTGGGAAGTCCTCGTGTTGTACCCCCATCCCCTTTTATTTTTATTTTTATCGTTCTTTTATTCATCGAGTGAATTATAAATTTCGTCATCAAGCTTTTTGCGAACTTCGGGTTTCGGTCACTAACTTCTCAAAACTAAAGAGACACCACTAACTTTGTCGTTTTTATTTCGCTTCCGGTCATTCCGGCAATCTGCACCGTTAAGTGCATTGACGGTTGAAATTTTAAGGGTAAAATTTTCCGATTCTCAATAAGTATAGAGGGAGTTGCAAATTTTGTCACCACGCTCTTGTCAATTGAAAAAACCGAATAGGAGGTTGAGAGAGTCGCAAGACAGAAGTACGAAAATAACCTTACACAAACTTGTCCGTTAGAGTATTAACGGTGCAATTTGACGATGTGAACAAAAAGTTAGTGACTTTTTTTGCTTTTTCGAAAGCTAGTGACAAAAAATCGCCACTCCACGAGGTGCGGAAATTCGAACGGCCATAACTTTGCGTACCGGAAGGGTTTTGGGGCCCGGGACCAGGCTTTGGAACCGCGTGGAGGAGCTCTACGGCGTCCCAACCTGGGAACCCGGTTGGGACCCTCGGCGAGGCCAGATTCGATCGTTTTCGCCCCGTTTATCACTTTTCTTATTTCGCTACAAGTAGGCTATGCGCGGGGTAGCACACGGGTACGATCATACCAGCACTAATGCACCGGATCCCATCAGAACTCCGAAGTTAAGCGTGCTTGGGCGAGAGTAGTACTAAGATGGGTGACCCCTTGGGAAGTCCTCGTGTTGTACCCCCTTCCCCTTTTATTTTTATTTTTATCGTTCTTTTATTCATCGAGTGAATTATAAATTTCGTCATCAAGCTTTTTGCGAACTTCGGGTTTCGGTCACTAACTTCTCAAAACTAAAGAGACACCACTAACTTTGTCGTTTTTATTTCGCTTCCGGTCATTCCGACAATCTGCACCGTTAAGTGCATTGACGGTTGAAATTTTAAGGGTAAAATTTTCCGATTCTCAATAAGTATAGAGGGAGTTGCAAATTTTGTCACCACGCTCTTGTCAATTGAAAAAACCGAATAGGAGGTTGAGAGAGTCGCAAGACAGAAGTACGAAAATAACCTTACACAATCTTGTCCGTTAGAGTATTAACGGTGCAATTTGACGATGTGAACAAAAAGTTAGTGACTTTTTTTACTTATTCGAAAGCTAGTGACAAAAAATCGCCACTCCACGAGGTGCGGAAATTCGAACAGCCATAACTTTGCGTACCGGAAGGGTTTTGGGGCCCGGGACCAGGCTTTGGAACCGCGTGGAGGAGCTCTACGGCGTCCCAACCGGGGAACCCGGTTGGGACCCTCGGCGAGGCCAGATTCGATCGTTTTCGCCCCGTTTATCACTTTTCTTATTTCGCTACAGGTAGGCTATGCGCGGGGTAGCACACGGGTACGATCATAGCAGCACTAATGCACCGGATCCCATCAGAACTCCGAAGTTAAGCGTGCTTTGGCGAGAGTAGTACTAAGATGGGTGACCCCTTGGGAAGTCCTCGTGTTGTACCCCCATCCCCTTTTATTTTTATTTTTATCGTTCTTTTATTCATCGAGTGAATTATAAATTTCGTCATCAAGCTTTTTGCGAACTTCGGGTTTCGGTCACTAACTTCTCAAAACTAAAGAGACACCACTAACTTTGTCGTTTTTATTTCGCTTCCGGTCATTCCGGCAATCTGCACCGTTAAGTGCATTGACGGTTGAAATTTTAAGGGTAAAATTTTCCGATTCTCAATAAGTATAGAGGGAGTTGCAAATTTTGTCACCACGCTCTTGTCAATTGAAAAAACCGAATAGGAGGTTGAGAGAGTCGCAAGACAGAAGTACGAAAATAACCTTGCACAATCTTGTCCGTTAGAGTATTAACGGTGCAATTTGACGATGTGAACAAAAAGTTAGTGACTTTTTTTACTTATTCGAAAGCTAGTGACAAAAAATCGCCACTCCACGAGGTGCGGAAATTCGAACAGCCATAACTTTGCGTACCGGAAGGGTTTTGGGGCCTGAGACCAGGTTCGGAACCGCGTGGAGGAGCTCTACGGCGTCCCAACCGGGAAACCCGGTTGGGTCCCTCGGCGAGGCAAGATTCGATCGTTTTCGCCCCGTTTATCACTTTTCTTATTTCGCTACAGGTAGGCTATGCGCGGGGTAGCTCACGGGTACGATCATAGCAGCACTAATGCACCGGATCCCATCAGAACTCCGAAGTTAAGCGTGCTTTGGCGAGAGTAGTACTAAGATGGTGACCCCTTGGGAAGTCCTCGTGTTGTACCCCCATCCCCTTTTATTTTTATTTTTATCGTTCTTTTATTCATCGAGTGAATTATAAATTTCGTCATCAAGCTTTTTGCGAACTTCGGGTTTCGGTCACTAACTTCTCAAAACTAAAGAGACACCACTAACTTTGTCGTTTTTATTTCGCTTCCGGTCATTCCGGCAATCTGCACCGTTAAGTGCATTGACGGTTGAAATTTTAAGGGTAAAATTTTCCGATTCTCAATAAGTATAGAGGGAGTTGCAAATTTTGTCACCACGCTCTTGTCAATTGAAAAAACCGAATAGGAGGTTGAGAGAGTCGCAAGACAGAAGTACGAAAATAACCTTACACAAACTTGTCCGTTAGAGTATTAACGGTGCAATTTGACGATGTGAACAAAAAGTTAGTGACTTTTTTTGCTTTTTCGAAAGCTAGTGACAAAAAATCGCCACTCCACGAGGTGCGGAAATTCGAACGGCCATAACTTTGCGTACCGGAAGGGTTTTGGGGCCCGGGACCAGGCTTTGGAACCGCGTGGAGGAGCTCTACGGCGTCCCAACCTGGGAACCCGGTTGGGACCCTCGGCGAGGCCAGATTCGATCGTTTTCGCCCCGTTTATCACTTTTCTTATTTCGCTACAAGTAGGCTATGCGCGGGGTAGCACACGGGTACGATCATACCAGCACTAATGCACCGGATCCCATCAGAACTCCGAAGTTAAGCGTGCTTGGGCGAGAGTAGTACTAAGATGGGTGACCCCTTGGGAAGTCCTCGTGTTGTACCCCCTTCCCCTTTTATTTTTATTTTTATCGTTCTTTTATTCATCGAGTGAATTATAAATTTCGTCATCAAGCTTTTTGCGAACTTCGGGTTTCGGTCACTAACTTCTCAAAACTAAAGAGACACCACTAACTTTGTCGTTTTTATTTCGCTTCCGGTCATTCCGACAATCTGCACCGTTAAGTGCATTGACGGTTGAAATTTTAAGGGTAAAATTTTCCGATTCTCAATAAGTATAGAGGGAGTTGCAAATTTTGTCACCACGCTCTTGTCAATTGAAAAAACCGAATAGGAGGTTGAGAGAGTCGCAAGACAGAAGTACGAAAATAACCTTACACAATCTTGTCCGTTAGAGTATTAACGGTGCAATTTGACGATGTGAACAAAAAGTTAGTGACTTTTTTTACTTATTCGAAAGCTAGTGACAAAAAATCGCCACTCCACGAGGTGCGGAAATTCGAACAGCCATAACTTTGCGTACCGGAAGGGTTTTGGGGCCCGAGACCAGGTTCGGAACCGCGTGGAGGAGCTCTACGGCGTCCCAACCGGGAAACCCGGTTGGGGCCCTCGGCGAGGCAAGATTCGATCGTTTTCGCCCCGTTTATCACTTTTCTTATTTCGCTACAGGTAGGCTATGCGCGGGGTAGCTCACGGGTACGATCATAGCAGCACTAATGCACCGGATCCCATCAGAACTCCGAAGTTAAGCGTGCTTTGGCGAGAGTAGTACTAAGATGGTGACCCCTTAGGAAGTCCTCGTGTTGTACCCCCATCCCCTTTTATTTTTATTTTTATCGTTCTTTTATTCATCGAGTGAATTATAAATTTCGTCATCAAGCTTTTTGCGAACTTCGGGTTTCGGTCACTAACTTCTCAAAACTAAAGAGACACCACTAACTTTGTCGTTTTTATTTCGCTTCCGGTCATTCCGGCAATCTGCACCGTTAAGTGCATTGACGGTTGAAATTTTAAGGGTAAAATTTTCCGATTCTCAATAAGTATAGAGGGAGTTGCAAATTTTGTCACCACGCTCTTGTCAATTGAAAAAACCGAATAGGAGGTTGAGAGAGTCGCAAGACAGAAGTACGAAAATAACCTTACACAAACTTGTCCGTTAGAGTATTAACGGTGCAATTTGACGATGTGAACAAAAAGTTAGTGACTTTTTTTACTTATTCGAAAGCTAGTGACAAAAAATCGCCACTCCACGAGGTGCGGAAATTCGAACAGCCATAACTTTGCGTACCGGAAGGGTTTTGGGGCCCGAGACCAGGTTCGGAACCGCGTGGAGGAGCTCTACGGCGTCCCAACCGGGAAACCCGGTTGGGGCCCTCGGCGAGGCAAGATTCGATCGTTTTCGCCCCGTTTATCACTTTTCTTATTTCGCTACAGGTAGGCTATGCGCGGGGTAGCTCACGGGTACGATCATAGCAGCACTAATGCACCGGATCCCATCAGAACTCCGAAGTTAAGCGTGCTTTGGCGAGAGTAGTACTAAGATGGTGACCCCTTAGGAAGTCCTCGTGTTGTACCCCCATCCCCTTTTATTTTTATTTTTATCGTTCTTTTATTCATCGAGTGAATTATAAATTTCGTCATCAAGCTTTTTGCGAACTTCGGGTTTCGGTCACTAACTTCTCAAAACTAAAGAGACACCACTAACTTTGTCGTTTTTATTTCGCTTCCGGTCATTCCGGCAATCTGCACCGTTAAGTGCATTGACGGTTGAAATTTTAAGGGTAAAATTTTCCGATTCTCAATAAGTATAGAGGGAGTTGCAAATTTTGTCACCACGCTCTTGTCAATTGAAAAAACCGAATAGGAGGTTGAGAGAGTCGCAAGACAGAAGTACGAAAATAACCTTACACAAACTTGTCCGTTAGAGTATTAACGGTGCAATTTGACGATGTGAACAAAAAGTTAGTGACTTTTTTTGCTTTTTCGAAAGCTAGTGACAAAAAATCGCCACTCCACGAGGTGCGGAAATTCGAACGGCCATAACTTTGCGTACCGGAAGGGTTTTGGGGCCCGGGACCAGGCTTTGGAACCGCGTGGAGGAGCTCTACGGCGTCCCAACCAGGGAACCCGGTTGGGACCCTCGGCGAGGCCAGATTCGATCGTTTTCACCCCGTTTATCACTTTTCTTATTTCGCTACAAGTAGGCTATGCGCGGGGTAGCACACGGGTACGATCATACCAGCACTAATGCACCGGATCCCATCAGAACTCCGAAGTTAAGCGTGCTTGGGCGAGAGTAGTACTAAGATGGGTGACCCCTTGGGAAGTCCTCGTGTTGTACCCCCTTCCCCTTTTATTTTTATTTTTATCGTTCTTTTATTCATCGAGTGAATTATAAATTTCGTCATCAAGCTTTTTGCGAACTTCGGGTTTCGGTCACTAACTTCTCAAAACTAAAGAGACACCACTAACTTTGTCGTTTTTATTTCGCTTCCGGTCATTCCGGCAATCTGCACCGTTAAGTGCATTGACGGTTGAAATTTTAAGGGTAAAATTTTCCGATTCTCAATAAGTATAGAGGGAGTTGCAAATTTTGTCACCACGCTCTTGTCAATTGAAAAAACCGAATAGGAGGTTGAGAGAGTCGCAAGACAGAAGTACGAAAATAACCTTACACAATCTTGTCCGTTAGAGTATTAACGGTGCAATTTGACGATGTGAACAAAAAGTTAGTGACTTTTTTTGCTTTTTCGAAAGCTAGTGACAAAAAATCGCCACTCCACGAGGTGCGGAAATTCGAACGGCCATAACTTTGCGTACCGGAAGGGTTTTGGGGCCCGGGACCAGGCTTTGGAACCGCGTGGAGGAGCTCTACGGCGTCCCAACCAGGGAACCCGGTTGGGACCCTCGGCGAGGCCAGATTCGATCGTTTTCACCCCGTTTATCACTTTTCTTATTTCGCTACAAGTAGGCTATGCGCGGGGTAGCACACGGGTACGATCATACCAGCACTAATGCACCGGATCCCATCAGAACTCCGAAGTTAAGCGTGCTTGGGCGAGAGTAGTACTAAGATGGGTGACCCCTTGGGAAGTCCTCGTGTTGTACCCCCTTCCCCTTTTATTTTTATTTTTATCGTTCTTTTATTCATCGAGTGAATTATAAATTTCGTCATCAAGCTTTTTGCGAACTTCGGGTTTCGGTCACTAACTTCTCAAAACTAAAGAGACACCACTAACTTTGTCGTTTTTATTTCGCTTCCGGTCATTCCGGCAATCTGCACCGTTAAGTGCATTGACGGTTGAAATTTTAAGGGTAAAATTTTCCGATTCTCAATAAGTATAGAGGGAGTTGCAAATTTTGTCACCACGCTCTTGTCAATTGAAAAAACCGAATAGGAGGTTGAGAGAGTCGCAAGACAGAAGTACGAAAATAACCTTACACAATCTTGTCCGTTAGAGTATTAACGGTGCAATTTGACGATGTGAACAAAAAGTTAGTGACTTTTTTTGCTTTTTCGAAAGCTAGTGACAAAAAATCGCCACTCCACGAGGTGCGGAAATTCGAACGGCCATAACTTTGCGTACCGGAAGGGTTTTGGGGCCCGGGACCAGGCTTTGGAACCGCGTGGAGGAGCTCTACGGCGTCCCAACCGGGAAACCCGGTTGGGGCCCTCGGCGAGGCAAGATTCGATCGTTTTCGCCCCGTTTATCACTTTTCTTATTTCGCTACAGGTAGGCTATGCGCGGGGTAGCTCACGGGTACGATCATAGCAGCACTAATGCACCGGATCCCATCAGAACTCCGAAGTTAAGCGTGCTTTGGCGAGAGTAGTACTAAGATGGTGACCCCTTGGGAAGTCCTCGTGTTGTACCCCCATCCCCTTTTATTTTTATTTTTATCGTTCTTTTATTCATCGAGTGAATTATAAATTTCGTCATCAAGCTTTTTGCGAACTTCGGGTTTCGGTCACTAACTTCTCAAAACTAAAGAGACACCACTAACTTTGTCGTTTTTATTTCGCTTCCGGTCATTCCGGCAATCTGCACCGTTAAGTGCATTGACGGTTGAAATTTTAAGGGTAAAATTTTCCGATTCTCAATAAGTATAGAGGGAGTTGCAAATTTTGTCACCACGCTCTTGTAAATTGAAAAAACCGAATAGGAGGTTGAGAGAGTCGCAAGACAGAAGTACGAAAATAACCTTACACAATCTTGTCCGTTAGAGTATTAACGGTGCAATTTGACGATGTGAACAAAAAGTTAGTGACTTTTTTTGCTTTTTCGAAAGCTAGTGACAAAAAATCGCCACTCCACGAGGTGCGGAAATTCGAACGGCCATAACTTTGCGTACCGGAAGGGTTTTGGGGCCCGGGACCAGGCTTTGGAACCGCGTGGAGGAGCTCTACGGCGTCCCAACCAGGGAACCCGGTTGGGACCCTCGGCGAGGCCAGATTCGATCGTTTTCACCCCGTTTATCACTTTTCTTATTTCGCTACAAGTAGGCTATGCGCGGGGTAGCACACGGGTACGATCATACCAGCACTAATGCACCGGATCCCATCAGAACTCCGAAGTTAAGCGTGCTTGGGCGAGAGTAGTACTAAGATGGGTGACCCCTTGGGAAGTCCTCGTGTTGTACCCCCTTCCCCTTTTATTTTTATTTTTATCGTTCTTTTATTCATCGAGTGAATTATAAATTTCGTCATCAAGCTTTTTGCGAACTTCGGGTTTCGGTCACTAACTTCTCAAAACTAAAGAGACACCACTAACTTTGTCGTTTTTATTTCGCTTCCGGTCATTCCGGCAATCTGCACCGTTAAGTGCATTGACGGTTGAAATTTTAAGGGTAAAATTTTCCGATTCTCAATAAGTATAGAGGGAGTTGCAAATTTTGTCACCACGCTCTTGTCAATTGAAAAAACCGAATAGGAGGTTGAGAGAGTCGCAAGACAGAAGTACGAAAATAACCTTACACAATCTTGTCCGTTAGAGTATTAACGGTGCAATTTGACGATGTGAACAAAAAGTTAGTGACTTTTTTTGCTTTTTCGAAAGCTAGTGACAAAAAATCGCCACTCCACGAGGTGCGGAAATTCGAACGGCCATAACTTTGCGTACCGGAAGGGTTTTGGGGCCCGGGACCAGGCTTTGGAACCGCGTGGAGGAGCTCTACGGCGTCCCAACCGGGAAACCCGGTTGGGGCCCTCGGCGAGGCAAGATTCGATCGTTTTCGCCCCGTTTATCACTTTTCTTATTTCGCTACAGGTAGGCTATGCGCGGGGTAGCTCACGGGTACGATCATAGCAGCACTAATGCACCGGATCCCATCAGAACTCCGAAGTTAAGCGTGCTTTGGCGAGAGTAGTACTAAGATGGTGACCCCTTGGGAAGTCCTCGTGTTGTACCCCCATCCCCTTTTATTTTTATTTTTATCGTTCTTTTATTCATCGAGTGAATTATAAATTTCGTCATCAAGCTTTTTGCGAACTTCGGGTTTCGGTCACTAACTTCTCAAAACTAAAGAGACACCACTAACTTTGTCGTTTTTATTTCGCTTCCGGTCATTCCGGCAATCTGCACCGTTAAGTGCATTGACGGTTGAAATTTTAAGGGTAAAATTTTCCGATTCTCAATAAGTATAGAGGGAGTTGCAAATTTTGTCACCACGCTCTTGTAAATTGAAAAAACCGAATAGGAGGTTGAGAGAGTCGCAAGACAGAAGTACGAAAATAACCTTACACAATCTTGTCCGTTAGAGTATTAACGGTGCAATTTGACGATGTGAACAAAAAGTTAGTGACTTTTTTTGCTTTTTCGAAAGCTAGTGACAAAAAATCGCCACTCCACGAGGTGCGGAAATTCGAACGGCCATAACTTTGCGTACCGGAAGGGTTTTGGGGCCCGGGACCAGGCTTTGGAACCGCGTGGAGGAGCTCTACGGCGTCCCAACCAGGGAACCCGGTTGGGACCCTCGGCGAGGCCAGATTCGATCGTTTTCGCCCCGTTTATCACTTTTCTTATTTCGCTACAAGTAGGCTATGCGCGGGGTAGCACACGGGTACGATCATACCAGCACTAATGCACCGGATCCCATCAGAACTCCGAAGTTAAGCGTGCTTGGGCGAGAGTAGTACTAAGATGGGTGACCCCTTGGGAAGTCCTCGTGTTGTACCCCCTTCCCCTTTTATTTTTATTTTTATCGTTCTTTTATTCATCGAGTGAATTATAAATTTCGTCATCAAGCTTTTTGCGAACTTCGGGTTTCGGTCACTAACTTCTCAAAACTAAAGAGACACCACTAACTTTGTCGTTTTTATTTCGCTTCCGGTCATTCCGGCAATCTGCACCGTTAAGTGCATTGACGGTTGAAATTTTAAGGGTAAAATTTTCCGATTCTCAATAAGTATAGAGGGAGTTGCAAATTTTGTCACCACGCTCTTGTCAATTGAAAAAACCGAATAGGAGGTTGAGAGAGTCGCAAGACAGAAGTACGAAAATAACCTTACACAATCTTGTCCGTTAGAGTATTAACGGTGCAATTTGACGATGTGAACAAAAAGTTAGTGACTTTTTTTACTTATTCGAAAGCTAGTGACAAAAAATCGCCACTCCACGAGGTGCGGAAATTCGAACAGCCATAACTTTGCGTACCGGAAGGGTTTTGGGGCCCGAGACCAGGTCCGGAACCGCGTGGAGGAGCTCTACGGCGTCCCAACCGGGAAACCCGGTTGGGGCCCTCGGCGAGGCAAGATTCGATCGTTTTCGCCCCGTTTATCACTTTTCTTATTTCGCTACAGGTAGGCTATGCGCGGGGTAGCTCACGGGTACGATCATAGCAGCACTAATGCACCGGATCCCATCAGAACTCCGAAGTTAAGCGTGCTTTGGCGAGAGTAGTACTAAGATGGTGACCCCTTGGGAAGTCCTCGTGTTGTACCCCCATCCCCTTTTATTTTTATTTTTATCGTTCTTTTATTCATCGAGTGAATTATAAATTTCGTCATCAAGCTTTTTGCGAACTTCGGGTTTCGGTCACTAACTTCTCAAAACTAAAGAGACACCACTAACTTTGTCGTTTTTATTTCGCTTCCGGTCATTCCGGCAATCTGCACCGTTAAGTGCATTGACGGTTGAAATTTTAAGGGTAAAATTTTCCGATTCTCAATAAGTATAGAGGGAGTTGCAAATTTTGTCACCACGCTCTTGTCAATTGAAAAAACCGAATAGGAGGTTGAGAGAGTCGCAAGACAGAAGTACGAAAATAACCTTACACAAACTTGTCCGTTAGAGTATTAACGGTGCAATTTGACGATGTGAACAAAAAGTTAGTGACTTTTTTTGCTTTTTCGAAAGCTAGTGACAAAAAATCGCCACTCCACGAGGTGCGGAAATTCGAACGGCCATAACTTTGCGTACCGGAAGGGTTTTGGGGCCCGGGACCAGGCTTTGGAACCGCGTGGAGGAGCTCTACGGCGTCCCAACCGGGGAACCCGGTTGGGACCCTCGGCGAGGCCAGATTCGATCGTTTTCGCCCCGTTTATCACTTTTCTTATTTCGCTACAAGTAGGCTATGCGCGGGGTAGCACACGGGTACGATCATACCAGCACTAATGCACCGGATCCCATCAGAACTCCGAAGTTAAGCGTGCTTGGGCGAGAGTAGTACTAAGATGGGTGACCCCTTGGGAAGTCCTCGTGTTGTACCCCCTTCCCCTTTTATTTTTATTTTTATCGTTCTTTTATTCATCGAGTGAATTATAAATTTCGTCATCAAGCTTTTTGCGAACTTCGGGTTTCGGTCACTAACTTCTCAAAACTAAAGAGACACCACTAACTTTGTCGTTTTTATTTCGCTTCCGGTCATTCCGGCAATCTGCACCGTTAAGTGCATTGACGGTTGAAATTTTAAGGGTAAAATTTTCCGATTCTCAATAAGTATAGAGGGAGTTGCAAATTTTGTCACCACGCTCTTGTCAATTGAAAAAACCGAATAGGAGGTTGAGAGAGTCGCAAGACAGAAGTACGAAAATAACCTTACACAATCTTGTCCGTTAGAGTATTAACGGTGCAATTTGACGATGTGAACAAAAAGTTAGTGACTTTTTTTACTTATTCGAAAGCTAGTGACAAAAAATCGCCACTCCACGAGGTGCGGAAATTCGAACAGCCATAACTTTGCGTACCGGAAGGGTTTTGGGGCCCGAGACCAGGTCCGGAACCGCGTGGAGGAGCTCTACGGCGTCCCAACCGGGAAACCCGGTTGGGGCCCTCGGCGAGGCAAGATTCGATCGTTTTCGCCCCGTTTATCACTTTTCTTATTTCGCTACAGGTAGGCTATGCGCGGGGTAGCTCACGGGTACGATCATAGCAGCACTAATGCACCGGATCCCATCAGAACTCCGAAGTTAAGCGTGCTTTGGCGAGAGTAGTACTAAGATGGTGACCCCTTGGGAAGTCCTCGTGTTGTACCCCCATCCCCTTTTATTTTTATTTTTATCGTTCTTTTATTCATCGAGTGAATTATAAATTTCGTCATCAAGCTTTTTGCGAACTTCGGGTTTCGGTCACTAACTTCTCAAAACTAAAGAGACACCACTAACTTTGTCGTTTTTATTTCGCTTCCGGTCATTCCGGCAATCTGCACCGTTAAGTGCATTGACGGTTGAAATTTTAAGGGTAAAATTTTCCGATTCTCAATAAGTATAGAGGGAGTTGCAAATTTTGTCACCACGCTCTTGTCAATTGAAAAAACCGAATAGGAGGTTGAGAGAGTCGCAAGACAGAAGTACGAAAATAACCTTACACAAACTTGTCCGTTAGAGTATTAACGGTGCAATTTGACGATGTGAACAAAAAGTTAGTGACTTTTTTTGCTTTTTCGAAAGCTAGTGACAAAAAATCGCCACTCCACGAGGTGCGGAAATTCGAACGGCCATAACTTTGCGTACCGGAAGGGTTTTGGGGCCCGGGACCAGGCTTTGGAACCGCGTGGAGGAGCTCTACGGCGTCCCAACCAGGGAACCCGGTTGGGACCCTCGGCGAGGCCAGATTCGATCGTTTTCGCCCCGTTTATCACTTTTCTTATTTCGCTACAAGTAGGCTATGCGCGGGGTAGCACACGGGTACGATCATACCAGCACTAATGCACCGGATCCCATCAGAACTCCGAAGTTAAGCGTGCTTGGGCGAGAGTAGTACTAAGATGGGTGACCCCTTGGGAAGTCCTCGTGTTGTACCCCCTTCCCCTTTTATTTTTATTTTTATCGTTCTTTTATTCATCGAGTGAATTATAAATTTCGTCATCAAGCTTTTTGCGAACTTCGGGTTTCGGTCACTAACTTCTCAAAACTAAAGAGACACCACTAACTTTGTCGTTTTTATTTCGCTTCCGGTCATTCCGGCAATCTGCACCGTTAAGTGCATTGACGGTTGAAATTTTAAGGGTAAAATTTTCCGATTCTCAATAAGTATAGAGGGAGTTGCAAATTTTGTCACCACGCTCTTGTCAATTGAAAAAACCGAATAGGAGGTTGAGAGAGTCGCAAGACAGAAGTACGAAAATAACCTTACACAATCTTGTCCGTTAGAGTATTAACGGTGCAATTTGACGATGTGAACAAAAAGTTAGTGACTTTTTTTACTTATTCGAAAGCTAGTGACAAAAAATCGCCACTCCACGAGGTGCGGAAATTCGAACGGCCATAACTTTGCGTACCGGAAGGGTTTTGGGGCCCGGGACCAGGCTTTGGAACCGCGTGGAGGAGCTCTACGGCGTCCCAACCCGGGAACCCGGTTGGGACCCTCGGCGAGGCCAGATTCGATCGTTTTCACCCCGTTTATCACTTTTCTTATTTCGCTACAAGTAGGCTATGCGCGGGGTAGCACACGGGTACGATCATACCAGCACTAATGCACCGGATCCCATCAGAACTCCGAAGTTAAGCGTGCTTGGGCGAGAGTAGTACTAAGATGGGTGACCCCTTGGGAAGTCCTCGTGTTGTACCCCCTTCCCCTTTTATTTTTATTTTTATCGTTCTTTTATTCATCGAGTGAATTATAAATTTCGTCATCAAGCTTTTTGCGAACTTCGGGTTTCGGTCACTAACTTCTCAAAACTAAAGAGACACCACTAACTTTGTCGTTTTTATTTCGCTTCCGGTCATTCCGGCAATCTGCACCGTTAAGTGCATTGACGGTTGAAATTTTAAGGGTAAAATTTTCCGATTCTCAATAAGTATAGAGGGAGTTGCAAATTTTGTCACCACGCTCTTGTCAATTGAAAAAACCGAATAGGAGGTTGAGAGAGTCGCAAGACAGAAGTACGAAAATAACCTTACACAATCTTGTCCGTTAGAGTATTAACGGTGCAATTTGACGATGTGAACAAAAAGTTAGTGACTTTTTTTACTTATTCGAAAGCTAGTGACAAAAAATCGCCACTCCACGAGGTGCGGAAATTCGAACAGCCATAACTTTGCGTACCGGAAGGGTTTTGGGGCCCGAGACCAGGTCCGGAACCGCGTGGAGGAGCTCTACGGCGTCCCAACCGGGAAACCCGGTTGGGGCCCTCGGCGAGGCAAGATTCGATCGTTTTCGCCCCGTTTATCACTTTTCTTATTTCGCTACAGGTAGGCTATGCGCGGGGTAGCTCACGGGTACGATCATAGCAGCACTAATGCACCGGATCCCATCAGAACTCCGAAGTTAAGCGTGCTTTGGCGAGAGTAGTACTAAGATGGTGACCCCTTGGGAAGTCCTCGTGTTGTACCCCCATCCCCTTTTATTTTTATTTTTATCGTTCTTTTATTCATCGAGTGAATTATAAATTTCGTCATCAAGCTTTTTGCGAACTTCGGGTTTCGGTCACTAACTTCTCAAAACTAAAGAGACACCACTAACTTTGTCGTTTTTATTTCGCTTCCGGTCATTCCGGCAATCTGCACCGTTAAGTGCATTGACGGTTGAAATTTTAAGGGTAAAATTTTCCGATTCTCAATAAGTATAGAGGGAGTTGCAAATTTTGTCACCACGCTCTTGTAAATTGAAAAAACCGAATAGGAGGTTGAGAGAGTCGCAAGACAGAAGTACGAAAATAACCTTACACAATCTTGTCCGTTAGAGTATTAACGGTGCAATTTGACGATGTGAACAAAAAGTTAGTGACTTTTTTTGCTTTTTCGAAAGATAGTGACAAAAAATCGCCACTCCACGAGGTGCGGAAATTCGAACGGCCATAACTTTGCGTACCGGAAGGGTTTTGGGGCCCGGGACCAGGCTTTGGAACCGCGTGGAGGAGCTCTACGGCGTCCCAACCGGGAAACCCGGTTGGGGCCCTCGGCGAGGCAAGATTCGATCGTTTTCGCCCCGTTTATCACTTTTCTTATTTCGCTACAGGTAGGCTATGCGCGGGGTAGCTCACGGGTACGATCATAGCAGCACTAATGCACCGGATCCCATCAGAACTCCGAAGTTAAGCGTGCTTTGGCGAGAGTAGTACTAAGATGGTGACCCCTTGGGAAGTCCTCGTGTTGTACCCCCATCCCCTTTTATTTTTATTTTTATCGTTCTTTTATTCATCGAGTGAATTATAAATTTCGTCATCAAGCTTTTTGCGAACTTCGGGTTTCGGTCACTAACTTCTCAAAACTAAAGAGACACCACTAACTTTGTCGTTTTTATTTCGCTTCCGGTCATTCCGGCAATCTGCACCGTTAAGTGCATTGACGGTTGAAATTTTAAGGGTAAAATTTTCCGATTCTCAATAAGTATAGAGGGAGTTGCAAATTTTGTCACCACGCTCTTGTAAATTGAAAAAACCGAATAGGAGGTTGAGAGAGTCGCAAGACAGAAGTACGAAAATAACCTTACACAATCTTGTCCGTTAGAGTATTAACGGTGCAATTTGACGATGTGAACAAAAAGTTAGTGACTTTTTTTGCTTTTTCGAAAGCTAGTGACAAAAAATCGCCACTCCACGAGGTGCGGAAATTCGAACGGCCATAACTTTGCGTACCGGAAGGGTTTTGGGGCCCGGGACCAGGCTTTGGAACCGCGTGGAGGAGCTCTACGGCGTCCCAACCGGGAAACCCGGTTGGGGCCCTCGGCGAGGCAAGATTCGATCGTTTTCGCCCCGTTTATCACTTTTCTTATTTTGCTACAGGTAGGCTATGCGCGGGGTAGCTCACGGGTACGATCATAGCAGCACTAATGCACCGGATCCCATCAGAACTCCGAAGTTAAGCGTGCTTTGGCGAGAGTAGTACTAAGATGGTGACCCCTTGGGAAGTCCTCGTGTTGTACCCCCATCCCCTTTTATTTTTATTTTTATCGTTCTTTTATTCATCGAGTGAATTATAAATTTCGTCATCAAGCTTTTTGCGAACTTCGGGTTTCGGTCACTAACTTCTCAAAACTAAAGAGACACCACTAACTTTGTCGTTTTTATTTCGCTTCCGGTCATTCCGGCAATCTGCACCGTTAAGTGCATTGACGGTTGAAATTTTAAGGGTAAAATTTTCCGATTCTCAATAAGTATAGAGGGAGTTGCAAATTTTGTCACCACGCTCTTGTAAATTGAAAAAACCGAATAGGAGGTTGAGAGAGTCGCAAGACAGAAGTACGAAAATAACCTTACACAATCTTGTCCGTTAGAGTATTAACGGTGCAATTTGACGATGTGAACAAAAAGTTAGTGACTTTTTTTGCTTTTTCGAAAGCTAGTGACAAAAAATCGCCACTCCACGAGGTGCGGAAATTCGAACGGCCATAACTTTGCGTACCGGAAGGGTTTTGGGGCCCGGGACCAGGCTTTGGAACCGCGTGGAGGAGCTCTACGGCGTCCCAACCAGGGAACCCGGTTGGGACCCTCGGCGAGGCCAGATTCGATCGTTTTCGCCCCGTTTATCACTTTTCTTATTTCGCTACAAGTAGGCTATGCGCGGGGTAGCACACGGGTACGATCATACCAGCACTAATGCACCGGATCCCATCAGAACTCCGAAGTTAAGCGTGCTTGGGCGAGAGTAGTACTAAGATGGGTGACCCCTTGGGAAGTCCTCGTGTTGTACCCCCTTCCCCTTTTATTTTTATTTTTATCGTTCTTTTATTCATCGAGTGAATTATAAATTTCGTCATCAAGCTTTTTGCGAACTTCGGGTTTCGGTCACTAACTTCTCAAAACTAAAGAGACACCACTAACTTTGTCGTTTTTATTTCGCTTCCGGTCATTCCGGCAATCTGCACCGTTAAGTGCATTGACGGTTGAAATTTTAAGGGTAAAATTTTCCGATTCTCAATAAGTATAGAGGGAGTTGCAAATTTTGTCACCACGCTCTTGTCAATTGAAAAAACCGAATAGGAGGTTGAGAGAGTCGCAAGACAGAAGTACGAAAATAACCTTACACAATCTTGTCCGTTAGAGTATTAACGGTGCAATTTGACGATGTGAACAAAAAGTTAGTGACTTTTTTTACTTATTCGAAAGCTAGTGACAAAAAATCGCCACTCCACGAGGTGCGGAAATTCGAACAGCCATAACTTTGCGTACCGGAAGGGTTTTGGGGCCCGAGACCAGGTCCGGAACCGCGTGGAGGAGCTCTACGGCGTCCCAACCGGGAAACCCGGTTGGGGCCCTCGGCGAGGCAAGATTCGATCGTTTTCGCCCCGTTTATCACTTTTCTTATTTCGCTACAGGTAGGCTATGCGCGGGGTAGCTCACGGGTACGATCATAGCAGCACTAATGCACCGGATCCCATCAGAACTCCGAAGTTAAGCGTGCTTTGGCGAGAGTAGTACTAAGATGGTGACCCCTTGGGAAGTCCTCGTGTTGTACCCCCATCCCCTTTTATTTTTATTTTTATCGTTCTTTTATTCATCGAGTGAATTATAAATTTCGTCATCAAGCTTTTTGCGAACTTCGGGTTTCGGTCACTAACTTCTCAAAACTAAAGAGACACCACTAACTTTGTCGTTTTTATTTCGCTTCCGGTCATTCCGGCAATCTGCACCGTTAAGTGCATTGACGGTTGAAATTTTAAGGGTAAAATTTTCCGATTCTCAATAAGTATAGAGGGAGTTGCAAATTTTGTCACCACGCTCTTGTAAATTGAAAAAACCGAATAGGAGGTTGAGAGAGTCGCAAGACAGAAGTACGAAAATAACCTTACACAATCTTGTCCGTTAGAGTATTAACGGTGCAATTTGACGATGTGAACAAAAAGTTAGTGACTTTTTTTGCTTTTTCGAAAGCTAGTGACAAAAAATCGCCACTCCACGAGGTGCGGAAATTCGAACGGCCATAACTTTGCGTACCGGAAGGGTTTTGGGGCCCGGGACCAGGCTTTGGAACCGCGTGGAGGAGCTCTACGGCGTCCCAACCGGGAAACCCGGTTGGGGCCCTCGGCGAGGCAAGATTCGATCGTTTTCGCCCCGTTTATCACTTTTCTTATTTCGCTACAGGTAGGCTATGCGCGGGGTAGCTCACGGGTACGATCATAGCAGCACTAATGCACCGGATCCCATCAGAACTCCGAAGTTAAGCGTGCTTTGGCGAGAGTAGTACTAAGATGGTGACCCCTTGGGAAGTCCTCGTGTTGTACCCCCATCCCCTTTTATTTTTATTTTTATCGTTCTTTTATTCATCGAGTGAATTATAAATTTCGTCATCAAGCTTTTTGCGAACTTCGGGTTTCGGTCACTAACTTCTCAAAACTAAAGAGACACCACTAACTTTGTCGTTTTTATTTCGCTTCCGGTCATTCCGGCAATCTGCACCGTTAAGTGCATTGACGGTTGAAATTTTAAGGGTAAAATTTTCCGATTCTCAATAAGTATAGAGGGAGTTGCAAATTTTGTCACCACGCTCTTGTAAATTGAAAAAACCGAATAGGAGGTTGAGAGAGTCGCAAGACAGAAGTACGAAAATAACCTTACACAATCTTGTCCGTTAGAGTATTAACGGTGCAATTTGACGATGTGAACAAAAAGTTAGTGACTTTTTTTGCTTTTTCGAAAGCTAGTGACAAAAAATCGCCACTCCACGAGGTGCGGAAATTCGAACGGCCATAACTTTGCGTACCGGAAGGGTTTTGGGGCCCGGGACCAGGCTTTGGAACCGCGTGGAGGAGCTCTACGGCGTCCCAACCGGGAAACCCGGTTGGGGCCCTCGGCGAGGCAAGATTCGATCGTTTTCGCCCCGTTTATCACTTTTCTTATTTCGCTACAGGTAGGCTATGCGCGGGGTAGCTCACGGGTACGATCATAGCAGCACTAATGCACCGGATCCCATCAGAACTCCGAAGTTAAGCGTGCTTTGGCGAGAGTAGTACTAAGATGGTGACCCCTTGGGAAGTCCTCGTGTTGTACCCCCATCCCCTTTTATTTTTATTTTTATCGTTCTTTTATTCATCGAGTGAATTATAAATTTCGTCATCAAGCTTTTTGCGAACTTCGGGTTTCGGTCACTAACTTCTCAAAACTAAAGAGACACCACTAACTTTGTCGTTTTTATTTCGCTTCCGGTCATTCCGGCAATCTGCACCGTTAAGTGCATTGACGGTTGAAATTTTAAGGGTAAAATTTTCCGATTCTCAATAAGTATAGAGGGAGTTGCAAATTTTGTCACCACGCTCTTGTAAATTGAAAAAACCGAATAGGAGGTTGAGAGAGTCGCAAGACAGAAGTACGAAAATAACCTTACACAATCTTGTCCGTTAGAGTATTAACGGTGCAATTTGACGATGTGAACAAAAAGTTAGTGACTTTTTTTGCTTTTTCGAAAGCTAGTGACAAAAAATCGCCACTCCACGAGGTGCGGAAATTCGAACGGCCATAACTTTGCGTACCGGAAGGGTTTTGGGGCCCGGGACCAGGCTTTGGAACCGCGTGGAGGAGCTCTACGGCGTCCCAACCAGGGAACCCGGTTGGGACCCTCGGCGAGGCCAGATTCGATCGTTTTCGCCCCGTTTATCACTTTTCTTATTTCGCTACAAGTAGGCTATGCGCGGGGTAGCACACGGGTACGATCATACCAGCACTAATGCACCGGATCCCATCAGAACTCCGAAGTTAAGCGTGCTTGGGCGAGAGTAGTACTAAGATGGGTGACCCCTTGGGAAGTCCTCGTGTTGTACCCCCTTCCCCTTTTATTTTTATTTTTATCGTTCTTTTATTCATCGAGTGAATTATAAATTTCGTCATCAAGCTTTTTGCGAACTTCGGGTTTCGGTCACTAACTTCTCAAAACTAAAGAGACACCACTAACTTTGTCGTTTTTATTTCGCTTCCGGTCATTCCGGCAATCTGCACCGTTAAGTGCATTGACGGTTGAAATTTTAAGGGTAAAATTTTCCGATTCTCAATAAGTATAGAGGGAGTTGCAAATTTTGTCACCACGCTCTTGTCAATTGAAAAAACCGAATAGGAGGTTGAGAGAGTCGCAAGACAGAAGTACGAAAATAACCTTACACAATCTTGTCCGTTAGAGTATTAACGGTGCAATTTGACGATGTGAACAAAAAGTTAGTGACTTTTTTTACTTATTCGAAAGCTAGTGACAAAAAATCGCCACTCCACGAGGTGCGGAAATTCGAACAGCCATAACTTTGCGTACCGGAAGGGTTTTGGGGCCCGAGACCAGGTCCGGAACGGCGTGGAGGAGCTCTACGGCGTCCCAACCGGGAAACCCGGTTGGGGCCCTCGGCGAGGCAAGATTCGATCGTTTTCGCCCCGTTTATCACTTTTCTTATTTCGCTACAGGTAGGCTATGCGCGGGGTAGCTCACGGGTACGATCATAGCAGCACTAATGCACCGGATCCCATCAGAACTCCGAAGTTAAGCGTGCTTTGGCGAGAGTAGTACTAAGATGGTGACCCCTTGGGAAGTCCTCGTGTTGTACCCCCATCCCCTTTTATTTTTATTTTTATCGT
Source organism: Knoxia roxburghii (assembly GCA_030378225.1). Taxonomy (NCBI): domain Eukaryota; kingdom Viridiplantae; phylum Streptophyta; class Magnoliopsida; order Gentianales; family Rubiaceae; genus Knoxia; species Knoxia roxburghii. Next base: position 32,825,805 of record CM059415.1, on the reverse strand, counting down.
TCTTTTATTCATCGAGTGAATTATAAATTTCGTCATCAAGCTTTTTGCGAACTTCGGGTTTCGGTCACTAACTTCTCAAAACTAAAGAGACACCACTAACTTTGTCGTTTTTATTTCGCTTCCGGTCATTCCGGCAATCTGCACCGTTAAGTGCATTGACGGTTGAAATTTTAAGGGTAAAATTTTCCGATTCTCAATAAGTATAGAGGGAGTTGCAAATTTTGTCACCACGCTCTTGTCAATTGAAAAAACCGAATAGGAGGTTGAGAGAGTCGCAAGACAGAAGTACGAAAATAACCTTACACAAACTTGTCCGTTAGAGTATTAACGGTGCAATTTGACGATGTGAACAAAAAGTTAGTGACTTTTTTTGCTTTTTCGAAAGCTAGTGACAAAAAATCGCCACTCCACGAGGTGCGGAAATTCGAACGGCCATAACTTTGCGTACCGGAAGGGTTTTGGGGCCCGGGACCAGGCTTTGGAACCGCGTGGAGGAGCTCTACGGCGTCCCAACCAGGGAACCCGGTTGGGACCCTCGGCGAGGCCAGATTCGATCGTTTTCGCCCCGTTTATCACTTTTCTTATTTCGCTACAAGTAGGCTATGCGCGGGGTAGCACACGGGTACGATCATACCAGCACTAATGCACCGGATCCCATCAGAACTCCGAAGTTAAGCGTGCTTGGGCGAGAGTAGTACTAAGATGGGTGACCCCTTGGGAAGTCCTCGTGTTGTACCCCCTTCCCCTTTTATTTTTATTTTTATCGTTCTTTTATTCATCGAGTGAATTATAAATTTCGTCATCAAGCTTTTTGCGAACTTCGGGTTTCGGTCACTAACTTCTCAAAACTAAAGAGACACCACTAACTTTGTCGTTTTTATTTCGCTTCCGGTCATTCCGGCAATCTGCACCGTTAAGTGCATTGACGGTTGAAATTTTAAGGGTAAAATTTTCCGATTCTCAATAAGTATAGAGGGAGTTGCAAATTTTGTCACCACGCTCTTGTCAATTGAAAAAACCGAATAGGAGGTTGAGAGAGTCGCAAGACAGAAGTACGAAAATAACCTTACACAATCTTGTCCGTTAGAGTATTAACGGTGCAATTTGACGATGTGAACAAAAAGTTAGTGACTTTTTTTACTTATTCGAAAGCTAGTGACAAAAAATCGCCACTCCACGAGGTGCGGAAATTCGAACAGCCATAACTTTGCGTACCGGAAGGGTTTTGGGGCCCGAGACCAGGTCCGGAACGGCGTGGAGGAGCTCTACGGCGTCCCAACCGGGAAACCCGGTTGGGGCCCTCGGCGAGGCAAGATTCGATCGTTTTCGCCCCGTTTATCACTTTTCTTATTTCGCTACAGGTAGGCTATGCGCGGGGTAGCTCACGGGTACGATCATAGCAGCACTAATGCACCGGATCCCATCAGAACTCCGAAGTTAAGCGTGCTTTGGCGAGAGTAGTACTAAGATGGTGACCCCTTGGGAAGTCCTCGTGTTGTACCCCCATCCCCTTTTATTTTTATTTTTATCGTTCTTTTATTCATCGAGTGAATTATAAATTTCGTCATCAAGCTTTTTGCGAACTTCGGGTTTCGGTCACTAACTTCTCAAAACTAAAGAGACACCACTAACTTTGTCGTTTTTATTTCGCTTCCGGTCATTCCGGCAATCTGCACCGTTAAGTGCATTGACGGTTGAAATTTTAAGGGTAAAATTTTCCGATTCTCAATAAGTATAGAGGGAGTTGCAAATTTTGTCACCACGCTCTTGTCAATTGAAAAAACCGAATAGGAGGTTGAGAGAGTCGCAAGACAGAAGTACGAAAATAACCTTACACAAACTTGTCCGTTAGAGTATTAACGGTGCAATTTGACGATGTGAACAAAAAGTTAGTGACTTTTTTTGCTTTTTCGAAAGCTAGTGACAAAAAATCGCCACTCCACGAGGTGCGGAAATTCGAACGGCCATAACTTTGCGTACCGGAAGGGTTTTGGGGCCCGGGACCAGGCTTTGGAACCGCGTGGAGGAGCTCTACGGCGTCCCAACCAGGGAACCCGGTTGGGACCCTCGGCGAGGCCAGATTCGATCGTTTTCGCCCCGTTTATCACTTTTCTTATTTCGCTACAAGTAGGCTATGCGCGGGGTAGCACACGGGTACGATCATACCAGCACTAATGCACCGGATCCCATCAGAACTCCGAAGTTAAGCGTGCTTGGGCGAGAGTAGTACTAAGATGGGTGACCCCTTGGGAAGTCCTCGTGTTGTACCCCCTTCCCCTTTTATTTTTATTTTTATCGTTCTTTTATTCATCGAGTGAATTATAAATTTCGTCATCAAGCTTTTTGCGAACTTCGGGTTTCGGTCACTAACTTCTCAAAACTAAAGAGACACCACTAACTTTGTCGTTTTTATTTCGCTTCCGGTCATTCCGGCAATCTGCACCGTTAAGTGCATTGACGGTTGAAATTTTAAGGGTAAAATTTTCCGATTCTCAATAAGTATAGAGGGAGTTGCAAATTTTGTCACCACGCTCTTGTCAATTGAAAAAACCGAATAGGAGGTTGAGAGAGTCGCAAGACAGAAGTACGAAAATAACCTTACACAATCTTGTCCGTTAGAGTATTAACGGTGCAATTTGACGATGTGAACAAAAAGTTAGTGACTTTTTTTACTTATTCGAAAGCTAGTGACAAAAAATCGCCACTCCACGAGGTGCGGAAATTCGAACAGCCATAACTTTGCGTACCGGAAGGGTTTTGGGGCCCGAGACCAGGTCCGGAACGGCGTGGAGGAGCTCTACGGCGTCCCAACCGGGAAACCCGGTTGGGGCCCTCGGCGAGGCAAGATTCGATCGTTTTCGCCCCGTTTATCACTTTTCTTATTTCGCTACAGGTAGGCTATGCGCGGGGTAGCTCACGGGTACGATCATAGCAGCACTAATGCACCGGATCCCATCAGAACTCCGAAGTTAAGCGTGCTTTGGCGAGAGTAGTACTAAGATGGTGACCCCTTGGGAAGTCCTCGTGTTGTACCCCCATCCCCTTTTATTTTTATTTTTATCGTTCTTTTATTCATCGAGTGAATTATAAATTTCGTCATCAAGCTTTTTGCGAACTTCGGGTTTCGGTCACTAACTTCTCAAAACTAAAGAGACACCACTAACTTTGTCGTTTTTATTTCGCTTCCGGTCATTCCGGCAATCTGCACCGTTAAGTGCATTGACGGTTGAAATTTTAAGGGTAAAATTTTCCGATTCTCAATAAGTATAGAGGGAGTTGCAAATTTTGTCACCACGCTCTTGTCAATTGAAAAAACCGAATAGGAGGTTGAGAGAGTCGCAAGACAGAAGTACGAAAATAACCTTACACAAACTTGTCCGTTAGAGTATTAACGGTGCAATTTGACGATGTGAACAAAAAGTTAGTGACTTTTTTTGCTTTTTCGAAAGCTAGTGACAAAAAATCGCCACTCCACGAGGTGCGGAAATTCGAACGGCCATAACTTTGCGTACCGGAAGGGTTTTGGGGCCCGGGACCAGGCTTTGGAACCGCGTGGAGGAGCTCTACGGCGTCCCAACCAGGGAACCCGGTTGGGACCCTCGGCGAGGCCAGATTCGATCGTTTTCGCCCCGTTTATCACTTTTCTTATTTCGCTACAAGTAGGCTATGCGCGGGGTAGCACACGGGTACGATCATACCAGCACTAATGCACCGGATCCCATCAGAACTCCGAAGTTAAGCGTGCTTGGGCGAGAGTAGTACTAAGATGGGTGACCCCTTGGGAAGTCCTCGTGTTGTACCCCCTTCCCCTTTTATTTTTATTTTTATCGTTCTTTTATTCATCGAGTGAATTATAAATTTCGTCATCAAGCTTTTTGCGAACTTCGGGTTTCGGTCACTAACTTCTCAAAACTAAAGAGACACCACTAACTTTGTCGTTTTTATTTCGCTTCCGGTCATTCCGGCAATCTGCACCGTTAAGTGCATTGACGGTTGAAATTTTAAGGGTAAAATTTTCCGATTCTCAATAAGTATAGAGGGAGTTGCAAATTTTGTCACCACGCTCTTGTCAATTGAAAAAACCGAATAGGAGGTTGAGAGAGTCGCAAGACAGAAGTACGAAAATAACCTTACACAATCTTGTCCGTTAGAGTATTAACGGTGCAATTTGACGATGTGAACAAAAAGTTAGTGACTTTTTTTACTTATTCGAAAGCTAGTGACAAAAAATCGCCACTCCACGAGGTGCGGAAATTCGAACAGCCATAACTTTGCGTACCGGAAGGGTTTTGGGGCCCGAGACCAGGTCCGGAACGGCGTGGAGGAGCTCTACGGCGTCCCAACCGGGAAACCCGGTTGGGGCCCTCGGCGAGGCAAGATTCGATCGTTTTCGCCCCGTTTATCACTTTTCTTATTTCGCTACAGGTAGGCTATGCGCGGGGTAGCTCACGGGTACGATCATAGCAGCACTAATGCACCGGATCCCATCAGAACTCCGAAGTTAAGCGTGCTTTGGCGAGAGTAGTACTAAGATGGTGACCCCTTGGGAAGTCCTCGTGTTGTACCCCCATCCCCTTTTATTTTTATTTTTATCGTTCTTTTATTCATCGAGTGAATTATAAATTTCGTCATCAAGCTTTTTGCGAACTTCGGGTTTCGGTCACTAACTTCTCAAAACTAAAGAGACACCACTAACTTTGTCGTTTTTATTTCGCTTCCGGTCATTCCGGCAATCTGCACCGTTAAGTGCATTGACGGTTGAAATTTTAAGGGTAAAATTTTCCGATTCTCAATAAGTATAGAGGGAGTTGCAAATTTTGTCACCACGCTCTTGTCAATTGAAAAAACCGAATAGGAGGTTGAGAGAGTCGCAAGACAGAAGTACGAAAATAACCTTACACAAACTTGTCCGTTAGAGTATTAACGGTGCAATTTGACGATGTGAACAAAAAGTTAGTGACTTTTTTTGCTTTTTCGAAAGCTAGTGACAAAAAATCGCCACTCCACGAGGTGCGGAAATTCGAACGGCCATAACTTTGCGTACCGGAAGGGTTTTGGGGCCCGGGACCAGGCTTTGGAACCGCGTGGAGGAGCTCTACGGCGTCCCAACCAGGGAACCCGGTTGGGACCCTCGGCGAGGCCAGATTCGATCGTTTTCGCCCCGTTTATCACTTTTCTTATTTCGCTACAAGTAGGCTATGCGCGGGGTAGCACACGGGTACGATCATACCAGCACTAATGCACCGGATCCCATCAGAACTCCGAAGTTAAGCGTGCTTGGGCGAGAGTAGTACTAAGATGGGTGACCCCTTGGGAAGTCCTCGTGTTGTACCCCCTTCCCCTTTTATTTTTATTTTTATCGTTCTTTTATTCATCGAGTGAATTATAAATTTCGTCATCAAGCTTTTTGCGAACTTCGGGTTTCGGTCACTAACTTCTCAAAACTAAAGAGACACCACTAACTTTGTCGTTTTTATTTCGCTTCCGGTCATTCCGGCAATCTGCACCGTTAAGTGCATTGACGGTTGAAATTTTAAGGGTAAAATTTTCCGATTCTCAATAAGTATAGAGGGAGTTGCAAATTTTGTCACCACGCTCTTGTCAATTGAAAAAACCGAATAGGAGGTTGAGAGAGTCGCAAGACAGAAGTACGAAAATAACCTTACACAATCTTGTCCGTTAGAGTATTAACGGTGCAATTTGACGATGTGAACAAAAAGTTAGTGACTTTTTTTACTTATTCGAAAGCTAGTGACAAAAAATCGCCACTCCACGAGGTGCGGAAATTCGAACAGCCATAACTTTGCGTACCGGAAGGGTTTTGGGGCCCGAGACCAGGTTCGGAACCGCGTGGAGGAGCTCTACGGCGTCCCAACCGGGAAACCCGGTTGGGGCCCTCGGCGAGGCAAGATTCGATCGTTTTCGCCCCGTTTATCACTTTTCTTATTTCGCTACAGGTAGGCTATGCGCGGGGTAGCTCACGGGTACGATCATAGCAGCACTAATGCACCGGATCCCATCAGAACTCCGAAGTTAAGCGTGCTTTGGCGAGAGTAGTACTAAGATGGTGACCCCTTGGGAAGTCCTCGTGTTGTACCCCCATCCCCTTTTATTTTTATTTTTATCGTTCTTTTATTCATCGAGTGAATTATAAATTTCGTCATCAAGCTTTTTGCGAACTTCGGGTTTCGGTCACTAACTTCTCAAAACTAAAGAGACACCACTAACTTTGTCGTTTTTATTTCGCTTCCGGTCATTCCGGCAATCTGCACCGTTAAGTGCATTGACGGTTGAAATTTTAAGGGTAAAATTTTCCGATTCTCAATAAGTATAGAGGGAGTTGCAAATTTTGTCACCACGCTCTTGTCAATTGAAAAAACCGAATAGGAGGTTGAGAGAGTCGCAAGAAAGAAGTACGAAAATAACCTTACACAATCTTGTCCGTTAGAGTATTAACGGTGCAATTTGACGATGTGAACAAAAAGTTAGTGACTTTTTTTACTTATTCGAAAGCTAGTGACAAAAAATCGCCACTCCACGAGGTGCGGAAATTCGAACAGCCATAACTTTGCGTACCGGAAGGGTTTTGGGGCCCGAGACCAGGTTCGGAACCGCGTGGAGGAGCTCTACGGCGTCCCAACCGGGAAACCCGGTTGGGGCCCTCGGCGAGGCAAGATTCGATCGTTTTCGCCCCGTTTATCACTTTTCTTATTTCGCTACAGGTAGGCTATGCGCGGGGTAGCTCACGGGTACGATCATAGCAGCACTAATGCACCGGATCCCATCAGAACTCCGAAGTTAAGCGTGCTTTGGCGAGAGTAGTACTAAGATGGTGACCCCTTGGGAAGTCCTCGTGTTGTACCCCCATCCCCTTTTATTTTTATTTTTATCGTTCTTTTATTCATCGAGTGAATTATAAATTTCGTCATCAAGCTTTTTGCGAACTTCGGGTTTCGGTCACTAACTTCTCAAAACTAAAGAGACACCACTAACTTTGTCGTTTTTATTTCGCTTCCGGTCATTCCGGCAATCTGCACCGTTAAGTGCATTGACGGTTGAAATTTTAAGGGTAAAATTTTCCGATTCTCAATAAGTATAGAGGGAGTTGCAAATTTTGTCACCACGCTCTTGTCAATTGAAAAAACCGAATAGGAGGTTGAGAGAGTCGCAAGACAGAAGTACGAAAATAACCTTACACAATCTTGTCCGTTAGAGTATTAACGGTGCAATTTGACGATGTGAACAAAAAGTTAGTGACTTTTTTTACTTATTCGAAAGCTAGTGACAAAAAATCGCCACTCCACGAGGTGCGGAAATTCGAACAGCCATAACTTTGCGTACCGGAAGGGTTTTGGGGCCCGAGACCAGGTTCGGAACCGCGTGGAGGAGCTCTACGGCGTCCCAACCGGGAAACCCGGTTGGGGCCCTCGGCGAGGCAAGATTCGATCGTTTTCGCCCCGTTTATCACTTTTCTTATTTCGCTACAGGTAGGCTATGCGCGGGGTAGCTCACGGGTACGATCATAGCAGCACTAATGCACCGGATCCCATCAGAACTCCGAAGTTAAGCGTGCTTTGGCGAGAGTAGTACTAAGATGGTGACCCCTTGGGAAGTCCTCGTGTTGTACCCCCATCCCATTTTATTTTTATTTTTATCGTTCTTTTATTCATCGAGTGAATTATAAATTTCGTCATCAAGCTTTTTGCGAACTTCGGGTTTCGGTCACTAACTTCTCAAAACTAAAGAGACACCACTAACTTTGTCGTTTTTATTTCGCTTCCGGTCATTCCGGCAATCTGCACCGTTAAGTGCATTGACGGTTGAAATTTTAAGGGTAAAATTTTCCGATTCTCAATAAGTATAGAGGGAGTTGCAAATTTTGTCACCACGCTCTTGTCAATTGAAAAAACCGAATAGGAGGTTGAGAGAGTCGCAAGACAGAAGTACGAAAATAACCTTACACAATCTTGTCCGTTAGAGTATTAACGGTGCAATTTGACGATGTGAACAAAAAGTTAGTGACTTTTTTTACTTATTCGAAAGCTAGTGACAAAAAATCGCCACTCCACGAGGTGCGGAAATTCGAACAGCCATAACTTTGCGTACCGGAAGGGTTTTGGGGCCCGAGACCAGGTTCGGAACCGCGTGGAGGAGCTCTACGGCGTCCCAACCGGGAAACCCGGTTGGGGCCCTCGGCGAGGCAAGATTCGATCGTTTTCGCCCCGTTTATCACTTTTCTTATTTCGCTACAGGTAGGCTATGCGCGGGGTAGCTCACGGGTACGATCATAGCAGCACTAATGCACCGGATCCCATCAGAACTCCGAAGTTAAGCGTGCTTTGGCGAGAGTAGTACTAAGATGGTGACCCCTTGGGAAGTCCTCGTGTTGTACCCCCATCCCCTTTTATTTTTATTTTTATCGTTCTTTTATTCATCGAGTGAATTATAAATTTCGTCATCAAGCTTTTTGCGAACTTCGGGTTTCGGTCACTAACTTCTCAAAACTAAAGAGACACCACTAACTTTGTCGTTTTTATTTCGCTTCCGGTCATTCCGGCAATCTGCACCGTTAAGTGCATTGACGGTTGAAATTTTAAGGGTAAAATTTTCCGATTCTCAATAAGTATAGAGGGAGTTGCAAATTTTGTCACCACGCTCTTGTCAATTGAAAAAACCGAATAGGAGGTTGAGAGAGTCGCAAGACAGAAGTACGAAAATAACCTTACACAATCTTGTCCGTTAGAGTATTAACGGTGCAATTTGACGATGTGAACAAAAAGTTAGTGACTTTTTTTACTTATTCGAAAGCTAGTGACAAAAAATCGCCACTCCACGAGGTGCGGAAATTCGAACAGCCATAACTTTGCGTACCGGAAGGGTTTTGGGGCCCGAGACCAGGTTCGGAACCGCGTGGAGGAGCTCTACGGTGTCCCAACCGGGAAACCCGGTTGGGGCCCTCGGCGAGGCAAGATTCGATCGTTTTCGCCCCGTTTATCACTTTTCTTATTTCGCTACAGGTAGGCTATGCGCGGGGTAGCTCACGGGTACGATCATAGCAGCACTAATGCACCGGATCCCATCAGAACTCCGAAGTTAAGCGTGCTTTGGCGAGAGTAGTACTAAGATGGTGACCCCTTGGGAAGTCCTCGTGTTGTACCCCCATCCCCTTTTATTTTTATTTTTATCGTTCTTTTATTCATCGAGTGAATTATAAATTTCGTCATCAAGCTTTTTGCGAACTTCGGGTTTCGGTCACTAACTTCTCAAAACTAAAGAGACACCACTAACTTTGTCGTTTTTATTTCGCTTCCGGTCATTCCGGCAATCTGCACCGTTAAGTGCATTGACGGTTGAAATTTTAAGGGTAAAATTTTCCGATTCTCAATAAGTATAGAGGGAGTTGCAAATTTTGTCACCACGCTCTTGTCAATTGAAAAAACCGAATAGGAGGTTGAGAGAGTCGCAAGACAGAAGTACGAAAATAACCTTACACAATCTTGTCCGTTAGAGTATTAACGGTGCAATTTGACGATGTGAACAAAAAGTTAGTGACTTTTTTTACTTATTCGAAAGCTAGTGACAAAAAATCGCCACTCCACGAGGTGCGGAAATTCGAACAGCCATAACTTTGCGTACCGGAAGGGTTTTGGGGCCCGAGACCAGGTTCGGAACCGCGTGGAGGAGCTCTACGGCGTCCCAACCGGGAAACCCGGTTGGGGCCCTCGGCGAGGCAAGATTCGATCGTTTTCGCCCCGTTTATCACTTTTCTTATTTCGCTACAGGTAGGCTATGCGCGGGGTAGCTCACGGGTACGATCATAGCAGCACTAATGCACCGGATCCCATCAGAACTCCGAAGTTAAGCGTGCTTTGGCGAGAGTAGTACTAAGATGGTGACCCCTTGGGAAGTCCTCGTGTTGTACCCCCATCCCCTTTTATTTTTATTTTTATCGTTCTTTTATTCATCGAGTGAATTATAAATTTCGTCATCAAGCTTTTTGCGAACTTCGGGTTTCGGTCACTAACTTCTCAAAACTAAAGAGACACCACTAACTTTGTCGTTTTTATTTCGCTTCCGGTCATTCCGGCAATCTGCACCGTTAAGTGCATTGACGGTTGAAATTTTAAGGGTAAAATTTTCCGATTCTCAATAAGTATAGAGGGAGTTGCAAATTTTGTCACCACGCTCTTGTCAATTGAAAAAACCGAATAGGAGGTTGAGAGAGTCGCAAGACAGAAGTACGAAAATAACCTTACACAATCTTGTCCGTTAGAGTATTAACGGTGCAATTTGACGATGTGAACAAAAAGTTAGTGACTTTTTTTACTTATTCGAAAGCTAGTGACAAAAAATCGCCACTCCACGAGGTGCGGAAATTCGAACAGCCATAACTTTGCGTACCGGAAGGGTTTTGGGGCCCGAGACCAGGTTCGGAACCGCGTGGAGGAGCTCTACGGCGTCCCAACCGGGAAACCCGGTTGGGGCCCTCGGCGAGGCAAGATTCGATCGTTTTTGCCCCGTTTATCACTTTTCTTATTTCGCTACAGGTAGGCTATGCGCGGGGTAGCTCACGGGTACGATCATAGCAGCACTAATGCACCGGATCCCATCAGAACTCCGAAGTTAAGCGTGCTTTGGCGAGAGTAGTACTAAGATGGTGACCCCTTGGGAAGTCCTCGTGTTGTACCCCCATCCCCTTTTATTTTTATTTTTATCGTTCTTTTATTCATCGAGTGAATTATAAATTTCGTCATCAAGCTTTTTGCGAACTTCGGGTTTCGGTCACTAACTTCTCAAAACTAAAGAGACACCACTAACTTTGTCGTTTTTATTTCGCTTCCGGTCATTCCGGCAATCTGCACCGTTAAGTGCATTGACGGTTGAAATTTTAAGGGTAAAATTTTCCGATTCTCAATAAGTATAGAGGGAGTTGCAAATTTTGTCACCACGCTCTTGTCAATTGAAAAAACCGAATAGGAGGTTGAGAGAGTCGCAAGACAGAAGTACGAAAATAACCTTACACAAACTTGTCCGTTAGAGTATTAACGGTGCAATTTGACGATGTGAACAAAAAGTTAGTGACTTTTTTTGCTTTTTCGAAAGCTAGTGACAAAAAATCGCCACTCCACGAGGTGCGGAAATTCGAACGGCCATAACTTTGCGTACCGGAAGGGTTTTGGGGCCCGGGACCAGGCTTTGGAACCGCGTGGAGGAGCTCTACGGCGTCCCAACCAGGGAACCCGGTTGGGACCCTCGGCGAGGCCAGATTCGATCGTTTTCGCCCCGTTTATCACTTTTCTTATTTCGCTACAAGTAGGCTATGCGCGGGGTAGCACACGGGTACGATCATACCAGCACTAATGCACCGGATCCCATCAGAACTCCGAAGTTAAGCGTGCTTGGGCGAGAGTAGTACTAAGATGGGTGACCCCTTGGGAAGTCCTCGTGTTGTACCCCCTTCCCCTTTTATTTTTATTTTTATCGTTCTTTTATTCATCGAGTGAATTATAAATTTCGTCATCAAGCTTTTTGCGAACTTCGGGTTTCGGTCACTAACTTCTCAAAACTAAAGAGACACCACTAACTTTGTCGTTTTTATTTCGCTTCCGGTCATTCCGGCAATCTGCACCGTTAAGTACATTGACGGTTGAAATTTTAAGGGTAAAATTTTCCGATTCTCAATAAGTATAGAGGGAGTTGCAAATTTTGTCACCACGCTCTTGTCAATTGAAAAAACCGAATAGGAGGTTGAGAGAGTCGCAAGACAGAAGTACGAAAATAACCTTACACAATCTTGTCCGTTAGAGTATTAACGGTGCAATTTGACGATGTGAACAAAAAGTTAGTGACTTTTTTTACTTATTCGAAAGCTAGTGACAAAAAATCGCCACTCCACGAGGTGCGGAAATTCGAACAGCCATAACTTTGCGTACCGGAAGGGTTTTGGGGCCCGAGACCAGGTTCGGAACCGCGTGGAGGAGCTCTTCGGCGTCCCAACCGGGAAACCCGGTTGGGGCCCTCGGCGAGGCAAGATTCGATCGTTTTCGCCCCGTTTATCACTTTTCTTATTTCGCTACAGGTAGGCTATGCGCGGGGTAGCTCACGGGTACGATCATAGCAGCACTAATGCACCGGATCCCATCAGAACTCCGAAGTTAAGCGTGCTTTGGCGAGAGTAGTACTAAGATGGTGACCCCTTGGGAAGTCCTCGTGTTGTACCCCCATCCCCTTTTATTTTTATTTTTATCGTTCTTTTATTCATCGAGTGAATTATAAATTTCGTCATCAAGCTTTTTGCGAACTTCGGGTTTCGGTCACTAACTTCTCAAAACTAAAGAGACACCACTAACTTTGTCGTTTTTATTTCGCTTCCGGTCATTCCGGCAATCTGCACCGTTAAGTGCATTGACGGTTGAAATTTTAAGGGTAAAATTTTCCGATTCTCAATAAGTATAGAGGGAGTTGCAAATTTTGTCACCACGCTCTTGTCAATTGAAAAAACCGAATAGGAGGTTGAGAGAGTCGCAAGACAGAAGTACGAAAATAACCTTACACAAACTTGTCCGTTAGAGTATTAACGGTGCAATTTGACGATGTGAACAAAAAGTTAGTGACTTTTTTTACTTATTCGAAAGCTAGTGACAAAAAATCGCCACTCCACGAGGTGCGGAAATTCGAACGGCCATAACTTTGCGTACCGGAAGGGTTTTGGGGCCCGAGACCAGGTCCGGAACCGCGTGGAGGAGCTCTACGGCGTCCCAACCGGGAAACCCGGTTGGGGCCCTCGGCGAGGCAAGATTCGATCGTTTTCGCCCCGTTTATCACTTTTCTTATTTCGCTACAGGTAGGCTATGCGCGGGGTAGCTCACGGGTACGATCATAGCAGCACTAATGCACCGGATCCCATCAGAACTCCGAAGTTAAGCGTGCTTTGGCGAGAGTAGTACTAAGATGGTGACCCCTTGGGAAGTCCTCGTGTTGTACCCCCATCCCCTTTTATTTTTATTTTTATCGTTCTTTTATTCATCGAGTGAATTATAAATTTCGTCATCAAGCTTTTTGCGAACTTCGGGTTTCGGTCACTAACTTCTCAAAACTAAAGAGACACCACTAACTTTGTCGTTTTTATTTCGCTTCCGGTCATTCCGGCAATCTGCACCGTTAAGTGCATTGACGGTTGAAATTTTAAGGGTAAAATTTTCCGATTCTCAATAAGTATAGAGGGAGTTGCAAATTTTGTCACCACGCTCTTGTCAATTGAAAAAACCGAATAGGAGGTTGAGAGAGTCGCAAGACAGAAGTACGAAAATAACCTTACACAATCTTGTCCGTTAGAGTATTAACGGTGCAATTTGACGATGTGAACAAAAAGTTAGTGACTTTTTTTACTTATTCGAAAGCTAGTGACAAAAAATCGCCACTCCACGAGGTGCGGAAATTCGAACAGCCATAACTTTGCGTACCGGAAGGGTTTTGGGGCCCGAGACCAGGTTCGGAACCGCGTGGAGGAGCTCTACGGCGTCCCAACCGGGAAACCCGGTTGGGGCCCTCGGCGAGGCAAGATTCGATCGTTTTCGCCCCGTTTATCACTTTTCTTATTTCGCTACAGGTAGGCTATGCGCGGGGTAGCTCACGGGTACGATCATAGCAGCACTAATGCACCGGATCCCATCAGAACTCCGAAGTTAAGCGTGCTTTGGCGAGAGTAGTACTAAGATGGTGACCCCTTGGGAAGTCCTCGTGTTGTACCCCCATCCCCTTTTATTTTTATTTTTATCGTTCTTTTATTCATCGAGTGAATTATAAATTTCGTCATCAAGCTTTTTGCGAACTTCGGGTTTCGGTCACTAACTTCTCAAAACTAAAGAGACACCACTAACTTTGTCGTTTTTATTTCGCTTCCGGTCATTCCGGCAATCTGCACCGTTAAGTGCATTGACGGTTGAAATTTTAAGGGTAAAATTTTCCGATTCTCAATAAGTATAGAGGGAGTTGCAAATTTTGTCACCACGCTCTTGTCAATTGAAAAAACCGAATAGGAGGTTGAGAGAGTCGCAAGACAGAAGTACGAAAATAACCTTACACAATCTTGTCCGTTAGAGTATTAACGGTGCAATTTGACGATGTGAACAAAAAGTTAGTGACTTTTTTTACTTATTCGAAAGCTAGTGACAAAAAATCGCCACTCCACGAGGTGCGGAAATTCGAACAGCCATAACTTTGCGTACCGGAAGGGTTTTGGGGCCCGAGACCAGGTCCGGAACCGCGTGGAGGAGCTCTACGGCGTCCCAACCGGGAAACCCGGTTGGGGCCCTCGGCGAGGCAAGATTCGATCGTTTTCGCCCCGTTTATCACTTTTCTTATTTCGCTACAGGTAGGCTATGCGCGGGGTAGCTCACGGGTACGATCATAGCAGCACTAATGCACCGGATCCCATCAGAACTCCGAAGTTAAGCGTGCTTTGGCGAGAGTAGTACTAAGATGGTGACCCCTTGGGAAGTCCTCGTGTTGTACCCCCATCCCCTTTTATTTTTATTTTTATCGTTCTTTTATTCATCGAGTGAATTATAAATTTCGTCATCAAGCTTTTTGCGAACTTCGGGTTTCGGTCACTAACTTCTCAAAACTAAAGAGACACCACTAACTTTGTCGTTTTTATTTCGCTTCCGGTCATTCCGGCAATCTGCACCGTTAAGTGCATTGACGGTTGAAATTTTAAGGGTAAAATTTTCCGATTCTCAATAAGTATAGAGGGAGTTGCAAATTTTGTCACCACGCTCTTGTCAATTGAAAAAACCGAATAGGAGGTTGAGAGAGTCGCAAGACAGAAGTACGAAAATAACCTTACACAATCTTGTCCGTTAGAGTATTAACGGTGCAATTTGACGATGTGAACAAAAAGTTAGTGACTTTTTTTACTTATTCGAAAGCTAGTGACAAAAAATCGCCACTCCACGAGGTGCGGAAATTCGAACAGCCATAACTTTGCGTACCGGAAGGGTTTTGGGGCCCGAGACCAGGTTCGGAACCGCGTGGAGGAGCTCTACGGCGTCCCAACCGGGAAACCCGGTTGGGGCCCTCGGCGAGGCAAGATTCGATCGTTTTCGCCCCGTTTATCACTTTTCTTATTTCGCTACAGGTAGGCTATGCGCGGGGTAGCTCACGGGTACGATCATAGCAGCACTAATGCACCGGATCCCATCAGAACTCCGAAGTTAAGCGTGCTTTGGCGAGAGTAGTACTAAGATGGTGACCCCTTGGGAAGTCCTCGTGTTGTACCCCCATCCCCTTTTATTTTTATTTTTATCGTTCTTTTATTCATCGAGTGAATTATAAATTTCGTCATCAAGCTTTTTGCGAACTTCGGGTTTCGGTCACTAACTTCTCAAAACTAAAGAGACACCACTAACTTTGTCGTTTTTATTTCGCTTCCGGTCATTCCGGCAATCTGCACCGTTAAGTGCATTGACGGTTGAAATTTTAAGGGTAAAATTTTCCGATTCTCAATAAGTATAGAGGGAGTTGCAAATTTTGTCACCACGCTCTTGTCAATTGAAAAAACCGAATAGGAGGTTGAGAGAGTCGCAAGACAGAAGTACGAAAATAACCTTACACAATCTTGTCCGTTAGAGTATTAACGGTGCAATTTGACGATGTGAACAAAAAGTTAGTGACTTTTTTTACTTATTCGAAAGCTAGTGACAAAAAATCGCCACTCCACGAGGTGCGGAAATTCGAACAGCCATAACTTTGCGTACCGGAAGGGTTTTGGGGCCCGAGACCAGGTTCGGAACCGCGTGGAGGAGCTCTACGGCGTCCCAACCGGGAAACCCGGTTGGGGCCCTCGGCGAGGCAAGATTCGATCGTTTTCGCCCCGTTTATCACTTTTCTTATTTCGCTACAGGTAGGCTATGCGCGGGGTAGCTCACGGGTACGATCATAGCAGCACTAATGCACCGGATCCCATCAGAACTCCGAAGTTAAGCGTGCTTTGGCGAGAGTAGTACTAAGATGGTGACCCCTTGGGAAGTCCTCGTGTTGTACCCCCATCCCCTTTTATTTTTATTTTTATCGTTCTTTTATTCATCGAGTGAATTATAAATTTCGTCATCAAGCTTTTTGCGAACTTCGGGTTTCGGTCACTAACTTCTCAAAACTAAAGAGACACCACTAACTTTGTCGTTTTTATTTCGCTTCCGGTCATTCCGGCAATCTGCACCGTTAAGTGCATTGACGGTTGAAATTTTAAGGGTAAAATTTTCCGATTCTCAATAAGTATAGAGGGAGTTGCAAATTTTGTCACCACGCTCTTGTCAATTGAAAAAACCGAATAGGAGGTTGAGAGAGTCGCAAGACAGAAGTACGAAAATAACCTTACACAAACTTGTCCGTTAGAGTATTAACGGTGCAATTTGACGATGTGAACAAAAAGTTAGTGACTTTTTTTGCTTTTTCGAAAGCTAGTGACAAAAAATCGCCACTCCACGAGGTGCGGAAATTCGAACGGCCATAACTTTGCGTACCGGAAGGGTTTTGGGGCCCGGGACCAGGCTTTGGAACCGCGTGGAGGAGCTCTACGGCGTCCCAACCGGGAACCCGGTTGGGGCCCTCGGCGAGGCCAGATTCGATCGTTTTCGCCCCGTTTATCACTTTTCTTATTTCGCTACAAGTAGGCTATGCGCGGGGTAGCACACGGGTACGATCATACCAGCACTAATGCACCGGATCCCATCAGAACTCCGAAGTTAAGCGTGCTTGGGCGAGAGTAGTACTAAGATGGGTGACCCCTTGGGAAGTCCTCGTGTTGTACCCCCTTCCCCTTTTATTTTTATTTTTATCGTTCTTTTATTCATCGAGTGAATTATAAATTTCGTCATCAAGCTTTTTGCGAACTTCGGGTTTCGGTCACTAACTTCTCAAAACTAAAGAGACACCACTAACTTTGTCGTTTTTATTTCGCTTCCGGTCATTCCGGCAATCTGCACCGTTAAGTGCATTGACGGTTGAAATTTTAAGGGTAAAATTTTCCGATTCTCAATAAGTATAGAGGGAGTTGCAAATTTTGTCACCACGCTCTTGTCAATTGAAAAAACCGAATAGGAGGTTGAGAGAGTCGCAAGACAGAAGTACAAAAATAACCTTACACAATCTTGTCCGTTAGAGTATTAACGGTGCAATTTGACGATGTGAACAAAAAGTTAGTGACTTTTTTTACTTATTCGAAAGCTAGTGACAAAAAATCGCCACTCCACGAGGTGCGGAAATTCGAACAGCCATAACTTTGCGTACCGGAAGGGTTTTGGGGCCCGAGACCAGGTCCGGAACCGCGTGGAGGAGCTCTACGGCGTCCCAACCGGGAAACCCGGTTGGGGCCCTCGGCGAGGCAAGATTCGATCGTTTTCGCCCCGTTTATCACTTTTCTTATTTCGCTACAGGTAGGCTATGCGCGGGGTAGCTCACGGGTACGATCATAGCAGCACTAATGCACCGGATCCCATCAGAACTCCGAAGTTAAGCGTGCTTTGGCGAGAGTAGTACTAAGATGGTGACCCCTTGGGAAGTCCTCGTGTTGTACCCCCATCCCCTTTTATTTTTATTTTTATCGTTCTTTTATTCATCGAGTGAATTATAAATTTCGTCATCAAGCTTTTTGCGAACTTCGGGTTTCGGTCACTAACTTCTCAAAACTAAAGAGACACCACTAACTTTGTCGTTTTTATTTCGCTTCCGGTCATTCCGGCAATCTGCACCGTTAAGTGCATTGACGGTTGAAATTTTAAGGGTAAAATTTTCCGATTCTCAATAAGTATAGAGGGAGTTGCAAATTTTGTCACCACGCTCTTGTCAATTGAAAAAACCGAATAGGAGGTTGAGAGAGTCGCAAGACAGAAGTACAAAAATAACCTTACACAATCTTGTCCGTTAGAGTATTAACGGTGCAATTTGACGATGTGAACAAAAAGTTAGTGACTTTTTTTACTTATTCGAAAGCTAGTGACAAAAAATCGCCACTCCACGAGGTGCGGAAATTCGAACAGCCATAACTTTGCGTACCGGAAGGGTTTTGGGGCCCGAGACCAGGTCCGGAACCGCGTGGAGGAGCTCTACGGCGTCCCAACCGGGAAACCCGGTTGGGGCCCTCGGCGAGGCAAGATTCGATCGTTTTCGCCCCGTTTATCACTTTTCTTATTTCGCTACAGGTAGGCTATGCGCGGGGTAGCTCACGGGTACGATCATAGCAGCACTAATGCACCGGATCCCATCAGAACTCCGAAGTTAAGCGTGCTTTGGCGAGAGTAGTACTAAGATGGTGACCCCTTGGGAAGTCCTCGTGTTGTACCCCCATCCCCTTTTATTTTTATTTTTATCGTTCTTTTATTCATCGAGTGAATTATAAATTTCGTCATCAAGCTTTTTGCGAACTTCGGGTTTCGGTCACTAACTTCTCAAAACTAAAGAGACACCACTAACTTTGTCGTTTTTATTTCGCTTCCGGTCATTCCGGCAATCTGCACCGTTAAGTGCATTGACGGTTGAAATTTTAAGGGTAAAATTTTCCGATTCTCAATAAGTATAGAGGGAGTTGCAAATTTTGTCACCACGCTCTTGTCAATTGAAAAAACCGAATAGGAGGTTGAGAGAGTCGCAAGACAGAAGTACGAAAATAACCTTACACAATCTTGTCCGTTAGAGTATTAACGGTGCAATTTGACGATGTGAACAAAAAGTTAGTGACGTTTTTTACTTATTCGAAAGCTAGTGACAAAAAATCGCCACTCCACGAGGTGCGGAAATTCGAACAGCCATAACTTTGCGTACCGGAAGGGTTTTGGGGCCCGAGACCAGGTTCGGAACCGCGTGGAGGAGCTCTACGGCGTCCCAACCGGGAAACCCGGTTGGGGCCCTCGGCGAGGCAAGATTCGATCGTTTTCGCCCCGTTTATCACTTTTCTTATTTCGCTACAGGTAGGCTATGCGCGGGGTAGCTCACGGGTACGATCATAGCAGCACTAATGCACCGGATCCCATCAGAACTCCGAAGTTAAGCGTGCTTTGGCGAGAGTAGTACTAAGATGGTGACCCCTTGGGAAGTCCTCGTGTTGTACCCCCATCCCCTTTTATTTTTATTTTTATCATTCTTTTATTCATCGAGTGAATTATAAATTTCGTCATCAAGCTTTTTGCGAACTTCGGGTTTCGGTCACTAACTTCTCAAAACTAAAGAGACACCACTAACTTTGTCGTTTTTATTTCGCTTCCGGTCATTCCGGCAATCTGCACCGTTAAGTGCATTGACGGTTGAAATTTTAAGGGTAAAATTTTCCGATTCTCAATAAGTATAGAGGGAGTTGCAAATTTTGTCACCACGCTCTTGTCAATTGAAAAAACCGAATAGGAGGTTGAGAGAGTCGCAAGACAGAAGTACGAAAATAACCTTACACAAACTTGTCCGTTAGAGTATTAACGGTGCAATTTGACGATGTGAACAAAAAGTTAGTGACTTTTTTTGCTTTTTCGAAAGCTAGTGACAAAAAATCGCCACTCCACGAGGTGCGGAAATTCGAACGGCCATAACTTTGCGTACCGGAAGGGTTTTGGGGCCCGGGACCAGGCTTTGGAACCGCGTGGAGGAGCTCTACGGCGTCCCAACCAGGGAACCCGGTTGGGGCCCTCGGCGAGGCCAGATTCGATCGTTTTCGCCCCGTTTATCACTTTTCTTATTTCGCTACAAGTAGGCTATGCGCGGGGTAGCACACGGGTACGATCATACCAGCACTAATGCACCGGATCCCATCAGAACTCCGAAGTTAAGCGTGCTTGGGCGAGAGTAGTACTAAGATGGGTGACCCCTTGGGAAGTCCTCGTGTTGTACCCCCTTCCCCTTTTATTTTTATTTTTATCGTTCTTTTATTCATCGAGTGAATTATAAATTTCGTCATCAAGCTTTTTGCGAACTTCGGGTTTCGGTCACTAACTTCTCAAAACTAAAGAGACACCACTAACTTTGTCGTTTTTATTTCGCTTCCGGTCATTCCGGCAATCTGCACCGTTAAGTGCATTGACGGTTGAAATTTTAAGGGTAAAATTTTCCGATTCTCAATAAGTATAGAGGGAGTTGCAAATTTTGTCACCACGCTCTTGTCAATTGAAAAAACCGAATAGGAGGTTGAGAGAGTCGCAAGACAGAAGTACAAAAATAACCTTACACAATCTTGTCCGTTAGAGTATTAACGGTGCAATTTGACGATGTGAACAAAAAGTTAGTGACTTTTTTTACTTATTCGAAAGCTAGTGACAAAAAATCGCCACTCCACGAGGTGCGGAAATTCGAACAGCCATAACTTTGCGTACCGGAAGGGTTTTGGGGCCCGAGACCAGGTCCGGAACCGCGTGGAGGAGCTCTACGGCGTCCCAACCGGGAAACCCGGTTGGGGCCCTCGGCGAGGCAAGATTCGATCGTTTTCGCCCCGTTTATCACTTTTCTTATTTCGCTACAGGTAGGCTATGCGCGGGGTAGCTCACGGGTACGATCATAGCAGCACTAATGCACCGGATCCCATCAGAACTCCGAAGTTAAGCGTGCTTTGGCGAGAGTAGTACTAAGATGGTGACCCCTTGGGAAGTCCTCGTGTTGTACCCCCATCCCCTTTTATTTTTATTTTTATCGTTCTTTTATTCATCGAGTGAATTATAAATTTCGTCATCAAGCTTTTTGCGAACTTCGGGTTTCGGTCACTAACTTCTCAAAACTAAAGAGACACCACTAACTTTGTCGTTTTTATTTCGCTTCCGGTCATTCCGGCAATCTGCACCGTTAAGTGCATTGACGGTTGAAATTTTAAGGGTAAAATTTTCCGATTCTCAATAAGTATAGAGGGAGTTGCAAATTTTGTCACCACGCTCTTGTCAATTGAAAAAACCGAATAGGAGGTTGAGAGAGTCGCAAGACAGAAGTACAAAAATAACCTTACACAATCTTGTCCGTTAGAGTATTAACGGTGCAATTTGACGATGTGAACAAAAAGTTAGTGACTTTTTTTACTTATTCGAAAGCTAGTGACAAAAAATCGCCACTCCACGAGGTGCGGAAATTCGAACAGCCATAACTTTGCGTACCGGAAGGGTTTTGGGGCCCGAGACCAGGTCCGGAACCGCGTGGAGGAGCTCTACGGCGTCCCAACCGGGAAACCCGGTTGGGGCCCTCGGCGAGGCAAGATTCGATCGTTTTCGCCCCGTTTATCACTTTTCTTATTTCGCTACAGGTAGGCTATGCGCGGGGTAGCTCACGGGTACGATCATAGCAGCACTAATGCACCGGATCCCATCAGAACTCCGAAGTTAAGCGTGCTTTGGCGAGAGTAGTACTAAGATGGTGACCCCTTGGGAAGTCCTCGTGTTGTACCCCCATCCCCTTTTATTTTTATTTTTATCGTTCTTTTATTCATCGAGTGAATTATAAATTTCGTCATCAAGCTTTTTGCGAACTTCGGGTTTCGGTCACTAACTTCTCAAAACTAAAGAGACACCACTAACTTTGTCGTTTTTATTTCGCTTCCGGTCATTCCGGCAATCTGCACCGTTAAGTGCATTGACGGTTGAAATTTTAAGGGTAAAATTTTCCGATTCTCAATAAGTATAGAGGGAGTTGCAAATTTTGTCACCACGCTCTTGTCAATTGAAAAAACCGAATAGGAGGTTGAGAGAGTCGCAAGACAGAAGTACGAAAATAACCTTACACAATCTTGTCCGTTAGAGTATTAACGGTGCAATTTGACGATGTGAACAAAAAGTTAGTGACGTTTTTTACTTATTCGAAAGCTAGTGACAAAAAATCGCCACTCCACGAGGTGCGGAAATTCGAACAGCCATAACTTTGCGTACCGGAAGGGTTTTGGGGCCCGAGACCAGGTTCGGAACCGCGTGGAGGAGCTCTACGGCGTCCCAACCGGGAAACCCGGTTGGGGCCCTCGGCGAGGCAAGATTCGATCGTTTTCGCCCCGTTTATCACTTTTCTTATTTCGCTACAGGTAGGCTATGCGCGGGGTAGCTCACGGGTACGATCATAGCAGCACTAATGCACCGGATCCCATCAGAACTCCGAAGTTAAGCGTGCTTTGGCGAGAGTAGTACTAAGATGGTGACCCCTTGGGAAGTCCTCGTGTTGTACCCCCATCCCCTTTTATTTTTATTTTTATCATTCTTTTATTCATCGAGTGAATTATAAATTTCGTCATCAAGCTTTTTGCGAACTTCGGGTTTCGGTCACTAACTTCTCAAAACTAAAGAGACACCACTAACTTTGTCGTTTTTATTTCGCTTCCGGTCATTCCGGCAATCTGCACCGTTAAGTGCATTGACGGTTGAAATTTTAAGGGTAAAATTTTCCGATTCTCAATAAGTATAGAGGGAGTTGCAAATTTTGTCACCACGCTCTTGTCAATTGAAAAAACCGAATAGGAGGTTGAGAGAGTCGCAAGACAGAAGTACGAAAATAACCTTACACAAACTTGTCCGTTAGAGTATTAACGGTGCAATTTGACGATGTGAACAAAAAGTTAGTGACTTTTTTTGCTTTTTCGAAAGCTAGTGACAAAAAATCGCCACTCCACGAGGTGCGGAAATTCGAACGGCCATAACTTTGCGTACCGGAAGGGTTTTGGGGCCCGGGACCAGGCTTTGGAACCGCGTGGAGGAGCTCTACGGCGTCCCAACCAGGGAACCCGGTTGGGGCCCTCGGCGAGGCCAGATTCGATCGTTTTCGCCCCGTTTATCACTTTTCTTATTTCGCTACAAGTAGGCTATGCGCGGGGTAGCACACGGGTACGATCATACCAGCACTAATGCACCGGATCCCATCAGAACTCCGAAGTTAAGCGTGCTTGGGCGAGAGTAGTACTAAGATGGGTGACCCCTTGGGAAGTCCTCGTGTTGTACCCCCTTCCCCTTTTATTTTTATTTTTATCGTTCTTTTATTCATCGAGTGAATTATAAATTTCGTCATCAAGCTTTTTGCGAACTTCGGGTTTCGGTCACTAACTTCTCAAAACTAAAGAGACACCACTAACTTTGTCGTTTTTATTTCGCTTCCGGTCATTCCGGCAATCTGCACCGTTAAGTGCATTGACGGTTGAAATTTTAAGGGTAAAATTTTCCGATTCTCAATAAGTATAGAGGGAGTTGCAAATTTTGTCACCACGCTCTTGTCAATTGAAAAAACCGAATAGGAGGTTGAGAGAATCGCAAGACAGAAGTACGAAAATAACCTTACACAATCTTGTCCGTTAGAGTATTAACGGTGCAATTTGACGATGTGAACAAAAAGTTAGTGACTTTTTTTACTTATTCGAAAGCTAGTGACAAAAAATCGCCACTCCACGAGGTGCGGAAATTCGAACAGCCATAACTTTGCGTACCGGAAGGGTTTTGGGGCCCGAGACCAGGTCCGGAACCGCGTGGAGGAGCTCTACGGCGTCCCAACCGGGAAACCCGGTTGGGGCCCTCGGCGAGGCAAGATTCGATCGTTTTCGCCCCGTTTATCACTTTTCTTATTTCGCTACAGGTAGGCTATGCGCGGGGTAGCTCACGGGTACGATCATAGCAGCACTAATGCACCGGATCCCATCAGAACTCCGAAGTTAAGCGTGCTTTGGCGAGAGTAGTACTAAGATGGTGACCCCTTGGGAAGTCCTCGTGTTGTACCCCCATCCCCTTTTATTTTTATTTTTATCGTTCTTTTATTCATCGAGTGAATTATAAATTTCGTCATCAAGCTTTTTGCGAACTTCGGGTTTCGGTCACTAACTTCTCAAAACTAAAGAGACACCACTAACTTTGTCGTTTTTATTTCGCTTCCGGTCATTCCGGCAATCTGCACCGTTAAGTGCATTGACGGTTGAAATTTTAAGGGTAAAATTTTCCGATTCTCAATAAGTATAGAGGGAGTTGCAAATTTTGTCACCACGCTCTTGTCAATTGAAAAAACCGAATAGGAGGTTGAGAGAGTCGCAAGACAGAAGTACGAAAATAACCTTACACAATCTTGTCCGTTAGAGTATTAACGGTGCAATTTGACGATGTGAACAAAAAGTTAGTGACTTTTTTTACTTATTCGAAAGCTAGTGACAAAAAATCGCCACTCCACGAGGTGCGGAAATTCGAACAGCCATAACTTTGCGTACCGGAAGGGTTTTGGGGCCCGAGACCAGGTTCGGAACCGCGTGGAGGAGCTCTACGGCGTCCCAACCGGGAAACCCGGTTGGGGCCCTCGGCGAGGCAAGATTCGATCATTTTCGCCCCGTTTATCACTTTTCTTATTTCGCTACAGGTAGGCTATGCGCGGGGTAGCTCACGGGTACGATCATAGCAGCACTAATGCACCGGATCCCATCAGAACTCCGAAGTTAAGCGTGCTTTGGCGAGAGTAGTACTAAGATGGTGACCCCTTGGGAAGTCCTCGTGTTGTACCCCCATCCCCTTTTATTTTTATTTTTATCGTTCTTTTATTCATCGAGTGAATTATAAATTTCGTCATCAAGCTTTTTGCGAACTTCGGGTTTCGGTCACTAACTTCTCAAAACTAAAGAGATACCACTAACTTTGTCGTTTTTATTTCGCTTCCGGTCATTCCGGCAATCTGCACCGTTAAGTGCATTGACGGTTGAAATTTTAAGGGTAAAATTTTCCGATTCTCAATAAGTATAGAGGGAGTTGCAAATTTTGTCACCACGCTCTTGTCAATTGAAAAAACCGAATAGGAGGTTGAGAGAGTCGCAAGACAGAAGTACGAAAATAACCTTACACAATCTTGTCCGTTAGAGTATTAACGGTGCAATTTGACGATGTGAACAAAAAGTTAGTGACTTTTTTTACTTATTCGAAAGCTAGTGACAAAAAATCGCCACTCCACGAGGTGCGGAAATTCGAACAGCCATAACTTTGCGTACCGGAAGGGTTTTGGGGCCCGAGACCAGGTTCGGAACCGCGTGGAGGAGCTCTACGGCGTCCCAACCGGGAAACCCGGTTGGGGCCCTCGGCGAGGCAAGATTCGATCGTTTTCGCCCCGTTTATCACTTTTCTTATTTCGCTACAGGTAGGCTATGCGCGGGGTAGCTCACGGGTACGATCATAGCAGCACTAATGCACCGGATCCCATCAGAACTCCGAAGTTAAGCGTGCTTTGGCGAGAGTAGTACTAAGATGGTGACCCCTTGGGAAGTCCTCGTGTTGTACCCCCATCCCCTTTTATTTTTATTTTTATCATTCTTTTATTCATCGAGTGAATTATAAATTTCGTCATCAAGCTTTTTGCGAACTTCGGGTTTCGGTCACTAACTTCTCAAAACTAAAGAGACACCACTAACTTTGTCGTTTTTATTTCGCTTCCGGTCATTCCGGCAATCTGCACCGTTAAGTGCATTGACGGTTGAAATTTTAAGGGTAAAATTTTCCGATTCTCAATAAGTATAGAGGGAGTTGCAAATTTTGTCACCACGCTCTTGTCAATTGAAAAAACCGAATAGGAGGTTGAGAGAGTCGCAAGACAGAAGTACGAAAATAACCTTACACAAACTTGTCCGTTAGAGTATTAACGGTGCAATTTGACGATGTGAACAAAAAGTTAGTGACTTTTTTTGCTTTTTCGAAAGCTAGTGACAAAAAATCGCCACTCCACGAGGTGCGGAAATTCGAACGGCCATAACTTTGCGTACCGGAAGGGTTTTGGGGCCCGGGACCAGGCTTTGGAACCGCGTGGAGGAGCTCTACGGCGTCCCAACCTGGGAACCCGGTTGGGGTCCTCGGCGAGGCAAGATTCGATCATTTTCGCCCCGTTTATCACTTTTCTTATTTCGCTACAGGTAGGCTATGCGCGGGGTAGCTCACGGGTACGATCATAGCAGCACTAATGCACCGGATCCCATCAGAACTCCGAAGTTAAGCGTGCTTTGGCGAGAGTAGTACTAAGATGGTGACCCCTTGGGAAGTCCTCGTGTTGTACCCCCATCCCCTTTTATTTTTATTTTTATCGTTCTTTTATTCATCGAGTGAATTATAAATTTCGTCATCAAGCTTTTTGCGAACTTCGGGTTTCGGTCACTAACTTCTCAAAACTAAAGAGATACCACTAACTTTGTCGTTTTTATTTCGCTTCCGGTCATTCCGGCAATCTGCACCGTTAAGTGCATTGACGGTTGAAATTTTAAGGGTAAAATTTTCCGATTCTCAATAAGTATAGAGGGAGTTGCAAATTTTGTCACCACGCTCTTGTCAATTGAAAAAACCGAATAGGAGGTTGAGAGAGTCGCAAGACAGAAGTACGAAAATAACCTTACACAATCTTGTCCGTTAGAGTATTAACGGTGCAATTTGACGATGTGAACAAAAAGTTAGTGACTTTTTTTACTTATTCGAAAGCTAGTGACAAAAAATCGCCACTCCACGAGGTGCGGAAATTCGAACAGCCATAACTTTGCGTACCGGAAGGGTTTTGGGGCCCGAGACCAGGTTCGGAACCGCGTGGAGGAGCTCTACGGCGTCCCAACCGGGAAACCCGGTTGGGGCCCTCGGCGAGGCAAGATTCGATCGTTTTCGCCCCGTTTATCACTTTTCTTATTTCGCTACAGGTAGGCTATGCGCGGGGTAGCTCACGGGTACGATCATAGCAGCACTAATGCACCGGATCCCATCAGAACTCCGAAGTTAAGCGTGCTTTGGCGAGAGTAGTACTAAGATGGTGACCCCTTGGGAAGTCCTCGTGTTGTACCCCCATCCCCTTTTATTTTTATTTTTATCATTCTTTTATTCATCGAGTGAATTATAAATTTCGTCATCAAGCTTTTTGCGAACTTCGGGTTTCGGTCACTAACTTCTCAAAACTAAAGAGACACCACTAACTTTGTCGTTTTTATTTCGCTTCCGGTCATTCCGGCAATCTGCACCGTTAAGTGCATTGACGGTTGAAATTTTAAGGGTAAAATTTTCCGATTCTCAATAAGTATAGAGGGAGTTGCAAATTTTGTCACCACGCTCTTGTCAATTGAAAAAACCGAATAGGAGGTTGAGAGAGTCGCAAGACAGAAGTACGAAAATAACCTTACACAAACTTGTCCGTTAGAGTATTAACGGTGCAATTTGACGATGTGAACAAAAAGTTAGTGACTTTTTTTGCTTTTTCGAAAGCTAGTGACAAAAAATCGCCACTCCACGAGGTGCGGAAATTCGAACGGCCATAACTTTGCGTACCGGAAGGGTTTTGGGGCCCGGGACCAGGCTTTGGAACCGCGTGGAGGAGCTCTACGGCGTCCCAACCAGGGAACCCGGTTGGGGCCCTCGGCGAGGCCAGATTCGATCGTTTTCGCCCCGTTTATCACTTTTCTTATTTCGCTACAAGTAGGCTATGCGCGGGGTAGCACACGGGTACGATCATACCAGCACTAATGCACCGGATCCCATCAGAACTCCGAAGTTAAGCGTGCTTGGGCGAGAGTAGTACTAAGATGGGTGACCCCTTGGGAAGTCCTCGTGTTGTACCCCCTTCCCCTTTTATTTTTATTTTTATCGTTCTTTTATTCATCGAGTGAATTATAAATTTCGTCATCAAGCTTTTTGCGAACTTCGGGTTTCGGTCACTAACTTCTCAAAACTAAAGAGACACCACTAACTTTGTCGTTTTTATTTCGCTTCCGGTCATTCCGGCAATCTGCACCGTTAAGTGCATTGACGGTTGAAATTTTAAGGGTAAAATTTTCCGATTCTCAATAAGTATAGAGGGAGTTGCAAATTTTGTCACCACGCTCTTGTCAATTGAAAAAACCGAATAGGAGGTTGAGAGAGTCGCAAGACAGAAGTACGAAAATAACCTTACACAATCTTGTCCGTTAGAGTATTAACGGTGCAATTTGACGATGTGAACAAAAAGTTAGTGACTTTTTTTACTTATTCGAAAGCTAGTGACAAAAAATCGCCACTCCACGAGGTGCGGAAATTCGAACAGCCATAACTTTGCGTACCGGAAGGGTTTTGGGGCCCGAGACCAGGTCCGGAACCGCGTGGAGGAGCTCTACGGCGTCCCAACCGGGAAACCCGGTTGGGGCCCTCGGCGAGGCAAGATTCGATCGTTTTCGCCCCGTTTATCACTTTTCTTATTTCGCTACAGGTAGGCTATGCGCGGGGTAGCTCACGGGTACGATCATAGCAGCACTAATGCACCGGATCCCATCAGAACTCCGAAGTTAAGCGTGCTTTGGCGAGAGTAGTACTAAGATGGTGACCCCTTGGGAAGTCCTCGTGTTGTACCCCCATCCCCTTTTATTTTTATTTTTATCGTTCTTTTATTCATCGAGTGAATTATAAATTTCGTCATCAAGCTTTTTGCGAACTTCGGGTTTCGGTCACTAACTTCTCAAAACTAAAGAGACACCACTAACTTTGTCGTTTTTATTTCGCTTCCGGTCATTCCGGCAATCTGCACCGTTAAGTGCATTGACGGTTGAAATTTTAAGGGTAAAATTTTCCGATTCTCAATAAGTATAGAGGGAGTTGCAAATTTTGTCACCACGCTCTTGTCAATTGAAAAAACCGAATAGGAGGTTGAGAGAGTCGCAAGACAGAAGTACGAAAATAACCTTACACAATCTTGTCCGTTAGAGTATTAACGGTGCAATTTGACGATGTGAACAAAAAGTTAGTGACTTTTTTTACTTATTCGAAAGCTAGTGACAAAAAATCGCCACTCCACGAGGTGCGGAAATTCGAACAGCCATAACTTTGCGTACCGGAAGGGTTTTGGGGCCCGAGACCAGGTTCGGAACCGCGTGGAGGAGCTCTACGGCGTCCCAACCGGGAAACCCGGTTGGGGCCCTCGGCGAGGCAAGATTCGATCATTTTCGCCCCGTTTATCACTTTTCTTATTTCGCTACAGGTAGGCTATGCGCGGGGTAGCTCACGGGTACGATCATAGCAGCACTAATGCACCGGATCCCATCAGAACTCCGAAGTTAAGCGTGCTTTGGCGAGAGTAGTACTAAGATGGTGACCCCTTGGGAAGTCCTCGTGTTGTACCCCCATCCCCTTTTATTTTTATTTTTATCGTTCTTTTATTCATCGAGTGAATTATAAATTTCGTCATCAAGCTTTTTGCGAACTTCGGGTTTCGGTCACTAACTTCTCAAAACTAAAGAGATACCACTAACTTTGTCGTTTTTATTTCGCTTCCGGTCATTCCGGCAATCTGCACCGTTAAGTGCATTGACGGTTGAAATTTTAAGGGTAAAATTTTCCGATTCTCAATAAGTATAGAGGGAGTTGCAAATTTTGTCACCACGCTCTTGTCAATTGAAAAAACCGAATAGGAGGTTGAGAGAGTCGCAAGACAGAAGTACGAAAATAACCTTACACAATCTTGTCCGTTAGAGTATTAACGGTGCAATTTGACGATGTGAACAAAAAGTTAGTGACTTTTTTTACTTATTCGAAAGCTAGTGACAAAAAATCGCCACTCCACGAGGTGCGGAAATTCGAACAGCCATAACTTTGCGTACCGGAAGGGTTTTGGGGCCCGAGACCAGGTTCGGAACCGCGTGGAGGAGCTCTACGGCGTCCCAACCGGGAAACCCGGTTGGGGCCCTCGGCGAGGCAAGATTCGATCGTTTTCGCCCCGTTTATCACTTTTCTTATTTCGCTACAGGTAGGCTATGCGCGGGGTAGCTCACGGGTACGATCATAGCAGCACTAATGCACCGGATCCCATCAGAACTCCGAAGTTAAGCGTGCTTTGGCGAGAGTAGTACTAAGATGGTGACCCCTTGGGAAGTCCTCGTGTTGTACCCCCATCCCCTTTTATTTTTATTTTTATCATTCTTTTATTCATCGAGTGAATTATAAATTTCGTCATCAAGCTTTTTGCGAACTTCGGGTTTCGGTCACTAACTTCTCAAAACTAAAGAGACACCACTAACTTTGTCGTTTTTATTTCGCTTCCGGTCATTCCGGCAATCTGCACCGTTAAGTGCATTGACGGTTGAAATTTTAAGGGTAAAATTTTCCGATTCTCAATAAGTATAGAGGGAGTTGCAAATTTTGTCACCACGCTCTTGTCAATTGAAAAAACCGAATAGGAGGTTGAGAGAGTCGCAAGACAGAAGTACGAAAATAACCTTACACAAACTTGTCCGTTAGAGTATTAACGGTGCAATTTGACGATGTGAACAAAAAGTTAGTGACTTTTTTTGCTTTTTCGAAAGCTAGTGACAAAAAATCGCCACTCCACGAGGTGCGGAAATTCGAACGGCCATAACTTTGCGTACCGGAAGGGTTTTGGGGCCCGGGACCAGGCTTTGGAACCGCGTGGAGGAGCTCTACGGCGTCCCAACCTGGGAACCCGGTTGGGGTCCTCGGCGAGGCAAGATTCGATCATTTTCGCCCCGTTTATCACTTTTCTTATTTCGCTACAGGTAGGCTATGCGCGGGGTAGCTCACGGGTACGATCATAGCAGCACTAATGCACCGGATCCCATCAGAACTCCGAAGTTAAGCGTGCTTTGGCGAGAGTAGTACTAAGATGGTGACCCCTTGGGAAGTCCTCGTGTTGTACCCCCATCCCCTTTTATTTTTATTTTTATCGTTCTTTTATTCATCGAGTGAATTATAAATTTCGTCATCAAGCTTTTTGCGAACTTCGGGTTTCGGTCACTAACTTCTCAAAACTAAAGAGATACCACTAACTTTGTCGTTTTTATTTCGCTTCCGGTCATTCCGGCAATCTGCACCGTTAAGTGCATTGACGGTTGAAATTTTAAGGGTAAAATTTTCCGATTCTCAATAAGTATAGAGGGAGTTGCAAATTTTGTCACCACGCTCTTGTCAATTGAAAAAACCGAATAGGAGGTTGAGAGAGTCGCAAGACAGAAGTACGAAAATAACCTTACACAATCTTGTCCGTTAGAGTATTAACGGTGCAATTTGACGATGTGAACAAAAAGTTAGTGACTTTTTTTACTTATTCGAAAGCTAGTGACAAAAAATCGCCACTCCACGAGGTGCGGAAATTCGAACAGCCATAACTTTGCGTACCGGAAGGGTTTTGGGGCCCGAGACCAGGTTCGGAACCGCGTGGAGGAGCTCTACGGCGTCCCAACCGGGAAACCCGGTTGGGGCCCTCGGCGAGGCAAGATTCGATCGTTTTCGCCCCGTTTATCACTTTTCTTATTTCGCTACAGGTAGGCTATGCGCGGGGTAGCTCACGGGTACGATCATAGCAGCACTAATGCACCGGATCCCATCAGAACTCCGAAGTTAAGCGTGCTTTGGCGAGAGTAGTACTAAGATGGTGACCCCTTGGGAAGTCCTCGTGTTGTACCCCCATCCCCTTTTATTTTTATTTTTATCATTCTTTTATTCATCGAGTGAATTATAAATTTCGTCATCAAGCTTTTTGCGAACTTCGGGTTTCGGTCACTAACTTCTCAAAACTAAAGAGACACCACTAACTTTGTCGTTTTTATTTCGCTTCCGGTCATTCCGGCAATCTGCACCGTTAAGTGCATTGACGGTTGAAATTTTAAGGGTAAAATTTTCCGATTCTCAATAAGTATAGAGGGAGTTGCAAATTTTGTCACCACGCTCTTGTCAATTGAAAAAACCGAATAGGAGGTTGAGAGAGTCGCAAGACAGAAGTACGAAAATAACCTTACACAAACTTGTCCGTTAGAGTATTAACGGTGCAATTTGACGATGTGAACAAAAAGTTAGTGACTTTTTTTGCTTTTTCGAAAGCTAGTGACAAAAAATCGCCACTCCACGAGGTGCGGAAATTCGAACGGCCATAACTTTGCGTACCGGAAGGGTTTTGGGGCCCGGGACCAGGCTTTGGAACCGCGTGGAGGAGCTCTACGGCGTCCCAACCTGGGAACCCGGTTGGGGTCCTCGGCGAGGCAAGATTCGATCATTTTCGCCCCGTTTATCACTTTTCTTATTTCGCTACAGGTAGGCTATGCGCGGGGTAGCTCACGGGTACGATCATAGCAGCACTAATGCACCGGATCCCATCAGAACTCCGAAGTTAAGCGTGCTTTGGCGAGAGTAGTACTAAGATGGTGACCCCTTGGGAAGTCCTCGTGTTGTACCCCCATCCCCTTTTATTTTTATTTTTATCGTTCTTTTATTCATCGAGTGAATTATAAATTTCGTCATCAAGCTTTTTGCGAACTTCGGGTTTCGGTCACTAACTTCTCAAAACTAAAGAGATACCACTAACTTTGTCGTTTTTATTTCGCTTCCGGTCATTCCGGCAATCTGCACCGTTAAGTGCATTGACGGTTGAAATTTTAAGGGTAAAATTTTCCGATTCTCAATAAGTATAGAGGGAGTTGCAAATTTTGTCACCACGCTCTTGTCAATTGAAAAAACCGAATAGGAGGTTGAGAGAGTCGCAAGACAGAAGTACGAAAATAACCTTACACAATCTTGTCCGTTAGAGTATTAACGGTGCAATTTGACGATGTGAACAAAAAGTTAGTGACTTTTTTTACTTATTCGAAAGCTAGTGACAAAAAATCGCCACTCCACGAGGTGCGGAAATTCGAACAGCCATAACTTTGCGTACCGGAAGGGTTTTGGGGCCCGAGACCAGGTTCGGAACCGCGTGGAGGAGCTCTACGGCGTCCCAACCGGGAAACCCGGTTGGGGCCCTCGGCGAGGCAAGATTCGATCGTTTTCGCCCCGTTTATCACTTTTCTTATTTCGCTACAGGTAGGCTATGCGCGGGGTAGCTCACGGGTACGATCATAGCAGCACTAATGCACCGGATCCCATCAGAACTCCGAAGTTAAGCGTGCTTTGGCGAGAGTAGTACTAAGATGGTGACCCCTTGGGAAGTCCTCGTGTTGTACCCCCATCCCCTTTTATTTTTATTTTTATCATTCTTTTATTCATCGAGTGAATTATAAATTTCGTCATCAAGCTTTTTGCGAACTTCGGGTTTCGGTCACTAACTTCTCAAAACTAAAGAGACACCACTAACTTTGTCGTTTTTATTTCGCTTCCGGTCATTCCGGCAATCTGCACCGTTAAGTGCATTGACGGTTTAAATTTTAAGGGTAAAATTTTCCGATTCTCAATAAGTATAGAGGGAGTTGCAAATTTTGTCACCACGCTCTTGTCAATTGAAAAAACCGAATAGGAGGTTGAGAGAGTCGCAAGACAGAAGTACGAAAATAACCTTACACAAACTTGTCCGTTAGAGTATTAACGGTGCAATTTGACGATGTGAACAAAAAGTTAGTGACTTTTTTTGCTTTTTCGAAAGCTAGTGACAAAAAATCGCCACTCCACGAGGTGCGGAAATTCGAACGGCCATAACTTTGCGTACCGGAAGGGTTTTGGGGCCCGGGACCAGGCTTTGGAACCGCGTGGAGGAGCTCTACGGCGTCCCAACCTGGGAACCCGGTTGGGGTCCTCGGCGAGGCAAGATTCGATCATTTTCGCCCCGTTTATCACTTTTCTTATTTCGCTACAAGTAGGCTATGCGCGGGGTAGCACACGGGTACGATCATACCAGCACTAATGCACCGGATCCCATCAGAACTCCGAAGTTAAGCGTGCTTGGGCGAGAGTAGTACTAAGATGGGTGACCCCTTGGGAAGTCCTCGTGTTGTACCCCCTTCCCCTTTTATTTTTATTTTTATCGTTCTTTTATTCATCGAGTGAATTATAAATTTCGTCATCAAGCTTTTTGCGAACTTCGGGTTTCGGTCACTAACTTCTCAAAACTAAAGAGACACCACTAACTTTGTCGTTTTTATTTCGCTTCCGGTCATTCCGGCAATCTGCACCGTTAAGTGCATTGACGGTTGAAATTTTAAGGGTAAAATTTTCCGATTCTCAATAAGTATAGAGGGAGTTGCAAATTTTGTCACCACGCTCTTGTCAATTGAAAAAACCGAATAGGAGGTTGAGAGAGTCGCAAGACAGAAGTACGAAAATAACCTTACACAATCTTGTCCGTTAGAGTATTAACGGTGCAATTTGACGATGTGAACAAAAAGTTAGTGACTTTTTTTACTTATTCGAAAGCTAGTGACAAAAAATCGCCACTCCACGAGGTGCGGAAATTCGAACAGCCATAACTTTGCGTACCGGAAGGGTTTTGGGGCCCGAGACCAGGTTCGGAACCGCGTGGAGGAGCTCTACGGCGTCCCAACCGGGAAACCCGGTTGGGGCCCTCGGCGAGGCAAGATTCGATCGTTTTCGCCCCGTTTATCACTTTTCTTATTTCGCTACAGGTAGGCTATGCGCGGGGTAGCTCACGGGTACGATCATAGCAGCACTAATGCACCGGATCCCATCAGAACTCCGAAGTTAAGCGTGCTTTGGCGAGAGTAGTACTAAGATGGTGACCCCTTGGGAAGTCCTCGTGTTGTACCCCCATCCCCTTTTATTTTTATTTTTATCATTCTTTTATTCATCGAGTGAATTATAAATTTCGTCATCAAGCTTTTTGCGAACTTCGGGTTTCGGTCACTAACTTCTCAAAACTAAAGAGACACCACTAACTTTGTCGTTTTTATTTCGCTTCCGGTCATTCCGGCAATCTGCACCGTTAAGTGCATTGACGGTTGAAATTTTAAGGGTAAAATTTTCCGATTCTCAATAAGTATAGAGGGAGTTGCAAATTTTGTCACCACGCTCTTGTCAATTGAAAAAACCGAATAGGAGGTTGAGAGAGTCGCAAGACAGAAGTACGAAAATAACCTTACACAAACTTGCCCGTTAGAGTATTAACGGTGCAATTTGACGATGTGAACAAAAAGTTAGTGACTTTTTTTGCTTTTTCGAAAGCTAGTGACAAAAAATCGCCACTCCACGAGGTGCGGAAATTCGAACGGCCATAACTTTGCGTACCGGAAGGGTTTTGGGGCCCGGGACCAGGCTTTGGAACCGCGTGGAGGAGCTCTACGGCGTCCCAACCAGGGAACCCGGTTGGGGCCCTCGGCGAGGCCAGATTCGATCGTTTTCGCCCCGTTTATCACTTTTCTTATTTCGCTACAAGTAGGCTATGCGCGGGGTAGCACACGGGTACGATCATACCAGCACTAATGCACCGGATCCCATCAGAACTCCGAAGTTAAGCGTGCTTGGGCGAGAGTAGTACTAAGATGGGTGACCCCTTGGGAAGTCCTCGTGTTGTACCCCCTTCCCCTTTTATTTTTATTTTTATCGTTCTTTTATTCATCGAGTGAATTATAAATTTCGTCATCAAGCTTTTTGCGAACTTCGGGTTTCGGTCACTAACTTCTCAAAACTAAAGAGACACCACTAACTTTGTCGTTTTTATTTCGCTTCCGGTCATTCCGGCAATCTGCACCGTTAAGTGCATTGACGGTTGAAATTTTAAGGGTAAAATTTTCCGATTCTCAATAAGTATAGAGGGAGTTGCAAATTTTGTCACCACGCTCTTGTCAATTGAAAAAACCGAATAGGAGGTTGAGAGAGTCGCAAGACAGAAGTACGAAAATAACCTTACACAATCTTGTCCGTTAGAGTATTAACGGTGCAATTTGACGATGTGAACAAAAAGTTAGTGACTTTTTTTACTTATTCGAAAGCTAGTGACAAAAAATCGCCACTCCACGAGGTGCGGAAATTCGAACAGCCATAACTTTGCGTACCGGAAGGGTTTTGGGGCCCGAGACCAGGTCCGGAACCGCGTGGAGGAGCTCTACGGCGTCCCAACCGGGAAACCCGGTTGGGGCCCTCGGCGAGGCAAGATTCGATCGTTTTCGCCCCGTTTATCACTTTTCTTATTTCGCTACAGGTAGGCTATGCGCGGGGTAGCTCACGGGTACGATCATAGCAGCACTAATGCACCGGATCCCATCAGAACTCCGAAGTTAAGCGTGCTTTGGCGAGAGTAGTACTAAGATGGTGACCCCTTGGGAAGTCCTCGTGTTGTACCCCCATCCCCTTTTATTTTTATTTTTATCGTTCTTTTATTCATCGAGTGAATTATAAATTTCGTCATCAAGCTTTTTGCGAACTTCGGGTTTCGGTCACTAACTTCTCAAAACTAAAGAGACACCACTAACTTTGTCGTTTTTATTTCGCTTCCGGTCATTCCGGCAATCTGCACCGTTAAGTGCATTGACGGTTGAAATTTTAAGGGTAAAATTTTCCGATTCTCAATAAGTATAGAGGGAGTTGCAAATTTTGTCACCACGCTCTTGTCAATTGAAAAAACCGAATAGGAGGTTGAGAGAGTCGCAAGACAGAAGTACGAAAATAACCTTACACAAACTTGTCCGTTAGAGTATTAACGGTGCAATTTGACGATGTGAACAAAAAGTTAGTGACTTTTTTTGCTTTTTCGAAAGCTAGTGACAAAAAATCGCCACTCCACGAGGTGCGGAAATTCGAACGGCCATAACTTTGCTTACCGGAAGGTGGTTTTGGGGCCCGGGACCAGGCTTTGGAACCGCGTGGAGGAGCTCTACGGCGTCCCAACCGGGAACCCGGTTGGGGCCCTCGGCGAGGCCAGATTCGATCGTTTTCGCCCCGTTTATCACTTTTCTTATTTCGCTACAAGTAGGCTATGCGCGGGGTAGCACACGGGTACGATCATACCAGCACTAATGCACCGGATCCCATCAGAACTCCGAAGTTAAGCGTGCTTAGGCGAGAGTAGTACTAAGATGGGTGACCCCTTGGGAAGTCCTCGTGTTGTACCCCCTTCCCCTTTTATTTTTATTTTTATCGTTCTTTTATTCATCGAGTGAATTATAAATTTCGTCATCAAGTTTTTTGCGAACTTCGGGTTTCGGTCACTAACTTCTCAAAACTAAAGAGACACCACTAACTTTGTCGTTTTTATTTCGCTTCCGGTCATTCCGGCAATCTGCACCGTTAAGTGCATTGACGGTTTAAATTTTAAGGGTAAAATTTTCCGATTCTCAATAAGTATAGAGGGAGTTGCAAATTTTGTCACCACGCTCTTGTCAATTTACAAAACCGAATAGGAGGTTGAGAGAGTCGCAAGACAGAAGTACGAAAATAACCTTACACAATCTTGTCCGTTAGAGTATTAACGGTGCAATTTGACGATGTGAACAAAAAGTTAGTGACTTTTTTTACTTATTCGAAAGCTAGTGACAAAAAATCGCCACTCCACGAGGTGCGGAAATTCGAACAGCCATAACTTTGCGTACCGGAAGGGTTTTGGGGCCCGAGACCAGGTTCGGAACCGCGTGGAGGAGCTCTACGGCGTCCCAACCGGGAAACCCGGTTGGGGCCCTCGGCGAGGCCAGATTCGATCGTTTTCGCCCCGTTTATCACTTTTCTTATTTCGCTACAAGTAGGCTATGCGCGGGGTAGCACACGGGTACGATCATACCAGCACTAATGCACCGGATCCCATCAGAACTCCGAAGTTAAGCGTGCTTGGGCGAGAGTAGTACTAAGATGGGTGACCCCTTGGGAAGTCCTCGTGTTGTACCCCCTTCCCCTTTTATTTTTATTTTTATCGTTCTTTTATTCATCGAGTGAATTATAAATTTCGTCATCAAGCTTTTTGCGAACTTCGGGTTTCGGTCACTAACTTCTCAAAACTAAAGAGACACCACTAACTTTGTCGTTTTTATTTCGCTTCCGGTCATTCCGGCAATCTGCACCGTTAAGTGCATTGACGGTTGAAATTTTAAGGGTAAAATTTTCCGATTCTCAATAAGTATAGAGGGAGTTGCAAATTTTGTCACCACGCTCTTGTCAATTGAAAAAACCGAATAGGAGGTTGAGAGAGTCGCAAGACAGAAGTACGAAAATAACCTTACACAATCTTGTCCGTTAGAGTATTAACGGTGCAATTTGACGATGTGAACAAAAAGTTAGTGACTTTTTTTACTTATTCGAAAGCTAGTGACAAAAAATCGCCACTCCACGAGGTGCGGAAATTCGAACAGCCATAACTTTGCGTACCGGAAGGGTTTTGGGGCCCGAGACCAGGTTCGGAACCGCGTGGAGGAGCTCTACGGCGTCCCAACCGGGAAACCCGGTTGGGGCCCTCGGCGAGGCAAGATTCGATCGTTTTCGCCCCGTTTATCACTTTTCTTATTTCGCTACAGGTAGGCTATGCGCGGGGTAGCTCACGGGTACGATCATAGCAGCACTAATGCACCGGATCCCATCAGAACTCCGAAGTTAAGCGTGCTTTGGCGAGAGTAGTACTAAGATGGTGACCCCTTGGGAAGTCCTCGTGTTGTACCCCCATCCCCTTTTATTTTTATTTTTATCATTCTTTTATTCATCGAGTGAATTATAAATTTCGTCATCAAGCTTTTTGCGAACTTCGGGTTTCGGTCACTAACTTCTCAAAACTAAAGAGACACCACTAACTTTGTCGTTTTTATTTCGCTTTCGGTCATTCCGGCAATCTGCACCGTTAAGTGCATTGACGGTTGAAATTTTAAGGGTAAAATTTTCCGATTCTCAATAAGTATAGAGGGAGTTGCAAATTTTGTCACCACGCTCTTGTCAATTGAAAAAACCGAATAGGAGGTTGAGAGAGTCGCAAGACAGAAGTACGAAAATAACCTTACACAAACTTGTCCGTTAGAGTATTAACGGTGCAATTTGACGATGTGAACAAAAAGTTAGTGACTTTTTTTGCTTTTTCGAAAGCTAGTGACAAAAAATCGCCACTCCACGAGGTGCGGAAATTCGAACGGCCATAACTTTGCGTACCGGAAGGGTTTTGGGGCCCGGGACCAGGCTTTGGAACCGCGTGGAGGAGCTCTACGGCGTCCCAACCTGGGAACCCGGTTGGGGCCCTCGGCGAGGCAAGATTTGATCATTTTCGCCCCGTTTATCACTTTTCTTATTTCGCTACAGGTAGGCTATGCGCGGGGTAGCTCACGGGTACGATCATAGCAGCACTAATGCACCGGATCCCATCAGAACTCCGAAGTTAAGCGTGCTTTGGCGAGAGTAGTACTAAGATGGTGACCCCTTGGGAAGTCCTCGTGTTGTACCCCCATCCCCTTTTATTTTTATTTTTATCGTTCTTTTATTCATCGAGTGAATTATAAATTTCGTCATCAAGCTTTTTGCGAACTTCGGGTTTCGGTCACTAACTTCTCAAAACTAAAGAGATACCACTAACTTTGTCGTTTTTATTTCGCTTCCGGTCATTCCGGCAATCTGCACCGTTAAGTGCATTGACGGTTGAAATTTTAAGGGTAAAATTTTCCGATTCTCAATAAGTATAGAGGGAGTTGCAAATTTTGTCACCACGCTCTTGTCAATTGAAAAAACCGAATAGGAGGTTGAGAGAGTCGCAAGACAGAAGTACGAAAATAACCTTACACAATCTTGTCCGTTAGAGTATTAACGGTGCAATTTGACGATGTGAACAAAAAGTTAGTGACTTTTTTTACTTATTCGAAAGCTAGTGACAAAAAATCGCCACTCCACGAGGTGCGGAAATTCGAACAGCCATAACTTTGCGTACCGGAAGGGTTTTGGGGCCCGAGACCAGGTTCGGAACCGCGTGGAGGAGCTCTACGGCGTCCCAACCGGGAAACCCGGTTGGGGCCCTCGGCGAGGCAAGATTCGATCGTTTTCGCCCCGTTTATCATTTTTCTTATTTCGCTACAGGTAGGCTATGCGCGGGGTAGCTCACGGGTACGATCATAGCAGCACTAATGCACCGGATCCCATCAGAACTCCGAAGTTAAGCGTGCTTTGGCGAGAGTAGTACTAAGATGGTGACCCCTTGGGAAGTCCTCGTGTTGTACCCCCATCCCCTTTTATTTTTATTTTTATCATTCTTTTATTCATCGAGTGAATTATAAATTTCGTCATCAAGCTTTTTGCGAACTTCGGGTTTCGGTCACTAACTTCTCAAAACTAAAGAGACACCACTAACTTTGTCGTTTTTATTTCGCTTCCGGTCATTCCGGCAATCTGCACCGTTAAGTGCATTGACGGTTGAAATTTTAAGGGTAAAATTTTCCGATTCTCAATAAGTATAGAGGGAGTTGCAAATTTTGTCACCACGCTCTTGTCAATTGAAAAAACCGAATAGGAGGTTGAGAGAGTCGCAAGACAGAAGTACGAAAATAACCTTACACAAACTTGTCCGTTAGAGTATTAACGGTGCAATTTGACGATGTGAACAAAAAGTTAGTGACTTTTTTTGCTTTTTCGAAAGCTAGTGACAAAAAATCGCCACTCCACGAGGTGCGGAAATTCGAACGGCCATAACTTTGCGTACCGGAAGGGTTTTGGGGCCCGGGACCAGGCTTTGGAACCGCGTGGAGGAGCTCTACGGCGTCCCAACCAGGGAACCCGGTTGGGGCCCTCGGCGAGGCCAGATTCGATCGTTTTCGCCCCGTTTATCACTTTTCTTATTTCGCTACAGGTAGGCTATGCGCGGGGTAGCTCACGGGTACGATCATAGCAGCACTAATGCACCGGATCCCATCAGAACTCCGAAGTTAAGCGTGCTTTGGCGAGAGTAGTACTAAGATGGTGACCCCTTGGGAAGTCCTCGTGTTGTACCCCCATCCCCTTTTATTTTTATTTTTATCGTTCTTTTATTCATCGAGTGAATTATAAATTTCGTCATCAAGCTTTTTGCGAACTTCGGGTTTCGGTCACTAACTTCTCAAAACTAAAGAGATACCACTAACTTTGTCGTTTTTATTTCGCTTCCGGTCATTCCGGCAATCTGCACCGTTAAGTGCATTGACGGTTGAAATTTTAAGGGTAAAATTTTCCGATTCTCAATAAGTATAGAGGGAGTTGCAAATTTTGTCACCACGCTCTTGTCAATTGAAAAAACCGAATAGGAGGTTGAGAGAGTCGCAAGACAGAAGTACGAAAATAACCTTACACAATCTTGTCCGTTAGAGTATTAACGGTGCAATTTGACGATGTGAACAAAAAGTTAGTGACTTTTTTTACTTATTCGAAAGCTAGTGACAAAAAATCGCCACTCCACGAGGTGCGGAAATTCGAACAGCCATAACTTTGCGTACCGGAAGGGTTTTGGGGCCCGAGACCAGGTTCGGAACCGCGTGGAGGAGCTCTACGGCGTCCCAACCGGGAAACCCGGTTGGGGCCCTCGGCGAGGCAAGATTCGATCGTTTTCGCCCCGTTTATCATTTTTCTTATTTCGCTACAGGTAGGCTATGCGCGGGGTAGCTCACGGGTACGATCATAGCAGCACTAATGCACCGGATCCCATCAGAACTCCGAAGTTAAGCGTGCTTTGGCGAGAGTAGTACTAAGATGGTGACCCCTTGGGAAGTCCTCGTGTTGTACCCCCATCCCCTTTTATTTTTATTTTTATCATTCTTTTATTCATCGAGTGAATTATAAATTTCGTCATCAAGCTTTTTGCGAACTTCGGGTTTCGGTCACTAACTTCTCAAAACTAAAGAGACACCACTAACTTTGTCGTTTTTATTTCGCTTCCGGTCATTCCGGCAATCTGCACCGTTAAGTGCATTGACGGTTGAAATTTTAAGGGTAAAATTTTCCGATTCTCAATAAGTATAGAGGGAGTTGCAAATTTTGTCACCACGCTCTTGTCAATTGAAAAAACCGAATAGGAGGTTGAGAGAGTCGCAAGACAGAAGTACGAAAATAACCTTACACAAACTTGTCCGTTAGAGTATTAACGGTGCAATTTGACGATGTGAACAAAAAGTTAGTGACTTTTTTTGCTTTTTCGAAAGCTAGTGACAAAAAATCGCCACTCCACGAGGTGCGGAAATTCGAACGGCCATAACTTTGCGTACCGGAAGGGTTTTGGGGCCCGGGACCAGGCTTTGGAACCGCGTGGAGGAGCTCTACGGCGTCCCAACCAGGGAACCCGGTTGGGGCCCTCGGCGAGGCCAGATTCGATCGTTTTCGCCCCGTTTATCACTTTTCTTATTTCGCTACAAGTAGGC
Organism: Knoxia roxburghii; assembly: GCA_030378225.1. NCBI lineage: Eukaryota > Viridiplantae > Streptophyta > Magnoliopsida > Gentianales > Rubiaceae > Knoxia > Knoxia roxburghii. The sequence continues at coordinate 32,783,864 of CM059415.1, read as the reverse complement.
TATGCGCGGGGTAGCACACGGGTACGATCATACCAGCACTAATGCACCGGATCCCATCAGAACTCCGAAGTTAAGCGTGCTTGGGCGAGAGTAGTACTAAGATGGGTGACCCCTTGGGAAGTCCTCGTGTTGTACCCCCTTCCCCTTTTATTTTTATTTTTATCGTTCTTTTATTCATCGAGTGAATTATAAATTTCGTCATCAAGCTTTTTGCGAACTTCGGGTTTCGGTCACTAACTTCTCAAAACTAAAGAGACACCACTAACTTTGTCGTTTTTATTTCGCTTCCGGTCATTCCGGCAATCTGCACCGTTAAGTGCATTGACGGTTGAAATTTTAAGGGTAAAATTTTCCGATTCTCAATAAGTATAGAGGGAGTTGCAAATTTTGTCACCACGCTCTTGTCAATTGAAAAAACCGAATAGGAGGTTGAGAGAGTCGCAAGACAGAAGTACGAAAATAACCTTACACAATCTTGTCCGTTAGAGTATTAACGGTGCAATTTGACGATGTGAACAAAAAGTTAGTGACTTTTTTTACTTATTCGAAAGCTAGTGACAAAAAATCGCCACTCCACGAGGTGCGGAAATTCGAACAGCCATAACTTTGCGTACCGGAAGGGTTTTGGGGCCCGAGACCAGGTCCGGAACCGCGTGGAGGAGCTCTACGGCGTCCCAACCGGGAAACCCGGTTGGGGCCCTCGGCGAGGCAAGATTCGATCGTTTTCGCCCCGTTTATCACTTTTCTTATTTCGCTACAGGTAGGCTATGCGCGGGGTAGCTCACGGGTACGATCATAGCAGCACTAATGCACCGGATCCCATCAGAACTCCGAAGTTAAGCGTGCTTTGGCGAGAGTAGTACTAAGATGGTGACCCCTTGGGAAGTCCTCGTGTTGTACCCCCATCCCCTTTTATTTTTATTTTTATCGTTCTTTTATTCATCGAGTGAATTATAAATTTCGTCATCAAGCTTTTTGCGAACTTCGGGTTTCGGTCACTAACTTCTCAAAACTAAAGAGACACCACTAACTTTGTCGTTTTTATTTCGCTTCCGGTCATTCCGGCAATCTGCACCGTTAAGTGCATTGACGGTTGAAATTTTAAGGGTAAAATTTTCCGATTCTCAATAAGTATAGAGGGAGTTGCAAATTTTGTCACCACGCTCTTGTCAATTGAAAAAACCGAATAGGAGGTTGAGAGAGTCGCAAGACAGAAGTACGAAAATAACCTTACACAAACTTGTCCGTTAGAGTATTAACGGTGCAATTTGACGATGTGAACAAAAAGTTAGTGACTTTTTTTGCTTTTTCGAAAGCTAGTGACAAAAAATCGCCACTCCACGAGGTGCGGAAATTCGAACGGCCATAACTTTGCTTACCGGAAGGTGGTTTTGGGGCCCGGGACCAGGCTTTGGAACCGCGTGGAGGAGCTCTACGGCGTCCCAACCGGGAACCCGGTTGGGGCCCTCGGCGAGGCCAGATTCGATCGTTTTCGCCCCGTTTATCACTTTTCTTATTTCGCTACAAGTAGGCTATGCGCGGGGTAGCACACGGGTACGATCATACCAGCACTAATGCACCGGATCCCATCAGAACTCCGAAGTTAAGCGTGCTTAGGCGAGAGTAGTACTAAGATGGGTGACCCCTTGGGAAGTCCTCGTGTTGTACCCCCTTCCCCTTTTATTTTTATTTTTATCGTTCTTTTATTCATCGAGTGAATTATAAATTTCGTCATCAAGTTTTTTGCGAACTTCGGGTTTCGGTCACTAACTTCTCAAAACTAAAGAGACACCACTAACTTTGTCGTTTTTATTTCGCTTCCGGTCATTCCGGCAATCTGCACCGTTAAGTGCATTGACGGTTTAAATTTTAAGGGTAAAATTTTCCGATTCTCAATAAGTATAGAGGGAGTTGCAAATTTTGTCACCACGCTCTTGTCAATTTACAAAACCGAATAGGAGGTTGAGAGAGTCGCAAGACAGAAGTACGAAAATAACCTTACACAATCTTGTCCGTTAGAGTATTAACGGTGCAATTTGACGATGTGAACAAAAAGTTAGTGACTTTTTTTACTTATTCGAAAGCTAGTGACAAAAAATCGCCACTCCACGAGGTGCGGAAATTCGAACAGCCATAACTTTGCGTACCGGAAGGGTTTTGGGGCCCGAGACCAGGTTCGGAACCGCGTGGAGGAGCTCTACGGCGTCCCAACCGGGAAACCCGGTTGGGGCCCTCGGCGAGGCCAGATTCGATCGTTTTCGCCCCGTTTATCACTTTTCTTATTTCGCTACAAGTAGGCTATGCGCGGGGTAGCACACGGGTACGATCATACCAGCACTAATGCACCGGATCCCATCAGAACTCCGAAGTTAAGCGTGCTTGGGCGAGAGTAGTACTAAGATGGGTGACCCCTTGGGAAGTCCTCGTGTTGTACCCCCTTCCCCTTTTATTTTTATTTTTATCGTTCTTTTATTCATCGAGTGAATTATAAATTTCGTCATCAAGCTTTTTGCGAACTTCGGGTTTCGGTCACTAACTTCTCAAAACTAAAGAGACACCACTAACTTTGTCGTTTTTATTTCGCTTCCGGTCATTCCGGCAATCTGCACCGTTAAGTGCATTGACGGTTGAAATTTTAAGGGTAAAATTTTCCGATTCTCAATAAGTATAGAGGGAGTTGCAAATTTTGTCACCACGCTCTTGTCAATTGAAAAAACCGAATAGGAGGTTGAGAGAGTCGCAAGACAGAAGTACGAAAATAACCTTACACAATCTTGTCCGTTAGAGTATTAACGGTGCAATTTGACGATGTGAACAAAAAGTTAGTGACTTTTTTTACTTATTCGAAAGCTAGTGACAAAAAATCGCCACTCCACGAGGTGCGGAAATTCGAACAGCCATAACTTTGCGTACCGGAAGGGTTTTGGGGCCCGAGACCAGGTTCGGAACCGCGTGGAGGAGCTCTACGGCGTCCCAACCGGGAAACCCGGTTGGGGCCCTCGGCGAGGCAAGATTCGATCGTTTTCGCCCCGTTTATCACTTTTCTTATTTCGCTACAGGTAGGCTATGCGCGGGGTAGCTCACGGGTACGATCATAGCAGCACTAATGCACCGGATCCCATCAGAACTCCGAAGTTAAGCGTGCTTGGGCGAGAGTAGTACTAAGATGGTGACCCCTTGGGAAGTCCTCGTGTTGTACCCCCATCCCCTTTTATTTTTATTTTTATCGTTCTTTTATTCATCGAGTGAATTATAAATTTCGTCATCAAGCTTTTTGCGAACTTCGGGTTTCGGTCACTAACTTCTCAAAACTAAAGAGACACCACTAACTTTGTCGTTTTTATTTCGCTTCCGGTCATTCCGGCAATCTGCACCGTTAAGTGCATTGACGGTTGAAATTTTAAGGGTAAAATTTTCCGATTCTCAATAAGTATAGAGGGAGTTGCAAATTTTGTCACCACGCTCTTGTCAATTGAAAAAACCGAATAGGAGGTTGAGAGAGTCGCAAGACAGAAGTACGAAAATAACCTTACACAAACTTGTCCGTTAGAGTATTAACGGTGCAATTTGACGATGTGAACAAAAAGTTAGTGACTTTTTTTGCTTTTTCGAAAGCTAGTGACAAAAAATCGCCACTCCACGAGGTGCGGAAATTCGAACGGCCATAACTTTGCGTACCGAAAGGTGGTTTTGGGGCCCGGGACCAGGCTTTGGAACCGCGTGGAGGAGCTCTACGGCGTCCCAACCGGGAACCCGGTTGGGGCCCTCGGCGAGGCCAGATTCGATCGTTTTCGCCCCGTTTATCACTTTTCTTATTTCGCTACAAGTAGGCTATGCGCGGGGTAGCACACGGGTACGATCATACCAGCACTAATGCACCGGATCCCATCAGAACTCCGAAGTTAAGCGTGCTTAGGCGAGAGTAGTACTAAGATGGGTGACCCCTTGGGAAGTCCTCGTGTTGTACCCCCATCCCCTTTTATTTTTATTTTTATCGTTCTTTTATTCATCGAGTGAATTATAAATTTCGTCATCAAGCTTTTTGCGAACTTCGGGTTTCGGTCACTAACTTCTCAAAACTAAAGAGATACCACTAACTTTGTCGTTTTTATTTCGCTTCCGGTCATTCCGGCAATCTGCACCGTTAAGTGCATTGACGGTTGAAATTTTAAGGGTAAAATTTTCCGATTCTCAATAAGTATAGAGGGAGTTGCAAATTTTGTCACCACGCTCTTGTCAATTTACAAAACCGAATAGGAGGTTGAGAGAGTCGCAAGACAGAAGTACGAAAATAACCTTACACAATCTTGTCCGTTAGAGTATTAACGGTGCAATTTGACGATGTGAACAAAAAGTTAGTGACTTTTTTTACTTATTCGAAAGCTAGTGACAAAAAATCGCCACTCCACGAGGTGCGGAAATTCGAACAGCCATAACTTTGCGTACCGGAAGGGTTTTGGGGCCCGAGACCAGGTTCGGAACCGCGTGGAGGAGCTCTACGGCGTCCCAACCGGGAAACCCGGTTGGGGCCCTCGGCGAGGCAAGATTCGATCGTTTTCGCCCCGTTTATCACTTTTCTTATTTCGCTACAAGTAGGCTATGCGCGGGGTAGCACACGGGTACGATCATACCAGCACTAATGCACCGGATCCCATCAGAACTCCGAAGTTAAGCGTGCTTGGGCGAGAGTAGTACTAAGATGGGTGACCCCTTGGGAAGTCCTCGTGTTGTACCCCCTTCCCCTTTTATTTTTATTTTTATCGTTCTTTTATTCATCGAGTGAATTATAAATTTCGTCATCAAGCTTTTTGCGAACTTCGGGTTTCGGTCACTAACTTCTCAAAACTAAAGAGACACCACTAACTTTGTCGTTTTTATTTCGCTTCCGGTCATTCCGGCAATCTGCACCGTTAAGTGCATTGACGGTTGAAATTTTAAGGGTAAAATTTTCCGATTCTCAATAAGTATAGAAGGAGTTGCAAATTTTGTCACCACGCTCTTGTCAATTGAAAAAACCGAATAGGAGGTTGAGAGAGTCGCAAGACAGAAGTACGAAAATAACCTTACACAAACTTGTCCGTTAGAGTATTAACGGTGCAATTTGACGATGTGAACAAAAAGTTAGTGACTTTTTTTGCTTTTTCGAAAGCTAGTGACAAAAAATCGCCACTCCACGAGGTGCGGAAATTCGAACGGCCATAACTTTGCGTACCGGAAGGGTTTTGGGGCCCGGGACCAGGCTTTGGAACCGCGTGGAGGAGCTCTACGGCGTCCCAACCAGGGAACCCGGTTGGGGCCCTCGGCGAGGCCAGATTCGATCGTTTTCGCCCCGTTTATCACTTTTCTTATTTCGCTACAAGTAGGCTATGCGCGGGGTAGCACACGGGTACGATCATACCAGCACTAATGCACCGGATCCCATCAGAACTCCGAAGTTAAGCGTGCTTGGGCGAGAGTAGTACTAAGATGGGTGACCCCTTGGGAAGTCCTCGTGTTGTACCCCCTTCCCCTTTTATTTTTATTTTTATCGTTCTTTTATTCATCGAGTGAATTATAAATTTCGTCATCAAGCTTTTTGCGAACTTCGGGTTTCGGTCACTAACTTCTCAAAACTAAAGAGACACCACTAACTTTGTCGTTTTTATTTTGCTTCCGGTCATTCCGGCAATCTGCACCGTTAAGTGCATTGACGGTTGAAATTTTAAGGGTAAAATTTTCCGATTCTCAATAAGTATAGAGGGAGTTGCAAATTTTGTCACCACGCCCTTGTCAATTGAAAAAACCGAATAGGAGGTTGAGAGAGTCGCAAGACAGAAGTACGAAAATAACCTTACACAATCTTGTCCGTTAGAGTATTAACGGTGCAATTTGACGATGTGAACAAAAAGTTAGTGACTTTTTTTACTTATTCGAAAGCTAGTGACAAAAAATCGCCACTCCACGAGGTGCGGAAATTCGAACAGCCATAACTTTGCGTACCGGAAGGGTTTTGGGGCCCGAGACCAGGTCCGGAACCGCGTGGAGGAGCTCTACGGCGTCCCAACCGGGAAACCCGGTTGGGGCCCTCGGCGAGGCAAGATTCGATCGTTTTTGCCCCGTTTATCACTTTTCTTATTTCGCTACAGGTAGGCTATGCGCGGGGTAGCTCACGGGTACGATCATAGCAGCACTAATGCACCGGATCCCATCAGAACTCCGAAGTTAAGCGTGCTTTGGCGAGAGTAGTACTAAGATGGTGACCCCTTGGGAAGTCCTCGTGTTGTACCCCCATCCCCTTTTATTTTTATTTTTATCGTTCTTTTATTCATCGAGTGAATTATAAATTTCGTCATCAAGCTTTTTGCGAACTTCGGGTTTCGGTCACTAACTTCTCAAAACTAAAGAGACACCACTAACTTTGTCGTTTTTATTTCGCTTCCGGTCATTCCGGCAATCTGCACCGTTAAGTGCATTGACGGTTGAAATTTTAAGGGTAAAATTTTCCGATTCTCAATAAGTATAGAGGGAGTTGCAAATTTTGTCACCACGCTCTTGTCAATTGAAAAAACCGAATAGGAGGTTGAGAGAGTCGCAAGACAGAAGTACGAAAATAACCTTACACAAACTTGTCCGTTAGAGTATTAACGGTGCAATTTGACGATGTGAACAAAAAGTTAGTGACTTTTTTTGCTTTTTCGAAAGCTAGTGACAAAAAATCGCCACTCCACGAGGTGCGGAAATTCGAACGGCCATAACTTTGCGTACCGGAAGGGTTTTGGGGCCCGGGACCAGGCTTTGGAACCGCGTGGAGGAGCTCTACGGCGTCCCAACCGGGAACCCGGTTGGGGCCCTCGGCGAGGCCAGATTCGATCGTTTTCGCCCCGTTTATCACTTTTCTTATTTCGCTACAAGTAGGCTATGCGCGGGGTAGCACACGGGTACGATCATACCAGCACTAATGCACCGGATCCCATCAGAACTCCGAAGTTAAGCGTGCTTGGGCGAGAGTAGTACTAAGATGGGTGACCCCTTGGGAAGTCCTCGTGTTGTACCCCCTTCCCCTTTTATTTTTATTTTTATCGTTCTTTTATTCATCGAGTGAATTATAAATTTCGTCATCAAGTTTTTTGCGAACTTCGGGTTTCGGTCACTAACTTCTCAAAACTAAAGAGACACCACTAACTTTGTCGTTTTTATTTCGCTTCCGGTCATTCCGGCAATCTGCACCGTTAAGTGCATTGACGGTTTAAATTTTAAGGGTAAAATTTTCCGATTCTCAATAAGTATAGAGGGAGTTGCAAATTTTGTCACCACGCTCTTGTCAATTTACAAAACCGAATAGGAGGTTGAGAGAGTCGCAAGACAGAAGTACGAAAATAACCTTACACAATCTTGTCCGTTAGAGTATTAACGGTGCAATTTGACGATGTGAACAAAAAGTTAGTGACTTTTTTTACTTATTCGAAAGCTAGTGACAAAAAATCGCCACTCCACGAGGTGCGGAAATTCGAACAGCCATAACTTTGCGTACCGGAAGGGTTTTGGGGCCCGAGACCAGGTTCGGAACCGCGTGGAGGAGCTCTACGGCGTCCCAACCGGGAACCCGGTTGGGGCCCTCGGCGAGGCCAGATTCGATCGTTTTCGCCCCGTTTATCACTTTTCTTATTTCGCTACAAGTAGGCTATGCGCGGGGTAGCACACGGGTACGATCATACCAGCACTAATGCACCGGATCCCATCAGAACTCCGAAGTTAAGCGTGCTTGGGCGAGAGTAGTACTAAGATGGGTGACCCCTTGGGAAGTCCTCGTGTTGTACCCCCTTCCCCTTTTATTTTTATTTTTATCGTTCTTTTATTCATCGAGTGAATTATAAATTTCGTCATCAAGCTTTTTGCGAACTTCGGGTTTCGGTCACTAACTTCTCAAAACTAAAGAGACACCACTAACTTTGTCGTTTTTATTTTGCTTCCGGTCATTCCGGCAATCTGCACCGTTAAGTGCATTGACGGTTGAAATTTTAAGGGTAAAATTTTCCGATTCTCAATAAGTATAGAGGGAGTTGCAAATTTTGTCACCACGCCCTTGTCAATTGAAAAAACCGAATAGGAGGTTGAGAGAGTCGCAAGACAGAAGTACGAAAATAACCTTACACAATCTTGTCCGTTAGAGTATTAACGGTGCAATTTGACGATGTGAACAAAAAGTTAGTGACTTTTTTTACTTATTCGAAAGCTAGTGACAAAAAATCGCCACTCCACGAGGTGCGGAAATTCGAACAGCCATAACTTTGCGTACCGGAAGGGTTTTGGGGCCCGAGACCAGGTCCGGAACCGCGTGGAGGAGCTCTACGGCGTCCCAACCGGGAAACCCGGTTGGGGCCCTCGGCGAGGCAAGATTCGATCGTTTTCGCCCCGTTTATCACTTTTCTTATTTCGCTACAGGTAGGCTATGCGCGGGGTAGCTCACGGGTACGATCATAGCAGCACTAATGCACCGGATCCCATCAGAACTCCGAAGTTAAGCGTGCTTTGGCGAGAGTAGTACTAAGATGGTGACCCCTTGGGAAGTCCTCGTGTTGTACCCCCATCCCCTTTTATTTTTATTTTTATCGTTCTTTTATTCATCGAGTGAATTATAAATTTCGTCATCAAGCTTTTTGCGAACTTCGGGTTTCGGTCACTAACTTCTCAAAACTAAAGAGACACCACTAACTTTGTCGTTTTTATTTCGCTTCCGGTCATTCCGGCAATCTGCACCGTTAAGTGCATTGACGGTTGAAATTTTAAGGGTAAAATTTTCCGATTCTCAATAAGTATAGAGGGAGTTGCAAATTTTGTCACCACGCTCTTGTCAATTGAAAAAACCGAATAGGAGGTTGAGAGAGTCGCAAGACAGAAGTACGAAAATAACCTTACACAAACTTGTCCGTTAGAGTATTAACGGTGCAATTTGACGATGTGAACAAAAAGTTAGTGACTTTTTTTGCTTTTTCGAAAGCTAGTGACAAAAAATCGCCACTCCACGAGGTGCGGAAATTCGAACGGCCATAACTTTGCGTACCGGAAGGGTTTTGGGGCCCGGGACCAGGCTTTGGAACCGCGTGGAGGAGCTCTACGGCGTCCCAACCGGGAACCCGGTTGGGGCCCTCGGCGAGGCCAGATTCGATCGTTTTCGCCCCGTTTATCACTTTTCTTATTTCGCTACAAGTAGGCTATGCGCGGGGTAGCACACGGGTACGATCATACCAGCACTAATGCACCGGATCCCATCAGAACTCCGAAGTTAAGCGTGCTTGGGCGAGAGTAGTACTAAGATGGGTGACCCCTTGGGAAGTCCTCGTGTTGTACCCCCTTCCCCTTTTATTTTTATTTTTATCGTTCTTTTATTCATCGAGTGAATTATAAATTTCGTCATCAAGTTTTTTGCGAACTTCGGGTTTCGGTCACTAACTTCTCAAAACTAAAGAGACACCACTAACTTTGTCGTTTTTATTTCGCTTCCGGTCATTCCGGCAATCTGCACCGTTAAGTGCATTGACGGTTTAAATTTTAAGGGTAAAATTTTCCGATTCTCAATAAGTATAGAGGGAGTTGCAAATTTTGTCACCACGCTCTTGTCAATTTACAAAACCGAATAGGAGGTTGAGAGAGTCGCAAGACAGAAGTACGAAAATAACCTTACACAATCTTGTCCGTTAGAGTATTAACGGTGCAATTTGACGATGTGAACAAAAAGTTAGTGACTTTTTTTACTTATTCGAAAGCTAGTGACAAAAAATCGCCACTCCACGAGGTGCGGAAATTCGAACAGCCATAACTTTGCGTACCGGAAGGGTTTTGGGGCCCGAGACCAGGTTCGGAACCGCGTGGAGGAGCTCTACGGCGTCCCAACCGGGAAACCCGGTTGGGGCCCTCGGCGAGGCCAGATTCGATCGTTTTCGCCCCGTTTATCACTTTTCTTATTTCGCTACAAGTAGGCTATGCGCGGGGTAGCACACGGGTACGATCATACCAGCACTAATGCACCGGATCCCATCAGAACTCCGAAGTTAAGCGTGCTTGGGCGAGAGTAGTACTAAGATGGGTGACCCCTTGGGAAGTCCTCGTGTTGTACCCCCTTCCCCTTTTATTTTTATTTTTATCGTTCTTTTATTCATCGAGTGAATTATAAATTTCGTCATCAAGCTTTTTGCGAACTTCGGGTTTCGGTCACTAACTTCTCAAAACTAAAGAGACACCACTAACTTTGTCGTTTTTATTTCGCTTCCGGTCATTCCGGCAATCTGCACCGTTAAGTGCATTGACGGTTGAAATTTTAAGGGTAAAATTTTCCGATTCTCAATAAGTATAGAGGGAGTTGCAAATTTTGTCACCACGCTCTTGTCAATTGAAAAAACCGAATAGGAGGTTGAGAGAGTCGCAAGACAGAAGTACGAAAATAACCTTACACAAACTTGTCCGTTAGAGTATTAACGGTGCAATTTGACGATGTGAACAAAAAGTTAGTGACTTTTTTTGCTTTTTCGAAAGCTAGTGACAAAAAATCGCCACTCCACGAGGTGCGGAAATTCGAACGGCCATAACTTTGCGTACCGGAAGGGTTTTGGGGCCCGGGACCAGGCTTTGGAACCGCGTGGAGGAGCTCTACGGCGTCCCAACCGGGAACCCGGTTGGGGCCCTCGGCGAGGCCAGATTCGATCGTTTTTGCCCCGTTTATCACTTTTCTTATTTCGCTACAAGTAGGCGATGCGCGGGGTAGCACACGGGTACGATCATACCAGCACTAATGCACCGGATCCCATTAGAACTCCGAAGTTAAGCGTGCTTGGGCGAGAGTAGTACTAAGATGGGTGACCCCTTGGGAAGTCCTCGTGTTGTACCCCCTTCCCCTTTTATTTTTATTTTTATCGTTCTTTTATTCATCGAGTGAATTATAAATTTCGTCATCAAGCTTTTTGCGAACTTCGGGTTTCGGTCACTAACTTCTCAAAACTAAAGAGACACCACTAACTTTGTCGTTTTTATTTTGCTTCCGGTCATTCCGGCAATCTGCACCGTTAAGTGCATTGACGGTTGAAATTTTAAGGGTAAAATTTTCCGATTCTCAATAAGTATAGAGGGAGTTGCAAATTTTGTCACCACGCCCTTGTCAATTGAAAAAACCGAATAGGAGGTTGAGAGAGTCGCAAGACAGAAGTACGAAAATAACCTTACACAATCTTGTCCGTTAGAGTATTAACGGTGCAATTTGACGATGTGAACAAAAAGTTAGTGACTTTTTTTACTTATTCGAAAGCTAGTGACAAAAAATCGCCACTCCACGAGGTGCGGAAATTCGAACAGCCATAACTTTGCGTACCGGAAGGGTTTTGGGGCCCGAGACCAGGTCCGGAACCGCGTGGAGGAGCTCTACGGCGTCCCAACCGGGAAACCCGGTTGGGGCCCTCGGCGAGGCAAGATTCGATCGTTTTCGCCCCGTTTATCACTTTTCTTATTTCGCTACAGGTAGGCTATGCGCGGGGTAGCTCACGGGTACGATCATAGCAGCACTAATGCACCGGATCCCATCAGAACTCCGAAGTTAAGCGTGCTTTGGCGAGAGTAGTACTAAGATGGTGACCCCTTGGGAAGTCCTCGTGTTGTACCCCCATCCCCTTTTATTTTTATTTTTATCGTTCTTTTATTCATCGAGTGAATTATAAATTTCGTCATCAAGCTTTTTGCGAACTTCGGGTTTCGGTCACTAACTTCTCAAAACTAAAGAGACACCACTAACTTTGTCGTTTTTATTTCGCTTCCGGTCATTCCGGCAATCTGCACCGTTAAGTGCATTGACGGTTGAAATTTTAAGGGTAAAATTTTCCGATTCTCAATAAGTATAGAGGGAGTTGCAAATTTTGTCACCACGCTCTTGTCAATTGAAAAAACCGAACAGGAGGTTGAGAGAGTCGCAAGACAGAAGTACGAAAATAACCTTACACAAACTTGTCCGTTAGAGTATTAACGGTGCAATTTGACGATGTGAACAAAAAGTTAGTGACTTTTTTTGCTTTTTCGAAAGCTAGTGACAAAAAATCGCCACTCCACGAGGTGCGGAAATTCGAACGGCCATAACTTTGCGTACCGGAAGGGTTTTGGGGCCCGGGACCAGGCTTTGGAACCGCGTGGAGGAGCTCTACGGCGTCCCAACCGGGAACCCGGTTGGGGCCCTCGGCGAGGCCAGATTCGATCGTTTTCACCCCGTTTATCACTTTTCTTATTTCGCTACAAGTAGGCTATGCGCGGGGTAGCACACGGGTACGATCATACCAGCACTAATGCACCGGATCCCATCAGAACTCCGAAGTTAAGCGTGCTTGGGCGAGAGTAGTACTAAGATGGGTGACCCCTTGGGAAGTCCTCGTGTTGTACCCCCTTCCCCTTTTATTTTTATTTTTATCGTTCTTTTATTCATCGAGTGAATTATAAATTTCGTCATCAAGTTTTTTGCGAACTTCGGGTTTCGGTCACTAACTTCTCAAAACTAAAGAGACACCACTAACTTTGTCGTTTTTATTTCGCTTCCGGTCATTCCGGCAATCTGCACCGTTAAGTGCATTGACGGTTTAAATTTTAAGGGTAAAATTTTCCGATTCTCAATAAGTATAGAGGGAGTTGCAAATTTTGTCACCACGCTCTTGTCAATTTACAAAACCGAATAGGAGGTTGAGAGAGTCGCAAGACAGAAGTACGAAAATAACCTTACACAATCTTGTCCGTTAGAGTATTAACGGTGCAATTTGACGATGTGAACAAAAAGTTAGTGACTTTTTTTACTTATTCGAAAGCTAGTGACAAAAAATCGCCACTCCACGAGGTGCGGAAATTCGAACAGCCATAACTTTGCGTACCGGAAGGGTTTTGGGGCCCGAGACCAGGTTCGGAACCGCGTGGAGGAGCTCTACGGCGTCCCAACCGGGAAACCCGGTTGGGGCCCTCGGCGAGGCCAGATTCGATCGTTTTCGCCCCGTTTATCACTTTTCTTATTTCGCTACAAGTAGGCTATGCGCGGGGTAGCACACGGGTACGATCATACCAGCACTAATGCACCGGATCCCATCAGAACTCCGAAGTTAAGCGTGCTTGGGCGAGAGTAGTACTAAGATGGGTGACCCCTTGGGAAGTCCTCGTGTTGTACCCCCTTCCCCTTTTATTTTTATTTTTATCGTTCTTTTATTCATCGAGTGAATTATAAATTTCGTCATCAAGCTTTTTGCGAACTTCGGGTTTCGGTCACTAACTTCTCAAAACTAAAGAGACACCACTAACTTTGTCGTTTTTATTTCGCTTCCGGTCATTCCGGCAATCTGCACCGTTAAGTGCATTGACGGTTGAAATTTTAAGGGTAAAATTTTCCGATTCTCAATAAGTATAGAGGGAGTTGCAAATTTTGTCACCACGCTCTTGTCAATTGAAAAAACCGAATAGGAGGTTGAGAGAGTCGCAAGACAGAAGTACGAAAATAACCTTACACAAACTTGTCCGTTAGAGTATTAACGGTGCAATTTGACGATGTGAACAAAAAGTTAGTGACTTTTTTTGCTTTTTCGAAAGCTAGTGACAAAAAATCGCCACTCCACGAGGTGCGGAAATTCGAACGGCCATAACTTTGCGTACCGGAAGGGTTTTGGGGCCCGGGACCAGGCTTTGGAACCGCGTGGAGGAGCTCTACGGCGTCCCAACCGGGAACCCGGTTGGGGCCCTCGGCGAGGCCAGATTCGATCGTTTTCGCCCCGTTTATCACTTTTCTTATTTCGCTACAAGTAGGCTATGCGCGGGGTAGCACACGGGTACGATCATACCAGCACTAATGCACCGGATCCCATCAGAACTCCGAAGTTAAGCGTGCTTGGGCGAGAGTAGTACTAAGATGGGTGACCCCTTGGGAAGTCCTCGTGTTGTACCCCCTTCCCCTTTTATTTTTATTTTTATCGTTCTTTTATTCATCGAGTGAATTATAAATTTCGTCATCAAGCTTTTTGCGAACTTCGGGTTTCGGTCACTAACTTCTCAAAACTAAAGAGACACCACTAACTTTGTCGTTTTTATTTCGCTTCCGGTCATTCCGGCAATCTGCACCGTTAAGTGCATTGACGGTTGAAATTTTAAGGGTAAAATTTTCCGATTCTCAATAAGTATAGAGGGAGTTGCAAATTTTGTCACCACGCCCTTGTCAATTGAAAAAACCGAATAGGAGGTTGAGAGAGTCGCAAGACAGAAGTACGAAAATAACCTTACACAATCTTGTCCGTTAGAGTATTAACGGTGCAATTTGACGATGTGAACAAAAAGTTAGTGACTTTTTTTACTTATTCGAAAGCTAGTGACAAAAAATCGCCACTCCACGAGGTGCGGAAATTCGAACAGCCATAACTTTGCGTACCGGAAGGGTTTTGGGGCCCGAGACCAGGTCCGGAACCGCGTGGAGGAGCTCTACGGCGTCCCAACCGGGAAACCCGGTTGGGGCCCTCGGCGAGGCAAGATTCGATCGTTTTCGCCCCGTTTATCACTTTTCTTATTTCGCTACAGGTAGGCTATGCGCGGGGTAGCTCACGGGTACGATCATAGCAGCACTAATGCACCGGATCCCATCAGAACTCCGAAGTTAAGCGTGCTTTGGCGAGAGTAGTACTAAGATGGTGACCCCTTGGGAAGTCCTCGTGTTGTACCCCCATCCCCTTTTATTTTTATTTTTATCGTTCTTTTATTCATCGAGTGAATTATAAATTTCGTCATCAAGCTTTTTGCGAACTTCGGGTTTCGGTCACTAACTTCTCAAAACTAAAGAGACACCACTAACTTTGTCGTTTTTATTTCGCTTCCGGTCATTCCGGCAATCTGCACCGTTAAGTGCATTGACGGTTGAAATTTTAAGGGTAAAATTTTCTGATTCTCAATAAGTATAGAGGGAGTTGCAAATTTTGTCACCACGCTCTTGTCAATTGAAAAAACCGAATAGGAGGTTGAGAGAGTCGCAAGACAGAAGTACGAAAATAACCTTACACAAACTTGTCCGTTAGAGTATTAACGGTGCAATTTGACGATGTGAACAAAAAGTTAGTGACTTTTTTTGCTTTTTCGAAAGCTAGTGACAAAAAATCGCCACTCCACGAGGTGCGGAAATTCGAACGGCCATAACTTTGCGTACCGGAAGGGTTTTGGGGCCCGGGACCAGGCTTTGGAACCGCGTGGAGGAGCTCTACGGCGTCCCAACCGGGAACCCGGTTGGGGCCCTCGGCGAGGCCAGATTCGATCGTTTTCGCCCCGTTTATCACTTTTCTTATTTCGCTACAAGTAGGCTATGCGCGGGGTAGCACACGGGTACGATCATACCAGCACTAATGCACCGGATCCCATCAGAACTCCGAAGTTAAGCGTGCTTGGGCGAGAGTAGTACTAAGATGGGTGACCCCTTGGGAAGTCCTCGTGTTGTACCCCCTTCCCCTTTTATTTTTATTTTTATCGTTCTTTTATTCATCGAGTGAATTATAAATTTCGTCATCAAGTTTTTTGCGAACTTCGGGTTTCGGTAACTAACTTCTCAAAACTAAAGAGACACCACTAACTTTGTCGTTTTTATTTCGCTTCCGGTCATTCCGGCAATCTGCACCGTTAAGTGCATTGACGGTTTAAATTTTAGGGGTAAAATTTTCCGATTCTCAATAAGTATAGAGGGAGTTGCAAATTTTGTCACCACGCTCTTGTCAATTTACAAAACCGAATAGGAGGTTGAGAGAGTCGCAAGACAGAAGTACGAAAATAACCGTACACAATCTTGTCCGTTAGAGTATTAACGGTGCAATTTGACGATGTGAACAAAAAGTTAGTGACTTTTTTTACTTATTCGAAAGCTAGTGACAAAAAATCGCCACTCCACGAGGTGCGGAAATTCGAACAGCCATAACTTTGCGTACCGGAAGGGTTTTGGGGCCCGAGACCAGGTTCGGAACCGCGTGGAGGAGCTCTACGGCGTCCCAACCGGGAAACCCGGTTGGGGCCCTCGGCGAGGCCAGATTCGATCGTTTTCGCCCCGTTTATCACTTTTCTTATTTCGCTACAAGTAGGCTATGCGCGGGGTAGCACACGGGTACGATCATACCAGCACTAATGCACCGGATCCCATCAGAACTCCGAAGTTAAGCGTGCTTGGGCGAGAGTAGTACTAAGATGGGTGACCCCTTGGGAAGTCCTCGTGTTGTACCCCCTTCCCCTTTTATTTTTATTTTTATCGTTCTTTTATTCATCGAGTGAATTATAAATTTCGTCATCAAGCTTTTTGCGAACTTCGGGTTTCGGTCACTAACTTCTCAAAACTAAAGAGACACCACTAACTTTGTCGTTTTTATTTCGCTTCCGGTCATTCCGGCAATCTGCACCGTTAAGTGCATTGACGGTTGAAATTTTAAGGGTAAAATTTTCCGATTCTCAATAAGTATAGAGGGAGTTGCAAATTTTGTCACCACGCTCTTGTCAATTGAAAAAACCGAATAGGAGGTTGAGAGAGTCGCAAGACAGAAGTACGAAAATAACCTTACACAAACTTGTCCGTTAGAGTATTAACGGTGCAATTTGACGATGTGAACAAAAAGTTAGTGACTTTTTTTGCTTTTTCGAAAGCTAGTGACAAAAAATCGCCACTCCACGAGGTGCGGAAATTCGAACGGCCATAACTTTGCGTACCGGAAGGGTTTTGGGGCCCGGGACCAGGCTTTGGAACCGCGTGGAGGAGCTCTACGGCGTCCCAACCGGGAACCCGGTTGGGGCCCTCGGCGAGGCCAGATTCGATCGTTTTCGCCCCGTTTATCACTTTTCTTATTTCGCTACAAGTAGGCTATGCGCGGGGTAGCACACGGGTACGATCATACCAGCACTAATGCACCGGATCCCATCAGAACTCCGAAGTTAAGCGTGCTTGGGCGAGAGTAGTACTAAGATGGGTGACCCCTTGGGAAGTCCTCGTGTTGTACCCCCTTCCCCTTTTATTTTTATTTTTATCGTTCTTTTATTCATCGAGTGAATTATAAATTTCGTCATCAAGCTTTTTGCGAACTTCGGGTTTCGGTCACTAACTTCTCAAAACTAAAGAGACACCACTAACTTTGTCGTTTTTATTTCGCTTCCGGTCATTCCGGCAATCTGCACCGTTAAGTGCATTGACGGTTGAAATTTTAAGGGTAAAATTTTCCGATTCTCAATAAGTATAGAGGGAGTTGCAAATTTTGTCACCACGCCCTTGTCAATTGAAAAAACCGAATAGGAGGTTGAGAGAGTCGCAAGACAGAAGTACGAAAATAACCTTACACAATCTTGTCCGTTAGAGTATTAACGGTGCAATTTGACGATGTGAACAAAAAGTTAGTGACTTTTTTTACTTATTCGAAAGCTAGTGACAAAAAATCGCCACTCCACGAGGTGCGGAAATTCGAACAGCCATAACTTTGCGTACCGGAAGGGTTTTGGGGCCCGAGACCAGGTCCGGAACCGCGTGGAGGAGCTCTACGGCGTCCCAACCGGGAAACCCGGTTGGGGCCCTCGGCGAGGCAAGATTCGATCGTTTTCGCCCCGTTTATCACTTTTCTTATTTCGCTACAGGTAGGCTATGCGCGGGGTAGCTCACGGGTACGATCATAGCAGCACTAATGCACCGGATCCCATCAGAACTCCGAAGTTAAGCGTGCTTTGGCGAGAGTAGTACTAAGATGGTGACCCCTTGGGAAGTCCTCGTGTTGTACCCCCATCCCCTTTTATTTTTATTTTTATCGTTCTTTTATTCATCGAGTGAATTATAAATTTCGTCATCAAGCTTTTTGCGAACTTCGGGTTTCGGTCACTAACTTCTCAAAACTAAAGAGACACCACTAACTTTGTCGTTTTTATTTCGCTTCCGGTCATTCCGGCAATCTGCACCGTTAAGTGCATTGACGGTTGAAATTTTAAGGGTAAAATTTTCTGATTCTCAATAAGTATAGAGGGAGTTGCAAATTTTGTCACCACGCTCTTGTCAATTGAAAAAACCGAATAGGAGGTTGAGAGAGTCGCAAGACAGAAGTACGAAAATAACCTTACACAAACTTGTCCGTTAGAGTATTAACGGTGCAATTTGACGATGTGAACAAAAAGTTAGTGACTTTTTTTGCTTTTTCGAAAGCTAGTGACAAAAAATCGCCACTCCACGAGGTGCGGAAATTCGAACGGCCATAACTTTGCGTACCGGAAGGGTTTTGGGGCCCGGGACCAGGCTTTGGAACCGCGTGGAGGAGCTCTACGGCGTCCCAACCGGGAACCCGGTTGGGGCCCTCGGCGAGGCCAGATTCGATCGTTTTCGCCCCGTTTATCACTTTTCTTATTTCGCTACAAGTAGGCTATGCGCGGGGTAGCACACGGGTACGATCATACCAGCACTAATGCACCGGATCCCATCAGAACTCCGAAGTTAAGCGTGCTTGGGCGAGAGTAGTACTAAGATGGGTGACCCCTTGGGAAGTCCTCGTGTTGTACCCCCTTCCCCTTTTATTTTTATTTTTATCGTTCTTTTATTCATCGAGTGAATTATAAATTTCGTCATCAAGTTTTTTGCGAACTTCGGGTTTCGGTAACTAACTTCTCAAAACTAAAGAGACACCACTAACTTTGTCGTTTTTATTTCGCTTCCGGTCATTCCGGCAATCTGCACCGTTAAGTGCATTGACGGTTTAAATTTTAAGGGTAAAATTTTCCGATTCTCAATAAGTATAGAGGGAGTTGCAAATTTTGTCACCACGCTCTTGTCAATTTACAAAACCGAATAGGAGGTTGAGAGAGTCGCAAGACAGAAGTACGAAAATAACCGTACACAATCTTGTCCGTTAGAGTATTAACGGTGCAATTTGACGATGTGAACAAAAAGTTAGTGACTTTTTTTACTTATTCGAAAGCTAGTGACAAAAAATCGCCACTCCACGAGGTGCGGAAATTCGAACAGCCATAACTTTGCGTACCGGAAGGGTTTTGGGGCCCGAGACCAGGTTCGGAACCGCGTGGAGGAGCTCTACGGCGTCCCAACCGGGAAACCCGGTTGGGGCCCTCGGCGAGGCCAGATTCGATCGTTTTCGCCCCGTTTATCACTTTTCTTATTTCGCTACAAGTAGGCTATGCGCGGGGTAGCACACGGGTACGATCATACCAGCACTAATGCACCGGATCCCATCAGAACTCCGAAGTTAAGCGTGCTTGGGCGAGAGTAGTACTAAGATGGGTGACCCCTTGGGAAGTCCTCGTGTTGTACCCCCTTCCCCTTTTATTTTTATTTTTATCGTTCTTTTATTCATCGAGTGAATTATAAATTTCGTCATCAAGCTTTTTGCGAACTTCGGGTTTCGGTCACTAACTTCTCAAAACTAAAGAGACACCACTAACTTTGTCGTTTTTATTTCGCTTCCGGTCATTCCGGCAATCTGCACCGTTAAGTGCATTGACGGTTGAAATTTTAAGGGTAAAATTTTCCGATTCTCAATAAGTATAGAGGGAGTTGCAAATTTTGTCACCACGCTCTTGTCAATTGAAAAAACCGAATAGGAGGTTGAGAGAGTCGCAAGACAGAAGTACGAAAATAACCTTACACAAACTTGTCCGTTAGAGTATTAACGGTGCAATTTGACGATGTGAACAAAAAGTTAGTGACTTTTTTTGCTTTTTCGAAAGCTAGTGACAAAAAATCGCCACTCCACGAGGTGCGGAAATTCGAACGGCCATAACTTTGCGTACCGGAAGGGTTTTGGGGCCCGGGACCAGGCTTTGGAACCGCGTGGAGGAGCTCTACGGCGTCCCAACCGGGGAACCCGGTTGGGACCCTCGGCGAGGCCAGATTCGATCGTTTTCGCCCCGTTTATCACTTTTCTTATTTCGCTACAGGTAGGCTATGCGCGGGGTAGCACACGGGTACGATCATACCAGCACTAATGCACCGGATCCCATCAGAACTCCGAAGTTAAGCGTGCTTGGGCGAGAGTAGTACTAAGATGGGTGACCCCTTGGGAAGTCCTCGTGTTGTACCCCCTTCCCCTTTTATTTTTATTTTTATCGTTCTTTTATTCATCGAGTGAATTATAAATTTCGTCATCAAGCTTTTTGCGAACTTCGGGTTTCGGTCACTAACTTCTCAAAACTAAAGAGACACCACTAACTTTGTCGTTTTTATTTCGCTTCCGGTCATTCCGGCAATCTGCACCGTTAAGTGCATTGACGGTTGAAATTTTAAGGGTAAAATTTTCCGATTCTCAATAAGTATAGAGGGAGTTGCAAATTTTGTCACCACGCTCATGTCAATTGAAAAAACCGAATAGGAGGTTGAGAGAGTCGCAAGACAGAAGTACGAAAATAACCTTACACAATCTTGTCCGTTAGAGTATTAACGGTGCAATTTGACGATGTGAACAAAAAGTTAGTGACTTTTTTTACTTATTCGAAAGCTAGTGACAAAAAATCGCCACTCCACGAGGTGCGGAAATTCGAACAGCCATAACTTTGCGTACCGGAAGGGTTTTGGGGCCCGAGACCAGGTCCGGAACCGCGTGGAGGAGCTCTACGGCGTCCCAACCGGGAAACCCGGTTGGGGCCCTCGGCGAGGCAAGATTCGATCGTTTTCGCCCCGTTTATCACTTTTCTTATTTCGCTACAGGTAGGCTATGCGCGGGGTAGCTCACGGGTACGATCATAGCAGCACTAATGCACCGGATCCCATCAGAACTCCGAAGTTAAGCGTGCTTTGGCGAGAGTAGTACTAAGATGGTGACCCCTTGGGAAGTCCTCGTGTTGTACCCCCATCCCCTTTTATTTTTATTTTTATCGTTCTTTTATTCATCGAGTGAATTATAAATTTCGTCATCAAGCTTTTTGCGAACTTCGGGTTTCGGTCACTAACTTCTCAAAACTAAAGAGACACCACTAACTTTGTCGTTTTTATTTCGCTTCCGGTCATTCCGGCAATCTGCACCGTTAAGTGCATTGACGGTTGAAATTTTAAGGGTAAAATTTTCCGATTCTCAATAAGTATAGAGGGAGTTGCAAATTTTGTCACCACGCTCTTGTCAATTGAAAAAACCGAATAGGAGGTTGAGAGAGTCGCAAGACAGAAGTACGAAAATAACCTTACACAAACTTGTCCGTTAGAGTATTAACGGTGCAATTTGACGATGTGAACAAAAAGTTAGTGACTTTTTTTGCTTTTTCGAAAGCTAGTGACAAAAAATCGCCACTCCACGAGGTGCGGAAATTCGAACGGCCATAACTTTGCGTACCGGAAGGGTTTTGGGGCCCGGGACCAGGCTTTGGAACCGCGTGGAGGAGCTCTACGGCGTCCCAACCGGGAACCCGGTTGGGGCCCTCGGCGAGGCCAGATTCGATCGTTTTCGCCCCGTTTATCACTTTTCTTATTTCGCTACAAGTAGGCTATGCGCGGGGTAGCACACGGGTACGATCATACCAGCACTAATGCACCGGATCCCATCAGAACTCCGAAGTTAAGCGTGCTTGGGCGAGAGTAGTACTAAGATGGGTGACCCCTTGGGAAGTCCTCGTGTTGTACCCCCTTCCCCTTTTATTTTTATTTTTATCGTTCTTTTATTCATCGAGTGAATTATAAATTTCGTCATCAAGTTTTTTGCGAACTTCGGGTTTCGGTCACTAACTTCTCAAAACTAAAGAGACACCACTAACTTTGTCGTTTTTATTTCGCTTCCGGTCATTCCGGCAATCTGCACCGTTAAGTGCATTGACGGTTTAAATTTTAAGGGTAAAATTTTCCGATTCTCAATAAGTATAGAGGGAGTTGCAAATTTTGTCACCACGCTCTTGTCAATTTACAAAACCGAATAGGAGGTTGAGAGAGTCGCAAGACAGAAGTACGAAAATAACCTTACACAATCTTGTCCGTTAGAGTATTAACGGTGCAATTTGACGATGTGAACAAAAAGTTAGTGACTTTTTTTACTTATTCGAAAGCTAGTGACAAAAAATCGCCACTCCACGAGGTGCGGAAATTCGAACAGCCATAACTTTGCGTACCGGAAGGGTTTTGGGGCCCGAGACCAGGTTCGGAACCGCGTGGAGGAGCTCTACGGCGTCCCAACCGGGAAACCCGGTTGGGGCCCTCGGCGAGGCCAGATTCGATCGTTTTCGCCCCGTTTATCACTTTTCTTATTTCGCTACAAGTAGGCTATGCGCGGGGTAGCACACGGGTACGATCATACCAGCACTAATGCACCGGATCCCATCAGAACTCCGAAGTTAAGCGTGCTTGGGCGAGAGTAGTACTAAGATGGGTGACCCCTTGGGAAGTCCTCGTGTTGTACCCCCTTCCCCTTTTATTTTTATTTTTATCGTTCTTTTATTCATCGAGTGAATTATAAATTTCGTCATCAAGCTTTTTGCGAACTTCGGGTTTCGGTCACTAACTTCTCAAAACTAAAGAGACACCACTAACTTTGTCGTTTTTATTTCGCTTCCGGTCATTCCGGCAATCTGCACCGTTAAGTGCATTGACGGTTTAAATTTTAAGGGTAAAATTTTCCGATTCTCAATAAGTATAGAGGGAGTTGCAAATTTTGTCACCACGCTCTTGTCAATTTACAAAACCGAATAGGAGGTTGAGAGAGTCGCAAGACAGAAGCACGAAAATAACCTTACACAATCTTGTCCGTTAGAGTATTAACGGTGCAATTTGACGATGTGAACAAAAAGTTAGTGACTTTTTTTACTTATTCGAAAGCTAGTGACAAAAAATCGCCACTCCACGAGGTGCGGAAATTCGAACAGCCATAACTTTGCGTACCGGAAGGGTTTTGGGGCCCGAGACCAGGTTCGGAACCGCGTGGAGGAGCTCTACGGCGTCCCAACCGGGAAACCCGGTTGGGGCCCTCGGCGAGGCCAGATTCGATCGTTTTCGCCCCGTTTATCACTTTTCTTATTTCGCTACAAGTAGGCTATGCGCGGGGTAGCACACGGGTACGATCATACCAGCACTAATGCACCGGATCCCATCAGAACTCCGAAGTTAAGCGTGCTTGGGCGAGAGTAGTACTAAGATGGGTGACCCCTTGGGAAGTCCTCGTGTTGTACCCCCTTCCCCTTTTATTTTTATTTTTATCGTTCTTTTATTCATCGAGTGAATTATAAATTTCGTCATCAAGTTTTTTGCGAACTTCGGGTTTCGGTCACTAACTTCTCAAAACTAAAGAGACACCACTAACTTTGTCGTTTTTATTTCGCTTCCGGTCATTCCGGCAATCTGCACCGTTAAGTGCATTGACGGTTTAAATTTTAAGGGTAAAATTTTCCGATTCTCAATAAGTATAGAGGGAGTTGCAAATTTTGTCACCACGCTCTTGTCAATTTACAAAACCGAATAGGAGGTTGAGAGAGTCGCAAGACAGAAGCACGAAAATAACCTTACACAATCTTGTCCGTTAGAGTATTAACGGTGCAATTTGACGATGTGAACAAAAAGTTAGTGACTTTTTTTACTTATTCGAAAGCTAGTGACAAAAAATCGCCACTCCACGAGGTGCGGAAATTCGAACAGCCATAACTTTGCGTACCGGAAGGGTTTTGGGGCCCGAGACCAGGTTCGGAACCGCGTGGAGGAGCTCTACGGCGTCCCAACCGGGAAACCCGGTTGGGGCCCTCGGCGAGGCCAGATTCGATCGTTTTCGCCCCGTTTATCACTTTTCTTATTTCGCTACAAGTAGGCTATGCGCGGGGTAGCACACGGGTACGATCATACCAGCACTAATGCACCGGATCCCATCAGAACTCCGAAGTTAAGCGTGCTTGGGCGAGAGTAGTACTAAGATGGGTGACCCCTTGGGAAGTCCTCGTGTTGTACCCCCTTCCCCTTTTATTTTTATTTTTATCGTTCTTTTATTCATCGAGTGAATTATAAATTTCGTCATCAAGTTTTTTGCGAACTTCGGGTTTCGGTCACTAACTTCTCAAAACTAAAGAGACACCACTAACTTTGTCGTTTTTATTTCGCTTCCGGTCATTCCGGCAATCTGCACCGTTAAGTGCATTGACGGTTTAAATTTTAAGGGTAAAATTTTCCGATTCTCAATAAGTATAGAGGGAGTTGCAAATTTTGTCACCACGCTCTTGTCAATTTACAAAACCGAATAGGAGGTTGAGAGAGTCGCAAGACAGAAGTACGAAAATAACCTTACACAATCTTGTCCGTTAGAGTATTAACGGTGCAATTTGACGATGTGAACAAAAAGTTAGTGACTTTTTTTACTTATTCGAAAGCTAGTGACAAAAAATCGCCACTCCACGAGGTGCGGAAATTCGAACAGCCATAACTTTGCGTACCGGAAGGGTTTTGGGGCCCGAGACCAGGTTCGGAACCGCGTGGAGGAGCTCTACGGCGTCCCAACCGGGAAACCCGGTTGGGGCCCTCGGCGAGGCCAGATTCGATCGTTTTCGCCCCGTTTATCACTTTTCTTATTTCGCTACAAGTAGGCTATGCGCGGGGTAGCACACGGGTACGATCATACCAGCACTAATGCACCGGATCCCATCAGAACTCCGAAGTTAAGCGTGCTTGGGCGAGAGTAGTACTAAGATGGGTGACCCCTTGGGAAGTCCTCGTGTTGTACCCCCTTCCCCTTTTATTTTTATTTTTATCGTTCTTTTATTCATCGAGTGAATTATAAATTTCGTCATCAAGTTTTTTGCGAACTTCGGGTTTCGGTCACTAACTTCTCAAAACTAAAGAGACACCACTAACTTTGTCGTTTTTATTTCGCTTCCGGTCATTCCGGCAATCTGCACCGTTAAGTGCATTGACGGTTTAAATTTTAAGGGTAAAATTTTCCGATTCTCAATAAGTATAGAGGGAGTTGCAAATTTTGTCACCACACTCTTGTCAATTTACAAAACCGAATAGGAGGTTGAGAGAGTCGCAAGACAGAAGTACGAAAATAACCTTACACAATCTTGTCCGTTAGAGTATTAACGGTGCAATTTGACGATGTGAACAAAAAGTTAGTGACTTTTTTTACTTATTCGAAAGCTAGTGACAAAAAATCGCCACTCCACGAGGTGCGGAAATTCGAACAGCCATAACTTTGCGTACCGGAAGGGTTTTGGGGCCCGAGACCAGGTTCGGAACCGCGTGGAGGAGCTCTACGGCGTCCCAACCGGGAAACCCGGTTGGGGCCCTCGGCGAGGCCAGATTCGATCGTTTTCGCCCCGTTTATCACTTTTCTTATTTCGCTACAAGTAGGCTATGCGCGGGGTAGCACACGGGTACGATCATACCAGCACTAATGCACCGCCCATCAGAACTCCGAAGTTAAGCGTGCTTGGGCGAGAGTAGTACTAAGATGGGTGACCCCTTGGGAAGTCCTCGTGTTGTACCCCCTTCCCCTTTTATTTTTATTTTTATCGTTCTTTTATTCATCGAGTGAATTATAAATTTCGTCATCAAGTTTTTTGCGAACTTCGGGTTTCGGTCACTAACTTCTCAAAACTAAAGAGACACCACTAACTTTGTCGTTTTTATTTCGCTTCCGGTCATTCCGGCAATCTGCACCGTTAAGTGCATTGACGGTTTAAATTTTAAGGGTAAAATTTTCCGATTCTCAATAAGTATAGAGGGAGTTGCAAATTTTGTCACCACGCTCTTGTCAATTTACAAAACCGAATAGGAGGTTGAGAGAGTCGCAAGACAGAAGTACGAAAATAACCTTACACAATCTTGTCCGTTAGAGTATTAACGGTGCAATTTGACGATGTGAACAAAAAGTTAGTGACTTTTTTTACTTATTCGAAAGCTAGTGACAAAAAATCGCCACTCCACGAGGTGCGGAAATTCGAACAGCCATAACTTTGCGTACCGGAAGGGTTTTGGGGCCCGAGACCAGGTTCGGAACCGCGTGGAGGAGCTCTACGGCGTCCCAACCGGGAAACCCGGTTGGGGCCCTCGGCGAGGCCAGATTCGATCGTTTTCGCCCCGTTTATCACTTTTCTTATTTCGCTACAAGTAGGCTATGCGCGGGGTAGCACACGGGTACGATCATACCAGCACTAATGCACCGGATCCCATCAGAACTCCGAAGTTAAGCGTGCTTGGGCGAGAGTAGTACTAAGATGGGTGACCCCTTGGGAAGTCCTCGTGTTGTACCCCCTTCCCCTTTTATTTTTATTTTTATCGTTCTTTTATTCATCGAGTGAATTATAAATTTCGTCATCAAGTTTTTTGTGAACTTCGGGTTTCGGTCACTAACTTCTCAAAACTAAAGAGACACCACTAACTTTGTCGTTTTTATTTCGCTTCCGGTCATTCCGGCAATCTGCACCGTTAAGTGCATTGACGGTTTAAATTTTAAGGGTAAAATTTTCCGATTCTCAATAAGTATAGAGGGAGTTGCAAATTTTGTCACCACGCTCTTGTCAATTTACAAAACCGAATAGGAGGTTGAGAGAGTCGCAAGACAGAAGTACGAAAATAACCTTACACAATCTTGTCCGTTAGAGTATTAACGGTGCAATTTGACGATGTGAACAAAAAGTTAGTGACTTTTTTTACTTATTCGAAAGCTAGTGACAAAAAATCGCCACTCCACGAGGTGCGGAAATTCGAACAGCCATAACTTTGCGTACCGGAAGGGTTTTGGGGCCCGAGACCAGGTTCGGAACCGCGTGGAGGAGCTCTACGGCGTCCCAACCGGGAAACCCGATTGGGGCCCTCGGCGAGGCCAGATTCGATCGTTTTCGCCCCGTTTATCACTTTTCTTATTTCGCTACAGGTAGGCTATGCGCGGGGTAGCTCACGGGTACGATCATAGCAGCACTAATGCACCGGATCCCATCAGAACTCCGAAGTTAAGCGTGCTTTGGCGAGAGTAGTACTAAGATGGTGACCCCTTGGGAAGTCCTCGTGTTGTACCCCCATCCCCTTTTATTTTTATTTTTATCGTTATTTTATTCATCGAGTGAATTATAAATTTCGTCATCAAGCTTTTTGCAAACTTCGGGTTTCGGTCACTAACTTCTCAAAACTAAAGAGACACCACTAACTTTGTCGTTTTTATTTCGCTTCCGGTCATTCCGGCAATCTGCACCGTTAAGTGCATTGACGGTTGAAATTTTAAGGGTAAAATTTTCCGATTCTCAATAAGTATAGAGGGAGTTGCAAATTTTGTCACCACGCTCTTGTCAATTGAAAAACCCGAATAGGAGGTTGAGAGAGTCGCAAGACAGAAGTACGAAAATAACCTTACACAAACTTGTCCGTTAGAGTATTAACGGTGCAATTTGACGATGTGAACAAAAAGTTAGTGACTTTTTTTGCTTTTTCGAAAGCTAGTGACAAAAAATCGCCACTCCACGAGGTGCGGAAATTCGAACGGCCATAACTTTGCGTACCGGAAGGGTTTTGGGGCCCGGGACCAGGCTTTGGAACCGCGTGGAGGAGCTCTACGGCGTCCCAACCTGGGAACCCGGTTGGGGCCCTCGGCGAGGCCAGATTCGATCGTTTTCGCCCCGTTTATCACTTTTCTTATTTCGCTACAAGTAGGCTATGCGCGGGGTAGCACACGGGTACGATCATACCAGCACTAATGCACCGGATCCCATCAGAACTCCGAAGTTAAGCGTGCTTGGGCGAGAGTAGTACTAAGATGGGTGACCCCTTGGGAAGTCCTCGTGTTGTACCCCCTTCCCCTTTTATTTTTATTTTTATCGTTCTTTTATTCATCGAGTGAATTATAAATTTCGTCATCAAGTTTTTTGCGAACTTCGGGTTTCGGTCACTAACTTCTCAAAACTAAAGAGACACCACTAACTTTGTCGTTTTTATTTCGCTTCCGGTCATTCCGGCAATCTGCACCGTTAAGTGCATTGACGGTTTAAATTTTAAGGGTAAAATTTTCCGATTCTCAATAAGTATAGAGGGAGTTGCAAATTTTGTCACCACGCTCTTGTCAATTTACAAAACCGAATAGGAGGTTGAGAGAGTCGCAAGACAGAAGTACAAAAATAACCTTACACAATCTTGTCCGTTAGAGTATTAACGGTGCAATTTGACGATGTGAACAAAAAGTTAGTGACTTTTTTTACTTATTCGAAAGCTAGTGACAAAAAATCGCCACTCCACGAGGTGCGGAAATTCGAACAGCCATAACTTTGCGTACCGGAAGGGTTTTGGGGCCCGAGACCAGGTTCGGAACCGCGTGGAGGAGCTCTACGGCGTCCCAACCGGGAAACCCGATTGGGGCCCTCGGCGAGGCCAGATTCGATCGTTTTCGCCCCGTTTATCACTTTTCTTATTTCGCTACAGGTAGGCTATGCGCGGGGTAGCTCACGGGTACGATCATAGCAGCACTAATGCACCGGATCCCATCAGAACTCCGAAGTTAAGCGTGCTTTGGCGAGAGTAGTACTAAGATGGTGACCCCTTGGGAAGTCCTCGTGTTGTACCCCCATCCCCTTTTATTTTTATTTTTATCGTTCTTTTATTCATCGAGTGAATTATAAATTTCGTCATCAAGCTTTTTGCGAACTTCGGGTTTCGGTCACTAACTTCTCAAAACTAAAGAGACACCACTAACTTTGTCGTTTTTATTTCGCTTCCGGTCATTCCGGCAATCTGCACCGTTAAGTGCATTGACGGTTTAAATTTTAAGGGTAAAATTTTTCGATTATCAATAAGTATAGAGGGAGTTGCAGATTTTGTCACCACACTCTTGTCAATTGAAAAAATCGAACAGGAGGTTGAAAAATTGTTGGATAAGCGCGAGAGAGAGTCGCAAGACAGAAGTACGAAAATAACCTTACACAAACTTGTCCGTTAGAGTATTAACGGTGCAATTTGATGATGTGAACAAAAAGTTAGTGACATTTTTTACTTTTTCGAAAGCTAGTGACAAAAAATCGCCACTCCACGAGGTACGAAAATTCGAACAGCAATAACTTTGCGTAACGGAAGGGTTTTTGGACCCGAGACCAGGCTTCGGAACCGCGTGGAGGAGCTCTACGGCGTCCCAATCGGGAAACCCGGTTGGGGCCCTTGGCGAATCCAGATTCGATCGTTTTCGCCCCGTTTATCACTTTTCTTATTTCGCTACAAGTAGGCTATGCGCGGGGTAGCTCACGGGTACGATCATACCAGGACTAATGCACCGGTTCCCATCAGAACTCCGATGTAAAGCGTGCTTGGGCGAGAGTAGTACTAAGATGGGTGACCCCTTGGGAAGTCCTCGTGTTGTACCCCCTTCCCCTTTTATTTTTATTTTTATCGTTCTTTTATTCATCGAGTGAATTATAAATTTCGTCATCAAGCTTTTTGCGAACTTCGGGTTTCGGTCACTAACTTCTCAAAACTAAAGAGACACCACTAACTTTGTCGTTTTTATTTCGCTTCCGGTCATTCCGGCAATCTGCACCGTTAAGTGCATTGACGGTTTAAATTTTAAGGGTAAAATTTTCCGATTCTCAATAAGTATAGAGGGAGTTGCAAATTTTGTCACCACGCTCTTGTCAATTTACAAAACCGAATAGGAGGTTGAGAGAGTCGCAAGACAGAAGTACGAAAATAACCTTACACAAACTTGTCCGTTAGAGTATTAACGGTGCAATTTGACGATGTGAACAAAAAGTTAGTGACTTTTTTTGCTTTTTCGAAAGCTAGTGACAAAAAATCGCCACTCCACGAGGTGCGGAAATTCGAACAGCCATAACTTTGCGTACCGGAAGGGTTTTGGCGCCCGAGACCAGGCTTTGGAACCGCGTGGAGGAGCTCTACGGCGTCCCAACCCGGGAACCCGGTTGGGGCCCTCGGCGAACCCAGATTCGATCATTTTTGCCCCGTTTATCACTTTTCTTATTTCGCTACAAGTAGGCTATGTGCAGGGTAGCACACGGGTACGATCATACCAGCACTAATGCACCGGATCCCATCAGAACTCCGAAGTTAAGCGTGCTTGGGCGAGAATAGTATTAAGATGGGTGACCCCTTGGGAAGTCCTCGTGTTGTACCCCCTTCCCCTTTTATTTTTATTTTTATCGTTCTTTTATTCATCGAGTGACTTATAAATTTCGTCATCAAGCTTTTTGCGAACTTCGGGTTTCGGTCAGTAACTTCTCAAAACTAAAGAGACACCACTAACTTTGTCGTTTTTATTTCGCTTCCGGTCATTCCGGCAATCTGCACCGTTAAGTGCATTGACGGTTTAAATTTTAACGGTAAAATTTTCCGATTCTCAATAAGTATAGAGGGAGTTGCAAATTTTGTCACCACGCTCTTGTCAATTTACAAAACCGAATAGGAGGTTGAGAGAGACGCAAGACAGAAGTACGAAAACAAACTTACACAAACTTGTGCAATTTGACGATGTGAACAAAAAGTTAGTGACTTTTTTTGCTTTTTCGAAAGCTAGTGACAAAAAATGCCACTCCACGAGGTGCGGAAATTCGAACAGCCATAACTTTGCGTACCGGAAGGGTTTTGGGGCCCGAGACCAGGGTTCGGAACCGCGTGGAGGAGCTCTACGGCGTCCCAACCGGGAAACCCGGTTGGGGCCCTCGGCGAGGCCAGATTCGATCGTTTTCGCCCCGTTTATCACTTTTCTTATTTCGCTACAAGTAGGCTATGCGCGGGGTAGCTCACGGGTACGATCATACCAGCACTAATGCACTGGATCCCATCAGTGAAAGATTTTGGTAGGATCTGGGTTTGCTCTTGCTCGATTTACCACGCAACAAAAAATTCTAATAAAAGCGGAACTATAGAATAATACCTTTGAAGCGTGCACCTGGTGAATCTCTTGTATGCCTCAAAGACTATGACCTCTTGTTGTGTGGGCAACAATCTAGAAGTCAATTGATCAGCAACTCACCACAATCCACCTGCTAGAAAACTCTAGCCCCGCAGCACCTGGCACGTACTATAAACGCACCGCCCGCAGAGAGAGAAAGCTACGCGCAGCTGGTATAGACCAAGGCCAAAATTTTTGCCACTAGAAACCCAAAAACCAGCTGCACACTTTCTTGAAAATTTAACTTGGAGAGAGAAACGTTTTCTCTCTCTAGAAATCCTGTGGATTAATTGTGTTATTGTTTTTTTTTTGTCTGAATGACTGATCCCTTGTCTATTTATAAAGTTACAAGAGAGACTCCAAGTTGGTTTAGGATTGGTCTTCCTACTGGGTTTCTGTTTTCCTTCAATCCTGTTTCTGGACTGATACAGATTCTGTTTCCTTCAATCCTGTTCCTGGACTGATACACTCCCAACTGTCACAGGGATTCACTTATCCCAATCCAGTTCCTGGGATGAATCACTCCCAACTGACACAGGGATTCACTTATCCCAAACCAGTTCCTGGGATGAATCACTCCCAACTGACACAGGGATTCACTTATCCCAAACCAGTTCCTGGGATGATTCACAACCAACTGACACAAGGATTAATTAATTTCTCAATTAATTAAATCTACCTTTGTCATTAACCCAATACATAATTAATCGTACCACTAACGGATTAATTATGGCACTACCAACCTACACCAGAATTGCTTCCGGAACAACTTAATTAAATTATATTCATAATCTCCCCACATCAAAGATATAGTGCTCGTTAATTCATTAATTTACTGATAAATTAATTCATCAACTTCTTTAATTCCGAGACTAGTACCACTCGACCTTTTTACTATACCGGACATAAGTCCACCGGCCGGGTTTAGTATAATAAACATTTCGAGCTCATCTCGGGAGCACCATCACCCCGGACGCACCGGTATATGGTTTCCTTTCGACAAGCAGCAGCACACCAAGTAACTAAACACGCGCACCCAACCTACCGAGACTATTGGCCACAATTGACCTCACCCTTTGGCAGATCAAAGTACACTATGTCTAATCCTCATGCCCGCTTGAGTCTAGGGATTTAGAGATAGAATACAAGGATCGATTTGTCTATTAAATCAGTACAAGACAAATCATTCCTAAGAGTCAAGTTCAATATGCCCCGGGCATATCTATATGATTCAATTAGTTTAGACAAACTAATTATCTGAATCACATAATAACCTAGACCGACAGTTCGTCCAAAACTGTCTCGGTTACGAACCTCATTTATATATTATGTCTTTCAACCAATGATGAGCTCTACTGTGTCGCACCAGACACCTCATCATCTACTTACATAATATAAATGGACATAAACATGCACAACAAAATATGACTGAAACACAAATCGATATAATAAACTGGGAAACTGTACAATACAAGCATAGCTTATGTATTCTACTCCAACAATCAGAACTCTGAAGTTAAGCGTGCTTGGGCGAGAGTAGTACTAAGATGGGTGACCCCTTGGGAAGTCCTCGTGTTGTACCCCCATCCCCTTTTATTTTTATTTTTATCGTTCTTTTATTCATCGAGTGAATTATAAATTTCGTCATCAAGCTTTTTGCGAACTTCGGGTTTCGGTCACTAACTTCTCAAAACTAAAGAGACACCACTAACTTTGTCGTTTTTATTTTGTTTCCGGTCATTCCGGCAATCTGCACCGTTAAGTGCATTGACGGTTTAAATTTTAAGGGTAAAATTTTCCGATTATCAATAAGTATAGAGGGAGTTGCAAATTTTGTCACCACACTTTTGTCAATTGAAAAAATCGAATAGGAGGTTGAAAAATTGTTGGATAAGCGCGAGAGAGAGTCGCAAGACAGAAGTACGAAAATAACCTTACACAAACTTGTCCGTTAGAGTATTAACGGTGCAATTTGACGATGTGAACAAAAAGTTAGTGACTTTGTTTGCTTTTTCGAAAGCTAGTGACAAAAAATCGCCACTCCACGAGGTGCGAAAATTCGAACAGCCATAACTTTGCGTACCGGAAGGGTTTTGGGGCCCGAGACCAGGCTTTGGAACCGCGTGGAGGAGCTCTACGGCGTCCTAACCGGGAAACCCGGTTGGGGCACTCGGCGAGGCCAGATTCGAACGTTTTCACCCCAATTATCACTTTTCTTATTTCGCTACAAGTAGGCTATGCGCGGGGTAGCTCACGGGTACGATCATACCAGTACTAATGCACCGTATCCCATCAGAACTCTGAAGTTAAGCGTGCTTGGGCGAGAGTAGTACTAAGATGGGTGACCCCTTGGGAAGTCCTCGTGTTGTACCCCCTTCCCCTTTTATTTTTATTTTTATCGTTCTTTTATTCATCGAGTGAATTTTAAATTTCGTCATCAAGCTTTTTGCGAACTTCGGGTTTCGGTCACTAACTTCTCAAAACTAAAGAGACACCACTAACTTTGTCGTTTTTATTTTGCTTCCGGTCATTCCGGCAATCTGCACCGTTAAGTGCATTGACGGTTTAAATTTTAAGGGTAAAATTTTCCGATTATCAATAAGTATAGAGGGAGTTGCAAATTTTGTCACCACGCTCTTGTCAATTTACAAAACCGAATAGGAGGTTGAGAGAGTCGGAAGAGAGAAGTACGAAAATAACCTTACACAAACTTGTCCGTTTGCGTATTAACGGTGCAATTTGACGATGTGAACAAAAAGTGAGTGACTTTTTTCGCTTTTTCGAAAGCTAGTGACAAAAAATCGCCACTCCACGAGGTGCGGAAATTCGAACAGCCATAACTTTGCGTACCGGAAGGGTTTTGGGGCCCGAGACCAGGCTTCGGAACCGCGTGGAGGAGCTCTACGGCGTCACATCCGGGGAACCCGGTTGGGGCCCTCGGTGAGGCTAGATTCGAACGTTTTTGCCCCGTTTATCACTTTTCTTATTTCGCTACAAGTAGGCTATGCGCGGGGTAGCTCACGGGTACGATCATACCAGCACTAATGCATCGGATCCCATCAGAACTCCGAAGTTAAGCGTGCTTGGGCGAGAGTAGTACTATGATTGGTGACCCCTTGGGAAGTCCTCATGTTGTACCCCCTTCCCCTTTTATTTTTATTTTTATCGTTCTTTTATTCATCGAGTGAATTATAAATTTCGTCATCAAGCTTTTTGCGAACTTCGGGTTTCGGTCGCTAACTTCTCAAAACTAAAGAGACACCACTAACTTTGTCGTTTTTATTTCGCTTCCGGTCATTCCGGCAATCTGCACCGTTGAGTGCTGTGACGGTTTAAATTTTAAGGGTAAAATTTTCCGATTATCAATAAGTATAGAGGGAGTTGCAGATTTTGTCACCACACTCTTGTCAATTGAAAAAATCGAATAGGAGGTTGAAAAATTGTTGGACAAGCACGAGAGAGAGTCGCAAGACAGAAGTACGAAAATAACCTTACTCAAACTTGTCCGTTAGAGTATTAACGGTGCAATTTGACGATGTGAACAAAAAGTTAGTGACTTTTTTTGCTTTTTCGAAAGCTAGTGACAAAAAATCGCCACTCCACGAGGTGCGAAAATTCGAACAGCCATAACTTTGTGTACCGGAAGGGTTTTGGTTTCCGAGACCAGGCTTTGGAACCGCATGGAGGAGCTCTATGGTGTCCCAACCAGGGAACCCGGTTGGGGCCCTCGGCGAGGCCAGATTCGAACATTTTCGCCCCGTTTATCACTTTTCTTATTTCGCTACAAGTAGGCTATGCGCGGGGTAGCTCAAGGGTACGATCATACCAGCACTAATGCACCGGATCCCATCAGAACTCCGAAGTTAAGCGTGAAAGATTTTGGTAGGATCTGGGTTTGCACTTGCTCGATTTACCACGCAACAAAAATTTCTATTAAAGCGAAATCTTAGAAAAGTACCTTTGAAGCGTGCACTTGTGATTCTCTTGTATGCCTCAAGACTATGACTTCACGTTGTGTGGGCAATGAACTAGAAGTCAATTGATCAGCTACTCACCACAATCCACCTGCTAGAAAACTCTAGCCCGCAGCACCTGGCACGTACTATAAACGCACAGCCCGCAGAGAGAGAAAGCTACGCGCAGTTAGTATAGACCAAGGCCAAAATTTCAGCCACTAGAAACCCAAAAACCAG
Source organism: Knoxia roxburghii (assembly GCA_030378225.1). NCBI lineage: Eukaryota > Viridiplantae > Streptophyta > Magnoliopsida > Gentianales > Rubiaceae > Knoxia > Knoxia roxburghii. Next base: position 32,748,865 of record CM059415.1, on the reverse strand, counting down.
CCGCACACTTTCTTGAAAATTCGACTTGGAGAGAGAAACGTTTTCTCTCTCTAGAATTTTCTCTCTCTAGAAATCCTGTGGATTAATTGTGTTATTGTTGTATATTATTCTGAATGACTGATCCCTTGTCTATTTATAGAGTTACAAGAGAGACTCCAAGTTGGTTTAGGATTGGTCTTCCTACTGGGTTTCTGTTTTCCTTCAATCCTGTTTCTGGACTGATACAGATTCTGTTTCCTTCAATCCTGTTCCTGGACTGATACACTCCCAACTGTCACAGGGATTCACTTATCCCAATCCAGTTCCTGGGATGATTCACAACCAACTGACACAAGGATTAATTGATTTCTCAATTAATTAAATCTACCTTTGTCATTAACCCAGTACATAATTAATCGTACCACTAACGGATTAATTATGGCACTACCACCCTACACCAGAATTGCTTCCAGAACAACTTAATTAAATTATATTCATAATATCCCCACATCAAAGATATAGTGCTCGTTAATTCATTAATTTACTGATAAATTAATTTATCAACTTCTTTAATTCCGAGACTAGTACCACTCGACCTTCTTACTATACCGGACATAAGTCCACCGCCGGGTTTAGTATAATAAACATTTCGAGCTCATCTCGGGAGCACCATCACCCCGGACGCACCGGTATATGGTTTCCTTTCGACAAGCAGCAGCACACCAAGTAACTAAACACGCGCACCCAACCTACCCAGATTATTGGCCACAATTGACCTCACCCTTTGGCAGATCAAAGTACACTATGTCTAATCCTCATGCCCGCTCGAGTCTAGGGATTTAGAGATAGAATACAAGGATCGATTTGTCTATTAAATCAGTACAAGACAAATCATTCCTAAGAGTCAAGTTCAATATGCCCCGGGCATATCTATATGATTCAATTAGTTTAGACAAACTAATTATCTGAATCACATAATAACCTAGACCGACAGTTTGTCCAAAGCTGTCTCGGTTACGAACCTCATTTATTTATTATGTCTTTCAACCAATGATGAGATCTACTGTGTCGCACCAGACACCTCATCATCTACTTACATAATATAAATGGACATAAACATGCACAACAAAATATGACTGAAACACAAATCGGCATAATAAACTGGGAAACTGTACAATACAAGCATAGCTTATGTATTCTACTCCAACACTCCCCACATCAAAGATATAGTGCCCGTTAATTCATTAATTTACTGATAAATTAATTTATCAACTTCTTTAATTCCGAGACTAGTACCACTCGACCTTCTTACTATACCGGACATAAGTCCACCGGTCGGGTTTAGTATAATAAACATTTCGAGTTCATCTCGGGAGCACCATCACCCCGGATGCACCGGTACATGGTTTCCTTTCGACAAGCAGTAGCACACCAAGTAACTAAACACGCGCACCCAACCCACCGAGACTATTGGCCACATTTGACCTCACCCATTGGCAGATCAAAGTACACTATGTCTAATCCTCATGCCCACTCGAGTCTAGGGATTTAGAGATAGAATACAAGGATCGATTTGTCTACTAAATCAGTACAAGACAAATCATTCCTAAGAGTCAAGTTCAATATGCCCCGGGCATATCTATATGATTCAATTAGTTTAGACAAACTAATTATCTGAATCACATAATAACCTAGACCGACAGTTTGTCCAAAGCTGTATCGGTTACGAACCTCATTTATATATTATGTCTTTCAACCAATGATGAGATCTACTGTGTCGCACCAGACACCTCATCATCTACTTACATAATATAAATGGACATAAAACTGCACAACAAAATATAATTGAAACACAAATCGATATATTAAACTGGGAAACTGTACAATACAAGCATAGCTTATGTATTCTACTCCAACAATCTCCCACTAATACTTAAGCTGTGCTTTAAGTGTACAACTACATACAATCCTATACAATCTGCTGCTATCTATCTAGAAAAACTGTGAAGGCTCTCCTAAGCATCTGATCCCCATGCCCTTCACGTGAGCCTCAAAGACTTTAGAAGTCAATGTTTTTGTGAACGGATCTGCAAGGTTATCCTCTGATACTATCTTAGCCACGACCACGTCTACCCTCTTTACGATGTCTCGTATCAGGTGGTACTTACGCTGTATATGTTTACTCGCCTTGTGGGCTCGTGGTTCCTTCGAGTTTGCTACTGCAACATTGTCATCACAATTAACCGTGATAGACCTTTGCAAACCAGGAATCACATCTAAGTCCACTAGGAGGTTCTTGAGCCATACTGCTTCTTCCGCTGCCTCTGATGCGGCAACATACTCAGCCTCTATGGAAGAGTCCGCCACGCATTTCTGCTTGACACTCCGCCAAACTATGGCTCCACCTCCTAGAGTAAACACATACCCTGAGGTAGACTTGCTCTTGTCCCTGTCGCCTTGGAAATCTGAATCTGTGTAACCTCGGGGTACCAGCTCAAACGCCTGATAGACCAGAACTTGGTCCCTCGTTCTGCGCAAATACCTGAGAATGCATTTTACTGCTTCCCAATGAGCTTTCACGGGGTTACTCTAATATCTGCTCACCATGCCAACGGCATAACAGATATCAGGCCTCATACATAACATGGCATACATGAGACTTCCTACTGCCGAAGCATATGGAACTGTCCTCATGGTCTCTATTTCCTCAACAGTCTTAGGAGATTGCTCCTTAGATAGAAACACTCCGTGCCTGAAAGGTATAAAACCTTACTTGGAGTTCTGCATGTTAAAACGGGCCAGAATCGTGTCTATGTATGAAGCTTGGGAGAGCGTTAACGAACTTTTCCTACGATCTCGAATAATCTTGATCCCAAGGATATGTCCCGCTTCCCCTAAGTTCATCATTTCAAATTGCTTGGACAACCATGCCTTTACGTCTGATAACACTTTCTTGTTGTTGCCAATCAATAGAATGTCATCTACGTAAAGCACAAGAAACACCACTGAGTTTCCATCACGTCTGCGATATACACATTGCTCATTCGGACACTGAGTAAATCCAAAGGACTGGATTACCTCATCAAACCGGATGTTCCAAGATCTGGATGCCTACTTAAGTCCATAAATAGACCTCTTAAGCCTGCAAACCTTATGCTCTTGGCCTTTTTCAATGAATCCCTCTGGTTGCTGCATAAAGATGGTTTCCTCAAGACTTTCGTTCAGGAAAGCTGTCTTGACATCCATCTGCCAAATCTCATAATCCATATGAGCAGCTATGGCCAAGAGAATCCGGATCGACTTAAGCATGGCTACCGGGGAGAAGGTTTCCTCATAATCGATTCCCTCTTTCTGAGTATACCCCTTCGCCACCAGCCTAGCTTTAAAGGTTTCCACCTTCCTGTCAGATCCCCTCTTACGTTTGTAGACTCACTTGCATCCAATGGGCTTAAACCCATTATGCAGGTCCACAAGCTCCCAGACTTGATTGTGGTCCATTGACCCCATCTCGGCTATCATTGCCTTACGCCAAGATTTTGCATCTTTATCTCGAAGCGCCTCATTGTAGTTAACTGGGTCAGGTTCAGGCATACCTGGGACTAGGTCTGAAGCCTCTCCCATGCCAACGAACCTGTCTGGATGTCTCACAACCCTCCCACTACGACGAGACACCGCCTGTGTAGGCGCATCATCTGTGATCTCATGTGCAGTGTGTGGTGTATCTACTTGTGCTGGTGCATCAGGATTAGTAATTTGTCGTCTATGCTCTTCTAGTACTATCTTACTCTTGGGCTTGTAGTCTAAGACATAGTCCTCTTCTAAAAATCTAGCCTTGGTACTTACCACCACCTTCTGATCTTTAGGACTATAGAATAGACCACCTTTCGTTCCCCTAGGATATCCTACAAACAGCATTAATTCTGTTCTTGCATCTAACTTAGCCGTATCTGTCTTAAGCACATGTGCTGGGCAGCCCCAAATTCTGAGATGTCTTAGACTGGGCTTCCGCCCGTTCCACAACTCTACTGGGGTTGAAGGCACGTTTTTAGATGGTACAAGATTAAGAATATACATTGCCATTTCCAAGGCATATCCCCAGAACGAACTTGGCAAATCACTATAGCTCATCATGGACCTAACCATTTCCATAAAAGTTCGGTTCCTCCTTTCTGCTACACCATTCTGCTGTGGCATGCCAGGTGTAGACAACTGAGACTGAATTCCTACCTCAGTGAGGTAATCTCGAAATTCATGGGACAGGTACTCCCCACCAAATTCTGAACGCAGTGTCTTGATACTCTTACCATGATGCTTCTCCACATCTGCCCGAAACTCTTTGAACTTGCCAAAACATTCGGACTTGTGGTGCATTAGGTAAATGCATCCGTACCTAGAGTAATCATCCGTGAATGTCACTAAATACTCATATCCCCCTCGTGCCTGGACCGTCATAGGTCCACACAAGTCAGAATGAATCAACTCTAATGCTTCTTTAGCTCTATAGCCTTTTGCTTTAAAAGGTCTCTTGGTCATCTTACCTTCCAAGCAAGATTCGCCGGTTGCATAACTGTCAATATCTAATGAACCCAAAGGTCCATCATTGACCAACCTCTGAATCCTACTAAGGTTTATATGACCTAGCCTTAGATACCAAAGATAGGTTTGATTCATTTCAGAAGGTTTCTTCCTCTTATTAATGTTAGATTCTGAGCTATCTATCTCTATGTTTTGCGCAACAGGGGAGTTAGAGTTAACCACAAACAAATTATCCGCCAATGAACTAGAACAAATAAGTTTTCCATTTCTTCTAATAACAACACAGTCATCAGAAAAAATAAACTTATACCCGTTCTTCAAGAGTTTAGAAACCGAAATCAAGTTCTTTCTAAAACTCGGTACATAAAGACAATTAACTAACTCTAAGCTAGAATTTTCAAAATTCAACTTAACTACTCCCACTGCTTCTACTGACACTCTTGTAGTGTCACCCAAGTAGATATCCAATTCGCCTGCTCTAAGCTTCTGGGTTACTTGGAACCCTTGCAAAGAATTACAAACATGGTCAGTGGCACCTGAATCCACACACCAAGTATCTGTGGGAATCGCCGCTAAACATGTCTCAGTAATTAAGGCATAATTTATCGTACTTATAAGCTTTGGACAATCCGCTTTCCTATGTCCCGTCTTATTGCACTTGAAGCACTTGTCTTTCGACTTCTTCTTTGCGATATTTGGCTTAGGCACAATTTGTGCCTTTTTAGCTACTCCCTCGAGCTTTCTCTTCTTCTTTCCAGCCTCAGGCTCAGAAGAAGATTCTAAAGCTTCGACTGCAACTAAAGCTCGCTTCTTCTCTTGAAGAAGACTTTTAGCCGCCATTAACTCTGCCAAGAGCTCGGATGAACTCCACAACATCTTACTTATGTTGTAGTTCAACCGAATCCGCTCATAGCTTTGAGGCAAGCTCTGGAGGACAATATCGGCTTTGGTTTCACCAACGATTTCGCCTCCTCCTACCTCAACCTTGTTGATGTTACTAATCATGTCAATGACACGATCTCTCACAGGAGCGCTCTCAGCCCTAAGGACAATGTCCAAGTTACGACTTCCATCGACATTATTAGTTCCAGTTAAATTGTTATTTTTCAAAATAGCAGCTAAAGGATTGAATGCCATATCGATTTAAACTGGAAAGTAAACAAACAGTGTTTCAGTTATATATGCTAGAATTTTCGAAAACATGAAAATTCAATTAATTATTGATTTCCCTCAAAACAATAATATTAATCCACCAACATCTCATCCACCGGGATTTTTGCAAGCCACGCAGTGTGGACGTTTACGCTAACCCACATTCGTTTGAGAAGAACCAAGTTCATTAACTACACTATCTGACCAACGATCTTTTGATCAACGTAGCTAATAGTCGGTGCTTTCAGCCGTACAAGTAAGCAGCGTAACCTCGCGGGAGGAATACTGCAGATCGTACACTAAGTGTGTGCCATTACGTGACTTCTGAGTTTGTTACCTCAGGATAGTGCGCCTCAGATGGAGAGGGTGTCGCATTTCTCCTAGTTAAACTCGCTCTAGTCATCTTACTCAGAAGCTCATAGTCTAGCGATCTCGGGGTTGGACTCATCCAAATGGAGGAAGGCCCTAATGCCAACGCGCAAGCCCACCCACATCGCATATGAACCCGTAATGGAGGCCATGGGGATATAACACAACCCGCTCCCACTTAGATTTCCTAATTGAGGGTTTTTCCAGTTTTAACATGCAATTAACTAACCTAAGTTATATGCAACCATAAAACCAGACATGCTTTAATTCATGCATCTAAAATACAGCATAAAAATAAAGCTTAAAAATTAAAACAATAAATACGGGAAATAAATTCGAAAAAATAAATTCCCCTACTATTATGGTTTTAATTGCTTCCATCATTTTCCTTGATCTCGTGTCCCGCCACGTCACTCGATGGAGAGAGTCTTGAATTTCAAAAAACGAAAACTGGAGAAAAACGGGCCAAAAACAGCCCGAACAGCCCGAACGGGCCGCAAGGGCCGTGCGCGCGCGGGCCTGCGCGCGGCTGCTGCAGCTGCTGTGCCCTTGATACGGCAGCAGCTGCTGCTGGCCACCCGACCAGCGAGACTTGCTGCCGGCGGTCATCGCCGGCGTCGCCTCCTGCCGCCAACTCCTCCTTCGCTTTTTCCCACACTATTAAGTCTTCTTGCAATTCGTTCTGGGTTTTTCTGGGTTTCTTCAAATTCATGATATCCCAAAACCCACGAATCCAAGTCGCCCACCATAATGAAAGATTTTGGTAGGATCTGGGTTTGCACTTGCTCGATTTACCACGCAACAAAAATTTCTATTAAAGCGGAATCTTAGAAAAGTACCTTTGAAGCGTGCACTTGGTGATTCTCTTGTATGCCTCAAGACTATGACTTCACGTTGTGTGGGCAACGAACTAGAAGTCAATTGATCAGCTACTCACCACAATCCACCTGCTAGAAAACTCTAGCCCCGCAGCACCTGGCACGTACTATAAACGCACCGCCCGCAGAGAGAGAAAGCTACGCGCAGCTGGTATAGACCTAGGCCAAAATTTTAGCCACTAGAAACCCAAAAACCAGCTGCACACTTTCTTGAAAATTCTGTTGGGTTTGAATACATAAGCTATGCTTGTGTTGTATAATTTCCCAGATTAATATATCGATTTGTGTTTCAATTATATTTAGTTGTGCATATCCATTTATATTATGTAAGTAGATGATGAGGTGTCTGGTGCGACACAGTAGATCTCATCATTGGTTGAAAGACATAATATATAAATGAGGTTCGTAACCGAGACAGCTTTGGATAAACTGTCGGTCTAGGTTATTATGTGATTCAGATAATTAGTTTGTCTAAACTAATTGAATCATATAGATGTGCCCGGGGCATATTGAACTTGACTCTTAGGAATGATTTGTCTTGTACTGATTTAATAGACAAATCGATCCTTGTATTCTATCTCTAAATCCCTAGACTCGAGCGGGCATGAGGATAAGACATAGTGTACTTTGATCTGCCAATGGGTGAGGTCAAATGTGGCCAATAGTCTCGGTGGGTTGGGTGCGCGTGTTTAGTTACTTGGTGTGCTGCTGCTTGTCGAAAGGAAACCATGTACCGGTGCGTCCGGGGTGATGGTGCTCCCGAGATGAACTCGAAATGTTTATTATACTAAACCTGGCCAGTGGACTTATGTCCGGTATAGTAAAAAGGTCGAGTGGTACTAGTCTCGGAATATTAAGAAGTTGATGAATTAATTTATCAGTAAATTAATGAATTAACGAGCACTATATCTTTGATGTGGGGAGATTATGAATATAATTTAATTAAGTTGTTCCGGAAGCAATTCTGGTGTAGGTTGGTAGTGCCATAATTAATCCGTTAGTGGTACGATTAATTACGTACTGGGTTGTTGACAAAGGTAGATTTAATTAGTTGAGAAATTAATTAATCCTTGTGTCAGTTGGTTGTGAATCATCCCAGGAACTGGATTGGGATAAGTGAATCCCTGTGTCAGTTGGGAGTGATTCATCCCAGGAACTGGATTGGGATAAGTGAATCCCTGTGACAGTTGGGAGTGTATCAGTCCAGGAACAGGATTGAAGGAAACAGAATCTGTATCAATCTAGAAACAGGATTGAATGAAAACAGAAACCCAGTAGGAAAGACCAATCCTATTCCAACTTGGAGTCTCTCTTGTAACTCTATAAATAGACAAGGGATCAGCCATTCAACAATCACAATTCAATAGATTCATAACTCAAGAATCTAGAGAGATAAAATTCTAGAGAGAGAAAATTCTCTCTCTCTCTAAAACGAATTTTAACAAGCAAGAAGGGGCGGCTGGTTTTCCTATATTGTGGCCGAAAATTTGGTCCTTTTTGGGCAGCCCTGTGTGTTGCTTTCTCTCTCTCCGGGCAGTGCGTTTGCAGTACGTGCTAGGTGCGGAGGTGCTGAATTTTTTCAGCAGGTGGATTGTGGTGATAGCTGATCAATTGACTTCTAGTTCGTTGCCCACACAACGTGAAGTCATAGTCTTGGAGGCATACAAGAGATTCACCAGGTGCACGCTTCAAAGGTATTATTCTATAGTTCCGCTTTTATTAGAATTTTTGTTGCGTGGTAAATCGAGCAGGTACAAACCCAGATCCTACCAAAATCTTTCAATTGGTATCAGAGCCTGGTTTAGGGGGTTCTGTGCTTGTTCGATTTATTACATGGTTTTATTTGCAGGTGGTTTAGAATCCCAACTATTATGGTTACGTTTGTATGGGTTTTAATTAAACTCCGGGACTTGTCCGGATTTAATTTTATTATGAATGTTTGTAATAGTTTAACCACGTGCTGGAAGCCGTGTAGGATTAGATTAAATCTGTAGTAGGATTTTTTCTATGTAATTTTGATTATTTAATTTTCCTAGAATGCCTTGTAGTAGGAAAATTATTTTTTTTGTAATCGAAGGCGTTATGGTTGGCAACTTGGATTCGTGGGTTTTGGGTTATCATGAATTTGAAGAAACCCAGGAAAACCCAGAACGAATTGCAAGAAGACCAAATAGCGTGGGAAAAAGCGAAAGAGGAGTTGGCGGCAGGAGGCGACGCCGGCAACATTTGCCGGCAGCAAAATCGCTGGCCGGCAGGCCAAAAAGGCAGCAGCAGGCAGCAGCAGCGCGCAGCAGTCACTGCACGCAGCAGCTGCTGCGCGCTGCTGCCGGGCGCGGGCCGCGCGCGCAGGGGCCCCGCGCGCTGGTTGCGGCCCAGGCGGCCCGTTCGGGCCGTTCGGGCTGTTTTTGGCCCGTTTTTCCTCCAGTTTTCATTTTTTGAAATTCAAGACTCTCTCCATCGAGTGACGTGACGGGACACGAGATCAAGGCAAAGGATGGAAGCAATTAAAACCATAATAGTCGGGGAATTTATTTTTTCGAATTTATTTCCCGTATTTATTGTTTTAATTTTTATGCTTTATTTTTATGCTGTATTTTAGATGCATGAATTAAAGCATGTCTGGTTTTATGGTTGCACATAACTTAGGTTAGTTAATTGCATGTTAAAACCGGAAAAACCCTCAATTTGGAAATCTAAGTGGGAGCGGGTTGTGTTATATCCCCATGGCCACCATTACGGGTTCATATGCGATGTGGGTGGGCTTGCGCGTTGGCATTAGGGCCTTCCTCCATTCGGATGAGTCCAGCCCTGAGATCGCTAGACTATGAGCTTCTGAGTAAGATGACTAGAGCGAGTTTAACTAGGAGAAATGCGACACCCTCTCCATCTGAGGCGCACTATCCTGAGGTAACAAACTTGGAAGTCACGTAATGGCATACACTTAGTGTACGATCTGTAGTATTCCTCCCGCGAGGTTACGCTGCTTACTTGTACGGCTGAAAGCAACGACTATTAGCTACATTGATCAAAAGATCGTTGGTCAGATAGTGTAGTTAATGAACTTGGTTCTTCTCAAACGAATGTGGGTTAGCGTAAACGTCCACACTGCGTGGCTTGCGAGAATCCCGGTGGATGAGATGTTGGTGGATTAATATTATTGTTTTGAGCGAATCAATAATTAATTGAATTTTCATGTTTTCGAAAATTCTAGCATATATAACTGAAACACTGTTTGTTTACTTTCCAGTTTTAAATCGATATGGCATTCAATCCTTTAGCTGCTATCTTGAAAGACAACAAATTAACTGGAACAAATTATGTCGACTGGAGTCGAAATTTGGACATAGTCCTGACAGCTGAGCAGTACAAGTTTGTGCTCATCGAAGCATGTCCAGAAGTGCCTGATGAGGACTCTACCCAAGAGGAAAGGGACGCCTATGCCAGGTGGAGGAAAGCGGATGAGATGGCGCGGTGCTACATTTTGGCCTCTGTGTCGAATGTGCTGCAACATCAGCTTCATCCCATGCTCTCCGCCTTCGACATGATGGCGCACCTAAGGGAGATGTTTGCGCATCATGGCAGGACTGCCAGGCAGTCAGCCATGAGGAAGTTAATGAACACCAAAATGGCTGAAGACGGATCGGTGAGAGATCATGTTTTACACATGATCAGTAACATCAATGAAATAGAGGTGTTGGGAGGAAATATCGACCCAGAAAGTCAGATAGATATTATCCTCCAGAGTCTACCCTCTTGTTTTGAGCAGTTTTGGGTCAACTACAATATGAACCAAAGGGTTTATACGTTGCCCAAGCTCATGACTGATTTGGTGGCGGCTGAAGGCATCTTCCATGAGAAGAAGCAAGCTTTGGTCGCGGTAAAGGGTTCAAGCTCTTCTTCTGGGCCGAAAGGCAAGAAGAATAAGAAGAAGAAGAATGCCAAGAAACTTGCGGCAAAGCCAGATGTTGCGAAGAAAAGTAAGCCAAAAGGCAAGTGCTTTAAATGTGGCAAGGCAGGACATTGGAAAGTGGATTGTCCAAAGCTCAAAGGTACGATTGTTTCTGCCCTAATTACTGAGACATGTTTAGCGGTGATTCCCACAGATACTTGGTGTGTGGATTCAGGCGCCACTGACCATGTTTGTAATTCTTTGCAGGGGTTCCAAGTAACCCGGAAGCTTAGAGAGGGCGAACTGGACATCTACATGGGTGACACTACAAGAGTATCAGTTGAAGCAGTGGGAGTAGTTAGGTTAAATTTCGAGAATTGTAACCTAGAGTTAGTAAACTGTCTTTATGTACCGAGTTTTAGAAAGAACCTGATTTCGGTTTCTAAACTCTTGAAGAACGGTTACAAGTTTATTTTTTCTGATGAGTCTGTTTTTATTAGAAGAAATGGCAAACTTGTTTGTTCTGGTTCATTGGTGGACAATTTATTTGTGGTTAATTCTAACTCCCCTGTTGCGCAAAACATAGAAATAGATAGCTCAGTATCTAACATTAATAAGAGGAAGAGACCTTCTGAAATGAATCAAACCTATCTTTGGCATCTAAGGCTAGGTCATATAAACCTTAGTAGGATTCAGAGGTTGGTCAATGATGGACCTTTGGGTTCATTAGATATTGACAGTTATGCAACCTGCGAATTTTGCTTGGAAGGTAAGATGACCAAGAGACTTTTTAAAACAAAAGGCTATAGAGCTAAAGAAGTATTAGAGTTGATTCATTCTGACTTGTGTGGACCTATGACGGTCCAGGCACGAGGGGGATATGAGTATTTCGTGACATTCACGGATGATTACTCTAGGTACGGATACATTTACCTAATGCGCCACAAGTCCGAATGTTTTGGCAAGTTCAAAGAGTTTCGGGCAGATGTGGAGAAGCATCATGGTAAGAGTATCAAGACACTACGTTCAGATCGTGGTGGGGAGTACCTGTCCCATGAATTTCGAGATTACCTCACTGAGGTAGGAATTCAGTCTCAGTTGTCTGCACCTGGCACGCCACAGCAGAATGGTGTAGCAGAAAGGAGGAACCGAACTCTTATGGAAATGGTTAGGTCCATGATGAGCTATAGTGATTTGCCAAGTTCGTTCTGGGGATATGCCTTGGAAACGGCAATGTATATTCTTAATCTTGTACCATCTAAAACCGTGCCTTCAACCCCAATAGAGTTGTGGAACGGGCGGAAGCCCAGTCTAAGACATCTCAGAATTTGGGGTTGCCCAGCACATATGCTTAAGGCAGATACAGCTAAGTTAGATGCAAGAACAGAATTAATGCTGTTTGTAGGATATCCTAGGGGAACGAAAGGTGGTCTATTCTATAGTCTTAAAGATCAGAAGGTGGTGGTAAGTACCAACGCTAGATTTTTAGAAGAGGACTATGTCTTAGACCACAAGCCCAAGAGTAAGATAGTACTAGAAGAGCTTAGACGACAAACTACTAATCCTGATGCACCAGCGCAAGTAGATACACCACACACTGCACATGAGATCACAGATGATGCGCCTACACAGGCGGTGCCTCGTCGTAGTGGGAGGGTTGTAAGACAGCCAGACAGGTTCATTGGCATGGGAGAGGCTTCAGACCTGGTCCCAGGTGTGCCTGAACCTGACCCAGTTAACTATAATGAGGCGCTTCGAGATAAAGATGCAGAATCTTGGCGTAAGACAATGATATCCGAGATGGGGTCAATGGACCACAATCAAGTCTGGGAGCTTGTGGACCTGCCTGATGGGTATAAGCCCATTGGATGCAAGTGGGTCTACAAACGTAAGAGAGGACCTGACGGGAAGGTGGAAACCTTTAAAGCTAGGCTGGTGGCGAAGGGGTATACTCAGAAAGAGGGAATCGACTATGAGGAAACCTTCTCCCCGGTAGCCATGCTTAAGTCGATCCGGATTCTCTTGGCCATAGCTGCTCATATGGATTATGAGATTTGGCAGATGGATGTCAAGACAGCTTTCCTAAACGGAAGTCTTGAAGAAACCATCTTTATGCAGCAACCAGAGGGATTCATTGAAAAAGGCCAAGAGCATAAGGTTTGCAGGCTTAAGAGGTCTATTTATGGACTTAAGCAGGCATCCAGATCTTGGAACATCCGGTTTGATGAAGTAATCCAGTCCTTTGGATTTACTCAGTGTCCGGATGAGCAATGTGTATATCGCAGACGTGATGGAAACTCAGTGGTGTTTCTTGTGCTTTACGTAGATGACATTCTATTGATTGGCAACAACAAGAAAGTGTTATCAGACGTAAAGGCATGGCTGTCCAAGCAATTTGATATGAAGAACTTAGGGGAAGCGGGACATATCCTTGGGATCAAGATTATTCGAGATCGTAGGAAACGTTCACTAACGCTCTCCCAAGCATCATACATAGACACGATTCTGGCCCGTTTTAACATGCAGAACTCCAAGAAAGGTTTTCTACCTTTCAGGCATGGAGTGTTTCTATCTAAGGAACAGTCTCCTAAGACTGTTGAGGAGATAGAGACCATGAAGACAGTTCCATATGCTTCGGCAGTAGGAAGTCTCATGTATGCCATGTTGTGTACGAGGCCTGATATCTGTTATGCCATTGGCATTGTGAGCAGATATCAGAGTAACCCCGGGAAAGCTCATTGGGAGGCAGTAAAATGCATTCTCAAGTATTTACGCAAAACGAGGGACCTTGTTCTGGTCTATCAGGCGTCTGAGCTGGTACCCCGAGGTTATACAGATTCAGATTTCCAAGGCGACAGGGACAAGAGCAAGTCTACCTCAGGGTATGTGTTTACTCTAGGAGGTGGAGCCATTGTTTGGCGGAGTGTCAAGCAGAAATGCGTGGCAGACTCTACCATGGAGGCTGAATACGTTGCCGCATCAGAGGCAGCGAAAGAAGCAGTATGGCTCAAGAACTTCCTAGTTGACTTAGACGTGATTCCTGGTTTGCAGAAGTCTATCACAGTTTATTGTGATAACAATGGTGAAGTAGCAAACTCGAAGGAACCACGAGCCCACAAGGCGAGTAAACATATACAGCGCAAGTACCACCTGATACGAGACATCGTGAAGAGGGAAGACGTGATCGTGGCTAAGATAGCATCAGAAGATAACCTTGCAGATCCATTCACGAAGACATTGACCTCTAAAGTCTTTGAGGTTCACGTGGAGGGCATGGGGATCAGATATCTAGAAGAGCCATGATAGTTTTTTTTAGATAGATAGCAGCAGGTAGTATAGGATTGTATGTAGTTGTATACTTAAAGCACAGCTTAAGTATTAGTGGGAGATTGTTGGGTTTGAATACATAAGCTATGCTTGTGTTGTATAATTTCCCAGATTAATATATCGATTTGTGTTTCAATTATATTTAGTTGTGCATATCCATTTATATTATGTAAGTAGATGATGAGGTGTCTGGTGCGACACAGTAGATCTCATCATTGGTTGAAAGACATAATATATAAATGAGGTTCGTAACCGAGACAACTTTGGATAAACTATCGGTCTAGGTTATTATGTGATTCAGATAATTAGTTTGTCTAAACTAATTGAATCATATAGATGTGCCCGGGGCATATTGAACTTGACTCTTAGGAATGATTTGTCTTGTACTGATTTAATAGACAAATCGATCCTTGTATTCTATCTCTAAATCCCTAGACTTGAGCGGGCATGAGGATTAGACATAGTGTACTTTGATCTGCCAATGGGTGAGGTCAAATGTGGCCAATAGTCTCGGTGGGTTGGGTGCGCGTGTTTAGTTACTTGGTGTGCTGCTGCTTGTCGAGAGGAAACCATGTACCGGTGCGTCCGGGGTGATGGTGCTCCCGAGATGAGCTCGAAATGTTTATTATACTAAACCTGGCCAGTGTACTTATGTCCGGTATAGTAAAAAGGTCGAGTGGTACTAGTCTCGGAATATTAAGAAGTTGATGAATTAATTTATCAGTAAATTAATGAATTAACGAGCACTATATCTTTGATGTGGGGAGATTATGAATATAATTTAATTAAGTTGTTCCGGAAGCAATTCTGGTGTAGGTTGGTAGTGCCATAATTAATCCGTTAGTGGTACGATTAATTATGTACTGGGTTGTTGACAAAGGTAGATTTAATTAGTTGAGAAATTAATTAATCCTTGTGTCAGTTGGTTGTGAATCATCCCAGGAACTGGATTGGGATAAGTGAATCCCTGTGTCAGTTGGGAGTGATTCATCCCAGGAACTGGATTGGGATAAGTGAATCCCTGTGACAGTTGGGAGTGTATCAGTCCAGGAACAGGATTGAAGGAAACAGAATCTGTATCAATCTAGAAACAGGATTGAAGGAAAACAGAAACCCAGTAGGAAAGACCAATCCTATTCCAACTTGGAGTCTCTCTTGTAACTCTATAAATAGACAAGGGATCAGCCATTCAACAATCACAATTCAATAGATTCATAACTCAAGAATCTAGAGAGATAAAATTCTAGAGAGAGAAGATTCTCTCTCTCTCTAAAATGAATTTTAACAAGCAAGAAGGGGCGGCTGGTTTTCCTATATTGTGGCCGAAAATTTGGTCCTTTTTGGGCAGCCCTGTGTGTTGCTTTCTCTCTCTCCGGGCAGTGCGTTTGCAGTACGTGCTAGGTGCGGAGGTGCTGAATTTTTTCAGCAATTGGATTGTGGTGATAGCTGATCAATTGACTTCTAGTTCGTTGCCCACACAACGTGAAGTCATAGTCTTGGAGGCATACAAGAGATTCACCAGGTGCACGCTTCAAAGGTATTATTCTATAGTTCCGCTTTTATTAGAATTTTTGTTGCGTGGTAAATCGAGCAGGTTCAAACCCAGATCCTACCAAAATCTTTCAAATTCGACTTGGAGAGAGAAACATTTTCTCTCTCTAGAAATCCTGTGGATTAATTGTGTAATTGTTTTAATCTGAATGACTGATCCCTTGTCTATTTATAGAGTTACAAGAGATACTCCAAGTTGGTATAGGATTGATCTTCCTACTGGGTTTCTGTTTTCCTTCAATCCTGTTTCTGGACTGATACAGATTCTGTTTCCTTCAATCCTGTTCCTGGACTGATACAATCCCAACTGTCACAGGGATTCACTTATCCCAATCCAGTTCCTGGGATGAATCACTCCCAACTGACACAGGGATTCACTTATCCCAAACCAGTTCCTGGGATGATTCACAACCAACTGACACAAGGATTAATTAATTTCTAAATTAATTAAAGCTACCTTTGTCAAGAACCCAGTACATAATTAATCGTACCACTAACGGATTAATTATGGCACTACCAACCTACACCAGAATTGCTTCCGGAACAACTTAATTAAATTATATTCATAATCTCCCCACATCAAAGATATAGTGCTCGTTAATTCATTAATTTATTGATAAATTAATTCATCAACTTCTTTAATTCCGAGACTAGTATCACTCGACCTTTTTACTATACCGGACATAAGTCCACCAGCCGGGTTTAGTATAATAAACATTTCGAGCTCATCTCGGGAGCACCATCACCCCGGACGCACCGGTACATGGTTTCCTTTCGACAAGCAGCAGCACACCAAGTAACTAAACACGCGCACCCAACCTACCGAGAATATTGGCCACATTTGACCTCACCCATTGGTAGATCAAATTACACTATGTCTAATTCTCATGCCCACTCGAGTCTAGGGATTTAGAGATAGAATACAAGGATCGATTTGTCTATTAAATCAGTACAAGACAAATCATTCCTAAGAGTCAAGTTCAACATGCCCTGGGCATATCTATATGATTCAATTAGTTTAGACAAACTAATTATCCGAATCACATAATAACCTAGACCGACAGTTTGTCCAAAGCTGTCTCGGTTACGAACCTCATTTATATATTATGTCTTTCAACCAATGATGAGATCTACTGTGTCGCACCAGACACCTCATCATCTACTGACATAATATAAATGGACGATTAATGCACAACAAGATATGACTGAAACACCAATCGATATATTAAACTGGGAAACTGTACAATACAAGCATAGCTTATGTATTCTACTCCAACAATCTCCCACTAATACTTAAGCTGTGCTTTAAGTATACAACTACATACAATCCTACCCAATCTGCTGCTATCTATCTAGAAAAACTGTCAAGGCTCTCCTAAGCATCTGATCCCCTTGCCCTTCACGTGAGCCTCAAAGACTTTAGAAGTCAATGTTTTCGTGAACGGATCTGCAAGGTTATCCTCTGATGCTATCTTAGCCACGACCACGTCTACCCTCTTTACGATGTCTCGTATCAGGTGGTACTTGCGCTGTATATGTTTACTCGCCTTGTGGCCTCGTGGTTCCTTCGAGTTTGCTACTGCACCGTTGTTATCACAATAAACCGTGATAGACTTCGGTAAACCGGGAATCACATCTAAGTCCACTAGGAAGTTCTTGAGCCATACTGCTTCTTTCGCTGCCTCTGATGCGGCAACGTACTCAGCCTCCATGGTAGAGTCTGCCATGCATTTCTGCTTAACACTCTGCCAAACTATGGCTCCACCTCCTAGAGTAAACACATACCCTGAGGTAGACTTGCTCTTGTCTCTGTCGCCTTGGAAATCTGAATCTGTGTAACCTCGGGGTACCAGCTCAAGCGCCTGATAGACCAGAACTTGGTCCCTCGTTCTGCGCAAATACCTGAGAATGCATTTTACTGCTTCCCAATGAGCTTTCCCGGGGTTACTCAGATATCTGCTCACCATGCCAACGACATAACAGATATCAGGCCTCGTACACAACATGGCGTACATGAGACTTCCTACTGCCGAAGCATATGGAACTGTCTTCGTGGTCTCTATCTCCTCAACAGTCTTAGGAGACTGTTCCTTAGATAGAAACACTCCATGCCTGAAAGGTAGAAAACCTTTCTTGGAGTTCTGCATGTTAAAACGGGCCAGAATCGTGTCTATGTATGAAGCTTGGGAGAGCGTTAGTGAACGTTTCCTACGATCTCGAATAATCTTGATCCCAAGGATATGTCCCGCTTCTCCTAAGTCCTTCATATCAAATTGCTTGGACAACCATGCCTTTACGTCTGATAACACTTTCTTGTTGTTGCCAATCAATAGAATGTCATCTACGTAAAGCACAAGAAACACCACTGAGTTTCCATCACGTCTGCGACATACACATTGCTCATCCGGACACTGAGTAAATCCAAAGGACTGGATTACTTCATCAAACCGGATGTTCCAAGATCTGGATGCCTGCTTAAGTCCATAAATAGACCTCTTAAGCCTGCAAACCTTATGCTCTTGGCCTTTTTCAATGAATCCCTCTGGTTGCTGCATAAAGATGGTTTCTTCAAGACTTCCGTTTAAGAAAGCTGTCTTGACATCCATCTGCCAAATCTCATAATCCATATGAGCAGCTATGGCCAAGAGAATCCGGATCGACTTAAGCATGGCTACCGGGGAGAAGGTTTCCTCATAGTCGATTCCCTCTTTCTGAGTATACCCCTTCACCACCAGCCTAGCTTTAAAGGTTTCCACCTTCCCGTCAGGTCCTCTCTTACGTTTGTAGACTCACTTGCATCCAATGGGCTTAAACCCATCAGGCAGGTCCACAAGCTCCCAGACTTGATTGTGGTCCATTGACCCCATCTCGGATATCATTGCCTTATGCCAAGATTCTGCATCTTTATCTCGAAGCGCCTCATTATATTTAACTGGGTCAGGTTCAGGCACACCTGGGACCAGGTCTGAAGCCTCTCCCATGCCAATGAACCTGTCTGGCTGTCTCACAACCCTCTCACTACGACGAGGCACCGCCTGTGTAGGTGCATCATCTGTGATCTCATGTGCAGTGTGTGGTGTATCTACTTGCGCTGGTGCACCAGGATTAGTAGTTTGTCGTCTAAGCTCTTCTAGTACTATCTTACTCTTGGGCTTGTGGTCTAAGACATAGTCCTCTTCTAAAAATCTAGCGTTGGTACTTACCACCACCTTCTGATCTTTAGGACTATAGAATAGACCACCTTTCATTCCCCTAGGATATCCTACAAATAGCATTAATTCTGTTCTTGCATCTAACTTAGCCGTATCTGCCTTAAGCACATGTGCTGGGCAGCCCCAAATTCTGAGATGTCTTAGACTGGGCTTCCGCCCGTTCCACAACTCTACTGGGGTTGAAGGCACGGTTTTAAATGGTACAAGATTAAGAATATACATTGCCGTTTCCAAGGCATATCCCCAGAATGAACTTGGCAAATCACTATAGCTCATCATGGACCTAACCATTTCCATAAGAGTTCGGTTCCTCCTTTCTGCTACACCATTCTGCTGTGGCGTGCCAAGTGCTGATAACTGAGACTGAATTCCTACATCAGTGAGGTAATCTCGAAATTCATGGGACATGTACTCCCCACCACGATCTGAACGCAGTGTCTTGATACTCTTACCATGATGCTTCTCCACATCTGCCCGAAACTCTTTGAACTTGTCAAAACATTCAGACTTGTGGCGCATTAGGTAAATGTATCCGTACCTAGAGTAGTCATCCGTGAATGTCACGAAATACTCATATCCCCCTCGTGCCTGGACCGTCATAGGTCCACACAAGTCAGAATGAATAACCTCTAAAACTTCTCTAGCTCTATAGCCTTTTGCTTTAAAAGGTCTCTTGGTCATCTTACCTTCCAAGCAAGATTCGCAGGTTGCATAACTGTCAATATCTAATGAACCCAAAGGTCCATCATTGACCAACCTCTGAATCCTACTAAGGTTTATATGACCTAGCCTTAGATGCCAAAGATAGGTTTGATTCATTTCAGAAGGTCTCTTCCTCTTATTAATGTTAGATACTGAGCTATCTATTTCTATGTTTTGCGCAACAGGGGAGTTAGAATTAACCACAAATAAATTGTCCACCAATGAACCAGAACAAACAAGTTTACCATTTCTTCTAATAAAAAAAGACTCATCAGAAAAAATAAACTTGTAACCGTTCTTCAAGAGTTTAGAAACCGAAATCAGGTTATTTCTAAAACTCGGCACATAAAGACAGTTTACTAACTCTAGGTTACAATTCTCGAAATTTAACCTAACTACTCCCACTGCTTCTACTGACACACTTGTAGTGTCGCCCAAGTAGATATCCAATTCGCCTTCTCTAAGCTTCTGGGTTACTTGGAACCCTTGCAAAGAATTACAAACATGGTCAGTAACGCCTGAATCCACACACCAAGTATCTGTGGGAATCACCGCTAAACATGTCTCAGTAATTAAGGCATAATTTATCGTACTTATAAGCTTTGGACAATCCGCTTTTCAATGTCCCGTCTTATTGCACTTGAAGCACTTGTCTTTCGACTTCTTCTTTGCAATATCTGGCTTAGGCATAATTTGTGCCTTTTTAGCTACTCCCTCGAGCTTTCTCTTCTTCTTTCCAGCCTCAGGCTCAGGAGAAGATTCTAAAGCTTCGACTGCGACTAAAGCTCGCTTCTTCTCTTGAAGAAGACTTTTAGCCACCATCAAATCTGCCAAGAGCTCGGATGAACTCCACAACATCTTACTTATGTTGTAGTTCAACCGAATCCGCTCATAGCTTTGAGACGCCATCAACTCTGCCAAGAGCTCGGATGAACTCCACAACATCTTACATATGTTGTAGTTCAACCGAATCCGTTCATAGCTTTGAGGCAAGCTCGGGAGGACAATATCAGCTTTGGTTTCACCAACGATTTCGCCTCCTCCTACCTCAACCTTGTTGATGTTACTAATCATGTCAATGACACGATCTCTCACAGGAGCGCTCTCAGCCCTAAGGACAATGTCCAAGTTACGACTTCCATCGACATTATTAGTTCCAGTTAAATTGTTGTTTTTCAAAATAGCAACTAATGGATTGAATGCCATATCGATTTAAGCTGAAAAGTTAAACAAACAGTGTTTCAGTCATATATGCTAGAAATTTCGTAAAACATGAAAAATTTAGCTACATTGATTCCCTCAAAACAATAATATTAATCCACCAACATCTCATCCACCGGGATTTTCACAAGCCACGCAGTGTGGACGTTTACGCTAACCCACATTCATTTGAGAAGAACCAAGTGTTGGAATGCGTTTAGGCATTTAATTCTTAATTAAATGGCGGAATTCCTAAACACTAAAGGATTCGGGTTTTACCCTCGACGCGTAATCGGTTGTGCAGCCGCCTGGATCCTTTGGGAAGATTGCGTTCACCACCACAGAACAATTCAAGCGAATTGTCTCTACGTTCTTGCACTGGAGTTCTCTCAGAACCGGTGCTAGCCCCAAAATTTGCCTGTTTTAGAGAAAACCTTTTTCTCTCTGGGAAGAATAAGTTTTTGGAGGAACGTTTATTCTCAAGTCTGATAGTCTGTTGTTGTAAAAAATTTTCAAAAGGTATATTTAAAAAAAATGAGTCTGTTAAAACGTTTTTAACAGACTCCAGATACTTCTCAGATTTGAGAAGTATCTGTTTTAATTAATAAATAATAAATAATAATTAATAATAATTAATTAATTATTTACTGAGTTGGGTTTAACCAACACCATGGATCAACCCATTGATCCATGGATCAGGCTGATGGGTCAAGAACCTTAATTCACAATTAGGTCCCTTGATTTATCAGCTCAACTCAATTCTTCCCAGGTAATTAATTAACTTTTAATTAATACCATAAAACTCTTCAATAATATTTAATTAAACCATTTAATTAAATATTATCTATTTAAGTATAACTCTTATACTTAGAACAGGCAATTTAATTAATTCTGACTCATCGAACTCACTTATGTGCGATCCTGTAGGCCCATTCCAAATTGACAATGAATAAATTAATCTCATTAATTAATCCATAAATCATTAGTGGTCTCTAGCAAGACATAATGACTACACAATTCAGAACGGAGGGTCGAATGGTGATTCAACACAACCTTCCGAGTATACTACGTAATGTCCTCTACATTGATATCCAGTTTAGCATAAGGTATGGAACCAATCATCCTTATATAGCTAAACGTTTTACTTGATCTCTTAGTGACACTGAACTTAATCAAGCAAATGATAACCCTTATCATTTCTTGGGCACGGCCATGCACTTCTCAGTTCACTATCAAGCGGCCAAGATATCATCTCTCATTTAAGAGAGACTTGTAGTCCCATCACTTCACCTACATACCTTAGCGTGACTCATAGTGTACCCAATCATACCCGTACTTGGCAACCTGTTACGGTCCCGTTAGGCATATGTCAAAGCACACTCTAATTCACCTAAGACTATGCAGTGATTTCTGGTCTAAGGATCCTCGTACGAGTACTACTCAAAAGAATCACTCATGATCTAACAGTCCATGGAATGTTTCTTTTGGCGGATCGATTTCATAAAATTCAATATGCACAAGAATATAATTTCATGAAATTAACTCATCAGATAAATAATCAATCAAACGACAAATGTCTTATTTACATAAATAACCCTCAAAGTTTATTTACATAAATAGCCCTCATTAGGGCATATACACCAACAATCTCCCACTTGCCCGTTGAAGGGCTATGTCCTAAACTGTTTAAGACCAAGCTCTATTACATGTCTATCAAACTTTGACTGTGGTAGAGCTTTTGTGAGAGGATCTGCTACATTGTCGTCTGACCCTATTTTGCATACTTTCACAGCTCCTCGATCAATGATCTCTCGGATGAGGTGAAACCTTCTGAGTATATGTTTGGTTTTCTGGTGTGACCGAGGCTCCTTAGCTTGTGCGATGGCCCCGTTATTGTCACAGAAAAGTTCTATCGGATCTTGGATACTCGGTATCACTCCGATGTCTGACACGAACTTTCTTAACCAAACAGCTTCCTTTGCAGCATCGGATGCAGCAATGTACTCAGACTCTGTTGTAGAATCGGCTGTTGTATCTTGCTTTGAGCTTTTCCAACTTATTGCACCACCATTCAGACTAAACACGTAGCCTGATTGTGACTTCATGTCATCTTGATCTATTTGGAAAGCAGCATCAGCGTAACCTTGTACGATGAGCTGTTCTTGTCCTCCATACACTAGCATCAATCCTTTAGTCCTTCGCAAGTACTTTAGGATTGCTTTGACTGCAGTCCAATGATCTGTTCCTGGATCTTGTTGGTATCTGCTAGTCATGCTCAGTGCATGTGCGACATCCGGGCGGGTACATAACATGGCATACATGATAGATCCTATTGCCGAAGTATATGGTACTCTACTCATTGTATCCCTCTCCTCTCTTGTTGAAGGACCTTGGTTCTTCTTCAAGAGAAGGCCATGTCTAAATGGTACCTTACCATTTTTGGAGTTAGACATATTGAACCTCTTCAATATTTTGTCTATGTACCCTTCTTGACTTAGTCCTAGAAGCCTTTTTGACCTATCTCTATAGATCTTGATACCTAGTATCATTTCGGCTTCTCCTAAGTCTTTCATAGAAAATACAGTCCCCAACCATTGTTTGATGTCTTTCATCATGGGAATGTCATTTCCTATGAGTAGGATGTCGTCCACATATAGGACAAGGAAAACTATCTTGCTCCCACTAACCTTCTTGTAAACACAAGGCTCATCTTCGTTCTTTATGAAGCCGTAACCTTTTACTGCCTCGTCAAAACGAAGATTCCAACTCCGAGATGCTTGCTTTAGTCCGTAGATGGACCTCTGAAGCTTGCATACACGATTTGGATGCTCTTGATCGATGTATCCCTCGGGTTGTTTCATATAAACATCCTCGAGTAGGTTTCCATTCAGGAAAGCCGTCTTAACATCCATCTGCCATATCTCATAGTCATAATATGCAGCTATGGCGAGCATAGTCCGAATGGACTTGAGCATCACGACAGGGGAGAAGGTTTCATCATAGTCTATACCATGAGTCTGTCTGAAACCTTTAGCCACTAGTCGTGCCTTGAAGATCCCGCCAGGTTTTAACTTGAAAATCCACTTGCAATCGACAACCTTTGTCTGAACAGGAGGATCAATCAAAGTCCAAACTTTATTGTCCCTCATGGATTGCATTTCAGATTCCATTGCTTGTAGCCATTTATCTGAATCTGGACTTTCTAAAACCTGTTTGTAGTTCACGGGCTCATTAGAGTCCACCAAGATCAAATCTTGATCGTCAGTTACGAGAAATCCGTATCTCTCAGGTTCATGACGAGATCTACTAGACCTTCTAGGTTCTTGTGTTGTTGACTCAGGCTGCTCATCTTCATGAGTTCCCATGTCAACTTCCATCTCAGTTTCTGTAGATCGTTCTACATTCTCTTGTGGTTCTGGAACTTCTTCAAGTTCTATTCTACTCCCACTATCTTTCTTGTAGAGAAAATCTTTCTCTAAGAAAGTGGCTCCCCGAGCAACAAACACTTTGTTCTCAGTTGGATTGTAGAATTGATATCCTTTAGTTTCCTTAGGATATCCCACAAACAGGCATTTGTCAGTTTTAGGTTCAAGCTTACTACTTTGTAAACGCTTTACATGAGCTTGACAACCCCAAACTCGTAGATATGACATATAGGGTTTTTGACCCGTCCACATCTCATATGGAGTCTTATCTACTGCCTTAGATGGAATACGATTTAGTAAGTAGGCAGCTGAAAGGAGGGCATAACCCCAAAAGGACATAGGGAGAGTCGCTTGGCCCATCATAGATCGAACCATATCTAATAAGGTCCGATTCCTCCTCTCGGATACACCATTCCATTGAGGTGTTCCTGGTGGAGTCAGCTGTGAAACAATTCCACACTGTTTTAGATAGCCATCGAACTCATCATTAAGGTATTCACCTCCCCGATCGGAGCGAATAGCCTTAATCCTTCTATTTAACTGATTTTCTACTTCATTTTTAAACTCTTTGAACTTTTCAAAAGTTTCACTTTTATACCTCATTACGTAGACATAACCATATCTACTATAGTCATCGGTAAAAGTCACGAAGTATTCAAATCCACCTCTGGCTTGTGTGCTCATCGGTCCACATACATCTGTATGTATTAGTGCCAATAGCTCACTAGTCCTCTCGCCTTTCTTGCTGAAAGGACTCTTCGTCATTTTGCCTTGCAAACAGGGTTCACATGTGTCATATGATTCGAAATCAAATGAACCAAGCACTCCATCCTTATGAAGTCTTTGAACTCGCTTCTCATTTGCATGGCCTAGACGACAGTGCCACAGATATGTTGGACTTAAATCAGATTGAATTAATTTGGCTTTCTTTTCAATGTTATATACCGGTTTCTCTTGGGTCAAATCCAAGATATATAGGCCATTGCACAAATTTGCAACTCCATATAAAACATCTTTTTGATATAAAGACAACGATTTATTACCAATAATAAAACGAAATCCTTTAATATCCAAACAAGAGATTGAAATAATATTCCTACTCATAGTAGGTACATAATAACAATTCTCTAAAACAATGTTTAAACCGGAAGGCAAAGACAAAATGTAATCTCCAACTTCAACGGCTGCAACTCTTGCCCCGTTGCCTACTCGGAGATCTACTTCGCCTTTCTTTGTCATCCTTCTATTGCTCAGTCCCTGCACATCAGTACAAATGTGAGCCCCACAACCGGTATCTAATACCCATGAGGTGGACATAGAAAGATTAATCTCAATAACAAAGATACCTGAAGCCGAAGGATTCTGTTTCTTCTCTTCAAGAAACAGCTTGCAGTTTCTTCTCCAATGCCCCTTCAGATTGCAATGGAAACATACTGCGTCCTTCTGAGCATTTTTCTTAGCAGGAGGAGTTTGAGGCTGAGCCTTAGGAGCAGTCTTACTGCGAGGCTTCTTGTTTTCAGCAACTTTTGCCTTGCCTTTAAACTTTTTCTTGTTGCCCTTACCCTTTTCCACAACAAGTACTGGCGTTGCCTTCCGAAGGGTTTGCTCAGTATTTTTAAGCATTCCATGGAGCTCAGGAATTGTCCTCTCCATGTTATGCATGTTGTAGTTCACCACAAAGTCATTGTAATCATCAGGCAGTGAAGCCAAGATGATGTCAATGGCTAACTCTCTAGAAAGAGGTGCATTTAATCTCTCTAGGGTATCGATATACCCCTTCATCTTGATCAAATGCGTGCTTACTGACGAACCCTTCGCCATCTTGCACGAGATCAATGCTTTTATCGTAACGAACCTTTCGTTACGGGCTTGTTCACGGAACATTTCCGTTAGTGACACATAAATTTGGAACGCTTTCGAATTCATGAATTGTTTCTGAAGCTCGCCTGACATAGTCACGAGCATCAGACATGTCACGTCATCGGAATCGCTTTTCAGCTTTTCCCAAGCTCGTTGAACCGCAGCCGTAGCATTTACTGGTGGTTCAGGTAAAGCAGCGTCTAAGATATTAAGCTTCCTTTCTTGTTTGAGAACGATTCTCAAGTTTCTTTCCCAATCTAAGAAGTTCGGACCAACAAGTTTTTCTTTGTCCAAAATACTTCTTAGAGTGAGATTAGATGTATTAGTGCTAGTAGATGCCATTTCTACAAAAGAAAATGCAAAATATTAGAATGAGTTTTTAAAATATTTTCCACAATAGCCAAAATTGAAATCCCAAACAATTTTGTGTTGGTGCTAGATTGTGGGCCGAAAATCCACAAAGAATCAACCCCAGTCTTGCTTTGGCAAGTATCGTAGGGATTGGGCTCTTTTGGTAGGCAACGTTCAAATCACATCCCTATGTAATTTAACGATTTCCAATTGCATCACTATGCAACTTTTCGGTGATAGGATGAACATTCCAAATGTTTGACACCATCCTATCTTTGCAAAATTAATCCCTAGTCAACTTATCGGGTCAAGCTAGGATTAATTTTCCCAAGTTAAACCATCCCTTAAGGCATCACATCAATAGACACCCACACAGTTTTTCCATAACAAGTGGTAGTGATAAAGTCGAGCATCTAATACCCAAACAGTTTTTCCACTCATTAATGGTAGTGATAAAGTTGGGCACTATTATGTGACAACCCGCCGCACGAAGAAAACCTGAGGCCCTTGGGCTCTCCAAGTCCACCAGACGTTCAACGCTCAAGCGGGCCCCCAAGTATGGAAGCAAAATCAACTCGGGTTTTTGGGATTTTAGTTTGATCGGCTTAACATGCATTGTCGTTTTCATTCATTCACAAAACATAAAATTGCGATAATGCGATGAATTGGGCTCTAATCTATTACAGGGCCTTTTAACAAAAAAAACTTCTTTTTGGGCCTTCATTATGGGCTTCCGTTCCTGGGCTCCACCATGGACTCCTTCGGAACCTCCTTTTGGGCCTAACTATTACATAATTATTTAATAGGCACGCAGGCCCAATATTAAAATGGCTCGCAGGCCCAAAATTTTAAATAATAAATTTTAAGCCCAATTCATGCATAGAAAAACACACAATTGCATATGCTTCATACAAGCCAATTTTATTAGGCCGAATCATTTAATTAGGGATTGTGTAACTCTTACACTATTAAAATTGATCGTGTCATGATCAATTTTAATCAATCCCAAATTCATTCATTTTAATCGAATGATGCATGAACATGCTAGCATAATTATGATGCTTCACATAAAATTTAAACAATTTAAATTTAAGCATCATAAGTAAAATAAATAAATAACAATTAATTAATCTAATTAATTATTTATTTATTTATCTTTTCTAATTATCCTAATCTAATTAAGATAATTTATTTCAAAATTTAAACTTATAGGATAAATTCTAAATTAATCCTATCTTTATCTAATAAGATTATTTAATTAAAATCTTATTCAATAAAATTCAGAAAATTTTTAAAATTTTAATTTTCTGAAACTCTTGGGGTCATTTCCTAAATAACCAAAACTCTGGGCTTAGGGTTTAAGGGAAACAAAACTGCTGGGGCTAGTTTGTAAATTTTAAAACATTTAAATTTTGGCAGCTAGGGTTTTGGGCTTGCGGCGGGGCATTTCCGAGATTATGGAGTGCGGCGGGGGCAACTTGGTCATTTCACCCAATTAGGGCACCAGCCTCCCGCCGCCTCCTTTCTTCTTCTCCGATCGCGCAGCCGGCGACCTTTATGAGTTTTCCGGCGAACGATTCGCCTTTTTCCGGCGCCGTTTGCAGCGCCGGACGTCGTCTCTTCGTCCAGGCCTGACCCCGATCACATCGAAGCCCACCTCGACGATTCATCGATCGACAAAAAAAAATTGAAAACCATGAACGGCCGCGTATCTTCCGGCGAAAACGATTTCCCGTCGGAACAAACGAGGAAACCAGTGGCGCGAGGAACCTTTCCCCGGCCTTCGCGAAACAACCGGTGTTAGTTTCCAGCGGTTCTCAAAACCCAAATCGGGAAAAAAAAATTTCCCCTTTTTCCCGTTTTAAAAACCGGCGAAGCATTTTCAAAACCCAGAAAATTCTTCCCAAAATATTTGCAATCAAAACGTTTTGACACCCCAAATTAACACGAAATTGTTCCCCATGATGAAAAGAACAAAACCCATAGGAAATTCAGGCCAAAATCCAATTTTTGTGCAGTTCGCGATTTCCCGGCGAACTTCCGGCCGGCCGGAACAATTCCGGCGAGCCATTCCCAGAATCCGGCGACCTTCAACAGCAACATTTTTTTTTTTTCTTTAAAACCGTTTTTCAAAAAAAAAAAAAAAAAAACTTATACCCAATTTTTAATTAAAACATTTTTAATTAAAACAATTAACCTCGCTCTGATACCACTGTTGGAATGCGTTTAGGCATTTAATTCTTAATTAAATGGCGGAATTCCTAAACACTAAAGGATTCGGGTCTTACCCTCGACGCGTAATCGGTTGTGCAGCCGCCTGGATCCTTTGGGAAGATTGCGTTCACCACCACAGAACAATTCAAGCGAATTGTCTCTACGTTCTTGCACTGGAGTTCTCTCAGAACCGGTGCTAGCCCCAAAATTTGCCTGTTTTAGAGAAAACCTTTTTCTCTCTGGGAAGAATAAGTTTCTGGAGGAACGTTTATTCTCAAGTCTGATAGTCTGTTGTTGTAAAAATTTTTCAAAAGGTATATTTAAAAA
Source organism: Knoxia roxburghii (assembly GCA_030378225.1). Taxonomy (NCBI): domain Eukaryota; kingdom Viridiplantae; phylum Streptophyta; class Magnoliopsida; order Gentianales; family Rubiaceae; genus Knoxia; species Knoxia roxburghii. The sequence continues at coordinate 32,719,893 of CM059415.1, read as the reverse complement.
AAATGAGTCTGATAAAACGTTTTTAACAGACTCCAGATACTTCTCAGATTTGAGAAGTATCTGTTTTAATTAATAAATAATAATTAATAATTAATAATAATTAATTAATTATTTACTGAGTTGGGTTTAACCAACACCATGGATCAACCCATTGATCCATGGATCAGGCTGATGGGTCAAGAACCTTAATTCACAATTAGGTCCCTTGATTTATCAGCTCAACTCAATTCTTCCCAGGTAATTAATTAACTTTTAATTAATACCATAAAACTCTTCAATAATATTTAATTAAACCATTTAATTAAATATTATCTATTTAAGTATAACTCTTATACTTAGAACAGGCAATTTAATTAATTCTGACTCATCGAACTCACTTATGTGCGATCCTGTAGGCCCATTCCAAATTGACAATGAATAAATTAATCTCATTAATTAATCCATAAATCATTAGTGGTCTCTAGCAAGACATAATGACTACACAATTCAGAACGGAGGGTCGAATGGTGATTCAACACAACCTTCCGAGTATACTACGTAATGTCCTCTACATTGATATCCAGTTTAGCATAAGGCATGGAACCAATCATCCTTATATAGCTAAACGTTTTACTTGATCTCTTAGTGACACTGAACTTAATCAAGCAAATGATAACCCTTATCATTTCTTGGGCACGGCCATGCACTTCTCAGTTCACTATCAAGCGGCCAAGATATCATCTCTCATTTAAGAGAGACTTGTAGTCCCATCACTTCACCTACATACCTTAGCGTGACTCATAGTGTACCCAATCATACCCGTACTTGGCAACCTGTTACGGTCCCGTTAGGCATATGTCAAAGCACACTCTAATTCACCTAAGACTATGCAGTGATTTCTGGTCTAAGGATCCTCGTACGAGTACTACTCAAAAGAATCACTCATGATCTAACAGTCCATGGAATGTTTCTTTTGGCGGATCGATTTCATAAAATTCAATATGCACAAGAATATAATTTCATGAAATTAACTCATCAGATAAATAATCAATCAAACGACAAATGTCTTATTTACATAAATAACCCTCAAAGTTTATTTACATAAATAGCCCTCATTAGGGCATATACACCAACACCAAGTTCATTAACTACACTATCTGACCAACGATCTTTTGATCAATGTAGCTAATAGTCGGTGCTTTCAGCCGTACAAGTAAGCAGCGTAACCTCGCGGGAGGAATACTGCAGATCATACACTAAGTGTATGCCATTACGTGACTTCTGAGTTTGTTACCTCAGGATAGTGCGCCTCAGATGGAGAGGGTGTCGCATTTCTCCTAGTTAAACTCGCTCTAGTCATCTTACTTAGAAGCTCATAGTCTAGCGATCTCGGGGCTGGCCTCATCCGAATGGAGGAAGGCCCTAATGCCTACGCGCAAGCCCACCCACATCGCATATGAACCCGTAATGGTGGCCATGGGGATATAACACAACCCGCTCCCACTTAGATTTCCAAAATGAGGGTTTTTCCAGTTTTAACATGCAATTAACTAACCTAAGTTATATGCAACCATAAAACCAGACATGCTTTAATTCATGCATCTAAAATACAGCATAAAAATAAAGCGTAAAAATTAAAGCAATAAATACGGGAAATAATTTGAAAAAAATAAATTCCCCGACTATTATGGTTTTAATTGCTTCCATCTTCTGCCTTTATCTCGTGTCCCGTCACGTCACTCGATGGAGAGAGTCTTGAATTTCAAAAACGAAAACTGGAGGAAAAATGGGCCAAAAAACAGCCCGAACGGGCCGCCCGGGCCGCAGCACGGCCCGAGGGCCGCACTGCCCGTGCGCACGGCCCAGGGCTCGCGCGCGTGCGCACGGCCCGCACGGGCCCTGCGCGCGCGGCGCTGCGCCCTTGGTGCGGCAGCAGCTGCTGCTGGCCACCCGGCCGGCGCGACTTGCTGCCGGCGGTCGTCGCCGGCGTCGCCTCCTGCCGCCAACTCCTCCTTCGCTTTTTCCCACGCTATTTGGTCTTCTTGCAATTCGTTCTGGGTTTTCCTGGGTTTCTTCAAATTCATGATAACCCAAAACCCACGAATCCAAGTCGCCCACCATAACGCCTTCGATTAAACAAAATAATTTTCCTACTACAAGGCATTCTAGGAAAATTAAATAATCGAAATTACATAGAAAAAATCCTACTACAGATTTGATCTAATCCTACACGGCTTCCAGCACGTGGTTATACAATTACAAACATTCATAATAAAATTAAATCCGGACATGTCCCGGAGTTTAATTAAAACCCATACAAATGTAACCATAATAGTCGGGATTCTAAACCACCTGCAAATAAAACCATGTAATAAATCGAACAAGCACAGAACCCCCTAAACCAGGCTCTGATACCAATTGAAAGATTTTGGTAGGATCTGGGTTTGCACTTGCTCGATTTACCACGTAACAAAAATTTCTATTAAAGCGGAATCTTAGAAAAGTACCTTTGAAGCGTGCACTTGGTGATTCTCTTGTATGCCTCAAGACTATGACTTCACGTTGTGTGGGCAACGAACTAGAAGTCAATTGATCAGCTACTCACCACAATTCACCTGCTAGAAAACTCTAGCCCCGCAGCACCTGGCACATACTATAAACGCACCGCCCGCAGAGAGAGAAAGTTACGCGCAGCTGGTATAGACCAAGGCCAAAATTTCAGCCACTAGAAACCCAAAAAACCAGCTGCACACTTTCTTGAAAATTTGACTTGGAGAGAGAAACGTTTTCTCTCTCTAGAATTTTCTCTCTCTAGAAATCCTGTGGATTAATTGTGTTATTGTGTTTTTTGAATGACTGATCCCTTGTCTATTTATAGGGTTACAAGAGAGACTCCAAGTTGGTTTAGGATTGGTCTTCCTACTGGGTTTCCGTTTTCCTTCAATCCTGTTTCTGGACTGATACAGATTCTGTTTCCTTCAATCCTGTTCCTGGACTGAAACACTCTCAACTGTCACAGGGATTCACTTATCCCAATCCAGTTCCTGGGATGAATCACTCCCAACTGACACAGGTATTCACTTATCCCAAACCAGTTCCTGGGATGATTCACAACCAACTGACACAAGGATTAATTAATTTCTCAATTAATTAAATCTACCTTTCTCAACAACCCAATACATAATTAATCGTACCACTAACGGATTAATTATGGCACTACCACCCTACACCAGAATTGCTTCCGGAACAACTTAATTAAATTATATTCATAATCTCCCCACATCAAAGATATAGTGCTCGTTAAGTCATTAATTTACTGATAAATTAATTCATCAACTTCTTAATATTCCGAGACTAGTACCACTCGACCTTTTCACTATACCGGACATAAGTCCACTGGCCAGGTTTAGTATAATAAACATTTCGAGCTCATCTCGGGAGCACCATCACCCCGGACGCACCGGTACATGGTTTCCTTTCGACAAGCAGCAGCACACCAAGTAACTAAACACGCGCACCCAACCCACCGAGACTATTGGCCACATTTTACCTCACCCATTGGCAGATCAAAGTACACTATGTCTAATCCTCATGCCCGCTCGAGTCTAGGGATTTAGAGATAGAATACAAGGATCGATTTGTCTATTAAATCAGTACAAGACAAATCATTCCTAAGAGTCAAGTTCAATATGTCCCGGGCACATCTATATGATTCAATTAGTTTAGACACACTAATTATCTGAATCACATAATAACCTAGACCAACAGTTTGTCCAAAGCTGTCGGTTACGAACCTCATTTATATATTATGTCTTTCAACCAATGATGAGATCTACTGTGTCGCACCAGACACCTCATCATCTACTCACATAATATAAATGGACGATTAATGCACAAGAAAATATAATTGAAACACAAATCGATATATTAAACTGGGAAACTGTACAATACAAGCATAGCTTATGTATTATACTCCGACACCTGTCTGGCTGTCTCACAACCCTCCCACTACGACGAGGCACCGCCTGTGTAGGCGCATCATCTGTGATCTCATGTGCAGTGTGTGGTGTATCTACTTGCGCTGGTGCATTAGGATTAGTAGTTTGTTGTCTATGCTCTTCTAGTACTATCTTACTCTTGGGCTTGTGGTCTAAGACATAGTCCTCTTCTAAAAATCTAGCGTTGGTACTTACCACCACCTTCTGATCTTTAGGACTATAGAATAGACCACCTTTCGTTCCCCTAGGATATCCTACAAACAGCATTAATTCTATTCTTGCATCTAACTTAGCCGTATCTGCCTTAAGCACATGTGCTGGGTAGCCCCAAATTCTGAGATGTCTTAGACTAGGCTTCCGCCCGTTCCACAACTCTACTGGGGTTGAAGGCACGGTTTTAGATGGTACAAGATTAAGAATATACGTTGCCGTTTCTAAGGCATATCCCCAGAACGAACTTGGAAAATCACTATAGCTCATCATGGATCTAACCATTTCCATAAGAGTTCGGTTCCTCTTTTTGCTACACCGTTCTGCTGTGACGTGCCAGGTGCAGACAACTGAGACTGAATTCCTACCTCAGTGAGGTAATCTCGAAATTCATGGGACAGGTACCCCTCACCACGATTTGAATGCAGTGTCTTGATACTCTTACCATGATGCTTCTCCACATCTGCCCGAAACTCTTTGAACTTGCCAAAACATTCGGACTTGTGGTGCATTAGGTAAATGTATCCGTACCTAGAGTAATCATTCATGAATGTCACGAAATACTCATATCCCCCTCGTGCCTGGACCGTCATAGGTCCACACAAGTCAGAATGAATAAACTCTAATGCTTCTTTAGCTCTATAGCCTTTTGCTTTAAAAAGTCTCTTGGTCATCTTACCTTCGAAGCAAGATTCGCAGGTTGCATAACTGTCAATATCTAATGAACCCAAAGGTCCATCATTGACTAACCTCTGAATCCTACTAAGGTTTGTATGACCTAGCCTTAGATGCCAAAGATAGGTTTGATTCATTTCAGAAGGTTTCTTCCTCTTATTAATGTTAGATTCTGAGCTATCTATCTCTATGTTTTGCGCAACAGGGGAGTTAGAGTTAACCACAAACAAATTGTCCGCCAATGAACCAGAACAAATAAGTTTTCCATTTCTTCTAATAACAACACAGTCATCAGAAAAAATAAACTTATACCCGTTCTTCAAGAGTTTAGAAATCGAAATCAAGTTCTTTCTAAAACTCGGTACGTAAAGACAATTAACTAACTCTAAGCTAGAATTTTTGAAATTCAACTTAACTACTCCCACTGCTTCTACTGACACTCTTGTAGTGTCGCCCAAGTAGATATCCAATTCGCCTTCTCTAAGCTTCTGGGTTACTTGGAACCTTGCAAAGAATTACAAACATGGTCAGTGGCACCTGAATCCACACACCAAGTATCTGTGGGAATCGCCGCTAAACATGTCTCAGTAATTATGGCATAATTTATCGTACTTATAAGCTTTGGACAATCCACTTTCCAATGTCCCGTCTTATTTCACTTGAAGCACTTGTCTTTCGACTTCTTCTTTGCAATATCTGGCTTAGGCATAATTTGTGCCTTTTTAGCTACTCCCTCGAGCTTTCTCTTCTTTTTTCCAGCCTCAGGCTCAGAAGAAGATTCTAAAGCTTCGACTGCGACTAAAGCTCGCTTCTTCTCTTGAAGAAAACTTTTAGCCGCCATCAACTCTGCCAAGAGCTCGGATGAACTCCACAACATCTTACTTATGTTGTAGTTCAACCGAATCCGCTCATAGCTTTGAGGCGCCATCAACTCTGCCTGGTTTAGGGGGTTCTGTGCTTGTTCGATTTATTACATGGTTTTATTTGCAGGTGGTTTAGAATCCCGACTATTATGGTTACGTTTGTATGGGTTTTAATTAAACTCCGGGACATGTCCGGATTTAATTTTATTATGAATGTTTGTAATAGTATAACCACGTGCTGGAAGTCGTGTAGGATTAGATTAAATCTGTAGTAGGATTTTTTCTATGTAATTTCGATTATTTAATTTTCCTAGAATGCCTTGTAGTAGGAAAATTGTTTTTTTTGTAATCGAAGGCGTTATGGTGGGTGACTTGGATTCGATTGAACTACAACATAAGTAAGATGTTGTGGAGTTCATCCGAGCTTTTAGCAGAGTTGATGGCGGCTAAAAGTCTTCTTCAAGAGAAGAAGCGAGCTTTAGTTACAGTCAAAGCTTTAGAATCTTCTTCTGAGCCTGAGGCTGGAAAGAAGAAGAGAAAGCTCGAGGGAGTAGCTAAAAAGGTACAAATTGTGCCTAAGCCAGATATTGCAAAGAAGAAGTCGAAAGACAAAGTGCTTCAAGTGCAATAAGACGGGACATTGGAAAGCGGATTGTCCAAAGCTTATAAGTACGATAAATTATGCCTTAATTACTGAGACATGTTTAGCGGCGATTCCCACAGATACTTGGTGTGTGGATTCAGGTGCCATTGACCATGTTTGTAATTCTTTGCAAGGGTTCCAAGTAACCCAGAAGCTTAGAGAAGGCGAATTGGATATCTACTTGGGCGACACTACAAGAGTGTCAGTAGAAGCAGTGGGAGTAGTTAAGTTGAATTTTGAAAATTCTAGCTTAGAGTTAGTTAATTGTCTTTATGTACCGAGTTTTAGAAAGAACTTGATTTCGGTTTCTAAACTCTTGAAGAACGGGTATAAGTTTATTTTTTCTGATGACTGTGTTGTTAGTAGAAGAAATGGCAAACTTGTTTGTTCTGGTTCATTGGTGGATAATTTATTTGTTGTTAATTCTAACTCCCCTGTTGCGCAAAACATAGAAATAAATAGCTCAGAATCTAACATTAATAAGAGGAAGAGACCTTCTGAAATTAATCAAACCTATCTTTGGCATCTAAGGCTAGGTCATATAAACCTTAGTAGGATTCAGAGATTGGTCAATGATGGACCTTTGGGTTCATTAGATATTGACAGTTATGCAACCTACGAATCTTGCTTGGAAGGTAAGATGACCAAGAGACTTTTTAAAGCAAAAGGCTATAGAGCTAAAGAAGCAATAGAGTTGATTCATTCTGACTTGTGTGGACCTATGACGGTCCAGGCACGAGGGGGATATGAGTATTTCGTGACGTTCACGGATGACTACTCTAGGTACGGATACATTTACCTAATGCGCCACAAGTCCGAATATTTTGGCAAGTTCAAAGAGTTTCGGGCAGATGTGGAGAAGCATCATGGTAAGAGTATCAAGACACTGCGTTCAGATCGTGGTGGGGAGTACCTGTCCCATGAATTTCGAGATTACCTCACTGAGGTAGGAATTCAGTCTCAGTTGTCTGCACCTGGCACGCCACAGCAGAATGGTGTAGCAGAAAGGAGGAACCAAACTCTTATGGAAATGGTTAGGTCCATGATGAGCTATAGTGATTTGCCAAGTTCGTTCTGGGGATATGCCTTGGAAACGGCAATGTATATTCTTAATCTTGTACCATCTAAAACCGTGCCTTCAACCCCAATAGAGTTGTGGAACGGGCGGAAGCCCAGTCTAAGACATCTCAGAATTTGGGGCTGCCCAGCACATGTGCTTAAGGCAGATACGGCTAAGTTAGATGCAAGAACAGAATTAATACTGTTTGTAGGATATCCTAGGGGAACGAAAGGTGGTCTATTCTATAGTCTTAAAGATCAGAAGGTGGTGGTAAGTACCAACGCTAGATTTTTAGAAGAGGACTATGTCTTAGACCACAAGCCCAAGAGTAAGATAGTACTAGAAGAGCTTAGACGACAAACTACTAATCCTGATGCACCAGCGCAAGTAGATACACCACACACTGCACATGAGATCACAGATGATGCGCCTACACAGGCGGTGCCTCGTCGTAGTGGGAGGGTTGTGAGACAGCTAGACAGGTTCATTGGCATGGGAGAGGCTTCAGACCTGGTCTCAGGTGTGCCTGAACCTGACCCAGTTAACTATAATGAGGCGCTTCGAGATAAAGATGCAGAATCTTGGCGTAAGGCAATGATATCCGAGATGGGGTCAATGGACCACAATCAAGTCTGGGAGCTTGTGGACCTGCCTGATGGGTATAAGCCCATTGGATGCAAGTGGGTCTACAAACGTAAGAGAGGACCTGACGGGAAGGTGGAAACCTTTAAAGCTAGGCTGGTGGTGAAGGGGTATACTCAGAAAGAGGGAATCGATTATGAGGAAACCTTCTCCCCGGTAGCCATGCTTAAGTCGATACGGATTCTCTTGGCCATAGCTGCTCATATGGATTATGAGATTTGGCAGATGGATGTCAAAACAGCTTTCCTAAACGGAAGTCTTGAAGAAACCATCTTTATGCAGCAACCAGAGGGATTCATTGAAAAAGGCCAAGAGCATAAGGTTTGCAGGCTTAAGAGGTCTATTTATAGACTTAAGCAGGCATCCAGATCTTGGAACATCCGGTTTGATGAAGTAATCCAGTCCTTTGGATTTACTCAGTGTCCGGATGAGCAATGTGTATATCGCAGACGTGATGGAAACTCAGTGGTGTTTCTCGTGCTTTACGTAGATGACATTCTATTGATTGGCAACAACAAGAAAGTGTTATCAGACGTAAAGGCATGGCTGTCCAAGCAATTTGATATGAAGGACTTAGGGGAAGCGGGACATATCCTTGGGATCAAGATTATTCGAGATTGTAGGAAACGTTCACCAACGCTCTCCCAAGCTTCATACATTGACACGATTCTAGCCCGTTTTAACATGCAGAACTCCAAGAAAGGTTTTCTACCTTTCAGGCATGGAGTGTTTCTATCTAAGGAACAGTCTCCTAAGACTGTTGAGGAGATAGAGACCATGAAGACAGTTCCATATGCTTCGGCAGTAGGAAGTCTCATGTATGCCATGTTATGTACGAGGCCTGATATTTGTTATGCCGTTGGCATGGTGAGCAGATATCAGAGTAACCCCGGGAACGCTCATTGGGAAGCAGTAAAATGCATTCTCAAGTATTTGCGCAGAACGAGGGACCAAGTTCTGGTCTATCAGGCATCTGAGCTGGTACCCCGAGGTTACACAGATTCAGATTTCCAATGTGACAGGGACAAGAGCAAGTCTACCTCAGGGTATGTGTTTACTCTAGGAGGTGGAGCCATAGTTTGGCGGAGTGTCAAGCAGAAATGCGTGGTGGACTCTACCATGGAGGCTGAGTACGTTGCCGCATCAGAGGCAGCGAAAGAAGCAGTATGGCTCAAGAACTTCCTAGTGGACTTAGATGTGATTCCTGGTTTGCCGAAGTCTATCACGGTTTAATGTGATAACAACGGTGCAGTTGCAAACTCGAAGGAACCACGAGCCCACAAGGTGAGTAAACATATACAGCGCAAGTACCACCTGATACGAGACATCGTAAAGAGGGTAGACGTGGTCATGGCTAAGATAGCATCAGAGGATAACCTTGCAGATCCGTTCACAAAAACACTGACTTCTAAAGTCTTTGAGGCTCACGTGAAGGGCATGGGGATCAGATGCTTAGGAGAGCCTTGACAGTTTTTCTAGATAGATAGCAGCAGATTGGGTAGGATTGTATGTAGTTGTATACTTAAAGCACAGCTTAAGTATTAGTGGGAGATTGTTGGAGTAGAATACATAAGCTATGCTTGTATTGTACAGTTTTTCTCAGTTTAATATATCGATTTGTGTTTCAGTCATATCTGGTTGTGCATTAATCGTCCATTTATATTATGTAAGTAGATGATGAGGTGTCTGGTGCGACACAGTAGATCTCATCATTGGTTGAAAGACATAATATATAAATGAGGTTCGTAACCGAGACAGCTTTGGACAAACTGTCAGTCTAGGTTATTATGTGATTCAGATAATTAGTTTGTCTAAACTAATTGAATCATATAGATATGCCCGGGGCATATTGAACTTGACTCTTAGGAATGATTTGTCTTGTACTGATTTAATAGACAAATCGATCCTTGTATTCTATCTCTAAATCCCTAGACTCGAGCGGGCATGAGGATTAGACATAGTGTACTTTGATCTGCCAAAGGGTGAGGTCAATTGTGGCCAATAATCTCGGTAGGTTGGGTGCGCGTGTTTAGTTACTTGGTGTGCTGCTGCTTGTCGAAAGGAAACCATATACCGGTGCGTCCGGGGTGATGGTGCTCCCGAGATGAGCTCGAAATGTTTATTATACTAAACCCGGCCGGTGGACTTATGTCCGGTATAGTAAAAAGGTCGAGTGGGACTAGTCTCGGAATTAAAGAAGTTGATGAATTAATTTATCAGTAAATTAATGAATTAACGAGCACTATATCTTTAATGTGGGGAGATTATGAATATAATTTAATTAAGTTGTTCCGGAAGCAATTCTGGTGTAGGGTGGTAGTGCCATAATTAATCCGTCAGTGGTACGATTAATTATGTACTGGGTTAATGACAAAGGTAGATTTAATTAATTGAGAAATTAATTAATCATTGTGTCAGTTGGTTGTGAATCATCCCAGGAACTGGATTGGGATAAGTGAATCCCTGTGACAGTTGGGAGTGTTTCAGTCCAGGAACAGGATTGAAGGAAACAGAATCTGTATCAATCTAGAAATAGGATTGAAGGGAAACAGAAACCCAGTAGGAAAGACCAATCCTATTCCAACTTGGAGTCTCTCTTGTAACTCTATAAATAGACAAGGGATCAGCCATCAGACACCTCATCATCTACTTGCATAATATAAATGGACGATTAATGCACAACCAGATATGACTGAAACACAAATCGATATATTAAACTGGGAAACTGTACAATTCAAGCATAGCTTCTGTATTCTACTCCAACAAACTTTGCGTACCGGAAGGGTTTTGGGGCCCGAGACCAGGCTTCGGAACCGCGTGGAGGAGCTCTACGGCGTCCCAATCGGGAAACCCGGTTGGGGCCCTCGGCGAGGCCAGATTCGATCGTTTTCACCCCGTTTATCACTTTTCTTATTTCGCTACAAGTAGGCTATGGGCGGGGTAACTCACGGGTACGATCATACCAGCACTAATGCACCGGATCACATCAGAACTCCGAAGTTAAGCGTGCTTGGGCGAGAGTAGTACTAAGATGGGTGACCCCTTGGGAAGTCCTCGTGTTGTACCCCCTTCCCCTTTTATTTTTATTTTTATCGTTCTTTTATTCATCGAGTGAATTATAAATTTCGTCATCAAGCTTTTTGCGAACTTCGGGTTTCGGTCACTAACTACTCAAAACTAAAGAGACACCACTAAGTTTGTCATTTTTATTTCGCTTCCGGTCATTCCGGCAATCTGCACCGTTAAGTGCATTGACGGTTTAAATTTTAAGGGTAAAATTTTCGATTATCAATAAGTATAGAGGGAGTTGCAAATTTTGTCACCACGCTCTTGTCAATTTACAAAACCGAATAGGAGGTTGAGAGAGTCGCAAGAGAGAAGTACGAAAATGACCTTACACAAACTTGTCCGTTTGCGTATTAACGGTGCAATTTGACGATGTGAACAAAAATTTAGTGACTTTTTTCGCTTTTTCGAAAGCTAGTGACAAAAAATCGCCACTCCACGAGGTGCGGAAATTCGAACAGCCATAACTTTGCGTACCGGAAGGGTTTTGGGGCCCGAGACCAGGCTTCGGAACCGCGTGGAGGAGCTCTACGGCGTCCCAACTGGGAAACCCAGTTAGGGCCCTCGGCGAGGGCAGATTCGATCATTTTCGCCCCATTTATCACTTTTCTTATTTCGTATTACTTCCTTGGAACTCATCATCCCCTCTCCCTTGAAAATGTTTCGTCCTCGAATCCATTGGATCTAAATCAAAATCATAAGGAGATAAGTAATAAATATACCTTAGTCTCCGGAAAGATCAAGCTTGTAAGCATTATCATTGACTCGTGCCAAATCTTGAAATGGCCCATCACCACGGGGGTGTAACTTAGTTGTCTTTGAGGCTGGAAACCTCTCTTTCCTCATGTGTACCCAAATCCAATCACCGGGTTCATCAAACACAATTTTCTTACGGCCTTTATTTGCATTCTTTGCATATTGCTCATTTTTCTTCCCAATGTTTGCACGAGCTTGCTCATGCAATTTCTTCACGGTTTCAGCTTTCTTCTTGCCATCCAAACTCACTTGATCCTGTAAATGTAAAGGAGATAAGTCTAAAGGAGTTAGAGGATTGAAGCCATAAACCAACTCAAAATGGAGAAAAAATAGTAGAAGTGTGGAGTGTGCGATTGTATGCAAATTCAGCAATTTCCAAACACTCATCCCAACTTTTCAAATTCTTTTTAATTATGGCCCTTAACGAAACACCCAAAGTCCTATTTGTTACTTCCGTTTGGCCATCTGTTTGTGGGTGACTTGTGGTTGAAAACAAAAGTTTTGTTCCCAATTTTCCCCAAAGATTTTTTCAGAAATAACTCAAAAAATTTACATCCCTATCGGACACAATAGTCCTAGGAACACCATGTAGACGAACAAATTCTTTGAAGAAGAGATCAGCCACATGTTTTGCATTGTCGGCTTTCCTACAAGCAATAAAGTGAGCCATTTTGGAGAATCTATCAACAACAACAAAAATAGAGTCCATGCCTCTTTGAGATCTAGGCAAACTGATGTGAATCCAAGGTACGAATTCACGTGAAATGTAGAATCGTCCTCGATTGATCTTTTGAGCCAAACAACTAGCTCAAGTGGATTCAACAATATTGAGTATTAATGAACTCAACACCTTTGAATCACACTATATTGAAAGATGTCTTGAAATCTTCCAAGCTAAATCAATCCAAACCAAAATAGACCCAACAACAGTAGGATGAAACCTATCACCTTTGAATCATAAAATGGTAGTTTTGAAATTACTATTCCCAACCCCTCTAATTTTCAAACCCAACAACACTTGGATAAACCTAACAACTTTGGATTATGAAATGAATTAGAAAAGAAGAGTAGAAAAGCACCACAACTAAAAGGAAGAGTTTTAATTGATAAGCCAAATAAGTTTTGCAAGAATACTTGCAAGACTAAAACTAGCTCACTAAGAAACTAGCAAAGAAAGGAAAATTCCCTAAAGTTTATAACATCAAATCTTGCCTTCTAATAGTTAACCAAGGCCCCTATTTATAGAGTTTCAAGAGGGACCAAGGTTGAAAATTACAAAAGGATTAGAATAGCAATTCTAAGTCTTCTAGTCAAGACTAGCATTAACACTTCTCTTTGACCAAGAAAAGCTCTTTGACCTAGAAGACTCTTGAACTTAATTCTAATATTCTAAATAAAAAAAACTTCAAATTATCCCAAAAATGCAGCTGAAATTCGTCCATAATTCTGCCCAATAAATGTGATTTTCAAACTTCCACATTTAAACCTTTCAATAGTCTTCAAACTTCCAACCACCTTGCTGAAATCTTTGACCAACTTAAATGTAGGTTTTTGGCCTCCAAAAGACTTCAAAATTTCGTGCAAATGGTGTTGAATTGGAACCCAAAAGAACCTTCAAGGATTAAATCCAATTTGCTGAAATTTGGGCTTGCACCCTTTCGGGTTTCGGGCTGAAAATTGGCTGCACCAATTGGGCTGATTTATTCACTTGAAAAGTAGTCCAAAACACTTATTTAGAACCATTTGGATCAAGATCCAATGCTTGCAAAATGTTGTAATATTTGGGCTGAATTGAGGTAGCCGTTGTATCCTCTTTTGGATAGACTTCAATAATCAAAATGTTCAGGGCTTATTGCATCCTCTTCTTTCTCAAACGAGTCATTGGGCCCGTCATCCCTTCAAGTGGATTTGGTGGAATGATATGTGCAGAACTATTTGGAGTTGAGGGTGGTTCGGCCATGCCTTTGCCATCATCATCTTTGACATCTTTAGCATTACTTCCTTGGAACTCATCATCCCCTCTCCCTTGAAAAGGTTTCGTCCTCGAATCCATTGGATCTACATCAAAATCATAAGGAGATAAGTAATAAATATTAAAAGTAGCACTTATACCTTAGTCTCCGGAAAGATCAAGCTTGTAAGCATTATCATTGACTCGTGCCAAAACTTGAAATGGCCCATCACCACGGGGGTGTAACTTAGTTGTCTTTGAGGCTGGAAAACTCTCTTTCCTCATGTGTACCCAAATCCAATCACCGGGTTCATCAAACAAATTTTCTTACGGCCTTTATTTGCATTCTTTGCATATTGCTCATTTTTCTTCCCAATGTTTGCACGAGCTTGCTCATGCAATTTCTTCACGGTTTCAGCTTTCTTCTTGCCATCCAAACTCACTTGATCCTGTAAATGTAAAGGAGAGAAGTCTAAAGGAGTTAGAGGATTGAAGCCATAAACCAACTCAAAATGGAGAAAAAATAGTATAAGTGTGGAGTGTGCTATTGTATGCAAATTCAGCAATTTCCAAACACTCCTCCCAACTTTTCAAATTCTTTGTAATTATGGCCCTTAACGAAACCCCCAAAGTCCTATTTGTTACTTCCGTTTGGCCATCTGTTTGTGGGTGACTTGTGGTTGAAAACAAAAGTTTTGTTCCCAATTTTCCCCAAAGATTTTTTCAGAAATAACTCAAAAACTTTACATCCCTATCGGACACAATAGTCCTAGGAACACCATGTAGACGAACAAATTCTTTGAAGAAGAGATTAGCCACATGTTTTGCATTGTCGGCTTTCCTACAAGCAATAAAGTGAGCCATTTTGGAGAATCTGTCAACAACAACAAAAATAGAGTCCATGACTCTTTGAGATCTAGGCAAACTGATGTGAATCCAAGGTACGAATTCACGTGAAATGTAGAATCGTCCTCGATTGATCTTTTGAGCCAAACAACTAGCTCAAGTGGATTCAACAATATTGAGTATTAATGAACTCAACACCTTTGAATCACACTATATTGAAAGATGTCTTGAAATCTTCCAAGCTAAAACAATCCAAACCAAAATAAACCCAACAATAGTAGGATGAAACCTATCACCTTTGAATCATAAAATGGTAGTTTTGAAATTACTATTCCCAACCCCTCTAATTTTCAAACCCAACAACACTTGGATAAAACTAACACCTTTGGATTATGAAATGAATTAGAAAAGAAGAGTAGAAAAGCACCACAACTAAAAGGAAGAGTTTTAATTGATAAGCCAAATAAGTTTTGCAAGAATACTTGCATGACTAAAACTAGCTCACTAAGAAACTAGAAAAGAAAGGAAAATTCCTTAAAGTTTATAACATCAAATCTTGCCTTCTAATAGTTAACCAAGGCCCCTATTTACAGAGTTTCAAGAGGGACCAAGGTGAAAATTACAAAAGGATTAGAATAGCAATTCTAAATCTTCTAGTCAAGACTAGCATTAAAACTTCTCTTTGACCTAGAAGACTCTTGCACTTAATTAAAATATTCTAAATAAAAAAAAACATCAAATTATCCCCAAAATGCAGCTGAAATTCGTCCATAATTCTGCCCAATAAATGTGATTTTCAAACTTCCACATTCAAACCTTTCTATAGTCTTCAAACTTCCAACCACCTTGCTGAAATTTTTGACCAACTTAAATGTAGGTTTTTGGCCTCCAAAAGACTTCAAAATTTCGTGCAAATGGTGTTGAATTGGAACCCAAAAGAACCTTCAAGGATTAACTCCAATTTGCTGAAATTTAGGCTTGCAAAATGTTGTAATATTTGGGCTGAATTGAGGTAGCCGTTGTATCCTCTTTTGGATGGACTTCAATAATCAAAATGTTCAGGGCTTCTTCCATCCTCTTCTTTCTCAAACGAGTCATTGGGCCCGTCATCCCTTCAAGTGGATTTGGTGGAATGATATGTGCAGAACTGTTTGGAGTTGAGGGTGGTTCGGCCATGCCTTTGCCATCATCATCTTTGACATCTTTAGCATTACATCCTTGGAACTCATCATCCCCTCTCCCTTGAAAAGGTTTCGTCCTCGAATCCATTGGATCTACATCAAAATCATAAGGAGATAAGTAATAAATATTAAAAGTAGCACTTATACCTTAGTCTCCAGAAAGATCAAGCTTGTAAGCATTATCTTTGACTCGTGCCAAAACTTGAAATGGCCCATCACCACGGGGGAGTAACTTAGTTGTCTTTGAGGCTGGAAACCTCTCTTTCCTCATGTGTACCCAAATCCAATCACCGGGTTCATCAAACACAATTTTCTTACGGCCTTTATTTGCATTCTTTGCATATTGCTCATTTTTCTTCCCAATGTTTGCACGAGCTTGCTCATGTAATTTCTTCACAGTTTCAGCTTTCTTCTTGCCATCCAAACTCACTTGATCCTGTAAATGTAAAGGAGATAAGTCTAAAGGAGTTAGAGGATTGAAGCCATAAACCAACTCAAAATGGAGAAAAATTAGTAGAAGTGTGGAGTGTGCGATTGTATGCAAAATTCAGCAATTTCCAAACACTCCTCCCAACTTTTCAAATTCTTTTTAATTATGTCCCTTAACGAAACACCCAAAGTCCTATTTGTTACTTCCGTTTGGCCATCTGTTTGTGGGTGACTTGTGGTTGAAAACAAAAGTTTTGTTCCCAATTTTCCCCAAAGATTTTTTCAGAAATAACTCAAAAACTTTACATCCCTATCGGACACAATAGTCCTAGGAACACTATGTAGACGAACAAATTCTTTGAAGAAGAGATCAGCCACATGTTTTGCATTGTCGACTTTCCTACAAGCAATAAAGTGAGCCATTTTGGAGAATCTGTCAACAACAACAAAAATAGAGTCCATGCCTCTTTGAGATCTAGGCAAACTGATGTGAATCCAAGGTACGAATTCACGTGAAATGTAGAATCGTCCTCGATTGATCTTTTGAGCCAAACAACTAGCTCAAGTGGATTCAACAATATTGAGTATTAATGAACTCAACACCTTTGAATCACACTATATTGAAAGATGTTTTGAAATCTTCAAAGCTAAAACAATCCAAACCAAAATAGACCCAACAATAGTAGGATGAAACCTATCACATTTGAATCATAAAATGGTAGTTTTGAAATTACTATTCCCAACCCCTCTAATTTTCAAACCCAACAACACTTGGATAAAACTAACACCTTTGGATTATGAAATGAATTAGAAAAGAAGAGTAGAAAAGCACCACAACTAAAAGGAAGAGTTTTAATTGATAAGCCAAATAAGTTTTGCAAGAATACTTGCATGACTAAAACTAGCTCACTAAGAAACTAGCAAAGAAAGGAAAATTCCTTAATGTTTATAACATCAAATCTTGCCTTCTAATAGTTAACCAAGGCCCCTATTTATAGAGTTTCAAGAGGGACCAAGGTTGAAAATTACAAAAGGATTCGAATAGCAATTCTAAGTCTTCTAGTCAAGACTAGCATTAACACTTCTCTTTGACCTAGAAGACTCTTGCACTTAATTCTAATATTCTAAATAAAAAAAAATTCAAATTATCCCAAAAATGCAGCTGAAATTCGTCCATAATTCTGCCCAATAAATGTGATTTTCAAACTTCCACATTTAAACCTTTCTATTGTCTTCAAACTTCCAACCACCTTGCTGAAATCTTTGACCAACTTAAATGTAGGTTTTTGGCCTCCAAAAGACTTCAAAATTTCGTGCAAATGGTGTTGAATTGGAACCCAAAAGAACCTTCAAGGATTAACTCCAATTTGCTGAAATTTGGGCTTGCACCCTTTCGGGTTTCGGGCTGAAAATTAGCTCCACCAATTGGGCTGATTTATTCACTTGAAAAGTAGTCCAAAACACTTATTTAGAACCATTTGGATCAAGATCCAGAGCTTGCAAAATGTTGTAATATTTGGGCTGAATTGAGGTAGCCGTTGTATCCTCTTTTGGATGGACTTCAATAATGAAAATGTTCAGGGCTTCTTGCATCCTCTTCTTTCTCAAACGAGTCATTGGGCCCGTCATACCTTCAAGTGGATTTGGTGGAATGATATGTGCAGAACTATTTGGAGTTGAGGGTGGTTCGGCCATGCCTTTGCCATCATCATCTTTGACATCTTTATCATTACTTCCTTGGAACTCATCATCCTGTTGGAGTAGAATACATAAGCTATGCTTGTATTGTACAGTTTCCCAGTTTAATATATCGATTTGTGTTTCAATTATATTTTGTTGTGCAGTTTTATGTCCATTTATATTATGTAAGTAGATGATGAGGTGTCTGGTGCGACACAGTAGATCTCATCATTGGTTGAAAGACATAATATATAAATGAGGTTCGTAACCGAGACAGCTTTGGACAAACTGTCGGTCTAGGTTATTATGTGATTCAGATAATTAGTTTTTCAAAACTAATTGAATCATATAGATATGCCCGGGGCATATTGAACTTGACTCTTAGGAATGATTTGTCTTGTACTGATTTAATAGGCAAATCGATCCTTGTATTCTATCTCTAAATCCCTAGACTCGAGTGGGCATGAGGATTAGACATAGTGTACTTTGATCTGCCAATGGGTGAGGTCAAATGTGGCCAATAGTCTCGGTGGGTTGGGTGCGCGTGTTTAGTTACTTGGTGTGCTACTGCTGGTCGAAAGGAAACCATGTACCGGTGCGTCCGGGGTGATGGTGCTCCCGAGATGAGCTCGAAATGTTTATTATACTAAACCTGGCCAGTGGACTTATGTCCGGTATAGTAAAAAGGTCTAGTGGTACTAGTCTCGGAATATTAAGAAGTTGATAAATTAATTTATCAGTAAATTAATAAATTAACGAGCACTATATCTTTGATGTGGGGAGATTATGAATATAATTTAATTAAGTTGTTCCGGAAGCAATTCTGGTGTAGGTTGGTAGTGCCATAATTAATCCGTTAGTGGTACGATTAATTATGTACTGGGTTGTTGACAAAGGTAGATTTAATTAATTGAGAAATTAATTAATTCTTGTGTCAGTTGGTTGTGAATCATCCCAGTAACTGGTTTGGGATAAGTGAATCCCTGTGTCAGTTGGGAGTGATTCATACCAGGAACTGGATTGGGATAAGTGAATCCCTGTGACAGTTGGGAGTGTATCAGTCCAGGAACAGGATTGAAGGAAACAGAATCTGTATCTGTCCAGAAACAGGATTGAAGGAAAACAGAAACCCAGTAGGAAGACCAATCCTAAACCAACTTGGAGTCTCTCTTGGAACTCTATAAATAGACAAGGGATCAGTCATTCAGAAAACACAATTACACAATTAATCCACAGGATTTCTAGAGAGAGAAAATTCTAGAGAGAGAAAATGTTTCTCTCTCCAAGTCGAATTTTCAAGAAAGTGTGCAGCTGGTTTTTGGGTTTCTAGTGGCTGAAATTTTGGCCTTGGTTTATACCAGCTGCGCGTAGCTTTCTCTCTCTGCGGGCGGTGCGTTTATAGTACGTGCCAGGTGCTGCGGGGCTAGAGTTTTCCAGCAGGTGGATTGTGGTGAGTTGCTAATCAATTGACTTCTAGATTGTTGCCCACATAACAAGAGGTCATAGTCTTTGAGGCATACAAGAGATTCACCAGGTGCACGCTTCAAAGGTATTATTCTATAGTTCCGCTTTTATTAGAATTTTTTGTTGCGTGGTAAATCGAGCTGGTACAAACCCAGATCCTACCAAAATCTTTCAATTGGTATCAGAGCCTGGTTTAGGGGGTTCTGTGCTTGTTCAATTTATTACATGGTTTTATTTGTAGGTGGTTTAGAATCCCGACTATTATGGTTACATTTGTATGGTTTTTAATTAAACTCCGGGACATGCCCGGATTTAATTTTATTATGAATGTTTGTAATAGTATAACCACGTGCTGGAAGCCGTGTAGGATTATATCAAATCTGTAGTAGGATTTTTTCTATGGAATTTTGATTATTTAATTTTCCTAGAATGCCTTGTAGTAGGAAAATTATTTTTTTTGTAATCGAAAGCGTTATGGTGGGCGACTTGGATTTGTGGGTTTTGGGTTATTTGAAGGAAAATTGAACAAGCCCGGGCTAAATCGAAAACCTCACTTTCGTGCTATGCATTCCAGAATCGGAAGCTTTCGACCAAGCTCAGGCTCAAATTAGTTTACCCATGAACGGATCTAGGCTTATACTTAATTAATTTATTAATCGGGACACAAAAAATTAAATCTTTAATAAAATCAGAATTTAAAGATTATACCTTTTGTAGCGAAGTCCCTTGCCAAAAAGAAAACCCAATTCTTTAGCGCAATTTCCAAAAGAAATCCGAAGAATTCTCCAATACGAACTCCGAGATAGTGTGGGCTATCGTCTACGGAGTTACCCACGGGCAATCGATGAAAAATCCAAGAAACTTGCTTATCAAGAAACTCAAAATAAATCTGCCAGAATTTTTTTTGTGAAAAATAAGCTGCCCAGAATTTTTTTTTATCAAAAATGAAGCTGCCCAGAAATTTTCCTTTCAAATTGAAGCTGCCTGTAGCATAAATTGAAGAAAACCAGCCGCTGGTTTTTCCCTGCTAAACCCTCGAACTGCCGGCGAAGAAGGACAGCCAAGATCGGCCACGATCTGCACGACAGACCACTTGGATCACCAACCAAAACGGAAGAGATCAACAAGTGATCAATGCCAGATCAGCACCCCGATTCTTAGCCAACAATCTGCCGAACAGAAAACTGCTGCACAAGACAGAAAACAGCTGCGAAACTAGCGAAAAAAACTTGCAGGAAATTCCAGCGACTAAAAATCGAGTGGGCTGAGTGAAGAAAGGTCCAGGCTGCTCTATTAATTCATGGGCTGAGTTCCTTGACAAAGAAGAAAGCTTTCTTGATCGACTTCGAGAGAAAACTTGACGATGAAGACACCGCTTTCTCTCTAGACCAAACTTTCTCTTTCTAGCCTAACTTGGCTGCCAAGTTTCTTGTTGTTTTATTGCCTATTATGTTTTATTTATAGGAGCTTCTAAGGAGACCTAATGGGCTCTCGAGTTAGGCCTTAAAATTTGACTTTCGTTGACCGCTAAGTCTTCCCGACTAATCAACTCCAATCGACCCTTTTAAATTAATTTATTTAATCCACTTTGTTAATTTAATTTAATCGAACCCTTAGAATTAATTAATTCAAAATAGAATTAATTTCTAAATTCACTTCGTCGATCAAATATTAATTAAACCCTTCGGATTAATTAATTTACCTTGTCGATTAGTCAAACGCATAATCGGTCGTACCACTAATGGACCAATTATGGAACTACCGCTCGAAAATGACTTTACATCGCGCCATTATTATTTCTTCTATCTCCCCACATTAAAGATCTAGTGCTCGTCGATTTATCAATTTACTGACAAATTAATTCACCGACTTCTTGGTTTCCGAGATTAGTACCACTCGACCTTTTATTATACCGAACATAAAGTTCACTGGCCAGGTTTAGTATAATAACCTTACGAGCTCATCTCGGGAGCACCATCAACCTAGTGAACCGGTACGTGGATTCCTCCGACTAGTAACGGCACGCAAGAAGCTAAACACCGCATACCCAACTTACCGAGGTATTGGCCTCAATTGACTTCACTCTTTGGCAAATCAAAGCATACGACACCCAACCCTCACGCCCGTCCCAATCTCGGGATTGAGAGACGGAATACTAGGACCGAATTGACTACGCCGATCAGTACAAGTCAATTCTATCCAAACTGGTCGTGCTCAATATGCCCCGGGCATATCTGTGTGATTTAAACTAGTCTAGATAAACCAATTTCCAAACCACACAATAACCTATACCGATAGTATGTTCAGACTATCTCGGTTACGAGCATACTTTTTATATATCAATACTTTAACCAATAAAGGTATCTACTGTGTTTGTCGACACCCCGTTATCTAGTTCTATGATATAAAGGAATAGATTTATACTGAAACAAAATGATATGTCATCTGTGGATATTAGTTTTTGATACAAGCCATAGCTTTTCTGTATTCAAAACTAACAATCTCCCACTAATACTCAAAGCTATGCTAAGAAGTACAAAAACTGTCCAACCCGCTATTACACTGCTGTCATAATGAAATCTCCAAAACACCTTTAAGCTCACTAACATGGCTCCCTCAAGAATCTGACTCCCATGCCCTCCACATGTCTCTCAAAGACCTTTGGGGTCAATGGCTTGGTGAAAGGATCTGCAAGGTTGTCCTCTGAAGCTATCTTGGCCACGATCACGTCTCCCCTCTTTACGATCTCTCGTATCAGGTGGTACTTGCGCTCTATGTGTTTACTCGCCTTATGGGCTCGTGGTTCCCTTAAGTTAGCAACTGCACCATTATTATCACAATAAACTGTGATAGATCTAGGCAACTCTGGAACCACATCTAAGTCCATTAGGAAACTCCTGAGCCATACAGCCTCTTTCGCTTCCTCTGAAGTGGCAACGTACTCGGCCTCCATGGTAGAGTCCGCCACGCATTTCTGCTTGACACTCTTCCATACTATGGCTCCACCTCCTAGAGTAAACACAAACCCAGAGGTAGACTTGCTCTTGTCCAAATCTCCTTGAAAGTCCGAATCTGTGTAACCCAATGGTACAAGCTCTTGCGCTCTATAAACTAGGACATAATCTCTCGTCCTGCACAAGTACTTGAGAATGCATTTTACTGCCTCCCAGTGAGCCTTCCCAGGGTTACTTTGATATCTGCTAACCATGCCAACGGCAAAACAAATATCAGGCCTCGTGCACAACATAGCATACATGAGGCTACCCACTACAGAAGCATAGGGTACCGCCTTCATGGCATCTATCTCCTCAGCAGTCTTAGGACACTGCTCCTTAGACAAATGCACTCCATGCCTGAAAGGTAGTGAACCCTTCTTGGAGTTCTGCATGTTAAAACGGGCCAGAATCGTGTCTATGTAGGATGCCTGTGAGAGAGTCAGAGAACGTCTCCTACGATCTCGAATAATCTTGATCCCAAGGATATGTCCAGCCTCTCCCAAATCCTTCATATCGAATTGCCTGGACAGCCATGCCTTTACGTCTGACAACACCTTTTTACTGTTGCCAATAAGAAGAATGTCATCTACATAAAGTACGAGGAACACCACTATCTCACCATCACGCCTGCAATAAACACACTGCTCATCTGGAGACTGAGTGAATCCATAGGACTGGATAACCTCATCAAAACGAATGTTCCAAGATCTGGATGCTTGCTTAAGTCCATAAATGGACCTCCTAAGCCTGCATACCTTGTGCTCTTGGCCCTTAACAATGAAGCCCTCTGGTTGCTGCATAAAGATGGTCTCCTCAAGACTTCCATTAAGGAAAGCTGTCTTGACGTCCATCTGCCAAATCTCATAATCCATATGAGCAGCTATGGCCAAGAGAATCCGGATCGACTTAAGCATAGCTACCGGGGAAAAGGTCTCCTCATAATCGATCCCTTCTTTCTGAGTATACCCCTTCGCCACAAGTCTAGCCTTGAAGGTCTCAACCCTCCCATCAGATCCTCTCTTTCGCTTGTAGACCCATTTGCACCCAATAGGCCTAAACCCATCAGGAAGGTCTACCAGCTCCCAGACTTGATTTGAGTCCATAGAACCCATCTCAGAAATCATCGCTCTCTGCCAAGAATCTGCATCTTTATCCTGGAGAGCCTCATTGTAGTTAACTGGGTCTGGTTCATGAGCACCAGGGATAAAGTCCGAAGACTCACCCAAACCCATGTACCTCTCGGGCTGTCTCACAGCCCTCCCACTATGACGAGGCGCAGCCTGTGTAAGAGCATCATCTGTGATAGTGCATGCAGTTTCCTGTGGTGTGTCTTCCTGTACGTGTGCATCTGGAATAGTGGACTGACTTCTAAGCTCTTCCAATACTACCTTGCTGCTTGACTTGTGATCTAAAATATAGTCCTCCTCAAGAAATCTGGCATTGGTGCAGACCACCACCTTCTGATCCTGAGGACTATAATATAAACCACCTCTCGTTCCTTTGGGGTAGCCTACAAACAGCATAACCTTAGATCTCGCCTCTAACTTGCATGCATCTGCCTCGAGCACATGTGCTGGACAACCCCAAATCCTGAGATGTCTCAGACTAGGCTTGCGCCCACTCCACAACTCTAATGGGGTCGTAGGCACAGACTTAGATGGCACAAGGTTGAGGATATAACATGTTGTATCTAAGGCATAACCCCAAAACGAGGTAGGCAACTCACTGTAACTCATCATCGATCTAACCATCTCCATAAGAGTCCTGTTCCTCCTCTCTGGTACACCATTCTGCTGGGGTGTGCCAGGTGCAGACAACTGGGTCTGAATACCCTCCTCTGACAAATAGGTCTTAAATTCACTATAGAGGTATTCGCTACCGCGATCAGATCGCAGTGACTTGATACT
Organism: Knoxia roxburghii; assembly: GCA_030378225.1. Taxonomy (NCBI): domain Eukaryota; kingdom Viridiplantae; phylum Streptophyta; class Magnoliopsida; order Gentianales; family Rubiaceae; genus Knoxia; species Knoxia roxburghii. Next base: position 32,695,547 of record CM059415.1, on the reverse strand, counting down.
CTTACCCAGATGGTTCTCCACCTCTGTCTTGAATTCTCTGAACTTGCCAAAGCATTCAGACTTGTGGCGCATCAGGTATATGTATCCATATCTAGAGTAATCATCCGTGAAAGTCACGAAATACTCATAACCACCTCTATCCTGAACTGACATAGGCCCACACACGTCAGAATGAATCATCTCTAAAACCTCTTTGGCCCTATACCCCTTCACCTTAAAAGGCCTCTTGGTCATTTTACCCTCCAAACAGGACTCACAGGTCGAATAGTTGTCAATATCTAGTAGGTCCAAAAACCCACTCTTGACCAACCTTTGAATCCTACTAAGGTTGATATGACCTAGTCTTAGGTGCCAAAGATAAGTCTGATTCAAAGGAGAAGATTCCTTTCTCTTATTATGATTCGGTGATGAGTTACTAGTTTTTGTGTTTTGCATAACTGGGGAGTAAGTCTTGATTAAAAACAGATTGTCAACCAATGTACCGGAACATATAAGTTTCTGGCATTTTCTTATAAAAACCGAACCATCAGAAAATACACACTTATAACCATCCAAAACAAGTTTCGAAACTGAAAGCAAGTTCATTCGAAAACTAGGTACATAAAGACAATCCTTTAAAAATAAAATAGAGTCTGGAAAATAAAGACTAATCACTCCCACTGCAGCCACAGAAACTCTGGTAGTATCCCCAAGATAGACCTGCAACTCTCCCTCTCTAAGCAGCCGGGTCACTTGGAACCCCTGCAAAGAATTACAAACGTGATCAGTGGCTCCCGAATCCACACACCAAGTATCCGTGGGAATCACCGCTAAACACGTCTCAGTAACTAGAGAGAATTTACACATACCTCGAGGCTTTGGGCAGTCCTTCTTCCAATGTCCTGCTTTGCCACATCTGAAGCACTTTCCTCTCCGCTTCTGCTTCTTGGCAATGCCTGCCTTGGGTCGATGACTGGCTCCTGCTTTCTGGCCTCTCTTCCTCTTTTGCTTCCTGGCTTTGGGCCCAGCAGAGGAACCTGAGGGACCAACAGTAGCCAAGGCTTGCTTCTTCTCAGCGAAGAGGCTCTCAGAAGACACCAATGCAGTCATGAGCTCAGAAAGTGAATATGAGAGATTCCCCATATTATAGTTCAATCGAAACTGCTCAAAACTGGGAGGTAAGCTCTGAAGGATGATATCGACCTGGGTTTCCCCATCAATCTCACCTCCCAATACCTCAATCTCATTGATGCAACCAATAATCTCCAGCACGTGATCTCTCACTGAAGTGCCCTCAGCCATCTTGGCATTCATGAGTTTCCTCATAGCTGACTGCCTGGCGGCCCTGCCCTGATGACAAACATCTCCCTGAGATTGAGCATCATATCGTAGGCTGAGGTCATCAACTGATGCTGGTGTTGCAGTACACTCGACATGGAAGCCAAGATGTAGCACCTGGTCATCTCATCAGCTTTCTGCCACCTCGTATATGGCTCTCGCTGCTCAGGTGTGGCATCCTCACTGGGCTTATGGGGGCACTCCTCAGTGAGCACGTACTTATAACCCTCAGCGGTTAGGACAATGTCCAGGTTTCATTTCCAATCAATGTAATTAGGACCGATGAGTTTGTTTTGGTTCAGAATGACAGCTAGCGGGTTGAACGGCAAATCAACTGAAAATAATGAAAAAACATGTCTCATTATACTTTTCGAAAATATTGAAAAATCCTCAGAAAATAAATATAATCATCTACCGACATCTCTCCCACCGGGATTAACGCAGGTCACGTTGGGTGAACATCTACGCCAACCCACATTCGTTCGAGAAGGACCGAAATCCATTAATCTCATTATTTGACCAACGATCTTATGATCAATGAAATTAATAGTCGATAATTTTAGCCGTACACGTAAATAGCGTTACCTCGTGGGAGGGATACTATAAACAGTACACTAAGTGTATGCCATTACGTGACTTCTAAGTTTGTTACTTAGGGTACTAATGCGCCTCGGTTAGCGAGGGTGTCGCAACTTTTCCCAATTAAACGCACTATAGTCATCCCTTTAGAAATTCATTCCAGCGATATCTGTGATTGAAAACTCATCCGTAGGGAAGCCGTTTAACCACATCACCAATGAACTCGTAATGGAGGCCATGGGGCTATTAACCAACCCGCTCCCACTTAGATTTTTAAAATAATTTCAATTCGCCCTAGTTTTCTCGGTTTTCCATTTGGGTTTTCTACGTAATTAGGAATCACCCAAAAATTACGATAAACCAAAATCCGGGTTTTCTCGGTTTTCTACGTAATTAGGAATCACCCAAAATTACGATAAACCAAAACCCCACGTAATTAGGAATCACCCAAAATTACGATTAAACTAAAACTTGCGAATGTAATTAAGTTTGAGGATTTTTACGTTTTAACATGCAATATCTTAACTATGGATATTCGCACCCATAAAACCGTTGGAGTTTTAATATGCGAATAATCTACCTTAGTTAATTGCACATTACCTTTTTAAAAAACGTTTGGTTTGGATTTCGTTCATGCAAAATAAAACGAAAATCACACAATCAACGAAAAAATCATAAATACGGGAAATTAAATAAAATAAAATTTCCCGACTATTATGGCCTTCTCTATCGTTGATTCCTTGACGCCTCGGTGACACTTCCGGTCGTGTCGCTCCCACTCGTTATTTGGATTCCTCTCGATTCGCCCGGGTTTTCTCGGTTTATTCCGTAATTAGGAATCACCCAAAATTACAATAAACCAAAACCCACGAATATAAGTTACCCAAAATAACGTCTTCGTCATAGTACAAAAATTCCTATATACAAAGGCGTTTTCTAGGAATTTAAAGACGACATGATTAGATCAAATCCTACTACAAGATTTTTCTGATCCTACACGGCTTCCAGCTCGTGGTTATTACTATTACATAAATTTCCACTCAAAAATAAAACGAGCCCGGACATGTCCCGGGGTTTATGAATGAAAATTAAATTTCTACCATAAAAGCCGGGAAACCAATAACCACCTGTTTATACATTTCGACAAAAATAATAATGCCAAAATAAAGCCGTGTAATAAATCAAACAAGTATAAGACCGAAACCAATGCTCTGATACCAATTTGAAGGAAAACTGAACAAGCCCGGGCTAAATCGAAAACCTCACTTTCGTGCTATGCATTCCAGAATCGGAAGCTTTCGACCAAGCTCAGGCTCAAATTCGTTTACCCATGAACGGAACTAGGCTTATACTTATTTAATTTATTAATCGGGACACAAAAAATTAAATCTTTAATAAAAGCGGAATTTAAAGATTATACCTTTTGTAGCGAAGTCCCTTGCCTAAAAGAAAACCCAATTCTTTAGCACAATTTCCACAAGAAATCCGAAGAATTCTCCTATACGAACTCCGAGATAGTGTGGGCTATCGTCTACGGAGTTACCCATGGGCAATCGATGAAAAAGTCCAAGAAACTTGCTTGTCAAGAAACTCAAAATAAATCTGCCCAGAATTTTTTTTGTGAAAAATAAGCTGCCCAGAATTTTTTTTTATCAAAAATGAAGCTGCCCAGAAAATTTCCTTTCAAATTGAAGCTGCCCGTAGCATAAATTGAAGAAAACCAGCCGCTGGTTTTTCCCTGCTAAACCCTCGAACTGCCGGCGAAGAAGGACAGCCAAGATCGGCCACGATCTGCACGGCAGACCACTTGGATCACCAACCAAAACGGAAGAGATCAACAAGTGATCAATGCCGGATCAGCACCCCGATTCTTAGCCAATAATCTGCCGAACAGAAAACTACTGCACAGGACAGAAAACTGCTGCGAAACTAGCGAAAAAACTTGCAGGAAATTCCAGCGACTAAAAATCGAGTGGGCTGAGTGAAGAAAGGTCCGGGCTGCTCTATTAATTCATGGGCTGAGTTCCTTGACAAAGAAGAAAGCTTTCTTGATCGACTTCGAGAGAAAACTTGACGATGAAGACACCGTTTTCTCTCTAGACCAAACTTTCTCTTTCTAGCCTAACTTGGCTGCCAAGTTTCTTGTTGTTTTCTTGCCTATTATGTTGTATTTATAGGAGCTTCTAAGGAGACCTAATGGGCTCTCGAGTTAGGCCTTAAAATTTGACTTTCGTTGACCGCTAAGTCTTCCCGACTAATCAACTCCAATCGACCCTTTTAAATTAATTTATTTAATCCACTTTGTTAATTTAATTTAATCGAACCCTTAGAATTAATTAATTCAAAATAGAATTAATTTCTAAATTCACTTCGTCGATCAAATATTAATTAAACCCTTCGGATTAATTAATTTACCTTGTCGATTAGTCAAACGCATAATCGGTCGTACCACTAACGGACCAATTATGGAACTACCGGTCGAAAGCAACTTTACATCGCGCCATTATTATTTCTTCTATCTCCCCACATTAAAGATCTAGTGCTCGTCGATTTATCAATTTACTGGCAAATTAATTCACCGACTTCTTGGTTTCCGAGATTAGTGCCACTCGACCTTTTATTATACCGAACATAAAGTTCACTGGCCAGGTTTAGTATAATAACCTTACGAGCTCATCTCGGGAGCACCATCAACCCAGCGAACCGGTACGTGGATTTCTCCGACTAGCAACAACACGCAAGAAGCTAAACACCGCATACCCAACTTACCGAGGTATTGGCCTCAATTGACCTCACTCTTTGGCAAATCAAAACATACGACACCCAACCCTCACGCCCGTCCCAATCTCGGTATTGAGAGACAGAATACTAGGACCGAATTGACTACGCCGATCAGTACAAGTCAATTCTATCCAAACTGGTCGTGCTCAATATGCCCCGGGCATATCTGTGTGATTTAAACTAGTCTAGATAAACCAATTTCCAAACCACACAATAACCTATACCGATAGTATGTTCAGACTATCTCGGTTACGAGCATACTTTTTATATATCAATACTTTAACCAACAACGGTATCTACTGTGTTTGTCGACACCCCGTTATCTAGTTCTATGATATAAAGGAACAGATTTATACTGAAACAAAATGATATGTCATCTGTGGATATTAGTTTTTGATACAAGCCATAGCTTTTCTGTATTCAAAACTAACAATCATGAATTTGAAGAAACCCAGGAAAACCCAGAACGAATTGCAAGAAGACCAAATAGCGTGGGAAAAGCGAAGGAGGAATTGGCGGTAGGAGGCGACGCCGGCAACGTTTGCCGGCAGCAAAATCGCCGGCCGGCAGGCAAAAAAAAAAGGCCAGTAGCAGCAGCTGCCGCACCAAGGGCGCAGCAGCAGCAGCTGTCGCGCCCAGGGGCGCAGCAGCCGCGTGCAGGCCCGCGCGCACGGCCCATGCGGGCCATGCGGGCGTGCCGGCGTAGGCGCCCAGGGCCGCGCGCGCACGGCATGGGCGGGCCGTGAGCGCACGGGCGCCAGGCCGTGCGCGGGTGCTGCGCCACGGGCGGCCCGTTTTGGCCGTTTGAGCTGTTTTTGGCCCATTTTTCCTCCAGTTTTCATTTTTTGAAGTTCAAGACTCTCTCCATCGAGTGACATGACGGGACACGAGATCAAGGCAGAAGATGGAAGCAATTAAAACCATAATAGTCGGGGAATTTATTTTTTTGAATTTATTTCCCGTATTTATTGTTTTAATTTTTATGCTGTTTTTTAGATGCATGAATTAAACCATGTCTGGTTTTATGGTTGCACATAACTTAGGTTAGTTAATTGCATGTTAAAACTGGAAAAACCCTCAATTTGGAAATCTAAGTGGGAGTGGGTTGTGTTATATCCCCATGGCCACCATTACGGGTTCATATGCGATGTGGGTGGGCTTGCGCATTGGCATTTGGGCCTTCCTCCATTCGGATGAGTCCAGCCCCGAGATCGCTAGACTATGAGCTTCTGAGTATGATGACTAGAGCGAGTTTAACTAGGAGAAATGCGATACCCTCTCCATCTGAGGCGCGCTATCCTGAGGTAACAAACTCAGAAGTTACGTAATGGCACACACTTAGTGTATGATCCGCAGTATTCCTCCCGCGAGGTTACGCTGCTTACTTGTACGGCTGAAAGCACCGACTATTAGCTACATTGATCAAAAGATCGTTGGTCAGATAGTGTAGTTAATGAACTTGGTCATTCTCAAACGAATGTGGGTTAGCGTAAACGTCCACACTGCGTGGCTTGCAAGAATCCCGGTGGATGAGATGTTGGTGGATTAATATTATTGTTTTGAGAGAAATCAATAATTAAATGAATTTTCATGTTTTCGAAAATTATAGCATATATAACTGAAACACTGTTTGTTTACTTTCTAGTTTTAATCGATATGGCATTCAATCCTTTAGCTGCTATCTTGAAAGACAACAAATTAACTGGAACAAATTATGTCGACTGGAGTCGGAATTTGGACATAGTCCTAACGGCTGAGCAGTACAAGTTTGTGCTCATCGAAGCATGTCTAAAAGCGCCTGATGAGGACTCTACCCAAGAGGAAAGGGACGCCTATGCCAGGTGGGGGAAAGCAGATGAGATGGCGCGGTGCTACGTTTTGGCCTCTGTGTCGAATGTGCTGCAACATCAGCTTCATCCCATGCTCTCCGCCTTCGACATGATGGCGCACCTAAGGGAGATGTTTGTGCATCAAGGCAGGACTGCCAGGCAGTCAGCCATGAGGAAGTTAATGAACACCAAAATGGCTGAAGGCGGATCGGTGAGAGATCATGTTTTACACATGATCAGTAACATCAATGAAATAGAGGTGTTGGGAGGAAATATCGACCCAGAAAGTCAGATAGATACTATCCTCCAGAGTCTACCCTCTTGTTTTGAGCAGTTTCGGGTCAACTACAATATGAACCAAAGGGTTTATACGTTGCCCGAGCTCATGACTGATTTGGTGGCGGCTGAAGGCATCTTCCATGAGAAGAAGCAAGATTTGGTCGCGGTAAAGGGTTCGAGCTCTTCTTCTGGGCCAAAAGGCAAGAAGAATAAGAAGAAGAAGAACGCCAAGAAACTTGCGGGAAAGCCAGATGTTACAAAGAAAAGCAAGCCAAAGGGCAAGTGCTTTAAATGCGGCAAGGCAGGACATTGGAAAGTGATTGTCCAAAGCTCAAAGGTACAATTGTTTCTGCCCTAATTACTGAGACATGTTTAGCGGTGATTCCCACAGATACTTGATGTGTGGATTCAGACGCCACTGACCATGTTTGTAATTCTTTGCAGGGGTTCCAAGTAACCCGGAAGCTTAGAGAGTGCGAACTGGACATCTACTTGGGCGACACTACAAGGGTGTCAGTTAAAGCAGTGGGAATAGTTAGGTTAAATTTCGAGAATTGTAACCTAGAGTTAGTAAACTGTCTTTATGTACCGAGTTTTAGAAAGAACCTGATTTCGGTTTCTAAACTCTTGAAGAACGGTTACAAGTTTATTTTTTCTGATGAGTCTGTTTTTATTAGAAGAAATGGCAAACTTGTTTGTTCTGGTTCATTGGTGGACAATTTATTTGTGGTTAATTCTAACTCCCCTGTTGCGCAAAACATAGAAATAGATAGCTCAGTATCTAACATTAATAAGAGGAAGTGACCTTCTGAAATGAATCAAACCTATCTTTAGCATCTAAGGCTAGGTCATATAAACCTTAGTAGGATTCAGAGGTTAGTCAATGATGGACCTTTGGGTTCATTAGATATTGACAGTTATGCAACCTGCGAATCTTGCTTGGAAGGTAAGATGACCAAGAGACCTTTTAAAGCAAAAGGCTATAGAGCTAAAGAAGTATTAGAGTTGATTCATTCTGACTTGTGTGGACCTATGACGGTCCAGGTACGAGGGGGATATGAGTATTTCGTGACATTCACGGATGATTACTCTAGGTAAGGATACATTTACCTAATGCGCCACAAGTCCAAATGTTTTGGCAAGTTCAAAGAGTTTCGGGCAGATGTGGAGAAGCATCATGGTAAGAGTATCAAGACACTGCGTTCAGATCGTGGTGGGGAATACCTGTCCCATGAATTTCGAGATTACCTCACTGAGGTAGGAATTCAGTCTCAGTTGTCTGCACCTGGCACGCCACAGCAGAATGGTGTAGCAGAAAGGAGGAACCGAACTCTTATGGAAATGGTTAGGTCCATGATGAGCTATAGTGATTTGCCAAGTTCATTCTGGGGATATGCCTTGGAAACGGCAATGTATATTCTTAATCTTGTACCATCTAAAACCGTGCCTTCAACCCCAGTAGAGTTGTGGAACGGGCGGAAGCCCAGTCTAAGACATCTCAGAATTTGGGGCTGCCCAGCACATGTGTTTCAGGCAGATACGGCTAAGTTAGATGCAAGAAAAGAATTAATGCTGTTTGTAGGATATCCTAGGGGAACGAAAGGTGGTCTATTCTATAGTCCTAAAGATCAGAAGGTGGTGGTAAGTACTAACGCTAGATTTTTAGAAGAGGACTATGTCTTAGACCACAAGCCCAAGAGTAAGATAGTACTAGAAGAGCTTAGACGACAAACTACTAATCCTGATGCACCAGCGCAAGTAGATACACCACACACTGCACGTGAGATCACAGATGATGCGCCTACACAGGCGGTGCCTCATCGTAGTGGGAGGGTTGTGAGACAGCCAGACAGGTTGATTGGCATGGGAGAGGCTTCAGACCTGGTCCCAGGTGTGCCTGAACCTGACCTAGTTAACTATAATGAGGCGCTTCGAGATAAAGATGCAGAATCTTGGCGTAAGGCAATGATATCCGAGATGGGGTCAATGGACCACAATCAAGTCTGGGAGCTTGTGAACCTGCCTGATGGGTTTAAGCCCATTGGATGCAAGTGGGTCTACAAACGTAAGAGAGGACCTGACGGGAAAGTGGAAACCTTTAAAGCTAGGCTAGTGACGAAGGGGTATACTCAGAAAGAGGGAATCGACTATGAGGAAACCTTCTCCCCGGTAGCCATGCTTAAGTCGATCCGGATTCTCTTGGCCATAGCTGCTCATATGGATTATGAGATTCGGCAGATGGATGTCAAGACAGCTTTCCTAAACGGAAGTCTTGAAGAAACCATCTTTATGCAGCAACGAGAGGGATTCATTGAAAAAGGCCAGGAGCATAAGGTTTGCAGGCTTAAGAGGTCTATTTATGGACTTAAGCAGGCATCCAGATCTTGGAACATCCGGTTTGATGAAGTAATCCAGTCCTTTGGATTTACTCAGTGTCCGGATGAGAAATGTGTATATCGCAGATGTGATGGAAACTCAGTGATGTTTCTTGTGCTTTACGTGGATGACATTCTATTGATTGGCAATAACAAGAAAGTGTTATCAGACGTAAAGGCATGGCTGTCCAAGCAATTTGATATGAAGGACTTAGGGGAAGCGGGACATATCCTTGGGATCAAGATTATTCGAGATCGTAGGAAACGTTCGCTAACGCTCTCCCAAGCTTCGTACATAGACACGATTCTGGCCCGTTTTAACATGCAGAACTCCAAGAAAGGTTTTCTACTTTTCAGGCACGGAGTGTTTCTATCTAAGGAGCAGTCTCCTAAGACTATTGAGGAGATAGAGACCATGAAGACAGTTCCATATGCTTCGGCAGTAGGAAGTCTCATGTATGCAATGTTGTGTACGAGGCCTGATATCTGTTATGCCGTTGGCATGGTGAGCAGATATCAGAGTAACCCCGGGAAAGCTCATTGGGAGGCAGTAAATTGCATTCTCAAGTATTTGCGCAGAACGAGGGACCAAGTTCTGGTCTATCAGGCGCCTGAGCTGGTACCCCGAGGTTACACAGATTCAGATTTCCAAGGCGACAGGGACAAGAGCAAGTCTACCTCAGGGTATGTGTTTACTCTAGGAGGTGGAGCCATAGTTTGGCAGAGTGTCAAGCAGAAATGCGTGGCGGACTCTGTTGGTGTATGTGCCCTTTTGAGGGCTATTTATGTAAATAAACTTTGAGGGTTATTTATGTAAATAAGACATTTGTCATTTGATTGATTATTTATCTTATGAGTTAATTTCATAAAATTATATTCTTGTGCATATTGAATTTCATGAAATCGATCCGCCAAAAGAAACACTCCATGGACTGTTAGATCATGAGTGATTCTTTTGAGTAGTACTCGTACGAGGATCCTTAGACCAGAAATCACTGCATAGTCTTAGGTGAATTAGAGTGTGCTTTGACATATGCCTAACGGGACCGTAACAGGTTGCTAAGTACGGGTATGATTGGGTACACTATGAGTCACGCTAAGGTATGTAGGTGAAGTGATGGGACTACAAGTCTCTCTTAAATGAGAGATGATATCTTGGCCGCTTGATAGTGAACTGAGAAGTGCATGGCCGTGCCCAAGAAATGATAAGGGTTATCATTTGCTTGATTAAGTTCAGTGTCACTAAGAGATCAAGTAAAACGTTTAGCTATATAAGGATGATTGGTTCCATGCCTTATGCTAAACTGGATATCAGTGTAGAGGACATTACGTAGTATACTCAGAAGGTTGTGTTGAATCACCATTCGACCCTCCGTTCTGAATTGTGTAGTCATTATGTGTTGCTAGAGACCACTAATGATTTATGGATTAATTAATGAGATTAATTTATTCATTGTCAATTTGGAATGGGCCTACAGGATCGCACATAAGTGAGTTCGATGATTCAGAATTAATTAAATTGCCTGTTCTAAGTATAAGAGTTATACTTAAATTGATAATATTTAATTAAATGGTTTAATTAAATATTATTAAAGAGTTTTATGGTATTAATTAAAAGTTAATTAATTACCTGGGAAGAATTGAGTTGAACTGATAAATCAAGGGACCTAATTGTGAATTAAGGTTCTTGACCCATCAGCCTGATCCATGGATCAATGGGTTGATCCATGGTGTTGGTTAAACCCAACTCAGTAAATAATTAATTAATTATTTATTATTAATTATTATTTATTATTTATTAATTAAAACAGATACTTCTCAAATCTGAGAAGTATCTGGAGTCTGTTAAAAACATTTTAACAGACTCATTTTTAAATATACATTTGAAAACTTTTTAAAGTAACAAACTATCAGACTAAAAGAGATACGCTCTTCCAAAACTATTCTTCCCAAAGAGAAAAAGGTTTTCTCTTAAAAAACAGGCAAATTTTGGGGCTAGCACCGGTTCTGAGAGAACTCCAGTGCAAGAACGTAGAGGCAATTCGCTTGAATTGTTCTGTGGTGGTGAACGCAATCTTCCCAAAGGATCCAGGCGACTGCACAACCGATTACGCGTCGAGGGTAAGACCCGAATCCTTAGTGTTTAGGAATTCCGCCATTTAATTTAGAATTAAATGCCTAAACACAATCCAACAGTGGTATCAGAGCCTGGTTAATTGTTTTAATTAAAAATGTTTTAATTAAAAATTGGGTATAAGTTTTTTTTTCTTGAAAAACAGTTTTAAAGAAAAAAAAATGTTGCTGGGTAAGGTCACCGGATTCTGGGAAATCTTCGCCGGAAAGTTTTCCGGTCGGCCGGAAGTTCGCCGGAAAAACGAATATTGCTCAAAATTGGTTTTTTGACCTGATTTTTCCATGGGTTTTGTTCATTTATTAATGGGGAACGATTTTATGTTGATTGGGTGTCAAAAACATTTTGATTTGCAATTGATTGGGCTGTTGTTTTGAAAACTGTTCGCCGGAAATATTCACCGATTTCTGGTTTTGGTTTTGTTTCGAAACTAGTCGGGAAGCTTGCTTTCGATTAAACTATTTGCTGGTTGTTGTTGCTGGTTATTTTTTTTTATCTCCGCAGGGTGTTGGGTCGTCCGCGTCGCCGGAATCCATGTCGGCGAGCTGCTTCGTTTTCATCGAAGCGGTCGTTGGATTCGTGGCTGGTCAATCGCCATCAGGGCCGGAAATGTTCTGGTCGCCGAACGATTGAAGCGACGGAGAGACGACGATCGGTCGGAACCAAGCCGGATGAGATGAACGGCGAGTGTCACCGGGATTCGAGGAAGCCGCTGAAACCCGATCACAGGTCACCGGGGAAGAAGAAGGAGGCGGCGGGGGGCTGGTGCCCTAATTGGGTTAAATGACCAAATTGCCCCCGCCGCACTCCCTAATCTCGGAAATGCCCCGCCGCAAGCCCAAAACCCTAGCTGCAAAAATTTAAATGTTTTAAAAATTACAAACCAGCCCCAGCAGTTTTGTTTCCCTTAAACCCTAAGCCCAGAATTTTGTTATTTACGAAATGACCCCAAGAGTTTCAGAAAATTAAAATTTTAAAAATTTTCTGAATTTTATCTAATAAGATTTTATTTAAATAATCTTATTAGATAAAGATAGGATTAATTTAGAATTTTATCCTATAAGTTTAAATTTTGAAATAAATTATCTTAATTAGATTAGGATAATTAGAAAAGATAAATAAATAATTAATTAATTAGATTAATTAATTGTTATTTATTTATTTTAGTTTACTTATGATGCTTAAATTTAAATTGTTTAAATTTTATGTGAAGCATCATAATTATGCTAGCATGTTCATGCATCATTCGATTAAAATGAATGAACATGGGATTGATTAAAATTGATCATGACACGATCAATTTTAATAGTGTAAGAGTTACACAATCCCTAATTAAATGATTCGGCCTAATAAAATTGGCTTGTATGAAGCATATGCAATTGTGTGTTTTTCTATGCATGAATTGGGCTTAAAATTTATTATTTAAATTTTTTGGGCCTGCGAGCCATTTTAAAATTGGGCCTGCGTGCCTATTAAATAATTATGTAATAGTTAGGCCCAAAAAGGAGGTTCCAAAGGAGTCCATGGTGGAGCCCAGAAACGGAAGCCCAAAATGGAGGCCCAAAAGAAGTTTTTTTTTTTTTTTGTTAAAAGGCCCTGTAATAGATTAGAGCCCAATTCATCGCATTTCCGTAATTTTATGTTTTGTGAATGAATGAAAACGACAATGCATGTTAAGCCGATCAAACTTAAATCCCAAAAACCCAAGATTTTTGCTTCCATACTTGAGGGCCCGCTTGAGCGTTGAACGTCTGGTGGACTTGGAGAGCCCAAGGGCCTCAGGTTTTCTTCGTGCGGCGGGTGTTGCATAATAGTGCCCAACTTTATCACTACCATTAATGAGTGGAAAAACTGTTTGGGTATTAGATGCTCGACTTTATCACTACCACTTGTTATGGAAAAACTGTGTGGGTGTCTATTGATGTGATGCCTTGAGGGATGGTTTAACTTGGGAAAATTAATCCTAGCTTGACCCGATAAGTTGACTAGGGATTAATTTTGCAAAGATAGGATGGTGTCAAACATTTGGAATGTTCATCCTATCACCGAAAAGTTGCATAGTGATGCAATTGGAAATCGTTAAATTACATAGGGATGTGATTTGAACGTTGCCTACCAAAAGAGCCCAATCCCTACGATACTTGCCAAAGCAAGACTGGGGTTGATTCTTTGTGGGTTTTCGGCCCACAATCTAGCACCAACACAAAATTGTTCGGGATTTCAATTTTGGCTATTGTGGAAAATATTTTAAAACTCATTCTAATATTTTGCATTTTCTTTTGTAGAAATGGCATCTACTAGCACTAATACATCTAATATCACTCTAAGAAGCATTTTGGACAAAGAAAAACTTGTTGGTCCGAACTTCTTAGACTGGGAAAGAAACTTGAGAATTGTTCACAAACAAGAAAGGAAGCTTAATATCTTAGACGCTGTTTTACCTGAACCACCTGTAAATGCTACGGCTACTGTTCAACGAGCATGGGAAAAGTTGAAAAGCGATTCCGATGACGTGACATGTCTGATGCTCGCGACTATGTCAGGCGAGCTTCAGAAACAATTCATGAATTCGGAAGCGTTCCAAATTTATGTGTCACTAACGGAAATGTTCCGTGAACAAGCCCGTAACGAAAGGTTCGTTACGATAAAAGCATTGATCTCGTGCAAGATGGCAAAGGGTTCGTCAGTAAGCACGCATTTGATCAAGATGAAGGGGTATATTGATTCCCTAGAGAGATTAAATGCACCTCTTTCTAGAGAGTTAGCCATTGACATCATCTTGGCTTCACTGCCTGATGATTACAATGACTTTGTGGTGAACTACAACATGCATAACATGGAGAGGATGATTCCTGAGCTCCATGGAATGCTTAAAAATACTGAGCAAACCCTTCAGAAGGCAACGCCAGTACTTGTTGTGGAAAAGGGTAAGGGCAACAAGAGAAAGTTTAAAGGCAAGGCAAAAGTTGCTGAAAACAAGAAGCCTCGCAGTAAGACTGCTCCTAAGGCTCAGCCTCAAACTCCTCCTGCTAAGAAAAATGCTCAGAAGGACGCAGTATGTTTCCATTGCAATCAGAAGGGACATTGGAGAAGAAACTGCAAGCTGTTTCTTGAAGAGAAGAAACAGAATCCTTCGGCTTCAGGTATCTTTGTTATTGAAATTAATCTTTCTATGTCCACCTCATGGGTATTAGATACCGGATGTGGGGCTCACATTTGTACTGATGTGCAGGGACTGAGCAATAGAAGGATGACAAAGAAAGGCGAAGTAGATCTCCGAGTAGGCAACGGGGCAAGAGTTGCAGCCGTTGAAGTTGGAGATTACATTTTGTTAACATGGCCCTTAACAAAACACCTAAAGTCCTATTTGTTACTTCCGTTTGACTATCTGTTTGTGGGTGACTTGTGGTTGAAAACAAAAGTTTTGTTCCCAATTTTCCCCAAAGAGTTTTTCAGAAATAACTCAAAAACATCCCTATCGGACACAATAGTCCTAGGAACACCATGTAGACGAACAAATTCTTTGAAGAAGAGATCAGCGACATGTTTTGCATTTTCAGCTTTCCTACAAGCAATAAAGTGAGCCATTTTGGAGAATCTGTCAACAACAACAAAAATAGAGTCCATGCCTCTTTGAGATCTAGGCAAACTGATGTGAATCCAAGGTACAAATTCACGTGAATTATAGAATCGTCCTCAATTGATCTTTTGAGCCAAACAACTAGCTCAAGTGGATTCAACAATATTGAGTATTAATGAACTCAACACCTTTGAATCACACTAAATTGAAAGATGTCTTGAAATCTTCCAAGCAAAAACAATCCAAACCAAAATAGACCCAACAACAGTAGGATGAAACCTATCACCTTTGAATCATAAAATGGTAGTTTTGAAATTATTATTCCCAACCCCTCTAATTTTCAAACCCAACAACACTAGGATAAACCAAACACCTTTGGATTATGAAATGAATTAGAAAAGAATGGTAGAAAAGCACCACACTTAAAAGGAAGAGTTTTAATTGATAAGCCAAATAAGTTTTGCAAGAATACTTGCAAGACTAAAACTAGCTCACCAAGAAACTAGCAAAGGAAGGAAAATTCCTTAAAGTTTATAACATCAAATCTTGCCTTCAAATAGTTAACCAATGCCCCTATTTATAGAGTTTCAAGAGGGACCAAGGTTGAAAATTACAAAAGGATTAAAATAGCAATTCTAAATCTTCTAGTCAAGACTTGCATTAACACTTCTCTTTGACCAAGAAAAGCTCTTTGACCTAGAAGACTCTTGCACTTAATTCTAATATTCTAAATAAAAAAAAACTTCAAATTATCCACAAAATGCAGCTGAAATTCGTCCATAATTCTGCCCAATAAATGTGATCTTCAAATTTCCACATTTAAACCTTTCTATAGTCTTCAAACTTCCAACCACTTTGCTGAATCTTTGACCAACTTAAATGTAGGTTTTTGGCCTCCAAAAGAATTCAAAATTTCGTGCAAATGGTGTTGAATTGGAACCCTAAAGAACCTTCAACGATTAATTCCAATTTGTTGAAATTTGGGCTTGCACCCTTTCGGGTTTCGGGCTGAAAATTGGCTGCACCAATTGGGCTTATTTATTCACTTGAAAAGTAGTCCAAAACACTTATTTAGAACCATTTGAATCAAGATCCAAAGCTTGCAAAATGTTGTAATATTTGGACTGAATTGAGGTAGCCGTTGTATCCTCTTTTGAATGGACTTCAATAAGGAAAATGTTCAGGGCTTCTTGCATCCTCTTCTTTCTCAAATGAGTCATTGGGCCCGCCATCCCTTCAAGTGGATTTGGTGGAATGATATGTGTAAAATTATTTGGAGTTGAGGGTGGTTCGGCCATGCCTTCACCATCATCATCTTTGACATCTTTAGCAATACTTCCTTGGAACTCATCATCCCCTCTCCCTTGAAAAGGATTCGTCCTCGAATCCATTGGATCTACATCAAAAACAAAAGGAGAAAAGTCTGAAATATTAAAAGTAGCACTGATACCATAGTCTCCGGGAAGATCAAGCTTGTAAGCATTATCACTGACTCGTGCCAAATCTTTAAATGGCCCATCACTACGGGGGTGTAACTTAGTTCTCCTTTAGGCTGGAAACCTCTCTTTCCTCATGTGTGCCCAAACCCAATCACCGGGTTCAAACACAATTTTCTTACGGCCTTTATTTGCATTCTTTGCATATTGCTCATTTTTCTTCTCAATGTTTGCACGAGCTTACTCATGCAATTTCTTCACGGTTTCAGCTTTCTTCTTGCCATCCAAACTCACTTGATCCTATAAAGGTAAAGCAGATAAGTCTAATGGAGTTAGAGGATTGAAGCCAGAAACCAACTCAAAAGGAGAAAAATTAGCAGAAGTGTGTAGTGTGCGATTGTATGCAAATTCAGCAATTTCCAAACACTCCTCCCAACTTTTCAAATTCTTTTTAATTATGTCCGTTAACAAAACACCCAAAGTCCTATTTGTTACTTCCGTTTGGCCATCTGTTTGTGGGCGACTTGTGGTTGAAAACAAAAGTTTTGTTCCCAATTTTCCCCAAAGAGTTTTTTAGAAATAATTCAAAAACTTTACATCCCTATCGGACACAATAGTCCTAGGAACACCATGGAGACGAACAAATTCTTTGAAGAAGAGATCGGCCACATGTTTTGCATTGTCCGCTTTCCTGCAAGCAATAAAGTGAGCCATTTTGGAGAATCTGTCAATAACAACAAAATAGAGTCCATGCCTCTTTGAGATCTAGGCAAACAGATGTGAATCCAAGGTACGAATTCACGTGAATTGTAGAATCGTCCACGATTGAGCTTTTGAGCCAAACAACTAGCTCAAGTGGATTTAACAATATTGAGTATTAATGAACTCAACACCTTTCAATCACACTATATTGAAAGATGTCTTGAAATCTTCCAAGCAAAAACAATCCAAACCAAAATAGACCCAACAACAGTAGGATGAAACCTATCACCTTTGAATCATAAAATGGTAGTTTTGAAATTACTATTCCCAACCCCTCTAATTTTCAAACCCAACAACACTAGGATAAACCTAACACCTTTGGATTATGAAATGAATTAGAAAAGAAGAGTAGAAAAGCACCACACTTAAAAGGAAGAGTTTTAATTGATAAGCCAAATAAGTTTTGCAAGAATACTTGCAAGACTAAAACTAGCTCACTAAGAAACTAGCAAAGAAAGGAAAATCCCTTAAAGTTTATAACATCAAGTCTTGCCTTCTAATAGTTAGCCAAGGCCCCTATTTATAGACCTTCAAGAGGGACCAAGGTTGAAAATTACAAAAGGATTAAAATAGCAATTCTAAATCTTCTAGTCAAGACTAGCATTAATACTTTTCTTTGACCTAGAAGACTCTTGCACTTAATTCAAATATTCTAAATAAAAAAAACTTCAAATTATCCCCAAAATGCAACTGAAATTCGTCCATAATTCTGCCCAATAAATGTGATCTTCAAACTTCCAACCACTTTGCTGAATCTTTGACCAACTTAAATGTTGGTTTTTGGCCTCGAAAAGAATTCAAAATTTCGTGCAAATGGTGTTGAATTGGAACCTTAATGAACCTTCAAGGATTAACTCCAATTTGCTGAAATTTGGGATTGCATCCTTTCGGGTTTCGGGCATAATTGGCTGCACCAATTGGGCTGATTTATTCACTTGAAAAGTAGTCCAAAGCACTTACTTAAAACATTTGGATCAAGATCCAAAGCTTGCAAAATGTTGTAATATTTGGGCTGAATTGAGGTAGCTTTTGTATCCTCTTTTGAATTGACTTCACTAATCAAAATGTTCATGGCTTCTTGCATCCTTTTCTTTCTCAAACGAGTCATTGGGCCCGTCATCCCTTCAAGTGGATTTGTTGGAATGATATGTGCAGAATTATTTGGAGTTGAGGGTGGTTCGGCCATGCCTTCTCCATCATCATCTTTGACATCTTTAGCATTACTTCCTTGGAACTCATCATCCCCTATCCCTTGAAAAGGATTCGTCCTCGAATCCATTGGATCTACATCAAAATCAAAAGGAGATAAGTCAGAAATATTAAAAGTAGCACTTATACCATAGTCTCCAGGAAGATCAAGCTTGTAAGCATTATCATTGACTCGTCCCAAAACTTGAAATGGCCCATCACCACGGGGGTGTAACTTAGTTCTTCTTGAGGCTGGAAACATCTCTTTCCTCTTGTGTACCCAAACCCAATTCACTGGGTTCAAACACAATTTTCTTACGGCCTTTATTTGCATTCTTTGCGTATTGCTCATTTTTCTTATCAACGTTTGCACGAGCTTGCTCATACAATTTCTTCACGGTTTCAGCTTTCTTCTTGCCATCCAAACTCACTTGATCCTGTAAAGGTAAAGGAGATAAGTCTAAAGGAGTTAGAGGATTGAAGACATAAACCAACTCAAAAGGAGAAAAATTAGTAGAACTGTGTAGTGTGCGATTGTATGCAAATTCAGCAATTTCCAAACACTCCTCCCAACTTTTCAAATTCTTTTTAATTATGGCCCTTAACAAAACACCCAAAGTCCTATTTGTTACTTCCGTTTGGCCATCTGTTTGTGGGCGACTTGTGGTTGAAAACAAAAGTTTTGTTCCCAATTTTCCCCAAAGAGTTTTTCAGAAATAATTAAAAAACTTTACATCCCTTTCGGACACAATAGTCCTAGGAACACCATGGAGACGAACAAATTCTTTGAAGAAGAGATCGGCCACATGTTTTGCATTGTCGGCTTTCCTGCAAGCAATAAAGTGAGCCATTTTGAAGAATCTGTCAATAACAACAAAAATAGAGTCCATGCCTCTTTGAGATCTAGGCAAACTGATGTGAATCCAAGGTATGAATTCACGTGAATTGTAGAATCGTCCTCGATTGATCTTTTGAGCCAAACAACTAGCTCAAGTGGATTCAACAATATTGAGTATTAATGAACTCAACACCTTTGAATCACACTATATTGAAAGATGTCTTGAAATCTTCCAAGCAAAAACAATCCAAACCAAAATAGACCCAACAACAATAGGATGAAACCTATCACTTTTGAATCATAAAATGGTAGTTTTGAAATTACTATTCCCAACCCCTCTAATTTTCAAACCCAACAACACTAGGATAAACCTAACACCTTTGGATTATGAAATGAATTAGAAAAGAAGAGTAGAAAAGCACCACACTTAAAAGGAAGAGTTTTAATTGATAAGCCAAATAAGTTTTGCAAGAATACTTGCAAGACTAAAACTAGCTCACTAAGAAACTAGCAGAGAAAGGAAAATTCCTTAAAGTTTAGAACATCAAGTCTTGCCTTCTAATAGTTAGCCAAGGCCCCTATTTATAGACCTTCAAGAGGGACCAAGGTTGAAAATTACAAAAGGATTAAAATAGCAATTCTAAATCTTCTAGTCAAGACTAGCATTAATACTTCTCTTTGACCTAGAAGACTCTTGCACTTAATTCTAATATTCTAAATAAAAAAAACTTCAAATTATCCACAAAATGCAGCTGAAATTCGTCAATAATTCTGCCCAATAAATGTGATTTTCAAACTTCCACATTAAAACCTTTCTATAGTCTTCAAACTTCCAACCACTTTGCTGAATCTTTGACCAACTTAAATGTAGGTTTTTGGCGTCCAAAAGAATTCAAAATTTCGTGCAAATGGTGTTAAATTGGAACCCTAAAGAACCTTCAAGGATTAACTCCAATTTGTTGAAATTTGGGCTTGCACCCTTTCGGGTTTCGGGCTGAAAATTGGCTGCATCAATTGGGCATATTTATTCACTTGAAAAGTAGTCCAAAACACTTATTTAGAACCATTTGAATCAAGATCCAAAGCTTGCAAAATGTTGTAATATTTGGGCTGAATTGAGGTAGCCGTTGTATCCTCTTTTGAATGGACTTTAATAATGAAAATGTTCAGGGCTTCTTGCATCCTCTTCTTTCTCAAACGAGTCATTGGGCCCGCCATCCCTTCAAGTGGATTTGGTGGAATGATATGTGTAAAATTATTTGGAGTTGAGGGTGGTTCGGCCATGCCTTCACCATCATCATCTTTGACATCTTTAGCAATACTTCCTTGGAACTCATCATCCCCTCTCCCTTGAAAAGGATTCGTCCTCGAATCCATTGGATCTACATCAAAAACAAAAGGAGAAAAGTCTGAAATATTAAAAGTAGCACTTATACCATAGTCTCCGGGAAGATCAAGCTTGTAAGCATTATCATTGACTCGTGCTAAAACTTTAAATGGCCCATCACTACGGGAGTGTAACTTAGTTCTCCTTGAGGCTGGAAACCTCTCTTTCCTCATGTGTGCCCAAACCCAATCACCGGGTACAAACACAATTTTCTTACGGCCTTTATTTGCATTCTTTGCATATTGCTCATTTTTCTTCTCAATGTTTGCACGAGCTTGCTCATGCAATTTCTTCACGGTTTCAGCTTTCTTCTTGCCATCCAAACTCACTTGATCCTGTAAAGGTAAAGGAGATAAGTCTAATGGAGTTAGAGGATTGAAGCCAGAAACCAACTCAAAAGGAGAAAAATTAGTAGAAGTGTGTAGTGTGCGATTGTATGCAAATTCAGCAATTTCCAAACACTCCTCCCAACTTTTCAAATTCTTTTTAATTATGGCCCTTAACAGAACACCCAAAGTCCTATTTGTTACTTCTGTTTGGCCATCTGTTTGTGGGCGACTTGTGGTTGAAAACAAAAGTTTTGTTCCCAATTTTCCCCAAAGAGTTTTTCAGAAATAATTCAAAAACATTACATCCCTATCGGACACAATAGTCCTAGGAACACCATGGAGACGAACAAATTCTTTGAAGAAGAGATCGGCCACATGTTTTGCATTGTTCGCTTTCCTGCAAGCAACAAAGTGAGCCATTTTGGAGAATCTGTCAATAACAACAAAAATAGAGTCCATGCCTCTTTGAGATCTAGGCAAACTGATGTGAATCCAAGGTACGAATTCACGTGAATTGTAGAATCGTCCTCGATTGAGCTTTTGAGCCAAACAACTAGCTCAAGTGGATTCAACAATATTGAGTATTAATGAACTCAACACCTTTCAATCACACTATATTGAAAGATGTCTTGAAATCTTCCAAGCAAAAACAATCCAAACCAAAATAGACCCAACAACAATAGGATGAAACCTATCACCTTTGAATCATAAAATGGTAGTTTTGAAATTACTATTCCCAACCCCTCTAATTTTCAAACCCAACAACACTAGGATAAACCTAACACCTTTGGATTATGAAATGAATTAGAAAAGAAGAGTAGAAAAGCACCACACTTAAAAGGAAGAGTTTTAATTGATAAGCCAAATAAGTTTTGCAAGAATACTTGCAAGACTAAAACTAGCTCACTAAGAAACTAGCAAAGAAAGGAAAATTCCTTAAAGTTTATAACTTCAAGTCTTGCCTTCTAATAGTTAGCCAAGGCCCCTATTTATAGACCTTCAAGAGGGACCAAGGTTGAAAATTACAAAAGGATTAAAATAGCAATTCTAAATCTTCTAGTCAAGACTAGCATTAATACTTCTCTTTGACCTAGAAGACTCTTGCACTTAATTCTAATATTCTAAATAAAAAAAACTTCAAATTATCCACAAAATGCAGCTGAAATTCGTCCATAATTCTGCCCAATAAATGTGATTTTCAAACTTCCACATTAAAACCTTTCTATAGTCTTCAAACTTCCAACCACTTTGCTGAATCTTTGACCAACTTAAATGTAGGTTTTTGGCGTCCAAAAGAATTCAAAATTTCGTGCAAATGGTGTTGAATTGGAACCCTAAAGAACCTTCAAGGATTAACTCCAATTTGTTGAAATTTGGGCTTGCACCCTTTCGGGTTTCGAACTGAAAATTGGCTGCACCAATTGGGCTTATTTATTCACTTGAAAAGTAGTCCAAAACACTTATTTAGAACCATTTGAATCAAGATCCAAAGCTTGCAAAATGTTGTAATATTTGGGCTGAATTGAGGTAGCCGTTGTATCCTCTTTTGAATGGACTTTAATAATTAAAATGTTCAGGGCTTCTTGCATCCTCTTCTTTCTCAAACGAGTCATTGGGCCCGCCATCCCTTCAAGTGGATTTGGTGGAATGATATGTGTAAAATTATTTGGAGTTGAGGGTGGTTCGGCCATGCCTTCGCCATCATCATCTTTGACATCTTTAGCAATACTTCCTTGGAACTCATCATCCCCTCTCCCTTGAAAAGGATTCATCCTCGAATCCATTGGATCTACATCAAAAACAAAAGGAGAAAAGTCTGAAATATTTAAAGTAGCACTTATACCATAGTTGTTGGTGTATATGCCCTAATGAGGGCTATTTATGTAAATAAACTTTGAGGGTTATTTATGTAAATAAGACATTTATCGTTTGATTGATAATTTATCTGATGAGTTAATTTCATGAAATTATATTCTTGTGCATATTGAATTTTATGAAATCGATCCGCCAAAAGAAACACTCCATGGACTGTTAGATCATGAGTGATTCTTTTGAGTAGTACTCGTACGAGGATCCTTAGACCAGAAATCACTGCATAGTCTTAGGTGAATTAGAGTGTGCTTTGACATATGCCTAACGGGACCGTAACAGGTTGCCAAGTACGGGTATGATTGGGTACACTATGAGTCACGCTAAGGTATGTAGGTGAAGTGATGGGACTACAAGTCTCTCTTAAATGAGAGATGATATCTTGGCCGCTTGATAGTGAACTGAGAAGTGCATGGCCGTGCCCAAGAAATGATAAGGGTTATCATTTGCTTGATTAAGTTCAGTGTCACTAAGAGATCAAGTAAAACGTTTAGCTATATAAGGATGATTGGTTCCATGCCTTATGCTAAACTGGATATCAGTGTAGAGGACATTACGTAGTATACTCGGAAGGTTGTGTTGAATCACCATTCGACCCTCCGTTCTGAATTGTGTAGTCATTATGTCTTGCTAGAGACCACTAATGATTTATGGATTAATTAATGAGATTAATTTATTCATTGTCAATTTGGAATGGACCTACAGGATCGCACATAAGTGAGTTCGATGAGTCAGAATTAATTAAATTGCCTGTTCTAAGTATAAGAGTTATACTTAAATGGATAATATTTAATTAAATGGTTTAATTAAATATTATTGAAGAGTTTTACGGTATTAATTAAAAGTTAATTAATTACCTGGGAAGAATTGAGTTGAGCTGATAAATCAAGGGACCTAATTGTGAATTAAGGTTCTTGACCCATCAGCCTGATCCATGGATCAATGGGTTGATCCATGGTGTTGGTAAAACCCAACTCAGTAAATAATTAATTAATTATTATTAATTATTATTTATAATTATTAAAACAGATACTTCTCAAATCAGAGAAGTATCTGGAGTCTGTTAAAAACGTTTTAACAGACTCAGTTTTAAAATAAAACGTTTGAAAAATTCTTTTTAACAGACAATCAGACTTTAAAAAAACAACGTTCTTCCAGAAAATTATTCTTCCCAGAGAGAAAAAGGTTTTCTCTAAAACAGGCAAATTTTGGGCTAGCACCGGTTCTGAGAGAACTCCAGTGCAAGAACGTAGAGACAATTCGCTTGAATTGTTCTGTGGTGGTGAACGCAATCTTCCCAAAGGATCCAGGCGGCTGCACAACCGATTACGCGTCGAGGGTAAGACCCGAATCCTTTAGTGTTTAGGAATTTCGCCATTTAATTTAGAATTAAATGCCTAAACACAATCCAGAAGTGGTATCAGAGCGAGGTTAATTGTTTTAATTAAAAATGTTTTAATTAAAATTGGGTATAAGTTTTTTTCTTGAAAAACAGTTTTAAAAAAAAAAAATGTTGTTGGGTAAGGTCGCCGGATTCTGGGAAATCTTCGCCGGAAAGTTTTCCGGCCGGCCGGAAGTTCGCCGGAAAAACGCAAAGTGCTTAAGAACTAGTTTTTGGCCTGAATTTATTTTGGGTTTTGTTCTTTTCTTCATGAGGAACCATTTCGTGTTGATTTGGGTGTCAAAACCGTTTTGATTGCAAAATTTTGGAACCGATTTTCTGGGTTCGTACTGGTCGGGAAAAAGGCAAAGTTTTTCCCTCTTTTCTTTGCGTTTGTCGAAAATGAATTGAAATGGGTTTTATGTTCTGGGTTGTTTGAAATCTCACCGAGAAAAGGACTTTCGTCGGAAAGACGGGGAAAGAAAAGGGTTTCTTTTTGGTTGTCAAATAGTCTTGCCGGTTTCTGGGTTTTAGAAAAATCACCGGAAATGTTCCGAATGATTTTCTTTGTCTGAATTGGTTCAGTATTTTGCTGGTTGTTGTCGCTGGTTTTTTTTTTTTATCTCCGCAGGGTGTTGGGTCGTCCGCGTCGCCGGAATCCATGTCGGCGAGCTGCTTCGTTTTCATCGAAGCGGTCGCTGGATTCGCGGCTGGTCAATCGCCATCGGGGCCGGAAATGTTCTGGTCGCCGAACGATTGAAGCGACGGAGAGACGACGATCGGTCGGAACCAAGCCGGATGAGATGAACGGCGAGTGTCGCCGGGATTCGAGGAAGCCGCTGAAACCCGATCGCAGGTCACCGGGGAAGAAGAAGGAGGCGGCGGGGAGGGGCTGGTGCCCTAATTGGGTGAAATGACCAAATTGCCCCCGCCGCACTCCATAATCTCAGAAATGCCCCGCCGCAAGCCCAAAACCCTAGCTGCAAAAAATTTAAATGTTTTAAAAATTACAAACCAGCCCCAGCAGTTTTGTTTCCCTTAAACCCTAAGCCCAGAATTTTGGTTATTTACGAAATGACCCCAAGAGTTTCAGAAAATTAAAATTTTAAAAAAAATTTCTGAATTTTATTTAATAAGATTTTAATTAAATAATCTTATTAGATAAAGATAGGATTAATTTATTATTTTATCCTATAAGTTTAAATTTTGAAATAAATTATCTTAATTAGATTAGGATAATTAGAAAAGATAAATAATTAATTAATTAATTAGATTAATTAATTGTTATTTATTTATTTTAGTTTACTTATGATGCTTAAATTTAAATTGTTTAAATCTTATGTGAAGCATCATAATTATGCTAGCATGTTCATGCATCATTCGATTAAAATGAATGAACATGGGATTGATTAAAATTGATCATGACACGATCAATTTTAATAGTGTAAGAGTTACACAATCCCTAATTAAATGATTCGACCTAATAAAATTGGCTTGTATGAAGCATATGCAATTGTGTGTTTTTCTATGCATGAATTGGGCTTAAAATTTATTATTTAAATTTTTGGGCCTGCGAGCCATTTTAAAATTGGGCCTGCGTGCCTATTAAAAAAAATTATGTAATAGTTAGGCCCAAAAGGAGGTTCCAAAGGAGTCCATGGTGGAGCCCAGGAACGGAAGCCCAAAATGGAGGCCCAAAAGAAGTTTTTTTTTTTTTTTTTTTTTTTGTTAAAAGGCCCTGTAATAGATTAGAGCCCAATTCATCGCATTTCCGCAATTTTATGTTTTGTGAATGAATGAAAACGACAATGCATGTTAAGCCGATCAAACTTAAATCCCAAAAACCCAAGATTTTGCTTCCATACTTGAGGGCCCGCTTGAGCGTTGAACGTCTGGTGGACTTGGAGAGCCCAAGGGCCTCAGGTTTTCTTCGTGCGGCGGGTTATTGCATAATAGTGCTCAACTTTATCACTACCATTAATGAGTGGAAAAACTGTTTGGGTATTAGATGCCCGACTTTATCACTACCACTTGTTATGGAAAAACTGTGTGGGTGTCTATTGATGTGATGCCTTGAGGGATGGTTTAACATGGGAAAATTAATCCTAGCTTGACCCGATAAGTTTACTAGGGATTAATTTTGCAAAGATAGGATGGTGTCAAACATTTGGAATGTTCATCCTATCACCGAAAAGTGCCATAGTGATGCAATTGGAAATCGTTAAATTACATAGGGATGTGATTTGAACGTTGCCTACCAAAAGAGCCCAATCCCTACGATACTTGCCAAAGTAAGACTGGGTTGATTCTTTGTGGATTTTCGGCCCACAATCTAGCACCAACACAAAATTGTTTGGGATTTCAATTTTGGCTATTGTGGAAAATATTTTAAAACTCATTCTAATATTTTGCATTTTCTTTTGTAGAAATGGCATCTACTAGCACTAATACATCTAATCTCACTCTAAGAAGCATTTTGGACAAAGAAAAGCTTGTTGGTCCAAACTTCTTAGATTGGGAAAGAAACTTGAGAATCGTTCTCAAACAAGAAAGGAAGCTAAATATCTTAGACGCTGCTTTACCTGAACCACCAGTAAATGCTACGGCTGCGGTTCAACGAGCATGGGAAAAGCTGAAAAGCGATTCCGATGACGTGACATGTCTGATGCTCGCGACTATGTCAGGCGAGCTTCATAAACAATTCATGAATTCAGAAGCGTTCCAAATTTATGTGTCACTAACGGAAATGTTCCGTGAACAAGCCCGTAACGAAAGGTTCGTTACGATAAAAGCATTGATCTCGTGCAAGATGGCGAAGGGTTCGTCAGTAAGCACGCATTTGATCAAGATGAAGGGGTATATTGATACCCTAGAGAGATTAAATGCACCTCTTTCTAGAGAGTTAGCCATTGACATCATCTTGGCTTCACTGCCTGATGATTACAATGACTTTGTGGTGAACTACAACATGCATAACATGGAGAGGACAATTCCTGAGCTCCATGGAATGCTTAAAAATACTGAGCAAACCCTTCAGAAGGCAACGCCAGTACTTGTTGTGGAAAAGGGTAAGGGCAACAAGAGAAAGTTTAAAGGCAAGGCAAAAGTTGCTGAAAACAAGAAGCCTCGCAGTAAGACTGCTCCTAAGGCTCAGCCTCAAACTCCTCCTGCTAAGAAAAATGCTCAGAAGGACGCAGTATGTTTCCATTGCAATCAGAAGGGGCATTGGAGAAGAAACTGCAAGCTGTTTCTTGAAGAGAAGAAACAGAATCCTTCGGCTTCAGGTATCTTTGTTATTGAGATTAATCTTTCTATGTCCACCTCATGGGTATTAGATACCGGTTGTGGGGCTCACATTTGTACTGATGTGCAGGGACTGAGCAATAGAAGGATGACAAAGAAAGGCGAAGTAGATCTCCGAGTAGGCAACGGGGCAAGAGTTGCAGCCGTTGAAGTTGGAGATTACATTTTGTCTTTGCCTTCCGGTTTAAACATTGTTTTAGAGAATTGTTATTATGTACCTACTATGAGTAGGAATATTATTTCAATTTCTTGCTTGGATATCAAAGGATTTTGTTTTATTATTGGTAATAAATCGTTGTCTTTATATCAAAAAGATGTTTTATATGGAGTTGCAAATTTGTGCAATGGCCTATATATCTTGGATTTGACCCAAGAGAAACCGGTATATAACATTGAAAAGAAAGCCAAATTAATTCAATTTGATTTAAGTCCAACATATCTATGGCACTGTCGTCTAGGCCATGCAAATGAGAAGCGAGTTCAAAGACTTCATAAGGATGGAGTGCTTGGTTCATTTGATTTCGAATCATATGACACATGTGAACCCTGTTTGCAAGGCAAAATGACGAAGAGTCCTTTCAGCAAGAAAGGCGAGAGGACTAGTGAGCTATTGGCACTAATACATACAGATGTATGTGGACCGATGAGCACACAAGCCAGAGTTGGATTTGAATACTTCGTGATTTTTACCGATGACTATAGTAGATATGGTTATGTCTACGTAATGAGGTATAAAAGTGAAACTTTTGAAAAGTTCAAAGAGTTTAAAAATGAAGTAGAAAATCAGTTAAATAGAAGGATTAAGGCTATTCGCTCCGATCGGGGAGGTGAATACCTTAATGATGAGTTCGATGGTTATCTAAAACAGTGTGGAATTGTTTCACAGCTGACTCCACCAGGAACACCTCAATGGAATGGTGTATCCGAGAGGAGGAATCGGACCTTATTAGATATGGTTCGATCTATGATGGGCCAAGTGACTCTCCCTATGTCCTTTCGGGGTTATGCCCTCCTTTCAGCTGCCTACTTACTAAATCGTATTCCATCTAAGGCAGTAGATAAGACTCCATATGAGATGTGGACGGGTCAAAAACCCTATATGTCATATCTACGAGTTTGGGGTTGTCAAGCTCATGTAAAGCGTTTACAAAGTAGTAAGCTTGAACCTAAAACTGACAAATGCCTGTTTGTGGGATATCCTAAGGAAACTAAAGGATATCAATTCTACAATCCAACTGAGAACAAAGTGTTTGTTGCTCGGGGAGCCACTTTCTTAGAGAAAGATTTTCTCTACAAGAAAGATAGTGGGAGTAGAATAGAACTCGGAGAAGTTCCAGAACCACAAGAGAATGTAGAACGATCTACAGAAACTGAGATGGAAGTTGACATGGGAACTCATGAAGATGAGCAGCCTGAGTCAACAACACAAGAACCTAGAAGGTCTAGTAGATCTCGTCATGAACCTGAGAGATACGGATTTCTCGTAACTGACGATCAAGATTTGATCTTGGTGGACTCTAATGAGCCCGTGAACTACAAACAGGTTTTAGAAAGTCTAGATTCAGATAAATGGCTACAAGCAATGGAATCTGAAATGCAATCCATGAGGGACAATAAAGTTTGGACTTTGATTGATCCTCCTGTTCAGACAAAGGTTGTCGATTGCAAGTGGATTTTCAAGTTAAAACCTGGCGGGATCTTCAAGGCACAACTAGTGGCTAAAGGTTTCAGACAGACTCATGGTATAGACTATGATGAAACCTTCTCCCCTGTCGTGATGCTCAAGTCCATTCGGACTATGCTCGCCATAGCTGCATATTATGACTATGAGATATGGCAGATGGATGTTAAGACGGCTTTCCTGAATGGAAACCTACTCGAGGATGTTTATATGAAACAACCCGAGGGATACATCGATCAAGAGCATCCAAATCGTGTATGCAAGCTTCAGAGGTCCATCTACGGACTAAAGCAAGCATCTCGGAGTTGGAATCTTCGTTTTGACGAGGCAGTAAAAGGTTACGGCTTCATAAAGAACGAAGATGAGCCTTGTGTTTACAAGAAGGTTAGTGGAAGCAAGATAGTTTTCCTTGTCCTATATGTGGACGACATCCTACTCATAGGAAATGACATTCCCATGATGAAAGACATCAAACAATGGTTGGGGACTGTATTTTCTATGAAAGACATAGGAGAAGCCGAAATGATACTAGGTATCAAGATCTATAGAGATAGGTCAAAAAGGCTTCTAGGACTAAGTCAAGAAGGGTACATAGACAAAATATTGAAGAGGTTCAATATGTCTAACTCCAAAAATGGTAAGGTACCATTTAGACATGGCCTTCTCTTGAAGAAGAACCAAGGTCCTTCAACAAGAGAAGAGAGGGATACAATGAGTAGAGTACCATATGCTTCGGCAATAGGATCTATCATGTATGCCATGTTATGTACCCGCCCGGATGTCGCACATGCACTGAGCATGACTAGCAGATACCAACAAGATCCAGGAACAGATCATTGGACTGCAGTCAAAGCAATCCTAAAGTACTTGCGAAGGACTAAAGGATTGATGCTAGTGTATGGAGGACAAGAACAGCTCATCGTACAAGGTTACACTGATGCTGCTTTCCAAACAGATCAAGATGACATGAAGTCACAATCAGGCTACGTGTTTAGTCTGAATGGTGGTGCAATAAGTTGGAAAAGCTCAAAGCAAGATACAACAGCCGATTCTACAACAGAGTCTGAGTACATTGCTGCATCCGATGCTGCAAAGGAAGCTGTTTGGTTAAGAAAGTTCGTGTCAGACATCAGAGTGATACCGAGTATCCAAGATCCGATAGAACTTTTCTGTGACAATAACGGGGCCATCGCACAAGCTAAGGAGCCTCGGTCACACCAGAAAACCAAACATATACTCAGAAGGTTTCACCTCATCCGAGAGATCATTAATCGAGGAGATGTGAAAGTGTGCAAAATAGGGTCAGACGATAATGTAGCAGATCCTCTCACAAAAGCTCTACCACAGTCAAAGTTTGATAGACATGTAATAGAGCTTGGTCTTAAACAGTTTAGGACATAGCCCTTCAACGGGCAAGTGGGAGATTGTTGGTGTATATGCCCTAATGAGGGCTATTTATGTAAATAAACTTTGAGGGTTATTTATGTAAATAAGACATTTGTCATTTGATTGATTATTTATCTGATGAGTTAATTTCATGAAATTATATTCTTGTGCATATTGAATTTTATGAAATCGATCCGCCAAAAGAAACACTCCATGGACTGTTAGATCATGAGTGATTCTTTTGAGTAGTACTCGTACGAGGATCCTTAGACCAGAAATGACTGCATAGTCTTAGGTGAATTAGAGTGCGCTTTGACATATGCCTAACGGGACCGTAACAGGTTGCCAAGTACGGGTATGATTGGGTACACTATGAGTCACGCTAAGGTATGTAGGTGAAGTGATGGGACTACAAGTCTCTCTTAAATGAGAGATGATATCTTGGCCGCTTGATAGTGAACTGAGAAGTGCATGGCCGTGCCCAAGAAATGATAAGGGTTATCATTTGCTTGATTAAGTTCAGTGTCACTAAGAGATCAAGTAAAACGTTTAGCTATATAAGGATGATTGGTTCCATGCCTTATGCTAAACTGGATATCAGTGTAGAGGACATTACGTAGTATACTCGGAAGGTTGTGTTGAATCACCATTCGACCCTCCGTTCTGAATTGTGTAGTCATTATGTCTTGCTAGAGACCACTAATGATTTATGGATTAATTAATGAGATTAATTTATTCATTGTCAATTTGGAATGGACCTACAGGATCGCACATAAGTGAGTTCGATGAGTCAGAATTAATTAAATTGCCTGTTCTAAGTATAAGAGTTATACTTAAATAGATAATATTTAATTAAATGGTTTAATTAAATATTATTGAAGAGTTTTACGGTATTAATTAAAAGTTAATTAATTACATGGGAAGAATTGAGTTGAGCTGATAAATCAAAGGACCTAATTGTGAATTAAGGTTCTTGACCCATCAGCCTGATCCATGGATCAATGGGTTGATCCATGGTGTTGGTAAAACCCAACTCAGTAAATAATTAATTAATTATTATTTATAATTATTAAAACAGATACTTCTCAATGGAGTCTGTTAAAAACGTTTTAACAGACTCAGTTTTAAAATAAAACGTTTGAAAAATTCTTTTTAACAGACAATCAAACTTTACAAAAAACAACGTTCTTCCAGAAAATTATTCTTCCCAGAGAGAAAAAGGTTTTCTCTAAAACAGGCAAATTTTGGGCTAGCACCGGTTCTGAGAGAACTCCAGTGCAAGAACGTAGAGACAATTCGCTTGAATTGTTCTGTGGTGGTGAACGCAATCTTCCCAAAGGATCCAGGCGGCTGCACAACCGATTACGCGTCGAGGGTAAGACCCGAATCCTTTAGTGTTTAGGAATTTCGCCATTTAATTTAGAATTAAATGCCTAAACACAATCCAGAAGTAGTCTCCGGGAAGATCAAGCTTGTAAGCATTATCATTGACTCGTGCTAAAACTTTAAATGGCCCATCACTACGGGGGTGTAACTTAGTTCTTCTTGAGGCTGGAAACCTCTCTTTCCTCATGTGTGCCCAAACCCATGAAAGATTTTGGTAGGATCTGGGTTTGCACTTGCTCGATTTACCATGCAACAAAAAAATTTCTATTAAAGCGGAATCTTAGAAAAGTACCTTTGAAGCGTGCACTTGGTGATTCTCTTGTATGCCTCAAGACTATGACTTCACGTTGTGTGGGCAACGAACTAGAAGTCAATTGATCAGCTACTCACCACAATCCACCTGCTAGAAAACTCTAGCCCCGCAGCACCTGGCTCGTACTATAAACGCACCGCCCGCAGAGAGAGAAAGCTACGCGCAGCTGGTATAGACCAAGGCCAAAATTTCAGCCACTAGAAACCCAAAAACCAGCTGCACACTTTCTTAAAAATTCGACTTGGAGAGAGAAACGTTTTCTCTCTCTAGAATTTTCTCTCTCTAGAAATCCTGTGGATTAATTGTGTAATTGTTGTATTCTGAATGACTGATCCCTTGTCTATTTATAGAGTTACAAGAGAGACTCCAAGTTGGTTTAGGATTGGTCTTCCTACTGGGTTTCTGTTTTCCTTCAATCCTGTTTCTGGACTGATACAGATTCTGTTTCCTTCAATCCTGTTCCTGGACTGATACACTCCCAACTGTCATAGGGATTCACTTATCCCAATCCAGTTCCTGGGATGAATCACTCCCAACTGACACAGGGATTCACTTATCCCAAACCAGTTCCTGGGATGATTCACAACCAACTGACACAAGGATTAATTAATTTCTCAATTAATTAAATCTACCTTTGTCAATAACCCATTACATAATTAATCGTACCACTAACGGATTAATTATGGCACTACCAACCTACACCAGAATTGCTTCCGGAACAACTTAATTAAATTATATTCATAATCTCCCCACATCAAAGATATAGTGCTCTTTAATTCATTAATTTACTGATAAATTAATTCATCAACTTCTTTAATTCCGAGACTAGTACCACTCGACCTTTTTACTATACCGGACATAAGTCCACCGGCCGGGTTTAGTATAATAAACATTTCGAGCTCATCTCGGGAGCACCATCACCCCGGACGCACCGGTACATGGTTTCCTTTCGACAAGCAGCAGCACACCAAGTAACTAAACACGCGCACCCAACCTACCGAGATTATTGGCCACATTTGACCTCACCCATTGGCAGATCAAAGTACACTATGTCTAATTCTCATGCCCACTCGAGTCTAGGGATTTAGAGATAGAATACAAGGATCGATTTGTCTATTAAATCAGTACAAGACAAATCATTCCTAAGAGTCAAGTTCAACATGCCCCGGGCATATCTATATGATTCAATTAGTTTAGACAAACTAATTATCTGAATCACATAATAACCTAGACCGACAGCTTGTCCAAAGCTGTCTCGGTTACGAACCTCATTTATATATTATGTCTTTCAACCAATGATGAGATCTACTGTGTCGCACCAGACACCTCATCATCTACTTACATAATATAAATGGACGATTAATGCACAACAAGATATGACTGAAACACCAATCGATATATTAAACTGGGAAACTGTACAATACAAGCATAGCTTATGTATTCTACTCCAACAACCCAATCACCGGGTTCAAACACAATTTTCTTACGGCCTTTATTTGCATTCTTTGCATATTGCTCATTTTTCTTCTCAATGTTTGCACGAGCTTGCTCATGCAATTTCTTCACGGTTTCAGCTTTCTTCTTGCCATCCAAACTCACTTGATCCTGTAAAGGTAAAGGAGATAAGTCTAATGGAGTTAGAGGATTGAAGCCAGAAACCAACTCAAAAGGAGAAAAATTAGTAGAAGTGTGTAGTGTGCGATTGTATGCAAATTCAGCAATTTCCAAACACTCCTCCCAACTTTTCAAATTCTTTTTAATTATGGCCCTTAACAGAACACCCAAAGTCCTATTTGTTACTTCCGTTTGGCCATCTGTTTGTGGGCGACTTGTGGTTGAAAAGAAAAGTTTTGTTCCCAATTTTCCCCAAAGAGTTTTTCAGAAATAATTCAAAAACATTACATCCCTATCGGACACAATAGTCCTAGGAACACCATGGAGACGAACAAATTCTTTGAAGAAGAGATCGGCCACATGTTTTGCATTGTCCGCTTTCCTGCAAGCAACAAAGTGAGCCATTTTGGAGAATCTGTCAATAACAACAAAAATAGAGTCCATGCCTCTTTGAGATCTAGGCAAACTGATGTGAATCCAAGGTACGAATTCACGTGAATTGTAGAATCGTCCTCGATTGAGCTTTTGAGCCAAACAACTAGCTCAAGTGGATTTAACAATATTGAGTATTAATGAACTCAACACCTTTCAATCACACTATATTGAAAGATGTCTTGAAATCTTCTAAGCAAAAACAATCCAAACCAAAATAGACCCAACAACAGTAGGATAAAACCTATAACCTTTGAATCATAAAATGATAGTTTTGAAATTACTATTCCCAACCCCTCTAATTTTCAAACCCAACAACACTAGGATAAACCTAACACCTTTGGATTATGAAATGAATTAGAAAAGAAGAGTAGAAAAGCACCACACTTAAAAGGAAGAGTTTTAATTGATAAGCCAAATAAGTTTTGCAAGAATACTTGCAAGACTAAAACTAGCTCACTAAGAAACTAGCAAAGAAAGGAAAATTCCTTAAAGTTTATAACATCAAGTCTTCCCTTCTAATAGTTAGCCAAGGCCCCTATTTATAGACCTTCAAGAGGGACCAAGGTTGAAAATTACAAAAGGATTAAAATAGCAATTCTAAATCTTCTAGTCAAGACTAGCATTAATACTTCTCTTGACCTAAAAGACTCTTGCACTTAATTCTAATATTCTAAATAAAAAAAACTTCAAATTATCCCCAAAATGCAGCTGAAATTCGTCCACAATTCTGCCCAATAAATGTGATCTTCAAACTTCCAACCACTTTGCTGAATCTTTGACCAACTTAAATGTAGGTTTTTGGCCTCAAAAAGAATTCAAAATTTCGTGCAAATGGTGTTAAATTGGAACCCTAAAGAACCTTCAAGGATTAACTCCAATTTGCTGAAATTTGGGATTGCATCCTTTCGGGTTTCTTGCTGAAAATTGGCTGCACCAATTGGGCTGATTTATTCACTTGAAATGTAGTCCAAAACACTTATTTAGAACCATTTGAATCAAGATCCAAAGCTTGCAAAATGTTGTAATATTTGGGCTGAATTGAGGTAGCCGTTGTATCCTCTTTTGAATGGACTTCAATAATGAAAATGTTCAGGGCTTCTTGCATCCTCTTCTTTCTCAAACGAGTCATTGGGCCCGCCATCCCTTCAAGTGGATTTGGTGGAATGATATGTGTAAAATTATTTGGAGTTGAGGGTGGTTCGGCCATGCCTTCGCCATCATCATCTTTGACATCTTTAGCAATACTTCCTTGGAACTCATCATCCCCTCTCCCTTGAAAAGGATTCGTCCACGAATCCATTGGATCTACATCAAAAACAAAAGGAGAAAAGTCTGAAATATTAAAAGTAGCACTTATACAATAGTCTCCGGGAAGATCAAGCTTGTAAGCAATATCATTGACTCGTGCCAAAACTTTAAATGGCCCATCACTACGGGGGTGTAACTTAGTTCTCCTTGAGGCTGGAAACCTCTCTTTCCTCATGTGTGCCCAAACCCAATCACCGGGTTCAAACACAATTTTCTTACGGCCTTTATTTGCATTCTTTGCATATTGCTCATTTTTCTTCTCAATGTTTGCACGAGCTTGCTCATGCAATTTCTTCACGGTTTCAGCTTTCTTCTTGCCATCCAAACTCACTTGATCCTGTAAAGGTAAACGAGATAAGTCTAATGGAGTTAGAGGATTGAAGCCAGAAACTAACTCAAAAGGAGAAAAATTAGTAGAAGTGTGTAGTGTGCGATTGTATGCAAATTCAGCAATTTCCAAACACTCCTCCCAACTTTTCAAACTCTTTTTAATTATGGCCCCTAACAAAACACCCAAAGTCCTATTTGTTACTTCCGTTTGGCCATCTGTTTGTGGGCGACTTGTGGTTGAAAACAAAAGTTTTGTTCCCAATTTTCCCCAAAGAGTTTTTCAGAAATAATTCACAAACTTTACATCCCTATCGGACACAATAGTCCTAGGAACACCATGGAGACGAACAAATTCTTTGAAGAAGAGATCGGCCACATGTTTTGCATTGTCGACTTTCCTGCAAGCAACAAAGTGAGCCATTTTGGAGAATCTGTCAATAACAACAAAAATAGAGTCCATGCCTCTTTGAGATCTAGGAAAACTGATGTGAATCCAAGGTACGAATTCACGTGAATTGTAGAATCGTCCTCGATTGAGCTTTTGAGCCAAACAACTAGCTCAAGTGGATTTAACAATATTGAGTATTAATGAACTCAACACCTTTCAATCACACTATATTGAAAGATGTCTTGAAATCTTCCAAGCAAAAACAATCCAAACCAAAATAGACCCAACAACAGTAGGATGAAACCTATCACCTTTGAATCATAAAATGGTAGTTTTGAAATTACTATTCCCAACCCCTCTAATTTTCAAACCCAACAACACTAGGATAAACCTAACACCTTTGTATTATGAAATGAATTAGAAAAGAAGAGTAGAAAAGCACCACACTTAAAAGGAAGAGTTTTAATTGATAAGCCAAATAAGTTTTGCAAGAATACTTGCAAGACTAAAACTAGCTCACTAAGAAACTAGCAAAGAAAGGAAAATTCCTTAAAGTTTATAACATCAAGTCTTCCCTTCTAATAGTTAGCCAAGGCCCCTATTTATAGACCTTCAAGAGGGACCAAGGTTGAAAATTACAAAAGAATTAAAATAGCAATTCTAAATCTTCTAGTCAAGACTAGCATTAATACTTCTCTTTGACCTAAAAGACTCTTGCACTTAATTCTAATATTCTAAATAAAAAAAACTTCAAATTATCCCCAAAATGCAGCTGAAATTCGTCCATAATTCTGCCCAATAAATGTGATCTTCAAACTTCCAACCACTTTGCTGAATCTTTGACCAACTTAAATGTAGGTTTTTGGCCTCAAAAAGAATTCAAAATTTCGTGCAAATGGTGTTGAATTGGAACCCTAAAGAACCTTTAAGGATTAACTCCAATTTGCTGAAATTTGGGATTGCATCATTTCGGGTTTCGGGCTGAAAATTGGCTGCACCAATTGGGCTGATTTATTCACTTGAAATGTAGTCCAAAACACTTATTTAGAACCATTTGGATCAAGATCCAAAGCTTGCAAAATGTTGTAATATTTGGGCAATTGAGGTAGCCGTTGTATCCTCTTTTGAATTCACTTCACTAATCAAAATGTTCATGGCTTCTTGCATCATTTTCTTTCTCAAACGAGTCATTGGGCCCGTCATCCCTTCAAGTGGATTTGTTGGAATGATATGTGCAGAATTGTTTGGAGTTGAGGGTGGTTCGGCCATGCCTTCGCCATCATCATCTTTGACATCTTTAGCATTACTTCCTTGGAACTCATCATCCCCTATCCCTTGAAAAGGATTCGTCCTCGAATCCATTGGATCTACATCAAAATCAAAAGGAGATAAGTCAGAAATATTAAAAGTAGCACTTATACCATAGTCTCCAGGAAGATCAAGCTTGTAAGCATTATCATTGACTCGTCCCAAAACTAGAAATGGCCCATCACCACGGGGGTGTAACTTAGTTCTCCTTGAGGCTGGAAACATCTCTTTCCTCATGTGTACCCAAACCCAATCACCGGGTTCAAACAAAATTTTCTTACGGCCTTTATTTGCATTCTTTGCATATTGCTCATTTTTCTTATCAACGTTTGCACGAGCTTTCTCATGCAATTTCTTCACGGTTTCAGCTTTCTTCTTGCCATCCAAACTCACTTGATCCTGTAAAGTTAAAGGAGATAAGTCTAAAGGAGTTAGAGGATTGAAGACATAAACCAACTCAAAAGGAGAAAAACTAGTAGAAGTGTGTAGTGTGCGATTGTATGCAAATTCAGCAATTTCCAAACACTCCTCCCAACTTTTCAAATTCTTTTTAATTATGGCCCTTAACAAAACACCAAAGTCCTATTTGTTACTTCCGTTTGGCCATCTGTTTGTGGGCGACTTGTGGTTGAAAACGAAAGTTTTGTTCCCAATTTTCCCCAAAGAGCTTTTCAGAAATATCTCAAAAACTTTGCATCCCTATCGGACACAATAGTCCTAGGAACACCATGTAGACGAACAAATTCTTTGAAGAAGAGATCAGCCACATGTTTTGCATTGTCGGCTTTCCTCCAAGCAATAAAGTGAGCCATTTTGGAGAATCTATCAACAACAACATAAATAGAGTCCATGCTTCTTTGAGATCTAGGCAAACTGATGTGAATCCAAGGTACGAATTTACGTGAATTGTAGAATCGTCCTCGATTGAGCTTTTGAGCCAAACAACTAGCTCAAGTGGATTTAACAATATTGAGTATTAATGAACTCAACACCTTTGAATCAGACTATATTGAAAGATGTCTTGAAATCTTCCAAACAAAAACAATCCAAACCAAAATAAACCCAACAACAGTAGGATGAAACCTATCACCTTTGAATCATAAAATGGTAGTTTTGAAATTACTATTCCCAACCCCTCTAATTTTCAAACCCAACAATACTAGGATAAACCTAACACCTTTGGATTATGAAATGAATTAGAAAAAAAGAGTAGAAAAGCACCACACTTAAAAGGAAGAGTTTTAATTGATAAGCCAAATAAGTTTTGCAAGAATACTTGCAAGACTAAAACTAGCTCACTAAGAAACTAGCAAAGAAAGGAAAATTCCTTAAAGTTTATAACATCAAGTCTTGCCTTCTAATAGTTAACCAAGGCCCCTATTTATAGACCTTCAAGAGGGACCAAGGTTGAAAATTACAAAAGGATTAAAATAGCAATTCTAAATGTTCTAGTCAAGACTAGCATTAACACTTCTCTTTGACCTAGAAGACTCTTGCACTTAATTCTAATATTCTAAATAAAAAAACTTCAAATTATCCCCAAAATACAGCTGAAATTCGTCCATAATTCTGCCCAATAAATGTGATCTTCAAACTTCCACATTTAAACCTTTCTATAGTCTTCAAACTTCCAACCACTTTGCTGAATCTTTGACCAACTCAAATGTAGGTTTTTGGCCTCCAAAACACTTCAAAATTTCGTGCAAATTGGGTTGAATTGGAACCCTAAAGAACCTTCAAGGATTAACTCCAATTTGTTGAAATTTGGGCTTGCCCCCTTTCGGGTTTCGGGCTGAAAATTGGCTGCACCAATTGGGCTGATTTATTCACTTGAAAAGTAGTCCAAAACACTTATTTAGAACCATTTGGATCAAGATCCAAAGCTTGCAAAATGTTTTAATATTTGGGATGAATTGAGTTAGCCGTTGTATCCTCTTTTGAATGAACTTCAATAATGAAAATGTTCGGGGCTTCTTGCATCCTTTTCTTTCTCAAACGAGTCATTGGGCCCGTCATCCCTTCAAGTGGATTTGGTGGAATGATATGTGCAGAATTATTTTGAGTTGAGGGTGGTTCGGCCATGTCTTCGCCATCATCATCTTTGACATCTTTAGCATTACTTCCTTGGAACTCATCATCCCCTATCCCTTGAAAAGGATTCGTCCTCGAATCCATTGGATCTACATCAAAATCAAAAGGAGATAAGTCAGAAATATTAAAAGTAGCACTTATACCATAGTCTCTAGAAAGATCAAGCTTGTAAGCATTATCATTGACTCGTGCCAAAACTTGAAATGGCCCATCACCACGGGGGTGTAACTTAGTTCTCCTTGAGGCTGGAAACATCTCTTTCCTCATGTGTATCCAAACCCAATCACTGGGTTCAAACACAATTTTCTTACGGCCTTTATTTGCATTCTTTGCGTATTGCCCATTTTTCATCTCAACGTTTGCACGAGCTTGCTCATGCAATTTCTTCACGGTTTCAGCTTTCTTCTTGCCATCCCAACTCACTTGATCCTGTAAAGGTAAAGGAGATAAGTCTAAAGTAGTTAGAGGATTGAAGACATAAACCAACTCAAAAGGAGAAAAATTAGTAGAAGTGTGTAGTGTGCGATTGTATGCAAATTCAGCAATTTCCAAACACTCCTCCCAACTTTTCAAATTCTTTTTAATTATGGCCTTTAACAAAACACCCAAAGTCCTATTTGTTACTTCCGTTTGGCCATCTGTTTGTGGGCGACTTGTGGTTGAAAACAAAGTTTTGTTCCCAATTTCCCCCAAAGAGTTTTTCAGAAATAACTCAAGAACTTTACATCCCTATCGGACACAATAGTCCTAGGAACACCATCTAGACGAACAATTTCTTTGAAGAAGAGATCAGCCACATGTTTTGCATTGTCGGCTTTCCTACAAGCAATAAAGTGAGCCAATTTGGAGAATCTGTCAACAACAACAAAAATAGAGTCCATGCCGCTTTGAGATCTAGGTAAACTGATGTGAATGCAAGGTACAAATGAGTGAATTGTAGAATCGTCCTCGATTGATCTTTTGAGCCAAACAACTAGCTCAAGGGGATTCAACAATATTGAGTATTAATGAACCCAACACCTTTGAATCGCACTATATTGAAAGATGTCTTGAAATCTTCTAAGCAAAAACAATCCAAACCAAAATAGACCCAACAACAATAGGATGAAACCTGATAACCTTTGAATCATAAAATGGTAGTTTTGAAATTACTATTCCCAACCCCTCTAATTTTCAAACCCAACAACACTAGGATAAACCTAACAACTTTGGATTATGAAATGAAAAAGAAAAGAAGAATAGAAGGCGCCACAACTAAAAGGAAGAGTTTTAATTGATAAGCCAAATAAGTTTTGCAAGCATACTTGCAAGACTAAGACTAGCTCACTAAGAAACTAGCAAAGAAAGGAAAATTCCTTAAAGTTTATAACATCAAATCTTGCCTTCTAATAGTTAACCAAGGCCCCTATTTATAGAGTTTCAAGAGGGACCAAGGTAGAAAATTACAAAAGGATTAAAATAGCAATTCTAAATCTTCTAGTCAAGACTAGCATTAACACTTCTCTTTGGCCAAGAAAAGCTCTTTGACCTAGAAGACTCTTGCACTTAATTCTAATATTCTAAATAAAAAAACTTCAAATTATCCCAAAAATACAGCTGAAATTCGTCCATAATTCTGCCCAATAAATGTGATCTTCAAACTTCCACATTTAAACCTTTCTATAGTCTTCAAACTTCCAACCACTTTGCTGAATCTTTGACCAACTCAAATGTAGGTTTTTGGCCTCCAAAACACTTCAAAATTTCGTGCAAATTGTGTTGAATTGGAACCCTAAAGAACCTTCAAGGATTAACTCCAATTTGTTGAAATTTGGGCTTGCCCCCTTTCGGGTTTCGGGCTGAAAATTGGCTGCACCAATTGGGCTGATTTATTCACTTGAAAAGTAGTCCAAAACACTTATTTAGAACCATTTGGATCAAGATCCAAAGCTTGCAAAATGTTTTAATATTTGTGCTGAATTGAGTTAGTCGTTGTATCCTCTTTTGAATGAACTTCAATGATGAAAATGTTCGGGGCTTCTTGCATCCTTTTCTTTCTCAAACGAGTCATTGGGCCCGTCATCCCTTCAAGTGGATTTGGTGGAATGATATGTGCAGAATTATTTTGAGTTGAGGGTGGTTCGGCCATGTCTTCGCCATCATCATCTTTGACATCTTTAGCATTACTTCCTTGGAACTCATCATCCCCTATCCCTTGAAAAGGATTCGTCCTCGAATCCATTGGATCTACATCAAAATCAAAAGGAGATAAGTCAGAAATATTAAAAGTAGCACTTATACCATAGTCTCTAGAAAGATCAAGCTTGTAAGCATTATCATTGACTCGTGCCAAAACTTGAAATGGCCCATCACCACGGGGGTGTAACTTAGTTCTCCTTGAGGCTGGAAACATCTCTTTCCTCATGTGTACCCAAACACAATCACTGGGTTCAAACACAATTTTCTTACGGCCTTTATTTGCATTCTTTGCGTATTGCTCATTTTTCATCTCAACGTTTGCACGAGCTTGCTCATGCAATTTCTTCACGGTTTCAGCTTTCTTCTTGCCATCCCAACTCACTTGATCCTGTAAAGGTAAAGGAGATAAGTCTAAAGTAGTTAGAGGATTGAAGACATAAACCAACTCAAAAGGAGAAAAATTAGTAGAAGTGTGTAGTGTGCGATTGTATGCAAATTCAGCAATTGCCAAACACTCCTCCCAACTTTTCAAATTCTTTTTAATTATGGCCCTTAACAAAACACCCAAAGTCCTATTTGTTACTTCCGTTTGGCCATCTGTTTGTGGGCGACTTGTGGTTGAAAACAAAGTTTTGTTCCCAATTTTCCCCAAAGAGTTTTTCAGAAATAACTCAAAAACTTTACATCCCTATCGGACACAATAGTCCTAGGAACACCATCTAGACGAACAATTTCTTTGAAGAAGAGATCAGCCACTTGTTTTGCATTGTCGGCTTTCCTACAAGCAATAAAGTGAGCCAATTTGGAGAATCTGTCAACAACAACAAAAATAGAGTGCATGCCTCTTTGAGATCTAGGTAAACTGATGTGAATCCAAGGTACGAATGAGTGAATTGTAGAATCGTCCTCGATTGATCTTTTGAGCCAAACAACTAGCTCAAGTGGATTCAACAATATTGAGTATTAATGAACTCAACACCTTTGAATCGCACTATATTGAAAGATGTCTTGAAATCTTCCAAGCAAGAACAATCCAAACCAAAATACACCAAACAACAATAGGATGAAACCTGATAACCTTTGAATCATAAAATGGTAGTTTTGAAATTACTATTCCCAACCCCTCTAATTTTCAAACCCAACAACACGAGGATAAACCAAACAACTTTGGATAATGAAATGAATTAGAAAAGAAGAATAGAAGGCGCCACAACTAAAAGGAAGAGTTTTAATTGATAAGCCAAATAAGTTTTGCAAGCATACTTGCAAGACTAAAACTAGCTCACTAAGAAACTAGCAAAGAAAGGAAAATTCCTTAAAGT
This sequence comes from Knoxia roxburghii, assembly GCA_030378225.1. Lineage (NCBI taxonomy): Eukaryota > Viridiplantae > Streptophyta > Magnoliopsida > Gentianales > Rubiaceae > Knoxia > Knoxia roxburghii. The sequence goes on along the minus strand of CM059415.1, from coordinate 32,652,443 downwards.
TTATAACATCAAATCTTGCCTTCTTATAGTTAACCAAGGCCCCTATTTATAGAGTTTCAAGAGGGACCAAGGTTGAAAATTACAAAAGGATTAAAATAGCAATTCTAAATCTTGTAGTCAAGACTAACATTAACACTTCTCTTTGACCAAGAAAAGCTCTTTGACCTAGAAGACTCTTGCACTTAATTCTAATATTCTAAATAAAAAAAAACTTCAAATTATCCCAAAAATGCAGCTGAAATTCGTCCATAATTTTGCCCAATAAATGTGATCTTCAAACTTTCACATTTAAACCTTTCTATAGTCTTCAAACTTCCAACTTTGTTGAATCTTTGACCAACTTAAATGTAGGTTTTTGGCCTCCAAAAGACTTCAAAATTTCGTGCAAATGGTGTTGAATTGGAACCCTAAAGAACCTTCAAGGATTAACTCCAATTTACTGAAATTTGGGATTGCATCCTTTCGGGTTTCGGGCTGAAAATTGGCTGCACCAATTGGGCTGATTTATTCACTTGAAAAGTAGTCCAAAACACTTATTTAGAACCATTTGGATCAAGATCCAAAGCTTGCAAAATGTTGTAATATTTGGGCTGAATTGAGGTAGCCTTTGTATCCTCTTTTGAATTGACTTCACTAATCAAAATGTTCATGGCTTCTTGCATCCTTTTCTTTCTCAAACGAGTCATTGGGCCCGTCATTCCTTAGAGTGGATTTGGTGGAATGATATGTGCAGAATTATTTGGAGTTGAGGGTGGTTCGGCCATGCCTTCGCCATCATCATCTTTGACATCTTTAGCATTACTTCCTTGGAACTCATCATCCCCTATCCCTTGAAAAGGATTCGTCCTCGAATCCATTGGATCTACATCAAAATCAAAAGGAGATAAGTCAGAAATATTAAAAGTAGCACTTATACCATAGTCTCCAGAAAGATCAAGCTTGTAAGCATTATCATTGACTCGTGCCAAAACTTGAAATGGCCCATCACCACGGGGGTGTAACTTAGTTCTCCTTGAGGCTGGAAACATCTCTTTCCCCATGTGTACCCAAACCCAATCACCGGGTTCAAACACAATTTTCTTACGGCCTTTATTTGCATTCTTTGCGTATTGCTCATTTTTCTTCTCAACGTTTGCACGAGTTTGCTCCTACAATTTCTTCACGGTTTCAGCTTTCTTCTTGCCATCCCAACTCACTTGATCCTGTAAAGGTAAAGGAGATAAGTCTAAAGGAGTTAGAGGATTGAAGACATAAACCAACTCAAAAGGAGAGAAATTAGTAGAAGTGTGTAGTGTGCGATTGTATGCAAATTCAGCAATTGCCAAACACTCCTCCCAACTTTTCAAATTCTTTTGAATTATAGCCCTTAACAAAACACCCAAAGTCCTATTTGTTACTTCCATTCGGCCATCTGTTTGTGGGCGACTTGTGGTTGAAAACAAAGTTTTGTTCCCAATTTTCCCCAAAGAGTTTTTCAGAAATAACTCAAAAACTTTACATCCCTATCGGACACAATAGTCCTAGGAACACCATGTAGACGAACAATTTCTTTGAAGAAGAGATCAGCCACATGTTTTGCATAGCCGGCTTTCCTACAAGCAATAAAGTGAGCCAATTTGGAGAATCTGTCAACAACAACAAAAATAGAGTGCACCCTTTGAGATCTAGGCAAACTGATGTGAATCCAAGGTACGAATGAGTGAATTGTAGAATCGTCCTCGATTGATCTTTTGAGCCAAACAACTAACTCAAGTGGATTCAACAATATTGAGTATTAATGAACTCAAAACCTTTGAATCACACTATATTGAAAGATGTCTTGAAATCTTCCAAGCAAAAACAATCCTAACCAAAATAGACCCAACAACAATATGATGAAACCTGATAACCTTTGAATCATAAAATGGTAGTTTTGAAATTACTATTCCCAACTCCTCTAATTTTCAAACCCAACAACACTAGGATAAACCTAACAACTTTGGATTATGAAATGAATTAGAAAAGAAGAATAGAAGGCGCCACAACTAAAAGGAAGAGTTTTAATTGATAAGCCAAATAAGTTTTGCAAGCATACTTGCAAGACTAAACCTAGCTCACTAAGAAACTAGCAAAGAAAGGAAAATTCCTTAAAGTTTATAACATCAAATCTTGCCTTCTAATAGTTAACCAAGGCCCCTATTTATAGAGTTTCAAGAGGGACCATGGTTTAAAATTACAAAAGGATTAAAATAGCAATTCTAAATCTTCTAGTCAAGACTAGCATTAACACTTCTCTTTGGCCAAGAAAAGCTCTTTGACCTAGAAGACTCTTGCACTTAATTCTAATATTCTAAATAAAAAAAACTTCAAATTATCCCCAAAATGCAGCTGAAATTCGTCCATAATTCTGCCCAATAAATGTGATCTTCAAACTTCCACATTTAAACCTTTCTGTAGTCTTCAAACTTCCAACCACTTTGCTGAATCTTTGACCAACTCAAATGTAGGTTTTTGGCCTCCAAAACACTTCAAAATTTCGTGCAAATGGTGTTGAATTGGAACCCTAAACAACCTTCAAGGATTAACTCCAATTTGCTGAAATTTGGGCTTGCACCCTTTTGGGTTTCTGGCTGAAAATTGGCTGCACCAATTGGGCTGATTTATTCACTTGAAAAGTAGTCCAAAACACTTATTTAGAACCATTTGGATCAAGATCCAAAGCTTACAAAATGTTATAATATTTGGACTTAATTGAGGTAGCCGTTGTATCCTCTTTTGAAAGGACTTCAATAATCAAAATGTTCAGGGCTTCTTGCATCCTCTTCTTTCTCAAACGAGTCATTGGGCCCGTCATCCCTTCAAGTGGATTTGGTGGAATGATATGTGCAGAATTATTTGGAGTTGAGAGTGGTTTGGCCATGCCTTCGCCATCATCATCTTTGACATCTTTAGCATTACTTCCTTGGAATTCATCATCCCTTATCCCTTGAAAAGGATTCGTCCTCGAATCCATTGGATCTACATCAAAATCAAAATAAGATAAGTCAGAAATATTAAAAGTAGCACTTATACCATAGTCTCCAGGAAGATCAAGCTTGTAAGCATTATCATTGACTCGTGCCAAAACTTGAAATGGCCCATCACCACGGGGGTGTAACTTACTTCTCCTTGAGGCTGGAAGCATCTTTTTCCTTATGTGTACCCAAACCCAATCACCAGGATCAAACACAATTTTCTTGCGGCCTTTATTTGCATTCTTTGCGTATTGCTCATTTTTCTTCTCAACGTTTGCACGAGTTTGCTCATGCAATTTCTTCACGGTTTCAGCTTTCTTCTTGCCATCCCAACTCACTTGATCCTGTAAAGGTAAAGGAGATAAGTCTAAAGGAGTTAGAGGATTGAAGACATAAACCAACTCAAAAGGAGAAAAATTAGTAGAAGTGTGTAGTGTATGCAAATTAGTAGAAGTGTATGCAAATTCAGCAATTGCCAAACACTCCTCCCAACTTTTCAAATTCTTTTTAATTATGGCCCTTAACAAAACACCCAAAGTCCTATTTGTTATTTCCGTTTGGCCATCTGTTTGTGGGCGACTTGTGGTTGAAAACAAAGTTTTGTTCCCAATTTTCCCCAAAGAGTTTTTCAGAAATAACTCAAAAACTTTACATCCCTATCGGACACAATAGTCCTAGGAACACCATCTAGACGAACAATTTCTTTGAAGAAAAGATCAGCCACATGTTTTGCATTGTCGGCTTTCCTACAAGCAATAAAGTGAGCCAATTTGGAGAATCTATCAACAACAACAAAAATAGAGTCCATGCCTCTTTGAGATCTAGGTATACTGATGTGAATCCAAGGTACGAATGAGTGAATTGTAGAATCGTCCTCGATTGATCTTTTGAGCCAAACAAGTAGCTCAAGTGGATTCAACAATATTGAGTATTAATGAACTCAACACCTTTGAATCACACTATATTGAAAGATGTCTTGAAATCTTCCAAGAAAAAAACAATCCAAACCAAAATAGACTCAACAACAATAGGATGAAACCTGATAACCTTTGAATCATAAAATGGTAGTTTTGAAATTACTATTTCCAACCCCTCTAATTTTCAAACCCAACAACACTAGGATAAACCTAAAAACTTTGGATTATGAAATGAATTAGAAAAGAAGAATAGAAGGCGCCACAACTAAAAGGAAGAGTTTTAATTGATAAGCCAAATAAGTTTTGCAAGCATACTTGCAAGACTAAAACTAGCTCACTAAGAAACTAGCAAAGAAAAGAAAATTCCTTATAGTTTATAACATCAAATCTTGCCTTCTAATAGTTAACCAAGGCCCCTATTTATAGAGTTTCAAGAGGGACCAAGGTTGAAAATTACAAAAGGATTAAAATAGCAATTCTAAATCTTCTAGTCAAGACTAGCATTAACACTTCTCTTTGGCCAAGAAAAGCTCTTTGACCTAGAAGACTCTTGCACTTAATTCTAATATTCTAAATAAAAAAAAAAACTTCAAATTATCCCCAAAATGCAGCTGAAATTGGTCCATAATTCTGCCCAATAAATGTAATCTTCAAACTTCCACATTTATACCTTTCTATAGTCTTCAAACTTCCAACCACTTTGCTGAATCTTTGACCAACTCAAATGTAGGTTTTTGGCCTCCAAAACACTTCAAAATTTCGTGAAAATGGTGTTGAATTGGAGCCCTAAAGAACCTTGAAGTATTAACTCCAATTTGCTGAAATTTGGGCTTCCACCCTTTTGGGTTTCTGGCTGAAAATTGGTTGCACCAATTGGGCTGATTTATTCACTTGAAAAGTAGTCCAAAACACTTATTTAGAACCATTTGGATCAAGATCCAAAGCTTGCAAAATGTTGTAATATTTGGACTTAATTGAGGTAGCCGTTGTATCCTCTTTTGAATGGACTTCAATAATCAAAATGTTCAGGGCTTCTTGCGTCCTCTTCTTTCTCAAACGAGTCATTGGGCCCGTCATCCCTTCAAGTGGATTTGGTGGAATGATATGTGCAGAATTATTTGGAGTTGAGGGTGGTTCGGCCATGCCTTCGCCATCATCATCTTTGACATCTTTAGCATTACTTCCTTGGAACTCATCATCCCCTATCCCTTGAAAAGGATTCGTCCTCGAATCCATTGGATCTACATCAAAATCAAAAGAAGATAAGTCAGAAATATTAAAAGTAGCACTTATACCATAGTCTCCAGGAAGATCAAGCTTGTAAGCATTATCATTGGCTCGTGCCAAAACTTGAAATGGCCAATCACCACGGGGGTGTAACTTAGTTCTCCTTGAGGCTGGAAACATCTCTTTCCTCATGTGTACCCAAACCCAATCACCGGGTTCAAACACAATTTTCTTACGACCTTTATTTGCATTCTTTGCGTATTGCTCATTTTTCTTCTCAACGTTTGCACGAGCTTGCTCATGCAATTTCTTCACGGTTTCAGCTTTCTTCTTGCCATCCCAACTCACTTGATCCTGTAAAGGTAAAGGAGATAAGTCTAAATGAGTTAGAGGATTGAAGACATAAACCAACTCAAAAGAAGAAAAATTTGTACAAGTGTGTAGTGTGCGATTGTATGCAAATTCAGCAATTGCCAAACACTCCTCCCAACTTTTCAAATTCTTTTTAATTATGGCCCTTAATAAAACACCCAAAGTCCTATTTGTTACTTCCGTTTGGCCATCTGTTTGTGGGCGACTTGTGGTTGAAAACAAAGTTTTGTTCCCAATTTTCCCCAAAGAGTTTTTCAGAAATAACTCAAAAACTTTACATCCCTATCGGACACAATAGTCCTAGGAACACCATCTAGACGAACAATTTCTTTGAACAAGAGATCAGCCACATGTTTTGCATTGTCGGCTTTCCTACAAGCAATAAAGTGAGCCAATTTGGAGAATCTGTCAACAACAACAAAAATAGAGTCCTTGCCTCTTTGAGATCTAGGTAAACTGATGTGAATCCAAGGTACGAACAATAGGATGAAACCTGATAACCTTTGAATCATAAAATGGTAGTTTTGAAATTACTATTCCCAACCCCTCTAATTTTCAAACCCAACAACTCTAGGATAAACCTAACAACTTTGGATTATGAAATGAATTAGAAAAGAAGAATAGAAGGCGCCACAACTAAAAGGAAGAGTTTTAATTGATAAGCCAAATAAGTTTTGCAAGCATACTTGCAAGACTAAAGCTAGCTCACTAAGAAACTAGCAAAGAAAGGAAAATTCCTTAAAGTTTATAACATCAAATCTTGCCTTCTAATAGTTAACCAAGGCCCCTATTTATAGAGTTTCAAGAGGGACCAAGGTTGAAAATTACAAAAGGATTAAAATAGCAATTCTAAATCTTCTAGTCAAGACTAGCATTAACACTTCTCTTTGGCCAAGAAAAGCTCTTTGACCTAGAAGACTCTTGCACTTAATTCCAATATTCTAAATAAAAAAAAAACTTCAAATTATCCCCAAAATGCAGCTGAAATTCGTCCATAATTCTGCCCAATAAATGTGATCTTCAAACTTCCACATTTAAACCTTTCTATAGTCTTCAAACTTCCAACCACTTTGCTGAATCTTTGACCAACTCAAATGTAGGTTTTTGGCCTCCAAAACACTTCAAAATTTCGTGCAAATGGTGTTGAATTGGAACCCTAAATTACCTTCAAGGATTAACTCCAATTTGCTGAAATTTGGGCTTGCACCCTTTCGGGTTTCGGACTGAAAATTGGCTGCACCAATTGGGCTGATTTATTCACTTGAAAAGTAGTCCAAAACACTTATTTAGAACCATTTGGATCAAGATCCAAAGCTTGCAAAATGTTGTAATATTTGAACTTAATTGAGGTAGCCGTTGTATCCTCATTTGAATGGACTTCAATAATCAAAATGTTCAGGACTTCATGCATCCTCTTCTTTCTCAAACGAGTCATTGGGCCCGTCATCCCTTCAAGTGGATTTGGTGGAATGATATGTGCAGAATTATTTGGAGTTGAGGGTGGTTCGGCCATGCCTTCGCCAGCATCATCTTTGACATCTTTAGCATTACTTCCTTGGAACTCATCATCCCCTATCCCTTGAAAAGGATTCGTCCTCGAATCCATTGGATCTACATCAAAATCAAAAGAAGATAAGTCAGAAATATTAAAAGTAGCACTTATACCATAGTCTCCAGGAAGATCAAGCTTGTAAACATTAATTTCTTAACCCATTTCGTTAATTTAATTTAATCAAACCCTTAGGATTAATTAATTCATATAGAATTAATTTTTTAATCCACTTTGTCAATTAAATATTAATTAAACCTTTAGGATTATTCACTTTGTCGATTAGTCAAATACATAATTAGTTGTACCACTATCGGACAAACTATGGAACTACCGCTCAAAAACAACTTTACATCGCGCCACTATATTTTCTTCTATCTCCCCACATCAAAGATCTAGTGCTCGTCGGTTTATCAATCTACTGACAAACTAATTTACCGACTTCTTGGCATCCAAGATCAGTGCCACTCGACCTTCTTATTATACCGAACTTAAAGTCCATTGGCCAGATTTACTATAATAAACCTTACGAGCTCATCTCGAGAGCACCATCAACCCGGCAAACCGGTACGTGGATTCTTCCGACTAGCAACGGCACGTAAGAAACTAGACACCGCATACCAAACCTACCGAGGTGTAGGTCTTAATTGACCGCACTCTTTGGCACATCAAAGCATACGATATCTAACTCTCACGCCCGTCCCAATCTCGGGATTGAGAGACTGAATACTAGGACCGAATTAACTACGTCGATCAGTACAAGTCAATTCTATCCAATCTAGTCGTGCTGAATATGCCCTGGGCATATCCGTGAGATTTAATTAGTCTAGATAAACTAATTTCCAAACCACACGATAACCTATACCGATAGTATGTTCAGACTATCTCAATTAGGAGCATACTTTTTATATATCAATACTTTAACCAATAACGGTATCTACTGTGTCTTTTCACACCCCGTTATCTAGTTCTATGATATAATTGAACAATTTAATACTGAAACAAAATGATATGTCATTTGTGGATATTAGTTTTTTATACAAGCCATAGCTTTTCTGTATTCAAAACTAACAGTATGGACGAGCGAATTAAGATTTCTGCTGTATTTTTTTTCCAGATACCCGGATGCTAAAAATTGCGTTGAAGAAATTTTCAAATTTGAAGACAAAGAGTGGAGTATCAGAACTGAAGATCAATACTTCCACCATGAAGGAAACATGGTTTTCGAAATTTTCTTGTTTGATGAAGATGAATGTGAGAAGGAATACGAACAACTTCATGAAATTTCAAATCCTCCATTGAAGAATCCTCCTATCAATGCTATAAACATCAGCCAAGCTACACCATCGCCATATCAAATGCGTGCATCTTCTTCACAAGCAAGAGCAGAACTGGACAAGACAATCAAGCGTCATAATCCGCTAGGATTTTCGTCAACTTTCAAGCCTTATATGAAAATATCCTATTTGGTAAACGAACATGATTCATAATATCTATATTTAATTATGAATATTTTTTATTCCATTAATTGATATAATTTTTTATTTTTATTATAATTATTTTTTGCCAAAATTTTCCCATGAATTTTGCTAAAGAAAACGGTCTCGTAAACAAGACAAAGATGACCCTTGGAGATGTTCATGATAAAAATTGGGAAGTCAAATTGAAGAAAAGAGATTCGGAATTGTTGATGGATGAAAACAGTTTCGAAATTCTATATGGATGGCAACAATTTCAAGATGCAAGCGGAATCGAAGAAGGAAGAAAATTCACCCTTGAAATCATCAAAAATGGACAAGATTCTATTTTGTTCATTATAGTAAGTCACATATCTTAAAACAAACAATTTAATCAGCATGTAATAACAATACAATTACTTTTTATACATTCATAATAACAATTTCCATGTATTTATCTTGTAGGTTGATTAAAATGTGGAATGAAAAAGTGTTTGTTAACAACATATTTGGATGTACGTTTCTTTGTTCATATGTGGTGGAAAAATATTTGTTCCAATTGTGATATAAATCCTCTTGAAGAGGAACAAATTTCCTAGATTTTGACTTCATGTAATATTATTAAATAAATACAATAGTTTTATTTTTTAATATTTACTTTTTATTTTGATTTGAATATTCCTAATCAATCATATATCATATTCTCCACTTCTTTATTGAAAAATCTTAGAAATTCACTTTTTGAGTTCCTGAAATCAAAGTTCATAAAAAATTTGAATATATACCTTATCTCTGAGTAAATTTATCATAAACTCAATTCTAATATATTCTAATATATTATTATATTATTATTAATATTAACTTTATTTTCAACATTAATTACTTTTTAAAGATTAAATATTTTGCATCCGTTAATGTATTCTTTTTTTTTCAAACTTTATTTAAACCAATATTTCTATATTTTATAAAATAATAAAATCAATACACATTAAGATTGGATGGAAATGGGTATGAATCAATGACTTTCACGTCATTTCATTTCCAATCCTAGTGCTTGGTTTAGTTAATGGGATTGAAAAAATTAAGCCCATTCCAACCTAGTAAGAAATGGCTCAAACCGAACTAAATTGGAGGGTTTGATAATCTTGGAATGGATCTCCTCTGCAGCCGCTTCTTCCTACCATCTCTTTCTTTCCTCCTCTCCTTATCGCCACCTCTGCATCTTCCTTTCTCTTCCTCTACACTCTGCCTCTTCTCTCGCCTCCCTACTTCCCTCCCCTTTATCGACATCTCTCCCTTCTTCCTTTATCTTCTCCTCCCTCCCCACCAACCTCCTTATCAGCTCGTATCGAATTTTCCTTTTGTTAACGCACTAATTTTTATTTTATTTTTATTATTTTCAAGAATTGAGTGTGAACCCCCGAAAGCCATTCTGCAGAAACGGCAGCGATTTGTTTTCTCTCTTTGGGGTAAAGGGCAATCTCTCTCTTGTCCATTCTATGAATATTGCTCGCTTATATGTGAATTGAACACCAAATTGAGGTAAAGGGCACTAATTTATGGATTTATTTTCCCAGTAATTGATTTGCGTAGTCTCTACATATTTGCTTTGGTGAATGGTGGAATGAAGGATTTCAGTGTGATATATGATGGAAGAGCAGGGTGACCGGGGAAGGGAAGGAGGGTTGTTTGGTGGTTGTAGGGCTAGGAAAGAAGGAATTTTTTTTTTTGGTGGTTATGCATATGATGGAAGACGAGGGTGGCCGCCAGGAAACAGGAAGAGCAGGGTGGCGACCATTCTATGAAATTAACCAAGTAACAAAAGTTTATGACCATTCCAATCTAATAATTCATTCCAATTGCATCCACTATCGTACTCACACCGATTCTGATTCCCACTCACAAACCAAGCAGACCCTAATCTTTCCATGTTTAAAACAATAATTAAATAAATACATTGTTACTTCTTTCAAATTTATAGTATTAATATTTCTTGCTCTTTAATCATTAATAATTCATTCATCATTTTTTTTACATCAGAATCAAAATATAATATAATCTAATTATTAATATCCAACAACTTTATTTAATATTGAACAACTTTATTTATAGAACTTTAATTCTATCAAACCAACTACATTAAATATTACTTTTATTAACTTTTAAGCATCCTTTTGTATTCTCCTTCAACATATGCATCCGTTGGTATTCTACTTCAACTGAACTCCACTTCAACCCCTATATATTCCTCTCCAAAATGAAAATCTGAGTGTTTTCCATCCAATATTTTTCTATCTTCTTTAAAACTCTTCCTTACATATTCTTTGGAGAATACTACTTTCCTCATGAAATCTATTCCATCCAAGCAACATTTTTTCAAACACGTAGATATTCATGAAGTCTCCAGCACTAGAAACATCTCCCGTGTTCCATCTTCTTCAAGACCAACATTTGCAGATTTGGAGAGGACAATTAGCCGCCAGAATAGGAGTGGTCCGCCAGCCTTCTCATTATTTTTTAAACCTTATTCCATGAAAAAATCTTATTTGGTTATGATTCTTTATATATTTATATTATTTATTATGCCATTACTTGATATACCTTTTAATTATTTTAATATTATTTTATTGTCAAAATTTACCCATGAAATTTGCTAGACAAACTGGTCTCTTAAACAAGACAAATATAACCGTCAGAGACGTGTATGATAATGATTGGAAAGTCAGAATGAAGACAATAGATTCCCATTTCCAAATCGTAGATGGATGGAAAGAGCTTCGAGATGCAAGTGGAATCGAAAAAGGTAGACAATACAGCCTTGAACTGGTCGAAGATGATGATGATCCTCTCTTCCTGATTGTAGTAAGTAAAATTTGTTAACTTAATAAAAAAATATATTTTCAATATTCATTGAGCACAACACATAAATTTAAAAAAAAAATTAATAGGGATATAAAAAAATATTTTCAATATTCATTACTAACCAATTTAATCTATTGATCTTGCAGGTTGATTAGAGTACGGAATCAACAAGTCTTTTTCAAAAACATATTTTGGATGTTCTTTGTTCCGCAAGGTTGGATATATTACTCCACTTCCTGAGACTAAGGAGCTCTTTCTTTGATTTCCATATCAAGTTGGCTTTGAAGACCAACCTTCCTAAAAACAGGAACTACTTATTTTCTCATGTGTGGTACACAATACGCAAAATGAAATGGGGTAGATATTTGCATGTTTAATTGCCTGTTTCTTTGATTCTTTGGCTCCTTTTACCTTACTTTATTTGTGGCTTTTCTGGATATTTGCGTTTTTAACTCTCAAACCCTGTCTACAGTATACCATGGTCATATTTCTCCTCAGTGTAAATAAGCTTTCTTTTATTCAATAATAGATTTTGCCATTTGCCTAATTGTAAATCTGTGTTATTTGAGAAAATATTTTCATTATGTTTACACTTTTCATTCAGTATTCTTAAGTTATTGGACTAATATTTATTTTATTTTAAAGTTTAGTTTTAATTTTGACATTAATATTTGGAATTAATGATAGATTTTATTATACAATTCTTGATTGGAAAATTTTACAAATTCACATTTTTAACTCCCCTGATTTGTAAAATTCGTACAAAACGTCCATATATTCATTGTCATTGTGTATGGAAACTGAAATTATATCACAAATTCAATTATAACACATTGTTATTTTATTTATTTGATTTTAAAGATGAATTTCTTTTTAATAAATTACAAATAAACATCATATATATACATTTATAATTTTACGTGAATTGATTTTTTAAATTTAAATATTTTGACAAAAACAAATAATATATATGATAATTATCTTAATCACACTTTCAAATACACCTATTTATATTACAATAAAATATAAAAAATTTAGGCTTAAATCCATTTTTGGTCCCTCATGGGTCATTCCATTTTGGTCCCTCATATGTTTTAGTCACCAATTTTAGTCCCACTTAAATTTTTTTTTACCAATTATGGCCCCTTTTAACGAAAAAGTTTAGAAGATAACGGATTAACTCATTTGATCGCTAGTCAAACCTATTTTTTTTTTCAAAATGATTTGTACAATGATGTTTTTAATCCATTTTATGACTCGGTTCCTCATGGATGTTCAACCAATTTAGATCGACTCACAATCCAAAATGACGGTCGAAACCCTAAATGGGTTGAATATTCATGAGGATCCGAATTATAAAATTGGTTGAAAATATCACGGTACAAATCATTTTGAAGAAAAAAATTAAGTTTGACTAGCAATCAAATTAAGTGGGACTAAAATTGGTGACTAAAACATATGAGGGGACCAAAACTGGAATAATCCATGTTATGAGGGGCCAAAAATAAATTTAAGCCAAAAATTTAATATATCATAAACTTGATGATTATTAACAAACAAACATCATATATATTCATTTATTTATATGTTCAGACTAACAAAAAAGAAACAAAAAGTATGATTATTATTATTTCATTCGATGTATTTACCTAATCTAAATTTTATAAACATCATATTCAACTAAATCGATTAAAAAACTAACTTGATAAATTGATAAACAATACCAAATTATGTTCAAAATTTGAACAGATAAACAACGCCAAATTATGTTCAAAATTTAAACACAACAATTTAACACCTGTTAACCATATCAAATTATTACCAAATCAATTCGTACTCCATCACTCAGTGCTACTATTCTAAATTATAAAATATAAAAATTAAGATTAAGATAAATTTCTATATTCATTCGCTGTTTTCTACTCCTACATCATCTCATCACAATATTACACATATTATCACCATTAATATTTATATTTCGAATTAATTTTATCTATTACAATTTTAAAAAATTCAAAATTATGTCTATTTTCTATGATTATACAATCTTTACAAATAATCATATACACACAACCCTTCCTATATATATACATATATATATATATATATATCACTAACAATACACAGTATATTACTACCAATATATGCTCTGTATATGTTATACATTGTAGTATATTATATGTCATTTATACCATATATAACCAACTAATATACAAATATTCCTTTTAATTCAGCTATCGCGATCACAGAGTCTTTTTTTTTCTTCGAACTCTTCCTTGCCAATCCTTGAATTGCACCTGTCAAGCATCACATTATTCGCTTCCCTATTTTCAAGAGCATCAGTTAACTCAAATCATGGCCGAGGGTCAAACTGTCATCAAAGACATAACCCCATTGAAGGAAAACTAGAAGATTCACATAAGAATCATTCGCTTATGGAAACAACCATTCATAATAATCCCAGTCAAGATGGAAGTATATATATGGTATTAATAGACGAAAAGGTACGTTCATAATATATGTTTGTGAGCAACTATTTTCTTATATTTAAAATTGTCATTCTGATAATTTATTCCCTCAATGATAGGGTGATAGGATACAAGCTACTGTGAAAAAGGCATTCATGCAGAAATTTTCACCACTACTTGCTGAAGGAAAATTTTGAGTCATAACCAACTTTGGAGTCAGCCAAAATACTGGTGCATACAAACAACGAAGTCATCCTATAGGATGCACTTCATCAACTTCATTGGCAACTTATTCGACTTTAGACATTCCAAAGCATGGTTTCAAATTTGTAGCTTTCAATGATATTTTATCCAACAAACAGAATGATAATTATTTAGTAGGTTATTTTCTTCAATTTTTTACTTTCAATTTGTTTAAATATTTGGTATAACATCTAATTGTTTTATTATTATACTAAACTATTTCTATTATGATGCAGATGTCATTGGAGAAATTATTTCTGTGGGTTCTCTTCAACTAACAGAAAAGGATGAGAAGGAGTTTCGCAGATTTGTAATAGAATTAGAAGATTTATAGTAAGAATGAATCATCATTAGGAGTTTTTTAAATTATAAGTGTGTTCTGCAAATTCAAATAACTTTTCTTTTTGGAAAAAATACACAATTGGTCCTATATAATGACCATATTACATAATTTGTCTTATACGTTTAGGGCTCGAAAAATTGGTCTTAAACGTTTCTAAAATTGACACATTTTGTTTAATTTAACATTTTAAAATAGGATTTAAAGATTGACTCATAACCGTTAAGTCAACTGCCAAGTGACAGCCTACATGGCTGCCACGTGACACCAACCGTCCGTTCACGTGCCACGTGGCATAATTATTAAAAATTAGGGTAAAGTGCACAATTGGTCTTATATAATAACCATGTTACGCAATTGGTCCTACACGTTTGGAACTCGACAATTAATTTTGGTCATTCAAGTTAAAACTTTCCGTCGGCTGAAAGCTCCCAGACGCACTCAAGTTAAACTTTGACTGAGATAGGAAATCTTTAACCATTTAGCTAGCCATTAAATGGAGTTGCTATATTATTGGTATTGTTATGATTCGCTTAAACCTTATCGATTTGAGAGTGAGTAGAGTTGTACGTTAGTTCATTTGAACTATTTGCTTAAGACGTCCTTAGTCCTAGTAGTAGTCTTGAAAACTGATGATTGACAAGGAATTTTCAACATTAGTGGGTTGACTTAAAAATGTTATATCTCTCTTGAAACATGCTTGTAGTTAGTGAAACTTATTTTCATTTAAGCCTCATACCTCAAGGTTTACTAATCATCTTTTAAATCATTATTTAGATCTATAAACTGTCCAAAAGACATTTTTAAAATCCAGCTAATGCTGTTGTTTTATCACAGCAGTTTTGCCGTTGTTCTGCGGCTTTAACCTTTCATATCTCTCTCGTTATCTGTCCGTTTTGAAAAAATATCTAAATTTAAACCTCTTCTCGTAAGGATTATACAGAATTTTACGGGGTGTCATTTGGAGTTTTATAACAACCAGAAACTGCGTTTAAATCCACGGTCGTCCAGTTGGTTTTCCGGGGAAAAAATGCTGAGCTGATCCAGCAACTTTGAAAATTCATATTTACCTCGTTTCTCATCCGTTTTGGCCAAAATATAACACCTTTTAAACCTCTAGACTCAAGTTTTATTCAGGATCTCACGGTTTATGAAATGGCATCACGGTATCCCAAAATATGGCCTTGAGTAGAGCATGACACTAGCACGATGCATGAAATTCAGCATTTTAACTTTTGGTTGAAGAACCTTCCTAACAACGTTATTAAGCATGAAATTTCGTCACAAAAAGCTTACGCCATTGTGAAAACACGTGATCGTGGATATTTCAACACAAGGATGATCTTACGCTCAGTTCTAACTTATCTCGGGAATCACTTTTGGGAGCTGACTTTCTATCTAACGTCGTACCTTTAAATAACCCTTGATGAATAAGTTAACAATTAGTCGTCTTAATCAAGACTGCATGTTTCCTTTGGCAGATCCGCAGGAAAATTACACTAACTCCAACAACGTCGACCAAGGTTAGTTAACCTGCTAATTTTCCAACTTATCCCCCTAGTTAACAGGACTTGCATGAATTCTTGTATATAATATACTACGAGTCTACATGCCTTGCCTGAACTTGATACTTTATTTCTGCTTACTTCCTGAGTGATGTTTGGACGTTACTTGAGTATGCTTACTTATTTGCTCGTTTGTCCTGTTACCACTTGTCTCTATGTGCTTGGTTACTGGATTGTGATCTTAGACCCGGGGTGTACTTTATCTCACCGGTAACCTATGATCCTCACTTACACTTGTTACATTCTCGATCGATGCCTATATTGCATCGAGGGGATCCTTTCTCCTGGCTTAGCTCTCATCTTGAACGAGCCAGCATTGGGTTAGGTCGGACCTTATGATCTACGTTGGGGTTTTTCCAAGGTACTCATGAGCTACCCGTGCGCACCATTTGTACTTGCAATTATACGTGAAAATCTCGCCCGACCGCGCCGGAGCCTCACCTCGGAAATATCACCAAGTGGATTCATCTCGGGGAGTCTAGCGACAGGTTTCTTTGAGTGGTGGATACAGCTTGGAGTCGAGCCTAGGGCCAATCTTTCTTGCCACATAGGCGTGAGGATTGTACCTAGAGCCGATCACTGGTTTCCGATATCCTTAATACTTGTAATGTGTTTACCCTTATTTGTTACTGAAAGATTTTGGTAGGATCTGGGTTTGCACCTGCTCGATTTACCACGCAACAAAAAATTCTAATAAAAGCGGAACCATAGAATAATACCTTTGAAGCGTGCACCTGGTGAATCTCTTGTATGTCTCAAAGACTATGACCTCTTGTTGTGTGGGCAACAATCTAGAAGTCAATTGATCAGCAACTCACCACAATCCACCTGCTGAAAAAATTCAGCACCTCCGCACCTAGCACGTACTGCAAACGCACTGCCCGGAGAGAGAGAAAGCAACACACGGGGCTAGTATTTTGGACCAATATTTTCGGCCACTTGATGAAGAAAACCAGCCACCTATTTGCTCAAAAATTCGTTCTTGAGAGAGAAAGAAATTTCTCTCTCTAGAATTTTATCTCTCTAGATTCTTGAATTATGAATCTCTTGAATTGTGTTTTTGTGAATGGCTGATCCCTTGTCTATTTATAGAGTTACAAGAGAGACTCCAAGTTGGAATAGGATTGGTCTTTCCTACTGGGTTTCTGTTTCCCTTCAATCCTGTTTCTAGATTGATACAGATTCTGTTTCCTTCAATCCTGTTCCTGGACTGAAACACTCCCAACTGTCACAGGGATTCACTTATCCCAATCCAATTCCTGGGATGAATCACTCCCAACTGACACAGGGATTCACTTATCCCAATCCAGTTCCTGGGATGATTCACAACCAACTGACACAAGGATTAATTAATATCTCAATTAATTAAATCTACCTTTGTCATTAACCCAGTACATAATTAATCGTACCACTAACGGATTAATTATGGCACTACCACCCTACACCAGAATTGCTTCCGGAACAACTTAATTAAATTATATTCATAATCTCCCCACATCAAAGATATAGTGCTCGTTAATTCATTAATTTACTGATAAATTAATTCATCAACTTCTTTAATTCCGAGACTAGTACCACTCGACCTTTTTACTATACCGGACATAAGTCCACCGGCCGGGTTTAGTATAATGAACATTTCGAGCTCATCTCGGGAGCACCATCACCCCGGACGCACCGGTACATGGTTTCCTTTCGACAAGCAGCAGCACACCAAGTAACTAAACACGCGCACCCAACCCACCGAGACTATTGGCCACATTTGACCTCACCCATTGGCAGATCAAAGTACACTATGTCTAATCCTCATGCCCACTCGAGTCTAGGGATTTAGAGATAGAATACAAGGATCGATTTGTCTATTAAATCAGTACAAGACAAATCATTCCTAAGAGTCAAGTTCAATATGCCCCGGCATATCTATATGATTCAATTAGTTTAGACAAACTAATTATCTGAATCACATAATAACCTAGACCGACAGTTTGTCCAAAGCTGTCTCGGTTACGAACCTCATTTATATATTATGTCTTTCAACCAATGATGAGATCTACTGTGTCGCACCAGACACCTCATCATCTACTTACATAATATAAATGGACGATTAATGCACAACAAGATATGACTGAAACACAAATCGATATATTAAACTGGGAAACTGTACAATACAAGCATAGCTTATGTATTCTACTCCAACAGTTACATGATTTTACCTTTTGTAAATATATTTTATAGAGTCTCCGGTAAGGCTCACTAGGCTTGCTTGGTGCATGCTCACATCGTTATCCGTTTTCCCTTACCCTTAGGTCCAGACGTTCAGCAAGGTGATTGAGACATTGAGGAGCGGAGTGACCGGCTAGAAGAACTTAGAGGTTACAAGGAAACGTGAAATATATGTTCTCTGTGTGTTACACGTGTGTTATCCTTTGTACATAAGACCCATCGGCCTTGTAAACCTCCGATGCATCACTATTTTGGCTTGGCTGATATATCAGATACTTTGGTTATCCTAGTAGATCCTACTCCCAGGATCTTTTCATGTGTTATTCGCATATGATTTACTTTCATCGCTTCTCTTCAGGATTATTCCGTTTTATTTCCTTTATTTACTTTATGCATGCGCCTATTTGTTGACACGTGTCCTGGTGTGAGCCAGGGGGACGCATGCTTTGCCATTGTCAGCTAAACTGACAGGGACACAACATTAGGGGCATCACAGAGTGGTATCAGAGCAACGTTCTAGATTAGTACTCCCCGAAGTTTCGTTCTGATTAAGACTTTGGATTAATTACCTATACTTAGTGACGGGAATGGGTAGAGGGGACCGCGAAATAGGATTATGACTATTTGTGAGTGTTTGATTCTTTATTGCATCATGAGTATTAGGTTAGGCTGATTTTACTTTTGCTCTAATGTAGATGGATTTGAATGAAGGAAATAATCTGAGAAATTTAGCTCCGTTCACTATTTCACAGTCTATGAAGGGGAAGAAGAGAGCCGACGGCAGATGGCTTATCGACAACATCGCCTCGATGGTTACAGCCAGTACTATTACCAGACCTACAGGTACTCAGATGAGGAGTACGCACAGTTTATAGCTGACCGTGAGGGTTACGAGGCTGAGTTGACCTCCCTTCGAGAGAGACTTGAGGCGATAGAGGAACATCTGGAGCGCGAGCGAGACATTCTACAGGAGCTGCGAGCTGAGGAAGGAGTTCTACTGTATAAAGCAAACCTTCATCGCCAACTCACTGAAGATGCAATGAGACAGGAAGAATTGATGCAGTAGGTCATAGAGCTTCTAAATGACCAGATGGGTGCTGCACATCAAGAGTACCTACAGTGTCTAGAAGAAATGGACCAGGGAATGGAGATCACCACAGAGGAACTGCACGATCGAGTGATGGCAGCAACAGGAATTCCAGGAGGTGTGGATAACCCTCCTTCAGGCGGGTCTAGTGATAGTGATATCACTAGTACGGCTTCCACCTGAGAAGCCTGTTGGTGCATGTGCCCTTTTGAAGGGCTATATATAGACATTTGTCATTTGATTGATGATTTATCGATAAGTTAATTTCATGAATATAATATTCTTGTGCATATTTGAATTCATGAAATCAATCCACCAAAAGAAACACTCCATGGATTGATTAGATCATGAGTGATTCTTTTAAGTAGTACTTGTACGAGGATCCTTGACCATAAATCACTACATGGTCTTAGGTGAATTGTAGTGTGCTTTGACATACGCCTAACGGGGCCGTAACAGGTTGCCAAGTCCGTGTATGATTGGGTACACTATGAGTCACGCTAAAGTATGTAGGTGAAGTGATGGGACTAAAAGTCTCTCTTAAGTGAGAGATGAAATCTTGGCCACTTGATAGTGAACTAAGAAGTGCATGGCCGTGCCCAAGGAATGATAAGCATTATCATTTGCTTGATGAATTCAGTGTCACTAAGAGATCAAGTAAACGTTTTATAAGGATGATGGTTTCATGCCTTGCTAAACGGGATGTATAAAGGATTGTACGCAGTTTGCTCGGAAAGGTTGTGTTGAATCACCATTCGACCCTCTATTCTAAATTGGGTAGTCATTATGGCGTGCTATAGACCACTAATGACTTATGGATTAATCAATGAGATTGAGTTGTCCATTACCAATTCAGAATGGGCCTACATGATCGCACATAAGAAAGTTTGATGATGCAGAATAAGTATTCTTGCCTACAATAAGTATAATTGTTATACTTAAATAAATAATATTTAATTAAATAGTTTAGTTAAATATTATTGAAAAGTTCTGTGGTATTAATTTAATTAATTACCTGAAACAATTGGGATGGACTGATAAATCAAGAGACTTAATTGCAATTGAGATTCTTGACCCATCAGCCTGATCCATAGGTCATGGGTTGATTCATGGGCTTGGTGTATAACCCAAATTATTAAAGTATTATTTAATACTGATTTGGAATCAGTAAAGTACTATTTGGTAATAATACTGGTTTTGAATCTGATTAAATCAGTAAAGTAATAATTGATTACAATACTGATTTGGAAACTTTGACTCTACAAGACGTTTTAATCCGACAGAAATCAAAACAAGAAAAATATACACAGAATCCCGATAATTCTCTGTAGGCAGAAAACGGCAAGCACTGAATCTACAAAGAGCTTTCGTGCTTGAAAGTAGAGAATCCTTCAAGAAAGGATTTTTTGGTGGTGCCAAACGGGATCAGAAAGAAGGACCTGGATTAACATCAATCTAGGATCCAGACGCGGCTACCGATTACGCTTCAAGGGTATTGTTTATATGCTTTGAACGTAGGATTAATTAACACTAAAATTGGAATTGGCATGAATCTGCTGCGTAAAATTTTTGAAAATCATGCATTCGATCCCAACAGTGGTATCAAAACGATGTTCAAATTTTAATGTTTAAGATTAAAATTAATTTTGTAAAACAAAAGGCTTGTTTTCGAAAATTAATTTTTCTTGGCCTCATTGAATGACTCGATCGGGTCTTGAAAAAAGGTTGCAAATCAAAAGAAGAAAAATTTTCCAGGTTGACGTGAAAGCCTTTTCGGAAAAAGAAAGTGGACAAACTTTTGGTCTTAGTCTTTGGGTTTTCAAAACGCTTACCAAAAGGGAAAATTTTTTTTTCCTAGCTTTCATTATTTGGTTTCCCGTTTCTGGGCTTGAAAAATTTTCACCGGCAAACTGCTTGGATTTTGGGGTTTTGGGAAACCCTCGCCAAGAAAAACAATTTTCTTCTATGGCTTTCGAAATCTGGACTGTTGCTTTAAAACTATTCGCCGGAAACATCCACCGATTTCTGGGTTCACGTTTTTGGAAAAACGATTTGTAGCAATCTGGGTTTGGTTTTTTTTCGAAACTAGTCGGAAAGCTTGTTTTTGGTTTAAACTATTTGCTGGGCTAATTGTTTTCTTTTCTGATTTTGTGCTAATTGTTTGGCAAAATTTCGAAAACGGAAAAAGGGGACTGAATGTTTTGGATGTGGCTGTTTGGGTTTTATCTTCGATCAAAAAAAGGAAGCCAGAAATGTTCCACTTCAATTTGGGAATAAAATTGAGTTTTTTTTTTGAAATCATTTTTCCTATTCTGGGTTTTTGGTTACTGTGTCTTCGCTGGGAAAACGAAGTGAGCAAAGGCGATCGTGTCGTCTTCATCGGAAAGGTTCCAGTTGAGCTTGGTCGATCGTGTCGTCTTCATCGGATAACTGTTGTGGACGCGGAGTGAGCAAAGGCGATTGTCGCTGCTGCATCTCCTTCCAAAAGGACCTTCGGTTTCGAGAATCTCCGTTCTTAACGCGGCCGGACTTCTCCCGGATCTCGCTTCAATCGGTAGTCAGAAGCGTTCTGGCCACCGAGAGAAGACCGGCGCTTGCGGATTCGCAGCGCTAGAAGAGAAAGAACGGCACTGGGCGCCGGAAAAGAAGACCGAAATAGAGACCGGCGATGGCGAAAAGAGTTGGGAAAGAAAGGTCGACGGCGGTGGCTGGGGAAACCCTAAATAGCCTTATGGCTGAATTTACTAGATTGTCGCGCGTCATTAGAAACCCTAAAAAAGGCCAGCTATTTTAAAATGGTTTTAATTGCAAAATTGGCCCTTGGACTTTGAGTCCTCCTCAAATCGTTGTCCAGAATTTTATTTAAATTACCAAACTGCCCCATAATTTAAAGAAAATTATATTCTGATTTTGTTTTAAAATTTTGGTAAGATTTTAAATTTTTGATTTTGGAATAAGATTTTAGTTTTATAATGTTAAAATTGGATTTTAAGATTTTAAAATTATCTTAAATCAATTATCTTAATGAGATTAGGATAATTAGGTAATAAATAGAATATTTAATTTTATTAGTTTTATTTCTTTATTTATGCTTTCAAATATGGTATGTTTTATTTAAATAGTTTAAATATTTACATACATATTTGGTATGTCCATGCATCATTTTTCACAAATGATTAAACAAGAAAATGGAAAGATTGATTAAAATTGATTATGACATGATCAATTTTAATAGTATATAATATTTTGAAAATATTCAATTACACAATCTTTTAAATTGATTGGCTTAATTAAAATGGGATTGTATGATGCACTTGCATTTTATGTGTTTTTTATGCATGAATTGGGCTTTATTTATTTTGGTTTAATTTCGGGCATGCGAGCCAATTAAAATTTATTGTAATAGAATATATTAGAAATTAGGTCCAAGAAATTCCAACAAGCCAAGACGGAGTCATGGAGTTGGAGCCCAATAATGGAGGCCTAAATGAAGACAAAGTTTTAAAAGCCTTGTAATAGACTAGAGCCCAATTCATTGCATTTTTCGCTTTATATTTTATATTTTGTGAATGGTGAAAAACGAAATGCATGTTGAGCCGTTCAAACTAAATCCCTAAAAACCTTATAAATTGCTTCCATACTTGAGGGCTCGCCAGAGCGTCGAACGTCTGTGGACTTGGAGAGCCCAAGGGCCTCAAGTTTTCTTCATGATGCGGGTTGTCACATAATAGGTGCCCAACGTTACTCACTACCACTATGTGAAGAAACTGTTTGGGTATTTATTGATGTGATGCTTCTATAGATGGTTTGGCTTAGGGAAATCAGTCCTAGCTTGACCCGATAAGTTGACTAGGATTGGTTTTGCAATGATAGTATGGTGTCAAACATTTAGAATGTTCATCCTATCACCAAAAAGTTGCATGGGATGCAATTGAAAAGCGTTAATTTATGAGATGTGATTTGAACGTTGCCTACCAAAAAGTGTCTGATCCCTACGATACTTGCCAAAGCAAGACTGGGGTTTGGTTCTTTGTGGATTTTTGGCCCTAAATCTAGCACCAACACAAAATTGTTTGGGATTTCAATTTTTGCTAGTGTGGAAAATGATTTTAAAACTCATCCTAATATTTTGCATTTAATCTTTTCTAGAAATGACATCATCTGGCACTAATGTTGTCTCAAACTTCACTCTAAGGAGTATGTTGGATAAAGACAAATTGTTTGGACCAAACTTCTTAGAGTGGGAAAGAAACTTGGGAATTGTTCTCACACAAGAAAGGAAGCTACATGTCTTAGAGACTGCTTTACCTGAACCACCACAGAATGCCACGGCTATTGTTCAGCGAGCATGGGACAAGCTGAAAAATGATTCCAATGAGGTGACGTGATTAATGCTCGTGTCTATGACAGGCGAGCTTCAAAAGCAGTTCATGAACTTGGAAGCGTTCCGGATTTATAAGTCATTGACGGAAATGTTTCATGAACAAGCCCGTATCTTTGTTATTGAAATAAATCTTTCTATGTCCACCTCATGGGTATTAAATACTGGATGTGGGGCTCACATTTGTACTAATGTACAGGGACTAAAAAATAGAAGGATAACAAGGAAAGGTGAAGTAGATCTTCGAGTGGGAAACGGGGCAAGGGTTGCTGCTGTTGAAGTGGGAGATTACACTTAATCTTTACTTTCTGATTTAAACATTGAACTTGAGAATTGTTATTATGTACTTGCTTTGAGCAGGGATATTATTTCAATTTCTTGTTTGGATATTAAAGGTTTTCATTTTATTATTGGTAATAATTCGTTATCTTTATATCAGAATGATGTTATATACAGAGTTGCAAATTTGTGCAACGGCCTATATGTTTTAGATTTGAACCAAGAAAAACCGATCTATAACATTGAAAAGAAAGCTAAATCAATTAAGTTTGATATGAGTCCTGAAAGATTATCTGCCCGGGCCTTGCCAGAAACTTACTTTCGTGCTATGCATTCCAGAATCGGAATCTCTGGCCAGGCCTAGACGCTACCACAATCGCTATTCCAACCCTTGCTTGAAATAACATTGCACAGGATCTTGGTTTGTACTTATTCAATTTATCACGCAACAAATAAATTCTAAATTAAAAGCGGAAACATAAGACTAACCTATTGAAGCGTTTACTTAGGTGATTCTCTTGTATGCCTCAAGACTTTGTTCATATGTTGCGTGGGCAACAATCTAACGAACAATTGATTAGTTAATCACCACAATCCACTTGTCGAAAAAAATTCTGCAGCTCGTCGCCGCCTGAATTTCAACCGCCACCGCCGCCGAATTTCTCCTGCCACCGCCGGCTGCCGGAATTAACCACCGACCTCCACCTAGGATAATAACCGGCCGCCTGAGATTATGCTAGAGGGAGAAAAATGTTTTCTCTCTCTAGAATTTCTCTCTCTAAGTTTTCTTGTCTTGAAAACTTATGAATTGTGTATTCTGAATAGCTAATCTCTTGTCTATATATAGAGTTACAAGAGAGACCCCAAGTTGGTTTATGATTGGCCTTCCTACTGGGTTTCTGTTTCCTTCAATCCTGTTCCTGGACTGATACACATCCAATTGATACAGGGATAATCCAGTTCCTGGTATGATTCACAACCAACTGATACAGGGATTCATTTATCCCAAGCCAGTTCCTGGTATGATTCACAACCAACTGACACAAGGATTAATTAATTACTTAATTAATTAAATCTACCTTTGTCAATAACCCAATACATAATTAATCATACCACTAACCGATTAATTATGGCACTACCATCCTACACCAGAATTGCTTCCGGAATATCTTAATTAATTTATTCATAATCTCCCCACATCAAAGATTTAGTGCTCGTTAATATATTAATTTACTGATAAATTAATTAATTAACTTTTTTAATTAGGAGACTAGTACCACTCGACCTTTTTACTATACCGGACATAAGTCCACCGGTCGGGTTTAGTATAATAAACATAACGAGCTCATCTCGGGAGCACCATCACCCTGGGCGCACCGGTACATGGTTTCCTTTCGACAAGCAGCAACATACCAAGTAACTAAACACGCACACCCAACCTACTGAGAAACTATTGGCCACAATTGATGATGAGTTCCAAGGAAGTAATGCTAAAGATGTCAAAGATAATGATGGCGAAGGCATGGCCGAACCACCCTCAACTCCAAATAATTTTGCACATATCATTCCACCAAATCCACTTGAAGGGATGACGGGCCCAATGACTCGTTTGAGAAAGAAGAGGATGCAAGAAGCCCCGAACATTGTGATTATTGAAATCCATTCAAAAGAGGATACAACGGTTACCTCAATTCAGCCCAAATATTACAACATTTTGCAAGCTTTGGATCTTGATCCAAATGGTTCTAAATAAGTGTTTTGGATTACTTTTCAAGTGAATAAATCAGCCCAATTGGTGCAGCCAATTTTCAGCCAGAAACCCGAAAGGGTGCAAGCCCAAATTTCAGCAAATTGGAGTTAATCCTTGAAGGTTCTTTAGGGTTCCAATTCAACACCATTTGCATGAAATTTTGAAGTCTTTTGGAGGCCAAAAAACCTACATTTAAGTTGGTAAAAGATTCAGCAAAGTGGTTGGAAGTTTGAAGACTATAGAAAGGTTTAAATGTGGAAGTTTGAAGATCACATTTATTGGGCAGAATTATGGACGAATTTCAGCTGCATTTTGGGGATAATTTGAAGTTTTTTTTTATTTAGAATATTAGAATTAAGTGCAAGAGTCTTCTAGGTCAAAGAGCTTTCCTTGGTCAAAGAGAAGTGTTAATGCTAGTCTTGACTAGAAGATTTAGAATTGCTATTTTAATCCTTTTGTAATTTTCAACCTTGGTCCCACTTGAAAACTCTATAAATAGGGGCCTTGGTTAACTATTAGAAGGCAAGATTTGATGTTATAAACTTTAAGGAATTTTTCTTTCTTTGCTAGTTTCTTAGTGAGGTAGTTTTAGTCTTGCAAGTATGCTTGCAAAACTTATTTGGCTTATAAACTAAAACTCTTCCTTTTTGTTGTGGCGCCTTCTACTCTTCTTTTCTAATTCATTTCATAATCCAAAGGTGTTGGATTTGAAAATTAGAGGGGTTGGGAATAGTAATTTCAAAACTACCATTTTATGATTCAAAGGTGATAGGTTTCATCCTATTGTTATTGGGTCTATTTTGGTTTGGATTGTTTTTGCTTGGAAGATTTCAAGACATCTTTCAATATAGTGTGATTCAAAGGTGTTGAGTTCATTAATACTCAATATTGTTGAGTCCACTTGAGCTAGTTGTTTTGCTCAAAAGATCAATCGAGGACGATTCTACAATTTACGTGAATTCGTACCTTGGATTCACATCAGTTTGGTATCAGAGCACAGTTTCCTTGATTTGATCATATCATTTTTTTTAATATCTTGCATCTTATTCTTATCGTATTTGCCTTGTTTCTATTTGAAGGTTCAAGTTTGCAAGAAGAAAAAAAAAATTGTCAAAAAAAAAAAAAAAAGGAAAGAGTACATGAAAAAAAAAATAAGAGGAAAGTATCTTTCTTGCTTCTTAAATTAATATTGCAGGGATTTGTGATTCCAAGTGTGGGAAAAGTTTTGAGGAAAAGGTATCATCATTGTTTCCTTTCTACTCTTATAATTTCTTTCTAAATCTTATTCTTGTTTCTTTTACATAATCATTGCATACTATCCTTTCTTTGACCTCCATACTTTCTTTGTTGCCAAGTAAGATCTTTGAGTAGCATCTTGTAAGGGTTTAACGATTCTCACAAGAACTTGCAGGAGGAAAAGAGTGGTAAAATCTGAGTGCAACTTACCCCTACTAGATCGGCCTTAAACACGAGTGAAAATTTCTTTTCATTTGGGTTGAGACATATTAGGGAAAGGGGAAAAGGGGTGCGAGGTACTTTTATCTCTTTTTGTTCTAATGGCAGATCCAACCGGTGAAACACCTGAACAAAAAGCATGGAGGGAACACACCACAAGGCGATTGGAACAAATCATTGATAGGGTCACCACCCGAATGGACCAACTAGAACTTACTTTTCAGCAAAGAGAAGAAAGGAAAGGAAGTCAACAAGATGACGAAGAAGATGATAGTGTTGGAGTAGAATACGTAAGCTATGCTTGTGTTGTACAGTTTCCCAGTTTAATATATCGATTTGTGTTTCAGTCATATCTTGTTGTGCATTAATCGTCCATTTATATTATGTAAGTAGATGATGAGGTGTCTGGTGCGACACAGTAGATCTCATCATTGGTTGAAAGACATAATATATAAATGAGGTTCGTAACCGAGACAGCTTTGGACAAACTGTCGGTCTAGGTTATTATGTGATTCAGATAATTAGTTTGTCTAAACTAATTGAATCATATAGATATGCCCGGGGCATGTTGAACTTGACTCTTAGGAATGATTTGTCTTGTACTGATTTAATAGTCAAATCGATCCTTGTATTCTATCTCTAAATCCCTAGACTCGAGTGGGCATGAGGATTAGACATAGTGTACTTTGATCTGCCAATGGGTGAGGTCAAATGTGGCCAATAATCTCAGTAGGTTGGGTGCGCGTGTTTAGTTACTTGGTGTGCTGATGCTTGTCGAAAGGAAACCATGTACCGGTGCGTCCGGGGTGATGGTGCTCCCGAGATGAGCTCGAAATGTTTATTATACTAAACCCGGCCCGTGGACTTATGTCCGGTATAGTAAAAAGGTCGAGTGGTACTAGTCTCGGAATTAAAGAAGTTGATGAATTAATTTATCAGTAAATTAATGAATTAACGAGCACTATATCTTTGATGTGGGGAGATTATGAATATAATTTAATTAAGTTGTTCCAGAAGCAATTCTGGTGTAGGTTGGTAGTGCCATAATTAATCCGTTAGTGGTACGATTAATTATGTACTGGGTTAATGACAAAGGTAGATTTAATTAATTGAGAAATTAATTAATCCTTGTGTCAGTTGGTTGTGAATCATCCCAGGAACTGGTTTGGGATAAGTGAATCCCTGTGTCAGTTGGGAGTGATTCATCCCAGGAACTGGATTGGGATAAGTGAATCCCTGTGACAGTTGGGAGTGTATCAGTCCAGGAACAGGATTGAAGGAAACATAATATGTATCAGTCCAGAAACAGGATTGAAGGAAAACAGAAACCCAGTAGGAAGGCCAATCCTAAACCAACTTGGAGTCTCTCTTGTAACTCTATAAATAGACAAGGGATCAGTCATTCAGAATATACAATAACACAATTAATCCACAGGATTTCTAGAGAGATAAAATTCTAGAGAGAGAAAAATTCTAGAGAGAGAAAACGTTTCTCTCTCCAAGTCGAATTTTCAAGAAAGTGTGCAGCTGGTTTTTGGGTTTCTAGTGACTGAAATTTTGGCCTTGGTCTATACCAGCTGCGCGTAGCTTTCTCTCTCTGCGGGCGGTGCGTTTATAGTATGTGCTAGGTGCTGCGGGGCTAGAGTTTTCTAGCAGGTGGATTGTGGTGAGTAGCTGATCAATTGACTTCTAGTTCGTTGCCCACACAACGTGAAGTCATAGTTTTGAGGTATACAAGAGAATCACCAAGTGCACGCTTCAAAGGTACTTTTCTAAGATTCCGCTTTAATAGAAATTTTTGTTGCGTGGTAAATCGAGCAAGTGCAAACCCAGATCCTACCAAAATCTTTCAGATAGGAGGTCCAAGGAAGAAATGTCTGAAGTATCCTGAGGGAATGGGAGGAGAAGGAATGGATTTGGAGTTGATAGCAACCTTAATGGTCTCAAAATGAAGATTCCTAAATTTGATGGAAAAGGAGATCCCGATGCATATTTTGATTAGGGAATGAAGGTGGAAAAGATCTTTTCTATTCACAATTATTCGGAAGAAAAGAAGGTAAAAATTGCTTCCCTTGAATTTCACGGTTATGCACTGACATGGTGGGACCGATTGATTGTTTCTAGAAGAAGGAATAGAGAGAGGCCAATTGCAACTTGGGAAGACATGAAGGCTGTTTTGCGGAAATATTTCATTCCCCCTCATTACTATAGAGATCTTTACAACAAGTTGCATAGTATCACTCAAGGAGCAAAGACCGTGGTAGAATATTACCAAGAGATGGATTTAGCAATGACAAGAGCAAGCATTGAGGAAGATCCCGAAGCTACTATGGTACGATTTTTGGGTGGTTTATGAAGAGACATTGCCGATGTTGTTGAATTACAACATTACTTGGATTTGGAAGAAATGATGCATGTGGCAGAAAAGGTGGAAAGGCAATTGAAAAGAAAGAGTGGTTCAAGTAAGTTTCTTCTAACCAATCCTCTTGGAAAAACAATAATGGAAACAAAAGGGATTTTGGTAAAAAGAAAGATGAACCAAAGAAGCATGATTTTAAAAGGTTTGAAAAAGGTGAATCAAGTAAAAGTTCTGATGTGAATCCAAGGTACGAATTCACATGAATTGTAGAATCATCCTCGATTGATCTTTTGAGCAAAACAACTAGCTCAAGTGAATTCAACAATATTGAGTATTAATGAACTCAACACCTTTGAATCACACTATATTGAAAGATGTCTTGAAATCTTCCAAGCAAAAACAACCCAAACCAAAATAGACCCAACAACAATAGGATGAAACCTATCACCTTTGAATCATAAAGTGGAAGTTTTGAAATTACTATTCCCAACCCCTCTAATTTTCAAACCCAACAACACTAGGATAAACCTAACACCTTTGTTATGAAATGAATTAGAAAAGAAGAGTAGAAGGCGCCACAACTAAAAGGAAGAGTTTTAGTTGATAAGCCAAATAAGTTTTGCAAGCATACTTGCAAGACTAAAACTAGCTCACTAAGAAACTAGCAAAGAAAGGAAAATTCCTTAAAGTGTATAACATCAAATGTTGAATTCTAATATTTAACCAAGACCCCTATTTATAGAGTTTCAAGAGGGACCAAGGTTGGAAATTACAAAAGGATTAAAGGAGCAATTATAAATCTTTTAGTCAAGACTAGCATTAACACTTCTCTTTGACCAAAGAAAAGCTCTTTGACCTAGAAGACTCTTGCACTTAATTCTAATATTCTAAATACTAAAAAATGCAGAAAACAACTTGAAAATATCACCCAAATGCTGTTAAAATTCGTCCATAAATTCAGCTTATAAATGCGAATTTCAACCATCTTCAGGCGACATGGGCATGTCGGAGGAAAAGTTCTATCCCAACCTTCCTCAGGCGACATGGGCATGTCGGAGAAAAAGTTATATTCTGCCCAACCTTCCTCAGGCGACATGGGCATGTTGGAGGAAAAGTTCACTTCTGGAATCTTCATAAAAAAGTACTTCCCACACCATTTGGATCAAGATCCAAGACTTGCAAAATGTTGTAATATTTGGCATGAATTGAGGTAGCCTTTGGATCCTCTTTTGAATAGACCTCAAGAATCAAAATGTTCAAGGCTTCTTGCATCCTTTTCTTTCTCAAACGAGTCATTGGGCCCATCATCCCTTCAAGTGGATTTGGCGGAATGATATGTGCAGAATTATTTGGAGTTGAGGGTGGTTCGACCATGCCTTCGCCATCATCATCTTTGACATCTTTAGCATTACTTCCTTGGAACTCATCATCCCCTCTCCCTTGAAAAGGATTCGTCCTCAAATCCATTGGATCTACATCAAAATCAAAAGGAGATAAGTTAGAAATATTAAAAGTAGCACTTATACCATAGTCTCCGGGAAGATCAAACTTGTAAGCATTATCATTGACTCGTGCCAAAACTTGAAATGGTCCATCACCACGGGGGTGTAACTTAGTTCTCCTCGAGGTTGGAAACCTCTCTTTCCTCATGTGTACCCAAACCCAATGACCGGGTTCAAACACAACTTTTTTACGGCCTTTATTTGCATTCTTTGCATATTGCTCATTTTTCTTCTGAATGTTTGCACGAGCTTGCTCATGCAATTTCTTCACGGTTTCAGCTTTCTTCTTGCCATCCAAACTCACTTGATCCTGTAAAGGTAAAGGAGATAAGTCTAAAGGAGTTAGAGGATTGAAGCCATAAACCAACTCAAAAGGAGAAAAATTAGTAGAAGTGTGTAGTGTGCGATTGTATGCAAATTTAGCAATTGGCAAACACTCCTCCCAAATTTTCAAATTCTTTTTAATTATGGCCCTTAACAAAACACAAAAGTCCTATTTGTTACTTCCGTTTGACCATCTGTTTGTGGGTGACTTGTGGTTGAAAATAAAAGTTTTGTTCCCAATTTTCCCCAAAGAGTTTTCCAGAAATAACTCAAAAACTTTACATCCCTATCGGACACAATAGTCCTAGGAACACCATGTAGACGAACAATTTCTTTGAAAAAGAGATCAGCCACATGTTTTGCATTGTCGGCTTTCCTACAAGCAATAAAGTGAGCCATTTTGGAGAATCTGTCAACAACAACAAAAATAGAGTCCATGCCTCTTAGAGATCTAGGCAAACAAAGAACAAAGTCCATAGAAATGTCAGTCCAAGGAGATTGAGGAACAGGGAGTGGAGTATACAATCCATGGGGAAGAGACTTAGATTTAGCTTTCTTGCAGTCAAGACATCTAGCACAAATTTTCTCAACATCCTTTTTCATGTTTGGCCAATAAAAGTGTTCATTCAAAATATCTAAAGTTTTTAGAACACCAAAATGTCCCATTAAACCTCCACAATGAGATTCACGGACCAAAAGCTCTCTAAGTGAACAAGAAGGAATACATAATTTGTTTTCTTTGAACAAAAACCGTTCACATTGATAAAACTTATTGAAAGCACCCTTTTCACATGCATTAAATATGTCAGCAAAATCATGATCCTTAGCATACAACTCCTTAATATACTAAAATCCCATGATTGTAGAATTAACAGTAGTAATCAAGGCATACCTTCGAGAGAGTGCATCAGCCACAATGTTCTTTTTTCCTTTTTTGTACTTTACCACATATGGGAAAGTTTCAATGAATGAGATCCATTTTGCAAGCCTCTTGTGCAATTTCTTTTGTCCTTTGAGATACTTGACGGATTCATGATCGGTGTGAATCACAAACTCTCTCGGCATAAGGTAGTGCTGCCAAGTTTCCAATGCTTTCACCACTGCATAGAGCTCTTTGTCATATGTGAGGTAGTTCAATGTTGCTCTATTCAGCTTCTCACTAAAGTAGGCAATGGGCCGGCCTCCTTGAAGCAATACAGCACCTATTCCAATTCCTAAAGCATCACATTCAACTTCAAAAGTGTTAAAAAATTAGGCAAGGCTAAAACAGGAGCATTAGTCAAATCATGCTTCAATTGATCAAATGCCTTTTGTTGAGAATCTCCCCACTCAAATTTAACATTTTTCTTTACCAACTCATTTATTGGAGCTGCTCTTGTTGAGAAATCTTTGACAAATCTCCTATAAAAACTTGCAAGTCCATGGAAAGATCTCACCTCAGTCACATTTGTGGGAATTGGCCAATCAAGAATTGCTGCCACCTTTGCTTCATCAACTCTCAAACCATTAGAACTCACAACATAGGCAAAAAAAAAAAAAAAAAACAACTTCTTCAACACAAAAAGTACACTTTTTCAAATTTGTAAACAATTTTTCTTTACGCAAAGTAGTAAGAACAACCTTAAGATGTTCAACATGTTCTCCTATGTTCTTACTATAGATCAAGATATCATCAAAATAGACAACTACAAACTTTCCAATGAAATGTCTCAAAACATGATTCATTAGCCTCATAAATGTACTAGGGTCATTAGTTAAACCAAAAGGCATAACAAGCCACTCATAAAGACCAAATTTTGTTTTGAAAGCCGTTTTCCATTCATCACCCTCTTTGATTCTTATTTGATGATAACCAAATTTCAAATCAATTTTTGTGAAAAATTTTTCACTAAACAATTCATCGAGCATATCGTCTAATCTTGGAATGGGGTGACGATACTTAATGGTGATTTTGTTCACAGCCCTACAATCAATGTACATACGCCATGTACCATCTTTTTTTGGAACTAAAATGACAGGAATAGCACAAGGGCTAAGAGACTCACGAATATATCCCATGCTTAGCAATTCTTCAACTTGCCTTTGAAGTTCTTTTGTTTCTTCCAGATTTGCACGATAGGATGGCCTATTTGGAATGGAAGCTCAAGGTAGAAAGTCGATTTGATGCTCAATTCCTCGAATTGGAGGTAACCCCTTAGGCACTTCCTCTGGTAGCACATTTGCAAATTCATTCAAAACAGCCACAATTTCTAAAGGCAAATTGTTAGGAAGCTCATCAAGAACAAGACATTCTTCATGGAACAAGAGCATAAAAATTGGCTTGTGAGAATTGAGGGCTCTATCTACATCTCTCATGCTCACATAGAAGGCACCTTTTGTCTCACTTGCCTTTGGTTTTTCCCTCTCACTCACTTTGCTTTTTGCCTTTCCATCTCTTGCTTTTTCTTCACTCACTTTGCTTTTAGCACTCACATCTCTTGTTTTTTCACACTCTTTTGGCTTTTTCAACTCACTCTCCTCTTTTAGTCTTTTCTCTCTCATTCTCATTTGTTCTTTGTGCACCTGTTGAGGAGAAAGTGGAACAAGAGTAAAAGCTTTACGATTATGAACAATATGATACTTGTTAGACTTTCCCTCATGATTAGCATCATGATCAAACTCCCATGGTCGGCCAAGAAGAATACGGCCAGCTTGC
The DNA here is from genome assembly GCA_030378225.1 of Knoxia roxburghii. NCBI lineage: Eukaryota > Viridiplantae > Streptophyta > Magnoliopsida > Gentianales > Rubiaceae > Knoxia > Knoxia roxburghii. Next base: position 32,618,398 of record CM059415.1, on the reverse strand, counting down.
ATTGGTACTACATCACACAAAACTTCATCCTCATATTTCCCAATTGAAAATTTTACCTTTGCTTGCCGATTCACCCGTAGCTCTCCACTATCATTGAGCCATTGCAAACGGTAAGGATTGGGATGAGCAGTCATGGATAGACCCAATTTGCCTACAAGATAAGAGCTAACACAATTAGTATAACTCACACTATCAATGATGAGCATGCATACCTTATCTTGTACTTTGCATCTTGTGTGAAAGATAGTACTCCTTTGCTCTTCATCATAAGATCCAACTTGAGTATTCAATACTCTCAAAGTGACCAAAACCTCATCACCATTTGTTTCAAATCGTTCACCTTCATCTTCAACATCCGGATCCTCCTCATTTTCTTCTCCTTCACTTTGGCTCAAACAACAACCATCTTCTCGCATTACCATAGTCCTAGAGTTAGGACATTGGGAAGCTATATGGCCCTTTCCCAAACACTTAAAACAAGTGAGTTTAGAAGTAGAAGAAGAACTTGATGAGTTCCAAGGAAGTAATGCTAAAGATGCCAACGATGATGATGGTGAAGGCATGGCCGAACCACCCTCAACTCCAAATAATTCTGCACATATCATTCCACCAAATCCACTTGAAGGGATGACGGGCCCAATGACTCGTTTGAGAAAGAAAAGGATGCAAGAAGCCTTGAACATTTTGATTCTTGAGGTCTATTCAAAAGCGGATCCAAAGGCTACCTCAATTCATGCCAAATATTACAACATATTGCAACTCTTGGATCTTGATCCAAATGGTGTGGGAATTACTTTTTTATGAAGATTCCAGAAGTGAACATTTCCTTCGACATGCCCATGTCGCCTGAAGAAGGTTGAAAAGTCGCATTTATAAGCTGAATTTATGGACGAATTTCAACAGCATTTGGGTGATATTTTCAAGTTGTTTTCTGCATTTTTTTTAAGTATTTAGAAAATTTGAATTAAGTGCAAGAGTCTTCTAGGTCAAAGAGCTTTTCTAGGTCAAAGAGCTTTTCTTGGTATAAGAGAAGTGTTAATGCTGCTACTCTTGACTAGAAGATTTAGAATTGTTCCTTTAATCCTTTTGTAATTTCCAACCCTGGTCCCTCTTGAAACTCTATAAAAAGGGGCCTTGGTTAACTATTAGAATTCAAGATTTGATGTTATAAACTTTAAGGAATTTTCCTTTCTTTGCTAGTTTCTTAGTGAGCTAGTTTTAGTCTTGTAAGTATGTTTGCAAAACATATTTGGCTTATCAACTAAAACTCTTCCTTTTAGTTGTGGCGCCTTCTACTCTTCTTTTCTAATTCATTTCATAATCCAAAGGTGTTAGGTTTATCCTAGTGTTGTTGGGTTTGAAAATTAGAGGGGTTAGGAATAGTAATTTCAAAACTACCATTTTATGATTCAAAGGTGATAGGTTTCATCCTATTGTTGTTGGGTCTATTTTGGTTTGGATTGTTTTTGCTTGGAAGATTTCAAGACATCTTTCAATATAGTGTGATTCAAAGGTGTTGAGTTCATTAATACTCATTATTGTTGAGTCCACTTGAGCTAGTTGTTTTGCTCAAAAGATCAATCGAGGACGATTCTACAATTCATGTGAATTCGTACCTTGGATTCACATCAAGACCATTAAGAATGATTTGTCTTGTACTGATTTAATAGACAAATCATTCTTGGTATTCTATCTCTTAATCCCTAGACTCGAGCGGGCATGAGGATTAGACATAGCTTACTTTGATCTGCCAAAGGGTGAGGTCAATTGTGGCCAATAATCTCGGTAGGTTGGGTGCGCGTGTTTATTTGCTTAGTGTGCTGCTGCTTGTCGAAAGGAAACCATTCCCGAGATGAGCTTGTTATGTTTATTATACTAAACCCCGCTGGTGGACTTATGTCCGCTATAGTAAAAAGGTCGAATGGTACTAGTATCGGAATTAAAGAAGTTAATTAATTTATCAATAAATTAATATATTAACGAGCACTAAATCTTTGATGTGGGGAGATTATGAATATAATTTAATTAAGTTGTTCTGGAAGCAATTCTGGTGTAGGATGGTAGTGCCATAATTAATCCGTTACTGGGTTATTGACAAAGGTAGATTTAATTAATTAAGTAATTAATTAATCCTTGTGTCAGTTGGTTGTGAATCATACCAGGAACTGGTTTGGGATAAGTGAATCCCTGTATCAGTTGATTGTGAAACATACCAGGAACTGGTTTTGGATAAGTGAATTCCTACATCAGTTGGTTGTGAAACATATCAGGAACTGGATTGGGATAAGTGAATCCTTGTATCAGTTGGATGTGTATCGGTCCAGGAACAGGATTGAAGGAAACAGAATCCCAGTAGGAAGGCCAATCCTAAACCAACTTGGGGTCTCTCTTGTAACTATATATATAGACAAGGGATTAGCTCTTCAAGACACACAATTCAATAGATTCATAATTTAAGAATCTAGAGAGAGACAATCCTAGAGAGAGAAAAATTCTCTCTCTCTAAAATCAGATTTTTCCAAGCCTTAAGGCTGCCAATTTTTTCCTAATTTTTGGCGGTCTGTGTGTGGTTTTCACTCTCTCTGAGCGGTGCATTTACAGTTCGTGCCAAGTGCGGTGGTGCTGGAATTTTCTGGCAGGTGGATTGTGGTGATTAGCTGATCAATTGGTTTCTTGATCGTTGCCCACACAACGTGAAATCAAAGTCTTGAGGCATACAAGAGAATCACCTAAGTGCACGCTTCAAAGGTATTTTTCTAAAGTTATGCTTTTAATTAGAAATTTTTGTTGCGTGGTAAATCGAATAAGTGCGAACCCAGATCCTGTGCAATGTTATTTCAAAAGGGTTGGAATAGCATTGTGCTAGCGTGTAGGCCTGGCCAGAGATTCTGATTCTGGAATGCGTAGCACGAAAGTGAGTTTCTGGCTAGACCCGGGCAGATAATCTTTCACCTAATACACACGGATGTATGTGGACCAATGAGCATAACAAGCCAGAGGTGGATTCGTATACTTCGTTACTTTTATCGATGACTAAAGTAGATATGGCAATGTCTACATAATGAGGCATAAAAGTGAAAATTTTGAAAAGTTCAAAGAGCTTAAGAATGAAGTAGATAATCACTTGGATAAAAGGATTAAGACTATCCACTCCGATCGGGGAGGTGAATATCTTAGTGATTCGATGGCTATCTGAAACAGTGTGGAATTGTTTCACAACTGACTCCACCGGGAACACCTCAATGGAATAGTGTATCTGAAAGGAGGAATCAGACCCTATTAGATATGGTTCGATCAATGATGGGCCAAACAACTCGCCCTACATCCTTTTGGGGTTATGCTCTCCTTTCATTTCCTACTTACTGAACCGTATTCCATCTAAGGCAGTAGATAAGACTCCTTATGAGATATAGATGGGCCAAAAGCCCTATATGTCCTATCTATGAGTTTGGGGTTTCCAAGCTCATGTAAAGCGTTTACAAAGTAATAAGCTTGAACCCAAAATTGACAAATACCTGTTTGTGGGGTATCCTAAAGAAACTAAAGGATATCAATTTTATCTCCCGACTGAGAACAAAGTGTTTGTTGCTCGAGGAGCTACTTTCTTAGAGAAAGACTTTTTGTACAAGAAAGACAATGGGAGTAAAATAGAACTCGAAGAGGTTTGAGACCCACAAGAGGGTGTAGAACAATCTATAAAAACTTAGATGGAAGTTGGCATGGAAACTCATGAATATGAGCAACCTGAGCCAACAACACAAGAACCTAGAAGATCTAGTAGTTCTCGTCAACAACCCGAGAGATACGGATTTCTCGTGACTGATGATCAAGATTTGATCTTGGTGGACCCTGATGAGCCAACGACCTACAGACAGATCTTCAAGGCAAGACTATTGGCTAAAGGTTTCAGACAGACTCATGGTATTGACTATGATGAAACCTTATCCCCTGTCGTGATGCTCAAGTCCATTCGGACTATGCTCGCCATAGCTGCATATTATGACTATAAGATATGGCAGATGAATGTTAAGACAGCTTTCCTGAATGGAAACCTACTCGAGGATGTTTACATGAAACAACCCAAGGGATACATCGATAAAGAGCATCTTAATCGAGTATGCAAGCTTTAGAGGTCCATCTACGGACTAAAGCAAGCATCTCGAAGTTGGAATCTTCATTTCGACGAGGCAGTAAAAGGTTACGGCTTCATAAAGAACAAACATGAGCCTTGTGTTTACAAAAAGGTTAGTGGGAGCAAGAATGTTTTTCTTGTCCTATATGTGGATGACATCCTACTCATAGGAAATGACATCCCCATGTTGAACGATATCAAATAATGGTAGGGGAGTGTATTTTCTGTGAAAGAATTAGGAGAAGCCGAAATGATACTAGATATCAAGATCTATAAAGATATGTCTAAAAGGCTTCTAGGACTAAGTCAAGAAGGGTACATAGACAAGATATTGAAGAGATTCAGTATGTCTAACTCTAAGAATGATATGGTAGCATTCAGACATGGCCTCATCTTAAAGGATAACCAATGTCCTTTTACTAAAAAGGAGAGGGATGCAATGAGTAGAGTCCCATATGATTCGGCCATATGATCTATCATGTATGTCATGCTATGTACCGCCCAGATGTCGCACATGCACTAAACATGACAAGCAGATACCAACAAGATCCAAGAATGGATCATTGGACTGCAGTCAAGGCAATCCTAAAGTACTTGCGAAAAACTAAAGGATTGATGCTAGTATATGGAGGACAAGAACATATCGTTGTACCCTACACCGATGCTGCTTTTCAGACAGATTAAGATAACATGAAATCATAATCAGGCTACGTGTTTAACCTGAATAGTGGTGCAGTGAGTTAGAAAAACTCAAAGCAAGATACAATGGCTGACTCTACAATAGAATCTGAGTTCTTTGCTGCATGAGATGTTACAATGAGAGTGTCTGGTTGAGGGAAGTTTGTATCTAACATCAGAGTGATACCGAGTATCCAAGTTTCGATAGACCTCTTCTGTGACAACAACGGGGCTGTCGCACAAGCTAAGGTGCCCCGATCACACCAAAAAGACCAAACACATACTCAGTAGGTTTCATATCATTTGAGAGAATGCCGATCGAGGAGATGTGAAAATGTGCAAAATAGGGTCAGATGATAATGTAGCAGATCCTATCACAAAAGCTCTACCACAGTCAAAGTTTGAGAGACATGTAGTAGACCTTGGTCTTAAAATGTTTAGGATATAGCCTTTCAACGGGCAAGTGGGAGATTGTTGGTGTATGTGCCCTTCTGAAGGGCTATATAGACATTTTTCATTTGATTGATGAATTATCAGATGAGTTAATTTCATGAATATAATATTCTTGTGCATATTTGAATTCATGAAATCGATCCGCCAAAAGAAACACTCCATGGATTGATTAGATCATGAGCGATTCTTTTGAGTAGTATTCGTACGAGGATCCTTAGACCAGAAATCACTACATGGTCTTAGGTCAATTGTAGTGTGCTTTGACATACGCCTAACGGGGCCGTAACAGGTTGCCAAGTACAGGTATGATTGGGTACACTATGAGTCACGCTAAGATATGTAGGTGAAGTGATGGGACTATAAGTCTCTTTTAAGTGAGAGATGATATCTTGGCCACTTGATAGTGAATTGAGAAGTGCATGGTCATGCCTAAGGAATGATGAGCATTATCATTTGCTTGATGAATTCAGTATCACTAAGAGATCAAGTAAACGTTTAGCTATATAAGGATAATGGTTCCATGCCTTATGCTAAACGGGATATCGATATAGAGGATCGTACGCAGTTTTCTCGGAAAGGTGGTGTTGAATCACCATTCGACCCTCCATTCTGAATTGGGTAGTCATTATGTCTTGCTAGAGACCACTAATGACTTATGGATTAATCAATGAGATTGAGTTGTCCATTACCAATTTAGAATGGGCCTACAGAATCGCACATAAGAAAGTTCGATGAAGCAGAATAAGTATTCTTGCCAACAATAAGTATAATTGTTATACTTAAATAAACAATATTTAATTAAATAGTTTAGTTAAATACTATTGAAAAGTTATGTGGTATTAATTTAATTAATTATCTGGAACAATTGGGATGGCTGATCAATTAAGGGAGTTAATTGCAATTGAGATTCTTGACCCATCAGCCTGATCCATGGGTCATGGGTTGATTCATGGGCTTGATGTATTACCCAAATTATTAAAGTATTATTTAATACTGATTTGCAATCAGTAAATATTATTTAATACTGATTTGGAATCAGTAAACTAATATTTGGTAATAATACTGATTTGGAATCAGATTAAATCAGTAAAGTAATAATTGATTACAATACTGATTTAGAAACTTTGACTCTACAAATATCCAAGGGATATTATTGTAGAGGTAGACATTTTAATCAGACAGAAATCAGAACAAGAAAAATATAAAAAGAATCCCGATAATTCTCTGTAGGCAAAAAATGGATAGAATTGAATCTGCAAAGAGCTTTCGTGCTTAAAAGTAGAGAATCCTTCAAGAAAGGATTTTCTGGTTGTGACAAACGCGATCGGAAAGAAGGATCTGGACTAACGTCAATATAGGATCCAGACGCGGCTACCGATTACACTTCAAGTTTATATGCTTTGAACGTAGGATTAATTAACGTTAAAATTTGAATTGGCATGAATCCGCTGCGTAAAATTTTTGAAAATCATGCCTTCGATCCCAACAAAGCCTTAGTTAGATAGGTGGATGTTATACCCCACCATTAGGGAGTAGAGTTAGAAGCTAGCAGGATGGTAAGATGTTGATAGTTGTAGTTTGACATCGTATTATGTACATGTCACTTGCATCGATTTATATATTATTAGGGTTATGTTCTTTCTACTTTTGTTTTATTTCGGATTTTGCGGGGAGAAATTTTCTATTTTACCCTGAACCGTTTGTTTAGGTGTTACTTTTGAATACAGAAAAGCTATGGCTTGTATCAAAAACTAATATCCACAGATGACATATCATTTTGTTTCAGTATTAAATTGTTCCATTATATCATAGAACTAGATAACGGGGAGTGTGAAAGACACAGTAGATACCGTTATTGGTTAAAGTATTGATATATAAAAAGTACGCTCGTAACTGAGATAGTTTGAACATACTATCGATATAGGTTATTGTGTGGTTTGGAAATTAGTTTATATAGACTTATTTAAATCACACGGATATGCCCGGGGCATATTGAACATGACCAGTTTGGATATAATTGACTTGTACTGATCGGCGTAGTCAATTCGGTCATAGTATTCAGTCTCTCAATCCCGAGTTTGGGACGGGAGTGAGAGTTAGATATCGTATGCTTTGATGTGCCAAAGAGTGCGGTCAATTGAGGCCTATACCTTGGTAGGTTGGGTATGCGGTGTTTAGCTTCTTACGTGCCGTTGCTAGTCAGAGGAATCCACGTACCGGTTCGCCGGGTTGATGGTGCTCCCGAGATGAGCTCGTAAGGTTTATTATACTAAACCCGGCCGGTGGACTTTATGTCCAGTATAATAAGAAGGTCGAGTGGTACTAATCTCGGATACCAAGAAGTCGGTAAATTAGTTTGTCAGTAAATTGATAAACCGACGGGCACTAGATCTTTAAAGTGGGGAGATAGAAGAAAATATAGTGGCACGATGTAAAGTCGTTTTTGAGCGGTAGTTCCATAGTTAGTCCGATAGTGGTACGACTAATTATGTATTTGACTAATCAACAAAGTGAATTAATTAATCCTGAAGGTTTAATTAATATATAATTGACAAAGTGGATTATGAATTAATTAATCCTAAGGGTTTGATTAAATTAAATTAACGAAGTGGGTTAAGAAATTAATTCAAATGGGTCGATTGGAGTTGATTAGTCTAGGAAAGACTAAGCGGTCAATAAAAGTCAAATTAAAAGGCCCAACTCAAAAGCCCACTAGGTCTCCATTAGAGATCCCTATAAATAGAAAACTTAAGGCCAAAGAAACATTAAGAAAGTCTTGCAAGACAATTCTTATTTTCTTGAGTGAGAAGGTTCTAGAGAGAGAATTCCTTCACCTTGAAGAATTCTTTCTCAAAAACGAACTAGATTTCTCGCTTGCTCGAAAAATTGGATTCAGCCCAAATGGATTAAACACATAAGTGCTGCTGGGTTTTCTTTATCATCCGCCGATTTTTGCAGTTTTTTCCGCCTTCCTGCCCAGCTTTGTTCTTTGGTTTCATGGAGGAAAAATCCAATCTTTGTGCATTTGATTCGGCCTTTTCATTGTGTTGATCTCTCTTTTGGTGATCCATGATGTGGGCTGTCTGGGTCACGGCAAAGAAAGGATTTTTAGTTCAATTTCGGTGATGTACTAGCGGCTGGACAACAACAGTTTTGGTGAAAAAGGGGCAGCATTTTAATCGGATCTTTTGGGCAGTTTTGAATCCGATTTTTGAGAGACTTTCTTGTGGGTTTTCGTGGGCTTTGCAAGTACACTTTGATAGATTATTGCCCACACAATATTCAAAGTTTCTTGGAGTAATCTATTGGATTTCGGTGGTAATCGCAAGGAAAGATTTGGTTTTTCTTATTGCATTGGACTTCGCTTCAAAGGTATAACCTTTAATCCTTCCGCTTTTAATTAAAGGTTCAATCTTTATGTGTTAGTTGTCGATTTAATAAATTAAATAAGTATATGCCTAGATCCGTTCATGTGAAAATGAATTTGAGCCTGAGTTTTGTCGAAAGCTTCCGATTCTGGAATGCATTGCACGAAAGTGAGGTTTTCGATTTAGCCCAGGCTTGTTCTGTTTTCCTTCATTAGGTATGGCAAAAATCCTAGACCTGGGCAGGAAAAGGTCCCTGAATATGTAGATGCACTACTTCAGTTTGTGCGCCAATACCGTTAGGAGGAATGCAATGCACGTGGGTGCAGCTCCAACTGCCTTAGGACCCACACCCATACCATCGATGAGGCCCTGCAGGCTAGAGATGCCAGCCGCCTTGTCCACCGGGAGGTTGTGATAACCAGAGACCGATTGAACGAAAGAGAGGAAGCGGTACGTAATATACAGCGGGCAATTCGACAACAACGCAGACGAAATAGGGGTACTACGATGGCCAAGAAACGATGGCTCCACGATTACCAACTCGCCCAGCTCCGGATAGCGCCATTAGAAGATGAGATGACAAGGCTGGAGAGTCGCCAGCACACTTTGATGCATGCATCGGCTCCTTATTTGCGGGAGATAGCATACGAACGCTAGCTGCCCCGGGATGAGCTCTCTGCGCGAATCGCCAACGTATTCCATGGGGATGAACCACCTCTGGAGGAGTGGGGATGGTCCTCCGAGCAATCTGGGGTGGACTCAGTGTTCGACAGTAGCTCGTAGGGGAGGGAAGAGTTGTGAACCCTAGTAGTAGATATATATACCTTATTATATCTAGCGTACAGTGTAATAGCTGTCTGGGTTAGATTTGTGGTTGTAAAATAATGTTACTTGATGTATATAGAAGTTGTGTTATGAATACCCCGTACTTACTTCCTGACTTCTGACAGCTAACCCTCTTACACAATAGGTTAGCATGACATATTAGAAAACAATTTCGTAGTTACACCAACTCGCTTCCACCTGTATACAAATATTTAACTGACGTATCTTGGTATTCTATAGGCAATGGAAGGCGAAGAATCTAGGGTAACCCTTTTGAGGAAGTCACTGCACAAATGATGCAAACCTTTACACAAATGCGACATTTTTACGAGCAGATGGGCGCACAGTCACGCCCAGAACCACGAGGAGCTGTGATCACGGAAGATGTGGAATGGTTTATGAAGTTCCAACTGAAAGATTATCTTCCTGGGGCCGTCAAAAATTCACTTTTGTGCTACGCATTCCAGAATCAGAATCTTTGACCAGGCCTAGACTCTAGCACAATCGCTATTCTAACCCTTGCTTAAAATAACATTGCGCAGGATCTTGGTATGTACTCATTCGATTTATCACGCAACAAAATATTTCTAATTAGAGCGGAAACATATAAAGTACCTTTTGAAGCGTAAACTCAAGTGATCACTTGTATGACTCAAAGACTAGGCTCGAACGTTGTGTGGGCAACGATCCAACGAACCAATCGATTAGCAATCAACACAAAGGACTCACCGGATTGACCAACGAAGGCTGCCTCACTGCGCGTGGTTGCACGCGCCACCGCTGACAGGGATCTTGTCGCACGTTAATTTCACGCGCCGTCGGGTTAAGGAGAAAAATCAGCCGCCTAAAAATAATGAATTTCTCTCTCTAGGATTTTCTCTCTCTAAGTTTTCTAGTCTTGAAAACTAATGAATTGTGTGTTATTGAATTGCCAATCCCTTGTCAATATATAGAGCTACAAGAGAGACCCCAAGTTGATTTAGGATTGGTCTTCCTAATGGGTTTTGGTAATTAATTAGTTTCCAAATCCAATTAGGTAACTAATATAATAGGATAATTCAAATCCAATTAGATTTTCTAATCTCTAGGATTTTCTAATTCTAATTGAAACTTAAGACTTAATTAATTAATTAATTCCACTTTGTTAATTACTTAATTAATCTTTAGGAATAATTAATTCTACTGAGTTAGTATATTATACTCCTAGGAGTAAATATACTGTAGCTACTCCTAGGAAAAAAAAAAAAAAAACCCGTTTGGCATTAGTAGAATGCATTTGACGCACCTCCACTTTCCCTAATTAGCAGCAGTCCATGGCCCCGAGTTTACATCAAATCAAATCCCGCAAATCCAAACAAAATCAAATTTGAAATCCCGTCTGTACGGACTTTACACAAAGGCGGTAAACTTATGGAAACTGAAGCGAGGGGATTTTATTTTACATTGGAAGTAGTAGTAGCGCTCCTGAAACTCTCCACACGACCCACGAGCTCTGAAAAAATAGGCAGCATTCACAGCACGACCGTTCGCGAAAACCAGCAACCTGAACGCTACGAGTCCACCAGCGGAAGGCGATTCGATGTTCATTTCAAGTGGGAAAAAAAGAAAAAGCGATCAAAGAGAGAAATCATGGTTAGGGTTAAGCAAGTTACAAGCGAAGCAGAAGCCAAAAAAATTGAAAGAATAATGAAAGGTATGTTTATACTTGCAGTTTATAGTTGCAGTTTAGGGGTAGTCGATGTTTTTGATAATGGATGGATTTTTTTTTTCCAGGTAAAAAACGCAACACAGAGCCTAGGGCGGCAAATATTCAGGGTGTAAAGAGGCCGATCAAGGAAGTCGGCTCTGAGAAATCAGACAAACAAGTTCCGGATAGTAAGTTTGTCGCAGTTTATCGTTGTGTAAAGTACTCATTGATGGCTGTTTATGTAAACTGGTGGTTGCTTATGTAAACTGGTGGTTGCTTGCATAAAGTTCTTATGTAAACTACTATTTCTGTTGCTTATGTAAACTGGTGGTTGCTTATGTAAACTGGGGGTTAATCATCTTCTGCTATGCTTATGTAAACTGGTGGTTGCTTATGTAAACTGGTGGTTGCTTGCGTAAAGTTCTTATGTAAACTACTGTTTCTGTTGCTTAAGTAAACTGGTGGTTGCTTATGTAAACTACTGTTTCGTTGTGTAAAGTACTCAGTGATGGCTGTTTCGGTAAAACTGTGGTTGCTAATGTAAACTGGTGGTTGCTTATGCAAAATGGGGGTTAATCATCTTGTGCTATGCTTATGTAAACTGGTGGATGACTTTATAAAGTCTTGAATTGCTTGTTTAAGCTGCTGATTTTGCATGTAAACTCCCTTAATTTGGTGGTACAGTAGTGTTCTTAAGTCTGGAATGCTCATAATTCGGGGTTAATCATCTTCTGCTATGCTTATGTAAACTGGTGGTTGATTTTATAAAGTCCTGAATTGCTTGTTTAAGCTGTTTTTTTCTCATGTAAACTCCCTTAATTTGGTGGTACAGTAGTGTTCTTAAGTAGTGTTCTATAGACATCAGATCAGCGAATACTAGACATCAGATCAACAGACTATAGATATCAGATCAAGAATATAAAAGAAATCATACACTAGAACTAAAACATACTTAACAATGGAGATCAGATCAGGATTATATAGACATCAGATCAGAGAATACTTGACATCAGATCAACAGACTATAGATATCAGATGAAGAATATAAAAGAAATCATATAATAGAACTAAAACATACTTAACAAGGGAGATCATATCAGGATTATATAGACATCAGATCAACGAATACTAGACATCAGATCAACAGACTATAGATATCAGATCAAGAATATAAAAGAAATCATACAGTAGAACTAAAACATACTTAACAAGGGATATCAGATCAGGATTATATAGACATCAGATCAGCGATTATATAGACATCATAATTCGGGGTTAATCATCTTCTGCTATGCTTATGTAAACTGGTGGTTGATTTTATAAAGTCCTGAATTGCTTTTTTAAGCTGCTTTTTTCTCATGTAAACTCCCTTAATTTGGTGGTAGAGTAGTGTTCTTAAGTCTGGAATGCTCATAATTCAGGGTTAATCATTTTCTGCTATGCTTATGTAAACTGTTGGTTTCATCGATTGCCATTTTTTTATGCGGTTTCAGGCAAAAGGAAAAAGATCGTCGAATCGAATTCAGACGATGATTTTGAAGAAATAATCAGCTTAAAAAAATTGCAGAAGCTTAAACAAAAAATAAAAAAAAATGAGGAAAGAAAAAAGAAGAAAGATGATAATAAAAGGAAAGATGAAGAGCTTGCTATTCAAATCTTTCAAGAAAGGACCCAGCCACTCCGTGAAGATACACAATTGGCATGTTTGCAAGAAACCGCAGGATACCAAGCGGTTAGAGATTCAAAACAATCATTCCAGTCAAGAACCTCTGCTGCTGGAATATCGTCTCTGCTTGCGGATCTAAATGAAGCGCAGAGGCAGCAGCTGACAGATGTGGGGCTGGGGTGTCTGTTCCACATTAAGTATGATAGGTTTCCGAATTCGTTCGGCCATTACTTGATCTCGAACATCAATACTGAAAGAAGTATTTTGGAGTTGGATGCTGGAACAATTCCAATTACAGACGCAGATGTCGAGTCAGTAATGGGATTTCCTGGTGGGGAACTTGATGTGGAGGAATACACCAGGAAAGATCAAGCATCCCGGGAGTACAAAGAAGACAAGAAAAAGTGGGATCTCAAACACCCCGTTCCACAAAACAAGGTGATTATATCAGCAAGTAGCCTCTCTGATTACATCAAGCGTAACAAGCACGCTGGCCTAGAATTCCTTCAAGATTTCTTGATATTCATAGTGTCCACGATGATTCACAGTAACGGCACCAACACAGTTCAATACCGATATCTGAAATCATTCAGATCGGTAGATAATATCATGAAACTGAATTGGAGAAAATTCGTTGTTGCTCACTTGATGGATAGCATACAAGAATGGAGAAAGCATCCCAGAGGCCAATTCACGGGGCCTCTTACATTTGTTGTGGTATAACATGTTCAGTTTACATAACATGTTCAGTTTACATAAAGTTTACATGTTCAGTTTTCTTAAAGTTTACATAACATGTTCAGTTTACATGTTCGGTTTACATATTTTGTTCAGTTTACATAACATGTTCAGTTTAGATGTTCAGTTTACATAAAAATCAGTTTACATTCAGTTTACAAGTTCAGTTTTCTTAATGTTTACATAACATGTTCAGTTTACATGTTCCGTTTGCATATTTTGTTCAGTTTACATAACATGTTTTTTTTAATGTATTTTGTTCAGTATTTTGTTCAGTTTACATAACATGTTCAGTTTAGATGTTCAGTTTACATAAAGATCAGTTTACTTGCAGTTTACATGTTCAGTCTACATAAAGTTCACATAAATATCACTTTACATATAGTTCACATAAAGATCAGTTTACATAATGTTGACATGTTCACTTTCTTAAAGTTTACATAAAGTTCAGTTTACATAACTTGGTCAGTTTACACAACCTGTTCAGTTTACATAACAGAAAACTCATGTTTGTTTTGCACTATCACAGTTGCTGTATGCTGATAGACTTGGGTATGGCGCTGTGAATAACAATAATCGCCTTGTCCTGACAATCCGAAATTGGCCCCAAAGCAAGCTGATGGACCTTGCACAGTCAAACAAAGTCTGGGGAACGGGCAGAATAAGAGAACGCCCCGAAGAAGATGAAGACTTTTATGAAGTTTGTATTTAACATTACTTTTATAGCATTATGCAACATTACTTTACACAATTTGAGTATTTTCCCACATCATGTTTCCAGGTTCATAGAAGAGAATCATCCCCCGATGGAGGGGATGACAGAGAAGAGGATGAACCAAGCGAGGTAGAATCCGTAGAGGAGGAAGATGCGGATGAAACCTCCACAGAGGAAGAAGATTCAGATGAAGAATCTGCATCCCCTCAGGAAGCTGAGGATGATGCTGGAAAGGTAAGTATACAAGAATCTATTTTACATGAATCAACTTTACACAAACCTTCATGTTAAGTACGACTTTACATCAAGGTCTGTAATTAATACAGTTGTTGCAGGGACCAGCACACATGGAGGTAATCATTGAACAGGAAGGAGTTGAAATTCAGATGCAAGCTGAGAGTGAGAAAGCTGAGCAATCTGAGGAGGAAGCTGAGGAGAAAGCTCAGAAAGATGATGAAGCTGAGGAGGAAGCTTAGGAAGATGAGGAGAAAGCTGAGGAAGATGAGGCAGCTGAGGAAGCTGAGGGACATGAGGATGACGATGACAAAGCTGAGCAAGCTAGGACATCTGAGACAGTAAAAGGGGATGAGGATGCGGCAAATACTAATCAAACTATTCCAGATATCATCGTATCACTTATGGAAGAGGGCAACCCTGCAGGATCAGGAAAACAAGATGAAGAGGTAAATACCATACTCAATGTAGTTTACAGTAAATTTTGGCATCAAACACTTCATGTGAAAAATGCAATCTATATGCAGGATGACAATCAGATCCTCTCCATTTTTCTAGAAATGTACATTGAATTTGGAAAATATAGTAGAGCTTTCATAGACTACTTGGAGAAATTTAGGGCTTCAAAGTGCCCCGATTTGTGTACACTAGAAACAATCCTGGAAGATGTTCGAGGTGTAATACATGAACTGAAGAAGGCAGTGGACAATGAGCAGGAGGAAGATGGAGAGAAAGCGGTAAGCCTAAGCATTTGTAAAGTTCTGTAAAGTGTTTATGTAAAGTTGTGAGTGCGGTCATGCATGTGTAAAGCCTAATAATGTTTTCCTTATGTTTGGAGCAAAAGCAGGGTGCACAAACTGAGGTGCAAAATGAGGAGGAAAAATCTGAACAGAAAGAGGTAAGCATAATACTGGATATGCTTATGCTAATTACATACTGCTTATGTACAGTTTAGGCTTGTAAACTACTGCTTATGTACAGTAGATTAACATAAAGATTAACATAAAGATTTCAAAAATGTCGTTTTACATTTCGAGAGTGAAACTGTCAGTTTACATAACCAGTTCATATTGGCCAGTTTACATAATGAGATTATAACTATAAAGTTAGCTTAGCGATATCAAAACACTCACTTTACATTATGTTATCACAACGGTCACTTTACATAAGTAGTTCATAACACAGGATACATAAAACGTTCAGAAACCTCAGTTTACATAAGTAGTTCTGTTAATGTTCATAACACATGATATATAAAACGATCAAAAACATCAGTTTACATAAGTAGTTTTGTTAATGTTAGCCATAAACTCAGAAGATTATAACTATAAAGTTAGCATAGCTATATCAGAACACTCACTTTACATTATGTTATCACAATGATCGGTTTACATAAGTAGTTCATAACACAGTTTACATAAGTAGTACATTATGTAAACTACTACAGGTTCCCGTGGGGGTGGAACCTGCAGAAACTGAAACAACCACACCAGCAATCAAAATACCAGCCCCAGAGGTATTTCATGTAAAATCATGTAAATTTGCTATTTCAGATTTCACAACTTTCAATGATTATATAATAACCACTTGCAGCCAACAGACACACCAGACACTGAGTTGTTAAAACAAATGTACCTGATGGCTGATCTTGTAGAGAAAAGCTTTGGACAGGCGGCCGTTCCAATTAAGAAAAGGACGCCAATGACTCCAACTTTTGATCTAGGCTTTTCACAACTAGCGCCAGTGCGTTTGATTCATAAATTTCAGGAAACTGAGAAAGATATTCAGTCCCACTTAATTAGGAGAATTGACTTCGCGGCTGAACCAACATTTCAAACGGCTGAAACAACAGTTGCGGACGAGCCTGACTTTGAGTAAGTATTCCTATCATCTCCCATTTGATGTAATTAAAAATTGAATATCTATTAAAGAAATTGAATCCAACATTTCAGCGTGATCATGGGGGATCCGGATAACACTGATGAGGTGCCTGCATTCCGTCTCAACAGGGCTCATCGAGCCGTTAAAAAACCAAGGAAATTGATGTCTCCTTACATCACCAGCTGCAGGAAGGATACACTTGCAAAAATCTCGGAGAAGGAGAAGATAGTCAATGACTACGCCCTTTTGCCTCCGGATGCAAGCAAGGGCAGGTCGAAGAAGTAAGTGTTATTCACCTACATCTTATTTCACATAATTCTATTTTACATAAGTCATTATTCACCAAATCTAGTTTACATCAAAGTTTACTTAAGTCATTTTTACTTAAAGGTTTATCCAAACGACTTTACATAAATTTACTCTACATAACCATATTTTACATAAGTATATTTTACATAACAATGTCAGCGAGCAACTGTTTGGTGCGGATGGCAATCTTACCATAGACTGGGAGCAGATGTCCAGCATGGTTTGGATTGAATGGTTGGATACAACAATCATTGATTGTTGGTCGTATCGGTTGAACAGAACCAAAAATTTAACAAAAACTGAGAAACCTTCGAGGTTTTTCTCCTCAGTCCAGTTTTCGGTGAGTTCATACTTACACACTTCTTTACATCACTTGGCCTCATACGGTTTGTTAACATTTCGTATTATGCAGCTCATAGTGAATGACGTGGGAATGAAGACAGGAAAGAACCAATCATGTATGCACCGGTTTTCAGAACAAATGAACACAGAGTTATGGTTCATCAAGAAAACTGAAAATACTTTTCAGCCGTCCATGGTAATGAGTTCAGAACCCTCATTTTACATAAGTCGTGCAAAACCATCAGTTTACATCAGTATCTCATAAGCTCATTTTACATAAGTAATTCAGAACCCTCAGTTTACATAAGTAATTCAGAACCCTCATTTTACATAGGTAGTGCAGAACCATCACTTTACATAAGTATCTCATAAGCTCAGTTTACATATTTTGTTCAGAACCCCCAGTTTCCATAAGTAGTTCAGAAGTACTTATAATACATAACCATATCAGAACCCCCAGTTTACATAAGTAGTACAGAACTGTCACAACACATAAGTACTTTACATATAACATCTGCATTTTCATAGTTTAAATTAATGCAGATCTTCTTCCCCATATAATGCATTTGAATGTATACAAATAATGCAGATCTTCTTCCCCATCCACCTAGATACCCATTTTGTGTTGGTGTGCATCAACAGTCTACAAAAACAGGTGGTACTGTTGACAATGCCCGCGGAGAAGCGGCATCCTACGGTGGTCTTCCAAAGAAACTAGTAAGTACAATATAACATAATAATGTAGAATTTACATCATTCTAGACTTCATTTTACACCAACTCTTATGTAAATTGCTGCAGGTGTACTACTTCCAAGACTGGACATCAGATACACCTTGGGCAAAACGCTATGAGAAGTGCTACCATTGGAAGTGGACCTACCCTCAGCTTGCATGGAAAAACCCTGACGGATTCAATTGTGGCCTATACGTCATGCGGCATATGGAGCTTTATCATGGACAACAGGCTTTCGACTATGACTGTGTCTTGATTGAGGCGAAGAACAATCCTGAGATCCTGAAAACGTTAAGGGTGAAGTACCTGTTTAACTTGCTCATGTCACCACACAATACCCTATTGGGTGAGCTCAAGAGAAAGATTTCTGACTTTTACTATAAAAACTAACATTCAAGATTGTTTAAGTTTACATTGACTGTAAGCTTAAGTAAACTTAAGTTTATATAAGGAGATTATATATTAACAGATTTATATTTGTGACGTAGACATTACATTTGATATATATGTTAACTTTACATAAGTTGTTCATAACCTCCAGTTTACATAAGTATTTCAGAAATCCCAGTCTACATAATAGTTCAGAAATCCCAATTTACATAAGTAGTTCAGGACCCTCAGTTTACATCAGGGTTATACAGACATCAGATCAGGGAATACTTGACATCAGATCAACAGACTATAGATATCAGATCAAGAATATAAAAGAAATCATACAGTAGAACAAAAACATACTTAACAAGGGAGATCAGATCAGGATTATATAGACATCAGATCAGCGAATACTTGACATCAGATCAACATACAATAGATATCAGATCAAGAATATAAAAGAAATCATACAATAGAACTACAACATACTTAACAAGGGAGATCACATCAGGATTATATAGACATCATATCAGCGAATACTTGACATCAGATCAACAGACAATAGATATCATATCAAGAATATAAAAGAAATCATACAGTAGAACTAAGTAGTTCAGAAATCCCTGTATACATAGAAATCCCAGTTTACATAAGTAATTCAGAACCCACAGTTGGCATAAGTATTTCAGAAACTCAGTTTACATAAGTAGTTTAGAACTACTCAGAAAACATAACACAGATCAGAACTATTCAGAATACAAAAACAGATCAGAACCATCAGTTTACATAAGTAGTTCAGAATAACAGTATACATAATATTTCAGAATTCCCAGTTTACATAAGTAGTTCAGAACCCTCAGTTTACATAACAATTTCAGAACCTCAGTTCACATAAAGTTCAGAACTACTCAGAAAACATAAACAGCTCACAACCATCAGTTAAAATAAGTAGTTCAGAAATACCAGTCTACATAATAGTTCAGAAATCTGAGTTTACATAAGTAGTTCAGAACCCTCAGTTTACATAACTATTTCAGAACCTCATAATACATAACCAGATCAGAACCATCAGTTTACATAAGTATTTAAGAACTGTCACAATACCTAACGAGTTCAGAACTATCAGTTTACATAATGAGATTAGAAGCCTTAAGATATCAGAACTTTAAGTTTACATAAAGAAATCACAAATTCTTCTTCTTCCTTCGATGTTTCAATTTGGCTTTCTGCACCCTCTTCTCAACTGTACTTTTAAACCGAACATTCCTCACACCTCTTGCCCTCCTAGAAGTGGGGTCTCTAATCTTCTTCGATGAAGGCACTTCAGAATTCCCATCCAAAATATCAGCTTGGGCAGCAAGTGCATCTTTTGCTTTCACATTAGTACTCATCCAAAATACTATGACCAATCTCACTGGTATGTGATAATGTAATTAGATCAAAATACCTTCTACTAGCATCTGCCCTCCACAAAGATGGTGAAAAAATTGATGCCGAACACATCGACACTTCTGAATCGTTTAAACTTTCCATAACGGGAAACTGAAGCAGATTTTGTCCACCTATCCAGGATATACACTTTTGGAATTGTCTACAAAAAGCGAAAAAAAAAGGGAAACCACATTAGTTATGTTGTTGGAAATCAGTTTTAACTAGTTTACATAATTGTCATCAGCATATAGAGCATACCGTAAAATTGTTCTGAAAAAGGACACGGAGGCAATGAGAACATAGAATCCCAACTTCAGAAAACTTCTTGCATGAACAATTTACAGAATAATCATTGTCATTGTAAATCACAACGTGCCGGAATATGGGAAGATCCCCATCTTCTTTTGGAATCCAAACTTCAAACACATATACACCATTTGATTGGGACTTCTGTTCCATCTTCAATTCCAGCATATTAAGATATTGTTTCTCAAAATATGTGTACATCTCGAGTGTGTACACTTCACAGGCATGCTTCAACATTAGACATTCTTTAACAGGCACATCAACCTTGGCATAGAAGCACCTATGGTCTTCGCAGGCAGCTTGGTATCGCCAATCAAGAACAACATCCACAAATTGATGGTAAAAATCACATAATGTGTAAGTCTTACACAATCTTCGAGAGATAGAGTTATTTGTGCTCTCACTCCTCTGGGAAGATAATGTTCCCCCGGAAAAATAATACTTGCTGAAAGCGGGACACCACATCTCCCTTGATTCGTAAGTTTTTTTCAACCACTCATTCTCTTTGCATCCATATTTTTCTTCCATCCTGAAAACACATAAAAAATGTTGTTCAATTATGTAAACTTATGTAAACTGAGATTTTATGTAAACTAAAATTTATTTCAACACAGAGTTTACATAAAAACATTTATGAAAAAATGAACAGTCCTTCTGTCAGTTTACAACAGTCCTTTATGAAAAAATGAACAAGTCAAATCATACAATATAACTAAAACATACTTAACAAGGGAGATCACATCAGGATTATATAGACATCAGATCAGCGAATACTAGACATCAGATCAACAAACTATAGATATCAGATCAAGAATATAAAAGAAATCATACACTAGAACTAAAATATACTTAACAGGAAAGATCACATCAGGATTATATAGACATCAGATCAGCAAATACTTGACATCAGATCAACAGACTATAGATATCAGATCAAGAATATAAAAGAAATCATACACTAGAACTAAAACATACTTAACAAGAGAGATCACATACTTAACAAGTTTATGTAAACTGGTACTTGGGCAGTTTACTACTGCAAAGTTTATGTAATCTCCGAACACTTACCTCTCCCACTGGTAATTAAATTCTTCAACGGTGTCCACTTTGGCCAGCAATCTATAAAACAACTCACAAAAACCTTCCTGCTGTCTGAGAAAACCAATGTTGCTCTGGGAGTTTTTTATCATATGCCAAATGCAAAGACGATGCCGTGAATCAGGAAATATCTCTTCAATCGCCCTTCTCATGGATACTGATTGATCACTCATTACAGATATCGGATGCTTATTGTCCATCGACCTCAATAATGTAGAAAATAACCAAACAAATGATTCAACTCTCTCGTCCCTCATAAAACCAATTCCAAACATCACATTCTTCCTGTGGTTGTCCAATCCGATAAATGGACCACATATCAAATCATATTTATTAGTACAATACGTGGTGTCATGGATTAACATATCACCAAACAGCTTGTAATCAATCTTCATTTGACCGTCTCTCCAAAAAAATATTTTTCAGACAAGACTCATCGTCCAATTCAAAATCAAAGAAAAAATCTTCTTCGTGAGCAGCTCTATATTTCAATATCTCAATCAAAGCGTTGGAATCACTGCCATCAATGTATTTTCTTTTTTTCGTTTCCAGCTCGTTGTATACATCCTTTTGTGTAAAACCAACGTTTGACTGACCTCCAGCCTACACAACATCATAAATCTTTAACATATTTAACTTTGCAGTTTACATAAACAGAATGGTACTTTACACATGTTACATCAGTACTGATATATTCTGTTCTTGTAAATTGGTAGTTTCCATAATCGTTTATGTAAAGTGTTAGTTTACATAAGTGTTAATGTAAACTATCAGTTTACATAATTGGTCATGTTGACTCAATTTACATTAACGTGTATGTAAAGTGGTACTTTACATAAATGTTCATGTAAACTATCAGTTTACGTGAACGTTTATGTAAAGTGGTAGTTTACATAAATGTTCAGGTAAACTATCAGTTTACATAAATAACAAGCATTTTACACGAACATACCGTGCGATTATTGTATGCAAATAAAAAGCATTTTACACGAACAAAACTAACCTCTTTAGAAAGCAGCTTGTAACTATCACGAACAGATATCCCCGCAGATTTCATTGACTGGAAAAAATCAATACATGAACTCGACATCTTTCTGTGAGAACGTAACAAATGTCTTTCACTCTCCGAACACATAAAGTGATTATGCTTTCGGAAATGCTTCGTGACGACCCATAAACCATCTTCCGGCCTCATTTTAATTTCGACACAAGCCAAACAATCACAACGACTATCAAGTTTGGTGAATATTTGGTCTATCTTACAATTCTCCAACTTCTTACCATTTTTACAGCAAACAATTCTCCTCTAATACCTCGTTTCGTCACTTCTCTTTCTATCTTTATCTAAACGAACACCGAAACCAAGATCCCAAGCATATGAATTATAAAGTTCATATGCTTGCTCATCACTCTCGCATATTCTACCAACAAGAGAAGGCATGCTTTCATCATCCCTTTCAATTAAATTAAATATTTCCCCCATAAAGTACCTGTTTACGTATACTATCACAGATGAGTTTACATAAGCACTAAAGGCGACTTTACATAAACTAATCTGCACAATGATCGAAAATTCAAAATTTGCAACCCTATCAAGATGAACATGATGATTTCTACCAAATTTGAATCTCAGAAATCAACCCCCGTCATCATTGATATCTGGTCTTGTCGAACGCGCGTGAAGCAATCTTTCCCTCCAGTAGCATTAAATGCGCATTAAATGCGCATGTAATGCTTCTTTACACGTACACAAATCCAGTTTATATAAGCACACGTTTAAAGTTTACATAAATCACACTGTTCGGATTTTACATAAGCGAGATGTCGAGTTTACATAAGTACACCTACAAATTCACATACACTAGATATCAGATCAACAGACTATAGATATCAGATCACATACACTACTGCTTATGTAAACTACTGGTTTTTTTTATGTATTGAGATTTTGCACATTTTGATCCGGTTTCAGGCAAAAGAAAGATCGTCGAGGGAGATCAGATCAGGATTATATAGACATCAGATCAGGGAATACTTGACATCAGATCAACATGCTATAGATATTAGATCAAGAATATAAAAGAAATCATACAGTAGAACTAAAACATACTTAACAAGGGAGATCAGATCAGGATTATATAGACATCATATCAGCGAATACTTGACATCAGATCAACAGACAATAGATATTAGATCAAGAATATAAAAGAAATCATCCAGTAGAACTAAAACATACTTAACAAGGGAGATCAGATCAGGATTATATAGACATCAGATCAGCGAATACTTGACATCATATCAACAGACTATAGATATCAGATCAAGAATAAAAAAGTTTCCACTTTCAAACGATAGTTTACATATGTAGTTCAGAATCCATAGTTTACATAAGTAGTTCAGAACCCTCAGTTTACATAAGTATTTCAGAACTATCAGAATACATAACGGGATCAGAAACATAAGTTTACATAAGAAGTTCAGAAATGCGAGTTTACACAGACGAGTTTACATAAGCACAAAATGCGAGTTTACATAAACTATCGTCCTTAAACGCACATTCGAGTTTACATAAGTACACAGTCGAGTTTACATAAACATCCATTTATAGTGCCCTTAAACGCACATTCGAGTTTACATAAGTACACAGTCGCAAATTTGGAACACTCTCAAGACGAACATTCTGATATATACCAAATTTGAATCTTCAAAACCCGCGCCCAGTCTTGTCGATTGTCGGAGACGACGACTTCCTTCTTGTCGATCGTCACTACCACGACTCCAACCTTGTTGTACGCGCGTGAACCATTCTTTCGCTTCAGTAGCATTAAATGCTCATTTAATGCCGCGATGGAAGAAATCGAATCAGGGCTTTATGTCAAAATCCAGTTTTGGGCTCATTAATCCGGTTTTTTATACATAAACCGCCTAGGAGTAAACCGCCCGGTTTACTCCTAGGAGTATGATAGAATTTGCGAATTCTACTTATTCAATTAACTCATTACAAAATTAATCGTACATTAACGGATTAATTTTGGCACTACCATCATACACCAGAATTACTTCCGGAACAACTAAATTAATTTATTCTTAATCTCCCCACATCAAAGATTTAGTGCTCGTTAATTTATAATTAACTTCTTTAATTCTTAGACTAGTACCACTCGACCTTTTTACTATACCAGACATAAGTCCACCAGCTGGGTTTAGTATAATAAACATAACGAGCTCATCTCAAGAGCACCATCACCCCGGACTCACAGGTACATGGTTTATTTTCGATAAGCATCAGCACACCAAGTAACTAAACACGCGCACCCAACCCACCAAGACTATTGGCCACAAATAACCTCACCCATTGGTAGATCAAAGTACACTATGTCTAATCTTCATGCCCGCTCAAGTCTAGGGATTAAGAGATAGAATACTAAGAATGAATTGTGTATTAAATCAGTACAAGACAAATAATTCTAAATGGTCAAGTTCAATATGCCCCGGGCATATCTATATGATTCAATTAGTTTAGACAAACCAATTATTCGAATCATATAAATAACCTAAACCGACAGCGTGTCCAAAGCTGTCTTGGTTACAAACCTCATTTATATATTATGTCTTTTAACCAATGATGAGATCTACTGTGTCACACCAGACGCCTCATCATCTAACTACATAATATAAATGGACTAAAACATGCATAACATATAAACCAAAACATTAAATAGATATATTAACTTTGAAAAAGTACAATACAAGCATAGCGCTTATGTATTCAAACCTAACACCAACCGCCAAAGTTCAATGGAGAACCCAAAAGCGAAAATGCCGAGAAATGGATCGAGGCTGTTGAAAATATCTATAAAGCCTTGGATTATGGTGAAACAAGGAGAGTTGCATTTGCTATTTTCCAGTTAGAGGGAGCAGCCCGCTCTTAGTGGGCTTTGGTAAACTTGCGTTGGGAACGTGAGGGTACGCCTCGGACTTTAGCCAATTTATTAAAAGAATTCAACACTAAATACATCCCACCATTGGTACAGGAAAAGAAGGAAAGTGAGTTTATCAACCTCCAACAAGGTACACGGAGTGTGGCTGACTACGAAGCCACATTTACCAAGTTGCCAAGGTTACCCATAAGTTGGTGGAAATGCAGAACAAAGAAGATGATTCATGCAAGGATTGAGACAAGAAATTCAAACAGCCATGGCAGCTGCAAGGCATGGCACATTCGAGAAAGCCTTTGATGCAGCCCAATGATTAGAAGAGGCCCAAGGGAAGCTCAGAAAAGAACAAGCTCAACGTCACCCGCAGCAAGACAGATCACGGTGGATCGCACCCCGACCCACGGTTCCATCCAAATGGCCGAGGTTCATACCAAATCAACCCATAAGAGCTGGAAACCAACCAGGAATTGCACCGGCCCAACCTCTTCCAATGTACCTCGCTTCAACTTCTGCCATAGATTGGGGCATCGAGATACGGAGTGTCGACGTAAGAATAATGCTTGATTTCACTGTGGAAGGACAGGACATTACGCACGATTTTGCACGACGGCACCACTTCAGGTAGGTTCATCGCAGGGATCTACACCACCTGTGCCCAGACGGACAAGCGACCTGGCAAACAAGTCCAAGGTGCATGCAAGGGTTTAAGCTATTCCAGCAGTAACCGATATCATTGAAGGTACTGAAAAATTATCTGCCCGGGCCTAGCCAGAAACTCACTTTCATGCTACGCATTCCAGAATCAGAATCTCTGGCCAGGCCTAGACACTAACACAGTTGCTATTCCAACCCTTGCTTGAAATAACATTGCGCAGGATCTGGGTTTGCACTTATTCGATTTACAATGCAACAAAAATTCTTAATAAGAGCGGAAGAATAAGAATTACCTATTAAAGCGTATACCCAGGTGATTCTCTTATATGCCTTAAGACTTTGCTTGTATACTGTGTGGGCAGCAATCTAACTAGCAATTTGATCAGCTAATCACCATAATCCACCTGCCAGAAAATTCTAGCACCGTTGCACCTGTCGCGTACAAATCACGCACCGCCCAGAGAGAGAGAAAGCTACACGTTGCTGCCAAAACATGAAGAAATTTTGGCTACCCCAAACCTTAAGAAATTCGAAATTTAGAGTGAGAATTTTATCTCTCTAGGATTTTTTCTCTCTAAGTTTTGTTGTCTTGAAAACTTATGAATTGTATATTGTGGAATAGCTAATCCCTTGTCTATATATAGAGTTACAAGAGAGACCCCAAGTTGGTTTATGATTGGCCTTCCTACTGGGTTTCTGTTTCCTTCAATCCTATTCCTGGACTGATACACATGCAACTGATACAGGGATCCACTTATCCCAAACCAGTTCCTGGTATGATTCACAACCAACTGATACAGGGATTCACTTATCCCCAATCCAGTTCCTGGTATGATTCACAACCAACTGACACAAGAATTAATTAATTACTTAATTAAATCTACCTTTGTTAATAACCCAATACATAATTAATCGTACCACTAACGGATTAATTATGGCACTACCATCCTACACCAGAATTGCTTTCGGAGCAACTTAATTAATTTATTCATAATCTCCCCACATCAAAGATATAGTGCTCGTTAATATATTAATTTACTGATAAATTAATTAATTAACTTCTTTAATTCTGAGACTAGTACCACTCAACCTTTTTACAATACCGAACATAAGTTCACGGGTTGGATTTAGTATAATAAAAATTACGAGCTCATCTCGGGAGCACCATCACCCCGTACGCACCGGTACATGGTTTCCTTTCGACAAGCAACAGCACACCCAGTAACTAAACATGCGCACCCAACCTACCAAGACTATTGGCCATAATTGACCTCACTCATTGGCAGATCAAAGTACACTATATGTCTAATCCTCATGCCCGCTCGAGTCTAGGGATTAAGAGATATAATACTAAGAACGATTTGTCTATTAAATCAGTACAAGACAAATCATTCTAAATGGTCAAGTTCAATACACCCCGGCATATTTATATGATGTAATTAGTTTAGACATAACAATTATCCGAATCACATAATAACCTAAACCGACAATTTGTCCAAAGCTGTCTCGGTTACGAATCTCATTTATATATTATATCTTTTAACCAATGATGAGATCTACTTTGTCACACAAGACACCTTATCATCTAACTACATAATATAAATGGACAAATAATGCACAATAAGATATAACCAAAACATAAATCGATATATTAACTGAGAAAATGTACAATACAAGCATAGCTTATGTATTCAACTCCAACAATCTCCCACTAAGTTGTGCTTTAAGTATACATCTACATACAACCCCTATATACTCTGCTACTATATATCTAGAAAAACTGTCATGGCTCTCCTAAGTATCTGATTCCCATGCCCTCCACGTGAGCCTCAAAGACTTTTGAAGTCAATGTCTTCGTGAATGGATCTGCAAGGTTATCCTCTGATGCTATCTTAGCCACGACCACGTCTTCCCTCTTTACGATATCTCATATTAGGTGGTACTTGCGTTGTATATGTTTACTCACCTTGTGGGCTCGTGGTTCCTTCGAGTTTGCTACTGCACCATTGTTATCAAAATATACCGTGATAGACTTCTACAAACCAGGAATCACATCTAAGTCCACTAGGAAGTTCTTGAGCCATACCGCTTCTTTTGCTGCCTCTGATGCGGCAACGTATTCAGCCTCCATGGTAGAGTCTGCCACGCATTTCTGCTTGACACTCCGCTAAACTATGGCTCCACCTCTCAGAGTAAACACATACCCTGAGGTAGACTTGCTCTTGTCCCTGTCGCCTTAAAAATCTGAATCTGTGTAACCTCGGGGTACCAGCTCAAGCGCCTGATAAACCAATACTTGAGAATGCATTTTACTGCCTCCCAATGAGCTTTTCCAGGGTTACTCTGATATCAGGCCTCGTACACAACATGGCATACATGAGACTTTTTACTGTCGAAGCATAAGGAACTGTCTTCATGGCCTCTATCTCCTCAACAGTCTTGGGAGACTGTTCTTTAGACAGATGCACTCCGTGTCTGAAAGGTATTTACCTTTCTTGGAGTTCTGCATGTTAAAATGGGCCAGAATCGTATCTATGTACAAAGCTTGGGAGATCGTTAACGAACGTTTCCTATGATCTCGAATTATCTTGATCCCAAGGATAGCCATGCCTTTATGTCTGATAACACTTTCTTGTTGTTGCCAATCAATAGAATGTTATCTACGTAAAGCACAAGAAACACCACTGAGTTTCCATTACGTCTGCGATACACACATTGCTCATCCAGACACTGAGTAAATCCGTAGGACTGGATTACCTCATCAAAACGGATGTTCCAAAATCTGGATGCCTGCTTAAGTCCATAAATAGAGCTCTTAAGCCTGCAAACCTTATGCTCTTGGCCTTTTTCAACGAATCCCTCTGGTTGCTGCATGAAGATGGTTTCCTCAAGACTTCCGTTTAAGAAAGTTGTTTTGACATCCATCTGCCATATCTCATAATCTAAATGAGCACCTATGGCCAAGAGAATCCGGATCAACTTAAGCATGGCTACCGGGGAGAAGGTTTCCTCATAATCGATTCCTTCTTTCTGAGTATACCCCTTCGCCACCAGCCTAGCTTTAAAGGTTTCCCACCTTTCTGTCAGGTCCTCTCTTACGTTTGTAGACTCACTTATATCCAATGGGCTTAAACCAATTAGGCAGGTCCACAAGCTCCCAGACTTGATTGTGGTCTATTGACCCCATCTCGGATATCATTGCCTTACGCCAAGATTCTGCATCTTTATCTCGGAGAGCCTCATTGTAGTTAACCGGGTTAGGTTCAGGCGCGCCTGGGACTAGGTCTGATGCCTCTCCCACACCAATGAACCTGTTGGGCTGTCTAACAACCCTCCCACTACGACGAGGCACCACCTGTGTAGGCGCATCATCTGTGATCTGTTGTGCAGTATATGGTGTATCTACTTGTGCTGGTGCATCAGGATTATTAGTTTGTATCCTAAGCTCTTTTAGTACTATCTTACTCTTGGGCTTGTGATCTAGGATATATCTTCCTCCAAAAATCTAGGGTTGGTACTAACCACCACCTTCTGATCTTTAGGACTATAAAACGGACCACCTTTCTTTCCCCTAGGATATCCTACAAACAGCATTAATTCTGTTCTTGCATCTAACTTAGCCACATATGCCTTAAGCACACGTGCTAGGCAACCCCAAACTCTGAGATGTCTTAGACTGGGCTTGCGCCCGTTCCACAACTCTACTGGGGTTGAAGGCACGGTTTTAGATGGTACAAGATTAATAATATACACAGCTGTTTCTAAGGCATATCCCCAGAATGAACTTGGCAAATCACTATAGCTCATCATCGACCTAACCATTTCCATGAGAGTTCGATTCCTTCTTTTTGCTACACCATTCTGTTGTGGCGTGCCAGGTGTATACAACTAAGACTGAATTCTGACCTCACTGAGGTATTCTCAAAATTTGTAGAACAGGTGCTCCGCACCATGATCTGATCACAGTGTCTTGATTATCTTACCATGATGCTTCTCCACACCTACCCAAAACTCTTTGAACTTGCCAAAGCACTCGGACTTGTGACGCATTAGGTAAATGTACCCGTACCTTGAGTAGTCATCTGCGAACGTCACGAAATACTCAAACCCACCTTATGCTTAGACTGACATTGGTCCAAACAAGTCAGAATGAATCAATTCTAGTACTTCCTTGGCTCTATAACCTTTTGTCTTAAAAGGTCCCTTAGTCATCTTACCCTCTAAGCAAGATTCGCAGGTTGAATAACTGTCAATCTCTAATGAACATAAAGGTCCATCATCGACCAACCTATGAATCCTACTAAGGTTTATATGACCTAGCCTGAGATGCCAAAGATAGGTTTGATTCAATTCAGAAGGTTGTTTCCTCTTATTAGTGTTAGATAAAGAGCTATTTGTTTCTATGTTTTGCACAACTGGGGAGTTAGAATTAACCACAAACAAATTATCAATCAATGAACCAGAACAAATAAGTTTTCTATTTCTTCTAATAATAATAAAATCATCAGAAAAAATAAACTTATAACCGTTCTTTAAGAGTTTAGAAACTGAAACAAGGTTCTTTCTAAAACTCGGTACATAAAGACAATTAACCAACTCTAATATAGAATTTTTGAAAATTAGAGTAACCATTCCCACTGCTTCCACTGACGCTCTTGTAGTGTCGCCCAAGTAGATACCCAGCTCGCCTTCTCTAAGCTTCCGGGTCACTTGGAACCCTTGCAAGGAATTACAAACTTGGTCAGTGGCACCTGAATCCACACACCAAGTATCTTTGGGAATCGCCGCTAAACATGTTTCAGTAATTAAGGCAGAAACTATCATACCTATAAGCTTTGGACAATCCGATTTCCAATGTCCCGTCTTATTGCACTTGAAGCACTTGTCTTTCGACTTCTTCTTTGCAATATCTGGCTTAGGTGCAATTCGCGCCTGTTGAGCTATTCCCTCGAGCTTTCTCTTCTTCTTTCTAGCCTCAGGCTTAGAAGAAGATTCTGAAGCTTTGACTGCGACTAAAGCTCGCTTCTTCTCTTGAAGAAGACTTTTAGCCGCCACCAACTCTGCCAAGAGCTTGGATGAAGTACACAACATCTTACTTATGTTGTAGTTCAACCGAAACTGCTCATAGCTTTGAGGCAAGTTCTGGATGTCAATATCGACTTTGGTTTCACCATCGATTTCGCCTCCCACTACCTCAACCTCGTTGATGTTACTAATCATGTCAATGACATGATCTCTCACAGGAGTGCTCTCAGTCGTCAGGACAATGTCCAAATTACGACTCCAATCGACATATTTCAAACTAATTAATTTGTTGTTTTTCAATATAGTAGCTAAGGGGTTGAATGCCATATTGAACGCTGTAATTAAACAGACAACGTTTTAGTTATCTAATCTAGAATTTTGAAACAAAGGAAATTCAAACAATTATTGACTTTCCTCAAAATAATAATTTTAATCCACCAACATCTCATCCACCGAGATTCTCGCAAGCCACGATAGTGTGGATGTTTACGCTAACCCACATTCGTTTGAGAAGAACCAAGTTCATTAACTACACTATCTGACCAAACGATCTATTGATCAATGTAGCTAATAGTCGATGCTTTCAGCAGTACAAATAAGTAGTGTAACCTCGATGGGAGGAATACTGCAGATCATATACTAAGTGTGTGCCATTATGTGACTTCTGAGTTTGTTACCTCAGGATAGTGTGCCTCAGATGGAGATGGTGTCACATTTCTCCTAGTTAAACTTACTCTAGTCATCTTACTCAAAAATTCATAATCTAGCGATCTCGGCGTTGAACTCATCCGAATGGAGGAAGGCTCTAATGCCAATGCGCAAGCCCACCCATATCGTAAATGAACTCGTAATGGTTTTCGTGGGGATATTAAACCAACCCGCTCCCACTTAGAATTCCAAATTGAAGGTTTTTCCGGTTTTAGCATGCAAACTAATCCTAAGTTATATGCAACCATAAAACTATCATGCTTTAATCATGCATCTAAAATACAACATAAAAATTAAAAGCACAAAAATTAAAACAATAAATACGGGAAATAAATGCGAAAATTAAATTTTCCGACTATTATGGTTTTAATCACTTCCATCTTCTATCTTGATCTCGTACCCCGCCACGCAACTAGATGGATTGAGTCTTGATCTAGAAAAATGAAAACTGGAGGACAAACGGGCCAAAAACGTGACCCAAACGGGCCACGCGCACAACCCACATGGACTGCGCGTGGTGGTTGCTCAGCAACTGCTGCGCCTGCTGCCGCGCGGCAGCGGTGCTGCTGCTGCCGGCGGTTGTCGACGGCTGCTCTCGCTGGTGAGTAGTCGCCGGCATCGCCCCCTTCCACCAATCCCTCTTTCGCTTCTTCCCACGCTATTTGGTCTTCTTGCAATTCGTTCTGGGTTTTCCTGGGTTTCTACAAATTCACGATAACCCAAAACGCACGAATTCAAGTTGCCCACCTTAACGCCTTCGATTACAAAAATTAATTCTCCTACTACAAGGCTTTCTAGGAAAATTAAATAATCGAAATTACATAGAAAAAATCCTACTACAGATTTGATCTAATCCTACACGGGTTCCATCACGTGGTTATACTATTACAAACATTTATAATAAAATCGAATCCGGACATGTCCCAGAGTTTAATTAAAACCCATACAAATGTAACCATAATAGTTAGGATTTCTTAACCACCTGCATATAAAACCATGTAATAAATCGAACAAGCACAAAACACAAAACCAGGCTTTGATACCAATTGAAAGATTATCTGCCCGGGCCTTGCCAGAAACTCACTTTCGTGCTCGCATTCCAGAATCAGAATCTCTGGCCAGGCCTAGACCCTAGCACAATCGCTATTCTAACCCTTGCTTGAAATAACATTGCGCAGGATCTGGGTTTGCACTTATTCGATTTACCACGCAACAAAAATTCTTAATAAAAGCGGAAGAATAAGAATTACCTATTGAAACGTATACCCAGGTGATTCTCATGTATGCCTCAAGAGTTTTCTTGTATGCTGTGTGGGCAGCAATCTAACTAGTAATTTGATATGCTAATCCCACAATCCACCTACCGGAAAATTCCAGCACCGCTGCACCTGGCGCGTACAAATCGCGCACCGCCCGGAGAGAGAGAAAGCTACACGTTGCTGCCAAAACTTGAAGAAATTTCGGCTGCCCCAAAGCTTAAGAAATTCGAAATTTAGAGTGAGAATTTTCTCTCTCTAAGTTTTCTTGTCTTGAAAACTTATGGATTGTATATTGTCTATATATAGAGTTACAAGAGAGGCCCCAAGTTGCTTTAGGATTGGCCTTCCTACTGGGTTTCTGTTTCCTTAAATCTTGTTCCTGGACTGATACACATCCAACTGATACTGGGATCCACTTATCCCAAACCAGTTCCTGGTATGATTCACAACCAACTGATACAGGGATTCATTTATCCCCAATCCAGTTCCTGGTATGATTCACAACCAACTGACACAAGGATTAATTAATTACTTAATTAAATCTACCTCTGTTAATTACCCAATACATAATTAATCGTACCACTAACGAATTAATTATGGTACTACCATCCTACACCAGAATTGCTTCTGGAACAACTTAATTAATTTATTCATAATCTCCCACATCAAAGATATAATGCTCTTTAATATCTTAATATACTGATAAATTAATTAATTAACTTCTTTAATTTTGAGACTAGTTCCACTCGACCTTTTTACTATACCGGACATAAGTCCACCTGTCGGGTTTAGTATAATAAACATTATTAGCTCATCTCGGGAGCACCATCACCCCGGACGCACCGGTACATGGTTTTCTCTCGACAAGCAGCAGCACACCAAGTAACTAGACACGCACACCCAACCTACCGAGACTATTGGCTATAATTGACCTCACCCATTGGCAGATCAAAGTACACTATGTCTAATCCTTATCCCCGCTCGTTGGTGTATGTACCCTAATGAGGGCTATTTATGTAAATAAACTTTGAGGGTTATTTATGTAAATAAGACATATGTCGTTTGATTGATTATTTATCTGATGAGTTAATTTCATGAATGTAATATTCTTGTGCATATTTAATTTCATGAAAACAATCCGCCAAAAGAAACACTCCATGCACTGATAATGAGTGATTCTTTTAGAGTATACTCGTACATGGATCCTTAGACTAGAAATCACTGCATGGTCTTAGGTGAATTGTGGTGTTTTTTGACATACGCCTAACGGGACTGTAACAGGTTGCCAAGTACGGGTATGATTGGGTACACTATGAGTCACGTTAAGATATGTAGGTGAAGTGATGGAACTACAAATCTCTCTTAAGTGAGAGATGATATCCGGGCCACGTGATAATTGTTATCATTTGCTCGAATAGAATCAGTGTCACTGAGAGATCAAGTAAATGTTTAGCTTAATAAGGATGATGGTTCCATGCCTTATGCTAAACGGGATATGGATGTAGAGGACTGTACATAGTATGCTTAGAAAGGTTGCGTTGAATCATCATTCGACCATCCATTCTAAATTGAGTAGTCATCATGTCTTGCTAGAGGCCACTGATGATCTATGGATTAATCTATGAGATTAATTTATCCATTGTCAATTTAGAATGGACCTACAGGATTGCACGTAAGTGAGTTCGAAGATTCTTGACGGTACTAGGTATAATTGTTATACTTAAAGAATAATATTAAATTAAATAGTTTAATTAAATATTATTAAGAAGTTTTGGGGTATTAATTAATAGTTAATTAATTACTCAGGAAGAATTGAGATAGACTGACAAATCAAGGGACCTAGTTGCAATTGAGGTTCTAGACCCATCAGTCTGATCCATGTGTAAATGGTTTAATCCATGAGTCAAGTAATAAGATTTCTTTTATAAAAGAGAATCTGTGAGAGAAGAATAACAGAGAGATTTTAAAAAAAGGAAAATAGTTTTCTGAAAATTTTCTTCTTTTTTCTCTCTAGAAAAATTCTCTCTTCCAAAACAAAATTTCTTTATAGGAATTTTATACTAAAACAAAATTCTCTCTTCCAGTGCCTGATTGTGAAGGACACTTCTGGGAAGTGCCAGAGAAAGACGAAACGCAATCTTCCCAAAAGGATCCAGGTGCAAGTGCAACCGATTACGCGTCGAGGGTAAGACCCCTGTTCTTATAGTTTAGGATATTCTGCTGCATTAATTTAGAATTAAATGCCTAAACACGATCCAACAGTGGTATCAGAGCGAGGTTTATTTCAGTTTTAATTAAAATTGGGTTTTAATTAAAGGAATAATCAAGAATCGGGAATAATTGAAGTGTTATTTTTTTCCTTTCCCGAAGCTATCAAAGGGGTTATTGGTTTTGAAAGGAATTTTCAAAAGAAATTATGTTTTCCTGGGATGCTGTGTATTCGCCAAAAACGAGACCAACTGGCCGATTTTCAAAACGGAAAGTTCCTTCTGTTTTTTTCTTTGGTCTTTTTGCTGGTGTTCTTTTCGTCGGAAAAACTAATTTGACCGAAGCTTCTGGGTTTCAAAATTTCGTCTGAGGAAAATCGATTTGAGTTTCTGGGAAAAGGTTAGCTGAAATAGTTTCAAAATTGGATTTTGATTTCTTTACAGAAAATCGGGGGTTTTTTTGTTTTGGTTTCACCGGAAAATCGTGTTGAACAGGAAAAAAATCTTTTTGGTATTGGGTTCGATTTTGATCGGGAAAACTCAGGGTTTTGGGGATTTGTTTTCGGTCGGAATCGAACTCCCGGAATAGTTTCAGGGATTTTGTCAGTTTCAAAATGGCTTTTGACTTCTCCTAGCCAGGAAAATGGGCTCGCCGGAGTTGATGCCCTTCATTCTCAAATCACGGCTTTTGGATTCCCGCTTTACGATCGGAGGCACATCCAGAATGGTTCTGGGTCGTGCGATCGTGGAAAGGCTTGCATCGCCGGAGAAGACGACCGGTGAATGTCACTGGAAGTCAAGGAATCTGGAGAAGGGCTCACCGGGGAAGAAGACCGGAGGCTGGCGGCGGGCGGTTGAAGCCCTAGGGGCTGAAATTACAAAAATGCCCCCACCGCAGCCTCAAACCCTAAAAATGCCATCAGTTTTTAAAATTATTTTAATTGCAAAATAGCCCAGAAGTTTTATTTCCCTAAAACCCTAAGCCCGGGAATTTTTGATAAATTAGAGAACTGCCCCAAAAGTTTCAGAAAATTAATTTTCTAAGTTTTCTGAATTTTATTATTATTTTATTTAATAAGATATTATTTAAATAATCTTATTAGATAAAGATAGGATTAGATTTAATTTAGAATTTTATCCTATATGTATAGAATTTAAATTTGAATAATTATCTTAATTAGATTAGGATAATTAAAATTATTTAAATTTAAAATTGAATAATTATCTTAATTAGATTAGGATAATTAACATTATTTAAATTTTAAATTTGGAAGATTATCTTAATTAGATAGTTAGATAAATTTAAAATAATTATTTTAATAAGATTAAGATAATTATAAAAGATAAATAAATAAATAATTAATTAGATTAATTAATTTGTTTATTTATTTTATGATGTTGTTTTTTTATATTTAAATTGTTTAAATTTTATATGTGAAACATCATAATTATGACAAGCATGTTCATGCATCATTTTGGCTAAATGAAAAATTAACAAAAGGGATTGATTAAAATTGATCATGACACCCAATTCATGCTTTAAAACACATAAATGCATATGCTCATACAAGCCCGTTTTAATTTAAACCGATTAAATATAAGGATTGTGTAACTATTACAAAATTAAAATCGATCATGACGATCGATTTTAATTTTGTAAAAGTTACACAATCCTTATATTTAATCGGTTTAAATTAAAACGGGCTTGTATGAGCATATGCATTTATGCGTTTTAAAGCATGAATTAGGCTTATTAAAGTTTTAAAAGTTGGGGCCTGCGAGCCATTTGAATTTGGGCCTGCGTGCCTATTAAAATGATTATGTAATAGTTAGGCCCAAGAGAAGTTTCCAAGAGGAGTCCATAGTGGAGCCCAGGAACGGGAGCCCAACACGGAGGCCTGAACATGAAGTTTTATTATTTTAAAAAGTCCTGTAATAGATTAGAGCCCAATTCATTTCTTTATTCATTTTTATTTATTTGATATGCAAATGAATGTTAAAACGAAAATGCATGTTAAGCCGATCAAACTAAAATCCCAAAAACCCGAGTTGATTTTGCTTCCATACTTGGGGGCCCGCCAGAGCGTCGAACGTCTGTGGACTTGGAGAGCCCAAGGGCCTCAGGTTTTCTTCGTGCGGAGAGTTGTCACATAATAGGTGCCCAACTTTATCACTACCATTAATGAGTGGAAAAACTGTTTGGGTATTAGATGCTCAACTTTATCACTACCACTTGTTATGAAAAAAACTTTGTGGGTATCGATTGATGTGATGCCTTGAGGGATGGTTTGACTTGGGAAAATTAATCCTAGCTTGACCCGATAAGTTGACTATGGATTAATTTTGCAAAGATAGGATGGTGTCAAACATTTGGAATGTTCATTCTATCACCGAAAAGTTGCATGGTATGCAATTGGAAAGCGTTAAATTACATGGAATGTGATTTGAATGTTGCCTTCCAAAAGAGCCCAATCCCTATGAAACTTGCCAAAGCAAGACTGGGATTAACTCTTTGTGGATTTTTGGCCCACAATCTAGCACCATCACAAAATTGTTAGGGATTTCAATTTTGGCTATTGTGGAAATATTTTAAAAACTCATTCTAATATTTTGCATTTATTCCTTGTAGAAATGGCATCATCTAGCACAAATGTTATCTCAATCTTTACTCTAAGAAATATATTGGATAAAGACAAATTGGTTGGACCAAACTTCTTAGATTGGGAAAGAAACTTGAGAATAGTTCTCAAGCAAGAAAGGAAGCTACATGTCTTAGAGACCGCTTTACCTGAACCACCACAAAATGCTTCGGCGACTGTTCAACGAGCCTGGGATAAGCTGAAAAGCGACTCCGATGATGTGACTTGCTTGATGCTCGCGTCGATGACGGCGAGCTTCAAAAGCAGTTCATGAATTCGGAAGCCTTTCGGATTTATGAGTCACTGACGGAGATGTTCCGTGAACAAGCCCGTAACGAAAGGTTCGTTACGATAAAAGCTTTGATTTCGTGCAAAATGGCGAAGGGTTCGTTAGTCAGCACGCATTTGATCAAGATAAAATGGTACATTGATACCCTAGAGCGATTGAATGCACCTCTTCGTAGGGAATTGGCCATTGATATCATCTTGACATCGTTGTCTGATGAATACAATGATTTTGTGGTGAACTACAATATGCACAAAATGGATATGAGCATTCCTGAGCTCCATGGCATGTTGAAGAACACTGAGCAGACCCTTCCGAAGGCAACACCAGTGTTGGTAGTAGAGAAAGGTAAAGGGAAGAGGAAGCTTAAAGGCAAGGCCAAAGTTGGACAAAACAAGAAAGCTCTTAGTAAGATTGCTTCCCAACCACAAACTCCTCCAGCTAAGACAAGATCCAAAAAGGATGATACATGTCTCTTCTGCAAACAGAAGGGTCATTGGAAGAGAAACTGCAAAAAGTTTCTCGAAAGCAATCCTTCAGCTTCAGGTATCTTTGTTATAGAAATTAATCTTTCTATGTCCACCTCATGGGTATTAGATACTGGTTGTGGGGCTCACATTTGTACTAATGTGCAGGGACTCAGAAATAGAAGGGTGATAACGAAAGGTGAAGTAGATCTCCGAGTGGGCAACAGGGAAAGAGTTGCTGCTGTTGAAGTTGGAGATTATACCTTGTCTTTACCTTCTGGTTTAAATATCAAACTTGAAAATTGTTATTATGTACCTGCTTTGAGCAGAAATATTATTTCAGTTTCTGGTTTAGATAATAAAGGTTTTCGATTTATTATTGAGAATAATTCGTTATCTTTATATCGAAATGATATTTTATACGGAGTTGCAAATATGTGTAACGGTCTGTATGTCTTGGATTTGACCCAAGAAAAACCAATCTATAAAATAGAAAAGAAAGCTAAATCAACTAAAAATGATTTAAGTCCAACATACCTTTGGCATTGTCGATTAGGCCATGCAAATGAAAAGCGAGTTCAAAAACTTCACAAGGATGGAGTGCTTGAGTCGTTTGATTTTGAATCATATAATACCTGTGAACCCTACTTGCAAGGCAAAATGACAAAGAGTCCTTTCAACAAGAAAGGGGAAAGGACAAGTGAGCTATTGGCTCTAATACATACAGATGTATGTGGACCAATGAGCACACAAGCCAGAGTTGGATTTGAATACTTCGTGACTTTTACTGATGACTATAGTAGATATGGTTATGTCTACTTAATGAGGTATAAAAGTGAAACTTTTGAAAGGTTCAAAGAGTTTAAAAACGAAGTAGAAAATCAGTTGGATAGAAGGATTAAGGTTATTCGCTCTGATCGAGGAGGTGAATACCTAAGTGATGAGTTTGATGGCTATCTAAAACAGTGTGGAATTGTTTCACAATTGACTCCACCGGGAACACCTCAATGGAATGGTGTATCTGAAAGGAGGAATCGTACCCTTTATTAGATATGGTTCGATCAATGATGGGCCAAGCAACTCTCCCTACATCCTTTTGGGGTTATGCTCTCCTTTCTGCTGCCTACTTATTAAACCGTATTCCATCTAAGGCAGTAGATAAGACTCCATAGATATGGATGGGTCGGAAGCCCTATATGTCATATCTACGAGTTTGGGGTTGTCAAGCTCATGTAAAACATTTACAAAGTAATAACTGACAAATGCCTATTTGTGGGATATCCTAAGAAAACCAAAGGATATCAATTCTACAACCCAACTGAGAACAAAGTGTTCGTTGCTCGAGGAGCTAATTTCTTAGAGAAAGAATTTCTGTACAAGAAAGACAGTGGGAGTAGAATAGAACTCGGAGAAGTTCCAGAACCACAAGAGAATGTAGAATGATCTACAGAAACTCAGATGGAAATTGACATGGAAACTCATG
The DNA here is from genome assembly GCA_030378225.1 of Knoxia roxburghii. NCBI lineage: Eukaryota > Viridiplantae > Streptophyta > Magnoliopsida > Gentianales > Rubiaceae > Knoxia > Knoxia roxburghii. The sequence continues at coordinate 32,578,763 of CM059415.1, read as the reverse complement.
AAGATGAGCAACCTGAGTCAACAACACAAGAACCTAGAAGGACTAGTAGATCTCGTCATGAACCCGAGAGATATGGATTTCTCGTGACTGATGATCAAGATTTGATCTTGGTGGACTCTGATGAGCCCACGACCTACAGACAGGTTTTAGAAAGTCCAGATTTAGATAAATGGCTACAAGCCATGGAATCTGAAATGCAATCCATGAGGGACAATAAAGTGTGGACTTTGATTGACCCTCCTATTCAAGCAAAGGTTGTCGATTGCAAGTGGATTTTCAAGTTAAAACCTGGCGGGATCTTCAAGGCAAGACTAGTGGCTAAAGGTTTCAGACAAACTCATGGTATAGACTATGATGAAACCTTCTCCCTGAAGGAAAACTGAACAAGCCCGGGCTAAATCGAAAACCTCACTTTCGTGCAATGCATTCCAGAATCGAAAGCTTTCGACCAAGCTCAAGCTCAAATTAGTTTACCCATGAATGGATCTAGGCTTATACTTATTTAATTTATTAATCAGGACACAAAAGATTCGATCTTTAATTAAAGCGGAATGTTTAAAGATACTACCTTTTGAAGCGAAGTCCATTGCTTAAAGAAAAATCCAATCTTTGTTGCGATTTTCACAAAGAATCCGAAGAATGACTCCGATACAAACTCCGAAATAGTGTGGGCTATTGTCTACGGAGTTACCCACGGCAAATTAATGAAATCCAAGAAACTTGCTCCGGAAGAAAACCCAAAATCTGAAATTAAAAACTTGCCCAGAATTTTTTTTTCAAAAACTGCTGCTGCGCAAGAAAAACTTGGCCGGACAGAATTGAAACCAGTTCGTCGGAGTTGCTCGGTCGGTCCAGTCCCGATCTGTACAACCAGCTACATGGATCACTCAATGATGAAGATCAACATGAAACTAATCGGCTCAGGGCACTGGAATGATCAAGCAGTACCGGGTTTTGAAGAAGAGAAAACCCTGCAGCAGTATCCGATTTTTGAAGAAAAAATCCTGCTGCGTTTTCAAGGAAAAACCGACCAGCCCATTTCTTAGATAATAATCCGGTCAAGTTAAAGATATGATCTTCCGAAGGAGAGAGCTATCTTAGCTGACTTCGAGAAAGAATTTCGATGAGGAAGATAAAATTCTCTCTCTAAGCTAAACTTTCTCACTCTAGCCCTTTCTTGGACTTCAAGTTTCTTGATTGATTTCTTGCCCAATAAGTTGTATTTATAAGGAGCTTCTAAGGAGACCTAATGGGCTCTCGAGTTAGGCCTTTTAATTTAACTTTCGTTGACCGCTAAGTCTTCCCGACTAATCAACTCCAATCGACCCATTTAAATTAATTTATTTAATCCACTTTGTTAATTTAATTTAATCGAACCCTTAGAATTAATTAATTCAAAATAGAATTAATTTCTAAATTCACTTTGTCAATTAAATATTAATTAAACCTTTTGGATTAATTAATTTACCTTGTCGATTAGTCAAATGCATAATCGGTCGTACCACTAACGGACCAATTATGGAACTACCGCTCGAAAATGACTTTACTTCGCGCCATTATATTTTATTCTATCTCCCCACATTAAAGATCTAGTGCTCGTCGATTTATCAATTTACTGACAAATTAATTCACTGACTTCTTGGTTTTCGAGATTAGTACAACTCGTCTTTTTATTATACCGAACATAAAGTTCACCAGCCGGGTTTAGTATAATAACCTTACGAGCTCATCTCGGGAGCACCATCAACCCAGCGAACCGGTACGTGGATTTCTTCGACTAGCAATGACACGTAAGAGGCTAAACACCACATACCCAACCTACCGAGGTATTGGCCTCAATTGACCGCACTCTTTGGCAAATCAAAGCATACGATATCCAACCTTCACGCCCGTCCCAATCTCGGGATTGAGAGATGGAATACTATGACCGAATTGACTACCCCGATCAGTATAAGTCAATTCTATCCAAACTGGTCGTGCTCAATATGCCCCAGGCATATCCGTGTGATTTAAACTAGTTTAGATAAACTAATTTCCAAACCACACAATAACCTATACCAATAGTATGTTCAGACTCTCTCGGTTACGAGCATACTTTTTATATATCAATACTTTAACCAATAACGGTATCTACTGTGTCTGTCCATACCCCGTTATCTAGTTCTATGATATAATGGAACAAATTTATACTGAAACAAAATGATATGTCAACTGTGGATATTAGTTTTTGATACAAGCCATAGCTTTTCTGTATTCAAAACTAACAATCTCCCACTAATACTCAAAGCTATGCTAAGAAATACAAAAACTGTCCAACCCGCTATTATACTGCTGTCATAATGAAATCTCTAGAACACCTTTAAGCTCACTCACATGGCTCTCTCAAGAATCTGACTCCCATGCCCTCCACATGTCTCTCAAAGACCTTTGGGGTCAATGGCTTGGTGAAAGGATCTGCAAGGTTGTCATCTGAAGCTATCACATCTCCCCTCTTTACGATCTCTCGTATCAGGTGGTACTTGCGCTCTATGTGTTTACTCGCCTTATGGGCTCGTGGTTCCCTCGAGTTAGCAACTGCACCAATGTTATCACAATAAACTGTGATAGACCTAGGCAACTCAGGAACCACATCTAAGTCCATCAAGAAGCTCCTGAGCCATACAGCCTCTTTCGCTGCCTCTGAAGCGGCAACGTACTCAGCCTCCATGGTGGAGTCCACCACGCATTTCTGCTTGACACTCCTCCATACTATGGCTCCACCTCCTAGAGTAAACACAAACCCAGAGGTAGACTTACTCTTGTCCAAATCACCTTGAAAGTCCAAATTTGTGTAACCCAATGGTACAAGCTCCTGCGCTCTATAAACTAGGACATAATCTCTCGTCCTACGCAAGTACTTGAGAATGCATTTTACTGCCTCCCAGTGAGCCTTCCCAGGGTTACTCTGATATCTGCTAACCACGCCAACGGCAAAGCAAATATCAGGCCTCGTGCACAACATAGCATACATGAGGCTACCCACTGCAGAAGCATAGGGTACTGCCTTCATGGCATCTATCTCATCAGCAGTCTTAGGACACTGCTAATAAATGCACTCCATGCCTGAAAGGTAGTGAACCCTTCTTGGAGTTCTGCATGTTAAAACGGGCCAGAATCGTGTCTATGTAGGATGCCTGAGAGAGAGTCAGAGAACGTCTCCTACGATCTCGAATAATCTTAATCCCAAGGATATGTCCAGCCTCTCCCAAATCCTTCATATTGAATTGCCTGGACAGCCATGCCTTTACGTCTGACAACACCTTCTTACTGTTGCCAATAAGAAGAATGTCTTCTACGTAAAGTACGAGGAACACCACCATATCACCATCACGCCTGCGATAAACACACTGCTCATCCGGTGACTGAGTGAATCAATAGGACTGGATAACCTCATCAAAATGGATGTTCCAAGATCTGGATGCTTGCTTAAGTCCATAAATGGACCTCCTAAGCCTGCATACCTTGTGCTCTTGGCCCTTAACAATGAAGCCCTCTGGCTGCTGCATAAAGATGGTCTCCTCAAGACTTCCATTAAGGAAAGCTGTCTTGACGTCCATTTGCCAAATCTCATAATCCATATGAGCAGCTATATCCAAGAGAATCCGGATTGACTTAAGCATAGCTACTGGGGAAAAGGTCTCCTCATAATCGATCCCTTCTTTCTGAGTATACCCCTTCGCCACAAGCCTAGCCTTAAAGGTCTCAACCCTCCCGTCAGATCCTCTCTTTCGCTTGTAAACCCATTTGCACTCAATAGGCCTAAACCCATCAGGAAGGTCTACCAGCTCCCAGACTTGATTTGAGTCCATAGAACCCATCTCAGCAATCATTGCCCTCTGCCAAGAATCTGCATCTTTATCCTGGAGAGCCTCATTATAGTTAACTGGGTCTGGTTCATGAGCACCAGGGATAAAGTCTGAAGACTCACCCAAACCCATGTACCTCTCGGGCTGTCTCACATCCCTCCCACTACGACGAGGCGCAGCCTGTGCAAGAGCATCATCTGTGATAGTGTGTGCAGTCTCTTGTGGTGTGTCTTCCTGTACGTGTGCATCTGGAATAGTAGACTGACTTCTAAGCTCTTCCGATACTACCTTGCTGCTTGACTTGTGATCTAAAATATAGTCCTCCTCAAGAAATCTGGCATTGGTGCTAATCACCACCTTCTGATCCTGAGGACTATAAAATAAACCACCTCTCGTTCCTTTGGGGTAGCCTATAAACAGCATAGCCTTGGATCTCGCCTCTAACTTGCCTGCATCTGCCATATGCTGGACAACGCCATATTCTGAGATGTCTCAGACTAGGCTTTCGCCCATTCCACAATTCTGATGGGGTCGAAGGCACAGACTTAGATGGCACAAGATTGAGGATAAAACATGCTCTCTCCAAGGCATAACCCCAAAACGAGGTAGGCAACTCACTGTAACTCATCATCGATCTAACCATCTCCATAAGAGTCTTGTTCCTCCTCTCTGCTACACCATTCTGCTGGGGTGTGCCAGGTGCAGACAACTGGGTCTGAATACCCTCCTTTGACAAATAGGATCTAAATTCACTAGAGAGGTATTCGCCACTGCAATCAGACCGCAGTGACTTGATACTCTTACCCAGATGGTTCTCCACCTCAGCCTTGAATTCTCTGAACATGCCAAAGCATTCAGACTTGTGGCGCATCAGGTATATGTATCCATATCTAGAGTAATCATCCGTGAAAGTCACAAAATACTCATAACCACCTCTAGCCTGAACTGACATAGGCCCACAAACGTCAGAATGAATCAGCTCTAAAACCTCCTTGGCTCTATACCCCTTTGCCTTGAAAGGCCTCTTGGTTATTTTACCCTCCAAGCAGGACTCACAGGTCGAATAGCAGTCAATATCTAGCAAGTCCAAAGACCCACTCTTGACCAACCTTTGAATCCTACTAAGGTTGATGTGACCTAATCTCAGGTGCCAAAGATAAGTCTGATTCAAAGGGGAAGACTCTTTTCTCTTATTATGATTCGGTGATGAGTTACTAGTTTCTGTGTTTTGCATTACTGGGGAGTATGTCTTAATTAAAAACAAATTGTCAAACAATGTACCGGAACATATAAGTTTCTGGCCTTTTCTAATAAATAGAGATCTATCAGAAAAAACACACTTATAACAATCCAAAACAAGTTTAGAAACTGAAAGCAAGTTTTTACGAAAACTGGGTACATAAAGACAATCTCTCAACAATAAAGTAGAGTCTGAAAAATAAAGGCATAAAACTCCCACTGCAGCAACAGAAACTCTGGTAGTATCCCCAAGGTAAACCTGCAACTCTCCCTCTCTAAGCAGTCGGGTCACTTGGAACCCCTGCAAAGAATTACAAACATGATCAGTGGCTCCTGAATCCACACACCAAGTATCTGTGGGAATCACCGCTAAAAACGTCTCAGTGACTAGGGAAAATTTACACGTACCTCGAGGCTTTGGGCAGTCCTTCTTCCAATGTCCTGCTTTGCCACATCTAAAGCATTTGCCTTTCGGCTTCTGCTTCTTGGCAATGCCCGCCTTGGGTTCATGATTGGCTCATGCTTTCTGGCCTCTCTTCCTCTTTTGCTTCCTGGCTTTGGGCCCAGCAGAGGAACCTGAGGGACCAACAGTAGCCAAGGCTTGCTTCTTCACTGCAAATAGGCTCTCAGCAGACACCAATGCAGTCATGAGCTCAGAAAGTGAATATGAGAAATTCCCCATATTATAGTTCAATCTAAACTGCTCAAAACTGGGAGGCAAGCTCTGGAGAATGATATCGACCTGAGTATCCCCATCAATCTCACCTCTCAATACCTCAATCTCATTGATGCAACCAATCATGTCCAGCACGTGATCTCTCACTGAAGTGCCCTCAGCCATCTTAGCATTCATGAGTTTCCTCATAGCTGACTGCTTGGCTGCCCTGCCCTGATGTCCAAACATCTCCCTGAGTTTGAGCATCATATCGTAGGCTGAGGTCATCTGCTGATGCTGGTGCTGCAGTACTCTTGACATAGAAGCCAAGATGTAGCACCTGGTTATCTCATCAGCCTTCTGCCGCCTCGTATATGGCTCTCGCTGCTCAGGGGTGGCATCATCGCTGGGCTTAAGGGGACACTCCTCAGTAAGCACGTACTTATAACCCTCAGCGGTAAGGACAATATCCAGGTTACGTTTCCAGTCAATATAGTTTGGACCGGTGAGTTTGTTTTGGTTCAGAATGACAGCTAGTGGGTTGAACGACATATCAACTGAAAATAAACAATTCAAATTTCATTATACATTTTCGAAAATATTGAAAAATCCTCAAAAACAAATATAATCTTCTACCGACATCTCTCACACCGGGATTAACGCATGTCACGATAGGTGAACGTCTATGCTAACCCACATTCATTCGAGAAGAACCGAAGTTCATTAATTTCATTATCTGACCAACGATCTTATGATCAATGAAATTAATAGTCGATAATTTTAGCCGTACCCGAAAATAACGTAACCTCGATGGGAGGGATACTAAAAACGGTACACTAAGTGTATGCCATTACGTGACTTCTATGTTTGTTACTTAGGATACTAATGCGCCTCGAATGGCGAGGGTGTCGCAACTTTCTCCAATTAAACTCACTATAGTCATCCCTTTAGAAATTCATTCCGGTGATATCCGTGGTTGAAAACTCATCCGATAAGGAGGAAGGTCTAAGCCAGCACGCAATTTTAACCACATCACCAATGAACCCGTAATGGAGGCTATGGGGATATTAACCAACCCGCTCCCACTTAGATTTTTAAACTTCAGGATTTTTACGTTTTATCATGCAATATCTTAACTATGGATATTCGCACCCATAAAACCGCTGGAGTTTTAATATGCGAATAATCTACCTTAGTTAATTGCACATTGCCTTTTTAAAACATTTTGGTTTAGTTTTCGTTCATGCAAAATAAAACGAAAATCACACAATCAACGAAAAGTCATAAATATGGGAAATTAAATAAAATAAAAATTTCCCGACTATTATGGCCTTCTCTATCGTTGATTCCTTGACGCCTAGGTGACCCGTCCCGTCATGTCGCTCTCACTCGTTATTTGGATTCCTCTTGATTCGCCTAAGTTTTCTCAGTTTTTTTCGTAATTAGGAATCACCCAAAATTACGAGAAACCAAAACCACGAATATAAGTTACCCAAAATAACGTCTTCGTCATAGTACATAAATTCCTATATACAAAGGCGTTTTTCTAGGAATTTAAAGACGACATGATTAAATCAAATCCCACTACAAGATTTTTCTAATCCTACACAGCTTTCAGCTCGTGGTTATTACTATTACAGAAATTTCCATTCAAAAATAAAACAAGCCCGGACATGTCCCGGGGTTTATGAATAAAAATTAAATTTCAACCATAATAGCCGGGAAACCAATAACCACCTGTTTATGCATTTCAACAAAAATAATAATGCCAAAATAAAGCCGTGTAGTAAATCAAACAAGTATAAGACCGAAACCAACGCTTTGATACCAATTTGAAGGAAAACTGAACAAGCCCAGGCTAAATCGAAAACCTCACTTTCGTGCAATGCATTCCAGAATCGGAAGCTTTCGACCAAGCTCAGGCTCAAATTAGTTTACCCATGAACGGATCTAGGCTTATACTTATTTAATTTATTAATCGGGACACAAAAGATTCGATCTTTAATTAAAGCGAAATGTTTAAAGATACTACATTTTGAAGAGAAGTCCCTTGCCTAAAGAAAAATCCAATCTTTGTTGCGATTTCCACAAAGAATCCGAAGAATGACTCCGATACAAACTCCGAAATAGTGTGGGCTATTGTCTACGGAGTTACCCACGGAAAATTAATGAAATCCAAGAAACTTGCTCGGGAAGAAAACCCAAAATCTGAAATTAAAAACTTGCCCAGAATTTTTTTTCAAAAACTGCTGCTGCGCAAGAAAAGCTTGGCCGGACAGAATTGAAACCAGTTCGTCGGAGTTGCTCGGTCGGTCCAGTCCCAATCTGTACAACCAACTACATGGATCACTCAATGATGAAGATCAACGTGAAACTAATCGGCTCAGGGCACTGGAATGATCAAGCAGTACCGGGTTTTGAAGAAGAGAAAACCATGCAGCAGTACCGGATTTTTGAAGAAAAAATCCTGCTGCGTTTTCAAGGAAAAACCGACCAGCCCATTTCTTAGATAATAATTCGGGCAAGTTAAAGATATGATCTTCCGAAGGAGAAAGCTATCTTAGCTGACTTCGAGAAAGAATTTCGATGAGAAAGATAAAATTCTCTCTCTAAGCTAAACTTTCTCACTCTAGCCCTTTCTTGGACTTCAAGTTTTTTGATTGATTTCTTGCCCAATAAGTTGTATTTATAAGGAGCTTCTAAGGAGACCTAATGGGCTCTCGAGTTAGGCCTTTTAATTTGACTTTCGTTGACCGCTAAGTCTTCCCGACTAATCAACTCCAATTGACCCATTTAAATTAATTTATTTAATCCACTTTGTTAATTTAATTTAATCGAACCCTTAGAATTAATTAATTCAAAATAGAATTAATTTCTAAATTCACTTTGTCGATTAAATATTAATTAAACCTTTTGGATTAATTAATTTACCTTGTCGATTAGTCAAATGCATAATCGGTCGTACCACTAACGGACCAATTATGGAACTACCGCTCGAAAATGACTTTACATCGCGCCATTATATTTTATTCTATCTCCTCACATTAAAGATCTAGCGCTCGTCGGTTTATCAATTTACTGACAAATTAATTCACCGACTTCTTGGTTTCCGAGATTAGTACCACTCGTCTTTTTATTATACCGAACATAAAGTTCACCGGCCGGTTTAGTATAATAACCTTACGAGCTCATCTCGGGAGCACCATCAACCCAGCAAACTGGTACGTGGATTCCTTCGACTAGCAACGGCACGTAAGAAGCTAAACACCGCATACCCAACCTACCGAGGTATTGGCCTCAATTGACCGCACTTTTTGGCAAATCAAAGCATACGATATCCAACCTTCACGCCCGTCCCAATCTCGGGATTGAGAGACGGAATACTAGGACCGAATTGACTACCCCGATCAGTATAAGTCAATTCTATCCAAACTGGTCGTGCTCAATATGCCCCGGGTATATCCGTGTGATTTAAACTAGTTTAGATAAACTAATTTCCAAACCACACAATAACCTATACCGATAGTATGTTCAGACTATCTCGGTTACGAGCATACTTTTTATATATCAATACTTTAACCAATAACGGTATCTACTGTGTCTGTCCACACCCCGTTATCTAGTTCTATGATATAATGGAACAAATTTATACTGAAACAAAATGATATGTCAACTGTGGATATTAGTTTTTGATACAAGCCATAGTTTTTTTGTATTCAAAACTAACACTCCCCTATCGTGGTGCTCAAGTCCATTCGGACTATGCTTGCCATAGCAGCATATTTTGACTATGAGGTATGGCAGATGGATGTTAAGACGGCTTTCCTGAATGGAAACCTACTCGAGGATGTTTATATGAAACAACCCGAGGGATACATCGATCAAAAACATCCTAATCGAGTATGTAGGCTGCAGAGGTCCATCTATGGACTAAAGTAAGCATCTCGAAGTTGGAATCTTCATTTTGATGAGGAAGTAAAAGGTTACAGATTCATCAAGAACGAAGATGAGCCTTGTATTTACAAGAAGGTTAGTGGGAGCAAGATAGTTTTCCTTGTCCTATATGTGGATGACATCCTACTCATAGGAAATGACATTCCCATGATGAAAGACATCAAACAATGGTTGGGGATTGTATTTTCTATGAAAGACTTAGGAGAAGCCGAGATGATACTAGGTATCAAGATCTATAGAGATAGGTCTAAAAGGCTTCTGGGACTAAGTCAAGAAGGGTACATAGACAAGATATTTAAAAGATTCAATATGTCTAACTCGAAAAATTGTAAGGTACCATTTAGACATGGCCTTCTCTTGAAGAAGAACCAGCGTCCTTCAACAAGAGAGGAGAGGGATACAATGAGTAGAGTCCCATATGCTTTGGCAATAGGATTTATCATGTATGCCATGTTATGTACCCGTTCGGATGTTACACATGCACTTAGCATGACTAGCAGATACCAACAAGATCCAGGAATGGATCATTGGACTGCAGTCAAAGCAATCCTAAAGTACTTACGAAGAACTAAAGGATTAATACTAGTGTATGGAGGACAAGAACAGTTCATTGTACAAGGTTACGCTGATGCTGCTTTCCAAACAGATCAAGATGGCATGAAGTCACAATCAGGCTACGTGTTTAGTCTGAATGGCGGTGCGATAAGTTGGAAAAGCTCGAAGCAAGATACCACAACCGACTCTACAACAGAATCTGAGTACATTACTGCATCAGATGCTGCAAAGGAAGCATTTTGGTTGAGGAAGTTCGTGTCAGACATCGGGTGATACAGAGTATCCAAGATCCGATAGAACTTTTTTTGTGACAATAACGAGGCCATCGCACAAGCTAAGGAGCCTCGGTCACACCAAAAGACCAAACATATACTCAGAAGATATCACCTCATTCGAGAGATCATCGATCGAGGAGATGTTAAAGTATGCAAAATAGGGTCAGACGATAATGTAGCAGATCCTCTCACAAAAGCTCTACCGCAGTCAAAGTTTGATAGACATGTAATAGAGCTTGGTCTTAAATAGTTTAGGACATAGCCCTTCAACGGGCAAGTGGGAGATTGTTGGTGTATGTGCCCTAATGAGGGCTATTTATGTAAATAAATTTTGAGGGTTATTTATGTAAATAAGACATATGTCGTTTGATTGATTATTTATCTGATGAGTTAATTTCATGAATGTAATATTCTTGTGCATATTTAATTTCATGAAAACAATTTGCCAAAAGAAACACTCCATGGACTGATAGATCATGAGTGATTCTTTTCGAGTATACTCGTACGTGGATCCTTAGACTATAAATCACTGCATGGTTTTAGGTGAATTATGGTGTTTTATTGACATACGCCTAATGGGACTGTAACAGGTTGCCAAGTACGGGTATGATTGGGTACACTATGAGACACGTTAAGATATGTAGGTGAAGTGATGGGACTACAAATCTCTCTTAAGTGAGAGATGATATCTGGGCCACTTGATAGTGAATTGAGAAGTGCATGGCCATGCCCGAGAATTGATAATTGGTTATCATTTGCTCGAATAGAATCAGTGTCACTGAGAGATCAAGTAAACTTTTAGCTTAATAAGGATGATGGTTCCATGCCTTATGCTAAACGGGATGTTGATGTAGAGGACCGTACATAGTATGCTTAGAAAGGTTGCGTTGAATCATCATTCGACCATCCATTCTAAATTGAGTAGTCATCATGTCTTGCTAGAGGCCACTGATGATTTATGGATTAATCTATGAGATTAATTTATCCATTGTCAATTTGGAATGGGCATACAGGATTGCACGTAAGTGAGTTCGAAGATTCTTGACGGTACTAGGTATAATTGTTATACTTAGAAGAAGAATAATATTAAATTAAATAGTTTAATTAAATATTATTAAGAAGTTTTGGGGTATTAATTAATACTTAATTAATTACTCAGGAAGAATTGAGATAGACTGACAAATCAAGGGACCTAGTTACAATTGAGGTTCTAGACCTATCAGTCTGATCCATGGGTAAATGGTTTGATCCATGGGTCAAGTAATCAGATTTCTTTCATAAAAGAGAATCTGTACGGGAAAATAGTTTTCTGAAAATCTTTCTTCTCTTTTCTCTCTAGAAAAATTCTCTCTCTTCCAAAACAAAATTTCTTTACAGGAATTTTATACTAGCACCGAAGAGCTCCAGTGCCTGATTGTGAAGGACACTTCCGGGAAGTGCCAGAGAAAGACGAAATGCAATCTTCCCAAAAGGATCCAGGTGCGAGCGCAACCGATTACGCGTCGAGGGTAAGACCCCAGTTCTTATAGCTTAGGATATTCCGCTGCGTTAATTTAGAATTAAATGCCTAAACACGATCCAACACCGCTCGAGTCTACGGATTAAGAGATAGAATACTAAGAACGATTTGTCTATTAAATCAGTACAATACAAATCATTCTACATGGTCAAGTTCAATACACCCCGGACATATCTATATGATTCAATTAGTTTAGATAAAACAATTATCCGAATCACATAATAACCTAAACCGACAGTTTGTCCAAAGTTGTCTCGGTTACGAACCTCATTTATATATTATGTCTTTTAACCAATGATGAGATCTACTGTGTCATACAAGACGCCTCATCATCTAACTACATAATATAAATGGACAAATAATGCACAACAAGATATAACTAAAACATAAATCGATATATTTACTGGGAAAATGTACAATACAAGCATAGCTTATGTATTCAACTCCAACAGGTACACTTCTTGTTCTCAGTAAATTAGATAAAGTTTTGATAGATCCAGGAGCCAGTCATTATTTTGTGTCGGCTAACTTCATACGAGATACAAATCTAACCGCGCAAAGGGTTCCATACATTTTGGAAATTAGCATCCCTAGTGCACCTACGCCTGTTCTGACTGATGTATTGTTTAGGGACTGTAGTGTGGAGATACGAGATAAAAAATTTGAATCAAATTCGGCGATAATGCCACTACATGAATTTGATGTTATCTTGGGTATGGATTGGTTAGCCAGATGGAATGCTCATATGGACTGTAAGATGAAAATAGTAAGTTTTAGAACGGAGAATGGACCTGGTCTTCAACTGCAACTCAAGGGAGCAATTGTGAGTACGGGGTTGATATCCGGGGCTAGGGTGCAAAAATTACTTTGGAAATGCTCTATAGGATACTTGGCTTACTTGATAAATAAGCCAGGAGATCAAATCCGGTTGGAAGAAATACCTATTGTTAGGGAATTTACGGATGTCTTTTCTTCGGATTTGACAAGATTCCTCCAGAACGAGAAGTGGAATTTTCCATCTCATTACTTCCTTGAACCGTGCCAATTTCTAAGACGCCATATAGGATAGCACCTGCTGAACTGAAGGAATTGAAGACGCAATTAGATGATCTGTTGAAGCAAGAGTTTATTAGGCCTAGTGTTTCTCCTTGGGGAGCTCCGATGTTGTTTGTGAAAAAGATGGATGGTACATTGCGATTATGTATTGATTATCGGAGCCTAAATAAAGTAACAGTAAAGTATCCATTCCCCTTAATTGATGAGTTGTTTGATCAGTTACATGGTGTCACGGTCTTCTCTAAGCTCGAATTGAGACAGGGATATTACCAGCTTCGGATTAGAGAAGAGGATATACCCAAGATTGCATTCAATGCTCATTATAGACACTATGAGTTTACGGTAATGGCTTTCGGATTGACCAATGCTCCGACTACGTTAATGGATTTGATGCATCGAGTTTTAAGGCTATACTTGGATCAATTTGTGGTAATTTTTATTGATGATATCTTGGTTTACTCCAATACTCAAGCGGAGCAAGAAAAGCACCTTCGAATAGTGTTACGGACCCATCAAGATCACAAACTTTACGCCAAGTTCAGTAAATGCGAATTTTGGTTAAGTCAGGTCACGTTATTTCTCAAGCAAGAATTGATGTTGACCCTTCAAAGGTTGAATTTGTTCTTAATTGGCAACAACCTAAGAATCCCACAGAAGTACGCAGTTTCTTAGATTTGGCAGGGAATTATCGGTGTTTTTTCCAGGATTTTTCAAAGATAGCTGCCCCATTGACCCAGTTGACTCGCAAACAAGCGAGGTTTGAATGGAGAGATAAAGCTGAATGGAGTTTCCAAGAATTGAAGAAAAGATTAACCACAGCCCCTGTTCTTGCTTTACAAGACGGGCAGGATAACTTTGTGGTATACGCTGATGTTTTGAAGGAAGGGTTAGGATGCGTATTAATTCAAGCTCGGAAGGTGACAGCATATGCATCCAGAAAGCTGAAGCCTCACGAGGTGAACTACCCTACTCACGATTTAGAGCTAGCTACAGTAGTTTTTGCTCTTAAGAAACAACGACATTATCTTTATGGTACTACGTTTAAAGTAAAGACCGATCACAAAAATTTGAAGTACCTCTTTACTCAGCAAGATTTGAACCTGAGGCAAAGGAGATGGATTGAATTTCTTAAAGATTATGATTGTGTCATTAACTATCATCCAGGTAAAGCTAATGTTATAGCCGACGCATTAAGTGGACAGGCGAAACTCGTAAGCTTGGTAATCAAGAAATGTGATGCTGGAAGAACTTACTCGATGGATACCGGTAGAGCAGGACAATAAATGGAGATTGGCTAATCTAAAAGCTCAACCCGCCATCATAACCCAGGTAAGGGAAGCTCAAATGCGAGATCATAAGATAGCCGCTCAGAAAGAGAGTGTCAAAAATGGTGAGTTGATAAACCACTCCATAGGGTCTAATGGATTACTTAGATTTCGACAGCAGATTTGTGTTACAGCGGAAGATCTTCTCAGGAAGCAGATTCTTAAGGAATCGCATAAGACACGGTTCGCAATGCATCCAGGAAGTAATAAGATGTATAAGGATCTGAAGCGACAATACTACTGGGAAGGCATGAAGAATGCCAAGTTTATTGCAACCTGTTTGACATGTCAACAGGTTAAGGCAGAACATCAACGACCTACAGGACTGTTACAACCATTAGCCATTTCGGAATGGAAATGGGAGCATATCACCATGGATTTTGTGGTTGGACTACCCAGTACGTTGCAGAAACACGATGCCATTATAGTGGATAGACTTACGAAATCGGCACACTTTATTCCTATAGGAGTTAAGTATCCACTTAAAAGACTTGCCAAGATCTATATTAATGAAATAATACGCGTTCATGGAGTTGTAGTGTCAATAGTGTCAGATCAGGATCCTCAATTTATTTATAGGATTTGGCGCCAGTTACAGGAAACCTTGGGTACATGATTAGACCTTAGTACCGCGGCTCATTCACATACGGATGGACAGTCGAAAAAAACCATCTAGACATTGGAAAATATGCTGCGAGCTTGTGTGATGGACTTTGGTGGTAACTGGGATCAACACATTACGTTGATAGAGTTTGCGTATAACAACAGCTACCATGCCTCTATCCAGATGGCCCCTTACGAAGCTTTATATGGACGACTTTGCCGATCTCCCTTGTATTAGGATGAGATGGGGGAACGCCAGTTGTTAGGTAAAGATTATCTTCCTTGGGTAGAGGATGCATACAAAAAGGTTAAAGATATATGCCAGCATCTGCAGATGGCTCAGAGTTGACAGAAGAGCTATGCCGATAACCGTAGAAAGGATTTGGAATTTGTCGTCAGAGACAAGGTCAGAAAGAATCATTCTCCATGGAAAAAAAAATGAAAACTGAGTCCAAGATATGTGGGACCATTTGAGATTGTTGAAAAAATAGGACCAGTTTTGTACCGATTGGCGTTACCACAGCAACTCAGTAAGATGCACGACGTATTTCATGTTTCGCTCTTGAAAAAGTACCACCCGGACCCAAGTCATGTGTTTCAATATGAAAAATTAGAGCTGGATGACAAATTGACTTACGAAGAGAAACTGGTCAAAATTCTAGATTACAAAGTAAAGAAGTTAGGTAATAAGGAAATCCCTTTGGTTAGAGTCCTTCGAAGAAGTCAAGAAATAGAGGAGCAGACATGGGAACTAGAAGAACAGATGTGTCAACAATTGTTAGGTTTAAATACTGAAGTTGTATTATACTATTTCCCAGTTAATGTATCGATTGAGTGTTTTAGTTTATATGTTGTGCATATGCGTCTATTTATATTATGTAATTAAATGATGAGGTGTCTGGTGTGAGGTAGTAGATTTCATCATTGGTTAAAAGACATAATATATAAATAAGGTTCGTAACCGAGACAGTTTGGACACACTGTCGATTTAGGTTATTATGTGATTTAGAAAATTAGTTTGTCTAAACTAATTGAATCATATAGATATGCCCGGGGCATATTAAATGATGAGTTCCAAGGAAGTAATGCTAAAGATGTCAAAAATGATGATGGCGAAGGCATGGCCGAACAACCCTCAACTCCAAATAATTCTGCACATATCATTCCACCAAATCCACTTGAAGGGATGACGGGCCCAATGACTCGTTTGAGAAAGAAGAGGATGCAAAAAGCCTTGAACATTTTGATTATTGAAGTCCATCCAAAAGAGGATCCAACGGCTACCTCAATTCAGCCCAAATATTACAACATCTTGCAAGCTTTGGATCTTGATCCAAATGGTTCTAAATAAGTGTTTTGGACTACTTTTCAAGTGAATAAATCAGCCCAATTGGTGCAGCCAATTTTCAGCCCAAAACCCGAAAGGGTGCAAGCCCAAATTTCAGCAAATTGGAGTTAATCCTTGAAGGTTCTTTAAGGTTCCAATTCAACACCATTTGCACGAAATTTTGAAGTCTTTTGGAGGCCAAAAACCTACATTTAAGTTGGTTAAAGATTCAGCAAAGTGGTTGGAAGTTTGAAGACTATAGAAAAGTTTAAATGTGGAAGTTTGAAGATCACATTTATTGGGCAGAATTATTGACGAATTTCAGCTGCATTTTGGGGATAAATTGAAGTTTTTTTTTTATTTAGAATATTAGAATTAAGTACAAGAGTCTTCTAGGTCAAAGAGCTTTTCTTGGTCAAAGAGAAGTGTTAATCCTAGTCTTGACTAGAAGATTTAGAATTGCTATTTTAATCCTTTTGTAATTTTCAACCTTGGTCCCTCTTGAAACTCTATAAATAGAGACCTTGGTTAACTATTAGAAGGCAAGATTTAATGTTATAAACTTTAAGAAATTTTCCTTTCTTTGCTAGTTTCTTAGTGAGCTAGTTTTAGTCTTGCAAGTATGCTTGCAAAACTTATTTGGCTTATCAACTAAAACTCTTCCTTTTAGTTGTGGCGCCTTCTACTCTTCTTTTCTAATTCATTTCATAATCCAAAGGTGTTAGGTTTATCCTAGTGTTGTTGGGTTTGAAAATTAGAGGGGTTGGGAATAGTAATTTCAAAACTACCATTTTATGATTCAAAGGTGATAGGTTTCATCCTATTGTTGTTGGGTCTATTTTGGTTTGGGTTGTTTTTGCTTAGAAGATTTCAAGACATCTTTCAATATAGTGTGATTCAAAGGTGTTGAGTTCATTAATACTCAATGTTGTTGAATCCACTTGAGTTTAGTTGTTTTGCTCAAAAGATCAATCGAGGACGATTCTACAATTCACGTGAATTCGTACCTTGGATTCACATCATTAAACTTGACCATTTATGATAAATTGTCTTATACTGATTTAATAGACTACTCAATCCTAGTATTCTATCTCTTAATCCCTAGACTTGAGCGGGCATGAAGATTAGACATAGTGTACTTTGATATGCCAAAAAGTGAAGTCATTTGTGGCCAATAGTCTCGGTAGGTTGGGTGCGCGTGTTTAGTTGCTTAGTGTGCTACTGCTTGTTGAAAGGAAACCATGTACCGGTGCGTCCGGGGTGATGGTGCTCCCGAGATAAGCTTGTTATGTTTATTATACTAAACCCTGCCGGTGGACTTATGTCCAGTATAGTAAATGTTGGAGTTGAATACATAAGCTATGCTTGTATTGTACTTTTTCCCAGTTAATATATCGATTAATGTTTTAGTTATATTTTGTTGTGCATTATTTGTCCATTTATATTATGTAGTTAGATGATGAGGTGTCTTGTGTGACACAGTAGATCTTATCATTGGTTAAAAGACATAATATATAAATGAGATTCGTAACCGACAGTTATGTGATTCGGATAATTGGTTTGTCTAAACTAATTGAATCATATAGATATGCTCAGGGCATATTGAACTTGACCAATTAGAATGATTCGTCTTGTACTGATTTAATAGACAAATCGTTCTTGGTATTCTATCTCTTAATCCCTAGACTTGAGCGGGCATGAGGATTAGAAATAGTGTGCTTTGATCTGCCAATGGTTGAGGTCAATTGTGGCTAATAGTCTCGGTGGGTTGGGTGCGCGTGTTTAGTTACTTGGTGTGCTGCTGCTTGTCGAAAGGAAACCATGTACCGGTGCGTCCGGGGTGATGGTGCTCCCGAGATGAGCTCATTATGTTTATTATACTAAACCCAGCTGGTGGACTTATGTCCGGTATAGTAAAAAGTTTGAGTGGTACTAGTCTCGGAATTCTAGAAGTTAATTAATTAATTAATCAGTAAATTAATAAATTAACGAGCACTATATCTTTGATGTGGGGAGATTAAGAATAAGATAATTAAGTTGTTCCGGAAGCAATTCTGGTGTAGGATTGTAGTGCCAAACTTAATCCGTTGGTGGTACGATTAATTTTGTAATGGGTTAATTGAATAGGTAGAATTAATTAATTGATTAATTATTCCTAAGGGTTAAGTTTCAATTAGAATAGGAAATCCTAGAGATTAGGAAATATAATTGGATTTGGTTTATCCTATTAGATTGGTTACCTAATTGGATTTGGAAACTAATTAATTACCTAAACCCATTAGGAATACCAATCCTAAACCAACTTGGGGTCTCTCTTTAACTCTATATATAGACAAGGGATTAACTATTACACAATATACAATTCATCAGTTTTCAAGACAAGAAAACTAGAGAGATAAAATCCTAGAGAGAGAAATTAAATTTCTTTTCTCAAAGTCGGATTTTACAAGCTCTGTGTGGCAGCCTTCCCTCCGAGAAACCCGTTGTGATGACTCGCGGGCTGCGACAGTGCTGGAATTTTTTGGCGAGTGGATTGTGGTGATTAGCTTATCAATTGCTCGCTAGATCGTTGCCCACACAATGTGCGATCAAAGTCTTGAGGTATACAAGAGAATCACCTGAGTATACGCTTCAATAGGTAATTCTTATGATTACGCTTTTAATTAAGAATTTATTTGTTGCGTGATAAATCGAATAAGTACATACCAAAATCCTGCGCAATGTTATTTCAAGCAAGGGTTGGAATAGCGATTGTGCTAGCGTCTAAGCCTGGCCAGAGATTCTGATTCTGGAATGCATAGCACGAAAGTGAGTTTCTGGCTAGGCCCAGGCAGATAATCTTTCAATTTGGTATCAGAGCCTGGTTTTGGGTTTTGTACTTGTTCGATTTATTACATGGTTTTATTTGCAGGTAGTTAAGAAATCCCGACTATTATGGTTACGTTTGTATGGGTTTTAATTAAGACATGTCAGGATTTGATTTTATTACCAATGTTTGTAATAGTATAACCATGTGTTGGAAGCCGTGTAGGATTAGATCAAATCTGTAGTAGGATTTTTTTATGTAATTTTTTATTTTTTTAATTTTCCTAGAAAGTCTTGTAGTATGAGAATAATTTTTTGTAATCGAAGGCATTATGTTGGGCAACTTGAATTCATGGGTTTTTGGGTTATCATTAATTCGTAGAAACCCAGAAAAAACAGAACGAATTGCAAGAAGACTAAATAGCATAGAAGAAGCGCAGGAAGGATTGGTGGCAGCAGGCGGCGCCGGAGACGACTCGCTGGCAGGAGCCGCCGTCGGCAACCACCGGAGATGGCAGCACTGCTGCCGTGTGGTGCAGCAGATTTGTTGCGGTCTGTGTGGCCTGTTTGGCTCACGTTTTGGCCCGTTTTTCCTCCAAATTTCCTTTTTTGAAGATCAAGACTCTATTCATCGAGTTGCGTGGCGGGACACGAGATCAAGGCAGAAGATGGAAACAATTAAAACCATAATAGTCGAGAAATTTAATTTTCGCCTTTGTTTCCCGTATTTATTATTTTAATTTTTTTGTGCTTTAATTTTTGTGATGTATTTTAGATGCATGATTTGAAAACATGATGGTTTTATGTTTGCGTATAACTTAGAGTTAGTTTATTGCATGTTAAAACCAGAAAAACCCTCAATTTGGAAATCTAAGTGGAAGCGGGTTGGTTTAATATCCCCACAGCAACCATTACGAATTCATATGCGATGTGGGTGGACTTGCGCATTGGCATTAAGGCCTCCTCCATTCGGATAAGTCCAACCACAAAATCGCTAGATTATGAATTACTGAGTAAGATGACTAGAGTAAGTTTAACTAGGAGAAATGAGATACCCTCTCCATCTGAGGTGCACTATCATGAGGTAACAAACTCAGAAGTCACGTAATGGCACACACTTAGTTTATTATCTATAGTATTCCTCCCATCGAGGTTACGCTCCTTATTTGTACGGCTGAAAGCACCAACTATTAGCTACATTGATCAATAGATCATTTGGTCAGATAGTGTAAATAATGAACATGGTTCTTCTCAAACGAATGTGGGTTAGCATAAACATCCACACTATCGTGGCTTGCAGGAATCCCGGTGAATGAGATGTTGGTGGATTAAAATTATTGTTTTAAGGGAAGTCAATAATTGTTAGAATTTCCTTGTTTTCGAAATTCTAGGTTAAACACTGAAACATTGTCTATTTATTTAATTCACAGTATTCGATATGGCATTCAATCCCTTAGTTACTATATTTAAAAACAGCAAACTAACTAGTCCAAACTATGTCGATTGGAGTAGTAATTTGGACATTGTCCTGACGGCAGAGAGCACTCCTGTGAGAGATCATGTCAGTGACATGATTAGTAACATCAATGAGGTTGAGGTAGTGGGACGCAAAATCGATGGTGAAACCAAAGTCGATATTGTCCTCCAGAGCTTGCCTCAAAGCTATGAGTAGATTCGGTTGAACTACAACATAAGTAAGATGTTGTGTACTTCATCTGAGCTCTTGGCAGAATTGGTGGCGGCTAAAAGTCTTCTTCAAGAATTGCGCCTAAGCCTTGCTAGAAAGAAGAAGAGAGAGCTCGAGGGAATAGCTCAAAAGGCGCAAATTGCGCCTAAGCCTTGCAAAGAAGAAGTCGAAAGACAAGTGCTTCAAGTGCAATAAGATGGGACATTGGAAATCAAATTGTCTAAACCATAAAGGTACGATAGTTTCTACCCTAATTATTGAGACATGTTTAGCGGCAATTCCCACAGATATTTGGTGTGTGGATTCAGGAGCCACTGACCATGTTTGTAATTCTTTGCAAGGGTTCCAAGTAACCCGGAAGCTTAGAGAGGGCGAGCTGGACATCTACTTGGGCGACACTACAAGAGTGTCAGTAGAAGCAGTGGGAGTAGTCACTCTGAATTTCGAAAATTCTAGATTAGAGTTAGTTAATTGTCTTTATGTACCGAGTTTTAGAAAGAACCTTCGGTTTCTAAACTCGGTTATAAGTTTATTTTTTCTGATGATTCTGTTGTTATTAGAAGAAATTGCAAACTTATTTGTTCTGGTTCATTGATAGATAATTTGTTTGTAGTTAATTCTAACTCCCCTGTTATGCAAAACATAGAAACAAACGTTGTATTGTGTTTAGGCATTTAATTCTAAATTAAATGGCGGAATTCCTAAACACTAAAGGATTCGGGTCTTACCCTCGAATCCTTTGGGAAGATTGCGTTCACCACCAAAGAACAATTCAAGCGAATTGCCTCTACGTTCTTGCACTGGAGTTCTCTCAGAACCGGTGCTAGCCCCAAATATTGCCTGTTTTAAGAGAAAACGTTTTTCTCTGGGAAGAATATTTTGGAAGAACGTCTGTCCCTCGAGTCACAGAGAGTCAGTCTTTTTAAAAATCCTTCAAACGTGTTTTTAAAAACAAATTTTCTAAAAACTCTCAACTGACAGATACTTCTCTGATTTGAGAAGTATTTGTTAAATAAATAATTAATCATAATTAATTATTTACTGTTGGGTTTAACCAACACCATGGATCAACCCATTGATCCATGGATCAGGCTGATGGGTCAAGAACCTTAATTCACAATTAGGTCCCTTGATTTATCAGCTCAACTCAATTCTTCCCAGGTAATTAATTAACTTTTAATTAATACCATAAAACTCTTCAATAATATTTAATTAAACCATTTAATTAAATATTATCTATTTAAGTATAACTCTTATACTTAGAACAGGCAATTTAATTAATTCTGAATCATCGAACTCACTTATGTGCGATCCTGTAGGCCCATTCCAAATTGACAATGAATAAATTAATCTCATTAATTAATCCATAAATCATTAGTGGTCTCTAGCAAGACATAATGACTACACAATTCAGAACGGAGGGTCGAATGGTGATTCAACACAACCTTCCGAGTATACTACGTAATGTCCTCTACACTGATATCCAGTTTAGCATAAGGCATGGAACCAACCAACCTTATATAGCTAAACATTTTACTTGATCTCTTAGTGACACTGAACTTAATCAAGCAAATGATAACCCTTATCATTTCTTGGGCACGGCCATGCACTTCTCAGTTCACTATCAAGCGGCCAAGATATCATCTCTCATTTAAGAGAGACTTGTAGTCCCATCACTTCACCTACATATACCTTAGCGTGACTCATAGTGTACCCAATCATACCCGTACTTGGTAACCTGTTACGGTCCCGTTAGGCATATGTCAAAGCACACTCTAATTCACCTAAGACTATGCAGTGATTTCTGGTCTAAGGATCCTCGTACGAGTACTACTCAAAAGAATCACTCATGATCTAATAGTCCATGGAGTGTTTCTTTTGGCGGATCGTTTTCATGAAATTCAATATGCACAAGAATATAATTTCATGAAATTAACTCATCAGATAAATAATCAATCAAACGACAAATGTCTTATTTACATAAATAACCCTCAAAGTTTATTTACATAAATAGCCCTCAAAAGGGCACACACACCAACAACAAATAGCTCTTTGTCTAACATTAATAAGAGAAATAAACCTTCTAAGTTGAATCAAACCTATCTTTGGCATCTCAGGCTAGGTCATATAAACCTTAGTAGGATTCAGATGTTGGTCAATGATGGACCTTTAGGTTCATTAGAGATTGACAGTTATTCAACCTGCGAATCTTGTTTGGAAGGTAAGATGACCAAGAGACCTTTTAAAGCAAAAGGTTATAGAGCCAAAGAAGTACTAGAGTTGATTCATTCTGACTTGTGAAGACCAATTTTAGTCCAAGCACGAGATGGGTTCGAGTATTTCGTGACGTTCATGGATGACAACTCAAGGTACAGGTACATTTACCTAATGCGTCACAAGTCTGAGTGCTTTGGCAAGTTCAAAGAGTGTCGGGCAGATGTGGAGAAGCATCATGGTAAGAGCATCAAGATACTGCGATCAGATGGTGGTGGGGAGTACCTATCCCATCAATTTTGAGAATACCTCAGTGAGGTCGGAATTCAGTCTCAGGTGTCTGCACCTGGCAAGCCACAGTAGAATGGTGTAGCAGAAAAAAGGAATCGAACTCTCATGGAAATGGTTAGGTCGATGATGAGCTATAGTGATTTGCCGAGTTTGTTCTGGGAATATGCCTTAGAAACAACGATGTATGTTCTTAATCTTGTACCATCTAAAATTGTGCCTTCAACCCCAGTAGAGTTGTGGAACTGACGAAAACTTTAGTCTAAGACATCTCAGAATTTGCCCAGCACGTGTGCTTAAGGCAGATACGGCTAAGTTAGATGCAAGAACAGAATTAATACTGTTTGTAAGATATCCTAGGGGAACGAAAGGTGGTATGTTTTATAGTCCTTAAGATCAGAAGGTGGTGGTTAGTACCAACGC
The DNA here is from genome assembly GCA_030378225.1 of Knoxia roxburghii. Taxonomy (NCBI): domain Eukaryota; kingdom Viridiplantae; phylum Streptophyta; class Magnoliopsida; order Gentianales; family Rubiaceae; genus Knoxia; species Knoxia roxburghii. Next base: position 32,554,993 of record CM059415.1, on the reverse strand, counting down.
TAGATTTTTATAGGAAGACTATATCCTAGATCACAAGGCCAAGAGTAAGATAGTACTAGAAGAGCTTAAGGATACAAACTAATAATCCTGATGCACCAGCACAAGTAGATACACCACACACTGCACAAGATATCACAGATAATGCAACTACGCAGGTGGTACCTCGTCGTAGTGGGAGGGTTGTGAGACAACCGACAAGTTCATTGGCGTGGGAGAGGCCTCATACCTAGTCCCAGGTGCGCCTGAGCCTGACCCAGTAAACTACAATGAGGCTCTCCGAGATAAAGATGCAGAATCTTAGCGTAAGGCAATGATATCCGAGATGGGGTCAATGGACCACAATCAAGTCTGGGAACTTGTGGACCTGCCTGATGGGTTTAAGCTCATTAGATGTAAATGGGTCTATAAACGTAAGAGAGGATCTGACGGAAAGGTGGAAACCTTTAAAGCTAGGCTGGTGGCGAAGGGTATACTCAGAAAGAGGGAATCGATTATGAGGAAACCTTCTCCCCAGTGGCCATGCTTAAGTCAATCCGGATTCTCTTGGCCATAGCTGCTCATTTAGATTATCATATATGGCAGATGGATGTCAAGACAGCTTTCCTTAATGGAAGTCTTGAGGAAACCATCTTCATGCAGCAACCAAATGGATTCATTGAAAAAGGCATAAGGTTTGCAGGCTCAAGAAGTCCATTTACGGACTTAAGCAGGCATCCAGATCTTAGAACATCCAATTTGATGAGGTTATCCAGTCATACGGATTTACTCGGTGTCCGGATGAACAATGTGTGTACCGCAGATGTAATGGAAACTCAATGGTGTTTCTTGTGCTTTACGTATATGACATTCTATTGGTTGGCAACAACAAGAAAGTGTTATCAGACGTAAAAGCATGGCTTTCCAAGCAGTTTGTTATGAAGGACTTAGGGGAAGTGGGACATATCCTTGGGATCAAGATAATTCGAGATCGTATGAAATGTTCGTTAACGCTCTCCCAAGCTTTATACATAGATACGATTTTGGCCCTTTTAACATGCAGAACTCCAAGAAAGGTTTTCTACCTTTCAGACACTGAGAGCATCTGTCTAAGGAATAGTCTCCCAAGATTGTTCAGGAGATAGAGGCCATGAAGACAGTTCCTTATGCTTCTGCAGTAGGAAGTCTCATGTATGCCATGTTGTGTACGAGGCCTGATATCTGTTATGTCGTTGGCATTGTAAGAAGATATCAGATTAACCCCGAAAAAGCTCATTGGGAAGCAGTAAAATGCATTCTTAAGTATTTGCATAGAATGAGAGACCAAGTGTTGGTCTATCAGGCGCCAGAGCTGGTATACCTCGAGGTTACACAGATTAAGATTTTCAAGACGACAGGGACAAGAGCAAGTCTACCTCAGGGTATGTGTTTACTCTGGGAGGTTGAGCCATAGTTTGGCGGAGTGTCAAGCAGAAATGCGTGGCGGACTCTACCATGGAGGCTGAATACGTTGCCGCATCAAAGGCAGCGAAGGAAGCAATGTGGCTCAAGAACTTCCTAGTGGACTTAGAAGTGATTCGTGGTTTGCAGAAGTCTATCACAGTGGATGAGATTAGGAAACCCTGAACTTCCTAGTGGATGAGATTTAGGAAATCTAATTGGATTTGCTTTATCCTATTATATTGGTTACCTAATTGGATTTGGAAACTAAATTAATTACCTAAACCCATTAGGAAGACCAATTCTAAACCAACTTGGGGGGTCTCTCTTGTAACTTTATATATAGACAATGGATTAGCTATTACACAATATACAATTCTTAAGTTTTCATGACAAGAAAACTAGAGAGAGAAAGTTTAGTGGGAGAAAATGTTTTTTCTCCCTCTTGAATAATTTTCGACCGGTTATTTGTCCCGGGCGACGACCGGTGGTGTAATTTCGGTAGGTGGCGGTGGCAGGAGAAATCCAACTGCGGTAGCTGTTCAATTCAGGCGGCATCAAGCTGCAGAATTTTTCCGGCGAGTCTTTTTGTGTAGATTGCTAATCAATTGCCCGTTAGATCGTTGCCTACACAACGTGCGATGAAAGTCTTGAGTCATACAAGTGATCACCTGAGTAACACGCTTCAATAGGTACTTTCTATGTTTCCGCTTTAATTAGAAATTATTGTTGCGTGATAAATCGAATAAGTACATACCAAGATCCTGCGCAATGTTATTTCAAGCAAGGGATGGAATAGCGATTGTGCTAGAGTCTAGGCCTTGTCAAAGATTCCGATTCTGGAATGCATAGCACGAAAGTGAATTTTTTACCGGGCCCAGGCAGATAATCTTTCAGCTTGGAGTTGAGCCTAGGGCTAATCTTTCTTGCCACATAGGTGTGAGGATTGTACCTAAAGCCGATCACTGGTTCCCGATATCCTTAATACTTGTTATGTGTTTGCCCTTATTTGTTACATGATTGACTGGTTACATGATTTTACCTTTTGTAAATATATTTTATAGAGTTTTTGGGAAGGCTCGCTGGGCTTGCACGGTGCATGCTCACCTCGTTATCCCTTTTCCCTTACCCTTAGGTCCAGACGTTCAGCAAGGAGATTGAGACACTGAGGAGCGGAGTGACCGGATAGAAGAACTTAGAGGTTACAAGGAAAAGTGAAATATATGTTCTCTGTGTGTTATGCGTGTGTTATCCTTTGTACATAAGACCCATGTGGCCTTGAAAACCTTCGATGCACCACTATTTTGGCTTGGCTGATATATCAAATACTTTGGCTATCTTAGAAGATCCTACTCCCAGGATCTTTTCGCGTGTTATTCGCATATGATTTACTTTCATCACTTCTCTTCAGGATTATTCCATTTTATTTCCTTTATTTACTTTATACACGAGCCTATTTGTTCGACACGTGTCCTGGCGTGAGCCAAGGGGACACAGGTTTTGCCATTGTCAGCTAACCTGACAGGGGCACAGCACTATGGGCGTCACAGCCACCAAGGTTTCTTAATCTCTTCCAAATGCCTAACAAGGACTATTTATAGGAGCTTCAAGTGATACCTAGTGGGCTTTTGAGTTGGGCCTTAATATTGGACTTTCGTTGACTCTCTTAGTCTTCCCTAGACTAATCAACTCCAATCGAACCTTTCGAATTAATTTCTTAAACTACTTCATTAATTAAAATTAATCGAGCCCTTAGGATTATTTCATATAACCCACTTTGTCAATTAAATATTAATTAAATCTTTAGGATTAATTTATTCACTTTGTTGATTAGTCCAACACATAATTAGTAGTACCACTAACAGACCAATTATGGAACTACTGCTCAAAAACAAATTTACTTCGCTCTCACTTTATTATTCTTCTATCTCCTCACATCAAAGATCTAGTGCTCGTTGATTCATAAATTTACTGACAAATTAATTCATCTACTTTTTGGTATTACCACTCGACTTTCTTATTAAACCGGACATAAAGTCCACCGGTCGGGTTTAGTATAATAAACCTTACGAGCTCATCTCGGGAGCACCATCAATCCGGCGAACCGGTACATGGACTCCTTCGACTAGCAACGACACACAAAGAAGTCAAACACCTCATACCCAGCTTACCGAGATTTAGGCCTCAATTGACCGCACCCTTTGGCAAATCAAAGCATACGATATCTAACTCTCATGCTCGCTCTAGTATAGGGATTAAGAGATTAGAATATTAGGTTTGAATTAACTACGCTGATCAGTACAAGTTAATTCAATCCCTAACAGGTCGTGCTCAATATGCTCCGGGCATATCCGTATGATCTAATTAGTCTAGAAAAACTAATTATCCAAATCACACGATAACCTAAACCGATAGTATGTTCAAACTATCTCAGTTACGAGCATCTATTTATATATCATTACTTTAACCAATAACGAGATATAATGTGTTTTAATACACTTCGTTATCTAGATATATGATATAAATGAACAATTTAATACTGAAACATAATCGATATGTAAACTGTGGATATTAGTTTTTGATACAAGCAATAGCTTTTTAGTATTCAAAACTAACACATAGTTCTAGCCATTTCTTGAAATGTCCTATTTTTTCTTTCAACTACTCCATTTTTTTGAGGTGACTTAGTTACCGAATAATTTTGAATAATTCCAAATTCATCACAAAAATCATTAAAACTTTCATTTAAAAATTCCGTACCATCATCACTCCTTAGTTTTACAATTTTCAAATTAAGTTCATTTTGAACTTTCTTAACTAATTTTTGAAATTCATTGAAAGCCTCACTTTCGTTTGCAAGAAATAACACCCAAGTAAATCTTGAAAAAACATCAACTAAAACATAGGTATATCTTTTACCACCCATACTAATTTGTTGGGTAGGACCAAACAAGTCCATGTGAATAAGTTCAAGAGCTTTAGAAGTTCAAACACAATTTTTAGTTATAAAAGATGATTTAATATGTTTTCCATATTAGCATGCATCACATATTCTATCTTTCACATATTTGGTTTTAGGCAACCCTTCTACCAATTTTTTTTTTATGAAAGTTCATTTAAATTATCCATACTAATATGAGCAAGTCTTCTATGCCACAACCATGTATTATCAACTAATGCATTCAAGCAATGATCACTTTGATCCATCAAATCTTCAATATTTAACAAATAAATTTTATTTCTACTACTGGTACAAATAATATTATCATTAGTAGGATCAATAATATAACATGCATTTTTTTCTAAAATTCACTCCTAAATTTTTATCACAAATTTGACTTATGCTAATCAAATTGAATTTCAAATTATCAATCAAGAGCACATTTTCAATTATATCACTATGTTTAGAAGAAATGTTACCTATACCAATAATTTTGCCTTTTGCATCATCACCAAAAGTCACATTTCCCTTCACACAAATTTTGATTCCCTTTAGTAGATGTTTATCTCCGGTCATGTGCCTTGAGCATCCACTATCCAAGTACCATTTCGTTTCTTTCAAACTTTTTCTTTTCTACAAAAGATAAATAAACTCATTGGTCCCCAACTTTAATTGGGTCCTTGTAGGTTAGGGGATTTTTTAATTCTTCTTTCTTTTATGCCATTTTATACATCAATTCTAGTAAAACATCTAGGAGAGACATGGCCAAAAACCCCACAATAGTTACAAGTTAAATGAAAGTTCGAAGAACTAGGGATTTTGTAATTAGCATATTTCATATAATAATTATTTCTTGTTCTTTCATGCATTCTAGATGAATTAAAAGGTATAAATGAACTAACATTATTTTCCTGCATAAATGAAAAATGAGGCGGGGTATAACATTCATAAGATGGAGTAGAAACATTTAAAACATAATTTTCATTATATTTTCAAGCATGAAAATTTGGTGTTTTGCTTGTGGATGCTTGTGTATTTGAATGTGAATATCCTAATCCACTTTTATCCTCACAAACTTTTTGTTGACCCAATAATTTTTCTAAATTATCTCTCCCTTGGGTAAATTTTGCAAGACTATTACTTAAATCTTCAATTATACACATAAGTTCTTTATGTTCTAATTTCACCCTTTCATTGAAAGATAATTTTTCTTCAATCAAATTTTTGTTCTCATTCTTAAGTTCAATAATTTCATTATCTTTCATTTTTAAATTTTCAACATGCAAACTATTTTCCTTTTCTAGAGTATCTACTTTTGATTTCAAACATACATTCCTCTTAGCATTTTCTAAGTGAGATACAAGACTATCCACATATTTTACAAACATTTTATCATCAAGATCAAGTAGAGAACATGCTTCGATTTCATTTTCATCATCACTTAAAAGAGTAGAATTTGTTACCTCAAGATGAGCCATAAAAGCCATTTGAGCTTCTTCTTCTCCATTAGAATCTTCATCATCGGAGTTGGCTTGATCCCAATTTTTGGCAACAAGTATTTTACCTTTCTTTTTATTAAAGATCTCCTTCTTCTTTTTTGGACAATCTACAAGAAAATAACGCAGTTGTTGACAACCATAACATTTAGGTGGTTCACCCTTAGACTTTCTCCTAAAATTTCCTTTCTTGAGAATTTTTCTAAAGTGTCAGTGAGCAAATTCGATTCTTCTTCTCCTATTTCATCATCACTATCATCATCTAAGTCAATTTCATTTTTATTCGCCTTAAGTGCAATTGATTTAATATTTTTAATATTCTCATCTCCTTTATTTCTCATATCATGAACTTTTAACATAGACATTAATGCATCCAAAGAGAGAGTGTTAAGATCTCTAGATGTTTCTATTGCTATTACTTTAGTTTCATAATCTTTCTTTAATCCACTTAATATTTTTCTATTAATTTCACTTTGGGGATACACTTTCCCTAAATCTGAAAGATTATCTGCCCGGGCCTAGCCAGAAACTCACTTTCGTGCTACGCATTCCAGAATCGAAATCTCTGGCCAGGCCTAGACGCTAGCACAATCGCTATTCCAACCCTTGCTTGAAATAACATTGCGCAGGATCTTGGTATGTACTTATTCGATTTATCACGCAACAAATAAATTCTTAATTAAAAGCGAAAACATAAGAATTACCTATCAGAGCATTCACTCAAGTGATTCTCTTGTATGCCTCAAGACTTTGTCCGTATGTTGTATGGGCAACAATCCAACGAACAATTGATAAGCTAATCACCACAATCCACCTGCCAGAAAAATTCCAGCACCACCGCACCTGGTACGTACAATCCACGTGCCGCCTGAAGAGAGAGAAAGCTTCACACGCTGCTACCAAAATTTGGAAAAATCAGCCAGCTAAGAAGCTTGGGAAATCTGATTTTTAGAGAGAGAATTTTTCTCTCTCTAGGATTTTCTCTCTCTTATTTTCTTGTCTTGAAAACTTGTGAATTGTATATTGTGTAATAGCTAATCCCTTGTCTACATATAGAGTTACAAGAGAGACCCCAAGTTGGTTTATGATTGGTCTTCCTAATGGGTTTAGGTAATTAATTAGTTTCCAAATCCAATTAGGTAACCAATCTAATAGGATAAACCAAATCCAATTAGATTTCCCAATCTCTAGGATTTCATAATTCTAATTGAAACTTAAAACTTAATTAATTAATTCTACTTTGTTAATTACTTAATTAACCCTTAGGAATAATTAATTAAATAATTAATTCTACTTATTCAATCAACCTATTACAAAATTAATCGTACCACTAACGGATTAATTTTGGCACTACCATCCTACACCAGAATTGCTTCCGGAACAACTTAATTAATTTATTCATAATCTCCCCACATCAAAGATTTAGTGCTCGTTAATTTATTAATTTACTGATAAATTATTTAATTAACTTCTTTAATTTTGAGACTAGTACCAAATCTACCTTTTTACAATACTGGACATAAGTCCACCGGCCGGGTTTAGTATAATGAACATTACGAGCTCATCTCGGGAGCACCATCACCCCGGACGCATCGATACATAGGTTTCCTTTCGACAAGCAGCAGCACACCAAGTAACTAAACACGCGCACCCAACCCACCGAGACTATTGGCCACATATTACCTCACCCATTGGCAGATCAAAGTACACCATGTCTAATCCTCATGCCCGCTCGAGTCTAGGGATTAAGAGATAGAATACTAAGAACGATTTGTCTATTAAATCAGTACAAGACAAATCATTGTAAATGGTCAAATTCAATACGCCACGGGCATATCTATATGATTCAATCAGTTTAGACAAACTAATTATCCGAATCATATAATAATCTAAACCGACAGTTTGTCCAAAGCTGTCGGTTATGAACCTTATTTATATATTATGTCTTTTAACCAATGATGAGATCCACTGTGTCACACAAGACACCTCATCATCTAACTACATAATATAAATGAACAAATAATGCACAACAAAAATATAACCAAAACATAAATCGATATATTAACTAGAAAAATGTACAATACAAGCATAGCTTATGTATTCAACTCCAACAAAATCTTCCAACTCTTTAATTAGAATATTGAACCTAAGAGACATGTCATCAATAAACTCATTCCTAGTCATTTTAAAAGACTCATATTGTGACACTAAAATTGATTTCCTTTCTTCGTTTATGCTTATAGACTTAATGAAATTCTTGTAATTTTACTAGGGCTGGCAAAATTGACCCGCTATAAACGGGTTGGGTCAACTCAACCCGCGAAAAAATTGAGTTGGGTTGACTCAACCCGTTTATTAAACGGGTTAAGAATAAAAACTCAACCCAACCTTGTTAATAAACAGGTCAACCCAACCCAACCCGTCTAACCCATTTAATTAAACAGGTCACCCACAACCCGCCAACCCTTCGACCCGCCCTAATATATTTTAATTATTTATTTGAAAATATATCGTTCGTTCGTTGCTAATAATAGAAACAAAACACATATATAAACAACTGATTAGTATAATAAACTTGTCTATATAATATACATATGCTTGCTCATGAATTCACTCACATATGCATATATTATATATATGTGTGTGCTTGATATCAAAATGAAACTTATACTGAGCACTTTCATATGCTTGAGCTTTTACTGAAGCAGCCAAAGACTCTGCCTCAAGTTTTGAAATTTCATCTGGTAATTGAGCTGCCAAACTATAGTTTTCAGTTTCAATTGAAGCCTGCTGTTCTGCTCTGCCACGTCCAAAAACGTCTATATCCATGCATGTGAATTTAAACAGATTTTTTTCACAAAGACAGCCCACCACGTCTCAGAACAACTAGCACCACGTCCAGAAACGTCTACATCCATATATGTGAATTTAAGCTATGTTTTTTCACAAAGACAACCCATCACATCTCAGAACAACTAGCACCACGTCCAAAAACAACTAGCACCACGTCTAGAAATGTCTACATCCATTCATGTAAATTTAAACTGATTTTTTTCACAAAAACAGCCCGCCTCATCTCAGAACAACTAGCACCACGTCCAAAAACAACTAGCACCAAGTCCAGAAACGTCTACATCCATGCATGTGAATTTAAGCTATTTTTTTCACAAAGACAACCCACCACGTCTCAGAACAACTTGCACCACGTCAAAAATAACAAGCACCACGTCCAGAAACTTCTACATCCATGCATGTGAATTTAAACTATTGTTTTCACAAAGACATTCCATCACGTCTCAGAACAACTAGCACCACGTCAAAAACAACTAGCACCACATCCATAAACGTATACATCCATGCGTGTGAATTTAAACTGATTTTTTTAACAAAGACAGTCCACCACGTCTCAGAACAACTAGCACCAATTCAAAAACAACTAGCACCACGTCCAGAAATGTCTACATCTATGCGTTTGAATTTAAATTGATTTTTTTGAAAAAGACAGTCCACCACGTCTCAGAACAACCAGCACTACGTCAAAAACAACTAGCACCATGTCCAGAAACCTCTACATCCATTCATGTAAATTAAACTGATTTTGTTCACAAAAACAGCCCACTGCGTCTTAGAACAACTAGCACCACGTCCAAAAACAACTAGCACCACTCCCGAAAAGTCTATATCCATGCATAAAATTCATTTTCAATTTCTATATTTTATTTTTCGTCCTCAAGTTTCGGATTTCTAACATCCGAATTTAGTTAATTTAATTAATTAGCTTCATTAGTTTTTAATTAAAATGGATTTCCTCTTATTTTGGATTTCCTCTCATTAGGGTGCAGATGAGCAAATAGTAGACTGAGGTGACCGTTGGAAATGCACACTGGCGGAAGTCTCCGGGGAACGCCGCTGAAGGAGATGAAGCTACTATATCGTATCCAGTGCCTCCTAATTCTTCATCACCTTTTTTTAATAAAACATAATATTATAATAAGCAGAGAGTAATTTTGGGGCTATTCATGACGTCATAAAAGTACGGTTCAGTGAACTATGACGGAGTGAGAGTGAGAGTGAAAGTGAAAGAGGAATTGTACAAGGCAGGAACGGTTTATGGAGTGGTGGTGGTGGGAGTGGTGGCCGGAGGCTGATGGTGGCGGCGATATATACTAGGGCTAAGGGCTTGGTTTTGGAAGACGACAAACAGAGAGAATAAAAAAAAGAAAAGTGAGTGTGAGAGAGACAACTGCTGCTATGCTATTCTTATATATAAATATATTTTTTGACGGGTTAACCCGTGAACCCGTCGGGTTGACCTGACCCAACCAACCCGTTTGATAAACGGGTTGAAAATCTCAACCCAACCTGTTTTTTCCCGTGTTGGGTCGTAACAGGTTCACGGGTTGGGTCAGAAATTGCCACCCCCAGATTTTACTCATATCTCATGCACATCTTTAGCACCCTTAACTTTAGACGATTCTTGTAAGTCTAGTGCATTATACATGATATAAAGAGCCTTTGCATTGAAACTTAATTTTTTCTTATCAATTTCATCTAACTCATTTCTTGGTTTAGGCCTAGATGCACCTAAATTATCACTAGTCATGGCGATAAAAGGACCTTCATCTACAATTAAATCATAATCCATTTTAAAAAAAAAGTTTCCATTCTTTTCTTCCATTCACCAAAATTAACACCTTTAAATAGTGGAGGCCAAGTGGTCGAATTTCCTTCACAAAAAGGGATTCCAAGATTTTCCATTGGATGGATCTTTTAACTCTAGGAGGCGAATCCAAAATAACTTAACAGTCCTGCTCTGATACCAAATGAAAATCAACAAGACAACCTTGGGGAGATGAATTAGGTTGTTTAAAAAATTTACTTAAAAAGGATAAATCTTAAAGTTAATTTCTTTTTAAAATAAACAATGACTCTCTATGTGTATGAAACAAATAATAAATAAGTCTAAATTAAAATATGATGAAAACAAGAATAATAAGATTAGCCAATAATATAAAAGTATACAATAAAACAAGAAATTGTTAGTTCACAATATATAATAATCAAATTAAAGTAAAGGTCAAGTATGTGACTTGAAATTAACAAGTCTTGAAATTAAATAATTTAACATAAAGCTTAAGTATTGACTTGATAAGGACAAGTCTAGACTTGATTAAGGACAAGTCTAAGATAAAGTAAATACTTAATTAAAGAAAGCAAAACTGGAAATAAGGACAAATTTTAAATAAAATATTGAAATTAAAAATGTAAGACTTGAATTGAACAAGTCTAATGGTGATGTTTTATGATGCAAGAAATGTAGAAGAGAAAGTATGAATGCAAAATGCAATGCAATGAAAGAGAAGATTTTTAAAGTGGTCTACATCCACTCCTCAACTTCTAAAGTTGAGGCCCTTCCTATTTCTTTCTCAAATAAACAAAAATTCCTTAAGGTGGAATTCAAACGTTTACAAATCTCCCAATAACAACTTAATAACTCTACTAAGAGGTTCTTCACTACTCACACTCTAACTTGTTCTTGACTTGCAACCTCTTGCTTTCAAGAACAATAAAACCTTTTTGTGTGTGAAGTGTTTATGATTTACAAGTGACAAGGGTCTAGTCTAAGATTGACACTTTGAAAAACAACTAGAACACTTTGAAAAATAACTAAAACACTTTGAAAAATAACTAGAACTTGAAAGTAAAATTTGAAAATGAGCACTTGAAAACTTGAGACACAATACTAACAATGTCTTGATAGCTTGTGATTTCTTGAATGTCTTCACCCATGGTCTCTATTTATAGGCAAATTTGGGCTCCAATTCAAACATTTGAATTTTGGCTCCAAAGGTGATTTGACATAATCTGAATTTCCTTCAACTTTTTTGGCTTCTTACAGCTGCTTTTGACTTTTGTGTCATAAATTTATGTTGTAGATCTTTCTCTTATCTTTCCAAAGACATCAAGATCTGTTGATTTGGACTTTTGTAGATCAAGTTACATCTAATTTACTAAAAGGGACTTGCTATTTGTATCACAAATTTGCTATTTGTATCACAAAAAAAATAAAAATAATAATAAAAAGACCAAAATGCCCTTATGAACAAAATTTTTGATAAATTGACAGATTTTATGTCAAAAAAGGGGCAAAATTGCGTTTTTTTCTCTTCCAAAACGCAATGGAAAAACGTTTTGGACATACAAAATTTATCCAAAATTGCGTTTTCCTATGTTAAAAACGCTGAATGAGAGCTTTTTTGCTATAAAAAACGTCAAAATGGGAAGTTTCCACCATGGTTCGCTCGTTAAAATGATGTGTTTTTGACTATCAAAAACGCCAAAATGATGTGTTTTTGACTGTCAAAAACGCCAAAATGATGTGTTTTTGACTGTCAAAAACGCCAAAATGATGTGTTTTTGACTGTCAAAAACGCCAAAATGATGTGTTTTTTACTGTCAAAAACGCCAAAATGTTGTGTTTTTGACTGTCAAAAACGTCAAAATGTTGTGTTTTTGACTGTCAAAAACGCCAAAATGATGTGTTTTTGACTGTCAAAAACGCCAAAATGATGTGTTTTTGATTGTAAAAAACGCCAAAATGTTGTGTTTTTGACTGTCAAAAACGCCAAAATGTTGTGTTTTTGACTGTAAAAAACGTCAAAATGATGTGTTTTTGACTGTCAAAAACGTCAAAATGTTGTGTTTTTTACTGTCAAAAACGTCAAAATGATGTGTTTATGACTGTCAAAATGGGAAGTTTCCACCATGGTTCGCTCGTTAAAATGATGTGTTTTTGACTGTCATTTTATGTATCTGGACGTGGTGCTAGTGTTATTTGACGTGGTGCTAGTGTTATGGGACGTGGTAGACTGTCTTTGTGAAAAAAATCAGCTTAAATTCACAAGCATGGATGTAGACGTATCTGGACGTGGTGCTAGTGTTATTTGACGTGGTGCTAGTGTTATGGGACGTGGTAGACTGTCTTTGTGAAAAAAATCAGCTTAAATTCACAAACATGGATGTAGACGTATCTGGACGTGGTGCTAGTGTTATTTGACGTGGTGCTAGTGTTATGGGACGTGGTAGACTGTCTTTGTGAAAAAAATCAGCTTAAATTCACAAACATGGATGTAGACGTATCTGGACGTGGTGCTAGTGTTATGGGACGTGGTAGACTGTCTTTGTGAAAAAAATCAACTTAAATTCACAAACATGGATGTAGACGTATCTGGACGTGGTGCTAGTGTTATTTGACGTGGTGCTAGTGTTATGGGACGTGGTAGACTGTCTTTGTGAAAAAAATCAGCTTAAATTCACAAACATGGATGTAGACGTATCTGGACGTGGTGCTAGTGTTATTTGACGTGGTGCTAGTGCTATGGGACGTGGTAGACTGTCTTTGTGAAAAAAATCAGCTTAAATTCACAAACATGGATGTAGACGTATCTGGACGTGGTGCTAGTGTTATTTGACGTGGTGCTTGTGTTATGGGACGTGGTAGACTGTTTTTGTGAAAAAAATCAGCTTAAATTCACAAACATGGATGTAGACGTATCTGGACGTGGTGCTAGTGTTATTTGACGTGGTGCTAGTATTATGGGACGTGGTAAACTGTCTTTGTGAAAAAAATCAGCTTAAATTCACAAGCATGGATGTAGCTTAAATTGTAATTATATGTTTCATTAAATAAACAAACCTTCATAATTTATTTATTTGAAAAACTTAACAGGACTTATTTACCTGTCCTTAATGGAGATCCACCATCAAAACCTGTATGAATGCGGTGTGATCGACCTGTCGAGCGGCCGGATGAACCTGAACGGCACCTGCCACGTCGGCCATGTGTCGCTCTTTCTCGTGAACTCCACTCGCGCATAACTTCATATAACGAATGTTTTTTAAGTTAAGAATTTGTGTGGATTTGTTTTTTGGATAGTTGTTGTGTATAAGTGTTTCCTCCAATTCACATGAATGTATGTAAACGTTTTTGAACTTCTGTACATGTCAAAAACACATCATTTTTACGAGCGAACCATGGTGAAAACTTCCCATTTTGACGTTTTTGACAGTAAAAAATACATCATTTTTACGAGCGAACCGTGGTGGAAACTTCCCATTTTGACGTTTTTGACAGTCAAAAATACATCATTTTTACGAGCGAACCGTGGTGGAAACTTCCCATTTTGACAGTCAAAAATACATCATTTTTACGAGCGAACCGTGGTGGAAATACATCATTTTGACGTTTTTGACAGTCAAAAACACATCATTTTGGCGTTTTTGACAGTCAAAAACACAACATTTTGACGTTTTTGACAGTCAAAAACACAACATTTTGACGTTTTTGACAGTCAAAAACACATCATTTTGGCGTTTTTGACAGTCAAAAACACATCATTTTAACGAGCGAACCATGGTGGAAACTTCCCATTTTGACGTTTCATCCATGGTATAAACGCACCATTTTGGCGTTTTTTGTGAAGAAAAAACGTACTTTTGTTGCGTTTTGTGTAGCGAAAATCATTCAGTTTTGACGTTTTCAATCATCAAAAACGTCATTTTACTTAATTTTTACATGTAAAAAATGTTTTTTCATGCGTTTATGTGTGTGGTAAAAACGCATTTTTGGTGCGTTTTTGTCCAGTACTTAGTATTTTCTACAAATGTTCCATCATAAGGGCATTTTGGTCTTTGTATTATTATTTTTTTTTTTTTTGTGATACAAATAGCAATTTCATGATACAAATAGCAATTGTGGTATTGTAGTGACATAGTTTATTTTTTTATCTATTTTCACCAAAATTCCATTGGAATTTCACATTGATTATTATTAGAGACCATTTTTTAGATAATTGAAAGAGGTTTTCAAAACATCCAAAATCTTAATTTTTGACTGAGTGAAACGAAAGTTATTCTCATTTGAAAATGAAAGTATCAATCTAAATTTTTTGCACTTTTTACAAAAAATAATTTTAGATAATTTAAAAAATTATTAGTTTCACATATTTATTTTGTTATTATTAAAACAAGATTGAAGCACTTAAGTTTAACATTCCCTCGTCCAATCAATTTCTCATTCGTGTTATTCCCCCGTTTTTTATGTTATCGTCCTACATGGAATTGATAACCATCATGATAGCTCGAACAAAGTTCAAATCATTTCCAATAATCACTGGAAAGAATGAACAGCGGATTCAACCAAAGACTTTTCAGAAGGAAGAACCAAAAAGAGAATTTTTACTGTCAATTTGGACCCAGTTGCTCTGGGGCCCGGACCAAATTAATACAAAATTTGGGGGTGTGAACGGAAATATTTAGAATTTGAATTGTGTGAACCATTTTTAGGCCTCTCGAATTTCTGAAATCCGAGTCTCTTAATCAATTTGAGATTCGGATTTCATAAATTCAATTTATTAATCCAAAACTAATTCGGATTTTAGAAATCTGATTTCTGAAAAAAAAAATTGTAATTTAATTTGTTAATTTTAACGGCAGAAAGTATTAAAAAAATTGAGGGACAAATCGGATTTTAAAAATCTGAATCAGAATTAATTTCAGATTTTAAAATCCGTATTCGCTGAGTCCACCACATCTTGGCTGAGTCCACCAAGTCTCAGAACAACTAGCACCACGTCCAAAAATGTCTACATCCAGAACAACTAGCACCACGTTAAAAAATAACTAGCACCACGTCCAAAAATGTCTATATCCATACATGTGAATTTAAACAGATTTTTCACAAAAACAGCCCACCACGTCTCAGAACTAGAACCACGTCCAAAAACAACTACAACTACATATACATCCAAACATGTGACTTTTAGCTAAATTTTTTACAGAACATAGTCTACCACGGCTAGATACGTCCAAAACAACTAGAACCACGTCAAGAACAACTAGCACCACGTCCAAAAACATCTACATCCATTCATGTGAATTTAAACTGTTTCTTTTTTCACAAAGACAATTTACCACATCTCAAATCAACTAGAACCACGTCTCGAACAACTAGCACCACGTCCTAAAACGTCAACATCCAGACATGTGAATTTAAACTAATTTTTTCACAAAACATCTCACCTCGTCTCAGAACAACTAACACCAAGTAAAAAAACGTCTACATCCATGCATGTGAATTTAAACTGATTTTTTTTCACAAACAACTAGCACCACGTCCATAACAACTATCACCACGTCTCAAACAACTACCACCACGTCCAGAAAAGTCTACCACGTCTCGATACATCCCAAACAACTAGCCCCACGTCCAGCTTCATCCAAAATTTTTGATTTAGCTAATTTCGGATTTTCAAAATCCGAATTGAGTTTAACTATATAAACACAAACCCTAGCATTTTCTGCAGCATTGTTCTTCTCTTCTCCTTCAAACATTCTCTTTGTAGCGGCAAAACACTATTCACCTACAAAATTTGTATTCTGGCTGAATTATTCCGAAGATCTACGTCACGTTGTGATATCGTAATAAGGTAAGTCAAGATTTTAGTGTTTTATGGTTGATATTTCATCATGTAATTAGATTAATTGTAATAAGATTAGATGATATCTTGAGTAGTGGTGTATGTAGTTGATGAAATGTGGTTAGGAAATACACACATTAGTAGTATGGGACTAAGATTTGTGTAAGTTTTGTGGACTTTTTAATTATTAGTCATGCATTAGTAGTGTAATTACTCTAATTACGATTTTAATGTTATTAGATGATATTTTGTATAGTGGTGTACGTATTGGATGAAATGTGATTTGGAAATACATTTATTAGTAGTATATGACTAATATGTGGGTAAGTTTGTAGAATTTTTAAGTTGTAGTCAAGGGTAATATTCTAATTATTAAAGCGGAATCTTAGAAAAGTACCTTTGAAGCGTGCACTTGGTGATTCTCTTGTATGCCTAAAGACTATGACTTCACGTTATGTGGGCAACGAACTAGAAGTCAATTGATCAGCTACTCACCACAATCCACCTGCTAGAAAACTCTAGCCCCGCAGCACCTGGCACGTACTATAAACACACCGCCCGCAGAGAGAGAAAGCTACGCGCAGCTGGTATAGACCAAGGCCAAAATTTCAGCCACTAGAAACCCAAAAACCAGCTGCACACTTTCTTGAAAATTCGACTTGGAGAGAGAAACGTTTTCTCTCTCTAGAATTTTCTCTCTCTAGAAATCCTGTGGATTAATTGTGTTATTGTTGTTTTCTGAATGACTGATCCCTTGTCTATTTATAGAGTTACAAGAGAGACTCCAAGTTGGTTTAGGATTGGTCTTCCTACTGGGTTTCTGTTTTCCTTCAATCCTGTTTCTGAACTGATACAGATTCTGTTTCCTTCAATCCTGTTCCTGGACTGATACACTCCCAACTGTCACAGGGATTCACTTATCCCAATCCAGTTCCTGGGATGAATCACTCCCAACTGACACAGGGATTCACTTATCCCAAACCAGTTCCTGGGATGATTCACAACCAACTGACACAAGGATTAATTAATTTCTCAATTAATTAAATCTACCTTTGTCATTAACCCAGTACATAATTAATCGTACCACTAACGGATTAATTATGGCACTACCACCCTACACCAAAATTGCTTCCGGAACAACTTAATTAAATTATATTCATAATCTCCCCGCATCAAAGATATAGTGCTCGTTAATTCATTAATTTACTGATAAATTAATTCATCAACTTCTTTTATTCCGAGACTAGTACCACTCGACCTTTTTACTATACCGGACATAAGTCCACCGGCCGGGTTTAGTATAATAAACATTTCGAGCTCATCTCGGGAGCACCATCACCCCGGACGTACCGGTACATGGTTTCCTTTCGACAAGCAGCAGCACACCAAGTAACTAAACACGCGCACCCAAGCTACCGAGATTATTGGCCACATTTGACCTCACCCATTGGCAGATCAAAGTACACTATGTCTAATTCTCATGCCCACTCGAGTCTAGGGATTTAGAGATAGAATACAAGGATCGATTTGTCTATTAAATCAGTACAAGACAAATCATTCCTAAGAGTCAAGTTCAATATGCCCCGGGCATATCTATATGATTCAATTAGTTTAGATAAACTAATTATCTGAATCACATAATAACCTAGACCGACAGTTTGTCCAAAGCTGTCTCGGTTAGGAACCTCATTTATATATTATGTCTTTCAACCAATGATGAGATCTACTGTGTCGCACCAGACACCTCATCATCTACTTACATAATATAAATGGACATAAACATGCACAACAAAATATGACTGAAACACAAATCGATATAATAAACTGGGAAACTGTACAATACAAGCATAGCTTATGTATTCTACTCCAACAATCTCCCACTAATACTTAAGCTGTGCTTTAAGTATACAACTACATACAATCCTACCCAATCTGCTGCTATCTATCTAGAAAAACTGTCAAGGCTCTCCTAAACATCTGATCCCCTTGCCCTTCACGTGAGCCTCAAAGACTTTAGAAGTCAATGTTTTCGTGAACGGATCTGCAAGGTTATCCTCTGATGCTATCTTTGCCATGACCACGTCTACCCTCTTTACGATGTCTCGTATCAGGTGGTACTTGCGCTGTATATGTTTACTCGCCTTGTGGGCTCGTGGTTCCTTCGAGTTTGCAACTGCACCGTTGTTATCACATTAAACCGTGATAGACTTCGGCAAACCAGGAATCACATCTAAGTCCACTAGGAAGTTCTTGAGCCATACTGTTTCTTTCGCTGCCTCTGATGCGGCAACGTACTCAGCCTCCATGGTAGAGTCCGCCATGCATTTCTGCTTGACACTCCGCCAAACTATGGCTCCACCTCCTAGAGTAAACACATACCCTGAGGTAGACTTGCTCTTGTCCCTGTCGCCTTGGAAATCTGAATCTGTGTAACCTCGGGGTACCAGCTCAGACGCCTGATAGACCAGAACTTGGTCCCTCGTTCTGCGCAAATACTTGAGAATGCATTTTACTGCCTCCCAATGAGCTCTCCTGGGGTTACTCTGATATCTGCTCACTATGCCAACGGCATAACAGATATCAGGCCTCGTACACAACATGGCATACATGAGACTTCCTACTGCCGAAGCATATGGAACTGTCTTCATGGTCTCTATTTCCTCAACAGTCTCAGGATACTGTTCCTTAGATAGAAACACTCCATGCTTGAAAGGTAGAAAACCTTTCTTGGAGTTCTGCATGTTAAAACGGGCCAGAATCGTGTCTATGTATGAAGCTTGAGAGAGCGTTAGCGAACGTTTCCTACGATCTCGAATAATCTTGAAACCAAGGATATGTCCCGCTTCCCCTAAGTCCTTCATATCAAATTGCTTGGACAGCCATGCCTTTACGTCTGATAACACTTTCTTGTTGTTGCCAATCAATAGAATGTCATCTACGTAAAGCACAAGAAACCGTACTGAGTTTCCATCACGTCTGCGATATACACATTACTCATCCGGACACTGAGTAAATCCAAAGGACTGGATTACCTCATCAAACCGGATGTTCCAAGATCTGGATGTCTGCTTAAGTCCATAAATAGACCTCTTAAGCCTGCAAACCTTATGTTCTTGGCCTTTTTCAATGAATCCCTCTGGTTGCTGCATAAAGATGGTTTCCTCAAGACTTCCGTTCAGGAAAGCTGTCTTAACATCCATCTGCTAAATCTCATAATCCATATGAGCAACTATGGCCAAGAGAATCCGGATCGACTTAAGCATGGCTACCGGGGAGAAGGTTTCCTCATAATCGATTCCCTCTTTCTGAGTATACCCCTTCGCCACCAGCCTAGCTTTAAAGGTTTCCACCTTCCCGTCAGGTCCTCTCTTACGTTTGTAGACCCACTTGCATCCAATGGGCTTAAACCCATCAGGCAGGTCCACAAGCTCCCAGACTTGATTATGGTCCATTGACCCCATCTCGGATATCATTGCCTTACGCCAAGATTCTGCATCTTTATCTCGAAGCGCCTCATTATAGTTAACAGGGTCAGGTTCAGGCACACCTGGGACTAGGTTTGAAGCCTCTCCCATGCCAACGAACCTGTTAGGTTGTCTCACAACCCTCTCACTACGACGAGGCACCGCCTGTGTAGGTGCATCATCTGTGATCTCATGTGCAGTGTGTGGTGTATCTACTTGCGCTGGTGTATCAAGATTAGTAGTTTGTCGTCTAAGCTCTTCTAGTACTATCTTACTCTTGGGCTTGTGGTCTAAGACATAGTCCTCTTCTAAAAATCTAGCGTTGGTACTTACCACCACCTTCTGATCTTTAAGACTATAGAATAGACCATCTTTCGTTCCCCTAGGATATCCTACAAACAGCATTAATTCTGTTCTTGCATCTAACTTAGCCGTATCTGCCTTAAGCACATGTGCTGGGCAGCCCCAAATTCTGAGATGTCTTAGACTGGGCTTCCACCCGTTCCACAACTCTACTGGGGTTGAAGGCACGGTTTTAGATGGTACAAGATTAAGAATATACATTGCCGTTTCCAAGGCATATCCCCAGAACAAACTTGGCAAATCACTATAGCTCATCATAGACCTAACCATTTCCATAAGAGTTCGGTTCCTCCTTTCTGCTACACCATTCTGCTGTGGCGTGCCAGGTGCAGACAACTGAGACTGAATTCCTACCTCAGTGAGGTAATCTCGAAATTCATGGGACAGGTACTCCGCACCACGATCTGAACGCAGTGTCTTGATACTCTTGCCATGATGCTTCTCCACATCTGCCCGAAACTCTTTGAACTTGCCAAAACATTCGGACTTGTGGTGCATTAGGTAAATGTATCCGTACCTAGAATAATGATCCGTGAATGTCACGAAATACTCATATCCCCCTCGTGCCTGGACCGTCATAGGTCCACACAAGTCAGAATGAATCAACTCTAATACTTCTCTAGCTCTATAGCCTTTTGCTTTAAAAGGTCTCTTGGTCATCTTACCTTCCAAGCAAGATTCGCAGGTTGCATAACTGTCAATATCTAATGAACTCAAAGGTCCATCATTGACCAACCTCTGAATCCTACTAAGGTTTATATGACCTAGCCTTAGATGCCAAAGATAGGTTTGATTCATTTCAGAAGGTCTCTTCCTCTTATTAATGTTAGATACTGAGCTATCTATTTCTATGTTTTGCGCAACAGGGGAGTTAGAATTAACCACAAATAAATTGTCCGCCAATGAACCAGAACAAATAAGTTTTCCATTTCTTCTAATAACAACACAGTCATCAGAAAAAATAAACTTATACCCATTCTTCAAGAGTTTAGAAACCGAAATCAAGTTCTTTCTAAAACTCGGTACATAAAGACAATTAACTAACTCCAAGCTAGAATTTTCGAAATTCAACTTAACTACTCCCACTGCTTCTACTGACACTCTTGTAGTGTCGCCCACGTAGATATCCAATTCGCCTTCTCTAAGCTTCTGGGTTATTTGGAACCCTTGCAAAGAATTACAAACATGGTCAGTGGCACCTGAATCCACACACCAAGTATCTGTGGGAATAGCCGCTAAACATGTCTCAGTAATTAAGGCATAATTTATCGTACTTATAAGCTTTGGACAATCCGCTTTCCAATGTCCCGTCTTATTGCACTTAAAGCACATGTCTTTCGACTTCTTCTTTGCAATATCTGGCTTAGGCACAATTTGTGCCTTTTTAGCTACTCCCTCGAGCTTTCTCTTCTTCTTTCCAGCCTCAGGCTCAGAAGAAGATTCTAAAGCTTCGACTGCAACTAAAGCTCGCTTCTTCTCTTGAAGAAGACTTTTAGCCGCCATCAACTCTGCCAAGAGCTCGGATGAACTCCACAACATCTTACTTATGTTGTAGTTTAACCGAATCCGCTCATAGCTTTGAGGCGCCATCAACTCTGCCAAGAGCTCGGATGAACTCCACAACATCTTACTTATGTTGTAGTTCAACCGAATCCGCTCATAGCTTTGAGGCAAGCTCTGGAGGACAATATCGGCTTTGGTTTCACCAACGATTTCGCCTCCTCCTACCTCAACCTTGTTGATGTTACTAATCATGTCAATGACACGATCTCTCACAGGAGCGCTCTCAGCCCTAAGGACAATGTCCAAGTTACGACTTCCATCGACATTATTTGTTCCAGTTAAATTGTTGTTTTTCAAAATAGCAGCTAAAGGATTGAATGCCATATCGATTTAAACTGGAAAGTAAACAAACAGTGTTTCAGTTATATATGCTAGAATTTTCGAAAAACATGAAAATTCAATTAATTATTGATTCCCTCAAAACAATAATATTAATCCACCAACATCTCATCCACCGGGATTCTCGCAAGCCGTGCAGTGTGGACGTTTACGCTAACCCACATTCGTTTGAGAAGAACCAAGTTCATTAACTACACTATCTGACCAACGATCTTTTGATCAATGTAGCTAATAGTCGGTGCTTTCAGCCGTACAAGTAAGCAGCGTAACCTCGCGGGAGGAATACTGCAGATCATACACTAAGTGTGTGCCATTACGTGACTTCTGAGTTTGTTACCTCAGGATAGTGCGCCTCAGATGGAGAGGGTGTCGCATTTCTCCTAGTTAAACTCGCTCTAGTCATCTTACTCAGAAGCTCATAGTCTAGCGATCTCGGGGCTGGACTCA
The DNA here is from genome assembly GCA_030378225.1 of Knoxia roxburghii. NCBI lineage: Eukaryota > Viridiplantae > Streptophyta > Magnoliopsida > Gentianales > Rubiaceae > Knoxia > Knoxia roxburghii. The sequence continues at coordinate 32,532,486 of CM059415.1, read as the reverse complement.
TCCAAATGGAGGAAGGCCTTAATGCCAACGCGCAAGCCCACCCACATCGCATATGAACCCGTAATGGTGGCCATGGGGATATAACACAACCCGCTCCCACTTAGATTTCCAAATTGAGGGTTTTTCCGGTTTTAACATGCAATTAACTAACCTAAGTTATGTGCAACCATAAAACCAGACATGCTTTAATTCATGCATCTAAAATACAGCATAAAAATTAAAACAATAAATACGGGAAATAAATTCGAAAAAATAAATTCCCTGACTATTATGGTTTTAATTGCTTCCATCCTTTGCCTTGATCTCGTGTCCCGTCACGTCACACGATGGAGAGAGTCTTGAATTTCAAAAAAAACAAAAACTGGAGGAAAAAAGGGCCCAAAACAGCCCGAACAGCCCGAACGGGCCGTGCGCGCGGCACTGCGCGCGCATCCAGCGCATGCGCAGCCCAGCGCCCCGCGCGCCCGCGCTGCTACTGTCTGCTGCTGCCTTTTTGGCCTGCCAGCCGGCAATTTTGCTGCCGGCAAACGTTGCCGGCGTCGCCTCCTGCCGCCAACACCTCCTTCGCTTTTTCCCACGCTATTTGGTCTTCTTGCAATTCGTTCTGGGTTTTCCTGGGTTTATTCAAATTCATGATAACGCAAAACCCACGAATCCAAGTCGTCCACCATAACGCCTTCGATTACATAAAAAACAATTTTCCTACTACAAGGCATTCTAGGAAAATTAAATAATCGAAATTACATAGAATAAATCCTACTACAGATTTAATCTAATCCTACACGGCTTCCAGCACGTGGTTAAACTATTACAAACATTCATAATAAAATTAAATCCGGACATGTCCCGGAGTTTAATTAAAACCCATACAAACGTAACCATAATAGTCGGGATTCTAAACCACCTGCAAATAAAACCATGTAATAAATCGAACAAGCACAGAACCCCCTAAACCAGGCTCTGATACCAATTGAAAGATTTTGGTAGGATCTGGGTTTGCACTTGCTCGATTTACCACGCAACAAAAATTTCTATTAAAGCGGAATCTTAGAAAAGTACCTTTGAAGCGTGCACTTGGTGATTCTCTTGTATGCCTTAAGACTATGACTTCACGTTGTGTGGGCAACGAACTAGAAGTCAATTGATCAGCTACTCACCACAATCCACCTGCTAGAAAACTCTAGCCCCGCAGCACCTGGCACGTACTATAAACACACCGCCCGCAGAGAGAGAAAGCTACGCGCAGCTGGTATATACCAAGGCCAAAATTTCAGCCACTAGAAACCCAAAAACCAGCTGCACACTTTCTTGAAAATTCGACTTGGAGAGAGAAACGTTTTCTCTCTCTAGAAATCCTGTGGATTAATTGTGTTATTGTTGTTTTCTGAATGACTGATCCCTTGTCTATTTATAGAGTTACAAGAGAGACTCCAAGTTGGTTAAGGATTGGTCTTCCTACTGGGTTTCTGTTTTCCTTCAATCCTGTTTCTGAACTGATACAGATTCTGTTTCCTTCAATCCTGTTCCTGGACTGATACACTCCCAACTGTCACAGGGATTCACTTATCCCAATCCAGTTCCTGGGATGAATCACTCCCAACTGACACAGGGATTCACTTATCCCAAACCAGTTCCTGGGATGATTCACAACCAACTGACACAAGGATTAATTAATTTCTCAATTAATTAAATCTACCTTTGTCATTAACCCAGTACATAATTAATCGTACCACTAACGGATTAATTATGGCACTACCACCCTACACCAGAATTGCTTCCGGAACAACTTAATTAAATTATATTTATAATCTCCCCGCATCAAAGATATAGTGCTCGTTGATTCATTAATTTATAATTCATTAATTTACTGATAAATTAATTCATCAACTTCTTTTATTCCGAGACTAGTACCACTCGACCTTTTTACTATACCGGACATAAGTCCACCGGCCGGGTTTAGTATAATAAACATTTCGAGCTCATCTCGGGAGCACCATCACCCCGGACGTACCGGTACATGGTTTCCTTTCGACAAGCAGCAGCACACCAAGTAACTAAACACGCGCACCCAACCTACCGAGATTATTGGCCACATTTGACCTCACCCATTGGCAGATCAAAGTACACTATGTCTAATTCTCATGCCCACTCGAGTCTAGGGATTTAGAGATAGAATACAAGGATCGATTTGTCTATTAAATCAGTACAAGACAAATCATTCCTAAGAGTCAAGTTCAATATGCCCCGGGCATATCTATATGATTCAATTAGTTTAGACAAACTAATTATCTGAATCACATAATAACCTAGACCGACAGTTTGTCCAAAGCTGTCTCGGTTAGGAACCTCATTTATATATTATGTCTTTCAACCAATGATGAGATCTACTGTGTCGCACCAGACACCTCATCATCTACTTACATAATATAAATGGACATAAACATGCACAACAAAATATGACTGAAACACAAATCGATATAATAAACTGGGAAACTGTACAATACAAGCATAGCTTATGTATTCTACTCCAACACTAATTACTATTTAAAATATGATTAGTCGTAAGTGGTAATGAAAGTATAATTAAAATCGTAATGTGGTGGGTTGTTTAATGAATATTGGTTTATAAATTTGATTAAAAAATTTTTGGTGACGAAAATGGATAATTAATTGATATAATGACATTTTTATGGTTGACAGGTATAATGGCATTTAATGGTCCGTATATTTTTAATTTCTATTGGACATCTACGTTTGATTTTGATAACCGTTCGAATCCAAATCATTCAATATGCGTTAATTTTAGAATGTCAAGGGATGATTTGTTAGAAATCATTTGCAAAATCACACTTACAGTATTTTTTGAAGTGGATGGGAGTATCACTCGCGGACTATCAAGTGTCGTAGATCGGATAGCCAGATGTGGAAACCATTGTCGCTGGAACCGCCAGAAGGTTGGGCTGAGATTCAGAAATTTGGATTTTGGGGTCTATGCCGAGTGGGCAATATCAGACTCGAATATTTCCTTATCACGGCGTTGTGTGAGAGATAGCGTCCAGAGACGCACACTTTTCACTTCAACTTCGGTGAGGCCACTGTGACGTTGCAAGACGTCCAAGTTCTTTTTGGCCTTGCTACAAACGGGGATCCAGTTACCGGCTGGTGTTTTGACATGACACCCCAAGAGTGGTGCGGTGAGTGTGAGCGATTTTGGGCTTCCCTGTCCGGGTGGATCAGTTGATGAGGAGCGGAAATTTACATATTGATGCGCTTAAGGATGGACTCAGTCCACCTGATATGAATCCAATGTACAAATTCACATGAATTGTAGAATTATCCTCGATTGATCTTTTGAGCAAAACAACTAGCTCAAGTGGATTCAACAATATTGAGTATTAATGAACTCAACACCTTTGAATCACACTATATTGAAAGATGTCTTCAAATCTTCCAAGGAAAAACAACCCAAACCAAAATAGACCCAACAACAATAGGATGAAACCTATCACCTTTGAATCATAAAATGGTAGTTTTGAAATTACTATTCCCAACCCCTCTAATTTTCAAATCCAACAACACTAGAATAAACCTAACACCTTCAGATTATGAAATGAATTAGAAAAAAAGAGTAGAAGGCGCCCCAACTAAAAGGAGTAGTTTTAGTTGATAAGCCAAATAAGTTTTGCAAGCATACTTGCAAGACTAAAAAACTAGCTCACTAAGAAACTAGCAAAGAAAGGAAAATTCCTTAAAGTTTATAACATCAAAACTTGCCTTCTAATAGTTAACCAAGGCCCCTATTTATAGAGTTTCAAGAGGGACCAAGGTTGAAAATTACAAAAGGATTAAAATAGCAATTCTAAATCTTCTAGTGAAGACTAGCATTAACACTTCTCTTTGACCAAGAAAAGCTCTTTGACCTAGAAGACTATTGCACTTAATTCTAATATTCAAAAATAAAAAAAAAAAAACTTCAAATTATCCCCAAAATGCAGCTGAAATTCGTCCATAATTCTGCCCAATAAATGTGATCTTCAAACTTCCACATTTAAACCTTTCTATAGTCTTCAAACTTCCAACCACTTTGTTGAATCTTTGACCAACTTAAATGTAGGTTTTTGGCCTCCAAAAGACTTCAAAATTTCGTGCAAATGGTGTTGAATTGGAACCCTAAAGAACTTTCAAGGATTAACTCCAATTTGCTGAAATTTGGGCTTGCACCCTTTCAGGTTTCGAGCTGAAAATTGGCTGCACCAATTGGGCTGATTTATTCACTTGAAAAGTAGTCCAAAACACTTATTTAGAACCATTTGGATCAAGATCCAAAGCTTGCAAAATGTTTTAATATTTGGCCTGAATTGAGGTAGCCGTTGTATCCTCTTTTGCATGGACTTCAATAATCAAAATGTTCAGGGCTTCTTGCATCCTCTTCTTTCTCAAACGAGTCATTGGGCCATCATCCCTTCAAGTGGATTTGGTGGAATGATATGTGCAGAATTATTTGGAGTTGAGGGTGGTTCGGCCATGCCTTCGCCATCATCATCTTTGACATCTTTAGCATTACTTCATTGGAACTCATCATCCCCTCTCCCTTGAAAAGGATTCGTCCTCAAATCCATTGGATCTACATCAAAATCAAAAGGAGAAAAGTCAGAAATATTAAAAGTAGCACTTATATCATAGTCTCCAGGAATATCAAGCTTGTAAGCATTATCATTGACTCGTGCCAAAACTTGAAATGGCCCATCACCACGGGGGTGTAACTTAGTTCTCCTTGAGGCTGGTAACCTCTCTTTCCTCATGTGTACCCAAACCCAATCACCGGGTTCAAACACAATTTTGTTACGGCCTTTATTTGCATTCTTTGCATATTGCTCATTTTTCTTCTCAATGTTTGCACGAGCTTGCTCATGCAATTTCTTCACGGTTTCAGCTTTCTTCTTGCCATCCAAACTCACTTGATCCTGTAAAGGTAAAGGAGATAAGTCTAAAGGAGTTAGAGGATTGAAGCCATAAACCAACTCAAAAGGAGAAAAATTAGTAGAAGTGTGTAGTGTGCGATTGTATGCAAATTCAGCAATTGGCAAACACTCCTCCCAACTTTTCAAATTCTTTTTAATTATGGCCCTTCACAAGACCACCAAAGTCCTATTATTTACCTCCGTTTGGCCATCTGTTTGTGGGTGACTTGTGGTTGAAAACAAAAGTTTTGTTCCCAATTTTCCCCAAAGAGTTTTCCAGAAATAACTCAAAAACTTTACATCCCTATCGGACACAATAGTCGTAGGAACACCATGTAGACGAACAATTTCTTTGAAGAAGAGATCAGCCACATGTTTTGCATTGTCGACTTTCCTACAAGCAATAAAGTGAGCTATTTTCGAGAATCTGTCAACAACAACAAAAATAGAGTCCATGCCTCTTTGAGATCTAGGCAAACCAAGAACAAAGTCTATAGAAATGTCAGTCCAAGGAGATTGAGGGACAAAGAGTTGAGTATACAATCCATGGGGAAGAGACTTAGATTTAGCTTTCTTGCAGTCAAGACATGTAGCACAAATTTTCTCAACATCCTTTTTCATGTTTGGCCAATAAAAAAGTGTTCATTCAAAATATCTAAAGTTTTTAGAACACCAAAATGTCCTATTAAACCTCCACAATGAGATTCACGAACCAAAAGCTCTCTAAGTGAACAAGAAGGAATACATAATTTGTTTTCTTTGAACAAAAACCGTTCACATTGATAAAACTTATTGAAAGCACCCTTTTCACATGCATTAAATATGTCAGCAAAATCATGATCCTTAGCATACAACTCCTTAATATACTCAAATCCCATGATTGTAGCATTAACAATAGTAATCAAGGCATACCTTCGAGAGAGTGCATCAACCACAATGTTCTCATTACCTTTTTTGTACTTTACCACACATATGGGAAAGTTTCAATGAATGAGATCCATTTTGCATGCCTCTTGTGCAAATTCTTTTGTCCTTTGAGATACTTGATGGATTCATGATCGGTGTGAATCACAAACTCTCTCGGCATAAGGTAGTGTTGCCAAGTTTCTAATGCTCTCACCACTGTATAGAGCTCTTTGTCATATGTTGGGTAGTTCAATGTTGCTCCATTCAGCTTCTCACTAAAGTAGGCAATGGGGCGGCCTCCTTGAAGCAACACAACACCTATTCCAATTCCTGAAGCATCACATTTAACTTCAAAAGTGTTAGAAAAATTAGGCAAAGCTAAAATAGGAGCATTAGTCAAATCATGCTTCAATTGATCAAATGCCTTTTGTTGAGAATCTCCCCACTCAAACTTAACATTTTTCTTTACCAACTCATTTAGTGGAGCTTCTTTTGTTGAGAAATCTTTGACAAATCTCCAATATAAACTTGCAAGTCCATGGAAAGATCTCACCTCAGTCACATTTGTGGAAATTGGCCAATCAAGAATTGCTGCCACCTTTGCTTAATCAACTCTCAAACCATTAGAACTCACAACATAGCCAAGAAAAACAACTTCTTCAACACAAAAAGTACACTTTTTCAAATTTGCAAACAATTTTTCTTTACGCAAAGTAGTAAGAACAAGCTTAAGATGTTCAACATGTTCTCTATGTTCTTACTATAGATCAAGATATCATCAAAATAGACAACTACAAACTTTCCAATGAAACGTCTCAAAACATGATTCATTAGCCTCATAAATGTACTAGGGACATTAGTTAAACCAAAAGGCATAACAAGCCACTCATAAAGACCAAATTTGTCTTGAAAGCCATTTTCCATTCATCACCCTTTTTGATTCTTATTTGATGATAACAAGATTTCAAATCAATTTTTGTGAAAAATTTTGCACCAAACAATTCATCAAGCATATCATCTAATCTTGGAATGGGGTGACGCTACTTAATGGTGATTTTGTTCACAGCCCTACAATCAACGCACATACGCCATGTACCATCTTTTTTTGGAACTAAAATGACAGGAATAGCACAAGGGCTAAGAGACTCACGAATATATCCCATGCTTAGCAATTCTTCAACATGCCTTTGAAGTTCTTTTGTTTCTTCCAGATTTGCACGATAGGCTGGCCTATTTGGAATGGAAGCTCGGGGTAGAAAGTCGATTTGATGCTCAATTCCTCAAATTGGAGGTAACCCCTTAGGCACTTCCTCGGGTAGCACATCTACAAATTCATTCAAAACAGCCACAATTTCTAAAGGTAAATTGTTAGGAAGCTCATCAAGAACAAGACATTCTTCATGGAACAAGAGCATAAAAATTGGCATGTGAGAATTGAGGGCTCTATCTACATCTCTCATGCTCGCAAAGAAGGCACCTTTTGTCTCACTTGCCTTTGGTTTTTCCCTCTCTCACTTTGCTTTTTGTCATTCCATCTCTTGCTTTTTCTTCACTCACTTTGCTTTTAGCACTCGCATCTCTTGCTTTTTCACACTCTTTTGGCTTTTTCAACTCACTCTCCTCTTTTAGCCTTTTCTCTCTCATTCTCATTTGTTCTTTGTGCACCTGTTGAGGAGAAAATGGAACAAGAGTAAAAGCTTTACGATTATGAACAATATGATACTTGTTAGACTTTCCCTCATGATTAGCATCATGATCAAACTCCCATGGTCGGCCAAGAAGAATATGGCCAGCTTGCATTGGTACTACATCACACAAAACTTCATCCTCATATTTCCCAATTGAAAATTTTACCTTTGCTTGCCGATTCACCCTTAGCTCTCCACTATCATTGAGCCATTGCAAAAGGTAAGGATTGGGATGAGCAGTCATGGATAGACCCAATTTGTCTACAAGATAAGAGCTAACACAATTAGCACAACTCCCACTATCAATGATGAGCATGCATACCTTATCTTGTACTTTGCATCTTGTGTGAAAAGATAGTACTCATTTGCTCTTTATCATAAGATCAAACTTGAGTATTCAATACTCTCAAAGTGACCAAAACCTCATCACCACTTGTTTCAAATTGTTCACATTCATCTTCAACATCCAGATCCTGCTCATTTTCTTCTCCTTCACTTTGGCTCAAACAAGAACCATCTTCTCGCATTACCATAGTCCTAGAGTTAGGACATTGGGAAGCTATATGGCCCTTTCCCAAACACTTAAAACAAGTGAGTTTAGAAGTAGAAGAAGAACTTTTACTTGATTTACCCTTTTCAAACCTTTTAAAATCATGCTTCTTTGGTTCATCTTTCTTTTTACCAAAATCCCTTTTGTTTCCATTATTGTTTTTCCAAGAGGATTGGTTGGAAAGAAACTTACTTGAACCACTCTTTCTTTTCAATTGCCTTTTCACCTTTTCTGCCACATGCATCATTTCTTCCAAATCCAAGTAATGTTGTAATTCAACAACATCGGCAATGTCTCTTCTTAAACTACCCAAAAACCGTGCCATAGTAGCTTCGGAATCTTCCTCAATGCTTGCTCTTGTCATTGCTAAATCCATCTCTTGGTAATATTCTGCCACGGTCTTTGCTCCTTGAGTGATACTATGCAACTTGTTGTAAAGATCTCTATATTAATGAGGGGGAATGAAACGTTTCCTCAAAACAGCCTTCATGTCTTCCCAAGTTACAATTGGCCTCTCTCTATTCCTTCTTTTAGAAACAATCAATCGATCCCACCATGTTAGTGCATAACCGTGAAATTTAAGGGAAGCAATTTTTACCTTCTTTTCTTCCGAATAATTGTGGATAGAAAAGATCTTTTCCACCTTCATTTCCCAATCAAAATATGCCTCGGGATCTCCTTTTCCATCAAATTCAGGAATCTTCATTTTGAGACCATTAAGGTTGCTATCAACTCCAAATCCATTCCTTCTCCTCCTATTTCATCGAGATACTTCTGACATTTCTTCCTCGGACCTCCTATCATCTTCCTCGTCATCTTGTTGACTTCCTTGCCTTTCTTCTCTTTGCTGAAAAGCAAGTTCTAGTTGGTCCATTCGGGTGGTGACCCTATCAATGATTTGTTCCAATCGCCTTGTGGTGTGTTCCCTCCATGCTTTTTGTTCAGGTGTTTCACCGGTTGGATCTGCCATTAGAACAAAAAAAGATAAAAGTACCTCGCACCCCTTTTCCCCTTTCCCTAACATGCTCAACCCAAATGAAAAGAAATTTTCACTCGTGTTTAAGGCCGATCTAGTAGGGGTAAGTTGCACTCAGATTTTACCACTCTTTTTCTCCTGCAAGTTCTTGTGAGAATCGTTAAACCCTTACAAGATGCTACTCAAAGATCTTACTTGGCGACAAATAAAGTATAGAGGTCAAAGAAAGGATAGTATGCAATGATTAGGTAACAGAAACAAGAATAAGATTTAGAAAGAAATTATAAGAGTAGAAAGAAAACAATGATGACACCTTTTCCTCAAAACTTTTCTCACACTTGGAATCACAAATCCCTGCAATATTAATTTAAGAAGCTAGAAAGATACTTTCTTCTCTTTTTTTTTTTTTAAACGTACTCTTTCTTCTTTTTTTTTTTTTTTTTGGCAATCTTTTTTTTTTCTTTTTCTTCTTACAAACTTGAACCTTCAAATAGAAACAAGGCAAATACGATAGAATAAGATGCAAGATATTAAAAAAAATGATATGATCAAATCAAGGAAACCTCGCTTTGATACCAAACTGATGTGAATCCAAGGTACGAATTCACGTGAATTGTAGAATCGTCCTCGATTGATCTTTTGAGCAAAACAACTAGCTTAAGTGGATTCAACAATATTGAGTATTAATGAACTCAACACCTTTGAATCACACTATATTGAAAGATGTCTTCAAATCTTCCAAGGAAAAACAACCCAAACCAAAATAGACCCAACAACAATAGGATGAAACCTATCACCTTTGAATCATAAAATGGTAGGTTTGAAATTACTATTCCCAACCCCTCTAATTTTCAAACCCAACAACACTACGATAAACCTAACACCTTCGGATTATGAAATGAATTAGAAAAGAAGAGTAGAATGCGCCACAACTAAAAGGAAGAGTTTTAGTTGATAAGCAAAATAAGTTTTGCAAGCATACTTGCAAGACTAAAACTAGCTCACTAAGAAACTAGCAAAGAAAGGAAAATTCCTTAAAGTTTATAACATCAAATCTTGCCTTCTAATAGTTAACCCAGGCGCCCCTATTTATAGAGTTTCAAGAGGGACCAAGGTTGAAAATTACAAAAGGATTAAAATAGCAATTCTAAATCTTCTAGTCAAGACTAGCATTAACACTCCTCTTTGACCAAGAAAAGCTCTTTGACCTAGAAGACTCTTGCACTTAATTCTAATATTCAAATATAAAAAAAACTTCAAATTATACCCAAAATGCAGCTGAAATTCGTCCATAATTCTGCCCAATAAATGTGATCTTCAAACTTCCACATTTAAACCTTTCTATAGTCTTCAAACTTCCAACCACTTTGCTGAATCTTTGACCAACTTAAATGTAGGTTTTTGGCCTCCAAAAGACTTCAAAATTTCTTGCAAATGGTGTTGAATTGGAACCCTAAAGAACCTTCAAGGATTAACTCCAATTTGCTGAAATTTGGGCTTGCACCCTTTCGGGTTTCGGGCTGAAAATTGGCTGCACTAATTGGGCTGATTTATTCATTTGAAAAGTAGTCCAAAACACTTCTTTAGAGCCATTTGGATCAAGATCCAAAGCTTGCAAAATGTTGTAATATTTGGGCTGAATTGAGGTAGCCGTTGTATCCTCTTTTGAATGGACTTCAATAATCAAAATGTTCAGGGCTTCTTGCATCCTCTTCTTTCTCAAAAGAGTCATTGGGCCCGTCATCCCTTCAAGTGGATTTGGTGGAATGATATGTGCGGAATTATTTGGAGTTGAGGGTGGTTCGTTCATGCCTTCGCCATCATCATCTTTGACATCTTTAGCATTACTTCTTTGGAACTCATCACCACCACTGACACGACACGAGGTTGACCCATTGGCTTATACGAAGAGGGCTCGATGCTACATATTGTACGTGTGCTTCGGTTTGCTCTTTGCGGACACGGCCGGCAACATCGTTCCTCTATATCTTCTACAAAATATAGAGGATCCTGAGAGATGCTCACAACTGAGTTGGGGGTCAGCAGCACTTTGCAGTTTGTACCGCGGCCTTTGCAAGACTTTGCGGCGGGAATCAAACGATATTACGGGTTTTTCGCTCCTACTACAGGTAAATTAATGTTATATTTATTTTATGTTTAATTTTTTGCACTTTATTTTTCGTAATGTATATTTTTTTTTAATATCAATTTAATTTTATTATCCATGTATGGGCTTGGGAGCGTATTCGTGTTGTCAGGCCAGATAGAGTGGCTCTTGCCATCAAATGATTGCCCTTTAGCAGAACGGTGACACACGCCCAAGAAATATCACAGCACGACTACTCATTGTCTGCCCACTTTCAGAGATGGTCTCCGATAGGAGGAGGTTAGTTTAAATTTTGTTGCCAGATTTCAATGACTATTTAAATATAATTTATAATTTTTGGTTGTTTGATCGGTTTTCATTTTATTTTTTCAGTTTATATGGCAGCCTTATATGGTAGATAATTTGCTTGATGGATACCTCCCACAATATTGTCGAGAATGGAGGGAGTGTTGGATGTCCAACACTTGGAGGATCTACTACGACGCACACGAGCCACATGAGGCTTAGAGGGTCCTTCGCCAATTTGGCTGCCATCAGCCTATCCCTAGGCCGCCAATGATTTATCCTTTGAGTGCAAACGTATATGAACGGTCGCATAGCAAGGGTATACAAGGCAAACAGTACGCTGACTGGGGCCTTGAACGTGCTCGTTACACCATGGATTGGAGAGCTAGGATGTCAGCTGACCATTTAGCAGACGCTATGCCAGAGGATCCTCCAGTTGCTGACGAGGAGTACCAGAGTTGGTATAACTGCAGAACAGTGTGGCTCATTAGCGATCCTAACAGAGACGATCCCACCCAGATTGGCTACCGTAGAGCGATGAACCGAGCCAAAGTATACGTAAGTTTTTCATTTGGTATTTGTTTAAATTATTTTAATTTTATGCCATAATTATCTATTTTTTTCCTAACTATTACACTTCTTTTATTTATTTATAGTCGGATTAGATGAGTGAATGGTACAACAGAGGCATTCAATTTCAAATAGATTACTATCGCAGAGATGACGCTTACCCTGAAGTACTTCAATTCATCAAGGAGATGTCCACCTCGTTCCAGAATGCCCTCACGCTTGGGTCTTCATATCTTCAAGAATTCCATGATGGTGGTTCCCAATTTCTCGTTGATGATCCACCTCATTTCACTCAAGCCCCTATTACAGCTCGCCAACAAAGGCAAACTCCTCCAAGGGGGGGAGGCAGAAAAATGAGGGTCATTCATGAAGAGCAAGGAGTTCCACTACATGTGGAACAACTTGGAGCGGAAGATGAAGAGGATGAGGATGATCCAAGTGGAGGTGAAGGTGGAGTTGGACCTGGAGGTAGAGGTTCTCAAGGTGGAGGTTCGCAGAGTTCAGTTTCTTCTACTGGACCTATTTCCAAGAGAGTAGGAAGAAGAAATGTGCCGCCACCTTCGAGATATGGATTTAGTAGTTAGATTTTTTTTATTTTTTCATTGTATGTTTTGATATTCATATTTTATAATATTTATAATATTTCAAAATCAGTTTAAATTCAAATAAATGGATGTGGACGTGGTGGACTCTCTTTGTTGAAAATTAATCGGTTTAAATTCTAATGAATGGATGTATACGTTTCTGGACGTGGTCCTAATTTAATTTGACATTGTGCATGTTGTTTTTGACGTGATGGACTGTCTTCATTCAAAAAATTAGTTTAAATTCAAATGAATGGATGTAGACGTTTCTGGACGTGGTCCTAGTTATTTTTGACGTGGTGCATGTTGTTCTGAGACGTGGTTGAATGTCTTTGTTGAAAAAATCAGTTTAAATTCTAATGAATGGATGTAGACGTTTTTGGACGTGGTACAAGTTGTTTTTGACGTGATGGACTGTCTTTGTTGAAAAAATCAGTTTAAATTCAAATGAATTGATGTAGACGTTTATGGACGTGATTCATGTTGTTCTGAGACGTGGTGGACTCTCTTTGTTGAAAATTAATCGGTTTAAATTCTAATGAATGGATGTAGACGTTTCTCTACGTGGTAATAGTTGTTTTGGACGTAATGCATGTTGTTCTGAGACGTGGTGGAAAAAAAGAAAAAAAAAAAAGCTTAAATTGACATGCATGGATGTAGACGTTTCTGGACGTGGTCCTAGTTGTTTTTGACGTGGTGCATGTTCTGAGACGTGGTGGGCTGTCTTTATGAAAAAAAATTTGAATTCTCACAATTCAAATTTTTGAAATCCGAATCGTTTTAATTCCATTTATTAATTTACACAAAAAAAAATTCTTTTTCATTATTCTTTTCAAAAAAAATTTCATAAATGATTCGGATTTTAGAATTCCGAATTCCATTGATTTTGGATTTTTGGAATCCGAATTTAATTAATCTAATTAATCTCCCTTATTAATTTTTAATTTAATTAGGGTTATTGATATTTCAGATTTTCAAAATTCGAAAGTTGATGAATTCGGATTTTTGAAATCCGATTTTCTCTTATTTCGGATTTTTAAAATCCGAAATGCCTTTTCAGGCCACTCCTTCCCATCTTTTTATTTTTTTGTCCACAAATTTATTTAGGGGATTAATTTGGTCAAAAATTCCTCTAGTGACACAACTAAAAGAAGAAATTCGACAGAGAATTCTTCCCACGTGGAACCAAATCCAACCACCAAAACAGCCATGAGGCTGTTCTTCTGGAATTTGAAGGGGACTAGGCCGAACTCTTGCAATTCAGCTGCCACAGGAAATGTTGAAACATCAAAGTCCTTATATGATGTTTCTGATGGAAATAAACTTGTTAGAATTGGCTATGGGTGGAAGGAGAATTTCAATTTTATGAATATGTCAAATGTAACTTCTGTTGTTTCTGCTGGTACTTTAGGTGTATTTTGGACAAGGTAGTTTTCAAGAACCAGAAACTGATTGCACAGAAACTGATTGCATTTAAACTAAGGAAACCAACTGGTTTCATATGGTGTGCCACCACCTTTTTGTTCTGCTCCTTCTACCATTACACAATTGCTCCTCATTCTATGGAACATATTGATTACAAGGAATTTGGTCAGTCGGGAGAATAGTGCAGAAGCTGCCTTCCACAACCAACTACTTTGCAGCATAGTTGTTAAAACCACAAGACAAGTATCAAAAATAGTACCCCAAAAAAAAATTAAATAAATAAGTATCAAATTAATATAAATTGAAGAAATCACCTTTGTATTTAACCTACAAAACACCACTCAAACGAAAAATGGAAGCCATTGGGATTTTATTAAGTAAACATTATTTAGAGCGGAGAGTCACAAACTCTATGCTGGAGTCCGTCCATGGTCGTAATTTTTCCCAAGGGATGTAGCAGAAATAGTAAGTTTACCCCCCACGGACAGAATTAGAAGCAAAATCTCAATAAATAATTTCAAGGAAAGCTACAATCTACAAAAGCTTCGAGGGGAAGATACAATTTGCATAAACATTTGAGTCAATTCCCTCCAGCAAAAAAGCTTGGTAACTTCAAATCTAGCCACACTACTAGCTAAGAATCTCTCAGTACCGATATCTGCTCCTCTCCCGATCCCTGTCTCGTTCCCGTCCATAATCCCTGTCCCGATCATAACTGTAATCTCGGTCACTATCTCTTCCTCTATCGCGTTCTCTGCTTCTGCTACGGTGCCTATCTCTGTCTCTATCATCAATTTCTCTCCCTTTACCTCTGGATCGCTCCTTTCTATCTCTGTCAGTTGAACCTGTCAAAATATTTGAGTTGTGATGTAGACCAACCTCATAATCAACTGATGGTTTTGTGCGAGAGTTGAGCATATCCAAAAATATAAAAAGCTAAATTGAGTCCTCATACAAAGAAGTAGAACATCATCATAAAACACCGTATTCCACTTTAGTCAATCACGAATCAACAGCATATACAGAATGGCGTCTGTTGGAAAAGATACCATTATGCTCAGCCACTGATTCCTATCTAATATCGGAAAATAAGTCCATCTAAAACACTCTTAAAAACTCCGTCATTTCCACTAGCACTCAATGATGAGCAGATGGAAGAATTACCAAAACCCTTACCTCTGGGGGGTGTTTTCTCCTACAAGCATTGCCCAGTAATGCAGGTCTCTAAACTAATAAGCTTCTCCCTGGTCGTTTAAGCTAAATCATGGAAATCTAATCTGAGATCCTATCACAGCACTAGATCCGTGCAAATCTAATCAAAAATCCTATCACAGCATTAGATCTGCACAGGGTGGATTTTGGATCACATATACTTTTATACAATTAGTATTTACAGGATCCTTTCCACTAATGAATCATTTAAAAACTTCATGGCACTGCAAAACATGATCCATGCTAGCAATTTACATCAAATTCAAGCACAAAATACTAGCCAAGACCAACCGTCAATGATCTTCAACCTATTCGTCAGTTTTAAATAATTGAAAAGCTAGTCCTTTCACCAAGATCAAAGAACAATTCTAAATCTAGGCAACCATCTCTTTCATCCTGAGAATCAAATAAAATTTGAAAAAGTGTTTTCATGTATCAAATTTTTGAAAAACTATGTCGTTACAATAGTATTTACTGCTCGTGTCTTTATGTTCAATATCTCTTTATGTCCCATTAGGTTCTACAAAAACAGTGAGAACGTAACACCACATGTGAAAAAACTTGTTCTAACCTCCAACACTAGTTCTTTGGGACTTATGGAAGAACATAAAATCAGAAGATATGATGCTAAAGCCCATCCAACTTTTTCTAGTATTACCATCTCTAGCATTTCACTTCAATTGCAATAAATTCAAGGATATATCTTCTTTAAAGTTTCCACTCACAATAATACAGTGTTAAGTAGAGGATAATACAGGAACATATATCGATTCACATAACAAAAAAAAAATTAAATACCATTTCTTTTTAAGGTTTAAGAGTTAGAAAAATTATAATGTGCATATATCCAGACTGGAAATACCCTGTCATCGAGGGTGAAGGTTGACACACAAGCATCGAAAGGTTGTGCCAGGTTTTTCGTAGTGTAAATGTATCCTTAGACATAAAAAAATCTTCAGGTTTTTTCTTGGCGATTTTGCCTTTGGTGAACTGTGATTTACCAGAACTATTTATGTGAACTGGCTCACTGATGTAAAATTATTTGATAAATGAGGCTAATGTTTCTAATCAATGAATGTATAGATTATGCATTTTCTCGTTCAACCCAGGTCAGTTCTGAAGTTAATTGTTAAGAAAGCACCTTAAGAAATTTATGGAACTTACCCCGCACCATTTTATATTTCCATTAGAAAACATCTTAACTGGCATCCTTTCAGAAAAGCTAATTGTTTCAGTGGACTAAGTGGCAAAACGGAACTCCTCATGAAGCATGTGTTCTTCGGTAAAAAGGTAAAATTAGCTAGGTTACTAGGTTAGTGCCCATGCTTGGTCACTTCCCAAGATTACAGGTGATCAGGCATTTTGTGGCACTGTCTCCCCACATTCTTTCCAGTAAAATAAATAAATAAAAGTAGCTATTGATAAACAATTGCAGGTCATACACCATCATTCTTTTAGCTTTAATTTTAGAAACGAAAATAGAAAATAAAGATAAAACTTGTCTTTAGGTTAGTCCCAGTCCTAGCCGATTTAACAATCATGAGGGTAATAACAATAGTATGATTAACTCTTCTCTAAAAGCCATTGACGGGGTGGAAATTATGAAAAGGATACACAAGTAGCACATATAAAATCTAGAGAACAACAGGAAACATTTTTAGCCTTTACCTGCGCATCCTATTCACAACTGTAGACAACAGCTTTGAGCTAAGATACAGTTTAAAAAATTAGAAAATTCTGAGGTTTTGTTATGGCTTCACTGCTCTATTTTAAGGTATTTAAATAGGTTGCAACTTGCTCTTGGTAATGATATACTTATCCCAACTTCCAGACAGCCAACCTAACATCAAGGAAGAGCGAGCGCTTCCTAAACAGTAAGTGTCTAAACAATGTCACCTACAGTTCAAAAAACCATACAGACAAAATAACAAAAAATTCCAAGTAATATCTGATACACTTTTCTGCTATATATATTTTCCCCTCATCACATCGATACCAGATTATGAACATATCTCCAGTTTCAGATCCCTGAACTTTATGCTGTTCATTCTCAAGTCCTAGTTATGAAGACATTACTTGGCAACTCGCAGACTCGAGATGTGTAATGAACCATGATAAATGCACCCAAAAAAAATAGAAAAGGTGTCAGCTCAACACAAGGCGCCTTTAATTAATTAACTCCTCGAGATTTCTTTTAGCATAAATTGATTACAGAAATGATTCTCTTAGATATCTTCAACTTGCTTATTACCGCATGAATAAGTGTTATACTTTCAACAACCACTAAAGGTTAGAGGAACACTTCGTTAATCAACTAGAATTGAAAGCAATGCATCAAAGAGAATAGTGAATCTTATTCATTAGTAAAAAAATAAACGAAGAAATCATGTCTAAATATCATGCAGAGGTGCAACATATGCACATCTTATTAACTACCCAGTTAACAGTCATAACAAGCTTAAAAGGTTAGAGGCCACTTTACACACCGCCAAACGGTTCCTTTCTTCCTGCTCAAACTTATGATAAATTCCATTGAGGAATCATAAAACAAAAAACCATTTTACACAAATTATTTTTTCAACCAGAATCAAGAGGTTTAAAAAAGAATTCTAGCACCGCAATATGTAACAAAACTTGATAACATCTACGCTATTCCCCTTCTTTTCTTTTTGTTCATGGGAAACACTCCAGGTGGCTATGCCACACAGCAAAAAAAAATCTAGCACATGCTTCAAAAAATATTAAGTAGTCGATTTAAAAACATTACATGATCAACTCAAACAGAAAATATTCCACATAAAAGTATAAACCCATCACTAAACAATGAAAAAGATGGGAAACACTCAACAAGCCTCTAAAAAGTGGATCAGCAAATGAACTAGTCCAATATACAGCTCACATTCAAATAAGAAAGGTTCCAACAAATCATTCTTGTGAACCAGAGATGCCACAGAGATATGAACAGTTATTTCAGCTTTAACCTAAAATCTCCATGAAATAAAAAACATATTACAAAATAAATACACAAATAAATCACAATTTAATACCTAGTTCATCCACATCCCATCCAGCACGCCCAACACCAGGAACTTTCTGGCCAGCTTCGGTTTGTTGCATCTTGGCACGAAATTTCTTCTTAAGATTACCAAACTCGTCATACATTTCACCATCATCCTGAGAATCAGGTAAACAACTATTAGATTCTGCTACAAATTGTTTTAACTCAATCTTAACAACTTAGATGATATCTTACCTCTTCAGCTTCCCGTCGCCTTCTTTTAGTTTCTTCTAATTCTTCTTCATCAAGTTCTTTGTAACCTCCACCACGCCCACCTCTGTCACGAGAAGAAAGACCAAAGTCAGTTCCTCATTGCCAAACAAATTCAAGCAGTTGACAGAAGAAAACCAAAAAAAGGGCCAGATTCCACTGCATGCATAAAAAAAGGCTAAAGCCATTTTAGGGCAAATTTCGGGGATTTTAAAAATAGTTTGCTTTCAAGAATTATCCATCCAACACTATATGAATCATTTAATGAAGTATAACAATTCCAGCAACAAACAATATGAACTTAGGCTGTGTTTGTCTATTTTTTTTCCACAACAAGTAAATAAATACACTGATCCAAACAATCACCAAATTACAGCACATCAACCGTAATTCCCTCCAAAATTCCTCCCACGTTATTTTAAAAAATTTTCCCTTCCATGAACTTTTTCTCCTCTTCCCAAAAAAAATTTCTCTACAAAAGAATTTTTACTCCCAATACAAAACACCCTCAAAAAAATGTAAACAAACATAGACTTAGCAATAACATGATACCTTATTCCACCTTCATTATGACCAGGCTTGTTTGTGTTGCAGATGTTGCATTTAGTGCGCTTTGCCCAGTTGATATTGCCACACCTAGAGAAAAAATTATAATATAAGCACAAAAACTTGGTAAAAACAAAAATACTTTTAAAATGAGTTAAATGCACAACCTAGGAACCCATTTACCAGCTCTGGTCAACCATATGAGCCATATCAGGCACAAAATTATATTATTGGAGCATTTAAAACTTGTATACTAAATTGAATAAAAAATAAATGGAAATTGTTGCCCTGAATACAGATAGCAACAACACACCAAAGACATGCTGACACATTTAAAGCAAAAAAGATATGGTAAAGATTGTAACCAAAAATTTCTCTGACAAGGTTAACATTCAACTAAATACATAAATAAATAAAACGAATGCTACATACTTTTCACCAAAAAGTGGACCAGGCAGCCGTTTGTCTTATGTCATAAAACCAAACAAGGTCGAAGCAGAAAACCCCTTGACCAAGTTCAGACAGATTACCAGCAGATAAATTTCTGAAGTCCTTTTTGTGTTTCAGATTAATAACCATCAAATGTTGGAAATAAAAGAAAAAAACTAAACAAATGAAAAATGGTAAAGTAGTTGGTCTGGATGGTATTTGACTTGAGGTATGGAAGTGCCTGGGAAAAGTAGTGATGATATGGAGTACGAATTCATTTAATGTAATTATGAACACTAAAATTGCATGATAAATGGAGAAAAATGTTTCTTGATAGCTTCAAATGAAAATAAAGGATATATACAAAATTGTGCAAATCAAAAAGGAGACACAGCAAGTCATACTAACTGGGGGAAAGAGTAATAAAGAAAATTGAGTTGGAGACTAATATGTTAGAAAATCAATTATTTATATGCATGACCAATTCGTCTTTTATCAATCTAACAGTTGCCTGACCTTCTAGCCAATCAGAAAGCAATGATCACAGTTCAACAAAGTAAAGTGTCTGATAATTCTGTTCTTTTCCAGTTTTGACTTTGATTTCATTCTTGGAGCAGGGACAAAGTAATGAATGGTTGAACTTGGAGCAAAAATGAGAAGAATTATAAGAGAAATAAGCTAGAGTTGTATGAACAATATTCCACTTACAAAATCTTTTATACCTTGTAAAGGCTGCTCATTTACTATCCTAACAGCAGTTGAACCAAGGTTATAATACTTAATCCACATACCAGATAAAATAGCACGCACAAAATTAGAAAGATTGGAAAGGGAAAAAGATACCATATGACAATGCCAGTGGTAGACTAAGAAAAGAAAGAAAGAAAGAAAGAAAGGGAAAGGAAACAGAAACAACAAATATCTACAGGAAAAAAATAAAGCTGTATAGCCTGCCCATTTTAGATGAACCTCTCTAAAATTAGGAAGATTGGAAAAATGACAGTTGAACAAATAACCAATAGTAGAGAGCAATTAGTCAGAGAACTAGGACCAGTCACACCTGTGTATGAAAACAGCTTCAACTGATAATACAAATTGTGAACTTCACAGAGGTTTTACTTATCTAAGAAAATATTTAGCCTTTTTCAACCCAAAAAATCTTTTAAAATTCACCAAACTAGAATTGAAGAACCCTGAAGGTCCTTTTGATTCTGATTCAGCGTACAACCCAAGCTTCCATCCATCTCTCAGTAGATTAGAGCTTGGAAAATTGCATTCGTTACAAATTAGTCTTACTATCATAGGCAACAAAAAGGGTTCCAGCTGATTAAAGACCAAGCTGCTACTCTACCATAATTTTATGCATCTGCACTGCGTCCGAATTCTTATCTTCTCTAAAATATACTTGCATCTGTATATGCATGCATTCTTTTTTTTGAGGCAGTATATGCATGTATTCAAGTTAATTAACTTGGTTCATGAACCAAAACAAAAAATTGGTCAGGATTGGAAATAGAGAACCATCACCCCATTAAGGAGGCATTTTAACTTCCCTTTCTAAGATAGTTCCAAAATAAGAGTTAAAGGAAAAAACAAAACCAGATAAAACTTAAGAGAATTATGTAAATTTCACTTCACAGCATTTGAACCTCAACAAGAAGTTGAGATGAGCAAATTGTGAAGAGTTATGAAAAATGAAGCATGTGGAGTATCCTAAAAAGCAAAAACTAAAGCACTAAAGTAGCAGAAAATGTACAAGTCTACGACTTTGTACAAATCACCATGGCAATTGATTAACAACAAAGTTGTAATTAAACTAGAAGAACAAAAGGCAACTTAAGTAGAAACAAAAACAAAACTGCGAAACCTTACATTTTCAGAGGTTAAGATCAACCAATTAATATTATGAAAAAAGAGAATGTTACTTTCTTACATTGGACAAGGCCAATCATTTGGACCAAAAAGGCCACCGACTGCACGATTACCGCTTCCTAACTCTTGGCCACCATGGCCCCTTCCCCGACCCCCAGATCCTGCAACACCACCAGAAACACCAGAAGGTCGAGCACTACCACAACGATTGCACACTCCACGAAATGCAAAGTTCACGTTGGAGCAACTGCCATCAGCATAAAAACTTCACTTGACTTGGATTTCATTCCCAAACTTACTGTACCACAAAAGGGGGCAAACAAAAGGAGTAAGAAGGAGCTGCTCACCAATATTCACATCACAGACCTTGTATTCGGACACATCCAGTCTCCTTCTTGCTGCCACGCTTTTCCAGAAGCATCCCCTCGTCCTCTACCTCGTCCAGCCCCTCCGTTCATTTCCATAGAACCTTCCTCCAACCCAATAAATTCACTACCTAAATTTGGATCAACAACATTATTTCCAGAATTATATGACTGATCATCCTTATTCTTTGACTCTGCCATAAAGACTCCAATTACAGCTCCATGGAAATCTTTGTTATTGAACCACTCAACAGCAGCTGATGCAGCATGAGGGTCCTCATAAGTAACAGTGGCATCCCCCTTTGGCTCATTGGTGATTTTGTCTCGATAGAGCCAAATCTTTGGGCGACCCGTGCGCTTGTCTTTCTATATAGCATAAGAAGACTTGCATAAAATTACAGAGCTACCAAGGATTACTCGCACAAGTATTTGTATAATTAAATTATATCATAAACATATCAAATGGTGACCTTAAACACACCGTGAATGAAAATATGTAATACTATGTCAAAGAGTTGCAGATTGAGGAAAGATTCTAAAAAATAACTCTGATACCTTTAGCACACCTATCGTACCAAAGTATTCAGCCAGCATATCTTCATTTGTTCCAGGAGGCAAGTTGCAAACATATACCGAGCCATTTGAAGGAGAAGCTTTTCCCAAATAACCAGCCATTCAGGTCCCAATATCATGAACCTCTCACCAATAAAGAAACTGCAACATTTAAAGTATGCCAAATTCTTGAGAATGAAAAATAAAAAAATGTTAGGTGTACAGCATATTAAAGAGATAATGCAGGAAAAAAGGGGGCAAGTTCCCATAATTGGGAAGGCAAAGAAAAAACCCAAAAAAAAAAAAAAAAAGAAAATCCTTGCAGCAACAATGGTCGAAAAGTGTGCAACTGAAATCAAAATATCCAACTTTTTTCACAATGGATGAAGTGAAGAACAAAAATATTCCCCCAATATCAGTATTTTGAGCTTTTCAGAATTCAGTAATAGAATTGGATGTAAAGAAACTTCAAACCCTATTAAACTAAGCAAGAATGCAATAAGCATTCAATCAACGAATCGGCCATGAACAATCCAACACCTGCAATTTGCAACCATTGCTACCGAACAGACAACTCGTAGAAGTATAACCACAGGTAAAAGAAAAAGGACAAATCGATGGGAACAAGCAGATTTAAGAGGGATACGGCAGAGAACTACAGTCTAAATGTTCGTCGAGACTAGAGAAGAGATGGAATGAGTTGATAGTGAGAAGGTCAAAGAAGAATGAGTGGATCTACGAAAAGCTGCAGGGGGAACCATTCCACAAAAATCAGAACTTTCAAAACAGTACTGAACACAAATTGCTACAGAAGAAAAGTTTCAAGAAAGCATACAGAATCGTTGGATCCAGGAAAGTTCTTCGGGCACTCACCGATAGCGATAGCGATGACTCCTTGCCGGCGGTGGTGGTTTAGCGGATATTGAATTTCAGCCCCGGTGCCTTCGTTTTTGTTTCCCTGCGTTTTCACCCGATTCTTTCGTTACTAAGGGGCTGCTTGGTTCACTAATAGTAATCGGAATGGGAATGACTATGATAGTAATTTGGAATCACAATGGATTTCTGAAAGTGATTGTTGCTGCTTGGTTCATTATCTGGAATGAATTTCATTACCATTGTTAATGCATGGTTATTAAAATTTTTGGAATGAGAATGAATTAAACATTTTACCATTCATGTAAAGACTAAAAAA
Source organism: Knoxia roxburghii (assembly GCA_030378225.1). Taxonomy (NCBI): domain Eukaryota; kingdom Viridiplantae; phylum Streptophyta; class Magnoliopsida; order Gentianales; family Rubiaceae; genus Knoxia; species Knoxia roxburghii. The sequence continues at coordinate 32,508,998 of CM059415.1, read as the reverse complement.
TTATGAAAATATGATTAAAATTAGATAAACTCCAGTAGTAATATGTATGTAGTGCTGCAATCAAAACTTTCACGCATGATTATATAGACATCAGATCAACGAATACTAGACATCAGATCAACAGACTATAGATATCAGATCAAGAATATAAAAGAAATCATACAGTAGAACTAAAACATACTTAACAAGGATATCACATCATGATTATATAGACATCAGATCAGCGAATATTTGACATCAGATCAACAGTCTATAAATATCAGATCAATAATATAAAAGAAATCATACAATAGAATTAAAACATACTTAACAAGGGATATCAGATCAGGATTATATAGACATCAGATCAACAGACTATAGATATCAGATCAAGAATATAAAAGAAATCATACACTAGAACTAAAACATACTTAACAATGGAGATCAGATCAGGATTATAATGTTATGTTATTTTTTTGGGTAGTAGTATTAGTAACTCTATTTTCGAAACAATTTTTGCAAATTATTCTTTTATTAATTTTTAATTAATTTATCAAAATTCAACAAAATGAATATATATTTTTTTATCCCAACAAAATGAATATTATATTTTAAATATATTTAATCCTATAATAACCAATTATAACTCACACATACAGTATTTTTTAGAAAAATAAAAAAAATTTAGAAAAAGATGAAATGAGGGAGAAAAATAATCATTTTTTTTTTGTAAAAAATTGATGAACAACTACTTGTGTTGATCGAATGAAACCCCGATCAATTACTATAACTAGTACCATTACCATCACAGCCGTATTCATGGGCATGATCGCAGCAATGATTTTGATTTTCATCCTCGTGATCACCGTTGTCATCTTCATCAAATGGCTTATTTTTGTGAAAAATACAACATTTATTGGAGCGATTCTTTCTGCTACTATTGTTGCAGAGAAGACAAGAAAGATGATGAGTACATGGTTAGGATTTGGGTAAGGCTGGAAGAAGAAGATGACGGCGTGAATTGCCTCATGGTGACTCTGCCCATTGTTAAGTGGCATCCGCGGGAATAAAAATAATTCCAAAAAATGGGTAAAATAAATAAATATATATGTGTAATTATGAACATATTCTATTATGTTATTATGTTATTATGAGAATATGTTATGCACTAAGTAAAAATAATTGTTTCAAAATTTAAATGTTCTTTAATTAAACTTTTTGTGCAGAAATTTTTCCCATATCGGAGGTTCATAATCAGTGTTGATCGAGATTTTAAAATTTGTGTAATATAACTATCTTAGTTCAATTGAAATAACTTATGATGATATGGTGCTAAGGTTTCATATTTTATAACCACAACTTGAAAAGAAGCGGTAAAGGAAGAGGTGGAATTAAATGTGAGGGTAGTGTGTTGGTGGTGGAATTTGAAAAATGAGAAGAAGAAATAAGAAAGAATGTTGATTTTTTTTTTCTTTTTGTTAGAGGGGCATTTTGGATAGTAAACTTTGAAAATAGGGCTATAAATAGTAAAAAATGGACTACAAATAGTAGTCCAGTATTTGTATTTATACTAGTACACACCCAGGGATGCTAACAATTAAAATATAATAAGGACCTAATAATTGATTACACGGAAAATTATAAAAGGACATAATTATTTATAACCATAATAAGAATTTAATTATTAAAATGATTGTAGATAAACAAAAAACTTTAACTTTGCACTCATTTCTTCTCTCCCAATCTCAACCCTCAAAAAATATTTCTTTCTCAATCTTCTCATTATGGGAGGATGGGAGAAATAAATTTGTTGTCCATTTTCGTTTTATTGTTTTTAGTTTCGTCATCCAATAAAGGGGAATTATCCCCAATCTTTATTTTTTTTGTCTTTCAGTATATTCAGATCTATTGGTAGTGTATTGGCCATGACTTCATTGATGGTGTTTGTTGATATGACGGCAGTTTTGTTGGTGTGAAATTCGTTGGATTGGTATCGGCGTCGTTGACGATTTGGTCCAAAAAGATTTAGTCATCATAGATCTAATTATTATATCTATGTTTTGGAATTTTCATCAGAAAATTAGTAATATATTCTTTTATCAATCGTGACCGGACTTTTTACAGTAAATTAATACATATCTTTTATTTCAAAAAAATTATTAAAATTATTTATTTTTAATTGTAATATTTTATATGAATTTTAAATTGGTGTAATTTTTTGTAGTAGAATTCTATAAAAATATTTTGTAAATTATAATATTTTTAATTTATTTGTTAAATTGATTAATAATTTTTTATAAGTTAAACTTAATAAAGTTATTGTCATTTAGTTAAAATATAAAATAATAATGAAAATTAAATATTATTTAATTAAAACTTAATAAAGTTATTGTCATTTAGTTAAAATATAAAATAATAATGAAAATTAAATAGTATTAATTAAATATTATTAATTATTACATGATTGTTGTTTTTAACATTGTATATTTAAATTATTTACGGAGAGACCCTCAGTATGATAATTAAAGAAACAAAGACTTTTATGATATTACAGAATCTATCAAATAGAACTATAAATTTATCAAATCAATCCAGGCTTAACGTCTAACGCCTTTATCACAATCTCGGCTAACGGCAACACCCTTCTTTTCTAAATTCATAGTCTGTCTAATAATTCTAACCCATTCCTTAATTCAATATTATCATACTGAGGATTTCTCAATAAGAGGATCTGAACTATGAATTTATATAGTTACTCAACTTTTATTCTAACCATGAGGCTTTTAGCCTCTTATCCTAATGAATATTAATAAAATAAAAACTTACTTGGTAGATGTACCAATATATATTAGAATAAGAATACCAGAACCTCCAATATAAGCTTAGAACAATCCAACTGGAGTAATATTATAACTTGAGAGTATTTTACAAGAAGAAGAAAGAAAGATGTTTAAAATGATGGAAAAAATCCTCTGCCCTTCTGCTACTACACACTAATCTATTTATAGGAATAAAAAACTAACTATTTTGGACTTGAAAATTTTATTTTGAAGTCCATTACATTATTAATTCTATGAGGTCACTGCTTACATAATCATTTGCTTTATAAAAGCATGACTTTAAGTCTTCATCAGCTTTGTCTTTAAGTCTACATCCGCTGCTGCTTTATGTCTCAATCTTTTCTTTATGTCTCATCATATTATTTTGGTTTTTCCTTTGCTTTTATGATCAGTCAGCTCCTTATTCAGCTCAGATATTAACTCTTTCAATTGCTCCTGCATAAAATCTTCATCAAGCTCCTCATTATCATTTTGTGATTCTCCCGCTAGAACATTGTCTTCAGAAGATACTTCCATCGAAACATCAGATTTGGCATCAATTGATTCATTTTTAAGATCCTTCTTTAATTCTTCCATATAAGCTTTAATTAAATCTTTTTGGGATATATCATCCTTCTGTAGTTTGATATTCATAGAGATATGTTGAAACAGATCAATTTCCTTTTGAATATAATTCTCCTTGTGCTGAATATAATTCTTGACTTTTTTTTTGAATAGCTATAAGAACTTCATTACCATATAACTCATTAGTTGTGTGATCAATTTTTTGCATTTTATCCCAAAACTTTGTATAAGTTATTTTCATACTACATGGTAATTTTTCTTCAGTATAACTGATTTCAGGAACCCATCTCAAAATTCAAGGAATTGAGAATTCTATAAAAAACCACATATTAGCAATTTCCTCAATGCATCTATTAGACGCCACCAATTCAGATATTTTTGGTGAATATTTTATCCAGTTTCCATATGAGGAAAGAAATATATCAGGAAGAATTGATTTAGATGGACCATATTGGTACCACCATTTTATAAACCAGTTTGGTATGTGATCATTATAAATATTTCCACAAATCTTTATAAACCATGAATGTTTCTTATTATTATTCTCATATAAAAATATTTGATTATGGGCTTCTATATAATTCCAATAATTGTATTTATATGTAATCTTTGATTCATGAATTATAAATTCCTTGTCTTTCATGGTGGATAGTCCCCATTCCTCTGCAGATATAAGCTTTTTTATAATAATTTTACTAAAATTATAAATTTTACTACCCTGATAAGGGAAAAAATGTTTTATTTCACAAGTACCTGAAACCTTTAGAATAGTTTCGTAGTACATCCTTGGCTTATAAGCTCTATGGGCATGTATATAATTGTCACTATTCAAAGATCCTGTATCCAGATATCTATTTATTATTATCCATGGGTCTTTTCCCCACTGGAGATCCTTTTCTTCTATAAGAAATAAAAATTCTTTTTTATTATGAACTTGATAATTTGTAATATTATCTTCTGATATAACTGAGTCCACATATGATGTGGTTCCTGAAGAAGAAGATTCTTCTTTTTCTTGTTCAGGGAATTTCTAAAATTTATTATATAATATGGGATTTTTAGAAAGATCGGCAATATTATCCGAATATAATGTCTTATTACCCATTTGAGAGAGAATATTTCTCCCTCTTCCTCTTCCATAAAAACCAGAAGCATGAGAGGTATAACCTCTGCCTTCTCTTCCTCTATAAGAGTCTCTTGGTATCATCCTGTATAAATTCACGAGATAGAAAATCAGGAAGACTATTATCTTTCCTTTTTTCAATATTATGTCCTAAAAATCTTATATTAGTTTGGAATAACATCATTTTAGATTGTGATATAACAAAACCATTATTTTTTATAATTTTAGTAAACATATCTAAATGATTAAAATGTGATTGTATGTCTTTTGAGAATACTAAAATATCATCTATATAAACAATTATAAAATTACTATAAGGAATAAAAACATCATTTATAATATTCTGAAATTCAGAATGTGCATTTTTTAATTCAAAAGGCATAACTTTCCATTCATAGTGTCCTATTGGAACATTAAAAGCTGTTTTATATTGATCTGATTCTTTTATTTGAATCTGTCAATATCCTGATTTTAAATCAAATTTTGAAAATATTAATGCATCATATAATCTATCTAATAAATCCTTTTTATTAGGAATAGGATGTCTTATCCATTTTAAAACTTTATTAAGGGGCTTGTCATTTATCCCCACATTAAAAATCTAGTGCTCGTCGGTTTATCAATTTACTGACAAACTAATTCACCAACTTCTTGGTATCCGAGATTAGTACCACTCGACCTTTTATTATACCGGACATAAAGTTCACCGGCCGAGTTTAGTATAATAGACCTTACGAGCTCATCTCGGGAGCACCATCAACCCGGCAAACCGGTACGTGAATTCCTCCGACTAGCAACGGCACGTAAAAAGCTAAACACCGCATACCCAACCTACCGAGGTATAGGCCTCAATTGACCGCACTCTTTGGCAAATCAAAGCATATGATATCCAACTCTCACGACCGTCCCAATCTTGGGATTGAGAGACTGAATACTAGGACCGAATTGACTACGCCGATCAGTATAAGTCAATTCTATCCAAACTGGTCGTGCTCAATATGCCCCGGACATATCCGTATGATTTAAACTAGTCTAGATAAACTAATTACCAAACCACACGATACCGATAGTATGTTCAGACTATCTCGATTACGAGTATACTTTATATATATCAATACTTTAACCAATAACGGTATCTACTGTGTCTTTCCACACCCCGTTATCTAATTCTATGATATAATGGAACAATTTAATACCGAAACAAAATGATATGTCATCTGTGGATATTAGTTTTTATACAAGCCATAGCTTTTCTGTATTCAAAACTAACAATCTCTCACTAATACTCAAAGCTATGCTAAGAAGTACAAAAACTGTCCAACCCGCTATTACACTGTTGTCATGGTGAAATCTCCAGAACGCCTTTAAGCTCACTCACATGGCTCCCTCAAGAATCTGACTCCCATGCCCTCCACATGTCTCTCAAAGACCTTTGGGGTCAATGGCTTGGTGAAAGGATCTGCACGGTTGTCATCTGATGCTATCTTGGCCACGATCACATCTCCCCTCTTTACGATCTCTCGTATCAGGTGGTACTTGCGCTCTATGTGTTTACTCGCCTTATGGGCTGTGGTTCCCTTGAGTTAGCAACTGCACCATTGTTATCACAGTAGACTGTGATAGACCTAGGCAACTCAGGAACCACATCTAAGTACATCAGGAAACTCCGGAGCTATACACCCTCTTTCGCTGCCTCTGAAGCGGCAACGTACTCAGCCTCCATGGTGGAGTCCGCCACGCATTTCTGTTTGACACTCCGCCATACTATGGCTCCACCTCCTAGAGTAAACACAAACCCAGAGGTAGACTTACTCTTGTCCAAATCACCTTGAAAGTCCGAATCTGTGTAACCCAATAGTACAAGCTCCTGCGCTCTATAAACTAGGACAAAATCTCTCGTCCTGCGCAAGTACTTGAGAATGCATTTTACTGCCTCTGAGTGAGCCTTCACAGGGTTACTCTGATATCTGCTAACCATGTTATCTCAACAATCATCGCTTTCTACCAAGAATCTGCATCTTTATCCTGGAGAGCCTCATTGTAGCTAACTGGGTCTGGTTCATGAGCACCAGGGATAAAGTCCGAAGACTCACCCAAACCCATGTACCTCTCGGGCTGTCTGACAACCCTCCCACTACGATGAGGAGTAGCCTGTGTAAGAGCTCATCTGTGATAGTGTGTGCAGTCTCTTGTGGTGTGTCATCCTGTACTTGTGCATCTGGAATAATGGACTGACTTCTAAGCTCTTCCAATACTACCTTGTTGCTTGACTTGTGATCTAAAATATAGTTCTCTTCAAGAAATCTGGCATTGGTGCTGATCACCACCTTCTGATCCTGAGGACTATAAAATAGAACACCTCTCGTTCCTTTGGGATAGCCTATGAACAACATAACCTTGGTTCTTGCCTCTAACTTGCCTGCATCTGCCTCGAGCACATGTGCTGGACAACCCCAAATTCTGAGATGTCTGACTAGGCTTTCGCCCATTCCACAACTCTGCTGGGGTCGAAGGCACAGACTTATATGGCACAAGGTTGAGGATAAAACATGCTGTCTCCAAGGCAGAACCCCAAAACGAGATAGGCAACTCACTGTAACTCATCATCAATCTAACCATATCCATAAGAGTCCTGTTCCTCCTCTCTGCTACACCATTCTGCTGGGGTGTGCCAGGTGCAGACAACTGGGTCTGAATACCCTCCTCCGACAAATAGGACCTAAATTCACTAGAGAGGTATTCGCCACCGCGATCAGATCGCAAGGCCTTGATACTCTTACCTAGATGGTTCTCCACCTCAGCCTTGAACTCTCTGAACTTGCCAAAGCATTCAGACTTGTGGCGCATCATGTATATGTATCCATATCTAGAGTAATCATCCGTGAAAGTCACGAAATACTCATAAGCACCTCTAGCCTGAACTGACATAGGCCCACACACGTCAGAATGAATCAACTCTAAAACCTCATTGGCCCTATACCCCTTTGCCTTGAAAGGCCTTTTGGTCATTTTACCCTCTAAGCAGGATTCACAGGTCGAATAGCTGTGAATATCCAGTAAGTCCAAAGACCCACTATTGACCAACCTTTGAATCCTACTACGGTTGATGTGACCGAGTCTCAGGTGCCAAAGATAAGTATGATTCAAAGGGGAAGACTCTTTTCTCTTATTATGATTCGGTGATGAGCTACTAGTTTCTGTGTTTTGCATTACTGGGGAGTGTGTCTTAATTCAAAACAAATTGTCAACCAATGTACCGGAACATATAAGTTTCTGGTATTTTCTAATAAAAACATATCCATCAGAAAAAACACACTTATAACCATCCAAAACAAATTTAGAAACTTAAAGTAAGTTCTTGCAAAAACTGGGTACATAAAGACAATCTCTCAAATGTAAAATAGAGACTGAAAAATAAAGACAAACTACTCCCACTGCAGCAACAGAAACTCTGGTAGTATCCCCAAGGTAGACCTGCAACTCTCCCTCTCTAAGTAGCCGGGTCACTTGGAACCCCTGCAAAGAATTACAAACGTGATCAGTGGCTCCTGAATCCACACACCAAGTATCTGTGGGAATCGACGCTAAACACGTCTCAGTGACTAGGGAAAATTTACACATACCTCGAGGCTTTGGGCAGTCCTTCTTCCAATGTCCCGCTTTGCCACATCTGAAGCATTTGCCTTTCGACTTGTGCTTCTTGGCAATGCCCGCCTTGGGTCCATGATCAGCTCCCGCCTTCTGGCCTCTCTTCCTCTTTTGCTTCCTGGCTTTGAGCCCAGCAGAGGAACCTGAGGGACCAACAGTAGCCAAGGCTTGCTTCTTCTCTGCGAATAGGCCCTCAGCAGACACCAATGCAGTCATGAGCTCGGGAAGTGAATATGAGAGATTACCCATATTGTAGTTCAACCAAAATTGCTCAAAACTGGGAGGCAAGCTCTTGAGGATGATATCGAACTGGGTATCCCCATCAATGTCACCTCCCAATGCCTCAATCTCATTGATGCAGCTTATTATGTCTAGCACGTGATCCCTCACTGAAGTACCCTTAGCCATCCTAGCATTCATGAGTTTCCTCATAGCTGACTGCTTGGCTGCCCTACCCTGATGTCCAAACAACCCCCTGAGGTTGAGCATCATATCGTAGGCTGAGGTAAACAACTGATGCTGGTGCTGCAGTACACTCGACATAGACGCCAAGATGTAGCATTCAGGTCATCTCATCAGCCTTCTGCCACCTCGTATATGGCTCTCGCTGCTTAGGGGTGGCTTCATCGCTGGGCTTAGGGGGCACTCCTCAGTGAGCACGTACCTGTAACCCTCAGCGGTAAGGACAATGTCCAGGTTACGTTTCTAGTCAATATATTTTGGACCCGTAAGTTTGTTCTGGTTCAAAATGACAGCTAGCGGGTTGAACGACATATCAACTACAACTGAAAAATAAACAGTCAAGTTTCAGTATTCTTTTTTGAAAATATTAAAAATCCTCAAAAAAAAAACAATATAATCTTCTACCGATATCTCTCACACCGGACATAAGTCCACCAACTGGGTTTAGTATAATAAAACATAACGAGCTCATCCCAGGAACACCGTCACCCCGGAAGCACCGGTACATGATTTCCATTCGACAAGTAGCTGTACACCAAGCAACTAAACATGCGCACCCAACATACCGAGACTATTGGCCACAATTGACCTCACCCATTGGCAGATCAAAGTACACTATGTCTAATCCTCATGCCCGCTCAAGTCTATGGATTAAGAGATAGAATATTAAGAATGATTTGTCTATTAAATCAGTACAAGACAAATTATTCTAAATGATCAAGTTCAATACGCCCCGGGCATATCTATATGATTCAATTAGTTTAGACATACCAATTATCCGAATCACATAATAACCTAAACCGATAGTTTGTCCAAAGTTGTCTCGATTACGAACCTCATTTATATATTATGCCTTTTAACCAATGATGGGATCTACTGTGTCACACAAGACACCTCATCATCTAACTACATAATATAAATGGACAAATAATGCACAACAAAATATAACCAAAACATTAATCGATATATTAAATGGGAAAATGTACAATACAAGCATAGCTTATGTATTCAACTCCAATAATCTCCCACTAATACTCAAGCTGTGTTTTAAGTATACAACTACATTCAACTCCTATACACTCTACTACTATATATCTAGAAAAGTTGTCATGGCTCCCCTAAGTATTTGATTCTCATGCCCTCCACGTGAGCCTAAAAGACTTTTGAAGTCAATGTTTTTGTGAATGGATTTTCAAGGTTATCCTCTGATGCTATCTTAGCCACGACCACGTCTTTCCTCTTTACGATATCTCGTATCAGGTGGTACTTGCGCTGTATATGTTTACTCGCCTTGTGGGCTCATGGTTCCTTCGAGTTTGCTACTGCACCGTTGTTATTAAAATATACTGTGATAGACTTCTGCAAACCAGGAATCACATCTAAATCCACTAGGAAGTTTTTGAGCCACACTGCTTCTTTCGTTGCCTCTGATGCGGCAACGTATTCAGCCTCCATGGTAGAGTCCATCACGTATTTCTGCTTGACACTCCACCAAACTATGGCTCCACCTCCCAGAGTAAACACATACCCTGAGGTAGACTTGCTCTTATCCCTGTCTCATTGGAAATCTAAATCTGTGTATCCTCGGGGTACCAGCTCAGGCGCCTGATAGACCAACACTTGGTCTCTCGTTCTGCACAAATACTTGAGAATGTATTTTACTGCCTCCCAATGAGCTTTCCCGGGGTTACTCTGATATCAGCTTACAATGCCAACGGTATAACATATATTAGGCCTCGTACACAACATGGCATACATGAGACTTCCTACTGCAGAAGCATAAGGACTTGTTTTCATGGCATCTATGTCCTCAACAGTCTTAGAAGACTGTTCTTTAGACAGATGCACTCCGTGTCTGAAAGGTAGAAAACCTTTCTTGGAGTTCTGCATGTTAAAATGGGCCAAAATCGTATCTATGTATGAAGCTTGGGAAACCGTTAACTAATGTTTCCTACGATCTCGAATTATCTTGATACCAAGGATATGTTCCGCTTACCCTAAATCCTTCATATCAAACTGTTTGGACAGCCATGCCTTTACATCTGATAACACTTTCTTGTTGTTGTCAATCAATAGAATGTCATCTACGTAAAGCACAAGAAACACCACTGAGTTTTCATCACGTCTGCGGTACACACATTGCTCATCCGGACACTGAGTAAATCCGTAGGACTGGATTACCTCATCAAACTGGATGTTCCAAGATCTGGATACCTGCTTAAGTCCGTAAATGGACCTTTTAATGCATACCTTATACTCTTAGCCTTTTTCAACGAATCCCTCTAGTTGCTGCATGAAGATGGTTTTCTCAAGACTTCCATTTAGGAGAGCTGTCTTGACATCCATCTGCCATATCTCATAATCTAAATGAGCAGGTATGGCCAAGAGAATCTGGATTGACTTAAACATGGCTACCGGGGAGAAAGTTTCCTCATAATCGATTCCCTCTTTCTGAGTATACCCCTTCGCCACCAGCCTAGCTTTAAAGGTTTCCACCTTTCTGTCAGGCCCTCTCTTATGTTTGTAGACCCACTTGCATCCAATGGGCTTAAACTCATCAAGCAGGTCCACAATCTCCCATACTTGATTGTGGTCCATTGACCCCATCTCGGATATCATTGCCTTATGCCAAGATTCTGCATCTTTATCTCGGAGAGCCTCATTGTAGTTAACCGGGTCAGGCTCATGTGTGCCTGGGACTAGGTCTGATGCCTCTCCCACACCAATGAACCTGTCGGACAGTCTAACAACCCTCCCACTATGACGAGGCACCACCTTTGTAGGGGTATCATATGTGATCTCTTGTGCAGTGTGTGGTGTATCTACTTGTGCTGGTGCATCAGGATTATTAGTTTCTCTTTTAAGCTCTTCTAGTACTATCTTACTCTTGGGTTTGTGATATAGGATATAGTCTTCCTCCAAAAATCTAGCGTTGGTACTAATCACCACATTCTGATCTTTAGGACTATAAAACAAAGCACCTTTCGTTCTCCTAGGATATCCTACAAACAACATTAATTCTGTTCTTGCATCTAACTTAGCCGTATCTGCCTTAAGCACATGTGCTGGGCAACCCCAAATTCTGAGATGTCTTAGACTTAGCTTTCACCCGTTCCACAACTCTACTGGGGTTGAAGGCACGGTTTTAGATGGTACAAGATTAAGAATATACATTGCTGTTTCTAAGGCATATCCCCAGAACGAACTCGGCAACTCACTATAGCTCATCATCGACCTAACCATTTCCATGAGAGTTCGATTCCTTTATTCTGCTATACCGTTCTGTTGTGGTGTGCCAGGTGCAGACAACTGAGACTGAATTCCTACCTCACTGAGGTATTCTCAAAATTTGTGGGACAGGTACTTCCCACCATGATCTGATCGCAGTGTCTTGATACTCTTACCATGATGCTTCTCCACATCTGCCCGAAACTTTTTGAACTTGCCAAAGCACTCGGACTTGTGATGCATTAGGTAAATGTACCCGTACCTTGAGTAGTCATCCGTGAACGTCACGAATACTCAAACCCACCTCGTGCTTGGACCGACATTGGTCCACACAAGTCAGAATGAATCAACTCTAGTACTTCTTTGGCTCTATAACCTTTTGGTTTAAAAGGTCTCTTGGTCATCTTACCCTCCAAGCAAAATTCGCAGGTTGAATAACTGTCAATCTCTAATGAACCTAAAGGTCCATCATTGACCAACCTCTGAATCCGACTAAGGTTTATATGACCTAGCCTGAGATGCAAAAGATAGGTTTGATTCATTTCAGAAGGTTTCTTCCTCTTATTAATGTTAGATAAAGAGCTATATGTTTCTATGTTTTGCACAACAGGGGAGTTAGAATTAACCACAAACAAATTATCAACCAACGAACCAGAACAAATAAGTTTTCCATTTCTTCTAATAAATATAGAATCGTCAGAAAAAATAAACTTATAACCGTTCTTTAAGAGTTTAGAAACCGAAATAAGGTTCTTAATAAAACTTGGTACATAAAGATAATTAACTAACTCTAGCCTAGAATTTTTGAAATTTAGGCTGACTACTCTCACTGCTTCTACTGACACTCTTGTAATGTCGCCCAAGTAGATATCCAGCTCGCCTTCTCTAAGCTTCTGGGTTACTTGGAACCCTTGCAAAGAATTACAAACATGGTCTGTGGCACCTGAATCCACACACCAAGTATCCGTGGTAATCGCCGTTAAAAATGTCTCAGTAATTAAGGCAGAAACTATCGTACGTTTAAGCTTTGAACAATCCGATTTCCAATATCCCGTCTTATTACACTTTAAGCAGTTGTCTTTCAACTTCTTATTTGCAATATATGGCTTAGGCGCAATTCGCGCCTTTTGAGCTATTCCCTTGAGCTTTATCTTCTTCTTTCTAGCCTCAGGCTCAGAAGAAGATTTTGAAGCTTTGCCTGCGACTAAAGTTCGCTTCTTCTCTTGAAGAAGACTTTTAGCCACCACCAACTCCACCAAGAGCTCGGATGAAGTACACAACATCTTACTTATGTTGTAGTTCAACCGAATCTGCTCATAGCTTCAAGGCAAGCTCCTGAGGACAATATCGACTTTGGTTTCACCAATGATTTTGCCTCCCACTACCTCAACCTTGTTGATGTTACCAATCACGTCAATGACATGATCTCTTACAGGAGTGCTCTCAGCCATAAGGACAATGTGCAAGTTACGACTCCAATCGACATAATTAGGTCCAGTTAACTTATTTTTTTTCAATATAGTAGCTAAGGGGTTGAATGCCATATCAAAAACTGTAAATTAAACAGACAATGTATTAGTTATCTAACCTAGAATTTCGAACATACAAAATTCAAAAAATTATTGACTTCCCTCAAAACAATTATTTTAATCCACAACATCTCATTCACCGGGATTCTCACAAGCCACGATAGTGTGGATGTTTATGCTAACCCACATTCGTTTGAGAATAACCAAGTTCATTAACTACACTATCTGACCAAATGATCTATTGATCAATGTAGCTAATAGTCAGTGCTTTCAGTCGTACAAATAAGCAGCGCAACCTCGATGGGAGGAATACTGTAGATCATACACTAAGTGTGTACCATTACGTGACTTCTGAGTTTGTTACCTCAGGATAGTGCGCCTCAGATAGAGAGGGTGTCACATTTCTCCTAATTAAACTTTAGCCATCTTACTCCGAAATTCATAATCTAGCGATCTCGTGGTTAGACTCATCCGAATGGAGGAAGGCTCTAATGCCAACACGCAAGTCCACCCATATCGCATATGAACTCGTAATGGTGGCCGTGGGGATATTAAACCTACCCGCTCCCACTTAGATTTCTAAATTGAGGGTTTTTTCGATTTTAACATGCAATTAAGTAACCCTAAGTTATATGCAACCATAAAACCATCATGTTTTAAAATCATGCATCTAAAATACAACACAAAAATTAAAGCATAAAAATTAAAACAATAAATATGGGAAATAAATGCGAAAATTAAATTTCCTGACTATTATGATTTTAATCGCTTCCATCTTCTGTCTTGATCTCGTGTCCCGCCACATAACTCGATGGAAAAAGTCTTGGACTTCAAAAAACGAAAACTGGAGGAAAAACGGGTTAAAACATGAACTGGCCCACATGGGCCGCACGCTGGCGCAGCAAATCTGCTGCGCCGCGCGGCAGTGGTGCTGCCGTTTTCCTGCTGTTGCTGGCGGCGGCTCCCGCCGGCGAGTCATTGTCGGCGCCGCCCCCTCTCTCCGTTTTCTCCTTTCGCTTCTTCTACGTTATTTGGACTTCTTGCAATTCATTCTGGGTTTTCCTGGTGGGTTTCTACGAATTAACGATAACCCAAAACCCACGAATTCAAGTTGCCCACCATAACGTCTTCGATTACAAAAAATTAATTCTCCTACTACAAGGCTTTCTAGGAAAATTAAATAATCGAAATTACATAGAAAAAATCCTACTACATATTTGATCTAATCCTGCACGGCTTCCAGCACGTGGTTATACTATTACAAACATTCATAATAAAATCAAATCTGGACATGTCCCGGAGTTTAATTAAAACTCATACAAACATAATCATAATAGTCGGGATTTCTAAGCTCTTCCAATACTACCTTGCAGCTTGACTTGTGATCTAAAATATAGTCCTCTTCAAGAAATCTGGCATTGGTGCTGATCACCACCTTCTGATCCTGAGGACTATAAAATAGACCACCTCTCGTTCCTTTGGGATAGCCTATGAACAGCATAACCTTGGTTTTTGCCTCTAACTTGCCTGCATCTGCCTCGAGCACATGTGCTGAACAACCCCAAATTCTGAGATGTCTCAGACTAGGCTTTCGCCCATTTCACAACTCTGCTGGGGTCGAAAGTACAGACTTAGATGGCACAAGGTTGAGGATAAAATATGCTGTCTCCAAGGCATAACCCCAAAACGAGATAGGCAACTCACTGTAACTCATCATCGATCTAACCATATCCATAAGAGTCATGTTCCTCCTCTCTGCTACACCATTCTGCTGGGGTGTGCCAGGTGCAGACAACTAGGTCTGAATACCCTCCTTCGATAAATAGGACCTAAATTCACTAGAGAGGTATTCGCCACCGCGATCAGATCGCAAGGCCTTGATACTCTTACCCAGATAGTTCCCCACCTCAGCCTTGAACTCTCTGAACTTGCCAAAGCATTCAGACTTGTGGCGCATCATGTATACGTATCCATATCTAGAGTAATCATCCGTGAAAGTCACGAAATACTCATAAGCACCTCTAGCCTGAACTGACATAGGCCCACACACGTCAGAATGAATCAACTCTAAAACCTCCTTGGCCCTATACCCCTTTGCCTTGAAAGGCCTCTTGGTCATTTTACCCTCCAAGCAGGACTCACAGGTCGAATAGCTGTCAATATCCAGTAAGTCCAAAGACCCACTATTGACCAACCTTTGAATCCTACTACGGTTGATGTGACCGAGTCTCAGGTGCCAAAGATAAGTTTAATTCAAAGGGGAAGACTCTTTTCTCTTATTATGATTCGGTGATGAGCTACTAGTTCTGTGTTTTGCATTACTGGGGAGTGTGTCTTAATTCAAAACAAATTGTCAACCAATGTACCGAAACATATAAGTTTTTGGCATTTTCTAATAAAAATAGATCCATCAGAAAAAACACACTTATAACCATCCAAAACAAGTTTAGAAACTGAAAGTAAGTTCTTGCGAAAACTGCGTAAATAAAGACAATCTCTCAAATGTAAAATAGAGTCTGAAAAATAAAGACAAACTAGTCCCACTACAGCAACAGAAACTCTGGTAGTATCCCCAAGGTAGACCAGCAACTCTCCCTCTCTAAGCAGCCGAGTCACTTGGAACCCCTGCAAAGAATTACAAACGTGATCAGTGACTCCTGAATCCACACACCAAGTATCTGTGGGAATTGTCGCTAAACACGTCAAAGTTGTTGGAGTAGAATACATAAGCTATGTTTGTATTGTACAGTTTCCCAGTTTAATATATCAATTTGTGTTTCAGTCATATTTTGTTGTGCATGTTTACGTCCATTTATATTATGTAAGTAGATGATGAGGTGTCTGGTGCGACACAGTAGATCTCATCATTGGTTGAAAGACATAATATATAAATGAGGTTCGTAACCGAGACAGCTTTGGACAAACTGTCGGTTTAGGTTCTTATGTGATTCAGATAATTAGTTTGTCAAAACTAATTGAATCATATAGATATGCCCGGGGCATATTGAACTTGACTCTTAGGAATGATTTGTCTTGTACTGATTTAATAGACAAATCGATCCTTGTATTCTATCTCTAAATCCCTAGACTCGAGTGGGCATGAGGATTAGACATAGTGTACTTTAATCTGCCAATGGGTGAGGTCAAATGTGGCCAATAATCTCGGTAGGTTGGGTGCGCGTGTTTAGTTACTTGGTGTGCTGCTGCTTGTCAAAAGGAAACCATGTACCGGTGCGTCCGGGGTGATGGTGCTCCCGAGATGAGCTCGAAATGTTTATTATACTAAACCCGGCCGGTGGACTTATGTCCGGTATAGTAAAAAGGTCGAGTGGTACTAGTCTCGGAATAAAAGAAGTTGATGAATTAATTTATCAGTAAATTAATGAATTAACGAGCACTATATCTTTGATGTGGGGAGATTATGATTATAATTTAATTAAGTTGTTCCGGAAGCAATTCTGGTGTAGGTTGGTAGTGCCATAATTAATCCGTTAGTGGTACGATTAATTATGTACTGGGTTATTGACAAAGGTAGATTTAATTAATTGAGAAATTAATTAATCCTTGTGTCAGTTGGTTGTGAATCATCCCAGGAACTGGTTTGGGATAAGTGAATCCCTGTGTCAGTTGGGAGTGATTCATCCCAGGAACTGGATTGGGATAAATGAATCCCTGTGACAGTTGGAAGTGTATCAGTCCAGGAACAGGATTGAAGGAAACAGAATCTGTATCAGTCCAGAAACAAGATTGAAGGAAAACAGAAACCCAGTAGGAAGACCAATCCTAAACCAACTTGGAATCTCTCTTGTAACTCTATAAATAGACAAGGGATCAGTCATTCAGAATACAACAATAACACAATTAATCCACAGGATTTCTAGAGAGAGAAAATTCTAGAGAGAGAAAACGTTTCTCTCTCCAAGTCAAATTTTCATGAAAGTGCGCAGCTGGTTTTTGGGTTTCTAGTGGCTGAAATTTTGGCCTTGGTTTATACCAGCTGCACGTAGCTTTCTCTCTCTGCGGGCGGTGCATTTATAGTACGTGCCAGGTGCTGCGGGGCTAGAGTTTTCTAGCAGGTGGATTGTGGTGAGTAGCTGATCAATTGACTTCTAGTTCGTTGCCCACACAATGTGAAGTCATAGTCTTGAGGCATACAAGAGAATCACCAGGTGAACGCTTCAAAGGTACTTTTCTAAGATTCCGCTTAAATAGAAATTTTTTGTTGCGTGGTAAATCGAGCAAGTGCAAACCCAGATCCTACCAAAATTCTTTCAATCTCAGTGACTAGGGAAAATTTACACATACCTCGAGGCTTTGGGCAGTCCTTCTTCCAATGTCCCGCTTTGCCACATCTGAAGCATTTGCCTTTCGACTTGTGCTTCTTGGCAATGCCCGCCTTGGGTCCATGATCAGCTCCTGCCTTCTGGCCTCTCTTCCTCTTTTGCTTCCTGGCTTTGAGCCCAGCAGAGGAACCTGAGGGACCAACAGTAGCCAAGGCTTGTTTCTTCTCTGCGAATAGGCCCTCAGCAGACACCAATGCAGTCATGAGCTCGGGAAGTGAATATGAGAGATTACCCATATTGTAGTTCAACCAAAATTGCTCAAAACTGGGAGGCAAGCACTGGAGGATGATATCGAACTGGGTATCCCCATCAATGTCACCTCCCAAGGCCTCAATCTCATTGATGCAGCTTATCATGTCTAGCACGTGATCCCTCACTGAAGTACCCTTAGCCATCCTAGCATTCATGAGTTTCCTCATAGCTGACTGCTTGGCTGCCCTACCCTGATGTCCAAACAACCCCCTGAGGTTGAGCATCATATCGTAGACTGAGGTAAACAACTGATACTGGTGCTGCAGTACACTCGACATAGAAGCCAAGATGTAGTATCGGGTCATCTCATCAGCCTTCTGCCACCTCGTATATGGCTCTCGCTGCTTAGGGGTGGCTTCATCGCTGGGCTTAGGGGGGCACTCCTCAGTGAGCACGTACCTGTAACCCTCAGCGGTAAGGACAATGTCCAGGTTACGTTTCCAGTCAATATAATTTGGACCCGTAAGTTTGTTCTGGTTCAAAATGACAGCTAGCGGGTTGAACGACATATCAACTACAACTGAAAAATAAACAATCAAGTTTCAGTATTCTTTTTCGAAAATATTGAAAATCCTCAAAAAAACAATATAATCTTTTACCGACATCTCTCACACCGGGATTAACGCAGGTCACGATGGGTGAACGTCTACGCCAACCCATATTCATTCGAGAAGAACTGAAGTTCATTAATTTCATTATCTGACCAACGATCTTATGATCAATGAAATTAATAGTCGATAATTTTAGCCGTACACGAAGAAAGCGTAACCTTGATGGGAGGAATACTAAAAACGGTACACTAAGTGTATGCCATTACGTGACTTCTAAGTTTGTTACTTAGGATACTAATGCGCCTCGGATGGCGAGGGTGTCGCAACTTTTTCCAATTAAACTCACTATAGTCATCCCTTTAGAAATTCATTTCGGTGATATCCGTGGTTGAAAACTCATCCGATAGGGAGGAAGGTCTAAGCCAGCACGCAAGTTTAACCACATCACCAATGAACCCGTAATGGAGGCCATGGGGATATTTACCAACCCTCTCCCACTTAGATTTTTAAGCTTGAGGATTTTTACGTTTTAACATGCAATATCTTAACTATGGATATTCGCACCCATAAAACCGTTGGAGTTTTAATATGCGAATAATCTACCTTAGTTAATTGCTCGTCACCTTTTAAAAACAATTTTGGTTTGGTTTTCGTTCATGCAAAATAAAACGAAAAACACACAATCAACGAAAAGTTATAAATACGAGAAATTAAAAGAAATAAAATTTCCCGATTATTATGGCCTTCTCTATCGTTGATTCCTTGACGCCTCGGTGACACGTCCCGTCATGTCGCTCCCACTCGTTATTTGGATTCCTCTCGATTCGCCCGGGTTTTCTCGATTTATTATGTAATTAGGAATCACCCAAAATTACGAGAAACCAAAACCCGCGAATATAAGTTACCCAAAATAATATCTTCGTCATAATACATAAATTCCTATATACAAAGGCGTTTCTCTAGGAAATTAAAGACGACATGATTAGATCAAATCCTACTACAAGATTTTTCTAATCCTACATGGCTTCCAGCTCGTGGTTATTACTATTATAGACATTTTCATTCAAAAAACAATACGAGTCCGGACATGTCCCGGGGTTTATGAATGAAAAATAAATTTCTACCATAATAGCCGAGAAACCAATAACCACCTGTTTAAGCATTTCGACAAAAATAATAATGCCAAAATAAAGCCGTGTAATAAACAAACAAGTATAAGACCGAAACCAATGCTCTGATACCAATTTGAAGGAAAACAGAACAAGCCCGGGCTAAATCGAAAACCTCACTTTCGTGCAATGCATTCCAGAATCAGAAGCTTTCGACCAAGCTCAGGCTAAAATTCATTTATCCACGAACGGATCTTGGCTTATACTTATTTAATTTACTAAAACGACATCTAACACACAAAGATCACACCTTTAATTAAAAGCGGAAGGATTAAAGATTATACCTTTGTAGCGAAGTCCAACGCAATAAGAAAAATCCAATCTTTATGCGAATTCCACAAAAAATCCAAAAGATAACTCCGAGAAAACTTCGAATATTGCGTGGGCAATAATCTATCAAAGTCTACTACCAAAGCCCACGATAAACCCGCCAAGAAAATCCCTCAATTAGATCAAATCTGCCCAAAAGGTCAAACCTTTAAACCAAAAAAACTGATGCCCACTACTTTTCTCGCCAATAAAATCGAACCCACTTCAACTCCGGTCACGATATGAACAATTGGGATTGTGGATCACCAACCCAAGGAAGAGATCAACACAAACCCAGCTGGATCAAGCACCCCGGAGTGAACAGTGTCCGTGAACAGTGTCCGACGTGAACAATGATTCCGACGTGAACAATACCGGTGAACAGTCCCCCGTGAACAGTAATTCCAGCAGTGGGAAACTCCAAAAATTGATGGGCTATCTAAAAATTTAATCTTTCAATCTTAATCTAAATCGAGAAGTGAGAATCCAAGTTCGTTTTTGAAAGAAAACTCGAAAGGGAAGTGAGTTTCTCTCTAGAACTTTCTCACTCTAAGGAAGACATAAATGTCTTGCAAGATTTTCTTAAGTTTCTTTGGCCTTAAGCTTTCTATTTATAGGAGCTCTAATGGAGACCTAATGGGCTCTCGAGTTGGGCCTTTTAATTTGACTTTCGTTGACCGCTTAGTCTTTCCCGACTAATCAACTCCAATCGACCAATTCGAATTAATTTCTTAACCCACTTCGTTAATTTAATTTAATCGAACCCTTAGAATTAATTAATTCAAATAGAATTAATTTCTTAATTCACCTTGTCGATTAAATATTAATTAAACCTTTAGGATTAATTAATTCACCTTGTCGATTAGTCAAATGCATAATTAGTCGTACCACTATCGGACTAATTATGGAACTACCTCTCGAAAATGACTTTACATCGCGCCATTATATTTTCTTCTATCTCCCCACATTAAAAATCTAGCGCTCGTCGGTTTATCAATTTACTGACAAACTAATTCACCAACTTCTTGGTATCCGAGATTAGTACCACTCGACCTTTTATTATACCGGACATAAAGTCCACCGGCCAGGTTTAGTATAATAGACCTTACGAGCTCATCTCGGGAGCACCATCAACCCGGCGAACCGGTACGTGGATTCCTCCGACTATCAACGACACGTAAAAAGCTAAACATCGCATACCTAACCTACCGAGGTATAGGCCTCAATTGACCGCACTCTTTGGCAAATCAAAGCATACGATATCCAACGCTCAAGCCCGTCCCAATCTCAGGATTGAGAGACTGAATACTAGGACCGAATTGACTATGCCGATTAGCATAAGTCAATTATATCCAAACTGGTCGTGCTTAATATGCCCCGGGCATATCCGTATGATTTAAACTGGTCTAGATAAACTAATTACCAAACCACACGATAACCTATACTGATAGTATGTTCATACTATCTCGGTTACTGTATACTTTATATATATCAATACTTTAACCAATAACGGTATCTACTATGTCTTTCCACACCCCGTTATCTAGTTCTATGATATAATGGAACAATTTAATTTTGAAATAAAATGATATGTCATCTGTGAATATTAGTTTTTGATACAAGCCATAGCTTTTTTGTATTCAAAACTAACACTTAGGGGACTGTTCCTTAGATAGAAACACTCCATGTCTGAAAGGTAGAAAATCTTTCTTGGAGTTCTGCATGTTAAAACGGGTCAGAATTGTATCTATATATGAAGCTTGGGAGAGCGTTAATGAACGTTTCCTACGATCTCGAATTATCTTGATCCCAAGAATATGTCCCGCTTCCCCTAAGTCCTTCATATCAAACTGCTTGGACAGCCATGCCTTTACGTCTGATAACACTTTCTTGTTGTTGCCAATCAATAGAATGTCATCTACCTAAAGCACAAGAAACACCACTGAGTTTCTATCACGTCTACGATACACACATTGCTCATCCGAACACTGGGTAAATCCGAAGGACTGGACAAGATCTGGATGCCTACTTAAGTCCGTAAATAGACCTCTTAAGCCTGGAAACCTTATGCTCTTGGCCTTTTTCAATGAATCCCTCTGGTTGCTGCATAAAGATGGTTTTCTCAAGACTTCCATTTAGGAAAGCTGTCTTGACATCCATATGCCAAATCTCATAGTCTAAATGAGCAGCTATGGCCAAGAGAATCCGAATCGACTTAAGCATGGCTACCGGGGAGAAGATTTCCTCATAATCAATTCCCTCTTTCTGAGTATACCCCTTCACCACCAGCCTAGCTTTAAAGGTTTCCACCTTCCTATCAGGTCATCTCTTACGTTTGTAGACCCACTTATATCCAATGGGCTTGAACCCATCTGGCAGGTCCACAAGCTCTCAGACTTGATTGTGGTCCATTGACCCCATCTCGAATATCATTGCCTTACGCCAAGACTCTGCATCTTTATCTCGGAGAGCCTCATTGTAGTTAACCGGGTCAGGTTCAGGCGCACCTGGGACTAGGTCTGAAGCCTCTCCCACGCCAATGAACCTGTCGGGCTGTCTTACAACCCTCTCACTACGACGAGGCACCACCTGTGTAGGCGCATCATCTGTGATCTCATGTGTAGTGTGTGGTGTATCTACTTGTGCCGGTGCATCAGGATTAGTAGTTTGTCATCTAAGTTTTTCTAGTACTATCTTACTCTTGGGCTTGTGGTCTAAGACATAGTCCTCTTCTAAAAATCTAGCGTTGGTACTAACCACCACCTTCTGGTGTTTAGAACTATAGAATAGACCACCTTTCGTTCCCCTAGGATATCCTACAAACAGCATTAACTCTGTTCTCGCATCTAACTTGGCCGTATCTGCCTTAAGCACATGTGCTGGGCAGCCCCAAATTCTGAGATGTCTTAGACTGGGCTTGTGCCCATTCCACAACTCTACTGGGGTTGAAGGCACGGTTTTAGATGGTACAAGATTAAGAATATGCATTGCAGTTTCTAAGGCATATCCCCAGAACGAACTTGGCAAATCACTATAGCTCATCATGGACCTAACCATTTCCATAATTGTTCGATTCTTCCTTTCTGCTACACCATTCTGCTGTGGCGTGCCAAGTGCAGACAACTGAGACTTTATTCCTACCTCACTGAGGTAATCTTGAAATTCATGGGACAGGTACTCCCCACCACGATTTGAACGCAGTGTCTTGATACTCTTACCATGATGTTTCTCCACATTTGCCCGAACTCTTTGAACTTGCCAAAATATTCGGACTTGTGGCGCATTAGGTAAATGTACCCGTACCTAGAGTAGTCATCCGTGAATGTCACGAAATACTCAAATCCCCCTCGTGCCTGGACCGTCATAGGTCCACACAAGTCAGAATGAATTAACTCTAATACTTCCTTAGCTTTATAACCTTTTGCTTTAAAAGGTCTCTTAGTCATCTTACCTTCCAAGCAAGATTCGCAGGTTGCATAACTGTCAGTCTCTAATGAACCAAAGGTCCATCATTGACCAACTTCTGAATCCTACTAAGGTTTATATGACCTAGCATGAGATGCCAAAGATAGACTTGATTCATTTCAGAAGGTTTCTTCCTCTTATTAATGTTAGATAAAGAGTTATCTGTTTCTGTTTTTTGCGCAACAGGGGAATTAGAGTTAACCACAAATAAATTGTCAACCAATGAACCAGAACAAATAAGTTTCCCATTTCTTCTAATAAATACAGACTCATCAGAAAAAACAAACTTATAACCGTTCTTTAAGAGTTTAGAAACCGAAATAAGGTTCTTCCTAAAACTCGGTACATACAGACAATTAACTAACTCTAATCTACAATTTTCGAAATTTGAATTGACAACTCCCACTGCTTCTACTGACACTCTTGTAGTGTCGCCCATGTAGATGTCCAGTTCGCCTTCCCTAAGCTTCTGGGTTACTTGGAACCCTTGCAAAGAATTACAAACATGGTCAGTGGCACCTGAATCCACACACCAAGTATCTGTGGGAATTGCCGCTAAACATGTCTCAGTAATTAGGGCAGAAACTATCGTACGTTCAAGCTTTGGACAATCCGATTTACAATGTCCCGTCTTATTGCACTTTAAGCACTTGTCTTTCGACTTCTTCTTTGCAATATCTGGCTCAGACACAATTTGTGCCTTTTTAACTACTCCCCCAAGCTTTCTCTTCTTTTTTCCAGCCTCAGGCTCATAAGAAGATTCTAAAGCTTCGACTGCGACTAAAGCTCGCTCATTCTCTTGAAAAAGACTTTTAGCCGCCACCAACTCTGCCAAGAGCTCGGATGAAGTACTCAACATCTTACTTATCTTGTGGTTCAACCGAATCTGCTCATAGCTTTGAGGCAAGCTCCGGAGGACAATATCAACTTTGGTTTCACCAACGATTTCGCCTCCCACTACCTCAACCTTGTTGATGTTTCTAATCACGTCAATGACATGATCTCTCACAGGAGTGCTCTCAGCCATAAGGACAATGTCCAAGTTACGTCTACAATCGACATAATTAGTTCTAGTTAATTTATTGTTT
Source organism: Knoxia roxburghii (assembly GCA_030378225.1). Lineage (NCBI taxonomy): Eukaryota > Viridiplantae > Streptophyta > Magnoliopsida > Gentianales > Rubiaceae > Knoxia > Knoxia roxburghii. The sequence goes on along the minus strand of CM059415.1, from coordinate 32,484,448 downwards.
TTCAAAATAGCAGCTAAGGGGTTGAATGCCATATCGATTAAACCGTAAAATTAACAAACAGACAATGTTTTAGTTATTAACCTAGATTCGAAAACGTGAAATTCTATTAATTATTGACTTCCCTAAAAACAATAATTATAATCCACCAACATCTCATCCACCGGGATTCTAGCAAGCCACGCAGTGTGGACGTTTACGCTAACCTACATTCGTTTGAGAAGAACCAAGTTCATTAACTACATTATCTGACCAAACGATCTATTGATCAATGTAGCTAATAGTCAGTGCTTTCAGCCGTACAAATAACCAGCGTAACCTCTTGCGAGGAATACTGCAGTCTGTTACCTCAGGATAGTGCACCTCAGATGGAGAGGGTGTCGCATTTCTCCTAGTTAAACTCGCTCTAGTCATCTTACTCAGAAGTTCATAATCTAGCGATCTCGGGGCTAGACTCATCCGAATGGAGGAAGACCCTAATACCAACGCGCAAGTCCACCCACATCGCATATGAACCCGTAATGGTGGCCATGGGAATATTAAACCAACCCGCTCCCACTTAGATTTCCAAATTGAGGGTTTTTCCGGTTTTAAAATGCAATTAACTAACCTAAGTTATATGCAACCATAAAACCAGTCATGCTTTAAAATCATGCATCTAAAATACAGCATAAAAATTAAAACGATAAATACGGGAAATAAATACGAAAAATTAATTCCCCGACTATTATGGTTTTAATTACTTCCATCTTCTACCTTGATCTCGTGTCCCGTCACGTCACTCGATGGAGAGAGTTTTGAACTTTAAAAAATGAAAACTAGAGGAAAAACGGGCCAAAAATGCAGCCCGAACGGGCCGTACTCGCACAGCATGCCTAACGTGCGCGCGGGCTGTGGCGCGGCCCAACTGCTGCGCGCTGCTGCTACGCCAGGATGCTGCGCCACGCGGCAGTTGTGCTGCCTGCCATGGTTGCCGGCAGCAGCCGTAGCCGGCGCAGCCTCCTGCCGCCACCTTCTCCTTCACTTTTCCCATGCTATTTGGTCTTCTTGCAATTCGTTCTGGGTTTTCCTGGGTTTCTAGGAATTAAAGATAACCCAAAACCCACGAATTCAAGTTGCCCACTATAACGCCTTCGATTACAAAAAATTAATTCTCCTACTACAAGGCTTCTAGGAAAATTAAATAATCGAAATTACATAGACAAAATCCTACAATAGATTTAATCTAATTGTACACAGCTTCCAGCACGTGGTTATACTATTACAAACTTTCATAATAAAATTAAATCCGGACATGTCCCGGAGTTTAATTAAAACCCATACAAACGTAACCATAATAGTCGGGATTTGTTAACCACCTGCAAAATAAAACCATGTAATAAATCGAACAAGCACAAAACCCAAAACCAGGCTCTGATACCAATTGAAAGGATTGCCACATAGGATTTGGGTTTGAACTTGCTCGATTTACCACGCAACAAAAAATTCTAATTAAAGCGGGATCTTAGAAAAGTACCTTTGAAGCGCGCACTTGGTGATTCTCTTGTATGCCTCAAGACTTTGACTTCACGTTGTGTGGGCAACGAACTAGAAGCCAATTGATCAGCAAATCATCACAATCCACCTGCTAGAAAATTCTAGCACCGCAGCACCTGGCACGTACTGTAAACGCACCGCCCGGAGAGAGAGAAAATTACTCGCAGCTGGTATAAAACCAAGGCCTAAATTTTCGGCCAATAGGATGAAAAACCCAGCCGCAATTCTCTATTAAAAATCTGACTTTGAGAGTAAAAGATTAATTTCTCTCTCTAGGATTTTATCTCTCTAGATTTCTTGTCTTGAAAACTTATGGAATTGTATGTCTTGAATAGCTAATCCCTTGTCTATATAGAGTTACAAGAGAAATCCCAAGTTAGTTTAGGATTGGTCTTCCTAATGGGTTTAGGTAATTAATTAGTTTCTAAATCCAATTAGGTAACCAATCTGATAGGATAAACCAAATCCTACTAGATTCCTAATCTTTAGGATTTCCTAATTCCAATTGAAACTTAAGACTTAATTAATTAATTAAATAATTTCACTTTGTTAATTACTCATTGGAATTAATTTCCACTTTGTTAATTACTCAATTAACCCTTAGGAATAATTAACCAATTAATTAATTAAATCTACTTATTCAATTAACCCATTACAAAATTAATTGTACCACTAACGGATTAATTTTGGCACTACCATCCTACACCAGAATTGCTTCCGGAATAACTTAATTAAATTATATTCATAATCTCCCCACATCAAAGATATAGTGCTCGTTAATTTATTAATTTACTGATAAATTAATTAATTAACTTCTTTAATTATGAGACAAGTACCACTCGACCTTTTTACTATACCGGACATAAGTCCATCAGTCGGGTTTAGTATAATAAACATTTCAAGCTCATCTCGGGAGCACCATCACCCCGGACGCACCGGTACATGGTTTCCTTTCGACAAGCGGCAGCACACCAAGTAACTAAACACGCGTACCCAACCTACCGAGGCTATTGGCCACAATTGACCTCACCCTTTGGCAGATCAAAGTACACTATGTTTAATCCTCATGCCCGCTCGAGTCTAGGGATTAAAAGATAGAATACAAAGAACGATTTGTCTATTAAATCAGTACAAGACAAATAATTCCTAAAGGTCGAGTTCAATACGCCCCCGGGCATATCTATATGATTCAATTAGTTTAGACAAACCAATTATCCGAATCACATAATAACCTAAACTGACAGTTTGTCTAAAGCTGTCTCGGTTACGAACCTCATTTATATATTATGTCTTTCAACCAATGATGAGATCTACTGTGTCACACAAGACACCTCATCATCTACTTACATAATACAAATGGACAATTAATGCAGAACAAGATATAACCAAAACATAAATCGATATATTACTGGGAAAAAGTACAACACAAGCATAGCTTATGTATTCGACTCCAACACTTTATACCACCTAAAATCTGAAAGTGTTTTAATCTCAGATTTTGTAATAAAGTGCGAATATTTTCAGCATTTTCAGAAATTATACCCGTAAAATATTCTAGGATAGTAACTATTAGTGTATAAGCCGCATTTTCACTAGGTTGTGATTGTGATTCTTCTATTTTCATAGTTTTAAATATTTCTTCTTTATTCTGGGGAGTTAAATAATTATCCCACCAACCTTTAAGTTGTCCTGTAAATCCAGATACTATCATTTTGGCTATACCAACATCAGTATTTCTATTAGTCTTACATATGGTACTATACATAAGCATTCTATGAGCTGTATTATATATTTGCTTTTCAGAATATCCATCAATATTCCATTCATATATACATTTTCCACTATAACTATTATTAATTATAAATTCTTGTTCTTCATGTAAAATATCAATTGGAGATGGTCTATTATAATAATATAATCTTTGAGTTTGCTGATAAGCAAACTTTCCTATTTTATTAATTTCATCATTATTTAATGTTTCTTGGAAATTCTTTTCCAATTCTTCTACTAATGTATTAATTTTTAAACCTTGAAACTTCTTATCATGTAACTTTTCTAATTCTGTTAGAGATTTTAATTTAAAATCTTTTATTTCAGGTGGTGGTTGAAGTGTTGGAGTGGCTATAACTTGCTCCGAAGAAGATTGTTTATCAGAATTATTTCTTTGTAATATATTAATTATGTTATCTAGTATTTGATGTAAAGATATAATTTGTTCTCCTAAACATTTTAATAAATGTTTGTATAATTATTTTGTTCTATAATTTTATTCATTGGTTTTACTGTGATTACTAATGTATCATTATCAAATAATTTAGAAAAAGCAGAAAAGTTTAATATATTATTTTCTTTTTCTATATGAAAAGGTTGTTGAGGAGGAAATACTTCTTTTAAAGTATTACCATTCAGGAGTTTATAATCTCTTTCCAAAACACAAATACATGGTTCAATATAATTAGAAATAAACCATGGCACAAAAGAAAATAAAATATTATGATAAGATAAAAATGTATAAAATTGATCAAAAAACATTTTTCTGTTCATTTAACGAGAAATTATTAAAAAACCATGTTCTAAATGGTTTCCATCTATCCCTATTAAATTCTTCTTTAACCTGATTTCTGGCTAAAGATCCAGGGCTGAAATCTATCTTATTCATATTGGAAAAGCCATTTCAGACGCAGCTATTTCTTCATCTTATTTTGTATTATAAATACATTTGACTAAATTATTTTTATTTTTTTATCAATCTATCCACATACGTGCTATCATTATCTTCACTAACTTGTGAAGTGGATACCCTATATGGTTGAGAAATAGAATGCCTAGGTATGACGGAAATATAATATTTTTCATCTAAAGGAGATATAAAATGGGAAGAATAAGATCTTGTTAATTTAGATCTATAATCTAATAAAAATGGATTATTTTGCATTCTTATATTAATTTTTTCTTCAGGAGTCTGTTCTATATAATCAATTTCAGTATTAATCTGTGGTTGCTTATTACTCACTCTTTCTATTGTCCACTGTTCTGGAATAGGTATTTCATTCCATTTAATAGTTCTTCTTTTAATAATCTTAGATTTATTAAAATTAGTTTCTATTAATATAGTTTCATCTATCTTTTTATCTATTAATTTACAATTAGGATTTAAAGTTTTTAATGGTTTATAATAAATTCTATAACACACATATTAATTCAGAACCACACATATAATTATATCCATGAGTTTTAACATTTAATGTTAAAACATCTAATATATTATCATCACTTAATGATAATGATAAATTTGGATAAACATTAAAATATACAGGGCCATGAGCTAAACTCGATTGTATTATTCCCATTAAAGAATGTTTCCAGTTTAAATTCCTAGCATCTCTTAAACATATTATAAAACTTTCAGGTAAACCTTCTAAGATTAATGATTTAAAGGCAATTTGTACTAAACCTATATGTATAAATCTATATAAATCAGTATATCTATTAATATCATCAGATTGTATTAACTTTATCTCAACTTCTTCATTATCTAAAGAAACTGATTCTTCGATTGTTTTTATAATCTGTTTGAAACCTAATCTTTCAAAGGTTCCTAACTGATATACAGTTTTAACTTCAATCTTAGGAATTGTCCATTTATTAAGACCTTCTAAATTATCAGGGATATCATATTCCTATTTAAGACTATTTTTAATAGCCTGTTTTCTTTTTCCTATATTCATTAGAAAAAGAATATTAACTGGTTAGAATAAAAGTAAGTAAATTCATAAATCCAGGCTCTAATACCATTTATGGAGAGACCCTCAGCATAATAATTAAAGAAGCAAAGACTTTTTGGATATTACAGAATCTATCAAACAGACTATGAATTTAGAAAATAAGGGTGTTGCCGTTAGCCGAGATTGTGATAAAGGCGTTAGGCGTTAAGCCCGGATTGCTTTGGCTCAGGATATGTAATATAAAATATGTAATATAAATTATAAAATATGTAATATAAATTTAAATTGTATATTTTTAACATACTAACCAGGCTCTGATACCATCTATGGCTCATGATACATTCGGATGTTTTACAAGATAAAATCATAACCGGCAACCCTTCATAAGCGTTTCTACCCAAACATAATATTAAACTGCCCTAAACACCTAGCAACGGCTAAAGCGGGACTTATACGACCATATGTTTAAGGTAAAGTTTTTATGTTAAGGCTAGTTATAATTATCCAACCTATGGTTATCCTAAGCAATAAACAAGATCAATTACATGCTTTAGTATGAACAGTTATCAGTCAACACATAAATATATTTAGCCTATCAATGAATAAGTTATTACGTCTGTACTCTTCAAGAGCTGCTGCTCTGCTCCTTTGATAAAAGTATTTGATTTTATTTACTTAGAAATGATATACAAAAGAAAGAAGTGCTCAACACATGAGCTATAAGAGAGGGATTGAGAGATGTATAGAAGAGCAGAATTCTAAAATTCGTTCTGCCTTCTCTGAACTAGGCTATCTCCTTTATAGGAGGAAAAAGTAAAAAGAACTATTTATGAATAGTTCTGAAAGCAAAAAAGTCAAAAAGTGTACAGTAAAAAGCCAATTATTTTGGCTTAATTATTAAAGTAAAGCCGGGATTCCCGGATCTTGTTTTCTTCTTTTTCTTCCTTTATTAGGAAAACATCATTATCAGCAACAATCTTCTGTGTCTTTATTCTCCAGCTTTTCTCTGATTTGAAGAAGATCTTTCTCCATTTTTCTTTGTGATTGTTTCCACCAATGTATCCTTGATGGCTTCAAAAATGTCTTCAATACACACCTTATTAGGATCCTGTGCATCTTACATGTATTCAGATGCCATAGTAGAATCAGATTTTGTTGATCTTTCCTCGTTGAATTGAGAAATTAGATCTTTTTTCATCTCTTCAACATAGGCGGCAATGATTTTCTCCTTGGTTACATTTTCTGATCTCATTTTGAATTTTCTCGCTATGTGATCAAAAGGAGATGGAGTGCTAATAACTTCCTTTTGGGTTGCATAAAGACTGTCTTTCCATAAGAACAATTGTTTCTTTCCCAAGAATTTCTTTGGTGATGTGATCAATTTTCATCATCTTGTCCCAAAACTTTGTATGAAATGTCCGCTGTAAGCATGGGATTCCTGTCTTGGTATAACCAATCTCTAGAGTTCATTTCCAAATCTTGGGTATTGAGAATTCAATAAAAAAGAAACATGAGGCTATTCCCTCAATATATAATTTTATTTCTCGTTTATTTAGAAGCTGGGGTGAAATTTCCACCCATTTATCAAAAAATAATTTCATCCTTTTCGGCAAAATATTCGGGGTAGGACAAAAACAATGGAACTAGTGTAGTGTGGAACATCATTGTTATAAACATGAGCACAAATTTTTATAAACCACGAATGTTTGTGCTTATCATTTTCATAATAGAATACCTTTATGAAGGCATCACAATAATCCCAGTAATTATATTTAATTACTGCTGATTTATTAATTAGTATATCTTTTTCTTTCATTGGAGATATTTCCCAATCTTCTAAGGATATAACCTTTTTGATAATTATTTTACTGAAATTATAAATATCTTTATTTGTTTCAGTAAAATGTGAAATTTCACAAGATCTAATAAGACATAGACTTATAAGTTCTTATGGTCATGGATGAATTATCCAAATACCTTTGCATTAAGGCCCATGGATCATTTTTCCATTTCAAGTCTTTTTCTTCCAAAAGAAATATAATTTCTTTGTATTCATTTTCTGAAAATCAAATAATATTGGATTCGGATTCTTCTTCACCAATTATTTTGGCATAAGAAGAATTTTCATTCCCTCCATCAGCAATTTGCTGACTTCTTTTGAATTCAAGGAATGCTTGATATTCAGCATCCTGAGACAAATCCATAGCTATAAGCTTCTGTTTTCCATGCTGAGATATAGTATCTGGAATCTTTCTTTGACCACCTCTTCCTCTATAAGAGGAAGTTCCTCTGTCTCGAGAAATTATATCTGTTATGAATTTAAATATTCTCGAGTCAAAAAATCTGGAAGACTATTATCTTCTCCTCTTTTTATAAATAATTTCAAAATCAAATGGGGCTAAATGATCCTACACCTTGTAAACATTTGTTTAGTAACATCATGTTTGAAATCCTTTTGAAACATAAATTTTGCAGCATTGCAATCTGTTTTTATAATAAATTTCTGATTATATAAATCATCTTGAAATTTTAAAACACATTTAACTATTGCTAAAACTTCTTTAGCTATAGTAGCATAGTTCTTTTGAGATTCATTCCATTTTCCTGAATGGAATCTAATAAGATATACTTGTTTATTATCTGGATTTATCTGAGTTAATATTCCTCCAAATCCTATATCAGAAGCATCTGTTTCAATTATTTTTTCCCAATTTGGATTACTCAGCAATAAACAAGGTTGTGATTTTACCTTAGGTTTTATTCTCTTAACTGCCTCTGTATGATCTTCAGACCATGGCGTAGGATTTTTCTTAAGCCTATCATATAAAATGGCTGTATCTTGTATTAAATTTTTATAATAGGGAGCAATATAATTCATACTTCCTAAAAATCTTTGTAATCTCGTTTTATCAATGATTTTATCAGGAAATTTATCAAGCAAATCTATACTTCTATTTATAGGAATTATATTTCCTTTTTCAATGATATGACCAAGAAATCTAATTCTAGTTTGAAATAATACCATTTTTGGTTTGGAAATTACTAACCCATTTTGAACAATAATTGACTTAAATATATTTAAATGTTTAAAATGCATTTCAATGTTTTAGAATAAACCAATATATCATAAATATAAACAATTATAAAAGTGCTATAAGGAGTAAAGATATCATTCATAATCTTCTGAAATTCAGAAGGGACATTTTTTAAACCAAATGGCATCACATTTCATTCATAATGTCCAATAGGAAAATTAAATGTTGTTTTATATCTATCAGATTTATTAATCTGAATTTGCCAATATCCTGATTTTAAATCGAATTTTGAAAATATTAGACTATCATAAAGTCTATCAAGTAAATCCTTTTTATTAGGGATTGGATGCCTAATCCATTTCAATACTTTATTTAAAGGTTTATAATTTATTACTAATCTAGGTATATCTCTTTCTATTTCTGAATGTTTATTAACATAGAAAGCAGTACATGACCATGACGATTGTGAAGGACTTATTAATCCTTTTTGTAAAAGAGATTCAATTTCTTTTTTACATATTTTCAGATATTCTGAATTCATCTGACAGGGCCTAGCCTTTGTAGGAATTTCCTTTTCATTAAAAGAATCTTCATAAGGTAAGGAAACAATATGTTTCTTTCTATTCCAAAAAGCATTTGGATGATCATTACATATCTCTACAGAGAAATGATTTTTTAATAATTCAATTTTATCCTGTAATATAGAATTATTCAATTGTTCATCAATTGACAGAATACTAATTTCATGTTTTAAAAAATTTATTTGATTCTGTTTTGCCTTGATATTATCATAAATATTGTTTTGCCTTGATATTATCATAAATATTATGCAACATTCTAGTAAATGGTTCTATTATGAATTCAAGTAAAATATCATCATTTTCAAAAGTTCCAATTATTTCTTTATTATCAATCTTTTTAATTGGATATATATTATTTAAAAATGGTGTTCCCAATATTACTTGATTTGAAATATCTTTTGCTAGAATGAAGCTTTGAGCAATACATTTATTATTAATACATACAAAAGCTTTAGGAAGCTTATACTATATCTGGAGTTTATCACCTCCAGTATGCCACAAAGTATGACTAGTTTTATGAAAATATCTAGTAGGAATTAATTCTTACTGTATAACATTTAAATCTGCTTCATTATCAACTAAAGCAGTAAAAGTTTTTGTATAATAATTATCAATTAATAATGATATCTTAATATACCATTTTTTAGATATTACCGTTTCTAAAGTAGAAAGAAATTTTTCTGGAATATTAGTTTCACTAAACTCACCAACTGAAACTATATTCTTAGAAGTATTTTCTAACTTAGAAATTCTAGTTTCTTGAATTATATTCTTATTTTTTAATATTCTAATTTCTTCTTTTAATTTATTAATTTCTTTATAAAGAGTTTGTAAAGAGATATTTTCATCATTATTTTGATACTTATTTCTTAATTGATTCATGACTTCTGTCATGTTATATGTTCTATTGGTATTTAAGATTTTTTCAACAATATTTTCTTCAATATGAGAAGATGATAAAGTTTCTTCTTATGTATTAATTTCATCAATAATCTACATCCTTAATTTTTGATCTTTTATTGACTTTAATAATTCAATACATTATTAGAAGTTAGTACATTAAGTGTCATGTTTGAAAATTGAGACATTATTTTATAAAATTCATCTTGATTGAGATTATCATCAATTTTATTCTTTTCTTTAGAACAAATTTGTCCTATTCTACATGGTTCACATTCTGATTCAGAATTATTTTCATTTTTTAGAGCATTTATTATCTCTTCGTCTTCTGATTCAGAAATATCTGTACATTTTGTTTTCGATTTATCAGATTCAGAATTTTGAAGTGTTTGTATTATTATAGATTTTAATCATTCGGAATATCAAGATTATTAATCGTTTTCTTAGTCCAACAATATTTAGAGGTATGACCAAATTTACCACATATCTTACAATATCTTTCATTGTTTTTCTTTTTATATATCTAGGTTTTTTATTTTTATTTGTCTCTTCTCTTATCTGATTTTTCTTTTCAATATGATTCTGAGAAGATCTTCTATGTTTTGATTTATAATCTTTATTATGTTTTTTATGACGTTTACTATATGTGGATCTAGTCCAAATTGTTGACAAAATTGATCTAATTGTTTTCTTTCATCAAGATTTTGTCTTTTAATTTGCCTATCTAATCCTTTTTGAATACAACTATCTATTAATGCTCCATATGTATAATTTTCATATAATATGGTAATATTTTTTTCCTAAGACTTTTTCTAACCCTTTCAGCAAATAAGCTTGGGAGTCCATCTATGAATTTAGATTTCCAATGTGTATTACTACATTCTGGTAATTCCATTACTCTACTCAAGAAAGTATCTTTATACCATCTAAAATCTGAGAGAGTTTTACACCTTAAATTCTGTAAAAAAGTTCTAATAGTATCACTATTATCACTAAATCTTCCAGTAAATTGTTCGATAATATTAATAGCTAGTGTATAAACTGCATTTTCTACTAAAATATTATTTTCTTGTTTTACAGTCTTCAGAATATAATCTTTATTTTATTGAGATAAAAAATTATCTCACCAACCTTTAAGTTGGCCAGTAAATCCAGCAATTATCATTGCTGCAATTGTTTTATCAGAATTATTATTATTCTTACAAATAGTAGAATACATTAGCATTCTATGAATAGTATTATAAATTTGTTTATTAAAATATCCATCAATATTCCATTCATAAATTTTATTGCCAGAATAACTAATATCAATTGTATCAGTATATTCTTCATGTAACACATCCATAGGTGTTGGTCTATTATAATAGAATTTACTCTGTATAGGCTTATCTTCCCATTTATTAATCTTATTTATCTGATTTTGAAAAACCTCACTATAATTAGGATTCTCTATTAATTCAGAATATAACTTTTTATCTAAAGTTTTAATACTTAATTTACTAAATTTTTCTTCTAAACGTTTTTCTAACTCGTGAATTGGCCTTATCTTAAAATCAGATATAGACGGATGAGGCTGGAAGCTGGGAGAAGCCTCTTTAACTTCAGGAGTTATTTTTATAACTGCTGGTTGTATATAATAATAGCCTTGATTATTATTTCAATCTTATTATGAATAGATTGTATTTGTTCTCCTAATATATTTAGGAAAAGATTAATATAATTCTGATGTTCAAACATATTATTAATATGTTTACAGGTAACAGACAGTGTATCATTTTCTATCATTTTAACAAATTCTGTAAAATTATGAGTTTTTCCATTTTTTTCAATATGAAAAGCTTGTTGTGGAGAATATATACCCTTATAAACATTTCTAGTTTCCAGTTTCCAGTTTAAAATCTCTTTCAATAACTGAAATGCATCTTTTAAAATAAGTATCTATAAACCATAAAGCAAACGGTATTAAAGCATTTTTAATACTACAGGATTTATAAAATTCTTCCTGAAAGTATAACATTTCTTCCCTAGTAAAATTCTCAAAAAACCATTTTCTGAACTGGTTATAACCTGGATCTTTAAATTCTTCAGAAATAATTTTTCTGGTTGGAGAGCCATGACTAAAATCTATATGTGACTTTTATCCATTAAATAGAAAATTTCATTTCTGACATTGTCGGTTCTAACTCATTTCTATTTTGAGTTTGACTATTTATTTCTCTCAAAATATTTTGTCTGTTTATATACAGTTTTTCAGTAAGAGGTATTGAAATCTCTGATTCCCTTATTTGAGAAGTAGATGCTCTAGCAGGCATATGAGAATCTACCCTATAATCTATAGGTGATATATATGATCTCATAGAAGTACTTTTCAGAAATGATAATAATTTCAAATGATTATCATATCTAATATTGACATTCCCTTCACTATTGTGAACTATATCAATGATATTATCATGATTTTGAATCTGTGGTTGAACAGGAATAGCTTGTTCTATTACCCAATTTTTTGGAAAAGTAATTTCTTCCCATTTAATAGGTCTTCTACAAGTAATATTTGACCTATTGAAATTGGTTTCAATTATTATTGTTTCATTTTTAGGTTTATCAATTCGCTTACACTGTGGATTCAAAGTAAACAAAGATTTATAATATATTCTATAACAGAGACATATAACTTCTGTTCCAACAATATAATTATAACCATGAGTTTTAACATTTAATGTTAAAGCATCTACAATATTTACATCAGAAAAAGATAACTGCAAATTAGGATATACATTAAAATAAACTGGTCCATGGGATAAGCTAGATTGTATAGTTCCATTAAAGATTGTTTCCAATTCAAATTTCTACCATCTCTTAAAGCTGCTATAAAGCTTTTTGGCAAACCTTCCAAAGTTAAAGGTTTAAATGCAATTTGCACTAATCCTATATGTAGAAATTTATGTGTTTGTCCATATTGACTTATATCTTTTTCAGATAATAATCTGATTATCATTTTATTATTATCTAATGAAATAGATTCCTCAATAGTTTTTCTACTTGTTTTAAACCCAATTTTTCAAAAGTACCTAATTGGTATATTAACTTAGGTTTGACTCTTGGAATAGTCCATTTATTAAGTAAATCCAAGTTTTGTGGAATATCATATTCCTCACTTTTTAAATTTTTAATATTAGAATTTTTATGAATGATGTTCATGATGTAAAATATGTGTTGACTCATATTTTACATTATTGTCATTTATTATTTAATTAATAAAGTTATTGTCATTTAGTTAAAATATAAAATAATAATGAAAATTAATATTATTTAATTATTAACATTGTATATTTAAATTTAAATTATAAAATATGTAATATAATATCAATAAATTATCACATAATTGATATTTTTTAAATACATATTAAATTTTAAATATTAAAAATATGGAATATAATTCACATAAAAATTTGAATATTTTAGTCAATATGCAGGTAAAAGAATATGATTATTTTTTATTTGTGTGAGGGTAATAATTATGTTGTGAAAGTAAAAATGAAAAGGAAAAATAAATTAAAGAAAAACATACCAATAAGAAAAAAGGAAGAAAAGGTTTTAAAAAAAATATAAGATTAAAGTGAAATTGACTTGTGTCTCACGTGCTGATTTTGTGTCCCAAATTGACCATTTGGTTGGAGAAAACTAATTTTTTGCGGAAGCATTTTTTGATGAATGTTGGTTTTCTGTACTGCACCCAAGCTTTCCAAAATCACATTTACTAACTAATGGCTCATGGAAATACAGATACTGCCCAGTAAATAAATATAGCTTAGGATCCACTTTATGTTTCAAGTCTCAGCACAATTCCTGATGAACTACTTCAAATCAAGACAATTACCATTCATATTTCTTCAACTCCAACACTTCTCAAGTTAACATTCATAAGAAAACTCACATTGAATCATTTTAACATGATAAATAACCAGAATCAAACTAAAATAAGCCTCTTCTTGCTCACACAAATCTGATAACCGCCATATAAGAGTTCAACATGGCATTAAACACTCACTAATTGATAAAAATAGGCAAGTTACAATGCAACCCATAAACAAGTATGTATAGCTGGCTTGCCAGGAGAATAGTGCATATGTGCATGTGGATACTGAGGAATGAGGAGTATAGGTGTTGAAAGTAAAAGAAGATGAACATTACCAGCTATGAAAGATTTCGGTTCGTGCCATACGATTTGAAATTTTCTCTTGGAAACCATGGCACAAGATCTTGGATTACCTTGTTCGAATAGCTGATAACAATATCTAAATTAAAAACGAAAGATTTAGAATTGAATTTTGAAGCGTGAACTTGAGAATTCACTTGTATTCCTAAAGACCCGTCCAGACGTTGTGTGGGTAACGATCTACCGAACGTTTCTGAATCAGCACTGATAGAAAACCAGCACAAGAAACTCCGCAAAAGTTGCAACGTCGCTAACCGACCGAATTCCACCGTCATTGACCGACCAGATTCAGCCGCCGTCGACTGAAGCCGCCGCCGGAGAGTCCACGCGTCGCCGCTAGATAATCCATTCGTCACCACCGGGTTGAACTTGTCGTCCTGAGATTCTTGTCTCGGAATTCGCACTACTCCTCTCTCTAACTTTCTCTCTCTAGGATTTTGTGTTCTGTCTGCAACGACAATCTCTGTCTTGTCTGAGACTGATTCTTGTGTCTTATATAAAGGGCTACAAGAGAGACCTCAAGTGGGCTTAAGTTAAGCCTTCCTGTTGGGTTTGGGTTTTATTAACTCCAATCCTTTTCCTGAACTAATTAATAACCAATTGACAAAGGATTAATTAAATCTGCTTTGTCAATTAATCCAACACATAACTAATCGTACCACTAACGGATTAATTATGTACCTACCGCTCAAATCGAATAATGCTTCCGATTCCAATTAATTACGTATTCCATTATCTCCCTGTGTCAAAGATATAATACTCGTTGATTTATTAATTTAATCAACTACTTCTCAACCGAGACTAGTACCACTCAATCTTATTACTATACCGGACTTTATGTCCACCGGCTGGGTTTAGTATAATAAACTTTTCGAGCTCATCTCGAGAACACCATCACCCGACACATCGGTGCACGATTTTCTTTTGACTCACGACAGCATACCGAGCAACTAAACACGTGCACCCAACCTACCAAGTATATAGGCCTTAAGCGACCACACTCTTTAGCTGATTAAAGCACACTATGCTCAATTCCCATGCCCATCCTCGTCTAGGGATTAAGAGATCAAATACCAGGTTTGAATTAACTGCGAAAGATTAGTACAAGTTAATCCAATCCTTAAATGGTCCTGCTCAATATGCACCACACATATCCATATAATTCAATCAGTCAAGACAAACCGATTCCAGAAACATACAATGACTTAAACCGAAGTGTGTCCAAACTGTCTCAGTCACAAGCCTGTTTATATATCATAACTTTAACCAATGATGACATCCTCTGTGTCATACCAAACACATCATCATCTAGTCTTATGACAGAAAGGGACTTCATGTATAAACTTAAACATGAATAATTAACTAAAACACTTTCAATCGATATAACTAGGAAACAGTGTTCATACAAGTGAAGCTTTTCAGTATTCACACTAACAGGCTATAATAACATCTTCCTACCAAAGAAAACCAGGAGCTCTGAGTTTATTAGTTTACAACATTACAACATACTCTATCCCTAAGATTTAACTGCAGATTCAGGAAAATATTATACACTATACAACTGAGCCACACAGTAGTGTCGAAGATGCCTGGAGAGGATCAAACTTTCATATCAGAACCTAAATTGACAGCTGATTGGGTAAGAGAGGAAGATGAATACTTTAGTCTGCGTGTAGCCATCATCAAGAATCAAATTCATATTAGTTTGTATCATGCACTATGGCTACATGTTATCATGCAAATCTAGAATAAGAACATCAAAATTCAAATCTTTCATAGAGAAGCGAAATAACAGAGTTCCTTGTTGACTAAATTAGCCATTGAATAAAATATCAGTTCCTTGTTGATAAAGAACTGATATTATTTTCAATTTTTAATCCAAAATTTTAAAGAACAAATACCAACCTTGTGACAAGATCTCCTATGGTCTTTACTGCAGATTGCAGATAAAGATCGCAATAATCTACAAATAATTTGACATGGACCAGAGACAGAACACTAGAATATCAGTACAGAAATGAAAAGGTAATGAACACAGCAAGAATTCATGTAAACACAGTATACATTATTACAAATTCTGACGTACTTCTTTATAAACTACATTTGTTGTAGTTTTGGCCAGTTGACCATCCTTGTCACAAATGAGCACCTTCAATGCTTGTCTTGATTTAACCCTAGATATTGCAACATAGAGTTGTCCATGAGTAAAAACTGGCCGCTTTAGAAACAATCCAACATTGGAAAGAGATTGTCCTTGACTCCTATTTATAGTATAGCAAAACAAACAACCACTGGAAATTGTCTTCTCTGTAGCTTAAAAGGGAATCTTGTGTCTGATGGAGTTAACACCATGCGAGGAATGAATACTGGATTACCAATATTTTTTCTTGAAATAATCTTTGCATCAATTACATGACTTCCCAACCTGAAAAACTGCAATCTAGTACCATTGCAGAAGCCATAACATTGATCAATATTTCTAAGCAGCATAATTGGCACTCCAACTTTTAACACAAACTTGTGATTAGGTAAACTGGTGGCTGTAATAGTGTTGAGTACTTCAGGAGTGTATATAGATTCATTAAAATTAGTCCCGCTCTCTGATTCGCAAATTGTATCAGAACTGAGATATACTCTTTCTTCTCCTAGTATAGTTGACAACACCTTTTCATTTATGATGTCTACAACATCATTTGTTGGAGTAAGGATTGATCTCTCTTGAAAGTATGACAGATTCTATAGGTTTTCAACAATAGAAGATAAGTAGAATCCACTATGGATGCCATAGGATCTTTTGATTCCTTGATGAGAATGCCATCAGGAATTTCAATAACATATTGTCCATCATTAGGCTCACCTACATAACCATTCCAACCATTAAAATTCATTCAGTAAACTCTTTAGTGTCCTCTGAAATTCTATATTCAAGTTGTTTAAACCTCATGTTTGTTGTCAATTTGAGAACTTTACAGTAATCCCACAAGTAAAAAGCATTTAAAGCAGAATGGACAATATCTTGCCTACTACCTGAAGACACAACAGGAAGTATCTAATGAAAGTCGCCTCCAAATACAACAACTTTTCCACCAAAAGGTTGTTCCAAACTCATTGGATTAGAGGATCAAAGTACATCCCTCAAAGTCCTATCCAAAGCCTCAAAACATAACCTGTTAATCATTGGAGCTTCATCCTATATAATCAGCTTTGTTTTATGTATCAAATTAGCCAACTCACTACCTGGTTTAATGGCACACGTAGAAAATTCAGTAATATTTATATGAATTCGAAATCTAGAATGTGCAGTCCTACCTCCAGGTACTAATAATGAGGCTATTCCGCTGGAAGCAACATTTAGTATAATATCACCTTTAACACGCAATGCAGCCGATAATGCCTTCCATATAAATGTTTTTCCAGTTCCTCCCTAGCCATAAACAAAGGAAAGACCACCCTCTCATTTTAATACAGCATCGATTACTTGCTGATACACTAAATTCTGTTCATCATTGAAACCGTAAAAAGTTTCTGGTGCTTCATCTCTAAAGACAAATGATCATAACAAAGCTCATCTTGCATTAACTTGTTACATCAATCTAAAATCAAGAAATCATTTGGATATGGAAATGAGGGATGATTCTTTAGGCTGCTTCCATTGCTAGATAATATTTTTTCAATACGAACCAGAGCATGTTTCTTTAGTTCCGTATTAGTAAGCTGCATATATGTAAAACAAAACACAAGATAAATTATACATTAATAATATTATTAATTTTTTTTGATGATATCAAGTATGATAATAATAAGAAAAATAAAATATAAATAAGGTTACCATCCAATTAAAGAATGGACCTTATTTGGCTTATCAACTAAAACTCTTCCTTTTAGTTGTGGCGCCTTCTACTATTCTTTTCTAATTCATTTCATAATCCAAAGGTGTTAGGTTTATCCTAGTGTTGTTAGGTTTGAAAATTAGAGGGGTTGGGAATAGTAATTTCAAAACTACTATTTTATGATTCAAAGGTGATAGGTTTCATCCTATTGTTGTTGGGTCTATTTTGGTTTTGGTTGTTTTTGTAGATTTCAAGACATCTTTCAATATAGTGTGATTCAAAGGTGTTGAATTTATTAATACTCAATATTGTTGATTCCACTTGAGCTAGTTGTTTTGCTCAAAAGATCAATAGAGGACGATTTTACAATTCATGTGAATTCGTACCTTGGATTCACATCACTGTGTGGGCAGCAATCTAACGAGCAATTTGATCAGCTAATCACCACAACTAGGTTGCCTGAAAAATTCTGCAACCACCTGCCCCTAGTGCGTGAAGATCACGTGCCACCTGGGACTTTGAGAGAACTCACGCGCCGCCAGAATATTGGACTAAATTAGCTGCCCGAAATAGGGAGAAAATCCGGCAGCCTTTGAGCTTCAAAAACCCAATTTTAGAGAGAGAAAATTTTCTCTCTCTAGTTTTCTTGTCTTGAAAACTTATGAATTGTATATATTGTGGAATAGCTAATCCCCTGTCTATATATAGAGTTACAAGAGGGACCCCAAGTTGGTTTAGGATTGGCCTTCCTACTGGGTTTCTGTTTCGTTCAATCCTGTTCCTGGACTGATACACATCTAACTGATACAGGGATTCACTTATCCCCAATCCAGTTCCTGATATGATTCACAACTAACAGACACAAGGATTAATTAATTATTTAATTAATTAAATCTACCTTTGTCAATAACCCAATACATAATTAATCGTACCACTAACGGATTAATTATGGCACTACCATCCTACACCAGAATTGCTTTCGGAACAACTTAATTAATTTATTCTTAATCTCCCCACATCAAAGATATAGTGCTTGTTAATTTATTAATTTACTGATAAACTAATTAATTAACTTCTTTAATTCCGAGACTAGTACCACTCGACCTTTTTACTATACCGGACATAAGTCCACCAGCTGTGTTTAGTATAATAAACATAACGAGCTCATCTCTGGAGCACCATCACCCCAGACGCACCGGTACATGGTTTCATTTCGACAAGTAGCAGCACACCAAGCAACTAGACACGCGCACCCAACCTACCGAGACTATTGGCCACAATTGACCTCACCCATTGGCAAAGTACACTATGTCTAATCCTCATGCCCGCTCGAGTCTAGGGATTTAGAGATAGAATACTAAGAATGATTTGTCTATTAAATCAGTACAAGACAAATCATCCAAATGGTCAAGTTCAATACGCCCCGGGCATATCTATATGATTCAATTAGTTTAGACAAACCAATTATCCGAATCACATAATAACCTAAACCGACAGTTTGTCCAAAGCTGTCTCAGTTACGAACCTCATTTATGTCTTTTAACCAATGATGAGATCTACTATGTCACACAAGACACCTCATCATCTAACTACATAATATAAATGGACAAATAATGCACAGCAAGATATAACCAAAACATAAATTGATATATTAATTGTGAAAATGTACAATACAAGCATAGCTTATGTATTCAACTTCAACAATCTCCCACTAATACTTAAGTTGTGCTTTAAGTATACATCTACATACAACTCCTATACACTCTGCTACTATATATCTAGAAAAACTGTCATGGCTCCCCTAAGCATCTGATTCCCATGCTCTCCAGGTGAGCCTTAAAGACTTTTGAAGTAAATGTCTTCGTGAACGGATCTGCAAGGTTATCCTCTGATGCTTTGTTATCCACGACCACGTCTTCCCTCTTTACGATATGTCGTATTAGGTGGTACTTGCGATGTATATGTTTACTCGCCTTGTGGGCTCGTGGTTGCTTCAAGTTTGCTACTGCACCATTGTTATCACAATACTGTGATAGACTTCTGCAAACCAGGAATTATATCTAAGTCCACTAGGAAGTTCTTGAGCCATACTGCTTCCTTCGATGCCTCTGATGCGTCAACGTATTCAGCCTCCATGGTAGAGTCCGCCACGCATTTCTGCTTGACACTCTGCCAAATTATGGCTTCACCTCCCAGAGTAAACACATACCATGAGGTAAACTTGCTCTTGTCCCTGTCGCCTTAGAAATCTGAATCTGTGTAACCTCGGGGTACCAGCTTAGGCGCCTGATAGACAACACTGGGTCTCTTGTTCTGCGCAAATACTTGAGAATGCATTTTACTGCCTCCCAATGAACTTTCTCGGGGTTACTCTGATATCTACTTACAATGCCAACTGCATAACAGATATCAGGCCTCGTACACAACATGACATACATGAGACTTCATACTGCCGAAGCATAGGGAACTGTCTGCATGGCCTCTATCTCCTCAACAGTCTTAGGAGACTGTTCTTTAGATAGATGCACTCCGTGTCTGAAAGGTAGAAAACCTTTCTTGGAGTTTTGCATGTTAAAACGGGCCAGAATCGTATCTATGTATGAAGCTTGGGATAGCGTTAACGAAAGTTTCCTACGATCTTGACTTATCTTGATCCCAAGGATATGTCCCGCTTCCCCTAAATTCTTCATATCAAACTGCTTGGACAGCCATGTCTTTATATCTGATAACACTTTCTTGTTGTTGCCAATCAATAGAATGACATCTACGAAAAGCACAAGAAACACCACTGAGTTTTCATCACGTCTGCGGTACACACATTGCTCATCCGGATACTGAGTAAATCCGTAGGATTGGATTACCTCATCAAACCGGATGCTCCAAGATCTGGATGCCTGTTTAAGTCCGTAAATGGACTTTTTAAGCCTGCAAACCTTATGCTCTTGGCATTTTTTAACAAATCCCTCAAATTACTGCATGAAGATGGTTTCCTCAAGACTTTCATTTAGGAAAGCTGTCTTGACATCCATCTGTCATATCTCATAATCTAAATGAGCCACTATGGCCAACAGAATCCGGATCGACTTAAGCATGGTTACTGGGGAGAAGGTTTCCTCATAATCGATTCCCTCTTTCTGAGTATACCCCTTCGCCACTAGCCTAGCTTTAAAGGTTTCAATCTTTCCATCAGGTCCTCTCTTACGTTTGTGGACCCACTTGCATCCAATGGGCTTAAACCCATCAGGCAGGTCCACAAGCTCCCAGACTTGATTGTGGTCCATTGACCCCATCTCGGATATCATTGCCTTACGCCAAGATTCTGCATCTTTATCTCTGAGAGCCTCATTGTAATTTACTGGGTCAGGCTCAGGCGCGCCGAGACTAGGTCTGAGGCCTCTCCCATGCCAATGAACATGTCGGGCAACCCTTCCACTACGACGAGGCACCACCTGTGTAGGCGCATCATCTGTGATCTCTTGTGCAGTGTGTGGTGTATCTACTTGTGCTGGTGCATCAGGATTATTAGTTTGTCTTCTAAGCGCTTCTAGTATTATCTTACTATTGGGCTTGTGATCTAGGATATAGTCTTTCTCGAAAAATCTAGAGTTGGAACTAACCACCACCTTCTGATCTTTAGGACTATAAAACAGACCACCTTTCGTTTCCCTAGGATATCCTACAAACAGCATTAATTCTGTTCTTGCATCTAACTTAGCCGCATCTGCCTTAAGCACATGTGCTGGGTAACCCCAAACTCTGAGATGTCTTAGACTAGGCTTTCGTCCATTCCACAACTCTACTGGGGTTGAAGGCACGGTTTTAGATGGTACAAGATTAAGAATATACACCGTTGTTTCTAAGGCATATCCCCAAAACGAACTCGGCAAATCACTATAGCTCATCATCGAACTAACCATTTCCATGAGAGTTTGATTCCTTCTTTCTGCTACACCGTTCTACTATGGCGTGCCAGGTACAGACAACCGAGACTGACTTCCTACCTCACTGAGGTATTCTCGAAATTCGTGGGACAGGTACTCCCCACCATGATCTAATCGCATTGTCTTGATACTCTTACCATGATGTTTCTCCTCATCTGCCCGAAAATCTTTGAACTTGCCAAAGCACTCAGACTTGTGACGCATTAGGTAAATGTACTCGTACCTTGAGTAGTCATCCGTGAACATCTCGAAATACTCAAACCACCTCATGCTTGGACCGACATTGGTCCACACAAGTCAGAATGAATCAACTCTAGTACTTCTTTGGCTCTAAAACCTTTTGCTTTAAAAAGTCTCTTGGTCATCTTACCCTCCAAGCAAGATTCGCAGGTTATTCAACTGTCAATCTCTAATGAACCTAAAGGTCCATCATTGACCAACCTCTGAATCCTACTAAGGTTTATGCAGCCTGAGATGCTAAAGATAGGTTTGATTCATTTGAGAAGGTTTCTTCCTCTTATTAATGTTAGATATAGAGCTATATGTTTCTATGTTTTGCGCAACAGGGGAGTTAGAATTAACCACAAACAAATTGTCAGCCAGTGAACTAGAACAAATAAGTTTTCCATTTCTTCTAATAACAACACAATCATCAGAAAAATTAAACTTATAACCGTTCTTTAAGAGTTTAGAAACTGAAATAAGGTTCTTTCTAAAACTTGGTACATAAAGACAATTAAATAATTCTAATCTAGAACTCTCAAAATTTAGAGTGACAACTCTCACTGCTTCTACTGGCACTGTTGTAGTGTCGCCCATGTAGATATCCAATTAGCCTTCTCTAAGCTTTCGGGTTATTTGGAACACTTGCAAAGAATTACAAACATGGTCAGTGGCACCTGAATCCACACACCAAGTATCTGTGGGAATCACTGCTAAACATGTCTCAGTAATTAAGGCAGAAACTATCGTACGTTTAAGCTTTGAACAATCTGATTTCCAATGTCTCGTCTTATTGCAATTGAAACACTTGTCTTTCGACTTCTTCTTTGCAATATCTGGCTTAGGCGCAATTCACGCATTTTGAGCTATTCCCTCGAGCTTTCTCTTTTTCTTTCTAGCCTCAGGCTCACAAGAAGATTCTGAAGCTTTTGCCTGTGACTAAAGCTCGCTTCTTCTCTTGAAGAAGACTTTTAGCCGCCACCAACTATGCCAAGAGCTCGGATGAAGTACACAACATCCTACTTATGTTGTAGTTCAACCGAATCTGCTCATAGCTTTGAGACAAGCTCCGGAGGACAATATCGACTTTGGTTTCACCAACGATTTCGCCTCCCACTACCTCAATATTTTTTATGTTACTAATCACGTCAATGACATGATCTCTCACAGGAGTTCTCTCAGCCATAAGGACAATGTCCAAGTTACGACTCCATTCGACATAATTAGGGCCAGTTAACTTATTGTCTTTCAATATAGTAGCTAAGGGGTTGAATGCCATATCAAAAACTGTAAATTAAACAGACAATGGTTTAGTTATCTAACCTAGAATTTTGAACATGACAAAATTCTAAAAATTATTGACTTCCCTCAAAACAATAATTTAAATTAACCAACACCTCATTCACCGGGATTCTCGCAAGCCACGATAGTGTGGACGTTTACGCTAGCCCACATTCATTTGAGAAGAACCAAGTTCATTAACTACACTATTTGACCAAACGATCTATTGATTAATGCAGCTAATAATCGGTGCTTTTAGCCATGCAAATAAGCAGAGTAACTTCGATGGGAGGAATACTGCAGATCATACACTAAGTGTGTGTCATTACGTGACTTCTGAGTTTGTTAGCTCAGGATAGTGCGCCTGAGATGGAGAGGGTGTCGCATTTCGCCTAGTTAAACTTACTCTAACCATCTTACTCAGAAATTTATAATCTAGCGATCTCGTGGTTGGACTCATCTGAATAGAGGAAGGCCCTAATGCCAACGCGCAAGCCCACCCACATCGCATATGAACTCGTAATGGTGGCTGTGGGGATATTAAACCAACCCGCTCCCACTTAGATTTCCAAATTGAGGGTTTTTTCGGTTTTAACATGCAATTAACTAACCCTAAGTTATATGCAACCATAAAACCATCATGCTTTAAAATCATGCATCTAAAATACAGCACAAAAAATTAAAGCATAAAAATTAAAACAATAAATACAGAAAATAAATGTGAAAATTAAATTTCCTGACTATTATGGTTTTAACCGCTTCCATCTTCTGCCTTGATCTCGTGTCCCGCCACGCAACTCGATGGATCGAGTCTTGATCTTTAAAAATTAAATCTAAAGGAGAAAGGGCAAAAACTCGACCCTAACGGGCCGCGCGCGTGGCCCAGCAGCGCGGAGCAACTGCTACGCGCTGCTGCCGCGTGCTGGCGCAACAAAACTGCTGCGCCGCGCGGCAGCAGTGCTGCTGCTAGCGGTTGCTAACGGCACTTGCCGGCGCCGCCCCCTGTCACCAATCCCTCATTCGCTTCTTCCCACGCTATTTGGTCTTCTTGCAATTCGTTCTGAGTTTTCTGGGTTTTTACGAATTAACGATAACCCAAAACCCACGAATTTAAGTTGCCCACCATAACGCCTTCGATTACAAAAATTAATTCTCCTACTACAAGGCTTTCTAGGAAAATTAAAGAATCGAAATTACATAGAAAAAATCCTACTACAGATTTGATCTAATCCTACACGGCTTCCAGCACGTGGTTATACTATTACAAACATTCATTATAAAATCAAATCCGGACATGTCCCGGAGTTTAATTAAAACCCATACAAACGTAACCATAATAGTCGGGATTTCTTAACCACCTGCAAATAAAACCATGTAATAAATCGAACAAGCACAAAACCCAAAACCAGGCTTTGATACCAATTGAAAGATTATTTGCCCGAGCCTAGCCAAAAACTCAGTTTCGTGCTATGTATTCCAGAATCGGAATCTCTGGCCAGGCCTAGATGTTAGCACAATCGCTATTTCAACCCTTCCTTAATATAACATTGCGCAGGATCTTGGTTTGTACTTTCGATTTATCACGCAACAAATAAATTCTTAATTAAATGCGGAAACATAAGAATTACCTATTGAAGCGTATACTCAGGTGATTCTCTTGTATGCCTCAAGACTTTGCTTGTCTGCTGCGTGGGCAGCAATCTAACGAGCAATTTGATTAGCTAATCACCACAACTGGGTTGCCTGAAAAATTCTGCAACCACCTGCCCCTAGTGCGTGAAGATCACGCACCACCTGGGACTCTGAGAGAACTCACGCGTCGCCAGAATATTGGACTAAATTAGCCGCCCAAAATAGGGGAAAATCTGGCAGCCTTTGAGCTTCAAAACCCGATTTTAGAGAGAGAAAGTTTTCTATCTCTAGGATTTTCTCTCTCTAATTTTCTTGTCTTGAAAACTTATGAATTGTATATATTGTGGAATAGCTAATCCCTTGTCTATATATAGAGTTACAAGAGAGACCCCAAGTTGGTTTAGGATTGACCTTCCTACTGGGTTTCTATTTCGTTCAATCCTATTCCTGGACTGATACACATCCAACTTATACAGGAATTCACTTATCCCCAATCCAGTTCCTGTATGATTAACAACCAACTGATACAGGGATTCACTTATCCCCAATCCAGTTCCTTATATGATTCACAACCAACAGACACAAGGATTAATTAATTACTTAATTAATTAAATCTACCTTTGTCAATAACCCAATACATAATTAATCGTACCACTAACGGATTAATTATGGCACTACCATCCTACACCAGAATTGCTTTCGGAACAACTTAATTAATTTATTCTTAATCTCCCCACATCAAAGATATAGTGCTTGTTAATTTATTAATTTACTGATAAACTAATTAATTAACTTCTTTAATTCCGAGACTAGTACCACTCGACCTTTTTACTATACCGGACATAAGTCCACCAGCTGGGTTTAGTATAATAAACATAACGAGCTCATCTCGGGAGCACCATCACCCCGGACACACTGGTATATGGTTTCCTTTCGACAAGCAGCAGCATACCAAGCAACTAAACACGCGTACCCAACCTACCGAGACTATTGGACACAATTGACCTCACCCATTGGCAGATCAAAGTACACTATGTCTAATCCTCATGCCCGCTCGAGTCTGGGGATTAAGAGATAGAATACTAAGAACGATTTGTCTATTAAATCAGTACAAGACAAATAATTCCAAATGGTTTGGGCTTGTTGGGTCTTGGACTTGATCTTGAACTTTGAAGCTGGATTGAATCCATCTATCTTTTGGGCTCTCGATCTAGTAACTGGACCAACGCACTCCATTTGTGTAACTCTGGAACAATGTTTTTGACCCACAAGTGGCCTTCCTGAGGCAGCATTTGCACAGACAGACTCTCTCTGAGCTTGGACTTGCACCAACTGTCTTAGAGTGGAGGAAGAACTGACAAGCCTTACTGGTTCTTCTTCTGATGAAGAGTCTACATGTTGACATCAGGTAGCTGTCCTGGAATAGAATCTTGCTAAGTGCTTCAGTTAAGTTTTCTCAAACTCTCTGTCCCAGTAAGAAATTCATACAGCTGAATATATGGTGAAGTTCTTTGTATTGCTCAGAGAAAATTTCCAAATACTCTTAACATCTATGACGGTGTGGTTTCAATAAGTGTGTCGGTTTGCTTTAGATAGAATAATGTTGAACGTGAAATGAGGTCTGTGAATTCTTTTTTGTTTTGTTGATTACCAACCTGAATTCATTTGAGTGAGCATGTTTGAGCTTATGTAAGTAATTCTTTGACTGCTTACTCTTTTTGATTGAGTGAATGAATGATCACTACTGAGTATCCATAATTTGTGAAGAGCATGCATGTCATTGCTTGATTCTAGAATGAGACATTAAGATGATGAAAAGTCATTAGAAGCATATGTGTCATACTCCATCTACCCGTATACAGACTGATCTTTAGGATCAGCCCTTAGAGCCCCGACTTTTCTTCACCTCAGCCTAAGCATACTAAGTATCATGGCCTTTCTTTCTCGTCCTCCCCATTTGTATAACCACCAAAGATGCTTAATTGCGATTTGAAGGTTAAAATGGCTAATATGTAGATGAATTCTCGGTGTGCTGCATATATCATATGTATGTCTTTTCTGTCTAGAAAAACAAAAAAATAGAGAAGTAAGGGATCTCAAAGCCCTAAACAACCTCTAAAAAAAAAATAGAGAGAGGAGAAGATAAAGTAATCTAAATAGGGAAGCGGGGGACATCTAAGCCTGTACCCTCATGTAGAATAAACGAATTTAAATAAAGCCTCACATGAAGTGTTCAAACTGTGGTTGGGTTATTTGTGTTGGAATTGAATACATAAGCTGTGTTTGTGTTGTACTTTTTCCCTGTAATATATCGATTTATGTTTTGGTTACATCTTGTTGTGCATTAATTGTCCATTTATATTATGTAAATAGATGATGAGATGTCTGGTGTGACACAGTAGATCTCATCATTGGTTGAAAGACATAATATATAAATGAGGTTCGTAACCGAGACAGTTTTGGACAAACTGTCGGTTTAGGTTATTATGTGATTCAGATAATTGGTTTGTCTAAACTAATTGAATTATATAGATATGCCCAGGGTATATTGAACTTGACCTTTAGGAATGATTTGTCTTGTACTGATTTAATAGACAAATCGATCCTTGTATTCTATCTCTAAATCCCTAGACTCGAGTGGGCATGAGGATTAGACATAGTGTACTTTGATATGCCAATAGGTGAGGTCAAATGTGTCCAATAGTCTCAGTAGGTTGGGTGTGCGTGTTTAGTTACTTAGTGTGCTGCTGCTTGTCGAAAGGAAACCATGTACCGGTGAATCCAGGGTGATGGTGTTCCCGAGATGAGCTCGAAATGTTTATTATACTAAACCCGGCCGGTGGACTTATGTCCGATATAGTAAAAAGGTCGAGTGGTACTAGTCTCGAAATTAAAGAAGTTAATTAATAAGTTTATCAGTAAATTAATTTATAATTAACGAGCACTATATCTTTGATGTGGGGAGATTATGAATATAATTTAATTAAGTTGTTCCGGAAGCAATTCTGGTGTAGGATGGTAGTGCCAAAATTAATTCGTTAATGGTACGATTAATTTTGTAATGGGTTAATTGAATAGGTAGATTTAATTAATTAATTGGTTGATTAATTTCTAAGGGTTAATTAAGTAATTAACAAAGTGAAATTATTTAATTAATTAATTAAGTCTTAAGTTTCAATTGGAATTAGGAAATCCTAGAGATTAGGAAATCTAGTAGGATTTGGTTTATCCAATCAGATTGGTTGCCCAATTGGATTTGGAAACTAATTCATTACCTAAACCCATTAGGAAGACCAATCCTAAACCAACTTGGGGTCTCTCTTGTAACTCTATAAATAGACAAGGGATTAGCTATTCAAGATACACAATCAATTCACAAGTTTTCTAGAGAGATAAAATTATAGAGAGAGAAAATCTTCTTTCTCCTAAACGAATTTTATTAAGCAAGTGGTGGCTGGATTTTCTATACCTTGGCCGAATTTTTGCCTTGGTTTTGCTAGCCCCGTGTGCTGCTTTCTCTCTCTCCGGGCAGTGCGTTTGCAGTACGTGCTAGGTGCGGAGGTGCTGGATTTTTTTGACAGGTGTGGATTGTGGTGAGTGGCTGATCAATTGGCTTCTGGATTGTTGCCCAACAAGAAGTCATAGTCCTGAGGCATACAAGAGAATCACCAGGTACACGCTTCAAAGGTAACTTTCTAAGGTTCCGCTTTTAATTAAAAATTTGGTTGCGTGGTAAATCGAGCAAGTGCAAACCCAGATCCTATGTGGCAATCCTTTCAATTTGGATTGTAAAACCTCCATTTTATAGCTTTTAACCTTTTTTGTCCTCACTTTAAGTTCCAAACCCCTTATGTGCTCTTCTAATTAATGTTTCATACCGAGGATTACTGCGGAGATGTGATCTCTTCCCAAATATATGGTTGATGCATCTTTGCAAGAATCTTGAGAGTTCATCATATAATGTAAACCCTTGGAATTGCGAGCAGCACTTTGAACTTGTCAAGAGAGGACGATTTGACAAGAAAAAATTTCTAATGGGACTCTTTCACATGCAGCTGCATCAAGCATATTTTGTTTAAACTGACACTTTCTTTGAAAATGCCCTATCATGTTTTAAAATTCTGCACTCTGAAAAAAAAATTTATAAAATAATGATGAGATAAATTTAAAACTTGCTTTATATTTAGTTGTATGAAGTCCTTTAGAGTTTAATTGACTTGCTTGAGGACAAGCAAGATTCTAAGTGTAAGGTGGTGGAGTGCACCGATTCATCACTTGTAATTATTATGGATCAATTCAGCCGCCCAAAGCATGGAATTAACCTTATATTTGTCATTTTTATTACTCATGATGGGTAATTGTGAATGACAGGTGAATGTTAAAAAAGTGATGAATGCATGCACATTTTTTTCAGGTGTTGTTAGAAAGATTTTTCTCAGAAGGGTCTGTTGGAGTTGAATACATAAGCTATGCTTGTATTGTATATTTTCCCACTTAATATATCGATTTATGTTTTGGTTATATCTTGTTGCGCATTATTTGTCCATTTATATTTTGTAGTTAGATGATGAGGTGTCTTGTCTGACACAGTAGATCTCATCATTGGTTAAAAGACATAATATATAAATGAGGTTCATAACCGAGACATCTTTTGATAAACTGTCGGTTTAGGTTATTATGTGATTCGGATAATTGGTTTGTCTAAACTAATTGAATCATATAGATATGTCTGGGGCATATTGAACTTAACCATTTGGAATGATTTGTCTTGTA
Organism: Knoxia roxburghii; assembly: GCA_030378225.1. NCBI lineage: Eukaryota > Viridiplantae > Streptophyta > Magnoliopsida > Gentianales > Rubiaceae > Knoxia > Knoxia roxburghii. The sequence continues at coordinate 32,454,776 of CM059415.1, read as the reverse complement.
CTGATTTAATAGACAAATCATTCTTAGTATTCTATCTCTTAATCCCTAGACTCGAGCGGGCATGAGGATTAGACATAGTGTACTTTGATCTGCCAATGGGTGAGGTCAATTGTGTCCAATAGTCTCGGTAGGTTGGGTGCGCGTGTCTAGTTACTTGGTCTGCTGCAGCTTGTCGAAAGGAAACCATTTACCGGTGCGTCCGGGGTGATGGTGCTCCCGAGATGAGCTCGTTATGTTTATTATACTAAACCTAGCTGGTGGACTTATGTCCGGTATAGTAAAAAGGTCGAGTGGTACTAGTCTCAGAATTAAAGAAGTTAATTAATTAGTTTATCAGTAAATTAATAAATTAACAAGCACTATATCTTTGATGTGGGGAGATTAAGAATAAATTAATTAAGTTGTTCCGAAAGCAATTCTGGTGTAGGATGGTATTGCCATAATTAATCCGTTAGTGGTGCGATTAATTATGTATTGGGTTATTGACAAAGGTAGATTTAATTAATTAAGTAATTAATTAATCCTTATGTCTGTTGGTTGTGAATCATATCAGGAACTGGATTGGGGATAAGTGAATCCCTGTATCAGTTGGTTGTGAATCATACAGGAACTGGATTGGGGATAAGTGAACCCCTGTATCAGTTGGATGTGTATCAGTCCAGGAACAGGATTGAACGAAACAGAAACCCAGTAGGAAGGCCAATCCTAAACCAACTTGGGGTCTCTCTTGTAACTCTATATATAGACAAGGGATTAGCTATTCCACAATATATACAATTCATAAGTTTTCAAGACAAGAAAACTAGAGAGAGAAAATCTTAGTGAGAGAACTTTCTCTCTCTAAAATCGGGATTTTGAAGCTCAAAGGCTGCAAGATTTTCCCCTATTTTGGGCGGCTGATTTAGTCCAATATTCTGGCGGCGCGTGAGTTCTCTCAGAGTCCCAGGTGGCGCGTGATCTTCACGCACTAGGGGCAGGTGGTTGCAGAATTTTTCAGGCAACCCAGTTGTGGTGATTAGCTGATCAAATTGCTCGTTAGATTGTTGCCCACGCAGCATACAAGCAAAGTCTTGAGGCATACAAGAGAATCACCTGAGTATACGCTTCAATAGGTAATTCTTATGTTTCCGCATTTAATTAAGAATTTATTTGTTGCATGATAAATCGAAAGTACAAACCAAGATCCTGCGCAATGTTATATTAAGGAAGGGTTGGAATAGCGATTGTGCTGGCATCTAGGCCTAGCCAGAGATTCCGATTCTAGAATACATAGCACGAAAGTGAGTTTTTGGCTAGGCTCGGGCAGATAATCTTTCAATTGGTATCAAAGCCTGATTTTGGGTTTTGTGCTTGTTCAATTTAGTACATGATTTTATTTGCAGGTGGTTAAGAAATCCCTACTATTATGGTTACGTTTGTATGGGTTTTAATTAAACTCTGGGACATGTCCGGATTTGATTTTATTATGAATGTTTGTAATAGTATAACAACGTGCTGGAAGCCGTGTAGGATTAGATCAAATCTGTAGTAGGATTTTTTCTATGTAATTTCGATTCTTTAATTTTCCTAGAAAGCCTTGTAGTAGGAGAATTAATTTTTGTAATCGAAGGCGTTATGGTGGGCAACTTGAATTCGTGGGTTTGGGTTATCGTTAATTAGTAGAAACCCAGAAAACTCAGAACGAATTGCAAGAAGACCAAATAGCATGGGAAGAAGCGAAGGAGGGATTGGTGGCAGGGGGCGGCACCGGCGAGTGCCGTTAGCAACAGCTAGCAACAGCACTGCTGCCGCGCGGCGCAGCAGTTTTGTTGCGCCAGCACGCAGCAGCAGGCGCGGCAGCAGCGCGTAGCAGTTGCTGCGCGCTGCTAGGCCACGCGCGTGTGGCCCGTTCGGGTCGAGTTTTTGCCTGTTTTTCCTTTAGATTTAATTTTTAAAGATCAAGACTCAATCCATCAAGTTGCGTGGTGGGACACGAGATCAAGGCAGAAGATGGAAGCGGTTAAAACCATAATAGTCAGGAAATTTAATTTTCACATTTATTTTCTGTATTTATTGTTTTAATTTTTATGCTTTAATTTTTTATGTTGTATTTTAGATGCATGATTTTAAAGCATGATGGTTTTATGGTTGCATATAACTTAGGGTTAGTTAATTGCATGATAAAACCGAAAAAACCCTCAATTTGGAAATCTAAGTGGGAGCCGGTTGGTTTAATATCCCCACAGCCACCATTACGAGTTCATATGCGATGTGGGTGGGCTTGCGCGTTGGCATCAGGGCCTTCCTCCATTCAGATGAGTCCAACCACGAGATCGCTAGATTATGAATTTCTGAGTAAGATGGTTAGAGTAAGTTTAACTAGGCGAAATGCGACACCCTCTCCATCTCAGGCGCACTTGTAATACCCCAACCAAACAGGGGTATTACGACTAGGAGATTTTAGGGGTTTGAACTTTAAAGGAATAAAATAAATCAGGTTTTAAATAAATATAGATTGGTCAATTAGTTAAAAATAATGTATGGGCATGAACTATATATATTATAGTTCTTTTTATGATTAATGTAATTCAAATGATTAGAGTAATTAAGTTAGAAATTTAAGAAAAGGATTTAATAGGATGAATTGGGCATTATTTAGGGTGAAATTGAAAGAGCCTAAGAATCCTGGGAATTAAAAGGAAATTTCCCTAAACTTTCCACTTTCCCAATTTTCTTTTAAATCCCAGCCAGTCAAACTCTTCTTTCTCTTTTCTTTCCTTTCCTTCTTTCTTCTTTTCTTCCCCGTTGGGCTCCTCCGCCTCCAGCCACGAGCCTCCATCGGTTTCGCCACCTCCGGCCTCCTTTGAATCATGCAAGCCTTGGAAAATAATCCCCTCTTCTCCTAGATCAAAACCCAACCACATTTCCTTCGTTTTGCGCTGCCTCTCTCTGCCCCGGCTCAAGTTCGTCTCGCCGATGTTCACCGCCAGTTTCTCCCTTTTTGGCTATGTGGTCGGTCGATTCTCACCGCCAACATGATCTCCATCCTCCTTAGAACAAAGTCCCTCAAGATTTGTTGCATTTCTATTGTCGAAATGCCGCTACCACCTTCCACCGTCGTGCTGCCGCTCCTGTAGCCGCCGCACCGCCACCATCAATGGCCTCGTTGTGTCATCACAACCCTTCTATCAAGTATAGGTATAATGTCCACTCCTTTAGTAGTTTTAATTCAAGAGTAACATATTTTAGGAAAGGTTATGTTCATTCATATTTAAGGTAGATTGTTCAATTGAAATGGTAACTATCTAGGCTAGTATGCATGTTTCGATTAAGGGAGTCAGTGGGTCGAATGGTTGTAGTGAACGATTAATGAACTATAGGATATTTAATGGATTCATCTATCTAATGGAAATACAGTTTATATATATATATAAAAAATAAAAAATATTGTTAATTTAGGGACGATAAAACTGGATAGCTAAGGGTAGACTTGTGAGGAGTAAGATAACTGGAGTCTTGGAAGGGTGGCTAGGTTAGTGATTCGTAGGTTATTAACATGTATACATTCAAGTAAATGACAGTCTAGAAATCACATAGAGAGAGTTCATCTTAGTAATGGAAATAGACTTGCATGTGCCTTGGGATTAACCTAAGGTTAAAAGGACGTGAGAATCAACGTGGGATTCGCGACCCCTTGTAGAATCTCATTCCATTTAGTCTTGGAATTAGTCTTAAGACAAGAATAGGATTAGGATAGTTTTCATTTAGTAACTCTTAGGACATATACACTATATACAATCTTTATGTGGGATTTTGATAAGTGGACTTTATATGTTATGTGTAATAGGAATATTTGTGACCAAGAGTCAGGTGGTGTCTTCTTGTCAACTTGAGTTGTGCGAGATTAACCCAGTAAAGGTGAGTTGATTCTTTTTATGTTATGCTTTGTTAAATTCAGGAGTACGTATATGCCCTCAAAAGCATATGGGTAGCCTGGGTTTAACCTGGAAAACATTCGTATGTACTTTTGCGTGTCTCTGCTTATTGCTTTCGATGCATCTAGACAATTATGGCCTTGCCGGCACCTAGGATTTATTCTCTGTAACCATGGTTATGTTTTGATGCTAGTTTGTGGTAATGAATTATGTGTGGTATTTACGACTTTGGATGTTTAGCATGATGGTTGATGGGTGTTATTTCCGAACATTTGTTGTGTTTGCATCTTTTGGGGGCCCCGCCCTTTTCGCGCCGACCTACTAGGTAGGGGCCGGACTGAGGCTTAGTACGTAAGACAGGTATGGCCCGGGGTACCTTTGGTGGCTCGGTGGATATTGGTGGCTCGGTTGATAGCGGGTGGGATGCCCGTTTTCCGTATATCCTAGGGAGGGCATTGGTTGCGATGACCTATACCTCTCTAGGATTCAGGTTGGCTTTATTTAAGTTGTTGCACATTATTTGGTTGGTTGACTTTTTTGTTAGCATGTTTAAATGTTTTACCGTTTTGATGCCTAATTATGTGGTTATGTTATCGATGGTTCTTGTATATGTTTGTGGGTTTGTTGTTTGTGTGCTTATCTTTTTGACCCTCCATCCATCGTAGGCGGCGCCAGGTAAGCTAAAAGAGAATCCTCACTGAGTATGCCTAGCATGCTTATTTAGTTACGTGTGTTTTCCAGGAATGAGTCCGGAGCGAGCCTAGGGGGAAGCTGGGTTGGTTTATGGGTTTGAAGGAAGGTGTTCGAAGCTGCGAACTAAGGAATTGAATTTAAAACTAGAACTTGTATGTAATGTACTTAAGTACTTTATGATTTAAACTTGTTTAGGATTCTTGTAAAGCAATTGTAGCAAGATAATGATGATTTTGGGTTTAGCTGTTATGAATTTGATGTTATAAACGTTAAGTTATTTTGGAAAAGTCAAATCGAGCTTTGTATGCTGATTCAGGTAGAATGACCATTTTTGGGGTCGTTACAATTGGTATCAGAGCAGTAGGTTAATAACCTAAAAGACATCAATAAGCTTTAATCAGTGGAAATATGTATTGGGTAGTAAATAGGTGTCTTGTTAGGTTAGAACCTCTCTCCTGTGAGTTGTGACACTTAATCCAAATTTCTTTGGTTTAAGTTTCTTTTGTGTAATGCATATATGTTATGGTGTTGGGTAGACTTGTGATGTGAAAACATCACATAGATCATATATGTCTAGGGATCATGTAGCTTTTGAGATGTTGTATGTAAGGTTTAGTTATTCCTATCTCTGTAGCAATTTGTTTTGGTTGCTTTTGGTTTGTTTGCCTGTATTATAAACAATCAGGTGGACCTCTCAGGAGGAAGGGCAACAATTATGCAGCTCTGTCATGAGAGGCTGCGACTATTTCACTACTTGTCATGATTTATGGTTGCTATGCGGGAGATTTTCTGCCCTTAGCCACGATGGGTAATGGTTTGGCAGAAGATAGCCGCAGCTCCTAGTAATTGAGGGGTAGAATTTCTACCATTCGACTACTAGGGGTCTTAAATTTTCTTAACTAACATAATCATAACACATAGTCTTAGGGTGTGCTAAAATGAACATATTGCTGGTAATAGGAGTAATTCACTAATAGTTATAATCGTAATAATCGTTAACTTAGCGAAATACTTGTTATTAGTAAATCTTTGTTGTATAAATACTAATAAAACCAAACAAATCTAATCAATCAAGTTACGTAAATGGACACTAAAACATAAGCTTAACATTGTGAGTTTAAAAAGGAAACTTAGGTTAAAAATTCCAGTCATCTTTGCTTCTATTTTCCCTCTATTCCTGTTTTACATGTTCAACCTGAAGCCCCAACTTTTGTTTTAAGCCCTGAGCCTTCAATCATCATTCTATCCTTAATTAGGCATCAAATCTACTCTTAGATATGATTGTGCACATTTTATATCTCTCCAGCCAATTTGGAAACCAAAATCCAAGTAAATTCGTAACCAAGGAACAAAGAAAAATCTCAACTAAAATTCATAGCCAAAGCTTTTGGATTTCTGCTGCACCACTTCCAGTTTCTAAAAGCATTATAGAACAACTAGAATTCATCCGTCTCATCCTTTTTTTTTTTGTAACCTCTTTATATGCATTTCAACCCTTTATACCAAGGTTTGATATGGTTCCCGTGGTCTGTGAAAATGAATTCTAGATCCTTCCTGAAATTAGTTTTCGAAACAGTTGGTTGCCGCTGAATTTTACTTTCAAGAAATCCATGGTCGAGAAACCAACTTGAAAGCTCCAGATTTTCTTCGATCAATAATGCTTTTGACTGAAATTTGTGTTGGTTTTAACCTCCATACTTTTAAATTTAGAGTGTCCCTTTCGGTTTGCAGAATGAGATTTTAGACCACCTGTAAACTTACTTGAAAACAGTACAACAAACACGGTGTTTTCCTGGAAAGATTCAACAAGGCTCTGATTTGAACCTTCAACTTTGGGACCTCATATCTCCCTCATCTTACATCCGAATGAAGCAAACTTTATCTTGTTTCAAAACTTATCCAACCAGAGTTTTCCAGAAATTTCTAGCTCGCAATTTGGATCTGTAAATTGCTCAGAAAACTTGTTTGAAACCAGTCTGCCGTGCTGTTCCCTGCAGAAATTCTGCAGTCATTGCTACATTCGGAAAATCATCTCTCTTTCATTCCCTGACCAATTTGATCAAGCCATAGCTTGATTTAAACCTCATACAACAAGGATTTCTCAGAATTTTCTAGATCACAATTTGGATATGCGAATGGTCCAGAAAACCGTTCTTAAAATCGGACCAGCTGGCTGTTTTCTGCAGCAACTCTGCAGATTTTGCCAATTTTGGAAAAATCATATCTTCGCTATTCCTTATCCGTTTTGGCCAAAATTTATCTTGTTTTAATCCTCTTCAATCAAGGTTTACTCAGAATTTCATAACTTGCAAAATGATTATACAGAATCTTGCATTGAACAGGGTACTCTACTGCATGTTCTAAAGATTTTGTCTTTTTTTTTAGCTGGATAGTTTGAAGAGAACTTGACATTACCTACGACCATAGGAGTAATGAAATTCATCCAGGAATAAACAATTTACCAGAACATAACCATTTCAATAAAAGACTAAAAGACAAACATAGAAGACTAACCAACATCAATATTCTGTACATCTATGCAAACGTGACATGGGTTTAAGAATTAAGAAGTTCAAAACATAAACGAAGGGAAAGCTACATCCTGAAACTTCTCCTGGCTTTAGTGTAACGGGTTGGAACTGTTCTACCTACATCAATTAGACTTAACAACCTGAACATAAGAATAAATGACCTAACTAGAATAGCAATGGCTGAGATAACTATACGCCGGAAACAATGAGTATAATAAGGGTCCTTTATAAGTGTATAAGGACGAATATACCACACTAAGATTTTAGAATATACAAGTGGGATGAGTTAAACAAAATAATGATAATAATAAGCAATACATAAGATATAAAAGTAATCAGTAGTAAAACTGATAAAATGAAGATATTAACAAACCATAGGAGGGAAGTAACATAACTATAACAAAAGGAGTATAATTCAATACTCTCTTAGTAGAATGTATTCTTAAGTTGGGTTTGTAAGGAAGAGCCTGTATATAAGAATCAGGAAAACTTATCCCTTATTATAGTCTATAAATAGCTAGCTCGTTATATCAACCTTGAGAGTAAAGATCTTCATATTAAATTCCAGACTCTAAAACAAGTGCTTAGTGTGTAGTTTGGTTGCTCTCAAGAAGATTAAGCTAGGTCTGAAGTGAGAACCTTATATAGTGCACACAAGTCAATCATACAAACTTAACATAATTCAGTTAGTGGTGGTAATAATAATAGAAATTTATCTAAACATGTATAACATGAGTAGTTAGTGATTCTAAACCTATAAAGAAACCTAGGGAGAGATAATCAAGGGTTTAGAATGATATGAGAACTTAGTAAAACTAAACTACCATCACATGTCCCTTATACTAAGATAGTTAAGATAATATGAGAGCTGAAATAAGACTAAAGGACTATCTTGAAGAGGAAAATATAATAACTTAGTTATGCAACTTAGGTTAGTGAAGTCTACCAACAATTAATCATATAACATGGAAATCCAATTAGTTTACTCACATTGCAAAAAAAAAAAAAAAAAAAAAAAAAAAACTATATTGGAAATAAAATCTCCAAGTACAACAGTAAATTCAAGCTTGTTTCTTGGAAGTACACAACCAGAAACAAACTATCCTCTTTATTGCACCTAGGATGCAAAGAAACTATCAGTCATGTGTAATATAGTCACTATAAGACCTACCAAGGGAAATTTCGGGACGAAATTTCCTAAGGAGGGGTGATTGTAATACCCCAACCAAACAGGGGTATTACGACTAGGAGATTTTAGGGGTTTGAACTTTAAAGGAATAAAATAAATCAGGTTTTAAATAAATATAGATTGGTCAATTAGTTAAAAATAATGTATGGGCATGAACTATATATATTATAGTTCTTTTTATGATTAATGTAATTCAAATGATTAGAGTAATTAAGTTAGAAATTTAAGAAAAGGATTTAATAGGATGAATTGGGCATTATTTAGGGTGAAATTGAAAGAGCCTAAGAATCCTGGGAATTAAAAGGAAATTTCCCTAAACTTTCCACTTTCCCAATTTTCTTTTAAATCCCAGCCAGTCAAACTCTTCTTTCTCTTTTCTTTCCTTTCCTTCTTTCTTCTTTTCTTCCCCGTTGGGCTCCTCCGCCTCCAGCCACGAGCCTCCATCGGTTTCGCCACCTCCGGCCTCCTTTGAATCATGCAAGCCTTGGAAAATAATCCCCTCTTCTCCTAGATCAAAACCCAACCACATTTCCTTCGTTTTGCGCTGCCTCTCTCTGCCCCGGCTCAAGTTCGTCTCGCCGATGTTCACCGCCAGTTTCTCCCTTTTTGGCTATGTGGTCGGTCGATTCTCACCACCAACATGATCTCCATCCTCCTTAGAACAAAGTCCCTCAAGATTTGTTGCATTTCTATTGTCGAAATGCCGCTACCACCTTCCACCGTCGTGCTGCCGCTCCTGTAGCCGCCGCACCGCCACCATCAATAGCCTCGTTGTGTCATCACAACCCTTCTATCAAGTATAGGTATAATGTCCACTCCTTTAGTAGTTTTTATTCAAGAGTAACATATTTTAGGAAAGGTTATGTTCATTCATATTTAAGGTAGATTGTTCAATTGAAATGGTAACTATCTAGGCTAGTATGCATGTTTCGATTAAGGGAGTCAGTGGGTCGAATGGTTGTAGTGAACGATTAATGAACTATAGGATATTTAATGGATTCATCTATCTAATGGAAATACAGTTTATATATATATATAAAAAATAAAAAATATTGTTAATTTAGGGACGATAAAACTGGATAGCTAAGGGTAGACTTGTGAGGAGTAAGATAACTGGAGTCTTGGAAGGGTGGCTAGGTTAGTGATTCGTAGGTTATTAACATGTATACATTCAAGTAAATGACAGTCTAGAAATCACATAGAGAGAGTTCATCTTAGTAATGGAAATAGACTTGCATGTGCCTTGGGATTAACCTAAGGTTAAAAGGACGTGAGAATCAACGTGGGATTCGCGACCCCTTGTAGAATCTCATTCCATTTAGTCTTGGAATTAGTCTTAAGACAAGAATAGGATTAGGATAGTTTTCATTTAGTAACTCTTAGGACATATACACTATATACAATCTTTATGTGGGATTTTGATAAGTGGACTTTATATGTTATGTGTAATAGGAATATTTGTGACCAAGAGTCAGGTGGTGTCTTCTTGTCAACTTGAGTTGTGCGAGATTAACCCAGTAAAGGTGAGTTGATTCTTTTTATGTTATGCTTTGTTAAATTCAGGAGTACGTATATGCCCTCAAAAGCATATGGGTAGCCTGGGTTTAACCTGGAAAACATTCGTATGTACTTTTGCGTGTCTCTGCTTATTGCTTTCGATGCATCTAGACAATTATGGCCTTGCCGGCACCTAGGATTTATTCTCTGTAACCATGGTTATGTTTTGATGCTAGTTTGTGGTAATGAATTATGTGTGGTATTTATGACTTTGGATGTTTAGCATGATGGTTGATGGGTGTTATTTCCGAACATTTGTTGTGTTTGCATCTTTTGGGGGCCCCGCCCTTTTCGCGCCGACCTACTAGGTAGGGGCCGGACTGAGGCTTAGTACGTAAGACAGGTATGGCCCGGGGTACCTTTGGTGGCTCGGTGGATATTGGTGGCTCGGTTGATAGCGGGTGGGATTCCCGTTTTCCGTATATCCTAGGGAGGGCATTGGTTGCGATGACCTATACCTCTCTAGGATTCAGGTTGGCTTTATTTAAGTTGTTGCACATTATTTGGTTGGTTGACTTTTTTGTTAGCATGTTTAAATGTTTTACCGTTTTGATGCCTAATTATGTGGTTATGTTATCGATGGTTCTTGTATATGTTTGTGGGTTTGTTGTTTGTGTGCTTATCTTTTTGACCCTCCATCCATCGTAGGCGGCGCCAGGTAAGCTAAAAGAGAATCCTCACTGAGTATGCCTAGCATGCTTATTTAGTTACGTGTGTTTTCCAGGAATGAGTCCGGAGCGAGCCTAGGGGGAAGCTGGGTTGGTTTATGGGTTTGAAGGAAGGTGTTCGAAGCTGCGAACTAAGGAATTGAATTTAAAACTAGAACTTGTATGTAATGTACTTAAGTACTTTATGATTTAAACTTGTTTAGGATTCTTGTAAAGCAATTGTAGCAAGATAATGATGATTTTGGGTTTAGCTGTTATGAATTTGATGTTATAAACGTTAAGTTATTTTGGAAAAGTCAAATCGAGCTTTGTATGCTGATTCAGGTAGAATGACCGTTTTTGGGGTCGTTACAGCACTATCCTGAGGTAACAAACTCAGAAGTCAAGTAATGACACACACTTAGTGTATGATCTGCAGTATTCCTCCCATCGAAGTTACTCTGCTTATTTGCATGGCTAAAAGCACCGATTATTAGCTGTATTGATCAATAGATCATTTGGTCAAATAGTGTAGTTAATGAACTTGGTTGTTCTCAAATGAATGTGGGCTAGCGTAAACGTCCACACTATCGTGGCTTGCGAGAATTCTGATGAATGAGGTGTTGGTTAATTTAAATTATTGTTTTGAGGGAAGTCAATAATTTTTAGAATTTTGTCATGTTCAAAATTCTAGGTTAGATAACTAAACCATTGTCTGTTTAATTTACAGTTTTTGATATGGCATTCAACCCCTTAGCTACTATATTGAAAGACAATAAGTTAACTGGCCCTAATTATGTCGATTGGAGTCGTAACTTGGACATTGTCCTTATGGCTGAGAGCACTCCTGTGAGAGATCATCTATGTAAAGTACAAAAAAACACCACTGTGTTTTCATCACGCCTGCGGTATACACAATGCTCATCCAGACATTGAGTAAATCCGTAGGACTGAATTACCTCGTCAAACCGGATGTTCCAAGATTTGGATACTTGTTTAAGACTGTAGATGAACTTCTTAAGCTTGCAAACCTCAAGGCATTTTGCAATAAATCCCTCTGGTTGCTGCATGAATATGGTTTCCTCAAGACTTCTGTTAAGGAAAGCTGTCTTGACCTCCATCTGTCAAATCTCATAATCTAAATGAGCAACTATGACCAAGAGTATCCGGGTCGACTTAAGCATAGCCACCGGGGAGAAGGTTTCCTCATAATCGAATCTTTCTTTATGAGTATACCCCTTCGCCACAAGCCTAGCTTTAAAGGTTTCAAATTTTCTGTCAGGTCATCTCTTGCAATTGTAGACCCACTTGCATCTGATAGCTTTAAAACCATCGAGTAGATCCACAAGCTCCCAGACTTTATTGGAGTCCATCGACCCCATCTCTGATTTCATTGCCTTCTGCCAAGATTCTGCATCTTTATCTCGAAGAGCCTCATTGTAGTTCATTGAGTCCAGTTCGTTCGCACGTAGGATGAAATCAGAGCATTCTCCCATGCCCACGTACTTCTCGGGTTGTTTCACAACTCTCTCACTAAGACAAGGCACCACCTGTGTAGGCGCATAACTTTTGACATCTTGTGTAGTATATTCTGTGGTGTATTTACTTGTACAAGTGCAACAAGACTGCTGGATTGTCCTCTAAGTTCTTCTAGTAGAATTTTGCTACTGGGCTTGTGATCTAGAATATAGTCCTCTTCTAAAAAATTGGCGTTAGTACTTACTACCACCTTCTGATCTTTAGGACTATAGAATAAACCACCTTTTGTACCTTTTAGGTATCCTACAAACAACATTACTTCTGTTCTTGAATCTAACTTACCCGCATCTGCCTTAAGCATGTGTGCTGGACAACCCCAAATTCTGAGGTGTCTAACAAATTTGGCAAATCACTATAACTCATCATAGACCTAACTATTTCAATAAGAGTTCTATTTTTCCATTCTGCTATACCATTCTGCTTGGGTGTGCCAAGTGAAAATAACTGAGACTAAATACCTATCTCTACTCGATAATTTCAAAATTCACCTGACAAGTATTCACCACCACGATCTGATCATAGTGTCTTCATACTTTTACCATGATGTTTTTCCACATCTGCAAGATACTCTTCGAACTTATCAAAGCACTAAGACTCGTGGTGCATCAAATAAATGTATCCATATCTCGAGTAGTCATCTGTAAATGTCACAAAACACTCGAAACCTCCTCTGGCTCAAATAGGCATTGGTCCACACAAGTCAGAATGAACCAGCTCTAATACTTCTTTGACCCGATACCCCTTCGCCTTAAAAGGCCCCTTGGTCTTCTTACCTTCCAAGCAAGATTCGCAGGTTGAGTAGTTATCAATCTCTAATGAACCTAAATGTCTATCATTGACTAACCTCTGAATCCTACTAAGGTTTATATAACCTAGTCTCAGGTGCCAAAGATAAGTTTGGTTCATTTCAGAAGGCTCTTTCCTCTTATTATGGTTTAATGATGTTTTATTTGCAGTTGCATATCTAGCAGGAGAAGTTGGTTTTAGAATAAATAAATTGTCTACTAACAAACCAGAACAAATGATTTTCTTATTTCTTCTAATAAACAAAGAGTCATCAGAAAAAATAAACTCAAAAGCATTCTTTAAAAGTTTAGAAACTGAAACAAGGTTCTTTCTAAAACTAATAACATAAAGACAATTTTCTAAAACTAAGCTATTGCTACTTTCGAAATTAAGCGTCACTTCTCGCACTGCAATAACTAACACTCTTGTAGTGTCGCCCAAGTAGACATCCAGCTTGCCTTCTCTAAGCTTTCGGGTTACTTGGAACCCCTGCAAAGAATTAAAAACATGGTCAGTGGTGCCCGAATCCACACACCAAGTATATGTGGGAATCACCGCTAAACAAGTCTCAGTAACTAAGGCAAGATTAGTCATACCTTTAAGCTTCGGATAATCCACTATCCAATAGTCCCATCTTCCCGCATTTGAAGCACTTACTTTTCAGCTTCTTCTTCTTTGCGATGTGAGGCTTAGGCACTTGATTGCCTGTCCTCTTAGCTTTCTTCATCTTCTTTTCAGCCTTCAGCTTAGAAGTAGATTCCAAAGCCTTGACAGTGACTAAAGCTTTCTTTTTCTCTTGAAAAAGACCTTCAGCAGACACCAACGCTTTTACGAGCTCGACCAACATATAATCCCTGTGGTTCATATTATAGTTTAGTTGAAACTGCTCTGTGGTAAGCTCTAGAGGATTATCTCAGTTTAAGACTGATGATCAATCTCTCCTCCCAATATCTCTATCGCATTGATGTTGCTAATCATTTCAAGCATGTGATCTCTCACAGGCGAGCCCCTTTTCATCTTAGTAGTTATGAGTTTCCTCTTGGACACTTGTCTAGTTTCCCGACCTTGATGTCCGAACATTTCTCTGAGATTCATTATCATGTCTACGGCGGTGAACATCGCCTGATACTGATGTTGCAGAACATTCGACATAGAAGCCATAATGTAACACTGCACTATCTCATCAGACTTTCTCCACCATTGATATGCTTCTCTTTGTTTATTGGTGGACTCGTCATTAGGTTGGGCTTGGCACGGTTCAGTGTGCACAAACTTGTGTTGCTCAGATGTAAGGACAATGTGTAAGTTGCGTTTCCAATTAGTGTAGTTTTGACCAGTTAGTTTGTTCTCTTCTAATATCACAGCTAACGAATTAAATGTCATATCAAAAACTGTAAGAATAAATAAACAGAGCAAGTTTCAATACATATGAAATTTGAACAAACATTGCAAAATCCCTCAAAACAATATTTAAATCCATCGACATCTCATTCACGGATATTCGCACAAGTCACGTTAGTGTGAACGTTTACGCTAGTCCACATTCGTCCGAGAAGAACCAATATCACTATCTAGCCAAACAATCTATTGATTAATAAAATTAATAGTCAGTGCTTTTGGCCGTACAGAAGAGCAGCGTAACCTCGTTGGGAGGAATATTACAAATTGTAAATTAAGTGTTATACCATTACGTGACATCTAAGTTCGCTACTTAGGACAGTGTGCCTCTGTTAGAAAAGGTGTCGTATTCTCCAATTTAATTTACTATAGTCATCTAACATAGAGATTCAACTTAGTGATCGTATGAGTTAGACTCATCCATTATGGAGGAAGGCCTTAATGCCAATGCACAAATCCACCCACATCACATATCAATCCGTAATGGGGGCCATGAGAATATAAACCAACCCGCTCCCACTTAGATTCTTAAAATGAGGGTTTTTTCAGTTTTAACATGCAATTAACTAATCCTAAGTTATATGCAACATAAAACCAGCATGCTTTAATCATGCGTACAATAAAACACAAAATTAAAACATTTAAACGATAATGAAACAATAAAACTGGAAATAAATGTGTAAAGTGAATTTCCTGACTACTATGGTTTTAATTGTTTCCATCCGTTGCCTTGTCTTGTGTCCCGTCACGTCACTCTGATGGATTGAGTCTTATATAGAAAGATCTTGGAAAAATCCAAAAAACACTTAAAAAAAGGCCTAAAACTGATCCTCATAGCGGAGCCCCAAAAGGACCGCCATGGGGCCGCGACACCGCGGCTGCCAGTTTTTGGCCAGCCCAATGTTGCGCGCTGCGCACTCTTGCAGTGTTGTACCTTGCAGCGCCACACGTGCAGCTCGGTTTCTTGCCTGTGCTTGTCTCCCTGTGGCTGCTGCAGCTGTACACTAGTGGTGCTCCTATAGGCGACAAGTCACCAGTTTCGCCATCGACTCACGCCGCCACTGTTGAATTTCCCGATTTTCTTGCTCCGCTCCCACTCATTATTTGGTCTTCTTGCAAATTTGCCCAGGTTTTCTTGGATTTCTACGTAATTATTGGAATCACCCAAATTACGATAAACCAAAACCCACAAATTCAAGTCGCCCACAACAACGTCTTCGATTACATAAATTTCCAAAATACAAGGCGTGATTTCTAGGAAAAATAAATCGACAATTACGTAGAGAAAATCCTGCTACAGATTTAATCTAATCCAACATGGCTTCCAGCACGTGGTTTTACTATTACAAGCATTCATATAAAATAATCATCCGGACATGTCCCGGAGTTTAATTAAAACATAAAACGCAACCATAATAGCTGGGATATCAAAAACCACCTGAACTATGTAATAAATCGAACAAAGAAAAGCCAAAACCTTAGCTTTGATTCCAATTGAAGGAATTATCTGCCCAGACCCGGTAAAAAATCTCACTTTTGTGCATTGCATTCTAGAATCGGAGATTCTCAACCAAACTCGAATACTCGTGTAATACGATTCAAACACTTTCAAAATACAACACGAGCACTGGATCTCAGTTCTACTCTATTCGATTTATCTTGGATTCAAAATAATTCTAATTAAAGCAAAAAAGAAAAGAATTGACATTTGAAGTGTGTCCCTTAAGTAATAGCTTGTATGACTCTTAGGCGAGATTTGTATGTTGTGTGGGAAACGATCCAACAAACCACTTGATCAGCAATTACAAAACTCTGATCACCGAAAAATACTCCAACCGTCACCAACCCCGCGCGTGAAGACCACGCGGCGCCGGTAACCGAGCTCGCCGCCGCGCGTCTTGATGACCCTTCGCCCAGAGAAGAGAAAGCTACCGCCGATCGAACTTACAAGCTTTCGGAATTCCTAAGGCATCGACCAACCAAGCGCATGCAAATCGAGGAAGAAGAACTCAAGAATTGTCTTTTTATTCTCTCTCTCTAACTTTCTCTCTCTAGTTTCAAGACTTGTGAAACTTATGAATTGTCTTGTGATTATTGCTAATCCCCCATCTATTTATAGAGTTACAAGGGAGACCTTAAGTGTGCTTGAGTTAAGCCTTTTTTATGGGTTTTGGATTTACTAATTTCATAATCTCAATTAGTTTCCAAATTTAATTAATTTCCAAATCCAATTAGTTACCAAATCTAATTAGATTTCCTAATCCAATTTGATTTTCCTAATTCTGGATTTCCTAACTCTAATTAAACTTTTAGACTTAATAAATAAATTAATTAATTCTAACTTGTCAATTTACTAATTGACCTTTAGGATTAATTTATTAAATAATTAATTCTACTTTGTCAATTAACCCACCACATAAATAATCGTATCACTAACGGATTAATAATGGAATCAATACTCAAACCAAAATTGCTTCCGCAACCACTAATTAATTAATTCTTTATTCTTCTCACGTCAAAGATACAGTGCTCGTCAATTTATTAATTTACTGATAAATTAATTAACAGACTTCTTATTATCCGAGACTAGTACCACTTGACTTTATTACTATACCGGACATAAAGTCCACTGATCAGATTTAGTATAATAAACCTTTGAAGTTCATCTCGAGAGCACCATCACCCTAGACGCACCAGTATGCGGTTTCCTTCGACTTGCAATGACACACCAAGCAACTAAACACGCGCGGCCAACCTACCGAGTTATAGGCCTCAAGGGACCACACTCTTTGGCAAATCAAACTACGCAATGCTCAATCCTTGTGCTCATTCTCGTCTAGGGATTAAGAGATAGAATTCATGGTTTGAATTAACTATGAACAGTACAAGTCAATTCAATCCTAAACGGTCATGCTCAATATGCTCCGGGCATACCTACATGATTCAATTAGTCTAGAACAAATCTCAGAATCACACAATGGCTTAAATCGACAGTATGTCCAAAATGTCTTAGCCATGAGCCTAATTTATATATCTAGGCTTCAAACAATGATGAGTACTGTGCTACACCCGACACCTCATCATCTACTTACATGATATAATTAGACCATAGATATAAAACACAAAGTATTTAACTAAAACATTTAACTCGATATAAATGGGAAATAGTTTTGCATACAAGCTCAGCTTTTCAATATTTAAAACTAACACAAGCAACGGCACACGAAGCAATCAAACACGTGCACCCAACCTATCGAGAATATAAATCTCAAGTGACCGCACTAATTGGTAGATTAAAGTACACTATGTCTAACCCTCATATCCGTTCAAGTCTAGGGATTAAGAGATAAAATACAAGGATCAAATAGTCTACTAGATCAGTATAAGACAATTCAACCCAAATGGTCATGCTCAATATGTCCCGGGCATATCTATATTATTCAATTAGTTTAGACAAACCAATCTCAGAATTACATAATGACTTAAACCGACAGTTTGTCCAAACTATCTCAGTCACGAGCCTAATTTATATATAATGACTTTAACCAATGATAAGATCTAATGTGTCACACCAGACACCTCATCATCTAGTAACTTGATATAAGAGGACTACATATGAAAACACAAAACAATTAACTGAAACATTCAATCTATAAATATAAACTTGGAAATAGTTTTTATACAAGCAAAGTTTTAGTATTCAAAATCAACACGCCCAACCTCACAATTTCTCTCTCTTAATTCTTTTCTAGAGTTTCTCTCACTAAGAATCTTGTCTTCACAACTATGACTTATGTCTTTTTTAGTGCTAATCCCTTGTCTATTTATAGTTACAAGGAAAACCTTAAGTGTGCTTGAGTTAAGCCTTCTTGTTGGGCTTTGACTTATTAGTTTCCAAATCCAATTAGATTCCAAATCTCAATTCGTTTCCAAAACTCAATTGGATTTCCTAATTCTAATTGAACTATAAGATTTAATTACCTTATCAATTTACTAATTAACCCTTAGGATTAATTAATTAACTAATTAATTGTACTTTATCAATTAATCCGACACATAATTAATAATATCACTAACGGATTAATTATGATTTACCACTCAAACCAAAACTACTTTCGAAACCACTAAATTAATTATTTTTTATTCTCCCCACATCAAAGATATAGTGCTCGTCAATTTATTAATTTACTGATAAATTAATTTATCGGCTTCTTATAATTCGAGATTAGTACCACTCGCCTTATTATTATACCGGACATAAATCCACCAGTCGGGTTTAGTATAATAAACATTTCAAACTCATCTCAAGAGTACCATCAACCAAGACGCACCGGTACTTGGTTTCATTTCGACAAGCAAAGGTATAATAAGCAATCAAACACGCGTACCGAACCTACCGAGAATATTGGCCTCAAGTGACCTCACTCTTTGTCATATCAAAGTACACTATGCTTAATCTACATGCCCGTTCAAGTCTAGAGATTAAGAGATAGAATACTAGGATTAAATAGTCTATCAAATCAGTACAAGACAATTCATTCTAAATAGGTCATGCTTAATATGTCTCGAACATATCTATATATTTCAATTAGTTTAGACAAACCAATCTCAGAATCACATAATGACTTAAACCGATAGTATGTCAAAACTGTATCAGTCACGAGCCTAGTTTATATAACATAACTTTAACCAATGATAAGTTATGTTGTGTTACACCCGACACCTCATCATCTAGTCATTAGATATAAGTGGACAACATATGTAAAGCTGGGAAATAGTTTTTCATATAAGCAAAGCTTTTAATATTTAAAACTAACAGATTAATTATGATTGATTACTCTATGTTGATGACATGGACATTAACAAGGATTGAAGATCATGTAGAGGCATCCTAAATGGTCTCTTCTAGTTTCACAAGAGCTTATTAACCCACAACACCAAACATAGCTTCATCAATACATAATTAACCAAATACCGAATGATGACGGGGGTTTTTACTATTTTTAGTTTCAAAGAGCCACTAACAAACAAGAGACATGATAATGGGGTTAGTTAATACATAGTGAAACTAGTGATATATCATGCACTTGGACATATGTAACTAACAATTAAGGTTTTCAATCTCAAATTGTAACAAGGGCCATATGCTAGATCATCAAGCCATGCCAATAATCGAAACAAGGTTGTCAATCCTACCCAATTACTAATCCTCTATCCATGGTACCTAAGTACGAAGTAACCAAAGCAAATTATGACTACTTTAACTCAAACCCATTAATAAATTCAACCACTCACACAATAAGAGAAGTCAAACAATTCAAACCATGCAAGTATTAACTCATTAATATTAACCCATTTGTTAATGAACATGAATTCTTTTGATTTCACTACTACCCTTAGTCACTCTAATAATAAAAACCCATGTAACCACCAAGTAATAACTCAAGACTTGGAAGAATTAAACACACAAGTATCCATGGATAGCATAATGATGAAGAAAAACCACATGATATATAAACCCATTAATGAATTCATATATATACATAAAGAGATCCTTGCAAATGGGTGTTGAAATATGAATCTACTCTAAAAACATTTATTAAAATATTTACAAACTAAATCTAAGAAAAATGTAAGCAAATCATAAGAAAATATGAAAAGAAACTAGAGAGAGAAGCTCTCTAGGGTTTTGGAGGCTAGCCTAACCAAAGATATCTAATTCTACCCTAAAATGGTGTATTTATAGTGGTTTTTAGGGTTACAAGTCGTGAGGGCACTTTGGGAAAAGTTTAAGAAGGTTTGGCGCAAATTTGGAATAAAAAGGGTAAAGTCCCGCTGCTGCAGTTCTAGTGGTCGTGGTATGGCCGCTAGCTAGCCGCGAGCTAGCGGTTTTGTTACGGCTGCTATTTTCAGCAACACTACTTTTGCATCCTTTTTCCATTTTTGCTCAGCTTTTTCCCAAAACTCTTCAAATAACACGCTTAAAAGTAATTTGGAATTTTCAGCAAGTTTTTGGGAGGGCGGCCAGGCGGTGGCGCCGTGTGGACACCGAGGTCGGTGGTGTTAGGATCGATTAGTCAAGATTATAGTTTGCACAGCGGAAGATGCCTAAATTATAAGAAATCCAGTTTTACCCTCGAAGCTTAATTGGTTGCGCTCGTCGCTTGGCTCCTTTGAGAAGATTGCGTTCACCAACAATTCAGATGAATTGTCTCTACGATCTTGCACTAGAGCCCTCACAGAACCGGTGCTAGCTTGTCTACCGAGAGAGAATTTTTGGAATCTTTTTCTGTTTTGGAAAAACCATTTTTCATAAAATCTCACTTGAGTATCTAACTCAATATCCCTGGGATATTTAAAAAGGAGTCAGATACTCAGTCAGTAAATTAATATTAATTTATTAAATTAATATTAATGATGTGAATCCAAGGTACAAATTCACGTGAATTGTAGAATCGTCCTCGATTGATCTTTTGAGCAAAACAACTAGCTCAAGTGGATTCAACAATATTGAGTATTAATGAACTCAACACCTTTGAATCACACTATATTGAAAGATGTCTTGAAATCTTCCAAGCAAAAACAACCCAAACCAAAATAGACCCAACAACAATAGGATGAAACCTATCACCTTTGAATCATAAAATGGTAGTTTTGAAATTACTATTCCCAACCCCTCTAATTTTAAAACCCAACAACACTAGGATAAACCTAACACCTTTGGATTATGAAATGAATTAGAAAAGAAGAGTAGAAGGCGCCACAACTAAAAGGAAGAGTTTTAGTTGATAAGCCAGATAAGTTTTGCAAGTATGCTTGCAAGACTAAAACTAGCTCACTAAGAAACTAGCAAAGAAAGGAAAATTCCTTAAAGTTTATAACATCAAATCTTCAATTCTAATAGTTAACCAAGGCCCCAATTTATAGAGTATCAAGAGGGACCAAGGTTGAAAATTACAAAAGGATTAAAGTAGCAATTCTAAATCTTCTAGTCAAAACTAGCATTAACACTTCTCTTTGACCAAGAAAAGCTCTTTGACCTAGAAAAGCTCTTTGACCTAGAAGACTCTTGCACTTAATTCTAATATTCTAAATACTAAAAAAAATGCAGAAAACAACTTGAAAATATCACCCAAATGCTGTTGAAATTCGTCCACAAATTCAGCTCATAAATGCGACTTTCAACCTTCTTCAGGCGACATGGGCATGTCAGAGGATAAGTTCTATCCCAACCTTCCTCAGGCGACATGGGCAGGCGACATGGGCATGTTGAAGGAAAAGTTCTATTCTGCCCAACTTTCCTCAGGCGACATGGGCATGTCGGAGGAAATGTTCACTTATGAAATCTTCATAAAAAAAGTGCTTCCCACACCATTTGGATCAAGATCCAAGACTTGCAAAATGTTGTAATTTTGGGCATGAATTGAGGTAGCCTTTGGATCCTCATTTGAATGAACTTCAAGAATCAAAATGTTCAAGGCTTCTTTGATGTTTCAGCTAGATTCGCATCATTCCCCCATTCTTGAAGATGATTCGTCCTCAAATCAGAATCGATCTACAGATCCAAAAAGAAATATTAGAATTGGAATCTCACATCATGGATGTACTCTACTCACATTTTCTCAAAGTCACATAAATATGTGCACGTCCCAATGGCATCCTTCAAGCATATTTATGAATTCAGTCACACTAGCGCAAAAGTTTATTAAATTTAAAGACCACTAAATAAGAAAAACCTTATTAATAAAAACTATCAAGAGAACTGTAAAAGGATGAAAATCTAAAATTACTACTAAAATTATTTATCAAAATATACAAATTCTTTTCCAAGTATGAACTTAATCATATATGGAAAAGTTCTAATGAACACCAACCATGAGACATGTCTTTTTCCCAAATTATACAAAAGAGATAATTTCATGGAAAAATTGTAGAACACTTGGGTAACATAGGGTCCAAATTGTAACTCAAAGTGCAATGCATCATCCATCACATGTTCCTCAGCATACTTAAAGTCATTCTCTTCCATCGCCGCGGGTTTTTGTCTTCAGGCAGTCGCTAGCGTCGCGACTTTTCATCTTCTTCGGCGACTGTTCGTCTTCCCGGCGCGCTGATCCGGCAGCAGCTATGTTGATCTCTTGGAAACTTGGTGATCCACAGTTGTCATTGTACAGATCACGGCTAGGGCTGGTGTTCTTGTTGCCCGGAAATCCAATTAGGCAGTAGTGACCGGCGGTGGGTTTTGGGCTGCTGCGGGCAGTACTGTTTTAACAGTTTTTTGAGTTTCTTCTGAAGCAAGTTTCTTGAGATTTCTTCGTTTTGCCTTGGGCTACTCTGTAGATACTAGCCCACACGAGTTCGGAGTTAGATCAGAGTTATTCTTAGGATTTCTTGTGGTTAGGAACAATTGGATTTTTCTTATTGCAAGGGACTTCGCTACAAAAGGTATAATCTTTGAATATTCCGCTTTAATTAAAGATTGCATCTTTTGTGTCGATTTAATAAATTAAATAAGTATAAGCCAAGATCCGTTCGTGGGTAAATGAATTTGAGCCTGAGCTTGGTCGAAAGCTTCCGATTCTGGAATGCATTGCACGAAAGTGAGGTTTTTTATTTAGCCCGGGCTTGTTCTGTTTTCCTTCAAATTGGTATCAAAGCGTTGGTTTCGGTATTATACTTGTTTGATTTATTACACGGCTTTATTTTGGCATTATTATTTTTGTCGAAATGCATAAACAGGTGGTTATTGGTTTCCCGGATATTATGGTAGAAATTTATTTTTCATTCATAAACCCTGGGACATGTCCGGGCTCGTATTGTTTTTGAATGGAAATGTCTATAATAGTAAGCCATGTAGGATTAGAAAAATCTTGTAGTAGGATTGGATCTAATCATGTCGTCTTTAAATTCCTAGAAAAACGCCTTTGTATATAGGAATTTATGTATTATGACGAAGACGTTATTTTGGGTAACTTATATTCGCGGGTTTTGGTTTCTCGTAATTTTGGGTGATTCCTAATACGTAGTAAACCGATAAAACCCAGGCGAATCGAGAGGAATCCAAATAACGAGTGGGAGCGACAAGACGGGACGTGTCACCGAGGCATCAAGGAATCAACGATAGAGAAGGCCATAATAGTCGAGAAATTTTATTTCTTTTAATTTCCCGTATTTATGTCTTTTCGTTGATTGTGTGTTTTTCGTTTTATTTTGTATGAATGAAAACCAAACAAAAATGTTTTTAAAAGGTAATGTGCAATTAACTAAGGTAGATTATTCGCATATTAAAACTCCAACGGTTTTATGTGTGCGAATATCCATAGTTAAGATATTGCATGTTAAAACGTAAAAATCCTCAAACTTAAAAATCTAAGTGGGAGCGGGTTGGTAAATATCCCCATGGCCTCCATTACGGGTTCATTGGTGATGTGGTCAAACTTGCGTGCTGGCTTAGACCTTCCTCCCTATCGGATGAGTTTTCAACCACAGATATCCCCGGAATGAATTTCTAAAGGGATGACTATAGTGAGTTTAATTGGAGAAAGTTGCGACACCCTCGCCATCCGAGGCGCATTAGTATCCTAAGTAACAAACTTAGAAGTCACGTAATGGCATACACTTAGTGTACCGTTTTTAGTATCCCTCCCATCGAGGTTACGCTAATTTCATGTACAGCTAAAATTATCGACTATTATTTTCATGGATCATAAGATCGTTTGTCAGATAATGAAATTAATGAACTTCGGTTCTTCTCGAACGAATGTGGGTTAGCGTAGACGTTCACCCATCGTGACCTGTGTTAATCCCGATGTAAGAGATGTCAGTAGAAGATTATATTGGTTTTTGGTGGATTTTTCAATATTTTCAGAAAAGTATACTGAAACTTGAATTGTTTATTTTTCAGTTGATATGTCGTTCAACCCGCTAGCTGTCATTTTGAACCAAAACAAACTCACGGGTCCAAACTATATTGACTGGAAATGTAACCTGGACATTGTCCTTACCGCTGAGGGTTACAGGTACGTGCTAACTTAGGAGTGCCCCCCTAAGCCCAGCGATGAAGCCACCCCTGATTAGCGAGAGCCATATACAAGGTGGCAAAAGGCTGATGAGATGACCCGGTGCTACATCTTGGCTTCTATGTTGAGTGTACTACAGCACTAGCATCAGTTGTTTACCTCAGCCTACGATATGATGCTCAACCTCAGGGGGTTGTTTGGACATCAGGGTAGGGCAGCCAAGCAGTCAGCTATAAGGAAACTCATGAATGCTAGGATGGCTGAGGGTACTTTAGTGAGGGATCACGTGCTAGACATGATAAGCTGCATCAATGAGATTGAGGTATTGGGAGGTGACATTGATAGGGAGACCCAGGTCGATATCATCCTCCAGAGCTTCCTCCCAGTTTTGAGCAGTTTCGGTTGAACTACAATATGGGGAATCTCTCATATTCACTTCCCGAGCTCATGACTGCATTGGTGTCTTCTGAGGGCCTATTTGTGGAGAAGAAGCAAGCCTTGGCTACTGTTGGTCCCTCAGGTTCCTCTGCTGGGCTCAAAGCTAGGAAGCAAAAGAGGAAGAGAGGCCAGAAGGCAGGAGCTGATCATGGACCCAAGGCGGGCATTGCCAAGAAGCACAAGTCCAAAGGCAAATGCTTCAGATGTGGCAAAGTGGGACATGGGAAGAAGGACTGCCCAAAGCCTCGAGGTATGTGTAACTTTTCCTTAGTCACTGAGACGTGTTTAGCGGCGATTCCCACAGATACTTGGTGTGTGGATTCAGGAGCCACTGATCACGTTTGTAATTCTTTACAGGGGTTCCAAGTGACCCAGCTGCTTAGAGAGGGAGAGTTGCAGGTCTACCTTGGGGATACTACCAGAGATTCTGTTGCTGCAGTGGGAGTAGTTTTGTCTTTATTTTTCAGACTCTATTTTACATTTGAGAGATTGTCTTTATGTACCCAGTTTTCGCAAGAATTTACTTTCAGTTTCTAAACTTGTTTTGGATGGTTATAAGTGTGTTTTTTCTGATGGATCTGTTTTTATTAGAAAAGGCCAGAAACTTATATATTCCGGTACATTGGTTGACAATTTGTTTTTAATTAAGACACACTCCCCAGTAATGCAAAACACAGAAACTAGTAGCTCATCACCGAATCATAATACAAGAAAAGAGTCTTCCCCTTTGAATCAGACTTATCTTTGGCACCTGCGGCTCGGTCACATCAACCTTAGTAGGATTCAAAGGTTGGTCAATAGTGGGTCTTTGGACTTACTTGATATTGACAGCTATTCGACCTGTGAGTCCTGCTTGGAGGGTAAAATGACCAAGAGGCCTTTCAAGGCAAAGGGGTATAGGGCCAAGGAGGTTTTAGAGTTGATTCATTCTGATGTGTGTTGGCCTATGTCAGTTCAGGCTAGAGGTGGTTATGAGTATTTCATGACTTTCACGGATGATTACTCTAGATATGGATACATATACCTGATGCGCCACAAGTCTGAATGCTTTGGCAAGTTCAGAGAGTTCAAGGCTGAGGTGGAGAACCATCTGGGTAAGAGTATTAAGGCCTTGCGATCTGATCGCGGTGGCGAATACATCTCTAGTGAATTTAGGTTCTATTTGTCAGAGGAGGGTATTCAGACCCAGTTGTCTGCACCTGGCACACCCCAGCAGAATGGTGTAGCAGAGAGGAGGAACAGGACTCTTATGAATATGGTTAGATCGATGATGAGTTACAGTGAGTTGCCTATCTCGTTTTGGGGTTATGCCTTGGAGACAACATGTTTTATCCTCAACCTTGTGCTATCTAAGTCTGTGTCTTCGACCCCATTAGAGTTGTGGAATGGGCGAAAGCCTAGTCTGAGACATCTCAGAATATGAGGTTGTCCAGCACATGTGCTCGAGGCAGATGCAGGCAAGTTAGAGGCAAGAACTAAGGCTATGCTGTTTATAGGCTACCCCAAAGGAACGAGAGGTGGTCTATTTTATAGTCCTCAGGATCAGAAGGTGGTGATCAGCACCAATGCCAGATTTCTTGTGGAGGACTATATTTTAGATCACAAGTCAAGTAGCAAGGTAGTATTGGAAGAGCTTAGAAGTCAATCCATTATTCCAGATGCACAAGTACAGGAAGACACACCACAAGAGACTGCACACACTATCACAGATGATGCTCTTGCACAGGCTGTGCCTCGTCGTAGTGGGAGGGTTATTAGACAGCCTGAGAGGTACATGGGTTTGGGTGAGTCTTCGGACTTTATCCCTGGCGCTCATGAACCAGACCCAGTTAACTACAATGAGGCTCTCCAGGATAAAGATGCAGATTCTTGGCAGAGAGCGATGATTGCTGAGATGGGTTCTATGGACTCAAACCAAGTCTAGGAGCTGGTATTCATTCCTGATGGGTTTAGGCCTATTGGGTGCAAATGGGTTTACAAGAGAAAGAGAGGATATGATGGGAGGGTTGATACCTTCAAGGCTAGGCTTGTGGCGAAGGGGTATACTCAGAAAGAGGGTATCGATTATGAGGAGACCTTTTTCCCGGTAGCTATGCTTAAGTCAATCCGGATTCTCTTGGCCATAGCTGCTCATATGGACTATGAGATTTGGTAGATGGACGTCAAGACAGCTTTACTTAATGGAAGTCTTTAGGAGATCATCTTTATACAGCAACCAGAGGGCTTCATTGTTAAGGGCTAAGAGCACAAGGTATGCAGGCTTAGGAGGTCCATTTATGGACTTAAGCAAGCATCCAGATCTTGGAACATCCATTTTGACGATGTTATCCAGTCCTATGGATTCACTCAGTATCCCGATGAGCAGTGTGTTTATCGCAGGCATTGATATGGTGGTGTTCCTTGTACTTTACCTAGATGACATCCTTCTGATTGGCAACAGTAAGAAGGTATTGTCAGACGTAAAGGCATGGTTGTCCAGGCAATTTGATATGAAGGATTTGGGAGAGGCTGGACATATCCTTGGGATTAAGATTATTCGAGATCGTAGGAGACATTCTCTGACTCTCTCTCAGGCAACCTACATAGACACGATTCTGGCTCGTTTTAGCATGTAGAACTCCAAGAAGGGTTCACTACCTTTCAGGCATGGGGTGCATTTGTCTAAGGAGCAGTGTCCTAAGACTACTGAGGAGATAGATGCCATGAAGGCGGTACCCTATGCTTCTGCAGTGGGTAGCCTCATGTATGCTATATTGTGTACGAGGCCTGATATTTGCTTTGCCATTGGCATGGTTAGCAGATATCAGAGTAACCCTGGGAAGGCTCACTGGGAAGCAGTAAAATGCATTCTCAAGTACTTGCGCAGGACGAGAGATTATGTCCTAGTTTATAGAGCGCAGGAGCTTGTACCATTGGGTTACACAGATTCGGACTTTCAAGGTGATTTGGACAAGAGTGAGTCTACCTCTGGGTTTGTGTTTACTCTAGGAGGTGGAGCCATAGTATGGAGGAGTGTCAAGCAGAAATGCATGGCGGACTTCACCATGGAGGCTGATTATGTTGCCACTTCAGAGGTAGCGAAAGATGCTGTATGGCTCTGGAGCTTCCTGATGGACTTAGATGTGGTTCTTAAGTTGCCTAGGTCTATCACAGTCTATTGTGATAACAATGTTGCAGTTGCTAACTCGAGGGAACCACGAGCCCATAAAGCGAGTAAACACATAGAGCGCAAGTACCACCTGATACGAGAGATCGTAAAGAGGAGAGACATGATCATAGCCAAGATAGCATCAGATTACAAC
Organism: Knoxia roxburghii; assembly: GCA_030378225.1. NCBI lineage: Eukaryota > Viridiplantae > Streptophyta > Magnoliopsida > Gentianales > Rubiaceae > Knoxia > Knoxia roxburghii. Next base: position 32,426,763 of record CM059415.1, on the reverse strand, counting down.
CTTGCAGATCCTTTCACCAAGCAATTGACCCCAAAGGTTTTTGAGAGACATGTGGAGGGCATGGGAGTCAAATTCTTGAGGGAGCCATGTGAGTGAGCTTAAAGGCGTTCTGGAGATTTCACTATGACAACAGTGTAATAGCGGGTTGGACAGTTTTTGTACTTCTTAGTGGGAGATTGTTAGTTTTGAATACAGAAAAGCTATGGCTTGTATCAAAAACTAATATCCACAGTTGACATATCATTTTTTTCGGTATAAATTTGTTCCATTATATCATATAACTAGATAACGGGGTGTGGAAAGACACAGAAGATACCGTTATTGGTTAAAGTATGCTTAATATTTAAAGTATGCTCGTAACCGAGATAGTCTGAACATACTATCGGTATAGGTTATCATGTGGTTTGGAAATTAGTTTATCTAAACTAGTTTAAATCACACGGATATGCCCGGGGAATATTGAGCACGACCAGTTTGGATAGAATTGACTTATACTGATCAGCATAGTCAATTTGGTCCTAGTATTCTGTCTCTCAATCCCGAGATTGGGACGGGCGTGAGAGTTGGATATCGTATGCTTTGATTTGCCAAAGAGTGCGGTCAATTGAGGCCTATACCTCGGTAGGTTAGGTATGCGGTGTTTAGCTTCTTACGTGCCATTGCTAGTCGGAGGAATCCACGTACAGGTTCGCCGGGTTGATGGTGCTCCCGAGATGAGCTCGTAAGGTCTATTATACTAAACCCGGCCGGTGGACTTTATGTCCGGTATAATAAAAGGACGAGTGATACTAATCTCGGATACCAAGAAGTCGGTGAATTAATTTGTCAGAAAATTGATAAACCAACGAGCGCTAGATCTTTAATGTGGGGAGATAGAAGAAAATATAATGGCGCGATGTAAAGTCGTTTTCGAGTGGTAGTTCCATAATTGGTCCGTTAGTGGTACGACTAATTATGCATTTGACTAATCGACAAAGTGAATTAATTAATCCTAAAGGTTTAATTAATATTTAATCGACAAGGTGAATTAAGAAATTAATTCTATTTGAATTAATTAATTCTGAGGGTTCGATTAAATTAAATTAACAAAGTGAGTTAAATAAATTAATTCGAATAGGTCGATTGGAGTTGATTAGTCGGGAAAGACTTAGCGGTCAACGAAAGTCAAAATTAAAAGGCCCAACTCGAGAGCCCATTAGGTCTCCTTAGAAGCTCCTTATAAATATCCTTGTTGGGCAAGAAAGAGATATTAAGAAACTTGATAGCCAAGAAAGGGCTAGTGAGAGAAAGTCTAGTCTAGAGTGAGAACTTTGTCTTTCTCGTCAAGTTTTCGCTCGAAGTCGACTAGGATAGCTTTCTTCTTCGAAAAGAAACTCAGCCCCTGAGATTTTGAGCAGCCTGATTTTATTCTCTTCCATCGCCGCGGTTTTTTGTCTTCAGGCAGTCGCTAGCGTAGCGACTTTTCATCTTCTCCGGTGACTATTCGTCTTCCCGACGCGCTGATCCGGCAGCAGCTATGTTGTTCTCTTGGAAACATGGTGATCCACAGTTGTTGTTGTACAGATCGCAGCTAGGGCTGGTGTTCTTGTTGCCCGGAAATCCAATTAGGCAGTAGTGACCGGCGGTGGGTTTTGGGCTGCTCCGGGCAGTACTGTTTTAACAGTTTTTGAGTTTCTTCCAAAGCAAGTTTCTTGGGATTTCTTCGTTTTGCCTTGGGCTACTCCGTAGATACTAGCCCACACTAGTTCGGAGTTAGATCGGAGTTATTCTTTGGATTTCTTGTGGTTATCGCTAGGAAAGATTTGATTTTTCTTATTGCAAGGGACTTCGCTACAAAAGGTATAATCTTTGAATATTCCGCTTTAATTAAAGATTGCATCTTTTGTGTCGATTTAATAAATTAAATAAGTATAAGCCAAGATCCGTTCGTGGGTAAATGAATTTGAGCATGAGCTTGGTCGAAAGCTTCCGATTCTGTGATGCATTGCACGAAAGTGAGGTTTTCGATTTAGCCCGGGCTTGTTCTGTTTTCCTTCAAATCCCTGTATTAGTTGGTTGTGAATCATACCAGGAACTGGTTTGGGATAAGTGGATCCCTGTACCAGTTGGATGTGTATCAGTCCAGGAACAGGATTGAAGAAAACAGAATCCCAGTGGAAAGGCCAATCCTAAACCAACTTGGGGTCTCTATTGTAACTCTATATATAGACAAGGGATTAGCTATTCAAGACACACAATTCATAAGTTTTCAAGACAAGAAAACTGGAGAGATAAAATCCTAGAGAGAGAAATAATTATTTCTCCCTCGAAGTTGGATTTTTCATGAATCCTAGCGGCTGCCCTCTCTCCTAGATCGGCAGGCCAATTGCTTCACTAGCTCCTTGGCGGTGCGTGGATTAAGGCGGGCGACAGCGCGTGGGATTGGCGGCGGCGCGTGGGATTGGCGGCAGCGCGTGAGGAGCCATCAAGGTGGCTTTGCGGCTGCAACTAGTTGGGTTTTGTCCGACAAGTTTAGCTGGATTTTCCTGATGGGTATTGTGTTGATTGCTGATAAATTGATATCTAGATCGTTGCCCACACAACGTGAAATCAAAGTCTTGAGTCATACAAGAGATCACCTGAGTTCACGCTTCAAAGGTATTTTCTAAAGTTTCACTTTTAATTAGAAATTTTTGTTGCGTGGTAAATCGAATAAGTGCAATCCCAGATCCTGCGCAATGTTATTTCAAAGGGGTTGGAAAAACAATTGCACTAGCGTCTAGGCCTGGCCAGAGATTCCGATTCAGGAATGCATTGCATGAAAGTGAGTTTCTGGCAAGGCCCAGACAGATAATCTTTCAATTAACTCATGTGATAAATTATCAAACAGGCGACAAATGTATAAAATACATCAATAGCCTTCAAAAGGGCATACACCAATAGGTGGCGAACTGGCGCCAGCGCCCAGTGGACGCCAGTCTCAAAATCTTCAACTCTTTTTGATCTTTTCCAAATTCTTCTCTTTAAGTTTCAATTTTTTGTGTTTTCTTCATTTTTCCTGCAAAAGTCATTAAGTTTCTTCCAAAATCTCCAGCATGCCTCCTTACCATACTATAAGTGCATCGAAAGCTCATAAAAGGTATCATAATCATTGAAAATCAACTAAAAGTAAGGTAAATATGCATGATTTTAGGTTATAAAAAGGTATATTTTGGAGTCATGTCAGAAATCTTAGTTGATAATACCTTAGCAACCAAGTATTCTGTGAAGCTTACGAGTGAACAGAGTCGGAATGTTTATAGGGAAATCTTAATTGATAATACCTTTGAAACTATATATTCTATTACATTGAAGTACTGGTATGATGCATGTTATGGTGAAGAGGTTCAGTCCCCTAGTGGTAGGACTGATGCTAGGCCATACACAAGAGTAAACGGGGACTATATGGTTGAATGGTAAGGCGATCATTGAGTAAGTGACACAGGTGTTACTCGAGTTGAGCCAGATCTGGGTCCACTTCAGTTGATTTCTAATCCTCGCTGTTAGGGACCTTTAACTTTTCTTGTCAACTACAAACTATAACCAGAGTCTATATTCTTACGGGGAAGTGAAAATCCCAACTCTCGTCCTTTGTTTCTTTGTTCTTTATATTTTCTATTTTCACTCTTATTTACACCTCACTGAACTACTTACTTTACTACTTTATACTTGTTCTGTTTAACCGCAATTTCTGACTTGGCAACAGAATTATATCCACCGTTCTCTATGGATCAACCCATATACTATGTTAATTTGTGATATTCGGTATATAAATTATTAATTCTGAGCGATACACAATACTAAATCTGTTGGCATCAGGCAGCCCATGATAAATTCTAGCAACGCTAACTGAAATTGATTGCTTGATTGAATGCTCTATTATTTTCATGCGGATTCACTGTCGTGTACCGCATAGAATTAAAAATTTATAAACTACCTAAAACTACTAGAAATGCAGTAAAAGGTGTAGATCCCATAGGGAACGGGGAAGATTTTATTGAAAACTAGTTAGAAAAGCCATAAAATAGGAGAGTAAAGGAAGCATTAAAGTTATAGCAGTTGGTTTGGTTTTCAAAATAGAGCAATAAAGTTAACACAAAAACAGAGAATAAAAAGGGGGGATTTTCACATCCTCTTGGAGTTAAAGACTTCGATTGTGATTTTCTTATGCAAGTAACGGTTTTAAGCACCAAACCATCAGGACCGGACTATGAAATACTTACTCTTTGACATTGGTTGACCTTTTCACAACACCCACGTCACTTACACCACGGAACTCTATCACTTTCCGTGAAGTCCCCGGTCACACTCCGGCACTATCATCCAGCAAGGTTACTCTCAGATGGACTCGACCCCCTACCATAACAACCACACACCAGGAATAGGATTTCTTCTAAAATGAAAGTTCCTAAGTTATCATCAATTAAGATCTTACCAAAGGAATCAAGATTAGCCTCACACTATTCCCTTAAGGCATAACTGCAATGATAAAGTGCCAAATAGGTCCCCACCCACTTTTGTGAATAGTTTCACATCTATTTCGTATGTTTTTAGCACGGTTTTAAGATTACTTTAAATGGATTCTTAGTCTATCTTTGTTGTAAAAATTCTATTTATGACTTCGATTATGATAATTTCATATGAAAGATTGAAGAAATGAAGACTGTAGAAAACCACACTAAGGACTAAGCTTCTGGAGCAAAGTTGTGTATTATGACTTGTGTATTGTGACTTGTGTATTGTGTTGCTGACTCTCTATGTGTATTTATAGAGCTACAAGAGAGACCTCAAGTTAGAAAAGGATTTGTTATCCTATTGGGTTTGTGTTTTACTTCAATCCTACTCTTGGACTGATTCACATCCAACTGATATAAGGATTCACTTATCCTTAATCCAGTTCCTGGACTGACTCACAACCAACTGACACAAGGATTAATTAATACCTTAATTAATTAAATCTACCTTTTTCCAATTAACCAATACATAATTAATCATACCACAAATGGATTAATTATGGCACTACCATCCAAACCAGAATTGCTTCTAATACAACTAAATTAATTATTCTTTAATCTCCCCACATCAAAGATATAGTGCTGGTCAATATATTAATTTACTAATCGACTTTTTATTATTCGAGACTAGTACCACTCGACCTGTCTACTATACCGGACATAAATTCACTGGCCAAGGTTAGTATAATAAACATTACGAGCTCATCTCGGGAGCACCATCAACCCGGATGCACTGGTACATGATTTTCTTTCGAAACAAGCAAAACAGCACATCAAGCAGCCAAACACGCGCACACAACCTACTAAAACTATTGGCCTCAAGTGACCTCATTCTTTAGCAGATCGAAGTACATTACGTCTAATTCTCATGCCTGTTCAAGTCTAGGGATTAAAAGATAGAATACAAGGTTTGACTTTACTATTAACGATCAGTACAAGTTAATTTAAACCTCAACGGTCATGCTCAATATGCCCTTGGCAAATCTACATGATTCAATTCATCTAGACCAACTAATTTCAGAATCACATAATAACCTACACTGACAGTTTGAACAAAACTGTCTCAGTTACGAGCCTGGTTTTAACCAACAATGGGATCTACTGTGTGATGTAACCCTATGTTACATCAATTTTCATAGCATTTTCCATAGAAGTTCAGTACATTTAGATAGAGTTTTGATTACTCATTAGTGCTTTTCAAGCTTATAATGTGCTTTGTTGGAAATGCAGGGTAAATGCAGGCTCAGATTCAGTGTGCCCATTCTGATGGCCATTCCTTTAATATTCAGGCTCTCGGGAGTCTCTTTGTAGGATACTTGGCCAAAGTGTGACCTGTTAGCCCATAAGTAAGTACTGTGACGAAGGGGTTGTTGCTCACCCGACACAATCGTATGAGGTCACAAGTCACCCAACACGATCATCTGGGGAGAACAAGAATTAGGGTTCGGATGTGGGCAAAATTCCCGCCAATGGCTAATAAGATGTTCAATTGATTATCTCCCATTTTGTGGGGTCCAGACCCCTTACGAGTGAGCAGAAAAGGAAGGAGGGAAGAGGCCCTGGAGAACCGTCATAATTAGTGAACAAGTGTAAGCTTCGTTGCCCGACAATATGGAGTACTGGTAACACCGAGGGATAGGCCCTGAAGCGAAGGACGGGAATGAGCGAACTCAATGTGTTCCAATTTCTGGCCTTGCACCAACCATACAATGGACTATGGACTAAATGACCACTGCCCGAGAGGACTGTTGGATTTGAATACATAAGCTATGCTTGTGTTGTATAATTTCCCAGATTAATATATCGATTTGTGTTTCAATTATATTTAGTTGTGCATATCCATTTATATTATGTAAGTAGATGATGAGGTGTCTGGTGCGACACAGTAGATCTCATCATTGGTTGAAAGACATAATATATAAATGAGGTTCGTAACCGAGACAGCTTTGGATAAACTGTCGGTCTAGGTTATTATGTGATTCAGATAATTAGTTTGTCTAAACTAATTGAATCATATAGATGTGCCCGGGGCATATTGAACTTGACTTTTTGGAATGATTTGTCTTGTACTGATTTAATAGACAAATTGATCCTTGTATTCTATCTCTAAATCCCTAGACTCGAGCGGGCATGAGGATTAGACATAGTGTACTTTGATCTGCCAATGGGTGAGGTCAAATGTGGCCAATAGTCTCGGTGGGTTGGGTGCGCGTGTTTAGTTACTTGGTGTGCTGCTGCTTGTCGAAAGGAAACCATGTACCGGTGCGTCCGGGGTGATGGTGCTCCCGAGATGAGCTCGAAATGTTTATTATACTAAACCTGGCCAGTGGACTTATGTCCGGTATAGTAAAAAGGTCGAGTGGTACTAGTCTCGGAATATTAAGAAGTTGATGAATTAATTTATCAGTAAATTAATGAATTAACGAGCACTATATCTTTGATGTGGGGAGATTATGAATATAATTTAATTAAGTTGTTCCGGAAGCAATTCTGGTGTAGGTTGGTAGTGCCATAATTAATCCGTTAGTGGTACGATTAATTATGTACTGGGTTGTTGACGAAGGTAGATTTAATTAGTTGAGAAATTAATTAATCCTTGTGTCAGTTGGTTGTGAATCATCCCAGGAACTGGATTGGGATAAGTGAATCCCTGTGTCAGTTGGGTGTGATTCATCCCAGGAACTGGATTGGGATAAGTGAATCCCTGTGACAGTTGGGAGTGTATCAGTCCAGGAACAGGATTGAAGGAAACAGAATCTGTATCAATCTAGAAACAGGATTGAAGGAAAACAGAAACCCAGTAGGAAAGACCAATCCTATTCCAACTTGGAGTCTCTCTTGTAACTCTGTAAATAGACAAGGGATCAGCCATTCAACAAACACAATTCAATAGATTCATAATTCAAGAATCTAGAGAGATAAAATTCGAGAGAGAGAAAATTCTCTCTCTCTAAAACGAATTTTAACAAGCAAGAAGGGGCGGCTGGTTTTCCTATATTGTGGCCGAAAATTTGGTCCTTTTTGGGCAGCCCCGTGTGTTGCTTTCTCTCTCTCCGGGCAGTGCGTTTGCAGTACGTGCTAGGTGCGGAGGTGCTGAATTTTTCCAGCAGGTGGATTGTGGTGAGTTGCTGATCAATTGACTTCTAGATTGTTGCCCACACAACAAGAGGTCATAGTCTTTGAGGCATACAAGAGATTCACCAGGTGCACGCTTCAAAGGTATTATTCTATGGTTCCGCTTTTATTAGAATTTTTTGTTGCGTGGTAAATCGAGCAGGTACAAACCCAGATCCTACCAAAATCTTTCAAGGACTATGTCTAAGTGACCACCACCCCCCACATGGTACATCTTGCATCTATGGGCCGCTATAACTATCCAAGAAGACACTCGAAACTGGAAGGATAAACAAACCCACCCGGTGGACTGCCGAGCTACAAGTCCTACAACACATGAGCGGGATTCTCTAAAAAGCCAAGGTCGTGGGTGGCTAAGAGGGCCCAGTTGGAGACTTGGGATCTCAACAAGAAATGCGAATGTTGCTTGAAGCCAGCCAATAGGCGAAAGAGAATCCACTAGTTTAGTTCTGATCTGAGTAGGCTTATAACAGGGAATACCCTAACCCCAGGAACCAGGGCTGGCCATCCTTCGTTTGCGGTCCACGTTCCGGCTTTGCCTGTCAAATCTTTCGATCTCATTTGATTCATGATCGCATCTGCAAACCTTATCCCGTAGGCCTGAGCGGCTTTTTCATTCTTCACCCGATCCTTACTTTCCAAAGCCCCTTAGGGTTTACTTTGGAAACATGCTAAACAAACCTACAAATTATATAGAATTAGCCAGATTGTTTGAAACCTGAACAAAATCTCCTTTGTTCTGAAGGCCTAGTGAGTTCTTTTTTTTTTTAAAGACGGTCATTTTCTTTCCCCGAACTAATGACTCGCTTGTTCAGTATTGCTAACTATTATAGGAGGATGTCGTCCCCTCGGGACTATCAATAGCTTCGATTTTTTAATCTCGTGCAAGTTAGGTTGTGGTTGCAAGCGGAATGTAGGCACTTTCGGTGTGTGTTAATCTCGCTTCGTGTAATGTCGTATGTATGATAGAGGTGGTGTAGTGATTGACCTCAATGCTAATGGTTATCCCCTAGGTTCAATGAATGAATGAAGCTATGATTGTACCCGAATAGATATGATGGTCTTCCTATGATGTCTTCAAGCCGGCCAAAATAGAATAGATAGGCGAAGCAGTTAATACCAATCTACTTTCGCCTATCGATATATAGCAGGTTGTTTCGAAGCTCAAAACATTTTTAAATGAATTGAAAAAATGCTCTTCCCCTACGGGGTGGGCTAGCTAAGAAAGAGTTCAATCCTTTTCCATCGATGGGAAAACTTAATTCGGATATATAGTGTGTGGTAGCTGTTGCCATTGAAGGATTATCTTTTCACGAATCCAATTTGTCACTGGGGAAGAATCTTTGATAGTGGCATCCCCCAATAAGCATCCGACTAAATTACGACTCTACGAAAAAAGTAATTTATTAAATTCTTGTTGTTTCTTTATTTATGCTTTTGGTCTTGCTTGTTCTTGAGCTCATCCAAACATCCTTTGGTCTATTAGATCCCTGTATACTGTTTAAAAGCCGAACCCTTTCATACTTTGAAACTTAGCTTAGATAAGTAATGTAGCAACCCTTTATTTTATATGAGAAACCTGTTGGTAAGGTTGAGAGATGGGGCATGCTACTACTACACATCATATGACTCTTCCTTCCGGTAAGCTCAGTCCCCGAGGTAGCAGATCCACGAGTGTAAACCAAGCCCTCGGTGTAAGAGAGAAGCGATAATAGATTGAGAATGACTTTGATACTTAGCTTAGATAAGTAATGTAGCAACCCTTTATTTTATATGAGAAACCTGTTGGTAAGGTTGAAAGATGGGGCATGCTACTACTACACATCATATGACTCTTCCTTCCGGTAAGCTCAGTCCCCGAGGTAGCAGATCCACGAGTGTAAACCAAGCCCTTGGTGTAAGAGAGAAGTGATAATAGACTGAGAATGAAGAATATCGAATGCCAAATCGAAAGCAACCCGTAAAGCTAGTTCCCATGGGCTGAGTCTAGTGCTTCATATGATACAAGACAAGGAGGGAAAGGAAGATAAGTACGATACAAGCAGTGTGTATCCCATAGGCATTTAATTGGTTTATCAAAGTGCTTCTCTGATTGCTCAAGCCATCTCTTTTCAATCGAGAAATAAAAGAAGATCATTTTGTTCCATTTTTAATAAAATAGTGAAGGATAGTAAATTAGTAATGAAAAGGGGGGTGGAGGGGGTCTGTATATGTTGTTCAAGTCGATTAGAAGGTGCAGAAATAGCTAGAACTGAATGCGGAAAGTATGGAAAAATATCTCGTAATGTATTTATCCAGAAAATCGATTATGCTCCTACGGAAGTATCTACTTGTTACAGAATCTCAGGTGTCAAAGTGTGGATTTCATATAGTAAAAAAAGGGGACGTGCTATATCCAAAACTTACGAAATAGAATAAATATCGTAAAGATAGTAGGCATTGCAAACCGGACGATACACAACTCAGTTTCGGAATTTATGGTATTAAAAGTTGTAGAGCTAGTCATCTTTCATATCGAGCCATTGAAGCAGCGCGTTGGGCTATAATCGGACCCTTTCATCGTGCTATAAGCAAACAATTCTGAAGAAATGGGTAAGAGTTCTCGCAGATCTCCCTATTACTGGGAAACCTACAGAAGTCAGAATGGAAGAGGAAAAGGAAATCCTGCGAGTTGGGTTGCTCGTGTGTCCACGGGACAAATCATATTTGAAAGGATAATGTGACTTTGTCAAATACTCGACAAGCAGCTAAATTAGTGGCGCATAAGCCATCTTTCACAACATGGTTTGCAGAGTTGGTATTGGGAGGAAGCTTCTAACTCTAATTAGCAGCTTGGTTATGTAATTGTAATTATAAACACCCTTCGAGATATTTAGCGGCCGTTCTCCATTAACTCGATAAACAATTTCATTATGGAACTTTCTCCCAGAGCTACGGAACTAACGATTCTATTAGAAAGTAGAATTAGCAACTTTTGCACGAATTTGAAAGTCGATGAGATCGGTCGAGTGGCCTCAGTTGGAGATGAGATTGCACGTGTTTATGGATTGAACGAGATTCAAGCTGGGGAAATGGTTGAATTTGCCAGTATTGTGAAAGGAATAGCCTTGAATCTTGAGAATGAGAATGTTGGGATTGTTGTCTTTGGTAGTGATACTGCTATTAAAGAAGGAGATCTTGTCAATGCACTGGATCTATTGTGGATGTTCCTGCAGGAAAGGCTATGCTAGGGCATGTGGTCGACGCGTTGGGAGTACCTATTGATGGAAGAGGGGCTCTAAGTGATCACGAGCGAAGATGTGTAGAAGTGAAAGCCCTGGGATTAGTGAACGTAAATCTGTCACGAGCCTATGCAAACAGTTAAAAGTAGTAGATAGCCTGGTTCCTATAGGTCGTGGTCAACGAGAACTTATAATCGGGGACCGATAAATTGGAAAAATAGCTATTGCTATCGATACCATATTAAACAATTAGCAAATGAACTCAAGGGCAACCTCTGAGAGTGAGACATTGTATTGTGTCTATGTAGCGATTGGACATAAATGCTCAACTGTGGCACAATTAGTTCAAATTCTTTCATAAGCTAGTGCTTTGGAATATTCCATTATTGTAGCAGCCACCGCTTCGGATCCTGCTCCTCTGCAATTTTCGGCCCCATATTTCTTGTGTGCAATGGGGGAATATTTCCACGATAATAGAATGCACACATTAATAATCTATGATGATCTTAGTAAACAGGTGGTGACTTATCGACAAATGTCTTTATTGTTACGCAGACCACCAGGTCGTGAGGCTTTCCCACGGGATGTTTTCTATTTACATTCCTATCTATTAGAAAGAGCGGCTAAACGATCGGACCAGACAGGGGCAGGTAGTGAAAGGATTGCCACATAGGATCTGGGTTTGCACTTGCTCGATTTACCACGCAACAAAAATCCAGAAGTCAATTGATCAGCTATCACCACAACTCCACTTGCTAGAAAAATCCAGCACCTCCGCACCTAGCACGTACTGCAAACGCACTGCCCAGAAAGAGAGAAAACTATACGCGCAGCTGGTAAAAGAGGACCAAATTTCAGCCAACACTTACCAAAAACCAGCCGCACAAGTCCCTTAAAATTCGACTATGAGAGAGAAAGAAATTTCTCTCTTTAGAATTTTATCTCTCTAAAAAACTTATGAATGAATTGTGTATCTTGAATAGCTAATCCCTTGTCAATTTATAGAGTTACAAGAGAGACCCCAAGTTGGTTTATGATTGGTCTTCCTAATGGGTTTATGTAATGAATTAGTTTCCAAATCCAATTAGGCAACCAATCTGATAGGATAAACCAAATCCTACTAGACTTCCTAATCTCTAGAATTTTCTAATTCCAATTGAAACTCAAGACTTAATTAATTAATTAATTAATTTCACTTTGTTGATTACTTAATTAACCCTTGGGAATTAATTAGATAATTCCACTTTGTTAATTAAAATTAATTAAATAATTATTGAATTAACCAATTAATTAATTAATTCTACCTATTCAATTAACCCATTACAAAATTAATCGTACCACTAACGGATTAATTTTGGCACTACCATCCTATACCAGAATTGCTTCCAGAACAACTTAATTAAATTATATTCATAATCTCCTCATATCAAAGATAGTGCTCATTAATTATAAATTAATTAATTAACTTTTTTAATTTTGAGACTAGTACCACTCGACCTTTTTACTATACCGGACATAAGTCCACCGGCCGGGTTTAGTATAATAAACATTTCGAGCTCATCTCGGGAGCACCATCACCCCGGACGCACCGATACATGGTTTTCTTTCGACAAGCAGCAGCACACCAAGTAACTAAACACGCGCACCCAACCTGCCGAGACTATTGGCCACAATTGACATCGCCATTTGGCAGATCAAAGTACACTATGTCTAATCCTTATGCCCACTCGAGTCTAGGGATTAAGAGATAGAATACAAGGATCGATTTATCTATTAAATCAGTACAAGACAAATCATTCCTAATGGTCAAGTTCAATATGCCCCGGGCATATCTATATGATTCAATTAGTTTAGACAAACCAATTATCCGATTCACATAATAACCGAAAAACTGTCTCGGTTATGAACCTCATTTATATATTATGTCTTTCAACCAATGATGAGATCTATTGTGTCATACAAGACACCTCATCATCTACTTACTTAATATAAATGGACAATTAATGCACAAAAAATTATATCCAAAACATAAATCGATATATTACTCTGGGAAAAAGTACAACACAAGCATAGCTTATGTATTCAATTCCAACAATCTCCCACTAATACTTAAGTTGTGCTTTAAGTATACAACTACATAAAACTCCGATACAATATGTTGCTATCTATCTTGAAAAACTATCATGGCTCTCTTAAGTATCTGATCCCCATGCCCTCCACGTGAGCCACAAAGACTTTTGAAGTCAATGTTTTCGTGAACGGATCTGCAAGGTTATCCTCTGATGCTATCGTAGCCATGACCACGTCTTCCCTCTTTACGATGTCTCGTATCAGGTGTTACTTGCGCTGTATATGTTTACTCGCCTTGTGGGCTCGTAGTTCCTTTGAGTTTGCTACTGCACCATTGTTATCACAATAAACTATGACAGACTTCTGCAAACCAGGAATCACATCTAAGTTCACTAGGAAGTTCTTGAGCCGTAATGCTTCATTCGCTGCCTCTGATACGGCAACGTACTCAGCCTCCATGATAGAGTCCGCCACGCATTTCTGCTTGACACTCCGCCAAACTATGGCTCCACCTCCCAGAGTAAACACATACCCTGAGGTAGACTTGCTCTTGTCCCTGTTGCCTTGGAAATCTGAATCTGTGTAACTTCGGGGTACCAGCTCAGGCGCCTGATAGACCAGAACTTGGTCCCTCGTTCTGTGCAAATACTTGAGAATGCACTTTACTGCCTCCCAATGAGCTTTCCCGGGGTTACTCTGATATCTGCTCACCATGCCAATGGCATAACAGATATCAGGCCTCGTACACAACATGGCATACTTGCGACTTCCTACTGCCGAAGCATATGGAACTGTCTTCATGGCCTCTATCTCCTCAACAGTCTTAGGAGACTATTCCTTAGATAGAAACACTTCATGCCTGAAAGGTAAAAAACCTTTCTTGGAGTTCTGCATGTTAAAACGGGCCAGAATCATGTCTATGTATGAAGCTTGGGAGAGCGTTAACGAACGTTTCTTACGATCTCGAATTATCTTGATCCCAAGGATATGTCCCGCTTCCCCTAAGTCCTTCATATCAAACTGCTTGGATAACCATGCCTTTACGTCTGATAACACTTTCTTGTTGTTTCCAATCAATAGAATGTCATCTACGTAAAGCACAATAAACACCACTAAGTTTCCATCACGTCTACGATACACACATTGCTCATTCGGACACTGAGTAAATCCAAAGGACTGCTTAATTCTATAAATAGACCTCTTAAGCATGCAAACCTTATGCTCTTGGCCTTTTTCAATGAATACCTCTGGTTGCTGCATAAAGATGGTTTCCTCAAGACTTTCGTTTAGGAAAGCTGTCTTGACATTCATCTGCCAAATCTCATAATCCAAATGAGCAGCTATAGCCAAGAGAATCCGGATTGACTTAAGCATGGCTACCGGGGAGAAGGTTTCCTCATAATCGATTCCCTCTTTCTGAGTATACCCCTTCGCCACCAGCCTAGCTTTAAAGGTTTCTACCTTTCCTTCAGGTCCTCTCTTACGTTTGTAGACCCACTTACATCCAATAGGCTTAAACCCATCAGGCAGGTCCACAAGCTCCCAGACTTGATTGTGGTCCATTGACCCCATCTCGGATATCATTGCCTTACCCCAAGATTTTCTGCATCTTTATCTCGGAGAGCCTCGTTATAGTTAACTGGGTCAGGTTCAGGCACACCTGGGACTAGGTCTGAAGCCTCTCCCACGCCAATGAACCTGTTGGGCTGTCTCACAACCCTCCCACTACGACAAGGCACCACCTGTGTAGGCGCATCATCTGTGATCTCAGGTGCAGTGTTGTGTATCTACTTGTACCGGTGCATCAGGATTAGTAGTTTGTCGTCTAAGCTCTTCTAGTACTATCTTACTCTTGGGCTTGTGGTCTAAGACATAGTCCTCTTCTAAAAATCTAGCGTTGGTACTAACCACCACCTTCCGATCTTTAGGACTATAAAATATACCAACTTTCGTTCCCCTAGGATATTCTACAAACAGCATTAACTCTGTTCTCGCATCTAACTTAGCCGTATCTGCCTTAAGCACATGTGCTGGGCAGTCCCAAATTCTGAGATGTCTTAGACTATGCTTACGCCCATTCCACAACTCTACTGGGGTTGAAGGCACGATTTTAGATGGTACAAAATTAAGAATATACATTGCCGTTTCTAAGGCATATCCCCAGAACGAACTTGGCAAATCACTATAGCTCATCATGGACCTAACCATTTCCATAAGAGTTCGATTCCTCCTTTTTGTTACACCATTCTGCTGTGGCGTACCAGGTGCAGACAACTGAGACAGAATTCCTACCTCACTGACGTAATCTCGAAATTCATGGGATAGGTACTGCCCACCACGATCTGAACGCAGTGTCTTGATACTCTGACCATGATGCTTCTTCACATCTTCCCGAAACTCTTTGAACTTGCCAAAACATTCAGACTTGTGGCGCATTAGGTAAATGTACCCGTACCTAGAGTAGTCATCCGTGAACGTCAAGAAATACTAAAATTCCCCTCGTGCCTGGCCGTCATAGGTCCACACAAGTCAAAATGAATCAACTCTAATACTTCTTTAGCTCTATAACCTTTTGCTTTAAAAGGTCTCTTGGTCATTTTACCTTCCAAGCAAGATTCGCAGGTTGCATAACTGTCAATATCTAATGAACCTAAAGGTCTATCATTGACCAACCTTCGAATCCTACTAAGGTTTATATGACCTATCCTGAGATGCCAAAGATAGGTTTGATTCATTTCAGAAAGTTTCTTCCTCTTATTAATGCTAGATACTGAGCTATCTATTTCTATGTTTTTCGCAACAGGGGAGTTAGAATTAACCATAAATAAATTGTCAACCAATGAACCAGAACAAATAAGTTTTCCATTTCTTCTAATAAGTACAGAGTCATCAGAAAAAATGAACTTATAACCGTTCTTCAAGAGTTTAGAAACCAAAATCAGGTTCTTTCTAAAACTCGGTACATAAAGACAATTTACTAATTCTAAGCTACAATTTCGAAAACTAAATTGACAACTCCCACTGCTTCTACTGACACTCTTGTAGTGTCGCCCATGTAGATGTCTAGTTCGCCTCTCTAAGCTTCCGGGTTACTTGGAACCCCTGCAAAGAATTACAAACATGGTCAGTGGTGCCTGAATCCACACACCAAGTATATGTGGGAATCACCGCTAAACATGTCTCAGTAATTATGGCAGAAATAATCGTACCTTTGAGCTTTGGACAATCTGCTTTCCAGTGTCCTGCTTTACCGCATTTAAAGTACTTGCCCTTGGGCTTGCTTTTCTTCGCGATGTCTGGCTTTGCAGCAAGTTTTCTGGTGTTCTTCTTCTTATTCTTATTCTTCTTGCCTTTTGGCCCAGAACAAGAACTCGAACCCTTTACTGCGACCAAAGCTTGCTTCTTCTGGTGGAAGATGCCTTCAGCCGCCACCAAATCAGTTAAGAGCTCGGGCAAAGTATAAACCCTTTGGTTCATATTGTAGTTGACCTGAAACTGCTCAAAACAAGATGGTAGACTCTGGAGGATAATATCTATCTGAATTTCTGGGTCGATTTCTCCACCCAACATCTCAATTTCATTGATGTTGCTTATCATGTGTAAAACATGATCCCTCACCGATCCGCCTTCAGCCATTTTGGTGTTCATTAACTTCCTCATGGCTGCCTGCCTAGCAGTCCTGCCTTGATGTGCAAATATCTCCCTTAGGTGTGCCATCATGTTGAAGGCGGAGACCATGGGATGAAGCTAATGTTGCAGCACATTTGACATAGAAGCCAAAATGTAGCACCGCGCCATCTCATCCGCTTTTCTCCACCTGGCATAGGCATCCCTATCCTCTTGGGTAGAGTTCTCATCAGGCACTTCTGGACATACTTCGGTGAACACAAACTTATATTGCTCAGCCGTTAGGACAATGTCCAAGTTACGACTCCAGTCGACATAATTTGTTCCAGTTAATTTGTTGTTTTTCAAAATAGCAACTAAGGGGTTGAATGCCATATCGATTAAACTGGAAAATAAACAAACAATGTTTCAGTTATTTAGCTTAGAATTTTGAAAACATGAAATTCTATTAATTATTGACTTCCCTCAAAACAATAATTATAATCCACAAACATCTCATCCACCGGGATTCTCGCAAGCCATGCAGTTTGGACATTTACGCTAACCCACATTCGTTTGAGAAGAACCATGTTCATTAACTACATTATCTGACCAAATGATCTATTGATCAATGTAGCTTATAGTCGGTGCTTTCAGCCGTACAAATAAGTAGTGTAACCTCGTGGGAGGAATACTGCAGATTGTACACTAAGTGTATACGTGACTTCTGAGTTTGTTACCTCAGGATAGTGCGCCTCATATGGAGAGGGTGTCGCATTTCTCTTAGTTAAACTTGAAAGATTTTGGTAGGATCTGGGTTTGTACCTGCTCGATTTACCACGCAACAAAAAATTCTAATAAAAGCGGAACCACAGAATAATACCTTTGAAGCGTGCACCTGGTGAATCTCTTGTATGCCTCAAAGACTATGACCTCTTGTTGTGTGGGCAACAATCTAGAAGTCAATTGATCAGCAACTCACCACAATCCACCTGCTGAAAACTCTAGCCCCGCAGCACCTGGCACGTACTAAAAACGCACCGCCCGCAGAGAGAGAAAGCTACGAGCAGCTGGTATAGACCAAGGCCAAAATTTTAGCCACTAGAAACCCAAAAACCAGCTGCACACTTTCTTGAAAATTCGACTTGGAGAGAGAAACGTTTTCTCTCTCTAGAATTTTCTCTCTCTAGAAATCCTGTGGATTAATTGTGTATGTTGAATGGCTGATCCCTTGTCTATTTATAGAGTTACAAGAGAGACTCCAAGTTGGAATAGGATTGGTCTTTCCTACTGGGTTTCTGTTTCCCTTCAATCCTGTTTCTAGATTGATATAGATTCTGTTTCCTTCAATCCTGTTCCTGGACTGAAACACTCCCAACTGTCACAGGGATTCACTTATCCCAATCCAGTTCCTGGGATGAATCACTCCCAACTGACACAGGGATTCACTTATCCCAATCCAGTTCCTGGGATGATTCACAACCAACTGACACAAGGATTAATTAATTTCTCAATTAATTAAATCTACCTTTGTCATTAACCCAGTACATAATTAATCGTACCACTAACGGATTAATTATGACACTACCACCCTACACCAGAATTGCTTCCGGAACAACTTAATTAAATTATATTCATAATCTCCCCACATCAAAGATATAGTGCTCGTTAATTCATTAATTTACTGATAAATTAATTCATCAACTTCTTAATATTCCGAGACTAGTACCACTCGACCTTTTTACTATACCGGACATAAGTCCACCGGCCGGGTTTAGTATAATAAACATTTCGAGCTCATCTCGGGAGCACCATCACCCCGGACGCACCGGTACATGGTTTCCTTTCGACAAGCAGCAGCACACCAAGTAACTAAACACGCGCACCCAACCTACCGAGATTATTGGCCACATTTGACCTCACCCATTGGCAGATCAAAGTACACTATGTCTAATCCTCATGCCTACTCGAGTCTAGGGATTTAGAGATAGAATACAAGGATCTATTTGTCTATTAAATCAGTACAAGACAAATCATTCCTAAGAGTCAAGTTCAATATGCCCCGGGCATATATATATGATTCAATTAGTTTAGACAAACTAATTATCTGAATCACATAATAACCTAGACTGACAGCTTGTCCAAAGTTGTCTCGGTTACGAACCTCATTTATATATTATGTCTTTCAACCAATGATGAGATCTACTGTGTCGCACCAGACACCTCATCATCTACTTACATAATATAAATGGACGATTAATGCACAACAAGATATGACTGAAACACAAATCGATATATTAAACTGGGAAACTGTACAATACAAGCATAGCTTATGTATTCTACTCCAACAAAACTTGCTCTAGTCATCTTACTCAGAAGTTCATAGTCTAGCAATCTCGGGGCTGGACTCATCCGAATGGAGGAAGGCCCTAATGCCAACGCGCAAGTCCACCCACATCGCATATGAACCCGTAATGGTGGCCATGGCAATATTAAACCAACCCGCTCCCACTTAGATTTCCAAATTGAGGGTTTTTCTGGTTTTAACATGCAATTAACTAACCTAAGTTATGTGCAACCATAAAACCAGTTATGCTTTAAATTCATGCATCTAAAATACAGCATAAAAATAAAGCATAAAAATTAAAACGATAAATACGAAAAATAAATTCCCCGACTATTATGGTTTTAATTGCTTCCATCTTTTGCCTTGGTCTCGTGTCCCGTCACGTCACTCGATGGATAGAGTCTTGAACTTCAAAAATGAAAAGTGGAGAAAAAACGGGCCGAAAACGCAGCCCGAACGGCCTGCACGCGCACAGCACGCCCAACAAGGCGCGCTGTGCGTGCACCCAGGCCGCAAAGGCTCTGATACCAATTGAAAGGATTGCCACATAGGATATGGGTTTGCACTTACTCGATTTACCACGTAACAAAAATTTCTAATTAAAGCGGAACCTTAGAAAAATGCCTTTGAAGCGTGCAGTTGGTGATTCTCTTGTATGCCTCAAGACTATGACTTCTTGTTGTGTGGGCAACAATCCAGAAGTCAATTGATCAGCTATCACCACAACCACTTGCTAGAAAAATCCAGCACCTTCGCACCTTGCACGTACTGCAAACGCACTGCCCGGAGAGTGAGAAAACTATACACGCTGGTAAAAGAGGACCAAAATTTCGGCCAACACTTACCAAAAACCAGCCGCACAAGCCCTTAAAATTCAACTATGAGAGAGAAAGAAATTTCTCTCTAGAATTTTATCTCTCTAAAAACTTGTGAATGAATTGTGTATCTTGAATAGCTAATCCATTGTCTATTTATAGAATTACAAGAGAGACCCCAAGTTGGTTTAGGATTGGTCTTCCTAATGGGTTTAGGTAATGAATTAGTTTCCAAATCCAATTAGGCAACCAATCTGATAGGATAAACAAAATCCTACTAGATTTCCTAATCTCTAGGATTTCCTAATTCCAATTGAAACTTAAGACTTAATTAATTAATTAAATAATTCCACTTTGTTAATTACTGAATTAACCCTTAGGAATAATTAAGCAATTAATTAAATCTACCTATTCAATTAACCCATTAAAAATTAATCGTACCACTAACGGATTAATTTTGGCACTACTATCCTATACCAGAATTGTTTCCGGAACAACTTAATTAAATTATATTCATAATCTCCCCGCATCAAAGATATAGTGCTCGTTAATTATAAATTAATTTACTGATAAATTAATTAAATAGCTTCTTTAATTCCGAGACTAGTACCACTCGACCTTTTTACTATACCGGACATAAGTCCACCGGCCGAGTTTAGTATAATAAACATTTCGAGCTCATCTCGGCAGCACCATCACCCCGGACGCACCGGTACATGGTTTCCTTTCGACAAGCAGCAGCAGACCAAGTAACTAAACACGCACACCCAACCTACCGAGACTATTGGCCACAATTGACCTCACCCTTTGGCAGATCAAAGTACACTATGTCTAATCCTCATGCCCACTCGAGTCTAGGGATTAAGAGATAGAATACAAGGATCGATTTGTGTATTAAATCAGTACAAGACAAATCATTCCTAATGGTCAAGTTCAATATGCCCCGGGCATATCTATATGATTCAATTAGTTTAGACAAACCAATTATCTGAATCACATAATAACCTAAACCGACAGTTTTTCCAAAACTGTCTCGGTTACGAACCTCATTTATATATTATGCCTTTCAACCAATGATGTGATCTACTGTGTCACACAAGACACCTCATCATCTACTTACATAATATAAATGGACAATTAATGCACAACAAATTATAACCAAAACATAAATCGATATATTACTCTGGGAAAAAGTACAACACAAGCATAGCCTTATGTATTCAATTCCAACAGGTAGCTTGACCGCCTTACCTGTCATTGAAACACAAGCTGGAGACGTATCGGCCTATATTCCCACAAATGTGATCCCTATTACAGGTGGACAAATCTGTTTGGAAACAGAGCAATTTTATCTCGGAATTAGACCTGCTATTAACATTGGCTTATCTGTTAGTCGCGTCAGGTCTGCCGCTCAGTTGAAAGCTATGAAACTAGTCTGAGGTAGTTCAAAACTAGACTTGGCACAATATCGCGAAGTGGACGCCTTTGCTCAATTTGGCTCATACCTTGATGCTGCCACTCAGGCATTACTCAATAGAGGTGCAAGGCTGACAGAAGTACCGAAACAATCACAATATACACCACTTCAAATTGAAAAAACAAATTCTAGTTATTTATGCAGCTGTCAATGGATTTTGTGATCGAATGTAACTAGACAAAATTTCTCAATATGAGAGAGTTATTCCGAATAGAGTAACCAGAATTACTACAATCCTTTTTAGAAAAAGGTGGCTTAACTAATGAAAAAAAAAATAACCAGATGAATTCTTAAAAGAAAGTGCCTTAGCTTTAATTTAATATTAAAAAAGGCATTTTTTGTTTTTGCTATGTAGCTTTTCTACTGATTGACAAATCACCATTACGCCTGCAGTATATGCACTGCTCATCCGAAAACTGAGTGAATCCATAGGACTGGATATCCTCATCAAAACGAATGTTCTAAGAATTGGATACCTGCTTAAGTCCATAAATGGACCTCTTAAGCCTGCATACCTAATGCTCTTGGCCCTGAAATATTAAACCCTCTGGTTACTATATAATGGTCTCCTCAAGATTTCCATTAAGGAAAGCTGTCTTGACGTCCATCTGCCAAATCTCATATGAGCAGCTATGGCCAAGAGAATCCGGATCGACTTAAGCATAGTTACCGGGGAAAAGGTCTCCTCATAATCGATACCCTCTTTCTGAGTATACCCTTTCGCCATAAGCCTAGCCTTGAAGGTCTCAACCCTCCCGTCAGATCCTCTCTTTCACTTGTAGACCCATTTACAACCAATAGGCCAAAATCCATCAGGACGGTCTACCAGCTCCTAGACCTGATTTGAGTCCATAGAACCCAACTCAAAAATCATCGCTCTCTGCCAAGAATCTACATATTTATCCTAGAGAGCCTCATTGTAGCTAACTGGGTCTGGTTCATGGGAGCCAGGGATAAAGTCCGAAGACTCACCCAAACCCATGTACCTCTCGTGTTGTCTGACAACCCTCCCACTACGACGAGGCACAGACTATGTAAGAGCGTCATCTGTAATAGTGTGTGCAGTATCTTGTGGCGTGTCTTCCTGTACTTGTGCATCTGGAATACTCGACGGACCCCTAAGCTCTTTCAATACAACCTTGCTCCTTGGCTTGTGATCTAAAAATATAGTCCTCCTCAAGACATCTGGCATTGGTGCTCACTACCTCCTTCCGATCCTGAGGACTATAAAATATACCACCATTCATTCCTTAGGGATAGCCTACAAAAAAGCATAACCTCAAATCTCGCATCTAGCTTGGCTGCATCTACCTTAATCACATATGCTAGATAACCCCAAATTCTGAGATGTCTCAGACTAGGCTTTCGGCCAGTTCACAACTCTACAGGGGTCGAAGGCACAGATTTAGATGGTACGAGATTAAGGAGATAACACGCTGTCTCTAAGGCATAACACGAAAACAAATTGGGCAATTCACTATAACTCATAATCGATCTAACTATATCTATAAGAGTCCTGTTCCTCCTCTCTGCTACACCGTTCTGTTGGGGTGTGCAAGGTGCAGACAACTAGGAATGAATACCCTTCTCTGAAAAATGGGCCCTAAATTCACTAGAGAGGTATTCACCACCACGATTAGAACGCAAGGTCTTGATACTCTTACTGTGATGCTTCTCCATGCCTTAAACTCTTTGAACTTGTCAAAGTATTTAGACTTGTGTTGCATCAGGTATATGTATTAAATTCTAGAGTAATCATCCATGAATGTCACGAAATACTCATAACCACCTCTAGCCTGAACTGTCATAGGTCCACACAAGTCAGAATGAATCAACTCTAAAACCTCATTGGCCCTATACCCCTTTCCCTTAAAAGGCCTCTTGGTCATCTTACCCCCCAAGCAGGACTCGCAGGTTGGATAACTGTCAATCTCTAATAATCCCAAAAGCCAATTATTGACCAACTTTTGAATCCTACTAAGGTTGATGTCACCTAGTCTCAGGTGCCAAAGATAAGTTGATTCAAAGGGGAAGATTCATTTCTCTTACTATGATTCGATGATTGGTTATCAATTTCTGTATTTTGCACTACTGGGGAGTTTGTCTTAATTAAAAAAAATTGTCAACCAATGTACCAGAACATATAAGCCTCTGGTTCTTTCTTATAAAAATAGAATTACCAGAAAAACACACTTATAACCATCCAAAAGAAGTCTCGAACCTGAAAGTAAATTCTTTCTGAAACTAGGTACATAAAGACAATCTCTCAATGTAAAACTGAGTTTGAAAGATAAAGACATAACACTCCCAGTGCAACAACAGAAACTCTAGTAATATCCCCAATGTAGACCTCAACTCTCCCTCTCAAAGCAGCCTGGTCATTTGAAACCCCTGCAAAGAATTACAAACATGATCAGTGGCTCCTGAATCCACACATCAAGTATCTGTGGGAATCGTCGCTAAACAAGTCTCAGTAACTTGGAAAAATTTACAGTTATCTCGAGGCTTTGGGCAGTCTTTCTTCCAATGTCCAGCCTTGCCACATCTGAAGCACTTGCCTTTCGACTTGTGCTTCTTGGCAATGCCTCCCTTAGGACCATGATCAGCCGCTACTTTTTGGCCCCTCTTCCTCTCGTGCTTCCTGGCTTTGGGCCCAGCAGAGGAATCTGAAGGTCTAACAGTAGCCAAAGCTTGCTTCTTCTCAGCAAAGAGGCCTTCAGCAGACCTCAATGTAGTCATGAGCTCAGGAAGTGAATATGAGAGCTTGCCCATATTGTAGTTCAACTGAAACTGCTAAAAACTGGGGGGCAAACTCTAGAGGATAATATTGACCTAGGTCTACCAATCAATATCACCTCCCAATACCTCGATCTCATTGATGCAACACATCATGTCCAGTACGTGATCCCTCACTGAAAAGCCCTCAGCCATCCTAGCATTCATGAATTTCCTCATAACTGACTGCTTGGCTGCCCTGCCCTGATGTCCAAACATCTCCTTGAAGTTGAGCATCATATCATAGGCTGAGGTAAACAACTGATGCTGGTGCTGTAGCACACTCGACATAGAAGTCAAGATGTTGCACCTGGTCATCTCATCAGCTTTCTGGCACCTCGTACATGACTCTCGCTGCTCAGGGGTGGCATCATCACTGGGCTTAGGGGGCACTCCTCAGTGAGCACGTACTTGTAACCCTCAGCAGTAATGATAATGTCCAGGTTATGTTTCCAGGTTATGTTTCCAGTCAATGTAATTCGCACAGTAGCTCTTATGTATTTAACCTTTATGATTGATGTTGTTAGAGCATGCTGTTTATTGTGCAAACAAGGTCAAAGAAAGAGACAATATTAACACCAGGCAAGACCAGTAGAATTGAGACTCATACAGAAACTTCTAAGCCTAAAGAAGTGGTTATTGAGGAAATGACAGAAGAACCAAGACCAACTTTTTGGTCCTTTTTCGAACCTACATTTCGTGAGGCTAACAGGGCAGCCGAGGCTGGTAATGTTGAATATGTGGTACCCCTACCACTCATTAACTTAGTGTTAAATGGGTCGAACTTCCATGGAAAGGATCATGAAGATGCAAATAATCATTTGAAAGTATTTATGGATATCTTCAATGTTAGTTTTGAATATTAGAAAGCTATTTGCTTGTATAAAAAACTAATACCCAGTTGACATATCGTTTTGTTTCAGTATTAAATTTGTTCCATTATATCATAGAACTAGATAACGAGGAGTAGAAAAGCACAGTAGATCTCGTTATTGGTTAAAGTATTGATATATAAAAAGAATGCTCGTAACTGAGATAGTTTGAACATACTATCGGTATAGGTTATCGTGTTATTTGGAAATTAGTTTGTCTAGACTAATTAAATCACACGGATGTGCCCGGGGCATATTGAGCATGACCACTTTAGATTGAACTAACTTGTACTGATCGGCACAGTTAATTCGATCCTAGTATTCTAATCTCTTAATCCAGAGATTGGAGTATGCATGAGAGTTAGATATCGTATACTTTGATTTGCCAAAGGATGCGGTCAATTGAGGCCTAAATCTCGATAATTTGGGTATGCGGTGTTTAGCTTCTTTGTGTGTCGTTGCTAGTTAGAGGAATCCACGTACCGGTTATCCAAGTTGATGTTGCTCCAGAGATGAGCTCGTAAGGTTTATTATATCAAATCTGGACAGTGGACTTTATGTCCGGTATAATAAGAAAGTCAAGTGGTACTAATCTTTGATACCAAGAAGTCGGTGAATTAATTTGTCAGTAAATTGGTGAACCGACGAGTACTAGATCTTTGACGTGGGGGGATAGAAGAATAATAAAGTGGGCACAATGTAAAGTCGTTTCTGAGCGGTAGTTCCATAATTGGTCCGTTAGTGGTACGACTAATTAAGCGTTTGACTAATCGACAAAGTAAAGTAATTAATCCTAACGGTTTAATTAATATTTAATTGATGAAGTGGATTAAGAAATTAATTCATATTGAATTAATTAATCCCGAGGGTTCAATTTAATTAAATTAATGAAGTGGTTTAAGAAATTAAATCGAAAGGCTCGATTGGAGTTGATTAGTCTAGGGAAGACTAAGCGGTCAACGAAAGTCAAACACTAAGGCCCAACTCAAAAGCCCACTAGGTCTCCTAAGAAGCTCCCTATAAATAGCTAATGTTAGGCGCTTTAGTAAGACACTAGAAACCTTAGAGGCAGTTTGCCTAGTGAGAGAAAGAGTTGTTTAGAGAGAGAACTTCTCCTCCTTTCTTGAAATTTTCTTTTGAAGTCGACCAAGGATCTTTCTTCTTCGAGAATCTCCAAACCCAGCCTATTTTTATTTCGCCATTTTGTGAGTTCGGACGCAGGAGTTCATATCGCCACCGCCGGTGTTTTTTCTGTCCAAGCTTCGGCGAAGTTTTGTGGGTTGATTTGTTTTGGGTTTTAATCCCTTTGTTGTGTTAATCCTTTGGC
Source organism: Knoxia roxburghii (assembly GCA_030378225.1). Taxonomy (NCBI): domain Eukaryota; kingdom Viridiplantae; phylum Streptophyta; class Magnoliopsida; order Gentianales; family Rubiaceae; genus Knoxia; species Knoxia roxburghii. The sequence continues at coordinate 32,400,586 of CM059415.1, read as the reverse complement.
TCATTCCTCCGAGTTCACCAAATTCTAGCTCTACGAGCAAAGGTCATTCCTGAAGTGGGTTTTCAAATTAGGATCAGTTCTCGGGCTAAATCTGTTTTTAAGATCTATGAGATTCTTGAAGTGGGTTTCTTTGAATTTCTTCACCAGTGCTTTTAGCCACCTCGTTGTCACTTGCCCACCGAAGTTTGAGGTCGTTTGGAGTTATTCTTGGGATTTCAAGTGGATTTCGCTTTCCCGGAGTTTTGGTATTCTTATTGCGAAGGACACGCTACAAATGTATAATCTTTGAACGATTCCGTTTTAGTTTAAAGATTTAATTTTTAAGTGTCGTATTAATAAATCGAACTAGTATAAGCCTTGATCCGTTCAGGGGAAATGAATTTTAGTCTGAACCAGATCAAAAGTCTCCGATTCTGGAATGCAGTGCACGAAAGTAAGATTTTTGGTTTAGCTCGGGCTAGTTCTGTTTCCTTCAAATTGGCATCAAAGCGAGTGTTTTGGCTTTATACTTGTTCGATTTATTACATGGCTTTGTTTTGGCATTGTTATTTTGCTTTGTCAATACGTTAAATAGGTAGTTATTAATTCCCGACTTTTATTGTAGATTTATTTTTCATTCATAAACCGCGGGACATGTCCGGACTCGTTTTGTTTTTTGAATGGAAATTTCTTTAATAGTAATAACCACGAGATGGAAGCTATGTAGGATTAGATAAATCTTGTAGTAAGATTTAATCTAATGTTGTTGTCTTTAAATTCCTAGAAAAATGCCTTTGGGTAACTCGTATTCGTGGGTTTTGGTTTCCCATAATTTTGGGTGATTCCTAATTACGTAAACAACTGAGAAAACCAAGACGAATTGAGAGGAATCCAAATAACGAGTGGGAGCAACATGATGGGATATATGTCAACGAGGCGTCAAAGGAATCAACAATAGAGAATGCCACAATAGTAGGGAAATGTTTATTTGTGTATAATGTCTTTTCATTTATTGTGTGTTTTCATTTTCTTTTGCATGAGCGAAAACCAAACCATTTTTAAAAGTACGTGCAATTAACTAAGGTAGATTATTCGCATATTAAAACTCCAACGGTTTTTGGGTGCCAATATCCATAGTTAAGATATTGCATGTTAAAATGTAAAAAACCTCAAACTTAAAAATCTAAGTGGGAGTGGGTTGGTATATATCCCCATGGCCTCTATTACGAATTCATATGTGATGTGGGTTAGACCGACACGCTGGCCAAGGGCTTCTTCCCTAAGGATGTCTTCAATCCACATATATCACTAGATTGAATTTCTAAAGAGATGACTATAGTGAGTTTAATTGGAGAAAGTTGTAACACTCTCGCTAAACGAGGGCGCATTAGTATCCTAAATAACAAACTTAGATGTCACGTAATGACATACAACACTTAGTATACCATTTATAGTATTCCCCCTATGAGGTTACGCTATTTATGTGTACAGCTAAAATCATCGATTATTAATTTCTTTGATCATAAGATCGTTGGTCAGATAATGGAATTAATGAACTTAGATTCTTCTCGAACGAATATGGGTTGGCGTATGTTCACCTAAAGTGACCTGCGTTAATCCCGGTGTGAGAGATATCACTGGGATATTATATTGTTTTTAAGGATATCAATATTTTCGAAAAAGAATACTGAAACTTGACTATTTAATTTTTTTTAGTTTGTTGATGTCGTTCGACCTACTAGCTGTTATTTTGAATCAGAACAAACTCACTAGACCTAATTACATTGATTAGAAACATAACCTGGACATTGTCCTTACTGCTGAGGGTTACAAGTACGTGCTCACTGAGGAGTGCCCCCCTAATCCCAGTGATGATGCCCCCGAGCAAAAGGAGCCATATACGAGGTGGCAAAAAGCTAATGAGATGACCAGGTGCTACATCTTGGTTTCTATGTCGAGTGTACTGTAGCACCAGCATCAGTTGTTTACCTCAGCCTTCGATATGATGCTCAACCTCAGGGAGATGTTCGGACATCAAGGCAGGGCAGCTAAGCAGTCAGCTATGAGAAAACTCATGAATGCCAGGATGGCTGGGGGCTCTTTAGTGAGGGATCACGTATTGGACATAATTAGGTACATCAATGAGATCGAGATATTGGTGATGGAAAACTGAACAAGCCCGGGCTAAATCGAAAACCTCACTTTCGTGCTATGCATTCCAGAATCGGAAGCTTTCGACCAAGCTCAGGCTCAAATTAGTTTACCCATGAACGGATCTAGGCTTATACTTATTTAATTTATTAATCGGGACACAAAAAATTAAATCTTTAATTAAAGCGGAACTTAAAGATTATACCTTTTGTAGCGAAGTCCCTCGATTAAAGAATACCAAATAAATCTGCTACGATTTCCAAAAGAAATCCAATCGATTCTCCTTAGAAATCCCGAATATTGGGTGGGCAATAATCTAACGGGATTTGCTAACTAAGCCGGTGAGAATTACCAAGAAAAGGCTGGCCGAAAATTCTCCAAATATCAACCAAAAACTGGGTCCAATTAAAACTATGAACAATGTTCAATTAAACCTGGGTGCTGCCTGCTTAATAAAACAAACGACCCTATGAACACGTCCAATTAAAACTGGGTGCTGCTTGCTTAATAAAACAAACGACCGCCTGCTGCTTAAATAGAATTGCCCACCGCGAGTTTCCAGAATTTGCTGCCACCGACCGACTGCTGCACGAAGAACCAAAACAACTCGGACAAAAGGTTGAAGCTTTAGTCGCGATCTGCACAACTTGCTTCCACGGATCACTCACCAAAATGGAGAAGATCAAAACGTGAAGAACAAATCGGATCGGCGCACCAATACTCAACAACCCAGCCAAGAAATAAAACTGCAGCAGGAAAAAAAACTACACAGCAAATCCGGAAACCCACATAAAAAAAACTGGCGAGAAAATTGAAGACCAGCAGCAAGAATCGGACCCTTTTTTGGTTGGAGAATGTTTCGGGAGAAAGAAGGACCGGGTGACTCCGAGAAAGATTCAATCTTTTGTTCAAATCTCTCTCTAACCCCTTTCTTTCTTTGCAAGACAAATTTCTTGTCTTTCAAGCCACACACTTCTAATTTCTTAGGGCTAAAGCTTTCTATTTATAGAAGCTCGATTGGAGACCTAATGGGCTCTCGAGTTAGGCCTTTAAATTTGACTTTCGTTGACCGCTAAGTCTTCCCGACTAATCAACTCCAATCGACCCTTTTAAATTAATTTATTTAATCCACTTTGTTAATTTAATTTAATCGAACCCTTAGAATTAATTAATTCAAAATAGAATTAATTTCTAAATTCACTTCGTCGATCAAATTTAATTAAACCCTTCGGATTAATTAATTTACCTTGTCGATTAGTCAAACGCATAATCGGTCGTACCACTAACGGACCAATTATGGAACTACCGCTCGAAAACGACTTTACATCGCGCCATTATTATTTCTTCTATCTCCCCACATTAAAGATCTAGTGCTCGTCGATTTATCAATTTACTGACAAATTAATTCACCGACTTCTTGGTTTCCGAGATTAGTACCACTCGACTTTTTATTATACCGAACATAAAGTTCACCGGCCGGGTTTAGTATAATAACCTTACGAGCTCATCTCGGGAGCACCATCAACCCGGCGAACCGGTACGTGGATTCCTCCGACTAGCAACGGCACGCAAGAAGCTAAACACCGCATACCCAACTTACCGAGGTATTGGCCTCAATTGACCTCACTCTTTGGCAAATCAAAGCACACGACACTCAACCCTCACGCCCGTCCCAATCTCGGGATTGAGAGACGGAATACTATGACCAAATTGACTACGCCGATCAGTACAAGTCAATTCTATCCAAACTGGTCGTGCTCAATATGCCCCGGGCATATTTGTGTGATTTAAACTAGTCTAGATAAACCAATTTCCAAACCACACAATAACCTATACCGATAGCATGTTCAGACTATCTCGGTTACGAGCATACTTTTTATATATCAATACTTTAACCAATAACGGTATCTACTGTGTTTGTCGACACCCCGTTATCTAGTTCTATGATATAAAGGAACAGATTTATACTGAAACAAAATGATATGTCATCTGTGGATATTAGTTTTTGATACAAGCCATAGCTTTTCTGTATTCAAAACTAACAATCTCCCACTAATACTCAAAGCTATGCTAAGAAGTACAAAAACTGTCCAACCCGCTATTACACTGCTGTCATAATGAAATCTCCAGAACACCTTTAAGCTCACTAACATGGCTTCCTCAAGAATCTGACTCCCATGCCCTCCACATGTCTCTCAAAGACCTTTAGGGTCAATGGCTTTGTGAAAGGATCTGCATGGTTGTCATCTGATACTATCTTGGCCACGGTCATGTCTCCCCTCTTTACGATTTCTCGTATCAGGTGGTACTTGCGCTCTATGTGTTTACTCGCCTTATGGGCTCGTGGTTCCCTCAAGTTAGCAACTGCACTATTGTTATCACAATAAACTGTGATAGACCTAGGCAACTCAGGAACCACATCCAAGCCCATCAGGAGGCTCCTGAGCCATACAGCCTCTTTCGCTGCCTCTGAAGCGGCAACGTACTCGGCCTCCATGGTAGAGTCCGCCATGCATTTCTGCTTGACACTCTTCCATACTATGGCTCCACCTCCTAGAGTAAACACAAACCCAGAGGTAGACTTACTCTTGTCCATATCTCCTTGAAAGTCCGAATCTGTATAACCCAATGGTACAAGCTCCTGCGCTCTATAAACTAGGACATAATCTCTCGTCCTGCGCAAGTACTTGAGAATGCATTTTACTGCCTCCCAGTGAGCCTTCCCAGGGTTATTCTGATATCTGCTAACCATGCCTACGGCAAAGCAAATATCAGGCCTCGTGCACAACATAGCATACATGAGGCTACCCACTGCAGAAGCATAGGGTACCGCCTTCATGGCATCTATCTCCTCAGCAGTCTTAGGACACTGCTCCTTAGACAAATGCACTCCATGCCTGAAGGGTAGTGAACCCTTCTTGGAGTTCTGCATGTTAAAACGGGCCAGAATCGTGTCTATGTAGGATGCCTGAGGGAGAGTCAGAGAACGTCTCCTACAATCTTGAATAATCTTGATCCCAAGGATATGTCCAGCCTCTCCCAAATCCTTCATATCGAATTGCCTGGACAGCCATGCCTTTACGTCTGACAACACCTTCTTACTGTTGCCAATAAGAAGAATGTCATCTACGTAAAGTACGAGGAACACCACTATATCACCATCACGCCTGCTATAAACACACTGCTCATCCAGACACCGAGTGAATCCATAGGACTGGATAACCTCGTCAAAACGGATGTTCCAAGATCTGGATGCTTGCATCTCTATCCTGAAGAACCTCATTGTAGTTAACTGGGTCTAGTTCACGAGCACCAGGGATAAAGTCCGAAGACTCACCCAAACCCATGTACCTCTCGGGCTGTCTCACAACCCTCCCACTACGACGAGGCGCAGCCTGTGTAAGAGCATCATCTGTGATAGTGCGTGCAGTTTCCTGTGGTGTGTCTTCCTGTACGTGTGCATCTGGAATAGTGGACTGACTTCTAAGCTCTTCCAATACTACCTTGCTGCTTGACATGTGATCTAAAATATAGTCCTCCTCAAGAAATCTGGCATTGGTGCTGACCACCACCTTCTGATCCTGAGGACTATAATATAAACCACCTCTCGTTCCTTTGGGATAGCCTACAAACAGCATAACCTTAGATCTCGCCTCTAACTTGCCTGCATCTGCCTCGAGCACATGTGCTGGACAACCCCAAATCCTGAGATGTCTCAGAGTAGGCTTACGCCCACCCCACAACTCTACTGGGGTCGTAGGCACAGACTTAGATGACACAAGGTTGAGGATAAAACATGCTGTGTCTAAGGCGTAACCCCAAAACGAGGTAGGCAACTCACTGTAACTCATCATCGATCTAACCATCTCCATAAGAGACCTGTTCTTCCTCTCTGCTACACCATTCTGCTGGGGTGTGCCAGGTGCAGACAACTGGGTCTGAATACCCTCCTCTGACAAAAAAGTCCTAAATTCACTAGAGAGGTATTCACCACCTCTAGCCTGAACTTACATAGGTCCACACACGTCAGAATGAATCAACTCTAAAACCTCCTTGGCCCTATACCCCTTCGCCTTAAAAGGCCTCTTGGTCATTTTACCCTCCAAGCAGGACTCACAGGTCGAATAGCTGTCAATATCTAGTAAGTCCAAAGACCCACTCTTGACCAACCTTTGAATCCTACTAAGGTTGATATGACCTAGTCTCAGGTGCCAAAGATAAGTCTGATTCAAAGAGGAAGATTCCTTTCTCTTACTATGATTCGGTGATGAGTTACTAGTTTCTGTGTTTTGCATAACTGGGGAGTAAGTCTTGATTAAAAACAAATTGTCAACCAATGTACCGGAACATATAAGTTTCTGGCATTTTCTTATAAAAAAAAACCGAACCGTCAGAAAATACACACTTATAACCATCCAAAACAAGTTTCGAAACCGAAAGCAAGTTCTTTCGAAAACTAGGTACATAAAGACAATCCTTTAAATATAAAATAGAGTCTGGAAAATAAAGACTAATCACTCCCACTGCAGCCACAGAAACTCTGGTAGTATCCCCAAGGTAGACCTGCAACTTTCCCTCTCTAAGCAGCCGGGTCACTTGGAACCCCTGCAAAGAATTACAAACGTGATCAGTGGCTCCCGAATCCACACACCAAGTATCCGTGGGAATCGCCGCTAATCACGTCTCAGTAACTAGGGAAAATTTACTTTTAACCTCGAGGCTTTGGGCAATCCTTCTTCCGATGTCCTGCTTTGCCACACTTAAAACATTTGCCTTTCGGCTTTTGCTTCTTGGCAATGCCTGCCTTGGGTCCATGATTAGTTCCTGCTTTCTGGCCTCTCTTCCTCTCTTGCTTCCTGGCTTTGGGCCCAGCAGAGGAACCTGAGTGACCAACAGTAGCAAAGGCTTGCTTCTTCTCAGCGAATAGGCCCTCGGCTGACACCAATGTATTCATGAGCTCGGGAAGTGAATATGAGAGCTTGCCCATATTATAGTTCAACCGAAACTGCTCAAAACTGGGAGGCAAGCTCTGGAGAATGATATCGACCTGGGTCTCCCCATCAATATCACCTCCCAGTACCTCGATCTCATTGATGCAACTGATCATGTTCAGCACGTGATCCCTCACTGAAATGCCCTCAGCCATTCTAGCATTCATGAGTTACCTCATAGCTGAATGCTTGGCTACCCTGCTTAAGGGGACACTCCTCAGTAAGCACGTACTTGTAACCCTCAGCGGTAAGGACAATGTCCAGGTTACGTTTCCAGTCAATATAGTTTGGACTCGTGAGTTTGTTTTGGTTCAGAATGACAGCTAGCGGGTTGAACGACATATCAACTGAAAATAATGGAAAAAAAAACATGTCTCAGTATACTTTTCGAAAATATTGAAAAATCCTCAGAAAAGAAATATAATCTTCTACCGACATCTCTCCCACCGGGATTAACGCAGGTCACGATGGGTGAACGTCTACGCCAACCCACATTCGTTCGAGAAGGACCGAAGTCCATTAATCTCATTATCTGACCAACGATCTTATGATCAATGAAATTAATAGTCGATAATTTTAGCCGTACACGTAAATAGCGTTACCTCGATGGGAGGGATACTATAAACAGTACACTAAGTGTATGCCATTACGTGACTTCTAAGTTTGTTACTTAGGGTACTAATGCGCCTCGGATGGCGAGGGTGTCGCAACTTTTCCCAATTAAACGCACTATAGTCATCCCTTTAGAAATTCATTCCAGCGATATCTGTGATTGAAAACTCAACCGATGGGGAAGCCGTTTAACCACATCGCCAATGAATCCGTAATGGAGGCCATGGGGCTATTAACCAACCCGCTCCCACTTAGATTTTTAAAATAATTTTAATTCGCCCTAGTTTTCTCGGTTTTCCATTTCGGTTTTCTACGTAATTAGGAATCACCCAAAAATTACGATAAACCAAAATCCGGGTTTTCTCGGTTTTCTACGTAATTAGGAATCACCCAAAATTACGATAAACCAAAACCCCACGTAATTAGGAATCACCCAAAATTACGATTAAACCAAAACTTGCGAATGTAATTAAGTTTGAGGATTTTTACGTTTTAACATGCAATATCTTAACTATGGATATTCGCACCCATAAAACCGTTGGAGTTTTAATATGCGAATAATCTACCTTAGTTAATTGCACATTACCTTTTGAAAAACTTTTGGTTTGAATTTCGTTCATGCAAAATAAAACGAAAATCACACAATCAACGAAAAAATCATAAATACGGGAAATTAAATAAAATAAAATTTCCCGACTATTATGGCCTTCTCTATCGTTGATTCCTTGACGCCTCGGTGACACTTCCCGTCGTGTCGCTCCCACTCGTTATTTGGATTCCTCTCGATTCGCCCGAGTTTTCTCGGTTTATTCCGTAATTAGGAATCACCCAAAATTACAATAAACCAAAACCCGCGAATATAAGTCACCCAAAATAACGTCTTCGTCATAGTACAAAAATTCCTATATACAAAGGCGTTTTCTAGGAATTTAAAGACGACATGATTAGATCAAATCCTACTACAAGATTTTTCTAATCCTACACGGCTTCCAGCTCGTGGTTATTACTATTACAGAAATTTCCATTCAAAAATAAAACGAGCCCGGACATGTCCCGGGGTTTATGAATGAAAATTAAATTTCTACCATAATAGCCGGGAAACCAATAACCACCTGTTTATACATTTCGACAAAAAATACTAATGCCAAAATAAAGCCGTGTAATAAATCAAACAAGTATAAGACCGAAACCAACGCTCTGATACCAATTTGAAGGAAAACTGAACAAGCCCGGGCTAAATCGAAAACCTCACTTTCGTGCTATGCATTCCAGAATCGGAAGCTTTCGACCAAGCTCAGGCTCAAATTAGTTTACCCATGAACGGATCTAGGCTTATACTTATTTAATTTATTAATCGGGACACAAAAAATTAAATCTTTAATTAAAGCGGAACTTAAAGATTATACCTTTTGTAGCGAAGTCCCTCGATTAAAGAATACCAAATAAATCTGCTACGATTTCCAAAAGAAATCCAATCGATTCTCCTTAGAAATCCCGAATATTGGGTGGGCAATAATCTAACGGGATTTGCTAACTAAGCCGGTGAGAATTACCAAGAAAAGGCTGGCCGAAAATTCTCCAAATATCAACCAAAAACTGGGTCCAATTAAAACTATGAACAATGTTCAATTAAACCTGGGTGCTGCCTGCTTAATAAAACAAACGACCCTATGAACACGTCCAATTAAAACTGGGTGCTGCTTGCTTAATAAAACAAACGACCGCCTGCTGCTTAAATAGAATTGCCCACCGCGAGTTTCCAGAATTTGCTGCCACCGACCGACTGCTGCACGAAGAACCAAAACAACTCGGACAAAAGGTTGAAGCTTTAGTCGCGATCTGCACAACTTGCTTCCACGGATCACTCACCAAAATGGAGAAGATCAAAACGTGAAGAACAAATCGGATCGGCGCACCAATACTCAACAACCCAGCCAAGAAATAAAACTGCAGCAGGAAAAAAAACTACACAGCAAATCCGGAAACCCACATAAAAAAAACTGGCGAGAAAATTGAAGACCAGCAGCAAGAATCGGACCCTTTTTTGGTTGGAGAATGTTTCGGGAGAAAGAAGGACCGGGTGACTCCGAGAAAGATTCAATCTTTTGTTCAAATCTCTCTCTAACCCCTTTCTTTCTTTGCAAGACAAATTTCTTGTCTTTCAAGCCACACACTTCTAATTTCTTAGGGCTAAAGCTTTCTATTTATAGAAGCTCGATTGGAGACCTAATGGGCTCTCGAGTTAGGCCTTTAAATTTGACTTTCGTTGACCGCTAAGTCTTCCCGACTAATCAACTCCAATCGACCCTTTTAAATTAATTTATTTAATCCACTTTGTTAATTTAATTTAATCGAACCCTTAGAATTAATTAATTCAAAATAGAATTAATTTCTAAATTCACTTCGTCGATCAAATTTAATTAAACCCTTCGGATTAATTAATTTACCTTGTCGATTAGTCAAACGCATAATCGGTCGTACCACTAACGGACCAATTATGGAACTACCGCTCGAAAACGACTTTACATCGCGCCATTATTATTTCTTCTATCTCCCCACATTAAAGATCTAGTGCTCGTCGATTTATCAATTTACTGACAAATTAATTCACCGACTTCTTGGTTTCCGAGATTAGTACCACTCGACTTTTTATTATACCGAACATAAAGTTCACCGGCCGGGTTTAGTATAATAACCTTACGAGCTCATCTCGGGAGCACCATCAACCCGGCGAACCGGTACGTGGATTCCTCCGACTAGCAACGGCACGCAAGAAGCTAAACACCGCATACCCAACTTACCGAGGTATTGGCCTCAATTGACCTCACTCTTTGGCAAATCAAAGCACACGACACTCAACCCTCACGCCCGTCCCAATCTCGGGATTGAGAGACGGAATACTATGACCAAATTGACTACGCCGATCAGTACAAGTCAATTCTATCCAAACTGGTCGTGCTCAATATGCCCCGGGCATATTTGTGTGATTTAAACTAGTCTAGATAAACCAATTTCCAAACCACACAATAACCTATACCGATAGCATGTTCAGACTATCTCGGTTACGAGCATACTTTTTATATATCAATACTTTAACCAATAACGGTATCTACTGTGTTTGTCGACACCCCGTTATCTAGTTCTATGATATAAAGGAACAGATTTATACTGAAACAAAATGATATGTCATCTGTGGATATTAGTTTTTGATACAAGCCATAGCTTTTCTGTATTCAAAACTAACAATTGGGAGGTGACATTGATGGGGAGACCCAGGTCGATATCATTCTCCAGAGCTTGCCCTCCAATTTTGAGCAGTTTTAGTTGAATTACAATATGGGCAAGCTCTCATATTCACTTCACGAGCTCATGACTGCATTGGTGTCTGTTGAAGGCCTCTTTGCTGAGAAGAAGCAAGCTTTGGCTACTGTTGGATCTTTAGGTTCCTCTGCTGGGCCCAAATCCAGGAAGAAAAAGGGGAAGAGGGGCCAGAAAGCAGCAGCTGATCATGGACCCAAGGGAGGCATTGCCAAGAAGCACAAGCCGAAAGACAAGTGCTTCAGATGTGGCAAAGCTGGACATTGGAAGAAAGGCTGCACAAAGCATTGAGGTATGTGTAATTTCACCCTAGTTACTGAGACGTGTTTAGCGGCGATTCCCACAGATACTTGGTGTGTGAATTCAATAGCCACTGATCATGTTTGTAATTCTTTGCAGGAGTTCTAAGTGACCCAGCTGCTTAGAGAGGGTGATTTGCAGGTCTACCTTGGGGATACTAGCAGAGTTTCTGTTGCTGCAGTGGGAGTAGTTTGTCTTTATTTTTCAGACTCTGTTTTACATTTGAGAGATTGTCTAATACGCAGTTTCAGAAAGAATTTACTTTCAGTTTCGAAACTTCTTTTGGATGGTTATAAGTGTGTTTTTCTGATAATTCAGTTTTTATTAAAAAGAACCAGAAGCTCATATAATCCAGTGCATTGGTTGACAATCTGTTTTTCATTAAGACAAACTCCCCAGTAGTGCAAAACACTGAAGTTAATAACCCATCGTCGAATCATAGTAAGAGAAAGGAGTCGTCCCCTTTGAATCAAACTTATTTTTGGCACCTGGGACTAGGTCATATCAACCTTAGTAGGATTCAAAGGTTGGTCAAATTATGGGCCATTGGGCTCAATGGAGATTGACAGTTATCCGACCTGTGAGTTTCGCTTGGAAGGTAAAATGACCAATAGACCTTTCAAGGCAAAGAGGTATAGGGCCAAAGAGGTTTTAGAGTTGATTCATTCTGACTTGTGTGGGTCAATGTCAGTTTGGGCTAGAGGAGGTTCTGAGTATTTTGTGACATTTATAGATGACTACTCTAGATATTGATACATATACTTGATGCACCAAAAGTCTGAATGCTTTGGCAAGTTCAAAGAGTTCAAGGCTGAGGTGGAAAAGATCTGGGTAAGAGTATCAAGATGGGTAAGAGTATCAAGACTTATCAGTCATGGTGGTAATTACCTCTCTAGTGAATTTAGGTCCTATTTGTCAGATGAGGGTATTCAGTCCCAGTTGTCTGCACCTGGGACACCCCAGCATAACGGTGTAGCAGAGCGGAGGAACAAGACTCTTATGGATATGGTTAGATCGATGATGAGTTATAGTGAGTTGCCCACCTCATTTTGGGGTTATGCTTTAGAGACAGCGTGTTATCTCCTTAATTTCGTACCATCTAAATCTGTGCCTACGAAACCCATAAAGTTGTGGACTTGGCAAAAGCCTAGTATGAGACATATCAGGATTTGGGGTTATCCAGCACATGTGCTCGAGGCAGATGCAGGTAACTTAGATGCGAGATCAAAGGTTATGTTGTTTGAAGGCTACGCAAAAGGAACGAGAACTATTTTATAGTCTTTAGGATCAGAAGGTGGTGGTCAGCACCAATGCTAGATTTCTTGAGGAGGACTATATTATAGATCACAAGGCAAGCAGCAAGGTAGTATTAGAAGAGCTTAGGAGTCAATCTAGTATTTCAGATGCAAAAGTATAGGATGACACACCACTGGATACTGCACGCACTATCACAGATGATGCTCTTACACATGCTCCTTGTCGTAGTGGGAGGGTTGTCAGACAGCCCGAGAGGTACATTAGTTTTGGTGAGTTTTCGGATTTTATCCCTAGCGTCCATAAACCAGACCCAGTTAGCTACAATAAGTGATGTGAAACTAGCTGAAGCAATAAAAAATCCTTGAACAATTTGATTCTTGAAGTCCATTCAAAACAGAATCCAAATGCTACCTCAATTCATGCCAAATATTACAACATTTTGCAAGTTTTGGATCTTGATCCAAATGGTGTGGGGAGTATTTTTTCATGAAGATTCAGAAGTGAATATTTTCCCCGACATGCCCATGTCAGGAAATTCGTCCCAAAATAGAATTGAATATTTCCCCCGACATGCCCATGTCAAGCAATTCATCTCTCAGGATGCCATGTCAATGACATTAAATGAGGGAGTTCGAAGGTCTCATTTATGGACGAATTTCAGCAGCATTTTGATGATATTTTCAAGTATTTTCAAGTTATTTTTTGCATTTTTTAGAATATTAGAATTAAGTGCAAGAGTCTTCTAGGTCAAAGAGCTTTTTCTTGGTCAAAGAGAAGTGTTAATGCTAGTCTTGACTAGAAGGTTCAGAATTGCTATTTTAATCCTTTTGTAATTTTCAACCTTGGTCCCTCTTGAAACTCTATAAATAGGGACCTTGGTTAGCTATTAAAATTCAATATTTGATGTTATAAACTTTAAGGAAATTTCCTTTCTTTGCTAGTTTCTTAGTGAGCTAGTTTTTAGTCGTGTAAGTATGCTTGCAAAACTTATTTGGCTTATCAACAAAAACTCTTCCTTTTAGTTGTGGCGCCTTTTACTCTTTTCTAATTCATTTCATAATCCAAATGTGTTAGGTTTATCCTAGTGTTGTTGGGTTTGAAAATTAGAGAGGTTGGGAATAGTAATTTCAAAACTACCATTTTATGATTCAAAGGTGATAGGTTTCATCGTATTGTTGTTGGGTCTATTTTGGTTTGGGTTGTTTTTGCTTGGAAGATTTCAAGATATCTTTCTGTGATTCAAAGGTGTTGAGTTCATTAATACTCAATATTGTTGAATCACTCGAGCTAGTTGTTTTGCTCAAAAGATCAATCGAGGACGATTCTACAATTTATGTGAATTCGTACCTTGGATTCACATCAGTTTGGTATCGGAACTCATTTTCCTTGATTTGATCATATCATTTTTTTTAATATCTTGCATCTTATTCTTATCATCTTTGCCTTGTTTCTATTTGAAGGTTCAAGTTTGCAATAAGAAAAAAAAATTGTCAAAAAAAGACTGTCAAAAAAAAAAAAAAAAAAAGTGTTCGTGAAAGAAAAAAAAAAAAGTATCTTTCTTGCTTCTTAAATTAATATTGTAGGGATTTGTGATTCCAAGTGTGGGAAAAGTTTCGAAGAAAAGGTATCATCATTGTTTTCTTTCTACACTTATAATTTCTTTCTAATCTTATTCTTGTTTCCTTTACATAATCATTGCATACTATCCTTTCTTTGACCTCTATACTTTCTTTGTTGCCAAGTAAGATCTTTGAGTAGCATCTTGTAAGGGTTTAATGATTCTCACAAGAACTTGCAGGAGGAAAAGAGTGGTAAAATCTGAGTGTAACTTTCCCCTACTAGATCGGCCTTAAACACAAGTGAAAATTTCTTTTCATTTGGGTTGAGACATATAAGGGAAAGGGAAAAAGGGATGCAAGGTACTTTTATATTTTCTTGTTTATCTTCTAATGGCATATCCAACCGGTGAAATGCCTAAACAAAAGGCATGGAGGGAACACACCACAAAGCGACTTGATCAAACCCTTGATAGGGTCATCACCCGGATAGAACTATCCTTGCAGCAAAGAGAATAGAGGAAGTTAGGAAGTCAACAAGATGATACTTGTGGTGACAAATTTTCATGTACGTGGTATCATTAGTTACAAGGTTTTCCTTATCAACCTTGATTCCCACAATTCTACTAACATTGTCAGTACTTATTTGATTGAAAAGTGCAAAATATCTTCCTTTCCACGTCCAAAGCCATACATGTATTCAAATGAGTGTGGACTCGTGAAGAAAAAAGAAAAAGTGATGGTTCCCTTTTGTTTTGGTAAATATCATGATTTTGTTAGTTGTGATATTGTACCAATGGTGTTTACACATCTTCTTTTGGGAAAGCTATGGATGCATAACAAGAATTTTTTGCTCAACAAATCAAGTGGAAAATATGTTTTCAAAGCCTATGGCAGCAAAGTTACTCTTGCACCATTATCTCATTATGAGGTGCTCATGTTCCAAAGAAAAATGAAGCATATGAGTGAGAGTGGTAAAAGGAGTGATGAAAAAGCAAGAGTTGGCTAGAAGAATAGAAAAGTGAGAGAAATGGAAAAAGCAAGAGACCTTGAGGAGAAAAGCAATGGGAGTGAAAAATGACATGAATCTTATGGTGAGAGTTACAAAAGCTAAAAGAGACAGAAAAAGAAATTTTTGAGGGATTGAAAATTTCAAAAGGTGATATTGAGAGAAAAGATGAATATGAACGAGTTTGTGAGGTAGATAGGACAATATCTTCCCCACCTCTCAAAGTACTTTTATCTCCTAACAATTTTCCATCTTCTTTGGTTTGTAAAAGTGAGATTTTTCAGGGATTTGAAGATGAAGGTTCTAAGGATGCTTCCTTTAAATTTGAAAATGTCCAAGCAACACATAAACCATCTAGTTTCATTCCTAGATGTTTTGAGGCAAAGAAATCTGTTTTGAGAATAAGTTGCAAAGGCATACTTCTCTTGCTGGGTGTTTGATTTGTAAGTCCACTGATTCCCGAGAGTCCTTATATTTTTGTGAATATGTGAATGAGTTCTTGACATTTTTTGGGATGTTTCATTGTCATGAGTTGCTACATCAATGTTCAGAATTTTGTGATCCTTTTTGTTTTAAATCTTTGTTTTCATTCTTTAGTAGATGCTCAAGATCTTATGTGTTTTGGAACTCTAATGAGTTGAAAATTTTTTTTTCATTTTTGAATCTTTGTGTGAATTCTCATGAGTTGGATATTTCTTGTGCATATTCAAAAATCAGCATAGATTTTAATTTCTTGGTATCATATCGATTTGGTGAGTGTTTGGAGATATTGGATCTCTTGAAAATACGTGATTCAACAATTGTATTTTTACATGCAGTTAAGGGTCACCCACATAAAGGAACTCAAGTTTTTGTTTTGAGCATAAATTCTGTTTTGGAGTTGATTGGTTCATTGTGTTATAAGTCTACTTGCTCTTCTCATCAGTTACTACATTTTTGGGAGATTTTAGAATTTACAAGAGCAATGAAATTCTTAAAATTTTGTTAACCATTGATCATGTGTGAAGTTGCAAAAGTTGTCACAAATCATCTGTTGGAAAATATGCATGTTTTTGGTCTTTTATGCATCATAAATTTTGATGTTAGCGATGAGTGTGGTGATAATTTTTTACACAAGCTTGAGGTTTTTGTTCAATTTGAAGGAATTGTATTTTGTATTGTTACTTCTATCTTTAGAGATATACCAAGTGGGAAGCTTAAATTCAACACCAATTCTATTTGGTTACTTGATTCAAGAAGTTTTGAGGTAAGACATTCTTTGGCTTCTTTTTTAAGTGCAACTATTGATTCAAAACAATCAGTGTTGGTTCTATTTTGAGAAGTTTGGAATTCAATGAGTGCCCAATTACAAAGCCTATGGTAACTTCTCATCATTTGGTGACATTGCATAATGTTATTAAATCTTATGATTTTGAACTTGTTACCTTAAGTTTGGATTGTTTTGTTGTTAAGTGGCAAGACATTCCATTGGCACATTTGTGTGATAAAAAGCTTGTAAAATCATTGCCAATTGAGAATGACTTTAAGTATGCTAAGGAACATGTGATAGATGCATTGAACCTTGAGTTACAATTTGGACCCTATGTTCCCCAAGTGTTCTACAATTTTTCCATGAAATTATCTCTTTTGTATAATTTGGGAAAAAGACATGTCTCATGGTTGGTGTTCATTAGAACTTTTCCATATATGATTAAGTTCATACTTGGAAAAGAATTTGTATATTTTGATAAATAATTTCAATAGTAATTTTAGGTTTTCAGACTTTTACATTTTCTCTTTATAGTTTTTATGAATAAGGTTATTCTTATTTAGTGGTCTTTAAATTTAATAAAATTTTGTGCTAGTATGACTGAATTCATGAATATGCTTGAAGGATACCATTGGGACATGCACATATTTATGTGACTTTGAGAAAAGGTGCGTAGAGTATATTCATGATGTGAGATTCCCATTCTAATCTTTCTTTTTGGATTTGTAGATCGATTTCTATTCGAGGACGAATCGTCTTTAAGAAAGGGGGAATGATGTGAAACTAGCTGAAGCATTAAAGAAGTCTTGAACAATTTGATTCTTGAAGTCCATTCAAAACAGGATCCAAAGGATACCTTAATTCATGCCAAATATTACAACATTTTGCAAGTTTTGGATCTTGATCCAAATGGTGTGGGGAGTATATTTTCATGAAGATTCCAGAAGTGAATATTTCCCTCGACATGCCCATGTCAGTGAAAGATTATCTGCCCGGGCCTAGCCAGAAACTCACTTTCCTGCTATGCATTCCAGAATCGGAATCTCTGGTTAGGCCTAGACTCTAGCATAATCGCTATTCCAAACCTTGCCTGAAATAACATTGCGCAGGATCTTGGTTTGTACTTATTCGATTTACAAAGCAACAAAAATTTCTAATTAAAAGTGGAATCTTAGAAAAATACCTTTGAAGGGTGTACTCAGGTGATCACTTGTATGACTCAAGACTTTGATTGCACGTTGTGTGGGCGACGATCTAGCAACCAATTGATAAGCAATCAACACAAAACCCGTCAAGAAAAATCCAGCAAAACTAGCCGGATCAAAACCGACTAACTACCGCCGCACGTGCCGCTTGAAAGATCCAGAAGCACCGCCACCTAGCTTATATTCACCGGTGATTGTCCACCCACGCGCCGTCGAGAAATCCAAGAGAAAATCCGGCCAACTTCCTCGTGAGAGCAACCGCCGATCAAAGCTTGGAAAACCCGGTTATGAGAGAAGAATAATTTAATTCTCTCTCTAGGATTTTCTCTCTCTAGATTCTTGAATTATGAATATATTGAATTGTGTGTCTTGCATAGCTAGTCCCTTGTCATATAGAGCTACAAGAGAGATCCCAAGTTGGTTTAGAATTGGTCTTCCCAATGGGTTAAGGTAATTATTTAGTTTCCAAATCCAATTAGGTAACCAATCTGATAGGATAAACCAAATCCTATTAGATTTCCCAATCTCTATGATTTCCTAATTCTAATTGAAACTTAAGACTTAATTAATTAATTAAATAATTTTACTTTGTTAATTACTTAATTAACCCTTAGGAATAATTAATCAATTAATTAATTCTACCTATTCAATTAATCCATTACAAAATTAATCGTACCACTAATGGATTAATTTTGGCACTACCATCCTACACAAGAATTGCTTCCGGAACAACTTAATTAATATATTCATAATCTCACCACATCAAAGATATAGTGCTCGTTAATTTATTAATTTACTGATAAATTAATTAATTAACTTCTAAAATTCTGAGACTAGTACCACTCGACCTTTTTACTACACCGGACATAAGTCCACTAGATGGGTTTAGTATAATAAACATAACCAACTCATCTTGGGAGCACCATCACCCCGGACGCACCGGTACATGGTTTCCTTTCGACAAGCAGCACACCAAGAAACTAAACACGCGCACCCAACCTACCGAGATTATTGGCCACAATAGACCTCACCCATTGGTAGATCAAAGTACACTATGTGTAATACTCATGCCCGCTCGAGTCTAGAGATTAAGAGATAGAATACTAAGAACGATTATCTATTAAATCAGTACAAGACATATCATTCTAAATGGTCAAGTTCAATATGCCTCGGGCATATCTATATGACTCAACTAGTTTAGACAAACCAATTATCCGAATCACATAATAACCTAAACTGACAGTTTGTCCAAAGCTGTATCAGTTACGAACCTCATTTATATGTTATGTCTTTCAACCAATGATGAGATCTACTATGTTACACAAGACACCTCATATCTATTTACATAATATAAATGGACAAATCATGCACAACAAAAATATAACAAAAACAAAAATCGATATATTAACTGGGAAAATGTACAAAGACAAGCATAGCTTATGTATTCAACTCCAACAATCTCCCAACATCTTCCCTCTTTACGATGTCTCGTATCAGGTGGTACTTGCACCGTATATGTTTGCTCGCCTTGTGGGCTCGTGGTTTCTTCGAGTTTATTACTACACCATTATTATCACAATATACCGTGATAGACTTCTGCAAACCAGGAATCACATCTAAGTCCACTAGGAAGTTCTTGAGCCACACTGCTTCATTCGCTGCCTCTAATGCGGCAACGTATTCGGCCGTCATGGTAGAGTCCACCATGCATTTATGCTTGGCACTCCGCCAAACTATGGCTCCACCTCTTAGAGTAAACACATACCCTGAGGTAGACTTGCTCTTGTCCCTATGCCTTGGAAATCTGAATCTGTGTAACCTCAAGGTACCAGCTCAGGCGCCTGATATACCAGCACATGGTCTCTTGTTCTGCACAAATACTTGAGAATGCATTTTACTGCCTCCCAATGAGCTTTCCTGGGGTTACTCTGATATCTGCTTACCATGCCAACGGCATAACAGATATCAGGCCTCGTACACAACATGGCATACATAAGACTTCCTACTGCCGAAGCATAAGGAACTGCCTTCATGGCCTCTATCTCCTCAACTGTCTTTGGAGACTGTTCCTTAGATAGATGCACTCCGTGTCTGAAAGGTAGAAAACCTTTCATGGAATTTTGCATGTTAAAACGGGCCAGAATCGTATCTATGTATGAAGTTTGGGAGAGCGTTAACAAACATTTCCTACAATCTAAAATTATCTTGATCCCAAGGATATGTCCCACTTCCCCTAAGTCCTTCATATCAAACTGCTTGGACAGCCATGCCTTTACGTTTGATAACACTTTCTTGTTGTTGCCAATCAATAGAATGTCATCTACGTAAAGCACAAGAAACACCACTGAGTTTCCATCACGTCTGCGGTACACACATTGCTCATCTGGACACTGGGTAAATCCGTAGGACTGGATTACCTCATCAAACCGGATGTTCCAAGATCTGGATGCCTGCCTAAGTCCGTAAATGGACCTATTAAGCCTGCAAAACTTATGCTCTTGGCCTTTTTCAACGAATCCCTTTGTTTACTGCATAAAAATTGTTTCCTCAAGACTTTCGTTCAGGAAAGTTGTCTTGACATCCATCTGCCATATCTCATAATACAAATGAGCAGCTATGGCCAAGAGAATCCGGACCGACTTAAGCATGGATACCGAGGAGAAGATTTTCTCATAATCGATTCTCTCTTTCTGAGTATACCCCTTCGCCACCAGCCTAGCTTTAATGGTTTCCACCTCCCGTCAGGTCCTCTCTTACGTTTGTAGACCCACTTGCATCCAATGGGCTTAAACCCATCAGGCAGGTCCACAAGCTCCCAGACTTGATTGTGGTCCATTGACCCCATCTCGGATATCATTGCCTTATGCCAAGATTCTGCATCTTTATCTTGGAGAGCCTTATTGTAGTTAACCAGGTCAGGTTCAGGCGCACCTGGGACTAGGTCTGAGGCCTCTCCCACGCCAATGAACCTATCGGGATGTCTCACAACCCTCTCACTACGATGAGGCACCACTTGTGTAGGCGCATGATCTGTGATCTTATGTGCAGTGTGTGATGTATCTACTTGTGCTGGTGCATCAGGATTAGTAGTTTGTCTCCTAAGCTCTTCTAGTATAATCTTACTCTTGGGCTTGTGATCTAAGATATAGTCTTCCTCAAAAAATCTAGCGTTGGTACTAATCACCACCTTCTAATCTTTAGGACTATAAAACAGACCACCCTTCATTCCCCTAGGATATCCTACAAACAACATTAATTCTGTTCTCGCGTCTAACTTAGCTGCATCTGCCTTAAGCACATGTGCTGGGCAACCCCAAATTCTGAGATGTCTTAAACTAGGCTTTCGCCCATTCCACAACTCTACTGGGGTTGAAGGCACGATTTTAGATGGTATAAGATTAAGAATATACATCGCTGTTTCTAAGGCATATCCCCAGAACGAACTCGACAAATCACTATAGCTCATCATCGACCTAACCATTTCCATGAGAGTTCAATTCCTTCTTTCTGCTACACCGTTCTGCTGTGGCGTGCCAGGTGTAGACAACTGAGACTGAATTCCGACCTCACTGAGGTATTCTCGAAATTCGTGGGACAGGTACTCCCCACCACAATCTGATCGCAGTGTCTTGATACTCTTACCATGATGCTTCTCCACATCTGCCCGAAACTCTTGGAACTTGCCAAAGCACGCATTAGGTAAATATACCCGTACCTTTAGTAGTCATCCGTGAACATCACGAAATACTCGAACCCACCTCATGCTTGGACCGACATTGGTCCACACAAGTCAGAATGAATTAACTCTAATACTTCTTTAGCTCTATAACCTTTTGCTTTAAAAGGTCTCTTGGTAATCTTACCCTCCAAGCATGATTCCCAGGTTGAATAACTGTCAATCTCTAATGAACCTAAAGATCCATCATTGACCAACCTCTGAATCCTACTAAGGTTTATATGATCTAACCTGAGATGCCAAAGATAGGTTTGATTCATTTCAAAAGATTTCTTTCTCTTATTAATGTTAGATAAAGAGCTATCTGTTTCTATGTTTTGCACAACAGGGAAGTTAGAGTTAACCACAAACAAATTGTCAGCCAATGAACCAGAACAAATAAGTTTTCCATTTCTTTAAACTTATAACCATTCTTTAAGAGTTTAGAAACCGAAATAAGGTTCTTTCTAAAACTCGGTATATAAAGGCAATTAACTAACTCTAAACTAGAACTTTCAAAATTTAAAGTAACAGCTCCAACTGCTTCTACTGACACTCTTGTAGTGTCGCCCATGTAGATGTCCAGCTCACCTTCTCTAAGCTTCTGGATTACTTGGGACCCCTGCAAAGAATTACAAACATGGTTAGTGGCGCCTGAATCCACACACCAAGTATCTGTGGGAATCACCGTTAAACATGTCTCAGTAATTAGGGCAGAAACTATCGTACCTTTAGGCTTTGGACAATCTGCTTTCTAGTGTCCCGTTTTCCCGCACTTTAAGCACTTGCCTTTGGGCTTGCTCTTCTTTACGATTTCGGGCTTCGCAACAAGTTTCTTGGCATTCTTCTTCTTCTTATTCTTCTTGACTTTAGGCACAGAAGAAGAACTTGAAGCCTTCACTGAGACCAAAGCTTGCTTCTTCTCGTGGAAGATGCCTTCGGCCGCCACCAAATCAGTTAAAAGCTCGGGTAGAGTGTAAACTCTTTGGTTCATATTGTAATTGACCCGAAACAGCTCAAAACAAGAGGGTAAGCTCTTATCTTGCTTTCTGGGTCGATTTCTCTTCCCAACACCTCTATTTCATTGATGTTACTGATCATGTGAAGCACATGATCTCTCACCGATCCACCCTCAGCCATCTTAGTATTCATCAACTTTCTCATGGCTACTTGCCTAGCAGTCCTGCCTTGATGAGCGAACATCTCCCTCAGGTGAGCCATCATGTTGAAGGCAGAGACCATGGGATGAAGCTGATGTTGCAGCACATTTGACACAGAGGCCAAAATATAGCACCGCGCCATCTCATCCACTTTTCTCCACCTGGCATAGGCATCCCTATCCTCTTGAGGAGAGTCCTCATCAGGCACATTTGGACATACTTCGGTGAGCACAAACTTGTACTACTCTGCCGTCAGGACAATGTCCAAGTTACGACTCCAGACGACATAATTGGTTCCAGTTAACTTATTGTCTTTCAAAATAGCAGCTAAGGGGTTGAATGCCATATCGATAAAAACTGTAAAATAAATAAACAGACAATGTTTGAGTTATTAAGTCAAGAATTTCGAAACAAGGAAATTCTATCAATTATTGACTTCCCTCAAAACAATAATCTTAATCCACCAACATCTCATTCATCGGGATTCTCGCAAGCCACGCAGTGTGGACGTTTATGCTAACCCACATTCATTTGAGAAGAACCAAGTTCATTAACTACACTGTCTGACCAAACGATCTATTGATCAATGTAGCTAATAATCAATGCTTTCAGCCGTACAAATAAGCAGCGTAACCTCGAGGAAGGAATACTACAGATCGTACACTAAGTGTGGGCCATTACGTGACTTATGAGTTTGTTACCTCAGTATAGTGCGCCTCAGATGGAGAGGGTGTCACATTTGTCCTAGTTAAACTTATTCTAGTCATCTTACTCATCCGAATGGAGGAAGGCCCTAATGCCAATGCGCAAACGCACCCACATCGCATATGAACTCGTAATGGTGGCCATGGGGATATTAAACTAACCCGTTCCCACTTAGATTTCTAAATTGAGGGTTTTTCCGATTTTAACATGCAATTAACTAACCTTAAGTTATGTGCAACCATAAAACCATCATTCTTTAAAATCATGCATCTAAAATACAGAATAAAAAGCACGGCACGCCTAAGGCGCGCTGTGCGCGTGTGCGCAGCCCACAACGGCCGCGAGCACGGCCATGCAGGGCCCAACTGCTGCGCCTGCTGCCGCGTACTGGCACAGCAGCACCGCTGCTGCTGCTGGCGGTTGCCGGCGGGAGTCGTCGCCAGCGCTGCCCCCTGCCGCCAATCCCTCCTTCACTTCTTCCCACAATTAATTCTCCTACTACACGGCTTCCAGCACATGGTTATTCTACTACAAACATTCATAATAAAATCAAATTCGAACATGTCCCGGAGTTTAATTAAAACCCATACAAACGTAACCATAATAGTCGGGATTTCTTAACCACCTGCAAATAAAACAATGTAATAAATCGAACAAGCACAAAACCCAAAACCAGGCTCTGATACCAATTGAAAGATTATCTGCCCATGCCTAGCCAGAAACTCACTTTCATGCTATGCATTTCAGAATCGGAATCTCTGGCCAGGCCTAGACTCTAGCACAATTGCTATTCCAACCCTTGCTTGAAATAACATTGCGCAGGATCTTGGTTTGTACTTATTCGATTTACCACGCAACAAAAATTTCTAATTAAAAGTGGAATCTTAGAAAAATACATTTGAAGCGTGTACTCAGGTGATCGCTTGTATAACTCATGACTTTGATTGTGAAGGAAAACTGAACAAGCCCGGGCTAAATCAAAAACCTCACTTTCGTGCAATGCATTCCAGAATCGGAAGCTTTCGACCAAGCTCAGGCTCAAATTAGTTTACCCATGAACGGATCTAGGCTTATACTTATTTAATTTATTAATCGGGACACAAAAGATTCGATCTTTTATTAAAGCAGAATACTTAAAGATTTTACCTTTTGTAGCGAAGTCCCTTGCTTAAAGAAAAATCCAATCTTTGCGTAATTTCCACAAGAAATCCGAAGAATAACTCCAATACGAACTCCGAAATAGTGTGGGCTATTATCTACAGAGTTACCCACGGCAAAATAAGAAAACCCAAGAAACTTGCTCCGGAAGAAAACTCAAAAAAACTGAATCTTTTAAATAAAAACTGCTGCCCTATTTTTATAACTTCATCCGCAAGCTGCCGGTCATGCAGTAAATCCGTCAGCCGGAAGATGGCCTGCTCAGTCCCGATCTGGACAATCAAAACCCACGGATCACTCCATTAGGAAGATCGGACGTGGGGTTTACTCGGTTCTGGGCACCGAGCAAAAGGAACCATCGCCGGAGTTGAAGGAGACAAAGAAACCCGCTGCACAATTCTGATCGGAAGTCCGATCTGCGCGACCCAAATGCAAATGACCGGCGGCCTGTTCTAAGGATGATCTGGGCAAGCTCTAGAGTTATCTTCCAAAGGAGAAAATTGTCTTAGCTGACTTCGAGAAGAAACTTCAATGAGGAAGACGAAGTTTTCTCTCTAAGCTAAATTTTCTCACTCTAGTTTTTTCTTGGACTTCAAGTTTCTTAATCAAATTCTTGCCCAATAAGTTGTATTTATAAGGAGCTTCTAAAGAGACCTAATGGGCTCTCGAGTTAGGCCTTAAAATTTGACTTTCGTTGACCGCTAAGTCTTCCCAACTAATCAACTCCAATCGACCCTTTTAAATTAATTTATTTAACCCACTTTGTTAATTTAATTTAATCGAACCCTTATAATTAATTAATTCAAAATAGAATTAATTTCTAAATTCACTTTGTCGATTAAATATTAATTAAACCTTTTGGATTAATTAATTTACCTTGTCGATTAGTCAAATGCATAATCGGTCGTACCACTAACGGACCAATTATGGAACTACCGCTCGAAAATGACTTTACATCGCACCATTATATTTTATTCTATCTCCCCACATTAAAAATCTAGCGCTCGTCGGTTTATCAATTTACTGACAAATTAATTCACCGACTTCTTGGTTTCCAAGATTAGTACCACTAGTCCTTTTATTATACCGAACATAAATTTCACCGACCGGGTTTAGTATAATAACCTTACGAGCACGAACCGATACGTGGATTCCTCCGACTAGCAACGGCACATAAGAAACTAAACACCGCATACCCAACCTACCGAGGTATTGGCCTCAATTGACCGCACTCTTTGGCAAATCAAAGCATACAATATCCAACCCTCACGCCCGTCCCAATCTCAGGATTGAGAGACGGAATACAAGGACCGAATTGACTACGCCGATCAGTATAAGTCAATTCTATCCAAACTGGTCATGCTCAATATGCCCCGGGCATATCCGTGTGATTTAAACTAGTTTAGATAAACTAATTTCCAAACCACACAATAACCTATACCGATAGTATGTTCAGACTATCTCGGTTACGAGCATACTTTTATATATCAATACTTTAACCAATAACGGTATCTACTGTGTCTGTCCACACCCCGTTATCTAGTTCTATGATATAAAGGAACAAATTTATACTGAAACAAAATGATATGTCAACTGTGGATATTAATTTTTGATACAAGCCATAGCTTTTCTGTATTCAAAACTAATAGATTGCACGTTGTGTGGGCAACGATCTAGCAACCAATTGATAAGCAATCAACACAAAACCCGTCAAGAAAAATCTAGCAAAACTAGCCGGATCAAAACCCGACTAACTGCCGCCGCACGCGCCACTTGAAAGCTCCACACGTGCTGCCGCCTAGCGTATATTAGCCGACAATTGTCCACCCACGCGCCGCTGAGAAATCCAAGAGAAAATTCGGCCAACTTCCTCGTGGAGCAACCGCCGATCAAAGCTTAGAAAACCCGGTTATGAGAGAAAAATAATTTAATTCTCTTTCTAGGATTTTCTCTCTCTAGATTCTTGAATTATGAATCTATTGAATTGTGTTTCTTGAATAGCTAATCCCTTGTCTATATATAGAGTTACAAGAGAGACCCCAAGTTGGTTTAGGATTGGTCTTCCTAATGGGTTTAGGTAATTAATTAGTTTCCAAATCCAATTAGGTAACCAATCTGATAGGATAAACCAAATCCTACTAGATTTCCCAATCTCTAGGATTTCCTAATTCTAATTGAAACTTAAGACTTAATTAATTAAATAATTCCACTTTGTTAATTACTTAATTAAAGAATAATTAATCAATTAATTAATTCTACCTATTCAATTAACCCATTACAAAAGTAATCGTACCACTAACGGATTAATTTTGACACTACCATCCTACACCAGAATTGCTTCCGGAACAACTTAATTAATTTTTTCATAATCTCCTCATATCAAAGATATAGTGCTCGTTAATTTATTAATTTACTGATAAATTAACTAATTAACATCTTTAATTTCGAGACTAGTACCACTCGACCTTTTTACTATACTGGACATAAGTCCACCAGCTGAGTTTAGTATAATAAACATAACGAGCTCATCTCGGGAGCACCATCACCCCAGATGCCCCGGTACATGGTTTCTTTTCGACAAGCAGCACCACACCAAGCAACTAAACACGCGCACCCAACCTACAGAGATTATTGGCCACAATAGACCACACCCATTGGCAGATCAAGGTACACTATATCTAATACTCATGCCCGCTCGAGTCTAGGGATTAAGAGATAGAATACTAAGAATGATTGGTCTATTAAATCAGTACAAGACATCTCATTCTAAATGGTCAAGTTCAATATGCACCGGGCGTATCTATATGACTCAATTAGTTTAGACAAACCAATTATCTGAATCACATAATAACCTAAACCGACAGTTTGTCCAAAGCTGTCTTGGTTACGAACCTCATTTATATGTTATTTCTTTCAACCAATGATGAGATCTACTTTGTCACATAAGACACCTCATCATCTACTTACATAATATAAATGGACAAATCATGCACAACAAAATATAACCAAAACATAAATCGATATATTAACTGGGAAAATGTACAATACAAGCATAGCTTATGTATTCAACTCCAACAGTCAGGAAATTCATCCCAAAATAGAATTGAATATTTCTCCCGACATGCTCATGTCAGGCAATTCATCTCTCAGTATGCCATGTCAATGACATTAAATGAGGGAGTTGGAAGGTCTCATTTATGGATGAATTTCAGCAGCATTTTGATGATATTTTGAAGTTGTTTTCTACATTTTTTTAGAATATTATAATTAAGTGCAAGAGTCTTCTAGGTCAAAGAGCTTTTCTTAGTCAAAGAGCTTTTTCTTGGTCAAAGAGAAGTGTTAATGCTAGTATTGACTAGAAGGTTCAGAATTGCTATTTTAATCCTTTTGTAATTTTCAACCTTGGTCCCTCTTGAAACTCTATAAATAGGAACCTTGGTTAACTATTAATATTCAAGATTTGATGTTATAAACTTTAAGGAATTTTTCTTTCTTTGCTAGTTTCTTAGTGAGCTAGTTTTAGTCTTGCAAGTATGCTTGCAAAACTTATTTGGCTTATCAACTAAAACTCTTCCTTTTAGTTGTGTCGCCTTTTACTCTTCTTTTCTAATTCATTTCATAATCCAAAGGTGTTAGGTTTATCCTAATGTTGTTGGGTTTGAAAATTAGAAGGGTTGGGAATAGTAATTTCAAAACTACCATTTTATGCTTCAAAGGTGATAGGTTTCATCCTATTGTTGTTGGGTCTATTTTGGTTTGGGTTGTTTTTTCTTGGAAGATTTCTAGATATCTTTCAATATAGTGTGATTCAAAGGTGTTGAGTTCATTAGTACTCAATACTGTTGAATCCACTTGAGCTAGTTGTTTTGCTCAAAAGATCAATTGAGGACGATTCTACAATTCATGTAAATTCGTACCTTGGATTCACATCAGCAATGCTCAGTGTTTGCAGAGTTAGATTCAGTGTTACTGGGTAGACTACCTTTCTCTCATTTTGACTGGCCCTTGAGGAATGCCCCAAGTTGGGTTTACTTATCCCCCATGTGTTAGTTTTGAATACTGAAAAGCTATTACTTGTATCAAAAACTAATACCCAGTTGACATATCATTTTGTTTCAGTATTGAATTTGTTCCTTTATATCATACATCTAGATAACGAAGTGCATAAAAGCACAGTAGATCTCGTTATTGGTTAAAGTAATGATATATAAACAGATGCTCGTAACTGAGATAGTTTGAACATACTATCGGTTTAGGTTATCATGTGATTTAAAAATTAGTTTATCTAGACTAATTAAATCATACGGATGTGCCTGGAGCATATTGAGCACGACCTGTTCGGGATTTAATTAACTTGTATTGATCGGTGTAGTTGATTCGAACCTAGTATTCTAATCTCTTAATCCCTATATTAGGGCGGGCATGAGAGTGAGATATCATTTGCTTTGATTTGCCAAAGGGTGCGGTCAATTGAGGCCTAAATCTCGGTAAGTTGGGTATGTGGTGTTTGACTTCTTTGTGTGTCATTGCTAATTAAAGGAATCCATGTATCGGTTTACCGAGTTGATGGTGCTCCCGAGATGAGCTCGTAAGTTTTATTATACTAAACCCTGCCTACCGAGATTATTGGCCACAATAGACCTCACACATTGGCAGATCAAAGTACACTATATCTAATTTTCATGCCCGCTCGAGTCTAGGGATTAAGAGATAGAATACTAAGAATGATCTGTCTATTAAATCAGTACAAGACAAATCATTCTAAATGGTCAAGTTCAATACGCCCCGGGCATATCTATATGATTCAATCAATCTAGATAAACCAATTATCTGAATCACATAATAACCTAAACCGACAGTTTGTCCAAAGTTGTCTCGGTTACGAACCTCCTTTATATATTATTTCTTTTAACCAATGATGAGATATAATGTGTCACACAAGACACCTCATCATCTAACTACATAATATAAATGAACAAATAATGCACAACAAAATACAACTAAAACATAAATTGGTATATTAATTTGAAAAATGTACAATACAAGCATAACTTACGTATTCAACTCTAACAATTAAAGCAAGTTGTTTATGGCGCAAACAATGTCAAAGAAAGCGACAGTAGTAACGCCATGCAAGGCCAGTGGAATTGATACTCATACAGAACCTTCTGTTTTGCCCGCTAGGACTTGTGAGACTGTTTAAAATAATAATAATAATAATAATAATAATAATAATAATAATCATAATAATAATAGGTATATACCTCTAGGGTATGTAATATAATTTCCTTTTTAAATCCTATATTTAGAGATGTCGTGTAGGTCATACGCCCTTGAATTTGTATTTTGGTTCACGGTTTGACACCGTATTTAATGGACCTGGCGCGAGTCAAGGGAACATCCGGAAGAGATTTCCGTATTGGATAGAGATCTGGTAGGTTACATTAATGATGTCAAATCAAATTTTTTAATTATTATTATAATATATGATCAATTTTGTAATTCCCTGCTATAAAATAGGTAACAAATAGTTTGAGAAAATTTTTTCAAAATAGATGCTCGAGGAACATATACAATTCATAATTAAAAAAAAATTATATTATTTTTATTTTTATATTTTGACGGCTTATTTCTAAACTCCATGATATTTAATAAATCTTCATATTTTTGCAGTAATATAAGAATTCAAGTCATTTTCAAAATAAAAACAAGTTTTGAAATAAGATTCTTTCTTCTGAATTACGGGATAATTAGATTTTGGAGAGCCAGGCACAGTTTCGATTAGAAAAAAAAAAAAAAAAAAGGCTAATTTACACAAACATGATTCAGGTGTGAAAATTCCGGTTAATTATACAAGTTATTTAAAAGAAATAATAAAGGAACAAAAAGAGAAACTGCAATAATGCATTAATGAGGCACTATACAAATTCAAGCCAACTGAGAAAGGAAATGGAGAAGTGAGCTAGCTTTTTATATTGCTATTCCGACGATCACTTTAAGGTCGAACAATAGAGTAGCAGTTGTATTTTAGAAGATGAAGGTTAGGAGTTCAAATTTGCGGTAATAAGCGTATCACTTTATTTATTGTCAAAATCCAAACTGAAATTTGTGCATATATCACATAACAAAATACGGTCAATCCTATAAATTTTACATTTTTTGTCACCTTGTTTTTCTCCTCAACAGAAAAAAGCATCGTCAACAGCCCTTCAAACTTGAATCATGATGATTGAGATGAAGAAAGCGGCTGATAGCCACGATGAAGTAGAGGGCTTATTGATCTGCTCCCAAGAAACCGGACCGCCGCCGGAATAGTTGTTGTTGGGATAGTAGTAGTAAGGTGCCGGAGGTGAATTCTGTTGGCAGCAAGTCATCGGAGCTGCTGGTGGGCAATTGACTTGGGGTTGAGCAGGGGGCGGAGGGGGTGGTAGTGGATATGGTTGGGATACCGACCCTGGTGGTGGGGGAGGCTTAACCTGGCATGGGTACTGACAAATATTTGGTGGAGATAATCCATCGCTATAATTGTCCTGTGTTTTTTCATTGCTGGATACAGCTGATGATGAGAAAGACAGCGGAAAAGCTAGCAGGAAGAGGAGGAGGAGGCTTGACAAAGGCATTTTGGTTGAGAAGATAAAAGAAGATGATGAGTTCAATACTTTTTATTTTCTCATGGATTTATAGGAATTTTTTGGAATCATTGATTAGATATGCATTATCACATCAGATTATATTTACAGCTAAAAGTATCCCTCAAATGCCACATAAACACTAATGATGCCACATATATATAGCCATGCAAATGTGTCTGTTTAGATGATATAGGCATATTGGACTGATTTGCACAATTAGAGGCTATCGGGGGAGGCAAAACACAGAGTGTGGAGACATGCTTGCATCATCCATGAGGAGATTCTTGAGAAGGGTCCTGATCAACTTTCTGCATCAGCAATTTTATCAGGTACGTAGTCCGAAGCAGCGGCTGATCCAGGACAAGCGTTTCGGGAGCTCCAATCAAGTCGTGTGTATAAAGAAAAAACAATTGAATAGCACTTATATACTTTTTAAAAATTAAGGGGCAATTGCTTTTTTTTGCTTGTAATAGGTGTACCTCACTTTTAATACCTCTTAAATTTTGATCAAATTTCGATTGATCAAAATACTTCAGTTTAATAATTTTATTGTCATTTTTAACCAAAAATTTAGATTTAAACGATTTAACTCATATGACCGCTAGTCAAACATACTTTCTACTTAAGCTTGGTTAGTAACATTATTTCTTCAACCTATTTTATAATTCAGATCATCCTAATGTTCAATCTAATTCCATCAACCCCAACTTAAAATGATGGTCGAAATCCTAAATAGGTTAAAATTTAAGAATGATTCGAGTAAAAAATGCGTTAAACAAACCATATTTAAGTAAAATGTAGGTTTGACTAGGGATCAAATGAGTTAAACCGTTATTTTCTCAACTCCAAATTTTCGGCCTGCCAAATTTTAAGAAGGACAAAAAGTGATACATCCTCTATTTACGAATGATAAGAAAAGTATTTAAACTCCACTGGACAAGAAGAGGATATTTTGAACTATATTCTGCTGAATTCCTTTAAGGCCGAATGATGCGGTTTCTTCCACAAAGTGAAAAAGACGCTAGTTGTCCTCAATCTAGGTTGATTCTCACACAAACAACAATGAAAATTTGGCAGAAATATGTTTGTATGAAGTAGTTTTCAAAAGGAAACTCCCACACTAATGACAAACAGACACAAGTGATAAAATCTTTTAATGCAATAGAGATTAAACTCGGTCGAAAAGCTTCAAGCTCACACGAAATTATAGTCTAAATTGCATAATTTTATTGAAGGCTCAAGTCCCCTATTTATAGTGTATAGGCCCGGCCAAAACAGAGCTCAAATAAGGCACTAATTTCTCTTTACGAGATATAGAAAGATTGAGAGAGATTAGTTTCCTAATTTGAACTAATTAACAAATCAATCAATTTTTGACTAAATCTTACTAATTCCTACAAGATTTAGTCCTTATTTAACACAATTAACTCAAAATAAGAAACATCTAAACAAATTTAATTATTCCAAACGTGTCCTTGGAAGAGATTTTCGTTCTCATCTTCTCTCTCCTCCTTCTAGTTTCCTTCTTGTCCAAAGTGGACTTGTAAATTCTTCTAGAAGGTTCTTGTATGTGTTGTAGCCAATTATCCTTTTCCCTAGGCTGGACTTGATTTATTTTGGATTTCCTTAAGAGTGAAAATCATTCATAATGGACTACAAAATCCCTTATTTAGCCCAAGACTCCAAATAAAGATAAATAAACAAAATAACAAAAACCGGGCTTTAACACTTAACCTATAGCCTTGGCCTCTAGGAAAAACAATTTAAAATTGATGCTTAATTACTGTAAACACTTAATATGATAATCTCCTTTGAAATAAAATTGTCCTTGAAAATAATCTCCTTGCCGTAGCTCTCTTGGATCAAGACATTAAGGACTCATTGCATTTCCTTTGTTCTTACTTTTGTCATAGGACCTTGAATGTTTATCAAAGGGTCTATTTGGTATGTTCTGTTGGAGTAGAATACATAAGCTATGCTTGTATTGTACAGTTTCCCAGTTTAATATATCGATTTGTGTTTCAGTCATATCTTGTTGTGCATTAATCGTCCATTCATATTATGTAAGTAGATGATGAGGTGTCTGGTGCGACACAGTAGATCTCATCATTGGTTGAAAGATATAATATATAAATGAGGTTCGTAACCGAGACAGTTTTGAACAAACTGTCGGTCTAGGTTATTATGTGATTCAGATAATTAGTTTGTCTAAACTAATTGAATCATATAGATATGCCCGGGGCATATTGAACTTGACTCTTAGGAATGATTTGTCTTATACTGATTTAATAGACAAATCAATCCTTGTATTCTATCTCTAAATCCCTAGACTCGAGTGGGTATGAGGAATAGACATAGTGTACTTTGATCTGCCAATGGGTGAGGTCAAATGTGGCCAATAGTCTCGGTGGGTTGGGTGCGCGTGTTTAGTTACTTGGTGTGCTGCTGCTTGTCGAAAGGAAACTATGTACCGGTGCGTCCGGGGTGATGGTGCTCCCGAGATGAGCTCGAAATGTTTATTATACTAAACCCGGCAGGTGGACTTATGTCCGGTATAGTAAAAAGGTCGAGTGGTACTAGTCTCGGAATTAAAGAAGTTAATTAATTAATTTACCAGTAAATTAATTTTAATTAACGAGCACTATATCTTTGATGTGGGGAGATTAAATGAATATAATTAATGAGCACTATATCTTTAAGTTATTCCGGAAGCAATTCTGGTGTAGGATGGTAGTGCCAAAATTAATCCGTTAGTGGTACGATTAATTTTGTAATGGGTTAATTGAATAGATAGATTTAATTAATTAATTGGCTAATTATTCCTAAGGGTTAATTCAGTAATTAACAAAGTGGAATTATTTAATTAATTAATTAAGTCTTAAGTTTCAATTGGAATTAGGAAATCCTAGAGATTAGGAATCCGGTAGGATTTGGTTATCCTATCAGATTGGTTGCCTAATTGGATTTGAAAACTAATTCATTACCTAAACCCATTAGGAAGGCCAATCCTAAACCAACTTGGAGTCTCTCTTGTAACTCTATAAATAGACAAGGGATCAGTTATTCAAGAATCACAATTCATACAATTAATCCACAGGATTTCTAGAGAGAAAATTCTAGAGAGAAAACGTTTCTCTCTCCAGGTCAAATTTTCAAGAAGTTTTGGCGGCTGGTTTTTCTTCCTATTGGCCGAATTTTGAAGCCCTTGGTGTATACCAGCTGCAAGCAACTTTCTCTCTCTCTCCGGGCAGTGCGTTTGCAGTACGTGCTAGGTGCGGAGGTGCTGGATTTTTCTGGCAGGTGGAGTTGTGGTGATAGCTGATCAATTAACTTCTAGTTCGTTGCCCACACAACGTGAAGTTATAGTCTTGAGGCATACAAGAGATTCACCAGGTGCACGCTTCAAAGGTATTTTTCTAAGATTCCGCTTTAATAGAAATTTTTGTTGCGTGATAAATCGAGCAAGTTCAAACCCAGATCCTATGTGGCAAAATTCTTTCATGTTCTATTGTCTTTAACTATTTGTTGAGTTGGAGAATGA
Source organism: Knoxia roxburghii (assembly GCA_030378225.1). Lineage (NCBI taxonomy): Eukaryota > Viridiplantae > Streptophyta > Magnoliopsida > Gentianales > Rubiaceae > Knoxia > Knoxia roxburghii. The sequence goes on along the minus strand of CM059415.1, from coordinate 32,366,048 downwards.
CTAGATGAATGCATTGAAGTATTTTGAGATGACCATATAATTATATCATCTTTCCCCTCTTGAAAAGGATTGGACCTCAAATTTAGGCCTTAATCAAACTTAAAAGGTGTAAGGTCACCACATTCAAAGTTCCACACACACCCATCTCTTTGTTAGTCTGAAAGATTATCTGCTCGGGCCCGGTCAAAAATTCACTTTCGTGCTACGCATTCCAGAATCGGAATCTTTGACCAGGCCTATATTCTAGCACAATTGCTATTCCAATCCTTGCTTGAAATAACATTGCGCAGAATCTTGTTATGTACTCATTCGATTTATCACGCAACAAAAATATTTATAATTAAAGCGGAAACATAGAAAGTACCTCTTGAAGCATAAACTAAGGTGATTCTCTTGTATGACTCAAGCCTTTGATCGTATGTTGTGTGGACAACAATCTAACGAGCAATTGATTAGCAAATCACCACAATCCACTCGCCAAAAAAATTTTGCAGCTCGTCGCCGCCTGAATACCAATCGTCGCAGCCGGATTTTTCTTGCCGCCGCCGCTGGAATTATTTCACCACCGGCCCCTCCTCTAGCTAAATCCGGCCGCCTGTGAAAATTATTTGCGAGGGAGAAATTTATTTTCTCTCTCTAGTTTTACTGTCTTGAAAACTTATGAATTGTGTGTTATAGAATTGTTAATCCCTTGTCTATATATAGAGTTACAAGAGAGACTCCAAGTTGGTTTAGGATTGGTCTTCCTAATGGGTTTAGGTAATTAATTAGTTTTCAAATCCAATTAGGTAGCTAATCTAATAGCATAATCCAAATCCAATTAGATTTCCTAATCTCTAGGATTTTCTAATTCTAATTAAAACTTAAGACTTAATTAATTCTACTTTATTAATTACTTAATTAACCCTTGGGAATAATTAATTACATAATTAATTCTACTTATTCAATTAACTCATTACATAATTAATCGTACCACTAACAGATTAATTTTGGCACTACCATCCTACACCAGAATTGCTTCCGGAACAATTAAATTAATTTATTCTTAATATCCCCACATGAAAGATTTAATGCTCGTTAATTTATTAATTTACTGATAAATTAATTAATTAACTTCTTTAATTCCGAGACTAGTACCATTTGACTTTTTTACTATACCGAACATAAGTCCAACTGCTGGGTTTAGTATAATAAACATAACGAGCTCATCTCGGGAGCACCGTCACTCCGGACGCACCGGTACATAGTTTCCTTTCGACAAACAGGAGCACACCAAGTAACTAAACACGCACACCCAACCCACCAAGACTATTGGCCACAAATGACTTAATCCATTGGCATATCAAAGTACACTATGTCTAATCCTCATGCCCGCTCAAATCTAGGGATTAAGAGATAGAATACTAAGAACGAATTGTCTATTAAATCGGTATAAGACAAATTGTTCTAAATGGTCAAGTTCAATATGCCCGGGCATATCTATATGATTCAATTATTTTAGACAAACCAATTATCTGAATCACATAATAACCTAAACCGACAGTGTGTCCAAAACTGTCTCGGTTACGAATCTCATTTATATATTATTACTTTTAACCAATGATGAGATCTACTGTGTCACACCAGACACCGTATCATCTAACTACATAATATAAATGGACTAAACATGCACAACATATAAACCAAAACATTAAATCGATATATTAACTGGGAAAAAGTATAATACAAGCATAGCTTATGTATTCAAACTTAACAATCTCCCACTAATACTTAAGTTGTGCTTTAAGTATATAACTACATTCAATCCTTTACAATCTACAATACATCTAGAAAAACTATCATGCTCTCCTAAGTATCTGATCCTCATGCCCTCCACGTGAGTCTCAAAGACTCTGATGCTATCTCTGCAAGGTTATCCTCTTATGCTATCTTTTCCATGACCACGTCTTCCCTCTTGACGATATCTCGTATTAGGTGGTACTTGCGTTGTATGTGTTTACTCGCCTTGTGGGCCTGGTGGTTCCTTCGAGTTTGCTACTGCACCGTTGTTATCACAGTACACTGTGATTGATTTCTGCAAACCAGGAATCACATCTAAGTCCACTGGGAAATTCTTGAGCCACACTTCTTCTTTCGCTGCCTCTGATGCGGCAACATATTCAGCCTCCATGTTAGAGTCGACCACGCATTTCTGCTTGACACTCCATCAAACTATGGCTCTACCTCCCAAAGTAAACACATACATCGAGGTAGACTTGCTCTTGTCCCTAACGCCTTGGAAATCATAATATGTGTAACCTCGGGGTACTGGCTCAGGCACCTGATAGACCAACACTTGGTCTCTCATTCTGCGTAAATACTTGAGAATGCATTTTACTGCCTCTTAATGAGCTTTCCCGAGGTTACTCTGATATCTACTTACAATGCCAATGGCATAACAAATATCAGGCCTAGTTCACAACATGGCATACATGAGACTTCCAACTGCCAAAGCATAAGGAACTGTCTTCATGGCCTCTATCTCCTCAACAATTTTTAGAGACTGTTTTTTAGACAGATGCACTCAGTGTCTAAAAGGTAGAAAACCTTTCTTGGAGTTCTACATGTTAAATCAGGCCAAAATCGTATCTATGTATGAAGCTTGAGAGAGCGTTAACGAACATTTCCTACGATCTCGAATTATCTAGATCCCAAGGATATGTCTCGCTTCTCCTAAGTCCTTCAAATCAAATTGCTTAGACCGCCATGCCTTTCATCGGATAACACTTTCTTATTGTTGCCAATTAGTAAAATGTCATCTACGTAAAGCACAAGAAACACCACCACGTTTTCATCACGTCTGCGGTACACACATTGCTCATTCGGACACTGAGTAAATCTGTAAGATTGGATTACCTCATTGAATCGGATGTTCCAAGATTTGGATGCCTGCTTAAGTCCATAAATGGACATCTTAAGCCTAGAAACCTTATGCTTTTGGCCTTTTTCAACGAATCCCTCTGGTTCCTGCATGAATATGGTTTCCTCTAGACTTTCGTTAAGGAAAGCTGTCTTCACATCCATCTGCCATATCTCATAATCTAAATGAGCATCTATGTGTTGGAGTTGAATACATAAGCTATGCTTGTGTTGTACTTTTTTAAGTAATATATCGATTTATGTTTTGGTTATATCTTGTTGTACATTAATGTCCATTTGTATTATGTAAGTAGATGATGAGGTGTCTTGTGTGACACAGTAGATCTCATCATTGGTTGAAAGACATAATATATAAATGAGGTTCGTAACCGAGACAGCTTTGGACAAACTGTCAGTTTAGGTTATTATGTGATTTGGATAATTGGTTTGTCTAAACTAATTGAATCATATAGATATGCCCGGGGCGTATTGAACTTGACCTTTAAGAATGATTTGTCTTGTACTAATTTAATAGACAAATCGCTCTTGGTATTCTATCTCTTAATCCCTAGACTCAAGCGGGCATGAGGATTAGACATAGTGTACTTTGATCTGCCAAAGGGTGAGGTCAATTGTGGCCAATAGTCTCGGTAGGTTGGGTGCGCGTGTTTAGTTACTTGGTATGCTGCTGCTTGTCGAAAGGAAACCATATACCGGCGCGTCCGGGGTGATGGTGCTCCCGATATGAGCTCGTAAAGTTTATTATACTAAACCCGGCCGGTGGACTTATGTTCGGTATAGTAAAAATGTCGAGTGGATCTAGTCTCAGAATTAAAGAGGTTAATTAATTAATTTATCAGTAAATTAATATATTAACGAGCACTATATCTTTGATGTGGGGAGATTATGAATATAATTTAATTAAGTTGTTCCGGAAGCAATTCTGGTGTAGGATGGTAGTGCCAAAATTAATCCGTTACTGGTACGATTAATTTTGTAATGGGTTAATTGAATAGGTAGAAATAATTAATTGATTAATTATTCCTAAGGATTAATTGAGTAATTAACAAAGTGCAATTATTTAATTAATTAAGTCTTAAGTTTAAATTGGAATTAGAAAATCCTAGAGATTATGAAATCTAATAGGATTTGGTTTATCCTATCAGATTGGTTACCTAATTGGATTTGGAAACTAATTATTTACCTAAACCCATTAGGAAGACCAATCCTAAACCAACTTGGGGTCTCTCTTGTAACTCTATATATAGACAAGGGATTAGCTATTGAAGACATACAATTCCATAAGTTTTCAAGACAAGAAAACTAGAGAGAGAAAATCCTAGAGAGAGAAAACTTTCTCTCTCCAAGTCAGATTTTTGGGCAAAATATTGCGGCTGGTTTTTCTTCCCCTTAGCCAAATTTTTTAATCAAGATAGGATCCAAAACAGAAACGAAACGATTATACAAAAGAGATAGATGAGAAAGAAGGTGAATATGAAAAAGCGTAAGGAAGAAATCTTAAATGAAGCAGAACTTACAAAGGAATTAGAAAGTAAAGTTGAAGACTAAAGAGAGAGATTGCAAAAGAAGTTTCTTAAAACTTGAATTTTATAAAAAAGGCTTCTATTTACTCATTTTTCGATTATTTCTTTCTTGAGTAAAATGTGGAGAGATACCTGTAATGCCAAAAGCCTGACAGAAGGCCCCCAATTCTTCTTTCTAAACCATATTTTCACTGCAATTTAAAATCTTGACAGATTGATAAAGCCTCTTTTTTAAGAAAGGAAAATAATTGACCATAAGTTATATTAGTCAAATCTAAATTATCTGTTCCCATTTCTTTAAGTAAACTTGTAATTAATTTTTGAGAAAATAAGGGAGGTAAACCTGTAATAAAATTTTCTTTCCAAAAAGATTGATTACAGTCAGGGTGTCGTAGGACTTTAGTCAGAAAAGTATTCTTATACCAAAAATAATCTTTAAACAAAGGACATCTTAAATTAGTTAAAGAAATTTTTAAACTAGTTAATTCTTCTCGTGGATTACCAATAAAATGCATAGAAAGAACATAAATCAAATAACTAGCGCCATCTGATTCATATTCAACAGTTCTAACAATTTCATTATTATCAGTAGTCATTTATCTACTAATTATGGTCTGATGAGTTAAAATTTTCATTTGCTGAGCACGAGTAAACATATTATCCCACCAATTTTTTAATTATCCAGTAAAACCAGAAACTAAACATGAAGCAATTTGATGTTCAGCCATCATATGATACTTAGATTTATAGGCTAAAGTAGCAGTACCCATTTCGTGCAAAGTATTCATTATTTCATATTCAGATTTACCATCAATATTCCATTCATAAATAGCATTACCATCATATGATTTAGTAACAAATCGACTTTTTTCTTCAAATTGAATATCTGGAGGAGTCGGTTTACTATGGTAATTCATGATATTTTTATTAGACCATCTATTATCACGATATGGACGTCTATATGACCTTCGTTGAATTCTATTAAATTCTAAAAGAGGATTCTCTGAGAATTGTTGTTCTAAATCTTCTATATTATCTAATTGATTTTCTGATTCATAACTTTTATTTTCAGATGAATCTTCTCTAGGTGCATCACGATTTATTACATTAATCAGTAAACCACTAAATTGTTTTTCTATTTGATTTAATGAAGAATTTGAACTAGAAGCTCTATTAGATGAATCTAAAGCTAGATTAATTATTTGGACCAAAGAAATTTCTTTTGCCATTTCATTAGGAAAAGAAGGAATAATTAAAGGTTTAGCTACTTCATTAGGAAAATTATTAGTCTGACTATCTAATTTAACAGAGATTAAATCGACTTGTTGAGAAATAGTCTGTAAAATCTGATTAGAAAAATTATTTTATTGATAAATCTTTTTAATATCTTCATAATTAACCGGATCTTGAGTATCTTTACCCTTTCTAAATGGAGAAGCAATTATTTCACCATCTTTAGTATTAATTTTAATAGTCTGTAAAGGAGGATGAACTGAAGAGAGAATAGTATCATCATTTAATTTTCATTTTTTATATAAATTAGTCTGAATATTAAGAGTGGATACATTTTCATAATGAATTTTTTCTTTATTAAAATAATAATTGAGCAAAGTGAAAAAAGGAAAATTTATCTGTTTACTAGTGATATCATTAACCCATTCATTTTTAAGTTGAGAAATCACTTTCTCATCAAATTGCTCAAACCATTGACGTTGTTCATTATTTTCACTTGAAAAATAATTTTTATTTAAATAATCTTTGTCTATTTGAAAAGATTTGTTTATTACATTAATTTCAGAAAAACGCATTTGATAATGAGTAGGAGAACCTATAGAGGAACTAGAGTCTGGAATTATTTCTGGTAAAGGAGCTTTAAATTTAAGCTTAGGATCTGGAAGAGAATAAGAATACCTGGATGGTTCTTGACTAACCCCAGTAGAAGTACTAGGTATGTCTACAGAATATCTGGGAAGAATATCGGAATTAATTCTGCAAGAAGAAGATCTTAAAGAAGACATATTATCAAATTTAATTAGAATTTTATTTTCTGAAATTTCTTCAATATTAGCCTGAGTTCTAATAGGATTTCTCTGAGATATTATTGGACTATCTATTAATATCTCAGCAGGTATAGTTATTTCATGTCTGGGAAGTAATCTAGGTGTTTGGGTTCTAGTATTATCAGAATCAGTAATTACTAAAACAGAATCATTAATATTAGTAGGTTTTAATTTTAAAGCAGTAGGAATCATTGACTTCATTAATTTAAAGTAAACACGGTAAATTAAAACAAATTTATCAGATTCTGGATCTAATTTCTTATTATTAAGAACATGAATGTCTAACAATAAAGATTTCATTATTGTTCTATCTGTAAGACTAACACTAAAATTAGGTGCACAATTAAAACGAGTAGTACCATTACATAAATTAGTCTGTATAAAAGCAAGTATAGAATCATTATAATGAATTAAAAGATCATCGCGTAAAGCCATATTAGATAAATTTTGTTGAGAATTTAATATTATCTTTGTTTCTAATTCTAAATCTTTTACCCTTAAATTATTTTATTCTTTATTTATTTCTTTAATTTCATATTTTAATTTATTGATTTCTTCTTTAAGATTATTACTTTTACGGAATTCAAATTTATCTTCATTTTTATATTTATCAATTAAACTATTAAGACTGAATGGTTCTTTAATGTCAAATACATGATTATTTTCTTGTAATACTAAGGTTTTTAGTTTTTCTAAGTATTCTGTTTTAACCTGTTCGTCTTTAATTTCCTTTATTATGTCAAATAACATTTCTTTATTTTTATTAGTTTTAATTTTTATTTCACTATTCATCATATTAATCGTTTTCTTACATTCACAAAATTCTTCTTTATCATGAAAGCTAGAATCAGAAAAAGTATAATAAAAATCATCTTCATTTTCTGAATTTATTAAAATAGACATTAATTTATTTTTTAATTCTGTTTCTTCTGAAAATATTGTATTAATTTTATTTTCTAATTTACAATTAGGAGCTTTATGACCTAATTTTCCACATTTATAACATTTAACTGGTTTTTTATTTCTTCTAAATTTCTTTTTAGTATGATAAAATTCATTATTATTATATTTATTATTATACCTATTATACTTTTGTATAATCGTTTCGTTTCGTTTCTGTCTTGGATCCTGTCTTGATTTGGTATCAAAGCCATAAAAACAGGAGTACCAACCCCAAGTTTACTTAAAGAAATGAGAACGGATAATTTAGATTTGACTAATATATAACTTATGGTCAATTATTTGCCTTTCTTAAAAAAGAGGCTTTATCAATCTGTCAAGATTTTAAATTGCAGCGAAAATATGGTTTAGAAAGAGAAGAATTGGGGGCCTTCTGTCAGATGGTGCTCCCAAGATGAGCTCATTGTTGGGATCGGAGGCATGTTTTTCAAAATTTTTACGCAGCGGATTCATGCCAATTTCAATTTTAGTGTTTTAATCCTATGTTCAAAACAAGTAAATCATACCCTTGAAGCGTAATCGGTTGCCGCATCTGAATCCTAGATTGATGTTGGTCCAAACCTTCTGCTCTGGTTACGTTTGTCACCACCAAAATCCTTCCTAGAAGGACTCTCTACTTTCAAGCACGAAAGCCTTTGCAGATTCGGTGCTAGCCGTTTTTCGCCTACAGAGAGAATTGGGATTTTTCGTGTATCTTGCTTGTTCTGATTTTTCTCAATTGAAAATCATCATCCTCCTACCATAATATCCCTAGGATATTTATTTAAGTATAACAATTATACTTATTGTAGGCAAGAAAACTTATTCTGCATCATCGAACTTTCTTATGTGCGATCCTGTAGGCCCATTCTAAATTGGCAATGGATAATTCAATCTCATTGATTAATCCATAAGTCATTAGTGGTTTCTAGCAAGACATAATAACTACCCAATTCATAATAGAGGGTCGAATTGTGATTCAACACAACCTTTTCGAGCAAACTGCATATGATCCTCTACATTGATATCTCATTTAGCGTAAGGCATGGAACCATCATCTTTATATAGCTAAATATTTGCTTGATCTCTTATTGACACTGAATTCATCAAGCAAATGATAATGCTTATCATTCCTAAGGCATGGCCATGCACTTTTCAATTCACTATCAAGTGGCCAAGATATCATCTCTCACTTAAGAGAGATTTGTAGTCCCATCACTTCACCTACATATCTTAGCGTGACTCATAGTGTACCCAATCATACCTACTTGGCAACCTGTTACGGTCCTGTTAGGCGTATGTCAAAGCACACTATAATTCACCTAAGACTATGTAGTGATTTCTGGTCTAAGGATCCTCGTACGAGTACTACTCAAAAGAATCACTCATGATCTAAAAGTCCATGGAGTGTTTCTTTTGGCGGATCGATTTCATGAAATTAAATATGCACAAGAATATAATTATCATGAAATTAACTCATTTGATAAATTATCAAACAGATGACAAATGTCTAAATTAGCCCTCAAAAGGGCATACACCAACAATCTCCCAATTGCCCTTTGAAGGGCTACGTCCTAAACATTTTAAGACCAAGCTTCTATTACATGTTTCTCAAACTTTGACTATGGTAGAGCTTTGTGAGAGAATCTGCTACATTGTCGTCTGATCCTATTTTGCACACTTTCACATCTCCTCGATCGATGATCTCTCGGATGAGGTGAAACCTTCTGAGTATGTGTTTGGTTTTCTGGTGTGACCGAGGCTCCTTAGCTTGTGCGATGGCCCCGTTGTTATCACAAAATAGTTCTATCGGATCTTGGATACTCGGTATCTGTCCGATGTCTGATACGAACTTTCTCAACCAAACAGCTTCCTTTGCAGCATCTGATGCAGCAATGTACTCAGATTCTGTTGTAGAGTCAGCTGTGATATCTTGCTTCGAGCTTTTCCAACTCACTGCACCACCATTCAGGCTAAACACATAACCTGACTGTGACTTCATGTCATCTTGATCTGTTTGGAAAGCAGCATCGGCGTAACCTTGTACGATGAGCTATTCTTGTCCTCCATACACTAGCATCAATCCTTTAGTTCTTCTTAAGTACTTTAGGATTGCTTTGATTGCAGTCCAATGAGCAATTCCTGGATCTTGTTGGTATTGGCTAGTCATGCTTAGTGCATGTGCGACATCCAGATGGGTGCACAACATGGCATACATGATAAATCCTATAGCCGAGGCATATGGGACTCTACTCATTATTTCTCTCTCCTCTCTTGTTGAAGGACCTTGGTTCTTCTTCAAGAGAAGGCCATGTCTGAATGGTACCATACCATTCTTAGAGTTAGATATATTGAATCTCTTCAATATTTTGTCTACGCACCCTTCATGACTTAGTCCTTGAAGCCTCTTAGATCTATCTCTATAGATTTTGATACATAATATCATTTCTGCTTCTCCTAAGTCTTTCATAGAAAATACACTCCCCAACTATTGTTTTATGTCTTTTATCATAGGAATGTCATTTCCTATAAGTAGGATGTCGTCCACATATAGGACGAGAAAAACATTCTTGCTCTCACTAACCTTCTTGTAAACACAAGGCTCATCTCCGTTCTTTATGAAGCCGTAACCTTTTACTGCCTCGTCAAATCGAAGATTCCAACTTTGAGATGCTTGCTTTAGTCCGTAGATGGACCTCTGAAGCTTGCATACATGATTTGGATGCTCTTGATCGATGTATCCCTCGGGTTGTTTCATGTAAACATCCTGGATTATGTTTCCATTCAGGAAAGCCGTCTTAACATCCATCTGCCATATCTCATAGTCATAATATGGAGCTATGGCGAGCATAGTCCGAATGGACTTGAGCATCACGACAGGGGAGAAGGTTTCATCATAGTCTATACCATTAGTCTGTCTGAAACCTTTAGCCACTAGTCGTGTCTTGAAGATCCCGCCAGGTTTTAATTTGAAAATCCTCTTGCGATCGACAACCTTTGCCTGAACAGGAGGATCAATCAAAGTCCAGACTTTATTGTCCCTCATGGATTGTATTTCAGATTCCATGGCTTGTAGCCATTTATCTGAATCCGGACTTTCTAAAACCTGTTTGTTGTTCGCAGGCTCATTAGAGTCCACCAAGATAAAATCTTGATCGTCAGTCACAAGAAATCCATATCTCTCGGGTTCATGACGAGATCTACTAGACCTTTTAGGTTCTTGTGTTGTTGACTCAGGTTGCTCATCTTCATGAGTTTCCATGTCAACTTTCATCTGAGTTTCTGTAGATCGTTCTACATTCTCTTGTGGTTCTTGAACTTCTCCAAGTTCTATTCTACTCCCACTATCTTTCTTGTGTAGAAATTCTTTCTCTAAGAAAGTAGCTCCTCGAGCAACGAACACTTTGTTCTCAGTTGGATTGTAGAATTGATATCCTTTTGTTTCCTTAGGATATCCCAAAAATAGGAATTTGTCAGTTTTAGGTTCAAGCTTATTACTTTGTAAACATTTTACATGAGCTTGACAACCCCAAACTTGTAGATAGGACATATAGGGCAACTAAAACCATAATAGTCGGGGAATTTATTTTTCGTATTTATTTTCCGTATTTATTGTTTTAATTTTTATGCTTTATTTTATGTTGTATTTTAGATGCATGATTTTCAAGCATGTTGGTTTTATGGTTGCATATAACTTAGGGTTAGTTAATTGCATGTTAAAACCGAAAAAACTCTCAATTTGGAAATCTTAGCGGGAGCAGGTTAGTTAATTACAGTCCATTACGAGTTCATATGCGATGTGGGTGGGCTTGCGCGTTGGCATTAGGGCCTTCCTCCATTTAGATGAGTCCAGCCCCGAGATCGCTAGATTATGAATTTCTGAGTTAGATGACTAGAGCGAGTTTAACTAGGAGAAATGCAACACCCTCTCCATCTGAGGTGCACTATCTTGAGGTAACAAATTCAGAAGTCACGTAATGGCATACACTTAGTGTACGATCTGCAATATTTCTCCCAAGAGGTTATGCTGCTTATTTGTACGGCTGAAAGCACTGACTATTAGCTACATTGATCAATAGATCGTTTGATCAGATGGTGTAGTTAATGAACTTGGTTCTTCTCAAACGAATGTGGGTTAGCGTAAACTTCCACACTGCGTGGTTTGCGAGAATCCCGGTGGATGAGATGTTGGTGGATTATAATTATTGTTTTTTAGGGAAGTCAATAATTAATAGAATTTCATGTTTTCGAAATTCTAGGTTAATAACTGAAATATTGTCTGTTTGTTAATTTTACAGTTTTATCGATATGGCATTCAACCCCTTAGCTGTTATTTTGAAAGACAAAAAATTAACTGGAACTAATTATGTCGATTGGATTCGGAACTTGGACATTGTCCTGATGGCTGAGCAGTATAAGTTTGTGCTCACCGAAGTATGTCCAGATGTGCCTTATGATAACTCTACTCAAGAGGATAGAGATGCCTATGCTCGGTGGAGAAAAACGAATGAGATGGCGTGGTGCTATATTTTGGCCTCTGTGTCAAATGTGCTGCAACATCAGCTTCATCCCATGGTCTCTGCCTTCAACATGATGGCTCACCTGAGAGAGATGTTCGTGCATCAAGGCAGGACTGCTAGGCAAGCAACCATGAGGAAATTAATGAACTCAAAGATGGTTGAAGGCGAATCGGTGAGAGATCATGTGCTACACATGATCAGTAACATCAATGAGATGGAGGTGTTGGGAGGAGAAATCAACCCAGAAAGTCAGATAGATATTATCCTCCAGAGTCTACCCTCTAGTTTTGAGCAGTTTCGGGTTAATTATAGCATGAACCAAAGAGACTATACTCTACCCGAGCTCTTAACTGATTTGGTGATGGCCGAAGGCATCTTCCACAAGAAGAAGCAAGCCTTGGTGGCAGTAAAGGCTTCAGGTTCTTCTACTGTGCTTGAAGGCAAGAAGAATAAGAAGAAAAAGAATGCCGGGAAACTTACTGCAAAGCCTGAGACCACAAAGAGGAGCAAGCCCAAAGGCAAGTGCTTCAAGTGCGGTAAAACGGGACACTGGAAAGCGGATTATCCAAAGCTTAAAGGTACGATAGTTTCTGCCCTAATTATTGAGACATGTTTAGCGGTAATTCCCACAGATACTTGGTGTGTGGATTCAGGCGCCACTGATCATGTTTGTAATTCCTTGCAGAGGTTCCAAGTAACCCGGAAGCTTAGAGAGGGCGAACTAGACATCTACATGGGTGACACTACAAGAGTGTCAGTAGAAGCAGTGGGAGTTGTCAATTTAAATTTCAAAAATTGTAGATTAGAGTTAGTTAATTGTCTTTATGTACCGAGTTTTAGAAAGAACCTTATTTCGGTTTCTAAACTCTTAAAGAATGGTTATAAGTTTGTTTTTTCTGATGAGTCTGTATTTATTAGAAGAAATGAGAAACTTATTTGTTCTGGTTCATTGGTTGACAATTTATTTGTGGTTAATTCTAATTCCCCTTTTGCGCAAAACACATAAACAGATAGCTCTTTATCTAACATTAATAAGAGGAAGAAACCTTCTGAAATGAATCAAACTTATCTTTGGCATCTCAGGCTAGGTCATATAAACCTTAGTAGGATTCAAACGTTGGTCAACGATGGACCTTTAGGTTCATTAGAGATTGACAGTTATGCAACCTGCGAATCTTGCTTGGAATGTAAGATGACCAAGAGACCTTTTAAGGCAAAATGTTATAGAGCTAAGGATGTATTAGAGTTGATTCATTCTGACTTGTGTGGACCAATGACGATCCAAGCACGAGGTGGGTTTGAGTATTTCGTAACGTTCATGGATGACTACTCAAGGTACAGGTACATTTACCTAATACGTCACAAGTCTGAATGTTTTGGCAAGTTCAAAGAGTTTCGGGCAGATGTGGAGAAGCATCATGGTAAGAGTATCAAGACACTGCGTTCAGATCATGATGGGGAGTATATGTCCCATGAATTTTGAGAATACCTCAGAGAGGTCAGAATTCAGTCTCAGATGTCTGCACCTCGCACGCCACAGCAGAATGGTGTAGCAGAAATGAGGAATCGGACTCTCATGGAAATGGTTAGGTCTATGATGAGCTATAGTGATTTGCCAAGTTTATTCTGGGGATATGCCTTAGAAACGATGATGTATATTCTTAATCTTGTACCATTTAAAATTGTGCCTTCAACCCCATTGGAGTTGTGGAATGGGTGCAAGCCCAGTCTAAGACATCTCAGAATTTGGGGTTGCCCAGCACATGTGCTTAAGTCAGATATGACTAAGTTAGATGCGAAAACATAATTAATGCTGTTTGTAGGATATCCTAGGGGAACGAAAGGTGGTATGTTTTATAGTCCTAAAGATCAGAAGGTGGTGGTTAGTACCAACGCTAGATTTTTGGAAGAGGACTATGTCTTAGACCACAAGCCTAAGAGTAAGATAGTACTGGAATAGCTTAGATGACAAACTACTAATCCTGATTCACCTGCACAAGTAGATATACCACACACTGCACATAAGGTCACAGATGATGCGCCTACACAGGTGGTGCCTCGTCGTAGTGAGAGGGTTGTGAGACAACCAGATAGGTTCATTGGCGTGGGAGAGGCCTCAGACCTTGTCCCAGGTGCGCCTGAACCTGACCCGTTAACTACAATGAGGCTCTCCGAGATGAAGATGCAGAGTCTTGGCGTAGGATAATGATATCCGAGATGGGGTCAATGGACCACAATCAAGTCTGGGAGCTGGTGGACCTGCCTGATGGGTTTAAGACCATTGGATGTAAGTGGGTCTACAAACGTAAGAGAGGACCTGACGGGAAGGTGGAAACATTTAAAGCTAGGCTGGTGGCGAAGGGGTATACTCAGAAAGAGGGAATCGATTATGAGGAAACCTTCTCCCCGGTAGCCATGCTTAAGTCGATCCGGATTCTCTTGGCCATAGCTGCTCATTTAGACTATGAGATTTGGCAGATGGATGTCAAGACAGCTTTCCTAAATGAAAGTCTTGAGAAAACCATCTTTATGCAGAAACCAGCGAGATTCATTGAAAAAGACCAAGAGCGTAAGGTTTGCAGGCTTAAGAGGTCCATTTACGGACTTAAGCAGGCATCCAGATCTTGGAACATCCTGTTTGATGAGGTAATCCAGTCCTTCGGATTTACTCAGTGTCCGATTGAGCAATGTGTGTATCACAGACGTGATGGAAACTCAGTGGTGTTTCTTGTGCTTTACGTAGATGACATTCTATTGATTGGCAACAACAAGAAAGTGTTATCAGACGTAAAGGCATGGCTGTCCAAGCAGTTTGATATAAAGGACTTAGGGGAAGCGGGACATATCCTTGGGATCAAGATAATTCGAGATCGTAGGAAATGTTCATTAACGTTCTCTCAAGCTTCGTAAATAGATATGATTTTGGCCCGTTTTAACATGCAGAACTCCAAGAAAGGTTTTCTACCTTTCAGACATGGAATGTATCTATCTAAGGAACAGTCCCCTAAGACTGTTGAGGAGATAGAGGCCACGAAGACAGTTTCTTATGCTTCGGTAGTAGAAAGTCTCATGTATGCCATGTTGTGTACGAGGCCTGATATCTGTTATACCGTTGGCATGGTAAGCAGATATCAGAGTAACCCCGGGAAAGCTCATTGGGAGGCAGTAAAATGCATTCTCAATTATTTGTGCAGAACGAAGGACCAATTTCTGGTCTATCAGGCGCCTGAGCTGGTACTCCAAGGTTACACAAATTCAGATTTCCAAGGCGACAGGGACAAGAGCAAATCTACCTCAGGGTATGTGTTTACTCTAGGAGGTGAAGCCATAGTTTGGTGGAGTGTCAAGCATAAATGCATGACGGAGTCTACTATAGAGGATGAGTACGTTGCCGCATCAGAGGCAACGAAAGAAGCAGTATGGCTCAAGAACTTCCTAGTGGACTTAGATGTGATTCCTGGTTTGCAGAAGTCAATCACAGTTTATTGTGATAACAACGGTTCAATAGCAAACTCGAAGGAACCACGAGCCCACAAGGCGAGTAAACATATACAGCCCAATTACCACCTGATACGAGACATCGTAAAGAGGGAAGATGTGGTCGTGGCTAATATAGCATTAGAAGATAACCTTTCACAAAGACATTGACTTCAAAAGTTTTTGAGAGTCATGTGGAGGGCATGGGAATCAGATACTTAGGAGAGCCATGACAGTTTTTCTAGATATATAGCAGCAGAATGTATAGGAGTTGTATGTAGATGTATACTTAAAGCACAGCTTAAGTATTAGTGGGAGATTGTTGGAGTTGAATACATAAGCTATGTTTGTGTTGTACTTTTTCCTAGTAATATATCGATTTATGTTTTGGTTATTTCTTGTTGTGCATTAATTGTCTATTTGTATTGTAAGTAGATGATGAGGTGTCTTGTGTGACACAGTAGATCTCATCATTGGTTGAAAGACATAATATATAAATGAGGTTCGTAACCGAGACAGCTTTGGACAAACTGTCGGTTTAGGTTATTATGTGATTCAGATAATTGGTTTGTCTAAACTAATTGAATCATATAGATATACCCGGGCATATTGAACTTGACCTTTAAGAATGATTTATCTTGTACTGATTCAATAGACAAATCATTCTTGGTATTCTATCTCTTAATCCCTAGACTCGAGCGGGCATGAGGATTAGACATAGTGTACTTTGATCTGCCAAAGGGTGAGGTCAATTGTGGCCAATAGTCTCGGTAGGTTGGGTGCGCGTGTTTAGTTACTTGGTGTGCTGCTACTTGTCGAAAGGAAATTATGTACCGGTGCGTCCGTGGTGATAGTGCTCCTGAGATGAGCTCGTAAAGTTTATTATACTAAACCCAACCGGTGGACTTATGTCCGATATAGTAAAAAGGTCGAGTGGTACTAATCTCAGAATTAAAGAGGTTAATTAATTAATTTATCAGTAAATTAATATATTAACGAGCACTATATCTTTGATGTGGGGAGATTATGAATATAATTTAATTAAGTTGTTCCGGAAGCAATTCTGGTGTAGGATGGTAGTGCCAAAATTAATCCTTTAGTGGTACGATTAATTTTGTAATGGGTTAATTGAATAGGTAGAATTAATTAATTGATTAATTATTCCTAAGGGTTAATTGAGTAATTAACAAAGTAGAATTATTTAATTAATTAATTAAGTCTTAAGTTTCAATTGGAATTAGGAAATCCTAGAGATTAGGAAATCTAGTATGATTTGGTTTATCCTATCAGATTGGTTACCTAATTGGATTTGAAAACTAATTAATTGCCTAAACCCATTAGGACGACCAATCCTAAAACAACTTGGGGTCTCTCTTGTAACTCTATATATAGACAAGGGATTAGCTATTCAAGACATACAATTCCATAAGTTTTCAAGACAAGAAAACTAGAGAGAGAAAATCCTATAGAGAGAAAACTTTCTCTCTCCAAGTCGGATTTTTGGGCAAATATTGCGGCTGGTTTTTCTTCCCCTTGGCCGAATTTTTTGGCTAGTTTTATACCAGCTGCGTGCAGCTTTCTCTCTCTTCGGGCGGTGCGTTTACAGTACGTGCCAGGTGCAGCGGTGCTAGAATTTTCTAGCAGGCGGATTGTGGTGATTAGCGGATCAATTGACTTCTAGTTCTTTGCCCACACAACGTGAAGTCAAAGTCTTGAGGCATACAAGAGAATCACCTGAGTGCACGCTTCAAAGGTTCTTTTCTAAGATTCTGCTTTTAATTAGAAATTTTTGTTGCATTGTAAATCGAATAAGTGCGAACCCAGATCCTATGTGGCAATCTTTCACTATGGCCAAGAGAATCCGGATCGACTTAAGCATGGCCACCGGGGAGAAGGTTTTCTCATAATCGATTCTCTCTTACTGAGTATACCCCTTCGCCACAAGCCTAGCTGTAAAGGTTTCAACCTTTCCGTCACGTCCTCTATTGCGTTTGTAGACCCACTTACATCCGATGGGTTTAAATCCATCAGGCAGGTGCACAAGCTTCCAGACTTGATTGTGGTCCATCAACCCCATCTCGAATATCATTGCCTTTCGCCAAGATTCTGCATCTTTATCTCAGAGAGCCTCATTGTACTTCACTAGGTCAGGCTCAGGCGCCTGGGACTAGGTTTGAAGCTTCTCCCATGCCAATGAACCTGTCAGATTGTCTTACAACCCTCATACTATGACGAGGTACCACCTGTGTAGGCGCATCATCTGTGATATGTGGTGTATCTACTTGTGCTGTGTATCAGGATTATCAGATTGTTTCCTAAGCTCTTTTAGTACAATCTTGCTCTTGGGCTTGTGATCTAGAATATAGTCTTCCTCTAAAAATCTGGTGTTAGTGCTAACTATCACCTTCTGTTCTTTAGGACTATAGAACAGACCACCTTTCGTTCCCCTATGATATCCTACAAACAGCATTACTTCCGTTCTTGCATCTAATTTAGCTGCATCTGCCTTAAGTGTTAGTTTTGATTACAGAAAAGCTATGGATTGTATCAAAAACTAATATTCACAGATGACATATCATTTTGTTTCAGAATTAAATTGTTCCATTATATCATAGAACTAGATAACGGAGTGTGTGAAAGACACAGTAGATACCGTTATTGGTTAAAGTATTGATATATAAAAAGTATGCTAGTAACTGAGATAGTCTGAACATACGATGTATAGGTTATCCTGTGATTTGGAAATTAGTTTATCTAGACTAATTTAAATCACACGGATATGCCTGGGGCATATTGAGCACGACCAGTTTGGATAGAATTGACTTATACAGATCGGCGTAGTCAATTCAGTCCTAGTATTCAGTCTCTTAATCCTGAGATTGGGACTGGCATGAGAGTTAGATATCGTATGCTTTGATGTGCTAAAGAGTGCGGTCAATTGAGGCCTATACCTCGGTAGGTTAGGTATGCGGTGTTTAGCTTCTTACGTGTCATTGCTAGTCGGAGGAATCCATGTACCGGTTCGCCAGGTTAATGGTGCTCCGAAGATGAGCTCGTTGTTGGGATCAGAGGCATGTTTTTCAAAATTTTTACACAGCGGATTCATACCTATGTTCAAAACAAGTAAATCATACCCTTGAAGCGTAATCGGTTGTCGCGTATGGATCCTAGATTGATGTTGATCCAAACCTTCTGCTCCGGTTACGTTTGTCACCACCAAAATCATTCCTAGAAGGACTCTCTACTTTCAAGCACGAAAAACTTTGCAGATTCGGTGCTAGCCATTTTTCGTCTACAGAGAGAATTGGGATTTTTCGTGTATCTTGCTTGTTCTGATTTTTCTCAATTGAAAATCATCATCCTCCTACAATAATATCCCTAGGATATTTGTAGAGTTGAAATTTCCAAAAAATAAGTATTGTAATCAATCAATTATTACTTAACTGATTTAATCATATTCCAAATCAGTATTATTACCAAATATTATTTTGCTGATTCCAAATCAGTATCAACCTATGACCCATGGATCAGGCTGATGGATCAAGAACCTCAATTGCAATTAGGTCGCTTGATTTATCAGCCCATCCCAATTATTCCCAGGTAATTAATTAACTCTTAATTAATACCATAGAACTTTTCAATAATATTTAATTAAACCATTTATTTAAATCTTATTTATTTAAGTATAACAATTATACTTATTGTAGGCAAGAATACTTATTCTGCATCATCGAACTTTCTTATGTGCGATCCTGTAGGCCCATTCTAAATTGGCAATGGATAATTCAATCTCATTGATTAATCCATAAGTCATTAGTGGTCTCTAGCAAGACATAATAACTACCCAATTCATAATGAAGGGTCGAATGGTGATTCAACACAACCTTTCCGAGCAAACTGCGTACGATCTTCTACATTGATATCTCGTTTAGCATAAGGCATGGAACCATCATCCTTATATAGCTAAATGTTTACTTGATCTCTTATTGACACTGAATTCATCAAGCAAATGATAACGCTTATCATTCCTAAGGCATGGCCATGCACTTTTCAGTTCACTATCAAGTGGCCAAGATATCATCTCTCACTTAAGAGAGATTTGTAGTCCCATCACTTCACCTACATATCTTAGCGTGACTCATAGTGTACCCAATCATACCTACTTGGCAACTTGTTACGGTCCCGTTAGGCGTATGTCAAAGCACACTATAATTCACCTAAGACTATGTAGTGATTTCTGGTCTAAGGATCCTCGTACGAGTACTACTCAAAAGAATCACTCATGATCTAAAAGTCCATGGAGTGTTTCTTTTGGCGGATCGATTTCATGAAATTAAATATGCACAAGAATATAATTATCATGAAATTAACTCATTTGATAAATTATCAAACAGATGACAAATGTCTAAATTAGCCCTCAAAAGGGCATACACCAACAATCTCCCAAATGCCCTTTGAAGGGCTATGTCCTAAACATTTTAAGACCAAGCTTCTATTACATGTTTCTCAAACTTTGACTATGGTAGAGCTTTTGTGAGAGAATCTGCTACATTGTCGTCTGATCCTATTTTGCACACTTTCACATCTCCTCGATCGATGCTCTCTCGGATGAGGTGAAACCTTCTGAGTATGTGTTTGGTTTTCTGGTGTGACCGAGGCTCCTTAGCTTGTGCGATGGCCCCGTTGTTATCACAGAATAGTTCTATCGGATCTTGGATACTCGGTATCACTTCGATGTCTGATACGAACTTTCTCAACCAAACAGCTTCCTTTGCAGCATCTGATGCAGCAATGTACTCAGATTCTGTTGTAGAGTCAGCTGTGGTATCTTGCTTCGAGCTTTTCCAACTCACTACACAGCCATTCAGGCCAAACACATAACCTGACTGTGACTTCATGTCATCTTGATCTATTTGGAAAGTAGCATTGGCGTAACCTTACACGATGAGCTATTTTTGTCCTCCATACACTAGCATCAATCCTTTAGTTCTTCTTAAGTACTTTAGGATTGCTTTGATTGCAGTCCAATGAGTAATTCCTGGATCTTGTTGGTATCTGCTAGTTATGCTTAGTGCATGTGCGACATTTGGATGGATGCACAACATGGCATACATGATAGATCCTATAGCCGAGGCATATGGGATTCTACTCATTATTTCCCTCTCCTCTCTTATTAAAGGACCTTGGTTCTTATTTAAGAGAAGGCCATGTCTGAACGGTACCATACCATTTTTAGAGTTAGGCATATTGAATCTCTTCAATATTTTGTCTATGTACCCTTCTTGACTTAGTCCTAGAAGCCTCTTATATCTATCTCTATAGATTTTGATACCTAGTATCATTTCGGCGTCTCCTAAGTCTTTCGTAGAAAATACACTCCCCATCCATTGTTTGATGTCTTTCATCATGGGAATGTCATTTCCTATAAGTAGGATGTCGTCCACATATAGGACGAGAAAAACATTCTTACTCCCACTAACCTTCTTGTAAACACAAGGCTCATCTCCATTCTTTATGAAGCCGTAACCTTTTATTGCCTCATCAAATCGAAGATTCCAACTTTGAGATGCTTGCTTTAGTCCGTAGATGGACCTCTGAAGCATGCATACACGATTTGGATGCTCTTGATCGATGCATCCCTTAGGTTGTTTCATGTAAACATCCTGGATTATGTTTCCATTCAGGAAAGCCGTCTTAACATCCACCTGCCATATCTCATAGTCATAATATGGAGCTATGGCGAGCATAGTCTGAATGGGCTTGAGCATCACGACAGGGGAGAAGGTTTCATCATAGTCTATACCATGAGTTGTCTGAAACCTTTAGCCAGTCGTGTCTTGAAGATCCCGCCAGGTTTTGATTTGAAAATCCACTTGCAATCGACAACCTTTGGCTGAACAGGAGGATCAATCAAAGTCCACACTTTATTGCCCCTCATGGAATGCATTTCAGATTCCATGGCTTGTAGCCATTTATCTGAATCCGGACTTTCTAAAACCTGTTTGTTGTTCGCGGGCTCATTAGAGTCCACCAAGATAAAATCTTGATCGTTAGTCACGAGAAATCCATATCTCTTGGGTTCATGACGAGATCTACTAGACCTTCTAGGTTATTGTGTTGTTGACTCAGGTTGCTCATCTTCATGAGTTTCCATGTCAACTTCCATCTGAGTTTCTGTAGATCATTCTACATTCTCTTGTGGTTCTTGAACTTCTCCGAGTTCTATTCTACTCCCACTGTCTTTCTTGTGCAGAAATTCTTTCTCTAAGAAAATAGCTCCTCGAGCAACGAACACTTTGTTCTCAGTTGGATTGTAGAATTGATATCCTTTAGTTTCCTTAGGATATCCCAAAAATAGGAATTTGTCAGTTTTAGGTTCAAGCTTATTACTTTGTAAACGTTTTACATGAGCTTGACAACCCCAAATTTGTAGATAGGACATATAGGGCTTCCGACCCATCCATATCTCATATGAGTCTTATATACTGCCTTAGATGGAATACAGTTTAATAAGTAGGCAGCAGAAAGGAGAGCATAACCCCAAAAGGACATAGGGAGAGTCGCTTGGCCCATCATTGATCGAACCATATCTAATAAGGTCCAATTCCTTCTTTCAGATACACCATTCCATTGAGGTGTTCCCGGTGGAGTCAACTGTGAAACAATTCCACACTGTTTTAGATAGCCATTGAACTCATCACTTAGGTATTCACCTCCTCGATCGGAGCGAATAACCTTAATCCTTCTATCCAACTGATTTTCTACTTCGTTTTTAAACTCTTTGAACCTTTCAAAAGTTTCACTTTTATACCTCATTAAGTAGACATAACCATATCTACTATAGTCATCAGTAAAAGTCACGAAGTATTCAAATCCACCTCTGACTTGTGTGCTCATTGGTCCACATACATCCGTATGTATTAAAGCCAATAGCTCACTTGTTCTTTCACCTTGCTTGTTGAAAGGACTTTTTGTCATTTTGCCTTGCAAGCAGGGTTTACAGGTATTATATGATTCAAAATCAAACAACCCCAGCACTCCATCCTTGTGAAGCTTTTGAACTCGCTTTTCATTTGCATGACCTAATCGACAATGCTAAAGGTATGTTGGACTTAAATCATTTTTAGTTGATTTAACTTTCTTTTCTATGTTATAGACTGGTTTTTCTTGGGTCAAATCTAAGACATACAGACCGTTACACATATTTGCAACTCTGTATAAAATATTATTTCGATATAAAGATAACGAATTATTCTCAAAAATAAATCGAAAACCTTTATTATCTAAACTAGAAAATGAAATAATATTTCTGCTCAAAGCAGGTACATAATAACAATTTTCAAGTTCGATATTTAAACCAGAAGGTAAAGACAAAGTATAATCTCTAACTTCAACAGCAGCAACTCTTGCCCCGTTGCCCACTCAGAGATCTACTTCACCTTTCTTTGTCATCCTTCTATTTCTGAGTCCCTGCACATTAGTACAAATGTGAGCCCCACAACCAGTATCTAATACCCATGAGGTGGACATAGAAAGATTAATTTCTATAACAAAGATACCTGAAGCTGAAGGATTGCTTTCGAGAAACTTTTTGCAGTCTCTATTCCAATGACCCTTCTGTTTGCATAAGAGACATGTATCATCCTTTTTGGATATTGTCTTAGCAGGAGAAGCTTGTGGTTGGGAAGCAGTCTTACTGCGAGCTTTCTTGTTCTGCCCAACTGTGGCCTTGCCTTTAAACTTCCTCTTCCCTTTACTTTTCTCTACTACCAACACTGGCGTTACCTTCTTAAGGGTCTGCTCAGTGTTCTTTAACATGCCATGGAGCTCAGGAATGCTCCTATCCATGTTGTGCATATTGTAGTTCACCACAAAATCATTGTATTCATCAGGCAATAATGTCACGATGATATCAATGGCCAATTCCCTAGGAAGGGTTGCATTCAATCGCTCTAGGGTATCGATGTACCCTTTTATCTTGATTAAATGCATGCTAACTGACGAACCCTTCGACATCTTGCACGAAATTAAAGCTTTTATCGTAACGAACCTTTTGTTACGGGCTTGTTCACGGAACATCTCCATCAATGACTCGTAAATCTGGAAGGCTTTCGAATTCATAAACTGCTTTTCAAGCTCACCCGTCATAGACGCAAGCATCAAGCAAGTCACATCATCGGAGTCGCTTTTCAGCTTATCCCAGGCTCATTGAACAGTTGCCGAAGCATTTTGTGGTGGTTCAGGTAAAACGGTTTCTAAGACATGTAGCTTCTTTTCTTGCTTGAGAACTATTCTCAAGTTTCTTTCCCAATCTAAGAAGTTTGGTCCAACCAATTTATCCTTATCCAATATACTTCTTAGAGTAAAGTTTGAGATGACATTAGTGCTAGATGATGCCATTTCTACAAATAATAAATGCAAAATATTAGAATGAGTTTTAAAATCATTTTCCACAATAGCCAAAATTGAAATCCCAGACAATTTTTGTGTTGGTGCCAGATTGTGGGCCGAAAATCCACAAAGAGTTAACCCCAGTCTTGCTTTGGCAAGTATCGTAGGGATCGGGCTCTTTTGGCAGGCAACGTTCAAATTACATTCCATGTAATCTAACGCTTTCCAATTGCATACCATGCAACTTTTCGGTGATAGGATGAAAATTCCAAATGTTTGACACCATCTTATCTTTGCAAAATTAATCCCTAGTCAACTTATCGGGTCAAGCTAGGATTAATTTTCCTAAGTCAAAGCATCCCTCGAGGCATCACATCAATAAATACCCAAACAGTTTTTCCACATAGTGGTAGTGAGTAAAGTTGGGCACCTATTATGTGACAACCCGCTGCACGAAG
This sequence comes from Knoxia roxburghii, assembly GCA_030378225.1. Taxonomy (NCBI): domain Eukaryota; kingdom Viridiplantae; phylum Streptophyta; class Magnoliopsida; order Gentianales; family Rubiaceae; genus Knoxia; species Knoxia roxburghii. The sequence continues at coordinate 32,341,761 of CM059415.1, read as the reverse complement.
AAAACCTGAGGCCCTTAGGCTCTCCAAGTCCACAGACGTTCGATGCTCTGGCGAGCCCCCAAGTATGGAAGCAAAATCAACTCGGGTTTTTGGGATTTTAGTTTGATCGGCTTAACATGCATTTTTCGTTTTAATATTCATTTGGTATATCAAATAAATAAAATGAATAAAAGCAATGAATTGGGCTCTAGTCTATTACAGAACCTTTTAAAAATTCTTCATATTTGGGCCTTCATTGTTGGGCTTCCGTTCCTGGGCTCCACCATGGAGTCCTCTTGGAAACTCCTCTTGGGCCTAACTATTACATAAAATTTTAATAGGCACGCAGGCCCAAATTCAAATTGCTCGCAGGCCCCAACTTTTAAAACATTAATAAGCCCAATTCATGCTTTAAAACACATAGATGCATATGCTCATACAAGCCCATTTTAATTAAGCCAATTAATATAAAAGATTGTATAATTGAATATTTCCAAAATATTCTATACTATTAAAATTGATCGTGTCATAATTAATTTTAATCAATCTTTCCTTTTTCTTGTTCAATCATTTATGAAAAATGATGCATGAACATACCAAATATGTATGCAAATATTTAAACTATTTAAATAAATCATACCATATTTGAAAGCATAAATAAACGAATAAAATTAATTATTCTATTTATTATCTAATTATCCTAATCTTATTAAGATAATTGATTTATGATATTTTCAAAATCTTGTAATCCAATTTTAACATTTTAAAACTAAAATCTGATAAGATTTTATTTAATTCCAAAATTAAAATTTTAAAATCTTACCAAAATTCAGAAAACAATTTTTTTTTAAATTATGGGGTAGTTTGTTAATTTAAATAAAATTCTGGGCTAGGGTTTTGAGGAGGACTCAATGTCCAGGGGTCATTCTGCAATTTAAAATCTTTTAAAACTGATGGCACTTTTAGGGTTTGAGTTTGTGACGGGGGCATTTTGGTAATTTTAGCCCCTAGGGCTTCAACCACCCGCAGCCAGCCTCCGGTCGTCTTCCCCGGTAAAAAGCTCTCGATTCTGACAAGATTCAATGAACGAAGTTCATCTTTTCGGCCTCGTTTTCCCAACGAAAGATTTAAAACCCAGAAAATAAATCAAACAACCATTCTTTGCTCCTTGCTGTCGGGAAACGTTTTCCAACGAAGCAAACAATAACCAAATATCGAAAGCCAATTTCAAACCCGAAGAAGAAAGCGGTGGCCTGTTTTCGGCGAAAATTGTTTTCCCGGTGAGATTTCAAATCCAATTTCAAATCAATTCAGCCCAGATTTCAAATCCAATTTCGAAACAAAAACCCAGAAATTTGTTTCAACACCCAGATTTCCGGCGAGCAAATAAAACCGATTCTGCCCAAGAAAACTTTTCTTTTCTTTTTACAAATCAGTCTGTTCTTTCGGTAACTAGGAAACCCAAATCATTTCTGGGAAGGTTTTCAACACAAACCAAAACTTGATTTCAATAAGATTCCTTTCCCATGGCTGAAACTTTTGCCGGTGAAGGTTTTTAAACCAAAGCAGACCAAAAAAAATGACCTTCTTTTTGAAAATTTCCAAATCAACAAATGGAAAAAGTCGGGCAAAACCTTTTACCTTTTCCCGATACCAATTTCCAAATTCAGACCAAAAATTTGAAACCTTTCTCTCCAGACCAATTTCCAAAATCGATCCCACCTAAAAATGAGAAATCAATTTGAGAATCGGCAATCAATCAAAAAGTTAATTTTTCAAAACAACCAATTTGTTTTAATCAATTAATTTTAATTAACAATAAAATACGAGCATAGCTCTAATACCACTGTTTGGATCGGAGGCATATTTTTCAAAATTTTTACGCAGCGGATTCATGCCAATTTCAATTTTAGTGTTTTAATCCTATGTTCAAAACAAGTAAATCATACCCTTGAAGCGTAATCGGTTGCCGTGTCTGGATCCTAGATTTATGTTGGTCCAAACCTTCTGCTCCGGTTACGTTTGTCACCACCAAAATCCTTCCTTGAAGGACTCTCTATTTTCAAGCACGAAAGCCTTTGCAGATTCGGTGCTAGCCGTTTTTCGCCTACAGAGAGAATTGGGATTTTTCGTGTATCTTGCTTGTTCTGATTTTTCTCAATTGAAATTCATCATCCTCCTACCATAATATCTCTAGGATATTTATAGAGTTGAAATTTCTAAAAAATCAGTATTGTAATCAATCAATTATTACTTAACTGATTTAATCATATTCCAAATCAGTATTATTACCAAATATTATTTTGTTGATTCCAAATCAGTATTAAATAATATTTGCTGATTCCAATCAGTATTAAATAATACCTTAATGATTTTGGTTATATACCAAACCCATGGATCAGGCTGATGGATCAATAACCTCAATTGTAATTAGGTCCCTTGATTTATCAACCCATCCCAATTGTTCCCAGGTAATTAATTAACTCTTAATTAATACCACAGAACGTTTCAATAATATTTAATTAAACCATTCAATTAAATCTTATTTATTTAAGTATAACAATTATACTTATTGTAGGCAATAATACTTATTCTGCATCATCGAACTTTCTTATGTGCCATCCTGTAGGCCCATTCTAAATTGGCAATGGATAATTCAATCTCATTGATTAATCCATAAGTCATTAGTGGTCTCTAACAAGACATAATGACTACCCAATTCATAATGGAGGGTCGAATGGTGATTCAACACAACCTTTTCGAGCAAACTGCGCACGATCCTCTACATTGATATCTCGTTTAGCATAAGGCATGGAACCATCATCCTTATATAGCCAAACGTTTACTTGATCTCTTAGTGACACTGAATTCATCAAGCAAATGATAACGCTTATCATTCCTTGGACATGGCCATACACTTTTCAGTTCACTATCAAGTGGCCAAGATATCATCTCTCACTTAAGAGAGATTTGTAGTCCTATCACTTCACCTACATATCTTAGCGTGACTCATAGTGTACCCAATCATACCCGTACTTGGCAACCTATTACGGTCCCGTTAGGCGTATGTCAAAGCACACTACAATTCACTTAAGATTATGTAGTGATTTCTGGTCTAAGGATCCTCGTACGAGTACTACTCAAAAGAATCACTCATGATCTAAAAGTCCATGGAGTGTTTCTTTTGGCGGATCGATTTCATGAAATTAAATATGCACAAGAATATAATTATCATAAAATTAACTCATTTGATAAATTATCAAACAGACGACAAATGTCTAAATTTGCCCTCAAAAGGGCATACACCAACACTTGTAAGGTTTATTGTACTAAAACTGGCTAGTGGACTTTATGTCCAGTACAATAAGAAGATCGAGTGGTACTAGTCTCGGATTCTAAGAAGTCGGTGAATTAGTTTGTCAGTAAATGATAAACCGACGAGCACTAGATCTTTGATGTGGGGAGATAGAAGAAAATAAAGTGGAGCGATGTAAAGTGGTTTTTGAGCGGTAGTTCCATAATTTGTCCGTTAGTGGTACAACTAATTATGTATTTGACTAATCGATAAAGTGAATTAGTTAATCCTAAAGGTTTAATTAATATTTAATTGATAAAGTGGATTAAGAAATTAATTCTATATAAATTAATTAATCCTAAGGGTTCGATTAAATTAAATTAACAAAGTGGGTTAAAGAATTAATTCGAAAGGATCGATTGGAGTTGACTAGTCTAGGGAAAACTAAGGAGTCAACGAAAATCAAATTAAAAGGCCCAACTCAAAGGCCCACTAGGTTTCCTTAGAAGCTCCCTATAAATATCCCTTAGGCATTAATGAAGACATAAGGAACTTGTAGGCAACTTAGCCTAGTGAGAGAAAGTCTAGCTTAGAGTGAGAAGTTATTCTTCTTCGAATCTTCTTCTCGAACTCAGCTAGGATAACTTTCTTCTTCGATTTTAATTCAGCCCTTTAGTCCCTTGATTAATTTTCCTTGCCGTTTTTGCTGCCCATTATCACCGTCAGTTTATATATCTCACAGCTGGCGAGTTTTTTGTATTTTTCTGGCTGGCCAGATTTCAAGGGTGCTTGATCTGAGTTTTGTGATGTCGATCTCGGATCTATAGACCGGTGATCCATCTCAGCACGTCCAGATCGCGACTTGGAATCTTGGTCGGAGAAGGTCCGGCAGACGGCGGTGAAGGGCGGCGCACGGCGGCTGCAAGAAGCCTCCGGGCTAAACTGTTTTGGGCAGATTGAATTATTCTCGAAGCAAGTTTCTTGGGATTTCTTCTTGTTGCTTTGGGTTACTCCCTAGACACTAGCCCACAATAGTTTCGGAGTCGATTTGGAGTTATTCTTCAGATTTCTTGTGGATTTCGCTTGCCCGAAGTTTTGGATTTCTTTTTGCTAGGGATTTCGCTACAAAGGTATAATCTTTGAACTTTTTGTTTTAATTAAAGATTGTATCTTTTGTGTCCTGATTAATAAATTAAATAAGGATAAGCCTAGATCCGTTTAGGGAAAAATGAATTTGAGCCTAAGCTTCGTCGAAAGTTTCCGATTTTGGAATGCATTGCATGAAAGTGAGATTTTTGATTTAGCCCGGGCTTGTTCTGTTTTGCTTCAAATTGGTATCAGAGCGAGTGTTTTGGCTTTATACTTGTTTAATTTATTACACGGCTTTATTTTGGCATTATTATTTTTTTGAAAATGTTTAAACAGGTGGTTATTAGTTTTCCAGCTATTATGGTAGAATTTATTTTTCATTCATAAACCCTGGGACATGTCCGGGCTCATATTTTTTTAATGGAAATGTCTGTAATAGTAATAACCACGAGCTGGAAGCCGTGAAGGATTAGATAAATCTTGTAGTAGGATTTGATCTAATGATGTCATCTTTAAATTCCTAAAAAAACGCCTTTGTATATAGGAATTTATGTACTATGACAAAGACGTTATTTTGGGTAACTTTATTCGTGGGTTTTGGTTTCTCGTAATTTTGGGTGATTCCTAATTATGTATTAAACTGAGCAAACACGGGCGAATCGAGAGGAATCCAAGTAACGAGTGGGAGCGACATGACGGGATGTGTCACTGAGGCGTCAAGGAATCAACGATAGAGAAGGCCATAATAGTTGGGAAATTTTATTTCTTTAATTTCCCGTATTTATGTCTTTTCGTTGATTGTGTGTTTTGTTTTATTTTGCATGAATGAAAACCATACTAAAACATTTTAAAAAGTAAAGTGCAATTAACTAAGGTAGATTATTCGCATATTAAAACTCCAACGGTTTTATGGGTGCGAATATCCTTTGTTAAGATATTGCATGTTAAAACGGAAAAATTCTCAAACTTAAAAATCTAAGTGGGAGCGGGTTGGTAAATATCCCCATGGCCTCCATTACGGGTTCATTGGTGATGTGGTTATTCTTGCGAGTTGGTATTATGGCCTTCCTCCATGCGGACAAGTCTTCAATCACAGATATCACTGGAATGAATTTCCGAAGGGATGACTATAGTGAGTTTAATTGGAGAAAGTTGTGACACCCTCTCTGCTGAGGGCGCATTAGTACCCTAAGTAACAAACTTAGAAGTCACGTAATGGCATACACTTAGTGTACTATTTATAGTATTCTTCCCGCGAGGTTACGCTATTTATGTGTATGGCTAAAAGCATTGACTATTAATTTCATTGATCATAAGATCGTTGGTCAGATAGTGAAATTAATGAACTTTGGTTCTTCTTGAACGAATGTGGGTTGGCGTAGACGTTCACCCGCGTGACCAGCGTTAATCCCAGTGTGAGAGATGTCGATGGAGATTATATTATTTTTTTTTTGAGGATTTCAATATTTTCTAAAAAGTAATACTGAAAGTTGATTGTTTATTTTTCAGTTGTTGATATGTCGTTCAACTCGCTAGCTGTCATACTAAATCAGAACAAACTTATGGGTCCAAATTACATTGACCGGAATCGTAACCTGGACATTGTCCTTACCGCTGAGGGTTACAAATACGTGCTCACTGAGGAGTGCCCCCCTAAGCCCAACGATAATGCCACCCTTGAGCAGCGAGAGCCATATACGAGGTGGCAGAAGGCTGATGTGATGACCCGGTGCTACATCTTGGCTTCTATGTCGAGTGTACTGCAGCACCAGCATCAGTTGTTTACCTCAGCCTACGATATGATGCTCAACCTCGGAGAGATGTTTGGACATCAGGGCAGGGCAGCCATGCAGTCAGATATGAGGAAACTCATAAATGCTAGGATGGCTAATGGCACTTCAGTGAGGGATCACGTACTGGACATGATGAGCTGCATCAATGAGATCTAGGTATTGAGAGGTGATATTGATGGGGAGACCCAGGTTGATATCATTCTCCAGAGCTTGCCCTCTAATTTTGAGCAATTTCGGTTAAATTACAATAAGGGCAAGCCCTCATATTCACTTCTCGAGCTCATGACTACATTGGTGTCTGCTGAGGGCCTCTTCGAAGAGAAGAAGCAAGCCTTGGCTACTGTTGGTCCCTCAGGTTCCTCTGCTGGGCCCAAAGCCAGAAAGCATAAGAGGAAAAGAGGCCAGAGAGCAGGAGCAGCTGATCATGGACCCAAGGCGGGCATTGCCAAGAAACACAAGTCGAAAGGCAAGTGTTTCAGATGTGGCAATTGGAATAAGGATTTCCCAAAGCCTCGAGGTATGTGTAAATTTTCCCTAGTTACTGAGACATGTTTAGCGGCGATTCCTACAGATACTTGGTGTGTTTGATTCAGGAGCCACTGATCATGTTTGTAATTCTTTACAGAGGTTCCAAGTGACCCGGCTACTTAGAGAGGGAGAGTTGGAGGTCTACCTTAGGGATACTGCCAAAGTTTCCGTTATTGTAGTGGGTGTTTTATGTCTTTACTTTTCAGACTTAGTTTTACATTTGAGAGATTGTTTATATGTACCCAGTTTTCGAAAAAAATTGCTTTCAGATTCTAAACTTTTATTGGATGGTTATAAGTGTGTTTTTTCTGACATATCAGTTTTTATTAGAAAGAACTATAAGCTTATATGTTCCAATATATTAGTTGACAATATATTTTTAATCAAGACATACTCCCCAGTAATGCAAAACACAGAAACTCATAACTCATCACCGAATCATAATAAGAGAAAAGAGTGTTCCCATTTGAATCAAACTTATCTTTGGCACCTGAGACTCGGTCACATCAACCTTAGTAGGATTCAAAGGTTGGTCAATAATGGGTCTTTGGACTCATTGGATATTGACAGCTATCCGACCTGTGAGTCCAGCTTGGAGGGTAAGATGACCAAGAGGCCTTTCAAGACAAAGGGGTATAGGGCCAATGAGGTTTTAGAGTTGATTTATTCTGACTTGTGTGGGCCTATGTCAGTTCAGGCTAGAGGTGGTTATGAGTATTTCGTGACTTTCACGGATGATTACTCTAGATATGGATACATATACCTGATGCGCCACAAGTCTGAATGTTTTGGAAAGTTCAAAGAGTTTAAGGCTGAGGTCGAGAACCATTTGGGTAAGAGTATCAAGGCCTTGCGATCTGATCATGGTGGCGAATACCTCTCTAGTGAATTTAGGTCCTATTGTTAGAGGAGGGGATTCAGACCTAGTTGTCTGCACCTGGCACACCCCAACAGAATGGTGTAGCAGAGAGGAGGAACAAGACTCTTATGGATATGGTTAGATCGATGATGAGTTATAGCTAATTGCCTATTTTATTTTGGGGTTCAGCCTTGGAGTCAGCGTGTTATCTCTTTAATCTCGTACCATTTAAGTCTGTGCATTCGACCCCAGTAGAGCTGCGGACTGGGTGAAAGCCTAGTCTGAGACATCTCAGGATTTAGGGTTGTCCAGCATATGTGTTTAAGGCAGACACAACTAAGCTATATGCGGATCTGAGATTATGTTTTTTGTAGGCTACCCTAAAGGAACGAAAGGTGGTCTGTTTTATAGTCCTCAAGATCAGAAGGTGGTGGTGAGCACCAATGCTAAGTTTCTTGAGGAGAACAATGTTTTAGATCATAAGGCAAAGAACAAGGTAGTATTGGAAGAGCTTAGGGGTCAGTCCACTATTCCAGATGCACGAGTACAGGAAGACACACCACGAAGAGATTGCACACACTATCACAGATGATGCTTTTACATAGGCTGCTCCTTGTCGTAGTGGGAGGGTTGTTAGACAGCCCGAGAGGCACACTTCGAATTTTATCCCTGGCGCTCATGAACCAGACCTAGTTAGTAACAATGAGGCTGTTCAGGATAAAGATGCAGATTCTTGGCAGAGAGCAATGATTGTTGAGATAGGTTCTATGGACTCAAATCAAGTCTAGGGGTAGATTTTCCTGATGGGTTTCGGCCTATTGGGTGCAAATGGGTCTATAAGCGAATTAGAGGATCTGATGGGAGGGTTGAGATCTTCAAGGCTAGGCTTGTGGCAAAGGGGTATACTAAGAAAGAAGGTATCTATTATGAGGAGACCTTTTCCCCTGGTAATGCTTAAGTCGAACCAGATTCTCTTGGCCAGAGCTGCTCATATGGACTATGAGATTTGGCAGATGGACGTCAAGACAGCTTTCCTTAATGGAAGTCTTGAGGAGACCATCTTTATGTTGCAAGCAGAGGGTTTCATTGTTTAGGGCCAAGAACACAAAGTATGCAGGCTTAGGAGGTCCATTTATGGACTTAAGCAAGCATCCAAATCTTGGAACATCCATTTTGACGAGGTTATCCAGTCCTATAGATTCACTCAGTGTCTGGATGAACAGTGTGTATATCACAGGCTTGATGGTGATACCGTGGTGTTCCTCGTACTTTACGTCAATGATATCCTTCTGATTGGCAAAAGTAACATGGTTTTGTCAGACGTAAAGGCATGGTTGTCCAGGAAATTTGATATGAAGGATTTGGAAGAGGCTGGACATATCCTTGGGATCAAGATTATTCGAGATCGTAGGAGACGTTCTCTGACACTCTCCCAGGCATCCTACATAGACACGATTCTGACCCGTTTTAACATGCAGAACTCCAATAAGGGTTCACTATCATTCGGGCATGGGGTGTATTTGTCTAAGGATCAGTGTCCTAAGACTGTTGAGGAGATAGATGCCATACAGGCGGTACCCTATGCTTTTGCAGTGTGTAGCCTCATATATGCTATGTTATGTAAGAGACCTGATATTTGCTTTGCCGTTAGCATGGTTAGCAGATATCAGAGTAACCCTGGGAAGGCTCAATGGGAGGCAGTAAAATGCATTCCCAAGTACTTGCGCAGGTTGAGAGATTATGTCTTAGTTTATAGAGCGCAGGAGCTTGTACCGTTGGGTTACACAGATTCGGACTTTCAAGGTGATATGGACAAGAGTAAGTCTACCTCTGGGTTTGTGTTTACTCTAGGAGGTGGAGCCATAGTATGGCGGAGTGTCAAGCATAAATACGTGACGGACTCCACCATGGAGGCTGAGTACATTGTCGTATCAGAGATAGCGAAAGTAGCTGTATGGTTCCGAAACTTCCTAGTGGACTTAGATGTGGTTCCTGAGTTGCCCAGATCTATCACAGTTTATTGTGATAACAATGGTGCAGTTGCTAACTGGAGGGAACCACAAGCCCACACACCGAGTAAACACATAGAGCGCAAGTACTACCTGATACGAGAGATCGTAAAGAGGGGAGACGTGATCGTGGCCTACAAATAGCATTACTTCCGTTCTTGCATCTAACTTAGCCGCATCTACCTTAAGTGTTAGTTTTGAATACCGAAAAACTATGACTTGTATGAAAAACTAATATCCACAGATGACATATCATTTTGTTTATTAAATTGTTCTATTATATCATAAAACTAGATAACGGGGTGTGTGAAAGACACAGTAGATACCGTTATTAGTTAAAGTATATAAAAAGTATGCTCGTAACTGAGATTGTCTGAACATACTATCAGTATAGGTTATCGTGTGATTTGGAAATTAGTTTATCTAGACTAATTTAAATCACATGGATATGCAGGGGCATATTGAGCATGACCAATTTGGATAGAATTGACTTGTACTGATCGACGTAGTCAATTCGGTCCTAGTATTCTGTCTCTCAATCCTGAGATTGGGACGGGCGTGAGAGTTAGATATCGTATGCTTTAGGTATGCCGTTGCTAGTCGGAGGAATCCACGTACCGATTCACCGGGTTGATGGTGCTCCCGAGATGAGCTCGTAAGGTTATTGTACTAAAACTGGCCAGTAGCCTTTACGTCCGGTATAATAAGAAGGTCGAGTGGTACTAATCTCGGATACCAAGAAGTCGGTGAATTAGTTTGTCAGTAAATTGATAAACCGACGAACACTAGATCTTTGATGTGGGGAGATAGAAGAAAATAAAGTGGCGTGATGTAAAGTCCTTTTTGAGCGGTAGTTTCATAATTGGTCCGTTAGTGGTACAACTAATTATGTATTTGACTAATCGATAAAATGAATTAATTAATTCTAAAGGTTTAATTAATATTTAATTGACAAAGTGAATTAAGAAATTAATTCTATATGAATTAGTTAATCCTAAGGGTTCGATTAAATTAAATTACAAAGTGGGTTAAATAATTAATTCGAAAGGATCGATTGGAGTTGACTAGTCTAGGGAAGACTAAGGAGTCAAAGAAAGTCAAATTAAAAGACCCAACTCAAAGGCCCATTAGGTCTCTTTAAAAGCTCCCTATAAATATCCCTTGTAAGGCATTAATGAAGACATAAGGAACTTGGAGGCAACTTAGCCTAGTGAGAGAAAGTCTAGCTTAGAGTGAGAAGTTCTTCTTCTTCGAATCTTCTTCTCGAAGTCAGCTAGGATAACTTTCTTCTTCGATTTTAATTCAGCCCTTTTGTCTCTCGATTATTCTTCCTTGCCATTTTTCCTGCCCATTATCGCCGCCAGCGAGCTTTTTGTATTTTTTCAGCCGGCCAGATTTCAAGGGTGCTTGATCCAGGTTTTGTGATGTCGATCTCGGATCTGTAGACCGGTGATCCATCTCAGCCCGTCCAGATTTTGAGTTGGAATCTTGGTCGGAGAAGGTCCGGCAGACGGCGGTGAAGGGCGGCGCACGGCGGCTGTAGCGCAGGAAGCCTTCGGGCTAAACTGTTTTGGGCAGATTGAATTATTCTTGAAGCAAGTTTCTTGGGATTTTTTCATTTTCCTTTGGGCTACTCCGTAGACACTAGCCCACACTAGTTAGGAGTCAATTTGGAGTTATTCTTTGGATTTTTTTCGGATTTCGTTTGCCTGAAGTTTCGGATTTTGTTTTTCTAGGGATTTTGCTACAAAGGTATAGTCTTTGAATTTTCCATTTTAATAAAAGATTGTATCTTTTGTGTCTTGATTAATAAATTAAATAAGTATAAGCCTAGATTCGTTCAGGAAAAAATGAATTTGAGCCTGAGCTTTGTCGAAAGTTTCAAATTCTGGAATGCATTGCACGAAAGTGAGAATTTCGATTTAGCCCGGGCTTGTTCTGTTTTCCTTCATTAAGCACATGTGCTGGGTGTTGGAGTTGAATACATAAGCTATGCTTGTATTGTACATTTTCACAGTAAATATATCGATTTATGTTTTGGTTATATCTAGTTGTGCATTATTTGTCCATTTATATTATGTAGTTAGATGATGAGGTGTCTTGTGTGACACAGTAGATCTCATCATTGGTTAAAAGACATAATATATAAATGAGGTTGGTAACCGAGATAGCTTTGGACAAACTATCGGTTTAGTTTATTATGTGATTTGAATAATTGGTTTGTCTAAACTAATTGAATCATATAGATATGCCCGGGGAGTATTGAACATGACCCGTTAGGAATGATTTGTCTTGTACTGATTTAATAGGCAAATCGTTCTTGGTATTCTATCTCTTAATCCCTAGACTCGAGCGGGCATGAGGATTAGACATAGTGCACTTTGATATGCCAATAGGAAAGGTCAATTGTGGCCAATAGTCTCGGTAGGTTGGGTGTACGTGTTTAGTTACTTGGTGTGCTGCTGCTTGTCGAAAGGAAATTATGTACTGGTGCGTCCGGGGTGATGGTGCTCTCGAGATGAGCTCATAAAGTTTATTATACTAAACTCGACCGGTGGACTTATGTCCGGTATAGTAAAAAGGTCGGTATAGTAAATTAATAAATTAACTGATAAATTACTTAATTAACGAGCACTATATCTTTGATGTGGGGAGATTATGAATATAAATTAATTAAGTTGTTTCGGAAGCAATTCTGGTGTAAGATGGTAGTGACATAATTAATTCGTTAGTGGTAAGATTAATTATGTATTGGGTTGTTGACAAAGGTATATTTAATTAATTAAGTAATTAATTAATCCTTGTGCCAGTTGGTTATAAATCATACCAGGAACTGGTTTGGGATAAGTGAATCCCTGTATCAATTGGTTAGGAATCATATTAGGAACTGGATTGGGATAAGTGAATCCCTGTATCAGTTGGATGTGTATCAGTCCAGGAACAGGATTGAAGGAAACAGAAACCCAGTGGGAAGGTCAATCCTAAACCAACTTGGGGTCTCTCTTGTAACTTTATATATAGACAAGTGATTAGCTATTCAAGACACACAATTGAATATACAATTCACAAGTTTTCAAGACAAGAAAACTTAGAGAGAGAAAATCCTAGAGAGAGAAAATCTCTCTCTCTTAAAATAGGATTTTTCAAACTTATTTAACTGCCGAAAATTCCTTCAGTTTTTGGTGGCTTGCGTGAAGCTTTCTCTCTCTCCGGGCGGTGCATGATTTGTACGTGCCAGGTGCATCAGTGCTGGATTTTTCTAGCAGGTGGATTGTGGTGATTAGCTTATCAAATTGCTAGTTAGATTGCTGTTCACACAGCATACAAGCAAAGTCTTGAGGCATACAAGAGAACCACTTGAGTGAACGCTTCAATAGGTAATTCTTATGTTTCTGCTTTTATTAAGAATTTTTGTTACATGGTAAATCAAATAAGTGCAAACATAGATCCTGCGCAATATTATTACAAGAAAGGGTTGGAATAGCGATTGTGCTAGAGTCTAGGCCCAGGCAGATAATCTTTCACTGGGCAACCCCAAATTATGAGACGTCTTAGACAGGGCTTACTCCCATTCCACAACTCTACTGGGGTTGAAGGCACGATTTTAGATGTTACAAGATTAAGGATGTACATTGCAGTTTCTAAGGCATATCCCCAGAATGAACTTGGCAAATCACTATAGCTAGTTAGATTTCTGTCCACATAGCATACAAGCAAAGTCTTGAGGCATACAAGAGAATCACTTGAGTGAACGCTTCAATAGGTAATTCTTATGTTTCCGCTTTTATTAAGAATTTTTGTTACATGGTAAATCAAATAAGTGCAAACCTAGATCCTGCGCAATATTATTTCAAGAAAGGGTTGGAATAGCGATTGTGCTAGAGTTTAGGCCCAGGCAGATAATCTTTCACTGGGCAACCCCAAATTATGAGACGTCTTAGACTGGGCTTACTCCCATTCCACAACTCTACTGGGGTTGAAGACACGATTTTAGATGTTACAAGATTAATGATGTACATTGCAGTTTCTAAGGTATATCCCCAGAATGAACTTGGCAAATCACTATAGCTCATCATTAACAAAACCATTTCCATTAGAGTTCGGTTCTTTCTTTCTGCTACATCGTTCTGCTGTGGTGTGCTAGGTACAGACAACTGAGACTGAATTCCGACCTCACTGATGTATTCTCGAAATTCATGGGACAGGTACTCACTACCACGATCTGATCGCAGTTTCTTGATACTTTTACCGTGATGTTTCTCCACATATGCCCGATACTCTTTGAATTTACTAAAACATTCGGACTTGTGACGCATTAGGTAAATATATCCGTACCTTGAGTAAACATCCGTGAACTGAAATACTCAAACCCACCTTGTTCTTGGACCGACATTGGTCTACACTAGTCAGAGTGAATCAGCTCTAACACTTTTTTGGATCTATAACCTTTTGCCATAAAATGTCTCTTGGTCATCTTACCTTCCAAGCAAGATTCGCAGGTTGAATAACTGTCAATCTCTAATGAACTTAAAGGTCCATCATTGACCAACCTTTGAATCCTACTAAGGTTTATATGACCTAGCCTGAGGTGCCAAAGATAGGTTTGATTCATTTTAGAAGGTTCTTTCCTCTTATTAGTGTTGCATGATGCGCCATTTATCTCTATGTTTTGCACAATACAGGAGTTTGATTTAATTATAAACAAATTGTCAGCTAATGAACTAGAATAAATAAGTTTGCCATCTTTTCTAATAACAACATAATCATCATAAAAAAATAAACTTATAACCATTCTTTAAGAGTTTAGAAACTGAAACAAGGTTCTTTCTAAAACTTGGTACATAAAGACAATTCACTAAATCTAGCCTAGAATTTTTGAAAATAAGGCTGACTGCTCTCATTGCTTCTACTGACACTCTTGTAGTGTTGCCCAAGTAGATATTCAGGTCGCCTTCTCTAAGCTTTCGGGTTACTTGGAACCCCTACAAAGAATTACAAACATGGTCAGTGGTTCCTGAATCCCCGCACCAAGTATCTGTGGGAATCGCCGCTAAACATGTCTCAGTAATTAAGGCCAAAACTATCATACCTTTAAGCTTTGGACAATCTGATTTCCAATGTCTCATTTTCCCGCACTTGAAGCATTTACCTTTAGACTTATTCTTCTTTGCGATGTCTGGCTTGGCATCATGTTTCTTGTTATTATTCTTCTTGATGTTATTGCCTTTAGGCGCAGAAGAGGAGCTTGAAGCCTTTACTGTGACCAAAGCTTGCTTATTCTTGTTGAAGATGTTTCGGCTGACACCAATGCTATTAAGATCTCCGGTAGAGTATACATTCTTTGGTTCATGTTATAGTTAACCTGGAACTGCTCGAAACTATAGGGTAACCTCTGGAGGATGATATCGATCTGACTCTCCAGATCAATCTCACCTCCCAACACCTCTATCTCATTGATGTTACTAATCATGTGAAGCACATGATCTCTCATCGACGAGCCCTCAGTTATTTTGGTATTCATGATCTTTCTCATGGCTCGTTGTCTAGCTGTCCTACCTTGATGAGCGAACATCTCTCCCAGGTGAGCAATCATGTTAAAGGAAGAGACCATGGGATGAAGGTGATGTTGCAGAACATGCGACACAGAGGCCAGAATGTAACACTGCGCCATCTCATCCACTTTTCTCCACCTCGCATAGTCATCCCTATCCTCTTAAGGAGAATCATTGTTAGGCACATATGGACAGACTTCGGTGAGCACAAACTTATACTGCTCAGCCACCAGGACAATGTCCACATTACGACTCTAATCAACATAGTTTGGACCAATTAACTTGTTGCCTTTCGAAATTGTAGCTAAAGGATTGAATGACGTATCGAATACTTTAAATTAAATAAATAGACAATGTTTCAGTGTATTTCCTAGAATTTCAAAAACAACAAAGAAATTCTAATAATTATTGACTTCTCTCAAAACAATAATTTAAATCCACCGACATCTCATTCACCGGGATTCTCGCAAGCCACGATAGTGTGGACGTTTATGCTAACCCACATTTGTTTGAGAAGAACCAAGTTCATTAACTACACTATCTGACCAAATGATCTATTCATTAATGCATCTAATAGTCAGTGTTTTTAGCCGTACAAATAAGCAGCGTAACCTTGATGGGAGAAATACTACAAATAGTACACTAAGTGTGTGCCATTACGTGACTTCTGAGCTTGTTACCTCGGGATAGTGCGCCTCAAATGGAGAGGGTATCGCATTTCTCCAAGTTAAACTTACTCTAGTAATCTTACTTGGAAATTCATAGTATAGCGATCCTGTGGTTGGACTCATCTGAATGGAGGAAGGCCCTAATACCCATGCGTAAGTCCACCCACATCACATATGAACTCGTAATGGTGGCTGTGGGGATATTAAACCAACCCGCTCCCATTTAGATTTCTAAATTGAGGGTTTTTCAAGTTTTAACATGCAATTAACTAATCCTAAGTTATGTACAAACATAAAACTAGCATGCTTTACAATCATGCATCTAAAATACAGCACAAAATTAAAGCACAAAAATTTAAACTATAAATTCGAGAAATAAATAAGTAAAAAAAATTTCGACTATTATGACTTTAATTTCTTCCATCTTCTGCCTTGATCTCGTGTCCCATCACGCCACTCAATGGATTGAGTCTTGAAAAGTTAAATTTTAAAAAAAGAACTCCGGAGGAAAAATGGGCCAAAACGCGCGAGCCAAACCGACCACGCGCTAGCCAAACCGACCACAAGGCGCGCCGCGCGCGACCCAGCAGTGCAGAGTAGTTGCTGCACTCTACTGCTGCTACCGCTGCCGCGTGCCTGCGCAATGGTCGCTGCGCTTGCACGGCTGCGGCGCCCCTAGTGCCGGCAGTGGCTTCTGCCGGCCATTTGTCACTGGTGTTGTGCCCACTTACGATCCCTCATTCACTTCTTCTATGCTATTTGGTCTTCTTGCAATTCGTTCTGGGTCTTCCTGGGTTTCTACGATTTAACGATAACCAAAAACCCACGAATTCAAGTTACCCACCATAACGCATTCGATTACTAAAAATTCTCCTACTACAAGGCTTCTTGGAAAATTAAAATCAAAATTATATATAAAAAATCCTACTAAAGATTTGATCTAATCCTACACGGCTTCCGGCAAGTGGTTATACTATTACAAGCATCATAATAAAACCAAACCCGGACATGTCCTGGGGTTTAATTAAAAGCCATACAAATGCAACCGTAATAGTCGGGATTTCTAAACCACCTGCAAATAAAACCATGTAATAAATCGAATAAGCACAAAACCCAAAACCAGGCTCTGATACCAATTGAAAGATTATCTGCCCGGGTCCTGTCAAAAATTCACTTTCGTGCTACGTATTCCAGAATCAGAATCTTTGACCAGGCCTAGACTCTGACACAATCGCTATTCCAATCCTTGCTTGAAATAACATTGTGCAGGATCTTGGTATGTACTGATTCGATTTATCACGCAACAAAAATGTTTATAATTAAAACGGAAACATAGAAAGTACCTCTTGATGCGTCAACTTAGGTGATTCTCTTGTATGACTCAAGAGTTTGATCGTATGTTGTGTGGGCAACAATCTAACGAGCAATTGATAAGCAAATCACCACAAGCCAAAAAAATTATGCAGCTCGTCGCCGCCTGAATACCAACCGCAGCCGCTAGATTTTTCTTGGCGCCTCCGCCACTAGCTGCCACCTCTAGCTAAATCTGTCCTCCTGAGAAAATTATTTGCGAGGGGAAATTTATTTTTTCTCTCTAAATTTTCTCTCTCTAGTTTTCTTGTCTTGAAAACTTGTGAATTGTGTGTTATAGAATTGCTAATCTCTTGTCTATATATAGAACTACAAGAGAGACCCCAGTTTGGTTTAGGATTGGCCTTTGTAATGGGTTTAGGTAATTAATTAGTTTCTAAATCTAATTAGGTAACTAATTTAATAGGATAATCCAAATCCAATTAGATTTCCTAATATATAGAGTTTCCTAATTCTAATTGAAACTTCAGACTTAATTAATTAATTAATAATTCCACTTTATTAATTACATAATTAACCCTTAGAAATAATTAATTATATAATTAATTCTACTTATTCAATTAACCCATTACAAAATTAATCGTACCACTAACGGATTAATTTTGGCACTACCATCCTACACCAGAATTGCTTCCGGAACAACTAAATTAATTTGTTCTTAATCTTCCCACATGAAAGATTTAGTGCTCGTTAATTTATTAATTTACTGATAAATTAATTTCTTTAATTCCGAGACTAGTACCACTCGACCTTTTTACTATACCGGACTTATGTCCACCAGCTGAGTTTAGTATAATAAACATAACGAGCTCATCTCGGGAGCACATCATCCCGGACGCACCGGTACATGGTTTCCTTTCGACAAGCAGCAACACACCAAGTAACTAAACACGCGCACCCAACCCACTGAGACTATTGGCCACAAATGACTTCACCCACAAATGACCCTTCAAGTCTAGGGATTAAGAGATAGAATACTAAGAACGAATTGTCTATTAAATCAATACAAGACAAATCATTCTAAATGGTCAAGTTCAATATGCCCCGAGCATATCTATATGATTCAATTAGTTTAGACAAACCAATTATCTAAATCACATAATAACCTAAACCAAAAACGTGTCAAAACTGTCTCGGTTACGAACCTCATTTATATATTATGTATTTTAACCAATGATGAGATCTACTCGTGTCACAGCAGACACCTCATCATCTAACTACATAATATAAATGGACTAAACATGCACAACATATAAACCAAAACATTAAATCGATATATTAACTGAGAAAATGTACAATACAAGCATAGCTTATGTATTCAAACCTAACAATCTCCCACTAATACTTAAGTTGTGCTTTAAGTATATAACTACATTCAATCCTTTACAATCTACAATACATCTAGAAAAACTATCGTGGCTCTCCTACGTATCTGATCCCTATGCCCTCCATGTGAGCCTCAAAGACTCTGATGCTATCTCTGCAAGGTTATCGTCTGATACTATCTTTGCCACGACCATGTCTTCCCTCCTGAAGATATCTCGTATCAGGTCGTACTTGCGCTCTATGTGTTTACTCGCCTTGTGGGCTCGTACCATCTAAGTCTGTGCTTTCGACCCCTGTACAGTTGTGCACTGGGCGAAAGCCTAGTCTGAGACATCTCAGAATTTGGAGTTATCCAGCATATGTGCTTAAGGCAGATGCAGCCAAGCTAGATGCGAAATCGGAGGTTATGCTTTTTTTAGGCTATCTCAAATGAACGAAGGGTGGTCTATTTTATAGTCCTCAGGATCGGAAAGTGGTGGTGAGCACCAATGCCAGATTTCTTAAGGAGGACTATATTTTAGATCACAAGCCAATGATCAAGGTAGTATTGGAAGAGTTTAGGGGTCAGTCGAGTATTCGAGATGCACAAGTACAGGAAAACACACCACAAGATACTGTACACACTATTACAGATGATGCTCTTACACAGGCTGCGTCTCGTCGTAGTGGGAGGGTTGTCAGACAGCCCAAGAGGTACATGGATTTGGGTGAGTCTTTGAACTTTATCCCTAGTGCCCATGAACTAGACCAAGTTAGCTACAATGAGGCTATCCAGGATAAAGATGCAAATTCTTGGCAAAGAGCGATGATTGCTGAGATGGGTTCTAAAGACTCAAATCAGGTCTGGAAACTGGTAGACCTTCTTGATGGGATTCGGCCTATTGGGTGTAAATGGATCTATAAGCGAAAAAGAGGATTTGACGGGAGGGTTGAGACCTTCAAGGCTAGGCTTGTGGCAAAAGGGTATACTCATAAATAGGGTATCAATTATGAGGAGACCTTTTCCCCGGTAGCTATGCTTAAGTCGATCCGGATTCTCTTGGCCATTGCAGCTCATATGGACTATGAGATTTGGCATATGGACGTCAAGACTACTTTCCTTAATGGAAGTCTAGAGGAGACCATCTTTATGCAGCAACCAGAGGGTTTTATTGTTCAGGGCCAAAAGCACAAGGTATGCAGGCTTAAGAGGTCCATTTATAGACTTAAGCAGGCATCCAGATATTAGAACATCCATTTTGACGAGGTTATCCAGTCCTATGGATTCACTCAGTATCCAGATGAGCAGTGTGTATATCGTAGACATGATGGTGATTTGGTGGTGTTCCTCGTACTTTACGTAAATGACATCCTTCTGATTGGCAACACTAAGAAGATGTTGTCAGACGTAAAGGCATAGTTGTCCAGGTAGTTTGATATGAAGGACTTGGGAGGGACTGGGCATATCCTTGGGATCAAGATTATTCGAGAACGTAGGAGACGTTCTTTGACACTTTCCCAGGCTTCATACATAGACACGATTCTGGCCCATTTTAACATACAGAACTCCAAGAAGGGTTCACTACCTTTCAGGCATGGAGTGCATTTATCAAAGGAGCAGTGTCCCAAGACTGCTGAGGAGATAGATGCCATGGAGGCGGTATCCTATGCATCTGCAGTGGGTAGTCTCATATAGGCTATGTTATGTACTAGGCCTGATATTTGCTTTGTTGTTGGTATGGTTAGTAGATATCAATGTAACCATAGGAAGGCTCACTGGGAGGCAGTAAAATGCATTCTCAAATACTTGAGCAGGACGAGATATCATGTCATAGTTTATAGAGCGCAGGAGCTAGTACCATTGGGTTACATAGATTCGGACTTTCAAGGTGATATGGACAAGAGTAACTCTACCTCTGGGAGGTGGAGCCATAGTATGACGAAGTGTTAAGTAGAAATGCGTGGCGGACTCCACCATGGAGGCTGAGTACGTTGCTGCATCAGAGGTAGTGAAAGAAGCTGTGTGGTTTAGGAACTTGCTGTTGGACCTAGATGTGGTCCCTAAGTTACCTAGGTCTATCATAGTTTATTGTGATAACAATGGTGCAGTTGCAAGGCAACCACGAGCCCACAAGGCGAGTAAACACATAGAGCGCAAGTACCATCTTAATACGAGAGATTGTAAAGAGGGGAGACGTGACTGTGGCCAAGATAGCATCACGAGACAACCTTGCAGATCCTTTCACAAAGCCATTAACCCCAAAGGTCTTTGAGAGACATGTGGACGACATGGGAGTCAGATTCTTAAAGGAGCCATGTGAGTGAGCTTAAAGGTGTTTTGTAGATTTCATTATGACAGCAGTGTAATAAAGTGGGTTGGACAGTGTTTTTGTACTTCAGAGCATAGCTTTGAGTATTAGTGGAAGATTGTTAGTTTTGAATACTAGAAAGCCATTTGCTTATATCAAAAACTAATACCCAGTTGACATATCATTTTGTTTCAGTATTAAATTTGTTCCATTATATAATAGAACTAGATAACGAGGTGTGGAAAGACACGGTAGATCTCATTATTGGTTAAAGTGTGATATATAAAAAGTATGCTCGTAACTGAGATAGTCTGAACATACCATCGGTATAGGTTATCGTGTGATTTGGAAATTAGTTTGTCTAGACTAATTAAATCATACGGATATGTCTGGGACATATTGAGCACCACCAGTTTGGATTGAATGAACTTGTATGATCGGTGTAGTTGATTCTATCCTAGTAATCTAATATCTTAATCCCGAGATTGGGCGGGCATGAGAGTTAGATATCGTATGCTTTGATTTGCCAAAGGGTGCAGTCAATTGAGGCCTAAATCTTGATAAGTTGGATATGCGGTGTTTAGTTTTTTTGTGTGCCATTGTTACTCAGAGGAATCCACGTACTGGTTCGCCAGGTTGATGGTGCTCCTGAGATGAGCTTGTAAAGTTTATTATACTAAACTCGGCCGGTGGACTTTATGTCTGGTATAATAAGAAAGTCGAGTGGTACTAATCTTGGATTCCAAGAGGTTGGTGAATTAATTTGTCATAAAATTGATGAACCGACGAGCACTAGATCTTTTATGTGGGGAGATAGAAGAATAATAAAGTGAGCGCGATGTAAAGTCATTTTTGAGCGGTAGTTTCATAATTGGTCCATTAGTGGTACGACCAATATGCGTTTGACTAATCGACAAAATGAATTAATTAATACTAAAGGTTTAATTAATATTTAATTGACTAAGTGGATTAAGAAATTAATTCATATTGATCCTACGGGTTAGATTAAATTAAATTAACGAAGTGGGTTAAGAAATTAATTTGAAAGGCTCGATTGGAGTTGACTAGTCTAGGGAATACTAAGGGGTCAACAAAACTCAAACACTAAGGCCCAACTCAAAAGCCCACTAGGTCTCCTAAGGAGATCCCTATAAACAGCTAATGTTAGGAACATTTGAAGACATTAGAAACCTTGTAAGCAAATGCCTTATAGTGAGAAAGACAAGCCTAGAGAGAGAACTTCTTCTTCTTCCTTGAGAGTTCTTTCTCGAAGTCGGGTTGTGATGTTTCTTTCCGATAAAATCAGCCCAAGATTCTATAGGCCCAAGACCACCACCCGGAAGTTCGAACGCCGCTCGAGAATTTCGATCACCGATTTATTCCGGCCAGTTAGTGTCGCCGGCATTTTTTGGATTTTTTGGCGTCATTTTGGTACATTTTCATTGTGGGCTTTCTTTATTTGTTGCATTGATCCTTTGGCTCATTCATTTTGGTTCACCAAAGTCTAGATCTACGAGCAACTAGCTTACCCACTAAGTTTTATTGAGTCGGTGTGGGTTTTCAGATTGGAATCAGTTTCCCTGGTTATATCTATTTTTGAGATCTGCGAGTTTCTTAAAGTGGATGTCTTTGGATTTCTTCACCAGTGCCTTTAGCCACCTCGTAGTTACTTGCCCACCCAAGTTCGAGGTCGTTTGGAGTTATCATTGGGATTCTGAGTGGATTTCGCTTTCCTGGATATTTGGTTAAATATTGCTTGGGACTTCGCTTCAAAGGTATAATCTTTAGTCATTCTGCTTTAGTTAAAGATTTAATCTTTGAGCATCATTTTAATAAATTACACTAGTATAAGCCTAGATCCGTTAAGGGGAAATGAATTTGAGCCTGAGCTGAGTCGAAAGTCTCCGATTCTGGAATGCATAGCACGAAAGTGAGATTTTTGATTTAGCCCAGGTTTGTTCTGTTTCCTTCAGGCATGAGAGTTAGATATCGTATGCTTTGATTTGCCAAAGGGTGTGGTCAATTGAGGCCTAAATCTCGGTAAGTTGGGTATGCGGTGTTTAGCATTTTTGTGTGTCGTTGCTAGTCGAAGGAATCCACGTACTGGTTTGCCGGGTTGATGGTGGTCCCGAGATGAGCTTATAAGGTTTATTATACTAAACTCAGCCGGTGAACTTTATGTCCGGTATAATAAGAAAGTCGAGTGGTACTAATCTCGGATACCAAGAAGTTGGTGAATTAATTTGTCAGTAAATTGATGAACCGATGAGCACTAGATCTTTGATGTGAGGAGATAGAAGAATAATAAAGTGAGCGCGATGTAAAGTCATTTTTGAGCAGTAGTTCCATAATTGGTCCGTTAGTGGTACGACTAATTATGCGTTTGACTAATAGACAAAGTGAATTAATTAACCTAAAGGTTTAATTAATATTTAATTGACCAAGTGGATTAAGAAATTAATTCATATTGAATTAATTAATCCTAAGGGTTTGATTAAATAAATTAATGAAGTGGGTTAAGAAATTAATTTGAAAGACTCGATTGGAGTTGACTAGTCCATGGAAGACTAAGGGGTCAACGAAAGTCAAACACTAAGACCCAACTCAAAAGCCCACTAGATCTTCGAAGGAGCTCCCTATAAATAGCCAATGTTAGACAATTAGTAAGACATTAGAAACCTTGTAGGCAAATGCCTTAGAGTGAGAAAGACAAGCTTAGAGAGAGAACTTCTTATTCCTTGAGAGTTCTTTCTCGAAGTCAGTTTGCGATCTTTCTTTTCGAGAAACTCAACCCACGATTCTAGAAGCCCAAGACCATTGCCGGAAGTTCGAACGCCGCTCGAGAAGTTCGATCGCAGCTTTTTTTCCAGCCAGTTAGTGTCGCCGACATTTTTTGGATTTTTCGACGCTGTTTTGGTGCATTTTCATTGGGGGCTTTGTTTATTTGTTGCGTTGATCCTTTGGCTCATTCCTTTTTGTTCGCCAAAGTCTGGATCTATGAGCAAATAGCTTACCCACTAAGTTTTATTGAGGCGGTGTGGGTTTTCAGATTATAATCAGTTTCCCGGGCTAAAGCTGTTTTTCAGATCTATGAGTTTCTTGAAGTGGGTTTCTTTGGATTTCTTCGTCAGTGCCTTTAGCCACCTCGTAGTTACTTGCCCACCCAAGTTCGAGGTCGTTTAGAGTTATCTTTGGGATTCTTGGCAGATTTCGCTTTCCTAAAGTTTTGGTTTTCTATATTGCTTGGGACTTCGCTTCAAAGGTATAATCTTTAGTCATCTCAGGAGCACCATATCACCCCTGACGTAATGGTATATGATTTTCTTTCGACAAGCAATATCACACCAAGCAACTAAACACGCGCACCCAACCTACTGGGACTATTGGCCACAAATGACCTCACTCTTTGGCAGATCAAAGTACATTATGTCAATTCCTCATGCCTGCTCAAGTCTAGGGATTAAGATATAGAATACTAGGAACTAATAGTCTATTAAATCAGTATAAGACAATTATCCTAAATGGTCAAGTTCAATATGCCCCGGGCATATCTACATGATTCAATTAGTCTAGACAAACTAATTTTTGAATCACATAATAATCTAAACCGACAGTGTGTCCAAAACTGTCTTGGTTACGAATCTCATTTATTTATTATGTCTTTTAACCAATGATGAGATATACTGTATCACACCAGACATCTCATCATCTAATTACATAATATAAATTGACGACATATGCACAACATATAAACTAAAACATTTAATCGATATATTAACTGGGAAATAGTATAATACAAGCATAGCTTCAGTATTTAAACCTAACACTTCACATCTTGGTTACTCACAATACTACTTGGTATGTCATGTAATCTCGCCAGCTCTTGGAAAAATACTAAGGGGTCAACGAAAGTCAAACATTAAGGCCCAACTCAAAAGCCCACTAGGTATTCCTTAAAACTCCTATAAATAGCTTAAGATAGGCATTTGAATACATAAGGGAACCTTGAGAGGCAACTCTAGAGAGAGAAGGAGAAATCTAGAGAGAATTATTCATCTTCTTGAATTCTTTCAAAGTCAATTTCGATTCTTCTTCTTCAAAAAACTCAGCCCACGATAGATCTCAGTAAACCCAAGAGTCACCGCTCGTTTTGGAATCCCAAGAGCCGCCGATCGTCGCTACACTTTCCGGCCGCAGCTCCATTTATGGTGCTAAGGAAGTCCGGCGGGTTTTGGGTTCTTTTTGTCGTGGGTCTTTGTTTTTTGTTACATTGATCCTTTGGCTCGTTCCTACGGGTTCGCCAAAGTCTAGATCTACAAGCAAAAGACTTTTCTTGACGACTTTTATTTAGGCGGTGTGGGTTTTCAAATTAGGATCATGCCTCCGGGATGTTTTAGATTTTGGTATATGGAATAGGTATTATTCTGATTTTGAAGTTCATATTTGTGTTTTGATGAGTTATTGATTGATGTTTTGGTATATGGAATAGGCAGAATTGAGATTTTGAAGTTCATATTTGTGTTTTGATAAGTTATTAATGTTTTGGTATATGGAATAGGTTGAATTGTGATTTTGAAGTTCATATTTGTGTTTTGATGAGTTATATTATGTTTTGTTATTTGGTATAGGTAGAATGGTGATTTTGTAGTTCATATTTGTGTTTTGATGAGTTATTGATGTTTTGGACAAATATGAACTTCAAAATCACAATTCTACCTATTCCATATACCAAAACATCAATAACTCATCAAAACACAAATATGAACTTCAAAACACAATTTCTATCTATTCCATATACCAAAACAATCAATAACTCATCAAAACACAAATATGAACTTCAAAATCACAATTCTACCTATTTCATATATCAAAACATAATATAACTCATCAAAACACAAATATGAACTTCAAAATCACAATTCTACCTATCCCATATACCAAAACATCAATAACTCATCAAAACACAAATATGAACTTCAAAATCACAATTCTACCTATTCCATATACCAAAACATCAATAACTCATCAAAACACAAATATGAAATTCAAAATCTCAATTCTACCTATTCCATATATCAAAACATAATATAACTCATCAAAACACAAATATGAACTTCAAAATCACAATTCTACCTATCCCATATACCAAAACATCAATAACTCATCAAAACACAAATATGAACTTCGCAATAAAAATTCTACCTATTCCATATACCAAAACATCAATAACTCATCAAAACACAAATATGAACTTCAAAATCACAATTCTACCTATTCCATATAACAAAACATAATATAACTCATTAAAACACAAATATGAACTTCAAAATCTCAATTCTACCTATTCCATATACCAAAACATCAATGAATAATTCATCAAAACACAAATATGAACTTCAAAATCACAATTCTACCTATTCCATATACCAAAACATCAATAACTCTTCAAAACACAAATATGAACTTCAAAATAACAATTATACCTATTCCATAGATATCAGATCAGGATTGTATAGACATCAGATCAGCGAATACTTGACATCAGATCAATAGACTATAGATATCAGATCAAGAATATAATCAAATCAACAGACTATAGATATCAGATCGAAAATATAAAAGAAATCATACAGTAGAATTAAAACATACTTAACAAGGGAGATCAGATCAGGATTATATAGATATCAGATCAGCGAATACTTGACATCAGATCAACGGACTATAGATATCAGATCAAGAATATAAAAGAAATCATACAGAAAAATTAAAACATACTTAACAAGGGAGATCAGATCAGGATTATATAGACATCAGATCAGCGAATACTTGACATCAGATCAACAGACAATAGATATCAGATCAAGAATATAAAAGAAATCATACAATAGAATTAAAACATACTTAACAAGGGAGATCAGATCAGCGAATACTTGACATCAGATCAACAGACTATAGATATCAGATCAAGAATATAAAAGAAATCATACAATTGAATTAAAACATACTTAACAAGGGAGATCAGATCAGGATTATATAGACATCAGATCAGCAAATACTTGACATCAGATCAACAAACTATAGATATCAGATCAAGAATATAAAAGAAATCATACAATAGAATTAAAACATACTTAACAAGGTAGATCAGATCTGGATTATATTGACATCAGATCAGTGAATACTTGACATCAGATCAATAGACTATAAATATCAGATCAAGAATATAAAAGAAATCATACAGTAGAATTAAAGCATACTTAACAAGGGAGATCAGATCAGGATTATATAGACATCAGATCAGCGAATACTTGACATCAGATCAACAGACTATAGATATAAAACTCTAGATATAAAACTCCTATAAATAGCTTAAGATAGGCATTTGAAGACATAAGGGAACCTTGAGAGGCAACTCTAGAGAGAGAAGGAGAAATCTAGAGAGAATTATTCATCTTCTTGAATTCTTTCAAAGTCAATTTTGATTGTTCTTCTTCAAAAAACTCAGCCCACGATAGATCTCAGTAAACCCAAGAGTCACCGCTCGTTTTGGAATCCCAAGAGCCGCCGATCGTCGCTACACTTTCCGGCCGCAGCTCTATTTATGGTGCTAAGGAAGTCCGGCGGGTTTTGGGTTCTTTTTGTCGTGGGTCTTTGTTTTTTGTTGCATTGATCCTTTGGCTCGTTCCTACGGGTTCGCCAAAGTCTAGATCTACAAGCAAAAGACTTTTCTTGACGACTTTTATTTAGGCGGTGTGGGTTTTCAAATTAGGATCAGGCCTCCGGGATGTTTTAGATTTGGGCAGATAGAGTTTTCTTGAAGTGAGTTCCTTTGGATTTTTTATTGTGCTTTAGCCATCCCGTGGACATTTGCCCACTCAGATTTGGGATCGTTTGGAGTTATATGAGGAATTCATTAGTGGATTTTGCAGGTTTTCTATATTTACGAGAGACACGCTTCAAAGGTATAATCTTTAAAGGTTTTTGCTTTAATTTAAAGATTCAATTTTTGCATGTCATTTTAATATATCGAATTAGTATAAGCCTATATCCATTTAGGGGAAATGAATTTCAGCCTGAGCCAGATCTAAAGTCTCCGATTCTTGAATGCAGTGCACGAAAGTGAGATTTTTAGTTTAGCCTAGGCTAGTTCTGTTTCATTCAAATTGGTATTAGAGCGAGTGTTTTGGCTTTATACTTGTTCAATTGATTACACGGCTTTGTTTTGGCATTATTATTTTGCATTGTCGATATATATTAACAGGTGGTTATTATTCCCGGCCATTATGGTTGTTTAATGTTCATTCATAAACCCCGGGACATCTGGGCTCGTTTTTATTTTTTGAATTGAAATGTCTATAATAGTAATAACCACAAGCTGAAAGCCATGTAGAATTAGATGATTTTTGTAGTAGGATTTAATCTAATGTTGTCATCTTTGAATTCCTAGAACGCCTTTGTATATAGGAATTTATGTACTATGATGAAGACGTTACATTAGGTAACTCGTATTCGTGGGTTTTTGGTTTATCGTAATTTTTGGGTGATTCCTAATTACGTAGAAAACCGAAAAAACCATGACTAATTGAGACGAATCCAAATAAAGTGGGAGTGACACGACGGGATGTGTCAATGAGGCGTCAAAGGAATCAACTATAGAGAAGGCCATAATAGTCAGAAAATGTTTAATTATGTATTTCCCGTTTTATGTTCTTTTCGTTGATTGCATGTTTTCATTTTATGCATGAACGAAAACAAACCGTCTTAAAAAGTAAAGTGCAATTAACTAATGTAGATTATTTGTATATTAAAACTCCAACGGTTTTATGGGTGCGAATATCCATAGTTAAGATATTGCATGTAAAAACGTAAAAATCCTCAAACTTAAAAATCTAAGGGGAGCGGGTTGGTATATATCCCCATGGCCTCCATTATGAATTCATATGTGATGTGGTTTTGGCATTGTTATCTTGTTGAATTCTTTTGAAGTCAATTTAGATTATTTTTCTTCAAGAAACTCATCCCATGATAGATCTTATAAAACCCAAGAGTCATCGCTCGGTTTGGAATCCCAAGAGCTGCCGATCGCTACTACACTTTCCGGTCGCCGCTCCATTTTCGGCGCTAAGGAAGTCCAGTGATTTTTGGGTTCTTTTTGTCCTGGGTCTTCATTTTTTGTTGCGTTGATCCTTTGGCTCATTCCTACAGGTTCACTAAAGTCTAAATCTACGAGCAAAAGGCTTTTCCCGACGAGTTTTATTTAGGAGGTTTGGTTTTTCCGTTAGGATCATGCCTCCGGGCTATTTCACATTTGGGCAGATTGAGTTTTCTTGAAATGTGTCCTTTGGATTTCTTCGTATTGTGTTTTATCCATCTCGTGGACATTTTCCCACTCAGATTCGGGATCGTTTGGAGTTATTCGAGGAACTCATTAGTGGATTTCGCGGGTTTTCTATATTTACGAGGGACACGCTTCAAAGGTATAATCTTTAAAGGTTTCCATTTTAATTTAAAGATTCAATTTTTGCGTGTCATTTTAATATATCGAATCAGTATATGCCTAGATCCGTTCAAGGGAAATGAATTTTAGCCCAAGCCAGATCTAAAGTCTGCGATTCTGGAATGCATTGCACGAAAGTGAGATTTTTGGTTTAGCCCGGGCTAGTTCTGTTTCCTTCAGGTTTCACCATCGATTTCGCCTCCCACTACCTCAACCTCATTGATGTTACTAATCATGTCAATGACATGATCTCTCACTGGAGTGCACTCAGCCGTTAGTTTGTTGTCTTCAATATTGTAGCTAATGGATTAAATGCCATATCGAAGACAGTAAATAAATAAATAGACAATGTTTCAGAAAAATAAGCACAAAATTTCAAAAATAAATTCTCCAACTATTGACATCCCTCCAAACAATAATTAAATCCACTAACATTTCATTCACTGGGATTTTTGCAAGCCACGATAGTGTGGACATTTATGCTAACCCAAATTCGTTTGAGAATAACTAGGTTCATTAACTACACTATCTGACCAAACAATCTATTGATTAATGCAGTTAATAGTCAGTGCCTTTCGGCCGTACAAATAAGCAGCGTAACCTCGATGAGAGAAATACTACAAATCGTACACTAAGCGTGTGTCATTACGTGACTTCTGAGCTTGTTACCTTAGGATAGTACGCCTCAGAATGAGAGGGTATCGCATTTCTCCTATTTCAACTTACTCTAGTCATCTAACATAGATGTTCATAAGCAAGTGATCTTATGGTTGAACTCATCCGATATGGAGGAAGGCCTTAATGCCAACGCGCAAGTCCACCCACATGACATATGAACTCGTAATAGAGGCTATTGGCCACAAATGACCTTTCTATTTGGAAGGTCAAAGTACACTATGTCTAATCCTCATGTCTGCTCAAGTCTAGGGATTAAGAGATAGAATACTAGGAACATATAGTCTATTAAATCAATATAACAATTCATCCTAAATGGTCAACTTCAATATGCCCCGGGCATATCTATATGATTCAATTAGTCTAGACAAACCAATTTCTGAATCACATAACTTAACTGACAGTGTGTCCAAAACTGTCTCGGTTATGAATCTCATTTATATATTATGTCTTTTAACCAATTATGAGATCTAATGTGTCGCACCAGACACCTCATCATCTAATTACATAATATAAATGGACGACATATGCACAACATACAAACTAAAACATTTAATCGATATATTAACTGGGAAATAGTATAATACAAGTATAGCTTCAGTATTCAAACCTAACACTTCATGTCTTGGTCACTCACAATACTACTTGGTGTTGGTGTATATGCCCTAATGAGGGCTATTTATGTAAATAAACTTTGAGGGTTATTTATGTAAATAAGACATTTGTCGTTTGATTGATTATTTATCTGATGAGTTAATTTCATGAAATTATATTCTTGTGCATATTGAATTTTATGAAATCGATCCGCCAAAAGAAACACTCCATGGACTGTTAGATCATGAGTGATTCTTTTGAGTAGTACTCGTACGAGGATCCTTAGACCAGAAATCACTGCATAGTCTTAGGTGAATTAGAATGTGCTTTGACATATGCCTAACGGGACCGTAACAGGTTGCCAAGTACGGGTATGATTGGGTACACTATGAGTCACGCTAAGGTATGTAGGTGAAGTGATGGGACTACAAGTCTCTCTTAAATGAGAGATGATATCTTGGCCGCTTGATAGTGAACTGAGAAGTGCATGGCCGTGCCCAAGAAATGATAAGGGTTATCATTTGCTTGATTAAGTTCAGTGTCACTAAGAGATCAAGTAAAACGTTTAGCTATATAAGGATGATTGGTTCCATGCCTTATGCTAAACTGGATATCAGTGTAGAGGACATTACGTAGTATGCTCGGAAGGTTGTGTTGAATCACCATTCGACCCTCCGTTCTGAATTGTGTAGTCATTATGTCTTGCTAGAGACCACTAATGATTTATGGATTAATTAATGAGATTAATTTATTCATTGTCAATTTGGAATGGGCCTACAGGATCGCACATAAGTGAGTTCGATGATTCAGAATTAATTAAAATTGCCTGTTATAAGTATAAGAGTTATACTTAAATAGATAATATTTAATTAAATGGTTTAATTAAATATTATTGAAGAGTTTTATGGTATTAATTAAAAGTTAATTAATTACCTGGGAAGAATTGAGTTGAGCTGATAAATCAAGGGACCTAATTGTGAATTAAGGTTCTTGACCCATCAGCCTGATCCATGGATCAATGGGTTGATCCATGGTGTTGGTAAAACCCAACTCAGTAAATAATTAATTAATTATTATTAATTATTATTTATAATTAATTAAAACAGATACTTCTCTAAAATCAGAGAAGTATCTGGAGTCTGTTAAAAAAGTTTTAACAGACTCAGTTTTTAAAATATACGTTTGAAATTTTTTAAAAAACAATCAGATTTCAGGAGACACGTTCTTCCGAGAAAAGAAAAATTATTCTTCCCAGAGAAAAAGGTTTTCTCTAAAACAGGCAAAGTTTGGGGCTAGCACCGGTTCTGAGAGAACTCCAGTGCAAGAACGTAGAGACAATTCGCTTGAATTGTTCTGTGGTGGTGAACGCAATCTTCCCAAAGGATCCAGGCGGCTGCACAACCGATTACGCGTCGAGGGTAAGACCCGAATCCTTTAGCGTTTAGGAATTCCGCCATTTAATTTAGAATTAAATGCCTAAACGTAAACCAACAGTGGTATCAGAGCCTGGTTAATTGTTTTAATTAAAATTGTTTTAATTAAAAGTTGCTGTCGAGGGTCGCCGGATTCTGGGAAATCTTCGCCGGAAAATTTTCCGGCCGGCCGGAAGTTCGCCGGAAAAACGAATATTGCTAAAAATTGTTTTTTTTTTGGCCTGATTTTTCCATGGGTTTTGTTCGTTTATTAATGGGGAACGATTTTATGTTGATTGGGTGTCAAAAATGTTTTGATTTGCAATTGATTGGGCTGTTGTTTTTTGAAAACCGTTCGCCGGAAATATCCGCCGATTTCTGTTTTTGGTTTTGTTTCGAAACTAGTCGGGAAGCTTGCTTTCGAATAAACTACTTGCTGGTTATTTTTTTATCTCCGCAGGGTGTTGGGTCATCCGCGTCGCCGGAATCCATGTCGCCGTTCATTGAAGCGGTCGATGGGTTAGCGGCTGGTCAATCGCCATTGGGGCCGGAAATGTTCTGGTCGCCGAACGATTGAAACGACGGAGAGACGACGATCGGTG
Organism: Knoxia roxburghii; assembly: GCA_030378225.1. NCBI lineage: Eukaryota > Viridiplantae > Streptophyta > Magnoliopsida > Gentianales > Rubiaceae > Knoxia > Knoxia roxburghii. Next base: position 32,309,224 of record CM059415.1, on the reverse strand, counting down.
CCGGATGAGATGAACGGCGAATGTCGCCGGGATTCGAGGAAGCTGCTGAAATCCGATCGCAGGTCACCGGGGAAGAAGAAGGAGGCGGCGGGGGGGGCTGGTGCCCTAATTGGGTGAAATGACTAAATTGCCCCCGCCGCACTCTCTAATCTCGGAAATGCCCCTTCGCAAGCCAACCCTAGCTGAAAAAATTTAAACGTTTTAAAAATTACAAACCAGCCCCAGCAGTTTTGTTTCCCTTAAACCCTAAGCCCAGAATTTTGGTTATTTACGAAATGACCCCAAGAGTTTCAGAAAATTAAAATTTTAAAATTTTTCTGAATTTTATTTAATAAGATTTTAATTAAATAATCTTATTTGATAAAGATAGGATTAATTTAGAATTTTATCCTATAAATTTGAATTTTGAAATAAATTATCTTAATTAGATTAGGATAATTAGAAAAGATAAATAAATAAATAATTAATTAGATTAATTAATTGTTATTTATTTATTTTATTTAATTATGATGCTTAAATTTAAATTGTTTAAATTTTATGTGAAGCATCATAATTATGCTAGCATGTTCATGCATCATTCGATTAAAAATGAATGAATATGGGATTGATTAAAATTGATCATGACACGATCAATTTTAATAGTGTAAGAGTTACACAATCCCTAATTAAATGATTCGGCTTAATAAAATTGGCTTGTATGAAGCATATGCATTTGTGTGTTTTTTTATGCATGAATTGGGCTTAAAATTTATTATTTAAATTTTTTGGGCCTGCGAGCCATTTTAATATTGGGCCTGCGTGCCTATTAAATAATTATGTAATAGTTAGGCCCAAAAAGGAGGTTCCAAAGGAGTCCATGGTAGAGCTCAGGAACGGAAGCCCAAAATGAAGGCCCAAAAAGAAGTTTTTTTTTGTTAAAAGGCCATGTAATAGATTAGAGCCCAATTCATCGCATTTTCGCAATTTTATGTTTTGTGAATGAATGAAAACGACAATGCATGTTAAGCCGATCAAACTAAAATCCCAAAAACCCGAGTTGATTTTGCTTCCATACTTGGGGGCCCGCTTGAGCGTTGAACGTCTGGTGGACTTGGAGAGCCCAAGGGCCTCAGGTTTTCTTCGTGCGGCGGGTTGTTGCATAATAGCGCCCAACTTTATCACTACCATTAATGAGTGGAAAAACTGTTTGAGTATTAGATGCTCGACTTTATCACTACCACTTGTTATGGAAAAACTGTGTGGGTGTCTATTGATGTGATGCCTTGAGGGATGGTTTAACTTGGGAAAATTAATCCTAGCTTGACCCGATAAGTTGACTAGGGATTAATTTTGCAAAGATAGGATGGTGTCAAACATTTGGAATGTTCATCCTATCACCGAAAAGTTGCATAGTGATGCAATTGGAAATCGTTAAATTACATAGGGATGTGATTTGAACGTTGCCTACCAAAAGAGCCCAATCCCTACGATACTTGCCAAAGCAAGACTGGGGTTGATTCTTTGTGGATTTTCGGCCCACAATCTAGCACCAACACAAAATTGTTTGGGATTTCAATTTTGGCTATTGTGGAAAATATTTTAAAACTCATTCTAATATTTTGCATTTTCTTTTGTAGAAATGGCATCTACTAGCACTAATACATCTAATCTCACTCTAAGAAGCATTTTGGACAAAGAAAAGCTTGTTGGTCCAAACTTCTTAGATTGGGAAAGAAACTTGAGAATCGTTCTCAAACAAGAAAGGAAGCTAAATATCTTAGACGCTGCTTTACCTGAACCACCAGTAAATGCTACGGCTGCGGTTCAACGAGCATGGGAAAAGCTGAAAAGCGATTCCGATGACGTGACATGTCTGATGCTTGCGACTATGTCAGGCGAGCTTCAGAAACAATTCATGAATTCGGAAGCGTTCCAAATTTATGTGTCACTAACAGAAATGTTCCGTGAACAAGCCCGTAACGAAAGGTTCGTTACGATAAAAGCATTGATCTCGTGCAAGATGGCGAAGGGTTCGTCAGTAAGCACGCATTTGATCAAGATGAAGGGGTATATTGATACCCTAGAGAGATTAAATGCACCTCTTTCTAGAGAGTTAGCCATTGACATCATCTTGGCTTCACTGCCTGATGATTACAATGACTTTGTGGTGAACTATAACATGCATAACATGGAGAGGACAATTCCTGAGCTCCATGGAATGCTTAAAAATACTGAGCAAACCCTTCGGAAGGCAACGCCAGTACTTGTTGTGGAAAAGGGTAAGGGAAACAAGAGAAAGTTTAAAGGCAAGGCAAAAGTTGCTGAAAACAAGAAGCCTCGCAGTAAGACTGCTCCTAAGGCTCAGCCTCAAACTCCTCCTGCTAAGAAAAATGCTCAGAAGGACGCAGTATGTTTCCATTGCAATCAGAAGGGGCATTGGAGAAGAAACTGCAAGCTGTTTCTTGAAGAGAAGAAACAGAATCCTTCGGCTTCAGGTATCTTTGTTATTGAAATAAATCTTTCTATGTCCACCTCATGGGTATTAGATACCGGATGTGGGGCTCACATTTGTACTGATGTGCAGGGACTGAGCAATAGAAGGATGACAAAGAAAGGCGAAGTAGATCTCCGAGTGGGCAACGGGGCAAGAGTTGCAGCCGTTGAAGTTGGAGATTACATTTTGTCTTTGCCTTCCGGTTTAAACATTGTATTAGAGAATTGTTATTATGTGCCTACTATGAGTAGGAATATTATTTCAATCTCTTGTTTGGATATTAAAGGATTTCGTTTTATTATTGGTAATAAATCGTTGTCTTTATATCAAAAAGATGTTTTATATGGAATTGCAAATTTGTGCAATGGCCTATATATCTTGGATTTGACCCAAGAGAAACCGGTATATAACATTGAAAAGAAAGCCAAATTAATTCAATCTGATTTAAGTCCAACATATCTGTGGCACTGTCGTCTAGGCCATGCAAATGAGAAACGAGTTCAAAGACTTCATAAAGATGGAGTGCTTGGTTCATTTGATTTCGAATCATATGACACGTGTGAACCCTGTTTGCAAGGCAAAATGACGAAGAGTCCTTTCAGCAAGAAAGGCGAGAGGACTAGTGAGCTATTGGCACTAATACATACAGATGTATGTGGACCGATGAGCACACAAGCCAGAGGTGGATTTGAATACTTCGTGACTTTTACCGATGACTATAGTAGATATGGTTATGTCTACGTAATGAGGTATAAAAGTGAAACTTTTGAAAAGTTCAAAGAGTTTAAAAATGAAGTAGAAAATCAGTTAAATAGAAGGATTAAGGCTATTCGCTCCGATCGGGGAGGTGAATACCTTAATGATGAGTTCGATGGCTATCTAAAACAGTGTGGAATTGTTTCACAGCTGACTCCACCAGGAACACCTCAATGGAATGGTGTATCCGAGAGGAGAAATCGGACCTTATTAGATATGGTTCGATCTATGATGGGCCAAGCGACTCTCCCTATGTCCTTTTGGGGTTATGCCCTCCTTTCAGCTGCCTACTTACTAAATCGTATTCCATCTAAGGCAGTAGATAAGACTCCATATGAGATGTGGACGGGTCAAAAACCCTATATGTCATATCTACGAGTTTGGGGTTGTCAAGCTCATGTAAAGCGTTTACAAAGTAGTAAGCTTGAACCTAAAACTGACAAATGCCTGTTTGTGGGATATCCTAAGGAAACTAAAGGATATCAATTCTACAATCCAACTGAGAACAAAGTGTTTGTTGCTCGGGGAGCCACTTTCTTAGAGAAAGATTTTCTCTACAAGAAAGATAGTGGGAGTAGAATAGAACTCGGAGAAGTTCCAGAACCACAAAAGAATGTAGAACGATCTACAGAAACTGAGATGGAAGTTGACATAGGAACTCATGAAGATGAGCAGCCTGAGTCAACAACACAAGAACCAAGAAGGTCTAGTAGATCTCGTCATGAACCTGAGAGATACGGATTTCTCGTAACTGACGATCAAGATTTGATCTTGGTGGACTCTAATGAGCCCGTGAACTACAAACAGGTTTTAGAAAGTCCAGATTCAGATAAATGGCTACAAGCAATGGAATCTGAAATGCAATCCATGAGGGACAATAAAGTTTGGACTTTGATTGATCCTCCTGTTCAGACAAAGGTTGTCGATTGCAAGTGGATTTTCAAGTTAAAACCTGGCGGGATCTTCAAAGCACGACTAGTGGCTAAAGGTTTCAGACAGACTCATGGTATAGACTATGATGAAACCTTCTCCCCTGTCGTGATGCTCAAGTCCATTCGGACTATGCTCGCCATAGCTGCATATTATGACTATGAGATATGGCAGATGGATGTTAAGACGGCTTTCCTGAATGGAAACCTACTCGAGGATGTTTATATGAAACAACCTGAGGGATACATTGATCAAGAGCATCCAAATCGTGTATGCAAGCTTCAGAGGTCCATCTACGGACTAAAGCAAGCATCTCGGAGTTGGAATCTTCGTTTTGACGAGGCAGTAAAAGGTTACGGCTTCATAAAGAACGAAGATGAGCCTTGTGTTTACAAGAAGGTTAGTGGGAGCAAGATAGTTTTCCTTGTCCTATATGTGGACGACATCCTACTCATAGGAAATGACATTCCCATGATGAAAGACATCAAACAATGGTTGGGGACTGTATTTTCTATGAAAGACTTAGGAGAAGCCGAAATGATACTAGGTATCAAGATCTATAGAGATAGGTCAAAAAGGCTTCTAGGACTAAGTCAAGAAGGGTACATAGACAAAATATTGAAGAGGTTCAATATGTCTAACTCCAAAAATGGTAAGGTACCATTTAGACATGGCCTTCTCTTGAAGAAGAACCAAGGTCCTTCAACAAGAGAGGAGAGGGATACAATGAGTAGAGTACCATATGCTTCGGCAATAGGATCTATCATGTATGCCATGTTATGTACTCGCCCGGATGTCGCACATGCACTGAGCATGACTAGCAGATACCAACAAGATCCAGGAACAGATCATTGGACTGCAGTCAAAGCAATCCTAAAGTACTTGCGAAGGACTAAAGGATTGATGCTAGTGTATGGAGGACAAGAACAGCTCATCGTACAAGGTTACGCTGATGCTGCTTTCCAAACAGATCAAGATGACATGAAGTCACAATCAGGCTACGTGTTTAGTCTGAATGGTGGTGCAATAAGTTGGAAAAGCTCAAAGCAAGATACAACAGCCGATTCTACAACAGAGTCTGAGTACATTGCTGCATCCGATGCGGCAAAGGAAGCTGTTTGGTTAAGAAAGTTCGTGTCAGACATCGGAGTGATACCGAGTATCCAAGATCCGATAGAACTTTTCTGTGACAATAACGGGGCCATCGCACAAGCTAAGGAGCCTCGGTCACACCAGAAAACCAAACATATACTCAGAAGGTTTCACCTCATCCGAGAGATCATTGATCGAGGAGATGTGAAAGTTTGCAAGATAGGGTCAGACGACAATGTAGCAGATCCTCTCACAAAAGCTCTACCGCAGTCAAAGTTTGATAGACATGTAATAGAGCTTGGTCTTAAACAGTTTAAGACATAGCCCTTCAACGGGCAAGTGGGATTGTTGGTGTATATGCCCTAATGAGGGCTATTTATGTAAATAAACTTTGAGGGTTATTTATGTAAATAAGACATTTGTCGTTTGATTGATTATTTATCTGATGAGTTAATTTCATGAAATTATATTCTTGTGCATATTGAATTTTATGAAATCGATCCGCCAAAAGAAACACTCCATGGACTGTTAGATCATGAGTGATTCTTTTGAGTAGTACTCGTACGAGGATCCTTAGACCAGAAATCACTGCATAGTCTTAGGTGAATTAGAGTGTGCTTTGACATATGCCTAACGGGACCGTAACAGGTTGCCAAGTACGGGTATGATTGGGTACACTATGAGTCACGCTAAGGTATGTAGGTGAAGTGATGGGACTACAAGTCTCTCTTAAATGAGAGATGATATCTTGGCCGCTTGATAGTGAACTGAGAAGTGCATGGCCGTGCCCAAGAAATGATAAGGGTTATCATTTGCTTGATTAAGTTCAGTGTCACTAAGAGATCAAGTAAAACGTTTAGCTATATAAGGATGATTGGTTCCATGCCTTATGCTAAACTGGATATCAGTGTAGAGGACATTACGTAGTATGCTCGGAAGGTTGTGTTGAATCACCATTCGACCCTCCGTTCTGAATTGTGTAGTCATTATGTCTTGCTAGAGACCACTAATGATTTATGGATTAATTAATGAGATTAATTTATTCATTGTCAATTTGGAATGGGCCTACAGGATCGCACATAAGTGAGTTCGATGATTCAGAATTAATTAAAATTGCCTGTTATAAGTATAAGAGTTATACTTAAATAGATAATATTTAATTAAATGGTTTAATTAAATATTATTGAAGAGTTTTATGGTATTAATTAAAAGTTAATTAATTACCTGGGAAGAATTGAGTTGAGCTGATAAATCAAGGGACCTAATTGTGAATTAAGGTTCTTGACCCATCAGCCTGATCCATGGATCAATGGGTTGATCCATGGTGTTGGTAAAACCCAACTCAGTAAATAATTAATTAATTATTATTAATTATTATTTATAATTAATTAAAACAGATACTTCTCTAAAATCAGAGAAGTATCTGGAGTCTGTTAAAAAAGTTTTAACAGACTCAGTTTTTAAAATATACGTTTGAAATTTTTTAAAAAACAATCAGATTTCAGGAGACACGTTCTTCCGAGAAAAGAAAAATTATTCTTCCCAGAGAAAAAGGTTTTCTCTAAAACAGGCAAAGTTTGGGGCTAGCACCGGTTCTGAGAGAACTCCAGTGCAAGAACGTAGAGACAATTCGCTTGAATTGTTCTGTGGTGGTGAACGCAATCTTCCCAAATGATCCAGGCGGCTGCACAACCGATTACGCGTCGAGGGTAAGACCCGAATCCTTTAGCGTTTAGGAATTCCGCCATTTAATTTAGAATTAAATGCCTAAACGTAAACCAACACTTGGTATGACATGTAATCTCACCACCTCTTGGAAAAATACTCTATCAATCTCCTTATCATCATTAGTTTTCCTGCAAGGAAGAAAACGTGTCATATAAGAAAACCTATCCACAGTCACAAGTATAGAGTCATTACCTCTTTGTGTCCTTGGTAGACCTACGATAAAATCCATATATAGGTCCACCCAAGGCATTGTTGTCACGGGTAATGACATAAGGTGACCGTGTGACCTAGAAGTAGTACTCTTAGCCTTCTTGCATTGCATGCTGCTGGAAAGTTAAGGCTAGATCATGTTTGCTAAGTACTTATTCCTAGAAATCCATTTTGTCCTCTCACAAATCTTAGCTACATCCTTCTTCATGTTTGGCAAATAAAAGTATTCTTGTAGAACTTCTAGTGCCTTAAACACACAAAAATATCCCATAAGTCTGGAGTGAACCGAATTAATCATGTTTTTACTAGCTTTTCTATCAATAATTCACCTATTTTAAGTTGCAGGTAGAGATCATCGAGATGATGAATTGTAGCCCAATTGGAACGGAATTCAGCTTATCAGGTTTTTCATTATTTTAGAGAGAGTAACTTAGAGAGGAAGAAACACACACTTTCTCACCGTTTTAAAGCACACAATATGAATTATCTTAGAACAACCATGTTCTAAGTAGATTATAGGGAAATCTACCTTTCTAAGAGAAAGGCGTAGTGGATTTCCAAAGATGTAGTACAAATTCAAGGTTTAATGAATTTATTTGATTATGAGAGTTTTGTTTAAATTGAATCCAAAAGCTTCTATCATGTTTGATTGAAGGAATTCTCTGTCCAGGCCAAATAAAAAATTTCCACATCGTGCAGAGCATCCAGATTTCGGAAACTTCCTCATGAACCCAAACGCTCGTGCAATCCGATTCAAACCCTTTTGAAATATCGTTTGTATTGGATCTTGGTTTACCTTATTCGATTTGTCACTCAACAAAATAAATTTATTTAAAGTGGAAGGAAAAGATTTGACCTTTGAATCGTGATCATCTGAAAATATCTTGTATTCTCTAAGACTTGTCCAGATGTTGTGTGGCAAAAATCTATCGAACAAACTAGAATAAACCCCCGAAAAAAACACCGCACGAAACTTCCTAGAAACACTTCTCGCAGGAAAATTTGCGCTGCTAGCCGAAATACTTTCATCACTTGATGTGCTAAAATAAGAACACAAATATTAGGATCACTAATCCTGTCGTGTAATACTAAGGGCGGCGATCTTTACAGAGCACTAACATTTGTGTATCTCATCAGTGGAACATGCAAGTAGCAGAAAGATGGTCATATTTGGTTTCACAGAACAAGAACAAATTGCAGAAAAGATAAATAATAATATTTTGAGAAGGGGTAATTTCACCACCGTCCCTCTTTAGTAAATATTTTTTCTATATTTGGTTATTAGTTTCCTTAGGACCTTGAACCGCTCAAGTAATGAGTTCCAGTCTCAATTCAAACCAACTTTTCCACCCCTGGATTGCCATGGATACTACCTAAGAAGGCATCCCTGGTAGCTCGTCATCATGTAAGCAAAGCATATTCATTAACCAATCAAGAAGAAACCATCTAGGAGATTAATAAGCTCAAAATGTACAACCAAGGAAAGTAATACAACAATATATATAGAATATATATATATATATAATCAAAGGAATTCAGATACCACTACACTCAGAGAACATAAAGATCACATATCAACTCGTGGACTCCTCAAATGAGGTTAGGAAACATACTGGGTCAAGGGAAACACACCGAGCTTCACTGCAGAACTGCAAACTGTCTTTGATCGAGTGTAGTGTCACCCAATTCCACCTTAGCTAAAGAGATATGCGGCTAATTCTCTCAAGAACCGCTTAGAATGACATGGTTCCAAGCTAAATCAACATTCTGGATCGGAAACCCTAGCTACTATCGAAGTGAAGTGCTATCGGCTCAACCTGAGAATAGATGATGCAAAAATTGCCCTTAGGACTTGTTCTCAACCTATTTATACTATTACAATAATTAGGTTTGTAATTGAACTAGATCAGTAGGGGCACAACGGACATTTCAACATCCTTTGACTCTCTCAATTGACTTCCGCGGTCCAACAATGACTCAGTATATCCAGCTTCCCTTTTGTGCATTTTTCAGCCAGATTTTAGGTGGAAGGGTGACAAACTCGGACTAAGACCTGCAAATTCCACATGACCCGTAATAAGATACTAAAAAGCACAAGAGTAATTAGAAACTCTATACAATTGTCATGAATCATGTAGAATTTGCTATAAGAATTGATGTAACTTAGGGTTACATTACTCCCTCACACTAAAGTCTTGCTTGTCCTCAAGCAATATCATCAAGAATTAAAGGAAATTCAGCATAGCTAATCACGATTCCTACTCCAGTGTTTTCAAGGATCATAAAAAATGTACAAGTAGCAACATCCATACACTGGTTCAATCAAAACTTGAGAATTCTGATACATATGAAACAATTGGTTGAAGCATTTCCTAACTCAAGAGAGCCCCTCTTTACAGGTTTTGTATGCATATATGTAAGCTGTAAGACATATGTTAAACTTATGCTGCCATAAGCTTCGGGAAAGATTACACCCCCACACTAATCATTGACATAAGGCATTAATCAATAGGACATAAGTTGAGGTTTAGGGTTCAAGGTTAGAAAAGGTCAAAGCTAGAAGGCTAGAGCTACAATCCTTAGTGCTTAGCCTGATTCAAGTTTTTATACAACCACTTACTCTGGATTCTGCTAACGATTATTAAGGGTGCCTTAAACATCCGTCACTTCCTCCTCCTAAGACAGTTTTTTTTTTTTTTTTTTGATAATTTCTGAAGGTTCAAGGCTTAAAGATCCCTCAGTCCTCAGTTCTTCTTATTCAAATGATTTACTTTCTACCTTGCTCATCAAGAATCCATGTTACTAAAATTTCCACTACTCGAATCACACTTAAGCACCATAGGGTCAAAACAGAAGTGAAAACAAGGAAAAATATGGAATCAAGGTTGGCTATGAGCACAAGCCAAGTGTTCAATTGATCGTGGCCCCTATTTTTGTGGACCCACAATCACATAATTTTAGTGAAAAGTAAAAAAATAAAAGAAAAAAAAGGCTAGTACATAAAAGGAATGGAAAAATTATGGGATGGAAAAAAAAAAAGTAGTTAATTATTTCTTAATTTCTAAAAAAATTTTAACCTTCTTTCATTTTTTCACCCAATTATCTGTTTTCTTTTAGTAGAATGAAAAATTAGTCTTACCTTATTTCTACATATAGATAGTTTTATCTCAATTTACATAATTATCCTAAAACTATTAAATTCAATCAATATGTAATTCAAAAAAATAAAAATAGGAATACCATCAAATTGAATGCCTTGTTATATGGAATTTTTGACCGAAAAAATCCAAAAATTTGAATTGTGGACTGAAAAAAATGAAATTTATAAGTGTGAACAGAAATGAGCCTTTCGGATTTACAAAATCCGACCGAATCTAATTTAATATTCCACCCCTTTATTATTTGACATTTTATGATTTTAAGACATATTAAGAGAAAACAAAATCTTCCCACTTACCCTTTTTACTTTAACTTCATTACTCTGACATACCCCTTTTACTTTAACATAATTACTACTCCAAAATAATTAACCATACACAATAATTACAAATCAACTCCAAAATGTGATAAAGATAAAACATATGAGTTATCCAGATAAAGAGTGTTTCAGATATTATTAAAAGTTAAAAATATTAAAAACTATAAAAATTAAGTCCCGACATGGAGGAGGGTAAATATACATATGGTAAAATAAATGCAAGTAGTACATATCCAAAATTTGAAATTATACATATCTGAAAATTGAAATTAATTAAGCATTCGGATTTGTAAAATTTGGAATGCCTATTTTCGGTCAACACCCCCATTTTTTGGATTTTTTAGGTCCCGGCCCCTTGTTATATGCCTAACAAAATTAAAATAATAATTAAAACCACTTCTAATTGGCCCCCCTAAAAGGCCAATACTTTCCCAATTCTAATATGATAATCCTAAGACTATACTGCACGGTGCCTTTTGTACAGGTGGGGGAGTGTATTGGTTATGGGGGGAAAGTAGTGGGACATTAGAGGGTCATGATTTTAATTATTATATTATAATTTTGCTAGGAACACCTTGTAAGATGTCCCTATAAGAGCATGATATAAATTGCCCTACCTTCCCTGTACACAAGACTCCCTGCAGTATAAGAATTGTATATCTCGATATTGGTAATTTCGAAAGTCATCGCTCTATTTATAGGGGCCACATTTTCCATTTTGCTTTGGGCCTAAAAAATGTCAAAGACGGCCCTGTATGGAATGCTGGGCTAATAATACTGCTTCAAGAAAAATCTGGCTCAAGGCACCAATTGGATAATCTTAAGAGTTGTATGTACATTGCCAAAAGAGAAGAGAAAGGTGTTTCTAATGCCTACTTCATTTTAATAACTCATGCCTATAATCAATCAGCAGCATGCATGCTTTACCCATGTTTTGGATTCTCAATCCAACACAAGTCATTCACACAACCAAATAAAAAGCAAGTTCAAAGACACTATTGGCTCAACATGCTCACTCATAAAAATGTGTTCAATACTTCAAACCAGCAAATATTTCATCAATCATTTCACAAATATCATCAGTTCATCTAAAGCAATCCAGTGTATACTCACTATTTGCCAAAAGAGGGGTGCTCAGAACTTTTAATTTTTTCTTTAAAAACAGTCTCTGAAACCTCACTGGAGTATTATAGAATTCCAAGTGCAATGGATTAGCTATGAAAATTTCAAAGAAAGTGGTTCACCAGGACTTACCTGGAGGCGTGAGAAGAGAACTTCCTGCCAGTACCATCATGCATGACATAAGAACTTAAGAAATTAATCACAAATTTGCAGTGTAGTGTTCTCATAAAGCAAAAATTATATCATCCCCCACACTTAGTCCATTCATTGTCCTTAATGAATATCAACATACAAAATTTTGAAATCATGATATTTACTTCTTGCTTATAGTGTAAAGAAAATGAACTCCACTTGACATTGGAGAAAAATAACAATCAATATACCATAAAGATATAAATAAAATTTAAACCAGAGTTCATGAGTGTTGGGCTCAGCCAAAAACTACTAACTTAAGAGTAGAATTAAAATTTGTCCACATGAATTCAAAAAACAACTATAAGAAAAACATAAGCATTTTAGAATCATGGTTGCTCATGATCATTGGCAGGCTGATTGGAGGTGCTGGCAGTAATTATCAAAGCATGCAAATCCAAACGGGCATCTAAGTACTTATAGAACAATTCCAGTTGCCCCGGTGTGGCCCCAATTCTATGGTGTTGATTTGCAACTACAGATTCTGGCTTTTAAGCTGAGTAAATACCTCCTCAGTTATTAACCCCATGCCAGAATCCTACGCCAAAGCTCATTCAAGTTTCACAACTTCATCTGTCTCAAAGAATTTGGCCCCGTTGTCCATACAAATAGCATCGACTAAACTGGTGTATAGGATGCTGCTCGTTTCACCTCCAATGGCCTTGTGTATGTAAATCATGACAACGATACCCAGATTGATCGGCTCTCTGGTCATCACTGTTGACAAGATGTGAAATTGTTGATCCTTGATTTGTCCTCCTACCTCTCCACTCACCGGTGCCACATTTCTGCATATGAAGGTGTAGAATATCTGGGCTACAGTCCCCAAAACATTGACAGGTATCTCATTCCAGGCCTCTAGTACTGTGACTCCTGGTTTTATCATCCGCTGTAAGGTTTCCTTCGTTGGTTGATAGACACTCAATTTCCAGACGTCCAGTGTATCACTTTGCACTTCCGTCCCCAACAACCAATTTATGGACTCAATAGACAAGGGAAATAATGTATTGCACACAGAAAACCTTCTTTTGACTAGCCTGTGTTTTGCACCTATGTTGAACTCTCTAACCAGCATCATATTTACCTCATAACGCTGAGCTATGGGTTTCTCCCAACGCCTTGTCAACAAAAATTCCTCAAGGAAGCTATCTTTTTCGACACTAATCTAGTGGATGATTCCTTTTCTAGCAATCACTGGGTCTATCCAAAGTACGTATTCTTTCTCTCTTTCTGCCACGACCGTTTGCACTTGAGGAAGCCATGCATGAGTTCTATTTAACAGAACTAGCCCAAAGGAAAATTTAGACTTGTTTCTACCAGGAACGCACAAGTTTTAACAAGTTGAATGGATTACTGGCTCGAAATCTAAATCACTAACAGATGATGAAGCAAGAGTAGGGAAATATTAAGAAGCATACCTGCGATCAAGAATTCTTCCATGAGGTAGATCACAAGCCCAAGAGTAAAATAGTACTAGAAGAATTTAGGAAGCAATCTGATAATCCTTATGCACCAGCACAAGTAGATACACCACACACTGCACAATATATCACAGATGATGCGCTTACACAGGTGGTGCCTCGTTGTAGTGGGACGGTTGTAAGACAGCCCAATAGGTTTATTGGCGTGAGAGAAGCCTCTGATTTCATCTCAGGCGCGTTTGAACCAGACCCTGTGAACTACAATGAGGCTCTCCGAGAAAAAGATGCAGAATCTTAGCGAAAAGCAATGATATCTGAGATGGGGTCAATAGACCACAATCAAGTCTGGGAGCTTGTGGACCTCTCCGATGGTTTTAAACCCATTGGATATAAGTGAGTCAACAAATACAAGAGAGGACCTAACGGAAAGGTTGAAACCTTTAAAGCTAAGCTTATGGCGAATGGGTATACTCAGAAAGAGATAATCGATTATGAGGAAACCTTCTCCCCGGTGGCCATGCTTAAGTCGATCCGGATACTCTTGGCCATAGCTACTTATTTAGATTATGAGATATGGTAGATAGATGTCAATACAGTTTTCCTTAACCGGAAGTCTTGAAGAAACCATCTTCATGCAGAAACCAAAGGGATTTGTTGAAAAAGGCCAAGAGCATAAGGTTTGCAGGCTTAAGAGGTCCATTTACGGACTTAAGCAGGTATCCAGTTCTTGGAACATCTGGTTCGATGAGGTAATTCAATCCTACAGATTTACTCAGTGCCCGGATGAACAATGTGTATACCGCAAGAGTGATGGAAACTCAGTGGTGTTTCTTGTGCTTTATGTAGATGACATTTTACTAATTGGCAACAATAAGAAAGTGTTATTAGACGTAAAGGCATGGCGGTCCAAACAGTTTGATATGAAAGACTTAGGAGAAGTGGGACATATCCTTGGGATTAAGATAATTCAAGATCGTAGAAAAAGTTCACTAACGCTCTCTCAAACTTCATACAAAGACACGATTCTGGCTCGTTTTAACATGCAGAACTCCAAGAAAGGTTTTTTACCTTTTAGACACGGAGTGCATCTATCTAAAGAACCGTCTCCCAAGACTGTTGAGAAGATAGAAGCCATGAAGACAGTTTCTTATGCTTCAGCAGTAGAAAGTCTCATGTATGCGATTTATGCACGAGGCCTGATATCTGTTATGCCGTTGGCATTATAAAAAGATATCAGAGTAACCCCGGGAAAGCTCATTGGAAGGCAGTAATAAAATGTATTCTTAAGTATTTGCACAGAACGACAGACCAAGTGTTGGTCTATCAGGCGCCTGAGCTGGTACCCCGAGGTTACACAGACTCAGATTTTCAAGACGACAGGGACAATAGCAAGTCTACCTCAGGGTATGTGTTTACTTTGGGTGGTGGAGCCATAGTATAGCGGAGTGTCAAGCAGAAATGCGTGACGGACTCTACCATGGAGGTTGAATGCGTTGCCGCATCAGAGGCAGCGAAAGAAGCAGTGTGGCTCAAGAACTTCCTAGTGGACTTAGATGTGATTCCTAGTTTGCAGAAGTCGATCACAGTGTACTGTGATAACAACCGTGCAGTAGCAAACTCGAAGGAACACTGAGCCCACGAGGCGAGTAAGCATATACAGCGCAAGTACCACCTAATACGAGATATCGTCCAGAGGGAAGACGTACTTGTGGCGAAGATAGCATCAGAAGATAACCTTGCAGATTCTTTTAGGAAAACATTGACTGCAAAGTCTTTGATGCTCACATGGATGGCGTGGGGATCAGATACTTAGTAGAGCCATGATAGTTTTTCTAGTTGTATTGTAGTTGTAAACATTAAATGTAGTTTTATAATTAAAGCCCAACTTAAATATTAGTGAGAGATTGTTAGATTGAATGCTGAAGTTATGCTTGTATTATACTATTTCCCAGTTAATATATCTATTGAATGTTTCAGTTTATATGTTGTGCATATGTCATCCATTTATATAATGTAATTAGATGATGAGGTGTCTGGTGTGACATAGTAGATCTCATCATTGGCTAAAAGACATAATATATAAATGAGGTTCGTAACCGAGACAGTTTTGGACACACAGTCGGTTTAGGTTATTATGTGATTCAGAAATTGGTTTGTCTAGACTAATTGAATCATATAGATATGCCCAGGGCATATTGAACTTGACCATTTTGGATGAATTGTCTTATACTGATTTGATAGACTATTCGTTCCTAGTATTCTATCTCTTTAATCCCTAAACTTGAGCAGACATGAGGATTAGGCATAATGTACTTTAATCTGCCAAAGAGTGAGGTAATTTGTGGCCAATACTCTCTATAGGTTGGGTGCGCGTGTTTAGTTGCTTGGTGTGTTGTTGCTTATGAAAAGGAAACCATGTATTGGTGCGTCGGGGGTGATGGTGCTCCCGAGATGAGGTCGTTATGTTTTTATACTAAACCTGGCCGGTGGACTTATGTCCGGTATGGTAAAAAAGTCGAGTGGTACAAATCTCGAATTATAAGAAGTTAATTAATTAATTTATCAGTAAATTAATAAATTAATGAGCACTATATCTTTGATGTGGAGAGATTAAAGAATAATTAATTTAGTTGTTCCGGAAGCAATTCTGGTGTAGGATGGTAGTGCCAAAATTAATCCGTTAGTGGTACGATTAATTTTGTAGTGGATTAATTGATTAAGTAGAATTAATTATTTAATTAATTATTCCTAGAGGTTAATTAAGTTATTAACAAAGGGGATTTATTTATTTAATTAATTAAGTCTTAAGTTTCAATTAGAATTAGGAAATCTAATTAGATTTGGTTATCTTATTAGATTTGTTACATAATTGGATTTGAAAACTAATTAATTTCCTAAACCCAGGCCAATCCTAAACCAACCTGGGGTCTCTCTTGTAACTCTATAAATAGACAAGAGATTAGTAATTCTACATACACAATTCATAAGTTTTCAAGACAAGAAAACTAGAGAGAGAAAATCCTAGAGAGAGAATTAATTTTTCATCTCTCAAAGTTGGATTGCTCTTCCATTGTGCGGCTGTCCAGTTCCCGAGGCGAAGCACCAGCGTTTGGATTTTTTCCTTGTCAGCTGGTGGCGCGTGGGATCAAATGGGGCGGCGCGTGAAGTGCGATTGCAGCGCGTGAGTTACACGCGCAGGCGAGGCGGTTGCTGGATTTTTGCAGTAACTCAATTGTGTTGGATTGTTGATCGTTGGTTCGTGGCCCACGCAAAGTTCGAGCCTGTCTTGAGTCATACAAGCGATCACCTAAGTACACGCTTCAAGAGGTATTTCTAAACTTTCGCTTTAATTAGAAATTATTTGTTGCATGGCAAATCGAACAAGTATAAACTAAGATCCTGCGCAATGTTATTTCAAGCAAAGATTAGAATAGCGATTGTGCTAGAGTCTAGGTCTGGTTAAAAGTTCTGATTCTGGAATGCATAGCACGAAAGTGAATTTTTGACCGGGCCCGGGCAGATAATCTTTCAATTGGTATCAGAGCCTGGTTTTGGTTTTTTGCTTGTTCGATTTGTTACATTCGTTTGTTTACAGGTGGTTTAGAAATCTCGGCTATTATGGTTGCATTTGTATATTTTTATTAAACCTCGGTACATGTCTGGGTTTGGTTTTTTAGGAATGCTTGTAATAGTAAAACCACATGCTGGAAGCCGTGTAGGATTTGATCAAATCTGTAGTAGGATTTTTTCTATGTAATTTCGATATTTTTTTTCCTAGATGCCTTGTAGTAGGAAAATTTTTATGTAATCGAAGGCGTTATGGTTGGCGACTTGAATTCGTGGATTATGGTTTACTTAATTCGTAAAAAATCAACAAAACTCGGAACGAATTGCAAGAAGACCAAATAACATAGTGGATGCAGGATAGAAGGCCTGGAAGAGAAACGGGCAAGCAGGCAGGCGAACGACTCGCCGGCAAAAACCACTGCGTGCAACAGAAGTGCGGCGCTGGCAGCACCAGCGAGCGCGCTGGGCTGCTCCGCGCAGCACTGGGCTCCCGCACGCGCTGGCCCAGCATGGGCTGTGCGCGCACGGTACATTTTATTTTAATTGAATTGACTAGTTTTCCTTGGTTACTATGGTGGATATCACATTTCAAGTGCAATCCCATTTCCATTATACAATTTTTCATTTTAGGTAGTCTAACTCTATCTATATCTTACTTTTGTACAAGTTCTTTTTTTCGCCTAAGGTTCTCTCTAAACCAAAGTCTAAACTAAAGAGAAAGGTAATTCAAAATAAAAAGAAAATGGAATTTCATTTTTTTTTTGTTTCGAATTTTGTTCTAATTGAATAAAAGAATGCGCGCACACAGCCCGGCTCATTTGGGCACGCACAGGTCATTTTCCATTTTTTGAGTTTTTCTGAGATCCAAATTTCAAGACTCAATCCATCGACTAGCGTGACGGGACATTGTTGGATCGTGTTTAGGCATTTAATTCTAAATTAACATGGCGGATTATCCTAAACTATAAGAACCGGGGTCTTACCCTTGATGCGTAATCGGTTGCGCTCGCACCTGGATCCTTTTGGGAAGATGGTGTTTCGTCTTTCTCTGGTTCTTCCCAGAAGTGTCCTCCACAATCAGGCACTGGAGCTCTTCGGTGCTAGTATAAAATTCCTCTAAAGAAATTTTGTTTTGGAAGAGAGAGAATTTTTACGAGAGAGAAAAGTGAAGAAAAATTTTTCAGAAAACTATTTTCTCATTTTAAAATCTGTCTTCCAATTTTCTCTCACAGATTCTCTTTTATAAAAGAAATCTGATTTTACCCAATCCCACAACCACCGGGTTGTTAAAATAAAATATTTAATATTATAAATAAAATATTTTATTTTTATTGATTTGGGTTTTACTTGACCTATGGATCAAACCATTTACCCATGGATCAGACTGATGGGTCTAAAACCTCAATTGCAACTAGGTCCTTTGATTTGTCAGTCTATCTCAATTCTTCCTGAGTAATTAATTAACTATTAATTAATACCCCAAAACTTCTTAATAATATTAAATTAAACTATTTAATTTAATATTATTCTTCTAAGTATAACAATTATACCTAGTACCGTCAAGAATCTTCGAACCCACTTACGTGCAATCCTGTAGGTCCATTCCAAATTGACAATGGATAAATTAATCTCATAGATTAATCCATAAATCATCAGTGGCCTCTAGCAAGACATGATGACTACTCAATTTAGAATAGATGGTCGAATGATGATTCAACGCAACCTTTCTAAGCATACTATGTACGATCCTCTACATCGATATCCCGTTTAGCATAAGGCATGGAACCATCATCCTTATCAAGCTAAACGTTTACTTGATCTCTCAGTGACACTGATTCTATTCGAGCAAATAATAACAATTATCAATTCTCGGGCATGGCCATGCACTTCTCAGTTCACTATCAAGTGGCCCATATATCATCTCTCACTTAAGAGAAATTTGTAGTCCTATCACTTCACCTACATATCTTAACGTGACTCATAGTCCAATCATACCCATACTTGGCAACCTGTTACAGTCCTGTTAGGCGTATGTCAAAGAACACCAAAATTCACCTAAGACTATGCAGTGATTTCTAGTCTAAGGATCCACATACGAGTATACTCGAATAGAATCACTCATGATCTATCAGTCCATGGAGTGTTTCTTTTGGCGGATTGTTTTTATGAAATTAAATATGCACAAGAATATTACATTCATGAAATTAAGTCATCATATAAATAATCAATCAAACAACATATATCTTATTTACATAAATAACCCTCAAAGTTTATTTACATAAATAGCCCTCATTAGGGCACATACACCAACAGACATGAGATCAAGGCAGCTGATAGAAGTGATTAAAACCATAATAGTCTAGAAATTTATTTCCCGTATTTATTGTTTTAATTTATATGCCTTGATTTTTGTGCTGTATTTTAGATGCATAAGTTTAAAGCATGCTGGTTTTATGTTTGCACATAACTTAGGATTAGTTAATTGCATGTTAAAACCTGAAAATCCCTTATTTTATAAATCTAAGTGGAACGGGTTTGTTAATATCCCCATAGGCTCCATAACGAATTCATATGTGATGTAGGTGGACTTGCGCGTTGGCATTAGGGCCTTCATCAAAATCAGATGAGTTCAACCATAGGATCACTAGATTATGAATTTCTCAGTAAGTTAACTAGAGTAAGTTGAAATAGGACAAATGGGATACCCTCTCCATCTGAGGCGCACTATCCTAAGGTAACAAGCTCAGAAATCACGTAATGGCACACCCTAAGTGTACAATTTGTAGTATTCCTCCCAATGAGGTTACACTGCTTATTTGTACGGCTGAAATGCACTGACTATTAACTACATTGATCAATAGATTGTTTGGTCTGATTGTGTAGTTAATGAACTTAGTTCTTCTCAAACGAATATGGGTTAGCGTAAAAGTCCACACTATCGTGGCTTGCGAAAATCCCGGTGGATGAGATGTCGGTGGATTTAATTATTATTTTGATGGAAGTTAATAATTGTTAGAATTTTGTTTTTTCAAAATTTTAGGCTTATTTTTTCTGAAACATTGTCTGTTTTTATTTATAGTCTTCGATATGACATTTAATCTGTTAGCTGCAATACTGAAAGACAACAAACTAACCGGTCCGAACTATGTCGATTGAAGTCGAAATTTGGACATTGTCCTAACGGGTGAGAGCACTCTTATGACAGATCATGCCATTGACAAGATTAGTAACATCAACGAGGTTGAGGTAGTGGGAGGCGAACTCGATGGTGAAACCAAAGTCGATATTGTCCTGCAGAACTTGCCTCAAAACTATGAGTAGTTTTGGTTGAACTACACCATAAGTCAATTGTTGTGTACTTCATCCAAAATCTTAGCAGAGTTGGTGGCGACTAAAAGTCTTTTTCAAGAGAAGAAGCAAGTTTTAGTCGCATTCAAAGCTTCATAATATTCTTCTGAGCCTGAGGCTTGAAAGAAGAAGAGAAAGCTCGAGGGAATAGTTCAAAAGGCACAAATTACGCCAAAGTTGGAGATTGCAAAGAAGACGCCGAAAGGCAAGTGCTTCAAGTACAATCAGACGGGACATTGGAAATCAGATTATCCAAAGCTCAAAAGTACGACAGTTTCTGCCTTAATTACTGAGACATGTTTAGCGACGATTTCCACAGATACTTGGTGTGTGGATTCAGATGCCACTGACCATGTTTGTAATTCTTTGCAAGGGTTCTAAGTAACCCGGAAGCTTAGAGAAGGCGAGCTAGAAGCCTACATGGGTGACACTACAAGAGTGTCAATAGTAGCAGTGGGAGTAGTTAGCCTATTTTTTGATAATTCTAGGCAAGATTTACATTATTGTCTTTATGTACCGAGTTTTAGAAAGAACCTTATTTCAATTTCTAAACTCTTAATGAATGGCTACAATTTTTTTTCTCAAAAATCTGTTGTTGTTAGAAAAGATGGCAAACTTGTTTGTTCTGGTTCATTAGTAGACAATTTGTTTTTGGTTAAATCAAACTCCCCTGTTGTGCAAACCACAGAACTTAATAGTGCATCATCTAATAATAATAAGAGAAAAGAACCTTCTAAAATAAATCAAACCTATCTTTGGCATCTCAGGCTAGGTCATATAAACCTTAGTAGTATTCAGAGGTTGGTCAATGATGAACCTTTAATTTCATTAGAAATTGACAGTTACTCAACCTGTGAATCTTGCTTGGAAGGTAAGATAACCAAGAGACCTTTTAAAGCGAAAGGTTATAGAGCCAAATAAGTATTAAAATTGATTCACTCTGACTTCTGTGGACCAATGTCGGTCCATGCACGAGGTGGTTTGAGTATTTTGTAACATTCACAAATGATTACTCAAGGTACGGATATATTTACCTAATGCGCCACAAGTCGGAATGTTTTAGTAAATTCAATGAGCATCGGGCAGATGTGGAGAAGCATCGTGGTAAGAGTATCAAGACATTGCGATCAGATCGTGGTGGTGAGTAACTGTCCCAAGAATTTCGAGAATACCTCAGTGAGGTCAGAATTCAGTCTCAGTTGTCTGCACCTAGCACACCACAGAAGAACGGTGTAGCAGAAATAAGAAACAGACCTCTCATGGAAATGGTTAGGTCAATGATAAGCTATAGTGGTTTGCCTAGTTCGTTCTGGGGATATGCCTTAGAAACTGCAATGTACATTCTAAATCTTGTACCATCTAAAACAGTGTCTTCAACCCCTACAGAGTTGTGGAATGGGTGCAAGCCCAGTCTAAGACATCTCAGAATTTGGGGTTGTCTAACACATGTGCTTAAGGCAGATGCGGCTAAATTACATGCAAGAACAAAAGTAATTGATATGATCCTTCCTCACAATTAGAATTCTGGCAGAGGTCCAACTGTGATGAGGCTTTTTAGTGGCTTGGATTTTGGAATAATGACAAAAAACTATGGCTGAATTCTTGTTGAGGGGTTGAGGAGGATCAATAGGTCCCTATTCTAGTGCTTTCAAGGAGGTGGAACTTTGTGGTGGTAGAGGGACGAGGCCTTCAAAAGGAAGAACCTAAGGAAGCAACCACACTAGCTTTTCTACCCGAGCTAATGATAAATGCAAAATGATGATTCAAAGCTTTGATACCAAAATGATATGATCCTTTCTCACAATTAGAATTCCGACAGAGGTCCAATTGTGACGAGACGTTTTAGTGGCTTGGATTTTGGAATAATGATAGCAAACTATGGCTGAATTCTTGTTGAGGGGTTGAGGAAGATCAATAGGTCCCTAATCTAGTGCTTTCAAGGAGGTGGAACTTTGTGTTGTAGTGGGACGAGGCCTTCAAAAGGAAGAACCTAAGGAAACAACCACACTATCTTTTCTACCCGAGCTAATGATAAATGCAAAATGATGATTCAAAGCTTTGAGAGAAAACTTGTTCTTGGCTATTCAAATCATGAATGAAATGGCTGAATATAGGAGAAGGAATGGCCAATTAATCCTCAAACCCTAGTTTAGTCACTATCGAAGTCTAACTCTCATTTTATTTTTTTCAAATTCTAAAAAAAGAAAAAAAATTCTCAACCGTGGATTTTCCTTAGCTGATTTGAAGACCAACAAAATTCAAGATTCTTGACTTAAATTCATCCATCAATATTTTCGGATGAATTTGAATTAAACTCCAGCTGGCCTTTGGAAGAAAACAAGTTGCTGGTCCGTTTGGTTGCATTTGTCTTGTGGGCCATACCTACTTCAAATGGAAATTAAGCTTCACACTTCCTGGGCTGTTTGCAAAATTTCTTTGACAATTTTTTTGAATGTCCAAAACATACTGGCCCACATTAATTCCCCTAGACAAGGGCAACCCGAAGTTCTGTCCAATTTGTGCTTTAATTTGTGGGCTTCCAAACCACTTTGCTTCGTCAAATCTGCACACATGTGGGCTACTCCAATGCTAACAAGGCTAAACAAATATTAGTACAAGGCCTGAATAATTCAAGGTCACAATACAAGAAAATTCAAGCCACTTAGAAAATAAAATAGATTATTTATTTATAAATAATTAAATTAATTAATTCCAAGAAAACAAAATTAAATATGAAAGACTTAGGGGCAAATACTCAATACCATAACCTCCTTGATTGGGTACTTGTCTAGAAAGACAAGCTCTTGAGTTCGGAATTCCTGGGTTAAGGCATTGAGGGGTTTAGTAGCCTTTCTCCTCCTTACTCTTGTCAAAAGCCCATCTATATCTACCAAAGGGTTTCTTTGATAGGGCCTTGGGGGCGGATTTAGGCTTGGTGACCTTGGGATCATAACAGTAATGCTATTTGTAGGATATCCAAGAGGAATGAAAGTGGTCTGTTTTATAGTCCTAAAGATCAGAAGGTGATAGTTAGCACTAACGCCAGACTTTTAGAGGAAGACTATATTCTAGATCACAAGCCCAAGAGTAAAATAGTACTAGAAGAACTTAGGAAGCAATCTAATAATCCTGATGCACCAGCACAAGTAGATACACCACACACTGCACAATATATCACAGATGATGCACCTACACAGGTGGTGCCTCATTGTAGTGGGAGGGTTATAAGACGGCTCGATAGGTTTATTGGCGTGGAAGAAGCCTCTGACTTCATCCCAGGCGTGCTTGAACCAGACCCTGTGAACTACAATGAGGCTCTCCGAGATAAAGATGCAGAATCTTGGCAAAAAGCAATGATATCTGAGATGGGGTTAATGGACCACAATCAGGTCTGGGAGCTTGTGGACCTGTCTGATGGTTTTAAACCCATTGGATGTAAGTGGGTCTAGAAACGCAAGAGAGGAAAGCTAGGCTTGTGGCGAAGGGGTATACTCAGAAAGAGGGAATTGATTGTGAAGAAACCTTATCCCCGTGGTCATGCTTAAGTCGATCCAGATTCTCTTGGCCATAGCTACTTATTTAGATTATGAGATATGGAAGATGGATGTCAAGACAGCTTTCCTTAACCGGAAGTCTTGAAGAAACCATCTTCATGCAGCAACTTGAGGGATTTGTTGAAAAAGGCCAAAAGCATAAGGTTTGCAAGCTTAAGAGGTCCATTTATGGACTTAAGTAGGCATCCAGATCTTGGACACATCCGATTCGATGAGGTAATTCAATCCTACATATTTACTCAGTGCCCGGATGAACAATGTGTATACCGCAGGCGTGATGGAAACTCACTGGTGTTTCTTGTGTTTTACGTAGATGACATTTTAGTGATTGGCAACAATAAGAAAGTGTTATTAGACGTAAAGGCATGCCTGTTCAAACAGTTTCATATAAAAGACTTAGGAGAAGCGGGACATATCCTTGGGATCAAGATAATTAGAGATCGTAGGAAACGTTTGCTAACGCTCTCTCAAGCTTCATACATAGACACAATTCTGGCTCGTTTTAACATGCAGAACTTCAAGAAAGGTTTTCTACCTTTCAGAGACAGAGTGCATCTGTCTAAAGAACCGTCTCCCAAGACTGTTTTGAAGATAAAAGCCATGAAGACAATTCCTTATACTTCAGTAGCAAGAAGTCTCATTTATGCAATGTCATGTACGAGGCCTGATATCTGTTATGCCATTGGCATTGTAAGCAGTTATCAGAGTAACCCCAGGAAAGCTCATTGGGAGGCAGCAATAAAATGCAATCTCAAGTATTTGCGTAGAACGAGAGACCAAGTGTTGGTCTATCAGGCACCTGAGCTGGTACCCCGAGGTTACACAGACTTAGATTTCCAAGACGACAGGGACAAAAGCAAGTCTACCTCCGGGTATGTGTTTACTTTGGGAGGTGGAGCCAAAGTATGGCGGAGTGTCAAGCAGAAATGCGTGGCAGGCTCTACCATGGAGGCTGAATATGTTGTTGTATAGAGGCAGCGAAAGTAGTAGTGTGGCTCAAGATCTTCCTAGTGAACTTAGATGTGATTCCTAGTTTACAGAAGTCGATCACAGTGTACTGTGATAACAACGGTGCAGTAGCAAACTCAAAGGAACCAGGAGCCCACAAGGCGAGTAAGCATATACAGTGCAAGTACCACCTAATACAAGATATCGTCAAGAGGAAAGACGTAGTTGTGGCAAAGATAGCATCAGAAGATAACCTTGCAGATCCTTTCAGGAAAAACATTGACTGCAAAAGTCTTTGAGGCTCACGTGGAGGGCGTAGGGATCAGATACTTAGTATAGCCATGATAGTTTTTCTAGTTGTATTGTAGTTGTAAAAATTAAATGTAGTTTTATAATTAAAGCACAACTTAAGTATTAGTGAGAGATTGTTAGATTGAATGCTGAAGTTATGCTTGTATTATACTATTTCCCAGTTAATATATTGATTGAATGTTTTAGTTTATATGTTGTGCATATGTCGTCCATTTATCTTATGTAATTAGATGATGATGTATCTGGTGTGACACAGTAGATCTCATCATGGGCTAAAAGACATAATATATAAATGAGGTTCGTAACCTAGATAGTTTTGGACACACTGTCGGTTTAGGTTATTACGTGATTCAGAAATTAGTTTGTCTAGACTAATTGAATCATATAGATAGGCCCAGGGCGTATTGAACTTGACCATTTAGGATGAATTGTCTAATACTAATTTAATAGACTATTCGTTCCTAGTATTCTATCTCTTTAATCCTAGACTTGAGCAGACATGAGGATTAGGCATAGTGTACTTTAATCTACCAAAGAGTGAGGTCATTTGTGGCCAATACTCTCGGTAGGTTGGGTGCGCGTGTTTAGTTGCTTGTGGAAAGGAAACCATGTTTCGGTGCGTCCGGGGTGATGGTGCTCCCGAGATGAGCTCGTTATGTTTTTATACTAAACCCGGTCGGTGGACTTATGTCCGGTATAGTAAAAAGGTCGAGTGGTACTAATCTCGGATTATAAGAAGTTAATTAATTAATTTATCAATAAATTAATAAATTAACGAGCACTATATTTTTGATGTGGGAAGATTAAAGAATAATTAATTTAGTTATTTCAAAAGCAATTTTGGTGTAGGATGGTAGTGCAAAAATTAATCTGTTCGTGGTACGATTGATTTTGTAGTGGATTAATTTATTAAGTAGAATTAATTATTTAATTAATTATTCCTAAAGGTTAATTAAGTTATTAACAAAGTGAATTTATTTATTTTATTAATTAAGTCTTAAGTTTCAATTAGAATTAGGAAATCTAATTGGATTTGGTTATCCTATTAGATTTGTTACATATAATTGGATTTAGATTTGTTACCTAAACCCATTAGGAAGGCCAATCCTAAACGAACTTGGGGTCTCTCTTGAAACTATATAAATAGACAAGAGATTAGTAATTCTACATGAACAATTCATAAGTTTTCAAGACAAGAAAACTAGAGAGAGAAAATCCTAGAGAGAGAATTAATTTTTCATCTCTCAAAGTTGGATTGCTCTTCCATTGTGCGGCTGTCTAGTTCCTGAGGCGAAGCACCTACATTTGCATTTTTTCCTTGTCAGCTGGTGGCACATGGGACCAAAGGGGCGGCAAGGAGTGCGGCGGTAGCGCGTGAGTTACACTCGCAGAGGCGATTGCTGGATTTTTGTGGCAACTCAATTGTGTTGGATTGTTGATCGTTGGTTCGTTGCCCACACAACGTTCGAGCCTGTCTTGAATCATACACGCTTTAATTAGAAATTATTTGTTGCATGGAAAATCGAACAAGTATAAGCTAAGATCTTGCGCAATGTTATTTCAAGCAAGGATTGGAATAGCGATTGTGCTAGAGTCTAGATCTGATCAAGAGTTCCTATTCTGGAATGCATAACACGAAAGTGAATTTTTTACCGAGCCCGGGCAGATAATCTTTCACTGTCGGCTCATCCCGAGAATAGATGATGCAAAATTTGCCCTTAGGACTTGTTCTCAACCTATTTATATTATTACAATAATCAGGTTTGTATTTAACTAGATCGGCAGAGGTACAACGGACATTTTAGCATCCTTTGACACTCTCAATTGACTTCCAAGCTCCCAACAATGACTCAACATATCCAGCTTCCCTTTTGTTCATTTTCTGGCCAGATTTTAGGTGGAAGGGTGACAAACTCAGACTAAGACCTGCAAGTTCCACATGACCCATAATAAGACACTAAAAAGCACAAGAGTAATAGAAACTCTACGATTGTCATGAATCATGCAGAATTTGCTCTAAGAATATAAGTAACTTAGGGTTATATCACCGCTTGCTGGAATACTCGCATCGGAGATCGCACCTCGGGAAACTCACGTGTTGCTCTCTATAGGACTTTGTGTTCTGACTGTTATGACTTCTGTCTTGTCTGGGGCTAATTCTATGTTTTTATATAGAGTTACAAGATAGAACTCAAGTGGGTTTGGGTTTGGCCTTCCTAATGGGTTTGTGTTTTACTCAAATCCCATTCCTGGACTGATTCACACCCAACTGACACAAGGATTAATTAATTACTTAATTAATTAAATCTATCTTTGTCAATTACCCAATACATAATTAATCATACCTCCAACGGATTAATTATGAAATTACCATCCAAACCAGAATTGCTTCCGGAACCACTTATTTAAATATTCCTTTATCTTCCCAAGTCAAAGATATAACTCTCGTTAATTTATTAATTTACTGATAAATTAATTTACTTCTTTAACCAAGATTAGTACCACTCGACCTTATTACTATACCGGACACAAGTCCACCAGCCGGGTTTAGTATAATAAACATAACGAGCTCATCTCGGAAGCACCATCACCCCGGACGCACCGGTACATGGTTTCCTTTCGACGAGCAGCACACCAAGTAACTAAACACGCGCACCCAACCTACCGAGACTATAGCCCTCAAGCGACCGCACTCTTTGGCAGATCAAACTACGCAATGCTCAATACTCATGCTCGTCCTCGTCTAGGGATCAAGAGACGAATACAAGGTTTGAATTAACTACTATCGATAAGTATAAGTTAATTCAATCCTCATAATTCATGCTCAATATATCCTGGGCATGTTTATATGATTTAATTAGTTTAGACAAACCAAATTCAGAATTACATAATGACTTAAAACGACAGTATGTCCAAACTGTCTCAGTCATGAGCCTACTTTATATGTCATAACTTTAACCAATAATGAGATCTACTGTGTCACACCAAATACCTCATTATCTAGCCATATGACATAAATGGACTTCATATATAAACGCATAAATATAAGACAATTAACTAAAGCAATCTTTATCTATATAACAGAGAAATAG
Source organism: Knoxia roxburghii (assembly GCA_030378225.1). Taxonomy (NCBI): domain Eukaryota; kingdom Viridiplantae; phylum Streptophyta; class Magnoliopsida; order Gentianales; family Rubiaceae; genus Knoxia; species Knoxia roxburghii. Next base: position 32,281,001 of record CM059415.1, on the reverse strand, counting down.
TGTTTATACAAGCGATGTTTTCAGTATTCACACTAATAATTTGGTTGATAAAAGCTGGACCTTTTCTTTGAGATGGAGTTCTATCATGATAATTTACTAATTTCCATACTAATTTTGTTCTCTTCTACGATTTTCCATGCATATTTATAAGTGGGTCTCATGCAAATGAGCTAATTCTTGTGTTTATATAGTGATTTTGCTAATTCATTGATATGTGTGTCGAATCTACTCAATTAATTGTTGATTTGTGGATCATGGGCTTATGTGGGCAAATGTGTTAGTTTAATTGAGATTTCTTACATTGCAAGTTTGATGGTTTCTCTACCCCTTTGTTTCATAAGTGCATAGTTGCCTTATCTCTATTACTTGTTGTAGAGGATTGATAGTAGAATAGGATTGATGATGAATTTTTGACCAAGAAAATCCTCAAGTAGAAGATGTGGACAAAAAAATGGAAATTTGAATTTTGTGGACGGAAATAAAGGTTTCGAATTTTGGAAATCCAAAATTAAGAGAATTCGGATTTCCAAGATCCGAAACAATGGTTAATGATTAATTAAGTAGTAAGTAATTAGGTTAATGAAAAAAAATTCATCAAAATCGGAATTTGTAAATCCGAAAACATAAAAAATAGGATTTTGTAAATCCGATTTTAACATTTCGGATTTAGTAAATCCAATTTTAACATTAAATGTAATTACAGAATGAAAGAACAATCATACTGAATTAAAGCATAATATATTAAAAAGAAAAATTGAAGAGTTAAAAAATATCCATGCATGTGAATTTAAAAAGTTTTTTTTTTACAAAGATAGCTCACCACGTCTCAGAACAACTAGCACCACGTCAAAAACAACTAGCACCACGTCCAGAAACGTCTACATCCATTCATGTGAATTTAAACTGATTTTTTTTTACAAAAACAGCCCACTACATCTCAAAACAACTAGCACAACGTCAAACACAACTAGCACCACGTCCAGAAACGTCTACATCCATGCATGTGAATTTAATCTTATTTTTTTCACAAAGACATTCCACCACGTCTCAGAACAACTAGGACTACGTAAAAAACAACTAGCACCACGTCTAGAAATGTCTACATCCATGCATGTGAATTTAAACTGATTTTTTTTCACAAAGACAGTCCACCACGTCTCAGAACAACTAGCACCACGTCAAAAACAACGAGCGCCACATCCAGAAATGTCTACATCCATGCATGTGAAGTTAAAATGATTTTTTTTCACAAAGACAGTCCACCACGTCTCAAAACAACGAGCACCACATCAAAAACAACTAGTACCACGTCCAGAAATGTCTACATCCACGCATGTGAATTTAAACTAATTTTTTCACAAAGACAGTCCACCGTATCTCAGAACAACTAGCACTACGTCAAAAACAACTAGCACCACGTCCAGAAACGTCTACATCCATTAATGTGAATTTAAACTGATTTTTTTCACAAAAATAGCCCACTACGTCTTAGAACAACTAGCACTACATCAAAAATAACTAGCACCACGTCTAGAAACGTCTACATCTATTCATGTGAATTTAAACTGATTTTTTTCACAAAAATAGCCCACTACGTCTCAGAACAACTAGCACCACGTAAAAACAACTAGCACCATGTCAAGAAACGTCTACATCCATGCATGTGAATTTAATCTTATTTTTTTCACAAAGACATTCCACCACGTCTCAGAACAACTAGGACTACGTAAAAAACAACTAGCACCACGTCTAGAAACGTCTACATCCATGCATGTGAATTTAAACTAATTTTTTTTCACAAAGACAGTCCACCACGTCTCAGAACAACTAGCACCACGTCAAAAACAACGAGCGCCACATCCAGAAATGTCTACATCCATGCATGTGAAGTTAAACTGATTTTTTTCACAAAGACAGTCCACCACGTCTCAGAACAACTAGCACCACGTCAAAAACAACTAGCACCACGTCCAGAAATGTCTACATCCACGCATGTGAATTTAAACTAATTTTTTCACAAAGACAGTCCACCGTGTCTCAGAACAACTAGCACTACGTCAAAAACAACTAGCACCACGTCCAGAAACGTCTACATCCATTAATGTGAATTTAAACTGATTTTTTTCACAAAAACAGCCCACTATTCCATCTAAGGCAGTAGATAAGACTCCATATGAGATATGGATGGGTCGGAAGCCCTATATGTCCTATCTACGAGTTTGGGGTTGTCAAGCTCATGTAAAACGTTTACAAAGTAATAAGCTTGAACCCAAAACTGACAAATGCCTATTTATCGGATATCCTAAGGAAACCAAAGGATATAAATTCCAACTGAGAACAAAGTGTTCATTGCTCGAGGAGCTACTTTCTTAGAGAAAGAATTTCTGTACAAGAAATACAGTGGGAGTAGAATAGAACTCAGAGAAGTTTAAGAACCACAAAAGAATGTAGAACGATCTACAGAAACTCAGATGGAAGTTAACATGGAAACTCATGAAGATGAGCAACCTGAATCAACAACACAAGAACCTATAAGGTCTAGTAGATCTCATCATGAACCCGAGAGATACGGATTTCTCGTGACTGACGATCAAGATTTGATCTTGGTGGACTCTGATGAGCCCACGACCTACAGACAGGTTTTAGAAAGTCTGGATTGAGATAAATGGCTACAAGCCATGGAATCTGAAATGCAATCCATGAGGGACAATAAAGTGTGGACTTTGATTGACCCTCCTGTTCAGGCAAAGGTTGTCGATTGCAAGTGGATTTTCAAGTTAAAACCTGGCGGGATCTTCAAGGCATGACTAGTGGCTAAAGGTTTCAGACAGACTCATGGTATAGACTATGATGAAACCTTCTCTCCTGTCGTGATGCTCAAGTCCATTAGGACAATATAGGAGCATATTTTGACTATGAGGTATGACAGATGGATGTTAAGATGGCTTTCCTGAATGGAAACCTACTCGAGGATGTTTATATGAAACAACCCGAGGGATACATCGATCAAAAGCATTCTAATTGAGTATGTAAGCTTCAGAGGTCTATCTATGGACTAAAGCAAGCATCTCGAAGTTGGAATCCTCATTTTGTTGAGGAAGTAAAAAGTTACGGATTCATCAAGAACGAAGATGAGCCTTGTGTTTACAAGAAAGTTCGTGGGAGCAAGATTGTTTTCCTTGTCCTATATGTGGACGACATCCTGATCACAGGAAATGACATTCCTTTGATGAAAGACATCAAACCATGGTTGGGGAGTGTATTTTCTATAAAAAACTTAGGTGAAGCTGAGACGATACTAGTTATCAAGATCTATAGAGATAGGTCTAAAAGGCTTATGGGACTAAGTCAAGAAGGGTACATAGACAAGATATTAAAAAGATTCAATATGTCTAACTCCAAAAATGGCAATGTACCATTTAGACATGGCCTTCTCTTGAAGAAGAACCAAGGTCCTTCAACAAAGAGGAGAGGGATACAATGAGTAGAGTCCCATATGCTTCGGCAATAGGATCTATCATGTATGCCATGTTGTGTGCCCGTCCAGATGTTGCACATGCACTTAGCATGACTAGCAGATACTAACAAGATCCAGGGATGGATCATTGGACTGCAGTCAAAGCAATCCTGAAGTACTTACGAAGAACTAAAGGATTAATGCTAGTGTATGGAGGACAAGAACAGCTCATTGTACAAGGTTATGCTGATGCTGCTTTCCAAACAGATCAATATGACATGAAGTCAAAATCAGGCTACATGTTAAGTCTTAATGGCAGTGCAATAAGTTGGAAAAGCTCAAAGCAAGATACAACAGCCGATTTTACAACAAAGTCTAAGTACATTGCTGCATCAGATGCTGCAAAGGAAGCTGTTTGGCTGAGAAAGTTCGTGTCAGACATTGGAGTGATACCGAGTATCCATGATCTGATAGAACTTTTCTGTGACAATAACGGGGCCATCGCACAAGCTAAGGAGCCTCGGTCACACCAGAAAACCAAATACATACTCAGAAGGTTTCACCTCATCCGAGAGATCATTGATCGAGGAGATGTGAAAGTATGCAAAATAGGGTCAAACGACAATATAGCAGATCCTCTCTTAAAAGCTCTACCACAGTCAAAGTTTGATAGACATATAATAGAGCTTGGTCTTAAATAGTTTAGGACATAGCCCTTCATCGGGCAAGTGGGAGATTGTTGGTGAATGTGCCCTAATGAGGGTTATTTATGTAAATATACTTTGAGGGTATTTATGTAAATAAGACATTTGTCTCTTGATTGATTGTCTATCAAATGAGTTAATTTCATGATAGTAATATCCTTGTGCATATTTAAATTCATGAAATCGATCCGCCAAAAGAAACACTCCATGGACTAATTAGATCATGAGTGATTCTTTTGAGTAGTACTGGTACTAAGATCCTTAGACCATAAATCACTACATGGTCTTAGGTGAATTGTAGTGTGCTTTGACATACACCTAATGGGGCCGTAATAGGTTGCCAAGTACGGGTATGATTGGGTACACTATGAGACACGCTAAGGTATGTAGGTGAAGTGATGGGACTACAAATCTCTCTTAAGTGAGAGATGATATCTTGCCACTTGATAGTGAACTGAAAAGTGCATGGCCATGCCCAAGGAATGATAAGGATATCATTTTCTTGATGGATTTAGTGTCACTAAGAGATCAAGTAAGCGTTTAGCTATATAAGGATAATGGTTCCATGCCTTATGTTAAACTGGATATCGATGTAGAGGATCGTACGCAGTTTGCTCGAAAAGGTTGTGTTGAATCTTCATTCGACCCTCCATTCTGAATTGGGTAGTCATTATGTCTTGCTAGAGACCACTAATGACTTATGGATTAATCAATGAGATTGAGTTATCCATTGCCAATTTAGAATGGGCCTACAGGATCGCACATAAGAAAGTTCGATGATGCAGAATAAGGATTCTTGCCTACAATAAGTATAATTGTTATACTTAAATAAATAAGATTTAATTAAATGGTTTAATTAAATATTATTGGAAAGTTTTGTGGTATTAATTAATAGTTAATTAATTACCTGAGAACAATTGGGATGGGCTGATAAATCAATGGACTTAATTGCAATTGAAGTTGTTGACCCATCAGCCTGATCCATGGGTCATGGGTTGATCCATGGGCTTGGTGTATAACCCAAATCATTAAGGTATTATTTAGGGCTGATTTGGAATTAGTAAATATTATTTAAATACTGATTTGGAATCAGTTCAATAATATTTGGTAATAATACAGATTTGGAATATTACCAAAATCAGTTAAGTTATAATTGGATAATTACAATACTGATTTTGGAAATTAATTCTCTACAAATATCTGAGGGATATAATTGTAGGAATTCTCATCAGACAAAATTACACAGAATTCCCAAATTCTCTTGGTAGGCAAGATCGGCTAGCACCAACCTGCGATGACTTTCATGCTTGAGAGTAGAGGATCCTTCGAGGAAGGATTTTGGAGACAACAAAACGCCATTTTCTCATAGGAGCCAGGCAATGTGCGTAATCGATTACGCTTCAAGGGCAAGACCCGATCCTTAGTGTTTAGGATTCCGTTGTTTAATTGGATTAAACACCTAAACAAATCTAACATGAGTCTTGCTTAGAGGGTAAAATGACCAAGCCTTTCAAGGCAAAGGGGTATAGGGCCAAAGAGGTTTTAGAGTTGGTTCACTCTGACTTGTGTTGGCCTATGTCAGTTCAGGCTAGAGGTGGTTTTGAGTATTTCGTGACCTTCATGTATGATTACTCTAGATATGGGTACATTTACTTGATGCACCACAAGTCTGAATGTTTTGGCAAGTTCAAAGAGTATAGGAAAAATGTGGAGAAGCATCATGGTAAGAGTATCAAGACCTTACGATCTGATCGTGGTGGTGAATACCTCTCTAGTTAATTTAGGACCTATTTGTCAGATGAGGGTATTCAGTCCCAGTTGTCTGCACCTGGCACACCCAGCAGAACAGTGTAGCAGAGAGGAGGAATATGACTCTTACAGATATGGTTAGATACATAATGAGTTATAGTGAGTTGCCCAAATCATTTTAGGGATATGCCTTAGAGACAACAGCTTATATCCTTAACCTCGTACCATCTAAGGCTGTGCCTTCGACCTCTGTGGAGTTGTAGACTTGGCGTAAGCCTAGTCTGAGACATCTCAGGATTTGAGGTTGCCCAACATATGTGCTTAAAGTAGATGCAGCCAAGCTAGATGCGAGGTCAGAGGTTATGCTATTTGTAGGCTATCCCAGAGGAACGAATGGTGGTCGGTTTTATAGTCCTTAGGATCAGAAGTTGGTGGTCAGCACCCATGCCAGTTTTCTAGAGGAGGATTATATTTTAGATCACAAGCCCAATAGCAAGGTTGATGTGAATCCAAGGTAGAAATTCACATGAATTGTAGAATCGTCCTCGATTGATCTTTTGAGCAAAACAACTAGCTCAGGTGGATTCAACAATATTGAGTATTAATGAACTCAACACATTTGAATCACACTATATCGAAAAATGTCTTGTAATCTTCCAAGAAAAAACAACCCAAACCAAAATAGACCCAACTATAATAGGATGAAACCTATCACCTTTGAATCATAAAATAGTAGTTTTGAAATTACTATTCCCAACCCCTCTAATTTTCAAACCCAACAACACTATGATAAACCTAACACCTTTGGACTATGAAATGAATTAGAAAAGAAGAGTAGAAGGTGCCACAACTAAAAGGAAGAGTTTTAGTTGATAAACCAAATAAGTTTTAGCAAGGATACTTGCAAGACTAAAACTAGCTCACTAAGAAACTAGCAAAGAAAGGAAAATTCCTTAAAGTTTATAACATCAAATCTTGAATTCTAACCAAGGACCCTACTTATAGAGTTTAAGAAGGACCAAGGTTGAAAATTACAAGAGGATTAAAATAGAAATTCCAAACCTTCTAGTCAATATTAGCATTAACACTTCTCTTTGACCAAGAAAGGCTCTTTGACTAAGAAAAAGCTCTTTGACCAAGAAAAGCTCTTTGACCTAGACGGCTCTTGCACTTAATTTTAATATTCTAAATACTAAAAAATGCAGAAAACAACTTGAAAATATCATCAAAATGCTGCTGAAATTCGTCCATAAATGAGACCTTCTGTTAGGATCTAGGCATACATGTTTCCAAAATCATGCTACGGAAAAGCCTAAAATTCTGTGAAAATCGGGTCTTACCCTTGAAGCATAATCGGTTGCGCTTGTCACCTAGCTCCCTTGAGAAGATTTCGTTCACCAACAATTCATGCGAATTGTCTCTACGATCTTGCACTGGAGCCTCTCAGAATTGGTGCTAGCCAAAAATCTTGCCTGCAAAAGAGAAAAACGATTTTTCTCTGGAAGAATGTTTTGGAAGAGAGAGAGAGAGAGTTTTCTCAAAAAATTTTCCCGTGTTTCAAAACAGAATCAGTAAAAAGAATCACCCACTCTTCACAGATACGTCTCTGCTCTTTTATAAAAGAGTTAAGACTTATCTGCTAATTTAAATAAATATTAATCAATTAATAATAATTAATTAATAATTATTTATTGAGTTGGGTTTAACCAACACCATGGATCAACCCATTGACCCATGGATCAGGCTGATGGGTCAAGAACCTTAATTCACAATTAGGCCCCTTGATTTGTCAGCCCAATTGAATTCTTCCTATGTAATTAATTAACTCTTAATTAATACCATAAAACTCTTTAATAATATTTAATTAAACTATTTAATTAAATATTGTCCATTTAAATATAACTCTTATATTTATTACAGATAATTTAATTAATTCTGAATCATCGAACTCACTTATGTGCGATCCTGTAGGCCCACTCCAAATTGACAATGAATAAATTAATCTCATTAATTTATCCATAAATCATTAGTGGTCTCTAGCAAGACATAATGACTACACAATTCAGAACGGAGGGTCGAATGGTGATTCAACACAACCTTCCGAGTATACTACGTACAGTCCTCTACATTGATATCCAGTTTAGCATAAGGCATGGAACCAATCATCCTTATATAACTAAATGTTTTACTTGATCTCTTAGTGACACTGAACTTAATCAAGCAAATGATAACCCTTATCATGTCTTGGGCACGACCATGCACTTCTCAGTTCACTATCAAGCGGCCAAGATATCATCTCTCATTTAAGAGAAACTTGTAGTCCCATCACTTCACCTACATACCTTAGCGTGACTCATAGTGTACCCAATCATACCCGCACTTGATAACCTGTTACGGTCCCGTTAGGCATATGTCAAAGCACACTCTAATTCACCTAAGACTATGCAGTGATTTCTGGTCTAAGGATCCTCGTACAAGTACTACTCAAAAGAATCACTCATGATCTAAAAGTCCATGGAGTGTTTCTTTTGGCGGATCGATTTCATGAAATTCAATATGCACAAGAATATAATTACATGAAATTAACTCATCAGATAAATAATCAATCAAACGACAAATGTCTTACTTACATAAATAACCCTCAAAGTTTATTTACACAAATAGCCCTCAAAAATGCACATACACCAACAATCTCCCACTTGCCCGTTGAAGGGCTATGTCCTAAACTATTTAAGACCAAGCTCTATTACATGTCTATCAAACTTTGACTGTGGTAGAGCTTTTGTGAGAGGATCTGCTACATTGTCGTCTGACCCTATTTTGCACACTTTTACATCTCCTCGATCGATGATCACTCGGATGAGGTGAAACCTTCTGAGTATGTGTTTGGTTTTCTGGTGTGACCGAGGCTCCTTAATTTGTGCGATGGCCCCGTTATTATCACAGAAAAAGTCTATCAGATCTTGGATACTCGGTATCACTCCGATATCAGACATGAACTTTCTCAACCAAATAGTTTTCTTTGCAGCATTCGATGCGGTAATATACTCAGATTATGTTGTAGAGTCGACTGTGGTATCTTGCTTCGAGCTTTTCCAACTCACTACACCGCCATTCAAGTTAAACACATAACCTGATTGTGACTTCATGTCATCTTGATCTATCTGGAAAGCAGCATCAGCGTAACCTTGTACGATGAGCTGTTCTTGTCCTCCATACACTAGCATCAATCCTTTAGTCCTTCGCAAGTACTTTAGGATTGCTTTGACTACAGTCCAATGAGCCATTCCAGGATCTTGTTGCTAGTCATGCTCAGTGCATGTACGACATCCGAGTGGGTACACAACATGGCATACATGATAGATCCTATTGCCAAAGCATATGGGACTCTACTCATTGTATCCCTCTCCTCTCTTGTTGAAGGACCTTGGTTCTTCTTCAAAAGAAGGCCATGTCTGAATGGTACCATACCATTCTTAGAGTTAGACATATTGAACCTCTTCAATATTTTGTCTATGTACCCTTCTTGACTTAGTCCTAGAAGCCTCTTTGATCTATCTCTATAGATTTTGATATCCAGTATCATTTCAGCTTCTCCGAAGTCTTTCATAGAAAATACACTCCCTAACCATTGTTTGATATCTTTCAACATGGGAATGTCATTTCCTATGAGCAAGATGTCGTCCACATATAGGACAAGAAAAACATTCTTGCTCCCACTAACCTTCTTGTAAACACAAGGCTCATCTTTATTCTTTATAAAGTCGTAACCTCTTACTGCCTCATCAAAGCGAAGATTCCAACTTCGAGATGCTTGCTTCAGCCCGTAGATATACCTCTGAAGCTTACATACTCGATTAGGATGCTTTTGATCGATGTATCCCTCAGGTTGTTTCAAATAAACATCCTCGAGTAGGTTTTCATTCAGGAAAGCCATCTTAACATCCATCTGTCATACCTAATAGTCAAAATATGCTGCTATGGCAAGCATTATCCTAATGGACTTGAGCATCACGATAGGGGAGAAAGTTTCATTATAGTCAATACCATGAGTCTGTCTGAAACCTTTTGCCACTAGTCGTGCCTTGAAGATCCCGCCAGGTTTTAGTTTGTAAATCCACTTGCAATCGACAACATTTGCCTGAGCAGGAGTGTCAATCAAAGTCCACACTTTATTGTCCCTCATGGATTGCATTTCAGATTCTATGGCTTATAACCATTTATCTGAATCTGGACTTTCTAAAACCTGTCTGTAGGTCGTGGGCTCATCAGGGTCCACCAAGATCAAATCTTGATCGTCAGTTTTGATAAATCCGTATCTCTCAGGTTCTTGACGAGATCTACCAGACCTTCTAGGTTCTTGTGTTGTTGACTCTGGTCACTCATCCTCATGTGTTTTTATGCCAACTTTCATCTGAGTTTCTATAGATGGTTCTACATTTTCTTGTGGGTCTTGAACCTCTTCAAAATTTATTCTACTCACACTGTCTTTCTTGTAGAGAAAATCTTTCTCTGAGAAAGTGGCTCCTCGAGCAACAAACACTTTGTTCTCAGTTGGATTGTAGAATTGATATCCTTTTATTTCCTTAGGATATCCCACAAATAGGCATTTGTCAGTTTTAGGTTCAAGCTTATTACTTTGTAAACGCTTTACATGAGCCTGACAACCCCAAACTCGTAGATAAGACATATAGGATTTTTAACCCGTCCACATCTCATATGGAGTCTTATCTACTGCCTTAGATGGAATACAATTTAGTAAGTAGGCTGTTAAAAGGAGGGCATAACCCCAAAAGGACATAGGGAGAGTCACTTGGCCCATCATAGATCGAACTATATCTAATAAGGTTCGATTCCTCCTCTCAGATACACCATTCCATTGAGGTGTTCCTGGTGGAGTCAGCTGTGAAACAATTCCACACTATTTTAGATAACCATCAAACTCATCACTTAAGTATTCACCTCCCCGATCGGAGCGAATAGCCTTGATCTTTCTATTCAACTGATTTTCTACTTCGATTTTAAATTCTTTGAACTTTTCAAAAGTTTCACTTTTATACCTCATTAAGTAGACATAACCATATCTACTATAGTCATCGGTCAAAGTCACGAAGTATTCAAATCCACCTCTGGCTTGTGTGCTCATTGGTCCACATACATCTGTATGTATTAGAGCCAATAGCTCACTAGTCCTCTCGCCTTTCTTGCTGAAAGGACTCTTCGTCATTTTGCCTTGCAAATAGGGTTCACATGTGTCATATGATTCGAAATCAAATGACCCAAGCACTCCATCCTTATGAAGTCTTTGAACTCGCTTCTCATTTGCATGGCCTAAACGACAATGCCACAGATATGTTGGACTTAAATCAGATTGAATTATTTTAGCTTTCTTTTAAATGTTATAAACCGGTTTCTCTTGGGTTAAATCCAAGATATATAGGCCATTGCACAAATTTGAAACTCCGTATATAACATCTTTTTGATATAAAGATAACGAATTATTACCAATAATAAAACGAAATCCTTTAATATCCAAACAAGAAATTGAAATAATATTCCTACTCATAGTAGGTACATAATAACAATTCTCTAAAGCAATGTTTAAACTGGAAGGTAAAGACAAAGTGTAATCTCTAACTTCAATAGCTGCAACTCTTGCCCCGTTACCCACTCAGAGATCTACTTCGCCTTTCTTTGTCATCCTTCTATTTCTGAGTCCCTGCACATTAGTACAAATGTGAGCTCCACATCCGGTATCTAATACCCATGAGGTGGACATAGAAAGATTAATTTCAATAACAAAGATACCTGAAGCCGAAGGATTCTGTTTCTTCTCTTCAAGAAACAGCTTGAAGTTTCTTCTCCAATGCCCCTTTTGATTGCAATGGAAACATATAGTGTCCTTCTGAGCATTTGTCTTAGCAGGAGGAGTTTGAGGCTGAGCCTTAGGAGCAGTCTTACTGCGAGGCTTCTTGTTTTCAGCAACTTTTGCCTTGTCTTTAAACTTTCTCTTGTTGCCCTTACCTTTTTCTATAACAAGTACTGGCGTTGCCTTCCGAAGGGTTTGCTCAGTATTTTTAAGCATTCCATGGAGCTCAGGAATCGTCCTCTCCATGTTATGCATGTTGTAATTCACCACAAAGTCATTGTAATCATCAGGCAGTGAAGCCAAGATGATGTCAATGGCTAACTCTCTAGCAAGAGGTGCATTTAATCTCTCTAGGGTATCAATATACCCCTTCATCTTGATTAAATGTGTGCTTACTGACGAACCCTTCGCCATCTTGAACGAGATCAATGCTTTTATCATAACGAACCTTTCGTTACGGGCTTGTTCACGAAACATTTCCATTAGTGACACATAAATTTGGAACGCTTCCGAATTCATGAATTGCTTCTGAAGCTCGCCTGACATAGTCGTGAGCATCGGCATGTCACGTCATCATAATCGCTTTTCAGCTTTTCCCATGCTCATTGAACAGCAGCCGTAGCATTTACAGATGGTTCAGGTAAAGTGGCGTCTAAGATATTTAGCTTCCTTTCTTGTTTGAGAACAATTCTCAAGTTTCTTTCCCAATCTAAGAAGTTTGGACCAACGAGTTTTTGTTTGTCCGAAATACTTCTTAGAGTGAGATTAGATGTAACATTAGTGCTAGTAGATGCCTTTTCTACAAAAGAAAAATGCAAAATATTAGAATGAGTTTTCAAATATTTTCCACAATAGCCAAAATTGAATTCCAAACAATTTTGTGTTGGTGCTAGATTGTGGGCCGAAAATCTACAAAGAGTCAACCCCAGTCTTGCTTTGGCAAATATCGTAGGGATTGGGCTCTTTTGGTAGGCAACGTTCAAATCACATCTCATGTAATTTAAACGATTTCCAATTGCATCACTATGCAACTTTTCGGTGATAGGATGAACATTCCAAATGTTTGACACCATCCTATCATTGCAAAATCAATCCTAGTCAACTTATCGGGTCAACTAGGACCAATTTTCCTAAGTCAAACCATCCCTTGAAGCCTCATATCAATAAAGACCCAAACAGTTTTTCACACTATAGTGGTAGTGAGTAAAGTTGGGCTTTTATTACATGACAACTCGCCTCACGAAGAAAATCTGAGGCCCTTGGACTCTCCAAGTCCGTCCGACGATTTGACGAGCCCCCGCGTATGAAAGCAATTTTAGACTTAGGTATTTAGGGATTTTATTTTGAACGGCTTAGCATGCATTGTCGTTTTTAATTGATTCACAAAACATAAAATAAAATTTCGAAAATGCGATGAATTGGGTTCTAATCTATTACAGGGCTTTTTAAGAAAAACATCTTCTTTTGGGCTTCCATGGTTGGGCTTCCCGTCCTGGGCTCTACCATGGACTCCTTTGGAACCTCCTCTTTTGGCCTAACTATTACATAATTATTTTAATATGCACGCAGGCCCAAATTCAAAATGGCTCGCAGGCCCCAAAATTAAAATAATAAATTTTAAGCCCAATTCATGCATGGAAAAACACACAAATGCATATGCTTCATACAAGCCAATTTTAATTAAGCCGAATCATTTAATTAGGGATTGTGTAACTCTTACACTATTAAAATTGATCGTGTCATGATCAATTTTAATCAATCCCATGTTCATTCATTTTAATCGAATGATGCATGAACATACCAATAATGCGTGCAATTATTTAAACACTTTAAATAAATAACACATTATTTCGGAAAAATGAATAAATAAATAAAAACATAATAATTAATTAACTAATCTTATTAATTAATTATTTTTTTATTTATTCATCTAATTATCTAATTTTATTAAGATAATCTTTCTAATTTTAAAATTTAAATATTTCTATTATCCTAATCTCATTAAGATAATTATTCAAAATTCTAAATTTTAAAATTCCATAGGATAATAATTAAATTTAAATCTAATCATATCTTATCGTAAATTAAAATATGATAATATCTTTTAGTTTATCCGAAATCATAAATTAAAAATTTTATCAAATTTTAAAATTCAGAAAGATTAAATTTTTTCGAAAATTTTGAGGCAAAATTGTAATTTAACAAAATTCTTGGGCTAGGGTTTTAAGGTTTAAAACTTCTGGGGTTGTTTTGCAAACTTTTTTTTAATTAAAACAATTTTAAAAGCTGGCATTTTTGAGATTTTGGAGTGCGGCGGGGGCAATCTGGTCATTTCAGCCCAATTAGGGCACCAGTCCCCGCGTCTCCTTTTTTCTTCCCTGATTCGTTGCCGGCGTCGTGTCATCGGTTTTTCGGCGAATGCTTCGCCTCTTCCTGTCGTCTCTTCGCCCTGGTCCGACCCCGATAAAATCGAGGCCCACCTCGGCAATTCATCGATCGATAAGAAACCACGAGGACCGTGACCCCGTGACTCCCCCGGTGAAACCGATTTCTCGATAGAATAAACGAGAAAGCCAGTTCTCCGTTAATTTTGAAACAAAACAAGCCCGAAATAGTTTCTCATGAAGGGAAAAACAAAACGCACAGAAAAATTCAGGCCAAAAACCCAATTTTTTTTTTTGAGCAGTTCGCGATTTCCTGGCGAACTTCAAGCAGTTCTTTTTTTTTTTTTCAAAACGTTTTTCGAAGGAAAAAAATTTCTTATACCCGATTTTCAACTTTTGTTTCAATTAAAACATTTTTAATTAAAACAAAATTAAACTTGGCTCTGATACCACTGCTCGGATCTAGGCATGCATGTTTCCAAAATCATGCTACGGAAAAGCCTAAAATTCTGTGAAAATCGGGTCTTACCCTTGAAGCGTAATCGGTTGTGCTCATCACCTGGCTCCCTTGAGAAGATTGCGTTCACCAACAATTCACGCGAATTGTCTCTACGATCTTGCACTGGAGCCTCTCAGAATTGGTGCTAGCCAAAAATCTTGCCTGCAAAAGAGAAAAACGATTTTTCTCTGGAAGAATGTTTTGGAAGAGAGAGAGAGTTTTCTCAAAACTTTTTCCCGTGTTTCAAAACAGAATCAGTAAAAAGAATCACCCACTCTTCACAGATACGTCTCTGCTCTTTTATAAAAGAGTTAAAACTTATCTGTTAATTTAAATAAATATTAATCAATTAATAATAATTAATTAATTAATAATTATTTATTGAGTTGGGTTTAACCAACACCATGGATCAACCCATTGACCCATGGATCAAGCTGATGGGTCAAGAACCTTAATTCACAATTAGGCCCCTTGATTTGTCAGCCCAATTCAATTCTTCCTAGGTAATTAATTAACTCTTAATTAATACCATAAAACTCTTCAATAATATTTAATTAAACTATTTAATTAAATATTATCCATTTAAATATAACTCTTATATTTATTACAGGCAATTTAATTAATTCTGAATCATCGAACTAACTTATGTGCGATCCTGTAGGCCCACTCCAAATTGACAATGAATAAATTAATCTCATTAATTTATCCATAAATCATTAGTGGTCTCTAGAAAGACATAATGACTACACAATTCAGAATGGAGGGTCGAATGGTGATTCAACACAACCTTCCGAGTATACTACGTACTCTCCTCTACATTGATGTCCAATTTAGCATAAGGCATGGAACCAATCATCCTTATATAACTAAACGTTTTACTTTATCTCTTAGTGACACTGAACTTAATCAAGCAAATGATAACCCTTATCATTTCTTGGGCACGGCCATGCACTTCTCAGTTCACTATCAAATGACCAAGACATCATCTCTCATTTAAGAGAGACTTGTAGTCCCATCACTTCACCTACATACCTTAGCGTTACTCACAGTGTACCCAATCATACCCGTACTTGGTAACCTGTTATGGTCCCGTTAGGCATATGTCAAAGCACACTCTAATTCACCTAAGACTATGCAGTGATTTCTAGTCTAAGGATCCTCGTACGAGTACTACTCAAAAGAATCACACATGATCTAAAAGTCCATGGAGTGTTTCTTTTGGCGGATCGATTTCATGAAATTCAATATGCACAAGAATATAATTACATGAAATTAACTCATCAGATAAATAATCAATCACATGACAAATGTCTTACTTACATAAATAACCCTCAAAGTTTATTTACATAAATAGCCCTCAAAAGGGCACATACACCAACACCTTCCAACTCCCTCATTTAAAGCATGTTGTGAGATGAATTGCCTAGCATGGGCATGTCAGGAAATATTCACTTCTGGAATCTTCATAAAAAAATAATCCCACACCATTTGGATCAAGATCCAAAACTTGCAAAATGTTGTAATATTTGGTATGAATTGAGGTAGCCTTTGGATTCTCTTTTGAATGGACTTCAAGAATTGCATCCATTTCTTTCTCAAACGAGTCATTGGGCCTGTTATCCCTTCAAGTGGATTTGGTGGAATGATATGTGCAGAATTATTTGTAGTTGAGGGTGGTTCAGCCATGCCTTTGCCATCATCATCTTTGACATCTTTAGTATTACTTCCTTGGAACTCATCATCCCCTCTCCCTTGAAAAGGATTCATCCTCGAATCCATTGGATCTACATCAAAATCAAAATGAGATAAGTCAGAAATATTAAAAGTAGCACACTTATACCATAGTCTCTGGGAAAATCAAGCTTGTAAGCATTATCATCGACTCGTGCCAAAACTTGAAATGGCCCATCACCAAGAGGGTGTAATTTAGTTCTCCTTGAGGCTGGAAACCTCTCTTTCCTCATGTGTACCCAAACCCATTCACCAGGTTCAAACACAATTTTCTTACGCCCTTATTTGCATTCTTTGCATATTGCTCATTTTTCTTCTAAATGTTTGCATGAGATTGCTCATACAATTTCTTCACGATTTTAGCTTTTTTCTTGCCATCCAAACTCACTTGATCCTGTAAAGGTAAAAGAGATAAGTCTAAAGGAGTTAGAGGATTGAAACCATAAACCAACTCAAAAAGATAAAAATTAGTAGAAGTGTGTAGTGTGCGATTGTGTGCAAATTCAGCATTTGGCAAACACTCCTCCCAACTTTTCAAATTCTTTTTAATTATGGCCCTTAACAAAACACCAAAAGTCCTATTTGTTACTTCGGTTGGCCATCTGTTTGTGGGTGACTTGTGGTTGAAAACAAAAGTTTTGCTCCCAATTTTCCCCAAAGAGTTTTCCATAAATAACTCAAAAACTTTACATCTCTATCGGACACAATAGTCCTAGGAACACCATGTAGACGAACAATTTCTTTGAAGAAGAAATCAGCCACATGTTTTGCATTGTCAACCTTCTTACAAACAATAAAGTGAGCCATTTTGGAGAATTTGTAAACAACAACAAAAATAGAGTCCATGCCTCTTTGAGATCTAGGCAAACCAAGAACAAAGTCCATAGAAATGTCAGTCCAAGGAGATTGAGGAACAGGGAGTGGAGTATACAATCAATGGGGAAGAGACTTAGATTTAGCTTTCTTGTATTCAAGACATGTAGCACAAATTTTCTCAACATCCTTTTTTATGTTTGGCCAATAAAAGTGTTCATTTAAAATATCTAAAGTTTTTAAAACACAAAAATGTCCCATTAAACCTCCACATTGAGATTCACGAACCAAAAGCTCTCTAAGTGAACAAGAAGGAATACATAATTTGTTTTCTTTGAACAAGAAACGTTCACATTGATAAAATTTATTGAAAGCACCCTTTTCACATGCATTAAATACGTCAACAAAATCATGACCCTTAGCATACAACTCCTTAATATACTCAAATCCCATGATTGTAGCATTAACAATAGTAATCAAGGCATAACTTCGAGAGAGTGCATCAGCCACAATGTTCTCTTTACCTTTTTTGTACTTTACCACATATGGGAAAGTTTCAATGAATGAGATCCATTTTGCATGCCTATTGTACAAATTCTTTTGTCCTTTGAGATACTTGATGGATTCATGATATATGTGAATCACAAACTCTCTTGGCATAAGGTAGTGCTACCAAGTTTCCAATGCTCTCACCACTACATAGAGCTCTTTGTCATATGTTGGGTAGTTCAATGTTGCTCCATTCAGCTTCTCACTAAAGTAGGCAATGGGGTGGCCTTCTTGAAGCAACACAACACCTATTCCGATTCCTGGAGCATCACTTCAACTTTAAAAGCATTAGAGAAATTAGGCAAAGCCAAAACAGGAGCATTAGTCAAATCATGCTTCAATTGATCAAATGCCTTTTGTTGAGAATCTCCCCACTCAAACTTAACATTTTTCTTTACCAACTCATTTAGTGGAGCTGATTTTGTTGAGAAATTTTTGACAAATCTCCTATAAAAACTTGCAAGTCCATGGAAAGATCTCACCTCAGTCAAATTTGTGGGAATTGGCCAATCAAGAATTACTACCACCTTTGCTTCATAAACTCTCAAACCATTAGAACCCACAACATAGCCAAGAAAAACAACTTCTTCAACACAAAAAGTACACTTTTTTAAATTTGCAAACAATTTTTCTTCATGCAAAGTAGTAAGAACAAGCTTAAGATGTTCTTACTATAGATCAAGATATCATCAAAATAGACAACTACAAACTTTCCAATGAGACGTCTCAAAACATGATTCATTAGCCTCATAAATGTGAAGGAAAATAGAACAAGCCCGGGCTAAATCGAAAATCTCACTTTCGTGCAATGCATTCCAGAATCAGAAACTTTCGACAAAGCTTAGGCTCAAATTCATTTTCCCCTTAACGGATCTAGGCTTATACTTATTTAATTTATTAAATCGACAAACAACGCACCAAGAACCAACCTTTAATTAAAAGTGGAAAACATAAAGGTTATGCCTTTGAAGTGAAGTCCAACGCAATAAAGAAAACCAAATCTTTAGCCTGCGATTACCACTGAAATCCAAAGAATGACTCCAAATCGACTCCCAACTAGTGTGGGCTAGTGTCTACGGAGTAGCCCAAAGCAAAACGAAGAAATCCTAAGGAAACCCACTTCGAAAATACTCAAAAAAGCTCGACGAAAACTTGCCTGGAGCTCCCAGTGCCAGTCGCTGGAAACCACCTAGCGTCGCCGCCCTTCAATCAGTCAACCACCACCAAATTCGGCCATGATCTATACCATTACTATCACGGATCACCTAGCCCAGCAAGAGATCAACGTAATAGCAGTAGGATCAGTACCCCGGAGTGGATGAACAGTCGCCTATCGCCGGAAATCACCCACACGGCGGCGGACTACTACCCGGCGGCAAAAACCCACGGCGACAACCAACTTAGAGAAAATCCCGGGCAATAAAAATTGAGTATTTTCAAAGATGAAAGTTTTTCTTGCCGATTTCGAGAAAGATCTTTGTATGTAAGACAAAGTTCTCTCTCTAGGCTAAACTTTCTCACTCTAGGCAAAAGTGGCCTCAAAGTTTCCTTAAGTCTTCAAATGCCTAACAGGGGATATTTATAGGGAGCTTCTAAGGAGACCTAATGGGCCTTTGAGTTGGGCTTTTAGTTTGACTTTCGTTGACCCTTTAGTCTTTCTTAGACTAGTCAACTCCAATCGATTCTTTCGAATTAATTTCTTAACCCACTTTGTTAATTTAATTTAATCGAACCCTTAGTATTAATTAATTCACTTTATCGATTAGTCAAATACATAATTGGTCGTACCACTGAAGGACCAATTATGGAACTACCGCTCAAAAATGACTTTACATCGCACCACTTTATTTCTTTTTTCTCCCCACATCAAAGATCTAGTGCTCATCGGTTTATCAATTTATTGACAAACTAATTCATCGACTTCTTGGTATCCGAGATTAGTACCACTCGACCTTCTTATTATACCTGACGTATAGTCCACTGGCCAGTTTTAGTATAATAAACATTACGAGCTCATCTCGAAAGCACCATCAATCCTGTGAACCGGTACGTGGATTCCTCCGACTAGCAAAGGCACGTAAGAAGCTAAACACCGCATACCCAACCTGCCGAGGTATAGGCCTCAATTGACCGCACTCTTTAGCACATCAAAGCATACGATATCTAACTCTCAAACCCGTCCCAATCTCAAGATTAAGAGACTGAATACTAGGATCGAATTGACTATGCTGATCAGTACAAGTCAATTCTATCCAAACTAGTAGTGCTCAATATTCCCCAGGCATATCCGTGTGAATTAAATTAGTCTAGATAAACTAATTTCCAAACCACACGATAACCTATTGTTGGCAATTGTTTTGGTGTTTAATCCAATTAAACAGCGGAAACCTAAACTATGAGGATCGGGTCTTACCCTTGAAGCGTAATCGGTTGCGCACGTCACCTGGCTCCTCTGAGAAGATGGCGTTTTTCTGTCTCCAAAATCCTTCCTCGAAGGATTCTCTACTCTCACGCACGAAAGCCTTCGCAGGTTGGTGCTAGCCAATCTTGCCTACCCGGAGAATTTGGGAAAGCTTGTGTATTTTTGTCTGATGAGAATGATTCAAAATCCTCATGCTTCTACAATTATATCCCTAGGATATTTGTAGAGAATTAATTTCCAAAATCAGTATTGTAATTATCCAATTATAACTTAACTGATTTTAGTCATATTCCAAATCAGTATTATTACCAAATATTATTTCACTGATTCCAAATCAGTATTTAAATAATATTTACTAATTCCAAATCAGCCTTAAAAAATACCTTAATGATTTGGGTTATACACCAAGCCCATGGATCAACCCATGACCCATAGATCAGGCTGATGGGTCAAGAACTTCAATTGCAATTAAGTCCCTTGATTTATCAGCCCATCCCAATTGTTTCCAGGTAATTAATTAACTCTTAATTAATACTACAGAACTTTCCAATAATATTTAATTAAATCTTATTTATTTAAGTATAACAATTATACTTATTGTAGGCAAGAATCCCTATTCTGCATCATCGAACTTTCTTATGTGCGATCCTGTAGGCCCATTCCAAATTGGCAACGGATAACTAAATCTCATTGATTAATCCATAAGTCATTAGTGGTCTCTAGCAAGACATAATGACTACCCAATTCAGGATAGAGGGTCGAATGGAGATTCAACACAACCTTTCCGAGCAAACAGCGTACGATCCTCTACATCGATATCCCGTTTAGCATAAGGCATTGAACCATCATCCTTATATAACTAAACGTTTACTTGATCTCTTAGTGACACGGAATCCATCAAGCAAATGATATCCTTATTATTCCTTGGGCATGGCCATGCACTTTTCAGTTCACTATCAAGTGGCCAAGATATCATCTCTCACTTAAGAGAGATTTTTAGTCCCATCACTTCACATACATACCTTAGCGTGTCTCATAGTGTACCCAATCGTACCCGTACTTGGCAACCTGTTATGGGCCCATTAGGCGTATGTCAAAGCACACCACAATTCACCTAAAACTATGTAGTGATTTCTGGTCTAAGGATCCTTGTACCAGTACTACTCAAAAGAATCACTCATGATCTAATTAGTCCATGGAGTGTTTCTTTTGGCGGATCGATTTCGTGAATTTAAATATGCACCAGGATATTACTATCATGAAATTAACTCATTTGATAAACAATCAATCAAGAGACAAATGTCTTATTTACATAAATACCTTCAAAGTATATTTACATAAATAGCCCTCATTAGGGCACATTCACGAACACCTATACCGATAATAAGTTCAGACTATCTCAGTTACGAGCATACTTTTTATATATCAATACTTTAACCAATAACGGTATCTACTGTGTCTTCCCACACCCCGTTATCTAGTTCTATGATAACATGGAACAATTTAATACTGAAACAAAATGATATGTCATCTGTGGATATTAGTTTTTGATACAAGCTATAGTTTTTGTATTCTTTATAATAAAAACATAATCATCATAAAAAACACACTTATAACTATCCAAAATAAGTCTCAAAACTGAAAGTAAATTCTTTTGAAGTTGGGTACATATAGACAATCCTTTAAATTTAAAACTGAGTCTGAAAAATAAAGACATAAAACTCCCACTGCAACAACCGAAACTCTGGTAGTATCCCCAAGGTAGACCTGCAACTCTCCCTCTCTAAGCAGCCGGGTCACTTGGAACCCCTGCAAAGAATTACAAACTTGATGAGTGGCTCCTGAATTCACACACCAAGTATCCGTGGGAATCGCCGCTAAACACGTCTCAGTAACTACGGAAAATTTGCATATATCTCGAGGCTTCTGGCAATCCTTCTTCCAATTTCTCCCTTTCGGCTTGTGCTTCTTGGCAATACCTGTCTTGGGCCATGATCAGCAGCTCCTACTTTTTGGCCTCTCTTCCTCTTATGCTTCATGGTTTTGGGCCCAGCAGAGGAACCTGAGGGACTAACAGTAGCCAAGGCTTGCTTCTTCTCTGCGAATAGGCCCTCAGCAGACACCAATGCAGTCATGAGCTCAGGAGGTGAATATGAGAGCTTGCCCATATTGTAGTTCAACCGAAACTGCTCAAAATTGGGGGGCAAGCTCTGGAGGATGATATCGACCTGGGTCTCCCCATCAACATCACCTCCCAATACCTCGATCTCATTGATGCAGCTCATCATGTCCAATACGTGATCCCTCACTGAGGTGCCTTCAACCATCCTAGCATTCATGAATTTCCTCATAGCTGACTGCTTAGCTTCCCTGCCCTGATGTCCAAACATTTCCCTGAGGTTGAGCATCATATCATAGGCTGAGGTAAATAACTGATGCTGGTGCTGCAGTACACTCGACATAGAAGCCAAGATGTAGCATCGGGTTATCTCATCAACCTTCTGCCACCTCGTATATAGCTCTCGCTGCTCATGGGTGGCATCATCGCTGGGCTTATGGAAGCACTCCTCAGTGAGCATGTATTTGTAACCCTCAGCAGTAAGGACAATGTCCAGGTTACGTTTTCAGTCAATGTAATTAGGACCCGTAAGTTTGTTCTGATTCAGTATGACAACTAGCGGGTTGAATGACATATCAACAACTGAAAAATAAACCCTCAAGTTTCAGTATTACTTTTTCAAAAATATTGAAATCCTCAAAAAACAATATAATCTTCTACCGACATCTCTCACACCAGGATTAACGCAGGTCACGATGGGTGAACATCTACGCCAACCCACATTCGTTCAAGAATAACCGAAGTTCATTAATTTCACTATCTTACCAATAATCTTATGATCAATGAAATTAATAGTCGATAATTTTAGCCGTACACGAAGATAGCGTAACCTTGATGGGAGGGATACTAAAAATGGTACACTAAGTGTATGCCATTACGTGACTTCTAAGTTTGTTACTTAGGATACTAATGCACCTCAGATGGCAAGGGTGAAGCAACTTTCAACAATTAAACTCACTATAGTCATCCCTTTAGAAATTCATTCCGGTGATATCTGTGGTTGCAAACTCATCCGATAGGGAGCAAGGTCTAAGCCAGCACGCAAGCTAACCACATCACTAATGAACCCATAATGGAGTCCATGGGGAAATTTACCAACCTGCTCCCGCTTAGTTTTTTTTTTTTTGAGTTTGAGGATTTTTCCATTTTAACATGCAATATCTTAACAAAGGATATTCACACCCATAAAACCGTTGGAGTTTTAATATGTGAATAATCTACCTTAGTTAATTGTACTTTACATTTTAAAACGTTTTGGTTTTCGTTGATGAAAATAAATCAAAAACACACAATCAACAAAAAGACATAAATACGGGAAATTAAAGAAATAAAATTTCTCGACTATTATGGCCTTCTCTATCGTTGATTCCTTGACGCCTCGGTGACACGTCCCGTCATGTCGCTCCCACTCGTTATTTGGATTCCTCTCGATTCGCCCATGTTTTATCGGTTTATTTACGTAATTAGGAATCACCCAAAATTACGAGAAACCAAAACCCACGAATATAAGTTACCCAAAATAACGTCTTCGTCATAATACAAAAATTCCTGTATATAAGGCATTTTTCTAGGAATTTAAAGACGACAACATTAGATTAAATCCTAATACAAGATTTATCTAATCCTACACAGCTTCCAGCTCGTGGTTATTACTATTACAGACATTTCCATTCAAAAACAATACAAGCCCAGACATGTCCCGGGGTTTATGGATGAAAAATAAATTCTACCATAATAGCCGGGAAATTAATAACCACTCGTTTAAACATTTCGACAAAAATAGTAATGCCAAAATAAAGCCGTGTAATAAATTAAATAAGTATAAAGCCAAAACACTCATTTTGATACCAATTTGAAGGAAAACAGAACAAGCCCGGGCTAAATAAAAAATCTCACTTTCGTGCAATGCATTCCAGAATCGGAAACTTTCGACAAAGCTCAGGCTCAAATTAATTTTCCCCTGAATGGATCTAGGCCTATACTTATTTAATTTATTAAATCGACAAACAACGCACAAAGAATCAACCTTTAATTAAAAGCGAAAAGCATAAAGGTTATACCTTTGAAGCGAAGTCCAAAGCAATAAAGAAAACCAAATCTTTAGCCTGCGATTACCACTGAAATCCAAAGAATGACTCCAAATCGACTCTGAAGTAGTGTGGCCTAGTGTCTACGGAGTAGCCAAAAGCAAAACAAAGAAATCCTAAGGAAATCCACTTCAAAAATACTCAAAAATGCTCGACAAAAACTTGCCCGGAGCACCCTGCGCCAGTCGCTGAAAACCGCCTTGCGCCGCCGCCCTTCAATCGGTCAACCACCACCAAATCTAGCCACGATCTGTACCACCACTATCACAGATCACCTAGCCCAGCAAGAGATCAACGTAATAGCAGAAGGATCAGCACCCCGGAGTGGATGAACAGTCGCCGATCGTCGGAAATCACCCACACGGCGGCGGACTACTACC
The DNA here is from genome assembly GCA_030378225.1 of Knoxia roxburghii. NCBI lineage: Eukaryota > Viridiplantae > Streptophyta > Magnoliopsida > Gentianales > Rubiaceae > Knoxia > Knoxia roxburghii. The sequence goes on along the minus strand of CM059415.1, from coordinate 32,256,238 downwards.
CGGCGACAACTAACTTAGAGAAAATCCCAGGGAATAAAAATTGAGTATTTTCAAAGAAGAAAGTTTTTCTTGCCGACTTCAACAAAGATCTTCGTGTGGAAGACAAAGTTCTCTCTCTAGGCTAAACTTTCTCACTCTAGGCAAAAATGGCCTCCAAGTTTCCTTATGTCTTCAAATGCCTAACAAGGGAAATTTATAGGGAGCTTTTAAGGAGACCTAATGAGCCTTTGAGTTGGGCCTTTTAGTTTGACTTTCGTTGACCTCTTAGTCTTTCCTAGACTAGTCAACTCCAATCGATTCTTTTGAATTAATTTCTTAACACACTTTGTTAATTTAATTTAATCGAACCCTTAGGATTAATTAATTCATATAGAATTAATTTTCTTAATCCACTTTGTCAATTAAATATTAATTAAACCTTTAGGATTAATTAATTCACTTTATCGATTAGTTAAATGCATAATTATCATACCACTAACGGACCAATTATAGAACTACCGCTCAAAAATGACTTTACATTGCTCCACTTTATTTTCTTCTATCTCCCCACATCAAAGATCTAGTGCTCGTCGGTTTATCAATTTACTGACAAACTAATTCACCGACTTCATGGTATCCGAGATTAGTACCACTCGACCTTCTTATTATACCGGACGTAAAGTCCACTTGCCAGGTTTAGTACAATAAACCTTATGAGCTCATCTCGGGAGCACATCAACCCTGTAAACCGGTACATGGATTCCTCCGACTAGTAACGGTACGTTTAGGGTTTAGGCCTCAATTGACCGCACTCATTGGCACATCAAAGCATACGATATCTAACTCTCATGCCCGTCCCAATCTCTGGATTAATAGATTGAATAATAGGAACAAATTGACTACGCCATCAGTTCAAGTCAATTCTATCCAAACTGGTCGTGCTCAATATGCCCCGGGCATATCAATGTGATTTAAATTAGTCTAGATAAACTAATTTCCAAACCACACGATAACCTATACCGATAGTATGTTCAAACTATCTCAGTTATGAGCAATCTTTTTATATATCAAAACTTTAACCAATAACGGTATCTACTGTGTCTTTTCACACCCCGTTATCTAGTTCTATGATATAATGGAACAATTTAATACTGAAACAAAATGATATGTCATCTGTGGATATTAGTTTTTTATACAAGCCATAGCTTTTTTGTATTCAAAACTAACAAAATGTACTAGGGGCATTAGTTAAACCAAAAGGCATAATAAGCCACTTATAAACACCAAATTTCGTTTTGAAAGCCGTTTTCTATTCATCACCCTCTTTGATTCTTATTTGATGATAACCATATTTCAAATCAATTTTTTTGAAAAATTTTGCACCAAACAATTCATCGAGCATATTGTCTAATCTTGGAATAGGGTGACGATACTTAATGGTTATTTTGTTCACAACCCTACAATCAATGCACATGCGTCATGCACCATCTTTTTTTGGAACTAAAATAATAGGAATAGCACAAGGGCTAAGAGACTCACGAATATATGCCATGTTTAGCAATTCTTCAACTTGCCTTTGAAGTTCTTTTGTTTCTTCCAGATTTGCATGATAGGCTGGCCTATTTGGAATGGAAGCTCCGGGAAAAGAGTCGATTCGATGCTCAATTCCTTGAATTGGAGGTTACCCCTTAGGCACTTCCTCGGGTAGCACATCTGCAAATTCATTCAAAACAGCCACAATTTCTAAATGCAAATTGTTAGGAAGTTCATCAAGAACAAGACATTCTTCATGTAACAAGAGCATAAAATTGGCTATGTGAGAATTGAGGGATCTATCTACATCTCTCATGCTCGCAAAGAAGGCACCTTTTGTCTCACTTGCCTTTGGTTTTTCCCTCTCACTCACTTTGCTTTTTGCCTTTCCATCTCTTGCTTTTTCTTCACTCACTTTGCTTTTAGCACTCACATCTCTTGTTTTTTCACACTCTTTTGACTTTTTCAACTCACTCTCCTCTTTTAGCCTTTTCTCTCTCATTCTCATTTGTTCTTTGTGCACCTGTTGAAGAGAAAGTGGAACAAGAGTAAAAGCTTTACGACTATGAACAATATGATACTTTTTAGACTTTCCCTCATGATTAGCATCATGATCAAATTCCCATGGTCGGCCAAGAAGAATATGGCCAGCTTGCACTGGTACTACATCACACAAAACTTCATCCTCATATTTCCCAATTGAAAACTTTACCTTTGCTTGCCAATTCACCCTTAGCTCTCCACTATCATTGAGTCATTGCAAACGGTAAGTATTGGGATGAGCAGTCATGGATATGTTGGGAAATGTTTAGGTGTTTAATCCAATTAAACAGAGGAATCCTAAACATAAGGATCGGGTCTTACCCTTGAAGCGTAATCGGTTACGCACGTCGCCTGGCTCCTCTGAGAAGATGGCATTTTGTTGTCTCCAAAATCCTTCCTCGAAGGATCCTCTACTCTCAAGCACGAAAGTCTTCGCAGGTTGGTGCTAGCCGATCTTGCCTACCAAGAGAATTTGGGAATTCTGTGTGTTTTGTCTAATGAGAATAATTCAAAAATCATCCTCCTACAATTATATCCCTAGGATATTTGTAGAGAATTAATTTCAAAAATCAGTATTGTAATTATCCAATTATAACTTAACTGATTTTAGTAATATTCCAAATCAGTATTATTACCAAATATTATTTAACTGATTCCAAGTCAGTATTTAAATAATATTTACTAATTCCAAATCAGCCTTAAATAATACTTTAATGATTTGGGTTTACACCAAGCCCATGGATCAACCCATGACCCATGGATCAGGCTGATGGGTCAAGAACTTCAATTGCAATTAAGTCCCTTGATTTATCAGCCCATCCCAATTGTTCTCAGGTAATTAATTAACTATTAATTAATACCATAAAACTTTCCAATAATATTTAATTAAACCATTTAATTAAATCTTATTTATTTAAGTATAACAATTATACTTATTGTAGCCAAGAATCCCTATTCTGCATCATCGAACTTTCTTATGTGCGATCCTGTAGGCCCATTCCAAATTGGCAACGGATAACTAAATCTCATTGATTAATCCATAAGTCATTATTGGTCTCTAGCAAGACTTAATGACTACCCAATTCAGGATGGAGGGTCGAATGGGGATTCAACACAACCTTTCCGAGCAAACAGCGTACGATCCTCTACATCGATATCCCGTTTAGCATAAGGCATTGAACCATCATCCTTATATAACTAAACGTTTACTTGATCTCTTAGTGACACTGAATCCATCAAGAAAATGATATCCTTATTATTCCTTGGGCATGGCCATGCACTTTTCTGTTCACTATCAAGTGGCCAAGATATCATCTCTCACTTAAGAGAGATTTTTAGTCCCATCACTTCACCTACATACCTTAGCGTGTCTCATAGTGTACCCAATCGTACCCGTACTTGGCAACCTGTTATGGGCCCATTAGGCGTATGTCAAAGCACACCACAATTCACCTAAAACTATGTAGTGATTTCTGGTCTAAGGATCCTTGTACCAGTACTACTCAAAAGAATCACTCATGATCTAATTAGTCCATGGAGTGTTTCTTTTGGCGGATCGATTTCGTGAATTTAAATATGCACAAGGATATTACTATCATGAAATTAACTCATTTGATAAACAATCAATCAAGAGACAAATGTCTTATTTACATAAATACCCTCAAAGTATATTTACATAAATAGGCCTCATTAGGGCACATTCACCAACAATCTCCCACTTGCCCGATGAAGGGCTATGTCCTAAACTGTTTAAGACCAAGTTCTATTACATGTCTATCAAACTTTGACTGTGGTAGAGCTTTTGTGAGAGGATCTGCTATATTGTCGTCTAACCTTATTTTGCACACTTTCACATCTCCTCGCTCAATGATCTCTCGAATGAGGTGAAACCTTCTGAGTATATGTTTGGTTTTCTGGTGTGACCGAGGCTCCTTAGCTTGTGCGATTGCCCCGTTATTGTCACAGAAAAGTTCTATCGGATCTTGGATACTCGGTATCACTCCGATGTCTGACACGAACTTTCTCAGCCAAACAGCTTCCTTTGCAGCTTCTGATGCAGCAATGTACTCAGACGCTGTTGTAGAATCGGCTGTTGTATCTTGCTTTGAGCTTTTCCAACTTATTGCACCGCCATTCAGACTAAACACGTAGCCTGATTGTGACTTCATGTCATCTTGATCTGTTTGGAAAGCAGCATCAGCGTAACCTTGTACAATGAGTTGTTCTTGTCCTCCATACACTAGTATTAATCCTTTAGTTCTTCGTAAGTACTTCAGGATTACTTTGACTGCAGTCCAATGATCCATCCCTGGATCTTGTTGGTATCTGCTAGTCATGCTAAGTGCATGTGCAACATCCGGATGCGTACACAACATGGCATACATGATAGATCCTATTGCCAAAGCATATGGGACTCTACTCATTGTATCCCTCTCCTCTCTTGTTGAAGGACCTTGGTTATTCTTCAAGAGAAGGCCATGTCTAAATGGTACGTAACCATTTTTGGAGTTAGACATATTGAATCTTTTCAATATCTTGTCTATGTGCCCTTCTTGACTTAGTCCCAGAAGCCTTTTAGACCTATCTCTATAGATCTTGATACCTAGTATCGTCTCAGCTTCTCCTAAGTCTTTCATAGAAAATACACTCCCCAACCATTGTTTGATGTCTTTCATCAAAGGAATGTCATTTCCTATGAGCAGGATGTCGTCCACATATAGGACAAGGAAAACAATCTTGTTCCCACTAACTTTCTTGTAAACACAAGGCTCATCTTCGTTCTTGATGAATCCGTAACCTTTTACTTCCTCATCAAAACGAAGATTCCAACTTCGAGATGCTTGCTTTAGTCCATAGATAGACCTCTGAAGCTTACATACTCAATTAGGATGCTTTTGATCGATGTATCCCTCGGGTTGTTTCATATAAACATCCTCAAGTAGGTTTCCATTCAGGAAAGCCGTCTTAACATCCATCTACCATACCTCATAGTCAAAATATGCTGTTGTGGCAAGCATTGTCCTAATGGACTTGAGCATCACGACAGGAGAGAAGGTTTCATCATAGTCTATACCATGAGTCTGTCTAAAACCTTTAGCCACTAGTCGTGCCTTGAAGATCCCGCCAGGTTTTAACTTGAAAATCCACTTGCAATCGACAACCTTTGCCTGAACAGGAGGGTCAATCAAAGTCCACACTTTATTGTCCCTCATGGATTGCATTTCAGATTCCATGGCTTATAGCCATTTACTGGAATTCAGACTTTCTAAACCTGTTTGTAGTTCGCGGCTCATTAGAGTCCACCAAGATCAAATCTTGATCGTCAGTCACGAGAAATCCGTATCTCTCGGGTTCATGACGAGATCTACTAGACGTTCTAGGTTCTTGTGTTGTTGACTCAGGTTGCTCATCTTCATGAGTTTCCATGTCAGCTTCCATCTGAGTTTCTGTAGATCGTTCTACATTCTCTTGCGGTTCTTGAACTTCTCCGAGTTCTATTCTACTCCCACTGTCTTTCTTGTACAGAAATTCTTTCTCTAAGAAAGTGGCTCCTCGAGCAACGAACACTTTGTTCTCAGTTGGGTTGTAGAATTGATATCCTTTAGTTTCCTTAGGATATCCCACAAATAGGCATTTGTCAGTTTGGGGTTCGAGCTTATTACTTTGTAAACGTTTTACATGAGCTTGACAACCCCAAACTCGTAGATAGGACATATAGGGCTTCTGACCCATCCATATCTCATATGGAGTCTTATCTACTGCCTTAGATGGAATACGATTCAATAAGTAGGCAGCAGAAAGGAGAGCATAACCCCAAAAGGATGTAGGGAGAGTCGCTAGGCCCATCATAGATCGAACCATATCTAATAAGGTCCGATTTCTCCTCTCGGATACACCATTCCATTGAGGTGTTCCCGGTGGAGTCAGCTGTGAAACAATTCCACACTGTTTTAGATAGCCATCGAACTCATCACTAAGATATTCACCTCCCCGATCGGAGCGAATAGCCTTAATCCTTTTATCCAATTGATTCTCTACTTCATTTTTAAACTCTTTGAACTTTTCAAAAGTTTCATTTTTATACCTCATTAAGTAGACATACCCATATCTACTAAAGTCATCAGTAAAAGTCACGAAGTATTCAAATCCACCTCTGGCTTGTGTGCTCATTGGTCCACATACATCCGTATGTATTAGGGCCAATAGCTCACTTGTTCTTTCACCTTTCTTGTTGAAAGGACTCTTTGTCATTTTGCCTTGCAAGCAAGGTTCGCAGGTTTCATATGATTCAAAATCAAATGAACCAAGCACTCCATCCTTGTGATGCTTTTGAACTCGCTTTTTATTTGCATGGCCTAATCGACAATGCCAAAGGTATGTTGGACTTAAATCATTTTTAGATGATTTAGCTTTCTTTTCTATGTTATAGACTGGTTTTTCTTGGGTCAAATCCAAGACATACAGACCGTTACACATATTTGCAACTCCGTATAAAATATCATTTCGATATAAAGATAACGAATTATTCTCTATAATAAATCGAAAACCTTTATTATCTAAACTCGAAACTGAAATAATGTTTCTGCTCAATGCAGGTACATAATAACAATTTTTGAGTTCAATATTTAAACCAGAAGGTAAAGACAGAGTGTAATCTCCAACTTCAACAGCAGCAACTCTTGCCCCGTTGCCAACTCGGAGATCTACTTCACCTTTCTTTGTTATCCTTCTATTTTTAAGTCCTTGCACATTAGTACAAATGTGAGCCCCACAACCAGTATCTAATACCCATGAGGAGGACATAGAAAGATTTATTTCTATAACAAAGATACCTGAAGCTTATTCACGAAAAATTTCAGTCAGTGACTCATAAATTCGGAACGCTTCCAAATTCATGAACTGCTTTTGAAGCTCGCCGGTCATTGACGCGAGCATCAAGCAAGTCACATCATCGGAGTCACTTTTCAGCTTGTCCCAGGCTCGTTGAACAGTTTCCGAAGCATTTTGTGGTGGTTCAGGTAAAGCGGTCTCTAAGACATGTAGCTTCCTTTCTTGTTTGAGAACTATTCTCAAGTTTCTTTCCCAATCTAAGAAGTTTGGTCCAACCAATTTATCTTTATCCAATATACTTCTTAGAGTAAAGTTTAAGATAACATTTGTGCTAGAAGATGCCATTTCTACAAAAGATAATTGCAAAATATTAGAATGAGTTTTGAAAAATGTTTTCCACAATAGCCAAAATTGAAATCCCAAACAATTTTGTGTTGGTGCTAGATTGTGGGCCGAAAATCCACAAAGAGTCAACCCCAGTCTTGCTTTAGCAAGTATCGTAGGGATCGGGCTCTTTTGGTAGGCAATGTTCAAATCACATTCCATGTAATCTAACGCTTTCCAATTGCATACCATGCAACTTTTCGGTGATAGGATGAACATTCCAAATGTTTGACACCATCCTATCTTTGCAAAATTAATCCCTAGTCAACTTATCAGGTCAAACTAGGATTAATTTTCCCAAGTTAAACCATCCCTCAAGGCATCACATCAATAGACACCCACATAGTTTTTCCATAACAAGTGGTAGTGATAAAGTTGAGCATCTAATACCCAAACAGTTTTTCCACTCATTAATGGTAGTGATAAAGTTGGGCACTATTATGTAACAACCCGCCGCATGAAGAAAACCTGAGGCCCTTGGGCTCTCCAAGTCCATTAGACGTTCGACACTCAAGCGGGCCCTCAAGTATGGAAGCAAATCTTGGGTTTTTGGGATTTAAGTTTGATCGGCTTAACATGCATTTTCATTTATCATTCATTCGCATAAATAAAAGAATGAAATAAAGTGATGAACTGGGCTCTAGTCTATTACAGGGCCTTTTAAAATCTTCATGTTTGGGCCTCCTCTCCTAGGCTCCACCATGGACTCCTCTTGGAACCTCCTTTTGGGCCTAACTATTACATGATGATTTTATAGGCACGCAGGCCCAAATTCAAAATTGGCTCGCAGGCCCCAACTTTTAAAAACGTTAAAATTAAAAGCCCAATTCATGCTTTGAAACACATAAAATGCATATGCTCATACAAGCCGGTTTTTATTTAAGCCGATTAATTTTAAGGATTGTGTAACTATTACATAATTAAAATTGATCGTGTCATGATCAATTTTAATCAATCCTTCTGTTCATTGTATATTTATCCAAAATGATGCATGAACATGCTTGCATAATCATGATGCTTCAAATAAAATTTAAACAATTTAAATAAGCATAAAATAAAATAAAATAAAATAAATAACAATTCAAAATTTAAACAAATTAATTAATCTAATTAATTAATTATTTATTTATTTATCTTTTCTAATTATTTTAATCTAATTAAAATAATTATTTTAAAATTTATCTAATTATCTAATTAAGATAAATTTAAACTTATAGGATAAAATTCTAAATTAACCCTATCTTTATCCAATAAGACTATTTAATTAAAATCTTATTAAATAAAATTCAGAAAATTTTAAAATTTTAATTTTCTGAAACTTTTGGGGCTATTTGGTAATTTAAATAAAATTTTGGGCTAGGGTTTTGAGGTGGACTCAAAGTCCAGGGGTCATTCTGCAATTTTAAATCCATTTAAAAAAAAATCCGCTCCTCTTAAGGTTTCAGAAATGCTAAGGTTATTTCCGTAATTTCAAAACTCCTTTTAAATAGGTTATTAGGGTTTAGGGGGCAGCGGGGCAGTCATGTAATTTCAGCCGAAATTTTGGGCATCAGAGCCGCGCCGCCAACCCTCATCTCCTTCAACATTCTAGCCGGCAACCTTGACTTCCAGCGACCTTCACTGGTCGTCTTCTCCAGCGGTTTTTCCCTGTCACGTTTGCAGGGCCGGTCTCCGCCTTCGACAACCAAAACGCAGTCGAAACTATTCCGACCATTTGAAGGAGAACCCCTTTAAAATCCGACGAAGACCCAGATTCCGGTGAGCCTCGTTTTTCCGTCAGTTTCAAACAGCCCAGAACATAAAACCCAATTTCCCAAAATCCTGATTTCCCGACCATGGAAATTAAACCAATAGAAACCTTTTCTGTTCTTCCAGAAACCCAAAAGCAAAATTTTGAAACCAACAAAATTGGAAAGGTATTCTGCGAGAATTTTACAACCAAGATAACAAAAACCCAATTTGTAAATAAATTTGATTTTATTTTCCCAGTCAATGCCAGCGACCAAAATAGAAAAAGAAGACGACACCTTTTTCCGAGACCCAGCAAATCAATTTTGAGAATCGGCAATCAATAAAATTAATTTTTCAAAACAACCAATTTGTTTTAATCAATTAATTTTAATTAACAATAAAACACGAACCTCGCTCTGTTACCACTGTTGGGAATTGTTTAGGTGTTTAATCCAATTAAACAGCTGAATCCTAAACACTAAGGATCGGGTCTTACCCTTGAAGCGTAATCGGTTGCGCACATCGCCTGGCTCCTCTGAGAAGATGGCGTTTTGTTGTCTCCAAAATCCTTCCTCGAAGGATCCTCTACTCTCAAACACGAAAGTCTTCGCAAGTTGGTGCTAGCCGATCTTGCCTACCAAGAGAATTTGGGAATTCAGTGTATTTTGTCTAATGAGAATAATTCAAAAATCATCCTCCTACAATTATATCCCTAGGATATTTGTAGAGAATTAATTTCAAAAATCAGTATTGTAATTATCCAATTATAACTTAACTGATTTTAGTAATATTCCAAATCAGTATTATTACCAAATATTATTTAACTGATTCCAAGTCAGTATTTAAATAATATTTACTAATTCCAAATCAGCCTTAAATAATACTTTAATGATTTGGGTTATACACCAAGCCCATGGATCAACCCATGACCCATGGATCAGGCTGATGGGTCAAGAACTTTAATTGCAATTAAGTCCCTTGATTTATCAGCCCATCCCAATTGTTCTCAGGTAATTAATTAACTATTAATTAATACCATAGAACTTTCCAATAATATTTAATTAAACCATTTAATTAAATCTTATTTATTTAAGTATAACAATTATACTTATTGTAGGCAAGAATCCTTATTCTGCATCATTGAACTTTCTTATGTGCGATCCTGTAGGCCCATTCCAAATTGGCAACGGATAACTCAATCTCATTGATTAATCCATAAGTCATTAGTGGTCTCTAGCAAGACATAATGACTACCCAATTCATAATAGAGGGTCGAATGGAGATTCAACACAACCTTTCAGAGCAAACTGCGTACGATCATCTACATCGATATCCAGTTTAGCATAAGGCATGGAACCATCATCCTTATGTAGCTAAACGTTTACTTGATCTCTTAGTGACACTGAATCCATCAAGCAAATGTTATCCTTATCATTCCTTGGGCATGGCCATGCACTTTTCAGTTCACTATCAAGTGGCCAAGATATCATCTCTTACTTAAGAGAGATTTGTAGTCCCATCACTTCACCTACATACCTTAGTGTGTCTCATAGTGTACCCAATCATACCCGTACTTGGCAACCTGTTACGGTCCAGTTAGGCGTATGTCAAAGCACACTATAATTCACCTATGACCATGTAGTGATTTCTGGTCTAAGGATCCTAGTACCAGTACTACTCAAAAGAATCACTCATGATCTAATTAGTCCATGGAGTGTTTTTTTTGGCGGATCGATTTCATGAATTTAAATATGCACAAGGATATTACTATCATGAAATTAACTCATTTGATAAACAATCAATCAAGCGACAAATATTTTATTTACATAAATACCCTCAAAGTATATTTACATAAATAGCCCTCATTAGGGCACATTCACCAACAGGATAGACCCAATTTGTCTACAAGATAACACAATTAGTACAACCCCACTATCAATGATGAGCATGCATGCCTTATCTTGTACTTTGCATCTTGTGTGAAAGATAGTACTCATTTGTTCTTCATCATAAGATCCAACTTGAGTATTCAATACTCTCAAAGTGACCAAAACCTCATCACCACTTGTTTCAAATTGTTCACCTTCATCTTCAACATCCGGATCCTCCTCATCTTCTTCTCCTTCACTTTGGCTCAAACAAGAACCATCTTCTCGCATTACCATAGTCCTGAAGTTAGGACATTGGGAAGCTATATGGCCATTTCCCAAACACTTAAAACAAGTGAGTTTAGAAGTAGAAGAAGAATTTTTATTTGATTCACCATTTTCAAACCTTTTAAAATCATGCTTTTTTGGTTCATTTTTCTTTTCACCAAAATCCCTTTTGTTTCCATTTTCCAAGAGGATTGGTTAGAAAGAAACTTACTTGAACCACTATTTCTTTTCAATTGCCTTTCCACCTTTTCTACCACATGCATCATTTCTTCCAAATCCAAATAATGTTTCAATTCAACAGCATCGGCAATCTCTCTTTTTAAACCACCCAAAAACCGTGTCATAGTAGCTTTGGGATCTTCCTCAATGATTGCTCTTGTCATGGCTAAATCCATCTCTTGGTAATATTCTGCCACGGTCTTTGCTCCTTGAGTGATAACTATGCAACTTGTTGTAAAGATCTCTATAGTAATGAGGATGAATGAAGCGTTTCCTCAAAACAGCCTTCACGTCTTCCCAAGTTGCAATTGGCCTTTCTCTATTCCTTCTTCTAGAAAAAATCAATCGATCCCACCATGTTAGTGCATAACCATGAAATTCAAGGGAAGCAATTTTTACCTTCTTTTCTTCTGAATAATTGAGGATAGAAAAGATCGTTTCCACCTTCATTTCCCAATCAAAATATGCCTTGGGATCTCCTTTTCCTTAAAATTCAGGAATCTTCATTTTGAGACCATTAAGGTTTCTATCAACTCCAATTCCATTCCTTCTCCTCCCATTCCCTCGAGATACTTCAGACATTTCTTCCTCAGACCTCCTATCATTTTCCTCGTCATCTTGTTGACTTCCTTGCATTTCTTCTCTTTGCTGAAAGCAAGTTCTAGTTGGTTCATTCGGGTGGTGACCCTATCAATAATTTGTTTCAATCGCCTTGTGGTGTGTTCCTGAAAGTTTTGGTAGGATCTGGGTTTGCACTTGCTCGATTTACCACGCAACAAAAATTTCTAATTAAAGCGGAACCTTAGAAAAGTACCTTTGAAGAGTGCACCTGGTGATTCTCTTGTATGCCTCAAGACTATGACTTCACGTTGTGTGGGCAACAAACTAGAAGTCAATTGATCAGCAACTCACCACAATCCACCTGCTGAAAAAAATTCAGCACCTCCGCACCTAGCATGTACTGCAAGCGCACTGCCCGGAGAGAGAGAAAACAATTCTCGCAGCCAGCAAAATCTAGCCAAAATTCGGCCAAATAAACAAGAAGGGCCAGCCGCAAATTGTCCTTAAAATTCGTTCTTGAGAGAGAGAGAATTTTCTCTCTCTAGAATTTTATCTCTCTAGATTCTGGAATAATGAATCTATTGAATTGTGTTGTCTTGAATGGCTAATCCCTTGTCTATTTACAGAGTTACAAGAGAGACTCCAAGTTGGTTTAGCATTGGTCTTCCTAATGGGTTTAGGTAACGAGTTAGTTTCCAAATCCAATTAGGCAACTAATCTGGTAGGATAAACCAAATCCTACTAGATTCTTAATCTCTAGGATTTCCTAATTCCAATTGAAACTTAAGACTTAATTAATTAATTAAATAATTCCACTTTGTTAATTACTTAATTAACCCTTAGGAATTAATTAAATAATTCCACTTTGTTAATTACTGAATTAACCCTTAGGAATAATTAACCAATTAATTAATTAAATCTACCTATTCAATTAACCCATTACAAAATTAATCGTACCACTAACGGATTAATTTTGGCACTACCATCCTACACCAGAATTGCTTCTGGAACAACTTAATTAAATTATATTCATTAATCTCCCCACATCAAAGATATAGTGCTCGTTAAGTAAAATTAATTTACTGATAAATTAATTAATTAAGTTCTTTAATTCCGAGACTAGTACCACTCGACCTTTTTATTATATCGGACATAAGTCCACCGGCCGGGTTTAGTATAATAAACATTTCAAGCTCATCTCGGGAGCACCATCACCCCGGACGCACCGGTACAATGGTTTCTTTTCGACAAGCAGCAGCATACCAAGTAACTAAACACACGCACCCAACCCACCGAGACTATTGGCCACATTTGACCTCACCCATTGGCAGATCAAAGTACACTATGTCTAATCGTTATGCCTACTCGAGTCTAGGGATTAAGAGATAGAATACAAAGATCGATTTGTCTATTAAATCAGTACAAGACAAATCATTCATAATGGTCAAGTTCAATATGCCCCGGGCATATCTATATAATTCAATTAGTTTAGATAAACTAATTATCTAAATCACATAATAACCTAGACTGACAGTTTGTCCAAAACTGTCTCAGTTACGAACCTCATTTATATATTATGTCTTTCAACCAATGATGAGATCTATTGTGTCACACCAGACACCTCACCATCTACTTACATAATATAAATGGACATAAATATGCACAACAAAATATAATTGAAACACAAATCGATATATTAAACTGGGAAACTGTACAATACAAGCATAGCTTATGTATTCTACTCCAACAATCTCCCACTAATACTTAAGTTGTGCTTTAAGTATACAACTACAGACAATCCTATACAATCTGCTGCTATCTATCTAGAAAAACTATCATGGCTCTCCTAGATATCTGATCCCCATGCCCTTCACGTGAGCCTCAAAGACTTTAGAGATCAATGTCTTCATGAATGGATCTGCAAGGTTATCCTCCGATGCTATCTTAGACGCGACCACGTCTTCCCTTTTTACGATGTCTCATATTAGGTGGTACTTGCGTTGTATATGTTTACTCGCCTTGTGGGCTCGTGGTTCTTTCGAGTTTGCTACTGCACCGTTGTTATCACAATATACCGTGATAGACTTTGGCAAACCAGGAATCACATCTAAGTCCACTAGGAAGTTCTTGAGCCATACTCTTCTTTCGCTGCCTCTGATGCGGCAACGTGCCCATCCTCCATGGTAGAGTCCGCCACGTATTTTTGCTTGACACTCCGCCAAACTATGGCTCCACCTCATAGAGTAAAGACATACCCTGAGGTAGACTTGCTCTTGTCCCTGTCGCCTTGGAAATCTGAATCTGTGTAACCTCGGGGTACCAGCTCAGACGCCTGATAGACCAGAACTTGGTCCCTCGTTCTGCGCAAATACTTGAGAACGCATTTTACTACCTCCCAATAAGCTTTCCCGGGGTTACTCTGATATCTGCTCACCATGCCAATGGCATAACAGATATCAGGCCTCGTACACAACATGGCATACATGAGACTTCCTACTGCCGAAGCATATGGAACTGTCTTCATGGTCTCTATCTTCTCAACAGTCTTAGGAGACTGCTCCTTAGATAGAAACACTCCATGCCTGAAAGGTAGAAAACCTTTCTTGGAGTTCTGCATGTTAAAACGGGCCAGAATCGTGTCTATGTACGAAGCTTGAGAGAGCGTTAACGAACGTTTCCTACGATCTCGAATAATCTTGATCCCAAGGATATGTCCCGCTTCCCCTAAGTCCTTCATATCAAATTGTTTGGACAACCATGCCTTTACGTCTGATAACACTTTCTTGTTATTGCCAATCAATAGAATATACGTAAAGCACAAGAAACACCACTGAGTTTTCATCACGTCTGCGATATACACATTGCTCATCCGGACACTGAGTAAATCCAAAAGACTGGATTACCTCATCAAACCAGATGTTCCAAGATCTAGATGTCTGCTTAAGTCCATAAATAGACCTCTTAATCCTGCAAACCTTATGCTCTTGGCCTTTTTCAATGAATCCCTCTGATTGCTGCATAAAGATGGTTTCCTCAAGACTTCCGTTTAGGAAAGCTGTCTTGACATCCATCTGCCAAATCTCATAATCCATATAAGCAGCTATGGCCAAGAGAATCCGGATCGACTTAAGCATGGCTACCGGGGGAAAGCTTTCCTCATAGTCGATTCCCTCTTTCTGAGTATACCCCTTCGCCATCAGCCCAGCTTTAAAGGTTTCCACCTTCCCATCAAGTCCTCTCTTACGTTTGTAGACCCACTTGCATCCAATGGGCTTGAACCCATCAGGCAGGTCCACAAGCTCCCAGACTTGATTGTGGTCCATTGACCCCATCTCGGATATCATTTCCTTACGCCAAGATTCTGCATCTTTATCTCGAAGTGCCTCATTGTAGTTAACTGGGTCAGGTTCAGGCACACCTGGGACTAGGTCTGAGGCCTCTCCCATGCCAACAAACCTGTCGGGCTGTCTCACAACCCTCCCACTACGACGAGACACCGCCTCTGTAGGTGCATTATCTGTGATCCCATGTGCAGTGTGTGGTGTATCTACTTGTGTTGTTACATCAGGATTAGTAGTTAGTCGTCTAAGCTCTTCTAGTACTATCTTACTCTTGGGCTTGTGGTCTAAGACATAGTCCTCTTCTAAAAATCTAGCGTTGGTACTTACCACCACCTTCTGATCTTTAGGACTATAGAATAGACCACCTTTCATTCCCCTAGGATATCCTACAAATAGCATTAATTCTGTTTTCGCATCTAACTTAGCCGTATCTGCCTTAAGCACATGTGCTGGGCACTCCCAAATTCTGAGATGTCTAAGACTGGGCTTCCGCCCGTTCCACAACTCTACTGGGTTGAAGGCACGGTTTTAGATGGTACAAGATTAAGAATATACATTGTTGTTTCTAAGGTATATCCCCAGAACGAACTTGGAAAATCACTATAGCTCATCATGGACCTAACCATTTCCATAAGATTTCGATTCCTCCTTTCTGCTACACCATTCTGCTGTGGCGTGCCAGGTGCAGACAACTGAGACTGAATTCCTACCTCAGTGAGGTAATCTCGAAATTCATGGGACAAGTACTCCCCACCATGATCTGAACGCAGTGTCTTGATACTCTTACCATGATGCTTCTTCACATCTGCCCGAAACTCTTTGAACTTGCCAAAACATTCGGACTTGTGGCGCATTAGGTAAATGTATCCGTACCTAGAGTAGTCATCCATGAACGTCACAAAATACTCAAATCCCCCTCGTGCTTAGACCGTCATAGGTCCACACAAGTCAGAATGAATCAACTATAATACTTCATTAGCTCTATAGTCTTTTGCCTTAAAAGGTCTCTTGGTCATCTTACCTTCCAAGCAAGATTCGCAGGTTGCATAACTGTCAATATCTAATGAACCCAAAGGTCCATCATTGACCAACCTCTGAATCCTACTAAGGTTTATATGACCTAGCCTTAGATGCCAAAGATAGGTTTGATTCATTTCAGAAGGTTTCTTCCTCTTATTAATGTTAGATTCTGAGCTATCTATCTCTATGTTTTGCGCAACAGGGGAGTTAGAATTAACCGCAAATAAATTGTCCACCAATGAACTAGAACAAACAAGTTTCCCATTTCTTCTAATAAATAAAGACTCATCAGAAAAAATAAACTTGTAACCATTCTTCAAAAGTTTAGAAACCGAAATCAGGTTCTTTCTAAAACTTGGTACATAAAGACAATTTACTAGCTCTAGGTTACAATTCTCGAAATTTAACCTAACTACTCCCCACTGCTTCTACTGACACTCTTGTAGTGTCGCCCAAGTAGATATCCAATTCGCCTTCTCTAAGCTTCTGGGTTACTTGGAAACCTTGCAAAGAAATACAAACATGGTCAGTGGCACCTGAATCCACACACCAAGTATCTGTGGGAATCGCCGCTAAACATGTCTCAGTAATTAAGGCAGAATTTATCGTACTTATTAGCTTTGGACAATCCGCTTTCAAATGTCCCGTCTTATTGCACTTGAAGCACTTGTCTTTCAACTTCTTCTTTGCAATACATGGCTTAGGCGCAATTTGCACCACTTAAGCTATTCCCTCGAGCTTCCTCTTCATTTTTCTAGCCTTAGGCTCAGAAGAAGATTCTGAAGCTTCGACTGCGACTAAAGCTCGCTTCTTCTCTTGAAGAAGACTTTTAGCCACCACCAACTCTGCCATGAGCTCAGATAAACTCCACAATATCTTACTTATGTTGTAGTTCAACCGAATCCGCTCATAGCTTTGAGGCAAGCTCTGGAAGACAATATCAGCTTTAGTTTCACCAACGATTTCGCCTCCCACTACCTCAACCTTTTTGATGTTACTAATCATGTTAATGACATGATCTTTCACAGGGGCACTCTGTTAGTTTTGAATACAGAAAAGCTATGGCTTGTATCAAAAACTAATATCCACAGTTGACATATCATTTTGTTACGGTATAAATTTGTTCTTTTATATCATAGAACTAGATAATGGGGTGTGGACAGACACAGTAGATACCGTTATTGGTTAGAGTATTGATATATAAAAGTATGCTCATAATCGAGATAGTCTGAACATACTATCGGTATAGGTTATTGTGTGGTTTGGAAATTAGTTTATCTAAACTAGTTTAAATCACACGGATATGCCCGGGGCATATTGAGCACGACCAGTTTGGATAGAATTGACTTATACTGATCGGGGTAGTCAATTCGGTCCTAGCACTCCGTCTCTTAATCCCGAGATTGGGACGGGCGTGAGGGTTGGATATCGTATGCTTTGATTTGCCAAAGAGTGCGGTCGATTGAGGCCTATACCTCGGTAGGTTGGGTATGCGGTGTTTAGCTTCTTACGTGCCGTTACTAGTCAGAGGAATCCACGTACCGGTTCGTCGGGTTGATGGTGCTCCCGAGATGAGCTCGTAAGGTTATTATACTAAACCCGACCGGAGAACTTTATGTTTGGTATAATAAAAGGACGAGTGGTACTAATCTCGAAAACCAAGAAGTTGGTGAATTAATTTGTCAGTAAATTGATAAACCGACGAGCGCTAGATCTTTAATGTGGGGAGATAGAATAAAATATAATGGCGCGATGTAAAGTCATTTTCGAGCGGTAGTTCCATAATTGGTCCGTTAGTGGTACGACCGATTATGCATTTGACTAATCGATAAGGTAAATTAATTAATCCAAAAGGTTTAATTAATATTTAATCGACAAAGTGAATTTAGAAATTTATTCTATTTTAATTAATTAATTCTAAGGGTTCGATTAAATTAAATTAACAAAGTGGGTTAAATAAATTAATTTAAATGGGTCGATTGGAGTTGATTAGTCGGGAAGACTTAGCGGTCAACAAAAGTCAAATTAAAAGGCCTAACTCGAGAGCTCATTAGGTCTCCACTAGAGCTCTTATAAATAGAAAGGTTGAGGCCTAAGAAACTTAAGAAAATCTTGCAAGACAACTTTGTCTTCCTTGAGTGAGAAAGTTCTAGAGAGAGACTTTCCTTCCTTCTTTGGTTTCTTTCAAAAACGAACTTGGAATCTCACTTCTCGATTTTAGATTAAGTCCAAATATCAAGTTTTTAGATAGCCCATTGATTTATTTGAGTTGCCCACTGCTGGATACTGTTCATCGATCACTGTTCATCGACTGTTCATAGGACACTGTTCATCGACTGTTCACATGACACTGTTCATAAGATACTGTTCACATGACACTGTTCATTGGATACTGTTCACAGGACACTGTTCATCGGATACTGTTGACCGGGCACTGTTCACAGAATTCACTGTTCACTCCGGGGTGCTTGATCCAGCTGGGTTTGTGTTGATCTCTTCCTTGGGTTGGTGATCCATAATCCCGGTTGTCCAGATCGTGACTGGAGTTGAAGTGGGTTCGACTTTATTGGCGAGAAAAGTAGTGGGCAGCAGTTTTTTAGGTTAAAGGTTTGATCTTTTGGGCAGATTTGATCTAATTGAGGGATTTTCTTGGCGGGTTTCTCGTGGGCTTTGGTAGCAGACTTCGATAGATTATTGCCAACGCAATATTCGAAGTTTTCTCAGAGTTATCTTTTGGATTTCTTATAGAATTCGCATAAAGATTGGATTTTTCTTTAGGCAAGGGACTTTGCTACAAAAGGTAGAATCTTTAAATTTTGCTTTAATTAAAGATTTAATTTTTTGTGTCCCGATTAATAAATTAAATAAGTATAAGCTAAGATCCGTTCATAGGTAAACTAATTTGACCTTAGCTTGGTCGAAAGCTTCCGATTCTGGAATGCATTGCACGAAAGTGAGGTTTTCGATTTAGCCCAGGCTTGTTCAGTTTTCCTTTCGTCATAATACATAAATTCCTATATACAAAGGCGTTTTTCTAGGAATTTAAAGACGACATGATTAGATCAAATCCTACTACAAGATTTTTCTAATCCTACACAACTTCCAGCTCGTGGTTATTACTATTACAGAAATTTCCATAACCACCTGTTTATGCATTTCGACAAAAATAATAATGCCAAAATAAAGCCGTGTAATAAATCAAACAAGTATAAGACCGAAACCAACGCTCTGATACCAATTTGAAGGAAAACTGAACAAGCCCTGGCTAAATCGAAAACCTCACTTTCGTGCAATGCATTCCAGAATCGGAAGCTTTCAACCAAGCTCAGGCTCAAATTAGTTTACCCATGAATGGATCTTAGCTTATACTTATTTGATTTATTAATCGGGACACAAAAAATTAAATCTTTAATTAAAGCGGAATATTAAAGATTTTACCTTTTGTAGCGAAGTCCCTTGCCTAAAGAAAAAATCCAATCTTTACGCGAATTCCACAATAAATCCAAATGATCACTCCGAGAAAACTTCGAATATTGCGTGGGCAATAATCTATCGAAGTCTGCTACCAAAGCCCACGAGAAACCCGCCAAGAAAATCCCTCAATTAGATCAAATCTGCCCAAAAGATCAAACCTTTAACCCAAAAAAACTGCTGCCCACTACTTTTCTCGCCAATAAAGTCGAACCCACTTCAACTCCAGTCACGATCTGGACAACCGGGATTATGGATCACCAACCCAAGGAAGAGATCAACACAAACCCAGCTGGATCAAGCACCCCGGAGTGAACAGTGAATTCTGTGAACAGTGCCCGGTCAACAGTATCCGATGAACAGTGTCCTGTGAACAGTATCCGATGAACAGTGTCATGTGAACAGTGTCCGGTGGGCTATCTAAAAATTTGATCTTTGGACTTAATCTAAATCGAGAAGTGATATTCCAAGTTCGTTTTTGAAAGAAACCCAAGAAGGAAGAAGAGTCTCTCTCTAGAACTTTCTCACTAAAGGAAGACAAAGTTGTCTTGCAAGATTTTCTTAAGTTTCTTAGGCCTTAAGCTTTCTATTTATAAGGAGCTCTAATGGAGACCTAATAGGCTCTCGAGTTAGGCCTTTAAATTTGACTTTCGTTGACCGCTAAGTCTTCCCGACTAATCAACTCCAATCGACCCATTTAAATTAATTTATTTAACCCACTTTGTTAATTTAATTTAATCGAACCCTTAGAATTAATTAATTCAAAATAGAATTAATTTCTAAATTTATTTTGTCGATTAAATATTAATTAAACCTTTTGGATTAATTAATTTACCTTGTCGATTAGTCAAATGCATAATCGGTCGTGCCACTATCGGACCAATTATGGAACTACCGCTCGAAAATGACTTTACATTGCGCCATTATATTTTATTCTATCTCCCCACATTAAAGATCTAGCACTCATCGGTTTATCAATTTACTGACAAATTAATTCACCGACTTCTTGGTTTTCGAGATTAGTACCACTCGTCCTTTTATTATACTGAACATAAAGTTCACCGGCCGGGTTTAGTATAATAACCTTACGAGCTAAACACCGCATACCCAACCTACCGAGGTATTGGCCTCAATTGACCTCACTCTTTGGCAAATCAAAGCACCGATATCCAACCCTCACGCCCGTCCCAATCTCGGGATTGAGAGACGGAATACTAGGACCGAATTGACAACGCCGATCAGTATAAGTCAATTCTATCCAAACTGGTCGTGCTCAATATGCCCCGGGCATATCTGTGTGATTTAAACTAGTTTAGATAAACTATTTTCCAAACCACACAATAACCTATACCGATAGTATGTTCAGACTATCTCGGTTACGAGCATACTTTTTATATATCAATACTTTAACCAATAACGGTATCTACTGTGTCTGTCCACACCCCGTAATCTAGTTCTATGATATAAAGGAACAAATTTATACTGAAACAAAATGATATGTCAACTGTGGATATTAGTTTTTTATACAAGCCATAGCTTTTCTGTATTCAAAACTAACAGACGTTATTTTGGGTAACTTATATTTGCGGGTTTTGGTTTATCATAATTTTGGGTGATTCCTAATTACGAAGTAAACCGAGAAAACCCGGGCGAATCGAGAGGAATCCAAATAACGAGTGGGAGCGACATGACGGGACGTGTCACCGAGGCGTCAAGGAATCAACGATAGAGAAGGCCATAGTAGTCGGGAAATTTTATTTGTTTAATTTCCCATATTTATGTCTTTTCGTTGATTGTGTGATTTTTGTTTTATTTTTTTAATGAACGAAATCCAAACCAAAATGTTTTTAAAAGGTAATATGCAATTAACTAAGGTAGAGTATTCGCATATTAAAACTCCAACAGTTTTATGGGTGCGAATATCCATAGTTAAGATATTGCATGTTAAAACGTAAAAATCCTCAAACTCAAAAATCTAAGTGGGAGCGGGTTGGTAAATATCCCCATGGCCTCCATTACGGGTTCATTGGTGATGTGATTAAACTTGCGTGTTGGCTTAGACCCTCCTCCCTATCGGATGTGTTTTCAACCATGGATATCACCGGAATGAATTTCTAAAGGGATGACTAATAGTGAGTTTAATTGGAGAAACTTGCGACACCCTCGCCATCCGAGGCGTATTAGTATCCTAAGTAACAAACTTAGAAGTCACGTAATGGCATACACTTAGTTTACCATTTTTAGTATCCCTCTCATCGAGGTTACGCTATTTTTGGGTACGGCTAAAATTATCGACTATTAACGCTAACCCACATTTGTTCAAGAAGAATCGAAGTTCATTAATTTCATTGATCATAAGATCGTTGGTCAGATAATGAAATTAATGAACTTCGATTCTTCTTGAACGAATGTGGGTTAGCGTAGACGTTCACCTATCGTGACATACGTTAATCCCGGTGTGAGAGCTGTCGATAGAAGATTATATTGAGTTTTTAGAGGATTTTCAATATTTTTGAAAAAGTATACTGAAACTTGAATGTTTATTTTTCCGGTTGAAATGTCGTTCAACCCGCTACCTGTGAGTCCTGCTTTGAGGGTAAAATGACCAAGAGGCCTTTCAAGGCAAAGGGTTATAGGGCCAAGGTGGTTTTAGAGCTGATTCATTCTGGCGTGTGTGGGCCTATGTCAGTTCAGGCTAGAGGTGGTTATGAGTATTTCGTGACTTTCACGGATGATTACTCTAGATATGGATACATATACCTGATGCGCCACAAGTCTTAATGCTTTGGCAAGTTCATAGAATTCAAGGCTGAGGTGGAGAACCATCTGGGTAAGAGTATCAAGGCCCTGCGATCTGATCATGATGGCGAATACCTCTCTAGTGAATTTAGATCCTATTTGTCAGATGAGGGTATTCAGACCTAGTTGTATGCACCTGGCATACCCCAGCAGAATGGTGTAGCAGAGAGGAGGAACATGACTCTTATGGAGATGGTTAGATCGATGATGAGTTACAGTGAGTTGCCTATCTCGTTTTGGGGTTATGCCTTGGAGACAACATGTTTTATCCTCAACCTTGTGCCATCTAGGTCTGTGCCTTCGACCCCATCAGAGTTGTGGAATGGGCGAAAGCCTAGTCTGAGACATCTCAGAATATAGGGTTGTCCAGCACATGTGCTCGAGGCAGATGCAGGCAAGTTAGAGGCGAGATCCAAGGCTATGCTGTTTATATACTACCCCAAAGGAACGAGAGGTGGTTTATTTTATAGTCCTTAGGATCAGAAGGTGGTGATCAGCACCAATGCCAGATTTCTTGAGGAGGACAATATTTTAGATCACAAGTCAAGCAGCAAGGTAGTATTGGAAGAGCTTAGAAATCAGTCCACTATTCCAGATGCACACGTACAGGAAGACACACCACAAGAGACTGCACACACTATCACAGATGATGCTCTTGCACAGGCTGCGCCTCGTCTTAGTGGAAGGGTTGTGAGACAGCCCGAGAGGTACATGGGTTTGGGCGAGTCTTCTGACTTTATCCCTGGTGCTCATGAACCAGACCCAGTTAACTACAATAAGGCTCTCCAGGATAAAGATGCAGATTCTTGGCAGAGAGCGATGATTGTTGAGATGGGTTCTATGGACTCAAATCAAGTATGGGAGCTGGTAGACCTTCCTGATGGGTTTAGGCCTATTGGGTGCAAATGGGTCTACAAGCGAAAGAGAGGATCTGACGGGAGGGTTGAGACCTTCAAGGCTAGGCTTGTGGCGAAGGGGTATACTCAGAAAGAAGGGATCGATTATGAGGAGACCTTTTCCCCGGTAGCTATACTTAAGTCAATCCAGATTCTCTTGGCCATAGCTGCTCATATAGATTATGAGATTTGGCAGATGGACGTCAAAATAGCTTTCCTTAATGGAAGTCTTAAGGAGACCATCTTTATGCAGCAACCAGAGGGCTTCATTGTTAAAGACCAAGAGCACAAGGTATGCAGGCTTAGCAGGTCCATTTTTGGACTTAAGCAAGCATCCAGATCTTTGAACATCCATTTTGATGAGGTTATCCAGTCCTATGGATTCACTCAGTGTCCGGATGAGCAGTGTGTTTATCGCAGGCGTGATGGTGATAAGTGGTGTTCCTCGTACTTTACGTAGATGACATTCTTCTTATTGGCAACAGTAAGAAGGTGTTGTCAGACGTAAAGGCATGGCTGTCCAGGCAATTCGATATGAAGGATTTAGGAGAGGCTGGACATATCCTTGGGATTAAGATTATTCCAGATCGTAGGAGACGTTCTCTGACTCTCTCTCAGGCATTCTACTTAGACACGATTCTGGTCGGTTTTAACATGCAGAACTCCAAGAAGGGTTCACTACCTTTCAGGCATGGAGTGCATTTGTCTAAGCAGCAGTGTCCTAAGACTGCTGAGGAGATAGATGCCATGAAGGCGGTACCCTATGCTTCTGCAGTGGGTATCCTCATGTATGCTATGTTGTGCACGAGGCCTGATATTTGCTTTGCCGTTGGCATGGTTAGCAGATATCAGAGTAACCCTGGGAAGGCTCACTGGGAGGCAGTAAAATGCATTCTCAAGTACTTGCGCAGGACGAGAGATTATGTCCTAGTTTATAGAGCGCAGGAGCTTGTATCATTGGGTTACACAGATTCGGACTTTGAAGGTGATTTGGACAAGAGTAAGTCTACCTCTGGGTTTGTGTTTACTTTAGGAGGTGGAGCCATAGTATGGAAGAGTGTCAAGCAGAAATGCGTGGCGGACTCTACCATGGAGGCCGAGTACGTTGTCGCTTCAGAGGCAGCGAAAGAGGCTGTATGGCTCAGGAGCTTCCTGATGGACTTAGATGTGGTTTCTGAGTTGCCTAGGTCTATCACAGTTTATTGTGACAACAATGGTGCAGTTGCTAACTCAAGGGAACCACGAGCCCATAAGGCGAGTAAACACATAGAGCGCAAGTACCACCTGATACGAGAGATCGTAAAGAGGAAAGACGTGATCGTGGCCAAGATAGAATCAGATGACAACCTTGGAGATCCTTTCACCAAGCCATTGACCCTAAAGGTCTTTGAAAGACATGTGGAGGGCATGGAAGTCAGATTCTTGAGGGAGCCATGTGAGTGAGCTTAAAGGTGTTCTGGAGATTTCATTATGACAGTAGTGTAATAGCGGGTTGGACAGTTTTTGTACTTTCCAGCATAGCTTTGAGTATTAGTGGGAGATTGTTAGTTTTGAATACAGAAAAGCTATGGCTTGTATCAAAAACTAATATCCACAGTTGACATATCATTTTGTTTCGGTATAAATTTGTTTCTTTATTTCATAGAACTAGATAACGGGGTGTGGACAGACACAGCAGATACCGTTATTGGTTAAAGTATTGATATATAAAAGTATGCTCGTAACCGAGATAGTCTGAACATACTATCGGTAAAGGTTATTGTGTGGTTTGGAAATTAGTTTATCTAAACTAGTTTAAATCACACGGATATGCCCGAGGCATATTGAGCATGACCAGTTTGGATAGAATTGACTTATACTGATCGGGGTAGTCAATTCGGTCCTAGCATTCCGTCTCTCAATCCCGAGATTGGGACGGGCGTGAGGGTTGGATATCGTATGCTTTGATTTGCCAAAGAGTGCGGTCGATTGAGGCCTATACCTCGGTAGGTTGGATATATGGTGTTTAGCTTCTTACGTGCCGTTACTAGTCGGAGGAATCCACATACCGGTTCGTCGGGTTGATGGTGCTCCCGAGATGAGGTCATAAGGTTATTATACTAAACCCGGCCGGTGAACTTTATGTTCGGTATAATAAAAGGACGAGTGGTACTAATCTCGAAAACCAAGAAGTTGGTGAATTAATTTGTCAGTAAATTGATAAACCGACGAGCGCTAGATCTTTAATGTGGGGAGATAGAATAAAATATAATGGCGCGATGTAAAGTCATTTTCGAGCGGTAGTTCCATAATTGGTCCGTTAGTGGTACGACCGATTATGCATTTGACTAATCGACAAGGTAAATTAATTACTCCAAAAGGTTTAATTAATATTTAATCGACAAAGTGAATTTAGAAATTAATTCTATTTGAATTAATTAATTCTAAGGGTTCGATTAAATTAAATTAACAAAGTGGGTTAAATAAATTAATTTAAATGGGTCGATTGGAGTTGATTAGTCAGGAAGACTTAGCGGTCAATGGAAGTCAAATTAAAAGGCCTAACTCGAGAGCCCATTAGGTCTCCACTAGAGCTCTTATAAATAGAAAGCTTAAGGCCTAAAAAACTTAAGAAAATCTTGCAAGACAACTTTGTCTTCTTTGAGTGAGAAAGTTCTAGATAGAGACTTTCCTTCCTTCTTTGTTTTCTTTCAAAAACGAACTTGGAATCTCACTTCTCGATTTTAGATTAAGTCCAAAGATCAAATTTTTAGATAGCCCATTGATTTATTTGAGTTGCCCACTGCTGGATACTGTTCATCGGATACTGTTCATCGAACACTGTTCATCGGATATTGTTCACCAGACACTGTTCATCGAACTGTTCACCGGACACTGTTCACAGGACACTGTTCATCGGATACTGTTGACCGGGCACTGTTCTTGGAATTTACTGTTCACTCCGGGGTGCTTGATCCAGCTAGGTTTGTGTTGATCTCTTCCTTGGGTTGGTGATCCATAATCCCGGTTGTCCAGATCGTGACTGGAGTTGAAGTGGGTTCGACTTTATTGGCGAGAAAAGTAGTGGGCAGCAGTTTTTTGGGTTAAAGGTTTGATCTTTTGGGCCGATTTGATCTAATTGAGGGATTTTCTTGGTGGGTTTCTCGTGGGCTTTGGTAGCAGACTTCGATAGATTATTGCCCTCGCAATATTCGAAGTTTTCTCGGAGTTATCTTTTGGATTTCTTATGGAATTCGCATAAAGATTGGATTTTTCTTTAGGCAAGGGACTTCGCTACAAAAGGTGGAATCTTTAAATTCCGCTTTAATTAAAGATTTAATTTTTTGTGTCCCGATTAATAAATTAAATAAGTATAAGCCTAGATCCGTTCATGGGTAAACTAATTTGAGCCTGAGCTTGGTCCAAAGCTTCCGATTCTGGAATGCATTGCACGAAAGTGAGGTTTTCGATATTGCCCGGGCTTGTTCAGTTTTCCTTCACACTCTCAGCCCTAAGGACAATGTCCAAGTTACGACTTCCATCGATATTATTAGTTCCAGTTAAATTGTTGTTTTTCAAAATAGCAGCTAAGGGGTTGAATGCCATATCGATTTAAACTAGAAAGTAAACAAACAATGTTTCAGTTATATATGCTTAGAATTTTAAAACATGAAATTCTATTAATTATTGACTTCCCTCAAAACAATAATTATAACCCACCAACATCTCATCCACCGGGATTCTCGCAAGCCACGCAGTGTGGACGTTTACGCTAACCCATATTCGTTTGAGAAGAACCAAGTTCATTAACTACACTATCTGACCAACAATATTTTGATCAATGTAGCTAATAGTCGGTGTTTTTAGCCGTACAAGTAAGCAGCGTAACCTCGCGGGAGGAATAATGCAAATCGTACACTAAGTGTGTGCCATTACGTGACTTCTAAGTTTGTTACCTCAGGATAGTACGCCTCAGATGGGGAGGGTGCCGCATTTCTCCTAGTTAAACTCGCTCTAGTCATCTTACTCAGAAGTTCATAGTCTAGCGATCTCGAGGCTGGACTCATCCGAATGGAGGAAGGCCCTAACGCCAACGCGCAAGCCCACCCACATCGCATATGAACCCGTAATGGTGGCCATGGGGATATAAACCAACCCGCTCCCACTTAGATTTCCAAATTGAGGGTTTTTCTGGTTTTAACATGCAATTAACTAACCTAAGTTATATGCAACCATAAAACCAGTCATGCTTTAAATTCATGCATCTAAAATACAGCATAAAAATTAAAATGATAAATACGAGAAATAAATACGAACCATAAATTTCCCGACTATTATGGTTTTAATTGCTTCCATCATTTGCCTTAATCTCGTGTCCCATCACTTCACTAGACGGAGAGAGTCTTGAACTTCAAAAAATGAAAACTGGAGAAAAAATGGGCTAAAAATAGCCCGAACGGCCTGAACGGGCCGCCCGGGCCGAAGTACGGCCCGAGGGCCGCACTGCCCACGCGCACAGCCCGCACGGCCGCATGGACCGTGCCTGCGCAGCGGCAAGTGGCTGATGTGCCCTGGGCGTAGCAGTACACGCCCTTGGTGCGGCAGCTGCTGCTGTTGGCCACCCGACCGGCGCGACTTGCTGCCGGCGGTCATTGCCGGCGTCGCCTCCTGCCGCCAACTCCTCCTTCGTTTTTTCCCACGCTATTTGGTCTTCTTGCAATTCGTTCTCGGTTTTCCTGGGTTTCTTTAAATTCATGATAACCCAAAACCCACGAATCCAAGTCGCCCACTAAAACGCCTTCGATTACATAAAAAAAACAATTTTCCTACTATAAGGCATTCTAGGAAAATTTAAATAATCGAAATTACATAGAAAAAATCCTACTACATATTTGATCTAATCTTACACAACTTCCAGCACGTGGTTATACTATTACAAACATTCATAATAAAATTAAATCCGGACAAGTCCCGGAGTTTAATTTAAAACCCATACAAACGTAACCATAATAGTCGGGATTTCTTAACCACCTGCAAATAAAAACATGTAATAAATTGAACAAGCACAGAACCCCCTAATCCAGACTCTGATACCAATTGAAAGTTTTGGTAGGATCTGGGTTCGTACTTACTCGATTTACCACGCAACAAAAATTTCTAATTAAAGCGGAACCTTAGAAAAGTACCTTTGAAGCGTGCACCTGGTGATTCTCTTGTATGCCTCAAGACTATGACTTCACGTTGTGTGGGCAATGAACTAGAAGTCAATTGATCAGCAATTCACCACAATCCACCTGCTAAGAAAATTCAGCACCTCCGCACCTAGCACGTACTACAAACTCACTGCCCGGAGAGAGAGAAAACAATTCTCGCATCCAGTAAAATCTAGCCAAAATTTGGCCAAATAAACATGAAGGGCCAGCCGCAAATTGTCCTTAAAATTCGTTCTTTAGAGAGAGAGAATTTTCTCTCTCTAGAATTTTATCTCTTTAGATTTTTGAATAATGAATCTATTGAATTGTGTTGTCTTGAATGGCTAATCCCTTGTCTATTTATAGAGTTACAAGAGAGACTCCAAGTTGGTTTAGGATTGGTCTTCCTAATGGGTTTAGGTAATGAATTAGTTTCCAAATCCAATTGGGCAACCAATCTGATAGGATAAAGCAAATCTTACTAGATTCCTAATCTCTAGGATTTCCTAATTCCAATTGAAACTTAAGACTTAATTAATTAATTAATTTCACTTTGTTAATTACTTAATTAACCCTTAGGAATTAATTAAATAATTCCTCTTTGTTAATTACTGAATTAACCCTTAGGAATAATTAACCAATTAATTAATTAAATCTACCTATTCAATTAACACATTACAAAATTAATAGTACCACTAACGGATTAATTTTGGCACTACCATCCTACACCAGAATTGCTTCCGGAACAACTTAATTAAATTATATTCATTAATTTCCCCACATCAAAGATATAGTGCTCGTTAATTAAAATTAATTTATTGATAAATAAATTAATTAACTTCTTTAATTCCAAGACTAGTACCACTCGACTTTTTTATTATACCGGACATAAGTCCACTGGCCGGGTTTAGTATAATAAACATTTTGAGGTCATCTCGGGAGCACCATCACCCTGGACGCACCGGTACATGGTTTCTTTTCGACAAGCAGCAGCACACCAAATAACTAAACACGCGCACCCAACCCACCGAGACTATTGGCCACATTTGACCTCACCCATTGGCAGATCAAAGTACACTATGTCTAATCCTCATGCCTACTCGAGTCTAGGGATTAAGAGATAGAATACAAGGATCGATTTGTCTATTAAATCAGTACAAGACAAATCATTCCTAGTGGTCAAGTTCAATATGCCCCGGGCATATCTATATGATTCAATTAGTTTGGACAAACTAATTATCTGAATCACATAATAACCTAGACTGACAGTTTGTCCAAAGCTGTCTCGGTTACGAACCTCATTTATATATTATGTCTTTCAACCAATGATGAGATCTATTGTGTTACACCAGACACCTCATCATCTACTTACATAATATAAATGGACATAAATATACACAACAAAATATAATTGAAACACAAATCGATATATTAAACTGGGAAACTGTACAATACAAGCATAGCTTATGTATTCTACTCCAACAGTTCCCTCCATGCTTTTTGTTCAGGCGTTTCACCGGTTGGATCTGCCATTAGAACAAAAGAAAAGATAAAAGTACATTGCACCATTTTTCCCCTTTCCCTAATATGTCTCAACCCAAATGAAAAGAAATTTTCACTCGTGTTTAAGGCCGATCTAGTAGGGGAAAGTTGCACTCAGATTTTTCCACTCTTTTCCTTCTACAAGTTCTTGCGAGAATCGTTAAACCCTTACAAGATGCTACTCAAAGATCTTATTTGGCAACAAGGAAAGTATAGAGGTCAAAGAAAGGATAGTATGCAATGATTATGTAAAGGAAACAATAATAAAATTAGAAATAAATTATAAGAGTAGAAAGAAAACAATGATTATACCTTTTCTTCAAAACTTTTCCCACACTTAGAATCACAAATCCCTGCAATATTAATTTAAGAAGCAAGAAAAATACTTTTTCTCTCTCTTTTTTTTTTTTTTTTTTTTTGACGTAGTCTTTCTTTTTTTTTTTTTTTTTGACAAATTTTTTTTTAACAATTTTTCTTTCTTCTTACAAACTTGAACCTCAAACAGAAACAAGGCAAATATGATAAGAATAAGATGCAAGATACTAAAAAAAATGATATGATCAAATCAAGGAAACTGAGCTCTGATACCAAACTGATGTGAATCCAAGGTACGAATTCACATGAATTGTAGAATCGTCCTCGATTGATCTTTTGAGCAAAACAACTAGCTCAAGTGGATTCAACAATATTGAGTATTAATGAACTCAACACCTTTGAATCACACTATATTGAAAGATGTTTTGAAATCTTCCAAGCAAAAACAACCCAAACCAAAATAGACCAACAACAATAGGATGAAACCTATCACCTTTGAATCATAAAATAGTAGTTTTGAAATTACTATTCTGAACCCCTCTAATTTTTAAACCCAACAACACTAGGATAAACCTAACACCTTTGGATTATGAAATGAATTAGAAAAGAAGAGTAGAAGGCACCACAACTAAAAGGAAGAGTTTTAGTTGATAAGCCAAATAAGTTTTGCAAGCATACTTGCAAGACTAAACTAGCTCACTAAGAAACTAGCAAAGAAAGGAAAATTCCTTAAAGTTTATACCATCAAATCTTGAATTGTAATAGTTAACCAAGACCCCTATTTATAGAGTTTTAAGATGGACCAAGGTTGAAAATTACAAGAGGATTAAAATAGCAATTCTAAACCTTCTAGTCAAGACTAGCATTAACACTTCTCTTTGACCAAGAAAAGCTCTTTGACCTAAAAGACTCTTGAACTTAATTTTAATATTCTAAATACTACAAAATGCAGAAAAAACTTGAAAATATCATCAAAATGCTGCTAAAATTCGTCCATAAATGAGACTTTCCAACTCCCTTATTTAATGCATGCTGTGAGACAAATTGCCTGACATGGGCATGTCAGGGGAAATATTCACTTCTGGAATCTTCATAAAAAAATAATCCCCACACCATTTGGATCAAGATCCAAAACTTGCAAAATGTTGTAATATTTGGTATGAATTGAGTTAGTCTTTGGATCCTCTTTTGAATGGATTTCAAGAATCAAAATGTTCAAGGCTTCTTGTATCCTTTTCTTTCTCAAACGAGTCATTGGGTCCATCATCCCTTCAAGTGGATTTGGTGGAATGATAGGTGCAGAATTATTTGGAGTTGAGGGTGGTTCAGCCATGCCTTCGCCATTATCATCTTTGACATCTTTAGTATTACTTCCTCATAGGATATCCCAGAGGAATGAATAGTGGTCTATTTTATAGTTCTCAGGAAAAGAAAGTGGTGGTTAGCACCCATGCCAGATTTCTAGAGGAGGATTATATTTTAGATCACAAGCCCAGTAGCAATGCCATATTAGAGAAGGGTTGTCAGATAGCCTGCACGCACGCACGCACTAGAAAAATAGAGTAATGCACGCACTATCACAGATGATGCACCTACACAGGCTGCGCCTCGTCGTAGTTGGAGGGTTGTCAGATAGCCTGAGATGTACGTGGGCTTGAGAGAGTCTTCGGACTTTATCCCTAGCGCTCACGAACCAGACCCAGTTAGCTACAATGAGGCTCTCTAGGATAAAGATATAGATTCTTGGCAAAGAGTGATGATTGCTGAGATGGGTTCCATGGACTCAAATCAAGTCTGGGAGCTGGTAGATCTTCCTGATGGGTTTCAACCTATTGGGTGTAAATGGGTATACAAGCGAAAGAGAGGATCTGAGGGAAAGGTTGAGACCTTCAAGGTTAGGCTTGTGGTGAAAGGGTATACTCAGAAAAAGGGTATCGATTATGAGGAGACCTTTTCCCAGGTAGCAATACTTAAGTCGATCTGAATTCTCTTGACCATAACTGCTCATATGGATTATGAGATTTGACAGATGGACGTCAGCTTTCCTTAATTGAAGTCTTGAGAAGACCATCTTTATGCAGCAACCAGAGGGTTTTATTGTTCAAGGCCAAGAGTACAAGGTTTGTAGGCTTAAGAGGTCTATCTATGGACTTAAGCAAGTATCCAGATCTTGGAACATCCATTTTGACGAGGTTATGCAGTTCTATGGATTCACTCAGTCTCCGGATGAGTAGTGTGTATACTGCGGGCGTGATGGTGATATGGTGGTGTTCCTCAAACTTTACGTAGATGATATTCTTCTTATTGGCAATAGTTCGTATTGTCAGACGTATAAAGGCATAGTTGTCCAAATAGTTAGATATGAAGGATTTGGGAGAGGCTGGGTATATCCTTGGGATCAAGATTATTCGAGATTGTAGGAGACGTTCGCTGACACTCTCTCAGGCCTCATACATAGACACGATTCTGGCCCATTTTAACATGCAGAACTCCAAGAAGGGTACACTACCTTTTCAGGCATGGAGTGCATCTATCGAAAGAGAAGTGTCGTAAGACTACTGAGGAGATAGAGGCCATGAAGGTTGTCCCTATGCATCTGCAGTTGGTAGTCTTATGTATGCTATGTTATGTACTAGGCCTAATATTTGCTTTGTCGTTAGCATGGTTAGAAGATATCAGAGTAACCCCGGGAAAGCTCATTGGGAGGCTGTCAAGTGCATCATCAAGTATTTGCGCAGAATAAGAGATTATGTCTTGATTTATCGAGCGCAAGAGCTAGTTCCATTGGGTTACATAGATTCAGACTTCCAAGGTGATATGGACAAGAGTAAGTCCACCTCTGGGTTTGTGTTTACTCTGGGAAGTGGAGCCATAGTTTGTCGGAGTGTGAAGTAGAAACACGTGGGGGACTCCACCATGGAAGCTAAATACGTTGCCACATCAAAGGCAGTGAAAGACGCTATATGGCTCAGGAACTTCCTAGTGGACTTAGATGTGATTACTGAGTTGTCGAGGTTATCACAGTTTACTGTGATAACAATGGTGCAGTTGCTAACTCAAGGGAACTAGAGCCCACAAGGCGAGTAAACACATAGAGCGCAAGTACCACCTGATACTAGAGATCGTAAAAAGGGGATACGTGACCGTGATCAAGATAGCATTAGGAGATAACCTTGCAGATCTATTCATGAAGGCATTGACTCCAAAGGTCTTTTAGAGCCACGTTGAGGGCATAGGAGTAAGATTCTTAAGTGAACCATGAGGGTAGGATAAAAGTGTTTTGTAGTTTTTAGAATGACAGCAGTGAGATAAGTGTATTGAATAGTTTTAACACTTCAGAGCATAGCTTTGAGTATTAGTGGGAGATCGTTAGTTTTGAATACTGAAAAGTTTTGCTTGTATTGAAAACTAATATCCACAGTTTACATATCGATTATGTTTCAGTATTAATTGTTCCTTTATATTATATGCATAGATGATAAGGTGTCGGTTGTAGTACAGTAGATCTTATCATTGGTTAAATTTACGATATATAAATTAATGCTCGTAACTGAGATAGTTTGAACAAACTATCGGTTTAGGTTATCGTATTATTTAGAAATTGGTTTGTCTAGACTAATTATATCATTAGGATGTGTCCAGGGCATATTGAGTAGGATCTAATCGGGATTGAACTAACTTGTACTGATCTTCATAGTTAATTCGAACTCTATATTCTAATATTTTAATCCCTAGACTAGAGCGAGCATGAGAGTTAGACATCATATGCTTTGATTTGCCAAAGGATATGGCCAATTGAGGCCTATATCTCGGTAAGTTGGGTATGTATGTCTGGCTTCTTAGTGTTCCGTTGCTTGTCAAAAGGAAACCATGTACCGGTTCGCCGGGTTGATGGTGCTCCCGAGATGAGCTCGAAAGTTTATTATAATAAACCCGACCAGTGGACTTATGGTCGGTATAATAAGAAGGTCGAGTGGTACTAATATCGGATACCAAGAAGTTGATGAATTAATTAGTCAGTAAATTTATGAATCGATGAGCACTATATCTTTGAGGTGGGGAGATAGAAGAATTATAAAGTGAACGCGAAATAATTTCATTTTTGAGCGATAATTCCATAATTGATCCATTAATGGTATGACTAATTATGCGTTGGACTAATTGATAAGGTGAATTAAATAAATTACCCTTGGGTTAGTTTTATATTTAATTGATAAAGTGGGTTATACGAAATAATTCTAAGGGTCGATTAATATCTAATTAACGAAGTGGGTTGAGGAAATTAATTCGAAAGCTCGATTGGAGTTGACTAGTCTAGTGAGGACTAAGAGAGTCAAGGAAAGTCCAACACTAAGGCCCAACTCAAAAGCCCAATAGGTCTTCTTGAAACTTCTTATAAATAGCTAATGTTAGGCATTTCAAGACATTAAGAAACCTTGAGAGGCACTAGCCTATAGTAAGAAAGAGTAGTCTAGAGAGAGAACTTCATCTTTCTCGTTGGAGTTCTTTCTCGAAGTCAACTAAAGATCTTTCTTCTTCGATTAAAACTCAGCCCTTTTATTTGGTTTTGAAGCAGCCCAGTTTTTTCCGCCTAGTGTCACCGTCAGTTGCGTTTTATTTCTGGCGACCGCCTAGCACAGTTTTTCTGACTGGCGCGCTTGATCCACACGAGCAGCATTTGATCACCGGTGGTTCATGGCTGATCCACTGTTTGTGAGTCTAGATCACGACTGGTTGTTCTCGTTTGCAGTTTTCAGGTGGGTTCTAGTGACAGCGTAGGGTGGTGTCCGGCAGCTTGGGTAGACAACCTCCGGGCATCGATCTGTTTGGGTTTTCTTTTGTTTTTCGAAGCCTGTTTCTTTTGGATTTCTTCCTCAGTGCCTTAGTCAATCCGTAGATAGTAGCCACATGACTTTGGCATTGTCGGAGTCATTCTTGTGATTCTCTAGTGGATGGCACTTGGTTTTCTTTATTGCGAGGGACACGCTTCAAATGTATAATCTTTTGTATTCTGGTTTAAATTAAAGATTTAATTTTTAGCGTGTCCTTTTAATAAATCAAATATGTATAAGCCTAGATCCGTTCAGGGGAAATGATTTTAGAGTTTGGGCTCGATCGAAAGTCTCCGATTCTGGAATGCATAGCACGAAAGTGAGATTTTCGGTTTGGCCCGGACTAGATCTATTTTCTTCAACTGTGTAGACAATTTCATACCATTTCCAACACTGCTTTGGGAATTGGGTGTAAAGACTGGAGCAACTGTGGAAGAAAGTGATAGGTTTGAAATGGTGAAAGGAATCTTAGGTGTTGATTATGGACTCTTAATAGCTGATGAAGGTAAGGTTAGAGGATTATTCTTCGAAGAGCAACACATTTTAGTCATGCCACAGTCAATTTTAACGGTTATAGTGTTGGAGTTGAATACATAAGCTATGCTTATGTTGTACTTTTTCCCAGTAATATATCGATTTATGTTTTGGTTATATCTTGTTGTGCATTAATTGTCTATTTGTATTATGTAAGTAGATGATGAGGTGTCTTGTGTGACACAGTAGATCTCATCATTGGTTGAAAGACATAATATATAAATGAGGTTCGTAACCAAGACAGTTTTGGATAAACTGTCGGTTTAGGTTATTATGTGATTCGGATAATTGGTTTGTCTAAACTAATTGAATCATATAGATATGCCCGGGCCGTATTGAACTTGACCATTAAGAATGATTTGTCTTGTACTGATTTAATAGACAAATCGTTCTTGGTATTCTATCTCTTAATCCCTAGACTCGAGCGGGCATGAGGATTAGACATAGTGTACTTTGATCTGCCAAAGGGTGAGGTCAATTGTGGCCAATAGTCTCAGTAGGATGGGTGCGCGCATTTAGTTACTTGGTGTGCTGCTGCTTGTCGAAAGGAAACCATGTACCGGTGCGTCCAAGGTGATGGTGCTCCCGAGATGAGCTCGTAAAGTTTATTATACTAAACCCGGCAGGTGGACTTATGTCCGGTATAGTAAAACAGTCGAGTGGTACTAGTCTCAGAATTAAAGAGGTTAATTAATTAATTTATCAGTAAATTAATATATTAATGAGCACTATATCTTTGATGTGAGGAGATTATGAATATAATTTAATTAAGTTGTTCCGGAAGCAATTCTGGTGTAGGATGGTAGTGCCAAAATTAATCCGTTAGTGGTACGATTAATTTTGTAATGGGGTTAATTAAATAGGTAGAATTAGTTAATTGATTAATTATTTCTAAGGGTTAATTGAATAATTAACAAAGTGAAATTATTTAATTAATTAATTAAGTCTTAAGTTTCAATTGGAATTAGGAAATCTAGTAGGATTTGGTTTATCCTATCAGATTAATTACCTAATTAGATTTAGAAACTAATTAATTAACTAAACCCATTAGGAAGACCAATCCTAAACCAACTTGGGGTCTCTCTTGTAACTCTATATATAGACAAGGGATTAGCTATTCAAGACATACAATTCCATAAGTTTTCAAGACAAGAAAACTAGAGAGAGAAAATCATAGAGAGAGAAAACTTTCTCTCTCCAAGTCGGATTTTTAAGAGAATATTGCGGCTGGGTTTTCTTCTTATTGGCCGAATTTTTAGGCCTTACTCTATACCAGCTGCATGTATTTTTCTCTCTCTCCAGGCGGTGCGTTTACAGTACGTGCCAGGTGCAGCGGTGCTGGAATTTTCTAGCAGGTGGATTGTGGTGATTAGCTGATCGATTGACTTCTAGTTCGTTGCCCACACAACGTGAAGTCAAAGTCTTGAGGCATACAAGAGAATCACCTGAGTACGCGCTTCAAAGGTACTTTTCTAAGATTCCACTTTTAATTAGAAATTTTTGTTGCGTGGTAAATCGAATAAGTGCGAACCCAGA
Source organism: Knoxia roxburghii (assembly GCA_030378225.1). Taxonomy (NCBI): domain Eukaryota; kingdom Viridiplantae; phylum Streptophyta; class Magnoliopsida; order Gentianales; family Rubiaceae; genus Knoxia; species Knoxia roxburghii. The sequence continues at coordinate 32,218,845 of CM059415.1, read as the reverse complement.
TCCTATGTGGCAATTTTTCAATTGGTATCAGAGCCTGGTTTTGGGTTCTGTGCTTGTTCAATTTATTACATGGTTTTATTTGCAGGTGGTTAAGATATCCCGACTATTATGGTTACGTTTGTATGGGTTTTAAGTAAACTCCGGGACATGTCCGGAATTGATTTTATTATGAATGTTTGTAATAGTATAACCACGTGCTGGAAGCCGTGTAGGATTAGATTAAATCTATAGTATAATTTTTTCTATGTAATTTTGATTATTTAATTTTTCTAGAAAGCCTTGTAGTTGGAGAATTAATTTTTGTAATCGAAGGCGTTATGGTGGGCAACTTGAATTCGTGGATTTTGGGTTATCGTTAATTCGTAGAAACCCAGGAAAACCCAGAACGAATTACAAGAAGACCAAATAGCGTGGGAAAAGTGAAGGATGAGGTGGTGGCAGGAGGTGGCACCGGCGACCAACCGGCGGCAGCAGTCGCCGCCAGCGACCGCCAGCGCAGGCAACGCTGCTACCTCGGGGCGCAGCAGTAGCAGGAGGCAGCAGCGCGCCCCTTTGGGCGTGCTGCCCGCGTGCGGCCCATTTGGGCTGCGGTTTTGGCCCATTTATCCTCCAGTGTTCATTTTTTTGAAGTTCAAGTCTCTCTCCATCGAGTGACGTGATGGGACACGAGATCAAGGCAGAAGATGGAAGCAATTAAAACCATAATAGTCGGGAATTTATTTCCCGTATTTATTGTTTTAATTTTTATGCTTTATTTTTATGTTGTATTTTAGATGCATGATTTTAAAGCATGTTGGTTTTATGGTTGCATATAACTTAGGTTAGTTAATTGCATGTTAAAACCAGAAAAACCCTCAATTTGGAAATCTAAGTGGGAGCGGGTTGGTTTAATATTCCCATGACCACCATTCGGATGTGGGTGAGCTTGCGCGTTGGCATTAGGGCCTTCCTCCATTCGGATGAGTCCAGCCCCGAGATCGCTAGATTATGAATTTCTGAGTAAAATGACTAGAGCAAGTTTAACTAGGAGAAATGCGACACCTTCTCCATTTGAGGCGCACTATCCTGAGGTAACAAACTCAGAAGTCACGTAATGGCATACACTTAGTGTACGATCTGCAGTATTCCTCCCAAGAGGTTACGCTACTTTTTTGTACGGCTGAAAGCACACTATTAGCTACATTGATTAATAGATCGTTTGGTCAGATGGTGTAGTTAATGAACTTGGTTCTTCTCAAACGAATGTGGTTTAGCGTAAACGTCCACACTGCGTGGCTTGCGAGAATCCCGGTGGATAAGATGTTGGTGGATTATAATTATTGTTTTGAGGGAAGTCAATAATTAATAGAATTTCATGTTTTCAAAATTCTAGGTTAATAACTGAAACATTGTCTGTTTGTTAATTTTACAGTTTTATCGATATGGCATTCAACCCCTTAGGTGCTATTTTAAAAGTCAAAAAATTAACTGGAACAAATTATGTCGATTGGAGTCAGAACTTGGACATAGTCCTGACGGCTGAGCAGTATAAGTTTGGAGTCGGAACAAATTATGTCCAGATGTGCCTGATGAGAACTCTCCTCGAGAGGATAGGGATGTTTATGCCCGGTGGATAAAAGCGGATGAGATGGGGCGGTGCTATATTTTGGCCTCTGTGTTAAATGTGCTGCAACATCAGCTTCATCCCATGGTCTCTGCCTTCAACATGATGGCTCACCTGAGAGAGATGTTCGAGCATTAAGGCAGGACTGCTAGGCAAGCAGCTATGAAGAAATTAATGAACTCAAAGATGGCTGAAGGCGGATCGGTGAGAGATCATGTGCTACACATGATTAATAACATCAATGAGATAGAGGTGTTGGGAGGAGAAATTGACCCAGAAAGTCAGATAGATATTATCCTCCAGAGTTTACCCTCTAGTTTTGAGCAGTTTCGGGTCAATTATAACATAAACCAAAGAGTCTATACTCTACCCGAGCTCTTAACTGATTTGGTGGCGACCGAAGGCATCTTCCACGAGAAGAAGCAAGCCTTGGTCGCAGTAAAGGCTTCAGGTTCTTCTTCTGCGCTTAAAGGCAAGAAGAATAAGAAGAAGAAGAATGCCGGGAAACTTGCTGCAAAGTTTGAGATCGCAAAGAGGAGAAAGCCCAAAGGCAAGTGCTTCAAGTGCGATAAATGGGACACTGGAAAACGGATTGTCCAAAGCTTAAAGGTACGATAGTTTCTGCCCTAATTACTGAGACATGTTTAGCGGTGATTCCCACAGATACTTGGTGTGTGGATTCAGACGCCACTGATCATGTTTGTAATTCCTTGCAGGAGTTCCAAGTAACCCAGAAGCTTAGAGAGGGCGAACTGGACATCTACATGGGTGACACTACAAGAGTGTCAGTAGAAGCAACGGGAGTTGTCAATTTAAATTTCGAAAATTGTAGATTAGAGTTAGTTAATTGTTTTTATGTACCGAGTTTTAGAAAGAACCTTATTTCGATTTCTAAACTTTTAAAGACTGGTTATAAGTTTATTTTTTCTAATGAGTCTATATTTATTAGAAGAAATGGAAAACTTATTTGTTCTGGTTCATTGGTTAACAATTTATTTGTGGTTAACTCTATTTCCCCTGTTACGTAAAACACAGAAACAGAAAGCTCTTTATCTAACATAAATAAGAGGAAGAAAACATATGAAATGAATCAAACCTATCTTTGGCATCTTAGGCTAGGTCATACAAACCTTAGTAGGATTCAGAGGTTGGTCAATGATGGACCTTTAGGTTCATTAGAGATTGACGCAACCTGCGAATCTTGCTTGGAAGGTAAGATGACCAAGAGACCTTTTAAAGCAAAAGGTTATAAAGCTAAGGAAGTATTAGAGTTGATTCATTCTGACTTGTGTGGACAAATGACTGTCTAGGCACGAGGTGGGTTCGAGTATTTCATGACGTTCACGGATGACTACTCAAGGTACGGGTACATTTACCTAATGCGTCACAAGTCCGAATGTTTTAGCAAGTTCAAAGAGTTTCAGGCAGATGTGGAGAAGCATCTCATGGTAAGAGTATCAAGACACTGCATTCAGATCGTGATAGGGAGTACCTGTCCTATGAATTTTGAGAATACCTCAGTGAGGTCGGAATTCAGTCTCAGTTGTCTGCACCTGGCATGCCACAGTAGAATGGTGTAGCAGAAAGGAGGAATCGGACTCTCATGGAAATGGTTAGGTCTATGATGAGCTATAGTGACTTGCCAAGTTCATTATGGGGATATGCCTTAGAAACGGCGATGTATTTTCTTAATCTTGTACCATCTAAAACCGTGCCTTCAACCCAATTGGAGTTATGGAATGGGCGCAAGCCCAGTCTAAGACATCTCAGAATTTGAGGTTGCCCAGCACATGTGCTTAAGGCAGATAAGGCTAAGTTAGATGCGAGAACTGAATTAATGCTGTTTGTAGGATATCCTGGGGGAACAAAAGGTGGTCTGTTTTATAGTCCTAAAGATCAGAAGGTGGTGGTTAATACCAAAGCTAGATTTTTGGAAGAGGACTATGTCTTAGACCACAAGCCCAAGAGTAAGATGGTACTGGAAGAGCTTAGACGACAAACTACTAATCTTGATGCACCTGCACAAATAGATACACCACACACTGCACATGAGATCACAGATGATGCGTCTACACAGGTGGTGTCTCATCGTAGTGGGAGGAGGGTTGTGAGACAACCAGATAGGTTCATTGGCGTGGGAGAGGCCTCAGACCTAGTCCCAGGTGCGCCTGAACCTGACCCAGTTAACTACAGTGACGCTCCCCGAGATAAAGATGTAGAGTCTTGGCGTAAGGCAATGATATCCGAGATGGGCTCAATGGACCACAATCAAGTCTGGGAGCTGGTAGGACTTGCCTGATGGGTTTAAGCCCATTGGTGTTAGTTTTGAATACAGAAAAGCTATGGCTTATATCAAAAACTAATATCCACAGTTGACATATCATTTTGTTTCGGTATAAATTTGTTCCTTTATATCATAGAACTAGATAACGGGGTGTGGACAGACACAGTAGATACCGTTATTGGTTAAAGTATTGATATATAAAAAGTATGCTCGTAACCGAGATAGTCTGAACATACTATCGGTATAGGTTATTGTGTGGTTTGGAAATTAGTTTATCTAAACTAGTTTAAATCACACGGATATGCCCGGGGCATATTGAGCACGACCAGTTTGGATAGAATTGACTTATACTGATCAGCGTAGTCAATTCGGTCCTAGTATTCCGTCTCCCAATCCCGAGATTGGGACGGGCGTGAGGGTTGGATATCGTATGCTTTGATTTGCCAAAGAGTGCGGTCGATTAAGGCCTATACCTCGGTAGGTTGGGTATGCAGTGTTTAGCTTCTTACGTGCCGTTGCTAGTCGGAGGAATCCATGTACCGGTTCGCCGGGTTGATGGTGCTCCCGAGATGAGCTCGTTAAGTATATTATACTAAACCCGGACGGTGAACTTTATGTTCGGTATAATAAAAGGACGAGTGGTACTAATCTCGGAAACTAAGAAGTCGGTGAATTAATTTGTCAGTAAATTGATAAACCGATGAACATTAGATCTTTAATGTGGGAAGATAGAATAAAATATAATGGCGCGATGTAAAGTCATTTTCGAGCGGTAGTTCCATAATTGGTCCGTTAGTGGTACGACTGATTATGCATTTGACTAATCGACAAGGTAAATTAATTAATCCAAAAGGTTTAATTAATATTTAATTGACAAAGTGAATTAAGAAATTAATTCTATTTGAATTAATTAATTCTAAGGGATCGATTAAATTAAATTAACAAAGTGGGTTAAATAAATTAATTTTAATGGGTCGATTGGAGTTGATTAGTCGGGAAGACTTAGCGGTCAACGAAAGTCAAATTAAAAGGCCTAACTCGAGAGCCCATTAGGTCTCCTTAGAAGCTCCTTATAAATACAACTTATTGGGCAAGAAATTAATTAAGAAACTTGAAGTCCAAGAAAGGGCTAGAGTGAGAAAGTTTAGCTTAGAGAGAGAACATCGTCTTCCTCATCGGAGTTCTTTCTCGAAGTCAGCTAAGATAGCTTTCTCCTTCGGAAGACTCAATCTTTACTTTGTCCGGACTGCTTTTATCGAAGTTACAGGTCGGATTTTCTTCGCTGGAAGTCGCGCTGGGCAGTTTTCTGCCAGGACGCGCGGCGCTATTTTTTTCGATCAAAACCGGCACTGCTCTTCAATCTGGTGCCCTGAGCCGACTAGCTTCCATGTTGATCTTCTTCTTGAGTGATCCGTGAAGCTAGTTGTACAGATCGGGACTGGACTGATCGAGCAGTTCCGGCCAATTGTTTTTAAATCTATTCCGGCGAAGATTGTTTGCGCAGCAAGTTTTTTGGCACAGCAGTTTTTTTTGAAAGGTATGAAAAGATAATTCGTGCCAGGGTAACTCCGTAGCAAGTTTTTTGAGTTTTCTTCCGAAGCAAGTTTTTTGGGTTTTCTATATTTTGTCGTGGGTAACTCCGTAGATAATAGCCCACACTATTTCAGAGTTTGTATCGGATTAATTCTTTGGATTTCTTTTGGAATCGCTATCAAAGATCGGATTTTTCTTCAGGCAAGGGACTTCGCTACAAAAGGTAAAATCTTTAATATTCTGCTTTAATTAAAGATTTAATTTTTTGTGTCCCGATTAATAAATTAAATAAGTATAAGCCTAGATCCATTCATGGGTAAACTAATTTGAGCCTGAGCTTGGTTGAAAGCTTCCGATTCTGGAATGCATTGCACGAAAGTGAGGTTTTCGATTTAGCCCGGGCTTGTTCAGTTTTCCTTCAATTGGATGTAAGTGGGTCTACAAACTTAAGAGAGGACCTGACGGGAAGGTGGAAACCTTTAAAGCTAGGCTGGTGGCGAAGGGGTATACTCAGAAAGAGGGAATCGATTATGAGGAAACCTTCTCCCCGGTAGCCATGCTTAAGTTGATCCGGATTCTCTTGGCCATATCTGCTCATTTAGACTATGAGATTTGGCAGATGGATGTCAAGACAGCTTTTCTAAACGGAAGTCTTGAGGAAATCATCTTTATGCAGCAACCAGAGGGATTCATTAAAAAAGGCCAAGAGCATAAGGTTTGCAGGCTTAAGAGGTCCATTTATGGACTTAAGCAGGCATCCAGATCTTGGAACATCCAGTTTGATGAGGTAATCCAGTCCTTCGGATTTACTCAGTGTCTGGATGAGCAATGTGTGTATCACAGATGTGATCGAAACTCAGTGGTGTTTCTTGTGCTTTACGTAGATGACATTCTATTGATTGGCAACAACAAGAAAGTGTTATCAGACGTAAAGGTATGGCTGTCCAAGCAGTTTGATATGAAGGACATAGGGGAAGCGGGATATAACCTTGGATCAAGATAATTCGAGATTGTAGGAAATGTTTGTTAACGTTTTCCCAAGCTTCGTACATAGATATGATTCTGGCCCGTTTTAACATGCAGAACTCCAAGAAAGGTTTTCTACCTTTCAGACATGGAGTGTATCTATCTAAGGAATAGTCCCCTAAGACTGTTGAGGAGATAGAGGCCATGAAGACAGTTCCTTGTGTTTCGGCAGTAGGAAGTCTCATTACTCCATGTTGTGTACGAGGCCTTATATCTGTTATGCCGTTGGCATGGTAAGCAGATATCCAGAGTAACCCTGGGAAAGCTCATTGGCAGGCAGTAAAATGCATTCTCAAGTATTTGCGCAGAACGAGGGACCAAGTTCTGGTCTATCAAGTGCCTGAGCTGGTACCCCAAGGTTACACAGATTCAGATTTCTAAAGCGACAGGGACAATAGCTTGTCTACATCAAGGTATGTGTTTACTCTGGAAAGTTGAGCCATAGTTTGGCGGAGTGTCAAGCAGAAATGCATGGCGGACTCTACCATGGAGGCTGTGTACGTTGCCGCAACAGAGGCAGCGAAAGAAGCAGTATGGCTCAAGAACTTTCTAGTGGACTTAGATGTGATTCCTGGTTTGCAGAAGTCTATTACGGTTTATTGTGATAACAACGGTGCAGTAGCAAACTCGAAGGAACCACGAGCCCACAAGGCGAGTAAACATATACAACGCAAGTACCACCTGATATGAGATATCGTAAAAAGGGAAGACATGGTCGTGGCTAAGATAGCATCAGAAGATAACCTTGCAGATCCGTACACAAAGACATTGACTTCGAAAGTCTTTGAGGCTCACGTAGAGGGCATGGGAATCAGATACTTAGGAGAGCCATGCCAATTTTTCTAGATATATAGCAGCAGAATGTATAGGAGTTGTATGTATTTGTATACTTAAAGCACATCTTAAGTATTAGTGGGAGATTATTGGAGTTGAATACATAAACTATGCTTGTGTTGTACTTTTTCCCAATAATATATCGATTTATGTTTTGGTTATATCTTGTTGTGCATTAATTGTCCATTTGTATTATGTAAGTAGATGATGAGGTGTCTTGTGTGACACATTAGATCTCATCATTGGTTAAAAGACATAATATATAAATGAGGTTCGTAACCGAGACAGTTTTGGACAAACTGTCGGTTTAGGTTATTATGTGATTTGGATAATTGGTTTGTCTAAACTAATTGAATCATATAGATATGCCCGGGCCATATTGAACTTGACCATTAAGAATGATTTGTTTTGTACTGATTTAATAGACAAATCATTATTGGTATTCTATCTCTTAATCTCTATACTCGAGCAGGCATGAGGATTAGACATAGTGTACTTTGATCTGCCAAAGGGTGAGGTCAATTGTAGCCAATAGTCTCGGTAGGTTGGGTGCGCGTGTTTAGTTACTTAGTGTGCTGCTGTTTATCAAAAGGAAACCATGTACCGGTGCGTCCGGGGTGATGGTGCTCCCGAGATGAGCTCGTAAAGTTTATTATACTAAACCCGGCAGGTGGACTTATGTCTGGTATAGTAAAAAGGTCGAGTGGTACTAGTCTCATAATTAAAGAGTTTAATTAATTAATTTATCAATAAATTAATATATTAACGAGCACTATATCTTTGATGTGGAGAGATTGTGAATATAATTTAATTAAGTTGTTCCGGAAGCAATTCTGGTGTAGGATGGTAGTGCCAAAATTAATCCGTTAGTGGTACGATTAATTTTGTAATGGGTTAATTGAATAGGTAGAATTAATTAATTGATTAATTATTCCTAAGGGTTAATTGAGTAATTAACAAAGTGAAATTATTTAATTAATTAATTAAGTCTTAAGTTTCAATTGGAATTAGGAAATCCTAGAGATTAGGAAATCTAGTAGGGTTTGGTTTATCCTATCAGATTAGTTACCTAATTGGATTTGAAAACTAATTAATTACCTAAACCATTAGGAAGACCAATCCTACACCAACTTGGGGTCTCTCTTGTAACTCTATATATAGACAAGGGATTAGCTATTCAAGACATACAATTCCATAAGTTTTCAAGACAAGAAAACTAGAGAGAAAAAATACTAGAGAGATAAAACTTTCTCTCTCTAAGTCGGATTTTCAAGAGAATATTGCGGCTGGGTTTTCTTCTTATTGGCCGAATTTTTAGGCCTTGCTCTATACCAGCTGCGTGTATTTTTTCTCTCTCTCTAGGCGGTGCGTTTACAATACGTGCCAGGTGCAGCGGTGCTAGAATTTTCTAGCAGGTGGATTGTGGTGATTAGCTGATCGATTGACTTCTAGTTCGTTGCCCACACAACTTGAAGTCAAAGTCTTGAGGCATACAAGAGAATCACCTGAGTACGCGCTTCAAAGGTACTTTTCTAAGATTTCACTTTTAATTAGAAATTTTTGTTGCGTGGTAAATCGAGCAAGTGTAAACCCAGATCCTATGTGGCAATCTTTCATATAGTTACCATGCGGGCTGAAATTCGATAGTTATGAAAAGATTTTAGGGCCATTCTGACCGACTATGCACCCAATCAAGACTCTGATGATGGAGAGCAGTCCTACAACGAGGAGGAGTCCTTTAGTCAATCTCCTTAAGATGCAGTATCTAATAGAGTAACATATATATTAGTGCTAGGTAGGTAGTCAATTATGAACAATGTGTTGTGCTAGTTTGGGAGGTGGGAAAGAGTCGCATGCACTTCTGTTGGTGGTTAATGTTAGTTTTGAATACAGAAAAGCTATGGCTTGTATCAAAAACTAATATCCACAGATGACATATTATTTTATTTCAGTATTAAATTATTCTATTATATCATAGAACTAGATAACGTGGTGTGTGAATGACACAGTAGATACCGTTATTGGTTAAAGTATTGATATATAAAAAGTATGCTCGTAACTGAGATAGTCTGAACATACAATCGGTGTGATTTGGAAATTAGTTTATCTAGACTAGTTTAAATCACGCGGATATGCCCGAGGCATATTGAGCACGACCAGTTTGGATAGAATTGACTTATACTGATCGACGTAGTCAATTCGGTCCTAAAATTCAGTCTCTCAATCCCGAGATTGGGATGGGCATCAGAGTTGGATATCGTTTGCTTTGATTTGCCAAAGAGTGCGGTCAATTGAGGCCTATACCTCGGTAGGTTGGGTATGCGGTGTGTTAGCTTCTTATGTGCCGGTGCTAGTTAGAGGAATCCACGTACCGGTTCGCCGGGTTGATGGTGCTCCCGAGATGAGCTCGTAAGGTCTATTATACTAAACCCAGCCGGTGGACTTTATGTCCGGCATAATAAAAGGTCGAGTGGTACAAATCTAGGATACCAAAAAGTCGGTGAATTAGTTTGTTAGTAAATTGATAAACCGACGAGCGCTAGATCTTTAATGTGGAGAGATAGAAGAAAAATAGTGGCGCGATGTAAAGTCGTTTTTGAGCGATAGTTTCATAGTTAGTCCGATAGTGGTACGACTAATTATGTATTTGACTAATCGACAAAGTGAATTAATTAATCCTAAAGGTTTAATTAATATTTAATCAACAAAATGAATTAAGAAATTAATTCTATTTGAATTAATTAATTCTAAGAGTTCGATTAAATTAAATTAACGAAGTGGGTTAAGAAATTAATTCGAATGGGTCGATTGGAGTTGAATAGTCGGGAAAGACTAAGCGGTCAATGAAAGTCAAATTAAAAGGCCCAACTCGAGAGCCCATTAGGTCTCCATTAGAGCTCCTATAAATAGAAAGCTTAAGGCCAAAGAAACTTAGGAAAAACCTTGCAAGACAAGTCTTGCCTCTTAGAGTGAGAAAGTTCTAGAGAGAGAACTTCTCCTTCTTGAAGTTTTTTCTCAAAGTCGAACTTGGATACTCACTCTCTCGAATCAAACTAAACTCAAAGATCGAAGCTTTATCGAAGCCCATTGTTAGTACTGCTGCCCGCCAGTTTTTTAGAATTCTGTCCGCCAGTTTTTTTTTGGAATTCTGTCCGCAAGTTTTCAGTTTTAGTCCGCTGCAGTTTTTGGTTTCAAAAGGTTTAAAAGTTCAGTTCTTTTAGGGTGCTTGATCCGGGTTCATCCCGTTTGTTCTCTCTTTTGGTGATCCGTGATTGGGCTCATCCAGATCGTAGCTAAAAGGCTGGATTTTGAGGGTTCATAGTGCAGCGGACTGGAGCTTGGGCAGCGAGTTTATGGGCTGAAACTTCGATCAGTTTTTGGGCAGTTTTAGTTCATTTCAAGGGGTTTTTCTTAGTGGGTTTTCGTGGGCTTTGTGAGTAGACTTCGATAGATTATTGCCCACGCAATATTCGAAGTTTTCTTGGAGTCATCTATTGGATTTCTTGTGAAATTCGCAATTAAAGATTGGATTTTTCTTATTGCGTTGGACTTCGCTTCTAAGGTATAACCTTTAATCCTTCCGCTATTAATTAAATGTATAATTTTTGTGCGTTAGATGTCGATTAAATAAATTAAATAAGTATAAGCCTAGATCCGTTAATGGGTAAATGAATTTTAGTCTGAGTTTTGTCGAAAACTTCTAATTCTAAAATGCATTGCACGAAAATGAAGTTTTCGATTTAAGCCGAAACTCCCCCCCCCCCCCCCCCCCCGGGGCGGTCCCCAAAACCCAAAAAGCCTACCCCAACTATTAATAACATAAGAATTGAAGTTATCTAGGGACGAAATCAACTGACCCACAGCCTACCTAGACTATTAATAAGATAAGAATTGAAGTTATCTAGGACGAAATCAACTGACACTTGCTGTTCCTATAATAATACAACTGGTTGACAATTGCTGGTATGATTATGCGTTGAATTTGTTGAGTGGGTGTACTTGTCAAGAGCGACGTTGGTGCTGGGATTGGCTCAGGATTGAAGAAAGCTCTTGAGGCATGGCTTTCATTCAGGGGAAATGGGTTAAGGTTAGTTTCTTTGTTATTTGATTATCGAAAGTTGGACCTATTTTGATTTTATTTCTGTTAATCTGAATTTGAATTTGGTTCAAGACTTGACGGTGTAAGAACCCTCGTCTTTTTTACTTGTTTGACTATGCTTGGGATTTTAGAGCATTGAAATTTTAAAGTGTTTAGAGTCAAAACCTGAATCCTGATTTAATTTGGTCAATTTTGGTTTGCGCATATCATATCATGATTTTAGGTCTCATCATTTTCTTGCCACATTTGACTGAAAGAGACTGTCTGATTTGGTGATTGATGATACAAAGATTGGAAAAGATAGTCTGAATTTGATCACTTATGGAATGGGTTGATTGAGTAATCTGTTTGTGATGATGGAATTGTAATCCAGGTTGATCAGAAGGGAACTGGGCCTGGAGCAAGAAGCTCACACGCCATCGCCATCGTAGGGGAAAAAGTTTATGCCTTTGGTGGTGAATATACCCCAAGAGTACCTGTTGACAACAAGTTATATGTGTTTGATCTTGGTGAGAAGACATGGTCAGTGGCCGATGCAACAGGGGATATCCCTCCACCCAGGATCGGTGTGGGCATGGCGTCAGTTGGTGACAAAATCTATGTATTTGGTGGTAGAGATGGGACACACACAGAGTTGAATGAACTCTATTCCTTTGACACCAACACTAACAAATGGACCCTTATTTTCAGTGGGGAAGCCGGGCCGCAAAGCCGGAGCTACCACTCCATAACTGCTGATGATCAGCGGATCTATGTGTTTGGTGGTTGTGGTATTTCCGGGCGGCTGAAGGATTTATGGGCTTATAATGTAAATGATGGAAAATGGATCCAATTTCCAGTGCCTGGAGAGGATTGTAAGCCTAGAGGAGGACCTGGATTGACAACATCCCTGGGAAAAATCTGGGTTGTGTACGGTTTCTCAGGTGAGGAGCTGGACGATGTTCATTATTTCGATCCTGTTGAGGAAAAATGGAACCAAGTGGAGACGACAGGGAAAAAACCGTCAGCCCGGAGCGTGTTTCCAATTTTTGGATTGGGAAAGTACATATTTGTTTATGGTGGGGAGATAGACCCTAGTGATTTAGGTCACTTGGGAGCTGGAAAATTTGCTCAAGAGGTTTACGTCCTGGATACTGAGAAACTAGTTTGGAAAGAGTTGGAGGAGGATGGGAAGAATTGTGTTAATCATCCAGGGGCAAGGGGATGGTGTGCATATGCAGGTGGGCAGCTGGATGGAGAAGACGGACTGTTGGTTTATGGTGGCAATTCACCTAGCAATGACAGGCTTCAAGACATTTTCTTTTTCTCTCCAACGTTTGCAGCAACTGGAAACTGATGATTGATTCCTCCAATGGCATGATCTGTGTTGATGGCAAAACCACATTATTATAAAACTTGTGTTTGTGGAAAACAATGTTTTTAAAACTGTCTTTTTCATTAAAATATGTACTAATGTTTTTCTTTCTAGCTAAATGGATCCTACTATTTGTAGCACAAAAAAAAAAAAAGTAAAATGACAAAAATGCCCTTAATATATGAATAAGTTACATACTTCACAAAATTCAAAGAACATCTCAAAACATACAAAACTCCCTCAAAAATCTTACAAAATTTTTCCAAATCGTTCAAAAAAACGTTCCAAAATCGTAAAAACAAATTCAAACACAGATTTCGTTCAAGTTGGGATAGAGACTACTTCAAAATTTACGCAAAAATGGTACGAATTTGATATTTTTGTATTATTTTTATCATGCTGCATAAAAAATCGCACATGTTTTATTATTTTATTTGGTAAAATCGCCTTAATTGGCGAGACATTATATAAAAATCGCCCAGTTTTGGCGATTTTATGTCTAACTTTCGCCAATTATTGGCGAAATGTTTGGGCAAAATAGCCTACGATTTGCGATTTTCTCTGCAAAAATCGCAATGTGCTTGCGATTTTTGGAGGAAAAATCGCAAATTGTAGGCGATTTTACCCAAACATTTCCCACATTGTTGTTGATTTTTTATATAACTCTTGCACATTGTGTGCGAGATTTATGTGAAAAAACACACTTTATGTGCGATTTTTTATATGAAAATAACTTATTTGCTCCAATTTTTTAAAATTATATATTTTGTATGGTTTGTAATTGTTTATGTAATTACTTATTATTAGTTTTAATTTGATTAATGACGCAGGATCCAAATGGATTGCCCGACCTTCAGAGGGATATGAGTCACGATTTTAAGTGTCCTGGTTTTTTTCCTACTGAAGAAGCAGCATACACTTATTATTCGGATTTGGCTCTTACATTTCGTTTCGAGCTGATTAAAGTAGGGAAGTGTAATAAGGGAAAAGGGGTCACATATCGTTGCAACAGATTCAGAGATCCGGTTGAGCAAGGGTCTCCCCCCCAACAGAGGAAGAACACCAAACGGCGAGGATGTAAGTGTATGTTCAAGTTATATTGCAAGGAGGTGAGGGATAATGGTTGGTGGGTCAAAGTTACACCAGGTGCGAAATCAATGCACAATCACACAGCTATAGTGTATCCAGAGAGTCACAGACAGCTCAGCCGCTTGAGTGATAATGTAAGGCAGGTTGCTAGAACTTTGAACAATGCAAATATGAAGCCAAAAATGATTCGGAATCATCTGGCTGAGACGCATCCTGAAGATAATGTGACAGTGAGGCAGCTAAACAATCTTAAATCTGATCAGGAAAGTAAAGTTTGAACATAGAAATATTGGGCAGCAATTTGTTCATTACGCCGAGGAGAAGCATTATTATGTAAAAGTTTTGACAGAAGAGGGCACAGATGTGATCACACATGCATTCATAGCGCATCCAATGTCAATTCAGTTGTTGAACAGATATTATTGGGTGATTGTGGAGGATGCAACATACAATACCAACAAGTACAAGATGCCACTCTTTCAAATTATAGGTATGACTCATTCCAATAAGAATTATAATATTGCATGTGCCCTTTTGAGAGATGAGAAAAAAATTAGTTATGATTGGGTGTTCGAACAGTTGAGAGAGTTGTTGGATGTTGAAAATGTTCCTAGTACTATTGTGCCTGATCGAGAGATGGGTTTGATGGATCCTATAAGGGATCATTTTTCGGGATCACACCACCTGCTATGTTTGTGGCATATCAACCGTGATGTTGATAATCAATTGAAAAAGCTTGTTGGTGAGGGTGAAAGGAAAAAAGCAATAAAAAAGCTTTGGAAGGCAATTGTTAATGCTCCAACAGTTGAAGAGTATGAATTGTTACTGCAGCTTTTGAAGGATAGTTATTCTACAGTTGCACCGTCTGTTGTTGTCTATTTGGAGAGGACATGGCTGGTCTACAAAGAGATGATTTGTAGGGCTTGGACAAACAAAATTTTGCACTTTGGCAATACTAGTAGTAACAGGGTGGAGAGTACTCATGCTGCACTGAAGGATTGGATGAATGCTGCACCCATTCACTTGACACGCTATTTGGTGTGATTGACGACCATGTCAATTACCAGCTATCACAGATAAGGTAATTTTATTACTTAGTTTAATTTGCTACTTAATTTATTTATTTAAATTATGCACTTATAACTTGATTATTTAACATGATTCTATACTTACTTTATTAATTTAATATATGCACTTTTTACTTTATTAATGTATTTTTAGGGAAACGCTTGAGGCATGCATTTCTAAGAAAGCAACCGCTATGTTGTGTTTTCCGTATGAATTATTGAATGGTCATGTGTCACACTATTGTTTGGAGTTGATCAGCGAACAAGTTGAAAGGATTACTAAGTTGGGCAATGACTTGTTTGAGCGATGTAGCTGTGTCTGCAAGGCTACACATGGGATTCCCTGTGCATGTGAAATCTGGAAGTTGAAGGAATCACACAACGCGATCACTGTTGAAATGGTGCACGAGTTTTGGAAGAGATTGACGATTGAGACATCTAAAGTGGGTTCGAACACTATTTCTGAGGAACTTATGTATGATTTACATTATGTATGTTATTTTTCGATGTTATGATTTATTTACATACATTTTCATATATATTTTTTATATGTTGTAATTAAATTCTTTTAACAGATTCTTTCGCGAGGAAATCGTTCCTAAATTCGAGAGCAGTCCACGCGTGGTCATGCGTGATCTGATTGTCAAGATGAACGCGTCGCTGAATCCTGACAATTCAAATGTCTTTGAGCCAGCTATTTTGTCAACATCAAGGGGTCGCCAAAGATTACATCCATCAGTGAGGCGCGAGCTGAGTGCTCGCGAGAAAGTTGCACGTCGAAATAATGCATCCGGGAGATCATCCAAGAGATCGTTGCAATTTGAGGAAGGTAAACATTGTTTTTGTCAATTAAGATTGACTGTTTACTTTAATTTTGTAAAAGAGTAAAATTACAATAATTGTTTATTTACAATTTGCAGTTAGAGGAGACAGTGAGAGTAGTCCCCTGATACCACATTATGTTCATCCTTTCTGTAATGGCATTTGGGACGTAGAGCCAGATGGCAATTGCGGATTTTGAGCTGTTGCATTTGGTCTCTACGGCAATCAGAATGAATGGGGAACGGTCAGAACTGCTTCTATTGGAGAGATTCTTGTGCATCAGGATACTTACATACCGCTTCTCCGTGCTTGTCTGCCACCCACTCTTCCTGAAGACACTGATTCTATTGCTGGGAGAATTGGTCGATTGAATCATTTTTCATCACCATGTGACAGTGTTGGCTGGATGACCACCCCCACAAACTTGTTTGCTATCGCCACTTATGCAAACTCATTGGTAATCCATCTCATTATCGTTGGTGGTTGTTGTTTCTCCATTTTACCTTTGAGGCCGTTAGGTGGTAGCAGCAGACCATCTCGACAGATAGTCATTGCCCACGTACATGGAAATCATTATGTCCATGTCAGTTTGACTGATGATTGCCCTGTCCCTCCGTTGGCATACTTATGGAAGTATCACTGTGATGATGTTATGGCGCGATTTGCAGAATCTCCTGAATTTAAAGGAGGCTCGACCACTGGGACATGATTTGTGGACCATGATTTGTGACATTTCACTTTGATTTGTATATTTATTTTGTTATTTTTTTTAGTTGTCATTTACTTAGACTTCAAATTATCATTTCATTAGTCAAATTACCATAAATCATAGCTAAATGAAATACAAAACAACCAAAAAAAAGGTCTTCGCGAAATATATTATTGCTACAAAATCCAAGAATACCAACCAAAAAGAGTACAATAATACAATCATCCAGCTAAATGCCATCTATCCATCTCCGCCCTTAACATAGCCTCGCACTCATCCGACTGGGGATATCCACCATCTCTAATGATCTGCAGAAACTCCTCAGATATATGCGTAAATCGGCTCACCCACTACAAATTAAACACATTAAAATTATTAAGCTCAAATTTCATATAATAATATCAAACTATTATTAACTAAAACAGAAGAAAAAATTACTTACATATTCTGTGTTGGTGCGAGGCGGAACTCCACCAACATCAGCGGGGGGTCCATCAATGAACAGATACGGGTGTGAGTGCTGCCGATACCATGTTATGTACTCATCTGTGGATGCGTCGGGAGACTAACACGGCTCAAAGTCCTCAGTACGTAAGCTAGAACTACGTACTGACTGCCATAAACTCTTGGCGAACTCCAAGTCGAAGTCTACACTATAACCCCCATTGTATGGCCTATACGCTGTCTTCGGACGGAAGATTGGGAATGGGATATCCTGCACGTACCCCAACTGTTGAACACACCTATCTGGCATGTATGGCTCGACCTCGTCACCAAATGCGATCAATCCCCGGTACGTGGTGATCGGGGTGCATGCGTGCAGATACTGACCGTATGGGGTCCATGTCACCTGTAATATAAACAATTATGGTCAAATATTTATTAAATATTTACAATTTAACTAAAACTTTAATAATAAAAAGTACAAAAAATATTTTAACATACCTCCTCGGGTCTCTAATGGTCAAGTGCATCCCGGTATCTCTGCAGACGGGCACTCGTGCCCTGTCGGGGGCCAACAGTCCACAAAACAGCTCGTAGAGTATGGGGATCACATAGGCACAGAATGCGGTCTGAACGCTGGAAAATGCTCATATATCCATGCCTGTAGCAGTGTCAGACAACCCGTTATCCCGCTGCAGCTACCTCTACTAGCCTTACCTAAATGCCTATATAAGTATGCTAGTGTCGAGGTACCCCAAGCATACTACTGAACAGTATGCAACTGGCCCCTAATCTGCACAATATGGTGTGGTCTAAACCTATTGGAACTCTTGTCCACAAATAAAGTAGAACCAATAGCTAGCCACAACCAAGCCTCCACATCATAAGGCAAGTGCATAGTGCCCGTCTATAAATGCGACCGTCACGTAAACACGTAATCAGCGACTACCCCACCATCTGAGTGCATCACACACCAATCCCCATCCCGCTCAGACACCTGTAGCAAATCTATGCACAGGCTCCACATCACTGACTTGTCAGTACAATCAGCGACCATAGTACCATCAACGGGGATACGAAGTAGCTCCCACACATCGTGCAGGAGTATACTCTTCTCACCGACAGGGAGGTGGAACGTGTTGGTATCGGGCTGCCAACGCTCAATGAATACACGTATAAGGGGGGCATCTATGGAAGTGTGCATGGTATATGGCAGGTGAGACAAACCGGTCGCCCTCAATAATGTCTGCCAGTCATCGGGCATCGCAGCAAACCAAGTAACTAATCGCTCACATACCCCTGCCCTATTGTGGCATCTCAAGGGCAACCTAGGTGCTACAGCCTCGTCACTCTCCTCACCGTCTTGTCTATACCTATAAGCCACATGACCCTTCCAACTAGGTATAACTGACCCATCAATAGGGCCACCCGTACACGGCTTAGTCACAATCCAAGACGTATCGCTCCTCCCACGCTTATTTGTAACTAATTTCAAAAAACATTTATAAATAAAAAAATCAATAATTTAATTCAAATATCAACAAATAATCATATAATCAAATTACATAAATAATAAAATTCACCAATATAATTCAAATAACAACACATAATCATATAATCAAATTACATAAATAATAAAAATTAAATATTATAATTCAAATAACATAAATTAAATACTATAATCAAATTAGTCTTAAATTTAAAACTGACCTCGTGTGGGCGCCGCATCATATGCTGAGGATGAGGAAGCTCCTCCCCGCCTATGAAAGGCTGCTCCTCCCTATCGCTATCCTCATCTACCAACCTATGGAGAGAGATACCTCTCCCTGCCTTCTTCTTCCTATAAGAAGCAGTGGGCTGCTGTCGCGGGAGAGACTTCCCCCCAACCTACAACAAATTTCATCAAAATAACATTAAAACTACGAATAATAATTAAAAACATGAAAAATATTAATAATATTTAAAAAACAAACTTAAAATACTATTTTTGGGTAAAATCGCACCTATCGCACGTTGAAAAAATCGCACATTTGGTGCGATTTTTCCCAAAACAATCGCACCTAATGTGTGATTATTTTGGGAACAATCGCACCAAATGTGCGATTTTTCCCAAACCAATCGCACGTAAATTGCGATTTGGTTGGGTAAAATCGCACCTAATGTGCGATTTTACTAGGGCTGTCAATTCGTGTCAGCGTGTCGGGTTCGTGTCGGGTTGAAAGAGAAATTTACAGTTTTGACCTCGACCCGAACCCGAACGGGTTGAAGAATTACCAACCCGAACCGACCTAATTTTTATCAGGTCAACCCGAACCCGACCTGGTCAACCTGTTGACTTTGGTCAACGGTATGACCAGGTCAGTTTCGGGTTGTTGACCCTTTAACCCGAACTCAACCTGAATTTTCACAAAAAAAAAAAAAAACTCAAAACAATTATTTTAAAAAGGGACTTGCTATTTGTATAACTAAATTGCTATTTGTATCACAAAAAAAATTAAAATAATTATGAAATGACAAAAATGGCCTTATGAAGGAAAAATGTAGAAAATGGCTAAGTAAATGTCGAAAACGGATTTTTTCTCTAATTGTGAAAAAAAAGCATTTTAAATTCACATGCTTGGATGTAGACATTTTTGGACGTGGTGCTAGTTGTTCTGTGACGAGGTGAGATGTTTTGTGAAAAAATTAGTTAAAATTCACATGTACGGATGTTGACGTTTTTGGACGTGGTGCTAGTTTTTTTAGACGTGTTTCAGTTGTTCTGAGATGTGGTAGACTGTCTTTGTGAAAAAAATCAGTTTAAATTCACATGAATGGATGTAGACGTTTTTGGACGTGGTTATAGTTGTTATGCGACGAGTTGAGATGCTTTGTGAAAAAATCAGTTTAAATTCACATGTCTTGATGTAGACGTTTTTGGACGTGGTTATAGTGTTTTGAGACGTGGTGCTAGTTGTTCTGAGACGTGGTAGACTGTCTTTGTGAAAAAAATCAGTTTAAATTCACATGAATGGATGTAGACGTTTTTGGACGTGGTTATAGTTGTTATGAGACGAGTTGAGATGCTTTGTGAAAAAATCAGTTTAAATTCACATGTCTTGATGTAGACGTTTTTGGACGTGGTTCTAGTGTTTTGAGACGTGGTGCTAGTTGTTCTGAGACGTGGTAGACTGTCTTTGTGAAAAAAATCAGTTTAAATTCACATGAATGGATGTAGACATTTTTTGACGTGGTTCTAGTTGTTCTGAGACGAGTTGAGATGTTGTATGGCCATTTTATTTGTTTTATCTTATTATAACACCTACTTACAAGATCATGAACATTGCTAAGAGTAATATGTTCATTTTAATTGTTTTATATTCACAAAACTCTTAGATCAGATATCATGAACATTTCTAAGAGTTGAATGGTCATTTTATTTTTTTATCTCATTACAACTCTTAGATATGAGATCATGATCATTTCTGAGAATTGTATAGCCGTTTTATTTGTTTTATCTTTTCAAAACCCTTAGATAATAGATTATGCACATTTCGGTCCACATCAGACGTTTTGGACGTAGTTCTAGTTGTTCTGAGACGAGTTGAGATGTTTTGTGCAAAAATCAGTTTAAATTCACATGCAAGGATGTAGACGTTTTTGGACGTGGTTCTTGTGTTTTGAGACGTGGTGCTAGTTGTTCTGAGACGTGGTAGACTGTTTTTGTGAAAAAAATCAGTTAAAATTGACATGAATAGATGTAGACGTTTTTGGACGTAATTATAGTTGTTCTGAGACGAGTTGAGATGTTTTGTGAAAAATAAGTTTCAATTCACATGTCTGGTTGTAGACTTTTTTGGACGTGGTTCTAGTGTTTTGAGACGTTGTTCTAGTTGTTCTGAGACGTGGTGGACTGTGTTTGTGAAAAAAATCAGTTTAAATTCACATGAATGGATGTAGACGTTTTTGGACGTGGTTATAGTTGTTCTGATACGAGTTGAGATGTTTTGTGAAAAAAAATTTTAAATTCACATGTTTTGATGTAGACGTTTTTGGACGTGGTTCTAGTGTTCTGAGACGTAGTTCTAGTGTTATGAGACGTGGTAGACTGTCTTTGTGAAAAAAATCAGGGCTAACTTTTTTTTTTTTTATACCTAACCTAATATATTTTCGGGTCATCAGGTCAACCCGAAAACCCGGCGGGTTGACCTGATTCTGACCTTGTACTGTTGGACCCGACCTGATTTTTTTTCGGGTCCAAAATCCTGACCCTAACCCGACCTGTTTCTTGTCGGGTTCGTGTCCGGTTTTCGTGTCGTGTCAGAAATTGCCAGCCCTAGACTTTACCCAACCAAATCGCAATTTACGTGCGATTGGTTTGGGAAAAATCGCACATTTGGTGCGATTGTTCCCAAAATAATGTGCGATTTTACCCAAAAAAATCGCACAGGTCTGCGATTTTTTTTGGTAAAATCGCACATTAGGTGCGATTTTACCCAACCAAATCGCAGATCTATGCCGATTTCCTACGCGATTTCCAAAAATTTAAACAAAATAATACGATTTTTACCTTACTGTACAAGCCTTCCCCCTCCCGGGACCTCGTGGTGGTTGAGAGCCGCCTGCGTCCATTTTGCGATTTTTTCTATGTTTTTTGGATGGTCTGAGAGATTTTTGTTGAGAGAATCTGAAATGAATGATGAGTTTGTATAGTTTCCCAAGCAATTATATAACCAAACATGCTGGACAAAATCGCACCTATTATGCGATTTTTCACCCAAAAATCGCATGTGTTAGGCGATTTTCCCACTTATCCGATTTTTGTGTGAAATATCGGACCCCTTTTGCGATTTTTCCTATGTTAATCGGATTAGTGTGGCGATTTTTTATTAATATATCAGGCAATTGTTGCGATTTTTATCCTATTTTTCGCAAATTGCTAGCGATTTTTGCCTCCATATTCGCAAAGTACAAGCGATTTTTCATTGCAATTGCCAATTTTCGATTTTGAAGGGCATTTTAGGTATTTCATCAATTTTTTTGTGCTACAAATAGTTTTCCAGTAGCTAAATTCCTCAATATGCTAGCAAAGGTTATCACCAAACTGAAGAAAACTCAACAGCAACAAGAGGGAGAAAAAGGAGTAAACACAGCTCAAAACCAACAACCCAAAATAACTTCATCTTTGGAAATGTTGGAAACCACAGAGTTAACAAAATAATGATGCAAAAATAATCAAAATTCTATTATTTTCTTTTTGTTGATTTTCTACACTCGATTGAATACTTGAAGAAACCAGTAACATAAACAAGTAAAACAAAATCCCTTTTGGTTTCAGAAGAAAGAAACTGACTCCTAGCTAGATACATCATCTTAATACACAAATTCAAAAGCTTCCAATCACCAAGAATAAGTTCCCGACCAAGCAAATCAGCTCATTGTAATGTTCAAGATGCTGACAGACACTTCAGAGCTTCTGTTTGAGAATCACTTCAGCTATCTCTATCTGGGTCTTGGGTCGATAGTGCTCGTCAGTATCCACCTCTTCAATTTCCTACAATTGATTCAAAGTCGGTTGATTTTCTATCTCAAAAATGAAACTTGGATGACCTATGATCTGACTTAAAGGTACATCTCATGTCATGGTTAACCAAGAAACTGAAACGTTTGTGACTCCTACCAAGTATCCTTTAATTTATTACCTTATGTAATGGAAAACCTAAAACAAAGAAAACAGTTCTCAAGCTATGATATGATCCATACTAACTTTCAGTCTTGTCAATGTTGGAGTTTCCTACCAAAAAACTGATATGTTTTACAAATATGTGAACATGAACCTAAAAAGCTAAGCCGCCACAAACACTATCCCCTTTGTCTCTATATTTTGACAAGGAAAAATAATCAAGAGTAGAGCTTATGCACACATTGCATGATAAGCTTGTTACCTGAACAATATCTTCTCCCTTGATAACCCTACCAAATAAGTCGATCTTTTGATTTAGATCTGGGATCGGTGCAGTGGTAATAATGAGATCAAATCCTCCACCATCATGTCTTGTCTTTGAAGTGCCCAGCATAAAGGCCTCATGCTTCAAACTGAAAGAAAAACCTCTTCTAGTAAGATGTTGAGCAAAGTCAAAATGTGATCAACATTCTTGGCAAAGTTAAAAAGCAACTGCAAGCATAACACCTCGTGTCAAGTCGACCAAAATGCTTTCCTTTCTTAGTCCAATCTTCTATAGCACCAGGCCTCTCAACATTGCCTCCTTGAATAACAAAGTTCTTTATTACACGATTAAACTGCATTCCATTAAAGTGCCCCTTCTTACTGAAAATCAAAGAATTGTCAGAGGAAACTTATGAGGAGGGGCCATGTAAAAGAACTGCTGGGGAACCAGATGTCGAAAGCATTATTACGTATATAATATTTACGTTAAATTCATATTTGACAACAAGAAGAAACTGTAAACTTGTACCACTTTACAGCAATTAACACAGAAGTCATACATACAAAAACAGGTCAATAGTCATCAGTCAAAATCAACTAATGAACCAGGTTATGTGCTTCTACCCAGAACCAAAACCTAAACAAATTCACATCCTCTGTTTTTTCTCTAAAAAATGCTTTCTTATTTTTCCATAATAAGGCCCACACACCATAAAACTAACACACTAACCAGAGGAAATTATCAGCTACAATCAGAAAATTATCCTCACATGGAGAATGCTTATCCTGGTGATCTCATGTACCCAACTAACAAGAACATTTCTTACGTGGTTTACTGATGCCCACCATCCCTAAAGAATCGTTTATAAGCAAATTTATGGAGTTAAACATCTGGTCTTAATCAATGATTAAAAACAATAGTTACAATTCATTTGTTCCTGACCTGGAAGCATTATTAGAAAACTTGATAATGAAGACCAATCTTATAAAGAGATCAAGAAAGAGCCGACTGATGAAAAGACCATTTGTTTGTTTCTTAAAGTCCTTAGTTATTAAGGTTTGCTTTCTGTTCGCCTTCATTTTGATGGTTCCTAGAGTTGTTTTGTTCATCAATCAGAATTTAAAAGTTGTAAGCACTTATTCGGGATGGTGCCTTCCCTTGAATTGGATGTTAGTTCCTGCAGTATGTTAGTTGTCATATTATCTTTTTGCATGAGCTAGAAAAAGCTCAGTATTCTTCACAGTTTTCTTATGGTTTTTCAGTTTATTTCCTTGTTTATCATTACAAGAGCTTCAAATGGATTTCTGACAAGGAATCGGGAAACTATTTAAAAAAATCTGTAAGTCAGTTTTAAAGTAAAAAAGCCTGCTCAAAAGTGTGGTCCCCATGTTAATCACAAAAACCTTACCTTGGGCATTCTTAAGAAAAGCTGGCTGAGCATTTCTTCACTAAACAATTTTCATGTCAGCTGATAGTAGCTAGAACAGAAACAAACTACTGATATTGCTCCTAATTTTTGGATGGTTTTCCCCAAAAGTGATCCCACAATTCATAAATTTCATTATGATGTTCATTTATAACACTGAAAGATCTCCATTAAAGAAAATTTCCAAATAAAGTTCATACAAGTATATATCTTTATTTTCACTTTTGATGGCCCGACCTTTTCATGGGCCCGCACATGCAGAGCTCCATGCAGTCAGCCTCCATATTTCAAAAATTTTCCCAGGTGCTGCGCACATCAAGGAAAAGAAGACCAAACAAAATGCAATAGCAAATAAGAGTAGAAGCACGTAAAATCAGCTAGTAAACACCTTTCCTGAATAAAAAAGAAAGGCTGCCAGGGCAAATAGAAGTTTGAGTCAATTGCGTACCATGTATCAATAAATTCACTCACAACTTCAGGAGAACCTTCTTTGTACAGTTCTACGGTTACCGAGCCTTTCGTGGTATGAATGACCTGTTGAGAGAGTGCATCAAGGTACTTTAACAAAGAAAAAGATTCAAAGCCAAGATTGAAAATATAGACAAAAGTGAGGTGGTACAAGGAAAACAAATAACTAAAAAGCTTTCCTTGTTTCAGTCACAACTTAAAAAGAACAATGTTCAAATGCCCAGAAGCAAATAGTAAGAAACAGGAGTAAACACAATATTGTAGCAGAGCTTTATTTTCAAAGAAGCGCCATAAAAAATTTAAATCAGTTTTCTTATAGAAGTTACAACTGATTCAAGATCCTTACAACTTCATATAATGCACACAAATAGTGTATGTTACGAAGTTAAAGAGAATCTGTGGAAGGAACTGGAAAGGGTTCTATATCCTGCATCTAGTACTCATAATCCAATTAATTTACATTAGCCAAAAATATAGACAACAAAAAGTTATATTCCCTCATTTGATGTTTAAGTATGTCTGGAAATATGAAAGGTCCGTTTCCATGATTTCCGGACTATAACAGTGCTGCTTATTTGTGCTAATACAACCTTGAAATATAGGACACTGTTTGCGGAGTAGATTTCAAGAGACCATTTTCCCTAGATATGTTATGTTGATTTTGGATAGGTGGTGGCTCTGACTTTTGGATGGAGAAAAACTTTAGATACAAGATTATAGGTTTGGAATGTTTCCCACTTTCCCCTTTTCATTCCCTGTCAGGTGAATATCACGCACAGAGTCACAGGTCTAAAGGTGATTTTAAAAGGATAATTGATCCACTGCTCAATAAGAAAGAGAACAATAATTAGCATCAGTTTTTACCCAGGGTAATTTCACCTAGCACAGTTACTTATAGAAGTAGATTAAATATTTCACACAATTATTGATAAGATCTTGCTGCGGCCCTGGTTGTATACTCGTACTTCTCATGTAAGGAAGCATTTTCATGATAACAGAAGACGTTAGTGTTTAAGGTAAATAAGGCTGAAAATGCCTATGCAAATACGTGACAAAAGAAATATCTCAAACAAAATCACCCAATAGATGTATCAAATATGCAAAAACTCACAGGTTATATAAGAAGAAAAATACATATTGCCTCATATCATCCTTATGTCACTAATTTATCCGAATTAGTGATTGAAAGCACCTGTGTGTGATTATTGCAGATATTTCTCTTTTGAATAATAAATTAAGATACCAACAATCCAACTACTAACTTGAATTTTAATGGAATATTGCGAACATTTTCTGGTTAACTGGAAAAACAAATCAAGTAACAGAGGCAAACCAATTGACTTTCGGTAAGTAAAAACAAAATAATCAAACAAACAGCCTTTCAAATCAGGTCTTACAAAGAGAATAGAATTTCCAAACAGCCAAAAGAAATAGAAAGTTAAGAATGACTAAAAATGAACATCTTACAGAATGTTACAAGCAGAGGGGCTTGTATTTTCCAAATTACCAACAGAAAAATAGATTAAGTTAACGAAGTAACAACTAAAGGTATATCAACGATCAGCTTCAATAGAATGCACTAATAGTGTGCAACTAACAGAGAAAGTAGGTAAATATCTTGTACAGAAACATGAGAAATGTCAACAGCTGGACACAAGGTAAGTACAATAAACTACTTGCATTCCTAGTGACTGACATAGTATTATTTCCAAGTAACTTCACCCATGGATAGTTATGAAAAAAAGAAGTTTACTTGGCAGTCAAAAACTGAAAAACCATATAGGAAACTTACAGCATATTTAGGAATATCAGATATCTTTGAATTGGTTACAGTTTTATCACCCTGCAGAAACTGGAAGATGAAAAAGAGGTCCACAATATTAGATGTGGATGCCAGACAAGATGTTAGTTAATCCCATCTCAAAATCCTAGAATCATTAAAATAACAGAATTTAAAAAGAAACTACAAGCATAAGACAGAGTAACAAAAACGACAAAAAAAAATATGGCAATGTTGGCAGATACAATGATATCTTAAGAATACAAAAGTGATTATGCTATTTTACCTCCTCAGTTGAAACGGAATCCCCCACATGAATCATGGATCTAGATTCAGAAGCGACATTCAAAGGTCATGGACTTGTCAAAAATACTTTCTATATATCATGTATAACTACTTCTTGAAATTTTAGTACCTCCGAGACCAATGCCTGTAGGTGGCAAAAAGAAAGAACCCCATGACAAAAACCACCAGAATATAGAGTCCAATGGTAGGAATACTGACACGACTTGGACCCTTTTTCTTTTTGCTTTGTTGTAGAAGAGCTTGAGGTTTGATCCTCGCCATTGAGCTTCAAACTGGAAATCTTAGGATTATATATAACTAGATAAAAAAGGTAACAATCAAAGACTGAAGTTTGGAATTGAAGACATAAGTGAAAAATCAAGCAGAAAAAGATACCAATTTGAACAGGTGGGTATGATACAGTAAGCATGAATATAGCCAGAAACCCAAAAATTGTTCTGGCAACTTTTAGCATAACGCAAAATATTTCTTAAGGAATCGCAATTCAGTTCCCCATATACCCTAGACTAAACCCAAAACTTCGTCAATTTCTTCTACAAGATGCTATTTCAAATTATAGACCTGAACTATAATTTCTAGATGAACTATGCCCTTGTAACACTAGCAGAACCCCAAAACTAAAAGAAAACACGAATAGGTGCAGAAACAAAATGAGAAATTCAAGGGATACAATCAAGATTTTGAGGTTGAACTAACTTTTGGACTTCAATTCACTAAAATCAAAGATCTTCAATAATATATGAGCCACATTATAACAGCCCAAGAGCCAACCTAAGATCTTTATTTAGAATCAGATATCAGCACCGAACTGCCAAATCCGGATGCTCTGTTTCTAGTTGAGCTTCCTTGTCTTGTCTAAGCTTACAAAAACCGACGTAAAAAAAACGAAAAAACAAAATAAAAAATTGCAAACGAATTTAATCATTGCAGAGGAACCACCGGGCAAATACACGTACAAGGAAACAAGGCAACAATAGTTAAAGCCTTAACACTACATAAATCCAAGAAGGAAGACAACGTTAGTTTCTTCAGAAAACCTGGGAAAATAGTCGTTGTGAGGAAAGAAATTTTACACGGGAAGAGAGATGGAGTGTGTAGCATAATACCTGGTCGGGCAGTTTGAGCTCGCTAGATTCTGAATACTGAATAACTAGATTCGGGCGGCAGTGATGGCCGGCCAGGCTATGGCGAATACTGAGTTAGATTCCGGATGAGAAATAAACGGCCAGTGGCGGTGGACTGCCGGGCTCGATTTTCGTTCTTGCCCTGTGCGTTTGATTCAAATTTCTCTTTGCATAGGCGTTCATTGACGGTGGACTATCCCGTCTTCCCCAAAGAGCACGTCTTTTACAGTTTCTTTACTTTTTTTGTTTTCTTTTTCTTTTTAATTACAAATGGAATTCTGAATTTTTGACAAAATAAATCCCCAAAATCAATTTGTAGATAAAAAAATAAGAAATTTGGAAATTATCACCTAAAAGAGGCCTCTTGAATTTTAAAAATCTGAATAGAGATGAAATCGAATTTTTCGGATTTTTAAAATCTGAAATATTAATAACCCTAATAAAATTTAAAATTAATTAAAAATTAATAAGGGATATTAATTAGAGTAATTAAAATCGGATTCCAAAAATCCAAAATCATTAGAATTCGGATTTTCAAAGTCCGATATCAATATAATTCGGATCCAAATCCGAATTTATGGAAAATCCGATATCAATACAATTTTTTTGAAACTTTTGGATGGGATTGGTGGCGGCGGGTGGCGGCGGGTGGCGGTCCAGTGGCGGAGGGCGGCATTACTGTTGGATTTGAATACATAAGCTATGCTTGTATTGTGCAGTTTCCCAGTTTAATATATCGATTTGTGTTTCAATCATATTTTGTTGTGCATATTTATGTCCATTTATATTATGTAAGTAGATGATGAGGTGTCTGGTGCGACACAGTAGATCTCATCATTGGTTGAAAGACATAATATATAAATGAGGTTCGTAACCGAGACAGCTTTGGACAAACTGTCGGTCTAGGTTATTATGTGATTCAGATAATTAGTTTGTCTAAACTAATTGAATCATATAGATATGCCCGGGGCATATTGAACTTGACTCTTAGGAATGATTTGTCTTGTACTGATTCAATAGACAAATCGATCCTTGTATTCTATCTCTAAATCCCTAGACTCGAGTGGGCATGAGGATTAGACATAGTGTACTTTGATCTGCCAATGGGTGAGGTCAAATGTGGCCAATAGTCTCGGTGGGTTGGGTGCGCGTGTTTAGTTACTTGGTGTGCTGCTGCTTGTCGAAAGGAAACCATGTACCGGTGCGTCCGGGGTGATGGTGCTCCCGAGATGAGCTCGAAATGTTTATTATACTAAACCCGGCCGGTGGACTTATGTCCGGTATAGTAAAAAGGTCGAGTGGTACTAGTCTCGGAATTAAAGAAGTTGATGAATTAATTTATCAGTAAATTAATGAATTAACGAGCACTATATCTTTGATGTGGGGAGATTATGAATATAATTTAATTAAGTTGTTCCGGAAGCAATTCTGGTGTAGGGTGGTAGTGCCATAATTAATCCGTTAGTGGTACGATTAATTATGTACTGGGTTAATGACAAAGGTAGATTTAATTAATTGAGAAATTAATTAATCCTTGTGTCAGTTGGTTGTGAATCATCTCAGGAACTGGTTTGGGATAAGTGAATCCCTGTGTCAGTTGGGAGTGATTCATCCCAGGAACTGGATTGGGATAAGTGAATCCCTGTGACAGTTGGGAGTGTATCAGTCCAGGAACGGGATTGAAGGAAACAGAATCTGTATCAGTCCAGAAACAGGATTGAAGGAAAACAGAAACCCAGTAGGAAGACCAATCCTAAACCAACTTGGAGTCTCTCTTGTAACTCTATAAATAGACAAGGGATCAGTCATTCAGATTAATACAATAACACAATTAATCCACAGGATTTCTAGAGAGAGAAAACGTTTCTCTCTCCAAGTCGAATTTTCAAGAAAGTGTGCAGCTGGTTTTTGGGTTTCTAGTGGCTAAAATTTTGGCCTTGGTCTATACCAGCTGCGCGTAGCTTTCTCTCTCTGCGGGCGGTGCGTTTATAGTACGTGCCAGGTGCTGCGGGGCTAGAGTTTTCTAGCAGGTGGATTGTGGTGAGTAGCTGATCAATTGACTTCTAGTTCGTTGTCCACACAACGTGAAGTCATAGTCTTGAGGCATACAAGAGAATCACCAAGTGCACGCTTCAAAGGTACTTTTCTAAGATTCCGCTTTAATAGAAATTTTTGTTGCGTGGTAAATCGAGCAAGTGCAAACCCAGATCCTACCAAAATCTTTCAATTACGGTGTCCAAAACAAAACCGATCGGTTCTTTTTGTGGAGTTTAACAAGATGGATATGTTGGTGCTTTTGTATAACGAAAACACCGGCTGGAATTTCGTAAATCTACGAAAATTTAATGGGTTTTAATTTTTGGGAAATGTACAAAACCCAAAAAAAAATTGGATTGAAATGTATGGTTTTGTTCCTTGAGATGAGATGAATGTTTTGATCGGTTTAGATTTTTAAATGGATGTCCGGTTGGTCGGAATTGAAAAATCCGGCGAGGGAAATAAGAAATGGGTCGGCAATGGGAATTGGGGAGGAGAAGAAAGGAGAAGAAAAAAAGGGGGTGGGGTTTTATAATTCGGGTAGAAAATCCGAATTCTACCCAATTCAGATTTGCAAAATTCGAATTGAGGGAATTCGGATTTTGCAAATCTGAATTCTGGCGGGATTTGTCCCGCCGGCGAAAAAAATTCGGTTTCGGATTTTCAAAATCTGAAATCGGATTGGATGGATATCCGAATTAATAGTAATTCGGATTTCACAAATTCGAATTAGCTAGAAGGGGAAGTGGATAACTAGATATGTATTTCAATTATTCTTAACAATGTTTTTGCAGTTCTATGTTCTTGAGCTTGGATCAGTAAACTTATGATCGGGATCTGTTAGTGCTAGCAGTAGTTGGAGTAGGCTGATGGATTGACAAGCCCGGACATACTGTTGAGGTGCCAGATGGATTTCTGGCATGACCCTGACCATAGTTTACTAATTCAAGATTCAACACAGTCAGATCTTCATTATCATTGATAAGAATAAGTGAAATTATTATCCAGGGATCCATGGAACCGGAAGGTGATGAGTCCAGAAGGGAGTAAGTTTTAAATTGAAGTTAAAACTTTTTATTTTCTGTTATCCTTGATTCACTGCTCTCTTTAATTTCTGCTATTATTTTTTTTTCAATTATGTCTTCTATTTTTAGAAACTTTTCTAAAAAATCTGTGGAGGCCTCTTCAAGTAGGTCTTCAAGCAATATTCTTCTTAAAGAAGAAATAAATTTTGAAAACTTGTCCCAAGACTGGGATAATTGGAAAATACCTAATAGACCAACAAATGATGTTTATAGAGATAAATGGAAAATGGTTTCTAATTTTTCAGTAAAAACAGTGGAACAAGCTTTTTCACTAACAAAACCTGTTGAAACAATTCAACTTTTATCTTCAAAGACCATAGAAAACCATAGCAAAAATGGTTATAATTATTTACATTTTGGTCTAGTCCAAATAGCTGCTAAACCTCTTAATAAAGATGGCATGAATTCTGATTTACTTCTTGGATTAAGAGATTGCAGATTTTTAGACATTGAAGATTCCTTACTAGGAATTTTAGAAACTAGCCTATCTGAAAGTCCAATCTATTTTGATTGTTTCCCTAACTTCTGCATCTCTTTGTAGGATAAAAATATTTTAGATACTTTAACTTTAAATATTAGAGTATTTAATATAAAAGCAAAAGAATGATCAATTCCTGTTACAATTTTATATAGGTTTAGATATAAGGCCTTAATCTCAGCTTTTAACACATGTGCAAGAATGGTTTCAAAGAAAGGAGAAACCATCTTGTTTAAAACAGATATGAATAGATCTAGATTATCTATTCCACAAAATATTAAATGGAAAGATGTTTTTTTGCCAGATGACTGGCTTTTAGAAGAAGCAGCACCTCCAGATCCAGTTAGAAGTACTTTACCCACAAAAATCACTCAATATGCTAGTGGAACTGTGAAAATAACATTTGACAGGTCAATTAGTATGAGAGATTCTCATAAGGAAGAAGCCGAATCATCTAGGTCTACTTCCTTTTCACATTCTAGAAAACTAGAACAACCCCCTAGGCATTCTGTCTCGGCAATTAATACAAGCTTGCATGATTTGGATAATTTATCTAAAATTCCCCAAGCTAGATATAAAGTGGAACCTCAAGAAGACTCGTCTGATAGTAATAGTCTTCCCAGATCTCCCACTTATTCTACTATGACAGATAATGTAAGAGAGTTAAATATGATAAAATCAGAATTTAACTTTGAAAGAGAAAAATTACAAAAGGAATTTTATTCTGAGAAAAATAAAATAAAAAGAGAATGGTTCTTTGCCAAATATCAAGGCAAAGATAGGAAAAAGATTCAGGAAGAATATTATAATTTCATTAGTAACATAAGGTTAATGTAGTATTCTTTAAATGGTTTGATTATTATGCCTCCAATCATAATATAGAATATCCTTTTTTAAACGAAAAAGAAATTTGTGTGGCTAAAACTTGGCAGGTCACCGAAGGGAAAAAAATAAAGTCAAAGATGCCTCCGGAGATGCCTTTTACCACAACTTATAAGGCTGTAGAAATTAAAGCAGTCCCATTCAAACAAAAGGACCCTAGATATTTATCGGAGCCAATCAATGCCAAAGATATCCAGAGTATCTATGAACAAAACAATTATATCAACAAATACCTTCAAACCATAGGAGAATACCTAACTACAAAACCTCAACTTTCTATATCTACTCACATTTATGAGACATTTGATAAAAAGCCTTTGTTTAAACCATATGAGATTCCCCAAAAAATAGCCAACCAATTGGTTTCCCTACCAATGATTGAACTGGAAAAAAGATTAGCCAAAATTAAGGAATCCTTTGCCCCAAAACTCAAACAAAAAGCCAGGGAACCAGATTCTGAATCAAGATCAGTCTCAATAAACCAAGGAATTAGAATCCTAAGTAAAATCTCTGATAATGAATCAGAAGAATTATCAGATAATGATCCACAGATTGTTAGGATAGGACCTTCATCAGGAAAAAAACAAGTATCCACTTGGAGAAGACCAATCCCTCAGAGAAGGTTCCCTCGCCATTATGACATCTCAAACCCAGGATTAGAACCTGACCCAAATGTTATACAAAATAGTTATAATGCCAATAACATCTATGAATGGTGTGTAGATGAGCAACCAGAATATAGCATTATGAAAATGCTACAAAACATAACCATGGTAGCCACGACATATAGAACAACACAGGGTAGTAATGATTTAGCTACCGCTCATATTCTGATTGCAGGTTTCATAGGTCAATTAAAAAAATGGTGGGATGAACACCTCGCCGAAAATGAGAGAAATAGTATTCTTTATGCAGTCAAAGTAGATGAAGAAGGAGAACCTATCATCCAAAATGGTGAAACTATTCCTGACTCTGTCTCAACCTTAATATTTACGATTGCTAAAACTTTTATTGGTGATCCAGGAATCTTTAGAGACAAGTCTTCAGAATTATTAAACAATCTCAAATGTCGAGGTTTGAGAGGTTTCCAGGAATACAAAAATGTCTTCCTATCTAGAATTTATGACCGACCAGATGGTAATCAACAATACTGAAAAGAAAAATTTATAGATGGCCTTCCTAAGTCTTTAAGGAGATTAGTCCGAGATGAACTTAGGGAAGAGTTCAAAGGAGTTGTTCCTTATGAGCAACTTACTTATGGACAACTTAATACTTTTATTCAGAAAGTAGCAATGAAGACGTGTAGGCAAGATAAAATGATGAGGGATATTGCCAAAAACAGAAAAATGTTGGGATCATTTTGCGAACAATTTGGTTTACCAAGTTATTCTAAAAAAAAGAAGTATAAACCTGATTTTCAAAAATATAGGTCAGAATCTCAACCCAAACCTTTTTATAGAAAGAAAAGGTAATCTAAATTTCAAAGAAAACTTCCCTTAAAACAAAATAATAAACCAAGAGACTTATCTAAGGTTGTTTGTTATAAGTGTCAGAAACTTGGCCATATAGCCAGGTACTGCAGATTAAACAGGAAAATTCAGGCCTTAAATTTACAAGAGGAAGTTACTAATCAACTCAATCAGCTTCTCGTAGGATCAGAGGCTGATACAGATACAGAATCAAGTGATGATAATTACATCCAGCAATTTCAGCAGGATGATATTAATTTATTATCATCAGAAGAAGAAATCATAGAGGTTTATTCTATTAATGTTCTTACTAAATAACATGATCTCCTTTTAGAATTAATAAAAGGGATAGAAGATCCAAACCAGCAAAAAACTTACTTAAACCAATTCAGACAAACTCTGAGAGAAAAACCATCTACTTATTTCTTACCTAACCCTATAGGAATTCACCCAAAATTACTTAACACATACAATCTTACAGAGATCATTAATATGTTCTCAAAAAAAAAAAAAAAAAAAACCCCAGTCCAGTCTTTATTAGTGACCTATAGAAAGAGTTGGCCTTAACTAGAGAAGAAATTAGAGATATGAAAGCTAAGCAAGACCTTCATGGTTTACTAATACAGAACCTAATTGATAGCCAGAACCCAAAACCTGTCTTAGAAAATGAAGAAGAATCCTTCTGTGGACGATATACCCTAACTTAATTCTATAACAACATTCCAAAGGCATGACGTTAGAATAAAGCTGGTAGTAAAAAATTGTTTTATCCTTGAAACAGATGCATTATGGGACACAGGAGCCGATTTCAGCTGCATTCAAGAAGGATTTATTCCTACAAAATTTTTTGAAAAGAGTAGGGAAAGACTAACTGTAGCCAATAAGACAAAGCTTGGAATCAAGTTCAAATTATCGAATGTTGATGTTCATTTTTCAACGACTAAGGTAACAGTCTCATTTCTGTTGGTAAAAGAATTGTCTCGACCTATTATTTTAAGTACGGATTTTATCATCCAGTTAGTTCCTTATTTAACTACAATGGAAGGAATTCAACCACAAGAACTAGGAGAGAACATTATTCTCCCATTTTCAAAGGAACCAATTACTAGGGAAGTAAATCCTTTGACAGCAAAAATCCAACAGGTAAATTTCCTTAAGGAGGAAATAGAATTTAAAAGAATTGAATCACAACTACCACAACCACAAATCCAAGGAAGGATTAAACAGTTGCAACAAAAAATCAAAGAACAAGTATATTCCGATCTCCCAAATGCTTTTTGGAAGAGAAAACAACATACAGTTTTTATTCCTTATGAAAAGGATTTTAAGGAACAAAATATTTCAAAAAAAGCAAAACCATCCAGATGAGTAAAGAATTAATGAAACATTGTAAAAAGGAAATTAATGACCTTTTATAAAAAGGGATTATTAGATCAATTAAATCCCCATGGAGTTGTCCGACATTTTATGTTAATAAAAGTTCACAAATAGAACGAGGAGTGCCTAGACTAGTTATTAATTACAAAGCCCTAAATCAGTTTCTACAATGGATTAGATATCCAATTCCAAACAAAAAGGACTTGTTGCAAAGATTATTTGCAGCAAAAATATTTTCTAAATTTGACATGAAATCTGGATTTTGGCAAATTCAGATTCACCATTCTGACAGGTATAAGACGACATTCACAGTTCCATTTGGACACTACGAATGGAATGTAATGCCATTTGGACTAAAGAATGCCCCTTCAGAGTTTCAAAGGATTATGAATGATATTTTTAATCCTTATTCAAGTTTTATTATTGTTTATATTGATGATGTTTTGGTTTATTCTAACAATCTTGACCAACATTTTAAACATCTTAATATTTTCTTATAGGTGATTAAAACAAATGGATTAGTAGTCTCTCAGAGGAAGATAAGCCTTTTTGAAATCAAAATTAGATTCCTTGGACATTATATTTACAAAGGAACAATTACCCCAATTTAGACATCAATTGGTTTTGCTGATAAGTTTCCTGACCAGATTCTAGAAAAACAGCAACTACAAAGATTTCTAGGATATTGAAATTATGTTGCTGATTTTATTCCCCATTTAGCAAATTTAGCTAAACCATTGCATGAAAGACTAAGAAAGACACCTCCTTCCTGGACTGATTCACATACACAATCAGTAAGAAAAATAAAGACTTTAGTTAAGTCTTTACCTTACCTTGACATAGCTAATCCAAACTTAAAGAAAATTGTAAAGACAGATGCCTCTGATTTAGGATATGGCGGGATTTTGAAACAAGTCCAGGGAGAAAAATAAAAAATTATTTCCTTTACATCTAAACATTGGAATAACACGTAACAGAATTATTCCACCATAAAAAAGGAAATACTTCATATTATTCTCTATGTTTCTAAATTCCACTTAATCAAAAATTCTTAATAAGAGTTGATTGTAAATGAGCAAAAGATGTTTTACAAAAGGATGTAAAAAATCTAGCATCCGAACAAATTTTTGTAAGTTGGCAAGCTATATTATCTGTATTTGATTTTGACATTGAATATATTAAAGAAGACTCTAATTCTCTTCCCAAATTTCTGACCCGTGAATTTTTACAGGGAAAATAACGTCTCCCAGAAAAAGAAAGAAGAAAGGTCCCCGAACAACCTTGTGATAGCAATTGAAGCTATCAAGGCATCAAAGGAAGGGTCCCCTTCCTCCAAGCAACCTTTCAAAGCCTCAACTTCGAAGCAAATGGTGTAAAAGTCACCAAAGGACTATGCCTTGACCCCGAGGCAATTTCAAGCAATGGATAACCTTACCGCTATCCAACCAATCTCAATAGTCTCCCAAAAAACTTGGGCAGAGATGGCTGAAGAAGAAAAAATAAAGAGAGCCCAAATGGAATCCATCCAAGAGTGGGCAGCAAGATCAAGATTTTCATTAGTAAAATCCCCCCAACCTCAGGTTGTTCCTCAACCTCAAGTGGTGACTAATAATCCCACTACTCAAACTAAAGTGGTGATTAACAGTCCCACTTCTAAATCCCCAGTGGTGAGTATTAATCCCACTCCGTCAAATAAAGTGGTGGTTACAAATCCCACTTCACAAAATAAAGTGGTGATTACAAATCCTGCTAACAAACAAGTTCTCAAAACAGGGCAAAAATCAATCCCTACTAGATCAAAAAATTCTATCCCAACTGAATACTTCAAATGCCAGACTTCCCAGCTGGTAGTCCAAACAGAGCCGAATTTCTTTACAAGCAATCCTATTCAGGTAGCCCAAAAAGTCCTACCGCCACAAACAAATTTTATTCCCTACTCCCTGAATAAAACCCAAAAATATTACGAATTCATATTGGTAGATTCAGGGTCTGTCTCATTCAAAGCCTACTTTGATAAAGGAGAAAATACACATTCTACAGCCCAAATTCTCTCTGTGTTAACTCCAGCAAATTGGAAAGACAATCTAAACAAATCGAGAAACTTCTCACAACCTTTCTCTTCCCCAGGATATACTTGCTGGGATTATAGACAAATTTGGTTTAACGCGTCTACTGTACAAAATCAGGCCTACAGACACTATTGGCTCTTTTATTTTAAAAGAGGAAATCAATACAATTTTCCTATATGGTTTATAACATGGTGGAACACCCATGTCCCAAACCCACAAATTTTACCAGAATCAGTACTACCTGGTTACAAACTGTTCTATGAAAGATTTATGGCACCAAAATCTATGCCAAAATTATTACAGTTTTATTCCATATTCTCTTTGTCATGGATATATGCTTGGAAATTTGAATTTTCTAAGCAAGAAGACATGCTACCAGCCTT
This sequence comes from Knoxia roxburghii, assembly GCA_030378225.1. Taxonomy (NCBI): domain Eukaryota; kingdom Viridiplantae; phylum Streptophyta; class Magnoliopsida; order Gentianales; family Rubiaceae; genus Knoxia; species Knoxia roxburghii. The sequence goes on along the minus strand of CM059415.1, from coordinate 32,181,170 downwards.
GGTAAGACAAGGATACTCAAAATGGTGAAAAGAATTCAAGACCGATGCTATTCAGCCAGGAATGATTGAAGCATGGTTCCACAACAATTCAAGATATATGTCACCAACAGATCAACAAACATCAGTTTTTCTACAACAGAAGGTGTTAGCTGCTTCCAAATTAGCAGCAGTATCAACCCAGGAAGATTACATAAAACACTTGAAAATTAAGTCAGCTTAAAAGTGACACGAGCTCCTAGAGAAGCTGATGAACCTCAATCAAAGACGAAAATGAAGAAGAAGATCCCTTTATTTTCTCCCCAATTCCATAAATAAAATGGGGAATTAAAAAAAAATGAAGATGAGTTCCTGTAGCAACTACTGTAGCTATGCGGAATTAAAAAAAAAAATTGTCTATAAATAGGCAACAAAGGAACCAGAGGTAGGCATCCATTAGCTTACCCATTTCTCATCTCTTATTTCTCTCTCTAAACCTCCCATCCTTCCAAAATCCCTCATTCCAAAATCTCTTAGTACTCTCTCTCTACTCTTCCTGAATCTTTTTCCTATCTTTACCTTGATATTTGACAAAGATCATTCTCTTTTTATTTTATTTTTCTCAGAATAAAATTCCTTTTGTAATTTTTCTCTTTCAAAGTTAAATTCTGATTTTATCATATTTAACTCTCATACATTATCTGTCATAGTAGAATAAGTGGGAGATCTGGGAAGACTATTATTATCAGACGAGTCTTCTTGAGGTTCTACTTTATATCTAGCTTGGGGAATTTTAGATGAATTATCCAAATCATGCAAGCTTGTATTAATTGCCGAGACAGAATGCCTAGGGGGTTGTTCTAGTTTTCTAGAATGTGAAAAGGAAGTAGATCTAGATGATTTGGTTTCTTCCTTATGAGAATCTCTCATACTAATTGACCTACCAAATGTTATTTTCACAGTTCCACTAGCATATTGAGTGATTTTTGTGGGTACAGTACTTCTAACTAGATCTGGAGGTGCTGCTTCTTCTAAAAGCCAGTCATCTGGCAAAGAAACATCTTTCCATCTAATATTTTGTGGAATAGATAATCTAGATCTATTCATATATGTTTTAAACAAGATGGTTTCTCCTTTCTTTGAAACCATTCTTGCACATGTGTTAAAAGCTGAGATTAAGGCCTTATATCTAAGCCTATATAAGATCTATTTATATTAAATACTTTAATATTTAAAGTTAAAGTATCTAAAATATTTTTATCCTACAAAGAGACGCAGAAGTTAGGAAAACAATCAAAATAGATTGGACCTTCACATAGGCTAGTTTCTACCATTCCTAGTAAGGAATCTTCAAAGTCTAAAAATCTGCAATCTCTTAATCCAAGAAGTAAAAGCAGAATTCATGCCATCTTTATTAAGAGGTTTAGCAGCTATTTGGACCAGACCTAAATGTAAATAATTATAACCATTTTTCCTATGGTTTTCTATGGTCTTTGAAGATAAAAGTTGAATTGTTTCAATAGATTTTGTTAGTGGAAAAGCTTGTTCCACTATTTTTACTGAAAATCAGAAACCATTTTCCATTTATCTCTATAAACATCATTTGTTAGTCTCTTAGGTATTTTCCAATTATCCCAGTCTTGGGACAAGTTTTAAAAATTTATTTCTTCTTTAAGAAGAATATTGTTTGAAGACCTACTTGAAGAGGCCTCCATAGATTTTTTAGAAAAGTTTCTAAAAATAGAAGACATAATTGAAAAAAAATAGCAGAAATTAAAGAGAGCAGTGAATCAAGAATAACAGAAAATAAAGAGTTTTAACTTCAATTTAAAACTTACTCCCTTCTGGACTCATCCCTTTTCGGTTCCATGGATCCCTGGATAATAATTTCACTTATTTTTACCAATGATAATGAAGATCTGACTGTGTTAAATCTTGAATTAGTAAACTAAGGTCAGGGTCAGGCCAGAAATCCATCTGGCACATTAACAGTATGGTCCGGGCTTGTCAATCCATCAGCCTACTCCAACTACTGCTGCCACTAACAGATCCCGATCATAAGTTTACTGATCCAAGCTCAAGAACATAGATATGCAAAAACATTGTTAAGAATAATTGAAATACATATCTAGTTACCCACTTCCCCTTCTGGCTTTGATACCAGAAAGGATGTTGGTCCCTAAAGAATTAAAAGAGATAAAGGAAACACATAATGGAAAGTGGGTCGCAGACGGACTGCCACTATAATGTTAGATGCAGAAATAAAAATTAGATTGTTAGTAATACAGGAATGTAAATGTTAGGTGCAGAAAATAAATGTCAGGAGTTAGAAATCATAAACACAAACAATATACATGATAAACAGAAATAATATACATGATTTCAAATTAAAACATAATAGTTTTACAATTAAAACTCCAAAATAGTTCACTGCTTTTGGTACATCACTTACTTATATATTCTCCAAAGCTTAGGTAGAAAATAAAATATATCTCTAAGAAAGTGAGGGGGGAGAAGAGAAAAGCTATGACTTGTATCAAAAACTAATATCCACAAATGACATATCATTTTGTTTCAGTATTAAATTGTTCCATTATATCATAGAACTAGATAACGGGGTGTGGAAAGACACAGTAGATACTGTTATTGGTTAAAGTATTGATATATAAAAAGTATGCTCATAACTGAGATAGTTTGAACATAATATCGGTATAGGTTATCGCGTGGTTTGGAAATTAGTTTATCTTGACTAATTAAATCACACGGATATGCCCGGGGCAAATTGAGCACGACCAGTTTGGATAGAATTGACTTATACTGATTGGCATAGTCAATTCTGTCCTAGTATTCCGTCTCTCAATCCCAAGATTGGGACGAGCATGAGAGTTGAATATCGTATGCTTTGATTTGCCAAAGAGTGCGGTCAATTGAGGCCTATACCTCGGTAGGTTGGGTATATGGTGTTTAGCTTCTAACGTGCCGTTGCTAGTCGGAGGAATCCACGTACCGATTCGCTGGGTTGATGGTGCTCCCGAGATGAGCTCTTAAGGTTTATTATACTAAACCCGGCCGGTGGACTTTATGTCCTGTATAATAAGAAGGTCGAGTGGTACTAATCTCTTATACAAGAAGTCAATGAATTAGTTTGTCAGTAAATTGATAAACCGACGAGCACTAGATCTTTAATGTGGGGAGATAGAAGAAAACATAGTGGCGCGATGTGAAGTCATTTTTGAGCGGTAGTTCCATAATTGGTTGTTAGTGGTACGACTAATTATGCGTTTGACTAATCAATAAAGTGAAATAATTAATCCTAGAGGTTTAATTAATATTTAATTGACAAAGTGGATTAAGAAAATAAATTCTATAAAAATTAATTAATCCAAAGGGTTCGATTAAATTAAATTAACGAAGTAGGTTAAAGATTTAATTCAAAAGGATCGATTGGAGTTGACTAGTCTAGGAAAGACTAAGGGGTCAACGAAAGTCAAACTAAAATGTCCAACTCAAAGACCCGTTAGGTCTCCTTAGAAGCTCACTATAAATATCCCTTGTTAGGCAACTTACAAGACATTAGAAACCTTAGAGGCATTTGCCTAGTGAGAGAAAGTTAAGTCTAGAAAGAGAAGCTCTCAACTTTCTCAGTAGCTTTTCCTTCGAAGTCAACTTTGGAGCTTTCTTCTTCGAGAATCCTCAAAGCCCATAACCTAGAGAATCCTAGATCACCATTTTTGGATTAAAAAGCTGCTGCCTTTTCTCGGTTTTCTCGGCCACCGGTTTAGTCCGCCAGAATCTTGATCGGCCGACTTTTGGTTTATATTTTGGCGGTGGTTTTGCTCCTTTTGAAGTGGGTTTGTTAATTCTTGTTGTGTTAATCCTCTAGCTTGATCTTCTTAGATCGCTAGAGTCTAGATCTACGAGCAGGAACACATTCCAGACACTTTTGGTGTGGATTTTCAGATTGGGTTAAGTTCCCGGGCTAAATCTGTTTCTTCAAATTTGCGTGATTCTTGAAGTGGGTTTCTTAGGACTAATTCGTTTTTCCTTGGGCTACTCCGTATATACTAGCCCACACTAGTTCGGGGTTGGATTGGAGTTATTCTTCGGATTTCTTGTGGTAATCGCCAAGAAAGATTTGGTTTTTCTTATTGCGTTGGACTTCCCTTCAAAGGTATAACCTTTAATTTTTCCACTTTTAATTAAAGGTGTAATCTTTGTGCGTTAGATGTTGTTTTAATAAATTAAACAATTATATTCGTAGATCCATTCATGAGTAAATAAATTTGAGCCTGAGCTTTGTTGAAAGCTTCCGATTCTGGAATGCATTGCACGAAAGTGAGGTTTTCGATTTAGCTCGGGCTTGTTCTGTTTTCCTTCAAAATGGTATCAGAGCGAGTGTTTCGGCTTTATACTTGTTTGATTTATTACACGACTTTATTTTGGCATTATTATTTTTTGTCAAAATGTTTAAACAGGTGGTTATTAGTTTCCCGACTATTATGGTAGAATTTTATTTTCATTCATAAACCCCGGGACATGTCCGGGCTCGTATTGTTTTTTAATAGAAATGTCTGTAATAGTAATAACCACGAGCTGGAAGCCGTGTAGGATTAGAAAAATCTTGTAGTAGGATTTGATCTAATCATGTCGTCTTTAAATTCTCAGAAAAACGCCTTTGTATATAGGAATTTATGTATTATGACGAAGACGTTATTTTGGGTAACTTATATTCGCGGGTTTTGGTTTCTTGTAATTTTGGGTGATTCCTAATTACGTAGTAAACCGAGAAAACATGGGCGAATCGAGAGGAATTCAAATAACAAGTGGGAACGACATGAAGGGACGTGTCACCGAGGCGTCAAGGAATCAACGATAGAGAAGGCCATAATAGTCGGGAAATTTTTTATTTCTTTAATTTCTCGTATTTATGTCTTTTCGTTGATTGTGTATTTTTATTTTATTTTGCATGAACGACAACCAAACCAAAACATTTTAAAAAGAAAAGTGCAATTAACTAAGGTAGATTATTCGCATATTAAAACTCCAACGGTTTTATGGGTGCGAATATCCAATATCATTTGTTAAGATATTGCATGTTAAAATGGAAAAATCCTCAAAGTTAAAAATCTAAGTGGTAGCGGGTTGGTAAATATCCCCATGGCCTCCATTACGATTCATATGTGATGTGGGTTAGACCGACGCGCTGGCCAAGGGCCTTTTTCCCTACGGATAAGTCTTCGACCCCGAGATATCACTAGATTGAATTTCTAAAGGGATGACTATAGCAAGTTTAATTGGAGAAAGTTGCGACACCCTCGCTAACCGAGGCGCATTAGTATCCTAAGTAACAAGCTTAGAAGTCACGTAATGGTAAACACTTAGTGTACCGTTTGTAGTATTCCTCCTAAGAGGTTACGCTGCCTATTGAGTACGACTAAAATTATCGACTATTAATTTCATTAATCATAAGATCATTGGTCAGATAATGGAATTAATGAACTTTGGTTCTTCTCAAACAAATATGGGTTGGTATAGACGTTCACCCAACATGACCTGCATTAATCCCGGTGTGAGAGATGTCGGTAGGAGAATGTATTGTTTTGAGGATATCAATATTTTTGAAAAAGTATACTGAAACTTGACTGTTTATTTTTTCAATTGTTGATATGTCGTTCAACCTGCTAGCTGTCATTTTGAATCAGAACAAACTTACGGGTCCAAATTACATTGACTGGAAACGTAACCTGGACATTGTCCTTAGCACTGAGGGTTACAAGTACATGCTCACTGAGGAGTGTCCTCCTAAGCCCAGCGATGATGCCACCCCTGAGTAGCGAGAGCCATATACACGGTGGCAGAAGGCTGATGAGATGACCCGATGCTACATCTTGACTTCTATGTCGAGTGTACTGCAGCACCAGCATCAGTTATTTACCTCAGCCTACGATATGATGCTCAACCCAGGGAGATGTTTGGACATTAGGGCAGGGCAGCCAAGCAGTCAGCTATGAGAAAACTCATGAATGCTAGGATGGCTGAGGGCACTTCAGTGAGGGATCACGTGCTGGACATGATGAGCTGGATCAATGGGATTGAGGTATTGGGAGGTGACATTGATGGGGAGACCCAGGTCGATATCATCCTCCAGAGCTTGCCTCTCAATTTTGAGCAATTTCGGTTGAACTATAATATGGGCCAGCTCTCATATTCACTTCCCGAGCTCATGACTGCATTGGTGTCTGCTGAGGGCCTATTCGCAGAGAAAAAGCAAGCCTTGGCTACTGTTGGTCCCTTAGGTTCCTCTGTTGGGCCTAAAGCTAGGAAGCAAAAAAGGAATAGATCCCAGAAAGCAGGAGCTGATCATGGACCCAAGGCGGGCATTGGCAAGAAGCATAATCCGAAAAACAAAGGCTTCAGATGTGGCAAATTAGGACATTGGAAGAAGGATTGCCCAAAGCCTCGAGGTATGTGTAAACCTTCCTTAGTTACTGAGATGTGTTTAGCGGCGATTCCCACAGATAGTTGGTGTGTGGATTCAGGAGCCACTGATCATGTTTGTAATTCTTTGCAGGGGTTCCAAGTGACCTAGCCGCTTAGAGATAGAGAGTTGCAGGTCTACCTTGGGGATACTACCAGAGTTTCTGTTGTTGCAGTGGGAGTTTTATGTCTTTATTTTTCAGACTCTATTTTACATTTGAGAGATTGTCTTTATGTACCCATTTTTCAGAAGAATTTGCTTTCAGTTTCTAAACTTTTATTGGATGGTTATAAGTGTGTTTTTTCTGATAAATCTGTTTTTATTAGAAAGAACCAGAGGCTTATATGTTCTGGTACATTGGTTGACAATCTATTTTTAATTAAGAGAAACTCCCCAGTTGTGCAAAATACAGAAACTAGTAACTCATCACTGAATCATAATAAGAGAAAAGAGTCTTCCCTTTTGAATCAAACTTATCTTTGGCACCTGAGACTCGGTTACATCAACCTTAGTAGGTTTCAAATGTTGGTCAATAATGGGTCTTTAGACTCATTGGATATTGACAGCTATCCGACCTGTAAGTCCTGCTTGGAGGGTAAGATGACCAAGAGGCCTTTCAAGGCAAATGGGTATAGGGCCAAAGAGGTTTTAGAGTTGATTCATTCTGACGTGTGTGGGCATTTGTCAGTTTAGGGTAGAGGTGATTATGAGTATTTCGTGACTTTCATGGATAATTACTCTAGATATGGATACATATACCTGATGCGCTACTAGTCTGAATGCTTTGGCAAGTTCAAAGAGTTTAAGGCTGAGGCGGAGAACCATCTGGGTAAGAGTATTAAGGCCTTGCAATCTGATCGCGGTGACGAATACCTCTCTAGTGAATTTAGGTCCTATTTGTTGGAGGAAGGTATTCAGACCCAGTTGTTTGCACCTGGCACACCCCAGCAGAATGGTGTAGCAGAGAGGAGGAACAGGACTATTATGGATATGGTTAGATAGATGATGAGTTATTGTGAGTTGCCTACCTCATTTTGGGGTTATACCTTAGAGAAAGCGTGTTATCTCCTTAATCTCGTGCCATCTAAATCTGTGCCTACGACACCCCTAGAGTTGTGGACTAGGCGAAAGCCTAGTATGAGACATCTCAGGATTTGGGGTTGTCCAGCACATGTGCTTGAGGCAGATACAGGTAAGTTAGATTCGAGATCAAAGGTTATGCTGTTTGTAGGCTACCCCAAAGGAACGAGAGGTCCATTTTATAGTCCTCAGGATCAGAAGGTGGTGGTGAGCACCAATGCCATATTTCTTGAGGAGGACTATATTTTTTATCACAAGTCAAGCAGCAAGGTAGTATTGTAAGAGCTTAGAAGTCAGTCCATTATTCCAGATGCACAAGTACAGGAAGACACACCACAAGAGACTGCACATACTATCACAGATGATGTTCTTACACAGGCTGCGCCTCATCGTAGTGAGAGGGTTGCTAGACAGCCCGAGAGGTACATGGGTTTGGGTGAGTCTTCAGACTTTATCCCTGGTGCTCATGAACCAGACCCAGTTAACTATAATGAGGCTCTTCAGGATAAAGATACAAATTCTTGGCAGAGAACGATGATTGCTGAGATGGGTTCTATGGACTCAAATCAGGTCTGGGAGCTGTAGACCTTCCTGATGGGTTTTGACCTATTTGGTGAAAATGTGTCTACAAGCGAAAGAGAGGATCTGACGGGAGGGTTGAGACCTTCAAGGCTAGGCTTGTGGTGAAGGGGTATACTCAGAAAGAGGGTATCGATTATGAGGAGACTTTTTCCCCGGTAGCTATGCTTAAGTCGATCTGGATTTTTTTGGTCATAGCTGCTTATATGGACTATGAGATTTGGAAGATGGATGCCAAAACAGCTTTCCTTAATTGAAGTCTTGAGGAGACTATCTTTATGCAGCAACTAGAGGGTTTCATTGTTCAGGGCGAAGAGCACAAGGTATGCAGGCTTAGGAGGTCCATTTATGAACTTAAGCAAGCATCCAGATCTTGGAACATCCGTTTTGATGAGGTTATCTAGTCTTATGGATTCACTCAGTGTCTGGATGAGCAGTGTGTTTTCGCAGGAGGACTATATTTTTTATCACAAGTCAAGCAGCAAGGTAGTATTGTAAGAGCTTAGAAGTCAGTCCATTATTCCAGATGCACAAGTACAGGAAGACACACCACAAGAGACTGCACATACTATCACAGATGATGTTCTTACACAGGCTGCGCCTCATCGTAGTGAGAGGGTTGCTAGACAGCCCGAGAGGTACATGGGTTTGGGTGAGTCTTCAGACTTTATCCCTGGTGCTCATGAACCAGACCCAGTTAACTATAATGAGGCTCTTCAGGATAAAGATGCAAATTCTTGGCAGAGAACGATGATTGCTGAGATGGGTTATATGGACTCAAATCAGGTCTGGGAGCTGTAGACCTTCCTGATGGGTTTTGACCTATTTGGTGAAAATGTGTCTACAAGCGAAAGAGAGGATCTGACGGGAGGGTTGAGACCTTCAAGGCTAGGCTTGTGGTGAAGGGGTATACTCAGAAAGAGGGTATCGATTATGAGGAGACTTTTTCCCCGGTAGCTATGCTTAAGTCGATCTGGATTTTTTTGGTCATAGCTGCTTATATGGACTATGAGATTTGGAAGATGGATGCCAAAACAGCTTTCCTTAATTGAAGTCTTGAGGAGACCATCTTTATGCAGCAACTAGAGGGTTTCATTGTTCAGGGCGAAGAGCACAAGGTATGCAGGCTTAGGAGGTCCATTTATGAACTTAAGCAAGCATCCAGATCTTGGAACATCCGTTTTGATGAGGTTATCTAGTCTTATGGATTCACTCAGTGTCTGGATGAGCAGTGTGTTTTCGCAGGCGTGATGGTGATACGGTGGTGTTCCTCGTACTTTACGTAGATGACATTCTTCTGATTGGCAACAATAAGAAGGTGTTGTCAGGCGTATAGGCATGGTTGTCCAGGCAATTTGATATGAATGATTTGTGAGAGGCTGGACATATCCTTGGGATTAAGATTATTCGAGATCGTAGGAGACGTTCTCTGACTCTTTCTCAGGCATCCTACATAGACACGAGTCTGACCCGTTTTAACATGCAGAACTCTAAGAAGGGTTCACTACCTTTCAGGCATGGGGTGCATTTGTCTAAGGAGCAGTGTCCCAAGACTGCTGAGGAGATAGATGCCATGTAGGCGGTACCCTATGCTTCTGCAGTGGGTAGCCTCATGTATGCTATGTTATGTACGAGGCCTGATATTTGCTTTGCCATTGGCATGGTTAGCAGATATCAGAGTAACCCTGGGAAGGCTCACTGAGAGGCAGTAAAATGCATTCTCAAGTACTTGCGCAGGATGAGAGATTATGTCCTAGTTTATAGAGCGTAGGAGCTTGTACCATTGGGTTACACAGATTCGGACTTTCAAGGTGATATAGACAAGAGTAAGTCTACCTCTGGGTTTGTGTTTACTTTAGGAGGTGGAGCCATAGTATGGCAGAGTGTCAAGCAGAAATGCGTGGCAGACTCCACCATGGAGGCTGAGTACGTTGCCGCATCAGAGGCAGCAAAAGAATTGTATGGCTCTAGAGCTTCCTGATGGACTTAGATGTGGTTCCTGAGTTGCCTAGATCTATCACAGTTTACTGTGATAACAATGGTGCAGTTGCTAACTCGAGGGAACCACGAGCCCATAAAGTGAGTAAACACATAGAGTTCAAGTACCACCTGATACGAGAGATCGTAAAGAGGAAAGACGTGATCGTGGCCAAGATAGCATCAGATGACAACCTTGTAAATCCTTTCACAAAGCCATTGACCCCAAAGGTCTTTGAGAGACATGTGGAGGGCATGGGAGTCAGATTCTTGAGGGAGCCATTTGAGTGATCTTAAAGGTGTTCTGTAGATTTCATCATGACAGCAGTGTAATAGCGGGTTGGACAGTTTTTGTACTTCTTAGCATAGCTTTAAGTATTAGTGGGAGATTGTTAGTTTTGAATACAGAAAAGCTATGGCTTGTATCAAAAATTAATATCCACAGATGACATATCATTTTGTTTCAGTATTAAATTGTTCCATTATATCATAGAACTAGATAACGGGGTGTGGAAAGACACAGTAGATACCGTTATTGGTTAAAGTATTGATATATAAAAAGTATGCTCATAACTGAGATAGTTTGAATATACTATCGGTATAGGTTATCGTGTGGTTTGGAAATTAGTTTATCTAGACTAAATAAATCACACGGATATGCCCCAGGCATATTGAGCACGACCAGTTTGGATAGAACTGACTTATACTAATCAGCGTAGTCAATTCGGTCCTATTATTCCATCTCTCAATCCCAAGATTGGGACGGGCGTGAGAGTTGAATATCGTATGCTTTGATTTGTCAAAGAGTGCGGTCAATTGAGGCCTATACCTCGGTAGGTTGGGTATGCAGTGTTTAGCTTCTTACGTGTCGTTGCTAGTCGGAGGAATCCACGTACCAGTTCACCGGGTTGATGGTGCTCCCGAGATGAGCTCGTAAGGTTTGTTATACTAAACCCGGCCGTGGACTTTATGTCTGGTATAATAAGAAGGTCGAGTGGTACTAATCTCAGATACCAAGAAGTCGGTGAATTAGTTTGTCAGTAAATTGATAAACTGACAAGCACTAGATCTTTAATGTGGGGAGATAGAAGAAAATATAGTGGCGCGATGTAAAGTCATTTTTGAGCGGTAGTTCCATAATAGGTTTGTTAGTGGTACGATTAATTATGCGTTTGACTAATTGATAAAGTGAATTAATCAATCCTAGAGGTTTAATTAATATTTAATTTACAAAATGGATTAAGGGAATTAATTCTATATGAATTAATTAATCCAAAAGGTTCGATTAAATTAAATTAACGAAGTGGGTTAAAGATTTAATTCAAAATGATCGATTGGAGTTGACTAGTTTAGGAAAGACTAAGGGGTCAACGAAAGTCAAACTAAAAGGCCCAACTCAAAGGCCCATTAGGTCTCCTTAGAAGCTCACCATAAATATCCCTTGTTAGGCAACTTACAAGACATTAGAAACCTTAGAGGCTTTTGCCTAGTGAGAGAAAGTTAAGTCTAGAAAGAGAGGCTCTCAACTTTCTTAGTAGCTTTTCTTTCGAAGTCGAGTTTGGAGCTTTCTTCTTCGAGAATCCTCGAAGCCCATAACCTAGAGAATCCTAGATCACCATTTTTAGAGTAAAAAGCTGCTGCCTTTTCTCGATTTTCTCAGCAGCCAGTTTAGTTCTCTGGAATCGTGATAGGTCGACTTTTGGTTTATATTTTGGCAGCGGTTTTGCTCCTTTTAAAGTGGGTTTGTTAATTCTTGTTGTGTAGATCCTCTACCATGATCTTCTTAGATCGCTAGAGTCTAGATCTGCGAGCAGGAACACATTCTAGACGCTTTTGGTGTGGATTTTCAGATTGGTTAAGTTCCCGGGCTGAATCTGTTTCTTCAGATTTCCGTGATTCTTGAAGTGGGTTTCTTAGGACTTCTTCATTTTTCCTTGGGCTACTCCGTAGACTCTAGCCCACACTAGTTTGGAGTTGGATTGGAGTTATTTTACGGATTTCTTTTGGTAATCGCTTCAAAGGTATAACCTTTAATCTTTTCGCTTTTAATTAAAGGTGTAATCTTTGTTCGTTAGATGTCGTTTTAATAAATTAAATAAGTATAAGCCAAGATCCATTCATGGGTAAATGAATTTGAGCCTGAGCTTTGTCGAAAGCTTCCGATTCTGGAATGCATTGCACGAAAGTGAGATTTTTGATTTAGCCCAGGCTTGTTCTGTTTTCCTTCAAAATGGTATCAGAGCGAGTATTTCGGCTTTATGCATGTTTCATTTATTACACGGCTTTATTTTGGCATTATTATTTTTTGTCAAAATGTTTAAACATGTGGTTATTAGTTTCCCGGCTATTATGGTAGAATTTTATTTTTCATTCATAAACCCCGGGACATGTCCGGGCTCGTATTGTTTTTGAATGGAAATGTCAGTAATAGTAATAACCACGAGCTGGACGCCGTGTAGGATTTGAAAAATCTTGTAGTAGGATTTGATCTAATCATGTCGTCTTTAAATTCCTAAAAAAATGCCTTCGTATATAGGAATTTATGTATTATGACGAAGATGTTATTTTGGGTAACTTATATTCGCGGGTTTTGGTTTCTCATAATTTTGGGTGATTCCTAATTATGTAGTAAACCGAGAAAACCCAGGCGAATTGAGAGGAATCCAAATAACGAGTGGGAGCGACATGACGGGACGTGTCACCGAGGCATCAATGAATCAACAATATAGAAGGTCATAATAGTCGGGAAATTTTTTATTTCTTTAATTTCCCGTATTTATGTCTTTTCATTGATTGTGTGTTTTTCGTTTTATTTTGCATTAATGAAAACCAAACCAAACGTTTTAAAAAGTAAAGTGCAATTAACTAAGGTAGATTATTTGCATATTAAAACTCCAACGGTTTTATGGGTGCGAATATCCTTTGTTAAGATATTGCATGTTAAAATGGAAAAATCCTCAAAGTTAAAAATCTAAGTGGGAAGGGGTTGGTAAATATCCCCATGGCCTCCATTATGGATTCATATGTGAGGTGGGTTAAACCGACGCACTGGCCAAGGGCCTTCTTCCCTAAGGATAAGTCTTAAACCCCGAGATATCACTAGATTGAATTTCTAAAGGGATGACTATAGCAAGTTTAATTGGAGAAAGTTGCGATACCCCCGCTAACCGAGGCACATTAGTATCCTAAGTAACAAGCTTAGAAGTCACGTAATGGCAAACACTTAGTGTACCGTTTGTAGTATTCCTCCTAAGAGGTTACGATGCTTATTGAGTACGGCTAAAATTATCGACTATTAATTTCATTGATCATAAGATCGCTGGTCAAATAATGGAATTAATGAACTTTGGTTCTTCTCAAACGAATGTGGGTTGGCGTAGACGTTCACCCAACGTGACCTGCGTTAATCCTGGTATGAGAGATGTCGGTAGGAGAATGTATTGTTTTGAGGATATTAATATTTTTGAAAAAGTATACAGAAACTTGACTATTTGTTTTTTCAGTTGTTGATATGTCGTTCAACCCGCTAGTTATTATTTTGAATCAGAACAAACTTACGGGTCCAAATTACATTGACTGGAAACGTAACCTAGACATTGTCCTTACCGCTGAGGGTTACAAGTACGTGCTCACTGAGGAGTGTCCCCCTAAGCCCAACGATGATGCCACCCCTGAGCAGCGAGAGCCATATACAAGGTGGCAGAAGGCTGATGAGATGACCCGGTGCTACATATTAGCTTCTATGTTGAGTGTACTGCAGCACCAGGATCAGTTGTTTACCTCAGCCTAAGATAGGATGCTCAACCTCAGGGAGATATTTGGACATCAGGGCAGGGCAGCCAAACAGTCAGCTATGAGGAAACTCATGAATGCTAGGATGGCTGAGGGCACTTCAGTGAGGGATCACTTGCTGGATATGATGAGGAGATTGAGGTATTGGGAGGTGACATTGATGGGGAGACCCAGGTCAATATCATCCTCCTGAGCTTGCCCCCAGTTTTGAGCAGTTTTGGTTGAACTATAATATGGGCCAACTCTCATATTCACTTCCTGAGCTCACGACTGCATTGGTGTCTCCTGATGGCCTATTCGCAGAGAAGAAGCAAGCCTTGGCTACTATTGGTCCCTTAGGTTCCCCTGCTGGGCCTAAAGCCAGGAAGCAAAAAAGGTAGAGAGGCCAGAAAGCAGGAGCTGATCATGGACCTAAGGCGGGCATTGCCAAGAAGCATCAGCCGAAAGGCAAGTGCTTCAGATGTGGCAAAGCAGGACATTGGAAGAAGGACTGCCCAAAGCCTCGAGGTATGTGTAAATCTTCCCTAGTTACTGAGACGTATTTAGCGACGATTCTCACAGATACTTGGTGTGTGGATTCAGGAGCCACTGATCATGTTTGTAATTCTTTGCAGGGGTTCCAAGTGACCCAACTGCTCAGAGAGGGAGAGTTGCAGGTCTACCTTGGGGATACTACCAGAGTTTCTATTGTTGTAGTGGGAGTTGTATGTCTTTATTTTTCAGACTCTATTTTACATTTGAGAGATTTTTTTATGTACCCAGTTTTCGGAAGAATTTACTTTCAGTTTCTAAACTTTTATTGGATGGCTATAAGTGTGTTTTTTTCTGATAATTCTATTTTTATTAGAAAGAACCAGATGCTTATATGTTCCGGTACATTGGTTGACAATCTGTTTTTAATTAAGACGAACTCCCCAGTTGTGCAAAATACAGAAACTAGTAACTCATCACCGAATCAAAATAAGAGAAAAAAGTCTTCCCCTTTGAATCAAACTCATATTTGGCACCTGAGACTCGGTCACATCAATCTTAGTAGAATTCAAATGTTGGTCAATAATGGGTCTTTAGACTCATTGGATATTGACAGCTATCCGACTTTTGAGTCCTGCTTGGAGGGTAAGATGACTAAGAGGCCTTTCAAGGCAAAGGGGTATAGGGCCAAAGAGGTTTTAGAGTTGATTCATTCTGACGTGTGTGGGCCTATGTTAGTTCAGGCTAGAGGTGGTTATGAGTATTTCGTGACTTTCACGGATGATTACTCTAGATATGGATACATATACCTGATGTGCCACAAGTCTGAATGCTTTGGCAAGTTTAAAGAGTTTAAACCCATTGGATGCAAGTGGGTCTACAAACGTATGAGAGGACCTGACGGGAATGTGGAAACCTTTAAAGCTAAGCTGGTGGCGAAGGGGTATACTCAGAAAAAGGGAATCGATTATGAGGAAACCTTCTCCCTGGTAGCCATGCTTAAGTTAATCCAGATTCTCTTGGCCATAGCTGCTCATTTAGACTATGAGATTTAGGAGATGGATGTCAAGACAACTTTCCTAAATGGAAGTCTTGAGGAAACCATCTTTATGCAGCAACCAGAGGGATTCATTGAAAAAGGCCAAGAGCATAAGGCTTGCAAGCTTAAGAGGTCCATTTACGGACTTAAACAGGCATCCAGATATTGGAACATGTAGTTTGATGAGGTAATCTAGTCTTTCGAATTTACTCAGTGTCCAGATGAGCAATGTGTGTACCGTAGACGTGATGGAAACTCAGTGGTGTTTCTTGTGCTTTACGTAGATGACATTCTATTGATTGGCAACAACAAGAAAGTGTTATCAGACGTAAAGGCATGGCTGTCTAAGCAGTTTGATATGAAGGACTTAGGGGAAGCAGAACATATCCTTGGGATCAAGATAATTCGAGATCGTAAAAACGTTCATTAACGCTCTCCCATGCTTCGTACATAGATACAATTCTGGCCCGTTTTAACATCCAGAACTCCAAGAAAGGTTTTCTACCTTTCAGATATTGAGTGTATCTATCTAAGGAACAGTCCCCTAAGACTGTTGAGGAGATAGAGGCCATAAAGACAGTTCCTTATGCTTCGGTAGTAGGAAGTCTTATGTATGCCATGTTGTGTACGAGACCTGATATCTGTTATGCCGTTGGCATGGTAAGCATCAGAGTAACCCTGAGAAAGCTCATTGGGAGGCAGTAAAATGCATTCTCAAGTATTTACGCAGAACGAGAGACCAAGTGTTGGTCTATCAGGCGTCTGAGCTGTTACCCCGAGGTTACACAGATTCAGATTTCCAATGCGACAAGGAAAGAGCAAGTCTACCTCAGGGTATGTGTTTACTTTGGGAGGTGGAGCCATAGTTTGGCGGAGTGTCAAGCAGAAATGCGTGGCGAACTCTACCATAGAGGCTGAGTACATTGTCGCATCAGAGGCAGCGAAAGAAACAGTATGGCTTAAGAACTTCCTAGTGGACTTAGATGTGATTCCTGGTTTGCAGAAGTCTATCACGGTTTATTGTGATAACAACGGTGCAGTAGCAAACTCGAAGGAACCACGAGCCCACAAGGCGAGTAAACATATATAACGCAAGTACCAACTAATACGAGACATCGTAAAGAGAGAAGATGTGGTCGTGGCTAAGATAGCATCAGATGATAACCTTGCAGATCCGTTCACGAAAACATTGACTTCGAAAGTCTTTGAGGCTCACGTGGAGGGCATGGGAATCAGATACTTAGGAGAGCCATGACAGTCTTTCTAGATATATAGCAGCAGAATGTATAGCAGTTGTATGTAGTTGTATACTTAAAGCACAACTTAAGTATTAGTGGGAGATTGTTGGAGTTGAATACATAAGCTATACTTGCATTGCACTTTTTCCTAGGAATATATCGATTTATGTTTTGGTTATATCTTGTTGTGCATGATATGTCCATTTATATTATGTAAGTAGATGATGAGGTGTCTTGTGTGACACAGTAGATCTCATCATTGGTTAAACGATATAATATATAAATAAGGTTCGTAACCGAGACAACTTTGGACAAACTGTCGGTTTAGTTTATTATGTGATTCAGATAATTGGTTTGTCTAAACTAATTGAATCATATATATATGCCCGGGGTGTATTGAACTTGACCATTAGGAATGCTTTGTCTTGTACTGATTTAATAGACAAATCGTTTTTGGTATTCTATCGCTTAATCCTTAGACTCGAGTCGGCATGAGGATTAGACATAGTGTACTTTGATCTGCTAATGGGTGAGGTCAATTGTGGTCAATAGTCTCAGTAGGTTGGGTGCGCGTGTTTAGTTTCTTGGTGTGCTGCTTCTTGTCGAAAGGAAACCATATACCGATGCGTCCGGGGTGATGGTGCTCCCGAGATGAGCTCGTAAAGTTTATTATATTAAACCCGGCCGGTGGACTTATGTCCGGTATAGTAAAAAGGTCGAGTGGTACTAGTCTCGAAATTAAAGAGGTTAATTAATTAATTTATCAGTAAATTAATATATTAACGTGCACTATATCTTTGATGTGGGGAGATTATGAATAAATTAATTAAGTTGTTCCAGAAGTATTTCTGGTGTAGGATGGTAGTGCCATAATTAATCCGTTAGTGGTATGATTAATTATGTATTGGGTTATTGACAAAGGTAGATTTAATTAATTAAGTAATTAATTAATCCTTGTGTCAGTTGGTTGTGAATTATACCAGGAACTGGTTTGGGATAAGTGAATCCCTGTATCAATTGGTTGTGAATCATACCAGGAATTGGTTTGGGATAAGTGAATCCCTGTATCAGTTGGTTGTGAATCATATCAGGAACTGGATTGGGATAAGTGAATCCCTGTATCAGTTGGATGTGTATCAGTCCAGGAACAGGATTGAAGGAAAAAGAAACCCAGTAGGAAGACCAATCCTAAACCAACCTGGGGTCTCTCTTGTAACTCTATATGTAGACAAGGGATTAGCTATTCAAGACACACAACTCAATATACAGTTCATAAGTTTTCAAGACAAGAAAACTAAGAGAGAGAAAATCCTAGAGAGAGAAATTTTCTCTCTCTTAGAATAGGATTTTTATAGCTTATTGGGGCCAAAATTTTCTTCTGAATTTTGACAACAACATGTAGCTTTTTCTCTCTCCGGGCGGTATGCGCCAGGTGCAGCGGTGCTGGTTTATTCCGGCATGTAGATTGTGGTGATTAGCTGATCAAATTGCTAGTTAGATTGCTGCCCACACAGCATACAGGCAAAGTCTTGAGGCATACAAGAGAATCACCTGGGTATACGCTTCAATAGGTTATTCTTATGTTTCCGCTTAATTAAGAATTTTTGTTGCGTGGTAAATAGAATAAGTGCAAACTCAGATCCTGCGCAATGTTATTTCAAAAGGGTTGGAATAGCAATTATGCTAGCATCTAGGCCTGGCCAGATACTCCGATTCTGGAATGCATACACGAAAGTGAGTTTCTGGCTAGGCCCGGGCAGATAATCTTTCAAGATTTTGGTGCCATAAATCTTTCATAGAACAATTTGTAACCACGTCGTACTGATTCTGGTAAAATTTATGGGTTTGGGCCATGGGTGTTCCACCATGTTATAAACCATATAGGAAAATTGTATTGATTTCCTCTTTTAAAATAAAAGAGCCAAGAGTGTCTGTAGGCCTGATTCTGTACAGTAAACGCGTTAAACCAAGCTTGTCTATAATCCCAGTAAGTATATCCTGGGGGAGAGAAATGTGTGAGAAATTTCTCAGTTTGTTTAGATTGTCTTTCCAATCTGCTGGAGTTAAGACATAGAGAATTTGGGCTGTAGAATGCGTATTCTCTCCTTTATCAAAGTAGGATTTGAATGAGACAGACCCTGAATCTACCAATATGAATTCGTAATATTTTTGGGTTTTATTCAGGGAGTGGGGAATAAAATTTGTTTGTGGCGGTAGGACTTTTTGGGCTACCTGAATAGGATTGCTTGTAAAGAAATCCGGCTCTGTTTGGACTACCAGCTCGGAAGTCTAGCACTTGAAGTATTCAGTTGGGATAGAATTTTTTGATCAAGTAGGGATCAATTTTTGCCCTGTTTTGAGAACTTGTTTGTTAGCGGGATTTGTAATCACCACATTATTTTGTGAAGTGGAATTTGTGACCACCACTTTTTTTGACGGAGTGGGATTAATACTCACCACTGGGGATTTAGAAGTGGGACTATTAATCACCACTTTAGTTTGAGTAGTGGAGCTATTAGTCACCACTTGAGGTTGGGGAGATTTCACTAATGAAAATCCTGATCTTGCTGCCCACTCTTGGATGGATTCCATTTGGACTCTCTTTATTTGTTCTTCTTCATGTTGGTGTATGGGCCCTTTTGAAGGGCTATATAGACATTTGTCGTTTGATTGATGATTTATCAGATGAGTTAATTTCATGAATATAATATTCTTATGCATATTTGAATTCATGAAATCGATCCGCCAAAAGAAACACTCTATGGACTTTTAGATCATGAGTGATTCTTTTGAGTAGTACTCGTACGAGGATCCTTGACCAGAAATCACTGCATAGTCTTAGGTGAATTGTAGTGTGCTTTGACATACGCCTAACGGGATCGTAACAGGTTGCCAAGTACGGGTATGATTGTGTACACTGTGAGTCATGCTAAGATATGTAGGTGAAGTGATGGGACTACAAATCTCTCTTAAGTGAGAGATGATATCTTGGCCACTTGATAGTGAACTGAGAAGTGCATGGCCATGCCCGAGAAATGATAATTGTTATTATTTGCTCGAATAAAATCAATTTCACTGAGAAATCAAGTAAACATTTAGCTAAATAATGATGATGGTTCCATGCCTTATGCTAAACGGGATATCAATGTAGAGGACCGTATGTAGTATGCTCAGAAGGTTGTGTTAAATCACCATTCGACCCTCCGTTCTGAATTGGGTAGTCATTATGTCTTGCTAGAGACCACTAATGACTTATGATAAATTACTTAGATTTAATTATCTATTGCCAATTTGGAATGGGCCTACAAGATCGCACATAAAAGGGTTCAATGATACAGAGTTGCCTGCACTAAGTATAATTGTTATACTTAGACAAATAGTATTTATTTAAATAGTTTAATTAGATATTATTGAGAAGTTCTGTGATATTAATTAAGAGTTAATTAAGTACCCAGGAACAATTGAGATAGGCTGATAAATCAAGGGACCTAATTGCAATTGAGATTCTTGGTCCATCAGCCTGATCTATGGGCCAATGGGTTGATCCATGGTTTTGGTAATACCCAAGTCAGTAGAAAGTAATATTAAATTTAATATTACTTTTACATTTTATATATTTTATATTTAATAAAATATCTTAACTGACTTGCAGTATCTGACTCTTTATATATCTAGGATATGAGAGTCAGATACGGTAGAGGTTTTTTAGAAAAACAAAAAGAAAATAGTTTTACCAAAACGATTCTCAACATTTTTCTCTTACAAAAAAAGGCTAGCACCACTCTGTGAGAATCCCAGTGCTTGAGTGTAGAGGGCTCCTTCAAGGAAGAAATTTTTGGTGATAATCAGCATAACCGGAGCAGAAGTTTTGGATCAACATCAAACAAGGATCCAGGTGCAGCAACCGATTACGCTAGAGGGTAAGCTTTAGAAGCTTTAAACGTAGTTTTTAATTAACTCTTAAACAATCAATAAGGCTTTTTCGCTGCGAGTTTTTGAAAACTAGGCCTAATCAATCCCAACAGTGGTATCAGAGCTAGGCTCGTTTTAGTGTTTATGATTGAAATTAATTTTTTTGATTAAAACAAGAGGTTTTTTTTCTAAAATTAATTGAACGTTGATTAAAAAAAATTGTTTTTCGAAGAAATTTTCTGTCTTCGTTCGGTTTGGGAATTGGTGTCAATGATAGATTTTTGGTTTGGACAAATTGATTGCCAAATTTTCTTTCATGAATGATTTTGGGTCTCGGTTTCTGGGGTTTCGAAACCCTCATCAAAAGGGGGAAGAATTCAAAGGAAAAAGGAAAATTTTTTTTCCCTTGTTTTGATTATTCTGGGTTTGCGAAGGTTTTAACAAGAACAGGATGGAAATTAGTTTTCTAAACGGGATGCTTCTTTTTCTGGGTTCTTCAAGTGTTGGTCAGATTTTAAAACAGAAAAGGGATTGATGTTCTCGAAATTTGAAAAGGATTCACTGGAAAACATTTTGAACGGAAAGAAAAACTGAAGGTTCTATTTGTTCGGAAAACTAGGTTTTGGGTTTTGGTCTTTTCTTGGGTCGGAATTGTTCCTCCAGGTTTTGGTTTCAAATCTTGCCGAGAAACTGGGTTTTCTCACCAGAATTTCATGGGTTTTTGGTTATTGTTGTCTCACCGAAAAAACGAGCACTCTGGAAAGGGATTGCTTCGATGGGAAAACGCTAACGCCAGAAAGGT
Source organism: Knoxia roxburghii (assembly GCA_030378225.1). Taxonomy (NCBI): domain Eukaryota; kingdom Viridiplantae; phylum Streptophyta; class Magnoliopsida; order Gentianales; family Rubiaceae; genus Knoxia; species Knoxia roxburghii. The sequence goes on along the minus strand of CM059415.1, from coordinate 32,159,826 downwards.
TCTGGGCGTGTCGTTTTTCCCATGTCGGTGGTTGACGAAGGTTGGAAATGATATGGCCTAAATGTGGTTGTTGTTTTGGTTTCAGTTTCTGATGTGTCAGACTGGAATCAAGCGATGATTGGTTCGTCGATCGCCACTTTTTTAACATCTCCAATCGAGTCTTCTTCGTTTGACGAGAAGGCTGCGATCAGGAGGGTGATGTCCGGAAGTTGAGAAGTTTTCACCAGGAAATTGAAAACGGGAAACGGAACTGGCCGGTGATGAGTTTGGGGAAGAAGACGGGCTGGTGGCGGCTGGGGCAAGAAACCCTAATAGGTGAAATGACCGAAATACCCCGCAGCCCAAGAACCCTAATTGGCTGAGAAGGCGGCAGGGGCAAAAACCCTATAAAGGGTGAATTTACCAAATTGCCCCGCCGCAACCTCAATTACCAAAATGGAATGCTGAGTTTTAAAAACATTTTAAAATTGTAGAATGGCCCCTGGACTTTGAGTCCTCCTCAAAACATAGCCCAAAATTTCATTGAAATTACCAAACTGCCCCATATTTAAGGAAAATTGTTTTTTGATTTTCTTTTGGTAAGATTTTAAATTTTAATTTTGTAATTAAATCAAATCTTATCAGCATTTAGTTTTAAAATGTCAAAATTGGATTTTAAGATTTTAAAATATCTTAAATTAATTATCTTAATAAGATTAGAATAATTAGCTAATAAATAGAATAATTAATTTGATTAATTTTATTCCTTTATTTATGCTTTCAAATATGGTATGATTTATTTAAATAGTTTAAATATTTGCATACATATTTGGTATGTTCATGCATCATTTATCACAAATGATTGAACAAGAAAAATGAAAGATTGATTAAAATTGATTATGACACGATCAATTTTAATAATATAAAATATTTTGGAAATATTCAATTACATAATTTTTTACATTGATTGGCTTAATTAAAATGGGCTTGTATGAAACACTTGCATTTTATGTGTTTTTCATGCATGAATTGGGCTTTATTTATTTTGTTTTAATTTGGCACCTGCGAGCCATTTAAATTGGGCCTGCGAGCCTACTAAAATTTATTGTAATCGAATAGATTAGAAAATAGGCCCAAGAAATTCCAACATGTCAAGACGGAGTCATGGAGTTGGAGCCCAATAATGGAGGCCCAAATGAAGACAAAGTTTTAAAAGCCTTGTAATAGACTAGAGCCAAACTCATTGCATTTTTCGCTTTATATTTTGTGAATGATGAAAAATGAAATGCATGTTAAGCCACTCAAACTAAATCCCTAAAAACCTAAGTTGTAAATTGCTTCCATACTTAGGGGCTCGCCAGAGCGTCGAACGTCTATGGACTTGGAGAGCCAATGGCCTCAGGTTTTCTTCGTGCAGCGGGTTGTCACATAATAGGTGCCCAATTTTACTCACTACCACTATGTGGAAAAACTGTTTGGGTATTTATTGATGTGATATTTTGAGGGATGGTTTGACTTAGGGAAATCGGTATAGTTTAACCCGATTAGTTGGCTAGGATTGGTTTTGCATTGATAGGATGGTGTCAAACATTTGGAATGTTCATCCTATCACCGAAAAGTTGCATGGGATGCAATTGGAAAGCATTAAGTTGCATGAGATGTGATTTGAACGTTGCTTACCAAAAGGGCCCGATCCCTACGATACTTGCCAAAGCAAGACTGGGGTTTGGTTCTTTGTGGATTTTCGGCCCACAATCTAGCCCCAACACAAAATTATTTGGGATTCAATTTTGGCTATTGTGGAAAATGTTTTCATAAACTCATCCTAATATTTTGCATTTATTCGTTGTAGAAATGGCATCATCTAGCACTAATGTTGTCTCAAGCATTACTCTAAGAAGTATATTGGATAAAGACAAATTGGTTTGACCAAACTTCTTAGACTGGGAAAGAAACTTGAGAATTGTTCTCAAGCAAGAAAGGAATCTACATGTCTAAGAGTCTGCTTTACCTGAACCACCACAGAATGCCACGGCTACTATTCAGCGAGCATGGGATAAGCTGAAAAGCGATTTTGATGATGTGACGTGCTTGATGCTCGAATCTATGACAGGCGACCTTCAAAAGCAGTTCATGAATTCGGAAGCATTCCGGATTTATGAGTCACTGACGGAAATGTTTCATGAACAAGCCTGTATCTTTGTTATTGAAATAAATCATTCTATGTCCACCTCATGGGTATTAGATACCGGATGTGGGGCTCACATTTGTACTAATGTGCAAGCACTCATAAATAGAAGGATGACAAGGAAAGGTGAAGTTGATCTCCGAGTGGGCAACGGGGCAAGGGTTGCTGCTATTGAAGTTGGAGATTACACTTTATATTTACCTTCCGGTTTAAACATTGAACTTGAGAATTATTATTGTGTACCTGTTTTGAGCAGGAATATTATTTCAATTTTTTGTTTGGATATTAAAGGATTTCGTTTAATTATTGGTAATAATTCGTTATCTTTATATCAGAATGATGTTTTATACGGAGTTACAAATGTGTGCAATGGCCTATATGTCTTGGATTTGAGCCAAGAAAGACCGGTCTATAATATTGAAAAGAAGGCTAAATCAATTAAGTTTGATATGAGTCCAACTTATCTTTGGCACTATCGTTTAGGTCATGCAAACGAGAAACGAGTTCAAAGACTTCACAAGGATGAAGTGCTATGGTCATTTGATTTCAAATCATATGACACTTGTGAACCCTGTTTGCAAGGAAAAATGACAAAGAGTCCTTTCAACAAGAAAGGCGAAAGAACTAGTGAGCTATTGGCCCTAATACACATGGATGTATGTGGACCAATGAGTACACAAGCCAGAGGTGGATTTGTACACTTTGTTACTTTTATTCATGACTATAGTAAATATGGCTATGTCTACTTAATGAGGCATAAAAGTGAAACTTTGAACTGTTCAAAGAGTTTAAGAACGAAGTAGAGAATCAGTTGGATAGAAGGATTAAGGCTATTCGCTCTGATCGGGGAGGTGAATACCTTAGTGATGAGTTCGATGGCTATCTAAAATAGTGTGGAATAATTTCACAGCTAACTCCACAGGGAACACCTCAATGGAATGGTGCATCTGAAAGGAGGAATCGGACCCTATTAGATATGTTCAATGATGGGCCAAGCGAATCTCCCTACATCCTTTTGGGGTTATGCTCTCCTTTCTGCTGCCTACTTATTGAATCGTATTCCATCTAAGGCAGTAGATAAAACTCCATATGAGATATGGATGGGCCAAAAGCCCTATATGTCCTATCTGCGAGTTTGGGGTTGTTAAGCTCATGTAAAGCGTTTACAAAGTAATAAGCTTGAACCCAAACCTAACAAAAACCTATTTGTGGGGTATCCTAAGGAAACCAAAGGATATCAATTCTACCTCTCGACTGAGAACAAAGTGTTTGTTGCTCGAGGAGCTACTTTCTTAAAGAAAGACTTTCTGTACAAGAAAGACAATGGGAGTAGAATAGAACTCAAAGAGGTTTGAGACCCACAAGAGAGTGTAGAACCATCTATAGAAACTTAGATAGAAGTTGGCATGGAAACTCATGAAGATGAGCATGAAGGAAAACTGAACAAGCCCGGGCTAAATCAAAAACCTCACTTTCGTGCAATGCATTCCAGAATCGGAAGCTTTCGACCAAGCTCAAGCTCAAATTAGTTTACCCATGAATGGATCTAGGCTTATACTTATTTAATTTATTAATCGGGACACAAAAGATTCGATCTTTAATTAAAGCGGAATGTTTAAAGATACTACCTTTTGAAGCGAAGTCCCTTGCCTAAAGAAAAATCCAATCTTTGTTGCGATTCTAATAGAAATCCAATAGATATCTCCGTAGAAACTTCGAATTGATGGAAAACTGAACAAGCCCGGGCTAAATCGAAAACCTCACTTTCGTGCAATGCATTCCAGAATCGAAAGCTTTCGACCAAGCTCAGGCTCAAATTAGTTTACCCATGAACGGATCTAGGCTTATACTTATTTAATTTATTAATCGGGACACAAAAGATTCGATCTTTAATTAAAGTGGAATTTAAAGATTATACCTTTTGTAGCGAAGTCCCTTGCTTAAAGAAAAATCCAATCTTTGACGCTACTTCCACAAGAAATCCGAAGAATTACTCCAATACGAACTCCGAAATAGTGTGGGCTATTATCTACGGAGTTACCCACGGCAAAATACTAGAAATCCAAGAAACTTGCTCCGGAAGAAAACTCAAAAAACACTTAAAACTGCTGCCCAGAAAAATTCTCTAACTTGCTGCGCAAGCTGCCGTCTTGCAGCATGGAAAAACTGCCGGAGATCAACTGCTCAGTCCCAATCTAGACAGCCCAGCCCATGGATCACTCCTTTAGGAAGATCAAACGTGGAACTGGACCGGTTCTGGGCACCGAACACACTGACAGCCGCGAAACTGCTAGCCGAGAAAGCTGCTGGCGCGCGATCTAACCGGAGAAGGTGATCGGCGCTGCCCAGTGAAAAATCCGACCGGCTGCTCAACTAGAATTGGTCTGGGCAAACTAAAGGAGTAATCTTCCGAAGGAGAAAGCTCTCTTAGTCGAATTCGAGAGAAAACTTGACGAGGAAGACACAGTTTTCTCTCTAGACTAAACTTTCTCTTTCTACCCTTTACTTGGGTGTCAAGTTTCTTAATGTCTTACTTGCCCAATAAGTTGTATTTATAAGGAGCTTCTAAGGAGACCTAATGGGCTCTCGAGTTAGGCCTTAAAATTTGACTTTCGTTGACCGCTAAGTCTTCCCGACTAATCAACTCCAATCGACCCATTTAAATTAATTTATTTAATCCACTTTGTTAATTTAATTTAATCAAACCCTTAGAATTAATTAATTCAAAATAGATTTAATTTCTATATTCACTTAGCATTCATGAGTTTTCTCATAGCTGACTGCTTGGCTGCCCTGCCCTGATGTCCAAACATCTCCCTGAGGTTGAGCATCATATCGTAGGCTGAGGTTATCTGCTGATGCTGGTGCTGCAATACACTTGACATAGAAGCCAAGATGTAGCACCTGGTCATCTCATCAGCCTTCTGCCACCTCGTATATGGCTCTCGCTGCTCAGGGGTGGCATCATCACTGGGCTTAGGGGGACACTCCTCAGTAAGCACGTACTTGTAACCCTCAGCGATAAGAACAATGTCCAGGTTACGTTTCCAGTCAATATAGTTTGGACCGGTGAGTTTGTTTCGGTTCAGAATGACAGCTAGCGGGTTGAACGACATATCAACTGAAAAATAAACAATTCAAGTTTCAGTATTCTTTTTCGAAAATATTGAAAATCCTCCAAAAACCAATATAATCTTCTACTGACATCTACGCTAACCCACATTCGTTCGAGAAGAACCGAAGTTCATTAATTTCATTATCTGACCAACGATCTTATGATCAATGAAATTAATAGTCGATAATTTTAGCCGTACCCAAAAATAGCGTAACCTCGATGGGAGGGATACTAAAAATGGTACACTAAGTGTATGCCATTACGCGACTTCTAAGTTTGTTACTTAGGATACTAATGCGCCTCAGATGGCGAGGGTGTCACAAATTTCTCCAATTAAACTCACTATAGTCATCCCGTTTGAAATTCATTCCGGTGATATCTGTGGTTGAAAACTCATCCGATAGGGAGGAGGGTCTAAGCCAACACGCAAGTTTAACCACATCACCAATGAACCCGTAATGGAGGCCATGGGATATTTACCAACCCGCTCCCACTTAGATTTTTAAGTTTGAGGATTTTTACGTTTTAACATGCAATATCTTAAGTATGGATATTCGCACCCATAAAACCGTTGGAGTTTTAATATGCGAATAATCTACCTTAGTTAATTGCACATTACCTTTTAAAAACATTTTTGGTTTGGTTTTTGTTCATGAAAAATAAAACGAAAATCACACAATCAACGAAAAGACATATATACGGGAAATTAAACAAATAAAATTTCCCGACTATTATGGCCTTCTCTATCGTTGATTTCTTGACGCCTCAGTGACACGTCCCGTCATGTCGCTCCCACTCGTTATTTGGATTTCTCTCGATTTGCCCGGGTTTTCTCGGTTTACTACGTAATTAGGAATCACCCAAAATTACGAGAAACAAAAACCCACGAATATAAGTTACCCAAAATAACGTCTTCGTCATAGTACATAAATTCCTATATACAAAAGGCATTTTTTCTAGGAATTTAAAGACGACATGATTAGATCAAATCCTACTACAAGATTTTTCTAATCCTACATGACTTCCAGCTCGTGGTTATTACTATTACAGAAATTTCCATTCAAAAATAAAACAAGCCCGGACATGTCCCGGGGTTTATGAATGAAAATTAAATTTCTACCATAATAGCCGGGAAACAAATAACCACCTGTTTAAGCATTTTGACAAAAATAATAATGCCAAAATAAAGTCATGTAATAAATCAAACAAGTATAAGACCGAAACCTTGCTCTGAAACCAATTTTAAGGAAAACTGAACAAGCCCGGGCTAAATCGAAAACCTCACTTTCGTGCAATGCATTCCAGAATCGGAAGCTTTCGACCAAGCTCAGGCTTAAATTAGTCACCCATGAACGGATCTAGGCTTATACTTATTTAATTTATTAATCGGGACACAAAAGATTCAATCTTAAATTAAAGCGGAATGTTTAAAGATACTACCTTTTGAAGCGAAGTCCCTTGCCTAAAGAAAAATCCAATCTTTGTTACGATTCCAATAGAAATGCAATAGATATCTCCGTAGAAACTTCAAATATTGCGTGGGCAATAATCTATCGAAGTCTACTTGCTTAGACCATGAAAACCACAAGAAAAATCACTCGATTAAAATCAATTATTGCTCGAATAAAACTGATTAAACAGCCTGCTCGCTGATTTCTTCCACCGCAAGCAAACCGCCCAGTCCAGCCGCGAAAACCCTGAACAGATTGGCTCTAAAGCTCAACCTTTGGCCAAATCTGGACAAACCATGCTACGGATCACCAAGGAGAGATCAAACACAACAAGGCCTGGATCAAGCACCCCAAAGATATCACCTTGAACCTCTCCAATATTACCAACAGTGGCCGGACTGAACTTGAAGAAAACCCAGCGGAAACTGCTTGAACAACTCGGCGGAACCAGCAAAAAAAACGGGCAAAGGTTTAATCTTCGAGCTAAGACTTAATTTGATGAATGAGAAAACTTGTTCGACTTCGAAAGAAAACTTCAAGAAGAAGAAATTCTCTTTCTAGAACTTTTCTCACTCTAAATTGTGCAAGACTTGTCTTGCAAGATTTTTCTTAGCTTTCTTTGGTCTCAAGTTATTCTATTTATAGGAGCTCAATTGGAGACCTAATAGGCACTCGAGTTAGGCCTTTTAATTTGACTTTCGTTGACCGCTAAGTCTTTCCCGAGTAGTTAATTTATTAAACCCACTTTGTTAATTTAATTTAATCGAACCTTAGAATTAATTAATTCAAATAGAATTAATTTCTTAATTCACTTTGTCGATGAAATATTAATTAAACCTTTTGGATTAATTAATTCACCTTGTTGATTAGTCAAATACATAATTAGTCGTGCCACTATCGGACCAATTATGGAACTACCGCTCGAAAATGACTTTACATCGCGCCATTATATTTTATTCTATCTCCCCACATTAAAGATCTAGCACTCGTCAGTTTATCAATTTACTGACAAATTAATTCACCGACTTCTTGGTTTCTGAGATTAGTACCACTCGTCCTTTTATTATACCGAACATAAAGTTCACCGGCCGGATTTAGTGTAATATACTTTACGAGCTCATCTCGGGAGCAGCATCAACCCGGCGAACCGGTACGTGGATTTCTCCGACTAGCAACGGCACGTAAGAAGCTAAACACTGCATACCCAACCTACCGAGGTATAGGCCTCAATCGACCGCATTCTTTGGCAAATCAAAGCATACAATATCCAACCCTCACGCCCGTCCCAATCTCGGGATTGAGAGACGGAATACTAGGACCGAATTGACTACCCCGATTAGTATAAGTCAATTCTATCCAAACTGGTCGTGCTCAATATGCCCTGGGCATATCCTTGTGATTTAAACTAGTTTAGATAAACTAATTTCCAAACCACACAATAACCTATACCGATAGTATGTTCAGACTATCTCGGTTACGAGCATACTTTTTATATATCAATACTTTAACCAATAACGGTATCTACTGTGTCTGTCCACACCCCGTTATCTAGTTCTATAATATAAAGGAACAAATTTATACCGAAACAAAATGATATGTCAACTGTGGATATTAGTTTTTGATACAAGCCATAGCTTTTCTGTATTCAAAACTAACAGAGCAACCTGAGCCAACAACACAAGAACCTAGAAGATCTGGTAGACCTCATCACCAACCCGAGAGATATGGATTTCTCTTGACTGAAAATCAAGATTTGATCTTGGTGGACTTTGATGAGCCCACGACCTACAGATTGGTTTTAGAAAGTCTAGATTCAGATGAATGGCTATAAGCCATGGAATCTGAAATGCAATCCATAAGGGACAATAAAGTTTGGACTTTGATTGATCCTCCTGTTCAGGTAAAGGTTGTCGATTACAAGTGGATTTTTCAAGTTAAAACCTTGCGGGATCTTCAAGGCACGACTAGTGGCTAAAGGTTTCAGACAGACTCATGGTATAGACTATGATGAAACCTTCTCCCATGTCATGATGCTCAAGTCCATTCGGACTATGCTCGCCATAGCTGCATATTATGACTATGAGATATGGCAAATGGATGTTAAGACGGCTTTCCTGAATGGAAACCTACTCGAGGATGTTTACATAAAACAACCCGAGGGATACATCGATCAAGAGCATCCAAGTCGTGTATGTAAGCTTCAGAGGTCCATCTACAAACTAAAGTAAGCTTCTCGAAGTTGGAATCTTTATTTTGACGAGGCAGTAAAAGGTTACGGCTTCATAAAGAACGAAGATGAGCCTTGTGTTTACAAGAAGGTTAGTGGGAGCAATAGTGTTTTTGTTGTCCTATATGTGGACAACATCCTACTTATAGGAAATGACATTCCCATGTTGAAAGATATTAAACAATGGTTGGGGAGTGTATTTTCTATGAAAGACTTAGGCAGAAGCCGAAACGATACTAGGTATCAAGATCTATAGAGATAGGTCCAAGACGCTTTTAGGACTAAGTCTAGAAGGGTACATAGATAAGATATTGAAGAGGTTGAATATGCCTAACTTTAAGAACGGTATGGTACCGTTCAGACATGGCCTCCTCTTAAAGAAGAACCAATGTCCTTCAACTAAAGAGGAGAGGGATGCGACAAGTAGAGTCACATATGCTTTAACAATAGGATCTATCATGTATGCCATGTTATGTACCCGTCGGGATGTCGCACATGCACTAAGCATGACAAGTAGATACCAACATGATCCAGGTATGGATCATTGGACTACAGTTAAGGCAATCTTGAAGTACTTGCGAAGGACTAAAGGATTAATGCTTGTGTACGGAGGACAAGAATAGCTCGTCGTACAAGGTTACGCCAATACTGCTTTCCAGACTGATCAAGACAATATGAAGTTGTTAGTTTTGAATACAGAAAAGCTATGGCTTGTATCAAAAACTAATATCCACATATGACATATCATTTTGTTTCAGTATAAATCTGTTCCTTTATATCATAGAACTAGATAACGGGGTGTCGACAAACACAGTAGATACCGTTATTGGTTAAAGTATTGATATATAAAAAGTATGCTCGTAACCGAGATAGTCTGAACATACTATCGGTATAGGTTATTGTGTGGTTTGGAAATTGGTTTATCTAGACTAGTTTAAATCACACAGATATGCCCGGGGCATATTGAGCACGACCAGTTTGGATAGAATTGACTTGTACTGATCGGCGTAGTCAATTCGGTCCTAGTATTCCGTCTCTCAATCCCGAGATTGGGACGGGCGTGAGGGTTGGGTGTCGTGTGCTTTGATTTTCCAAAGAGTGAGGTCAATTGAGGCCAATACCTCGGTAAGTTGGGTATGCGGTGTTTAGCTTCTTGCGTGTCGTTGCTAGTCGGAGGAATCCACGTACCGGTTTGCCGGGTTGATGGTGCTCCCGAGATGAGCTCGTAAGGTTATTATACTAAACCTGGCCAGTGAACTTTATGTTCGGTATAATAAAAGGTCGAGTGGTACTAATCTCGGAAACCAAGAAGTCGGTGAATTAATTTGTCAGTAAATTGATAAATCGATGAGCACTAGATCTTTAATGTGGGGAGATAGAAGAAATAATAATGGCGCGATATAAAGTCGTTTTCGAGCGGTAGTTCCATAATTGGTCCGTTAGTGGTACGACCGATTATGCGTTTGACTAATCGACAAGGTAAATTAATTAATCCAAAGGGTTTAATTAATATTTGATCGACGAAGTGAATTTAGAAATTAATTCGATTTTGAATTAATTAATTCTAAGGGTTCGATTAAATTAAATTAACAAAGTGGATTAAATAAATTAATTTAAAAGGGTCGATTGGAGTTGATTAGTCGGGAAGACTTAGCGGTCAACGAAAGTCAAATTTTAAGGCCTAACTCGAGAGCCCATTAGGTCTCCTTAGAAGCTCCTATAAATACAACATTTTGGGCAGCAAGAAAACCCTAAGAAGAAACTTGGCAGCCAAGTTAGGCTAGAAAGAGAAAGTTTGGTCTAGAGAGAAAACGGTGTCTTCATCGTCAAATTTTCTCTCGAAGTCGATCAAGAAAGCTTTCTTCTTTGTCAAGGAACTCAGCCCATGAATTAATAGAGCAGCTTGGTTATAATTTTTGGGAAGGCCGCTGTTTTTTTTTTGCTTTTATCCGCCGCTGCTGGTTGTCTTCTTCGCTGCACACAGCAGCAGTTTTTATTGACCAGAAATTACTAAACAGAGCAGCCAGGTCCCTTCTTCACTCAGCCCAGTTTTATTTTGGAAAACCCGCTGCCCAGATTTTGCTGTGTGATCATCGTGGGTTTTAATTTTTAATTCCAAGCAGCAGGATTTTTTCGCTGCAGTTTTTTCCTTTCGTCCAGGCGGTAGTTCGCGCAAGGCAGCCAGCAGCTCGGTGCCCAGAACCAGCCTGCCGACGTTGATCTCTTCCTCTTCAGGTTGGTGATCCGCCGACAGCGCTGTCCAGATCGGGACTGGGCGGTTGACTTCCGTGCTGTCCGCCTGGCTGGTCGGTGATCAAGGACAGCAAAGGGTTAGAGGGTTTTCCGGGCAGCTTCAATTTGAGAAAGAAAATTCTGGGCAGCTTCAATTTTGTTAAAAAAATTCTGGGCAGTTTATTTTTGAAAAAAAAATTCTGGGCAGCCTCAATTTGAGTTTCTTGAGAAGCAAGTTTCTTCGGTTTTCAGTCGAATTGCCGTGGGTAGCTCCGTAGACGATAGCCCACACTATCTCGGAGCTTGTATTGGAGAATTCTTCGGATTTCTTGTGGAAATCGCAGCAGATTTTATTTGGTTTTCTTTAAACGAGGGACTTCGCTACAAAAGGTATAATCTTTAAGTTCCGCTTTAATTAAAGATTTAATTTTTGTGTCCCGATTAATAAATTAAATAAGTATAAGCCTAGATCCGTTCATGGGTAAACTAATTTGAGCCTAAGCTTGTTCGAAAGCTTCCGATTCTGGAATGCATAGCACGAAAGTGAGGTTTTCGATTTAGCCCGGGCTTGTTCAGTTTTCCTTCAAATTGGTATCAGAGCGTTGGTTTCAGTCTTATACTTGTTTGATTTATTACACGGCTTTATTTTGGCATTATTATTTTTGTCAAAATGTATAAACAGGTGGTTATTGGTTTCCCGGCTATTATGGTAGAAATTTAATTTTCATTCATAAACCCCGGGACATGTCCGGGCTCGTTTTATTTTGAATGGAAATTTCTGTAATAGTAATAACCACGAGCTGGAAGCCGTGTAGGATTAGAAAAATCTTGTAGTAGGATTTGATCTAATCATGTCGTCTTTAAATTCCTAGAAAACGCCTTTGTATATAGGAATTTTTGTACTATGACGAAGACGTTATTTTGGGTAACTTATATTCGCGGGTTTGGTTTATTGTAATTTTGGGTGATTCCTAATTACAGAATAAACCGAGAAAACCCGGGCGAATCGAAAGGAATCCAAATAACGAGTGGGAGCGACACGACGGGAAGTGTCACCGAGGCGTCAAGGAATCAACGATAGAGAAGACCATAATAGTCGGGAAATTTTATTTTATTTAATTTCCCGTATTTATGATTTTTTCGTTGATTGTGTGATTTTCGTTTTATTTTGCATGAACGAAATTCAAACCAAAAGTTTTTCAAAAAGGTAATGTGCAATTAACTAAGGTAGATTATTCGCATATTAAAACTCCAACGGTTTTATGGGTGCGAATATCCATAGTTAAGATATTGCATGTTAAAACGTAAAAATCCTCAAACTTAATTACATTCGCAAGTTTTGGTTTAATCGTAATTTTGGGTGATTCCTAATTACGTGGGGTTTTGGTTTATCGTAATTTTGGGTGATTCCTAATTACGTAGAAAACCGAGAAAACCTGGATTTTGGTTTTTCGTAATTTTTGGGTGATTCCTAATTACGTAGAAAACCAAAATGGAAAACCGAGAAAACTAGGGCGAATTGAAATTATTTTAAAAATCTAAGTGGGAGCGGGTTGGTTAATAGCCCCATGGCCTCCATTACGGGTTCATTGGCGATGTGGTTAAACGGCTTCCCTACGGATGAGTTTTCAATCACAGATATCGCTGGAATGAATTTCTAAAGGGATGACTATAGTGCGTTTAATTGGGAAAAGTTGCAACACCCTCGCTACCGAGGCGCATTAGTACCCTAAGTAACAAACTTAGAAGTCACGTAATGGCATACACTTAGTGTACTGTTTATAGTATCCCTCCTACGAGGTAACGCTATTTACGTGCACGGCTAAAATTATCGACTATTAATTTCATTGATCATAAGATCGTTGGTCAGATAATGAGATTAATGGACTTTGGTCCTTCTCGAACGAATGTGGGTTGGCGTAGACGTTCACCTACGTGACCTGTGTTAATCCCGGTGGGAGAGATGTCGGTAGAAGATTATATTTCTTTTCTGAGGATTTTTCAATATTTTCGAAAAGTATACTGAGACATGTTTTTTCATTATTTTCAGTTGATATGTCGTTCAACCCGCTAGCTGTCATTCTGAACCAAAACAAACTCACCGGTCCTAATTACATTGATTGGAAACGAAACCTGGACATTGTCCTAACCGCCGAGGGTTATAAGTACGTGCTCACTGAGGAGTGTCCCCCTAAACCCAGTGAGGATGCCACACCTGAGCAGCGAGAGCCATATACGAGGTGGCAGAAGGCTGATGAGATGACCAGGTGCTACATCTTGGCTTCTATGTCGAGTGTACTGCAGCACCAGCATCAGCAGATGACCTCAGCCTACGATATGTTGCTCAACCTCAGGGAGATGTTTGGTCATCAGGGTAGGGCGGCTAAGCAGTCAGCTATGAGGAAACTCATGAATGCTAAGATGGCCGAGGGCACTTCAGTGAGAGATCACGTACTGGGCATGATTGGCTACATCAATGAGATTGAGGTATTGGGAGGTGAGATTGATGGGGAAACCCAGGTCGATATCATCCTTCAGAGCTTGCCTCCCAGTTTTGAGCAGTTTCGATTGAATTATAATATGGGGAATCTCTCATATTCACTTTCTGAGCTCATGACTGCATTGGTGTCTGCTAAGGGCCTCTTCACTGAGAAGAAGCAAGCCTTGGCTACTGTTGGTCCTTCAGGTTCCTCTGCTGGGCCCAAAGCCAGGAAGCAAAAGAGGAAGAGAGGCCAGAAAGCAGGAGCCAGTCATGGACCCAAGGCAGGCATTGCCAAGAAGCAGAAGCCGAGAGGAAAATGCTTTAGATGTGGCAAAGCAGGACATTGGAAGAAGGACTGCCCAAAGCCTCGAGGTATGTGTAAATTCTCTCTAGTTACTGAGACGTGTTTAGCGGTGATTCCCACGGATACTTGGTGTGTGGATTCGGGAGCCACTGATCACGTTTGTAATTCTTTGCAGGGGTTCCAAGTGACCCGGCTGCTTAGAGAGGGAGAGTTGTAGGTCTACCTTGGGGATACTACCAGAGTTTCTGTGGCTGCAGTGGGAGTAATTTGTCTTTATTTTTCCAGACTCTATTTTACATTTAAAGGATTGTCTTTATGTACCTAGTTTTCGAAAGAACTTGCTTTCGGTTTCGAAACTTGTTTTGGATGGTTATAAGTGTGTATTTTCTGACGGTTCGGTTTTTTTTTATAAGAAAATGCCAGAAACTTATATGTTCCGGTACATTGGTTGATAATCTGTTTTTAATCAAGACTTACTCCCCAGTTATGCAAAACACAGAAACTAGTAACTCATCACCGAATCATAATAAGAGAAAGGAATCTTCCCCTTTGAATCAGACTTATCTTTGGCACCTGAGACTAGGTCATATCAACCTTAGTAGGATTCAAAGGTTGGTCAAGAGTGGGTCTTTGGACTTACTAGATATTGACAGCTATTCGACCTGTGAGTCCTGCTTGAAGGGTAAAATGACCAAGAGGCCTTTTAAGGCGAAGGGGTATAGGGCCAAGGAGGTTTTAGAGTTGATTCATTCTGACATGTGTGGACCTATGCCAGTTCAGGCTAGAGGTGGTGAATACCTCTCTAGTGAATTTAGGACCTATTTGTCAGAGGAGTGTATTCAGACCCAGTTGTCTGCACCTGGCACACCCCAGCAGAATGGTGTGGCAGAGGGGAGGAACAGGTCTCTTATGGAGATGGTTAGATCGATGATGAGTTACAGTGAGTTGCCTATCTCGTTTTGGGGTTATGCCTTGGATACAGCGTGTTTTATCCTCAACCTAGTGCCATCTAAGTCTGTGCCTACAACCCCAGTAGAGTTGTGGAGTGGGCGCAAGCCTAGTCTGAGGCATCTCAGGATTTGGGGTTGTCCAGCACATGCGCTCGAGGCAGATGCAGGCAAGTTAGAGGCGAGATCTAAGGTTATGCTGTTTGTAGGCTACCCCAAGGAACGAGAGGTGGTTTATTTTACAGTCCTCAGGATCAGAAGGTGGTGGTAAACACCAATGCCAGATTTCTTGAGGAGGACTATATTCTAGATCACAAGTCAAGCAGCAAGGTAGTATTGTAAGGGCTTAGAAGTCAGTCCACTATTCCAGATGCACACGTACAGGAAGACACACCACAAGAGACTGCACACACTATCACAGATGATGCTTTTACACAGGCTGTGCCTCGTCGTAGTGGGAGGGCTGTGAGACAGCCCGAGAGGTACATGGGTTTGGGTGAGTCTTTGGACTTTATCCCTGGTGCTCGTGAACCAGACCCAGTTAACTACAATGAGGTTCTTCAGGATAGAGATGCAAACATCCAGATCTTGGAACATCCGTTTTGACGAGGTTATCCAGTCCTATGGATTCACTCGGTGTCCGGATGAGCAATGTGTTTATAGCAGGCGTGATGGTGATATAGTGGTGTTTCTCGTACTTTACGTAGATGACATTCTTCTTATTGGCAACAGTAAGAAGGTGTTGTCAGACGTAAAGGCATGACTGTCCAGGCAATTCGATATGAAGGATTTGGGAGAGGCTGGACATATCCTTGGGATCAAGATTATTCGAGATTGTAGGAGACGTTCTCTGACTCTCCCTAAGGCATCCTACATAGACACGATTCTGGCCCGTTTTAACATGCAGAACTCCAAGAAGGGTTCACTACCCTTCAGGCATGGAGTGCATTTGTCTAAGGAGCAGTGTCCTAAGACTGCTGAGGAGATAGATGCCATGAAGGCGGTACCCTATGCTTCTGCAGTGGGTAGCCTCATGTATGCTATGTTGTGCACGAGGCCTGATATTTGCTTTGCCGTTAGCATGGTTAGCAGATATCAGAGTAACCCTGGGAAGGCTCACTGGGAGGCAGTAAAATGCATTCTCAAGTACTTGCGCAGGACGAGAGATTATGTCCTAGTTTATAGAGCGCAGGAGCTTGTACCATTGGGTTACACAGATTCGGACTTTCAAGGTGATTTGGACAGGAGTAAGTCTACCTCTGGGTTTGTGTTTTACTCTAGGAGGTGGAGCCATAGTATGGAAGAGTGTCAAGCAGAAATGCGTGGCGGACTCTACCATGGAGGCCGAGTACGTTGCCACTTCAGAGGTACCGAAAGAGGCTGTATGGCTCAGGAACTTCCGGATGGACTTAGATGTGGTTCTTGAGTTGCCTAGGTCTATCACAGTTTATTGTGATAACAATAGTGCTGTTGCTAACTCGAGGGAACCACGAGCCCATAAGGCGAGTAAACACATAGAGCGCAAGTACCACCTGATACGAGAAATCGTAAAGAGGGGAGACGTGACCGTGGCCAAGATAGTATCAGATGACAACCATGCAGATCCTTTCACAAAGCCATTGACCCTAAAGGTCTTTGAGAGACATGTGGAGGGCATGGGAGTCAGATTCTTGAGCGAGCCATGTTAGTGAGCTTAAAGGTGTTCTGGAGATTTCATTGTGACAGCAGTGTAATAGCGGGTTGGACAGTTTTTGTACTTCTTAGCATAGCTTTGAGTATTAGTGGGAGATTGTTAGTTTTGAATACAGAAAAGCTATGGCTTGTATCAAAAACTAATATCCACAGATGACATATCATTTTGTTTCAGTATAAATCTGTTCCTTTATATCATAGAACTAGATAACGGGGTGTCGACAAACACAGTAGATACCGTTATTGGTTAAAGTATTGATATATAAAAAGTATGCTCGTAACCGAGATAGTCTGAACATACTATCGGTATAGGTTATTGTGTGGTTTGGAAATTGGTTTATCTAGACTAGTTTAAATCACACAGATATGCCCGGGGCATATTGAGCACGACCAGTTTGGATAGAATTGACTTGTACTGATCGGCGTAGTCAATTCGGTCCTAGTATTCCGTCTCTCAATCTCGAGATTGGGACGGGCGTGAGGGTTGGGTGTCGTGTGCTTTGATTTGCCAAAGAGTGAGGTCAATTGAGGCCAATACCTCGGTAAGTTGGGTATGCGGTGTTTAGCTTCTTGCGTGCCGTTGCTAGTCGGAGGAATCCACGTACCGGTTCGCCGGGTTGATGGTGCTCCCGAGATGAGCTCGTAAGGTTATTATACTAAACCTGGCCAGTGAACTTTATGTTCGGTATAATAAAAGGTCGAGTGGTACTAATCTCGGAAACCAAGAAGTCGGTGAATTAATTTGTCAGTAAATTGATAAATCGACGAGCACTAGATCTTTAATGTGGGGAGATAGAAGAAATAATAATGGCGCGATATAAAGTCGTTTTCGAGCGGTAGTTCCATAATTGGTCCGTTAGTGGTACGACCGATTATGCGTTTGACTAATCGACAAGGTAAATTAATTAATCCAAAGGGTTTAATTAATATTTGATCGACGAAGTGAATTTAGAAATTAATTCGATTTTGAATTAATTAATTCTAAGGGTTCGATTAAATTAAATTAACAAAGTGGATTAAATAAATTAATTTAAAAGGGTCGATTGGAGTTGATTAGTCGGGAAGACTTAGCGGTCAACGAAAGTCAAATTTTAAGGCCTAACTCGAGAGCCCATTAGGTCTCCTTAGATGCTCCTATAAATACAACATTTTGGGCAGCAAGAAAACCCTAAGAAGAAACTTGGCAGCCAAGTTAGGCTAGAAAGAGAAAGTTTGGTCTAGAGAGAAAACAGTGTCTTCATCGTCAAATTTTCTCTCGAAGTCGATCAAGAAAGCTTTCTTCTTTGTCAAGGAACTCAGCCCATGAATTAATAGAGCAGCTTGGTTATAATTTTTGGGAAGGCCGCTGTTTTTTTTTTGCTTTTATCCGCCGCTGCTGGTTGTCTTCTTCGCTGCACACAGCAGCAGTTTTTATTGACCAGAAATTACTAAACATAGCAGCCAGGTCCCTTCTTCACTCAGCCCAGTTTTATTTTGGAAAACCCGCTGCCTAGATTTTGCTGTGTGATCATCGTGGGTTTTAATTTTTAATTCCAAGCAGCAGGATTTTTTCGCTGCAGTTTTTTCCTTTCGTCCAGGCGGTAGTTCGCGCAAGGCAGCCAGCAGCTCGGTGCCCAGAACCAGCCTGCCGACGTTGATCTCTTCCTCTTCAGGTTGGTGATCCGCCGGCAGCGCTGTCCAGATCGGGACTGGGCGGTTGACTTCCGTGCTGTCCGCCTGGCTGGTCGGTGATCAAGGACAGCAAAGGGTTAGAGGGTTTTCCGGGCAGCTTCAATTTGAGAAAGAAAATTCTGGGCAGCTTCAATTTTGTTAAAAAAATTCTGGGCAGTTTATTTTTGAAAAAAAAATTCTGGGCAGCCTCAATTTGAGTTTCTTGAGAAGCAAGTTTCTTGGGTTTTCAGTCGAATTGCCGTGGGTAGCTCCGTAGACGATAGCCCACACTATCTCGGAGCTTGTATTGGAGAATTCTTCGGATTTCTTGTGGAAATCGCAGCAGATTTTATTTGGTTTTCTTTAAACGAGGGACTTCGCTACAAAAGGTATAATCTTTAAGTTCCGCTTTAATTAAAGATTTAATTTTTGTGTCCCGATTAATAAATTAAATAAGTATAAGCCTAGATCCGTTCATGGGTAAACTAATTTGAGCCTGAGCTTGGTCGAAAGCTTCCGATTCTGGAATACATAGCACGAAAGTGAGGTTTTCGATTTAGCCCGGGCTTGTTCAGTTTTCCTTCAGAAGTCACAATCAGGCTACGTTTTTAGCCTGAATGGCGTTGTGGTGAGTTGGAAAAGCTCAAAGCAAGATACCACAGCTGACTCTACAACCAAATCTGAGTATATTGTTGCATCAGATGCTGCAAAGAAAGTTGTTTGGTTGAGGAAGTTTGTGTCAGACATCGGAGTGATACTGAGTATCCAAGATCCGATAGACTTTTTTGTGATAATAATAGGGCATCGCACAATCAAAGGAGCCCCGGTCACACCAAAAGACCAAACACATACTTAGACGTTATCACCTCATTCGAGAGATCATCAATCGAGGATATGTTAAAGTATGTAAAAAAAAGGTCAGACAACAATATACCAGATCCTCTTACAAAAGCTCTACCACAGTCAATGTTTGAGAGACATGTAATAGAGCATGGTCATGAGTGATTCTTTTGAGTAGTACTCGTACGAGGATCCTTAGACCAGAAATCACTGCATAGTCTTAGGTGAATTATAGTGTGCTTTGACATACGCCTAATGGGACCGTAACAGGTTGCCAAGTACGGGTATGATTGGGTACACTATGAGTCACGCTATGATATGTAGGTGAAGTGATGTGATTACAAATCTCTCTTAAGTGAGAGATGATATCTTGGCCACTTGATAGTGAACTGAGAAGTGCATGGCCATGCCCGAGAAATGATAATTGTTATTATTTGCTCGAGTAGAATCAGTGTAACTGAGAAATCAAGTAAACGTTTAGCTAAATAAGGATGGTTCCATGCCTTATGCTAAATGGGATATCAATATAGAGGACCGTACGTAGTATGCTCGAAAGGTTGTGTTGAAATCACCATTCGACCCTCTGTTATGAATTGGGTAGTCATTATGTCTTGCTAGAGACCACTAATGACTTATGGATTAATTAATTAGATTTAATTATGTATTGCCAATTTGGAATGGGCCTACAGGAGGGCACATAAGAGGGCTCAATGATACAGAGTTGCCTGCACTAAGTATAATTGTTATACTTAGACAAATAGTATTTAATTAAATAGTTCAATTAGATATTATTAAGAAGTTCCATGGTATTAATTAATAGTTAATTAAGTACCCAGGAACAATTGAGATAGGCTGATAAATCAAGGGACCTAATTGCAATTGAGGTTTTTGATCCATCAACCTGTTCCATGGGTCAATGGGTTGATCCATGGTTTTGGTAAAACCCAAGTCAGTAGAAAGTAATATTAAATTTAATATTACTTTTACATTTTATATATTTTATATTTAATAAAATATCTTAACTGACTTACAGTATCTGACTCTCTATATATCTAGGATATGAGTGTCAGATACGTGAGAGGTTTTTTAGAAAAACAAAAAGAAAATAGTTTTACCAAAACGATTGTCAACATTTTTCTCTCGCAAAAAATGCTAGCACCTCTCTGTGAGAATCCCGGTGCTTGAGTGTAAGGAGCTTCTTCAGGGAAGAAATTTTTGGTGATAATCTGCGTAACCGGAGTAGAAGTTTTGGACCAACATCAAACAAGGATCCAGGTGCGGCAACCGATTACACTACAAGTGTTGGTGTATGTTCCCTAATGAGGGCTATTTATGTAAATAAACTTTGAGGGTTATTTATGTAAATAAGACATATGTCGTTTGATTGATTATTTATCTGATGAGTTAATTTCATGAATGTAATATTCTTGTGCATATTTAATTTCATGAAAACAATCTGCCAAAAGAAACACTCCATGGACTGATATATCATGAGTGATTCTTTTCGAGTATACTCGTACGAGGATCCTTAGACCAGAAATCACTGCATGGTCTTAGGTGAATTGTGGTGTTCTTTGACATACGCCTAACAGGACTGTAACAGGTTGCCAAGTACGGGTATGATTGGGTACACTATGATTCACGTTAAGATATGTAGGTGAAGTGATGGACTACAAATCTCTCTTAAGTGAGAGATGATATCCGGGCCACTTGATAGTGAACTGAGAAGTGCATGGCCATGCCCGAGAATCGATAATTGTTATCATTTGCTCGAATAGAATCAGTGTCACTGAGAGATCAAGTAAACATTTAGCTTAACAAGGATGATGGTTCCATGCCTTATGCTAAACGGGATATCGATGTAGACGACCGTACATAGTATGCTTAGAAAGGTTACGTTGAATCATCATTCGACCATCCATTCTAAATTGAGTAGTCATCATGTCTTGCTAGAGGCCACTGATGATTTATGGATTAATCTATGAGATTAATTTATCCATTGTCAATTTGGAATGGACCTACAGGATTGCACGTAAGTGAGTTCGAAGATTCTTGACGGTACTAGGTATAATTGTTATACTTAGAAGAATAATATTAAATTAAATAGTTTAATTAAATATTATTAAGAAGTTTTGGGGTATTAATTAATAGTTAATTAATTAATCAGGAAGAATTGAGATAGACTGACAAATCAAGGGACCTAGTTGCAATTGAGGTTCTAGACCCATCAGTCTGATCCATGGGTAAATGGTTTGATCCATGGGTCAAGTAATCAGATTTCTTTTATAAAAGAGAATCTGTGAGAGAAAAATGGGGAGATAGATTTTAAAACGGGAAATAGTTTTCTGAAAACTTTTCTTCTTTTCTCTCTCGTAAAATTCTCTCTCTTCCAAAACAAAATTTCTTTACAGGAATTTTATACTAGCACCGAAGAGCTCCAGTGCCTGATTGTGGAGGACACATCCGGGAAGTGCCAGAGAAAGATGAAACGCCATCTTCCCAAAAGGATCTAGGTGCGAGCGCAACCAATTACGCTTCGAGGGTAAGACCCCGGTTCCTAGAGTTTAGGATTATCCGCCATGTTAATTTAGAATTAATATGCCTAAACACGATCCAATAGTGGTATCAGAGCGAGGTTGTTTAGTTTTAATTAAAATTGGGTTTTAATTAAAAGGAATAGTCAAGAATCGGCAATGATGGAGGCGTTAATATTTTTTTCGGGTGCTATCGAGGGTTTTGTTTTGGTTTTGGAAACCATTCTCAAAAGAGGAAAACTAAAGGGTTTCAGGTTTTGAGAGAAACAGGAAGTATTTCATTTTTCTGGGTTACTTCAAGGTTTTTTGGCCAGAATTTGAAAAAAGAAATTTTTTTGTTCTTTTTCTTTGGGTTTTCCGCGGAGATGCTTTTCGGAGCAAGGGAAAGATTATGGTTTTGGGTTTTGAAATCTGGGATTCTCGTTTAAAGAATTTTTTTTGTGGGCTGTTTGGTTTTCTCACTGAAAAACATTTTTCCGATGAAATGGTTTCTCGGATAAACGTTGCCGGGGTTTTGAAAAATTGCTGGGCTAATTGTTGTCGGATTGATTTTCAATCGGAAAAATGAAGTCCTGAAATGGTTCCGAGGATTTTCATTGGTTTCAAAAATGGGTTTTAGTCATTTTTCACTGGAGTTGGTTTACTACCGGAAAAACAGGACGCCGGCATGGTTTTGTTTTCCGTCGAGGTTTCAATGGTCAAGGAAGCGGATCTTCAATGGAAAAGGATTCACCTTCGACCGGAGAAGATGAACGGCGAGTGTCTCCGTTCATCAATGATGCCGGACAGCTGATCGGAAAAACAAAGATGTCACCGGGGAAGAAGACCGGAGGCTGACAGCGGGCGGTTGAAGCCCTAGGGGCTCAAATTACCAAAATGCCCCCGCCGCAGCCTCAAACCCTAAAAATGCCATCAGGTTTTAAAATTGTTTTAATTGCAAAATAGCCCAGAAGTTCTATTTGCTTAAAACCCTAAGCCTGGGAATTTTTTTGATAAATTAGAGAACTGCCCCAAAAGTTTCAGAAAATTAATTTTCTAAGTTTTCTGAATTTTATTATTATTTTATTTAATAAGATATTATTTAAATAATCTTATTAGATAAAGATATGATTGGATTTAATTTAGAATTTTATCCTATATGTTTAGAATTTAAATTTGAATAATTATCTTAACTAGATTAGGATAATTAAAATTATTTAAATTTAAAATTTGAAATAATTATCTTATTAGATTAGGATAATTAATATAATTTAAAATTGAATAATTATCTTAATTAGATTAGGATAATTAATATTATTTAAATTTTAAATTTGGAAGATTATCTTAATTAGATAATTAGATAAGATTAAGATAATTATAAAAGATAAATAAATAAATAATTAATTAGATTAATTAATTTGTTTAATTTTGAATTATTTATTTATTTATTTTATGATTTTTTTATATATATATTTAAATTGTTTAAATTTTATATGTGAAACATCATAATTATGACAAGCATGTTCATGCATCATTTTGGCTAAATGAAAAAATGAACAAAATGGATTGATTAAAATTGATCATGACACGATCAATTTTAATTTTGTAATAGTTACACAATCTTTATATTTAATCGGTTTAAATTAAAACGGGCTTGTATGAGCATATGCATTTATGTGTTTTAAAGCATGAATTGGGCTTATTAAAGTTTTAAAAGTTGGGGCCTGCGAGCCATTTGAATTTGGGCCTGCGTGCCTATTAAAATGATTATGTAATAGTTAGGCCCAAGAGAAGTTTCCAAGAGGAGTCCATAGTGGAGCCCAGGAACGGGAGCCCAACACGGAAGGCCCGAACATGAAGTTTTATTCTTTTAAAAGGCCCTGTAATAAACTAGAGCCCAATTCATTGCTTTTATTCATTTTATTTATTTGATATGCAAATGAATGTTAAAACAAAAATGCATGTTAAGCCGATCAAACTAAAATCCCAAAAACCCGAGTTGATTTTGCTTCCATACTTGGGGGCTCGCCAGAGCGTCGAAAGTCTGTGGACTTGGAGAGCCCAAGGGCCTCAGGTTTTCTTCGTGCGGCGAGTTGTCACATAATAGGTGCTCAACTTTATCACTACCATTAATGAGTGAAAAAACTGTTTGGGTATTAGATGCTCAACTTTATCACTACCACTTGTTATGGAAAAACTGTGCGGGTATCGATTGATGTGATGCCTTGAGGGATGGTTTGACTTGGGAAAATTAATCCTAGCTTGACCCGATAAGCTGACTTGGGATTAATTTTGCAAAGATAGGATGGTTTCAAACATTTGGAATGTTCATTCTATCACCGAAAAATTGTATGGTATGCAATTGGAAAGCGTTAAATTACATGGAATGTGATTTGAATGTTGCCTACCAAAAGAGCCCGATCCCTACGAAACTTGCCAAAGCAAGACTGGGATTAACTCTTTGTGGATTTTTGGCCCACAATCTAGCACCATCACAAAATTGTTAGGGATTTCAATTTTGGCTATTGTGGAAATATTTAAAAAACTCATTGTAATATTTTGCATTCATTCCTTGTAGAAATGGCATCATCTAGCACAAATGTTATCTCAAACTTTACTCTAAGAAGTATATTGGATAAAGTCAAATTGGTTGGACCAAACTTCTTAGATTGGGAAAGAAACTTGAGAATAGTTCTCAAGCAAGAAAGGAAGCTACATATCTTAGAGGCCGCTTTACCTGAACCACCATAAAATGCTTTGGCGACTGTTCAACGAGCCTGAGATAAGCTGAAAAGTGACTCTGATGATGTGACTTACTTGATGCTCGCGTCGATGACGGGCGAGCTTCAAAAGCAGTTCATGAATTTGAAAGCCTTCTGGATTTGCGAGTCACTGACGGAGTTGTTCCGTGAACAAGCCCGTAACGAAAGGTTCGTTACGATAAAAGCTTTGATTTCGTGCAAAATGGCGAAGGGTTCGTCAGTCAGCATGCATTTGATCAAGATGAAAGGGTACATTGATACCCTAGAGCGATTGAATGCACCTCTTCCTAGGGAATTGGCCATTGATATTATCTTGGCATCATTGTCTGATGAATACAATGTTTTTGTGGTGAACTACAATATGCACAACATGGATAAGAGCATTCCCGAGCTCCATGGCATGTTGAAGAACACTGAGCAGACCCTTCGGAAGGCAACACCAGTGTTGGTAGTAGAGAAAGGTAAAGGGAAGAGGAAGTTTAAAGGCAAGACCAAAGTTGGGCAGAACAAGAAAGCTCGCAATAAGACTACTTCCCAACCACAAACTCTTCCAGCTAAGACAAGATCCAAAAAGGATGATACATGTCTCTTCTGCAAACAGAAGGGTCATTGGAAGAGAGACTACAAAAAGTTTCTCGAAAGAAATCATTCAGCTTCAGGTATCTTTGTTATAGAAATTAATCTTTCTATGTCCACCTCATGGGTATTAGATACTGGTTGTGGGGCTCACATTTGTACTAATGTGCAGGGACTCAGAAATAGAAGGGTGACAAAGAAAGGTGAAGTAGATTTCCGAGTGGGCAACAGGGCAAGAGTTGCTGCTGTTGAAGTTGGAGATTATACATTGTCTTTACCTTCTGGTTTAAATATCCAACTTGAAAATTGTTATTATGTACCTGTTTTGAGCAGAAATATTATTTCAAGTTCTGGTTTAGATAATAAAGGTTTTTGATTTATTATTGAGAATAATTCGTTATCTTTATATCGAAATGATATTTTATACGGAGTTGCAAATATGTGTAACGGTCTATATGTCTTGGATTTGACCCAAGAAAAACAAGTCTATAACATAGAAAAGAAAGCTAAATCAACTAAAAATGATTTAAGTCCAACATACCTTTGGCATTGTTGATTAGGCCATGCAAATGGAAAGCGAGTTCAAAAACATCACAAGGATGGAGTGCTTGGGTCGTTTGATTTTGAATCATATAATACCTGTGAACCCTGCTTGCAAGGCAAAATGATAAAGAGTCCTTTCAACAAGAAATGGGAAAGGACAAGTGAGCTATTGGCTCTAATACATACGGATGTATGTGGATAAATGAGCACACAAGCCAGAGGTCGATTTGAATACTTCGTGACTTTTACTGATGACTATAGTAGATATGGTTATGTCTACTTAATGAGGTATAAAAGTGAAACTTTTGAAAGGTTCAAAGAGTTTAAAAATGAAATAGAAAATCAGTTGGATAGAAGGATTAAGGTTATTTGCTCTGATCGAGGAGGTGAATACCTAAGTGATGAGTTCGATGGCTATCTAAAACAGTGTGGAATTGTTTCACAATTGACTTCACCGGGAACACCTCAATGGAATGGTGTATCTGAAAGGAGGAATCATACCCTATTAGATATGGTTCGATCAATGATGGGCCAAGCAACTCTCTCTACATCCTTTTGGGGTTATGCTCTCCTTTCTGCTGCCTATTTATTAAACCGTATTCCATCTAAGGCTGTAGATAAGACTCCATATGAGATATGGATGGGTCGAAAGCCCTATATGCCCTATCTACGAGTTTGGGGTTGTCAAGCTCATGTAAAATGTTTACAAAGTAATAAGTTTGAACCTAAAACTGACAAATACCTATTTGTGGGATATCCTAAGGAAACCAAAGGATATCAATTCTACAACCCAACTGAGAACAAAGTGTTCGTTGCTTTAGGAGCTACTTTCTTAGAGAAAGAATTTCTGTACAAGAAAGACAGTGGGAGTAGAATAGAATTTGGAGAAGTTCCAGAAGCACAAGAGAATGTAGAACGATCTACAGAACCTCAGATGGAACTTGACATGGAAACTCATGAAGATGAGCAACCTGAGTCAACAACACAAGAACCTAGAAGGTCTAGTAGATTTCGTCATGAACCCGAGAGATACAGATTTCTTGTGACTGACGATCAAGATTTGATCTTGGTGGACTCTGATGATCCTATGACCTACAGACAGGTTTTAGAAAGTCCAGATTCAGATAAATGGTTATAAGCTATGGAATTTGAAATGCAATCTATGAGGGACAATAAAGTGTGGACTTTGATTGACCCTCCTGTTTAGGCAAAGGTTGTCGATTGCAAGTGGATTTTCAAGTTAAAACCTGGCAGGATCTTCAAGGCACGACTAGTGGCTAAAGGTTTCAGACAGACTCATGATATAGACTATAATGAAACCTTCTCCCCTGTCATGATGCTCAAGTCTATTCGGACTATGCTTGCCATAGCAACATATTTTGACTATGAAGTGTGGCAGATGGATGTTAAAATGGCTTTCTTGAATGGAAACCTACTCGAGGATGTTTATATGAAACAACCCGAGGGATACATCGATCAAAAGCATCCTAATCGAGTATGTAAGCTTCAGAGGTCCATCTATGGACTAAAGCAAGCATCTCGAAGTTGGAATCTTCATTTTGATGAGGAAGTAAAAGGTTACGGATTCATCAAGAACGAAGATGAGCCTTGTGTTTACAAGAAGGTTAGTGGGAGCAAGATAGTTTTCCTTGTCCTATATGTGGACGATATCCTACTCATAGGAAATGACATTTCCAAGATGAAAGACATCAAACAATGGTTGGGGAGTGTATTTTCTATGAAAGACTTAGGGGAAGCCGAGACGATACTAGGTATCAAGATCTATAGAGATAGGTCTAAAAGGCTTCTGGGACTTAGTCAAGAAGGGTACATAGACAAGATATTGAAAAGATTCAATATGTATAACTCAAAAAATGGTAAGGTACCATTTAAACATGGCCTTTTCTTGAAGAAGAACCAGGGTCCTTCAACAAGAGAGGAGAGGGATACAATGAGTAGAGTCCCATATACTTCAGCAATAGGATCTATCATGTATGCCATGTTATGTACCCGTCTGAATGTTGCACATGCACTTAGCATGACTAGCAGATACCAATAAGATCCAGGAATGGATTATTGGACTGCAGTCAAAGCAATCCTAAAGTACTTACGAAGAACTAAAGGATTAATGCTAGTGTATGGAGGACAAGAACAGCTCATTGTACAAGGTTACACTGATGTTGCTTTCAAAACAGATCAAGATAACATGAAGTCACAATCAGGCTACGTGTTTAGTCTAAATGGCGGTACGATAAGTTCGAAAAGCTAGAAGCAAGATACCACAGCCGACTCTATAACAGAATCTGAGTACATTGCTGCATCAGATGTTGCAAAGGAAGCTGTTTGGTTGAGGAAGTTCGTGTCAGACATCGGAGTGATACCGAGTATCCAAGATCCAGTAAAAATTTTTTGTGACAATAACGGGGCCATCGCACAAGCTAAGGAGCCTCGGTCACACCAAAAGACCAAACATATACTCAGAAGATATCACCTCATTCGAGAGATTGTCGATCGAGGAGATGTTAAAGTATGCAAAATAGGGTCAGACGACAATGTAGCATATCCTCTCACAAAAGCTCTACCGCAGTCAAAGTTTGATAGACATGTAATAGAGCTTGGTCTTAAACAGTTTAGGACATAGCCCTTCAACGGGCAAGTGGGAGATTGTTGGTGTATGTGCCCTAATGAAGGCTATTTATGTAAATAAACTTTGAGGGTTATTTATGTAAATAAGACATATGTCGTTTGATTGATTATTTATCTGATGAGTTAATTTCATGAATGTAATATTCTTGTGCATATTTAATTTCTTGAAAACAATCCGCCAAAATAAACACTCCATGGACTGATAGATCATGAGTGATTCTTTTCGAGTATACTCGTACGAGGATCCTTAGACCCAAAATCACTGCATGATCTTAGGTGAATTGTGGTGTTCTTTGACATACGCCTAACGGGACTGTAACAGGTTGCCAAGTACGGGTATGATTGGGTACACTATGAGTCACGTTAAGATATGTAGGTGAAGTGATGGGACTACAAATCTCTCTTAAGTGAGAGATGATATCCGGGCCACTTGATAGTGAACTGAGAAGTGCATGGCCATGCCCGAGAATTGATAATTATTATCATTTGCTCGAATAGAATCAGTGTCACTGAGAGATCAAGTAAACGTTTAGCTTAACAAGGATGATGGTTCCATGCCTTATGCTAAACGGGATATCGATGTAGAGGACCGTACATAGTATGCTTAGAAAGGTTGCGTTGAATCATCATTCGACCATCCTTTCTAAATTGAGTAGTCATCATTGTTGGTGTATATGCCCTAATGAGGGCTATTTATGTAAATAAACTTTGAGGGTTATTTATGTAAATAAGACATTTGTCGTTTGATTGATTATTTATCTGATGAGTTAATTTCATGAAATTATATTCTTGTGCATATTGAATTTCATGAAATCGATCCGCCAAGAGAAACACTCCATGGACTGCTAGATCATGAGTGATTCTTTTGAGTAGTACTCGTATGAGGATCCTTAGACCAGAAATCACTGCATAGTCTTAGGTGAATTAGAGTGTGCTTTGACATATGCCTAACGGGACCGTAACAGGTTGCTAAGTACGGGTATGATTGGGTACACTATGAGTCACGCTAAGGTATGTAGGTGAAGTGATGGGACTACAAGTCTCTCTTAAATGAGAGATGATATCTTGGCCGCTTGATAGTGAACTGAGAAGTGCATGGCCGTGCCCAAGAAATGATAAGGGTTATCATTTGCTTGATTAAGTTCAGTGTCACTAAGAGATCAAGTAAAACGTTTAGCTATATAAGGATGATTGGTTCCATGCCTTATGCTAAACTGGATATCAGTGTAGAGGACATTACGTAGTATACTCGGAAGGTTGTGTTGAATCACCATTCGACCCTCCGTTCTGAATTGTGTAGTCATTATGTCTTGCTAGAGACCACTAATGATTTATGGATTAATTAATGAGATTAATTTATTCATTGTCAATTTGGAATGGGCCTACAGGATCGCACATAAGTGAGTTCGATGAGTCAGAATTAATTAAATTGCCTGTTCTAAGTATAAGAGTTATACTTAAATAGATAATATTTAATTAAATGGTTTACTTAAATATTATTGAAGAGTTTTATGGTATTAATTAAAAGTTAATTAAAGGGAAGAATTGAGTTGAGCTGATAAATCAAGGGACCTAATTGTGAATTAAGGTTCTTGACCCATCAGCCTGATCCATGGATCAATGGGTTGATCCATGGTGTTGGTTAAACCCAACTCAGTAAATAATTAATAATTATTTACTTACAGATACTTCTCAAATAAACATCAGAGAAGTATCTGGACAGTTGAGAGATTTTTTAACAAAATCAGTTTTTTTAAAAAACCAACACGTTTTAAAGATTTTAAAAACAAGACTCTCTCAGTTACTTTTGCAGAGGTGAAAAGAAAAAGAAAAACAGACTCTTCAAAACGATTCTTCCCAGAGAAAATTGTTTTCTCTTGACAAGCAAAGTTTGGGGCTAGCACCAGTTCTGAGAGAACTCCAGTGCAAGAACGTAGAGACAATTCACGTGAATTGTTGGTGAACGCCATCTTCTCAGAGAAGCCAGGCGTCTGCACAACCGATTACGCTTCGAGGGTAAGACCCGAATCCTCTTAGAATTTAGGCTATTCCGTAGCATAATTTAGGAAATTATGCATGCCTAGTTCCTACAGTGGTATCAAAGCCAAGGTTTAAGTGTTTTGATTAAAATTGTTTTAATTAAAACCAAAGTTGGAAATCGGGTCTAAGGAAATTTTTTATTGAAAAATTGGTTTTAATAAAAAAAATTCAAAAAGGCTTCCGTCGGTTTCTGGAGATGGACTCGCCGGAATTGTTCCGGCCGGCCGGAAGCTCGCCGGAAAAACGTATACTGCTCAAAAATTGAATTTTGGCCTGAATTTTCTGTGTGTTCTGTTTTTCCTTCATGGGAAACTATTTCGGACTTGTTTTGTTTCAAAAACATTTGTTGAATGGTTGTTTTTTGAAGAAGTTTTCTGGGTTTACAAAACCCGCTTCGCCGGGAAAATTTATTTTTTTCGTTTGGGGTTTTTTGAAAGCCGCTTGTTGGTTTGGTTTAAATTGTTTGCTGGATTGATGTTGTTTTCGCGTTGGCTGCTTCGTCGAGACCGGGGAAATGTCCCTCGCAATGTGGGGAACGACGGAAATCGTTTTCGTCGGGTTCTTCGCGCCGATGGAGTTTTCGAAGGCCGGTCGAGAGTTTCGTTTTTTCTTTCGTCGTTCGATGAGTTGCCAAGGTCGACTTCGATTCGATCGGGGTCAGACCGGGGCGAAGAGGCGACGTCCGGCTCTGCTCG
The DNA here is from genome assembly GCA_030378225.1 of Knoxia roxburghii. Taxonomy (NCBI): domain Eukaryota; kingdom Viridiplantae; phylum Streptophyta; class Magnoliopsida; order Gentianales; family Rubiaceae; genus Knoxia; species Knoxia roxburghii. Next base: position 32,128,944 of record CM059415.1, on the reverse strand, counting down.
CAGCGCCGGAATAGGCGAAGAGTTCGCCGGAAAGGAAGACGGACGTGGGCTGCACAAGTCGGAGAAGAAAGGAAGGAGGCGGCCGTAAGGGGGTGACGCCCTAATTGGGCTGAAAAGACAGATTTGCCCCCGCCGCACTCCATAATCTCAAAAATGCCAGCGTTTAAAAAAAATTGTTTTAAAATTTGCAAAACAGCCCCAGCAGTTTTGTTTCCCTTAAACCCTAAGCCCAGAATTTTGGTTATTTACGAAATGACCCCAAGAGTTTCAGAAAATTAAAATTTTAAAAATTTTCTGAATTTTATTTAATAAGATTTTAATTAAATAATCTTATTAGATAAAGATAGGATTAATTTAGAATTTTATCCTATAAGTTTAAATTTTGAAATAAATTATCTTAATTAGATTAGGATAATTAGAAAAGATAAATAAATAAATAATTAATTAGATTAATTAATTGTTATTTATTTATTTTAGTTTACTTATGATGCTTAAATTTAAATTGTTTAAATTTTATGTGAAGCATCATAATTATGCTAGCATGTTCATGCATCATTCGATTAAAATGAATGAACATGGGATTGATTAAAATTGATCATGACACGATCAATTTTAATAGTGTAAGAGTTACACAATCCCTAATTAAATGATTCGGCCTAATAAAATTGGCTTGTATGAAGCATATGCAATTGTGTGTTTTTCTATGCATGAATTGGGCTTAAAATTTATTATTTAAATTTTGGGCCTGCGAGCCATTTTAAAATTGGGCCTGCGTGCCTATTAAATAATTATGTAATAGTTAGGCCCAAAAGGAGGTTCCAAAGGAGTCCATGGTGGAGCCCAGGAACGGAAGCCCAAAATGGAGGCCCAAAAGAAGTTTTTTTTTAAAAAAAAGGCCCTGTAATAGATTAGAGCCTAATTCATCGCATTTCCGCAATTTTATGTTTTGTGAATGAATGAAAACGACAATGCATGTTAAGTCGATCAAACTTAAATCCCAAAAACCCAAGATTTTGCTTCTATACTTGAGGGCCCGCTTGAGCGTTGAACATCTGGTGGACTTGGAGAGCCCAAGGGCCTCAGGTTTTCTTCGTGCGGCGGGTTATTGCATAATAGTGCCCAACTTTATCACTACCATTAATGAGTGGAAAAACTGTTTGGGTATTAGATGCCCGACTTTATCACTACCACTTGTTATGGAAAAACTGTGTGGGTGTCTATTGATGTGATGCCTTGAGGGATGGTTTAACTTGGGAAAATTAATCCTAGCTTGACCCGATAAGTTGACTAGGGATTAATTTTGCAAAGATAGGATGGTGTCAAACATTTGGAATGTTCATCCTATCACCGAAAAGTTGCATAGTGATGCAATTGGAAATCGTTAAATTACATAGGGATGTGATTTGAACGTTGCCTACCAAAAGAGCCCAATCCCTACGATACTTGCCAAAGCAAGACTGGGGTTGATTCTTTGTGGATTTTCGGCCCACAATCTAGCACCAACACAAAATTGTTTGGGATTTCAATTTTGGCTATTGTGGAAAATATTTTAAAACTCATTCTAATATTTTGCATTTTCTTTTGTAGAAATGGCATCTACTAGCACTAATACATCTAATCTCACTCTAAGCAGCATTTTGGACAAAGAAAAGCTTGTTGGTCCAAACTTCTTAGATTGGGAAAGAAACTTGAGAATCATTCTCAAACAAGAAAGGAAGCTAAATATCTTAGACGCTGCTTTACCTGAACCACCAGTAAATGCTACGGCTGCGGTTCAACGAGCATGGGAAGAGCTGAAAAGCGATTCCGATGACATGACATGTCTGATGCTCGCGACTATGTCAGGCGAGCTTCAGAAACAATTTATGAATTCTGAAGCGTTCCAAATTTATGTGTCACTAACGGAAATGTTCCGTGAACAAGCCCGTAATGAAAGGTTCGTTACGATAAAAGCATTGATCTCGTGCAAGATGGCGAAGGGTTCGTCAGTAAGCACGCATTTGATCAAGATGAAGGGGTATATTGATACCCTAGAGAGATTAAATGCACCTCTTTCTAGAGAGTTAGCCATTGACATCATCTTGGCTTCACTGCCTGATGATTACAATGACTTTGTGGTGAACTACAACATGCATAACATGGAGAGGACGATTCCTGAGCTCCATGGAATGCTTAAAAATACTGAGCAAACCCTTCGGAAGGCAACGCCAGTACTTGTTGTGGAAAAAGGTAAGGGCAACAAGAGAAAGTTTAAAGGCAAGGCAAAAGTTGCTGAAAATAAGAAGCCTCGCAGTAAGACTGCTCCTAAGGCTCAGCCTCAAACTCCTCATGCTAAGAAAAATGCTCAGAAGGACGCAGTATGTTTCCATTACAATCAGAAGGGGCATTGGAGAAGAAACTGCAAGCTGTTTCTTGAAGAGAAGAAACAGAATCCTTCGGCTTCAGGTATCTTTGTTATTGAAATTAATCTTTCTATGTCCACCTCATGGGTATTAGATACCGGATGTGGGGCTCACATTTGTACTGATGTGCAGGGACTGAGCAATAGAAGGATGACAAAGAAAGGCGAAGTAGATCTCCGAGTAGGCAACGGGGCAAGAGTTACAGCCGTTAAAGTTGGAGATTACATTTTGTCTTTGCCTTCCGGTTTAAACATTGTTTTAGAGAATTGTTATTATGTACCTACTATGAGTAGGAATATTATTTCAATTTCTTGCTTGGATATTAAAGGATTTCGTTTTATTATTGGTAATAAATCGTTGTCTTTATATCAAAAAGATGTTTTATATGGAATTGCAAATTTGTGCAATGGCCTATATATCTTGGATTTGACCCAAGAGAAACTGGTATATAACATTGAAAAGAAAGCCAAATTAATTCAATCTGATTTAAGTCCAACATATCTGTGGCACTGTCGTCTAGGCCATGCAAATGAGAAGCGAGTTCAAAGACTTCATAAGGATGGAGTGCTTGGTTCATTTGATTTCGAATCATATGACACATGTGAACCCTGTTTGCAAGGCAAAATGACGAAGAGTCCTTTCAGCAAGAAAGGCCAGAGGACTAGTGAGCTATTGGCACTAATACATACAGATGTATGTGGACCGATGAGCACACAAGCCAGAGGTGGATTTGAATACTTCGTGACTTTTACCGATGACTATAGTAGATATGGTTATGTCTACGTAATGAGGTATAAAAGTGAAACTTTTGAAAAGTTCAAAGAGTTTAAAAATGAAGTAGAAAATCAGTTAAATAGAAGGATTAAGGCTATTCGCTCCGATCGGGGAGGTGAATACCTTAATGATGAGTTCGATGGCTATCTAAAACAGTGTGGAATTGTTTCACAGCTGACTCCACCAGGAACACCTCAATGGAATGGTGTATCCGAGAGGAGGAATCAGACCTTATTAGATATGGTTCGATCTATGATGGGCCAAGCAACTCTCCCTATGTCCTTTTGGGGTTATGCCCTCCTTTCAGCTGCCTACTTACTAAATCGTATTCCATCTAAGGCAGTAGATAAGACTCCATATGAGATGTGGACAGGTCAAAAACCCTATATGTCATATCTACGAGTTTGGGGTTGTCAAGCTCATGTAAAGCGTTTACAAAGTAGTAAGCTTGAACCTAAAACTGACAAATGCCTGTTTGTGGGATATCCTAAGGAAACTAAAGGATATCAATTCTACAATCCAACTGAGAACAAAGTGTTTGTTGCTCGAGGAGCCACTTTCTTAGAGAAAGATTTTCTCTACAAGAAAGATAGTGGGAGTAGAATAGAACTCGGAGAAGTTCCAAAACCACAAGAGAATGTAGAACGATCTACAGAAACTGAGATGGAAGTTGACATGGGAACTCATGAAGATTAGCAGCCTGAGTCAACAACACAAGAACCTAGAAGGTCTAGTAGATCTCGTCATGAATCTGAGAGATACGGATTTCTCGTAACTGACGATCAAGATTTGATCTTGGTGGACTCTAATGAGCCCGTGAACTAGAAACAGGTTTTAGAAAGTCCAGATTCAGATAAATGGCTACAAGCAATGGAATCTGAAATGCAATCCATGAGGGACAATAAAGTTTGGAAATTGATTGATCCTCCTGTTCAGGCAAAGGTTGTCGATTGCAAGTGGATTTTCAAGTTAAAACCTGGCGGGATCTTCAAGGCACGACTAGTGGCTAAAGGTTTCAGACAGACTCATGGTATAGACTATGATGAAACCTTCTCCCCTGTCGTGATGCTCAAGTCCATTCGGACTATGCTCGCTATAGCTGCATATTATGACTATGAGATATGGCAGATGGATGTTAAGACGGCTTTCCTGAATGGAACCCTACTCGAGGATGTTTATATGAAACAACCCGAGGGATACATCGATCAAGAGCATCCAAATCGTGTATGTAAGCTTCAGAGGTCCATCTACGGACTAAAGCAAGCATCTCGGAGTTGGAATCTTCGTTTTGATGAGGCAGTAAAAGGTTACGGCTTCATAAAGAACGAAGATGAGCCTTGTGTTTACAAGAAGGTTAGTGGGAGCAAGATAGTTTTCCTTGTCCTATATGTGGACGACATCCTACTCATAGGAAATGACATTCCCATGATGAAAGACATCAAACAATGGTTGGGGACTGTATTTTCTATGAAAGACTTAGGAGAAGCCGAAATGATACTAGGTATCAAGATCTATAGAGATAGGTCAAAAAGGCTTCTAGGACTAAGTCAAGAAGGGTACATAGACAAAATATTGAAGAGGTTCAATAAGTCAAACTCCAAAAATGGTAAGGTACCATTTAGACATGGCCTTCTCTTGAAGAAGAACCAAGGTCCTTCAACAAGAGAGGAGAGGGATACAATGAGTAGAGTACCATATGCTTCGGCAATAGGATCTATCATGTATGCCATGTTATGTACCCGCCCGGATGTCGCACATGCACTGAGCATGACTAGCAGATACCAACAAGATCCAGGAACAGATCATTGGACTGCAGTCAAAGCAATCCTAAAGTACTTGCGAAGGACTAAAGGATTGATGCTAGTGTATGGAGGACAAGAACAGCTCATCGTACAAGGTTACGCTGATGCTGCTTTCCAAACAGATCAAGATGACATGAAGTCACAATCAGGCTACGTGTTTAGTCTGAATGGTGGTGCAATAAGTTGGAAAAGTTCAAAGCAAGATACAACAGCCGATTCTACAACAGAGTCTGAGTACATTGCTGCATCCGATGCTGCAAAGGAAGCTGTTTGGTTAAGAAAGTTCGTGTCAGACATCGGAGTGATACCGAGTATCCAATATCCGATAGAACTTTTCTTTGACAATAACGGGGCCATCGCACAAGCTAAGGAGCCTCGGTCACACCAGAAAACCAAACATATACTCAGAAGGTTTCACCTCATCCGAGAGATCATTGATCGAGGAGATGTGAAAGTGTGCAAAATAGGGTCAGACGACAATGTAGCAGATCCTCTCACAAAAGCTCTACAGCAGTCAAAGTTTGATAGACATGTAATAGAGCTTGGTCTTAAACAGTTTAGGACATAGCCCTTCAACGGGCAAGTGGGAGATTGTTGGTGTATATGCCCTAATGAGGGCTATTTATGTAAATAAACTTTGAGGGTTATTTATGTAAATAAGATATTTGTCGTTTGATTGATTATTTATCTGATGAGTTAATTTCATGAAATTATATTCTTGTGCATATTGAATTTCATGAAATCGATCCGCCAAAAGAAACACTCCATGGACTGTTAGATCATGAGTGATTCTTTTGAGTAGTACTCGTATGAAGATCCTTAGACCAGAAATCACTGCATAGTCTTAGGTGAATTAGAGTGTGGTTTGACATATGCCTAACGGGACCGTAACAGGTTGCTAAGTACGGGTATGATTGGGTACACTATGAGTCACGCTAAGGTATGTAGGTGAAGTGATGGGACTACAAGTCTCTCTTAAATGAGAGATGATATCTTGGCCGCTTGATAGTGAACTGAGAAGTGCATGGACGTGCCCAAGAAATGATAAGGGTTATCATTTGCTTGATTAAGTTCAGTGTCACTAAGAGATCAAGTAAAACGTTTAGCTATATAAGGATGATTGGTTCCATGCCTTATGCTAAACTGGATATCAGTGTAGAGGACATTACGTAGTATACTCGGAAGGTTGTGTTGAATCACCATTCGACCCTCCGTTCTGAATTGTGTAGTCATTATGTCTTGCTAGAGACCACTAATGATTTATGGATTAATTAATGATATTAATTTATTCATTGTCAATTTGGAATGGGCCTACAGGATCGCACATAAGTGAGTTCGATGAGTCAGAATTAATTAAATTGCCTGTTCTAAGTATAAGAGTTATACTTAAATAGATAATATTTAATTAAATGGTTTAATTAAATATTATTGAAGAGTTTTATGGTATTAATTAAAAGTTAATTAATTACCTGGGAAGAATTGAGTTGAGCTGATAAATCAAGGGACCTAATTGTGAATTAAGGTTCTTGACCCATCAGCCTGATCCATGGATCAATGGGTTGATCCATGGTGTTGGTTAAACCCAACTCAGTAAATAATTAATAATTATTTACTTACAGATACTTCTCAAATAAACATCAGAGAAGTATCTGGACAGTTGAGAGATTTTTTAACAAAATCAGTTTTTTTAAAAAACCAACACGTTTTAAAGATTTTAAAAAACAAGACTCTCTCGGTTACTTTTGCAGAGGTGAAAAGAAAAAGAAAAACAGACTCTTCAAAACGATTCTTCCCAGAGAAAATTGTTTTCTCTTGACAGGCAAAGTTTGGGGCTAGCACCAGTTCTGAGAGAACTCCAGTGCAAGAACGTAGAGACAATTCACGTGAATTGTTGGTGAACGCCATCTTCTAAGAGGAGCCAGGCGTCTGCACAACCGATTACGCTTCGAGGGTAAGACCCGAATCCTCTTAGAATTTAGGCTATTCTGTAGCATAATTTAGGAAATTATGCATGCCTAGTTCCTACAATCATGTCTTGCTAGAGGCCACTGATGATTTATGGATTAATCTATGAGATTAATTTATCCATTGTCAATTTGGAATGGACCTACAGGATTGCACGTAAGTGAGTTCGAAGATTCTTGACGGTACTAGGTATAATTGTTATACTTAGAAGAATAATATTAAATTAAATAGTTTAATTAAATATTATTAAGAAGTTTTGGGGTATTAATTAATAGTTAATTAATTACTCAGGAAGAATTAAGATAGACTGACAAATCAAAGGACCTAGTTGTAATTGAGGTTCGAGACCCATCAGTCTGATTCATGGGTCAAGTAATCAGATTTCCTTTATAAAAGAGAATCAGTGAGAGAAAAATGGGAAGATAGATTTTAAAACGGGAAATAGTTTTCTGAAAACTTTTCTTATCTTTTCTTTCTCGTAAAATTCTCTCTCTTCCAAAACAAAATTTCTTTATAGGAATTTTATACTAGCACCGAAGAGCTCCAGTGCCTGATTATGGAGGACACTTCCGGGAAGTGCCAGAGAAAGACGAAACTCCATCTTCCCAAAAAGATCCAGGTGCGAGCGCAACCAATTACGCTTCGAGGGTAAGACCCCGGTTCTTAGAGTTTAGGATTATCCGCCATGTTAATTTAGAATTAATATGCCTAAACACGATCCAACAACAAGGGTAAGCTTTAGAAGATTTAATCGTAGTTTTTAATTAACACTAAAACAATCAATTAGGCTTTCCGCTGCGAGTTTTTGAAAACTATGCCTAATCGATCCCAACACTTCAGCCATCTCTGCCCAAATTTTTGGGGAGACTATTGAGTTTGGTTGGATAGCGGTGAGGTTATCCATTGCTTGAAATTGCCTCGGGGTCAAGGCATAGTCATTTGGTGACTTTTGCACCATTTGCTTCGAAGTTGAGGCTTCGAAAGGTTGCTTGGAGGAAGGGGACCCTTCATTTGATGCCTTGATAGCTTCAATTGCTATCACAAGGTTGTTCTGGGGCCTTTCTTCTTTCTTTTTTTGGGAGGCATTATTTTCCCTGTAAAAATTCACGGGTCAAAAAATTGGGAAGAGAATTAGAGTCTCCTTTAATATATTCAATATCAAAATCAAATACAGAAAATATAGCTTGCCACCTAGCAAAAATTTGTTTGGATGCTAGATTTTTTACATCCTTTTGTAAAAAAACTTTGCTGATTTACAATAAACTCTTATTAAGAATTTTTTATTAAGTAAATCGGATTGGAATTTAGAAACATAGAGAATAATAGTAAGTATTTCCTTTTTTATGGTGGAATAATTCTGTTGTGTGCAATTCCAATGTTTAGATGTAAAGGAAATAATTTTTTCTTTTTCTCCATGGACTTGCTTCAAAATCCCTCCATATCCTAAATTAGAGGCATCTGTCTCTACTATTTTCTTTAAGTTTGGATTAGCTATGTCAAGGCAAGGTAAAGACTTAACTAAAGTCTTTATTTTTCTTACTGATTGTGTATGTTAATCAGTCCAGGAAGGTGGTATCTTTCTTAGTCTTTCATGCAATAGTTTAGCTAAATTTGCTAAATGGGGAATAAAATCAGCAACATAATTTAAACATACTAGAAATCTTTGTAGTTGCTGTTTTTCTAGAATCTGGTCAGGAAACTTATCAGCAAAACCAATTGATGTCTCAATTGGGATAATGGTTCCTTGGTAAATATAATGTCCAAGGAATCTAATTTTGGTTTTGAAAAGGCTTATCTTCCTCTGAGAGACTTCTAATCCATTTGTTTTCGTCACCTGTAAGAAAATATTGAGATGTCTAAAATGTTGGTCAAGATTGTTAGAATAAACCAAAATATCATCAATATAAACAATAACAAAACTTGAATACAGATTAAAAATGTCATTCATAATCCTTTAAAACTCTGAAGGGGAATTCTTTAGTCCAAATGGCATTACATTCCATTCGTAGTGTCAAAATGGAATGCCGTCTTATACCTGTCACAAGGGTGAATATGAATTTTCCAAAATCCAGATTTCATGTCAAATCTAGAAATGATTTTTGCTGCAAATAATCTTTGCAACAAGTCCTTTTTGTTTGGAATTGGATATCTAATCCATTGTAGAACCTGATTTAAGGCTTTGTAATTAATAACTAGTCTAGGCACTCCTCATTCTATTTCTGAACTTTTATTGACGTAGAATGCCGGACAACTCCATAGGGATTTACTTGATCTAATAATCCCTTTTTGTAAAAGGTCATTAATTTCCTTTTTCCAATGTTCCATTAATTCTTGACTTATCTGGATGGGTCTTGCTTTTGTCGGAATATTTTGTTCCTTAAAATCCTTTTCATAAGGAAGGAAAACTATATGTTGTTTTCTCTTCCAAAAAGCATTTGGGAGATCAGAACATACTTTTTCTTTGATTTTTTGTTGCAACTGTTTAATCCTTCCTTTGATTTATGGTTGCTGTAGTTGTGATTCAATTCTTTTAAATTCTATTTCCTCCTTAAGGAAATTTACCTGTTGGATTTTTGCTGTCAAAGGATTTACTTCCCTAGTAATTGGTTCCTTTGAAAATGGGAGAATAATGTTCTCTCCTAGTTCCTGTGGTTGAATTCCTTCCATTGTAGTTAAATAAGGAACTAACTGGATGATAAAGTTCGTACCTAAAATAATAGGTCAACACAATTCTTTTACCAATAGAAATGAGACTGTTACCTTAGTCATTGAAAAATAAACATCAACATTCGATAATTTGAAATTGATTCCAAGCTTTGTCTTATTGGCTGCAGTTAGTCTTTCCCTACTCTTTTCAAAATATTTTGTAGGAATAAGTCATTCTTGAATGCAGCTGAAATCGGCTCCGGTGTCCCATAATGCATCTGTTTCTAGGACAAAACAATTTTTTACTACCAGCTTTATTCTAACGTCATGCCTTTAGAATGTTGTTATAGAATTAAGTTGGCGTATATCGTCCCCAATGAAGGATTCTTCTTCATTTTCTAAGACAGGTTTTGGGTTCTGGCTATCAATTAGGTTCTGTATTAGTAAACCATGAAGGTCTTGCTTAGCTTTCATATCTCTAATTTTTTTTTTAGCTAAGGCCAACTTTCTGTAGGTCACTAATAGAGATTGAACTGGGTTTTTTTTTTTTTTTGGGAACCTATTAAGGATCTCTATAAGATTGTATGTATTAAGTAATTTTGGGTGACTTCCTATAGGGTTAGGTATGAAGGAAATAGATGGTTTTTCTCTCAGAGTTTGTCTGAATTGGTTTAAGTAAGTTTTTTACTGGTTTGGATCTTTTATCCCTTCTATTAATTCTAAAAGGAGATCTTATTCTTTAGTAAGAACATTAATAGAATGACCCTCTATGATTTCTTCCTCTGATGATAATGAATTATTATCATCCTGCTGAAATTGCTGGATATAATTATCATCACTTGATTCTGTATCTGTATCAGCCTCTGATCCTACGAGAAGCTGATTGAGTTGATTAGTAACTTCCTCTTGTAAATTCAAGGCCTGAATTTTCCTGTTTAATCTGCAGTATCTGGCTATATGACCAGGTTTCTGACACTTATAACAAACAACCTTAGATAAGTCTCTAGGTTTATTAGTTTGTTCTAAGGGAAGTTTTCTTTGAAATTTAGAATACCTTTTCTTTCTATAAAAAGGTTTGGGTTAAGGTTCTGACCTATATTTTTGAAAATCAGGTTTATACTTCTTCTTTTAGAACAACTTGGTAAACCAAATTGTTCACAAAATGATCCCAATATTTTTCTATTTTTGGCAAGATCCCTCATCATTTTATCTTGCCTACATGTTCTTCATTGCTACTTTCTGAATAAAAGTATTAAGTTGTCCATAAGTAAGTTGCTCATAAGGAACAACTCCTTTGAACTCTTCCCTAAGTTCATCTCGGACTAATCTCCTTAAAGACTTAGGAAGGCCATCTATAAATTTTTCTTTCCAGTATTGTTGATTACCATCTGGTCGATCATAAATTCTAGATAGGAAGACATTTTTGTATTCCTAGAAAACTCTCAAACCTCGACATTTGAGATTGTTTAATAGTTCTGAAGACTTGTCTCTAAAGATTTCTGGATCACCAATAAAAGTTTTAGCAATCGCAAATATTAAGGTAGAGACAGAGTCAGGAATAGTTTCACCATTTTGGATGATAGGTTCTGAAAGATTTTGGTAGGATCTGGGTTTGCACTTGCTTGATTTACCACGCAACAAAAATTTCTATTAAAGCGGAATCTTAGAAAAGTACCTTTGACGCGTGCACCTGGTGATTCTCTTGTATGCCTCAAGACTATGACTTCACGTTGTGTGGGCAACGAACTAGAAGTCAATTGATCAACTACTCACCGCAATCCACCTGCTAAAAAACTCTAGCCCCAGAGCACCTGGCACGTACTATAAACGCACCGCCCGCAGAGAGAGAAAGCTACGCGCAGCTGATATAAACCAAGGCCAAAATTTCAGCCACTAGAAACCCAAAAACCAGCTGCACACTTTCTTGAAAATTCGACTTGGAGAGAGAAACGTTTTCTCTCTGTAGAATTTTCTCTCTCTAGAAATCCTGTGGATTAATTGTGTTATTGTGTTTTCTGAATGACTGATCCCTTGTCTATTTATAGAGTTACAAGAGAGACTCCAAGTTGGTTTAGGATTGGTCTTCCTACTCGGTTTCTGTTTCCTTCAATCCTGTTCCTGGACTGATACACTCCCAACTGTCACAGGGATTCACTTATCCCAGTCCAGTTCCTGGGATGAATCACTCCCAACTGACACAGGGATTCACTTATCCCAAACCAGTTCCTAGGATGATTCACAACCAACTGACACAAGGATTAATTAATTTCTAAATTAATTAAATCTACCTTTGTCAACAACCCAATACATAATTAATTGTATCACTAACGGATTAATTATGGCATTACCACCCTACACCAGAATTGCTTCCGGAACAACTTAATTAAATTATATTCATAATCTCCCCACATCAAAGATATAGTGCTCGTTAATTCATTAATTTACTGATAAATTAATTCATCAACTTCTTTAATTCCGAGACTAGTACCACTCGACCTTTTTACTATACCAGACATAAGTCCACCGGTCGGGTTTAGTATAATAAACATTTCGAGCTCATCTCGGGAGCACCATCACCCCGGACGCACCGGTACATGGTTTCCTTTCGACCAGCAGCAGCACACCAAGTAACTAAACATGCGCACCCAACCCACCGAGACTATTGGCCACATTTGACCTCACCCATTGGCAGATCAAAGTACACTATGTCTAATCCTCATGCCCACTCGAGTCTAGGGATTTAGAGATAGAATACAAGGATCGATTTGTCTATTAAATCAGTACAAGACAAATCATTCCTAAGAGTCATGTTCAACATGCCCCGGGCATATCTATATGATTCAATTAGTTTAGACAAACTAATTATCTGAATCACATAATAACCTAGACCGACAGTTTGTCAAAAACCGTCTCGGTTACGAACCTTATTTATATATTATGTCTTTTAACCAATGATGAGATCTACTGTGTTGCACCAGACACCTTATCATCTACTTACATAATATAAATGGACATAAACATGCACAACAAAATATAATTGAAACAAAAATCGATATATTAAACTGAGAAACTGTACAATACAAGCATAGCTTATGTATTCTACTCCAACAATCTCCCACTAATACTTAAGCTATGCTTTAAGTATACAACTACATACAATCCTACCCAATCTGCTGCTATCAATCTAGAAAAACTGTCAAGGCTCTCCTAAACATCTGATCCCCATGCCCTTCATGTGAGCCTCAAAGACTTTAAAGGTCAATGTTTTCGTGAATGGATCTGCAAGGTTATCCTCTGATGCTATCTTAGCCATGACCATGTCTACCCTCTTTACGATGTCTCGTATCTGGTGGTACTTGCGCTGTATATATTTACTCGCCTTGTGGGCTCGTGGTTCCTTCGAGTTTGCAACTGCACCGTTGTTATCACAATAAACCGTGATAGACTTTGGCAAACCAGGAATCACATCTAAGTCCACTAGGAAGTTCTTGAGCCATACTGCTTCTTTCCCTGCCTCTGATGTGGCAACATACTCAGCCTCCATGGTAGAGTCCGCCACGTATTTCTACTTGACACTCCGCCAAACTATGGCTCCACCTCCTAGAGTAAACACATACCCTGAGGTAGACTTGCTCTTGTCCTTGTCGCCTTGGAAATCTGAATCTGTGTAACCTTGGGCTACCAGCTCAGACGCTTGATAGACCAGAACTTGGTCCCTCGTTCTGCGCAAATACTTGAGAATGCATTTTACTGCCTCCCAATGAGCTTTCCCGGGATTACTCTGATATCTGCTCACCATGCCAACGGCATAACAGATATCAGGCCTCGTACACAACATGGCATACATGAGACTTCTGAAACTGTCTTCATGGTCTCTATCTCCTCAACAGTCTTAGGAGACTGTTCCTTAGATAGAAACACTCCATGCCTGAAAGGTAGAAAACCTTTCTTGGAGTTCTGCATGTTAAAACGGGCCAGAATTGTGTCTATGTATGAAGCTTGGGAGAGCGTTAGTGAACATTTCCTACGATCTCAAATAATCTTGATCCCAAGGATATGTCCCGCTTCCCCTAAGTCCTTCATATCAAATTGCTTGGACAGCCATGCCTTTACGTCTGATAACACTTTCTTGTTGTTGCCAATCAATAGAATATCATCTACGTAAAGCACAAGAAACACCACTGAGTTTTCATCACGTCTGCGATATACACATTGCTCATCCGGACACTGAGTAAATCCAAAGGACTAGATTACCTCATCAAACCGGATGTTCCAATATCTGGATGCCTGCTTAAGTCCATAAATAGACCTCTTAAGCCTACAAACCTTATGCTCTTGGCCTTTTTCAATGAATCCCTCTGGTTGCTGCATAAAGATGGTTTCCTCAAGACTTCCGTTCAAGAAAGCTGTCTTGACATCCATCTGCCAAATCTCATAATCCATATGAGCAGCTATGGCCAAAAGAATCTGGATCGACTTAAGCATGGCTACCGGGAAGAAGGTTTCCTCATAATCGATTCCTTCGTTCTGAGTATACCCCTTCACCACCAGCCTAGCTTTAAAGGTTTCCACCTTCCCGTCAGGTCCTCTCTTACGTTTGTAGACCCACTTGCATCCAATGGGCTTAAACCCATCAGGCAGGTCCACAAGCTCCCAGACTTGATTGTGGTCCATTGACCCTATCTCGGATATCATTGCCTTACGCCAAGATTCTGCATCTTTATCTCGAAGCGCCTCATTGTAGTTAACTGGGTCAGGTTCAGGCACACCTGGGACTAGGTCTGAAGCCTTTCCCATGCCAACGACCTATCTGGCTGTCTCACAACCCTCCCACTACGACGAGGCACCGCCTGTGTAGGCGCATCATCTGTGATCTCATGTGCAGTGTGTGGTGTATCTACTTGTGCTGGTGCATCAGGATTAGTAGTTTGTCGTCTAAGCTCTTCTAGTACTATCTTGCTCTTGGGCTTGTGGTCTAAGTGTTGGGATTTGTTTAGGCATTTAATATAATTAAACGGCGGAATCCTAAACACTAAGGATCGGGTCTTGCCCTTGAAGTGTAATCGGTTGCGCACGTCGCCTGGCTCCTCTGAGAAGATGGCGTTTTGTTGTCTCCAAAATCCTTCCTTGAAGGATCCTCTACTCTCAAGCATGAAAGCCTTCGCAGGTTGGTGCTAGCCAATCTTGCCTACCGGGAGAATTTTGGGAATTCTGTGTATTTTGTCTGATGAGAATAACTCAAAATCATCCTCCCTACAATTATATCCCTAGGATATTTATAGAGAATTAATTTCCAAAATCAGTATTATAATTATCCAATTATAACTTAACTGATTTTAGTAATTTTCCAAATATTATTTAACTGATTCCAAGTCAGTATTTTAAATAATATTTACTAATTTCAAATCAGCCTTAAATAATACTTTAATGATTTGGGTTATACACCAAGCCCATGGATCAACCCATGACCCATGGATCAGGCTGATGGGTCAAGAACTTCAATTGCAATTAAGTCCCTTGATTTATCAGCCCATCCCAATTGTTCTCGGGTAATTAATTAACTATTAATTAATACCATAGAACTTTCTAATAATATTTAATTAAACCATTTAATTAAATCTTATTTATTTAAGTATGACAATTATACTTATTGTAGGCAAGAATCCTTATTCTGCATCATTGAACTTTCTTATGTGCGATCCTGTAGGCCCATTCCAAATTGGCAACGGATAACTCAATCTCATTGATTAATCCATAAGTCATTAGTGGTCTCTAGCAAGACATGATGACTACCCAATTCAGAAGGGAGGGTCGAATGGAGATTCAACACAACCTTTCCGAGCAAACTGCGTACGATCCTCTACATCGATATCCAGTTTAGCATAAGGCATGGAACCATCATCCTTATGTAGCTAAACGTTTACTTGATCTCTTAGTGACACTGAATCCATCAAGCAAATGATATCCTTATCATTCCTTGGGCATGGCCATGCACTTTTTAGTTCACTATCAAGTGGCCAAGATATCATCTCTCACTTAAGAGAGATTTGTAGTCCCATCACTTCACCTACATACCTTAGCATGTCTCATAGTGTACCCAATCATACCCGTACTTGGCAACCTGTTACGGTCCCGTTAGGCGTATGTCAAAGCACACTATAATTCACCTAAGACGATGTAGTGATTTCTAGTCTAAGGATCCTAGTACCAGTACTACTCAAAAGAATCACTCATGATCTAATTAGTCCATGGAGTGTTTCTTTTGGCGGATCGATTTCATGAATTTAAATATGCACAAGGATATTACTATCATGAAATTAACTCATTTGATAAACAATCAATCAAGCGACAAATATCTTATTTACATAAATACCCTCAAAGTATATTTACATAACCCTCATTAGGGCACATTCACCAACACTAAGACATAGTCCTCTTCTAAAAATCTAGCGTTGGTACTTACCACCACCTTCTGATCTTTAGGACTATAGAATAGGCCACCTTTCATTCCCCTAGGATATCCTACAAACAGCATTAATTCTGTTCTTGCATCTAACTTAGCCGTATCTGCCTTAAGCACATGTGCTGGGCAGCCCCAAATTCTGAGATGTCTTAGACTGGGCTTCTGCCCGTTCCACAACTCTACTGGGGTTGAAGGCACGGTTTTAGATGGTACAAGATTAAGAATATACATTTCCATTTCCAAGGCATATCCCCAGAACGAACTTGGCAAATCACTATAGCTCATCATGGACCTAACCATTTCCATAAGAGTTTGGTTCCTCCTTTCTGCTACACCGTTCTGCTGTGGCGTGCCAGGTGCAGACAACTGAGACTGAATTCCTACCTCAGTGAGGTAATCTCGAAATTCATGGGACAGGTACTCCCCACCACGATCTGAACGTAGTGTCTTGATACTCTAACCATGATGCTTCTCCACATCTGCCCGAAACTCTTTGAACTTGCCAAAACATTCGGACTTGTGGTGCATTAGGTAAATGTATCCGTACCTAGAGTAGTCATCCTGAACGTCACGAAATACTCATATCCCCCTCGTGCCTGGACTGTCATAGGTCCACACAAGTTAGAATGAATCAACAATAATACTTCTTTAGCTCTATAGCCTTTTGTTTTAAAAGGTCTATTGGTCATCTTACCTTCCAAGCAAGATTCACAGGTTGCATAACTGTCAATATCTAATGAACCCAAAGGTCAATCATTGACCAACCTTTGAATCCTACTAAGGTTTATATGACCTAGCCTGAGATGCCAAAGATAGGTTTGCTTCATTTCAGAAGGTTTCTTCCTCTTATTAATGTTAGATTCTGAGCTATCTGTCTCTATGTTTTGCGCAACAAGGGAGTTAGAGTTAACCACAAACAAATTGTCTGCCGATGAACCAGAACAAATAAGTTTTCCATTTCTTCTAATAACAACACAGTCATTAGAAAAAATAAACTTATACCCGTTCTTCAAGAGTTTAGAAACCGAAATCAAGTTCTTTCTAAAACTCGATACATAAATATGTTAGTTTTGAATACAGAAAAGCTATGGCTTGTATCAAAAACTAATATCCACAGTTGACATATCATTTTGTTTCAGTATAAATTTGTTCCTTTATATCATAGAACTAGATAACGGGGTGTGGACAGACACAGTAGATACCGTTATTGGTTAAAGTATTGATATATAAAAAGCATGCTCGTAACCGAGATAGTCTGAACATACTATCGGTATAGGTTATTGTGTGGTTTGGAAATTAGTTTATCTAAACTAGTTTAAATCACACGGATATGCCCGGGGCATATTGAGCATGACCAGTTTGGATAGAATTGACTTATACTAATCGGCGTAGTCAATTCTGTCCTAGTATTCCATCTCTCAATCCCGAGATTGGGACGGGCGTGAAAGTTGGATATCGTATGCTTTGATTTGCCAAAGAGTGCGGTCGATTGAGGCCTATACCTCGGTAGGTTGGGTATGCGGTGTTTAGCTTCATACGTGCCGTTGCTAGTCGGAGAAATCCACGTACCGATTCGCTGGGTTGATGGTGCTCCCGAGATGAGCTCGTAAGGTTATTATATTAAACACGGCCGGTGAACTTTATGTTCGGTATAATATAAGGACGAGTGGTACTAATCTCGAAAACCAAGAAGTCAGTGAATTAATTTGTCAGTAAATTGATAAACCGACGAGCACTAGATCTTTAATGTGGGGAGATAGAATAAAATATAATGGCGCGATGTAAAGTCGTTTTCGAGCGGTAGTTCCGTAATTTGTCCGTTAGTGATACGACCGATTATGCATTTGACTAATCGACATGGTAAATTAATTAATCCAAAAGGTTTAATTAATATTTAATCGACAAAGTGAATTTAGAAATTAATTATATTTTGAATTAATTAATTCTAAGGGTTCGATTAAATTAAATTAACAAAGTGGGTTAAATAAATTAATTTAAATGGGTCGATTGGAGTTGATTAGTTGGGAAGACTTAGCGGTCAACGAAAGTCAAATTAAAAGGCCTAACTCGAGAGCCCATTAGGTCTCCAGGAGAGCTCCTATAAATAGAGAGCTTTAGGCCCAAGAAACATAAAAAAATTCTTGCAAGACAAGTCTTGCCCTAATTGTGAGAAAATTCTAGAAAGAGAAGTTCTTCTTCTTGAAGTTATCTTTCGAAGTCGAATTTTGGAACTCACATTTTTGAATTGAACTCAACCCAAAGGCTGAATCTTCACCGCCCAGTTTTTAAGTAGATTCGGACTTCATTCAGGCGAAAAAAAAAAGGCTGAATCTTTACCGCCCGATTTATTAATTTGGTTGATTCTTCAAAACGCGGTGGGCACCGTTTGTGCGGCCAGTGGACAGCAACATTTGCTGAATCTTCATAGCCCAGTTTATTTTTTATTTCGGTCTGCTCAAAAAGGCTGAATCTTTACCGCACGATTTATTAATTTGGTTGGTTCTTCAAAATGCGGTGGGCGGTGGTTTGTGCGGCCAGCGGACATCAACATTTGGGCAGGATTCAGACCAGATTTTGGGGTTGTGAGAAGTTCAATTTGAGAGATTTTTCTGTGGATTTTTCATGGGCTTCGATAGCATATCTCGTTAGATTATTGCCCACCCAATATTCGGGATTTCTACGGAGTAATCTAGTGGATTTCTTTTGGAATCGCAATTAAAGATTTGGTTTTTCTTTAGGCAAGGGACTTCGCTACAAAAGGTAAAATCTTTAATATTCCGCTTTAATTAAAGATTTAATTTTTGTGTCCCGATTAATAAATTAAATAAGTATAAGCCTAGATCCGTTCATGGGTAAACTAATTTGAGCTGTGCTTGGTCGAAAGCTTCCGATTCTAGAATGCATTGCATGAAAGTGAGGTTTTCGATTTAGCCTGGCCTTGTTTAGTTTTCCTTCAAAAGACAATTAACTAACTCCAAGCTAGAATTTTCAAAATTCAACTTAACTACTCCCACTGCTTCTACTGACACTTTTGTAGTGTCGCCCAAGTAGATATCCAACTCGCCTTCTCTAAGCTTCTGGGTTACTTGGAACCCTTGCAAAGAATTACAAACATGGTCAGTGGCACCTGAATCCACACACCAAGTATCTATGGGAATCGCCGCTAAACATGTCTCAGTAATTAAGGCATAATTTATCGTACTTATAAGCTTTGGACAATCCGCTTTCTAATGTCCCGTCTTATTGCACTTGAAGCACTTGTCTTTCGACTTCTTCTTTGCAATATCTGACTTAGGCGCAATTTGTGCCTTTTTAGCTACTCCCTCGAGCTTTCTCTTCTTCTTTCCAGCCTCAGGCTCAGAAGAAGATTCTAAAGCTTCGACTGCGACTAAAGCTCGCTTCTTCTTTTGAAGAAGACTTTTAGTCGCCATCAACTCTGCCAAGAGCTCAGATGAACTCCACAACTTCTTACTTATGTTGTAGTTCAACTGAATCCGCTCATAGCTTTGAGCCGCCATCAACTCTGCCAAGAGCTCAGATGAACTCCACAACATCTTACTAATGTTGTAGTTCAACTGAATCTGCTCATAGCTTTGAGGCGCCATCAACTCTGCCAAGAGCTCGGATGAACTCCACAACATCTTACTTATGTTGTAGTTCAACCGAATCTGCTCATAGCTTTGAGGCAAGCTCTGGAGGACAATATCGGCTTTGGTTTCACCAACGATTTCGCCTCCCACTATCTCAACCTTGTTGATGTTACTAATCTTGTCAATGACACGATCTCTCACAGGAGCGCTCTCAGCCCTAAGGACAATGTCCAAGTTACAACTTCCATCGACATTATTAGTTCCAGTTAATTGTTGTTTTTCAAAATAGCAGCTAAATGATTGAATGCCATATCGATTTAAACTGGAAAGTAAACAAACAGTGTTTCAATTATATATGCTAGAATTTTTGAAAAACATGAAAATTCAATTTAATTATTGATTTCCCTCAAAACAATAATATTAATCCACCAACATCTCATCCACCGGGATTCTCGCAAGCCACGCAGTGTGGACGTTTACGCTAACCCACATTCGTTTGAGAAGAACCAAGTTCATTAACTACACTATCTGACCAACGATCTTTTGATCAATGTAGCTAATAGTCGGTGCTTTCAGCCATACAAATAAGCAGCGTAACCTCGCGGGAGGAATACTGCAGATCGTACACTAAGTGTGTGCCATTACGTGACTTCTGAGTTTGTTACTGTTGGTGTATGTGCCCTTTTGAGGGCTATTTATGTAAATAAACTTTGAGGGTTATTTATGTAAATAAGACATTTTTCGTTTGATTGATAATTTATCTGATGAGTTAATTTCATGAAATTATATTCTTGTGTATATTGAATTTCATGAAATCGATTCGCCAAAAAGAAACACTCCATGGACTTTTAGATCATGAGTGATTCTTTTGAGTAGTACTCATACGAGAATCCTTAGACCAGAAATCACTGCATAGTCTTAGGTGAATTAGAGTGTGCTTTGACATATGCCTAACGAGACCGTAACAGGTTGCTAAGTACGGGTATGATTGGGTACACTATGAGTCACGCCAAGGTATGTAGGTGAAGTGATGGGACTACAAGTCTCTCTTAAATGAGAGATGATATCTTAGCCGCTTGATAGTGAACTGAGAAGTGCATGGCCGTGCCCAAGAAATGATAAGGGTTATCATTTGCTTGATTAAGTTCAGTGTCACTAAGAGATCTAGTAAAATGTTTAGCTATATAAGGATGATTGGTTCCATGCCTTATGCTAAACTGGATATCAGTGTAGAGGACATTACGTAGAATACTCGGAAGGTTGTGTTGAATCACCATTCGATCCTCCGTTCTGAATTATGTAGTCATTATGTCTTGCTAGAGACCACTAATGATTTATGGATTAATTAATGAGATTAATTTATTCATTGTCAATTTGGAATGGGCCTACAGGATCGCACATAAGTGAGTTCGATGATTCAGAATTAATTTGCCTGGTTTTAAGTATAAAAGTTATACTTAAATTGATAATATTTAATTAAATAGTTTAATTAAATATTATTGAAGAGTATTATGCTATTAATTAAGAGTTAATTAATTACTTAGGAAGAATTGAATTGGGCTGACAAATCAAGGGACCTAATTATGAATTAAGGTTCTTGACCCATAAGCCTGATCCATGGATCAATGGGTTGATCCATGGTGTTGGTTAAACCCAACACAGTAAATAATAATTATTATTAATTATTATAAACATATACTTCTCAAATCAGAGAAGAATCTGGTGGTTGAGAGTTTTTAGAAAAATTGGTTTTAAACACGTTTTAAAGATTTTAAAAACAGACTCTCTCATGTTGGAGTAGAATACATAAGCTATGCTTGTATTGTACAGTTTCCCAGTTTAATATATCGATTTGTGTTTCAGTCATATCTTGTTGTGCATTAATCGTCCATTTACATTATGTAAGTAGATGATGAGGTGTCTGGTGCGACACAGTAGATCTCATCATTGGTTGAAAGACATAATATATAAATGAGGTTCGTAACCGAGACAGCTTTGGATAAACTGTCGGTCTAGGTTATTATGTGATTCAGATAATTAGTTTGTCTAAACTAATTGAATCATATAGATGTGCCCGGGGCATATTGAACTTGACTCTTAGGAATGATTTGTCTTGTACTGATTTAATAGACAAATCGATCCTTGTATTCTATCTCTAAATCCCTAGACTCGAGCGGGCATGAGGATTAGACATAGTGTACTTTGATCTGCCAATGGGTGAGGTCAAATGTGGCCAATAGTCTCGGTGGGTTGGGTGCGCGTGTTTAGTAACTTGGTGTGCTGCTGCTTGTCGAAAGGAAACCATGTACCGGTGCGTCCGGGGTGATGGTGCTCCCGAGATGAGCTCGAAATGTTTATTATACTAAACCTGGCCAGTGGACTTATGTCCGGTATAGTAAAAAGGTCGAGTGGTACTAGTCTCGGAATATTAAGAAGTTGATGAATTAATTTATCAGTAAATTAATGAATTAACGAGCACTATATCTTTGATGTGGGGAGATTATGAATATAATTTAATTAAGTTGTTCCGGAAGCAATTCTGGTGTAGGTTGGTAGTGCCATAATTAATCCGTTAGTGGTATGATTAATTATGTACTGGGTTGTTGACAAAGGTAGATTTAATTAGTTGAGAAATTAATTAATCCTTGTGTCAGTTGGTTGTGAATCATCCCAGGAACTGGATTGGGATAAGTGAATCCCTGTGTCAGTTGAGAGTGATTCATCCCAGGAACTGGATTGGGATAAGTGAATCCCTGTGACAGTTGGGAGTGTTTCAGTCCAGGAACAGGATTGAAGGAAACAGAATCTGTATCAATCTAGAAACAGGATTGAAGGGAAACAGAAACCCAGTAGGAAAGACCAATCCTATTCCAACTTGGAGTCTCTCTTGTAACTCTATAAATAGACAAGGGATCAGCCATTCAAATAACACAATTAATCCACAGGATTTCTAGAGAGAGAAAATTCTAGAGAGAGAAAACGTTTCTCTCTCCAAGTCGAATTTTCAAGAAAGTGTGCAGCTGGTTTTTGGGTTTCTAGTGGCTAAAATTTTGGCCTTGGTCTATACCAGCTGCGCGTAGCTTTCTCTCTCTGCGGGCGGTGCGTTTATAGTACGTGCCAGGTGCTGCGGGGCTAGAGTTTTCTAGCAGGTGGATTGTGGTGAGTAGCTGATCAATTGGCTTCTAGTTCGTTGCCCACACAACGTGAAGTCATAGTCTCTGAGGCATACAAGAGATTCACCAGGTGCACGCTTCAAAGGTATTATTCTATAGTTCCGCTTTTATTAGAATTTTTGTTGCGTGGTAAATCGAGCAGGTACAAACCCAGATCCTACCAAAATCTTTCAATTGGTATCAGAGCGAGGTTTAGGGGGTTCTGTGCTTGTTCGATTTATTACATGGTTTTATTTGCAGGTGGTTTAGAATCCCGACTATTATGGTTACGTTTGTATGGTTTTTAATTAAACTCCGGGACATGTCCGGATTTAATTTTATTATGAATGTTTGTAATAGTATAACCACGTGCTGGAAGCCGTGTAGGATTAGATTAAATCTGTAGTAGGATTTTTTCTATGTAATTTCGATTATTTAATTTTCCTAGAATGCCTTGTAGTAGGAAAATTATTTTTTTTGTAATCGAAGGCGTTATGGTGGGCAACTTGGATTCGTGGGTTTTGGGTTATCATGAATTTGAAGAAACCCAGGAAAACCCAGAACGAATTGCAAGAAGACCAAATAGCGTGGGAAAAAGCGAAAGAGGAGTTGGCGGCAGGAGGCGACGCCGGCAACATTTGCCGGCAGCAAAATCGCCGCCGGCAGCCATAAAAAGGCAGCAGCAGGCAGCAGCAGCGCGCAGCAGTCGCTGCACGCAGCAGCTGCTGCGCGCTGCTGCTGGGCGCGCAGGCCCGCGCGCGCTGGGGGAGCCCGCTGGGCCGCGCGCGCGTCCGCGCGCGCTGGGCCTGGACGCGCTGGACGCGCGCGCAGTGGGCCGCGCGCGCACGGGCAGCGCGGCCTTCGGGCCGTGCTGCGGCCCGTGCGGCCCGGGCGGCCCGTTCGGGCTATTCGGGCTGTTTTTGGCCCGTTTTTCCTCCAGTTTTCGTTTTTTGAAATTCTAGACTCTCTCCATCGAGTGACGTGACGGGACACGAGATCAAGGCAAAGGATGGAAGCAATTAAAACCATAATAGTCGGGGAATTTATTTTTTTTGAATTTATTTCCCGTATTTATTGTTTTAATTTTTATGCTTTATTTTTATGCTGTATTTTAGATGCATGAATTAAAGCATGTCTGGTTTTATGGTTGCACATAACTTAGGTTAGTTAATTGCATGTTAAAACCGGAAAAACCCTCAATTTGGAAATCTAAGTGGGAGCGGGTTGTGTTATATCCCCATGGCCACCATTACGGGTTCATATGCGATGAGGGTGGGCTTGCGCGTTGGCATTAGGGCCTTCCTCCATTCGGATGAGTCCAGCCCCGAGATCACTAGACTATGAGCTTCTGAGTAAGATGACTAGAGCGAGTTTAACTAGGAGAAATGCGACACCCTCTCCATCTGAGGCGCACTATCCTGAGGTAACAAACTCAGAAGTCACGTAATGGCATACACTTACTGTACGATCTGTAGTATTCCTCCCGCGAGGTTACGCTGCTTACTTGTACGGCTGAAAGCACCGACTATTAGCTACATTGATCAAAAGATCGTTGATCAGATAGTGTAGTTAATGAACTTGGTTCTTCTCAAACGAATGTGGGTTAGCGTAAACGTCCACACTGCGTGGCTTGCGAGAATCCCGGTGGATGAGATGTTGGTGGATTAATATTATTGTTTTGAGGGAATCAATAATTAATTGAATTTTCATGTTTTACGAAAATTCTAGCATATATAACTGAAACCCTGTTTGTTTAACTTTCCAGTTTAAATCGATATGGCATTCAATCCTTTAGCTGCTATTTTGAAAAACAACAATTTAACTAGAACTAATAATGTCGATGGAAGTCGTAACTTGGACATTGTCCTTAGGGCTGAGAGCGCTCCTGTGAGAGATCGTGTCATTGACATGATTAGTAACATCAACAAGGTTGAGGTAGGAGGAGGCGAAATCGTTGGTAAAACCAAAGCCGATATTGTCCTCCAGAGCTTGCCTCAAAGCTATGAGCGGATTCGGTTGAACTACAACATAAGTAAGATGTTGTGGAGTTCATCCGAGCTCTTGGCAGAGTTGATGGCGACTCAAAGCTATGAGCGGATTCGGTTGAACTACAACATAAGTAAGATGTTGTGGAGTTCATCCGAGCTCTTGGCAGAGTTCATGGCGGCTAAAAGTCTTCTTCAAGAGAAGAAGCGAGCTTTAGTCGCAGTCGAAGCTTTAGAATCTTCTTCTGAGCCTGAGGCTGGAAAGAAGAAGAGAAAGCTCGAGGGAGTAGCTAAAAAGGCACAAATTGTGCCTAAGCCAGATATTGCAAAGAAGAAGTCGAAAGACAAGTGCTTTAAGTGCAATAAGACGGGACATTGGAAAGCGGATTGTCCAAAGCTTATAAGTACGATAAATTATGCCTTAATTACTGAGACATGTTTAGCGGCGATTCCCACAGATACTTGGTGTGTGGATTCAGGTGCCACTGACCATGTGTGTAATTCTTTGCAAGGGTTCCAAGTAACCCAGAAGCTTAGAGAAGGAGAATTGGATATCTACTTGGGCGACACTACAAGAGTGTCAGTAGAAGCAGTGGGAGTAGTTAAGTTGAATTTCGAAAATTCTAACCTAGAGTTAGTAAACTGTCTTTATGTACCGAGTTTTAGAAAGAACCTGATTTCGGTTTCTAAACTCTTGAACAACGGTTACAAGTTTATTTTTTCTGATGAGTCTGTTTTTATTAGAAGAAATGGGAAACTTGTTTATTCTGGTTCATTGGTGGACAATTTATTTGTGGTTAATTCTAACTCCCCTGTTGCGCAAAACATAGAAATAGATAGCTCAGTATCTAACATTAATAAGAGGAAGAGACCTTCTGAAATGAATCAAACCTATCTTTGGCATCTAAGGCTAGGTCATATAAACCTTAGTAGGATTCAGAGGTTGGTCAATGATGGACCTTTGGGTTCATTAGATATTGACAGTTATGCAACCTGCGAATCTTGCTTGGAAGGTAAGATGACCAAGAGACTTTTTAAAACAAAAGGCTATAGAGCTAAAGAAGTATTAGAGTTGATTCATTCTGACTTGTGTGGACCTATGACGGTCCAGGCACGAGAGGGATATGAGTATTTCGTGACATTTACGGATGACTACTCTAGGTACGGATACATTTACCTAATGCGCCACAAGTCCGAATGTTTTGGCAAGTTCAAAGAGTTTCGGGCAGATGTGGAGAAGCATCATGGTAAGAGTATCAAGACACTGCGTTCAGATCGTGGTGCGGAGTACCTGTCCCATGAATTTCGAGATTACCTCACTGAGGTAGGAATTCAGTCTCAGTTGTCTGCACCTGGCACGCCACAGCAGAATGGTGTAGCAGAAAGGAGGAACCGAACTCTTATGGAAATGGTTAGGTCTATGATGAGCTATAGTGATTTGCCAAGTTCGTTCTGGGGATATGCCTTGGAAACGGCAATGTATATTCTTAATCTTGTACCATCTAAAACCGTGCCTTCAACCCCAGTAGAGTTGTGGAACGGGCGGAAGCCCAGTCTAAGACATCTCAGAATTTGGGGCTGCCCAGCACATGTGCTTAAGGCAGATACGGCTAAGTTAGATGTAAGAATAGAATTAATGCTGTTTGTAGGATATCCTAGGGGAATGAAAGGTGGTCTATTCTATAGTCCTAAAGATCAGAAGGTGGTGGTAAGTACCAACGCTAGATTTTAGAAGAGGACTATGTCTTAGACCACAAGCCCAAGAGTAAGATAGTACTAGAAGAGCTTAGACGACAAACTACTAATCCTGATGCACCAGCGCAAGTAGATACACCACACACTGCACATGAGATCACAGATGATGCGCCTACACAGGCGGTGCCTCGTCGTAGTGGGAGGGTTGTGAGACAGCCAGACAGGTTCATTGGCATGGGAGAGGCTTCAGACCTGGTCCTAGGTGTGCTTGAACCTGACCCAGTCAACTATAAAGAGGCGCTTCGAGATAAAGATGCAGAATCTTGGCGTAAGGCAATGATATCCGAGATGGGGTCAATGGACCACAATCAAGTCTGGGAGCTTGTGGACCTGCCTGATGGGTATAAGCCCATTGGATGCAAGTGGGTCTACAAACGTAAGAGAGGACCTGACGGGAAGGTGGAAACCTTTAAAGCTAGGCTGGTGGCGAAGGGGTATACTCAGAAAGAGGGAATCGATTATGAGGAAACCTTCTCCCCGGTAGCCATGCTTAAGTCGATCCGGATTCTCTTGGCCATAGCTGCTCATATGGATTATGAGATTTGGCAGATGGATGTGAAGACAGCTTTCCTAAACGGAAGTCTTGAAGAAACCATCTTTATGCAGCAACCAGAGGGATTCATTGAAAAAGGCCAAGAGCATAAGGTTTGCAGGCTTAAGAGGTCTATTTATGGACTTAAGCAGGCATCCAGATCTTGGAACATCCGGTTTGATGAAGTAATCCAGTCCTTTGGATTTACTCAGTGTCTGGATGAGCAATGTGTATATCGCAGACGTGATGGAAACTCAGTGGTGTTTCTTGTGCTTTACGTAGATGACATTCTATTGATTGGCGACAACAAGAAAGTGTTATCAGACGTAAAGGCATGGCTGTCCAAGCAATTTGATATGAAGGACTTAGGGGAAGCGGGACATATCCTTGGGATCAAGATTATTCGAGATCGTATGAAACGTTCACTAACGCTCTCCCAAGCTTCATACATAGACACGATTCTGGCCCGTTTTAACATGCAAAACTCCAAGAAAAGTTTTCTACCTTTCAGGCATGGAGTGTTTCTATCTAAGGAACAGTCTCCTAAGACTGTTGAGGAGATAGAGACCATGAAGATAGTTCCATATGCTTCGGCAGTAGGAAGTCTCATGTATGCCATGTTGTGTACGAGGCCTGATATCTGTTCTGCCGTTGGCATGGTGAGCAGATATCAGAGTAACCCCGGGAAAGCTCATTGGGAGGCAGCAAAATGCATTCTCAAGTATTTACGCAGAACGAGAGACCTAGTTCTGGTCTATCAGGCGTCTGAGCTGGTACCCCGAGGTTATACAGATTCAGATTTCCAAGGCGACAGGGACAAGAGCAAGTCTACCTCAGGGTATGTGTTTACTCTAGGAGGTGGAGCCATAGTTTGGCGGAGTGTCAAGCAGAAATGCGTGGCGGACTCTACCATGGAGGCTGAATATGTTGCTGCATCAGAGGCAGCGAAAGAAGCAGTATGGCTCAAGAACTTCCTAGTGGACTTAGATGTGATTCCTGGTTTGCAGAAGTCTATCACGGTTGATTGTGATAACAATGGTGCAGTAGCAAACTCGAAGGAACCACAAGCCCACAAGGCGAGTAAACATATACAGCGCAAGTACCACCTGATACGAGACATCGTAAAGAGGGTAGACGTGGTCGTGGCTAAGATAGCATCAGAGGATAACCTTGCAGATCCATTCACGAAAACATTGACTTCAAAAGTCTTTGAGGCTCACGTGAAGGGCATGGGGATCAGATGCTTAGGAGAGCCTTGACAGTTTTTCTAGATAGATAGCAGCAGATTGGGTAGGATTGTATGTAGTTGTATACTTAAAGCACAGCTTAAGTATTAGTGGGAGATTGTTGGAGTAGAATACATAAGCTATGCTTGTATTGTACAGTTTCCCAGTTTAATATATCGATTTGTGTTTCAGTCATATCTTGTTGTGCATTAATCGTCCATTTATATTATGTAAGTAGATGATGAGGTGTCTGGTGCGACACAGTAGATCTCATCATTGGTTGAAAGACATAATATATAAATGAGGTTCGTAACCGAGACAGCTTTGGATAAACTGTCGGTCTAGGTTATTATGTGATTCAGATAATTAGTTTGTCTAAACTAATTGAATCATATAGATGTGCCCGGGGCATATTGAACTTGACTCTTAGGAATGATTTGTCTTGTACTGATTTAATAGACAAATCGATCCTTGTATTCTATCTCTAAATCCCTAGACTCGAGCGGGCATGAGGATTAGACATAGTGTACTTTGATCTGCCAATGGGTGAGGTCAAATGTGGCCAATAGTCTCGGTGGGTTGGGTGCGCGTGTTTGGTTACTTGGTGTGCTGCTGCTTGTCGAAAGGAAACCATGTACCGGTGCGTCCGGGGTGATGGTGCTCCCGAGATGAGCTCGAAATGTTTATTATACTAAACCTGGCCAGTGGACTTATGTCCGGTATAGTAAAAAGGTCGAGTGGTACTAGTCTCGGAATATTAAGAAGTTGATGAATTAATTTATCAGTAAATTAATGAATTAACGAGCACTATATCTTTGATGTGGGGAGATTATGAATATAATTTAATTAAGTTGTTCCGGAAGCAATTCTGGTGTAGGTTGGTAGTGCCATAATTAATCCGTTAGTGGTACGATTAATTATGTACTGGGTTGTTGACAAAGGTAGATTTAATTAGTTGAGAAATTAATTAATCCTTGTGTCAGTTGGTTGTGAATCATCCCAGGAACTGGATTGGGATAAGTGAATCCCTGTGTCAGTTGAGAGTGATTCATCCCAGGAACTGGATTGGGATAAGTGAATCCCTGTGACAGTTGGGAGTGTTTCAGTCCAGGAACAGGATTGAAGGAAACAGAATCTGTATCAATCTAGAAACAGGATTGAAGGGAAACAGAAACCCAGTAGGAAAGACCAATCCTATTCCAACTTGGAGTCTCTCTTGTAACTCTATAAATAGACAAGGGATCAGCCATTCAAATAACACAATTAATCCACAGGATTTCTAGAGAGAGAAAATTCTAGAGAGAGAAAACGTTTCTCTCTCCAAGTCGAATTTTCAAGAAAGTGTGCAGCTGGTTTTTGGGTTTCTAGTGGCTAAAATTTTGGCCTTGGTCTATACCAGCTGCGCGTAGCTTTCTCTCTCTGTGGGCGGTGCGTTTATAGTACGTGCCAGGTGCTGCGGGGCTAGAGTTTTCTAGCAGGTGGATTGTGGTGAGTAGCTGATCAATTGGCTTCTAGTTCGTTGCCCACACAACGTGAAGTCATAGTCTCTGAGGCATACAAGAGATTCACCAGGTGCACGCTTCAAAGGTATTATTCTATAGTTCCGCTTTTATTAGAATTTTTGTTGCGTGGTAAATCGAGCAGGTACAAACCCAGATCCTACCAATATCTTTCATCTCAGACTCCAAGAAAAACAGACGCTCTTCCAAAACTCTTCCCCAGAGAAAAACGTTTTCTCTCTTTGACAGGAACTTTTGGGCTAGCACCAATTCTGATAGGCTCCGGTGCAAGATCGTAGAGACAATTCACGTGAATTGTTGGTGAACGCTATCTTCTCTGAGGAGCCAGGCGACTGCACAACCGATTATGCATAAAGGGTAAGACCCGATCCTCTTAGAATTTAGGCTATTCCGTAGCATAATTTAGGAAATTATGCATGCCTAGTTCCAACAGATGGAGAGGGTGTCGCATTTCTCCTAGTTAAACTCGCTCTAGTCATCTTACTTAGAAGTTCATAGTCTTGCAATCTCGGGGCTGGACTCATCCGAATGGAGGAAGGCCCTAATGCCAACGCGCAAGCCCACCCACATCGCATATGAACCCGTAATGGTAGCCATGGGGATATAACACAACCCGCTCCCACTTAGATTTCCAATTTGAGGGTTTTTCCTGTTTTAACATGCAATTAACCAAGCTAAGTTATATGCAACCATAAAACCAGACATGCTTTAAATCATGCATCTAATATACAACATAAAAATTAAAACGATAAATACGGGAAATAAATACGAAAAATAAATTTCCCGACTATTATGGTTTTAATTGCTTCCATCCTTTGCCTTGATCTCGTGTCCCATCAAGTCATTCGATGGAGAGAGTATTGAACTTCAAAAAATGAAAACTGGAGGAAAAATGGGCCAAAAATAGCCCGAACGGCCCAAACGGATCGCCCGGGCCTCATGGGCCGCAGCACGGCCCGAAGGCCGCGCTGCCCGCGCGCACAGCCCGCACGAACCGTGCGCGCGGCCTTGCGCACGGGGGCCTGGGCGTCTGTGCGC
Source organism: Knoxia roxburghii (assembly GCA_030378225.1). NCBI lineage: Eukaryota > Viridiplantae > Streptophyta > Magnoliopsida > Gentianales > Rubiaceae > Knoxia > Knoxia roxburghii. The sequence goes on along the minus strand of CM059415.1, from coordinate 32,098,094 downwards.
TCGCGCGCGCACAGCAGCAGCGCGCAGCAGCTGCTGCTGCCTGCTGCTGCCTTTTTGTCCTGCCTGCCGGCCCGCGACTGCTGCCGGCGGTCGTTGCCGGTGTCGCCTCTTACCGCCAACTCCTCCTTCGCATTTTTCCATGCTATTTGGTCTTCTTGCAATTCGTTCTGGGTTTTCCTGGGTTTCTTCAAATTCATGATAACCCAAAACCCACGAATCCAAGTTGCCCACCATACCGCCTTCGATTACATAAAAAACAATTTTCCTACTACAAGACATTCTAGGAATATTAAATAATCGAAATTACATAGAAAAAATCCTACTACAGATTTAATCTAATCCTACACGGCTTCCAGCACGTGGTTATACTATTACAAACATTCATAATAAAATTAAATCGGGACATGTCCCGGAGTTTAATTAAAACCCATACAAACGTAACCATAATAGTCGGGATTCTAAACCACCTGCAAATAAAACCATGTAATAAATCGAACAAGCAAAGAACCCCCTAAACCAGGCTTTGATACCAATTGAAAGATTTTGGTAGGATCTGGGTTTGCACTTGCTTGATTTACCACGCAACAAAAATTTCTATTAAAGTGGAATCTTAGAAAAGTACCTTTGAAGCGTGCACCTGGTGATTCTCTTGTATGCCTCAAGACTATGACTTCACGTTGTGTGGGCAACGAACTAGAAGTCAATTGATCAGCTACTCACCACAATCCACCTGCTAGAAAACTCTAGCACCGCAGCACCTGGCACGTATTATAAACGCACCGCCCGCAGAGAGAGAAAGCTACGTGCAACTGATATAAACCAAGGCCAAAATTTCAGCCACTAGAAACCCAAAAACCAGCTGCACACTTTCTTGAAAATTCAACTTGGAGAGAGAAACGTTTTCTCTCTCTAGAAATTCTGTGGATTAATTGTGTTATTGTGTTTTCTGAATGACTGATCCCTTGTCTATTTATAGAGTTACAAGAGAGACTCCAAGTTGGTTTAGGATTGGTCTTCCTACTGGGTTTCTGTTTCCTTCAATCATGTTCCTGGACTGATACACTCCCAACTGTCACAGGGATTCACTTATCCCAGTCCAGTTCCTGGGATGAATCACTCCCAACTGACACAGGGATTCACTTATCCCAAACCAGTTCCTAGGATGATTCACAACCAACTGACACAAGGATTAATTAATTTCTAAATTAATTAAATCTACCTTTGTCAACAACCCAGTACATAATTAATCGTACCACTAACGGATTAATTATGGCACTACCACCCTACACCAGAATTGCTTCCGGAACAACTTAATTAAATTATATTCATAATCTCCCCACATCAAAGATATAGTGCTCGTTAATTCATTAATTTACTGATAAATTAATTCATCAACTTCTTTAATTCCGAGACTAGTACCACTCGACCGTTTTACTATACCGGACATAAGTCCACCGGCCGGGTTTAGTATAATAAACATTTCGAGCTCATCTCAGGAGCACCATCACCCCGGACACACCGGTATATGGTTTCCTTTCGACCAGCAGCAGCACACCAAGTAACTAAACATGCGCACCCAACCCACCGAGACTATTGGCCACATTTGACCTCACCTATTGGCAGATCAAAGTACACTATGTCTAATCCTCATGCCCACTCGAGTCTAGGGATTTAGAGATAGAATACAAGGATCGATTTGTCTATTAAATCAGTACAAGACAAATCATTCCTAAGAGTCATGTTCAACATGCCCTGGGCATATCTATATGATTCAATTAGTTTAGACAAACTAATTATCTGAATCACATAATAACCTAGACCAACAGTTTGTCCAAAACCGTCTCGGTTACGAACCTTATTTATATATTATGTCTTTCAACCAAAGATGAGATCTACTGTGTCGCACCAGACACCTCATCATCTACTTACATAATATAAATAGACATAAACATGCACAACAAAATATAATTGAAACACAAATCGATATATTAAACTGGGAAACTGTACAATATAAGCATAGCTTATGTATTCTACTCCAACAGGTTCTCCTTCTTATCTACTTTGACTGTATAAAGAATACTATTTCTCTCATTTTCAGTGAGGTGTTCATCCCACCATCCTTTTAATTGACCTGTGAAACCTGCAATCAGAATATGAGCAGTAGCTAAATCATTACTACCCTGTGTTGTTCTATATGCCGTGGCTACCATGGTCATGTTTTGTAGCATTTTCATAATGCTATATTCTGGTTGCCCATCTACACACCATTCATAGATGTTATTGGCATTATAACTATTTTGTATAACATTTGGGCCAGGTTCTAATCCTGGGTTTGGGATGTCATAATGGTGAGGGAACCTTCTCTGAGGGATTGGTCTTCTCCAAGTGGATACTTGTCTTTTTCCTGATGAAGGTCCTATCCTAACAATCTGTGGATCATTATCTGATAATTCTTCTGATTCATTATCAGAGATTTTACTTAGGACTCTAATTCCTTGGTTTATTAAGACTGATCCTGATTTATAATCTGGTTCCCTAGCTTTTTGTTTGAGTTTTGGGGCAAAGGATTCCTCAATTTTGGCTAATCTTTTTTCCAGTTCAGTCATTGGTCGGGAAACCAATTGGTTGGCTATTTTATAGGGAATCTCATATGGTTTAAATAAAGGCTTTTTATTAAATGTCTCAGAAATGTGAGTAGATATAGAAGGTTGAAGTTTTGTAGTTAGGTATTCTCCTATGGTTTGAAGGTATTTGTTGGTATAATTGTTTTGTTCAAAGATACTCTGGATATCTTTGGTATTGATTGGCTCTGACAAATGTCAAGGATCTTTTTGTTTGAATGGGACTGCTTTAATTTTTACATCCTTATAAGTTGTGGTAAAAGGCATCTCCGGAGACATCTCTGACTTTATCTTTTCCCCTTCGGTGACCTGCCAAGTTTTAGCCACACAAATTTCTTTTTTTTTAAAAAAAAAAAGATACTCTATATCATGACTGGAGGCAAAATAATCAAACCATAAAAAGAATACTACATTAACCTTATGTTTACTAAGGAAATTATAATATTCTTCCTGAATCTTTTTCCTATCTTTGCCTTGATATTTGGCAAAGAACCATTCTCTTTTTATTTTATTTTTCTCAGAATAAAATTCCTTTTGTAATTTTTCTCTTTCAAAGTTAAATTCTGAATTTATCATATTTAACTCTCCTACATTATCTGTCATACTAGAATAAGTGGGAGATCTGGGAAGACTATTACTATCAGACGAGTCTTCTTAAGGTTCTACTTTATATCTAGCTTGGGGCATTTTAGATGAATTATCCAAATCATGCAAGCTTGTATTAATTGCCGAGACAGAATACCTAGGGGGTTGTTCTAGTTTTCTAGAATGTGAAAAGGAAGTAGACCTAGATGATTCGGCTTCTTCCTTATGAGAATCTCTCATACTAATTGACCTGTCAAATGTTATTTTCACAGTTCCACTAGCATATTGAGTGATTTTTGTGGGTACAGTACTTTTAACTGGATCCGGAGGTGCTGCTTCTTCTAAAAGCTAGTCATCTGGCAAAGAAACATCTTTCAATCTAATATTTTTTGGAATAGATAATCTAGATTTATTCATATATATTTTAAACAAGATGGTTTCTCGTCTTTTTAAAACCATTCTTGCACATGTGTTAAAAGCTGAGATTAAGGCCTTATATTTAAGCCTATATAAGATTGTAACAAGAATTGATCATTCTTTTGCTTTTATATTAAATACTTTAATATTTAAAGTAAAGTATCTAAAATATTTTTATCCTGCAAAGAGACACAGAAGTTAGGAAAACAATCAAAATAGATTAGACCTTCACATATGCTAGTTTCTACTATTCCTAGTAAGGAATCTTCAAAGTCTAAAAATCTGCAATCTCTTAATCTAAGAAGTAAAGTAGAATTCATCCCATCTTTATTAAGAGGTTTAGCAGCTATTTGAACTAGACCAAAATGTAAATAATTATTTCCATTTTTCCTATGGTTTTCTACGGTCTTTGAAGATAAAAGTTGAATTGTTTCAACAGGTTTTGTTAGTGGAAATGTTCCACTGTTTTTACTGAAAAATCAGAAACCATTTTCCATTTATCTCTATAAACATCATTTGTCTTTATAAACATCATTTGTTGGTGTTGGGACAAGTTTTCAAAATTTATTTCTTCTTTAAAAATAATATTGTTTGAAGACCTACTTGAAGAGGCCTCCACAGTTTTTTTTAGAAAAGTTTCTAAAAATAGAGGACATAAGTGAAAAAAAAATAATAGCAGAAATTAAAGAGAGCAGTGAATCAAGGATAACAGAAAATAAAGAGTTTTAACTTCAATTTAAAACTTACTGCCTTTTAGACTCATCACCTTCTGGTTCCATGGATCCCTAGATAATAATTTAAATTATTATTCCTAATGATAACGAAGATCTGTCTGTGTTGAATCTTGAATTAGTAAACTATGGTCAGGGTCAGGCCACAAATCCATCTGGCACCTCAACAGTATAGTCCGGACTTTTCAATCCATCAGCCTACTCTAACTACTGCTGGTATTAACAGATCCCAATCATAAGTTTACTGATCCAAGCTCAAGAACATAGATTTGCAAAAACATTGTTAAGAATAATTGAAATACATATCTAGTTACCCACTCCACCTTCTGGCTTTGATACCAGAAAGGAGGTCGGTCCCTAAAGAATTAAAAGATATATAGGAAACACATAATGAAAAGTGGTCGCAGACGGACTGTCACTATAATGTTAGACGTAGAAATAAAAATTAGATTGTTAATAATACAGGAATGTAAATGTTAGGTGCAGAAAATGAATGTCAAGAGTTAGAAATCATAAACAATTAATGCACTTTCCATTCTGGGTCATTCTTATAGTTAAACACAGAATTAATGTTCTTATATCAGAAGAAGAAATCATAGAGGGTCATTCTATTAATGTTCTTACTAAAGAACAATATCTCTTTTTAGAATTAATAGAAGGGATAGAAGATCCAAACCAGCAAAAAACTTACTTAAACCAATTTAGACAAACTCTGAGAGAAAAATCATCTACTTCCTTCATACCTAACCCTATAGGAAGTCACCTAAAATTACTTAATACATACAATCTTACAAAGATCCTTAATAGGTTCCCAAAAAAAACACCCCTAGTCCAATCTCTATTAGTGATCTACGGAAAGAGTTGGCCTTAGCTAAAGAAGAAATTAGAGATATGAAAGCTAAGCAAGACCTTCATGGTTTACTAATACAGAACCTAATTGATAGACAGAACCCGAAACATGTCTTAGAAAATGAAGAAGAATCCATCATTAATGACGATATACCCCGACTTAATTCTATAATAACATTCCAAAGGCATGACGTTAGAATAAAGCTGGTAGTAAAAAATTATTTTGTCCTAGAAACAGATGCATTATGTGACACAGGAGCCGATTTCAGTCGCATTCAAGGACTTATTCCTACAAAAAATTTTTAAAAGAGTAGGGAAAAACTAACTACAGCCATTAAGACAAAGCTTGGAATCAAGTTCAAATTATCAAATGTTGATGTTCATTTTTCAATGACTAAGGTAACAGTCTCATTTCTGTTGGTAAAAGAATTGTGTCGACCTATTATTTTAGGTACGGACTTTATCATCCAGTTAGTTCCTTATTTAACTACAATGGAAGGAATTCAACCACAGGAACTAGGAGAGAACATTATTCTCCCATTTTCAAAGGAACCAATTACTAGGGAAATAAATCCTTTGACAGCAAAAATCCAACAGGTAAATTTCCTTAAGGAGAAAATAGAATTTAAAAGAATTGAATCACAACTACAGCAACCACAAATCCAATGAAAGATTAAATAGTTGCAACAAAAATTCAAAGAACAAGTATGTTCCGATCTCCCAAATGTCGGATTGTGTTTAGGCATTTAATTCAAAATTAAACGGCAGAATTCCTAAACACTAAGGATTGGGTCTTACCCTTGAAGCGTAATCGGTTGCGCAGTCGTCTGGCTCCTCTGAGAAGATGGCGTTTCATCATTTTTCTATAACACTTCCTTGAAGCTTCCTATACTCTCAGGCACCGGAGTTCTTCGATGCTAGTAGATTCCTGTTAAGAAGTTTTGATGAGCGAGAGGGAGAAAATTTTTTGAGAGAAAAAAGGGAAAAAAATTTTCTTCAGAAAACAATTTTCTGTTGAAAAATCTGTTCAGTTTTTCCAGAGAATTCCTTTTTTTAAAAGGAAATTCTGATTACCCAAATCCCACAACCCCCGGGGCTATTAATTTTTTTTATTAAAATATATATTATAAAATATAATATTTTTATTTTTACTGCTTGGGTTTTACTTGACCCATAGATCAAACTATTTACCTATGGATCAGACTGATGGATCAAGAACCTCAATTACAACTATGTCCTTTGATTTATCAATCTCTCTCAATTCTTCCTGAGTAATTAATTAACTATTAATTAATACCCCAAAACTTCTCAATAATATTTAATTAAACTATTTAATTTAATATTATTTTTCTAAGTATAACAATTATACCTAGTACCGTCAAGAATCTTCGAACTCACTTACGTGCAATCCTGTAGGTCCATTCCAAACTGACAATGGATAAATTAATCTCATAGATTAATCCATAAATCATCAGTGGCCTCTAGCAAGACATGATGACTACTCAATTTAGAATGGATGGTCGAATGGTGATTTAACGCAACCTTTCTAAGCACACTATGCACGGTCCTCTACATCGATATCCTTTTTAGCATAAGGCATGGAACCATCATCCTTATTAAGCTAAACAATTTTACTTGATCTTTCAGTGACTGATTCTATTCGAGCAAATGATAACAATTATCATTTATCGGGCATGGCCATTCACTTCTCAGTTCACTATCAAGTGGCCCGGATATCATCTCTCACTTAAGAGAGATTTGTAGTCCCATCACGTCACCTACATATCTTAGCGTGACTCATAGTGTACCCAATTATACCCATACTTGGCAACCTGTTACAGTCCCATTAGGCATATGTCAAAGTACACCATAATTCACCTAAGACCATGCAGTGATTTCTGGTCTAAGGATCCTCGTACGTGTATGCTCAAAAGAATCACTCATGATCTATTAGTCCATGGAGTGTTTCTTTTAGCGGATTGATTTCATGAAATTAGATATGCACAAGAATATAATTATCATGAAATTAACTAATCAGATTAAATAATCAATCAAACGACATATGTCTTATTTACATAAATAACCCTCAAAGTTTATTTACATAAATAGCCCTCATTAGGGCACATACACCAACAATCTCCCACTTGCCCGTTGAAGGGCTATGTCCTAAACTGTTTAAGACCAAGCTCTATTACATGTCTATCAAACTTTGACTGTGGTAGAGCTTTTGTGAGAGGATCTGTTACATTGTCGTCTGACCCTATTTTGCATACTTTAACATCTCCTCGATCGACGATCTCTCGAATGAGGTGATATCTCCTGAGTATATGTTTGGTCTTTTGGTGTGACCGAGGCTCCTTAGCTTGTTTAATGGCCCCGTTATTGTCACAGAAAAGTTCTATCGGATCTTGGATACTCGGTATCACTCCGATATCTGACACGAACTTCCTCAACCAAACAGCTTCCTTTGCAGCATCTGATGCAGCAATGTACTCAGATTCTGTTGTAGAGTCGGCTGTGGTATCTTGCTTCGAGCTTTTCCAACTTATCGCACCGCTATTCAGACTAAACGCGTAGCCTGATTGTGACTTCATGTCATCTTGATCTGTTTGGAAAGCAGCATTAGCGTAACCTTGTACAATGAGCTGTTCTTGCCCTCCATACACTAGCATTAATCCTTTAGTTCTTCGTAAGTACTTTAGGATTGCTTTGACTGCAGTCCAATGATCCATCCCGGGATCTTGTTGGTATCTGCTAGTCATGCTAAGTGCATGTGCAACATCCAGACGGGTACATAACATGGCATACATGACAGATCCTATTGCCGAAGCATATGGTACTCTACTCATTGTATCCCTCTCCTCTCTTGTTGAAGGACCTTGGTTCTTCTTCAAGAGAAGGCCATGTCTAAATGGTACCTTACTATTTTTCGAGTTAGACATATTGAATCTTTTTAATATCTTGTCTATGTACCCTTCTTGACTTAATCCCAGAAGCCTTTTGGACCTATCTCTATAGATCTTGATACCTAGTATCATTTCGACTTCTCCTAAGTCTTTCATAGAAAATACAGTCCCCAACCATTGTTTGATGTCTTTCATCATGGGAATGTCATTTCCTATGAGTAGGATGTCGTCCACATATAGGACAAGGAAAACTATCTTGCTCCCACTAACCTTCTTGTTAACACAAGGCTCATCTTGATTCTTGATGAATCCGTAACCTTTTACTTCCTCATCAAAATGAAGATTCCAACTTCGAGATGCTTGCTTTAGTCCATAGATGAACCTCTGAAGCTTACATACTCGATTAGGATGCTTTTGATCGATGTATCCCTTGGGTTGTTTCCTATAAACATCCTCGAGTAGGTTTCCATTCAGGAAAGCCATTTTAACATCCATCTGCCATACTTCATAGTCAAAATATGCTGCTATGGCAAGCATAGTCCGAATAGACTTGAGCATCACGACAGGGGAGAAGGTTTCATCATAGTCAATACCATGAGTCTGTCTGAAACCTTTAGCCACTAGTCGTGCCTTGAAGATCCCTTCAGGTTTTAACTTGAAAATCCACTTGCAATCGAAAACCTTTGCCTGTATAGGAGGATCAATCAAAGTTCATACTTTATTGTCCCTCATGGATTGCATTTCAGATTCCATTGCTTGTAGCCATTTATCTGAATCTGGACTTTCTAAAACCTGTTTGTAGTTCACGGGCTCATTAGAGTTCACCAAGATCAAATCTTGCTCGTCAGTTACGAGAAATCCGTATCTCTCGGGTTCATGACGAGATCTACTAGACCTTCTAGGTTCTTATGTTGTTGACTCAGGCTGCTCATCTTCATGAGTTTCCATGTCAACTTCCATCTGAGTTTCTGTAGATCGTTCTACATTCTCTTGTGGTTCTAGAACTTCTCCGAGTTCTATTCTACTCCCACTGTCTTTCTTTCTCTAAGAAAGTAGCTCCTCGAGCAATGAACACTTTGTTCTCAGTTGGGTTGTAGAATTGATATCCTTTGGTTTCCTTAGGATATCCCACAAATAGGCATTTGTTAGTTTTAGGTTCAAGCTTATCACTTTGTAAACGTTTTACATGAGCTTGACAACCCCAAACTCGTAGATAGGACATATAGGGCTTCCGACCCATCCATATCTCATATGGAGTCTTATCTACTGCCTTAGATGGAATACGGTTTAATAAGTAGGCAGCAGAAAGGAGAGCATAACCCCAAAAGGTTGTAGGGAGAGTCGCTTGGCCCATCATTGATCGTACCATATCTAATAAGGTCTAATTTCTCCTTTCGGATACACCATTCCATTGAGGTGTTCCTAGGGGAGTCAGCTGTGAAACAATTCCACACTGTTTTAGTTAGCCATCGAACTCATCACTAAGGTATTCACCTCCCCGATCAGAGCGAATAGCCTTAATCCTTCTATCCAACTGATTCTCTACTTCGTTTTTAAACTCTTTGAACTTTTCAAAAGTTTCACTTTTATACCTCATTAAGTAGACATACCCATATCTACTATACTCATCAGTAAAAGTCACGAAGTATTCAAATCCACCTCTGGCTTGTGTGCTCATTGGTCCACATACATCCGTATGTATTAGATCCAATAGCCCACTTGTTCTTTCCCCTTTCTTCTTGAAAGGACTCTTTGTCATTTTGCCTTGCAAGCAGGGTTCACATGTATCATAAGATTCAAAATCAAATGACCCTAGCACTCCATCCTTGTGAAGTCTTTGAACTCGCTTTTCATTTGCATGGCCTAATCGACAATGCCAAAGGTATGTTGGACTTAAATCATTTTTAGTTGATTTATCTTTCTTTTCTATGTTATAGACTGGTTTTTCTTGGGTCAAATCCAAGACATACAGACCGTTACAGATATTTGCAACTCCGTATAAAATATCATTTCGATATAAAGATAACGAATTATTCTCTATAATAAATAGAAATCCTTTATTATCCAAACTCGAAACTGAAATAATATTTCTGCTCAAAGCAGGTACATAATAACAATTTTCAAGTTCGATATTTAAACCAGAAGGTAATGACAGAGTGTAATCTCCAACTTCAACAGCAGCAACTCTTGCCCCGTTGCCCACTCGGAGATCCACTTCACCTTTCTTTGTCATCCTTCTATTTCTAAGTCCCTGCACATTAGTACAAATGTGAGCCCCACAACCAGTATCTAATACCTATGAGGTGGACATAGAATGATTAATTTCTATAACAAAGATACCTGAAGCTGAAGGATTGCTTTCGAGAAGCTTTTTGCAGTCTCTCTTCCAATGACCCTTCTGTTTGCAGAAGAGACATGTATCATCCTTTTTGGATCTTGTCTTAGCAGATGGAGGAGCTTGTGGTTGGGGAGCAGTCTTACTGCGAGTTTTCTTGTTCTGCCCAACTTTGGCCTTGCCTTTAAACTTCCTCTTCCCTTTACCTTTCTCTACTACCAACACTGGTGTTGCCTTCCGAAGGGTCTGTTCAGTGTTTTTCAACATGCCATGGAGCTCAGGAATGCTCTTATCCATGTTGTGCATATTGTAGTTCACCACAAAATCATTGTATTCATCAGAAAATGATACCAAGATGATATCAATGGCCAAGATTGATATCAAGATGATATCAATGCCAAGATGATACCAATTCCCTAGGAAGAGGTGCATTCAATCGCTCTAGGGTATCAATGTACCCTTTCATCTTGATCATATGTGTGCTTACTGATGAACCCTTCTCCATTTTGAATGAAATTAAAGCTTTTATCGTAACGAACCTTTCGTTACGGGCTTGTTCACAGAATATCTCCGTCAGTGACTCGTAAATCTGGAACGCTTCCGAATTCATGAACTGCTTTTGAAGCTCGCCCGTCATCGACGCGAGCATCAAACAAGTCACATCATCGGAGTCATTTTTCAGCTTCTCCCAGGCTCGTTGAACAGTTGCCGAAACATTTTGTGGTGGTTCAGGTAAAACGGTCTCCAAGACTTGTAGCTTCCTTTCTTGCTTGAGAACTATTCTCAAGTTTCTTTCCCAATCTAAGAAGTTTGGTCCAACCAATTTATCATTATCCAATATACTTCTTAGAGTGAAATTTGAGATAACATTTGTGCTATATGATGTCATTTCTACAATGAATAAATGCAAAATATTAGAATGAGTTTTTAAAATTAATTTTCCACAATAGCCAAAATTGAAATCCCTAACAATTTTGTGTTGGTGCTAGATTGTGGTCCGAAAATCCACAAAGAGTCAACCCCAGTATTGCTTTGGCAAGTATCGTAGGGATCGGACTCTTCTGGTAGTCAACGTTCAAATTACATTCCATGTAATATAACGCTTTCCAATTGCATACCATGCAACTTTTCGGTGATAGGATGAACATTCCAAATGTTTGACACCATCCTATCTTTGCAAAATTAATCCCTAGTCAACTTATTGGGTCAAGCTAGGATTAATTTTCCCAAGTTAAACCATCCCTTAAGGCATCACAGCAATCGATACCCACACAGTTTTTTCATAACAAGTGGTAGTGATAAAGTTGAGCATCTAATACCCAAACAGTTTTTCCACTCATTAATGGTAGTGATAAAGTTGGGCACCTATTATGTGACAACTCGCCGCACGAAGAAAACCTGAGGCCCTTGGGCTCTCCAAGTCCACAGACGTTCGACGCTCTGGCGGGCCCCCAAGTATGGAAGCAAAATCAACTTGGGTTTTTGGGATTTTAGTTTGATCGTCTTAACATGCATTTTCGTTTATCATTCATTTGCATAAATAAAAGAATGAATTAAAGCGATGAACTGGGTTCTAATCTATTACAGGGCGTTTTAAAATCTTCATGTTTGGGCCTCCATTTGTGGGCTCCACCATGGACTCCTCTTTGAACCTCCTTTTGGGTCTAACTATTACATGATGATTTTTATAGGCACGCAGACCCAAATTCAAAATTGGCTCGCAGGCCCCAACTTTTAAAATGTTAAATTAAAAGCCCAATTCATGCTTTGAAACACATAAAATGCATATGCTCATACAAGCTCATTTTTAATTGAAGCCGATTAATTTTAAGGATTGTGTAACTATTACAGAATTAAAATTGATCGTGTCATGATCAATTTTAATCAATCCTTCTGTTCATTTTACATTTATCCAAAATGATGCATGAACATGCTAGCATAATTATGATGCTTCACATAAAATTTAAACAATTTAAATTAAGCATCAAAATTAAATAAATTAAAATAAATAACAATTCAAAATTTAAACAAATTAATTAATCTAATTAATTAATTAATTAATTATCTTTTCTAATTATTTTAATCTAATTAAAATAATTATTTAAAATTTATCTAATTATCTAATTAAGATAAATTTTAAAATTTAAAATTTAAATAATTTTAATTATCCTAATCTAATTAAGATAATTATTCAATTTTAAATTTTAAATCATTTTAATTATCCTAATCTAATTAAGATAATGTTTCGAATTTAAATTTAAATAATTCTAATTATCCTAATCTAATTAAGATAATTTAATTCAAAATTTTAAATTTAAAGTTATAGGATAAAATTTTAAATTAATCCTATCTTTATCTAATAAGATTATTTAATTAAAACCTTATTAAATAAAATTCAAAAAATTATAAAATTTTAATTTTCTGAAACTCTTGGGGTCATTTCGTAAATAACCAAAATTTTCGGGCTAGGGTTTTTTAAGGAAATTAAATTTCTGGGCTATTTTGCAAAACAATTTTAGAACTGATGGCATTTTTAGGGTTTGAGGCTGCGGCGGGGGAATTTTGGTAATTTCAGCCCCTATGGCTTCAACCGCCCGCAGCCAGCCTCCGGTCTTCTTCTCCGACGGCCTCCGGTCTTCTTTCCCGGCGATATTCCTGATTCCGACCACAATTTATGGTCATGGAAACGCCGCGAGAACCACTGGGATTCCTTTGCTAGGTAAAACCGAGGCGTCCAACGCTCAATTCATCGGCGAAATTCTTGAAATGAAAACAAAAATTTCCTTCTCAGGTGAACCCCGATTTTTCGACCGAAATGCAAGCCCAGAAATCCATCAAAATTGACCAAAACTTTTCGAAGCCAAACAAAACTAATCGGAACCATTCCACGATTAGTTTCCGATCGAAACCAAAAACAAAGAAAACCCCTTCTCTTTCCCCCCTTTTTTCCGATCAAAATCATCCCCAAAACCTTGTTTCAAAATCAGTTTTTCTGAACATTTAACGCCTTTTAAAACCGATTTCAAACCCCAATTGTGCAGAAACAATTTCCGGGATAATAAAGAACAAAACCCACAAAGAATTTTGAAGAAAAACCACGAAATCCGGCCATATCGGGCGCTTGTGATTTCCGACGAGATTCCGGCCAGTCAGAAAATTTTCCGGCCGGTCGACATCAACCCAGTCTGGCTGTTCTTCATCAATTTCAAGAAAAATAAAATTTTTTTTCTTCTTGTTTTCTAAAAACACACAAATTCCAAGAATTCATTAAAAATGAATTTAATTAACATTCTTTTAACCAAATTCAATTTTAATTTTTTAACACTAAAACCTGGCTTTGATACCACTGTTGGATTGTGTTTAGGCATTTAATTCAAAATTAAACGGCGGAATTCCTAAACACTAAGGATCGGGTCTTACCCTTGAAGCGTAATCAGTTGCGCAGTCGCCTGGCTCCTCTGAGAATATGGCGTTTCGTCGTTTTTCTATAACACTTCCTTGAAGCATCCTCTACACTCAGGCACCGGAGTTCTTCGATGCTAGTAGATTCCTGTTAAGAAGTTTTGATGAGCGAGAGGGAGAAAATTTTTCGAGAGGAAAAAGGGAAAAAAAATTGTCTTCAGAAAACAATTTTCTGTTAAAAAATCTGTTCAGTTTTTTCCCAGAGAATTCCTTTTCTTAAAAGGAAATTCTGATTACCCAAATCCCACAACCCCCGGGGCTGTTAATTTTTGTATTAAAATATATATTATAAAATATAATATTTTTATTTTTACTGCTTGGGTTTTACTTGACCCATAGATCAAACCATTTACCCATGAATCAGACTGATGGGTCAAGAACCTCAATTGTAACTAGGTCCTTTGATTTATCAGTCTCTCTCAATTCTTCCTGAGTAATTAATTAACTATTAATTAATACACCAAAACTTCTCAATAATATTTAATTAAACTATTTAATTTAATATTATTTTTCTAAGTATAACAATTATACCTAGTACCGTCAAGAATCTTCGAACTCACTTACGTGCAATCCTGTAGGTCCATTCCAAACTGACAATGGATAAATTAATCTCATAGATTAATCCATAAATCATTATTGGCCTCTAGCAAGACATGATGACTACTCAATTTAGAATGGATGGTCGAATGATGATTCAACGCAACCTTTCTAAGCATACTATGCACGATCCTCTACATTGATATCCTGTTTAGCACAAGGCATGGAACCATCATCCTTATTAAGCTAAACAATTTTACTTGATCTCTCAGTGACCCTGATCTATTCGAGCAAATGATAACAATTATCATTTCTCGGGCATGGCCATGCACTTCTCAGTTCACTATCAAGTGGCCCGGATATCATCTCTCACTTAAGAGAGATTTGTAGTCCCATCACTTCACCTACATATCTTAGCGTGACTCATAGTGTACCCAATCATACCCATACTTGGCAACCTGTTACAGTCCCGTTAGGCGTATGTCAAAGTACACCATAATTCACCTAAGACCATGCAGTGATTTCTGGTCTAAGGATCCTCGTACGAGTATACTCAAAAGAATCACTCATGATCTATTAGTCCATGAAGTGTTTCTTTTAGCGGATTGATTTCATGAAATTAGATATGCACAAGAATATAATTATCATGAAATTAACTCATCAGATTAAATAATCAATCAAACGACATATGTCTTATTTACGTAAATAACCCTCAAAGTTTATTTACATAAATAGCCCTCATTAGGGCACATACACCAACACCAAATGCTTTTTGGAAGAGGAAACAACATACAGTTTTCCTTCCTTATGAAAAGGATTTTAAGGAACAAAATATTCTGACAAAAGCAAGACCCATCCGGATGAGTCAAGAATTTATGGAACATTGGAAAAAGGAAATTAATTACCTTTTACAAAAAGGGATTATTAGATCAAGTAAATCCCCATTGAGTTGTCCGGCATTCTATGTCAATAAAAGTTCAAAAATAGAACGAGGAGTGCCTAGACTAGTTATTAATTACAAAGCTTTAAATCAGGTTCTAGAATGGATTAGATATCCAATTCCAAACAAAAAGGACTTGTTGCAAAGATTATTTGCAGAAAAAACCTTTTCTAAATTTGACGTGAAATTTGGATTTTGGCAAATTCATATTCACCCTTCTGACAGGTATAAGACGATATTCACAGTTCCATTTGGACACTACGAATGGAATGTAATGCCATTTGGACTAAAGAATGCCCCTTCAGAGTTCAAAGGATTATGAATGATGTTTTTAATCCTTATTCAAGTTTTATTATTGTTTATATTGATGATGTTTTGGTTTATTCTAACAATCTTGACCAACATTTTAAACATCTCAATATTTTCTTACAGGTGACGAAAACAAATGGATTAGTAGTCTCTCAGAGGAAGTTAAGCCTTTTCCAAACCAAAATTAGATTCCTTGGACATTATATTTACCAAGGAACAATTACCCCAATTGAGACATCAATTGGTTTTGCTGATAAGTTTCCTGACCACATTCTAGAAAAACAGGAACTACAAAGATGTCTAGGATGTTTAAATTATGTTGCTGATTTTATTCCCCATTTAGCAAATTTAGCTAAACCATCGCATGAACGACTAAGAAAGACACCACCTTCCTGGACTGATTCACATACACTATCAGTAAGAACAAAAAAAGACTTTAGTTAAGTCTTTACCTTGCCTTGACATAGCTAATCCAAACTTAGGATATGGCAGGATTTTGAAACAAGTCCAGGGAGAAAAAGAAAAAATTATTTCCTTTACATCTAAATAAATAGCATGCAACATAATTATTCCACCATAAAAAAGGGAATACTTGCTATTAATAAGAGTTGATTGTAAATTAGCAAAAGATGTTTTACAAAAGGATGTAAAAAATCTAGCATCCAAACAAATTTTTGCTAGGTGGCAAGCTATATTATCTGTATTTGATTTTCGACATTGAATATATTAAAGGAGACTCTAATTCTCTTCCCAATTTTCTGACCCGTGAATTTTTACAGGGAAAATAATGTCTCCCAAAAAAAAAAAAAAGAAGAAAGGCCCCCGAACAACCTTACGATAGCAATTGAAGCTATCAAGGCATCAAAGGAAGGGTCCCCTTCCGCCAAGCAACCTTTTAATGCCTCAACTTCGAAGCAAATGGTGCAAAAGTCACCAAAGGACTATGCCTTGACCCCAAGGCAATTTCAAGCAATGGATAACCTCGCCGCTATCCAACCAAGCTCAATAGTCTTTCCAAAATCTTGGGCAGAGATGGCTGAAGAAGAACAAACAAAGAGAGCCCAAATGGAATCCATCCAAGAGTGGGCAGCAAGATCAGGATTTTCATTAGTAAAATCCCCCCAACCTCAGGTTGTTCCTCAACCTCAAGTGGTGACTAATAGTCCCACTACTCAAACTAAAGTGGTGATTAACAGTCCCACTTTTAAATCCCTAGTGGTGAGTATTAATCCCACTCTGTCAAATAAAGTGGTGGTTACAAAGCTATGCTAAGAAGTACAAAAACTGTCCAACCCGCTATTACACTGCTGTGAAATCCCAAGAAACTTGCTTCGAAAAACTTAAGATCTGTCGAAACAGATCTTGCCCGGAGCAACCCAGAAGCCTAGCCGCCAGCAGCCCTTTATCACGTGAAGTCCAGTCACTTGATTGAAGATTCTGGCCACAATCTAGACGACAATCTCCATGGATCATCAACTGGAGAAGAGATCTACGTGAAGAGTTACCGGATCAAGCACCACGACATACAAACAGTTACCGAAAAAAGCTCAAAAAATTGGCAAAAATATAAAGTACATGGTGGACTTAGCGGTGGCATCAAGAAAATGGTGGCTACTCAAAATAGATCTATGAGCTGAGTTTCTTTTCGAAGAAGAAAGCTTTCCTAGCTGACTCAAAGCTATGCTAAAAGTTTTAATATGCGAATAATTTACCTTAGTTAATTGCACTTTACTTTTTAAAACGTTTTAGTTTGGTTTTCTTTCATGCAAAATAAAACGAAAACACACAATTAACGAAAAGACATAAATACGGAAAATCAAAGAAATAAAATTTCCCGACTATTATGGCCTTCTCTATTGTTGATTCCTTGAAGCCTCAGTGACACGTCCCGTCATTTCGCTCCCACTAGTTATTTAGATTCCTCTCGATTCGCCCAAATTTTCTCAATTTTCTACATAATTAGGAATCACCCGAAATTACCAGAAACCAAAATCCGTGAATATAAGTTAGCCAAAATAATGTTTTCGTCATAATACATAAATTCCTATATACAAGGCATTTTTCTAGGAATTTAAAGACAACAACATTAGATTAAATCCTACTACAAGATTTATCTAATCCTACACGGCTTCCAGCTCGTGGTTATTACTATTACAGATATTTCCATTCAAAAACAATACGAGCCAGTACATGTCCCGGGGTTTATGAATGAAAAATAAATTATACCATAATAGCGGGAAAACTAATAACCACCTGTTTAAACATTTTGACAAAAATAATAATGCCAAAATAAAGCCATGTAATAAATTAAACAAGTATAAATCCAAAACACTCGCTCTGATGCCAATTTGAAGGAAAACAGCATAAGCCTGGGCTAAATAAAAAATCTCACTTTCGTGCAATGCATTCCAGAATCGGAAACTTTTAATGAAGCTCAGGCTCAAATTCATTTTTCCCTGAACGGATCTAGGCTTTATACTTATTTAATTTATTAATCGGGATACAAAAGATACAATCTTTAATTAAAGCAGAAAGTTCAAAGATTATACCTTTGTAGCGAAGTCTCTAGCAAAAAGAAATCCAAAACATCGGGCAAGCGAAATCCATAGGAAATCCGAAGAATAACTCCAAATCGACTCCAAACTAGTGTGGGCTAGTGTCTACGGAGTAGCGCAAAGCAAAACAAAGAAATCCCAAGAAACTTGCTTCGAAAAACTTAAGATCTGTTGAAACAGATCTTGCCCGGAGTAACCCAGAAAGCCTAGCCGCCGGCAGCCCTTTGTCACGTGAAGTCCAGTCACTTGATTGAAGATTCCGGCCACAATCTGGACGACAATCTCCATGGATCATCAACCGGAGAAGAGATCTACGTGAAGAGTTGCTGGATCAAGCACCATGGAATACAAACAGTTACCGAAAAAAGCTCAAAAAACCGGCGGCAATATAAAGTACATGGTGGACTTAGCGGCGGCTTAAAGAAAATGGTGGCTACTCAAAATAGATCTATGGGCTGAGTTTCTTTTCGAAGAAGATTCCTAGATGACTCCGAGGAGAAAATTCGAATAAGAAGAATTTGTCACTCTAAGCTAGACTTTCTTTCACTAGGAAAAGTTGCCTCCAAGTTCCTTATGTCTTCATTAATGCCTAACAAAGGATATTTATAGGGAGCTTCTAAGGAGACCTAATGGGCCTTTGAGTTGGGCTTTTTAGTTTGACTTTCGTTGGCCCCTTAGTCTTTCTTAGACTAGTCAACTCCAATCGATCATTTCGAATTAATTTCTTAACCCACTTTGTTAATTTAATTTAATCAAACCCTTAAGATTATTTAATTCATATAGAATTAATTTTCTTAATCCACTTTGTCAATTAAATATTAATTAAACCTTTAGGATTAATTAATTCACTTTATCGATTAGTCAAACACATAATTAGTCGTACCACTAACGGACCAATTATGGAACTACCATTCAAAAACGACTTTATATCGCGCCACTTTATTTTCTTCTATCTCCCCACATCAAAGATCTAGTGCTCGTCGATTTATCAATTTACTGACAAACTAATTCACCGACTTCTTGGTATCTGAGATTAGTATCACTCGACCTTCTTATTATAATGGACATAAATTCCACTGGCCACTTTTAGAACAATAAACCTTACGAGCTCATCTTGGGAGCACCATCAACCCAGCGAACCGGTACGTGGATTCCTCTGACTAGCAATGGCACGTAAGAAGCTAAACACCGCATACCCAACCTACCGAGGTATAGGCCTCAATTTACCACACACTTTGGCACATCAAAGCATACGATATCTAACTCTCACGCCCGTCCCAATCTCAGGATTGAGAGACTGAATACTTGGACCGAATTGACTAGGCCGATCAGTACAAGTCAATTCTATCCAAACTGGTCGTGCTCAATATGCCCCGGGCATATCCGTGTGATTTAAATTAGTCTAGATAAACTAATTTCTAAACCACACGATAAACTTTACCGATAGTATGCTCAGACTATCTCAGTTATGAGCATAGTTTTTAAATATCAATACTTTAATCAATAACGGGATCTACTGTGTCTTTAACACACCCCGTTATTTAGTTCTATGATATCACACATAACAATTTAATATTGAAACAAAATGATATGTCATCTGTGGATATTATTTTTTGATACAAGCCAAGCTTTTCTGTATTCAAAACTAACAATCTCCCACTAATACTCAAAGCTATGCTAAAAAGTACAAAAACTATCCAACCTGCTATTACACTACTGTCATAATGAAATCTACAGAACATCTTTATGCTCACTCACATGGCTCCCTCAAGAATCTAACACCCATACCCTCCACATGTCTCTCAAAGACCTTTGGGGTCAATGGCTTTGTGAAAGGATCTGCAAGGTTGTCATCTAATGCTATCTTGGCCACGGTCATGTCTCCCCTCTTTACGATCTCTGGTAACAGGTTGCGCTCTATGTGTTTACTCACTTTGTGGGCTCGTGGTTCCCTCGAGTTAGCAACTGCACAATTGTTATCACAATAAACTGTGATAGACCTAGGCAACTCAGAAACTATATCTAAGTCCACCAGGAAGTTCCAGAGCCATACAACTTCTTTTGCTGCCTCTGATGCGGCAATGTACGCAGCCTCCATGGTGGAGTCCGTCACGCATTTCTGCTCTACACTCTGCCATACTATGGCTCCACCTCCTAGAGTAAACACAAACCCAGAGGTAGACTTACTCTTGTCCATATCACCTTGAAAGTTTGAATCTGTGTAACCCAATGGTACAAGCTCCTGCGCTCTATAAACTAGGACATAATCTCTCATCCTGCGCAAGTACTTGAGAATGCATTTTATTGCCTCCCAGTGAGCCTTCCAAAGGTTACTCTGATATCTGCTAACCATGCCAATGGCAAAGCAAATATCAGGCCTCGTACATAACATAGCAGACATGCGTCTACCCACTGTAGAAGTATAGGGTACCGCCTGGATGGCATCTATCTCCTCAGCAGTTTTGGGACACCGCTCCTTAGATAAATGCACCCCATGCCTGAAAGGTAGTGAACCCTTCTTGGAGTTCTGCATGTTAAAATGGGCCAGAATCGTGTCTATGTAGGATGCCTGAGAGAGTGTGAGAGAGCTTCTCCTACGATCTCGAATAGTCTTGATCCCAAAGATATGTACAGTCTCTCTCAAATCCTTCATATCAAATTGCCTGGACAACCATGCCTTTACGTCTGACAGCACATTCTTAATGTTGCCAATCAGAAGGATGCCATCTACATAAAGTACGAGGAACACCACCGTATCACAATCACGCCTGCGATATACACACTGCTCATCCGAAAACTGAGTGAATCCATAGGACTGGATAACCTCATCAAAACGGATGTTTCAAGATCTTGATGCTTGCTTAAGTCCATAAATGGACCTCCTAAGCCTGCATACCTTGTGCTCTTGGCCTTGAACAATGAAACCCTCTTATTGCTGCATAAATATGGTCTCCTCAAGACTTCCATTAAGGAAACCTGTTTTGACATCCATCTGCCAAATCTCATAGTCCATATGAGCAACTATGGCCAAGAGAATCCGAATCGACTTAAACATAGCTATCGGGGAAAAAGTCTCCTCATAATCGATACCCTCTTTCTGAGTATACCCCTTCTCCACAAGCCTAGCCTTGAAGGTCTCAACCTCCCATAAATCCTCTCTGTTGCTTGTAGTCCCATTTGCACACAATAGGCAGAAACCCATCAGGAAGGTCTATAAGCTCCCAGACCTGATTTGAGTCCATAGAACCCATCTCAGCAATCATCGCTCTTTGCCAAAAATCTGCATATTTATCCTGGATACTCATTGTAGCTAACTGGGTCTGGTTGATGGGCGCCATGGATAAAGTCCGAAGACTCACCCAAACCCATGTACCTCTCGGGCTGTATGACAACCCTCCCACTACGACGAGGCACAGCCTGTGTAAGAACATCATCTGTGATAGTGTGTACAGTCTCTTGAGGTGTGTCTTCCTGTACTCGTGCATATGGAATAGTGGACTGACCCCTAAGCTCTTCCATTACAACCTTGCTCTTTGCCTTGTGATCTAAAACATAGTCCTCCTCAAGAAACTTGGCATTGGTGCTCACCACCACCTTCTGATCTTGAGGACTATAAAACATACCACCTTTCATTCCTTTGGGGTGGCCTACAAAAAGCATAATCTCAGATCTCGCATCTAGCTTGGCTGTGTCTGCCTTAAGCACATATGCTGGACAACCCCAAATCCTGAGATGTCTCAGACTAGGCTTTCGCCCAGTCCACAACTTGTTGGTGAATGTGCCCTAATGAGGGCTATTTATGTAAATATACTTTGAGGGTATTTATGTAAATAAGATATTTGTCGCTTGATTGATTGTTTATCAAATGAGTTAATTTCATGATAGTAATATCCTTGTGCATATTTAAATTCATGAAATCGATCCGCCAAAAGAAACACTCCATGGACTAACCAGATCATGAGTGATTCTTTTGAGTAGTACTGGTACTAGGATCCTTAGACCAGAAATCACTACATGGTCTTAGGTGAATTGTAGTGTGCTTTGACATACGCCTAACGGGGCCGTAACAAGTTGCCAAGTACGGGTATGATTGGGTACACTATGAGACACGCTAAGGTATGTAGGTGAAGTGATGGGACTACAAATCTCTCTTAAGTGAGAGATGATATCTTGGCCACTTGATAGTGAACTGAAAAGTGCATGGCCATGCCCAAGGAATGATAAGGATATCATTTGCTTGATGGATTCAGTGTCACTAAGAGATCAAGTAAACGCTTAGCTACATAAGGATGATGGTTCCATGCCTTATGCTAAGCTGGATATCGATGTAGAGGATCGTACGCAGTTTGCTCGGAAAGGTTGTGTTGAATCTCCATTCGACCCTCCATTCTGAATTGGGTAGTCATTATGTCTTGCTAGAGACCACTAATGACTTATGGATTAATCAATGAGATTGAGTTATCCGTTGCCAATTTGGAATGGGCCTACAGGATCGCACATAAAAAAGTCCAATGATGCAGAATAAGTATTCTTGCCTACAATAAGTATAATTGTTATACTTAAATAAATAAGATTTAATTAAATGGTTTAATTGAATATTATTGGAAAGTTCGGTGGTATTAATTAATAGTTAATTAATTACCCGGGAACAATTGGGATGGGCTAATAAATCAAGGGACTTAATTGCAATTGAAGTTCTTGACCCATCAGCCTGATCCATGGGTCATGGGTTGATCCATGGGCTTGGTGTATAACCCAAATCATTAAAGTGTTATTTAAGGCTGATTTGGAATTAGTAAATATTATTTAAATACTGACTTGGAATCAGTTAAATAATATTTGGTAATAATACTGATTTGGAAATTACTAAAATCAGTTAAGTTATAATTGGATAAATTACAATACTGATTTTGGAAATTAATTCTCTACAAATATCCTAGGGATATAATTGTAGGGGAAGGATTTTTTTGATTCTCATCAGAAAAATACACAGATTTTCCCAAATTCTCCGTGTAGGCAAGATTGGCTAGCACCAACCTGCGAAGGCTTTCGTGCTTGAGAGTAGAGGATCCTTCGAGGAAGGATTTTGGAGACAACAAAACGCCATCTTCTCAGAGGAGCCAGGCGACGTGCGCAACCGATTACGCTTCAAGGGTAAGACCCGATCCTCATAGTTTAGGATTCCGCTGTTTAATTGGATTAAACACCTAGACTATTCCCAACAGTGGTATCAGAGCCGGTTCATATTAATTTTAGTGTTAGAATTAAAATTGGATTTTAATTAAAATTTGTTTTAATAAGATTTTGGAAAAATCGTGATTTTGAAAGCTAGAAAATCAAAGAAATCAATTTTGTTATTTTCTGGGAAAATAATAAAATAATAATTTTGGAATTTGATAAAGATCGGCCGGACTGGGTGGGTGACTCGGCCGCCGGAAAATGTTCCGACCAGCCGGATTCTCGCCGGAAATTCGTGAGCTCCCGACATGGCTGATTTTCATGATTGTGGTTCAAAATTCTTTGAGGGTTTTGTTCTCCGTTCTCCCGAAAATCGTTTTCGGGTGATTTGGGTTTCAAAAACTAAAATGATTTGTTAGAATCGGAAATTTTTTTTTGGGTTTTCGAAACCGACCGCCGGGAAAAAAAAAAAAAACGATTTTAAAACAAAGGTTTTGGGGATGTTTTTGCTCGGAAAATTAAGTTTTAAAGGCTGGGTTTTGTGACCGGGATGATTCCTGTGATTTTCCATTTGGTTTAAAAGGTTTTGGTTACTTTTCGGCCGGAGAAGTTCGTTCTTCGAATTTCGTCAGAAAATCGGGGCTATCGGAAGTCTTCTGGTTTGCTTGATTTCTTCGATCGGGTTCTTTGAGATTCGATGAAGGATGAAGATTCTTCGATCGCTGGGAGAAGTCGTTGATTCCAGTAGAGATGAAGGCGAAATTCGCCGATTCATTGAGGATGCCGGAAAGGGCAATCGGAGAAGATGACCGGGGAAGAAAATGAGCGGCGGCGGTTCGACTGAAGCCCTAGGGGCTGTAATTACGAAAATGCCCCGCCGCTCTTTCCAGACCCTGAGCTACAAAATTTTAAATTTTAAAATTACAAACCAGCCCCAGAAGTTTTGTTTCCCTTAAACCCTAAGCCCAGAACTTTTGTTATTTACAAAATCGACTCAAAATTTTCAGGAAATTGTTTTTCTGATTTTAATTTTGGAATTAAATAATCTTATTAGATAAAGATAGGATTAATTTAAAATTTTATCCTATAAGTTTAAATTTATCGTAATTAGATAATTAGATAAATTTTAAAATAATTATTTTAATTAGATTAAAATAATTAGAAAAGATAAATAAATAAATAAATAAATAATTAGATTAATTAATTTGTTTAAATTTTGAATTGTTATTTATTTATTTTATTTTATTTTAATTTTGATGCTTATTTAAATTGTTTAAATTTTATTTGAAGCATCATAATTATGCAAGCATGTTCATGCATCATTTTGGATAAATGTAAAATGAACAGAAGGATTGATTAAAATTGATCATGACACGATCAATTTTAATTTTGTAATAGTTACACAATCCTTAAAATTAATCGGCTTAAATTAAAACCGGCTTGTATGAGCATATGCATTTTATGTGTTTCAAAGCATGAATTGGGCTTTTTATTTTAACGTTTTAAAAGTTGGGGCCTGCGAGCCAATTTTGAATTGGGCCTGCGTGCCTATAAAATCATCATGTAATAGTTAGGCCCAAAAGAAGGTTCCAAGAGGAGTCCATGATGGAGCCCAGGAGAGGAGGCCGAATATGAAGATTTTAAAAGGCCCTGTAATAGACTAGAGCCCAGTTCATGGCTTTAATTTCATTCTTTTATTTATGCAAATGAATGATAAACGAAAATGCATGTTAAGCCGATCAAACTAAAATCCCAAAAACCCAAGATTTTGCTTCCATACTTAAGGGCTCGCTTGAGCGTCGAACGTCTGGTGGACTTGGAGAGCCCAAGGGCCTCAAGTTTTCTTCGTGCGGCGGGTTGTTACATAATAGTGCCCAACTTTATCACTACCATTAATGAGTGGAAAAACTGTTTGGGTATTAGATGCTCAACTTTATCACTACCACTTGTTATGGAAAAACTGTGTGGGTGTCTATTGATGTGATGCCTTGAGGGATGGTTTAACTTGGGAAAATTAATCCTAGCTTGACCCGATAAGTTGACTAGGGATTAATTTTGCAAAGATAGGATGGTGTCAAACATTTGGAATGTTCATCCTATCACCGAAAAGTTGCATGGTATGCAATTGGAAAGCGTTAAATTACATGGAATGTGATTTGAACGTTGCCTACCAGAAGAGCCCGATCCCTACGATACTTGCCAAAGCAAGACTGGGGTTGACTCTTTGTGGATTTTTGGCCCACAATCTAGCACCAACACAAAATTGTTAGGGATTTCAATTTTGGCTATTGTGGAAAATAATTTTAAAACTCATTCTAATATTTTGCAAATTTTCTTTTGTAGAAATGGCATCTTCTAGCACTAATGTCACTTCAAATCTCACTCTAAGAAGTATTTTGGACAAAGAAAAACTTGTTGGTCCAAACTTCTTGGATTGGGAAAGAAACCTGAGAATAGTTCTCAAACAAGAAAGGAAGTTGAATGTCTTAGAGACCGCTTTACCTGAACAACTACAAAATGCTTCAGCAACTGTTCAACGAGCCTGGGAAAAACTGAAAAGCGATTCCGATGATGTGACTTGCCTGATGCTTGCGACTATGTCAGGTGAGCTTCAGAAGCAATTCATGAATTCGGAAGCATTCCGGATTTATGAGTCACTCACGGAAATGTTCCGAGAGCAAGCCCGTAATGAAAGGTTCATTACGATAAAAGCATTAATCTCATGTAAGATGGCGAAGGGTTCGTCGGTAAGTACGCATTTGATCAAGATGAAGGGGTATATTGATACCCTATAGAGATTAAATGCGCCTCTTGCTAGAGAGTTGGCCATTGATATCATCTTGGCTTCACTGCCTGATGATTACAATGATTTTGTTGTGAACTACAATATGCACAACATGGAGAGGAGTATTCCTGAGCTCCATGGCATGTTAAAGAACACTGAGCAAACCCTTCGGAAGGCAACGCCAGTGTTAGTTGTAGAGAAAGGTAAAGGGAAGAGGAAGCTAAATGGCAAGGCCAAAGTTGGGCAGAATAAGAAAGCTCGCAGTAAGACTGCTTCCCAACCACAAGCTCCTCCAGCTGCTAAGACAAGATCCAAAAAGGATGATACATGTCTCTTCTGCAAACAGAAGGGTCATTGGAAGAGAGACTGCAAGAAGTTTCTCGAAAGCAATCCTTCAGCTTCAGGTATCTTTGTTATAGAAATTAATCTTTCTATGTCCACCTCATGGGTATTAGATACTGGTTGTGGGGCTCACATTTGTACCAATGTGCAGGGACTCAGAAATAGAAGGATAACAAATAAAGGTGAAGTAGATCTCCGAGTGGGCAACGGGGCAAGAGTTGCTGCTATTGAAGTTGGAGATTACACCCTGTCTTTACCTTCTGGTTTAAATATCGAACTTGAAAATTGTTATTATGTACCTGCTTTGAGCAGAAATATTATTTCAGTTTCGAGTTTAGATAATAAAGGTTTTCGATTTATTATAGAGAATAACTCGTTATCTTTATATCGAAATGATATTTTATACGGAGTTGCAAATATGTGTAACGGTCTGTATGTCTTGGATTTGACCCAAGAAAAACCAGTCTATAACATAGAAAAGAAAGCTAAATCAACTAAAGATGATTTAAGTCCAACATACCTTTGGCATTGTCGATTAGGCCATGCAAATGAAAAGCGAGTTCAAAAGCTTCACAAGGATGGAGTGCTTGGTTCATTTGATTTTGAATCATATGATACATGCGAACCCTGCTTGCAAGGCAAAATGACAAAGAGTCCTTTCAACAAGAAAGGTGAAAGAACAAGTGAGCTATTGGCCCTAATACATACGGATGTATGTGGACCAATGAGCACACAAGCAAGAGGTGGATTTGAATACTTCGTAACTTTTACTGATGACTTTAGTAGATATGGGTATGTCTACTTAATGAGGTATAAAAGTGAAACTTTTGAAAAGTTCAAAGAGTTTAAAAACGAAGTAGAGAATCAGTTGGATAAAAGGATTAAGGTTATTCGCTCCGATCGGGGAGGTGAATACCTTAGTGATGAGTTCGATGGCTATCTAAAACAGTGTGGAATTGTTTCACAGCTGACTCCACCAGGAACACCTCAATGGAATGGTGTATCCGAGAGGAGAAATCGGACCTTATTAGATATGGTTCGATCAATGATGGGCCTAGCAACTCTCCCTACATCCTTTTGGGGTTATGCTCTCCTTTCTGCTGCCTACTTATTGAATCGTATTCCATCTAAGGCAGTAGATAAGACTCCATATGAGATATGGATGGGTCGGAAGCCCTATATGTCCTATCTATGAGTTTGGGGTTGTCAAGCTCATGTAAAGCGTTTACAAAGTAATAAGCTTGAACCCAAAACTGACAAATGCCTATTTGTGGGATATCCTAAGGAAACCAAAGGATATCAATTCTACAACCCAACTGAGAACAAAGTGTTCGTTGCTCGAGGAGCTACTTTCTTAGAGAAAGAATTTCTGTACAAGAAAGACAGTGGGAGTAGAATAGAACTCGGAGAAGTTCAAGAACCACAAGAGGATGTAGAACGATCTACAGAAACTCAGATGGAAGTTGACATGGAAACTCATGAAGATGAGCAACCTGAGTCAACAGCACAAGAACCTAGAAGGTCTAGTAGATCTCGTCACCAACCCAAGAGATACGGATTTCTCGTGACTGACGATCAAGATTTGATCTTGGTGGACTCTAATGAGCCCACGAACTACAAACAGGTTTTAGAAAGTCCGGATTCCGATAAATGGCTAGAAGCTATGGAATCTGAAATGCAATCCATGAGGGACAATAAAGTGTGAACTTTGATTGACCCTCCTGTTCAGGCAAAGGTTGTCGATTGCAAGTGGATTTTCAAGTTAAAACCCGGCGGGATCTTCAAGGCACGACTAGTGGCTAAAGGTTTCAGACAGACTCATGGTATTGACTATGATGAAACCTTCTCCCCTGTCGTAATGCTCAAGTCCATTAGGACAATGCTTGCCATAGCAGCATATTTTGACTATGAGGTATGGCAGATGGATGTTAAGACGGCTTTCCTGAATGGAAACCTACTCGAGGATGTTTATATGAAACAACCTGAGGGATACATCGATCAAAAGCATCCTAATCGAGTATGTAAGCTTCAAAGGTCCATCTATGGACTAAAGCAAGCATCTCGAAGTTGGAATCTTCGTTTTGATGAGGAAGTAAAAGGTTACGGATTCATCAAGAACGAAGATGAGCCTTGTGTTTACAAGAAAGTTAGTGGGAGCAAGATTGTTTTCCTTGTCCTATATGTAGACGACATCCTGCTCATAGGAAATGACATTCCTTTGATGAAACACATCAAACAATGGTTGGGGAGTGTATTTTCTATGAAAGACTTAGGAGAAGCTGAGACGATACTAGGTATCAAGATCTATAGAGATAGGTCTAAAAGGCTTCTGGGACTAAGTCAAGAAGGGTACATAGACAAGATATTGAAAAGATTCAATATGTCTAACTCCAAAAATGGTAAGGTACCATTTAGACATGGCCTTCTCTTGAAGAAGAACCAAGGTCCTTCAACAAGAGAGGAGAGGAATACAATGAGTAGAGTCCCATATGCTTCGGCAATAGGATCTATCATGTATGCCATGTTGTGTACCCGTCCGGATGTTGCACATGCACTTAGCATGACTAGCAGATACCAACAAGATCCAGGGATGGATCATTGGACTGCAGTCAAAGCAATCCTGAAGTACTTACGAAGAACTAAAGGATTAATGCTAGTGTATGGAGGACAAGAACAGCTCATTGTACAAGGTTACGCTGATGCTGCTTTCCAAACAGATCAAGATGACATGAAGTCACAATCAGGCTACGTGTTTAGTCTGAATGGCGGTGCAATAAGTTGGAAAAGCTCAAAGCAAGATACAACAGCCGATTCTACAACAGAGTCTGAGTACATTGCTGCATCAGATGCTGCAAAGGAAGTTGTTTGGCTGAGAAAGTTCGTGTCAGACATCGAAGTGATACCGAGTATCCAAGATCCGATAGAACTTTTCTGTGACAATAACGGGGCCATCGCACAAGCTAAGGAGCCTCGGTCACACCAGAAAACCAAACACATACTTAGAAGATTTCACCTCATCCGAGAGATCATTGATCGAGGAGATGTGAAAGTGTGCAAAATAGGGTCAGACGACAATATAGCAGATCCTCTCACAAAAGCTCTACCACAGTCAAAGTTTGATAGACATGTAATAGAGCTTGGTCTTAAACAGTTTAGGACATAGCCCTTCATCGGGCAAGTGGGAGATTGTTGGTGAATGTGCCCTAATGAGGGCTATTTATGTAAATATACTTTGAGGGTATTTATGTAAATAAGATATTTGTCGCTTGATTGATTGTTTATCAAATGAGTTAATTTCATGATAGTAATATCCTTGTGCATATTTAAATTCATGAAATCGATCCGCCAAAAGAAACACTCCATGGACTAACCAGATCATGAGTGATTCTTTTGAGTAGTACTGGTACTAGGATCCTTAGACCAGAAATCACTACATGGTCTTAGGTGAATTGTAGTGTGCTTTGACATACGCCTAGCGGGGCCGTAACAGGTTGCCAAGTACGGGTATGATTGGGTACACTATGAGACACGCTAAGGTATGTAGGTGAAGTGATGGGACTACAAATCTCTCTTAAGTGAGAGATGATATCTTGGCCACTTGATAGTGAACTGAAAAGTGCATGGCCATGCCCAAGGAATGATAAGGATATCATTTGCTTGATGGATTCAGTGTCACTAAGAGATCAAGTAAACGCTTAGCTACATAAGGATGATGGTTCCATGCCTTATACTAAGCTGGATATCGATGTAGAGGATCGTACGCAGTTTGCTCGGAAAGGTTGTGTTGAATCTCCATTCGACCCTTCATTCTGAATTGGGTAGTCATTATGTCTTGCTAGAGACCACTAATGACTTATGGATTAATCAATGAGATTGAGTTATCCGTTGCCAATTTGGAATGGGCCTACAGGATCGCACATAAGAAAGTCCAATGATGCAGAATAAGTATTCTTGCCTACAATAAGTATAATTGTTATACTTAAATAAATAAGATTTAATTAAATGGTTTAATTGAATATTATTGGAAAGTTCGGTGGTATTAATTAATAGTTAATTAATTACCTGGGAACAATTGGGATGGGCTGATAAATCAAGGGACTTAATTGCAATTGAAGTTCTTGACCCATCAGCCTGATCCATGGGTCATGGGTTGATCCATGGGCTTGGTGTATAACCCAAATCATTAAAGTGTTATTTAAGGCTGATTTGGAATTAGTAAATATTATTTAAATACTGACTTGGAATCAGTTAAATAATATTTGGTAATAATACTGATTTGGAAATTACTAAAATCAGTTAAGTTATAATTGGATAAATTACAATACTGATTTTGGAAATTAATTCTCTACAAATATCCTAGGGATATAATTGTAGGGGAAGGATTTTTTTTATTCTCATCAGAAAAATACACAGATTTTCCCAAATTCTCCTTGTAGGCAAGATTGGCTAGCACCAACCTGCGAAGGCTTTCGTGCTTGAGAGTAGAGGATCCTTCGAGGAAGGATTTTGGAGACAACAAAACGCCATCTTCTCAGAGGAGCCAGGCGACGTGCGCAACCGATTACGCTTCAAGGGTAAGACCCGATCCTCATAGTTTAGGATTCCGCTGTTTAATTGGATTAAACACCTAGACTATTCCCAACACAACTCTACTAGGGTCGAAGGCACAGACTTTGATGATACAAGATTAAGGAGATAACACGCTGACTCCAAGGCTAAACCCCAAAACGATATAGACAATTTGCTATAACTCATCATCGATCTAACCATATCCATAAGAGTCTTGTTCCTCCTCTCTACTACACCATTTTGCTGGGGTGTGCCAGGTGTAGACAACTGGGTCTGAATACCCTTCTCTGACAAATAGGACCTACATTCACTAGAGAGGTATTCGCCACCGTGATCAGATCTCAAAGCCTTGATACTCTTACCCAGATGGTTCTCCATATCAGCCTTAAACTCTTTGAAATTGCCAAAGTATTCAGACTTGTAGCGTATCAGGTATATGTATCCATATCTAGAGTAATCATCCATGAAAGACACGAAATACTCGTAACCACTTCTAGCCTAAACTGACATAGGCCTACACAAGGCAGAATGAATTAACTCTAAAACCTCTTTGGCCCTATACCCTTTTGCCTTGAAAGGCCTCTTGGTCATCTTACCCTCCAAACAGGACTCATAGGTCGGATAGCTGTCAATATCCAATGAGTCCAAAGACCCATTATTGATAAACCTTTGAATATTACTAAGGTTGATGTGACCGAGTCTCAGGTGCCAAAGATAAGTTTGATTCAATGGGGAAGACTCATTTCTCTTACTATTATTTGGTGATGAGTTATTAGTTTCTGTGTTTTGTATTACTGCAGAGTATGTCTTGATTAAATACAGATTGTCAACTAATGTACCAGAACATATAAGCTTCTGGTTCTTTCTAATAAAAACATATCTATCAGAAAAAACACACTTATAACCATCCAATAAAAGTTTAGAAACTGAAAGTAAATTCTTTTCAAAACTGGGTACATATAAATAATCTCTCAAATGTAAAATTGAGTATAAAAAGTAAAGACATAAAACTCCCACTGCAACAACAGAAACTCTGGTAGTATCCCTAAGGTAGACCTGCAAATCTCCCTCTCTAAGCAGCCGGGTCACTTGGTACCCTTACAAAGAATTACAAACATGATCAGTGGCTCCTGAATTCACACACCAAGTATCTGTGGGAATCGCCGCTAAACATGTCTCAGTAACTAGGGAAAATTTATACATACCTCAAGGCTTTGGGCAATCCTTATTCCAATGTCCTGCTTTGTCACATCTGAAACACTTGCCTTTCGACTTGTGTTTCTTGGCAATGTCCGCCTTGGGTCCATGATCAGCTTCTCCTACTCTCTGGCCTCTCTTCCTCTTATGCTTCCTAGCTTTAGGACCAGCAGAGGAACCTGAGGGACCAACAGTAGCCAAGGCTTGCTTCTTCTTTACGAAGAGGCCCTCAGCAAACACCAATGCAGTCATGAGCTAGGGAAGTGAATATGAGAACTTCCCCATATTGTAATTCAACCAAAATTGCTCAAAACTATGGGGCAAGCTCTGGAGAATGATATGGACCTGGGTCTCCCCATCAATATCGCCTCCCAATACCTCGATCTCATTGATGCAGCTCATCATGTCCAGTACGTGATCCCTCGCTGAAGTGCCATTTTCCATCCTGGCATTCATGAATTTTCTCATAGTTGACTGCTTGGCTGCCCTGCTCTGATGTCCAAACATCTCCCTGAGGTTGAGCAGCATATCGTAGTCTAAGGTAAACAACTGATGTTGATGCTCTAGTAGACTCGACATAGAAGCCAAGATGTAGCACCGGGTCATGTCATCAACCTTCTACCACCTCATATATGGCTCTCGCTGCTCAGTGGTGGCATCATCGCTGGGCTTATGGGGCACTCCTCAGTGAGCACGTACTTGTAACCCTCAGCGGTAAGGACAATGTCCAGGTTACGTTTCCAGTCAATATAATTTGGACCCGTAAGTTTGTTCCGGTTTAGTATGACAGCTATCGGGTTGAAAGACATATCAACAACTGAAAAATAAACAATCAAGTTTCAGTATTACTTTTTCAAAAATATTGAAATTCTAAAAAAAAAAATATAATCTCCATCAACATCTCTCACACCGGGATTAATGCAGGTCACACAGGTGAATGCCTACGCCAACCCACATTCGTTCGAGAAGAACCGAAGTTCATTAATTTCACTATCTGACCAACGATCTTATGACCTATGAAATTAATAGTCAATGATTTTATCCGTACACATAAATAGCGTAACCTCGCGGGAGGAATATAATAGTACACTAAGTGTATGCCATTACGTGGCTTCTAAGTGTGTTACTTAGGATACTAATGCGCCCTCAGCAGAGAGGGTGTCGCAACTTTCTCCAATTGAACTCACTATCATCATCCCTTCAGAAATTCATTCCAGTGATATCTGTGATTGAAGACTTGTCCGCATGGAGGAAGGCCATAATACCAACTCGCAAGAATAACCACATCACCAATGAACTCGTAATGGACGCCATGGGGATATTTACCAACCCGCTCCCACATAGATTTTTAAGTTTGAGGATTTTTCCGTTTTAACATGCAATATCTTAACAAAGGATATTTGCACCCATAAAACCATTGGAGTTTTAATATGCAAATAATCTACCTTAGTTAATTGCACTTTACTTTTTTAAAACATTTTAGTTTGGTTTTCGTTCATGCAAAATAAAACAAAAACACACAATCAACAAAAAGACATAAATACGGGAAATTAAAGAAATAAAATTTCCCGACTATTATGGCCTTCTCTATTGTTGATTCCTTGACATCTCGGTGACACGTCCCGTCCTGTCGCTCCCACTTGTTATTTGGATTCCTCTCGATTCGCCCAGATTTTCTCAATTTTCTACATAATGAGGAATCACCCAAAATTATGAGAAACCAAAACCCGCGAATATAAGTTACCCAAAATAACATTTTTGTCATAATACATAAATTCCTATATACAAGGCATTTTTCTAGGAATTTAAAGATGCCAATCTTTGATTAAATCCTACTACAAGATTTATCTAATCCTACTACAAGATTTATCTAATCCTACACGGCTTCCAGCTCGTGGTTATTACTATTACAGACATTTTCATTCAAAAACAATACAAGCCCGGACATGTCCTGGGGTTTATGAATGGAAAATAAATTCTACCATAATAGCTGGAAAACTAATAATCACCTGTTTAAACATTTCGAAAAAAATAATAATGCCAAAATAAAGCCGTGTAATAAATTAAACAAGTATAAATCCAAAACACTTGCTCTGATACCAATATGAAGGAAAACAGAACAAGCCCGGGCTAAGAATCAAAAACTTTCGACAAAACTCAGGCTCAAATTCATTTTCCCCTGAACGGATCTAGGCTTTATACTTATTTAATTTATTAATCAGGACACGAAAAGATACAATCTTTAATTAAAGTGGAAAGTTCAAAGATTATATCTTTGTAGCGAAGTCCCTAGCAACAAGAAATCCAAACCTTCGGGCAAGCGAAATCCACAAGAAATCCAAAGAATAAATCCAAATCGACTCCGAACTAGTGTGGGTTAGTGTCTACGGAGTAGCCCAAAGCAAAATGAAGAAATCCCAAGAAACTTGCTTCGAAAAACTTAAGATCTGTCGAAGGAGATCTTGCTCGGAGCAAACCAGAAGCCTAGCCGTCGGCCACCCTTTGCCACGTGAAGTCCGGTCACATGACTGAAGATTTCGGCCACGATCTGGACGACAATCTCCACGGACCACCAACCGGAGAAGAGATCTACGTGAAGAGTTGCCGGATCAAGCACCCCGTGTTGGAGTTGAATACATAAACTATGCTTGTGTTGTACTTTTTCCCAGTAATATATCGATTTATGTTTTGGTTATAATTTGTTATGCGTAATTGTCCATTTGTATTATGTAAGTAGATGATGAGGTGTCTTGTGTGACACAGTACATCTCATCATTGGTTGAAAGACATAATATATAAATGAGGTTCGTAACCAATACAGTTTTGGACAAACTGTCAGTTTAGGTTATTATATGATTAAGATAATTGGTTTGTCTAAACTAATTGAATCATATAGATATGCCCGGGACATATTGAACTTGACCTTTATGAATAATTTTTCTTGCACTGATTTAATAGACAAATCGTTCCTTGTATTCTATCTCTTAATCCCTAGACTCGAGCGGGCATGAGGATTAGACATAGTGTACTTTGATCTGCCAAAGGGTGAGGTCAATTGTGGCCAATAGTCTCAGTAGGTTGGGTGTGCGTGTTTAGTTACTTGGTGTGCTGCTGCTTGTCGAAAGGAAACCATGTACCGGTGCGTCCGGGATGATGGTGCTCCCGAGATGAGCTCGAAATGTTTATTATACTAAACCCGGCCAGTGGACTTATGTCCAGTATAGTAAAAAGGTCGAGTGGTACTAGTCTCGGAATTAAAGAAGTTAATTATTTAATTTATCAGTAAATTAATTTATAATTAACGAGCACTATATCTTTGATGAGGGGATATTATGAATATAATTTAATTAAGTTGTTCCGGAAGTAATTCTGGTGTAGGATGGTAGTGCCAAAATTAATCCGTTAGTGGTACGATTAATTTTGTAATGGGTTAATTGAATAAGTATATTTAATTAATTAATTAATTAATTGGTTAATTATTCATAAGGGTTAATTGAGTAATTAACAAAATGGAATTATTTAATTAATTCCTAAGGGTTAATTGAGTAATTAACAAAGTGGAATTATTTAATTAATTAATTAAGTCTTAAATTTCAATTGGAATTAGGAAATCCTAGAGGTTAGGAAATCTAGTAGGATTTGGTTTATCCTATCAGATTGGTTGGCTAATTGGATTTGGAAACAAATTCATTACCTAAACCGATTAGGAAGACCAATCCTAAACCAACTTGGGGTCTCTCTTGTAACTCTATATATAGACAAGGGATTAGCTATTCAAGATACACAATTCAATAGATTCACAATTCAAGAATCTAGAGAGATAAAATCCTAGAGAGAGAAATAATATTCTGTCTCATAATCGAATTTTTAGACCAAAATTGTGGCTGCTCACTTGAAATCCTTTTGGTTGGATTTGTCGTTATTTCTGGCGGCAGTTTAAGGATTTGGGCGGCGGCGCGTGTTGGTTTTATCTCGAGCCTAGGCGGCGCGTGAAGGTCACGTGCTTGGCGGTGGATTTGCTGAATTTTTCTGGCGAATCAAGTTGTGTTGATTGCTGATCAATTGGCTTCTAGATCATTGCCCACACAACGAGAAGTCAAAGTCTTGAGGCATACAAGCGATCACCCAAGTCACGCTTCAAAGGTGCTTTTCTAAGATTCTGCTTTTAATAGAAATTTTTGTTGCGTGGTAAATCAAGCAAGTGCAAACCCAAATCCTATGTGGCAATCCTTTCAATTGGTATCAGAGCCTGGTTTTGGGTTTTGTGCTTGTTCGATTTATTACATGGTTTTATTTTGCAGGTGGTTAAGAAATCCCGACTATTATGGTTACATTTGTATGGCTTTTAATTAAACTCTGGGACATGTCCGGATTTAATTTTATTATGAATGTTTGTAATAGTACAACCATGTGCTGGAAGCCGTGTAGGATTAGATTAAATCTGTAGTAGGATTTTTTCTATGTGATTTCGATTATTTAATTTTCCTAGAAAGCCTTGTAGTAGGAAAATTGATTTTTGTAATCGAAGGCATTATGGTGGGCAACTTGAATTCGTGGGGTTTGGGTTATCGTTAATTCATAGAAACCCAGGAAAACCTAGAACGAATTACAAGAAGACCAAATAGCATGGGAAAAGCGAAGGAGGAGGTGGCGGCAGGAGGCGGCGTCGGCGACGACCGCCGGCAGTAGCCACAACCGGCAAATATGGCAGGCAGCAGATCGTGTGGCAGCAGTGCACAGCAGTTGCTGTGCGCAGCAGCTGCTGCGCGCTGTAGGGCCTCGGGCACACAGCGCCCCCCTTTGGGAGTGCTGTGCGAGTGCAGCCCGTTCGGGCTGCGTTTTCGGCCCATTTTTCCTCCAGTTTTCATTTTTTGAAATTCAAGACTCTCTCCATCGAGTGACATGATGGGACACGAGATCAAGGCAGAAGATGGAAGCAATTAAAACCATAATAGTCGAGGAATTTAATTTTCGTTTTTATTTCCCGTATTTATCATTTTAATTTTTATGTTGTATTTTAGATGCATGATTTTAAAGCATGACTTGTTTTATGGTTGCACATAACTTAGGTTAGTTAATTGCATGTTAAAACCAGAAAAACTCTCAATTTGGAAATCTAAGTGGGAGCGGGTTGGTTTACATGGCCACCATTACGGGTTCATATGCGATGTGGGTGGACTTGCACGTTTGCATTAGGGCCTTCCTCCATTCGGATGAGTCCAGCCCCGAGATCACTAGACTATGAACTTCTGAGTAAGATGACTAGAGCGAGTTTAACTAGGAGAAATGCGACACCCTCTCCATCTGAGGCGCACTACCCTGAGGTAACAAACTCAGAAATCACGTAATGGCATACACTTAGTGTACGTTCTGCAGTATTCCTCCCAAGAGGTTACGCTGCTTATTTGTACGACTGAAAGCACCGACTATTAGCTACATTTATTAATAGATCATTTGGTCAGATAGTGTAGTTAATGAACTTGGTTCTTCTCAAACGTATGTGGGTTAGTGTAAACATCCACAATGCGTGGCTTGCGAGAATCCCGGTGGATGAGATGTTGGTGGATTATAATTATTATTTTGAGGGAAGTTAATAATTAATAGAATTTCATGTTTTTCGAAATTCTAGGTTAATAACTGAAACATTGTCTATTTGTTAATTTTACAGTTTTATCGATATGGCATTCAACCCCTTAGCTGCTATTTTGAAAGACAATAAATTAACTGGAACCAATTATATCGACTGGAGTCGTAACTTGGACATTGTCCTAACGGCTGAGCAGTATAAGTTTGTGCTCACCAAAGTATGTCCAGATGTGCCTGATGAGAACTCTCCTCAAGAGGATAGGGATGCCTATGCCCGGTGGAGAAAAGCGGAAGAGATGGCGTGGTGCTATATTTTGGCCTCTATATCAAATGTGCTAAAACATCAGCTTTATCCCATGGTCTCTGCCTTCAACATGATGGCTCACCTGAGAGATGTTCACACATCAAGGCAGGACTGCTAGGCAAGCAGCCATGAGAAAACTAATGAACTCAAAGATGGCTGAAGGCGGATCGGAGAGATATCATGTGCTACACATGATCAGTCACATCAATGAGATAGAGGTGTTGGGAGGAGAAATTGACCCAGAAAGTCAGATAGATATTATCCTCCAGAGTCTACCCTCTTGTTTTGAGCAGTTTTGGGTCAATTACAATATGAACCAAAGAGTTTATAATTTACCCGAGCTCTTAACTGATTTGGTGGCGGCCGAAGGCATCTTCCACGAGAAGAAGCAAGCTTTGGTCACAGTAAAGGCTTCAGGTTCTTCTTCTCTGCCTAAAGGCAAGAAGAATAAGAAGAAGAAGAATGCCAGGAAACTTGCTGTGAAGCCCGAGATCGCAAAGAGGAACAAGCCTAAAGGCAAGTGCTTCAAGTGCGGAAAAACGGGACACTGGAAAGTGGATTGTCCAAAGCTTAAAGGTACGATAGTTTCTGCCCTAATTACTGAGACATAATTAGCAGTGATTCCCACAGATACTTAGTGTGTGGATTCAGGTGCCACTGATCATGTTTGTAATTCTTTGCAGGCATTCTAAGTAACCCAGAAGCTTAAAGAGAGTGAACTAGACATCTACATGGGCGATACTACAAGAGTGTCAGTAGAAGCAGTGGGAGTGGTCAATTTAAATTTTGAAAATTGTAGATTAGAGTTATTAGATAATTGTCTTTATGTACCGAGTTTTAGAAAGAACCTTATTTTGGTTTCTAAACTCTTGAAGAATGGTTATAAGTTTGTTTTTTCTGATGAGTCTATATTTATTAGAAGAAATGGGAAACTTATTTATTCTG
The DNA here is from genome assembly GCA_030378225.1 of Knoxia roxburghii. Taxonomy (NCBI): domain Eukaryota; kingdom Viridiplantae; phylum Streptophyta; class Magnoliopsida; order Gentianales; family Rubiaceae; genus Knoxia; species Knoxia roxburghii. The sequence goes on along the minus strand of CM059415.1, from coordinate 32,058,941 downwards.
GTTCATTGGATGACAATTTGTTTGTGGTTAACTCTAATTCCCCTGTTGCGCAAAACATAGAAACAGATAGCTCTTTATCTAACATTAATAAGAAGAAGAAACCTTCTGAAATGAATCAAACCTATCTTTGGCATCTCAGGCTAGGTCATATAAACTTTAGTATGATTCAGAGGTTGGTCAATGATGGACCTTTAGGTTCATTAGAGATTGACAGTTATGCAACCTACGAATCTTGCTTGGAAGGTGAAATGACCAAGAGTTCTTTTAAGGCAAAAGGTTATAGAGCTAAGGAAGTATTAGAGTTGATTCATTCTGACTTGTGTGGACCAATGACGGTCCAGGCAAGAGGTGGGTTCGAGTATTTCGTGATGTTCATGGATGACTACTCAAGGTACGGGTACATTTACCTAATGCGTCACAAGTATAAATGTTTTGGCAAGTTCAAAGAGTTTCGGGCAGATGTGGAGAAGCATCATGGTAAGAGTATCAAGACACTGCGTTCAGATCATGGTGGGGAGTACCTGTCCCATGAATTTCGAGAATACCTTAGTCAGGTTGGAATTCAGTCTCAGTTGTCTGCACTTGGCATGCCACAACAGAATGGTGTAGCATAAAGGAGGAATCAGACTCTCATGGAAATGGTTAGGTATATGATGAGCTATAGTGATTTGCCAATTTCGTTCTGGGGATATGATTTAGAAACGGCGATGCATATTCTTAATCTTGTACCATCTAAAACAGTGCCTTCAACCCCATTAGAGTTGTGGAATAGGCGCAAGCTCAGTCTAAGACATCTCAGAATTTGGGGCTGCCCAGCACATGTGCTTAAGGCAGATACGGCTAAGTTAGATGCGAGAACTGAATTAATGCTATTTGTAGGATATCCTAGGGGAACAAAAGGTGGTCTATTTTATAGTCCTAAAGATCAGAAGGTGGTGATTAGTACCAACGCTAGATTTTTGGAAAAGGACTATGTCCTAGACCACAAGCCCAAGAGTAAGATAGTACTCGAAAGCTTAGATGACAAACTACTAATCCTGATGCACCTGCACAAGTAGATGCACCACACACTACACATGAGATCATAGAGGATGTACCTACACAGGTGGTGCCTTATCATAGTGGGAGGGTTGTGAGACAGCCCGATAGGTTTATTGGCAAGTGAGAGGCATCAGACCTAGTCCTAGGCGCGCCTGAACCTGACCCAGTTAACTACAACGAGGCTCTCCGAGATAAAGATGCAGAGTCTTGGTGTTAGGCAATGATATCCGAGATGGGGGTCAATGGACCACAATCAAGTCTGGGAGCTGGTGGACGTACCTGATGGGTTTAAGCCCATTGGATGCAAGTGGGTCTACAAACGTAAGAGAGGACCTGACGGGAAGGTGGAAACCTTTAAAGCTAGGCTGGTGGCGAATAGGTATACTTAGAAAGAGGGAATCGATTATGAGGAAACCTTCTCCCCTGTAGCCATGCTTAAGTCGATCCGGATTCTCTTGCCCATAGCTGCTTATTTAGATGATGAGATTTGACAGATGGATGTCAAGACAACTTTCCTAAATGGAAGTCTTGAGGAAACCATCTTTATGCAGCAACCAGAGGGATTCGTTGAAAAAGGCCAAGAGCATAAGGTTTGCAGGCTTAAGAGCTCCATTTATGGACTTAAGCAGGCATCTAGATCTTGGAACATTCAGTTTGATGAGGTAATCCAGTCATTCGGATTTACTCACTGTCCAGATGAGCAATGTGTGTACTGCAGACGTGATGGAAACTCAGTGGTGTTTCTTGCGGTTTACGTAGATGACATTCTATTGATAACAAGAAAGTGTTATCAGACGTAAAGGCATGGCTGTCCAAGCAGTTTGATATGAAGGACTTAGGGGATGCGGGACATATCCTTGGGATCAAGATAATTCGAGATCGTAGAAAACATTCATTAACGCTCTCTCAAACTTCATACATAGATACGATTCTGGCCCGTTTTAACATGCAGAACTCTAAGAAAGGTTTTCTACTTTTCAGACATGGAGTGCATCTATCTAAGGAACAGTCCCCTAAGACTGTTGAGGTGATAGAGGTCATTAAGACAGTTCGTTATGCTTCAGCAGTAGGAAGTCTCATGTATGCCATGTTGTGTACGAGGCCTAATATCTGTTATGCCATTGGCATGGTAAGCAGATATCAGAGTAACCCCGGGAAAGCTCATTGGGAGGCAGTAAAATGCATTCTCAAATATTTGCACAGAATGAGGGACCAAGTTCTTGTCTATCAGGTGCCTGAGCAGGTACCCTGAGGTTACACAGATTCAGATTTCCAAGGCGACAGGGACAAGAGCAAGTCTACCTCAGGGTGTTTACTCTGGGAGGTGGAGCCATAGTTTGGCGGAGTGTCAAGCAGAAATGTGTGGCGAACTCTACCATGGAGGCTGAGTACGTTGCCGCATCAGAGGCAGCGAAAGAAGCAGTATGGCTCCAGAACTTCCTAGTGGACTTAGATATGATTCCTGGTTTGCAGAAGTATATCACAATTTATTATGATAACAACGGTACAGTAGCAAACTCGAAGAAACCACGAGCCCACAAGACGAGTAAACATATACAGCGCAAGTACCACCTGATACGAGACATTGTAAAGAGGAAAGATGTGGTCGTGGCTAAGATAGCATCAGATGATAACCTTGCAGATCCGGTCATGAAAACATTGACTTCAAAAGTTTTTGATGCTCACGTGAAGGGCATGAGAATCAGATACTTAGGAGAGCCATGATAGTTTTTCTAGATATATAGCAGCAGAGTGTATAGGAGTTGTATGTAGATGTATACTTAAAGCACAGCTTAAGTATTAGTGGGAGATTGTTAGAGTTGAATAAATAAGCTATGGTTGTATTTGTACTTTTTCCCAGTAATATATCGATTTATATTTTGGTTATATCTTGTTGTGCATGATATGTCCATTTGTATTATGTAAGTAGATAATGAGGTGTCTTGTGTGACACAGTAGATCTCATCATTGGTTGAAAGACATAATATATAAATGAGGTTCATAACCGAGACAGCTTTGAACAAACTGTCGGTTTAGGTTATTATGTGATTCGGGTAATTGGTTTGTCTAAACTGATTGAATCATGTAGATATGTCTGGGGCATATTGAACTAGACCATTAAGAATGATTTGTGTTGTACTGATTTAATAGACAAGTCATTCTTGGTATTCTGTCTCTTAATCCCTAGACTCGAGTGGACATGAGGATTAGACATAGCATACTTTGATCTGCCAAAGGGTGAGGTCAATTGTGGCCAATAATCTTGGTAGGTTGGGTTCGCGTGTTTAGTTGTTTGGTGTGTTGCTGCTTTTCGAAAGGAAACCATGTACCAGTGCGTCTGGGGTAATGGTGCTCCCGAGATGAGCTCGTTATGTTTATTATACTAAACCCAGCTGGTGGACTTATGTTCGGTATAGTAAAAAGGGCGAGTGGTACTAGTCTCAGAATTAAAGAGGTTAATTAATTAATTTATCAGTAAATTAATATATTAACGAGCACTATATCTTTGATGTGGGGAGATTATGAATACAATTTAATTAAGTTGTTCCGGAAGCAATTCTAGTGTAGGATGGTAGTGCCATAATTAATCCGTTAGTGGTACGATTAATTATGTATTGGGTTATTGACAAAGGTAGATTTAATTAATTAAGTAATTAATTAATCCTTGTATCAGTTAGTTGTGAATCATACCAGGAACTGGTTTGGGATAAGTGAATCCCTGTATCAGTTGGATATGTTTCAGTCCAGGAACAGGATTGAAGAAAAACAGAATCCCAGTAGGAAGGCCAATCCTAAACCAACTTGGGGTCTCTCTTGTAACTCTATATATAGACAAGGGATTAGCTATTCAAGATACACAATTCATAAGTTTTCAAGACAATAAAACTAGAGAGATAAAATCCTAGAGAGATAATTAAAATTCAAGCTCTCGAAGTCGGGTTTCTCTCTCCTTGGCCGGCAGTTTGAATTCCTAGGCGGCGGCGTTTGGAATTTTTGGTCCACGACAGCGGTGTTGGTTTATTTCGGTGAGATAATTGTGTTGATTGCTGATCAATTGGTTTCTAGATCGTTGCCCACACAACGTGAGATCAAAGTCTTGAGTCATACAAGCTACCTAAGTGCACGCTTCAAAGGTATTTTTCTAAAGTTCCACTTTTAATTAGAAATTTTTGTTGTGTGATAAATTGAATAAGTGCAAACCCAGATCCTGTGCAATGTTATTTCAAAAGGGTTGGAATAGTATTGTGCTAGTGTCTAGGCCTGGCCAGAGATTCCGATTCTGGAATGCATAGCACGAAAGTGAGTTTCTGGCTAGGCCCGGGCAGATAATCTTTCACTAAGTTCCAATCCGATTTACTTAATCAAAAATTCTTAAGAAGAGTTGATTGTAAATTAGTAAAAGATGTTTTACAAAAAGATTTAAAAAATCTAGCATCCAAATTGCTAGGTTGCAAGCTATATTATCTGTATTTGATTTTGAAATTGAATATATTAAAGGAGACTGTAATTCTCTTCCCGATTTTCTGACCCGTAAATTTTACAGGGAAAATAATGCCTCCCAGAAAAAAGAAAGAAGAAAGACCCCCGGACAACCTTGTGATAGCAATTGAAGCTATCAAGGCATCAAAGGAAGGGTCCCCTTCCTCCAAGCAACCTTTCGAAGCCTCAACTTCGAAGCAAATGGTGCAAGATTCACCAAAGGACTATGCCTTGACCCTGAGGCAATTTCAAGCAATGGATAACCTCATCGCTATCCAACCAATCTCAATAGTCTCCCTAAAAACTTCGGCAGAGATGGCTGGAGAAGAACAAATAAAGAGAGCCCAAATGGAATCCATCCAAGGGTGGGCAGCAAGATAAGGATTTTCATTATTAAAATCTCCCAAACCTCAGGTTGTTCCTCAACCTCAAGTGGTGACTAATAGTCCCACTACTCAAACTAAACTGGCGATTAACAGTCCCACTTCTAAATCCCCAGTGGTGAGTATTAATCCCATTCCGTTAAACAAAGTGGTGGTTACAAATCCCACTTCACAAAATAAAGTGGTGATTACAAATCCCGCTAACAAATAAGTTCTCAAAATAGGGCAAAAATCGATCCCTACTGGATCAAAAAATTATATCCCAATTGAATACTTCAAGTGCTAGACTTCCCAGCTGGTAGTCCAAACAAAGCCGGATTTCTTTACAAGCAATCCTATTCAGGTAGCCAAAAAAATTCTACCGCCACAAACAAATTTTATTCCCCACTCCCTGAATAAAATCCAAAAATATTCCGAATTCATATTGGTAGATTCAGGTTCTGTCTCATTCAAAGCCTACTTTGATAAATGAGAGAATACACATTCTACAGCCCAAATTCTCTCTGTCTTAACTCCAGCAGATTGGAAAGACAATCTAAACAAATCAAGAAACTTCTCACAACCTTTCTCTCCCCCAGGATATACTTACTGGGATTATAGACAAGCTTGGTTTAATGCATTTACTGTACAAAATCAGGCCTACAGACACTCTTGGCTCTTTTATTTTAAAAGAGGAAATCAATACAATTTTCCTATATGGTTTATAACATGGTGGAACACCCATGGCCCAAACCCACAAATTTTACCAGAATCAGTACGTCCTAGTTACAAACTATTATGTGAAAGATTTATGGCACCAAAATCTGTGCCAAAATTATTACAGTTTTATTCCATATTCTCTTTGTCATGGATATATGATTGGAAATTTGAATTTTCTAAGCAAGAAGACATGCTACCAACCTTGGTAAGACAAGGATACTCAACATGGTGGAAAGAATTCAAGACTGATGTTGTTCAGCCAGTAATGATTGAAGTAGGTTCTACAACAATCCAAGATATCTGTCACCAGTAGATCAACAAACATCAGTTTTCCTACAACAGAAAGCGTTAGCTGCTTCCAAATTAGCAGCAGTATCAACCCAGGAAGATTACATAAAACACCAAAAAAATATATTAAGTCAGCTTAAAAGTGACACGAGCTCCCAGGGAAACCGAGGAACCTCAATTAAAGAAGAAAATGAAGAAGAAGATCCCCTTATTGATCTTCTAAATGAAGACGACTGTTTCAGAATTTTCTCCCCATTTCCATAAATAAAATGGGGAATTAAAAAAATGGAAAGTGGAAACACAGAATGGAAAGTGGGTAGTAGAAGGACTGCCACTATAATGTTAGATGCAGAAATAAAAATTAGATTGTTAGTAATACAAGAATGTAAATGTTAGGTGTAGAAAATAAATGTCAGGTGTTAGAAATCATAAACAGAAACAATATACATGTTAAAAAGAAATAATATGCATGATTTCAAATTAAAACATAATAGTTTTACAATTGAAACTCCAAAATAGTCATTGCTTTGGGTACATCGCTTACTTATATATTCTCCAAAGCTTAGGTACAAAATAAAATATATCTCTAAGAAAGTGAGGGGGGAGAAGAGATATGTTGAAGGGATACAGTAGAAAAGATGAAGAAATTCCATAGAGATTACAAAGGAAAGAAGAAGAAAAGAAAAGGAAAGAGAAGAAGGAAGAGTAGAGAGAGATTACTAAGAGATTTTCCAAGGAGGGATTTTGGAAGGATGGGAGGTTTAGAGAGATAAAGAAGAGATGAGAAATGGGTGAGCTAATGGATGCCTACCTCTGGTTCCTTTGTTGTCTATTTATAGACAAATTTATTATTATTATTTTTAATTCCGCATAGCTACAGTAGTTGCTACAGGAACTCATCGTCATTTTTTTTTAATTTCCCATTTTATTTATGGAAATGGGGAGAAAATTGCGACACAGTCGTCTTCATTTAGAATATCAATAAGGGATCTTTTTCTTTATTTTCGTCTTTGATTGAGGTTCATCGGCTTCCCTGGGACCTCGTGTCACTTTTAAGCTGACTTAATATATTTTCTAGGTATTTTATGTAATCTTCCTAGGTTGATACTGTTGCTAATTTCGAAGAAACTAATGCCTTCTGTTGTAGGAAAATTGATGTTTGTTGATCTGCTGGTGACAGATATCTTGGATTGTTATGGAACCATGCTTCAATCATTCCTGGCTAAACAGCATCGGTCTTGAATTCTTTCCACCATTTTGAGTATCCTTGTCTTACCAAGGCTTGTACCATGTCTTCTTGCTTAGAAAATTCAAATTTCCAAGCATATATCCATAACAAAGAGAATATTGAATAAAACTGTAATAATTTTGGCACAGATTTCGGTGCCATAAATCTTTCATAGAACATTCTGTAACCAGGTCATACTGATTCTGGTAAAATTTGTGGGTTTGGGCCATTGGTGTTCCACCATGTTATAAACCATATAAGAAAATTGTATTGATTTCCTCTTTTAAAATAAAAGAGCCAAGAGTGTCTGTAGGAAGGATTTTGTACAGTAAACGTGTTAAACCAAGCTTGTCTATAATCCCAGTAAGTATATCTTGAGGGAGAGAAAGGTTGTGAGAAGTTTCTCCTTTTGTTTAGATTATCTTTCCAATATGCTAGAGTAAAGACAGAGATAATTTGGGCTGTAGAGTGTGTATTCTCTCCCTTATCAAAGTAGGCTTTGAATGAGACAGACCCTGAATCTACTAATATGAATTCGTAATATTTTTGGGTTTTATTCAGGGAGTGGGGAATAAAATTTGTTTGTGACCGTTGCTTGTAAAGAAATCCGGCTCGGTTTGGACTACCAGCTGGGATGTCTGGCACTTGAAGTATTCAGTTTGGATAGAATTTTTGGATCCAGTAAGGATTGATTTTTGCCCTGTTTTGAGAACTTGTTTGTTAGAATAATTTGTAATCAGCACTTTATTTTGTGAAGTGGGATTTGTAACCACCACTTTGTTTGACGGAGTGGGATTAATACTCACCACTGGGGATTTAGAAGTGGGACTGCTAATCACCACTTTAGTTTGAGTAGTGGGACTATTAGTCACCACTTGAGGTTGAGGAACAACTTGAGGTTGGGAGGATTTTACTAATGAAAATTATGATCTTGCTGCCCACTCTTGGATAGATTCCATTTGGGCTCTCATTATTTGTTCTTCTTCAGCCATCTCTGCCCAAGTTTTTTGGGAGACTATTGAGATTGGTTGGATAGCGGCGAGGTTATCCATTGCTTGAAATTACCTCAAGGTCAAGACATAGTCCTTTGGTGACTTTTGCACCATTTGCTTCGAAGTTGAGGCTTCGAAAGGTTTCTTGGAGGAACGGGACCCTTCCTTTGATGCCTTGATAGCTTCAATTACTATCACAAGGTTGTCCGGGGGCCTTTCTTCTTTCTTTTTTCTGTGAGACATTATTTTCCCTGTAAAAATTCACGGGTCAGAAAATCGGGAAGAGAAGTAGAGTCTCCTTTAAAATATTCAAGGTCAAAACCAAATACAGATAATATAGCTTGTCACCTGGCAAAAATTTGTTTGGATGCTAGATTTTTTACATCCTTTTGTAAAACATCTTTTGCTGATTTACAATCAACTCTTATTCAGAATTTTTTATTAAGTAAATCGGATTGGAATTTAGAAACACAGAGAATAATAGCAAATATTTCCTTTTTTATGATGGAATAATTCTGTTGCATGCTATTACAATGTTTAGATGTAAAGGAAATAATTTTTTTCTTTTTCTCCCTGGACTTGTTTCAAAATCCCGCCATATCCTAAATCAGAGGCATCTGTCTCTACTATTTTATTTAAGTTTGGATTAGCTATGTCAAGGCAAGGTAAAGACTTAACTAAAGTCTTTATTTTTCTTACTGATTGTGTATGTGAATCAGTCCAGGAAGGTGGTGTCTTTCTTAGTCTTTCATGCAATGGTTTAGCTAAATTTGCTAAATGGGGAATAAAATCAGCAACATAATTTAAACATCCTATAAATCTTTGTAGTTGCTGTTTTTCTAGAATCTGGCCAGGAAACTTATCAGCAAAACCAATTGATCTCTCAATTGGGGTAATTGTTCCTTGGTAAATATAATGTCCAAGGAATCTAATTTTGGTTTAGAAAAGGCTTATCTTCCTCTGAGAGACTACTAATCCATTTGTTTTCGTCACCTGTAAGAAAATATTGAGATGTTTAAAATGTTGGTCAAGATTGTTAGAATAAACCAAAACATCATCAATATAAACAATAATAAAACTTGAATAAGGATTAAAAATATCATTCATAATCCTTTGAAACTCTGAAGGGGCATTCTTTAGTCCAAATGGCATTACATTCCATTCATAGTGTCCAAATGGAACTATGAATGCCGTCTTATACTTGTCAGAAGGGTGAATCTGAATTTGCCAAAATCCAGATTTTATGTCAAATTTAGAAAAGATTTTTGCTACAAATAATCTTTGAAACAAGTCCTTTTTGTTTGGAATTGGATATCTAATCCATTGTAGAACCTGATTTAAGGCTTTGTAATTAATAACTAGTCTAGGCACTCCGTTCTATTTCTGAACTTTTATTGACGTAGAATGTCGGACAACGTCATGGGGATTTACTTGATCTAATAATCCCTTTTCGTAAAATGTCATTAATTTCCTTTTTATAATGTTCCTTTAATACTTGACTCATCTGGATTGGTCTTGCTTTTGTCAGAATATTTTGTTCCTTAAAATCCTTTTCATAAGGAAGGAAAACTGTATGTTTTTTTCTCTTCCAAAAACCATTTTGGAGATCAGAACATACTTGTTCTTCGATTTTTTGTTGCAACTGTTTAATCCTTCATTGGATTTGTGGTTGCTGTAGTTGTGATTAAATTCTTTTAAATTCTATTTCCTCCTTAAGAATATTTACCTGTTGGATTTTTGCTGTCAAAAGATTTTCTTACCTAGTAATTGGTTCCTTTGAAAAATGGAGAATAATGTTCTCTCCTAGTTCCTGTGGTTGAATTCCTTCCATTGTAGTTAAATAAGGAACTAACTGGATAATAAAGTCCGTACCTAAAATAATAGGTCGAGACAATTCTTTTACCAATAGAAATGAGACTGTTACCTTAGTCGTTGAAAAATGAACATCAACATTCGATAATTTGAACTTGATTCCATGGTTTGTCTTATTGGCTGCAGTTAGTATTTCCCTACTATTTTCAAAAAATTTTGTACGAATAAGTCCTTCTTGAATGCAGCTGAAATCGGCTCCTGTGTCCCATAATGCATTTGTTTCTAGGACAAAACAATTTTTTACTCCCAGCTTTATTCCAACGTCATGCCTTTGGAATGTTGTTATAGAATTAAGTTGGGGTATATCGTCCCCAATGAAGGATTCTTCTTCATTTTCTAAGACAGGTTTTGGGTATCAATTAGGTTCTGTATTAATAAACCATGAAGGTCTTGCTTAGCTTTCATATCTCTAATTTCTTCTTCAGCTAAGGCTAACTCTTTTTGTAGGCCACTAATAGAGATTGGACTGGGGTATTATTATTATTTTTTTTTTTTTGGAACCTATTAAGGATCTCTGTAAGATTGCATGTATTAAGTAATTTTGGGTGACTTCCTATAGGGTTAGGTATGAATGAAGTTGATGGTTTTTCTCTCAGAGTTTGTCTGAATTGGTTTAAGTAAGTTTTTTGCTGGTTTGGATCTTCTATCCCTTCTATTAATTCTAAAAGGAGATCTTGTTCTTTAGTAAGAACATTAATAGAATGACCCTCTATGATATTTTCTTCTGATGATAATGAATTAATATCATCCTGCTAAAATTGATGGATGTAATTATCATCACTTGATTCTGTATCTGTATCAGCCTCTGATCCTACATGAAGCTGATTGAGTTGATTAGTAATTTCCTCTTGTAAATTCAAGGCCTGAATTTTCCTGTTTGATCTGCAGTACCTGGCTATATGACCAGGTTTCTGACACTTATAACAAACAACCTTAGATAAGTCTCTAGGTTTATTAGTTTGTTCTAAGGGAATTTTTCTTTGAAATTTAGAATACCTTTTCTTTCTATAAAAAGGTTTGGGTTGAGGTTTTGACCTGTATTTTTGAAAATCAAGTTTATACTTCTGCTTTTTTAGAACAACTTGGTAAACCAAATTGTTTGCAAAATGATCCTAACATTTTTCTATTTTTGCAAGATCCCTCATCATTTTATCTTGCCTACACGTCTTCATTGCTACATTCTGAATGAAAGTATTAAGTTTTCCATAATAAGTTGCTCATAAGGAACAACTCCTTTGAACTCTTCCCTAAGTTCATCTCGGACTAATCTCCTTAAAGACTTAGGAAGGCCATCTATAAATTTTTCTTTCTAGTATTGTTGATTACCATCTGGTCAGTCATAAATTCTAGATAGGAAGACATTTTTGTATTCTTTGAAACCTCTCAAACCTCGACATTTGAGATTGTTTAATAATTCTGAAGATTTGTCTCTAAAGATTCCTGGATCACCAATAAAAGTTTTAGCAATCGTAAATATTAAGGTTGAGACAGAGTCAGGAATAGTTTCACCATTTTGGATGATAGGTTCCCCTTCTTCATCTACTTTGACTGCATAAAGAATACTATTTATCTTATTTTCAGTGAGGTGTTCATCCCACCATCCTTTTAATTGACCTGTGAAACCTGCAATCAGAATATGACTAGTAGCTAAATCATTACTACCCTGTGTTGTTCTACATGCGGTGGCTACCATGGTCATGTTTTGTAGCATTTTCATAATGCTATATTCTGGTTTCCCATCTACACATCATTCATAGATGTTATTGCCATTATAACTATTTTGTATAACATTTGTTCCAGGTTCTAATCCTGGGTTTGGGATGTCATAATGGCGAGGGAACCTTTTCTGAGGGATTGGTCTTCTCCAAGTGGATACTTGTCTTTTTCCTGATGAAGGTCATATCCTAACAATTTATGGATCATTATCTGATAATTCTTCTGATTCATTATCAGAGATTTTACTTAGGACTATAATTCTTTGGTTTATTGAGACTGATCCTGATTCAGAATCTGGTTCCCTAGCTTTTTGTTTGAGTTTTGGGGCAAAGGATTCCTCAATTTTGGCTAATCTTTTTTCCAGTTTAGGCGTTGGTCGGGAAACCAATTGGTTTGCTATTTTCTGGGCAATCTCATATGGTTTAAACAAAGGCTTTTTATCAAATGTCTCAGAAATGTGAGTAGATATAGAAGGTTGAGGTTTTGTAGATAGGTGTTCTCCTATGGTTTGAAGGTATTTGTTGGTATAATTGTTTTGTTCAAAGATACTCTGGATATCTTTGGCATTGTTTGGCTCCGACAAATGTCTAGGATCCTTTTGTTTGAATGGGACTGCTTTAATTTCTATAGCCTTATAAGTTGTGGTAAAAGGCATCTCCGGAGGCATCTCTGACTTTATCTTTTCCGTTTCAGTGACCTGCCAAGTTTTAGCCACACAAATTTCTTTTTCTTTTAAAAAAGGATATTCTATATTATGACTGGAGGCATAATAATCAAACCATTTAAAGAATACTACATTAACCTTATGTTTACTAAGGAAATTACAATATTCTTCCTGAATCTTTTTCCTATCTTTGCCTTGATATTTTTCAAAGAACCATTCTCTTTTTATTTTATTTTTCTCAAATTCCTTTTGTAATTTTTCTCTTTCAAAGGTAAATTCTGATTTTATCATATTTAACTCTCCTACATTATCTGTCATAGTAGAATTAGTGGGAGATCTGGGAAGACTATTACTATCAGATGAGTCTTCTTAAGGTTCTACTTTATATCTAGCTTGGGTAACTGGGTCATTCTTTAAGTGGATTTGTGAAATCCGAATTAATTTAATTAATTAATTCAGATTTTTTAAATCCAAATTAATTAAATTCGGAATTTTATTGTCTGAATTAAATTGAATTCGGACTTTCTAAATCCGAATTCAATTTTAATTCAGATTTTCACTATACGAATAAAAAAAATCACAATTCTACTTATTCCATATACCAAAACATCAATAGCTCATCAAAACACAAATATGAACTTCAAAATCACAATTCTACCTATTCCATATACCAAAACATCAATAACTCATCAAAACACAAATATGAACTTCAAAATCACAATTCTACCTATTCCATATACCAAAACATCAATAACTCATCCAAATACCAAAATGAACTTATAATTTACAATTGTACCTATTACATAAAATAAAAAATTAATGTAGACGTTTTTGGACGTAGTGCTAGTTGTTTTTGGACGTGGTCCTAGTTGTTCTGAGACGTGGTGGGCTGTTTTTGTGAAATAAATCAGTTTAAATTCACATAAATTGATGTAGACATTTCTGGACGTGGTGCTAGTTGCTCTGAGACGTGGTGGATTGTCTTTGTAAAAAAACCAGTTTAAATCCACATGAATGGATGTAGACATTTCTGGACATGGTGCTAGTTGTTTTTGACGTGGTGCTAGTTGTTCTGATATGTGGTGAACTGTCTTTTTGAAAAAAATCAGTTTAAATTCACACACATGAATATAGACGTTTCTGGATGTGGTGGTAGTTGTTTTTAGACGTGGTGCTAGTTGTTCTGAGACGTGGTGGGCTATTTTTGTGAAATAAATCAGTTTAAATTCACATGAATGGATGTAGATGTTTCTGTACGTGGTGCTAGTTTTTCTGAGACGTGGTGGACTGTCTTTGTGAAAAAAATCAGTTTAAATTCACACACATGAATGTAGACGTTTCTGGATGTGGTGCTAGTTGTTCTGAGACGTAGTGGTTTGTCTTTGTGAAAAAAATAGCTTAAATTCACATGCATGGATGTAGACGTTTCTGGACGTGGTGCTATTTGTTTTTGGACGTGGTGCTAGTTGTTCTGAGACATGATGGGTTGTTTTTGTGAGATAAATCATTAAATTCACATGAATGGATGGAGACGTTTCTGGACGTGGTGCTAGTTGTTTTTGGACGAGTTGCTAGTTGTTCTGAGACGTGGTGGGTTGTCTTTGTAAAAAAAATAGTTTAAATTCACATGCATGGATGTGAACGTTTCTGGACGTGGTGTTAGATATTTTTGATGTGGTGCTAGTTGTTATGAGACGTGCTGGGCTGTATTTGTGAAAAAAATCTTTTTAAATTCACATGCATGGATATAGTCATTTCTAGACGTGGTGCTAGTTGTTTCTGGAGGTTGTGCTAGTTGTTCTGAGATGTAGTGGGCTATTTTTGTGAAAAAAATCAGTTTAAATTCACATGAATGGATGTAGACGTTTTTGGACGTGGTGCTAGTTGTTTTTGTCGTAGTGCTAGTTGTTCTGAGACGTGATGGACTGTCTTTGTGAAAAAAATCAGTTTAAATTCATACGCATTGACGTAGACGTTTTTGGGCGTGGTGCTAGTTGTTTTTGACGTGATGCTAGTTGTTTTGAGATGTGATGGGATAGAGTATGATTACTATTCACCGTAGGCCGAATCCTACAAATTTATATAATTTTAAAAAATTATATAATTTTTTTCCAATAAATTCGGATATTGAAAATCCAAAATGTCCCTCAATTTTTTTTACTCGTTCTTCCGTTAAAATTAACAAATTAAATTAATTTTTTTTAAGAATTCGGATTTCTAAAATCTGAATTCTTCTTGGATTAAGAACTCGAAATTTGTGAAATCGGAATCTCTAATTGATTAAGAGACTCGGATTTCACAAATCCGAGAGGCCTAAATTTGGTCCACACGTTTCCAACTTTTATTATTTCCGTTCACACCCCCTTTGTATTATTTTGGTCCGGGCCCCAATTTTCCCCTTGACTAGAAAAATAAAGCAAAACGGGCAGAATGACACAAACTCGTGACCAACTGTCAAATTTACATATAATCAACTTAGATTACGATCCAAACGCATGATCTTTTTATGTGCTATGAATTATATTATTTTTTTAGTATATTATATTTATATTTTAAATAGTAAATTTCAAAATTGGTCACCATATTCAATGACGGAATCAGAATTTTGTTACAGTGGGGTCTGAACTTATACGATAAATAAAAAAATTATATTGTGTAAATAAATATTAAATAAAATAAAAATATTAATAATATAATTTTACATTTGACATATGTCAAATTTATCTCTTTTTATTAACAATTGAATTAACAGGCGGCAATTGTTGTCTTTAAAAGATTATCTACCGGGCACGGTCAAAAATTCACTTTCGTGCTATGCATTCCAGAATCGAAACTCTTAACCAGGTCTAGACTCTAGCACAATCGCTATTCCAATCCTTGCTTGAGATAACATTACGTATGATCTTGGTTTGCACTTATTCGATTTATCAAGCAACAAAATAATTTCCAAGAAAAGCGGAAGTTTAGAAATACCTCTTGAAGCGTAAACTCAGGTGATCGCTTGTATAACTCAAGACTAGGCTCGAACGTTGTGTGGGCAATGATCCAATGAACAAACGATCAACAATTCTCCACAATCGAGTTGCCGGAATAAACCAGCAACCAAGCCGCCTAGCGCGTGTGCAACACGCACCGCCCCCTCCGACCAAGATTAGCTCCACGAGCCGCCAGAACTTTAACAATGCGCCGCCAGTTCCGGGAAGATATCCGTCCGCCAATATTATGGAAGTAGTCCGGCTGCCTAGAGCTTTCAAAATCCAACTATGAGAGCTAAAAATTAATTTCTTTCTCTAGGATTTCATCTCTCTAGTTTTCTTATCCTGAAAACTTATGAATTATGTGTTTAGAATTGCTAATCCCTTGTCTATACATAGAGCTAAAAGAGATACCCCAAGTTGGTTTAGGATTGGTGTTCCTAATGGGTTTAGATAATTAAATAGTTTCCAAATTCAATTAGGTAACTAATCTAATAGGATAATCCAAATCCAATTAGATTTCCTAATTCTAATTGAAACTTAAGACTTAATTAATTAATTAAATATTTTCACTTTGTTAATTACATAATTAACCATTAGAAATAAATAAATAATTAATTAATTCTACTTATTCAATTAACCCACTACAAAATTAATCGTACCACTAACAGATTAATTTTGGCACAACCATCCTACACCAGAATTGATTCCGGTAAATTTAATTTATTCTTTAATCTCCCCACATCAAAGATTTAGTGCTCGTTAATTTATTAATTTACTGATAAATTAATTAATTAACTTCTTTAATTTCGAGATTAGTACCACTCGACCTTTTTACTATACCAGACATAAGTCCACCGACCAGGTTTAGTATAATAAACATAACGAGCTCATCTCGGGATCACTATCACCCCGGACACATCGGTACATGCTTTCCTTTCGACAAGTAGCAGTACACCAAGTAACTAAACACGCGCACCCAACCTACCAAGACTATTGGCCACAAATGACCTCACGCAATGGCAGATCAAAGTACACTATGTCTAATCCTCATGCCCGCTCAAGTCTAGGGATTAAGAGATAGAATACTAAAAACGACGTGTTTATTAAATCAGTACAAGACAAATCATTCTAAATGGTCAAGTGCAATACGTCCCGGGCATATCTTTATGATTCAATTACTTTAGACAAACCATTTTTCCAAATCACATAATAACATAAACTGACAGCTTGTCCAAAACTGTCTCGATTATGAACCTCATTTATATATTATGTCTTTTAACCAATGATGAGATCTACTGTGTTACACCAGACAGACAACTCATTATCTAATTACATAATATAAATGAACTAAACATGCACAACATATAAACTAAAACATTAAATCGATATATTAACTGGGAAAAAGTACAATACAAGCATAACTTATGTATTCAGAACCTAACAATCTCCCACTAATACTTAAACTGTACTTTAAGTATATAACTACATTCAATATTTTACAATCTACAATACATCTAGAAAAACTATCATGCCTCTCCTAAGTGTCTGATTTCCATGCCCTCAACGAGAGCCTCAAAGACTTTTGAAGTCATTGTCTTTGTGAAAGGATCTGCAAGGTTATCCTCCGATTCTATCTTTGCCATGACCACGTCTTTCCTCTTGACGAAATCTCGTATTATGTGGTACTTGCGTTGTATATGTTTACTCGTTTTGTGGGCTCGTGGTTCATTTGAGTTTGCTACTGCACCGTTATTATCACAGTAAAATGTGATTGACTGTTGCAAACCAGGAATCACATTTAAGTCCACAAGAAAGTTTTTGAGCCACACTGCTTCTTTCACTGCCTCTGATGTTGCAACGTATTCAGCCTCCATGGTAGAGTCCGCCACGCAATTTTGCTTGACACTCCGCCAAACTATGGCTCCACCTCCCAAAGTGAACACATAACCTGAGGTAGACTTGCTCTTGTCCCTGTCGCCTTGGAAATCTGAGTCTGTGTAACCTCGGGGTACCAGTTCAGGCGCCTGATAGACCAACACTTGGTCTCTTATTCTGCGCAAATATTCGAGAATACATTTTATTGACTCCTAACGAGCTTTCCTGGACTCTGATATCTGCTCACAATGCCAACGATATAACAAATATCAGGTCTCATACATAACATCGCAATCATGAGACTTCCTACTGCTGAAGCATAAGGAACTGTCTTCATGACTTCTATCTCCTCAACAGTCTTGGGAGACTGTTCTTTAGATAGATACACTACGTGTCTGAAAGGTAGAAAGCCTTTCTTCGAGTTCTACATATTAAAACGAGCTAGAATGTATCTATGTATGAAGCTTGAGAGAGCGTTAACGAACGTTTCCTACGATCTCGAATTATCTTGATCCCAAGGATATGTCCCGCTTCTCCTAAGTCTTTCTTATCAAACTATTTAGACAGCCATGCCTTTACGATTGATAACACTTTCTTATTGTTACCAATCAGTAAAATGTCATCTACGCAAAGTACAAGAAACACCATCGTATTTCCATCACGTATGCAGTACACACATTGCTTATATGGGTACTGAGTAAATCCGTAGAATGTAACACCACACCATCTCATCCGTTTTTCTCCACCTTGCATAGGAATCCTTATCCTCTTGACGAGAATCATTGTTAGGCACATCTGAACAGACTTTGGTGAGCACAAACTTGTACTGCTCAGCTGTCAGGATGATGTCCAAATTCTGACTCCAGTCAACATAATTCGAACTGGTAAGTTTGTTGCCTTTTAATATTGTAGCTAAAGGATTAAAGATGTATCGAAGACTGTAAATTAAATAAACAGACAATGTTTTAGTATGAAGCATAGAATTTTCAAATTCATGCAATTATTGATATCCCTCAAACAATAATTTATACCATAGACACCTCATTCATCGGGATTCCCGTAAGCCACGATAGTGTGGATGTTTACGTTAACCCACATTCATTTGAGAAGAACCAAGTTCATTAACAACACTATCTGACCAAACGATCTATTGATCAATGCTGTAAATAGTCAGTGCTTTCAGCCGTACAAATAAGCAGCGTAACCTCGATGGGAGGAATAATACAAATCATACACTAAGTGTGTGCCATTACGTGACTTCTGAGCTTGTTACCTCAGGATAGTGCGCCTCAGATGGAGAGGGTTTCGCATTTTCCCAGTTAAACTTACTCTAGTCATCTCACTTAAAATTCATAATCTAGCGATATTGTTGTTGGACTCATCCGATATGGAGAAAGGCCCTAATGCCAATGCGCAAGTCCACCCATATCACGTATGAGCTCGTAATGGTGGCTATGGGGATATTAAACCAACCCACTCCCACTTAGATTTCTAAATTGATGGTTTTTCTGGTTTTAACATGAAATTAACTAATCATAAGTTATGTGCAAACATAAAACTAGCGTGCTTTAAAATTATGCATCTAATATACAACACAAAAATTAAAACATATAATTAAAACCGTAAATACAGGAAATAAATGTGTAAAATAAATTTCTCGACTATTATGGTTTTAATTGCTTCCATCTCTTACTTTGATCTCGTGTCCCGTAACGCTACTCGATAGATTGAGCATTGAGAAAACTGGATCTCGAAATAAACTCGGAAAAGCAGAAAAGGCAAGCGCGCAGGCTACGCATGGCACTAGCACTTCCTGCACCGCAAATTTGCTGCTGTCGCGCGCTTGCTCGCACCCCGTTATGCCTGCAACTTCTGCCAGCGATTTCTTCACCGGCGTTGCCTTCTGGGTTCTTCGTCCTACTCCCACTACGTTATTTGGTCTTCTAGAAGTTTGTTCTGGGTTTTCTACGAATTAACGATAAACCAAAACCCATGAATTCAAGTCGCCTACCATAACGCCTTCGATTACAAAATAAGTTTTCCTACTATAAGGCATCTAGGAAAATAAAATCGAAATTACATAGAAAAAATCCTACTAGAGATTTGATTCAATCCTACACGGCTTCCAGCACGTGGTTATTACAAGCATTCATAAAAACTAAACTCGGACATGTCCCGGGATTTCATTAAAATATACAAACGCAACCATAATAGCTGAGATTTCTAAACCACTTGCAAACAAAACCATGTAACAAATCAAACAAGCACAAAACCAAAACTAGGCTCTGATACCAATTGAAGAATTATCTGCCCCGGCCCGGTCAAAAATTCACTTTCATGCCATGCATTCCAGAATCAGAACTCTTGACCAGGCCTAGACTCTAGCACAATCTCTATTCCAATCCTTGCTTGAAATAACATTGAGCAGGATCTTGGTTTGCACTTATTCGATTTATCACACAACAAAATAATTTCTAATTAAAGCGGAAGTTTAGAAATACTTCTTGAAGCGTAAACTCAGGTGATCGCTTGTATGACTCAAGACTAAGATCGAACATTGTGTGGGCAACGATATAACGAACTAACGATCAACAATTCTCCATAATCGAGTCGCCAAAATAAACCAGCAACCAAGCCGCCTAGTGCGTGTACAACACACGCTGCCGCCTTTGAAAAATATTAGCTCCACACGCTGCCGGAACTTCAACCACGCACCGCCTGTTCTGGGAAAAAATCCATCCGCCAATATTCTGGAAGAATTTCGGCAGCCTAGAGCTTTTAAAATCCGACTATGAGAGCTGAAAATTAATTTATCTCTCTAAGATTTTATCTCTCTAGTTTTCTTGTCTTGAAAATTTATGAATTGTGTGTTTAGAATTGCTAATCCCTTGTCTATATATAGAGCTACAAGCGATACCCCAAGTTGGTTTAGGATTGGCCTTCCTAATGGGTTTAGGTAATTAATTAGTTTCCAAATCTAATTAGGTAACTAATCTAATAGGATAATCCAAATCCAATTAGATTTCCTAATTCTAATTAAAACTTAAGACTTAATTAATTAATTAAATAATTTTACTTTGTTAATTACTTAATTAACCCTTAGGAATAATTAATTAATTAATTAATTCAACTTATTCAATTAACCCACTACAAAATTAATCGTACCACTAACGGATTAATTTTGGCACTACCATCCTACACCAGAATTGCTTCCGGAACAACTAAATTTAATTTATTCTTGATGTAAGATTATCTGCCCGGGCCTAGCTAGAAACTCACTTTCGGGCTATGCATTCCAAAATCGGAATCTCTGGCCAGGCCTAGACACTAGCACAATTGCTTTTCCAACCCTTGCTTGAAATAACATTGCGTCGGATCTTGGTATGTACTTATTCGATTTATCAAGCAACAAATAAATTCTTAATTAAAAGCGGAAACAGAAGAATTAAGTATTGAAGCGTTACTCAGGTGATTCTCTTGTATGTCTCAAGACTTTGTTCGTATGTTGTGTGGGCAACTATCCAACGAACAATTGATCAGCTAATCACCACAATCCGCCTGCAGAAAAAATTCCAGCACCACCGCACCTGGCACGTACAATCCACGCGCCGCCCGAAGAGAGAGAAAGCTACACGCCGCTGCCAAAATTAGAAGAGAAATTTTGGCAGCCTTTAAGCTTTGTGAAATCCGATTTTTAGAAAGAGAAAGTTTTCTCTCTCTAGGATTTCTCTCTCTATATTCTTGAATTATGAATCTATTGAATTGTGTCTTATGTAATAGCTAATCCCTTGTCTATATATAGAGTTACAAGAGAGACCCCAAGTTGGTTTAGGATTGGTCTTCCTAATGGGTTTAGGTAATTAATTAGTTTCCAAATCCAATTAGGTAACCAATCTAATAGGATAAACCAAATCCAATTAGATTTTCTAATCTCTAGTATTTCCTAATTATAATTAAAACTTGAGACTTAATTAAATAATTCCACTTTCTTAATTACTCAATTAACCCTTAGGAATAATTAATCAAATAATTAATTCTACCTATTCAATTAACCTATTACAAAATTAATCGTACCACTTACGGATTAATTTTGGCACCACCATCCTACACCAGAATTGCTTCCAAACAACTTAATTAACTTATTCTTAATCTCCCCACATCATAGATATAGTGCTCGTTAATTTGTTAATTTACTGATAAATTAATTAATTAACTTATTTAATTCTGAGACAAGTACATCTCGACCTTTTTACTATACTGGGCATAAGTCCACCAGCTAGGTTTAGTATAAAAAACATAACGAGCTCATCTCGGGAGCACCATCACCCCGGACGCACCAGTACATGGTTTCCTTTCGACAAACAGCAGCACCAAGTAACTAAACACGCGCACCTAACCCACCGAGACTATTGGCCACAATTACCTCGCTCATTGGCAGATCAAAGTACACTATGTCTAATCCTCACGCCCGCTCAAGTCTAGGGATTAAGAGATAGAATACTAAGAACGATTTGTCTGTTAAATCAGTACAAGATGAATCATTCAAATTGGTCAAGTTCAATACCCCCCGGGCATATCTATATGATTCAATTAGTTTAGACAAACCAATTATCCGAATCACATAATAACCTAAACCGACAGTTTGTCCAAAACTGTCTCGGTTACGAACCTCATTTATATATTATGTCTTTTAACCAATGATGAGATCTACTGTGTCACACAAGATACGTCATCATTTAACTACATAACACAAATGGACAAATAATTCACAACAATATATAACTAAAACATTAATCGATATATTAACTAGGAAAAGTACAATACAAGCATAGCTTATGTATTCAACTCCAACACTTTAATCTCCCCACATCAAAGATTTTGTGCTCATTAATTTATTAATTTATTGATAAATTAATTAATTAACTTCTTTAATTCTGAGATTAGTACCACTTGACCTTTTTACTATACAGGACATAAGTCCACCGGTCGGGTTTAGTATAATAAACATAACGCTCATCTTGGAAGCACCATCACTCCGGACGCACCGGTACATGGTTTCCTTTCGACAAGCAGCAACACACCAAGTAACTAAACATGAGCACCAAACATACCGAGACTATTGGCCACAAATGACCTCACCCATTGGCAGATCAAAGTACCCTATGTCTAATGCTCATGCCCGCTCAAGTATAGGGACTAAGAGATAGAATACTAAGAATGAATTGTCTATTAAATCAGTACAAGACAAATCATTCTAAATGGTCAAGTTGAATACGCCCTGGGCATATCTATATGATTCAATTAGTTTAGACAAACAAATTTTTTGAATCACATAATAACCTAAACCGATAGCTTGTCCAAAACTGTCTCAATTACGAACCTCATTTATATATTATGTCTTTTAACCAATGATGAGATCTACTGTGTCACACCAGACACCTCATCATCTAATTACATAATATAAATGGACTAAACATGCACAACATATAAACTAAAATATTAAATTGATATATTAACTGGGAAAAAGTACAATATAAGCATAGCTTATGTATTCAAAACCTAACAGTCTTCGAGGTGTCATACTCTGAAACTGTTCCATAAGAGTTTCATTTTTGATACTTACAAAATCTCCTTCTCAATGTAACACACCAAGCAATCTGTCAGATATTCATCTCTCATCTTGTTGCGCAAATCATTCTTCACAAACTTCATAGTAGAAAAAGATCTTTCAATGGTGGCTGTTGCAACAGGCAAAACTAGTGCCAACTCAATGAGCCGATATACTAATTTATAAGAGGTGTGCCATTCTGTTTCCGCCATTTTCTTTGAAAGATCTCCAATATTTCGAAGACCAGAGAAAACTTCATTTGACCTAAAAAAATTAATGTACAACGTAAGTTGTTCATTTAATTCATCTTTATCTTTTGTACTAAAATCATCTGGATATAAATCAGCAAGATAGGGCAACTGCTTATGATCAAAATGCGAGAACGAGTCTTTAGGACTAAGGCATGATATGCTCATAAGTAACTCTGAACTCGACTGTGAAAACGATTATCTATCTCTTGAATAATACGATCAACAATCTAGCATTATGAATAAAAATTAATAATTCTTAATATGAAGAAATAAATTTATTTTTGTTAAAATAAAATAAAGAAAAATAAGTACCTCGAGAAAAATGTCAACATGAAAAAAGTGATAATAAGTCTTTGCTTTGCCATCAACTGTTCTTTGCTTCTTAACTCGACCTGGCATTGCATTTTCCAAACTAGGCACATCAATGTTATGTTTGGAACAAAATTCGATGACAATTTCCAACAACGCATTCCAACCATAATCAATACTATAATTTTTCAAATCATATTTCATCGTTCCAATAAACATAACAGTGTTGCCAATGTTTTGATTCTTTTGTTGTAAAGTCTTTGATACACTATTTGTTTTTCCCAATATTTGATTCATCAAATGAGCAATGCATACAAACTCAAAATTTACCATTTTATCAATTAAACTTGAAGTAGTGGATTTACATTTTGTATCAGTAGCATCATCTTCTATTGTTTTGAGCACTTTTAGCATTGCATCTCACATATCCAAAACTCGTGATATTGTCATAAAATGAGAAACCCAACGAGTATCTCCTGGTCAAGCTAAACTCATTTCTTGATTATTTCCTCTTCCAGTAGTAATTTCACCACTTTCTATACGTTTCACAATATCTTCAGGTGTTCTTGTAAACGATCGTCCTTTCTTTTATATGAACCCCCAACAACATTCACAATCACAATAAGATGTTCCATGATTTTTTAAAGTAGCCACAACAACCAATTGAATTTGATGAGCACAGCAATGGACGTAATGTGCTTGCCTGTTTTCATTCAAAAACTTTTGTTTTAATCCATTAATTTCACCACGCATATTGAAAGCTCCAAGTAACCTCGACCTTTAACTTTAGATAGTGACAATCCAATGTTCACAAAAAAATTATCTATAGCATTTTTCAAAGACTGTGCAGAAGTATCAGTAACATGCACTACTCCAAGAAATCTCTCAACCACTTCACCACAATCATTGACAAATCTCAAAACCACAGACATTTGTTCCTTTATTGAACTATCTCGAGCCTCATCAATCAATAGAGCAAAAAATATGTTACTAATCTCATTGACAATGGCTTTTCTCACTTCTGCAGCACAAGTATTAACAATATCTTTTTCAATTTTTGGAGAAGTCAATTAGTTATTACTAGGAGCATTTGTGTTCATGACCTTATTTATTTCTGGATGACGTATACACTCCCAGTTTAGAAGTCCAATAAAGTTACTTGATTGAATTGAACTACTTGACTCATCATTTCCTCGAAGCCAAACCATTCTCTAAGAGGAATCGAACCACATCTACAATTGTTGTTAACCTAGTACGGTAGGCAATCTCATTTTCTCTATTCTTTTTTGATAATATGTAATCCACATTTTGCCTTTGATTTTTATACCTGACATATTGAATTTTAGCATAATTGATGTGCACTTCCTTGTCCTCCTTCATGGAAACGAAATCTTTCCAAAGCTTTTTTTCAATTTTTAAAACCAACTTTAGTAACAACATCATCACCATTTTTATGATCACCTTTAGCAAACAAATAACATGTAAGGCAAAATGCATAATCTTTAGCAACACTATATTCTAACCAATCAAATTCTTCAAACCAATTCCTTTGAAATGATCTCATGCCTCCACTAAACTTGGATTGTGGAAATTCAAACTCATTTGGTCGGCAAGGTCCTTCTGTCAAATATCTTCTCCTCATTTCTAAGATTAGCGGGATAATTATCAATTGACCTACGCAATCCTGGATCACCAACAATATCATATCTGACAATTTCACTTCTGTTTGAGGCTTTTTACCATTACCTCGAGCATTAATGACCACATTGTTAATTGAAGGACTAACATTATTAGATGCAGACTCGGGGCTTGATTTATGAATAGGTGACAAAAATCTTTTCATAATAAAATTACTAAATACAAAGAAATTTTCATTACAATTAATTCACAAAATAAGAATTATATATACAATTAAAATTACAACATATAAATAACATTAATAAATAATTTAACACTTTGAAACATAAAATAATTATACTAAAAGAATAAATAATTTAACAATATTCTAAATAAATATTTCATACTAATAACTCAATAAATATATTTCACAATAAAATTAATAAATAAAATAATAAAAAATACCTTAAAGGAGATGTCCTCTTCAAATGAATGATGATGTGAAGTTCAATTATTGGAGTCCGTTTACGGTGGTACTATAGGAGTAGGATGAATTTTACTCCTACTTGCTACAGTAAGCGCGCGCGCTACAGTAGCGCTACAGTGACGCGCTATAGTTTCGCGCTACAGTAACGCGCTACAGTTTTTTTTTTTTTTTTTGACGCACAAACTTTTAAAAAAAAATACCTTTTTTATAAAAAATTCTTTTTTAAAAAAAAATACTTTTTTTAACAAGGGAAATCAGATCAGGATTATATAGACATCAGATGAGAGAATACAAGATATCAGATCAACAGACTATAGATATCAGATCAAGAATATAAAAGAAATCATACAGTAGAACTAAAATATAATTAACAAGAGAGATCAGATCAGGATTATATAGACATCAGATCAGCGAATACTTGACATCAGATCAACAGACTATAGATATCAGATCAAGAATATAAAAGAAATCATACAGTAGAACTAAAACATACTTAAAAAGGGAGATCAGATCAACAGACTATAGACATCAGATCAGTGTATACTTGACAATAGATCAACAGACTATAGACATCAGATCAAGATTTTAAAAGAAATCACACAGCAGAACTAAAACATACTTAACAAAGGAGATCAGATCAGGATTATATAGACATCAGATCAACTCATACTTGACATCAGATCAACAGACTATAGACATCAGATCAAGATTTTAAAAGAAATCACACAGCAGAACTAAAACATACTTAACAAAGGAGATCAGATCAGGATTATATAGACATCAGATCAACTCATAACTGACATCAGATCAACAGACTATAGACATCAGATCAAGATTTTAAAAGAAATCATACAGTAGAACTAAAACATACTTAAAAAGGGAGATCAGATCAACAGACTATAGACATCAGATCAGCGTATACTTGACATCAGATCAACAGACTATAGACATCAGATCAAGATTTTAAAAGAAATCACACAGCAGAACTGAAACATACTTAACAAAGGAGATCAGATCAGGATTATATAGACATCAGATAAACTCATACTTAACATCAGATCAACAGACTATAGATATCAGATCAAAAATATAAAAGAAATCATACAGTAGAACTAAAATATACTTAACAAGGTAGATCAAATCATGATTATATAGACATCAGATCAACTCATACTTAACATCAGATCAACAGACTATAGATATCAGATCAAAAATATAAAAGAAATCATACAGTAGAACTAAAATATACTTAACAAAGTAGATCAAATCATGATTATATAGACATCAGATCACAAAATAGCAGACATCAGATCAACAGAATTTAGATATCAGATCAAAAATATAAAAGAAATCATATCATACAACAAAAACGTCCATAATATGTATCATAATAGCCAAAAATAACAAAAGAAACGAAGGTACTGTAGCGCGTTTACTGTAGCGCGCGGAACTGTAGCGCGCGCGGAACTGTAGCGCGCGCGGAACTGTAGCGCGCTACTGTAGCGGGGTAGGAGTAAAATTCATGGTGGTCCTATAGGACCACCATATAAATTACCCAATTATTGACCTTCAATTAAAGGAAAAAAAAAAAAGGATTGCTAGGAAGAAGAAAAAAAATGTGTTGGATAAGAAAGAGGCAAAGGGACAAGGTTTTGTTTTTTTGGGGAGAGAGAATAAATAGGGAAGAAATTTAATTTAAAAATAGATAGAGAAAATGGGGAAAAAAAAGATGGCTGCGCTGTGAGGGGGGAGGGGGAAGGGCTGCGGGAATAAAAAATGAATTGAGGCAAAAATAAAATTCAATATATATTTATAAGGGTTTTGGGACAAATGGGCTTGTTCTACATTTGAACAGGCCCATGAAGAATGCTGAAAGTGGCCCGTAAGCCACATGGTTTTTTTTTTTTTTTTTTAAAGCCTAAGTAAAACCACGTCGTTTTACTTAGGCATTTTTTAATTAAAAAAACTAACTAAAGTAAAATGATGCTGTTTTACTTAAGTCAATTTTTTTTTTAAAAAAAAAAGGAAGACGTCTTCTTTCTCCAGACACAACCCTAGAGCACGGCGGCTAAGGGATGCCAAAAATATCCCTAAGGGATTTTCTGGCCTCCGTGGGGTTAATCGACCCCCAGCCCTTAGCTAGGTCCGTCCCTGATCATGTTATAGTCAATTTATGGTTTTGGTCATCATGCTTTGAAAACTCTTTTGTTTGTCATCAAACTTTGAAGGTATTAAGATCCAGTTCGGGCCAAATCGAAAATCTCACTTTTGTGCTATGCATTCCAGAATTGGAGACTTTCAATCGAGCCTAAACTCTAAAATCAATTCCCATGAGCAGATCTAGGCTTATGCTTGTTAGATTTATTAAACGACACACTAAAAATTAAATCTTTAAACAAAGGCGGAGTTAAAGATTATACCTTTGAAGCGTGTCCCTTAGCAAATAAGAAAAAGATCAAGCTTTGATATAAAAATCGAATCTTTGACGCAAACTCCACAAGAATCCTTTGGATGCCTCCAAGAAAACCTAGAAATCGTGTGGGCAATTATCTATCGGTTACTACTCACAAAATCCAAGAAGAGCACCTAAGAAAATCCCTTGGAAATGACTCAAAACATCAGCCCAAAACCAAGCTGCTGCACACCGGAATCAACACCGCCAATCCACCGCAAAAACGGGTCGAGCAGCCAAAATCAAGACACGCAAAAGCGTGGATCAACGCGCTGCACACCCACATGGAATTTTCGGAAAAATTGGACTCTCACGGGCTGATTTCTACTAGAAAATTGAAGCCTTGGCCGAATTTCTATTGGGCTTAAACGTTTCCAAGAAAGTGAGGTCTCAAGATCGACTTCGAAAGAGATTTTCAAGGAAGAAGATGAAGTTTTCTCTCTAGATCTTTCTTACTCTAAGATGCAAGACTTGACTTGCAAGATTTTCTTATTCTAACTTTAGGTGTTAGTTATCGATTTATAGGGAGTTCCAAAGGAGACCTAGTGGGCTTTTGAGTTGGGCATTACTAGTTAGACTTAATTGACTTCTTAGTTTTCACTAGACTAGTCAATACTAATTAGCCCAAGGATTATTTATTCGACCCACTTCGTCAATTAAATATTAATCGACCTAAGGAATATTTCGTAACCCACTTTTTTAATTAAATATTAATTAACCCAAGGGTAAATCTTTATTTAATCCACTTTGCCAATAAATCTAACTCATAATTAATTGTATCACTAACGGATTAATTATGGAACTACCATTCAAAAATGAAATTATTTTGCGCACACTTTAATTATTCTTTTATCTCCCTACATCAAAGATATAGTGCTCGTCAATTTATTAATTTACTGATAAATAAATTCATCGACTTCTTGTTATCCGAGTCTAGTAAAACTCGACCTTATTATTATACCGGACATAAGTCCACCGACCAGGTTTAGTTTAATAATCCTTACGAGCTCATCTCGGGAGCACCATCTGTTGGGTTTGAATACTAAACCTTACTTGTATTAAACTATTTCCTTGTTTTATATATCGATTGAATGTTTCAGTTAAATTGTTTATGTGTTTACATATGTCATCCATTTATATTATATAATTAGATGATGAGGTGTCTTGTGTGACACAGTAGATCTCATCATTCGTTAAAAGACATAATATATAAATGTGGTTCGTAACCGAGACAGTTTTGGACACACTATCGGTTTAGGTTATTATATGATTCAGAAATTGGTTTGTCTAGACTAATTGAATCATATAGATATGCCCAGGGCATATTGAACTTGACTATTTAGGATGAATTGTCTTATACTGATTTAATAGACTATTCGTTCCTAGTATTATATCTCTTAATCTCTAGACTTGAGCAGGCATGAGGATTAGACATAGTGTACTTTGATCTGCCAAAGAGGGAGGTCATTTGTGGCCAATAGTCTCGGTAGGTTAGGTGCGCGTGTTTAGTTGCTTGGTGTGATGTTGCTTGTCAAAAGGAAATCATAAACCGGTGCATCCAGGGTGATGGTGTTCCCGAGATGAGCTCGTTAAGTTTACACTGAATTCGGCCGTTGGACTTATGTCCGGTATAGTAAAAAGGTCGAGTGGTACTAATCTCGGATTATAAGAAGTGAATTAATTAATTTATCAGTAAATTAATAAATTAACGAGCACTATATCTTTGATGTGGGGAAATTAAAGAATAATTAATTTAGTTGTTCATGAAGCAATTCTAGTGTAGGACTGTAGTGCCATAATTAATCCGTTAGTGGTACGATTAATTATGTAGTGGGTTAATTGATAAAGTAGAATTAATTATTTAATTAATTATTCCTAAGGGTTAATTAAGTAATTAACAAAGTGGAATTATTTATTTAATTAATTAAGTTTTAAGTTTCAATTAGAATTAGAAAATCCTGAAGATTATTAAATCTAATTGGATTAGAAAATCCTATTAGATTTGTTACCTAATTGGATTTGAAAACTAATTAATTACCTAAACCCATTAGGAAGGCAATCCCAAACCAACTTGGGGTCTCTCTTGTAACTCTATAAATAGACAAGAGATTAGCAATTCTACAAACACAATTCATAAGTTTTCAAAACAAGAAAACTAGAGAGAGAATTTAGAGAGAGAAAACAAGTTTCTCCCTCGAAATCAATTTTTTTCAGGCGGCGGGTTCAGATGTCGGTTGGCGGTACGGATTTTGGGCGGTGGCGGCGAGTTGAATCGGCGACGGGGCGGTGGAGCAAAAATTCTGGCAGCGGCAAGCTGCTGGATTTTTTTTCGACTACAAAATTGTGGTGATTGCTGATCAATTGCTCGTTAAATTGTTGCCCACACAACATACGATCAAAGTCTTGAGTCATACAAGAGAATGACTTAAATACACGCTTCAAGAGGTAATTCTTAAACTTCCACTTTAATTAGGAATTAATTGTTGCGTGATAAATCGAACAAGTGCAAGCTAAGATCCTGCGCAATATTATTTCAAGCAAGGATTGGAATAGCGATTATGCTAGAGGCTAGGCCTGATCAAGAATTCTAATTTTGGAATGCATAGCACGAAAGTGAATTTTTGACCGGGCCCGGGCAGATAATCTTTCACCATCACCCCGGACGTACCAGTACATGATTTCCTTTCGACAACCAACGACACAATAAGAAGTCAAACAAGCATATCCAACTTGCCGAGATCTAGGCCTCAATTGACCGCACCCTTTGGAAAATCAAAGTACACTATGTCTAACTCTTATGCCCGCTCTAGTCTAGGGATTTAGAGATTAAAATATAAGGTGTGAATTAACTGCAAAGATTGGTATAAGTTACTTCAATCCTAAATAGGTCCTGCTCAATATGCCTCGGACACATTCGTATAATTCAATTAGTCTAGACAAACTAATTTTTGGAATCATAATAACCTATACCGACAATATGTCAAAATTGTCTCAGTTATGAGCGTTATTTATATATCATAAATTTAACCAATGACAAGATCTACTGTGCTACACCCGACACCCTTATCATCTAGACATATGATATAAAAGGACAATTTATAATACTGAAACACAATCGATATGTAACTGAGAAATAGTTTTTCATAAAAGCAAAGCTTTTCAGTATTCAAAACTAACAATCTCCCACTAATACTCAAAGTTATGCTCTGAAGTATAAAAACTGTTCAATACACTTATTATGCTGTCATACCAAAAACTAGAAAACTCTCATGGCTCACTTAAGTATCTAACTCCCATGCCCTCTACGTGGGTTTCAAAGACTTTTAGAGTCAATGCCTTCGTGAATAGATCTGCAAGGTTGTCTGCTGAAGCTATCTTGGCTACGACCACTTCTTCCCTCTTTACGATTTCTCGTATCAGGTGGTACTTCCGCTCTATGTGTTTACTTGCTTTGTGGGCTCGTGGTTCCCTTGAGTTAGCAACTGCACCATTATTATCACAGTAAACTGTGATAAACCTCGAGAACTCAGGAACCACATCTAAGTCCACTAGGAAGTTCTTGAGCCATACATATTATTTCGCTGCCTCTGATGCGGCAATGTACTCAGCTTCCATGGTGGAGTCTGCCATGCATTTCTACTTGACACTCTGCCAAACTATGGCTCCACCTCCCAGAGTAAATCAAACCCAGAGGTAGACTTACTCTTGTTCATATCACTTTAGAAATTTGAATCTATGTAACCCTTAGGAACTAGCTCTTGTGCTCGATAGATCAAAACATGGTCTCTTGTCCTGTACAAATACTTGAGGATGCACTTGACAGCCTCCCAATGAACTTTCTCAGGGTTACTCTGATATCTGCTAACCATGCCAACGGCAAAGCAAATACCAGGCCTGGGGTTGGATCTTAGGCATGCATAATTTCCTAAATTATGCTACGGAATAGCCTAAATTATATGAAATCGGGTCTTACCCTTGAAGCGTAATTGGTTGCGCAGTCGCCTGGCTCCTTTGAGAAGATGGCATTTCGTCGTCTTTCTCTAACACTTCCTTGAAGCGTCCTCTACTCTCAGGCACCGGAGTTCTTCGATGCTAGTAGATTCCTGTGAAGAAGTTTTTAATTTTCTGGAAGAGAGAAAGTTTTCACCCGAGAGAAAAGAGCAGGATTCTTTTCAGAAAACTATTTTCCACTTTTTTTAAAATCTCAACCCACATTTCTCTCAACAGACTCTGTTTTAGAAAATAAGTCTGGTTTCCCAAAATCATAACCACCGGGTGGTTAAAATTAAATTAAAATAAAATAAAATATTTTACTTTTACTGATTTGGGTTTTACTTGACCCATGGATCAAACCATTTACCCATGGATTAGACTGATGGGTCCAGAACCTCAATTGCAACTAGGTCTCTTGATTTGTCAGTCTATCTCAATTCTTCCTGAGTAATTAATTAACTATTAATTAATACCCAAAAACTTCTCAATAATATTTAATTAAACTATTTAATTTAATATTATTCTTCTAAGTATAACAATTATACCTAGTACCGTCGAGAATCTTCGAACTCACTTACGTGCAATCCTGTAGGTCCATTCCAAATTGACAATGGATAAATTAATCTCACAGATTAATCCATAAATCATCAGTGGCCTCTAGCAATACATGATGACTACTCAATTTAGAATGGATGGTCTGAAAGGATTTTGGTAGGATCTGGGTTTGTACCTGCTCGATTTACCACGCAACAAAAATTCTAATAAAAGCGGAACTATAGAATAATACCTTTGAAGCGTGCACCTGGTGAATCTCTTGTATGCCTCAAAGACTATGACCTCTTGTTGTGTGGGCAACAATCTAGAAGTCAATTGATCAGCAACTCACCACAATCCACCTGCTGAAAAAATTCAGCACCTCCGCACCTAGCACGTACTGCAAACGCACTGCCCGGAGAGAGAGAAAGTAACACACGGGGCTAGTATTTTGGACCAATATTTTCGGCCACTTGATGAAGAAAACTAGCCGCCAATTTGCTCAAAAATTCGTTCTTGAGAGAGAAGGAAATTTCTCTCTCTAGAATTTTATCTCTCTAGATTCTTGAATTATGAATCTCTCTTGAATTGTATTTTCTGAATGGCTGATCCCTTGTCTATTTATAGAGTAACAAGAGAGACTCCAAGTTGGAATAGGATTGGTCTTTCCTACTGGGTTTCTGTTTCCCTTCAATCCTGTTTCTAGATTGATACAGATTCTGTTTCCTTCAATCCTGTTCCTGGACTGAAACACTCCCAACTGTCACAGGGATTCACTTATCCCAATCCAGTTCCTGGGATGAATCACTCCCAACTGACACAGGGATTCACTTATCCCAATCCAGTTCCTGGGATGATTCACAACCAACTGACACAAGGATTAATTAATTTCTCAATTAATTAAATCTACCTTTGTCATTAACCCAGTACATAATTAATCGTACCACTAACGGATTAATTATGGCACTACCACCCTACACCAGAATTGCTTCCGGAACAACTTAATTAAATTATATTCATAATCTCCCCACATCAAAGATATAGTGCTCGTTAATTCATTAATTTACTGATAAATTAATTCATCAACTTCTTTAATTCCGAGACTAGTACCACTCGACCTTTTTACTATACCGGACATAAGTCCACCGGCCGGGTTTAGTATAATA
Organism: Knoxia roxburghii; assembly: GCA_030378225.1. Lineage (NCBI taxonomy): Eukaryota > Viridiplantae > Streptophyta > Magnoliopsida > Gentianales > Rubiaceae > Knoxia > Knoxia roxburghii. The sequence continues at coordinate 32,025,308 of CM059415.1, read as the reverse complement.
AACATTTCGAGCTCATCTCGGGAGCACCATCACCCCGGACGCACCGGTATATGGTTTCCTTTCGACAAGCAGCAGCACACCAAGTAACTAAACACGCGCACCCAACCTACCGAGATTATTGGCCACAATTGACCTCACCCTTTGGCAGATCAAAGTACACTATGTCTAATCCTCATGCCCGCTCGAGTCTATGGATTTAGAGATAGAATACAAGGATCGATTTGTCTATTAAATCAGTACAAGACAAATCATTCCTAAGAGTCAAGTTCAATATGCCCCGGGCATATCTATATGATTCAATTAGTTTAGACAAACTAATTATCTGAATCACATAATAACCTAGACTGACAGTTTGTCCAAAGCTGTCTCGGTTACGAACCTCATTTATATATTATGTCTTTCAACCAATGATGAGATCTACTGTGTCGCACCAGACACCTCATCATCTACTTACATAATATAAATGGACGATTAATGCACAACCAGATATGACTGAAACACAAATCGATATATTAAACTGAGAAACTGTACAATACAAGCATAGCTTATGTATTCTACTCCAACATGGTCGAATGGTAATTCAACGCAACCTTTCTAAGCATACTATGCACGGTCCTCTACATCGATATCCCGTTTAGCATAAGGCATGGAACCGTCATCCTTATTAAGCTAAACAATTTACTTGATCTCTCAGTGACACTGATTCTATTCAAGTAAATGATAACAATTATCATTTCTCGGGCATGGCCATGCACTTCTCAGTTCACTATCAAGTAGCCCGGATATCATCTCTCACTTAAGAGAGATTTGTAGTCCCATCATTTCACCTACATATCTTAGCGTGACTCATGTACCCAATCATACCCATACTTGACAACCTGTTACAGTCCCGTTAGGCGTATATCAAAGTACACAATAATTCACCTAAGACCATGCAGTGATTTCTGGTCTAAGGATCCTCGTACGAGTATGCTCAAAAGAATCACTCATGATCTATTAGTCCATGGAGTGTTTCTTTTAGAGAATTGATTTCATGAAATTAGATATGCACAAGAATATAATTATCATGAAATTAACTCATCAGATTAAATAATCAATCAAACGACATATGTCTTATTTACATAAATAACCCTCAAAGTTTATTTACATAAATAGCCCTCATTAGGGCACATACACCAACAATCTCCCACTTGCCCGTTGAAGGGCTATGTCCTAAACTGTTTAAGACCAAACTCTATTACATGTCTATCAAACTTTGACTGCTGTAGAGCTTTTGTGAGAGGATCTGCTACATTGTCGTTTGACCCTATTTTGCATACTTTAACATCTCCTCGATCGACGATCGCTCGAATGAGGTGATATCTCCTGAGTATATGTTTGGTCTTTTGGTGTGACCGAGGCTCCTTAGCTTGTGTAATGGCCCCGTTATTTCACAGAAAAGTTCTATCGGATCGTGGATACTCGGTATCACTCCGATGTCTGACACGAACTTCCTCAACCAAACAGCTTCCTTTGCAGCTTCTGATGTAGCAATGTACTCAGATTCTGTTGTAGAGTCGGCTGTGGTATCTTGCTTTGAGCTTTTCCAATTTATCGTACCACCATTCAGACTAAACACGTAGCCTGATTGTGACTTCATGTCATCTTGATCTGTTTGGAAAGCAGCATCAGTGTAACCTTGTACAATGAGCTGTTCTTGCCCTCCATACACTAGCATTAATCCTTTAGTTCTTCGTAAGTACTTTAGGATTGCTTTGACTGCAGTCCAATGATCCATCCCGGGATCTTGTTGGTATCTTCTAGTCATGCTAAGTGCATGTGCAACATCCGGACGGGTACATAACATGGCATACATGATAGATCCTATTGCCGAAGCATATGGTACTCTATGAAAGAATTTTGGTAGGATCTGGGTTTGCACTTGCTCGATTTACCACACAACAAAAAATTTCTATTGAAGCGGAATCTTAGAAAAGTACCTTTGAAGCGTGCACCTGGTGATTCTCTTGTATGCCTCAAGACTATGACTTCACGTTGTGTGAGCAACGAACTAGAAGTCAATTGATCAGCTACTCACCACAATCCACCTGCTAGAAAACTCTAGCCCCGCAGCACCTGGCACGTACTATAAACGCACTGCCCGCAGAGAAAGAAAGCTACGCGCAACTGGTATAAACCAAGGCCAAAATTTCAGCCACTAGAAACCCAAAAACCAGCTGCACACTTTCTTGAAAATTCGACTTGGAGAGAGAAACATTTTCTCTCTCTAGAATTTTCTCTCTCTAGAAATCCTGTGGATTAATTGTGTTATTGTGTGTCTTGAATAACTGATCCCTTGTCTATTTATAGAGTTACAAGAGAGACTCCAAGTTGGAATAGGATTGGTCTTCCTACTGGGTTTCTGTTTTCCTTCAATCCTGTTTCTGGACTGATACAGATTCTGTTTCCTTCAATCCTGTTCCTGGACTGATACACTCCCAACTGTCACAGTGATTCACTTATCCCAATCCAGTTCCTGGGATGAATCACTCCCAACTGACACAGGGATTCACTTATCCCAAACCAGTTCCTGGGATGATTCACAACCAACTGACATAAGGATTAATTAATTTCTAAATTAGTTAAATCTACCTTTGTCAACAACCCAGTACATAATTAATCGTACCACTAACGGATTAATTATGGCACTACCAACCTACACCAGAATTGCTTTCGGAACAACTTAATTAAATTATATTCATAATCTCCTCACATCAAAGATATGGTGCTCGTTAATTCATTAATTTACTGATAAATTAATTCATCAACTTCTTAATATTCCGAGACTAGTACCACTCGACCTTTTTACTATACCGGACATAAGTCCACTGGCCGGGTTTAGTATAATAAACATTTCGAGCTCATCTCGGGAGCACCATCACCCCGGACGCACCGGTACATGGTTTCCTTTCGACAAGCAGCAGCACACCAAGTAACTAAACACGCGCACCCAACCCACCGAGACTATTGGCCACATTTGACCTCACCCATTGGCAGATCAAAGTACACTATGTCTAATCCTCATGCCCACTCGAGTCTAGGGATTTAGAGATAGAATACAAGGATCGATTTGTCTATTAAATCAGTACAAGACAAATCATTCCTAAGAGTCAAATTCAATATGCCCCGGGCATATCTATATGATTCAATTAGTTTAGACAAACTAATTATCTGAATCACATAATAACCTAGACCGACAGTTTATCCAAAGCTGTCTCGGTTACGAACCTCATTTATATATTATGTCTTTCAACCAATGATGAGATATACTGTGTCGCACCAGACACCTCATCATCTACTTACATAATATAAATGGACATAAAACTGCACAACAAAATATAATTAAAACACAAATCGATATATTAAACTGGGAAACTGTACAATACAAGCATAGCTTATGTATTCTACTCCAACACTCTACTCATTGTATCTCTCTCCTCTCTTGTTGAAGGACCTTGGTTCTTCTTCAAGAGAATGCCATGTCTAAATGGTACCTTACCATTTTTTGAGTTAGACATATTGAATCTTTTCAATATCTTGTCTATGTACCCTTCTTGACTTAGTCCCAGAAGCCTTTTGGACCTATCTCTATAGATCTTGATACCTAGTATCATTTCGGCTTCTCCTAAGTCTTTCATAGAAAATACAGTCCCCAACCATTGTTTGATGTCCTTCATCATGGGAATGTCATTTCCTATGAGTAGGATGTCGTCTACATATAGGACGAGAAAAATATTCTTGCTCCCACTAATCTTCTTGTAAACACAAGGCTCATCTTCGTTCTTTATGAAGCCGTAACCTTTTACTGCCTCGTCAAAACGAAGATTCCAACTCCGGGATGCTTGCTTTAGTCCATAGATGGACCTCTGAAGCTTGCATACACGATTTGGATGCTCTTGATCGATGTATCCCTCGGGTTGTTTCATGTAAACATCCTCGAGTAGGTTTCCATTCAGGAAAGCCATCTTAACATCCATCTGTCATATCTCATAGTCATAATATGCAGCTATGGCGAGCATAGTCCGAATGGACTTGAGCATCACGACTGGGGAGAAGGTTTCATCATAGTCTATACCATGAGTCTGTCTGAAACCTTTAGCCACTAGTCGTGCCTTGAAGATGCCGCCAGGTTTTAACTTGAAAATCCACTTGCAATCGACAACCTTTGCCTGTACAGGAGGATCAATCAAAGTCCATACTTTATTGTCCCTCATGGATTACATTTCAGATTCCATTGCTTGTAGCCATTTATCTGAATCTGGACTTTCTAAAACCTGTTTGTAGTTCACGGGCTCATTAGAGTCCACCAAGATCAAATCTTGCTCGTCAGTTACGAGAAATCCGTATCTCTCGGGTTCAAGACGAGATCTACTAGATCTTCTAGGTTCTTGTGCTGTTAACTCAGGCTGCTCATCTTCATGAGTTTCCATGTCAACTTCCATCTGAGTTTCTGTAGATCGTTCTATATTCTCTTGTGGTTCTGGAACTTCTCCGAGTTCTATTCTACTCCCACTGTCTTTCTTGTACAGAAATTCTTTCTCTAAGAAAGTAGCTCCTCGAGCAACGAACACTTTGTTCTCAGTTAGGTTGTAGAATTGATATCCTTTGGTTTCCTTAGGATATCCCACAAACAGGCATTTGTCAGTTTTAGGTTTAAGCTTATCACTTTGTAAACATTTTACATGAGCTTGACAACCCCAAACTCGTAGATAGGACATATAGGGCTTCCGACCCATCCATATCTCATATGGAGTCTTATCTACTGCCTTAGATGGAATACAGTTTAATAAGTAGGCAGCAGAAAGGAGAGCATAACCCCAAAAGGAAGTAGGGAGAGTCGCTTGGCCCATCATTGATCGAACTATATCTAATAGGGTACGATTCCTTCTTTCAGATACACCATTCCATTGAGGTGTTCCCGATGGAGTCAGCTGTGAAACAATTCCACACTGTTTTATATAGCCATCAAACTCATCACTAAGGTATTCACCTCCCCGATCGGAGCGAATAGCCTTAATCCTTCTATCCAACTGATTCTCCACTTCATTTTTAAACTCTTTAAACTTTTCAAAAGTTTCACTTTTATACCTCATTAAGTAGACATACCCATATCTACTATAGTCATCAGTAAAAGTCACGAAGTATTCAAATCCACCTCTGGCTTGTGTGCTCATTGGTCCACATACATCCGTATGTATTAGATCCAATAGCCCACTTGTTCTTTCCCCTTTCTTGTTGAAAGGACTCTTTGTCATTTTGCCTTGCAAGCATAGTTCACAGGTATCATAAGATTCAAAATCAAATGACCCTAGCACTCCATCCTTGTGAAGTCTTTGAACTCGCTTTTCATTTGCATGGCCTAATCGACAATACCAAAGATATGTTGGACTTAAATCATTTTTAGTTGATTTAGCTTTCTTTTCTATGTTATAGACTGGTTTTTCTTGGGTCAAATCCAAGACATACAGACCGTTACACATATTTGCAACTCTGTATAAAATATCATTTCGATATAAAGATAACGAATTATTCTCTATAATAAATCGAAATCCTTTATTATCCAAACTCGAAACTGAAATAATATTTCTGCTCAAAGCATGTACATAATAACAATTTTCAAGCTCGATGTTTAAACCAGAAGGTAAAGACAGAGTGTAATCTCCAACTTCAACAGCAGCAACTCTTGCCCCGTTGCCCACTCGGAGATCTACTTCACATTTCTTTGTCATCCTTCTATTTCTAAGTCCCTACACATTAGTACAAATGTGAGCCCCACAACCAGTATCTAATACCCATGAGGTGGACATAGAAAGATTAATTTCTATAACAAAGATACCTGAAGCTGAAGGATTGCTTTCGAGAAACTTCTTGCAGTTGCAGAAGTGACATGTATCATCCTTTTTGGATCTTGTCTTAGCAGATGGAGGAGCTTGTGGTTGGGGAGCAATCTTACTGCGAGCTTTCTTGTTCTGCCCAACTTTGGCCTTGCCTTTAAACTTCCTCTTCCCTTTACCTTTTTCCACTACCAACACTGGTGTTGCCTTCCGAAGGGTCTGCTCAGTGTTCTTCAACATGCCATGGAGCTCAGGAATGCTCCTATCCATGTTGTGCATATTGTAGTTCACCACAAAATCATTGTATTCATCAGACAATGATGCCAAGATGATATCAATGGCCAATTCCCTAGGAAGAGGTGCATTCAATCACTCTAGGGTATCAAGGTACCCTTTCATCTTGATCAAATGTGTGCTTACTGACGAACCCTTCGTCATTTTGCACGAAATTAAAGCTTTTATCGTAACGAACCTTTCGTTACGGGCTTATTCACGGAACATCTCCGTCAGTGACTCGTAAATCCGGAACGCTTATGAATTCATGAACTGCTTTTGAAGCTCGCCCGTCATCGACGCGAGCATCAAGCAAGTCACATCATCGGAGTCGCTTTTCAGCTTCTCCCAGGCTCGTTGAACAGTTGCCGAAGCATTTTGTGGTGGTTCAGGTAAAGCGGTCTCCAAGACTTGTAGCTTCCTTTCTTGCTTGAGAACTATTCTCATGTTTCTTTCCCAATCTAAGAAGTTTGGTCCAACCAATTTATCTTTATCCAATATACTTCTTAGAGTGAAATTTGAGATAACATTTGTGCTAGATGATGCCATTTCTACAATGAATAAATGCAAAGTATTAAAATGAGTTTTAAAATTAATTTTCCACAATAGCCAAAATTGAAATCCCTAATAAATTTGTGTTGGTGCTAGATTGTGGTCCGAAAATCCACAAAGAGTCAACCCCAGTCTTGCTTTGGCAAGTATCGTAGGGATCGGGCTCTTCTGGTAGGCAACGTTCAAATTACATTCCATGTAATATAACGCTTTCCAATTGCATACCATGCAACTTTTCGGTGATAGGATGAATATTCCAAATGTTTGACACCATCCTATCTTTGCAAAATTAATCCCTAGTCAACTTCTCGGGTCAAGCTAGGATTAATTTTCCCAAGTTAAACCATCCCTCAAGGCATCATATGAATCGATACCCACACAGTTTTTCCATAACAAGTGGTAGTGATAAAGTTGAGCATCTAATACCCAAACAGTTTTTCCACTCATTAATGGTAGTGATAAAGTTGGGCACCTATTATGTGACAACTCGCCGCACGAAGAAAACCTGAGGCCCTTGGGCTCTCCAAGTCCACAGACGTTCGACGCTCTGGCGGGCCCCCAAGTATGGAAGCAAAATCAACTCGGGTTTTTTGGATTTTAGTTTGATCGGCTTAACATGAATTTTCGTTTATCATTCATTTGCATAAATAAAAGAATGAATTAAAGCGATGAACTGGGCTCTAATCTATTACAGGGCCTTTTAAAAACTTCATGTTTGGGCCTCCATTTGTGGGCTCCACCATGGACTCCTATTTGAATCTCCTTTTGGGCCTAACTATTACATGATGATTTTTATAGGCACACAGGCCCAAATTCAAAATTGGCTCGCAGGCCCCAACTTTTAAAACGTTAAAATTAAAAGCCCAATTCATACTTTGAAACACATAAAATGCATATGCTCATACAAGCCGGTTTTAATTTAAGCCGATTAATTTTAAGGATTGTGTAACTATTACAGAATTAAAATTGATCGTGTCATGATCAATTTTAATCAATCCTTCTGTTCATTTTACATTTATCCAAAATGATGCATGAACATGCTAGCATAATTGTGATGCTTCACATAAAATTTAAACAATTTATATTTAAGCATCATAAGTAAAATAAAATAAATAACAATTCAAAATTTAAACAAATTAATTAATCTAATTAATTAATTATTTATCTTTTCTAATTATTCTAATCTAATTAAGATAATGTTTCAAATTTAAATTTAAACAATTCTAATTATCCTAATCTAATTAAGATAATTTATTCCAAAATTTTAAATTTAAACTTTATAGGATAAAATTCTAAATTAATCCTATCTTTATCTAATAAGATTATTTAATTAAAATCTTATTAAATAAAATTCAGAAAATTTTAAAATTTTAATTTTTCTGAAACTCTTGGTGTCATTTCGTAAAGAACCAAAATTTCTGGGCTAGGGTTTTTAAAAGAACAAAATTGCAGGGGCCATTTTATAAATTTTAAAATTTTTCTTTTTGGCTGATTAGGGTTTAGAGGCTGCGGCGGGGGTATTTTAGTTATTTTAGCCCCTAGGGCTCCAACCACCCGCCGCCAGCCTCCGGTCATCTTCCCCGGCAAACCCATCATTTTCCGGCGTTTCTTGTCTTGGTGGTCAGAACTTTTCTGCCCCCAATAGCGGCCTCTCCGAGCGACGATAATCGTTGTTCAAAAATCCGCAAGCTTCCGGCGAAGAATCAACAACAACAGTTACAATCCCCGGCTTCGATCGACGAGGAAACGCAGCGGCGACGTTCGCCACTGCTCATTTCCGGCGCCAATCGAGCCCAGACGCGAACCCAGCGATCACTTCGATGAAACCGAAGCATCCCGCCAACATGGATTCTGTCTTCGCCGTTTTTCGGACGACCCAACACCTGCGGAGAGAAAAATAACCAGCAACAACAACCAGCAGCACATTTTTCAATCCAATAAACCAAAATGCTAAGTTAAAAGCGGAACAATTCCGACAAAGAAATCAAAATCGATTCAGCCCAAAAAAACAAAACTATTTTTCCGGCGATGAAAACCCAGTTTCCAGCCAAAGTTCAAAAACCAGAAAACAAATTTTGCAGCCCAGAAAAACAAAAACCAAACAATACCAAAATTCAATTTGGCCCAGCATGAAAATCCGAAAACATTCCAATCGGAAACAAAATCTCGTTTTCAAAAAAAAAAACCCAGATTTCCTTTTCCGGCCAAAATAAGAACAAAAACCCAGAATGTAAAAACAAAATGGAAGACTTGGCCGGACCCGATTTCGCGGCGAAAGTTTTCGAAACCCAGAACAAAAATTGAAAACCCAGTTCTTCGTTCAAAACGCAAGCACCCAGATTTTCCAAAAATCAATTTCTGGTAAATCATTCAATCGAGTTCATCGAAAATCCAATATGAGTTCTCTCACCAGAAAAAAAACAAAAGAAAAACAGAAGTAACTTTCCGTTTTTCAAAATCGGCCAGTCGGCCTCGTTTTTTTGTCGAATGCACAGCAACCGAAGAAAACATAATTTCTTCTAAAAATTCCCTTTAATTAAAACCCAATTTTAATTAAAACTAAAATCAACCTCGCTTTGATACCACTGTTGGATCTTAGGCATGCATAATTTCCTTAATTATGCTACGGAATAGCCTAAATTATATGAAATCGGGTCTTACCCTTGAAGCGTAATCGGTTGCGCAGTCGCCTAGCTCCTCTGAGAAGATGGCATTTCGTCGTCTTTCTCTAACACTTCCTTGAAGCGTCCTCTACTCTCAGGCACCGGAGTTCTTCGATGCTAGTAGATTCCTGTGAAGAAGTTTTTAATTTTCTGGAAGAGAGAAAGTTTTCACCCGAGAGAAAAGAGCAGGATTCTTTTCAGAAAACTATTTTTCACTTTTTTTAAAATCTCAACCCACATTTCTCTCAACAGACTCTGTTTTAGAAAATAAGTCTGGTTTCCCAAAATCATAACCACCGGGTGGTTAAAATAAAATATTATAAAATATAATATTTTACTTTTACTGATTTGGGTTTTACTTGACCCATGGATCAAACCATTTACCCATGGATCAGACTGATGGGTCCAGAACCTCAATTGCAACTAGGTCCCTTGATTTGTCAGTCTATCTCAATTCTTCCTGAGTAATTAATTAACTATTAATTAATACCCCAAAACTTCTCAATAATATTTAATTAAACTATTTAATTTAATATTATTCTTCTAAGTATAACAATTATACCTAGTACCGTCAAGAAACTTCGAACTCACTTACGTGCAATTCTGTAGGTCCATTCCAAATTGACAATGGATAAATTAATCTCACAGATTAATCCATAAATCATCAGTGGCCTCTAGCAAGACATGATGACTACTCAATTTAGAATGGATGGTCGAATGGTAATTCAACGCAACCTTTCTAAGCATACTATGCACGGTCCTCTACATCGATACCCGTTTAGCATAAGGCATGGAACCATCATCCTTATTAAGCTAAACAATTTACTTGATCTCTCAGTGACACTGATTCTATTCAAGCAAATGATAACAATTATCATTTCTCGGGCATGGCCATGCACTTCTCAGTTTACTATCAAGTGGCCCGGATATCATCTCTCACTTAAGAGAGATTTGTAGTCCCATCACTTCACCTACATATCTTAGCGTGACTCATAGTGTACCCAATCATACCCATACTTGACAACCTGTTACAGTCCCGTTAGGCGTATGTCAAAGTACACAATAATTCACCTAAGACCATGCAGTGATTTCTGGTCTAAGGATCCTCGTACGAGTATACTCAAAAGAATCACTCATGATCTATTAGTCCATGGAGTGTTTCTTTTAGCGGATTGATTTCATGAAATTAGATATGCACAAGAATATAATTATCATGAAATTAACTCATCAGATTAAAGAATCAATCAAATGACATATGTCTTATTTACATAAATAACCCTCAAAGTTTATTTACATAAATAGCCCTCATTAGGGCACATACACCAACACCTGGTACATAACATGGCATACATGAGGCTTCCCACTGCTGATGCATAGGGAACTGTCTTCATGGCTTCTATCTTCTCAGCAGTCTTAGGAGTCCGCTCCTTAGATAGATACACTCCATGTCTTAACGGTAGTGTACCCTTCTTGGAGTTCTGCATGTTAAAACGGGCCAGAATTGTGTCCATGTATGAAGCCTGAGAGAGTGTCAGTGAACGTCTCCTACAATCTCGAATGATCTTGATCCCAAGGATATGTCCAGCCTCTCCCAAATCCTTCATATCAACCTGGTTGGACAATCATGCCTTTACATCTGACAATACCTTCTTACTGTTGCCAATAAGAAGAATATCTTCTACGTAAAATACAAGAAACACCACTATATTACCATCACGCCTACGGTATACACACTACTCATCCGAACACTGAGTAAATCCATAGGACTAGATCACCTCATAAAAATAGATGTTCCAATATGGATGTTCCAAGATCTGGATGCTTGCTTAAGTCCACTGATAGACTTCTTGAGCCTACAAACCTTGTGCTCTTGGCCTTCTACAATGAATCCCTCTGGTTGCTACATAAAGATAGTCTCTTCAAGATTTCTATTAAGGAAAGCTATCTTGACGTCCATATGCCAAATCTCATAATCTAAATGAGTAGCTATGGCCAAGAGAATCTGGATCGACTTAAGCTTAGCTACCGAGGAAAAGATCTCCTCATAATCGAAGTATACCCCTTCGCCTTAAGCCTAGACTTGAGGGTTTCAACCTTCCCATCAGATCCTCTCTTTCGCTGTAGATCCATTTGCACCCAATAGGTCGAAACCCATCAGGAAGGTCTACCAGCTCTCAGACTTGATTTGAGTCCATCGAACCCATCTCAGAAATAATCGCTCTCTGCCAAGAATCTGCATCTTTATCTTGGAGAGCCTCATTGTAGTTAACTGGGTCCGGTTCATGAGCCCTATGGACAAAATCCGAAGACTTTCTCAAGCCCCAGTACATCTCGAGTTTTCTCACAACCCTTCCACTACAACGAGGCATAACCTGTGTAGGTGCAGCATTTGTGATATCTTGTACAGTACTCTGTGGTGTATCTATTAGCACGGGTGCATCTGGAATACTGACTGTTCCCTAAGCTCTTATAGTATGATCTTGCTACTTGGCTTTAGTGCTAACTACCACCTTCTGATCTTTAGAACTATAAAATAGACTACCCTTCGTTCCTCTGGGATATCCTACAAATAGCATTACCTCTGACCTCGTATCTAACTTACCTATATCTGCCTTAAGCACATGTGCTGGGCAACCCCAAATTCTGAGATGTCTTAGACTAGGCTTTCGCCCAGTCCACAATTCGAGAGGGGTCGAAGGCACAGTCTTAGATGGCACGAGGTTAAGATTGTAAGTCGCTGTCTCCAAGGCATATCCCCAACACGAACTGGGCAACTCACTGTAACTCATCATCGATCTCACCATATCCATAAGAGTCATGTTCCTCATCTTCGTTACACCATTCCACTGGGGTGTGCCAGGTGCAGACAACTGGGACTGAATACCTTCATCTGACAAGTAGCTCTTAAATTCACTAGATAAGTATTCACCACCACGATCAGATCGTAGTGTTTTGATACTCTTACCATGACGCTTCTCTATATCTACCCTAAACTCTTTAAACTTGCCAAAATATTCGGACTCGTGATGCATTAGGTAAATGTACCCATATCTAGAGTAATCATCTGTGAAAGTCACAGAGTACTCAAAACCACCTCTAGCCTGAATTGACATAGGCCCACATAAGTCAGAGTGAACTAACTCTAAAACTTCTTTGGCTCTATATCCCTTTGCATTGAAAGGCCTCTTGGTTATTTTACCCTCTAAGCATAACTCACAGGTTGGATAACTTTCAATCTCTAATGAGTTTAAATGCCCATGATTGACCAACCTTTGAATCCTACTAAGATTGATATGACATAGTCTTAGGTGTCAAAGATAAGTTTGGTTTATTTGGGAAGGCTCTTTTCTCTTACTATAATTCGATGATGTGTCATTAATTTATGTGTTTCGCACTACAAGGGAGTTAGTCTTAATTAAGAAAAGATTGTGAACCAACGAACCAGAACATATAAGTTTCTTATTTTTTCAACATCAACAGAGTCATTAGAAAAAATAAACTTATAACCATCCTTTAAAAGCTTAGAAACTGAAAGCAAGTACTTTCTGAAGTTAGGAACATAAAGACAATCTCTCAAAATTGAAACAACATTATTCGAGAAAATAAGCTTGACAACTCCCACTGCAACCACTGATACTCTGGTAGTATCTCCCAAGTAGACCTGCAACTCACAATCTCTAAGCATCCGGGTTACTTGGAACCCTCACAAAGAATTACAAACATGATTAGTGGTTCCTGAATTCACACACCAAGTATCTGTGGGAATCACAGCTAAACATGTCTTAATAACAAAGGTGAAATTGCTCATACCTCTCAGCTTTGGGCAGTCTGGCTTCCAATGTCCTGTCTTGCCACACTTGAAGCACTTGTTTTTGGGCTTGTTCTCAAAAAATTTTCTGCCCAGACCTGGTATAAAACTTACTTTTGTGCTATGCATTCCATAATCAAAATTCTTGACCAGGCCTAAGCTCTAGCATAATTACAATTCCAATCCTTGCTTGAAATACCATTGCATTGGATCTTAGCTTCTACTTATTCAATTTATCACGCAACAACAAATTCCTAATAAAAGTGGAAGTTTAAGAATTACCTCTTGAAGCGTGTACTTAGGTGATTCTCTTGTATGACTCAAGAGTTGATCGTACTTTGTGTGGGCAACAAATTAATGAGCAATTGATCAACAAAATCATCACAAATCCACTCATCAGAAAAACCAGCACCGCTGCCGCCTAGCGCATGTACCACACGTGTCGCCACCACCGAGAGTAACGCCTACGAGCCACCGAATTTTGAGAAGAAAACCGACCACCGATTCTTGTGAAGAAATCCGGCCGCCGGGAGTTTAGAGAATCCGACTTTAAGGGAGAAAAATATTAATTCTCTCTCTAGGATTTTCACTCTCTAGTTTTGTTGTCTTGAAAACTTATGAATTGTGTATTGTGAATTGCTAATCTTATGTCTATTTATAGAGTTACAAGAAAGACCCCAAGTTGATTTAGGATTGGCCTTCCTAATGGGTTTAGAATTCTTAATTAGTTTCCAAATCCAATTAGGATCCAAATATAATAGAATTTCCGAATCCAAATAGATTTCCTAATCTCTAGGATTCATAACTCTAATTGAACTTTAAGGCTTAATTAATTAATTAAATAATTTTAATTTATTAATTACTTAATTAAACCTTAGGAATAATTAATTAAATAATTAATTTTACTTTATCAATTAACCCACTACATAATTAATCGTTCCACTGGCACTACCATTCTACACCGGAATTGCTTCTGGAACAAGAAAATTAATTATTCTTTAATCTCCTCATATCAAAGATATAGTGCTCGTTAATTTATTAATTTACTGACAAATTAATTAATGAACATCTTATAATCTTAGACTAGTACCACTCGACATTTTTACTATACCGGATATAAGTTCACCGGCCGGGTTTAGTATAATAAACATAACGAGCTCATCTCGGCACCCCGGACGCACCAGTACATGGTTTCCTTTCGACAAACAACAACACACCAAGCAACCAAACACGCGCACCCATCCTACCGAGACTATTGGCCTCAAGTGACCTCACTCTTTGGCATATTAAAGTACACTATGTCCAATCCTCATACCTGCTGAAGTTTAGGGATTTACAGATAGAATACTAGGATCGAATAGTCTATTAAATCAGTATAAGACAATTCATCCTAAATGGTCAAGTTCAATATGCCTCGGGCATATCTATATGATTCAATTAGTTTAGACAAACCAATTTCTGAATCACATAATAACCTAAACTGACAGTGTGTCCAAAACTATCTCAGTTACAAACCTCATTTATATATTATGTCTTTTAAATAATAATGAGATCTATTGTGTCACACCAGACACCTCATCATGTAATTACATAATATAAATGGACATCATATGTAAAAAAAACATATAACAATTTAACTAAAACATTTAATCGATATATAAACTGGGAAATAGTTTAATACAAGCAAAACTTTAGTATTTAAACCCAACAATCTCCCACTAATACTTAAGTTTCACTTTTAAGTATAAAACTACATCAATCCTTCAAATACAATAATGTCTAGAAAAACAATCATGACTCTACTAAGTATCTGAACCCCATGCCCTCCACGTGAGCCTCAAAGACTTTTGCAGTCAATGTCTTCGTGAATGGATATGCAAGGTTATCTTCTGATGCTATCTCTACCACGACCACGTCAACCCTCTTTACGATATCTCGTATTAGGTGGTACTTGCTCTGTATATGCTTACTCATTTTATGGGCTCGTGGTTCCTTCAAGTTTTCTACTGCACCGTTGTTGTCACAGTACACTGTGATTGACTTCTGCAAACCAAGAATCATGTCGAAGTCCACTAGTAAGTTCTTGAGCCACACTGCTTCTTTCGCTGCCTCTGATGCTGTAACGTATTCAGCCTCAATGGTAGAGTCTACAACGCATTTCTGCTTGACACTCTGCCAAACTATGACTCCACCTCCCAAAGTAAATACATACCCTGAAGTAGACTTACTCTTTTCCCTGTCGCCTTGGAAATCTGAATTTGTGTAACCACGGAGCACAAGCTCAGGTGCCTGATAGACCAAAACTTGGTCTCTCATTCTGCACAAATACTTGAGAATGCATTTAACTGCTTCCCAATGAATTTTCCTGGGGTTACTCTGATATCTGCTTACAATAACAACAACATAGCAAATATCAGGTCTCGTACACAACATTGCATACATGAGACTTTATACTGCCGAGGCATAAGGATCTGTCTTCATGGCTTCTATCTCCTCAATAGTCTTCGGAGACTGCTATTTAGATAGATGCACTCCGTGTTTGAAAGGTAGAAAACCTTTCTTGGAGTTTTGCATGTTAAAACGAGCCAGAATCATATATATGTATGAAGCTTGAGAGAGGGTTAGCGAACGTTTCCTACTATCTCGAATAATCTTGATCCCAAGGATTTGTCTCGCTTATACTAAGTCTTTCATATCAAACTATTTGGACAAACATACTTTTACATCTGATAACACTTTATTATTGTAGCCAATTAGTAAAATATCATTTACGTAAAGCACAAGAAACAACACTGCGTTTCCATCACGTCTGCGGTACACACATTTTTCATCCAGGCACTGAGTAAATCCATAGGATTAGATCACCTCATTGAACCGAATGTTCCAAGATCTTGATGTTAGTTTTGAATACAGAAAAGCTATGGCTTGTATCAAAAACTAATATCCACAGATGACATATCATTTTGTTTCAGTATAAATTTGTTCCTTTATATCATAGAACTAGATAACGAGGTGTCGACAAACACAGTAGATACTGTTATTGGTTAAAGTATTGATATATAAAAAGTATGCTCGTAACCGAGATAGTCTGAACATACTATCGGTATAGGTTATTGTGTGGTTTGGAAATTGGTTTATCTAAACTAGTTTAAATCACACAAATGTGCCCGGGGCATATTGAGCACGACCAGTTTGGATAGAATTGACTTATACTGATCGGCGTAGTCAATTCGATCCTAGTATTCCATCTCTCAATCCCGAGATTGGGACGGGCGTGAGGATTGGAGTGAGGTCAATTGAGGCCAATACCTCGGTAAGTTAGGTATGCGGTGTTTAGCTTTTTACGTGCCGTTGCTAGTCGGAGGAATCCACGTACCGGTTTGCCGGGTTGATGGTGCTCCCGAGATGAGCTCGTAAGGTTATTATACTAAACCCGGCCGGTGAACTTTATGTTCGGTATAATAAAAGGACGAGTGGTACTAATCTCGGAAACCAAGAAGTCGATGAATTAATTTGTCAGTAAATTGATAAACCGATGAGCGCTAGATCTTTAATGTGGGGAGATAGAAGAAATAATAATGGCGCATGTAAAGTTGTTTTCGAGCGGTAGTTCCATAATTGGTCCGTTAGTGGTACGACCGATTATGCATTTGACTAATCGACAAGGTAAATTAATTAATCTGAAAGGTTTAATTAATATTTAATCGACAAAGTGAATTTAGAAATTAATTCGATTTTGAATTAATTAATTCTAAGGGTTCGATTAAATTAAATTAACAAAGTGGATTAAATAAATTAATTTAAATGGGTCGATTGGAGTTGATTAGTCGGGAAGACTTAGCGGTCAACGAAAGTCAAATTAAAAGGCCTAACTCGAGAGCCCATTAGGTCTCCAATCGAGCTCCTATAAATAGAATAACTTGAGACCAAAGAAAACTAAGGAAATCTTGCAAGACAAGTCTTGCCCTTTCTTGAGTAAGAAGATTCTAGAGAGAGAATTTTTTCCTTCAAGAATTCTTTCTCAAAAATGAATCAGATTTCTTGCTCTTTGGATTGGATTCATCCCAAAAGCTTGAACCTTTATTTCGGTTTTTCAAAATCTTCACCAGATTTCTTGCTGGGTATTTTTCTTTCGCTGCTGTCGGTTTTCAAGTACAGCCCGCCGTTGGTTTCTTCAGCTCCAAGCTATGCGCGGTTGATTCGAGACTAGTTAGCGTTGATCTCCTTCATGTGATGGGTGATCCGTAGGCTGGTCTTGTCTAGATCCCGACGTGATTTCGAGCTGGGTGCTGGTGGAGCTCGGGCAGTACAGCAGCGGTGATAAAGCAAGAAGGTGGAGCAGCAGTTTTTGAGGGTTTGTTCGAGCAGATTTTTGGGGTTTCTTGAATTCAGTTGGAAAGATTTCCTGGTGGGTTTTCGTGGGTTAAGCGAGTAAACTTTGATAGATTATTGCCCACGCAATATTCGAAGTGTTCTTGGAGTAATCGATTGGATTTCTAGTGGAAATCGCAGCAAAGAATTGGTTTTTCTTTAAGCAAGGGACTTCGCATCAAAAGGTATAATCTTTAAATTCCGCTTTAATTAAAGATCGAATCATTTGTGTCCCGATTAATAAATTAAATAAGTATAAGCCTAGATCCGTTCATGGGTAAACTAATTTGAGCCTGAGCTTGGTCGAAAGCTTCCGATTCTGGAATGCATTGCACGAAAGTGAGGTTTTCGATTTAGCCCGGGCTTGTTTAGTTTTCCTTCACTTGATGCCTGCTTATGTCCGTAAATGGACCTCTTAAGCCTGCAAACCTTATGCTATTGGCCTTTTTCAATGAATTCCTCTGGTTGCTGCATGGAGATGATTTTTTTTAAGATTTCCGTTAAGAAAAGCTGTCTTGACTTCCATCTGCCATATCTCATAATCTAAATGAGCTGCTATGGCTAAGAGAATCTGGATTGATTTAAGCATGACCACCGAGAAGAAGGTTTCCTCATTATCGATTTCCTCTTTCTAAGTATACCCCTTCGCCACAAGCCTAGCTTTAAAGGTTTCAACCTTTCCATCGGGTCCTCTTTTGCATTTGTAGACCCACTTACTTCTAATGAGTTTGAAACCATCAGGTAGGTCTACAAGCTCCCAAACTTGATTGTGGTCCATCGATCCCAACTGGGATATCATTGTCTTTCGCCAAGATTCTACATCTTTATCTCGAAGAGCCTCATTGTAGTTCACAGGGTCCGGTTCAGGTGCACCTGGGATGAAGTCAGAGGCTTCTCCCACGCTAATGAACCTATCAGGTTGTCTCACAACCCTCCCACTAAGACGAGGCACCACCTGTGTAGGCGCATCATCTGTGATATCTTGTGTAGTGTTTTGTTGTGTATCTATTTGTGTTGGTGTATCAGGTTACTCTTGGGCTTGTGATCTAGAATATAGTCTTCATCTAAAAATTTGGCATTAGTACTAACTATCACCTTCTGATTTTTAAAACTATAGAATAGACCACCTTTTGTTGCTTTAGGATATCCTACAAATGGAATCTAACTTAGTCGCATCTGCCTTAAGCACGGTGCTGGACACCCCAAAATTCTGAGATGTCTTAGACTGGACTTGCACCCGTTCCACAATTCTGTAGGGGTTGAAGGCATGGTTTTAGATAGTACAAGATTAAGAATGTACATTGTAGTTTATAAGGCATATCCCCAGAACGAACTAGACAAATCACTATAGCTCATGTTGACCTAACAATTTCTATGAGAGTTATGTTCCTTCTTTCTGCTACAACATTATGTTGTGGTGTGCATGCCAGGTGCAGACAACTGAGACTGAATTCCAACCTCACTAAGGTATTCTCAAAATTCGTGGGACATGTACTCACCACCGCCATCGGATAACAGTGTCTTGATACTCTTACCGTGATGTTTCTCCACATCTGCCCGATACTCTTTGAATTTACTAAAGCATTCAGACTTGTGGCACATGAGGTAAATGTATTTGTACCTTATGTAATCATCTGTGAAGTCACAAAATACTCAAACCCACATCGTGCTTGGACCGAAATTGGTCCACACAAGTAAGAGTGAATCAATTCTAGTACTTAGTTGGCTCTATAACCTTTCGCTTTAAAAGGTCCCTTGGTCATCTTACCTTCCAAGCAAGATTCGCAGGTTAAGTAACTGTCAATCTCTAATGAACTTAAACGTCCATCATTGACTAACCCCTGAATCCTACTATGGGTTATATGGCTTAGTCTGAGATGCCAAAGATAGGTTTGATTCATTTTAGAAGGTTCTTTTCCCTTATTTTGGTTAGATGATTTGCCATTTAGTTTTGTGTTTTTCACAACAGGGGAGTTTGATTTAACCAAAAACAAATTGTCTACTAATGAACTAGAACAAACAATTTTGCCATCTTTTCTAACAAAAAAAGATTTATCAGAAAAAATAAACTTGTAACCATTCATTAAGAGTTTAGAAATTGAAATAAGGTTCTTTCTAAAACTCGGTACATAAAGACAATTATGTAAATCTAGCCTAGAATTTTAGAAAAATAAGCTAACTACTCTCACTGCTTCTACTGACACTCTTGTGTGTCACCCAAGTAGACTTCTATCTCGCATTCTCTAAGCTTCCGGGTTACTTGGTGTTGGGTTTTAATACTAAAGATTTGTTTGTATTAAACTATTTCCCAGTTTTATATATCGATTAAATGTTTTTGTTAAATTTTTTACATATGTTGTCCATTTATATTATGTAATTAGATGATGAGGTGTCTGGTGTGACACAGTAGATCTCATCATTGGTTAAAAGACATAATATATAAATGAGGTTCGTAACCAAGACAGTTTTGGACACACTGTCAGTTTAGGTTATTATGTGTTCCAGAAATTGGTTTGTCTAAACTAATTGAATCATATAGATATGCCCAGGGTATATTGAACTTGACCATTAGGATGAATTGTCCTATACTAATTTAAAAGACTATTCAATCCTAGTATTTTATCTCTTAATCCCTATACTTGAGCAGGCATGAGGATTAGACATAGTGTACTTTGATCTGCCAAAGGGTGAGGTCATTTGTGGCCAATAGTCTCGGTAGGTTGGGTGCGCGTGTTTGGTTGTTTGGTGTACTGTTGCTTGTTGAAAGGAAACCATGTACCTGTGCGTCCGGGGTGATGGTGCTTCCGAGATGAGCTTGTTATGTTTACTATACTAAACCCAGCTGGTGGATTTATGTCCGGTATAGTAAAAAGGTCGAGTGGTATTAATCTCAGATTATAAGAAGTTAATTAATTAATTTATCAGTAAATTAATAAATTAACGAGCACTATATCTTTGATGTGGGGAGATTAAAGAATAATTATTTTAGTTGTTCCGGAAGTAATTTCTGTGTAGGATGGTAGTGCCATAATTAATCCGTTAGTGGTACGATTAATTATGTATTGGGTTAATTGATAAAGTAGAATTAATTATTTAATTAATTATTCCTAAGAATTAATTAAGTAATTAACAAAGTGAAATTGATTTAATAATTAAATCTTAAAGTTCAATTAGAATTAGGAAATCCTATTAGATTTGGTTACCTAATTGGATTTGGAAACTAATAAATTACCTAAGTCCATTAGGATGGCCAATCCTTAACCAACTTGGGGTCTCTCTTGTAACTCTATAAATAGACAAGAGATTAGCAATTTACAATACACAATTCATAAGTTTTCAAGACAAGAAAACTAGAGAGAGAATTTAGAGAGAGAAAACAAGTTTCTCCCTAGTAGCCAATTCTCTCAGGAGGTGGCCGGGCGGGAATAATTCTGGGCGGCGGTGGCGAGGTCAAAATTGACGGTGGGCGGCGGTGCAAAATTCTGGCGACGGCGAGCTGCTGGATTTTTTTCCGGTGAGATCTTTTTTGTGGCGATTACTGATCAATTGTTCGTTAGATCATTGCCCACACAACATACGATCAAAGTTTTGAGTCATACAAGAGAATCACCTAAGTACACGGTTCAAGAGGTAATTCTTAAACTTCCGCTTTAATTAGGAATTAATTGTTGCATGGCAAATTGAACAAGTATAAGTTAAAATCCTGCGCAATGTTATTTCAAGCAAGGATGAGAATAGCAATTGTGCTAAAGCTTAGGTCTGGTCAAGAATTCCGATTCTGGAATGCATAGCACGAAAGTGAATTTTTGCCTAGGCTCGGGCAGATAATCTTTCAATTGGTATCAAAGGCTGGTTTTGGCTTTGTGCTTGTTCGATTTGTTACATGGTTTTGTTTGCAAATGGTTTAGAAATCCTAGCTATTATGGTTGTGTTTGTATGTTTTCATTAAACCCCGGGACATGTCCGGGTTGTTTTATCATGAATGCTTGTAATAGTAAAATCACGTGCTGGAAGCCGTGTAGGTTTAGATCAAATCTGTAGTAGGATTTTTTCTGTGTAATTTTTCAATTTTATTTTCCTAGAGAAGTCTTGTAGTAGGAAAATTTTTATGTAATTGAAGGTGTTATGGTGGACGACTTGATTTCATGGGTTTTGGTTTATCGTTAATTTGAAAAAAAACCAAGAAAACCCATAACGAATTGGAGGAAGATCAAATAACATAGTGGGAGCAGGATAAAAGACCCTGAAACGAAATGGAGCAGGCGGGCCGGTGAACGAGTCACTGGCATAAATCGCCGGCACACATTAGCATAGCTGAGCATGGGCTGCGCGCGTAGTAGGCGCTTGTGCAGCACCGCAAGAATGCGGCGCTGGATGCACCAGCGCCACGCAGGCCCATGCGGGCTATGCTTCCGGCACTTTCGCGGCCCAACACATTCGTGTCGCGCGCTGGCCATTTTCTCTTTTTTCTTGTTTTTTTTCAAGATCTAACTTTTCAAGACTCCATCCATCCATTGACGTGATGGGACCCGAGATCACGGCAGAAGATGGAAGCAATTAAAACCATAATAGTCGGAAAATTTATTTTACGCATTTATTTCCCGTATTTATAATTTTAATTTTTATACTTTAATTTTTTATGTTGTATTTTAGATGCATAATTTTAAAGCATAATGGTTTTATGTTTGCACATAACTTAGGATTAGTTAATTACATGTTAAAACCCTGAAAAACTCTCATTTTAGAAATCTAAGTGGGAGCGAGTTGGTTATTTTAGTTTTGAATACTAGAAAGCTATTTGCTTGTATAAAAAACTAATACCCAGGTGACATATCATTTTGTTTCAGTATTAAATTTGTCCCATTATATCATAGGACTAGATAACGAGTGTAGAAAATACTGTTGATCTCGTTATTGGTTAAAGTATTGATATATAAAAGGAATGCTCGTAACTGAGATAGTCTGAACATACTATCGGTATAGGTTATCGTGTGATTTGGAAATTAGTTTGTCTAGAGTAATTAAATCATACGGATATGCCCGGGGCATATTGAGCACGACCAGTTTGGATAGAATTAACTTATACTGATCGATGTAGTTAATTCGATCCTAGTATTCTAATCTCTTAGTCCCGAGATTGGGACGGCATGAGAGTTAGATATCGTATACTTTGATTTGCCAAAGGTGCGGTCAATTGAGGCCTAAATCTCGGTAAGTGGGGTATGCGGTGTTTAGATTCTTGTGTGTCGTTGCTAGTCAGAGGAATCCACGTACAGGTTCGCCGGGTTGATGGTGCTCCCGAGATGAGCTCGTAAGGTTTATTATACTAAACCCAGCCGGTGGACTTTATGTTCGGTATAATAAGAAAGTTGAGTGATACTAATCTCGAATACCAAGAAGTTGGTGAATTAATTTGTCAATAAATTGATGAATCGACGAACACTAGATCTTTGATGTGGGGAGATAGAAGAATAATAAAGTGAGCGCGATGTAAAGTCATTTTTGAGCGGTAGTTCCATAATTGGTCCGTTAGTGGTACAACTAATTATACGTTTGACTAATCGACAAAATGAATGAATTAATCTTGAAGGTTTAATTAATATTTAATTGACTAAGCAGATTAAGAAATTAATTCTAATTGAATTAATTAATCCTAAGGGTTCAATTAAATTAAATTTACGAAGTGGGTTAAGAAATTAATTCGAGACTAAGGGGTCAACGAAAGTCAAACACTAATGCCCAACTCAAAAGCCCACTAGGTCTCCTATGGAGCTCCCTATAAATAGCTAATATTAGGCACATTTGAAAACATTAGAAACCTTATAGGCATTTTGCCTAGTGAGAGAAAGAGTGGTCTAGAGAGAAAACATCTTCTGTTTCCTTGATGTTTTCTTTCGAAGTCGACCAAGATCTTTCTTCTTCGAGAATCCTCAAGCCCTGATCTTAGAAAACCCAAGTGGGCTTTCCGATTTGCTGTCCAAAATTCTGCCGGCCGCCGATCCTAGCCGCGCCGCTGCTGAGTTTTCCCGCGTGAAGTCCAGCCAAATTTTTGGCGAGTTTTGGGCAACAATTTTTAGTGGGTTTTGTTCCCTTTGTTGTGTTTATCCTTTGGCTCATTCCGTCGGGTTTGTCAAAGTCTAGATCTATGAGCAAAGGTCAATTCCTGAAGTGAGATTTCAGATTAGGATCAGTTCCCTGGCTAAATCTATTTTTCAGATCTGTTGTATTCTTGAAGTGGGTTTCTTTGGATTTCTTCGCCAGTGCCTTTAGCCACCTCGTAGTTACTTTCCCACCCAAGTTTGAGGTCGTTTGGAATTATCCTTGGGATTATGAGGGGATTTCACTTTCCCGGAGATTTGGTTTTTTATATTGCTTACGACTTCGCTTCAAAGGTATAATCTTTAATCCTTCCACTTTAGTTAAATATTTAATCTTTGAGAGTCATTTTAATAAATTGAACTACTATAAGCCTAGATCCATTTAGGGAAAATGAATTTAAGTCTGAACCGAGTCGAAAGTCTCCGATTCAGGAATGCATAGCACGAAAGTGAGATTTTTTATTTAGCCTGGGCTTGTTCTGTTTCCTTCAAATTGGTATCAGAGCGAGTGTTTTGGCTTTATACTTGTTTGATTTATTACACATCTTTGTTTTGGCTTTGTTATTATTACATTGTCAATACGTTAAACATGTGGTTATTAATTCCCGGCTATTATGGTAGATTTATTTTTCATTCATAAACCCCGGGACATGTCCAGGATCTTTTTTTTTTCTTTTTGAATGGAAATGTCTGTAATAGTAATAGCCACGAGCTGGAAGTCATGTAGGATTAGATGAATCTTGTAGTAGGATTTAATCTAATGTTGTCATCTTTAAATTCCTAGAAAATGCCTTTGTACATACGAATTTATGTATTATGACGAAGACGTTATTTTGGGTAACTTATATTCGTGGGTTTTGGTTTCTCATAATTTTGGGCGATTCCTAATTATGTAGAAAATAGAGAAAACCCGAACGAATTGAGAGGAATCCAAATAACGAGTAGGAGCGACATGACGGGACGTGTCAACGAGGCGTTAAAGGAATCAACGATAGAGAAGGCCATAATAGTTGAGAAATGTTTATTTATGTATTTCCCGTATTTATATCTTTTTGTTGATTGTGTGTTTTCATTTTCTTTTGCATGACGAAAACCAAACCGTTTTAAAAAGTAAAGTGCAAATAACTAAGGTAGATTTTTCGCATATTAAAACTCCAACGGTTTTATGGGTGCCAATATCCATAGTTAAGATATTGCATGTTAAAACGTAAAAATCCTCAAACTTAAAAATCTAAGTGGGAGCGGGTTGGTATATATCCCCATGGCCTCCCTTATGAATTCATATGTGGATTAGACCTACATGCTGGCAAAGGGCCTTCTTCCCTACGGATAAGTCTTCAATCTTGAGATCACTAGATTGAATTTCTAAAGGGATGACTATAGCAATTTTAGTTAGAGAAAGTTGCGACACCCTCACTAACCGAGGCACATTAGTACCCTAAGTAACAAGCTTAGAAGTCATGTAATAGCAAACACTTAGTGTACTGTTTGTAGTATTCCTCCTAAGAGGTTACGCTACTTATGTGTACGGCTAAAATCATCGACAATTAATTTCATTGATCGTAAGATCTTTGGTTAGATAATGGAATTAATAAACAATTAATTTGGTTCTTTTCGAACGAATATGGGTTGGCGTAGACGTTCACCTAAAGTGACCTGCGTTAATCCCGGTGTGGGAGATGTGTTAGATTTGAATACTAAAGCTATGCTTGTATTATACTATTTCCCAGTTAATATATCGATTAAATGTTTTAGTTTATATGTTGTGCATAAATTGTCCATTTATATTATGTAATTAGATGATGAGGTTCTGGTGTAACACAGTAGATCTCATCATTGGTTAAAAGACATAATATATAAATGAGGTTCGTAACCGAGATAGTTCTTATGTGATTCGGATAATTGGTTTGTATAAACTAATTGAATCATATAGATATGTCTGAGGCATATTGAACTTGACTATTTAGGATGAATTGTCTTGTACTGATTTAATAGACAATTCGTTCCTTGTATTTTATCTCTTAATACCTAGACTTGAGCGGGAATGAGGATTAGACATAGTGTACTTTGATCTGCCAATGAGTGAGGTCATATGTGGCCAATTGTCTCAGTAGGTTGAGTGTGCGTGTTTAGTTTCTTTGTGTGCTGTTAATTGTCGAAAAGAAAGCACGTACCAGTGCGTCCGGGGTGATGGTGCTCCCGAGATGAGCTCGTTATGTTTATTATACTAAACTTGACCAGTAAACTTATGTCCGGCATTGTAAAATAGTAGAGTGGTAAAAATCTAGGATTATAAGAGGTTAATTAATTAATTTATTAATAAATTAATAAATTAACGAGCACTAAATCTTTGATGTGGGGAGATTAAAGAATAATTAATTTAGTTGTTCCGAAAGCAATTCTGGTGTATGATGGTAGTGCCATAGTTAATCCGTTAGTGGTACGATTAATTATGTATTGGTTATTGACAAAGATAGATTTAATTAATTAAGTAATTAATTAATCCCTGTATCAATTGGTAGTGAATTAGACAAGAAACTCGATTAAAGATAAGTTAATCATTGTGTTAGTTGGTTGTGAATTAGACCAGGAACTGGATTGTGGATAAGTGAATCCCTGAATCAGTTGGATGAAAATCAATCCAGGAACTGGATTGAAGGAAATAGAAACCCAGTAGTAAGACCAATCTTAAACCAAATTGGGGTCTCTCTTGTAGCTGTATATATAGACAAGGGATTAGCAATTCAAGACACAGAATTCATATGTTTTCAAGATAAGAAACTAGAGAGAGAAATCAAATTTTCTTCTCTTAAAAACGTTTTTTCTTCCCTTCGTGTGGCTTCCTAGTTCCCGAAGTGTAGTACCAGCGTTTTGGATTTATTCCCAATCAGCTGGTGGCGCATGGTATCAAAAGGGGTGGCGCATGGATAGGGGCGGCAGCTCATGAGCTATAAGCGCAGGCGAGGCGGTTGCTGGATTTTTCTGGCTACTCAATTGTGTTGGATTGTTGATCGTTGGTTCTTTGGTTTATTGCCCACACAACGTTTGAACCTGTCTTGAGTCATATAAGTGATCACCTGAGTTTAAGCTTCAAGAGGTATTTCTAAACTTCCACTTTAATTAGAAATTATTTGTTGCGCGATAAATCGAATAAGTGCAAACCAATGCACAATGTTATTTCAAGCAAGGATTGGAATAGCAATTGTGCTAGAGTCAAGGCCTGGTCCAGAATTCCGATTCTTGAATGCATAGCACGAAAGTGAATGTTGAGCGGGCCCGGGCAGATAATCTTTCAATTGGTATCAGAGCCTGGTTTTGGTTTTGTGCTTGTTCGATTTGTTACATGGTTTTATTTGTAGGTGGTTTAGAAATCCTGGCTATTATGGTTGCATTTGTATGTTTTAATTAAACCCCGGGACATGTCTTGGTTTTTTTTTTTATGAATGCTTGTCATAGTAAAACCATGTGCTGGAAGCCGTGTAGGATTAGATCAAATCTGCAGTAGGATTTTTCTATGTACTTTATATTTTATTTTCCTAAATGGCTTGTAGTAGGAAATTTTTTATGTAATCGGAGGTGTTATGGTGGGCGACTTGAATTCTTGGGTTTTGGTTTATCGTTAATTTGCAGAAAACTAAAGAAAACCCAGAACGAATTGCAAGAAAACCAAACAACATAGTGAGAGCAAGTTGGAAGACCTGGAAACCAAACGGGGTAGGCAGGATCGGCGAACAACTCACCGGCAGAGACTGCAGCGGCAAGGGCATTGTTGCACGCACGACACGCGTAGCAGGCGCTAGTGCAACGCTGCAAAATTGCGACACTGGTTGCACCAGCACGAGGGCATGCGCCCTGGCCTAGCAAGGGCTTTGCGCGCGAGCGCATGCAGTCCAGCCCGTTCGGGCTGCAAGCGTGGCCCGTTTTGCATTTTTCACAAGTTTCTCGATATCTGAATTTCAAGACTCAATCCATCGAGTGACGTGATGGGACACGAGATCAAGGCAGCATATGGAAGCAATTAAAACCATAATAGTGGGAAATTTATTTTACGTATTTATTTCCCGTGTTTATAGTTTTAGTTTTAATGCTTTAATTTTTGTGCTGTATATTAGATGAATATTTTAAAGCATGCTGGTTTTATGTTTGCACATAACTTAAGATTAGTTAATTGCATGTTTAAACCAAAAAACACTCATTTTAGAAATCTAAATGAGAGCGGGTTGGTTATTATCCCCATAGCCTCCATTACGAATTCTTATGTGAAGTGAATGGACTTGCGTGTTGGCATTAGGACCTTCCTCCATATCGAATGAGTTCAACCATAAGATCACTAGATTATGAATTTCTAAGTAAGATGACTAGAGTAAGTTGAACAAGGAGAAATGCGATACCCTCTCTATCTGAGGCGCACTATCCTGAGGTAACAAGCTCAGAACTTACGCAATGGCACACACTTAGTGTACGGTTTGTAGTATTCCTCCGATCGAGGTTACACTGCTTATTTGTATGACTTAAATGCACTGACTGTTAACTACATTGATTAATAGATTGTTTGGTCAGATAGTGTAGTTAATGAACCTAGTTCTTCTCAGACGAATGTGGGTTAGCATAAACGTCCACACTATCGTGGCTTGCAAAAATCCCGGTGAATGAGATGTCGGTGGATTTAATTATTGTTTGAGGGAAGTCAATAATTATAGAATTTTTTTTTCAAAATTCTAGGCTTAATTAACTGAAACATTGTCTGTTCATTAATTTACAGTCTTCGATATGGCATTTAATCCGTTAACTACAATATTAAAAGAAAACAAACTAAACAAACTATGCCGATTGGAGTCAAAATTTGGAGATTGTCCTAACGGCTGAGAGCACTCCTGTGAGAGATCATATAAATGACATGATTAGTAACATTAACGAGGTTGAGGTAGTGGGAGGCGAAATAAATGGTGAAACCAAAGTCGATATTGTCCTCCAGAAGTTGCCTCAAAGCTATGAGCAGTTTTGATTGAACTACAACATGAATCAATTGTTGTGTACTTTATCTGAGCTCTTAGTAGAGTTGGAGGCGGCTAAAAGTCATTTTTAAGAGAAGAATCGAGCTTTAGTCACAGTCAAAGCTTCAGAATCTTCTTCTGAGCCTGATGCTGCAAAGAAGAAGAGAAAGCTCAAGGTAATACCTCAAAAGGCGCGAATTGTGCCTAAGCCAGAGATTAAAAAGAAGAAGTCAAAAGACAAGTGCTTCAAGTGCAATCAGAATGGACATTGGAAATCAGATTGTCCAAAGCTTAAAAGTATGACACTTTATGCCTTAATTACTGATACATGTTTAGCGGCGATTCCCACAGATACTTGGTGTGTGGATTCATGCGCCACTAACCATGTTTGTAATTCTTTGCAAGAGTTCCAAGTAACCCGGAAGCTTAGACAAGGCGAGCTGGAAATCTACTTGGGCGACACTACAAAAGTGTCAGTGGAAGCAGTGGGAGTAGTTAGTTTAATTTTTAAAATTCTAGACTAGATTTACCAAATTATCTTTATGTACCGAGTTTTAGAAAGAACATTATTTCGGTTTCTAAACTCTTAATGAATGGTTACAAGTTTATTTTTTAAAAAAATTTGTTGTTGTTAGAAAGATGGAAAACTTGTTTGTTCTGGTTCATTAGTAGACAATTTATTTGTGGTTAAATCAAACTCCCCTATTGTGCAAAAACATAGAAATTAATGGCGCACCATCTAACAATAATAAGAGGAAAGAACCTTCTAAAATAAATTAAACTTATCTTTGGCATCTCAGGCTAGGCCATATAAACCTTAGTAGGATTCAGAGGTTGGTTAATGATGGACCTTTAAGTTCATTGGAGGTTGATTGTTATTCAACCTGCTAATCTTGCTTGGAAGGTAAGATGACCAAGAGACCTTTTAAAGCAAAAGATTATAGAGCCAGAGAAGTATTGCAATTGATTCACTCTAACTTGTGTGGACCAATGTTGGTCCAAGCACGAGGTGGGTTTGAGGATTTTGTGATGTTCACAGATGATTACTCAAGGTACGGATACATTTACCTAATTCGTCACAAGTCCGAATGCTTTAGTAAATCAAAGAGTATCGGACATATATGGAGAATCATCATGGTAAGAGTATCAAGACACTTCTATCAGATCGTGGTTGTGAGTACCTATCCCACAAATTTTGAGAATACGTCAGTGAGGTCAGAATTCAGTCTCAATTGATTGGACCTGGCATACCACAGCAGAACGGTGTAGCAGAAAGAAGAAACAGAACTCTCATGGAAATGTTTAGGTCGATGATGAGCTATAGTGATTTGCCTAGTTTGTTCTGGGGATATGCCTTAGAAACTGCAATGTACATTCTAAATCTTGTACCATCTAAAACCGTGCCTTCAACCCCTATAGAGTTATGGAACGGGAGTAAGCACAGTCTAAGACATCTCAAAATTTGGGGTTGTCCAGCACATGTACTTAAGGCATATGCGGCTAAGATAGATACAAGAATAGAAGTAATGCTGTTTATAGGATATCCTGAAGAACGAAAGGTGGTCTGTTCTATAATCCTAAAGATCAGAATGTGGTGGTTAACACTGACGCCAGATTCTTAGAGGAAGACTATATTCTAGATCACAAGCCCAATAGTAAGATAGTACTAGAAGAACTTAGGAGACAATCTGAGAATCCTGATGTGCCAGCGCACATAGATACACCACACACTACACAAGATATCACAGATGATGCGCCTATACAGGTGGTGCCTTGTCGTAGTGAGAGGGTTGTGAGACAGCCCGATAGGTTCATTGGCGTGGGAGAAGCCACTGACTTTATCCTAGGTGCACCTGAACCGGACCATGTTAACTTCAATGAGGCTCTCCGAGATAAAGATGCAAAATTTTGGGAAAAAGCAATGATATCCGAGATGGGATCAATGGACCACAATCAAGTCTGGGAGCTTATGGACCTGCCTGATGGTTTCAAACCCATTGGATGTAAATGAGTCTACAAAAGCAAGAGAGGACCTGATGGAAAGGTTGAAACCTTTAAAGCTAGGCTTGTGGTGAAGAGGTATACTCAAGAAGAAGGAATCGATTATGAGGAAACCTTCTTCTCGGTGGCAATGCTTAAGTCGATCCGTATTCTCTTAGACATAGCTGCTCATTTAGAATATGAGATATGGAATATAGATGTCAAGAAGGCTTTCCTTAATGGAAGTCTTGAGGAAACCATCTTCATGCAGTAACCAGAGGGATTCATTGAAAAAGGCCAAGAGCATAAGGTTTGCAGGCTTAAGAGTCCATTTACGGACTATAAGCAAGCATCCAGATCTTAGAATATCATGTTTGATGAGGTGATCCAATCTTACGGATTTACTTAGTGCCCGGATGAACAATAAATGTATCGCATACGTGAAGGAAACTCAGTGGTGTTTCTTGTACATTAAGTAGATGACATTTTACTAATGGGCAACAATAAGAAAGTGTTATCAGGAGTAAAAGAATAGCTATCCAAACAGTTTGATATGAAAGACTTAGGAGAAGTGGGACATATCCTTGGGATCAAGATAATTCGAGATCATAGAAAACTTTCACTAACGCTCTCTCAAGTATCATACATAGATACGATTCTTGCTCGTTTTAACATGCAGAACTCCAAGAAAGGTTTTCTACCTTTCAGGCAAGGAGTGCATCTGTCTAAAGAACAGTCTCCAAAGACTGTTGAGAAGATAGAAGCCATGAAGACAGTTCTTTATGCTTCGGCAGTAGGAAGTCTCATGTATGCGATGTTATGTACGAGGCCTGATATCTATTATGTTGTTGGCATGGTAAGTAGATATCAGAGTAACCCCGGGAAAGCTCATTGGGAGGCAGTAAAATACATTCTCAAGTATTTGCACAGAACGAGAGACCAAGTGTTGGTCTATCAGGCGCCTGAGCTGGTACCCCGAGGTTACACAGATTCAAATTTTCAAGGTAACAGGGACAAGAGCAAGTCTACCTTAGGGTATGTGTTTACTTTGGGAGGTGGAGCCATAGTATGGCAGAGTGTCAAGCAGAAATGCGTAGCGGACTCTACCGTGTAGGCTGAATATGTTGCAACATCAGAGGCACCAAAAGAAGCAGTGTGGCTCAAAAACTTCCTAGTGGACTTAGATGTGATTCCTAGTTCGCAGAAGTCAATCACAGTGTACTGTGATAACAATGGTGCAGTAGCAAACTCTAAAGAACCACGAGCCCACAAGGCGAGTAAACATATACAGCGCAAGTACCAACTATTATGAGATATCGTCATGAGGGAAGACGTGGTCGTGGCAAAGATAGCATCAGAAGATAACCTAGCAGATTCTTTCATGAAGACATTGACTGCAAAAGTCTTTGAGGCTCACGTGGAGGACATGGGGATCCGATACTTAGAAGAGCCATGATAGTTTTTCTAGGTGTATTGTAGTTGTAAAGATTAAATGTAGTTTTATACTTAAAACACAACTTAAATATTAGTGGGAGATTGTTAGATTTGAATACTAAAGTTATGCTTGTATTATACAATTTTCCAGTTAATATATCGATCAAATGTTTTAGTTTATATGTTGTGCATATATTGTCTATTTATATTATGTAATTAGATGATGAGGTGTCTGGTGTGACACAGTAGATCTCATCATTGGTTAAAAGACATAATATATATGAGGTTCATAACTGAGACAGTTTTGGACACATTGTCAGTTTTGGTTATTATGTGATTCGGATAATTGGTTTGCCTAAACTATTTGAATCATATAGATATGCCCGGGGCATATTGAACTTGACCATTTAGGATGAATTGTCTTGTACTGATTTAATAGACAATTCGTCCCTTGTATTCTATCTCTTAATACCTATACTTGAGCAGGCATGAGGATAAGACATAGTGTACTTTGATCTGCCTATGAGTGAGGTCATATGTGTCCAATAGTCTCGGTGGGTTGGATGCGCGTGTTTAGTTGCTTCTCGAAAGAAAACCATGTACTGGTGCGTTCGGGGTGATGGTGCTCCCAATATGAGCTCGTTATGTGTATTATACAAAACCCGACTGGTGGACTTATGTCTGGTATAGTAAAAAGGTCAAGTGGTACTAATCTCGTATTATAAGAGGTTAATTAATTAATTTATTATTAAATTAATAAATTAACGAGCAATAGATCTTTGATGTTGAGAGATTAAAGAATAATTTATTTATTTATTCCGGAAGCAATTCAGGGGTAGGATGGTAGTGCCATAGTTAATCCGTTAGTGGTATGATTAATTATGTATTGGGTTGTTGACAAAGGTAGATTTAATTAATTAAGTAATTAATTAATCCTTGTGTCAATTGGTAGTAAATCAGACTAGGAACTGGATTAATAGTAAGTGAATCCTTGTGTCAGTTGGTTGTGAATCAGACCAGGAACTGGATTGGGGATAATTGAATCCCTGTATCAATTGGATATGAATCAGTCCAGGAAATGGATTGAAGGAAAACAAAAATCCAGTAGGAAGACCAATGCTAAACCAACTTAGGGTCTCTCTTGTAATTTATATATAGACAAGGGATTAGCAATTCAAGACACACAATTCATAAGTTTTCAAGACAAGGATACTAGAGAGAGAAATCAAATTTTCTTATCTCAAAAATGTTTTTCTTCCCTTCCTGTGGCTGCCCAGTTCCCGAAGTGTAGCACCAGCATTTTGGATTTATTCCCTGTCAGCTGGTGGCGCGTGGGATCAAAAGGGGCAGCGCGTGGATAGTGGCGGCAGCGCGTGAGTTATACGCTCAGGCGAAGCGGTTGCTGGATTTTTCCAGCAACTCAATTGTGTTAGATTGTTGATCGTTGGTTCGTTGCCCACACAACGTTCGAACTGATCTTGAGTCATACAAGCAATCACCTGAGTTTATGCTTCAAGAGGTATTTCTAAACTTTCACTTTAATTAGAAATTATTTGTTACGTGATAAATCGAATAAGTGCTAACCAAGATCCAGCGCAATATTATTTCAAGCAAGGATTGTAATAGCAATTATGCTAGAGACTAGGCCTGGTCAAGAATTCCGATTCTGGAATGCATAGCACAAAAGTGAATTTTTTACAGGGCCCGGACAGATAATCTTTCAAGATGTCGGTGGGAGATTATATTATTTTTAAGGATATAAATATTTTTGAAAATGAATTCTGAAACTTGTCAGTTTATTTTTTTTCAATTTGTTGATATGTAGTTCAACCCGCTAGCCATCATACTGAATCAGAATAAATTCATTGGTCCAAATTATATTGATTGGAAATGTGACCTGGACATTATCTTTACTGTGAGGGTTACAAGTATGTGCTTACTGATGAGTGTCCCCCTAAGCCCAGTGATGATGCCACCCCTGAGTAACGAGAGCCATATAAGAGGTTGCAGAAAGCAGATGAGATGACAAGGTAGTACATATTGGCTTCTATGTTGAGTGTACTACAGCACCAACATCAGTTGTTTACCTCAGCCTACGATATGATACTCAACCTCAGGGAGATATTTGGACATCAGGCAGGGTAGCAAAACAGTCATCTATGAGAAAACTCATGAATGCTAGGATGGCTGAGGGCTCTACAGTGAGGGATCACGTACTGGACATGATGAGCTGTATCAATGAGATCGAGGTATTGAGAAGTGATATTGATGGGGAGACCCAGGTTAATATCATTCATTAGATCTTGCCCCTCCAGTTTTGAGTAGTTTTGGTTGAACTACAATATGGGCAGACTCTCATATTCACTTCCTGAGCTCATGACTGCATTAGTGTCTGCTGAAGGCCTCTTCGCTGAGAAGAAGCAAGCTTTGGCCACTGTTGGACCTTCAGGTTCCTTTGTTGGGCCCAAAGCCAGAAAGCGAAAGAGGAAGAAGGGCCAGAAAGCAGCAGCTGATCATGGAGCTAAGGGAGGCATTGCCAAGAAGCACAAGTCGAAAGGCAAGTGTTTCAGATGTGGCAAGGATGGACATTGGAAGAAAGACTGCCCAAAGCCTCGAGGTATGTGTAATTTCACCCTAGTTACTGTGATGTGTTTAGCAGCGATTCTCACAGATACTTGGTGTGTGGATTCAGAAGCCACTGATCACGTTTGTAATTCTTTGGAGGGTTTCAAGTGATCCAGTTGCTTAGAGATGGAGAGTTGGTAGGTCTACCTTGGGGATACTACCAGAGTTTTTGTTATTGCAGTGGGAGTTTTATGTCTTTATTTTTCAGACTCTATTTTACATTTGAGAGATTGTCTTTATGTATCTAGTTTCAAAAAGAATTTACTTTCAGTTTCGAGACTTTTTATGGATGGTTATAAATGTATTTTTTCTAATAATTCATTTCTTATTAGAAAGAACCAGAGGCTTATGTGTTCCGGTACATTAGTTGACAATCTATTTTTAATTAAGACAAACTCCCCAACAGTGCAAAATGCAAAAACTAATAACGCATCATCGAATCATAGTAAGAGAAAGGAGTCTTCCCCTTTGAATCAAACTTATCTTTGGCACCTTCAAGACTAGGTTTGTCCCGAAGGGGTATACTCAGAAAGAGGGTATCGATTATGGGGAGACCTTTTCCCTGGTAGCTATGCTTAAGTCGATCCGGATTCTCTTGGCCATAGCTGCTCATATAGACTATGAGATTTGGCAGATGGACATCAAGACAGCTTTCCTTAATAGAAGTCTTAAGGAGACCATCTTTATGCAGCAATCAGAGGGTTTCATTGTTCAGGGCCAAGAGCACAAGGTATGTAGGCTTAGGAGGTCCATTTATGGACTTACGCAAGCATCTAGATCTTGGAACATCCATTTTGATGAAGTTATCCAGTCTTATGGATTCACTCAGTGTCCGGATGAGCAGTGTGTTTATCGCAGGTGTGATGGTGATACGGTGGTGTTCCTCGTACTTTACGTAGATGACATCCTTCTGATTGGCAACAGTAAGAAGGTTTTGTCAGACATAAAGGCATAATTGACAAGGTAATTTGATATGAAGGATTTGGGAGAGGCGGGACATATCCTTGGGATCAAGATTATTCGAGATCGTAGGAGGCGTTCTCTGACTCTCTCTCAGGCATCCTACATATACACGATTCTGGCCTGTTTTAACATGCAGAATTCCAAGAAGGGTTCGCTACCTTTCAGGCATGGGGTGCATTTGTCTAAGGAGCTGTGTCCCAAGACTGCTGAGGAGATAGATGCCATGCAGGCGGTACCCTATGCTTCTGCAGTGGGTTGTCTCATGTATGTTATGTTATGTACGAGGCCTGATATTTACTTTGCCGTTGGCATGGTTAGCAGATATCAGAGTAACCCTGGGAAGGCTCACTGAGAGGCAGTAAAATGCATTCTCAAGTACTTACGCAGGACGAGATATTATATCCTAGTTTATAGAGCGTAGGAGCTTGTACCATTGGGTTACACAGATTTGGACTTTTAAGGTGATATGGACAAGAGTAAGTCTACCTCTGGGTTTGTGTTTACTCTAGGAGGTGGAGCCATAGTATGGCGGAGTGTCAAACAGAAATACGTGACGGACTCCACCATGGAGGCTGAGTACGTTACCGCATCAGAGGCAGCAAAAGAAGCTGTATGGCTTCAGAGGTTCTTGATGGACTTAGATCTGGTTTCTGAGTTGCCTAGGTCTATCACAGTTTACTATGATAACAATGGTGCAGTTGCAAACTCGAGAGAACCACAAGCCCATAAGGCGAGTAAACACAGAGCCCAAGTACCACCTGATATGAGAGATCGTAAAGAGAGGAGACGTGATCATGGCCAAGATAGCATCATATGACAACCTTGCAGATCCTTTCACAAAGTCATTGACCCTAAAGGTCTTTGAGAGACATGTGGAGGGCATGGGAGTCAGATTTTTAAGGGAGCCATGTGAGTGAGCATAAAGGTGTTCTGTAGATTTCATCATGACAGTAGTGTAATAGCGGGTTGGACAGTTTTTGTACTTCTTAGCATAGCTTTGAGTATTAGTGGGAGATTGTTAGTTTTGAATAAAGAAAAACTATGGCTTGTATCAAAAATTAATATCCACAGATGACATATCATTTTGTTTCAGTATTAAATTGTTCCATTATATCATAGAACTCGATAACGGGGTGTAGAAAGACACAGTAGATACCGTTATTGGTTAAAGTATTGATATATAAAAAGTATGCTCGTAACTGAGATAGTCTGAACATATTATCGGTATAGGTTGTCGTGTGGTTTGGAAATTAGTTTATCTAAACTAATTAAATCACACAGATATGCCCGGGGCATATTAAGGATGACCAGTTTGGATAGAATTGACTTATACTGATCGGCGTAGTCAATTCAGTCTTAGTTTTCAGTCTCTCAATCCCGAGATTGGGATGGGCGTGAGAGTTGGATATCATATGCTTTGATTTGTCAAAGAGTGCAATCAATTGAGGCCTATACCTCGGTAGGTTGGGTATGCGGTGTTTAGCTTCTTACGTGCCGTTGCTAGTCTGAGGAATCCACGTACCAGTTCGTCGGGTTGATGGTGCTCCTGAGATGAGTTCGTAATGTTTATTATACTAAATCCAGCCGGTGGACTTTATGACCGGTATAATAAGAAGGTCGAGTGGTACTAATCTCGGATACCAAGAAGTCGGTGAATTAGTTTGTCAGTAAATTAATAAACCGACGAGCACTAGATCTTTAATGTGGGGAGATAGAAGAAAATATAGTGGCACGATGTAAACTCGTTTTTTGAGCGGTAGTTCCATAATTGGTCCGTTAGTGATATGACTAATTATGCGTTTGACTAATTGATAAAGTGAATTAATTAATCCTAAAGGTTTAATTAATATTTAATTGACAAAGTTGATTAAGAAAATTAATTATATATGAATTACTTAATCCAAAGGGTTCGATTAAATTAAATTAACGAAGTAGGTTACAGATTTAATTCAAAAGGATCGATTAGAGTTGAATAGTCTAGGAAAGACTAAGGGGTTAACGAGAGTCAAACTAAAAGGCCCAACTCAAAGGCCCATTAGGTCTCCTTAGAAGCACCCCTTGTTAGGCAACTTACAAGACATTAGAAACCTTAGAGGCACTTAGCCTAGTGAGAGATTCATGTGCCTAATGACGACATGCATACTTTATGTCAGGACCATTATTCAAGAAGCTCTCCATTTTCAACTCTGCAATAGTGAAGGATGCACTAGGATACTTTATGTCATGATCAATGTTAAAGAAGACCTCTATTTTTCAACTCTGCAATAGTGGAAGATGCACCTGGATACTTTATGTCACTATCAGTATTAAAGAAGGCCTCAATATTCAACCTTGCAATAGTGGAAGACGCACTAAGGATATTATCAGCATTAGTGGAAGACCCATTCAGAATATTTTATGTCATGTTCAGCATTATTTTCAACTTTGTAATAGTAGTAGTTGGATCTATAAATTGGGAGTTCGATTAGAAAGAGAGACAGAACTTTCTTAAGCTCTCAGCTCTCATTTCTAAAAACCACTCTCAACCTTCTTTTATAAATCTAGCATTCTCTTGTATTCTACACAGAATTTGAATAATATCAGAATCTTAAGGATTATACCTTGGTGTTCTTATTATAGCTTTTGGAATTAATTACGGTGGATTCTATCTTCCAGATTTGTAAGTATTCTATATCCTTTTAGGTTGATTTTCTTTTGTTTATCTAACCTGGGTTGATTTTGGTATCAGAGCCATACTCTACTGCATTAGTATCATCACCGTTGTACCTATAGTGATTAGAAACGTGTTGGTAAGCTCATAAGTCCGTTGGTAAGCCTTGAAGTACTATGAGTACTTGGTGTTCCAGGTGTAGTTTCCCACTATTCACACTATAATACAATTTGGCAATGATTAAATTATAGTAGATCAATATGGCTAACATACTAAGAAAAATCTTGCATAATAATTATAATACTACTAAAAGGATTGTTCAAAGTAAAGAAGAAATTATTCAAGGAAATTTTGATGATTGGTCTATTCTAGAAGAAAATATAGAAACAATTTATTATAAGGTAGGATCTTTGGATTTTAAAACTGCTTTCAGTATTAAAACACATGAAGAAACATTGAATATTCAAGAAAAGTTTCATTCTTCATCATTACTATCTAATATATCTATAAAGAATTATTTAGATAAAGGATATAGATTTGTTCATTTTGGATTAATTCAGATAGCAATTAAACCTCTGGTTCATATTGGTGTTGATACTCCCATTTATGTTGCATTAAGAGATAAAAGATTAAAAAAATATAAGACTTCTTTGTTGGCTTTAATTCAGACTAATATATGTAATGGACCCATATTTTTTAATTGTGCCCCTAATTTTTTAGTATCATTAACTGATCCATTGGTCATGAATTCTCTTACTTTAGATATTCATATTCAAGGAGATGAATTTGAAAAATTGACTGAACAATTTGTAGTAATGTATAGGATTTATTATAAATTAATGAGTAGTCAATTAAATCCTAAGTTTCGAATGTATCCATCAATTAAGGAAGAAACTGTTTTATTACATATAGAGAATGTACATTCAAAAACATATACTCCTAAAAGATTAAAATGGAATGAAATCACTATACCTGAAGAATTTCAAGTAGAGAATCAACAATCTAATAGAAATATTGAACGTAGAAATGTTTCCCAAATCATAGAAGAAGATTATGGTACAGTTTTAGTACGATTTAATTCTTTTAGACATAATTATTCTAATTTAGAAGATATTCCTTTTCAATCCCATTGGAGATCTACATCTAGTATTAATGATTTCCCAAATAATTTTACAAAGACACAAGTTTATCATAAAAATTCAATCCCAGAAATAAATTCTTATAATTCTCCACCTTTATCTCCTACAGCTTCTATGATGCAAGGGGATATTAATGTTATTACTAAAGTATCTACTGTTAATTTTGATCAATTAATAGCGGATTTAGAAGATGATGAATATATAGAACAAAGAAATTGGTATCATATATTAGACTATCCATTTCAGGATAGATTACAACAAGAATGGATCATAGATGTCAAACGGCATAATACTCCGTATAATTTCTTCTCATGGTTAGAATACTATTGTACTACACTGGATCTACACAATGTATACACTTTATCTCATATTAATGTTCAGACTAATTTGGCAAAAAAATGGAAATTAGGGGATGGAACAATGATAGCACAAACTTATCCTCATTTAAATACATTAAAGATAGATACAGCCCATGGTAAATTACTTGCATCTCCATTTAAGATTGGTAAAGATAATGATGAATCTGTCAAGATGGAAGATATTCGAAAATTACATATGCAGCATAATTATTCAAATGTAGTATTACATCATGTAACTAAACAATTGGATTCTTTATTAGTTGAGGTTAAATCTTTACCTCGACACAGTAAAAAATTCCCTTATAGTCATTCTTTTCCTTATTTTCAGCCCAATGTATTAATTACTGAAAGAGATAAAATCAAATTACCTTCTAATAGATTTCAGACTCCTTTAATGGAAAAAATATCTCAGACATTAGAAAAACTAAATTCCAATCTTGCTCCTGGTCCTTCAAAAATAAATGTCATTAATAAAGGATTAGTAAAGAATTAGATTCTAAAGAATTCGATTCTGAAAAATATTCTAGTAGTAATTCAGATAATGAACTTATACATCACATTAATAAGCTAGAACAAGAATTACTAGACAAAAAGCCATATAATATTAATAGGATAAGGAGACGGTCTAGATATATGAATAAGCCTAATTGGAAAAAAGCTGAAACAAGATCTTATTATCCTAGACCCACACCACCGGATATTCAGTATAAAGAAAGGGCAAAATTTAGATCTAGTAGTTGTGATGGTAATTCCTTGACTAATTGGAATATAGATGGTAAAAGTGAGTATGAAATTTTAAATACTTTACAAGAAATAGGCATGGCAATAACAGCATATCGATTGAAAAATATGTCAGAAAATGATGCATGTCTTTTAATTATTACAGGATTTACTGGACAGCTAAAATATTGGTGGGATAATTATTTAAGCTTCCAAGATAAAATATCTATAATGGATCATATGAGATCAGAGGAGGATGCAGAAACGAAATCTTACTAATACAAATGATTATTGTGATTTCTTGATTTATACAATAGCTATGCATTTTGTAGGCAACCCTAATGAAGCATTAACTTCTTCAAAGGTTTCTTTAACTAATTTAAGATGTCCAAGTTTATCTGATTTCAGATGGTATAAAGATATGTTTTTAACTCATGTCTTAAAAAGACCTTATAGTAATTCTCCCATATGGAAAGAAAAGTTTGTTACAGGATTACCTAATTTATTTTCTCAGAAGATTATAACAAATTTACAAAAGCAAATGGGTACAGAATCAATAAATTTTAATGATATGACTTATGGGCAATTATTTGCCTTTGTAAAAAAAGAAGCATTAACAGCATGCCAAGATTTAAAATTTCTAGCTAAATATGGAAGTGAAAGAAGAGAATTAGGCTCATTTTGTGCATTACAGGGATAAAAGCTCCCTCTAGAGTCTCTAAACAAAAACGATTGACTTATAGAAGAAATAAACCACATAGATATAACTCTCACAAATATGAGAATCACAAATATGAGAATCCTAGGAAATATTATAGGAACAAAAATAAAAAGAAGTACAATAAGGATAATATTATTTGTTATAAGTGCGGACAAAAAGGTCATAAGGCTAATAATTGTAATAGTAAGAAACGGATTAATGAAATATTAGATAAATTTTATGAATTAGATTTAAATCTAAAAGAAAAGTTGGCTAATAAAATATCCCTGGTCCAAGATAGTTCAGATGATTATAATGATGATTTTTATAGTATTTCAGGATCAAGTTCAGCAGAACCCGAATGTAGTTGTAATTCTATTAATATGATTCGGATTAATCCCCAAATCACCAATAAAGAACAAAAACACCTTTTATTTGATTTAATTCAAGAATTGCCTTCAGAATTACAAACTACTTATTTGCTTAAGCTAAAGGATTTGATATTAAAAGAATATCAGGATCCAATTAAGATTGTAGAACCCTTTAGTATTTCTAAATTATTATATACTTATTCCTCTGATAATTCATTTAGGAAGAATACTACTACAGATTTACAAAGTGAGATTACTCAGTTAAAAAATCAAATGAAGCAATTAAAAGAAGATGTTTTACGA
This sequence comes from Knoxia roxburghii, assembly GCA_030378225.1. Classification (NCBI taxonomy): domain Eukaryota; kingdom Viridiplantae; phylum Streptophyta; class Magnoliopsida; order Gentianales; family Rubiaceae; genus Knoxia; species Knoxia roxburghii. The sequence continues at coordinate 31,983,432 of CM059415.1, read as the reverse complement.
ATTGAAACAAAGAATTTAGAATTAGAAACTAAAATTGCCATTCTTAAATCTAGCACATCAAAAGGGAAAAATATAGTAGAGGATGACACACTACCAGAATTTAATCATTCAGAATTTCAATTAGCAGAAGTATCATTATCAGATAAACCACCTCAAGATTCTCAATTCATTTGTGTTATTGAGCAAATAAATTTTCAAAAATGGATCGTATATGTTGTGATCCTTCCAAACTATCAAAATTCGGTAGAGGTTTGTTTGTATGAAGGCTTATATGGAGGCTCGGATTTGGATGATGGCGGAGTGTTGTATGAAGGATCAAGGTCCCTAATCTAGTGCTATTCTGAAAGTGTGAAAATATGGTGGTAGTGGGATGAGGCCTTCGAAAGGAAGAGCCGAATGAGGCAACCACAAAAGCTAACTACCCTAGCTTTTGATAAATGCTAATGATGATTCAAAGTAGAGAGGAATTCTCAATTCTTGCTATTCAAATCATGCCTACAAAGGTTGAACTTCTCCTCTATTTATAGGAGTAGAAGTGAGCCTTTAGGTTACAAAACCCTAGCCTACATTTATGGTAGAATCTTCAATCATCCTTAATCTTCCTTCAATCTGCCTAATCATTCTTCAATCTGCCTTGTTTTCTTTTTGAAGAATTAAGGCTGATTACTTATTCCTTTATTGAATCTTCTAGAAGTTTCTTGTAGCCTTCCAATGTCTTCGTGGGCTGGGCTTCACCTTATTTATTTGGCATACTCCTAATACAACTAATATTCTTATTAAGGCCTAACTAAGACAAGACCTAACACTTGGGCCTAATTTATTTCAGGCCAATAAAATAAGCAATGGCCAAATTACAAATAAAATGAGTGGGATGAAATTATTCTTGGCAAGAAAATAAAGTAAAGGCCTTTGAAAATGATCCAAGGAACTTTGAACAAGTCCTTTGTGAACTTGTTGAGTTTTATTATTTTTGTCTTGCCCAAACAAGTTTCCTTAATGGACTCTTCAAACTTGTGTGGCCTAATTGCTTTTGAACTTGATCTCATGCTTTCAAATTGGGCTTGATGCTTATGATTTGTCCCAAGTATGTAAGCTTCATGGTTGGGCTCTTCTTGACACGCATATTTAAGTTTGAGTGAGGACATCTGGATCGTATCATCTATGATAATCAAACAAACAGCCTTACCCACTAGTCCCTTGGTGTGGAAAATGTTGCTTCGTTGCTCATCTTCATCGGTTGGCTTGGCGAGTGCTTTCAGGGTCTTTTCTGTGGTCAAGCCGGTTGTATCTTGTAAGGATGGCTCGCGTACTTGCAAAGATACAAAGCAAGCACCGTCTACACCATCATAGGTGGCATACTCTTCGTCTTCCATTAGGGCCGGCATGTCTTTGAACTCATCCTCGTTCTCGAGCCCGGGCCCTTCTGCCTCATCTTTGTCCACGATGGATCCATCATCTAGTGCCACCATGGTCCTTTGGTTCGGGCATTGTGACTGGATGTGACCTTTGCCTAAACACTTGAAACATGTGACTTGCCTTGAAAAAGGCCGGTTAGTAGCACTATTACTAGAGCCTTGTGAAACAGTAGGCTTAGAAAATGAGGTGGTAGTGGGATGAGGCCTTCGAAAGGAAGAGCCGAATGAGGCAACCACAAAAGCTAACTACCCTAGCTTTTGATAAATGCTAATGATGATTCAAAGTAGAGAGGAATTCTCAATTCTTGCTATTCAAATCATGCCTACAAAGGTTGAACTTCTCCTCTATTTATAGGAGTAGAAGTGAGCCTTTAGGTTACAAAACCCTAGCCTACATTTATGGTAGAATCTTCAATCATCCTTAATCTTCCTTCAATCTGCCTAATCATTCTTCAATCTGCCTTGTTTTCTTTTTGAAGAATTAAGGCTGATTACTTATTCCTTTATTGAATCTTCTAGAAGTTTCTTGTAGCCTTCAAATGTCTTCGTGGGCTGGGCTTCACCTTATTTATTTGGCATACTCCTAATACAACTAATATTCTTATTAAGGCCTAACTAAGACAAGACCTAACACTTGGGCCTAATTTATTTCAGGCCAATAAAATAAGCAATGGCCAAATTACAAATAAAATGAGTGGGATGAAATTATTCTTGGCAAGAAAATAAAGTAAAGGCCTTTGAAAATGATCCAAGGAACTTTGAACAAGTACTTTGTGAACTTGTTGAGTTTTATTATTTTTGTCTTGCCCAAACAAGTTTCCTTAATGGACTCTTCAAACTTGTGTGGCCCAATTGCTTTTGAACTTGATCTCATGCTTTCAAATTGGGCTTGATGCTTATGATTTGTCCCAAGTATGTAAGCTTCATGGTTGGGCTCTTCTTGACACGCATATTTAAGTTTGAGTGAGGACATCTGGATCGTATCAGTATATATTACAATATCAGTAGGATCTTACCATACGACTATAACAGCTATGATTGATAGTGGTGCAAATCAAAGTTGTATTAGAGATGGATTATTCCAACTAAATATTATATACCAACAAAAGAATCTTTAATTACGGCAAATGGTATGCCATTAAAAGTAAAAGGTAAGCAATAAAAACTTCTATATGTAACGATAAATTTTGCTTTAAACATCATTTGATTGTAGTCGAGGATTTAAATATTCAGGCTATTTTAGGAACTCCTTTTCTAACACAAATTTATCCTTTTTTGGTTGATGAACAAGGAGTTGGAACTAAAATAATGGGATCAACAGTTTTTTTTAAGTTTTTATCTCCAGTAAAAAGAAAAGAATTATTATTGTTACAAAGTAATTCTATCTACAAACAAATTTATACTATAAATTCAATATCGAAAAAGATTAATTTTCTTAAGGAAGAAAAAGGTTATGTAAGAATTGAAGAACAATTACAAGAATTAGGATTACAAAAGAAAATCAAGGATTTCAAAGTATTAATAAGAAAAGAAGTATGTTCAGACATTCCTAATGCCTTTTGGGATAGGAAAAAAATATTTAGTATCTTTGCCATATGAGAAAGACTTTAATGAACGTAGTATACCAACAAAAGCTAGCCCTATACAAATGAATTCAGAATTATTAGAAATTTGTAAAAAAGAAATTGAAGGATTAATAAGTAAGGGATTAATAACTCCATCTAAATCACCTTGGAGTTGTGCAGCATTTTATGTTCAAAAGTAAGCTGAAAAAGAAAGGGGAGTTCCCCGATTGGTTATAAATTATAAACCCCTTAATAAAATTTTACAATGGATTAGATATCTCATTCCTAATAAAAGGGATTTATTAAAACGAATTTATAATGCAAAAATATATTCAAAGTTTGATATGAAATCAGGATTTTGGCAGATTCAGATTGACCCAAAAGATCGATATAAAACAGCTTTTACAGTCTCATTTGGTCATTATGAATGGAATGTTATGCCTTTTAGATTAAAAACTGCCCCTTCAGAATTTCAAAAAAAATGAATGATATATTAAATCCTTATACACATTTTTCTATAGTATACATTGATGATGATGTTTTAATTTTTTCTGATTCAATAGAACTGCATTTTAAACATTTAAATATCTTCTTAAGTGTAATTAAGAAAAATGGATTAGTAGTTTCTGCTTCAAAAATTAAATTATTCCAAACAAATTTTAGGTTTTTGGGCCACAATATATACAAATGAACCCTTATTCCTATACAGAGATCTTTAGAATTTACAAATAAATTTCCCAACGAATTAAAGGATAAGACTCAATTACAACGATTCTTAGGATGTTTAAACTATATTTCTGACTTTTTCCCAAAATTAAGAGAGATATGTGCTCCTTTATATAAACGTTTACAGCAGAATCCGCCTGCATGGACAGACGAACATACTAATATTATAAAATTATTAAAACAACGAATAAAAACTTTACCACTTATTACTATTCCACACCCCCAGGCATTCATGATTGTAGAAACAGATGCATCTGACATAGGATATAGTGGTATTTTAAAACAAAGATTGCCATCTGAGTCAAAAGATCAATTAGTAAGATATCATTCAGGGTTATGGCTTGGACCTCAGAAGAATTATTCCACAGAAAAAAATGTAATTTTATCTATTGTTCTTTGTATTTCTAAATTTCAAGATGATTTAATCAACAAAAGGTTTCTTTTAAAAGTAGATTGCAAACCTGCCAAAGATGTTTTACAAAAAGATGTAAAAAATTTAGTTTCCAAACAAATATTTGCAAGATGGCAGGCTATTTTATCAGTATTTGATTTTGACATTGAACATATCAATGGAAATTCTAATTCTTTACCTGATTTCCAAACTCGGGAATTTTTTACAGGTTCCAAGGATGAATACCCAGAATACCAAGAATAAGACCCTTACGGTCTGAGATTTCATGAAGAATCCTACACCTCAATCTACTTCTAACCATTTTTAGTCTCTTCAGGATTTTCCTCCTTTAACTTATGTTCAAGTTGCTTCAAATCCCTCAGCTAAATTACAGCGATCCCCTATACCAGATTCTAGTATTCATTTTCCTTACCCTTCACGTCAACCAGCACATACATCCAGCCATCAGGTTCCAACCCAAAATACTCCAGACAAAAAATCATTCAATCCAAATCCTCCATGCTATGCCACCAAGCTTAATGTTGAACATTTAACTCTTACCAGGCATCATAAACCTTTAGAATATCAAGATCTTTTGGGATGTGTTTTTAACATGTTTCAAGATAAACAGTATTGGATCTCCTCTGAGCCAAACAAGGATTAGCGTTATTATCAGTATATCTTGATACACTCAGGATCGATGGATATACACCATACTATGGATACACCAACAAATTCAGTCACTATGTACTCCAAGGTTGTTACCAGGAAAATCTTAAATTGGTGCGACTGGATTGATTTGACAGGATCAGCAACTGGCAAAGTCCATTTTGGAGGTTCTTATAATCCTCCAGGATACTCCTATGAGGATTATAAAGCAGCATGGTTTCAAGGATTTCTCTTCAGACCCTTCAATCATTCGTGGTTTTACACAATACATAAGACATTAAGAACTGATTTTGCTAGTATTCCTCTATGGTTTTATGAATGGTGGATGTATTATGGAGCCAATGAAGATATTTATCCTCCAGATGCTAAGAAGGCTTGGCAGTTATTCAGTGGAAAGCTAGATTCTGATGTTCCCGACTTTGGCAAGATTATTCAATTCCATTTCAAATTGAAGCTTCCATGGATTCTCTGTTGGAATTTTAAACTCACTCAGTATTTTCCAACACCAATGCCACTTTCTCTTGTTCGTGAATTTAAAATCAAATGGTGGATTTCACTCAAGGTAACTCAGGATACTATTCAGATTTACTTTGAAGAACAAAAATTGCTCCAACACAATCCAAAACAGTCCGGAAACTTTCCAGTCCATTCTTTCGCCCCTTTTAGTTTCCCCACTCCTGCAAAGAAGGAAGTTTTAAGCTCAGGCACAAGTCAGGTCTCCCAACCGCCGTCTACTTTATCATTAAAACAAAAACTTCAACAGGAGAATGAACTTTTGGAATACCAAGAATTTTTGGAATTCAAGAAGTTTCGGGAGAAATCTAATAGTTTTAAGGGTGTTTCTACCACAGGATCATCTTCTGATCCTATGGATTCCAATTTAGTACTGGAACATCTGGAGTTTTAAAAGTTCAAAAAAAAAATAAAAATTTCTTATTATTTTCATTTTTTCATCTGCTGGAATATTGTCCAGATCAGATGGAGGATCACCATAAGGCACGTTGATTTATTATGCCTGATCAAATGAAGAATTGTACTACTCAGATTTTGAATAGAGAAATTGGCACCAAGATACTCGACAAAGGATTACAGAATCAAATATCATTCGATTAACTATGGCGAGATGAAGATGAACTATTTAATAGAACCCGAATTCAATCTTTACAGATTAATGAGGATGGCCAGCTATCTAAAGTTCAGCTCTGTTTTTATCCCATGTATTTGGATCAGACTTTTACCTTGGATGAATTCTCGTCAGGTAATGAAGATGAAGATTGCTTGGATGCAGATTATTTGGATACGGAATATTAGTTCTCTGATTAAACTTTCCAATATATTCCAGCTGGATGGAATCTTTGCAAAACATGTCTACAGATTCATGTGCCTAATGACGACATGCTTACTTTATGTCAGGACCATTATTCAAGAAGCTCTCCATTTTCAACTCTGCAATAGTGGAGGACGCACTAGGATACTTTATGTCATGATCAATGTTAAAGAAGACCTCTATTTTTCAACTCTGCAATAGTGAAAGATGCACCTGGATACTTTATGTCACTATTAGTATTAAAGAAGGCCTCAATTTTTAACCTTGCAATAGTGGAAGACGCACTAATGATATTATCAGCATTAGTGGAAGACCCACTCAGAATATTTTATATTATCAGCATTAGTGGAAGACCCACACAGAATATTTTATGTCATGTTCAGCATTATTTTCAACTTTGTAACAGTAGTAGTTGGATCTATAAATTGGGAGTTCAGGGAAATGGACTCAAAGTCAGGAAAGTTATGCTACTGTAGCAAAAGAAATACTTGCTATAGTAAAATGTGTTTTGAAATTTAAAGATGATTTATATAATCAGAAATTTATTAGAAGAACAGATTGCCAAGCGGCAAGATATATGTTTAATAAAGATTTTAAACATGATGTATCTAAGCAAATATATGCTAGATGGCAGACTAATTTAGCTCCTTTTGATTTTGAAATTTTTAATAAGAAAGGGAAAGATAATAGTCTTCCTGACTTTTTATCCCGTGAATTTATACAGGATGAAACCAAGGAACTCTTATAGATATGCTAGAAATTTAAACTGGAAGCAATCCCTTGTGGGAATAATACAGTCTAGTTTGCCTCATGGTATTGTTTATTTCAATGTTTATCCAAATTTATCATTATTATTTAGTGATGATAATATATTAGAAGCATTAACATTAAATGTTAAAACTCATGGATATAATTATATGTCTGGTTATGAATTAATATGTGTGTGTTATAGAATTTATTATAAACCATTAAAGACTTTAAATCCTAATTGTAAACTAATAGATAAAAAGATACATGAAACAATATTAATAGAAACTAATCTTAATAAATCAAAAATTATAAAACGAAGAACAATTAAATGGGATGAAATACCTATTCCAGAACAATGGGTTATAGAAAAGGTTAGTAATAAACAGTCCCAGCTTAATAGTGAAATCGATTATATAGAACAAACTCCTGAAGGACGTATTAAAATAAAAATGCAAAATCATCCATTTTTATTAGATAACAGATCCAAATTGACAAGATCATACTCTTCTCATTTTATATCACCTTTAGATGATAAGGATACTATTTCAGTTATACCAAGACATTCTATTTCTTAACCTTATAGAGTTTCTACTTCTCAAGTCAGTGAGGATAATGATAGCACGTATGTGGATAGACTCATAAAAAATAAAAATAATATAGTTAAAGGTATTTATAATACAGGAAAAGACGAAGACATAAATGAGTCTTAAATGGCCTTTCCGATATTAATAAAATAAATTTTAGTCCTGGATCTTTGGCGAGAAATCAAGTCAAAAAAGAATTTAATAGAGAAAGATAGAAACCATTTAGGGTATGGTTTTTTAATATTTTTCTTTAAATGAACAGAAAAATATTTCTGATCAATTTTATGCATTTTTATCACAACATAATATTTTATTTCCTTTTGTTCCATGGTTTATTTCTAATTATATTGAACCATGTATTTGTGTATTAGAAAGAGATTATAAACTTTTAAATGGTAATACTTTGAAGGAAATCTTTCCTCCACAACAACCTTTTAAAATAGAGAAGGAAAATAATATATTAAACTTTTCTGCTTTTTCAAGATTATTTGATGATGATACACTAGTAATAACAGTTAAAAAAAATAAATAAAATCATAGAACAAAATAATTATACAAACATTTATTTAAATGTTTTAGGAGAACAAATTATATCTTTACATCAAAGATTAGATAATATAATTAATATACTTCACAAGAATAATCCATCATCTTCTTCAGAGCAAGTTATAGCTAGTCCAACACTTCAACCACCACCTGAGATAAAATATTTTAAATTAAAATCTTTAACAAAATTAGAAAAGTTACTTGATAAAAAGTTTCAAGGTTTAAAAATTAATACATTAGAAGAAGAATTGGAAAAGGATTTCCAAGACTCAATAAAAAATGATGAAATAAATAAAATAGAAAAGTTTGCTAATAAGACAAGTCAAAGATTATATTATTATAATAGACATCTCTTATTGACATTTTACATGAAGAACAAGAATTTATAATTAACAATAGTTATAATGGGAAATGAATATATAAACGGAATATTTATGGATATTTTGAAAAGAAAATATATAATACAGCTCATAGAATGCGCATGTACAGTAGCATATGATGTATAGTAGCATATGTAAGACTAATGGAAATACTGATGTTGATATTGCTAAAATGATAGTTTTTGGATTTACTGGCCAATTAAAAGGCTGGTGGGATAATTATTTAACTCCCCAGAATAAAGAAGAAATATTTAAAAATATAAAAATAGAAGAGTCACAATCACAACCAATTGAAAATGCGGTCTATACACTAATAGTTACTATCCTAGAACATTTTATGGGTAGAATTTCTGATAATGCTGAAAATATTCGCACCTTATTACAAAATCAGAGATGTAAAACACTTTCAGATTTTAGGTGGTATAAAGATGCATTTCTTAATAGAGTTATAGAATTAAATGATAGTAATAGTAATCAATGGAAGTCCAAGTTTATAGATGGATTACCACACTTATTTGCTGAAAGAATAAGAAAAGTATTAAGAAATGATAGAATGAATATTCCTTATGAAAGTTATACTTATGGGAAATTAATAGGAATTTGTATACAGTAAGGTTTAGCCTTATGCAATGAAATCAAATTAAATCAACAAATTAAAAGTCAAAGATTAAATAAAAAAATCAATTAGGACAATTTTGTAATCAATTTGGCATAAATATACCATCTAAAGATAAAAGAATCATGAAGGATAAAAATAATAAGACATCCTAGATATAAAAGAAAATATTCACAAGAAAAGAAAAATAAAAAAGAGTTTAGAAAAATAGAAAGACGACATAAAAAGAAAGATATGAATATTATTACATGTTATAAGTGTAAGTAAAATGAAAAAGAAAATTAATAATTTAGAAATAGATGAACAAATTAAACCAGATTTACTAAATATAGTAAAATCTGACTCTGAATCAGAACAGTTAGAAAATTTTGATGAAGAAACTAATAGTTCTAAAAGTGAAAATGAATGTAATTGTAACAATATAGAACAAATAAATGAAAATAATGAAGAAGAAGAGTATTATAAAATACTATCACAATTTTAAGATTTGGATTTAGTAGTCAATGTTTTAACTAATAATAATATATTAGAATTCTTAAAATCTATAAAAGATTAGGAATTAAGATCCAGAATAATAGAACAAATGGATAATATTCCACAATGTAGTCAAAGTAATAATAAAATAGAAAACATTGAACAAAATCAAAATCCATATACAATGTCTAAAGTATATGAAATATTAAATGAAGGAAAACTGAACAAGCCCGGGCTAAATCGAAAACCTCACTTTCGTGCTATGCATTCCAGAATCGGAAGCTTTCGACCAAGCTCAGGCTCAAATTAGTTTACCCATGAACGGATCTAGGCTTATACTTATTTAATTTATTAATCGGGACACAAAAAAATTAAATCTTTAATTAAAGCGGAACTTAAAGATTATACCTTTTGTAGCGAAGTCCCTCGCCTAAAAGAAAACCCAATTCTTTAGCACAAAATCCACAAGAAATCCGAAGAATTCTCCAATACGAGCTCCGAGATAGTGTGGGCTATCGTCTACGGAGCTACCCACGGCAATCCGACTGAAAACCCAAGAAACTTGCTTATCAAGAAACTCAAAATTAAGCTGCCCGGAATTTTCTTGTGAAAATTGAGCTGCCCAGAATTTTTTTTAACAAAATGAAGCTGCCCAGATTTTTCTTTTCAAAACTGTAGCTGCCCAGGACAAATTAAACCGTCCGCCGCCCGCCAGCGAAGTCCGACCGCTGCAACTGCCGTTTCCCAGCCGCGATCTGTACAGCCTCCACCGCGGATCACCAGCCCATGGAGAGATCAACGCGATGGGATAGCCGGCTCAGCACCCTGGGATACGAACAGTCGCCGGACGTGGAAGATGAACCGCCGTTTTGCTGCGCAAGGAAAAATCAGCCGGCAGTAGCGGTGAAATAAACAATAAATCGGTGGGCTGGGCTAAGAAAATGATCCGGGCTGCTCTATTAATTTATGGGCTGAGTTCCTTGACAAAGAAGAAAGCTTTCTTGATCGACTTCGAGAGAAAACTTGACGAGGAAGACACGTTCTCTCTCTAGACCAAACTTTCTCTTTCTAGCCTAACTTGGCTGCCAAGTTTCTTAGGGTTTTTGCTGCCCAATATGTTGTATTTATAGGAGCTTCTAAGGAGACCTAATGGGCTCTCGAGTTAGGTCTTAAAATTTGACTTTCGTTGACCGCTAAGTCTTCCCGACTAATCAACTCCAATCGACCTTTTTAAATTAATTTATTTAATCCACTTTGTTAATTTAATTTAATCGAACCCTTAGAATTAATTAATTCAAAATCGAATTAATTTCTAAATTCACTTCGTCGATTAAATATTAATTAAACCCTTTGGATTAATTAATTTACCTTGCCGATTAGTCAAACGCATAATCGGTCGTACCACTAACGGACCAATTATGGAACTACCGCTCGAAAACGACTTTACATCGCACCATTATTATTTCTTCTATCTCCCCACATTAAAGATCTAGTGCTCGTCGATTTATCAATTTACTGACAAATTAATTCACCGACTTCTTGGTTTCCGAGATTAGTACCACTCGACCTTTTATTATACCGAACATAAAGTTCACCGGCCGGGTTTAGTATAATAACCTTACGAGCTCATCTCGGGAGCACCATCAACCCGGCGAACCGGTACGTGGATTCCTCCGACTAGCAACGGCACGCAAGAAGCTAAACACCGCATACCCAACTTACCGAGGTATTGGCCTCAATTGACCTCACTCTTTGGCAAATCAAAGCATACGACATCCAACCCTCACGCCCGTCCCAATCTCGGGATTGAGAGACGGAATACTAGGACCAAATTGACTACACCGATCAGTACAAGTCAATTCTATCCAAACTGGTCGTGCTCAATATGCCCCGGGCATATCTGTGTGATTTAAACTAGTCTAGATAAACCAATTTCCAAACCACACAATAACCTATACCGATAGTATGTTCAGACTATCTCGGTTACGAGTATACTTTTTATATATCAATACTTTAACCAATAACGGTATCTACTGTGTTTGTCGACACCCCGTTATCTAGTTCTATGATATAAAGGAACAGATTTATACTGAAACAAAATGATATGTCATCTGTGGATATTAGTTTTTGATACAAGCCATAGCTTTTCTGTATTCAAAACTAACAATCTCCCACTAATACTCAAAGCTATGCTAAGAAGTACAAAAACTGTCCAACCCGCTATTACACTGCTGTCATAATGAAATCTCCAAAACACCTTTAAGCTCACTGACTTGGCTCTCTCAAGAATCTGACTCCCATGCCCTCCACATGCCTCTCAAAGACCTTTGGGGTCAATGGCTTGGTGAAAGGATCTGCAAGGTTGTCCTCTGAAGCTATCTTGGCCACGATCACGTCTCCCCTCTTTACGATCTCTCGTATCAGGTGGTACTTGCGCTCTATGTGTTTACTCGCCTTATGGGCTCGTGGTTCCCTTGAGTTAGCAACTGCACCATTGTTATCACAATAAATTGTGATAGACCTAGGCAACTCTGGAACCACATCTAAGTCCATCAGGAAGCTCCTGAGCCATACAGCCTCTTTCGCTGCCTCTGAAGCGGCAACATACTCAGCCTCCATGGTAGAGTCCGCCACGCATTTCTGCTTGACACTCTTCCATACTATGGCTCCACCTCCTAGAGTAAACACAAACCCAGAGGTAGACTTACTCTTGTCCATATCTCCTTGAAAGTCCGAATCTGTGTAACCCAATGGTACAAGCTCCTGCGCTCTATAAACTAGGACATAATCTCTCGTCCTGTGCAAGTACTTGAGAATGCATTTTACTGCCTCCCAGTGAGCCTTCCCAGGGTTACTCTGATATCTGCTAACCATGCCAACGGCAAAGCAAATATCAGGCCTCGTGCACAACATAGCATACATGAGGCTACCCACTGCAGAAGCATAGGGTACCGCCTTCATGGCATCTATCTCCTCAGCAGTCTTAGGACACTGCTCCTTAGACAAATGCACTCCATGCCTGAAGGGTAGTGAACCCTTCTTGGAGTTCTGCATGTTAAAACGGGCCAGAATGTGTCTATGTAGGATGCCTGTGAGAGAGTCAGAGAACGTCTCCTACGATCTCGAATAATCTTGATCCCAAGGATATGTCCAGCCTCTCCCAAATCCTTCATATCGAATTGCCTGGACAGCCATGCCTTTACGTCTGACAACACCTTCTTACTGTTGCCAATAAGAAGAATGTCATCTACATAAAGTACGAGGAACACCACTATCTCACCATCACGCCTGCAATAAACACACTGCTCATCCGGAGACTGAGTGAATCCATAGGACTGGATAACCTCATCAAAACGAATGTTCCAAGATCTGGATGCTTGCTTAAGTCCATAAATGGATCTCCTAAGCCTGCATACCTTGTGCTCTTGGCCCTTAACAATGAAGCCCTCTGGTTGCTGCATAAAGATGGTCTCCTCAAGACTTCCATTAAGGAAAGCTGTCTTGACGTCCATCTGCCATATCTCATAATCCATATGAGCAGCTATGGCCAAGAGAATCCGGATCGACTTAAGCATAGCTACCGGGGAAAAGGTCTCCTCATAATCGATCCCTTCTTTCTGAGTATACCCCTTCGTCACAAGCCTAGCCTTGAAGGTCTCAACCCTCCCGTCAGATCCTCTCTTTCGCTTGTAGACCCATTTGCACCCAATAGGCCTAAACTCATCAGGAAGGTCTACCAGCTCCCAGACTTGATTTGAGTCCATAGAACCCATCTCAGCAATCATCGCTCTCTGCGAAGAATCTGCATCTTTATCCTGGAGAGCCTCATTGTAGTTAACTGGGTCTGGTTCATGAGCACCAGGGATAAAGTCTGAAGACTCACCCAAACCCATGTACCTCTCGGGCTGTCTCACAGCCCTCCCACTACGACGAGGCGCAGCCTGTGTAAGAGCATCATCTGTGATAGTGCGTGCAGTTTCCTGTGGTGTGTCTTCCTGTACTTGTGCATCTGGAATAGTGGACTGACTTCTAAGCTCTTCCAATACTACCTTGCTGCTTGACTTGTGATCTAAAATATAGTCCTCCTCAAGAAATCTGGCATTGGTGCTGACCACCACCTTCTGATCCTGAGGACTATAAAATAAACCACCTCTCGTTCCTTTGGGGTAGCCTACAAACAGCATAACCTTAGATCTCGCCTCTAACTTGCCTGCATCTGCCTCGAGCACATGTGCTGGACAACCCCAAATCCTGAGATGTCTCAGAGTAGGCTTGCGCCCATTCCACAACTCTACTGGGGTCGTAGGCACAGACTTAGATGGCACAAGGTTGAGGATATAACATGCTGTATCTAAGGCATAACCCCAAAACGAGGTAGGCAACTCACTGTAACTCATCATCGATCTAACCATCTCCATAAGAGTCTTGTTCCTCCTCTCTGCTACACCATTCTGTTGGGGTGTGCCAGGTGCAGACAACTGGGTCTGAATACCCACCTCTGACAAATAGGTCCTAAATTCACTAGAGAGGTATTCGCCACCGCGATCAGACCGCAGTGACTTGATACTCTTACCCAGATGGTTCTCCACTTCTGCCTTGAATTCTTTGAACTTGCCAAAGCATTCAGACTTGTGGCGCATCAGGTATATGCATGCATATCTAGAGTAATCATCCGTGAAAGTCACGAAATACTCATAACCACCTCTAGCCTGAACTGACATAGGCCCACATACGTCAGAATGAATCAGCTCTAAAAGCCCCTTGGCCCTATACCCCTTCGCCTTAAAAGGCCTCTTGGTCATTTTACCCTCCAAGCAGGACTCACAGGTTGAGTAGCTGTCAATATCTAGTAAGTCCAAAGACCCACTCTTGACCAACCTTTGAATCCTACTAAGGTTGATATGACCTAGTCTCAGGTGCCAAAGATAAGTCTGATTCAAAGGGGAAGATTCCTTTCTCTTATTATGATTCGGTGATGAGTTACTAGTTTCTGTGTTTTGCATAACTGGGGAGTAAGTCTTGATTAAAAACAGATTGTCAACCAATGTACCGGAACATATAAGTTTCTGGCATTTTCTTATAAAAACCGAACCGTCAGAAAATACACACTTATATCCATCCAAAATAAGTTTCGAAACCGAAAGCAAGTTCTTTCAAAAACTGGGTACATAAAGACAATCCTTTAAAAGTAAAATAGAGTCTGAAAAATAAAGACTAATAACTCCCACTGCAGCCACAGAAACTCTGGTAGTATCCCCAAGGTAGACCTGCAACTCTCCCTCTCTAAGCAGCCGGGTCACTTGGAACCCCTGCAAAGAATTACAAACGTGATCAGTGGCTCCCGAATCCACACACCAAGTATCCGTGGGAATCGCCGCTAAACACGTCTCAGTGACTAGGGAAAATTTACACGTACCTCGAGGCTTTAGGCAGTCCTTCTTCCAATGTCCCACTTTGCCACATCTGAAGCATTTTCCTCTCGGCTTCTGCTTCTTGGCAATGCCCGCCTTGGGTCCATGACTGGCTCCTGCCTTCTGGCCTCTCTTCCTCTTTTGCTTCCTGGCTTTGGGCCCAGCAGAGGAACCTGAGGGACCAACAGTAGCCAAGGCTTGCTTCTTCTCTGCGAAGAGGCTCTCAGCAGACACCAATGCAGTCATGAGCTCAGAAAGTGAATATGAGAGATTCCCCATATTATAGTTCAATCGAAACTGCTCAAAACTGGGAGGCAAGCTCTGAAGGATGATATCGACCTGGGTTTCCCCATCAATCTCACCTCCCAATACCTCGATCTCATTGATGCAACCAATCATGTTCAGTACGTGATCTCTCACTGAAGTGCCCTCAGCCATCTTAGCATTCATGAGTTTCCTCATAGCTGACTGCTTGGCTGCCCTGCCCTGATGTCCAAACATCTCCCTGAGGTTGAGCATCATATCGTAGGCTGAGGTCATCAACTGATGCTGGTGCTGCAGTACACTTAACATGGAAGCCAAGATGTAGCACCTGGTCATCTCATCAGCTTTCTGCCACCTCGTATATGGCTCTCGCTGCTCAGGTGTGGCATCCTCACTGGGCTTAGGGGGACACTCCTCAGTGAGCACGTACTTATAACCCTCGGCGGTTAGGACAATGTCCAGGTTTCGTTTCCAATCAATGTAATTAGGACCGGTGAGTTTGTTTTGGTTCAGAATGACAGCTAGCGGGTTGAACGACATATCAACTGAAAATAATGAAAAACATGTCTCAGTATACTTTTCGAAAATATTGAAAAATCCTCAGAAAAGAAATATAATCTTCTACTGACATCTCTCCCACCGGGATTAACGCAGGTCACGATGGGTAAACGTCTACGCCAACCCACATTCGTTCGAGAAGGACCGAAGTCCATTAATCTCATTATCTGATCAACGATCTTATGATCAATGAAATTAATAGTCGATAATTTTAGTCGTACACGTAAATAGCGTTACCTCGTATGAGGGATACTATAAACAGTACACTAAGTGTATGCCATTACGTGACTTCTAAGTTTGTTACTTAGGGTACTAATGCGCCTCGGACGGCGAGGGTGTCGCAACTTTTCCCAATTAAACACACTATAGTCATCCCTTTAGAAATTCATTCCAGCGATATCTGTGATTGAAAACTCAACCGACGGGGAAGCCGTTTAACCACATTGCCAATGAACCCGTAATGGAGGCCATGGGGCTATTAACCAACCCACTCCCACTTAGATTTTTAAAATAATTTCAATTCGCCCTAGTTTTTCTCGGTTTTCCATTTCGGTTTTCTACGTAATTAGGAATCACCCAAAATTACGAAAAAACCAAAATCTGGGTTTTCTCGGTTTTCTACGTAATTAGGAATCACCCAAAATTACGATAAACCAAAACCCCACGTAATTAGGAATCACCCAAAATTACGATTAAACCAAAACTTGCGAATGTAATTAAGTTTGAGGATTTTTACGTTTTAACATGCAATATCTTAACTATGGATATTCGCACCCATAAAACCGTTGGAGTTTTAATATGCGAATAATCTACCTCAGTTAATTGCACATTACCTTTTGAAAAAACTTTTGGTTTGAATTTCGTTCATGCAAAATAAAACGAAAATCACACAATCAACGAAGAATCATAAATACGGGAAATTAAATAAAATAAAATTTCCCGACTATTATGGCCTTCTCTATCGTTGAATCCTTGACGCCTCGGTGACACTTCCCGTCGTGTCGCTCCCACTCGTTATTTGGATTCCTCTCGATTCGCCCGGGTTTTCTCAGTTTATTCCGTAATTAGGAATCACCCAAAATTACAATAAACCAAAACCCGCGAATATAAGTTACCCAAAATAACGTCTTCGTCATAGTACAAAATTCCTATATACAAAGGCATTTTCTAGGAATTTAAAGACGACATGATTAGATCAAATCCTACTACAAGATTTTTCTAATCCTACACGGCTTCCAGCTCGTGGTTATTACTATTACAGAAATTTCCATTCAAAATAAAACGAGCCCGGACATGTCCCGGGGTTTATGAATGAAAATTAAATTTCTACCATAATGGCCGGGAAACCAATAACCACCTGTTTATACATTTCGACAAAAAATAATAATGCCAAAATAAAGCCGTGTAATAAATCAAACAAGTATAAGACCGAAACCAATGCTTTGATACCAATTTGAAGGAAGACTGAACAAGCCCGGGCTAAATCGAAAACCTCACTTTCGTGCTATGCATTCCAGAATCGGAAGCTTTCGACCAAGCTCAGGCTCAAATTAGTTTACCCATGAACGGATCTAGGCTTATACTTATTTAATTTATTAATCGGGACACAAAAAAAATTAAATCTTTAATTAAAGCGGAACTTAAAGATTATACCTTTTGTAGCGAAGTCCCTCGCCTAAAAGAAAACCCAATTCTTTAGCACGAAATCCACAAGAAATCCGAAGAATTCTCCAATACGAGCTCCGAGATAGTGTGGGCTATCGTCTACGGAGCTACCCACGGCAATCCGACTGAAAACCCAAGAAACTTGCTTATCAAGAAATTCAAAATTAAGCTGCCCGGAATTTTCTTGTGAAAATTGAGCTGCCCAGAATTTTTTTTAACAAAATGAAGCTGCCCAGATTTTTCTTTTCAAAACAGTAGCTGCCCAGGACAAATTAAACCGTCCGCCGCCCGCCAGCGAAGTCCGACCGCTGCAACTGCCATTTCCCAGCCGCGATCTGTACAGCCTCCACCGTGGATCACCAGCCCATGGAGAGATCAACGCGATGGGATAGCCGGCTCAGCACCCTGGGATACGAACAGTCGCCGGACGTGGAAGATGAACCGCCGTTTTGCTGCGCAAGGAAAAATCAGCCGGCAGTAGCGGTGAAATAAACAATAAATCGGTGGGCTGGGCTAAGAAAATGATCTGGGCTGCTCTATTAATTCATGGGCTGAGTTCCTTGACAAAGAAGAAAGCTTTCTTGATCGACTTCGAGAGAAAACTTGACGAGGAAGACACGTTCTCTCTCTAGACCAAACTTTCTCTTTCTAGCCTAACTTGGCTGCCAAGTTTCTTAGGGTTTTTGCTGCCCAATATGTTGTATTTATAGGAGCTTCTAAGGAGACCTAATGGGCTCTCGAGTTAGGTCTTAAAATTTGACTTTCGTTGACCGCTAAGTCTTCCCGACTAATCAACTCCAATCAATCCTTTTAAATTAATTTATTTAATCCACTTTGTTAATTTAATTTAATCGAACCCTTAGAATTAATTAATTCAAAATCGAATTAATTTCTAAATTCACTTCGTCGATTAAATATTAATTAAACCCTTTGGATTAATTAATTTACCTTGCCGATTAGTCAAACGCATAATCGGTCGTACCACTAACGGACCAATTATGGAACTACCGCTTGAAAATGACTTTACATCGCTCCATTATTATTTCTTCGATCTCCCCACATTAAAGATCTAGTGCTCGTCGATTTATCAATTTACTGACAAATTAATTCACCGACTTCTTGGTTTCCGAGATTAGTACCACTCGACCTTTTATTATACCGAACATAAAGTTCACCGGCCGGGTTTAGTATAATAACCTTACGAGCTCATCTCGGGAGCACCATCAACCCGGCGAACCGGTACGTGGATTCCTCCGACTAGCAACGGCACGCAAGAAGCTAAACACCGCATACCCAACTTACCGAGGTATTGGCCTCAATTGACCTCACTCTTTGGCAAATCAAAGCATACGACATCCAACCCTCACGCCCGTCCCAATCTCGGGATTGAGAGACGGAATACTAGGACCAAATTGACTACACCGATCAGTACAAGTCAATTCTATCCAAACTGGTCGTGCTCAATATGCCCCGGGCATATCTGTGTGATTTAAACTAGTCTAGATAAACCAATTTCCAAACCACACAATAACCTATACCGATAGTATGTTCAGACTATCTCGGTTACGAGCATACTTTTTATATATCAATACTTTAACCAATAACGGTATCTACTGTGTTTGTCGACACCCCGTTATCTAGTTCTATGATATAAAGGAACAGATTTATACTGAAACAAAATGATATGTCATCTGTGGATATTAGTTTTTGATACAAGCCATAGCTTTTCTGTATTCAAAACTAACATTAAAAAATAAGAATAGTCATATAGAAAAATTCCCGACAACCATAGAAGATTTTAGAAGAGAAATTTCTAATCCCAAAAATGAAGTAAAAATTTTAAAGAAAATAAATGTAAATTTAGATGAGAGAGTTTCTTATTTAGAAAAGAAATATCATATTAAAGAAAATTATGATATGTTAATAGAAGACACAGGAAATGAAAATTTCCTAGGATCATTAGATTTAATATTTTCTTTTAAATTTCATGTCATTATAAAATTATTAATAGACCATTCTCATCAGCAAGAATTAGTCGCTCTCATAGACAGTGGAGCTGATGTTAGTGTTATACAAGAATGACTTATTCCTACTAAATATTTTGAGAAAACAACTCATATAGTTAGACATGCAGGCATAAAAGCTTTAGATATTGATTATAAACTATTTAAAGGATATATTTGCAATAATCAAGTTTGCATACCTTAAAGTTTTTTAATAGCAAAAAATATTACTAGTCAGATAACACTTGGTATTTCTTTTATAAAAAAGATATTTCCAATAACACATATCGATACAGATAAAATTATAGGAACTTATGATAAGAAAATAGTAAGTTTTCAGTTTATAACTGAACCAAATACAAGATTTATAAATGAATTAAAATATTTAATTTATAGAAAACCAAATCAAATAAACTTTTTAAAATTTGTAATGACTTATGATAATCTTTCTGTTGAAATATGTGATGAACATCCTAATGCTTTTTGGGAAAGAAAAAAGCATATTATTAGTCTACCTTATGAGGAAGATTTTAATGAACAAACTATGATAAAAACTAAAGCACGACCATGTCAGATGAATGCTGAATATTTAGAATTATGTAAGAAAGAAATCAGTATGTTATTAGAAAAAGGATTAATAAGGAATTCTGAATCGCATTGGTCATGTACAGGATTTTATGTTAATAAACATAGTGAAATAGAAAGAGATAAGCCTAGATTGGTTATAAATTACAAGCCCCTTAATAAAGTTTTAAAATGGATAAGACATCCTATTCCTAATAAAAAGGATTTATTAGATAGATTATATTATGCATCAATATTTTCAAAATTTGATTTAAAATCAGGATATTGACAGATTCAAATAAAAGAATCAGATCAATATAAAACGACTTTAATGTTTCAATAGGACACTATGAATGAAAAGTTATGCCTTTTGAATTAAAAAATACACCTTCGGAATTTCAAAAAATTATGAATGATGTTTTTATTCTTTATAGTAATTTATAATTGTTTATATTGATGATATCTTAGTATTTTCTAAAGATATTCAAACTCATTTTAATCATTTAAATATTTTTAAAAATATCATAAAAATAATGGATTTGTCATATCACAATCTAAAATGATTTTATTCCAAACTAATATAAGATTTTTAGGTCATAATATTGAAAAATGAAAAATTATTCCTATAGATAGAAGTATAGATTTTGCTTCAAAATTTCCTGATGAAATCATAGATAAAACACAATTGCAAAGATTTTTAGGAAGTTTAAATTATATTCTTCCATATTATAAAAATTTGGCATATGATACTGCTATTTTATATGATCGATTAAAAGATAAACCTAAGCCCTGGACAGCAGAACATACTAAAAGTGTTCAAAAAATTAAAGAAAAGGTAAAATCATTAGCATGTTTAATAATAGCAAATCCAAATTGGATTAAAATCGTAGAAACAAATGCCTCTGATATATGGTATGGAGGTATATTGAAACAGATATGTCCCAATGATAAACAAGAAAAATTGATACGATATCATTCAGGGAAATTGACTCAAAGTCTGAAAAATTATGCTACTGTAGCAAAAGAAATACTTGCTATAGTAAAATGTGTTTTGAAATTTCAAGATGATTTATATAATCAGAAATTTATTATAAGAACAGATTGCCAAGCAACAAGATATATGTTTAATAAAGATTTTAAACATGTTGTATCTACGCAAATGTATGCTAGATGGCAGGCTAATTTAGCCCCTTTTGATTTTGAAATTCTTTATAAGAAAGGGAAATATAATAGTCTTCCTGACTTTTTACCCCGTGAATTTATCGAGGATGATACCAAGGAACTCTTATAGAGGAAGAGGAGGCAGAGGTTATACCTCTCATACTTCTGCTTTTACTAGCAGAGGAAAAGGGAGAAATATTATCTCTCAAATGGGAAATAAAACTTTATATTCATATAATATTGCTGATCTTTCTCCTTATCCCATATTATACAATAAATTTCAGAAATTTCTGGAACAAGTAAAAACATAATCATCTTCTTCTACAGAAAATATATCCACATCATATGTGGAATCAGTTTTATCTGATGATAATATTACTCATTATCAAATTCATCCTAAGAAAGAACTTTTATTTCTTATAGAAGAAAAAGATTACAGTGGGGAAAAGACCCATGGATACTGATAAACAGATATTTGGATGCATCATCACATACTAGTGGCACTTATATACATGCCCATGGAGCTTATAAGCCCAGGATTTATTATGAAACTATATTGAAAGTTTCAAGAACTTGTGAAATAACGCATTTTTATCCCAATTATGGGAGTAAGATTTATAATTTTAGTAAAATCATTATAAAAAAGCTTATCACAGCAGAAGAATGGGGTTTATCCACTATGAAAGACAAGGAATTTATAATTCCTGAAACAAAGGTTACATATAAGTATAATTATTGGGATTATATAGAAGCCCATAATCAAGTTTTGTTATATGAAAATACCAATTTAAAACATTCGTGGTTTATAAAGATATGTGGAAACATTTATAATGATCCCATACCAAATTGGTTCATAAAATGGTGGCATCAATATGGTCCATCAAAATCAATTCTTCCTGAAAAATTTCTTTCTTTATATGGAAATTGGATAAAAGCTTCACCAAGAATATCTGAGCAGGTGGCGTCTAATAGACGCAGTGAAGAAATTGCAAGTATGTGGTTTTTTATAGAATTCTCTGTTTCCTGGATATGGAGATGGGTTCCTAAAATCAGTTATACTGAAGAAAGATTACCATGTATCATGAAAATAACTTATACAAAGTTTTGGGAT
Source organism: Knoxia roxburghii (assembly GCA_030378225.1). Classification (NCBI taxonomy): domain Eukaryota; kingdom Viridiplantae; phylum Streptophyta; class Magnoliopsida; order Gentianales; family Rubiaceae; genus Knoxia; species Knoxia roxburghii. The sequence continues at coordinate 31,961,252 of CM059415.1, read as the reverse complement.
AAAATGCAAAAAAATTAATTCCACAACTAATGAGTTATATGGTAATGAAGTACTTATATCTATCCAACAAAAGGTCACAAATTATATTCAGTATAAGGAGACTCATATTCAGAAGGAAATTGATCCATTTCAACATATTTCTATGAATATCAAATTACAGAAGAATCATATATCACAGAAGGATCATAATTCTCTATAATGCTGATAGCCTCTCTATAAACATGCTGATGTTGGAGTAGAATACATAAGCTATGCTTGTATTGTACAGTTTCCCAGTTTAATATATCGATTGGTGTTTCAGTCATATCTTGTTGTGCATTAATCGTCCATTTATATTATGTAAGTAGATGATGAGGTGTCTGGTGCGACACAGTAGATCTCATCATTGGTTGAAAGACATAATATATAAATGAGGTTCATAACTGAGACAGCTTTGGACAAACTGTCGGTTTAGGTTATTATGTGATTCAGATAATTAGTTTGTCTAAACTAATTGAATCATATAGATATGCCCGGGGCATATTGAACTTGACTCTTAGGAATGATTTGTCTTGTACTGATTTAATAGACAAATCGATCCTTGTATTCTATCTCTAAATCCCTAGACTCGAGTGGGCATGAGGATTAGACATAGTGTACTTTGATCTGCCAATGGGTGAGGTCAAATGTGGCCAATAGTCTCGGTGGGTTGGGTGCGCGTGTTTAGTTACTTGGTGTGCTGCTGCTTGTCGAAAGGAAACCATGTACCGGTGCGTCCGGGGTGATGGTGCTCCCGAGATGAGCTCGAAATGTTTATTATACTAAACCCGGTCATTGGACTTATGTCCGGTATAGTAAAAAGGTCGAGTGGTACTAGTCTCGGAATTAAAGAAGTTGATGAATTAATTTATCAGTAAATTAATGAATTAACGAGCACTATATCTTTGATGTGGGGAGATTATGAATATAATTTAATTAAGTTGTTCCGGAAGCAATTCTGGTGTAGGGTGGTAGTGCCATAATTAATCCGTTAGTGGTACGATTAATTATGTACTGGGTTAATGACAAAGGTAGATTTAATTAATTGAGAAATTAATTAATCCTTGTGTCAGTTGGTTGTGAATCATCCCAGGAACTGGTTTGGGATAAGTGAATCCCTGTGTCAGTTGGGAGTGATTCATCCCAGGAACTGGATTGAGATAAGTGAATCCCTGTGACAGTTGGGAGTGTATCAGTCCAGGAACAGGATTGAAGGAAACAGAATCTGTATCAGTCCAGAAACAGGATTGAAGGAAAACAGAAACCCAGTAGGAAGACCAATTTTAAACCAACTTGGAGTCTCTCTTGTAACTCTATAAATAGACAAGGGATCAGTCATTCAGAATATAACAATTACACAATTAATCCACAGGATTTCTAGAGAGAGAAAATTCTAGAGAGAGAAAACGTTTCTCTCTCCAAGTCGAATTTTCAAGAAAGTGTGCAGCTGGTTTTTGGGTTTCTAGTGGCTGAAATTTTGGCCTTGGTCTATACCAGCTGCGCGTAGCTTTCTCTCTCTGCGGGCGGTGCGTTTATAGTACGTGTCAGGTGCTGCGGGGCTAGAGTTTTCTAGCAGGTGGATTGTGGTGAGTTGCTGATCAATTGACTTCTAGATTGTTGCCCACACAACAAGAGGTCATAGTCTTTGAGGCATACAAGAGATTCACCAGGTGCACGCTTCAAAGGTATTATTCTATGGTTCCGCTTTTATTAGAATTTTTTGTTGCGTGGTAAATCGAGCAGGTACAAACCCAGATCCTACCAAAATCTTTCAGCTGAAGACTTCATGAATGAACAATTGAAGGAGTTGATAGCAGGACTTAAGGACGAGCAAAATAATAAAGGCAAGACAAAAATCTGATGGAGACAAGCAACAACTGTTGAAAGGAGATAATTTTATAATGCTTTATTAGGTAAGCATTGATGTCATAGCTCAATAATGCTTTTATATGTAAGCAATGATGTCATATGTCAAATAATAAGTCTGATAGACCTGCGGACTTGAAAGAAAAATTTAAAGTCCGAAATAGTTACTTAGTTAGCTTAGTATAAATAGACTAGTTGATAGCAGAGAAAGGCATCTAAAAGCATCCTCTTAGAAACTTTTCTTATTTTCTCTTTGTATCTATTTCCTAAGTTATAATATTACTCCGGCTGGATTGTTAAAGTTATTTGGATTTCTGGTTTTCTGGTATTCTTATATATATATTGGTTCATCTACCAAGTAAGTTGTCCTTTATTTTCTTTTGTTAAATCATTAGAATGAGAGACTAAAAGCCTCATGGTTAGAATAAAATTTGAGTAAATATGTAACTTTATAGTTCAGATTCTTTATTGTGAAGTCGTCAGTATGTTTATATTTAATTAAGGAAAATTGTAAGTATCTTTAGTCTGATTATAGATTAAATGAAGAAGGTATTGCCGTTTAGCCGAGAATTTGATAAAGGCGTTAGTCTGATTATATATTAAAGAAAGAATGGTATTGCCATTTAGCCGAGAATTTGATAAAGGTGTTAGGCGTTAAGCCCATATTGTTTTCAAGAATTTATATATCTGATTATAGATACTGTAATATCCTTGATAATTCTTACTTTTGTATAAACATACTGACGACTTCACAATAAAGGATCTGAACTATGAAGTTACATATTTACTCAACTTTTATTCTAACCATGAGGCTTTTAGCCTCTCATTCTAATGATTTAACAAAAGAAAATAAAGGAAAACTTACTTGGTAGATGAACCAATATATATAAGAATACCAGAAAACCAGAAATCCAAATAACTTTAACAATCCAGCCGAAGTAATATTATAACTTAGGAAATAGATACAAAGAGAAAATAAGAAAAGTTTCTAAGAGGATGCTTTCAGATGTCTTCCTCTGCTATCAACTAGTCTATTTATACTAAGCTAACTAAGTAACTATTTTGGACTTTAAATTTTTCTTTCAAGTCTGTAGGTCTATCAGACTTATTATTTGACATATGACATCATTGCTTACATATAAAAGCATTATTGAGCTATGACGTCACTACTTACATAATAAAGCATTATAAAAATATCTCCTTTCAACAGTTGTTGCTTGTCTCCATTAGATTTTTGTCTTGCCTTTATTATTTTGCTCGTCCTTGAGTCCTGCTATCAACTCCTTCAATTGTTCATTCATGAAGTCTTCATTAAACTCATCAATATCATTTGGGTATTGTGATTCCCATGCTAGAACATTATCTTTAGAAGAAGCTTCCATTGAAATATCATATTTAGCATCAATTGATTCATTTTTCTTGAGATGCTTTTTTAATTCATCCATATAAGCTTTAATTAAATCCTGTTGGGATATATGATCCTTCTGTAATTTGATCTTCATAGAAATATGTTGAAATGGATCAATTTCCTTCTGAATTTCAGTCTCCTTGTGCTGAATAAAATTTGTGACCTTTTGTTGGATAGATATAAGTAGTTCATTACCATATAACTCATTAGTTGTGGGATCAATTTTTTTCATTTTATCCCAAAACTTTGTATAAGTTGTTTTCATGATACATGGTAATCTTTCTTCAGTATAACTGATTTCAGGAACCCATCTCCATAACCAGGGAACAGAGAATTCTATAAAAAACCACATACCTGCAATTGCTTCACTGCATCTATTAGACACCACCTGCTCAGATATTCTTAGTGAAGCTTTTATCCAATTTCCATATAAGAAAAGAAATTTTTCAGGAAGAATTGATTTTGATGGACCATATTTATACCACCATTTTATGAACCAATTAGGTATGGGATCATTATAAATGTTTCCACATATCTTTATAAACCACGAATGTTTTTTATTGGCATTTTCATATAAGAAAACTTGATTATGGGCTTCTATGTAATCCCAATAATTATACTTATATGTAACCTTTGTTTCAGGAATTATAAATTCCTTGTTTTTCATGGTGGATAAACCCATTCTTCTACTGTGATAAAAATGCGTTATTTCGTAAGTTCCTGAAACTTTCAATATAGTTTCATAATACATCATGGGCTTATAAGCTCCATGGGCATGTATATAAGTGCAACTAGTATGTGATGATGTATCCAAATATCTGTTTATCAGTATCCATGGGTCTTTTCCCCACTGTAAATCTTTTTCTTCTATAAGAAATAAAAGTTCTTTCTTAGGATGAACTTGATAATGAGTAATATGATCATCAGATAAAATTGATTCCACATATGATGTGGATGTATTTTCTGTAGAAGAAGATGATTCTGTTTTTTCTTGTTCCAGAAATTTCTGAAATTTATTATATAATATGGGATTATGAGAAAGATCAGCAATATTATCTGAGCATAAAGTTTTATTTCCCATTTGAGAGATAATATTTCTCCCTCTTCCTCTGCCAGAAAAAGCAGAAGTATGAGAGGTATAACCTCTGCGTCCTCTTCCTCTATAAGAGTTCCTTGGTATCATCCTGTATAAATTCACGGGATAAAAAGTCAGGAAGACTATTATCTTTCCCTTTCTTATAAAGAATTTCAAAATCAAAAGGGGCTAAATTAGCCTGTCATCTAGCATACATTTGCTTAGATACATCATGTTTAAAATCTTGATTAAACATATATCTTACCGTTTGGCATTCTGTTTTTATAATAAATTTCTGATTATATAAATCATCTTGAAATTTCAAAACACATTTTACTATAGTAAGTATTTCTTTTGCTACAGTAGCATAATTTTTCTGACTTTGAGTCCATTTCCCTGAATGATATCTTACCAAATTTTCTTGTTTATCATCGGGACATATTTGTTTCAATATACCTCCATACCCTATATCAGAGGCATCTGTTTCTATGATTTTAATCCAATTTGGATTTGCTAATATTAAACATGCTAATGATTTTACCTTTTCTTTAATTTTTTGAACACTATTAGTATGTTCTGTTGTCCAGGGCTTTGGTTTATCTTTTAATCTATCATATAAAATAGCAATATCATATGCCAAATTTTTATAATATGGAAGAATATAATTTAAACTTCCTAAAAATCTTTGCAATTGTGTTTTATCTATCATTTCATCAGGAAATTTTGAAGCAAAATCTATACTTCTATCTATAGGAATAATTTTTCCTTTTTCAACATTATAACCTAAAAATCTTATATTAGTTTGGAATAAAATCATTTTAGATTGTGATATGAAAAATCCATTATTTTTTATGATATTTTTTAAAATATTTAAATGATTAAAATGAGTTTGAATATCTTTAGAAAATACTAAGATATCATCAATATAAACAATTATAAAATTACTATAAGAAATAAAAACATCATTCATAATTTTCTGAAATTCAGAAGGTGCATTTTTTAATTCAAAAGTCGTTTTATATTGATCTGATTCTATTATTTGAATCTGCAAATATCTTGATTTTAAATCAAATTTTGAAAATATTAATACATCATATAATCTATCTAATAAATCCTTTTTATTAGGAATAGGATGTCTTGTCCATTTTAAAACTTTATTAAGGGGCTTGTAATTTATAACCAATTTAGGTCTACTTCTTTCTATTTCACTATGTTTATTAACATAAAATCCTGTACATGACCAAGGCGACTCAGAATTCCTTATTGATCCTTTTTCTAATGACATGTTGATTTCTTTCTTACATAATTCTAAATATTTAGTATTCATCTGACATGGTCATGCTTTAGTTTTTATCATAGTTTGTTCATTAAAATCGTCCTCATAAGGTAGACTAATAATATTCTTTTTTCTTTCCCAAAAAGCATTAGGATGTTCATCACATATTTCAACAGAAAGATTATCATAAGTCATTTTTATTTTTTCTTGTAATTTTAAATTATTCTTTAACTGATCTTCTATAGAAAAAGAATAAATCTCAAATTTTAAAAAGTTTATTTGATTCTGTTTTCTATAAATTAAATCTTTTAATTCATTTATAAATCTTGTATTTGGTTCAATTATAAACTAAAAACTTACTATTTTCTTATCATAAGTTTCTATAATTTTATCTGTATCGATATGTGTTATTGAAAATATCTTTTTTATAAAAGAAGTGCCAAGTATTATCTGACTAGTAATATTCTTTGCTATTAAAAAACTTTCGGGTATGCATACTTGATTATTGCAAATATATCATTTAGATAGTTTATACTTAATATCTAAAGTTTTTCCTCTGCATGTCTAACTATATGAGTTGTTTTCTCAAAATATTTAGTAGGAATAAGTCCTTCTTGTATAACACTAACATCAGCTCCACTGTCTATGAGAGCGACTAATTCTTGCTGATGAGAATGATCTATTAATAATTTTATAATGACATGAAATTTAAAAGAAGATATTAAATCTAATGATCCTAGGAAATTTTCATTTCCTGTGTCTTCTATTAACATATCATAATTTTCTTTAATATGATCTTTCTTTTCTAAATAAGAAACTCTCTCATCTAAATTTACATTTATTTTGTTTAAAATTTTTACTTCATTTTTGAGATTAGAAATTTCTCTTCCCAAATCTTCTATGGTTGTCGGGAATTTTTCTATATGACTATTCTTATTTTTTAATATTTCATATACTCTAGACATTGTAAATGGATTTTGATTTTGTTCAACGTTTTCTATTTTATTATTACTTTGACTAGATTCTGAAATATTATCCATTTGTTCTATTATTCTGGATCTTAATTTCTGATCTTTTATAGATTTTAAGAATTCTAATATATTATTATTAGTTAAAACATTGACTTCTAAATCCAAATCTTGAAATTGTGGTAGTATTTTATAATACTCTTCTTCTTCATTATTTTCATTTATTTGTTCTTATTATTACAATTACATTCATTTTCACTTTCAGAACTATTAGTTTCTTCTTCAGAATTTTCTAAATGTTTTCTAACTGTTCTGATTCAGAGTCAGATTTTACTATATTTAGTAAATCTTGTTTAATTTGTTCATCTATTTCTAAATTATTAATTTTCTTTTTCATTTTACATTTATTAGCAAAATGACCCTTTTGCTTACACTTATAACATGTAATATTATTCATATCTTTCTTTTTATGTCGTCTTTCTATTTTTCTGAACGCTTTTTTTATTTTTCTTTTCTTGTGAATATTTTCTTTTATATCTAGGATATGTCTTATAATTTTTATCATTCGTGATTCTTTTATCTTTAGATGGTATATTCATGCCAAATTGATTACAAAATTGTCCTAATTGATGTTTTTTATTTAATCTTTGACTTTTAATTTGTTGTTTAATTTGATTTCATTGCATAAGCCTAAACCTTCCTGTATACAAATTCCTATTAATTTCCCATAAGTATAACTTTCATAAGGAATATTCATTCTATCCTTTCTTAATACTTTTCTGATAAATATATATAAGTAGGTTATTAAATTTAAAAGTTAAAATTGGAATTCGTGCATGATTATAAGTAATGCACGGTAATTATATTAATTAAAAATTAGTATAAATAATAGTTAGAAATTAAAATGATATAATAATTATTAATATATTATCATTATAGTGTTAAATTGTTAATTGAGTGATTTACACTTATATATTTTTTTAATTGATTGTTTGAATAAAATAATATGATGAATAGAAAAGAGTGAATTTTAAAAACTGGATTGCTATTTGTATCACAAAAAAAATAAAATAATTATAAAATGACCAAAAGGCCCTTATAAAAAAAGGTAAAAAATGGCTAAGTAATTGGCGAAAACGCAACTAAAATGCGTTTGCTCCATTTACACAAACGCAGAGAATAACGTTTCTAACATGTAAAATTTAATGACGATGACGTTTTAATACAACGAAAATGCTAAAAATATTCGATAATGACAACTCAAAATGCAGCACTTTAACGTTTCATGTCAAATAAAAACGTCAAACTGGAGCGTTTCAATCATGGTTCGCTCGTTAAAATGGTGCATTTTCTCCATGGCTCGCTTTTTAAAATGTCACGTTTTTTACTGTCTCTATCTAAAAATTGGTAAAACAATTAAAACGCAGCATTCTTGCAAACTTCAAACGCAGCATTATTTCCCATATGCGAAATTCGAACGATTTTTACGGCAAAAATGCCCAAATGGAAGGAGGAGATGACGAATCATCGCAACGACATGGCGCGGGCAAAGGTCCAATGATATACAAGGTAAAAATACTTTCGTTCATCAATTTTTGTTGTTATTTGATTTGGAGTCCATAATCGTCACGTTATTGCGATTTGAATTATTAGAAACGCTGCTTTTTGCATTAATTAGGGTGCAGATCGCAGTTATGATGCATTTTCGTGTGGTAGAAATGTAGTTTTGTTGCGCTTGTGTATGATATGAATGTTTATTTGTGAGTTTTGGTATATTGAAAACGTTGAATTGGTACGTTCAACTACTCTGGAAACGCAGATCAGTCTAAAGTACTCATTTTAAAATGAAATTCATAGTGTTCACAAACATCCATTTTCAAAAATTCCTTATAATTAAATTCATAACAATTTTCGCATATAACCCACAAATCCTTATATTTTTACATGCGTTTCTGTGTACGCCAAAAGCAAATAGGGTGCGTTTTACTTGGTTAAAAATGCTAAATTGGTGCGTTTTATATGTTTTGCACTTATTTTATTAATTTTACTTTCACATTTTAAGTTTACAATATAATTGCTTATCTTTATTTATTTAGGGTGGCAATAAGTTAAGGTCGCATGTAGATAAGCAGCGTCCCACAGCTTCTGTTAGAAAGCAGAAAGTACCAGTTAGGAGAGGAGGAGGTAGAGGGACGAGTGTGAAAGATTATCTGCCTGGGCCTAGCCAGAAACTCACTTTCGTGCTATGCATTCCAGAATCAGAATCTCGGGCTAGGCCTAGACACTAGCACAATGTTATTCCAACCCTTTTGAAATAACATTGCACAGGATCTGGGTTCGCATTTATTCGATTTACCAAGTAACAAAAATTTATAATTAAAAGCAAAACTTTAGAAAAATACCTTTGAAGCGTGCACTTAGGTGATTCTCTTGTATGCCTCAAGAATTTGATTTCACATTGTGTGGGCAATGATCAAGAAACTAATTGATCAGCTAATCACCACAATCCACCTGCCAGAAAATACCAGCACCGCTGCACCTGGCACGTATTGTAAACGCACCGCCCAGAGAGAGAAAACTACACGCACAACTGGTATAAACAGGCATAAATTTTTGCCAAAAAATGAGAAAAACCAGCCGCACAAAAGCTCAAAAAGTCGACTTGGAGAGAGAAGAAAATATTTCTCTCTCTAGAATTTTATCTCTCTAGTTTTCTTGTCTTGAAAACTTATGAATTGTATGTCTTGAATAGCTAATCCCTTGTCTATATATAGAGTTACAAGAAAGACCCCAAGTTGGTTTAGGATTGGCCTTCCTACTGGGATTCTGTTTCCTTCAATCCTGTTTCTGGACTGATACACATCCAACTGATACAGGGATTCACTTATCCCAATCCAGTTCCTGATATGATTCACAACCAACTGACACAATGATTAATTAATTACTTAATTAATTAAATCTACCTTTGTCAATAACCCAATACATAATTAATCGTACCACTAACGGATTAATTATGACACTACCATCCTACACCAGAATTGCTTCCGAAACAACTTAATTAAATTATATTCATAATCTCCCCACATTAAAGATATAGTGCTCATTAATATATTAATTTACTGATAAATTAATTAATTAACTTCTTTAATTCCGAGACTAGTACCACTCGACCTTTTTACTATACCAGACATAAGTCCACCAGCTGGGTTTAGTATAATAAACATAACGAGCTCATCTCGGGAGCACCATCAGCCCGGAAGCACCGGTACATGGTTTCCTTTCGACAAGCAGCAGCACACCAAGCAACTAAACACGCGTACCCAACCTACCGAGATTATTGGCCACAATTGACCTCACCCTTTGGCAGATCAAAGTACACTATGTCTAATCCTCATGCCCACTCGAGTCTAGGGATTAAGACATAGAATACCAAGAACGATTTGTCTATTAAATCAGTACAAGACAAATCATTCTTAATGGTCAAGTTCAATATGCCTCGGGCATATCTATATGATACAATTAGTTTAGACAAACCAATTATCCGAATCACATAATAACCTAAACCGATAGTTTGTCCAAAGTTGTCTCAGTTACGAACCTCATTTATATATTATGTCTTTTAACCAATGATGAGATCTACTATGTCACAAAAGACATCTCATTATCTAATTACATAATATAAATGGACAATTAATGCACAAAATGATATAACCAAAACATAAATCGATATATTAACTGGGAAAATGTACAATACAAGCATAGCTTATGTATTCAACTCCAACAGGGTGGAGGTAGTGGTGGAGGCTGTATCATTATTTCAGATGGAGGGCGAGGAGGTGGAGGTGTAGGTGGCGGACGAGGAGGTGGCGTCGGAGGTCGAGGTGGTAAAGGAGGTGTTGGTGGAGATGACTCCTCATTTTAGTTGAGGGATGAGTATTATACTACTACTGATTTCGATGACATTGATGATAGTGAGGACGAGTCTATTGGGTTACAGGAGGAAGAGGAGCAGCCACAGCATGAGAAGAAGGAGCAGCCGCAGCAGGAGGAGGCGAGTGGGAGTGGACGCCCACTCGATCAGCAGGGTGAGGGGGATACTTATGGAGGTGACCCTTCTCACCCACACGCTGAGAGGATGGTCCAGTACAGAAATCCGGGGGACGGACAGTTTGAGGAGGTCGATCCTGCTGCAGGTACATGTTTGAATTTATTTACATAATTATTTTGAATAATTATTTGTTCTAATTTAATTGTTGATAAAATTTGTTTATTGTTTGATTTAATTGTGTGTTTATTATTTAGTTCATTATTTGTTTTAATTGCTTATGTAATTGTTTATTTTATTTATTTGTTAATTACATTAATTTGTTTTTGGAGTTATTTATTTTAATTGATTTTGATTATTAATTGCATTAACTAGCACCATGTCCAAAAACAACTAGAACCACGTCCAAAAACACCTAGCACCACGTCCAAAAAACAACTTGAACCACGTCCACAACAACTAGAACCACGTCCAGAATCAACAAGCACCACGTCCAAAAACACCTACCCCCACGTCCAAAAAACAACTTGAACAACGTCCACAACAACAGGAACCACGTCCAGAATCAACAAGCACCACATCCAAAAATACCTAGCACCACGTCGAAAAAACAACTTGAACCACATCAAGAACAACTAGCACCATTTCCAGAACAACTAGAACCACGTCCAAAAAGAACTTGCACCACATCCATAACAACTAGCACCACATCCAGAACATATATCACCACGTCCAAAAACAACTAGCAGCACGTCCAAAAAGAACTTACACCACATCCATAATAACTAGCACCACATCCAGAACATATATCACCACGTCCAAAAACAACTAGCACCATGTCCAAAAACACCTAGCACCACGTCCAGAACAACTAGAACCACGTACAGAACAACTAGAACCACGTCCAAAAAGAACTTGCACCACGTCCATAACAACTAGCACCACGTCCAAAAACACCTAGCACCACTTCTAGAACAACTAGAACCAAGTACAGAACATATAGCACCACATCCAGAAACCACTAGAACCACGTCCAGAACATATAGCACCAAGTCCAAAAACAACTCGCACCACGTCCAAAAACACCTAGCACCACATCCAAAAACACCTAGCACCACGTCCAGGACAACTAGAACCACATCCAGAACAACAAGCACCACTTCCAGAACATAAACCACAACGTCCAAAAACACCTAGCACCACGTCCAGGACAACTAGAACCACATCCATAACAACTATTATTTTGTTTTTATTTTAAGTGATTTAATTTTTAATTGAATTAATTTGTTATTTACTTGTTTATGTTAAGTTGTTTAGTTAATTTATATATTTATTTATATGAGTTTTATATTTTGTAAATTTAGTTCACCCTAGGAAGCGTGTCAAGCAGGATCGGAGTTGGTTGGTTACTGGGCCCGTTGAGGGGGGGCCCTATAGATGATAGTTTGATCCCTAGTTTTTTAGGGCATGTGGTGTCTAGGTATTGGCAGGCGGGGGTGCCTACCAGATACCACCTTAGATGCCACAATAGGGGTAGTATGTACGACCTTTTCGAGACTTGGATTGTATCCATGACTGTAGAGGGTGCACATATTTTGAGCGGGACGGTACTTGGACACCTTCCCCGCATTATACATCGGAGCATTGATGAGCCTCTCATCAATGCGTTTTTGGAGAGGTGGCAGCCAGATACGAATTCATTCCACCTGCCATTTGGAGAGATGACCATCCTCCTACACGATGTCTGGAAGATTTTGCGTATTCCAGTCGATGGTCGCTTGATCACCAGAGGTTACACCGTTGTCCACCATACTATCCTGGTCTAGGGGATTGCTTGAGATTCCTCCAGAGGAGCAACTAGACAGTGATTTGTACAAGAATGGTGGCTTTTCAACTCAGAGAGTGATCGAGAGGTGCATGTAGCGTGCCAGGGATGATACAGATGTGGTCGCTCTTGTGTGGAGTCTTATTGGGACTTGTATGTTTACAAACAAGAGTTTTAATAAGTTTATGCCAGCCCCTATAGTGCAGGTAAGGAAGGGGATGGATCAAGTTGGACAGGAGGCATGGGGCACAGCGACACTAGTATTCTTGTACCATCATCTAGGGTGCGCGAGTCGACACGGGACACAGAGCTTTGCGGGGTGCATGACTCTGTTACAGTCATTGATATTAAGCACTTCCCAGACCTTACACCCCACCCGATGCCCCTCCCATTGCATGGTACACAGGCGCGTGCAACGAGGTGGGCCATCGACAGCCACCGTGGTACAGAGCACCGCCTGAGCTCCATACGACTTGCGCTGAACGAGATTACCGCTGACATGCTTAGTAAATATTTATAAAATATAAAAATTATATTTTGGTTTAATATAAGTTTTATATAGTTTATTATTTAAGTAATTTCAAATTATGTTTAAAGGTTACCTGGATGCCATACGGTCGCGACGCTATAGTAAGGACTCCGAGGACCCTGTACAGAGGGCTGATTGCGTACGGGGATTCCATTGAGCCTTACATGCCCGATCGATGCGTGCGCCAGCTTGGATATGTTCAGTGGATGCCCACTCATTTCATCCGTCCCACTAGGGATACTTACCGCGACTACACTTGGAGACCATATGTTGTCAGACACTCCGTTGAGTATTCCGAGTCGTCATGGGAGGAGTTTGGGATGACATCTACCGGTCCATTTGATTTGTATTCTTGATTATCCATACTTGATTGTATGCTTGATTTTTGTATCATATTTTGATTCCACGTCCCAAAACAACTAGTACTACGTCCAGAAACAAATTGAACCACGTACATAACAACAAGCACCACATACATAACAACTTGAACCACGTCCATAGCAACTAGAACCACGTCCAGAACAACAAGCACCACGTCCAAAAACAACTAGTACCACGTCCAGAAACAACAAGCACCACATCCAGAAACAACAAGCACCACGTCCAGAAACAACAAGCACCACGTCTAGAAACAACTAGCACCACGTCCAAAACAACTAGCACCACGTCCATAATCGTCTATATGACCAACATATAAATTACCTAGGTTATTAAATTTTGTTGAAAAAAATTGGCAACTAAGTTAACTAGAACCACGTACAGAACAACAAGCACCATGTCCAGAAACAACAAGCACCACGTCCAGAAACAACTAGCACCACGTCCAGAAACAACTAGCACCACGTCCAGAAACAACAAGCACCACGTCCTGAAACAACTAGCACCACGTCCAAAAACAACTAGCACCACGTCCAGAAACAACTAGCACCATATCCATAATCGTCTATATGACCAACATATAAATTACCCAGGCTATTAAATTTTGTTGAAAAAATTGGCAACTAAGTTAAAAAAAAAAAAAAATGGAAGTTACTATTTTTAGTACAATGATATGAATAATACACCGTATGTCACATAACAATCTAGATCCTAGCCATCACGCAGTGCAGTCTAAGCATTAAACCTAGCTTCCAAATTTCTTGGCCAATCTCCCACACTTTCAGCATGACGCTGATGTTGCCAAACAAAGCTCAACAGTGGGATAGGGCACTCATCGACCACATCTACACGTACGTAATGGTTCCCATTTACATGGGCAAGCGACATAACCCTTTCAGGTTGTGCGTCGGCATTGGAGGAATACAAAGGTAATACATAATAATTTCCATCTGGATGAGTTTCGCTCAGATGTATTACCAGTGCATTTGCATAAGTTGCGAGCGGGAACAAATCCGTAGGTGTAGCCATCCAATGCTGCTCACCACAGTGTGTTCCTTCAAAACTTACTCGCCTAAGTACCATAGCCATGTGATCACCATCAGGGGGCCTCAACTCCAAAGATTAGAATACACCCTGGATGGCTCGTAATCTCTCCACTCAATGATCTGCGAGCTAATCTCCAATATTTCTCGTGGCTAAAAAGATAAGTAGAAATGACTCAAAAACCACAATGGCCATCCCCACTGACATCTGACCAGCCTGTACAGTAAGGCTGAAAAAATGCTGGCACACAATGAATGTCTCCACCAAAACCTGTCAAATATTTTATTTCAGAGGATAAACATAACTGCATAATGTATATACACGACTAAAAATATAATAAAATGCAACTACAAAATTGTAATTAAACATAACAAAATGCTTCTTTACCTATACGTAAGGGAGAATGTGTTAGAGTTGAATACATAGCTATGCTTGTATTGTACTTTTTCCCAGTAATATATCGATTTATGTTTGGGTTATATTTTGTTGTGCATGATATGTCCATATATATTATGTAAGTAGAAGATGAGGTGTCTTGTGTGACACAGTAGATCTCATCATTGGTTGATAACCATATATATAAATGAGGTTCGTAACCGAGACAGCTTTGGACAAACTGTCGGTTTAAGTTATTATGTGATTTAGATAATTGGTTTGTCTAAACTAATTGAATCATATAGATATGCCCGGGGTGTATTGAACTTGACCCGTTAGGAATGATTTGTCTTGTACTGATTTAATAGACAAATCATTCTTGGTATTCTATCTCTTAATCCCTAGACTCGAGCGGGCATGAGGATTAGATATAGTGTACTTTGATCTGCCAATGGGTGAGGCCAATTGTGGCCAATAGTCTCGGTAGGTTGGGTGCGCGTGTTTAGTTTCTTGGTGTGCTGCTGATTGTCGAAAGGAAACCATGTACCGGTGCGTCCGGGTGATGGTGCTCCCGAGATGAGCTCATAAAGTTTATTATACTAAACTCGGCCAGTGGACTTATGTCCGGTATAGTAAAAAGGTCAAGTGGTATAGGTTATCGTGTGTGAAAGTCACAGTAGATATCGTTATTGGTTAAAGTATTGATATATAAAAAGTATGCTCATAACTGAGATAGTCTGAGCATACTATCGGCATAGGTTATCGTGTGATTTGGAAATTAGTTTATCTAGACTAGTTTAAATCACGCAGATATGCCCAGGGCATATTGAGCACGACCAGTTTGGATAGAATTGACTTATACTGATCGCTGTAGTCAATTTGGTACTAGTATTCAGTCTCTCAATCCCGAGATTGGGACGGGTGTGAGAGTTGGATATCGTATACTTTGATTTGCCAAAGAGTGCGGTCAATTGAGGTCTATACCTCGGTAGGTTGGGCATTTGGTGTTTAGCTTCTTATGTGTCGTTACTAGTCGGAGGAATCCACGTACCGGTTTGCCAGGTTGATGGTGCTTCCAATATGAGCTCGTAAGGTCTATTATACTAAACCTGGCCGGTGGACTTTATGTCCGGTATAATAAAAGGTCGAGTGGTACTAATCTCAGATACCAAGAAGTTGGTGAACTAGTTTGTCAGTAAATTGATAAACCGACGAGCGCTAGATCTTTAATGTGGGGAGATAGAAGAAAAATAGTGGCGCGATGTAACGTCATTTTTGAGCGGTAGTTCCATAGTTAGTCCGATAGTGGTACGACTAATTATGTATTTGACTAATCGACAAAGTGAATTAATTAATCCTAAAGGTTTAACTAATATTTAATCAACAAAGTGAATTAAGAAATTAATTCTATTTGAATTAATTCTTTCTAAGGGTTTGATTAAATTAAATTAACGAAGTGGGTTAAGAAATTAATTCGAATGGGTCGATTGGAGTTGATTAGTCGGGAAAGACTAAGCGATCAACGAAAGTCAAATTATAAAGCCCAACTCAAAAGCCCATTAGGTCTCCATTAGAGCTCCCTATAAATAGAAAGCTTAAGGCCAAAGATAATGAAGAATAATCTTGCAAGACATTTATGTCTTCCTTAGAGTAAGAAAGTTCTAGAGAGAAACTCTCTTCCCTTTTGAGTTTTCTTTCAAAAACGAACTTGGATTCTCAATTTTTGCCTTAGATTAAGCTTGAAAGATTAAAATTTTAGATAGCCCATCGATTTTTGGAGTTGCCCACTGCTGGAATTACTGTTCACCGGTTACTGTTCACCGTTTTCTTGGTGAGATGGCAGCCACTTCTAATCACTCCGGGGTGTTTGATCCAGCTAGGTTTGTGTTGATCTCTTCCTTGGGTTGGTGATCCACAATCCCGGTTGTCCAGATCATGACCGGAGTTGAAGTGGGTTCGATTTTATTGGCGAGAAAAGTAGTGGGCAGCAGTTTTTTGGGTTAAAAGTTTGATCTTTTAGGCAGATTTAATCTAATTGAGGGATTTTCTTTGTGGATTTCTCATGGGCTTTGGTAGCACACTTCGATAGATTATTGCCCACGCAATATTCGAAGTTTTCTCGGAGTCATCTATTGGATTTCTCGTGGAATTCGCAATTAAATATTTGGGTTTTCTTATTGCGTTGGACTTTGCTTCAAAGGTATAACCTTTAATCTTCTAATTAAAGATGTAATCTTTGTGCGTTAGATGCCAATTTAATAAATTAAATAAGTATAAGCCTAGATCAGTTCGTGGGTAAATGAATTTGAGCCTGAGCTTTGTCGAAAGCTTCCTATTCTGGAATGCATTGCACGAAAGTGAGGTTTTCGATTTAGCTCGGGCTTATTCTATTTTCCTTCAAAATGGTATCAAAACGAGGTTTCGGTCTTATACTTGTTTGATTTATTACACGGCTTTATTTTGGCATTATTATTTTTGTCGAAATGTTTAAACAGGTGGTTATTGGTTTCCCGGCTATTATAGTAGAATTTTATTTTTCATTGATAAACCCCGGGACATGTCTGGGCTCGTATTGTTTTTGAATGGAAATGTCTGTAATAGTAATAACCACGAGCTGGAAGCCGTGTAGGATTTGTAGTAGGATTTGATCTAATCATGTCGTCTTTAAATTCCTAGAAAAACGCCGTTGTATATAGGAATTTATGTATTATGACGAAGACGTTATTTTGGGTAACTTATATTCGCGGGTTTTGGTTTCTCATAATTTTAGGTGATTCCTAATTACGTAGTAAACTGAGAAAACCCAGGCGAATCGAGAGGAATCCAAATAACGAGTGAGAGTGACATGACGAGACGTGTCACCGAGGTGCCAAGGAATCAACGATAGAGAAGACCAAAATAGT
Organism: Knoxia roxburghii; assembly: GCA_030378225.1. Classification (NCBI taxonomy): domain Eukaryota; kingdom Viridiplantae; phylum Streptophyta; class Magnoliopsida; order Gentianales; family Rubiaceae; genus Knoxia; species Knoxia roxburghii. The sequence continues at coordinate 31,943,542 of CM059415.1, read as the reverse complement.
CGGGAAATTTTATTTCTTTAATTTCCCATATTTATGTCTTTTCGTTGATTATGTGTTTTCGATTTATTTTGCACAAACCAAACCGTTTTAAAAAGTAAAGTGTAATTAACTAAGGTAGATTATTCGCATATTAAAACTCCAACGGTTGTATGGGTGCGAATATCCATAGTTACAATATTGCATGTTAAAATGTAAAAATCCTCAAACTTAAAAATCTAAGTGGGAGCGGGTTTGTAAATATCCCCATGGCCTCCATTAGGGGTTCATTGGTGATGTGGTTATTCTTGCGAGTTGGTATTATAGCCTTCCTTCATGCGGACAAGTCTTCAATCACAGATATCACCGGAATGAATTTCCAAAGGGATGACTATAGTGAGTTTAATTGGAGAAAGTTGCGACACCCTCTCTACTGAGGCGCATTAGTATCCTACGTAACAAACTTAGAAGTCACGTAATGGCATACGCTTAGTGTACTATTTATAGTATTCCTCCCGCCAGGTTACGCTATTTATGTGTACGGCTAAAAGCATTGACTATTAATTTCATTGATCATAAGATCGTTGGTCAGATAATGAAATTAATGAGCTTTGGTTCTTCTCGAACGAATGTGGGTTGGCGTAGACGTTCACCCGCGTGACCTGCATTAATCCCGGTGTGAGAGGTGTCGATGGAGATTATATTGTTTTTGAGGATTTCAATATTTTCAAAAAAGTATACTGAAACTTGACTGTTTATTTTTCAGTTGTTGATATGTCGTTCAACCAGCTAGCTGTCATTTTGAACCAAAACAAACTTACGGGTCAAAATTATATTTACTGGAAACGTAACCTGGACATTGTCCTTACCGCTGAAGGTTACAAATACGTGCTCACTGAGGAGTGCCCCCCTAAGCCCAGAGATGATGCCACCCCTGAGCAGTGAGAGCCATATACGAGGTGGCAGAAGGCTGATGAGATGACCCGGTGCTACATCTTAGCTTCTATATCGAGTGTATTGCAGCACCAGCATCAGTTGTTTATCTCAACCTACGATATGATGCTCAACCTCAGGGAGATGTTTGGACATCAGGACAACCAAGCAGTCAGCTATGAGGAAACTCACGAATGCTAAGATAGCTGAATGTACTTCAGTGAGGGATCATGTGCTGGACATGATGAGCTGCATCAATGAGATTGAGGTATTGGGAGGTGACATTGATGGGGAGAACCAGGTCGATATCATCCTCCAGAGTTTGCCCCCCAGTTTTGAGCAGTTCGGTTAAACTATAATATGTGCCAGCTCTCATATTCACTTCCCGAGCTCATGGCTGCATTGGTGTCTGCTGAGGGCATATTCGCAGAGAAGAAGCAAGCCTTGGCTACTGTTGGTCCCTTAGGTTCCTCTGTTGGGCCCAAAGCCAGGAATCAAAAGAGAAAGAGAGGCCAGAAAGCAGGAGCTGATCATGGACCCAAGGCTGGCATTGCCAAGAAGCACAAGCTGAAAGGCAAATGCTTCAGATGTGGCAAAGCAGGACATTGGAAGAAAGATTTGTTGGAGTAGAATACATAAGCTATGCTTGTATTGTACAGTTTCCCAGATTAATATATCGATTCGTGTTTCAGTCATATCTTGTTGTACATTAATTGTCCATTTATATTATGTAAGTAGATGATGAGGTGTCTGGTGCGACACAGTAGATCTCATCATTGGTTGAAAGACATAATATATAAATGAGGTTCTTAACCGAGACAGCTTTGGACAAACTGTCGGTATAGGTTATTATGTGATTCAGATAATTAGCTTGCCTAAACTAATTGAATCATATAGATATGCCCGGGGCATATTGAACTTGACCTTTAGGAATGATTTGTCTTCTATCTCTTAATCCCTAGACTCGAGTGGGCATGAGGATTAGACATAGTGTACTTTGATCTGCCAATGGGTGAGGTCAAATGTGGCCAATAGTCTCAGTGGGTTGGGTGCGCGTGTTTAGTTACTTAGTGTGCTGCTACTTGTCGAAAGGAAACCATGTACCGGTGCGTCCGGGGTGATGGTGCTCCTGAGATGAGCTTGAAATGTTTATTATACTAAACTCGGTCGGTGGACTTATGCCTGGTATAGTAAAAAGGTCGAGTGGTACTAGTCTCGGAATTAAAGAAGTTAATTAATTAATTTATCAGTAAATTAATTTTAATTAACGATCACTATATCTTTGATGTGGGGAGATTAAATGAATATAATTTAATTAAGTTGTTCCGGAAGCAATTCTGGTGTAGGATGGTAGTGCCAAAATTAATCCATTAGTGGTACGATTAATTTTGTAATGGGTTAATTGAATAGGTAGATTTAATTAATTAATTGGTTAATTATTCCTAAGGGTTAATTCAGTAATTAACAAAGTGGAATTATTTAATTAATTAATTAAGTTTTAAGTTTCAATTGGAATTAGGAAAAACTAGAGATTAGGAATCTAGTAGGATTTGGTTTATCCTATCAGATTGGTTGCCTAATTGGATTTGGAAACTAATTCATTACCTAAACCTATTAGGAAGACCAATCTTAAACCAACTTGGAGTCTCTCTTGTAACTCTATAAATAGACAAGGGATTAGCCATTCAAGACAACACAATTCAATAGAATCTAGAGAGATAAAATTCTAGAGAGATAAAATTCTCTCTCTCTCAAGAACGAATTTTAAGGACAATTTGCGGCTGGCCCTTCTTGTTTTTTTGGCCGAATTTTGGCTAGTTTTTGCTGGCTGCGAAAATTGTTTTCTCTCTCTCCGGGCAGTGCGTTTGCATTACGTGCTAGGTGCGGAGGTGCTGAATTTTTTCAGCAGGTGGATTGTGGTGAGTTGCTGATCAATTGACTTCTAGATTGTTGCCCACACAACAAGAGGTCATAGTCTTTGAGGCATACAAGAGAATCACCAGGTGCACGCTTCAAAGGTAACTTTCTAAGGTTCCGCTTTAATTAGAAATTTTTGTTGCGTGGTAAATTGAGCAAGTGCAAACCCAGATTCTATGTGGCAATATTCTTTCAGGATTGCCCAAAGCCTCGAGGTATGTGTAAATTTTCCCTAGTTACTGAGATGTGTTTAGCTGCGATTCCCACAGATACTTAGTGTGTCGATTCAGGTTCCACTGATCACGTTTGTAATTCTTTGCAGGGGTTCCAAGTGACCCGGCTGCTTAGAGAGAGAGAGAGTTGCAGGTCTACCTTGGGGATACTACCAGAGTTTCTGTTGTTGCAGTGGGAGTTCTTTGTCTTTATTTTTCAGACTCAGTTTTACATTTAAGAGATTGTTTATATGTACCCAATTTTCGGAAGAATTTACTTTCAGTTTCTAAACTTATTTTGGATGGTTATAAGTGTGCTTTTTCTGATGGATCTGTTTTTATTAGAAAAGGCCAGAAGCTTATATGTTTCGGTACATTAGTTGACAATCTGTTTTTAATCAAGACATACTCCCCAGTAATGCAAAACACAGAAACTAGTAACTCATCACCGAATCATAGTAAGAGAAAAGAGTCTTCCCCTTTGAATCAAACTTATCTTTGGCACCTGAGACTCAATCACATCAACCTTAGTAGGATTCAAAGGTTGGTCAATAATGGGTCTTTGGACTCATTGGATATTGACAGTTATCCGACCTGTGAGTCCTGCTTGGAGGGTAAGATGACCAAGAGGCCTTTCAAGGCAAAGAGGTATAGGGCCAAGGAGGTTTTAGAGTTGATTCATTCTGACTTGTGTGAGCCTATGTCAGTTCAGGCTAGAGGTGGTTATGAGTATTTCGTGACTTTCACGGATGATTACTCTAGATATGGATACATATACCTGATGCGCCACAAGTCTGAATACTTTGGCAAGTTCAAAGAGTTTAAGGCTGAGGTAGAGAACCATCTGGGTAAGAGTATCAAGGCCTTGCGATCTGATCGCGGTGTCGAATATCTCTCTAGTGAATTTAGGTCCTATTTGTCGGATGAGGGTATTCAGACCCAGTTGTCTGCACCTAGCTCACCCCAGTAGAATGGTGTAGCAGAGAGGAGGAACAGGACTCTTATGGATATGGTTAGATCGATGATGAGTTATAGCAAATTGCCTATATTGTTTTGGGGTTTAACCTTGGAGTCAGTGTGTTATCTCCTTAATCTCGTGCCATCTAAGTCTGTGCCTTCAACTCCAGTAGAGCTGTGGACTGGGCGAAAGCCTAGTCTGAGACATCTCATGATTTGGGGTTGTCCAGCATATGTGCTTAAGGTAGACACAGACAAGCTAGATGCGATATCTGAGATTATGTTTTTTGTAGGCTACCCCAAAGGAACGAAATGTGGTCTATTTTATAGTCCTCAGGATCAGAAGGTGGTGGTGAGCACCAACGCCAGATTTCTTGAGGAGGACTATGTTTTAGATCACAAGGCAGAGAGCAAGGTAGTATTGGAAGAGCCTAAGGGTGAGTCCACTATTCCAGATGCACGAGTACAGGAAGATACACCATAAGAGACTGCACACACTATCACAGATGATGCTCTTGCACAGGCTGCTCCTCGTCGTAGTAGGAGGGTTGTCAGACAGCCCGAGAGGTGCATGGGTTTGGGTGAGTCTTCGAACTTTGTCCCTGGCGCTCATGAACCAGGCCCAGTTAGATACAATGAGGCTCTCCAGGATAAAGATACAGATTCTTGGCAAAGAGCGATGACTTCTAAGATGGGTTCTATGGACTCAAATCAGGTCTGGGAGCTTGTAGACCTTCCTGATGGGTTTCGGCCTATTGGGTGCAAATAGGTCTACAAGCGAAAGAGATGATCTGATGGGAGGGTTGAGACCTTCAAGGCTAGGCTTGTGGTGAAGGGGTATACTCAGAAAGAGGGTATCGATTATGAGGCTTCTGGCTTCTGGCTCATTTTAACATGCAGAACTCCAAGAAATGTTCACTACCTTTCAGGCATGGGACGCATTTGTCTAAGGAGCAGTGTCCCAAGACTGCTGAGGAGATAGATGCCATGAAGGCGGTACCCTATGCTTCTGCAGTGGGTAGCCTCATGTATGTTATGTTATGTACGAGGCCTGATATTTGCTTTTCCGTTGGCATGGTTAGCAGATATCAGAATAACCCTGGGAAGGCTCACTGAGAGGCAGTAAAATACATTCTCAAGTACTTGCGTAGGACGAGAGATTATGTCCTAGTTTATAGAGCGTAGGAGCTTGAACTGTTGGGTTACACAGATTCGGACTTTCAAGTTGATTTTGACAAGAGTAAGTCTACCTCTGGGTTTGTGTTACTCTAGGAGGTGGAGCCATAGTATGGCGGAGTGTCAAGCAGAAATGCGTGGTGGACTTCACCATGGAGGTTGAGTACGTTGCCTCATTAGAGGCAGCGAAAGAAGCTGTATGGCTCCGGAGCTTCCTGATGGATTGAGATGTGGTTCCTGAGTTGCCTAGGTCTATCATAGTTTACTGTGATAATAATGTTGCAGTTGCTAACTCGAGGGAACCATGAGCCCATAAGGCGAGTAAACACATAGAGCGCAAGTACCACCTGATACGAGAGATTGTAAAGAGGGGAGATGTGATCGTGGCCAAGATAGCATCAGATGATAACCTTGCAGATCCTTTCACAAAGCCAATGACCCCAAAGGTCTTTGAGAGACATGTGGAGGGCATGGGAGTCAGATTCTTGAGGGAGCCATGTGAGTGAGCTTAAAGGTGTTCTGGAGATTTTATTGTGACAGCAGTGTAATAGCGGGTTGGATAGTTTTTGTAATTCCTAGCATAGCTTTGAGTATTAGTGGGAGATTGTTAGTTTTGAATACAGAAAAGCTATGGCTTGTATAAAAAACTAATATCCACAGATGACATATCATTTTATTTCAGTATTAAATTGTTTCATTACATCATAGAACTAGATAACGGGGTGTGTGAAAGTCACAGTAGATACCGTTATTAGTTAAAGTATTGATATATAAAAAGTATGCTCGTAACTGAGATAGTCTGAACATACTATCAGTATAGGTTATCGTGTGATTTGGAAATTAGTTTATCTAGACTAGTTTAAATCACGCGGATATGCCCAGGGCATATTGAGCACGACCAGTTTGGATATAATTGACTTATACTGATCGGCGTAGTCAATTCGGTCCTAGTATTCAGTCTCTCAATCCCGAGATTGGGACGGGCGTGAGATTTGGATATCGTATGCTTTGATTTTCCAAAGAGTGCGGTCAATTGAGGCCTATACCTCGGTAGGTTGGGTATGCGGTGTTTAGCTTCATATGTGTCGTTGCTAGTCGGAGGAATCCATGTACCGGTTGGCCAGGTTAATGGTGCTCCCAAGATGAGCTCGTAAGGTCTATTATACTAAACCCGGCCGGTGGACTTTATGTCCGGTATAATTAAAGGTCGAGTGGTACTAATCTCGGATACCAAGAAGTCGGTGAATTAGTTTGTCAGTAAATTGATAAACCGACGAGCGCTAGATCTCTAATGAGGGGAGATAGAAGAAAAATAGTGGCGCGATGTAACGTCGTTTTTGAGCGGTAGTTCCATAGTTAGTCCGATAGTGGTACGACTAATTATGTATTTGACTAATCGACAAAGTGAATTAATTAATCCTAAAGGTTTAATTAATATTTAATCGACAAAGTGAATTAAGAAATTTATTCTATTTGAATTAATTAATTCTAAGGGTTCAATTAAATTAAATTAACGAAGTGGGTTAACAAATTAATTCGAATGGGTTGATTGGAGTTGATTAGTCAGGAAAGACTAAGCGGTCAACGAAAGTTAAATTAAAAGGCCCAACTCAAAAGCTCATTAGGTCTCCATTAGAGCTACCTATAAATAGAAAGCTTAAGGCCAAAGATAATGAAGAAAAATCTTGCAACATTTATGTCTTCCTTGGAGTGAGAAAGTTCTAGAGAGAAACTCTCTTCCCTTTTGAGTTTTCTTTCAAAAATGAACTTGGATTCTCACTTCTTGATTTAGATTAAGCTTGAAAGATTAAACTTTTAGATAGCCCATCGATTTTTGGAGTTGCCCACTACTGGAATTACTGTTCATCGGTTATTGTTCACGGTTGCTGTTCACGGTTTACTGTTCACCGGTTACTGTTAACCATTTTCTTGGTGAGATGGCAGCCATTTCTAATCACTCTGGGGTGCTTGATCCGGCTGGGTTTGTGTTGATCGCTTCCTTGGGTTGGTGATCCATAATCCTGGTTGTCTAGATCGTGACCGGAGTTGAAGTGGGTTCGATTTTATTGGCAAGAAAAGTAGTGGGCAGCAGTTTTTTGGGTTAAAAGTTTGATCTTTTGGGCAGATTTAATCTAATTGAGGGATTTTCTTTGTGGATTCTCGTGGGCTTTGGTAGCACACTTCGATAGATTATTGCCCATGCAATATTCGAAGTTTTCTCGGAGTCATCTATTGGATTTCTCGTGGAATTCGCAATTAAAGATTTGGGTTTTCTTATTGCGTTGGACTTCGCTTCAAAGGTATAACCTTTAATCTTTACGCTTTTAATTAAAGGTGTAATCTTTGTGCGTTAGATGCCGATTTAATAAATTAAATAAGTATAAGCCTAGATCCGTTCGTGGGTAAATGAATTTGGATCTTAGCTTTGTCGAAAGCTTCCGTTTCTGGAATGCATTGCACGAAAGTGAGGTTTTCGATTTAGCTCGGGCTTGTTCTGTTTTCCTTCAAGTAGGAAGGCCAATCCTAAACCAACTTGGGGTCTCTCTTGTAACTCTATATATAGACAAGAGATTAGCTATTCAAGACACACAATTCAATATACAATTCATAAGTTTTCAAGACAAGAAAACTTAGAGAGAGAAAGTCTAGAGAGAGAAAATGTTTTTCTCCCTCTAGTATAATCTCAGGCAGCCGGTTATTGTCCCAGGCGGCGGTGGTAGGAGAAATCCAGTGGCGGTTGAAATTTAGGCGGCGACGAGCTGCAACATTTTTTTTGGCAGGTGGATTGTGGTGATTAGCTGATCAAATTGCTAGTTAGATTGCTGCCAACACAGCATACAAGCAAAGTCTTGAGGCATACAATAGAATCACCTGAGTATACGCTTCAATAGGTAATTCTTATGTTTCCACTTTAATTAAGAATTTTTGTTGCGTGGTAAATCGAATGAGTGCAAATCCAGATCCTACGCAATGTTATTTCAAAAGGGTTTGAATAGCAATTGTGCTAGCGTCTAGGCTTGGCCTGAGATTCCGATTCTGGAATGCATAGCACGAAAGTGAGTTTCTGGCCAGGCCCGGGTAGATAATCTTTCAGAATAACCATCGGAGCCTGTATGAATGAGGTGTGAGCGACCAGTCGATCTGTCAGATGAACCTGAACGACCCATGCCACGTCGGCCACATGTCGCTCTCTCTCTCTCGTAAGGTCCACTCGCGCATCACAGAATGGTGTAATCTACTTGGTAGGCGCCCCCTTTAGGGCCCCGACACATGTGGCTCTCTAACACTGGCCATGTTAGGGTGCATCTCCTCTACATACGCCCTATTCAACAGACGGGCCAAAAAAGACGGACTGGTAGAGACTGTAGGAACGACAGTCTCGTTGAAATACCTTAACAAATAAATATATTAAATGTAAACTACTTATAAAAATTATCATATGTGAAATCAAATGACCATTATTAAAGTACATATATTAAAAAGTACCTGATGTTCTCATCAATGTAATTCGAATCCCCCTGTGATGGCATAATGGTCAACCTCTTCCAAAACTCATGTACGCATGGGAGTAGGGGATAGTCCGACAATGACTGGGCCTTGAATATGTCACAAGCATAGGGAATCTCACGTGTCACCTTGGGCACGCATCCACATTGCACAATTACTGTGCCGGCCGACTTATTCTTCCTTCGAACTTCTTTCCTCACCAACTTCAAACAATGTTGTGACACATACTTATTCAAATAACAGTATGGAAATCCCTACATACTTGTTTGAGTCGTGGAAATAGAAGCCTCAAGTGAGCCTCTGTTATAGTGTGAAATAAAATAAAATAAAATAAAACATTCATAATAAATAGTATTATACTAAAATTGAATGATATGAACTAATAATGAAATAAAAAACTTAAACAATTAAATAATTAAACTAACCCGATGTGAGGGTACAGGTGGCTGAGATGGGAGTCGATCTTTGTGAACAAAGTGTCAAGAGAATTGGTGAAAGAATTTAGCCAATCTTTTATTATAGCATGCGAAGCCTCTACCCTGTTAGTGGAAGTATTACCAAAGTGGAGAAATTGATTTGTCCAAGCCCGAACAAATTTCTCCCTGTGAATGAGCCATGTAATCTCAAAATAATTAACAGCCAACGGCTCAATTAGAGAGTACTTAACCTTGAAATTCTATAGTAAACGGTTAAACTCTTCTACAGTTGGAGCCTTAATAATTTTCTTCCACCAGTTTTCATGGATATAACATGCTAAGTTTTTGTTTCTTCTTCCAACATTTTTTTCCAACCACACATTGACATCACGCCCAATATGCCAAAAACATAACAAGTGATCTGAAGCGGGAAAATGATCCTTAATTGGCTGTAACAAACCCAACTCCCTATCTGTCACAATCACACTAGGTACCAAACTAGCAGGCAGCAAAAATCTCAAGTTCATCATCACCCAATCGTATGTATCCTTTGTCTCATTTCTAACAATAGCAAATGCAATATTGAAATTCTTATTTGTAAGAGTCATACCTACCATCTCGACGACGGGCATTTGGTACTTGTTGGTCTTGTAGGTAGAATCAATCCCCACCACCCAATACCATCTGTGGAACATCTGAATTGAGGTTGGATGCGCAAAGAAGACATGTGTGATCTCATCAGTGTTCACATCCTTGAGAATCTTGACATAATACTGATTCTCCTCAGCCAAATGCATAAATTGCTGCCCAATATTTCTACCTGCCAACCCAGCTGTCTTCATCTCTCCTTTCAATTTGTAAACTGATTTGATTGGTACCTAGGTATCGGGAAATTGTTTATTAATAGCTTCCCAAACACACTTTGGCTTCACATTCGCCCCAAGCATAAATTCAGCAACAGCCTTTGACTCTTTAGTAAAATGGCTCAGCTGTCTGTGCCCATATGGATGCATTATACCTTTAAATCCCATTTAATTATATTCATAATTCATAAATACTAAACATCAATAAACTTAATTACTATTATGCGCAAATAAGGTAATACCAGTGTGATTGTGCATTGACGCTGCTCCTAGATTTGTATAAACCTTGTGACATCCCAGATCAATTCTCTTACAAGTCAACCTGAAGGGGCAATTAGTGCCGCTCCTTCTTGTATTCTTCTGTCTGGTTGGGAGAGGGGCTTTGGCAGGATCTCTCCATCGCTTGCACGAAAAGTAATACGTGGCAAATCCTTGATTACCCCCTCTCTTTGTAATGAGGAACTTAAGCCGCTTAGCTATTTTCTGGCAATGTTTCAAAGCCTTACTAATAGTGTGAAACTCTCTGTCAATCTGAAAATAACCACTCAAATCTGTGCCAGGTTCAAGTTCCAAGCCTCTCCTTAAGCATGATCCATCTCATTGTCATCTTCATCATCCTCCTCGTCATCCTCATAAACCTCATCATCCTTCTCCTTCTCGTACTCATCATCATCATCTTGTATGTAAATACACACATAAATTAAAACTAAACACTTTTAATATTCAATTATACAAAAATACAGTCAAAATTCCATATGCAACAGTATAAACGAAACATTTTAACCATTATCATACAAAAAAATGCAATGTTTTCTAAATTACAATTATTTCTACCAAAAGCGCAGCACATTAACGATTCTTACAATAAAAAACGCAACATATTTTACATTTATAAAGAAAACGCACTCTTTCAACTATTTAGTATACAATAAATGCAGCAAGATTTAGTTTTTGTATCAAAAAATGCTAAAGATTTATAATTTCAATACATAAAAATGTAGTACTTTTTATATAATTGATATAAAAAATGCATCACTTTATACATAATACATATAAAAAACGTAGTACTTTTTATATGATACATATTAAAAATGCAACACTTTTGATATATTAACGGTATTAAACACAGCAAAAAAGCGAGAAAGCCATGGCAAAATAGCTAAAATGCATCGTTTAAACGCTTCATAAATGTCATTTTGACGTGTTTCATACTACGTTTTTTCAAGAAAAACAAATTACATTATCATTCAAAAACTTACCATTTTGTGATGATTCTCGTGCTAAATCTTCTTTGGACGTCAACAAAATGATTGCCCGAACGTTTTTTAGTTAAGAATTTTTTTGGAATTTTTTTTGGAAAGTTGTTTTTTAGTCAATGGCTATATTTGTCTTCACCTTTTTTTCTCAAATTCACATGAATGGATGTAGACATTTTTGGACGTGTTTAAATGTCAATAACACACCATTTTTACGAGCAAACCATGGTGGAAATGCAACATTTTAACGATCGAATCATGATGCAAACGCACCATTTTAACGAGCGGACCATGGTGGAAACACACCATTTTAACATTTTTTCGGAACATTAATCGTTAAAGTATTGCGTTTCTATTAACAAAATTGCACAAGTTTAGCATTTTATTTTCTTTGAAATGTCATCGTTGCTAAATTGCAAAAGTCAAAAACTTGTTTCTACGCGTTTCTATAAGGACGCAAATGCAATTTTGTTTCTTTTTTTACAAATGGTCAATTTCTCAAGATTTTGTTCATAAGGGCCTTTTGATCATTTTATAATTATTTTTATTTTTTTTTGTGTGATACAAATAGCAAATTTGTGATACAAATAACAAGTCCCTTTCAAAAAAGGTCACCTTACTTTGCTAAAGTTCAGCTTTTGATCACTAACTTTTAAAAATACTATCTAAAATCACCAACTTTTCTTTTTTGTTCAAAATTTATTCACTCCGTCTATTTGCTCCGTTAATATGCTAACCGAGCCATTTTTTTGAGGTTATTGTTGTCTTTTTCCCTCCATCTCCAATTTCCCATTCTCTTCTCCTCTTCTTATTCATACAAGGCCACAACCAAAACCACAACCCATCGCTGTCCTTGTCCCTTTTCGATCATCACCACAATATGTGTACCTTTTCAATCTACTAAACGATGTGTATCTTCTTGAAATATCCATCCATGTAATTTAAGGGGTAATCAAGATGTTAGAGCCGCTGGAATCCATGTGTAATCTAGGTACTGAATCATAGGTATCAAAGTGCAAGTAGCCATTCATCATCTGTTCAGCCATTATGTGCTGTTATTGTTGTTGATGTCGTGTTGTTGTTGGCTTTCGATTTTGTCCAAAGGTGAAGAGATTTTTTAGCTTCTCTTCTGTAACAACCTCTGGTGAATGCCTTTCTAGAGTCCCTTTATTGTTGTATATTTGGCATAATACCCAATCATCAAGCTGTAATTTTTAGCATAACCAAAACATCAATTTTATTGATGAACCCATTCGGATATCAAAGTTCACCACATTTAATTAGCAAGAAGCAACACAATATCATTAACCCTTTTTCTACAATGCAAATATACCATCCAAATCTCCCTTCTTATGTAAACAAATCACCATCCAAGTACTACTGTACACAATTTTCTTTTAACAATAAAGAGGAAAAAAATTACAAGAGAACATAACATACCCTCAAGTTGTTCTTCTTGCCAGCAGATCTTTCGACGTTAATAAGGCGATACTCATGCATTATCCAATTGGTTTTGATCCCTTTTGGAGCTTTTCTGGCATAAAAGACCAGCGCCTTGTTTATACCCTGCGGTTTGGGCTTACTGATCGGCTTATCAGTTCTGTTGGCTTTCCAGTATCCAATCCCAGAAGCCCTATTCGAGCGGACCGATTTGGATACTTCTAGTCCCTCAGAGAAAAGTAGTACCACTCTTTCTCACCATACAAAGCCATCCCTAGACACAGATAATTCATCTTAGATTGATATTCCAGCCAAATAGCTATTTACTTAGTTAACTAAAATCCAATTATTAAACATTGTCCTGTTCTCATTTAGATTTAGATGGATTTAAAATTTAACTAATAATGAAACAAAACTTTGGGTTCCACCAAGAACAACCCAGAAAGAGGACGGACTGAAAAAGAAAAATTTTACCAGGAAGGTCCCAAGGGTCAAATTTGTAGAGGTCAAAATTTGAGCAATTTCACCACAATTACATAGAATGGTTTCGACTCCTTTACACCACGCAAACCCAGGAAGAATTGTGTTGGTGATCGGAAAGGGACAATGACAGCGATGGGTTGTGGCCATGTGTGAATAAGAAGGAGGAGGAGAGAAGGGGAAATTGGATGTGACGACAACCATGTGTGAAGAAGAAGGCGGAGGAGAGAGGGGACATTTGGATGCAGCCGAGTGTGAAGAAGAAAAAGGAGGAGAGGAGAGAGAGAAATTGGAGATTGAGGGAAAAGACAATAATAGCCTCATAAAAATGGCTCGGTTAGTATATTAACGTAGCAAATAGACAGAGTGACCAAACTCGAACAAAAATGAAAAGTGATGATTTTAGATAAGATTTTTAAAAGATAGTGACCAAAACCTGAACTTTAGCAAAGTGAGGTGACCCTTTTTGAAATCACTCAATAGAAAATAAATAAAATCAAAATTAATTAAATTAAATAATTATATATTATATATTTCCATGTGAAATATAGGAAGATATGTGTAAAAAGAGAAAAATATAACTTTAAATTACCATAAACATAATCAACAAATAATATTTTAAATTTTGAAATGAGATTAATGATAATTTTAGTAATTGATAAGTGAAATTTAAATTGGTTGTTTGATTAAAAGTGTGATTTTTTTATCTTATAGATAAATAAATTACATTAGATTTGTTTAAAATTATAATAAATGTGAAATTTGAATTATTTTTTATTTTTTGAGAAAATGTGAAATTTGATTTTATTTTTTTTTGAGAAATGTGAAATTTGAATTAGATATATATTATGTTTATTTGTTTATAATGTGAATCACATTATATGGAATTAATGATACTTTGGGATAAGACATTAGATGATAATGATTATTTTTGTTTAATTTTATAATAAATGTGATATTTTAATTGGATATATATTATGTTAATTTTATAATAAATGTGATATTTAATTAGATATATATTATGTTTATTTGTTAATAATCATAATTATTTAAAAAACATATTAATGATGTTGTCATCAAGAAATTAATGAATTTTAGATTATTAGTTTCTTATCAAAAATGTTAATTTTAAATTAAATTATGTTTAAAATAAATAAAAATAACAATATATGAATGTATTATTAACATTCAAAGAGTTATAAATTTGTAGTTATTGGAGTATAGATGAAGAATCTATTGAGATCTTGTTGGGAGGTTGAAAAATTGAATATATAAGTGTTTTCAATTTGAATATGGAGAAGAGAATATATGATTAAGTCAAATTATTAATATGAAAGTAAAAATTAAACATACCAAAAAATATTTTTTTCTCTCATTAATAATAATATTGTTACAAACTCCAAATGCATTAAAATAATTAAAATGAAGAATTGTACAGTTATTTGGGCACAAAAAATTAAATAATATTTGTACTAATTTCTTCCACATATGACCATGATAGGTAACAATGCTTAATTTAATTAAGGAAAATCGTATATGCGCAATTTGTGAGAATTAATTATTAACATGAATAATTAAAAAATTATTAACATAACTACATTATTGAAAAATTAATTTAAAAATAATGAAAAAATAATTTGCTCCAACGAAATAAAAAAGATATAATATTATTACAATGAATACAAATTTTAAGAGATAATGGAAAAGAGTTGAAGAAATATCAAAATTGAAATTGATGAGAAGAATTACAGAGATGAAAAATGAGAGAGATTTGTTGATTATTTGTGGTACCCATAAAGATTTTTGAAAAGAAAAACACAAAATAACATGGTAATGAGTCTATATCATGATTAAACAAATAATAATTGAATTATGATAAAAAATAGTAAAAATTTATTGAGCCACCGAAAAAATAAGAAAAAATTTTATTATTATTACAAATAATAAAAATTTTAAGAGATAATGAAAAAATGGTTGGGTAAAGATGAAAATTGGAATTGGTGAGAAGAGTTAGGGAGATGAAGGATGGGAGAGATTTGTTGATTTCTTGTGTAAACCATGAATATTATGGGGAAAAAAATAAACATGCATGAAAAAAGAAACATGGTAATGAGTTTTTATCATAACTAAAAATATAATAAAGATATAAAATAAAATAATTAAACCAATAATAATTGAACTATGAAAAAAAAGTGTAGTTATATCAAGCCACCGAAAAATAATAAATTTATTATTATTATTATTATTAAAAATTTTAAGAGATAATGAAAAAATAGATGGATAAACATTACAACTGCAATTGATGAAAAGATCTATAGAGATGAAGAGTGAGATATTTGTTGATTTCTTTTGCAAGTGATGAACATTTCTAAAAACAAAAAAAAACACAAAAACATAGTAATTAGTCTCTATAATGATTGAAGAACATAATGAAGATATAAAATAAAATAATTAAACTATGATAAAAATAAAGTAGTGAAAAAATATTGAGTGACCAAAAAAATTATTATTACAATTAATAAGAATTTTAAGAGAATAAAAAAAGAGTTTGAGAAATATCACAATTGGAATTATGTGAGAATATTTAGGGAGATGAAGGATGAGAGAAAATTTTAGATTTCTTCTGGAAGCCATGAAAATTCCTGAAAAAAGCACAAAAATATATTAATAAATATTTATCATTGTAATATATATAATCATATATAATGAAGATATAAGTAAAAGAATTAAAGAAAATAAATACACATTGAAGATTTTGGATGATTCTGCCAAATTTTTTATCTTTCGAAGACAAAACAATAAATAATACTACCTTTGAGGAAGATGGAGGGAGATGAAGCCATGAATATTTTGGTTGAAAATTTTGACAAATTATATAATACTCCAAGGAGTAATGGAATTTTCCACACACCTAGCTGAAAAAAAATTCAAAAATAAAAGAGGAAAACGGGGTCAAAAATTGATGAGTTGTGAGTGTTTACACACGCCTGTTATATATACACTCAGCAGCCTCTCTCCCCTAAACCCTAATCTATTCACACTTTTTCATCTTCTCCTTCAGCAGCCTCTTTTCTCTTTTCTCTCGCACCGATTCTGGCTATTCCGCGAAGATTTTTAAAGATATCTCACCGCCAAAATACTCCCCACATCTCAAGCTTCAAAACCCATACCATTTTCTACCATTTCGCTATTTCTTGGGTTTGGGAGAACCCTAAATCAGCCACGAAAATGAAAGGAAAACTAGGTTTTATAGATATAAAGTAGGGGATTCGTTTGGTTGTGTTTGCAGCCCATGAAGATGAAAGAAAAACTAGGTTTTGGCAAAAAGATATGTTTTTTTTATGTAAAATCGTATATTTTTATTGGCTTGTTGGTGTAAAATGGTGTTGTTGGTGTAAAATGGTGTTTGTGTAAAGTGCTGCTTGTTTATGTAAAGTACTGTTGGCTTATGTAAACTACTGATTCTTTAGTCAAAATGCTGTTTGTTTGTGTAAAATACTCTTTTCTGGTTCAAAGTGGTATTTGTTAGTATAAAAACATCGTTCTGATTCGTTTTTGTAAAGTGCTGGTTGTTTATGTAAAGTGCTGAATGTTTGTGCAAAGTACTTTACATAAAAGATTGCAGTTTACATAAAAGTTTATGTAAAGTGGCAGTTTGCACCAATACAACGCGACTTTACATAAACTTTACATATGTAAACTGTCAGTTTACATAAACTTTGCAGTAAACTTTGCAGTTTACATATGTAAACTCGCAAAACTTTATACGTAAACTGCCAGTTTACTTAAAATTTGCAGTAAACTGCAAAGTTTACATATGTAAACTGCAAAGTTAAGTGACGTGAAAATTCTACAGCTGTCATCCAACTTTGGAATTCCATATCTCCCTCGTTTCTCGTCCGTTTTGACCAAACTTTGGCTTGTTTTAAACCTCTCCCTACAAGGATTACACATAATTTTATGGATCTTTATTTGGACTTGTAAATCTCCAATAAATTAGCTCTAAAACAGAGCTACAAGTGCTGTTGTTTTCGCAAAAAATCTGAAGTAATGGTTGTACTTTAGAAATTCATATCTTCTTCATTCTTTGTCCAATTTAAGCAAACTATAGCTCGATTTAAACCTCTTTGCATAAGGTTTACTCAGAAATTTATATAAGCAACTTTGGCTTCCTAGATTTTCCGAAAAACAGCAAACTGTGTTCTATAAAAGTACTGTTGGCTTATGTAAATTACTGATTCTTTGGTCAAAATATTTTTCTTTTATGTTAAATACTTTTTTCTGGTTCAAAGTGGTTTTTGTTAGTGTAAAAACATCATTCTGATTCGTTTGTGTAAAATGCTGGTTGTTTATGTAAAGTGCTGAATGTTTGTGTAAAGTACTGTTACCAGTTTACATATGTAAACTGGCTATAAACTTTGCAATTTACATATGTAAACTAGCAGTTTACATAAGTTTATGTAAAGTTGCGTGAAAATTTTGCAGCTGTCATCCAACTTTGAAATTTCATATCTCCCTCGTTTCTTGTCCATTTTGACCAAACTTTGGCTTGTTTTAAACCTCTCCGTACAAGGATTACACATAATTTTATGGATCTTTATTTGGACTTGTAAATCTCCCATAAATCAGCTCTGAAACAGAGCTACAAGTGCTGTTCTTTTTGCAAAAAAATCTGAAGTAATGGTTGTACTTCAGAAATTTGTATCTTCTTCATTCTTTGTCCGATTTAAGCAAACTATAGCTCGATTTAAACCTCTTTGCATAAGGTTTACTCAGAAATTTATATAATCAACTTTGGCTTTCTAGATTTTCCGAAAAATAGCAAAGAACAGAGCTATATTCTACAAAAGTACTATTAGCTAATTTAAATTACTGATTCTTTGGTCAAAATGCTTTTCTTTTATGTTAAATACTCTTTTCTGGTTCAAAGTGGTCTTTGTTAGTGTAAAAACATCATTCTGATTCGTTTGTGTAAAGTGTTGGTTGTTTATGTAAAGTGTTGGTGGTTTATATAAAGTGCTGAATGTTTATGTAAACTACTGATTCTTTGGTCAAAATACTTTTCTTTTATGTTAAATAATGTTTTCTGGTTCAAAGTGGTCTTTGTTAGTGTAAAAACATCGTTCTGATTCAATGTAAACTGCTAGTTTACATAAAAGTTTATGTAAATTGGCAGTTTACACCAATACAATGTGACTTTACATAAACTTTTATGTAAACTGCCAGTTTACATAAACTTTGCAGTTTACATATGTAAACTGATAGTTTACATAAACTGCGAGTTTACATATGTAAACTGCAAAGTTTATGTAAAGTGGCATGAGAATTCAATGTAAACTGCCAGTTTACATAAAAGTTTATGTAAAGTGGCAGTTTACACCAAAACAACGCGACTTTACATAAACTTTTACGTAAATTGGCAGTTTACTGCTGTAAACTGCCAGTTTACATAAACTTTTATGTAAAGTGGCCTGAGAATTCAAACAAATGAGGCACGTAAGGAGTGAAAAGGAGAGAGAAACCAATGACAGTTGGGGACAGGCGCATTTAATACGCATTAAATGCCACTGGCCCACTTCTTTTGTGCCTTTTTGGCAAAAAACCCTATTTTTACCCTGTTTTTACCCAACAAACCCGGTTTTTTTAAAAAAATAAATAGGAGTATATTTCCTTTTTTACTCCTAGTCGTACTATATACTAACTGGAAAATTTTGACTATGTGTGGTGTGGTTTGGTGTTGTGAGAATAAATTGTTGATTTTATAATTAAAGTTCGAGAAAAAAGATAGGATTATATTTTATAATTTGAATTGATGATAATTAATTATTAGTTACTAATAGTAATAATAATTGATAAGTTAAATTGAGTTTATTGATATATTGAGAAGGGAACGAAATAATTTTTTATAAGAATACTTGACATGTCAGCAAATTTTTGCCATATATTGAGGTAGGAGGGTTGTTGTTCAAGGAAGTATTTCAGGAGTGAATTTAGGATATCATACTTTAGTTAATATAATGATTTTAAATCAACTAAATAATTTTCAAAACTTAATTGAAAAACTTTTAAAACTTCAAAAAGGGACTTGCTATTTGTATCACAAATTTGCTATTTGTATCATAAAAAATAAAAATAATTATAACATTGACCATAAGGCCCTTATGAACAAAATTCTTGAGAAATTGACAAATTTTTATAAAAAAAGACACAAAATTACGTTTGCGTCCTTATCAAAAACGCATAGAAAAATATTTTTGGCGTTTTAAATTTAGCTAGGATGACGTTTCAAATAATACAAAATGCTAAATCTGTGCGATTCTGTTAATAAAAATGTAATACTTTAACGATTAATCCGTCGTGAAAACGTTAAATTTGTATGTTTCCACCATGATTCGCTCGTTAAAATGGTACGTTTGTATTGCTAATTTATCGTTAAAATATTGCGTTTCAACTATGGTTCGCTCGTAAAAATGGTGTGTTTTTAACATGTACACACGTCCAAAAACGTTTACATACATTCAAGTGAATTGGAGAAAAAAAGGTGAAGTAAAATATAGCACTTGACTACAAAACAACTTTCCAAAAAATAAATCCAAACAAATTTTAACTAAAAAACATTCGGGCTATCATTTTTGTTGATGTCGAAAGAAGATTTAGCACGAGAATCATCACGGTATGATAAATTTTTGAATCGTAAAGTAATTTGTTTTTCTTGGAAAAATGTAGTACGAAACACGCCAAAATTGAAAGAATTTGCCACATAGGATCTGGGTTTGCACTTGCTCGATTTACCACGCAACAAAAATTTCTAATTAAAGCGGAACCTTAGAAAGTTACCTTTGAAGCGTGCACCTGGTGATTCTCTTGTATGCCTCAAAGACTAGGACCTCTTGTTGTGTGGGCAACAATCTAGAAGTCAATTGATCAACAACTCACCACAATCCACCGGCTAAAAAAATTCAGCACCTCCGCACCTAGCACGTACTGCAAACGCACTACCCAGAGAGAGAGAAAAAGCAACACACGGGGCTAGCAAAACCAAGGCAAAATTTTGGCCAAGGTAAGCAAAAATCAGCCGCCCCAATTGCTTAATAAAATTCGTTTAGGAGAGAGAAAATTTTCTATCTCTAAAATTTTATCTCTCTAGATTATTGAATAATGAATCTATTGAATTGTTATATTCTTCAATGGCTAATCCCTTTTCTATTTATAGAGTTACAAGAGAGACTCCAAGTTGGTTTAGGATTGGTCATCCTAATGGGTTTAGGTAATGAATTAGTTTCCAAATCCAATTAGGCAACCAATCTGATAAGATAAACCAAATCCTACTAGATTCCTAATCTCTAGGATTTCCTAATTCCAATTGAAACTTAAGACTTAATTAATAATTAAATAATTCCACTTTGTTAATTACTGAATTAACCCTTAGGAATAATTAACCAATTAATTAATTAAATCTACCTATTCAATTAACCCGTTACAAAATTAATCGTACCACTAACGGATTATTTTTGGCACTACCATCCTACACCAGAATTGCTTCTTGAACAACTTAATTAAATTATATTCATTAATCTCCCCACATCAAAGATATAGTGCTCGTTAATTAAAATTAATTTACTGATAAACTAATTAATTAACTTCTTTAATTCCGAGACTAGTAGCACTCGACCTTTTTACTATACCGGACATAAGTCCACCGGCCGGGTTTAGTATAATAAACATTTCGAGCTCATCTCGGGAGCACCATCACCCCGGACGCACCGGTACATGGTTTCCTTTCGACAAGCAGTAGCACACCAAGTAACTAAACACGCGCACCCAACCCACTGAGACTATTGGCCACATTTGACCTCACCCATTGGCAGATCAAAGTACACTATGTCTAATCCTCATGCCCACTCGAGTCTAGGGATTTAGAGATAGAATACAAGGATCGATTTTGAAGGAAAACTAAACAAGCCCGGGCTAAATCGAAAACCTCACTTTCGTGCTATGCATTCCAGAATCGGAAGCTTTCGACCACGCTCAGGCTCAAATTAGTTTACCCATGAACGGATCTAGGCTTATACTTATTTAATTTATTAATCGGGACACAAAAGATTCGATCTTTAATGAAAGCGGAATTTAAAGATTATACCTTTTGTAGCGAAGTCCCTTGCCTAAAAGAAAAAATCCAATCTTTAGCGTAATTTCCACAAGAAATCCGAAGATTGACTCCTATACGAACTCTGAGATAGTGTGGGCTATCGTCTACGGAGTTACCCACGACAATACGAAGAAACCAAAGAAACTTGCTTCTCAAGCAAACTCGAAATTCTGCCCAGAACAGCCCAAAACTGCAGCCGCTGGATTCCGCTCTCCAAACTGATTTCCGACTGTTCGAACTGCCAAAACCCCAGCCATGATCTGCACCACTACTGCTGCGGATCACTGAGGAAACCAAGAGATCAACACAGCAGCAGCAGGATCAGCACCCCAGGGTTGAAGCAGCTCGCTGGCCAACTTGAAGAAACCCGCGCAGCACCGGCGCAAAAACCCAGCACCGCTGGAAGAAAACCGCGCAGCAGTGGCGCTAATGCTGCAGAATCCGGCGACTGATTTTGGTGAAGAAGTGACCGGGCTGTTCTATTAGTTCATGGGCTGAGTTCCCTTTCGAAGAAGAAAGCTTCTTAGTCGACTTCGAGAGAAAACTTGACGAGGAAGAAACAGTTCTCTCTCTAGACTAAACTTTTGTGTTATTTCTTGCCCAATAAGTTGTATTTATATGGAGCTTCTAAGGAGACCTAATGGGCTCTCGAGTTAGGCCTTAAAATTTGACTTTCGTTGATCGCTAAGTCTTCCCGACTAATCAACTCCAATCGACCCATTTAAATTAATTTATTTAATCCACTTTGTTAATTTAATTTAATCGAACCCTTAGAATTAATTAATTCAAAATCGAATTAATTTCTAAATTCACTTTGTCGATTAAATATTAATTAAACCCTTCGGATTAATTAATTTACCTTGTCGATTAGTCAAACGCATAATCGGTCGTACCACTAACGGACCAATTATGGAACTACCGCTCGAAAACGACTTTACATCGCGCCATTATATTTTATTCTATCTCCCCACATTAAAGATCTAGTGCTCTTCGATTTATCAATTTACTGACAAATTAATTCACCGACTTCTTGGTTTCCGTGATTAGTACCACTCGTCCTTTTATTATACCGAACATAAGTTCACGGCCGGGTTTAGTATAATAACCTTACGAGCTCATCTCGGGAGCACCATCAACCCGGCGAACCGGTACGTGGATTCCTCCGACTAGCAACGGCACGTAAGAAGCGAAACACCGCATACCCAACTTACCGAGGTATTGGCCTCAATTGACCTCACTCTTTGGCAAATCAAAGCACACGATATCCAACCCTCACGCCCGTCCCAATCTCGGGATTGAGAGACGGAATACTAGGACCGAATTGACTACGCAGATCAGTATAAGTCAATTCTATCCAAACTGGTCGTGCTCAATATGCCCCGGGCATATCTGTGTGATTTAAACTAGTTTAGATAAACCAATTTCCAAACCACACAATAACCTATACCGATAGTATGTTCAGACTATCTCGGTTACGAGCATACTTTTTATATATCAATACTTTAACCAATAACGGTATCTACTGTGTTTGTCGACACCCCGTTATCTAGTTCTATTATATAAAGGAACAAATTTATACTGAAACAAAATGATATGTCATCTGTGGATATTAGTTTTTGATACAAGCCATAGCTTTTCTGTATTCAAAACTAACAATCTCTCACTAATACTCAAAGCTATGCTAAGAAGTACAAAAACTGTCCAACCCGCTATTACACTGCTGTCATAATGAAATCTCCAGAACACCTTTAAGCTCACTCACATGGCTCTCTCAAAAATCTGACTCCCATGCCCTCCACATGCCTCTCAAAGACCTTTGGGGTCAATGGCTTGGTGAAAGGATCTGCAAGGTTGTCCTCTGAATCTATCTTGGCCACGATCACGTCTCCCCTCTTTACGATCTCTCGTATCAGGTGGTACTTGCGCTCTATGTGTTTACTCACCTTATGGGCTCGTGGTTCCCTCGAGTTAGCAACTGCACCATTGTTATCACAATAAACTGTGATAGACCTAGGCAACTCAGGAACCACATCTAAGTCCATCAGAAAGCTCCTGAGCCATACAGCCTCTTTCGCTGCCTCGGAAGCGGCAACGTACTCGGCCTCCATGGTAGAGTCCGCCACGCATTTCTGCATGACACTCTTCCATACTATGGCTCCACCTCCTAGAGTAAACACAAACCCAGAGGTAGACTTGCTCTTGTCCAAATCTCCTTGAAAGTTTGAATCTGTGTAACCCAATGGTACAAGCTCCTGCGCTCTATAAACTAGGACATAATCTCTCGTCCTGCGCAAGTACTTGAGAATGCATTTTACTGCCTCCCAGTGAGCCTTCCCAGGGTTACTCTGATATCTGCTAACCATGCCAACGGCAAAGCAAATATCAGGCCTCATGCACAACATAGCATACATGAGGCTACCCACTGCAGAAGCATAGGGTACCGCCTTCATGGCATCTATCTCCTCAGCAGTCTTAGGACACTGCTCCTTAGACAAATGCACTCCATGCCTGAAAGGTAGTGAACCTTTTTTGGAGTTCTGCATGTTAAAACGGGCCAGAATCGTGTCTATGTAGGATGCCTAAGAGAGAGTCAGAGAATGGCTCCTACGATCTCGAATAATCTTAATCCCAAGGATATGTCCAGCCTCTCCCAAATCCTTCATATCGAATTGCTTGGACAACCATGTCTTTACGTCTGACAACATCTTCTTACTGTTGCCAATAAGAAGAATGTCATCTACGTAAAGTACGAGGAACACCACCATATCACCATCACGCCTGCGATAAAACACTGCTCATCCGGAGACTGAGTGAATCCATAGGACTGGATAACCTCAATAAAACGAATGTTCCAAGATCTGGATGCTTGCTTAAGTCCATAAATGGACCTCCTAAGCCTGCATACCTTGTGTTCTTGGCCCTTAACAATGAAGCCCTCTGGTTGCTGCATAAAGATGGTCTCCTCAAGACTTCCATTAAGGAAAGCTGTCTTGACGTCCATCTGTCAAATCTCATAGTCCATATGAGCAGCTATGACCAAGAGAATCCGGATCGACTTAAGCATAGCTACCGGGGAAAAGGTCTCCTCATAATCGATCCTTTCTTTCTGAGTATACCCCTTCGCCACAAGCCTAGCCTTGAAGGTCTCAACCCTCCCGTCAGATCCTCTCTTTCGCTTGTAAACCCATTTGCACCCAATAGGCCTAAACCCATCAAAGACTTTAGAGGCCAATGTCTTCGTGAATGGATCTGCAAGGTTATCCTCCGATGCTATCTTAGCCACGACCACGTCTTCCCTCTTTACGATGTCTCGTATCAGGTGGTACTTGCGCTTTATATGTTTACTCGCCTTGTGGGCTCGTGGTTCCTTCGAGTTTGCTACTGCACTGTTGTTATCACAATATACCGTGATAGACTTCGGCAAACCAGGAATCACATCTAATTCCACTAGGAAGTTCTTGAGCCATACTGCTTCTTTCGCTGCCTCTGATGCGGCAATGTACTCAGCCTCCATGGTAGAGTACGCCATGTATTTCTGCTTGACACTCCACCAAACTATGGCTCCACCTTCTAGAGTAAACACATACCCTGAGGTAGACTTGCTCTTGTCCCTGTCGCCTTGGAAATCTGAATCTATGTAACCTCGGGGTACCAGCTCAGACGCCTGATAGACCAGAACTTGGTCCCTCGTTCTGCGCAAATACTTGAGAACGCATTTTTCTGCCTCCCAATGAGCTTTCCCGGGGTTACTCTGATATCTGCTCACCATGCCAACGACATAACAGATATTAGGCCTCGTACACAATATGGCATACATGAGACTTCCTACTGTCGAAGCATACGAAACTGTCTTCATGGTCTCTATCTCCTCAACAGTCTTAGGAGACTGTTCCTTAGATAGATGCACTCCGTGTCTGAAAGGTAGAAAACCTTTCTTGGAGTTCTGCATGTTAAAAGGGGCCAGAATCGTGTCTATGTACGAAGCTTGGGAGAGCGTTAACTAACGTTTCCTACGATCTCGAATAATTTTGATCCCAAAGATATATCCCAAAGATATATCCCACTTCCCCTAAGTCCTTCATATCAAATTACTTGGACAACCATGCCTTTACATCTGATAACATTTTCTTGTTGTTGCCAATCAATAGAATGTCATCTACGTAAAGCACAAGAAACACCACTGAGTTTCCATCACGTCTGCGATAGACACATTGCTCATCCGGACACTGAGTAAATCCAAAGGACTGGATTACCTCATCAAACCGGATGTTCCAAGATCTGGATGTCTGCTTAAGTCCATAAATAGACCTCTTAAGCCTGCAAACCTTATGCTCTTGGCCTTTTTCAATGAATCCCTCTGGTTGCTGCATAAAGATGGTTTCCTCAAGACTTCCGTTTAGGAAAGCTGTATTGACATCCATCTGCCAAATCTCATAATCCATATGAGCAGCTATGGCCAAGAGAATTCAGATCGACTTAAGCATGGCTACCGGGGAAAAGGTTTCCTCATAGTCGATTCCCTCTTTCTGAGTATACCCCTTCGCCACCAGCCTAACTTTAAAGGTTTCCACCTTCCCGTCAGGTCCTCTCTTACGTTTGTAGACCCACTTGCATCCAATGGGCTTGAACCCATCAGGCAGGTCCACAAGCTCCCAGACTTGATTGTGGTCCATTGACCCCATCTCGGATATCATTGCCTTACGCCAAGATTCTGCATCTTTATCTCGAAGCACCTCATTATAGTTAACTGGGTCAAGTTCAGGCACACCTGGGACTAGGTCTGAGGCCTCTCTCATACCAACGAACCTGTTGGGCTGTCTCACAACCCTCCCACTATGACGAGGCACCGCCTGTGTAGGCGCATCATCTGTGATCTCATGTGCAGTGTGTGGTGTATCTACTTGTGCTGGTGCATCAGGATTAGTAGTTTGTCGTCTACGCTCTTCTAGTACTATCTTACTCTTGGGCTTTTGGTCTAAGACATAGTCTTTTTCTAAAAATCTAGCGTTGGTACTTACCACCACCTTCAGATCTTTAGGACTATAGAATAGACCACCTTTCGTTCCCCTAGGATATCCTACAAACAGCATTAATTCTGTTC
This sequence comes from Knoxia roxburghii, assembly GCA_030378225.1. Lineage (NCBI taxonomy): Eukaryota > Viridiplantae > Streptophyta > Magnoliopsida > Gentianales > Rubiaceae > Knoxia > Knoxia roxburghii. The sequence goes on along the minus strand of CM059415.1, from coordinate 31,917,159 downwards.
TTGCATCTAACTTAGCTGTATCTGCCTTAAGCACATGTGCTGGGCAGCCCCAAATTCTGAGATATCTTAGACTGGGCTTCCGCCAGTTCCACAACTCTAGTGGGGTTGAAGGCAAGGTTTTAGATGGTACAAGATTAGGAATATACATTGCCATTTCTAAGGCATATCCCCAGAACGAACTTGGCAAATCACTATAGCTCATCATGGACCTAACCATTTCCATAAGAGTTCGATTCCTCATTTCTGCTACACCATTCTGTTGTGGTGTGCCAGGTGCAGACAACTGAGACTGAATTCCTACCTCAGTGAGGTAATCTCGAAATTCATGGGACAGGTACTCCCCACCGTGATCTGAACGCAGTGTCTTGATACTCTTACCATGATGCTTCTCCACATCTACCTAAAACTCTTTGAACTTGCCAAAATATTAGGACTTGTGGCGCATTAGGTAAATGTATCCGTACCTAGAGTAGTCATCCGTGAATGTCACGAAATACTCATATCCCCCTCGTGCCTAGACCGACATAGGTCCACACAAGTCAGAATGAATCAACTCTAATACTTCTTTAGCTCTATAACCTTTTGCCTTAAAAGGTCTCTTGGTGATCTTATCTTTCAAGCAAGATTCGCAGGTTGCATAACTGTCAATATCTAATGAACCCAAAGGTCCATCATTGACCAACCTCTGAATCCTACTAAGGTTTATATGACCTAGCCTTAGATGCCAATGATAGGTTTGATTCATTTCAAAAGGTTTCTTCCTCTTATTAATGTTAGATTCTGAGCTATCTATCTCTATGTTTTGCACAACAGGGGAGTTAGAATTAACCACAAATAAATTGTCCACCAATGAACCAGAACAAACAAGTTTCTCATTTCTTCTAATAAATACAGACTCATTAGAAAAAATAAACTTGTAATCGTTCTTCAAGAGTTTAGAAACCGAAATCAGGTTCTTTCTAAAACTCGGAACAAAAAGACAGTTTACTAACTCTAGGTTACAATTCTCGAAATTTAATCTAACTACTCCCACTGCTTTAACTGACACTCTTGTAGTGTCACCCATGTAGATGTCCAGTTCTCCCTCTCTAAGCATCCGGGTTACTAGGAACCCCTGCAAAGAATTACAAACATGGTCAGTGGCGCCTGAATCCACACACCAAGTATCTGTGGGAATCACAGCTAAACATGTATCAGTAATTAGGGTAGAAACAATCGTACCTTTAAGCTTCGGACAATCTGCTTTCCAGTGCCTTGCCTTGCCGCACTTAAAGCACTTGCCATTAGGCTTGCTTTTCTTCGCGATCTTCGGCTTTGCAGCAAGTTTCTTAGCGTTCTTCTTCTTCTTATTCTTCTATCCTTTAGGCCCAGAAGAAGAACTCGAACCCTTTACCGCGACCAAAGCTTGCTTCTTCTCATGGAAAATGCCTTCAGCTGCCACCAAATCAGTCATGAGCTCGGACAATGAATAAACCCTTTGGTTCATATTGTAGTTGACCTAAAACTGCTCAAAACAAGAGGGTAGACTCAGGAGGATAATATCTATCTGACTCTCCGGGTTGATATTTCCTCTCAACACCTCTATTTCATTGATGTTACTGATCATGTGTAAAACATAATCCCTCACCGATCCGTCTTCAGCCATTTTGGTGTTCATTAACTTCCTCATGGCTGACTGCCTTGCACTCCTGCCTTGATGCGCAAACATCTCCCTTAGGTGCGCCATCATGTCAAAGGCAGAGATCATGGGATGAAGCTGATGTTGCAGCATATTTGACACAGAGGCCAAAATGTAGCACAGCGCCATCTCATCCGCTTTCCTCCACCTGGCATAGGCGTCCCTATCCTCTTGGGTAGAGTCCTCATCAGGCAATTCTGGACATGCTTCGATGAGCACAAACTTGTATTGCTCAGCAGTCAAGACTATGTCCAAATTCCACTCCAGTCGACATAATTGGTTCCAGTTAATTTGTTGTCTTTCAAAATAGCAGCTAAAGGATTGAATGCCATATCGATTTCAACTGGGAAATTAAACAAACAATGTTTCAGTTATATGTTTAGAATTTTCAAAAATATGAAAATCCAATTAATTATTGACTTCCCTCAAAACAATAATATTAATCCACCAACATCTCATCCACTGGGATTCTCGCAAACCACGCAGTGTGGATGTTTACGCTAACCCACATTCATTTGAGAAGAACTAAGTTCATTAACTACACTATCTGACCAATGATCTTTTGATCAATGCAGCTAATAGTCAGTGCTTTTAGCCGTACAAGTAAGCAGCATAAACTCGCAGGAGGAATACTGCAGATCGTACACTAAGTGTGTGCCATTACGTGACTTCTGAGTTTGTTACCTCAGGATAGTGCGCCTCAAATGGAGAGGGTGTCGCATTTCTCCTAGTTAAACTCGCTCTAGTCATCTTACTCAGAAGCTCATAGTCTAGCGATCTCGGGGCTGGACTCATCCAAATGGAGGAAGGCCCTAATGCCAACGCGCAAGCCCACCCATATCGCATATGAACCCGTAATGGTGGCCATGGGGATATAAAACAACCCGCTCCCACTTAGATTTTCAAATTGAGGGTTTTTCCAGTTTTAATATGCAATTAACTAACCTAAGTTATGTGCAACCATAAAACCAGACATGCTTTAATTCATGCATCTAAAATACAGCATAAAAAATAAAGCATAAAAATTAAAACAATAAATACGGGAAATAAATTCAAAAAATAAATTCCCCGACTATTATGGTTTTAATTGCTTCCATCTTCTGCCTTGATCTTGTGTCCCGTCACGTCACTCGATGGAGAGAGTCTTGAACTTCAAAAAACGAAAACTGAAGGAAAAACGGGCCAAAAATAGCCCAAAAGGGCCGCCCGTGCCGCAGCACGGCCCGAGGGCCGCACTGCCCGCGCGTAGCCCGCACGCTATTTGGTCTTCTTGCAATTCGTTATGGGTTTTCCTAGGTTTCTTCAAATTCATGATAACCCAAAACTCACGAATCCAAGTCACCCACCATAACGCCTTCGATTACATAAAAAAACAATTTTCCTACTACAAGGCATTCTAGGAAAATTAAATAATTGAAATTACATAGAAAAAATTCTACTACAGATTTAATCTAATCCTACACGACTTCCAGCACGTGGTTTTACTATTACAAACATTCATAATAAAATTAAATCCGGACATGTCCCGGAGTTTAATTAAAACCCATACAAATGTAACCATAATAGTCAGAATTCTAAACCACCTGCAAATAAAACCATGTAATAAATCAAAAAAGTACCAAAACCCCCTAAACCAGGCTCTGATACCAATTGAAAGAATTTGCCACATAGGATCTGGGTTTGCACTTGCTCGATTTACCACGTAACAAAAATTTCTAATTAAAGCGGAACCTTAGAAAGTTACCTTTGAAGCGTGCACCTAGTGATTCTCTTGTATGCCTCAAAGACTATGACCTCTTGTTGTGTGGGCAACAATCTAGAAGTCAATTGATCAGCAACTCACCACAATCCACCTGCTGAAAAAATTCAGCACCTCCGCACCTAGCACGTACTGCAAACGCACTGCCTGGAGAGAGAGAAAAAATAACACACAGGGCTAGCAAAACCAAGGCAAAATTTTGGCCAAGGTAAGCAAAAATCAGCCGCCCCAATTGCTTAATAAAATTCGTTTAGGAGAGAGAAAATTTTCTATCTCTAGAATTTTATCTCTCTAAATTATTGAATAATGAATCTATTGAATTGTTATATTCTTCAATGGCTAATCCCTTGTCTATTTATAGAGTACAAGAGAGACTCCAAGTTGGTTTAGGATTGGTCATCCTAATGGGTTTAGGTAATGAATTAGTTTCCAAATCCAATTAGGCAACCAATCTGATAAGATAAACCAAACCTATTAGATTCTTAATCTCTAGGATTTCCTAATTCCAATTGAAACTTAAGACATAATTAATTAATTAATTAATTAAATAATTCCACTTTGTTAATTACTGAATTAACCCGTAGGAATAATTAACCAATTAATTAATTAAATCTACCTATTCAATTAACCCGTTACAAAATTAATCGTACCACTAATGGATTATTTTTGGCACTACCATCCTACACCAGAATTGCTTCTTGAACAACTTAATTAAATTATATTCATTAATCTCCCCACATCAAAGATATAGTGCTCGTTAATTAAAATTAATTTACTGATAAATTAATTAATTAACTTCTTTAATTCCGAGACTAGTACCACTCGACCTTTTTACTATACCGGACATAAGTCCACCGGCCGGGTTTAGTATAATAAACATTTCAAGCTCATCTCGGGAGCACCATCACCCCGGACGCACCGGTACATGGTTTCCTTTCGACAAGCAGTAGCACACCAAGTAACTAAACACGCGCACCCAACCCACCGAGACTATTGGCCACATTTGACCTCATCCATTGGCAGATCAAAGTACACTATGTCTAATCCTCATGCCCACTCGAGTCTAGGGATTTAGAGATAGAATACAAGGATCGATTTGTCTATTAAATCAGTACAAGACAAATCATTCCTAAAAGTCAAATTCAATATGCCCTGGGCATATCTATATGATTCAATTAGTTTAGACAAACTATTTATCTGAATCACATAATAACCTAGACCTACAGTTTGTTCAAAGCTGTCTCGGTTACGAACCTCATTTATATATTATGTCTTTCAACCAATGATGAGATCTACTGTGTCACACCAGACACCTCATCATCTACTTATATAATATAAATAGACATATATATGCACAACAAAATATAATTGAAACACAAATCGATATATTAAACTGGGAAACTGTACAATACAAGCATAGCTTATGTATTCTACTCTAATAAAAATGACGTTTAGGAAGCATTTAAACGCTGCACTTTAGCTATTTCACCATGGTTTAATCGCTTTTTTGCTGCGTTTAATACAGTTATTATATAAAAAGTGTTGCGTTTTTTACTTTTGTTATGTAAAAAGTGATGCGTTTTTTATATGTATTATATAAAAAGTGCTACGTTTTTATGTACTGAAATCATAAATCTTTAGCCTTTTTTGGTATAAAAACTAAATCTTGTTGCGTTTATTGTGTAAGGAATCGTGTAAATCATGTGTTTTATTTATAAATTATGTAAAATATATTGCGTTTTTTATTGTAAGAATCGTAAATGTGCCATGTTTTTGGTAGAAATAATTGTAAGAATTCCTTTTTTTGTATGATAATGGTTAAAATGTTTCGTTTATACTGTTGCGTATGTAATTTTGACTGTATTTTTGTATAATTGAATATTAAAAGTGTTTAGTTTTAATTTATGTGTGTATTTACATACAGGATGACGATGATGAGTACGAGGAGGAGGAGGATGAAGAGGAGGAGGATGAAGATGACAATGAGGCGCATCATGCTGAAGGAGAGACCGTGAAACTTGAACCTGGCACAGATTTGAGTGGTTATTTTCAGATTGACAGAGAGTTTTGCACTATTAGTAAGGCTTTGAAACATTGCCAGAAAATAGCTAAGTGGCTTAAGTTCCTCATTACAAAGAGAGGGGGTAATCAAGGATTTGCCATGTACTACTTTTCGTGCAAGCGATGGAGAGATCCTGCCAAAGCCCCTCTCCCAACCAGACGAAAGAATACAAGAAGGAGCGGCACTAATTGCCCCTTCAGGTTAACCTGTAAGAGAATTGACCTGGGACGTCATAAGGTTTATACAAATCCAGGAGCAGTGTCAACTCACAATCACACTTGTATTACATTATTTGCGCATAATAGTAATTAAGTTTATTGAAGTTTTGTATTTATGAATTATTATTATAATTAAATGGGATTTATAGGTATAATGCATCCATATGGGCATAGACAGTTGAGCCATTTTACTAAAGAGCCAAAGGCTGTTGCTGAATTTATGCTTGAGACGAATATGAAGCCAAAGTGTGTTTGGGAAGCTGTTAATAAACAGTTTCCTGATTCCCAGGTACCAATCAAATCAGTGTACAATTTGAATGGAGAGATGAAGACAGCTGGGTTGGCAGGTAGAAATATTGGGCAGCAATTTATGCATTTGACTGAGAAGAAGCAGTATTATGTCAAGATTCTCAAGGATGCGAACACTGATGAGATTACACATGTCTTCTTTGCACATCCAACCTCAATTCAAATGTTCCACAGATAGTATTGGGTGGTGGGGATTGATTCTACCTACAAGACCAACAAGTACCAAATGTCTGTCGTCGAGATGGTAGGTATGACTCCTACAAATAAAAATTTCAATATTGCATTTGCTATTGTTAGAAATGAGACAAAGGATACATACGATTGGGTGATGAGGAAATTGAGATTTTTGCTACCGGCTAGTTTGGTACCTAGTGTGATTGTGACAGATAGGGAGTTGGGTTTGTTACAGCCAATTAAGGATCATTTTCCCACTTCACATCACTTGTTATGTTTGTGGCATATTGGCCGTGATGTCAACGCGTGGTTGGAAAAAAATGTAGAGAGAAGAAACAAAAACTTAGCATGTGATATCCATAAAAAATGGTGGAAGAAAATTATTAAGGCTCTGACTGTAGAGGAGTTTAGCCGTTTATTGCAGAATTTCAAGGTTAAGTGCTCTCTAATTGAGCCGTTGACTGTTGATTATTATGAGACTACATGGCTCATTCACAAGGAGAAATTTGTTTGTGCTTGGACAAATCAATTTCTCCACTTTGGTAATACTTCCACTAACAGAGTAGAGGCTTCGCATGCTGCTATGAAAGATTGGCTGAATTCTTCCACCTATTCTCTTGAAACTTTGTTCACAAATATCGACTCCCATCTCAGCCACCTGTACCCTCACATCGGGTTAGTTTAATTATTTAATTGTTTAAGTTTTTATTTCATTATTAGTTCATATCATCAATTTTATTATAATAATATTTATTATGAATGTTTATTTCATTTTATTTTACTTCACACTATAACAGAGGCTCGCTTGAGGCTTCCATTTCCACGACTCAAACAAGTATGCAGGGATTTCCATACTGTTATTTGAACAAGTATGTGTCACACCATTGTTTGAAGTTGGTGAGGAAAAAAGTTCGAAGAAAGAATAAGTTGGCCGGCGTAGTAATCGAGCAATGTGGACGTGTGCCAAAGGTGACACGTGGGATTCCCTGTGCTTGTGACATATTCAAGGCCCGGTCATTGTCGGAGTATCCCCTACTCCCACACGTACATGAGTTTTAGAAGAGGTTGACCATTGTGCCATCACAGGGGGATTCGAATTACATTGATGAGGACATCAGGTACATTTTAAATATATGAACTTTAATAATAGTCATTTGATTTCACATTTGATAATTTTTTTAAGTAGTTTACATTTAATATATTTATTTGTTAAGGTATTTCAACGAGACTGTCGTCCCTACAGTCTCTACCAGTCCGTCTTTTTTGGCCCGTCTGTTGAATAGGGCGTATGTAGAGGAGATACACCCTGACATGGCCAGTGCTGGAGAGCCAGATGTGTCGGGGCCCCAAAGAGGGCGCCCACCAAGTAGATTACATCATTCTGTGATGCTCGAGTGGAGCTCACGAGAGAGAGCGACACGTGGCCGACGTGACATGTGTCGTTTAGGTTCATCCGGCCGATCTACTGGTCACTCACACCGCATTCATACAGGCTCCGATGGTCATTCTCCCTTAAGTACAGGTAAATAAGCATTTTGTTATGTTTAATTACAATTTTGTAGTTGCATTTTTATTATATTTTTTGGTCGTGTATATACATTATACAGTTATGTTTATTCCATGAAATAAAATTACTTGATAGGTTTTGGTGGAGACATTCATTGTGTGCCAGCATTTTTTCAGCCTTACTGTACAGGCTGGTCAGATGTCATTGGGGATGACCATTGTGGTTTCTGAGTCATTTCTACTTATCTTTTTTGGCCACGAGAAATATTGGAGATTAGCTCGCAGATCATTGAGTGGAGAGATTACGAGCCATCCGGACAGGTATCGAGGTGTATTCCAATCTTTGGAGTTGAGGCCCCCTGATGGTGATCACGTGGCTATGGTACTTAGGCGAGTAAGTTTTGAAGGCATAGACTGTGGTGAACAGCATTGGATGGCTACACCTACGGATTTGTTCCCGCTCGCCACTTATGCAAATGCACTGGTAATACATTTGAGCGGAACTCGTCCAGATGGAAATTATTCTGTATTTCCTTTGTATTCCTCCAGTGTTGACACACAACCTGAAAGTGTTATGGCGCTTGCCCTTGTAAATGGGAACCATTATGTACGTGTAGATGTGGTCGATGAGTGCCCTATCCCACCGTTGAGCTTTGTTTGGCAACATCAGCGTCATGCTGAAAGTGTGGGAGATTGGCCAAGAAATTTGGAAGCTAGATTTAATGCTTGGACTGCACTACGTAATGGCTAGGATCTATATTGTTATGTGAAATATGTTGTATTATTCATATCATTGAAGTAAAATTTGTAACTTCCAATTTTTTCTTTTTAGGTTAGTTGCTGTTCTTCAACAAAATTTAATAACCTGATTATTTTATATGTTGGTCATATCGCTATTTTTTGTACGAGGTGCTAGTTAGACGTGGTTAGATAGCTTTTGGGACGTGGAATGGTCAAATATAGAATAAATTATATGGGTGAAGTATACAATAAATTATATGGATCAAATATACAATAAATTATATGGTTCAATTATACAATAAATTATATGGTTCAAGTATACAATAAATTATACAATCAAAGTATGAACAAATAATAAATAATACACATTATATGGATCAGTCAAACTCATCCTCTAAGTGAGCAGTTCCAGGTGCGAACTCCGCGTACAAATTTGGTGCTCGTTCCCGCACTGCATCTAAAAGTGCATGATGATGCTGTCCAAACCGACCCATCCACTACAAATATTTAAACAATATATTAGAGGCAACTAAATTGAATTGAATTTAATTTAAAAATAATTTAAAATTTTAAATAAATACTTACAAACTCTGAGGTGGCACGACGGGGTCCCTGTAAATACCCGTCCACGCACACACTACTAGGAACAGCCCCACCGGTCGGCTGCCTCCCTATGAGGGAAATCCCTGTGGATGTCGTCCCGAACTCCTCCCATAATGACTCGGCATACTCCACGGCGTGTCTTACCACATATGGCCTCCCAGTGTAGCCGCGGTAAGTATCCCTGCCGGGACGGATGAATCGAGCGGGCATCCACTGAACATATCCGAGCTGGCGCATGCATCGATCGGGCATGTACGGCTCAATGTGATCCCTGTACGTAATTAGTCCTCGACGTCCTCGCTATGGCGTCGCGACCGTATGGCATCCAGGTAACCTTTGAAAATTATTTGAAATTACTTAAATAATAAACTATATAAAACTTATATTAAACCAAAATATAATTTTTATATTTAAAAAATATTTACTAACCATGTCCGCGGTCATCTCATCCAGCGCAAGGCCTATGGAGCTCAGGCGCTGCTATGTACCACGGTGGCTGTCGATAACCCACCTCGCTGCACACGTCTGTGTACCATGCAATGGGAGGGGCATCGGATGGGGTCTAAAATCTGGGAAGTGCTCGTAAATCCATGAATATAACAGAGTCATGCATCCATCGAAACTCTGTGTCCCGTGGTGACTCGCACACCCTAGATGGTGGTACAGGAATGCAAGTGTCGCTATGCCCCATGCCTCCTGTCCAACCTGATCCATCTCTTCCTCACCTGTACTACAGGGGCTGGCAAAACTTATTGGAACTCTTGTCTGTAAACAGACAAGTCCCAATAAGACTCCATACAATAGCGGCCACATCTGAATAGTCCCTGGCACGCTGCATACACCTCTCGATCACCCTCTGCGTCGAAAAGCCACCATTCTTGTACAAATCACCGTCTAGTCGCTCCTCTGGAGGAATCTCAAGCAAACCCCTAGACCATGATAGTATGGTGAAAGACGGTGTAACCTCAGTGATCAATCGACCATCTACTGGAATCCTCAAAATCTCCCACACATCGTGTAGGAGGATGGTCATCTCTCCAAATGGGAGGTGGAACGAATTCGTATCCGGCTGCCACCACTCCAAAAACGCATTGATGAGAGGCTCATCAATGCTCCGATGCATAATGCGGGGAAGGTGTCCAAGTCCCATCCCGCTCAAAATCTGTGCACCCTCTACCGTCATGGATGCAATCCACCTCTTGAACATATCATACATACTACCCCTATTGTGGTATCTAATGTGGTATCTGATAGGCACCCCCGCCTGCCAATACCTAGATCCCACATGCCCTAAAAAACTAGGGATCAAACTATCATCTATAGGCCCCCCCTCAACGGGCCTGTAACTAACCAACTCCGATTCTGGTTCACGCGCTTCTTAGGGTGAACTAAATTGACAAAATATAAAACTCATATAAATAAATATATAAATTAACTAAACAACTTAAAATAAACAAGTAAATAACAAATTAATTCAATGTAGTTGTCCTGGATGTGGTGATAAGTGTTTGTGGACGTGTTGATTGTTGACTCTGTGCTTGGTGCTAGATGTTTTTGAATTGTGTTCAAGTTGTTTTTTTTGGACGTGGTGCTAGTTAATGCAATTAATAATCTAAATCAATTAAAATAAATAACTAAAAAACAAATTAATGTAATTAACAAATAAGTAAAATAAGCAAATACATAAGCAATTAAAATAAATAATGAACTATAAAAAACACACAATTAAATCAATTAATTAAATGTAGTTGTACTGGATGTGGTGATAAGTGTTTGTGGACGTGTTGATTGTTGATTCTGTGCTTGGTGCTAAGTGTTTTTGAACTGTGTTCAAGCTGTTTTTTTTTGGATGTGGTGCTAGGTGTTTTTGGACGTGGTACTAGTTAATGCAATTAATCATCTAAATCAATTAAAATAAATAACTACAAAAACAAATTAATGTAATTAACAAATAAGTAAAATAAGCAAATACATAAGCAATTAAAATAAATAATGAACTATATAAAAAACATACAATTAAATCAATTAATTCAATGTAGTTGTCCTGGGTGTGGTGATTAGTGTTTGTGGACGTGTTGATTCTGTGCGTGGTACTAGGTGTTTTTGAACGGTGTTCAAGTTGTTTTTTTGGACGTGGTGCTAGGTGTTTTTGGACGTGGTGCTAGTTAATGCAATTAATAATCTAAATCAATTAAAATAAATAACTACAAAAACAAATTAATGTAATTAACAAATAAGTAAAATAAGCAAATACATAAGCAATTAAAATAAATAATAAACTATATAAAAAACACACAATTAAATCAAGCAATAAACTAATTTTATCAACAATTAAATTAAAATAAATAATTATTATAAATAATTATGTAAATAAATTCAAACATGTACTTGAAGCAGGATCGACCTCCTCGAACTGTCTATCGCCCGGATTCCTATACCGGACGGTCCTCTCAGCGTGTGGGTGAGAAGGGTCACCTCCGTAGGTATCCCCCTCACCCTGCTCATCGACTGGGTGTCTACTCACACTGGCCTCCTCCTGCTGCGGCTGCTGCTCCTCCTCCTGTAGCCCAATAGACTCGTCCTCACTATCATCATTGTCATCAGAATCAGTAGTATCATAATACTCATCCCTCAACTGAAATGAGGAGTCATCTCCACCAACACCTCCTCTACCACCTCCACCTCCAATGCCACCTCCACCTCCTCGTCTACCACCTCCTCGTCCACCACCTCCTCGTCCGCCACCTACACCTCCACCTCCTCGCCCTCCCTCAGAAATAATAATACTTCCTCCACCACAACCTCCACCCGTCCCTCTACCCCCTCATCTCCTAACTGGTACCTTCTGCCTTCTAGCAGAAGCTGTGGGACGTTGCCTATCTACTTGCGGCTTTAACTTAGCGCCACCCTAAATAAATAAATAAATATAAGCTATTATATTGTAAACTTAAAATGTGAAAGTAAAATTAATAAAATAAGTACAAATTGTATAAACCCCACCAAATCAGCGTTTTTAGCAAACAAAATGCAACCTATTAACGTTTTCATTACTAAGAAACACATTTAATTTACGTTTCTGTCAAGGCCAAATGCTACTACTCAACATTTGACTTGATCAGAAACGCACCAAAATTGCGTTTTTGTATATCCAAAACGTCATTGGGCGACATTTGTGGGTGAACAAAACGCCACTGATATGCGTTTTTCATAGGCCAAAAATCATATATAAACGGTCTTTGACTACAAAATCGCTACAAAACTACGTTTCTACAAACTTCAAACGCACCAAAACTGCGATATCTAACCTAATTAATGCAGAAAAATAGTGTTTCATGCAAATCAAATCGCAAAAACGAGACGATAATGCACAGAAAATCAGATAACAACAAAAATTGCCGAACGAAACTATTTTTACCTTGTTTATCATTGGACCTTTGCCCGCGCCATGTCTTTGCTATGATTCGCCATCTCCTCCGTCAATTTCTGCATTTTTTGCCGTCAAAATCGTTCGATAATCGCGTTTTGAAAATAATTTCGCCAAAGGGTTTGCAGCAATGATGCGTTTTAATCGTTTAACTGATTTTTAGATTGGGATAGTCACAAACGTGACATTTTAGCGAGCGAACCATGGAGAAAACGCACCATTTTAACGAGCGACCCATGGTTGAAACGCTGTGGTTTGACCTTTTTGTTTGCCAGGAAACGTTAAATTGGTAAGTTTTGGGTTGTTATTATCGAAGCGTTTTAACGTTTTAGTTGTATTAAAAAATAATCGGCATTATATTTTCCATGTTACAAACGTTATTATCCGCGTTTCTAAATATAGTGAAAACGCAATTTAGTTGCGTTTTTGCCCAATACTTAATAATTTCGAATATTTTTTCTTCATAAGGGCCTTTTGGTCATTTTATCATTATTTTTATTTTTTTTTATGATACAAATAGCAATTTAGTTATACAAATAGCAATCCAGTGTCAGAAACCGAAAAAACCTTCATAGAAGAGTCATGTAGTGTGTGCAAGAAATTAGAGAAAAACCCTAAACCCGTTCAGCCGATTTCAGATACTCAAGTCTCTGAAAGCGTACACCCTAGGTGGTATTATTGTCCTGAAGAAACACATTTTGAATGATAAAGCAAGAAATGTGAGCGGCTCAGTGCGGGGGAAAAGATGTTCTCTCCTGGAACTCGGAAAATCAACCCTGTCAGAAAGGACCAAAATGCGAATGAGAAGAGTAGCACAGCCGCGAAGAGGTCTTCGCTAACTGCTGCTGCGGCTGAAAATGATTCTTTAGCATCACCGAAAACGCCGCTTCAAGACGTCCATGTAATCCCCAATCGCCCTACTACGGGCACTCCTGCGCCTTGGGCCTCCCGTCTCTCTGTTCTTGCTAGGTACGGTTAAACACCCTACAAATTTCCGTGTTTGTGTCGTTATATGTTTATTTCAAATATTCAATTTAACTTTGCAGTCTGTGATCCTCAAATTTTGCAATTATTCATGTACAATAAATGTTGGACATTTCTGTTATTTATTCTTTCTTACATTTTTTCCAAAATATTTGCTTCAATGAGTTCTTTGCAGATCATCTGTTTGGTTTGTTCTTTCCTTTTCTGGTTAAACATATTGTTTAGCCTTGTCTGCGTCTCCACAGGTGAATATATTTAGAAGATGATATCTTCAGAAGATTTTTTACGGAAAAATAAAAAGAAAGATAATATGTGGGCGGTTGTTGTATGCCTTTGGGTGTTGTCATATTACATGCTGGATATGTATGAAATATGTTGTTCCTCTTTTCTTCTGGGTTTCCTTAGCAAAATATCGCAGTAGGTTTGACTCTGAATAAAGAGAACATGATCATTAAAACTTATGGATGTTCACGGAGAGGGAAAAAGGGAAAGAAGAGATGGTCGTATCATGCTTCCAAATTGGCGGTGAGCTGATGTTTTAAGTGCTACTTTTTACACTTTCCATTAGTCAATGCCAGCTAGATAATTGTTTTTAGGCTAAATGACATCATTATTTAAATCAGGAGTACACTCAAAAAAGTTATAAATTTGACCTAGTTCCAGAACCAACCCACTCTTTCAGTAGATAGCACATCTTGCCTTAGCTTCCTTCATCCATGAATGCAATCGAACTTCTTAGCTACTTCATCCCTAGAAAATTTTGTGAAAACAGTGAGGGTCAATTTGTAATTGTTGCTAGACCATCTCTTCTTATTTTTTGTTTAAAATTATTATATTTGTTTGGCCTCTTTTTATGAAATTCACACGATCATATTCAAATCTTAGAATTGTGTCCTTTTTCTGCGTGATAATATTGGTGATTTGTTGAATTATATTAACCCGTGGTATTGCAAGATGTGAAAAATGTAGGAGAACACATCAGCTTAATAGGGATTGGTTAGCATTCTTTTCTATTTTTGTTGATCATATGGGTGTTGTGACAAATTATGATTTTTGGGAACAATGGAAATGGATTATACTAAGAAAGTTTGTGTTGTATTTTGATGCTATTGATACTGAACAAATTATTGACCATCTGTTGTATTGATATTTACATGTACATGCGTTGCTTATTGGAATATCTGATTGGGATTGGTATGAAATTATATGAATTTTATCCTAAATGCTTCACTTGCGATATGCTTCAATGCACTACTAAACTCTTTTACTGTGTTTTTGAATTTTGTGATGAATTAGTTGAAAATGGAACCATCTTGTTGCAATTGTTTTCCCTGATAGTTGTAGTGTCGTTTATGCAATAATGATTATTTGAGGATTTCTATGATCTTTGATTAAATGTTCAGTAAAGCATTATGCATCTATATTTTCTGCCATTTGAGTGAAAAAGGTTACTGTCCTGAGCTTATATGTTCAAAGGCAAAATAAATTCAACTTCTATGTTGACTTCGAATGATGATGAACCTTCTGCTTTGTTAATTGGAATCTTTTTGCGTCTTTATCATTTGGTGAAATTATTTGACCCTCTGAACCTGTAACATAATTTAAAGCCTTACTTCCTTCCATTCTGTTTCTCTCTTCCCCAACACATTACACAAGGATGCAAATGGCTATATAAGACATGCACAATTTGCACATACAAAGGGAATGGGCAGGAGAGGGAGTGGGGAGTGGGGAGAGTGAATTGTAGGACATGCAAAAATTGTGACAGTCAGTTCCCCATCGTGTTGGTTGTGAAGATGAAAAGTGAAGGAAAAATTTCCCCTGAATTTTAATAGTTTATGATTGAATGTTTTCTTTGAATTGTGCAGAATTCCATCTGTAAAGAGAACTGAAAAGGCAGAAGATGTAGACCTTATTCAACCTATATTTGTTGGAGAATTCCCACAAGTTGTACGTGATGAGCAACAAGCAACCTTAATGGAAAAGCAATTTCCTGGTTAGTGCTGTTCAGTCCATACATTGTAGAGGATTTTGCTTGACCCCTTCAATGGAATATATTTCTTCTTGTAGGTGAGATGTTCATCTCGGGGGGATTGGACAAGCAAACATCTCGGGCCTGGGTGATGTGCAGAAACAGGCTATTTATCTGGAGTTACTTGTCTCGCACTTCTTTAAGAAAATGTGTTGTTCTTGATCTTCCTTGTGATATTTTAGAAAATGGAGATAGCAGCAGAAGTTTGAATTCTACTGATTGGTTAATCAGTTTTCTTGACTGGGATGGCTTGAATCAAAATACTCACAAGAGCATCATACAATGTAATTCAGTTGGCATTATTTTGTGCAATAGGAAAGCACGGACTCTTTTCTACTGGCCAGAGATCTTATCTGAAGCTGGACGTACTCCAGTTGTGAGTTATGCTTCTGCAGAGGAGTCAGAGGTAGCACTTATACCTGGTGATGGGAAACACACTTCCAATAAGCATCCAAGGCGTACCAAGCTTGGGAGTAGTTTTACAGTATCAAATTCTTTTAACTCTTTGATTGCAACTCCAGTTCCTGGTGACCACCATGTTTGTATTGCCCTAGCTTGTAGTTCCAATGGTGAGCTTTGGCGGTTTCATTGCAACCCCTCTTCTATAGCAAGGAAAAGAGTTTCCCAGGACATGTCAAGTGCAACCTATTTAGGCACAGATGGTAGCCAATTAGTTGGAAGTAAGGGGTACCCTAGGTCATTAACTTGGCATTCGTTGCATTCATTGGATAAAAGTAAAAGGCAGTTTCTTTTATTGACAGATCGTGAGATACAGTGCTTTTCAGTTAGATTTCTGCCTGGTTATACGGTATCGAAGCACTGGTCTCATGAAATAATTGGCACCGATGGTGATCTGGGAATCCAGAAGGATCTGGCAGGGCAGAAGCGCATCTGGCCTCTGGATCTACAGATTGACAATGATGGAAAAGTTCTTACAATTCTCATTGCTATCTTTTGCAAAGATCGTCTCACAAGTTCAAGCTACACTGAGTATTCACTTTTGACCATGCAATATAGATCTGGGTTTAGTATCACCACAGAATATGCGTATCCGACATGTGAGAGAGTTCTGGAAAAAAAGGCTCCTATCCAGGTAATAATACCCAAAGCAAGAGTAGAAGATGAGGACTTCTTATTTTCGATGAGGTTGAAGATTGGTGGAAAGCCGGCCGGGTCTGTAATTATACTTTCTGGCGATGGAACTGCAACAGTCTCTTACTGGAGAAATTCCACCCGTCTTTACCAATTTGATTTGCCATACGATGCTGGAAAAGTTGTCGATGCTTCAGTTTTCCCTTCTTCAGATGACGGTGAAGATGGAGCTTGGGTTGTACTGACAGAGAATGCTGGAATCTGGGCGATTCCTGAGAGGGCTATTCTACTTGGTGGAGTTGAGCCACCTGAGCGAAGCTTGTCACGCAAAGGGAGCTCCAATGAAAGGTCTTCACAAGAGGAAAGGAAGAATGTTTCTTTTGCTGGTAATGTCCCTCCAAGAAGGGCTAGTTCGGAAGCATGGGATGCTGGTGATAGGAATAGGGCACCATTAGCTGGAATTGCACGCCGAAACGCTCAAGATGAAGAATCAGAAGTGCTACTAAATCAGCTTTTCAATGATTTTCTCTTGTCTGGCCAAGCTGAAGGATCACTTGACAAACTAAAATATTCGGGAGCCTTTGAAAGAGAGGGTGAGACAAATGTTTTTGCTAGGATGAGCAAATCTATTGTTGATACCTTAGCTAAACACTGGACGACAACCAGGGGTGTCGAGATTGTGGCTCTGTCTATTGTGTCCTCTCAACTTAGGGAGAAGCAGCAGAAGCATGAGAAGTTCCTTCAGTTCCTTGCTCTATCCAAGTGTCACGATGAACTGTGTACTCGACAGAGTATGATTACTTTGCTCATCATTCTTCCAGTTTTTTGCTCTATGAGCATTCGTTTATTTCTGCATGTTTGCTAACTTGAACTTTAGAGCTTATATTAATCAAACTGGTGCTTATCGAGTCAAGCAGATAGTAGTTTAACGTACAATTGCACTTTGTATTGATGTTGAAAAGTTGAAAATGAACTTCATTATAAATATGAATGATCTCTAAAGTCCCATGGGAGGTTATGGAACTCTTTTTGTTGAACCCTAATTTGTGTATGATGATTTTCAAATTTTTATATGCAACTTACAAATGCACATTTTACTGATGGTGAAGAGTTAAAGAACTTAGTCATTAGTATCTTAAAAGATCTCCAAAGTCCTATGTGAGGTTGCTATACTCATTTCTAAATTGCAGTATTATGATTTTCAATTTCTAATCTGTAGAAGAGAATGATGTTTTTGTTTGGGGTTTTGGTTCTACTTTTAGATATTATGGAATTGTTGAAATGATAAAAAATTCATAAAATAATATAATGAAGTTTAAAAGAAACTAAGTTAACTGTCATCATATGCCCTTCACCTGAGCTGTTGCACATCCAATTATTTAGCTGTAGTAAATTACTTTGAAGGCAATCTGCTAATGGGAATAGAAATAAACTTAGAAACTACTTCGACTAGGATCAGTCTTCCAAAGGAAATTTCTTGAAATCCTTGCGAAATAGAAACTTCATTGAGCTCCTTCAACTGTTTTGCCTTAAGAGCTTTTATCTACCTCAATCATTTTGTCACAAGCTTCTTTGAAACCATTAACCGTAATGTAGATGATGCCAATAAGTTATTCTGCATTTGTTTGTAAAAGATTCAAAAATCATGATAACCTACAAGAAGTACAAATTTCATTAGGAATAAAACGCTGGGGTCACCATTGAGTCTTCTTAACAAACCCTCTTCAGCTTTTGATCGGCATTTCTTGAATTTGAGAAAGGGAGTCTGCAAATGAGGATTAAGTGGATTGACTACTTTTGTCCAGAGAGGATTGTGTTGATGTCTAAGTTTATTGTGATGCTTAGATTGCCTTCTGTATCGAAGTTTAAGATGGTGGACATAGGTTTGAGAAACTATCAAATCTGAATGCAGTAGTTAAAAGTTGAAATCCACTGCAAAAGGAAGTTGAATTTTGGCAATTTCGAGGGGTGATCTAATGTATGTTTTCTGAGAGTTGGCTACGAGCCTTTGATGCATTTCTGCTCTAAAATGGCAAATAACATGAGAAAAGGAAGCACGTCTACCTTCAAATTGTTGGTCTTATTGTCATTCATGCATAAAACTTGATCTCAAATAGTGACTTTTTAAACTGCTTTTATTAGTAAATAAGTAAACTCCTGAACAACATTTTTCATTTCTGGTTTTAATTTTTACTTCAAATTTCTGGATGGGTATTGAGGTTCTCACATTTTCTTCCTGCTAGCAGGACTTTCATTGCAAATTATCATGGAACATGGAGAAAAGCTTGCTGGAATGATTCAACTTAGGGAGCTACAGAATACAATATGTCAGAGTCATGCAAATGGAGTTGGATCTTATACCCGTTCAGAGAGTCAATTATCTGGTGCTCTTTGGGATCTTATTCAGTTAGTTGGTGAGAGAGCCCGTAGGAAAACTGTTCTCTTGATGGATAGAGAAAATGCTGAAGTATTCTACAGTAAGGTTTCTAATTTTGAGGAGTTTTTTCACTGCTTAGAGAAACAGCTAGAATGCATAATTGGGAAGGGTATGCCTGTAAAGTTGCAGTTCCGCAGATCTTGTGAACTCTCTAATGCATGTGTTAGTATCTTTCACACTGCAATGGTGTACAGAAGTGAGCATCACCTGTGGTATCCTCCTTCTGATGGCTTGACCCCATGGTATTGCCAAACTGTTGTACGTAGTGGCATGTGGAGCATTGCGTCTTTTATGCTTCAGCTTTCAAGTGAGCTGTTTCGTCTTGATGATGCTTTGTCGGATTTTTATTCACATACGGAAGCACTCACTGAAGTACTACTTGAGGCACACACTGGTGCTATAACAGCAAAATCTGAACGTAATGAAGAACAGAGAGGCCTCCTAGATGAGTACTGGAAAAGGAGAAATGAACTTCTTGATTCCCTGTATAAACAAGTAAAAGGTTTCTTCCAGGTGGGACTCCAGGTTAGTTCTTTTGTTGCGATCTTTGAAGACTGAGGCTTTGATAAGATTTGTACTGTTCTTTTTTGTTTTGCTGTACTTTTTCTTGTAATTGCTATAGTTGGTAGTTTTGTTTACAGATATCATTTTTTAACTATTAATGTTAGATCCTTCTGTCCAATGGAAGAAAAATTTGAATTGCAAAATGATTGTTTAGTCTATTTATTTTGGAAACTTGTTTTGGTGTAAAGTTGGAAAGTGCTTTCTTCTCATTACATGCATCCAATTTTGATTCAAATATGCGTATCTAGTTACTTTCTCATTTCTAAGAAGGGTTAGAGTGGATTGTTGCTAATAGAACAAAAATTTCTGCTACATGTACCTTTCGAAGTATAAAATCCTAAGATTTTACTCAGGTACTCTTGTTGATTATCATTGTGGTCCAAGATCGTTGTTTACTTGTTTAGGAGCTCACAGGATAAGTGGCACACATCATGGTTTGTCAATGCTCCTAGTTACAGTTTTTCTGGTTTATATTTGTTATTCAAAGGGTCATATGGTTGATACACTAGAACAGCCTTTTTGCTTTAGAGAGGAGAGGATGAACTTACTATCAAAAGCTCATAGTGTTGCTTGTTTAGGATTGGGCTCTGATTGGGATTTGAATAAATGGAGATCTAACCGATTTGGCTGGTATAATTTTGATTGTGTCTCTGCCTTTGCAGCTCTTGGCTAGCCCCGTTCTCTGCATCACCAGCCAGCCGACTGTACTTTGCTTACCCCAACTGAAACAGCAATTTTAAGATTGATGCATCACTACCTTTATTAATAATACAAACTACTAAACAGCCATGAAACCAAATTTTTATTTTCTATTTGCAAACATATATGCATCTGGGGTTACAATGTCTTTTAACGCATTTTTTATTCCCTACATGCTCTCTCCCCATTTATTTTGTCACTCGCATTTCTTGTATCATATTTACCTTCTTCTGCTGTGGCCCTTCCAACAATCTTACCCGCCATAAAATTTACATTTATTGCTAAGCAACAAACTGATCATGCATTTTGGAGAGTCAAGTTTTGTAATCTTATTTTCACCTCTAATTTAACAAAATGCAACAATTTGAAGTGATGTTTGCCCATCTGGTGCTTTTCCCAACCCTTCACAGACAAGCTTGATTTATATCAGGTTAACCTTATAACAATGACCATCAGTGTTGTTTCAAACTCCAATATTGAAGAGGGAAATATTATTTATACGTAAGAAATGGATTCGAAGCATTTTAAAGATAATGATTCAGTCCACTAAGTTACCAAGAGGTAGAATTGTAACAATCAATTTCTTATGTCACAGCGATTTGTATTTGATATTTAGTTCTGGTCAGCATCAACATCAAACTTTAGAAGAAAGAGATCAAAAGCGCTCCAAGAAATGGAGTGATATAAGTCAAAAGCAGAAGGGTTCCATATCTTTGTGAAGTTGGTTGCTGAGGTAGAGTTACAAAAACAGCAACAAGAACTAAACCTTTGTTCCACTGTGGGGTCAGATATGGATCATATGTTGCCATTCTGCTCTGTCCAAGCCTATTCTCAGTTAAGTTCAAGTAAATTAGGTTATTTGGTTGCAGAGGTATAGTTGAAAGTGGATAATGTTTCTGGGAAGTAGCAACGTTATCTTTCTCCCTTCAAATGGGAAGTCACATGGTGAACTTCCCTGCTTAATTCTCTGAGCCATGAAGCAGGGTGTATATCAACTGTGTTGATACTAGTTTGACAGTTAGTTTAGACTAATAGGAGGATTTTTTTTTTTCTTTTAATGAAAAAGGGTGGTGGTGTTTCGGTTACATTTTCCAACCTAATCGGAAACAACAGTAGGGCAAAAAGATTGATTGCAAATCTTTAGGGTGGTGAAGATCAAACCTTAACCAACAACAATCTATTATTGTTAAATGAGTAACAAGTATAAAAGCTTATCTCTTATTTACTCTTTTATTTCTTAACTTTTTTGTTCTCATATACTTTCTTTTTGGATTTCTTAGTTGTCATCATTACCTATTGGAATAATTTTAACTTGTGTTTTGGATCTTTGCATACTTGTACTGGATGTTACTTCATCATGTCCTTGAAGACCATATGTACCTAAGTAAAAAAATCCTGGCCTAATGGTTTGCTTCTTTTTCCTGCTAGACAGTCTATATTGATAAGCAGACTATTCTCAAAAGGAACTTATTTTTACTTTTTGCTTGTCCAGGATGCAACAAGAGGAACTGAAGAACAATATACTGAAATGCTTAGAAATCGTGCTTCCAGGTTGTTGTCTATTGCAAAAAGGCATGAGGGGTATGAAACACTTTGGAGTATATGCTGCGACCTAAATGATTCTGAGCTCCTTTCGAACCTCATGGTACAATCTCAACTTTAGTTTACTCTAAACTCATAAAGATCTTTATAATACTTGGTTCATTCTTTCTGTTAAGTATGCCCATTTACTGGTTCCAGTGGACCTTTTACCACAATTTTTGTGCTTTGCATCTACCAGTAGTTTTTATTAACTTTCATGTCATTTGTGCACCATCATGCAGCATGAGAGTGTGGGCCCGAAAGGTGGATTTAGCAACTTTGTCTTCAAGAAGCTTTATGACAGCAAAAAGTACTCGAGACTCATGAGATTTGGGGAGGACTTTCCAGATGAACTTGCTATTTTCTTGAAGTCACATCAAGATCTCAGCTGGCTTCATGAGTTGTTTCTTAATCAGTTCTTTGCTGCTTCTGAAACTCTTCATTCACTGGCTTTGTCCCAGGATTACTCGGCCGTGTCTAATGTGGAAACTGATCCTTATCACTTAAACCGGGAAACATCCTTGCCAGAAAGGAAGCGTCTTCTCAATCTTTCAAAGATAGCTGCTATGGCAGGTAATCTCCTTGTAGTTAGTTTGGTAGCATCTTTATAAACAGCACTACTGATTCTTCTTTCTCAATGCGTTTGCTCCGTAATACACTTCTATTGGCATCAATGTGACATCACGTCATAAATCAGATAGTGGCTCCTTTTCACCAGTTGCACATTCTTTGTCGATAAAAGAAAGCTCTACTCCTGCCCTCACAGCTATTCTTCCTATTCCAGTTCCCAGGCATGTGACTACCTGTGCCTTTTCTCGAATTAAAAAGCAGTGGTCCTTCTGAAATACAGAGACATTGGAAGGCACAGGAAAAGGCCCAAATAGTAAACTTAGGGTATCTTAAAGTGTCTGACAGCTAACACTGAACTGCCTGTGCCTTTTCTCGAATTAAAAAGCAGTGGTCCTTCTGAAATACATAGATATTGGAAGGCAAAGAAAAATCCCCAAATGATCAACCTCTAGGGTATCTTAAAGTGTCTGACAGTTACCATTGAACTGCATCTATTAGTTTCATCACACAACTATTACTAAGTTCTAACTTGCATGGTTCCGCAAGCCAACAAGAGTAGCATCTAGTCTTTGTTTTTTTGAGACAACGGGAGTTTTGTTGCCTTGTACTGATTCTCAAGCTTGTAAACCTTCTATTTTGTTACGAGGAATTGTACAAATCCAGTGTACTTATTCCAGATACAGTGCATACTTGAATCTTCATTCTGAAACTCCAAGATCTTCCTGCTCATAAGTTGTTCAGACAGTTCTTTTTCCCTAACTGTAGGTTGCCGTCATTCAAACTTGACATGCCAATTTCCTGACATTGGTGTAATGCCTCTGAGATGAACTTGCTGAAATGCACTGTACTCACTTTTGTATTTTTTTGATATAGAATGTTACTAGGCACTTGAAGAGCTGGAAACTGAAATGTTCATTGATCAGGAAAATGTTTGAAAAAGTAAAAGTTATGAGATCTTTAATCTCTAATATTTAGTGATTTGGGTTACTTTTGTAATGCTTACATTTTGTACAACTCTGGCAGGAAGAGATGGTGATTACTGTATGAAGGTGAAGCGCATTGAAGCAGATTTAAATATTTTGAAATTGCAGGAAGAAATTTCATTACTCTGTTGTAGCATTGGTGAAATGCAAGGGGTTGAAAATCAACTGCTTCCTCCAGTTGAGCTTATTGAATTGTGCCTTAAAAGCCAGAACAGGGTCCTTGCACTGAGAGCCTTGGATGTTTTTGCGTGGACTAGCTCCTCATTCATCAAGTCCAACTCTATTCTTTTGGAGGAGTGCTGGAGGAATGCAGTGAATCAGGATGATTGGGAAACAATCCATCAGTTGTCTATTGAAGAAGGGTGGAATGATGAGGAAACCTTGCATGCTCTTGAAGAAACAATTCTTTTCCAAGCATCTAGCAGGTGCTTTGGACCTGAAACAAAATCTTTCAATGGTGGATTTGATGTGTTGCCGCTGCGCGTAGAAAGTGTGCAGGTCCCATATTCTAAAGATCAATGTTCATCGGTGGAATCAATCCTGATGCAGCACAAAGATTTTCCTGATGCAGGCAAACTCATGCTGACTGCGATTATGTTGGGAAGCGTTAATGCCCCAGTGAATACTACTTTTTCTGGCAATTTATAATGGCAGACGGAGTACAAATATTAGTTTTTAAATTATTTTTTAAAATTTAAATGAGTTTTAGTCGCAATTGTTGGGTTTTTGTACAGTAGCAATGTCCACGGGCGTGCGTGTTAGTTAATTTCGGTGCACTTGCTTTTGGTTCATTTGCTTTGCAATTTAATTACTCGTGTTGTTTTTTTTTTTTTTTTCAATTTTCTCATTTTTTAAATTAGGTGAAGATTTATTTTGCGACTTTTTTATACCCAAATTATTCATGACAAGAAAATAGTAGTGTTATATTGCGTCTCACCTTTTTGTTATTGAACGTCTCATTTTTTCTAAAAAAATCATATTTTGTTAATTTCTTGTCCCTTTAATATTTACTTTCGCATCTTCTATTATTACTTAATTGTATTTAATTAATTTATTAAAAATTTTATAAGTATTTTTTTAATCTAATAAAAATTTATAAAAATTATTATGATTAAAAAAGTATAGATGAGTGAAATTATAAATGAATTTTTTTTGGTATTTTCAGTAAATTGATTAAGGGTAGTTATGTAATTTAATATATTATTATATTTTATATTTAAATATTATGATTGCTATTTCTTAATTTGTTAGGGATAGTTTAAGTATAAAAGGGGCGCGAAATAAAACTTCACTTAATTAATCATCTGGTAATTTATATGGTGGTCCTATAGGACTACCATGCAATTTTACTCCTACCTACTGTAGCGCGCTATCCTGAATCTCATAAATTGTTCTTATATATAGAATATATTTTAAATTAATGAAATCTATGATTCCTATTGCTTTGAAATTAAGACCAACTAACATTAATGATTCTGTATTATTAGTAACTGATTCTGACAATACTCAGACTCAAACTCCCAGATTACTTTCCAGAAATGAAATAATTATTTCGCCTGAAATAATAATTGACCAACCCATAAATTCTCAGCGTAATCCCACTAGGACTACTGCAAAGATTGAAGAAATTCAAGATAATAAGATATTAATTAGATTTGATAATATGCTTTCTAAGTCTTCTTCTTGCAGGTATCCTTTAGACAACCGACCTAGGTATTCGGTAGATCTTCCTAGTACGTCTCATGAACCTTCCAGGTATTCATATACTCATAGTGATCCTAAGCTTAAATTTACTACTCCTTTACCCGAAGTAATTCCAGATTCTAGTTCCTCTGTAGGCTCTCCTACTCATTCTCAAATGAAGTTTACTGAAATTAATATGTTAAAGAAACCTTTTTCTATAGATAAAGCTTTTCTTAATAAAAATTACTTTTCTCATGAAAATAATGAAAAAAGAACATGGTTTGAAAAATTTGATGAACAAATTATTTCTAAATTAAAAGACGAATGGGTTAATGATATCAATAAGAAACAGATTATTTTTCCTTTCTTTACGTGGTTAGAATACTATTTTCAGAAAGAAAAAATAAGTTATAAAAATTTACCTACTATTAATGTTCAGACTAATTTATACAAAAAATGGCAATTATTAGATAATACTGTTTTGTCATCTATCCATCCTCCTTTCCAGTCAATTAAAATTAATACTAAAGAAGGTGAAATTATTGCTTCTCCTTTTAAAAAGGGTAAAGATACTAAAGAAGCTGTTGATTCAGAAGATATAAAGAAAATCTATCAACAAAATAATTTTTCTAATCAAATATTACAAACTATTTCTCAACAAGTTGATTTAATTTCTGTAAAATTGGATAATAAAATTAATAATTTTCCCAATGAAATATCTAAACCATTAGGAACTCCTTCACTTCCTAGAGAATTAGAACGTGAAATCTCTTTAGTTCAACGAATTAATTTTGCTATTGAAGGTAATACTTCTTCTTCTCCTTCTTCTACAGCTTTAAGCCAAATCGAGAAACAATTTAGTAGTCTTCGAATTAATGCTATTAATAGAACTGCTCCACGGGATGACTCCTCTAGTAGTCCCCATAATTCTGAATCTGAACATGATGAAGATCATATTGAAGAATTAGAAAACCAATTTTCTGATAATCCTCCTTTAGAACTTAATCGAATATCTAGACGTCCATATAGAAAGTCATATCGTAGTAATAAATGGTCTAATAGAGATATAATGAATTACCATAGTCGACCTACTCCTCCTGATATTCAATTTGAAGAAAGAAATAGGTTTACTACTAAATCTTATGACGGTAGTGCAATATATGAATGGAATATAGACGAAAAATCTGAATATGAGATTACTAATACTTTGCATGAAATGGGTACTGCGAAACTTGCTTATAAATCTAAATATCCTCAGATGTATGAAAGACAAATTGCTTCTTGCTTTGTTTCTGGTTTTACTGGCCAGTTGAAAAACTGGTGGGATAATATGTTTACTCCTGTTCAAAGAATGGAAATTTTGTCTCATCAAACTGTTGTCCATCGTGACATAACAATTAATGATGAAGTGATTAGAACCACAGATTATGAATCTGACGGTGCAAGTTATTTAATTTATGCTCTTTCTATGCACTTTGTCGGTAATCCAAAAGAAGAATTGACAAGTCTCAAAATTTCATTGACTAATTTAAAATGTCATTTGTTTAAAGATTACTTTTGGTATAAGACTACTTTTCTTACTAATGTCTTACGTAGACCAGATTGTAATCAGTCCTTTTGGAAAGAAAAATTTATTACTGGTTTACCTCCTTTATTTTCTCAGAAATTAATTACCAGTTTAATGAAATAAATGGGTACTGAAAATTTAGATTTATCTAATATTACTGATGGACAATTATTTGCATTTCTTAAAAAAGATTCCTTATCTATCTGTCAAGACTTTAAATTGCAGAGAAGATATGGTCTTGAGAGAGAGGAATTGGGAGCCTTCTGTCAAGCATTTGGCATCGCAGGTATTCATCCACCTTCTACTCAAGAAAAAAGATATAAAAAAGTTAAGTCATATCATCCTAGTAAATATAAGAGAAAAAATAAATATAACTGGATTGCTATTTGTATCATGAATTTGCTATTTGTATCACAAAAAAAAATAAAAATAATAATAAAATGACCAAAATGCCCTTATGAACAAAAATGAGTAGAAAATACTAAGTACGGTGTAAAAACGCAGCAAAATTGCGTTTCTACCATAGCCACAAACGCAAGGAAAAAACGTTTTTTACAGGTAAAAATTAAGTAAAACGACGTTTTTGATGCTTAAAAACGTCAAAACAGTAATTTTTTAGCCACATAAAACGCAACAAAATTACGTTTTTGACACTGTAAAAACGCAAATTCTGTGCGTTTCATCCACGGAGGAAACGCCAAAAACAGGCGTTTCCGCCGCGGCTCGCTCGCCGATTTGGGGCGTTTTAGACAAAAAAAAAACATAAAACCCCCAAATCGGCAGCAGCTTCATTAGGGCAATTTTTTTCTCTAAAAAACAGTCCAAAAACGCAAAAAGGGATAGATTTTGCCGGCCAAAAACGCAAATCATGGACGGAGGAGATGGCGAACAATCACGAAGGCACGGAGCGGGCAATGGTCCACTGATAAACAGGGTAAAAATCGTTTTGAATTTGAGTTTTTTCAGCATTTTTTCAGATTTTTTTGGGGCAGATCTGCTGTTTTCGGGTCTGAAAACGCCGTCTGTCGGCGTTTTCAGACCCGAAAACGCCGATTGACGGCGTTTTGGATACCCAAAACGCCATCGGCCGGCGTTTTGGGTATCCAAACCGCCGGCTTTTTGGGTATCCAAAACGCCATCGGCCGGCGTTTTGGATATCCAAACCGCCGGCCGTCGGCGTTTTGGATATCCAAACCACCGTCCGTCGGCTTTTTGGGTATCCAAAACGCCATCGGCCGGCGTTTTGGATACCAAAAACTCCGTTGTCCGGCGTTTTGGTTATACCAAAACGCCGGCCGCTGTCGTTTTGGTGTGCTCAAAACGCCGGCGTCCGGCGTTTTGGATATTGAACACCACCCCCACCCATATTTTGATGTAAATATCGTATGTTACAATATAATTGCTTCGTTTTATTTAGTTATCTATTTATTTATGCAATTATTCGTTTATTTATTTAGGGTGGCGCTAAGTTAAAGCCACGAGGCGAAAGACAGGCTCCCACAGCTTCTGCTAGGAGGCAGAAGGTGCCAGTCATTAGGGGAGGTGGTGGTAGACGGGGAGGTGGTGGTAGACGGGGAGGCGGGATTGTTATATCCGAGGGAGGACAGGGAGGTCGTGACTCCTCATTTCAGTTGAGGGATGAGTATTACGATACTACTGATTCCGATGACACTGATTCGAGCGAGGAGGAGCAGTTTGGCCATGAGGAGGAGTTTGGGCATCCCCATGAGCAGTCACGGCAGGGGGACGCTAGTGGGAGTGGACGGCCACTATGGGACCAGGGTGAGGGGGATACCTACGGAGGTGACCCTTCTCACCCACATGCTGAGAGGACGATCCGGTATAGGAATCCGGACCACGGACAGTTCGAGGAGGTGGATCCTGCCGCAGGTACGCGTTTTAATTTAATTGTATTATTTTTAATAAATAATTTATTTATTTTAATTGTTCATAAGACGAGAATTTGGTATTGCTTGACTTATATTAAAGTTGTGCACTTTTTATGTAGTTCAGTAATTATTCTAATTCCTATACGTATTTTCTTTACTTATGTATGTTTTTCTTTATTTTTTTTTAATTATGTGTACTTATTTTTAATTAGCTTTATTTAATTACGTGTATTGTTTAATTTTTACAATTAATTTACTTATATATTTTTATATGTATATGTTGTCGATATAGTTCCCCCTAGGAAGCGCGCGGGAGGATCGTAGTTGGATAGTTACAGGGCCCATTGAGGGGGGCCCTATAGATGATAGCCTTATCCCTAGCTTTTTAGGGCATGTGGTATCTAGATATTGGCAGGAGGGGGTGCCTACTAGATACCACATTAGAGTCCACAATAGAGGTAGCATGTACGACCTTTTTGAGAGGTGGATCGGCTCGATGACGGTCGAGGGTGCGCAGATATTGAGCGGGACAGGCCTTGGACACCTGCCCCGCATTATGCACCGTAGCATTGATGAGCCTCTCATCAATGCATTTTTGGAGAGGTGGCAGCCGGATACGAATTCGTTCCACCTCCCATTCGGAGAGATGACCATCCTCCTACACGATGTGTGGGAGATTTTGAGGATTCCGGTCGATGGTCGACTCATCACCGAGGTGACACCGTCGTCTACCGTACTGTCATGGTCGAGAGGATTGCTAGAGATTCCTCCTGAGGAGCGGATAGACGGGGAGCTGTATAGGAATGACGGATTTTCTACGCAGCGGGTGATCGAGCGGTGTTTGCAGCGGGCCAGGGATGATTCGGACGTTGCTGTTTTAGTATGGAGCCTTATTGGGACTTGTCTGTTTACAGACAAAAGTTCCAATAAGTTTATGCCAGCCCCTGTTGTACAGGTTAGGAATGGGCTGGATCAGATTGGCCAGGAGGCATGGGGTACCGCGACACTCGCGTACTTGTATTACCATCTAGGGTGCGCGAGTCGTCACGGGACGCAGGCAGTCGCTGGATGCATGACTCTATTACAGTCATGGATCTACGAGCACTTTCCGGATTTCAGACCCCACCCTCTGCCCCTTCCATTGCACGCCGCTCAGCCACGTGCAGCGAGGTGGGCCATTGACCACCATCGGGCCACAGAGCAGCGATTGGCATCCATACGACTTGCGCTGGACGAGATGACAGCCGACATGGTTAGTAAATAGTTATAAATGTCTTCAAATATATTTTGATTTAATATATTTTATATATTTTATTATTCACAATCATTAACTACTTTTCAAAGGTTACTTGGATGCCTTACGGACGGGACACCGTTTCGCGGACGCCGAGGACCCTGTACCGTGGACTTATTGCGTACAGGGACTACATCGAGCCGTACATGCCAGACCGATGCGTCCGCCAGCTTGGGTATGTACAGTGGATTCCCTCGCGCTTCATCCGTCCGGGCCGGGACACCTACAGCGGATACTCAGGGAGATCATACGTGGTACGACACGCCGTTGAGTATGCAGAGTCTGCGTGGGAGGAGTTCGGCACGTCTTCCATGGGTATTTCCCTAGCTGGCCGACAGCGGACAGGTGGCGCTGTTCCTCGGAGTGCTGCGGTCGACGGCTATTTATGTTGGTTTCGTCCCAGATCACGTCCGCGCGTACTTCCCCCGGATCCCCAGGCTGCTATAGAGCCTCCTCGACCACGGCGCGCCGCCTCAGAGTTTGTAAGTATTCATATCAATTAATGTAATATATTTTATATGTTAAATTATGTTCAGAGGAATCTAATATATTGTTTATATGTTTGCAGTGGATGGGTCAGTATGGTCAGCTACATCATGCATTATTAGATGTAGTGCGGGAGAGCGTTCCTGATTTGTACGATCAGTTCGCACCTCGTACTGCAGATCTAGAGGATGAGTTCGACCGTTCCATATGATCTTTGGATTGTACTATTTTTGTATACATTATCCGAATATTGTATTATTATTTCGCTGATTATAGTTTATTGTATTCTTCATATATATGTTGTATTTTTATACGTATATTTCTCCAAAACCCAAAATAAATAGTGGTAAGCACAAGATAATAATAATAAAACATATGTCACATGGCAATAAACGTCCTATCCATCACGTAGTGCATTCCAAGCATTAAATCTAGCTTCTAAATTTTGTGGCCACTCCCCTACACTTTCAGCATGACGCTGATGGTGCCAAACGAAGCTCAGCGGCGGGATAGGGCAGTCATCGACCACATCTACGCGTACATAATGATTCCCATTCACAAGGGCAAGTGCTATAACCCTTTCCGGTTGGGTGTCGCCAGTAGAGCAATACAAAGGTAGTACAGAATAATTTCCATCTGAACGAGTACGGTCAAACTGTATTACCAGTGCATTTGCATAAGTGGCGAGAGGGAACAAATCCGTAGGTGTAGCCATCCAATGCTGCTCACCACAATCAGTGCCTTCGAAATTTATTCGCCTAAGTACCATGGCCACAAAATCACCATCGGCCGGACGCAACTCCAATGCTTCGAATACACCCCTATACCTGTCCGGGTGGCTCGTAATCTCTCCACTCAATGACCTGCGAGCTAACCTCCAATATTTCTCGTGGCCAAAAAGGTACGTAGAAATTACTCGGAAACCACATTGGCCATCCCCATCTACATCTGACCACCCTGTACAATAAGGCTGAAAAAATGCTGGCACACACTGAATGTCTCCACCAGACCCTGTTAAGTAATTATGTTACATTAAATAAACAAACATTCATCATTTATTTACTTAATTGACTAAATTAAAGGGCTTATTTACATGTCCTTAATGGAGACTCACCATCAAAACCTGTATGAATGCAGTGTGATCTACCTGTTGATCGACCAGATGACCCTGAACGGCACCTGCCACGCCGGCCACGTGTCGCTCTTTCTCGTGAGCTCCACTCGCGCATAACAGAATGATGTAATCTATTTGGTGGTCGCCCCCTTTGGGGTCCCGACAAACCTGGCTCTCCAACACTGGCCATGTCAGGGTACATCTGCTCTACGTACGCCCTATTCAACAGCCGGGCCAAAAAAGACGGACTGGTAGATACGGTGGGGACTACTTCCTCGTTGAAATACCTTAACAAACAAATATATCAACTCCAAATATTTCTTAAAAAAAAAATTTGTCAATTCAATTGCATAATATTAAAGTTCATAATTGAAAACTGCACCTGATGTCCTCATCAATGTAATTCGCATCACCATGTGATGGCACAATGGTCAGCCTCTTCCAAAACTCATGCACGTGTGGAAGTAAGGGATATTCAGGCAATGACTGTGCCTTGAATATGTCGCACGCACAGGGAATCCCACGTGTCACCTTGGGCACACATCCACATCGCTCAAGTACAAGGCCTCCCAACTTATCCTTCCGCCGAACTTCTTTCCTAACCAACTTCAAACAATGGTGTGACACGTACTTGTTCAAATAACAGTATGGATATCCCTGCATACTTGTTTGAGTCGTGGAGATGGAAGCCTCAAGAGAGCCTCTATAATAATGTCAATTAAAAATAAAATTAATTGAAACATCCAAATAAATAGAAGCATACCAAAAATGAAATTATAAGACATTAAATAACATCTGTTATAAACAATTAAATAAGTAAACTAACCCGATGTGAGGGTACAAGTGGCTGAGGTGAGAGTCAATCTTTGTGAACAAAGTGTCAAGGGAATTGGTGGAAGAATTAAGCCAATCTTTCATAGCAGCATGCGAAGCCTCTACTCTGTTAGTGGAAGTATTACCAAAGTGGAGAAATTGATTGGTCCAGGCTCGAACAAATTTCTCCTTGTGAATGAGCCATGTAGTCTCTAGATATTCAACAGCCAACGGCTCAAGGAGAGTGTACTTAACCTTGAAATTCTGCAATAAACGATTAAATTCCTCTACTGTCGGAGCCTTAATGATTTTCTTCCACCAGTTGTCATGAATATCACATGCTAAATTTTTGTTCCTCCTCCCAACATTTTTTTCCAACCACGCGTTCACATCACGCCCAATATGCCACAAACATAACAAGTGATGTGAAGCGGGAAAATGATCCTTAATCGGCTGTAACAAGCCCAACTCCCTATCTGTCACAATCACACTAGGTGACAAACTTGCCGGCAGAAAAATCTCAAGTTCCTCATAACCCAGTCATATGTATCCTGTTTCTCATTCCTGACAATAGCAAATGCAATATTGAAATTCTTATTTGTAGGAGTCATACCTACCATCTCGACGACAGGCATTTGGTACTTGTTCGTCTTGTAGGTAGAATCAATCCCAACCACCCAATAGCATCTGTTGAACATCTGAATTGATGTTGGATGTGCAAAGAAGACATGTGTGATCTCATCAGTGTTCGCATCCTTCAGAATCTTCAGATAGTACTGCTTCTCCTCAGCCAAATGAATAAATTGCTGCCCAATATTCCTACCTTCCAAACCGGCGGTCTTCATCTCTCCTTTCAAATTGTACACAGATTTGATTGGTACCTGGGAATCGGGAAACTGTTTATTAACAGCTTCCCAAACACACTTTGGCTTAACATTCGAACGCAGCATAAATTCAGCAACAGCCTTTGAATCCTTTGTAAAATGGCTCAACTGTCTGTGACCATATGGATGCATTATACCTGTAAATCACATGTAATTATAATAACAATTAATACATACGACACATCAATCAACTTAATTAATATTATGCGCAAATAATGAAATACCAGTGTGATTGTGAGTTGACGCTGCTCCTGGGTTTGTATAAACCTTGTGCCGTCCCAAATCAATCCGCTTACAAGTCAACCTAAAGGGGCAATTAGTGCCGCTCCTTCGTGTATTCTTCCGTCTAGTTGGGAGAGGGGCTTTGGCAGGATCTCTTCATCGCTTGCACGAGAAGTAGTACGTCGCAAATCCTTGGTTACCTCCCCTCTTTGTAATTACAAACTTCAGCCTCTTAGCTATTTTCTGGCAATATTTCAAAGCCTTGCCAATTGTTCGAAACTCTCTGTCAATCTTGAAATATCCACTCAAATCTGCGCCAGGTTCAAGTTCCACCGGCTCCCCATGAGTATTATCCGCCTCATTGTCATCTACATCCTCATCTTCATCGTCATCCTCCTCTTCATTCTCCGCCTCCTCATCATCATCATACAACTCATCCTCATCGTAATCATCATTGTCAGCCTGTAGGTGAATACACAGATTAATTAAAATTACAGCACAGTTATGGTTCTTGCAATCAAAAAACGCAACAGTTTGAAGTTTCATCCAACATGAAACGCACCATTTTTGCGTTTTTTCAGATAAAAACGCTACAAATGTGCGTTTTTATCTGCAAAAACGCAAAAATGGTGCGTTTCATGCAGTAAAAAACGCACCCAGATGTGGTTTTCAGCAACCTCAACAGCAAAACTTTTAATATAATGCATGTCAAAAACGCAGCTCTTTTTATATAATTCATGTCAAAAACGCAACACTTTTTATATAATGCATGTCAAAAACGCAACACTTTTTATATAATGCATGTCGGAAACACTAAAAAGCGACTTTTTCTACACTCAGAAACGCTAAAAAGGGACGTTTGACCGCTTCCTAAACGTCATTTTAGCGTGTTTCGACATACAATATTTTTAAAAAAACTTATATAACTTTAAGGTACGGAAACTTACCATATCGTGATGATTCGCTTTCTAAATATTCTTTCGCCGTCAACTGAATGATCCAACAATGTTTTTAAGTTAAGAATTTATCTGGATTTGATTTTAGGATAGTTGTTGTGTATGAGTTTTTCATCCAATTCACATGAATGTATGTAAACGTTTTTTAAATTCTGTACATGTCAAAAACGCAACATTTTAACGAGCGAACCATGGTGGAAACTTCACATTTTGACGTTTATTGGTGTAAAAAACGCAATATTTTAACGAGCGAACCATGGTAGAAACATCACATTTTTGCGTTTTTTACATGCAAAAACGCACGCATTTGGCGATTTTGACATACAAAAACGCACTAACTTGGCGTTTTTTACATATAAAAACGCAGTTTAGGGTAAATTTTGTATGTCCAAAACATTTTTGCATTGCGTTTTTTTGAGATTAAAACGCAATTTTCGCCCCTTTTTTTGACATAAAATCTGTCAATTTATTAATTTTTTTGTTCATAAGGGCATTTTGGTCATTTTATTATTATTTTTATTTTTTTTTGTGATACAAATAGCAAATTCATGATACAAATAGCAAGTCCCTAAATATAATCCTGATTGGAATAATAAAAATGACTTTTATAAGAAAAAGAAATTTAAGAAAGGTAAAAAACCTGTTAAATGTTATAAATGTGGTAAGCTAGGACATATAGCGCCTAATTGTAAATTAGAGAAGAAGATTAATGTTTTATTTTCTGAAGAATCTGAATTAAAAAATAAATTAATGTCTATTTTAATTAATTCTGAAAAAGAAGAAGAAGATAATTATTATTCCTCTGATTCATCTAGTTTTGAAGAAAATGAAGAATTTTGCGAATGTAAAAAGACAATTAATATGATGAATAATTCTAGCAAAAATAATTTAAATAAAGAGTTATTATTTGATATCATAAAAGAAATAAAAGATGATACTGTTCGAAAAGATTACTTAGAAAAATTAAAAAATTTAGTTCTACAAGAGAATACTCATATTTTTGATATAAAAGAACCATTTAGCTTAAATAGTTTAATAGATAAATATAAATATGAAGATAATTTTGGATCTCGTAAAAGTGGCAATATAAAAGAAGAGATAAAATTACTTAAAGATGAAATTAGAAAAATTAATAACCAATTAAATGAATTAAAACTTAAAGACTTAGAATTAGAAGCTAAAATATTATTAAAGGATCAGTCTAATATAGCGTCTACATCTGGCATAATAAACGAAGAGGAAATTCACATAGCTGATAATATTCCTGATGATAAAAGTTTCTTAAATTTAATTAATAAATTAAAAATAGAGAAATGGTATGTCCTTGTTACAATTGGAGTAGAAGACTGGACGACTACTTGTGTGGCTATGCTTGATAGTGGTGCCGATCAATCCTGTATCAACAGAGGTATAATTCCTGATAAGTATTTGTCTAAAACAAAAGAAAAGTTATATGCTGCTAATGGACTTGAAATTGATATCTATGCTGAATTGAATAATGGTTATATTTGCAATAATGGTTATTGTTTTAAACATTCTTTTTTAATACTTGAAAACTTTACTACTGATGTTGTTTTAGAAAATCCTTTTTTATATCAAATAACACCTTTTACTAAGCATACTGATCATATTTTTGTCAATCTTTTAGGTAATGAACTTGTTTTCCCATTTATTAATCCAATTCAGAAAAAAGAGTTAGCATTACTTCAGACTAATTCTATCTATAAACAAATTTGTATGATTAATAAGAAAAAGAAAAGTATAATGTTTTTGAAAACAGAATTAGAATTTACTAAAGTAGAAGAAAAATTATTAAAAGAAGATGTTAAGATAAAGATTGATAATTTAGAAAAGAAATTCCAAATATTAGTATGTTCAGAACATCCTAATGCTTTTTGGAATAGGAAAAAACATGTTGTATCATTACCGTATATTAAAGAGTTTAATGAAAAAGATATTCCTACTAAGGCTAGGCCAATACAGATGAATGAAGAATTACTTAATTTTTGTAAACAAGAAATTCAGAGTTTAATTGATAAAAAATTAATTCGTAAATCACAGTCTCCTTGGAGTTGTGCTGCTTTTTATGTGAATAATCAGGCTGAAAAGGAACGAGGAGTTCCTAGATTAGTGATTAATTATAAACCCTTAAATAAGGTTTTACAATGGATTAGATATCCAATCCCTAATAAAAAAGATTTATTAAAAAGACTTCATAGTGCAAAATTATTTTCTAAATTTGATTTGAAATCTGGCTACTGGCAAATACAGATTAATGAAAATGATAGATATAAAACTGCGTTTACTGTACCTTTTGGGCATTATGAATGGAATGTAATGCCATTCGGATTAAAAAATGCTCCATCTAAATTCCAAAGGATAATGAATGATATTTTTAATGATTACTCTAATTTTGTGATTGTTTATATTGATGATATTCTAGTATTTTTGAATAATATTCATCAGCACTTTAAACATCTTAATCTTATTTTACATATTATTCAGACTAATGGATTAGTAATTTCTGCTAAAAAGATGAAATTATTTCAGACAAAAATTCGATTTTTAGGACATGATATTCATCAAGGTAAAATTAAACCAATTCAAAGGACTATTGAGTTTACTACTAAATTCCCTGATGAAATTAAAGATAAAAATCAATTGCAGAGATTTTTAGGCTGTTTG
Source organism: Knoxia roxburghii (assembly GCA_030378225.1). Lineage (NCBI taxonomy): Eukaryota > Viridiplantae > Streptophyta > Magnoliopsida > Gentianales > Rubiaceae > Knoxia > Knoxia roxburghii. The sequence continues at coordinate 31,880,150 of CM059415.1, read as the reverse complement.
AATTATATTGCTGATTTCTTTCCTAATTTGAGAACTATGTGTGGTCCTTTATATGAAAGACTACAGAAAAATCCTCCAGCTCGGACAGAGGTTCATACTAATTTAATTAAACAAATTAAAGAAAAAATAAAGACTCTTCCATGTTTAGGCATACCTCATCCAGATGCATTCATGATCATTGAAACAGATGCATCTGACATAGGTTATGGAGGCATACTTAAACAGAAATTGCATTCATTTGCATCAGAAGAATTAGTTAGATATCATTCGGGCATTTGGGCGGGTCCACAGAAAAATTACTCTACTGTTAAAAAAGAAATTTTATCAATTGTTTTATGCATTTCAAAGTTTCAAGATGATTTGTATAATAAAAAGTTTTTATTACGTGTTGACTGTAAGTCAGCAAAAGAAATTTTACAAAAAGAAGTTAAAAATTTAGTTTCCAAATAGATTTTTGCTAGATGGCAAGCAATACTTTCTATTTTTGATTTTGATATTGAATTTATTAAAGGCAATGATAATTCTCTACCTGACTTCCTTACTCGTGAATTCGTTACAGGTCGCACTAATGTCTAAAGATCCAGGAAAATCTCCCGGTCCTAAAACCCCACTTGATTACATCATGTCTACTTCCAAAATGACTCCTCCTAAACCTATCCAACCCACAGTACCGTCTAATGATTTTCCTCCCTTAACTTATACTAATGCAGTTCTGTCTCCTTCAGCTAAATTACAGTCTACTCCCGTTAATACTCATGCTTCCTCTTCTTCGTCTAATGCAGCCCCTTATATTCCCAAAACCGAATATGAGTATATCATGCTTACTCATTACAAAAATCCTCCAGAGAATAATGAAGTCAAAAATTTTGTTTCCCGTCTTTTTCTTCAGAATAATCAATGGGTTGCTGATGATATATCAAAAACCCAACAATACTATGAATTAATTTTGGTCGATACTAAATCAGTTGAAATTACACATTATAATGATAAAAAAGATCCTTCGAGGGTAGCCTACTCCAAATTCATTATTCAAAAAATTTTGAGTCCTCGAGAGTTCCTTTCTGTTCATGCTAGAAATTCATTCTCTATTCCCTTCATTCCCGATGGTTTTAATTACGCAGATTACATTTTAGCTTTTTATCGGTGTTTATATTACCGATCGTTTAATCACTCATGGTTTATCAGTTTTTCCCCTAATTTTAATAAAAATGTTCCAATGTGGGTGTATGATTGGTGGAAATTACTCGGAGCTATTCCTGAAATCCTTACACCCAATGCATTAATGGGTCTTCAAACCTATAAGAAAAAATGTAGGTTAGAGGACTTCCAGGCTAATTTCCTATTCCATGCAGAATTCCGTGTTCCCTATATCCTTGCCTGGAGTTATCAAATCAAACAGATAAAGCAAGGATCAGGATCACCATGTGCTTTAATCAGACAAATAAATGTTAAATGGTGGGTACAATTTAATGACCAGCAGTGTAATTCCCAAACAGTTTCTAAATATTTAGAGACTGGAGAAAAATTAAAGGTGGCAATTTCTCAAGTTTCACGGCAGATTCCTCTTCAAGACCCGATTAATCCAAAGACTCCTGAAAAAAGTACAATTCCGATACCAAAGAAAATAATACCACAGACTGTTCAGACTCCTTCTTCCTCCACTCAGACTCCTGATATTATTAAAGATAAAAGTCTGCAAGAATTTATGCAGAACTGTTTAAAAAATTACATGGAATTATCCAAGACTAATGAAGCACTTGCTCAAGAGGCTGAAGCACGACAAAAAGCTAGCCAGGATAAACATGTTCAAGAGGCTGAAGCCAGAAAAGTAATTCTGGGCAAACAAGATTCGGATAATGATTTTGATGATCCATTTGGCGGGCCCTTCTCAAAAGACCCGTATGACGTTTAGAATAGGAATTATGATTGTAATAGATAGGTAATAATTGTAAATGATGCAAGTGCTTGCGTCAGTCCATTAATAATTGTTAGGTGACGTAAGTGCATAGGTCATTGCACTAACCTTTAATTTTCATTTCATTTCACATGTCATTCCGGACTTCATTTCTGGATTTCATCTTTGTCTAATGTCTCTTTGTAATGCCTACGCGCGCGCTACAGTAACGCGCTACAGTACCTTCCTTTCTTTTGTTATTTTTTGCTATTATTTTATTTTATTTTTTTGTCTTCCTCCTTGAGACTTTTTTCCGTCCATTTTTTTTCTAAACAATTCAGTATTTTTTTTTAATGTTTTTGAATTTTATAAAAAACATATTTTTAAATTATCATTTTATTTGTTTTATAATTAAACAATTTTAGATATTATGATACATATTATGGACGTTTTTGTTGTACTGTTGATCTGATGTCAAGTATTCGCTGATCTGATGTCTATATAATCCTGATCTGATGTCTATACATGCATGGATATAGACGTTTCTTGACGTGGTGCTAGTTATTTTTGACGTGGTTCTTGTGTTTCGAGACGTGGTGTGCCGTTTTCGTGAAAAAAATAGCTTAAATTCACATGCACGGATGTAGACGTTTATGAACGTGGTTCTAGTTGTTTTTGACGTGGTACTGGTGTTATGAGACGTGATGAGCTCTCTTTGTGATAAAATAGCTTGAATTCACATGCATGGATGTAGATGTTTCTGGACGTGGTGCTAGTTGTTTTTGACGTGTTTCTTGTGTTCTGAGACGTGGTGGGCTGTCTTTGTGAAAAAATGTTTTAGTTCAAGTGTATGATTTCTTTTATATTCTCGATCTGATATCTGTAGTCTGTTGATCTGATGTCAAGTATTCGCTAATCTGATGTCTATATAATCCTGATCTGATCTCCCTTGTTAAGTATGTTTTAGTTGTAGTGTATGATTTCTTTTATATTCTTGATCTGATATCTATAGTCTGTTGATCTGATGTCAAGTATTCGCTGATCTGATGCCTATATAATCCTGATATGATGTCTATACATGCATGGATATAGACGTTTCTTGATGTGGTGCTAGTTATTTTTGACGTGGTTCTTGTGTTCCGAGACGTGGTGTGCCGTTTTCGTGAAAAAAATAGGTTAAATTCACATGCATGGATGTAGACATTTCTGAACGTGGTGCTAGTTGTTTTTGACGTGGTGCTGGTGTTATGAGACGTGATGAGCTCTCTTTGTGACAAAATAGCTTGAATTCACATGCATGGATGTAGATGTTTCTGGACGTGGTGCTAGTTGTTTTTGACGTGTTTCTTGTGTTCTGAGACGTTGTGGGCTGTCTTTGTGAAAAAATGTTTTAGTTCTAGTGTATGATTTCTTTTATATTCTTGATCTGATATCTGTAGTCTGTTGATCTGATGTCAAGTATTCGCTGATCTGATGTCAATATAATCCTGATCTGATCTCCTTTGTTAAGTATGTTTTAGTTATAGTGTATGATTTCTTTTATATTCTTGATCTGATATCTATAGTCTGTTGATCTGATGTCAAGTATTCGTTGATCTGATGTCTATATAATCCTGATCTGATGTCTATACATGCATGGATATAGACGTTTCGTGACGTGGTGCTAGTTATTTTTGACGTGGTTCTTGTGTTCCGAGACGTGGTGTGCCATTTTCGTAAAAAAATAGCTTAAATTCACATGCATGGATGTAGACGTTTCTGAACGTGGTGCGAGTTGTTTTTGACGTGGTGTTGGTGTTATGAGACGTGATGAGCTCTCTTTGTGATAAAATAGCTTGAATTCACATGCATGGATGTAGATGTTTCTGGACGTGGTGCTAGTTGTTTTTGACGTGTTTCTTGTGTTCTGAGACGTGGTGGGCTGTCTTTGTGAAAAAATGTTTTAGTTCTAGTGTATGATTTCTTTTATATTCTCGATCTGATATCTGTAGTCTGTTGATCTGATGTCAAGTATTCGCTGATCTGATGTCTATATAATCATGATCTGATCTCCCTTGTTAAGTATGTTTTAGTTGTAGTGTATGATTTCTTTTATATTCTTGATCTGATATCTATAGTCTGTTGATCTGATGTCAAGTATTCGCTGATCTGATGTCTATATAATCCTGATATGATGTCTATACATGCATGGATATAGACGTTTCTTGATGTGGTGCTAGTTATTTTTGACGTGGTTCTTGTGTTCCGAGACGTGGTGTGCCGTTTTCGTGAAAAAAATAGGTTAAATTCACATGCATGGATGTAGACATTTCTGAACGTGGTGCTAGTTGTTTTTGACGTGGTGCTGGTGTTATGAGACGTGATGAGCTCTCTTTGTGATAAAATAGCTTGAATTCACATGCATGGATGTAGATGTTTCTGGACGTGGTGCTAGTTGTTTTTGACGTGTTTCTTGTGTTCTGAGACGTTGTGGGCTGTCTTTGTGAAAAATGTTTTAGTTCTAGTGTATGATTTCTTTTATATTCTTGATCTGATATCTGTAGTCTGTTGATCTGATGTCAAGTATTCGCTGATCTGATGTCAATATAATCCTGATCTGATCTCCTTTGTTAAGTATGTTTTAGTTCTAGTGTATGATTTCTTTTATATTCTTGATCTGATATCTATAGTCTGTTGATCTGATGTCAAGTATTCGTTGATCTGATGTCTATATAATCCTGATCTAATGTCTATACATGCATGGATATAGACGTTTCTTGACGTGGTGCTAGTTATTTTTGACGTGGTTCTTGTGTTCCGAGACGTGGTGTGCCGTTTTCGTAAAAAAATAGCTTAAATTCACATGCATGGATGTAGACGTTTCTGAACGTGGTGTGAGTTGTTTTTGACGTGGTGTTGGTGTTATGAGACGTGCTCTTTGTGATAAAATAGCTTGAATTCACATGCATGGATGTAGATGTTTCTGGACGTGGTGCTAGTTGTTTTTGACGTGTTTGTTGTGTTCTGAGACGTGGTGGGCTGTCTTTGTGAAAAAATGTTTTAGTTCTAGTGTATGATTTCTTTTATATTCTCGATCTGATATCTGTAGTCTGTTGATCTGATGTCAAGTATTCGCTGATCTGATGTCTATATAATCCTGATCTGATCTCCCTTGTTAAGTATTTTTTTTTAAAAAAGTATTTTTTTTTAAAAAAATATTTTTTTAAAAAGGCTGTGCGTCAAAAAAAAAAAAAAAAATGTAGCGCGCAACTATAGCGCGTTACTGTAGCGCTACAGTAGGTAGGAGTAAAATTCATCCTACTCCTATAGCCCCACCGTAAACGGACTCTAATCATCTCATTCTTTTTCCCCTTTTTTTACTTTTTATTTTATTTTATTTATGTTTTTGAGAATTTTGTTTAGTTTTTATATTGAAAATAAATTTATTAATTTTATTTTAAAATAAAAATTTAATTTTTTTATAAATTAAAAAATTTTTAATTAAAAATTAAAAATTATTTAATTAAGTTAAGATATGAGATTATATCAAAATTTTAATTTGATAGTTTTTTTTTGGAAGTTTTGTATATATATAAGAGTGAATTATAAATACTTTAATAAAATTCAGGTTTTGGTCACTAACTTTTAAAAACTCAAAAAATATTAATAACTTTGTTATTTTAATTTCACTTTTGGTCATTCAATCATTTGCGGCCGTTAAGTCTATTAACGGACCAATTTTTTAAGGATATTTTTGTCTTTTTAGCCATGCCCTTTTCTCTAATTTCTTTTTTCTTTTATCTATTTCTTATTTATTTTTTAAAATATATTATATTTATCCCATCTCTCCGTCCCTCCTCTCTCATCTCTCTAAAATTACTGCCAACCTGTCGCCACTCACTGCACCAACACATGCACATCCTCTTCTTCTCTTTTTTTTTTTTTTTTTTTTTCCGATCATTCGCCATCACCAAACACCACCTCCACTCGTCCTCCATTTTCTTTGCTCGATGCAAACACCACCTCCCAATAAAAAATCCCATCAATGCTTCTTCGATCACCACCACTGTTCAACCACAACCACACCATCACCACCACCACCATATGTTCACTACCACTACCACTCGTTTCCAAGCCATCAACACCACCGGTGCAAATTTTTTCAATCCATCAACACAATTGGTCCAAATCCAATTTCTAAAAACTTACCAGAAAACCTCTCGTACATCTAATCAAAGGAATAGAAAATTAAATCAACCAATACAATCTCCTAAAAATTTGAAAACTAGAATGGGCTAAAACTAGAACAAGCCAATGAACAATAGTTACTCTTTTGGTGGGAACTTTTTTTGCTCTATCTTCAACCTCACTAAGTCAATCATCGTCTTTCACTTCTGAAGTGTTTTTGTCATTGTAAAAGTTTTAGGCGAACACTCAAAATAAAATTTATATAAAATAAAATAAAAATACTAAACCTATAGTACTTAAGATTTCGTTCCCATACGATAGTTGTCTTGATTGAAGGTTGTGTTTGGGCACAATTCCTCACTACAAATTTAGTAGTTTCTACACCTAAAAACTAATAACACAAAGGGTAGATAGGTAATTTCAAGTGTATCATGAAAATAACAAAACGAAATTAAAACAAAAGATACAATAAAGATAAAAGCGGGATTATACCACCTCAAGAGCCACTTGTTGGAGTTAAATACATAAGCTATGCTTGTATTGTACTTTTTCCCAGTAATATATCGATTTATGTTTTGGTTATATTTTGTTGTGCATGATATGTCCATTTATATTATGTAAGTAGATGATGAGGTGTCTTGTGTGACACAGTAGATCTCATCATTGGTTGAAAGACATAATATATAAATGAGGTTTGTAACCGAGACAGCTTTGGACAAATTGTCGGTTTAGGTTATTATGTGATTCGGATAATTGGTTTGTCTAAACTAATTGAATCATATAGATATGCCTGGGGCGTATTGAACTTGACCATTAGGAATGATTTGTCTTGTACTGATTTAATAAAAAAATCGTTCTTGGTATTCTATCTCTTAATCCCTAGACTCGAGCGGGCATGAGGATTAGACATAGTGTTTGATCTGCCAATGGGTGAGGTCTATTGAGGCCAATAATCTCGGTAGGTTGGGTGCGCGTGTTTAGTTGCTTGGTGTGCTGCTGCTTGTCGAAAGGAAACCATGTACCGGTGCGTCCGGGGAGATGGTGCTCCTGAGATGAGCTCGTTATGTTTATTATACTAAACCCAGCTGGTGGACTTATGTCCGGTATAGTAAAAAGGTCGAGTGGTACTAGTCTCGGAATTAAAGGAGTTGATTAATTAATTTATCAGTAAATTAATAAATTAACGAGCACTATATCTTTGATGTGGGGAGATTATGAATATAATTTAATTAAGTTGTTCCAGAAGCAATTCTGGTGTAGGATGGTAATGCCATAATTAATCCGTTAGTGGTACGATTAATTATGTATTGGGTTGCTGACAAAGGTAGATTTAATTAATTAAGTAATTATTTAATCCTTGTGTGAGTTGGTTGTGAATTATACCAGGAACTGGTTTGGGATAAGTGAATCCCTGTATCAGTTGGTTGTGAATCATACCAGGAAATGGTTTGGGATAAGTGGATCCCTGTGTCAGTTGGATGTGTATTAGTCCAGGAACAAGATTGAAGAAAACAGAAACCCAGTAGGAAGACCAATCCTAAACCAACTTGGGGTCTCTCTTGTAACTCTATATATAGACAAGGGATTAGCTATTCAAGACACACAATTGAACATACAATTCATATGTTTTCAAGACAAGAGAACTAGAGAGATAAAATTCTAGAGAGAGAAATATTTTATTCTCTCTCCAAGTCGAATTTTTGGAGCTTTGAGCGGCTGGTTTTTCTTCTACTTTGGCCAAAATTTTGGCCTGTTCAAACCAGCTGTGCGTGTAGTTTTCTCTCTCTCTCCGGGCGGTGCGTTTAGAGTACGTGCCAGGTGCGGTGGTGCTAAATTTTTCTGGCAGGTGGATTGTGGTGATTAGCTGATCAAATTGGTTTCTAGATCGTTGCCCACACAACGTGAGATCATAGTCTTGAGGCATACAAGAGAATCACCTGAGTTCACGCTTCAAATGTATTTTTCTAAAGTTCCGCTTTTAATTAGAATTTTTTTGTTGCGTGATAAATCGAATAAGTGCAAACCCAGATCCTATGCAATGTTATTTCAAAAGGGTTGGAGTAGCACTGTGCTAGCGTCTAGGCCTGGCCAGAGATTCCGATTCTGGAATGCATAGCACGAAAGTGAGTTTCTGGCTAGGCCCGGGCAGATAATCTTTCAATTGGTATCAGAGCCTGGTTTTGGGTTTTGTGCTTATTGGATTTATTACATGGTTTTATTTGCAGGTGGTTAAGAAATCCTGACTATTATGGTTACATTTGTATGGGTTTTAATTAAACTCCGGGACATGTCCGAATTTGATTTTATTATGAATGTTTGTAATAGTATAACCACGTGATGGAAGCCGTGTAGGATTATATCATATATGTAGTAGGATTTTTTCTATATAATTTTGATTATTTAATTTTTCTAGAAAGCCTTGTAGTAGGAGAATTAATTTTTGTAATCGAAGGCGTTATTGTGGGCAACTTGAATTCGTGGGTTTTGGATTATCGTTAATTTGTAGAAACTCAGGAAAACCCAGAATGAATTGCAAGAAAATCAAATAGCATAGGAAATAGCGAAGGAGGGATTGGAGGCAGGGGGCGGCGCCGGTGACGACCAGCCAGCAACTGCCAGCGGTAGCGGGATACCGCGCGGTGCACCAGGCAGCTGGGCCAGCGCTGCGCAGCCGCAGGCAGCAGTAGCGCGCAACAGTTGCTGTGCTGGGTGCGCGCTTGCGGCCCATTCAGGCTGCGTTTTGGCCCGTTTTTCCTCCAGTTTCATTTTTTGAAGTTTAAGACTCTCTCCATCGAGCGACTGCTGCCAGTCTGGCGGCGACTGCTGCCGGCGGTTGGTCACCGGCGCCGCCTCATGCCACCACCTCCTCCTTCACTTTTCCCACTCTATTTGGTCTTCTTGCAATTCGTTCTGGATTTTCCTGGGTTTCTACAAATTAACGATAACCCAAAATCCACGAATTCAAGTTGCCCACCATAACGCATTCGATTACAAAAATTAATTCTCCTACTACAAGGCTTTCTAGGAAAATTAAATAATCGAAATTACATAAAAAAAATCCTACTACCGATTTAATCTAATCCTACACGGCTTCCAGCACGTGGTTACACTATTACAAACATTCATAATAAAATCAAATTCGGATATGTCCTGGAGTTTAATTAAAACCATACAAACGTAATCATAATAGTCAGGATTTCTTAACCACCTGCAAATAAAACCATGTAATAAATCAAACAAGCACAAAACCCAAAACCTCGCTTTGATACCAATTGAAAGATTGCCACAGGATCTGGGTTCGCACTTATTCGATTTACCACGCAACAAAAATTTCTAATTAAAAGCGGAATCTTAGAAGAGTACCTTTGAAGCGTGCATTCAGGTGATTCTCTTGTATGCCTCAAGACTTTGACTTCATGTTCTGTGGGCAACGAACTAGAAATCAATTGATCAGCTAATCACCACAATCCACCTGCTAGAAAATTCTAGCACCGCTGCACCTGACACGTACTGTAAACGCACTGCCTGGAGAGAGAGAAAGCTGTGCGCAGCTGGTATAAAATAGGCCAAAAGTCCAACCAAGGGAAGAAGAAAACTAGCCACAAATAATGCCCAAAAATCCGACTTGGAGAGAAAATTTTCTCTCTCTAGATTCTTGAATTATGAATCTATGGAATTGTGTGTCTTGAATAGCTAATCCCTTATCTATATATAGAGTTACAAGAGAGACCCCAAGTTGGTTTAGGATTGGTCTTTCTACTGGGTTTCTGTTTTCCTTCAATCCTATTCCTAGACTGATACACATCCAACTGTCACAGTGATTCACTTATCCCAATCCAGTTCTTGGGATAATTCACAACCAACTGATACAGGGATTCACTTATCTGAAACCAGTTCCTGGTATGATTCACAACCAACTGACACAAGGATTAATTAATTACTTAATTAATTTGAAAGTTTTGGTAGGATCTGGGGTTGCACTTGCTTGATTTACCACGCAACAAAAATTTCTATTAAAGCGGAATCTTAGAAAAGTACCTTTGAAGCGTGACTTGGTGATTCTCTTGTATGCCTCAAGATTATAACTTCACGTCGTGTGGGCAACGAATTAGAAGTTAATTGATCAGCTATCACCACAACTCCACCTGCCAGAAAAATCCAGCACCTCCTCACCTAGCACGTACTGCAAACGCACTGCCCGGAAAGAGAGAAAGCAACACGCGGGGCTAGCAAAATAAGGCCAAAATTTTGGCCAAATAAATCAAGAGGCCAGCCGCAATTTGCTTAAAAAAATTTGACTTGGAGAGAGAAAGTTTTCTCTCTCTAGAATTTTGTCTCTCTAGAAATCTTGTGGATTAATTGTGTTTCTTGAATAACTGATCCCTTGTCTATTTATAGAGTTACAAGAGAGACTCCAAGTTGGTTTAGGATTGGTCTTCCTAATGGGGTTTAGGTAATGAATTAGTTTCCAAATCCAATTAGCCAACCAATCTGATAGGACAAACCAAATCCTACTAGATTAAATTAAGACTTAATTAATTAATTAAATAATTCCACTTTGTTAATTACTTAATTAACCCTTAGGAATTAATTAAATAATTTCACTTTGTTAATTACTGAATTAACCCTTAGGAATAATTAACCAATTAATTAATTAATTAAATCTACTTATTCAATTAACCCATTAAAAAATTAATCGTACCACTAACGGATTAATTTTGGCACTACCATCCTACACCAGAATTGCTTCCGGAACAACTTAATTAAATTATATTCATTTATCTCCCCACATCAAAGATATAGTGCTCATTAATTAAAATTAATTTACTGATAAATTAATTAATTAACTTCTTTAATTCCGAGACTAGTACCACTCGACCTTTTTATTATACCTGACATAAGTCCACCGGCCGGGTTTAGTATAACAAACATTTCGAGCTCATCTCGGGAGCACCATCACCCCGGACGCACCGGTACATGGTTTCCTTTCGACAAGCAGTAGCACACCAAGTAACTAAACACGCGCACCCAACCCAATGAGACTATTGGTCACATTTGACCTCACCCATTGGCAGATCAAAGTACACTATGTCTAATCCTCATGCCCACACGAGTCTAGGGATTTAGAGATAGAATACAAGGATCGATTTGTCTATTGAATCAGTACAAGACAAATCATTCCTAAGAGTCAAGTTCAATATGCCCCGGGCATATCTATATGATTCAATTAGTTTAGACAAACCAATTATCTGAACCACATAATAACCTAGACCGACAGTTTGTCTAAAGCTGTCTCGGTTATGAACCTCATTTATATATTATGTCTTTCTACCAATGATGAGATCTACTGTGTCACACCAGACACCTCATCATCTACTTACATAATATAAATGGACATAAACATGCACAACAAAAATATAATTGAAACACAAATCGATATATTAAACTGGGAAACTGTATAATACAAGCATAGCTTATGTATTCTACTCCAACATAATTAAATCTACCTTTGTCTAACAACCCAATACATAATTAATCGTACCACTAACGGATTAATTATGGCACTACCATCCTACACCATAATTGCTTCCGGAACAACTTAATTAAATTATATTCATAATCTCCCCACATCAAAGATATAGTGCTCGTTAATATATTAATTTACTTATAAATTAATTAATTAACCTCTTTAATTCCGAGACTAGTACCACTCGACCTTTTTACTATACCAGACATATGTTCACCGGCCGGGTTTAGTATAATAAACTTTATGAGCTCATCTCGGGAGCACCATCACCCCGGACGCACCGGTACATGGTTTCCTTTTGACAAGCAGCATCACACCAAGTAACTAAACTTGCGTACCCAACCTACCGAGACTATTGGCCACAATTGACCTCACCCTTTGGCAGATCAAAGTACACTATGTCTAATCCTCATATCCACTCGAGTCTAGGGATTAAGAGATAGAATACCAAGAATGATTTGTCTATTAATTCAGTACAAGATAAATCATTCTTAATGGTCAAGTTCAATACGCCCCGGGCATATCTATATGATTCAATTAGTTTGGACAAACCAATTATCCGAATCACATAATAACCTAAACCGACAGTTTGTCCAAAGCTGTCTCGGTTACGAACCTCATTTATATATTATATCTTTCAACCAATGATGAGATCTACTGTGTCACACAAGACACCTCATCATCTACTTACATAATACAAATGGACATATCATGTACAACAAGATATAACCAAAACATAAATTGATATATTACTGGGAAAAAGTACAATACAAGCATAGCTTATGTATTCAACTCCAACAGGTGATTCCCACAGATACTTGGTGTGTGGATTCAGGCGTCACTGATCATGTTTGTAATTCTTTGTAGGGTTTTCAAGTAACCCGGAAGCTTAGAGGGGGCGAGCTGGACATCTACATGGGCGACACTACAAGAGTGTCAGTAGAAGTAGTGGGAGTGGTCAATTTAAATTTTGAAAATTGTAGATTAGAGTTAGTTAATTGTCTTGATGTACCGAGTTTTAGAAAGAACCTTATTTGCATACAAGAGAATCACCTGAGTGCACGCTTCAAAGGTATTTTTCTAAGATTCTATTTTTAATTAGAATTTTTGTTGCGTGGTAAATCGAATAAATGTGAACCCAGATCCTGTGGCAATATTTCAGTATCATTGTAAGAGTACCAAGATACTGCGTTCAGATCATGGTGGGGAGTACCTGTCCCATGAATTTTGAGAATACCTCAGTGAGGTCGGAATTCAGTCTTGTCTGCACATGGCATGCCACAGAATAATCAGACTCCCATGGAAATAGTTAGGTCTATGATGAGCTATAGTGATTTGCTAATGGTCAGTACAAGACAAACCAGTACAAGACAAATCATTCCTAATGGTCAAGTTCAATACGCCCTGGGCATATCTACATGATTCAATTAGTTTAGACAAACCAATTATTTGAATCACATAATAACCTAAACCGACAGTTGTCCAAAGCTGTCTCGGTTACGAACCTCATTTATATATTATGTCTTTCAACTAATGATGAGATCTACTGTGTCACACAAAACACCTCATCATCTACTTACATAATCTAAATGGACATATCATGCACAACAAAATATAACCAAAACATAAATCGATATATTACTGGGAAAAAGTACAATACAAGCATAGCTTATGTATTCAACTCCAACAAGTAGCCCTTTGCATACAAGAGAATCACCTGAGTGCATGCTTCAAAGGTATTTTTCTATGATTCCATTTTTAATTAGAAATTTTTGTTGCGTGGTAAATCTAATAAGTGCGAACCCAGATCCTGTGGCAATATTTTAGCATCATGGTAAAAGTACCAAGACACTGCGTTTAGATCGTGGTGGGGAGTACCTGTCCCATGAATTTTGAGAGTGCCTCAGTGAGGTCAGAATTCAGTCTCAGTTGTCTGTACCTGGCATGCCACAGCAGAATGGTGTAGCAGAAAGGAGGAATCAGACTCTCATGGAAATGGTTAGATCTATGATGAGCTATAGTGACTTGCTAAGTTTGTTCTGGGGATATGCCTTAGAAATGGCAATGTATATTCTTAATCTTGTACCATCTAAAATCGTGCTTTCAACCACATTAGAGTTGTGGAATGGGCGCAAGCCCAGTCTAAGACATATCAGAATTTGGGGTTGCCCAGCACAATGTGCTTAAGGTAGATACGGCTAAGTTAGATGCGAGAACTGAATTAAAGCTATTTGTAGGATGTCCTAGGGGAATAAAAGGTGGTCTGTTTTATAGTCCTAAAGATTAGAAGGTGGTGGTTAGTACCAACGCTAGATTTTTGGAAGAGGACTATGTCTTAGACGACAAGTCCAAGAGTAAGATAGTACTAGAAGAGCTTAGACGACAAACTACTAATTCTGATGCACCGGCACAAGTAGATACACCACACACTGCACATGAGATACACCACACGCAGGAGTAGCAGGCGACAGCACAATAACTGCGGCATGCTGCTGGGCCGCTCGCTCGGCACACCTTTTTGGTGTAATGCGGGCGTGCGGCCCGTTCAGGCTGCATTTTGGCCCCTTTTTCCTCCAGTTTTCATTTTTTGAAGTTCAAGACTCTCTCCATCGAGTTGCGTGGTGGGACACAAGATCAAGGCAGAAGATGGAAGCGATTAAAACGATAATAGTCAGGAAATTTATTTTTTGTATTTATTTCCCGTATTTATTATTTTAATTTTTATGCTGTATTTTAGATGCATGATTTTAAAGCATGTTGGTTTTATGGTTGCATATAACTTAGGGTTAGTTAATTGCATGTTAAAACCAGAAAAACCCTCAATTTAGAAATCTAAGTGGGAGCGGGTTAGTTTAATATCCCCATGGACACCATTATGAGTTCATATGCGATGTGGGTGGGCTTGTGTGTTGGCATTAGGGCCTTTCTCCATTCGGATGAGTCCAGCCCTGAGATCGCTAGATTATGAAATTTTGAGTAAGATGACTAGAGTAAGTTTAACTAGGAGAAATGCGACACCCTCTCTATCTGAGGCGCACTATCCTGAGGTAACAAACTCAGAAGTCACGTAATGGCACACACTTAGTGTACGATCTACAGTATTCCTCCCTCGAGGTTACGCTGCTTATTTGTATGGCTGAAAGCACCGACTATTAGCTACATTGATCAATAGATCGTTTGGTCATATAGTGTAGTTAATGAACTTGGTTCTTCTTAAACGCATGTGGGTTAGCGTCAATGTTCACACTGCGTGGCTTGCAAGAATCCCGGTGAATGAGATGTTGGTGGATTAAGATTATTGTTTTGAGGGACGTCAATAATTGATACAATTTCCTTAATTTCAAAATTCTAGATTAGATAACTAAAACATTGTCTGTTTAATTACAGTATTCGATATGGCATTCAACCCCTTAGCTACTATATTGAAAAACAACAAGTTAACTAGACCTAATTATGTCGATTGGAGTCATAACTTGGACATTGTCCTTATGGCTGAGAGTACTCCTGTGAGAGATCATGTCATTGACGTGATTAGTAACATCAACAAGGTTGAGGTAGTGGGAGGCGAAATCGTTGGTGAAACCAAATTTGATATTGTCCTTCGGAGCTTACCTCAAAGCTATGAGTAGATTCGGTTGAACTACGGTATAAGTAAGATGTTGTGTACTTCATTCGAGCTCTTGGCAGAGTTGGTGGTGGCTAAAAGTATTCTTCAAGAGAATAAGCGAGCTTTAGTCTCAGGCAAAGCTTCAGAATCTTCTTCTGAGACTGAGGCTAGAAAGAAGAAGAGAAAACTTGAGGGAATAGCTCAAAAGGCACAGATTGCGCCTAAGCCAGATATTGCAAAGAAGAAGTCGAAAGACAAGTGCTTCAAGTACAATAAGATGGGACATTGCAAATCGGATTGTCCAAAGCTTATAGGTACGATAGTTTCTGCATTAATTACTGAGACATGTTTAGCGGCTATTCCCACAGATACTTGGTGTGTGGATTCAGGTGCCACTGACCATGTTTATAATTCCAAGTAACCCGGAAGCTTAGAGAAGGCGAATTGGATATCTACTTGGCCATCAACTAAAATCAAAATAATGAATAAAAAATGAAAAATGTACATTAATCTTTTTCTTAAGCTTAAGAAAAAAAATAGAGAGGAAATTTTGTGTCTCAGCGAATCATACGTAGAGATATTGATAATACACACAGAGTTAATGGTATTTCATAACTAATTGATTGAGCAGTAGCTCTTAGACCACCTAAAAAGGAATATTTACTATTTGAGCCATATCCCGACATAAGAAGTCTAACAGGAGCAACGTTTGAAATGGCGATCCAAAAAAAAATGCCAATAGTAAGATCGGATAGAACAAGGTGAGAGGAAAACAGAATTATTGAATAACTTAGTAAAACGGATATGACTGCTATGGATGGTCTGATACTAAATAAATGCGCATTTCCTCTAGATGGAAGAAGATTTTCTTTGAAAAGCAGTTTTACACCATCTGCTAGAGCTTGAAGAATTTCTAAAGGGCCAGCGTATTCAGGTCCAGTACGTTGTTGTATCCCTGCAGATATTTCTCTTTCTAACCAAACAATCACAAGTACAACTATTGTGATTCCTAATAGAAGCAGTGGGAGTAGTTACTCTGAATGTTGAGAATTCTAGTTTAGAGTTAGTTAATTGTCTTTATGTACCGAGTTTTAGAAAGAAGCTTATTTCGGTTTCAAAACTCTTAAAGAACGGTTATAAGTTTATTTTTTCTGATGACTGTGTTGTTATTAGAAGAAATGGAAAACTTATTTGTTCTGGTTTATTGGCTGACAATTTGTTTGTGGTTAATTCTAACTCCCCTGTTGTGCAAAACATAGAAACAGATAGCTCTTTATCTAACATTAATAAGAGGAAGAAACCTTCTGAAATGAATCAAACCTATCTTTGGCATCTTAGGCTAGGTCATATAAACCTTAGTAGGATTTAGAGGTTGGTCAATGATGGACCTTTAGGTTCATTAGAGATTGACAGTTATTCAACCTGCGAATCTTTCTTGGAGGGTAAGATGACCAAGAGACCTTTTAAAGCAAAAGGTTATAGAGCCAAGAAAGTACTAGAGTTGATTCATTCTGACTTGTGTGGACCAATGTCGGTCCAAACACGAGGTGGGTTTGATTATTTTGTGACGTTCACGGATGACTACTCAAGGTACAAGTACATTTACCTAATGCGTCATAAGTCCGAATGTTTTGGCAAGTTGAAAGAGTTTCGGGCAGATGTGGAGAATCACCATGGTAAGAGTATCAAGATACTGCGATCAGATTGTGGTGAGGAGTACCTGTCCTATGAATTTTGAGAATACCTCATTGAGGTCAGAATTCAGTCTCAGTTGTCTGCACCTGGCACGCCACAGCAGGACGGTGTAGCAGAAGGAAGGAATCAAACTCTCATGGAAATGGTTAGGTTGATGACGAGCTATAGTGGTTTGCCAAGTCCGTTATAGGGATATGCCTTATAAACAACGATGTATATTCTTAATCTTGTACCATCTAAAACCGTGCCTTCAACCCCAGTAGAGTTGTGGAATGGGCGCAAGCCCAGTCTAAGACATCTCAGAATTTGGGGTTGCCCAGCACATGTGCTTAAGGTAGATACAGCTAAGCTAGATGTGAGAACTGAATTAATGCTGTTTGTAGGATATCCTAGGGGAACGAAGGGTGGTCTGTTTTATAGTCCTAAAGATCAGAAGGTGGTGGTTAGTACCAGCGCTAGATTTTTGGAAGGGGACTATGTCTTAGATCACAAGCCCAAGAGTAAGGTAGTACTAGAAGAGCTTAGAAGACAAACTACTAATCCTGATGCACCAACACAAGTAGATACACCACACACTGCACAGAAGATCACAGATGATGCGCCTACACAGGTGGTGCCTCGTCGTAGTGGGAGGATTGTGAGACAGCCTGATAGGTTCATTGGTGTGGAAGAGGCCTCAGACCTAGTCCAAGGCACACTTGAACCTGACCCGGTTAACTACAATGAGGCTCTCTGAGATAAAGATGCAAAATCTTGGTGTGAGGCAATGATATCCGAGATGGGGTTAATGGACCACAATCAAGTCTAGGAGCTTGTTAACCTGCCTGATGGGTTCAAGCCCATTGGATGTATGTGGGTCTACAAATGTAAAAGAGGACCTGACGGGAATGTGGAAACCTTTAAAGTTAGGCTGGTGGTGAAGGGGTATACTAAGAAAGAGGGAATCGATTATGAGGAAACCTTCTCCCCGGTAGCTATGCTTTAGTCGATCCGAATTCTCTTGGCCATAGCTGCTCATTTAGACTATGAGTTTGGCAGATGGTTGTCAAGACAGCTTTCCTAAACAGAAGTCTTGAGGAAACTATCTTTATACAGCAACCAGAGGGATTCATTGAAAAAGGCCAAGAGCATAAGGTTTGCAGGCTTAAGAGGTCTATTTATGGCCTTAAACAGGTATCCAGATCTAGGAACATCCAGTTTGATGAGGTAATCTAGTCCTCCGGATTTACTCAGTGTCCGGATGAGCAATGTGTGTACCGCAGACATGATGGAAACTCAGTGGTATTTCTTGTGCTTTACGTATTTGACATCCTATTGATTGGCAACAACAAGAAAGTGTTATCAGATGTAAAGGCATGGCTGTTCAAGCAGTTTGATATGAAGGACTTAGGGGAAACGGGACATATCCTTGGGATCAAGATAATTCGAGATCGTAGGAAATGTTCGTTAACGCTCTCTCAAGCTTCATACGTAGATGCGATTCTGGCCCGTTTTAACATACAGGACTCCAAGAAAGGTTTTCTACCTTTCAGACACGAAGTGCATCTATCTAAGGAACAGTCTCCCAAGACTGTTGAGGAGATAGAAGCCATGAAGGCAGTTCCTTATGCTTTGGCTTCATGTATGCCATGTTGTGTACGAGGCCTGATATCTTTTATGCCGTTGACATTGTAAGCAGATATCAGAGTAACCTGGGAAAGCTCATTGGGAGGCAGTAAAATGCATTCTCAAGTATTTGCACAAAACGAGGGACCAAGTTCTGGTCTATCAGGCGCCTCAGCTGGTACCCCGAGGTTACAGAGATTCAGATTTCCAAGGCGACAGGGACAAGAGCAAGTCTACCTCAGGGTATGTGTTTACTCTAGGAGGTGGAGTCATAGTTTGGCGGAGTGTCAAGCAGAAATACGTGGTAGACTCTACCATGGAGGCCGAATACATTGCCGCATCAGAGGCAGCGAAGAAAGCAGTGTGGCTCAAGAACTTCCTAGTGGACTTAGATGTGATTCCTGGTTTGCAGAAGTCTATCACGGTTTATTGTGATAACAACGGTGCAGTAGTAATCTCGAAGGAACCACGAACCCACAAGGCGAGTAAACATATACAGCACAAGTACCACCTGGTACGAGACATCGTAAAGAGGGAAGACATGGTCGTGGATAAGATAGCATCAGAGGATAACCTTATAGATCCATTTATGAAGACATTGACTTCAAAAGTCTTTGAGGCTCATGTGGAGGGCATGGGGATCAGATACTTAGGAGAGCCATGACAGTTTTTCTAGATATATAGCAACAAAGTGTATAAGAGTTGTATGTAGTTGTATACTTAGAGCACAGCTTTTAGTGGGAGATTTTTGGAGCTGAATACATAAGCTAAGCTTGTATTGTACATTTTCCCAGTTAATATATCGATTTATGTTTTTGGTTAGATTTTGTTGTGCATGATTTGTCCATTTATATTATGTAAGTAGATGATGAGGTGTCTTGTGTGACACAGTAGATCTCATCATTGGTTGAAAGACATAATATATAAATGAGGTTCGTAACCGAGACAGCTTTGGACAAACTGTCACTTTAGGTTATTATGTGATTCGGATAATTGGTTTGTCTAAACTAATTGAATCATATAGATATGCCCTGGGCATATGGAACTTGACCATTAGGAATGATTTTTCTTGTACTGATTTAATAGACAAATCATTCTTGGTATTCAATCTCTAAATCTCTAGACTCGAGCGGGCAAGAGGATTAGACATAGTATACTTTGATATGCCAATGGGTGAGGTCTATTGTGACCAGTAATCTCGGTAGGTTGGGTGCACGTGTTTAGTTGCTTGGTGTGCTGTTGTTTATCGAAAGGAAACCATGTACCGGTGCGTCCGGGGTGATGGTGCTCCTGAGATGAGCTCGTTATGTTTATTATGCTAAACCCAGCTGGTGGACTTATGTCCGGTATACTAAAAAGGTCGAGTGGTACTAGTCTCGGAATTAAAGAAGTTGATTAATTAATTTATCAGTAAATTAATAAATTAATGAGCACTATATCTTTGATGTGGGGAGATTATGAATATAAATTAATTAAGTTGTTCCGGAAGCAATTTTGGTGTAGGATGGTAGTGCCATAATTAATCCGTTAGTGGTACGATTAATTATGTATTGGGTTGTTGACAAAGATAGATTTAATTAATTAAGTAATTAATTAATCCTTGTGTCAGTTGGTTGTGAATCATATCAGGAACTGGTTTGGGATAAGTGAATCCCTGTATCAGTTGGATGTGTATTAGTCCAGGAACATGATTGAAGGAAACATAATCCCAGTAGGAAGATCAATCCTAAACCAACTTGGGGTCTCTCTTGTAACTCTATATATAGACAAGGGATTAGCTATTCAAGACACACAATTCAGAAACACAATTCATAAGTTTTCAAGACAAGAAAACTGGAGAGATAAAATCCTAGAGAGAGAAATTCTCTCTCAAAGTTGGATTTTACAAGAAAGGTGCGGCTGGTTTTTCCCCTGTGTTGGCCTAAATTTTGGCCTGTTCAAACTAGCAGCGCATGTAACCTTCTCTCTCTCTCCAGGCGGTACGTTTATTGTACGTGCCAGGTGCAGCGGTGCTTGAATTTTCTGGCAGGTGGATTGTGGTGATTAGTTGATCAAATTGATTTCTAGATCATTGCCCACACAACTTGAAATCAAAGTCTTGAGGCATACAAGAAAATCACCTGAGTGCACGCTTCAAAGGTATTTTCTAAAGTTCCGTTTTTAATTAGAAATTTTTGTTGCGTGGTAAATCGAATAAGTACAAACTAAGATCCGACGCAATGTTATTTCAAGCAAGGATTGGAATAGCGATTGTGCTAGAGTCTAGGCCTGGCCAGAGATTCTGTTTCTGGAATGCATAGCACGAAAGTGAATTTCTGGCTAGGCCCGGGCAGATAATCTTTCAACTCTGATATCTTCTAACCATGCCAACGTCAAAACAAATATCACGCCTAGTACATAACATAGTATACATGAGACTACCCACTACAGATGCATAGGGTGTACCGCCTTCATGACATCTATCCCCTCAGCAGTCTTGAGACACTGTTTATTTGGTAAATGCACTCCATGCCTAAAAGGTAGTGAACCCTTCTTGGAGTTCTGCATGTTAAAACGGGCCAGAATCGTGTCTATGTATGAAGCCTGGGAGAGTGTCACAGAATATCTCATACGATCTCGAATAATCTTGATCCCAAGGATATATCCAGCTTCTCCCAATTCCTTCATATCAAACTGCTTGGACAACCATGCCTTTACGTCTGACAACACCTTCTTACTGTTGCCAATCAGAGGGATGTCATCTACGTAAAGTATGAGGAACACCACCATATCACCATCACGCCTACGATATACACACTGCTCATCCGGACACTGAGTGAATCTATAGGACTGGATAACCTCGTCAAAACGGATGTTCCAAGATTTGGATGCTTGCTTAAGTCCATAAATAGACCTTTTGAGCCTGTATACCTTGTGCTATTGGCCCTAAACAATGAAACCCTTTGGTTGCTGCACAAAGATGGTCTCCTCAAGACTTCCATTAAGGAAAACTGTCTTGACGTCCATCTGCCAAATCTCATAGTCCTTATGGGCAACTATGACCAAGAGAATCCAAACGACTTAAGCATAGCTACCAGGGAAAATGTCTCCTCATAATCGATACCCTCTTTCTGAGTATACCCTTTCGCCACAAGCCTAGCCTTGAAGGTCTCAATCCTCCAGTGAGATCCTTTCTTTCGTTGTAGACACATTTGCACCCAATAGGCCGAAACCCATCAGGAAGGTCAACCAGCTCCCAGACCTGATTTGAGTCCATAGAACCCATCTTAGCAATCATCGCTCTTTGCCAAGAATCTGCATTTTTATCCTGAAGACCCTCATTGTAGCTATCTGGGTCTGGTTCATGGGCGCCAGGGATAAAGTCTGAAAACTCACCCAAACCCATATTCCTCTCGGGCTGTCTGACAACCCTCCCACTACGATGAGGTGCAGCCTGTGTAAGAGCATCATCTGTGATAGTGTGTGCAGTATCGTGTGGTATGTCATCTTGTACTTGTACATCTGCAATTCTCGAATGACCCCTAAACTCTTCCAATACTACCTTACTCCTTGGATTGTGATAGAAAATATAGTCCTCCTCAAGAAATCTGGCATTGGTGCTCACTACCACATTTCGATCCTGATGACTATAAAATAAACCACCCTTCGTTCCTTTGGGGTAGCCTACAAAATGCATGACCTCATATCTCACATCTAACTTGGTTGCATCTGCCTTAAGCATATATGTTGGGTAACCCCAAATCCTGAGATATCTCAGACTAGGCTTTTGCCCAATTCACAACTCTACAGGGGTCGAAGGCACATACTTAGATGGTACGAGATTGAGGAGATAACACACTGTCTCTAAGGCATAACCCCAAAATGAATTGGGCAATTCACTATAACTCATCATCGATCTAACTATATCCACAAGGGTCCTGTTCCTCCTCTCTGCTACACCATTCTGCTGGGGTGTGCCAGGTTCAGACAACTAGGACTGAATACCCTCATCTGACAAATAGACCCTAAATTCACTAGAAAGGTATTCACCACCACGATCAGAGGTACTCTTACTGTGATGCTACTCCTCATATGCCTCAAACTCTTTGAACTTGTCAAAACATTTGGACTTGTGGCGCATCAGGTATATATATATATATCCAAATCTAGAGTAATCATCCTTGAATGTCACGAAATACTCATAACCACCTCTAGCCTGAACTGTCATAGGTGCACACAAGTCAGAATGAATCAACTCTAAAACTTCCTTGGCCTATACCCCTTTGTCGTAAAAGGTCTCTTGGCCATCTCACCCTCAAAACAGGACTCGCAGGTCGGATAGCTGTCAATCTCCAATGAGCCCAAAGGTCCATTATTGACCAACCTTTGAATCCTACTAAGGTTGATGTGACCTAGTCTCAGGTTCCAAAGATAAGTTAGATTCAAAGGCGAAGATTCCTTTCTCTTACTATGATTCGATGATGGGTTATCAATTTCTGTATTTTGCACTACTGGGGAGTTTGTCTTAATTAAAAAAAGATTGTCAACCAATGTACCAGAACATATAAGCCTCTGGTTCTTTATAATAAAAATAGAATTATCATAAAAAACACAGTTATAACCATCCAAAAGAAGTCTCAAAACTGAAAGTAAATTCTTTTTGAAACTAGGTGCATAAAGAAAATCTCTCAAATGTAGAGCTGAGTCTGAAAAATAAAGACATAAAACTCCCACTGCAATAACAGAAACTATGGTAGTATCCCCAAGGTAGACATGCAACTCTCACTCTCTAAGCAGCCGGGTCACTTGGAACCCCTGCAAAGAATTACAAACATAATAAGTGACTCCTAAATCCACACACCAAGTATCCGTGGGAATCGCCGCTACACGTCTCAGTAACTATGGAAAATTTACACATACCTTGAGGTTTTGGGCAGTCTTTTTTCCAATGTCCAGCCTTGCCACATCTGAAACACATGCCTTTTTGAAGCACTTGCCTTTTAACTTGTGCTTCTTGGCAATGCCTCCCTTAGGTCCATGATCAGCAGCTGCTTTTTGGCCCCTCTTCCTCTTATGCTTTCTGGCGTTGGGCCTAACAGAGGAACCTGAAGGTCTAACAGTAGCCAAAGCTTGCTTCTTCTCAGCGAAGAAGCATTCAGCGGACACCAATGTAGTCATGAGCTTGGGAAGTGAATATGAGAGCTTGCCCATATTGTAGTTCAACCAAAACATCTCAACAAGCTCTGGAGAATGATATCAACCTGGGTCTCCCCATCAATATCACCTCCCAATACCTCAATCTCCTTGATGCAGCTCATCATGTCCAGTACGTGATCTCTCACTAAAGAGCCCTCAACAATCATTGCATTCATGAGTTTCCTCATAGCTGACTGTTTGGCTGCTTGCCCAGATGTCCAAACATCTCCCTGAGGTTGAGCATCATATCGTAGGCTGAGGTAAACAACTCATGTTGGTTCTGCAGTACACTCAACATAGAAGTCAAGATGTATCACCTGGTCATCTCATCAGCTTTTTTGCCACCTCGTATATGGCTCTCGCTGCTTAGGGGTGGCATCATCACTGGGCTAAGGGGGCACTCCTCAGTGAGCACGTACTTGTAACCCTCGGCTGTAAGGACAATGTCCAGGTTATGTTCCTAGTCAATGTAATTAGGACCAGTCAGTTTGTTCTAATTCAGTATGACAGCTAAAAGGTTGAACGACGTATCAACAAACTGAAAAAATAAACAGTCAAGTTTCAGTATTCTTTTTCGAAAATATTGATATCCTTAAAAATATTATAATCTCCCATTGACATCTCTCACACTGGGATTAACGCAGGTCACGTGGGTGAACTTCTACGCTAAGCCACATTCGTTCGAGAAGAACCGAAGTTCATTAATTTCAGTATCTGACCAATGATCTTATGATCAATGAAATTAAAAGTCAATAATTTTATCCGTACACATAAATAGCGTAACCTCGCGGGAGGAATACTGTAAGTAGTACACTAAGTCTATGCCATTACGTGACTTCTAAGTTTTTTACTTAGGAGATAGAGCGCCTCAGCAGAGAGGGTGTTGCAATTCTCCAATTAAACTCATTATAGTAATCCCTTTAGAAATTCAATCTAGTGATCTCGTGATTGAAGACTCATCCGAATAGAAGAAGGCCCTAATGCCAACACGTAAGTCTAACCACATCACATATGAATTCGTAATGTAGGCCATGTGGGTCTATACCAACCCGCTCCCACTTAGATTTTTAAGTTTGAGGATTTTTACGTTTTAACATGCAATATCTTAACTATGGATATTCGCACCCATAAAACCATTGGAGTTTTAATATGCGAATAATCTACCATAGTTCATTGCACTTTACTTTTTAAAACGGTTTGGTTTTCGTTCATGCAAAAAGAAAATAAAAACACATAATCAACAAAAAGACAGAAATATGGGAAATTCAAAAATTAAACGTTTCCCGACTATTATTGCCTTCTCTATCGTTGATTCCTTTGGTGTCTCGTTGACACATCCCGTCATGTCGCTCCCACTCGTTATTTGGATTCTAAAAGATTATCTGCCTGGACCTAGCCAGAAACTCACTTTCTTGCTACGCATTCCAGAATCAGAATCTCTGGCCAGGCCTAGACGCTAGCAAAATCACTATTCCAACCCTTGCTTGAAATAACATTGCGCAGGATCTTGGTTTGTACTTATTGAATTTATCACGCAATAAATAAATTCTTAATTAAAAGCCGAAGAATAAGAATTACCTATTGAAGCGTTCACTCAGGTGATTCTCTTGTATGCCTGAAGACTTTGTTCGTATATTGTGTGGGCAACAATCCAACGGACAATTGATCAGCTAATCACCACAATCCACCTGCCAGAAAAAATTCTAGCATCGTTGCAGCTGGAACGTACAATCCACGTACTGCTCGGAGAGAGAGAAAGCTACACATTGCTGCCAAAATTTAGAAGAAATCTTGGCATCCTTTAAGCTTAGGGAAATACAAATTTTAGTGAGAGAAATTTTCTCTCTCTAGGATTTTCTCTTTCTAAGTTTTCTTTCCTTGAAAACGTATGAATTGGATATCTTGTAATAGCTAATCCCTTGTTTATATATAAAGTTACAAGAGAGACCCCAAGTTGGTTTAGGATTGGCCTTCTTACTAGTTTCTGTTTTCTTCAATCCTGTTCCTGGACTGATACACATCCAACTGATACAGGGATTCACTTATCCCAATCCAGTTGCTGGTATGATTCACAACCAACTAATACAGGGATTAAATAATTACTTTATTAATTAAATGTACCTTTGCTAATAACCCAATACATAATTAATCGTACCACTAACGGATTAATTATGGCACTATCATCCTACACCAGAATTGCTTCCGAAACAACTTAATCAATTTATTCTTAATCTCTCCACATCAAAGATATAGTGCTCATTAATTTATTAATTTACTGATAAATTAATTAATTAACTTCTTTAATTTCGAGACTAGTACCACTCGGCCTTTTTACTATACTGGACATAAGTCCACCAGCTGGGTTTAGTATAATAAACATAGCGAGCTCATTTCGGGAGCACATAACCCCAGACGCACCAGCACATGATTTCCTTTCGACAAGAAGCAACACACTAAGCAACTAAACATGTGCACCCAACCTACCGAGACTATTGGCCACAATTGACCTCAACCATTGGCAGATCAAAGTACACTATGTCTAATCCTCATGCCCGCTCAAATCTAGGGATTAAGAGATAGAATACTGAGAACGATTTGTCTATTAAATCAGTACAAGATGAGATCAGTTTAGACAAACTAATTATCCAAATCACATAATAACCTAAACTGATAGTTTGTCCAAAACTGTCTCGGTTACAAACCTCATTTATATATTATGTCTTTTAACCAATGATGAGATCTACTGTGTCAAACAAGACACCTCATCATCTAACTACATAATATAAATGGACAAATAATGCACAACAAAATATAATCAAAACATAAATCGATATATTAACTGGGAAAATGTACAATACAAGCATAGCTTATGTATTCAACTCAAACAATCTCCCACTAATACTTAAGCTCTGCTTTAAGTATACATCTACATTCAACTCCTATACACTATACTACTATATATCTAGAAAAACTGTCATGACTCCCTTAAATATCTGATTCCCATGCCCTCCAAGTGAGCCTCAAAGACTTTTGAAGTCAATGTCTTCGTGAAAGGAGCCGCAAGGATATCCTCTGATGCTGTCTTAGCCACGACCACGTCTTCCCTATTTATGATATCTCGTATCAGGTGGTACTTGTGCTGTATATGTTTACTTGCCTTGTGGGCTTGTGATTCCTTCGAGTTTGCTACTATACCATTGTTATCACAATACACCGTGATAGACTTCTGCAAACCAGGAATCACATCTAAGTCCACTAGGAAGTTCTTGAGCCACACTGCTTCCTTTGCTGCCTCTGATGCGGCAACGCATTCTGGTTGACACTCCGCCAAACTATGGTTCCACCTCCCAGAGTAAACACATACGCTGAGGTAGACTTGTTCTTGTCCCTATCACCTTGGAAATCTGAATCTATGTAACCTCGGGGTACCAGCTCAGGCGCCCGATAGACCAACACTTGGTCTCTCGTTCTGCGTAAATACTTAAGAATGCATTTTTGCCTCCCAATGAGCTTTTTAGGGGTTACTCTGATATCTGCTTACAATGCCAACGGCATAACAGATATCAGGCCTCGTACACAACATGGTATACATGAGACTTCCTACTGCCAAAGCATAAGGAATTGTCTTCATGGCCTCTATCTCCTTAACAGTCTTGGGAGATTGTTCTTTAGACAGATGAACTCTGTGTCAGAAAGGTAGAAAGCCTTTATTGGAGTTCTGCATGTTAAAACGGGCCAGAATAGTATCTATGTATGAAGCTTGGGAGAGCGTTTACAAACGTTTCCAACGATCTCAAATTATCTTGATCCCAAGGATATGTCTCACTTCCCCTAAGTCCTTCATATCAAACTGCTTGGACAACCATGCCTTTACATCTGATAACACTTTCTTGTTGTTGCCAATCAATAGATTGTCATCTACATAAAGTACAAGAAACACCACTGAGTTTCCATCACATCTGCGGTACACACATTGCTCATCCTGACACTTAGTAAATCCGTAGGACTAGATTACCTCATCAAACCGGATGTTCCAAAATCTGGATGCCTGCATAAGTCCGTATTAAGCTTGTAAACCTTATGCTCTTGGCCTTTTTTAATGAATCCCTCTAGTTGCTGCATGAAGATGGTTTCCTCAAGACTTCCATTTAGAAAAGCTGTCTTGACATTCATCTACTATATCTCATAATCTAAATGAATAGCTATGGCTAAGAGAATCCGGATTGACATAAGCATGGCTACCGGGGAGAAGGTTTCCTCATAATCGATTCCTTCTTTCCGAGTATACCCCTTCGCCACCAGCCTAGATTTAAAGGTTTCCACCTTTCCGTCAGGTCCTCTCTTACGTTTATAGACCCACTTGCATCTAATGGGCTTAAACCCATCAGGCAGGTCCACAAACTCCAAGACTTGATTGTGGTCCATTGACCCCATCTCAGATATCATTGCCTTACGCAAAAATTCTGTATCTTTATCTCAGAGAGCCTCATTGTAATTTACAGGGTCAGGCTCAGGCGCACCTGGGACTAGGTCTGAGGCCTCTCCCATGCCAGTGAACCTGTCAGGCTGTCTTACAACCCTCATATTACGACGAGGCATCACCTGTGTAGGCGCATCATGTGTGATCTCTTGTGCAGTGTGTGGTGAAGGAAAACTGAACAAGCCCGGGCTAAATCGAAAACCTCACTTTCATGCAATGCATTCCAGAATCGAAAGCTTTCGACCAAGCTCAGGCTCAAATTAGTTTACCCATGAACGGATCTTAGCTTATACTTATTTAATTTATTAATCGGGACACAAAAGATTCGATCTTTAATTAAAGCAAAATGTTTAAAGATACTACCTTTTGAAGCGAAGTCCCTTGCCTAAAGAAAAATCTAATCTTTGTTAAAGATATTGCCGTACCCAGCCGCGATCTGTACAGCCTCCACCGCGGATCACCAGCCCAAGGAGAGATCAACTCGATGGGATAGCCGGCTCAGCACCCCGGGATACGAACAGTCGCCAGAAGTGGAAGACGAACCGTCGCTTGCTGCACAAGAAAGATCAGCTGGCGGCAGCGGTGGAAAAATAAATAAACTGACGGGCAGGGATGATTATAATCCGATGGGCTTAAGTATTTCACGAAGGAGAAAGCTTCCTAAACGACTTCGAGCAAAAACTTGACGAGGAAGACAAAGTTCTCACTCTAGACTAGACTTTCTCTCACTAGCCTTTCTTCGCTCTCAAGTTTCTTAAAAATCTTTCTGGCCAAACAAGGATATTTATAAGGAGCTTCTAAGGAGACCTAATGGGCTCTCGAGTTAGGCCTTTTAATTTGACTTTCGTTGACCACTAAGTCTTTCCCGACTAGTCAACTCCAATCGACCCATTTGAATTAATTTATTAAACTCACTTTGTTAATTTAATTTAATCGAACCCTTAGAATTAATTAATTCAAATAGAATTAATTTCTTAATTCACTTTGTCGATTAAATATCAATTAAACCTTTAGGATTAATTAATTTACCTTGTCGATTAGTCAAATGCATAATTAGTCGTACCACTAATGGACCAATTATGGAACTACCACTCGAAAATGACTTTACATCGCGCCATTATATTTTATTCTATCACCCCACATTAAAGATCTAGTGCTCGTCGGTTTATCAATTTACTGACAAATTAATTCACCGACTTCTTGGTTTTTGAGATTAGTACCACTTGTGCTTTTATTATACCGAACATAAAGTTCACCGGCTGGGTTTAGTATAATAGACTTTACGAGCTCATCTCGGGAGCACCATCAACCCGACGAACCGGTACGTGGATTCCTCCGACTAGCAAATGCACGTAAAAAGCTAAACACCGCATACCCAACCTACCGAGGTATAGGCCCCAATTGACCGCACTCTTTGGCAAATCAAAGCATCCGATATCCAACTCTCACGCCCGTCCCAATCT
The DNA here is from genome assembly GCA_030378225.1 of Knoxia roxburghii. NCBI lineage: Eukaryota > Viridiplantae > Streptophyta > Magnoliopsida > Gentianales > Rubiaceae > Knoxia > Knoxia roxburghii. The sequence continues at coordinate 31,850,537 of CM059415.1, read as the reverse complement.
CGAGATTGAGAGACTGAATACTAGGACCGATTGACTACTTCGATCAGTATAAGTCCATTTTATCCAAACTGGTCGTGCTCAATATGCCCCGGGCATATCTGTGTGATTTAAACTAGTTTAGATAAACTAATTTCCAAACCACACAATAACCTATACCGATAGTATGTTCAGACTATCTCGGTTACGAGAATACTTTTTATATATCAATACTTTAACCAATAACGGTATCTACTGTGTCTGTCCACACCCCGTTATCTAGTTCTATGATATAAAGGAACAAATTTATTCTGAAACAATATGATATGTCATCTGTGGATATTAGTTTTTGATACAAGCCATAGCTTTTATGTATTCAAAACTAACAATCTCTCACTAATACTCAAAGCTATGCTAAGAAGTACAAAAACTGTCCAACCCGCTATTACACTGCTGTCATAATGAAATCTCCAGAACACCTTTAAGCTCACTCACATGGCTCCCTCAAGAATCTGACTCCCATGCCCTCCACATGTCTCTCAAAGACCTTTGGGGTCAATGGCTTGGTGAAAGGATCTGCAAGGTTGTCATCTGAAGCAATCTTGGCCACGTGTTAGTTTTGAATACAGAAAAGCTATGGCTTGTATCAAAAACTAATATCCACAGATGACATATCATTTTGTTTCAGTATAAATTTGTTCCTTTATATCATAGAACTAGATAACGCGGTGTCGACAAACACAGTAGATACCGTTATTGGCTAAAGTATCGATATATAAAAAGTATGCTCGTAACCGAGATAGTTTGAACATACTATCAGTATAGGTTATTGTGTGGTTTGGAAATTGGTTTATCTTAACTAGTTTAAATCACACAGATGTGCCCGGGGCATATTGAGCACGACCAGTTTGGATAGAATTGACTTATACTGATCGGCGTAGTCAATTCGGTCCTAGTATTTCGTCTCTCAATCCCGAGATTGGGACGGGCTTGAGGGTTGGATATCGTGTGCTTTGATTTGCCAAAGAATGAGGTCAATTGAGGCCAATACCTCGGTAAGTTGGGTATGCGGTGTTTAGCTTCTTACGTGTCGTTGCTAGTCAGAGGAATCCACGTACCGGTTCGCCGGGTTGATGGTGCTCCCGAGATGTGAAGGAAAACTGAACAAGCCCGGGCTAAATCGAAAACCTCACTTTCGTGCAATGCATTCCAGAATCGGAAGCTTTCGACCAAGCTCAGGCTCAAATTAGTTTACCCATGAACGGATCTAGGCTTATACTTATTTAATTTATTAATCGGGACACAAAAAATTCAATCTTTAATTAAAACGGAATTTAAAGATACTACCTTTTGAAGCGAAGTCCCTTGCTTAAAGAAAAACCAATTCTTTGACGCAATTTCTACAAGAAATCCAAAGAATATCTCCAATACGAACTCCGAAATAGTGTGGGCTATTATCTATGGAGTTACCCACGGCGAATTAATCGAAGCCCAAGAAACTTGCTTCGCAAGAAACTCAATTAAAACTGCCCAAACCCTTTTTGCGCAAGAAAACTGCTGGTTCGATCACTCGACTACCGATCGGACAACACAGCAGCCAACCGTCCAGTCGCGATCTGGACAGTACCACCGGTGGATCACCGACCCAATGTGGAAGAGATCAACGCCGGTAGCCAGGATTAGCACACCGAACTGCTGGTCAGCAGCTGCGCGAAGAAAACCGCCCAGAATGCGCAGAAAAAAATCTGCTGCACGGGCGGAAGAACAAACTGCCCAGCGATCGGACCAGCTTCTTGGCGGGATTCGAAGGCCCACTAAACTGGATTGAGTTCTTGATCGAAGAAGAAAGATCCTAGCTGACTTCGAGGAGAGAATTCGAAGAAGAAGAATTTCTCACTCTAAGCTAGACTTTCTCACACTACCCTTTACTTGGGTGTCAAGTTTTCTTAATCGATTTCTTGCCTAATAAGTTGTATTTATATGGAGCTTCTAAGGAGACCTAATGGGCTCTCGAGTTAGGCCTTAAAATTTGACTTTCGTTGACCGCTAAGTCTCCCCGACTAATCAACTCCAATCGACCCATTTAAATTAATTTATTTAATCCACTTTGTTAATTTAATTTAATCGAACCCTTAGAATTAATTAATTCAAAATCGAATTAATTTCTAAATTCACTTGGTCGAATAAATATTAATTAAACCCTTCGGATTAATTAATTTACCTTGTCGATTAGTCAAATGCATAATCGGTCGTACCACTAACGGACCAATTATGGAACTACCGCTCGAAAACGACTTTACATCGCGCCATTATATTTTATTCTATCTCCCCACATTACAGATCTAGTGCTCGTCAATTTATCAATTTACTGACAAATTAATTCACCGACTTCTGGGTTTCCGAGATTAGTACCACTCGTCCTTTTATTATACCGAACATAAAGTTCACCGGCTGGGTTTAGTATAATAACCTTACGAGCATACTTTTTATATATCAATACTTTAACCAATAACGGTATCTACTGTGTTTGTCGACACCCCGTTATCTAGTTCTATGATATAAAGGAACAAATTTATACTGAAACAAAATGATATGTCATCTGTGGATATTAGTTTTTGATACAAGCCATAGCTTTTCTGTATTCAAAACTAACAAGATGAGCTCGTAAGGTTATTATACTAAACCCGGCCAGTGAACTTTATGTTCGGTATAATAAAAGGACGAGTGGTACTAATCTCGGAAACCAAGATTTTGGTGAATTAATTTGTCAGTAAATTGATAAATCGACGAGCACTAGATCTTTAATGTGGGGAGATAGAATAAAATATAATGGCACGATGTAAAGTCATTTTCGAGCGGTAGTTCCATAATTGGTCCGTTAGTGGTACGACTGATTATGCATTTGACTAATCGACAAGGTAAATTAATTCATCCGAAGGGTTTAATTAATATTTAATCGACAAAGTGAATTTAGAAATTAATTCAATTTTCAATTAATTAATTCTAAGGGTTCGATTAAATTAAATTAACAAAGTGGATTATATAAATTAATTTAAATGGGTCGATTGGAGTTGATTAGTCGGGAAGACTTAGCGATCAACGAAAGTCAAATTAAAAGGCCTAACTCGAGAGCCCATTAGGTCTCCTTAGAAGCTCCCTATAAATACAACATGTTGGGCAACTCAAGATATAAGAGACTTGGCAGCCAAGAAAAGGCTAGTGAGAGAAAGTCTAGTCTAGAGTGAGAACTTTGTCTTTCTCGTCAAATTTTCGCTCGAAGTGGACTGGGATAGCTTTCTTCTTAGAAAAGAAACTCAGCCCATTTAATTTGGATCAGTTCTTTATTATTTAATAGGTTGGCCGCTGAATTCCAATTGGGTTTTCTTTTGGAAAAATCTGCTGCTATGCCACAAAAACAATTCCAGCGAGCTGCTGGGTTTTCTTTTGTAAAAATCTGCTGCTGTGCGACAAAAACAATTCCAGCGAGCTGCTGGTTTCGGGGTGCTGATCCAGCGGTAATTCCACGTTGATCTCTTCAAGTTTTTGGTGGGTGATCCGTGGGGTCCGTTGTCTAGATCGTGGCTGGAACCTTCAGCTTTGCTAGGCGGAATTGGTGATGGGTTTATAGGGAAATCGGCGGCCAGCCTTCACATGAATTATTTTGGGCAGAATTTTGAGTTTCTTGAGAAGCAAGTTTCTTGGGTTTTCTCGATTTGCCGTGGGTAACTCCGTAGACAATAGCCCACACTATTTCGAAGTTCGTATTGGATATATTCTTCGGATTTCTTGTGGAATTCGCGTAAAGATTGGATTTTTTTTCTTTAGGCAAGGGACTTCGCTACAAAAGGTAAAATCTTCAAAAATTCTGCTTTAATTAAAGATTTAATTTTTTGTGTCCCGATTAATAAATTAAATAAGTATAAGCCTAGATCCGTTCATGGGTAAACTAATTTGAGCCTGAGCTTGGTCGAAAGCTTCCGATTCTGGAATGCATTGCACGAAAGTGAGGTTTTCGATTTAGCCCGGGCTTGTTCAGTTTTCCTTCACCACGATCACGTCTCCCCTCTTTACGATCTCGCGTATCAGGTGGTACTTGAGCTCTATGTGTTTACTCGCCTTATGGGCTCGTGGTTCCTTTGAGTTAGCAACTGCACCATTGTTATCACAATAAACTGTGATAGACCTAGGCAACTCAGGAACCACATCTAAGTCCATCAGGAAGCTCCGGAGCCACACAGCCTCTTTCGCTGCCTCTGATGCGGCAATGTACTCAGTCTCCATGGTGGAGTCTGCCACGCATTTCTGCTTGACACTCCTCCATACTATGGCTCCACCTCCTAGAGTAAATACAAACCCAGAGGTAGACTTACTCTTGTCCAAATCACCTTGAAAGTCCGAATCTGTGTAACCCAATGGTACAAGCTCATGCGCTCTATAAACTAGGACATACTCTCTCGTCCTGCGTAAGTACTTGAGAATGCATTTTACTGCCTCCCAGTGAGCCTTCCCAGGGTTACTCTGATATCTGCTAACACTGCCAACGACAAAGCAAATATCAGGCCTCGTACACAACATAGCATACATGAGGCTACTCACTGCTGAAGCATAGGGTACCGCCTTCATGGCATCTATCTCCTCAACAGTCTCTTGTGGTGTGTCTTCCTGTACATGTGCATCTGGAATAGTGGACTGACTTCTAAGCTCTTCCAATACTACCTTGCTGCTTGACTTGTGATCTAAAATATAGTCCTCCTCAAGAAATCTGGCATTGATGCTGATCACCACCATCTGATCCTGAGGACTATAAAATAAACCACCTCTCGTTCCTTTGGGATAGCCTATAAACACCATAGCCTTGGATCTAGCCTCTAACTTGCTTGCATCTGCCTCGAGCACATGTGCTGGACAACCCCCTATTCTGAGATGTCTCAAACTAGGCTTTCGCCCATTCCACAACTCTGATGCGGTTGAAGGCACAGACTTAGATGGCACAAGGTCGAGGATAAAACACGCTGTCTCCAAAGCATAAGCCCAAAACGAGATAGGAAACTCACTGTAACTCATCATCGATCTAACCATCTCCATAAGAGTCATGTTCCTCCTCTCTGCTACACCATTCTGCTGGGGTGTGCCAGGTACAGACAACTGGGTCTGAATACCATCCTCTTACAAATAGGATCTAAATTCACTAGAGAGGTATTCGCCACCCGATCAGATCGCAGGGCCTTGATACTGTTACCCACATGGTTCTCCACCTCTGCCTTGAATTCTTTGAACTTGCCAAAGCATTCAGACTTGTGGCGCATCAGGTATATGTATCCATATCTAGGGTAATTATCCGTGAAAGTCACGAAATACTCATAACCACCTCTAGCCTGAACTGACATAGGCCCACACACGTCAGAATGAATCAACTCTCAAACCTCCTTGGCCCTATACCCCTTTGCCTTGAAATGCCTCTTGGTCATTTTACCCTCCAAGCAAGACTCACAGGTCGAATAGCTATCAATATCTAGTAAGTCCAAAGACCCACTCTTGACCAACCTTTGAATCCTACTAAGGTTGACATGGCCTAGTCTCAGGTGCCAAAGATAAGTCTGATTCAAAGGGGAAGATTCTTTTCTCTTATTATGATTCGATGATGAGCTACTAGTTTCTGTGTTTTGCATTACTGGGGAGTATGTCTTAATTAAAAACAAATTGTCAACCAATGTACTGGAACATATAAGTTTCTGGCCTTTTCTAATAAATATAGATCTATCAGAAAAAATACACTTATAACCATCCACCACAAGTTTAGAAACTGAAAGTAAGTTTTTATGAAAACTGGGTATATAAAGACAATCTCTCAACAATAAAGTACATTCTGAAAAATAAAGACAAATAACTCCCAATGCAGTAACAGAAATCTGGTAGTATCCCCAAGGTAGACCTGCAACTCTCCCTCTCTAAGCAACCGGGTCACTTGGAACCCCTGCAAAGAATTACAAACATGATCAGTGGCTCCTGAATCCACACACCAAGTATCTGTGGGAATCGCCGCTAAACACGTCTCAGTGACTGGGGAAAATTTACACATACCTTGAGGCTTTGGGCAATCCTTCTTCCAATGTCCCGCTTTGCTACATCTAAAGTATTTGCCTTTCGGCTTCTGCTTCTTGGCAATGCTCGCCTTGGGTCCATGATCAGTTCCTGCTTTCCGGCCTCTCTTCCTCTTTTGCTTCTTGGCTTTGGGCCCAGCAGAGGAACCTGAGGGACCAACAGTAGCCAAGGCTTGCTTCTTCTCTGCAAATAGGCTCTCAGCAGACACCAATGCAGTCATGAGCTCAAAAAGTGTATATGAGAGATTCCCCATATTATAGTTCAATCGAAATTGCTCAAAACTGGGAGGCAAGCTCTGGAGAATGATATCGACCTGGGTTTCCCCATCAATGTCACCTCCCAATACCTCGATCACATTGATGCAACCAATCATTTCCAGCACGTGATCTCTCACTGAAGTACCCTCAGCCATCTTAGTATTCTGAGTTTTCTCATAGCTGACTGCTTGGCTGCCCTGCCCTGATGTCCAAACATATCCCTAAGGTTGAGCATCATATCGTAGGTTGAGGTCATCTGCTGATGCTGGTGCTGTAATACACTTGACATAGAAGCGAAGATGTAGCACCTGGTCATCTCATCAGCCTTCTGCCACCTCGTATATGGCTCTCGCTGTTCAGGGGTGGCATCATCTCTGGGCTTAGGGGGACACTCCTCAGTAAGCACGTACTTGTAATCCTCAGCGGTAAGGACAATGTCCAGGTTACATTTCCAGTCAATATAGTTTGGACCGGTGAGTTTGTTTTGGTTCAAAATAATAGCTAGCGGGTTGAACGACATATCAACTGAAAAATAAACAATTCAAGTTTCAGTATACTTTTTTGAAAATATTGAAAATCCTCCAAAAACCAATATAATCTTCTACCGACATCTTTCACATCGGGATTAACGCATGTCACGATGGGTGAACATCTATGCTAACCCACATTTGTTCGAGAAGAACTGAAGTTCATTAATTTCATTATCTGACCAATGATCTTATGATCAATGAAATTAATAGTCGATAATTTTAGCCGTAACCTAAAAATAGCATAACCTCGATGGGAGGGATACTAAAAATGGTACACTAAGTGTATGCCATTACGTGACTTCTAAGTTTGTTACTTAGGATACTAATGCGCCTCGGATGGCGAGGGTGTCGCAACTTTCTCCAATTAAACTCACTATAGTCATCCCTTTAGAAATTCATTCCGGTGATATCCATGGTTGAAAACTCATCCGATAGGGAGGAAGGTCTAAGCCAGAATGCAAGTTTAACCACATCACCAATGAACCCGTAATGGAGGCCTTGGGGATATTTACCGACCCGCTCCCACTTAGTTTTTTAAGTTTGAGGATTTTTACGTTTTAACATGCAATATCTTAACTATGGATATTTGCACCCATAAAACCATTGGAGTTTTAATATGCGAATAATCTACCTTAGTTAAATGCACATTACCCTTTTTAAAAACATTTTGGTTTGGTTTTCATTCATACAAAATAAAACAAAAATCACACAATCAATGAAAAGTCATAAATACGGGAAATTAAAATTAAATAAAATTTCCCGACTATTATGGCCTTCTCTAACGTTGATTCCTTGACGCCTCGGTGACACGTCCCGTCATGTAGCTCCCACTCGTTATTTGAATTCTACTCGATTCGCTCGAGTTTTCTCAGTTTTCTACGTAATTAGGAATCACCCAAAATTACGATTAAACCAAAACCCGCGAATATAAGTTACCCAAAATAACGTCTTCGTCATAGTACATAAATTCCTATATACAAAGGCGTTTTCTAGGAATTTAAAGACGACATGATTAGATCAAATCCTACTACAAGATTTTTCTAATCCTACACGGCTTCCAGCTCGTGGTTATTACTATTACAGACATTTCCATTCAGAAACAATACAAGCCCAGACATGTCCCGGGGTTTGTGAGTGAAAATTAAATTTCTACCATAATAGCCGGGAAACCAATAACCACCTGTTTAAGCATTTCGAAAAAAATAATAATGCCAAAATAAAGACGTGTAATAAATCAAACAGGTATAAGACTGAAACCAACGCTCTGATACCAATTTGAAGGAAAACTGAACAAGCCCGGGCTAAATCGAAAACCTCACTTTCGTGCAATGCATTCCAGAATCGGAAGCTTTCGACCAAGCTCAGGCTCAAATTAGTTTACCCATGAATGGATCTTAGCTTATACTTATTTAAGTTATTAATCGGGACACAAAAGATTCGATCTTTAATTAAAGCGGAATGTTTAAAGATACTACCTTTAGAAGCGAAGTCCCTTGCCTAAAGAAAAATCCAATCTTTATTGCGATTACCACAAGAAATCCGAAGAATTACTCCGATCCAAACTCCGAAATAGTGTGGGCTATTATCTACGGAGTTACCCACGGCAAAATAAAGAAAACCCAAGAAAACTTGCTTCACAAAATACTTAAGACTGCCCAAATCGGATTTGCCCGGACTCACTAGACCATCACTGCCGGCCGCCGGGTAGCGTTGTAAAGTCTGACTGCTGCGACTGCCATACCCAGCCTCGATCTGTATAGCCTTCACTGCGGATCACCAGCCCTAGGAGAGATCAACACGATGGGATAGCCGGCTCTGCACCCCGGGATACAAACAGTCGTCGGAAGTGGAAGACGAACCGTCACTTGTTGCGCAAGAAAGATCAGCCGGCGGCATCGGTGGAAAAATAAATAAACCAACGGGCAGGGATGATTATAATCCGATGAGCTTAAGTCTTTCATGAAGGAGAAAGCTTCCTAGTCGACTTCGAGTGAAAACTTGATGAGGAAGACAAAGTTCTCACTCTAGACTAGACTTTCTCTCACTAGCCTTTCTTGGCTCTCAAGTTTCTTAAAAATCTTTCTTGCCAAACAAGGATATTTATAAGGAGCTTCTAAGGAGACCTAATGGGCTCTCGAGTTAGGCCTTTTAATTTGACTTTCCTTGACCGCTAAGTCTTTCCCGACTAGTCAACTCCAATCGACCCATTTGAATTAATTTATTAAACCCACTTTGTTAATTTAATTTAATCGAACCCTTAGAATTAATTAATTCAAATAGAATTAATTTCTTAATTCACTTTGTCGATTAAATATTAATTAAACCTTTAGGATTAATTAATTCACCTTGTCGATTAGTCAAATGCATAATTAGTGGTACCACTAATGGACCAATTATGGAACTACCACTCGAAAATGACTTTACATCGCGCCATTATATTTTATTCTATCTCTCCACGTTAGAGATCTAGTGTTCATCGGTTTATCAATTTATTGACAAATTAATTCACCGACTTCTTGGTTTTCGAGATTAGTACCACTCGTCCTTTTAGTATACCAAACATAAAGTTCACCGGCCGGGTTTAGTATAATAGACTTTACGAGCTCATCTCGGGAGCACCATCAACCCGGCGAACCGGTACGTGGATTCCTCCGACTAGCAACAGCACGTAAGAAGCTAAACACCGCATACCCAACCTACCGAGGTATAGGCCTCAATTGACCGCACTCTTTGGCAATTCAAAGCATACGATATCTAACTCTCACGCCCGTCCCAGTCTCGGGATTGAGAGACTGAATACTAGGACCGAATTGACTACTTTGATCAGTATAAGTCAATTCTATGCAAACTGTGTTGGAGTAGAATACATAAGCTATGCTTGTATTGTACAGTTTCCCAGTTTAATATATCGATTTGTGTTTCAGTCATATTTTGTTGTGCATGTTTATGTCCATTTATATTATGTAAGTAGATGATGAGGTGTCTGGTGCGACACAGTAGATCTCATCATTGGTTGAAAGACATAATATATAAATGAGGTTCGTAACCAAGACAGCTTTGGACAAACTGTCGGTCTAGGTTATTATGTGATTCAGATAATTAGTTTGTCTAAACTAATTGAATCATATAGATATGCCCGGGGCATATTGAACTTGACTCTTAGGAATGATTTGTCTTGTACTGATTTAATAGACAAATCGATCCTTGTATTCTATCTCTAAATCCCTTGACTCGAGTGGGCATGAGGATTAGACATAGTGTACTTTGATCTGCCAAAGGGTGAGGTCAATTGTGGCCAATAATCTCGGTAGGTTGGGTGCGCGTGTTTAGTTACTTGATGTTTGTCGAAAGGAAATCATGTACCGGTGCGTCCGGGGTGATGGTGCTCCCGAGATGAGCTCGAAATGTTTATTATACTAAATCTGGCCAGTGGACTTATGTTCGGTATAGTAAGAAGGTCGAGTGGTACTAGTCTCGGAATTAAAGAAGTTGATGAATTAATTTATCAGTAAATTAATGAATTAACGAGCACTATATCTTTGATGTGGGGAGATTATGAATATAATTTAATTAAGTTGTTCCGGAAGCAATTCTGGTGTTGGTTGGTAGTGCCATAATTAATCCGTTAGTGGTACGATTAATTATGTACTGGGTTGTTGACAAAGGTAGATTTAATTAATTTAGAAATTAATTAATCCTTGTGTCAGTTGGTTGTGAATCATCCCAGGAACTGGATTGGGATAAGTGAATCCCTGTGTCAGTTGGGAGTGATTCATCCCAGGAACTGGATTGGGATAAGTGAATCCCTGTGACAGTTGGGAGTGTATCAGTCCAGCAACAGGATTGAAGGAAACAGAATCTGTATCAGTCCAGAAACAGGATTGAAGGAAAACAGAAACCCAGTAGGAAGACCAATCCTATTCCAACTTGGAGTCTCTCTTGTAACTCTATAAATAGACAAGGGATCAGTCATTCAGAATACAACAATTACACAATTAATCCACAGGATTTCTAGAGAGAGAAAACGTTTCTCTCTCCAAGTCGAATTTTCAAGAAAGTGTGCAGCTGGTTTTTGGGTTTCTAATGGCTGAAATTTTGGCCTTGGTCTATACCAGCTGCGCGTAGCTTTCTCTCTCTGCGGGCGGTGCGTTTATAGTACGTGCCAGGTGCTGCGGGGCTAGAGTTTTCTAGCAGGTGGATTGTGGTGAGTAGCTGATCAATTGACTTCTAGTTCGTTGCCCACACAACGTGAAGTCATAGTCTTAAGGCATACAAGAGAATCACCAAGTGCACGCTTCAAAGGTACTTTTCTAAGATTCCGCTTTAATAGAAATTTTTGTTGCGTGGTAAATCGAGCAAGTGCAAACCAAGATCCTACCAAAATCTTTCAATTGGTGGTTCTGTGCTTGTTCGATTTATTACATGATTTTATTTGCAGGTGGTTTAGAATCCCGACTATTATGGTTACGTTTGTATGGTTTTTAATTAAACTTCGGGACATGTCCGGATTTAATTTTATTATGAATGTTTGTAATAGTATAACCACGTGCTGGAAGCCGTGTAGGATTAGATCAAATCTGTAGTAGGATTTTTTCTATGTAATTTCGATTATTCAATTTTCCTAGAATGCCTTGTAGTAGGAAAATTATTTTTTTTTGTAATCGAAGGCGTTATGGTGGGCGACTTGGATTCGTGGGTTTTTTGGTTATCATGAATTTGAAGAAACCCAGGAAAACCCAGAACGAATTGCAAGAAGACCAAATAGCGTGGGAAAAAGCGAAGGAGGAGTTGGCGGTAGGAGGCGACGCCGGCGACGACCGCCGGCAGCAAGTCGCGCCTACCGGGTGGCCAGCAGCAGCAGCTGCCGCACCAAGGGCACAGCAGCAGCCGCGCACAGGCCCGCGCGCGCACGGCCCGTGCGGGCCGTGCGGGCGCGTGGGCACACGGGCGCAGCGCCGCGCGCATGGCCCGGGCGGGCAGTGTGCGCGCGCGCGAGCGCTGGGCCGCGCGCACGGCCCGTGTGGGCTGTGCGCGCGGGCAGCGCAGCCCTCCGGCCGTGCTGCGGCCCGGGCGGCCCGTTCGGGCCGTTCGGGCTGTTTTTGGCCTGTTTTTCCTCCAATTTTCATTTTTTGAAGTTCAAGACTCTCTCCATCGAGTGATGTGGCGGGACACGAGATCAAGGCAAATGATGGAAGCAATTAAAACCATAATAGTCGGGAAATTTATTTTTCGAATTTATTTCCCGTATTTATCGTTTTAATTTTTATGCTTTATTTTTATGCTGTATATTAGATGCATGATTTAAAGCATGTCTGGTTTTATGGTTGTATATAACTTAGGTTAGTTAATTGCATGTTAAAACCGAAAAAACCCTCAATTTGGAAATCTAAGTGGGAGCGGGTTGTGTTATATCCCCATGGCCACCATTACGGGTTCATATGCGATGTAGGTGGGCTTGCGCGTTGGCATTAGGGCCTTCCTCCATTCGGATGAGTCCAGCCCCGAGATCGATAGACTATGAGCTTCTGAGTAAGATGACTAGAGCGAGTTTAACTAGGAGAAATGCGACACCCTCTCCATCTGAGGCGCACTATCCTGAGGTAACAAACTCAGAAGTCACGTAATGGCATACACTTAGTGTACGATCTGTAGTATTCCTCCCGCAAGGTTACGCTGCTTACTTGTATGGCTGAAAGCACAGACTATTAGCTACATTGATCAAAAGATCATTGGTCAGATAGTGTAGTTAATGAACTTGGTCCTTCTCAAACGAATGTGGGTTAGCGTAAACGTCCACACTGCGTGGCTTGCGAGAATCCCGGTGGATGAGATGTTGGTGGATTAATATTATTGTTTTGAGGGAAATCAATAATTAAATTGAATTTTCATGTTTTTCAAAAATTCTAGCATATATAACTGAAACACTGTTTGTTTACTTTCCAGTTTAAATCGATATGGCATTCAATCCTTTAGCTGCTATTTTGAAAAACAACAATTTAACTGGAACTAATAATGTCGATGGAAGTCGTAACTTGGACATTGTCCTTATGGCTGAGAGCGCTCCTGTGAGAGATCGTGTCATTAACATGATTAGTAACATCAACAAGGTTGAGGTAGTGGGAGGCGAAATCATTGGTGAAACCAAAGCCGATATTGTCCTCCAGAGCTTGCCCCAAAGCTATGAGCGGATTCAGTTGAACTACAACATAAGTAAGATATTGTGGAGTTCATCCGAGCTCTTAGCAGAGTTGATGGCGGCTAAAAGTCTTCTTCAATAGAAGAAGCGAGCTTTAGTCGCAGTCGAAGTTTTAGAATCTTCTTCTGAGCCTGAGGCTGGAAAGAAAAAGAGAAAGCTCGAGGGAGTAGCTAAAAAGGCACAAATTGTGCCTAAGCCATATATTGCGAAGAAGAAGTCGAAAGACAAGTGCTTCAAGTGCAATAAGACGGGACATTGGAAAGCGGATTGTCCAAAGCTTATAAGTACGATAAATTATGCCTTAATTACTGAGACATGTTTAGCGGCGATTCCCACAGATACTTAGTGTGTGGATTCAGGTGCCACTGACCATGTTTGTAATTCTTTGCAAGGGTTCAAAGTAACCCAGAAGCTTAGAGCAGGCAAATTGGATATCTACTTGGGCGACACTACAAGATTGTCAGTAGAAGCAGTGGGAGTAGTTAAGTTGAATTTCGAAAATTCTAGCTTCGAGTTAGTTAATTGTCTTTATGTACCGAGTTTTAGAAAGAACTTGATTTCGGTTTCTAAACTCTTGAAGAACGGGTATAAGTTTATTTTTTCTGATGACTGTGTTGTAATTAGAAGAAATGGAAAACTTATTTGTTCTGGTTCATTGGCGGACAATTTGTTTGTGGTTAACTCTAACTCCTCTGTTGCGCAAAACATAGAGATAGATAGCTCAGAATCTAACATTAATAAGAGAAAGAAACCTTCTGAAATGAATCAACCCTATCTTTGGCATCTAAGGCTAGGTCATATATACCTTAGTAGGATTCAGAGGTTGGTCAATGATGGACCTTTGGGTTCATTAGATATTGACAGTTATGCAACCGGTGAATCTTGCTTGGAAGGTAAGATGACCAAGAGACCTTTTAAGGCAAAAAGTCATAGAGCTAAAGAAGTATTAGAGTTGATTCATTCTGACTTGTGTGGACCTATAACGGTCCAGGCACGAGGGGGATATGAGTATTTCGTGACATTCACGGATGACTACTCTAGGTACGGATACATTTACCTAATGCGCCACAAGTCCGAATGTTTTGGCAAGTTCAAAGAGTTTCGGGCAGATGTGGAGAAGCATCATGGTAAGACTATTAAGACACTGCATTCAGATCGTGGTGGGGAGTACCTGTCCCATGAATTTCGAGATTACCTCACTGAGGTAGGAATTCAGTCTCAGTTGTCTGCACCTGGCACGCCACAGCAGAATGGTGTAGCAGAAAGGAGGAACTGAACTCTTATGGAAAAGGTTAGGTCCATGATGAGCTATAGTGATTTGCCAAGTTCGTTATGGGGATATGCCTTGGAAACAGCAATGTATATTCTTAATCTTGTACCATCTAAAATCGTGCCTTCAACCCCAGTAGAGTTGTGGAACGGGCGGAAGCCCAGTCTAAGACATCTCAAATTTGGGGCTGCCCAGCACATGTGCTTCAGGCAGATACGGCTATGTTAGATGCAAGAACAGAATTAATGTTGTTTGTAGGATATCCTAGGGGAACGAAAGGTGGTCTATTCTATAGTCCTAAAGATCAGAAGGTGGTGGTAAGTACCAACGCTAGATTTTTAGAAGAGGACTATGTCTTAGATCACAAGCCCAAGAGTAAGATAGTACTAGAAGAGCTTAGACGACAAACTACTAATCCTGATGCACCAGCACAAGTAGATACACCACACACTGCACATCAGATCACAGATGATGCGCCTACACAGGCGGTGCCTCGTCGTAGTGGGAGGGTTGGGAGAGGCTTCAGACCTAGTCCCAGGTATGCCTGGACCTGACCCAGTTAACTACAATGAGGCACTTTGAGATAAAGATGCAGAATCTTGGCGTAAGGCAATGATATCCGAGATGGGGTCAATGGACCACAATTAAGTCTGGGAGCTTGTGGACCTGCCTGATGGGTTTAAGCCCATTGGATGCAAGTGGGTCTACAAACGTAAGAGAGGACCTGACGGGAAGGTGGAAACCTTTAAAGCTAGGCTGGCGGAGAAGGGGTATACTCAGAAAGAGGGAATCGATTATGAGGAAACCTTCTCCCCGGTAGCCATGCTTAAGTCGATCCGGATTCTCTTGGCCATAGCTGCTCATATGGATTATGAGATTTGGCAGATGGATGACAAGACAGCTTTCCTAAACGGAAGTCTTGAGGAAACCATCTTTATGCAGCCACCAGAGGGATTCATTAAAAAAAACCAAGAGCATAAGGTTTGCAGGCTTAAGAGGTCTATTTATGGACTTAAGCAGGCATCCAGATCTTGGAACATCCGGTTTGATGAAGTAATCCAGTCCTTTGGATTTACTCAGTGTCCGGATGAGCAATGTGTATATCACAGACGTGATGGAAACTCAGAGGTGTTTCTTGTGCTTTACGTAGATGACATTCTATTGATTGGCAACAACAAGAAAGTGTTATCAGACGCAAAGGCATGGCTGTCCAAGCAATTTGATATGAAGGACTTAGGGGAAGCGGGACATATCCTTGGGATCAAGATTATTCGAGATCGTAGGAAACGTTCACTAATGCTCTCCCAAGCTTCATACATCGACATGATTCTGGCCCGTTTTAACATGCAGAACTCCAAGAAAGGTTTTTCTACCTTTCAGACACGGAGTGCATCTATCTAAGGAACAGTCTCCTAAGACTGTTGAGGAGATAAAGACCATGAGGACAGTTCCATATGCTTCGGCAGTAGGAAGTCTCATGTATGCCATGTTGTGAACGAGGCCTGATATCTGTTGTGCCGTTGGCATGGTGAGCAGATATCAGAGTAACCCCGGGAAAGCTCATTGGGAAGCAGTAAAATGCATTCTCAGGTATTTGTCCAGAACGAGGGACCAAGTTCTGGTCTATCAGGCGTCTGAGCTGGTACCCCGAGGTTACACAGATTCAGATTTCCAAGGCGACAGGGATAAGAGCAAGTCTACCTCAGGGTATGTGTTTACTCTAGGAAGTGGAGCCATAGTTTGGCGGAGTGTCAAGCAGAAATGCGTGACAGACTCTACCATTGAGGCTGAGTACGTTGCCGCATCAGAGGCAGCGAAAGAAGCAGTATGGCTCAAGAACTTCCTTGTGGACTTAGATGTGATTCCTGGTTTGCCGAAGTCTATCACGGTTTAATGTGATAACAACGGTGCAGTTGCAAACTCGAAGGAACCACGAGCCCACAAGGCGAGTAAACATATAAAGCGCAAGTACCACCTGATACGAGACATCGTAAAGAGGGTAGACGTGATGGTGGCTAAGATAGCATCAGAGGATAACCTTGCAGATCCGTTCACAAAAACATTAACTTCTAAAGTCTTTGAGGCTCACGTGAAGGGCATGGGGATCAGATGCTTAGGAGAGCCTTGACAGTTTTTCTAGATAGATAGCAGATTGGGTAGGATTGTATGTAGTTGTATACTTAAAGCACAACTTAAGTATTAGTGGGAGATTGTTGGAGTAGAATACATAAGCTATGCTTGTATTGTACAGTTTCCCAGTTTAATATATCGATTTGTGTTTCAGTCATATTTTGTTGTGCATGTTGATGTCCATTTATATTATGTAAGTAGATGATGAGGTGTCTGGTGCGACACAGTAGATCTCATCATTGGTTGAAAGACATAATATATAAATGAGGTTCGTAACCGAGACAGCTTTGGACAAACTGTCGGTTTAGGTTATTATGTGATTCAGATAATTAGTTTGTCTAAACTAATTGAATCATATAGATATGCCCGGGGCATGTTGAACTTGACTCTTAGGAATGATTTGTCTTGTACTAATTTAATAGACAAATCGATCCTTGTATTCTATCTCTAAATACCTAGACTCGAGTGGGCATGAGGATTAGACATAGTGTACTTTGATCTGCCAATGGGTGAGGTCAAATGTGGCCAATAGTCTCGGTGGGTTGGGTGCGCGTGTTTAGTTACTTGATGTGCTACTGCTGGTCGAAAGGAAACCATGTACCGGTGCGTCCGGGGTGATGGTGCTCCCGAGATGAGCTCGAAATGTTTATTATACTAAACCCGGCCGGTGGACTTATGTCCGGTATAGTAAAAAGGTCGAGTGGTACTAGTCTCGGAATTAAAGAAGTTGATGAGTTAATTTATCAGTAAATTAATGAATTAACGAGCACTATATCTTTGATGTGGGGAGATTATGAATATAATTTAATTAAGTTGTTCCGGAAGCAATTCTGGTGTAGGTTGGTAGTGCCATAATTAATCCGTTAGTGGTACGATTAATTATGTACTGGGTTGTTGACAAAGGTAGATTTAATTAATTTAGAAATTAATTAATCCTTATGTCAGTTGGTTGTGAATCATCCCAGGAACTGGTTTGGGATAAGTGAATCCCTGTGTCAGTTGGGAGTGATTCATCCCAGGAACTGGATTGGGATAAGTGAATCCCTGTGACAGTTGGGAGTGTATCAGTCCAGGAACAGGATTGAAGGAAACAGAATCTGTATCAGTCCAGAAACAGGATTGAAGGAAAACAGAAACCCAGTAGGAAGACCAATCCTAAACCAACTTGGAGTCTATCTTGTAACTCTATAAATAGACAAGGGATCAGTCATTCAGATTACAACAATAACACAATTAATCCACATGATTTCTAGAGAGAGAAAATTATAGAGAGAGAAAATGTTTCTCTCTCCAAGTCGAATTTTCAAGAAAGTGTGCAGCTGGTTTTTGGGTTTCTAGTGGCTAAAATTTTGGCCTTGGTCTATACCAGCTGCGCGTAGCTTTCTCTCTCTGCGGGCGGTGCGTTTATATTACGTGCCAGGTGCTGTGGGGCTAGAGTTTTCTAGCAGGTGGATTGTGGTGATCAATTGACTTCTAGTTCGTTGCCCACACAACGTGAAGTCATAGTCTTGAGGCATACAAGAGAATCACCAAGTGCATGCTTCAAAGGTACTTTTCTAAGATTCCGCTTTAATAGAAATTTTTGTTGCGTGGTAAATCGAGCAAGTGCAAACCCAGATCCTACCAAAATCTTTCACCCAGTCTAAGACATCTCAGAATTTGGGGCTGCCCAGCACATGTGCTTAAGGCAGATACGGCTAAGTTAGATGCAAGAACAGAATTAATGCTGTTTGTAGGATATTCTAGGGGAACGAAAAGTTGTCTATTCTATAGTCCTAAAGATCAGAAGGTGGTGGTAAGTACCAACGCAAGATTTTTAGAAGAGGACTATGTCTTAGACCACAAGCCCAAGAGTAAGATAGTACTAGAAGAGCTTAGACGACAAATTACTAATCCTGATGCACCGGCACAAGTAGATACACCACACACTACACATGAGATCACAGATGATGCGCCTACACAGGTGGTACCTCATCGTAGTGGGAGGGTTGTGAGACAGCCAGACAGGTTCGTTGGCATGGGAGAGGCTTCAGACCTAGTCGCAGTTATGTCTGAACCAGACCCAGTTAACTACAATGAGGCGCTTTGAGATAAAGATACAGAATCTTGGCGTAAGGCAATGATATCCGAGATGGGGTCAATGGACCACAATTAAGTCTGGGAGTTTGTGGACCTGGCTGATGGGTTTAAGCCCATTGGATGCAATAAAGTCTACAAACGTAAGAGAGGATCTGACGAGAAGGTGGAAACCTTTAAAGCTAGGCTGGTGGCGAAGGGGTATACTCAGAAAGAGGGAATCGATTATGAGGAAACCTTCTCCCCGGAAGCCATGCTTAAGTCGATCCGGATTCTCTTGGCCATAGCTGCTCATTTGGATTATGAGATTTGGCAGATGGATGTCAAGACAGCTTTCCTAAACGGAAGTCTTGAGGAAACCATCTTTATGCAGCAACAAGAGGGATTCATTGAAAAATGTCAAGAGCATAAGGTTTGCAGGCTTCAGAAGTCCATTTACGGACTTAAGCAGGCATCCAGATCTTGGAACATCCGGTTTGATAAAGTAATCCAGTCCTTTTGGATTTACTCAGTCTCCGGATGAGCAATGTGTATATCGCAGACGTGATGGAAACTCAGTGGTGTTTCTTGTACTTTACGTAGATGACATTCTATTGATTGGCAACAACAAGAAAGTGTTATCAGACGTAAAGGCATGGCTGTCCAAGCAATTTGATATGAAGAACTTAAGGGAAGCGGGACATATCCTTGGGATCAAGATTATTCGAGATCGTAGGAAACGTTCGTTAAACGCTCTCCCAAGCTTCATTCTGGCCCGTTTTAACAAGCAGAACTCCAAGAAAGGTTTTCTACCTTTCAGTCATGGAGTGTTTCTATCTAAGGAACAGTCTCCTAAGACTGTTGAGGAGATAGAGACCATGAAGAGAGTTCCAAATGCTTCGACAGTAGGGGGTCTCATGTATGCCATGTTATGTACGAGGCCTGATATCTGTTATGCCGTGGGCATGGTGAGCAGATATCAGAGTAACCCCGGGAAAGCTCATTGGGAGGCAGTAAAATGCATTCTCAAGTATTTGTGCAGAACGAGAGACCAAGTTCTGGTCTATCAGGCGTCTGAGCTGGTACCCCGAGGTTACACAGATTCAGAATTCCAAGGTGACAGGGACAAGAGCAAGTCTACCTCAGGGTATGTGTTCACTCTAGGAAGTGGAGCCATAGTTTGGCGGATTGTCAAGCAGAAATGCGTGACAGACTCTACCATGGAGGCTGAGTACGTTGCCGCATCAGAGGCAGCGAAAGAAGCAGTATGGCTCAAGAACTTCCTAGTGGACGTAGATGTGATTCCTGGTTTGCCGAAGTCTATCACGGTTTAATGTGATAACAACGGTGCAGTTGCCAACTCGAAGGAACCACGAGCCCACAAGGCGAGTAAACATATAAAGCGCAAGTACCACCTGATACGAGACATCGTAAAGAGGGTAGACGTGATGGTGGCTAAGATAGCATCAGAGGATAACCTTGCAGATCCGTTCACAAAAACATTGACTTCTAAAGTCTTTGAGGCTCACGTGAAGGGCATGGGGATCAGATGCTTAGGAGAGCCTTGACAGTTTTTCTAGATAGATAGCAGCAGATTGGGTAGGATTGTATGTAGTTGTATACTTAAAGCACAACTTAAGTATTAGTGGGAGATTGTTGGAGTATAATACATAAGCTATGCTTGTATTGTACAGTTTCCCAGTTTAATATATCGATTTGTGTTTCAGTCATATGTTGTTGTGCATGTTTATGTCCATTTATATTATGTAAGTAGATGATGAGGTGTCTGGTGCGACACAGTAGATCTCATCATTGGTTGAAAGACATAATATATAAATGAGGTTCGTAACTGAGACAGCTTTGGACAAACTGTCGGTTTAGGTTATTATGTGATTCAGATAATTAGTTTGTCTAAACTAATTGAATCATATAGATATGCCCGGGGCATGTTGAACTTGACTCTTAGGAATGATTTGTCTTGTACTAATTTAATAGACAAATCGATCCTTGTATTCTATCTCTAAATACCTAGACTCGAGTGGGCATGAGGATTAGACATAGTGTACTTTGATCTGCCAATGGGTGAGGTCAAATGTGACCAATAGTCTCGGTGGGTTGGGTGCGCGTGTTTAGTTACTTGATGTGCTACTGCTGGTCGAAAGGAAACCATGTACCGGTGCATCCGGGGTGATGGTGCTCCCGAGATGAGCTCGAAATGTTTATTATACTAAACCCGGCCGGTGGACTTATGTCCGGTATAGTAAAAAGGTCGAGTGGTACTAGTCTCGGAATTAAAGAAGTTGATGAGTTAATTTATCAGTAAATTAATGAATTAACGAGCACTATATCTTTGATGTGGGGAGATTATGAATATAATTTAATTAAGTTGTTCCGGAAGCAATTCTGGTTGTGGTTGGTAGTGCCATAATTAATCCGTTAGTGGTACGATTAATTATGTACTGGGTTGTTGACAAAGGTAGATTTAATTAATTTAGAAATTAATTAATCCTTATGTCAGTTGGTTGTGAATCATCCCAGGAACTGGTTTGGGATAAGTGAATCCCTGTGTCAGTTGGGAGTGATTCATCCCAGGAACTGGATTGGGATAAGTGAATCCCTGTGACAGTTGGGAGTGTATCAGTCCAGGAACAGGATTGAAGGAAACAGAATCTGTATCAGTCCAGAAACAGGATTGAAGGCAAACAGAAACCCAGTAGGAAGACCAATCCTAAACCAACTTGGAGTCTCTCTTGTAACTCTATAAATAGACAAGGGATCAGTCATTCAGATTACAACAATAACACAATTAATCCACAAGATTTCTAGAGAGAGAAAATTCTAGAGAGAGAAAACGTTTCTCTCTCCAAGTCGAATTTTCAAGAAAGTGTGCAGCTGGTTTTTGGGTTTCTAGTGGCTGAAATTTTGGCCTTGGTCTATACCAGCTGCGCGTAGCTTTCTCTCTCTGCGGGCGGTGCGTTATAGTACGTGCCAGGTGCTGTGGGGCTAGAGTTTTCTAGCAGGTGGATTGTGGTGAGTAGCTGATCAATTGACTTCTAGTTCGTTGCCCAAACAACGTGAAGTCATAGTCTTGAGGCATACAAGAGAATCACAAAGTGCACGCTTCAAAGGTACTTTTCTAAGATTCCGCTTTAATAGAAATTTTTGTTGCGTGGTAAATCGAGCAAGTGCAAACCCAGATCCTACCAAAATCTTTCACCCAGTCTAAGACATCTCAGAATTTGGGGCTGCCCAGCACATGTGCTTAAGGCAGATACGGCTAAGTTAGATGCAAGAACAGAATTAATGCTGTTTGTAGGATATTCTAGGGGAACGAAAGGTTGTCTATTCTATAGTCCTAAAGATCAGAAGGTGGTGGTAAGTACCAACGCTAGATTTTTAGAAGAGGACTATGTCTTAGACCACAAGCCCAAGAGTAAGATAGTACTAGAAGAGCTTAGACGACAAATTACTAATCCTGATGCACCAGCACAAGTAGATACACCACACACTGCACATGAGATCACAGATAATGCGCCTACACAGGTGGTGCCTCATCGTAGTGGGAGGGTTGTGAGACAGCCAGACAGGTTCGTTGACATGGGAGAGGCTTCAGACCTAGTCCCAGATATGTTTGAACCTGACCCAGTTAACTACAATGAGGCGCTTTGAGATAAAGATGCAGAATATTGGCATAAGGCAATGATATCCGAGATGGGGTCAATGGACCACAATTAAGTCTGGGAGTTTGTGGACCTGCCTGATGGGTTTAAGCCCATTGGATGCAATAAAGTCTACAAACGTAAGAGAGGATCTGACGAGAAGGTGGAAACCTTTAAAGCTAGGCTGGTGGCGAAGGGGTATACTCAGAAAGACGGAATCGATTATGAGGAAACCTTCTCCCCGAAAGCCATGCTTAAGTCGATCCGGATTCTCTTGGCCATAGCTGCTCATTTGGATTATGAGATTTGGCAGATGGATGACAAGACAGCTTTCCTAAACGGAAGTCTTGAGGAAACCATCTTTATGCAGCAACCAGAGGGATTCATTAAAAAATGTCAAGAGCATAAGGTTTGCAGGCTTAAGAAGTCCATTTACGGACTTAAGCAGGCATCCAGATCTTGGAACATCCGGTTTGATAAAGTAATCCAGTCCTTTTGGATTTACTCAGTCTCCGGATGAGCAATGTGTATATCGCAGACGTGATAGAAACTCAGTGGTGTTTCTTGTGCTCTACGTAGATGACATTCTATTGATTGGCAACAACAAGAAAGTGTTATCAGACGTAAAGGCATGGCTGCCAAAGCAATTTGATATTAAGAACTTAAGGGAAGCGGGACATATCCTTGGGATCAAGATTATTCGAGATCGTATGAAACGTTCGTTAAACGCTCTCCTAAGCTTCATTCTGGCCCGTTTTAACATGCAGAACTCCAAGAAAGGTTTTCTACCTTTCAGTCATGGAGTGTTTCTATCTAAGGAACAGTCTCCTAAGACTGTTGAGGAGATAGAGACCATGAAGACAGTTCCAAATGCTTCGGCAGTAGGAAGTCTCATGTATGCCATGTTATGTACAAGGCCTGATATCTGTTATGCCGTGGGCATGGTGAGCAGATATCAGAGTAACCCCGGGAAAGCTCATTGGGAGGCAGTAAAATGCATTCTCAAGTATTTGTGCAGAACGAGAGACCAAGTTCTGGTCTATCCGGCGTCTGAGCTGGTACCCCGAGGTTACACAGATTCAGATTTCCAAGGTGACAGGGACAAGAGCAAGTCTACCTCAGGGTATGTGTTTACTCTGGGAGGTGGAGCCATAGTTTGGCGGAGTGTCAAGCAGAAATGCGGGGCAGACTCTACCGTGGAGGCTGAGTTCGTTGCCGCATCAGAGGCAGCGAAAGAAGCAGTATGGCTCAAGAACTTCTTAGTGGACTTAGATGTGATTCCTGGTTTGCAGCGGTCTATCACGATATATTGTGTTAACAACGGTGCAGTTGCAAACTCGAAGGAACCATAAGACCACAAGGCGAGTAAACATATACAGCGCAAGTACCACCTGATACGAGACATCGTAAAGAGGGTAGACGTGGTCGTGGCTAAGATAGCATCAGAGGATAACCTTGCAGATCCATTCACAAAAACATTGACTTCAAAAGTCTTTGAGGCTCACGTGAAGGGCATGGGGATCAGATGCTTAGGAGAGCCTTGACAGTTTTTCTAGATAGATAGCAGCAGATTGGGTAGGATTGTATGTAGTTGTATACTTAAAGCACAGCTTAAGTATTAGTGGGAGATTGTTGGAGTAGAATACATAAGCTATGCTTGTATTGTACAGTTTCCCAGTTTAATATATCGATTTGTGTTTCAGTCATATTTTGTTGTGCATGTTTATATCCATTTATATTATGTAAGTAGATGATGAGGTGTCTGGTGCGACACAGTAGATCTCATAATTGGTTGAAAGACATAATATATAAATGAGGTTCGTAACCGAGACAGCTTTGGACAAACTGTCAGTCTAGGTTATTATGTGATTCAGATAATTAGTTTGTCTAAACTAATTGAATCATATAGATATGCCCGGGGCATATTG
Organism: Knoxia roxburghii; assembly: GCA_030378225.1. Classification (NCBI taxonomy): domain Eukaryota; kingdom Viridiplantae; phylum Streptophyta; class Magnoliopsida; order Gentianales; family Rubiaceae; genus Knoxia; species Knoxia roxburghii. The sequence goes on along the minus strand of CM059415.1, from coordinate 31,826,434 downwards.
AACTTGACTCTTAGGAATGATTTGTCTTGTACTGATTTAATAGACAAATCGATCATTGTATTCTATTTCTAAATCCCTAGACTCGAGTGGGCATGAGGATTAGACATAGTGTACTTTGATCTGCTAAAGGGTGAGGTCAATTGTGGCCAATAATCTCGGTAGGTTGGGTGCGCGTGTTTAGTTACTTGGTGTGCTGCTGTTTGTCGAAAGGAAACCGTGTACCGGTGCGTCCGGGGTGATGGTGCTCCCGAGATGAGCTCGAAATGTTTATTGTACTAAACCCGGCCAGTGGACTTATGTCCGGTATAGTAAGAAGGTCGAGTGGTACTAGTCTCGGAATTAAAGAAGTTGATGAATTAATTTATCAGTAAATTAATGAATTAACGAGCACTATATCTTTGATGTGGGGAGATTATGAATATAATTTAATTAAGTTGTTCCGGAAGCAATTCTGGTGTAGGTTGGTAGTGCCATAATTAATCCGTTAGTGGTACGATTAATTATGTACTGGGTTGTTGACAAAGGTAGATTTAATTAATTTAGAAATTAATTAATCCTTGTGTCAGTTGGTTGTGAATCATCCCAGGAACTGGATTGGGATAAGTGAATCCCTGTGTCAGTTGGGAGTGATTCATCCCAGGAACTGGATTGGGATAAGTGAATCCCTGTGACAGTTGGGAGTGTATCAGTCCAGGAACAGGATTGAAGGAAACAGAATCTGTATCAGTCCAGAAACAGGATTGAAGGAAAACAGAAACCCAGTAGGAAGACCAATCCTATTCCAACTTGGAGTCTCTCTTGTAACTCTATGAATAGACAAGGGATCAGTCATTCAGAATACAACAATTACACAATTAATCCATAGGATTTATAGAGAGAAAATTCTAGAGAGAGAAAACGTTTCTCTCTCCAAGTCGAATTTTCAAGAAAGTGTGCAGCTGGTTTTTGGGTTTCTAATGGCTGAAATTTTGGCCTTGGTCTATACCAGCTGCGCGTAGCTTTCTCTCTCTGCGGGCGGTGCGTTTATAGTACGTGCCAGGTGCTGCGGGGCTAGAGTTTTCTAGCAGGTGGATTGTGGTGAGTAGCTGATCAATTGACTTCTAGTTCGTTGCCCACACAACGTGAAGTCATAGTCTTGAGGCATACAAGAGAATCACCAAGTGCACGCTTCAAAGGTACTTTTCTAAGATTCCGCTTTAATAGAAATTTTTGTTGCGTGGTAAATCGAGCAAGTGCAAACCCAGATCCTACCAAAATCTTTCAAACTAGTCGTGATCAATATGCCCCGGGCATATCTATGTGATTTAAACTAGTTTAGATAAACTAATTTCCAAACCACACAATAACCTATACCGATAGTATGTTTGGACTATCTCGGTTACGAGCATACTTTTTATATATCAATACTTTAACCAATAACGGTATCTACTGTGTCTGTCCACACCCCGTTATCTAGTTTTATGATATAAAGGAACAAATTTATGTCGAAACAAAATGATATGTCATCGGTGGATATTAGTTTTTGATACAAGCCATAGCTTTTCTGTATTCAAAACTAACATGTGGTGTATCTACTTGTGCTGGTGCATCATGATTATTAGTTTGTTTTCTAAGCTCTTCTAGTACTATCTTACTCCGATGCTTGTGATCTAGGATATAGTCTTTCTCCAAAAATCTAGCGTTGGTACTAACCACCACCTTCTGATCTTTAGGACTATAAAATAGACCACATTTCGTTCTCCTAGGATATCCTACAAACAACATTAATTCTATTCTTGCATCTAATTTAGTCGTATCTGACTTAAGCACATGTGCTGGGCAACCCCAAATTCTGAGATGTCTTAGACTAGACTTTCGCTTGATCCATAACTCTACTAGGGTTGAAGACACGGTTTTAGATGGTACAAGATTAAGAATATACACGCTGTTTCTAAGGCGTACCCCCAGAACGAACTCAGCAAATAAATATAGCTCATCATCTACCTAACCATTTTTATGAGAGTTCGATTCCTTCTTTCTGCTACACCGTTCTACTGTGTCGTGCCAGGTGCAGACAACTGAGACTGAATTCCTACCTCACTGAGGTATTCTCAAAATTCGTGGGACAGGTACTCTTCACCATGATCTGATCATAGTGTCTTGATACTCTCACCATGATGCTTCTCCACATCTATCCGAAACTCTTTGAACTTGCCAAAGCACCCGGACTTGTGACGCATTAGGTAAATGTACCCGTACCTTGAGTAGTCATCCGTGAACGTCACGAAATACTCAAACCCACCTCGTGCTTGGACTGACATTGGTCCACACAAGTCAGAATGGATCAACTCTAGTACTTCTTTGGCTCTATAACCTTTTGCTTTAAAAGATCTCTTGGTCATCTTACCCTTCAAGCAAGATTCGCAGGTTGAATAATTGTCAATCTCTAATGATCCTAAAGGTCCATTATTAACCAACCTCTGAATCCTACTAAGGTTTATATGACCTAGCCTGAGATGCCAAGGATAGGTTTGATTCATTTCAGAAGGTTTTTTCCTCTTATTAATGTTAGATAAAGAGGTATTTGTTTCTATGTTTTGCATAACAGGGGATTTAGAATTAACTACAAACAAATTATCTATCAATGAACCAGAACAAATAAGTTTGCCATTTATTCTAATAACAACACAATCATCAGAAAAAATAAACTTATAACCATTCTTTAAGAGTTTAGAAATGAAATAAGGTTTTTTCTAAAACTCGGTACATAAAGACAATTAAATAATTCTAATCTAGAACTCTCAAAATTTAGAGTGGCAACTCCCACTGCTTCTACTGACACTCTTGTAGTGTCGCCCATGTAGATGTCTAGCTCACCCTTTCTAAGCTTCCGGGTTACTTGGAACCCCTGCAAAGAATTACAAACATGATCAGTGGCACCTGAATCCATTCACCAAGTATCTGTGAGAATCACCGCTAAACATGTCTCAGTAATTAGGGTAGAAACTATTGTACCTTTAGGCTTTGGAAAATCCATTTTTCAGTGTCTCATTTTCCTGCATATGAAGTACTTGCCTTTAGGCTTGCTCTTCTTTGCGATTTCAGGCTTAGCATCAAGTTTCTTGGCATTCTTCGTTAGGTGCAGAAGAAGAACTTTAAGACTTCTCTGTGACCAAAGCTTGCTTATTCTCGTGGAAGATGCCTTCGGCCGACACCAAATCATTTAAGAGCTTGGGTAGAGTGTAAACTCTTTGATTCATGTTATAGTTGACCCGAAACTGCTAAAAACTAGAGGATAAGCTCTGGAGGATGATATCTATCTGACTTTCTGGGTCAATTTCACCTCCCAAAACCTCTATCTCATTGATGTTACTGATCATGTGAAGTACATGATCTCTCACCGATCCGCTCTTAGCCATTTTAGTGTTCATCAACCTTCTCATGGCTGATTGCCTAGCATTCCTACCTTAATGAGCGAACATCTCCCTCATGTGAGCCATTATGTTGAAGGCAGAGACCATGGGATGAAGCTGATGTTACAGCACATTTGACATAAAGGCCAAAATATAGCACCGCGCCATCTCATCCGCTTTTCTCCACCTGGCATAGGCATCCATATACTTTTGAGGAGAGTCCTCGTTAGGCACTGTTAGGATCTTAGGCATGCATAATTTCCTAAATTATGCTACGGAATAGCCTAAATTCTATGGAATCAGGTCTTACCCTCGACGCGTAATCAGTTGCGCTCGTCACCTGGATCCCTTTGGAAGATTGCGTTCACCACCAAAACAATTCACACGAATTGCCTCTACGTTCTTGCACTGGAGTCTCTCAGAACCGGTGCTAGCCAAAATTGCCTGTAAAAGAGAAAACTTTTTTCTCTTGAAGAATTTTGGAAAAGAGAGAGAGAAGTTTTTCTCAAAAAAATCTTTTCACGTGTTTCAAAACTGAATTGGTTAAAAAATTCTCTTCACACAGATACTTCTCAGCTCTTTTTATAAAAGAGTTGAGACTTGTCTGTTAATAATAATTAATTTAATAATAATTAATTATTTACTGAGTTGGGTTTAACTAACACCATGGATCAGGCTGATGGGTCAAGAACCTTAATTCACAATTAGGTCCCTTGATTTGTCAGCCCAACTCAATTCTTCCCAGGTAATTAATTAACTTTTAATTAATACCATAAAACTCTTCAATAATATTTAATTAAACCATTTAATTAAATATTATCTATTTAAGCATAATTCTTATACTTATTACAGGCAATTTAATTCTGAATCATCAACTCTCTTATGTGCGATCCTGTAGGCCCATTCCAAATTGACAATGAATAAATTAATCTCATTAATTAATCCATAAACCATTAGTGGTCTCTAGCAAGACATAATGACTACACAATTCAGAATGGAGGGTTGAATGGTGATTCAACACAACCTTTCGAGTAAACTATGTACTGCCCTCTACATTGATATCCAGTTTAGCATAAGACATGGAACCAATCATCCTTATATAGCTAAACGTTTTACTTGATCTCTTAGTGACACTGAACTTAATCAAGAAAATGATACCCGTTATCATTTCTTGGGCACTTCTCAGTTCACTATCAAGTGGCCAAGATATCATCTCTCATTTAAGAGAGACTTGTAGTCTCATCACTTCACCTACATACCTTAGCGTGACTCATAGTGTACCCAATCATACCCGTACTTGGCAACCTGTTACGGTCCCGTTAGGCATATATCAAAGCATACTATAATTCACCTAAGACTATGCAATGATTTTGGGTCTAAGGATCCTCGTACGAGTACTAATCAAAAGAATCACTCATGATCTAACAGTCCATGGAGTGTTTCTTTTGGCGGATCGATTTCATGAAATTCAATATGCACAAGAATATAATTACATGAAATTAACTCATCAGATAAATAATCAATCAAACGACAAATGTCTTAATTATATAAATAACCCTCAAAGTTTATTTACATGAATAGCCCTCAAAAGGGCACATACACCAACAATCTCCCACTTGCCCGTTGAAGGGCTATGTCCTAAACTGTTCAAGACCAAGCTCTATTACATGTCTATCAAACTTTGACTGTGGTAGAGCTTTTGTGAAAGGATCTGCTACATTGTCATCTGACCCTATCTTGCACACTTTCACATCTCCTCGATCGATGATCTCTCGGATGAGGTGAAACCTTCTGAGTATGTGTTTGGTTTTTTTGTGTGACCGAGGCTCCTTAGCTTGTGCGATGGCCCCGTTATTATCATCGAACAAGTCTACTAGATCTTGGATACTCGGTATCACTCCGATATCAGACACGAACTTTCTCAGCCAAACAGCTTCCATTGCAGCATCTGATGCAGTAATATACTCAGATTCTGTTGTAGAGTCGGCTGTGGTACCTTGCTTCGAGCTTTTCCAACTCACTGCACCGCCATTCAGGTTAAACACATAACCTGATTGTGACTTCATGTCATCTTGATCTGTTTGGAAAGCAGCATCAGCGTAACCTTGTACGATGAGCTGTTCTTGTCCTCCATAAACTAGCATCAATCCTTTAGTCCTTCGCAAGTACTTTAGGATTGGTTTGACTGCAGTCCAATGATCCATCCCAGGATCTTGTTGGTATCTACTAGTCATGCTCAGTGCATGTACGACATCCGGGCGGGTACACAACATGGAATACATGATAAATTCTATTTCCGAAGCATATGGAACTCTACTCATTGTATCCCTCTCCTCTCATGTTGAAGGACCTTGGTTCTTCTTCAAGAGAAGGCCATGTCTGAATGGTACCATACCATTCTTAGAGTTAGACATATTGAACCTCTTCAATATTTTGTCTATGTACCTTCTTGACTTAGTCCTAAAAGCCTCTTTGATCTATCTCTATAGATTTTGATACCCAGTATCATTTCAGCTTCTCCTAAGTCTTTTATAGAAAATACACTCCCCAACCATTATTTGATATCTTTCAACATGGGAATGTCATTTCCTATGAGTAGCATGTCGTCCACATATAGGACAAGGAAAACTATCTTGCTCCCACTAACCTTCTTGTAAACACAAGACACATCTTCGTTCTTTATGAAGTCGTAACCTTTTACTGCCTCATCAAAACGAAGATTCCAACTCTGAGATGCTTGCTTTTGTCCGTAGATGGACCTCTGAAGCTTGCATACACGATTTGGATACTCTTGATCGATGTATCCCTCGGGTTGTTTCATGTAAACATCCTCGAGTAGGTTTCCATTTAGGAAAGCCGTCTTAACATCCATCTGCCATATCTCATAGTCATAATATGCAGCTATGGCGAGCATAGTCCGAATGGACTTGAGCATCACGACATGGGAGAAAGTTTCATCATAGTCTATACCATGAGTCTGTCTGAAACCTTTAGCCACTAGTCGTGCCTTGAAGATCCCGCCAGGTTTTAACTTGAAAATCCACTTGCAATCGACAACCTTTGCCTGAACAGGAGGATCAATCAAAGTCCATACTTTATTGTCCCTCATGGATTGCATTTCAGATTCCATTGCTTGTAGCCATTTATCTGAATCTGGATTTTCTAAAACCTGTCTGTAGGTTACGGGCTCATTAAAGTCCACCAAGATCAAATCTTGATCGTCAGTCACGAGAAATCCGTATCTCTCGGGTTCATGACGAGGTGTACTAGTCCTTCTAGGTTCTTGTGTTGTTGACTCAGGTTGCTCATCTTCATGAGTTTCCATGTCAACTTCCTGTTGGATCTTAGGCATGCATAATTTCCTAAATTATGCTACAGAATAGCCTAGATTATATGGAATCGGGTTTTACCCTCGACGCGTAATCGGTTGCGCTCGTCGCCTGGATCCCTTGGGAGGATTGCGTTCACCACCAAACAATTCACACGAATTGCCTCTACGTTCTTGCACTGGAGTCTCTCAGAACCGGTGCTAGCCCCAAAAAAATACCTGTCAAAGAGAAAAATGTTTTTCTCTGGAAGAATGTTTGGAAGAGTAATCACCAGGAAGAGTCTGAGAGAGACCTTTTAAAATTTTTCAAAACGTGTTTTTTTTTTAAAACTGAATTCTGTTAAAATCTTTCAGCTCACAGATACTTCTCTGATTTGAGAAGTATCTATTAATAATTAATAATAATTAATTATTTACTGAGTTGGGTTTAACCAACACCATGGATCAACCCATTGATCCATGGGTCAGGCTGATGGGTCAAGAACCTTAATTCCCAATTAGGTCCCTTGATTTGTCAGCCCAACTCAATTCTTCCTAGGTAATTAATTAACTCTTAATTAATACCATAATACTCTTCAATAATATTTAATTAAACTATTTAATTAAATATTATCAATTTAAGTACAACTCTTATACTTAAAATAGGCAATTTAATTAATTTTGAATCATCGAACTCACTTATGTGCGATCCTGTAGGCATATTCCAAATTGACAATGAATAAATTAATCTCATTAATTAATCCATAAATCATTAGTGGTCTCTAGCAAGACATAATGACTACACAATTCAGAACGGAGGGTCGAATGGTGATTCAACACAACCTTCCGAGTATACTACATAATGTCCTCTACACTGATATCCAGTTTAGCATAAGGCTTGGAACCAATCATCCTTATAGCGCTGAACGTTTTACTTGATCTCTTAGTGACACTGAACTTAATCAAGAAAATGATAACCCTTATCATTTCTTGGGCACGGCCATGCACTTCTTAGTTCACTAACAAGCGGCCAAAATATCATCTCTCATTTAAGAGAGACTTGTAGCCCCATCACTTCACCTACATACGTTAGCGTGACTCATAGTGTACCCAATCATACCCGTACTTGGCAACCTGTTACGGTCCCATTAGGCATATGTCAAAGCACACTCTAAATCACCTAAGACTATGCAGTGATTTCTGGTCTAAGGATCCTCGTACGAGTACTACTCAAAAGAATCACTCATGATCTAAAAGTCCATGGAGTGTTTCTTTTTGGCGGATCGATTTCATGAAATTCAATATGCACAAGAATATAATTTCATGAAATTAACTCATCAGATAAATAATCAATCAAACGACAAATGTCTTATTTACATGAATAACCCTCAAAGTTTATTTACATAAATAGCCCTCAAAAGGGCACATACACCAACAATCTCCCACATTCCTATTGAAGGGCTATGTCCTAAACTGTTTAAGACCAAGCTCTATTACATGTCTATCAAACTTTGACTGTGGTAGAGCTTTTGTGAGAGGATCTGCTACATTGTCGTCTGACCCTATTTTGCACACTTTCACATCTCCTCGATCAATGATCTCTCGGATAAGGTGAAACCTTCTGAGTATATGTTTGGTTTTCTGGTGTGACCGAGGCTCCTTAGTTTGTGCGATGGCCCCGTTATTGTCACAGAAAAGTTCTATCAGATCTTGGATACTTGGTATCACTCCGATGTCTAACACAAACTTTCTCAACCAAACAGCTTCCTTTGCAGCATCTGAGGCAGTAATGTACTCAGACTCTGTTGTAGAATCGGCTGTTGTATCTTGCTTTGAGATTTTCCAACTTATTGCACCGCCATTCAGACTAAACACGTAGCCTGATTGGGACTTCATGTCATTTTGATCTGTTTGGAAAGCAGCATCAGCGTAACCTTGTACGATGAGCTGTTCTTGTCCTCCATACACTAGCATCAATCCTTTAGTCCTTCGTAAGTACTTTAGGATTGCTTTGACTGCAGTCCAATGAGCCATTCTAGGATTTTGTTGGTATCTGCTAGTCATGCTCCGTGCATGTGCGACATCCGGGCGGGTACACAATATGGCATACATGATAGATCCTATTGCCGAAGCATATGGAACTCTACTCATTGTATCCCTCTCCTCTCTTGTTGAAGGACCTTGGTTCTTCTTTAAGAGAAGGCCATGTCTGAATGGTACCATACCATTCTTAGAGTTAGACATATTGAACCTCTTCAATATTTTGTCTATGTACCTTCTTGACTTAGTCCTAGAAGCCTCTTTGATCTATCTCTATAGATTTTGATACCCAGTATCATTTTAGCTTCTCCTAAGTCTTTTATAGAAAATACACTACCCAACCATTGTTTGATATCTTTCAACATGGGAATGTCATTTCCTATGAGTAGAATGTCGTCCACATATAGGACAAGGAAAACTATCTTGTTCCCACTAACCTTCTTGTAAACACAATGCTCATCTTCGTTCTTTATGAAACCGTAACCTTTTACTGCCTCGTCGAAACGAAGATTCCAACTCCGAGATGCTTGCTTTAGTCCGTAGATGGACCTCTGAAGCTTCCATACATGATTTGGATGCTCTTGATCGATGTATCCCTCGGGTTGTTTCATGTAAACATCCTCGAGTAGGTTTCCATTTAGGAAAGCCATCTTAACATCCATCTGCCATATCTCACAGTCCTAATATGCAACTATGGCGAGCATAGTCCGAATGGACTTGAGCATCACGACAGGGGAGAATGTTTCATCATAGTCTATACCATGAGTCTGTCTGAAACCTTTAGCCACTAGTCGTGCCTTGAAGATCTCGCCAGGTTTTAACTTGAAAATCAACTTGCAATCGGCAACCTTTGCCTGAACAGGAGGATCAATCAAAGTCCATACTTTATTGTCCCTCATGGATTGCATTTCAGATTCCATTTCTTGTAGCCATTTATCTGAATCTGGACTTTCTAAAACCTGTCTGTAGGTCATGGGCTCATTAGAGTCCACCAAGATCAAATCTTGATCTCCAGTCACGAGAAATCCGTATCTCTCGGGTTCATGACGAGATCTACTAGACCTTCTAGGTTCTTGTGTTGTTGACTCAGGCTGCTCATCTTCATGAGTTCCCATGTCAACTTCCATTTGAGTTTCTGTAGATCGTTCTACATTCTCTTGTGGTTCTGGAACTTCTCCGAGTTCTATTCTACTCCCAATATCTTTCTTGTAAAGAAAATCTTTCTCTAAGAAAGTGGCACCTTGAGCAACAAACACTTTGTTCTCAGTTGGATTATGGAGTTGATATCCTTTTGTTTCCTTAGGATATCCCACAAACAGGCATTTTTCAGTTTTAGGTTCAAGCATACTACTTTGTAAATGCTTTACATGAGCTTGACAACCCCAAACTCGTAGATATGACATATAGGGTTTTTGACCCATCCACATCTCATATGGAGTCTTATCTACTGCCTTAGATGGAATACAATTTAGTAAGTAGGCTGCTGAAAGGAGGGCATAACCCCAAAAGGACATAGGGAGAGTCGCTTGGCCCATCATAGATCGAACCATATCTAATAAGGTCCAATTCCCTCTCTCGGATACACCATTCCATTGAGGAGTTTATTAGTTTTGAATACAGAAAAGCTATGGCTTGTGTCAAAAACTAATATCCACAGTTGACATTGTTAGTTTTGAATACAGAAAAGCTATGGTTTGTATCAAAAACTAATATCCACAGATGACATATCATTTTGTTTCAGTATCAATTTGTTCCTTTATATCATAGAACTAGATAACGGGGTGTCGACAAACACAGTAGATACCGTTATTGGTTAAAGTATTGATATATAAAAAGTATGCTCGTAACCGAGATAGTCTGAACATACTATCGGTATAGGTTATTGTGTGGTTTGGAAATTGATTTATCTAAACTAGTTTAAATCACACAGATGTGCCCGGGACATATTGAGCACGACCAGTTTGGATAGAATTGACTTATACTGATCGGCGTAGTCAATTCGGTCCTTGTATTCTGTCTCTCAATCCCGAGATTGGGACGGGCGTGAGGGTTGGATATCGTATGCTTTGATTTTCCAAAAGAGTGAGGTCAATTGAGGCCAATACCTCGGTAAGTTGGGTATGCGGTGTTTGGCTTCTTACGTGCTGTTGCTAGTCGGAGGAATCCATGTACCGGTTCGCCGGGTTGATGGTGCTCCCGAGATGAGCTCGTAAGGTTATTATACTAAATCTGGCTGGTGAACTTTATGTTCGGTATAATAAAAGGACGAGTGATACTAATCTCGGAAACCAAGAAGTCGGTGAATTAATTTGTCAGTAAATTGATAAATCGACGAGCACTAGATCTTTATTGTGGAGAGATAGAATAAAATATAATGGTGCGATGTAAAGTCATTTTTGAGCGGTAGTTCCATAATTGGTTCATTAGTGGTACGACCGATTATGCATTTGACTAATTGACAAGGTAAATTAATTAATCCGAAGGGTTTAATTAATATTTAATCGACAAAGTGAATTTATAAATTAATTCGATTTTGAATTAATTAATTCTAAGGGTTTGATTAAATTAAATTAACAAAGTGGATTAAATAAATTAATTTAAATAAGTCGATTGGAGTTGATTAGTCGGGAAGACTTAGCGGTCAACGAAAGTCAAATTTAAAGGCCTAACTCGAGAGCCCATTAGGTCTCCTTAGAAGCTCCACATAAATACAACTTATTGGGCAAGACAAAGATTAAGAAACTTGGCAGCCAAGTTTTGGCTAGATAGAGAAAGTTTAGTCTAGAGAGAGAACTGTGTCTTCCTCGTCAAGTTTTCTCTTGAAGTCGACTAAGAGAGCTTTCTCCTTCGGAAGATTACTTCTTGAGTTTGCCCAGACCATATTTAGGTGAGCTGCTGGTCGGTTTTCTTGCAGGACAGCGCCGATCATCCTCACCGATTGGATCGCGCTTCAGCAGCAGTTTTTCCCGGTGCGCTTCAGCAGCAGTTTTTTCCCGGCAAATAATTCTGCAGCGGGGATCTTGTTCGGTGCCCAGAACCGGTCCAATCCCATGTCTGATCTTCCTAAAGGAGTGATCCGTGGGTTGGGCTGTCTAGATCGGGACTGAACAGATTTTTCCAGTGAATTATTTCTTCTAAAACCGGCAGCTTGCGCAGCAAGGTTCTGAATTTTCTGGGCAGCAGTTTGTTCTTCAAGTTTTGAGTTTTCTTCCGGAGCAAGTTTCTTGGATTTCATTCGTATTGCCGTGGGTAACTCTGTAGACGATAGCCCACACTATCTCGGAGTTCGTATAGGAGTCATTCTTCGGATTTCTTGTTGAAATTGCGCTAAAGATTGGATTTTTCTTTTAGGCAAGGGACTTCGCTACAAAAGGTATAATCTTTAAATTCCGCTTTTATTAAAGATCGAATCTTTTGTGTCCCGATTAATAAATTAAATAAGTATAAGCCTAGATCCGTTCATGGGTAAACTAATTTGAGCCTGAGCTTGGTCGAAACCTTCCGATTCTGGAATGCATTGCACGATAGTGAGGTTTTCGATTTAGCCTGGGCTTGTTCAGTTTTCCTTCAGACATATCATTTTGTTTCGTTATAAATTTGTTCCTTTATATCATAGAACTAGATAACGGGGTGTGGACAGACACAGTAGATACCGTTATTGGTTAAAGTATTGATATATAAAAAGTATGCTCGTAACCGAGATAGTCTGAACATACTATCGGTATAAGTTATTGTGTGGTTTGGAAATTAGTTTATCTAAACTAGTTTAAATCACACGGATATGCCCGAGGCATATTGAGCACGACCAGTTTGGATAAAATTGACTTATACTGATCGGCGTAGTCAATTCGGTCATAGTATTCCGTCTCTCAATCCCGAGATTGGGATGGGCGTGAGGGTTAGATATACTGTGCTTTGATTTGCCAAAGAGTGAGGACAATTGAGGCCAATACCTCGGTAGGTTGGGTATGCGGTGTTTAGCTTCTTACGTGCCTTTGCTAGTCAGAGGAATCCACGTACCGGTTCGCCGGGTTGATGGTGCTCCCGAGATGAGTTTGTAATGTTATTATACTAAACCCGGCCGGTGAACTTTATGTTCGGTATAATAAAAGGACGAGTGGTACTAATCTCAGAAACCAAGAAGTCGGTGAATTAATTTGTCAGTAAATTGATAAACTGACGTGCGCTAGATCTTTAATGTGGGGAGATAGAATAAAATATAATGGCGCGATATAAAGTCATTTTCGAGCGGTAGTTCCATAATTGGTCCGATAGTGGCACAACCGATTATGCATTTGACTAATCGACAAGGTAAATTAATTTATCCAAAAGGTTTAATTAATATTTAATCGACAAAGTGAATTTATAAATTAATTCTATTTTGAATTAATTAATTCTAAGGGTTCGATTAAATTAAATTAACAAAGTGGATTAAATAAATTAATTTAAATGGGTCGATTGGAGTTGATTAGTCGGGAAGACTTAGCGGTCAATGAAAGTCAAATTAAAAGGCCTAACTCGAGAGCCCATTAGGTCTCCAATCGAGCTCCTATGAATAGAAGACTTGAAGCCCAAGAAAAAAATAAGGAAGTCTTGCAAGATATTTCATTCTTGCTTTCTTGAGTGAAAAGGTTTAAGAGAGAGAATTTTTCTTCAAGAATTTTCTCTCAAAAACAAACCAGATTTTTCACTTCCTCTAGATTGGATTCAAACCAAAGATGACAACTTTTATTTGGGTTTTCATTCTGCCCAGTTTTTATTACTCAATCCGCAAAAGCTGCTGCCCAGGTTTTGGTTTCTCGCACAAAGGGGCTGCCACGAAAATCTCTGCCCGGTTCTTCTTCTCTCGCGCAAAGGGGCTGCCACAAAAAACTGCTGTCCAGTTCTTCTTCTCTCGCGCAAAGGGGCTGCCACGCAAAACTGCTGTCCAGTTTTTCCTTCTCTCGCACAAAGGGACTGCAGCAGATTTTTCAGGGTTTTCTGGCGGCAGTTTTTTGCTGCTGTCCAGTGCGTTTGATTCGGCCTGGGCTTCGTTGATCTCTTCTTGGTGATCCAAAGCTTGGGCTGTCTAGATCACGACTGGGCAGTTCGAATTACTGCTGTCGAAGAGGTGTTAATATTTAAAGGCAGCAGCTTTTTTTGGCAGCAGCAGGATTTTTGTGGGTTAAATTTTGTGATCGGTTTTTGGTTTGTTTGAGTCCAGTTTTAGAGAGATTTCCTTGTGGGCTAAGCAAGTAGACATTGATAGATTATTGCCCACGCAATATTTGAAGTTTCTACGGAGATATCTATTCGATTTCTATTGGAATCGCAACAAAGATTGGATTTTTCTTTAGGCAAGGGACTTCGCTACAAAATGTAGAATCTTTAAATTCCGCTTTTATTAAAGATTGAATCTTTTGTGTCCCGATTAATAAGTTAAATAAGTATAAGCCTAGATCCATTCATGGGTAAACTAATTTGAGCCTGAGCTTGGTCGAAAGCTTCCGATTCTGGAATGCATTGCACGAAAGTGAGGTTTTCGATTTAGCCCAGGCTTGTTCAGTTTTCCTTCAAATTGGTATCAGAGCATTGGTTTCGGTCTTATACTTGTTTGATTTATTACACGGCTTTATTTTGGCATTATTATTTTTGTCGAAATGCATAAACAGGTGGTTATTGGTTTCCCTGCTATTATGGTAGAAATTTAATTTTCATTCATAAACCCCGGGACATGTCCGGGCTTGTTTTATTTTTGAATGGCAATTTCTGTAATAGTAATAACCACGAGCTGGAAGCCGTGTAGGATTAAAAAAATCTTGTAGTAGGATTTGATCTAATCATGTCGTCTTTAAATTCCTAGAAAAACGCCTTTGTATATAGGAATTTATGTACTATGACGAAGACGTTATTTTGGGTAACTTATATTCGCGGGTTTTGGTTTATCATAATTTTGGGTGATTCGTAATTACGTAGAACACCGAGAAAACCCGGGCGAATCGAGAGGAATCCAAATAACGAGTGGAAGCGACATGACGGGACATGTCACCAAGGCGTCAAGGAATCAACGACAGAGAAGGCCATCATAGTCGGGAAATTTTATTTGTTTAATTTACCGTATTTATGACTTTTCGTTGATTGTGTGATTTTCGTTTTATTTTGCATGAACGAAAAACAAACCAAATTGTTTTTAAAAGGTAATGTGCAATTAACTAAGGTAGATTATTCGCATATTAAAACTCCAACGGTTTTATGGGTGCGAATATCCATAGTTAAGATATTGCATGTTAAAACGTAAAAAAAAATAAATCTCAAACTAATTAAATTCGCGGGTTTTGGTTTAATCGTAATTTTGGGTATTCCTAATTACGTAAGAAAACCGAGAAAACCCGGGCGAATCGAAAATAAAAATCTAAGTGGGAACGGGTTGGTTAATAGCCCCATGGTCTCCATTACGGGTTCATTGGTGATGTGGTCAAACTTGCGTGCTGGCTTAGACCTTCCTCCCTATCGGATGAGTTTTCAACCACAGATATCACCGGAATGAATTTCTAAAGGGATGACTATAGTGAGTTTAATTGGAGAAAGTTGCGACACCCTCGCCATCCGAGGCGCATTAGTATCCTATGTAACAAACTTGGAAGTCACGTAATGGCATACACTTAGTGTACCGTTTTTAGTATCCCTCCCATCCAGGTTACGCTATTTTCGGGTACGGCTAAAATTATCGACTATTAATTTCATTGATCATAAGATCGTTGGTCAGATAATGAGATTATTGAACTTCGGTTCTTCTCGAAAGAATTTGGGTTGGCGTAGACGTTCACCCATCGTGACAAGTATTAATCCCGGTGTGAGAGATGTCGGTAGAAGATTATATTGGTTTTTAGAGGATTTTCAATATTTTTGAAAAAGTATACTGAAACTTGAATTGTTAATTTTTCGGTTATGATATGTCGTTCAACCCGCTAGCTTTCATTTTGAACCAAAACAAACTCACGGGTCCAAACTATATTGACTGGAAACGTAACCTGGACATTGGAAGAAGGAATGCCCAAAGCCTCGAGGCATGTGTAAATTTTCCCTAGTTACTGACACGTGTTTAGCGGCGATTCCCACAGATACTTGGTGTGTGGATTCAGGAGCCACTGATCACGTTTGTAATTCTTTGGAGGGGCTGCTTAGAGTGTGAGAGTTGCAGGTCTGCCTTGAGGATACTACCAGAATTTATGTTACTGCAGTGGGAGTTATTTGTCTTTATTTTTCAGACTCTATTTTACATTTAAAGGATTGTCTTTATGTACCTAGTTTTCGAAAGAACTTGCTTTCGGTTTCGAGACTTGTTTTGGATGGTTATAAGTGTGCATTTTCTGATTTTTTTTTTAGAAAAGGCCAGAAACTTATATGTTCCGGTACATTGGTTGACAATTTGTTTTTAATTAAGACTTACTCCCCAACTATGCAAAACACAGAAACTAATAACTCATCACCGAACCATAATAAGAGAAAAGAGTCTTTCCCTTTGAATCAGACTTATCTTTGGCACTTGAGACTAGGTCATATCAACCTTAGTATGATTCAAAGGTTGGTCAAGAGTGGGTCTTTGGACTTACTAGATATTGACAGCTATTCGACCTGTGAGTACTGCTTGGAGGGTAAAATGACCAATAGGCCTTTTAAGGCAAAGGGGTATAGGGCCAAGGAGGTTTTAGAGCGGATTCATTCTGACGTGTGTGGGCCTATGTCAGTTCAAGCTAGAGGTGGTTATGAGTATTTCGTAACTTTCACGGATGATTACTCTAGATATAGATACATATACCTGATGCGCCACAAGTCTGAATGCTTTGGCAAGTTCAGAGAATTCAAGGCAGAGGTGGAGAACCATCTGGGCAAGAGTATCAAGTCACTGCGGTCTGATCGCGGTGGCGAATACCTCTCTAGTGAATTTAGATCCTATTTGTCAGAGGAGGGAATTCAGACCCAATTGTCTGCACCTGTCACACCCCAGCAAAATGGTGGAGCAGAGAGGAGGAACAGGACTCTTATGGAGATGGTTAGATCGATGATGAGTTACAGTGAGTTGCCTACCTCATTTTGGGGTTATACCTTGGAGACAGCATGTTTTATCCTCAACCTTGTGCCATCTAAACGACCCCAGTAGAGTTGTTGAATGGGCGAAAGCCTAGTCTGAGACATCTCAGGATTTGGGGTTGTCCAGCACATGTGCTCGAGGCAGATGCAGGAAAGTTAGAGGCGAGATCCAAGGCTATGCTGTTTATAGGCTACCCCAAAGGAACGAGAGGTGGTTTATTTTATAGTCTCAGGATCAGAAGGTGGTGGTCAGCACCAATGCCAGATTTCTTGAGGAGGACTATATTTTAGATCACAAGTCAAGCAGCAAGGTAGTATTGGAAGAACTTAGAAGTCAGTCCACTATTCCAGATGCACACGTACAGGAAGACACACCACAAGAGACTGCACACACTATCACAGATGATGCTCTTGCACAGGCTGCGCCTCATCGTAGTGGGAGGGTTGTGAGACAGCCCGAGAGGTACATGGGTTTGGGTGAGTCTTCAGACTTTATCCCTGGTGCTCATGAACCGGACCCAGTTAACTACAATAAGGCTCTCCAGGATAAAGATACAGATTCTTGGCAGAGAGCAATGATTGCTGAGATGGGTTCTATGGACTCAAATCAAGTCTGGGAGCTGGTAGACCTTCCCGATGGGTTTCGGCCTACTGGGTGCAAATGGGTTTACAAGGGAAAGAGAGGATCTGACGGGAGGGTTGAGACCTTCAAGGCTAGGCTTGTAGTGAAGGGGTATACTCAGAAAGAAGGGATCGATTATGAGGAGACCTTTTCCCAGTAGCTATGCTTAAGTCAATCCGGATTCTCTTGGCCTTAGCTGCTCATATGGATTATGAGATTTGACAGATGGACGTCAAGACAGCTTTCCTTAATGGAAGTCTTGAGGAGACCATCTTTATGCAGCAACCAGAGGCTTCTTTGTTAAGGGCTAAGAGTACAAGATATGCAGGCTTAGGAGGTCCATTTATGGACTTAAGCAAGCATCCAGACCTTGGAACATCCGTTTTGATGAGGTTATTCAGTCCTATGGATTCACTCAGTCTCCGGATGAGCAGTGTGTTTATCGCAGGCGTGATGGTGAAATGGTGGTGTTCCTCGTACTTTACGTAGATGACATTCTTCTTATTGGCAACAGTAAGAAGGTGTTGTCAGACGTAAAGGCATGGTTGTCCAGGCAATTCGATATGAAGGATTTGGGAGAGGCTGGACATATCCTTGGGATTAAGATTATTCGAGATCGTAGGAGACGTTCTCTGACTCTCTCTTAGGCATCCTACATAGACACGATTCTGGCCCGTTTTAACATACAGAACTCCAAGAAGGGTTCACTACCTTTCAGGCATGGAGTGCATTTGTCTAAGGAGCAGTGTCCTAAGACTGCTGAGGAGATAGATGTCATGAAGGCGGTACCCTATGCTTCGCAGTGGGTAGCCTCATGTATGCTATGTTGTGCACGAGGCTTGATATTTGCTTTGCCGTTGGCATGGTTAGTAGATATCAGAGTAACCCTGGGAAGGCTCACTGGGAGGCAGTAAAATGCATTCTCAAGTACTTGCGCAGGACGAGAGATTATGTCCTAGTTTATAGAGCGCAGGAGCTTGTACCATTGGGTTACACAGATTCGGACTTTCAAGGTGATTTGGACTAGAGTAAGTCTACCTCTGGGTTTGTGTTTACTCTAAGAGGTGGAGCCATAGTATGGAAGAGTGTCAATCAGAAATGCGTGGCGGACTCTACCATGGAGGCCTAGTACGTTGCCGCTTCGGAGGAGCGAAAGAGGCTGTATGGCTTAGGAGCTTCTTGATGGACTTGGATGTGGTTCCTGAGTTGCCTAGGTCTATCACAGTGTATTGTGATAACAATGGTGCAGTTGCTAACTCGAGGGAACCACGAGCCCATAAGGTGAGTAAACACATAGAGCGCAAGTACCACCTGATACGAGAGATTGTAAAGAGGGGAGACGTGATCGTGGCCAATATAGCTTCAGATGACAACCTTGTAGATCCTTTCACCAAGCCATTGACCCCAAAGGTCTTTGAGAGACATGTGGAGGGCATGGGAGTCAGATTCTTAAGAGAGCCATGTGAGTGAGTTTAAAGGTGTTCTGGAGATTTCATTATGACAGCAGTGTAATAGCGGGTTGAACAGTTTTTGTACTTCTTAGCATAGCTTTGAGTATTAGTGGGAGATTGTTAGTTTTGAATATAGAAAAGCTATGGCTTGTATCAAAAACTAATATCCACAGTTGACATATCATTTTGTTTCGGTATAAATTTGTTCCTTTATATCATAGAACTAGATAACGGGGTGTGGACAGACACAGTAGATACCGTTATTGGTTAAAGTATTGATATATAAAAAGTATGCTCGTAACCGAGATAGTCTGAACATACTATCGGTATATGTTATTGTGTGGTTTGGAAATTAGTTTATCTAAACTAGTTTAAATCACACGGATATGCCCGGGGCATATTGAGCACGACTAGTTTGGATAGAATTGACTTATACTGATCGACGTAGTCAATTCGGTCATAGTATTCCGTCTCTAAATCCCGAGATTGGGACGGGCATGAGGGTTGGATATCGTGTGCTTTGATTTGCCAAAGAGTGAGGTCAATTGAGGCCAATACCTCGGTAGGTTGGGTATGCGGTGTTTAGCTTCTTACGTGCCGTTGCTAGTCGGAGGAATCCACGTACTGGTTCGCTGGGTCGATGGTGCTCCCGAGATGAGCTCGTAAGGTTATTATACTAAACCCGGCCGGTGAACTTTATGTTCGGTATAATAAAAGGACGAGTGGTACTAATCTCAGAAACCAAGAAGTCGGTGAATTAATTTGTCAGTAAATTGATAAACCGACGAGCTCTAGATCTTTAATGTGGGGAGATAGAATAAAATATAATGGCGCGATATAAAGTCATTTTCGAGCGGTAGTTCCATAATTGGTCCGATAGTGGCACGGCCGATTATGTATTTGACTAATCGACAAGGTAAATTAATTAATCCAAAATGTTTAATTAATATTTAATCGACAAAGTGAATTTAGAAATTAATTCTAAGGGTTCGATTAAATTAAATTAACAAAGTGGATTAAATAAATTAATTTAAATGGGTCGATTGAAGTTGATTAGTCGGGAAGACTTTGCGATCAACGAAAGTCAAATTAAAAGGCCTAACTCGAGAGCCCATTAGGTCTCCAATCGAGCTCCTATAAATTGAAGACTTGAAGCACAAGAAAAAAATAAGGAAGTCTTGCAAGACATTTCATTCTTGCTTTCTTGAGTGAAAAGGTTTAAGAGAGAGAATTTTTCTTCAAGAATTTTCTCTCAAAAACAAACCAGATTTTTCACTTCCTCTAGATTGGATTCAAACGAATGATCACAACTTTCATTTGGGTTTTCATTCTGCCCAGTTTTTATTACTCAATCCGCAAAAGCTGCTGCCCAGGTTTTGGTTTCTCGCACAAAAGGGCTGCCACGAAAATCTCTGCCCAGTTATTTTTCTCTCGCGCAAAGGGGCTGCCACAAAAAACTGCTGCCCAGTTCTTCTTCTCTCGCGCAAAGGGGCTGCCACGCAAAACTGCTGTTCAGTTTTTCCTTTTCTCGCACAAAGGGACTGCAGCAGATTTTTCAGGGTTTTCTGGCGGCAGTTTTTTGCTGCTGTCCAGTGCGTTTGATTTGGCCTGGGCTTCGTTGATCTCTTCTTGGTGATCCGAAGCTCGGGCTGTCTAGATCACGACTGGGCAGTTCAAATTACTGCTGTCGGAGTGGTGTTTATATTTAAAGGCATCAGCAACAGGATTTTTGTGTGTTAAATTTTGTGATCAGTTTTTGGTTTGTTTGAGTCCAGTTTTAGAGAGATTTCCTTGTGGGCTAAGCAAGTAGACTTTGATAGATTATTGCCCACGCAATATTTGAAGTTTCTATGGAGATATCTATTGGATTTCTATTGGAATCGTAACAAAGATTGGATTTTTCTTTAGGCAAGGGACTTCGCTACAAAAGGTAGAATCTTTAAATTCCGCTTTTATTAAATATTGAATCTTTTGTGTCCCGATTAATAAATTAAATAAGTGTAAGCCTAGATCCATTCATGGGTAAACTAATTTGAGCCTGAGCTTGGTCGAAAGCTTCCGATTCTGGAATGCATTGCACGAAAGTGAGGTTTTCGATTTAGCCCGGGCTTGTTCAGTTTTCCTTCAGTGTTCCCGGTGGAGTCAGCTGTGAAACAATTCCACACTATTTTAGATAGCCATCGAACTCATCACTAAGGTATTCACCTCCCCGATCGGAGAGAATAGCCTTAATCCTTCTATCCAACTGATTCTCTACTTCATTTTTAAACTCTTTGAACTTTTCAAAAGTTTCACTTTTATACCTCATTAAGTAGACATACCCATATCTACTATAGTCATCAGTAAAAGTTACGAAGTATTCAAATCGACCTCTGGCTTGTGTGCTCATTGGTCCACATACATCCGTATGTATTAGATCCAATAGCCCACTTGTTCTTTCCCCTTTCTTGTTGAAAGGACTCTTTGTCATTTTGCAACTCCGTATAAAATATCATTTCGATATAAAGATAACGAATTATTCTCTATAATAAATCGAAATCCTTTATTATCCAAATTCGAAACTGAAATAATATTTCTGCTCAAAGCAGGTACATAATAACAATTTTCAAGCTCAATATTTAAACCAGAAGGTAAAGACAGAGTGTAATCTCCAACTTCAACAGCAGCAACTCTTGCCCCGTTGCCCACTCGGAGATCTACTTCACCTTTCTCTGTCATCCTTCTATTTCTAAGTCCCTGCACATTAGTACAAATGTGCGCCCCACAACCAGTATCTAATGCCCATGAGGTAGGCATAGGAAGATTAATTTCTATAACAAAGATACCTGAAGCTGAAGGATTGCTTTCGAGAAACTTCTTGCAGTCTCTCTTCCAATGACCCTTCTGTTTGCAGAAGAGACATGTATCATCCTTTTTGGATCTTGTCTTAGCAGATGGAGGAGCTTGTGGTTGGGGAGCTGTCTTACTGCGAGCTTTCTTGTTCTTCACAACTTTGGCCTTGCCTTTAAACTTCCTCTTCCCTTTACCTTTTTCCACTACCAACACTGGTGTTGCCTTCCGAAGGGTCTGCTCAGTGTTTTTCAACATGCCATGGAGCTCAGGAATGCTCCTATCCATGTTGTGCATATTATAGTTCACCACAAAATCATTGTATTCATCAGACAATGATGCCAAGATGATATCAATGGCCAATTCCCTAGGAAGAGGTGTATTCAATCGCTCTAGGGTATCAATGTACCCTTTCATTTTGATCAAATGTGTGCTTACTGACGAACCCTTCGCCATTTTGCACGAAATTAAAGCTTTTATCGTAATGAACTTTTCATTACGGGCTTGTTCACGGAACATCTCCGTCAGTGACTCGTAAATCCAGAACGCTTCCCAATTCATGAACTGCTTTTGAAGCTCGCCCGTCATCGACGCGAGCATCAAGCAAGTCACTTCATCGAAGTCGCTTTTCAGCTTCTCCCAGGCTCGTTGAACAGTTGCCAAAGCATTTTGTGGTGGTTCAGGTAAAGCGGTCTCCAAGACTTGTAGTTTCCTTTCTTGCTTGAGAACTATGCTCAAGTTTCTTTCCCAATGTAAGAAGTTTGGTCCAACCAATTTATCTTTATCCAATATACTTCTTAGAGTGAAATTTGAGATAACATTTGTGCTAGATGATGCCATTTCTACAATGAATAAATGCAAAATATTAGAATGAGTTTTAAAATTAATTTTCCACAATAGCCAAAATTGAAATCCCTAACAATTTTGTGTTGGTGCTAGATTGTGGTCCGAAAATCCACAAAGAGTCAACCCCAGTCTTGCTTTGGCAAGTATTGTAGGGATCGGGCTCTTCTGGTAGGCAACGTTCAAATTACATAACGCTTTCCAATTGCATACCATGCAACTTTTCGGTGATAGGATGAACATTCCAAATGTTTGACACCATTCTATCTTTGCAAAATTAATCCCTAGTCAACTTCTCGGGTCAGGCTAGGATTAATTTTCCCAAGTTAAACCATCCCTCAAGGCATCACATCAATCGATACCCACACAGTTTTTCCATAACAAGTGGTAGTGATAAAGTTGAGCATCTAATACCCAAACCGTTTTTCCACTCATTAATGGTAGTGATAAAGTTGGGCACCTATTATGTGACAACTCGCCGCACGAAGAAAACCTGAGGCCCTTGGGCTCTCAAAGTCCACAGACGTTCGACGCTCAAGCAGGCCCCTAAGTATGGAAGCAAAATCAACTCGGGTTTTTGGGATTTTAGTTTGATCGGCTTAACATGTATTTTCATTTATCATTCATTTGCATAAACAAAAGAATGAATTAAAGCGATGAACTAGGCTCTAATCTATTGCAGGGCCATTTAAAATCTTCATGTTTGGGCCTCCATTTGTGGGCTCCACCATGGACTCCTCTTTGAACCTCCTTTTGGGCCTAACTATTACATGATGATTTTTATAGGCATGCAGACCCAAATTCAAAATTGGCTCGCAGGCCCCAACTTTTAAAACGTTAAAATTAAAAGCCCAATTCATGCTTTGAAACACATAAAATGCATATGCTCATACAAGCCGGTTTTAATTTAAGCCGATTAATTTTAAGGATTGTGTAACTATTACAAAATTAAAATTGATCGTGTCATGATCAATTTTAATCAATCCTTCTGTTCATTTTACATTTATCCAAAATGATGCATGAACATGCTAGCATAATCATGATGCTTCACATAAAATTTAAACAATTTAAATTTAAGCATCAAAAGTAAAATAAAATAATAAATAACAATTCAAAATTTAAACAAATTAATTAATCTAATTAATTAATTATTTAACTATCTTTTCTAATTATCCTAATCTAATTAAGATAATGTTTCGAATTTAAATTTAAACAATTCTAATTATCCTAATCTAATTAAGATAATTTATTTCAAAATTTTAAATTCAAACTTATAGGATGAAATTCTAAATTAATCCTATCTTTATCTAATAAGATTATTTAATTAAAATCTTATTAAATAAAATTCAGAAAATTTTTAAAATTTAATTTTCTGAAACTCTTAGAGTCATTTCGTAAATAACTAAAATTTCCGGGCTAGGGTTTAAGGGAAACAAAACTGCTGGGGTTGTTTTTGCAAATTTTAAAACAATTTTAAAACTTGGCATTTTCGGGATTTTGGAGTGCGGCGGGGGCAAAATGGTCATTTCAGCACAATTAGGGCACCAGCCCCCGCCGCCTCCTTTCTTCTTCCCCGATTTGCTGCCGGCGTCGCTCCTCGGTTTTTCCGGCGAATACTTCGCCTTTTTCGGCACTGATCGCAGCGCCGGACGTCGTCTCTTCGCCCCGGTTCGACCCCAATCAAATCGAGGCCCACCTCGGCAGTTCATCGATCGACGAAACCAGCGATATAATTTTTCCGATGGCCACGTTTTTCTGGCAATATAACCTCAAATTGTTCCTTATTAAGAAAAGAACAAAACGCAAGGAAAAATTCAGGCCAAAAACCAATTTTTTTTTTTCATTCGCGATTTCTGGCGAACTTCCGGCCGGCTGGAAAACCTTTCCGGCGACCATTCCCAGAAAACCGTCGACTTCCACCATATTATGTTTTTTTATGTCTTCAAATGTTTTTCAGGAAAAAAACTTATACCCGAATTTTGTTTCTTTTTTTTAACGTTTGTTTCAATTAAAACATTTTTAATTAAAACAGGAAGAACCTGGCTCTGATACCACTGTTGGATCTTAGGCATGCATAATTTCCAAAATTATGCTACGGAATAGCCTAGATTATATGGAATCGGGTCTTACCCTCGACGCGTAATCGGTTGCGCTCGTCGCCTGGATGCCTTGGGAGGATTGCGTTCACCACCAAACAATTCACACGAATTGCCTCTACGTTCTTGCACTGGAGTCTCCCAGAACCGGTGCTAGCCCCAAAAAAATGCCTGTAAAAGAGAAAAATGTTTTTCTCTGGACGAATGTTTGGAAGAGTAATCACCAGGAAGAGTCTGAGAGAGACCTTTTAAAATTTTTCAAAACGTGTTTTTTTTAAAACTGAATTCTGTTAAAATCTCTCAGCTCACAGATACTTCTCTGATTTGAGAAGTATCTGTTAATAATTAATAATAATTAATTATTTACTGAGTTGGGTTTAACCAACACCATGGACCAACCCATTGATCCATGAGTCAGGCTGATGGGGCAAGAACCTTAATTCACAATTAGGTCCCTTGATTTGTCAGCCCAACTCAATTCTTCCTAGGTAATTAATTAACTCTTAATTAATACCATAATACTCTTCAATAATATTTAATTAAACTATTTAATTAAATATTATCAATTTAAGTATAACTCTTATACTTAAAACAGGCAATTTAATTTATTCTGAATCATCGAACTCACTTATGTGCGATCCTGTAGGCCCATTCAAAATTGACAATGAATAAATTAATCTCATTAATTAATCCATAAATCATTAGTGGTCTCTAGCAAGACATAATGACTACACAATTCAGAACGGAGGGTCGAATGGTGATTCAACACAACCTTCCGAGTATACTACGTAATGTCCTCTACACTGATATCCAGTTTAGCATAAGGCATGGAACCAATCATCCTTATATAGCTAAACATTTTACTTGATCTCTTAGTGACACTGAACTTAATCAAGCAAATGATAACCCTTATCATTTATTGGGCACGGCCATGCACTTCTCAGTTCACTATTAAGCGGCCAAGATATCATCTCTCATTTAATAGAGACTTGTAGTCCCATCACTTCACCTACATACCTTAGCGTGACTCATAGTGTACCCAATCATACCCGTACTTGGAAACCTGTTACGGTTCCGTTAGGCATATGTCAAAGAACACTCTAAATCACCTAAGACTATGCAGTGATTTCTGGTCTAAGGATCCTCGTACGAGTACTACTTAAAAGAATCACTCATGATCTAAAAGTCCATGGAGTGTTTCTTTTTGGCGGATCGATTTCATGAAATTCAATATGCATAAGAATATAATTTCATGAAATTAACTCATCAGATAAATAATTAATCAAACAACAAATGTCTTATTTACATAAACAACCCTCAAAGTTTATTTACATAAATAGCCCTCAAAAGGGCACATACACCAACACTTCCATCTGAGTTTCTGTAGATCGTTCTACATTCTCTTGTGGGTCTTGAACCTCTTCAAAATTTATTCTACTCCCACTGTCTTTCTTGTAGAGAAAATCTTTCTCTAAGAAAGTGGCTCCTCGAGCAACAAACACTTTGTTCTCAGTTGGATTGTAGAATTGATATCCTTTTGTTTCCTTAGGATATCCCACAAACAGGCATTTGTCAATTTTAGGTTCAAGCTTATTACTTTGTAAACGCTTTACATGAGCTTGACAACCCCAAACTCGTAGATAGGACATATAGGGTTTTTGACCCATCCACATCTCATATGGACTCTTATCTATTGCCTTAGATGGAATACGATTTAGTAAGTAGGCTACTGAAATGAGGGCATAACCCCAAAAGGACATAGGGAGAGTTGCTTGGCCCATCATAGATCGAACCATATCTAATAAGGTCTGATTCCTCCTCTCGAATACACCATTCCATTGAGGTGTTCCTGGTGGAGTCAGCTGTGAAACAATTCCACACTGTTTTAGATAGCCATTAAACTCATCACTAAGGTATTCACCTCCCCGATCAGAGCGAATAGCCTTAACCCTTCTATTTAACTGATTTTCTACTTCGTTTTTAAACTCTTTGAACTTTTCAAAAGTTTTACTTTTATACCTCATTAAGTAGACATAACCATATCTACTATAGTCATCGGTAAAAGTCACAAAGTATTCAAATCCACCTCTGGCTTGTGTGCTCATTGGTCCACATACATCAGTATGTATTAGAGCCAATAGCTCACTAGTCCTCTCGCCTTTCTTGCTGAAAGGACTCTTCGTCATTTTGCCTTGCAAATAGGGTTCACATGTGTCATATGATTCGAAATCAAATGACCCAAGCACTCCATCCTTATGAAGTCTCTGAACTCGCTTCTCATTTGCATGGCCTAAACGACAATGCCACAGATATGTTGGACTTAAATCAGATTGAATTAATTTGGCTTTCTTTTCAATGTTATAAACTGGCTTCTCTTGGGTCAAATCCAAGATATATAGGCCATTGCACAAATTTGCAACTCCGTATAAAACATCTTTTTGATATAAAGACAATGATTTATTACCAATAATAAAATGAAATCCTTTAATATCCAAACAAGAAATTGAAATAATATTCCCACTCATAGTAGGTACATAATAACAATTCTCTAAAACAATGTTTAAATCGTAAGGCAAATACAAAGTGTAATCTCCAACTTCAACAGCTGCAACTCTTGCCCCGTTGCCCACACGGAGATCTTTTTTGCCTTTCTTTGTCATCCTTCTATTTCTCAGTCCCTGCACATTAGTACAAATGTGAGCCCCACATCCGGTATCTAATACCCATGAGGTGGACATAGAAAGATTAATTTCAATAACAAAGATACCTGAAGCCGAAGGATTCTGTTTCTTCTCTTCAAGAAACAACTTGTAGTTTCTTCTCCAATGCCCCTTCTGATTGCAATGGAAACATACAGCGTCCTTCTGAGCATTTTTCTTACCAGGAGGAGTTTGAGGCTGAGCCTTAGGCGCAGTCTTACTGTGAGGCTTCTTGTTTTCAGCAACTTTTGCCTTGCCTTTAAACTTTCTCTTGTTACCCTTACCCTTTTCTACAACAAGTACTGGCGTTGCCTTTCGAAGGGTTTGCTCAGTATTTTTAAGCATTCCATGGAGCTCAAGTATCGTCCTTTCCATGTTATGCATGTTGTAGTTCACCACAAAGTCATTGTAATCATCAGGCAGTGAAGCCAAGATGATGTCAATGGCTAACTCTCTAGCAAGAGGTGCATTTAATCTCTCTAGAGTATGAATATACCCCTTCATCTTGATCAAATGCGTGCTTACTGATGAACCCTTCACCATCTTGCACGAGATCAATGCTTTTATTGTAACAAACCTTTCGTTACGGGCTTGTTCACGGAACATTTCCGTTAGTGACACATAAATTTGGAACGCTTTTGAATTCATGAATTGCTTCTGAAGCTCGCCTGATATAGTCGCGAGCATCAGGCATGTCACGTCATCGGAATCGCTTTTCAGCTTTTTCCATGCTCGTTGAACAGCAGCCGTAGCATTTATAGGTGGTTCAGGTAAAGCGGCGTCTAAGATATTTAGCTTCATTTCTTGTTTGAGAACAATTCTCAAGTTTCTTTCCCAATCTAAGAAGTTTGGACCAACAAGTTTTTCTTTGTCCAAAATGCTTCTTAGAGTGAGATTAGATGTATTAGTGCTAGTTGTTGCCATTTCTACAAAAGAAAAATGCAAAACATTAGAATGAGTTTTAAAATATTTTCCACAATAGCCAAAATTGAAATCCCAAACAATTTTGTGTTGGTGCTAGATTGTGGGTCAAAAATCCACAAAGAGTCAACTCTAGTCTTGCTTTGGCAAGTATCGTAGAGATTGGGCTCTTTTGGTAGGCAACGTTCAAATCACATCCCTATGCAATTTTACGATTTCCAATTACATCACTATGCAACTTTTCGGTGATAGGATGAACATTCCAAATGTTTGACACCATCCTATCATTGCAAAACCAATCCTAGTCAACTTATCGGGTCAACTAGGACCAATTTTCCTAAGTCAAACCATCCCTTGAAGCCTCATATCAATAAAGACCCAAACAGTTTTTCACACTATAGTGGTAGTGAGTAAAGTTGGGCTAGCCCAAACAGTTTTTCACACTATAGTGGTAGTGAGTAAAGTTGGGCTTTTATTACATGACAACTTGCCTCACGAAGAAAATCTGAGGCCCCTGGGCTCTCCAAGTCCGCCAGACGTTCGACGATTTGACGAGCCCTCAAGTATGGAAGCAACTTTAGACTTAGGTATTTAGGGATTTTATATTTTGAACGGCTTAACATGCATTGTCGTTTTCATTCATTCACAAAACATAAAATTGCGAAAATGCGATGAATTTGGCTCTAATCTATTACAGGGCTTTATAGGAAAAACATCTTCTTTTGGGCCTCCATGGTTGGGCTTCCGTTCCTGGGCTCTCCATGGACTCCTTTGGAACCTCCTTTTTGGGACTAACTGTTACATAATGATTTAATAGGTACGCAGGCCCAAAATTAAAATGGCTCGCAGGCCCCAAAATTTAAATAATAAATTTTAAGCCCAATTCATGCATAGAAAACACACACAAATGCATATGCTTCATACAAGCCAATTTTATTAAACCGAATCATTTAATTAGGGATTGTGTAACTCTTACACTATTAAAATTGATCGTGTCATGATCAATTTTAATCAATCCCATGTTCATTCATTTTAATCGAATGATGCATGGACATACCAATAATACGTGCAACTATTTAAACATTTTAAATAAATAACACATTATATCGGAAAAATGAATAAATAAATAAAACCATAATAATTAATTAACTAATCTTATTAATTAATTAATTATTTATTTATTCATCTAATTATCTAATTTTATTAAGATAATCTTTCAAATTTTAAAATTTAAATATTTCTAATTATCCTAATCTCATTCAGATAATTATTCAAAATTCTAAATTTTAAAATTCTATAGGATAAGAATTAAATTCAAATCTAATGCTATCTTAACTATTTGATAAGATTTTATTTTATCTTAATAATTAAATCTTATCAATTAAAATCTGATAATATCTTTTTAATTTATCCTAAATCATAAATTAAAATTTTATCAAATTTTAAAATTAAAAAAAATTAAATTTTCTGAAAAATTTTGAGGCAAATTCGTAATTTAACAAAATTCTCGGGCTAGGGTTTTAAAGTTTAAAACCTGCTGGGGTTGTTTTGCAAAATTTTAAAACAATTTTAAACGCTGGCATTTTTGAGATTATGGAGTGCGGTGGAGACAAATTGGTCTTTTCAGCCCAATTAGGGCGTCACCCCCCCGGCCGCCTCCTTTCTTTCTTCCCCGACTTGCGCAGCCGGCGTCCGTCTTCCTTTTCGGCGAACTCTTTGCCTATTCTGGCACTGCTTGCAGCGCCAGACGTCGCCTCTTCGCCCTGGTCTGACCCTGATCGAATCGAAGTCGACCTCGGTGACTCATCGAACGACGAAGGAAAACGAAACCCGCGACCGGCCTTCGAAAACTCTATCGGCGTGAGGAACCCGACGAAAACGATTTCCGTCACTTCGTTTCCCCGCGGCGCGAGGAACATTTCCCCGGCCTCGACGAAGCAGCCAGCGCGAAAAACATTTCCCCGGCATCCAAACCAGCAAGCGGCTTTCAAAACCCCAAAACAAAAAATTTTTCCAGCGAAGCGGGTTTTACAAACCCAGAAAATCTTTTCCAAAATCTTCACAATCAAAACGTTTTTTTTTTCTTGACATTCCAATCAACACGAAAACGTTCCCCATGAATAAAAGAACAAAAACCAAGGAAAAATCAGGCCAAAAAAACCAATTTTGAAGTGGCGCGCGATTTCCCAGCGACCTTCCGGCTGGCCGGAACAATTCCGGTGAGTCCATTCCCAGAAACCGGCACGAGTTTTTGCATTTCTTCAAAACAGTTTTTTGTTCAATAAAAAATTTCCTTAGACCCGATTTCCAACTTTGGTTTTAATTAAAAAAATTTTAATCAAAACAAAATTATACCTATGCTCTGATACCACTGTTAGGATCTTAGGCATGCATAATTTCCTAAATTATGCTACGGAATAGCCTAAATTCTATGGAATCAGGTCTTACCCTCGACGCGTAATCGGTTGCGCTCGTTGCCTGGATCCCTTGGGAAGATTGCGTTCAGCACCAAAACAATTCACACGAATTGCCTCTACGTTCTTGAACTGGAGTCTCTCAGAACCGGTGCTAGCCAAAATTTCCTATAAAAGAGAAAACGTTTTTCTCTTGAAGAATTTTGGAAGAGAGAGAGAAGTTTTTCTCAAAAAAATCTTTTCACGTGTTTCAAAACTGAATTGGTTAAAAAATTCTCTTCACACAGATACTTCTCAGCTCTTTTTATAAAAGAGTTGAGACTTGTCTGTTAATAATAATTAATTATTTACTGAGTTGGGTTTAACCAACACCATGGATCAACCCATTGACCCATGGATCAGGCTGATGGGTCAAGAACCTTAATTCACAATTAGGTCCCTTGATTTGTCAGCCCAACTCAATTCTTCCCAGGTAATTAATTAACTTTTAATTAATACCATAAAACTCTTCAATAATATTTAATTAAACTCTCTTATGTGCGATCATCAACTCTCTTATGTGCGATCCTGTAGGCCCATTCCAAATTGACAATGAATAAATTAATCTCATTAATTAATCCATAAATCATTAGTGGTCTCTAGCAAGACATAATGATTACACAATTCAGAAGGGAGGGTCAAATGGTGATTCAACACAACCTTTCGAGTAAACTACGTACTGTCCTCTACATTGATATCCAGTTTAGCATAAGGCATGGAACCAATCATCCTTATATAGCTAAACATTTTACTTGATCTCTTAGTGATACTCAACTTAATCAAGCAAATGATACCCCTTATTATTTCTTGGGCACGGCCATGCACTTCTCAGTTCACTATCAAGTGGCCAAGATATCATCTCTCATTTAAGAGAGACTTGTAGTCCCATCACTTCACCTACATACCTTAGCGTGACTCATAGTGTACCCAATCATACCCGTACTTGGCAACCTGTTACGGTCCCGTTAGGCATATGTCAAAGCATACTATAATTCACCTAAGACTATGCAATGATTTCTGGTCTAAGGATCCTCGTACGAGTACTACTCAAAAGAATCACTCATGATCTAACAGTCCATGGAGTGTTTCTTTTTGGCGAATCGATTTCATGAAATTCAATATGCACAAGAATATAATTACATGAAATTAACTCATCAGATAAATAATCAATCAAACGACAAATGTCTTAATTACATAAATAACCCTCAAAGTTTATTTACATAAATTGCCCTCAAAAGGGCACATACACCAACAGGCACATCTAGACATACTTTGGTGAGCACAAACTTATACTGCTCTGCAATCAGGACAATGTCCAAGTTACGAATCCAGTCGACATAATTAGGTCCAGTTAACTTATTGTCTTTCAATATAGTAGCTAAGGGGTTGAATGCCATATCAAAAAACTGTAAAATAAATAATCAGACAATGTTTTAGTTATTAAATCTAGAATTTTGAAAACAAGGAAATTCTAACAATTATTTACTTCCCTCAAAACAATAATTTTAATCCACCAACATATCATTCTCCGGGATTCTTGCAAGCCACGATAGTGTGGACGTTTATGTTAGTTTTGAATACAGAAAAGCTATGGCTTGTGTCAAAAACTAATATCCATAGTTGACATATCATTTTGTTTCGGTATAAATTTGTTCCTTTATATCATAGAACTAGATAACGGGGTGTGGACAGACACAGTAGATACCATTATTGGTTAAAGCATTGATATATTAAAAGTATGCTCGTAACCGAGATAGTCCGAACATACTATCGGTGTAGGTTATCATGTGGTTTGGAAATTAGTTTATCTAAACTAGTTTAAATCACACGGATATGCCCGGGGCATATTGAGCACGACCAGTTTGGATAGAATTGACTTATACTGATTGGCGTAGTCAATTCGATCCTAGTATTCAATCTCTCAATCCCGAGATTGGGACGGGCATGAGAGTTGGATATTGTATGCTTTGATTTGCCAAAGGGTGCGGTCAATTGAGGCCTATACCTCGGTAGGTTGGGTATGCGGTGTTTAGCTTCTTACGTGCCGTTGCTAATCGGAGGAATCCACGTACCGGTTCGTCGGGTTGATGGTGCACCAGAGATAAGCTCGTAAGGTCTATTATACCAAACCCGACCGGTGGACTTTATGTCCGGTATAATAAAAGGTCGAGTGGTACTAATCTCGGATACCAAGAAGTTGGAGAATTAGTTTGTCAGTAAATTGATAAACCGACGAGCGCTAGATTTTTAATGTGGGGAGATAGAAGAAAATATAATGGTGCGATGTAAAGTCATTTTCGAGCGTTAGTTCCATAATTAGTCCGATAGTGGTATGACTAATTATGCATTTGACTAATCGACAAGGTGAATTAATTAATCCTAAAGGTTTAATTAATATTTAATCGACAAGGTGAATTAATTAATCCTAAAGGTTTAATTAATATTTAATCGACAAGGTGAATTAAGAAATTAATTCTATTTGAATTAATTAATTCTAAGGGTTCGATTAAATTAAATTAACGAAGTGGGTTAAGAAATTAATTCAAATGGGTCGATTGGAGTTGATTAGTCGGGAAAGACTAAGCGGTCAACGAAAGTCAAATTAAAAGGCCCAACTCGAGAGCCCATTAGATCTCCATTAGAGCTCCTATAAATAGAAAGCTTAAAAGAAACTTAAGAAAATCTTGCAAGACATTTATGTCTTCCTTAGAGTGAGAAAGTTCTAGAGAGAAACTCTCTTACCTTTCGAGTTTTCTTTCAAAAACGAACTTGGATTCTCACTTCTCGATTTAGATTAAGCTTGAAAGATTTAAATTTTAGATAGCCCATCAATTTTTGGAGTTGCCCACTGCTGGAATTACTGTTCACGGGGGTAATGATCACCGACACTGTTCACAGGTACTGTTCACACCGGAATTATTGTTCACGCTGGATCACTGTTCATACCAGACACTGTTCACGGACACTGTTCACTCCGAGGTGCTTGATCCAGCTGGGTTTGTGTTGATCTCTTCCTTGGGTTGGTGATCCACAATCCCGGTTGTCCAGATCGTGACCGGAGTTGAATTGGGTTCGATTTTATTGGTGAGAAATGTAATGGGTAGCAGTTTTTTGGGTTAAAGGTTTGATCTTTTGGGCAGATTTGTTCTAATTGATGGATTTCCTTGGCGGTTTCTGATGGGATTTGGTAGCAGACTTCGATAGATTATTGCCCACGCAATATTCGAAGTTTTCTCGGAGTTATCTTTTGGATTTATTGTGGAATTCGTATAAAGATTGGATTTTTCTTATTGCGTTGGACTTCGCTACATTGGTATAACCTTTAATCCTTCCGCTTTTAATTAAAGGTGTGATCTTTGTGCGTTAGATGTCTTTTTAATAAATTGAATAAGTATAAGCCAAGATCCGTTCGTGGGTAAATGAATTTGAGCCTGAGCTTGGTCAAAAACTTCCGATTCTAGAATGCATTGCATGAAAGTGAGGTTTTTGATTTAGCCTGGGCTTGTTCTATTTTCCTTCAAATTGGTATCAGAGCGTAGGTTTCGGTCTTATACTTGTTTGATTTATTACACGGCTTTATTTTGGCATTATTATTTTTTGTCGAAATGCTTAAACAGGTGCTTATTAGTTTTCCGGCTATTATGGTAGAAATTTATTTTTCATTCATAAACCCCAAGACATGTCTGGGCTCATATTGTTTTTGAATGGAAATGTCTGTAATAGTAATAACCACGAGCTGGAAGCCCTGTAGGATTAGAAAAATCTTGTAGTAGGATTTGATCTAATCATGTCTTCTTTAAATTCCTAGAAAAACGCCTTTGTATATAGGAATTTATGTATCATGACGAAGACGTTATTTTGGGTAACTTATATTTGCGGGTTTTCATTTCTCGTAATTTTGGGTGATTCCTAATTACGTAGTAAACCGAGAAAACCCGGGCGAATTGAGAGGAATCCAAATAACGAGTGGGAGCGACATGACGGGACGTGTCATCGAGGTGTCAAGGAATCAACGATAGAGAAGGCCATAATAGTCGGGAAATTTTATTTCTTTTAATTTCCCGTATTTATGTCTTTTCGTTGATTGTGTGTTTTTCGTTTTATTTTGCATGAACGAAAACAAACAAAAATGTTTTTAAAAGGTAATGTGCAATTAACTAAGGTAGATTATCTCATATTAAAACTCCAACGGTTTTATGGGTGCGAATATCCATAGTTAAGATATTGCATGTTAAAACGTAAAAATCGTCAAGCTTAAAAATCTAAGTGGGAGCGGGTTGGTAAATATCCCCATGGCCTCCATTACGGGTTCATTGGTGATGTGGTTAAACCTGCGTGCTGGCTTAGACCCTCCTCCCTATCGGATGAGTTTTCAACCACAGAGATCTCCAGAATGAATTTCTAAAGGGATGACTTATAGTGAGTTTAATTGGAAAAAGTTGCGACACCCTCGCCATCTGAGGCGCATTAGTATCCTAAGTAACAAACTTAGAAGTCACATAATGGCATACACTTAGTGTACCGTTTTTAGTATCCCTCCCATCGAGGTTACACTATTTTCGTGTAAGGCTAAAATTATCGACGATTAATTTCATTGATCATAAGATCGTTGGTTAGATAATGAAATTAATGAACTTCGGTTCTTCTCGAACAAATGCGGGTTAGCGTAGATGTTCACCCATCGTGACCTGCGTTAATCCCGGTGTGAGAGATGTCGGTAGAAGATTATATTGGTTTTTTGAGGATTTTCAATATTTTTGAAAAAGTATACTGAAACTTAAATTGTTTATTTTTCAGTTGATATGTCGTTCAACCCGCTAGCTGTCATTTTGAACCAAAACAAACTCACGGGTCCAAACTATATTGACTGGAAATGTAAACTGGACATTGTCCTTACCGCTGAGGGTTACAGGTACGTGCTCACTGAGGAGTGCCCCCTAAGCCCAACGATGATGCCATCCCTGAGCAGCGAGAGCCATATACGAGGTGGCAGAAGGCTGATGAGATGACCCGGTGCTACATCTTGGCTTCAATGTCGAGTGTACTACACACCAGCATCAGTTGTTTACCTCAGCATACGATATGATGCTCAACCTCAGGGGGTTGTTTGGACATCAGGGTAGGGCAGCCAAGCAGTCAGCTATGAGTAAACTCATGAATGCTGGGATGGTTGAGGGTACTTCAGTGAGGGATCACTTGCTAGACATGATAAGCTGCATCAATGAGATTGAGGTATTAGGAGGTGACATTGATGGGGAGACCCAGGTCGATATCATCCTCCAGAGCTTGCCTCCCAGTTTTGAGCAGTTTCGGTTGAACTACAATATGGGGAATCTCTCATATTCACTTCCCGAGCTCATGACTACATTGGTGTCTGCTGAGGGCCTATTCACAGAGAAGAAGCAAGCCTTGGCTACTGTTGGTCCCTCAGGTTCCTCTACTGGGGCCAAAGCCAGGAAGCAAAAGAGGACGAGAGGCCAGAAGGCAGGAGCTGATCATGGACCCAAGGCGGGCATTGCCAAGAAGCAGAAGCGGAAAGGAAAATGCTTTAGATGTGTCAAAGTGGGACATTGGAAGAAGGACTACCCAAAGCCTCGAGGCATGTGTAAATTTTCCCTAGTCACTGAGACGTGTTTCGCGGCGATTCCCACAGATACTTGGTGTGTGGATTCAGGAGCCACTGATCATGTTTGTAATTCTTTGCAGGGGTTCCAAGTGACCCGGCTGCTTAGAGAGGGAGAGTTGCAGGTCTACCTTGGGGATACTACCAGATTTCTGTTACTGCATTGGGAGTTATTTGTCATTATTTTTCAGACTCTACTTTATTGTTGAGAGATTGTCTTTATGTACCCAGTTTTCGCAAGAACTTACTTTCAGTTTCTAAACTTATTTTTGAAGGTTATAAGTGTGTTTTTTCTAATAGATCTATATTTATTAGAAAAGGCCAGAAACTTATATGTTCCGGTACATTGGTTGACAATTTGTTTTTAATTAAGACATACTCCCCAGTAATGCAAAACACAGAAACTAGTAGCTCATCACCGAATCATAATAAGAGAAAAGAGTCTTCCCCTTTGAATCAGACTTATCTTAGGCACCTGAGACTAGGTTGAAGGAAAATTGAACAAGCCCGGGCTAAATCGAAAACCTCACTTTCGTGCTATGCATTCCAGAATCAGAAGCTTTCGACCAAGCTCAGGCTCAAATTAGTTTACCCATGAACGGATCTAGGGTTATACTTATTTAATTTATTAATCGGGACACAAAAAATTAAATCTTTAATAAAAGCAGAATTTAAAGATTATACCTTTTGTAGTGAAGTCCTTGCCTAAAAGAAAACCCAATTCTTTAGCACAATTTCCACATGAAATCCGAAGAATTCTCCAATACGAACTCCGAGATAGTGTGGGCTATCGTCTACGGAGTTACCCACGGCAATACGATTGAAAACCCAAGAAACTTGCTTCTCAAGAAACTCAAAATAAATCTGCCCAGAATTTTTTTCTGAAAATTAAAGCTGCCCAGAAATTTTTTTATCAAAATTGAAGCTGCCCAGAATTTATATTCTCAAATTGAAGCTGCCCAGAACAAAAACCGCAAAAAACCAGCCACCTGATTTTTCTGCTTCACTAGCGGACTGCCGGCGAGAGGAACTGCCAAGCTCGGCCACGATCTGCACGGTGGGCTTCACGGATCACCGACAAAAGAAGAGATCAACGTGAAGGAGCCACCGGATCAGCACCCCGAAGCTTGAGCAGCAACCTGTCAGACCTTGAAGAACTGCGCGACTGCGCAATTAGAAAAACCCAGCAGAAAATCCAGCGGCTAATTTTGTTGGAGAAATAATCGAACTGCTCAGAAATTAATTCATGGGATGAGCGAGCTGCTCTATTAATTCATGGGCTGAGTGAAGAAGGGTCCTGGCTGCTCTATTAATTCATGGGCTGAGTTCCTTGACAAAGAAGAAAGCTTTCTTGATCGACTTCGAGAGAAAACTTGACGATGAAGACACCGTTTTCTCTCTAGACTAAACTTTCTCTTTCTAGCCTAACTTGGCTGCCAAGTTTCTTCTCTTAGGGTTTGTGCTGCCCAATATGTTGTATTTATAGGAGCTTCTAAGGAGACCTAATGGACTCTCGAGTTAGGCCTTAAAATTTGACTTTCGTTGACCGCTAAGTCTTCCCGACTAATCAACTCCATTCGACCCATTTAAATTAATTTATTTAATCCACTTTGTTAATTTAATTTAATCGAACCCTTAGAAATAATTAATTCAAAATCGAATTAATTTCTAATTCACTTTGTCGATTAAATATTAATTAAACCCTTCGAATTAATTAATTTACCTTGTCGATTAGTCAAACGCATAATCGGTCGTACCACTAACAGACCAATTATGGAACTACCGCTCGAAAATGACTTTACATCTCGCCATTATTATTTCTTCTATCTCCCCACATTAAAGATCTAGTGCTCGTCGATTTATCAATTTACTGACAAATTAATTCACCGACTTCTTGGTTTCCGAGATTAGTACCACTCGACCTTTTATTATACCGAACATAAAGTTCACTGGCCAGGTTTAGTATAATAACCTTACGAGCTCATCTCGGGAGCACCATCAACCCGGCGAACCAGTACGTGGATTCCTCCGACTAGCAACGGCACGCAAGAAGCTAAACACCGCATACCCAACTTACCGAGGTATTGGCCTCAATTGACCTCACTCTTTGGCAAATCAAAGCACACGATATCCAACCCTCATGCCCATCCCAATCTCAGGATTGAGAGACGGAATACTAGGACCGAATTGACTACGCCGATCAGTACAAGTCAATTCTATCCAAACTGGTCGTGCTCAATATGCCCCGGGCATATCTGTGTGATTTAAACTAGTCTAGATAAACCAATTTCCAAACCACACAATAACCTATACCGATAGTATGTTCAGACTATCTTGGTTACGAGCATAATTTTTATATATGAATACTTTAACCAATAACGGTATCTACTGTGTTTGTCGACACCCCGTTATCTAGTTCTATGATATAATGGAACAGATTTATACTGAAACAAAATGATATGTCATCTGTGGATATTAGTTTTTGATACAAGCCATAGCTTTTCTGTATTCAAAACTAACAATCTCCCACTAATACTCAAAGCTATGCTAAGAAGTACACAAACTGTCCAACCCGCTATTACACTGCTGTCATAATGAAATCTCCAGAACACCTTTAAGCTCACTCACATGGCTCTCTCAAGAATCTGACTCCCATGCTCTCCACATGCCTCTCAAAGACCTTTGGGGTCAATGGCTTGGTGAAAAGATCTGCAAGGTTGTCCTCTGAAGCTATCTTGGCCACGATCACGTCTCCCCTCTTTACGATCTCTCGTATCAGGTGGTACTTGCGCTGTATGTGTTTACTCGCCTTATGGGCTCGTGGTTCCCTTGAGTTAGCAACTGCACCATTGTTATCACAATAAACTGTGATAGACCTAGGCAACTCAGGAACCACATCTAAGTCCATCAGGAAGCTCCTGAGCCATACAGCCTCTTTCGCTGCCTCTGAAGCGGCAACGTACTCGGCCTCCAATACTACCTTGCTGATTGACTTGTGATCTAAAATATAGTCCTCCTCAAGAAATCTGGCATTGGTGCTGACCACCACCTTCTGATCCTGAGGACTATAAAATAAACCACCTCTCGTTCCTTTGGGGTAGCCTATAAACAGCATAACCTTGGATCTCGCCTCTAACTTGCCTGCATCTGCCTCGAGCACATGTGCTGGACAACCCTAAATCCTGAGATGTCTCAGACTAGGCTTTCGCTCACTCCACAACTCTACTGGGGTCATATGCACAGACTTAGATGGCACAAGGTTGAGGATAAAACATGTTATATCCGAGGCATAACCCCAAAACGAGGTAGGCAACTCACTGTAACTCATCATCGATCTAACCATCTCCATAAGAGTCCTGTTCCTCCTCTCTGCTACACCATTCTGCTGGGGTGTGCCAGGTGCAGACAACTGGGTCTGAATACCCTCCTCTGACAAATAGGTTCTAAATTCACTAGAGAGGTATTCGCCACCGCGATCAGATCGCAGTGACTTGATACTCTTACCCAGATGGTTCTCCACCTCTGCCTTGAATTCTCTGAACTTGCCAAAGTATTCAGACTTGTGGCGCATCAGGTATATGTATCCATATCTAGAGTAATCATCCGTGAAAGTCACGAAATACTCATAACAACCTCTAGCCTGAACTGACATAGACCCACACACGTCATAATGAATCAGCTCTAAGACCTCCTTGGCCCTATACCCCTTCGCCTTAAAAGGCCTCTTGGTCATTTTACCCTCCAAGCAGGACTCACAGGTCGAATAACTGTCAATATCTAGTAAGTCCAAAGACCCACTCTTGACCAACCTTTGAATCCTACTAAGGTTGATATGACCTAGTCTCAGGTGCCAAAGATAAGTCTGATTCAAAGGGGAAGATTCCTTTCTCTTATTATGATTCGGTGATGAGTTACTAGTTTCTGTGTTTTACATAACTAGGGAGTAAGTCTTGATTAAAAACAAATTGTCAACCAATGTACCGGAACATATTAGTTTCTGGCATTTTCTAATAAAAACCAAACCGTCAGAAAATACACATTTATAACCATCCAAAACAAGTTTCGAAACCGAAAGCAAGTTCTTTTGAAAACTAGGTACATAAAGACAATCCTTTAAATATAAAATAGAGTCTGAAAAATAAAGACTAATAACTCCCACTGCAGCCACAGAAACTCTGGTAGTATCCCCAAGGTAGACCTGCAACTCTCCCTCTCTAAGCAGCCGGGTCACTTGGAACCCCTGCAAAGAATTACAAACGTGATCAGTGGCTCCTGAGTCCACACACCAAGTATCCGTGGGAATCGCCGCTAAACACGTCTCAGTGACTAGGGAAAATTTACACATACTTCGAGGCTTTGGGCAGTCCTTCTTCCAATGTCCTGCTTTGCCACATCTGAAGTATTTTCCTCTCGGCTTCTGCTTCTTGGCAATGCCTGCCTTGGGTCGATGACTGGCTCCTGCTTTCTGCCCTCTCTTCCTCTTTTGCTTCCTGGCTTTGGGCCCAGCAGAGGAACCTGAGGGACCAACAGTAGCCAAGGCTTGCTTCTTCTGGGCGAAGAGGCTCTCAGCAGACACCAATGCAGTCATGAGCTCAGAAAGTGAATATGAGAGATTCCCCATATTATAGTTCTATCAAAACTGCTCAAAACTGGGAGGCAAGCTCTGAAGGATGATATCGACCTAGGTTTCCCCATCAATCTCACCTCCCAATACCTCGATCTCATTGATGCAACCAATCATGTCCAGTACGTGATCTCTCACTGAAGTGCCCTCAGCCATCTTAGCATTCATGAGTTTCCTCATAGCTGACTGCTTGGCTGCCCTGCCCTGATGTCCAAACATCTCCCTGAGGTTGAGCATCATATCGTAGGCTGAGGTCATCAACTGATGCTGGTGCTGCAGTACACTTGACATGGAAGCCAAGATGTAGCACCTGGTCATCTCATCAGCTTTCTGCCACCTCGTATATGGCTCTCGCTGCTCAGGTGTGGCATCCTCACTGGGCTTAGGGGGGCACTCCTCAGTGAGCACGTACTTATAACCCTCAGCGGTTAGGACAATGTCCAGGTTTCGTTTCCAATCAATGTAATTAGGACTGGTGAGTTTGTTTTGGTTCAGAATGACAGCTAGCGGGTTAAACGACATATCAACTGAAAAATAATAAAAAACAAGTCTCAGTATACTTTTTCGAAAATATTGAAAAATCCTCAGAAAAGAAATATAATCTTCTACCGACATCTCTCCCACCGGGATTAACGCAGGTCACGATGGATGAACGTCTACGCCAACCCACATTCGTTCGAGAAGAACCGAAGTTCATTAATTTCATTATCTGACCAACGATCTTATGATCATTGAAATTAATAGTCGATAATTTTAGCCGTACACATAAATAGCGTAACCTCGATAGGAGGGATACTATAAACAGTACACTAAGTGTATGCCATTATGTGACTTCTAAGTTTGTTACTTAGGGTACTAATGCGCCTCGGATGGCGAGGGTGTCGCAACTTTTCCCAATTAAACGCACTATAGTCATCCCTTTAGAAATTCATTCCAACGATATCTGTGATTGAAAACTCATCCGATAGGGAGGAAGGTCTAAGCCAGCACGCAAGTTTAACCACATCGCCAATGAACCCGTAATGCATGCCATGAGGCTATTAACCAACCCGCTCCCACTTAGATTTTTAATTAATTTCAATTCGCCCTGGTTTTCTTGGTTTTCTATCTCGGTTTTCTACGTAATTAGGAATCACCCAAAATTACGATAAACCAAAATTCGAGTTTTCTCGGTTTTCTACGTAATTAGGAATCACCCAAAATTACGATAAACCAAAAACCCCACGTAATTAGGAATCACCCAAAATTACGATTAAACCAAAAACCCGCGAATGTAATTAAGTTTGAGGATTTTTACGTTTTAACATGCAATATCTTAACTATGGATATTCGCACCCATAAAACCGTTGGAGTTTTAATATGCGAATAATCTACCTTAGTTAATTGCACATTACCTTTTTGAAAAACATTTGGTTTGAATTTCGTTCATGCAAAATAAAACGAAAATCACACAATCAACGAAAAAATCATAAATACGGGAAATTAAATAAAATAAAATTTCCCGACTATTATGGCCTTCTCTATCGTTGATTCCTTGATGCCTCGGTGACACTTCCCATCGTGTCGCTCCCACTCGTTATTTGGATTCCTCTCTATTCGCCCGGGTTTTCTCGGTTTTCTACGTAATTAGGAATCACCCAAAATTACGATAAACCAAAACCCGCGAATATAAGTTACCCAAAATAACATCTTCGTCATAGTACATAAATTCCTATATACAAAGGCGTTTTTCTAGGAATTTAAAGTTGACATGATTAGATAAAAACCTACTACAAGATTTTTCTAATCCTACACGGCTTCCAGCTCGTGGTTATTACTATTACAGAAATTTCCATTAAAAAATATAACGAGCCCGGACATGTCCTGGGGTTTATGAATGAAAATTAAATTTCTACCATAATAGCCGGGAAACCAATAACCACCTGTTTATACATTTCGACAAAAATACTACTGCCAAAATAAAGCCGTGTAATAAATCAAACAAGTATAAGACCGAAACCAACGCTCTGATACCAATTTGAAGGAAAACTGAACAAGCCCGGGCTAAATCGAAAACCTCACTTTCGTGCTATGCATTCCAGAATCGAAAGCTTTCGACCAAGCTCAGGCTCAAATTAGTTTACCCATGAACGGATCTAGGGTTATACTTATTTAATTTATTAATCGGGACACAAAAAATTAAATCTTTAATAAAAGCGGAATTTAAAGATTATACCTTTTGAAGCAAAGTCCCTTGCCTAAAAGAAAACCCAATTCTTTAGCGCAATTTCCACAAGAAATCCAAATAATTCTCCAAGAGATAGTGTGGGCTATCGTCTACGCAGTTACCCAAGGCAATACGATTGAAAACCCAAGAAACTTGCTTCTCAAGAAACTCAAAATAAATCTGCCCAGAATTTTTTTCTGAAAATTAAAGCTGCCCAGAATTTTTTTTATCAAAATTGAAGCTGCCCAGAATTTTTTTCTCAAATTGAAGCTACCCAGAACAAAAACCGCAAAATACCAGCCACCTGATTTTTCTGCTTCACTAGCGGACTGCCGGCGAGAGGAACTGCCAAGCTCGGCCACGATCTGCACGGTGGGCTTCACGGATCACCGACAAAAGAAGAGATCAACGTGAAGGAGCCACCGGATCAGCACCCTGAAGCTTGAGCAGCGACCTGTCGGACCTTGAAGAACTGCGTGATTGCGCAATTAGAAAAACCCAGCAGAAAATCCAGCGGCTAATTTTGTTGGAGAAATAATCGAACTGCTCAAAAATTAATTCATGGGCTGAGCGAGCTGCTCTATTAATTCATGGGCTGAGTGAAGAAGGGTCCGGGCTGCCTTATTAATTCATGGGCTGAGTTCCTTGACAAAGAAGAAAGCTTTCTTGATCGACTTCGAGAGAAAACTTGATGATGAAGACACCGTTTGCTCTCTAGACCAAACTTTCTCTTTCTAGCCTAACTTGGCTGCCAAGTTTCTTCTCTTAGGGTTTGTGCTGCCCAATATGTTGTATTTATAAGAGCTTCTAAGGAGACCTAATGGGCTCTCGAGTTAGGCCTTAAAATTTGACTTTCGTTGACCGCTAAGTCTTCCCGACTAATCAACTCCAATCAACCCATTTAAATTAATTTATTTAATCCAATTTGTTAATTTAATTTAATCGAACCCTTAGAATTAATTAATTCAAAATCGAATTAATTTCTAAATTCACTTTGTCGATTAAATATTAATTAAACCCTTCGGATTAATTAATTTACCTTGTCGATTAGTCAAACGCATAATCGGTCGTACCACTAACAGACCAATTATGGAACTACCGCTCGAAAATGAATTTACATCGCGCCATTATTATTTCTTCTATCTCCCCACATTAAAGATCTAGTGCTCGTCGATTTATCAATTTACTGACAAATTAATTCACCGACTTCTTGGTTTTCGAGATTAGTACCACTCGACCTTTTATTATAACGAACATAAAGTTCACTGGCCTGGTTTAGTATAATAACCTTACGAGCTCATCTCGGGAGCACCATCAACCCGGCGAACCGGTATGTGGATTCCTCCGACTAGCAACAGCACGCAAGAAGCTAAACACCTCATACCCAACTTACCGAGGTATTGGCGTCAATTGACCTCACTCTTTGGCAAATCAAAGCACACGATATCC
Organism: Knoxia roxburghii; assembly: GCA_030378225.1. NCBI lineage: Eukaryota > Viridiplantae > Streptophyta > Magnoliopsida > Gentianales > Rubiaceae > Knoxia > Knoxia roxburghii. The sequence continues at coordinate 31,781,809 of CM059415.1, read as the reverse complement.
AACCCTCATGCCCTTCCCAATCTCGGGATTGAGAGACGGAATACTAGGACCGAATTGACTACGCCGATCAGTACAAGTCAATTCTATCCAAACTGGTCGTGCTCAATATGTCCCGGGCATATCTGTGTGATTTAAACTAGTCTAGATAAACCAATTTCCAAACCACACAATAACCTATACCGATAGTATGTTCAGACTATCTCGGTTACGAGCATAATTTTTATATATCAATACTTTAACCAATAACGGTATCTACTGTGTTTGTCGACACCCCGTTATCTAGTTCTATGATATAAAGGAACAGATTTATACTGAAACAAAATGATATGTCATCTGTGGATATTAGTTTTTGATACAAGCCATAGCTTTTCTGTATTCAAAACAAACATAGGTCACATCAACCTTAGTAGGATTCAAAGGTTGGTCAAGAGTGGGCCTTTGGACTTACTAAATATTGACAGCTATTCGACCTGTGAGTCCTGCTTGGAGGGTAAAATGACCAATAGGCCTTTTAAGGCAAAGGGGAATAGGGCCAAGGAGGTTTTAGAGCTGATTCATTCTGACGTGTGTGGGCCTATGTCAGTTCAGGCTAGAGGTGGTTATGAGTATTTTGTGACTTTCAAGGATGATTACTCTAGATATGGATACATATACCTGATGCGCCACAAGTCTGAATGCTTTGGCAAGTTCAGAGAATTCGAGGCAGAGGTGGAGAACCATCTGGGTAAGAGTATCAAGGCCTTGCGATCTGATCACGGTGGCGAATACCTCTCTTGTGAATTTAGATCCTATTTGTTAGAGGAGGGTATTCAGACCCAGTTGTCTGCACCTGACTCACCCCAGTAGAATGGTGTAGCAGATAGGAGGAAGAGGACTCTTGTGGAGATAGTTAGATTGATGATGAGTTACAGTGAGTTGCCTGTCTCGTTTAGGGGTTATGTCTTGGAGACAACATGTTTTATCCTCAACCTTTTGTCATCTAAGTCTGTGCCTTTGACCCCATCAGAGTTGTGGAATGGGCGAAAGCCTAGTCTGAGACATCTCAGAATATGGGGTTGTCCAGTACATGTGCTCGAGGCAGATGCAGGCAAGCTAGAGGCGAGATCCAAGGCTATGTTGTTTATAGGCTACCCCAAAGGAACGAGAGGTGGTTTATTTTATAGTCCTCAGGATCAGAAGGTGGTGATCAGCACCAATGCCAAATTTCTTGAGGAGGACTATATTTTAGATCACAAATCAAGCAGCAAAATAGTATTGGAAGAGCTTAGAAGTCAGTCCATTATTCCAGATGCACAAGTACAGGAAGACACACCACAAGAGACTGCACACACTATCACAGATGATGCTCTTGCACAGGCTGCGCCTCGTCGTAGTGGGAGGGCTGTGAGACAGCCCGAGAGGTACATGGGTTTGGGTGAGTCTTTGGACTTTATCCCTGGCACTCATGAACCATACCCAGTTAACTACAATGAGGCTCTCCAAGATAAAGATGCAGATTCTTGGCAGAGATCGATGATTGCTGAGATGGGTTCTATGGACTCAAATTAAGTATAGGAGCTGGTAGACCTTCCTAATGGGTTTAGGCCTATTGGGTGCAAATGGGTTTATAAGCGAAAGAGAGGATCCGACGGGAGGGTTGAGACCTTCACGGCTAGGCTTGTGGCGAAGGGGTATACTCAGAAAGAAGGCATCGATTATGAGGAGACCTTTTCCCCGGTAGCTATGCTTAAGTCAATCCGGATTCTCTTGGCCATAATTGCTCATATGGATTATGAGATTTGGCAGATGGACATCAAGACAGCTTTCCTTAATGGAAGTTTTGACGAGAGCATCTTTATGCAGCAACCAGAGGGCTTCATTGTTAAGGGCCAAGAGCACAAGGTATGCAGGCTTAGGAGGTCCATTTATGGACTTAAGCAAGCATCCAGATCTTAGAACGTCCATTTTGATGAGGTTATTCAGTCCTATGGATTCACTCTGTGTCTGGATGAGCAGTGTGTTTATCGCAGGCGTGATGGTGATATGGTGGTGTTCCTCATACTTTACGTAGATGACATTCTTCTTATTGGCAACGGTAAGAAGGTGTTGTCAGACGTAAAGGCATGGTTGTCCAGGCAATTCGATATGAAGGATTTGGGAGAGGCTGGACATATACTTGGGATTAAGATTATTCGAGATTGTAGGAGACGTTCTCTGGCTATCTCTCAGGCATCCTACATAAACACGATTCTGGCTCGTTTTAACATGTAGAACTCCAAGAAGGGTTCACTACCTTTCAGGCATGGAGTGCATTTGTCTAAGGAGCAGTGTCCTAAGACTGCTAAGGAGATAGATGCCATGAAGGCGGTACCCTATGCTTCTGCAGTGGGTAGCCTCATGTATGCTATGTTGTGAACGAGGCCTGATATTTGCTTTGCTGTTGGCATGGTTAACAGATATCAGAGTAACCCTGGGAAGGCTCACTGGGAGGCAGTAAAATGCACTCTCAAGTACTTGCGCAGGACGAGAGATTGTGTCCTAGTTTATAGAGCGCAGGAGCTTGTACCATTGGGTTACACAGATTCGGACTTTCAAGGTGATTTGGACATGAGTAAGTCTACCTCTCGGTTTGTGTTTACTCTAGGAGGCAGAGCCATAGTATGGAGGAGTGTCAAGCAGAAATGCGTTGCAGACTCCACTATAGAGGCCAAGTACGTTGCTACTTCAGAGACAGCGAAAGAGGCTGTATGGCTCTGGAGCTTCCTGATGGACTTAATGTGGTTCCTGAGTTGCCTAGGTCTATCACAGTCTACTGTTATAACAATGGTGCAGTTGCTAACTCGAGGGAACCACGAACCCATAAGGCGAGTAAACACATAGAGCGCAAGTACCACCTCATACGAGAGATCGTAAAGAGGGGAAAAGTGATCGTGGCCAAGATAGCATCAGATGACAACCTTGCAGATCCTTTCACCAAGCCATTGACCCCAAAGGTCTTTGAGAGACATGTAGAGGGCATGGGAGTCAGATTCTTGAGGGAGCCACGTGAGTGAGCTTAAAGGCGTTCTGGAGATTTCAATATGATAGCAGTGTAATAGCGGGTTGGACAGTTTTTGTACTTCTTAGCATAGCTTTGAGTATTAGTGGGAGATTGTTAGTTTTGAATACAAAAAAGCTATGGCTTGTATCAAAAACTAATATCCACAGTTGACATATCATTTTGTTTCGGTATAAATTTGTTCCTTTATATCATATAACTAGATAACGGGGTGTGGAAAGACACAGTAGATACCGTTATTGGTTAAAGTATTGATACAATAAAGTATGCTCGTAACCGAGATAGTCTGAACATACTACCGGTATAGGTTATCGTGTGGTTTGGAAATTAGTTTATCTAAACTAGTTTAAATCACACAGATATACCCGGGGCATATTGAGCACGACCAGTTTGGATAGAATTGACTTATACTGACCAGCGTAGTCAATTCGATCCTAGTATTCAATCTCTCAATCCCAAGATTGGGACGGGCGTGAGAGTTGGATATCGTATACTTTAATTTGCCAAAGAGTACGGTCAATTGAGGCCTATACCTTGGTAGGTTGGGTATGCAGTGTTTAGCTTTTTACGTGCCGTTGTTAGTCGGAGGAATCCACGTACCAGTTCGCCGGGTTGATGGTGCTCCAGAGATAAGCTCGTAAGGTCTATTATACTAAACCAGGCCGGTGGACTTTACGTCCGGTATAATAAAAGGTCGAGTGGTACTAATCTCGAATACCAAGAAGTTCGAGAATTAGTTTGTCAGTAAATTGATAAATTGACGAGCGCAAGATTTTTAATGTGGGGAGATAGAAGAAAATATAATGGTGCGATGTAAAGTCATTTTCGAGCGGTAGTTCCATAATTAGTCCCATAGTGGTACGACTAATTTTGCATTTGACTAATCGACTAGGTGAATTAATTAATCCTAAAGGTTTAATTAATATTTAATCGACAAGGTGAATTAAGAAATTAATTCTATTTGAATTAATTAATTCTAAGGGTTTGATTAAATTAAATTAACAAAGTGGGTTAAAAAATTAATTCGAATGGGTCGATTGGAGTTGATTAGTCGGGAAAGACAAAGCGATCAACGAAAGTCAAATTAAAAGGCCCAACTTGAGAGCCCATTAGGTCTCCATTAGAGCTCCTATAAATAGAAAACTTAAGGCCAAAGAAACTTAAGAAAATCTTGCAAGACATTTATGTCTTCCTTAGAGTGAGAAAGTTCTAGAGAGAAACTCTCTTCCCTTTCGAGTTTTCTTTCAAAAATGAACTTGGATTCTCACTTCTCGATTTAGACTAAGCTTGAAAGATTAAACTTTTAGATAGCCCATCGATTTTTGGAGTTGTCCACTGCTGGAATTACTGTTCACAGGGGTATTGTTCACCGGTACTGTTCACTCCGGGGTGCTTGATCCAGTTGGGTTTGTGTTGATCTCTTCCTTGGGTTGGTGATCCACAATCCCGGTTGTCCAGATCATGACCGGAGTTTAAGTGGGTTCGATTTTATTGGTGAGAAAAGTAGTGGGCAGCAGTTTTTTGGGTTAAAGGTTTGATCTTTTGGGCAGATTTGATCTAATTGAGGGATTTTCTTGGCGGGTTTCTCGTGGTCTTTGGTAGCAGACTTCGATAGAATATTGCCCACGCAATATTCAAAGTTTTCTCGGAGTTATCTTTTGGATTTCTTGTGGAATTCGCATAAAGATTGGATTTTTCTTATTGCGTTGGACTTCGCTACAAAGGTATAACCTTTAATCCTTCCGGTTTCAATTAAAGGTGTGATCTTTGTGCGTTAGATATCGTTTTAATAAATTAAATAAGTATAAGCCAAGATCCATTCGTGGGTAAATGAATTTGAGCCTGAGCTTGGTCGAAAGCTTCCGATTCTGGAATGCATTGCACGAAAGTGAGGTTTTTGATTTAGCCCGGGCTTGTTTTGTGTTCCTACTGTTTACGCTAACCCACATTCGTTTGAGAAGAACCAAGTTCATTAACTACACTATCTGACCAAATGATCTATTGATCAATGTAACTAATAGTTGGCGCTTTCATTCGTACAAATAAGTAGCGTAACCTCGATGGGAGGAATACTGCAGATTGTACACTAAGTGTGTGCCATTACGTGACCTCTGAGCATGTTACCTCAGGATAGTGAGCCTTAGATGGAAAGAGTGTCACATTTTTGCTAGTTAAACTTACTCTAGTCATCTTACTCAGAAATTCATAATCTGGCGATCTTGTGGTTGGACTCATCCGAATGGAGGAAGACCCTAATGCCAAAGCGCAAGCCCACCCACATCACATAAGAATTCATAATGGTGGCTGTGGAGATATTAAACCAACCCACTCCCACTTAGATTTCTAAATTTAGGGTTTTTCCGATTTTAACATGCAACTAACTACCCTAAGTTATATGCAAACATAAAACCAGTCATGCTTTAAAATCAAGCATCTAAAATACAACATAAAAATTAAAGCACAAAAATTAATACAATAAATATGGGAAATAAATGCAAAAATTAAATTTCCCGACTATTATGGTTTTAATTGCTTCCATCTTCTGCGTTGATCTCGTGTCCCGCCACGCAACTTGATGGATTGAGTCTTGAATTGAAAAAACAAAAATTGGAGAAAAAATGGGCCAAAACGTGATCCGAACGGGCTGAGCGGGCGCTGGCGTGCCAGCTGCTGTGCCATATGACGGCGATTGCTGCTGGTCTTCGGCGGCGGCTCCCGTCGGCGAGTCATCGTTGGTGCTGCCCCCACCTTTCATTTCTCCTTTCGCTTCTTCTACGTTATTTGGTCTTCTTGCAATTCGTTCTGGGTTTTCCTGGGTTTCTACGAATTAACGATAACCAAAAAACTCACGAATTCAAGTTGCCCACCATAACGTCTTCGATTTAAAAAAATTAATTCTCCTGCTACAAGGCTATCTTGGAAAATTAAAGAATCAAATTTACATAGAAAAAATCCTACTACAGATTTCATCTAATCCTACACGGCTTCCAGCACGTGGTTATACTATTTCAAACGTTCATAATAAAATCAAATTCGGACATGTCCAGGAGTTTAATTAAATCCCATACAAACGTAACCACAATAGTCAGGATTTCTTAACCACCTGCAAATAAAGTCATGTAATAAATCGAACAAGCACAAAACCCAAAAACTAGGCTCTGATACCAATTGAAAGATTATCTGCCCGGGCCTAGCCAGAAACTCACTTTTGTGCTACGCATTCCAGAATCGGAATCTCTGGCCAGGCCTAGACGCTAGCACAATCTCTATTATAACCCTTGCTTGAAATAACATTGCGCGGGAACTTGTTTTGTACTTATTCGATTTATCTCGCAACAAATAAATTTTTAATTAAAGCGGAAGAATAAGAATTACCTATTGAAGCGTTCACTCAGGTGATTCTCTTGTATGCCTGAAGACTTTGTTCGTATATTGTGTGGGCAACAATCCAACGAACAATTGATCAGCTAATCACCACAATCCACTTGCCAGAAAAAATTCTAGCACCGTTGCACCTGGCGAGTACAATCTATGCACCGCCCAGAGACAGAGAAAGCTACACGTTGCCGCAAAAATTTAGAAGAAATTTTGGTAGCCTTTAAGCTTTGGGAAAGCTGAATTTTAGTGAGAGAAAATTTCTATCTCTAGGATTTTCACCCTCTAAGTTTTCTTGCCTTGAAAACTTATGAATTGTATATCTTGTAATAGCTAATCCCTTGTTTATATATAGAGTTACAAGAGAGACCCCAAGTTGGTTTAGGATTGACCTTCTTACTGGGTTTCTGTTTCCTTCAATCCTGTTCCTGGACTGATACACATCCAACTGATACATGGATTCACTTATCCCAATCCAGTTCCTGGTATGATTCACAACCAACTGATACGGGGATTAATTAATTATTTTATTAATTAAATCTACCTTTGTCAATAACCCAATACATAATTAATCATACCACTAACGGATTAATTATGGCACTATCATCCTACACCAGAATTGCTTCTGGAACAACTTAATCAATTTATTCTTAATCTCCCCACATCAAAGATATAGTGCTCGTTAATTTATTAATTTACTGATAAATTAGTTAATTAACTTCTTTAATTCCGAGACTAGTACCACTTGACCTTTTTACTATGCTGGACATAAGTCCACCAGCTGGGTTTAATATAATAAACATAACGAGCTCATCTCGGGAGCACATCACCCCGGACGCACAGACAAATAGTTTCATTTTGACAAGCAGCAGCACACCAAGCAACTAAACACGTGCACACAACCTACCGAGACTATTGGCCACAATTGACCTCACCCATTAGCAGATCAAAGTACACTGTGTCTAATCCTCATGCCCGCTCAAGTCTAGGGATTAAGAGATAGAATACTAAGAACGATTTGTCTATTACATCAGTACAAGGAAATCATTCTAAATGGTCACGTTCAATACGCCCCGGGCAAATGTATATGATTCAATCAGTTTAGACAAACTAATTATCCGAATCACATAATAACCTAAACTGACAGTTTGTCCAAAACTGTCTTGGTTACAAACCTCATTTATGTATTATGTCTTTTAACCAATGATGAGATCTACTGTGTCACACAAGACACCTCATCATCTAACTACATAATATAAATGGACAAATAATGGATAAAAAAATATAACCAAAACATAAATCGATATATTAATTGGGAAAATGTACAATACAAGCATAGCTTATGTATTCAACTCCAACAGATTCCTCTCAATTCGTTTGGGTTTTCTCGGTTTTTTACGTAATTAGGAATCACTCAAAATTACGAGAAACCAAAACCCATGAATATAAGTTACCCAAAATTACGTCTTCGTCATAATATATAAATTTCTATATACAAAGGCATTTTTTACGAATTTAAAAACGACAACATTAGATTAAATCCTACTAGAAGATTTATCTAATCCTACACGACTTCCTGCTCGTGGTTATTACTATTACATACATTTCCATTCAAAAATCAAAATGAGCCCGGACACGTCCCGGGGTTTATGAATGAAAAATAAATCTACCGTAATAGCCGGGAACTAATAACCACCTGTTTAAATATTTTGACAAAAATAATAATGCCAAAATAAAGCCGTGTAATAAATCAAACAAGTATAAAGCCAAAACACTCGTTCTGATACCAATTTGAAGGAAACAGAACAAGCCCGGGCTAAATAAAAAATCTCACTTTTGTGCTATGCATTATAGAATCGGAGACTTTCGACTCTGCTCAGGCTCAAATTCATTTCCCCTGAATGGATCTAGGCTTATACTAGTTTAAATTATTAAAAAGATGCTCAAAGATTAAATCTTTAATTAAAGCGGAAGGATTAAAGATTATACCTTTGAAGCGAAGTCCTAAGCAATATAGAAAACCAAATCTCTGGGAAAGCGAAATCCACTCAGAATCCCAAGGATAACTCCAAACGACCTCGAACTTGGGTGGACAAGTAACTACGATGTGGCTAAAGGCACTGGTGAAGAAATCCAAAGAAACCCGCTTCAAGAAACTCACATATCTGCAAAATAGATCTAGCCCGGGAAATTGATTCTAATCTGAAAACCCACACCTCCTCAATAAAACTTAGTGGGTAAGCTATTTGCTCGTAGATCTAGACTTTGGCGAACCAAAAGGAACGAGACAAAGGATCACCGCAAAAAATAAAAAAAGCCCACAATGAAAATGCACCAAAACTGCACCGGAAAATCAAAAAAATGCTGGTGGCACTAACTGCACAGGAAAAAGAGTGGCGACCGGACTTCTCGAGCGACATTTGAACTTTTGGGTGGTGGTCTTGGGCTTCTAAAATCGTGGGATAAGTTTCCCAAAAAGAAAGATCGCAATACGACTTCGAGAAAGAACTCTCAAGGAAAAAAAAGAAGTTCTCTCTCTAGGTTTGTCTTTCTCATTCTAAGGCATTTACCTACAAGGTTTCTAATGTCTTACTAATGCCTAACATTAGCTATTTATAGGGAGCTCCTTAGGAGACCTAGTGAGCTTTTGAGTTGGGCCTTAGTGTTTGACTTTCGTTGACGCCTTAGTCTTTCCTAGACTAGTCAACTCTAATTGAGCCTTTCAAATTAATTTCTTAACCCACTTCGTTAATGTAATTTAATCGAACCCTTAGGATTAATTAATTCAATTAGAATTAATTTCTTAATCCACTAAATCAATTAAATATTAATTAAACCTTTAGGATTAATTAATTCATTTTGTCGATTAATCAAACGCTTAATTAGCCCGTACCACTAACGGACCAATTATGGAACTACTGCTTAAAAATGACTTTACATCGCGCTCACTTTATTATTCTTCTATCTCCCCACATCAAAGATCTAGTGCTCATCGGTTCATCAATTTATTGACAAATTAATTCAACGACTTCTTTGTATCCGAGATTAGTACCACTCGACTTTCTTATTATACCGGACATAAACCTTACGAGCTCATCTCAGGAGCACCAACAACCTAGCGAACCGGTACGTGGATGAAAGATTATCTGCCTGGGCTCGGTAAAAAACTCACGTTTGTGCTACGCATTCAAGAATCAAAATCTTTGACCAGGCCTAGACTCTAGTACAATCGCTATTGCTATCCTTGCTTGAAATAACATTGCGCAAGATCTTGGTTTGAACTTATTCGATTAATCACGCAACAATAATTTTCTAATAAAAAATGGTATCATAGAAAAGTACCTCTTGAAGCGTGTTAACTCAGGTGATCACTTGTTTGACTCAAGACTATGATTGCATGTTGTGTGGGAAATGATCTAGCAACCAATTGATCAGCAATCATGACAACTGGGTCGCCAGAAAATTCAGCAACCACCGCCATCTCAAGCAATGAAAACACGCGCCACCTAAGAACCGAGAGTGGGCTTCACACGCCACCGATTTAAGGTAGAAAAACCGGCCGCCAAAAGCTCCAAAAAATTTGGACTTGAGAGAGATGAATTTCTCTCTCTAAGTTTTCTTGTCTTGAAAACTAATGAATTGTGTATTGTGTAATTGCTAATCCCTTGTCGATATATAGAGTTACAAGAGAGATCCCAAGTTGGTTTAGGATTGGTCTTCCTAATGGGTTTAGGTAATTAGTTTCTAAATCCAATTAGGTAACTAATCTAATAGGATAAACCAAATCTAATTAGATTTCCTAATCTCTAGGATTTCCTAATTCTAATTGAAACCTAAGACTTAATTAATTAAATAATTCCACTTTGTTAATCAACTTCTTTAATTTCGAGACTAGTATCACTCGACCTTTTTACTATACCGGACATAAGTCCACCGGTCGGGTTTAGTATAATAAACATAACGAGCTTATCTCGAGAGCACCATCACCCCGGACGCACCGGTATATGGTTTCCTTTCAACAAGCTGCAGCACACCAAGTAACTAAACACATGCACCAACCTACCGAGATTATTGGCCACAATTGACCTCACCCATTGGCAAATCAAAGTACATTATGTCTAATCCTCATGCCCGCTCAAGTCTGGGGATTAAGAGATAGAATACTAAAGCTATGCTTGTTTGTACATTTTCCCAGTTAATATGTCAATCTAATGTTTTGGTTTATATATTGAGCATGATATGTCTATTTATATTATGTAAGTAGATGATGAGGTGTCTTGTGTGACACAGTAGATCTCATCATTGGTTGAAAGACATAATATATAAATGAGGTTCGTAACTGAGACGGCTTTGGACAAACTTTCGGTTTAGGTTATTATGTGATTCGGATAATTGGTTTGTCTAAACTAATTGAATCATATAAATATGCCCGGGGCGTATTGAACTTGACCATTAGGAATGATTTGTCTTGTACTGATTTAATAGACAAATCTTTCTTGGTATTATAGCTCTTAATCCCTATACTCGAGCGGGCATGAGGATTAGACATAGTGTACTTTGATCTGTCGATGGGCGAGGTCAATTGTGGCCAATAATCTCGGTAGGTTGGGTGCACGTGTTTAGTTGCTTGGTGTGCTGCTGCTTGTCAAAAAGAAACCATGTACCTGTGCGTCCGGGGTGATGGTGCTCCCGAGATGAGCTCGTAAAGTTTATTATACTAAATCCGGTCGGTGGACTTATGTCCAGTATAGTAAAAAAGTCGAGTGGTACTAGTCTCGGGATTAAAAAGGTTAATTAATTAATTTTTAGTAAATTAATATATTAATGAGCACTATATCTTTGATGTGGGGAGATTGTGAATAAATTAATTAAGTTGTTCCAGAAGCATTCCTGGTGCAGGATGGTAGTGCCCTAATTAATCCGTTAGTGGTACGATTAATTATGTATTGGGTTATTGACAAAGGTAGATTTAATTAATTAAGTAATTAATTAATCATTGTGTCAATTGGTTGTGAATCATACCAGGAACTGGTTTGTGATAAGTAAATCCCAGTATCAGTTGGTTGTGAATCACACCAGGAAGTGGTTTGGGATAAGTGAATCCCTGTATCAGTTGGTTGTGAATTATATTAGAAACTGGATTGGGATCAATGAATCCCTGTATCAGTTGAATGTGTATCAGTCCAAGAACATAATTGAAGGAAACAGAAACCCAGTAGGAAGGCCAATCCTAAACCAAGTTGGGGTCTCTCTTGTCACTCTATATATAGACAAGGGATTATCTATTCAAGACACACAATTCAATATCCAGTTCATAAGTTTTCAAGACAAGAAAACTTAGAGAGAGAAAATTATAGAGAGAGAAAACTTCTCCCTAAAATTTGGATTTTCCATAGCTAATAGCGGCCAAAATTCTACTTCATTTTTGGCACCAAAGTGTAGTTTTCTCTATCTCAGGGGTGTGAGTTAATTGTACGTGCCAGGTGCAGCGGTTCTGGATTTTTCTGGCAGGTTGATTGTGATGATTAGCTGATCAAATTGCTAGTTAGATTGATGCCCACACAACATACAAGCAAAGTCTTGAGGCATAAAAGAGAATCACCTAAGTATACGCTTCAATAGGTAATTCTTATATTTTTGCTTTTATTAAGAATTTTTGTTGCGAGATAATCGAATAAGTGCAACCCAGATCCTGCACATTATTATTTCAAAAGGGTTGGAATAGCAATTGTGCTAGCGTCTAGGCCTGGTCAAAGATTCCAATTCTGGAATGTGTTGCACGAAAGTGAGTTTCTGGCTAGGCTCGGGTAGATAATCATTCAATTGGTATCAGAGCCTGGTTTTGGGTTTTGTGCTTGTTTGATTTATTACATTGTTTTATATGCAGCTGGTTAAGAAATCCATACTATTTTGGTTACGTTTGTATGGGTTTTAATTAAACTCCGGGACATGTCCAGATTTAATTTTATTATGAATGTTTGTAATAGTATAACCACGTGCTGGAAGCCGTGTAGGATTAGATCAAACATGTAGTAGGATTTTTTCTATGTAATTTCGATTATTTAATTTTCCTGGAAAGCCTTGTAGTGGGAGAATTAATTTTTTGTAATCGAAGGCTTTATAGTGGACAACTTGAATTCGTGGGTTTTGGGTTATCGTTAATTCGTAGAAACCCAGGAAAACCCAGAACGAATTGCAAGAAGACCAAATAGCATGGGAAGAAGTGAAGAAGGAACAGGTGGAAGGGGGCGGCGCCGACGATGACTCTCCGGCAGAAGCCACCACCGGCAATAGCCCGTGGTAGCAGCACTGCTGGCGCACGGCGCAGCAGGCCTGCTGCGCCATGGTGCAGCAGCAGGCGCGACCCATTTAAGCTGAGTGCGCGTGGCAGTATTCAAAATTCTAGATTAGATAACTAAAATGTTGTCTATTTAAATACAGTATTCGATATGACATTCAACCCCTTAGCTATTATATTGAAAAACAACAAGTTAACTGGACCTAATTATGTCGATTGGAGTCGTAACTTGGACATTATCCTTATGGATGAGAGTACTCCTGTGAGAAATCATATCATTGACGTCATTAGTAACATCAACAAGGTGGAGGTAGTGGGAGGCGAAATCGTTGGTGAAACCAAAGTCGATATTGTCCTCCAGAGCTTACCTCAAACCTATGAGCAGATACGGTTGAACTACAACATAAATAAGATGTTGTCTACTTCATTCGAGCTCTTGGCAGCGTTGGTGGTGGCTAAAAGTCTTCTTCAAGAGAAGAAGCGAGCTTTAGTCATAGGCGAAGCTTCAGAATCTTCTTCTGAGCCTCAGGCTAAAAAGAAGAAGAGAAAGCTTGAGAGAATAACTCAAAATCCGCAGATTACACCTAAGCCAGATATTGCATAGAAGAAGTCGAAAGACAAGTGCTTCAAGTGCAATAAGACGGGACATTGGAAATCAGATTGTCCAAAGCGTATAGGTACGTTAGTTTCTGCCTTAATTATTGAGACATATTTTACGGCGATTCCCACAGATACTTGGTGTGTGGATTCAGGTGCCACTGAACATGTTTGTAATTCTTTGTAATGGTTCCAAGTAACCTGGAAGCTCAGAGAAGGCGAATTGGAGATCTACTTGGGTGAAACTACAAGAGTGTCAGTAGAAGCAGTGGGAGTAGTTACTCTGAATTTTGAGAATTCTAGTTTAGAGTTAGTTAATTGTCTTTATGTATCGCATTTCAGAAAAAACCTTATTTTAGTTTCAAAACTCTTAAAGAACGGTTATAAGTTTATTTTTTTTTATGACTGTGTTGTTATTAGAAGAAATGGAAAACTTATTTGTTCTGGTTCATTGGCTGACAATTTGTTTGTGGTTAATTCTAACTCCCCTGTTGTGCAAGACATAGAAACAGATAGCTCTTTATCTAACATTAATAAGAGGAAGAAACCTTCTGAAATAAATCAAACCTATCTTTGGCATCTCAGGCTAGGTCATATAAACCTTAGTAGGATTTAGAGGTTGGTCAATGATGGACCATTAGGTTCATTAGAGATTGACAGTTATTCAACCTGCGAATCTGGCTTGGAGGGTAAGATGACCAAGAGACCATTTAAAGCAAAAGGTTATAGAGCAAATGAAGTACTAGAGTTTATTCATTCTGACTTGTTGGACCAATGTCGGTCCAAGCACGAGGTGGGTTCGAGTTTTTCGTGACATTCACGGATGACTACTCAAGGTACGGGTACATTTACCTAATGTGTCACAAGTTTGAATGTTTTGGCAAGTTCAAAGAGTTTCGGACAGATGTGAAGAAGCATCATGGTAAGAGTATCAAGATACTGTGATCAGATTATGGTGGGGAGTACCTGTCCCACGAATTTCAAGAATACCTCAGTGAGGTCAAAATTCAGTCTCAGTTGTTTGCACCTGGCACGCCACAGTAGAACGGTGTAGCAGAAAGAAGGATCGAACTCTCATGGAAATAGTTAGGACGATGATGAGCTATAGTGATTTGCTAAGTTCTTTCTGGGGATTATCCTTAGAAATAGCGGTGTATATGCTTAATCTTGTACCATCTAAAACTGTGCCTTCAAACCCCAGTAGAGTTGTGGAACGGGCGCAAGCCTAGTCTAAGACATCTCAGAGTTTGGGGTTGCCCAACACATGTGCGCAAGACAGAATCGGCTAAGTTAGATGCGAGAACTAAATTAATGCTATTTGTAGGATATCCTAGAGGAACAAAAAGTGGTTTGTTTTATAGTCCTAAAGATCAGAAAGTGGTGGTTAGTACCAACGCTAGATTTTGGGAAGAGGACTATATATTAGATCACAGGCCCAAGCGTAAGATAGTACTAGAAGAGTTTATGAGACAAACTACTAATCCTGATGCACCAGCACAAGTAGATACACCACACACTGCACACGAGATCACAGATGATGCGCCTACATAGGTGGTGCCTCGTCGTAGCGGGAGGGTTGTGACACAGCCCGATAGGTTCATTGACATGGGAGAGGCCTCAGACCTAGTCCCAGGTGTGCCTGAACCTGTCTCGGTTAATTGAGAACCTCATGGCAAGGTGGAAACCTTTAAAGCTAGGCTGGTGGTGAAGGGGTATACTCAGAAAGAGGGAATCAATTATGAGGAAACCTTCTCCCCGGTAGCCATGCTTAAGTCTATACGGATTCTCTTGGCCATGGCTACTCATTTAGATTATGAGATTTGGCAGATGGATGTCAAGACAGCTTTCCTAAACAGAAGTCTTGAGGAAACCATCTTCATGCACCAACAAGAGGGATTCATTGAAAAATGCCAAGAGCATAAGGTTTGCAGGCTTAAGACGTCCATTTACGGACTTAAGTAGGCATCCAGATCTTGGAACATCAGGTTTGATGAGGTAATACAGTCCTATGGATTTACTCGGTATCCGGATGAGCAATGTGTGAAGGAAAACAGAACCAGCCCGGGCGAAATCGAATACCTCACTTTCGTGCAATGCATTCCAGAATCGGAAGCTTTCGACAAAGCTCAGGCTCAAATTCATTTTTCCATAAACGAATATAGGCTTATACTTATTTAATTTATTAATCGGGACACAAAAGATACAATCTTTAATAAAAGCAGAAAATTTAAAAAGATTATACCTTTGAAGCGTGTCCCTAGCAATAAGAAAACCAAAGCTAAAAATCCTGCTGTTTACCGCCTAGGACCAGTCACGAGAGAATCCCGATAACAACTCCGTCTCTACCTCAAAATCATGTGGGCGACTATCCAAAAGGTAGCTAAGACACTAAGGAAGAAATCCATATGAGACCCACTTCCAAAAACTCGTTAGATCCTCAGCAGATCGTTGCCCGAAGATTACTGTGCTTATTTAACGGCTGGTTGCGAAATCCACTCGAAATCCGAAGAATAACTCCAATTCAACCCCAAAATAGTGTGGGCTAGTGTCTACGGTGTAGCCCAAGGCAAAACAAAGAAATCCCAAGAAACCCACTTCAAGAATGACACAAATCTGAAAAAATAGATTTAGCCCGGGAACTTAACCCAATCTGAAAATCCACACCAAAAGTGACTGGAATGTGTTCATGTTCGTAGATCTAGACTCTAGCGATCTAAGAAGATCAAACCCACTTCAAAAGGAGCAAATCCGCCGCCCCGAAAATAAACCAAACGCCAGCCTATCTATTTTCGGAGAACAAAACCCAGCGGCTGAGAAAACCAATAAAAAACAGTAGCTTTTTACTCCAAAAATTGTGATCTAGGATTCTCTAGGTTATGACCTTTTAGGATTCTCGAAGAAGAAAGCACCAAAGTCGACTTCGAAAGAAAAGCTACTAAGAAAGTTGAGAGCTTCTCTTTCTAGACTTAACTTTCTCACAATGGATATTTATAGGGAGCTTCTAATGAGACCTAATGGGCCTTTGAGTTGGGCCTTTTAATTTGACTTTCGTTAACCCCTTAGTCTTTCCTAGACTAGTCAACTCCAATCGATCATTTTGAATTAAATCTTTAACCCACTTCGTTAATTTAATTTAATTGAACCCTTTAGATTAATTAATTCATATAGAATTAATTTTCTTAATCCATTTTGTCAATAAAATATTAATTAAACCATTAGGATCAATTAATTCACTTTATCAATTAGTCAAACAAATAATTAGTCGTACCACTAACGGACCAATTATGGAACTACCGCTCAAAAATGACTTTACATCGCGCCACTATATTTTCTTCTACCTCCCCGCATTAAAGATTTAGTGCTCGTCGGTTTATCAATTTACTGACAAACTAATTTACCGACTTCTTGGTATCCGAGATTAGTACCACTCGACCTTTTTATTATACCGGACATAAAGTCCACCGGCCGGGTTTAGTATAATAAACCTTACGAGCTCATCTCGGGAGCACCATCAACCCATCAAATCGGCACGTGAATTCCTACGACTAGCAACGACACGTAAGAAGCTAAACACCGCATACCCAACCTACCAAGGTATAGTCCTCAATTGACCGCACTCTTTGGCAAATCAAAGCATACGATATCCAACTCTCATGCCCATCCCAATCTCGGGATTGAGAGATGGAATACTAGGATTGAATTCACTACGCTGATTAGTATAAATCAATTCTATCCATACTGGTCGTGCTCAATATGTCTCGGACATATCCCTGCTATTTGATTAGTCTAGATAAACCAATTTCAAAACCACCCAATAACCTATACTGCTGGTATGTTAAGACTATCTCAGTTACGAGCATACTTTTAATATATTAATATTTTAACCAATAACGGTATCGACTATGTCTTTCCACACCCCGTTATCTAGTTCTATGATATAATGGAACAATTTAATACTGAAACAAAATGATATGTCATCTGTGGATATTAGTATTTGATACAAGCCATAGCTTTTCTGTATTCAAAACTAACAATCTCCCACTAATACTCCAAGCTATGCTAAGAAGAACAAAAACTGTCCAACCCGCTATTACACTGTTGTCATAATGAAATCTACAGAACACCTTTAAGCTCACTCACATAGCTCCCTCAAGGATCTGACTCCCATGCCATCCACATGTCTCTCAAAGACCTTTGGGGTCAATGACATTGTGAAAAAATCTGCAAGGTTGTCATCTAATGCTATCTTGGCAAGGATCACGTCTCCCCTCTTTACAATCTCTCGTATCAGGTGGTACTTGCGCTCTATGTGTTTACTCTCTTTATGGGCTCGCGGTTCCCTCGAGTTAGCAACTGCACCATTATTATCACAGTAAACTGTGATAGACCTAGGCAACTCAGGAACCACATCTCAGTCCATCAGGAAGCTCCGAAGCCATACTGCTTCTTTCACTGCCTCTGATGCACCAACGTACTCAGCCTTCATAGTGGAGTCCACCACGTATTTCTGCTTGACACTCCGCCATACTATGGCTCCACCTCCTAGAGTAAACACAAACCCAGAGGTAGACTTACTCTTGTCCATATCACCTTGAAAGTCCGAAACTGTGTGACCCAATGGTACAAGCTTCTGTGCTCTATAAACTAGGATAAAATCTATCATCCTACGCAAGTACTTGAGAATGCATTTTACTGCCTCCCAGTGAGCCTTCCCAGGGTTACTCTGATATATGCTAACCATGCCAACGACAAAGTAAATATCAGGCCTCGTACATAACATAGCATACATGAGACTACCCATTCCTGAAGCATAGGGTACCATCTGCATGGCATCTATCTCCTCAGCACTCTTGGGACACTACTCCTTAGACAAATGTACCCTATGTCTTAAAGGTAGTGAACCCTTATTGGAGTTATGCATGTTAAAACGAGCTAGAATCATGTCTATGTAGGATACCTGAGAGAGAGTCAGAGAACACCTCATACGATCTTGAATAATCTTGATCCCAAGGATATGTCCAGCCTCTCCCAAATCCTTCATATCAAATTGCCTCGATAACCATGCCTTTACGTCGTTTGATAACACCTTCTTACTGTTACCAATCAGAAGGATGTTAACTACATAAAATACGAGAAACACCACCGTATCACCATCACGCCTGCGATAAACACACTACTCATCCGGACACTGAGTGAATCCATAGGACTGGATAACCTCGTCAAAAATGGATGTTCCAAGATCTGGATGCTTGCTTAAGTCCCTAAATGGACCTCCTAAGCCTGCATACACTGTGCTCTTGGCCCTGAACAATAAAACCCTCTGGTTGCTGCATAAAGATGGTCTCCTCAAAACTTCCATTAAAGAAAGCTGTCTTGACGTCCATCTGCCAAATCTCATTGTCCATATGAGCAGCTATGGCTAAGAGAATCCAGATCGAATTAAGCATGGCTACCGGGGAAAATGTATCCTCATAATTAATACCCTCTTTCTGAGTATACTTCTTCGCCACATGCCTAGCCTTGAAGGTCTTAACCCTCCCATCAGATCCTCTCTTTCGCTTGTAGACCCATTTGCACCCAATAGGTCAAAACCTATCAGGAAGGTCTACCAACTCCCAGACCTGATTTGAGTCCATAGAACCCATCTCAGTAATCATCGCTCTCTGCCAAGAATCTGCTTCTTTATCCTGGAGAGCCTCATCGTAGCTAATTGGTATGTTCATGAGCACCAGGGATAAAGTCTGAAGACTCACACAAACCTATGTACCTCTCGACTTGTCTAGTAACCCTCCCACTACAACGGGGCGCAGCCTATATAAGAGCATCATCTGTGATAGTGTGTGCAGTCTCTTGTGGTGTGTCTTCCTGTACTTGTGCATTTGGAATAATGGACTGACTTCTAAGCTCTTCCAATACTACCTTGCTGCTTGACTTGTGATCTAAAATATAGTCCTCATCAAGAAATCTGCCATTGATGCTTACAACCACCTTTTGATCCTGAGGACTATAAAATAGACCACCTCTTGTTCCTTTGGGGTATCCTACAAAAAGCATAACCTTTGATCTCGAATCTAACTTACCGGCATCTGCCTCGAGCACATGTGCTGGACAACCCCAAATCCTGAGATGTCTTAGATTAGGCTTTTGCCCAGTCCACAACTCTAGGGGTGTTGTAGGCACAAATTTAGATGGCATGAGATTAAGAAGATAACACGCTGTCTCTAAGGCATAACCCCAAAACGAGGTGGGCAACTCACTATAACTCATCATTGATCTAACCATATCCATAAGAGTCCTGTTCCTCCTCTCGGCTACACCATTCTGCTGGGGTGTGCCAGGTGCAGACAACTGGGTTTGAATACCCTCCTCTAACAAATAGAACCTAAATTCACTAGAGAGGTATCGCCACCGCGATCAGATCGCAAGGCCTTGATACTCTTACCCAGATGTTTCTCCACCTCAGCCTTAAACTCTTTGAACTTGCCAAAGCATTCAGACTTGTGGCACATCAGGTATATGTATCCATATCAGCTTACCATGTCAACGGCATAACAGATATCAGGCCTCGTACACAATATGACATACATGAGACTTTCTACTGCCGAAGCATAAGGAACTGCCTTCATGGCCTCTATCTCCTCAACAGTCTTGGGAGACTATTCCTTAGATAGATGCAGTCCATGTCTTAAAGGTAACAAAAACTTTTCTTAGAGTTCTGCATGTTAAAACGGGCCAGAATCGTATCTATGTATGAAGCTTGGGAGAGCATTAACGAACGTTTTCTACGATCTCGAATTATCTTGATCCCAAGGATATGTCTCGCTTCCCCTAAGTCATTCATATCAAATTGCTTGGATAGCCATACCTTTACGTCTGATAACACTTTCTTGTTATTGGCAATCAATAGAATGCCATCTACGTAAAGCACAAGAAACACCACTGAGTTTCCATTACGTCTGCGGTACACACATTGCTCATCGGGACACTGAGTAAATTCATAGGATTGGATTACCTCATCAAACTGGATGTTCCAAGATCTGGATACCTGCTTAAGTCTGTAAATGGACCTCTTAAGCCTACAAACCATATGCTCTTGGACGTTTTCAATAAATCCCTCTGGTTGCTACATAAAGATGGTTTCCTTAAGACTTCCATTTAGGAAAACAGTCTTGACATCAATCTGCCAAATCTCATAATCTAAATAAGCAGTTATTGCCAAGAGAATCCGAATCTACTTAAGCATGACTACCGGGGAGAAGGTTTTCTCATAATTGATTCCCTCTTTCTGTGTATACCCCTTCAGCACCAGCCTAGGTTTAAAGGTTTTCACCTTTCCGTCAGGTCCTCTCTTACGTTTGTAAACCCACTTGCATCCAATGGGCTTAAACCCATCAGGCAGGTCCACAAACTCCCTGACTTGATTGTGGTCCATTGACCCCATCTCGGATATCATTGCCTTACACCAAAGATTCTACATTTTTATCTCGGAGAACCTCATTGCAGTTAATCGGGTCGGGTTCAGGCACTCCTGGGACAGGGTCTGAGGCCTCTCCCACACCAATAAACCTATCGGGCTCTCTCACAACCCTCTCACAACGATGAGGTACCACCTGTGTAGGTGCATCATCTGTGATCTCATGTGCAGTGTATGGTGTATCTACTTGTGCTGGTGCATCAGGATTAGTAGTTTGTCTTCTAAACCCTTCTAGTACTATCTTACTCTTGGGCTTGTGATCTAAGATATAGTCTTCATCCAAAAATCTAGCATTGGTATTTACCACCACCTTTTGATCTTTAGGACTATCAAACAGACCACCTTTCGTGCCCCTAGGATATCCTACAAATAGCATTAATTCCATTCTCACATCTAACTTAGCCGTATCTGCCTTAAGCACATGTGTTGGGCAACCCAAATTTTGAGATGTCTTAGACTAGGCTTTCGCCCGTTCCACAACTCTACTTTCACCCGTTCCACAACTCTACCGGGGTTGAAGGCACGGTTTTAGATGGTACAAGATTAAGAATATACATTACCATTTCTAAGGCATATCCCTAGAACGAACTTGGCAAATCACTATAGCTCATCATCGACATAACCATTTCCATGAAAGTCTGATTCCTTCTTTCTGCTACACCGTTCTGCTATGGCGTGCCAGGTGCAAACAACTGAGACTGAATTCCGACCTCACTGAGGGACAGGTACTCCCAACCATGATCTCATCGTAGTTTCTTGATACTTTTACCATGATGCTTCTCTACATCTACCCAAAACTCTTTGAACTTGCTAAAGCACTCGGACTTATGATGCATTAGGTAAATGTACCCGTACCTTGAGTAGTCATCCGTGAACATCACTAAATACTCGAACCCACCTCGTGCTTGGACCTATATTGGTCCACACAAGTCAGAATGAATTAACTCTAATACTTCTTTAGCTCTGTAACCTTGTGCTTTAAAAGGTCTCTTGGTTATTTTACCTTCCAAGTAAGATTCGCAGGTTGCATAACTGTCAATCTCTAATGAACCTAAAGGTCCATTCCTACTAAGGTTTATATGACCTAGCCTAAGATGCTAAAGATAGGTTTGATTCATATCAGAAGGTTTCTTCCTCTTATTAATGTTAGATAAAGAGCTATCTGTTTCTATGTTTTGCACAACAGGGGAGTTAGAATTAACACAAATAAATTGTCAGCCAATGAACCAGAACAAATAAGTTTCCATTTCTTATAATAAATACAGACTCATCAGAAAAAATAAACTTATAACTGTTCTTCAAGTGTTTAGAAACTGAAATAAAGTTCTTTATAAAACTCGGTATATAAAGACAATTAACTAATTCTAATCTACAATTTCAAAATTTAAATTGACCACTCCCACTGCTTTTACTGACACTCTTGTAGTGTTGCCCATGTAGATGTCCAGCTCGCCCTCTCTAAGCTTCCGGTTACTTGGAACCCTTGCAAAGAATTACAAACATGATCAGTGGTGCCGGAATCCACACACCAAGTATCTGTAGGAATCACCGCTAAACATGTCTCAGTAATTAGGGTAGAAACTATCGTACCTTTAAGCTTTGGACAATCTGCTTTCCAGTGTCCCGTTTTATCGCAATTGAAGCACTTGCCTTTGGGCTTGCTCCCCTTAGCGATTTTAGGCTTCGCAGCAAGTTTCTTGGCATTCTTTTTCTTCTTATTCTTCTGGCCTTTAGGCGCAGAAGAAGAACTTGAAGCCTTTACTGCGACCAAAGCTTGCTTTTTCTCGTGGAAGATGCCTTCGGCCGCCACCAAATCAGTTAAGAGCTCGGGTAGAGTGTAAACTCTCAAAACCAGAGGGTAAACTCTCTAGGATAATATCTATCTGAATTTCTTGGTCGATTTCTCAACCCAACACCTCTATTTATTGATGTGATTGATCATGAGTAGTACATGATCTCTCACCAATCCGCCCTTAGCCATCTTTGTGTTCATTAACTTCCTCATGGCTGCTTGCCTAGCAGTCCTGCCTTGATGTGCGAACATCTCCCTCAGGTGAGCCATCATGTTGAAGGCTGAGACCATGGGATAAAGCTGATGTTGCAGCACATTTGACACAGAGGCCAAAATATAGCACCGCGCCATCTAATCCACTTTTTTCCACCTGGCATAGGCATCCCTATCCTCTTAAGAAGAGTCTTCACCAGGCACATCTGGACATACTTCGGTGAGCACAAACTTATATTGCTTAGCCGTCAGGAAAATGTCTAAGTTATGACTCCAGTCGACATAGTTGGTTCCAGTTAATTTATTTTCTTTCAAAATAGCAGCTAAGGGGTTGAATGCAATATCTATTATAACTGTAAAATAAATAAACAGACAATGTTTCAGTTATTAAGTCTAGAATTTTGAAATTAAGGAAATTCTATCAATTATTGAATTTCCTCAAAGCAATAATCTTAACCCACCAACATCTCATTCACCGGGATTCTCGTAAGCCATGCAGTGTGGACGTTTACGCTAACCCACATTTGTTTGAGAAGAACCAAGTTCATTAACTACACTATCTGACCAAATGATCTATTGATCAATGTAGCTAATAGTCGGTGCTTTTAGCCGTACAAATAAGCAGCATAACCTCGAGGGAGGAATACTGCAGATCGTACACTAAGTGTATGCCATTACGTCACTTATGAGTTTGTTACCTCAAGATAGTGCGCCTCAGATGAAGAGGGTGTCGCATTTCTCATAGTTAAACCTACTCTAGTCAGCTTACTCAGATATTCATAATCTAGCGATCTCGGGGCTGGACTCATCCAAATGGATGAAGGCCCTAATGCCAACGCATGCTGTGCCATGCGGTAACCCCGCTACTGCTACCGACGGTTGCCGGGGCGCTGATCCTGCCGGTGAGTCGTCACCGGCACCGCCCCTGACACCAATCCCTCATTTACTTTTTCCCACACTATTTGGTCTTTTTACAATTCGTTTTGGGGTTTCCTGGGTTTCTACGAATTAACGATTACCCAAAAACCCACGAATTCAAGTCGCCCACCATAACACCTTCGATTACCAAAAAATTAATTCTCTTACTACAAGGCTTTCTAGGAAAATTAAAGAATTAAAATTACATAGAAAAAATCCTACTACAGATATGATCTAATCCTACACGGCTTCCAGCATGTGCTCATACTATTACAAATATTCATAATAAAATCAAATCCGGACATGTCACGGAGCTTAATTAAAACCCTTACAAACGTAACCATAATAGTCGGGATTTCTTAGCCACCTACAAATAAAACCATGTAATAAATCGAACAAGCACAAAACCCAAAACCAGGCTCTGATACCAATTGAAAGATTGTCTGCCCGGGCATTGCTAGAAACTCACTTTCGTGCTATGCATTCAAGAATCAGAATCTCTGGCCAGGCCTAGACCCGAGCACAATCTCTATTCTAACCCTTGCTTGAAATAACATTGCGCTGGATCTTGGTTTGTACTTATTCGATTTATCACTAAACAAAAATTCTAATTAAGCAGAAATATAAGAATTATACCTTTGAAGCGTGTACTCAGGTGATTCTCTAGTATGCCTTAAGACCTTGATTGCATGTTGTGTGGGCAATAATCTAGCAACCAATTGATCAGCTAATCACCATAATCCACTTGCCAGAAAATTCCAGCACCGCTGCACCTGGCACGTACAATAAACGCACTGCCCCGAGAGAGAGAAAGCTACACTTTGCTACCAAAATTTAATAAGAATTTCGGCGGCCTCAAGCCTTGAAAAATCCGAATTTCAGAGATAGATTTTGTTAGTTTTGAATACAGAAAAGCTATGGCTTGCATCAAAAACTAATATCCACAGATGACATATCATTTTGTTTCAGTATTAAATTGTTCAATTATATCATTAAACTAGATAACGGTGTGTGGAAAGACACAGTAGATACCGTTATTGGTTAAAGTATCAATATATTAAAAGTATGCTCGTAACTGAGATAGTCTGAATATACTATCAGTATAGGTTATTGTGTGGTTTGGAAATTGGTTTATCGAGCATGACCAGTTTGGATAGAATTGACTTATACTGATCGACGTATTCAATTTGGTTCTAGTATTCAGTCTCTCAATCCCGATATTGGGATGGGCGTGTGAGTTGGATATCGTATGCTTTTATTTGCCAAAGAGTGCGGTCAATTGAGGCCTATACCTTAGTAGGTTGGGTAGCGGTGTTTAGCTTCTTACATGGCTAGTCGGAGGAATCCACGTACCGGTTCGCCTGGTGAATGGTGTTCGCGATAGAAGGTCGTAAGGTTTATTATACTAAACCCGGCCGATGGATTTTATATTCCGTATAATAAGAAGGTTGAGTGGTACTAATCTCGGATACCAAGAAGTCGATAAATTAGTTTGTCAGTAAATTGATAAACTGATGAGCACTAGATCTTTAATGTTGGAAGATAGAAGAAAATATAGTGGCGCGATATAAAGTCATTTTGAGCGGTAGTTCCATAGTTAGTCCGATAGTGGTACGACTAATTATGTATTTGACTAATCAACAAAGTGAATTAATTAATCCTAAAGGTTTAATTAATATTTAATTGACAAAGTGGATTCAGAAATTAATTCTATACGAATTAATTAATCCTAAGGGTTCGATTAAATTAAATTAATGAAGTGAGTTAAGAAATTAATTCAAATGGGTCGATTGGAGTTGATTAGTCTAGGAAAGACTAAGCGGTCAACGAAAGTCAAATTAAAAGGCCCAACTCAAAAGCCCACAAGGTCTCCATTAGAGCTCCCTATAAATAGAAAGCTTAAGGCCAAAGAAACTTAAAAAAATCTTGCAAGACAACTTTGTCTTCTTTGCGTGAGAAAGTTCTTGAGAGACTCTCCTTCGTTCTTGGGTTTCTTTCAAAGAACAACTTGGAATCTCACTTATCGATTTAGATTAAGCTTGAAAGATCAAACTTTTAGATAGCCCATCGATTTTTGAGTTTTCCCACTGCTGGATTTCATTTCTTTTCGCCGGATTCTTCACATTTTTTGCAAAAATTCTGCCCAATTTTTTTTTTTTTTTGGTGTTTGGCCGAATTTTAGTTCTTCACTTGGGTAGTTCAGCAGCTGCTTCTAATCACTCCGAGGTGCTTGATCCAGCTGGGTTTGTGTTGATCTCTCCCTTTGGTTGGTGATCCATAATCCCGGTTGTCCAGATCATGACCGGAGTTAAAATGGGTTCGATTTTATTGGCGAGAAAAGTTGTCGGCAGTAATTTTTTGGGTTAAAGGTTTGATCTTTTGGGCATATTTAATCTTTTTGAGGGATTTTCTTTGTGGTTTTGTTGTGGGCTTTGGTAGCACACTTCGATAGCTCGAAGTTTTCTCAGAGTCATCTTTTGGATTTCGGTTGTAATCACCAAGAAAGATTTGGTTTTTCTTATTGCGTTAGACTTCACTTCAAAGGTATAACCTTTAATCCTTCCGCTTTTAATTAAAGGTGTAATATTTGTGCGTTAGATTCCATTTTAATAAATTAAATAAGTATAAGCCTAGATCCGTTCATGGAAAATGAATTTGAGCCTGAGCTTTGTCGAAAGCTTCCGATTTTGGAATGCATTCCACGAAAGTGAGGTTTTCGATTTAGTCTAGGCTTGTTCTATTTTCTTTCAAATTTTTCTCTCTCTAGGATTTTCTTTCTCTAAGTTTTATTGTCTTGAAAACTTATTGAATTGTATGTCTTGAATAGCTAATCCCTTGTCTATATATAGAGTTACAAGAAAGACCCCAAGTTGGTTTAGGATTGGCCTTCCTACTGGGTTTCTGTTTCCTTCAATCTTGTTCCTGGACTGATACACATCCAACTGATACAGGGATTCATTTATCCCAATCTAGTTCCTGATATGATCCATAACCAATTGATACAGGGATTCACTTATCCCAAAACAGTTCTTGGTATGATTCACAACCAACTGATACAGGGATTCACTTATCCCAAACCAGTTCATGGTATGATTCACAACCAACTGACACAAGGATTAGCTAATTACTTAATTAATTAAATCTGCATTTGACAACAACCCAATACATAATTAATCGTATCACTAACGGATTAATACGGCACTACCATCATACACCAGAATTACTTCCAGAACAACTTAATTAATTTATATTCATAATCTCCCCACATCAAAGATATAGTGCTCGTTAATTTATTAATTTATTGATAAATTAATTAATTAACTTCTTTAATTCTGAGACTAGTACCACTCGACCTTTTTACTATACCGAGCATAAGTCCACCAGCTGGGTTTAGTATAATAAACATAACGAGCTTATCTCGGGAGCACCATCACCCAGGACGCACCGGTACATGGTTTCCTTTCAACAAGTAGCAACACACCAAGCGACTAAACACGCGCACCTAACCCACCGAGATTATTAGCACAATAGTCCTCACCCATTGGCAGATCAAAGTACACTATGTCTAATCCTCATGCCCACTGAGTCTAGGGATTAAGAGATAGAATGCCAATAACGATTTGTCTATTAAATCAGAACAAGATAAATCATTCCTAATGGTCAAGTTCAATACACCCTGGGCATATCTATATGATTCAATTAGTTTAGACAAACCAATTATCTGAATCACATAATAATCTAAACCGACAGTTTGTCCAAAGCTGTCTTTCAACCAATGATGACATCTATTGTGTCACATAAGACACCTCATAATCTACTTACACAATATAAATGGACATATCATGCACAAAAAAATATAACCAAAACATAAATCGATATATTAATGGGAAAATGTACAATACAAGGATAGCTTATGTAGTCAACTCCAACAATTAGCTGATCAAATTGCTAGTTAGATTGCTGCCCAGACAGCATACAAGCAAAATCTTGAGGCATACAAGAGAATCACCTGAGTAAATGCTTCAATAGGTAATTCTTATGTTTTGGCTTTAATTAAGAATTTTTGTTGCGTGGTAGATCGAATAAGTGCAAACCCAGATCCTGCGCAATGTTATTTCAAAAGGGTTGGAATAGCAATTATGCTAGCGTCTAGGCCTGGCCAGAGATTTCAATTCTGGAATGCATAGCGCGAAAGTGCGTTTCTAGCTAGGCTCGGGCATATAATCTTTCAATTGGTATCAGAGCCCGGTTTTGGGTTTTGTGCTTGTTCGATTTATTACATGGTTTTATTTGCAGGTGGTTAAGAAATCCCAACTATTATGGTTACGTTTGTATGGGTTTTAATTAAACTCTGGGACATGTCTGGATTTGATTTTATTATAAATGTTTATAATAGTATAACCACGTGCCGGAAGCCGTGTAGGATTAGATCCAATCTGTAGTAGGATTTTTTCTATGTAATTTCGATTATTTAATTTTCCTAGGAAGCCTTGTAGTAGGAGAATTAATTTTTGAACCGAAGACGTTATGGTGGACAACTTGAATTCATGGGTTTTGGATTATCGTTAATTCGTAGAAATCTAGAACGAATTGCAAGAAGACCAAATAACGTGGGAAGAAGTGAAGAAGGAACAGGTGGCAAGCGACAGCGCTGGCAACAACTCGCCGGCAGGAGCCGCCGCTGGCAACCACCGGTGGCAGCAGGCCTGCTTTGCCATTGTGCTACAGTAGGTGTGACAGCAACTGCTGCGCGCTACTGGGTCGCTCGCCTTGTGCGTGCTACGCTTGTTCGGGTTGCGTTTTCAGCCTGTTTTTCTCCAGTTTTCATTTTTTAAGATCAAGACTCAATCCATCGAGTTGTGTGGTGAGACACGATATCAAGGCAGAAGATGGAAGCGATTAAAACCATAATAGTCGAGAAATTTAATTTTTGCATTTATTTCATGTATTTATTGTTTTAATTTTTTGTGCTTTAATTTTTGTGCTGTATTTTAGATGCATGATTTTAAAGCATGATGGTTTTATGGTTTCATATGACTTGGGGTTAGTTAATTGCATGTTAAAACCATAAAACCCCTCAATTTGGAAATCTAAGAAGGAGTGGGTTGGTTTAATATCCCCACAGCAACCATTACGAGTTCATATGCGATGTGGGTGGGCTTGCGCGTTGGCATTAGGGCCTTCCTCCATTCGGATGAGTCTAACCCCGAGATCGCTAGATTTTGAATTTCTGAGTAAGATGGCAAGAGTAAGTTTAACTAGGAGAAATACGACACCCTCTCCATCTGAGGTGCACTATCCTGAGGTAACAAACTCAGAATTCACGTAATGGCACACACTTAGTGTATGATTTGCAGTATTTCTCCATTGAGGTTACGCTGCTTATTTGTATGGCTGAAAGCACTGACAATTAGCTACATTGATCAATAGATCGTTTGGTCAGATAGTGTAGTTAATGAACTTGGTTCTTCTCAAACGAATGTGGGTTAGCATAAACGTCCACACAGCGTGGCTTGCGAGAATCCCGGTGAATGAGATGTTGGTTGATTAAGATTATTGTTTTGAGGGAAGTCAATAATTGATAGAATTTCCTTTTTTTTAAATTCTAGACAAGATAACTAAAATGTTGTCTATTTAATTTACAGTTTTCTATATGGCATTCAACCCCTTAGATACTATATTGAAAAAGAACAAGTTAACTGGACCTAATTATGTCGATTGGAGTCGTAACATGGACATAGTCCTTATGGCTAAGAGCACTCCTGTGAGAGATCATGTCATTCATGTGATTAGTAACATCAACAAGGTTGAGGTAGTGGAAGGAGAAATCGTTGGTGAAACCAAAGTCAATATTGTCCTCTGGAGCTTGCCTCAAATCTATGAGCAGATTCGGTTGCACTACAATATAAGTAAGATGTTATGTACTTCATCCGAGCTCTTGGCAGATTTGGTGGTATTAGTTTTGAATACAGAAAAGCTATGGTTTGTATCAAAAACTAATATCCACAGTTGACATATCATTTTGTTTCGGTATAAATTTGTTCCTTTATATCATAGAACTAGATAACGGGGTGTGGAAAGACACAGTAGATACCATTATTGGTTAAAGTATTGATATATTACAAGTATGCTCGTAACTGAGTTAGTCTGAACATACTATCGATATAGGTTATCGTGTGGTTTGGAAATTAGTTTATCTAAACTAGTTTAAATCACAGGGATATACCCGGGGCATATTGAGCACGACCAGTTTGGATAGAATTGACTTATACTGATCGGCGTAGTCAATTCGGTCCTAGTATTCCGTCTCTCAATCCTGAGATTGGGACGAGCGTGAGGGTTGGATATCGTATGCTTTGATTCGCCAAAGAGTGCGGTCAATTGAGGCCTATACCTCGGTAAGTTGGGTATGCGGTGTTTAGCTTCTTACGTGCCGTTGCTAGTCGGAAGAATCCACTTACTGGTTGGCCGGGTTGATAGTGCTCCCGAGATGAGCTCGTAAGGTCTATTATACTAAACTCGGCCGGTGGACTTTAAGTCCGGTATAATAAAAGGACGAGTGGTACTAATCTCGGATATGAATAAGTCGGTGAATTAATTTGTCAGTAAATTGATAAACCGATGAGCGCTAGATCTTTAATGTTGGGAGATAGAATAAAATATAATGGCGCGATGTAAAGTCATTTTCGAGCGGTAGTTCCATAATTGGTCCGATAGTGGCACGACTAATTATGTATTTGATTAATCGACAAGGTGAATTAATTATTCCAAAAGGTTTAATTAATATTTAATCGACAAAGTGAATTAAGAAATTAATTCTATTTAAATTAATTAATTCTAAGGGTTCAATTAAATTAAATTAACGAAGTGGGTTATGAAATTAATTCTAATGGGTCGATTGGAGTTGATTAGTCGGGAAAAACTTAGCGGTCAACGAAAGTCAAATTAAAAGGCCTAACTCGAGAGCCCATTAGGTCTCCATTAGAGCTCGTATAAATAGAATAACTTGAGACCAAAGAAAGCTAAGAAATCTTGCAAGACAAGTCTTGCCCATTTTGGAGTAAGAAAGTTCTAGAGAGAGAACTTCTTTCTTTTGAAATTCTCTTTCAAAAACGAACTAGATTTCTTGCTCTTCGAATTGGATTCAACCAAAAGATCAAACCTTCAAGTTGGATTTCAAAAACTCCACCAGATTCTTGTTGGGTCTTTGGTTTTTCTACTGCTGCCGCTGCTGAACTGAATTTCCCGGTGACAGTTTCTTTAGCAGCAAGTCTTGCGCGTTTGATTCAAGAATGGCCGGCGTTGATCTCTTTCAGATGATCGGTGATCCGCAGGTCATTCTTATCTAGATCACGGTGAGATCCTGGCCTGGGTACTGGCGCAG
This sequence comes from Knoxia roxburghii, assembly GCA_030378225.1. NCBI lineage: Eukaryota > Viridiplantae > Streptophyta > Magnoliopsida > Gentianales > Rubiaceae > Knoxia > Knoxia roxburghii. The sequence continues at coordinate 31,750,721 of CM059415.1, read as the reverse complement.
ATCGGGCAGGACAACCGTGGGTTTATCATGCAAGAGGTGGAGCAGTTTTGAGGGTTTTTGCTTGTCAATTTTTGGGTTTTAAGAATTCGATTTGAAATATTTCTTTGTGGGTTTTCGTGGGCTAAGCAAATAAGCTTCGATAGATTATTGCCCACGCAATATTCGAAGTTCTATGGAGTAATCTAGTGGATTTCTATTGGAATCGCAACAAAGATTGGATTTTTTCTTTAGGCAAGGGACTTCGCTACAAAAGGTAGAATCTTTAAATTCCACTTTTATTAAAGATTGAATCTTTTGTGTCCCGATTAATAAATTAAATAAGTATAAGCCAAGATCCATTCATGGGTATACTAATTTGAGCCTGAGCTTGGTCGAAAGCTTCTGATTCTGGAATGCATTGCATGAAAGTGAGGTATTCGATTTAGCCCGGGCTTGTTCAGTTTTCCTTCTGGTGGCGGCTAAAAGTCTTATTCAAGAGAAAAAACGAGCTTTAGTCGCAGGCAAAGCTTCAGAATCTTATTCTGAGACTGAGGCTAGAAAGAATGAGAGAAAGCTTGAGGGAATAGCTCAAAAGGAGCAGATTGCGCCTAAGCCAGATATTGCAAAGAAGAAGTTGAAAGACAAGTGCTTCAAGTGCAATAAGATGGGACACTTTGGATTGTGCAAAGCTTAAACGTACGATAGTTTCTGCCTTAATTTCTAAGACATGTTTAGTGGCGATTCCCACAGATACTTGGTGTATGGATTCAGGTGCCACTGACCATGTTTGTAATTCTTTGCAAGGATTCCAAATAACCCGGAAGCTTAGAGAAGGCAAATTGGATATCTACATGGGCGACACTACAAAAGTGTCAGTAGAAGCAGTGGGAGTAGTTACTCTGAATTTCGAGAATTCTAGTTTAGATTTAGTTAATTGTCTTTATGTACCAAGTTTTAGAAAGAACCTTATTTCGGTTTCTAAATTCTTAAAGAACAGTTATAAGTTTATTTTTTCTGATGAGTCTGTATTTATTAGAAGAAATGGAAAACTTATTTGTTCTGGTTCATTGGCTGACAATTTGTTTGTGGTTAATTCTAACTCCCCTATTGTGCAAAACATAGAAACAGATAGCTCTTTATCTAACATTAATAAGAGGAAAAAACCTTCCGATATGAATCAAACCTATCTTTCGCATCTCAGGCTAGGTCACATAAACCTTATTAGGATTCAGAGGTTGGTCAATGATGGACCTTTAGGTTTATTAGAGATTGACAGTTATTCAACCAGCGAATCTTGCTTAGAGGGTAAGATGACCAAGAGACCTTTTAAAGCAAAAGGTTATAGAGCCAAAGAAGTACTAGAGTTAATTCATTCTAACTTGTGTGGACCAATGTCGATCTAAGCACGAGGTGGGATCAAATATTTTGTGACATTCACGGATGACTACTCAAGGTACGGGTATATTTACCTAATACATCACAAGTCTGAGTTCTTTGGTAAGTTCAAAGAGTTTCGGGTAGATGTGGAGAAGTATCATGGTAAGAGTATCAAGACACTGCAGTCAGATCGTGGTGGGGAGTACCTGTCCCACGAATTTCGAGAATACCTCAGTGAGGTCAGAATTCAGTCTCAGTTGCCTACACCTGGCACGCCACAACAGAACGGTTTAGAAGAAAGAAGGAAACGAACTCTCATGGAAATAGTTAGGTCGATGATGAGCTATTGTGATTTTCCAAGTTCATTATGGGGATATGCCATGGAAATAGCGATGTATATTCTTAATCTTGTACCATCTAAAACCGTGCCTTCAACCCCAGTAGAGTTGTGGAACGGGCGAAAGCCTAGTCTAAGACATCTCAGAATTTTGGGTTGCCCAGCACATGTTCTTAAGGCAGATACAGCTAAGTTAGATGCGAGAACTGAATTAATGTTGTTTGTGACATTCACGGATCGATTTCATGAAATTAAATATGCACAAAAATATTACTATCATGAAATTAACTCATCTGATTATAAGCCCTTAAAAGGGCATAAACACCAACAATCTCCCACTTGGCCGTTGAAGGGCTATGTTCTAAACATTTTAAGACCAAGCTCTATTACACGTCTCTCAAATTTTGACTGTGGTAGAGCTTTTGTGAGAGGATCTGTTATATTATCGTCTGACCCAATTTTACATAATTTAATGTCTCTTCGATCGACTATCTCTCGAATGAGGTGATAACGTCTGAGTATGTGTTTGGTCTTCTGTTGTGACCGGGGCTCCTTTGCTTGTGCGATGGCCCCGTTATTATCACAGAAGAGGTCTATCGGATATTGGATACTCGATATCACTCCGATGTCTGACACAAACTTTCTCAACTAAATAGATTCCTTTGCAGCATCTAATGCAGCAATATACTCAGATTATGTTATTGTGTCGGCTGTGGTATCCAGCTTCGAGCATTTCCAACTCACCGCACGGCCATTTAGGCTAAAAACGTAGCCTGATTGTGACTTCATGTCATGTTAATTAGTCTGGAAAGTAGCATCGGTGTAACCTTGTACGACGAGCTATTCTTGTCCTCCGTACACTAGCATTAATCCTTTAGTCATTCGCAAGTACTTCAGGATTGCCTTGACTGAGGTCCAATGATCCATTCTGGGATGTTGTTGGTATCTGCTTGTCATGCTTAGTGCATGTGCGATATCCAGGCGGGTCCATAACATGGCATACATGATAGATCCTATTGTCGAAGCACATGGGACTCTACTCATCGCATCTCTCCTATCTTTAGTAGAAGAACATTGGTTCTTCTTTAAGAGGAGGCCATGTTTGAATGGTACCATACCATTCTTAGAATTAGACATATTGAACCTCTTCAATATCTTATCTATATATCTTTATTGACTTAGTCCTATAAGCCTTTTAAACCTATCTCTATAGATCTTGATACCTAGTATCATTTCGGCTTCTTCTAAGTCATTCATAGAAAATACACTCCCTAACCATTGTTTGATGTCTTTCATCATTGGAATGCCATTTCCTATGAGTAGGAAGTCGTCCACATACAGGACGAGAAAAATATTCTTACTCCCACTAACCTTCTTGTAAACACAAGGCTCACCTTCGTTCTTTATGAAGCTGTAACCTTTTACTGCCTCGTCAAAACGAAGATTCCAACATTGAGATACTTGCTTTAGTCCGTAAATGGACCTTTGAAGCTTGCATACTCGATTTGGATGCTCTTGATTGATGTATCCATCGGGTTGTTTCATGTAAACATCCTCAAGTAAGTTTCCATTCAGGAAAGCTGTCTTAACATCCATCTGCCATATCTCATATTAAAAATATGCAGCTATGGCGAGCATATTCCGGATAGACTTGAGCATCACGACAGGGGAGAAGGTTTCATCATAGTCAATACCATGAGTCTGTCTGAAACCTTTAGCCACTAGTCGTGCCTTGAAGATCCTGCCAGGTTTTAACCTGAAAACCTACTTGCAATCGACAACCTTTGCCTGAATAGGAGGGTCAATCAAAGTCCATACTTTATTGTCCCTCATGGATTGCATTTCAGATTCCATGGCTTGTAGTCATTTATCTGAATATAGACATTCTAAAACCTGTCTGTAGGTCGTGGGCTCATCAGAGTCCACTAAGATCAAATCTTGATTGTCAGTCACGAGAAATCCGTATCTCTCGGGTTGGTGACGAGATCTACCAGATCTTCTAGGTTCTTGTGTTTTTTGTTCAGGTTGATCATCTTTATGATTTTCCATGCCAACTTCCATTTGAGTTTCTGTAGATGGTTCTACATTCTCTTGTGGGTCTCGAACCTCTTCGAGTTCTATTCTACTCCCACTGTCTTTCTTGTACAGAAAGTCTTTATCTAAGAAAGTAGCTCCTTGAGCAACAAACACTTTGTTCTCAGTCGGGAGGTAGAATTGATTTCCTTTGGTTTCCTTAGGTACCCCACAAACAGGCATTTTTCAGTTATGGGTTCAAGCTTATTACTATATAAACACTTTACATGAGCTTGACAACCCCAAACTTGCAGATAGGACATATAGGGCTTTTGGCCCATCCATATCTCATATGGAGTATTATCTACCGCTTTAGATAGAATACGGTTCAATAACCCAAAAGGATGTAAGAAGAGTCGTTTGGCCCATCATTGATGGAACCATATCTAATAGGGTCCGATTTCCCCTTTTGGATACACCATTCCATTGAGGTGTTCTGGTGGAGTCAGTTGTGAAATAATTCCAGACTGTTTTAGATAGCTATCAAACTCATCACTAAGGTATTCATCTCCCCGATCGGAGCGAATAGCCTTAATCTTTCTATCCAATAAATTCTCTACTTTATTTTTAAACTCTTTGAACCTTTCAAAAGTTTCACTTTTATGCCTCATTAAGTAGACATAGCCATATCTGCTATAGTCATCGATAAAAGTAAGGAAGTATATGTATCCACCTCTGGCTTGTGTACTCGTTGGTCCACATACATCCGTGTGTATTAGGGCCAATAGCTCACTAGTTCTTTCGCCTTTCTTGTTGAAAGTACTCTTTGTCATTTTTCCTTGCAAACAGGGTTCACACGTGTCATATGATTTGAAATCAAATGACCCTAGCACTCCATCCTTGTGAAGTCTTTGAACTCGTTTCTCATTTTTATAGCCTAAACGACAGTGCCAAAGATTAGTTGGGCTCATATCAAATTTAACTGATTTAGCTTTCTTTTCAATGTTATAGACCAGTCATTCTTGGCTCAAATCCAAGACATATTGGCCGTCAAAAATTTGCAACTCCGTATAAAACATCTTTTCGATATAAAGATAACGAATTATTAACAATAATAAAATGAAATCCTTTAATATCCAAACAAGAAATTGAAATAATATTTCTGCTCAAAGCAGGTACATGATAACAATTCTCAATTTCAATGTTTAAACTGGAAGGTAAAGATAAAGTGTAATATTCCACTTCAATAGCAGCAACCCTTGTCCCGTTGCCTACTCAGAGATCAACTTCACCTTTTCTTATCATCATTCTATTTTCGAGTCCTTGCACATTAGTACAAATATGAGCCCCACATCCGGTATCTAATACCCATGAGGTGGACATAAAAGATTTATTTCAATAACAAATATAAGGGCATTTTCACAAAACATTTTCGTCAGTGACTCATAAATCCGGAACACTTCCGAATTCATGAACTGTTTTTGAAGCTCGCCTGTCATAGACACGAGCATCAAGCACGTCACATCACGGGAATCGCTTTTCAGCTTATCCTATACTCACAGAACATTAGTATTGGCATTCTTCGGTGGTTAAGGTAAAACAGTCTCTAAGACATGTAGCTTCCTTTCTTGCTTGAGAACAATTATCAAGTTTCTTTCCCAGTCTAAGAAGTTTGGTCCAAAAAATTTGTCTTTATCTAAGATACTTTTTCGAGTGAAGTTTGAAACAACATTAGTGTTAGACGATGCCATTTCTACAAAGAATAAATGCAAAATATTACGATGAGTTTTTAAAAATATTTTCCACAATAGCCAAAATTCAAATCCCAAATAATTTTGTCTTGGTGCTAGATCGTGGGCCAAAAATCCACAAAGAACCAAACCTCGATCTTGCTTTGGCAAGTAGCGTAGGGATCGGGCCCTTTTGGTAGGCAACGTTCAAATCACATCTCATACAACTTAACACTTTCAAATTGCATCCCATGTAACTTTTTGGTGATAGGATGAACATTCCAAATGTTTGACACCATCCTATCATTGCAAAACCAATCCTAGTCAACTTATTGGGTTAAACTAGACCGATTTCCCTAAGTCAAACCAACCCTCGAAGCATCACATCAATAAATACCCAAACAGTTTTTCCACATAGTGGTAGTGAGTAAAGTTGGGCACCTATTATGTGACAACCAACCTGAGCCCATAGGCTCTCCAAGTCCACAGACGTTCGACGCTCTGGCGAGCGCCCAAGTATGGAAGCAATTTATAACTTAGGTTTTTAGGGATTTAGTTTGAAAGGCTTAACATGCATTTCATTTTTCATCATTCACAAAATATAAAGTATAAAGCGAAAAATGCAATGAATTGGGCTCTAGTCTATTACAAGGCTTTTAAAACTTTCTCTTCATTTGGCCCTCCATTATTGGGCTCCAACTCCATGACTCCGTCTTGGCTTGTTGGAATTTCTTGAGCCTAATTTCTAATCTATTCTATTACAATAAATTTTAATAGGCTCGCAGGCCCCAAATTAAAATAAAATAAATAAATCCCAATTCATGCTTGAAAAACACATAAAGTGTAAGTGTTTTATACAAGCTCATTTTAATTAAGCCAATCAATTTAAAAGATTGTGTAATTGAATATTTCCAAAATATTCTATATTGTCATAATCAATTTTAATCAATCTTTCCTTCTTCTTGTTTAATCATCTGTGATAAATTATGAATGAACATACCAAATATGTATGCAAATATTTAAACCATTTAAATAAATCATACCATATTTGAAAGCATAAATAAAGAATAAAATTAATTATTCTATTTATTAGCTAATTATCGTAATCTCATTAAGATAATTGATTTAATATATTTTAAAACCTTAAAATCAAATTTTAACATTTTAAAACTAAGATCTTATACGATTCGATTTTATTCCAAAATTAAAATTTAAAATCTTACCAAAATAAAATCAGAAAATAATTTTCCTTAAATTATGGGGCAGTTTGGTAATTTAAATAAAAATTTTGGCAATGTTTTGAGGAGGACTCAAAGTCCAGGGGCCATTCTACAATTTACAACCATTTTGTTCTTAAATCTGAATTATTTTAGGGTTAGGGGTGGCGGGGTAATTTTGTAAATCCGGCCAAAGATGGTATTAGGGTTTTCCCGCCGCCAACTTCATCTTCAACCTCAAAATTATTTCTTTCACCTATGTCTATTTCCGGTCCACTTTTCTAGCACGCAATGCCGTTCTTTCTCTTTTAGCGTTGCGAATCTGCAAGCACCGGTCTTCTCTCGGTGGCTAGAATGCTTCTGACCGCCTATTGAAGCGAGATCCGGTGAGGTCCGGACGCGTTACGAACAGAGAGGTTCGAAACCAGCGGTCCTGTTGGCTGGTGATGCAGCGGAGACAATTGCCTTTGCTAACTCCGCGTCTACGATAGTCATCCGATGAAGATGACATGATTAACTAAGGACAACCGGAACCTTTCCCGCGACCCCATTTTCCCGCGAAGACACAGTAACCAAAAACCCAGAATAGAAAAATGATTTTGAAAACAAAACCCGATGTTATTCCCAAATCGAAGCGGAACATTTCTGGCTTTCTTTTTTGATCGAAGATAAAACCCAAACAGCCCACAAACAAAACATTCAGTCCCTTTTTCCATTTTTGGTATTCCGGCCAAAAAATTAGCACAAAATCAGAAATGAAAAAAATTAGCCCAGCAATTAGTTTAAACCAAAACAATCTTTCCAACGGATTTCAAAAAAAAAACCAAATCCCAGTTTCTGGCCAACTCGAAATCCTTTCAAGTCGTTTTCATGTTTAATTCTGGCGAAGAATAGTGAAGAAACCTAATTTTGTTCATAATATAAAACCCCATCCAAAAGGACCGCTGGTTCATAATATAAAACCTATAAGCCAATTGATCAGCTACTCACCACAATCCACCTGCTAGAAAATTCTAGCACCGCAGCACCTGGCACGTGCTGTAAACGCACCACCTGAAGAGAGAGAAAGCTGCGCGCAACTGGTATAAACCAGGCCAATAAAATCGGCCAACTAATGAAGAAAACCAGCCGCACCACTTTCTTAAAAATCCAACTTTGAGAAGGAGAATTTTCTATCTCTAAGTTTTCTTGTCTTGAAAACTTTTGAATTGTGTATCTTGAATAGCTAATCCCTTGTCTATTTATAGAGTTACAAGAGAGACGCCAAGTTGGTTTAGGATTGGTCTTCCTAATGGGTTTAGGTAATGAATTAGTTTCCAAATCCAATTAGGCAACCATTCTGATAGGATAAATCAAATCCTACTAGATTTCCTAATATCTAGGATTTCCTAATTCCAATTGAAACTTAAGACTTAATTAATTAATTAAATAATTCCACTTTGTTAATTACTTAATTAACCCTTAGGAATTAATTAAATAATTCCACTTTGTTAATTACTGAATTAACCCTTAGGAATAATTAACCAATTAATTAATTAAATCTGCCTATTCATTTAACCTGTTAAAAAATTAATCGTACCACTAACGGATTAATTTTAACTCTACCATACTACACCAGAATTGCTTACGGAACAACTTAATTAAATTATATTCATTTATCTCCCCGCATCAAAGTTATAGTGCTCGTTAATATAAATTAATTTACTGGTAAATTAATTAACTTCTTTAATTCCGAGACTAGTACCACTCGACCTTTTTACTATACCGGACATAAGTCCACTGGTTGGGTTTTGTATAATAAACATTTTGAGCTCATCTCGGTGAAGGAAAACTGGACAAGCCTGGGCTAAATTGAAAACCTCACTTTCGTGCAATGCATTCCAGAATCGGAAGCTTTCGACCAAGCTCAGGCTCAAATTAGTTTACCCATGAACGGATCTTAGCTTATACTTATTTAATTTATTAATCGGGACACAAAAAATTAAATCTTTAATTAAAGCGGAATATTAAAGATTTTACCTTTTGTAGCGAATTCCACAAAAAATCCAAAAGATCACTCCGAGAAAACTTCGAATATTGCGTGGGCAATAAAATCCCTCAATTAGATGAAATCTGCCCAAAAGATCAAACCTTTAACCCAAAAAACTGCTACTCACTACTTTTCTCGCCAATAAAATCGAACCCACTTCAACTCTGGTCACGATCTGGACAACCGGGATTGTGGATCACCAACCCAAGGAAGAGATCAACACAAACCCAGCTAGATTAAGCACCCCAGAGTGAACAGTGAATTCGGTGAACAGTGTCAGGTGAACAGTCTCCGATGAACAGTGCCCCATGAACAGTATCCCATGAACAGTATCCGATGAACAGTCTTCGGACAAAAATTTGATCTTTGGACTTAATCTAGATCGAGAAGTGAGATTCCAAGTTCGTTTTTGAAAGAAACCCAAGAAGGAAGAAGAGTCTCTCTCTAGAACTTTCTCACTCAAGGAAGACAAAGTTGTCTTGCAAGATTTTCTTAAGTTTCTTAGGCCTTAAGCTTTCTATTTATAAGGAGCTCTAATGGAGACCTAATGGGCTCTCGAGTTAGGCCTTTAAATTTGACTTTCATTGACCGCTAAGTCTTCCCGACTAATCAACTCCAATCGACCCATTTAAATTAATTTATTTAACCCCCTTTGTTAATTTAATTAATCGAACCCTTAGAATTAATTAATTCAAAATATAATTAATTTTTAAATTCACTTTGTCGATTAAATATTAATTAAACCTTTTGGATTAATTAATTTACCTTGTCGATTAGTCAAATGCATAATCGGTCGTGCCACTATCGGACCAATTATGGAACTACCGCTCAAAAACGACTTTACATCGCGCCATTATATTTTATTCTATCTCCCCACATTAAAGATCTAGCACTCGTCGGTTTATCAATTTACTGACAAATTAATTCACCGACTTCTTGGTTTCCGAGATTAGTACCACTCGTCCTTTTATTATACCGAACATAAAGTTCACCGGCCGGGTTTAGTATAATAACCTTACGAGCTCATCTCGGGAGCACCATCAACCCGGCAAACCGGTACGTGGATTTCTCTGACTAGCAACGGCACGTAAGAAGCTAAACACCGCATACCCAACCTACCGAGGTATTGGCCTCAATTGACCTCACTCTTTGGCAAATCAAAGCACACGATATCCAACCCTCACGCCCGTCCCAATCTCGGGATTGAGAGACGGAATACTAGGGCCGAATTGACTACGCCGATCAGTATAAGTCAATTCTATCCAAACTGGTCATGCTCAATATGTCCGGGCATATCTGTGTGATTTAAACTAGTTTAGATAAACTAATTTTCAAACCACACAATAACCTATACCGATAGTATGTTCAGACTATCTCGGTTACGAGCATACTTTTTATATATTAATACGTTAACCAATAACGGTATCTACTGTGCCTGTCCACACCCTGTTATCTAGTTCTATAATATAAAGGAACAAATTTATACTGAAACAAAATGATATGTCAACTGTGGATATTAGTTTTTGATACAAGCGATAGCTTTTCTGTATTCAAAACTAACACTCGGGAGCACCATCACCCCGGATTCACTGGTACATAGTTTCCTTTTGACAAGCAGCAGCACACCAAGTAACTAAACATGCACACCCAACCTACCGAGACTATTGGCCACAATTGACCTCACCCTTTGGCAGATCAAAGTACACTATGTCTAATCCTCATACCCGCTCAAGTCTAGGGTTAAGAGATAGAATACAAGGAATGATTTGTCTATTATATCAGTACAAGACAAATTATTTCTAAAGGTCAAGTCAATATACCCTGCGCATATCTATATGATTCAATTAGTTTAGACAAACCAATTATCTAAATCACATAATAACCTAAACCGATAGTTTATCCAAAGCTGTCTCGGTTACGAACCTTATTTATATATTATGTCTTTTCAACCAATGATGAGATATACTTTGTCACACAAGACACCTCATCATCTACTTACATAATATAAATGGACATATTATGCATAACAAATTATAACCAAAATATAAATCGATATATTACAGGGAAAAAGTACAACACAAGCATAGCTTATGTATTCAATTCCAATAATCTCCCACTAATACTTAAGTTGTGCTTTAAGTATACATACTACATACAACTCCTATACATTCTGCTGCTATCTATCTAGAAAAACTATCATGGCTCTCCTAAGTATCTGATTCCCATGCCCTCCACGTGAGCCTCAAAGACTTTTGAATTCAATGTCTTCGTGAATGGATCTGCAAGGTTATCCTCTGATGCTATCATAGCCACAACCACGTATTCCCTCTTTACGATGTCTCGTATCAGGTGGTACTTGCACTGTATATGTTTACTCGCTTTGTGGGCTCGTGGTTCCTTCGAGTTTGCTACTGATCCGTTGTTATCGTAATATACCGTGACAGACTTCTGCAAATCAAGAATCACATCTAAGTCCACTAGGAAGTTCTTGAGCCATACTGCTTCTTTCGCTGCCTCTGAAGCGATAACGTACTCAGCCTCCATGGTAGAGTCCGCCACGCATTTCTGCTTGACACTCTGCCAAACTATGGCTCCACCTCCTAGAGTAAACACATACCCTGAGGTAGACTTGTTATTGTCCTTGTCGCCTTGGAAATCTGAATCTGTGTAACCTCGGGGTACCAACTAAGGCTCCTGATAGACCAGAACTTGGTCCCTTGTTCTGCTCAAATACTTTAGAATGCATTTTACTGCTTCCCAATGAGCTTTGGTTACTCTGATATCTGCTCACCATGCCAACGGCATAACAGATATCAGGTCTCGTACACAACATGGCATACATGAGACTTCCCACTGCCGAAGTATAAGGAACTATCTTCATGGCCTCTATTTCCTCAACAGTCTTAGGAGACTATTCCTTAGATAGATGCACTCTGTGTCTGAAAGGTAGAAAACCTTTCTTGGAGTTTTGTATGTTAAAACGGGCCAGAATCGTGTCTATGTATGAAGCTTGGGAGAGCGTTAACGAACGTTTCCTACGATCTCGAAGTATCTTAATCCCAAGGATATGTCCCGCTTCCCCTAAGTCCTTCATATCAAATTGCTTGGACAACCATGCCTTTATATCTGATAACACTTTCTTGTTATTGCCAATGAATAGAATGTCATCTACGTAAAGCACAAAAAACACCACTGAGTTTCCATCACGTCTGCGGTACACACATTGCTCGTCCGGACACTGAGTAAATCTGAAGGACTGGATTACCGCATCAAACCGGATGTTCCAAGATCTAGATGCCTGCTTCAGTATGTAAATGGACCTTTTAAGCCTGCAAACCTTATGCTCTCGGCTTTTTTCAATGAATCCCTCTGGTTGCTGCATAAAGATGGTTTCCTCAAGACTTCCATTTCGGAAAGCTGTCTTGACATCCATCTGCCAAATCTCATAATCCAAATGAGCAGCTATAGCCAAGAGAATCCGGATCGACTTAAGCATGGCTACCGGGGAGAAGGTTTCCTCATAATCGATTCCCTCTTTCTGAGTATACCCCTTCGCCACCAGCCTAGCTTTAAAGGTTTCCAACTTTCCGTCAGGTCCTCTCTTACATTTGTAGACCCACTTGCATCCACTGGGCTTAAACCCATCAGGCAGGTCCACAAGCTCCCAGACATGATTGTGGTCCATTGACCCCATCTCGGATATCATTGCCTTACTCCAAGATTCTGCATCTTTATCTCGGAGCACCTTATTGTAGTTAACTGGGTTAGGTTCAGGCACACCTGGGACTAGGTCTGAAGCCTCTGCCACGCCAATGAACCTGTCGGGCTGTCTTACAACCCTCCTACTACGACGAGGCACCACCTGTATAGGCGCATCATCTATGATCTCATGTGCAGTGTGTGGTGTATCTACTTGTACCAGTGCATCAGGATTAGTAGTTTGTCGTCTAAGCTTTTCTAGTACTATCTTACTCTTGGGCTTGTGGCTTAAGACATAGTCCTCTTCTAAAAATATAGCGTTGGTACTAACCACCACCTTCTGATCTTTAGGACTATTGAATAAACCACCTTTCGTTCCCTTAGGATATCCTACAAACAGCATTAACTCTGTTCTCGCATCTAACTTAGCCATATCTGACTTAAGCAGATGTGCTGGATAGCCCCAAATTCTGAGATGTCTCAGACTGGGCTTGCGCCCATTTCACAACTCTACTAGGGTTGAAGGCACGGTCTTAGATGGTACAAGATTAAGAATACACATTGCCATTTCTAAGGCATATCCCCAAACGAACTTGGCAAATCACTATAGCTCATGATAATAGACCGAACCATTTCCATAAGAGTTCGATTCCTCCTTTCTGCTACACCATTCTACTGTGGCGTGCCAGGTGTAGACAACTGAGACTGAATTCCTACCTCAATGAGGTAATCTCGAAGTTCATGGGACATGTACTCCCTACCATGATCTGAACGCAGTGTCTTGATACTCTTACCATGATGCTTCTCCACATCTGCCGAAACTCTTTCAACTTGCCAAAACATTCGGACTTGTGGCGCAATAGGTAAATGTACCCGTACCTAGAGTAGTCATCCGTGAACGTCACGAAATACTCAAATCCCCCTCGTGCCTGGTGAAGAAAAACAGAACAAGCCCGGGCTAAATCGAAAACCTCACTTTCGTACAATGCATTCCTGATGTGAATCCAAGGTACGAATTCACGTGAATTATAGAATCGTCCTCGATTGATCTTTTGAGCAAAACAACTAGCTCAAGTGGATTCAACAATATTGAGTATTAATGAACTCAACACCTTTGAATCACACTATATTGAAAGATGTCTTGAAATCTTCCAAGCAAAAACAACCCAAACCAAAATAGACCCAACAACAATAGGATGAAACCTATCACCTTTGAATCATAAAATGATAGTTTTGAAATTACTATTCCCAACCCCTCTAATTTTCAAACCCAACAACACTAGGATAAACCTAACACCTTTGGATTATGAAATGAATTAGAAAAGAAGAGTAGAAGGCGCCACAACTAAAAGGAAGAGTTTTAGTTGATAAGCCAAATAAGTTTTGCAAGCATACCTGCAAGACTAAAACTAGCTCACTAAGAAACTAGCAAAGAAAGGAAAATTCCTTAAAGTTTATAACATCAAATCTTGAATTCTAATAGTTAACCAAGGCCCCTATTTATAGAGTTTCAAGAGGGACCAAGGTTGGAAATTACAAAAGGATTAAAGGAGCAATTCTAAATCTTCTAGTCAAGACTAGCATTAACACTTCTCTTTGACCAAGAAAAGCTCTTTGACCTAGAAAAGCTCTTTGACCTAGAAGACTCTTGCACTTAATTCTAATATTCTAAATACTAAAAAAAATGCAGAAAACAACTTGAAAATATCACCCAAATGCTGTTGAATTTCGTCCATAAATTCAGCTTATAAATGCGACGTTCAACCTTCTTCAGGCGACATGGGCATGTCAGAGGAAAAGTTATATTCTGTCCAACCTTTCTCAGGCGACATGGGCATGTCAGAAGAAAAGTTCTATTCTGCCCAACCTTTCTCAGGCGACATGGGCATGTCAGAAGAAAAGTTCTATTCTGCCCAACCTTTCTCAGGCGACATGGGCATGTCGGAGGAAATGTTCACTTCTGGAAGCTGCATAAAAAGTACTTCCCACACCATTTGGATCAAGATCCAAGACTTGCAAAATGTTGTAATATTTAGCATGAATTGAGGTAGCCGTTGGATCCTCTTTTGAACAGACTTCAAGAATCAAAATGCTAAAGGCTTCTTGCATCCTTTCATTTTTCAAACGAGTCATTGGGCCCGTCATCCCTTCAAGTGGATTTGGTGGAATGATATGTGCAGAATTATTTGGAGTTGAGGGTGGTTCGGTCATGCCTTCGCCATCATCATCTTTGACATCTTTAGCATTACTTCCTTGGAACTCATCAATTCCAGAATCGGAAGTTTTCGACCAAGCTCATACTCAAATTCATTTACCCACGAACGGATCTTGGCTTATACTTATTTAATTTATTAAATCAACACAAAAGATGCAATCTTTAATTAAAGTGGAATATTCAAAGATTATACCTTTTGTAGCGAAACCCCTTGCAATAAGAAAAATCCAATCTTTCCTAGCGATAACCACAAAAAAATCCAAATAATAACTCCATTCTAACTCCAAACTAGTGTGGGCTAGTATTTACAGAGTAGCCTAAGGCAATACGAAGAAATCCCAAGAAACTTGCTCCGGAAGAAACTCAAAAAAACCAATGAAACAGTTCTGCCTGGACTAGCCCAAAAACTGCCAAAACTGCTGCCTTATGAAACCCGAATAAACCCCTTTGATCAAACCGCAAAACCCGCCACGATCTGGACACCAACTGCAATGGACCACCTGTGTTAACAGAGATTGACGCTGCAGCAGTGGATCAGTGTGCAAGCTTGGAGTTCAGTAGCCGAAAACCCGCGCCAGCAAGAAAATTGCGGCGGTACTAGTGAAACCGACAGCAGCGGACAGCTGCAATAAAAACGTGGCTTGGGCTTGAGTCTTTTGCGAAGGAGAAAGCTTTCTTAGTTGACTTCGAGAAGAAGTTTCGACGAGGAAGACGAACTTCTCACTCTAAGCTAAACTTTCTCTCACTAGCCCTTTCTTGGCTATCAAGTTTCTTATGTCTTTAACTGCCTAAGAAGTCATATTTATAAGGCGTTTCTAAGGAGACCTAATGGGCCTTTGAGTTGGGCCTTTTAATTTGACTCTCATTGACCCCTTAGTCTTTCCCAACTAATCAACTCCAATCGACCCATTTGAATTAATTTCTTAACCCACTTCGTTAATTTAATTTAATCGAACCCTTAGAATTAATTAATTCAAATAGAATTAATTTCTTAATTCACTTTGTCGATTAAATATTAATTAAACCTTTAGGATTAATTAATTCACCTTATCAATTAGTCAAATACATAACTAGTCATACCACTAACGGACCAATTATGGAACTACTGCTCAAAAAATACTTTACATCGCTCCATTATATTTTCTTCTATCTCCCCACATTAAAGATCTAATGCTCGTCGATTTATCAATTTACTGACAAAATAATTCACTGACTACTTTGTATCCGAGATTAGTACCACTCGTCCTTTTAATATACCGGACATAAAATCCACCGGCCGGGTTTAGTATAATAGACCTTACGAGTTTATCTCAGGAGCACCATCAACCCGGCGAACCAGTACGTGGAGTCCTCCGACTTGCAACGGCACGTAAGAAACTAAACACCGCATACATAACCTACCGAGGTATAGGCCTCAATTGACCTCACTCTTTGGCAAATCAAAGCATACGATATCCAACTCTCACGCACATCCCAATTTCGGGATTGAGAGACTGAATACTAGGACCGAATTAACTACGTCGATCAGTATAAGTCAATTCTATCCAAACTGGTCGTGCTCAATATGCCCCGGGCATATCCGTGTGATTTAAACTAGTTTAGATAAAATAATTTCCAAACCACATGATAACCTATACCGATAGTATGTTCAGACTATCTTGGTTACGAGCATACCTTTTATATATCACTACTTTAACCAATAATGGTATCTACTGTGTCTTTCCACATCCCGTTATCTAGTTCTATGATATAAAACAACAAATTTATACTGAAATAAATCGATATGTCAACTGTGGATATTATTTTTTGATACAAGCAATAGCTTTTCTGTATTCAAAACTAACAATCTCCCACTAATACTCAAAGCTATACTAAGAAGTACAAAACCTGTCCAACCCGCTATTACACTGTTGTCATAGTGAAATCTCTAGAACGCCTTTAAGCTCACTCACATGGCTCCCTCAAGAATCTGACTCCCATGCCCTCCACATATCTCTCAAAGACCTTTGGGGTCAATGGCTTGGTGAAACGATTGGCAAGGTTGTCATCTAATGCTTTCTTGGCCACGATCACGTCTCCCCTCTTTAAGATCTCTCGTATCAGGTAGTACTTGCGCTCTATGTGTTTACTCGCTTTATGGGCTCGTGGTTCCCTAGAGTTAGCAACTGCACCATTGTTATCACACTACACTGTGATAGACCTAGGCAACTCAGGAACCACATCTAAGTCCATCAGGAAGCTCCGGAGCCATACAGCCTCTTTCGCTGTCTCTGAAGCGGCAACGTACTCAGCCTCTATGGTGGAGTCCGCCACGCATTTCTGCTTGACACTCCTCCATACTATGGCTCCACCTCCTAGAGTAAACACATACCTAGAGGTTGACTTACCCCTGTCCAAATCACCTTGAAAGTTCGAATCTGTGTAACCTAATGGTACAAGCTCCGACGCTCTATAATCTAGGACATAATCTCTCGTCCTGCGCAACTACTTGAGAATGCATTTTACTGCCTCCCAGTGAGCCTTCCCAGGGTTACTCTGATATCTGCTATCCATGCCAACAGCAAAGCAAATATTAGGCCTCGTATACAACATAACATACATGAGGCTACCCACTGCAGAAGTATAGGGTACCGCCTTCATGGCATCTATCTCCTCAGCAGTCTTAGGACACTGCTCCTTAGACAAATGCACCCCATACCTGAAAGGTAGTGAAACCTTCTTGGAGTTTTGCACGTTAAAATGAGCCAGAATCATGTCTATGTAGGATGCCTGAGAGCGAGTCAGAAAACGTCTCCTACGATCTCAAATAATCTTGATCCCAAGGATATGTCCAGCCTCTCCCAAATCCTTCATATCAAATTGCCTGGACAACCATGACTTTATATCTGACAACACCTTCTTACTGTTGCCAATCAGAAGAATGTCATCTACGTAAAGTACGAGAAACACCACCATATCACCATCACGCCTGCGATTAACACACTGCTCATCCGAACACTGAGTGAATCCATAAGACTAGATAACCTCATCAAAATGGATGTTCCAAGATCTGGATGCTTGCTTAAGTCCATAAATAGACCTCCTAAGCCTGCATAGCTTATGCTCTTGGCCTTGAACAATGAAACCCTCTGGTTGCTACATAAAGATGGTCTCCTCAAGACTTCCATTAAGGAAAGCTGTCTTGACGTCCATCTGCCAAATCTCATAGTCCATATGAGCAGCTATGGCCAAAAGAATCCGGATCGACTTAAACATAGCTACCGAGGGAAAAGGTCTCCTCATAATCGATACCTTTTTTCTGAGTATACCCCTTCGCCACAAGCCTAGCCTTGAAGGTCTCAACCTTCCCTTCAGATCCTCTCTTTCGCTTGTAGACCCATTTGCACCCAATAGGCCTAAACCCATCAGGAAGGTCTACCAACTCCCAGACTTGATTTGAGTGCATGGAACCCATCTCAACAATCATCGCTCTCTGCCAAGAATCTGCATCTTTATCCTAGAGAGCCTCATTATAGCTAACTTGGTCTGGTTCATGAGCGCCGGGGATAAAGTCTGAAGGCTCACCCAAACCCACGTACCTCTCGGGCTGTCTGACAACCCTCCCACTACGACGAGGCATAGCCTGTCCAAGAGCATCATCTGTGATAGTATGTGCAGTCTCTTGTGGTGTGTCTTCTGTACTTGTGCATCTGGAATATTGGACTGACTTCTAAGCTCTTCCAATACTACCTTGCTGCTTGACTTATGATCTAAAATATAATCCTCCTCAAGAAATCTGGCATTGGAGATGATCACCACCTTCTGATCCTGAGAACTACAAAATAGACCACCTCTCATTCCTTTGGGGTAGCCTATAAATAGCATAGCCTTGGTTCTTGCCTCTAACTTGCCTGCATCTGCCTCGAGCACATGTGCTGGACAACCCCATATTCTGAGATGTCTCAGACTAGGCTTTCGCCCATTCCACAACTCTGATGGGGTCAAAGGCACAGACTTAGATGGCACAAGGTTGAGGATAACACATGCTGTCTCCAAGGCATAACCCCAAAACGAGATAGGCAACTCACTGTAACTCGTCATCGATCTAACCATATCCATAAGAGTTCTGTTCCTCCTCTCTGCTACACCATTCTACTGGGGTGTGCTAGGTGCAGACAACTAGGTCTGAATACCCTCTTTTGACAAATAGGACCTAAATTCACTAGAGAGGTATTCGTCACCGCGATCAAATCGCAAGGCCTTGATACTCTTACCCAGATAGTTCTCCACCTCAGCCTTGAACTCTCTAAACTTGCCAAAGTATTCAGACTTGTGGCGCATCAGGTATATGTATCCATATCTAGAGTAATCATCTTTGAAAGTCACGAAATACTCATAACCACCTCAAGCCTGAACTGACATAAGCCCACACACGTCAAAATGAATCAACTCTAAAACCTCCTTGGCCTTATACCCCTTTTTCTTTAAAGGCCTCTTGGTCATTTTACCTTCCAAGCAGGATTCACAGGTCGAATAGCTGTCAATATCCAGTAAGTCCAAAGACCCACTATTGACCAACCTTTGAATCCTACTAAGGTTGATGTGACCTAGTCTCAGGTGCCAAAGATAAGTCTGATTCAAAGGGGAAGACTCTTTTCTCTTATTATGATTCGGTGATGAGTTACTAGTTTATGTGTTTTGCATTACTGGGGAGTATGTCTTAATTAAAAACAAATTGTCAACCAATGTACCGGAACATATAAGTTTCTGGCCTTTTCTAATAAAAACAGATCCATCAGAAAAAACACACTTATAACCATCCAAAACAAGTTTAGAAACTGAAAGTAAGTTCTTGCGAAAACTAGGTACATAAAGACAATCTCTTAAATGTATAGTGTCTGAAAAATAAAGACAAACAACTCCCACTGCAGCAGCAGAAACTCTGGTAGTATCCCCAACGTATACCTACAACTCTCCCTCTCTAAGCAGCCGGATCACTTGGAACCCCTGCAAAGAATTACAAACATGATCAGTGGCTCCTGAATCCACACACCAAGTATCTGTAGGAATCGCCGCTAAACACGGTATAGGCCTCATTTGACAGCACTCAAGGTATAGGCCTCATTTGACCGCACTCTTTGGTAAATCAAAGCATACGATATCCAACTCTCACGCCCGTCCCAATCTCGGGATTGAAGACTAAATACTAGGACCGAATTGACTTTGTCGATCAGTATAAGTCAATTCTATCCAAATTGGTCGTGCTCAATATGCCCCGGGCATATCCGTGTGATTTAAACTAGTTTAGATAAACTAATTTCCAAACC
Source organism: Knoxia roxburghii (assembly GCA_030378225.1). Classification (NCBI taxonomy): domain Eukaryota; kingdom Viridiplantae; phylum Streptophyta; class Magnoliopsida; order Gentianales; family Rubiaceae; genus Knoxia; species Knoxia roxburghii. The sequence goes on along the minus strand of CM059415.1, from coordinate 31,730,819 downwards.
ACACGATAACTATACCGATGGTATGTTCAGACTATCTCGGTTACGAGCATACCTTTTATATATCACAACTTTAACCAATAACGGTATCTACTGTGTCTTTTCACACCCTGTTATCTAGTTCTATGATATAAAGAAACAAATTTATTCCGAAACAAAATGATATGTCAAATGTGAATATTAGTTTTTGATACAAGCCATAGCTTTTCTGTATTCAAAACTAACACCGGGGCGGTCATAGGTCCACACAAGTCAGAATGAATCAATTGCAATAGTTCTTTAGCTCCGTAACCTTTTGCCTTAAAAGGTCTCTTGGTCATTTTACCTTCCAAGCAAGATTCGCAGGTTGCATAAATGTTAATCTCTAATGAACCTAAAGGTCCATCATTGACCAACCTCTGAATCCTACTAAGGTTTATATGACCTAGCCTGAGATGCCAAAGATAGGTTTGATTCATTTCAAAAGGTTTCTTCCTCTTATTAATGTTAGATACTGAGCTATCTATTTCTATATTTTGCGCAACAGGGAAGTTAGAATTAACCACAAATAAATTGTCAACCAATGAACCAGAACAAATAAGTTTCCCATTTCTTCTAATAAATACAGAGTCATCAGAAAAAATGAACTTATAACCGTTCTTCAAGAGTTTAGAAACCAAAATTATGTTCTTTCTAAAACTCGGTACATAAAGACAATTTACTAATTCTAAATTACAATTTTTGAAAATTAAACTGACAACTCCCGCTGCTTCTACTGACACTCTCGTAGTGTCACCCATGTAGATATCCAGTTCGCCCTCTCCAAGCTTCCAGGTTACTTGGAACCCTTGCAAAGAATTACAAACATGGTCCGTAGCACCTGAATCCAACACCTGTTAGTTTTGAATACAGAAAAGCTATGGCTTGTATCAAAAACTAATATCCACAGATGACATATCATTTTGTTTCAGTATAAATCTGTTCCTTTATATCATAGAACTAGATAACGGGGTGTCGACAAACACAGTAGATACCGTTATTGGTTAAAGTATTGATATATAAAAAGTATGCTCGTAATCGAGATAGTCTGAACATACTATCGGTATAGGTTATTGTGTGGTTTGGAAATTGGTTTATCTAGACTAGTTTAAATCACACAGATATGCCCGGGGCATATTGAGCATGACCAGTTTGGATAGAATTGACTTGTACTGATCGGCATAGTCAATTCGGTCCTAGTATTCCGTCTCTCAATCCCGAGATTGGGACGGGCGTGAGGGTTGGATATCATATGCTTTGATTTGCCAAAGAGTGAGGTCAATTGAGGCCAATACCTCGGTAAGTTGGGTATGCGGTGTTTAGCTTCTTGCGTGCCGTTACTAGTCGGAGGAATCCACGTACCGGTTTGCCGGGTTGATGGTGCTCCCGAGATGAGCTCGTAAGGTTATTATACTAAACCTGGCCAGTGAACTTTATGTTCGGTATAATAAAAGGTCGAGTGGTACTAATCTCGGAAACCAAGAAGTCGGTGAATTAATTTGTCAGTAAATTGATAAATCGACGAGCACTAGATCTTTAATGTGGGGAGATAGAAGAAATAATAATGGAGCGATGTAAAGTCATTTTCGAGCGGTAGTTCCATAATTGGTCCGATAGTGGTACGACCGATTATGCGTTTGACTAATCGACAAGGTAAATTAATTAATCCGAAGGGTTTAATTAATATCTAATCGACGAAGTGAATTTAGAAATTAATTCAATTTTGAATTAATTAATTCTAAGGGTTTGATTAAATTAAATTAACAAAGTGGATTAAATAAATTAATTTAAATGGGTCGATTGGAGTTGATTAGTCGGGAAGACTTAGCGGTCAACGAAAGTCAAATTTTAAGGCCTAACTCGAGAGCCCATTAGGTCTCCAATCGAGCTACTATAAATAGAATACTTGATGCCCAAGAAACCTAAGGGGAAATTTTGTAAGACAATTTGTCTTGCCTTTTGAGAGAGAAAGTTCTAGAGAGAGTTTTCTTCTTCCCGAAGTTTTCTCTTTCGAAGTCGAACTAGATCTCTCTCTTCCTGAATTGTATTCATTCCAAATACCAAACATTTTTGAGAGGGCTGTTCATAAACTCGCCGGATTACTACAGGTCTTCACCGGGGTCTGCTGCTGTCGAAAAAAAGGGTTTTCTCCCTGCTGCTGTTTGGTCTAAATTTACGTATGGTTGATTCGAGAGAACTCGTGTTGATCTCCATAACTTGATGGGTGATCCGCTGAGCTCTCTTGTCTAGATCCCAGCGTGAAGAAGTCCGGCCAGACAGCTGTTTCGGTGTTGGATTATTGAAGAAAATAAACAACAGCAGAATATTTTTTCCCGGTTTGCAGTAGGCGGGTTTTACCCTTTTGGTCAGATTTTGGAATACCAAATTGAGTGCAATTCTTGTGATTTCCTTGTGGGCTAAGCAAGTAAACTCCGATAGATTATTTCCCACACAATATTCGGAGTGTCCTTGTAGAATTGATTGGATTTCTTGTGGAAATCGCAGCTGAATATTTGGTATTCTTTAAGCAAGGGACTTCGCTACAAAAGGTATAATCTTTAAGTTCCGCTTTAATTAAAGATTTAATTTTTTGTGTCCCGATTAATAAATTAAATAAGTACAAGCCTAGATTCATTCATGGGTAAACTAATTTGAGCCTGAGCGTGGTCGAAAGCTTCCGATTCTGGAATGCATAGCACGAAAGTGAGGTTTTCGATTTAGCCCGGGCTTGTTCAGTTTTCCTTCAAATTGGTATTAGAGCGTTGGTTTCCGTCTTATACTTGTTTGATTTATTACACGGCTTTATTTTGGCATTAGTATTTTTGTCGAAATGTATAAACAGGTGGTTATTGGTTTCCCGGCTATTATGGTAGAAATTTAATTTTCATTCATAAACCCCGGGACATGTCCGGGTGATTTATTTTTGAATGGAAATTTCTTTAATAGTAATAACCACGAGCTGGAAGCCGTGTAGGATTAGAAAAATCTTGTAGTAGGATTTGATCTAATCATGTCGTCTTTAAATTCCTAGAAAAACGCCTTTGTATATAGGAATTTATGTACTATGACGAAGACGTTATTTTGGGTAACTTATATTCGCGGGTTTTGGTTTATTGTAATTTTGGGTGATTCCTAATTACGGAATAAATCGAGAAAACCCGGGCGAATCGAGAGGAATCCAAATAACGAGTGGGAGCGACATGACGGGAAGTATCACCAAGGCGTCAAGGAATCAACGATAGAGAAGGCCATAATAGTCGGGAAATTTTATTTTATTTAATTTCCCGTATTTATGATTTTTTCGTTGATTGTGTGATTTTCGTTTTATTTTGTATGAACGAAATTCAAACCAAATGTTTTTCAAAAAGGTAATGTGCAATTAACTAAGGTAGATTATTCGCATATTAAAACTCCAACGGTTTTATGGGTGCGAATATCCATAGTTAAGATATTGCATGTTAAAACGTAAAAATCCTCAAATTAATTACATTCGCGAGTTTTGGTTTAATCGTAATTTTGGGTGATTCCTAATTACGTGGGGTTTTGGTTTATCATAATTTTGGGTGATTCCTAATTACGTAGAAAACCGAGAAAACCCGGATTTTGGTTTATCGTAATTTTGGGTGATTCCTAATTACGTAGAAAACCGAGATAGAAAACTGAGAAAACCAAGGCGAATTGAGATTAATTAAAAATCTAAGTGGGAGCGGGTTGGTTAATAGCCCCATGGCCTCCATTACGGGATCATTGGCGAGGTGGTTAAACTTGCGTGCTGGCTTAGACCTTCCACCCTATCGGATGAGTTTTCAATCACAGATATCGCTGGAATGAATTTCTAAAGGGATGACTATAGTGCGTTTAATTGGGAAAAGTTGCGACACCCTCGCTATCCGAGGCGCATTAGTACCCTAAGTAACAAACTTAGAAGTCACGTAATGGCATACACTTAGTGTACTGTTTATAGTACCCCTCCCATCGAGGTTACGCTATCTACGTGTACGACTAAAATTATCAACTATTAATTTCATTGATCATAAGATCGTTGGTCAGATAATGAAATTAATGAACTTCGGTTCTTCTCGAACGAATGTGGGTTGGCGTAGACGTTCACCCATCGTGACCTGCGTTAATCCCGGTGGGAGAGATATCTGTAGAAGATTATATTTCTTTTCTGAGGATTTTTCAATATTTTCAAAAGTATACTGAGACATGTTTTTTCATTATTTTCAGTTGATATGTCGTTCAACCCGCTAGCTGTCATTTTGAACCAAAACAAACTCACCGGTCCTAATTATATTGATTGGAAACGAAACCTGGACATTGTCCTAACCGCTGAGGGTTATAAGTACGTGCTCACTGAGGAGTGCCCCCCTAAGCCCAGTGAGGATGCCACACCTGAGCAGCGAGAGCCATATACGAGGTGGCAGAAAGCTGATGAGATGACCAGGTGCTACATCTTTGCTTTCATGTTAAGTGTACTACAGCACCAGTATCAGTTGATGACCTCAGCCTACGATATGATGCTCAACCTCAGGGAGATGTTTGGTCATCAGGGCAGGGCAGCCAGGCAGTCAGCTATGAGGAAACTCATGAATGCCAAGATGGCTGAGGGCACTTCAGTGAGAGATCACGTGCTGGAGATGATTGGTTGCATCAATGAGATCGAGGTATTGGGAGGTGAGATTGATGGGGAAACCCAGGTCGATATCATCCTTCAGAGCTTGCCTCCAAGTTTTGAGTAGTTTCGATTGAACTATAATATGGGGAAGCTCTCATATTCACTTTCTGAGCTCATGACTGCATTGGTGTCTGCTGAGAGCCTCTTCGCGGAGAAGAAGCAAGCCTTGGCTACTGTTGGTCCCTCAGGTTCCTCTGCTGGGCCCAAAGCCAGGAAGCAAAAGAGGAAGAGAGGCCAGAAAGCAGGAGCCAGTCATCGACCCAAGGCAGGCATTGCCAAGAAGCAGAAGTCGAGAGGAAAATGCTTTAGATGTGGCAAAGCAGGACATTGGAAGAAGGACTGCCCAAAGCCTCGAGGTATGTGTAAATTTTCCCTAGTCACTGAGACGTGTTTAGCGGCGATTCCCACGGATACTTGGTGTATGGATTCAGGAGCCACTGATCACGTTTGTAATTCTTTGCAGGGGTTCCAAGTGACCCGGCTGCTAAGAGAGGGAGAGTTGCAGGTCTACCTTGGGGATACTACCAGAGTTTCTGTGGCTGCAGTGGGAGTTATTAGTCTTTATGTTTCAGACTCTATTTTATATTTAAAGGATTGTCTTTATGTACCTAGTTTTCGAAAGAACTTGCTTTGGGTTTCGAAACTTGTTTTGAATGGTTATAAGTGTGTATTTTCTGACGGTTTGGTTTTTATAAGAAAATGCCAGAAACTTATATGTTCCGGTACATTGGTTGACAATTTGTTTTTAATCAAGACTTACTCCCCAGTTACGCAAAACACAGAAACTAGTAACTCATCACCGAATCATAATAAGAGAAAGGAATCTTCCCCTTTGAATCATACTTATCTTCGGCACCTGAGACTAGGTCATATAAATCTTAGTAGGATTCAAAGGTTGGTCAAGAGTGGGTCTTTGGACTTACTAGATATTGACAGCTATTCGACCTGTGAGTCCTGCTGGAAGGGTAAAATGACCAAGAGGCCTTTTAAGGCGAAGGGGTATAGGGCCAATGAGGTTTTAGAGCTGGTTCATTCTGACGTGTGTGGGCCTATGTCAGTTCAGGCTAGAGGTGGTTATGAGTATTTCGTGACTTTCACGGATGATTACTTTAGATATGGATACATATACCTGATGCGCCACAAGTCTGAATGTTTTGGCAAGTTCAGAGAATTCAAGGCAGAAGTGGAGAACCATCTGGGTAAGAGTATCAAGTCACTGCGGTCTGATCGCGGTGGCGAATACCTCTCTAGTGAATTTAGGACCTATTTGTCAGAGGAGGGTATTCAGACCCAGTTGTCTGCACCTGGTACACCCCAGCAGAATGGTGTAGCAGAGAGGAGGAACAGGACTCTTATGGAGATGGTTAGATCGATGATGAGTTACAGTGAGTTGCCTACCTCGTTTTGGGGTTATGCTTTGGATACAGCATGTTTTATCCTCAACCTTGTGCCATCTAAGTCTGTGCCTACGACCCCAGTAGAGTTGTGGAGTGGGCGAAAGCCTAATCTGAGACATCTCAGGATTTGGGGTTGTCCAGCACATGTGCTCGAGGCAGATGCAGGCAAGTTAGAGGCGAGATCCAAGGTTATGCTGTTTATAGGCTACCCCAAAGGAACGAGAGGTGGTTTATTTTATAGTCCTCAGGATCAGAAGGTGGTGGTCAGCACCAATGCCAGATTTCTTGAGGAGGACTATATTTTAGATCACAAGTCAAGCAGCAAGGTAGTATTGGAAGAGCTTAGAAGTCAGTCCACTATTTCAGATGCACATGTACAGGAAGACACACCACAAGAGACTGCACACACTATCACAGATGATGCTCTTACACAGGCTGCGCCTCGTCGTAGTGGGAGGGCTGTGAGACAGCCTGAGAAGTACATGGGTTTGGGTGAGTCTTCGGACTTTATCCCTGGTGCTCATGAACCAGACCCAGTTAACTACAATGAGGCTCTCCAGGATAAAGATGCAGATTCTTGGCAGAGAGCGATGATTGCTGAGATGGGTTCTATGGACTCAAATCAAGTCTGGGACCTGGTAGACCTTCCTGATGGGTTTAGGCCTATTGGGTGCAAATGGGTCTACAAGCGAAAGAGAGGATCTGACGGGAGGGTTGAGACCTTCAAGGCTAGGCTTGTGGCGAAGGGGTATACTCAGAAAGAAGGGATCGATTATGAGAATACCTTTTCCCCGGTAGCTATGCTTAAGTCGATCCGGATTCTCTTGGCCATAGCTACTCATATGGATTTTGAGATTTGGCAGATGGACGTCAAGACAGCTTTCCTTAATGGAAGTCTTGAGGAGACCATCTTTATGCAGCAACCAGAGGGCTTCATTGTTAAGGGCCAAGAGCACAAGCTATGCAGGCTTAGGAGGTCCATTTATGTACTGAAGCAAGCATCCAGATCTTGGAACATTCGTTTTGATGAGGTTATCCAGTCCTATAGATTCACTCAGTCTCCGGATGAGTAGTGTGTTTATTGCAGGCGTGATGGTGAGATAGTGGTGTTCCTCATACTTTATGTAGATGACATTCTTCTTATTGGCAACAGTAAGAAGGTGTTGTCAGACGTAAAGGCATGGCTGTCCAGGCAATTCGGTATGAAGGATTTGGGAGAGGCTGGACATATCCTTGCGATCAAGATTTTTCGAGATCGTAGGAGACGTTCTCTGACTCTCTCACAGGCATCCTACATAGACACGATTCTGGCCCGTCTTAACATGCAGAACTCCAAGAAGGGTTCACTACCTTTCAGGCATGGAGTGCATTTGTCTAAGGAGCAGTGTCCTAAGACTGCTGAGGAGATAGATGCCATGAAGGCTGTACCCTATGCTTCTGCAGTGGGTAGCCTCATGTATGTCATGTTGTGCACGAGGCCTGATATTTGCTTTGCCGTTGGCATGGTTAGCAGATATCAGAGTAACCCTGGGAAGGCTCACTGGGAGGCAGTAAAATGCATTCTCAAGTACTTGCGCAGGACGAGAGATTATGTCCTAGTTTACAGAGCGCAGGAGCTTGTACCATTGGGTTACACAGATTCGGACTTTCAAGGAGATTTGGACAAGAGCAAGTCTACCTCTGGGTTTGTGTTTACTCTAGGAGGTGGAGCCATAGTATGGAAGAGTGTCAAGCAGAAATGCGTGGCGGACTCTACCATGGAGGCCGAGTACGTTGCCGCTTCAGAGGCAGCGAAAGAGGCTGTATGGCTCAGGAGCTTCCTGATGGACTTAGATGTGGTTCCAGAGTTGCCTAGGTCTATCACATTTTATTGTGATAACAATGGTGCAGTTGCTAACTCAAGGGAACCACGAGCCCATAAGGCGAGTAAACACATAGAGCGCAAGTACCACCTGATACGAGAGATCGTAAAGAGGGGAGACGTGATCGTGGCTAAGATAGCTTCAGAGGACAACCTTGCAGATGCTTTCACCAAGCCAAAGGTCTTTGAGAGGCATGTGGAGGGCATGGGAGTCAGATTCTTGAGAGAGCCATGTGAGTGAGCTTAAAGGTGTTCTGGAGATTTCATTATGACAGCAATGTAATAGCGGGTTGGACAGTTTTTGTACTTCTTAGCATAGCTTTGAGTATTAGTGGGAGATTGTTAGTTTTGAATACAGAAAAGCTATGGCTTGTATCAAAAACTAATATCCACAGTTGACATATCATTTTGTTTCAGTATAAATTTCTTCCTTTATATCATAGAACTAGATAACGGGGTGTGGACAGACACAGTAGATACCGTTATTGGTTAAATTATTGATATATAAAAAGTATGCTCGTAACTGAGATAGTCTGAACATACTATCGGTATAGGTTATTGTGTGGTTTGGAAATTGGTTTATCTAGACTAGTTTAAATCACACAGATATGCCCGGGGCATATTGAGCATGACCAGTTTGGATAGAATTGACTTGTACTGATCGACGTAGTCAATTCGGTCCTAGTATTCTGTATCTCAATCCCGAGATTAGGACTGGCGTGAGGGTTGGATATCATATGCTTTGATTTGCCAAAGAGTGAGGTCAATTGAGGCCAATACCTCGGTAAGTTGGGTATGCGGTGTTTTGCTTCTTGCGTGCCATTGCTAGTCGGAGGAATCCACGTACCGGTTCGCTGGGTTGATGGTGCTCCCGAGAAGAGCTCGTAAGGTTATTATACTAAACCTGGCCAGTGAACTTTATGTTCGGTATAATAAAAGGTCGAGTGGTACTAATCTCGGAAACCAAGAAGTCGGTGAATTAATTTGTCAGTAAATTGATAAATCGACGAGCACTAGATCTTTAATGTGGGGAGATAGAAGAAATAATAATGGCGCGATGTACAGTCATTTTCGAGCGGTAGTTCCATAATTGGTCCGATAGTGGTACGACCGATTATGCGTTTGACTAATCGACAAGGTAAATTAATTAATCCGAAGGGTTTAATTAATATTTAATCGACGAAGTGAATTTAGAAATTAATTTGATTTTGAATTAATTAATTCTAAGGGTTCGATTAAATTAAATTAACAAAGTGGATTAAATAAATTAATTTAAATGGGTCGATTGGAGTTGATTAGTCGGGAAGACTTAGCGGTCAATGAAAGTCAAATTTTAAGGCCTAACTCGAGAGCCCATTAGGTCTCCAATCGAGCAACTATAAATAGAATACTTGATGCCCAAGAAACCTAAGGGGAAATTTTGTAAGACAATTTGTCTTGCCTTTTGAGAGAGAAAGTTCTAGAGAGAGTTTTCTTCTTCCCGAAGTTCTCTTTCGAAGTCGAACTAGATTTCTCTCTTTCTGAATTGTATTCATTCCAAAGACCAAACATTTTCGAGTGGGCTGTTCATAAACTCGCCGGATTACTGCAGGTCTTCACCGGGGTCTGCTGCTGTCGGAAAAAAGGGTTTTCTCCCTGCTGCTGTTCGGTCTGAATTTACATACGGTTGATTCGAGAGAACTCGTGTTGATCTCCATAACTTGATGGGTGATCCGCTGAGCTCTCTTGTCTAGATCCCGGCGTGAAGAAGTCCGGCCAGATAGCTGTTTCGGTGTTGGATTATTGAAGAAAATAAACAGCAGCATAATATTTTTTCCCGGTTTGCAGTAGGCGGGCTTTACCCTTTTGGTCAGATTTTGGAATAACAAATTGAGTGCAATTCTTGTGATTTCCTTGTGGGCTAAGCAAGTAAACTCCGATAGATTATTGCCCACGCAAAATTCAGAGTGTTCTTGTAGAATCGATTGGATTTCTTGTGGAAATCGCAGCTGAATATTTGGTATTCTTTAAGCAAGGGACTTCGCTACAAAAGGTATAATCTTTAAGTTCCGCTTTAATTAAAGATTTAATTTTTTGTGTCCCGATTAATAAATTAAATAAGTATAAGCCTAGATCCATTCATGGGTAAACTAATTTGAGCCTGAGCTTGGTCGAAAGCTTCCGATTCTGGAATGCATAGCACGAAAGTGAGGTTTTCGATTTAGCCCGGGCTTGCTTAGTTTTCCTTCAACACCAAGTATCTGTGGGAATCGCCGCTAAACATGTCTCTGTAATTAGAGCAGAAACTATCGTACGTTTAAGCTTTGGACAATCCATTTTCCAATGTCCCGCCTTATTGCACTTGAAGCACTCGTCTTTTGACTTCTTCTTTGCAATATCTGGCTTAGGCACAATTTGTGCCTTTTTAGCTACTCCCTCGAGCTTTCTCTTCTTCTTTCTAGCCTCAGGCTCAGAAGAAGATTTTAAAGCTTCAACTGCGACTAAAGCTCGCTCCTTCTCTTCAAGAAGACGTTTAGCCGCCACCAACTCTGCCAAGAGCTCGGATGAAGTACTCAACATCTTACTTATGTTGTAGTTCAACCAAATCTACTCATAGCTTTGAGGCAAGCTCCGAAGAAAAATATCGACTTTGGTTTCACCAACGATTTCTTCTCCCACTACCTTAACCTTGTTGATGTTACTGTTGGAGTAGAATACATAAGCTATGCTTGTATTGTACAGTTTCCAAGTTTAATATATCAATTTGTGTTTTAATTATATTTTGTTGTGCATATATATGTCCATTTATATTATGTAATAGATGATGAGGTGTCTGGTGAGACACAATAGATCTCATCATTGGTTGAAAGACATAATATATAAATGAGGTTCATAACCGAGATAGCTTTGGACAAACTGTTGGTCTAGGTTATTATGTGATTCAGATAATTAGTTTGTCTAAACTAATTGAATCATATAGATATGCCCGGGGCATATTGAACTTGAATTTTAGGAATGATTTGTCTTGTACTGATTTAATAGACAAATAGATCCTTGTATTCTATCTCTAAATCCCTAGACTGGAGTGGGCATGAGGATTAGACGTACTGTACTTTGATCTGCCAATGGGTGAGGTCAAATGTGGCCAATAGTCTCGGTGGGTTGGGTGCGCGTGTTTAGTTACTTGGTGTGCTGTTGCTCATCAAAAGGAAACCATGTACCGGTGCGTCAGGGGTGATGGTGCTCCCGAGATGAGCTCGAAATGTTTATTATACTAAACCCGGCCGGTGGACTTATGTCCGGTATAGTAAAAAGGTCGAGTGGTACTAGTCTCAGAATTAAAGAAGTTAATTAATTAATTTATAAGTAAATTAATTTTAATTAACGAGCACTATATCTTTGATGTGGGGAGATTAATGAATATAATTTAATTAAGTTGTTCCGGAAGCAATTATGGTGTAGGATGGTAGTGCCAAAAATAATCCGTTAGTGGTACGATTAATTATGTAATGGGTTAATTGAATAGGTAGATTTAATTAATTAATTGGTTAATTATTCTTAAGGGTTAATTCAGTAATTAACAAAGTGGAATTATTTAATTAATTCCTAAAGGTTAATTAAGTAATTAACAAAGTGGAATTATTTAATTAATTAATTAAGTCTTAAGTTTCAATTGGAATTAGGAAATCGTAGAGATTAGGAATGTAGTAGGATTTGGTTTATCCTATCAGATTGGTTACCTAATTGGATTTGGAAACTAATTCATTACTAAACCCATTAGGAAGACCAATCCTAAACCAACTTGGGGTCTCTCTTGTAACTCTATAAATAGACAAGGGATTAGCTATTCAAGACACACAATTCAATAGATTCATTATTCAAGAATCGAGAGAGATAAAATTCTAGAGAGAGAAATTTCTTTCTCTCTCAAGAACGAATTTTTGAGCAAATAGGCGGCTGGTTTTCTTCATCAAGTGGCCGAAAATATTGGTCCAAAATACTATCCCGTGTGTTGCTATCTCTCTCTCTCCGGGCTGTGCGTTTACAGTACGTGCTAGGTGCGGAGGTGCTGAATTTTTTCAGCAGGTGTATTGTTGTGAGTTGCTGATCAATTGACTTCTAGATTGTTGCCCACACAACAAGAGGTCATAGTCTTTGAGGCATACAAGAGAATCACCAGGTGCACGCTTCAAAGGTAGCTTTCTGAGGTTCAGCTTTAATTAGAAATTTTTGTTGCGTGGTAAATCGAGCAAGTGTAAATCCAGATCCTATGTGGCAATTCTTTCAATTGGTATCAGAGCTTGGTTTAGGGTGCTCTGTGCTTGTCCGATTTATTACATGGTTTTATTTGCAGGTGGTTTAAAATCCCGACTATTATGGTTACGTTTGTATGGGTTTTAATTAAACTCTGGGACATGTCCGGATTTAATTTTATTATGAATGTTTGTAATAGTATAACCACGTACTGGAAGCCTTGTAGGATTAGATCAAATCTGTAGTAGGATTTTTCTATGTAATTTCGATTATTTAATTTTCCTAGAATGTCTTGTAGTAGGAAAATTGTTTTTTATGTAATCGAAGGCATTATGGTGGGCGACTTGGATTCGCGGGTTTTGGGTTATCATGAATTTGAAGAAACCCAGGAAAACCCAGAACGAATTGCAAGAAGACCAAATAGCGTGGGAAAAAGCGAAGGAGGAGTTGGCGGCAGGAGGCAGCAGTCGTGCCTGCCGGCAGGTGAAAAAGGTAGCAGCTGTTAGTTTTGAATACAGAAAAGCTATGGCTTGTATCAAAAACTAATATCCACAGTTGACATATCATTTTGTTTCAGTATAAATTTGTTCCTTTATATCATAGAACTAGATAACGGGGTGTGGACAGACACAGTAGATACCGTTATTGGTTAAAGTATTGATATATAAAAAGTATGGTCGTAACCGAGATAGTCTGAACATACTATCGGTATAGGTTATTGTGTGGTTTGGAAATTAGTTTATCTAAACTCGTTTAAATCACACAGATATGCCCGGGGTATATTGACCATGACCAGTTTGGATAGAATTGACTTATACTGATCAGCGTAGTCAATTCGGTCCTAGTATTCCGTCTCTCAATCCTGAGATTGGGACGGGCGTGAGGGTTGGATATCGTGTGCTTTGATTTGCCAAAGAGTGAGGTCAATTGAGGCCAATACCTCGGTAGGTTGGGTATGCGGTGTTTAGCTTCTTACGTGCCGTTGCTAGTCGGAGGAATCCACGAACCGGTTCTCCGGGTTGATGGTGCTCCCGAGATGAGCTCGTAAGGTTATTATACTAAACCCGGCAAGTGAACTTTATGCTCGGTATATTAAAAGGACGAGTGGTACTAATCTCAGAAACCAAGAAGTCGGTGAATTAATTTGTCAGTAAATTGATAAATCGACGAGCACTAGATCTTTAATGTGGGGAGATAGAATAAAATATAATGGCACGATGCAAAGTCGTTTTCGAGCGGTAGTTTCACAATTGTTCCTTTAGTGGTACGACCGATTATGCATTTGACTAATCGACAAGGTAAATTAATTAATCCAAAAGGTTTAATTAATATTTAATCGACAAAGTGAATTTAGAAATTAATTCGATTTTGAATTAATTAATTCTAAGGGTTCGATTAAATTAAATTAACAAAGTGGATTAAATAAATTAATTTAAATGGGTCGATTGGAGTTGATTAGTCGGGAAGACTTAGCGGTCAACGAAAGTCAAAGATTAAGGCCTAACTCGAGAGCCCATTAGGTCTCCTTAGAAGCTCCATATAAATACAACTTAAAGGGGCAAGAAAAACCTAAGAAACTTGACACCCAAGTAAGGGGTAGATAGAGAAAGTCTAGTCTAGAGAGAGAATGGTGTCTTCTTCATCAAGTTTTCTCTCGAAGTCGACTAGGTAACTTTCTCCTTCGGAAGATTAAGCCTTTAGCTTACCCAGACCAATTTTAATCAGTCCGTCGATCAATACAGCGCAGCAGGCCGCCGGCCAGTTTTGCGCAGCGATTTTCCAATCAGGCTGCGCGGCGGGTTTTATCTTCATAAACCCTGGTGATAGTTTCGTTTGGTGCCCAGAACCGGCTGGATTCCATGTTTGATCTTCCTATTGGAGTGATCCATGGATTTAGTCGTCTAGATCGGGACTGAACGAGCTGTTTTTCGGCGGGCAGTTCTTCATTATGGCCGGCGACTTGCGCAGCTTACTATAGGTTTCGGGCAGCTTGTTTTTGGTTTTCTTATGGAGCAAGTTTCTTGGGTTTTCTTCGTATTGCCATGGGTAACTCAGTAGATAATAGCCCACACTATTTCGGAGTTTGTATCGGAGTCATTCTTCGGATTTCTTGTGGAAATTGCGCTAAAGATTGGATTTTTCTTTTAGGCAAGGGACTTCGCTACAAAAGGTATAATCTTTAAATTCCGCTTTTATTAAAGATCGAATCTTTTGTGTCCCGATTAATAAATTAAATAAGTATAAGCCTAGATCCGTTCATGGGTAAACTAATTTGAGCCTGAGCTTGGTCGAAAGCTTCCGATTCTGGAATGCATTGCACGAAAGTGAGGTTTTCGATTTAGCTCGGGCTTGTTCAGTTTTCCTTCAAATTGGTATCAAAGCGTTGGTTTCGGTCTTATACTTGTTTGATTTATTACACGGCTTTATTATTTTTGTCGAAATGCTTAAACAGGTGGTATTTCCCGGCTATTATGGTAGAAATTTAATTTTCATTCATAAACCCCGGGACATGTCCGGGCTTGTTTTATTTTTGAATGGAAATTTCTGTAATAGTAATAACCACGAGCTGGAAGCCGTGTAGGATTAGAAAAATCTTGTAGTAGGATTTGATCTAATCATGTCGTCTTTAAATTCCTAGAAAAACGCCTTTGTATATAGGAATTTATGTACTATGACGAAGACGTTATTTTGGATAACTTATATTCGCGGGTTTTGGTTTATCGTAATTTTGGGTGATTCCTAATTACGTAGAACACCGAGAAAACCCGGGCGAATCAAAAGGAATCCAAATAATGAGTGGGAGCAACATGACGGGACATGTCACCAAGGCGTCAAGGAATCAACGATAGAGAAGGCCATAATAGTCGGGAAATTTTATTTGTTTAATTTCCCGTATTTATGACTTTTCATTGATTGTGTGATTTTCGTTTTATTTTGCATGAACGAAAACCAAACCAAAAGTTTTAAAAAGTAATATGCAATTAACTAAGGTAGATTATTCGCATATTAAAACTCCAACGGTTTTATGGGTGCGAATATCCATAGTTAAGATATTGCATGTTAAAACGAAAAAAATCCTCAAACTAATTACATTCGCGGGTTTTGGTTTAATCATAATTTTGGGTGATTCCTAATTACGTAGAAAACTGAGAAAACCCGGGCGAATCAAAATTAAAAATCTAAGTGGGAGCGGGTTGGTTAATAGCCCCATGGCCTCCATTACGGGTTCATTGGTGATGTGGTTAAACTTGCGTGCTGGCTTAGACCTTCCTCCCTATCGGATGAGTTTTCAATCACAGATATCACCGGAATGAATTTCCAAAGGGATGACTATAGTGAGTTTAATTGGAGAAAGTTACGACACCCTCGCCATCCGAGGCGCATTAGTATCCTAAGTAACAAACTTAGAAGTCACGTAATGGCATACACTTAGTGTACTGTTTATAGTATCCCTCCCATCGAGGTTACGCTATCTACGTGTACGGCTAAAATTATCGACTATTAATTTCATTGATCATAAGATCGTTGGTCAGATAATGAAATTAATGAACTTTGGTTCTTCTCGAACTAATGTGGGTTGGCGTAGACGTTCACCCATCATGACCTGCGTTAATCCCGGTGTGAGAGATGTCGGTAGAAGATTATATTTGTTTTCTGAGGATTTTTTCAATATTTTTGAAAAAGTATACTGAAACTTGTTTGTTTATTTTCAGTTGATATGTCGTTCAACCCGCTAGCTGTCATTCTGAACCAAAACAAACTCACTGGTCCAAATTACATTGATTGGAAACGTAACCTGGACATTGTCCTTACCGCTGAGGGTTATAAGTATGTGCTTACTGAGGAGTGTCCCCCTAAGCCCAGCGATGATGCCACCCCTTAGCAGCGAGAGCCATATACGAGGTGGCAGAAGGCTGATGAGATGACCATGTGCTACATCTTGGCTTCCATGTCAAGTGTACTGCAGCACCAGCAATAGCAGATGACCTCAGCCTACGATATGATGCTCAACCTCAGCGAGATGTTTGGACATCAGGGCAGGGCAGCCAAGAAGTCAGCTATGAGGAAACTCATGAATGCTAAGATGGCTGAGCGCACTTCAGTAAGGGATCACGTACTGGACATGATTGGTTGCATCAATGAGATTGAGGTATTGGGAGGTGAAATTGATGGGGATACCCAGGTCGATATCATCCTCCAGAGCTTGCCTCCCAGTTTTGAGCAGTTTCGATTGAACTATAATATGGGGAATCTCTCATATTCACTTTCTGAGCTCATGACTGCATTGGTGTCAGCTGAGAGCCTCTTCGCAGAGAAGAAGCAAGCCTTGGCTACTGTTGGTCCCTCAGGTTCCTCTGCTGGGCCCAAAGCCAGGAAGCAAAAGAGGAAGAGAGGCCAGAAAGCAGGAGCCAGCCATAGACCCAAGGCGGGCATTGCCAAGAAGCAGAAGCCGAAAGGCAAATGCTTCAGATGTTGCAAAGCGGGACATTGGAAGAAGGATTGCCCAAAGCCTCGAGGTACGTGTAAATTTTCCCTAGTCACTGAGACATGTTTAGCGGCGATTCCCACAGATACTTGGTGTGTGGATTCAGGAGCCACTGATCATGTTTGTAATTCTTTGTAGGGGTTCCAAGTGACCCGGCTGCTTAGAGAGGGAGAGTTACAGCTCTACCTTGGGGATACTACCAGTGTTTCTGTTACTGCAGTGGGAGTTTTAAGTCTTTTTTTTCAGACTCTATTTTACACTTAAAGGATTGCCTTTATGTACCTAGTTTTCGAAAGAATTTGCTTTCGGTTTCGAGACTTGTTTTGGATGGTTATAAGTGTGTATTTTCTGATGGTTCAGTTTTTATTAGGAAATGCCAGAAACTTATATGTTCCGGTACATTGGTTGACAATTTGTTTTTAATTAAGACTAACTCCCCAGTTATGCAAAACACAGAAACTAGTAACTCATCACCGAATCATAATAAGAGAAAAGAGTCTTCCTCTTTGAATCAGACTTATCTTTGGCACCTAAGACTAGGTCATATCAACCTTAGTAGGATTCAAAGGTTGGTCAAGAGTGGGTCTTTGGACTTACTAGATATTGACAGCTATTCGACCTGTGAGTCCTGCTTGGAGGGTAAAATGACCAAGAGGCCTTTTAAGGCAAAGGGGTATAGGGCCAAGGAGATTTTATAGCTGATTCATTCTGACGTGTGTGGGCTTATGTCAGTTCAGGCTAGAGGTGGTTATGAGTATTTCGTGACTTTCACGGATGATTACTCTAGATATGGATACATATACCTGATGCGCCACAAGTCTGAATGCTTTGGCAAGTTCAGAGAATTCAAGGCAGAGGTGGAGAACCATCTGGGTAAGTGTATCAAGTCACTGCAGTCTGATCGCGGTGGCGAATACCTCTCTAGTGAATTTAGATCCTATTTGTCAGATGAGGGTATTCAGACCCAGTTGTCTGCACCTGGCACACCCCAGCAGAATGGTGTAGCAGAGAGGAGGAACAGGACTCTTATGGAGATGGTTAGATCGATTATGAGTTACAGTGAGTTGCCTACCTCGTTTTGGGGTTATGCCTTGGATACAACATGTTTTATCCTCAACCTTGTGCCATCTAAGTTTGTGCCTACGACCCCAGTAGAGTTGTGGAGTGGGCGAAAGCCTAGTCTGAGACATCTCAGGATTTGGGGTTGTCCAGCACATGTGCTCGAGGCAGATGCAGGCAAGTTAGAGGCGAGATCCGAGGTTATGCTGTTTATAGGCTACCCCAAAGGAACGAGAGGTGGTTTATTTTATAGTCCTCAGGATCAGAAGGTGGTGGTTAGCACCAATGCCAAATTTCTTGAGAAGGACTATATTTTAGATCACAAGTCAAGCAGCAAGGTAGTATTGGAAGAGCTTAGAAGTTAGTCCACTATTCCAGATGCACACGTACAGGAAGACACACCACAAGAGACTGCACATACTATCACAGATGATGCTCTTGCACAGGCTGCGCCTCGTCGTAGTGGGAGGGTTGTGAGAATGCCCGAGAGGTACATGGGTTTGGGTGAGTCTTCGGACTTTATCCCTGGTGCTCATGAACCGGACCCAGTTAACTACAACGAGGCTCTCCAGGATAAAGATGCAGATTCTTGGCAGAGAGCGATGATTGCTGAGATGGGTTCTATGGACTCAAATTAAGTCTGGGAGCTGGTAGACCTTCCTGATGGGTTTAGGCCTATTGGGTGCAAATGGGTTTACAAGAGAAAGAGAGGATCTGACGGGAGGGTTGAGACCTTCAAGGCTAGACTTGTGGCGAAGGGGTATACTCAGAAAGAAGGGATCAATTATGAGGAGACCTTTTCCCTGGTAGCTATGCTTAAGTCGATCTGGATTCTCTTGGCCACAGCTGCTCATATGGACTATGAGATTTGGCAAATGGACGTCAAGACAGCTTTCCTTAATGGAACTCTTGAGGAGACCATATTTATGCAGCAACCAGAGGGCTTCATTGCTAAGGGCCAAGAGCACAAGGTATGCAGGCTTAGGAGGTCCATTTATGGACTTAAGCAAACATTCAGATCTTGGAACATCCGTTTTGCTGAGGTTATTCAGACCTATGGATTCACTCAGTCTCCGGATGAGCAGTGTGTTTATCGCAGGCGTGATGGTGATATGGTGGTGTTCCTCGCACTTTACGTAGATGACATTCTTCTTATTGGCAACAGTAAGAAGGTGTTGTCAGACGTAAAGGCATGGTTGTCCAGGCAATTCGATATGAAGGATTTGGGAGAGGCTGGACATATCCTTGGGATTAAGATTATTAGAGATCGTAAGAGACGTTCTCTGACTCTATCTCAGGCATCCTACATAGACACGATTCTGGCCCGTTTTAACATGCAGAACTCCAAGAAGTGTTCACTACCTTTCAGGCATGGAGTGCATATGTCTAAGGAGCAGTGTCCTAAGACTGCTGAGGAGATAGATGCCATGAAGGCGGTACCATATACTTCTGCAGTGGGTAGCCTCATGTATGCTATATTGTGCACGAGACCTGATATTTGCTTTGCCGTTGGCATGGTTAGCAGATATCAGAGTAACCCTGGGAAGGCTCACTGGGAGGCAGTAAAATGCATT
This sequence comes from Knoxia roxburghii, assembly GCA_030378225.1. Lineage (NCBI taxonomy): Eukaryota > Viridiplantae > Streptophyta > Magnoliopsida > Gentianales > Rubiaceae > Knoxia > Knoxia roxburghii. The sequence continues at coordinate 31,711,516 of CM059415.1, read as the reverse complement.
CTCAAGTACTTGAGCAGGACGAGAGATTATGTCCTAGTTTATAGAGCGCAGGAACTTGTACCATTGGGTTACACAGATTCGGACTTTCAAGGAGATTTGGACAAGAGTAAGTCTACCTCTGGGTTTGTGTTTACTCTAGGAGGTGGAGCCATAGTATGGAAGAGTGTCAAGCAGAAATGCGTGGCGGACTCTACCATGGAGGCCGAGTACGTTGCCGCTTCAGAGGCAGCGAAAGAGGCTGTATGGCTCAGGAGCTTCCTGATGGACTTAGATGTGGTTCCTGAGTTGCCTAGGTCTATCACAGTTTATTGTGATAACAATGGTGCAGTTGCTAACTCGAGGGAACCACGAGCCCATAAGGCGAGTAAACACATAGAGCGCAAGTACCATCTGATACGAGAGATCGTAAAGAGGGGAGACGTGATCCTGGCCAAGATAGCTTGAGAGGACAACCTTGCAGATCCTTTCACCAAGACATTGACCCCAAAGGTCTTTGAAAGGCATGTGGAAGGCATGGGAGTCAGATTCTTGAGAGAGCCATGCGAGTGAGCTTAAAGGTGTTCTGGAGATTTCATTATGACAGCAGTGTAATAGCGGGTTTGACAGTTTTTGTACTTCTTAGCATAGCATTGAGTATTAGTGGGAGATTGTTAGTTTTGAATACAGAAAAGCTATGGCTTGTATCAAAAACTAATATCCACAGTTGACATATCAATTTGTTTCAGTATAAATTTGTTCCTTTATATCATAGAACTAGATAACGGGGTGTGAACAAACACAGTAGATACCGTTATTGGTTAAAGTATTGATAAATAAAAAGTATGCTCATAACCGAGATAGTCTGAACATACTATCGGTATAGGTTATTGTGTGGTTTGGAAATTAATTTATCTAAACTAGTTTAAATCACACAGATATGCCCGGGGCATATTGAGCACGACCAGTTTGGATAGAATTGACTTATACTGATCTGCGTAGTCAATTCGGTCCTAGTATTCCGTCTCTTAATCCCGAGATTGGGACGGGCGTGAGGGTTGGATATCGTGTGCTTTGATTTGCCAAAGAGTGAGGTCAATTGAGGCCAATACCTCGGTAAGTTGGGTATGCGGTGTTTAGCTTCTTACGTGTCGTTGCTAGTCGGAGGAATCCACGTACCGGTTCGCTGGGTTGATGGTGCTCCCGAGATGAGCTCGTAAGGTTATTATACTAAACCCGGCCGGTGAACTTTATGTTCGGTATAATAAAAGGACAAGTGGTACTAATCTCGGAAACCAAGAAGTCGGTAGTTTCATAATTGGTCCTTTAGTGGTACGACCGATTATGCATTTGACTAATCGACAAGGTAAATTAATTAATCCAAAAGGTTTAATTAATATTTAATCGACAAAGTGAATTTAGAAATTAATTCGATTTTGAATTAATTAATTCTAAGGGTTTGATTAAATTAAATTAACAAAGTGGATTAAATAAATTAATTTAAATGGGTCGATTGGAGTTGATTAGTCGGGAAGACTTAGCGGTCAACGAAAGTCAAATATTAAGGCATAACTCGAGAGCCCATTAGGTCTCCTTAGAAGCTCCATATAAATACAACTTAAAGGGGCAAGAAAAACCTAAGAAACTTGACACCCAAGTAAAGGGTAGATAGAGAAATTATAGTCTAGAGAGAGAATTGTGTCTTCTTCATCAAGTTTTCTCTCGAAGTCGACTAGGTAACTTTCTCCTTCGGAAGATTAAGCCTTTAGCTTGCCCGGACCAGTTTTAATCAGTCTGTCAATCAATACAGTGCAGCAGGCCGCCGGCCAGTTTTGCGGAGTGATTTTCCGATCAGGCTGCGCGGCGGGTTTTATCTTCATAAACCCTGGTCATAGTTTCGTTTTGTGCCCAGAACCGACTGGATTCCATGTTTGATCTTCCTATTGGAGTGATCCATGGATTTAGTCGTCTAGATCGGGACTGAACGAGCTGTTTTCCGGTGGGCAGTTATTCGTTATGGCCGGCAACTTGCGCAGCTTACTATAGGGTTCCGGGCAGCTTGTTTTTTGGTTTTCTTCTGGAGCAAGTTTCTTGGGTTTTCTTTGTATTGCCGTGGGTAACTCTGTAGATAATAGCCCACACTATTTCAGAGTTTGTATCGGAGTCATTCTTCAGATTTATTGTGGAAATTGCGCTAAAGATTGGATTTTTCTTTTAGGCAAGGGACTTCGCTACAAAAGGTATAATCTTTAAATTCCGCTTTTATTAAAGATCGAATCTTTTGTGTCCCGATTAATAAATTAAATAAGTATAAGCCTAGATCCGTTCATGGGTAAACTAATTTGAGCCTGAGCTTGGTCGAAAGCTTCCGATTATGGAATGCATTGCACGAAAGTGAGGTTTTCGATTTAGCCCGGGCTTGTTCAGTTTTCCTTCAGCAGCAGGCAGCAGTAGCGCACAGCAGTCGCTGCACGTAGCATCTACTGTGCACTGCTGCTGGGAGCACAGGCCCGCGCACGCAAGGGCTCGCGCGGGCTGTGCACGCGGGCAGTGCGGCCTTCGGGCCGTGCTGCGGCACGGGTGGCCCGTTTAAGCCGTTCGGGCTATTTTTGGCCCATTTTTCCTCCAGTTTTCTTTTTTTGAAGTTCAAGACTCTCTCCATCGAGTGACGTGACGGGACACGAGATCAAGGCAAAGGATGGAAGCAATTAAAACCATAATAGTCGAGAAATTTATTTTTTGAATTTATTTCCCATATTTATTGTTTTAATTTGTATGCTTTATTTTTTATGCTGTATTTTAGATGCATGAATTAAAGCATGTTTGGTTTTATGGTTGCACATAATTTAGGTTAGTTAATTGCATGTTAAAACTGGAAAAACCCTCAATTTGGATATCTAAGTGAGAGTGGGTTGTTTTATATCCCCATGGCCACCATTATGGGTTCATATGTGATGTGGGTGGGTTTGCGTGTTGGCATTAGGGCCTTTCTCAATTCGGACGAGTCTAGCCCCGAGATCGCTAGACAATGAGCTTCTGAGTAAGATGACTAGAGCGAGTTTAACTAGGAGAAATGCGACACCCTCTCCATCTGAGGCGCACTATCCTGAGGTAACAAACTCAGAAGTCACATAATGGCACACACTTAGTGTACGATCTGCAGTATTCCTCCCGCGAGGTTATGCTGCTTACTTGTACGGCTAAAAGCACTGACTATTAGCTACATTGATCAAAAGATCGTTGGTCAGATAGTGTAGTTAATGAACTTGGTTCTTCTCAAACGAATGTGGGTTAGCGTAAATGTCCACACTGCATGGCTTGCGAGAATCCCGGTGGATAAGATGTTGGTGGGTTATAATTATTGTTTTGAGGGAAGTCAATAATTAATAGAATTTCATGTTTTGAAATTCTAAGCATATATAACTGAAACATTGTTTGTTTACTTTCCAGTTTAAATCGATATGGCATTCAACCCCTTAGCTGCTATTTTGAAAAACAACAATTTAACTGGAACTAATAATGTCGATGAAAGTCGTAACTTGGACATTGTCCTTAGGGCTGAGAGTGCTCCTGTGAGAGATCATGTCATTGACATGATTAGTAACATCAACAAGGTTGAGGTAGTGGGAGGCAAAATCGTTGATGAAACCAAAGCCAATACTGTCGTCCAGAGCTTGCCTCAAAGCAATGAGCGGATTCAGTTGAACTGCAATATAAGTAAGATGTTGTGGAGTTCATCCGAGCTCTTGGCAGAGTTGGTGGTGCCTAAAAGTCTTCTTCAAGAGAAGAAGTGAGCTTTAGTCGCAGTCGAAGCTTCAGAATCTTCTTCTGAGCCTGAGGCTAGAAAGAAGAAGATGAAGCTCGAAGGAATAGCTCAAGTGGCTCAAATTGTGCCTAAGCCATGTATTGCGAAGAAGAAGTCGAAAGATAAGTGCTTCAAGTGCAATAAGACGAGACATTGGAAAACAGATTGTCCAAAGCTTATAAGTACGATAAATTCTGCCTTAATTACTGAGACATGTTTAGCGGCGACTCCCACAGATACTTGGTGTGTGGATTCAGGTGCCACTGACCATGTTTGTAATTCTTTACAAGGGTTCCAAGTAAGCCGGAAGCTTAGAGAAGGCAAATTGGATATCTACTTGGGCGACACTACAAGAGTGTCAGTAGAAGCAGTGGGAGTAGTTAAGTTGAATTTTGAAAATTATGGCTTAGAGTTAGTTAATTATCTTTATGTACCGAGTTTTAGGAAGAACTTGATTTCGGTTTCTAAACTCTTGAATAACGGGTATAAGTTTATTTTTTCTGATGACTGTGTTGTTATTAGAAGAAATGGAAAACTAATTTGTTCTGGTTCATTGGCGGACAATTTTTTTGTGGTTAACTCTAACTCTCCTGTTGCGCAAAACATAGAAATAGATAGCTCAGTATCTAACATTAATAAGAGGAAGAAACCTTCTGAAATGAATCAAACCTATCTTTGGCATCTCAGGCTAGGTCTTATAAACCTTAGTAGGATTCAGAAGTTGGTCAATGATGGACCTTTAGGTTCATTAGATATTGACAGTTATGCATCCTGCGAATCTTGCTTGGAAGGTAAGATGACCAAGAGACCTTTTAAGGCAAAAGTTTATAGAGCTAAGAAAGTATTAGAGTTGATTCATTCTGACTTGTGTGGACCTATGATGACCCAGGCACGAGGGGGATATGAGTATTTCGTGACGTTCACAGATGACTACTCTAGGTACGGATACATTTACCTAATGCGCCACAAGTCCGAATGTTTTGGCAAGTTCAAAGAGTTTCGGGCAGATGTGGAGAAGCATCATGGTAAGGGTATCAAGACACTGCGTCCAGATCATGGTGGGGAGTACATGTCCCATGAATTTTGAGATTACCTCACTGAGGTAGGAATTCAATGTCAGTTGTCTGCACCTGGCGCACCAGAATGGTGTAGCAGAGAGGAGGAATCGAACTCTTATGGAAATGGTTAGGTCCATGATGAGCTATAGTGATTTGCAAGTTCATTCTGGGGATATGCCTTAGAAATGGCAATGTATATTCTTAATCTTGTACCATCTAAAACCGTGCCTTCAACCCCAGTAGAGCTGTGGAATAGGCGCAAGCCAAGTCTAAGACATCTCAAAATTTGGGGCTGCCTAGCATATGTGCTTAAGGCAGATACGGCTAAGTTAGATGCGAGAACAGAATTAATGCTGTTTGTAGGATATCCTAGGGGAACGAAAGGTGGTCTATTCTATAGTCTTAAAGATCAGAAAGTGGTGATAAGTACCAACGCTAGATTTTTAGAAGAGGACTATGTCCTAGACCACAAACCCAAGAGTAAGATAGTACTAGAAGAGCTTAGACTGAAGGAAAACTGAATAAGCCCGGGCTAAATCGAAAACCTCACTTTCGTGTAATGCATTCCAGAATCGGAAGCTTTCGACCAAGCTCAGGCTCAAATTAGTTTACCCATGAACGGATCTAGGCTTATACTTATTTAATTTATTAATCGAGATATAAAAGATTCAATCTTTAAAAAAAACGGAATTTAAAGATTATACCTTTTATAGCGAAGTCCCTTGCCTAAAGAAAAATCCAATCTTCACGCCCGTCCCAATCTCGGGATTGAGAGACGGAATACTAGGACCAAATTGACTACGTTGATCAGTATAAGTCAATTCTATCCAAACTGGTCGTGCTCAATATGGCCCGGGTATATCCGTCTGATTTAAACTAGTTTAGATAAACTAATTTCCAAACCACACAATAACCTATACCGATAGTATGTTCAGACTATCTCGGTTATGAGCATACTTTTTATATATCAATACTTTAACCAATAACGGTATCTACTGTGTCTGTCCACACCCCGTTATCTAGTTCTATGATATAAAGGAACAAATTTATACCGAAACAAAATGATATGTCAACTGTGGATATTAGTTTTTGATACAAGCCATAGCTTTTCTGTATTCAAAACTAACAATCTCCCACTAATACTCAAAGCTATGCTAAGAAGTACAAAAACTGTCCAACCTGCTATTACACTGCTGTCATAATGAAATCTCCAGAACACCTTTAAGCTCACTCACATGGCTCTCTCAAGAATCTGACTCCCATGCCCTCCACATGTCTCTCAAAGACCTTTGGGGTCAATGGCTTGGTGAAAGGATCTGCAAGGTTATCATCTGAAGCTATCTTGGCCACGATCACGTCTCCCCTCTTTACGATCTCTCGTATCAGGTGGTACTTGCGCTCTATGTGTTTACTCGCCTTATGGGCTCGTGGTTCCCTCGAGTTAGCAACTGCACCATTGTTATTACAATAAACTGTGATAGACCTAGGCAACTCAGGAACCACATCTAAGTCCATCAGGAAGCTCCTGAGCCATACAGCCTCTTACGCATTTCTGCTTGACACTCTTCCATACTATGACTCCACTTCCTAGAGTAAACACAAACCCAGAGGTAGACTTACTCTTGTCCAAATCACCTTGAATGTCCGAATCTGTGTAACCCAATGGTACAAGCTCCTGCGTTCTATAAACTAGGACATAATCTCTCGTTCTGCGCAAATACTTGAGAATGCATTTTACTGCCTCCCAGTGAGCCTTCCCAGGGTTACTCCGATATCTGCTAACCATGCCAATGGCAAAGCAAATATCAGGCCTCGTGTACAACATAGCATACATGAGGCTACCCACTGCAGAAGCATAGGGTACCACCTTCATGGCACCTATCTCCTCAGCAGTCTTAGGACACTGCTCCTTAGACAAATGCACTCCATACCTGAAAGGTAATGAACCTTTCTTGGAGTTCTGCATGTTAAAACAGGCCAGAATCGTGTCTATGTAGGATGCCTGAGAGAGAGTCAGAGAACGTCTCCTACGATCTCGAATAATCTTAATCTCAAGGATATGTCCAGCCTCTCCCAAATCCTTCATATTGAATTGCCTGGACAGCCATGCCTTTACGTCTGACAACACCTTCTTACTGTTGCCAATAAGAAGGATGTCATCTACGTAAAGTACGAGGAACACCACCATATCGCCATCACACATGCGATAAACACACTGCTCATCCGGACACTGAGTGAATCCATAGAACTGGATAACCTTATCAAAACGGATGTTCCAAGATCTGGATGCTTGCTTAAGTCCATAAATGGACCTCCTAAGCCTGCATACCTTGTGCTCTTGGCCCTTAACAATGAAGCCCTCTGGTTGCTGCATAAAGATGGTCTCCTCAAGACTTCCATTAAGGAAAGCTGTCTTGACGTCTATCTGCCAAATCTCATAATCCATATGAGCAGCTATGGCTAAGAGAATCTGGATTGACTTAAGCGTAGCTACTGGGGAAAAGGTCTCCTCATAATCGATCCCTTCTTTTTGAGTATACCCCTTCACCACAAGCCTAGCCTTGAAGGTCTCAACCCTCCCGTCAGATCCTCTCTTTCGCTTTTAAACCCATTTGCACCCAATAGGCCTAAACCCATCAGGAAGGTCTACCAGCTTCCAGACTTGATTTCAGTCCATAGAACCCATCTCAGCAACCATCGCTCTCTGCCAAGAATCTGCATCTTTATCCTGGAGAGCCTCATTGTAGTTAACTGGGTCTGGTTCATGAGCACCAGGGATAAAGTTCGAAGATTCACCCAAACCCATGTACCTCTTGGGCTGTCTCACAACCCTCCCACTACGACGAGGCGTAGCCTGTGCAAGAGCATCATCTATGATAGTGTGTGCAGTCTCTTGTGGTGTGTCTCCCTGTACGTGTGCATCTGGAATAGTGGACTGACTTTTAAGCTCTTCCAATACTACCTTGCTGCTTGACTTGTGATCTAAAATATAGTCCTCCTCAAGAAATCTGGCATTGGTGTTGATCACCACCTTCTGATCTTGAGGACTAAAAAATAAACCACCTCTCGTTCCTTTGGGGTAGCCTATAAACAGCATAGCCTTAGATCTCGCCTCTAACTTGCCTGCATCTGTCTCGAGCACATGTGTTGGACAACCCCATATTCTGAGATGTCTCAGACTAGGCTTTTGCCCATTCCACAACTCTGATGGGGTCGAAGGCACAGACTTAGATGGCACAAGGTTGAGGATAAAACATGTTGTCTCCAAGGCATATCCCCAAAATGAGATAGGCAACTCACTGTAACTCATCATCGATCTAACCATCTCCATAAGAGTCCTGTTCCTCCTCTCTGCTACACCATTTTGCTGGGGTGTGCCAGGTGCAGACAACTGGGTCTGAATACCCTCCTCTGACAAATAGGATCCAAATTCACTAGAGAGGTATTCGCCATCGCGATCAGACCACAGTGACTTGATACTCTTACCCAGATGGTTCTCCACCTCAGCCTTGAATTCTCTGAACTTGCCAAAGCATTCAGACTTGTGGCGCATCAGGTATATGTATCCATATCTAGAGTAATCATTCGTGAAAGTCACGAAATACTCATAACCACCTCTAGCCTGAACTGACATAGGCCCACACACATCATAATGAATCAGCTCTAAAACCTCATTGGCCCTATACCCCTTTGCCTTGAAAGGCCTCTTGGTCATTTTACCCTCCAAGCAGGACTCACAGGTCGAATAGCTGTCAATATCTAGTAAGTCCAACCAACCTTTGAATCCTACTAAGGTTGATGTGACCGAGTCTCAGGTGCCAAAGATAAGTCTGATTCAAAGGGGAAGACTCTTTACTCTTATTATGATTCGGTGATGAGCTACTAGTTTCTGTGTTTTGCATTACTGGGGAGTATGTCTTAATTAAAAACAAATTGTCAACCAATGTACCGGAACATATAAGTTTCTGGCCTTTTCTAATAAATATAGATCTATCAGAAAAAAAAAACACACTTATAACCATCCAAAACAAGTTTAGAAACTGAAACCAAGTTTTTATGAAAACTGGGTACATAAAGACAATCTCTCAACAATAAAGTAGAGTCTGAAAAATAAAGGCAAATAACTCCAACTGCAGCAACAGAAACTCTGGTAGTATCCCCAAGGAAGACCTGCAACTCTCCCTCTCTAAGCAGCCGGGTCACTTGGAATCCCGGCAAAGAATTACAAACGTGATCAGTGACTCCTGAATCCACACACCAACTATCTGTGGGAATCGCCGCTAAACACGTCTCAGTAACTAGGGAAAATTTACACATGCCTCGAGGCTTTCGGTAGTCTTTCTTCCAATGTCCAGGTTACGTTTCCAGTCAATATAGTTTGGACCCGTGAGTTTGTTTTTGGTTCAAAATGACATCTAGCGGGTTAAACGACATATCAATCGAAAAATAAACAGTCAAGTTTCAGTATACTTTTTTGAAAATATTGAAAATCCTCCAAAAAACCAATATAATCTTCTACCGACATCTCTCACACCTAGATTAACGCATGTCGCGATAGGTGTACGCTAAACCACATTCGTTCGAGAAGAACCAAATTTCATTAATTTCATTATCTGACCAACGATCTTATGATCAATGAAATTAATAGTCAATAATTTTAGTCGTACCCAAAAATAGCGTAACCTCGATGGGAGGGATACTAAAAACGGTACACTAAGTGTATGCCATTACGTGACTTCTAAGTTTGTTACTTAGGATACTAATGCGCCTCAGATGGCGAGGGTGTCGCAACTTTCTCCAATTAAACTCACTATAGTCATCCCTTTAGAAATTCATTCTGGTGATATCCGTGGTTGAAAACTTATCTGATAGGGAGGAGGGTCTAAGCCAACACGCAAGTTTAACCACATCACCAATGAACCTATAATGGAGGCCATGGGGATATTTACCAACCCGCTCCCACTTAGATTTTTAAGTTTGACGATTTTTACGTTTTAACATGCAATATCTAAACTATGGATATTCGTACCCATAAAACCGTTGGAGTTTTAATATGCGAATAATCTACCTTAGTTAATTGCACATTACCTTTTAAAAACATTTTGGTTTGGTTTTCGTTCATGCAAAATAAAACAAAAATCACACAATCAACGAAAAGACATAAATACGGGAAATTAAATAAATAAAATTTCCCGACTATTATGGCCTTCTTTATCATTGATTCCTAGACGCCTCGGTGACACGTTCCGTCATGTCGCTCCCACTCGTTATTTGGATTTCTCTCGATTTGCCCGGGTTTTCTCGATTTTCTACGTAATTAGGAATCACCCAAAATTACGATAAACCAAATCCCGCGAATATAAGTTACCCAAAACAACGTCTTCGTCATAGTACATAAATTCCTATATACAAAGGCGTTTTTCTAGGAATTTAAAGACGGCATGATTAGATTAAATCCTACCACAAGATTTTTCTAATCCTACATGGCTTCCAGCTCGTGGTTATTACTATTACAGAAATTTCCATTCAAAAATAAAACAAGCCCGGACATGTCCCGGGGTTTATGAATGAAAATTAAATTTCTACCATAATAGCTGGGAAATCAATAACCACCTGTTTAAGCATTTCAACAAAAATAATATTGCCAAAATAAAGCCGTGTAATAAATCAAACAAGTATAAGACGAAACCAACGCTCTGATACCAATTTGAAGGAAAACTGAACAAGCCCGGGCTAAATCGAAAACCTCACTTTCGTGCAATGCATTCCAGAATCGGAAGCTTTCGACCAAGCTCAGGCTCAAATTAGTTTACCCATGAACGGATCTAGACTTATACTTATTTAATTTATTAATCGGGACATAAAAGATTCAATCTTTAATAAAAGCGAAATTTATAGATTATACCTTTTGTAGCGAAGTCCCTTGCCTAAAGAAAAATCCAATCTTTTACGCAATTTCCACAAGGAATCCGAAGAATGACTCCAATACAAACTCCAAAATAGTGTGGGCTATTATCTAGGAGTTACCCACGGCAATACGAAGAAAACCCAAGAAACTTGCTTCTCAAGAAACTCAAAATTCTGCCTAGACTAGTCCCTTAAACTACCGAAAACTGCTGCCTTTAGAAAACCCAAATAAAACTCCTTTGATCAAACCCCAAAACCATCCACGATCTGCACCACTACTGTTGCAGATCACCGAGATAGTCAAGAGATCAATGCAGCAGTAGCAGGATCAGCACCCGGGCTTGGAGTTTGGTCGCCGGAAAAATCTGCACCAGCGGAGATATCACGGCAGAAATGGAAGAACCCAGCGGCAGCACTGATCGGATTCAGCAGCGGACAGTAGGAACGAAAACCAAAACTTAGGCTAGAGTTTTTCGAGAAGGAGAAAGCTTTCTTAGCTGACTTCGAGAAGAAGTTTCGACGAGGAAGATGAACTTCTCACTCTAAGCTAAACTTTCTCTCACTAGGCTTAACTTGGCCTCCAAGTTTCTTATGTCTTGACTTGCCCAATAAGTTGTATTTATAAGGAGCTTCTAAGGAGACCTAATGGGCTCTCGAGTTAGGCCTTTAAATTTTACTTTCATTGACCGCTAAGTCTTCCCGACTAATCAACTCCAATCGACCCATTTAAATTAATTTATTTAATCCACTTTGTTAATTTAATTAAATCGAACCCTTAGAATTAATTAATTCAAAATAGAATTAATTTCTAAATTCACTTTTTCGATTAAATATTAATTAAACCTTTTGGATTAATTAATTTACCTTGTCGATTAGTCAAATGCATAATCGGTCGTACCACTAACGGACTAATTATTGAACTACCGCTCGAAAATGACTTTACATCACGCCATTATATTTATTCTATCTCCCCGCATTAAAGATCTAGCGCTCGTCGGTTTATCAATTTACTGACAAATTAATTCACCGACTTCTTGATTTCCGAGATTAGTACCACTCGTCCTTTTATTATACCAAACATAAAGTTCACCGGCCGAGTTTAGTATAATAGACTTTACGAGCTCATCTTGGGAGCAACATCAACCCGGCGAACCGGTACGTGGATTCCTCCGACTAGCAACGACACGTAAGAAGCTAAACACCGCAAACCCAACCTACCGAGGTATAGGCCTCAATTGACCGCACTCTTTGGCAAATCAAAGCACACGATATCCAACCTTCACGCCCTCCCAATCTCGGGATTGAGAGACGAAATACTAGGACCAAATTGACTACGTTGATCAGTATAAGTCAATTCTATCCAAACTGGTCGTGCTCAATATGCCCCGGGTATATCTGTGTGATTTAAACTAGTTTAGATAAACTAATTTCCAAACCACACAATAACCTATACCGATAGTATGTTCAGACTATCTCGGTTATGAGCATACTTTTTATATATCAATACTTTAACCAATAACGGTATCTACTGTGTCTGTCCACACCCCGTTATCTAGTTCTATGATATAAAGGAACAAATTTATACCGAAACAAAATGATATGTCAACTGTGGATATTAGTTTTTGATACAAGCCATAGCTTTTCTGTATTCAAAACTAACATAGACGACAAACTAATCCTGATGCAACTGCACAAGTAGATACACCACACACTGAACATGAGATCACAAATGATGTGCCTACACAGGTGGTGCCTCATCGTAGTTGGAGGGTTGTGAGACAGCCCGACAGGTTCATTGGCATGGGAGAGGCTTCAGACCTAGTCCAAGGAGTGCCTGAACCTGACCCAGTTAACTATAATGAGGCTCTCCGATATAAAGATGCATAATCTTGGCGTAAAGCAATGATATCTGAGATGGGGTCAATCGACCACAATCATGTCTGGGAGCTTGTGGACCTGCCTGATGGGTTTAAGCCCATTGGATGCAAGTGGGTCTACAAACATAAGAGAGGACCTGACGGGAAGGTGGAAACCTTTAAAGCTAGGCTGGTGGCGAAGGGGTATACTCAAAAATAGGGAATTGATCCGGTAGCCATGCTTAAGTCAATCCGGATTCTCTTGGCCATAGCTGCTCATATGGATTATGAGATTTGGCAGATAGATGTCAAGACAGCTTTCCTAAACAGAAGTCTTGAGGAAACCATCTATATGCAGCAACCAGAGGGATTCATTTAAAAGGCCAAGAGCATACGGTTTGCAAGCTTAAGAGGTCTATTTATGGACTTAAGCAGGCATCCAGATCTTGGAACATACGGTTTGATAAGGTAATCCAGTCCTTTGGATTTACTTAGTGTCTAGATGAGCAATGTGTGTATCGCAGACGTGATGGAAACTCAGTGGTGTTTCTTGTGATTTACGTAGATGACATTCTATTGATTGGCAAATGTTGATGTATGTGCCCTTTTAAGGGCTATTTATGTAAATAAACTTTGAGGGTTATTTATGTAAATAAGATATTTGTCATTTGATTGATTATTTATCTGATGAGTTAATTTCATAAAATTATATTCTTGTGCATATTGAATTTTATGAAATCGATCCGCCAAAAGAAACACTCCATGGACTGTTAGATCATGAGTGATTCTTTTGAGTAGTACTCGTACGAAGATCCTTAGACCAGAAATCACTGCATAGTCTTAGGTGAATTAGAGTGTGCTTTGACATATGCCTAATGGGACCGTAACAGGTTGCCAAGTACGGCTATGATTGGGTACACTATGAGTCACACTAAGGTATGTAGGTGAAGTGATACGACTACAAGTCTCTCTTAAATGAGAGATGATATCTTGGCCGCTTGATAGTGAACTGAGAAGTGCATGGCCGTGCCCAAGAAATGATAAGGGTTATCATTTGCTTGATTAAGTTCAGTGTCGCTAAGAGATCAAGTAAAACGTTTAGCTATATAAGGATGATTGGTTCCATGCCTTATGCTAAACTGGATATCAGTGTAGAGGACATTACATAGTATACTCGGAAGGTTGTGTTGAATCACCATTCGACCCTCTGTTCTGAATTGTGTAGTCATTATGTCTTCCTAGAGACCACTAATGATTTATGGATTAATTAATGAGATTAATTTATTCATTGTCAATTTGGAATGGGCCTACAGGATCGCACATAAGTGAGTTCGATGATTCAGAATTATTTAAATTGCCTGTTTTAAGTATAAGAGTTATACTTAAATTGATAATATTTAGTTAAATAGTTTAATTAAATATTATTGAAGAGTATTATGGTATTAATTAAGAGTTAATTAATTACCTAGGAAGAATTGAGTTGGGCTGACAAATCAAGGGACCTAATTGTGAATTGAGGTTCTTGACCCATCAGCCTGACCCATGGATCAATGGGTTGATCCATGGTGTTGGTTAAACCCAACTCAGTAAATAATTAATTATTATTATTAATTAATTATTTACAGATACTTCTCAACTCTCTAATCAGAGAAGTATTTGGGAGTCTGTTGAGAGATTTTAACTAATTTAGTTTTAAAACACGTTTTGGAAAAATTTTAAAGGCTCTCTCTCTGACTTTTCCAGGAATCACTTTTTCAAAAACATTCTTCCAGAGAGAAAAACGTTTTCTCTTAGACAGGCACTTTTGGGCTAGCACCGGTTCTGAGAGACTCCAGTGCAAGAACGTAGAGGCAATTCGTGTGAATTATTTTTGGTGGTGAACGCAATCTTCCCAAGGGATCCAGGCGACGAGCGCAACTGATTACGCATCGAGGGTAAGACCCAATTCCATAGAATTTAGGCTATTCCGTAGCTTAATTTAGGAAATTATGCATGCCTAAGATCCAACAGTGGTATCAGAGCCAAGTTCTAAATTAATTTTAGTATTATATTAAAATTAATTTTGGATTGAAACAAATGGTTTGTTTTCAGAAATTAATTTTTATGATTAGCCAATTTGAAAATTATTTTCTGGGCTTCGAAATCGTTATTTACATTTCGACGGAAAAATGTTTTCTTGTGCTGAATTGGTTTTACTTCCCCGCCGGAGTCAGGGTTCCTTGCCGGAATCTGGGTTTTGGAAACCATCACCTGAATTCAGTTTTTTTGTGTCAAATTGTTTTGGGGTTTTGTTGTTTTTCTCTTGGAAATGGTTTTCGGGACGATTGGGATTTCAAAACGGATTTGATTTGACGAATTTCAAAGATGGAATTTTCTGGTTTTGGAAAACACTTCGCCAAGAAGTTTCTAGTTTATCGGAAAAACGGGCCGATTGTTTAGAAATCCGGGGTTTCTAAAAGATTTTGACCGGAAATTGGATTTTGGTATTTTTTAGTGTTCGTTTTCTGGGCTGCAAAATTGTTTGGCCGGATGGTTGATTTACTTGTCGGAATTGTTCCGCTTTTAACTTAACATTTTGATTTATTGGATTGAAATCTGGGCTGTTGTGGGTTGTTGTTTTGCTGTTTTTCCGTAGGAACTCGCCGGAATTGTGGTGTCAGTTTCGGAAGTTGTTCCGGATGACTGCGATTCCAAGAGGCGACTTGGATTGTTTTGTTTTGGTTTGTATCGCCGGAAAAAATGACCCACCGAGGAAAGGTTCCTCACATTTTTGGGTTTTCAAAACTTGTTTTCTGGTTTTAGTTTATTTCACCAAAAAAACGGTATTGACCAGAAATTGGTTTGGAAACTGGGTTTTCATCACCGGAAAAACGATTTCAAAAGTTTTTTTGATTTTGGTTTTCGTTCTGAAAAATTGAGCTGCTGGTTGTTGTTGTTGGGATGTTCTGGCTGTTTTCGTTTTTGTTTTGCAGAGCCTCGGTCGGATGGAGAATAAGCAGCGGTGAATGTCGCCGCTGCATCTCTTTTATACGGAACGGCCGAGGTCAAGCTTCCGATACGTGGGATCCTCGAATGTCGAGTTTCGTCGGTCGGGGATTTCGCGATCGGGAATTTTGCGAACGGGAGAACTCAAATTGTCAGAAGAGTCGACTAACAAATGTCACCGAAAGTCAAGGATTCCGACGAAGAGTTCACCGGGAAGACGCCCGGAGGCTGGCGGCAGGTGGCTTGAAGCCCTAGGGGCTGAAATTACCAAAATGCCCCCGCCGCAGCCTCAAACCCTAAAAAAATGCCATAAGTTTTTAAAAATTGTTTTAATTGTAAAATAGCCCAGAAGTTTTATGTCCTTAAAACCCTAAGCCCGAAAATTAAAATAAATTATTTTATTGCCCCAAGAGTTTCAAAAAATTAAAATTTTAAAAATTTTCTGAATTTTATTTAATAAGATTTTAATTGAATAATCTTATTAGATAAAGATAGGATTAATTTAGAATTTCATCCTATAAGTTTTAATTTAAAAATTTTGAAATAAATTATCTTAATTAGATTAGGATAATTAGAATTGTTTAAATTTAAATTCGAAACATTATCTTAATTAGATTAGGATAATTAGAAAAGATAAATAAATAAATAAATAATTAGATTAATTAATTAATTCGTTTAAATTTTGAATTGTTATTTATTTATTTTATTTTTATTTTGATGCTTATTTAAATTGTTTAAATTTTATTTGAAGCATCATAATTATGCAAGCATGTTCATGCATCATTTTGGATAAATGTAAAATGAACAGAATGATGGATTAAAATTGATCATGACACGATCAATTTTAATTCTGTAATAGTTACACAATCCTTAAAATTAATCGGCTTAAATTAAAATCGGCTTGTATGAGCATATGCATTTTATGTGTTTCAAAGCATGAATTGGGCTTTTAATTTAACATTTTAAAAGTTGGGGCCTGCGAGCCAATTTTGAATTTGGGCCTGCGTGCCTATAAAAATCATCATGTAATAGTTAGGCCCAAAAGGAGGTTCACAGAGGAGTCCATGGTGGAGCCCACGAATGAAGGCCCAAACATGAAGATTTTAAAAGGCCCTGTAATAGTTTAGAGCCCAGTTCATCGCTTTAATTCATTCTTTTATTTATGCAAATGAATGATAAATGAAAATGCATGTTAAGCCGATCAAACTAAAATCCCAAAAACCCAAGTTTATTTTGCTTCCATACTTGGGGGTCCGCCTGAGCGTCGAACGTCTGTGGACTTGGAGAGCCCAAGGGCCTCAGGTTTTCTTCGTGCGGCGAGTTGTCACATAATGGGTGCCCAACTTTATCACTACCATTAATGAGTGGAAAAACTGTTTGGGTATTAGATGCTCAACTTTATCACTACCACTTGTTATGGAAAAACTGTGTGGGTATCGATTGATGTGATGCCTTGAGGGATGGTTTAACTTGGGAAAATTAATCCTAGCCTGACCCAAGAAGTTTACTAGAGATTAATTTTGCAAAGATAGGATGGTATCAAACATTTGGAATGTTCATCCTATCACCGAAAAGTTGCATGGTATGCAATTGGAAAGTGTTATACTACATGGAATGTAATTTGAACGTTGCCTACCAGAAGAGCCCGATCCCTACGATACTTGCCAAAGCAAGACTGGGGTTGACTCTTTGTGGATTTTCGGACCACAATCTAGCACCAACACAAAATTGTTAGGGATTTCAATTTTGGCTATTGCGGAAAATTAATTTTAAAACTCATTCTAATATTATGCGTTTATTTATTGTAGAGATGGCATCATCTAGCACAAATGTTATCTCAAATTTCACTCTAAGAAGTATATTGGATAAAGATAAATTGGTTGGACCAAACTTCTTAGATTGGGAAAGAAACTTGAGAATTGTTCTCAAACAAGAAAGAAAGCTACATGTCTTAGAGACTGTTTTACCTGAACCACCACAGAATGCCATGGCTACTGTTCAGCGAGCATGGGATAAGCTGAAAAGTGATTCCGATGATGTGGCGTGCTTGATGCTTGCGTCTATGACGGGCGAGTTTCAAAAACAGTTCATGAATTCGGAAACGTTCCAGATTTATGAGTCACTGACGGAAATGTTTCGTGAACAAGTTTCAGGTATCTTTGTTATAGAAATAAACCTTTCTATGTCCACCTCATGGGTATTAGATACTGGTTGTGGGGCTCATATTTGTACTAATGTGCAGGGACTTAGAAATAGAAGGATGACAAAGAAAGGTGAAGTGGATATCCGAGTGGGCAACGGGGCAAGAGTTGCTGCTGTTGAAGTTGGAGATTACACTCTGTCATTACCTTCTGGTTTAAATATCAAACTTGAAAATTGTTATTATGTACCTGCTTTGAGTATAAATATTATTTCATTTTCGAGTTTGGATAATAAAGGATTTCGATTTATTATAGAGAATAATTCGTTATCTTTATATCAAAATGATATTTTATACGGAGTTGCAAATATGTGTAACGGTCTGTATGTCTTAGATTTGACCTAAGAAAAACCAGTATATAACATAGAAAAGAAAGCTAAATCAACTAAAAATGATTTAAGTCCAACATACCTTTGGCATTGTCGATTAGGCCATGCAAATGAAAAGCGAGTTCAAAGACTTCACAAGGATGGAGTGCTAGGGTCATTTGATTTTGAATCTTATGATACATGTGAACCCTGCTTGCAAGGCAAAATGACAAAGAGTCATTTCAACAAGAAAGGGGAAAGAAAAAGTGGGCTATTGGATCTAATACATACGGATGTATGTGAACCAATGAGCGCACAAGCCAGAGGTGGATTTGAATACTTCGTGACTTTTACTGATGACTATAGTACATATGGGTATGTCTACTTAATGAGGTATAAAAGTGAAACTTTTGAAAAGTTCAAAGAGTTTAAAAACGAAGTAGAGAATCAGTTGGATAGAAGGATTAAGGCTATTCGCTCTGATCGGGGAGGTGAATACCTTAGTGATGAGTTCGATGGCTATCTAAAACAGTGTGGAATTGTTTCACAGCTGACTCCACCGGGAACACCTCAATGGAATGATGTATCTGAAAGGAGGAATCGTACCCTATTAGATATGGTTCGATCAATGATGGGCCAAGCGACTCTCCCTACATCCTTTTGGGGTTATGCTCTCCTTTCTGCTGCCTATTTATTAAACCGTATTCCATCTAAGGCACTAGATAAGACTCCATATGAGATATGGATGGGTCGGAAGCCCTATATGTTCTATATACGAGTTTGGTGTTGTCAAGCTCATGTAAAACATTTACAAAGTGATAAGATTGAACCTAAAACTGACAAATGCCTAGTTGTGGGATATCCTAAGGAAACCAAAGGATATCAATTATACAACCCAACTGAAAACAAAGTGTTTGTTGCTCGAGGAGTTACTTTCTTAAAGAAAGAATTTCTGTACAAGAAAGACAGTGGGAGTAGAATAGAACTCGGAGAAGTTCCGGAACAACAAGAGAATGTAGAGCGATCTACAGAAACTCAGATGGAAGTTGACATGGAAACTCATGAAGATGAGCAGCCTAAGTCAACAACACAAGAACCTAGAAGGTCTAGTAGATCTCGTCATGAACCCGAGAGATACGAATTTCTCGTGACTGACAATCAATATTTGATCTTGGTGAACTCTAATGAGCCCGTGAACTACAAACAGGTTTAGAAAATCCAGAGTCAGATAAATGGCTACAAGCAATGGAATCTGAAATGCAATCCATGAGGGACAATAAAGTATGGACTTTGATTGATCATCCTGTACAGGCAAAGGTTGTCGATTGTAAGTGGATTTTCAAGTTAAAACCTGGCGGGATCTTCAAGGCAGGACTAGTGGCTAAAGGTTTCAGACAGACTCATGGTATAGACTATGAAGAAACCTTCTCCCCTGTCGTGATGCTCAAGTCCATTCGGACTATGCTCGCCATAGCTGCATATTATGACTATGAGATATGGCAGATGGATGTTAAGACGACATTCCTAAATGGAAACCTACTCGAGGATGTTTACATGAAACAACCCGAGGGATACATCGATCAAGAGCATCCAAATCGTGCATGCAAGCTTCAGAGGTCCATCTACGGACTAAAGCAAGCATCTCGGAGTTGAAATCTTCGTTTTGATGAGGCAGTAAAAGTTACGGCTTCATAAAGAACGAAGATGAGCCTTGTGTTTACAAGAAGGTTAGTGGGAGCAAGATAGTTTTCCTTGTCCTGTATGTGGATGACATCCTACTCATAGGAAATGACATTCCCATGTTGAAAGATATCAAACAATGGTTGGGGAGTGTATTTTCTATGAAATACTTAGGAGAAGCAGAAATGATACTGGGTATCGAAATCTATAGAGATAGATCAAAGAAGCTTCTAGGACTAAGTCAAGAAGGGTACATAGATAAAATATTTAAGAGGTTCAATATGTCTAACTCTAAGAATGGTATGGTACCATTCAGACACGGTCTTCTCTTGAAGAAGAACCAAGGTCCTTCAATAAGAGAGGAGATGGATACAATGAGTAGAGTTCCATATGCTTCGGCAATAGGATCTATCATGTATGCCATGTTGTGTACCCGCCCGGATGTCGCACATGCACTGAGCGTGACTAGCATATACCAACAAGATCCTGGAATGGATCATTGGACTGCAGTCAAAGCAATCCTAAAGTACTTACGAAGAACTAAAGGATTAATGCTAGTGTATGGAGGACAAGAACAGCTCATTGTACAAAGATGGTTTAAGCCCATTGGATGTAAGTTGGTCTACAAACGTAAGAGTGAACCTGATGGGAAGGTGGAAACTTTTAAAGCTAGGCTGGTGGCGAAGGGATATACTCAGAAAGAGGGAATCGATTATGAAGAAACCTTCTTCCCGGTAGCCATGCTTAAGTCGATCCGGATTCTCTTGGCCATAGCTGCTCATATGGATTATGAGATTTGGCAGATGGATGTGAAGACAACTTTCCTAAACGGAAGTCTTGAGGAAACCATCTTTGTTCTGCAACCAGAAGGATTCATTGAAAAAGGCCAAGAGCATAAGGTTTGCAGGCTTAAGAGGTCTATTTATGGACTTAAACAGGCATCCAGATCTTGGAACATCCGGTTTGATGAGGTAATCCAGTATTTTGAATTTACTTATTGTCCGGATGAGCAATGTGTATATCGCAGACGTGATAGAAATTCAGTGGTGTTTTTTGTGCTTTACGTAGATGACATTCTATTGATGGGCAACAACAATAAAGTGTTAACAGATGTAAAGGCATGGTTGTCCAAGCAATTTGATATGAAAGACTTAGGGGAAGCGAGACATATCATTGGGATCAAGATTATTCGAGATCGTACGAAACATTCGTTAACGCTCTCCCAAGCTTCGTACATAGACACGATTTTGGCCCGTTTTAACATGCAGAACTCCAAGAATGGTTTTCTACCTTTCAGGCATGGAGTGTTTCTATCTAAGGAGCAGTCTCCTAAGACTGTTGAGGAGATAGAGACCATGAAGACCGTTCCATATGTTTCGGCAGTAGGAAGTCTCATGAATGCCATGTTTTGTACGAGGCCTAATATCTGTTATGCCGTTGGCATGGTAAGCAGATATCATAGTAACCCCAGGAAAGCTCATTGGGAGCCAGTAAAATGCATTCTCAAGTATTTGAGCAGAACGAGGGACCAAGTTCTGGTCTATCAGGCGCTTGAGCTAGTACCTCGAGGTTACACAGATTCAGATTTCCAAGGTGACAGGGACAAGGGTAAGTCTACCTCAGGGTATGTGTTTACTCTAGGAGGTGGAGCCATAGTTTGGCGGAGTGTCAAGTAGAAATGCCTGGCGGACTCTACCATGGAGGCTGAGTACGTTGCCGCATCAGAGGCAGCGAAAGAAGCAGTATGGCTCAAGAACTTCCTAGTGGACTTTGATGTGATTCCTGGTTTGTCGAAGTCTATCACGGTTTATTGTGATAATAATGGTGCAGTAGCAAACTCGAAGGAACCACGAGCCCACAAGGCGAGTAAACATATACAGCGCAAGTACCACCTAATACGAGACATTGTAAAGAGGGTAGACAAGGTCATGGCTAAGATAACATCAGAGGATAACCTTGCAGATCCGTTCACGAAAACATTGACTTCTAAAGTCTTTGAGGCTCACGTGAAGGGCATGGGGATCAGATGCTTAGGAGAGCCTTGAAAGTTTTTCTCGATAGATAGTTGTAGGTTGTATAGGATTGTATGTAGTTGTATACTTAAAGCACAGCTTAAGTATTAGTGGAAGATTGTTGGAGTAGAAAACATAAGCTATGCTTGTGTTGTACAGTTTCCCAGATTAATATATCGATTCGTGTTTCAGTAATATCATGTTGTGCATTAATCGCCCATTTATATTATGTGAGTAGATGATGAAGTGTCTGGTGCGACACAGTAGATCTCATCATTGGTTGAAATACATAATATATAAATGAGGTTCGTAACCGAGACAACTTTGGACAAACTATCGGTCTAGGTTATTATGTGATTCAGATAATTAGTTTGTCTAGACTAATTGAATCATATAGATATGCCCGGGGCATATTGAACTTGACTCTTAGGAATGATTTGTCTTGTACTGATTTAATAGACAAATCGATCCTTGTATTCTATCTCTAAATCCCTAGACTCGAGTGGGAATGAGGATTAGACATAGTGTACCTTGATCTGCCAATGGGTGAGGTCAAATGTGGCCAATAGTCACGGTGGGTTGGGTGCGAGTGTTTAGTTACTTGGTGTGCTACTGCTTGTCGAAAGAAAACCATATACTGGTGCATCCGGGGAGATGATGCTCCCGAGATGAGCTCGAAATGTTTATTATACTAAATCCAGCCGGTGGACGTGTGTCCGGTATAGTAAAAAGGTCGAGTGGTACTAGTCTCGGAATTAAAGAAGTTAATTAATTAATTTATCAGTAAATTAATTTTAATTAACGAGCACTATATCTTTGATGTGGGGAGATTGATGAATGTAATTTAATGCAGTTGTTCCGGAAGCAATTTTGGTGTAGGATGGTAGTGCCAAAATTAATCTGTTAGTGGTACGATTAATTTTGTAATGGGTTAATTGAATAGGTAGATTTAATTAATTAATTGGTTAATTATTCCTAAGGGTTAATTCAGTAATTAACAAAGTGGAATTATTTAATTAATTAATTAAGTCGTAAGTTTCAATTAGAATTAGGAAATCCTAGAGATTAGGAACCTAGTAGGATTTGGTTTATCCTATAATATTGGTTGCCTAATTGGATTTGGAAACTAATTCATTACCTAAACCCATTAGGAAGACCAATCCTAAACCAACTCGGGGTCTCTCTTGTAACTCTATAAATAGACAAGGGATTAGCCATTCAAGACACACAATTAATCCACAGGATTTCTAGAGAGAGAAAATTCTAGGGAGAGAAAAAGTTTCTCTCTACAAGTCGAATTTTCAAGAAAGTGTGCAGCTGGTTTTTGGGTTTCTAGTGGCTGAAATTTTGGCATTGGTTTATACCAGCTGCGCGTAGCTTTCTCTCTCTGCGGGCGGTGCGTTTATAGTACGTGCCAGGTGCTGCGGTGCTGGATCTTTCTAGCAGGTGGATTGAGGTGAGTAGCTGATCAATTTACTTTTAGTTCGTTGCCCACACAACGTGAAGTCATAGTCTTGAGGCATATAAGAGAATCATCAGGTGCACGCTTCAAAGGTATTTTTCTAAGGTTCCGCTTTAATTAGAAATTTTTGTTGCGTGGTAAATCGAGCAAGTGCAAACCCAGATCCTATGTGGCAAATATTCTTTCACAAGACTCTCTCCATCGAGTGACGTGATGGGACATGAGATCAAGGAAGAAGATGGAAGCAATTAAAACCATAATAGTCGGGGAATTTATTTTTTGAATTTATTTCCCGTATTTATTGTTTTAATTTTTATGCTTTATTTTTTATGTTGTATTTTAGATGCATGAATTAAAGCATGTCTGGTTTTATGGTTGCACATAACTTAGGTTAGTTAATTGCTTGTTAAAACCGGAAAAACCCTCAATTTGGAAATCTAAATGGGAGCGGGTTGTTTTATATCCCAATGGCCACCATTGCGGGTTCATATGCGATGGGGGTGGGCTTGGCCATTGGCATTAGGGCCTTCTTCCATTCGGATGAGTCCAGCCCCGAGATCGCTAGACTATGAGCTTCTGAGGAAGATGACTAGAGCGAGTTTAACTAGGAGAAATGCGACACCCTCTCCATCTGAGGTGCACTATCCTGAGGTTTGATGTCACGTAATGGCACACACTTAGTGTACGATCTGCAATATTCCTCCCGCGAGGTTATGCTGCTTACTTGTACGGCTGAAAGCACCGACTATTAGCTGCATTGATCACAAGATCGTTGGTCAGATAGTGTAGTTAATGAACTTGGTTCTTCTCAAACGAATGTGGGTTAGCGTAAACGTCCACACTGCGTGGCTTGCGACAATCCCGGTGGATGCGATGTTGGTGGATTACTATTATTGTTTTGAGTGAAGTCAATAATTTATTGGAGTTTCATGTTTTCAAAAATTCTAAGCATATAACTGAAACATTGTTTGTTTACTTTCCAGTTTAAATCGATATGGCATTCAATCCTTTAGCTGCTATTTTGAAAGACAACAAATTAACTGGAACCAATTATGTCGACTGGAGTCAAAATTTGGACATAGTCCTGACGGCTGAGCAGAACAAGTTTGTGCTCATCGAAGCATGTCCAGAAGTGCCTGATGAGGACTCTGCCGAAGAGGATAGGGACGCCTATGCCAGGTGGAGGAAAGTGGATGAGATGGCGCGGTGCTACATTTTGGCCTCTGTGTCAAATGTGCTGCAATATCAGCTTCATCCCATGATCTCCACCTTCGACATGATGGCGCACCTAAGGGAGATGTTTGTGCATCAAGGCAGGACTGCCAGGCAGTCAGCCATGAGGAAGTTAATTAACACCAAAATGGCTGAAGGCGGATCGGTGAGGGATCATGTTTTGCACATGATCAGTAACATCAATAAAATAGAGGTGTTGGGAGGAAATATCGACCCGGAGAGTCAGTTAGATATTATCCTCCAGAGTCTACCCTCTTGTTTTGAGCAGTTTTGGGTCAACTATAATATGAACTAAAGGGTTTATTTGTTGCCCGAGCTCATGACTGATTTGGTGGTGGTTGAAGGCATCTTCCATGAGAAGAAACAAGCTTTGGTCACGGTAAAGGGTTCGAGTTCTTCTTCTGGGCCAAAAGGCAAGAAGAATAAGAAGAACGCTAAGAAACTTGCTGCAAAGCTAGAGATCGCAAAGAAAAGCAAGTGTAAAGGCAAGTTCTTTAAGTGCGGCAAGGCAGGACACTGGAAAGCAGATTATCCAAAGTTCAAAGGTACGATTGTTTCTACCCTAATTACTGAGACATGTTTAGCGGTGATTCCCATAGATACTTGGTGTGTGGATTCAGGCGCCACTGACCATGTTTGTAATTCTTTGCAGGGGTTCCAAGTAACCCGGATGCTTAGAGAAGGAGAACTGGACATCTACATGGGCGACACTACAAGAATGTCAGTTGAAGCAGTGAGAGTAGTTAGGTTAAATTTCGAGAATTGTAACCTAGAGTTAGTAAACTTTTTCTTTTTGTACCGAGTTTTAGAAAGAACCTGATTTCGATTTCTAAACTCTTGAAGAACGGTTACAAGTTTATTTTTTCTGATGAGTCTGTATTTATTAGAAGAAATGGGAAACTTGTTTGTTCTGGTTCATTGGTGGACAATTTATTTGTGGTTAATTCTAACTCCCCTGTTGCGCAAAACATAGAGATAGATAGCTTAGAATCTAACATTAATATGAGAAAGAAACCTTCTGAAATGAATCAAACCTATCTTTGGCATCTAATGCTAGGTCATATAAACCTTAGTAGGATTCAGAGCTTGGTCAATGATGGACCTTTGGGTTTATTACATATTCACAGTTATGCAACCTGTGAATCTTACTTGGAAGGTAAGATGACCAAGAGACTTTTAAGGCAAAAGGTTATAGGGCTAAAGAAGTATTAGAGTCGATTCATTCTGACTTGTGTGGACCTATGACAGTCCAGGCACGAGGGGGATATGAGTATTTTGTGACATTCACAGATGACTACTCTAGGTACGGATACATTTACCTAATGCGCCACAAGTCTGAATGTTTTGGCAAGTTCAAAGAGTTTCGGGCAGATGTGGAGAAGCATCATGGTAAGAGTATCAAGACACTGCGTTCAGATCATGGTGGGGAGTACCTGTCCCATGAATTTTGAGATTACCTCACTGAGGTAGGAATTCAGTCTCAGTTGTCTGCACCTGGCACGCCACAGCAGAATAGCGTAGCAGAAAGGAAGAATCGAACTCTTATGGAAATGGTTAGGTCCATGATGAGCTATATTGATTTGCCAAGTTTGTTCTGGGGATATGCCTTAGAAACGGCAATGTATATTCTTAATCTTGTATCATCTCAAACTGTACCTTCAACCCCAGTAGAGTTGTGGAACGGGCGGAAGCCCAGTCTAAGACATCTCAGAATTTGGGGCTGCCCAGCACATGTGCTTAAGGCAGATACGGCTAAGTTAGATGCAAGAACAGAATTAATGCTTTTTGTAGGATATACTAGGGGAACGAAAGGTGGTCTATTCTATAGTCCTAAAGATCAGAAGGTGGTGGTAAGTACCAACGCTAGATTTTTAGAAAAGGACTATGTCTTAAACCACAAGCCCGAGAGTAAGATAGTACTAGAAGAGTTTAGACGACAAACTAATAATCCTGATACACCGGCACAAGTAGATACACAACACACTGCACATGAGATCACAGATGATGCGCCTACACAGGCGGTGCCTCGTCGTAGTGGGATGGTTGTGAGATAGCCCGACAGATTCGTTGGCATGGGAGAGGCCTCAGACCTAGTCCCAGTTGTGCCTGAACCTGACCCAGTTAACTACAATGAGGCACTTTGAGATAAAGATGCAGAATCTTGGCGTAAGGCAATAATATCCGAGATGGGTCAATGGACCACAATCAAGTCTGGGAGCTTGTGGACCTGCCTGATGGGTTCAAGCCCATTGGATGCAAGTGGGTCTACAAACGTAAGAGAGGACCTGACAGAAAGGTGGAAACCTTTAAAGCTAGGATGGGGGCGAAGGGGTATGCTCAGAAAGAGGGAATCGACTATGAGGAAACCTTCTCCCCGGTAGCCATTCTTAAGTTGATCCGGATTCTCTTGACCATAGCTGCTCATATGGATTATGAGATTTAGCAGATGGATGTCAAGATAGTTTTCCTAAACGGAAGTCTTGAGGAAACCATCTTTGTACAGTAACCAGAGGGATTCATTGAAAAAGGCCAAGAGCATAAGGTTTGCAGGCTTAAGAGGTCTATTTATGGACTTAAGCAGGCATCCAGATCTTGGAATATCTGGTTTGATGAGGTAATCCAGTCTTTTAGATTTACTCAATGTCCGGATGAGCAATGTGTCTATCGCAGAAGTGATGGAAACTCAGTGGTGTTTCTTGTGCTTTACGTAGATGACATTCTATTGATTGGCAACAACAAAAAAGTGTTATCAGAAGTAAAGGCATGGCTATCCAAGCAATTTGATATGAAGGACATAGGGGAAGCGGGACATATCCTTGGGATTAAGATTATTCGAGATCATAGGAAACGTTCGTTAACGCTCTCCTAAGCTTCGTACATAGACACGATTCTGGCCCGTTTTAACATGCAGAACTCCAAGAAAAGTTTTCTACCTTTCAGGCATGGAGTGTTTCTATCTAAGGAGTAGTCTCCTAAGACTGTTGAAGAGATAGAGACCATGAAGACAGTTCCATATACTTCGACAGTAGGAAGTCTCATTATGCCATGTTGTGTACGAGGCCTGATATCTGTTATGCCATTGGCATGGTGAGCAGATATTAGAGTAACCCTGGGAAAGCTCATTGGGAGGCAGTAAAATGCGTTCTCAAGTATTTGCGCTGAACGAAGGACCAAGTTCTGGTCTATCAGGCGTCTAAGCTGGTACCCCGAGGTTACACAGATTCAGATTTCCAACGCGACAGGTACAAGAGCAAGTCTACCTCAAGATACGTGTTTACTCTAGGAGGTGGAGCCATAGTTTGGCGGAGTGTCAAGCAGAAATGCGTGGCGGACTCTACTATGGAAACTGAATACGTTGCCGCATTAGAGGTGTTGGAACAAGGCATGCATAATTTCCTAAATTATGCTACGGAATAGCCTAAACACTTAGAGGATCGGGTCTTACCCTCGACGCGTAATCGGTTGTGCAGTCGCCTGGATCCTTTGGGAAGATTGCGTTCACCACAAAAAAACAATTCACGCGAATTGCCTCTACGTTCTTGCACTGGAGTTCTCTCAGAACTGGTGCTAGCCCCAAAAATTTGCCTGTCAAGAGAAAACAATTTTCTCTGGGGAAGAGTTTTGGAAGAGCGTCTGTCTTTCTTGGAGTCAGAGTCTATTTCTTTCAAAATCTTTAAAACATCTGTCTTTGTTGAGAAGTGTCTGTTTTAATAATAATAAATAATAATTAATAAATTATTTACTGAGTTGGGTTTAACCAACACCATGGATCAACCCATTGATCCATGGATCAGGCTGATGGGTCAAGAACCTTAATTCACAATTAGGTCCCTTGATTTATCAGCTCAGCTCAATACTTCCCAGGTAATTAATTAACTTTTAATTAATACCATAAAACTCTTCAATAATATTTAATTAAACCATTTAATTAAATATTATCAATTTAATTAATTCTGAATCATCGAACTCACTTATGTGCGATCCTGTAGGCCTATTCCAAATTGACAATGAATAAATTAATATCATTAATTAATCCATAAATCATTAGTGGTCTCTAGCAAGACATAATGACTACACAATTCAGATCGGAGGGTCGAATGGTGATTCAACACAACCTTCCGAGTATACTACATAATGTCCTCTACACTGATATCCAGTTTAGCATAAGGCATGGAACCAATCATCCTTATATAGTTAAACGTTTTACTTGATCTCTTAGTGACACTGAACTTAATCAAGCAAATGATAACCCTTATCATTTCTTGGGCACGGCCATGCACTTCTCAGTTCACTATCAAGCGGCCAAGATATCATCTCTCATTTAAGAGAGACTTGTAGTCCCATCACTTCACCTACATACCTTAGCGTGACTCATAGTGTACCCAATCATACCCGTACTTGGTAACCTGTTAAAGTCCCGTTAGGCATATGTCAAAGCACACTCTAATTCACCTAAGACTATGCAGTGATTTTTGGTCTAAGGATCCTCGTACGAGTACTACTCAAAAGAATCACTCATGATCTAAAAGTCCATGGAGTGTTTCTTTTTGGCGGATCGATTTCATGAAATTCAATATGCACAAGAATATAATTTCATGAAATTAACTCATCAGATAAACAATCAATCAAACGACAAATGTCTTATTTACATAAATAACCCTCAAAGTTTATTTACATAAATAGCCCTCATTAGGGCACACACACCAACAAGAGGTAGCGAAAGAAGCAGTATGGCTCAAGAACTTCTTAGTGGACTTAGATATGATTCCTGGTTTGTAGAAGTCTATCACATTTTATTGTGATAACAATGGTGCAGTAGCAAACTCGAAGGAACCACGAGCCCACAAGGCGAGTAAACACATACAACGCAAGTACCACCTAATACGAGACATCGTAAAGAAGGAAGACATGGTCGTGGCTAAGATAGCATCAGAGGATAACCTTGCAGATCCATTCACGAAGATATTGACCTCTAAAGTCTTTGAGACTCACGTGGAGGGCATGGGGATCAGATATCTAGGAGAGTCATGATAGTTTTTCTAGATAGATAGCAGCAGATTGTATAGGATTGTATGTAGTTATATACTTAAAGCACAACTAAAGTATTAGTGGGAGATTGTTGGAGTAGAATACATAAGCTATGCTTGTATTGTACAGTTTCCCAGATTAATATATCGATTCATATTTCAGTCATATCTTGTTGTGCATTAATTGTCCATTTATATTATGTAGTAGATAATGAGGTGTCTGGTGTGGCACAGTAGATCTCATCATTGGTTCAAAGACATAATATGTAAAAGAGGTTCATAACCGAGACAGCTTTGGATAAACTGTCAGTTTAGGTTATTATGTGATTCGGATAATTGGTTTGTCTAAACTAATTGAATCATATAGATATGCCCGGCGCATATTGAACTTGACTTTTAGGAATGATTTGTCTTGTAATAGACAAATCGTTCCTTGTATTCTATCTCTAAATCCCTAGACTCGAACGGGCATGAGGATTAGACATAGTGGACTTTGATCTGCCAATGGGTGAGGTCAATTGTGGCCAATAGTCTCGGTAGGTTGGGTGCGTGTGTTTAGTTACTTTGTGTGTTGTTGCTTGTCGAAAGGAAACCATGTACTGGTGCATCCGGGGTGATGGTGCTCCCGAGATGAGCTCAAAATGTTTATTATACTAAACCCGGCCCGTGGACTTATGTCCGGTATAGTAAAAAGGTCGAGTGGTACTAGTCTCGGAATTAAAGAAGTTAATTAATTAATTTATCAGTAAATTAAGTTTAATTAACGAGCACTATATCTTTGATATGGGGAGATTAGTGAATATAATTTAATTAAGTTGTTCCGGAAGCAATTCTGGTGTAGGATGGTAGTGCCAAAATTAATTCGTTAGTGGTACGATTAATTTTGTAATGGGTTAATTGAATAGGTAGATTTAATTAATTAATTGGTTAATTATTCCTAAGGATTAATTCAGTAATTAACAATGTGGAATTATTTCATTAATTCCTAAGGGTTAATTAAGTAATTAACAATGTGAAATTATTTAATTATTTAATTAAGTCTTAAGTTTCAATTGGAATTAGGAGATCCTAGAGATTAGGAATCTAGTAGGATTTGGTTTATCCTATCAGATTGGTTGCCTAATTGGATTTGGAAACTAATTCATTACCTAAACCCATTAGGAAGACCAATCCTAAACCAACTTGGAGTCTCTCTTGTAACTCTATAAATAGACAAGGGATTAGCCATTCAAGATAACAATTCAATAGATTCATTATTCAAGAATCTAGAGAGAGAAAATTCTAGAGAGAGAAAATTTTCTCTCTCCTAAACGAATTTTATTAAGCAATTGGGGCGGCTGATTTTTGCTTACCTTCGCCAAAATTTTGCCTTGGTTTTGCTAGCCCCGTGTGTTGCTTTTTTTCTCTCTCCGGGCAGTGCGTTTGCATTACGTGCTAGGTGCGGAGGTGCTGAATTTTTTCAGCAGGTGGATTGCGGTGAGTTGCAGATCAATTGACTTCCAGATTGTTGCCCACACAACAAGAGGTCATAGTCTTTGAGGCATACAAGAGAATCACCAGGTGCACGCTTCAAAGGTAACTTTCTAAGGTTCCGTTTTAATTAGAAATTTTTGTTGTGTGGTAAATCGAGCAAGTGCAAACCCAGATCCTATGTGGCAAATTCTTTCATAAATGAATAAGTAGAATTAATTATTTAATTAATTATTCATAAGGTTTAATTAAGTAATTAACAATGTGGAATTATTTAATTAATTAGGTTTTAAGTTTCAATTAGAATTAAGAAATCCTAGAGATTAGGAAATCTAATTGGATTTGGTTTATCCTATTAGATTAGTTACCACCTAGCACCGCCGTCTGACACCGCCGTGTGCCACCACTGCTTGGGTGGGAATGCTGTGGAACGTGCTTGAGAAGAGAAGGCTGACTTTGAGGGAGAATTCTTTTGAGCTCTCTCTCTAAGCTTTCTCTCTCTAAGTTTCTTGAATTATGAAACTATGAATTGTGTGTTGTGAATTGCTAATCTCTTGTCTGTTTATAGAGTTACAAGAGAGACCCCAATTTGGTTTAGGATTGACCTTCCTATTGGGTTTGTGTTTTACTTCAATCCCATTCCTGGACTTATTCACATCCAACTGACACAAGGCTTCACTTATCCTCAATCCAGTTCCTGGTCTGATTCACAACCAATTGACACAAGGATTAATTAATTACTTAATTAATTAAATCTACCTTTATAAATTTCCCAATACATAATTAATTGTACCACTAACGGATTAATTATGGCACTACCATTCTACACCATAATTGCTTTCAGAATAACTTAATTATTATTCTTTAATCTCCACACATCAAAGATCTAGTGCTTGTTAATTTATTAATTTACTGATAAATTAATTAATTAACTTCTTATAATCTGAGGTTAGTACCACTCGACCTTTTTACTATATAGGACATAAGTCCACTAGCTGAGTTTAGTATAATAAACATAACAAGCTCATCTCGGGAGCACCATCACCCTAGACGCACCGGTACATGGTTTCCTTTTGACAAGTAATAGCACACCAAGCATCTAAACATGCGCACCCAACCTACCGAGACTATTGGCCGCAAATGACCTCACATTTTGGAAGATCAAAGCACACTATGTGTAATCCTTATGGCTGCTCTAGTCTAGGGATTTAGAGATAGAATACTAGGAATGAATAGTCTATTAAATCAGTACAAGACAATTCATCCTAAATGGTCAAGTTCAATATGCCCCAGGCATATCTATATGATTCAGTTAGTTTAGACAAACAAATTTTTGAATCACATAATAACCTAAACTGGCAGTGTGTCCAAAGCTGTCTCGGTTATGAACCTCATTTATATATTATGTTTTTGAACCAATGATGAAATCTACTGTGTCACACTAGACACCTCATCATCTAATTACATAATATAAATGGACAACATATGTAAAAACATATAAACAATTTAACTAAAATATTTAATCGATATATAAAACTGAGAAATAGTTTAATACAAGCAAAGCTTTAGTATTTAAACCCAATAATCTCTCATTATTACTTAAGCTGCGCTTCAAGTATAGAACTACATTAATCTAACAACTACAATAATATGTAGAAAAATACTCATGGCTCTTCTAAGTATCTGATCCCCGGGCCATCGACGTGAGCCTCAAAGACTTTTGTAGTCAATGTCTTCGTGAATGAATCTGTAAGGTTATTTTTGGATGCTCTTTTTCCCACGACCACGTATTTCCTCTTGACGATATCTCGTATTAGGTGGTACTAGCGCTGTATATGTTGACTCGCCTTATGAACTCGTGGTTCATTCGAGTTTGCTACTGCACCATTGCAATAAGAACAAATAACGTAGTGGAAGCATGATAGAAGATCCGAAAAAGAAACAGAGTAGGCGAGTCAGCAAAACACTCACCGGCAGAAACCGTCGACCGGTGGCAGCATCGCTGCGCACATGCTGCGCCTTAGAGTTGCGGTGCTAGTAGCACCCTTTTGGGTCAAGTGTGGGCTATTTTTCTTTTTTTTTCTAAGTTTTTCTGATATCTCACTTTCAAGACTCAATCCATCGAGTGATGTGGTGGGACACGAGATCTGAAAGAATATTTTTCACATAGGATCTGGGTTTGCACTTGCTCGATTTACCACGCAACAAAATTTCTAATTAAAATGGAACCTTAGAAAAATACCTTTGAAGCGTGCACCTGGTGATTCTCTTGTATGCCTCAAGACTATGACTTCACGTTGTGTGGGCCACGAACTAGAAGTCAATTGATCAGCTACTCACCACAATCCATCCGCTAGAAAACTCTAGCCCCACAGCACCTGGCACGTACTATAAACGCACCGCCCACGAAGAGAGAAAGCTACGCGCAGCTGGTATAAACCAAGGCCAAATTTCATCCACTGGAAACCCAAAAACCAGCCGCACACTTTCTTGAAAATTCGAATTGGAGAGAGAAACATTTTCTCTCTCTAGAATTTTCTATCTCTAGAAATCTTGTGGATTAATTGCATTTCTTGAATGGCTAATCCCTTGTCTATTTATAGAGTTGCAAGAGAGACCTCAAGTTAGTTTAGGATTGGTCTTCCTAATGGGTTTAGGTAATGAATTAGTTTCCAAATCCAATTAGGTAATCAATCTGATAGGATAAACCAAACCCTACTAGATTCCTAATCTCTAGGATTTCCTAATTCCAATTGAAACTTAAGACTTAATTAATTAATTAAATAATTCCACTTTGTTAATTACTTAATTAACCCTTAGGAATTAATTAAATAATTCCACTCTGTTAATTACTAAATTAACCCTTATGAATAATTAACCAATTAATTAATTAAATCTTCCTATTCAATTAACCCATTACAAAATTAATCGTACCACTAACGGATTACTTTTTGGCACTACCATCCTACGCCAGAATTGCTTCTGGAACAACTTAATTAAATTATATTCATTAATCTCCCCACATCAAAGATATAGTGCTCATTAATTAAAATTAATTTACTGATAAATTAATTAATTAACTTCTTTAATTCCGAGACTAGTACCACTCGACCTTTTTCTTATACCGGACATAAGTCCACCGGCCGGGTTTAGTATAATAAACATTTTGAGTTCATCTCGGGAGCACCATCACCGGTACATGGTTTCCTTTCGACAAGTAGCAGCACACCAAGTAACTAAACACGCGCACCCAACCTACCGAGACTATTGGCCACAATTGACCTCACCCATTGGTAGATCAAAGTACACTATGTCTAATCCTCATGCCCACTCGAGTCTAGGGATTAAGAGATAGAATACAAGGATCAATTTGTCTATTAAATCAGTACTAGACAAATCATTCCTAAAGGTCAAGTTCAATATGCCCCGGGCATATCTATATGATTCAATTAGTTTAGACAAACCAATTATCTGAATCACATAATAACCTAGACTGACAGTTTGTCCAAAGCTGTCTCGGTTACGAACCTCATTTATATATTATGTCTTTCAAACAATGATGAGATCTACTGTGTCACACCAGACACCTCATCATCTACTTACATAATATAAATGGACAATAAATGCACAACTAGATATGAATGAAACACAAATCGATATATTAATCTGGGAAACTGTACAATACAAACATAGCTTATGTATTCTACTCCAACAAGATCAAGGCAGCAGATGGAAGTGATTAAAACCAGAATAGTCGAGAAATTTATTTTACGCATTTATTTCCCGTGTTTATAGTTTTAATTTTTATTCTTTAATTTTTGTGCTGTATTTTAGATGCATAATTTTAAAGCATGTTGGTTTTATGTTTGCACATAACTTAGAATTAGTTAATTGCATGTTAAAACTGGAAAAACCCTCATTTTAGAAATCTAAGTGGGAGCGGGTTGGTTTAATATCCCCATAGCCTTCATTACGAATTCATATGTGATGTGGGTAGGTTTGCGCGTTGGCATTAGGGTCTTCCTCCATATTGAATGAGTCCAACCAGAAGATCGCTAGATTATGAATTTCTATATAAGATGGCTAGAGTAAGTTTAACTAGGAGAAATGCGATATCCTCTCTATCTGAGGCGCACTATCTTGAGGTAACAAGCTTAGAAGTCACGTAATGGCACACACTTAGTGTATGATTTGTAGTATTCCTCCCATTGAGGTTAGGTTGTTTATTTGTACGGCTGAAAGGACTGACTATTAGCTGCATTGATCAATAGATCATTTGGTCAAATAGTGTAGTTAATGAACTTGGTTATTCTCAAATGAATGTGGGTTAGCGTAAACGTCCACACTATCGTGGCTTACGAGAATCTCAGTGAATGAGGTGTCGGTGGTTTAAATTATTGTTTGAGGGATATCAATAATTGCATGAATTCAAAAATTATGTGCTTAATACTAAAACGTTGCCTGTTTAGTTAATTTACAGTCTTCGATATGGCATTCAATCCTTTAGCTACAATATTGAAAGACAAAAAAGTTACCGGTCTGAATTATGTCGACTGGAGTTGAAATTTGGACATCGTCCTGATAGCTAAGAAGAATAAGTTTATGCTCACTGAAGTCTGTTTAGATGTGCTAACAATGATTATCCTCAAGAGAATAGGGATGCCAATGTGAGGTGGAGAAAAGCAGATGAGATGGCGGGGTGTTACATTTTGGCCTCCGTGTCAAATGTTCTGCAACATCAGCTTCATCCCATGGTCTCTACCTTTAACACGATGGCTCATCCAGGACAGATGTTTGCTCATCAAGACAGGACAACTCGACAAGCTGCCATGAGGAAGATCATTAATACCAAAATGGCTGAGGGCTCATCGGTGAGAGATCATGTGCTTCACATAATCAGTAACATCAATGAGATAGAGGTGTTGGGAGGTGAGATTGATCTAGAGAGTCAGATCAATATCATTCTCTAGAGCTTACCCTCTAGTTTTGAGCAGTTTTGGGTCAACTATAACACGAACCAAAGAGTATATACTCTACCTGAGCTCCTAATAGCATTTGTTTCAGCCGAAAGCATCTTCCATGAGAAGAAGCAAGCTTTGGTGACAGTAAAGGCTTCAAGCTCCTCTACTGCACCTAAAGGCAAGAACAAGAAGATGAAGAATGCCAAGAAACATACTGCCAAAAACAGACATCGCAAAGAAGAATAAGCCTAAAGGCAAATGCTTCAAGTGCGGGAAAATGGGACATTGGAAATTGGATTGTCCAAATCTTAAAGGTACTATAGTTTCTGACTTAATTACTGAGGCATGTTTAGCGGAGATTCCCATAGATACTTGGTGTATAGATTAAGACGCCACTGACCATGTTTGTAATTCTTTGCAGGGGGTCTAGGTAACCTGGAAGCTTAGAGAATGCGAGCTAGATATCTACTTAGATGACACTACAAGAGTGTCAGTAGAAGCAGTGGGAGTAGTTAGCCTTATTTTCGAAAATTCTAAGCTAGATTTAGTTAATTATCTTTATGTAGCGAGTTTTAGAAAGAACCTTTTTTCAGATTCTAAACTCTTAAAGAATGGTTATAAGTTTATATTTTCTAATAATTCTATTGTTATTAGAAAAGATGGGAAACTTATTTGTTCCAATTTATTAGCTAAAAATTTGCTTATAATTAAATCAAACTCCCCTGTTGTGCAAAACATATAGATAAATGGCGCATCAACTAACACTAATAAGGGGAAAGAACCTTCTGAAATGAATCGAACCTATCTTTGGCATCTCAGGCTGGGTCATATAAACCTTAGTAAGATTCAGAGGTTAGTCAATGATGGAGCTTTAAGTTCATTAGAAATTGACAGTTATTCAACCTGTGAATCCTGCTTGGAAGGTAAAATGACCAAGAGACCTTTTAAGGCAAAAGGTTATAGATCCAAAGAAGTATTAGAGTTGATTCATTCTTACTTATGTGGACCAATTTCGGTCTAAGCACGGGTGGGTTTGAGTATTTCGTGACGTTCACGGATAGTTACACAAGGTACGGATATATTTACCTAATATGCCACAAGTCCGAATGCTTTAGTAAATTGAAAGAGTATCGGGCATATATGGAGAAACATCACGGTAAGAGTATCAAGACACTGTAATTAGATCATGGTGGTGAGTACCTGTCCCACAAATTTTGAGAATACCTCAGCGAGGTCGGAACTCAGTCTCAGTTATCTGCACCAGGCACACCACAATAGAACGGTGTAGTAGAAAGAAAGAACCAAACTCTCATGGAAATGGCTAGATTAATGATGAGCTATAGTGATTTGCCGAGTTTGTTATGGGGATATACCTTAGAAATAGCAATATACATCCTTAATCTCGTACCATCTAAAATCATGCCTTCAACCCCGACAGAGCTGTGGAACAGGCGCAAGCCCAGTCTATGACATCTTAGAATTTGGGGTTGCCCAGCACATGTATTTAAGGCAGATGCGGCTAAGTTATATGCAATAATGAAAGTAATGTTGTTTGTAGGATATCCTTAGGGAACGAAAAGTGGTCTGTTTTATAGTCATAAAGATCAGAAGGTGATAGTTAGCACTAACGCCATATTTTTAGAGGAATACAATATTCTAGATCACAAGCCCAAGAGAAAGATAGTACTAGAAGAGCTTAGGAAACAATCTGATAATCCTAATACACCAGCATATATAGATACACCACACACTGCACAAGATATCACAGATGAACGCCTACACAGGTGGTGCCTCATCGTAGGGGGAGGGTTGTGAGACAGCCCGACAGGTTTATTAGCCTGGGAGATGCCTCAGACCTAGTACCATGTGTGCCTGAACCTGGCCTAGTAAACTACAATGAGGCTCTTTGAGATAAAGATGCAGAATCTTGGAGAAAAACAATGATATCCGAGATGGGATCGATGAACCACAATCAAATCTAGGAGCTTGTGGACCTGCCTGATGGGCTCAAACTCATTGGATATAAGGGGGTCTACAAACATAAGAGAGGACCTGACGGAAAGGTTGAAACCATTAAAGCTAAGCTTGTAGCGAAGGGGTATACTCAGAAAGAATGAATCGATTATGAGAAAACCTTCTCCCCGGTGTCGATGCTTAAGTCGATCCAGATTCTCTTGGCCATAGCTGCTTATTTAGATTATGAGATATAACAGATGGATGTCAAGACAGCTTTACTTAATGGAAGTCTTGAGAAAACCATCTTCATGCAGCAACAGAAGGATTCGTTAAAAAAGGCCAAAAGCATAAGGTTTGCAGGCTTAAGAGGTCCATTTATGGACTTAAGCAGGCATCCAGATCTTGGAACATCCGGTTCGATGAGGTAATCCAGTTCTATAGATTTACTCAGTGCCTGGATGAGTAATGTATGTACCGCAGATGTGATGGACATGCGGTGGTGTTTCTTGTGCTTTACGTGGATGATATTTTACTAATTGGCAACAATAAGAAAGTGTTATCAGATGTAAAGGCATGGTCATCCAAATAGTTTGATATGAAAGACTTAGGAGAAGTGAAACATATCCTTGGGATCAAGATAATTCGAGATTGTAGAAAATGTTCGTTAACGCTCTTCCAAGCTTCATACATAGACACGATTCTGGCTCGTTTTAACATGCAGAACTCCAATAAAGGTTTTATACCTTTCAGACACAGAGTGCATCTATCTA
This sequence comes from Knoxia roxburghii, assembly GCA_030378225.1. NCBI lineage: Eukaryota > Viridiplantae > Streptophyta > Magnoliopsida > Gentianales > Rubiaceae > Knoxia > Knoxia roxburghii. Next base: position 31,672,850 of record CM059415.1, on the reverse strand, counting down.
AAAAATAGTCTCCCAAGACTGTTGAAGAGATAGAAGCCATGAAGACAGTTCATTATGCTTCGGCAGTAGGAAGTCTCATGTATGAGGTGTTGTGTACGAGGCCTGATATCTGTTATACTGTTGACATTGTAAGCAAATATCAGAGTAACCCCGGGAAAGCACATTAGGAGAAAGTAAAATGTATTCTAAAGTATTTGTGCAGAATGAGAGACGAAGTGTTGGTCTATCAGGCGCTTGAGCTGGTACCCCGAGGTTACACATATTCAGATTTCCAAGGCGACGGGGACAAGAGCAAGGGTACCTCAGAGTGTGTGTTTACTTTGGGAGGTGGAGCCATAGTTTGGTGGAGTGTCAAACATAAATGCATGGCGGACTCTACCATGGAAGCTGAATACATTGCCGCATCAGAGGCAGCGAAAGAAGTAGTGTGGCTGAAGAACTTCCTAGTGGACTTAGATAACAATGGTTTGCAGAAGTGAAGCACAGTTTACTGAGATAACAATGGTGCAGTAGAAAACTGAAAGGAACCACGAGCCCACAAGGCGAGTAAACATATACATCGCAAGTAGCACCTAATACGAGATATCGTCAAGAGGGAAGACGTGGTCGTGGTAAAGATAGTATAGGAGGATAACCTTGCATATCCTGTCATGAAGACATTGACTTCAAAAGTCTTTGAGGCTCACGTGGAGGGCATGGGGATCATATAATAATGAGAGGCATGATAGTTTTTCTAGATGTATTATAGTTGTAAAAGATTGAATGTAGTTATATACTTAAAGCACAACTTATGTATTAGTGGGAGATTGTTATGTTTGAATACGTAAGCTATGCTTGTATTGTACTTTGTTCTAGTTAATAAATCGAGTTAATGTTTTAGTTTATATGTTGTGCAAATATGGTCCATTTATATTATGTAATTAGATGATGAGGTGTCTGGTGTGACACAGTAGATCTTATCATTGGTTAAAAGACGTAATATATAAATGAGGTTCGTAACCGAGACAGTTTTTGACAAGCTGTTGGTTTAGGTTATTGTGTGATTCAAAAAATTGGTTTGTCTAAACTAATTGAATCATATAGATATGCCCGGGGCGTATTGAACTTAACCATTTAGAATGATTTGTCTTGTACTGATTTAATAGAAAATTCATTCTTAGTATTCTATCTCTTAATCCCTAGATTTGAGTGGGTATGAGGATTAGACATAGTATACTTTGATCTGCCAATGGGTGACGTCATTTGTGGCCAATAGTCTCGATACGTTGGGTGCGCATGTTTTGTTACTTGGCCAATAGTTTAATGGTGCTCCTGAGATGAGCTTGTTATGTTTATTATACTAAACCCGACCTGTGAACTTATGTCCGGTATAGTAAAAAGGTCGAGTGGTCCTAATCTCATAATTAAAGAAGTTAATTAATTAATTTATCAGTAAATTAATAAATTAACGAGCACTAAATCTTTGATGTGGAGAGATTAACAATAAATTAATTAAGTTATTCTGGAAGCAATTCTGGTGTAGGATGGTAGTGCCAAAATTAATTCGTTAGTGGTACGATTAATTTTGTAGTGGGTTAATTGAATAACTAGAATTAATTAATTAATTATTCATAAGGGTTAATTAAGTAATTAACAAAGTGAAATTATTTAATTAATTAAGTCGTAAGTTTCAATTATAATTAGGAAATCTTAGAGATTACGAAATCTAATTGGATTTGGATTGTCCTATTCGATTAGTTACCTCATTGGATTTGGAAACTGATTAATTAGGAAGGCCAATCCTAAACCAACTTGGAGTCTCTCTTTAGCTCTATATATAGACAAGGGATTAGCAAATCTATAACACACAATTCATAAGTTTTCAAGACAAGAAAATTAGAGAGATAAAATCCTAGAGATAATTAAAAATTCGGCTATCAAAATCAGGTTTTTCTTCTCCTAGCTACGCATTGGGTTTCGTGTCTTTAGGCGGCGGCACGTGGTGACGACTCGCTGGCTGCGACGGTGCTGGAATTTTTCTGGTTTGTGGATTATGGTGATTTGCTAATCAATTGCTCGTTAGATCATTGCCCACACAACATACGATCAAAGACTTGAGTCATACAAGAGAATCACCTGAGTTTACACTTCAAGAGGTATTTCTAAACTTCCGCTTTAATTAGAAATTATTTGTTGCGTGTTAAATAAAATAAGTGCAAACCAAGATCCTGCACAATGTTATTTCAAGCAATGATTGGACTAGCGATTGTTCTAGAGTCTAGGCCTGGTCAAGAGTTCCGATTTTGGAATGCATAGCACGAAAGTGAATATTTGACCGGACCCGGATAGATAATCTTTCAATCCTATAAATAGCATTGCCTCTAAACTGGCATCTAACTTTCCTGCATCTGTTTTAAGCACATGTGCTGGGCAACCCCAAATCTTGATATGTCTAAGACTAGGCTTTCAACTAGTCCACAATTCCACAGGGGTCGAAGGCACAGTCTTAGATGGTATAAGGTTCAGAATGTAAACTATTGTCTCTAAGGCATGTCCCCAAAACGAATTGGGCAACTCACTATAACTCATCATCAATCTCACAATATCCATAAGAGTCATGTTCATTTTTTCTTTTACACCATTCGTTGGGGTGTGTCAGGTGCAGACAACTGGGACTAAATACCCTCATCTGTTCACTAAAGAGGTATTCGCCACCACGATCAGATCGTAGTGTCTTAATACTTTTACCATGATGCTTCTCTATATCTGCCCTAAACTTTTTGAAAATACCAAAGCATTCGGAATTGTGGCACATTAGTTAAATGTACTCATATCTAGAGTAATCATCTGTGAAGGTTACAAAGTACTCAAAACCACCTCTAGACTAAATTGACATAGGGCCACATAAGTTAGAGTGAACCAACTCTAAAACTTCTTTGGCCCTATACCACTTTGCCTTGAAAGGCCTATTGGTCATTTTACCCTCAAACCAAGACTTACAGGTTGGATAACTGTCAATCTCTAATGAACCCAAAGTCCAATCATTGACCAACCTTTGAACCTACTAAGGTTGATATGAGCCAGTCTAAGGTGCCAAAGATAATTTTGGTTAATTTGGGAAGGCTCTTTTCTCTTACTATGATTTGATGATGTGTCATTAATCTCAGTGTTTTGCACTACAGGAGAGTTAGTCTTAACTAAGAAAAGATTGTTAACCAACGAATTGGAACATATAAGTTTCTTATTCTTTATAACGTCAAGAGAGTCATTAGAGAAATCAAACTTATAACCATCATTCAAAAGCTTAGAAACTGAAAGCAAGTTCTTTCTAAATCTAGGAACATAAAGACAATCTCTCAAAATTAAAACAACATTATTCGAGAAAATAAGCTTGACAACTCCCATTTTAACAACTAATACTGTAACATCCCGCCCTAATGGTTACGAAACGGGATGCCTTTCTCAACTCGCGCTGAGATTTATTAATTAAAAATAGCAATAAAATTCTACAAATCCTTCATAAATCATACATTATAAAATGAGTAACTGAAATTTGCCCTAATAACCTAGAGCTCTCAAATGCCTTATTCCTTGACACGTGTCACGATCTCCAGAAATCACACATCTTTATATAAAATATAGCTGAAATGGTAATATATAAAGGGATGAGCCTCAGCCCAGTGAGAGAATTTAATAGTATTTAACATGCAAGCAAAACAAGGGTAAATTATAGCCGAAAATTATTTCAAAAATACGTATCAGAAGATTTTAAAAACAGAGGCACAACGGAAGACATTTAAAATTGGTTAGAGGTTCAAAACAGTTCCCATAGAACGTATGAATAGTTAAAATATAACAGCAATAGAAAATAACAAATAGTGCCCGAAGGCCAGTACCCGAAGGCAAATAACAGTACCCCGAAGGCCAGTACCCGAAGGCTAATAACAGTACTCGAAGGCTAGTACCCGAAGGCTAATAATAGTGCCCGAAGGCTAGTAATAATGCCCGAAGGCCAGTACCCGAAGGCTAATAACAGTACCCGAAGGCTAATAACAGTACCCGAAGGCTAATAATAGTGCCCTAAGGCCAGTACCCGAAGGCTAGTAACAGTACTCGAAGGCTAATAATAGTGCTCGAAGGCTAAAAATAATCAGTCATATAACTAGTCGGACATATAGCGAAAAATCATATAACGAATAGTAATCATTTCAGTCAAAACAGTAGTCAAAATTTCAGTACAAGTATCAAAATGCCAACTGATTTCGGGGTAAAAATCAAAAGTCAAATTATCTCATTACGATAGTAAGTAAAACAATACGAAAGTCAAAATCGATATTTGTCGTCACGAAAACAAGTGATACAAATTTTAACAAAATAGTCAAAATCTAATGGGTTTTCGTTATGAAAGTCAAAATCAATATCGATCGTTTAAAAAAAGATAATAATATAAAAAAAATATTAGTGAGACAAGTTTTAATGTAACAGTCAAATTCAAATGAGTTTTCGATATGGAAGTCAAAAGTCAAAACGATAGTCAAAATTAACACGCAGAGTAATCAAATAGCCAGATCAAATCGAAGCATGCAAGATAATAATATAATAATATAAAAATATGGGTTGGTTAGACCCGACAATTTTACGAAAATTTCCTACTAAAATTCCTCACCTTGATTTTGTTTAAAACCGTCTTGCACGTGAGATGACTCTTTAATTTTCGCCATCTTCTTTTTCAATCCACCTACTTCTTCATCCTTATATCTCTTTTCTTTCTCTACTCTCTCTTAGTTGGGCCAAGGAAAAGTTAACCCTTAATCCCCATAATATAAGAAAAAAAAGTTGGGTGATGGATTGGCTCCTAGGTTTGCAGCAAATCTTTACTGGTCACATTCAAAATATAAAGATCGAACAAAGGTTTAGAAAGAAAAAAGAAATCAAACCGTAGGACAAGAGTGATGGCATGGGCAATGTTGGGCAGATCTGGCATTGTAGAATAAAGGGCAACAAATAGTTGATGGCATGGTTTTTGTAAAGAAGGGAGTGAAGTAAAGAGGTTTGAACCAAATTTATGGTGAAAACCCTAATTAATTATGACACTAATTATGACATATACAAATTTACCTAAAGTTGATTGATCCTTACCATATTTACAAAGATGCTAATGAAGACCCGATTGATACGTTACATTTGATTTGCTTGATCGTTGGGGATAATGTTTCATTTGATTTTATTTCACTACGTTTATTCTAAAAATTAGATTAATGTAAATTGGAAAAAAAATTTATGTTCGAATTTTCGGATCCTTACAAATACTCTGGTAGTATCCCCCAACTAGACCTGCATCTCACCATCTCTAAGCATCCGAGTTACTTGGAACCCCTTCAAAAGAATTACAAACGTGATCAGTGGTTCCTGAATCCACACACCAAGTATATGTGGGAATCAACGCTAAACAAGTATCAGTAACAAAGCTGAAATTGCTCATACCTTTCAACTTTGGGCAATTTGGCTTCCAATGTCCTGTCTTGCCACACTTGAAGCACTTGTCTTAGGCTTGTTCTTCTTGGCAATAGATGGATTGGGTCCATGATTGGCAGTCGTCTAGGTCTTCTTCTTATTCTTTCTGGCTTCAGGCCCAGAAGAAGATCCTGAAGGCCTGATAGTTGCCAAAGCTTGCTTCTTCTCATTGAAGAGGCCTTCAGCAGACACCAATTCAGTAAAAAACTTGGGAAGAGTATAAACACGATGCCTCATGTTGTAGTTCAACCGAAACTACTCAAAACTCTGAGGTAATCTCTGGAGTATGATATCGTCCTGAGACTCACAATCAATCTCTCCTCCCAATACCTCGATTTCATTGATGTTGCTAATGATGTCAAGCACATGATCCCTCATAGAAATGCCTTCCACCATCTTGGCATTGATGAGTTTCCTCATAGCCGTCTGCCTGGCTGCCCTGCCCTGATGCCCAAACTGTTGCGTTTGAATACTAAAGTTTTGCTTGTATTAAACTATTTCCTTATTTATATATATCGATTAAATGTTTTAGTTAGATTGTTTTTGTGTTTTACATATATTGTACATTTATATTATATAATTAGATGATGAGGTGTCTGGTATGACACGGTAGATCTCATTATTGGTTAAAAGTCATAATAAATAAATGAGGTTCGTAACTGAGACAGTTTTGGACACACTGTCAGTTTAAGTTATTATGTGATTCAGAAATTGGTTTATCTAAACTAATTGAATCATATAGATATGCCCGGGGCATGTTGAACTTGATCAATTAGGATGAATTGTCTTGTACTGATTTAATAGACTATTCGATCCTAGTGTTCTATATCTAAATCCCTAGACTTGAGCAAGCATGAGAATGACATAGTGTACTTTAATCTGCCAAAGAGTGAGGTCACTTGAGGCCAATAGTCTCGGTGAGTTGGGAGCGCGTATTTGATTGCTTGTTGTGTTCTTACTTGTCGAAAGAAAACCATGTACTGATGCGTCTAGGGTGATGGTGCTCCCGATATGAGTTTGAAATGTTTATTATACTAAACTCGACCAGTGGACTTATGTCCGGTATAGTAAAAAGGTCGAGTGGTACTAGTATCGGATTATAAGAAGTTGATTAACTAATTTATCAGTAAATTAATAAGTTGATGAGCACTATATCATTGATGTGGGGAGATTAAAGAACAATTAATTTTGTTTTTCGGGAAGCAATTCTTGTGTATGATGGTAGTGTCAAAATTAATCCATTAGTGGTACGATTAATTATGTATTGGTTAATTGGCAAAGGTATATTTAATTAATTAAGATATTAATTAATCCTTGTGTCAATTGGTTGTGAATCAGTCCAGAAACAAGATTAAGGATAAGTGAATCCTTGTGTCAATTGGATGTGAATCAGTCCAGGAATGGGATCGAAGTAAAACACAAACCAAATAGAAAGGTCAATCCTAAACCAATTTGGGATTTCTCTTGTAGCTCTATAAATAGACAAGAGATTAGCAATTCACAATACACAATTATTAGTTTCATTATTCACTTTAACTTAGAGATTGAAATTGTAACTGAAAGATTTTGGTAGGATCTGGGTTTGCACTTGCTCGATTTACCACGCAACAAAAATTTCTATTAATGCGGAATCTTAGAAAAGTACCTTTGAAGCGTGCACCTGGTGATTCTCTTGTATGCCTCAAGACTATGACTTCACGTTGTGTGGGCAACGAACTAGAAGTCAATTGATCAGCTATCACCACAATCCACCTGCTAGAAAACTCTAGCCCCGCAGCACCTGGCACGTACTATAAACGCACCGCCCGCAGAGAGAGAAAGCTACGCGCAGCTGGCATAATCCAAGGCCAAAATTTCAGCCACTAGAAACCCAAAAACCAGCTGCACACTTTCTTGAAAATTCGACTTGGAGAGAGAAACGTTTTCTCTCTCTAGAATTTTCTCTCTCTAGAAATCATGTGGATTACTTGTGTTAATTGTTGTATTCTGAATGACTGATCCCTTGTCTATTTATAGAGTTACAAGAGAGACTCCAAGTTGGTTTAGGATTGGTCTTCCTACTGGGTTTCTGTTTTCCTTCAATCCTGTTTCTGGACTGATACAGATTCTATTTCCTTCAATCCTGTTCCTGGACTGATACACTCCCAACTGTCACAGGGATTCACTTATCCCAATCCAGTTCCTGGGATGAATCACTCCCAACTGACACAGGGATTCACTTATCCCAAACCAGTTCCTGGGATGATTCACAACCAACTGACACAAGGATTAATTAATTTCTCAATTAATTAAATCTACCTTTGTCAACAACCCAGTACATAATTAATCGTACCACTAACGGATTAATTATGGCACTACCAACCTACACCAGAATTGCTTCCGGAACAACTTAATTAAATTATATTCATAATCTCCCCACATCAAAGATATAGTGCTCGTTAATTTATTAATTTACTGATAAATTAATTCATCAACTTCTTAATATTCCGAGACTAGTACCACTCGACCTTTTTACTATACCGGACATAAGTCCACTGGCCAGGTTTAGTATAATAAACATTTCGAGCTCATCTCGGGAGCACCATCACCCCAGACGCACCGGTACATGGTTTCCTTTCGACCAGCAGTAGCACATCAAGTAACTAAACACGCGCACCCAACCCACCGAGACTATTGGCCACATTTGACCTCACCCATTGGCAGATCAAAGTACACTATGTCTAATCCTCATGCCCACTCGAGTCTAGGGATTTAGAGATAGAATACAAGGATCGATTTGTCTATTAAATCAGCACAAGACAAATCATTCCTAAGAGTCAAGTTCAATATGCCCCGGGCATATCTATATGATTCAATTAGTTTAGACAAACTAATTATCTGAATCACATAATAACCTAGACTGACAGTTTGTCCAAAGCTGTCTCGGTTACGAACCTCATTTATATATTATGTCTTTCAACCAATGATGAGATCTACTGTGTCGCACCAGACACCTCATCATCTACTTACATAATATAAATGGACATAAAAATGCACAACAAAATATAATTGAAACACAAATCGATATATTAAACTGGGAAACTGTACAATACAAGCATAGCTTATGTATTCTACTCCAACAATCTCCCACTAATACTTAAGCTGTGCTTTAAGTATACAACTACATACAATCCTACCCAATCTGCTGCTATCTATCTAGAAAAACTATCATGGCTCTCCTAGATATCTGATCCCCATGCCCTCCACGTGAGCCTCGAAGACTTTAGAGGTCAATGTTTTCGTGAACGGATCTGCAAGGTTATCCTCTGATGCTATCTTAGCCACGACCACGTCTTCCCTCTTCACGATGTCTCGTATTAGGTGGTGCTTGCGCTGTATATGTTTACTCGCCTTGTGGGCTCGTGGTTCCTTCGAGTTTGCTACTGCACCATTGTTATCACAATAAACCGTGATAGACTTCGGCAAACCAGGAATCACATCTAAGTCCACTAGGAAGTTCTTGAGCCATATTGCTTCTTTCGCTGCCTCTGATGCGGCAACATACTCAGCCTCCATGGTAGAGTCCGCCACGCATTTCTGCTTGACACTCCACCAAACTATGGCTCCACCTCCTAGAGTAAACACATACCCTGAGGTAGACTTGCTCTTGTCCCTGTCGCCTTGGAAATCTGAATCTGTATAACCTCGGGGTACTAGCTCAGACGCCTGATAGACCAGAACTAGGTCCCTCGTTCTGCGCAAATACTTGAGAATGCATTTTACTGCCTCCCAATGAGCTTTCTCGGGGTTACTCTGATATCTGCTCACCATGCCAACGGCATAACAGATATCAGGCCTCGTACACAACATGGCGTACATGAGACTTCCTACTGCCGAAGCATATGGAACTGTCTTCATGGTCTCTATCTCCTCAACAGTCTCAGGAGACTGTTCCTTAGATAGAAACACTCCATGCGTGAAAGGTAGAAAACCTTTCTTGGAGTTCTGCATGTTAAAACGGGCCAGAATCGTGTCTATGTATGAAGCTTGGGAGAGCGTTAGTGAACGTTTCCTACGATCTCGAATAATCTTGATCCCAAGGATATGTCCCGCTTCTCCTAAGTCCTTCATATCAAATTGCTTGGACAGCCATGCCTTTACGTCTGATAACACTTTTTTGTTGTTGCCAATCAATAGAATGTCATCTACGTAAAGCACAAGAAACACCACTGAGTTTCCATCACGTCTGCGATATACACATTGCTCATCCAGACACTGAGTAAATCCAAAGGACTGGATTACTTCATCAAACCGGATGTTCCAAGATCTGGATGCCTACTTAAGTCCATAAATAGACCTCTTAAGCCTGCAAACCTTATGCTCTTGGCCTTTTTCAATGAATCCCTCTGGTTGCTGCATAAATATGGTTTCTTCAAGACTTCCGTTTAGGAAAGCTGTCTTGACATCCATCTGCCAAATCTCATAATCCATATGAGCAGCTATGGTCAAAAGAATCCGGATCGACTTAAGCATGGCTACCGGGGAGAAGGTTTCCTCATAGTCGATTCCCTCTTTCTGAGTATACCCCTTCGCCACCAGCCTAGCTTTAAAGGTTTACACCTTCCCGTCAGGTCCTCTCTTACGTTTGTAGGCCCACTTGCATCCAATGGGCTTAAACCCATCAGGCAGGTCCACAAGCTCCCAGACTTGATTGTGGTCCATTGACCCCATCTCGGATATCATTGCCTTACGCCAAGATTCTGCATCTTTATCTCAAAGCGCCTCATTATAGTTAACTAGGTCAGGTTCAGGCACACCTGGGACCAGGTCTGAAGCCTCTCCCATGCCAATGAACCTGTCTGGCTGTCTCACAACCCTCCTACTACGATGAGGCACCGCCTGTGTAGGTGCATCATCTGTGATCTCATGTGCAGTGTGTGGTGTATCTACTTGCGCTGGTGCATCAGGATTAGTAGTTTGTCGTCTAAGCTCTTCTTATACTATCTTACTCTTGGGCTTGTGGTCTAAGACATAGTCCTATTCTAAAAATCTAGCGTTGGTACTTACCACCACCTTCTGATCTTTAGGACTATAGAATAGACCACCTTTCGTTCCCCTAGGATATCCTATAAACAGCATTAATTCTGTTCTTGCATCTAACTTAGCCGTATCTGCCTTAAGCACATGTGCTGGGCAGCCCCAAATTCTGAGATGTCTTAGACTGGGCTTCCGTCCGTTCCACAACTCTACTGGGGTTGAAGGCACGGTTTTAGATGGTACAAGATTAAGAATATACATTACCGTTTCTAAGGCATATCCCCAGAACGAACTTGGCAAATCACTATAGCTCATCATGGACCTAACCATTTCCATAAGAGTTCGGTTCCTCCTTTCTGCTACACCATTCTGCTGTGGCGTGCCAGGTGCAGATAACTGAGACTGAATTCCTACCTCAGTGAGGTAATCTCGAAATTCATGGGACATGTACTCCCCACCACGATCTGAACGCAGTGTCTTGATACTCTTACCATGATGCTTCTCCACATCTGCCCGAAACTCTTTGAACTTGTCAAAACATTCAGACTTGTGGCGCATTAGGTAAATGTATCCGTACCTAGAGTAGTCATCCGTGAATGTCACGAAATACTCATATCCCCCTCGTGCCTGGACCGTCATAGGTCCACACAAGTCAGAATGAATCAACTCTAATACTTCTCTAGCTCTATAGCCTTTTGCTTTAAAAGGTCTCTTGGTCATCTTACCTTCCAAGCAAGATTCGCAGGTTGCATAACTGTCAATATCTAATGAACCCAAAGGTCCATCATTGACCAACCTCTGAATCCTACTAAGGTTTATATGACCTAGCCTTAGATGCCAAAGATAGGTTTGATTCATTTCAGAAGGTCTCTTCCTCTTATTAATGTTAGATATTGAGCTATCTATTTCTATGTTTTGCACAACAGGGGAGTTAGAATTAACCACAAATAAATTGTCCACCAATGAACCAGAACAAACAAGTTTGCCATTTCTTCTAATAAAAACAGACTCATCAGAAAAAATAAACTTGTAACCGTTCTTCAAGAGTTTAGAAACCGAAATCAGGTTCTTTCTAAAACTCGGTACATAAAGACAGTTTACTAACTCTAGGTTACAATTCTCGAAATTTAACCTAACTACTCCCATTGCTTCTACTGACACTCTTGTAGTGTCGCCCAAGTAGATATCCAATTCGCCTTCTCTAAGCTTCTGGGTTACTTGGAACCCTTGCAAAGAATTACAAACATGGTCAGTAGCACCTGAATCCACACACCAAGTATCTGTGGGAATCGCCGCTAAACATGTCTCAGTAATTAAGGTATAATTTATCGTACTTATAAGCTTTGGACAATCCGCTTTCCAATGTCCCGTCTTATTGCACTTGAAGCACTTGTCTTTCGACTTCTTCTTTGCAATATGTGGCTTAGGCACAATTTGTGCCTTTTTAGCTACTCCCACGAGCTTCCTCTTCTTCTTTCCAGCCTCAGGCTCAGAAGAAGATTCTAAAGCTTCGACTGCGACTAAAGCTCGCTTCTTCCCTTGAAGAAGACTTTTAGCCGCCATCAACTCTGCCAAGAGCTCGGATGAACTCCACAACATCTTACTTATGTTGTAGTTCAACCGAATCCGCTCATAGCTTTGAGGCAAGCTCTGGAGGACAATATCGGCTTTGGTTTCACCAACGATTTCGCCTCCTCCTACCTCAACCTTGTTGATGTTACTAATCATGTCAATGACACGATCTCTCACAGGAGCGCTCTCAGCCCTAAGGACAATGTCCAAGTTACGACTTCCATCGACATTATTAGTTCCAGTTAAATTGTTGTTTTTCAAAATAGCAGCTAAAGGATTGAATGCCATATCGATTTAAACTGGAAAGTTAAACAAACAGTGTTTCAGTCATATAAGCTAGAATTTTCGTAAAATATGAAAATTCAATTAATTATTGATTCCCTCAAAACAATAATATTAATCCACCAACATCTCATCCACCGGGATTCTCGCAAGCCACGCAGTGTGGACGTTTACGCTAACCCACATTCGTTTGAGAAGAACCAAGTTCATTAGCTACACTATCTGACCAACGATCTTTTGATCAATGTAGCTAATAGTCGGTGCTTTCAGACGTACAAGTAAGCAGCGTAACCTCGCGGGAGGAATACTACAGATCGTACACTAAGTGTATGCCATTACGTGACTTCTGAGTTTGTTACCTCAGGATAGTGCGCCTCAGATGGAGAGGGTGTCGCATTTCTCCTAGTTAAACTCGCTCTAGTCATCTTACTCAGAAGCTCATAGTCTAGCGATCTCGGGGCTGGACTCATCCGAATAGAGGAAGGCCCTAATGCCAACGCGCAAGCCCACCCACATCGCATATGAACCCGTAATGGTGGCCATGGGGATATAACACAACCCGCTCCCACTTAGATTTCCAAAATGAGGGTTTTTCCGGTTTTAACATGTAATTAACTAACCTAAGTTATATGCAACCATAAAACCAGACATGCTTTAATTCATGCATCTAAAATACAGCATAAAAATAAAGCATAAAAAATAAAAACAATAAATACGGGAAATAATTCGAAAAAAATAAATTCCCCGACTATTATGGTTTTAATTGATTCCATCTTCTGCCTTGATCTCGTGTCCCATCACGTCACTCGATTGAGAGAGTCTTGAATTTCAAAAAACGAAAACTGGAGGAAAAATAGGCCAAAAACAGCCCGAACAGCCCGAACGGGCCGCCCGGGCCGCAGCACGGCCCTCACGGGCCGTGCGCGCGGCCAAGGGCTCGCGCGCGGGCGCACGGCCCGCACGGGCCCCGCGCGCGGCCCTGCGCGCCTGTGCGCCCGCGCACCCGCACGGCCGCACGGGCCTTGCGCGCGCGGGCCTGCGCGACTGCTGCGCCCTTGGTGCGGCTGCAGCTGCTGCTGGCCACCCGGCCGGCGCAACTTGCTGCCGGCGGTCATCGCCGGCGTCGCCTCCTGCCGCCAACTCCTCCTTCGCTTTTTCCCACGCTATTTGGTCTTCTTGCAATTCGTTCTGGGTTTTCCTGGGTTTCTTCAAATTCATGATAACCCAAAACCCACGAATCCAAGTCGCCCACCATAGCGCCTTCGATTACAAAAAATAATTTTCCTACTACAAGGCATTCTAGGAAAATTAAATAATCGAAATTACATAGAAAAAATCCTACTACAGATTTGATCTAATCCTACACGGCTTCCATCACGTGGTTATACTATTACAAACATTCATAATAAAATTAAATCAGGACATGTCCCGGAGTTTAATTAAAACCCATACAAACGTAACCATAATAGTCGGGATTCTAAACCACCTGCAAATAAAACCATGTAATAAATTGAACAAGCACAGAACCCCCTAACCAGGCTCTGATACCAATTTAAATATTTTGGTAGGATCTGGGTTTGCACTTGCTCGATTTACCACGCAACAAAAATTTCTATTAATGCGGAATCTTAGAAAAGTACCTTTGAAGCGTGCACCTGGTGATTCCCTTGTATGCCTCAAGACTATGACTTCACGTTGTGTGGGCAACGAACTAGAAGTCAATTGATCAGCTATCACCGCAATCCACCTGCTAGTAAACTCTAGCCCCGCAGCACCTGACACGTACTATAAACGCACCGCCCGCAGAGAGAGAAAGCTACGCGCAGCTGGTATAATCCAAGGCCAAAATTTCAGCCACTAGAAACCCAGCTGCACACTTTCTTGAAAATTCGACTTGGAGAGAGAAACGTTTTCTCTCTCTAGAATTTTCTCTCTCTAGAAATCATGCGGATTACTTGTGTTAATTGTTGTATTCTGAATGACTGATCCCTTGTTTATTTATAGAGTTACAAGAGAGACTCCAAGTTGGTTTAGGATTGGTCTTCCTACTGGGTTTCTGTTTTCCTTCAATCCTGTTTCTGGACTGATACAGATTCTGTTTCGTTCAATCCTGTTCCTGGACTGATACACTCCCAACTGTCACAGGGATTCACTTATCCCAATCCAGTTCCTGGGATGAATCACTCCCAACTGACACAGGGATTCACTTATCCCAAACCAGTTCCTGGGATGATTCACAACCAACTGAGACAAGGATTAATTAATTTCTCAATTAATTAAATCTATCTTTGTCAACAACCCAGTACATAATTAATCGTACCACTAACGGATTAATTATGGCACTACCAACCTACACCAGAATTGCTTCCGGAACAACTTAATTAAATTATATTCATAATCTCCCCACATAAAAGATATAGTGCTCGTTAATTTATTAATTTACTGATAAATTAATTCATCAACTTCTTAATATTTCGAGACTAGTACCACTCGACCTTTTTACTATACCGGACATAAGTCCACTGGCCAGGTTTAGTATAATAAACATTTCGAGCTCATCTCGGGAGCACCATCACCCCGGACGCACCGGTACCTGGTTTCCTTTCGACCAGCAGTAGCACACCAAGTAACTAAACACGCGCACCCAACCCACCGAGACTATTGGCCACATTTGACCTCACCCATTGGCAGATCAAAGTACACTATGTCTAATCCTCATGCCCACTCGAGTCTAGGGATTTAGAGATAGAATACAAGGATCGATTTGTCTATTAAATCAGTACAAGACAAGTCATTCCTAAGAGTCAAGTTCAATATGCCCCGGGCATATCTATATGATTCAATTAGTTTAGACAAACTAATTATCTGAATCACATAATAACCTAGACCGACAGTTTGTCCAAAGCTGTCTCGGTTACGATCCTCATTTATATATTATGTCTTTCAACCAATGATGAGATCTACTGTGTCGCACCAGACACCTCATCATCTACTTACATAATATAAATGGACATAAAAATGCACAACAAAATATAATTGAAACACAAATCAATATATTAAACTGGGAAACTGTACAATACAAGCATAGCTTATGTATTCTACTCCAACAGTAACGCCCCAGACAAACCCCCTATCAAATACGGGAGGTTGACCGGACGTCTGCTTGATTCACGTCAGGTCGCATTCAATAAAGTATACTTTTATAAATAAATTAGAAGTTTAAAACATATGGGATATATTTAAATATTTTAGAAATATAGTTTAACATGCTTTAAGGGAAAGATACAATAGGTTTATAGTTTGCTAATGCAACTAACAGGTTAAAATCCTCAAAACTCTAACCATTAGTTTGTGTCGCTGCGACACTCTGATCTACCGCGTGCACCTGCTTTCAAACCTAGAGGAAAATAATATTTTGAAAAATAACGGTGAGCTAACGCGGATGAGATTCTCTTTTATTTTTAAAACAATGAGTCTCAGTCCAGAAATATCAATCACAAATATATCTCATTCCAAACATTTCGTTTTACATTCAACAAACATTTATTCAGTCAATACAACACGTCATTACATTCAATCAATCAAACAATGTACATTTAACTCATCAGTAGAGTTTGTCAATCAATCAATCAAGTTCATGTAGCGTGGCTAGAATTCACCCAGGGCTACCTAATCTCAAAGAGGTGAAACTAACCACTCACTGTACCAGCTTGTGCGGCGCCCCGCACTATCGTCAATCGTCGCCCTTAACAGTCAGTGTAGCTAGCTATAACAGTACCTCCCGAGCCCGTCGCTGGCCTAGAGAGGTTAGCCTAATCGTAGAGGGTTGGGGATCCCCATAATGGCTAACAATTTCAGTTTCAATCAAGGTATACCCGTGTAACCATTTACATTACCGTAACAGCAATATCAAGCAATAGTCGTTCAATCTAATCAGTAACATGTATAAATCATTCATGCCAAGGTATGAGATAAGGGAATATGCATCAATATAACTATATATATTATACATATTGAAGGCAAATATAACAAGCCCGAGCTAAATCGAAAACCTCACTTTCGTGCAATGCATTCCATAATCGGAAGCTTTCGACAAAGCTCAGGCTCAAATTCATTTTCTCATGAACGGATCTAGGCTTATACTTATTTAATTTATTAATCGGGAAAAAAAATATACAATCTTTAATTAAAGCAAAAAGTTCAAAAGATTACACCTTTGAAGCGTGTCCCAAGCAATAAGAAAACCAAAGCTGAAAATCCTATTATTTACCGCCTGGGACCAATCACGAGAGAATCCCGATAACAACTCCGTCTCTACCTAAAAATCGTGTAGGCGACTATCCAAAAGGTATCTAAGACACTAAGGAAGAGATCCATATGTGGCCCACTTCCAAAAACTTGTCAGATCTTCAGCAGATCGTTGCCCGAAGATTACTACTTATTTACCGCCTGGCTACGAAATCCGCTCGAAATTCGAAGAATAACTCCAATTCTACTCCAAACTAGTGTGGGCTAGTGTCTACGGAGTAGCCCAAGACAAAATGAAGAAATCCCAAGAAATCCACTTCAAGAATCACACAAATCTGAAAAAACAGATTTAGCCCGGGAACTTAACCCAATCTGAAAATCCACACCAAAAGTGTCTGGAATGTGTTCTTGCTCGTAGATCTAGACTCTAGTGATCTAAGAAGATCAAGCTAGATGATCAACACAACAATAATTAACAAACCCACTTCAAAAGGAGCAAAGCCACAACACCAAAAATAAACCAAATGCCGGCCAATCTATTTCCGGCGAACAAAACCCGTCGGCCTAGAAAACCAATCAAAAGCAATAGTTTTTTACTCCAAAAATGGTGATCTATGATTCTCTAGGTTATGGGTTTTTAGGATTCTCGAAGAAGAAAGCTCCAAAGTCGACTTTGAAAGTAAAGCTACTAAGAAAGTTGAGAGTTTCTCTTTCTAGACTTAACTTTCTCTCACTAGGCAAATACCTCTAAGGTTTCTAATGTCTTGTAAATTGCCTAACAAGGGATATTTATAGTGAGCTTCTAAGGAGACCTAATGGGCTTTTGAGTTTGGCCTTTTAGTTTGACTTTTGTTGACCCCTTAGTCTTTCCAAGACTAGTCAACTCAATCGATCCTTTTGAATTAAATCTTTAACCCACTTCGTTAATTTAATTTAATCGAACCCTTTGGATTAATTAATTCATATAGAATTAATTTTCTTAATCCACTTTGTCAATCAAATATTAATTAAACCTTTAGGATTAATTAATCCACTTTATCGATTAGTCAAACGCATAATTAGTCGTACCACTAACGGACCAATTATGGAACTACCGCTCAAAAATGACTTTACATCGCGCCACTATATTTTCTTCTATCTCCCCACATTAAAGATCTAGTGCTAGTCGGTTTATCAATTTACTGACAAACTAATTCACCGACTTCTTGGTTTCCAAGATTAGTACCACTCGACCTTTTATTATACTAGACATAATGTCCACCTGCTGGGTTTACTATAACAAACCTTTCGAGCTCACTTCGAGAGAACCATCAACCCGGCGAACCGGTACATGGATTCCTCCGACTAGCAACGGCACGTAAGAAGCTAAACACCGCATACCCAATCTTCTGAGGTATAGGCCTCAATTGACCACACTCTTTGGAAAATCAAAGTATACGATATCCAACTCTCATGCCCGTCCCAATCTTGGGATTGAAAGACGGAATACTAGGACCGAATTAACTAGGCCGATTAGTATAAGTCAATTCTATCCAAACTGGTCGTGCTCAATATGCTCCGGGTATATCCGTGTGATTTAATTAGTCTAGATAAACTAATTTTCAAATCACACGGTAACCTATACCGATAGTATGTTCAGACTATCTCAGTTACGAGCATACTTTTTATATATCAATACTTTAACCAATAATGGTATCTACTGTGTCTTTCCACACCCCGTTATCTAGTTCTATGATATAATGGAACAATTTAATACTGAAACAAAATGATGTGTCATTTGTGAATATTAATTTTCTATACAAGCCATAGCTTTTCTGTATTCAAAACTAACACATATAAGTAGAACACATATAGGTGATAGCAAATCATTTACATAACCAGAAAATAGCTAGAACACTCACCGATCCTCAAGGCTTTGGAAGCTCACCATGGTTCAGATGAGTTCCTACAACAAGGGAAAGTCAAGATTAGGTTCTCTTCGTTCTTACATGTCTATTCAACTAGCCTAGACATTTTACTTCTTCAAGTCTAAAGTAGGGGCAGGTTTCAATTTTCAGAAAACTGCTGCAGAACGCAGCTCTGTTCTTTGTTGTTTTTTAGAAAATCTAGAAAGCCAAAGTTGCTTCTATAAATTTATGAGTAAACCTTATGCAAAGAGGTTTAAATGGAGCCCTCCTTTTTCTTAAATCAGACAAAGAATGAAGAAGATATAAATTATTGAAGTACAACTATTACTTCAGATTTTTCTGCGAAAAGAATAGCACTTTTAGCTCTGTTTCAGAGCTAATTTATGGGAGATTTACAAATGCAAATGAATATCCATAAAATTATGTATAATTCTTGTAAGTAGAGGTTTAAAACACGCCAAAGTAACAGAAGAGAAACGAGGGATATATAGAATTTCAAATTTGGATGACAGTTGTAGAATTTCTGTATACATGAAGTACGTCTATCCACGTCTGGCCACGTCTTTTCCATGTCTGGCCATGTCTGGCCACATCTAGACCCGTCTGGCCAAGTCTGGACTCTTCTAGCAGCATCAAAACACTATTTCATGACTCATTTAGGCATAATCATAGGATAGTAATGCCCTCGAGGGCTTAGTTCATGCATACTATCATTCAAACATTTTAAACGTAAAAGAAAACTGTTTTTCCAAGAATCTTAAACCTATCACAAAATACCAATCTCACTCCAAGCATATTAAGAAATTACACCATTAAACCAGTTTAAGTCTTCACATGCCATCCACACATGTTCAATCCAGCACCACAGTTAACAAAACAAGGCTAAACCCATAAACCTTCACATACTGCTCAGGACACCACAAAATCATTCTAGAATCCAAAATTCAATCATGCAATGGCATGCAACAACGTATGGAGTTTTGCTAGAGTTAGAGAAGATTGTTGTTACCTTACCTCAATTATGTTGAATTTAGTTTAGGTGTTTAATCTAATTAAACAGCGGAATTCCTAAACTATGAGGATCGGGTCTTACCCTTGAAGCGTAATCAGTTGCGCACGTCGCCTGGCTCCTCTGAGAAGATGGCGTTTTTGTCTTCAAAATCCTTCCTAGAAGGATTCTCTACTCTTACGCATGAAAGTCTTCGCAGGTTGGTGCTAGCCGATCTTGCCTACCCGAGAATTTGGGAAAATCAGTGTATTTTGTCTGATTAGAATTTTAATTCAAAATCATCATCCTCCTACAATTATATCCCTAGGATATTTGTAGAGAATTAATTTCCAAAATCCGTATTGTAATTATCTAATTATAACTTAACTGATTTTAGTTATATTCCAAATCAGTATTATTACCAAATATTATTTAACTGATTCCAAATCAGTATTTAAATAATATTTACTAATTCCAAATCAGCCTTAAATAATACCTTAATGATTTGGGTTATACACCAAGCCCATGGATCAGGCTGATGGGTCAAGAACTTCAATTGCAATTAAGTCCATTTGATATATCAGCCCATCCCAATTGTTCTCAGGTAATTAATTAACTATTAATTAATACCACTGAACTTTTCAATAATATTTAATTAAACCATTTAATTAAATCTTATTTTTTTTAAGTATAATAATTATACTTATTGTAGTTAAGAATACTTATTCTGCATCATCGAACTTTCTTATGTGCGATCCTGTAGGCCCATTCCAAATTGGCAATGGATAACTCAATCTCATTGATTAATCCATAAGTCATTAGTGGTCTCTAGCAAGATATAATGACTACCCAATTCGGAATGGAGGGTCGAATGGTGATTCAACACAACCTTTTCGAGCAAACTACTTACGATCCTCTACATCGATATCCCGTTTAGCATAAGGCATGGAACCATCATCCTTATATAGCTAAACGTTTACTTGATCTCTTAGTGACACTGAATCCATCAAGCAAATGATATCCTTATCATTCCTTGGGCATGGCCATGCACTTTTAGTTCACTATCAAGTGGCCAAGATATCATCTCTCACTTAAGAGAGATTTGTAGCCCCATCACTTCACCTACATATCTTAGCGTGAATCATAGTGTACCCAATCATACCCATACTTGGCAACCTGTTACGGCCCCGTTAGGCGTATGTCAAAGCACACCACAATTCACCTAAGACGATGTAGTGATTTCTGGTCTAAGGATCCTAGTACCAGTACTACTCAAAAGAATCACTCATGATCTAATTAGTCCATGGAGTTTTTTTTCTTGCGGATCTGGGTTTGCACTTGCTCGTTTTACCACGCAACAAAAATTTCTAATTAAAGCGGAACCTTAGAAAAATACCTTTAAAGCGTGCACCTGGTGATTCTCTTGTATGCCTCAAGACTATGACTTCACGTTGTGTGGCCAACGAACTAGAAGTCAATTGATCAGCTACTCACCTCAATCCATCTGCTAGAAAAATCCAGCACCGCAGCACCTGGCACGTACAATAAACGCACCGCCCGCAGAGAGAGAAAACTGCGCGCAGCTGGTATAAACCAAGGCCAAAATTTCAGCCACTAGAAAGCCGCACACTTTCTTGAAAATTCGACTTGGAGAGAGAAACATTTTCTCTCTAGAATTTTCTCTCTCTAGAAATCCTGTGGATTAATTGTGCATCTTGAATGGCTAATCCCTTGTCTATTTATAGAGTTACAAGAGAAACCCCAAGTTGGTTTAGGATTGGTCTTCCTAATGGGTTTAGGTAAAGAATTAGTTTCCAAATCCAATTAGGCAACCAATCTGATAGGATAAACCAAATCCTACTAGGTTCCTAATCTCTAGGATTTCCTAATTCCAATTGAAACATAAGACTTAATTAATTAAATAAATAATTCCACTTTGTTAATTACTGAATTAACCCTTAGGAATAATTAACCAATTAATTAATTAAATCTACCTATTCAATTAACCCATTACAAAATTAATCGTACCACTAACGGATTAATTTTGGCACTACCATCCTACACCAGAATTGCTTCCGGAACAACTTAATTAAATTATATTCATTAATCTCCCCGCATCAAAGATATAGTGCTCGTTAATTAAAATTAATTTACTGATAAATTAATTAATTAACTTCTTTAATTCTGAGACTAGTACCACTCGACCTTTTTACAATACCGGACATAAGTCCACCGGCCGAGTTTAGTATAATAAACATTTCGAGCTCATCTCGGGAGCACCATCACCCCGGATGCACCGGTACATGGTTTCCTTTCGACAAGCAGTAGCACACCAAGTAACTAAATACACGCACCCAACCTACCGAGACTATTGGCCACAATTGACCTCACCCATTGGCAGATCAAAGTACACTATGTCTAATCCTCATGCCCGCTCGAGTCTAGGGATTTAGAGATAGAATACAAGGAACGATTTTTCTATTTAATCAGTATAAGACAAATCATTCCTAAAAGTCAAGTTCAATATGCCTCGGACATATCTATATGATTCAATTAGTTTAGACAAACCAATTATCTGAATCACATAATAGTTTAAACTGACAGTTTGTCCAAAGCTGTCTCGGTTATGAATCTCATTTATATATTATGTCTTTCAACCAATGATGAGATCTACTGTGTCGCACCAGACATCTCATCATCTACTTACATAATATAAATGGACGATTAATGCACAACAAGATATGACTGAAACATGAATCGATATATGAATATGGGAAACTGTACAATACAAGCATAGCTTATGTATTCTACTCCAACAAATTAACCCATTACAAAATTAAATGTAGCACTAACGGATTAATTTTGGCACTACCATCCTACACCAGAATTGCTTCCGGAATCACTTAATTAATTTATTCATAATCTCCACACATCTTCTTTAATTCTGAGACTAGTACCATTCGACCATTTTACTATACCGGACATAAGTCCACCAGCTGGGTTTAGTATAATAAACAGAACGAGCTCATCTCGGGAATGCCATCACCCCGGACGCACCGGTACATGGTTTCATTTCGACAAGCAGCAGCACACCAAGTAACTAAACATGCGCACCCAACCCCCCGAGACTATTGGCCACAGTTGACCCCACCCTTTGGTAGATTAAAGTAAACTATAACTAATCCTCATTCCCGCTCGAGTCTAGGGATTAAGAGATAGAATACAAAGAACGATTTGTCTATTAAATCAGTACAAGATAAATCATTCTAAATGGTCAAGTCCAATACGCCCCGGGCATATCTATATGATTCAATCAGTTTAGACAAACCAATTATCCGAATCATATAATAACCTAAACCGACAGTTTGTCAAAAACTGTCTCGGTTACGAACCTCATTGATATATCATGTCTGTTAATAAATGATGAGATCTATTGTGTCACACAAGACTCCTCATCGTCTTACTACATAAAATGGGCAAATAATGCACAACAAAATATAACCAAAAAATTAATCGATATATTAACTGGGAAAATGTACAATACAAGCATAGCTTATGTATTCAACTCTAACACCTATTTTGATTATTGGCGCTAGGTTCACTATCCTTGATATTATGCATTACTTTTTATCCATGTATGCATTAACTAAACCCCATTTGCATGTCTCTGGTTTGTTAGTGGCCCTTTGGACACCAAAAATACTAGAAACCCCATCATCTTTGGTATTTGGTTAATTATGTATTAATGAAACTATTTTGTTGTTGTGGGTTAATAAGCTCTTGTGAAAATAGAGGGGATCGCTTAGGATGCCGTTACGGGATCATTAATCCTTGTTACTGTCCATAATTATCAACATAGTATAGTCAACCATAATTAATCAAGTACTTCTCCTTTTTTATCTTTCATTTTTCACTTTCTTAGGTTAGTTTACAAACAAAAAACACCAAAAATATTCTCATCATTGTTATCTAATTGCTATTCTTTATTCTTTTGTTTATCTAATAAGCACTTAAGCTTAAACATTCTCATAAATTCCATCTAGCTCCCTATGGGATAGACCCTCAAGTACTACACGGTTAGAGGATGATGGTCCTTTAGTTTGGATTTGAGGTTCATAAATTTATTTGATGAGTTGTGAACTTTTATGCGAATCTCAAAACACACAAAAAAATCTCATGTCAAATCACATCACGTCAGTGAGTTACCAGGTTATTCTTTGGGACATGATGGCATCCTAAGGTATAACAACAGGCTCTATATACCCCAAGATTCAACATTACAAAGGAATATTTTGGAGGAACTGCATCTCTCTAAATACACCGTTCATCCCGATATTACCAAAGTGTATATAGATTTGAGGCAACACTATTGTTGGACAACATGAGGAGAGACATTGCCCAATTCGTTTCTAGTTCTATGGTTTGTCAACAAGTAAAAGCAGAACACCAAAGACCATCTGGATTGCTGCTGAAGGAATTATCTGTCTGGGCCCAATCGAAAATTTCACTTTCGTGCTACATATTCTAGAATCGGAAACTCTCTTTTAGGCCTATACACATATGTAATATTCAAACCCTTATGAAATATCACACGAACATATTATGTTGGTTTACCTCATTTGATTTGTTACGCAATAAAATAAATCTAAATTAAAGCGGAAGGATAAATATTTGACCTTTGAAGTGTGATCCTCAAGATTTCTCTTGTATGACTCTGAGACCCGTCTGGAAGTTGTGTGGGTAACTCTCTATCAAATGATTGAAACAACACCAACAGAAACACCCGCACAAAAATTCCTGAAAAGCTGCTCGCCGGAAAAATTGCGCCGCTCACCGGAATAGTCATGCTACTCGCGGGAACAGTCACGCCAGAGATCTCACCTCGGGAAACTTGCATGAGGTTCTCACCCTTTCTCTCTCTAGTTTTCTGTTGTGCTTTGTCAATAATGACTTGTGTGTTGTATTTCTAACCCTAATGTCTATTTATAGAGTTACAATAGAGACCTTAAGTGGGTTTGAGTTAGGCCTTCTTGTTGGGCTTGGGTTTTAGTAGTTTCCAAATCTCAATTTGATTTCCCAATTAGTAATTGATCCAAGAATTAATTAATTAAATAATTAATTCCACTTTGTCAAATTACTAATTCACCCAAGGATTAATTAATTAAATAATTAATTCACTTTAACAACTAACCCAACACATAATTAATCGTACCACTAACGGATTAATTATGGAATTACCGCTCAAACGGAAATTGCTTTTGGAATTATTCTTTATTCTCCCCACATCAAAGATATAGTGCTCGTCAATTTATTAATTTATTGATAAATTAATTAATCGACTTCTTCTCATCCGAGATTAGTACACCTCGGCTTTATTACTATACCAAACATAAGTCCACCAGTCGAGTTTAGTATAATAAATATTACGAGGTCATCTCGAGGGCACCATCACCCTAGATGCACCGGTACATGGTTTCCATTAGACAAATAACAACACACTAAGCAATCAAACACGCGTACCCAGCCTATTGAGAATATAGGCCCAAGTGACCCCACTCATTAGCAGATTAAAGTACACGATTCTTAATCCTCATGCCCATTCTAGTCTAGGGATTAAGAGATAGAATACAAGGTAATTTACTAATTAAGAATAATGCTAGTTAATTCAATCCTAAACGATCATGCTCAATATACCCCAGGCATATCTATATGACTCAATTAGTTTAGAAAAACTAATATTTGAATCACGTAATGACTTAAACTGACATTATGTCTAAATTTTCTCAGTCACGAGTCGCATTTATATATCCTGACTTTGACCAATGATGAGATCTACTGTGTCACACTAGACACCTCATCATCTAGTCATACGATATAAATAGACAACATATGTAAAAACATAAAAATAATTTAACTAAAACATTCAATCGATATATAAACGGGTAAATAGTTTTAATACAAGCAAAGCTTTAGTATTCAAAACCAACAATCTCCCACTAATATTTAAGTTGCGCTTAAAGTATAAAACTAGATTAATCTATTGCTATACAAATAACTAGAAAACAGTCAACGCTCTGCTAAGTATCTAATTCCCTTGCCCTCCACGTGAGCCTCAAAGACCTTTGCTGTCAATGTCGTCGTGAGTGGATCTACCAGGTTATCTACCGATGCTATCTTTGTCACTACTACATATTTCCTCTTAATGATATCTTGTATCAGGTGGTACTTACAATGTATGTGCTTACTCGCTTTGTAGGCTCGTGGTTCCTTCGAGTTTGCTATTGACCGTTATTGTCACAGTACACTGTGATCGACTTTTACAAACCAGGAATTACTTCTATGTCCACTAAAAAGTTTTTCAGCCATGTCACTTTTTTTTCCCACCTCTGAGGCTATAACCTACTAGCTTCCATGGTAGAGTCCACCATGCATTTCTGCTTGACACTCCGCTAAACTATGGTTCTACCTCCCAAAGTAAACACAAACCCTGAGGTAGACTTACTTTGTCTTTATTGCATTGGAAATCAAAATCTGTGTAACCCTTTGAAACTAGCTCTTGCACCTGATGGACAAAAACTTGGTCTCTCATTCTGTGCAAATACTTGAGGATGCACTTTACAGCCTCCTAATGAGCTTTTCTGGGATTACTCTGATAACCATGCCAACGACATAACAAATATCAGGTTTCGTACACAACATTGCATACATGAGACTTCATACTATCAAAGTATAAGGAACTGCTCTTTAGATAGATGCACTCCATGTCTGAAAGGTAGAAAACCTTTCTTGGAGTTCTGCATGTTGAAACGAGCCAGAATCGTATCTATGTATGAAGCCTGAGAGAGTGTCAGTGAACATTTCCTACGATCTCGAATAATCTTGATCCCAATGATATGTCCAGCTTCTCCCAAGTCATTCATATCAAATTGCTTGGACAGCCATGCCTTTATATCTGATAACACTTTCTTATTGTTGCCAATAAGTACGATGTCATCTACGTAAAGTACAATAAACACCACCACATTTCCATCACGTCTGAGGTACACACATTTCTCATTCGGACACTGAGTAAATCCGTAGGACTAGATTATTTCATCAAACCAGATGTTCTAAGATCTAGATTCTTGTTAAGTCCGTAGATGGAGCTCTGAAGCTTGCAAACCTTATGCTCTTGGCCTTCAGCAATAAATCCCTCTGGTTGCTACATGAAGATGGTTTCCTCAAGCCTTCCATTAAGGAAAGCTGTCTTGATATCCATATGCTATATATCATAATCTAAATGAGCAGCTATGACCAAGAGAATTTGGATCGACTTAAGCATAGCTACTGGGGAAAAGGTTTTCTCATAATCAATATCTTTTTCTGAGTATACCCCTTCACCACAAGCCTAGCTTTAAAGGTATCTACCTTTTCATCGGGTCCTCTCTTTCTTTTGTAGACCCATTTGCATCTAATGGGTTTTAAATCATCAGGAAAGTCTATAGGCTCCAGACTTGATTAGAGTCCATCGACCCCAACTCGGATATCATTTCTTTTTACCAAGATTTTGTATCTTTATTTCGGAGTGCCTCATTGAAATTGACCGGGTCTGGTTCATGCACACCAGGGAATAAATCTAAAGATTCTCCCAAGCCCATGTACTTCTCAGGTTATGTCACAACCCTCCAACTACGACGAGGTACCACCTGTGTAGGTGAATAATCTGTGACTTCTTGTGCCGTATTTTATTGTGTAATCTACTTGTACTGGTACAACAGGATTAATGGATTGTCCTCTAATGTCCTCTAGTATGATCTTACTACTGGACTTGTGATCTAGAATATAGTCTTCTCCAAAAAATCTGGCGTTAGTGATAACTATCATCTTTTGATCTTTAGGACTATAAAATAAACCACCTTTAGTTTCTCTATGATATCCTACAAATAGTATTACTTCTGTTTTTTAATCTAACTTACCCGCATCTACCTTAAGTACATGTGTTGGGCATCCCCAAATTCTGAGATGTCTCAGACTGGGCTTACGCCCCATCCACAACTCTGGAGGAGTTGAAGACACGGATTTAGATGGTACAAGATTAAGAATGTAAGCCGTTGTTTCTAAGGAAGATCACCAAAACAAATCAGGCAATTCACTGTAACTCATCATCGACCTAACCATTTCCATAAGAGTTTTGTTTTTCCGTTCTACTACACCATTCTGCTGGGATGTGCCAGGTGCAGATAACTAAGACTGAATTCCTACCTCTGAAAGATATTCTCTGAATTTGCCTCCACTATCTGATCATATTGTTTTGATACTCTTACTATGATATTTCTCCATATCTGCCTGATACTCTTTAAACTTTACAAAACATTCAGACTTGTGGCGCATTAGGTAAATGTTTTCGTACCTCGAGTAGTCATCTGTGAACGTCACAAAATACTCAAAGCCTCCTCTCGCTTGAATAGACATAGGTCCACACAAGTCAGAGTGAACCAGTTCTAACACTTCTTTGGCTCTATTCCCCTTTGCCTTGAAAGGCCTTTTGGTAATTTTACCTTCCAAGTAGGATTCGCAAGTCGAATAGTTTTCAACTTATAATGAACCTAAATGTCCATCAGTGACTAACCTTTGAATCCTACTAAGGTTAATGTGACCTAGTCTAAGGTGCCAAAGATATGTTTGGTTCATCTCAGAAGGTTCTTTCCTCTTATTATGATTCAATGATGCATTATTTGATTTAGTGTTTTGCACAACAAAGGAGTTTAGTTTTAGTAAAAACAAATTATCTACTAATGGACTGGAACAAACAAGTTTCTCATTCTTTCTAACAATAATAGATTTATTAGAAAAAATAAACTTATAACCATCCAACATGAGTTTAGAACCTGAAATTAAGTTCTTTCTAAAACTCGGAACATAAATACAATTCTTGAAAACTAAAACTGAACTTTCAAAATTAAGCCTAGCTACTCTCACTGCTTTAACTGAAACTCTTGTAGTGTCACCCAAGTAGAGCTCTAATTCGCCACTTCTTTCGAGTTACCTGAAACCCCTGCAAAAATTACAAACATGATCAGTAGTTCATGAATCCACACACCAGGTATATGTGGGAATCACCACTAAACATTTTTCAGTAATAAAGGCAGAAATAGTCGTACCTTTGATTATTGGACAGTCCGACTTCCACTACCCCATCTTGCCACATTTGAAGAACTTGCCTTTTGGCTTCTTCTTCTTTGCGATATTAGGCTTAGGCGCATGACTAGCTGTCGTATGGGCTTTCTTCTTCTTCTTCTTCTTCTTTTCAGGTTTGGGCTTAAAAGAGGACCCTTGAGCCTTGACTGTGACTAAAGATTGCTTCTTTTCTTGAAAGAGGCCTTCAGCCGACACTAAAGTAGCTAGGAGCTCGGGTAGAGTATAAACTCACTAATTCATATTATAATTTAGCCAAAACTACTCAAAGCTCTGAGGCAAACTCTAGAAGATCATATCAACCTGCATTTCCATATCAATCTCACCTCCCAATACCTCAATCTCATTGATTCTGCTAATCATGTCAATAACGTGATCTCTCACTAGGGTGTCTTCATCCATTTTGGTGTTCATTATCTTCCTCATGGATACTTGTCTTGCCTACCTACCGTGATGACCAAACATCTCTCAGAGGTTAGCCATCATGTCAAAAGCAGAGACCATTGACTAATGTTGATGTTGTAGAACATTCGACATAGATACCAGAATATAATACCGCGCCATCTTATTAGCCTTCCTCTACCTCTGATAGGCTTCCCTCTTTTATTGAGGTGTCTCATCATTAGGCGTGGGTGGGCAAACCTTATCATTAGTGGCTGAATTGGGCTTAAGGGGTCACCATTGCCTTCTTGTTGTCTTATTGTCCAAGTAATCTTCTTGTGAACCTTCTAGAAGCAAGTGTAGGCCGAATTTCCATCCCTCATTGGGCTTCATGTACTTTATTTAACTTGTTTAAGGGAAAAAATCATCCTTCAAAGGATTTAAAGAAGCCCTTAAACAAGTACAAAAACTCAATAATTTAAATAACAAAAAATTAATAATTTTTTACTCAAAATAAAATTTAGAAGTCTGTTCATTCCAATTTGTTTAGCACAATGACTTCTCTTGATGGTGGTTTATCTTTGAAATAATCACCACTGTTCTAAGGGCTTCACTTGCCTTCTTCAACTTAGCTCTTGATCATGAATCCTAACTATTCACAAATTTTACTTGACTCATGCTCTTCATATCTTGAGCTTGCACTTTACTTGATGCATTGGAGCGTGAATCATGAGGTGATGTTGAGATCATATCAATGGGTATCAAGATTCAAATAACTTGTCAACTAAGCTAAGCACAACCCCATGAAGGAATATCCCAAGGTTCGTCGATCTAAGGCAAGGAGATCAGGAGGCGCGAATAAGTTGTGATCTTTGTCTTCTCCGATCATTCTGGAGATCAATGGGACTTAGATTAGGTAGATGCGTCTTTCTATGGTCATTTCTGAAGATGTGAGGGAGTCTCGACTGAGGATTTTTGGGGATAGAAGGGAGGAGGGAAGAGGGATCAGAATTGGAGTTTCGAGCGGGGGGAGGGAGGGAGAAAGGAGGGGATCGGTAAGGGAAGGTTAGAGGGAGACACGAGCAGAGATGTTAGGAACACGCGCGTGAATAAACAGAGTGCGTAAATTAAGTTAGGGCACAGTAAATGGTACTCCTGTAGGTGTATGATATAAGAACTGAATTTTTCTGCCCGCTGAGTGCTGATGATTTTTATTTTATTATGTATATATATATTATTAATTAGAGAGAAATTTAAAATTGGTCATCATTCTAATGCAAAATCTTGCTTTTGTAATCTTTCTTTAAAGATGCTATTTCAGGTCACTAAACTTTCATTTTTTATTCAATATTGGTGACGTGCTCTAGTCGTTGTAAAAGTTTTAGGCGAACACTCAAAATAAAATTTACATAAAACAAAACAAAACAAAAATACCAAAACTGTAAGTACTTAAAGTTTCGTTCCCATACGGTAGTTGTCTTGATTGAAGGTCGTGTTTGGGCACAATTGAAGGAAATGTATGAAGGAAACAGAACAAGCCTGGGCTAAATCGAAAATCTCACTTCCATGCTATGCATTCCAGAATCAGAGACTTTCGACTCGGCTCAGGCTCATATTCATTTTCCCTGAATGGATCTAGGCTTATACTAGTTCAATATATTAAAATGACACGCTAAAAATTAAATCTTTAATTTAAAGTGGAAGACTTAAAGATTATACCTTTGAAGCGTGTCCCTAGCAATAAGAAAACCAAAGCTGAAAATCCCACTGCTTACCGCCCGGGACCAATCACGAGAAAATCCCGATAACAACTCCGTCTCTACCTCAAAATCGTGTGGGAAACTATCCACAAGGTAGCTAAGACACCAAGAAAGAGATTCATATGAGACCCACTTCAAAAAACTCTTCAGATCCTCAGCAAATCATTGCTCGAAGATTACAATACTTATTTACCGCCTACTACCTATTTTCCGCCTGGCTACGAAATCCCAAGGATAACTCCAAACAACCTCGAACTTGGGTGGGCAAGTGTCTATGAGGTGGCTAAAGGCACTGGCAAAGAAATCCAAAGAAACCCACTTTAAGAAACTCACAGATCTGAAAAATAGATATAGCCCGGGAAACTGATTCTAATCTGAAAACTCACACCGTCTTAATAAAACTCCGTGAGTAAGCTATTTTCTCATAGATCTAGACGTTGGAAAACCAAAAGAAATGAGTCAAAGGATCAACACAACATATAAACAAAGCCCACTATGAAAATGCACAAAAACGGCGCTGAAAAATCCAGAAAACGCAGGCAGTGCTAACTGCCCGGAAAAAAAGCCGCGAACGGACTTCTCGAGCGGCGTTTGAAGTTCTAGGCGGTGGTATTGGGCTTTTAGAATCATGGGATAAGTTTCTTGAACAAGAAAGATCGCAAACCAACTTCGAAAAAGAATTCTCAATAATGCACAACAAAAATATAACCAAAACATTAATCGATATATTAACTGGGAAAATGTACAATACAAGCATAGCTTATATATACAACTCCAACAGATCTAACAATATCCATAAGAGTCATGTTCCTCCTATCTGCTACACCATTCTTCTTGGGTGTGCCAGGTACAGACAACTGGGACTGAATACCCTCCTCTGACAAATAAGACCTAAATTCACGAGAGAGGTATTCGCCACCGCGATCAGATCGCAGGGCCTTGATACTCTTACCCAGATGGTTCTCCACCTCAGCCTTAAACTCTTTGAACTTGCCAAAACATTCAGACTTGTGGCGCATCAGGTATATATATCCATATCTAGAATAATCATCCGTGAATGTCACAAAATACTCATAACCACCTCTGGCCTGAACTGACATAGGCCCACACAAGTCAGAATGAATCAAATTTAAAACCTCCTTGGCCCTATACCCCTTTGCCTTAAAAGGCCTCTTGGTCATCTTAGCCTCCAAGCAGGACTCACAGGTCGAATAGCTATCAATATCAATGAGTCTAAAAACCAATTATTGACCAACCTTTGAATCCTACTAAGGTTGATGTGACTGAGTCTCAGGTGCCAAAGATAAGTTTAATTCAAAGGGGAAGACTCCTTTCTCTTACTATGATTCGGTGATGAGTTATTAGTTTCTGTGTTTTGTATTAATGGGGAGTATGTCTTGAATAAAAACAAATTGTCAACTAATGTACCGGAACATATAAGCTTCTGGTTCTTTCTAATAAAAACAGAATTATCAGAAAAAACACACTTATAACCATCCAAAATAAGTCTCAAAACTTAAAGTAAATTATTTCGAAACGGGGTACATATAAACAATCTCTCAAATGTAAAACTGAGTCTGAAAAGTTAAGACATAAGACTCCCACTACAACAACAGAAACTCTGGTAGTATTCCCAAGGTAGACCTGCAACTCTCCATCTCTAAGCAGTCGGGTCCTGTAAAGGATTACAAACATGATCAATGGCTCATGAATCCACACACCAAGTATCTGTGGGAATCGCCGCTAAACATGTCTCAGTAACTAGGAAAATTTACATATACCTCGAGGCTTTGGGCAGTCCTTCTTCCAATGTCCTGCTTTGCCAAATCTGAGACACTTGTCTTTCGGCTTGTGCTTCTTGGCAATGCCCACCTTGGGTCCATGATCAGCAGCTGCTGCTTTCTGGCCTCTCTTCCTCTCGTGCTTCCTGGCTTTGGGCCCATAAGAGGAACCTGAGAGACCAACTGTAGCCAAGGCTTACTTCTCCTCTGCAAAGAGGCCCTCAGCTGACACCAATGCAGTAATGAGCTCGGGAAGTGAATATGAAAGCTTGCCCATATTATAGTTCAACCGAAACTGCTCAAAACTGGGGGGTAAGCTCTGGAGAATGATATCGACCTGGGTATCTCCATCAATGTCACTTCCCAATACCTCGATCTCATTGATGCAGCTCATCATGTCCAGCATATGATCCCTCACTGAAGAGCCCTCAGCCATCCTAGCATTCATGAGTTTCCTCACAGCTGACTGTTTGGCTGCCCTGCCCTGATGTCCAAACATCTCCCTAAGGTTGAGCATCATATCATAGGCTGAGGTAAAAAACTGATGCTGGTGCTGCAGTACACTCATCATAAAAGCCAAGATGTAGCACCGGGTCATCTCATCAGCCTTCTGCCACCTGGTATATGGCTCTCGCTGCTCAGGGGTGGCATCATCGCTGAGCTTAGGGGGAACTCCTCAGTGAGCACGTACTTGTGACCCTCAGCGGTAAGGACAATGTCCAGGTTACGTTTCCAGTCAACGTAATTTGGACCCATAAGTTTGTTCTGATTCAGTATGACAGCTAGCGGGTTGAACGACATATCAACAACTAAAAAATAAACAATCAAGTTTCAGTATTACTTTTTCAAAAATATTGATATCCTCAAAAACAATATAATCACCCATTGACATCTCTCACACCGGGATTAACGCAGGTCATGCGGGTGAATGTCTATGCTAACCCATATTCGTTCGAGAAGAGCCAAAGCTCATTAATTTCACTATCTGACCAATGATCTTATGATCAATGAAATTAATAGTCAATGATTTCAGCCGTACACATAAATAGTGTAACCTCGTGGGAGGAATACTATAAATAGTACACTAAGTGTATGCCATTGCGTGACTTCTAAGTTTGTTACTTAGGATACTAATGCACCCTCAGTAGAGAGGGTTTCACAACTTTCTCCAATTAAATTCAATATAGTCATCCTTTAGAAATTGAATCTAGTGATATCTATGATTGAAGACTCATCCGCATGGAAGAAGGCTCTAATGTCAACTCTGAAGT
Organism: Knoxia roxburghii; assembly: GCA_030378225.1. Classification (NCBI taxonomy): domain Eukaryota; kingdom Viridiplantae; phylum Streptophyta; class Magnoliopsida; order Gentianales; family Rubiaceae; genus Knoxia; species Knoxia roxburghii. The sequence continues at coordinate 31,638,977 of CM059415.1, read as the reverse complement.
CTAACCACATCACATATGAATCCGTAATGGAGGCCATGGGGATATTTACCAACCCGCTCCCACTTAGATTGTTAAGTTTGAGGATTTTTACGTTTTAACATGCAATATCTTAACTATGGATATTCGCACCCATAAAACTGTTGGAGTTTTAATAAGCGAATAATCTACCTTAGTTAATTGTACTTTACTTTTTAAAACGGTTTGGTTTTCGTTTATGAAAATAAATCGAAACCACACAATCAACGAAAAGACATAAATATGGGAAATTAAAGAAATAAAATTTCCTGACTATTATGGCCTTCTCTATCATTGATTACTTGACGCCTCGGTGACACGTCTCGTTATGTCGCTCCCACTCGCTATTTGGATTCCTCTCGATTCGCCTGGATTTTCTCAATTTTCTACGTAATTAGGAATCACCCAAAATTATGAGAAACAAAAACCCATGAATATAAGTTGCCCAAAATAACATCTTCGTCATAATACATAAATTCCTATATACAAAGGCGTTTTTCTAGGAATTTAAAGACGACAACATTAGATTAAATCTTACTACAAGATTTATCTAATCCTACACGGCTTCCAGCTCGTGGTTATAACTATTACAGATATTTCCATTCAAAAAATATGAGCCTGGACATGTCCTGGGGTTTATGAATGAAAAATAAATTCTACCATAATAGCCGAGAAAATAATAACCATCTGTTTAAACATTTCGACAAAAATAATAATGCCAAAATAAAGCTATGTATTAAAGTAAACAAGTATAAAGCCAAAACATTTGCTTTGATACCAATTTGAAGGAAAACAGAACAAGCCTGGGCTAAATCGAAAATCTCACTTTCGTGCAATACATTCCAAAATTGGAAACTTTCGACAAAGTTCAGGCTCAAATTCATTTTCCCCTGAACGGATCTAGGCTAATACTTATTTAATTTATTAAATCACACACAAAGATACGACCTTTAATTAAAAGCGAAAAGTCTAAAGGTTATACCTTGTAGCGAAGTCCTTAGCAAATAGAAAACCAAAACTGCGCGCAATCGAATACCACCAAAATCCGAAAGATCACTCCAAGAAACTTTGAATATTGCGTGGGCAATAATCTATCGAAGTGTACTATCAAAGACCAATAAACACCCACAAGGAAATCTCTCGAAAAATATTTAAAACTGCTAAAAAATCTGATTAAACCAACACCCACAACAACCGATCACCGCCGCCGTGAAGCTCCGCCACCCACAACCGATAAAAACTAACCGCCGTGACAAAGGATGAAATCTGGCCATGATCTGCGCGGACCTTTCATGGATCTCCAAAAGAGATCAACACAAGATCCGGATCAAGCACCCCGGACCACTAGCCTTCCCCGGACAAAAAAACTGGACCTTTGTCGGAAAAACAACTCGACGGCAAGATAATAAAACCAGCGGCAACCCAATAATGAAAAAGGTTTAATCTGTTGAGCTTAAATCAATCCGAGAGAGTGAGATAGCAAGTTCGTTTTTGAAAGAAAACTCAAAAAGGAAGAAGTTCTCTCTCTAGAACTTTCTCACTCTAAGAGGCAAGACTTGTCTTGCAAGATTTCCTTAATGTTTATTTGGCCTTAAGTTTTCTATTTATAGGGAGCTCTTAAGGAGACCTAGTGGGCTTTTGAGTTGGGTCTTTTAATTTGACTTTCGTTGTCTCCTTAGTCTTTACTAGACTAGTCAACTCCAATCGATCCTTTCTAATTAATTTCTTAACCCACTTCGTAAATTTAATTTAATCAAACCCTTAGGATTAATTAATTCATATCGAATTAATTTCTTAATCCAATTAGTCAATTAAATATTAATTAAACATTCAAGATTAATTAATTCACTTTGTCGATTAGTCAAACCATAATTAGTCGTACCACTATCAGACTAACTATGGAACTACCGCTCAAAAATGACTTTACATTACGCCACTATATTTTCTTTCATCTCCCAACATCAAAGATCTAGTGCTCATCGGTTTATCAATTTATTGATAAATTAATTCACCGACTTCTTTGTATCCGATATTAGTGAAAGATTATCTGCTCGGGCCTAGCCAGAAACTCACTTTTGTGCTATGCATTCCAGAATCGGAATCTCTGGCCAGGCCTAGACGCTAGCACAATGCTATTCCAACCCTTTTGAAATAACATTGTACATGATTTGGGTTCGCACTTATTTGATTTACCATGCAACAAAAATTTCTAATTAAAAGCGAAACTTTAGAAAAATACCTTTGAAGCATGAACTTAGGTGATTCTCTTGTATGCCTCAAGACTTTGATTTCACATTGTGTGGGCAACAATCTAGAAACCAATTGATCAGCTAATCACCACAATCCACCTGCCAGAAAATTCCAGCACCGCTGCACCTGGCACGTACTGTAAACACACTGCCCGGAGAGAGAGAAAGCTACGTGCACAACTAGTTTAAACAGGACTAAATTTTGGCCAAAAGAGGAGAAAAACCATCCGCACAAAAGCTCAAAAAATTTGACTTGGAGAGAGAAGAAAATATTTCTCTCTCTAGAATTTTATCTCTCTAGTTTTCTTGTCTTGAAAACTTATAAATTGCATGTCTTTAATAGCTAATCCCTTGTCTATATATAGAGTTACAAGAGAGACCCCAAGTTGGTTTAGGATTGACCTTCCTACTGGGAATCTGTTTTCGTTTAATCCTGTTCCTGGACTGAAACACATCCAACTGATACAGGGATCCACTTATCCCAAACCAGTTCCTGGTATGATTCACAACCAACTGATACAGGGATTCACTTATCCCAAACCAATTCCTGGTATGATTCACAACCAACCAACACAAGGATTAATCAATTAAATCTACCTTTGTCAATAACCCAATACATAATTAATCGTACCACTAATGGATTAATTATGACACTACCATCCTACACCATAATTGCTTCTGGAACAACTTAATTAAATTATATTCATAATCTCCTCACATCAAAGATATAGTTCTCATTATTATATTAATTTACTGACAAATTAATTAACTAACTTAATTAATTCTGAGACTAGTACCACTCGACCTTTTTACTATACCGGACATAAGTCCACCAGCTGGGTTTAGTATAATAAACATAACGAGCTCATCATCTCAGGAGCACCATCACCCCGGACGCACCGCACATGGTTTCCTTTCGACAAGCAGCAGCACACCAAGCAACTAAACACGCGCACCCAACCTACCGAGATTATTGGCCACAATTGACCTCACCCTTTGGCAGATCAAAGTACACTATGTCTAATCCTCATGCCCATTCGAGTCTAGGGATTAAGAGATAGAATACCAAGAACGACTTGTCTATTAAATCAGTACAAGACAAATCATTTTTAATGGTCTAGTTCAATACACCCTGGGCATATCTATATGATTCAATCAGTTTAGACAAACCAATTATCCGAATCACATAATAACCTAAACTGACAGTTTTGTCCAAACCTGTCTCAGTTACGAACCTCATTTATATATTATGTCTTTCAACCAATGATGAGATCTATTGTGTCACACAAGACATAACATCATCTACTTACATAATATAAGTGGACATATCATGCACAACAAAATATAACCAAAACATAAATCGATATATTACTGGGAAAAAATACAATACAAGCATAACTTATGTATTCAACTCCAACAATTAGTACCACTCGACTTTCTTATTATTATACCAGACATAAATTCCACTGGACAGATTTAGTATAATAAACCTTACGAGCTCTTCTCGGGAGCACCATCAACTCGGCAAACTGGTATAACTAGCAATGGCACATAAGAAGCTAAACATAGCATACCCAACCTACCAAGGTATAGGCCTCAATTGACCTCACTCTTTTGTAAATCAAAGCATACGCTATCTTGTTGGAGCTGAATATATAAGCTATGCTTGTATTGTACTTTTTCCTAGTAATATATCAATTGATGTTTTAGTTATATCTTAATGTGCATGATATGTCCATTTGTATTAAGTAGATGATGAGGTGTCCTGTGTGACACAGTAGATCTAATCATTGGTTGAAATACATAATATATAAATGAGGTTCGTAACCGAGACTGCTTTGGACAAACTGTTGGTTTAGGTTATTATGTGATTCAGATAATTGGTTTGTCTAAACTAATTGAATCATATAGATATGCCCGGGGCGTATTGAACTTGACCATTAAGAATGATTTGTCTTGTACTGATTTAATAGACAAATCATTCTTGGTATTCTATCTCTTAATCCCTTGACTCGAGCGGGCATGAGGATTATACATAGCGTACTTTGATCTGCCAAATGTGAGGTCAAGTGTGGCCAATAATCTCATAGGTTGGGTGCACGTGTTTAGTTGCTTGGTGTGCTGCAGCTTGTCAAAAGGAAACCATGTACCGGTGCATCCAGGGTGATGGTGCTCCCGAGATGAGCTCATTATGTTTATTATACTATACCCAGCTGGTGGACTTATGTCCGGTGTAGTAAAAAGGTCGAGTGGTACTAGTCTCGAAATTAAAGAGGTTAATTAATTAATTTATCAGTAAATTAATATATTAACGAGCACTATATCTTTGATGTGGGGAGATTATGAATATAATTTAATTAAGTTGTTCCGGAAGTAATTCTGGTGTAGGATGGTAGTGCCATAATTAATCAGTTAGTGGTACGAATAATTATGTATTGGGTTATTGACAAAGGTAGATTTAATTAATTAAGTAATTAATTAATCCTTGTGTCAGTTGGTTGTGAATCGTACCAGGAACTAGTTTGGGATAAGTGAATCCCTGTATGCCTCAAGACTATGACTTCACGTTGTGTGGCCAACGAACTAGAAGTCAATTGATCAGCTACTCACCTCAATCCATCTGCTAGAAAAATCCAGCACCGCAGCACCTGGCACGTACTATAAACGCACCGCCTACAGAGAGAGAAAGCTACGCGCAGCTGGTATAAACCAAGGCCAAAATTTCAGCCACTAGAAAGCCGCACACTTTCTTGAAAATTCAACTTGGAGAGAGAAACATTTTCTCTCTAGAATTTTCTCTCTCTAGAAATCCTGTGGATTAATTGTGCGTCTTGAATGGCTAATCCCTTGTCTATTTATAGAGTTACAAGAGATACCCCAAGTTGGTTTAGGATTGGTCTTCCTAATGGGTTTAGGTAAAGAATTAGTTTCTAAATCCAATTAGGCAACCAATCTGATAGGATAAACCAAATCCTACTAGGTTCCTAATCTCTAGGATTTCCTAATTCCAATTGAAACATAAGACTTAATTAATTAAATAAATAATTCCACTTTGTTAATTACTTAATTAACCCTTAGGAATAATTAACCAATTAATTAATTAAATCTACCTATTCAATTAACCCATTACAAAATTAATCGTACCACTAACGGATTAATTTTGGCACTACCATCCTACACCAGAATTGCTTCCGGAACAACTTAATTAAATTATATTCATTAATCTCCCCACATCAAAGATATAGTGCTCGTTAATTAAAATTAATTTACTGATAAATTAATTAATTAACTTCTTTAATTCTGAGACTAGTACCACTCGACCTTTTTACAATACCGGACATAAGTCCACTGGCCGGGTTTAGTATAATAAACATTTCGAGCTCATCTCAGGAGCACCATCACCCCGGATGTGCCGGTACATGGTTTCCTTTCGACAAGCAGTAGCACACCAAGTAACTAAACACGCGCACCCAACCTACCGAGACTATTGGCCACAATTGACCTCACCCATTGGCAGATCAAAGTACACTATGTCTAATCCTCATGCCCGCTCGAGTCTAGGGATTTAGAGATAGAATACAAGGAACGATTTTTCTATTTAATCAGTATAAGACAAATCATTCCTAAAAGTCAAGTTCAATATGCCCCAGACATATCTATATGATTCAATTAGTTTAGACAAACCAATTATCTGAATCACATAATAGCTTAAACTGACAGTTTGTCCAAAGCTGTCTCGGTTACGAATCTCATTTATATATTATGTCTTTCAACCAATGATGAGATCTACTGTGTCGCACCAGACATCTCATCATCTACTTACATAATATAAATGGACGATTAATGCACAACAAGATATGACTGAAACATGAATCGATATATGAATCTGGGAAACTGTACAATACAAGCATAGCTTATGTATTCTACTCCAACAAATTAACCCATTACAAAATTAAATGTACCACTAACGGATTAATTTTGGCACTACCATCCTACACCAGAATTGCTTCCGGAATCACTTAATTAATTTATTCATAATCTCCACACATCAAAGATATAGCGCTCGTTAAGTAATTAATTTAACTTCTTTAATTCTGAGACTAGTACCATTCGACCATTTTACTATACCGGACATAAGTCCACCAGCTGGGTTTAGTATAATAAACAGAACGAGCTCATCTCGGGAATGCCATCACACCGGACGCACCGGTACATGGTTTCATTTCGACAAGCAGCAGCACACCAAGTAACCAAACATGTGCACCCAACCCCCCGAGACTATTGGCCACAGTTGACCCCACCCTTTGGTAGATTAAAGTAAACTATATCTAATCCTCATTCCCGCTCGAGTCTAGGGATTAAGAGATTGAATACAAAGAACGATTTGTCTATTAAATCAGTACAAGATAAATCATTCTAAATGGTCAAGTCCAATACGCCCCGGGCATATCTATATGATTCAATCAGTTTAGACAAACCAATTATCCGAATCATATAATAACCTAAACTGACAGTTTGTCAAAAACTGTCTCGGTTACGAACCTCATTGATATATCATGTCTGTTAACAAATGATGAGATCTATTGTGTCACACAAGACTCCTCATCGTCTTACTACATAAAATGGACAAATAATGCACAACAAAATATAACCAAAAAATTAATCGATATATTAACTGGGAAAATGTACAATACAAGCATAGCTTATGTATTCAACTCTAACACCTATTTTGATTATTGGCGCTAGGTTCGCTATCCTTGATATTATGCATTACTTTTTTCCATGTATGCATTAACTAAACCCCATTTGCATGTCTCTTGTTTGTTAGTGGCCCTTTGGACACCAAAAATACTAGAAACCCCATCATCTTTGGTATTTGGTTAATTATGTATTAATGAAACTATTTTGTTGTTGTGGGTTAATAAGCTCTTGTGAAAATAGAGGGGATCGCTTAGGATGCCTTTACGGGATCATTAATCCTTGTTACTGTCCATGATTATCAACATAGTATAGTCAACCATAATTAATCAAGTACTTCTCCTTTTTTATCTTTCATTTTTCACTTTCTTAGGTTAGTTTACAAACAAAAAAACACCAAAAATATTCTCATCATTCTTATCTAATTGCTATTCTTTATTCTTTTATTTATCTAATAAGCACTTAAGCTTAAACATTCTCATAAATTCCATCTAGCTCCCTATGGGATAGACCCTCAAGTACTTCACGGTTAGAGGATGATGGTCCTTTAGTTTGGATTTGAGGTTCATAAATTTATTTGATGAGTTGTGAACTTTTATACGTATCTCAAAACACACAGAAAATCTCATGTCAAATCACATCACGTCAGTGAGTTACCAGGTTATTCTTTGGGACATGATGGCATCCTAAGGTATAATAACAGGCTCTATATACCCCAAGATTCAACATTACAAAGGAATATTTTGGAGGAAGTGCATCTCTCTAAATACACCGTTCATCCCGATATTACCAAAGTGTATATAGATTTGAGGCAACACTATTGTTGGACAACATGAGGAGAGACATTGCCCAATTCGTTTATAGTTCTATGGTTTGTCAATAGGTAAAAGCAGAACACCAAAGACCATCTGGATTGCTGCTGAAGGAATTATCTGTCTGGGCCCAATCGAAAATTTCACTTTCGTGCTACATATTCTAGAATGGGAAACTCTCTTTTAGGCCTAGACACATATGTAATATTCAAACCCTTTTGAAATATCACACGAACATAGTATGTTGGTTTACCTCATTTGATTTGTTACGCAATAAAATAAATCTAAATTAAAGCGGAAGGATAAATATTTGACCTTTGAAGTGTGATCCTCAAGATTTCTCTTGTATGACTCTGAGACCCGTCTAGAAGTTGTGTGGGTAACTCTCTACCAAATGATTGAAACAACACCCACAGAAACACCCGCACAAAAATTCCTGAAAAGCTGCTCGCTGGAAAAATCGCGCCGCTCACCGGAATAGTCGTGCTACTCGTGGGAATAGTTTTGCCGCTAGCGGGAACAGTCACGTCAGAGATCTCACCTCGGGAAACTTGCATGAGGTTCTCACCCTTTCTCTCTCTAGTTTTCTGTTGTGCTTTGTCAATAATGACTTGTGTGTTGTATTGCTAACCCTAATGCCTATTTATAGAGTTACAATAGAGAGCTTAAGTGGGCTTGAGTTAGGCCTTCTTGTTGGGCTTGGGTTTTAGTAGTTTCCAAATCTCAATTTGATTTCCCAATTAGTAATTGAACCAAGAATTAATTAATTAAATAATTAATTCCACTTTGTCAAATTACTAATTCACCCAAGGATTAATTAATTAAATAATTAATTCACTTTAACAACTAACCCAACACATAATTAATCGTACCACTAACGGATTAATTATGGAATTACCGCTCAAACCGAAATTGCTTCTGGAATTATTCTTTATTCTCCCCACGTCAAAGATATAGTGCTCGTCAATTTATTAATTTATTGATAAATTAATTAATCGACTTCTTCTCATCCGAGATTAGTACACCTCGGCTTTATTACTATACCAAACATAAGTCCACCAGTCGAGTTTAGTATAATAAATATTACGAGGTCATCTCGAGGGCACCATCACCCCAGATGCACCGGTACATGGTTTCCATTAGACAAATAACAACACACTAAGCAATAAAACACGCGTACCCAGCCTATTGAGAATATAGGCCCAAGTGACCCCACTCATTAGCAGATTAAAGTACACGATTCTTAATCCTCATGCCCATTCTAGTCTAGGGATTAAGAGATAGAATACAAGGTAATTTACTAATTAAGAATAATGCTAGTTAATTCAATCCTAAACGATCATGCTCAATATACCCCAGGCATATCTATATGACTCAATTAGTTTAGAAAAACTAATTTTTGAATCACGTAATGACTTAAACTGACATTATGTCTAAATTTTCTCAGTCACGAGCCGCATTTATATATCCTGACTTTGACCAATGATGAGATCTACTGTGTCACACTAGACACCTCATCATCTAGTCATACAATATAAATAGACAACATATGTAAAAACATAAAAATAATTTAACTAAAACATTCAATCGATATATAAACGGGTAAATAGTTTTAATACAAGCAAAGGTTTAGTATTCAAAACCAACAATCTCCCACTAATACTTAAGTTGCGCTTAAAGTATAAAACTAGATTAATCTATTGCTATACTAATAACTAGAAAACAGTCAACGCTCAGCTAAGTATCTAATTCCCTTGCCCTCCACGTGAGCCTCAAAGACCATTGCTGTCAATGTCGTCGTGAGTGGATCTAACAGGTTATCTACCGATGCTATCTTTGTCACTACTACATCTTTCCTCTTAACGATATCTTGTATCAGGTGGTACTTGCGCTGTATGTGCTTACTCGCTTTGTAGGCTCGTGGTTCCTTCGAGTTTGCTATTGACTGTTATTGTCACAGTACACTGTGATCGACTTTTACAAACCAGGAATTACTTCTAAGTCCACTAAGAAGTTTTTCAGCCATGTCACTTTTTTTTCCCACCTCTGAGGCTATAACCTACTAGCCTTCATGGTAGAGTCCACCATGCATTTCTGCTTGACACTCCGCTAAACTATGGTTCTACCTCCCAAAGTAAACACAAACCCTAAGGTAGACTTACTCTTGTCCTTATTGCATTGGAAATCAAAATCTGTGTAACCCTTTGAAACTAGCTCTTGCACCTGATGGACAAAAACTTGGTCTCTCATTCTGTGCAAATACTTGAGGATGCACTTTACAGCCTCCTAATGAGCTTTTCTGGGATTACTCTGATATCTGCTAACCATGCCAACGACATAGCAAATATCAGGTTTCATACACAACATTGCATACATGAGACTTCCTACTATTAAAGTATAAGGAACTGCTCTTTAGATAGATGCACTCCATGTCTGAAAGGTAGAAAACCTTTCTTGGAGTTCTGCATGTTGAAACGAGCCAGAATCGTATCTATCTATGAAGCCTGAGAGAGTGTCAGTGAACATTTCCTACGATCTCGAATAATCTTGATCCCAATGATATGTCCAGCTTCTCCCAAGTCATTCATATCAAATTGCTTGGACAGCCATGCCTTTATATCTGATAACACTTTCTTATTGTTGCCAATAAGTATGATGTCATCTACGTAAAGTACAATAAACACCACCACATTTCCATCACGTCTGAGGTACACACATTTCTCATTCGGACACTGAGTAAATCCGTAGGACTAGATTATTTCATCAAACCAGATGTTCTAAGATCTAGATGCTTGTTAAGTCCGTAGATGGAGCTCTGAAGCTTGCAAACCTTATGCTCTTGGCCTTCAGCAATAAATCCCTCTGGTTGCTACATGAAGATGTTTTCCTCAAGCCTTCCATTAAGGAAAGCTGTCTTGATATCCATATGCTATATATCATAATCTAAATGAGCAGCTATGACCAAGAGAATTTGGATCGACTTACGCATAGCTACTGGGGAAAAGGTTTTCTCATAATCAATATCTTTTTCTGAGTATACCCCTTCACCACAAGCCTAGCTTTAAAGGTTTCTACCTTTTCATCGAGTCCTCTCTTTCTTTTGTAGACCCATTTGCATCCAATGGGTTTAAAATCATCAGGAAAGTCTACAGGCTCCAGACTTGATTAGAGTCCATCGACCCCAACTCGGATATCATTTCTTTTTACCAAGATTCTGTATCTTTATTTCGGAGTGCCTCATTGAAATTGACCGGGTCTGGTTCATGCACATCAGGGAATAAATCTAAAGATTCTCCCAAGCCCATGTACTTCTCAGGTTGTGTCACAACCCTCCAACTACGACGAGGTACCACCTGTGTAGGTGAATCATCTGTGACTTCTTGTGCCGTATTTTATTGTGTAATCTACTTGTACTGGTACAACAGGATTAATGGATTGTCCTCTAATGTCCTCTAGTATGATCTTACTACTAGACTTGTGATCTAGAATATAGTATTCTCAAAAAAATCTGGCGTTAGTGATAACTATCATCTTTTGATCTTTAGGACTATAAAATAAACCACCTTTCGTTTCTCTATGATATCCTACAAATAGTATTACTTCTATTTTTTAATCTAACTTACCTGCATCTACCTTAAGTACATGTGTTGGGCATCCCCAAATTCTGAGATGTCTCAGACTGGGCTTACACCCCATCCACAACTCTGGAGGAGTTGAAGACACGGATTTAGATGGTACAAGATTAAGAATGTAAGCCGTTGTTTCTAAGGAAGATCACCAAAATAAATCAGGCAATTCACTGTAACTCATCATCGACCTAACCATTTCCATAAGAGTTTTGTTTCTCTGTTCTACTACACCATTCTGCTGGGGTGTGCCAGGTGCAGATAACTAAGACTGAATTCCTACCTCTGAAAGATATTCTCTGAATTTGCCTCCACTATCTGATCATATTGTTTTGATACTCTTACCATGATATTTCTCCATATCTGCCTGATACTCTTTAAACTTTACAAAACATTCGGACTTGTGGCGCATTAGGTAAATGTTTTCGTACCTCGAGTAGTCATCTGTGAATAGACATAGGTCCACACAAGTCAGAGTGAACCAGTTCTAACACTTCTTTGGCTCTATTCCTCTTTGCCTTGAAAGGCCTTTTGGTAATTTTACCTTCCAAGTAGGATTCGCAAGTCGAATAGTTTTCAACTTATAATGAACCTAAATGTCCATCAGTGACTAACCTTTGAATCCTACTAAGGTTAATGTGACCTAGTCTAAGGTGCCAAAGATATGTTTGGTTCATCTCAGAAGGTTCTTTCCTCTTATTATGATTCAATGATGCATTATTTGATTTAGTGTTTTGCACAACAAAGGAGTTTAGTTTTAGTAAAAACAAATTATCTACTAATGGACTGGAACAAACAAGTTTCTCATTCTTTCTAACAATAACAGATTTATTAGAAAAAATAAACTTATAACCATCTAACATGAGTTTAGAACATGACATCAAGTTCTGTCTAAAACTCGGAACACAAATACAATTCTTGAAAACTAAAACTGAACTTTCAAAATTAAGCCTAGCTACTCTCACTGCTTCAACTGAAACTCTCGCAGTGTCGCCCAAGTAGAGCTCTAATTCGCCACTTCTTTCGAGTTACCTGAAACCCCTGCAAAAATTACAAACATGATCAGTAGTTCATGAATCCACACACCAGGTATATGTGGGAATCACCACTAAACATTTTTCAGTAATGAAGGCAGAAATAGCCGTACCTTTGATTATTGGACAGTCCGACTTCCACTACCCCATCTTGCCACATTTGAAGAACTTGCCTTTTGGCTTCTTCTTCTTTGCGATATTAGGCTTAGGCGCATGACTAGCTGTCGTATGGGCTTTCTTCTTCTTCTTCTTCTTCTTCTTCTTCTTTCCAGGTTTGGGTTTAAAAGAGGAACCTTGAGCCTTGACTGTGACTAAAGATTGCTTCTTTTCTTGAAAGAGGCCTTCAGCCGACACTAAAGTAGCTAGGAGCTCGGGTAAAGTATAAACTCGCTAATTCATATTATAATTTAGCCAAAACTACTCAAAGCTCTGAGGCAAACTCAAGAAGATCATATCAACCTACATTTCCATATCAATCTCACCTCCCAATACCTCAATCTCATTGATTCTGCTAATCATGTCAATAACGTGATCTCTCACTAGGGTGCCTTCATCCATTTTGGTGTTCATTATCTTCCTCGTGGCTACTTGTCTTGCCTACCTACCGTGATGACCAAACATCTCTCAGAGGTTAGCCATCATGTCAAAAGCAGAGACCATTGACTGATATTGATATTGTAGAACATTCGACATAGATGCCAGAATATAATACCGCGCCATCTTATTAGCCTTCCTCTACCTCTGATAGGCTTCCCTCTTTTATTGAGGTGTCTCATCATTAGGCGTGGGTGGGAAACCTTATCATTAGTGGCTGAATTGGGCTTAAGGGGTCGCCCTTGCCTTCTTGTTGTCTTATTGTCCAAGTAATCTTCTTGTGAACCTTCTAGAAGCAAGTGTAGGCCGAATTTCCATCCCTCATTGGGCTTCATGTACTTTATTTAACTTGTTTAAGGGAAAAAATCATCCTTCAAAGGATTTAAAGAAGCCCTTAAACAAGTACAAAAACTCAATAATTTAAATAACAAAAAATTAATAATTTTTTACTCGAAATAAAATTTAGAAGTCTGTTCATTCCAATTTGTTTAGCAAAATGACTTCTCTTGATGGTGGTTTATCTTTGAAATAATCACCACTGTTCTAAGGGCTTCACTTTCCTTCTTCAACTTAGCTCTTGATCATGAATCCTAACTATTCACAAATTTTACTTGACTCATGCTCTTCATGTCTTGAGCTTGCACTTTACTTGATGCATTGGAGCGTGAATCATGAGGTGATGTTGAGATCATATCAATGGATATCAAGATTCAAAGAACTTGTCAACTAAGCTAAGCACAACCCCATGAAGAAATATCCCAAGGTTCGTCGATCTAAGGCAAGGAGATCAGGAGGCGCGAATAAGTTGTGATCCTTGTCTTCTCCGGTCATTCTGGAGATCAATGGGACTTAGATTAGGTAGATGCATCTTTCTCTGGTCATTTCTGAAGATGTGAGGGAGTCTCGACCGAGGATTTTTGGGGATAGAAGGGAGGAGGGAAGAGGGATCATAATTGGAATTTCGAGCGGGGGGAGGGAGGGAGAAAGGAGGGGATCGGTCAGAGAAGGGAGGTTAGAGGGAGACACGAGCAGAGATGTTAGGAACACGCGCGTGAATAAACAGAGTGCGTAAATTAAGTTAGGGCACAGTAAATGGTACTCCTGTAGGTGTATGATATAAGAACTGAATTTTTCTGCCCGCTGAGTGCTGATGATTTTTATTTTATTATGTCTATATATATTATTAATTAGAGTGAAATTTAAAATTGGTCATCATTCTTATGCAAAATCTTGCTTTTGGTAATCATTCTTTAAAGATGCTATTTCAGGTCACTAAACTTTCAATTTTTATTCAATATTGGTGACGTGCTCTAGTCGTTGTAAAAGTTTTAGGCAAACACTCAAAATAAAATTTACATAAAACAAAACAAAACAAAAATACCAAAACTGTAAGTACTTAAAGTTTCGTTCCCATACGGTAGTTGTCTTGATTGAAGGTCGTGTTTGGGCACAATTTAAGGAAATGTATGAAGGAAATAGAACAAGCCTGGGCTAAATCGAAAATCTCACTTTCATGCTATGCATTCCAGAATTGGAGACTTTCGACTCGGCTCAGGCTCATATTTATTTTCCCTGAATGGATCTAGGCTTATACTAGTTCAATATATTAAAATGACACGCTAAAAATTAAATCTTTAATTTAAAGTGGAAGACTTAAAGATTATACCTTTGAAGCGTGTCCCTAGCAATAAGAAAACCAAAGCTGAAAATCCCACTGCTTACCGCCTGGGACCAATCGCGAGAAAATCTCGATAACAACTCCGTCTCTACCACAAAATCGTGTGGGAAACTATCCACAAGGTAGCTAAGACACTAAGAAAGAGATTCATATAAGACCCACTTCAAAAAAACTCGTCAGATCCTCAGCAAATCATTGCCCGAAGATTACAATACTTATTTACCGCCTGCTACCTATTTTCCGCCTGGCTACGAAATCCACTCGAAATCCCAAGGATAACTCTAAACAACCTCGAACTTGGGTGGGCAAGTGCCTATGAGGTGGCTAAAGGCACTGGCAAAGAAATCCAAAGAAACCCACTTCAAGAAACTCACAGATCTGAAAAACAGATATAGCCCGGGAAACTGATTCTAATCTGAAAACTCACACTGTCTTAATAAAACTCCGTGAGTAAGCTATTTTCTCGTAGATCTAGACATTGGAAAACCAAAAGAAATGAGTCAAAGGATCAACACAACATATAAACAAAGCCCACTATGAAAATGCACAAAAACGGCGCTGAAAAATCCAAAAAACGCAGGCAGTGCTAACTGCCCGGAAAAAAAGCGGCGAACGGACTTCTCGAGCGGCGTTTGAAGTTCCAGGCGGTGGTCTTGGGTTTTAGAATCATGGGATAAGTTTCTTGAACAAGAAAGATCGCAAACCAACTTCGAAAAAGAATTCTCAATAACGAAGAAAGAATTCTCTCTCTATGCTTGTCTTTCTCACTCTTAGGCTGCCTACATGGTTTCCAATGTCTTCAAATGTGCCTAACATTAGCTATTTATAGGGAGCTCCTTGGGAGACCTAGTGGGCTTTTGAGTTGGACCTTTTAGTTTGACTTTCGATGACTCCTTAGTCTTACCTAGACTAATCAACCTCAATCAATCCTTTCGAATTAATTTCTTAACCCACTTCAAAAAAACTCAAACTGCCAAATCTGAAACAGCCCGGAGGCCTGATTCTAATCAGAAAACCCACACCACCTAAATAAAACTTGCAAGGAAAAGCTTTTGCTCATAGATCTAGACTTTGGCAAACCCAAATGAACGAGCCAAAGGATCAACGCGACAAAAGAACAAGACCCACAACAAAAAAATGGTTGATCCACCTGAAGGAAAACAGAACAAGCTCGGGCTAAATCGAAAATCTCACTTTCGTGCAATGCATTCCAGAATCGAAAACTTTCGACACAGCTCAGGCTCAAATTCATTTTCCCCTGAACGAATTTAGGCTTATACTTATTTAATTTGTTAAATTGACACACAAAGATTAAATCTTTCAATGCGAAAAATCTAAAGATTATACCTTTGTAGCGAAGTCCCAATAAAATAAGAAAACCAAGACTTTGGGCAAGCGAAATCCACGAGAAGTCCGAAGAATAACTCCAAATCCACTCTGAACTAGTGTGGGCTAGTATCTATGGAGTAGCCCAAAGCCAAGAAACTTGCTTCAAAAAACTCAAGATCTGTCGAAACAGATCTTGCCCAGAGCACCCAAAACCACTAGCTGCCGGTCATTACTACTAATCTGAAATTCTGGGCAACCAAACACCAATCTTAGCCGCGATCTATACAACAACAATCGTGGATCAACAAGATACCAAATCTTGAAATGCGAAACCAACAAGAAAAATCGTTTCTTTTTAAGTTGGAATTATCCAAAATCAAAAGATAAGAACTTTGCCTAAGAAAAGATTTTTCTTTCCAATTAGAAATCACCCAAAATCGAAAAAAAAGAATCTTTAACAAAAAGGTTGAAACTTTGGTTGCAAAAACCACCAAAGAATCCCTCGAATGATTCCGACACACCCCGAAATTGTGTGGGAAACTATCTACGGGGTAGATCGAGCAATAATCAAGAAATCCACAAGAAACTAGCCTTGAAAACTGCTCAAAAGAACCCATAGAAAACCGGATAATTGCTGCCCAAAAATAAACCCATGAAATGAGTGTTTAAATTAAACCCAAGAAGTGAGTACTAAAAAATTAAAACCAACTGAATACTTAAATATTAAACCCACGAAGTGACTGCTGGCCAAAAATAATAAACCCACTTTGTAACAAAACCGAACAGCAGAACAATGGAAAAACTCTAGGCGAAAAATAAAATCGAGCAGCTCAAAAATTGGGCTAAAATTAATTCCGAGTAGCTAGGACAAATCGGACATCTCCGAAATAAACCGGGCAGCAAAAGATCCAATCTTTGAGTTAAGCTTTTCGAGGAATAAGGATTCTAAGTCGACTTCAAAAGAGATCTCTACGAAGAAGATAAAATTTCTCTCTAAACTACTCCTTCTCTCTCTAGGCAAATTTGTCTCCTAATATTCTTATCTCTTGAAATTGCAAGAGATTAAGTATTTATAAGGAGCTTCAAGGGATACCTAGTGGGCTTTTGAGTTAGGCCTTAGTATTTCACTTCCGTTGACCGCTTAGTCTTTCCCAGACTAATCTACTCTAATCGAGCCTTTCGAATTAATTTCTTAACCCATTTTGTTAATTTAATTTAATCGAACCCTTATGATTAATTAATTCATATAGAATTAATTTTCTTAATACACTTTATCAATTAAATATTAATTAAACATTTAGGATTAATTAATTCACTTTATCGATTAGTCAAACACATAATTAGTCGTACCACTAACAGAACAATTATGGAACTACTGCTCAAAAATGACTTTACATCGCGCCACTTTATTTTCTTCTATCTCCCCACATCAAAGATCTAGTGCTCGTCGGTTTATCAATTCACTGACAAATTGATTCATCGACTTCTTGGTATTCGAGATTAGTACCACTCAACTTTCTTATTATGTCGGACGTAAAGTCCTTTGGCAAGTTTTAGTACAATAAACCTTACGAACTCATCTCGGGAGAACCATCAACCCGGCGAACCGGTACGCGGATTCCTCTGAATAGCAATGACACATAAGAAACTAAACACTGCATACCCAACTTACCCAGGTATAGGCCTCAATTGACCGCACTCTTTGGCAAATCAAAGCATACGATATCTAACTCTCACGCCGGTCCCAATCTTGGGAAAAAGACTGAATACTAGGACCGAATTGACAACGCCGATTAGTACAATTAAATTCTATCCAAATATGTCGTGCACAATATGCCCTGGACATATCTGCGTGATTTTAATTAGTCTAGATAAACTAATTTCCAAACCACACAATAACCTATACCGATAGTATATTCAGACTATCTCAGTTACGTGTATACTTTTTATATATCAATACTTTAACCAATAACGATATCTGTTGTGTCTTTCACACACCCCGTTATCTAGTTCCATGATATAATGGAATAATTTAATACTGAAACAAAATGATATGTCATATGTGGATATTAGTTTTTGATACAAGCCATAGTTTTTCTGTATTTAAAACTAACACCATTAACCCGGTGAACCGGTACGTGGATTCCTCTGACTAGTAACGGCACATAAGAAGCTAAACACCGCATACCCAACTTACCAAGGTATAGGCCTCAATTGGCCGCACTCTTTAGCAAATCAAAGCATACGATATTTAACTCTCACGCCGGTAATCTCGGGATTGAGAGATTGAATACTAGGATCGAATTAACTACGCCGATCAGTACAAGTTAATTCTATCCAAACTGGTCGTGCTCAATATGGCCCGAGCATATTCGTTTGATTTAATTTGTCTAGACAAACTAATTTCCAAATCACACGATAACGTATACCGATAGTATGTTCAGACTATCTCAGTTATGAGCAAACTCTTTATATATCAATACTTTAACCAACAACGAGATCTACTGTGTCTTTCCACACCCCGTTATCTAGTTCTATGATAAAATATAGCAAATTTAATACTGAAATAAAATGATATGTCAACTGTGTATATTAGTTTTTGATACAAGCCATAGCTTTTCTATATTCAAAATTAACAATATCCCACTAATACTCAAATCTATGCTAGGAAGTACAATAACTGACTAACTCGCTATTACACTGCTGTCATAATGAAATCTACAGAACACCTTTAAGCTTACTCACATAGCTCCCTCAAAAATCTGACTCCCATGCCCTCAACATGTCTCTCAAACACCTTTGCGGTCAATGGCTTTGTGAAATGATCTGCATGGTTGTCATGTGATGCTATCTTGGCAACGATCACGTCTCCCCTCTTTACGATCTCTAGTATTTGGTGGTACTTGCGCTCTATGTGTTTACTTGCTTTGTGGGCTCGTAGTTCCCTCGAGTTAGCAACTGCACCATTGTTATCACAGTAAATTGTGATAGACCTAGGCAACTCAGGAACTACATCCAAGTCTATCAGGAGGCTCCAGAGTCATACAGCTTCTTTTGCTGCCTCTGTTGCGGCAATGTACTCAACCTCTATGGTCTCTGCCATGCATTTCTACTTGACACTCCACCATACTATGACTCCACCTCCTAGAGTAAACACAAACCCATAGGTAGATTTACACAAACTCAACAGTACAAGCTCCTGTGCTCTATAAACTAGCACATAATCTCTCATCCTGTGCAAGTACTTAAGAATGCATTTTACTGCCTCCCAGTGAACCTTCCCAGGGTTACTTTGATATCTGCTAACCATGCCAATGGCAAATCAAATATCAGGTCTCGTACATAACATAACATACATGAGGCTACCCACCGTAGAAGCATAGGGTACCGCCTGCTTGGCATCTATCTCCTCAGTAGTCATAGGACACTGCTCCTTTAAGAAATGCACTCTATACCTGAAAGGTAGTGAACCCCTCTTGGAGTTCTGCATGTTAAAACGGGCCAGAATCATATCTATTTGGGATGCCTGAGAGAGTGTCAAAGAACGTCTCCTACGATCTCGAATAATCTTGATCCTAAGGATATGTTCAGCCTCTCCCAAATCCTTCATGTCAAATTGCCTGGACAACCATGCCTTTATTTCTGACAATACCTTTTTACTCTTGCCAATCAGAATGATGTCATCTACGTAAAGTAGGAGAAACACCACCATATCACCATCATGCCTGCGATATACACTGCTCATCCTGACACTTAGTGAATCCATAGGACTGGATAACCTCATCAAAACGGATGTTCCAAGATTTGGATGCTTGCTTAAGTCCATAAATGGACCTCTTAAGCCTGCATACCTTGTGCTCTTGGCCTTGAACAATGAAATCCTCTGGTTGCTGCATAAAGATGGTCTCCTCAAGACCTCCATTAAGGAAAACCGTCTTGACGTCCATCTGCCAATTCTCATAGTCCATATGAGCAGCTATGGAAAAGAGAATCCGGATCAACTTAAGCATAGCTACCAGGGAAAAGGTCTCCTTGAAATCGATACCCTCTTTCTGATTATACCCCTTCGCCACAAGCCTAGCCTTGATGGTCTCAACACTCTCGTCAGATCCTCTCTTTTGCTTGTAGACCCATTTGCACCCAATATTCGAAACCCATCAGGAAGATCTACCAGCTCTCATACCATATTTGAGTCCATAGAACCCATCTCAACAATCATTGCTCTCTGCCAAGAATTTGCATCTTTATCCTGGAGAGCCTCAGTGTAGCTAACTGGGTCTGGTTCATGAGCACCTGCATAAAGTCCAAAGACTCACCCAAACCCATGTACCTCTCGGGCTATCTGACAACCCTCCCACTATGACGAGGCGTGACCTGTGTAAGAGCATCATCTGTGATAGTGTGTGCAGTCTCTTGTGGTGTGTCTTCCTGTACTCGTGCATCTGGAATAATTGACTAACTTCTAAGCTCTTCCAATACTACCTTACTGTTTGACTTGTGATCTAAAATATAGTCCTCCTCAAGAAACCTTGCATTGGTGCTTACCACCACATTCTGATCCCGAGGATTATAAAATTGACCACCTCTTGTTCCTTTGGGGTAGCCTACTGTTGGAGTATAATACTTAAGCTATGCTTGTATTGTACAATTTTCCAGTTTAATATATCGATTTGTATTTCAATTATATTTTGTTGTGCATATTATGTCCATTTATATTATGTAAGTAGATGATGAGGTGTCTGGTGTGACACAGTAGATCTCATCATTGGTTGAAAGACATAATATATAAATGAGGTTCGTAACCGAGACAGCTTTGGACAAACTGTCGGTCTAGGTTATTATGTGATTTAGATAATTAGTTTGTCTATACTAATTGAATCATATAGATATGCCCGGGGCATATTGAATTTGACTTTTAGGAATGATTTGTCTTGTACTGATTTAATAGACAAATCGATCCTTGTATTTTATCTCTAAATCCCTAGACTCGAGTTGGCATGAGGATTAGACATAGTGTACTTTGATATACCAATGGGTGAGGTCAAATGTGGCCAATAGTCTCGGTGGGTTAGGTGCGCATGTTTAGTTACTTGGTGTGCTACTGCTGTCGAAAGGAAACCGTGTACCGGTGCATCCGGGGTGATGGTGCTCCCGAGATGAGTTCGAAATGTTTATTATACTAAACCCGGCCTGTGGACTTATGTTCGGTATAGTAAAAAGGTCGAGTGGTACTAGTCTCAGAAATTAAAGAAGTTAATTAATTAATTAATCAGTAAATTAATTTTAATTAACGAGCACTATATCTTTGATGTGGGGAGATTAATGAATATAATTTAATTAAGTTGTTCTGGAAGCAATTCTGGTGTAGGATGGTAGTGCAAAATTAATCCGTTAGTGGTACGATTAATTTTGTAATGGGTTAATTGAATAGGTAAATTTAATTAATTAATTGGTTAATTATTCCTAAGGGTTAATTTAGTAATTAACAAAGTAGAATTATTTAATTAATTCCTAAGGGTTAATTAAGTAATTAACAAAGTGAAATTATTTAATTAATTAATTAAGTCTTAAGTTTCAATTGGAATTAGGAAATCGTAGAGATTAGGAATCTAGTAGGATTTGGTTTATCCTATCAGATTGGTTGCCTAATTGGATTTGGAAACTAATTCGTTACCTAAACCCATTAGGAAGACCAATCCTAAACCAACTTGGAGTCTCTCTTGTAACTCTATAAATAGACAAGGGATTAGCCATTCAAGACTACACAATTCAATAGATTCATTATTCAAGAATCTAGAAAGATAAAATTCTAGAGAGAGAAAATTCTCTCTCTCTCAAGAACGAATTTTAGGGACAATTTGCGGCTGGCCCTTCTTGTTTATTTGGCTGAATTTTGGCTTGATTTTGCTGGCTTCGAAAATTGTTTTCTCTCTCTCTGGGCAGTGCATTTGCAGTGCGCGCTAGGTGCGGAGGTGCTGAATTTTTTCAGCAGGTTGATTGTGGTAAGTTGCTGATCAATTGACTTCTAGATTGTTGTCCACACAACAAGAGGTCATAGTCTTTGAGGCATACAAGAGAATCACCAGGTGCACGCTTCAAAGGTAACTTTCTAAAGTTCCGCTTTTAATTAGAAATTTTTTGTTGCGTGGTAAATCGAGCATGTGCAAACCCAGATCCTACGTGGTAAATTCTTTCACCTACAAACATCATAGTCTTTGATCTCGAATCTAACTTACCAGCATCTGCCTCGAGCACATGTGCTGGACAACCCCAAATCCTGATATGTCTCAGACTAGGCTTTCGCCCAGTCCACATTTCTAGGGGTGTCGTAGGCACAGATTTAGATAGTACGAGATTAAGGAGATAACACTCCGTCTAAGGCATAACCCCAAAACTAGTTAGGCAAATCACTATAACTCATCATCGACCTAACCATATCCATAAGAGTCATGTTCCTCCTCTCTGCAACACCATTCTGCTGGGGTGTGCCAGGTGCAGACAACTGGGACTGAATAGCCACCTCTGACAAATAGGACCTAAATTCACTAGAGAGGTATTCACCACCGCGATCAGATCGCAAGGCCTTGATACTGATACCCAGATTGTTCTCCACCTCAGCCTTATACTCTTTGAACTTGCCAAAACATTCAAACTTGTAGCGCATCAGGTATATGTATCCATATCTAGAGTAATCATTCATGACTGTCATGAAATACTCATAACCACTGAAAGAATATCTGCCTGGGCCCAGCCAGAAACTCACTTTCGTGCTATGCATTCCAGAATCAGAAACTCTAGCAAGGCCTAGACTCTAGCACAATCTCTATTCCAACCCTTGCTTGAAATAACCTTGCGCAGGATCTGGGTGTGCACTTATTCGATTTATCACGCAACAAAAATTCTTAATTAAGCGGAAAGATAAGAATTACCTTCTGAAGCGTGAACTCAGGCGATCGCTTGTATGACTCAAAACTTTGATTTCACATTGTGTGGGCAATGATCTAGAAATTAATTTATCAACAATCAACACAAAACTCACCAAGAAAATCCAGCAAACCCAGACCAAAACTTGACTAACTGCCACCGCAAGTGCCGCTTGAAGGCTCCACACGCGCCACCGCCAAGCTTGTACTCGTCGACGATTGACCACCCACGCGCCGATGGGAAGTCCAAGAAGAAAATATAGCCAACCTCTCCGTGAGAACAAACGCCGGTCTAAGCTTAGAAAATCCAGTTTTGAGAGAGAAGTAATCTAATACTCTCTCAAGGATTTTCACTCTCTAGTTTCTTGAATTATGAAACTATTGAATTGTGTATTTTGAATAGCTAATCCCTTGTTTATATATAGAGTTACAAGAGAGACCCCAAGTTGGTTTAGGATTGGTCTTCGTAATGGGTTTAGGTAATTAATTAGTTTCCAAATCCAATTAGGTAACCAATCTGATAGGATAAACCAAACCCTACGAGATTTCCTAATCTATAGGATTTCCTAATTCTAATTGAAACTTAAAACTTAATTAATCAATTAAATAATTCCACGTTGTTAATTACTTAATTAACCCTTAGAAATAATTAATTAATTCTACCTATTCAATTAACCCATTACAAAATTAATCGTAACACTAACGGATTAATTTTGGCACTACCATCCTACACCAGAATTGCTTCCAGAACAACTTAATTAATTTATTCATAATGTCCGCACTGAAAGAATATTTGCCACTTAGGATCTGGGTTTGCACTTGCTCGATTTACCACGCAACAAAAATTTCTAATTAAAGCGGAACCTTAGAAAAATACCTTTGAAACGTGCACCTGGTGATTCTCTTGTATGCCTCAAGACCATGACTTCACGTTGGGTGGGCAACTAACTAGAAGTCAATTGATCAGCTACTCACCACAATCCACCTGCTAGAAAACTCTAGCCTCGCAGCATCTAGCACGTACTATAAACGCACCGCCCGCAGAGAGAGAAAGCTACGCGCAGCTGGTATAAACCAAGGCCAAAATTTCAGCCACAAGAAACCCAAAAACCAGCCGCACACTTTCTTGAAAATTCGACTTGGAGAGAGAAACGTTTTCTCTCTCTAGATTCTTGAATTATGAATCTATTGAATTGTGTATCTTGAATGGCTAATCCCTTGTCTATTTATAGAGTTATAAGAGAGACTCCAAGTTGGTTTAGGTTTGGTCTTCCTAATGGGTTTAGGTAATGAATTAGTTTTCAAATCCAATTAGGCAACCAATCTGATAGGATAAACCAAATCCCACTAGATTTCCTAATCTCTAGGATTTCCTAATTCCAATTGAAACTTAAGACTTAATTAATTAATTAAATAATTCCACTTTGTTAATTACTTAATTAACCCTTAGGAATTAATTAAATAATTCCACTTTGTTAATTACTGAATTAACCCTTAGGAATAATTAACCAATTAATTAATTAAATCTACCTATTCAATTAACCCATTACAAAATTAATCGTACCACTAACGGATTAATTCATCTCGGGAGCACCATCACCCCGGACGCACCGGTACATGGTTTCCTTTCGATAAGCAGCAGCTCACCAAGTAACTAAACACGCACACCCAACCTACCGAGATTATTGGCCACAATTGACCTCACCCTTTGGCAGATCAAAGTACACTATGTCTAATCCTCATGCCCGCTCGAGTCTAGGGATTTAGAGATAGAATACAAGGATTGATTTGTCTATTAAATCAGTACAAGACAAATCTTTCCTAAGAGTCAAGTTAAATATGCCCCGGGCATATCTATATGATTCAATTAGTTTAGACAAACTAATTATCTAAATCACATAATAACCTAGACCGACAGTTTGTCCAAAGCTGTCTCAGTTATGAACCTCATTTATATATTATGTCTTTCAACCAATGATGAGATCTACTGTGTCACACCAGACACCTCATCATCTACTTACATAATATAAAAGGATGATTAATGCACAACTAAATATAATTGAAACACAAATCGATATATTAAACTGGGAAACTGTACAATACAAGCATAGCTTATGTATTCTACTCCAACAATCTCCCACTAATACTTAAGCTGTGCTTTAAGTATACAACTACATACAATCCTACCCAATCTGCTGCTATCTATCTAGAAAAACTGTCAAGGCTCTCATAAGCATCTGATCCCCATGCCCTTCACGTGAGTATCAAAGACTTTTAAAGTCAATGTTTTTGTGAATGGATCTGCAAGGCTATCCTCTGATGCTATCTTAGCCACGACTACGTCTACCCTCTTTACGATGTCTCGTATCAGGTGGTACTTGTGCTGTATATGTTTACTCGCCTTGTGGGCTCGTGGTTCCTTCGAGTTTGCTACTGCACCATTGTTATCACAATAAACCGTGATAGACTTCTGCAAACCAGGAATCACATCTAAGTCCACTAGGAAGTTCTTGAGCCATACTGCTTCTTTCACTGCCTCTGATGCGGCAACGTACTCAGCCTCCATGGTAGAGTCTGCCACGCATTTCTGCTTGACACTCTGCCAAACTATGGCTCCACCTCCCAGAGTAAACACATACCCTGAGGTAGACTTGCTCTTGTCCCTGTCGTCTTGGAAATCTGAATCTGTGTAACCACGGGGTACCAACTCAGGCGCCTGATAGACCAGAACTTGGCCCCTCGTTCTGCACAAATACTTGAGAATGCATTTTACTGCCTCCCAATGAGCTTTCCCGGGGTTACTCTGATATCTGCTCACCATGCCAACGGCATAACAGATATCAGGCCTCGTACACAACATGGCATACATGAGACTTCCTACTGCCGAAGCATATGGAACTGTCTTCATGGTCTCTATCTCCTCAACAGTCTTAGGAGACAGTTCATTTAAATAGAAACACTCGATGCCTGAAAGGTAGAAAACCTTTCTTGGAGTTCTACATGTTAAAACGGACCAGAATCGTGTCTATGTACGAAGCTTGGGAGAGCGTTAGCGAACATTTCATACGATCTCGAATAATCTTGATCCCAAGGATATGTCCCGCTTCCCCTAAGTCCTTCATATCAAATTGCTTGGACAGCCATGCCTTTACGTCTGAAACACTTTCTTGTTGTTGCCAATCAATAGAAAATCATCCACGTAAAGCACAAGAAACACCACTGAGTTTCCATCACGTCTGCGATATACACATTGCTCATCCGGACACTGAGTAAATCCAAAAGACTGGATTACCTCATCAAACCGGATGTTCCAAGATCTGGATGCCTGCTTAAGTCCATAGATAGATCTCTTAAGCCTGCAAACCTTATGCTCTTGGCCTTTTTCAATGAATCCATCTGGTTGCTCCATAAAGATGATTTCCTCAAGACTTCCGTTTAGGAAAGCTGTCTTGACATCCATCTGCCAAATCTCATAATCCATATGAGCAGCTATGGCCAAGAGAATCCGGATCGACTTAAGTATGGCTACTGGGGAGAAGGTTTCCTCATAGTCGATTCCCTCTTTCTGAGTATACACCTTCGCCACCAGCCTAGCTTTAACGGTTTCCACCTTCCCGTCAGGTCCTCTCTTACGTTTGTAGACCCACTTGCATCCAATGGGCTTAAACCCATCTGGCAGGTCCACAAGCTCCCAGACTTGATTGTGGTCCATTGACCCCATCTCGGATATCATTGCCTTACGCTAATATTCTACATCTTTATCTCGAAGCGTCTCATTGTAGTTAACTGGGTCAGGTTCAGGCACACCTGGGACTAGGTCTGAAGCCTCTCCCACGCCAACAAACCTCTCTGGCTGTCTCACAACCCTCCCACTACGATGAGGCACCGCCTGTGTAGGCGCATCATCTGTGATCTCATGTGCAGTGTGGGGTGTATCTACTTGTGCTGGTGCATCAGGATTAGTAGTTTGTCGTCTAAGCTCTTCTAGTACTATCTTACTCTTGGGCTTGTGGTCTAAGACATAGTCCTCTTCTAAAAATCTAGCGTTGGTATTTACCACCACCTTCTGATCTTTAGGACTATAGAATAGACCACCTTTCGTTCCCCTAGGATATCCTACAAACAGCATTAATTCTGTTCTTGCATCTAACTTAGCCGTATCTGCCTTAAGCACATGTGCTGGGCAGCCCCAAATTCTGAGATGTCTTAAACTGGGCTTCCGCCCATTCCACAACTCTACTGGGGTTGAAGGCACGGTTTTAGATGGTACAAGATTAAGAATATACATTGCCGTTTCCAAGGCATATCCCCAGAACAAACTTGGCAAATCACTATAGCTCCTCATGGACCTAACCATTTCCATAAGAGTCCGATTCCTCCTTTCTGCTACACCATTCTGCTGTGGTGTGCCAGGTGCAGACAACTGAGACTGAATTCCTACCTCAGTGAGGTAATCTCGAAATTCATGGGACAGGTACTTCCCACCACGATCTGAACGCAGTGTCTTAATACTCTTACCATGATGCTTCTCCACATCTACCCGAAACTCTTTGAACTTGCCAAAACATTCGGACTTTTGGCACATTAGGTAAATGTATTCGTACCTAGAGTAGTCATCCGTGAACGTCACGAAATACTCATATCCCCCTCGAGCCTGGACCGTCATAGGTCCACACAAGTCAGAACGAATCAACTCTAATACTTCTTTAGCTCTATAGCCTTTTGCTTTAAAAGGTCTCCTGGTTATCTTACCTTCCAAGCAAGATTCGTAGGTTGCATAACTGTCAATATCTAATGAACCCAAAAGTCCATCATTGACCAACCTCTGAATCCTACTAAGATTTATATGACCTAGCCTTAGATGCCAAAGATAGGTTTGATTAATTTCAAAAGGTTTCTTCCTCTTATTAATGTTAGATTCTGAGCTATCTATCTCTATGTTTTGCGCAACAGGGGAGTTAGAGTTAACCACAAACAAATTGTCCGCCAATGAACCAGAATAAATAAGTTTTCCATTTCTTCTAATAACAACACAGTCATCAGAAAAAATAAACTTATACCCATTCTTCAAGAGTTTAGAAACCGAAATCAAGTTCTTTCTAAAACTCGGTACATAAAGACAATTAACTAACTCCAAGCTAGAATTTTCGAAATTCAACTTAACTACTCCCACTGCTTCTACTGACACTCTTGTAGTGTCGCCAAGTAGATATCCAATTCGCCTTCTCTAAGCTTCTGGGTTACTTGGAACCCTTGCAAAGAATTACAAACATGGTCAGTGGCACCTGAATCCACACACCAAGTATCTGTGGGAATCGCCGCTAAACATGTCTCAGTAATTAAGGCATAATTTATCGTACTTATAAGCTTTGGACAATCCGCTTTCCAATGTCCCGTCTTATTGCACTTGAAGCACTTGTCTTTTGACTTCTTCTTTGCAATATCTGGCTTAGGCATAATTTGTGCCTTTTTAGCTACTCCCTCGAGCTTTCTCTTCTTCTTTCCAGCCTCAGGCTCAGAAGAAGATTCTAAAGCTTCGACTGCGACTAAAGCTTGCTTCTTCTCTTGAAAAAGACTTTTAGCCGCCATCAACTCTGCCAAGAGCTCGGATGAACTGCACAAAATCTTACTTATATTGTAGTTCAACCGAATCTGCTCATAGATTTGAGGCGCCATCAACTCTGCCAAGAGCTCGGATGAACTCCACAACATCTTACTTATGTTGTAGTTCAACCGAATCCGCTCACAGCTTTGAGGCAAGCTCTGGAGGACAATATCGGCTTTGATTTCACCAATGATTTCGCCTCCCACTACCTCAACCTTGTTGATGTTACTAATCATGTCAATGACACGATCTCTCACCGGAGCGCTCTCAGCCCTAAGGACAATGTCCAAGTTACGACTTCCATCGACATTATTAGTTCCAGTTAAATTGTTGTTTTTCAAAATAGCAGCTAAAGGATTGAATGCCATATCGATTTAAACTGGAAAGTTAAACAAACAGTGTTTCAGTCATATATGCTAGAATTTTCGAAAAACATGAAAATTCAATTAATTATTGATTCCCTCAAAACAATAATATTAATCCACCAACATCTCATCCACCGGGGTTCTCGGAAGCCACGCAGTGTGGACGTTTACGCTAACCCACATTCGTTTGAGAAGAACCAAGTTCATTAACTACACTATCTGACCAACGATCTTTTGATCAATGTAGCTAATAGTCGGTGCTTTCAGGCATACAAGTAGGCAGCGTAACCTCGCGGGAGGAATAGTACAGATCGTACACTAGGTGTATGCCATTATGTGACTTCTGAGTTTGTTACCTCAGGATAGTGCGCCTCAGATGGAGAGGGTGTCGCATTTCTCCTAGTTAAACTCGCTCTAGTCATCTTACTCAGAAGCTCATAGTCTAGCGATCTCGGGGCTGGATTCATCCGAATGGAGGAAGGCCCTAATGCCAACGCGCAAGCCCACCCACATCGCATATGAACCCGTAATGGTGGCCATGGGGATATAACACAACCCGCTCCCACTTAGATTTCCAATTTGAGGGTTTTTCTGGTTTTAACATGCAATTAACTAACCTAAGTTATGTGCAACCATAAAACCAGACATGCTTTAATTCATGCATCTAAAATACAGCATAAAAATAAAGCATAAAAATTAAAACAATAAATACGGGAAATAAATTTGAAAAAATAAATTCCCCGACTATTATGGTTTTAATTGCTTCCATCTTCTGCCTTGATCTCGTGTCCCATCACGTCACTCGATGGAGAGAGTCTTGAACTTCAAAAAACAAAAACTGGAGGAAAAACGGGCCAAAAACAGCCCGAACAGCCCGAACGGGCCGCCCGCATGGGCCGTGCGCGCAAACCTGCACGTGCGCGCGCGCGGCCCTGGGCGCCTACGCCCGCGCGCGGCTGCTGCACCCTGGGCGCGGCAGCTGCTGCTGCTACGCCCTTGGTGCGGCAACTGCTGCTGCTGGCCTTTTTTTGCCTGCCGGCCGGCGATTTTGCTGATGGCAAACGTTGCCAGCGTCGCCTCCTGCCGCCAACTCCTCCTTCGCTTTTTCCTAAGCTATTTGGTCTTCTTGCAATTCGTTCTGGGTTTTCCTGGGTTTATTCAAATTCAAGATAACCCAAAACCCACGAATCCAAGTCACCCACCATAACGCCTTCGATTACATAAAAAACAATTTTCCTACTACAAGGTATTCTAGGAAAATTAAATAATCGAAATTACATAGAAAAAATCCTACTACAGATTTGATCTAATCCTACACAGCTTCCAGCACGTGGTTATACAATTACAAACATTCATAATATAATTAAATCCGGACATGTCCCGGAGTTTAATTAAAACCCATACAAACGTAACCATAATAGTCGGGATTCTAAACCACCTGCAAATAAAACCATTTAATAAATCGAACAAGCACAGAACCCCCTAAACCAGGCTCTGATACCAATTGAAAGATTTTGGTAGGATCTGGGTTTGTACCTGCTCGATTTACCACGCAACAAAAAAATTCTAATAGAAGCGGAACTATAGAATAATACCTTTGAAGCGTGCACCTGGTGAATCTCTTGTATGCCTCAAAGACTATGACCTCTTGTTGTGTGGAAAACAATCTAGAAATCAATTGATCAGCAACTCACCACAATCCACCTGCTGGAAAACTCTAGCCCCGCAGCACCTGACACGTACTATAAACGCACCGCCCTCAGAGAGAGAAAGCTACGCGCTGCTGGTATAGACCAAGGCCAAAATTTCAGCCACTAGAAACCCAAAAACCAGCTGCACACTTTCTTGAAAATTCGACTTGGAGAGAGAAACGTTTTCTCTCTCTAGAAATCCTGTGGATTAATTGTGTTATTGTTGTATTCTGAATGGCTGATCCCTTGTCTATTTATAGAGTTACAAGAGAGACTCCAAGTTGGTTTAGGATTGGTCTTCCTACTGGGTTTCTGTTTTTCTTCAATCCTTTTTCTGGACTGATACAGATTCTGTTTTCCTTCAATCCTATTCTTGGACTGATACACTCCCAACTGTCACAGGGATTCACTTATCCCAATCCAGTTCCTGGGATGAATCACTCCCAACTGACACAGGGATTCACTTATCCCAAACCAGTTCCTGGGATGATTCACAACCAACTGACACAAGGATTAATTAATTTCTCAATTAATTAAATCTACCTTTGTCATTAACCCAGTACATAATTAATCGTACCCCTAACGGATTAATTATGGCACTACCATCCTACACCAGAATTGCTTCCGAAACAACTTAATTAAATTATATTCATAATCTCCCCACATCAAAGATATAGTGCTCGTTAATTCATTAATTTACTGATAAATTAATTCATCAACTTCTTTAATTCCGAGACTAGTACCACTCGACCTTTTTACTATACCGGACATAAGTCCACCGGCCGGGTTTAGTATAATAAACATTTCGAGTTCATCTCGGGAGCACCATCACCCTGGACGCACTGGTACATGGTTTCCTTTCGACAAGCAGCAGCGCACCAAGTAACTAAACACGCGCACCCAACCTACCGAGATTATTGGCCACAATTGACCTCACCCTTTGGCAGATCAAAGTACACTATGTCTAATCCTCATGCCCGCTCGAGTCTAGGGATTTAGAGATTAAATACAAGGATCGATTTTTCTATTAAATCAGTACAAGACAAATCATTCCTAAGAGTCAAGTTCAATATGCCCCGGGCATATCTATATGATTCAATTAGTTTAGACAAACTAATTATCTGAATCACATAATAACCTAGACCGACAGTTTGTCCAAAGCTGTCTCGGTTACGAACCTCATTTATATATTATGTCTTTCAACCAATGATGAGATCTACTGTGTCACACCAGACACCTCATCATCTACTTACATAATATAAATGGATGATTAATGCACAACTAAATATAATTGAAACACAAATAGATATATTAAACTGGGAAACTGTACAATACAAGCATAGCTTATATATTCTACTCCAACAGCGAATGTTTCCTACGATCTCGAATAATCTTGATCCCAAGGATATGACCCGTTTCCCCTAAGTCCTTCATATCAAATTGCTTGGACAGCCATGCCTTTACGTCTGATAACACTTTCTTATTGTTGCCAATCAATAGAATGTCATCTACGTAAAGCACAAGAAACACCACTGAGTTTCCGTCACGTATGCGATACACACATTGCTCATCCGGACACTGAGTAAATCCAAAGGACTGGATTACCTCATCAAATTGGATGTTCCAAGATCTAGATGCCTGCTTGAGTCCATAAATAGACCTCTTAAGCCTGCAAACCTTATGCTCTTGGCCTTTTTCAATGAATCCCTCTGGTTGCTGCATAAAGATGGTTTCCTCAAGACTTCCGTTTAGGAAAGCTGTCTTGACATCCATCTGCCAAATCTCATAATCCATATGAGCAGCTATGGCCAACAGAATCAGGATCGACTTAAGCATGGCTACCGGAGAGAAGGTTTTCTTATAATCGATTCCCTCTTTCTGAGTATACCCCTTCACCACCAGCCTAGCTTTAAAGGTTTCCACCTTCCCGTCAGGTCCTCTCTTACGTTTGTAGACCCACTTGCATCCAATGGGCTTAAACCCATCAGGCAGGTCCACAAGCTCCCAGACTTGATTGTGGTCCATTGACCCCATCTCGGATATCATTGCCTTACGCCAAGATTCTGCATCTGTATCTCGAAGCGCCTCATTGTAGTTAACCGGGTAAGGTTCAGGCGCACCTGGGACTAGGTCTGAGGCCTCTCCCACGCCAATGAACCTGTCGGGCTGTCTCACAACCCTCCCACTACGATGAGGCACCACCTGTGTAGGCGCATCATCTGTGATCTCATGTGCAGTGTGTGGTGTATCTTCTTGTGCTGGTGCATCAGGATTAGTAGTTTGTCGTCTAAGCTCTTCTAGTACTATCTTACTCTTGGGCTTGTGGTCTAAGACATAGTCCTCATCTAAAAATCTAGCGTTGGTACTAACCACCACCTTCTGATCTTTAGGACTATAGAATAGACCACCTTTCATTCCCCTAGGATATCCTACAAACAGCATTAATTCTGTTCTCGCATCTAACTTAACCGTATCTGCCTTTAGTACATGTGATGGGCACCCCCAAATTCTGAGATGTCTTAGACTTGGCTTGCGCCCATTCCACAACTCTACTGGGGTTGAATGCACGGTTTTAGATGGTACAAGATTAAGAATATACATTGCCATTTCTAAGGCATATCCCCAGAATGAACTTGGCAAGTCACTATAGCTCATCATGGACCTAACCATTTCCATAAGAGTTCGATTCCTCCTTTATGCTACACCATTCTGCTGTGGCGTGCCAGGTGCAGACAACTGAGACTGAATTCCTACCTCACTGAGGTAATTTCAAAATTCATGGGAGAGGTACTCCCCACCATGATCTGAACACAGTGTCTTGATACTCTTACCATGATGCTTCTCCACATATGCCCGAAACTCTTTGAACTTGCCAAAATATTCGGACTTGTGGCGCATTAGGTAAATGTATCCGTACCTAGAGTAGTCATCCGTGAACGTCACGAAATACTCATATCCCCCTCGTGCCTGGACCGTCATAGGTCCACACAAGTCAGAATGAATCAACTCTAATGCATCTTTAGCTCAATGACCTTTTGCTTTAAAAGGTCTCTTGGTCATCTTACCTTCTCAGCAAGATTCGCAGGTTGCATAACTGTCAATATCTAATGAACCCAAAGGTCCATCATTGACCAACCTCTAAATCCTACTAAGGTTTATATGACCTAGCCTTACATGCCAAAGATAGGTTTGATTCATTACAGAAGGTTTCTTCCTCTTATTAATGTTAGATTCTGAGCCATATATCTCTATGTTTTGCACAACAGGGGAGTTAGAGTTAACCACAAACAAATTATTCGCCAATGAACCAGAACAAATAAGTTTTTCATTTCT
This sequence comes from Knoxia roxburghii, assembly GCA_030378225.1. NCBI lineage: Eukaryota > Viridiplantae > Streptophyta > Magnoliopsida > Gentianales > Rubiaceae > Knoxia > Knoxia roxburghii. The sequence goes on along the minus strand of CM059415.1, from coordinate 31,605,025 downwards.
TCTAATAACAACACAGTCATTAGAAAAAATAAACTTATACCCGTTCTTCAAGTGTTTAGAAACCGAAATCAAATTTTTTCAAAAACTCGGTACATAAAGACAATTAACTAACTCTAAGCTAGAATTTTCGAAATTCAACTTAACTACTCCCACTGCTTCTACTGACTCTCTTGTAGTGTCGCCCAAGTAGATATCCAATTCGTCTTCTCAAAGCTTCTGGGTTACTTGGAACCCTTGCAAAGAATTACAAACATGGTCAGTGGCACCTGAATCCACACACCAAGTATCTGTGGGAATCGCCGCTAACCATGTCTCAGTAATTAAGGCACAATTTATCGTACTTATAAGCTTTTGGCAATCCGTTTTCCAATGTCCCATCTTATTGCACTTGAAGCACTTGTCTTTCGACTTCTTCTTTGCTATATCTGGCTTAGGCGCAATTTGTGCCTTTTTTGCTACTCCCTCGAGCTTTCTCTTCTTCTTTCTAGCCTCAGGCTCAGAAGAAGATTCTAAAGCTATGACTGCAACTAAAGCTTGCTTCTTCTCTTGAAGAAGACTTTTAGTTGCCATCAACTCTGCCAAGAGCTCGGATGAACTCCACAACGTCTTACTTATGTTGTAGTTCAACCGAATCCGCTCTCGAGTTAGGCCTTTTAATTTGACTTTCGTTGACCCCTAAGTCTTCCCGACTAATCAACTCCAATCGACCCATTTAAATTAATTTATTTAATCCACTTTGTTAATTTAATTTAATCGAACCCTTAGAATTAATTAATTCAAAATTGAATTAATTTCTAAATTCAATTTGTCGATTAAATATTAATTAAACCTTTTGGATTAATTAATTTACCTTGTCGATTAGTCAAATGCATAATCGGTCGTACCACTAACGGACCAATTATGGAACTACCGCTCGAAAACGACTTTACATCGCGCCATTATATTTTATTCTATCTCCCCACATTAAAGATCTAGTGCTCGTCGATTTATCAATTTACTGACAAATTAATTCACCGACTTCTTGGTTTCCGAGATTAGTACCACTCGTCCTTTTATTATACCGAACATAAAGTTCACCGGCCGGGTTTAGTATAATAACCTTACGAGTTCATCTCGGGAGCACCATCAACCCGACGAACCGGTACGTGGATTCCTCCAACTAGCAACGGCACGTAAGAAGCTAAACACCGCATACCCAACCTACTGAGGTATTGGCCTCAATTGACCTCACTCTTTGGCAAATCAAAGCACACGTTATCCAACCCTCACGCCCGTCCTCATCTCGGGATTGAGAGACGGAATACTAGGACCGAATTGACTACGCCGATCAGTATAAGTCAATTCTATCCAATCTGGTCATGCTCAATATGCCCCGGGCATATCTGTGTGATTTAAACTAGTTTAGATAAACTAATTTCCAAACCACACAATAACCTATACCGATAGTATGTTCAGACTATCTCGGTTACGAGCATACTTTTTATATATCAATACTTTAACCAATAACGGTATCTACTGTGTCTGTCCACACCCCGTTATCTAGTTCTATGATATAAAGGAACAAATTTATACTGAAACAAAATGATATGTCAACTGTGGATATTAGTTTTTGATACAAGCCATAGCTTTTCTGTATTCAAACTAACAGAAATGATACTGGGTATCAAAATCTATAGAGATAGATCAAAGAGGCTTCTAGGACTAAGTCAAGAAGGGTACAGAGACAAAATATTGAAGAGGTTCAATATGTCTAACTCTAAGAATGGTATGGTACCATTCAGACATGGCCTTCTCTTGAAGAAGAACCAAGGTCCTTCAACAAGAGAGGAGAGGGATACAATGAGTAGAGTCCCATATGCTTTGGCAATAGGATCTATCACGTATGTCATGTTGTGTACCCTCGCGGATGTCGCACATGCACTGAGCATGACTAGCAGATACCAACAAGATCCTGGAATGGCTCATTGGACTGCAGTCAAAGTAATCCTAAAGTACTTGCGAATGACTAAAGGATTGATGCTAGTTTATGGAGGACAAGAATAGCTCATTGTACAAGGTTATGCTGATGCTCCTTTCCAGACAGATCAAGATGACATGAAGTCACAATCAGGTTATGTGTTTAACCTGAATGGCGGTGCAGTGAGTTGGAAAAGCTCAAAGCAAGATACCACAGCCGACTCTACAACAGAATCTAAGTATATTGCTGCATCGGATGCAGCAAAGGAAGCTATTTGGTTGAGAAAGTCTGTGTCTGATATCGGAGTGATACAGAGTATCCAAGATCCGATAGACTTGTTCTGTGATAATAACAGGGCTATCGCACAAGCTAAGGAGCCTCGGTCACACCAGAAAATCAAACACATACTCAAAAGGTTTTACCTCATCCGAGAGATCGTCGATCGAGGAGATGTGAAAGTGTGCAAAATAGGGTCAGATGACAATGTAGCAGATCCTCTCACAAAAGCTCTATCACAGTCAAAGTTTGATAGACATGTAATAGAGCTTGGTCTTAAACAGTTTAGGATATAGCCCTTCATCGGGCAAGTGGGAGATTGTTGGTAGATGTGCGCTAATGAGGGCTATTTATATAAATAAGACATTTGTCGTTTGATTGATTATTTATCTGATGAGTTAATTTCATGAAATTATATTCTTGTGCATATTGAATTTCATGAAATCGATCAGCCAAAAAGAAACACTCCATGGACTTTAAGATCATGAGTGATTCTTTTGAGTAGTACTCGTATAAGGATCCTTAGACCAGAAATCACTACATAGTCTTAGGTTAATTATAGTGTGCTTTGACATATGCCTAACGGGACTGTAACAGGTTGTCAAGTACGGGTATGATTGGGTACACTGTGAGTCACGCTAAGGTATGTAGGTAAAGTGATGGGACTACAAGTCTCTCTTAAATGAGAGATGATATCTTGGCCACTTGATCGCACATAAGTGAGTTTGATGATTCAGAATTAATTAAATTGCCTGTATTAAATATAAGAGTTATAATTAAATTGATAATATTTAATTAAATAGTTTAATTAAATATTATTGAAGAGTGTTATGGTATTAATTAAGAGATAATTAATTATCTAGGAAGAATTGAATTGGGCTGACAAATCAAGGGACCTAATTGTGAATTGAGGTTCTTGACCCATCAGCCTGATCCATGGGTCAATGGGTTGATCCATGGTGTTGGTTAAACCCAACTCAGTAAATAATTAATTATTATTAATTTATTTATTATTAACAGATAAGTTAAAACTCTTTTATAAAAAGAGTAGAAACGTATCTGTGAAAAGGAGAGGCTTTATGACTGACTCTATTTTTGAAACACGGGAAAAAGTTTTTGAGAAAACTCTCTCTCTCACTCTTCCAAAAACACTCTTCTAGAGAAAAATAGTTTTTTTTCTCTTTTGCAGGCAAGAATTTTTGGCTAGCACCAATTCTGATAGGCTCCAGTGCAAGATCGTAGAGACAATTCGTGTGAATTGTTGGTGAACGCAATCTTCTCAAGGGAGCCAGGCGACGAGCACAACCGATTACGCTTCAAGGGTAAGACCCGATTTCACATGAATTTAGGCTATTCCATAGCATATTTTGGAAATTATGCATGCCCTGAGGTAGACTTGCTCTTGTCCCTGTCGCCTTGGAAATCTAAATCTGTGTAACCTCAGGGTACCAGCTCAGGTGCCTGATAGACCACAACTTGGTCTCTAGTTCTGCGCAAATACTTGAGAATGCACTTTACTGCCTCCCAATGAGCTTCCCCGGGGTTACTCTAATATCTGCTTACCATGCCAATGGCATAACAAATATCAGGCCTTGTACACAACATGGCATACATGAGACTTCCTACTGCCGAAGCATAAGGAACTGTCTTTATGGCCTCTATCTTCTCAACAGTCTTGGAAGACTGTTCCTTAGATAGATGCACTCCGTGTCTGAAAGGTAGCAAACCTTTCTTGGAGTTCTGCATGTTAAAACAGGCCAAAGTATGAAGCTTGGGAGAGCGTTAATGAACGTTTTCTACGATCTCGAATTATCCTGATCCCAAGGATATGTCCCACTTCCCTTAAGTCCTTCATGTGAAACTGCTTGGACAGCCATGCCTTTGTGTCTGATGACACTTTTTTCTTGTTGCCAATCAATAGAATGTCATCTACGTAAAATAAAAGAAACACCAATGAGTTTCCATCACGTCTGCGATACACACATTGCTCATCTGGACATTGAGTAAATCCTTAGTACTGGATTACCTCATCAAACCGGATGTTCTAAGATCTGGATGCCTGCTTATGTCTGTAAATGGACCTCTTAAGCCTGCAAACCTTATACTCTTGGCCTTTTTCAATGAATCCCTCTGGTTGCTGCATAAAGATGGTTTTATCAAGACTTTCGTTCAGGAAAAATGTCTTGACATCCATCTGCCATATCTCATAATCTAAATGAGCAGCTATGGCCAAAAGAATCCGGATCGACTTAAGCATGGCTACCGGGAAGAAGGTTTTCTCATAATCGATTCTCTCTTTCTGAGTATACCACTTCGCCACAGCCTAGCTTTAAAGGTTTTCACCTTCCCGTTAGGTCCTCTCTTATATTTGTAGGCTCACTTGCATCCAATAGGCTTAAACCCATCAGACAGGTCTACAAGCTCCCAGACTTGATTGTGGTCCATTGACCCCATCTCGGATATCATTGCCTTACGCCAAGATTCTGCATCTTTATCTTGGAGAGCCTCATTGTAGTTAACCGGGTCAAGTTCAAGCTCACCTGGGACTAAGTCTAAGGCCTCTCCCACGCCAATGAACCTATAGGGCTGTCTCACAACCCTCCCACTATGACGAGGCACCACCTATGTAGGCGCATCATCTGTGATCTCATGTGCAGTGTGTGGTGTATCTACTTGTGCTGGTGCATCAAGATTAGTAGTTTGTCTTCTAAGCTCTTCTAGTACTATCTTACTCTTGGGCTTGTGATCTAAGATATAGTCCTCTTCCAAAAATCTAGCATTGGTATGAACCACCACCTTCTAATCTTTAGGACTATAAAACAGACTACCCTTCATTCCCCTAAGATATCCTACAAATAGCATTAATTTTGTTCTCGCATCTAACTTAGCCGCATCTGCCTTAAGCACATGTGCTGGGCAACCCCAAATTCTGAGATGTCTTAGACTAGGCTTTTACCCATTCCACAACTCTACTGGGGTTGAAGGCAAGGTTTTAGATGGTACAAGATTAAGAATAAGTCACTGTTTCTAAGGTATATCCCCAGAACGAACTCGGCAAATCACTATAGCTCATCATCGATCTAACCAATTCCACGAGAGTTTGATTCCTTATTTTTGCTACATCGTTCTGCTATGCTGTGCCAGGTACAGACAACTGAGACTAAATTCCGAACTCACTGAGGTATTCTCAAAATTCGTGGGACAGGTACTCCTCACCATGATCTGATCGTAGTGTCTTGATACTCTTACCATGATGCTTCTCCACATCTGCCCAAAACTTTTTGAACTTGCCAAAGCACTCAGACTTGTGACGCATTAGGTAAATGTACCCGTGCCTTGAGTAGTCATCCGTGAATATCACGAAATACTCAAACCCACCTCATTCTTGGACTGATATTGGTCCACACAAGTCAGAGTGAATTAACTCTAATACTTCTTTAGCTCTATAACCTTTTGCCTTAAAAGGTCTATTGGTCATCTTAACCTCCAAGCAAGATTCGCATATTGAATAATTGTCAATCTCTAATGAACCTAATGGTCCATCAATGACCAACCTCTGAATCCTACTAAGGTTTATATGACCTAGCCTGAGATGCCAAAGATAGGTTTGATTCATTTCAGAAGGTTCCTTCTGCTTATTAATGTTAGATAAAGAGCTATCCATTTCTATGTTTTCCACAACAGGGGAGTTAGTGTTAACCAAAAACAAATTGTCAGCCAATGAACCATAACAAATAAGTTTTCCATTTCTTCGAATAAATACAGACTCATCAGAAAAAATAAACTTATAACCATTCTTTAAGAGTTTAGAAACCAAAATAAGGTTTTTTCTAAAACTCGATACATAAATACAATTAACTGACTCTAATCTACAACCTTCAAAATTTAAAGTGACCACTCTCACTGCTTCTACTGACACTCTCCTAGTGTCGCCCATGCCGATATCCAGCTCGCCCTCTCTAAGCTTCCGGGTTTCTTGGAACCCCTACAAAGAATTACAAACATGGTCAGTGCCTCCTGAATCCACACACCAATTATTTGTGGGAATCACCGCTAAACATGTCTCAGTAATAAGGGCAGAAACTATCACACCTTTAGGCTTTCGACAATCTACTTTCCAGTGTCCCATTTTCCCGCACCTGAAACACTTGCCTTTGGGCTTGCTCTTCTTTGCAATTTAGGGTTTCGCAACAAGTTTCTTGGCATTCTTCTTCTTCTTATTCTTCTTGCCTTTAGGTGCAGAAGAAGATCCTGAAGCCTTCACTGAGACCAAAGCTTGCTTCTTCTAATGGAAGATGCCTTCGACCACCACCAAATCAGTTAAGAGCTCGGGTAGAGTGTAAACTCTTAGGTTCATATTGTAATTGACCCAAAACTGCTAAAAACAAGAGGGTAAGATCTGGAGGATAATATCTATCTTACTTTCTGGGTCAATTTCTCCTCCCAACATCTCTATTTCATTGATGTTACTGATCATGTGAAGCACATGATCTCTCACCGATCCGTCCTCAGCCATCTTTGTGTTCATTAACTTCCTTATGGCTGCTTGCCTAGCAGTCCTGCCTTGATGTGCAAACATCTCCCTCAGGTGAGCCATCATGTTGAAGGCAGAGACCATGGGATGAAGCTGATGTTGCAGTACATTTGACACAGAGGCCAAAATATAGCACCGCGCCATCTCATCCGCTTTTCTCCACCTAGCATAGGCATCCCTATCCTCTTGAGGAGAGTCCTCATCAGGCACATCTGGACATACTTCGGTGAGCATAAACTTATACTGCTCTGCCGTCAGAACAATGTCCAAGTTATGACTCCAGTCGACATAGTTGGTTCCGGTTAATTTATTATCTTTCAAAATAGCAGTTAAGGGGTTGACCTGCACATCGATAAAAACTTTAAAATAAACAAACAGACAATGTTTCAGTTATTAGGTCTAGAATTTCAAAAACAATGAAATTCTATTAATTATTGACTTTTCTAAAAACAATAATCTTAATCCACCAACATCTCATTCAACGAGATTCTCTCAAGCCACGCAGTGTGGACTTTTACGCTAACCCACATTTGTTTGAGAAGAACCAAGTTCATTAACTACACTATCTGACCAAACGATTTATTGATCAATGTAGTTAATAGTCAATTCTTTCAGCCATACAAATAAGCAGTGTAACCTCGAGGGAGGAATACTGCAGAGCGTACACAAAGTGTGTGCCATTACGTGACTTCTGAGTTTGTTACCTCAGGATAGTACACCTCAGATGGAGAGGGTGTCACATTTCTCCTAGTTAAACTTACTCTAGTCATCTTACTCAGAAACTCATAATCTAGCGATCTCGGGGTTGGACTCATCCGAATGGAGGAAAGCCCTAATGCCAACGCGTAAGCCCACCCAAAATTGCAATTGAACTAGTAATGGTGGCCATGGGGATATTAAACTAACCCGCTCCCACTTAGATTTCCAAATTGAGGGTTTTTCTGGTTTTAACATGCAATTAACTAAACCTAAGTTACGTGCAACCATAAAACCATCATGCTTTAAAATCATGCATCTAAAATATAGCATAAAAATAAAGCACAAAGATTAAAACAATAAATACAGGAAAAAAATGTGAAAATTAAATTTCTCGACTATCATTATTTTAATCACTTCCATCTTCTGCCTTGATCCCGTGTCCCACCACGCAACTCGATGGATTGAGTCTTGATCTTGAAAACAATGAAAAATTGGAGAAAAATGGGCTAAAATCTCAACCCGAACGGGCCGCACGTTGGCGCAGCTCCCTGCTGTGCGACGCGGCAGCGCCGATGCTGCTGCTTGGGCGCGAGTCATCGCCGGCGCCGCCTCCTACCGCCAATCCCTCCTTCACTTCTTCCCATGCTATTTGGTCTTCTTGGAATTCGTTCTGGGTTTTCCTGGGTTTCTAAAAATTAACGATAACCCAAAACCCACGAATTCAAGTTGCACACCATAACGCCTTCGATTACAAAATTTAATTCTCCTACTACAAGACTTTATAAAAAAATTAAATATTTAATTCTACTACAAATTTAATCGAATCCTACATGGCTTCCAACACGTGGTTATGCTATTACAAACATTCATAATAAAATCAAATCCGGACATGTCCCGGAGTTTAATTAAAATCCATACAAACTTAACCATAATATTCGGGATTTCTTAACCACCTGCAAATAAAACCATGTATTAAATCGAACAAGCACAAAACCCAAACCAAGCTCTGATACCAATTGAAAGATTATCTGCCTAGGCCCAGCCAGAAACTCACTTTCGTGCTATGCTTTCTAGAATCAGAATCTCTGGCCAGGCCTAGACTCTAGCACAATCGCTATTCCAACCCTTGCTTAAAATAACATTACGTAGGATCTGGGTTTGCACTTATTCGATTTACCACGCAACAAAAATTCTTAATTAAATAGAAAGATAATAATTACCTCCTGAAGTGTGAACTCAGGTGATTGCTTGTATGACTCAAGACTTTGATTTAACGTTGTGTGGGCAGCGATCTAGAAATCAATTGATCCGCAATCAACACAAAACCGGTCAGGAAAATCCAGCAAAACTCGCCAGACCAAAACTCGACTAACTATTGCCGCACGTGCCACTTGAAGGCTCCACACGCACCGCCGGGAAATCAAAGAAGAAAATCCGGCCAACCTCCCAGCGAGAACAAACGCCAGTCTAAGCTTAAAAAATCCGGTTTTGAGAGAGAAGTAATTTAATTATCTCTCTAGTTTCTTGAATTATGAAACTATTCAATTGTGTATCTTGAATAGCTAATCTCTTATCTATATACAGTGTTACAAGAGAGACCCCAAGTTGGTTTAGGATTGGTCTTCCTAATGGGTTTAGGTAATTAATTAGTTTCCAAATCTAATTAGGTAACCAATCTGATATGATAAGCCAAATCCTACTAGATTTCATATTCTTTAGGATTTCCTAATTCTAATTGAAACTTATGACTTAATTAATTAATTTAATAATTCTACTTTGTTAATTACTTAATTAACCTTTAGGAATAATTAATCAATTAATTAATTCTACCTATTCAATTAACCCATTACAAAATTAATCGTACCACTAACGGATTAATTTTGGCACTACCACCCTACACCAGAATTGCTTCCGGAACAACTTAATTAATTTATTCATAATCTCCCCACATCAAAGATATAGTGCTCGTTAATTTATTAATTTACTGTTAAATTAATTAATCAACTTCTTTAATTCTGAGACTAGTACCACTCGACCTTTTTACTATGCCTGACATAAGTCCACCAGCTGGGTTTAGCATAATAAATATGACGAGCTCATCTCGGGAGCACCATCACCCCGGACGCACCAGTACATGGTTTCCTTTCGACAAGCAGTAGCACTTCAAGCAACTAAACACGCGCACCTAACCCACCGAGATTATTGGCCACAATAGACCTCACCCATTGGCAGATCAAAGTACACTATGTCTAATCCTCTTGCCCGCTTGAGTCTAGGGATTAAGAGATAGAATACAAAGAATGATTTGTCTATTAAATCAGTACAAGACAAATCATTCCTAATGGTCAAGTTCAATCCGCCCTGGGCATATCTTATCCGAATCACATAATAACCTAAACTGACAATTTGTCCAAAGCTGTCTCCGTTACGAACCTCATTTATATATTATGTCTATTAGTTTTGAATACAGAAAAGCTATGGCTTGTATCAAAAACTAATATCCACAGTTGACATATCATTTTGTTTCGGTATAAATTTGTTCCTTTATATCATAGAACTAGATAACGGGGTGTGGACAGACACAGTAGATACCGTTATTGGTTAAAGTATTGATATATAAAAAGTATGCTCGTAACCGAGATAGTTTGAACATACTATCAGTAAAGGTTATTGTGTGGTTTAGAAATTAGTTTATCTAAACTAGTTTAAATCACACAGATATGCCCGGGGCATATTGAGCACGATCAGTTTGGATAGAATTGACTTATACTGATCGACGTAGTCAATTCGGTCCTAGTATTTCGTCTCTCAATCCCGATATTGGGACGGGCGTGAGGGTTGGATATCGTGTGCTTTGATTTTCCAAAGAGTGCGGTCAATTGAGGCCTATACCTCGGTAGGTTGGGTATTCGGTGTTTAGCTTTTTACGTGATGTTGCTAGTCGGAGGAATCCACGTACCAGTTCGCTTGGTGCTCCCGAGATGAGCTCGTAAAGTCTATTATACTAAACCCGGCCGGTGAACTTTGTGTTCGGTATAATAAAAGGACGAGTGGTACTAATCTAGGAAATCAAGAAGTCAGTGAATTAATTTGTCAGTAAATTGATAAACCGACGAGCGCTAGATATTTAATGTGGGAAGATAGAATAAAATATAATGGCACGATGTAAAGTCATTTTTGAGCGGTAGTTCCATAATTGGTCCGTTAGTGGTACGACTAATTATGCATTTGACTAATCGACAAGGTGAATTAATTAATCCTAAAGGTTTAATTAATATTTAATCGACAAAGTGAATTAAGAAATTAATTCTATTTGAATTAATTAATTCTAAGGGTTTGATTAAATTAAATTAACAAAGTGGGTTAAATAAATTAATTTAAATGGGTCGATTGGAGTTGATTAGTCTGGAAGACTTAGCGGTCAACGAAAGTCAAATTAAAAGGCCTAACTCGAGAGCCTATAAGGTCTCCTTAGAAGCTCCTTATAAATATCCTTGTTTGGCAAGAAAGACAATTAAGAAACTTGAAGTCCAAGAAAGGGCTAGAGTAAGAAAGTTTAGCTTAGAGAGAGGATATCGTCTTCCTCATCGAAATTCTTTCTCGAAGTCAGCTAAGATAGCTTTCTCCTTCGGAAGACTAAACTTTTATTTGCCTTGATAGAGTTTCGAACCAGCCGCCGGATGAATTCTTTTAGCCCGAAGCACAATCGCTGTCCGAGGGTTTTCGCGATTTCATAAAACCCAGCGTTTGATCAGTCCGGTGCCCAGAGCCGACCGATCTTCACGTCGATCTTCTTGCTGAGTGATCCGTGAAGACGGTTGTACAGATCGGGACTAGGTTGGTTGTTAGGAACTAGGCATGCATAATTTCCTAAATTATGCTACGGAATAGCCTAAATTCTATGGAATCGGGTCTTACCCTCGACGCGTAATCGGTTGTGCTCGTCACCTGGATCCCTTGGGAAGATTGCGTTCACCACCAAAAACAATTCACACGAATTGTCTCTATGTTCTTGCACTAGAGTCTCTCAGAACCGGTGCTAGCCCAAAAGTGCCTGTAAAAGAGAAAACCTTTTTCTCTCTGGAAGAATGTTTTTGAAAAAGTAGTGATCTATTGGAAGAGTCAGAGAGAGAGCCTTTTTAAAATTTTTCCAAAACGTGTTTTAAAACGAAATTAGTTAAAATCTCTCAACAGACTCCCCCAGATACTTCTCTGATTAAAGAGTTGAGAAGTATCTGTAAATAATTAATTATTAATAATAATTAATTATTTACTGAGTTGGGTTTAACCAACACCATGGATCAACCCATTGATCTATGGATCAGGCTGATGGGTCAAGAACTTCAATTCACAATTATGTCCCTTGATTTGTCAGCCCAATTCAATTCTTCCTAGGTAATTAAGTAACTCTTAATTAATACCATAATACTCTTCAATAATATTTAATTAAACTATTTAATTAAATATTATCAATTTAAGTATAACTCTTATACTTAAAACAGGCAATTTATTTAATTCTGAATCATCGAACTCACTTATGTGTGATCCTGTAGGCCCATTCCAAATTGACAATGAATAAATTAATCTAATTAATTAATCCATAAATCATTAGTGGTCTCTAGCAAGACATAATGACTACACAATTCAGAACGGAGGGTCGAATGGTGATTCAACACAACATTCCGAGTATACTACGTAATGTCCTCTACACTGATATCCAGTTTAGCATAAGGCATGGAACCAATCATCTTTCTATAGCTAAACGTTTTACTTGATCTCTTAATGACACTGAACTTAATCAAGCAAATGACAACACTTATCATTTCTTGGGCACGGCCATGCACTTCTCAGTTCACTATCAAGCGGCCAAGATATCATCTCTTATTTAACAGAGACTTGTAGTCCCATCACTTCACCTACATACCTTAGCGTGACTCATAGTGTACCCAATCATACCCGTACTTGGCAACCTGTTACGGTCCCGTTAGGCATCTGTCAAAGCACACTCTAATTCACCTAAGACTATGCAGTGATTTCTGGTTTAAGGATCCTCGTACGAGTACTACTCAAAAGAATCACTCATGATCTAACAGTCCATGGAGTGTTTCTTTTGGCGGAACGATTTCATGAAATTCAATATGCACAAGAATATAATTTCAAGAAATTAACTCATCAGATAAATAATCAATCAAACGATAAATATCTTATTTACATAAATAACCCTCAAAGTTTATTTACATAAATAGCCCTCATAAGGGCACATACACCAACAATCTCCCACTTGCCCGTTGAAGGGCTATGTCCTAAACTGTTTAAGACCAAGCTCTATTACATGTCTATGAAACTTTGACTGCGGTAGAGCTTTTGTGAGAGTATCTGCTACATTGTCGTCTGACCCGATTTTGCACACTTTCAAATCTCCTCGATCAATGATCTCTCGGATAAGGTGGAACCTTCTAAGTATATGTTTGGTTTTCTGGTGTGACCGAGGCTCCTTAGCTTGTGCGATAGCCCCGTTATTGTCCCAGAAAAGTTCTATCGGATCTTGGGTACTCGGTATCACTCCGATGTCTGACATGAACTTTCTCAACCAAACAGCTTCCTTTGCAGCATCTGATGCAGCAATGTACTCAGACTCTGTTGTAGAATCGGCTGTTATATCTTGCTTTGAGCTTTTCCAACTTATTGCACCGCCATTCAGACTAAACACGTAGCCTGATTGTGACTTCATTCATCTCGATCTGTTTGGAAAGCAGCATCAGTGTAACCTTGTACAATGAGCTGTTCTTGTCCTCCATACACTAGCATTAATCCTTTAGTTCTTCGTAAGTACTTTAGGATTGCTTTGACTGCAGTCCAATGATCCATTCCAGGATCTTGTTGGTATCTGCTAGTCATGCTCAGTGCATGTGCGACATCCGGGCGGGTACACAACATGGCATACATGATAGATCCTATTGCCGAAGCATATGGAACTCTACTCATTGTATTCCTCTTCTCTCTTGTTGAAGGACCTTGGTTCTTCTTCAAGAGAAGGCCATGTCTGAATGGTACCATACCATTCTTAGAGTTAGACATATTGAACCTCTTCAATATTTTGTCTATGTACCCTTCTTGACTTAGTCCTAGAAGCCTCTTTGATCTATCTCTATAGATTTTGATACCCAGTATCATTTCAGCTTCTCCTAAGTCTTTCATAGAAAATACACTCCCCAACCATTGTTTGATATCTTTCAACATGGGAATGTCATTTCCTATGAGTAGGATGTCGTCCACATATAGGACAAGGAAAAATATCTTGCTCCCACTAACCTTCTTGTAAACACAAGGCACATCTTCGTTCTTTATGAAGCCGTAACCTTTTACTGCCTCGTCAAAGCGAAGATTCGAACTCCGAGATGCTTGCTTTAGTCCGTAGATGGACCTCTGAAGCTTGCACACACGATTTGGATGCTCTTAATTTTTGTATCCCTCGGGTTGTTTCATGTAAACATCCTCGAGTAGGTTTCCATTTAGGAAAGCCGTTTTAACATCCATCTGCCATATCTCATTGTCATAATATGCAGCTATGGCTAGCATAGTCCGAATAGACTTGAGCATCACGACAGGGGAGAAGGTTTCATCATAGTCTATACCATGAGTCTGTCTGAAACCTTTAGGCACTAGTCGTGCCTTGAAGATCCCGCCAGGTCTTAACTTGAAAATCCACTTGCAATCGACAACCTTTGCCTGAACAGGAGGATCAATCAAAGTCCATACTTTATTGTCCCTCATGGATTGCATTTCAGATTCCATTGCTTGTTGCCATTTATCTGAATCTAGACTTTTTAAAACCTGTTTGTAGTTCACGGGCTCATTAGAGTCCACCAATATCATATCTTGATCGTCAGTCATGAGAAATCCGTATCTCTCGGGTTTATGACGTGATCTACTAAACCATCTAGGTTCTTGTGTTGTTGACTCAGGCTGCTCATCTTCATGAGTTCCCATGTCAACTTCCATCTAAGTTTCGGTATATCGTTTTACATTCTCTTGTGGTTCTGGAACTTCTCTGAGTTCTATTCTACTCCCACTATCTTTCTTGTAGAGAAAATCTTTCTCTAAGAAAGTGGCACCTCGAGCAACAAACCCTTTGTTCTCAGTTGGATTGTAGAATTGATATCCTTTTGTTTCCTTAGGATATCCCACAAACAGGTATTTGTCAGTTTTAGGTTCAAGCTTACTACTTTGTAAACGCTTTATATGAGCTTGACAACCCCAAACTCGTAGATATGACATATAGGGTTTTTGACCCATCCACATCTCATATGGAGTCTTATCTACTACCTTAGATGGAATACGATTTAGTAAGTAGGCTGCTGAAAGGAGGGCATAACCCCAAAAATACATAGGGAGAGTCGCTTGGCCCATCATAGATCGAACCATATCTAATAAGGTCCGATTCCTCCTTTCGGATACACCATTCCATTGAGGTGTTCCTGGTGGAGTCAGCTGTGAAACAATTCCACACTGTTTTAGATAGCCATCGAACTCATCACTAAGGTATTCACCTCCCCAATCGGAGCGAATAGCCTTAATCCTTCTATTTAACTGATTTTCTACTTCGTTTTTAAACTCTTTGAACTTTTCAAAAGTTTCATTTTTATACCTCATTAAGTAGACATAACCATATCTACTATAGTCATCGGTAAAAGTCACGAAGTATTCAAATCCACCTCTGGCTTGTGTGCTCATTGGTCCACATACATCTGTATGTTTTAGAGCCAATAGCTCACTAGTCCTCTCTCCTTTCTTGCTGAAAGGACTCTTCGTCATTTTTCCTTGCAAACAGGGTTCACATGTGTCATATGATTCGAAATCAAATGGCCCAAGCACTCCATCCTTATGAAGTCTCTGAACTCGCTTCTCATTTGCATGGCCTAAATGACAATGCCACAGATATGTTGGACTTAAATCAGATTGAACTAATTTGGCTTTCTTTTCAATGTTATAAACCGGTTTCTCTTGGGTCAAGTCCAAGATATATAGGCCATTGCACAAATTTGCAACTCCGTATAAAACATCTTTTTGATATAAAGACAACGATTTATTACCAATAATAAAACGAAATCCTTTAATATCCAAACAAGAAATTGAAATAATATTCCTACTCATAGTAGGTACATAATAACAATTCTCTAAGACAATGTTTAAACCGGAAGGCAAATACAAAGTGTAATCTCCAACTTCAACAGCTGCAACTCTTGCCTCGTTGCCCACTCGGAGATCTACTTCGCCTTTCTTTGTCATCCATCTATTTCTCAGTCCCAGCACATTAGTACAAATGTGAGCCCCACATCCGGTATCTAATACCCATGAGGTGGACATAGAAAGATTAATTTCAATAACAAAGATACCTGAAGCCGAAGGATTCTGTTTCTTCTCTTCAAGAAACAGCTTGCAGTTTCTTCTCCAATGCCCCTTCTGATTGCAATGGAAATATACAGCGTCCTTCTGAGCATTTTTCTTAGCAGGAGGAGTTTGAGGCTGAGCCTTAGGAGCAGTCTTACTGCGAGGCTTCTTGTTTTCAGCAACTTTTGCCTTGCCTTTAAACTTTTTTTTGTTGCCCTTACCTTTTTCTACAACAAGTACAGGCGTTGCCTTCTGAAGGGTTTGCTCAGTATTTTTAAGCATTCCATGGAGCTCAGGAATCATCCTCTCCATGTTATGCATGTTGTAGTTCACCACAAAGTCATTGTAATCATCAGGCAGTGAAGCCAAGATGATGTCAATGGCTAACTCTCTAGCAAGAGGTGCATTTAATCTCTTTAGGGTATCAATATACCCCTTCATCTTGATCAAATGCGTGCTTACTGACGAACCCTTCGCCATCTTGCACGAGATCAATGCTTTTATCGTAACGAACCTTTCGTTACGGGCTTGTTCACGGAATATTTCCATTAGTGACACATAAATTTGGAACGCTTCCGAATTCATGAATTGTTTCTGAATCTCGCCTGATAGAGTCATGAGCATCAGACATGTCACGTCATCGGAATCACTTTTCAGCTTTTCCCATGCTCGTTGAACAGCAGTCGTAGCATTTACAGGTGGTTCAGGTAAAGCAGCGTATAAGATATTTAGCTTCCTTTCTTGTTTGAGAACAATTCTCAAGTTTCTTTCCCAATCTAAAAAGTTTGGACCAACAAGTTTTTCTTTGTCCAAAATGCTTCTGAGAGTGAGATTAGATGTATTAGTGCTAGTAGATGCCATTTCTACAAAAGAAAGATGCAAAACATTAGAATAAGTTTCAAAATATTTTCCACAATAGCCAAAATTGAAATCCCAAACAATTTTGTGTTGGTGCTAGATTGTGGGCCGAAAATCCACAAAGAGTCAACCCCAGTCTTGCTTTGGCAAGTATCATAGGGATTGGGCTCTTTTGGTAGGCAACGTTCAAATCACATCCCTATGTAATTTAACGATTTCCAATTACATCACTATGCAACTTTTCGGTGATAGGATGAACATTCCAAATGTTTGACACCATCCTATCTTTGCAAAATTAATCCCTAGTCAACTTATCGGGTCAAGCTAGGATTAATTTTCCCAAGTTAAACCATCCCTCAAGGCATCACATCAATCGATACCCACACAGTTTTTCAATAACAAGTGGTAGTGATAAAGTTTAGCATCTAATACCCAAACAGTTTTTCCACTCATTAATGGTAGTGATAAAGTTGGGCACCTATTATGTGACAACTCGCCGCACGAAGAAAACCTGAGGCCCTTGGGCTCTCCAAGTCCACAAACGTTCGACGCTCTGGCGGGCCCCCAAGTATGGAAGCAAAATCAACTCGGGTTTTTGGGATTTTACTTTGATCGGCTTAACATGCATTATCGTTTTCATTCATTCACAAAACATAAAATAAAATTGTGGAAATGCGATGAATTGGGCTCTAATCTATTACAGGGCCTTTAAAAAAAAAACTTCTTTTGGGCCTCCATTTTGGGCTTCCGTTCCTGGGCTCCACCATGGACTCCTTCGGAACCTCCTCTCTTGGGCCTAACTATTACATAATGATTTAATAGGCACGCAGGCCCAAATTCAAAATGGCTCGCAGGCCACAAAATTAAAATAATAAATTTTAAGCCCAATTCATGCATATAAAAACACACAAATGCATATGCTTCATACAAGCCAATTTTAATTAAGCCGAATCATTTAATTAGGGATTGTGTAACTCTTACACTATTAAAATTGATCGTGTCATGATCAATTTTAATCAATCCCATGTTCATTCATTTTAATCGAATGATGCATGGTCATACCAATAATGTGTGCAATTATTTAAACATTTTAAATAAATAACACATTATTTCGTAAAAATGAATAAATAAATAAAAACATAATAATTAATTAACTAATCTTATTAATTAATTATTTATTTATTTATTCATCTGATTATCTAATTTTATTAAGATAATATTTCTAATTTTAAAATTTAAATATTTCTAATTATCCTAATCTCATTAAGATAATTATTCAAAATTGTAAATATTAAAATTCTATAGGATAAGAATTAAATCTAAATCTAATCCTATCTTATCGTAATTTAAAATCTGATAATATCTTTTAATTTATCCTAAATCATAAATTAAAATTTTATCAAATTTCAAAATTCAGAAAGATTAAATTTTTCTGAAAATTTTTTTGAGGCAAATCTGTAATTTAACAAAATATCGGGCTAGGGTTTTAAAGATTAAAACTTCTGGGGTTGTTTTGCAAATTTTTAAAACAATTTTTAAAAATTTTCGGGATTTTGGAGTGCGTCGGGGGCAATCTGGTCATTTCAATCCAATTAGGGCACCAGCCCCTGCCGCCTCCTATCTTCTTCCTCGATTCGCTGCTGGCGTCTCTTCTTCAATTTTCCGGCGAACACCAGCGCCGGACGTCGCCTCTTCGCCCCAGTCTGACCCCGATCAAATCAAAGTCGACCTTGGCGACTCATCGAACGACGAAGGAAAACGAAACCCGCGACCGGCCTTCGAAAACTCCGTCGGCGCGAGGAACCCGACGAAACCGATTTCTGTCACTTCGTTTCCCCATGGCGCAAGGAACATTTCCCCGGCCTCGAAAGAGCAGCCAGCGCGAGGAACATTTCCCCAGCATCCAAACCAGCAAACGGCTTTTAAAAACCCCAAAACGAAAAATTTTTCCGGCAATGCGGGTTTTGCACACCCAGAAAATCTTTTCCAAAATCTTCACAATCAAAACGTTTTTGACACCCCAAATCAACACAAAATGGTTCCCCATGAAGAAAAGAACAAAACCCATAAAAATTCAAGCCAAAAAACAATTTTGAAGTGGCGCGCGATTTCCCGGCGACCTTCCCGCCGGCCGGAACAATTCCGGCGACCAATCCCAGAAACCGGCGACCATTCAAGTGCATATGTTATTTTATTTTATATTTTTTTTCTTCAAACATTTTTCAAGGAAAAAAAATTCTTATTCCAACTTTTGTTTCAATTAAAACACTTTTAATAAAAACAGGAAAAATCTGGCTCTGATACCACTGTTAGGAACTAGACATGCATAATTTCCTAAATTATGCTACGGAAAAGCCTAAATTCTATGGAATTGGGTCTTACCCTCGATGCGTAATCGGTTGCGCTCGTCGCTTGGATCCCTTGGGAAGATTGCGTTCACCACCAAAAACAATTCACACGAATTGCCTCTACGTTCTTGCACTGGAGTCTCTCAGAACCGGTGCTAGCCCAAAAGTGCCTGTCAAAGAGAAAACCTTTTTCTCTCTGGAAGAATGTTTTTGTTAAAAGTAGTGATCTATTGGAAGAGTCAGAGAGAGAGCCTTTTTAAAATTTTTCCAAAACGTGTTTTAAAACTAAATTAGGTAAAATCTCTCAACAGACTCCCAGATACTTCTCTGATTAAAGAGTTGAGAAGTATCTGTAAATAATTAATTAGTAAAAAATAATTAATTATTTACTGAGTTGGGTTGAACCAACACCATGGATCAACCCATTGATCCATGGATCAGGCTGATGGGTCAAGAACCTCAATTCACAATTAGGTCCCTTGATTTGTCAGCCCAATTCAATTCTTCCAAGGTAATTAATTAACTCTTAATTAATACCATAATACTCTTCAATAATATTTAATTAAACTATTTAATTAAATATTATCAATTTAAGTATAACTCTTATACTTAAAACAGGCAATTTAATTAATTCTGAATCATCGAACTCACTTATATGCGATCCTGTAGGCCCATTCCAAATTGACAATGAATAAATTAATCTCATTAATTAATCCATAAATCAGTTGTGGTCTCTAGCAAGACATAATGACTACACAATTCAGAACGGAGGGTCGAATGGTGATTCAACACAACCTTCCGAGTATACTAGGTAATGTCCTCTACACTGATATCCAGTTTAGCATAAGGCATGAAACCAATCATCCTTATATAGCTAAACGTTTTACTTGATCTCTTAGTGACACTGAACTTAATCAAGCAAATGATAACACTTATCATTTCTTGGGCACGGCCATGCACTTCTCAGTTCACTATCAAGTGGCCAAGATATCATCTCTCATTTAAGAGAGACTTGTAGTCCCATCACTTCGCCTACATACCCTAGCGGGACTCATAGTGTACCCAATCATACCCGTAATTGGCAACCTGTTACGGTCCCGTTAGGCATATGTCAAAGCACACTCTAATTCACCTAAGACTATGCAGTGTTTTCTGGTCTAAGGATCCTCGTACGAGTACTACTCAAAAGAATCAGTCATGATCTAACAGTCCATGGAGTGTTTCTTTTGGCGGGTCGATTTCATGAAATTCAATATGCACAAGAATATAATTTCATGAAATTAACTCATCAGATAAATAATCAATCAGACGACAAATATCTTATTTACATAAATAACCCTCAAAGTTTATTTACATAGATAGCTTTCATAAGGGCACATATACCAATATTGGTCAGCTCCAGTGGTCGGTTTTTACAGAAGTTCCGGCGGGTTTGAGCAGCAGTCCGAAATACTTGCGCAGTAAGTTTTTAGAAAAATTCAGGGCAATTTTGTTTTTCAGATTTTGAGTTTTCTTCCGAAGCAAGTTTCTTGGATTTTCTATATTTTGCCGTGGGTAACTCCGTAGATAATAGCCCACACTATTTTCGAGTTGGATCGGAGTAATTCTTTGGATTTCTCTTTGAAACGCAATCAAACATTGGATTTTTTCTTTAGGCAAGGGACTTCGCTACAAAAGGTAGAATCTTTAAATTCCGCTTTTATTAAAGATTTAATTTTTTGTGTCCCGATTAATAAATTAAATAAGTATAAGCTAAGATCCGTTCATGGGTAACCTAATTTGAGCCTGAGTTTGGTCGAAAGCTTCCGATTCTGGAATGCATTGCACAAAAGTGAGGTTTTCGATTTAGCCTGGGCTTGTTTAGTTTTCCTTCAATGTCTTTTAACCAATGATGAGATCAACTGTGTTACACAAGACACCTCATCATCTACTTACATAATATAAATGGACAAATCATGCACAAAAAAATATAACTAAAACATAAATCGATATATTAACTGGGAAAATGTACAATACAAGCATAGCTTATGTATTCAACTCCAACAACCACCTCTAGCCTGAACTGACATAGACCCACACAAGTCAGAATGAATCAACTCTAAAACCTCTTTGGCCCTATACCCCTTTGCCTTAAAAGGCCTATTGGTCATTTTACCCTCCAAGCAAGACTCAAAAGTAGAAAAACTGTCAATATCTAATGAGTCCAAAGACCCATTATTGACCAACCTTTGAATCTTACTAAGGTTAATGTGACCTAGTCTCAAGTGCCAAAGATAAGTTTGATTCAAAGGGGAATACTCATTTTTTTTACTATGGTTCGGTGATGAGTTACTAGTTTCTGTGTTTTGCACAACTGGGGAGTTTGTCTTAATTAAAAAAAGATTGTCAACTAATGTACCTGAACATATAAGCCACTGGTTCTTCCTAATAAAAATAAAATTATTACAAAAAACACACTTATAACCATCCAATAAAAGTTTAGAAACTGAAAGCAAATTCTTCTTAAAACTGGGTACATATAGACAATCTCTCAAATGTAAAATAGAGTCTAAAAATAAAGACATAAAACTCCCACTGCAACTACAAAAACTCTAGTAGTATCCCCAAGGTAGACCTGCAACTCTCCCTCTCTAAGTAGCTGGGTCACTTGGAACCCCAACAAAGAATTACAAACATGATCAGTGGCTCTTGCATCCACACACAAAGTATCTGTACGAATCGCCGCTAAACATGTCTCAGTAACTGGGGAAAATTTACACATACCTCGAGGCTTTGGGCAGTCCTTCTTCCAATGTCCTTCTTCGTCACATCTGAAGCACTTGCCTTTTGACTTGTGCTTCTTGGCAATGCCCGCCTTAGGTCCATGATCAGCTGCTGCTTTCTGGCCTCTCTTCCTCTAGTGCTTCCTGGTTTTGGGCCCAACAGAGGAACCTGAGGGACCAACAGTAGCCAAGGCTTGCCTCTTCTTTGTGAAGAGGCCCTCAGTAGACACCAATACAGTCACCAGCTCGGGAAGTTAATATGAGAGCTTGCCCATATTGTAGTTCAAGCTCTGGAGGATGATATCGACCTGGGTCTCCCCATTAATGTCATCTCCCAATACCTCGATCTCATTGTTGTAGCTCATCACGTCCAATACGTGATCCCTCAATGAGGTACCTTCAGCCATCCTAGTATTCATGAGTTTCCTCATAGCTGACTGCTTAGCTGCTCTGTCCTGATGTCCAAACATCTCCCTGAGGTTGAGCATCATATCGTAGACTGAGGTAAACAACTGATGCTGGTGCTGCATTACATTCAACATAGAAGCCAATATGTAGCACCTGGTCTCATCAGCCATCTGTCATCTCGTATATAGCTCTCGCCGCTCAGGGGTGGCATCATCGCTGGGCTTAGGAGGGCACTCCTCAGTGAGCACATATTTTTAACCCTCAACAGTAAGGACAATGTCTAGGTTACGTTTCCAGTCAATGTAATTAGGACCCGTAAGTTTGTTCTAATTCAGTATGACAGCTAGCGGGTTGAATGACATATCAACAGCTGAAAATTAAAAGGTCAAGATTCAATATACTTTTTCAAAATTATTAATATCCTTAAAACAATACATTCTCCTACCGACATCTTTCACACCAGGATTAACGCAGGTCACGTTGGGTGAACATCTACAACAACCCTCATTCGTTTAAGAGGAACTGAAGTTTATTAATTCTTTTATCTGGGCAAAAATCTTATGATCAATGAAGTCAATAGTCGATAATTTTAGCCGTACTTATAGGCAACGTAACCTCTTAGGAGGAATACTACAAACGGTACACTAAGTGTTTGTCATTACTTGACTTCTAAGCTTGTTACTTAGGATACTAATGTGCCCTGGGTAGCGAGTGTGTCGCAACTTTCTCTAATTAAACTTGCTATAGTCATCCCTTTAGAAATTCAATCTAGTGATATCTTGGGGAAGAAGACTTATCTGTAGGGAAGAAGGCCCTTGGCTAGCGCATCGATCTAACCCACATCACTTATGAATCCGTAATGGAGGCCGTGGGGATATTTACCAACCCGCTCCCACTTAGATTTTTAAGTTTGAGGATTTTTACGTTTTAACATGCAGTATCTTAACTATGGATATTCGCACCCATAAAACCGTTGGAGTTTTAATATGAACAATGTATCTTAGTTAATTGCACTTTACTTTTTAAAACAGTGTGGTTTTCATCAAAAACACACATTCAATGAAAAGAAATAAATACAGGAAATTAAAGAAATAAAATTTCCCGACTATTATGGCATTCTCTATCGTTGATTCCTTGACGCCTCGGTGACACGTCCCGTCATGTCCCTCCCACTTGTTATTTGGATTCCTCTCGATTCGCCCACATTTTCACTGTTTTCAACGTAGTTACGAATCACCCAAAACTACGAGAAACCAAAACCCATGAATATAAGTTACCCAAAATAACGTCTTCGTCATAATACATAAATTCCCATATGCAAAGGCTTTTTTCTAGGAATTTAAAGATGACAACATTAGATTAAATCCTACTACAAGATTTATCTAATCCTTCACGGCTTCCAACTCGTGGTTATTACTATTACAGACATTTCCATTCAAAAACAATACGAGCCCGGACATGTCCCGGGGTTTATGAATGAAAAAATAAATTCTACCATAATAGCCGAGAAACTAATAACCACATGTTTAAACATTTTGACAAAAATAATAATTCTAAAATAAAGCCATGTAATAAATTAAACAAGTATAAAGACAAAACACTCGCTCTGATACCAATTTGTAGGAAAACAAAACAAGCCCGTGCTAAATCGAAAATCTCACTTTCGTTCAATGCATTCCAGAATCTGAACCTTTCGACAAAGCTTAGGCTCAAATTCATTTTCCCCTGAACAGATATTGCTTATAATTATTTAATTTATTAAATCAACACACAAAGATTAAATCTTTCAATGCGGAAAATCTGAAGATTATACCTTTTTAGCGAAGCCCTAAGCAAATAAGAAAACCAAGACTTTGGGCAAGCGAAATCCACGAGAAGTCCAAAGAATAACTCCAAATCCACTTCGAACTAGTTTGGGCAAGTGTCAACGGAGTAGCCCAAACCAAAACGAAGAAATCCCAAGAAACATGCTTCGAAAAACTCAAGATCTTTCGAAACAAATCTTGCGCGGAGCACCCAAAACCACTAGTCGCCGGTCACTAATACTAATATGAAATTCTGGACAACCAAACACCTATCTCAGCCATTATCTGTACAAAAATAACCGTTGATCACAAAGATACCAAGAGATCTACATGAATGCTATCGGATCTGCTCGCCAAGAAGATGAAGAGTCGCCGGAATTGTGAAGAACTCATAGCGGCACTAGGAAAAAACCGGCGGCGATAATAAATAAAAAAACTGGGCTGCTTAAAAAATTCATGGGCTGAGTTTCTTTTTGAAGATGAAAGCTATCCTAACTGACTTCGACGAGAAGATTCGAAGAAGAAAGAATTTTCTCACTATAAGCTAGACTTTTTCTCACTAGGCTAAGTTGCCTCCAAGTTCCTTATATCTTCATTAATGCCTAACAATGGATATTTATAGGGAGCTTCTAAGGAGACCTAGTGGGTCTTTTAGTTGGGTCTTTTAGTTTGACTTTCGTTGACCTCTTAGTCTTTCCTATACTAGTCAACTCCAATCGATCCTTTCGAATTAATTCTTTAACCAAATTCGTTAATTTAGTTTAATCGAACCCTTAGGATTAATTAATTCATATAGAATTAATCTTCTTAATCAAATTTGTCAATTAAATATTAATTAAACCTTTAGGATTAATTAATTTACTTTATCGATTAGTCAAACGCATAATTAGTCGTATCATTAACGGACCAATTATGGAACTACCACTCAAAAACGACTTTACATCGTGCCACTTTATTTTCTTATATCTCCCTGTATCAAAGATCTAGTGTTCGTCGGTTTATCAAATTACTGACAAATTAATTCACCGACTTTTTGATATCCAAGATTATTACCACCCAACTTTCTTATTATACCGGATGCAAAGTCCACTGGCTAGTTTTAGTATAATAAACCTTACGAGCTCATCTCGGGAGCAACATCAACCTGGTAAACCGGGACGTGGCTTCTTCCGACTAGCAACGACACATAAAAAGCTAAACACCGCATACCCAACTTACCGAGGTATAGGCCTCAATTAACCGCACTCTTTGGCAAATCAAAGCATACGATATCTAAATCTCACGCTTGTCCCAATCTCGGGATTGAGAGACTGAATACTAGGACCGAATTAACTACGCCAATCAGTACAAGTTAGTTCTATGCAAACTGGTTGTGCTGAATATGCCCCGGGAATATCCGTGTGATTTAATTAGTCTAGAGAAACTAATTTCCAAATCACACGATAACCTATACCAATAGTACGTTCAGACTATCTCAATTACGAGCATACTTTTTATATATCAATACTTTAACAAATAACGAGATCTACAGTGTTTTCCACACACCATTATCTAGTTCTATGATATAATGGAACAAATTTAATACTGAAACAAAATGATATGTCAACTGTGGATATAAATTTTTGATACAAGCCATAGCTTTTCTGTATTCAAACAAACAATCTATCACTAATACTCAAAGCTATGCTAAGAAGTACAAAAACTGTCCAACCTGCTATTACATTGTTGTCATAATGAAATCTACATAACACATTTACCCTCACTCACATGGCTCCCTCAAGAATCTGACTCCCGTGCCCTCCACGTGTCTCTCAAAGGCTTTTGGGGTCAATGGCTTTGTGAAAGGATCAACACAGGTGTCATCTGATGCTATATTAGCCACGATCACATCTCCTGTCTTTATGATCTCTCGTATTATGTGGCACTTGTGCTCTATGTGTTTACTCGCTTTGTGGGCTCGTAGTTCCTCGAGTTAGCAACTGCACCATTGTTATCACAGTAAACTGTGATAGACCTAGGCAACTCAGGAACCACATCCAAGTTCATCAGGAAGCTTCGGAGCCATACAGCTTCTTTCGCTGCCTCTGATGCAGCAACGTACTCAGCCTCCATAGTGAAGTTCACCATGTATTTCTGTTTGACACTCCGCCATACTATGGCTCCACATCCTAGAGTAAACACAAACCTAGAGGTAGAATTACTCTTGTCCAAAGCACCTTGAAGTCCGAATCTGTGTAACCCAACGGTATAAGCTCATGCGCTCTATAAACTAGGTCATAATCTCTCATCCTGCGCAAGTACTTGCGAATGCAATTTACTGCCTCCCAGTGAGCCTTCCCAGGGTTACTCTGATATCTGCTAACCATGCCAACGGCAAAGCAAATATTAGGGTATCGTCTGCATGGCATCTATCTCCTTAGCAGTCATAGGACACTGCTCCTTTGAGAAATGCACTCCATGCCTGAAAGGTAGTGAACCCCTCTTAGAGTTTTGCATGCTAAAACGGGCCAGAATCATATCTATTCAGGATACCTGAAAGAGTGTCAGAGAACGTCTCCAATGATCTAGAATAATCTTGATCCCAAGGATACTTCCAGCCTCTCCCAAATCTATCATGTCAAATTGGCTTGACAACCATGCCTTTACGTCTGACAACACCTTCTTACTGTTTCAAATCAGAATGATGTCATCTACATAAAGTACGAAGAACACCACCATATCACCATGACGCCTGTGATATACACACTGCTCATTCGGACACTGAGTGAATCCATAGGACTGGATAACCTCATCAAAAAGGATATTCCAAGATTTGGATAGTTGTCCATAAATGGACCTCTTAAGCCTGCATACCTTGTCCTCTTGGCCCTGAAAAATGAAACCCTCTGGTTGCTGCATAAAGATGGTCTCCTCAAGACTTCCATTAAGGAAATCTGTCTTGACGTCCATCTACCAAATCTGATTGTCCATATGAGCAGCTATGGCCAAGAGAATCCAGATTGACTTAAGCATAGCTACTGGGGAAAAGGTCTCCTCAAAATTGATACCCTTTTTCTGAGTATACCCCTTCGCCACAAGCCTAGCCTTGAAGGTCTGAACACTCCCGTCAGATCCTCTCTTTCGCTTGTAGACCTATTTGCACCTAATAGGCCGAAACCCATCAGGAAAATCTACCAGCTCCCAGACCTGATTTGAGTCCATAGAACCCATCACAGCAATCATCGCTCTCTGCCAAGAATCTGCATCTTTATCCTGGAGAGCCTCATTGTAGCTAACTGGGTCTGGTTTATGAGCGCCAGGGATAAAGTACGAAGACTCACCAAAACCCATGTACCTCTCGGGCTATATGAAAACCCTCCCACTATGAAGAGGCGCATGTTGGTGTATGTGCCCTTATGAGGGCTATTTATGTAAATAAACTTTAAGGGTTATTTATGGAAATAAGATATATGTCGTTTGTTTGATAATTGATCAAATGAGTTAATTTCATGATAGAAGTATTAAAGTTATTCACTCCGATCGAGAAGGTGAATACCTAAGTGATGAGTTCAATGGCTATCTAAAACAGTGTGGAATTATTTCATAGCTAACTCCACTGGGAACACCTCAATGGAATGGTGTATCTGAAAGAAGAAATCGGACCTTATTAGATATGGTTCGATCAATGATGGGCCAAGCGACTCTCCCTATGTCCTTTTGGGGTTATGCTCTCCTTTCTGCTGCCTACTTATTAAACCGTATTCCATCTAAGGCAGTAGATAAGACTCCATATGAGATATGGATGGGTAGGAAGCCCTATATGTCCTATCTACGAGTTTGGGGTTGTCAAGCACATGTAAAATGTTTACATAGTAATAAGCTTGAACTTAAAACTGACAAATGCCTATTTGTGGGATATCCTAAGGAAACCAAAGGATATCAATTCTACAACCCAACTGAGAACAAAGTGTTCGTTGCTCGAGGAGCTACTTTCTTAGAGAAATAATTTCTGTACAAGAAAGATAGTGGGAGTAGAATCGAACTCGGAGAAGTTCAAGAACCACAAGAGAATATAGAACGATCTACAGAAACTCAGATGGAAGTTGACATGGAAACTCATGAAGATGAGCAACCTGAGTCAACAACACAAGAACCTAGAAGGTCTAGTAGATCTCATCACCAGCCTAAGAGATACGGATTTATCGTGACTGACGATCAAGATTTGATGTTGGTGAACTCTAATGAGCCTGCGAGCTACAAACAGGTTTTAGAAAGTCCGAATTCAGATAAATGGCTACAAGCCATGGAATCTGAAATGCAATCCATGAGGGACAATAAAGTGTGGACTTTGATTGATCCTCCTGTTCAGGCAAAGATTGTCGATTGCAAGTGGATTTTCAAGTTAAAACCTGGCGGAATCTTCAAGACACGACTAGTGGCTAAAGTATTCAGACAGACTCATGGTATAGACTATTATGAAACCTTCTCCCCTGTCGTGATGCTCAAGTCCATTCAGACTATGCTTGCCATAGCAGCATATTTTCACTATGAGGTATGGCAGATGGATGTTAAAACGGCTTTCCTGAATCGAAACCTATTCGAGGATGTTTATATGAAACAACCCAAGGGATACATCGATCAAAAGCATCCTAATCGAGTATGTAAGCTTCAGAGGTCCATCTATGGACTAAAGCAAGCATCTCGAAGTTGGAATCTTCGTTTTGATGAGGAAGTAAAAGGTTACGGATTCATTAAGAACAAAGATGAGCCTTGTGTTTACAAGAAGGTTAGTGGGAGCAAAATAGGTTTCCTCGTCCTATATGTGGACGACATCCTACTCATAGGAAATGACATTCCCATGATGAAAGACATCAAACAATGGTTGGGGACTGTATTTTCTATGAAAGACTTAGGAGAAGCCGAGACGATACTAGGTATCAAAATCTATAGAGATAGATCTAAGAGGCTTCTGGGACTAAGTCAAGAAGGGTACATAGACAAGATATTGAAAAGATTCAATATGTCTAACTTTCAAAATGGTAAGGTACCATTTAGACATGGCCTCCTCTTAAAGAAGAACCAATGTCCTTCTAATAAAGAGGAGAGGGATGTGATGAGTAGAGTCCCATATGCGTCGGCAACAGGATATATCATGTATGCCATGTTATGTACCCGCCCAAATGTCACACATGCACTGAGCATGACTAGCAGATACCAACAAGATCCAGGAATGGATCATTGGACTGCAGTCAAGGCAATCCTGAAGTACTTGCGAATGACTAAAGGATTAATGCTAGTGTACGGAGGACAAGAACAGCTCGTCGTACAAGGTTACGCCAATGCTACTTTCCAGACTGATCAAGACGACAGGAAGTCGCAATCGGGCTATGTTTTTAGCCTGAATGGAGGTGCGGTGAGTTGGAAAAGCTCAAAGTAAGATACCACAGCCGACTGTACAACAAAATCTGAGTAAATTGCTACATCAGATGCTGCAAAGGAAGCTGTTTGGCTGAGGAAGTTTGTGGTAGACATCGGAGTGATACCGAGTATCCAAGATCCGATAGACCTCTTCCGTGATAATAATGGGGCCATCGCAAAAGCAAAGGAGCCCCGGTCACACCAGAAGACCAAACACATTCTCAGATGTTATCACTTCATTCGGGAGATCATCGATCGAGGAGATGTTAAAGTATGCAAAATAGGGTCGGACGACAATATAGCAGATCCTCTTACAAAAGCTCTACCACAGTCAAAGTTTGAGAGACATGTAGTAGAGCTTGGTCTTAAACAGTTTAGAACATAGCCCTTCAACGGGCAAGTGGGAGATTGTTGGTGTATGTTTCCTTGTGAGGGCTATTTATGTAAATAAACTTTGAGGTTTATTTATGTAAACAAGATATATGTCGTTTGTTTGATAATTGATCAAATGAGTTAATTTCATGATAGTAATATTCTTGTGCATATTTAAATTCATGAAATCGATCCGCCAAAAGAAACACTCCATGGATATATTAAATCATGCGTGATTCTTTTGAGTAGTACTGATACGAGAATCCTTAGACCAGAAATCACTACATGGTGTTAGGTGAATTGTAGTGTGCTTTGACATACGCCTAACGAGACCGTAACAGGTTGCAAAGTACGGGTATGATTGGGTACACTATGATTCACGCTAAGATATGTAGGTGAAGTGATGGGACTACAAATATCTCTTAAGTGAGAAATGATATCTTGGCCACTTGATAGTGAACTGAAAAGTGCATGGCCATGCCCAAAGAATGATAAGGATATCATTTGCTTGATGGATTCAGTGTCACTAAGAGATCAAGTAAACGTTTAGCTATATAAGGATGATGGTTCCATGTCTTATGCTAAACGGGATATCAATGTAGAGGACCGTACGCAGTTTGCTCGGAAAGGTTGTGTTGAATCACCATTCGACCCTCCATTCTGAATTAGGTAGTCATTATGTCTTGCTAGAGACCACTAATGACTTATGGATTAATCAATGAGATTGAGTTATCCATTTCCAATTTGGAATGGGCCTACAAGATCACACATAAGAAAGTTCGATGATGCAGAATAAGTATTCTTGCCTACAATAAGTACAATAGTTATACTTAAATAAAGAATATTTAATTAAATGGTTTAATTAAATATTATTGAAAAGTTCTGTGGTATTAATGAATAGTTAATTAATTACCTGGGAACATTTGGGATGGACTGATAAATCAAGGGACTTAATTGCAATTGAAGTTCTTGACCCATCAGCCTGATCCATGGGTCAAGGGTTGATCCATAGGCTTGGTGTATAACCCAAATCATTAAGGTATTATTTAATGCTGATTTGGAATCAGTAAATATTATTTAAATACTGATTTGGAATCAATAAAATAATATTTGGTAATAATACTGATTTGGAATATTACTAAAATCAGTTAAGTTGTAATGGGATGACTACAATGCTGATTTTGTAATTTTAATCTCTATAAATATCCTAGGGATATTATTGTAGGAAGATGATGATTTTGAATAAGATTTTTCAGATCAGACAAAAATACACCATATTCCCAAATTCTCTCTGTAGGCAAGATTGGCTAGCACCAGATCTGTGAAGACTTTCGTGCTTGAGAGTAGAGAATCCTTCAAAGAAGGATTTTGGTGGTGATGAACGTAACAAGAGCAGAAGGCTTGGACCAACATCAAACAAGGATCCAGGTGCGGCAACCGATTACGCTACAAGGGTAAGCTTTAGAAGCTTTAAACGTAGGATTAATTGAACACTAAATTGGAATAGGCATGAATCCACTGCGCAAAATTTTTTGTAAATCTTACCTTCGATCCCAACAGCGCAGCCTGTGTAAGAGCATCATCTGTGATAGTGTGTGCAGTCTCTTGTGGTGTTTTCCTGTACTCGTGCATCTGGAATAATGGACTGACTTCTAAGCTTTTCCAATACTACTTTGTTGTTTGACTTGTGATCTAAAATATAGTCCTCCTAAATAAATCTAGCATTGGTGCTGACCACCACCTTCTGATCCTGAGGACTATAAAATAGACCACCTCCCGTTCCTGTGGGGTAGTATAAAAACAGCATAGCCTTTGATCTCAAATCTAACTTACCTGCATCTGCCTCAAGCACATGTGCTGGACAACCCCAAATCCTGAGATGTCTCATACTAGGCTTTCGCCCAGTCCACAACTCTATGGGTGTCGTAGGCACAGATTTAGATGGTACAAGATTAAGGAGATAACACGTTGTCTCTAAGGCATAATCCCAAAACGAGGTAGGCAACTCACTATAACTCATCATGATCTAACCATATCTATAAGAGTCCTGTTCATCCTCTCTGCTACACCATTCTATTGGGGTGTGCCAGGTGCAGACAACTGGGACTGAATACCCACCTCTAACAAATAGGACCTAAATTCACTATAGAGGTATTCACAACCGCAATAAGATCGCAGGGCCTTGATACTCTTATCCAGATGGATCTCCACCTCAACCTTAAAGTCTTTGAACTTGCCAAAGCATGCAGACTTGTAGCGCATCTGGTATATGTATCCATATCTAGAGTAATCATCCTTGAATGTCACGAAATACTCAGCACCTCTAGCCTGAACTGATATAGGCCCACATAAGTTAGAATGAATCAACTCTAAAACCTCTCTGGCCTTATACCCCTTACCTTAAAGGGCCTCTTGGTCATTTTACCATCCAAGCAAGACTTCCAGGTAGGAAAACTTTCAATATGTAATGAGTCCAAAGGCCCATTATTGACCAACCTTTGAATCTTACTAAGGTTAATGTGACCTAGTCTCATGTGCCAAAGATAAGTTTGATTCAAAGGGGAAGACTCCTTTCTCTTACTATGATTTGGTGATGAGTTACTAGTTTCTGTGTTTTGCACAACTGGGGAGTTTGTCTTAATTAAAAATAGATTGTCAACTAATGTACAGGAACATATAAGCCTCTGGTTCTTCCTACTAAGAATAGAATTATCAGAAAAAACATACTTATAACCATCCAATAAAAGTTTAGAAACTGAAAGCAAATTATTTTGAAAACTGGGTACATATAGATAATCTCTCAAATGTAAAATAGAGTCTAAAAAATAAAGACATAAAACTCCCACTGCAACACTAGAAACTCTGGTAGTATCCCCACAGTAGACCTGCAAGTCTCCCTCTCTAAGCAGCTGGGTCACTTGGAACCCCTACAAAGAATTACAAACATGATCAGTGGCTCCTGAATCCACACACCAAGTATCTGTCGGAATCACCGCTAAATATGTCTCAGTAACTAGGGAAAATTTACACATACCTCAAGGCTTTGGGCAGTCCTTCTTCCAATGTCCTGCTTTTCCACATCTGAAGCACTTTTCTTTCGGCTTGTGCTTCTTGGCAATGCCCGCCTTGGGTCCATGATCAGTTGTTGCTTTCTGGCCACTATTCCTCTAGTGCTTCCTGGCTTTGGGCTCAGCAAAGGAACCTGAGAGACCAACAGTAGCGAAGGCTTGCTTCTTCTCTGTGAAAAGGCCCTCAACAGACACAAATACATTAATAAGCTTAGGAAGTGAATATGAGAGCTTGCCCATATTGTAGTTCAACCAAAACTGCTCAAAACTGGGGGGCAAGCTCTGGAGAACGATATAGACCTGGGTCTCCCCATCAATGTCACCTTCCAATACCTTGATCTCATTGATGCAGCTCATCATGTCTAATACGTGATCCCTCACTGAGGTACCTTCAGCCATCCTAGCATTCATGAGTTTCCTCATAGCCGATTACTTAGCTGCCCTGCCCTAATGTTCAAACATCTCCCTGAGGTTGAGTATCATATCATAGGCTGAGGTAAACAATTGATACTGGTGCTGCAATACACTCGACATAGAAGCCAAGATGTAGTACCGGGTCTCATAAGCCTTTTGCCGACTCGTATATGGCTCTCGCTACTCAGGGGTACCATCATCGCTGGGCTTATGGGGGCACTCTTTAGGGAGCACTTATTTGTAACCCTCGGTAGTAAGGACAATGTCAAGGTTAAGTTTCCAGTCAATGTAATTAGGTCCCGTAAGTTTGTTCTGATTTAGTATGATAGCTAGCGGGTTGAACGACATATCAACAACTGAAAATTAAATAGTTAAGTTTCAGTATAACATTTCAAAAATATTGATATCCTCAAAACAATACATTCTCCTACCGACATCTCTTACAGCGGTATTAACGCAGGTCACGTTGGGTGAACGTCTACGCCAACCCTCATTCGTTCGAGAAGAACTAAAGTTCATTAATTCCATTATCTGACCAATGATCTTCTGATCAATGAAATTAATTGTTGATAATTTAGCCGTACTCATATGCAACGTAACCTCTTAGGAGAAATACTACAAACAGTACACTAAGTGTTTGTCATTACGTGACTTCTAAGCTTGTTACATAGGATACTAATGCGTCTCGGTTAGCGAGGGTGTCGCAACTTTGTCCAATTAAACTTGCTATAGTCATCCCTTTAGAAATTCAATCTAGTGATATCTCGGGTTAAAGACTTATACGTAGGGAATAAGGCCCTTGGCCAGCGCGTCGGTCTAACCCACATTACATATGAATCCGTAATGGAGGCCATGGGGATATTTACCAACCCGCTTTCACTTAGATTTTTACGTTTGAGGATTTTTATGTTTTAACATGCAATATACCCATAAAACCGTTGGAGTTTTAATATGAGAACAATCTACCTTAGTTAATTGCACTTTACTTTGTAAAACAGTTTGGTTTTCGTTCATGAAAAATAAATCAAAAACACACAATCAATGAAAAGACATAAATACAGGAAATTAAAGAAATAAAATTTTTCGACTATTATGGCCTTCTCTATCGTCGATTCCTTGATGCCTCGGTGCCACATCCCGTTATGTCGCTCACACTCTTTATTTGGATTCCTCTCGATTCGCCTGAGTTTTCTCGATTTTCTACGTTGTTAGGAATCACACAAAATTACGAGAAACCAAAACCCGGGAATATAAGTTACTCAAAATAATGTCTTCGTCATAATACATAAAGTTCTATATACAAAGGCATTTTTCTATGAATTTAAAGACGACAACATTAGATTAAATCCTACTACAAGATTTATCTAATCCTTCACGGCTTTCAGCTCGTGGTTATTACTATTACAGACATTTCCATTCAAAAACAATATGAGCCCGGACATGTCCCGGGGACATGTCCCGGGGTTTATGAATGAAAAAATAAATTCTACCATAATAGCCGATAAACTAATAACCACCTGTTTAAACATTCCGACAAAAATAATAATGCCAAAATAAAGCCATGTAATAAATAAAACAAGTATAAAGCCAAAACACTCGCTCTAATACCAACTTGAAGGAAAACAGAACAAGTCCGGGCTAAATTAAAAATCTCACTTTCGTGCAATGTATTTTAGAATCGGAAACTTTCGACAAAGCTCAGGCTCAAATTCATTTTCCCCTGAACGGATCTAGGCTTATACTTATTTAATTTATTAAATCAACATACAAAGTTTAAATCTTTCAATGCAGAAAATCTAAAGATTATACCTTCGTAGTGCAGTCCCAAGCAAATAAGAAAACCAAGACTTTGGGCAAGTGAAATCCATGAGAAATCCAAAGAATAACACAAAATCCACTCCGAACTAGTGTGAGCTATTGTCTACGAAGTATCCCAAATCAAAATGAAGAAATCCCAAGAAACTTGCTTCGAAAAACTCAAGATCTGTCAAAATAGATCTTGCCTGGAGCACCCAAAACCACTAGCCACCGGTCACTACAACAAATCTGAAATTCCGGGCAACCAAACACCAATCTCAGCCACAATATATATAATAACAACCGTGGATCACCAAGATACCAAGTGATCTACATGAATGCTACCAGATCTGCGCGCCAAGAAGATGAAGAGTCGTCAGAATTGTGAAGAACTCACGGCAACGCTAGCGGCGCAAGGAAGAAATCGGCGGCAATAAGAAATACAAAAATCGGGCAGCTCAAAAAATTCATGGGCTGAGTTTCTTTTCAAAGAAGAAAGCTATCCTATATTACTTTGACAAGAAGATTCGAAGATGAAAGAATTTTCTCACTCTAAGTGAGACTTTCTCTCACTGGGTTTGTGTTACTCTAGGAGGTGGAGCCATATGTTGGTGTATGTGCCCTTTTAAGGGCTATATAGATATTTGTCGTTTTGATTGATATTATAATCAGATGAGTTAATTTCATGATAGTAATATTCTTGTGCATATTTAATTTCACAAAATCGATCCACCAAAAGAGACACTCCATGGACTGATTAGATAATGAGTGATTCTTTTGAGTAGTACTCGTACGAGGATCCTTAGACCAGAAATCACTGCATAGTCTTAGGTGAATTGTAGTGTGGTTTGACATACGCCTAACAGGGCTGTAACAGGTTGCCAAGTACGGGTATGATTGGGACACGCTAAGGTATGTAGGTGAAGTGATGGCACTACAAGTCTCTCTTAAGTGAGAGATGATATTTTGGCCCCTTGATAGTGAACTGAGAAGTGCATGGCAACCTGTTACAGCCCTGTTAGGCGTATGTCACTAAGAGATCCGTGCCCAATAAATAGTAAGTGTTATCATTTGCTCGAATAGAATCAGTGTCACTAAGAGATCAAGTAAACGTTTAGCTATATAAGGATGATGGTTCCATGCCTTATGCTAAACGGGATATCAATGTAGAGGATCGTACGCAGTTTGCTCAGAAAGGTTATGTTGAATCACCATTCGACCCTCCATTCTAAATTAGGTAGTCATTATGTCTTGCTAAAGACCACTAATGATTTATGGATTAATCAAAGAGATTGAGTTGTCTATTACCAATTTAGAATGGGCCTACAGGATCGCACATAAGAAAGTTCGATGTTGCAGAACAAGTATTCTTGCCTAGAATAAGTATAATTGTTATACTTAAATAAATAAGATTTAATTAAATGGTTTAATTAAATATTATTGAAAAGTTCTGTGGTATTAATTAAGAGTAAATTAATTACTAGGAAACAATTGGGATGGGCAGATAAATCAAGGGACCTAATTGCAATTGAGGTTCTTGACCCATCAGCCTGATCCATGGGTCATGGGTTGATCCATGGGCTTGGTGTATAACCCAAATCATTAAGGTATTATTTATTATTGATTTGGAATCAGTAAATATTATTTAATACTGGTTTGGAATTAGTAAAATAATATTTGGTAATAATACTGATTTGGAATCTGATTAAATCAGTAATGTAACAATTGATTGATTACAATACTGATTTTGGAAATTATAACTCTACAAATATCCTAGGGATATTATTGTAGTATATAGATGTTTTCAATTTGAAAAATCAGAACAAGAAAATTATACACAAAATCCCAATTCTCTCTGTAGGCAGAAAACTGCTAGCACTTAATCTACAAAGGCTTTCATGCTTGAAAGTAGAGAGTCCTTCAAGGATGGATTTTGGTGGTGACAAACATAATCGGAGCAGAAGGTTTGAACCAACAACAAACAAGGATCCAGACGCGGCAACCGATTACGCTACGAGGGTAAGCTTTAGAAGCTTTGAACGTAAGATTATTAAAACACTAAAATTGAAATTGGCATGAATCCACTGCGTAAAATTTGAAAATCATGCCTCCGATCCCAACAGTGGTATCAGAGCTAGGCTTATATTTTAGTGTTAAAATTAAAATTGATTTTGATTAAAAGTAATTGAATTTTTTATTTAAAATTGATTTTAATGAATTTTGGAAATTCGTGCTTTTAAAAAGCAAGAAGAAAAAAAAAATTTGTCTTTCAAAATTAATTGGAAGACCAATTTGAAAATTTGTTTTCTGGGTTTGCTTACTTTGAGGGTTGTGCCAGAAAAGAACTGTTTTTTTTTTTTTTCACTTAGCCGGTTAGAAATAATTCTCGAAAAGGCAAAAACATCTCTTTTGGCCCTTTTTTTTCCATCTCACCGGAAAACCAATATTTTGCCAAAATGAAAACCCGATTTGTATTTTGGGTCATCGGAAATCTGGATTTTGATTTTTAAAACGGGGTTTCTTAATTCTCTAGCTGAAAACTGGGTTTTGTTTTTTTTCCTCACCAGAATGGATTTTGAAATAGGATTTAAACTCGACTTTGTTTTGGTGGATTTTGGTTTGCTTTTAAACTGGGCTGGAGTTACTTGGTTTTCTTACCGGAAAATTGATTTTGGTTGTTGTGATCTAGGATGTTTAGAACTTGACCGGAAACAACGTGTTTAGTACGTTTTGGTTTCAAACATTTCTGGGCTGGTTTTTTTATTCTTTCTCGGATGGTCGCTTCGCCGGGAAAATGAAGCTCACTGGAAAAAGTTTCCAGGCAATTTTCTTCCATCGTTGATGATCTCAGGAAGTCGAGAGAACTGGAATCATTTCGGACTGGCCTCAATCCACGGAAGATATCGATCGGAGGAACCCTCGCACAGTTTCTATCTTTGATCGGCCGTCATCCCAGTCATTAGATGCCAGAGTCATTTTCTCCTTGATGGGCGATTCCCATTATTTGTTTTAGGAGAGCGATGGGGATACGCTTTGATCAAAGAAGATGGCCGGAAGAAGCAAATCAGCACCGAAAGGGACGACCGGCGTTTGATGCTGGCGAGTCGAGAATGCCAACAGAAATATTGAGGCTGGTGGTGGTTGGGGGCAAAAACCTAAACGGGTAAAATTGCCAATTTGCCCCCCGCTGCAGCCTCTAAATACCAAAATGTAATGCTGAGTTTTAAAATGGTTTTAAAAATGCAGAATGACCCCTGAACTTTGAGTCCTCCTCAAAACATTGCCTAGAATTTTATTTAAATTACCAAAATATCCCATAATTTAAAGAAAATTGTTTTCTGATTTTTGGTAAGGTTTTTAAAATTTTAATTTTTGAATTATAGTTTTAAAATGTTAAAATTGGATTTTAAGATTTTAAATTATATTAAATAAATTATCTTAATAAGATTAGGATAAATAGCTAATAAATAGAATAATTAATTTTATTCTTTATTTATGCTTTGAAATATGGTATGATTTATTTAAATGGATTAAATATTTGGATACATATTTGGTATGTTCATACATCATTTATCACAAATGATTGAACAAGAAAAATGAAAGATTGGTTAAATTGATTATGACACAATCAATTTTAATTATATAGAATATTTTGGAAATATTCAATTACACAATCTTTGAAATTGATTGGCTTAATTAAAATGGGCT
The DNA here is from genome assembly GCA_030378225.1 of Knoxia roxburghii. Taxonomy (NCBI): domain Eukaryota; kingdom Viridiplantae; phylum Streptophyta; class Magnoliopsida; order Gentianales; family Rubiaceae; genus Knoxia; species Knoxia roxburghii. The sequence continues at coordinate 31,566,231 of CM059415.1, read as the reverse complement.
TGTATGAAGCACTTGCCTTTTTTGTGTTTTTCATGCATGAATTGGGCTTTACTTATTTTGTTTTAATTTGGGGCCTGCGAGCCATTTAAATTGGGCCTGCGAATCTATTAAAATTTATTGTAATAGAATAGATTAGAAATTAGGCCCAAGAAATTCCAACAAGCCAAGACAGAGTTATAGATTTGGATCCCAATAATGGAGGCCCAAATGAAGACAAAGTTTTAAAAACCTTGTAATAGACTAGAGCCCAATTCATTGCATTTTTCGCTTTATATTTTATATTTTGTTTATGATGAAAAAATGAAATGCATGTTAAGCCGCTCAAACTAAAACCCTAAAAACCTAAGTTGTAAATTGCTTCCAAACTTGGAGGCTCGCCAGAGCGTCGAACGTCTGTGGACTTGGAGAGCTCAAGGGCCTCATGTTTTCTTCGTGCGGCTGGTTGTCATATAATAAGTGCCCAACTTTACTCACTACCATTATGTGAAAAAATTGTTTGGGTATTTATCGATTTGATGCTTCGAGAGATGGTTTAACTTAGGGAAATCGATCTAGTTTAACCCGATAAGTTGACTAGGATTGGTTTTGCAATGATAGGATGGTTTCAAACATTTGGAATGTTCATCCTATCACCGAAAAGTTGCATGGGATGCAATTGGAAAGCGTTAAGTTACATAAGATGTGATTTGAACATTGCCTACCAAAAGAGGCCGATCCCTACGATACTTGCCAAAGTAAGACTGGGGTTTGGTTATTTGTGGATTTTCGGCCCACAATCTAGCACCAACACAAAATTGTTTGGGATTATAATTTTGGCTTTGCATTTATTCGTTGTAGAAATGACATCATATAGAACTAATGTTGTCTCAAACATTACTCCAAGAAGTATATTGGATAAAAACAAATTGTTTGGACCAAACTTCTTAGACTGGTAAAGAAACTTGAGAATTGTTCTAAAGCAAGAAAGGAAGCTACATGTCTTAGAGATTGTTTTACCTGAACCACCACAGAATGCCATGGCTACTATTCAACGAGCATGCGATAAGCTGAAAAGCAATTTCGATGATGTGACGTGCTTGATGGTCGCGTCTATTATATGAAAGCTTCAAAAGCAGTTCATGAATTCGGAAGTGTTCTAGATTTATAAGTCACTGACGGAAATGTTTCGTGGACAAGCTCATATCTTTGTTATGAAAATAAATCTTTCTATGTCCACCACATGGGTATTAGATACCGGATGTGGGGCTCACATTTGTACTAATGTGCAAGGACTCAGAAATAGAAGGATGACAAGGAAATGTGAAGTTGATCTCCGAATGGGCAACAGGGCAAGGGTTGCTGTTGTTGAAGTGGGAGATTACACTTTATCCTTACCTTTCGGTTTAAACATTGAACTTGAGAATTGTTATTATGTACCTGCTTTGAGTAGGAATATTATTTCAATTTCTTGTTTGGATATTAAAGGATTTTGTTTTATTATTGGTAATAATTCATTATATTTATATCGGAATGATGTTTTATACGGAGTTTCAAATTTGTGCAACGGCCTATATGTCTTGGATTTGAGCCTGGAAAGACCGGTCTATAACATTGAAAAGAAAGCTAAATCAATTAAGTTTGATATGAGTCCAACTTATCTTTGGCACTGTCGTTTAGGCCATGCAAACAAAGAAATGAGTTCAAAGACTTCATAAGGATGGAGTGCTAGGGTCATTTGATTTTGAATCATATGACACGTGTGAACCCTATTTGCAAGGAAAAATGACAAAGAGTCCTTTCAATAAGACAGGTGAAAGAACTAGTGAACCAATGAGCACACAAGCTAGAGGTGTATTCATATACTTCGTTACTTTTTATCGATGACTATAGTAGATATGTCTATGTCTACTTAATGAGGCATAAAAGTGAAACTTTTGAAAAGTTCAAAGAGTCTAAGTAGAGAATCAGTTGGATAGAAGGATTAAGGCTATTCACTCCGATTGGGGAGATGAATACCTCAGTGATGAGTACGATGGCTATCTAAAACAGTGTGAAATTGTTTTACAGCTAACTTCACCGGGAACACCTCAATGGAATGGTGTATCCGAAAGGAGGAATCAGACCCTATTAGATATGGTTTGATTAATGATGGACCACGTGACTCTCCATACATCCTTTTGGGAGTATGCTCTTCTTTCTGCTGCCTACTTACTGAACCGTATTCAATCTAAGGCAGTAGATACGACTCCATATGAGATATGGATGGGCCAAAAGTCTTATATGTCGTATCTATGAGTTTGGGGTTGTCAAGGTCATGTAAAATGTTAACGAAGTAATAAGATTGAACTCAAAACTGACAAATGCATGTTTGTGGGGTATCCTAAGGAAACCAAAGGATATCAATTTTACCTCTCAACTGAGAACAAAGTGTCCATTGCTCGAGGAGCTACTTTCTTAGAGAAAGACTTTCTGTACAAAAAAGACAGTATAAGTAAAATAGAACTCGAAGAGGTTTGATATCCACGAGAGAGTGTAAAACCGTCTACACAAACTCAGATAGAAGTTGGCATGGAAACTCATAAAGATGAGCAACCTGAGCCAACAACACAAAAATATAGAAGATCTAGTAGATCTCGTCAACAACCCGAGAGATACGGATTTCTCGTGACTGACGATCAAGATTTAATCTTGGTGGACTCTGATGAGCCCACGACCTATAGAAAGGTTTTAGAAAGTCTAGATTTAGATAAATGGCTACAAGCCATGAAATCTGAAATGCAATCCATGAGGGACAATAAAGTATGGACTTTGATTGACCCTCCTGTTCAGGTAAAGGTTGTATATTGAAAGTGGATTTTCAAGTTAAAACCTGGCCGGATCTTCAAGGCACGACTAGTGGCTAAAGGTTTCAGACAGACTCATGGTATTGACTATGATGAAACCTTCTCCCCTTTTGTGATGCTCAAGTCCATCCGTACTAAGCTCGCCACAGTTGTATATTATAAATATGAGATATGACAGATGGATGTTAAGACGGCTTTCCTAAATGGAAACCTACTCGAGAATGTTTACATGAAACAACCTGAGGGATACATAGATCAAGAGCATCCAAATTGAGTATGCAAGCTTCAGAGGTCCATCTACGGACTAAAGCAAGCACCTTTAAGTTGGAATCTTTGTTTTGATGAGGCAGTAAAAGGTTACGGCATTATAAAGAACGAAGATAAGCCTTGTGTTTAGAAGAAGGTTAGTGGGAGCAAGAATATTTTTCTCGTCCTATATGTGGATGACATCCTACTCATAGGAAATGACATTCCCATGATGAAAGACATCAAACAATGTTTGGGGAGTGTATTTTCTATGAAAGACTTAGGAGAAGCCGAAATCATACTAGATATCAAGATCTATAGAGATAGGTCTAAAAGGCTTATAGGACTAAGTCAAGAAGGGTACATAGACAAGATATTGAATAGATTCAATATGTCTAACTCTAAGAATGGTATGGTACCATTCAGACATGGCCTCCTTTTGAAGAAGAACCAATGTCCTTCAACTAAAGAGGAGAAGGATGCTATGAGTAGAGTCTCATATGCTTAGGCAATAGGATCTATCATGTATGCCATGTTATGTACCCGCCTGGGTGTCACACATACACTAAGCATGACAAGCAGATCCCAACAAGATCTAGGAATAGATCATTAAACTGCAGCCGAGGAAATCCTGAAGTACTTGCGAATGACTAAAGGATTAATACTAGTGTACGAAGGACAAGAATAGCTCATCGTACAAAGTTACGTCTATGTTGCATTCTAGGCTGACCAAGACGACATGAAGTCACAATCAGGCTACGTTTTTAGCTTAAATGGCGGTGCAGTGAGTTTGAAAAACTCAAAGTAAGATGGAATGGCCAACTCTACAATAGAATCTGAGTACTTTGTTGCATGAGATGTTGCAATAGGAGTGTATTGCTGAGGGAAGTTTCTGTCTAACATCGGATTGTCCGATAGACCTCTTCTGTGATAACGATGGGGCCACCGCACAAGCTAAGGTGCCCCGGTCACACCAAAAAGACCAAACACATACTCAGAAGGTTTCATCTAATTCGAGAGAATGTCGATCGAGAAGATGTGAAAGTATGCAAAATAGGGTCAGACGACAATATAGCAGATCCTCTCACAAAAGCTCTACCACAGTCAAAGTTTAAGAGACATGTAATAGAGTTTGGTCTTAAAATGTTTAGGAAATAGCCTTATAACGGGCAAGTGAAAGATTGTTGGTGTATGGCCCTTTTGAGGGCTATATAGATATTTGTCATTTTGATTGATATTACAATCACATGAGTTAATTTCGTGATAGTAATATTCTTGTGCATATTTAATTTCACGAAATTGATCCGCCAAAAGAGACACTCCATGGACTGATTAGATCATGAGTGATTCTTTTGAGTAGTACTCGTACTAGAATCCTTAAACCAGAAATCACTGCATGATTTTAGATGAATTGTAGTGTGCTTTGACATACACCTAACGGGGCCGTAACAAGTTGCCAAGTACGGGTATGATTGGGTACATTATGAGACACGCTAAGGTATGTAGGTGAAGTAATGGGACTACAAGTCTCTCTTAAGTGAGGGATGATATCTTGGCCACTTGATAGTGAACTGAGAAGTGCATGGTCATGCTCAAGAAATGGTAAGTGTTATCATTTGCTCAAATAGAATCAGGGTCACTAAGAGATCAAGTACACATTTAGCTATATAAGGATGATGGTTTCATACCTTATGCTAAACGGGATATCAATGTAGAGGATCGTACGCAGTTTGCTCGGAAAGGTTGTGTTGAATCACCATTTGACCCTCCATTCTGAATTAGGTAGTCATTATGTCTTGCTAAAGACCACTAATGATTTATGGATTAATCAATAAGATTGAGTTATCCATTACCAATTTAGAATGGGCCTACAGGATTGCACATAAGAAAGTTCGATGATGCAGAATAAGTATTCTTGCTACAATAAGTATAATTGTTATACTTAAATAAATAAGATTTAATTAAATGGTTTAATTAAATATTATTGAAATGTTCTGTGGTATTAATTAAGAGTTAATTAATTACCTAGGAACAATTGGGATGGGCTGATAAATCAAGGGACCTAATTGCAATTGAGGTTTTTGACCCATCAGCCTGATCCATGGGTTATGGGTTGATCCATGTGCTTGGTGTATAACCCAAATCATTAAGGCATTATTTATTATTGATTTGGAATCAGTAAATATTATTTAATACTGATATGGAATTAGTAAAATAATATTTGGTAATAATATTGATTTGGAATCTGATTAAATCAGTAATGTAATAATTGATTGATTACAATACTGATTTTGGAAATTTTAACTCTACAAATATCCTAGGGATATTATTGTAGTATATAGATGTTTTCAATCAGAAAAATTAGAACAAGAAAATTTTACACAAAATTAGAACAACGTAACCTCGAAGGATCCTCTACTCTCAAACACGAATGTCTTCGCAGGTTGGTGCTAGCCGATCTTCCCTACCAAGAGAATTTGGGAATTCTGTGTATTTTGTCTAATGAGAATAATTCAAAAATCATCCTCCTACAATTATATCCCTAGGATTTTGTAGAGAATTAATTTCCAAAATCAGTATTGTAATTATCCAATTATAACTTAACTGATTTTAGTAATATTCCAAATCAGTATTATTACCAAATATTATTTAACTGATTCCAAGTCAGTATTTAAATAATATTTACTAATTCCAAATCAGCCTTAAATAATACTTTAATGATTTGGGTTATACACCAAGCCCATGGATCAACCCATGACCCATGGATCAGGCTGATGGGTCAAGAACTTCAATTACAATTAAGTCCCTTGATTTATCAGCTCATCCCAATTGTTCTCAGGTAATTAATTAACTATTAATTAATACCATAGAACTTTCCAATAATATTTAATTAAACTATTTAATTAAATCTTATTTATTTAAGTATAACAATTATACTTATTGTAGACAAGAATCCTTATTATGCATCATTGAACTTTCTTATGTGCGATCCTGTAGGCCCATTCCAAATTGGCAACGGATAACTCAATCTAATTGATTAATCCATAAGTCATTAGTGGTCTCTAGCAAGACATAATGACTACCCAATTCAGAATGGAGGGTCGAATGGAGATTCAACACAACCTTTCCGAGCAAACTGCGTACGATCCTCTACATCGATATCCAGTTTAGCATAAGGCATGGAACCATCATCCTTATGTAGCTAAATGTTTACTTGATCTCTTAGTGACACAGAATCCATCAAGAAAATTATATCCTTATCATTCCTTGGGCATGGCCATGCACTTTTCAGTTCACTATCAAGTGGCCAAGATATCATCTCTCACTTAAGAGAGATTTGTAGTCCCATCACTTCACCTACATACCTTAGCGTGTCTCATAGTGTACCCAATCATACTCGTACTTGGCAACCTGTTACGGCCCCGTTAGGCGTATGTAAAAGCACACTACAATTCACCTAAGACGATGTAGTGATTTATGGTCTAAGGATCCTAGTACCAGTACTACTCAAAAGAATCACTCATGATCTAATTAGTCCATGGAGTGTTTCTTTTGGCGGATTGATTTCATGAATTTAAATATGCACAAGGATATTACTATTATGAAATTAACTCATTTGATAAACAATCAATCAAGCGACAAATGTCTTATTTACATAAATACCCTCAAAGTATATTTACATAAATAGCCCTCATTAGGGCACATTCACCAACAGGAGTCAGATTCTTGAGGGAGCCATGTGAGTGAGCTTAAAGGTGTTCCGTAGATTTCATTGTGACAGTAGTGTAATAGTGGGTTGGACAGTTTTTGTACTTCTTAGCATAGCTTTGAGTATTAGTGGGAGATTTTTAGTTTTGAATACAGAAAAGCTATGGCTGAAAGATTATCTGCCCGGGCCTAGCCAGAAACTCACTTTCGTGCTATGCATTCCAGATTCAGAATCTCTGGCCAGGCCCAGATGCTAGCACAATCGCTATTCCAACTATTTTGAAATAACAATGCGCAGGATATGGGTTTGCACATATTCGATTTACCACACAACAAAAATTCTTAATAAAAGCTGAACCATAAGATTTACCTATTGAGGGGTTCACTCAGGTGATTCTCTTGTATGTCTCAAGATATTGCTTGTATGCTATCTGGGCAACAATCTAACTAGCAATTTTTTCAGTTAATCACCACAATCCACCTGCCAAAAAATTCCAGCACGACCGTACCTGGAACGTATACTACACGTGCCGCCTGGGAGGAGAGAGAAAACCACATGTGCCAGCCAAATTTAGAGGAAAAATTCGGCCAACCTTTTGGCTTATAAAATCTAAAATTTTAGAGAGAGAAAGTTTTCTCTCTCTAGATTATTGAATTATGAATCTCTTGAATTGTGTGTCTTGAATAGCTAATACCTTGTATATATATAGAGTTACAAGAGAGACCCCAAGTTGGTTTAGGATTAGCCTTCCTACTGGGTTTCTGTTTCCTTCAATCATGTTCTTGAACTGATACACATCCAACTGATACAGAGATTCACTTATCCCAATCTAGTTCCTGATTTGATTCACAACCAACTGATACAGAGATTCACTTATCCCAAACCAGTTCTTGGTATGATTCACAACCAACTGACACAAGGATTAATTAATTACTTAATGAATTAAATCTACCTTTGTCAACAACCCAGTACATAATTAATCATACCACTAACGGATTAATTATGGCAGTACCATCCTACACCAAAATTACTTTCGGAACAACTTAATTAAATTACATTCATAATCTCCCCACATCAAAGATATAGTGCTCCTTAATATATTAATTTACTAATAAATTAATTAATTAACCTTTTTAATTCTGAGACTAGTACCACTCGACCTTTTTACTATACCGGACGTAAGTCCACCGGTCGGGTTTTGTTGAATAAACTTTAGCAGCTCATTTCGGGAGCATCATCATCCCGGACGCACCGGTACATGGTTTCCTTTTGACAAGCAGCAGCACACTAAGTAACTAAACACGCGCACTCAACCTACCGAGACTATTGGCCACAATTAACCTCATCCTTTGGTAGATCAAAGTATACTATGTCTACTCCTCATGCCCGCCTGAATCTAGGGATTAAGAGATAGAATACCAAGAATGATTTGTCTATTAAATAAGTACAAGACAAATCATTTTTAATGGTCTAGTTCAATACGCCCCGGGCATATCTATATGGTTCAATTAGTTTAGACAAACCAATTATCTAAATCACATAATAATTTTGGTGTCTCGGTTATCAATTAGTTTGTCCAAAGCTGTCTCGGTTACAAACCTCATTTATATATTATGTCATTTAACCAATGATGAGATCTACTGTGTCACACAAGACACCTCGTTATCTAACTACATAATATAAATGGACAATTAATGCACAACAAGATATAACCAAAACATAAATCGATATATTACTGGGAAAAAGTACAATACAAGCATAGCTTATGTATTCAACTCCAACAATCTCCCACTAATACTTAAGTTGTGCTTTATGTATACATTTACATACAACTTCTATACACTCTGCTGCTATATATCTAGAAAAATTGTCATGGCTCTCATAAGTATCTGATCCCTATGCCCTCCACGTGAGCCTCAAAGACTTTTGAGTCAATGTCTTCGTGAACGGATCTGCAAGATTATCTTCTGATGCTATCTTAGCCACGACCACATCTTCCCTTTTTACGATGTCTCGTATCAGGTGGTACTTGCGCTGTATATGTTTACTCACCTTGTGGGCTCATGGTTCCTTCGAGTTTGCTACTGCACCGTTGTTATCACAATAAATCGTGATAGACTTCTGCAAACCAGGAATCACATCTAAGTCCACTAGGAAGTTCTTAAGCTATACTACTTCTTTCGTTGCCTCTGATGCTGCAATGTACTCAGCCTTCATGGTAGAGTCCGCCACGCATTTTTGCTTAACACTCCACCAAACTATGGCTCCACCTCACAGAGTAAACACATACCCTGAGGTAGACTTGCTCTTTTCCCTGTCACATTGGAAATCTGAATCTGTGTAACCTCGGGTACCAGCTTAGGTGCCTGATAGACCAGAACTTGGTCCCTCATTCTGCGCAAATACTTGAGAATGTATTTTACTGCCTCCCAATGAGCTTTCCCGGGGTTACTCTGATATCTGCTTTGAAGGAAAATTGAACAAGCCCGGGCTAAATCGAAAACCTCACTTTCGTGCTATGCATTCCAGAATCGGAAGCTTTCGACCAAGCTCAGGCTCAAATTAGTTTACCCATGAACGGATCTAGGCTTATACATATTTAATTTATTAATCGGGACACAAAAATTAAATCTTTAATTAAAGCGAAACTTAAAGATTATACCTTTTGTAGCGAAGTCCCTCGCTTAAAGAAAACCCTCTTTTCTTAGCTGCGATTTCCACAAGAAATCCAATCGATTCTCCAAGAACACTCCGAATATTGCGTGGGCAATAATCTATATGAGTTTACTCGCTTAGCCCACAATAAAATCACTCAACTAAAATAAAAATCTGCTTGAAATAAAAATGATTAAACTGCCGCCAGCTAGTATCTTCCACAGCAAGAAAAACCCGCCCACAGTTCTGCAGCCCACCTCCTGCTTGAAGACCACCGCTGCCCAGCCCAGTTCCTGCCGGACTTCAGCCTAAAATATCACCGGGATCTAGACAAAAATGTTCTGAGAATCACCCATCAAAAGTAGGAGATCGACCCAGCCCATTCTCGAATCAACCGCGAGATACTGAAGGCTGAAGCAACCGACGCGAAAATGATTTAAGAAACTCGGTGAAATTGAATCTAGAAAAACTGGCGGAACCTTGCTTGATAACCCAGCGAAACTAGCTTATAAAATTGACGGGCAAGCTTTGATCTTCAAGCTTTAATTTTAATTCGAGGAATCAAAAAATTCTGGGAGAAGCGAAAGGTCCGGGTGACTTTGAAAGAAAACCAAAGATCCAATTTTCTCTCTAACCCCTTTCTCTCTCTAGAAGACAATTTCTTGTCTTGCAGAATTTTCATCTTCAAAAAAAAACTTGGGCTGCAAGTCTTCTATTTATAGGAGCTCGATTGGAGACCTAATGGGCTCTCGAGTTAGGCCTTAAAATTTGACTTTCATTGACCGCTAAGTCTTCCCGACTAATCAACTCCAATCGACCCTTTTAAATTAATTTATTTAATCCACTTTGTTAATTTAATTTAATCGAACCCTTAGAATTAATTAATTCAAAATAGAATTAATTTCTAAATTCACTTCGTCGATCAAATATTAATTAAACCCTTCGGATTAATTAATTTACCTTGTCGATTAGTCAAACGCATAATCGGTCGTACCACTATCGGATCAATTATGGAACTACCGGTCGAAAATGACTATACATCGCGCCATTATTATTTCTTCTATCTCCCCACATTAAAGATCTAGTGCTCGTCGATTTATCAATTTACTGACAAATTAATTCACCGACTTCTTGGTTTCCGAGATTAGTACCACTCGACCTTTTATTATACCGAACATAAAGTTCACTGGCCTGGTTTAGTATAATAACCTTACGAGCTCATCTCGGGAGCACCATCAACCCGGCGAACCGGTACATGGATTCCTTTGACTAGCAACGGCATGCAAGAAGCTAAACACCGCATACCAAACTTACCGAGGTATTGGCCTCAATTGACCTCACTCTTTGGCAAATCAAAGCACACGACACCCAACCCTCACGCCCGTCCCAATCTCGGGATTGAGAGACGGAATACTAGGACCGAATTGACTACGCCGATCAGTACAAGTCAATTCTATCCAAACTGGTCATGCTCAATATGCCCCGGGCATATCTGTGTGATTTAAACTAGTCTAGATAAACCAATTTCGAAACCGCACAATAACCTATACCGATAGTATGTTCAGACTATCTCAGTTACGAGCATACTTTTTATATATCAATACTTTAACCAATAACGGTATCTACTGTGTTTGTCGACACCCCGTTATCTAGTTCTATGATATAAAGGAACAGATTTATACTGAAACAAAATGATATGTCATCTGTGGATATTTGTTTTTGATACAAGCCATAGCTTTTCTGTATTCAAAACTAACAATCTCCCACTAATACTCAAAGCTATGCTAAGAAGTACAAAAACTGTCCAACCCCCTATTACACTGCTGTCACAATGAAATCTCCAGAACACCTTTAAGCTCACTAACATGGCTCCCTCAAGAATCTGACTCCCATGCCCTCCACATGTCTCTCAAAGACCTTTAGGGTCAATGGCTTTGTGAAAGGATCTGCATGGTTGTCATCTGATACTATCTTGGCCACGGTCACGTCTCCCCTCTTTACGATTTCTCGTATCAGGTGGTACTTGCGCTCTATGTGTTTACTCGCCTTATGGGCTCGTGGTTCCCTCGAGTTAGCAACTGCACTATTGTTATCACAATAAACTGTGATAGACCTAGGCAACTCAGGAACCACATCTAAGTCCATCCGGAAGTTCCTGAGCCATACAGCCTCTTTCGCTGCCTCTGAAGTGGCAACATACTCGGCCTCCATGGTAGAGTCTGCCACGCATTTCTGCTTGACACTCTTCCATACTATGGCTCCACCTCCTAGAGTAAAACACAAACCCAGAGGTAGACTTACTCCTGTCCAAATCACCTTGAAAGTCCGAATCTGTGTAACCCAATGGTACAAGCTCCTGCGCTCTATGAACTAGGACATACTCTCTCGTCCTGCGCAAGTACTTGAGAATGCATTTTACTGTCTCCCAGTGAGCCTTCCCAGGGTTACTCTGATATCTGCTAACCATGCCAATGGCAAAGCAAATATCAAGCCTCGTGCACAACATAGCATACATGAGGCTACCCACTGCAGAAGCATAGGGTACCGCCTTCATGGCATCTATCTCCTCAGCAATCTTAGGACACTGCTCCTTAGACAAATGCACCCCATGCCTGAAAGGTAGTGAACCCTTCTTGGAGTTCTGCATGTTAAAACGGGCCAGAATTGTGTCTATATAGGATGCCTGAGCGAGAGTCAGAGAACGTCTCCTACAATCTCGAATAATCTTGATCCCAAGGATATGTCCAGCCTCTCCCAAATCCTTCATATCGAATTGCCTGGACAGTCAAGCCTTTACGTCTGACAACACCTTCTTACTGTTGCCAATAAGAAGAATGTCATCTACGTAAAGTACGAGGAACACCACTATATCACCATCACGCCTGCTATAAACACACTACTCATCCGGACACCGAGTGAATCCATAGGACGGGATAACCTCGTCAAAATGGATGTTCCAAGATCTAGATGCTTGCATCTCTATCCTGAAGAACCTCATTGTAGTTAACTGGGTCTGGTTCACGAGCACCAGGGATAAAGTCCAAAGACTCACCAAAACCCATGTACCTCTCGGGCTGTCTCACAGCCCTCCCACTACAACAAGGCGCAGCCTGTGTAAGAGCATCATCTGTGATAGTGTGTGCAGTCTCTTGTGGTGTGTCTTCCTGTATGTGTGCATCTGGAATAGTGGACTGACTTCTAAGCTCTTCCAATACTACCTTGCTGCTTGACTTGTGATCTAGAATATAGTCCTCCTCAAGAAATCTGGCATTGGTGTTTACCACCACCTTCGGATCCTGAGGACTATAAAATAAACCACTTCTCATTCCTTTGGGGTAGCCTACAAACAGCATAACCTTAGATCTCGCCTCTAACTTGCCTGCATCTGCCTCGAGCACATGTGCTGGACAACCCCAAATCCTGAGATGTCTCAGACTAGGCTTGCGCCCACTCCACAACTCTACTGGGGTCGTAGGCACAGACTTAGATGGCACTAGGTTGAGGATAAAACACGCTGTATCCAAGGCATAACCCCAAAACGAGGTAGGCAACTCACTGTAACTCATCATCGATCTAACCATCTCCATAAGAGACCTGTTCCTCCCCTCTGCCACACCATTCTGCTGGGGTGTGCCAGGTGCAGACAACTGGGTCTGAATACCCTCCTCTGACAAATAGGTCCTAAATTCACTAGAGAGGTATTTACCACCTCTAGCCTGAACTGACATAGGTCCACACATGTCAGAATGAATCAACTCTAAAACCTCCTTGGCCCTAAACCCCTTCGCCTTAAAAGGCCTCTTGGTCATTTTACCCTCCAAGCAGGACTCACAGGTTGAATAGCTGTCAATATCTAGTAAGTCCAAAGACCCACTCTTGACCAACCTTTGAATCCTACTAAGGTTGATATGACCTAGTCTCAGGTGCCAAAGATAAGTCTGATTCAAAGGGGAAGATTCCTTTCTCTTATTATGATTCGGTGATGAGTTACTAGTTTCTGTGTTTTGCATAACTGGGGAGTAAGTCTTGATTAAAAACAGATTGTCAACCAATGTACCAGAACATATAAGTTTCTGGCATTTTCTTATAAAAACCAAACCGTCAGAAAATACACACTTATAACCATCAAAAACAAGTTTCGAAACCGAAAGCAAGTTCTTTCGAAAACTAGGTACATAAAGACAATCCTTTAAATGTAAAATAGATTCTGGAAAAATAAAGACAAATCACTCTCACTGCAGCCACAGAAACTCTAGTAGTATCCCCAAGGTAGACCTGCAACTCTCCCTCTCTAAGCAGCCGGGTCACTTAGAACCCCTGCAAAGAATTACAAACGTGATCAGTGGCTCCCTAATCCACACACCAAGTATCTGTGGGAATCGCCGCTAAACACGTCTCAGTAACTAGAGAGAATTTACACATACCTCGAGGCTTTGGGCAGTCCTTCGTCCAAAGTCCTGCTTTGCCACATCTGAAGCACTTTCCTCTTGGCTTCTGCTTCTTGGCAATGCCTGCCTTGGGGTCCATGACTGTCTCCTGCTTTCTGGCCTCTCTTCCTCTTTTGCTTCCTGGCTTTGGGCCCAGCAGAGGAACCTGAAGGACCAACAGTAGCCAAGGCTTGCTTCTTCTCAGCAAAGAGGCCCTCAGCAAACACCAATGCAGTCATGAGCTCATAAAGTGAATATGAGAGATTCCCCATATTATAATTCAATCAAAACTGCTCAAAACTGGGAAACAAGCTCTGAAGGATGATATCGACCTGGGTTTCCCCATCAATCTCACCTCCCAATACCTTAATCTCATTGATGTAGCCAATCATGCCCAGTACGTGATCTCTCACTGAAGTGCCCTCGGCCATCTTAGCATTCATGAGTTTCCTCATAGCTGACCGCTTGGCCGCCCTACCCTGATGACCAAACATCTCCATAAGGTTGAGCAACATATCGTAGGCTGAGGTCATCTGCTGATGCTGGTGCTGCAGTACACTAGACATAGAAGCCAAGATGTAGCACCTGGTCATCTCATCAGCCTTCTGCCACCTCGTATATGGCTCTCGCTGCTCAGGTGTGGCATCCACACTGGGTTTAGGGGGACACTCCTCAGTGAGCACGTACTTATAACCCTCGGCGGTTAGGACAATGTCCAGGTTTCGTTTCCAATCAATGTAATTAGGACCGGTGAGTTTGTTTTGGTTCAAAATGACAGCTAGCGGGTTGAACGACATATCAACTGAAAATAATGAAAAAACATGTCTCAGTATACTTTTCGAAAATATTGAAAAATCCTAAGAAAAGAAATATAATCTTCTACCGACATCTCTCCCACCGGGATTAACGCAGGTCACGATAGGTGAACGTCTACGCCAACCCACATTCGTTCGAGAAGGACCAAAGTCCATTAATCTCATTATCTGACCAACGATCTTATGATCAATGAAATTAATAGTCGATAATTTTAGCCGTACACGTAAATAGCGTTACCTCGATGGGAGGGATACTATAAACAGTACACTAAGTGTATGCCATTACGTGACTTCTAAGTTTGTTACTTAGGGTACTAATGCGCCTCGGATGGCGAGGGTGTCGCAAATTTTCCCAATTAAATGCACTATAGTCATCCCTTTAGAAATTCATTCCAGCGATATCTGTGATTGAAAACTCATCCGATGGGGAAGCCGTTTAACCACATCACCAATGAATCCGTAATGGAGGCCATGGGGCTATTAACCAACCCGCTCCCACTTAGATTTTTAAAATAATTTCAATTCGCCCTAGTTTTCTCGGTTTTCCATTTCGGTTTTCTACGTAATTAGGAATCACCCAAAAATTATGATAAACCAAAGTCCGGGTTTTCTCGGTTTTCTACGTAATTAGGAATCACCCAAAATTACGATAAACAAAACCCCACGTAATTAGGAATCACCCAAAATTACGATTAAATCAAAACTTGCGAATATAATTAAGTTTGAGGATTTTTACGTTTTAACATGCAATATCTTAACTATGGATATTCGCACCCATAAAACCGTTGGAGTTTTAATATGCGAATAATCTACCTTAGTTAATTGCACATTACCTTTTTGAAAAAACTTTTGGTTTGAATTTCGTTCATGCAAAATAAAACGAAAATCACACAATCAACGAAAAAATCATAAATACGGGAAATTAAACAAAATAAAATTTCCCGACTATTATGGACTTCTCTATCGTTGATTCCTCGACGCCTCGGTAACACTTCCCGTCGTGTTGCTCCCACTCGTTATTTGGATTCCTCTCAATTCGCCCGGGTTTTCTCGGTTTATTCCGTAATTAGGAATCACCCAAAATTACAATAAACCAAAACCCACGAATACAAGTTACCCAAAATAACGTCTTCGTCATAGTACAAAAATTCCTATATACAAAGGCGTTTTTCTAGGAATTTAAAGACGACATGATTAGATCAAATCCTACTACAAGATTTTTCTAATCCTACACGGCTTCCAGCTCGTGGTTATTACTATTACAGAAATTTCCATTCAAAAATAAAACGAGCCCGGACATGTCCCGGGGTTTATGAATGAAAATTAAATTTCTACCATAATAGCCGGGAAACCAATAACCACCTGTTTATACATTTCGACAAAAATAATAATGCCAAAATAAAGCCATGTAATAAATCAAACAAGTATAAGACCGAAACCATCGCTCTGATACCAATTTGAAGGAAAACTGAACAAGCCCGGGCTAAATCGAAAACCTCACTTTCGTGCTATGCATTCCAGAATCGGAAGCTTTCGACCAAGCTCAGGCTCAAATTAGTTTACCCATGAACGGATCTAGGCTTATACTTATTTAATTTATTAATCGGGACACAAAAAATTAAATCTTTAATTAAAGCGGAAGTTAAAGATTATACCTTTTGTAGCGAAGTCCCTCGCTTAAAGAAAACCCTATTTTCTTAGCTGCGATTTCCACAAGAAATCCAATCGATTCTCCAAGAACACTCCGAATATTGCGTGGGCAATAATCTATCGGAGTTTACTCGCTTAGCCCACAATAAAATCACTCAACTAAAATCAAAATCTGCTTGAAATAAAACTGATTAAACTGCCGCCAGCTAGTATCTTCCACAACAAGAAAAACCCGCCCACAGTTCTGCAGCCCACCTCTTGCTTGAAGACCACCGCTGCCCAGCCCAGTTCCTGCCGGACTTCCGCCTAAAATATCACCGGGATCTAGACAAAAATGTTCTGAGAATCACCCATCAAAAGTAGGAGATCGACCCAGCCCATTCTCGAATCAACCACGAGATACTTAAGGCTAAAGCAACCGACGCGAAAATGATTTAAGAAACTCGGTGAAATTGATTCTAGAAAAACTGGCGGAACCTTGCTTGATAACCCAGCGGAACTAGCTTATAAAATGGACGGGCAAGCTTTGATCTTCAAGCTTTAATTTTAATTCGAGGAATCAGAAAATTCTGGGAGAAGAGAAAGGTCCGGGTGACTTTGAAAGAAAACCAAAGATGCAATTTTCTCTCTAACCCCTTTCTCTCTCTAGAAGACAATTTCTTGTCTTGCAGAATTTTCATCTTCAAAAAAAAACTTGGGCTGCAAGTCTTCTATTTATAGGAGCTCGATTGGAGACCTAATGGGCTCTCGAGTTAGGCCTTAAAATTTGACTTTCGTTGACCGCTAAGTCTTCCCGACTAATCAACTCCAATCGACCATTTTAAATTAATTTATTTAATCTACTTTGTTAATTTAATTTAATCGAACACTTAGAATTAATTAATTCAAAATAGAATTAATTTCTAAATTTACTTCTTCGATCAAATATTGATTAAACCCTTCGGATTAATTAATTTACCTTGTCGATTAGTCAAACGCATAATCGGTCGTACCACTATCGGACCAATTATGGAACTACTGCTCGAAAATGACTTTACATCACATTAAAGATTTAGCACTCGTCGGTTTATCAATTTACTGACAAATTAATTCACCGACTTCTTGGTTTCCGAGATTAGTACCACTCGTCCTTTTATTATACCGAACATAAAGTTCACCGGCCGGGTTTAGTATAATAGACTTTACGAGCTCATCTCGGCAGCACCATCAACCCGGCGAACCGGTACGTGGATTTCTCCGACCAGCAACGGCACGTAAGAAGCTAAATATCGCATACCCAACCTACCGAGGTATAGGCCTCAATCGACTGCACTCTTTGGCAAATCAAAGCACACGATATCCAACCTTCACGCCCGTCCAAATCTCGGGATTGAGAGACGGAATACTAGGACCAAATTGACTACGCCGATCAATATAAGTCAATTCTATCCAAACTGGTCATGCTCAATATGCCCTGGCCATATCCGTGTGATTTAAACTAGTTTAGATAAACTAATTTCCAAACCACACAATAACCTATACCGATAGTATGTTCAAACTATCTCGGTTACGAGCATACTTTTTATATATCAATACTTTAACCAATAACGATATCTACTGTGTCTGTCCACACCCCGTTATCTAGGTCTATGATATAAATGAACAAATTTATACCGAAACAAAATGATATGTCAACTGTGGATATTAGTTTTTGATACAAGCCATAGCTTTTCTGTATCCAAAACTAACAATCTCCCACTAATACTCAAAGCTATGCTAAGAAGTACAAAAACTGTCCAACCCGCTATTACACTATTGTCATAATGAAATCTCCAGAACACCTTTAAGCTCACTCACATGGCTCCCTCTAGAATCTGACTCCCATGCCCTCCACATGTCTCTCAATGACCTTTGGGGTCAATGGCTTGGTGAAAGGATCTGCAAGGTTGTCATCTGATGCTATCTTGGCCACGATCACGTCTCCCCTCTTTACGATCTCTCGTATCAGGTGATACTTGCGCTCTATGTGTTTACTCGCCTTATGGGCTCGTGGTTCCCTCGAGTTAGCAATTGCACCATTGTTATCACAATAAACTGTGATAGACCTAGGCAACTCAGGAACCACATCTAAGTCCATCAGGAAGCTCCTGAGCTATAGAGCCTCTTTCGCTGCCTCTGAAGCGAAAACGTACTTAGCCTCCATGGTGGAGTCCGCCACGCATTTCTGCTTGACACTCCTCCATACTATGGCTCCACCTCCAAGAGTAAACACAAAACCAGAGGTAGACTTACTCTTGTCCAAATCACCTTGAAAGTCCAAATCTGTGTAACCCAATGGTATAAGCTCCTGCGCTCTATAAACTAGGACATAATCTCTCGTCCTACGCAAGTACTTGAGAATGCATTTTACTGCCTCCCAGTGAGCCTTCCCAGGGTTACTCTGATATCTGCTAACTATGCCAACGACAAAGCAAATATCAGGCCTCGTGCACAACATAGCATACATGAGGCTACCCACTGCAGAAGCATAGGGTACCGCCTTCATGGCATCTATCTCCTCAGCAGTCTTAGGACACTGCTCCTTAGACAAATGCACTTTATGCCTGAAGGGTAGTGAACCCTTCTTGGAGTTCTGCATGTTAAAACGGGCCAGAATCGTGTCTATATAGGATGCCTGAGAGAGAGTCAAAGAACGTCTCCTACGATCTCGAATAATCTTAATCCCAATGATATGTCCAGCCTCTCTCAAATCCTTCATATCGAATTTCCTGGACAACCATGCCTTTACCTCTGACAACACCTTCTTATTGTTGCCAATAAGAAGAATGTCATCTACGTAAAGTACGAGGAACACCACCGTATCACCATCACACCTGCGGTAAACACACTGCTCATCCGGACACTGAGTGAATCCATTGGACTGGATAACCTCATCAAAATGGATGTTCCAAGATCTGGATGCTTGCTTCAGTCCATAAATGGACCTCCTAAGCCTGCATACCTTGTGCTCTTGGCCCTTAACAATGAAGTCCTCTGGTTGCTGCACAAAGATGGTCTCCTCAAGACTTCCATTAAGGAAAGCTGTCTTGAGGTCCATCTGCCAAATCTCATAATACATATGAGCAGCTATGGCCAAGAGAATCCAGATTGATTTAAGCATAGCTACCGGGAAAAAGGTCTCCTCATAATCGATCCCTTCTTTTTGAGTATACCCCTTTGCCACAAGCCTAGCCTTGAAGGTCTCAACCCTCCAGTCAGATCCTCTCTTTCGCTTGTAAACCCATTTGCACCCAATGGGCCTAAACCCATCAGGAAGGTCTACCAGCTGCCAGACTTAATTTGAGTCCATAGAACCCATCTCAGCAATCATCGCTCTCTGCCAAGAATCTATATCTTTATCCTGGAGAGCCTCATTGTAGTTAACTGGGTCCGGTTCATGAGCACCAGGGATAAAGTCAGAAGACTCACCCAAACCCATGCACCCCTCGGGCTGTCTCACAACCCTTCCACTACGACGAGGCACAGCCTGTGCAAGAGCATCATCTGTGATAGTGTGTGCAGTCTCTTGTGGTGTGTCTTCCTGTACGTGTGCATCTGGAATAGTGGACTGACTTCTAAGCTCTTCCAATACTACATTGCTGCTTGACTTATGATCTAAAATATAGTCCTCCTCAAGAAATCTAGCATTGGTGCTGGTCACCACCTTCTGATCCCGAGGACTATAAAATAAACCACCTCTCGTTCCTTTGGGGTAGCCTATAAATAGCATAGCCTTGGATCTCGCCTCTAACTTGCCTGCATCTGCCTCGAGCACATGTGCTGGACAACCTCATATTCTGAGATGTCTCAGACTAGGTTTTCACCCATTCCACAACTCTGATAGGGTCAAAGGTACAGACTTAGATAGCACAAGATTGAGGATAAAACATGTTGTCTCCAAGGCATAACCCCAAAACGAGATAGGAAACTCACTGTAACTCATCATCGATCTAACCATCTCCATAGGAGTCCTGTTCCTCCTCTCTGCTACACCATTCTGCTGAGGTGTGCCAGGTACAGACAACTGGGTCTGAATACCCTCCTCTGACAAATAGGATCTAAATTCACTAGAGAGGTATTCGCCACCGCGATCAGACCGCAGGGCCTTGATACTCTTGCCCAGATGGTTCTCCACCTCAACGTTGAATTCTCTGAACTTGCCAAAGCATTCAGACTTGTAGCGCATCAGGTATATGTATCCATATCTAGAGTAATCATCCGGCAAAGTTACGAAATACTCATAACCACCTCTAGCCTGAACTGACATAGGCCCACATACGTCAGAATTAATCAGCTCTAAAACCTCCTTGGCCCTATACCCCTTTGTCTTAAAAGGCCTCTTGGTCATTTTACCCTCCAAGCAGGACTCACAGGTCGAATAGCTGTCAATATCTAGAAAGTCCAAAGACCCACTCTTGACCAACCTTTGAATCCTACTAAGGTTGATGTGACCGAGTCTCAGGTGCCAAAGATAAGTCTGATTCAAAGGGGGAGACTCTTTTCTCTTATTATGATTCGGTGATGAGTTACTAGTTTCTGTGTTTTGCATTACTGGGAGTATGTCTTCATTAAAAACAAATTGTCAACCAATGTACCAGAACATATAAGTTTCTAGCCTTTTCTAATAAATATAGATATATCAGAAAAACACACTTATAACCATCAAAAACAAGTTTAGAAACTCAAAGCAAGTTTTTATGAAAACTAGGTACATAAAGACAATCTCTCAACAATAAAGTAGATTTTGAAAAATAAAGACAAATAACTCCCACTGCAGCAACAGAAACTCTGATTGTATCCCCAAGGTAGACCTGCAACTCTCCCTCTCTAAGCAGCCGGGTCACTTGGAACCCTTGCAAAGAATTACAAACATGATCAGTGACTCCTGAATCCACACACCAAGTATCTGTGGGAATCACCGCTAAACACGTCTCAGTGACTAGGGAAAATTTACACATACCTCGAGGCTTTGGGTAGTCCTTCTTCCAATGTCCCACTTTGCCACATCTAAAGCATTTGCTTTTCGGCTTCTGCTTCTTGGCAATGTTGAAGTAGAATACATAAGCTATGCTTGTATTGTACAGTTTCCCAGTTTAATATATCGATTTGTGTTTCAGTCATATCTTGTTGTGCATTAATCGTCCATTTATATTATGTAAGTAGATGATGAGGTGTCTGGTGCGACACAGTAGATCTCATCATTGGTTGAAAGACATAATATAGAAATGAGGTTCGTAACCGAGACAGCTTTGGACAAACTGTCAGTCTAGGTTATTATGTGATTCAGATAATTAGTTTGTCTAAACTAATTGAATCATATAGATATGCTCGGGGCATATTGAACTTGACTCTTAGGAATGATTTGTCTTGTACTGATTTAATAGACAAATCGATCCTTGTATTCTATCCCTAAATCCCTAGACTCGATTGGGCATGAGGATTAGACATAGTGTACTTTGATCTGCCAATGGGTGAGGTCAAATGTGGCCAATAGTCTCGGTGGGTTGGGTGCGCGTGTTTAGTTACTTGGTGTGCTACTGCTGGTCGAAAGGAAACCATGTACCGGTGCGTCCGGGGTGATTGTGCTCCCGAGATGAGCTCGAAATGTTTATTATACTAAACCCGATCGGTGGACTTATATCCTGTATAGTAAAAAGGTCGAGTGGTACTAGTCTTGGAATTAAAGAAGTTGATGAATTAATTTATCAGTAAATTAATGAATTAACGAGCACTATATCTTTGATGTGGGGAGATTATGAATATAATTTAATTAAGTTGTTCCAGAAGCAATTCTGGTGTAGGTTGGTAGTGCCATAATTAATCCGTTAGTGGTACGATTAATTATGTACTGGGTTGTTGACAAAGGTAGATTTAATTAAATTAGAAATTAATTAATCCCTGTGTCAGTTGGTTGTGAATCATCCCAGGAACTGATTTGGGATAAGTGAATCCCTATGTCAGTTGGGAGTGATTCATCCCAGGAATTGGATTGGGATAAGTGAATCCCTGTGACAGTTGGGAGTGTATCAGTCCAGGAATAGGATTGAAGGAAACAGAATCTGTATCAGTCCGGAAACAGGATTGAAGGAAAACAGAAACCCAGTAGGAAGACCAATCCTAAACCAACTTGGAGTCTCTCTTGTAACTCTATAAATAGACAAGAGATCAGTTTTTCAAGACACAATTCAACAATTAATCCACAGGATTTCTATAGAGAGAAAATGTTTCTCTCTCCAAGTCAAATTTTCAAGAAAGTGTGCAGCTGGTTTTTGGGTTTCTAGTGGCTGAAATTTTGGCCTTGGTTTATACCAGCTGCGTGTAGCTTTCTCTCTCTGCGGGCGGTGCGTTTATAGTACGTGCCAGGTGCTGCGGGGCTAGAGTTTTCTAGCAGGTGGATTGTGGTGAGTAGCTGATCAATTGACTTCTAGTTCATTGCCCACACAACGTGAAGTCATAGTCTTGAGGCATACAAGAGAATCACCAGGTGCACGCTTCAAAGCTATTTTTCTAAGATTTCGCTTTAATAGAAATTTTTGTTGCGTGGTAAATCGAGCAAGTGCAAACCCAGATCCTACCAAAATCTTTCAATTGGTATCAGAGCCTGGTTTAGGGGGTTCTGTGCTTGTTCGATTTATTACATGGTTTTATTTGCAGGTGGTTTAGAATCTCAACTATTATGGTTACGTTTGTATGGGTTTTAATTAAACTCCGGGACTTGTCCGGATTTAATTTTATTATGAATGTTTGTAATAGTTTAACCACGTGCTAGAAGCCGTGTAGGATTAGATCAAATCTGTAGTAGGATTTTTTCTATGTAATTTCGATTATTTAATTTTCCTAGAATGCCTTGTAGTAGGAAAATTGTTTTTTATGTAATCGAAGGCGTTATGGTGGGCGACTTGGATTCGTGGGTTTTGGGATATCAAGAATTTGAAGAAACCCAGAAAAACCCAGAACGAATTGCAAGAAGACCAAATAGAGTGAGAAAAAGCGAAGGAGGAGTTAGCGGCAAGAGGCGACGCCGGCAGCAAAATCGCCGGCCGGCAGGCGAAAAACGCGACTGCTGTGCGCTGCTGCCGGGCACGGGCCACGAGCGCAGTGGCCGCGCGCGCTGGGCCACGGGCGCAGGTGCCGCCCTCGGGCCGTGCTGCGGCCCGGGCGACCCGTTCGGGCCGTTTGAGCTGTTTTTGGCCCGTTTTTCCTCCAGTTTTTATTTTTTGAAGTTCAAGACTCTCTCTATCGAGTGAAGTGACGGGACACGAGATCAAGGCAATGGATGGAAGCAATTAAAACCATAATAGTCGGGAAATTTATTTTACATATTTATTTCCCGTATTTATTGTTTTAATTTTATGCTTTATTTTTATGCTGTGTTTTAGATGCATGAATTAAAGCATGTCTGGTTTTATGGTTGCATATAACTTAGGTTAGTTAATTGCATGTTAAAACCGGAAAAACCCTCAATTTGGAAATCTAAGTGGGAGCGGGTTGTGTTATATCCCCATGGCCACCATTACGGGTTCATATGCGATGTGGGTGGGCTTGCGCATTGGCATTAGGGCCTTCCTCCATTCGGATGAGTCCAGCCCCGAGATCGCTAGACTGTGAGCTTCTGAGTAAAATGACTTGAGCGAGTTTAACAAGGAGAAATGCGACACCCTCTCCATTTGAGGCGCACTATCCTGAGGTAACAAACTCAGAAGTCACGTAATGGCACACACTTAGTGTACGATCTGCAGTATTCCTCCCGCGAGGTTACGCTGCTTACTTGTACGGCTAAAAGCACCGACTATTAGCCACATTGATCAAAAGATCGTTGGTCAGGTAGTACGGTTAATGAACTTGGTTCTTCTCAAACGAATGTGGGTTAGCGTAAACGTCCACACTGCGTGGCTTGCGAGAATCCCGGTGGATGAGATATTGGTGGATTAATATTATTGTTTTGAGGGAAATCAATAATTAATTGGATTTTCATGTTTTCGAAAATTCTAGCATATATAACTGAAACACTGTTTATTTACTTTCCAGTTTAAATCGATATGGCATTCAATCCTTTAGCTGCTATTTTGAAAAACAACAATTTAACTGGAACTAATAATGTCGATGGAAGTCGTAACTTGGACATTGTCCTTAGGGCTGAGAGCGCTCCTATGAGAGATCGTGTCATTGACATGATTAGTAACATCAACAAGGTTGAGGTAGTGGGAGGCAAAATCGTTGGTGAAACCAAAGCCGATATTGTTCTCCAGAGCTTGCTTCAAAGCTATGAGCGGATTCGGTTGAACTACAACATCGGTAAGATGTTGTGGAGTTCATCCGAGCTCTTGGCAGAGTTGATGGTGCCTCAAAGCTATGAGAGGATTCGGTTGAACTACAACATAAGTAAGATGTTGTGGAATTCATCCGAGCTCTTGGCAGAGTTGATGGCGGCTCAAAGCTATGAGCGGATTCGGTTAAACTACAACATAAGTAAGATGTTGTGGAGTTCATCCGAGCTCTTGGCAGAGTTGATGGGGGCTAAAAGTCTTCTTCAAGATAAGAAGTGAGCTTTAGTCGCAGTCGAAGCTTTAGAATCTTTTTCTGAGCCTGAGGCTGGAAAGAAGAAGAGAAAGCTCGAGAGAGTAGTTAAAAAGGCACAAATTGCGCCTAAGCCAGGTATTGCAAAGAAGAAGTCGAAAGACAAGTGCTTCAAGTGCAATAAGAGGGGACATTGGAAAGCGGATTGTCCAAAGCTTATAAGTACGATAAATTATGCCTTAATTACTGAGACATGTTTAGCGGCGATTCCCACAGATACTTGGTGTGTGGATTCAGGTGCCACTGACCATGTTTGTAATTCTTTGCAAGGGTTCCAAGTAACCCAGAAGCTTAGAGAAGGCGAATTGGATATCTATTTGGGTGACACTACAAGAGTGTCAGTAGAAGCAGTGGGAGTAGTTAAGTTAAATTTCGAAAATTCTAGCTTAGAGTTAGTTAATTGTCTTTATGTACGGAGTTTTAGAAAGAACTTGATTTCGGTTTCAAAACTCTTAAAGAATGGGTATAAGTTTATTTTTTCTGATGACTGTGTTGTTATTAGAAGAAATGGAAAACTTATTTGTTCTGGTTCATTGGCGGACAATTTGTTTGTGGTTAACTCTAACTCCCCTGTTGCGCAAAACATAGAAATAGATAGCTCAGTATCTAACATTAATAAGAGGAACAGACCTTCTGAAATGAATCAAACCTATCTTTGGCATCTAAGGCTAGGTCATATAAACCTTAGTAGGATTCAGAGGTTGGTCAATGATGGACTTTTGGGTTCATTAGATATTGACAGTTATGCAACCTGCGAATCTTGCTTGGAAGGTAAGATGACCAAGAGACCTTTTAAAGCAAAAGGCTATAGAGCTAAAGAAGTATTAGAGTTGATTCATTCTGACTTGTGTGGACCTATGACGGTCCAGGCACGAGGAGGATAAGAGTATTTCGTGACGTTCACGGATGACTACTCTAGGTACGGATACATTTACCTAATGCACCGCAAGTCCAAATATTTTGGCAAGTTCAATGAGTTTCGGGCAGATGTAGAGAAACGTCATGGTAAGAGTATCAAGACACTGCGTTCAGATCATGGTGGGGAGTACCTATCCCATGAATTTCGAGATTACCTCACTGAGGTAGGAATTCAGTCTCAGTTGTCTGCACCTGGCATGCCACAGCAGAATGGTGTAGCAGAAAGGAGGAACCGAACTCTTATGGAAATGGTTAGGTTCATGATGAGCTATAGTGATTTGCCTAGTTTGTTCTGGGGATATGCCTTAGAAACGGCAATGTATATTCTTAATCTTGTACTATCTAAAACCGTGCCTTCAACCCCAGTAGAGTTGTGGAACGGGCGGAAGCCCAGTCTAAGACATCTCAGAATTTGGGGCTGCCCAGCACATGTGCTTAAGGCAGATACGGCTAAGTTAGATGCAAGAACAGAATTAATGCTGTTTGTAGGATATCCTAGGGGAACGAAAGGTGGTCTATTCTATAGTCCTAAAGATCAGAAAGTGGTGGTAAGTACCAACGCTAGATTTTTAGAAGAGGACTATGTCTTAGACCACAAGCCCAAGAGTAAGATAGTACTAGAAGAGCTTAGATGACAAACTAGTAATCCTGATGCACCATCACAAGTAGATACACCCCACACTGCACATGAGATCACAGATGATGCGCCTATACAGGCGGTGCCTCGTCGTAGTGGGAGGGTTGTGAGACAGCCAGACAGGTTTGTTGGCGTGGGAGAGGCTTCAAACCTAGTCCCAAGTGTGGCTGAACCTGACCCAGCTAACTACAATGAGGCACTTCGAGATAAAGATGCAGAATATTGGCCTAAGGCAATGATATCCGAGATGAGGTCAATGGACCACAATCAAGTCTGGGAGCTTGTGGACCTGCCTGATGGGTTTAAGCCCATTGGATGCAAGTAGGTCTACAAACGTAAGAGAGGACCTGATGGGAAGGTAGAAACCTTTAAGCTAGGTTGGTGGCGAAGGGGTATACTCAGAAAGAAGGAATCGATTATGAGGAAACCTTCTCCCCGGTAGCCATGCTTAAGTCGATCCGGATTCTCTTGGCCATAGCTGCTCATATGGATTATGAGATTTGGCAGATGGATGTCAAGGCAGCTTTCCTAAACGGAAGTCTTGAGGAAACCATCTTTATGCAGCAACCAGAGGGATTCATTGAAAAAGGCCAAGAGCATAAGGTTTGCAGGCTTAAGAGGTCTATTTATGGACTTAAGCAGACATCCAGATCTTGGAACATCCGGTTTGATAAGGTAATCAAGTTCTTTGGATTTACTCAGTGTCCGGATGAGCAATGTGTATATCGCAGACGTGATGGAAACTCAGTGGTGTTTCTTGTGCTTTACGTAGATGACATTCTATTGATTGGCAACAACAAGAAAGTGTTATCAGACATAAAGGCATGGCTGTCCAAGCAATTTGATATGAAGGACTTAGGGGAAGCGGGATATATTCTTGGGATTAAGATTATTGGAGATCGTAGGAAACGTTCGCTAACGCTCTCCCAAGCATCATACATAGACACGATTCTGGTCCGTTTTAACATGCAAAACTCAAGAAAGGTTTTCTACCTTTCAGGCATGAAGTGTTTCTATCTAAGGAACAATCTCCTAAGACTGTTGAGGAGATAGAGACCATGAGGACAGTTCCATATGCTTCGGCAGTAGGAAGGCTCATGTATGCCATGTTGTGTACGAAGCATGATATCTGTTATGTCGTTGGCATAGTGAGCAGATATCAGAGTAAACCTAGGAAAGCTCATTTGGAAGCAGTAAAATGCATTCTCAAGTATTTGCGCAGAATGAGGGACCAAGTTCTAGTCTATCAGGCGTCTGAGCTGGTACCCTGAGGTTACACAGATTCAGATTTCCAAGGCGACAGTGACAATAGCAAGTCTACCTCAGGGTATATGTTTACTCTATGAGGTGGAGCCATAGTTTGGCGGAGTGTCAAGCAGAAATGCGTGGCAGACTCTACCATGGAGGCTGAGTATGTTGCCGCATCAGAGGCAGCGAAAGAAGCAGTATGGCTTAAGAACTTCCTAGTGGACTTAGATGTGATTCCTGGTTTGCAGAAGTCAATCACGGTTTATTGTGATAACCATGGTGCAGTAGCAAACTCGAAGGAACCACGAGCCCACAAGGCGAGTAAACATATACAGCACAAGTATCACCTGATACGAGACATTGTAAAGAGGGTAGACGTAGTCGTGGCTAAGATAGCATCAGAGGATAACCTTGTAGATCCATTCACGAAAACATTGACTTTAAAAGTCTTTGAGGCTCACGTGAAGGGCATGGGGATCAGATGCTTAGGAGAGCCTTGACAGTTTTTCTAGATAGATAGCAGCAGATTGGGTAGGATTGTATGTAGTTATATACTTAAAGCATAGCTTAAGTATTAGTGGGAGATTGTTGGAGTAGAATACATAAACTATGCTTGTATTGTACAGTTTCCCAGTTTAATATATCGATTTGTGTTTCAGTCATATCTTGTTGTGCATTAATCGTCCATTTATATTATGTAAGTAGATGATGAGGTGTCTGGTGCGACACAGTAGATCTCATAATTGGTTGAAAGACATAATATATAAATGAGGTTCGTAACCGAGACAGCTTTGGACAAACTGTCAGTCTAGGTTATTATGTGATTCAGATAATTAGTTTGTCTAAACTAATTGAATCATATAGATATGCCCGGGACATATTGAACTTGACTCTTAGGAATGATTTGTCTTGTACTGATTTAATAGACAAATCGATCCTTGTATTCTATCTCTAAATCCCTAGACTCGACTGGGCATGAGGATTAGACATAGTGTACTTTGATCTGCCAATGAGTGAGGTCAAATGTGGCCAATAGTCTTGGTAGGTTGGGTGCGCGTGTTTAGTTACTTGGTGTGCTACTGCTGGTCGAAAGAAAACCATGTACCGGTGCGTCCGGGGTGATGGTGCTCCCGAGATGAGCTCGAAATGTTTATTATACTAAACCCGACCGGTGGACTTATGTCCTGTATAGTAAAAAGGTCGAGTGGTACTAGTCTCGGAATTAAAGAAGTTGATGAATTAATTTATCAGTAAATTAATGAATTAACGAGCACTATATCTTTGATGTGGGGAGATTATGAATATTATTTAATTAAGTTGTTCCAGAAGCAATTATGGTGTAGGTTGGTAGTGCCATAATTAATCCGTTAGTGGTACGACTAATTATGTACTGGGTTGTTGACAAAGGTAGATTTAATTAAATTAGGAATTAATTAATCCTTGTGTCAGTTGGTTGTGAATCATCCCAGGAACTGGTTTGGGATAAGTGAATCCCTGTGTCAGTTGGGAGTGATTCATCCCAGGAACTGGATTGGGATAAGTGAATCCCTGTGACAGTTGGGAGTGTATCAGTCCAGGAACAGGATTGAAGGAAACAGAATCTGTATCAGTCCAGAAACAGGATTGAAGGAAAACAGAAACCCAGCAGGAAGACCAATCCTAAACCAACTTGGAGTCTCTCTTGTAACTCTATAAATAGACAAGGGATCAGTTATTCAAGACACAATTCAACAATTAATCCACAGGATTTCTAGAGAGAGAAAATGTTTCTCTCTCCAAGTCGAATTTTCAAGAAAGTGTGCAGCTGGTTTTTGGGTTTCTAGTGGCTGAAATTTTGGCCTTGGTTTATACCAGCTGCACGTAGCTTTCTCTCTCTGCGGGCGGTGCGTTTATAGTACGTGCCAGGTGCTGCGGGGCTAGAGTTTTCTAGCAGGTGGATTGTGGTGAGTAGCTGATCAATTGACTTCTAGTTCGTTGCCCACACAAAGTGAAGTTATAGTCTTGAGGCAAACAAGAGAATCACCAGGTGCACGCTTCAAAGGTACTTTTCTAAGATTCCGCTTTAATAGAAATTTTTGTTGTGTGGTAAATCGAGCAAGTGCAAACCCAGATCCTACCAAAATCTTTCAGGCAATGCCCACCTTGGGTCCATGATTGCCTCCTGCTTTCTGGCCTCTCTTCCTCTTTTGCTTCCTGGCTTTGGGCCCAACAGAGGAACCTGAGGGACCAACAGTAGCTAAGGCTTGCTTCTTCTCACCGAATAGGCTCTCAGCAGACACCAATGTAGTCATGAGCTCAGAAAGTGAATATGAGAGATTCCCCATATTATAGTTCAATCAAAACTGCTCAAAACTGGGAGGCAAGCTCTGAAGGATGATATCGACCTAGGTTTCTCCATCAATCTCACCTCCCAATACCTCAATCTCATTGATGCAACCAATCATGTCCAACACGTGATCTCTCACTGAAGTGCCCTCAGCCATCTTAGCATTCATGAGTTTCCTCATAGCCGACTGCTTGGCTGCCCTGCCCTGATGTCCAAACATCTCCGTGAGGTTAAGCCTCGTATCGTAGGCTGAGGTCATCTGCTGATGCTGATGCTGCAATACACTTGACATAGAAGCCAAGATGTAGCACCTGGTCATCTCATCAGCCTTCTGCCACCTCGTATATGGCTCTCGCTGCTCAGGGGTGGCATCATCGCTGGGCTTCGGGGGACACTCCTCAGTAAGCACGTACTTGTAACCCTCAGCGGTAAGGACAATGTCCATGTTATGTTTCCAATCAATGTAATTTGTTTTGGTTCAGAATGACAGCTAGCGGGTTGAACGACACATCAACTGAAAATAAACAATTCAAGCTTCAGTATACTTTTTCGAAAATATTGAAAATCCTCAAAAACAAATATAATCTTCTACTGACATCTCTCACACCGGGATTAACGCATGTCACAATAGGTGAACATCTACGCTAACCCACATTCGTTTGAGAAGAACCGAAGTTCATTAGTTTCATTATCTGACCAATGATCTTATGATCAATGAAATTAATAGTCGATAATTTTAGCCGTACCCGAAAATAGCGTAACCTCGATGGGAGGGATACTAAAAATGGTACACTAAGTGTATGCCATTACGTGACTTCTAAGTTTGTTACTTAGGATACTAATGCGCCTCAGATGGCGAGGGTGTCGCAACTTTCTCTAATTAAACTCACTATAGTCATCCCTTTAGAAATTCATTTCGGTGATATCCGTGGTTGAGAACTCATCCGATAGGGAGGAAGGTCAAAGCCAGCACGCAAGTTTAACCACATCACCAATGAACCCGTAATGGAGGCCATGGGGATATTAACCAACCCGCTCCCACTTAGATTTTTAAACTTGAGGATTTTTACGTTTTAATATGCAATATCTTAACTATGGAAATTCGCACCCATAAAACCGTTGGAGTTTTAATATACGAATAATCTACCTTAGTTAATTGCACATTACCTTTTAAAAACATTTTGGTTTGGATTTCGTTCATGCAAAATAAAACAAAAATCACACAATCAACGAAAAGTCATAAATACGGGAAATTAAAATTAAATAAAATTTCCCGACTATTATGGCCTTCTCTATCGTTGATTCCTTGATGCCTCGGTGACACGTCTCGTCATGTCGCTCCCACTCGTTATTTGGATTCCTCTCGATTCGCCTGGGTTTTCTCGGTTTTCTACATAATTAGGAATCACCCAAAATTACGATAAACCAAAACCCGCAAATATAAGTTACCCAAAATAACGTCTTCGTCATAGTACATAAATTCCTATATACAAGGCGTTTTTCTAGGAATTTAAAGACGACATGATTAGATCAAATCCTACTACAAGATTTTTCTAATCCTACACGGCTTCCAGCTCGTGGTTATTACTATTACAGAAATTTCCATTCAAAAATAAAACGAACCCAGACAAATAAAACGAGCTCGGACATGTCCCGGGGTTTATGAATGAAAATTAAATTTCTACCATAATAGCCGGGAAATCAATAACCACCTGTTTAAGCATTTCGACAAAAATAATAATGCCAAAATAAAGCCGTGTAATAAATCAAACAAGTATAATACCGAAACCAACGCTCTGATACCTATTTGAAGAAAGACTGAGCAAGCCCGGGCTAAATTGAAAACCTCACTTTCGTGCAATGCATTCCAGAATCGGAAGCTTTCGACCAAGCTCAGGCTCAAATTAGTTTACCCATGAACGGATCTAGGCTTATACTTATTTAATTTATTAATCGGGACACAAAAAATTAAATCTTTAATAAAAGCGGAATTTAAAGATTCTACCTTTTGTAGCGAAGTCCCTTGCCTAAAGAAAATCCAATCTTTTACGCAATTTCCACAAGGAATCCGAAGAATGACTCTGATACAAACTCCGAAATAGTGTGGGCTATTGTCTACAGAGTTACCCACGGCAATATATGAAAAACCCAAGAAACTTGCATCGGAAGAAAACTCAAAAACCCGAAAATAAGACTGTTCGTAATTTCTAGAAAACCCACGTCGCAAGCTATCAAAAATCTGCTGCGCAACTCGGATAAAAACTGGAAAAATCTCCACCGAAAACTGCCCAATCCAATCCTGATCTGTACAACCGATTTCACGGATCACTCTTGAAGAAGATCGACGTGAAATCGATCGGTTCAGGGCACTGGACAGTGCAGTCACTGGGTTTTAAAGAAAACCGGAAAATCGACTGCGCAGCAAACTTGAAGATGACCAGCGCGACTTCAAACCAAAAAACCGACCGGCGATTGTGATATAGAACAGTTCGGGCAAAAAGATGACTGAGTTTTTCGAAGGAGAAAGCTTTCTTAGCTGACTTCGAGGAGAAGCTTCGATGAGGAAGACAAAGTTCTCACTATAAGCTAAACTTTCTCTCACTAGTCTTTTCTTGGCTGCCAAGTTTCTCTTAATTGATTTCTTGCCCAATAAGTTGTATTTATAAGGAGCTTCTAAGGAGACCTAATGGGCTATCGAGTTAGGCCTTTTAATTTGACTTTCGTTGACCGCTAAGTCTTCCCGACTAATCAACTCCAATCGACCCATTTAAATTAATTTATTTAACCCACTTTATTAATTTAATTTAATCGAACCCTTAGAATTAACTAATTCAAATAAAATTAATTTCTAAATTCACTTTGTCGATTAAATATTAATTAAACTATTTGGATTAATTAATTTACCTTGTCGATTAGTCAAATACATAATCGGTCGTACCACTAACGGAGAATTATGGAACTACCGCTCGAAAACGACTTTACATCGCGCCATTATATTTTATTCTATCTCCCTACATTAAAGATCTAGCACTCTTCGGTTTATCAATTTACTGACAAATTAATTCACCGACTTCTTGGTTTCCGAGATTAGTACCACTCGTCCTTTTATTATACCGAACATAAAGTTCACCGGCCAGGTTTAGTATAATAGACTTTACGAGCTCATCTCGGGAGCACCATCAACCCGGCGAACCGGTACGCGGATTCCTCCGACTAGCAATGGCACGTAAGAAGCTAAACACCGCATACCCAACCTACCGAGGTATAGGCCTCAATCGACCGCACTCTTTGGCAAATCAAAGCACACGATATCCAACCTTCACGCCCGTCCCAATCTCGGGATTGAGAGACGGAATACTAGGACCAAATTGACTACGCCGATCAGTATAAGTCAATTCTATCCAAACTGGTCGTGCTCAATATGCCCCGGGCATATCCGTGTGATTTAAACTAGTTTAGATAAACTAATTTTCAAACCACACAATAACCTATACCGATAGTATGTTCAAACTATCTCGGTTACGAGCATACTTTTTATATATCAATACTTTTACCAATAACGGTATCTACTGTGTCTGTCCACACCCCGTTATCTACTTCTATGATATAAAGGAACAAATTTATACCGAAACAAAATGATTTGTCAACTGTGGATATTAGTTTTTGATACAAGCCATAGCTTTTCTGTATTCAAAACTAACAATCTCCCACTAATACTCAAAGCTATGCTAAGAAGTACAAAAATTGTCCAACCCGCTATTACACTGCTGTCATAATGAAATCTCCAGAACACCTTTAAGCTCACTCACATGGCTTTCTCAAGAATCTGACTCCCATGCCCTCCACATGTCTCTCAAAGACCTTTGGGGTCAATAGCTTAGTGAAAGGATCTGCAAGGTTGTCATCTGAAGCTATCTTGGCCACGATCACGTCTCCCCTCTTTACGATCTCTCGTATCAGGTGGTACTTGCGCTCTATGTGTTTACTCTCCTTATGGGCTTGTGGTTCCCTTGAGTTAGCAACTGCACCATTGTTATCACAATAAACTGTTATAGACCTAGGCAACTCAGGAACCACATCCAAGTCCATCAGGAAGCTCCGGAGCCATACAGCCTCTTTCGCTGCCTCTGAAGTAGAGTCCATGGTAGAGTCCGCCACGCATTTCTGCTTGACACTCTTCCATACTATGGCTTCACCTCCTAGAGTAAACACAAACCCAGAGGTAGACTTACTCTTGTCCAAATCACCTTGAAAGTCCGAATCTGTGTAACCCAATGGTACAAGCTCCTGCGCTCTATAAACTTGGACATAATCTCTCGTCCTGCGCAAGTACTTGAGAATGCATTTTACTGCCTCCCAGTGAGCCTTCCCAGGGTTACTCTGATATCTGCTAACCATGCCAACGGCAAAGCAAATATCAGGCATCGTGCACAACATAGCATACATGGGGCTACCGACTGCAGAAGCATAGGGTACCGCCTTCATGGCATCTATCTCCTCAGCAGTCTTAGGACACTGCTCCTTAGACAAATGCACTCCATGCCTGAAAGGTAGTGAACCCTTATTGGAATTCTGCATGTTAAAACGGGCCAGAATCGTGTCTATGTAGGATGCCTGAGAGAGAGCCAGAGAACGTCTCCTACGATCTCGAATAATCTTAATCCCAAGGATATGTCCAGTCTCTTCCAAATCCTTCATATCGAATTACCTGGACAGCCACGTCTTTACGTCTGACAACACCTTCTTACTGTTGCCAATAAGAAGAATGTCATCTACGTAAAGTACAAGGAACACCACCATATCACCATCACGCCTACGATAAACACACTGCTCATCCAGAGACTGAGTGAATCCATAGGATTGGATAACCTCATCAAAACGAATGTTCCAAGATCTGGATGCTTGCTTAAGTCCATAAATGGACCTTCTAAGCCTGCATACCTTGTGCTCTTGGCCTTAACAATGAAATCCTCTGGTTGCTGCATAAAGATGGTCTCCTCAAGACTTCCATTAAGGAAAGCTGTCTTGACGTCCTTCTGCCAAATCTCATAATCCATATGAGCAGCTATGGCCAAGAGAATCCGGATTGACATAAGCATAGCTACCGGGGAAAAGGTCTCCTCATAATCGATCCCTTCTTTCTGAGTATACCCTTTTGCCACAAGCCTAGCCTTGAAGGTCTCAACCCTCCCGTCAGATCCTCTCTTTCGCTTGTAAACCCATTTGCACCCAATAGGCCTAAACCCATCAGAAAGGTCTACCAGTTCCCAGACTTGATTTGAGTCCATAGAACCCATCTCAGCTATCATCGCTCTCTGCCAGGAATCTGCATCTTTATCCTGGAGAGCCTCATTGTAGTTAACTGGGTCTGGTTCATGAGCGCTAGGGATAAAGTCCGAAGACTCACCTAAACCCATGTACCTCTCGGTCTGTCTTACAACCCTCCAACTACGACGAGGTGCAGCCTGTGCAAGAGCATCATCTGTGATAGTGTGTGCAGTCTCTTATGGTGTGTCTTCCTGTACGTGTGCATCTGGAATAGTGGACTGACTTCTAAGCTCTTCCAATACTACCTTGCTGCTTGACTTGTGATCTAAAACATAGTCCTCCTCAAGAAATTTGGCATTGGTGCTGATCACCACCTTCTGATCCTGAGGACTATAAAATAAACCACCTCTAGTTCCTTTGGGGTAGCCTATAAACAGCATAGCCTTGGATCTCGCCTCTAACTTGCCTGCATCTACCTCGAGCACATGTGCTGGACAGTCCCATATTCTGAGATGTCTCAGACTAGGCTTTTGCCCATTCCACAACTCTGATGGGGTCGAAGGCACAGACTTAGATGGCACAAGGTTGAGGATAAAACATGTTGTCTCCAAGGCATAACCCCAAAATGAAATAGGCAACTCACTGTAACTCATCATCGATCTAACCATCTCCATAAGAGCCCTGTTCCTCCTCTCTGCTACACCATTCTGCTGGGGTGTGCCAGGTGTAGACAACTGGGTCTGAATACCCTCCTCTGACAAATAGGATCTAAATTCACTAGAGAGGTATTCGTCACCGCGATCAGACCGCAGTGACTTGATACTCGTACCCAGATGGTTCTCCACCTCTGCCTTGAATTCTCTGAACTTGCCAAAGCATTCAGACTTGTGGCGCATCAGGTATATGTATCCATATCTAGAGTAATCATCTGTGAAAGTCACGAAATACTCATAAACACCTCTAGCCTGAACTGACATAGGCCCACACACATTTGAATGAATCAGCTCTAAAACCTCCTTGGCCCTATACCCCTTTGCCTTGAAAGGCCTCTTGGTCATTTTACCCTCCAAATAGGACTCACTGGTCGAATAGCTGTCGATATCTAGTAAGTCCAAAGACCCACTCTTGACCAACCTTTGAATCCTACTAAGGTTGATATGACCTAGTCTCAGGTGCCAAAGATAAGTCTGATTCAAAGGAGAAGACTCTTTTCTCTTATTATGATTCGGTGATGAGTTACTAGTTTCTGTGTTTTGCATTACTGGGGATTATGTCTTAATTAAAAACAATTTGTCAACCAATGTACCGGAACATATAAGTTTCTGGCCTTTTCTAATAAATATAGATCTATCAGAAAAAACACACTTATAACCATCCAAAACAAGTTTATAAACTGAAAGCAAGTTTTTATGAAAACTAGGTACATAAAGACAATCTCTCAACAATAAAGTAGAGTCTGAAACATAAAGACATCAAACTCCCACTGCAGCAACAGAAACTCTGGTAGTATCCCCAAGGTAGACCTGCAACTCTCTCTCTCTAAGCAGTCGGGTCACTTGAAACCCCTGCAAAGAATTACAAACATGATTAGTGGCTCCTGAATCCACACACCAAGTATCTGTGGGAATCGCCGCTAAACATGTCTCAGTGACTAGGGAAAATTTACACGTACCTCGAGACTTTGGGCAGTCCTTCTTCCAATGTGCTGCTTTGCCACATCTAAAGCATTTGCCTTTCGGCTTCTGCTTCTTGGCAATGCTCACCTTGGGTCCATGACTGGCTCCTGCTTTCTGGCCTCTCTTCCTCTTTTGCTTCCTAGCTTTGGGCCAACAGAGGAACCTGAGGGACCAACAGTAGCTAAGGCTTGCTTCTTCTCAGCGAATAGGCTCTCAGCAGACACCAATGCAGTCATGAGCTCAAAAAGTGAATATGAGAGATTCCCCATATTATAGTTCAATCGAAACTGCTCAAAACTGGGAGGCAAGCTCTGGAGGATGATATCGACCTGGGTATCCTCATCAATCTCACCTCCGAATACCTCAATCCCATTGATGCAACCAATCATGTCCAGCACATGATCTCTCACTGAAGTGCCCTCAGCCATCTTAGCATTCATGAGTTTCCTCATAGCTGACTGCTTGGCTGCCCTGCCCTGATGTCCAAACATCTCCCTGAGGTTGAGCATCATATCATAGGCTGAGGTCATCTGCTGATGCTGGTGCTGCAATACACTCTACATAAAAGCCAAGATGTAGCACCTGGTCATCTCATCAGCTTTCTGCCACCTCGTATATGGCTCTCGCTGCTCAGGGGTGGCATCATCACTGGGTTTCGGGGGACACTCCTCAGTAAGCACGTACTTGTAACCCTCAGCGGTAAGGACAATGTCCAGGTTACGTTTCCAATCAATGTAATTTGTTTTGGTTCAGAATGATAGCTAGCATCAGTATACTTTTTCGAAAATATTGAAAATTCTCAAAAACAAATATAATCTTCTACCGACATCTCTCACACCGGGATTAACGCATGTCACGATGGGTGAACTTCTATGCTAACCCACATTCATTCGAGAAGAACCGAAGTTCATTAATTTCATTATCTGACCAACGATCTTATGATCAATGAAATTAATAGTCGATAATTTTAGCCGTACCCGAAAATAGCGTAACCTCGATGGGAGGAATACTAAAAATGGTACACTAAGTGTATGCCATCACGTGACTTCTAAGTTTGTTACTTAGGATACTAATGCGCCTCAGATGGCGAGGGTGTCGCAACTTTTTCCAATTAAACTCACTATAAGTCATCCCTTTAGAAATTCATTCCGGTGATATCCGTGGTTGCAAAACGCATCCGATAGGGAGGAAGGTCTAAGCCAGCACGCAATTTTATCCACATCACCAATGAACCCGTAATGGAGGCCATGGGGATATTAACCAACCCGCTTCCACTTAGATTTTTAAGTTCGATTCGCCCGGGTTTTCTCGATTTTCTACGTTATTAGGAATCACCCAAAATTACGATTAAACCAAAACCCGCGAATATAATTAGTTAAGTTTTGCAGATTTTTGCATTTTAACATGTAATATCTTAACTATGGAATTCGCACCCATAAAACCGTTGGAGTTTTAATATGCGAATAATCTACCTTAGTTAATTGCACATTACCTTTTAAAACATTTTGGTTTGGTTTTCGTTCATTCAAAATAAAACGAAAATCACACAATCAACGAAAAGTCATAAATATGGGAAAGTAAATAAAATAAAAATTTCTCAACTATTATGGCCTTCTCTATCGTTGATTCCTTGACGCCTCGGTGACACATCCCGTCATGTCGCTCCCACTCGTTATTTGGATTCCTCTCGATTCGCCCGGTTTTTCTCAGTTTTCTACGTAATTAGGAATCACCCAAAATTACGAGAAACCAAAACCCGCGAATATAAGTTACCCAAAATAACGTCTTCGTCATAGTACATAAATTCCTATATACAAAGGCGTTTTTCTAGGAATTTGAAGACGACATGATTAGATCAAATCCTACTACAAGATTTTTCTAATCCTACACGGCTTCCAGCTCATGGTTATTACTATTACAGAAATTTCCATTGAAAAATAAAACAAGCCCGGACATGTCCCAGGGTTTATGAATGAAAATTAAATTTCTACCATAATAGCCGGGAAATCAATAACCATCTGTTTAAGCATTTCGACAAAAAATAATAATGCCAAAATAAAGCCGTGTAATAAATCAAACAAGTATAAGACCGAAACCAATGCTCTGATACCAATTTGAAGGAAAACTGAACAAGCCCGGGCTAAATTGAAAACCTCACTTTCGTGCAATGCATTCCAGAATCGGAAGTTTTTGACCAAGCTCAGGCTCAAATTAGTTTACCCATGAACGGATCTAGGCTTATACTTATTTAATTTATTAATCGGGACACAAAAGATTTGATCTTTAATTAAAGCGGAATACTTAAAGATTTTACCTTTTGTAGCGAAGTCCCTTGCTTAAAGAAAAATCCAATCTTTGCGCAATTTCCACAAGAAATCCGAAGAATAACTCCAATACGAACTCCGAAATAGTGTGGGCTATTATCTACGGAGTTACCCATGACAAAATAATCAAAATCCAAGAAACGTGATTCGGAAGAAAACCCAAAATCTTAAAATAAAAACTGCCCAGATTTTTCTTTGAGAAAACCCTTGCTGCGCAAGTTTTCTTCAGCCGCTGGACTTGCCAGAACTTCTGTAAAATCCGACCACCAGAACTGTCGAGCCCAGTCCCGATCTATACAACCAACCCCACGGATCACTAAAGAAGAAGATCGACGTGAAGGGTTGGTCGGCTCAGGGCACCAGACCGCACGACAGCACCGGAGTTCCTGGAAATGCAGCAGCGACAATCCGATCAGTGCTGGGCTGCTCTATCGTGCAATCCGACCGGCGGCTATTTAAAATGGAATCCGGGCAGTATATGAAAATTGAATCTTCCGAAGGAGAAAGCGATCTTAGCTGACTTTGAGACGTAACTTCGATGAGGAAGACGAAGTTCTCACTCTAAGCTAAACTTTCTCTATCTAGTCCTTTCTTGGACTTCAAGTTTCTTAATTGATTTCTTGCCCAATAAGTTGTATTTATAAGGAGCTTCTAAGGAGACCTAATGGGCTCTCGAGTTAGGCCTTTAAATTTGACTTTCGTTGACCGCTAAGTCTTCCCGACTAATCAACTCCAATCGACCCATTTAAATTAATTTATTTAATCCACTTTGTTAATTTAATTTAATCGAACCCTTAGAATTAATTAATTCAAAATAGAATTAATTTCTAAATTCACATTGTCGATTAAATATTAATTAAACATTTTGGATTAATTAATTTACCTTGTCGATTAGTCAAATGCATAATCGGTCGTACCACTAACGGACCAATAATGGAACTACCGCTTGAAAACGACTTTACATCGCGCCATTATATTTTATTCTATCTCCCCACATTAAAGATCTAGCGCTCATCAGTTTATCAATTTATTGACAAATTAATTCACCGACTTCTTGGTTTCTGAGATTTGTACCACTCGTCCTTTTATTATACCGAACATAAAGTTCATCGGCCGGGTTTAGTATAATAACCTTACGAGCTCATCTCGGGAGCACCATCAACCCGGCAAACCGGTACGTGGATTCCTCCGACTAGCAACAGCACGTAAGAAGCTAAACACCGCATACCCAACCTACCGAGGTATTGGCCTCAATTGACCGCACTCTTTGGCAAATCAAAGCATACGATATCCAACCGTCACGCCCATCCCAATCTCGGGATTGAGAGAAGGAATACTAGGACCGAATTGACTACGCCAATCAGTATAAGTCAATTCTATCCAAACTGGTCGTGCTCAATATGCCCTGGGTATATCCGTGTGATTTAAACTAGTTTAGATAAACTAATTTCCAAACCACACAATAACTGTTGGTGAATGTGCCCTAATGAGGGCTATTTATGTAAATATACTTTGAGGGTATTTATAGAAATAAGACATTTGTCGCTTGATTGATTGTTTATCAAATGAGTTAATTTCATGACAGTAATATCCTTGTGCATATTTAAATTCATAAAATTGATCCGCCAAAAGAAACACTCCATGGACTAATTAGATCATGAGTGATTCTTTTGAGTAGTACTGGTACTAGGATCCTTAGACCAGAAATCACTACATGGTCTTAGGTGAATTGTAGTGTGCTTTGACATATGCCTAACGGGGCCGTAACAGGTTGCCAAGTATGGGTATGATTGGGTACACTATGAGACACGCTAAGGTATGTAGGTGAAGTGATGGGACTACAAATCTCTCTTAAGTGAGAGATGATATCTTGGCCACTTGATAGTGAACTGAAAATTGCATGGCCATGCCCAAGGAATGATAAGGATATCATTTGCTTGATGGATTCAATGTCACTAAGAGATCAAGTAAACGTTTAGCAACATAAGGATGATGGTTCCATGCCTTATGCTAAACTGGATATCGATGTAGAGGATCGTACGCAGTTTGCTCAGAAAGGTTGTGTTGAATCTCCATTCAACCCTCCATTCTGAATTGGGTAGTCATTATGTCTTGCTAGAGACCACTAATGACTTATCGATTAATCAATGAGATTGAGTTATCCATTTCCAATTTAGAATGGGCCTATAGGATCGCACATAAGAAAGTTCGATGATGCAGAATAAGTATTCTTGCCTACAATAAGTATAATTGTTATACTTAAATAAATAAGATTTAATTAAATGGTTTAATTAAATATTATTGGAAAGTTCTGTGGTATTAATTAATAGTTAATTAATTACCTGAGAACAATTGGGATGGGCTGATAAATCAAGGGACTTAATTGCAATTGAAGTTCTTGACCCATCAGCCTGATACATGGGTCATGGGCTGATCCATGGGCTTGGTGTATAACCCAAATCATTAAGGTATTATTTAAGGCTGATTTAGAATTAGTAAATATTATTTAAATGCTGATTTGAAATCAGTTAAATAATATTTGATAATAATACTGATTTGGAATATTACTAAAATCAGTTAAGTTATAATTGGATAATTACAATACTAATTTTGGAAATTAATTCTCTACAAATATCTTAGGGATATAATTGTAGAGTAGAGGATTTTTGGAATAATTCTCATCAGACAAAATACACAGGATTTCCCAAAATTTTCCGGGGTAGGCAAGATTGGCTAGCACCAACCTGCGAAGCCTTTCGTGCTTGAGAGTAGAGGATCCTTCGAGGAAGGATTTTGGAGACAACAAAACGCCATCTTCTCAGAGGAGCCAGTCGACGTGCGCAACCGATTACGCTTCAAGGGTAAGACCCGATCCTTAATGTTTAGGATTCCGCCATTTAATTAGATTAAATGCCTAAACAAATCCCAACAATAACCTGCACCGATAGTATGTTCAGACTATCTCGGTTACGAGCATACTTTTTATATATCAATACTTTAACCAATAACGGTATCTACTGTGTCTGTCCACACCCCGTTATCTAGTTCTATGATATAAAGGAACAAATTTATACTGAAACAAAATGATATGTCAACTGTGGATATTAGTTTTTGATACAAGCCATAGCTTTTCTGTATTCAAAACTAACAGGTCCCGGTCGGTAAATAGTAGGATTTTCAAACATTGGTTTTCTTATTGCTTTGAGAACACGCTTCAAAAGATAATCTTTAAGTCTTCCACTTTAAATTAAATATTTAATTTTTAGCGTGTCGTTTTAATAAATCGAATATGTATAAGCCTAGATCTGTTCAGAGGAAATGATTTTAGAGTCTTGTCCAGATCGAAAGTCTCCAATTTTGGAATGCATATCACGAAAGTTAGATTTTTGGTTTTGCCTAGACCAGATCTGTTTCCTTCAAATTGGTATCAGTGCGAGTGTTTTGGCTTTATACTTGTTCGATTTATTACACGGTTTTGTTATTTTTGCATTGTCGATATATTAACAGGTGATTATTATTCCCAGCAATTATGGTATTTACATTCATTCATAAACCCCGAGACATGTCCGGGCTCATTTTATTTTGAATGGAAATGTCTGTAATAGTAATAACCACGAGCTTAAAGACGTGTAGGATTAGATGAATCTTGTAGTAGGATTTATTCTAAAGATGTCGTCTTTAAATTCCTATAAAACCTTTGTACATAGGAATTATGTAAAATTACAAAGATGTTATTTTGGGAACTCATATTCGTGGGTTTTGATTTATCGTAATTTTAGGTGATTCCTAATTACGTAGAAAACGAGTTAGGAGGAATTCAAATAACGAGTGGGAGAGACGCGACGGGACGTGTCAATAAGGCGTTTAAAGGAAGCGAGGATAAAGAATGTCATAATAATCAACTCGTTATAATTATTTCGTATAGTTCACTTTGTCAATTATATATAAAATTAACCCAATGGTAATTTTATTAATTCACTTTGTCGAATAATCCAATGCATAATTAGTCGTGCCACTAATGGACCAATTATGGAAATACAGCTCAAAAACAAAATTATTTCGCGCTCACTTTGTAATTCTTCAATCTCCACAAGTCAAAGATATAGTGCTCGTCGATTTATAAATTTACTGACAAATTAATTCATCGACTTCTTGGTATCTGAGACTAATACCATCGACCGTCTTATTATACCGGACATAAGTTCTCCAGCTGGGTTTAGTATAATAAACTTTTTGAGCTTATCTAGGGAGCACTGTCAACCCAGAAAATCGGTACATGGATTCTTTCGACAAGCAACGAAACACTAAGAAGTCAAACACGACATACCCAACTTACTGAGATCTAGGCCTCAATTGACCGCACCCTTTGACCAATCAAAGTATACAATGTCTAACTCCTATGCCTACTCTAGTTTAGGGATTAAAAGATTAGAATATGAGGTTCGAATTAATTATAAAAATCGGTATAAATTAATTCAAACCTCCTTAAGTCCTGCTCAATATACCCCGGGTACATCCGTATAAATCAATTAGTCTAGATAAACTAATTTATGAATTATACAATAACCTAAACTGGCAGTATGTCCAAACTATCTCGGTTATCATTACTTTAACCAATAACGAGATCTACTGTGTCTTTCCACACCTCGTTATCTATATATATGATATAAAGGGACCATATAAAATATTGAAACATAATCGATATGTAACTAGGTATTATTAGTTTTTCATACAAGCAAAAAATTTCAGTATTCAAAACTAATTGAATTATGAGAGGTTACGCAGAACGAGAGGACAAGTTTTGGTCTATCAGGCGCAAGAGCTAGTTCGGAAAGGTTACGCAAATTCTGATTTTGAAAGCAATAAAGACAAGAGTAAGTCTGCCTCCAGGTTTGTGTTTACTTTGGGAGGTGCAACCATAGTTTGGCGGAGTGTCAAACAGAAATACATGATGGATTCTACCATGGAAGCTGAATATGTTGCAGTATCAGAGGTAGCGAAAGAAGCGGTGTGGCTCTAGAACTTCTTAGTGGACTTAGACGTGATTCCTGAGTTACCAAGATCTATCACAGTGTATTGTGATAACA
Organism: Knoxia roxburghii; assembly: GCA_030378225.1. Taxonomy (NCBI): domain Eukaryota; kingdom Viridiplantae; phylum Streptophyta; class Magnoliopsida; order Gentianales; family Rubiaceae; genus Knoxia; species Knoxia roxburghii. The sequence continues at coordinate 31,521,828 of CM059415.1, read as the reverse complement.
GTGGTGCAGTAGCCAACTCAAAAGAACCACGAGCTCACAAAGAAAGTAAGCACATAGAGCGAAAGTACCACCTGATACGAGATATCATTAAGAAGGGAGATGTGGTCATGGAAAGGATAGCATATGCAGATAACCTTGCAGATCCTTTCACAAAAACATTGACTGCAAAAGTCTTTGAGGCTCATGTGGAGGCCATGGGTGTTAAATATTTAGCTGAGCCTTGATTGTTCTCTAGAATTTAATATAGCAGTAAGTTATCTGTATTAAACAGTTTTATACTTTAAACGCAGCTTAAGTATTAGTGAGAGATTGTTGGTTTTGAATACTAAAGTTTTGCTTGTATGAAAACTATTTTCGATTATAAATATCGATTGAATGTTTCGGTTAATTGTTTTTCATATTTAAGCATTCATATATATGAAGTCCACTTATGTCATCAGACTAGATAATTAGGTGTTTGGTATGACACAGTAGATCTCAATATTTGTTAAAAATTATGATATATAAAGTAGGCTCGTGACTGAGACAGTTTCGATATACTGTCAGTTTTAAGTCATTATGTGATTCGGGAATTAGTTTGTCTAAACTAATTGAATCATAAAGATGTGCCCAGGGCATATTGAGCATGACCATTTGGATTGGATTGTCTTCTACTGATTTAGTAGGCTATTCGATCCTAGTATTCTATCTCTGAATCCCTATACTTAAACGGGCATGAGGATTAGACATAGAGTACTTTAATTTGCCAATGAGTGCGGTCACTTGAGGCCTGTATTCTTGGTAGGTTGGGTGCGCGTGTTTGATTGCTTAGTGTGTTGTTGTTTGTCGAAAGCAAACCATGTACCGGTGCATCCGGGGTGATGGTGCTCTCAAGATGTGCTCGTAAAGTTTATTATACAAAACCCGGCTGGTGTGCTTATGTCCGGTATAGTAAAAAGGTCGAGTGGTACTAATCTCGGATTATAAGAAGTTGATTAACTAATTTATCAGTAAATTAATAAATTGATGAGCACTATATCTTTGACTTGGGGAGAATAAAGAATAATTAAATTAGTGATTCCGGAAGCAATTCTGGTTTGAGCGGTGATGCCATAATTAATCCATTAGATATATGATTAATTTTGTTGTTGGGTTAATTGATAAAGTGAATCAATTATTTGATTAATTAATCCTGCGGTCAATTAGTAAATTGACAAAGTGGATTTAGTTAATTAATTAGTTCTTGTTTCAATTAAGAATTAGAAATCCAAGAATTAGATAATCTAATTGACATTTGGAAATTACCACTGTTCCCACTATAATATAATGATCATTTTAACATTTTAGTGCATCATTATGGCTAATATAATGAGAAAAATCCTGCATAATAATAACAATAATTATAATAATAATAAATGGATTGTTCAAAGTAAAGAAGAAATTATTCATGGTAGTTTTTATGATTGGTCTATTCCAGAAGAAAATATAAAGACTATTCATAAAGTAGGATCTTTGGATTTTAAAGCTGCTTTCAATATTAAGACACATGAAGAGACACTAAATATTCAAGAAAAATTTCATTCTTCATCATTATTATCTAATATTTCTATAAAGAATTATTTAGATAAAGGATATAGATTTGTTCATTTTGGATTAATTCAGATTGCAATAAAACCTTTAGTTCATATTGGCGTAGATAATCCCATATATGTAGCATTACGAGGTAAGAGATTACAAAAGTATAAGACATCACTATTAGCATTAATTCAGACTAATATCTGTAACAGTCTAGTATTTTTTAATTATGCACCTAATTTTTCGGTATCACTAATAGATCCAGTAATATTGAATTTTCTTATTTTGATATTCACATACAATGAGATGAATTTGAAAATTTGACTGAACAGTTTGTAGTAATGTATAGGATTTATTATCAATTAATGAGTAGTCAATTGAATCCTAAGTTTAAATTATTTGCAATACTAAATGAGGAAACTGTTTTGCTACAAATAGATGATATATATTTGAAAACATATACTCCTAAGAGATTAAAATGGAAAGAAATAATAATATCAGATGAATTTCAAGTAGAAAATCATTCAAGTAAAAATATTGAACGTAGAGAAGCATCACAAATTTTAGAAGAAGAAAATGGTACAGTATTAGTCATATTTAATTCTTATAGGGAAAATGCTTCTAGTTCAATTGAAATTCCTTCCCAAACTCATATGAGATCAGGTACAGAAGAATTTTAAAGAAATTATACAAAGACTCAGGTTTATCATAAAAGTCCAATTCCAGAAATAAATTATTATCACTCCCCACCTATGTCACCAACAGCCTCTCAAATGCAAGGAGATATTAATGTTATAACTAAAATAGTAGAATTAAATTTTGATAAATTGTTAGAGGATTTAAAAGATGAATAATATTTAGAACAAAGAAATTGGTATCAATAGTTAGAATCTTATTATCAAGATAAACTACAAAAGGAATGGATAGCAGATGTAAAAAGACATAATACTCCATTTAATTTTTATACATGGTTAGAATACTATTTTACTAAAATGGATATAGAGGATGTATATACATATCTCATATTAATGTACAAACGAATTTAGCAAAGAAATTGAAATTAGGAGATGAAACACTTGTAACTCAGACTTATCTGCCTTTGCATACTTTAAAAATAGATATAGCTCATGTGAATTAATTGCATCTCCCTTTAAAACTGGCAAAGAGAATGATCAATATGTAAAAATGGAAGACATTAAAAAATTACATGTGCAACATAATTATTCAAATATAGTATTACATCACATAGCTAAACAATTGGACTCTTTATCAGTAGACATTAAACCTTTACCAAGAAATAGTCAAAAGTTTCTGGATAGTAACTCTTTTCCTCATTTTCAACCTAACATAATAATAACAGAAAAGGATAAAATAAGATTACCTTCTAGCTCTTCACAAACACCTTTAATGGAGAAAATATCACAGACATTAGAAAAACTTAATTTTAGCCTTGCCCCTGGACCTTCAAATATAAATATAATAGATAAAGAAATAGATTCTGAGGATTATTCTAGTAATTCTAATTCTAAAAATGAATTAATACATCAAATAAATGATTTAGAAAAGGATTTATTAGAAGAATAACCTAATGATATTAAGAGGATTAGAAGAAAACCAAGATATACTAATATAAATAATTGGAGAATGTCAGAAACAAGGAATTATTACCATAGGCCAAGTCCACCGGATATTCAATATGAAGAAATAGCAAAATTTAGATCAAATAGTTATGATGGTAACTCTTTAACAAATTGGAATATAGATGGTAGAAGGGAATATGAAATTTTGAATACATTACAAGAAATAGGAATGGCAAAAATAATATACAGATTAAAAAATATGTCAGAAAATGATGCATGTCTTTTAATTATCACAGAATTTACAGGACAATTAAAATATTGGTGGGATAATTCTTTAAGCTTTCAAGATAAAGTGGCTATAATGGATCATATGAGATCAGAAGAGAATGCAGAAGGAAATATTACTAATACAAATGATTCTTGTGACTTTTTAATTTATTCTATAGCTATGCATTTTGTAGAAAATCCTAATGAAGCATTAACTTCTTCAAAGATTTTTCTAACAAATTTAAGATGTCCGAGTTTATCTGATTTTAGATAGTATAAGGATATATTTTTAATACATGTACTAAAAAGGCCAGATAGTAATTCTCCAATATGGAAAGAAAAATTTGTTGTAGGATTACCTATTTTATTTTCTCAAAAAGTAATGACAAATTTTCAGAAAGAAATGGGTACAGAAATTTTAATGATATGACTTATGGTCAATTATTTGCTTTTGTGAAAAAAGAAGCTTTAACAGCATCCCAGGAATTAAAATTTCAAGCTAAATATGGTAGTGAAAGAAAAGAATTAGGATCATTTTGTGAAGCTTTTGGAATAACATGAATTAAAGCCCCTTCAGCAGTGGCTAAACAGAATAGGATAACTTATAAAAGAAGAAAAATATAGAGGGATGAGGATATCAAAAAATATTATAAAAATAAAAAGTATAAAAAAATAATAAGGAGAATATTACTTGTTATAAATGTGGAAAAAAGGGACATAAAGCTAATGCATGAAAGAGTAAGAAAAGGATTAATGAGATATTAGATAATTTTGTAGAATTAGATTTGGATTTAAAAGAAAAATTAGCAAATGAAATTTCTTTAGTACAGGATAATTTTGATGATTATAATGATGATTTTTATAGTATTTCAGGAACAAGTTCGGGAGAAGCAGAATGTAGTTGTAATAATTCCATTAATATGATTAAGGAAAATTCTAATAATAAGGATAAAAAATACCTTTTATTTGATTTAATACAAGAATTACCTTCAGATTTGCAACCTACTTATTTACATAAGTTAACAGATTTAATATTATCAGAAGAACAAGATACAGTCATAATAGTTGAACCAATTAGTATTTCTAAGTTATTGAATAACTTATCCAACAGATAATTCATTTAGAAAAATAGAACAAAAGATTTACAAGCTGAAATAAATCAGTTAAAGAATCAGATGAAACAACTAAAGGAATATGTTTTTAGAATAGAAACAAAGAATTTAGAATTAGAAACTAAGATAGCTATAATCAAAGCAAGTAATTCAAAAGGGAAAAAAATATAATAGATGATATACCACCTCCAGAATCTCACCCTCCAAAATTCCAGTGAGCAGAAATTTCACTCTCGGATAAGCAACCTTAGGATTCCATTTATTTATGCTATAGAAAGGATGACTTTTCAAAATTGGATAGTTATATTACGACATCAATATGATCTTTTAAAACAACAATTAATGCTATGTTAGATAGTGGTGCAGATCAGAGTTGTATAAGAGATGGATTAATTCCTACAAAATATTATGTACCAACAAAAAAATCTTTACTTACAGTAAATAGAATGCTACTAAGAGTTAAAGGAAAAATAACTAAGACTTCTATATGTAATGGAAAATTTTGTTTTAAACACCAGTTTGTTGTTGTAGAAGATTTGAATATTCAGGCTGCATTAGGTACTCATTTTTTAACACAGATTTATCCTTTTTGGGTTAATGAACAAGGGGTAGGAACTAAAATCTTAGGATCAAAAGTAATATTTAGATTCTTATCTCCAGTAAAACATAAGGAGCTTTTAATGTTACAAAATAATTCTATTTATCAACAAGTTAATAGTTTTAATAAAATAACAAGAAAAATTAATTTTCTAAAAGAAGAGAAAAGTTATGTTAGAATAGAAGAACAACTACAGAATTCAGGATTACAGATGAAAATAAAAGATTTAGAAGAGAAAATAAAAAAAGAAGTATTTTATAAATTCCTAATGCTTTTTGGGATAGGAAAAAACATTTAGTAAATTTACCATATGAAAAGGATTTTAATGACAGAAATATACCAACTAAAGCCATACCAATACAAATGAATTCTGAAATATTAGAAGTATGTAAAAAGGAAATAGAAGGATTAATCAAAAAAAGGCCTAATTACTCCATCAAAGTCACCTTGGAGTTGTTCAGCATTTTATGTTCAAAAACAAGATAAAAAAGAAAGAGGAGTTCCATGATTAGTAATTAATTATAAACCACTTCATAAAGTATTAAAATGGATTAGGTACCCTATTCCCAATAACAGAGATTTATTAAAGAGGATTTATAATGCAAATATATTTTCAAAATTTGATATGAAATCAGGATTTTGGCAAATTCAAATTGCTCCAGAAGATAGATATAAAACGACTTTTACAGTTCCTTTCGGTCATTATAAATGGAATGTCATGCCTTTTGGATTAAAAAATACCCCTTCAGAATTTCAAAGAATTATGAATGATATATTAAATCCTTATACTAATTTTTCCATAGTATATATTGATGATTTTTTAATTTTTTCTTAATCAATAGAGCAACATTTTAAACATTTAAATATTTTTCTGAATATTGTAAAGAAAAATAGATTAGTGGTATCTGCATTAAAAATTAAATTATTTCATACAAACATAAGATTTTTAGAACATAATATTTATAAAGGAACTATAATTCCCATTCAAAGATCTTTAGAATTTACAAAAAAGTTTCCACATGAATTAAAGGATAAGACTCAATTGCAAAGATTTTTAGGATGTTTAAATTATATCTCTGACTTTTTTCCAAAATTAAGGGAAATATGCTCCTTTATATAAAATGTTACAGGAAAATCCACCTGCATGGTCAGAAGAGCATACTAATATAGTAAAGCTGTTAAAAGGAAGAATAAAAACTTTACCAGTTATCAGTATTCCAAACCTCATGCATTCATGATAGTAGAAACAAATGTATCTGATATAGGATATGGAGGAATTTTAAAACAAAAAGTAGAATCATCCTCAAATGAATAATTAGTAAGGTATCATTCAGGATTATGGATTGGACCACAAAAGAATTATTCTACAGTTGAAAAAGAAATTTTATCTATTGTTTTGTGCATTTCTATATTCCAGCAAAACCAACCTTAGAATAATCAACCCAGACAGCCCTTCAATCCCAATCCTCCTTGTTACGGAACAAAACCCCTTACCGAACACTTGACCCTCACAAGAAATCATGAACCTTTAAAATATCAGGATCTTTTAGGATATGTTTTCAACATGTTCTGGGAAAAACAGCATTGAGCTTTCTCAGAACAAAAGAAGGATTTAAAGTATTATCAGTTTATTCAGGTGCACTCAGGATCGGTAGAAGTACTCCATACCATGGATCCACCTACAAATACAGTTGTTATATACTCCAAGGCTGTCATTAAAAGGATTTTGAATAGAAAGAATTGGTCAGAAATGACACCTACAATAGGAGGCACAGTCAGTTTTGGAATTCCATATGATCCTTCGGGATATTCTTATGAGGATTACAAGCAGGCGTGGTAAGCCTTTCTTTTCAGGCCTTTCAATCGCTCATGGTTTTACACTATTCATAAAACCCTTCGGATAGATTTTAATAGTATTCCGATGTGGTTTTATGAGTGGTGGCAATATTATGGAGCCACGAAAGAAGTCTACCCTTCAGATGCTAAGATGGCTTGGCAACTATTCAGAAGAAAGAAAGAATCAGTCCCAGAATTTGGCAAGATGGTGCAGTTCCATTTCAAGACGAAGCTTTCATGATTCTCTGTTGGAATTTTACATTTACTCAGCATTTTCCAAAGCCAATGCCACTATCACTGGTCAGAGAATTCAAGATCAAAGGGTGGATTGCTCTTAAGGTAAACCAAGAAACTGTTCAGGTTTATTTTGAAGAAAAAAATGAAGAAAAACTGAACAAGCCTGGGCTAAATCGAAAACTTCACTTTCGTGCAATGCATTCCAGAATCGGAAGCTTTCGACCAAGCTCAGGCTCAAATTAGTTTACCCATGAACGGATCTAGGCTTATACTTATTTAATTTATTAATCGGGACATAAAAGATTCAATCTTTAATAAAAGCGGAATTTAAAGATTATACCTTTTGTAGCGAAGTCCCTTGCCCAAAGAAAAAAATCCAATCTTTTGCGCAATTTCCACAAGAAATCCAAAGAATGACTTCGATACAAACTCCGAAATAGTGTGGGCTATTATCTACGGAGTTACCCACGGCAATAAGATGAAAACCCAAGAAACTTGCTTCTCAAGAAACTAAAAAACAAGCTGCCACGAGCACTGCACAAAGAAAACCCAAGTCACCGGATTTCTACTTCTCAAAGACCGACCGCCGGCTGTGCGAACAACTAACCACAGCCACGATCTGTACAGTGGCTCTCACGGATCACCAAGCGAGCAAGAGATGAACGTGAGAAGACCACTGGATCAGCACGCCGGGATTGAAGCTGCTCGCTGACCGGAAAAACGCGCAGCAGCGCTGAAGGAAAAGCGCAGCATGTTGGTGTATATGCCCTAATGAGGGCTATTTATGTAAATAAACTTTGAGGGTTATTTATGTAAATAAGACATTTGTCGTTTGATTGATTATTTATCTGATGAGTTAATTTCATGAAATTATATTCTTGTGCATATTGAATTTTATGAAATCGATCCGCCAAAAGAAACATTCCATGGACTGTTAGATCATGAGTGATTCTTTTGAGTAGTACTCGTACGAGGATCCTTAGACCAGAAATCACTGCATAGTCTTAGGTGAATTAGAGTGTGCTTTGACATATGCCTAACGGGACCGTAACAGGTTGCCAAGTACGGGTATGATTGGGTACACTATGAGTCACGCTAAGGTATGTAGGTGAAGTGATGGGACTACAAGTCTCTCTTAAATGAGAGATAATATCTTGGCCGCTTGATAGTGAACTGAGAAGTGCATGGCCGTGCCCAAGAAATGATAAGGGTTATCATTTGCTTGATTAAGTTCAGTGTCACTAAGAGATCAAGTAAAACGTTTAGCTATATAAGGATGATTGGTTCCATGCCTTATGCTAAACTGGATATCAATGTAGAGGACATTACGTAGTATACTCGGAAGGTTGTGTTGAATCACCATTCGACCCTCCGTTCTGAATTGTATAGTCATTATGTCTTGCTAGAGACCACTAATGATTTATGGATTAATTAATGAGATTAATTTATTCATTGTCAATTTGGAATGGGCCTACAGGATCGCACATAAGTGAGTTCGATGAGTCAGAATTAATTAAATTGCCTGTTCTAAGTATAAGAGTTATACTTAAATAGATAATATTTAATTAAATGGTTTAATTAAATATTATTGAAGAGTTTTATGGTATTAATTAAAAGTTAATTAATTACCTGGGAAGAATTGAGTTGAGCTGATAAATCAAGGGACCTAATTGTGAATTAAGGTTCTTGACCCATCAGCCTGATCCATGGATCAATGGGTTGATCCATGGTGTTGGTTAAACCCAACTCAGTAAATAATTAATTAATTATTATTAATTATTAATTATTATTTATTAATCAAAACAGATACTTCTCAAATCTGAGAAGTATCTGGAGTCTGTTAAAAACGTTTTAACAGACTCATTTGTTTTTTAAATCTACCTTTTGAAAAATTTTTAGAACAACAGACTATCAGACTTGAGAATAAACGTTCCTCCAGAAACTTATTCTTCCCAGAGAGAAAAAGGTTTTCTCTAAAACAGGCAAATTTTGGGGCTAGCACCGGTTCTGAGAGAACTCCAGTGCAAGAACGTAGAGACAATTCGCTTGAATTGTTCTGTGGTGGTGAACGCAATCTTCCCAAAGGATCCAGGCGGCTGCATAACCGATTACGCGTCGAGGGTAAGACCCGAATCATTTAGTGTTTAGGAATTCCGCCATTTAATTAAGAATTAAATGCCTAAACGTATCCAACAGTGGTATCAGAGCGAGGTTAATTGTTTTAATTAAAAATGTTTTAATTAAAAATTGGGTATAAGTTTTTTTTTTTTTTTTGAAAAACGGTTTTAAAGAAAAAAAAAAATGTTGCTGTTGAAGGTCGCCGGATTCTGGGAATGGCTCGCCGGAATTGTCCCGGCCGGCCGGAAGTTCGCCGGGAAATCGCGAACTGCACAAAAATTGGATTTTGGCCTGAATTTCCTATGGGTTTTGTTCTTTTCATCATGGGGAACAATTTCGTGTTAATTTGGGGTGTCAAAACGTTTTGATTGCAAAGATTTTGGGAAGAATTTTCTGGGTTTTGAAAATGCTTCGCCGGTTTTTAAAACGGGAAAAAGGGGAATTTTTTTTTCCCGATTTGGGTTTTGAGAACCGCTGGAAACTAACACCGGTTGTTTCGCGAAGGCCGGGGAAAGGTTCCTCGCGCCACTGGTTTCCTCGTTTGTTCCGACGGGAAATCATTTTCGCCGGAAGATACGCGGCCGTTCATGGTTTTCAATTTTTTTTTGTCGATCGATGAATCGTCGAGGTGGGCTTCGATGTGATCGGGGTCAGGCCTGGGCGAAGAGACGACGTCCGGCGCTGCAAACGACGCCGGAAAAAGGCGAATCGTTCGCCGGAAAACTCATAAAGGTCGCCGGCTGCGCGATCGGAGAAGAAGAAAGGAGGCGGCGGGAGGCTGGTGCCCTAATTGGGTGAAATGACCAAGTTGCCCCCGCCGCACTCCATAATCTCGGAAATGCCCCGCCGCAAGCCCAAAACCCTAGCTGCCAAAATTTAAATGTTTTAAAATTTACAAACTAGCCCCAGCAGTTTTGTTTCCCTTAAACCCTAAGCCCAGAGTTTTGGTTATTTACGAAATGACCCCAAGAGTTTCAGAAAATTAAAATTTTAAAAATTTTCTGAATTTTATTGAATAAGATTTTAATTAAATAATCTTATTAGATAAAGATAGGATTAATTTAGAATTTATCCTATAAGTTTAAATTTTGAAATAAATTATCTTAATTAGATTAGGATAATTAGAAAAGATAAATAAATAAATAATTAATTAGATTAATTAATTGTTATTTATTTATTTTACTTATGATGCTTAAATTTAAATTGTTTAAATTTTATGTGAAGCATCATAATTATGCTAGCATGTTCATGCATCATTCGATTAAAATGAATGAATTTGGGATTGATTAAAATTTATCATGACACGATCAATTTTAATAGTGTAAGAGTTACACAATCCCTAATTAAATGATTCGGCCTAATAAAATTGGCTTGTATGAAGCATATGCAATTGTGTGTTTTTCTATGCATGAATTGGGCTTAAAATTTATTATTTAAAATTTTGGGCCTGCGAGCCATTTTAATATTGGGCCTGCGTGCCTATTAAATAATTATGTAATAGTTAGGCCCAAAAGGAGGTTCCGAAGGAGTCCATGGTAGAGCCCAGGAACGGAAGCCCATAATGAAGGCCCAAAAAAAAGTTTTTTTTGTTAAAAGGCCCTGTAATAGATTAGAGCCCAATTCATCGCATTATCGCAATTTTATGTTTTGTGAATGAATGAAAACGACAATGCATGTTAAGCCGATCAAACTAAAATCCCAAAAACCCGAGTTGATTTTGCTTCCATACTTGGGGGCCCGCTTGAGCGTTGAACGTCTGGTGGACTTGGAGAGCCCAAGGGCCTCAGGTTTTCTTCGTGCGGCGGGTTGTCACATAATAGTGCCCAACTTTATCACTACCATTAATGAGTGGAAAAACTGTTTGGGTATTAGATGCTCGACTTTATCACTACCACTTGTTATGGAAAAACTGTGTGGGTGTCTATTGATGTGATGCCTTAAGGGATGGTTTAACTTGGGAAAATTAATCCTAGCTTGACCCGATAAGTTGACTAGGGATTAATTTTGCAAAGATAGGATGGTGTCAAACATTTGGAATGTTCATCCTATCACCGAAAAGTTGCATAGTGATGCAATTGGAAATCGTTAAATTACATAGGGATGTGATTTGAACGTTGCCTACCAAAAGAGCCCAATCCCTACGATACTTGCCAAAGCAAGACTGGGGTTGATTCTTTGTGGATTTTCGGCCCACAATCTAGCACCAACACAAAATTGTTTGGGATTTCAATTTTGGCTATTGTGGAAAATATTTTAAAAACTCATTCTAATATTTTGCATTTTCTTTTGTAGAAATGGCATCTACTAGCACTAATACATCTAATCTCACTCTAAGAAGTATTTTGGACAAAGAAAAACTTGTTGGTCCGAACTTCTTAGATTGGGAAAGAAACTTGAGAATCGTTCTCAAACAAGAAAGGAAGCTTAATATCTTAGACGCTGCTTTACCTGAACCACCAGTAAATGCTACGGCTGCGGTTCAACGAGCATGGGAAAAGCTGAAAAGCGATTCTGATGACGTGACATGTCTGATGCTCACGACTATGTCAGGCGAGCTTCAGAAACAATTCATGAATTCGGAAGCGTTCCAAATTTATGTGTCACTAACGGAAATGTTCCGTGAACAAGCCCGTAACGAAAGGTTTGTTACGATAAAAGCATTGATCTCGTGCAAGATGGCAAAGGGTTCGTCAGTAAGCACGCATTTGATCAAGATGAAGGGGTATATCGATACCCTAGAGAGATTAAATGCACCTCTTTCTAGAGAGTTAGCCATTGACATCATCTTGGCTTCACTGCCTGATGATTACAATGACTTTGTGGTGAACTACAACATGCATAACATGGAGAGGACAATTCCTGAGCTCCATGGAATGCTTAAAAATACTGAGCAAACCCTTCGGAAGGCAACGCCAGTACTTGTTGTGGAAAAGGGTAAGGGCAACAAGAGAAAGTTTAAAGGCTAGGCAAAAGTTGCTGAAAACAAGAAGCCTCGCAGTAAGACTGCTCCTAAGGCTCAGCCTCAAACTCCTCCTGCTAAGAAAAATGCTCAGAAGGACGCAGTATGTTTCCATTGCAATCAGAAGGGGCATTGGAGAAGAAACTGCAAGCTGTTTCTTGAAGAGAAGAAACAGAATCCTTCGGCTTCAGGTATCTTTGTTATTGAGATTAATCTTTCTATGTCCACCTCATGTGTATTAGATACCGATTGTGGGGCTCACATTTGTACTGATGTGCCGGGACTGAGCAATAGAAGGATGACAAAGAAAGGCGAAGTAGATCTCCGAGTAGGCAACGGGGCAAGAGTTGCAGCCGTTGAAGTTGGAGATTACATTTTGTCTTTGCCTTCCGGTTTAAACATTGTTTTAGAGAATTGTTATTATGTACCTACTATGAGTAGGAATATTATTTCAATCTCTTGTTTGGATATTAAAGGATTTCGTTTTATTATTGGTAATAAATCGTTGTCTTTATATCAAAAAGATGTTTTATATGGAGTTGCAAATTTGTGCAATGGCCTATATATCTTGGATTTGACCCAAGAGAAACCGGTATATAACATTGAAAAGAAAGCCAAATTAATTCAATCTGATTTAAGTCCAACATATCTGTGGCACTGTCGTCTAGGCCATGCAAATGAGAAGCGAGTTCAAAGACTTCATAAGGATGGAGTGCTTGGTTCATTTGATTTCGAATCATATGACACATGTGAACCCTGTTTGCAAGGCAAAATGACGAAGAGTCCTTTCAGCAAGAAAGGCGAGAGGACTAGTGAGCTATTGGCACTAATACACACAGATGTATGTGGACCGATGAGCACACAAGCCAGAGGTGGATTTGAATACTTCGTGACTTTTACCGATGACTATAGTAGATATGGTTATGTCTACGTAATGAGGTATAAAAGTGAAACTTTTGAAAAGTTCAAAGAGTTTAAAAATGAAGTAGAAAATCAGTTAAATAGAAGGATTAAGGCTATTCGCTCCGATCGGGGAGGTGAATACCTTAATGATGAGTTCGATGGCTATCTAAAACAGTGTGGAATTGTTTCACAGCTGACTCCACCAGGAACACCTCAATGGAATGGTGTATCCGAGAGGAGGAATCGGACCTTATTAGATATGGTTCGATCTATGATGGGCCAAGCGACTCTCCCTATGTCCTTTTGGGGTTATGCCCTCCTTTCAGCTGCCTACTTACTAAATCGTATTCCATCTAAGGCAGTAGATAAGACTCCATATGAGATGTGGACGGGTCAAAAACCCTATATGTCATATCTACGAGTTTGGGGTTGTCAAGCTCATGTAAAGCGTTTACAAAGTAGTAAGCTTGAACCTAAAACTGACAAATGCCTGTTTGTGGGATATCCTAAGGAAACTAAAGGATATCAATTCTACAATCCAACTGAGAACAAAGTGTTTGTTGCTCGGGGAGCCACTTTCTTAGAGAAAGATTTTCTCTACAAGAAAGATAGTGGGAGTAGAATAGAACTCAAAGAAGTTCCAGAACCACAAGAGAATGTAGAACGATCTACAGAAACTGAGATGGAAGTTGACATGGGAACTCATGAAGATGAGCAGCCTGAGTCAACAACACAAGAACCTAGAAGGTCTAGTAGATCTCGTCATGAACCTGAGAGATACGGATTTCTCGTAACTGACGATCAAGATTTGATCTTGGTGGACTCTAATGAGCCCGTGAACTACAAACAGGTTTTAGAAAGTCCAGATTCAGATAAATGGCTACAAGCAATGGAATCTGAAATGCAATCCATGAGGGACAATAAAGTTTGGACTTTGATTGATCCTCCTGTTCAGACAAAGGTTGTCGATTGCAAGTGGATTTTCAAGTTAAAACCTGGCGGGATCTTCAAGGCACGACTAGTGGCTAAGGGTTTCAGACAGACTCATGGTATAGACTATGATGAAACCTTCTCCCCTGTCGTGATGCTCAAGTCCATTCGGACTATGCTCGCCATAGCTGCATATTATGACTATGAGATATGGCAGATGGATGTTAAGACGGCTTTCCTGAATGGAAACCTACTCGAGGATGTTTATATGAAACAACCCGAGGGATACATCGATCAAGAGCATCCAAATCGTGTATGCAAGCTTCAGAGGTCCATCTATGGACTAAAGCAAGCATCTCGGAGTTGGAATCTTCGTTTTGACGAGGCAGTAAAAGGTTACGGCTTCATAAAGAACGAAGATGAGCCTTGTGTTTACAAGAAGGTTAGTGGGAGCAAGATAGTTTTCCTTGTCCTATATGTGGACGACATCCTACTCATAGGAAATGACATTCCCATGATGAAAGACATCAAACAATGGTTGGGGACTGTATTTTCTATGAAAGACTTAGGAGAAGCCGAAATGATACTAGGTATCAAGATCTATAGAGATAGGTCAAAAAGGCTTCTAGGACTAAGTCAAGAAGGGTACATAGACAAAATATTGAAGAGGTTCAATATGTCTAACTCCAAAAATGGTAAGGTACCATTTAGACATGGCCTTCTCTTGAAGAAGAACCAAGGTCCTTCAACAAGAGAGGAGAGGGATACAATGAGTAGAGTACCATATGCTTCGGCAATAGGATCTATCATGTATGCCATGTTATGTACCCGCCCGGATGTCGCACATGCACTGAGCATGACTAGCAGATACCAACAAGATCCAGGAACAGATCATTGGACTGCATTCAAAGCAATCCTAAAGTACTTGCGAAGGACTAAAGGATTGATGCTAGTGTATGGAGGACAAGAACAGCTCATCGTACAAGGTTACGCTGATGCTGCTTTCCAAACAGATCAAGATGACATGAAGTCACAATCAGGCTACGTGTTTAGTCTGAATGGTGGTGCAATAAGTTGGAAAAGCTCAAAGCAAGATACAACAGCCGATTCTACAACAGAGTCTGAGTACATTGCTGCATCCGATGCTGCAAAGGAAGCTGTTTGGTTAAGAAAGTTCGTGTCAGACATCGGAGTGATACCGAGTATCCAAGATCCGATAGAACTTTTCTGTGACAATAACGGGGCCATCGCACAAGCTAAGGAGCCTCGGTCACACCAGAAAACCAAACATATACTCAGAAGGTTTCACCTCATCCGAGAGATCATTGATCGAGGAGATGTGAAAGTATGCAAAATAGGGTCAGACGACAATGTAGCAGATCCTCTCACAAAAGCTCTACCACAGTCAAAGTTTGATAGACATGTAATAGAGCTTGGTCTTAAACAGTTTAGGACATAGCCCTTCAACGGGCAAGTGGGAGATTGTTGGTGTATATGCCCTAATGAGGGCTATTTATGTAAATAAACTTTGAGGGTTATTTATGTAAATAAGACATTTGTCGTTTGATTGATTATTTATCTGATGAGTTAATTTCATGAAATTATATTCTTGTGCATATTGAATTTTATGAAATCGATCCGCCAAAAGAAACATTCCATGGACTGTTAGATCATGAGTGATTCTTTTGAGTAGTACTCGTACGAGGATCCTTAGACCAGAAATCACTGCATAGTCTTAGGTGAATTAGAGTGTGCTTTGACATATGCCTAACGGGACCGTAACAGGTTGCCAAGTACGGGTATGATTGGGTACACTATGAGTCACGCTAAGGTATGTAGGTGAAGTGATGGGACTACAAGTCTCTCTTAAATGAGAGATGATATCTTGGCCGCTTGATAGTGAACTGAGAAGTGCATGGCCGTGCCCAAGAAATGATAAGGGTTATCATTTGCTTGATTAAGTTCAGTGTCACTAAGAGATCAAGTAAAACGTTTAGCTATATAAGGATGATTGGTTCCATGCCTTATGCTAAACTGGATATCAATGTAGAGGACATTACGTAGTATACTCGGAAGGTTGTGTTGAATCACCATTCGACCCTCCGTTCTGAATTGTGTAGTCATTATGTCTTGCTAGAGACCACTAATGATTTATGGATTAATTAATGAGATTAATTTATTCATTGTCAATTTGGAATGGGCCTACAGGATCGCACATAAGTGAGTTCGATGAGTCAGAATTAATTAAATTGCCTGTTCTAAGTATAAGAGTTATACTTAAATAGATAATATTTAATTAAATGGTTTAATTAAATATTATTGAAGAGTTTTATGGTATTAATTAAAAGTTAATTAATTACCTGGGAAGAATTGAGTTGAGCTGATAAATCAAGGGACCTAATTGTGAATTAAGGTTCTTGACCCATCAGCCTGATCCATGGATCAATGGGTTGATCCATGGTGTTGGTTAAACCCAACTCAGTAAATAATTAATTAATTATTATTAATTATTAATTATTATTTATTAATTAAAACAGATACTTCTCAAATCTGAGAAGTATCTGGAGTCTGTTAAAAACGTTTTAACAGACTCATTTTTTTTTTTAAATATACCTTTTGAAAAATTTTTAGAACAACAGACTATCAGACTTGAGAATAAACGTTCCTCCAGAAACTTATTCTTCCCAGAGAGAAAAAGGTTTTCTCTAAAACAGGCAAATTTTGGGGCTAGCACCGGTTCTGAGAGAACTCCAGTGCAAGAACGTAGAGACAATTCGCTTGAATTGTTCTGTGGTGGTGAACGCAATCTTCCCAAAGGATCCAGGCGGCTGCACAACCGATTACGCGTCGAGGGTAAGACCCGAATCATTTAGTGTTTAGGAATTCCGCCATTTAATTAAGAATTAAATGCCTAAACGTATCCAACACAGCAGCGCTGAAATAAAATCGCAGCAGAATTCAGGTGACTTTTCCGTGAAGATATTGATCGGGCTGCTCCAATATCGAGTGGGCTGAGTTTCTTTTCGAAGAAGAAAGTTATCCTAGTCGACTTAGAGAGAAAACTTGACGAGGAAGACACAGATCTCTCTCTAGACTAAACATTCTCTTTTTCTTGGCTGCCAAGTTTCTTCTTAAAATGTTTTCTTGCCCAATAAGTTGTATTTATAAGGAGCTTCTAAGGAGACCTAATGGGCTCTCGAGTTAGGTCTTAAAATTTGACTTTCATTGACCGCTAAGTCTTCCCGACTAATCAACTCCAATCGTCCCATTAATTTATTTAACCCACTTTGTTAATTTAATTTAATCGAACCCTTAGAATTAATTAATTCAAAATATAATTAATTTCTAAATTCACTTTGTCGATTAAATATTAATTAAACCTTTTGGATTAATTAATTTACCTTGTCGATTAGTCAAATGCATAATCAGTCGTAACACTAACAGACCAATTATGGAACTACCGCTCGAAAATGACTTTACATCGAGCCATTATATTTTATTCTATCTCCCTACATTAAAGATCTAGTGCTCATCGGTTTATCAATTTACTGACAAATTAATTCACCGACTTCTTGGTTTCCGAGATTAGTACCACTCGTCCTTTTATTATACCGAACATAAAGTTCATCGACCGGGTTTAGTATAATAACCTTACGAGCTCATCTCGGGAGCACCATCAACCTGGCGAACCGGTACGTGAATTCTTCCGACTAGCAACAGCACATAAGAAGCTAAACACCGCATACCCAACCTACCGATGTATAGGCTCAATTAACCGCACTCTTTGGCAAATCAAAGCATACGATATCCAACCCTCACGCCCGTCCCAATCTCGGGATTGAGAGACGGAATACTAGGACCGAATTGACTACGCCGATAAGTATAAGTCAATTCTATCCAAACTGGTCGTGCTCAATATTCCCCGGGCATATCCGTGAGATTTAAACTAGTTTAGATAAACTAATTTCCAAACCACACAATAACTTATACCGATAGTATGTTCAGACTATCTCGGTTACGACCATACTTTTTATATATCAATACTTTAACCAATAACGGTATCTACTGTGTCCGTCCACACCCCGCTATCTAGTTCTATGATATAAAGGAACAAATTTATACTGAAACAAAATGATATGTCAACTGTGGATATTGGTTTTTGATACAAGCCATAGTTTTTCTGTATCCAAAACTAAAAATCTCCCACTAATACTCAAAGCTATGCTAAGAAGTAGAAAAACTTTCTAACCCGCTATTACACTGCTGTCATAATGAAATCTCCAGAACACCTTTAAGCTCACTCACATGGCTCTCTCAAGAATCTGACTCCCATGCCCTCCACATGTCTCTCAAAGACCTTTGGGGTCAATGGCTTGGTGAAAGGATCTGCAAGGTTGTCATCTGAAGCTATCTTGGCCACGATCACGTCTCCCCTCTTTACGATTTCTCCTACCAGGTGGTACTTGCGCTCTATGTGTTTACTCGCCTTATGGGCTCGTGGTTCCCTCGAGTTAGCAACTGCACCATTGTTATCACAATAAACTGTGATAAACCTAGGCAACTCAGGAACACATCGAAGACCATTAGGAAGCTCCTGAGCCATACAGCCTCTTTCGCTGCCTCTGAAGTAGAGTCCATGGTAGAGTCCGCCACGCATTTCTGCTTGACACTCTTCCATACTATGGCTCCACCTCCTAGAGTAAACACAAACCCATAGGTAGACTTACTCTTGTCCAAATCACCTTGAAAGTCCGAATCTGTGTAACCCAATGGTACAAGCTCCTGCACTCTATAAACTAGGACATAATCTCTCGTCCTGCGCAAGTACTTGAGAATGCATTTTACTGCCTCCCAGTGAGCCTTCCCAGGGTTACTCTGATATCTACTAACCATGCCAACGGCAAAGCAAATATCAGGCATCCTGCACAACATAGCATACATGAGGCTACCCACTGCAGAAGCATAGGGTACCGCCTTCATGGCATCTATCTCCTCAGCAGTCTTAGGACACTGCTCCTTAGACAAATGCACTCCGTGCCTGAAAGGTAGTGAACCCTTCTTGGAGTTCTGCATGTTAAAATGGGCCAGAATCGTGTTTATGTAGGATGCCTGAGAGAGAGTCAGAAAACGTCTCCTACGATCTCGAATAATCTTAATCCCAAGGATATGTCCAGCCTCTCCCAAATCCTTCATATTGAATTGCCTGGACAGCCATGCCTTTACGTCTGACAACACCTTCTTACTGTCGCCAATAAGAAGAATGTCATCTACATAAAGTACGAGGAACACCACTATATCACCATCACGCCTGGGATAAACACACTGCTCATCCGGAGACTGAGTGAATCCATAGGACTGGATAACCTCATCAAAACGGATGTTCCAAGATCTGGATGCTTGCTTAAGTCCATAAATAGACCTTCTAAGCCTGCATACCTTGTGCTCTTGGCCCTCAATAATGCAGCCCTCTGGTTGCTGCATAAAGATGGTCTCCTCAAGACTTCCATTAAGGAAAGCTGTCTTGACGTCCACCTGCCAAATCTAATAATCCATAGGAGCAGCTATGGCCAAGAGAATCCGGATTGACTTAAGCATAGCTACTGGGGAAAAGGTCTCCTCATAATCGATCCCTTCTTTCTGAGTATACCCCTTTGCCACAAGCCTGGCCTTGAAGGTCTCAACCCTCCCGTCAAATCCTCTCTTTCTCTTGTAAACCCATTTACACACAATAGGCTTAAACCCATCAGGAAGGTCTACCAGCTCCCAGACTTGATTTGAGTCCATAGAACCCATCTCAGTAATCATCGCTCTCTGCCAAGAATCTGCATCTTTATCCTGGAGAGCCTCATTGTAGTTAACTGGGTCTGGTTCATGAGCGCCAGGGATAATGTCCGAAGACTCACCCAAGCCCATGTACCTCTCAGGTTGTCTCACAACCCTTCCACTACGATGAGGCACAGCCTGTGCAAGAGCATCATCTGTGATAGTGTGTGCAGTCTCTTGTGGTGTGTCTTCCTGTACATGTGCATCTGGAATAGTGGACTGACTTCTAAGCTCTTCCAATACTACCTTGCTGCTTGACTTGTGATCTAAAATATAGTCCAACTCAAGAAATCTGGCATTGGTGCTGATCACCACCTTCTGATCCCGATGACTATAAAATAAACCACCTCTCGTTCCTTTGGGTAGCCTATAAACAGCATAGCCTTGGATCTCACCTCTAACTTGCCTGCATTTGCCTCGAGCACATGTGCTGGATAACCCCATATTCTGAGATGTCTCAGACTAGGCTTTCGCCCATTCCACAACTCTGATGGGGTCGAAGGCACAGACTTAGATGGCACAAGGTTGAGGATAAAACATGTTGTCTCCAAGGCATATCCCCAAAATGAGATAGGCAACTCACTGTAACTCATCATTGATCTAACCATCTTCATAAGAGTCTTGTTCCTCCTCTCTGCTACACCATTCTGGTGGGGTGTGCCAGGTGCAGACAACTGGGTTTGAATACACTCCTCTGACAAATAGGATCTAAATTCACTAGAGAGGTATTCGCCACCGCGATCAGACCGCAGTGACTTGATACTCTTACCCAGATGGTTCTCCACCTCTGCCTTGAATTCTTTGAACTTGCCAAAGCATTCAGACTTGTGGCGTATCAGGTACATGTATCCATATCTAGAGTTATCATCCGTGAAAGTCACGAAATACTCATAACCACCTCTAGCCTGAACTGACATAGACCCACACACGTCAGAATGAATCAGCTCTAAAACCTCATTGGCCCTATACCCCTTTCCCTTGAAAGGCATCTTGGTCATTTTACCCTCTAAGTAGGACTCACAGGTCGAATAGCTGTCAATATCTAGTAAGTCCAAAGACCCACTCTTGACCAACCTTTGAATCCTACAAAGGTTGATATGACCTAGTCTCAGGTGCCAAAGATAAGTCTGATTCAAAGGGGAAGACTCTTTTCTCTTAATATGATTCGGTGATGAGTTACTAGTTTCTGTGTTTTGCATTACTGGGGAGTATGTCTTAATTAAAAACAAATTGTCAACCAATGTACCGGAACATATAAGTTTCTGGCATTTTCTAATAAATATAGATCTATTAGAAAAAACACACTTATAACCATCCAAAACAAGTTTAGAAACTGAAAGTAAGTTCTTGCGAAAACTGTGTACATAAAGACAATCTCTCAACAATAAAGTAGAGTCTGAAAAATAAAGACATAAAACTCCCACTGCAGCAACAGAAACTCTGGTAGTATCCCCAAGGTAGACCTGTAACTCTCCTTCTCTAAGCAGCCGGGTTACTTGGAACCCCTGCAAAGAATTACAAACATGATCAGTGGCTCTTGAATCCACACACCAAGTATCTGTGAGAATCGCCGCTAAACACGTCTCAGTGACTAGGGAAAATTTACACGTACCTCAAGGCTTTGGGCAGTCCTTCTTCCAATGTCCTGCTTTGCCACATCTAAAGCATTTGCCTTTCGGCTTCTGCTTCTTGGCAATGCCCCCCTTGGGTCTATGACTGGCTCCTGCTTTCTGACCTCTCTTCCTCTTTTACTTCCTGGCTTTGGGCCCAGCAGAGGAATCTGAGAGACCAACAGTAGCCAAGACTTGCTTCTTCTCAGCGAATAGGTTCTCAGCAGACACCAATGTAGTCTTGAGCTCAGAAAGTGAATATGAGAGATTCCCCATATTATAGTTCAATTGAAACTGCTCAAAACTGGGAGGCAAGCTCTAAAGGATGATATCGACCTGGGTTTCCCCATCAATATCACCTCCCAATACCTCAATCTCATTGATGCAACCAATCATGTCCAGTACGTGATCTCTCACTGAAGTGCCCTCAGCCATCTTAGCATTCATGAGTTTCCTCATAGCTGACTGCTTGGCTGCCCTACCCTGATGTCCAAACATCTCCCTGAGGTTGAGCATCATATCGTAGGCTGAGGTCATCTGCTGATGCTGGTGCTACAATACACTCGGCATAGAAGCCAAGATGTAGCACCTGGTCATCTCATCAGCCTTCTGCCACCTCGTATATGGCTCTCGCTGCTCAGGGGTGGCATCATCGCTGGGCTTAGGGGGACACACCTCAGTAAGCACATACTTGTAACCTTCAGCGGTAAGGACAATGTCCAGGTTACCTTTCCAATCAATGTAATTTGGACCGGTGAGTTTGTTTTGGTTCAGAATGACAGCTAGTGGGTTGAACGACATATCAACTGAAAAATAAAAAATTCAAGTTTCAGTATACTTTTTCGAAAATATTGAAAAATCCTCAAAAACAAATATAATCTTCTACCGACATCTGTCACACAGGGATTAACGCATGTGAAGATAGGTGAACATCTACGCTAACCCACATTCATTCGAGAAGAACTGAAGTTCATTAATTTCATTATCTGACCAATGATCTTATGATCAAAGAAATTAATAGTCGATAATTTTAGCCGTACCCAAAAATAGCGTAACCTCGATGGGAGGGATACTAAAAGGGTACACTAAGTGTATGCCATTACGTGACTTCTAAGTTTGTTACTTAGGATAATAATGCACCTCGGATGGCGAGGGTGTCGCAACTTTCTCCAATTAAACTCACTATAGTCATCCCTTTAGAAATTCATTCCGGTGATATCCGTGGTTGAAAACTCATCCGATAGGGAGAAAGGTCTAAGCCAGCACGTAAGTTTAACCACATCACCAATGAACTCGTAATGGAGGCCATGGGGATATTAACCAACCCGCTCCCACTTAGATTTTTAAACTTGAGGATTTTTACGTTTTAACATGCAATATCTTAACTATGGATATTCGCACCCATAAAACCGTTGGAGTTTTAATATGTGAATAATCTACCTTAGTTAATTGCACATTACCTTTTAAAAACATTTTGGTTTGGTTTTCGTTTATGCAAAATAAAACGAAAATCCCACAATCAACGAAAAGACATAAATACAGGAAATTAAAATAAATAAAATTTTCTGACTATTATGGCCTTCTCTATCGTTGATTCCTTGACGCCTCGGTGACACGTCCTGTCATGTCGCTCCCACTCGTTATTTGGATTCCTCTCAATTCGCCCGGGTTTTCTTGGTTTTCTACGTAATTAGGAATCACCCAAAATTACGATAAACCAAAACCCGCGAATATAAGTTACCCAAAATAACGTCTTCGTCATAGTACATAAATTCCTATATACAAAGGTGTTTTTCGAGGAATTTAAAGATGACATGATTTGATCAAATCCTACTACAAGATGTTTCTAATCCTACATGGCTTCCAGCTCGTGGTTATTACTATTACAGAAATTTCCATTCAAAAATAAAA
Organism: Knoxia roxburghii; assembly: GCA_030378225.1. Classification (NCBI taxonomy): domain Eukaryota; kingdom Viridiplantae; phylum Streptophyta; class Magnoliopsida; order Gentianales; family Rubiaceae; genus Knoxia; species Knoxia roxburghii. The sequence continues at coordinate 31,498,390 of CM059415.1, read as the reverse complement.
CAAGCCCAGACATGTCCCGGGGTTTATGAATGAAAATTAAATTTCTACCATAATAGCCGGGAAACCAATAACCACCTGTTTAAGCATTTTGACAAAAATAATAATGGAAAAATAAAGCCGTGTAATAAATTAAACAAGTATAAGACCAAAACCAACGCTCTGATACCAATTTGAAGGAAAACTGAACAAGCCCGGGCTAAATCGAAAACCTCACTTTCGTGCAATGCATTCCAGAATCGGAAGCTTTCGACCAAGCTCAGGCTCAAATTAGTTTACCCATTAACGGATCTAGGCTTATACTTATTTAATTTATTAATCAGGACATAAAAGATTCAATCTTTAATTAAAGCGAAATTTAAGATTATACCTTTTGTAGCGAAGTCCCTTGCCTAAAGAAAAAAATCCAAACTTTTGCGCAATTTTCACGAGAAATCCGAAGAATGACTCCTATACAAACTCCAAAATAGTGTGGGCTATTATCTACGGAGTTACCCACGACAATATGATGAAAACCCAAGAAACTTGCTTCTCAAGAAACTCAACAACAAGCTGCCCGGAGCACTGTACAAAGAAAACCAAGTCGCCGGATTTCTACTTCTGAAAGACCGACCGCCGGCTGTGCGAACAACTAACCCCAGCCACAATCTGTACAGTGGGTCTCACGGATCACCAAGTGAGCAAGAGATCAACGTGAGAAGACCACTGGAGGAATGGGCGAAAGCTTGACCGGAAATTGAAGCTGCTCGCTTACCAAAAAAACGCGCAGCAGCGCTGAAGGAAAATCGCAGCAGCGCTGAAATAAAATCGCAGTAGAATTTTGGTGACTTTTCCGTGAAAATATTGATCAGACTGCTCCAATATCGAGTGATCTGAGTTTCTTTTCAAAGAAGAAAGTTATCCTAGTCGACTTCGAGAGAAAACTTGACGAGGAAGACACAGTTCTCTCTCTAGACTAAACTTTCTCTTTCTAGCCTTTTCTTGGCTGCCAAGTTTCTTCTTAAAATGTTTTCTTGCCCAATAAGTTGTATTTATAAGGAGCTTCTAAGGAGACCTAATGGGCTCTCGAGTTAGGTCTTAAAATTTGACTTTCGTTGACCGCTAAGTCTTCCCGACTAATCAACTCCAATCGACCCATTAATTTATTTAACCCACTTTGTTAATTTAATTTAATCAAACCCTCAGAATTAATTAATTCAAAATAGAATTAATTTCTAAATTCACTTTGTCGATTAAATATTAATTAAACCTTTTGGATTAATTAATTTACCTTGTCGATTAGTCAAATGCATAATCGGTCGTACCACTAACGGACCAATTATGGAACTACCGCTCGAAAATGACTTTACATCCAGCCATTATATTTTATTCTATCTCCCCACATTAAAGATCTAGTGCTCATCGGTTTATCAATTTACTGACAAATTAATTCACCGACTTCTTGGTTTCCGAGATTAGTACCACTCGTCCTTTTATTATACCGAACATAAAGTTCACCGGCCGGGTTTAGTATAATAACCTTACGAGCTCATCTCGGGAGCACCATCAACTTGGTGAACCAGTACGTGGATTCCTCTGACTAGCAATAGCACGTAAGAAGCTAAACACCGCATACCCAACCTACCGAGGTATAGGCCTCAATTGACCGCACTCTTTGGCAAATCAAAGCATACGATATCCAATCCTCACGCCCGTCCCAATCTCGGGATTGAGAGACGGAATACTAGGACCAAATTTACTACGCCGATCAGTATAAGTCAATTCTATCCAAACTGGTCGTGCTCAATATGCCCCGGGCATATCCGTGTGATTTAAACTAGTTTAGATAAACTAATTTCCAAAACACACAATAACTTATACCGATAGTATGTTCAGACTATCTCGGTTACGAGCATACTTTTTATATATCAATACTTTAACCAATAACGGTATCGACTGTGTCTGTCCACACCCCGTTATCTAGTTCTATGATATAAAGGAACAAATTTATACTGAAACAAAATGATATGTCAACTGTGGATATTAGTTTTTGATACAAGCCATAGCTTTTCTGTATTCAAAACTAATAAAAAATTAATTCAAAAAAGTTTACTACGACTCGAAAGAGCCCGATTCAACAGTTAACTCCCTCAAATCCACGGACTCCAGTAAAAAGGGAATTTTCTGATGAAGGAAAAGCACCGGTTACTCAACCAACTACATACCTTTCTTTAAAACATAAACTCAATCAAGAAAATGAATTTCTTGAATATCAAGAATTCTTGGAGTTCAAGAAATTCAAAGAAAGATCCAGCAGTCTTAAAGGAGCTTCCAGTCAAAGGTTACCTTCAGATTATATGGAGTCCAACTTAAAACCGGAGCATTTTGAATTCTAAAAATTAATAAATAAATAAAAATTGTTTTAACTTAAAATTTCCTATTTTCAGCTGCAGGAATATTGTTTGGATGAAATAAATGAGAAGCTCAAGAGAAAAGGCATTCTTATGCCTAACAAAAAGAAAAAATTGTACAACACAGATATTCGAAAAAGAAACCGGAAAGAAGATTGTCTGTGGAGCAAGATTGCATAATCAGTTTTTTTATGACAGATTATGGAAAGAAGAAGACATTCTTTTTAACCTAACTAGGATTGAGTCATTAAAGATTGATGAGGATGGACAACTGTCCAAAGTTCAACTATGCTTTTTACCACATAATCCGTTCAGCACATATGAACTAGATGTAATTGTAAAACCATGTACTGGAAGCCATGTAGGATTAGATTGAATATGTAGTAGGATTTTTTTATTTAATAGTTGTTTTTATTTCCTAGAAAGATTTAGCCTTGTATATAGGAAAATATGTAATAGCGAAGACGTTGTTGTAGACGACTTGAATTTGCTAGTTTTTGGTTTATCACAATTTGGATGATTCCAAGGATTGCGTTGAAAATCAAGAAACCCCAAGTGAATTGGGAGGAGACCAAATAACGAGTGGGGATGGAGTAAAAAACCCGTAGTAGTGCGGGGCACAGACGGTGCCAGCACCGCCAGCCATCGGAAGCAGTAGTAGTGGCGCCATCGCAAAGCTGTTGCTGCGCACTGCTGTGGTGCGGTGCTAGCGGTAAGCTGGGCCAGTGTTAGAGCGGCCTAGTTGCGTGCGCAGGTCGCATGTGGCCTATTTTGTTTTCAGGGGTAAGTCCGAGATCCAAACTTTCGAGACTCAATTTCATCAGAGTGACGTGACAGGACACATAAACAAGGCAATGGATGGAAGCAACAATTAAGAAGACCATAATAGTCGAGAAAATTTATTTATGCGTTTATTTCCTGATTTATTATTTTAATTATTGGTTATATGTTTCAATTTGTGCTTTATTTTGATGCATGATTAAAGCATGTGGTTTTATCGTTGCGTATAACTTAGGATAGTTAATTGCATGTTAAAACCAAAAAAACCCTCAATTTAAGAATCTAAGTGGGAGCGGGTTGGTTAATATTCTCATCTCCTCCATTACGAATTCATAAGCAATGTGGGTAGACTTGCACGTGACATTAGGGTATTCCTCCATATCGGATGAGTCTAATCTATAAAATCACTAGAATGAATTTCTAAGTAAGATGACTATAGTAAGTTAAATTGGAGAATGCGAGACCCTTTCCATTTGAGGTGCACTATCCTAGGTAACAAACTTAGAAGTTATGTAATGGCAATACACTTACTGTACTATTCGTAGTATTCCTCCCATCGAGGTTACGCTGCTTATTTGTACGGCTAAAAGTACCAACTATTAATTTTATTGGTCAATAGAATGTTTAGTCAGATGATGAAATTAATGAACTAGGTACTTCTCAAATGAATGTGGATTAACGTAAACGTTCAAACTATCATGACTTGTGTGAATTCCGGTGAACCAGATGTTGGTAGATAGATTTTATTGTTTTAAGGGATTTTGCAATATTTTTGAGTTTCTCAATTTACTAAAACTTTTTTGTTTATTTATTTACAGTTTTTGATATGACATTTAATTCTTTAGTCATCATATTAAAAGAGAACAAACTGAATGGTCAAAATTACATCGATTGGAAATACAACTTAGACATTTTTGTGATGCCTGAGCAATGCAAGTTCATGCTCACAGAACCATCCTCCTGCGCCTAATGACCAGTCAACTGATGAACAAAGAGATTCTTATCAGAGGTGGAGAAAGTCTGATGAGATGTCACGGTGTTACATTCTGGCTTCTATGTTGAATGTTCTGCAACATCGGCATCATTCGATTACCACTGCATCAGAAATAATGTTGAATCTCAGAGAAATGTTTGGACATCAAGTGCGGAATGCTAGGCACGTGGCTATGAGTAAGCTCATCACTGCTAAGATGAAAGAGGGCACTCCAGTGAGAGATTATGTCCTTAAAATGATTAGCAATATTAATGAGAATGCTAGGCACGTGGCTATGAGTAAGCTCATGACTGCTAAGATGAAAGAGGGCACTCCAGTGGGAGATCATGTCCTTAAAATGATTAGCAAAATTAATGAGATAGAGGTGTTGGGAGGTGAGATTGATCATCAAATCTAAGCTGATATCATCCTCCAGAGCTTGCCTTAGAGTTTTGAGCAGTTTGGGCTAAATTATAATATAAACCAGAGGTATTATACCCTAGCTGAGCTCTTAACTTCATTAGTGTCAGCTGAAGGTCTTTTTAAAGAGAAAAAACAAGCTTTAGTCACAATCAAAGCTTCGGGATCTTCTTCCAAACCCAAAGCTGGAAAGAAGAAGAAGAAGGCTAAGAAGACTGCTAATCATGCGCGTAAGCCTGATATCGTAAAGAAGAAAAAGATAAAAGGCAAGTGCTTCAAATGTGGTATGACGGGACATTGGAAATCATATTGTCCAAAGATCAAAGGTATGACTATTTCTACCTTAATTACTGAGACATGTTTCGCGGTGATTCCCATAGATACTTGGTGTGTGGATTCAGGCACCACTGAACTTGTTTGTACGTCTTTGTAGGGTTTTAAGCAACTCGGAAGCTTAGAGAAAATGAGATGGAAGTCTACTTGGTAGACACCACGAAAGCGTCAGTCATTGTTGTAGGTTTTGAATACTAAAGCTTTGCTTATATTAAAAATAGTTATCAATTTATATATCGATTAAATATTTTAGTTAAATTATTTTTATGTTTTACATATGTTGTTAATTTATATTATGTGATTAGATGATGAGGTGTTTGGTGTGACACTGTAGATCTCAGCATTGGTTAAAAGACATAATATGTAAAAAAGGTTTGTAACTGAGACAATTTTGGACACATTGTCAGTTTAAGTTATTATGTGATTCTGAAATCGGTTTGTCTAAACTAATTGAATCATATAGATATGCCCGGGGCATATTAAGCATGACCACTTTGGATTGAATTTCAGTATAATACAATTCAATCCTAGTATTCTATCTCTAAATCTCTAGACTTGAGCAAGCATGAGGATTAGACATAGTGTACTTTAATTTGCCAAAGAATGAGGTGAATTGAGGCTAATAGTCTTGGTAGGTTGGGTGCGCGTGTTTGATTGCTTGGTGTGCTATTACTTGTCGAAATGAAACCATGTACCGGTGCGTCCGGGTTGATGGTACTCCCGAGATAAGCTCGTTATGTTTATTATACTAAACCCGGCCGGTGGACTAATGTCCAATATAGTAAAAAGGTCGAGTGGTACTAATCTTGGATTATAAGAAGATGATTAATTAATTTACCACTAAATTAATAAGTTAACGAGCATTATATCTTTGATGTGAAGAGATTAAAGAATAATTAATTTAGTAGTTCAAGAAGTAATTCTGGTGTAGGATGGTAGTGCCATAATTAATTCGTTAGTGGTATCATTAATTATGTATTGGGTTAATTAATAAAGTAGAGTTAATTATTTATTTAGTTAATCCTAAGGGCCAATTAGTAAATTGAAAAGTGAAATTATTTCATTAATTAATTCAGTCTTATAGTTCAATTAGAATTAGGAAATTCTAAAAATTAGGAAATCTAATTGGATTTAAAAATCTAATTAGATTTGGTAACTAATTGGATTTTGAAACTAATTAAGAAACCAAAACCCAATAGGAAGACCAATCCTAAACCAACTTGGGGTGTCTCTTGTAACAATATAAATAGACAAGAGATTGGCAATACACAACACACAAGTTTCATAAATCAAGAAAGCTAGAGAGAGAAAGAGAATAAAGAACAATTCTTTATATTTCTTCTCCCTCGAAGTGCGTGTCCCATTCCGGTCAAGCTGCGGCCCTTCCTCATAACTCCGGGTTGATGCGTATGATCAAGTTCGGTGGCAACAAGTTTTCTCGGTAGCTCGTGTAATCACGCGTAATGGTTATCCAGGCGGCACGTAGGATGTGCGACGGATCGACAGCGATGGGCTGGTTTTTCTAGCAAGTATTGTGTGTTGTTTATATTGCTAATTAAATTGGTTCATTGGTTCATTTCCCACGCAATGTTTGGATCTATCTAAGAGTCATACAAGCGAATCACCTAAGTACACGCTTCAAAAGGTAATTCTTATACTTCCGCTTTAGTTAAGAATGTTACTGTTGCGTGACAAATCAAATATGTAGAAGCTAAGATCTGCGCAATGATGTTTCAAGCAAAGATTAGAATAGTAATAGCGCTAGTGCTTAGGCCCGGTCAAGAGTTTCAATTCTAGAATGCAATGCAAGAAAGTAAATTTTTGACGAGGCCCGGGCAGATAATTTTTAAATTGGTATCAGAGAAATGGTTTTGGCTTTATACTTGTTCGATTTGTTACACGGTTTTACTACCAGTGGTTTGTTAATCCCGGCTATTATAATTTATGTGTTTGTATCTTATTAAACACCGGGATATGTCCGGATTGTTTTTTGATATGAATGCTTGTAAACAGTAAAACCACATGCTGGAAGCCATAGGATTAGATTAAATCTGTAGTAGGATTTTTTCTATGTAATTGTCATTTTTATTTTCCTAGAAAGATTTAGCCTTGTAGTTAGGAAAATATGGATTAATGAGTGGGAGCGGAGAAGAAGACTCGGGAAGACAACGGGAAAGATGAAGCCGGCAAGAAACTTGCTAGCAGAAACGATCGGCCATAGCACCACTATGCGTGCAGGATGGCGCCCAGCGTGCACTGGTCGGATGCTGATGCCCACGCGCGACCCAGCAAGGACAGGCCGCCCAGCGTGCTCACAGCATTGCTTCATGTGCGGGCCATGCGTACATACAGTGTTCGTGGCCCATACACATAGGCCATCCGCACAGCCCGTGTGCTGTGCATGTGGACTATGTCGTTCAAGTCGGCCAATTTTCTGAGGTAATTTTGATTTTTTAGACTCAATCCATCAGAGTGACGTGATGGGACACGAGAGCAAGGCAGCAGATGGAAGCAATTAAAACCATAATAGTGGGGAAATTTATTTTATGTATTTAGTTTTTTCCCGTATTTACAGTTTTAATTATGTGCTTTAATTTTTGTGCTATATTTAAGATGCATGATTTACAACATGTTGGTTTTATTTTGCATATAACATACGATTAGTTAATTCTATGTTACAATCGGAAAAACCCTCATTTTAGAAATCTAAGTGGGAGCGGGTTGGTTAATATTCCCATACCCTCCATTACAAATTCATAAGTGATGTGGGTAGACTTGCACATTAGCAATAGAGCCTTCCTCCATATCGGATGAGTTGAACTATAAGATCACTAGTTTGAATTTCTAAGTAAGATGACTTGAGTAAGTTAAAATCTGAGAAATGAGAAATCCTCTCCATCTGAAGCGCACTATCTCAGATAAAAAACTTAGAAGTCATGTAATGGAATATACTTAGTGTACGATTTGTAGTATTCCTCTTACACTGCTTATTTGTACGGTTGAAAACACTGACTATTAGTTACATTGATCAACAGATCGTTTAGTCAGATGGTGTAGTTAATGAATTTTGTTTTTCTCAGAATGTGGGATAACTTAAACTTTCAGACAATCATGACTTGCGCAAATCCCAGTGAATGAGATGTCGATAGATTTAATTATTGCTTTGAGGGATGTCAATAATTGATTTGTGAATTTTTGAATTCTTGCAGTATTTACTAAAACATTGTCTGTTTATTGATTTACAGTTTTTATATGGATTTTAATCCATTAGCTACAATATTAAAAGACAACAAATTAACTGGTCCAAATTATGTCGATTGGAGTCGCAACCTGGACATTGTCCTAACAGCTGAGCAATATAAGTTCGTGCCCACTAAAGTCTTTCCAGATACGCCCACTGATGAAACACCTCAAGCAGATAGGGAAGCCTATCAAAGGTGGATGAAGGCTGATGAGATGACACGGTGTTACATTTTGTCGTCTGTGTCGAATGTTCTGGAACATCAAATTCATCCTATGATCTCTTCCTTTAACATGATGGCTCACCTGAGGGAGATGTTTGGTCATCAATGCAAGACACTAAGGCAATCAGCGCTGAGGAAGATAATGAATACCAAATTGGTTGAAGGCACCTCAGTGAAAGATCACGTGCTTCACATGATTTGTAACATCAATGAGATAGAGGTGTTAGAATGTGAGATTGATCCTGAAAGTTAGGTTAATATCATTATCCAGAGTTTACCTCAGAGTTTTGAGCAGATTCGGGTGAACTACAATATAAATCAAAGAGTTTGTACTCTTCCTGAGCTCTTAACTGCATTGGTCTCGGTTGAAGGCATCTTTTAAGCAAAGAAGCAAGCTTTAGTCATAGTCAAGGCTTCAAGTTCTTCTTCTGTGCCTAAAGGAAAGAATAAGTAAAAAAAAAAAAACCAACAAGCACGAGAAGATGGGACATTGGAAATCAGATTGTCCAAAGCTCAAAGGGGTTCCAGGTAACCCGGAAGATTAGAAGTGGCAAGCTTGAAGTCTACTTAGGCGACACTACAAGAGTGTCAATAGAAACAGTGAGAGTAGTTAGTCTTATTTTTGAAAATACTAGACTAGATTTAAAGAATTGTCTTTATGTACTGAATTTTAGAAATAACTTGATTTCAGTTCCTAAACTCTTAGTGGATGGTTATAAGTTATTTTTTCTGATAGATCTATTGTTATTAGAAAAAGTAATAAACTTATTTGTTCTGGTTCATTAGTAGATAATCTGTTTTTGATAAAATCAAACTCCCCTGTTACGCAAAACACAGAGACAAATGGCGCATCTTTTAACCAAAATAAGAGGAATGAACCTTCTAAAATGAATCAAACCTATCTTTGGCATCTTATACTAGGTTATATAAACCTTAGTAAGATTCATAGGTTAGTCAATGATAAACCTTTAAGTTCATTAGAGATTGACAACTACTCAACCTGCGAATCCTGCTTTGAAGGTAAAATAACCAAGAGACATTTTAAGGCAAAAGGTTATAGAGCCAAAGAGGCATTAGAGTTGATTCAATCTGACTTGTGTGGACCAATTTTGGTCCAAGAAAGAGGTGGGTTTGATTATTTTGTGACTTTCACAGATGATTACTCAAGGTGCGGATATATTTAATTAATGCGCAACAAGTCCGAATATTTTAATAAATTCAAAAAGTATCGGACAGATGTGGAGAAACATCATGGTAAAAGTATCAAGACACTATGATCAGATTGTGGTAGTGAATACCTATTAGGTGATTTTAGAAATTACCTATCAGAGGTAGGAAATCAATCTCAGTTGTCTGCACCGGGCACACCACAGCAGAATATTGTAGCAGAAAGAAGAAATAGAACGCATATGGAAATGGTTAGGTCAATGATGAGTTATAGTGAATTGCCTAATTCATTTTGGGGATATTCCCTAGAAACTGCAACATTCATTCTAAATCTTGTACCATCTAAAACCGTGTCTTCAACCCCTACAGAGTTGTCGAACGGGCGCAGCCCAGTTTAAGACATCTCAGAATCTGGGGTTGTCCAACATGTTGGTGTATGTGCCCTTTTAAGGGCTATTTATGTAAATAAACTTTGAGGGTTATTTATGTAAATAAGACATTTGTCATTTGATTGATTATGTATCTGATGAGTTAATTTCATAAAATTATATTCTTGTGCATATTGAATTTCATGAAATCGATCCGCCAAAAAGAAACACTCCATGTACTTTTAGATCATGAGTGATTCTTTTGAGTAGTACTCGTACGAGGATCCTTAGACCAGAAATCACTGCATAGTCTTAGGTGAATTAGAGTGTGCTTTGAAATATGCCTAACGGGACCGTAACAGGTTGCCAAGTATGGGTATGATTGGGTACACTATGAGTCACGCTAAGGTATGTAGGTGAAGTGATGGGACTACAAGTCTCTCTTAAATGAGAGATGATATCTTGGCCACTTGATAGTGAACTGAGAAGTGCATGGCCGTGCCCAAGAAATGATAAGGGTTATCATTTGCTTGATTAAGTTCAGTATCACTAAGAGATCAAGTAAAACGTTTAGCTATATAAGGATGATTGGTTCCATGCCTTATGCTAAACTGGATATCAGTGTAGAGGACATTACGTAGTATACTCGGAAGGTTGTGTTGAATCACCATTCGACCCTCCGTTCTGAATTGTGTAGTCATTATGTCTTGCTAGAGACCACTAATGATTTATGGATTAATTAATAAGATTAATTTATTCATTGTCAATTTGGAATGGGCCTACAGGATCGCACATAAGTGAGTTCGATAATTCAGAATTAATTAAATTGCATGTATTAAGTATAAGAGTTATACTTAAATTGATAATATTTAATTAAATAGTTTAATTAAATATTATGGTATTAATTAAGAGTTAATTAATTACCTAGGAAGAATTGAACTGGGCTGATAAATCAAGGGACCTAATTGTGATTTGAGATTCTTGATCCATCAGCCTGATCCATGGATCAATGGGTTGATCCATGGTGTTGGTTAAACCCAACTCAGTAAATAATTAATTATTATTAATTTAATAAACAGACAAGTCTCAACTCTTTTATAAAAAGAGCTGAGAAGTATCTGTGGGAGAGATATACTCTTTAACCAATTCTGTTTTGGAAACGTAAAAAAAAAAGATTTTTTTTTGAAAAAAAAAACTTCTCTCTCTCTCTTCCAAAAATTCTTCCAGAGAAAAACGTTTTCTCTTAGAAAGGCAATTTTGGCTAGCACCGGTTCTGAGAGACTCCAGTGCAAGAACATAGAGGCAATTCGTGTGAATTGTTTGGTGGTGAACGCAATCTTCCCAATGGATCCAAGCGACGAGCGCAACCGATTACGCGTCGAGGGTAAGACCCGATTCCATAGAATTTAGGCTATTCCGTAGCATAATTTAGGAAATTATGCATGCCTAGGATCCTACACAACACATGTTCTTAAAGCATATGTGACTAAATTAGATGCAAGAACATAAGTGATGTTGTTTGTAGGATACCCTAGAGGAATGAAAGGTGGTATATTCTATAGTCTGAAAGATCAAAAAATGATAGTCAGTACTAACGCAAGATTTTTAGAAGGAGACTACATTCTAGATCACAAGCCCAAAAGTAAGATCATACTAGAGGAACTTAGAAAACAATCTGAAAATTCTGATACATCAGCACAAGTTGATACACCATAGATCATTGCACAAGATATCACAAATGATGCATCTACAAAGGTGGTGCCTCATCGTAGTGGGGGGGGGGGGGTTGTGAGAATCCCCAACAGGTTCATTGGCATGGGAGAGGCCTCAGACCTAGTCCCAGGAGCGCACGAACCTACTCCATAAACTATAATTGAAAGATTATCTGCCCGGGCCTAGCCAGAAACTCACTTTCATGCTACGCATTCCAGAATCGGAATCTCTGGCAAGGCCTAGATGATAGCAGAATTGCTATTCCAACCCTTGCTTGAAATAACATTGCGCAGGATCTTGGTTTGTACTTATTTGATTTATCACGCAACAAATAAATTCTTAATTAAAAGCGGAAGAATAAGAATTACCTATTGAAGCGTTCACTCAGGTGATTCTCTTGTATGCCTCAAGACTTTATTCGTATGTTGTGTGGGTAAAAATCCAATGAACAATTGATCAGCTAATCACCACAATTCACCTGCCAAAAAAATTCCAACACCACTGCACCTGGTGCGTATAATCCACGCTCCACCCAGAGAGAGAGAAAGCTACACATCGCCGCCAAAATTTAGAAGAAATTTCGGTAGCCTTTAAGCATAAGGAAATCCAAATTTTAGTAAGAGAAATTTTCTCTCTTTAAGTTTTCTTGCCTTGAAATTTTATGAATTGTATATTGTGTAATAGCTAATCCCTTGTCTATATGCAGAGTTATAAGAGAGACCCGAAGTTGGTTTAGGATTGGCCTTCCTACTGGGTTTGTGTTTCATTCAATCCTGTTCCTGGACTGATACATATCCAACTGAAACAGGGATTCACTTATTTCAATCCAGTTCCTGGTATGATTCACAACCAACTGATACAGGAATTCACTTATCCCAAATCGAGTTCCTGGTATGATTCACAACCAACAGATAAAAGGATTAATTAATTACTTAATTAATTAAATCTACCTTTGTCAATAACCTAATACAAAATTAATCCTACCACTAACGGATTAATTATGGCACTACCATCCTACATCAGAATTGCTTCCGGAATAACTTAATCAATTTATTCTTAATCTCCCCACATCAAAGATATAGTGCTCGTTAATTTATTAATTTACTGATAAATTAATTAATTAACTTCATTAATTCCTAGACTAGTACCACTCGACCTTTTTACTATACCGGACATAAGTCCACCAGCTGGGTTTAGTATAATAAACATAACGAGCTCATCTCAGAAGCACATCATCCCAGACGCACCGGTACATGGTTTCATTTCGACAAGCAGCATCACACCAATCAACTAAACACGTGCACCCAACCTACCGAGACTATTGGCCACAATTGACCTCACCCATTGGCAGATCAAAGTACACTATTTCTAATCCTCATGCCTTCTCAAGTCTAGGGATTAAGAGATAGAATACTAAGAAGAATGATTTGTCGATTAAATCAGTACAAGACAAATCGTTCTAAATGGTCAAGTTCAATACATCTCGGGTATAACTATATGATTCAATAAGTTTAGATAAACCAATTATCCAAATCACATAATAACCTAAACTGACAGTTCGTCCAAAACTGTCTCTGTTACGAACCTCATTTACATATTATGTCTTTTAACCAATGATGAGATCTACTGTGTCACACAAGACACCTCATCATCTGACTACATAATATAAATGGAAAAAATAATGTACAACAAAATATAACCAAAACATAAATTGATATATTAACTGGGAAAATGTACAATACAAGCATAGCTTATGTATTCAACTCCAACAACAATAAGTCTCTCAAAGATAAAGATGCAGAATCGTGGTGATAAACAATAATATTCGAGATGGGGTCGATGGACCACAATCAAGTCTGGGAGATTGTGAACCTGCCTGATGGTTTCAAACCTATTGGATGCAAGTGGGTCTATAAACGTAATAGAGGACCCGACAAAAAGGTTGAAACCTTTGAAACTAGGATTATGGCGAAGGGGTATACTTAGAAAGAGGGAATCGATTATGAGGAAATCTCTTCCCTGGTAGCTATGCTTAAGTCAATCTGGGTTCTCTTGGCCATAACAGCTCATATAGATTATGAGATTTGGCAGATGGATGTCAAGACAACTTTCCTTAATGGAAGTCTTAAAGAAACCATCTTCATCCAACAACTAGAGGGATTCATTGAAGAAGGCCAAGAGCATAAAGTTTACAAGCTTAAGAGGTCCATTTACGGACTCAAGCAAGCATCTAGATCTTGGAACATCCAGTTTGATGAGATAATCCAATCCTACGGATTTACTTAGTGCCCAGATGAACAATGTGTGTACCGCAGACGTGATAAAAATACAGTGGTGTTTATTGTGCTTTACGTAGATGACATTCTACTTATTGGCAACAATTAGAAAGTGTTATCGGAGGTAAAGGCATGGTTGTCCAAGCAATTTGATATAAAATACTTGGGAGAAGTGGGACATATCATTAGGATCAAGATTATTCGAGATCGTAGGAAATGTTCACTGACGCTCTCTAAGGCTTCATACATAGATACAATTCTGGCTCATTTCAATATGCATAACTCCAAGAAAGGTTTTTTACCTTTCAAACACGGAGTGAATCTATCTAAAGAGCAGTCTCCAAAGACTGTTGAGGAGATAGAAGCCATGAAGATAGTACCTTATGCTTCTGCAGTTACAAATCTCATGTATGCAATATTTTGTACGAGGCCTGATATTTTCTATGTTGTTGGGATGGTAAGCAGATGTCAGAGTAACCCCGGAAAAGCTCATTGGGAGGTAGTAAAATGCATTCTCAAGTATTTTCACAGATCAAAAGACCAAGTCTTGGTCTATCAGGCGCATGAGCTTGTGCCCCGTGGTTACTATGATTTAGATTTCCAAGGCGATAGGGACAAGAGTAAGTCTACCTAAGGGTATGTGTTTACTTTGGTAGGTGGAGCCACAGTTTGGCGGAGTGTCAAGCAAAAATGTATGGCAGACTCTACCATAGAGGCTGAGTACGTTGCAATATCAGAGGTAGCGAAAGAAACAGTGTGGCTCAAGAACTTCTTAGTGGACTTAGATGTAATTCCTGGTTTGCAAAAGTCGATCAGAATGTACTGTGACAACAACGGTGCAGTAGCAACCTCGAAGGAACCACGAGCCCATAAGGTGAGTAAGCATATACAGCGCAAGTAGCACCTGATAAGAGATATCATTAATAGGGAAGACGTGGTCATGGCAAAGATTGCATCAGAAGATAACCTTGCAGATCCATTCACGAAGACACTGACTGCGAAAGTCTTTGAAGCTCACTTGGAGGGCATGGGGATTAGATACTTGGATGAGCCTTGACTGTTTTTCTAGTTATTAGTGTAGTTATAGATTAATGTAGTTTTATACTTGAAGCACAACTTAAGTATCATTGGGAGATTGTTGGTTTTGAATGCTAAAGCTTTGCTAGTATTAAAACTATTTCCTAGTTTATATATTGATTAAATATTTTAGTTAAATTGTTTTTATATTTTACATATGTTTTCCATTTATATTATGTTATTAGATGATGAGGTGTCTGGTGTGACACAGTAGATCTCATCATTAGTTAAAATACATAATATATAAATAAGGTTCGTAACTAAGACAGTTTTGGACACACTGTCAGATTAAGTTATTATGTGATTCTGAAATTGGTTTATCTAAGCTAATTGAATCATATAGATATGCCCGAGGCATATTAAGCATGACCATTTTGGATTGAATTGTCTTATACTGATTTAATAGACTATTCAAACCTAGTATTCTATCTCTAAATCCCTAGACTTGAGCAGACAGGAGAACTAGACATAGTGTACTTTAATCTGCCAAAGAATGAGGTCACTTGAGACCAATAGTCTCGGTAGGTTTGGTGGCATGTTTAACGAAAGAAAACCATGTACCGGTGCGTCCAGGTTGATGGTGCTCCCGAGATGAGTTCGTTATGTTTATTATACTAAACCCGACTGGTGGACTTATGTCCGGTATAGTAAAAAGGTCGAGTGGTACTAATCTCGAATTATAGGAAGTTAATTAATTAATTTATCAGTAAATTAATAAGTTAACAAGCACTATATCTTTGATGTAGGGAGATTAAAGAATAATTAATTTAGTTATGCCGGAAGCATTTCTGGTGTAAGATGGTAGTGTCATAATTGATCCGTTAGTAGTATGATTAATTATGTATTGGGTTAATTGATAAAGTCGAATTAATTAATTAATTAATCCTAAGGGTTAATTAGTAAATTGACAAAGTGGAATTATTTAATTAATTAATTAAGTCTTATAGTTCAATTAGAATTAGGAAATTCCAAGAATTAGGAAATCTAATTTGATTTAGAAACTAATTAAGAAACCAAAACCTAATAGGAAGACCAATCCTAAACCAACTTGGGGTCTCTCTTGTAACTCTATAAATAGATAAGAGATTGGCAATACACAACACACAAGTTTCATAAATCAAGAAAGCTAGAAAGAGAAAGAGAAGAAAAAATAATTCTTCAGATTTTTTTCTCCCTCAAAGTGCATGTCCCATTTCGGTCAAGCGGCGGTCCTTCTTCATAACTCCGGGTCGGCACGTGAGATCAGGTCTGGCGGTAGCATGCTTTTCTGATAGCTTGTGTAATCACGTGCGGTGGTTGTCCTGGTGGCGCATGTAATCACGTGAGATGGTTGTCCTGGTGGCACGTGCGACGTGTGGCGGATTGGCGGCAACGGGCTAGTTTTGCCAACAAGTTTTGTGTGTGGTTTCTATTGCTAATTTAATTTTTTTGTTGGTTCTTGCCCACACAACGTACGGAGCTGTCTAAGAGTCATACAAGCAAATCACCTAAATATACGCTTCAAGAGATAATTATTATACTTCTGCTTTAATTAAGAATTTTGCTGTTGCATGACAAATCGAATAAGTAGAAGCTAAGATCCTGCGGAACGATATTTCAAGCAAAAATTGGAATAGTAATTGCGCTAGTACTTAGGCCCGGTAAAGAGTTTCGATTCTGGTATGCAATGCACGAAAGTAAATTTTTGACAGGGCTCGCACGGATAATTTTCAATTACAGTGGGAGAAGTCAAGCTAAATTTCAAGGATTCTAGCCTAGTTTTAAATAATTGTCTTTATGTTCCTAGTATTATAAAGAACCTTGTTTCAGTTTCTACACTTGTAAAAGATGGTTATGAGTTTTTTTTTTTTTTTTATATGTCTTTATTTGTTAGAAGCAATAAGAAATTCATTTGTTCTGATTTATTAGTAGGCAATTTGTTTATTTTAAAACCAACTTCTCCTACTAAACAAGCAACCGCAATTCAAACATCATTAGACCATAATAAGAGAAAAGAACTTTCTAAGATGAACCAAACATATCTTTGGAACCTTAGACTAGGTCATATTAACCTTAGTAGGATTCGAAGGTTGGTCACTGCTGGACCTTTAGGTTCACTATAAGTTGATAACTACTCGATTTGCGAGTCCTGCTTGGAAGATAAAATGACCAAAAATCCTTTCAAGGATAAGGGGAATATGGCCAAAGAAGTGTTAGAACTAGTTCATTCTGACTTGTGTGGGCCAATGTCAATACAAGCAATAGGAGGTTTTGAGTATTTTGTGACATTCACAGATGATTACTCAAAGTATGGATACATTTACTTGATGCGCCACAAGTCTGAGTGCTTTGACAAGTTCAAAGAGTATCGGGTAGATGTGGAGAAATATCATAGTAAGAGTATCAAGACACTATGATCAGATCGTGGTAGCGAATATATTGGTGTATGTGCCCTTTTAAGGGCTATATAGACATTTGTCGTTTGATTGATGATTTATCAGATGAGTTAATTTCATGAATATAATATTCTTGTGCTTATTTGAATTCATGAAATCGATCTACCAAAAGAAACACTCCATGAATTGATTACATCATGAGTTATTCTTTTGAGTAGTACTCGTATGAGGATCCTTAGACTAGAAATTACTACATGGTTAGGTGAATTGTAGTGTGCTTTGACACACGCCTAACGGGGCTATAACAGGTTGCCAAGTACAGGTATGATTGGGTACACTATGAGTCTCGCTAAGTTATGTATGTGAAATGATGGGACTACAAGTCACTCTTAAGTGAGAGATGATGTTTTGGCCACTTGATAGTGAACTGAGAAGTGCATGGCCATGCCCGAGAAATGATAAGTGTTATCATTTGCTCGAATATAATCAGTGTCACTAAGAGATCAACTAAACATTTAGCTAAATAAGGATGATGGCTCCATGTCTTATACTAAACGGGATATCAATGTAAAGGACCGTACGTAGTATGCTCGGAAGGTTGTGTTGAATCACCATTCGACCCTCGGTTCTGAATTGGGTAGATATTATGTCTTGCTAGAGACAACTAAACTTATGAATTAATTAATTAGATTTAATTATCCATTGCCAAATTGGAATAAGCGTACAAGATTGCACATAAGAGAGTTCGATGAAACAGAATTACCTACACTAAGTAAATTGTTATACTTAGACAAATAGTATTTAATTATACAGTTTAATTAAATATTATTTAGAAGTTCTATGGTATTAATTAAGAGTTAATTAAGTACCTAGGAATAATTGTGATAGGCTGATAAATCAAGGGACCTAATTACAATTGAGGTTCTTGACCCGTCAGACTAATCCATGGGTCAATGGGTTGATCCATGGTTTTGTTAAAAACCCAATTCAGAAAAGTAATATTAATATTAATTTTATTTTACTGACTGAGTATCTGACTTTTATATATCCCTGGGATATTGAGTCAGATACTCAAGTCTGATTTTAGAAAAAAAAAAAAAAAGGTTTTACCAAAATAGAAAATTTCCCAAATATTTTTCTCTCTGCAGACGGGCTAGTAATCAATTATGTGAGAAACTCCAGTGCTTGAGAGTAGAGTGTTCTTCAACGAAAGAACTTGTGGTGGTGATCAACGTACTCGTAGCAGAAGAATCTGGACTAACATCAAACAAGGATCCAGACGCGGCAACCGATTACGCTACGAATGAATGCTTTAGAAGCTTTGAACGTAAGAATTCAACACTAAAATCGAAATAGGCATGAACTTTTAGAAAATCTGCTACTTAAAATTTTTTATTTTCATGCCTTTGATCCCAACAGTGGTATCAGAGTTAGGCTCGGATTTTAGTGTTACATCAAAAAATTAATATGGATTAAAAACAAATATTTGTTTTCCCAAACACTAATTTTTTTTCTTTCATTGTAGTGCGTGCCAAAAAAATTTTCCGACTTGGAAATTGGATTTTCCCAAAATTTTGTAAAGAATTATTAATTTCTTTTTGTCAGTTTCAGAAATTGGCTTACGAGAAAGAATTTTTCTTTTTCGTTATTTGGGTTTATCTTTGTCGAAAATTGGCCACGGGGAGAGTAAAAGGAATTTTTTTTGCCGAAAAAGTTATTCTTTTTCATTTGGTTCTTTATGAGTCACCGAAAAATCGATTGTGTTTTTGGTATTATACCAGAAAGTTTTGAAACTTCTACTGGGTGATTCTTGTTCGGTTCTGATGAAATCTTGTTTTGAAAATTGGTTTTGCATTTCTGAGCTTTGCAAAAGTCCACCGGGAACTGGGTTTTTATAACCGGTAAAAACAATTTGAAAAGGGGGTTTTGAATTGGTTTGTTTGGTTTTCGTTCATCGGAAAAATGGGCCAAACGAAAAAAAATTTAAGGGGAAATGGTCGGAATTGTTCTGTTTTTGACTTAGCATTTTGGTTTATTGGATTGAAATTTGGGTTGCTGGTTGTTGCTTCATCGAGACTTCGATTTTTACAAGAAAAAAAGTAATCCAGACTTGGAATTCGGGCTACCGTTATTCCGTTGCGAAGGCTGCCGGGGTTATAAATCCTAGCACCGATCGATGATGGAGAACGCACAGCGAGCATCACCATTGCATTTTTGTCATGATCAGATCCTTTATCCCTTAGGCGTTGGATGCCGGAATCGATTCTCCTCGATCAGCGGTACCCGTCGGTAGTTGCAAAAGAATGATAGGGATAGATTTGGCTAGCGAAGATGATCGGAAGAGACAAATCAACACCGGAAGAGATGACCGGTGCACGATGCTTGGAATCGAGGGTTCCGGATGGCAGGTTTTGAGAAAAGAGAGGTTGGCGGTGGTTGGGGTAAAAAACCCTAAAGGGTGATTTTAC
Source organism: Knoxia roxburghii (assembly GCA_030378225.1). Lineage (NCBI taxonomy): Eukaryota > Viridiplantae > Streptophyta > Magnoliopsida > Gentianales > Rubiaceae > Knoxia > Knoxia roxburghii. The sequence goes on along the minus strand of CM059415.1, from coordinate 31,478,589 downwards.
TAAAATGCCCCGCCACCAAGAAACCCTAATTCATGGAAGAGAGAGGCGACTGGGGGCTGAAACACTAAATGGTGAATTTACAATTTTTCCCCTGCCGCAACCTCTAATTACCAAAAGGGTCCGATCCCTACGATACTTGCCAAAGCAAGACTGGGGTTTGGTTCTTTGTGAATTTTTGGTCCACAATCTAGCACCAACACAAAATTGTACGGGATTTCAATTTTGGCTATTGTGGAAATAATTTTATTAAAACTCATTCTAATATTTTGCATTATTCTTTTGTGGATGGCATTATCTTGTACTTAAATTTCAAATCAATGTTCATAAGAAACATTTTAAAAAGGAAGAAATGAAGCGTTATGTCATAGAACTACTTTTCCCGAAATACCCAAAAAATGCTACAGAGGTTATTAGAAAGGCCTTTGAAAGGCAAACAGGAACCATCCAATGATGTGACATGTTTTGAGGCTTGCTTCAGAAACATGAATATAGAAGCGTTCCATATTTCTGAGTCACTAAGAAAAGGTGTTCTAAGAGCAGGCCCGTAACAAAAAGTTTGTTACATTGGTAGCATTAAATTTCCTTTAAGATGACGAATGGTTCATCTGTGAGTACTCATCTAGTCAAGATGAAAGGGATATTAATACTCTAGAGAGACTAGATGTGCATCTGCTCAGGAAATCAGACATTGATGTCATCTTGGCTTCGATGCTAGATGAGTACAATGACTTTGTGGTAAATTTCAACATGCATGAGATGCTGGAAAAACTTTGAGCAGACCCTTGAGAAGGGTACTCAAGTGTTGGTGAAGGCAAAGTGAACAAGAGAAAGTTCAAAGGCAAGGCAAAATTGTTGATAACAATGAGGCATGCAGTAAGATTGCTACCAATGCCAAGCCAGATTGTAAGACAAAACCCGGAAATGTTATATTACAATGAATCTCATTGGAACAGAAAAGTTAAAGTGTGCCAAGAAAAAATCCTTCATACTTATGGCACTATCATTAGCGAGAAACGTGTTTAAAGACTTCATGAGATGGAGTTATTGGGTCATTTGATTTTGAATCATACAATACATGTGAACCCTGTTAGCAAGGAAAAATGACAAAGAGTCCTTTGAACAAGAAAGGTGAAAGGACTAGTGAGTTATTGGCTCTAATACAACGAGATGTATGTAGTGAAGGAAAACAGAACAAGCCCGGGCTAAATCGAAAATCTCACTTTGGTGCAATGCATTCTAGAATCGGAAGCTTTCGACAAAGCTCAGGCTCAAATTCATTTTCCCATGAATGGATCTAGGCTTATATTTATTTAATTTATTAAATCGACATCTAACGCATAAAGATTAAACCTTTAATTAAAAGCGGAAGGATGAAAGGTTATACCTTTGAAGCGAAGTCCAATGCAATAAGAAAAACCAAATCTTTGCTTGTGATTACCACTGAAATCCAAAAGATAACTCCAAGAAATCCTGAATATTGCGTGGGCAATAATCTAACGGGATGTGCTATCAAAGCCCACGAAAACCCACAAAGAAAATTCCTCGAAAAGATTAAATCTGCCCAAAAGATCAAACTTTCAACCCAAAACAACAGTTGCCCACTACTTTTCTCGCCAATAAAATCGAACCCACTTCAACTCCGGTCACGATCTGGACAACAGGGATTGTGGATCACCAACCCAAGGGAGAGATCAACACAAACCCAGCTGGATCAAGCACCCTGGAGTGATTAGAAGCCGCTGCCGAACTGCCCAAGTGAAGAACTAAAAATCCAGCCAACACAAAAAAAAAAAAAACTGGGCAGAATTTTGGCCAAAAATGTGAAGAATCCGGCGAAAAGAAATGAAATCCAGCAGTGGGCAAACTCAAAAATCAATGGGCTATCTAAAAGTTTGATCTTGGAACTTAATCTAAATCGAGAAGTGAGATTCCAAGTTCGTTTTTGAAATAAACCCAAGAAGGAAGGAGAGTCTCTCTCTAGAACTTTCTCACTCAAGGAAGACAAAGTTGTCTTGCAAGATTTTCTTAAGTTTCTTTGGCCTTAAGCTTTTTATTTATTGGGAGCTCTAATGGAGACCTAGTGGGCTTTTGAGTTGGGTTCTTTTAATTTGACTTTCATTGACCGCTTAGTCTTTCCTAGACTAATCAACTCCAATCGACCCATTTGAATTAATTTCTTAATCCACTTCGTTAATTTAATTTAATCGAACCCTTAGGACTAATTAATTCATATAAAATTAATTTCTTAATCCACTTTGTCAATTAAATATTAATTAAACATTTAGGATTAATTAATTCACTTTGTCGATTAGTCAAATACATAATTAGTCGTACCACTATTGGACTAACTATGGAACTACCGCTCAAAAATGACTTTATATCGCGTCCACTATATTTTCTTCTATCTCCCCACATTAAAGATCTAGTGCTCGTTGGTTTATCAATTTACTCACAAACTAATTCACTGACTTCTTGGTATCCGAGATTAGTACCACTCGACCTTTTTATTATACCGGACATAAAATCCATCGGCCGGGTTTAGTATAATAAACCTTACGAGCTCATCTCAGGAGCACCATCAACCCGGCGAACCGGTACGTGGATTCCTCCGACTAGCAACGACACGTAAGAAGTTAAACACCGCATACCCAACCTATAGAGGTATAGGCCTCAATTGACCGCACTCTTTGGTAAATCAAAGCATACGATATCCAACTCTCATGCCCGTCCTAATCTCAGGATTGAGATACTGAATACCATGATCGAATTGGCTACGATGATCAGTACAAGTCAATTCCATTCCAAACTGGTCGTGCTCAACATGCCCCGGGCATATCCGTGGTATTTAATTAGTATAGATAAACTAATTTCCATACCATACGATAACCTATACCGATAGTATGTTCAAACTATCTCAGTTATGAGCATACTTTTTATATATCGATACTTTAACCAATAACGGTATTTACTGTGTCTTTCCACACCCTGTTATTTAGTTCTATGATATAATGGAACAAATTAATACTGAAAAAAAAATGATATGTCATCTGTGGATATTAGTTTTTGATACAAGCCATAGATTTTATGTGTTCAAAACTAACAATCTCCCACTAATACTCAAAGCTATGCTAAGAAGTACAAAAACTGTCCAACTCGCTATTACACTGCTATCATAATGAAATCTACAGAACACATTAAGCTCACTCACATGGCTCCCTCAAGAATCTAACTCCCATGCCCTCCACATGTCTCTCAAAGACCTTTGGGGTCAATGGCTTTGTGAAAGGATCTACAAGGTTGTCATCTGATGCTATCTTGGTCACGATCACGTCTCACATCTGTACGATCTCTCGTATCAGGTGGTACTCACGCTCTATGTGTTTACTCGCTTTATGGGCTCGCGGTTCCCTCGAGTTAGCAACTGCACCATTGTTATCACAGTAAACTGTGATAGACCTAGGCAACTCAGGAACCACATCGAAGTCCATCAGGAAGCTCCGGAGCCATACAGCTTCTTTCACTGCCTCTGATGCAGCAACGTACTCAGCCTCCATGGTGGAGTCAGCCACGCATTTCTACTTGACACTCCGCCACACTATGGCTCCACCTCCTAGAGTAAACACAAACCCAGAGGTAGACTTACTATTGTCCATATCATCTTGAAAGTCTGAATCTGTGTAACCCAACGGTACAAGCTCCTGCGCACTATAATCTAGGACATAATCTCTAGTCCTGCGCAAGTACTTGAAAATGCATTTTACTGCTTCCCAGTGAGTCTGCTAACCATGCCAACGACAAAGCAAATATCTGGCCTCGTACATAACATACCATACATGAGGCTACCCATTGCAGAAGCATAGGGTACCGCCTACGTGGTATCTATCTCCTCAGCAGTCTTGGGACACTGCACTTTAGACAAATGCACCCCATGCCTGAAAGGTAGTGAACCCTTCTTAGAGTTCTGCATGTTAAAATGGGCAAGAATCGTGTCTATGTAGGATACTTCAGAAAGAGTCAGAGAACGTCTCCTACGTTCTCGAATAATCTTGATCCCAAGGATATATCCAGCCTCTCCCAAATCCTTCATATCAAATTGCCTGGACAACCATGCCTTTACGTCTGACAACACCTTCTTACTGTTGCCAATCAGAAGAATGTCATCTACGTAAAGTATGAGAAACACCACCGTATCACCATCACGCATGCGATATACACACTGCTCATCCGAACATTGAGTGAATCAATAGGACTGGATAACCTCGTCAAAAAGGATGTTCCAAGATCTGAATGCTTGCTTAAGTCCATAAATGGACCTCCTAAGCCTGTATACCTTGTGCTCGTGGCCCTGTACAATGAAACCCTCTGGTTACTGCATAAAGATGGTCTCCTTAAGACTTCCATTACGGAAAGCTATCTTGGCATCCATCTGCCAAATCTCATAGTCCATATAAGCAGCTATGGCCAAGAGAATCGGGATTGACTTAAGCATAGCTACCGGGAAAATGGTATTCTCATAATCGATACCCTCTTTCTGAGTGTACCCCTTCGCCACAAGCCTAAACATGAAGGTCTCAACCCTCCCGTCAGATCCTCTCTTTCGCTTGTAGACCCATTTGCACCCAATAGGTTAAAACCCATTATAAAGGTCTACCAGCTCCCAGACCTGATTTGAGTCCATAGAACCCATCTCAACAATCATCACTCTCTGCCAAGAATCTGCATCTTTATCCTGGAGAGCCTTATTGTAGCTAACTGGGTCTGGTTCATGAGCGCCAGGAATAAAGTCTGAAGACTCACCTAAACCCATGTACCTCTCGGGTTGTCTAGCAACCCTACCACTACGACGAGGCGCAGCTTATGTAAGAGCATCATATGTGATAGTGTGTGCAGTCTCTTGTGGTGTGTCTTCCTGTACTTGTGCATCTAGAATAATGGACTGACTTCTAAGCTCTTCCAATACTACCTTGCTATTTTACTTATGATCTAAAATATGGTCCTCCTCAAGAAATCTGGCATTGGTGCTTACCACCACCTTCTGATCCTGAGGACTATAAAATAGACCACCTGTCGTTCCTTTGGGGTAGCCTACAAACAGCATAACCTTCGATCTCGAATCTAACTTACCTGCATCTGCCTCAAGTACATGTGCTGGACAACCCCAAATCCTGAGATGTCACAGACTAGGTTTTCGCCCAGTCCACAACTGTAGGGGTGTCGTAGGCACATATTTAGATGGCACGAGATTAAGGAGATAACATGTTGTCTCTAAGGCACAACCCCAAAATGATGTAGGCAACTCACTATAACTCATCATCGATCTAACCATATCTATAAGAGTCTTGTTCCTTCTCACTGCTACACCATTATGCTGGGGTGTACCAGGTGCATACAACTGGGTCGAATACCCTGCTCCAATAAATAAGACCTAAATTCACTATAGAGGTATTCACAACAGCAATTAGATCGCAAGGCCTTGATACTCTTACCTAGATGGTTCTCCATCTCAGCCTTAAACTCTTTGAACTTGCCAAAGCATTCAGACTTGTGGCATATCAGGTATGTGTATCCATATCTAGAGTAATCATCCATGAAAGTCACGAAATACTCATAACCACCTCTAGCCTGAACTGACATAGGCCCACACACGTCAGAATGAATCAACTCTAAAACCTCTTTGGCCCTATACCCTTTTGCCTTGAAAGGCCTCTTGGTCATCTTACCCTCCAAGCAGGACTCACAGGTCGGATAGCTGTCAATATCCAATGATTATTGACCAACCTTTGAATCCTACTAAGGTTGATGTGACCGAGTCTCAGGTGCCAAAGATAAGTTTGATTCAAAGGGAAATACTCATTTCTCTTACTATGATTCGGTGATGAGTTATTAGTTTCTATGTTTTGCATTACTGGGGAGTATGGCTTGATTAAAAACAGATTGTCAACTAATGTACCAGAACATATAAGCTTCTGGCCTTTTCTAATAAAAGTAGATCCATCAGAAAAAACACACTTATAACCATCCAAAATAAGTTTAGAAACTGAAAGCAAATTCTTACGAAAACTGGGTACATATAAACAATCTCTCAAATGTAAAACTGAGACTAGTACCACTCGACTTTTTTACTATACTGGACATAAGTCCACCGGCCGGGTTTAGTATAATAAACATTATGACTTTTTTTACTAAACTGAGACTAGTACCTCTTTAATTCCGAGACTAGTACCACTCGACTTTTTTACTATACCAGACATAAGTCCACCGGCCGGGTTTAGTATAATAAACATTACGAGCTCATCTCGGGAGCACCATCACCCCGGACGCACCGGTACATGGTTTTTTTTCGACAAGCAGTAGCACACTAAGGAACTAAACACGCGCACCCAACCTACCGAGACTACTGGCCACAATTGACCTCACCCATTGGCAGATCAAAGTACACTATGTCTAATCCTCATGCCCGCTCGAGTCTAGGGATTAAGAGATAGAATACTAAGAACGATTTGTCTATTAAATCAGTACAAGCAAATTATTCCTAACGGGTCAAGTTCAATACGCCCCGGGCATATCTATATGATTCAATTAGTTTAGAAAAACCAATTATCCGAATCACATAATAACCTACACTGACAGTTTGTCCAAAGCTATTTCAGTTACGAACCTCATTTATATATTATGTCTTTTAACCAATGATGAGATCTACTGTGTCACACAAGACACCTCATCAACTAACTACATAATATAAATGGACATATCATGCACAACAAAATATAACCAAAACATAAATCGATATATTAACTGGGAAAATGTATAATACAAGCATAGCTTATATATTCAACTCCAACAATCTCCCACTAATACTTAAGTTGTGCTTTAAGTATACATCTACATACAACCCCTACATACTCTGCTACTATATATCTTGAAAAGCTGTCATGGCTATCCTAAGTATCTAATTCCCATGCCCTCCACGTGAGCCTCAAAGTCTTTTGAACTCAATGTTTTCGTGAACAGATCTGTAAGGTTATGCTCTGATGCTATCTTAGCCACGACCACGTCTTCCCTCTTTACGATGTCTCGTATCAGGTGGTACTTGCACTGTATATGTTTACTCGTCTTAAGGGCTTGTGGTACCTTCGAGTTTGCTACTGCACCGTTGTTATCACAATACACCGTGATAGACTTCTACAAACCAGGAATCACATCTAAGTCCATTAAAAAGTTCTTGAGCCACACTGCTTTCTTCTCTGCCTCTGATGTGGCAATGTATTCAGCCTCCATGGTAGAGTTTGCCACGCATTTCTGTTTGACACTCTGCCAAACTATGGCTCCACTTCCTAGAGTAAACATATACCCTGAGGTAGACTTGTTCTTGTCCCTGTCGCCTTGGAAATCTGAATCTGTGTAACCTCGGGGTACCAGCTCAGGCACTTGATAGACCAAAACTTGGTCCCTCATTCTATCCAAATACATAAGAATGCATTTTACTGCCTCCCAATGTTCTTTCCTGGGGTTACTTTGATATCTACTTACCATGTAAACGGCATAACAGATATCAGACCTCGTACACAACATGGCATACATGAGACTTCCTACTATCGAAGCATAAGGAACTGTCTTCATAGCCTCTATCTCCTCAACAGTCTTGGGAGACTGTTCCTTAGATAAATGCAATCCGTGTCTGAAAGGTAGAAAACCTTTCTTGGAGCTGTGCATGTTAAAATGGGCCAGAATCGTATCTATGTACGAAGCTTGGTGGAGCATTAAGGAAAGTTTCCTACGATATCGAATTTTCTTGATCCTAAGGATATATCCCGCTTCCCCTAAGTCTTTTATATCAAACTGCTGTGACAGCCATGCCTTTATGTCTGATAACATTTTCTTGTTGTTGCCAATCAATAGAATGTCACCTACGTAAAGCACAAGAAACACCACTGAGTTTCCATCATGTCTGTGGTACACACATTGCTTATCCGGACATCGAGTAAATCTGTAAGACTGTATTACCTCATCAAACCGGATGTTCCAAGATCTGGATGCCTGCTTAAGTCCATAAATGGACCTCTTAAGCCTGCAAACCTTATGCTCTTGGCCTTTATCAACGAATCCCTCTGGTTACTGTATGAAGATGGTTTCCTTAAGACTTCCGTTTAGGAAAGCTATCTTCACATCCATCTGCCAAATCTCATAATCTAAAAGAGCAGCTATGGCCAAGAGAATCGGGATCGACTTAAGCATGGCTACCGGGGAGAAGGTTTCCTCATAATCAATTCTCTCTTTCTGAGTATACCCATTCGTCACCAGCCTAGCTTTAAAGGTTTCCACCTTTCCCTCAGGTCCTCTCTTACGTTGGTAGACCCACTTACATCCAATGGGCTTAAACACATCAGGCAGGTCCACAAGCTCCCAGACTTGACTGTGGTCCATTGACCCCATCTCGGATATCATTGCCTTAAGCCAAGATTCTGTATTTTTATCTCGGAGAGCCTCATTGTAGTTAGCCAGGTCAGGTTCAGGCATGCCTGGGACTAGGTCTGAGGCCTCTCCCACGCCAATGAACCTGTCGGGCTATCTCACAACCCTCTCACAATGATGAGGCACCACCTGTATAGGCGCATCATCTGTGATCTCATGTGCAGTGTGTGGTGTATCTACTTGTGCTAGTGTATCAGGATTAGTAGTTTGTCATCTAAGTTCTTCTAGTACTATCTTACTCTTGGGCTGGTGGCTTAAGACATAGTCCTCTTCAAAAAATCTAGCATTGGTACTAACCACCACCTTTTGATCTTTAGGACTATAAAACCGACCACGTTTTGTTCCTCTAGGATACCTACAAACAACATTAATTCAGTTCTCGCATCTAACTTAGCAGCATCTGCTTTGAGCAGATGTGCTGGGCAACCCCAAACTCTGAGATGTCTTAGACTGGGCTTACGCCCGTTCCACAACTCTACTGAGGTTGAAGGCACGGTTTTAGATGGTACAAGATTAAGAATATACACCGTTGTTTCTAAGGCATATCCCCATAACGAACTTGGCAAATCACTATAGCTCATCATCGACCTAACCATTTCCATGACAGGTTGATTCCTTCTTTCTGCTACACTATTCTGTTGTGGCATGCCAGGTGCAGACAACTGAGACTGAATTCCGACCTCACTGAGGTATTCTCAAAATTCATGGGACAGGTACTTCCCACCATGATCTATGTTGGAATTGAATACATAAGCTATGCTTGTATTGTACTTTTTCCTTGTAATATATCAATTTATGTTTTGGTTATATTTAGTTGTGCATTAATTGTCTATTTATATTATGTAAGTAGATGATGAGGTGTCTGGTGCGACACATTATATCTCATCATTGGTTGAAAGACATAATATATAAATGAGGTTCGTAACCGAGACAGTTTTGGACAAACTGTCGGTTTAGGTTATTATGTGATTAAGATAATTGGTTTGTCTAAACTAATTGAATCATATAGATATGCTCGGGGCATATTGAACTTGACCTTTAGGAATGATTTGTCTTGTACTGATTTAATAGACAAATCGATCCTTGTATTCTATCTCTAAATCCCTAGACTCGAGTGGGCATGAGGATTAGACATAGTGTACTTTGATCTGCCAATGGGTGAGGTCAAATGTGGCCAATAGTCTCGGTGGGTTGGGTGCGCGTGTTTACTTACTTGGTGTGCTGCTGCTTGTCGAAAGAAAACCATGTACCGGTGAATCCGGGGTGGTGGTGCTCCCGAGATGAGCTCGAAATGTTTATTATGTCCGGTATAGTAAAAAGGTCGAGTGGTACTAGTCTCAGAATTAAAGAAGTTAATTAATTAATTTATCAGTAAATTAATTTTAATTAACGAGCACTATGTCTTTTAATTAATTTATCAGTAAATTAATTTTAATTAACGAGCACTATATCTTTGATGTGGGGAGATTAATGAATATAATTTAATTAAGTTGTTCCGGAAGCAATTCTGGTGTAGGATGGTAGTGCCAAAATTAATCCGTTAGTGGTACGATTAATTTTGTAATGGGTTAATTGAAGAGGTAGATTCAATTAATTAATTGATTAATTATTCTTAAGGGTTAATTCAGTAATTAACAAAGTGGAATTAATTAATTAATTCCTAAAGGTTAATTAAGTAATTAACAAAGTGGAATTATTTAATTAATTAATTAAGTCTTAAGTTTCAATTGGAATTAGGAAATCCTAGAGATTAGGAAATCTAGTAGGATTTGGTTTATCCTATCAGATGGAATGCCTAATTGGATTTGGAAACTAATTCTTTACCTAAACCCATTAGGAAGACCAATCCTAAACCAACTTGGAGTCTCTCTTGTAACTCTATAAATAGACAAGGGATTAGCTATTCAAGATACACAATTCAATAGATTCATAATTCAAGAATCTAGAGAGAAAATCCTAGAGAGAGAAAACGTTTCTCTCTCCAAGTCAGATTTTCAAGAAAGTGTTCGGCTGGTTTTTGGGTTTCTAGTGGCTGAAATTTTGGCCTTGGTTTATACCAGCTGCGCGTAGCTTTCTCTCTCTGTGGGTGGTGCGTTTATAGTACGTGCCAGGTGCTGCGGCGCTAGAGTTTTCTAGCAGGTGGATTGTGGTTATTGGTTGATCAATTGGCTTCTAGTTCGTTGCCCACACAACGTGAAGTCATAGTCTTGAGGCATACAAGAGAATCACCAGGTGCACGCTTCAAAGGTATTTTTCTAAGGTTTCGCTTTAATTAGAAATTTTTGTTGTGTGGTAAATCGAGCAAGTGCAAACCCAGATCCTATGTGGCAAACTCTTTCAATTGGTATCAGAGCCTGGTTTAGGGGGTTTTGGTACTTGTTCGATTTATTACATGGTTTTATTTGCAGGTGGTTAAGAATCTCGACTATGATGGTTACGTTTGTATGGGTTTTAATTAAACTCCGGGACATGTCCAGATTTAATTGTATTATGAATGTTTGTAATAGTATAACCACGTGCTGGAAGCCGTGTAGGATTAGATTAAATTCGTAGTAGGATTTTTTCTATGTAATTTCGATTATTTAATTTTCCTAGAAAGCCTTGTAGTAGGAAAATTGATTTTTGCAATCGAAGGCATTATGGTGGGCAACTTGAATTCGTGGGTTTTGGGTTATCGTTAATTTGTAGAAACCCAGGAAAACCCAGAACGAGTTGCAAGAAAACCAAATAGCGTGGGAAAAATGAAGGAGGAGGTGGTGGCAGGAGGCGGCACCGGCGACGACCACCGGCAGCAGCCGCCGGCAACAAGTGAAGGCAGCAAGGGCCGCTGCCGTGAGGCGCAGCATCTTGCTACGCCAAGGCATGACAGCAGGAGGCAGCAGTAGGCTACTGGGCTGCGCTGGGCGGCTACGCTGGGCTGTTGCTGCTGGGCTGCTGCGGTTTTGGCCTGTTTTTCTTTCAATTATTGTTTTTTAAATTCCAAGACTCTCTCCATCGAGTGACGTGACGGGACACGAGATCAAGGCAAATGATGGAAGCAATTAAAACCATAATAGTCAAGAAATTTATTTTTCGTATTTATTTCCTGCATTTATTGTTTTAATTTTTATGCTTTATTTTATGTTGTATTTTGGATGCATGAATTTAAAGCATGACTGGTTTTATGGTTGCATATAACTCAGGTTAGTTAATTGCATGTTAAAACCGGGAAAAACCCTCAATTTGGAAATCTAAGTGGGAGCGGGTTGGTTTAATATCCCATGGCCACCATTACGGGTTCATATGCGTTGGCATTAGAGCCTTCCTCCATTCGGATGAGTCCAGCCCCGAGATCGGTAGACTATAAACTTCTGAGTAAGATGACTAGAGCGAGTTTAACTAGGAGAAATGCGACACCCTCTCCATCTGAGGCGCACTATCCTGAGGTAACAAACTCAGAAGTCACGTAATGGCACACACTTAGTGTACGATCTGCAGTATTCCTCCCACGAGGTTACGCTACTTACTTGTACGGCTAAAAGCACCGACTATTAGCTACATTGATCAAAAGATCGTTGGTCAGATAGTGTATTTAATGAACTTGGTTCTTCTCAAACGAATATGAGTTAGCGTAAATGTCCACACTGCGTGGCTTGCGAGAATCCCAGTGAATGAGATGTTGGTGGATTATAATTATTGTTTTGAGGGAAGTGAATAATTATTAGAATTTCATGTTTTTTGAAATTCTAAGTATATATAACTGAAACATTGTTTGTTTACTTTCCAGTTTAAATCGATATGGCATTCAACCCCTTAGCTGCTATTTTGAAAAACAAACAATTAACTGGAACTAATAATGTCGATGGAAGTCGTAACTTGGACATTGTCCTTAGGGCTGAGAGCGCTCCTATGAAAGATCATGTCATTGACATGATTAGTAACATCAACAAGGTTGAGGTAGTGAGAGGCAAAATCGTTGGTAAAACAAAAGCCGATATTGTCCTCCGGAGCTTGCCTCGAAGCTATGAGCGGATTCGGTTAAACTACAACATAAGTAAGATGTTGTGGAGTTCATCCAAGCTCTTGGCATAGTTGGTGATGGCTAAAAGTCTTCTCCAGGAGAAGAAGTGAGTTTTAGTCGCAGTCGAAACTTCAGAATCTTCTTCTGATCCTGAGGCTTGAAAGAAGAAGAGGAAGTTCGAGGGAATAGCTCAAGTGGCGCAAATTGTGCCTAAGCCATGTATTGCAAAGAAGAAGTCGAAAGACAAGTGCTTCAAGTGCAATAAGACGGGACATTGGAAAACGGATTATCCAAAGCTTATAAGTACGATAAATTCTACCTTAATTACTGAGACATGTTTAGCGGCGATTCCCATAGATACTTGGTGTGTGGATTCAGGTGCCACTGGCCATGTTTGTAATTCTTTGCAAGGGTTCCAAGTAAACCGGAAGCTTAGAGAAGGCGAATTGGATATCTACTTGGGCGACACTACATGAGTTTCAGTAGAAGCAGTGGGAGTAGTGAAGTTGAATTTTGAAAATTCTAGCTTAGAGTTAGTTAATTGTCTTGATGTACTGAGTTTTAGAAAGAACTTGATTTCGGTTTCTAAACTCTTGAAGAATGGGTATAAGTTTATTTTTTCTGATGACTGTGTTGTTATTAGAAGAAATGGAAAACTTATTTGTTATGGTTCATTGGCGGACAATTTGTTTGGGGTTAACTCTAACTCCCCTGTTGCGCAAAACATAGAAATAGATAGTTCAGGATCCAACATTAATAAGAGGAAGAAACCTTCTGAAATGAATCAAACCTATATTTGGCATCTCAGGCTAGGTCATATAAACCTTAGTAGGATTCTGTGGTTGGTCAATGATGGACCATTGGGTTCATTAGATATTGACAGTTATGCAACCTGCGAATCTTGCTTGGAAGTAAGATGACTAAGAGACCTTTTAAGGCAAAAGGTCATAGAGCTAAAGAAGTATTAGAGTTGATTCATTCTAACTTGTGTGGACCTATGATGGTCCAGGCACGAGGGGGATATGAGTATTTCATGACGTTCACGGATGACTACTCTAGGTACGGGTACATTTACCTAATGCGCCATAAGTCTGAATGTTTTGGCAAGTTCAAAGAGTTTCGGGCAGATGTAGAGAAGCATCATGGTAAGAGTATCAAGACACTGCGTTCAGATTGTGATGGGGAGTACCTGTCCCATGAATTTCGAGATTACCTCACTGAGGTAGGAATTCAGTATCAGTTGTCTGCACCTGGCACGCCACAGCAGAATGGTGTAGCAGAAAGGAGGAATCGAACTCTTATGAAAATGGTTAGGTCCATGATGAGCTATAGTGATTTTCCAAGTTCATTTTTGGGATATGCCTTAGAAACGGCAATGTATATATCTTGTACCATCTAAAACCATGCCTTCAACCCCAGTAGAGTTTTGGAATGGGCGCAAGCTAAGTCTAAGACATCTCAGAATTTGGGGTTGCCCAGCACATATGCTTAAGGCAGATACGGCTCAGTTAGATGCGAGAACAGAATTAATTATGTTTGTAGGATATCCTAGGGAAACGAAAGGTGGTCTATTCTATATTCCTAAAGATCAGAAGGTGGTGGTAAATACCAACACTAGATTTTTAGAAGAGGACTATGTCTTAGACCACAAGCCCAAGAGTAAGATAGTACTAGAAGAGCTTAGACAACAAACTACTAATCCTGATGCACCAGCACAAGTAGATACACCACACACTGTACATGAGATCACAAATGATGCGCCTACATAGGTGGTGCCTCGTGGTAGTGGGAGGGTTGTGAGACTGCCCGACAGGTTCGTTGGCGTGGGAGAGGCCTCAAACCTAGTCCCAGGTGCGCCTGAACCTGACTCGGTTAACTACAATGAGACACTTTAAGATAAAGATGCAGAATCTTGGCGTAAGGCAATGATATCCGAGATGGGATCAATGAACCACAACAAAGTCTGGGAGCTTGTGGACCTACCAGATGGGTTTAAGCCCATTGGATGCAAGTGGGTCTATAAACGTAAGAGAGGACCTGACGGAAATATAGAAACCTTTAAAGCTAGGCTGGTGACGAAGGGGTATACTCAGAAAGAGGGAATCGATTATGAGAAAACCTTCTCCCCAGTAGCCATGCTTAAGTCGATCCGGATTCTCTTGGCCATAGCTGCTTATATGGATTATGAGATTTGGCAGATGGATGTCAAGACAGCTTTCCTAAACGGAAGTCTTGAGGAAACCATCTTTATGCAGCAACCAGAGGGATTCATTGAAAAAGGCCAAGAACGTAAGGTTTGCAGGCTTAAGAGGTCTATTTATGGACTTAAGCAGGCATCCAGATCTTGGAATATCCGGTTTGATGAGGTAATCCAGTCCTTTGGATTTACTCAGTGTCTGGATGAGCAATGTGTGTATCGCAGACGTGATGGAAACTCAGTGGTGTTTCTTGTGCTTTACGTAGATGACATTCTATTGATTGGCAACAACAAGAAAGTGTTATCAGACGTAAAGGCATGGATGTCCAAGTAATTTGATACAAAGGACTTAGGAGAAACGGGACATATCCTTGGAATCAAGATTATTCGAGATCGTAGGAAACGTTCGTTAACGCTCTTCCAAGCTTCGTACATAGACACAATTCTGGCCCGTTTTAACAAGCAGAACTCCAAGAAAGGTTTTCTACCTTTCAGGCAAGGAGTGTTTCTATCTAAGGAACAGTCTCCTAAGACTGTTGAGGAGATATAGGCCATATGTTTCGGCAGTAGGAAGTCTCATGTATGCCATGTTGTGTACAAGGCCTGATATCTGTTATGCCATTGGCATGGTGAGCAGATATCAGAGTAACCCCGGGAAAGCTCATTGGGAGGCAGTAAAATACATTCTCAAGTATTTGCGCAGAATGAGGGACCAAGTTTTGGTCTATCAGGCGCCTGAGCTGGTACCCCGAGGTTACACAGATTCAGATTTCCAAGGCGACAGGGACAAGAGTAAGTCTACCTTAGGGTATGTGTTTACTCTAAGAGGTGGAGCCATAGTTTGGCGGAGTGTCAAGTAGAAATGTATGGCGGACTCCACCATGAAGGCTGAATACGTTGCCGTATCAGAGGCAACGAAAGAAGCAGTATGGCTCAAGAACTTCCTAGTGGACTTAGATGTGATTCCTGGTTTGCAGAAGTCTATCATAGTTTATTGTGATAAAAACGGTGCAGTAGCAAACTCAAAAAAACCACGAGCCCACAAGGCGAGTAAACATATACAGCGCAAGTACCACCTGATACGAGACATCGTAAAGAGGGTAGACATGGTCGTGGCTAAGATAGCTGTTAGTTTTGAATACAGAAAAGCTATGGCTTGTATCAAAAACTAATATCCACAGATGATATATCATTTTGTTTCAGTATAAATCTGTTCCTTTATATCATAGAACTAGATAACGGGGTATCGACAAACACAGTAGATACCGTTATTGGTTAAAGTATTGATATATAAAAGTATACTCGTAACCGAGATAGTCTGAACATACTATCGGTATAGGTTATTGTGTGGTTTGGAAATTGGTTTATCTAGACTAGTTTAAATCACACAGATATGCCCGGGGCATATTGAGCACGACCAGTTTGGACAGAATTGACTTGTACTGATCGGCGTAGTCAATTCGGTCCTAGTATTCCGTCTCTCAATCCCAAGATTGGGACGGGCGTGAGGGTTGGATATCGTGTGCTTTGATTTGCCAAAGAGTGAGGTCAATTGAGGCCAATACCTCGGTAAGTTGGGTATGCGGTGTTTAGCTTCTTGCGTGCCGTTGCTAGTTGGAGGAATCCACGTACCGGTTCGCCGGGTTGATGGTGCTCCCGAGATGAGCTCGTAAGGTTATTATACTAAACCTGGCCAGTGAACTTTATGTTCGGTATAATAAAAGGTCGAGTGGTACTAATCTCGGAAACCAAGAAGTCGGTGAATTAATTTGTCAGTAAATTGATAAATTGACGAGCACTAGATCTTTAATGTGGGGAGATAGAAGAAATAATAATGGCGCAATGTAAAGTCGTTTTCGAGCGGTAGTTCCATAATTGGTCCGTTAGTGGTACGACCGATTATGCGTTTGACTAATCGACAAGGTAAATTAATTAATCTGAAGGGTTTAATTAATATTTAATCGACAAAGTGAATTTAGAAATTAATTCGATTTTGAATTAATTAATTCTAAGGGTTCGATTAAATTAAATTAACAAAGTGGATTAAATAAATTAATTTAAATGGGTCGATTGGAGTTGATTAGTCGGGAAGACTTAGCGGTCAACGAAAGTCAAATTTTAAGGCCTAACTCGAGAGCCCATTAGGTCTCCTTAGAAGCTCCTATAAATACAACATAATGGGCAGTAAAAACCCTAAGAAACTTGGCAGCCAAGTTAGGCTAGAAAGAGAAAGTTTGGTCTAGAGAGAGAACGTGTCTTCCTCGTCAAGTTTTCTCTCGAAGTCGACCAAGATAGCTTTCTTCTTCAATTAGATACTCAGCCCACCGGTTTTCTAATAGCTGTAGCAAATTATTTTACCTAGGACAGCCGATCGCCCGCCCAGTTCTTGGTGTTCTCTCGCGCAAGAAAATTCTGCGCAGTAGAAAACCCGCGCAGGTTTTCATCGTGGTGGTGTTGCTGCTGTTCTTCAACCTGGGGTGCTGATCCGGTGGTTGATTCACTTTGATCTCTTCCTCGGTCGGTGATCAGTGAAACCCACCGTGCAGATCGTGGCCAGGGAAAAATGACAGCAAGCTGGTCGGATTTTATAAAGGGCAGTAGACGGTTGGCAGTCCAAAAAGGCAGCAGCTTTAGGGCAGTTTTTGAGTTATCTTGCGAAGCAAGTTTCTGGGTTTTCATCGATTTGCCGTGGGTAACTCCGTAGAAGATAGCCCACACTATCTCAGAGTTTGGATTGGAGAATTCTTCGGACTTCTTGTGGAATTCGTGCTAAAAGATTTGGTTTTCTTTAAGCGAGGGACTTCACTACAAAAGGTATAAACTTTAAGTTTCGCTTTAATTAAAGATTTAATTTTTTGTGTCCCGATTAATAAATTAAATAAGTATAAGCCTAGATCCATTCATGGGTAAACTAATTTGAGCCTGAGCTTGGTCGAAATCTTCCGATTCTGGAATGCATAGCACGAAAGTGAGGTTTTCGATTTAGCCCGGGCTTGTTCAATTTTCCTTCAAATTGGTATCAGAGCGTTGGTTTCGGTCTTATACTTGTTTGATTTAATACACGGCTTTATTTTGGCATTATTATTTTTGTCAAAATGTATAAACAGGTGGTTATTGGTTTCCCGGCTATTATGGTAGAAATTTAATTTTCATTCATAAACCCCGGGACATGTCCGGGCTCGTTTTATTTTTTAATGGAAATTTCTGTAATAGTAATAACCACGAGCTAGAAGCTGTGTAGGATTAGAAAAATCTTGTAGTAGGATTTGATCTAATCATGTCGTCTTTAAATTCCTAGAAAAACGCCTTTGTATATAGGAATTCATGTACTATGACGAAGACGTTATTTTGGGTAACTTATATTCGCGGGTTTTGGTTTATTGAAATTTTGGGTGATTCCTAATTACGGAATAAACCGAGAAAACCCGAGCGAATCGAGAGGAATCCAAATAACGAGTGGGAGCGACACGACAGGAAGTGTCACCGAGGCATCAAGGAATCAACGATAGAGAAGGCCATAATAGTCGGGAAATTTTATTTTATTTAATTTCCCGTATTTATGTTTTTTCGTTGATTGTGTGATTTTCATTTTATTTTTCATGAACGAAATCCAAACCAAATGTTTTTCAAAAAGATAATGTGCAATTAACTAAGGTAGATTATTCGCATATTAAAACTCCAACGGTTTTATGGGTGAGAATATCCATAGTTAAGATATTGCATGTTAAAACGTAAAAATCCTCAAACTTAATTACATTCGCGGGTTCTGGTTTAATCGTAATTTTGGGTGATTCCTAATTACGTGGGGTTTTGGTTTATCGTAATTTTGGGTGATTCCTAATTACGTAGAAAATCGAGAAAACCCGGATTTTTGGTTTATCGTAATTTTTGGGTGATTCCTAATTACGTAGAAAACCGAAATAGAAAACCGAGAAAACCAGGGCGAATTGAAATTAATTAAAAATCTAAGTGGGAGCGGGTTGGTTAATAGCCCCATGGCCTCCATTACGGGTTCATTGGCGATGTGGTTAAACTTGCGTGCTGGCTTAGACCTTCCTCCCTATCGGATGAGTTTTCAATCACAGATATCGCCGGAATGAATTTCTAAAAGGGTGACTATAGTGCGTTTAATTGGGAAAAGTTGCGACACCCTCGCCATCCGAGGCGCATTAGTACCCTAAGTAACAAACTTAGAAGTCACGTAATGACATACACTTAGTGTACTGTTTATAGTATCCCTCACATCGAGGTTACGCTATTTACGTGTACGGCTAAAATTATCGACTATTAATTTCATTGATCATAAGATCGTTGGTCAGATAATGAAATTAATGAACTTCGGTTCTTCTCGAACGAATGTGGGTTGGCGTAGACGTTCACCCATCGTGACCTGCGTTAATCCCGGTGGGAGAGATGTCGGTAGAAGATTATATTTCTTTTCTGAGGATTTTTCAATATTTTTGAAAAAG
This sequence comes from Knoxia roxburghii, assembly GCA_030378225.1. NCBI lineage: Eukaryota > Viridiplantae > Streptophyta > Magnoliopsida > Gentianales > Rubiaceae > Knoxia > Knoxia roxburghii. Next base: position 31,459,451 of record CM059415.1, on the reverse strand, counting down.
TATACTGAGTCATGTTTTTTATTATTTTTCAGTTGATATGTCGTTCAACCCGCTAGCTGTCATTCTGAACCAAAACAAACTCACCGGTCCTAATTACATTGATTGAAAACGAAACCTGGACATTGTCCTAACCGCCGAGGGTTATAAGTACTTGCTCACTGAGGAGTGCCCCCCTAAGCCCAGTGAGGATGCCACACCTGAGCAGCGAGAGCCATATACGAGGTGGCAGAAGGCTGATGAGATGACCAGGTGCTACATCTTGGCTTCTATATCGAGTGTACTGCAGCACTAGCATCAGCAGATGACCTCAGCCTACGATATGTTGCTCAACCTCAGGGAGATGTTTGGACATCAGGGTAGGGCGGCCAAGCAGTCAGCTATGAGGAAACTCAGGAATGCTAAGATGGCCGAGGGCACTTCAGTGAGAGATCACGTACTGGGCATGATTGGTTGCATCAATGAGATTGAGGTATTGGGAGGTGAGATTGATGGGGAAACCCAGGTCGATATCATCCTTCAGAGCTTGCCTCCCAGTTTTGAGCAGTTTCAATTGAACTATAATATGGGGAATCTCTCATATTCACTTTCTGAGCTCATGACTGCATTGGTGTCTGCTGAGAGCCTCTTCGTAGAGAAGAAGCAAGCCTTGGCTACTGTTGGTCCCTCAGGTTCCTCTGCTGGGCCCAAAGCCAGGAAGCAAAAGAGGAAGAGAGGCCAGAAAGCAGGAGCCAGTCATGGACCCAAGGCAGGCATTGCCAAGAAGCAGAAGCCGAGAGGAAAGTGCTTCAGATGTAGCAAAGCAGGACATTGGAAGAAGGACTGCCCGAAGCCTCGAGGTATGTGTAAATTTTCCCTAGTCACTGAGACGTGTTTAGCGGCGATTCCCACGGATACTTGGTGTGTGGATTCAGGAGCCACTGATCACGTTTGTAATTCTTTGCAGGGGTTCCAAGTGACCCGGCTGCTTAGAGAGGGAGAGTTGCTGGTCTACCTTGGGGATACTACCAGAGTTTCTGTGGCTGCTGTGGGAGTTATTAGTCTTTATTTTTCAGACTCTATTTTATATTTAAAGGATTGTCTTTATGTACCTAGTTTTTGAAAGAACTTGCTTTCGGTTTCGAAACTTGTTTTGGATGGTTATAAGTGTGTATTTTCTGACGGTTCGGTTTTTATTAGAAAATGCCAGAAACTTATATGTTCCGGTACATTGGTTGACAATCTGTTTTTAATCAAGACTTACTCCCCAGTTATGCAAAACACAGAAACTAGTAACTCATTACCGAATCATAATAAGAGAAAGGAATCTTCCCCTTTGAATCAGACTTATCTTTGGCACCTGAGACTAGGTCATATCAACTTTAGTAGGATTCAAAGGTTGGTCAAGAGTGGGTCTTTGGACTTACTAGATATTGACAGTTATTCAACCTATGAGTCCTGCTTGGAGGGTAAAATGGCGAAGGGGTATAGGGCCAAGGAGGTTTTAGAGCTGATTCATTCTGACGTGTGTGGGCCTATGTCAGTTCAGGCTAGAGGTTGTTGTGAGTATTTTGTGACTTTCACGGATGATTACTCTAGATATAGATACATATACCTGATGCGCCACAAGTCTGAATGCTTTGGCAAGTTCAGAGAATTCAAGGCATAGGTGGAGAACCATCTGGGTAAGAGTATTAAGTCACTGCGGTCTGATCGCGGTGGCAAATACGTCTCTAGTGAATTTAGGACCTATTTGTCAGAGGAGGGTATTCAGACCCAGTTGTCTGCACCTGGCACACCCCAGCAGAATGGTGTAGCAGAGAGGAGGAACAGGACGCTTATGGAGATGGTTAAATCGATGATGAGTTACAGTGAGTTGCCTACCTCGTTTTGGGGTTATGCCTTAGATACAGCATGTTTTATCCTCAACCTTGTGCCATCTAAGTCTGTGCCTACGACCCCAGTAGAGTTGTGGAGTGGGCGAATTCCTAGTCTGAGACATCTCAGGATTTGGGGTTGTCCAGCACGTGTGCTCGAGACAGATGCAGGCAAGTTAGAGGCGAGATCCAAGGTTATGCTGTTTATAGGCTACCCCAAAGGAACGAGAGGTGGTTTATTTTATAGTTCTCAGGATCAGAAGGTGGTGGTCAGCACCAATGCCAGATTTCTTGAGGAGGACTATATTCTAGATCACAAGTCAAGCAGCAAGGTAGTATTGGAAGAGCTTAGAAGTCAGTCCACTATTCCAGATGCACACGTATAGGAAGACACACCACAAGAAACTGCACACACTATCACAGATGATGCTCTTACACAGGCTGCGCCTCGTCGTAGTGGGAGGGTTGTGAGACAACCCGAGAGGTACATGGGTTTGGGTGAGTCTTCAGACTTTATCCCTTGTGCTCATGAACCAGACCCAGTTAACTACAATGAGGCTCTCCAGGATAAAGATGCAGATTCTTGGCAGAGAGCGATGATTGCTGAGATGGGTTCTATGGACTCAAATCAAGTCTGGGAGCTGGTAGACCTTCCTGATGGGTTTAGGCCTATTGGGTGCAAATGGGTCTACAAGCGAAAGAGAGGATCTGACGGGAGGGTTGAGACCTTCAAGGCTAGGCTTGTGGCGAAGGGGTATACTCAGAAAGAAGGGAACGATTATGAGGAGACCTTTTCCCCAGTAGCTATGCTTAAGTCGATCCGGATTCTCTTGGCCATAGCTGCTCATATGGATTATGAGATTTGGCAGATGGACGTCAAGACAGCTTTCCTTAATGGAAGTCTTGAGGAGACCATCTTTATGCAGCAACCAGAGGGCTTCATTGTTAAGGGCCAAGAGCACAAGGTATGCAGGCTTAGGAGGTCCATTTATGGACTTAAGTAAGCATCCAGATCTTGGAACATTCGTTTTGATAAGGTTATCCAGTCCTATGGATTCACTCAGTCTCCGAATGAGCAGTGTGTTTATTGCAGGCGTGATGGTGGGATAGTGGTGTTCCTCGTACTTTATGTAGATGACATTCTTCTTATAGGCAACAGTAAGAAGGTGTTGTCAGACGTAAAGGCATGGCTGTCTAGGCAATTCGATATGAAGGATTTGGGAGAGGCTGGACATATCCTTGGGATCAAGATTATTCGAGATCGTAGGAGACGTTCTTTGACTCTCTCACAGGCATCCTACATAGACACGATTCTGGCCCGTTTTAACATGCAGAACTCCAAGAAGGGTTCACTACCTTTCAGGCATGGGGTGCATTTGTCTAAAGAGCAGTGTCCTAAGACTGCTGAGGAGATAGATGCCATGAAGGCGGTACCCTATGCTTCTGCAGTGGGTAGCCTCGTGTATGCTATGTTGTGCACGAGGCCTGATATTTGCTTTGTCGTTGGCATGGTTAGCAGATATCAGAGTAACCCTGGGAAGGCTCACTGGGAGGCAGTAAAATGCATTCTCAAGTACTTGCGCAGGACGAGAGATTATGTCCTAGTTTATAGAGCGCAGGAGCTTGTACCATTGGGTTACACAAATTTGGACTTTCAAGGAGATTTGGACAAGAGCAAGTCTACCTCTGGGTTTGTGTTTACTCTAGGAGGTGGAGCCATAGTATGGAAGAGTGTCAAGTAGAAATGCGTGGCGGACTCTACCATGGAGACTGAGTACGTTGCCGCTTCAGAGGCCGCGAAAGAGGCTGTATGGCTCAGGAGCTTCCTGATGGACTTAGATGTGGTTCCAGAGTTGCCTAGGTCTATCACAGTTTATTGTGATAACAATGGTGCAGTTGCTAACTCAAGGGAACCACGAGCCCATAAGGCGAGTAAACACATAGAGCGCAAGTACCACCTGATACGAGAGATCGTAAAGAGGGGAGACGTGATCGTGCCCAAGATAGCTTCAGAGGACAACCTTGCAGATCCTTTCTCCAAGCCATTGACCCCAAAGGTTTTTGAGAAGCATGTGGAGGGCATGGGAGTCAGATTCTTGAGAGAGCCATGTGAGTGAGCTTAAAGGTGTTCTGGAGATTTCATTATGACAGCAGTGTAATAGCGGGTTGGACAGTTTTTGTACTTCTTAGCATAGCTTTGAGTATTAGTGGAAGATTTTTAGTTTTGAATACAGAAAAGCTATGGCTTGTATCAAAAACTAATATCCACAGATGACATATCATTTTGTTTCAGTATAAATCTGTTCCTTTATATCATAGAACTAGATAACGGGGTGTCGACAAACACAGTAGATACCGTTATTGGTTAAAGTATTGATATATAAAAGTATGCTCGTAACCAAGATAGTCTGAACATACTATCGGTATAGGTTATTGTGTGGTTTGGAAATTAGTTTATCTAGACTAGTTTAAATCACACAGATATGCCCGGGGCATATTGAGCACGACCAGTTTGGACAGAATTGACTTGTACTGATCGGCGTAGTCAATTCGGTCCTACAATCCCGAGATTGGGACGGGCGTGAGGGTTGGATATCGTGTGCTTTGATTTGCCAAAGAGTGAGGTCAATTGAGGCCAATACCTCGGTAAGTTGGGTATGCGGTGTTTAGCTTCTTGCGTGCCGTTGCTAGTCGGAGGAATCCACGTACCGGTTCGCTGGGTTGATGGTGCTCCCGAGATGAGCTCATAAGGTTATTATACTAAACCTGGCCAGTGAACTTTATGTTCGGTATAATGAAAGGTCGAGTGGTACTAATCTCGGAAACCAAGAAGTCGGTGAATTAATTTGTCAGTAAATTGATAAATCAACGAGCACTAGATCTTTAATGTGGGGAGATAGAAGAAATAATAATGGCGTGATGTAAAGTCGTTTTCGAGCGGTAGTTCCATAATTGGTCCGTTAGTGGTACGACCGATTATGCGTTTGACTAATCGACAAGGTAAATTAATTAATCTGAAGGGTTTAATTAATATTTAATCGACAAAGTGAATTTAGAAATTAATTTGATTTTGAATTAATTAATTCTAAGGGTTCGATTAAATTAAATTAATAAAGTGGAGTAAATAAATTAATTTAAATGGGTCGATTGGAGTTGATTAGTCAGGAAGACTTAGCGGTCAACGAAAGTCAAATTTTAAGGCCTAACTCGAGAGCCCATTAGGTCTCCTTAGAAGCTCCTATAAATACAACATAATGGGCAGCAAAAACCCTAAGAAACTTGGCAGCCAAGTTAGGCTAGAAAGAGAAAGTTTGGTCTATAGAGAGAACGTGTCTTCCTCGTCAAGTTTTCTCTCGAAGTCGACCAAGATAGCTTTCTTCTTCAATTAGATACTCAGCCCACCGGTTTTCTAATAGCTGCAGCAAATTATTTTACCTAGGACAGCCGATCGCCGGCCCCGTTCTTGGTGTTCTCTCGCGCAAGAAAATTCTGCGCAGTAGGAAACCCGCGCAGGTTTTTAGCGTGGTGGTGTTGCTGCTGTTCTTCAACCTGGGGTGCTGATCCGGTGGTTGATTCACTTTGATCTCTTCCTCGGTCGGTGATCAGTGAAACCCACCGTGCAGATCGTGGCCAGGGAAAAAGGACAGCAAGCTGGTCGGATTTTATAAAAGGCAGTTGGCGGTTGGCAGTCCAAAAAGGCAGCAGCTTTAGGGCAGTTTTTGAGTTATCTTGCGAAGCAAGTTTCTGGGTTTTCATCGATTTTCCGTGGGTAACTCCGTAGAAGATAGCCCACACTATCTCGGAGTTTGTATTGGAGAATTCTTCGGACTTCTTGTGGAATTCGTGCTAAAAGATTTGGTTTTCTTTAAGCGAGGGACTTCGCTACAAAAGGTATAATCTTTAAGTTCCGCTTTAATTAAAGATTTAATTTTTTGTGTCCCGATTAATAAATTAAATAAGTATAAGCCTAGATCCGTTCATGGGTAAACTAATTTGAGCCTGAGCTTGGTCGAAAGCTTCCGATTCTGGAATGCATAGCACGAAAGTGAGGTTTTCGATTTAGCCCGGGCTTGTTCAGTTTTCCTTCAATAGCATCAGAGGATAACCTTGCAGATCCATTCACGAAAACATTGACTTCTAAAGTCTTTGAGGCTCACGTGAAGGGCATGGGGATCAGATACTTAGCAGAGCCATGATAGTTTTTCTAGATAGATAACAGTAGATTGTATAGGAGTTGTATGCAGATGTATACTTAAAGCACAACTTAAGTATTAGTGGGAGATTGTTGGAATTGAATACATAAGCTATGCTTGTGTTGTACTTTTTCCCTGTAATATATCGATTAATATTTTGGTTATATTTAGTTGTGCATTAATTTCCCATTTATATTATGTAAGTAGATGATGAGGTGTCTGGTGCAACACAGTAGATCTCATCATTGGTTGAAAGACATAATATATAAATGAGGTTCGTAACCGAGACAGTTTTGGGCAAACTGTCAATTTAGGTTATTATGTGATTCGGATAATTTGTTTGTTTAAACTAATTGAATTATATAGATATGCCCGGGGTATATTGAACTTGACTTTTGGAATGATTTGTCTTGTACTGATTTAATAGACAAATCAATCCTTGTATTCTATCTCTAAATCTCTAGACTCGAGCGGGCATGAGGATTAGACATAGTGTACTTTGATCTGCCAATGGGTGAGGTCAAATGTGGCCAATAGTCTCGGTGGGTTGGGTGTGCGTGTTTAGTTACTTAGTGTGCTGCTGCTTGTCGAAAGGAAACCATGTACCGGTGAATCCGGGGTGATGGTGCTCCCGTGATGAGCTCGAAAAGGTTGAGTGGTACTAGTCTCGGAATTAAAGAAGTTAATTAATTAATTTATCAATAAATTAATTTTAATTAACGAGCACTATATCTTTGATGTGGGGAGATTAATGAATATAATTTAATTAAGTTGTTCCGGAAGCAATTCTGGTGTAGGATGTTAGTGCCAAAATTAATCCGTTAGTGGTACGATTAATTTTGTAATGGGTTAATTGAATAGGTAGATTTAATTAATTAATTGATTAATTATTCCTAAGGGTTAATTTAGTAATTAACAAAGTGGAATTATTTAATTAATTTCTAAGGGTTAATTAAGTAATTAACAAAGTGGAATTATTTAATTAATTAATTAAGTCTTAAGTTTCAATTGGAATTAGGAAATCTAGTAGGATTTGGTTTATCCTATCAGATGGGTTGCCTAATTGGATTTGGAAACTAATCCATTACCTAAACCCATTAGGAAGACCAATCCTAAACCAACTTGGAGTATCTCTTGTAACTCTATAAATAGACAATGGATTAGCTATTCAAGATACACAATTCAATAGATTCATAATTCAAGAATCTAGAGAGAGAAAATCCTAGAGAGAGAAAACGTTTCTCTCTCCAAGTCAGTTTTTCAAGAAAGTGTGCGGCTGGTTTTTGGGTTTCTAGTGGCTGAAATTTTGGCCTTATTTTATACCAGCTGCGTGTAGCTTTCTCTCTCTATGGGCGGTACGTTTATGGTACATGCCAGGTGCTGCGGCGCTAGAGTTTTCTAGCAGGTGGATTGTGGTGATTGGTTGATCAATTGGCTTCTAGTTCGTTGCCCACACGACGTGAAGTCATAGTCTTGAGGCATACAAGAGAATCACAAGGTGCACGCTTCAAAGGTATTTTTCTAAGGTTCCGCTTTAATTAGAAATTTTTGTTGCGTGGTAAATCGAGCAAGTACAAACCCAGATCCTATGTGGCAAAGTCTTTCAATCTGATCGCAGTATCTTGATACTCTTACCATGATGCTTCTCCACATCTACCAGAAACTCTTTGAACTTGCCAAAAATATTCAAACTTGTGACCCATTAGGTAAATGTACCCGTACCTTGAGTAGTTATCCGTGAACGTCAAGAAATACTCGAACCCACCTCGCGCTTGAACCGTTATTTGTCCACACAAGTCAGAATGAATCAACTCTAGTACTCCCTTGGCTCTATAGCCTTTTGCTTTAAAAGGTCTCTTGGTCATGTTACCCTCCAAGCAAGATTCGCAGGTTGAATAACTGTCAATCTCTAATAAACCTAAAGCTCCATCATTGACCAACCTCTGAATCCTACTAAGGTTTATATGACCTAGCCTGAGATACCAAAGATAGGTTTGATTTATTTTAGAAGGTTCCTTCCTCTTATTAATGTTAGATAAAGAGCTATCTGTTTCTATGTTTTGCACAACAGGGGAGTTATAATTAACCACAAATAAATTGTCAGCCAATGAACCAGAACAAAAAGTTTTCCATTTCTTCTAATAACAACACAATCATCAGAAAACATAAACTTATAACCGTTCTTTAAGAGTTTTGAAACCGAAATAAGTTTCTTTCTAAAACTCGGTACATAAAGACAATTAACTAACTCTAAACTAGAATTCTCGAAATTCAGAGTAACTACTCCCACTGCTTCTACTGACACTCTCGTAGTGTCGCCCAAGTAGATATCCAATTCGTCTTCTCTAAGCTTCCGGGTTACTTGGAACCCTTGCAAAGAATTACAAACATGGTCAGTGGCACCTGAATCCACACACCAGTATCTGTAGGAATCGCCGCTAAACATGTCTCAGTAATTAAAGCAGAAACTATCGTACTTATAAGCTTTGGACAATCCGATTTCCAATGTCCCTTCTTATTGCACTTGAAGCACTTGTCTTTCGACTTCTTCTTTGCAATATCTGGCTGAGGTGCAATCTGCGTCTTTTGAGCTATTCCTATAAGCTTTCTCTTCTTCTTTCTAGCCTCAGGCTCAGATTAAGATTCTGAAGCTTTGCCTGCGACTAAAGCTCGCTTGTTCTCTTGAAAAAGACTTTTAGTCGCCACCAACTCTGCCAAGAGCTCAGACAAAGTACAAAACATCTTACTGTTGGTGTATGTGCCCTTTTGAGGGCTATTTATGTAAATAAACTTTGAGGGTTATTTATGTAAATAAGACATTTGTCGTTTGATTGATTATTTATCTGATGAGTTAATTTCATGAAATTATATTCTTGTGCATATTGAATTTCATGAAATCGATCCGCCAAAAGAAACACTCCATGGACTGTTAGATCATGAGTGATTCTTTTGAGTAGTACTCGTACGAGGATCCTTAGACCAGAAATCACTGCATAGTCTTAGGTGAATTAGAGTGTGCTTTGACATATGCCTAACGGGACCGTAACAGGTTGCTAATTACGGGTATGATTGGGTACACTATGAGTCACGCTAAGGTATGTAGGTGAAGTGATGGGACTACAAGTCTCTCTTAAATGAGAGATGATATCTTGGCCGCTTGATAGTGAACTGAGAAGTGCATGGCCGTGCCAAGAAATGATAAGGGTTATCATTTGCTTGATTAAGTTCAGTGTCACTAAGAGATTAAGTAAAACGTTTAGCTATATAAGGATGATTGGTTCCATGCCTTATGCTAAACTGGATATCAGTGTAGAGGACATTACGTAGTATACTCAGAAGGTTGTGTTGAATCACCATTCGACCCTCCGTTATGAATTGTGTAGTCATTATGTCTTGCTAGAGACCACTAATGATTTATGGATTAATTAATGAGATTAATTTATTCATTGTCAATTTGGAATGGGCCTACAGGATCGCACATAAGTGAGTTCGATGATTCAGAATTAATTAAATTGCCTGTTCTAAGTATAAGAGTTATACTTAAATTGATAATATTTAATTAAATGGTTTAATTAAATATTATTGAAGAGTTTTATGGTATTAATTAAAAGTTAATTAATTACCCGGGAAGAATTGAGTTGAACTGATAAATCAAGGGACCTAATTGTGAATTAAGGTTCTTGACCCTTCAGCCTGATCCATGGATCAATGGGTTGATCCATGGTGTTGGTTAAACCCAACTCAGTAAATAATTAATTAATTATTATTTATTAATTAAAACAGATACTTCTCAAATCTGAGAAGTATTTGGAGTCTGTTAAAAACGTTTTAACAGACTCATTTTTAAATATACATTTGAAAACTTTTTAAAGTAACAGACTATCAGACTTAAAGAGATACGCTCTTCCAAAACTATTCTTCCCAGAGAGAAAATCGTTTTCTCTTAAAAATAGGCAAATTTTGGGGCTAGCACCGGTTCTGAGAGAACTCCAGTGCAAGAACGTAGAGGCAATTCGCATGAATTATTCTTTGGTGGTGAACGCAATCTTCCCAAAGGATCCAAGTGACTGCACAACCGATTACGCGTCGAGGGTAAGACCCGAATCCTTTAGTGTTTAGGAATTCCTCCATTTAATTTAGAATTAAATGCCTAAACACATTACAACACTTACTTTTGTTGCAGTTCAACTGAATCTGCTCATAGCTTCAAGGCAAGCTCCGGAGGACAATATCGACTTTGGTTTCACCAACGATTTCTCCTCCCACTACCTCAACCTTGTTGGTGTTACTAATCAAGTCAATGACATGATCTTTGACAGGAGTGCTCGCAGCCATAAGGACAATGTCCAAGTTACGACTCCAATCGACATAATTAGGTCCAGTTAACTTGTTTTTCAATATAGTATCTAAGGGGTTGAATACCATATCGAAAACTGTAAATTAAACAGACAATGTTTTAGTTATCTTAACATAGAATTTTGAACACAAGGAAATTCTAATAATTATTGACTTCCCTCAAAACAATAATCTTAATCCACCAACATCTCATTCAGCAGGATTCTTGCAAGCCACGCAATGTGGACGTTTACGCTAACCCACATTTGTTTGAGAAGAACCATGTTTATTAACTACACTATCTGACCAAACAATCTATTGATCAATGTAGCTAATAGTCGGTGCTTTCAGCTTTACAAATAAACAGCGTAATCTCGAGGGCAGAATACTGTAGATCGTACACTAAGTGTGTGTCATTACGTGACTTCTGAGTTTGTTACCTCAGGATAGTGCACCTCAGATAGAGAGGGTGTCGTATTTCTCCTAGTTAAACTTACTCTAGTCATCTCACTCAGAAATTCATACTCTAGCGATCTCGGGGTTGGACTCATCTGAATGGAGGAAGGCCCTAATTCCAACGTACAAGCCCACCCACATCGCATATGAACCCGCAATGGTGGTCATGGGGATATTAAACCAACCCGCTCCCTCTTAGATTTCCAAATTGAGGGTTTTTCGATTTTAACATGCAATCAACTAACCCCAAGTTATGTGCAACCATAAAACCATCATGCTTTAAAATTATGCATCTTAAATACAGCATAAAAGCACAAAAATTAAAACAATAAATACGGGAAATAAATACAAAAAATAAATTTCCCGACTATTATGGTTTTAATCACTTCCATCTTCTGCCTTTATCTCGTGTCCCCCCATGTCACTCGATGGAGATATTCTTAAACTTCAAAAAACAAAATCTGGAGGAAAAATGGGCCAAAAAAGTGACCCGAACGGGCCGGACGCATGCAACACACCAAAGGGCAGACCACACTCGCAAATGAAACTGCCACGCCTGCTGCCGCACCATGGCGCAGTAGGCCTGCTGCGCCGTGCGGCAACGGTGCTGCTGCCACCGGCAGTTGCCGGCGACGGCTCCTGCAGGTGAGTCGTTGCCGGCGCCGCCCCCTGCCACCTGTTATTCCTTCGCTTCTTCCCATGCTATTTGATCTTCTTGCAATTCGTTCTGGGTTTTCCTGGGTTTCTACAAATTAACGATAACCCAAAACCCACAAATTCAAGTTGCCCACCATAACGCCTTCGATTACAAAAAAATTAATTCTCCTACTACAAGGTTTTCTAGGAAATTTAAATAATCAAAATTATATAGAAAAAATCCTACTAAATTTGATCTAATCCTACACGGCTTCCAGCACGTGGTTATGCTATTACAAACATTCATAATAAAATTAAATCCGGTCATGTCCCGGAATTTAATTAAAACCTATACAAACATAACCATAATAGTCGAGATTTCTTAACCACCTGCAAATAAAACCATGTAATAAATTGAACAAGCACAAAACCCAAAACCAGGCTCTGATACCAATTCAAAGATTATATGCCTGGGCCTAGCCAGAAACTCACTTTCGTGCTATGCATTCCAGAATCGGAATCTCGAGCCAGGCCTAAACGCTAGCACAATCGCTATTCCAACCCTCTTGAAATAACATTGCGCAGGATCTAGGTTTGCACTTATTCGATTTACCACGCAACAAAAATTCTTAATAAAAGTGGAAGAATAAGAATTACCTATTGAAGCGTATACCCAAGTGATTCTCTTGTATGCCTCAAGACTTTGCTTATATGTTGTGTGGGCAACAATCTAACTAGCAATTTGATCAGCTAATCACCACAATCCACCTGCCGAAAAATATTTTGCAGCTCGTCGCCGCCTGAATTTCAACCGCCGCCATCGCCGGATTTCTCCTGCCACAGCCGCCTGCCGGAATTAACCACCGACCGCCGCCTGGTATAATAATCGACTGCCGGAGATTATGCTAGAGGGAGAAAAATGTTTTCTCTCTCTAGACTTTCTCTCTCTATGATTTCTTGTCGTGAAAACTTATGAATTGTATGTCTTGAATAGCTAATCCCTTGTCTATATATAGAGTTAAAAGTGAGACCCCAAGTTGGTTTAGGATTGGCCTTCCTACTGGGTTTCTGTTTTCTTCAATCCTGTTCCTGGACTGATACACATCCAACTAATTCAGGGATTCACTTATCCCAATCCAGTTCCTGATATGATTCACAACCAACTGATACAGAGATTCACTTATTCCAAGCCAGTTCCTGGTATAATTCACAACCAACTGATATAGGGATACACTTATTCCAAACCAGTTCCTGGTATGATTCACAACCAACTGACACAAGGATTAATCAACTACTTAATTAATTAAATCTACCTTTGTCAATAACCCAATACATAATTAATCATACCACTAACGGATTAATGGCACTACCATCCTACACCAGAATTGCTTTTGGAACTACTTAATTAATTTATTCACAATCTCCCTACATCAAAGATATAGTGCTCGTTAAAATATTAATTTACTGATAAATTAATTAATTAACATCTTTAATTCCGAGACTAGTACCACTCGACCTTTTTACTATACCCACCGGCCGGTTTTAGTATAATAAACATTATGAGCTCATCTCGGGAGCACCATCACCCCAGACGCACCGGTACATGGTTTTCTTTCCACAATCAGCAGCACACCAAGCAACTAAACACGCGCACCCAACCTACCGAAACTATTGGCCACAATTAACCTCACCCATTGGCAGATCAAAGTACACTATGTCTAATCCTCATGCCCGCTCAAGTATAGGGATTAAGAGATAGAATACCAAGAACGATTTGTCTATTAAATCAGTACAAGACAAATCATTCCTAACGGGTCAAGTTCAATACGCCCCCGGCATATCTATATGATTCAATTAGTTTAAACAAACCAATTATCCGAATCACATAATAAGCTAAACTGACAGTTTGTCCAAGACTGTCTCGGTTACAAAACTCATTTATATATTATGTCTTTTAACCAATGATGAGATATACTGTGTCACACAAGACACCTCATCATCTAACTACATAATATAAATGGATATATCATGCACTAAAAAATATAACCAAAACATAAATCGATATATTAACTCATAAAATGTACAATACAAGCATAGCTTATGTATTCAACTCCAACATAGAAAAGCTCAAAGCAAGATACAATGACTGACTCTACAATAGAATTTGAGTACTTTGCTGCATGAGATGTTACAATGGGTGTGTTTGGTTAAGGGAGGTTTGTGTCTAACATCGGAGTGATACCGAGTATTCAATATTCGATAGACCTCTTCTGTGACAACAATGGGGCCATCGCACGAGCTAAGGTGTCCCGGTCACACCAAAAGACCAAACACATACTCAGAAAGTTTAACCTCATTTGAGAGAACGTCGATCGAGGAGATGTCAAAGTGTGCAAAATAGGTCAGACGACAATGTAGCAGATCCTCTCACAAAAACTCTACCACTGTCAAAGTTTGAGGGACATGTAATATAGTTTGGTCTTAAAATGTTTAGGACATAGCCCTTCAATGGGAAAGTGGGAGATTGTTAGATTATGTGCCCTTTTAAGGGCTATATAGGCATTTGTCATTTGATTGATGATTTATCAGATGAGTTAATTTCATGAACATAATATTCTTGTGCATATTTGAATTCATGAAATCGATCTGCCCAGTTTGAGATATCTCAGAATTTGGGGTTGTCCAACACATGTGTTCAAGACATATGCGGGTAAGTTAGATTCAAGAACAAAAGTAATGCGGTTTGTAGGATATCTTAGAGGAACGAAAGGTGGCCTATTCTATAGTCCTAAAGATCAGAAGGTGGTAGTTAGCACTAATGCAAGATTTTTAAAAGATGACTATATTATAGATTACAAGCCCAATAATAAGATCGTACTAGAAGAACTTAGGGGACAATCCACGACTCCAGTTGCAACAGTACAAGTAGATACACCACAAGATACTGCACATAATGTCACAGAGGATACGCCTGTAATGGTGCCTCGTCATAGTGAGAGGGTTGTGAGATAACCCGAGAGGTACGTGGGCTTGGGAGAATTTTCTGATTTAATTTTTGGAGCGCATGAACCAGACTCGATTAACTACAATGAGCTAATTTTACCCATGACATTTCCCATGAGCATTGTGATGGGTACTTTATGGGCATCTACTCAACCTTCCCAAATATTTATCCTTGGCATTTATAATATTAGCCATTGATTTTGTTGTGGGTAAATTACCCATTAATGATAATTTTTTGGGTAAAAAATTTACCCACGGCGCTTTTAGTAAGGTACCCACAAATATGGGTAAATTATGGGTAATTTTCTATTACCTATGAAATTGGGTCATTTTTCCCATAAAATTGTCCCTGGCTAATATGTTATTTTCTTGTAGTGCAATAATGAGATCTATTATGTCACACCAAACACCTCATTATCTACTCATATGACATAAGTGGACTTTATATATATAAACACTTAAATATGAAAACAATTAATTGAAACTTTAAATCGATATATATAACCGGAAATAGTTTTCATACAAGCAAAGATTTAGTCTTCAAAACCAACAATTTCCCACTAATATTTAAGCTGCGCTTAGTATAAAACTGTTTCATACAGATAACCTACTGCTATATTAAATTCTAGAGAACAGTCAAGGCTCATCTAAATATTTAACACCCATGCCCTCCATATGAGCCTCAAAAACTTTTGTAGTCAATGTTTTTGTGAAAGGAACTATATGGTTATCTGATGATGTTATCTTTGCCACGACCACGTTTTCCTTCTTAACGATATCTCGTATCAGGTGGGACTTACGCTCTATGTGCTTACTTGCTTTTTGAGCTCGTGGTTTTTTTTAGTTGGCTACTGCACCACTATTATCACAATACACTGTGATAGATCTTGGTAACTCAGGAATCACGTCTAAGTCCACTAAGAAGTTCTTGAGCCACACCACTTCTTATGCTGCCTCTGATGCTACAACGTACTCAGCTTCCATCCTAGAGACCGCCATGCATTTCTACTTGACACTCTACCAAACTATGGCTGCACCTCCCAAAGTAAACACAAACCCAGCGGTAGATTTATTCTTGTCTTTATCGTCATGGAAATTAGAATCTATGTAAACTCTCGAAACTAGCTCTTGTGCATGATAGACCAAAACTTGGTCTCTCATTCTGTGCAAATACTTGAGGATGCACTTCACAGCCACCCAACCTTTTCCAGGGTCACTCTGATATCTGCTAACCATGCCAACGGCATATATGAGACTTCCTACTACAGAAGCATAAGGTGAAAGATTATCTGCCCGGGCCTAGTAAGAAACTCACTTTCGTGCTATGTATTCTAGAATCGGAATCTCTGGCCAGGCCTAGACGCTAGCACAACTGCTATTCCAACCCTTTTGAAATAACATTGCGCAGGATCTGGGTTTGCACTTAATCGATTTACCACGCAACAAAATTTCTAATTAAAAGCGAAACTTTAGAAAATACCTTTCAAGCGTGCAGTCAGGTGATTCTCTTATATGCCTCAAGACTTTGATTTCATGTTATGTGGGCAACGATCTAGAAACCAATTTGATCAGCAAATCACCACAATCCACCTGCCAGAAAATTCCAGCACCGCTGCACCTGGCACGTACCGTAAACGCACCGCCCAAAGAGAGAAAACTACACGCGCAGCTGGTTTAAATACGCCAAAAAATTCGGCCAAAGGAGAAGAAAAACCAGCCGCACAAAGCTCCAAAATTCAACCTGGAGAGAGAAGAAAATATTTCTCTCTCTAGAATTTTATCTCTCTAGTTTTCTTATCTTGAAAACATATGAATTGTGTGTCTTGAATAGCTAATCCCTTGTCTATATATAGAGTTACAAGAGAGACCCCAAGTTGGTTTAGGATTGGTCTTCCTACTGGGTTTCTATTTCCTTCCATCCTATTCCTAGACTGACACACATCCAACTAATACAGGGATTCACTTATCCCAATCTAGTTCATGATATAATTCATAACCAACTGATACAGGGATACACTTATCCCAAACCAGTTTCTGGTACGATTCACAACCAAGTGACACAAGGATTAACCAATTACTTAATTAATTAAATCTACCTTTGTCAATAACCCAATACATAATAATCGTATCACTAACGGATTAATTATGGCAGTACCATCCTACACCAGAAATGCTTCTGGAACAACTTAATTAATTTATATTCATAATCTCCCCACATCAAAGGTATAGTGCTCGTTAATTTATTAATTTACTGATAAATTAATTTATTAAATTATTTAATTCTGAGACTAATACCACTCGACCTTTTTACTATACCGGACATAAGTCCACCAGCTGGGTTTAGTATAATAAACATAACGAGCTCATCTCGGGAGCACTATCACCCCGGACGCACCGGTATATGGTTTTCTTTCCACAAGCAGCAGCACACAAAGCAACTAAACACGCTCACCCAACCTACCGAGATTATTGGCCACAATAAACCTCACCTATTGGCAGATCAAAGTACACTATGTCTAATCCTCATGCCCACTCGAGTCTAGGGATTAAGAGATAGAATACCAAGAACGATTTGTCTATTAAATCAGTACAAGACAAATCATTCCTAATGGTCAAGTTTAATAAGACTGGGCATATCTATATGCTTCAATTACTTTAGACAAACCAATTATCCGAATCACATAATAACCTAAACCGACAGTTTGTCCAAAGGTGTCTCGGTTACGAAACTCATGAAAGATTATCTGCTCAGGCCTAGCCAGAGACTCACTTTTGTGCTATGTATTCCAGAATCGAAATCTCTGGCTAGGCCTAGATGCTAGCACAATGCTATTCCAACCCTTTTGAAATAACATTGCACAGGATCTGGGTTTGCACTTATTCGATTTACCACGCAACAAAATTTCTAATTAAAAGCGGAACTTTAGAAAATACCTTTGAAGCGTGCACTCAGGTGATTCTCTCGTCTGCCTCAAGACTTTGATCTCATGTTGTGTTGGCAACGATCTAGAAACCAATTTGATCAGCTAATCACCACAATCCACCTGCCAAAAAATTCCAGCACCGCTGCACCTGGCACGTACTGTAAACGCACCGCCCAGAAAGAGACAAAAATTATACGTGCTGCTGGTTTAACAGGCCAAGAAAATTTAGCCAACACATAGAAAAAAACCAGCCGCAATTTCTCTTGTAAAATCCGACTTTGAGACATAAAAAATAATTTCTCTATAGGATTTTATCTCTCTTGTTTTCTTGTCTTGAAAACTTATGAATTGTGTATTCAATTGTATGTCTTCAATAGCTAATCCCTTGTCTATATATAGAGTTACAAGAGAGACCCCAAGTTGGTTTAGGATTGGCCTTCCTACTGGGATTATGTTTCCTTCAATCCTGTTCCTGGACTGATACACATCCAACTGATACAGGGATCAACTTATCCCAAACCAGTTCCTGGTATGATTCACAACCAACTGACACAGGGATTCACTTATCCAAACCAGTTCTTGATATGATTCACAACCAAATGACACAAGGATTAATTAATTACTTAATTAATTAAATCTACCTTTGTCAACAACCCAATACATAATTAATCGTACCACTAACGGATTAATTATGGCACTACCATCCTACACCATAATTGCTTCCGGAACAACTTAATTAATTTATATTCATAATCTCCCTACATCAAAAATATAGTGCTCATTAATATATTAATTTATTAATAAATTAATTAATTACCCTCTTTAATTCCAAGACTAGTACAACTCGACCTTTTTACTATACCGGACATAAGTCCACCGGCCGAGTTTAGTATAATAAACTTTACAAGCTCATCTCGGGCGCACCATCACCCCAGACGCACCAGTACATGGTTTTCTTTCGACAAGCAGCAGCACACCAACAAACTAGACACGCGCACCCAACCTACCGGGACTATTGGCCACAATTGACCTTACCCATTGGCAAATCAAAGTACACTATGTCTAATCCTCATGCCCGCTCTAGTCTAGGGATTAAGAGATAGAATACCAAGAATGATTTGTCTATTAAATCAGTACAAGAAAAACATTCCTAATGGTCAAGTGCAATACGCCCCGGGCATATCTATATGATTCGATTAGTTTAGACAAACTAATTATCTGAATCACATAATAACCTAAACCGATAGTTTGTCAAAAGCTATCTCGGTTACGAACCTCATTTATATACTATGTCTTTTAACCAATGATGGGATATACTGTGTCACACAAGACACCTCATCATCTACTAATTAATTAACTTCTTTAATTCCGAGACTAGTACCACTCGACCTTTTTACTATATCTGACATAAGTCCACCGCTGGGTTTATTATAATAAACATTTCGAGCTCATCTCAGGAGCACCATCACCCCGAACGCACCGGTACATGGTTTCTTTTCGACAGGCAGCAGCACACCAAGTAACTAAACATGCGCACCCAACCCACCGAGACTATTGGCCACATTTGACCTCACCCATTGGCAGATCAAAGTACACTATGTCTAATCCTCATGCCCACTCGAGTCTAGGGATTTAGAGATAGAATACAAGGATTGATTTGTCTATTAAATCAGTACAAGACAAATCATTCCTAAGAGTCAAGTTTAATATGTCCCGGGCATATTTATATGATTCAATTAGTCTAGACAAACTAATTATCTGAATCACACAATAACCTAGACCGACAGTTTGTCCAAAACTGTCTCGGTTACGAACCTCATTTATATATTATGTCTTTCAACCAATGATGAGATCTACTATGTCACACCAGACACCTCATCATCTACTTACATAATATAAATGGACATAAATATGCATAACAAAATATAATTGAAACACAAATCGATATATTAAACTGGGAAACTGTACAATACAAGCATAGCTTATGTATTCTACTCCAACAGTGAAGACAAGTACCATTTTGGGAAAACTTGTTTCTATGAGGTATAAAAGCACTGGGAACATTAGGGAGCATATTTTGAATATGTCTCATCTTGCTTTACGACTAAAGGCACTCAATTTAGAGTTGTCAGAGGATGTATTGGTGCATTTAGTCTTGATTTCTCTTCCTGCACGTTTTGGGCAGTTCAAGGTCACTTATAGCTGCCAGAATGAGAAATATACACTAAATGAGCTCATTTCGCATTGTGTGCAAGAAGAGGAACGTCAAAAGCAAGATCAAACTGAAAGTGCCAATTTGGCTACTACCTCTAAGGCTACTAATAAAAGAAAGAAAAGGGATAAGACCTTTAAGCAAAAGGACAAAGCAGTTGTGGCTGCACCACCATCTAAGAAACAGGCAAAGGATAAGAAATCTAGCTGTTTCTTTTATGGTGACGCTTCACATCAGAAGAAACAATGCCCTACGTATCACGCTTGGCGTGTGAAGAAGGGTAAGTGCATTGTTTTTGTTTGCTCTAAAGTCAATTTGGTTTCAGCACCCTGACATACTTGGTGGGTAGATTCTGGTGCTACTACTCACATAAGTTTGTCTATGCAGGGTTGCCTGAACTGCCGAAAGCCAACTGTTATTGAAAGATGAATCTATATGGGAAATGGCGAAGTGTCAGAAGTAGAAGCAATAGGCACTTTTAGGTTATTACTAAAGACTGGCTATTTTTTTGACCTGTATGAGACTTATGTCATTCCTTCTTTTAGAAGGAATTTCGTTTCTGTTTCCATGTTGGACAAATCAAGTTATTTCTGTTCTTTTGGAAATAGCCAGTTCAGTCTTGTACTAAACTCAACTAAAGTTGGTGCCGGGTCTTTATCAAGTGGTGATAACTTGTCTTTATTATATACTATTGCTTCATATCATGAAACCTTACATGTTGATTCCTATGGCACTAAACGAAAATTAACAAATGAGAATTATATGTCACTTTGGCATAAACATTTAGGGCACATCTCTAAACAAAGGATTGAAAGGCTATTGACAAATGGAATTCTTGATTCACTTGACTCTTCAGATTCTTCTGTCTGTGTTGAGTGTATTAAGGGCAAACAAACCAACAAAAGGAGATTTGGTGCTGACAGGTCTAAGGACATCTTAGAACTAATACACATGGACATATGTTGTCCATTCCCTATGGCTTCTTGGAATGGTTAAACATATTTTGTTACGTTCATAGATGACTATGTTAGTTTTGAATACAGAAAAGCTATGGCTTGTATCAAAAACTAATATCCACAGTTGATATATCATTTTGTTACAGTATAAATTTGTTCCTTTATATCATAGAACTAGATAACGGGGTGTGGACAGACACAGTAGATACCGTTATTGGTTAAAGTATTGATATATAAAAGTATGCTCGTAACTGAGATAGTCTGAACATACTATCGGTATAGGTTATTGTGTGGTTTGGAAATTAGTTTATCTAAACTAGTTTAAATCACACGAATATTCCCGGGCATATTGAGCACGACCGGTTTGGATAGAATTGACTTATACTGATCGGGGTAGTCAATTTGGTCCTAGTATTCCGTCTCTCAATCCCGAGATTGGGATGGGCGTGAGGGTTGGATATTGTATGCTTTGATTTGCCAAAGAGTGCGGTCGATTGAGGCCTATACCTCTGTAGGTTGGGTATGCGGTGTTTAGCTTCTTACGTGCCGTTGCTAGTCGGAGGAATCCACGTACCGGTTCACCGGTTTGATGGTGCTCCCGAGATGAGCTCGTAAAGTATATTATACTAAACCCGGCCGGTGAACTTTATGTTCGGTATAATAAAATGACGAGTGGTACTAATCTCAAAAACCAAAAAGTCGGTGAATTAATTTGTCAGTAAATTGATAAACCGACAGCACTAGATCTTTAATATGGGGAGATAGAATAAAATATAATGCCGTGATATAAAGTCGTTTTCAAGCTGTAGTTCCATAGTTGGTCCGTTAGTGGTACGACCGATTATGCATTTGACTAATCGACAAGGTGAATTAATTAATCCTAAAGGTTTAATTAATATTTAATCGACAAAGTGAATTAAGAAATTAATTCTATGTGAATTAATTAATTCTAAGGGTTCGATTAAATTAAATTAACAAAGTGGGTTAAATAAATTAATTTAAATGGGTCGATTGGAGTTGATTAGTTGGGAAAACTTAGCGGTCAACGAAAGTCAAATTAAAAGGCCTAACTCGAGAGCCCATTAGGTCTCCAATTGAGCTCCTATAATTAGAAGACTTGATGCCCAAGAAAAAAAAAAAAAAAAGAAATCTTGCAAGACAAGTCTTGCCCCTTTTAGAGTAAGAAAGTTCTAGAGAAAGAACTTCTTCTCTTTGAAGATCTCTTTCAAAAACGAACTAGATTTCTTGCTTCTCGAATTGAATTCATCCCAAAGATCGAACCTTCAAGTTTGGATTTCGAAGACTCTACCAGATTTTTGCTGGGTTTTCCTCGTTTCGCTGCTGCCCAGGATTTTTCTTCTTATCGCTGCTACTGCTGCGTTTTTATTATCATGCCCGGTGCCAGTTTTCTTCAGCTCCAAGCTTCGTTCGTTTGATTCGAGAAGACCTGCGTTGATCTCTTTCATTTGATGGGTGATCTGCAGGTTCTTCTTGTCTAGATCACGGCGAGGTTTTGGGCTGGGTGCTGGCGAAAACCGGGTGGTGCAGCAGCGATTTATCAAGCAAGAGGTGGAGCAGTTTTGAGGGTTTTCTTTGATTAGATTTTGGGTTTCTTGAATTCGATTTGAAAAGATTTCTTCGTGGGTTTTCGTGGGCTAAGCAAGTAGACTTCGATAGATTATTGTCCACGCAATATTCGAAGTTTCTACGGAGATATCAATTGGATTTCTATTGGAATCGCAACAAAGATTGGATTTTTCATTAAGCAAGGGACTTCGCTACAAAAGGTAGAATCTTTAAATTCCGCTTTAATTAAAGATTTAATTTTTTGTGTCCCGATTAATAAATTAAATAAGTATAAGCCTAGATCCGTTCATGGGTAAACTAATTTGAGCCTGAGCTTGGTCGAAAGCTTCCGATTCTGGAATGCATTGCACGAAAGTGAGGTTTTCAATTTAGCCCGGGCTTGTTCAGTTTTCCTTCAGACTATTCACGTTATGGGTACCTATATCTCATTCATGAAAAGTCTCAGGCATTGGACGTGTTCAAAAGCTTTAAGACTGAAGTTGAAAATCAACTTAGCAAAAGTATTAAAACCATACGATTTAACCGTGGTGGTGAATACTATGGTAGATATGATGGTTCAGGTGAACAATGCCCAGGGCCATTTGCTAAATTCCTTGATGAGTGTGGCATCGTCCCACAGTACACTATGCCTGGTAGTCCTTCTATAAATGGTGTAGCTGAAAGACGAAACAAAACCCTTAAAGATATGATACGTAGTATGATAAGTAATACCATCTTGCCACATTCACTTTGGGGAGAAGCACTTAAGACAGCCGCATACCTTCTTAACAGAGTTCCAACTAAAGCAACAATTAAGAACCTTATGAGTTATGGACATGCAAGAAGCCTAGTCTTAAACATTTGCATATTTGGGGTTGTCCAGCTGAGGCTAGACCTTATGTGCCTAATGAAAATAAGCTGGATTCCAGAATAATTAGTTGTTATTTTGTTGGATATGCTGAAAGGTCCAGGGGATATAAGTTTTATGATCCAAAACTAAGTCCTTTTTTGAGACTGAAAATGCCTAGTTCTTTGAGGATATTGAGTTTGGGGGGGGAAGATAAGGATTTTTCCCTTGAAGAGGAAGTTATTTCTCTTCCTACAGTTATCATTCCTGAGATTGTTCCATAAACATCGCAAAATAGACAGGACAATGATATTGATTTCCCTCGTCAAGTTGAAAATGATATTCCAGAAAATCTAACTCAACAACCTCAAGAACATGTGTCATTAAGGAGATTGACTAGAGAAAGGAGAAGTGCAATTCCAGATGATTATGTTACTTTTCCCCCTGAGCATGAGGAAACCATTGGCACAGTTGATGGTGATCCAATCAACTTTAGTCAAGCTATAGAAAGTACTAATGCTCAAAAGTGGATAAATGCCATGAATGAGGAAATGAAGTCAATGAGTGACAATGATGTTTGGAATCTTGTCGAATTACCAGAAGGTGTGAAACCCATTGGTTTCAAATGGATTTTTAGAACCAAAAGGGATTCAAAAGGTAATATCGTGAGATATAAGGCTCGTTTTGTTGCTAAAGGGTTTACCCAAAAGGAAGGTATCGATTACACTGAGACTTTTTCTCCAGTATTGTCAAAAGACTCCTTTAGGGTATTAATGGCGCTTGTGGCACATTTCAATCTTGCACTACATCAGATAGATGTTAAGACGGTATTTCTTAATGGTGATATTAATGAAACGATCTATATGGTGCAACCTGAAAATTATGTATATGGAAATCCAGAACAAATGGTTTGCAAATTAAGGAAATCCATCTATGAGCTCAAACAAGCATCTAGTCAGTGGTATCGTAAGTTTCATCAAGTTATTCTTTCTTTTGGTTTTGAGGTCAATCTAGTAAAGGATTGTGTGTATCACAAGTTCAGTGGGAGTAAATATATTTTTCTGCTTTTGTATGTTGATGACATACTTCTGGCCTGCAATGATATAGGCTTGTTGCGTGAAACCAGGAAATTTCTATCAAAGAATTTTGAAATGAAAGATCTTGGGGATGCCTATTTTGTGTTGGGTATTCAGATACTCCGGGATCGTTCTCGGGGTATACTTCAGTTCTCACAAAAGGGCTATATTGAGAAAGTTCTTAAGAGATTTGGTATGCAGGATTGTAGACCTTGTGATACTCCAATTTCTAAAGGGGACAAGTTTAGTCTTGATCAGTGTCCCAAAAATGATTTTGAAAGGAAAGAAAAGCAAAAGATTCCTTATGCTTCGGCTGTGGGGAGTCTTATGTATGCTATGATTTGTACACGCCCAGATATTGCATATATTGTTGGAGTTCTTGGTAGATTCTTAAGTAATCCAGGTTTGGGTCATTGGAAAGCAGTTAAAAGAGTTTTGAGGTATCTTCAAGGCACTATAGATCATATGCTCACATATAGGAGTTCTGGTCAAATAGGGATCTTTGGTTATTCAGACTCCGATTACAATGGATGCCCAGACAATTTCAAATCAACTTCAGGCTATGTTTATTTACTAGCAATCACTTATAGCCGCCTCTACCATGGCAGCAGAATATATAGCCTGTTTTGAGGCATACAATCAAACACTATGGCTGCGGAATTTTGTCACAGGACTGCGAATTGTGGATGGTGTTGAAAGACCACTGAAGTTATTTTGTGACAGTAAAGTAGCTATAAATTTTTCTAACAACAATAGGAGTTCGACCAAGTCGAAGCATATAGACATCAAATTCCTAGTTGTTAGAGAAAGGATTCAGAATGGTCAGATTGCCAAAGAACATATTGGGACAAACTCCAATATTGTAGACCATTTCACTAAGGGTTTACCACCCAAAGTCTTTCTTAAACATGTTGTTCGGATGGGTGTTATGTTATTTAGTGATGTAATGGATTTGTGGGTGTTTGTAAATTTGCTTTCTTTTGAGTTCTATGATTTTGGTTACAGTGCTATAGTATTCAAGTTTCAAGTATAAATTTTTCAGTTTCAAGTTTTATATTCTGATATTAGGCTTGGTTGATTTCTGCCAAGAATAAAGATGACTAGTTGGAAATTCATGTTATAGATCACATTACATGAATTTTCTATGCTATGCTTCCACATTTGATCCATGTCATTTGATTGTGTTGGTGTTGTGACCATTGATGGGTTTAGTTACAGCTATGGTGATGAAGGCCCTTTTGATCCTGCATTGACATGATTGATGGACGGGATTGTTTAAGATAATAGCAAGATTTGAGTACTCATGAAATTTTGACGTAATATATGACTATAAGGTATAATGTATAGTCCAAGTGGGAGATTGTAAAATCTTTTATGTATTGTGGACTTATTACATTATGATTAGTGGTATATTGTATTGTTATTTATCTTGTTGGTCCTATGAAAGTGATCTAATTAAGTGATTTTGGTTATGACCTTTATTGGTGTGGTCTAAAAAGGTAAAAACTCAAATTAACGGGGTGCCTATTCTGTGATGGGTAGAATAGGAGGACCTGCTGTGCAAATATTATAAATTATATTTACAATGTATATATATTGAGATAGTCCCCAATGTAAAACTCTCAATGGGTTCTTTTCTTCCTATTAACAAAAATAGGGATGGTTTGTACATTGGAAGCCTACTTCTTGAAGTATACAATTTCCAGCTCAAATTCCTGGCTTCAGATTATCGCTTCTGTATCATGGAACCAGGTTTCTTGCTTATTCAGTATTGTTAAGTTTTCTCGCATATGGATTGAGGCCTAAGGGTTTTAACATCAGGTTCTAGTTTACCGTATTCCAGGGAAGATTAGATAACCAACAAACGGATAAATATAAAGCAAAACCCAAAATCAGAATGCAATCAAATGAAACGTGTGTAACAAATTTTATGTTGTAGTAACAAAGATAAGATAATCAAAAGAAATAATAAATAGTAATTTAATGAGAATTTCTTCTAGGCGTGACAACACTTTCCCAATAAGGATATTTCTACCCTACAAACAAGCAAGGGTTACAAGAAATCCCTTAAGGAGATACAAAGAAGAACAGAGTTTTTGTGCTTGCAACAAAGAACTCTACAATAGAAACTAGTTTATAAAAATGAATAGTTGATGTTAATCACCAAGAGTGAATTCAATCTCTTGGAAGAAAGACTATTTTCTGATTATGTTCTTCTTCAAATAAACACAAGATGTTGGTATTTATAGAGGACAAGAACTCACTTCACTAAGAGACACCAATTCAACCAATTCAAACACAAAGAGACACCAACATTCATACTCAAGAGGTACTAATATTAAGAGACATATATGCTCAAGAGGTACCAATATTAAGAGACATATACTTTAATATACTCTAAATTATCTACATTCATCCCCTATTTAGAGTATATAATTATTATATCAATTGCAAACACATCAACTAAACAATCATCTTATACATATTGAAAGTGTACGAAGACTTGAACTTTCAATTAGTACAAGTGAACTTTACAAGACTTCGTATCCATTTGGTGTCGTTAAAGACTTGAACCAACATTCGATACATAATGAAAACTTGAAGGAGTTATACATATAAGAAAAATTACTAGCTTCCAAAATCCTGACACCTTAAAGGCCATGTGTCCATATCTAATCATGAATGCATCAAAGCTTTGCCCCTTTGCTTCTTGAAGCGGCCACACTTCGCACTCATTTAGGTAGATCTCTTTAGAAAAATACATGCTCCTGTGAAAAAGCAAACTTTTAGAGATCTATTTATTAAGCTTAACAACCTTTCTAACATCACAGTTTTAAGAACTCTACCTTTGGATAATTAATAATTTCAGTTCTACAATCATCATATAAGAGATTTGATCTTATTGAACTTAAGACCCAATGTTTCTTTGAGCATAAAGTTAAGATTCTCTTAGATGTGATTAATTTGTGGGCTCCAACCCCATTCCGGTTGCCATCCATCTCACAACTTCTCTAGACAATGCTTTCGTAAAACAATCCGCTAGATTGAAGTCAGTTCTTACATAGTCAACTGTAAGCACACTATTTTCGATGAGTTTATGCACACTACTATGCCTCACTCCAATGTGCCTATTTTTCGCATTATATATTTGAATATAAGCTCTTGAAAGAGTGGACTCACTATCAGTATGTATTGTGATAGGTGATATCGGCTTTGGTATCAAAGGTATCTCAAATGTGAGATCCCTTAACCACTCGGCTTCCTTACAAGCAGATGCTAAGGCAATAAACTCAGCCGTCATAGAAGAATCTGCAATGCAAGTTTGCTTCTTAGAAGCCTATGAAACTACACCTCCCCCATAAAGGAATACCCAACCACTCGTAGATGAATGATCTTCCTTATTAGAGATCCAACTTGCATCGGCATATCCTTCTAAAACTGGAGGAAAGCCACAATATGTCAAACCATAATCCATGGTTGTTTTTAAGTACCTTAGTACACGATTCAGTGCTTGCCAATGTTCCACACTAGGATTGCTAGTGAATCGACTCAATTTGCCTACTGCAAAGGCGATATCCGGCCTAGTACAAGTCATCGTATACATTAAACAACCTATTACCCTAGAATATTCAAGTTGAGACACCGGATTGCCTTTATTAGGCATTAACTTCTCACTTGGGTCCATAGGTGTTTTCATAAGAGTAGAACAATCATTCACTTTAAACCTTTTAAGGATTTTCTCAATGTAATGAGATTGAGTCAATATCAATTTATGATTGTCCCTCTTAATCCTTATTCCAAGGATGACATCCGCTTCTTCCATATCTTTCATGGAAAATTTAGAAGCAAGAAATGACGTAGTTCATTCTACTTGTTCTAAGTTAGTTCCAAAGATTAACATGTCATCAACATATAAGCAAATAATAATACCATTACCGTGATTATCAAATTTGCTATAAACACATTTGTCCATGGTATTCAATATGAATCCATTTGACAAAACAACATCATCAAACTTACGATGCCATTGCTTAGGTGCTTGTTTGAGCCCATACAAAGATTTCACAAGTTTACAAACTTTATGTTCTTGACCTTTTACAACAAACCCTTCCGGTTGTTTCATGTAAACCTCTTCTTCAAGATCTCCATATAAGAATGCGGTCTTAACATCCATTTGATGGATGACAAGCTTATGAATAGCCGCTAAGGCTATCAAAAGCCTAATGGTAGAGATTCTAGCTACCGGAGCATAGGTATCAAAATAGTCTATACCTTTATTTTGAGTAAATCCTCTAGCCACAAACCGGGCTTTGTATTTCTCAATAGATCCATCCGGTCTTCTTTTCCTTTTGAACAACCATTTACCAGTTATTGGTTTACATTTAGGAGGTAAGTCCGATAAAACCCAAGTATTATTTCCCATGATGGATTGCATCTCATCATTAATAGCCTCTTCCCAAAAGGGGGCATCTCGAGACTTCAATGCCTCATCAAAAGTCAAAGGATCATCTTCTACATTATATATAAAGGAATAACTATTCAAAGTAGCTTCCCTTGATCCTTCAACTAAATAGACATAAAAATCAGAGCCAAATGATTTTGCTTTCCTTGCTCTCTTGCTCTTACGATGTTGAGTAGAGGTAGAAGGTGCATCTACAGCTACTTCTTCATCATTATCGTTGTGAACAATCTCTAGATGGTCAGTTTCTGTATAATTGGTGTTTGGAGTCAAATCCTTAAACCTTGGACTTAATGAAAATCTATTCTCATCAAATATTGCATCTCTTGACTCTATAATCCAATTAATCGACCATGTGTCATTATGTTCTATTACATAGAACCTATAAGCTTTGCTATGTTGAGCATAGCCTATAAAGATGCATTCTACTCCTCTTTCACCCAATTTCTTTCGTTTGGGTTCCGGGACTTTAACAATTGCCCTACACCCCCAAACTTTGAGATAACTCAAGTTTGGTTTCCTTTTGAACCAAAACTCCTATGGGGTTCTTACTTCCTTTTTGAAAGGAACTCGATTCAGAACATGACAAGCCGTTAAAATGGCTTCACCCCAAAAACCATCACTAAGACCTGAATAGGACAACATGGAATTAACCATTTCTTGCAAGGTCCTATTCTTTCTTTCTGCTACACCATTTTGTTGTGGTGTATAAGCCGTGGTTGTCTCATGAATTATGCCTATTGATTGGAAGTAAGATGGATCATGATATTCACCTCCCCTATCGGTCCTTAGTCTCTTTAACTTAGAGTCTAATTGTAATTCAACTTCCGTTTTGTAAATCTTGAATTTATCAATGGCCTCATTTTTAGAATGCAGCAAATATACATAACAATAACGTGAATAATCATCAATAAATGTTATAATATACTTCTTATTCCCTAAAGAGGGAGAACTATGAAAATCACATAGATCACTATGCACCA
Organism: Knoxia roxburghii; assembly: GCA_030378225.1. Classification (NCBI taxonomy): domain Eukaryota; kingdom Viridiplantae; phylum Streptophyta; class Magnoliopsida; order Gentianales; family Rubiaceae; genus Knoxia; species Knoxia roxburghii. The sequence goes on along the minus strand of CM059415.1, from coordinate 31,429,952 downwards.
AATCAAGCAAATTCGTATTTCTTTTCACATTCTTAGGAAAAGATTTCCTTGTTATCTTTGTAAGCATACAAGTTCTACACTTCTCTATACTAGAATTAAATGAAGGAATTAAATCATGCTTAGACATAGAAATTAACTTTTTATAATTAACATGACCTAATCTCAAATGCCATAGAGAAGAAGTATCAATTACATTACAAACCACACTATTTAAGTGTTTAGAAATAGACAACTTAAATATGCCATTACAAAGATAACCAAGACCTATTAATACACCACCTTTAGACAATATGAACTTATCAGCCTCAAACACTAATTTATATCCTAATTGATTCAAGATAGCACCGGAAACAAGATTCCTTCTTAAATCTAGAGCATATACCACTTCCTTCAACAATAAAGTCTTGCCGGAAGTGAATTCTAATTCTACTTGTCCTATGCCTAGGATTTGTGCCGTAGAATTATTTCCCATGTAGAGAACTTCACCATTCTTTACTTCCTTAAAAGATTTGAATAAGTGTTGTTCTTTACACACATGTCTCGATGCTCCCGAATCGATCCACCAAGAATTATCATCCTGTACACAGTTTATTTCAGAAATAACATTCGCGAAATTCAAACTAGAATCACACGAATAAAGTGTACACATACCTTCTTTGGTATGGGTTTGGCTAGAGTTGCCATTCCCTTGCTTTTCATGCTTCTTGGTCATTTTCTTCTTCCAAATGAAACAATCTTTCTTCATGTGACCAGATTTGCCACATTCCCAACATTTTTGTTGCTTTCCATCACCATTTTTTTGACTTTTTGCCATTTTTCACCATGATGTTGGATGAAGATCGTTTCTTAGTGCTCGAAGACTTAGTTGTCTTCTCATCCTCCACCATATTTATGGTAGAAGATTTAGGATTTTCATCCTTTGTAACATCTTGAGCCCGGATACCCTCTTCAATCCGAAGATGAGTAGCCAATTGCTCAACATTCATATCATCTTTCTTATGTTTAAGATCATTTCTTACTTCTTTCCAAGAAGATGGCAATTTATCGATAATAGAAGATACAACAAATGTCTCATCCATGATGATATTGTGTTGTCTAAGACTCCCTAAGATTCTTTGGATTTCATGAAATTGCTCCATTATAGGCCTAGACTCTACCATCTTGTAATTGTTAAAATTACTAACAAGAAACTTCTTGCTAGAAGCATCTTCAGCCATGTATTTCTTTTCCAAATCATCCCATAGAGTCTTAGCAGATTCATAATATTGATAAACATCAAAAAGAGTATCAGACATACCATTGAGTATATGACCTCGACAAATGTAATCATCATTTTCCCACTTGTTCCTTCTTCGAACATCTTCCACGGTCTTATCCTCATTCTCATTTGGTTTTGGAGTACTTAGAACATATGCAACATGGAGAGAAGTAAGAAGAAAGTGCATCTTTTTCTGCCATCTTCTAAAACTAACGCCATCGAACTTGTCTAACTTCTGGAAATTCATTGACATTTCTTTGATAGTAGCCATCTCAACAAGAAAATATCCTTATTGGATTGTAACAAATTTTATGTTGTAGTAACAAAGATGAGATAATCCAAAGAAATAATAAATAGTAATTTAATGAGAATTTCTTCTAGGCGTGACAACACTTTCCCAATAAGGATATTTCTACCCTACAAACAAGCAAGGGTTACAAGAAATCCCTTAAGGAGATACAAAGAAGAACAGAGTTTTTATGCTTGCAACAAAGAACTCTACAATAGAAACTAGTTTATAAAAATGAATAGTTGATGTTAATCACCAAGAGTGAATTCAATCTCTTGGAAGAAAGACTATTTTCTGATTATGTTCTTCTTCAAATAAACACAAGATGTTGGTATTTATAGAGGACAAGAACTCACTTCACTAAGAAACACCAATTCAACCAATTCAAACACAAAGAGACACGAACATTCATACTCAAGAGGTACCAATATTAAGAGACATATATGCTCAAGAGGTACCAATATTAAGAGACATATACTTTAATATACTCTAAATTATCTACAACGTGCTGCAAAAAGGCTGCAAACACGAGAAACCCACGTCCCCAAAATGGATTCATTTCAATAGGGATGCTATACAATATAACAAAAAAGCACAACCCATCATCGCAATTCCATCAAACAACTAAATTGGGAGAACCCATGTTCTAAATTAGGAAGAAAAGCTGTTCAATCGTAAAAATTTTATAGATATTGCAATGCAATATAAGAGGAAAACTGTACTTTACCTTAACCTGAAAAGTAAATGCAGCCTCATAAATAAGTGTTGCGAGTACAAATTAGTTGAAGTTAATTATTTGTTTTTTTTTTTGGTAAAAAGTTTAAATATATTACCAAACTTTAAATATTTTAAGAGTACAACATTTGTCACACATCATATTCACTACGAGACTAGTCTTAACTTCTGACACCAAAGACGCGCTTTTGAAGAGCGGGGTACATGCTGGATTCTAGAATATGAGATTTTGAGTTCATTGATGACCAATTTAGACACTGATGTCGTTGAGCAATTCTGTTGTTTGAAAACTCGGGCATTCCTTGCTTTCCATATATGGTACACCGACGAGGTCCACATAGCTTTCTTAGCTGAGCTCAATAGATCATTTTTCCATCTCCGCATACATCGCATAACATCCTCATGCTTGGATGGCAAAAAGAAACCATTAAAAGAACAAACATCTCTCCAAACCTGGCTAGAGAATTGGCATTCAAAGAATAGGTGTTGGATATTTTCCTGAGCTAAGGTGCATAGGGGGCATAGCAAATCCTGAGTGTGTGCCCATTGGTTGATGCGATCCTTAGTTTGCAGGCGACCATGTAAAATCATCCATGCAATAAAAGAGGACCTATTTGTTGAGAACCGAGACCATAACATGCGTGACCACCATGGGATAATTGAATTACCAATTAATACCTCATAAGCTGCTTTAGAAGAGAAGCAACTAGGACCAGAACTCAAGGACACTAGAATGGTGGGGAATGGATGCATAGCGTCCCGGAGATGCAACAGAGATTTAAAGCTCCAAGAGAATCTGTCTCTAATAGGAACATTCCAAAAGGTATCCCCTCGTATATAATATTCATGGATCCATTTAACCCATAGGGACTGTGAGGAGTGTGCAATATTCCATAAGAGCTTAAGAATAAGTGACTGATTCAGCAATTTGAGGTTCCGAATACCTAAACCTCCCATTAGTGTGGGCAAACAGACTACAGACCATTTGACAGGAGCATGAGAAGTAACATTGTGCGCTCCTTTCCACAAGAAGTTACGAGCTAGTCCTTCTATTCTTTTAATAACCACAGATGGAATAACAAAAATAGAAGACCAATAAACCTCCAGACTACGTATGACAGATTTAATGAGTTCTAGTCTACCTGCATAGCTGAGAAGTTTAGAAGACCACATGGACATTCGCCTGGTGACTCTATCAATAAGTGGTTGCCATTCTGTCAGCTTTGGTTTCTTTGTTGTAAGAGGAACCCCAAGGTACTTTACAGGTAAGATACCTGCCTGGATTTGTAGAATCCGTAGCAGTTCAGTCCTCAGATGTTGAGAGATACCTCCGAAAAATGCTTGACTTTTACCCTGATTGATATTTAAACCCGAGATCCTTGCAAAATCATCCAAACAATTTTTAATGGTAAGGATAGATTCTCTGTCCGCCTTTGCAAATAGGATAAGATCATCAGCATATGAAAGGTGAGTAATATCGAGCCTCTTGCACTTAGGATGAAAGTGAAAATTAGGACCGGCGCAATTATGAGAGAGAAGCCTAGAGAAATACTCCATAACCAGGGTGAAGAGAAGTGGAGAAATAGGATCCCCTTGTCTTAGACCTCTTTTGCCTTTAAAATAGTCATGTAATTCCCCATTAATTTGCAACGAGAAACTGGCTGAAGATACACATTGCATTATCCATTCCACAAATCGATCAGGAAATCCAAAGTGGGAAAGTAAGCTTCTCAAGAAAGGCCACTGCACAGAATCATACGCCTTTTGCAAGTCAACCTTAATTGCACAACGTGGTGATATTCGGCTCCTATTATAACCATAGAGCAATTCTTGAGTGAGGAGCACATTATGTGAGATATTTCGCCCTGGAATGAAAGCACCTTGTTGAGGACCAATCAGACGTTGCATAACCTTTCGGAGACGCTTTGTCAGAATATTGGAAATAGCTTTATAGAGAGTATTGCAGCATGAGATAGGCCTGTAATCTCCTGGGCCAGTAGGACATGGTGACTTAGGGATGAGAGCAATAATTGTGGAGTTTATTTCCTTGAGCAGATAATCATGAGCAAAAAAATGCCTAATGGAACAAATAATATCCCTACTAATGATACTCCAAGCTGATTTGAAAAAGGACGAAGAAAAACCATCTGGGCCTGGAGCCTTATTTTCACCGATACAGAATATCGCCTCTTTTATTTCCAGATCCGAGATTTCAGACATCAGGGCTATGCATTCATCTGGATTTACCATAGGGCCCAATCGGATTATTTCAGGGTTCAAAGGTGCAGAGTCACCAGCCACTCCCAACAAGTTTCTATAATAGGATGAGAAAATACCACGGATTGAGTCCCTTTCTGTCTGAATAACACCATTTTCATCTTGTATAGAGCCAATATTGGATGAACCTTTCTTGGCCTTGACATAAGCATGAAAGAAAGCCGAATTAGTATCACCTAATTGAATCCAATTTACCTTAGCACGCTGGGCATAAAAAAGTTTCTCTGAATGAAGAACCTTGTGATATGATAATAACTGTTGATGTTCAATGGCTAAAAGAGAAACATTAGACGGATCCTGAATTAACCTGGATTGAGTGTGATGCAGCTGAGCTTGAACCTTTTTGACCCTGTCATACATATTCGAAAAATGAGACTTATGGAACTCCTTCAGAGCCATTTTTGTTGCCTGTAACTTCTTCTGTACCACAAACATAGGGGAGCCAACCACATGTGTAGACCAAGCACGTTGAACAACTTCCAAATACTTATCATGATAGGACCAACACCTGAGGAATTTGAAAGGTGGATGAATAGAAGTAGCGTTATGTGTTTTAACAACCACCGGACTATGGTCTGATAGATCAGGAGGCAGGAAAACCGCATTTGAAGAGTCAAATGTGTTAACCCAATCATTATTTACCAAAGCTCTATCAAGCTTGCACATCACTCGAGGGAGATTCTTACTCCGATTATTCCATGTAAATCGCTCACCAGAATGAGGTAAATCAAATAGATCCAACATAGATACAAGATGTTGCAATTCCTTAGTGTCCTTCTTTTTAACCCGGGAACCATTTTGCCGATCATCTCTATTAAGTAAACAGTTATAATCGCCAATAAGGATCCAAGGACCAATAAGAGCAGACCCTAGTTGCAATAGTGAACTCCACAGATGACTTCTCAAACAGGCAGAATTATGTGCATACACAAACGACACAAAAATTGAAACACCCTTATCTCGAATATCGACAAGACAATGGATAAGCTGATCAGATTTAAACAGACACTGAACAGAAACACGGGCAGGATTCCATATGACTAAGATGCGCCCATTACCTCCAAAATCAAAGTTATGATCAAAAGACCACCCAGAAGCAATTATATCTACCACAGAATTAACATTACCAGAATTGAGTTTAGATTCCAGAATACCAAACAGCGCAAACCGATATTCACGCAGAAGTTTCCTAATACTAGATTGTTTATGAGAGGAACAACCCCCTCGTATATTCCAGTGACCTAATATCATTTGGACTTAGTATTAGGTTGTGGAGCCAAGCCTCGTTTGCGCAACTTCATCACAGTATAGCCACCCTGATCATTACTTTTACCAGAAGTACTAGGGCGATTAACATCAGGACTACCCATTAGGAGCGGAAATTCCGTATCAACATCCAAGCATTGAAAACTATTTCCAGAAACCAAAGTACAACCGCTATTAATTGGATGAGAAACATTTACCGGTTGTGCAGGGAGATCGATTTGGATTGCCTGAATGGGTACAGTTTGAATTGGCATCACCTCTGTCGAAATATCAGTCACAGGAGAAGAGTCCTCTGTTGTATTTGCAGATTGCTTCGTGCTGTCCTCTACTTCCACAGTAGGTTCGGCTTCTGTAGCAATTGGCACCTTTGGAACCCAAACTTGACGCGGCTTACTCTGGCACTTTGCATCCGAATGACCAAATACCCTACAATGAGAGCATTTGGCGGGCTTCCATTCATAGTGCACCTCCTGTGAGAAAGTTCTTCCATTTGGACCAGTAATGGTGATCTCGCTAGGTAGAGCCTGACCGGCGTTAATTTCGACACAAACACGAGCAAACTCCAGCTTCTCTTTTGTCACTGTAAGGCCGTCCGAACAAATCGGCTTTCCGAGCACCGACGCCAATTTACTAAGTATCCGTTGAGACCAGAGGTGTGGACGCAGATTGGGGAATTTAACCCACAACGGAAGCGATTGAATTCTCGATTCATCAATATCAACCTCCGGGTCCCATATTTGGAGAATAATCGGATGATCAAAATAGGACCAGGGACCCGAATTCAACACTTCAGCCAAGTTGTCTTTGTGCGAAAATTTGAAAATATATACTCCATTTTTAACTTGGTGAACAGACTTTAAACCCATAGCAGCCCATTTAGACATAGCGAATTTTTGCATTGCTAAAAAGGATGGACGCATACCTGCTACAAATCCAATCAAGGAGTTATCCCACTCTGGAATACATTCCATCCATTCCGATTCTTCAATTTGCACACTTGTACTACCGATTTGCGTTTGGACGAAATCCAGTTGGAACCCTACCTTTGGATCCCTGTTGTTTGCCACGATTTTGGCCCAATTTGTCGGTTGAGCTGGGGATTGAGCCGTCTGGGGTGGAGGATCTGCCATTCTTTCTCCCCTTTTAATGCTATCACATTAATCTTTCACAATTCTCCTCTTCTGGATCCCTTTCCGACCCTACCTACAGTCACCGCGCCACTTAAAAAAAAAAAAAAAAAAAAAAAAAAAAAAAAAAAAAAAAAAAAAAAAAAAAAAAAAAAAAAAAAAAAAAAAAAAAAAAATTTAGTTAATTATTTGTTTCTACCAGTTCCGGAGGAGATTGTAGGGGTTGGCTGAGCGAACAAGAGAAATGCCAATAAGAATTCAACCTAAGGAATGAAAATGGTATAGAAGTTTAACCATTTCATTAGTATTTACATTATGGTCCTTATTTTTTTAGTTTTCTACTTTTAGAACAAATGGTTTCTAATGACTAGTTAATGGGAAATGAATGGGTAGTTAAAATGACTCATAATTTACTTATTATAATGGGTAATATTTGGGTAATAATTAGAGCGAGTTTACTCTCCTATATTCACCAAAGTATTACCCAATGAATATGGGAAATTTTTGAGTAGTAATTGGAGGGAGAGTTTCCTCCTAAATTTTCCCAAGTATTACCCAATGAAAGTTTCCCTTAAACAAAATATATGGGTAATTTTTGGGTAATAATTAGAGAGATAGTTTCCCTCCTAAATTTACCCAATAATTAGCCAAAAATTTTATAGTTTGGGAAATTTTATAGGAAAACTTATGGGTATCTCATGGGAAAAAAATAGATGAGATTTTTTTACCATATTTATGGGAAATTCATGTGTAAGATTTGTGTATTTACACATGAAATCATAGTAATGGGTAATTTTAATGGGTAATTGAACATTTTCTTGTAGTGTTGGTTAAAGATTATGACATATAAAATAGGCTCGTGACTGATTGAATCATATAGATGTGTCCGAGGCATATTGAGCATGATCATTTGGATTGGATTGTATTGTCTTATACTGATTTAGTAGACTATTCGATCCTAGTATTCTAGCTCTTAATCCCTAGACTTGAATGGGCATGAGAATTAGACATAGTGTACTTTAATCTGCCAATGAGTGCAGTCACTTGAGGCCTATATTCTTGGTAGGTTGGGTGCGCTTGTTTGAATTCTTAGTGTGTTGTTGCTTGTCGAAAGGAAACCATATATCGGTGCGTATGGGGTAATTGTGCTCTCGAGATAAGCTCGTAAAGTTTATTTTACTAAACCTGGCCGGTGGACTTATGTCCGGTATAATAAAAAGGTCGAGTGGTACTAATCTCGGATTATAAGAAGTCGATTAACTAATTTATTAGTAAATTAGTAAATTGACGACCACTATATCTTTGACGTGGGGAGAATAAAGTAACTAAATTAGTGGTTCCGGAAGCAATTCTGGTCAGAGCGGTGATGCTGAAAGATTTTGGGTAAGATCTGGGTTTGCACTTGCTCGATTTACCACGCAACAAAAATTTCTAATAAAGCGGAATCTTAGAAAAGTACCTTTGAAGCGTGCACTTGGTGATTCTCTTGTATGCCTCAAGACTATGACTTCATGTTGTGTGGGCAACGAACTAGAAGTCAATTGATCAGCTACTTACCACAATCCACCTGCTAGAAAACTCTAGCCCCGCAGCACCTGGCACGTACTATAAACGCACCGCCCGCAGAGAGAGAAAGCTACGCGCAGCTGGTATAGACCAAGGCCAAAATTTCAGCCACTAGAAACCCAAAAACCAGCTACACACTTTCTTGAAAATTCGACTTGGAGAGAGAAACGTTTTCTCTCTCTAGAATTTTCTCTCTCTAGAAATCCTGTGGATTAATTGTGTTATTGTGTTTTTGAATGACTGATCCCTTGTCTATTTATAGAGTTACAAGAGAGACTCCAAGTTGGTTTAGGATTGGTCTTCCTACTGGGTTTCTGTTTTCCTTCAATCCTGTTTCTGAACTGATACAGATTCTGTTTCCTTCAATCCTGTTCCTGGACTGATACACTCCCAACTATCACAGGGATTCACTTATCCCAATCCAGTTCCTGGGATGAATCACTCCCAACTGACACAGGGATTCACTTATCCCAAACCAGTTCCTGGGATGATTCACAACCAACTGACACAAGGATTAATTAATTTCTCAATTAATTAAATCTACCTTTGTCAATAACCCAGTACATAATTAATCGTACCACTAACGGATTAATTATGGCACTACCAACCTACACCAGAATTGCTTCCGGAACAACTTAATTAAATTATATTCATAATCTCCCCACATCAAAGATATAGTGCTCGTTAATTCATTAATTTACTGATAAATTAATTCATCAACTTATTTAATTCCGAGACTAGTACCACTCGACCTTTTTACTATACCGGACATAAGTCCACCGGCCGGGTTTAGTATAATAAATATTTCGAGCTCATCTCGGGAGCACCATCACCCCGGACGCACCGGTACATGGTTTCCTTTCGACCAGTAGTAGCACACCAAGTAACTAAACACGCGCACCCAACCCACCGAGACTATTAGCCACATTTGACCTCACCCATTGGCATATCAAAGTACACTATGTCTAATCCTCATGCCCACTCGAGTCTAGGGATTTAGAGATAGAATACAAGGATCGATTTGTCTATTAAATCAGTACAAGACAAATCATTCCTAAGAGTCAAGTTCAATATGCCCTGGGCATATCTATATGATTCAATTAGTTTAGACAAACTAATTATCTGAATCACATAATAACCTAGACCGACAGTTTGTCCAAAACCGTCTCGGTTACGAACCTCATTTATATATTATATCTTTCAACCAATGATGAGATCTACTGTGTCGCACCAGACACCTCATCATCTACTTACATAATATAAATGGACGATTAATGCGCAACAAGATATGACTGAAACACAAATCGATATATTAAACTGGGAAACTGTACAATACAAGCATAGCTTATGTATTCTACTCCAACAGATGCCATAATTAATTCGTTGGTAGTTGTTGGGTTAATTGATAAAGTGAATTAATTATTTAAGTAATTAATCCTGAGAGTCAATTAGTAAATTGAGAAAGTGGATTTAATTATTTATTTAATTAATTAATTCTTGTTTCAATTAAGAATTAGAAAATCCAAGAATTAGGTAATTTAATTGAGATTTGGAAATTACTAAAACTCAAGTCCAACAAGAAGGCCTAACTCAAGCCCACTTAAGGTCTCTCTTGTAACTCTATAAATAGACACAAGGGATTAGCAATCAAGAAACACAAGTCATAATTGACAAGACAGAAAATAATAGAGAGAGAAAGCTAGAGAAAGAAATAGAAGATAATTAGTCTTCATATTTTCTCCTTGGGTTGTGCAAGCAGCAGTCGGCGGTGGCACTCCCAAATTGGTGCGGTGGCGACTGGTGGCGGTTCCCCTCGGCTGCAGCTTCTCTCGGACTCCAGTGGCGGCACGTGTGAGACACGCACGAGTGGCGGCGGCGCTGCATGTTAGTTTTGAATACAGAAAAGCTATGGCTTGATCAAAAACTAATATCCACAGATGACATATCATTTTGTTTCAGTATTAAATTTTCCATTATATCATAGAACTAGATAATGGGGTGTGGAAAGACACAGTAGATACCGTTATTGGTTAAAGTATTGATATATAAAAAGTATGCTCGTAACTGAGATAGTTTGAACATACTATCGGTATAGGTTATCGTGCGGTTTGGAAATTAGTTTATCTAGACTAATTAAATCACACGGATATGCTCGGGGCATATTGAACACGACCAGTTTGGATAAAATTGACTTGTACTGATCAGCGAAGTCAATTCAATCCTAGTATTCAGTCTCTCAATCCCGATATTGGGATGGGCGTGAGAGTGAGATATTGTATGCTTGATGTGCCAAAGAATGCAGTCAATTGAGGCCTATACCTCGGTAGGTTAGGTATGCGGTGTTTAGCTTCTTACGTGTCGTTGCTAGTCGGAGGAATCCACGTACCGGTTCCCCGAGTTGATGGTGCTCCTGAGATGAGCTCGTAAAGTTTATTATACTAAATCTGGCCAGTGGACTTTACGTCCGTTATAATAAGAAGGTCGAGTGGTACTAATCTCGGATACCAAGGAGTCGGTGAATTAGTTTGTCAGTAAATTAATAAACCAACGTGCACTAGATCTTTAATGTGGGGAGATAGAAGAAAATATAATGGTGCGATGTAAAGTCATTTTTTAGTGGTAATTCCATAGTTAGTCCGATAGTGGTACGACTAATTATGTATTTGACTAGTCGACAAAGTGAATTAATTAATCCTAAAGGTTTAATTAATATTTAATTGACAAAACGGATTAAGAAATTAATTCTATATGAATTAATTAATCCTAAGGGTTCGATTAAATTAAATTAACGAAGTGGGTTAAGAAATTAATTGGAATGGGTCGATTAGAGTTGATTAGTCGAGGAAAGACTAAGCGGTCAACGAAAGTCAAATTAAAAGGCCCAACTCAAAAGCCCACTAGGTCTCCTTAAGAGCTCCCTATAAATAGAAAGCTTAAGGCCTAAGAAACATTAAGGAAGTCTTGCAAGACAATTTTTGTTTTCTTGAGTGAGAAGGTTCTAGAGAGAGAATTACTTATTCTTCAAGAATTCTTTCTCAAAAACGAACTAGATTTCTCACTTGCTTAAAAATTGGATTCAGCCCAAAGGATTAGAACTAAAAAAGCTGCTACCTTTTCTTGATTTTATTTACCGCCGGACCGGATTGTGAGTTGGCCGCCAGCGAGGAGTTACCGATTCCAGCAAAGGTCCAATCTTGGTGCGTTAGATTCGGCTTCTCTCCATGTTGATCTCGTCCTTGGTGATCCACGGTGGAAGCTGTCTAGATCACCACTGAGAGAGGCTTTTTCCGGTGATCAGAGTTGGTTATTGAGGCGGTCGGCGGCGAGCTCACTGCGGAAGAGGGCGGCATTGTTCTAACCGATTTTTGGCAGTTTTGAAACCGATTTTAAGAGACTTTCTTGTGGGTGTTTGTGGGCTTTGATAACACATCCCGTTAGATTATTGCCCACGCAATATTCAGGATTTCTTAGAGTTATCTTTCGGATTTCAGTGGTAATCGCAAGCAAAGATTTGGTTTTTCTTATTGCGTTGGAGTTTGCTTCAAAGGTATAACCTTTATGTTTTCCACTTTTAATTAAAGGTTGATTCTTTGTGCGTTGTTTGTCGACTTAATAAATTAAATAAGTATAAGCCTAGATCCATTCAGGGGAAAATGAATTTGAGCCTGAGCTTCGTCGAAAGTTTCTGATTCTGGAATACATTGCACGAAAGTGAGATTTTTTATTTAACCCAGGCTTGTTCTATTTTCCTTCAGTGCACGGTTTTCCAGTGGAGGCGCATGAAGCTTTTTCTAGGCAATTTATCTGTAGTTTTTTTGGTATTTTTTATTCAATTGGTTCGTTAGTTCGTTGCCCACACAACGTACGGATCCGTCTAATAGTCATACAAGCAATTACTTAAATGACAAGCTTCAAGAGGTCGATTTCTATCTTTTCGCTTTTATTAGTTATCATTTTATTGTTGGGTGATAAATTCGAATAAAGTAAAACTAAGATCCGGTACTCGTGTGCTATTTCAAAAGATTTTGAATCGTATTACACGAGCGTTTGGATTTGGTTGAGAATTCCCAATTCTGGAATGCATAGCACGAAAGTTGAATTTTTTACTGGACCCAGACAGATAATTCTTTCACAAAGTGTATAGGCTTTGAAATATTCAATAACGCTCAAGTCAATTGCATGAAAGATCTTCAACCATAAGCTTGACTCAAGATCACCTCGCCACCCGCCTATTGCGAATGTAACACACTGATCAAAAGGACTTTCATTAAGGTGTAATTGGGCTAAGAAAATGGCTAAGGACAAGAAAACGTCAAGGCTTGAAAATTGGAGTTATTGTAAAGAAATTTGCATTGGTTGGAATGCTTCATCAACTACTTCTACTTGGATTCTATTCCTACTAATGGAGGTTTAAGGTCTAGATATCTTTTACTTCCCCATTCTTATTTCTTCAAACTTAAAACTAACTTTTTTTTTCAAATTTTTATTCTTCTAAAAACTAAAAACTAACATACTTAGAATCCATCAAATTATTTTTCATTTCCACATCCAACCACAACCAAAAACAAGGTTTAATAAAAAAAAAGACGCAAGTTGGCTTATTTGGATAAACAAAACAAAGAAAAGATAAGGCTTAACTTGGTTACTCCTAAGGGGATAACTATGATTACGGGAATTGTAAAGCAAAGAAATGGTAAAATAAACAAAAGTTATACTAATTGCCTTCATCATTTCAATGTGTCACAAACACGTAAAAGGTCTTGATATGCATGCTAAAGTCAAGTTCTAGATTCAATCATTCATGTAAGACAAATCACACAACCAAATAAATATGAGCAAACAAAAAAAAATGCTCATTTAATGCTCAAATTCATTCTCACATAAAACAAGGGTTGAAATGTGATTATATCTCAAGATGTCAACTAAAAACTCACATCATACTTACCAATACTCAACCATTTCCATCATGTTTCCACCAATCATTCAATACCAATACACAAAACTAGCTTGAAGGGTTTTTTTTTTTTTTCAGAAAAATTTTTGCAATGTCCAAAATAGAGCAAATTTTTGAAAAATTATCCAAAAAATGGACTCATTTGAAGGAATTATTTGTCCGGGCCCAATAAAAAATTTCACTTTTGTTCAATCTGAATTGGAAACTTTCTCATGAACCAAATGCTCGTACAATCCGATTCAAACCCTTTTGAAATACTATTGCACCAGATCTTGGTTTACCTTGTTCGATTTTTCACGCATACAAAATAAATCTAATTAAAGTGGAAGGAAAAGATTTGACCTTTGAAGCTTGATCCTCAAGATTTCTCTTGTATGACTCTCAGACAAGTCTGGATGTCGTGTGGGCAACGATCTACCAAATAATCAGAATTAACCCTGACAGAAAACCAGCACAAAACTCCGTCGAAAAAAACCCAACGAAAAACTGCCACCAGCCACCTTTGTCGATACACGCGTTGCCGCTGATATTCCATGTGTCACTGGCTCACTTTTGGCCTAGTGAACCGGTGCGGCACTAGTTCCAACAAACACGATCTAGAACTAGCTCAGCCTTACTCTTGCTCAAAAATGAGCTTGTTGGCCTAGAAAACGACCGAGATGGCAAGAGAATGTAGGCACAAAGATAACCCGAGATTGGAATGCAAGTATATTTCTTTGTACAAGTGCTTACAAACTCTTGCTTGGTGGTGTTTACAAATGACCCTCACCCCTATTTATAGGGCTCCAAGCCAGTTACTATTCATGGCTTCCATGAGAAGCTTCCCAATATTTTATTCCAAGAAGTCTCTAGACTTCTCTAGGTCCCTAATATTATATACAAGGAATTCCCTAGGGCTGACTTCATGCATGATGTCACCCGTGCCAACTTGCCAACTTGTGCAACTTGCAAGGGAATGAAACCTTCTCTTCCCTTATAGAGAAGCTGCTGCTCCTCGTGCCCCATTCGGTCCCAAAATGTTCAAGTGATTCTATCATAACGGGCTGGGAAGCATTCCATTTGATGGGCCAAAATGATTGGAACACTCGGCACACAGCCGTGTCATTCTTGAACCCGTGTTTGGCGTATGATGTGCTGCCTGCTGCGCCTAGTACCGTCCCAGCTCGGTCCCGTTGGTTTAGTCCGTGCCCCATGCACTCCAAAGCCCCCACGGTCTGTTCCCTTTTGTGCAAATGGCCCTGAATCTCGACCACCAATGCTTCTGTCCCACTTGGGCCGAATCATCCCTGATGCCTCTTCCTCCTCAAGTACCGGTGTCTTACTGCCTCAAGTTTTCGACCCTGGTCCCTGTTTGGTGGTACGCAACTTCAACCGGCTTTCCTGCTGCTGGCTTCTCCTTCAGCACCATTGCGGCACAAGTATGCTGCACCTGTTCCTCCCCTAGGTCGGGCCGTTTCCCATACCATTCGTGTTCCCATTTGATCGGTATGGTGCAATGGCTTTTCCCTCGCAAGACGACTATGGCGTCTGACCTCGTGATGTATGGCATGATTTTCTTTACGAAGTTCATGCCTAAGATAATGCCATAGTCATCAAGTGGAGCAACGGAGAAAGTTAACTTACCTTGCCAAGCCCCGATCCTTACCGTTGCGTCGGCCTTGCCCCTGAGATCGGTCCATTCTCCGTTGACGCCTTTGATCTGACTCGTACTAGAAGTCACCTTGATCTCTAGCTTTTGCGCAAATCCCTCATGCATGTAGCTCGTTACGGCCCCCGGGTCAAAGAGAGCCGGTTGTAGACTCTTCCCAAAGTCTACGTCTACGAACATCCTGTTGGAGTAGAATACATAAGCTATACTTGTATTGTACAGTTTCCCAGTTTAATATATCGATTTGTATTTCAGTCATATCTTGTTGTGCATTAATCGTCCATTTATATTATGTAAGTAGATGATGAGGTGTCTGGTGCGACACAGTAGATCTCATCATTGGTTGAAAGACATAATATATAAATGAGGTTCGTAACCAAGACAGCTTTGGACAAACTGTCAGTTTAGGTTATTATGTGATTCAGATAATTAGTTTGTCTAAACTAATTGAATCATATAGATATGCCCGGGGCATATTGAACTTGACTCTTAGGAATGATTTGTCTTGTACTGATTTAATAGACAAATCGATCCTTGTATTCTATCTCTAAATCCCTAGACTCGAGCGGGCATGAGGATTAGACATAGTGTACTTTGATCTGCCAAAGGGTGAGGTCAATTGTGGCCAATAATCTCGGTAGGTTGGGTGCGCGTGTTTAGTTACTTGGTGTGCTGCTGCTTGTCGAAAGGAAACCATGTACCGGTGAGTCCAGGGTGATGTGCTCCCGAGATGAGCTCGAAATGTTTATTATACTAAACCCGGCCGGTGGACTTATGTTCGGTATAGTAAAAAGGTCGAGTGGTATTAGTCTCAGAATATTAAAGAGGTTAATGAATTAATTTATCAGTAAATTAATGAATTAACGAGCACTATATCTTTGATGTGGGGAGATTATGAATATAATTTAATTAAGTTGTTCCGAAAGCAATTCTGGTGTCGGTTGGTAGTGCCATAATTAATCCGTTAGTGGTACGATTAATTATGTACTGGGTTGTTGACAAAGGTAGATTTAATTAATTTAGAAATTAATTAATCCTTGTGTCAGTTGGTTGTGAATCATCCCAGGAACTGGTTTGGGATAAGTGAATCCCTGTGTCAGTTGGGAGTGATTCATCCCAGGAACTGGATTGGGATAAGTGAATCCCTGTGACAGTTGGGAGTGTATCAGTCCAGGAACAGGATTGAAGGAAACAGAATCTGTATCAGTTCAGAAACAGGATTGAAGGAAAATAGAAACCCAGTTGGAAGACCAATCCTAAACCAACTTGGAGTCTCTCTTGTAACTCTATAAATAGACAAGGGATCAGTCATTCAGATAAAAACATACAATAACACAATTAATCCACAGGATTTCTAGAGAGAAAAAATTCTAGAGAGAGAAAACGTTTCTCTCTCCAAGTCGAATTTTCAAGAAAGTGTGCAGCTGGTTTTTGGGTTTCTAGTGGCTGAAATTTTGACCTAGGTTTATACCAGCTGCGCGTAGTTTTTTCTCTCTGCGGGTGGTGCGTTTATAGTACGTGCCAGGTGCTGCGGGGCTAGAGTTTTCTAGCAGGTGGATTGTGGTGAGTAGCTGATCAATTGACTTCTAGTTCGTTGCCCACACAACGTGAAGTCATAGTCTTGAGGCATACAAGAGAATCACCAAGTGCACGCTTCAAAGGTACTTTTCTAAGATTCCGCTTCAATAGAAATTTTTTGTTGCATGGTAAATCGAGCAAGTGCAAACCCAGATCCTACCAAAATCTTTCAATTGGTATCAGAGCGAGGTTTAGGGGGTTCTGTGCTTGTTCGATTTATTACATGGTTTTATTTGCAGGTGGTTTAGAATCCCGACTATTATGGTTACGTTTGTATGAGTTTTAATTAAACTTCGGGACATGTCCGGATTTAATTTTATTATGAATGTTTGTAATAGTTTAACCACGTGCTGGAAGCCGTGTAGGATTAGATCAAATCAGTAGTAGGATTTTTTCTATGTAATTTCAATTATTTAATTTTCCTAGAATGCCTTGTAGTAGGAAAATTATTTTTTTGTAATCGAAAGCGTTATGGTGGGCGACTTGGATTCGTGGGTTTTGGGTTATCATGAATTTGAAGAAACCCAGGAAAACCCAGAACGAATTGCAAGAAGACCAAATAGCGTGGGAAAAAGCGAAGGAGGAGTTGGCGGCAGGAGACGACACCGGCAACGTTTGTCGGCAGCAAAATCGCCGGCCGACAGGTAATAAAAAGGCCAGCAGCAGCAGCTGCCGCACCAAGGGCGCAGCAGCAGCCGCACGAAGGCCCGCGCGGGCCGTGCGGGCGCGCGGGCGTAGGCGCCTAGGGCCGCGCGCGCATGGCCAGGGCGGGCCGTGTGCTCACGGGCGCGCAGGCCGCGCGCACGGCCCGTGTGGGCTGTGCGCGCACGCGCGTGCAGGGCCGCGCGCACGGCCCATGCGGGCTGCACCACGGGCGGCCCGTTTGGGCCGTTCGAGCTATTTTTTGCCCGTTTTTCCTCCAGTTTTCGTTTTTTGAAGTTCAAGACTCTCTCCATCGAGTGACGTGATGGGACACGAGATCAAGGCAAAAGGATGGAAGCAATTAAAACCATAATAGTCAGGGAATTTATTTTTTTCGAATTTATTTCCCGTATTTATTGTTTTAATTTTTATGTTTTATTTTTATGCTGTATTTTAGATGCATGAATTAAAGCATGTCTGGTTTTATGGTTGCACATTACTTAGGTTAGTTAATTGCATGTTAAAACCGGAAAAACCCTCAATTTGGAAATCTAAGTGGGAGCGGGTTGTGTTATATCCCCATGGCCACCATTACGGGTTCATATGCGATGTGGGTGGGCTTGCGCGTTGGCATTAGGGCCTTCCTCCATTCGGATGAGTCCAGCCCCGAGATCGCTAGACTATGAGCTTCTGAGTAAGATGACTAGAGCGAGTTTAACTAGGAGAAATGCGACACCCTCTCCATCTGAGGCGCACTATCCTGAGGTAACAAACTCAGAAGTCACGTAATGGCACACACTTAGTGTATGATCTGCAGTATTCTTCCCGCGAGGTTACGCTACTTACTTGTACGGCTGAAAGCACCGACTATTAGCTACATTGATCAAAAGATCGTTGGTCAGATACTGTAGTTAATGAACTTGGTTCTTCTCAAACGAATGTGGGTTAGCGTAAACGTCCACACTGCGTGGCTTGCGAGAATCCCGGTGGATGAGATGTTGGTGGATTAATATTATTGTTTTGAGGGAAATCAATAATTAATTGAATTTTCATGTTTTCGAAAATTCTAGCATATATAACTGAAACACTTTTGTTTACTTTCCAGTTTAAATCGATATGACATTCAATCCTTTAGCTGCTATTTTGAAAAATAACAATTTAACTGGAACTAATAATGTCGATGGAAGTCGTAACTTGGACATTGTCCTTAGGGCTGAGAGCGCTCCTGTGAGAGATCGTGTCATTGAAATGATTAGTAACATCAACAAGGTTGAGGTAGTGGGAGGCGAAATCGTTGGTGAAACCAAAGCAGATATTGTCCTCCAGAGCTTGCCTCAAAGCTATGAGCGGATTCAGTTGAACTACAACATAAGTAAGATGTTGTGGAGTTCATCCGAGCTCTTGGCAAAGTTGATGGCGCCTCAAAACTATGAGCGGATTCGGTTGAACTACAACATAAGTAAGATGTTGTGGAGTTCATCCGAGCTCTTAGCAGAGTTGATGGCGGCTAAAAGTCTTCTTCAAGAGAAGAATCGAGCTTTAGTCGCAGTCGAAGCTTTAGAATCTTCTTCTGAGCCTGAGGCTGGAAAGAAGAAGAGAAAGCTCGAGGGAGTAGCTAAAAAGGCACAAATTGCGCCTAAGCCAGATATTGCAAAGAAAAAGTCGAAAGACAAGTGCTTCAAGTGCAATAAGATGGGACATTGGAAAGCGGATTGTCCAAAGCTTATAAGTACGATAAATTATGCCTTAATTACTGAGACATGTTTAGCGGTGATTCCCACAGATACTTGGTGTGTGGATTCAGGTGCCACTGACCATGTTTGTAATTCTTTGCAAGGGTTCCAAGTAACCCAGAAGCTTAGAGAAGGCGAGTTGGATATCTACTTGGGCGACACTACAAGAGTGTCAGTAGAAGCAGTGGGAGTAGTTAAGTTGAATTTCGAAAATTCTAGTTTGGAGTTAGTTAATTGTCTTTATGTACCGAGTTTTAGAAAGAACTTGATTTCGGTTTCTAAACTCTTGAAGAATGGGTATAAGTTTATTTTTTCTGATGACTGTGTTGTTATTAGAAGAAATGGAAAACTTATTTGTTTTGGTTCATTGGTGAACAATTTGTTTGTGGTTAACTCTAACTCCCCTGTTGCGCAAAACATAGAGATAGATAACTCGGAATCTAACATTAATAAGAGGAAGAAACCTTCTGAAATGAATCAAACCTATCTTTGGCATCTAAGGCTAGGTCATATAAACCTTAGTAGGATTCAGAGGTTGGTCAATGATGGACCTTTGGATTCATTAGATATTGACAGTTATGCAACCTGCGAATCTTGCTTGGAAGGTAAGATGACCAAGAGACCTTTTAAAGCAAAAGGCTATAGAGCAAAAGAAGTATTAGAGTTGATTCATTCTGACTTGTGCGGACCTATGACGGTCCAGGCACGAGGGGGATATGAGTATTTCGTGACGTTCACGGATGACTACTCTAGGTACGGATACATTTACCTAATGCACCACAAGTCCGAATGTTTTGGCAAGGTCAATGAGTTTCGGGCAGATGTGGAGAAGCATCATGGTAAGAGTATCAAGACACTGCATTCAGATCATGGTGGGGAGTACTTGTCCCATGAATTTCGAGATTACCTCACTAATGTAGGAATTCAGTCTCAGTTGTCTGCACCTGGCACGCCACAGCAGAATGGTGTAGCAGAAAGGAGGAACAGAACTCTTATGGAAATTGTTAGGTCCATGATGAGCTATAGTGATTTGCCAAGTTCGTTCTGGGGATATGCCTTGGAAACAGCAAATTATTCTTAATCTTGTACCATCTAAAACCGTGCCTTCAACCCCAGTAGAGTTGTGGAACTGGTAGAAGCCCAGTCTAAGACATCTCAGAATTTGGGGCTGCCCAGCACATGTGCTTAAGGCAGATACAGCTAAGTTAGATGCAAGAACAGAATTAATGCTGTTTGTAGGATATCATAGGGGAACGAAAGGTGGTCTATTCTATAGTCCTAAAGATCAGAAGGTGGTGGTAAGTACCAACGCTAGATTTTTAGAAGAGGACTATGTCTTAGACCACAAGCCCAAGAGTAAGATAGTACTAGAAGAGCTTAGACAACAAACTACTAATCCTGATGCACCAGCACAAGTAGATACACCCCACACTACACATGAGATCACAGATGATGCGCCTACACAGGCGGTGCCTCGTCGTAGTGGGAGGGTTGTGAGACAACCAGAGAGGTTTGTTGGCGTGGGAGAGGCTTCAGACCTAGTCCCAGGTGTGCCTGAACCTGACCCAGTTAACTACAATGAGGCGCTTCGAGATAAAGATGCAGAATATTGGCATAAGGCAATGATATCCGAGATGGGGTCAATGGACCACAATCAAGTCTGGGAGCTTGTGGACCTGCTTGATGGGTTTAAGCCCATTGGATGCAAGTGGGTCTACAAACGTAAGAGAGGACCTGACGGGAAGGTGGAAACCTAGGCTGGTGGCGAATGGGTATACTCAGAAAGAGGGAATCGATTATGAGAAAACCTTCTCCCCGGAAGCCATGCTTAAGTCGATCCAGATTCTCTTGGCCATAGCTGCTCATATGGATTATGAAATTTGGCAGATGGATTTCAAGACAGCTTTCCTAAACGAAAGTCTTGAGAAAACCATCTTTATGCAGCAACCAGAGGGATTCATTGAAAAAGGCCAAAAGCATAAGGTTTGCAGGCTTAAGAGGTCTATTTATGGACTTAAGCAGGCATCCAGATCTTGGAACATCCAGTTTGATGAGGTAATCCAGTTCTTTAGATTTACTCAGTGTCCGGATGAGCAATGTGTATATCGCAGACGTGATGGAAACTCAGTGGTGTTTCTTGTGCTTTACGTAGATGACATTCTATTGATTGGCAACAAAAAGAAAGTGTTATCAGACGTAAAGGCATGGTTGTCCAAGCAATTTAATATGAAGGACTTAGGGGAAGCGGGACATATCCTTGGGATCAAGATTATTCGAGATCGTAGGAAACATTTGCTAACGCTCTCCCAAGCTTCATACATAGACACGATTCTGGTCCGTTTTAACATGCAGAACTCCAAGAAAGGTTTTCTACCTTTTAGGCATGGAGTGTTTCTATCTAAGGAACAGTCTCCTAAGACTGTTGAGGAGATAGAGACCATGAGGACAGTTCCATATGCTTCGGCAGTAGGAAGTCTCATGTATGCCATGTTGTGAACGAGGCCTGATATATGTTATATCGTTGGCATGGTGAGCAGATATCAGAGTAATCCTGGGAAAGCTCATTGGGAAGCAGTAAAATGCATTCTCAGGTATTTGCGCAGAACGAGGGACCAAGTTCTGGTCTATCAGGCGTCTGAGCTGGTACCCCGAGGTTACACAGATTCAGATTTCCAAGGCGACTGGGACAAGAGCAAGTCTACCTCAGGGTATGTGTTTACTCTAGGAAGTGGAGTCATAGTTTGGCGGAGTGTCAAGCAGAAATGCGTGACAGACTCTACCATGGAGGCTGGGTATGTTGCCGCATCAGAGGCAGCGAAAGAAGCAGTATGGCTCAAGAACTTCCTAGTGGACTCAGATGTGATTCCTGGTTTGCAGAAGTCTATCATGGTTTATTGTGATAACAACGGTGCAGTAGCAAACTCGAAGGAACCACAAGCCCACAAGGCGAGTAAACATATACAGCGCAAGTACCACCTGATACGAGACATCGTAAAGAGGGTAGATGTGGTCGTGGCTAAGATAGCATCAGAGGATAACCTTGCAGATCCATTCACGAAAACATTGACTTTAAAAGTCTTTGATGCTCACGTGAAGGGCATGGGGATCAGATGCTTAGGAGAGCCTTGACAGTTTTTCTAGATAGATAGCAGCAGATTGGGTAGGATTGTATGTAGTTGTATACTTAAAGCACAGCTTAAGTATTAGTGGGAGATTGTTGGAGTAGAATACATAAGCTATGCTTGTATTGTACAGTTTCCAAGTTTAATATATCGATTTGTGTTTCAGTCATATCTTGTTGTGCATTAATCGTCTATTTGTATTATGTAAGTAGATGATGAGGTGTCTGGTGCAACACAGTAGATCTCATCATTGGTTGAAAGACATAATATATAAATGAGGTTCGTAACCGAGACAGCTTTGGACAAACTGTCGGTTTAGGTTATTATGTGATTCAGATAATTAGTTTGTCTAAACTAATTGAATCATATAGATATGCCCGGGGCATATTGAACTTGACTCTTAGGAATGATTTGTCTTGTACTGATTTAATAGACAAATCGATCCTTGTATTCTATCTCTAAATCCCTAGACTCGAGCGGGCATGAGGATTAGACATAGTGTACTTTGATCTGCCAAAGGGTGAGGTCAATTGTGGCCAATAATCTCGGTAGGTTGGGTGCGCGTGTTTAGTTACTTGGTGTGCTGCTGCTTGTCGAAAGGAAACCATGTACGGGTGAGTCCGGGGTGATGGTGCTTCTGAGATGAGCTCGAAATATTTATTATACTAAACTCGGCCGGTGGACTTATGTCCGGTATAGTAAAAAGGTCGAGCGGTACTAGTCTCGGAATATTAAAGAGGTTAATGAATTAATTTATCAGTAAATTAATGAATTAAGGAGCACTATATCTTTGATGTGGAGAGATTATGAATATAATTTAATTAAGTTGTTCCGGAAGCAATTCTGGTGTAGGTTGGTAGTGCCATAATTAATCCGTTAGTGGTACGATTAATTATGTACTGGGTTGTTGACAATGGTAGATTTAATTAATTTAGAAATTAATTAATCCTTGTGTCAGTTGGTTGTGAATCATCCCAGGAACTGGTTTGGGATAAGTGAATCCCTGTGTCAGTTGGGAGTGATTCATCCCAGGAACTGGATTGGGATAAGTGAATCCCTTTGACAGTTGGGAGTGTATCAGTCCAGGAACAGGATTGAAGGAAACAGAATCTGTATCAGTCCAGAAACAGGATTGAAGGAAAACAGAAACCCAGTTGGAAGACCAATCCTAAACCAACTTGGAGTCTCTCTTGTAACTCTATAAATAGACAAGGGATCAGTCACTCAGATAAAAACATACAATAACACAATTAATCCACAGGATTTCTAGAGAGAGAAAATTCTAGAGAGAGAAAACGTTTCTCTCTCCAAGTCGAATTTTCAAGAAAGTGTGCAGCTGGTTTTTGGGTTTCTAGTGGCTGAAATTTTGGCCTAGGTTTATACTAGCTGCGCGTAGTTTTCTCTCTTTGCGGGTGGTGCGTTTATAGTACGTGCCAGGTGCTGCGGGACTAGAGTTTTCTAGCAGATGGATTGTGGTGAGTAGCTGATCAATTGACTTCTAGTTCGTTGCCCACACAACGTGAAGTCATAGTCTTGAGGCATACAAGAGAATCACCAAGTGCACGCTTCAAAGGTACTTTTCTAAGATTCCACTTCAATAGAAATTTTTTGTTGCGTGGTAAATCGAGCAAGTGCAAACCCAGATCCTACCAAAATCTTTCACATCCATCCCTGGATGTCCGAGTCCTTGATGGCTTGGTCCACCTTGTATTGAATGCAGGCTAAGTGCTCCCGTTCCCCTTCGTCCAACCTTTGGATGATGGCGGCGAGCTTGTTTTGGGATGGGCAGTCCCGTACCATGTGCAGTCCGTCACACAAGAAGCAACCCTTGAACTTCTTGGGTTCGTCCCGTTTTGGTGCCTGCCTTGTTTTTACCGGTTTGACGGTCTTATGAGACTTTGAGCGAGGCTCGCCCGTGTCCTTCTCTTCGCCGTCCTCTAGAATGGCATTGCCTTTGTCTTTGCCCCCATCTTTCTTTTGAAACTCGATCAAAGACTCGACCACGTTCATGGCTTGGGTTATGTTGAAGACGTCCCTCCGTTGCAACTCCAACTTGGCCCAATGCTTGAGACCATCCATGAATGTGAATAAGGCCTCCTTAGGCGATAGGTCAGGGATCTCCAGCATTAGTTCTGAAAATTTCTTGACGTACTCCCTAATTCGGCCATCCTTGTGGCTCAATCGACGAAGTCTAGCCCTTGCTTCGTCTTCGGCATCTTTCGACAGAAATTGTTTCTTGAGCTCCACCTTGAAGCTCTCCCAAGTGCTGATGGGCCCGACCCCAATATCTACCATTCCTGTCCTCCGTCTCCACCACACCAAGGCCGTGTCCTTGAGGTAGAGAGGAACGAAGTCCAGCCGGGCCTCATCCCTATATGCTCTAACGGCTTTGAAATATCTTTCCAAGCCGTAGAGAAAATTCTAAATGTCCCTAGCCTTCCGGGCTCCTCCATAGGCCTCAGGCTTTGGGACTTCGACTCTTGCCACAGCTAGTGCTCCACCTTGAGCACCTTGACCGACACGAGCTGCTAAGGCCTTCACTGTCTCGAGCTCCCCCTGGAGCTTTAGCATCTCCCCCTGGAGCAAGCTAATTTGAGCCATCCTTTCCTCATCCACCTTTGAGAAATGTTCAACGATATGGTTGAGAGTCCCCAGCACTCTCTCCTCAAACTCGTCGAATCGTCTATCTTGGTCTTCCCCTCGATCAAGATAGTCGGCAATGACCAACTCCATCTTGGCCACCCGTTGCTCAAATTCGACCAATGGCTCCCGGACAACGGACTTATCCTTATGGCCTCCCTTCTTAGAGGTCTGTTCTGTTTCCCTTGAGACGTGCTCACCACCTTCGACTTCACTCACCTTGGTAACGTCGCTTGGTGCAGCCATGATGATATACTCGTGCACAACGAAGGCTTGGCTTTCACCCGATGCGCTAAACCTTGCTCTGATACCAACTGTCACGGGCTCACTCTTGGCCTAGTGAACCGGTGCGACACTAGTTCCAACAAGCACGATCTAGAACTAGCTCAGCCTTACTCTTGCTAAAAAATGAGCTTGTTGGCCTAGAAAATGACCGAGATGGCAAGAGAATGTAGGCACAAAGATAACCCGAGATTGGAACGCAAGTATATTGCTTTGTACAAGTGCTTACAAACTCTTGCTTGGTGGTGTTTACAAATGACCCTCACCCCTATTTATAGGGCTCCAAGTCAGTTACTATTCATGGCTTCCATGAGAAGCTTCCTAATATTTTATTCCAAGAAGTCTCTAGACTTCTCTAGGTCCCTAATATTATATACAAGGAATTCCCTAGGGCTGACTTCATGCATGATGTCACCCGTGCCAACTTGCCAACTTGCAAGGCCAACTTGTGCAACTTACAAGGGAATGGAACCTTATCTTCCCTTCTAGAGAAGCTGCTGCTCCTGTTGCCCTATTCGGTCCTAAAACGTTCCAGAGATTCCACCGTAACAGGCTGGGAAGTATTCCGTTTGACGGGCCAAAATGATTGGAACACTTGGCACATAGCTGTGTCATTTTTGAACCCGTGCTTGGCGCATGATGTGCTGCCTGCTGCGCCTAGTACCGTCCCAGCTCGGTCCCGTTGGTTTGGTCCGTGCCCCATGCACTCCAAAGCCCCCACAGTTTGTTCCCTTTTGTGCAAATGGCCCTGAATCTCGGCCACCGATGCTTCCATCCCACTTGGGCTGAACCGTCCATGTCAAGGCCGTGACACATGCGCCTCCGCACGTCGCCAAAACTCTGTCGCCGCTGCACTTATCGGATCGCTACTACCCACCGCCGTTGGTCACCTTGGGTTTTATGTAGAAACTCAAGGTTGTTTTCTCTCTGGATTTTCTCTCTCTAATTTCTGTGTTCTGTCTGAATTATGACTGTTGTATTTCTTCTGGGTCTATTCTTGTGTCTTTATATAGAGCTACAAGAGAGACCTTAAGTGGTTTGGGTTTGGCCTTCCCGTTGAGTTTGTGCTTTACTCCAATCCCGTTCCTGAACTAATTTACAACCAACTGACACGAGGATTAATTAATTGTTTAGTTAATTAAATCTACCTTTGTTAATTACCCAACATATAATTAATCGTACAACTAACAGATTAATTATTGAACTACCTCCCAAACCGAAATTGCTTCCGGAATCACTTATTTAGTTATTCTTTAATTTCTCCATGTCAAAGATATAGTGCTCGTTAATCTATTAATTTACTGATAAATTAATTAATCGACTTCTTCTCATCCGATATTAGTACCACTCGACCTTTTTACTATACTGTCCACCGGCCGGATTTAGTATAATAAACTTTACGAGCTCATCTCGAGAGCACCATCACCCCGGACACACCGGTACATGGTTTCCTTTCGACAAGGAACAACACACTTAGCAATCAAACACGCGCACCCAACCTACCGAGAATATAGACCTCAAGTGATCGCACTCTTTGGCAGATTAAAGTACACTATGCTCAATCCTCATGCCTGCACTGCTACAAAATTAGGATTTAATAACTTTGAAAAATGTTTTAAAATACATTATATAATGACTTTAGAGATTTAATGGCATTTTTAATAAATGTCAAATAAACCAAAGTCACTATAGGTAAAGTGTAGTAAAAAAAATAACTTTTAAAATATTTTAAAATGACTTAATAAAAGACTTTTTAATGTTACTTTATTTCTTTAATGACAATAAAAAAAAGTATTAGAAGTTATATAAAATGACATTATATTTTTTTATATTTAAAACTGTTATGACAGTTAGAAAATGTATTTTTATATATTTTTTAATCATTATTTAAAATGTCATGAAAATAATTATATTATTACATTTTTTATATTAATATATGAAATTTTATGGCATCATTATAGATAATTCTTTATAATTTATTATGAATTAATTATAATTAAAATATTATATATTATATTACACAACAAAAATACTTAACTAAAATAATAAACAAAAATTATTAAAATTTTATCTACTACAATTACATCATCACTCCTAAACAGAGCATCTCCATTTACTAAGATCTTCACTTCCCCAAATTCATTTTAACAGTGATGGTACTCTTTAGATCAACTTGTCACATCTCTCTCCTTCCAACTTTGCAAGGTTTCGCTCTATGCAAATCATGCAGTCCGCCCAAAGTTGTGTATATATTCCTGAAAATAATTACAAGATTAAGTAGATTACTAGGCATTTTATAAGATAGGACACTTTTGGAATGCAAAATAAAGATAATTTCTTGAAAAAATATGTTGAACCTTAGGTTTATCGGGGGATCATACTGCATAATACAATCCTGGAAAGTTCACACAACTAAAAAGAAAAAAGAAAATTAACATATCTGGCTGCAGTCAAGCTAGATTTATTAAATGAAGCACAAAAAAGCAGAAATTATTTCGATTATCAATCACAAACTCGAATATGGTTAAAGCCTAATGCTTACAAATGGCCGTTGCATCTATTAAGACTGAGATCTTGAGACTGGATATAAGAAATAGAGATCAGTTTGGACCTGAATTCATCAGCTATGTCAGTACTATTAGTTCTAAGTACTTCGTCTCCAGAACTGAAGGTTTCAGCTGCTGTTGAGTCAAGCATTATATCAGGTAGAGAGAATGATATGGCAATAAGTGATTCACGGGTAAACTCCAAAGAAACATCCTTTTCAATTGCACTGGAATCCATAAAAAGGCAAATGCTACACTTGGTATTCGTTGGTGGACAAACTATTATAATTATGTACAAAATGACTGGTATAACTGTTATAATCATCTTCATAGTCTGCCATTTCAGTATTCTACAAATTGAGTGTACAATACAGTAATGTGTTTCATTAAGCCACCTACCTGCCAGTCTTAAAATTTCCAGGGAATCTTGTATAAGCAAATACAAGTCGTAGTTACAGGAAAAAAAAAATTGTAGATAGAAGGCAAGAAGGTCTAAAAATTCAAAGTTGAAAAAAAATAAGAGCAAAACATAAATAAATAAAATGAGCAAATTAAGGAAATAGAAAACTAACACTCTTATCAAGCCTTGTCTTTTTCTCTGCAATTCTCCTTATCGATGCCTTCAAAGTTCCCTGATAAACCAGAGAAACTGATATTATCCTCGTAATGCTTTTAAAAAAGCACAAATACAAGGTATGTTTAGCAAAAAAGTCAACTTCTAGTCAAAATGATGAGTTAACCCATATTCAAATAGGCACTGAATGCTAGCTCTCAATGAAAGTATCAGATGCAGCACCCAAGACATACATTAGATAAAATGCATTCATGAACATATAAAATTGTATTTGAGGATGCTATCACCAAGAAATAAATTATAGTGGTGAAATATACATTTCAATATCGAATACCAAGTTCCACCTCAAGCTCCTCATCATTTTCAAAGAGCTTGAAAAGACGGGCTTGCTGTTCAATTGCTCCTTCGAAAATTATACTTCACAATAAAACCTCCAAATTAAATTGTATGGCCAAACTATACTTCAACCCACATTCGTTCGAAAGGAAACCATGTACCGGTGCGTCCGGGGTGATGGTGCTCCCGAGATGAGATCGAAATGTTTATTATACTAAATCCGGCCGGTGGACTTATGTCCGGTATAGTAAAAAGGTCGAGTGGTACTAGTCTCGGAATTAAAGAAGTTAATTAATTAATTTATCAGTAAATTAATTTTAATTAATGAGCACTATATCTTTGATGTGGGGAGATTAATGAATATAATTTAATTAAGTTGTTCCAGAAGCAATTCTGGTGTAGGATGGTAGTGCCAAAATTAATCCGTTAGTGGTACGATTAATTTTGTAATGGGTTAATTGAATAGGTAGATTTAACTAATTAATTGGTTAATTATTCCTAAGGGTTAATTCAGTAATTAACAAAGTGGAATTATTTAAATAATTCCTAAGGGTTAATTAAGTAATTAACAAAGTGGAATTATTTAATTAATTAATTAAGTCTTAAGTTTCAATTGGAATTAGGAAATCCTAGATATTAGAAATCTAGTAGGATTTGGTTTATCCTATCAGATTGGTTGCCTAATTGGATTTGGAAACTAATTCATTACCTAAACCCATTAGGAAGACCAATCCTAAACCAACTTGGAGTCTCTCTTGTAACTCTATAAATAGACAAGGCATTAGCCATTCAATACAACACAATTCAATAGATTCATTATTCAAGAATCTAGAGAGATAAAATTCTAGAGAGAGAAATTTCTTTCTCTCTCAATAACGAATTTTTGAGCAAATAGGCGGCTGGTTTTCTTCATCAAGTGGCCGAGAATATTGGTCCAAAATACTAGCCCCGTGTGTTGCTTTCTCTCTCTCCGGGCAGTGCGTTTGCAGTACGTGCTAAGTGCGGAGGTGCTGAATTTTTCAGCAGGTGGATTGTGGTGAGTTGCTAATCAATTGACTTCTAGATTGTTGCCCACACAACAAGAGGTCATAGTCTTGAGGCATACAAGAGAATCACCAGGTGCACGCTTCAAAGATATTTTTCTAAAGTTCCGCTTTAATTAGGAATTTTTGTTGCGTGGTAAATCGAGCAAGTGCAAACCCAGATCCTATTTGGCATCTCATGTTAGGTCATATAAACCTGAGTAGGATTCAGAGGTTGGTCAATGATGGACCTTTGGGTTCATTAAATATTAACAATTATGCAACCTGCGAATCTTGTTTGGAAGGTAAGATGACCAAGAGACCTTTTAAGGGAAAAGGTTATAGAGCTAAAGAAGTATTAGAGTTGATTCATTATGACTTGTGTGGACCTATGACAGTCCAGGCACGAGGGGGATATGAGTATTTCGTGATGTTCACGGATGACTACTCTAGGTACGGATACATTTACCTAATGCGCCACAAGTTCGAATGCCTTGGCAAGTTCAAAGAGTTTCGGGCAGATGTGGAGAAGCATCATGGTAAGAGTATCAAGACACTGCGTTTAGATTGTGGTGGGGAGTACCTGTCCCATGAATTTCGAGATTACCTCACTGAGGTAGGAATTCAGTCTCAGTTATCTGCACTGGCACGCCACAGCAGAATGGTGTAGCAGAAAGGAGGAATCGAACTCTTATAAAAATGGTTAGGTCCATGATGAGCTATAGTGATTTGCCAAGTTTGTTCTGGGGATATGCCTTAGAAACGGCAATGTATATTCTTAATCTTGTACCATCTAAAACCGTGCCTTCAACCCCAGTAGAGTTGTGGAATAGGCGGAAGCCCAGTCTAAGACATCTCAAAATTTGGGGTTGCCCAGCACATGTGCTTAAGGCAGATACGACTAAGTTAGATGCAAGAACAGAATTAATGCTGTTTGTAGAATATCCTAGGGGAACGAAAGGTGGTCTATTCTATAGTCCTAAAGATCAGAAGGTGATGGTAAGTACCAACGCTAGATTTTTAGAAGAGGACTATGTCTTAGACCACAAGCCCAAGAGTAAGATAGTACTAGAAGAGCTTAGATGACAAACTACTAATCTTGATGCACCAGCACAAGTAGATACACCACACACTGCACATGAGATCACAGATGATGTGCCTACACAGGTGGTGCCTCGTCGTAGTGGGAGGGTTGTGAGACAGCCCGACAGGTTCGTTGGCGTGGGAGAAGCCTCAGACCTAGTCCCAGGTGCGCCTGAACCTGACCCGGTTAACTACAATGAGGCACTTCAAGATAAAGATGCAGAATCTTGGCGTAAGGTAATGATATCCGAGATGGGGTCAATGGACCACAATCAAGTCTGGGAGCTTGTGGACCTGCCAGATGGGTTTAAGCCCATTGGATGCAAGTGGGTCTACAAACGTAAGAGAGGACCTGACGGGAAGGTGGAAACCTTTAAAGCTAGGCTGGTGGCGAAGGGGTATACTCAGAAAGATGGAATCGATTATGAGGAAACCTTCTCCCCGGTAGCCATGCTTAAGTCGATCCGGATTCTCTTGGCCATAGCTGCTCATATGGATTATGAGATTTGGTAGATGGATGTCAAGACAGCTTTCCTAAACGGAAGTCTTGAGGAAACCATCTTTATGCAGCAACCTCATTGAAAAGGGCCAAGAGCATAAGGTTTGCAGGCTTAAGAGGTCTATTTATGGACTTAAGCAGGCATCCAGATCTTGGAATATCCGGTTTGATGAGGTAATCCAGTCATTTGGATTTACTCAGTGTCCGGATGAGCATTGTGTATATCGCAGACATGATGGAAACTCAGTGGTGTTTCTTGTGCTTTACGTAGATGACGTTCTATTGATTGGCAACAACAACAAAGTGTTATTAGATGTAAAGGCATGGTTGTCTAAGCAATTTGATATGAATGACTTAGGGGAAGCGGGACATATCCTTGGGATCTAGATTATTCGAGATCGTAGGAAACGTTCATTAACACTCTCCCAAACTTCGTACATAGACATGATTCTGGCCCGTTTTAACATGCAGAACTCCAAGAAAGGTTTTTTACCTTTCAGGCATGGAGTGTTTCTATCTAAGGAACAGTCTCCTAAGACCATTGAGGAAATAGAGACCATGAAGACTGTTTCATATGCTTCGGCAGTAGGAAGTCTCATGTATGCCATGTTGTGTACGAGGCCTGATATCTGTTATACCATTGGCATGGTGAGCAGATATCAGAGTAATCCTGGGAAAGCTCATTGGGAGGCAGTAAAATGCATTCTCAAGTATTTGCGCAGAACGATGGACCAAATTCTGGTCTATCAGGCGCCTGAGCTGGTACCCCGAGGTTACACAGATTCAGATTTCCAAGGCGACAGGGACAAGAGCAAGTCTACCTCAGGGTATGTGTTTACTCTAGAAGGTGGAGCCATAGTTTGGCGGAGTGTCAAGCAGAAATGCGTGGCGGACTCTACCATGGAAGCTGAGTACGTTGCCACATCAGAGGCAGCGAAAGAAGCAGTATGGCTCAAGAACTTTCTAGTGGACTTAGATGTGATTCCTGGTTTGCAGCAGTCTATCACGGTATATTGTGATAATAATGGTGCAGTAGCAAACTCGAAGGAACCACGAGCCCACAAGGCAAGTAAACATATATAGCGCAAGTACCACCTGATACGAGACATCGTAAAGAGGGTAGACGTGGTCGTGGCTAAAATAGCATTAGAGGATAACCTTGCAGATCCATTCATGAAAACTTTAACTTTAAAAGTCTTTGAGGCTCACGTGAAGGGTATGGGGATCAGATGCTTAGGAGAGCCTTGACAGTTTTTCTAGATAGATAGCAGCAGATTGGGTAGGATTGTATGTAGTTGTATACTTAAAGCACAGCTTAAGTATTAGTGGGAGATTGTTGGAGTAGAATACATAAGCTATGCTTGTATTGTACAGTTTTCCAGATTAATATATCGATTTGTGTTTCAGTTATATTTTGTTGTGCATATTTATGTCAATTTATATTATGTAAGTAGATGATGAGGTGTCTGGTGTGACACAATGCATTTCATCATTGGTTGAAAGACATAATATATAAATGAAGTTCATAACCGATACAGCTTTGGACAAACTGTCGGTTTAGGTTATTATATGATTCAGATAATTGGTTTGTCTAAACTAATTGAATCATATAGATATGCCCGGGGCATATTGAACTTGACCTTTAGGAATGATTTGTCTTGTACTGATTTAATAGACAAATCGATCCTTGTATTCTATCTCTTAATCCCTAGACTCGAGCGGGTATGAGGATTAGACATAGTGTACTTTGATCTGCCAATGGGTGAGGTCAATTGTGGCCAACAGTCTCGGTAGGTTGGGTGCGCGTGTTTAGTTACTTGGTGTGCTGCTGCTTGTCGAAAGGAAACCATGTACCGGTGCGTCCGGGGTGATGGTGCTCCCGAGATGAGCTCGAAATGTTTATTATACTAAACTCGGCCGGTGGACTTATGTTCGGTATAGTATAAAGGTCGAGTGGTACTAGTCTCGGTATTAAATAAGTTAATTAATTAATTTATCAGTAAATTAATTTTAATTAACGATCACTATATCTTTGATGTGGGGAGATTAATGAATATAATTTAATTAAGTTGTTCCAGAAGCAATTCTGGTGTAGGATGGTAGTGCCAAAATTAATCCGTTAGTGGTACGATTAATTTTGTAATGGGTTAATTGAATAGGTAGATTTAACTAATTAATTGGTTAATTATTCCTAAGGGTTAATTCAGTAATTAACAAAGTGGAATTATTTAATTAATTCCTAAGGGTTAATTAAGTAATTAACAAAGTGAAATTATTTAATTAATTAATTAAGTCTTAAGTTTCAATTGGAATTAGGAAATCATAGAGATTAGGAATCTAGTAGGATTTGGTTTATCCTATCAGATTGGTTGCCTAATTGGATTTGGAAACTAATTCATTACCTAAACCCATTAGGAAGACCAATCCTAAACCAACTTGGAGTCTCTCTTGTAACTCTATAAATTGACAAGGGATTAGCCATTCAAGACAACACAATTCAATAGATTCATTATTCAAGAATCTAGAGAGATAAGATTCTAGAGAGAGAAATTTCTTTCTCTCTCAAGAATGAATTTTTGAGCAAATAGGGGGCTGGTTTCTTTCAACAAGTGGCCGAGAATATTGGTCCAAAATACTAGCCCCGTGTGTTGCTTTCTCTCTCTACCGACATCTGTCACACCGGGATTAACGCAGGTCACGATGGGTGAACGTCTACGCCAACCCACATTCGTTCGAGAAGAACCGAAGTTCATTAATTTCATTATCTGACCAACGATCTTATGATCAATGAAATTAATAGTCGATAATTTTAGCCGTACACGTAGATAGCGTAACCTCGATGGGAGGGATACTATAAACAGTACACTAAGTGTATGCCATTACGTGACTTCTAAGTTTGTTACTTATGGTACTAATGCGCCTCGGATGGCGAGGGTGTCGCAACTTTTCCCAATTAAACGCACTTTAGTCATCCCTTTAGAAATTCATTCCGGTGATATCTGTGAATGAAAACTCATCCGATAGGGAGGAAGGTCTAAGCCAGCATGCAAGTTTAACCACATCACCAATGAACCCGTAATGGAGGCCATGGGGTTATTAACCAACCCGCTCCCACTTAGATTTTTAATTAATTTCAATTCGCCCTGGTTTTCTCAGTTTTCTACATAATTAGGAATCACCCAAAATTACGATAAACCAAAACCCGGGTTTTCTCGGTTTTCTACGTAATTAGGAATCACCCAAAATTACGATTAAACCAAAACCCGCGAATTTAATTAAGTTTGAGGATTTTTACGTTTTAACATGCAATATCTTAACTATGGATATTCGCACCCATAAAACCGTTGGAGTTTTAATATGCGAATAATCTACCTTAGTTAATTGCACATTACCTTTTAAAAACATTTGGTTTGGATTTTGAAAATCACACAATCAACGAAAAATCATAAATACGGGAAATTAAATAAATAAAATTTCCCGACTATTATGGCCTTCTCTATCGTTGATTCTTTGACGCCTCGGTGACACTTCCCGTCGTGTCGCTCCCACTCGTTATTTGGATTCCTCTCGATTCGCCCGGGTTTTCTCGGTTTACTACGTAATTAGGAATCACCCAAAATTACGATAAACCAAAACCTGCGAATATAAGTTACCCAAAATAACGTCTTCGTCATAGTACATAAATTCGTATATACAAAGGCGTTTTTCTAGGAATATAAAGACGACATGATTAGATCAAATCCTACTACAAGATTTTTCTAATCCTACACGGCTTCCAGCTCGTGGTTATTACTATTACAAAAATTTCCATTCAAAAATAAAACAAGCCCGGACATGTCCCGGGGTTTATGAATGAAAATTAAATTTCTACTATAATAGCCGGGAAACCAATAACCACCTGTTTATACAAAAATAATAATGCCAAAATAAAGCCGTGTAATAAATCAAACAAGTATAAGACCGAAACCAACGCTCTGATACCAATTTGAAGGAAAATTGAACAAGCCCGGGCTAAATCAAAAACCTCACTTTCGTGCAATGCATTCCAGAATCGGAAGCTTTCGACCAAGCTCAGGCTCAAATTAGTTTACCCATGAACGGATCTAGGCTTATACTTATTTAATTTATTAATCGGGACACAAAAAATTAAATCTTTAATTAAAGCGGAATACTTAAAGATTTTACCTTTTGTAGCGAAGTCCCTTGCCTAAAGAAAAATCCAATCTTTGACGCAACTTTCACAAGAAATCCGAAGAATATCTCCAATACGAACTCCGAAATAGTGTGGGCTATTTTCTACGGAGTTACCCACGGCAAATCGAGAAATCCCAAGAAACTTGCTTCACAAGAAAATCAAAAAACCGCCCGAAGCAACTAAGAACAGCCGCCAGTTTTTTTTTCTTCTCAACCGGACAGCCGACTACAAAAACTCAGCCACGATCTGCACAACAGGCCCACGGATCACCGACCAAAATTGGAAGAGATCAACGCAAGGTCACTGCTGGATCAGCACCCTGAATTTATAATAGTCGGTCAAAGAAAACTGCTGCTGTGTGCAGCGAAGAAGAAAACAAACCAGCGGCGGGTAAGCTTAAAAAACGGCAGCGGCAGATAAGCTTAAAAAAACAGCAGCTTTCCAAAATTATAACCAAGCTGCTCTAAAATCAAATGGGCTGATTTTCTTGTTGAAGAAGAAAGCTATCTTGGTCGACTTCGAGAGAAAATTTTACGAGGAAGACACCGTTCTCTCTCTAGACCAAACTTTCTCTTTCTAGCCTAAACTTGGCTGCCAAGTTTCTTAGGGTTTTCTTACCCAATAAGTTGTATTTATAAGGAGCTTCTAAGGAGACCTAATGGGCTCTCGAGTTAGGCCTTTTAATTTGACTTTCGTTGACCGCTAAGTCTTCCCGACTAATCAACTCCAATCGACCCATTTAAATTAATTTATTTAATCCACTTTGTTAATTTAATTTAATCGAACCCTTAGAATTAATTAATTCAAAATCGAATTAATTTCTAAATTCACTTTGTCGATTAAATATTAATTAAACCCTTCGGATTAATTAATTTACCTTGTCGATTAGTCAAATGCATAATCCGTCGTACCACTAACGGACCAATTATGGAACTACCGCTCGAAAATGACTTTACATCGCGCCATTATATTTTATTCTATCTCCCCACATTAAAGATCTAGTGCTCGTCGATTTATCAATTTACTGACAAATTAATTCACCGACTTCTTGGTTTCCGAGATTAGTACCACTCGTCCTTTTATTATACCGAACATAAAGTTCACCGGCCGGGTTTAGTATAATAACCTTACGAGCTCATCTAGGGAGCACCATCAACCCGACGAACCGGTACGTGGATTCCTTCGACTAGCAACGGCACGTAAGAAGCTAAACACCGCATACCCAACTTATCGAGGTATTGGCCTCAATTGACCTCACTCTTTGGCAAATCAAAGCACACGATATCCAACCCTCACGCCCGTCCCAATCTCGGGATTGAGAGACGGAATACTAGGACCGAATTGACTACGCCGATCAGTATAAGTCAATTCTATCCAAACTGGTCGTGCTCAATATGCCCCGGGCATATCTGTGTGATTTAAACTAGTTTAGATAAACCAATTTCCAAACCACACAATAACCTATACCGATAGTATGTTCAGACTATCTCGGTTACGAGCATACTTTTTATATATCAATACTTTAACCAATAACGGTATCTACTGTGTTTGTCGACACCCCGTTATCTAGTTCTATGATATAAAGGAACAAATTTATACTGAAACAAAATGATATGTCATCTGTGGATATTAGTTTTTGATACAAGCCATAGCTTTTCTGTATTCAAAACTAACAATCTCCCACTAATACTCAAAGCTATGCTAAGAAGTACAAAAAACTGTCAAACCCGCTATTACACTGCTGTCATAATGAAATCTCCAGAACACCTTTAAGCTCACTCACATGGCTCTCTCAAGAATCTGACTCCCATGCCCTCCACATGCCTCTCAAAGACCTTTGGGGTCAATGGCTTGGTGAAAAGATCTGCAAGGTTGTCCTCTGAAGCTATCTTGACCACGATCACGTCTCCCCTCTTTACGATCTCTCGTATCAGGTGGTACTTGCGCTTTATGTGTTTACTCGCTTTATGGGCTCGTGGTTCCCTTGAGTTAGCAACTGCATCATTG
Organism: Knoxia roxburghii; assembly: GCA_030378225.1. Classification (NCBI taxonomy): domain Eukaryota; kingdom Viridiplantae; phylum Streptophyta; class Magnoliopsida; order Gentianales; family Rubiaceae; genus Knoxia; species Knoxia roxburghii. The sequence continues at coordinate 31,392,573 of CM059415.1, read as the reverse complement.
TTATCACAATAAACTGTGATAGATCTAGGCAACTCAGGAACCACATCTAAGTCCATCAGGAAGCTCCTGAGCCATACAGCCTCTTTCGCTGCCTCTGAAGTGGCAACGTACTCGGCCTCCATGGTAGAGTCCGCCACGCATTTCTGCTTGACACTCTTCCATACTATGGCTCCACCTCCTAGAGTAAACACAAACCCAGAGGTAGAATTACTCTTGTCCAAATCTCCTTGAAAGTCCGAATCTGTGTAACCCAATGGTACAAGCTCCTGCGCTCTATAAACTAGGATATAATCTCTCGTCCTGCGCAAGTACTTGAGAATGCATTTTACTGCCTCCCAGTGAGCCTTCCCAGGGTTACTCTGATATCTGCAAACCATGCCAACGGCAAAGCAAATATCAGGTCTTGTGCACAACATAGCATACATGAGGCTACCCACTGCAGAAGCATAGGGTACCGCCTTCATGGCATCTATCTCCTCAGCAGTCTTAGGACACTGCTCCTTAGACAAATGCACTCCATGCCTGAAAGGTAGTGAACCCTTCTTGGAGTTCTGCATGTTAAAACGGGCCAGAATCGTATCTATGTAGGATGCCTGAGAGAGAGTCAGAGAACGTCTCCTACGATCTCGAATAATCTTGATCCCAAGGATATGTCCAGCCTCTCCCAAATCCTTCATATCGAACTGCTTGGACAACCATGCCTTTACGTCTGACAACACCTTCTTACTGTTGCCAATAAGAAGAATATCATCTACGTAAAGTACGAGGAACACCACCATATCACCATCACGCCTGCGATAAACACACTGCTCATCCGGAGACTGAGTGAATCCATAGGACTGGATAACCTCATCAAAACGAATGTTCCAAGATCTGGATGCTTGCTTAAGTCCATAAATGGACCTCCTAAGCCTGCATACCTTGTGCTCTTGGCCTTTAACAATGAAGCCCTCTGGTTGCTGCATAAAGATGGTCTCCTCAAGACTTCTATTAAGGAAAGCTGTTTTGACGTCCATCTGCCAAATCTCATAGTCCATATGAGCAGCTATGGCTAAGAGAATCCGGATCGACTTAAGCATAGCTACCGGGGAAAAGGTCTCCTCATAATCGATCCCTTCTTTTTGAGTATACCCCTTCGCCACAAGCCTAGCCTTGAAGATCTCAACCCTCCCGTCAGATCTTCTCTTTCGCTTGTAAACCCATTTGCACCCAATAGGCCTAAACCCATCAGGAAGGTCTACCAGCTCCCAGACTTGATTTGAGTCCATAGAACCCATCTCAACAATCATCGCTCTCTGCCAAGAATCTGCATCTTTATCCTGGAGAGCCTCATTGTAGTTAATTGGGTCTGGTTCATGAGCGCCAGGGATAAAGTCCGAAGACTCACCCAAACCCATGTACCTCTCGGCCTGTCTCAACACCCTCCCACTACGACGAGGCGCAGCCTGTGCAAGAGCATCATCTGTGATAGTGTGTGCAGTCTCTTGTGGTGTGTCTTCCTGTACGTGTGCATCTGGAATAGTAGACTGACTTCTAAACTCTTCCAATATTACCTTGCTGCTTGACTTGTGATCTAAAATATAGTCCTCCTCAAGAAATCTGGCATTGGTGCTGACCACCACCTTCTGATCCTGAGGACTATAAAATAAACCACCTCTCGTTCCTTTGGGGTAGCCTATAAACAGCATAACCTTGGATCTCGCCTCTAACTTGCTTGCATCTGCCTCGAGCACATGTGCTGGACAACCCCAAATCCTGAGATGTCTCAGACTAGGCTTTCGCCCACTCCACAACTCTACTGGGGTCGTAGGCACAGACTTAGATGGCACAAGGTTGAGGATAAAACATGGTGTATCTAAGGCATAACCCCAAAACGAGGTAGGCAACTCACTGTAACTCATCATCAATCTAACCATCTCCATAAGAGTCCTGTTCCTCCTCTCTGCTACACCATTCTGCTGGGGTGTGCCAGGTGCAGACAACTGGGTCTGAATACCCTCCTCTGACAAATAGGTCCTAAATTCACTAGAGAGGTATTCGCCACCGCGATCAGACCGCAGTGACTTGATACTCTTACCCAAATGGTTCTCCACCTCTGCCTTGAATTCTCTGAACTTGCCAAAGCATTCAGACTTGTGGCGCATCAGGTATATGTATCCATATCTAGAGTAATCATCCGTGAAAGTCACGAAATACTCATAACCACCTCTAGCCTGAACTGACATAGGCCCACACACGTTAGAATGAATCAGCTCTAAAACCTCCTTGGCCCTATACCCCTTCGCCTTAAAAGGCCTCTTAGTCATTTTACCCTCCAAGCAGGACTCACAGGTCGAATAGCTGTCAATAACTAGTAAGTCCAAAGACCCACTCTTGACCAACCTTTGAATCCTACTAAGGTTGATATGACCTAGTCTCAGGTGCCAAAGATAAATCTGATTCAAAGGGGAAGACTCTTTTCTCTTATTATGATTCGGTGATGAGTTACTAGTTTCTGTGTTTTGCATAACTGGGGAGTAAGTCTTAATTAAAAACAAATTGTCAACCAATGTATCGGAACATATAAGTTTATGGCATTTTCTAAGAAAAACCGAACCGTCAAAAATACACATTTATAACCATCCAAAACAAGTTTCGAAACCAAAAGCAAGTTCTTTCAAAAACTAGGTACATAAAGACAATCCTTTAAATATAAAATAGAGTCTGAAAAATAAAGACTAATAACTCCCACTGCAGCCACAGAAACTCTGGTAGTATCCCCAAGGTAGACCTGCAACTCTCCCTCTCTAAGCAGCCGGGTCACTTGGAACCCCTGCAAAGAATTACAAACATGATCAGTGGCTCCTGAATCCACACACCAAGTATCTGTGGGAATCGCCGCTAAACACGTCTCAGTGACTAGGGAAAATTTACACGTACCTCGAGGCTTTGGGCAGTCTTTCTTCCAATGTCCCGCTTTGCCATATCTGAAGCATTTGCCACTCGGCTTCTGCTTCTTGGCAATACCCGCCTTGGGTCCATGACTGGCTCCTGCTTTCTGGCCTCTCTTCCTCTTTTGCTTCCTGGCTTTGGGCCCAGCAGAGGAACCTGAGGGACCAACAGTAGCCAAGGCTTGCTTCTTCTCTGCGAAGAGGCTCTCAGCAGACACCAATGCAGTCATAAGCTCAGAAAGTGAATATGAGAGATTCCCCATATTATAGTTCAATCGAAACTACTCAAAACTGGGAGGCAAGCTCTGAAGGATGATATCGACCTGGGTTTCCCCATCAATCTCACCTCCCAATACCTCTATCTCATTGATGCAACCAATCATGTCCAGTACGTGATCTCTCACTGAAGTGCCCTCAGCCATCTTAGCATTCATGAGTTTCCTCATAGCTGACTGCTTGGCTGCCCTGCCCTGATGTCCAAACATCTCCCTGAGGTTGAGCATCATATCGTAGGCTGAGGTTATCTGCTGATGCTGGTGCTGCAGAACACTTGACATGGAAGCCAAGATGTAGCACCTGGTCATCTCATCAACCTTCTGCCACCTCGTATATGGCTCTCGCTGCTCAGGGGTGGCATCATCGCTGGGCTTAGGGGGGCACTCCTCAGTAAGCACGTACTTGTAACCCTCAGCGGTAAGGACAATGTCCAGGTTACGTTTCCAATCAATGTAGTTTAGACCAGTGAGTTTGTTTTGGTTCAGAATGACAGCTAGCGGGTTGAACGACATATCAACTGAAAATAAACAAACAAGTCTCAGTATACTTTTTCGAAAATATTGAAAAATCCTCAGAAAAGAAATATAATCTTCTACCGACATCTCTCACACCGGGATTAACGCAGGTCACGATGGGTGAACGTCTACGCCAACCCACATTCGTTCGAGAAGAACCGAAGTTCATTAATTTCATTATCTGACCAACGATCTTATGATCAATGAAATTAATAGTCGATAATTTTAGCCATACACGTAGATAGCGTAACCTCGATGGGAGGGATACTATTAACAGTACACTAAGTGTATGCCATTACGTGACTTCTAAGTTTGTTACTTAGGGTACTAATGCGCCTCGGATGGCGAGGGTGTCACAACTTTTCCCAATTAAACGCACTTTAGTCATCCCTTTAGAAATTCATTCCGGTGATATCTGTGATTGAAAACTCATCCGATAGGGAGGAAGGTCTAAGCCAGCACGCAAGTTTAACCACATCACCAATGAACCCGTAATGGAGGCCATGGGGCTATTAACCAACCCGCTCCCACTTAGATTTTTAATTAATTTCAATTCGCCCTGGTTTTCTCAGTTTTCTACGTAATTAGGAATCACCCAAAATTACGATAAACCAAAACCCGGGTTTTCTTGGTTTTCTACGTATTTAGGAATCACCCAAAATTACGATTAAACCAAAACCCGCGAATTTAATTAAGTTTGAGGATTTTTACGTTTTAACATGCAATATCTTAACTATGGATATTCACACCCATAAAACCGTTGGAGTTTTAATATACGAATAATCTACCTTAGTTAATTGCACATTACCTTTTAAAAACATTTGGTTTGGATTTCGAAAATCACACAATCAACGAAAAATCATAAATACGGGAAATTAAATAAATAAAATTTCCCGACTATTATGGCCTTCTCTATCGTTGATTCTTTGACGCCTCGGTGACACTTCCCATCGTGTCGCTCCCACTCGTTATTGAGATTCCCCTCGATACGCCCGGGTTTTCTCGGTTTACTACGTAATTAGGAATCACCCAAAATTACGATAAACCAAAACCCGCGAATATAAGTTACCCAAAATAACATCTTCGTCAAAGTACATAAATTCCTATATACAAAGGCGTTTTTCTATGAATTTAAAGACGGCATGATTAGATCAAATCCTACTACAAGATTTTTATAATCCTACACGGCTTCCAGCTCGTGGTTATTACTATTACAAAAATTTCCATTCAAAAATAAAACAAGCCCGGACATGTCCCGGGGTTTATGAATGAAAATTAAATTTCTACCATAATAGCCGGGAAACCAATAACCACCTGTTTATACATTTCGACAAAAATAATAATGCCAAAATAAAGCCGTGTAATAAATCAAACAAGTATAAGACCGAAACCAACGCTCTGATACCAATTTGAAGGAAAACTGAACAAGCCCGGGCTAAATCGAAAACCTCACTTTCGTGCAATGCATTCCAGAATCGGAAGCTTTCGACCAAGCTCAGGCTCAAATTAGTTTACCCATGAATGGATCTAGGCTTATACTTATTTAATTTATTAATCGGGACACAAAAAATTAAATCTTTAATTAAAGCGGAATACTTAAAGATTTTACCTTTTGTAGCGAAGTCCCTTGCCTAAAGAAAAATCCAATCTTTGACGCAACTTCCACAAGAAATCCGAAGAATATCTCCAATACGAACTCCGAAATAGTGTGGGCTATTTTCTACGGAGTTACCCACGGCAAATCGAGAAATCCCAAGAAACTTGCTTCACAAGAAAATCAAAAAACTGCCCGGAGCAACTAAGAACAGCCGCCAGCTTTTTTTTTCTTCTCAACCGGACAGCCGACTACAAAAACTCAACCACGATCTGCACAACAGGCCCACGGATCACCGACCAAAATTGGAAGAGATCAACGCAAGGTCACTGCTGGATCAGCACCCTGAATTTATAATAGTCGGTCAAAGAAAACTGCTGCTGTGTGCAGCGAAGAAGAAAACAAACCAGCGGCGGGTAAGCTTAAAAAACGGCAGCGGCGGAAAAGCTTAAAAAAACAGCAGCTTTCCAAAATTATAACCAAGCTTCTCTAAAATCAAATGGGCTGATTTTCTTGTTGAAGAAGAAAGCTATCTTGGTCGACTTCGAGAGAAAATTTTACGAGGAAGACACCGTTCTCTCTCTAGACCAAACTTTCTCTTTCTAGCCTAAACTTGGCTGCCAAGTTTCTTAGGGTTTTCTTGCCCAATAAGTTGTATTTATAAGGAGCTTCTAAGGAGACCTAATGGGCTCTCGAGTTAGGCCTTTTAATTTGACTTTCGTTGACCGCTAAGTCTTCCCGACTAATCAACTCCAATCGACCCATTTAAATTAATTTATTTAATCCACTTTGTTAATTTAATTTAATCGAACCCTTAGAATTAATTAATTCAAAATCGAATTAATTTCTAAATTCACTTTGTCGATTAAATATTAATTAAACCCTTCGGATTAATTAATTTACCTTATCGATTAGTCAAATGCATAATCCGTCGTACCACTAACGGACCAATTATGGAACTACCACTCGAAAATGACTTTACATCGCGCCATTATATTTTATTCTATCTCCCCACATTAAAGATCTAGTGCTCGTCGATTTATCAATTTACTGACAAATTAATTCACCGACTTCTTGGTTTCCGAGATTAGTACCACTCGTCCTTTTATTATACCGAACATAAAGTTCACAGGCCGGGTTTAGTATAATAACCTTACGAGCTCATCTCGGGAGCACCATCAACCCGGCGAACCGGTACGTGGATTCCTTCGACTAGCAACGGCACGTAAGAAGCTAAACACCGCATACCCAACTTACCGAGGTATTGGCCTCAATTGACCTCACTCTTTGGCAAATCAAAGCACACGATATCCAACCCTCACGCCCGTCCTAATCTCGGGATTGAGAGACGGAATACTAGGACCGAATTGACTACGCCGATCAGTATAAGTCAATTCTATCCAAACTGGTCGTGCTCAATATGCCCGGGCATATCTGTGTGATTTAAACTAGTTTAGATAAACCAATTTCCAAACCAAACAATAACCTATACCGATAGTATGTTCAGACTATCTCGGTTACGAGCATACTTTTTATATATCAATACTTTAACCAATAACGGTATCTACTGTGTTTGTCGACATCCCGTTGTCTAGTTCTATGATATAAAGGAACAAATTTATACTGAAACAAAATGATATGTCATCTGTGGATATTAGTTTTTGATACAAGCCATAGATTTTCTGTATTCAAAACTAACAAGCCAAAAACCAAATGTAAACACCACTTATTTAAAAACTTAAAATAAACACACCAAAGCATATATAAAAAAAATAAATTGCATAGGTGTCAACAAAAATGTAGTAAGAAAGTAATAGTAGTAAAGATTCTCAAACTCTTGTTGTAAAGAAACTAATTGTGGAGGAAAACCTAGGGGTAAGAGAAAAAGGGGTTTTGGCTATAAGGAGAGAAAACTTTAGATAGCAAGAAGAGAATGATGGCGTAGAAATGATAAAGAGATGGTGGCTTGTGAGTATGGGGGTTTAGTTTGGTTGGGAGGAGAAAACAAACACAAGAAATATAGGGGGAGAAAAGAGGGATTGTGAGGGAGAAGAAACATGTGGGCAACAGGCAAACATGACAGATTGAAATAATTAGGGCATATGATTGGGAGAGATGAAGAATAACATAGAATAGAATTAAATTTGAGGGAATAAATAAAATTATATATATTCATATTAAAGATATTGGCTGGGTAGAAAGCCACAAAACTTATACCTTAAAGCCTCGAGCTCAGTCAACTCCAAGTTCTAAGGTAAGTTTGATTGAGCCACTTGCAAGTGACTTGGTTTGTTTATATACATATATTGGACTAATTAAAACTCAAATAAAAATATTGACCATAAAATTGAAACTTTTAAAATTTAAAAAATTGAATAGATATTCTATATTCATTCAAGCGATTAACCCAAAACATAATAAATTACATTTTACTCTCTTAATTTTGCTTAAACTACAAAACCTTTTTTATATATATATATATATATAATATATATATATATATAATTGACGAAATAAAAGATATAAAATAAGTGAAAAGATGAAAAACTTTCAAAATTTCGGGTCACTGTGATAGTCAAAAAAGTGTGAAGTACATTTTACTCCTTAACTTTGATTAAATTACAAAAATCCTTAAAGTTCAAAAAAAAAATTAAAAAACAAAAAGCCAAATCTACTAATTCATTAGAGTAAATTCCAAAATTGGTCATCATACTATGGTCAGTTTCCAATTTTGGTTATCATACTTTCAAAACTATTTTTAAGGTCAACATACTTTCATTTTATTTTCAAAAAAGGTCACTCCGTCCATATTGGCCGTTAACCCTCTTAACGGAGCCTTTTTTTGAGGGTATTTATGTCATTCTCATTTATTTGGCTAATTTTTTATTTTATTTTTTTTGCCTTCCTCCTTGAGACTTTTTTCCGTCCGTTTTTTTTCTAAATAATTCAGTATTTTTTTAATGTTTTTGAATTTTATAAAAAAATATTTTTAAATTATCATTTTATTTGTTTTATAATTAAATAATTTTAGATATTATGATACATATTATGAACGAAATTTTTTTTAAAAATAATAATACAGTAGATATCAGATCAACAGATTATAGATATCAGATCAAAAATATAAAAGAAATCATACAGTAGAACTAAAACATACTTAACAAGGGAGATCAGATCAGGATTATATAGACATCAAATTAGCGAATACTTGACATCAGATCAACAGACTATAGATATCAGATCAAGAATATAAAAGAAATCATACAGTAGAACTAAAACATACTTAACAAGGGAGATCAGATCAGGATTATATAGACATCAGATCAGCGAATACTTGACATCAGATCAACAGACTATAGATATCAGATCAATAATATAAAAGAAATCATACAGTAGAACTAAAACATACTTAACAATGGAGATCAGATCAGGATTATATAGACATCAGATCAGCGAATACTTGACATCAGATCAACAGACTATAGATATCAGATCAATAGTATGATGATCAATTTTGGAATTTACTCTATTTTTGGCTAATTTTTTATTTTATTTTTTTTTGCCTTCCTCATTGAGACTTTTTTTCGTCTATTTTTTCTAAACAATTCAATATTTTTTTAATATTTTTGAATTTTATAAAAAAAATATTTTTAAATTATCATTTTATTTGTTTTCTAATTAAATAATTTTAGATATTATGATACATATTATGAATGAAATTTTTTTAAAAAAATAATAATACAGTAGATATCAGATAAACAGATTATAGATATCAGATTAAAAATATAAAAGAAATCATACAGTAGAACTAAAACATACTTAACAAGGGAGCTCATATCAGGATTATATAGACATCAGATCAACAGACTATAGATATCAGATCAATAGTATGATGACCATAGTATGATGACCAATTTTGGAATTTACTCTATTTTTGGCTAATTTTTTATTTTTTTTTGCCTTCCTCCTTGAGACTTTTTTCCAAACAATTCAGTATTTTTTTAATGTTTTTGAATTTTATAAAAAAATATTTTTAAATTATCATTTTATTTGTTTTATAATTAAATAATTTTAGATATTATGATACATATTATGAACGTTTTTGTTCTACTGTATGATTTCTTTTATATTCTTGATCTGATATCTATAGTCTGTTGATCTGATGTCAAGTATTCGCTGATCTGATGTCTATATAATCCTGATCTGATCTCCCTTGTTAAGTATGTTTTAGTTCTACTGTATGATTTCTTTTATATTCTTGATCTGATATCTATAGTCAGTTGATCTGATGTCAAGTATTCGCTGATCTGATGTCTATATAATCCTGATCTGATCTCCTTTGTTAAGTATGTTTTAGTTCTACTGTATGATTTCTTTTATATTTTTGATCTGATATCTATAATCTGTTGATCTGATATCTACTGTATTATTATTTTTTTAAAAAAATTTCGTTCATAATATGTATCATAATATCTAAAATTATTTAATTATAAAACAAATAAAATGATAATTTAAAAATATTTTTGTATAAAATTCAAAAATATTAAAAAATACTGAATTGTTTAGAAAAAACGGACGGAAAAAAGTCTCAAGGAGGAAGGCAAAAAAAAATAAAATAAAAAATTAGCCAAATAAATGAGAATGACATAAATGCCCCAAAAAAAAGGCTCCGTTAAGAGGGTTAACGGCCAATATGGACGGAGTGACCTTTTTTGAAAATAAAATGAAAGTATGATGACCTTAAAAATAGTTTTGAAAGTATGATGACCAAAACTGGAAACTGACCATAGTATGATGACCAATTTTGAAATTTACTCAATTCATTAATATATTCAATTTTGATTAGACAAATATGCTAAACCCGATTAAATTTTGAGTTCATTAATATTAATTCTCAATAATAAATACTATCATAATATCAGAATTGGAAAGTAGAAATGTTTTAGAACGGTGACAAACTCCCAGCTCATCGTACCTCTTTACCCTTGTTGCCCGATTTGCTTGTTCTTTGTGTTTGTTTTCAAGTATTAACCACTGCAAGTCCAGAACTAAAGAGAGCAGAAATACAAATGATGAATCCACAGTTGTTTGTTGGACTAAGTCTATAGTCAACTAACCTCAAAAATCTTTTGACTATAACTATAATACCAAACCTCTCTCCTTTTTTTTGCCCTTTCCAATTTTCATCTTCCTCTCGATTTTGTCTTTTTAATCCCCACCTGTCTTTTGCTCTTTCATCGGGAATTTCCTCTGGTTTTCCCCCCTTTTTACCCTTTAAATCAGAGTTTTCAGTCTTTCCCGGCCAGTATCGTCCGGCGGTTATTTTCCCGCAGACCAACTTCTGTGAAGAACAAGCGCAACTGTGGAACGTCAAGGTGTGATTTTTCTGTTTCTTTTACTTAATTTTTTTTTGGTGGGTTGTTTTGTTTTTTTTTTTCCTTTGAAATTTCGAAAGTAAAAGCAGAGACATATAGGGTTTTTGGAATTTAGTAATTTTTTTCTGGAAAGTGCCATGTATTCAGCAATTTGGTGGTTGTTTTACGAGACGTAATATGCTTGTATGGTCTGTTTTCTCTGTTCATGTAAAATTTGATATTTGGTTGTAATTTTTTTTTTCCCCTAGAATGGTTCCTTCTTTTTATTAGCTCCTAAATTTCTCACTGTTTTGTGATTCTGTATCAAGCACTGGGTGATACTTGAGAATGAGAAGCGCACCAAAAAAAAAAAAAAAAAAAAAAAAAAAACACAACCAGAAGGGTGGTTAAAAGTAGTTAAATGTTTGTAGATGTTTGATAATTATACATGGTGTAGTGGCGCAAAGTTGTATGACACAAAACTCAGTAAAACATTTTGACCTTTTTTAGAATTTATATGTCCTCTGCATTTGCTTGGTTATTGTTTTTATAGAGCTGGAAAAAAGGATGGATTGAAATTTGGCATCTTTGTAATTTGAAATGTAGAATTTTTCATGCTAGAATTCACAACGATATACTTTTAATATGTGAAGAACAGCTTGTGGATATTTTCCAAGGAATACTGTTGGATTTTTCTCCCTTGAATTGGTATCCCATGAAATAAGATGAATTGCCTATAAAGTTTATTTGACTTCAATATAAGCTTCAAAATATTTTCCTTGGGATAGTTGAAATGAGTTGGGATTACAGAGAGATGTCTAAAATTCCAAACATGCATTCAAATTTCATGACAGAATGGGATAAAGGTTTAATTGCTGTTATATAAAAAGTAAAACACCAAAATTTCTCCTTTAAGCATTTCTTTCTGCACGATGTTGGTTGCGATTAGAAGTTAATTTGATGGCCTGTGAAGTTTAGCTTAAAATCCTTGACAGTTATGGTGTTCCTAAATGTTATTTGTTAGTTTACTGTCACAGTTGTTCCCACCTCCACCAAAAGGCAAAAAAGCAAAACTCTCATTACCTCTCTTTGTTTCATATTTTTTTTGGTAGTTACATAAATGTCTTGGATGGTGATTTATAAGCCACATGGGTGTTGTTAATCAAAGCATACATGAAAAAGAACATAAAAAATGATAATAATTGCTTGATTTCTGTACAAAGTAAATAGAGGAAGGCTATATTTGATTGGAGGAACAAATAATTGGTACTTTAGTAATGCATGAATAATACTGGAGAAAGGAAATGTTGCCATGAAAGTTAATATAGAATTCTGTTGCAGTAGAAATGTTCTTGTGTTATAGACTCTCATTTGTACAAAAGTGAAGAAATTTTAATAGGAGAATCTAAAATGACCAGAAATGATCACATTTTGTGTATTGAAGTTCTTCTGCAACGTCTTTTTTACTTTACCATTAAATAATTGAACTGTAAATGTTATATTAACTTAGTGAACTATTCTTTTTGGGACTACATAAATTTTGGAAAGTGCGTTTCCAGAATTTTACTTGTCGAGGTATTTGTGTTTGTATGATGTTTTTAATCAAATACCAATTTAGATGAAAAACCCTTTTTGACTCTTCGCTCCCCTTTCTATGTAGTTCTTGCAAGAAAGTTTCTTAGAAATATTATTCTCTTTAGAGACAGTAACCCCGTTCTTTGTAGTTCTTGAAAGAAAGTTCCGTAGAAATATTTTGCTCGTTTTAGACAGTAAACTTAGATATCGGCAGTTAAGCTCTTAAATTCTGAAGATAGGCTAACTTTCATCAAATAGCTTTTGCCAACATCTGAATGATATTTCCAATATGTCCCATTAAAAATTTTCCATCTACTTGACTTATGCAGATTACGGACGCTTGAGGTTAATTCCGTTGTTTTGTCAAGAATCTTGCAGCTACCTTGATAGTAGGTTTTCTTAATGATAGGTACTTTTAAAATTTTATGGTAAAGGGAAAGACAGACCCATTAAAGTTACACCAAACAAAGAATCATCAATCACCTCATGAAGCTTGGTTGATTTTCTGAATAAACAGACTTCAGATAGCAGGTGTTCCTCCAGTAACAATTAAGGAAGCCTTCTGAGACATGCAGCAGAGGCAGAGCCCTCGTAATGAGGTTCCTGTGTCTCAATCTAATGATGGAAAAATTTCTTCAACCTTTTCACCGAAGAATGAATCAGAAATCTTAGAGCAAAAACTGAATTCCGCCAGTCAAAGCCCTGATTCAGGGATTAGTAAAGTCCATACATTATCAGATCACTTGAATCAGGGATTGAACCCTGATGCAGAAAAGCCAACATTGGGATGTGGCAATACAAGTATAGCTGATAGTCTGAGTAATGCAACAGAATCAAGAAAAGCTTCTAAGCTACCTGAAAAGACCCTAAATGCTGATTGTGGTGTTTCCACGCAGGCGTCTAATGAGAATCTGATTCCTGAGAATGGAAATTACGGGCAGTTAGATCAAGTGTCTTTGGTACCAAAGAAAGAGTATACTGGAGGATGTCCATCACCCTCTGGTGAGAAACAGATCCCTGATAGTGGTGTCCAGTTATCGCCCTTCAATCAAGTTTCTATAATAACAAAAATGGAACCAGACAATTTGGAGCCCAGAAAAAGCCCTGATATTGGAAGAAATGCATCAGTACCATGTGGAGAGGGAGGATCTGATTTAATAGAGCATGAAAAGTCTCTGATGCTTGTACACTGTACCAATACACCAATTTCCACGTCTTCTTCTGATCATGAGAAAATGACATATTCTATTAGGCCCGAAAAAACTGTATACAAATTGCAGCCTAGACGAAATCCTGATGCTGGGGTCCATATGTTGCAATCAGAACAAGAAATTACTTCTTCTAGAGTAAGGGAAAAAGCATTGGATGATGGATACAATTGGCGGAAGTATGGACAGAAGTTTGTGAAAGGAAATGCTTTTGTTAGAAGCTATTACAAGTGCACCTTTTCTAATTGTCGAGCCAAAAAGCAGGTGGAAAGATGCCATGATGGACGCCTTACAGATATCAAGTACATAGGGAGACATGAACATCCTAAACCTCATAGTCCTCAAATCTCTGCAGTTGTCCCACCTATCCAAGTGAGCAAAGTGGACGTGCCAATTGCTACTATGTCAGAAGGTAATATTAGTACTTCATAACAAACTATTTTGGGTCTTGGAAAATGAGTCAATAATTATTTGGTTCGTTTCTGTTCGTCTTTTTTGTTGAAGAACCATCTGTGACACATCGGGGAATTTCTGAACCAATTGAGCCAGAACAAACCCCAAAGGAGTTGACTGCTGCAGCAAATGTTAATAGCATGATGTCTTCAGTCCCACAGTTGCATAATCCCAAAGATTATGTTGATGATAACAGCAGTCCCAATCCCAAGAGACAGTAAGATAAAAACTGGCTATGTTTATATTGTATTTTGTCACATTCATATCACATGACTGACAACAATTCTGTGGCAACAGAAAGAAAGAAACTTCTACTGATGACAATCAAGTGAAAAAGACTTATTGTGAATCACGTCAAGTTATTCAGATGACGAGTGAAGTTGACATAGTGAATGATGGTTATAGATGGCGCAAATATGGGCAGAAATTAGTTAAAGGAAATCCAAATCCTAGGTACACATTCAGTTTCTGATTCATTACAATGATGCCTGTTATAATTTTATAACTTGTGTTATTATTTTTGCATAAGAATGGTGTTTAATAATTTAATTTACTACTTAAAGATCTTTCATTCAAGTTTGTGAAATAGCCATGACATGGTCTGCAGCTTGAGAATAAAATATTCTTTTCTTGGAAGATCATGTCATGCAAAAACTACTCACATTATAGCTTGCAATGTGTACACTAAAAAAATCATGTTTAGAGAAGTTACAACTTTTTATTCTTGGAAAGTAAAATTCACAAAAAAATGTTTATTATTATACTTTTTGAATTATAGCTGTTCATTTTAGTTGTAAACTACATTTCAATTATGTATAATTATATTAATTAGAATTTTGAAGATAAAATTGTAGATATTAAAAATAAAATTACAGAAACTGGACTTATTTTTTTGAAAAGAAAGTTTTAAAACATGACTCTTATTATGGTACATAGGGAGTAATATGTTGTTTACTTCAGCTTCATTTTATTCATTATCATTGATGCATTTGCTGGTAGCACATCTTTGAACTCTATTGCTGCATAATTTATTCTTTCAATTATTAGAATAGGATCTTGCAGCAGTTGCAACTATGTTATACTATCGCGTTATTTGTAGGGAGGACTATTGATTTCTATGAAATGATCCAGTACGGGCATCTAACCCAAAATCATTATGCAATGGACAGAAACCCTTGAATTATTTATATTTATATTAGTTATGAAGTTGTGGGTTTCCATGGGGGATTCCAATACTCCCCTCAAATATGGCATGGCATGTTTGGATCATTTTAGCCCAAACATCATGAACCCAACACACACTTATGTCCATGTTAAACTTTTGATGCCATATACAAGCAAATGAGGTTCAATTTCAAAACAAGTTGGTATTAAATGGAGAGGACCCTTAGATCATTTATATTAGTTATGATTTGTGTAGATTTTCCATGTGAGATACCTACAGCATAGACTGAAATTGACTTTTGACTTGCAATTCAGATGTAAATCTATGTTAGACAACCATTAGAGTTAACGTTAAATATGGGTCCAGACTATCTCTAACTTTGAGTCTAAGTGAAGTCCTATCTTCAAAAGCCTACTCGTGTTAATGCATGTTAGACTTTCTTTATTACCATTCAGTTCATGTACTTATGATTTACATGTGACATGACTTTACAAACCAATATCAGTAGTACAATATAGGGTAAAATATTATGCTTGTACTGTGCAATCTTCTCATAAGGGAATCACGAACCTACAAAGCATTGAGAAAGCAAGCATCCTATACTGAGAAGATGTTGGTTGTCTAGGGCAATGCCCTGACCTTTGAACAGAAGTTATGACAACCACGGTATCTGTTTCCTAGCAATTCGTTCCTTTTCCTGGAGATATGTTGCCATTTTATGAATCCTCTTAGTGATTGCATGCTGCCTAAACTGAAGCGTATTGTGTTTGTAATAATGTTTCTTGTGTTATGTCACTGACCATTTTGGCCCGATAGATGCATTACACTTGTTTGAATTCATTTAGTCCTTTGGCTGCAATTACCGAAAGTCATGATTTGTCCTTTATAATTTGGATTTGAACATAAAATCTTGAAACTTGTCCTTGTGACTTATTTATGAGCTGCAAATATATGTGGGGATTGCTGTAGTGGCTGCGCATCATTTATATTTCTTTTGAGTCATTGTCATGATACATGATGTTGCTGTATGTAGGAGTTACTACAGGTGCTCAAATGCTGGTTGCACCGTGAAGAAACATGTGGAGAGGGCATCTCATGATCCTAAAGTAGTTATTACAACATATGAAGGGAATCATGATCATGATATGCCTGCTTCTAGGGCTGTTGGCCACAGTGCAACAGATAGTGGTATTAATGCAGCAACAAGAAACAGTGAAAGTAGATCTGAACTTGGAGAACAAAACAATGTTGGCATGGAAATGGTTGTACAGATAGGAGCAAATTGATAAAAGAGCAACCCAATACTGTGTTGTCGGAAGCTATCTTTTCTTCGCTGCATTGCATTTGTATCTTTCTTGCGGTTATACCTCCTATATATTTAGGTTTTAGATCTGCCATAGGCATATGATTTCTGCTTGAGCCCACTAATTGAACAAGCTTCATTGGCGGATTGATGATAATATGTATTGTTGAACAAAAGGTTTAAAAATACCGGCAGCCATAAAAGAGTGTATATTTTTATCTTGATTAATTATTAGTTTCTTTTGAAGTCGGGATCCATTTTCCAAAGATTTAAAACTCTGAAAGCTGCATTGCAATTTGCAAAGGTATTGTTCCATTTGACATTTTTGAGATAATACTCAGAAAAAAATTAAACAGCCTGAAATTATCCAAACAATTGTGAAATACAGGGTGGAATGGAAACTGAATGATCCAAGAAAGAAGCTCTCAACTCCAAGCACAAGAAGCAACCAAATCTCTGTTCATCCAACCAAGGTAAAGAGCCTGGTCCCTCTCTTCCAGCCTGTATTTGAGGCAATAGCTCTGGAGCAGTCTTTTTTTGATGGTGGCATTCACCAAGGAGCTCAAAGGGTAGGGACTAAAACCAGCCATTCTGAACCTGGATTTCCATTTCCCAAGAACCTCGTGTCTTTCCACCCTTTGAGCTCCTTCACAAGCAATTATATTAACAACGTCCCTTGCCAAACACTGCTGCTCCATGTTGATTCGATCCTTGTCTTCTCTTGGAAGGCTAACATCAATGGATTCAAACATGGCGCTATAGTAATCCAAGGTTTCCAGGAAACGTGGGAAAAAAGCAGCTGTGTTTGTGTTTGACTCATACTCAACCAGGGTCACTACCTTTGGTTTCAAACTCTTTACCAACCTTAACAGTCGGTCACGATGATTTTCAGTTGTCACACTTTCATCCGGCATATGGTGCAAAACAAATGCAAAATTCACTGCTAATGCTTCCCCTGATTCAATTCCAAGATTTTCAGGCTGCAATTCACACCCAGAAACAGACGCAGCACGAAACTCAAAAGGCACTTTGAATGACTCAGCAAGCCTACAAAGCCTCTTCCCCACTGTACTATTACCATTACTCAGTCCCCCTCCACCCCCACTTCCACTTGGGGCATAAGCTGAATTATTGGGATCATCAAATTCAATACCTGTTAAACGGATGTGGGGAGCTCCTCCTGGCCTGGCTGCGAAAGCTTGGATTAGTGCCACCCATTGACTTCCTTGACCAATTTGGAAATCAATTATATGAAGTCTCTTTTCATTTTTCATTGCTTCTGCGATAGCACCATTTGCTGACATATACCCAAACTTGAAGTATGGACAAACTTCATGAAGAATGTGCAGGTAAGATATCAGCTGGAAGCTTTCTGGCTCTTTGTTGCGTCTCAAGGATTTGCAGATGGAGCTCTCTGAAGCAGCCAATTTCGCCACAAGCCCTTCCAACATGTATGCTCCTAGTCGTTGAATTGGTTCTCCAGAAACTGACACCATTTTCCGTAACTCGGACATAAGCCATTGTGATGTCAATGTATCATTTGCTGACACTGCTTTTGCGCAGTCAACAAGAATCTGCTTCAAGTCCCCACCAGGAATGCCCTCAAACATTTCTCTCCAACTGTTCTTTTCAGTTGAAGTGTGATCACAAATTGTAAAAGTGTCAGAATCAGGTCCAAGCATCGCAGATTCTAATTCCCTCAGTTTCCCTCTAATCAAGTGATTTACATCATAAATAATGCAGGAGGACTCAGTATCCTGGGAGGAGTGAACTAAATCTGCTGCATGTGATTGAGACACAGGACTCCTCCCATTTGGCGAAAAACTGGAAACTTGTGGGGAGTTACTGCCACACATCGGGGATGATTCCAGTGTACAATATTGGCCATAAGAAACCTGAATGGGGTAGCTAGGCCCATAGATGCCATTACTGTAGCTCAACTGGGATTCTGAAGTTGGAAATTGAGGAAAGTTGTCTACCTTTTTCAAGGGCGGATTTAAGGACCATGTATTTGACATACCCACTCTTCTAGGTCGTCTTGATGTCTGCATTGAGAAAACTACTCCCTTTTCCTGTAGTTGACAGTGTAATCAATGTTGTACTGATTTAATACGCTATCCAGATATTACAAAACAGCTGACACCAGAAGATTATCTTGACGGCTAGTAGTAGAGCGGATTGATCTGCAGTATAAGAAGTAAAAGTCATTTGGGTGCTGCAGTACACCACTACTCCAGAAAACTCAAGGTAAACCTCAAATATCCTTCTTTCCGACATAGCAAAGCTCTGCCGGATTAATTAGGCAAACCCATGAATTTTAATAACCAAAAGTTACAAGCAACAACATAACATCAAGACTAGCAAATCCCATCTTTAAGATTTTAATCTCTGTTCCTTTAAGTTCACAATTCTCTGAAAACCGAGTGCCCTGGTAGAATAAACAATTCTAATCAAACTAGCAAATTCAGATTAGAAAAGTAGGTTAATGAAATCACTTCTCATAAAAAATCAGGGAAGTTTGTCAACAAACCAACACATTCGTCAACTCAAGTTCTCATGAACCTACGAATAGAAGCCGAAAACAACACATTTCAGTTCAGAACTAAGTAATATGCATAATAATTCAAAGCAATGCACAAAATTCCAAAAACAAAAGACCGGTTACATTCTCTAATAGGTCCAACTCTCTAGCATTTTTTTTTTTTTTTATAAGTATGTGTGTGCTTTGATTGTGGAAACCGGGTAGAAAAGCAGATCAAAAAAGAACATATTTCACCTTCTGGGTAGATCTATCTCCAACACATTTGCATTACGCTCTGGCTGATTACGAAAATCAAGCTGATATCTCAGGAACTTCCATGAAAGGGTCCTGAATTGTGGCAAAATCTTCATAAAAATCACTGCTTTTATATATATTTTTTTTTATAAAAGCAGATTAATTATAAGAAAATGAACAGAGTGAGGAAGAAATCTAGGCTAATGAATTCGGTAAGCAAAATTCTACTCTATCTCGAACCTTTAATCGGAGGAATCCCAAGTCTTGTTTATCTATCTTTTTCTTAAAGTAATCTCCAAGGCAGGGAGTGGAAGACAAGGTGTGCGTGAGACAAAAAGTGACTGAGAATTACTACTATTTGGTTCTCAAACAGACCTTTGTATTTGAGCTTATCACAGTTATACCATTGGTATTTTTTTTTTCTTGTTTGGAATCAATATAATAAGAAAAATAGCATCTTATTTCAAAAAAAAAAAAAAAAGAAAAAGAAAAATAGCATCTAAAAAACCATCCTCAATTTTGAATACAACTATTACATCTTTATGTTGAAGTTTTATTCCTAGTGTCACAACTTTTAAATTCTAGTGTTAGTATCACATATTCTAAGAGTAGAGAGAATAATATTTTAAAAACATTTTAATACATACGATAAAGAATACAACAAAGAAAGAATGATGAAAAATAGCCCAAAATAGTGAATTTGCTCACTTTTGTAGGGATCGGACCAACACAACTGTAACGACCCCAAAACGGTGAATCACTTCACATCTATTTTTATATGTTTTTTGCACAGTTTTAAGCTTACTTTCGATAGATTTTTAGTCTATTCTTGCGGTAAATGTTCAACTTATGGCTTCGATTGTGCTATTTACAGGAGGATAACGGAAGATGAAAAGAATTTAGAAAACCACACTCAGGACCGAGCTTCTAGAGCATAGTTGCAAGGAAATCCCAATTTCAAAAATGTGTTGAATTAATTTCCATATGTGTGCGTTCCGATTGCATAAGTCTTGATTATGGTGCATTTTACTTACTGCATTTAGAGTAACATGTCCATTTTCCTTCTATCGGCGGATGAACAGTTAACCTTGTTATGGATTTTAATTCGTGCATCTTGTACTTGGGTTTTCATTTCGTATTGTGGTGAGTATTAAGTTTTATGGTCCGTAGCTAGTTAACCCGATGAGTATGACAGTGGGCACGGACCTATTTTTCCAAGTAAGGGGGTAGAATGGAGGCTAAGTTTTGACTTCTAGTAGCGGAATCTTAATTGATGTGACTTTAGAACCTGCCAACTTAGAAGAAGTTCTATTCTCGGTGTGTGGTTGTCGTGGTAGGGGGTCGAGCCCAAAGAGAGTAACTGTGCTAGGCGATAGTGTCGGAGTGCGATCGGGGATTCCATAGGAAGTGATAGAGTTCCATGGGGTAAGCAACACGGGTGTTGTACTAAGATCAGCCAACGTCAAATAGCAAGTGCCTCAGAGATCGGTCTGGTGGTTAGGTGCTTAAAAGCGTTACTAAACATAGGAAAATCACAATTGAAGCCTTTAGCTCCATGGGGAAGTGGAAATCTCGCCTTTTATTCTTTGCTTTTGTGTTTTTTTATCTATTGCTCTGTTCTGAAAACCAACCCTACCGCTATCAATTTACTGCTTTTCTAGCTAGCTTGCAATAATGTCCTCCCCCGTTCCCGGCGGGATCGACATCTTTTACTGCATTTTTAGTAGTTTAGGTAGATTATAAATTAATAATTATGTTTGGTATACGACAATAAATCCGCATCAAAATTTTGGCGCCGTTGCCGATGAACGGTTGCCAGGATTATGTTGTTGGATAGTAGTAGAGTAGGTAATCTAGTAGCATAGTTTAGTTAGTTATCATGTTATTTTCATTTCAGATGTTTTAGTTAGTCATGTTCAGTTTCCCATCTGGAATATATGGCGAATAAGAAGATCCTGAATATCCTAATTTCGAACCTACGCCAAAGTTGTTTGGAGAAATTTTTGGATTTAGTTACGAGGAGTTTACACAAACTTTTGGTAGCGAATATGAAATTCATCAACCAAATAATGAGCAGATGATTGCTTTCTTATCAAACTTGTTGCGTAAATGGTCAGGTACAAACACATAACATATGCAGCCAAAAACCCCTTTCAATAGGGCGGGTTTTTCTGGTACGATTCAATTCAATATTTTGTTCGTTTGAGTTTAATTGTGTCATAATTATAAAATTCAGATGTAGGTTTATCGTTGGATGAAATGCATTGCTGATATGGACCGTTCGTACTCATTTTCAAAATAATATCACCAATATCCTAATTTTGAATCTACGCCAAAGTTGTTTGGAGAACTTTTTGGATTTAGTTATGAGGAGTTTACACAAACCTTTGGTAGCGAATATGAAATTCATCAACCAAATAATGAGGATCAAGGGAACAAATGAGATAATCAGTATAGTATAAGTAACTCCTGGAGTAAAAATCAAGGGTATTGGGGTGATAAGGTGAAGGAAACAGAACTAGTCAGGGCAAAATCGAAAATCTCACTTTCGTGCAATGCATTCCAGAATCACAGCCTTTCGATCTGGCTCAGGCTAAAATTCATTTTCCCTGAACGGATCTAAGCTTATACTAGTTCGATCTATTAATATAACACATAAAAAATTAAATCTTTAAACTAAAGCGGAATCGTTCAAAGATTATACCTTTGTAGCGTGTCCCTTGCAAATATAGAAAACCAATCAGGAACTTTCGAATACCACCGAAATCCAATGGAGAACTCCAAGGAAACCCCGAATATCGTGTGGGAAATATTCTATTGGGATGTGCTATCAAAGCCCACGAAAACCCACTAGGAAAATCTCCCAAAATTAGACTTAAAGCAGCCCAAAAACCAACCGCCGCTCCTGCCAGAATAGTACCGATCTGCCTGGAAAAACTGCTCTGATCTGTCGAAATTCGGACTACCCACCAAGTGTCACCCCAGCCACGATCTAGATCTTGGTGAACCCGAAGGAATGAGCCAAGAGATTAGCGCATGGGATGAAAACACTGGCCGAAATTATGCTCGAAAACCTCACGCGAGAAACTGGACCGACGAGTACTCAAAATAGCGCGACGAAAATATGAAAAACCTGATCAAAATGAAAAATGAACTTTTGGTTGAATCTAATTTCGAGCAACCAAGATATCTAGTTCGATATTGAAAAAGAACTTCAAGAAGAAGAAGAAGTTCTCTCTCTAGAACTTTCTCACTCTAGGAGACAAGACTTGTCTTGCAAGATTTTCCCTTAGTTTTCTTTGGCCTTCAGCTTTCTATTTATAGAAAGCTCCAAAAGAGACCTAGTGGGCTTTTGAGTTGGGTCTTAATGTTTGACTTTCGTTGACCCCTTAGTCTTCTGTAGACTAATAAACTCCAATCGAGCTTTTTGAATTAATTTCTTAACCATTTCGTTAATTAAATTTAATCAAACTCTTAGGATAAATTAATTCATTATGAATTAACTTCTTAACCCACTTAGTCAATTAAATATTAATTGAATCTTTAGAATTAATTAATTTACTTTGTCGATTAGTCAAACACATAATTAGTCGTACCACTAATGGACCAATTATGGAACTACCACTCAAAAATGACTTTACATCACGCTCACTTTATTATTCTTTTATCTCCCCACATCAAAGATCTAGTGCTCGTCGGTTCATCAATTTACTGACAAATTAATTCATCAACTTCTTGGTATCTGAGATTAATATCACTCGACTTTCTTATTATACCGGACGTAAAGTTCACTGGCCATATTTGGTACAATAAACCTTACGAGCTCATCTCAGGAGCACCATCAACCCGGCGAACCGGTACATGGATTCCTTCGACTAGCAACGGCACACAAAGAAGCTAAACACTGCATACCCAACTTACCGAGATTTAGGCCTCAATTGACCGCACCCTTTGGAAAATCAAAGCATACGATATCTAACTCTCATGCCCGCTCCAATCTCGGGATTAAGAGATTAGAATACTAGGATCGAATTAACTACGCCGATCAGTACAAGTTAATTCAATCCAAACTGGTCGTGCTCAATATGCCCCGGGCACATCCGTATGATTTAATTAGTCTAGATAAACTAATTTCCAAATCACACGATAACCTATACCGATAGTATATTCAGACTATCTCAGTTACGAGCATCTTTTTATATATCAATACTTTAACGAATAATGATATCTACTGTGCTTTTTTACACCTTGTTATCTAGTTCTATGATATAATGGAACATTTTTAATACTGAAACAAAATGATATGTCAATTGTGTATTATTTTTTTATACAAACAAATAGTTTTCTAGTATTTAAAACCAACATAAGGAATGTCAGTTTAGGAGACAGCCTGACTTTACTACTCATAAGGAAGTGAACCAATGAAGAAACCCATGGTCTGAGTATATTTTAGGAGAACTCCAAAGACTGGAACAGAGCACTCAAGCCCAAGAGTCACTTCAGTTATATAAGTTGAAAAATATGGAGAGAACAATAAAGGACCTAAGAAAGAGAATCATGCATTTGGAGTGTATGGATAGCAGAAGGAATAGGTGGATAAAAGAGCAGATCCTCAGGGGAGTGACAACAAATAAGAGAGTTAGGCAATAACAAATCATTAATGTGTTGGAGTTGAATACATAAGCTATATTTGTATTGTACTTTTTCCCAGTAATATATCGATTTATGTTTTGGTTATATCTTGTTGTGCATGATATGCCCATTTATATTATGTAAGTAGATGATGAGGTGTCTTGTGTGACACAGATCTCTGTTGGATTTGAATACATAAGCTATGTTTGTGTTTTACATTTTCCCGGATTAATATATCGATTTGTGTTTCAGTTATATTTTGTTGTGCATATTTATGTCCATTTATATTATGTAAGTAGATGATGAGGTGTCTGGTGTGACACAGTAGATCTCATCATTGGTTGAAAGACATAATATATAAATGAGGTTCGTAACCGAGACAGCTTTGGACAAACTGTCGGTTTAGGTTATTATGTGATTCAGATATACCCGGGGCATATTGAACTTGACCTTTAGGAATGATTTGTCTTGTACTGATTTAATAGACAAATCGATCCTTGTATTCTATCTCTAAATCCATAGACTCGAGTGGGCATGAGGATTAGACATAGTGTACTTTGATCTGCCAATGGGTGAGGTCAATTGTGGCCAATAGTCTCGGTAGGTTGGGTGCGCATGTTTAGTTACTTGGTGTGCTGCTGCTTGTCGAAAGGAAACCATGTACTGGTGCGTCCGGGGTGATGGTGCTCCCGAGATGAGCTCGAAATGTTTATTATACTAAACCCGGCCGGTGGACTTATGTCCGGTATAATAAAAAGGTCGAGTGGTACTAGTCTCGGAATTAAAGAAGTTAATTAATTAATTTACCAGTAAATTAATTTTAATTAACGAGCACTATATCTTTGATGTGGGGAGATTAATGAATATAATTTAATTAAGTTGTTCCGGAAGCAATTCTGGTGTAGGATGGTAGTGCCAAAATTAATCCGTTAGTGGTACGATTAATTTTGTAATGGGTTATTTGAATAGGTAGTTTAATTAATTAATTGGTTAATTATTTCTAAGGGTTAATTCAGTAATTAACAAAGTGGAATTATTTAATTAATTCCTAAGGGTTAATTAAGTAATTAACAAAGTGGAATTAATTAATTAATTAATTAAGTCTTAAGTTTCAATTGGAATTATGAAATCCTAGAGATTAGGAATCTAGTAGGATTTGGTTTATCCTATCAGATTGGTTACCTAATTGGATTTTGAAACTAATTCATTACCTAAACCCATTAGGAAGACCAATCCTAAACCAACTTGGGGTCTCTCTTATAACTCTATAAATAGACAAGGGATTAGCCATTCAAGATAACAATTCAATAGATTCATTATTCAAGAATCTAGCGAGATAAAATTCTAGAGAGAGAAATTTTTTTCTCTCTCAAGAACGAATTTTTTGAGCGAATAGGCGGCTGGTTTTCTTCATCAAGTGGCCAAAAATATTGGTCCAAAATACTAGCCCCGTGTGTTGCTTTCTCTCTCTCCGGGCAGTGCGTTTGCAGTACGTGCTAGGTGCGGAGGTGCTGAATTTTTTTAGCATGTGGATTGTGGTGAGTAGCTGATCAATTGACTTCTAGATTATTGCGCACACAACAAGAGGTCATAGTCTTTGAGGCATACAAGAGAATCACCAGGTGCACGCTTCAAAGGTAACTTTCTAAGGTTTCGCTTTACTTAGAAATTTTTGCTGCGTGGTAAATCGAGCAAGTGCAAACCCAGATCCCATTTGGCAAATTTCTTTCAATTTCATCATTGGTTGAAAGACATAATATATAAATGAGGTTCGTAACCGAGACAGCTTTGGACAAACTGTCGGTTTAGGTTGTTATGAGATTCGGATAATTGGTTTGTCTAAACTAATTGAATCATATAGATATGCCCGGGGCATATTGAACTTGACCATTAAGAATGATTTGTCTTGTACTGATTTAATAGACAAATCGTTCTTGGTATTCTATCTCTTAATCCCTAGACTCGAACGGGCATGAGGATTGGACATAGTGTACTTTAATTAATTTATCAGTAAATTAATAAATTAACGAGCACTATATCTTTGATGTGGGGAGATTATGAATATAAATTAATTAAGTTGTTCCGGAAGCAATTCTGGTGTAAAATGGTAGTGCCATAATTAATCCGTTAGTGGTAAGATTAATTATGTATTGGGTTGTTGACAAAGGTAGATTTAATTAATTAAGTAATTAATTAATCCTTGTGTCAGTTGGTTGTGAATCATACCAGGAACTGGTTTGGGATAAGTGAATCCCTGTATCAGTTGGTTGTGAATCATCCCAGGAACTAAATTGGGATAAGTGAATCCCTGTGACAGTTGGATGTGTATCAGTCTAGGAATAGGATTGAAGGAAAACAGAAACCCAGTAGGAAGACCAATCCTAAACCAACTTGGGGTCTCTCTTGTAAATGTATATATAGACAAGGGATTAGCTATTCAAGACACGCAATTCCATAGATTCATAATTCAACAATCTAGAGAGAGAAATTTCTAGAGAGAGAAAATTTTCTCTCTCCAAGTCAGATTGTTGGGCATTATTTGTGGCTGGTTTTCTTCCTCCCTTAGCCAAATTTCTAGAGAGAGAAAATTTTCTCTCTCCAAGTCAGATTGTTGGGCATTATTTGTGGCTGGTTTTCTTCCTCCCTTAACCAAATTTTATACCAGTTGTGTGCAGCTTTCTCTCTCTCCAAGTGGTGCATTTACAGTACGTGTCAGGTGCAGCGTGTTGGATTTGAATACATAAGCTATGCTTGTGTTGTACATTTTCCCAGTTTAATATATCGATTTGTGTTTCAGTCATATTTTGTTGTGCATGTTTATGTCCATTTATATTATGTAAGTAGATGATGAGGTGTCTGGTGCGACACAGTAGATCTCATCATTGGTTGAGAGACATAATATATAAATGAGGTTCGTAACCGAGACAGCTTTGGACAAAATGTCGGTCTAGGTTATTATGTGATTCAGATAATTAGTTTGTCTAAACTAATTGAATCATATAGATGTGCCCGGGGCATATTGAACTTGACTCTTAGGAATGATTTGTCTTATACTGATTTAATAGACCAATCGATCCTTGTATTCTATCTCTAAATCCCTAGACTCGAGCGGGCATGAGGATTACACATAGTGTACTTTGATCTGCCAATGGGTGAGGTCAAATGTGGCCAATAGTCTCGGTGGGTTGGGTGCGCGTGTTTAGTTACTTCGTGTGCTGCTGCTTGTCGAAAGGAATCCATGTATCGGTGCGTCCGGGGTGATGGTGCTCCCGAGATGAGCTCAAAATGTTTATTATACTAAACCTGGCCAGTGGACTTATGTCCGGTATAGTAAAAAGGTCGAGTGGTACTAGTCTCGAAATATTAAGAAGTTGATGAATTAATTTATCAGTAAATTAATGAATTAACGAGCACTATATCTTTGATGTGGGGAGATTATGAATATAATTTAATTAAGTTGTTCCGGAAGCAATTCTGGTGTAGGTTGGTAGTGCCATAATTAATCCGTTAGTGGTACGATTAATTATGTACTGGGTTGTTGACAAAGGTAGATTTAATTAATTGAGAAATTAATTAATCCTTGTGTCAGTTGGTTGTGAATCATCCCAGGAACTGGTTTGGGATAAGTGAATCCCTGTGTCAGTTGGGAGTGATTCATCCTAGGAACTGGATTGGGATAAGTGAATCCCTGTGACAGTTGGGAGTGTATCAGTCCAGGAACAGGATTGAAGGAAACAGAATCTGTATCAGTCCAGAAACAGGATTGAAGGAAAATAGAAACCCAGTAGGAAGACCAATCCTAAACCAACTTGGAGTCTCTCTTGTAACTCTATAAATAGACAAGGGATCAGTTATTCAAAAAATACAATTACACAATTAATCCACAGGATTTCTAGAGAGAGAAAATTTTAGAGAGAGAAAATGTTTCTCTCTCCAAGTTGAATTTTCAAGAAAGTGTGCAGCTGGTTTTTGGGTTTCTAGTTGCTGAAATTTTGGCCTTGGTTTATACCAGCTGCGCGTAGCTTTCTCTCTCTGCGGACGGTGCGTTTATAGTACGTGCCAGGTGCTGCGGGGCTAGAGTTTTCTAGCAGGTGGATTGTGGTGAGTAACTGATCAATTAACTTCTAGTTCGTTGCCCACACAACGTGAAGTTATAGTCTTGAGGCATACAAGAGAATCACCAGGTGCACGCTTCAAAGGTACTTTTCTAAGATTCCGCTTTAATAGAAATTTTTGTTACGTGGTAAATCGAGCAAGTAGAAACCCAGATCCTACCAAAATCTTTCACAGCGGTGCTAGAATTTTCTAGCAGGTGGATTATGGTAATTAGCTGATCAATTGATTTCTAGTTTGTCGCCCACAACGTGAAGTCAAAGTCTTGAGGCATATAAGAGAATCACCTGAGTGCACGCTTCAAAGGTACTTTTCTAAGATTCCGCTTTTAATTAGAAATTTTTGTTGCGTGGTAAATCGAAAAAGTGTGAACCCATATCCTGGTGGCAATCTTTCATAATGCTGATCAGCAACCTGTGTTTAAACTTGAAGCTGACCCTCAACATAAGTGTGAAGAATTTTCGAATAGCATAAGTAAATCGAACCACAAGAGAAATCATTAAGAGTGTTTGTTGCTCAAGAAATTACCGAAAGCGCACAAGAGAATGTAGGCACAAAAGGACCGAAAAATGGAATGGAAGTATATTATTGTGAACAAGTACTTATACACTCTTGCTTGGTGAACTTTACAAATAACCTCCACCCCTATTTACAGGACTCCAAGGTCGGTTACTATTTATGGCTTATTGGAGAAGTTTCTAATATTTTAATCGAAGAAGTTTCTAGGCTTCTCTAGTCCCCTAATATTATATAGAAGGAAATTCCTAGGGTTGACATTATGCAAATGTCACCTGTGGCCCACTTGTGCAACTTGCAGAAGAATAGAACCTTCTATTCCCTTCTGTTCCCTTCTTCCGGTCAAAAACGTGTGAAAAAAACCACTTAACGGGCTTGGGACATTCTGGTGCAAAAAGAACGGAAATGGGCCGAGGAGAACGGGACGACCAACACACAGCCTTGTCAATAGAAAGGTGATAGAATCCTGTAGGGTAAGTGACACGGGTGTTGTGCAAAGATCGGCCAACGTAAAGTAGATAGTATCCCAGTTCGGTCCTAGTAATTAGGTGCTTAAAACCGTTACAGAACATTGCAAACTCACAATCAAAGCCTTTAGCTCCATGAGGAAATGGAAATCCCACCTTTTTTTTTTTTTTTTTTTTTGTGTTTATACTTGTTGCTCTGTTCTGAACCCACTTCTAACTGCTATAACTTGATTGATTTCTTTACTTTCATGTTCTACTACTTTTCTAGCTAGTTTTTAATAAAATCCTCCCCCGTTCCCTGTGGGATAGATGTTAGTTTTGAATACAGAAAAGCTATGGCTTGTATCAAAAACTAATATCCACAGTTGACATATCATTTTGTTTCAGTATAAATTTGTTCCTTTATATCATAGAACTAGATAACGGGGTGTGGACAGACACAGTAGATACCGTTATTGGTTAAAGTATTGATATATAAAAAGTATGCTCATAACCGAGATAGTCTGAACATACTATCGGTATAGGTTATTGTGTGATTTGGAAATTAGTTTATCTAAACTAGTTTAAATCACACGGATATGCCCGGGGCATATTGAGCACGACCAGTGTGGATAGAATTGACTTATACTGATCGGCGTAGTCAATTAGGTCCTAGTATTCCATCTCTCAATCCCGAGATTGGGACGGGCGTGAAGGTTGGATATCGTATGCTTTGATTTGCCAAAGAGTGCGGTCGATTGAGGCCTATACCTCGGTAGGTTGGGTATGCGGTGTTTAGCTTCTTACGTTCCGTTGCTAGTCGGAGGAATCCACGTACCGGTTCGCCGGGTTGATGGTGCTCCCGAGATGAGCTCGTAAGGTTATTATACTAAACCCGGCCGGTGAACTTTATGTTCGGTATAATAAAAGGACGAGTGGTACTAATCTCGGAAACCAAGAAGTCGGTGAATTAATTTGTCAGTAAATTGATAAACCGATGAGCGCTAGATATTTAATGTGGGGAGATAGAATAAAATATAATGGTGCGATGTAAAGTCATTTTCGAGCGGTAGTTCTATAATTGGTCCGTTAGTGGTACGACCGATTATGCATTTGACTAATCGACAAGGTAAATTAATTAATCCAAAAGATTTGATTAATATTTAATCGACAAAGTGAATTTAGAAATTAATTCTATTTTGAAATAATTAATTCTAAGGGTTCGATTAAATTAAATTAACAAAGTGGATTAAATAAATTAATTTAAATGGGTCGATTGGAATTGATTAGTCGGGAAGACTTAGCGGTCAACGAAAGTCAAATTTAAAGGCCTAACTCGAGAGCCCATTAGGTCTCCTTAGAAGCTCCCTATAAATACAACTTGTTGGGCAAGAAATCAACTAAGAAACTTGGCAGCCAAGAAAAGGCTAGAAAGAGAAAGTTTAGTCTAGAGAGAAAACTGTGTCTTCCTCGTCAAGTTTTCTCTCGAAGTCGACTAGGATAACTTTCTTCTTCAATAGGAACTCAGCCCATGAATTAAGAGAGCAGTCCGATCATTCCTTGAAAAAAAAAACCGCCGGAAATCTGCTGTGGGTTTTTGCGTGCAGTCGCGCGTTTTCTTCAGGTCCGGCGGGTGGCTGTCCAAGCTTTGGGGTACTGATCCGGTGTAACCTTCACGTAGATCTCTTCATTTTGTCGGTGATCCGTGAAGGCCACTGTGCAGATCGTGGCCGAAGTTTGGTGGTTCTTCTCGCCGGCAGTCCGGTGGTGGAGTAGATAACCCGGCGGCAGATTTTTCCAGTTTTTGCTCTGGGCAGAATTTTGAGTTTCTTGAGAAGAAAGTTTCTTGGGTTTTCATATTATTTGCCGCGGGTAACTCCGTAGACAATAGCCCACACTATTTTAGAGTTTGTATCGGAGTCATTCTTCGGATTCTTTGTGGAAATCGCAACAAAGATTGGATTTTTCTTCAAGCAAGGGACTTCGCTACAAAAGGTAAAATCTTTAAGTATTCCACTTTAATTAAAGATCGAATCTAATTAATTAAATAAGTATAAGCCTAGATCCGTTCATGGGTAAACTAATTTGAGCCTGCGCTTGGTCGAAAGCTTCCGATTCTGGAATGCATTGCACGAAAGTGAGGTTTTCGATTTAGCCCGGGCTTGTTCAGTTTTCCTTCAATAGATACCTTATACTGTATTTTTAGTAGTTTTAGGTAGTTTATAAATTATTAATTCTGTGTGGTACACGACAATAAATCTACATCAGTATGCTATCTATAATGCTTTTTGACCACCCAATTGCCATCTTTGACCATCTTAAATTCAATTGAAGCCTTACAACAATGACAAGTATCTAATTTCGAGTAAAACTTGTTCATCTTGTCCTTCGAACTCTTAATGCCCTCTTTGTTGCATAGATATTGCCTCCAATAGCTTACACCATCATTCAATCTCTTGCGCTCCCTACCAATTCTAGTACTAAATCCCAATCTTCTCCCATATTCATTGTATAACTTGTATGTTTCATCTTCGTTTTCAACAGTTTTCGAATTAGAGATTCCATTGAATCATCATCATCATCATCATCTACACCACCAATAACATGAAGCACAGAATTATCATCTCTACCATCCTTTCATGAACTATCACGATCTAAATTTTCAACAAATGATTCCATGAGGTAGAAATTACAAATATATGGAAAAAAATTAAAAGGAAGAAAATGAAAATAGAATTAAGAGGATGAATATGCTAGAATTGAAAAAAAAAAAAACGTATAAGAAACAATTTAATAAAACTTGAAGCCGTTAATTTAACTCATTATTTAATAATTATTGAAAGTTAATAATTTTTTTAGTTTTTTCTTTAAATACTTTTTGTTTTATTAAATATGTTTTAAAAAACATTTTTATCATTTAAATAAATAAATAATATATTTATGAGGTGAGTTTTTTTATCATTTTTTATTAATATGTGATATGTATTTTAATTAATATTTTAGTTTTAAAATAATAATGACAATCTAATTTATTATTTAAAATATTTTTATTAGTATAATTCATATTATTAAGTAAAAAATTATACAAGAAAGTTTAAAAAACTCAGACAAATCCGAGAGGAGACTTCTCTGGAGTTTCTCTCTTCGAGTCCTCTCTTGCTTTGCAAGCTACTCTTCTCTGTATGACATAATTCCGGTCTAATTATCGGACTTTTTCACATTCGCAACCTACCTCCCCACTCTGTTCCACACGTCTCCTCTCCTTCTATTCTGTTTAGCTTTCTCTGATATTGGGTATTACATATTACTTGCTTTACCAGGATTAGTGCTCGGTTGAAATTGGGGATTAATAGCAATGGAAGACTCACTTGCTTCCCTCTATGAAAAGCTCACATTGGATGATACCGAGATAGTCACAGCCCCGTCTTCTCTTCGTTCACAGCAACTTGGAGCGCAAACTTCTGTGGTGGGTAAATTATTATCCCCCCGGATCATTCCCCCCAGACCATGTGTTGGCGGTGTTCAAAAGGATTTGCAAACCATCGGGCATCTTGACAGTCAGGTCGCTTGCGTATAACTGAAGCGGAAGCGTACCTTGATCCATAGCGATTGATTGATAGATCAAGCAACTGAACTGTCGGTTGAATTAATCTCGTGATGAATCCCGGCAATGGTCTTCCAGGTTATTATCAGCCTTCTTTCCAAAGAGATAGTTTCCCTAGTATTTTTCTTATTGATGGGGAATAAGAAAAACAGAAAGTCTTGATTCACCCGGGGACCATAACCATTATTTATAATATCAGGGTTTCCTAAATTACAGTTTCACCCATCGCAAAAAAGTAATTATAGGAATATACCAGTTTCTGCACAATAATATTCCATACTTAAAAGATACTTATGCCTTATAAAACTTAATTGATCACTTTAATTAGGCGTAACAATATAGACAACATTTTAATGTACAATAACCATATTTATATATTAACGTTAAGTCCAAAACCTTACAATCTCTCACTTGGACTAACGTAATATATATACCTTATAATTGTACATGAACTGAATGAGTACTCTGAATTTGTTGTCATAACATATCTTTCACAATCCCGTCCATTAACTATATCAACATAGGATCAAAGAGGCTTTCGCTGCGACTAATGCAGCTAGACCCATCAATGGTCACATATGTCAACATAGCCAAATGACATGGATCAAGTATGGATGCACAACATGGAAATTTCACGTGATGTGATCTTTAACGTGCCTAAATCCAACTGGTCCAACTGAACTTTAATGAGATCAATTTAATATGAAAATCAGAATATGAGCACAACTGAAAAACTGAAACTTTAAACTTTAACTTTATGGTTTACGCTGCAGCATTAAAACCAATCCAAAACTTAAACTGAAGTGTTCGAAACCACGAACAAACTGAAAAATTACAAACTCCCACTAAACTGATATATCATCAGACAATAAAACACCCATTTGAGCAACATGCTCAAGAAAGACCTAGGGTGGCAATATTGGAGTTTGTCTTTATGTGCTCAATGAAAAATTAATTATTCTGAATTACTTCTCTAACAACTAGGTACTTAATCTCTAAGTGTTTAGACTTAGAGGAACTCCTATTATTGTTAGAGAATTCCACGGTTGCTTTATTGTCCCAAAATAACTTAAGTGGTCTTTCAATACCATTGACAATTTACAAACTCGTGACCAAAATTAGCAGCCATATAACATGATTGGATGCTTGAAAACATCCACTTTAATTAGAGTCGGAGTACCAAATGATCTCTAACTGATCCGACCTCTGATAAGTGAGCATGTAATCCAAAGTTCCAAGAATATACTGCATGACCCGTTTGGCTGCTCCCCAATGTTCCATACCGAAATTACTTAAGTATCTGCCTAAAACTCCAACAATGAACGCAATATCTGGACGCGTACATACCTGAGCATACATTAGACTTCCCACAGCAGAAGCATAGGGAATCTTTTGCATTTCCTTTCTTTCGAAAGAGTTCTTGGGGCATTGATTGAGACTGAACTTGTCTTCCTTAGAAACTGGAGTGGCATATGGCTTGCAATCCTGCATCCCAAATCTTTTAAGAATTTTTTCGATATAGCTCTTTTGTGACAACTATAATATACCTCGAGAGTGATCTCAAAATATCTGTATACTTAATACAAAAGAGGCGTCACCAAGATCTTTCATCTCAAAATGATATGAAAGAAATTTCTTGGTTTCGTGCAATAAGCCTATATCATTGCAGGCAAGCAGTATGTCATCAACATACAAAACTAGAAAAATATGTCTACTCCCACAGAACTTATGATATACACAATCATCCACTAAATTCACCTCAAAACCAAAAGAGATGATCACTTGATGAAATTTACGATACCATTGACGGGAAACTTGTTTGAGTCCATAGATGGATTTCTTTAGTTTGCACACCATCTGCTTTGAATGTTTAGAAACAAAGTTTTCAGGTTGCATCATATATATTGTTTCATCAATGTCTCGATTGAGAAATGCTGTCTTAACATCCATCTGATGAAGCTCAAGATCAAAATGAGCCACTAATGCCATTATGGACCTAAAAGAGTCTTTCTATGATACTGGAGAGAAAGTCTCTGTGTAGTCGATACCTTCCTTTTGAGTAAATCCTTTTGCAACAAGACGTGCCTTATATCTTTCCACATTACCTTTTGAATCCTGTTTGGTTTTAAATATCCATTTGCAACCAATGGGTTTCACACCTTCAAGTAATGGGACGAGATCCCAAACGTCATTGTCTTTCATTGACTTGATTTCCTCATTCATGGCATCTATCCACTTTTGAGAGTTGGAACTTTCAATGGCCTGGTGAAAGTTGATTGGATCATCTCCCACCATTTCATTGGCTTCTTCATGTTCCATGAGAAACACTATATAGTCATCCGGAATAGCATTTCTCCTTTCTCTAGTGGATCTTCTTAATGGCATTTGTTCTTGAGGCTGTTGAGTTTGTTCTTCATGATTTTGTTCTTGATAAGGGAAATCATTGACATTGTCTTGTAATTCTTGAACAACTTCAGGAATTACAACCGTAGGAAGAGAAACTGATTCCTCTTCAAGGACAAAGTCATTAACCTTATCTTCCCCTCCAAACTCTATATCCTCAAAGAATTGGGCATTTCCCGTGTCAAAGAAGGATCTGCTTCTGGGATCATAGAATTTGAATCCCCTAGACCTTTCAGCGTATCCAACAAAATAGCAACTTATGGTTCTTGAATCCAGTTTTCTTTCATTAGGCTTATAAGGCCTAGCTTAAGCTGGACAACCCTAAACATGAAAGTGCCTAATACTGGGTTTTCTGCCAGTCCATAGTTCATAAGGGGTTTTAACAGTTGCTTTAGTTGGAACTCTGTTAAGTATATAGGTTGCAGTCTTTAGTGCTTCACCCCAGAGTGTATTCGGTAAAGAAGTACGACTTATCATACTTCTGACCATATCTTTAATTGTCCTATTTCGCCTTTCAGCAACACCATTCATAGTAGGACTACCAGGCATGGTGTACTGTGGGACAATGCCACACTCATCGAGGAATTTAGCAAATGGGCCCGGACGTTGTTCACCTGATCCATCGTATCTACTGTAGTATTCACCACCATGATCAGATCTGACAGCCTTAATGCTTTTTCCAAGCTGATTTTCAACTTCAGCCTTAAAGCTTTTGAACACGTTTAGGGCTTGTGACTTCTCATGAATGAGATAAAGGTAACCATATCGTGAAAAATCATATATGAACGTGATAAAATATGTTTGACCATTCCAAGAAGCCGTAGGGAATGGCCCACAAATATCTGTATGTATCAGTTCTAAGACATCTTTAGATCTTTCAGCCTTAAATCTCCTTTTGTCTGTCTCTTTTCCCTTAATGCACTCAACACATATTTGAGAATCTGTAGAGTCCAATGGATCAAGAATTCCATCTGACACAAGTCTTTCAATTCTCTGTCTAGAGATGTGACCTAAGCGCTTATGCCAAAGAGTAATAGAATTCTCATTGATTAATTTGCATTTAGTACCACGTGTATCCACATGCAAGGTTTCATTGTATGAAACAATAGTATCAAGCAAATAAAGGTTATCATTACTAATTAAAGAGCCAGTTCCAACCTGATTTGAATTAAATGAAAGATTAATTTTATTGTTTCCAAGAAGACAAAAGTAACCTGATTTGTCCAATAAAGAAACAGAAATTAAATTCCATCTAAATGACGGAACAACATAAGTGTCTTCCAAATCCAAATAAAAACTAGTCTTTAATAACAACCTAAATGTGCCTATTGCCTCAACTTCAGCCGTCTCGCCATTCTCCACATAGATGATTCTTTCAGCATCAATTAGTTTACGATAATGGAGGCAACCCTGCAAAGACACACTTATGTGAGCAGTAGCACCAGAATCTACCCACCAAGTATGTCTTGGTACTGAAACCAAATTAACCTCAGAACAAACATTAACAATGACCATACCTTTCTTGGCACGCCAAGCATGATATTTGGTGCACTGTTTCTTTTGATGAGAAGTGTCACGACAGAAGAAACAAGAGGATTCCTTAGTCTGTTTCTTTTGTGGTGCTGCAACTGCAACTTCCTTATCCTTCTTTTTCCTTTTGTTCTTGTTATTCTGTTTAGAGGTTGTTGCCAAATGAGCACTCTCAGTCTTTTCTTGCTTCAATCTTTCCTCTTCTTGCACACAGTGAGAAATGAGTTCGTTAAGATTGAAAGATTTTGGTAGGATCTGGGTTTGAACTTGCTCGATTTACCACGCAACAAAAATTTCTTTTAAAGCGGAATCTTATAAAAGTACCTTTTGAAACGTGCACCTGGTGATTCTCTTGTATGCCTCAAGACTATAACTTCACGTTGTGTGGGCAACGAACTAGAAGTTAATTGATCAGCTACTCACCACAATCCACCTGCTAGAAAACTCTAGCCCCGCAGTAATTAGCACGTACTATAAACGCACCGCCCGTAGAAAGAGAAAGCTACGCGCAGCTGGTATAGACCAAGGCCAAAATTTCAGCCACTAGAAACCCAAAAACCAGCTGCACACTTTCTTGAAAATTCGACTTGGAGAGAGAAACGTTTTCTCTCTCTAGAATTTTCTCTCTCTAGAAATCCTGTGGATTAATTGTGTTATTGTTGAATGACTGATCCCTTGTCTATTTATAGAGTTACAAGAGAGACTCCAAGTTGGTGTAGGATTGGTCTTCCTACTGGGTTTCTGTTTTCTTTCAATCCTGTTTCTGGACTGATACAAATTCTGTTTCCTTCAATCCTGTTCCTGGACTGATACACTCCCAACTGTCACAGGGATTCACTTATCCCAATCCAGTTCCTGGGATGAATCACTCCCAACTGACACAGGGATTCACTTATCCCAAACCAGTTCCTGGGATGATTCACAACCAACTGACACAAGGATTAATTAATTTCTCAATTAATTAAATCTACCTTTGTCAACAACCCAGTACATAATTAATCGTACCACTAACGGATTAATTATGTCACTACCAACCTACACCAGAATTGCTTCCGGAATAACTTAATTAAATTATATTCATAATCTCCCCACATCAAAGATATAGTGCTCGTTAATTTATTAATTTACTGATAAATTAATTCATCAACTTCTTAATATTCCGAGACTAGTACCACTCAACCTTTTTACTATACCGGACATAAGTCCACTGGCCAGGTTTAGTATAATAAACATTTCGAGCTCATCTCGGGAGCACCATCACCCCGGACGCACCGGTACATGGTTTCCTTTCGACCAGCAGTAGCACACCAAGTAACTAAACACGCGCACCCAACCCACCGAGACTATTGGCCACATTTGACCTCACCCATTGGCAGATCAAAGTACACTATGTCTAATCCTCATGCCCACTCGAGTCTAGGGATTTAGAGATAGAATACAAGGATCGATTTGTCTATTAAATCAGTATAAGATAAATCATTCCTAAAAGTCAAGTTCAATATGCCCCGGGCATATCTATATGATTTAATTAGTTTAGACAAACTAATTATCTGAATCACATAATAACCTAGACCGACAGTTTGTCCAAAGCTGTCTCGGTTACGAACCTCATTTATATATTATGTCTTTCAACCAATGATGAGATCTACTGTGTCACACCAGACACCTCATCATCTACTTACATAATATAAATGGACATAAAACTGCACAACAAAATATAATTGAAACACAAATCGATATATTAAACTGGGAAACTGTACAATACAAGCGTAGCTTATGTATTCTACTCCAACAATGATCCCATTTTTCCTTTTGGCAGTTATAACTGACTTTAAACTGCCCAAACTGTGCAGGAAGGGAAATAAGTACCAAATGCACCAACAAGTCATCAGACAAGTCTAACTTTAGTGCCTTTAATTTTGAAGCAATAGTAGACATCTGCAAAATGTACTCCCTTATGTTCCCAGAACTCTTATACCTCATGGAAACAAGTTTACTCAAGAGAGTGCTTGTTTCCCCTTTATCACTTCTAACAAAAGACTTTTCGAGTTCTTGCAGGAACAAATTGGCATTGTTTTTCTCTTTAACAGTGCCCCTAAAGGTTTCCGAAATTGACCGCTTCATGATCATTAGACTCATGCGATTTGATCGCTCCCACCGCTCCATGTTCTTTTTCTCCTCAGAGGAACTAGTATCCGTAAGAGCAGGGGGCAATCAGACCGAAGCGCAAGGTCTAGATCCATGCAACCAAGAACTATCAGAACATTGTCCTTCCAATTCTTGAAATTTGCACCATTAAGTGTTGGAATAGAATTAACATTGGCAGAAATAATCGCAGCAGAATCAACTGGAAAAACAAAATAACCAAACATAAGCTCACACTAAAAAATATGACAAAATTTAAATTGACATCTCCATCACAAGATATCTAGTGCAATATTGGGTTTAGTCTTTGGACAGAAACATCAATTTGCAAGTGATACTCTTGTTGCAGTAATCAAATATTGACAATACACTCCTGTCAAATAATAAGCCTTCCTTTGAGCCGACTTATTATTCACATGGAAAAACCTAATACTGTCACATATTTATTACCGCAAGTATGTTTTAATTTAGGCCAAGTGAGGACCTTCCTTTGGGCCGATCGTCACCCGCATGATATTAAAACACACACAATCACCTTGGTAATTTAAAATTGATCGTCAAACACAAAAGAGGTTACTTTGGCAACTTTTTATGTCATCTAATCAACCAAAATATACTAGGTGTTATAAACCTTTATATTTTATGTCAAAATAAATCAATCATATTATCTGTAATCCCAAAATCTGAACTAATTAAAGTTTTTAAAAATTTTGCAACCAAATAAAATTTTTCCAAACTTAAATAGTTCAAAATATGATTTCTTTTAACTTTAGGGTTAAAATTACAATTTCCTAAAAGTTTACAAGCCAATATGTAAGTTCTATAGTCTTTTAGGGCCAAATAAGAAATCATAATAAATTTCGAACCTAAATGAATTAAAACAAAGTCTGCAGGAATGATTTATAGAACTTATTAACTTGAGGGGCTGAAATTGCAATTTTCTTAAAAAATTAAACAAAACCCTAAAATGTTTTTCTACTTCGTCTTCTTCAAACAAAACCACCGCCGTCCGCCTAACACCGCCACCGCCGCTGGCTGCCATCCCAAACACAGCTGCTGCAACTCCGGTCGCTTCAACACTCCTCTACAGACATCTTCACCGCTCCACGTCGACTCGTTCACCGCAAAAACCGAGGGCGGCGAAGAAGACGAAGAAGATAATGGTGAAACCGAGGACAAGAAAAGCAAGGTGGAGAACGGAGAAATCGGTCGGCTACTGGACGAAGAACGGAGATCTCCGGTGGTCGCAATCCATCACGACCATTCCGTTTTCAGACGCAAGCGATCTCCGAAGTGACAAAGGGAAACCTCAAACCCGATCCTTATGTCACAACGGTGAGCGGCGAGAAGGGAAACCAAAATCCAGTAACATAAAACGATGACGGCTAGCGGCGGGCTTTCGAGCCGAACCCAAAACGAACTGGAAGCCAAATCCGAATGGAAAACAGATGTTCGGTGCTTGAAGAAGAACCAAAAGATTTTCCCAGGAACAGAAAACTAAGAAGCCAAAAAAAAATTTATTCTTTCTACCATGGCCAACCGAAACCAAACAGCAAAAGCAATAAAAGTTTGTACTTTATTATGGCAAACAAAAAATCAACCAAAAACCATAATGATTTTAAATCCAACTAAATATTCATCAATTAATTCCAGATAAACCGAATAGGAATTAGGATTAATATAAATTAATTGATTCTCAAATAATTGATATGAATGTGGCTCTGATACCACTTGTAAGAAAATTAATTCCTAAGAAATTAAACCTTCAATCAATTATTGGGATAAACTGAAGCGGAAGCGTACCTTGATCCATAGTGATTGATTGATAGATCAAGCAACTGAACTGACGGTTGAATTAATCTCGTGATGAATCCTGGCAATGGTCTTCCAGGTGATTATCAGCCTCCTTCCCAGAGAGATAGTTTCCCTAGTATTTTTTTTATTGATGGGGAATAAGAAAAACAAAAAGTCTTGATTCACCCGGGGACCATAACCTTTATTTATAATATTAGGGTTTCCTAAATTACAGTTTCACCCATCGCAAAAAAGTAACTATAGGAATATACCGGTTTCTGCACAATAATATTCCATACTTAAAAGATACTTATGCGTTATTAAAACTTAATTGATCACTTAATTAGGCATAACTATATATAGACAACACTTTAATGTACAATAACCATATTTATATATTAACGTTAAGTCCAAAACCTTACAATCTCCCACTTGGACTAACGTAATATATATACCTTATAATTGTACATGAACTGAATGAGTACTCTGAATTTATTGTCATAACATATCTTTCACAATCCCGTCCATTAACTATATCAACATAGGATCAAAGAGGCTTTCGCTGCGACTAATGCAGCTAGACCCATCAATGGTCACATATGTCAACATAGCCAAATGACATGGATCAAGTATGGATGCACAGCATGGAAATTTCACGTGATGTGATCTTTAACGTGCCTAAATCCAACTGGTCCAACTGAACTTTAATGAGATCAATTTAATAAGAAAATCAGAATATGAGCACAACTGAAAAACTGAAACTTTAAACTTTAACTTTATGGTTTACGCTGCAGCATTAAAACCAATCCAAAACTTAAACTGAAGTGTTCGAAACCAC
Source organism: Knoxia roxburghii (assembly GCA_030378225.1). Classification (NCBI taxonomy): domain Eukaryota; kingdom Viridiplantae; phylum Streptophyta; class Magnoliopsida; order Gentianales; family Rubiaceae; genus Knoxia; species Knoxia roxburghii. The sequence continues at coordinate 31,351,403 of CM059415.1, read as the reverse complement.
GAACAAACTGAAAAATTACAAACTCCCACTAAACTGATATATCATCAGACAATAAAACACCCATTTGAGCAACATGCTCAAGAAAGACCTAGGGTGGCAATATTGGAGTTTGTCTCTATGTGCTCAATGAAAAATTAATTATTCTGAATTACTTCTCTAACAACTAGGTACTTAATCTCTAAGTGTTTAGACCTAGAGGAACTCCTATTATTGTTAGAGAATTCCATGGTTGCTTTATTGTCCCAAAATAACTTAAGTGGTCTTTCAATACCATTGACAATTTACAAACTAGTGACCAAAATTAGCAGCCATATAACATGATTGGATGCTTGAAAACATCCACTTTAATTAGAGTCGGAGTACCAAATGATCTCTAACTGATCCGACCTCTGATAAGTGAGCATGTAATCCAAAGTTCCAAGAAGATACTGCATGACCCGTTTGGCTGCTCCCCAATGTTCCATACCGAAATTACTTAAGTATCTGCCTGAAACTCCAACAATGAACGCAATATCTGGACGCGTACATACCTGAGAATACATTAGACTTCCCACAGCAGAAGCATAGGGAATCTTTTGCATTTCCTTTCTTTCGAAAGAGTTCTTGGGGCATTGATTGAGACTGAACTTGTCTCCCTTAGAAACTGGAGTAGCACATGGCTTGCAATCCTGCATCCTAAATCTTTTAAGAATTTTTTCGATATAGCTCTTTTGTGACAACTGTAATATACCTCGAGAGTGATCTCGAAATATCTGTATACTTAATACAAAAGAGGCGTCACCAAGATCTTTCATCTCAAAATGATCTGAAAGAAATTTCTTGGTTTCGTGCAATAAGCCTATATCATTGCAGGCAAGCGGTATGTCATCAACATACAAAACCAGAAAAATATGTCTACTCCCACAGAACTTATGATATACACAATCATCCACTAAATTCACCTCAAAACCAAAAGAGATGATCACTTGATGGAATTTGCGAATCCATTGACGGGAAGCTTGTTTGAGTCCATAGATGGATTTCTTTAGTTTGCACACCATCTGCTTTGGATGTTTAGAAACAAAGTTTTCAGGTTGCATCATATATATTGTTTCATCAATGTCTCCATTGAGAAACACTGTCTTAACATCCATCTGATGAAGCTCAAGATCAAAATGAGCCACTAATGCCATTATGGTCCTAAAAGAGTCTTTCGATGATACTGGAGAGAAAGTCTCTGTATAGTCGATACCTTCCTTTTGAGTAAATCCTTTTGCAACAAGACGTGCCTTATATCTTTCCACATTACCTTTTGAATCCCGTTTGGTTTTAAATATCCATTTGCAACCAATGGGTTTCACACCTTCTGGTAATGGGACAAGATCCCAAACGTCATTGTCTTTCATTGACTTGATTTCCTCATTCATGGCATCTATCCACTTTTGAGAGTTGGAACTTTCAATGTCCTGGTGAAAGTTGATTGGATCATCTCCCACCATTTCATTGGCTTCTTCATGTTCCATGAGAAACACTATATAGTCATCCGGAAAAGCATTTCTCCTTTCTCTAGTGGATCTTCTTAATGGCATTTGTTCTTGAGGCTGTTGAGTTTGTTTTTCATGATTTTGTTCTTGATGAGGGAAATCATCGACATTGTCTTGTAATCCTTAAACAACTTCTGGAATTACAACCGTAGGAAGAGAAACTGATTCCTCTTCAAGGACAAAGTCATTAACCTTATCTTCCCCTCCAAACTCAATATCCTCAAAGAATTGGGCATTTCCCGTCTCAAAGAAGGATCTGCTTTTGGGATCATAGAATTTGAATCCCCTAGACCTTTCAGCGTATCCAACAAAATAGCAACTTATGGTTCTTGAATCCAGTTTTCTTTCATTAGGCTTATAAGGCCTAGCTTCAGCTGGACAACCCCAAACATGAAAGTGCCTAATACTGGGTTTTTTGCCAGTCCATAGTTCATAAGGGGTTTTAACAGTTGCTTTAGTTGGAACTCTGTTAAGTATATAGGTTGCAGTCTTTAGTGCTTCACCCCAGAGTGTATTCGGTAAAGAAGTATGACTTATCATACTTCTTACCATATCTTTAATTGTCCTAGTTCGCCTTTCAGCAACACCATTCATAGTAGGACTACCAGGCATGGTGTACTGTGGGACAATGCCACACTCATCGAGGAATTTAGCAAATGGGCCCGGACGTTGTTCACCTGATCCATCATATCTACCGTAGTATTCACCACCACGATCAGATCTGACAGCCTTAATGCTTTTTCTAAGCTGATTTTCAACTTCAGCCTTAAAGCTTTTGAACACGTGTAGGGCTTGTGACTTCTCATGAATGAGATAAAGGTAACCATATCGTGAAAAATCATCTATGAACGTGATAAAATATGTTTGACCATTCCAAGAAGCCGTAGGGAATGGCCCACAAATATCTGTATGTATCAGTTCTAAGACATCTTTAGATCTTTCAGCCTCAAATCTCCTTTTGTCTGTCTGTTTTCCCTTAATGCACTCAACACAGATTTGAGAATCTGTAGAGTCCAATGGATCAAGAATTCCATCTGACACAAGTCTTTCAATTCTCTGTCTAGAGATGTGACCTAAGCGCTTATGCCAAAGAGTAATAGAATTCTCATTGATTAATTTGCGTTTAGTACCACGTGTATCCACATGCAAGGTTTCATTGTATGAAACAATAGTATTAAGCAAATAAAGGTTATCATTATTAATTAAAGAGCCAGTTCCAACATGCTTTGAATTAAATGAAAGACTAACTTTATTGTTTCCAAGAAGACAAAAGTTACCTGATTTGTCCAATAAAGAAACAGAAATTAAATTCCGTCTAAATGACGGAACAACATAAGTGTCTTCCAAATCCAAATAAAAACCAGTCTTTAATAACAACCTAAATGTGCCTATTGCCTCAACTTCAGCCGTCTCGCCATTCCCCACATAGATGATTCTTTCAGCATCAATTGGTTTGCGATAATGGAGGCAATCCTGCAAAGACACACTTATGTGAGCAGTAGCACCGGAATCTACCCACCAAGTATGTCTTGGTACTGAAACCAAATTAACCTCAGAACAAACATTAACAATGACCATACCTTTCTTGGCACGCCAAGCATGATATTTGGTGCATTGTTTCTTTTGATGAGAAGTGTCACGACAGAAGAAACAAGAGGATTCCTTAGTCTGTTTCTTTTGTGGTACTGCAACTGCAACTTCCTTATCCTTCTTTTTCCTTTTGTTCTTGTTATTCTGTTTAGAGGTTGTTGTCAAATGAGCACTCTCAGTCTTTTCTTGCTTCAATCTTTCCTCTTCTTGCACACAGTGAGAAATGAGTTCGTTAAGATCTAATTTTTCCTTTTGGCAGTTATAACTGACTTTAAACTGCCCAAACTGTGCAGGAAGGGAAATAAGTACCAAATGCACCAACAAGTCATCAGACAAGTCTAACTTCAAAGCCTTTAATTTTGAAGCAATAGTAGACATCTGCAAAATGTACTCCCTTATATTTCCAGAACTCTTATACCTCACGGAAACAAGTTTACTCAAGAGAGTGCTTGTTTCCCCTTTATCACTTTTAACAAAAGACTTTTCGAGTTCTTGCAGGAACAAATTGGCATTGTTTTCCTCTTTAACAGTGCCCCTAAAGGTTTCCGGAATTGACCGCTTCATGATCATTAGACTCATGCGATTTGATCGCTCCCACCGCTCCATGTTCCTTTTCTCCTCAGAGGAACTAGTATCCGTAAGAGCAGGGGGCAATCAGACCGAAGCGCAAGGTCTAGATCCATGCAACCAAGAACTATCAGAACATTGTCCTTCCAATTCTTGAAATTTGCACGATTAAGTGTTGGAATAGAATTAACATTGGCAGAAATAATTGCAGCAGAATCAACTGGAAAAACAAAATAACCAAACATAAGCTCACACTAAAAAATATGACGAAATTTAAATTGACATCCCCATCACAAGATATCTAGTGCAACATTGGGTTTAGTCTTTGGACAGAAACATCAATTTGCAAGTGATACTCTTGTTGCAGTAATCAAATATTGACAATACACTCCTGTCAAATAATAAGCCTTCCTTTGGGCCGACTTATTATTCACATGGAAAAACCTAATACTGTCACATATTTATTACCGCAAGTATGTTTTAATTTCGGCCAAGTGAGGACCTTCCTTTGGGCCGATCGTCACCCGCATGATATTAAAACACACACAATCACCTTGGTAATTTAAAATTGATCATCAAACACAAAAGAGGTTACTTTGGCAACTTTTTATGTCATCTAATCAACCAAAAATATACTAGGTGTTATAAACCTTTATATTTTATGTCAAAATAAATCAATCATATTAATCTGTATTCCTAAAATCTGAACTAATTAAGTTTTGTAAAATTTTGCTACCAAATAAAAATTTTTTCCAAACTTCAATAGTTCAAAATATGATTTCTTTTAACTTTAGGGTTAAAATTACAATTTCCTAAAAGTTGTAGCTAAATCTGTAAGTTCTTTAATAATTTAGGGCCAAATAAGAAATCATAAAAGTTTCCGGACCTAACTGAATTATAACAAAATATGCAGGAATAATTTAAAGAACTAATTAACTTGAGGACTGAAATTGCAATTCTTAAAACAAAACCCTAAAATGTTTTTCTTCCTTCTTCTTCAAACAAAACCAGCAGCCGCCGCCGCTGCCCAACACCGCCACCGCCGCTGGCTGCCATCCCAAACACAGCCGCTGCAACTCCGGTCGCTTCAACCCTCCTCCACCGACGTCTTCACCGCTCCACGTCGACTCGTTCACCGCAAAAACCGAAGGCGGCGAAGAGGACGAAGAAGATAATGGTGAAACCGAGGACCAGAAAAGCAAGGTGGAGAACGGAGAAATCGGCCTGCTACTGGACGAAGAACGGAGATCTCCGGTGGTCGCAATCCATCACGACCATTCCGTTTTCCGACGCAAGCGATCTCCGAAGCGACAAAGGGAAACCTCAAACCCGATCCTTATGTCACAACGGTGAGCGGCGAGAAGGGAAACCAAAATCCAGTAACATAAAACGATGACGGCTAGCGGCGGGCTTTCGAGCCGAACCCAAAACGAACTGGAAGCCAAATCCGAACGGAAAACAGATGTTCGGTGCTTGAAGAAGAACCAAAAGATTTTCCCAGAAACAGAAAACTAAGAAGCTAAAAAAAAATTTATTCTTTCTACCATGGCCAACCGAAACCAAACAGCAAAAGCAATAAAAGTTTGTACTTTATTATGGCAAACAAAAAATCAACCGAAAACTATAATGATTTTAAATCCACCTAAATATTCATCAATTAATTCCAGATAAACCGAATTGGAATTAGGATTAATATAAATTAATTGATTATCAAATAATTGATATGAAGGTGGCTCTGATACCACTTATAAGGAAATTAATTCCTAAGAACATTAAACCTTCAATCAATTATTGGGATAAACTGAAGCGGAAGCGTACCTTGATCCATAGTGATTGATTGATAGATCAAGCAACTGAACTGTCGGTTGAATTAATCTCGTGATGAATCCCGACAATGGTCTTCCAGGTGATTATCAGCCTTCTTTCCAGAGAGATAGTTTCCCTTGTATTTTTCTTATTGATGGGGAATAAGAAAAACAGAAAGTCTTGATTCACCCGGGGACCATAACCATTATTTATAATATCAGGGTTTCCTAAATTACAGTTTCACCCATCGCAAAAAAGTAATTATAGGAATATACCGGTTTCTGCACAATAATATTCCATACTTAAAAGATACTTATGCCTTATAAAACATAATTGATCAGTTTAATTAGGCGTAACAATATAGACAACATTTTAATGCACAATAATCATATTTATATATTAACGTTAAGTCCAAAACCTTACATGCTGATGATGTGGGAACCATGATCACCCCATTGGAATATCCATTTTGGGTCCATGCAGACAATATATCGACTGGATGCATCTGGAGTTTGCTGAATTCTTAGGAAATACACTTGGTCAATATTTGACAATTGATAATGACTCGGATGGTTCCTGTATTGGTCGTTTCCAATGAGTCAACTGAAACAGCCGCTGCACAACATTGTCCAATTGGCGGAGGGATCCAAAATTCACAAATTCCCTCTTCGTTATGAAAATCTTACTTATTTCTGTCTTTTATGTGGGATTATAGGTCATACTAATAAAGATTGTAGTTCCAAAATGAATACAGATGATTCGGAGTTGAAAGTCCAAAAACTTGGGCCATGGCTGAAAGCCCCGTCCAAGGTAAAACCTTTTTTAAGTGGCCGTGCCGGAGCTTCTACCGCCGATCGACCACCATCTCCACCGAGGACTTCACCGTCTCCTAACGGGGCTGGATCTTTCCCTCACCGTCGCACAGAATCAGAGTTTGAGTTGGACTTGGATTCTGTCCAGACATTTTGGCCTCATTATCATCTGGATAACCCGGGGCTTTCAAATTCAAAACAGGCGTGGGGTAATTCTGCTATGACAGATCATAGACATGGCAAGGGGAAATATTAGAATAAAGCTCTCCGAATTCCAATTCAAATTGAAACTCCTTCTGCTACCATAACCATCTCTCCCTCATCTTTAACTTCATCCGATCATCCCTTTTCGATTAGAAATTTAATTTCAGATATTGATAAATCTCTAAAATCTTCTCAACATATCTTTCCAGTTTGGATTTTCATTTTAAATGCTGACATATCTCTTTCTCTATCTGATAATATACAGCATCTCAAGAATTCCAATTCAAACTGCGGAACACCCCCTTCGAATAAGAACAGTCATGATAAGGCATCAGTTATCCGATCATCTCCGGCAATGGTCCATCCTTTTGTACAGGGGAACAGTTCTGTCAGCCCAACTCCGATGCCAATTCCAATGCCAGTGGATACCTCCACCCACAAATCTTCTAAGAAAATTAGCATGCAAGTGTGAATAGGGGAAGCCTCGACCCTCCCTTTGAGAGCCACTCAGATGAGTGCAAAGCGTAAGTTAGTGTGGGAGGATGTACATATCTACTCTCAACAAGATGTATATATGGAGCAAGTATGGAAGTGTGCAAAGAGTGATTTGGATATGGAAGTTTCAGCTACGACTTTGATTACAATTCTCTTATGGTTGGCGAAGAGGCAGCGACTTGTATCAAATCCCAATCCCGCCCAACCCAATGAGTATTATTGGATGGAATTGCCGCAGTGGCGTATGCAGGATTTTTATCAACATGGGGCGGAAATTTTTGTTTTGCCGTCATCGTTTGCAAATATCTAACATAAAATATACTAATAATATTAAAATATAACAGTATAGAGAAAAAAAATATGAATTGCATAATATTAAACAATATATTACATATCTAATGAAATCCATAATACATGTACTAAATAGGCGGAAGTGAAATTCTACGAGTAGCCATTCTTTGAAAACGCTGATCTGATGTCTATAGTCTGTTGATCTGATCTCCCTTTTTAAGTATGTTTTAGTTCTACTGTATGATTTCTTTTAAAATCTTGATCTGATGTCTATAGTCTGTTGATCTGATGTCAAGTATGAGTTGATCTGATGTCTATATAATCCTGATCTGATCTCCTTTGTTAAGTATGTTTTAGTTCTGCTGTGTGATTTCTTTTAAAATCTTGATCTGATGTCTATAGTCTGTTGATCTGATGTCAAGTATACGCTGATCTGATGTCTATAGTCTGTTGATCTGATCTCCCTTTTTAAGTATGTTTTAGTTCTACTGTATGATTTCTTTTAAAATCTTGATCTGATGTCTATAGTCTGTTGATCTGATGTCAAGTATACGCTGATCTGATGTCTATAGTCTGTTGATCTGATCTCCCTTTTTAAGTATGTTTTAGTTCTACTGTATGATTTCTTTTAAAATCTTGATCTGATGTCTATAGTCTGTTGATCTGATGTCAAGTATGAGTTGATCTGATGTCTATATAATCCTGATCTGATCTCCTTTGTTAAGTATGTTTTAGTTCTGCTGTGTGATTTCTTTTAAAATCTTGATCTGATGTCTATAGTCTGTTGATCTGATGTCAAGTATACGCTGCCCGTACTATAACCCCTGCTATTCCTTCTCCATCTTCAACCTTCTGCCCGTACTTCATCTTCAACCTCCTTCCTTTCGCCGGCGGTGATGGTGGGGCGGCCAAATCGGCAACCAAATTTCATACCTCCTACTCCTTAAAAATTCCGCATCAACGTGGGGCGACCGCCTTACCTTCTCTCCACGTAAATCCGCCCCTGAATTGCCGGGACTTAGGAACCCCCGGATAATTCAAGAATTGCGTGATTATATCCGCACCTATCATCCCAATATTATTTTTCTTAGTGAGACGAAGTGCTCACAGGCAACATTTAACAATATTCGTAACAAGCTCGGCATGTTTGGAATTTGTCATGACGCAAATGGCAGAAGTGGGGGTGTTTGTTTACTATGGGATCGTGCTATATAGGTATCATTAACAAATAATTCTGACCGTTTTATTGATGCAATGGTTTTGTTTCAGGGCACCGAATTCAAGCTCACAGGCTATCATGGGAACCCAGTGGTCAACCAACTAAGAGAGTCATGGTGCAATTTTCACAATCTATATTAACCTTCTCGGGTACCTTTGGGTGTGCCTTGGTGATTTTAATGAGGTCTTGTACCAGCATGAATTTCAAGGACGAGGTCCAAAGTAGAGTTAGCAGATCCAATCTTTTAGGGAGGCGCTTGAATATTGTAACCTTAAAGAAGTACGGGACTCTGGTTTGAAGTTTACATGGTCGAGATTACTGCAACACTCGTACATGCAACGAGCAGGTTTGGACAGGGCCGTCATAAATCGGGAACTAAGTTCTCTTTTTCCAACCTCCACACAATTAGTGTTGTATCCTATTCTTCTGATCATGCTGCACTTCTCTTTCAATTAAGGCAATTTCCTCTCTCCCCCCCTCCCTAATTGCGCCCAACACAAGGAAATGTTTCCGTTTCGAAGCTTCTGGATGAAGTCGGAGGATTGTGAAAGGATCATTTCCTCCCCCCCCCCCCCGCATCCTTACAAGTCCCCACGAACAGACGGTATGAGTCCCCAAAGTGAATAAGCCAGAACTTATAACACAGTTTTGATCGATAAGTGTGATCTACAAAATGGATTCTAAAGCAGTCTCTAATCGCTTGCATACAATATTATCTCTTCTTCGCAATCTACTTAATCTATGAAGTTGCGAAATACAGGTACACAGGGATTGATAAGTTTAAAATTGGATATGAGTAAAACATTTGATAGATTAGAGTGGGGTTTCATTACCTCCCCTTTAAGAGCTATGGGATTCAAAGATGGTTTTGTCAATCTTATTCACCATTTTTCTTCTACTGTGCATTTTTCTTTTTTATTGAATGGTATGCAGGTAGGACATGTCACACCACAAAGGGGAATACGTCAAGGAGACCCATGCATTTTACAGGATTTACAAAACTGAATTGCTATTTGTATCATGAAAATGCTATTTGTATCACAAAAAAAAAATAAAAATTATAATTAAAAGACCAAAACGCCCTTATGATGGAAAATGTGTAGAAAATACTAAGTACTGTGAAAAAACGCAGCAAAAATGCGTTTTTACCATACACATAAACGCAAGGAAAAACATTTTTTACATGTAAAAATTAAGTAAAATGACGTTTTTGATGCTTAAAAACGTCAAAACTGTACGATTTTAACCACATAAAACGCATTAAAATTACGTTTTCTTCGGACCAAAAACGCGAAAACGCTGCGTTTCTACCATGGATTTGTGGCGTTTCATCCACGGTTCGCTCGCCGATTTGGGGCGTTTTTGACATGCGAAAAACTTAAAAACCCCCAAATCGGCAGCAGCTTCATTAGGTCAATTTTTTGCTCAAAAAATCAGTTCCAAAACGCAAAAGGGGATAGATTATGCCGGCCAAAAACGCAAATCATGGACGGAGGAGATGGCGAACAATCACGAAGGCACGGAGCGGGCAAAGGTCCATTGATAAACAGGGTAAACATCGTTATGAATTTGAGTTTTTCTGCATTTTTTTTCGTTTATATTGCGTTATTTTTGTTAGATATCTTTGTTCATTTGCGTTTAGGTATGTAGAAACGTAATTTGGTATAAATTTGATGGATTTTTAGGGCTGAAATTGGCATCGACCGGCGTTTTTCGCGACAGAAAACGCCGGCCGATCTGTTATGCAGCAGTTTTCGGGTCTGAAAACGCCATCTGCCGGCGTTTTCAGACCCGAAAACGCCACACGATGGCGTTTTGGTATACCCAAAACGCCATCGGCCGACGTTTTGTGTATCGTAAAACGCCATCGGACGGCGTTTTTCGGTACTCAAAACGCTGGCCGACGGCGTTTTGGGTTTCCCTAAACGCCGGTCGACGACTTTTTGAATATCGCACACGACCCCCACCCATAATTTGATTTAAATTGATTTATTGAATGTTACAATATAATTGCTTCATTTTATTTATTTATTTATTTATTTATTTATGCAATTATTCGTTTATTTATTTAGGGTGGCGCTAAGTTAAAGTCACAAGGTGATAGGCAGCGTCCCACAGCTTCTGCTAGTAGGCAGAAGGTGCCAGTTATTAGGAGAGGTGGTGGTAGACGGGGAGGTGGGATTGTTATATCTGAGGGAGCACGGGGAGGTGGTGGTGGACGAGGAGGTGGCGATGACTCCTCATTTCAGTTGAGGGATTAGTATTACGATACTACTGATTCCGATGACACTGATGCGAGTGAGGATGAGCAGTTTGGGCATGAGGAGGAGTTTGAGCATCCCCATGAGCAGTCACGGCAGGGGGGCGCTAGTGGGAGTGTACGACCACTAGGGGATCAGGTTGAGGGGGATACCTACGGAGGTGACCCTTCTCACCCACATGCTGAGAGGACGACCCGGTATAGGAATCCGAACCACGGACAGTTCGAGGAGGTGGATCCTGCTGCAGGTACGCGTTTTAATTTAATTGTATTAGTATTTTTAATAAATAATTGATTTAATTTAATTGTTCATAAAATGAGAATTTGTTATTGCTTGACTTAAATTGTGCGTTTTTTATGTAGTTCAGTAATTATTTTAATTTGTATATGTATTTGCTTGACTTATGTATGTTTTTCTTTATTTATTTTAATTATGTGTACTTATTTTTAATTACCTTTATTTAATTACATTTTTTGTTTATGTTATACATTTAATTTACTTATATATTTATATATATATGTTGTCGATATAGTTCCCCCTAGGAAGCGCGCGCGTGAGGATCGGAGTTGGATAGTTACAGGGCCCATTGAGGGGGGGGCCTATAGATGATAGCCTCATCCCTAGCTTTTTAGGGCATGTGGTATCTAGATATTGGCAGGAGGGGATGCCTACTAGATACCACCTTAGATGCCACAATAGAGGCAGTATGTACGACCTGTTTGGGAGGTGGATCGGATCCATGACGGTCGAGGGTGCGCAGATTTTGAGCGGGACAGGCCTTGGACACCTGCCCCGCATTATGCACCGGAGCATTGATGAGCCTCTCATCAATGCATTTTTGGAGAGGTGGCGGCCGGAAACGAATTCGTTCCACCTCCCCTTCGGAGAGATGACCATCCTCCTACACGATGTGTTAGAGATTTTGAGGATTCCTGTCGATGGTCGACTCATCACGAAGGTTACACCGTCATCCACCGTACTGTCATGGTAGAGAGGGTTGCTAGAGATTCCTCCTGCTGAGCGTATAGACGGGGAGCTGTATAGGAATGGCGGATTTTCTATGCAGCGGGTGATCGAGCGGTGTATGCAGCGGGCCAGGGATGATTCGGACGTTGCTGTTTTAGTATGGAGCCTTATTGGGACTTGTCTGTTTACAGACAAAAGTTCCAATAAGTTTATGCCAGCCCCTGTGGTACAGGTTAGGAACGGGCTGGACCAGATTGGCCAGGAGGCATGGGGTACCGCGACACTTGCGTACCTGTATCACCATCTAGGGTGCGCGAGTCGTCACGGGACGCAGGCAGTCGCTGGATGCTTGACTCTATTACAGTCATGGATCTACGAGCACTTTCCTGATTTCAGACCCCATCCTCTACCACTTCCATTGCATGCCGCTCAGCCGCGTGCAGCGAGGTGGGCCATCGACCGCCACCGGGCCACAGAGCAGTGCTTAGCCGCCATACGACTTGCGCTGGACGAGATGACAGCCGACATGGTTAGTAATTAGTTATAAATTTTACCAAATATATTTTGATTTAATCTATTTTGATAAATTTTATTATTCACAATTTTTAAATAATTTTCAAAGGTCACTTGGATGCCATACGGACGGGACGCCGTTTCGCGGACGCCGAGGACTTATTGCGTACAGGACCACATCGAGCCTTACATGCCAGACCGATGCGTCCGCCAGCTTGGGTATGTCCAGTGGATTCCAGCGCGCTTCATCCGTCCGGGCCGGGACACTTACCGCGGATACTCAGGGAGACCATACGTGGTACGACACGCCGTTGAGTATGCAGAGTCTGCTTGGGAGGAGTTCGGCACGTCGTCCATGGGTATTTCCCTCGCTGGCCGATAGCGGACAGGTGGAGCTGTTGCTCGGAGTGCTGCGGTCGATGGCTATTTGGAGTGGTTTCGTCCCCGATCACGTCCGCGCGTATTTCCCCTCGATCCCCATGCCGCTATAGAGCCCCCTCGACCACGTCGCGCCGCCTCAGAGTTTGTAAGTATTCTTGTTAATTAATGTAAATTATTTTATATGTTAAATTATTTTCATGTTCATCTAATATATTGTTTATATATTTGCAGTGGATGGGTCAGTATGGTCAGCTACATCATGCATTGTTAGATGTAGTGCGGGAGAGTGTTCCAGATCTGTACGATCAGTTCGCACCTCGCACTGCATATCTAGAGGATGAGTTCGACCGTTCGGTCTGAATTTTTTTTTGTACTATTTTTGTATACATTATCCATATATTATATTATTAATTTGCTGATTATATTTTATTGTCTTTTTCATACATATATTGTATTTTATATGTATATCTCGTCAAAACCCAAATTAAATATTCATAAGCACCAGATAATAGTAATAAAACATATTTCACATAATAATATACATCCTAGCCATCACGTAGTGCATTCCAAGCATTAAATCTAGCTTCCAAATTTTGTGGCCAATCACCTACACTATCAGCATGACGTTGATGATGCCAAACAAAGCTCAACGGCGGTATAGGGCACTCATTGACAACATCGACACGTACATAATGGTTCCCATTTACAAGGGCGAGCACTATAACCCTTTCAGGTTGTGTGTCGCCAGTAGAGCAATACAAAGGTAATACAGAATAATTTCCATCCGAACGAGTACGGTCAAACTGTATTACCAGTGCATTTGCATAAGTGACGAGAGGGAACAAATCCGTATGTGTAGCCATCCGATGCTGCTCACCACAATCAGTGCCTTCGAAATTTATTCGCCTAAGTACCATAGCCACAAAATCACCATCGGGGGGACGCAACTCCAACGATTGGAATACACCCCTATACCTGTCCGGGTGGCTCGTAATCTCTCCACTCAATGACCTGCGAGCTAATCTCCAATATTTCTCGTGGACAAAAAGGTAAGTAGAAATTACTCGGAAACCACAATGGCATCACCATTTACATCTGACCACCATGTGCAGTAAGGCTGAAAAAATGCTGGCACACACTGAATGTCTCCACCAGACCCTGTTAAGTAATTATGTTACATTAAATAAACAAACCTTCATTAATTATTTATTTAATTGAATAACTTAAAAGGACTTATTTACCTGTCCTTAATGGAGATCCACCATCAAAACCTGTATGAATGCGGTGTGATCGACCTGTCGAGCGGCCGGATGACCCTGAACGGCACCTGCCACGTCGGCTACGTGTCGCTCTTTCTCGTGAACTCCACTCGCGCATAACAGAATGATGTAATCTATTTGGTGGTCGCCCCCTTTGGGGTCCCGAGGTACCTGGCTCTCCAACACTGGCCATGTCAGGGTACATCTGCTCTACGTACGCCCTATTCAACAGCCGGGCCAAAAAAGACGGACTGGTAGATACTGTGGGGACTACTTCCTTGTTGAAATACCTTCAAAAACAAATATATAAACTCCAAATATTTTTTTTTAAAATATAAAATGTCAATTCAATTGAATACTATTGAAGTTCATAATTTAAAAATGCACCTGATGTCCTCATCAATGTAATTCGCATCACCATGTGATGGAACAATGGTCAGCCTCTTCCAAAACTCATGCACGTGTGGAAGTAAGGGATATTCAGGCAATGACTGTGCCTTGAATATGTCACACGCACAGGGAATCCCACGTGTCACCTTGGGAACACATCCACATCGCTCGAGTACAAGGCCTGCCAACTTATTCTTTCGTCGAACTTCTTTCCTAACCAACTTCAGACAATGGTGTGACACGTACTTGTTCAAATAACAGTATGGATATCCCTGCATACTTGTTTGAGTCGTGGAGATGGAAGCCTCAAGAGAGCCTCTATAATAATGTCAATTAAAAATAAAATTAATTGAAACATCTGAAATAAATAGAAGTATACCATAAATGAATGATATGACATTAAATAACATCTGATATAAACAATTAAATAAGTAAACTAACCCGATGTGAGGGAACAAGTGGTTGAGGTGAGAGTCGATCTTTGTGAACAAAGTGTCAAGGGAATTGGTGGAAGAATTAAGCCAATCTTTCATAGCAGCATGCGAAGCCTCTACTCTATTAGTGGAAGTATTACCGAAGTGGAGAAATTGATTTGTCCAAGCTCGTACAAATTTCTCCTTGTGAATGAGCCATGTAGTCTCTAGATATTCAACAGCCAACGGCTCAAGGAGAGTGTACTTAACCTTGAAATTCTGCAATAAACGATTAAATTCCTCTACTGTCGGAGCCTTAATAATTTTCTTCCACCAGCTGTCATGAATATCACATGCCAAATTTTTGTTTCTCCTCCCAACATTTTTTTCCAACCACGCATTCACATCACGCCCAATATGCCACAAACATAACAAGTGATGTGAAGCGGGAAAATGCTCCTTAATCGGCTGTAACAAACCCAACTCCCTATCTGTCACAATCACACTAGGTGACAAACTAGCCGGCAGCAAAAATCTCAAGTTCCGCAAAACTCAGTCATATGTATCCTGTTTCTCATTTCTAACAATAGCAAATGCAATATTGAAATTTTTATTTTTAGGAGTCATACCTACCATCTCGACGACAGGCATTTGGTACTTGTTGGTCTTGTAGGTAGAATCAATCCCCACCACCCAATACCATCTGTGGAACATCTGAATTGATGTTGGATGTGCAAAGAAGACATGTGTGATCTCATCAGTGTTCGCATCCTTCTGAATCTTGAGATAGTACTATTTCTCCTCAGCCAAATGCATAAATTGCTGCCCAATATTCCTACCTTCCAATCCGGCGGTCTTCATCTCTCCTTTCAAATTGTACACCGATTTGATTGGTACCTGGGAATCGGGAAACTGTTTATTCACAGCTTTCCAAACACACTTTGGCTTCACATTCGACCGAAGCATAAATTCAGCAACAGCCTTTGAATCTTTTGTAAAATGGCTCAGCTGTCTGTGACCATATGGATGCATTATACCTGTAAATCACATTTAATTATAATAACAATTAATACATACAACACATCAATTAACTTAATTAATATTATGCGCAAATAATGAAATACCAGTGTGATTGTGAGTTGACGTTGTTCCTGGGTTTGTATAAACCTTGTGACGTCCCAGATCAATTCGCTTACAAGTCAACCTAAAGGGGCAATTAGTGCCGCTCCTTCTTGTATTCTTCCGTCTAGTTGGGAGAGGGGCTTTGGCAGGATCTCTCCATCGCTTGCACGAGAAGTAGTACGTCACAAATCCTTGGTTACCTCCCCTCTTTGTAATTACAAACTTCAGCCTCTTAGCTATTTTCTGGCAATATTTCAAAGCCTTGCCAATAGTTCAAAACTCTCTGTCAATCTTGAAATATCCACTCAAATCTGCGCCAGGTTCAAGTTCCACCGGCTCCCCTTGAGTATTATCCGCCTCATTGTCATCTTCATCCTCCTCTTCATCGTCATCCTCCTCTTCATTCTCCGCCTCCTCATCATCATCATACACCTCATCCTCATCGTACTCATCATTGTCAGCCTGTAGGTGAATACACAGATTAATTAACATCACAGCACAGTTATGTTTCTTGCAATCAAAAAACGCAACAGTTTGAAGTTTCATGCAACATGAAACGCTACTTGTTTGCGTTTCATCCAACAAAAAACGCTACAAACGTGCGTTTCATCCAAAAAAAACGCTATACCAGTGCGTTTCATGCAACAAAAAATGCACCAAGATGTAGTTTCTAGCTACCAAAAATGCAGAACTTTTTATATAATGCATGTCAAAAACGTAGCACTTTTTATATAATGCATGTCAAAAACGCAACACTTTTTATATAATGCATGTCAGGAACGCAGCACTTTTTATATAATGCATGTCAAAAATGCAACACTTTTTATATAATGCATGTCAGAAACACTCAAAAACGACATTTTTACCATGGAGAAAACGCTAAAAAGCGACGTTTAAACGCTTCATAAACGTCATTTTAGCGTGTTTCGACATACAATATTTTTTAAAAAAATTTATATAACTTTAAGGTTCGGGAACTTACCATATCGTGATGATTCGCTTGCTAAATATTCTTTCGCCGTCAACTGAATGATCCAACAAATGTTTTTAAGTTAAGAATTTGTCTGCATTTGATTTTAGGATAGTTGTTGTGTATGAGTTTTTCATCCAATTCACATGAATGTATGTAAACGTTTTTTAACTTCTGTACAGGTCAAAAACGCATCATTTTAACGAGCGAACCATGGAGGAAACTTGCCATTTTGACATTTTTGACTGCAAAAAACGCACCATTTTAACGAGCGAACCATGGTGAAAACTTCACATTTTTGCGTTTTTGACAGCCAAAAACGCACTCATTTGGCGTTTGTAACATATAAAAACGCAATTTTGGGTAAATTTTGTATGTCCAAAACGTTTTTACCTTGCGATTTTTGAGAGATTAAAACGCAATTTTGCCCCGTTTTTTGACATAAAATCTGTCAATTTATCAAGAATTTTGTTCATAAGGGCATTTTGGTCATTTTATTATTATTTTTATTTTTTTTTGTGATACAAATAGCAAATTTGTGATACAAATAGCAAGTCCCTTTACAAAATCAAGGACGTCTTCGGGAAAGCGTCACTTGAAGATGCCTCAAGCATCAAGGAATCGCTCATATTATATGAGACAATTTTAGCACAACGCATCAATTTAAAAAATCGGGGGTAATTTTTAGTCATAATACACCCTTGCAAAATTGAATAACCATTTAAAAGGAAACAGAACAAGCCCGGGCTAAATCTAAAATATCACTTTTGCACTATGCATTCCAGAATCAAAGACTTTCGACTCGGCTCAGGCTCCCCCTGAACGGATCTAGGCTTATACTAGTTCAATTATTAAATTTTTAACTAAAGCGGAAAGATTAAAAATTATACCTTTGAAGCGAAATCCCAAGCAAAATACAAAACCAAACTTCCGGGAAAGTGAAATCCACTCGAAATCCCAAGGATAATTCCAAACGACCTCGAACTTGGGTGGGCAAGTAACTACGAGATGATTAAAGGCACTGGCAAAGAAATCCAAAGAAACCCACTTCAAGAATCTCGCAAATCTGAAAAACAGATCTAGCCCGGGAACTGACAGACCAAATCTGAAAACCCAATATGTCGCAAAAAAAGATCTCTCACTAACAGTAGATCTAGACTTTGGCAAACCCGAAGGAACGGGCCAAAGGATCAGGGCGAAAGGAGAAGATAAATCCCACAAAACCCACCGGAACCACCTGCCAGAATTCCAAACGGTCACCGGAAAAAGCGATTGTGCGACGCGACCAAAAACTAAGATTCCGGGCAGAATTTTGGGGAAAAAACAACAAAAAATCTATGGGCTTTCTTGGCTAATCGATGGGCTTGAAGATTCTCGAAGAAGAAAGCCCCAAAGTCGACTTCGAAAGAAAAGCTTTTATGAAAGTTGATATCTTCTCTTTCTAGACTTAACGTTCTCTCACTAGGCAGATGCCTCTAAGGTTTCTAATGTCTTCAAATGTGCCTAACAGCCTAACATTAGTTATTTATAGGGAGCTCCTTAAGAGACCTAGTGGGCTTTTGAGTTCGGCCTTAATGTTTGACTTTCGTTGACCCCTTAGTCTTCCCTAGACTAGTCAACTCCAATCGAGCCTTTCGAATTAATTTCTTAACCACTTCGTTAATTTAATTTAATCGAACCCTTAGGATTAATTAATTCAATATAAATTAATTTCTTAATCAACTTAGTCAATTAAATATTAATTAAACCTTTAGGATTAATTAATTCACTTTGTCAATTATTCAAACACATAATTAGTAGTACCACTAACGGACCAATTATGGAACTACCGCTCAAAAATGACTTTACATCGCGCTCACTTTATTATTCTTCTATCTCCCTACATCAAAGATCTAGTGCTCGTCGGTTCATCAATTTATTGACAAATTAATTCACCGACTTCTTGGTATCCGAGATTAGTACCACTCGACTTTCTTATTATACCGGACATAAAGTCCACTGGCCGGGTTTAGTATAATAAACCTTACGAGCTCATCTCAGGAGCACCATCAACCAGGTGAACCGGTACATGGATTCCTCCGACTAGCAACGACACACAAGAAGTTAAACACCGCATACCCAACTTACCGAGATATAGGCCTCAATTGACCGCACTCTTTGGCAAATCAAAGCATACGATATCTAACACTCATGCTCGTCCCAATCTCGGGATTAAGAGATTAGAATATTTGGACCGAATTAACTACGCCGATCGGTACAAGTTAATTCTATCAAAACTGGTCATGCTCAATATGCCCCGTGCATATCCGTATGATTTAATTAGTCTTGACAAACTAATTTCCAAATCACACAATAACCTATATCGATAGCATGTTCAGACTATCTCAGTTACGAGCATACTTTTTATATATCAATCTTTAACCAATAACGAGATCTACTGTGCTTTTATACAACTCGTTATCTAGTTCTATGATATAATGGAACAAATTTAATATTGAAACAAAATGATATGTCAACTGGGTATTAGTTTTTGATACAAGAAAATAGCTTTCTAGTATTCAAAACTAACAATCTCCCACTAATACTCAGAGCTACGCTCTGAAGTACAAAAACTCTGTCCAACCCACTTTATTACACTGCTGTCATAATGAAAACTACAGAACACCTTTAAGCTCACTCACATGGCTCTTTTAAGAATCTAACTCCCATGCCTCAACATGTCTCTCAAAGATCTTTGGGGTCAATGGCTTTGTGAAAGGATCTGCAAGGTTGTCTCCTGATGCTATCTTGGCTACGGTCACGTCTCCCCTCTTTACGATCTTTCGTATCAGGTGGTACTTGTGCTCTATGTATTTACTCACCTTGTGGGCTCATGGTTCCCTTGAGTTAGCAAGTGCACCATTGTTATCATAGTAAAATGTGATAGACCAAGGCAACTCAGGGACCACATCTAAGTCCACCAGGAAGTTCCTGAGCCATACAGCTTATTTCGCTGCCTCTGATGCGGCAACGTACTCAGTCTCCATGGTGGAGTCCGCCACGCATTTCTGCTTGAAACTCCGCCATACTATGGCTCCACCTCCAAGAGTAAACACAAACCCAGAGGTAGACTTACTCTTGTCTATATCACCTTGAAAGTTTGAATCTATGTAACCCATGTTAGTTTTGAATACAGAAAAGCTATGGCTTGTATCAAAAACTAATATCCACAGATGACATATCATTTTGTTTCAGTATAAATCTGTTCCTTTATATCATAGAACTAGATAACGGGGTGTCGACAAACACAGTAGATACCGTTATTGGTTAAAGTATTGATATATAAAAAGCATGCTCGTAACCGAGATAGTCTGAACATACTATCGGTATAGGTTATTGTGTGGTTTGGAAATTGGTTTATCTAGACTAGTTTAAATCACACAGATATGCCCGGGGCATATTGAGCACGACCAGTTTGGATAGAATTGACTTGTACTGATCGGCGTAGTCAATTCGGTCCTAGTATTCCGTCTCTCAATCCCAAGATTGGGACGGGCGTGAGGGTTGGGTGTCGTATGCTTTGATTTGCCAAAGAGTGAGGTCAATTGAGGCCAATACCTCGGTAAGTTGGGTATGCGGTGTTTAGCTTCTTGCGTGCCGTTGCTAGTCGGAGGAATCCACGTACCGGTTCGCCGGGTTGATGGTGCTCCCGAGATGAGCTCGTAAGGTTATTATACTAAACCTGGCCAGTGAACTTTATGTTCAGTATAATAAAAGGTCGAGTGGTACTAATCTCGGAAACTAAGAAGTCGGTGAATTAATTTGTCAGTAAATTGATAAATCGACGAGCACTAGATCTTTAATGTGGGGAGATAGAAGAAATAATAATGGCGCGATGTAAAGTCGTTTTCGAGCGGTAGTTCCATAATTGGTCCGTTAGTGGTACGACCGATTATGCGTTTGACTAATCGACAAGGTAAATTAATTAATCCGAAGGGTTTAATTAATATTTGATCGACGAAGTGAATTTAGAAATTAATTCTATTTTGAATTAATTAATTCTAAGGGTTCGATTAAATTAAATTAACAAAGTGGATTAAATAAATTAATTTAAAAGGGTCGATTGGAGTTGATTAGTCGGGAAGACTTAGCGGTCAACGAAAGTCAAATTTTAAGACCTAACTCGAGAGCCCATTAGGTCTCCTTAGAAGCTCCTATAAATACAACATATTGGGCAGCAAGAAAACCCTAAGAGAGATGAAACTTGGCAGCCAAGTTAGGCTAGAAAGAGAAAGTTTGGTCTAGAGAGAGAACGTGTCTTCCTCGTCAAGTTTTCTCTCGAAGTCGACCAAGATAACTTTCTTCTTCCAAAGGGAACTCAGCCCATGAATTAATTTAGCAGCCCAGTCCTTTTCTTCAACAAAAACAGTCACCGTTTTTTTTGCCCGAACAGTTTTTAAACTCAGCTGCTGATCGGAGTTTTAGAAGGAACAGCCCAGTGCTGATCGGTCTTCTTGTTCTTCCAGAAAAACCTAGCTGCTGGTCGGATTACTCCCTTAGATAGCTGCAGATCGGTTTTTTTTCTTTTGAGCTGCTGGTATCGGGGTTTTCCTGGTTGTGAAGTCCGGCTACTGCCGTGACTGTGAAGTCCGGTTGCTGCTGCGGACTGGTGCCCAGAACCAACCAAGCTCCACGTTCGATCTTCCTAGAGGAGTGATCCGTGGGTTTAGTTGTCTAGATCGGGACTGGTTTAAGGTAGCTTCCGGCAGGAATTATTGCAGCGGAAAACTGGCAGCTTAGTGGAGTGAAGTCCGGCGGAAAGGGCAGCTTCAATTTTTCAAAGAAAAAAAATCTGGGCAGCTTCAATTTGAGAAAGAAAATTCTGGGCAGCTTCAATTTTGTTAAAAAAAATTCTGGGCAGTTTATTTTTGAGAAAAAAATTCTGGGCAGCCTCAATTTGAGTTTCTTGAGAAGCAAGTTTCTTGGGTTTTCAGTCGAATTGCTGTGGGTAGCTCCGTAGACGATAGCCCACACTATCTCGGAGCGTGTATTGGAGAATTCTTCGGATTTCTTGTGGATTTCGCGCTAAAGAATTGGGTTTTCTTTTAGGCGAGGGACTTCGCTACAAAAGGTATAATCTTTAAGTTCCGCTTTAATTAAAGATTTAATTTTTTGTGTCCCGATTAATAAATTAAATAAGTATAAGCCTAGATCCGTTCATGGGTAAACTAATTTGAGCCTGAGCTTGGTCGAAAGCTTCCGATTCTGGAATGCATAGCACGAAAGTGAGGTTTTCGATTTAGCCCGGGCTTGTTCAGTTTTCCTTCAAATTGGTATCAGAGCGTTGGTTTCGGTCTTATACTTGTTTGATTTATTACACGGCTTTATTTTGGCATTAGTATTTTTTGTCGAAATGTATAAACAGGTGGTTATTGGTTTCCCGGCTATTATGGTAGAAATTTAATTTTCATTCATAAACCCCGGGACATGTCCGGGCTCGTTTTATTTTTGAATGGAAATTTCTGTAATAGTAATAACCACGAGCTGGAAGCCGTGTAGGATTAGAAAAATCTTGTAGTAGGATTTGATCTAATCATGTCGTCTTTAAATTCCTAGAAAAACGCCTTTGTATATAGGAATTTTTGTACTATGACGAAGACGTTATTTTGGGTAACTTATATTCGAGGGTTTTGGTTTATTGTAATTTTGGGTGATTCCTAATTACGGAATAAACCGAGAAAACCCGGGCGAATCGAGAGGAATCCAAATAACGAGTGGGAGCGACACGACGGGAAGTGTCACCGAGGCGTCAAGGAATCAACGATAGAGAAGGCCATAATAGTCGGGAAATTTTATTTTATTTAATTTCCCGTATTTATGATTTTTTCGTTGATTGTGTGATTTTCGTTTTATTTTGCATGAACGAAATTCAAACCAAAAGTTTTTCCAAAAAGGTAATGTGCAATTAACTAAGGTAGATTATTCGCATATTAAAACTCCAACGGTTTTATGGGTGCGAATATCCATAGTTAAGATATTGCATGTTAAAACGTAAAAATCCTCAAACTTAATTACATTCGCAAGTTTTGGTTTAATCGTAATTTTGGGTGATTCCTAATTACGTGGGGTTTTGGTTTATCGTAATTTTGGGTGATTCCTAATTACGTAGAAAATCGAGAAAACCCGGATTTTGGTTTTTCGTAATTTTTGGGTGATTCCTATTTACGTAGAAAACCGAAATGGAAAACCGAGAAAATTAAGGCGAATTTAAATTATTTTAAAAATCTAAGTGGGAGCGGGTTGGTTAATATCCCCATGGCCTCCATTACGGGTTCATTGGCGATGTGGTTAAACGGCTTCCCCGTCGGTTGAGTTTTCAATCACAGATATCGCTGGAATGAATTTCTAAAGGGATGACTATAGTGTGTTTAATTGGGAAAAGTTGCGACACCCTCGCCGTCCGAGGCGCATTAGTACCCTAAGTAACAAACTTAGAAGTCACGTAATGGCATACACTTAGTGTACTGTTTATAGTATCCCTCCTACGAGGTAACGCTATTTACGTGTACGGCTAAAATTATCGACTATTAATTTCATTGATCATAAGATCGTTGGTCAGATAATGAGATTAATGGACTTTGGTCCTTCTCGAACGAATGTGGGTTAGCGTAGACGTTCACCCGTCGTGACCTGCGTTAATCCCGGTGGGAGAGATGTCGGTAGAAGATTATATTTCTTTTCTGAGGATTTTTCAATATTTTCGAAAAGTATACTGAGACATGTTTTTTCATTATTTTCAGTTGATATGTCGTTCAACCCGCTAGCTGTCATTTTTGAACCAAAACAAACTCATGAGTCCAAACTATATTGACTGGAAACGTAACCTGGACATTGTCCTTACCGCTGAGGGTTACAAGTACGTGCTTACTGAGGAGTGTCCCCTTAAGCAGGGTAGCCAAGTAGTCAGCTATGAGGAAACTCATGAATGCTAGAATGGCTGAGGGCATTTCAGTGAGGGATCACGTGCTGGACATGATCAGTTGCATCAATGAGATCGAGGTACTGGAAGGTGATATTGATGGGGAGACCCAGGTCGATATCATTCTCCAGAGCTTGCCTCCCAGTTTTTGAGCAGTTTCGGTTGAACTATAATATGGGCAAGCTCTCATATTCACTCCCGAGCTCATAACTACATTGGTGTCAGCCGAGGACCTATTCGCTGAGAAGAAGCAAGCCTTTGCTACTGTTGGTCCCTCAGGTTCCTCTGCTGGGCCCAAAGCCAGGAAGCAAGAGAGGAAGAGAGGCCAGAAAGCAGGAACTAATCATGGACCCAAGGCAGGCATTGCCAAGAAGCAAAAGTCGAAAGGCAAATGTTTTAAGTATGGCAAAGCAGGACATCGGAAGAAGGATTGCCCAAAGCCTCGAGGTTAAAAGTAAATTTTCCCTAGTTACTGAGACGTGATTAGCGGCGATTCCCACAGATACTTGGTGTGTGGATTCGGGAGCCACTGATCACGTTTGTAATTCTTTGCAGGGGTTCCAAGTGACCCGGCTGCTTAGAGAGGGAGAGTTGCAGGTCTACCTTGGGGATACTACCAGAGTTTCTGTGGCTGCAGTGGGAGTTATTAGTCTTTATTTTTCAGACTCTATTTTACTTTTAAAGGATTGTCTTTATGTACCTAGTTTTCGAAAGAACTTGCTTTCAGTTTCAAAACTTGTTTTGGATGGTTATAAGTGTGTATTTTCTGACGGTTCGGTTTTTATAAGAAAATGCCAGAAACTTATATGTTCCGGTACATTGGTTGACAATCTGTTTTAAATCAAGACTTACTCCCCAGTTATGCAAAACACAGAAACTAGTAACTCATCACCAAATCATAATAAGAGAAAGGAATCTTCCCCTTTGAATCAGACTTATCTTTGGCACCTGAGACTAGGTCATATCAACCTTAGTAGGATTCAAAGGTTGGTCAAGAGTGGGTCTTTGGACTTACTAGATATTGACAGCTATTCGACCTGTGAGTCCTGCTTGGAGGGTAAAATGACCAAGAGGCCTTTTAAGGCGAAGGGGTATAGGGCCAAGGAGGTTTTAGAGTTGATTCATTCTGACATGTGTGGACCTATGTCAGTTCAGGCTAGAGGTGGTGAATACCTCTCTAGTGAATTTAGGACCTATTTGTCAGAGGAGGGTATTCAGACCCAGTTGTCTGCACCTGGCACACCCCAGCAGAATGGTGTGGCAGAGGGGAGGAGCAGGTCTCTTATGGAGATGGTTAGATCGATGATGAGTTACAGTGAGTTGCCTATCTCGTTTTGGGGTTATGCCTTGGATACAGCGTGTT
This sequence comes from Knoxia roxburghii, assembly GCA_030378225.1. NCBI lineage: Eukaryota > Viridiplantae > Streptophyta > Magnoliopsida > Gentianales > Rubiaceae > Knoxia > Knoxia roxburghii. The sequence continues at coordinate 31,326,300 of CM059415.1, read as the reverse complement.
TTATCCTCAACCTTGTGCCATCTAAGTCTGTGCCTACGACCCCAGTAGAGTTGTGGAGTGGGCGTAAGCCTAGTCTGATATATCTCAGGATTTGGGGTTGTCTAGCACATGTGCTCGAGGCAGATGCAGGCAAGTTAGAGGCGAGATCTAAGGTTATGCTGTTTGTAGGCTACCCCAAAGGAACGAGAGATGGTTTATTTTATAGTCCTCAGGATCAGAAGGTGGTGGTCAGCATCAATGCCAGATTTCTTGAGGAGGACTATATTTTAGATCACAAGTCAAGCAGCAAGGTAGTATTGGAAGAGCTTAGAAGTCAGTCCACTATTCCAGATGCACACGTACAGGAAGACACACCACAAGAGACTGCACACACTATCACAGATGATGCTCTTACACAGGCTGCGCCTCGTCGTAGTGGGAGGGCTGTGAGACAGCCCGAGAGGTACATGGGTTTGGGTGAGTCTTTGGACTTTATCCCTGGTGCTCGTGAACCAGACCCAGTTAACTACAATGAGGTTCTTCAGGATAGAGATGCAAGCATCCAGATCTTGGAACATCCGTTTTGACGAGGTTATCCAGTCCTATGGATTCACTCGGTGTCCGGATGAGCAGTGTGTTTATAGCAGGCGTGATGGTGATATAGTGGTGTTCCTCGTACTTTACGTAGATGACATTCTTCTTATTGGCAACAGTAAGAAGGTGTTGTCAGACGTAAAGGCATGGCTGTTCAGGCAATTCGATATGAAGGATTTGGGAGAGGCTGGACATATCCTTGGGATCAAGATTATTCAAGATTGTAGGAGACGTTCTCTAACTCTCTCTCAGGCATCCTACATAGACACGATTCTGGCCCGTTTTAACATGCAGAACTCCAAGAAGGGTTCACTACCTTTCAGGCATGGAGTGCATTTGTCTAAGGAGCAGTGTCCTAAGACTGCTGAGGAGATAGATGCCATGAAGGCGGTACCCTATGCTTCTGCAGTGGGTAGCCTCATGTATGCTATGTTGTGCACGAGGCCTGATATTTGCTTTGCCGTTGGCATGGTTAGCAGATATCAGAGTAACCCTGGGAAGGCTCACTGGGAGGCAGTAAAATGCATTCTCAAGTACTTGCGCAGGACGAGAGATTGTGTACTAGTTTATAGAGCGCAGGAGCTTGTACCATTGGGTTACACAGATTCGGGCTTTCAAGGTGATTTGGACAGGAGTAAGTCTACCTCTGGGTTTGTGTTTACTCTAGGAGGTGGAGCCACAATATGGAAGAGTGTCAAGCAGAAATGCGTGGCGGACTCTACCATGGAGGCCGAGTACGTTGCCGCTTCAGAGGCAGTGAAAGAGGCTGTGTGGCTCAGGAACTTCCGGATGGACTCAGATATGGTTCCTGAGTTGCCTAGGTCTATCACAGTTTATTGTGATAACATAGTGCAGTTGCTAACTCGAGGGAACCACGAGCTCATAAGGCGAGTAAATACATAGAGCGCAAGTACCACCTGATACGAGAGATCGTAAAGAGGGGAGACGTGACCGTGGCCAAGATAGTATCAGATGACAACCATGCAGATCCTTTCACAAAGCCATTGACCCTAAAGGTCTTTGAGAGACATGTGGAGGGCATGGGAGTCAGATTCTTGAGGGAGCCATGTTAGTGAGCTTAAAGGTGTTCTGGAGATTTCATTGTGACAGCAGTGTAATAGCGGGTTGGACAGTTTTTGTACTTCTTAGCATAGCTTTGAGTATTAGTGGGAGATTGTTAGTTTTGAATACAGAAAAGCTATGGCTTGTATCAAAAACTAATATCCACAGATGACATATCATTTTGTTTCAGTATAAATCTGTTCCTTTATATCATAGAACTAGATAACGGGGTGTCGACAAACACAGTAGATACCGTTATTGGTTAAAGTATTGATATATAAAAAGCATGCTCGTAACCGAGATAGTCTGAACATACTATCGGTATAGGTTATTGTGTGGTTTGGAAATTGGTTTATCTAGACTAGTTTAAATCACACAGATATGCCCGGGGCATATTGAGCACGACCAGTTTGGATAGAATTGACTTGTACTGATCGGCGTAGTCAATTCGGTCCTAGTATTCCGTCTCTCAATCCCAAGATTGGGACGGGCGTGAGGGTTGGGTGTCGTATGCTTTGATTTGCCAAAGAGTGAGGTCAATTGAGGCCAATACCTCGGTAAGTTGGGTATGCGGTGTTTAGCTTCTTGCGTGCCGTTGCTAGTCGGAGGAATCCACGTACCGGTTCGCCGGGTTGATGGTGCTCCCGAGATGAGCTCGTAAGGTTATTATACTAAACCTGGCCAGTGAACTTTATGTTCAGTATAATAAAAGGTCGAGTGGTACTAATCTCGGAAACTAAGAAGTCGGTGAATTAATTTGTCAGTAAATTGATAAATCGACGAGCACTAGATCTTTAATGTGGGGAGATAGAAGAAATAATAATGGCGCGATGTAAAGTCGTTTTCGAGCGGTAGTTCCATAATTGGTCCGTTAGTGGTACGACCGATTATGCGTTTGACTAATCGACAAGGTAAATTAATTAATCCGAAGGGTTTAATTAATATTTGATCGACGAAGTGAATTTAGAAATTAATTCTATTTTGAATTAATTAATTCTAAGGGTTCGATTAAATTAAATTAACAAAGTGGATTAAATAAATTAATTTAAAAGGGTCGATTGGAGTTGATTAGTCGGGAAGACTTAGCGGTCAACGAAAGTCAAATTTTAAGACCTAACTCGAGAGCCCATTAGGTCTCCTTAGAAGCTCCTATAAATACAACATATTGGGCAGCAAGAAAACCCTAAGAGAGATGAAACTTGGCAGCCAAGTTAGGCTAGAAAGAGAAAGTTTGGTCTAGAGAGAGAACGTGTCTTCCTCGTCAAGTTTTCTCTCGAAGTCGACCAAGATAACTTTCTTCTTCCAAAGGGAACTCAGCCCATGAATTAATTTAGCAGCCCAGTCCTTTTCTTCAACAAAAACAGTCACCGTTTTTTTTGCCCGAACAGTTTTTAAACTCAGCTGCTGATCGGAGTTTTAGAAGGAACAGCCCAGTGCTGATCGGTCTTCTTGTTCTTCCAGAAAAACCTAGCTGCTGGTCGGATTACTCCCTTAGATAGCTGCAGATCGGTTTTTTTTCTTTTGAGCTGCTGGTATCGGGGTTTTCCTGGTTGTGAAGTCCGGCTACTGCCGTGACTGTGAAGTCCGGTTGCTGCTGCGGACTGGTGCCCAGAACCAACCAAGCTCCACGTTCGATCTTCCTAGAGGAGTGATCCGTGGGTTTAGTTGTCTAGATCGGGACTGGTTTAAGGTAGCTTCCGGCAGGAATTATTGCAGCGGAAAACTGGCAGCTTAGTGGAGTGAAGTCCGGCGGAAAGGGCAGCTTCAATTTTTCAAAGAAAAAAAATCTGGGCAGCTTCAATTTGAGAAAGAAAATTCTGGGCAGCTTCAATTTTGTTAAAAAAAATTCTGGGCAGTTTATTTTTGAGAAAAAAATTCTGGGCAGCCTCAATTTGAGTTTCTTGAGAAGCAAGTTTCTTGGGTTTTCAGTCGAATTGCTGTGGGTAGCTCCGTAGACGATAGCCCACACTATCTCGGAGCGTGTATTGGAGAATTCTTCGGATTTCTTGTGGATTTCGCGCTAAAGAATTGGGTTTTCTTTTAGGCGAGGGACTTCGCTACAAAAGGTATAATCTTTAAGTTCCGCTTTAATTAAAGATTTAATTTTTTGTGTCCCGATTAATAAATTAAATAAGTATAAGCCTAGATCCGTTCATGGGTAAACTAATTTGAGCCTGAGCTTGGTCGAAAGCTTCCGATTCTGGAATGCATAGCACGAAAGTGAGGTTTTCGATTTAGCCCGGGCTTGTTCAGTTTTCCTTCAACCCAATGGTACTAGCTCCTGCGTTCTATAAACTAGTGTTGGAGTAGAATACATAAGCTATGCTTGTATTGTACAGTTTCCCAGATTAATATATCAATTTGTGTTTCAGTCATATCTTGTTGTGCATTAATCGTCCATTTATATTATGTAAGTAGATGATGAGGTGTCTGGTGCGACACAGTAGCTCTCATCATTGGTTGAAAGACATAATATATAAATGAGGTTCGTAACTGAGACAGCTTTGGACAAACTGTCGGTTTAGGTTATTATGTGATTCAGATAATTGGTTTGTCTAAACTAATTGAATCATATAGATATGCCCGGGCATATTGAACTTGACCTTTAGGAATGATTTGTCTTGTACTGATTTAATAGACAAATCGATCCTTGTATTCTATCTTTTAATCCCTAGACTCGAGCGGGTATGAGGATTAGACATAGTGTACTTTGATCTGCCAATGGGTGAGGTCAATTATGGCCAATAGTCTCGGTGGGTTGGGTGCGCGTGTTTAGTTACTTGGTGTGCTGCTGTTTGTTGAAAGGAAACCATGTACCGGTGAATCCGGGGTGATGGTGCTCCCGAGATGAGCTTAAAATGTTTATTATACTAAACCCAACCGGTGGACTTATGTCCGATATAGTAAAAAGGTCGAGTGGTACTAGTCTCAGAATTAAAGAAGTTAATTAATTAATTTATAATTAACGAGCACTATATCTTTGATGTGGGGAGATAAATGAATATAATTTAATTAAGTTGTTCCGAAAGCAATTCTGGTGTAGGATGGTAGTGCCAAAATTAATCCGTTAGTGGTACGATTAATTTTGTAATGGGTTAATTGAATAGGTAGATTTAATTAATTAATTGGTTAATTATTCCTAAGGGTTAATTCAGTAATTAACAAAGTGGAATTATTTAATTAATTCCTAAGGGTTAATTAAGTAATTAACAAAGTGGAATTATTTAATTAATTAATTAAGTCTTAAGTTTCAATTGGAATTAGGAAATCCTAGAGATTAGGAATCTAGTCAAATTTGGTTTATCCTATCAGATTGGTTACCTAATTGGATTTGGAAACTAATTCATTACCTAAACCCATTAGGAAGACCAATCATAAACCAACTTGGGGTCTCTCTTGTAACTCTATAAATAGACATGGGATTAGCTATTCAAAACACAATTAAATAGATTCATAATTCAAGAATCTAGAGAGAGAAAATCCTAGAGAGAGAAAACATTTCTCTCTCCAAGTCGGATTTTCAAGAAAGTGTACGGCTGGTTTTTGGGTTTCTAGTGGCTGAAATTTTGGCCTTGGTTTATACCAGCTGCGCGTAGCTTTCTCTCTCTGTAGGCGGTGCGTTTATAGTACGTTCCAGGTGCTGCGGCGCTAGAGTTTTCTAGCAGGTGGATTGTGGTGATTGGTTGATCAATTGGCTTCTAGTTCGTTGCACACATAACGTGAAGTCATAGTCTTTAGGCATACAAGAGAATCATCAGGTGCACGCTTCAAAGGTACTTTTCTAAGGTTCCGCTTCAATTAGAAATTTTTTGTTGCGTGGTAAATCGAGCAAGTGCAAACCCAGATCCTATGTGGCAAAATCTCTTTCAATTTGTATCAGAGCCTGGTTTAGGGGGTTTTGGTACTTGTTCGATTTATTACATGGTTTTATTTGTAGGTGGTTAAGAATCCCGACTATTATGGTTATGTTTGTATGAGTTTCTACCATAGTATAACCATGGTCCGGATTTAATTTTATTATGAATGTTTGTAATAGTATAACCACGTGCTGGAAAATTGAATTATATTAAATCTGTAGTAGGATTTTTTCTATGTAATTTCGATTATTTATTTTCCTAGAAAGCCTTGTAGTAGGAAAATTGAATTTTGTAATCGAAGGCGTTATGGTGGACAACTTGAATTCGTGGGTTTTGGGTTATCATTAATTCGTAGAAACCCAGGAAAACCCAGAATGAATTGCAAGAAGACCAAATAGCATGTGAAAAAGGAAGGAGGAGGTGGCAGTAGGAGACGGCGTCGGCGAAGATCACCGGCAACTAGTGAAGGCAGCAAGGGCCGCTGTCGTGTGGTGCAACATCTTGCTGCACCAAGGCAGGACAGTAGCAGGCAGCAGCAGGCTACTGCACTGCTGGGCTGCTGCGCTGCTGGGCTGAGCTGGGCTGCTGTGCTGCTGGGCTGCTACTTGGCTGCGCTGGGCTGCTGCTGCTGCTGCTGGGCTGCGCTGCTGCTGCGGTTTCAGCCCGTTTTTCCTACAGTTTTCATTTTTTAAAGTTCAAAACTCTCTCCATCGAGTGACGTGACGGGACACGAGATCAAGGCAAAGGATGGAAGCAATTAAAACCATAATAGTCGGGAAATTTATTTTTCATATTTATTTCCCGTATTTATTGTTTTAATTTTTATGCTTTATTTTATGCTGTATTTTAGATGCATGAATTTAAAGCATGACTGGTTTTATGGTTGCATATAACTTAGGTTAGTTAATTGCATGTTAAAACCGGGAAAAACCCTCAATTTGGAAATCTAACTGGGAGCGGGTTGGTTTAATATCCCCATGGCCACCATTACGGGTTCATATGCAATGTTGGTGGGCTTGCGCGTTGGCATTAGGGCCTTCCTCTATTCGGATGAGTCCAGCCCCGAGATCGCTAGACTATGAACTTCTAAGTAAGATGACTAGAGCGAGTTTAACTAGGAGAAATGCGACACCCTCTCCATCTGAGGCGCACTATCCTGAGGTAACAAACTCAGAAGTCACGTAATGGTACACACTTAGTGTACGATCTGCAGTGTTCCTCCCGCGAGGTTACGCTGCTTACTTGTACGGCTAAAAGCACCGACTATTAACTACATTGATCAAAAGATCGTTGGTCAGATAGTGTAGTTAATGAACTTGGTTCTTCTCAAATGAATGTGGGTTAGCGTAAACGTCCACACTCCGTGGCTTGCGAGAATCCCGGTGGATGAGATGTTGGTGAATTATAATTATTGTTTTTTAGGGAAGTCAATAATTAATAGAATTTCATGTTTTTTGAAATTCTAAGTATATATAACTGAAACATTGTTTGTTTACTTTCCAGTTTAAATCGATATGACATTCAATCCCTTAGCTGCTATTTTGAAAAACAACAATTTAACTGAAACTAATAATGTCGATGGAAGTCATAACTTGGACATTGTCCTTAGGGCTGAGAGCGTTCCTGTGAGAGATCATGTTATTGACATGATTAGTAACATCAACAAGGTTGAGGTAGTGGGAGGCGAAATCGTGGGTGAAACCAAAGACGATATTGTCCTCTGGAGCTTATTTCAAAGCTATGAGCAGATTCGGTTGAACTACAACGTAAGTAAGATGTTGTGGAGTTCATCCGAGCTCTTGACAGAGTTGGTGGCGGCTAAAAGTTTTCTTCAAGAGAAGAAGCGAGTTTTAGTCACAGTCAAAGCTTCAGAATCTTCTTCTGAGCCTGAGGCTAGAAAGAAGAAGAGGAAGCTCGAGGGAATAGCTCAAGTGGCGCACATTGCGCCTAAGCCAGATATTGCAAAGAAGAAGTCGAAAGACAAGTGCTTCAAGTGCAATAAGACGAGACATTAGAAATTGGATTGTCCAAAGCTTATAAGTACGATAAATTCTGCCTTAATTACTGAGACATGTTTAGCGGCGATTCCCACAGATAGTTGGTGTGTGGATTCAGGTGCCACTGACCATGTTTGTAATTCTTTGCAAGGGTTCTATGTAACCCGAAAACTTAGAGAAGGCGAATTGGATATCTACTTGGGCGACACTACAAGAGTGTCAGTAGAAGCAGTGGGAGTAGTTAAGTTGAATTTCGAAAATTCTAGCTTAGAGTTAGTTAATTGTCTTTATGTACCGAGTTTTAGAAAAAACTTGATTTCGATTTCTAAACTCTTGAAGAACAGGTATAAGTTTATTTTTTCCTGATGACTGTGTTGTTATTAGAAGAAATGGAAAACTTATTTGTTCTGGTTCATTGGTGGAAAATTTGCTTGTGGTTAACTCTAACTCCTCTGTTGCGTAAAACATAGTGATAGATAGCTCAGTATCTAACATTAATAAGAAGAAGAAACCTAAATGAATCAAACCTATATTTGGCATCAACGCTAGGCCATATAAACCTTATTCAGAGGTTGGTCAATGATGGACCTTTGGGTTCATTAGATATTGACAGTTATGCAACCTGCGAATCTTGCTTAGAAGGTAAGATGACCAAGAGACCTTTTAAGGCAAAAGGTTATAGAGCTAAAGAAGTATTAGAGTTGATTCATTCTGACTTGTGTGTACCTATGATGGTCCAGGCACGAGGGGGATTTGAGTATTTCGTGACGTTCACGGATAACTACTCTAGGTACCGGTACATTTACTTAATGTGCCACAAGTCCGAATGTTTTGACAAGTTCAAAGAATTTCGGGCAGATGTGGAGAAGCATCATGGTAAGAGTATCAAGACACTGCATTCAGATCATGGTGGGGAGTACCTGTCCCATTAATTTTGAGATTACCTCAGTGAGGTAGGAATTCAGTCTCAGGTGTCTGCACCTGGCACGCCACAGCAGAATGGTGCAGCAGAAAGGAGGAATCTAACTCTTATGGAAATGGTTAGGTCCATGATGAGCTATAGTGATTTGTCAAGTTCGTTCTGGGGATATGCCTTAGAAATGGGAATGTATATTCTTAATCTTGCACCATCTAAAACCGTGCCTTCAACCCCAGTAGAGTTGTGGAACGGGCGAAAGCCCAGTCTAAGACATCTCAGAATTTGGGGCTATCCAGCACATGTGTTTAAGGCAGATACGGCTAAGTTAGATGCAAGAACAGAATTAATGCTATTTGTAGGATATCCTAGGGGAACGAAAGGTGGTCTATTCTATAGTCCAATAGATCAGAAGGTGGTGGTATGTCTTAGACCACAAGCCCAAAAGTAAGATAGTACTATAGGAGCTTAGACGACAAACTACTAATCCTGATGCAACAGCACAAGTAGATACACCACACACTGCACATGAGATCACAGATGATGCGCCTACACAGGCCGTGCCTCGTCATAGTGGGAGGGTTGTGAGACAGTCCGACAGGTTCATTGGCATGGGAGAGGCCTCAGACCTAGTCCCAGGTGTGTCTGAACCTAACCCAGTTAACTACAATGAGGCGCTTCCAGATAAAGATGCAGAATCTTGGCGTAAGGCAGTGATATCCGAGATGGGGTCAATGGACCACAATCAAGTCTGGGAGCTTGTGAACCTGCCTGATGGGTTTAAGCCCGTTAGATGCAAGTGGGTCTACAAACTTAAGAGAGGTCCTGACGGGAAGGTGAAAACCTTTAAAGCTAGGCTGGTGGCGAAGGGGTATACTCAAAAAGAGGGAATCGATTATGAGGAAACCTTCTCCCCAGTAGCCATGCTTAAGTCGATCAGGATTCTCTTGGCCATAGCTGCTCATATGGATTATGAGATTTGTCAGATAGATGTCAAGACAGCTTTCCTAAACAAAAGTCTTGAGGAAACCATATTTATGCAGCAACTAGAGGGATTCATTGAAAAAGGCCAAAAGCATAAGGTTTGCAAGCTTAAGAGGTCTATTTATGGACTTAAGCAGGCATCCAGATCTTGGAACATCCGGTTTGATGAGGTAATCCAGTCCTTTGGATTTACTCAGTGTCCGGATGAGCAATGTGTATATCGCAGACGTGATGGAAACTCAGTAGTGTTTCTTGTGCTTTACGTAGATGACATTCTATTGATTGGCAACAACAAGAAAATGTTATCAGACGTAAAGGCATGGCTGTCCAAATAGTTTGATATGAAGGACTTAGGCAAAGCGGGACATATCCTTGGGATCAAGATTATTCGAGATCGTAGGAAACGTTCGTTAACGCTCTCCCAAGCTTCATACATAGACACGATTCTGGCCCATTTTAACATGCAGAACTCCAAGAAAGGTTTTTTACCTTTTAGGCATGGAGTGTTTCTATCTAAGGAACAGTCTCCTAAGACTGTTGAGGAGATAGAGGCCATGAAGACAGTTCCGTATGCTTCGGCAGTAGGAAGTCTCATGTATGCCATGTTGTGTACAAGGCCTGATATCTGTTATGCTATTGGCATGGTGAGCAGATATCAGAGTAACCCCGGGAAAGCTCATTGGGAGGCAGTAAAATGTATTCTCAAGTATTTGCGCAGAACGAGGGACCAAGTTCTGGTCTATCAGGTGCCTGAGCTGGTACCCCGAGGTTACATAGATTCAGATTTCCAAGGAGATAGAGACAAGAGCAAGTCTACCTCAGGGTATGTGTTTACTCTAGGAGGTGGAGCCATAGTTTGGCGTAGTGTCAAGCAGAAATGCATGGCAGACTCTACCATGGAGGCTGAGTACGTTGCAGCATCAAAGGCAGGGAAAGAAGCAGTATGGCTCAAGAACTTCCTAGTGGACTTAGATGTGATTCCTGGTTTGCAGAAGTCTATCACGGTATATTGTGATAACAACGGTGCAGTAGCAAACTCGAAGGAACCAAGAGCCCACAAGGCGAGTAAACATATACAGCGCAAGTACCACCTGATACGAGACATCGTAAAGAGGGTAGACGTGGTCATGGCTTAGATACATCAGAGGATAACCTTGCAGATCCATTCACGAAAACATTGAAAGATTTTGGTAGGATCTGGGTTTGCACTTGCTCGATTTACCACGCAACAAAAATTTCTATTAAAGCGGAATCTTAGAAAAGTACCTTTGAAGCGTGCACTTGGTGATTCTCTTGTATGCCTCAAGACTATGACTTCACGTTGTGTGGGCAACGAACTAGAAGTCAATTGATCAGCTACTCACCACAATCCACCTGCTAGAAAACTCTAGCCCCGCAGCACCTGACACGTACTATAAACGCACCGCTCGCAGAGAGAGAAAGCTACGCGCAGCTGGTATAGACCAAGGCCAAAATTTCAGCCACTAGAAACCCAAAAACCAGCTGCACACTTTCTTGAAAATTCGACTTGGAGAGAGAAACGTTTTCTCTCTCTAGAATTTTCTCTCTCTAGAAATCCTGTGGATTAATTGTGTAATTGTTGTTTCTGAATGACTGATCCCTTGTCTATTTATAGAGTTACAAGAGAGACTCCAAGTTGGTTTAGGATTGGTCTTCCTACTGGGTTTCTGTTTTCCTTCAATCCTGTTTCTGGACTGATACAGATTCTGTTTCCTTCAATCCTGTTCCTGGACTGATACACTCCCAACTGTCACAGGGATTCACTTATCCCAATCCAGTTCCTGGGATGAATCACTCCCAACTGACACAGGGATTCACTTATCCCAAACCAGTTCCTGGGATGATTCACAACCAACTGACACAAGGATTAATTCATTTCTCAATTAATTAAATCTACCTTTGTCAACAACCCAGTACATAATTAATCGTACCACTAACGGATTAATTATGGCACTACCAACCTACACCAGAATTGCTTCCGGAACAACTTAATTAAATTATATTCATAATCTCCCCACATCAAAGATATAGTGCTCGTTAATTTATTAGTTTACTGATAAATTAATTCATCAACTTCTTAATATTCCGAGACTAGTACCACTCGACCTTTTTACTATACCGGACATAAGTCCACTGGCCAGGTTTAGTATAATAAACATTTCGAGCTCATCTCGGGAGCACCATCACCCCGGACGCACCGGTACATGGTTTCCTTTCGACCAGCAGTAGCACACCAAGTAACTAAACACGCGCACCCAACCCACCCACATTTGACCTCACCCATTGGCAGATCAAAGTACACTATGTCTAATCCTCATGCCCACTCGAGTCTAGGGATTTAGAGATAGAATACAAGGATCGATTTGTCTATTAAATCAGTACAAGACAAATCATTCCTAAGAGTCAAGTTCAATATGCCCCGGGCATATCTATATGATTCAATTAATTTAGACAAACTAATTATCTGAATCACATAATAACCTAGACCGACAGTTTGTCCAAAGCTGTCTCGGTTACGAACCTCATTTATATATTATGTCTTTCAACCAATGATGAGATCTACTGTGTCGTACCAGACACCTCATCATCTACTTACATAATATAAATGGACATAAAACTGCACAACAAAATATAATTGAAACACAAATCGATATATTAAACTGGGAAACTGTACAATACAAGCATAGCTTATGTATTCTACTCCAACAAACATTGACTTCAAAAGTCTTTGAGGCTCACGTGAAGGGCATGGGGATCAGATACTTAAGAGAGCCTTGACAGTTTTTCTAGATAAATAGCAGATTGTATAGGGATTGTATGTAGTTATATACTTAAAGCACAACTTAAGTATTAGTGAGAGATTGTTGGAGTAGAATACATAAGCTATGCTTGTATTATACAGTTTTCTAGATTAATATATCAATTTGTGTTTCAGTCATATCTTGTTGTGCATTAATCATCCATTTATATTATGTAAGTAGATGATGAGGTGTCTGGTGCGACACAGTAGATCTCATCATTGGTTGAAAGATATAATATATAAATGAGGATCGTAACTGAGATAGCTTTGGACAAACTGTCGGTTTAGGTTGTTATGTGATTTAGATAATTGGTTTGTCTAAACTAATTGAATCATATAGATATGCCCGGGGCATATTGAACTTGACCTTTAGGAATGATTTGTCTTGTAGTGATTTAATGGACAAATCGATCCTTGTATTCTATCTCTTAATCCCTAGACTCGAGCGGACATGAGGATTAGACATAGTGTACTTTGATCTGCCAATGGGTGAGGTCAATTATGGCCAATAGTCTCGGTGGGTTGGGTGCGCGTGTTTACTTACTTGGTGTGCTGCTGCTTGTTGAAAGGAAACCATGTACTGGTGAATCCGGGGTGATGGTGCTCCCGAGATGAGTTTGAAATGTTTATTATACTAAACCCGGCCGGTGGACTTTTGTCCGGTATAGTAAAAAGGTCGAGTGGTACTAGTCTCGGAATTAAAGAAGTTAATTAATTAATTTATAATTAACGAGCACTATATCTTTGATGTGGGGAGATAAATGAATATAATTTAATTAAGTTGTTCCGGAAGCAATTCTGGTGTAGGATGGTAGTGCCAAAATTAATCCGTTAGTGGTACGATTAATTTTGTAATGGGTTAATTGAATATGTAGATTTAATTAATTAATTGGTTAATTATTCCTAAGGGCTAATTCAGTAATTAACAAAGTGGAATTATTTAATTAATTCCTAAGGGTTAATTAAGTAATTAACAAAGTGAAATTATTTAATTAATTAATTAAGTCTTAAGTTTCAATTGGAATTAGGAAATCCTAGAGATTAGGAATCTAGTAGGATTTGGTTTATCCTATCAGATTGGTTACCTAATTGGATTTGGAAACTAATTCATTACCTAAACCCATTAGGAAGACCAATCCTAAACCAACTTGGGGTCTCTCTTGTAACTCTATAAATAGACAAGGGATTAGCTATTCAAAACACAATTCAATAGATTCATAATTCAAGAATCTAGAGAGAGAAAATCCTAGAGAGAGAAAACGTTTCTCTCTCCAAGTCGAATTTTCAAGAAAGTGTGCGGCTGGTTTTTGGGTTTCTAGTGGCTGAAATTTTGGCCTTGGTTTATACCAGCTGCGCGTAGCTTTCTCTCTCTGCAGGAGGTGCGTTTATAGTACATGCTAGGTGCTGCGGCGCTAGAGTTTTCTAGCAGGTGGATTGTGGTGATTGGTTGATCAATTGGCTTCTAGTTCGTTGCCCACACAACGTGAAGTCATAGTCTTGAGGCATACAAGAGAATCACCAGGTGCACGCTTCAAAGGTACTTTTCTAAGGTTCCGCTTTAATTAGAAATTTTTGTTGCGTGGTAAATCGAGCAAGTGCAAACCCAGATCCTACGTGGCAAAATCTCTTTCAACTAGGACATGATCTCTCGTCCTGCGCAAGTAATGGAGAATGCATTTTACTGCCTCCCAGTGAGCCTTCCCAGGGTTACTCTTATATTTGCTATCTATGCCAACGACAAAATAAATATCAGGCCTCGTACATAACATAGCATACATGAGACTACCCACTGCAGATGCATAAGATACCGCTTGCATGGCATTTATTTCCTTAGTAGTTTTGGGACACTGCTCTTTTGATATATGCACTCCATGCATGAAAGGTAGTGAACTCTTCTTGGAGTTCTGCATGTTAAAACGGGCCAGAATCGTGCCTATGTATGAAGCCTGGAAGAGTGTCAAAGAACGTCTCCTGCGATCTCGAATAATCTTGATCACAAGGATATGTTCAGCCTTTCCAAAGTCCTTCATATCAAACTACCTGGACAACCATGCCTTTACGTCTGACAACACCTTCTTACTGTTGCCAATCAGAAGGATGTCATCTATGTAAAGTACGAGGAACTGCACCATATCATCATCATGCTTGCGGTATACACATTGCTCATCCGAACACTGAATGAATCTAAAGGACTGGATAACCTCGTCAAAACGGATGTTCCAAGATCTGGATGCTTGCTTAAGTCCATAAATGGACCTCTTAAGCCTGCATACCTTGGGCTCTTTGCCCTGAACAATGAAACCCTCTGGTTGCTGTATAAAGATAGTCTCCTCAAGAATTCCATTAAGGAAAGCTGTCTTGACATCCATCTGTCAAATCTCATAGTCCATATGAGCAGCTATGGCCAAGAGAATCTGGATTGACTTAAGCATAGCTACTAGAGAAAATGTCTCCTTATAATCGATACCCTGTTTCTGAGTACCCTTTTGCCACAAGCCTAGCCTTGAAGGTCTCAACCCTCTAGTCAGATCATCTCTTTCGCTTGTAGACTCTTTGCACCTAATAGGCCGAAACCCATCAGGAAGGTCTACCAGCTCCCATACCTGATTTGAGTCTATAGAACCCATCTCAGCAATCATCGCTCTCTGCCAAGAATCTGCATCTTTATCTTGGAGAGCCTCATTGTCGCTAACTGGGTCTGGTTCATGGGCACTAGGGATAAAGTCCGAAGACTCACCCAAACCATGTACCTCTCGGGCTGTCTGACAACCCACCCACTACGACGAGGTGCAGACTGTGTAAGAGCAACATCTGTGATAGTGTGTGCAGTCTTTTGTGGTGTTTCATCTTGTATTTGTGCATCTAGAATACTAGACTGACCCCTAAACTCTTCCAATACTACCTTGATGCTTGTCTTGTGATCTAAAATATAGTATTCCTCAAGAAATCTGGCATTGGTGCTGATCATCACCTTCTGATCCTGAGGACTATAAAATATACCACCTCTCGTTCCTTTGGGGTAGCCTATAAATAGCATAACCTCTGTTCTTGCATCTAACTTGCCTGCATCTGCCTTAAGCACATGTGCTGGGCAACCCCAAATCCTGAGATGTCTCAAACTAGGCTTTCGCCAAATCCACAACTCTACTGGGGTCGAAGGCACAGACTTAGATGGGACGAGGTTAAGAATAAAACATGTTGTCTCTAAGGCATAACCCCAAAACGAGATGATCAACTCACTATAACTCAGCATCTATCTAACCATATCCATAAGAGTCCAGTTCATTCTCTCTGTTACACAATTATGCTGGGGTGTGCCAGTGCAGACAACTGGGACTGAATACCCTCTGACAAATAGGACATAAATTCACTAGAGAGGTATTCACCACCGCGATCAGATCGCAAGGTATTGATACTCTTTCCCAAATACTTCTCCACCTCAATGTCACGAAATACTCATAACCTCCTCTAGCCTAAATTGATATAGGCCCACACAAGTCAGAATGAATCAACTCTAAAACCTCTTTGGCCCTATACACCTTTACCTTAAAAGGCCTCTTGGTCGTTTTACCCTCCAAGTAGGACTCGCAGGTCGGATAGCTGTCAATCTCTAATGAGCCCAAGGGCCCATTATTGACCGACATTTGAATTCTACTAAGGTTGATGTGACCTAGTCTCAAGTGCCAAAGATAAGTTTGATTCAAAGGGGATGACTCATTTCTCTTACTATGATTCGGTGATGAGTTATTAGTTTCTGTATTTTGCACTACTGGGGAGTTTGTCTTAATTAAAAACATATTGTCAACTAATATACCGGAACATATAAGCCTCTGGTTTTTCTAAGAGAAATAGAATTATTAAAAAAAAAAACTTATAACCATCCAAAAGAAGTCTCGAAACTGAAAGTAAATTCTTTCTGAAACTGGGTACATATAAACAATCTCTTAAATGTAAAATAGAGTCTGAAAAATAAAGACATTAAACTCCCATTGCAACAACAGAAACTCTGGTAATATCCCCAAGGTGGACCTGCAACTCTCACTCTCTAAGCAGCCGGGTCACTTGGAACCCTTGTAAAGAATTACAAACGTGATCAGCGGCTCCTGAATCCACACACCAAGTATCTGTGAGAATCACTGCTAAACACATCTCAGTAACTAGGGAAAATTTACACATACCTCGAGCCTTTAGGCAGTCCTTCTTCCAGTGTCCAGCCTTGCCACATCTAAAGCACTTGCTTTTTGACCTGTGATTCTTGGCAATGCCTCCCTTAGGTCCATGATCAGCAGCTGCTTTCTGGCCCCTCTTCCTCTTATGCTTCCTGGCTTTAGGCTAGCAGAGGAACCTGAAGGCCCAACAGTAGCCAAAGCTTACTTCTTCTCAGTGAAGAGGCCTTCAGCAGACACCAATGCATTCATGAGCTCGGGAAGTGAATATGAGAGCTTGCCCATATTGTAGTTCAACCGAAACTGCTCAAAACTGGGGGACAAGCTCTAAAGAATGATATCAATCTGGGTCTCCCAATCAATATCACCTCCCAATATCTCAATCTCATCGATGCAGCTCATCATGTCCAGTACGTGAACCCTCACTGAAGAGCCCTCAGCCATCCTAGCATTCATGAGTTTCCTCGTAGCTGACTGTTTGGCTGCCCTGCCCTGATGTCCAAACATCTCCCTGAGGTTGAGCATCATATCGTAGGCTGAGGTAAATCACTGATGCTGGTGCTGCAGTACACTCGACATAGAAGCCAAGATGTAGCGCCTGGTCGTCTCATCAGCCTTCTACCACCTCGTATATGGCTCTCGCTGCTCAGGGGTGGCATCATCACTGGGCTTAGAAGGGCACTCCTCAGTGAGCACATGCTTGTAACCTTTGACAGTAAGGACAATGTCCAGGTTACGTTTCCAGTCAATGTAATTAGTACCCATAAGTTTTTTCTGATTGAGTATGATAGCTAGAGGGTTAAATGACATATCAACAAACTGAAAAAAATAAACAGCAAGTTTCAGTATTCTTTTTTGAAAATATTGATATCCTCAAAATTAGTATAATCTCCCATCGACATTTCTCACACCGGGATTAACGCAGGTCACGATGGGTGAACGTCTACGCTAATCCATATTTGTTCAAGAAGAACCACTGTTCATTAATTTCATTATCTAACCAACGATCTTATGATCAATAAAATTAATAGTCGATGATTTTAGCCGTACACAAAAATAGCGTAACCTCGATGGTAGGGATACTACAAACGGTACACTAAGTTTATGCCATTACGCGACTTCTAAGTTTATTACTCAGGATACTAATGCGCCTTGGATGGCGAGGGTGTCGCAACTTTCTCCAATTAAACTTACTATAGTCATCCATTTAGAAATTCAATCTAGTGATATCTGTGACTGAAAACTCATCCGATAGGGAGGAAGGTCTAAGCCAAAGCGCACGTTTTACCACATCACATATGAATTTGTAACGGAGGCCATGGGGATTGTACCAACCAGCTCCCACTTAGATTTTTAAGTTTGAGGATTTTTACGTTTTAACATGCAATATCTTAACTATGGATATTCGCACCCATAAACCATTGGAGTTTTAATATGCGAATAATCTACCTTAGTTAATTGCACTTTACTTTTTAAAACGGTTTGGTTTTCGTTCATGCAAAAGGAAAACAAAAACACTCAATCAACGAAAAGACATAAATACGGGAAATTCAAAATTAAACATTTCTCGACCATTATGGCCTTCTCTATCGTTGATTCATTTGACGCCTCATTGACACGTCCCGTCATATCGCTCCCATTCGTTATTTAGATTCCTCTCAATTCGTCAGGGTTTTCTCAGCTTTCTACATAATTAAGAATCACCCAAAATTACGAGAAATCAAAACCCACGAATATAAGTCACCTAAAATAATGTCTTTATCATAATACATAAATTCCTATATACAAAGACGTTTTCTAGGAAGTTAAAGATGAAAACATTAGATTAAATCCTACTACAAGATTTATCTAATCCTACATGGCTTCCAGCTCGTGGTTATTACTATTACAGACATTTCCATTAAAAAACAAAATGAGACCAGACATGTCCCGGGGTTTATAAATTTAAAATAAATCTACCATAATAGCCAGGAACTAATAACTGTTGGATTGTGTTTAGGCATTTAATTCTAAATTAAATGGCGGAATTCCTAAACACTAAGGATTTGGGTCTTACCCTCGACGCGTAATCGGTTGTGCAGTCGCCTGGATCCTTGGGAAGATTGCGTTCACCACCAAAGAACAATTCACGCGAATTGCCTCTACGTTCTTGCACTGGAGTTCTCTCAGAACCGGTGCTAGCCCCAAAATTTGCCTGTTTTTAAGAGAAAACATTTTTCTCTGGGAAGAATAGTTTTTTTTTTTTTTTTGGAAGAGCGTCTGTTCCTGAAGTCTGATAGTCAGTTGTTTTTTAAAAAAACTTTAAACGTCTATTTAAAACTGAGTTTGTTAAAACCTTTTTAACAGACTCCAGATACTTCTCTGATTTGAGAAGTATCTGTTTTAATTAATAATAAATAATAATTAATAATAATTAATTAATTATTTACTGAGTTGGGTTTAACCAGCACCATGGATCAACCCATTGATCCATGGATCAGGTTGATGGGTCAAGAACCTTAATTCACAATTAGGTCCCTTGATTTATCAGCTCAACTCAATTCTTCCCAGGTAATTAATTAACTTTTAATTAATACCACAAAACTCTTCAATAATATTTAATTAAACCATTTAATTAAATATTATCTATTTAAGCATAACTCTTATACTTGTTACAGGCAATTTAATTAATTCTGAATGATCGAACTCACTTATGTGCGATCCTGTAGGCCCATTCCAAATTGACAATGAATAAATTAATCTCATTAATTAATTCATAAATCATTAGTGGTCTCTAGCAAGACATAATGACTACACAATTCAGGAGGGTCGAGTGGTGATTCAACACAACCTTCTGAGTATACTACGTAATGTCCTCTACACTAATATCCAGTTTAGCATAAGGCATGGAACCAATCATCCTTATATAGCTAAACGTTTTACTTGATCTCTTAGTGATACTGAACTTAATCAAGCAAATGATAACCCTTATCATTTCTTGGGCACGGCCATGCACTTCTCAGTTCACTATCAAACGGCCAAGATATCATCTCACATTTAAGAGAGACTTGTAGTCCCATCACTTCACCTACATACCTTAGCGTGACTCATAGTGTACCCAATCATACCCATACTTGGCAACCTGTTACGGTCCCGCTAGGCATATGTCAAAGCACACTCTAATTCACCTAAGACTATGCAGTGATTTCTGGTCTAAGGATCCTCGTACGAGTACTACTCAAAAGAATCACTCATGATCTAAATGTCCATGGAGTGTTTCTTTTTGGCGGATCGATTTCATGAAATTCAATATGCACAAGAATATAATTTCATGAAATTAACTCATCAGATAAATAATCAATCAAACTATAGATGTCTTATTTACATAAATAACCCTCAAAGTTTATTTACATAAATAGCCCTCAAAAGGGCACATACACCAACAATCTCCCACTTGCCCGTTGAAGGGCTATGTCCTAAACTGTTTAAGACCAAGCTCTATTACATGTCTATCAAACTTTGACTGTGGTAGAGCTTTTGTGAGAGGATCTGCTACATTGTCGTCTGACCCTATTTTGCATACTTTCACATCTCCTCGATCAATGATCTCTCGGATGAGGTGAAACCTTCTGAGTATATGTTTGGTTTTCTGGTGTGACCGAGGCTCCTTAGCTTGTACGATGGACCCGTTATTGTCACAGAAAAGTTCTATCAGATCTTGGATACTCGGTATCATTCCGATGTCTAACACGAACTTTCTCAACCAAACAGCTTCCTTTGCAGCATCTGATGCAGCAATGTACTCAGACTCTGTTGTAGAATCGGCTGTTGTATCTTGCTTTGAGTTTTTCCAACTTGTTGCACCGCCATTCAGACTAAACACATAGCCTGATTGTGACTTCATGTCATCTTGATCTGTTTGGAAAGCAGCATCAGCGTAACCTTGTACAATGAGCTGTTCTTGTCCTCCATACACTAGCATTAATCCTTTAGTTCTTCGTAAGTACTTTAGGATTGCTTTGACTGCAGTCCAATGATCTGTTCCTGGATCTTGTTGGTATCTTCTAGTCATGCTCAGTGCATGTGCGACATCCGGGCGGGTACATAACATGGCATACATGATAGATCCTATTGCTGAAGCATATGGTACTCTACTCATTGTATCCCTCTCCTCTCTTGTTGAAGGACCTTGGTTCTTCTTCAAGAGAAGGCCATGTCTAAATGGTACCTTACCATTTTTGGAGTTAGACATATTGAATCTTTTCAATATCTTGTCTATGTACCCTTCTTGACTTAGTCCTAGAAGCCTTTTTGACCTATCTCTATAGATCTTGATACCTAGTATCATTTCGGCTTCTCCTAAGTCTTTCATAGAAAATAAAGTCCCCAACCATTGTTTGATGTCTTTCATCATGGGAATGTCATTTCCTATGAGTAGGATGTCGTCCACATATAGGACAAGGAAAACTATCTTGCTCCCACTAACCTTCTTGTAAACACAAGGCTCATCTTCGTTCTTTATGAAGCCGTAACCTTTTACTGCCTCGTCAAAACGAAGATTCCAACTCCGAGATGCTTGCTTTAGTCCATAGATGGACCTCTGAAGCTTGCATACACGATTTGGATGCTCTTGATCGATGTATCCCTCGGGTTGTTTCATATAAACATCCTCGAGTAGGTTTCCATTCAGGAAAGCCGTCTTAACATCCATCTGCCATATCTCATAGTCATAATATGCAGCTATGGCGAGCATAGTCCGAATGGACTTGAGCATCACGACAGGGGAGAAGGTTTCATCATAGTCTATACCATGAGTCTGTCTGAAACCTTTAGCCACTAGTCGTGCCTTGAAGATCCCGCCAGGTTTCAACTTGAAAATCCACTTGCAATCGACAACCTTTGCCCGAACAGGAGGATCAATCAAAGTCCAAACTTTATTGTCCCTCATGGATTGCATTTCAGATTCCATTGCTTGTAGCCATTTATCTGAATCTGGACTTTCTAAAACCTGTTTGTAGTTCACGGGCTCATTAGAGTCCACCAAGATCAAATCTTGATCGTCAGTCACGAGAAATCCGTATCTCTCGGGTTCATGACGAGATCTACTAGACCTTCTAGGTTCTTGTGTTGTTGACTCAGGCTGCTCATCTTCATGAGTTCCCATGTCAACTTCCATCTCAGTTTCTGTAGATCGTTCAACATTCTCTTGTGGTTCCGAAACTTCTCCGAGTTCTATTTTACTCCCACTATCTTTCTTGTAGAGAAAATCTTTCTCTAAGAAAGTGGCTCCTCGAGCAACAAGCACTTTGTTCTCAGTTGGATTGTAGAATTGATATCCTTTAGTTTCATTAGGATATCCCACAAACAGGCATTTGTCAGTTTTAGGTTCAAGCTTATTACTTTGTAAACGCTTTACATGAGCTTGACAACCCCAAACTCGTAGATATGACATATAGGGTTTTTGACCCGTCCACATCTCATATGTAGTCTTATCTACTGCCTTAGATGGAATACGATTTAGTAAGTAGGCAGCTGAAAGGAGTGCATAACCCCAAAAGGACATAGGGAGAGTCGCTTGGCTCATCATAGATCGAACCATATCTAATAAGGTCCGATTCCTCCTCTCGGATACACCATTCCATTGAGGTGTTCCTGGTGGAGTCAGCTGTGAAACAATTCCACACTGTTTTAGATAGCCATCGAACTCATCACTAAGGTATTCACCTCCCCGATCGGAGCGAATAGCCTTAATCCTTGTATCTAACTGATTTTCTACTTCGTTTTTAAACTCTTTGAACTTTTCAAAAGTTTCATTTTTATACCTCATTAAGTAGACATAACCATATCTACTATAGTCATCGGTAAAAGTCACCAAGTATTGAAATCCACCTCTGGCTTGTGTGCTCATCGGTCCACATACATCTGTATGTATTAGAGCCAATAGCTCACTAGTCCTCTCGCCTTTCTTGCTGAAAGGACTCTTCGTCATTTTGCCTTGCAAACAGGGTTCACATGTGTCATAAGATTCAAAATCAAATGACCCAAGAACTCCATCCTTATGCAGTCTTTGAACTCGCTTCTCATTTGCATGGCCTAGACGGCAATGCCACAGCTATGTTGGACTTAAATCAGATTGAATTAATTTGGCTTTCTTTTCAATGTTATAAACCGGTTTCTCTTGGGTCAAATCCAAGATATATAGGCCATTGCACAAATTTTCAACTCCGTATAAAACATCTTTTTGATATAAAGACAACGATTTATTACCAATAATAAAACGAAATCCTTTAATATCCAAACAAGAGATTGAAATAATATTCCTACTCATAGTAGGCACATAATAACAATTCTCTAATACAATGTTTAAACCGGAAGGCAAAGACAAAATGTAATCTCCAACTTCAACGGCTGTAACTCTTGCCCCGTTGCCTACTTGGAGATCTACTTCTCCTTTCTTTGTCATCCTTCTATTGCTCAGTCCCTGCACATCAGTACAAATGTGAGCCCTACATCTGGTATCTAATACCCATGAGGTGGACATAGAAAGATTAATTTCAATAACAAAGATACCTGAAGCCGAAGGATTCTGTTTCTTCTCTTCAAGAAACAGCTTGCAGTTTCTTCTCCAATGCCCCTTCTGATTGCAATGGAAACATACTGCGTCCTTCTGAGCATTTTTCTTAGCAGGAGGAGTTTGAGGCTGAGCCTTAGGAGCAGTCTTACTGCGAGGCTTCTTGTTTTCAGCAACTTTTGCCTTGCCTTTAAAATTTCTCTTGTTGCCCTTACCTTTTTCCACAACAAGTACTGGCGTTGCCTTCCGAAGGGTCTGCTCAGTATTTTTAAGCATTCCATGGAGCTCAGGAATCGTCCTCTCCATGTTATGCATGTTGTAGTTCACCACAAAGTCATCGTAATCATCAGGCAAAGAAGCCAAGATGATGTCAATGGCTAACTCTCTAGAAAGAGGTGCATTTAATCTCTCTAGGGTATCAATATACCCCTTCATCTTGATCAAATGCGTGCTTACTGACGAACCCTTCGCCATCTTGCACGAGATTAATGCTTTTATCGTAACGAACCTTTCATTACGGGCTTATTCACGGAACATTTCCGTTAGTGACACATAAATTTGGAACGCTTCCGAATTCATGAATTGTTTCTGAAGCTCGCCTGACATAGTCGCGAGCATCAGACATGTCACGTCATCAGAATCACTTTTCAGCTTTTCCCATGCTCGTTGAACCGCAGCCGTAGCATTTACTGGTGGTTCAGGTAAAGCAGCGTCTAAGATATTTAGCTTCCTTTCTTGTTTGAGAACGATTCTCAAGTTTCTTTCCCAATCTAAGAAGTTTGGACCAACAAGCTTTTCTTTGTCCAAAATGCTTCTTAGAGTGAGATTAGATGTATTAGTGCTAGTAGATGCCATTTCTACAAAAGAAAATGCAAAATATTAGAATGAGTTTTAAAATATTTTCCACAATAGCCAAAATTGAAATCCCAACCAATTTTGTGTTGGTGCTAGATTGTGGGCCGAAAATCCACAAAGAATCAACCCCAGTCTTGCTTTGGCAAGTATCGTAGGGATTGGGCTCTTTTGGTAGGCAACGTTCAAATCACATCCCAATGTAATTTAACGATTTCTAATTGCATCACTATGCAACTTTTCGGTGATAGGATGAACATTCCAAATGTTTGACACCATCCTATCTTTGCAAAATTAATCCCTAGTCAACTTATCGGGTCAAGCTAGGATTAATTTTCCCAAGTTAAACCATCCCTCAAGGCATCACATCAATAGACACCCACACAGTTTTTCCACAACAAGTGGTAGTGATAAAGTTGAGCATCTAATACCCAAACAGTTTTTCCACTTATTAATGGTAGTGATAAAGTTGGGCACTATTATGTAACAACCCGCCGCACGAAGAAAACCTGAGGCCCTTGGGCTCTCCAAGTCCACCAGACGTTCAACGCTTAAGCGGGCCCTCAAGTATGGAAGCAAAATCTTGGGTTTTTGGGATTTAAGTTTGATCGGCTTAACATGCATTTTCGTTTTCATTCATTCACAAAACATAAAATTGCGGAAATGCGATGAATTGGGCTCTAATCTATTACAGGGCCTTTTAGGGGGGGAAAAAAAAAAAAACTCTTTTGGGCCTCCATTTGGGCTTCCATTTCTGGGCTCCACCATGGACTTCTTTGGAACCTCCTTTTGGGCCTAACTATTACATAATTATTTAATAGGCACGCAGGCCCAATTTTAAACTGGCTCGCAGGCCCAAAATTTAAATAATAAATTTTAAGCCCAATTCATGCATAGAAAAACACATAAATGCATATGCTTCATACAAGCCAATTTTATCAAGCCGAATCATTTAATTAAGGATTGTGTAACTCTTACACTATTAAAATTGATCGTGTCATGATCAATTTTAATCAATCCCATATTCATTCATTTTAATCGAATGATGCATGGTCATACCAATAATGCGTGCAATTATTTAAACATTTTAAATAAATAGCACATTATTTCGAAAATGAATAAATAAATAAAACATAATAATTAATTAACTAATCTTATTAATTATTTATTTATTTATTTATTCATTTAATTATCTAATTTTATTAAGATAATCTTCCTAATTTTAAAATTTAAATATTTCTAATTATCCTAATCTCATTAAGATAATTATTCAAAATTTAAATTTTAAAAGATAATAATTAAATCTAAATCTAATCCTATCGTATCTTAATTTAAAATCTGATAATATCTTTTAATTTATCCTACATCATAAATTAAAATTTTATCAAATTTTAAAATTCAGAAAATTAAGTTTTTCTGAAAATTTTGGGGCAAATCTATAATTTACAAAAAATCTCGGGCTAGGGTTTTAAGGATTAAAACTGCTGGGGTTGTTTTTGCAAATTTTAAAACAATTTTTAAAACTTTGGCATTTTCGGGATTTTGGAGTGCGGCGGGGGCAAACTGGTCATTTTAGCCCAATTAGGGCACCAGCCCCCCGCCGCCTCCTTCTTCTTCCCCGATTTGCTGCCGGCGTCGCTGCTCGGGTTTTTCCGGCGAACACTTCGCCTTTTCCGGCACTGATCACAGCGCCGGACGTCGTCTCTTTGCCCCGGTTCGATCCTGATCAAATCGAGGCCCACTTCGGCAGTTCATCGACCGATGAAACCCGCGACCAGCCTTCGAAAACTCCGTCAGGGCAATTTCCGTCATTTCGTTTCCCCGCCCCCGGCGCGAGGAACATTTCCCCGGCCCTCGACGGCGGTCTTCCCAACCGACATCAAATGCCGATCGAAGGAAGACCAGTAGCGATTTGGAGAAGAAGTATCTCGTTCTCCGCCCGTCATCGTCGAACCCAGCGGCCGCTTCGATAAAACCGAAGCAACCCGCTAACATGGATTCCGGCGAAACGGACGACCCAATCACCTGCAAACCAAAACGGGGAAAAACACAGCAGCCCAGCAACTAGTTTAATCCAAAACAAGCTCTCAAAAACCCCAAAACCGAAAAATTCTTCCCGGCGAAGCGGGTTTGTCAAACCCAGAAAATTTTTTCAAAACCATCCATTCAACAAACGTTTTGTAATGAAACAAGCCCGAAATAGTTTCCTATGAAGGAAAGAACAAAAACACACAAAAATTCAGGCCAAAAAAAACAAGTTTTGAGCATTTTCATTTTTCCGGCGAACTTCCGGCCAACTTCCGGCCGGCTGGAAAATCGCTCCGGCGACCTTACCCAGAAAACCGGCCCTTGAAGCAACAACATTTTTTTTCTTAAAACCGTTTTTCGAGAAAAAAACTTATACCCAATTTTCTTAACTATTTTTGTTTCAATTAAACCATTTTTAATTAAAACAAAATTAACCTCGCTTTGATACCACTGTTGGATTGTGTTTAGGCATTTAATTCTAAATTAAATGGCGGAATTCCTAAACACTAAGGATTCAGGTCTTACCCTCGACGCGTAATCGGTTGTGCAGTCGCCTGGATCCTTTGGGAAGATTGCGTTCACCACCAAAGAACAATTCACGCGAATTGCCTCTACGTTCTTGCACTGGAGTTCTCTCAGAACCGGTGTTAGCCCCAAAATTTGCCTGTTTTTAAGAGAAAACGTTTTTCTCTGGGAAGAATAGTTTTTTTTTTTTTGGAAGAGCATCTGTTCCTGAAGTCTGATAGTCAGTTGTTTTTTAAAAAAACTTTAAACGTCTATTTAAAACTGAGTTTGTTAAAACCTTTTTAACAGACTCCAGATACTTCTCTGATTTGAGAAGTATCTGTTTTAGTTAATAATAAATAATAATTAATTAATTATTTACTGAGTTGGGTTTAACCAACACCATGGATCAACCCATTGATCCATGGATCAGGCTGATGGGTCAAGAACCTTAATTCACAATTAGGTCCCTTGATTTATCAGCTCAACTCAATTCTTCCCAGGTAATTAATTAACTTTTAATTAATACCATAAAACTCTTCAATAATATTTAATTAAACCATTTAATTAAATATTATCTATTTAAGCATAACTCTTATACTTGTTACAGGCAATTTAATTAATTCTAAATCATCGAACTCACTTATGTGCGATCCTGTAGGCCCATTCCAAATTGACAATGAATAAATTAATCTCATTAGTTAATCCATAAATCATTAGTGGTCTCTAGCAAGACATAATGACTACACAATTCAGAACGGAGGGTCGAATGGTGATTCAACACAACCTTCCGAGTATACTACGTAATGTCCTCTACACTGATATCCAGTTTAGCATAAGGCATGGAACCAATCATCCTTATATAGCTAAACGTTTTACTTGATCTCTTAGTGATACTGAACTTAATCAAGCAAATGATAGCCCTTATCATTTCTTGGGCACGGCCATGCACTTCTCAGTTCACTATCAAGCGGCCAAGATATCATCTCTCATTTAAGAGAGACTAGTAGTCTCATCACTTCACCTACATACCTTAGCGTGACTCATAGTGTACCCAATCATACCCGTACTTGGCAACCTGTTACGGTCCCGTTAGGCATATGTCAAAGCACACTCTAATTCACCTAAGACTATGCAGTGATTTCTGGCTAAGGATCCTCGTACGAGTACTACTCAAAAGAATCACTCATGATCTAAAAGTCCATGGAGTGTTTCTTTTTGGCGGATTGATTTCATGAAATTCAATATGCACAAGAATATAATTTCATGATATTAACTCATCAGATAAATAATCAATCAAACTACAGATGTCTTATTTACATAAATAACCCTCAAAGTTTATTTACATAAATAGCCCTCAAAAGGGCACATACACCAACAATAACCACCTTTTAAAACATTTTGATAAGAATAATAATGCCAAAACAAAGCCGTGTAATAAATCAAACAAGTATAAAGCCAAAACACTCGCTCTGATACCAATTTGAAGGAAACAGAACAAGCCCTGGCTAAATAAAAAATCTCACTTTCGTGCTATGCATTCCAGAATCGGAGACTTTCGACTCGACTCAGGCTCAAATTCATTTCCCCCGAACGGATCTAGGCTTATACTAGTTCAATTTATTAAAACGACGCTTCAAGATTAAATCTTTAACTAAAGTGGAAGGATTAAAGGTTGTACCTTTGAAGCGAAGTCCCAAGTAAAATAGAAAACCAAAACTTTGGGAAAGAAAAATCCACTCAAAATCCCAAGGATAACTCCAAACGACCTCAAACTTGGGTGGGCAAGTAACTATGTGGTGGCTAAAGAAACCCACTTCAAGAATCTCGCAGATTTGATAAAATAGATCTAGCTCGGGAACTAACAGACCAAATCTGAAAACCCAATATGTCGCAAAAAAGGATCTCTCACCAACCGTAGATTTAGACTTTGGCGAACCCGAAGGAACGACCAAAGGATCAATGTGAAAAGAGAAGATCAAGCCCACAAAACCCACCGGAACCACCTGCCAGAATTCAAAACGGTTGTCGGAGAAAACTGCTGTGCGGCACGGCCAAAAACTCAGATTCCGGGCAGAATTTTGGGGCAAAAACAATGACAAATCTATGGGCTTTCTTGGCTAATCGATAGGCTTGAAGATTCTCAAAGAATAAAGCTCTAAAGTCGACTTCGAAAGAAAAGCTTTTATGAAAGTTGAGATCTTCTCTTTCTAGACTTAACTTTCTCTCACTAGGCAAATGCCTCTAAGGTTTCTAATGTCTTCAAATGTGCCTAACATTAGCTGTTTATAGCGAGCTCCTTAGGACACCTAGTGAGTTTTTGAGTTGGGGCTTAATGTTTTACCTTCGTTGACCCCTTAGTCTTCCCTAGACTAGTCAACTCCAATCGAGTATTTCAAATTAATTTCTCAACCCACTACGTTAATTTAATTTAATTGAACCCTTTGGATTAATTAATTCAATATGAATTAATCTCTTAATCCACATAGTCAATTAAATATTAATTAAACCTTTAGCATTAATTATTTCACTTTGTCAATTAGTCAAACGCATAATTAGTCGTACCCCCCATCGAGCTCAAAAATGACTTTACATCGAGCTCACTTTATTATTCTTCTATCTCCCCCCATCAAAGATCTAGTGCTCGTCGGTTCATCAATCTACTGATAAATTAATTCACCGACTTCTTATTATCCGAGATTAGTACCACTTGACTTTCTTATTATACCGGACATAAAGCATACCGGCTGGGCTTAGTATAATAAACCTTACGAGCTCATCTTAGGAGCACCATCAACCCGACAAACGGGTACGTGGATTCCTCCGACTAGCAACGACACACAAGAACCTAAACACCGCATACCCAACTTATTGAGATATAGGCCTCAATTGACCGCACCCTTTGGCAAATCAAATCATACGATATCTAACTCTCATGCTCGTCCCAATCTCGGGACTAAGATATTAGAATACTAGGACCGAATTAACTACGCCGATCAGTATAAGTTAATTCTATCCAAACTAGTCGTGCTCAATTTGCCCCTGGTATATCTGTATGATTTAATTAGTCTAGACAAACTAATTTCCAAATCACACAATAACCTATACCGATAGCATGTTCAGACTATCTCAGTTACGAGCATACTTTTTATATATATCAATACTTTAACCAATAAAGAGATCTACTGTGCTTTTCTACACCTCGTTATCTAGTTCTAAAATATAATGGAATAAATTTAATACTGAAACAAAATGATATGTCAACTGGATATTAGTTTTTTATACAAGCAAATAGCTTTCTAGCATTCAGAACTAATATATTTGTGATATTTTGGGTGTGCAGGAAACGTCATCACATGGGAAGTATCTAGGACTTCTAAGCATAGTTGGAAGAAGCAAACGAGAATTTTTTTGCCACCTCAGAGACAAGGTTGCATCACGCATCCAGGGCTGGGCTGAGAGATCTCTATCCAAGGTAGGTAAAAAAACACTCATAAAATCTATTTTGCAGGCCATTCCATCATATGCAATGTCATGTTTCCTCATACCAGAGGGTACCGTTGAGGAGGTGCAAAAGCTGTTAGCTAGATATTGGTGGGATTCCAACTTGGAGAATGGAAAAATCCTTTGGATGAGATGGCAGTGGCTTACAAAGGCAAAACCCAAAGGCGGTCTTGGTTTCTGTGATCTACAAACTTTCAACCTGGCACTCTTGGCAAAGCAGGCATGACGTATCCTTTCAAATCCAGATTCCACTTTGGCTCGCCTACTTCAGGCTAAATATTATTGTGGCTGTTCCATCTTTGATGCAGCTATTGAGAAACGATCTTCCTTTACTTAGAGAGTGATTCTTGAAGGGGCAAAACTTCTGAAGTTAGGAGTAAGAATGAAGATATTTTCTGGTTTGCAAACCAGGATTTGGTTAGATCCTTGGCTCCTGGGTCATAACCCCTATTGTGGCTTCGCCCTAACTGATGAACTTCCTATGGAGGTGACAGTATCCTCCTTAATTGACCCAGCAGTCGCAACATGGAATGAACCCTTAATCTGGGCATCATTCCCATCAGAAATTGTAGCATCTATACTTTCGATACCATTGGGCATAACATGCAGCAACGACAAGTGGTATTGGCATCCTCACAAACATGGCACATTTACAGTGAGATCAGCCTACCACACTGTAGCGGATTCAGGTAATTTGATGACGGATCTTCTAGTCGGAAATCCTACGGACCAAAATGAACAGGCTATCTGGCAAAAACTTTGGTCTCTGAACATTCCTCCTAGGATAATCTTGAAAGATTATCTGCCCGGGCCTAGCCAGAAACTCACTTTCGTGCTATGCATTCCAGAATCAGAATCTCTAGCCAGGCCTAGATGATAGCACAATGCTATTCCAACCCTTTTAAAATAACATTGCACAGGATCTGGGTTCGCACTTATTCGATTTACCACGCAACAAAAATTTCTAATTGAAAGCGAAACTTTAGAAAAATACCTTTGAAGCGTGCACTTAGGTGATTCTCTTGTATGCCTCAAGACTTTGATTTCACATTGTGTGGGCAACGATCAAGGAACCAATTGATCAGCTAATCACCACAATCCACCTGCCAGAAAATTCCAGTCCCGCTGTACCTGGCACGTACTGTAAATGCACCACCCGGAGAGAGAGAAAGCTACACGCACAGCTGGTATAAACAGGCCTAAATTTCGGCCAAAAGAGGAGAAAAACCAGCCGCACAAAAGCTAAAAAATTCGACTTGGAGAGAGAAGAAAATATTTCTCTCCCTAGAATTTTATCTCTCTAGTTTTCTTGTCTTGAAAACTTATGAATTGTATGTCTTGAATAGCTAATCCCTTGTCTATATATAAAGTTACAAGAGAGACCCTTAGTTGGTTTAGGATTGGCCTTTCTACTGGGAATCTGTTTTTCTTCAATCCTGTTCCTGGACTGAAACACATCCAACTGATACAGGGATCCACTTATCCCAAACCAGTTCCTGGTATGACTCACAACCAACTGATACAGGGATTCACTTATTCCAAACTAGTTCCTGGTATGATTCACAACAAACTGACACAAAAATTAATTAATTACTTAATTAATTAAATATACCTTTGTCAATAACCCAATACATACTTAATCGTACCACTAACGGATTAATTATGGCACTACCATTCTACACCAGAATTGCTTCTGGAACAACTTAATTAAATTATATTCGTAATCTCCCCACATCAAAGATATAGTGCTCGTTAATATATTAATTTGCTGATTAATAAATTAATTAACTTCTTTAATTCCGAGACTAGTACCACTCGACCTTTTTACTATATCGGACATAAGTCCACCAGCTTGGTTTAGTATAATAAACATAACGAGCTCATCTCGGGAGCATCATCACCCTGGACGCACCGGTACATGGTTTCCTTTCGTCAAGCAACAACACACCAAGCAACTAAACACCCGCACCCAACCTACCGAGATTATTGGCCACAATTGACCTCACCCTTTGGCAGATCAAAGTATACTATGTCTAATCCTCATGCCAACTCGAGTCTAGGGATTAAGAGATAGAATACCAAGAATGATTTGTCTATTAAATCAGTACAAGACAAATCATTCTTAATGGTCATGTTCAATATGCCCTGGGCATATCTATATGATTCAATCAGTTTAGACAAACCAATTATCCGAATCACATAATAACCTCAACCAACAGTTTGTCCAAAGCTGTCTTAGTTACGAACCTCATTTATATATTATGTCTTTCAACCAATGATGAGATCTACCGTGTCACACAAGACACCTCATCATCTACTTACATAATATAAATGGACATATCATGCACAACAAGATATAACCAAAACATAAATCGATATATTACTGGGAAAAAGTACAATACAAGCATAGCTTATGTATTCAACTCCAACAATCTCTCACTAATACTTAAGCTGTGCTTTAAGTATACAACTACATACAACTCTTATACATTATGCTGCTATATATCTCGAAAACTGTCATGGCTCTCCTAAGTATCTGATTTCCATGCCCTCCACGTGAGCCTCAAAGACTTTCGAAGTCAATGTCTTCGTGAACGGATCTGCAAGTTTATCCTCTGATGCTATCTTAGCCATGACCACGTCTTCTCTCTTTACGATATCTCGTATCAGGTGGTACTTGCGCTGTATATGTTTACTCGCCTTATGGGCTCGTGGTTCCTTCGAGTTTGCTACTGCACCATTGTTATCACAATAAACCGTGATAAACTTCTGCAAACCAGGAATCACATCTAAGTCCACTAGGAAGTTTTTGAGCCAAACTGCTTCTTTCACTGCCTCTGATGCGTCAACGTACTCGACCTCCATAGTGGAGTCTGCCACATATTTTTGCTTGACACTCTGCCAAACTATGGCTCCACCTCCCAGAGTAAACACATACCCTGAGGTAGACTTGCTCTTGTCCCTGTCGCCTTGGAAATCTGAATCAGTGTAACCTCGGGGTACCAGCTCAGGCGCCTAATAGACCAAAACTTGGTCCCTCGTTCTGCTCAAATACTTGAGAATGCATTTTACTGCCTCCCAATGAGCTTTCCCGGGGTTACTCTGATATCTGGTTACCATGCCAACGACATAACAGATATCAGGCCTCGTACACAACATGGCATACATAAGACTTCCTACTGCCGAAGCATAAGGAACGACCTTCATGGACTCTATCTCCTCAACAGTCTTAGGGGACTGTTCCCTAGATAGATTTACTCCATGTCTGAAAGGTAAAAAACCTTTCTTGGAGTTCTACATGTTAAAACTGGCCAGAATTGTATCTATGTACGAAGCTTGGGAGTGCGTTAACGAAAGTTTCCTACAATCTCGAATTATCTTGATCCCAATGATATGTCCCGCATCCCCTAAGTCCTTCATATCAAACTGCTTGGCTAGCCATACCTTTACATCTGATAACACTTTTTTGTTGTTGCCAATCAATAGAATGTCATCTACGTAAAGCAGAAGAAACACCACTGAGTTTCCATCACGTCTGCGGTACACACATTGTTCATCTGGACACTGAATAAATCCGAAGTACTAGATTACCTCATCAAACTGGATGTTCCAAGATCTGGATGCCTGCTTAAGTCCGTAAATGGACCTCTTAAGCCTGCAAACCTTATGCTCTTAGCCTTTTTCAACGAATCTCTCTGGTTGCTGTATGAAGATGGTTTTCTCAAGACTTCCATTTAGGAAAGCTGTCTTGACACCCATCTGCCAAATCTCATAATCTAAATGAGCAGCTATGGCTAAGAGAATCCGGATCGACTTAAGCATGGCTACTGGGAGAAGGTTTCCTCATAATCGATTCCCTCTTTCTGAGTATACCCCTTCGCCACCAGCTTAGCTTTAAAGGTTTCCACCTTCCCGTCAGGTCCTCTCTTACGTTTGTAGACCACTTGCATCCAATGGACTTAAACCTATCAGGCAGGTCCACCAGCTCCCAGACTTAATTATGGTCCATGGACCCCATCTCGGATATCATTGCCTTACGCCTAGACTCTGTATCTTTATCTCTAGGAGCCTCATTGTAGTTAACCGGGTCAGGTTCAGGCGCACCTGGGACTAGGTCTGAGGCCTCTCATACGCCAATGAACCTATCGGGCTGTCTCACAACCCTCACACTATGACGGGGCACCACCTGTGTAGGCGCATCATCTATGATCTCATGTGCAGTGTGTGGTGTATCTACTTGTGTAGGTGCATCAGGATTAGTAGTTTGTCATCTAATCTCTTCTAGTACTATCTTACTCTTGGGCTTGTGGTCTAAGACATAGTCCTCTTCAAAAAACTAGCGTTGGTAATAACCACCACCTTCTGTTCTTTAGGACTATAAAATAGACCACCTTTCGTTCCCATAGGATATCCTACAAACAGCATTAATTCAATTCTCGCATCTAATTTAGCCGTATCTGCCTTAAGCACATGTGCTGGGCAACCCCAAATTCTGAGATGTCTTAGACTGGGCTTGCGCCTATTCCAAAACTCTAATGGGGTTGAAGGCACGGTTTTAGATGGTACAAGATTAAGACTATACATCACCGTTTCTAAGGCATATCCCCAGAACGAACTTGGTAAATCACTATAGCTCATCATCGACTTAACCATTTCCATGAGAGTCCGATTCCTCCTTTCTGCTACACCGTTCTGCTGTGGCGTGCTAGGTGCAGACAACTGAGACTGAATTCCGACCTCAATGAGGTATTCTCGAAATTCATGGGACAGGTACTCCCCACCACGATCTGAACACAGTGTCTTGATACTCTTACCATGTTGCTTTTCCACACCTGCCCGAAACTCTTTGAACTTGCCAAAACATTCAGACTTATGACGCATTAGGTAAATGTACCTATACCTTGAGTAGTCATCCGTGAACGTCACGAAATACTCGAACCCACCTCGTGCCTGGACCGTTATTGGTCCACACAAGTCAGAATGATTGAACTCTAATACTTCCTTAGCTCTATAACCTTTTAGCTTAAAAGGTCTCTTGGTCATTTTACCTTCCAAGCAAGATTCGCAGGTTGCATAACTATCAATCTCTAATGAACCTAAAGGTCCATCATTGACCAACCTCTGAATCCTACTAAGGTGTATATGACCTAGCCTGAGATGCCAAAGATAGGTTTGATTCATTTAAGAAGGTTTCTTCCTCTTATTAATGTTAGATAAAGAGTTATCTGTTTCTATGTTTTGCGCAACAGGGGAATTAGAGTTAACCACAAACAAATTGTCAGCCAATGAATCAGAACAAATAAGTTTTTCATTTCTTCTAATAAATACAGACTCATCAGAAAAAACATACTTATAACCGTTCTTTAAGAGTTTAGAAACCGAAATAAGGTTCTTTCTAAAACTCAGTACATAAAGACAATTAACTATCTTTAATCTACAATTTTTAAAATTTAAATTGACCACTCCCACTGAGTCTACTGACACTCTTATAGTGTCGCCCAAGTAGATATCCAATTCGCCCTCTCTAAGATTTTGGGTCACTTGGAACCCTTGCAAAGAATTACAAACATGGTCAGTGGCACCTGAATCCACACACCAAGTATCTGTGGGAATCGTAGCTAAACATGTCTCAGTAATTAGGCAGAAACTATCGTACGTTTAAGCTTTGGACAATCCGATTTCCAATGTCCCATCTTATTGCACTGAAGCACTTGTCTTTCGACTTCTTATTTGCAATATCTGACTTAGGCGTAATTTGTGCCTTTTTAGCTACTCTCTCGAGCTTTCTCTTCTTCTTTCCAGCCTCAGGCTCAGATGAAGATTCTAAAGCTTTGACTGCGAGTTTAGACAAACCAATTATCAGAATCACATAATAACCAAAACTGATAGTTTATCCAAAGTTGTGTCGGTTACGAACCTCATTTATATATTATGTCTTTCAACCAATGATGAGATCTACTGTGTCACACAAGACACCTCATCATCTACTTACATAATATAAATGGACATATCATGCACAACAAGATATAACCAAAACATAAATCGATATATTACTTGGACATATCATGCACAACAAGATATAACCAAAACATAAATCGATATTTAGAAGCCCTATATGTCCTATCTACGAGTTTGGGGTTGTTAAGCTCATGTAAAGCGTTTACAAAGTAATAAGCTTAAACCCAAAACTGACAAATGCCTATTTGTGGGATATCCTAAGGAAACCAAAGGATATCAATTCTACAATCCAATTGAGAACAAAGTGTTCGTTGCTCGAGAAGCTACTTTCTTAGAGAAAGAATTTCTGTACAAGAAAGACAGTAGGAGTAGAATAGAACTCGAAGAAGTTCAAGAACCACAAGAGAATGTAGAACGATCTATAGAAACTCAGATGGAAGCTGACATGGAAACTCATGAAGATGAGCAACCTGAGTTAACAACATAAGAACCTAGAAGGTCTAGTAGATCTCATCATGAACCCGAGAGATATGGATTTCTCGTGACTGACGATCAAGATTTGATCTTGGTGGACTCTGATGAGCCCACGACCTACAGACAGGTTTTAGAAAGTCCAGATTCAGATAAATGGCTGCAAGCCATGGAATCTGAAATACAATCCATGAGGGACAATAAAGTGTGAACTTTGATTGACCCTCCTGTTCAGGCAAAGGTTGTCGAATTGTAAGTGGATTTTCAAGTTAAAACCTGGCGGGATCTTCAAGGCATGACTAGTGGCTAAAGGTTTCAGACAGACTCATGGTATAGACTATGATGAAACCTTCTCTTCTGTTGTGATGCTCAAGTCCATTAGGACAATGCTTGCCATAGCAGCATATTTTGACTATGAGGTATGGCAGATGGATGTTAAGACGGCTTTCCTTAATGGAAACCTACTCGAGGATGTTTATATGAAACAACCCGAGGGATAAATCAATCAAAAACATCCTAATCGAGTATGTAAGCTTCAGAGGTCTATCTATGGACTAAAGCAAGCATCTCGAAGTTGGAATCTTAGTTTTGATGAGGAAGTAAAAGGTTACAGATTCATCAAGAACGAAGATGAGCCTTGTATTTACAAGAAAGTTAGTGGGAGCAAGATTGTTTTCCTTGTCCTATATATGGACGACATCCTGCTCATAGGAAATGACATTTCTTTGATAAAAGACATCAAACAATGGTTGGGGAGTGTATTTTTTTATGAAAGACTTAGGAGAAGCTGAGACGATACTAGGTATCAAGATCTATAGAGATAGGTCTAAAAGGCTTCTGGGACTAAGTAAAGAAGGGTACATAGACAAGATATTGAAAAGATTCAATATGTCTAACTCCAAAAATGGTAAGGTACCATTTAGACATGGCCTTCTCTTGAAGAAGAACCAAGGTCCTTCAACAAGAGAGGATAGGGATACAATGAGTAGAGTCCCATATGCTTCGGCAATAAGATCTATCATGTATGTCATGTGGTGTACCCGTCTAGATGTTGCACATGCACTTAGCATGACTAGCAGATACCAACAAGATTCAGGGATGGATCGTTGGACTGCAGTCAAAGCAATCCTGAAGTACTTACGAAGAACTAAAGGATTAATGCTAGTGTATGGAGGACAAGAACAGCTCATTGTACAAGGTTACGCTGATGATGCTTTCCAAACAGATCAAGATGACATGAAGTCACAATCAGGCTACGTGTTTAGTCTGAATGGCGATGCAATAAGTTGGAAAAGCTCAAAGCAAGATACAACAGCTGATTCTACAACAGAGTCTGAGTACATTGCTGCATCAGATGCTGCAAAGGAAGCTGTTTGGTTGAGAAAGTTCGTGTCAGATATCGGAGTGATACCGAGTATCTAAGATCCGATAGAACTTTTCTGTGATAATAACGGGGCCATCACACAAGCTAAGGAGCCTCGGTCACACCAGAAAACCAAACACATACTCAGAAGGTTTCACCTCATCCGAGGATGATTGATATAGCAGATCCTCTCACAAAAGCTCTACCACAGTCAAAGTTTGATAGACATGTAATAGAGCTTGGTCTTAAACAGTTTAGGACATAGCCCTTCATCGGGCAAGTGGGAGATTGTTGGTGAATGTGCCCTAATGAGGGCTATTTATGTAAATATACTTTGAGGGTATTTATATAAATAAGACATTTGTCGCTTGATTGATTGTTTATCAAATGAGTTAATTTCATGATAGTAATATCCTCGTGCATATTTAAATTCATGAAATCGATCCGCCAAAAGAAACACACCATGGACTAATTAGATCATGAGTGATTCTTTTGAGTAGTACTAGTACTAGGAT
The DNA here is from genome assembly GCA_030378225.1 of Knoxia roxburghii. Lineage (NCBI taxonomy): Eukaryota > Viridiplantae > Streptophyta > Magnoliopsida > Gentianales > Rubiaceae > Knoxia > Knoxia roxburghii. The sequence continues at coordinate 31,288,179 of CM059415.1, read as the reverse complement.
CCTTAGACCAGAAATCACTACATGGTCTTAGGTGAATTGTAGTGTGCTTTGATATACGCCTAACGGGGTCGTAACAGGTTGCCAAGTACGGGTATGATTGGGTACACTATGAGACACGCTAAGCTATGTAGGTGAAGTGATGGGACTATAAATCTCTCTTAGGTGAGAGATGATATCTTGGCCACTTGATAGTGAACTGAAAAGTGCATGGCCATGCCCAAGGAATGATAAGGATATCATTTGCTTGATGGATTTAGTGTCACTAAGAGATCAAGTAAACGTTTAGCCATATAAGGATGATGGTTCCATGCCTTATGCTAAACAGGATATCAATGTAGAGGATCATACGCTGTTTGCTCGGAAAGGTTGTGTTGAATCTCCATTCGACCCTCCATTCTGAATTGGGTAGTCATTATGTCTTGCTAGAGACCACTAATGACTTATGGATTAATCAATGAGATTGAGTTATCCGTTGCCAATTTAGAATGGGCCTACAGGATCGCACATAAGAAAGTTCGATGATGCAGAATAAGGATTCTTGCCTACAATAAGTATAATTGTTATACTTAAATAAATAAGATTTAATTAAATGGTTTAATTAAATATTATTGGAAAGTTCTGTGGTATTAATTAATAGTTAATTAATTACCTGGGAACAATTGGGATGGGCTGATAAATCAAGGGACTTAATTGCAATTGAAGTTCTTGACCCATCAGCCTGTTCCATGGGTCATGGGTTGATCCATGGGCTTGGTGTATAACCAAAATCATTAAGATATTATTTAAGACTGATTTGGAATTAGTAAATATTATTTAAATACTGATTTGGAATTAGTTAAATAATATTTGGTAATAATACTGATTTGGAATATTACTAAAATCTGTTAAGTTATAATTGGATAATTACAATACTGATTTTAGAAATTAATTCTCTACAAATATCCTAGGGATATAATTGTAGGAAGAGGATTTTTGAATTATTCTCATCAGACAAAAATTACACAGAATTCCCAAATTCTCTTGGTAGGCAAGATCGGCTAGCACCAACCTGCGAAGACTTTCGTGCTTGAGAGTAGAGGATCCTTCGAGGAAGGATTTTGAAGGCAACAAAATGCCATCTTCTTAGAGGAGCCAGGTAACGTGCGCAACCGATTCCGCTTCAAGGGTAAGACCCGATCCTTAGTGTTTAGGATTCCGCCATTTAATTAGATTAAATACCTAAACAGTTCCCAACAGGATGCCCGTTTCAGTTAGTTGGTATAGATCCAGGTTGGTTGGTTTTTTGGTGCGCATTATCTGACTAGTTGGATTATAGTGTTGGCATGTTGGTTTACAGTTTTTTGATGTATGACTTTATGTGGAGTGCTTGATGTTGTATATTTTTCTTTTATCGATTCTGTTAGGTCCAAGAGGTGACTCTCACTAGGTATGTGTTTTCGCATACTTACGTTTATTTTATCTTTGGATGTGATCCAGGTAGGAGTTTTGAAAGATTTTTTGTTAGGATCTGGGTTTGCAATTGCTCGATTTACCACGCAACAAAAATTTCTATTAAAGTGAAATCTTAGAAAAGTACCTTTGAAGCGTGCACTTGGTGATTCTCTTGTATGCCTCAAGACTATGACTTCACGTTGTGTGGGCAACGAACTAGAACCCAATTGATCAGCTACTCACCACAATCCACCTGCTAGAAAACTCTAGCGCCGCAGCACCTGGCACGTACTATAAACGCACCGCCCGGAGAGAAAGAAAGCTACGCGCAACTGGTCTAAACCAAGGCCAAAATTTCAGCCACTAGAAACCCAAAAACAGCTGCACACTTTCTTGAAAATTCGACTTGGAGAGAGAAATGTTTTCTCTCTCTAGAATTTTCTCTCTCTAGAAATCCTGTGGATTAATTGTATGAATTGTATTTCTTGAATAACTGATCTCTTGTCTATTTATAGAGTTACAAGAGAGACTCCAAGTTGGTTTAGGATTGGTGTTCCTACTGGGTTTCTGTTTTCCTTCAATCCTGTTTCTGGACTGATACAGATTCTGTTTCCTTCAATCCTGTTCCTGGACTAATACACTCCCAACTGTCACAGGGATTCACTTATCCCAATCCAGTTCCTGGGATGAATCACTCCCAACTGACACAGGGATTCACTTATCCCAAACCAGTTCCTGGGATGATTCACAACCAACTGACACAAGGATTAATTAATTTCTAAATTAATTAAATCTACCTTTGTTAACAACCCAGTACATAATTAATCGTACCACTAACGGATTAATTATGGCACTACCAACCTACACCAGAATTGCTTCCGGAACAACTTAATTAAATTATATTCATTTAATCTCCCCACATCAAAGATATAGTGCTCGTTAATTAAAATTAATTTACTGATAAATTAATTAATTAACTTCTTTAATTCCGAGACTAGTACCACTCGACCTTTTTACTATACTGGACATAAGTCCACCGGCCGGGTTTAGTATAATAAACATTTCGAGCTCATCTCGGGAGCACCATCACCCCGGACGCACCGGTACATGGTTTACTTTCGACCAGCAGTAGCACACCAAGTAACTAAACACGCGCACCCAACGCACCGAGACTATTGGCCACATTTGACCTCACCCATTGGCAGATCAAAGTACACTATGTCTAATCCTCATGCCCACTCGAGTCTAGGGATTTAGAGATAGAATACAAGGATCGATTTGTCTATTAAATCAGTACAAGACAAATCATTCCTAAGAGTCAAGTTCAACATGCCCCAGGCATATCTATATGATTCGATTAGTTTAGACAAACTAATTATCTGAATCACATAATTACCTAGACCGACAGTTTGTCCAAAACTGTCTCGGTTACGAACCTCATTTATATATTATGTCTTTCAACCAATGATGAGATATACTGTGTCGCACCAGACACCTCATCATCTACTTACATAATATAAATGGACATAATCATGCACAACAAGATATGACTGAAACACAAATAGATATATTAAACTGGGAAACTGTACAATACAAGCATAGCTTATGTATTCTACTGCAATAAGTTTATCGGAGACAAGCCTAGGAGAAGCTTAGGGAGGTTGGGGTGATTATAAATTTGTAAAACAATGAAATTGAAATAGTGTAGGTCTAATGTTGTTAAATGAATAGTACAAAGTTTTAAATTTTGGTAATTTCCTTTTAAAGTATCTTAATTACGCTTTGTTGCCAGTTTAGAAAATTAGGTGCTTTTGGGGTCTGACAATTGGTATCAGAGCTATAGGTTAATAACCTTACCACATCTAAATAAGTTTTAACAAGGGAAAACAAAATTGGGTAGTAATTAGGTGCCTTTATAGGTTAGATCCTCCTGCTTGTGGGTATTAGTGGGAGATTGTTAGTGTGAATATTGAAAATTTTAGCTTGTATAAACACTATTTTTCCTGTTTATATATATGATATTAAATTTCTTTAGTTAATTGTTTTATATTTATTTATGTAGTCCATTTAGTTGGTACAGATCCAGGTTGGTTGGTTTTTTGGTGCGCATTATCTGACTAGTTGGTTTACAGTGTTGGCATGTTGGTTTATAGTTTTTTGATGTATGACTTTATGTGGAGTGCTTGATGTTGTATATTTTTCTTTTATCGATTCTGTTAGGTCCAAGAGGTGACTCTCACTAGGTATGTGTTTTCGCATACTTACGTTTATTTTATCTTTGGATGTGATCCAGGTAGGAGTTTTGAAAGATTTTTTGTTAGGATCTGAGTTTGCAATTGCTCGATTTACCACGCAACAAAAATTTCTATTAAAGTGAAATCTTAGAAAAGTACCTTTGAAGCGTGCACTTGGTGATTCTCTTGTATGCCTCAAGACTATGACTTCACGTTGTGTGGGCAACGAACTAGAACCCAATTGATCAGCTACTCACCACAATCCACCTGCTAGAAAACTCTAGCGCCGCAGCACCTGGCACGTACTATAAACGCACCGCCCGGAGAGAAAGAAAGCTACGCGCAACTGGTATAAACCAAGGCCAAAATTTCAGCCACTAGAAACCCAAAAACAGCTGCACACTTTCTTGAAAATTCGACTTGGAGAGAGAAATGTTTTCTCTCTCTAGAATTTTCTCTCTCTAGAAATCTTGTGGATTAATTGTATGAATTGTATTTCTTGAATAACTGATCTCTTGTCTATTTATAGAGTTACAAGAGAGACTCCAAGTTGGTTTAGGATTGGTCTTCCTACTGGGTTTCTATTTTCCTTCAATCCTGTTTCTGGACTGATACAGATTCTGTTTCCTTCAATCCTGTTCCTGGACTAATACACTCCCAACTGTCACAGGGATTCACTTATCCCAATCCAGTTCCTGGGATGAATCACTCCCAACTGACACAGGGATTCACTTATCCCAAACCAGTTCCTGGGATGATTCACAACCAACTGACACAAGGATTAATTAATTTCTAAATTAATTAAATCTACCTTTGTTAACAACCCAGTACATAATTAATCGTACCACTAACGAATTAATTATGGCACTACCAACCTACACCAGAATTGCTTCCGGAACAACTTAATTAAATTATATTCATTTAATCTCCCCACATCAAAGATATAGTGCTCGTTAATTAAAATTAATTTACTGATAAATTAATTAATTAACTTCTTTAATTCCGAGACTAGTACCACTCGACCTTTTTACTATACTGGACATAAGTCCACCGGCCGGGTTTAGTATAATAAACATTTCGAGCTCATCTCGGGAGCACCATCACCCCGGACGCACCGGTACATGGTTTACTTTCGACCAGCAGTAGCACACCAAGTAACTAAACACGCGCACCCAACGCACCGAGACTATTGGCCACATTTGACCTCACCCATTGGCAGATCAAAGTACACTATGTCTAATCCTCATGCCCACTCGAGTCTAGGGATTTAGAGATAGAATACAAGGATCGATTTGTCTATTAAATCAGTACAAGACAAATCATTCCTAAGAGTCAAGTTCAACATGCCCCGGGCATATCTATATGATTCGATTAGTTTAGACAAACTAATTATCTGAATCACATAATTACCTAGACCGACAGTTTGTCCAAAACTGTCTCGGTTACGAACCTCATTTATATATTATGTCTTTCAACCAATGATGAGATATACTGTGTCGCACCAGACACCTCATCATCTACTTACATAATATAAATGGACATAATCATGCACAACAAGATATGACTGAAACACAAATAGATATATTAAACTGGGAAACTGTACAATACAAGCATAGCTTATGTATTCTACTGCAATAAGTTTATCGGAGACAAGCCTAGGAGAAGCTTAGGGAGGTTGGGGTGATTATAAATTTGTAAAACAATGAAATTGAAATAGTGTAGGTCTAATGTTGTTAAATGAATAGTACAAAGTTTTAAATTTTGGTAATTTCCTTTTAAAGTATCTTAATTACGCTTTGTTGCCAGTTTAGAAAATTAGGTGCTTTTGGGGTCTGACAATTGGTATCAGAGCTATAGGTTAATAACCTTACCACATCTAAATAAGTTTTAACAAGGGAAAACAAAATTGGGTAGTAATTAGGTGCCTTTATAGGTTAGATCCTCCTGCTTGTGGGTATTAGTGGGAGATTGTTAGTGTGAATATTGAAAATTTTAGCTTGTATAAACACTATTTTTCCTGTTTATATATATGATATTAAATTTCTTTAGTTAATTGTTTTATATTTATTTATGTAGTCCATTTAGTTGGTACAGATCCAGGTTGATTGGTTTTTTGGTGCGCATTATCTGACTAGTTGGTTTACAGTGTTGGCATGTTGGTTTATAGTTTTTTGATGTATGACTTTATGTGGAGTGCTTGATGTTGTATATTTTTCTATTATCGATTATGTTAGGTCCAAGAGGTGACCCTCACTAGGTATGCATTTTTGCATACTTACGTTTATTTTATCTTTGAATGTGATCCAGGAAGGAGTTTATTGGAGACAAGCCTAGGAGAAGCTTAGGGAGGTTGGGGTGGTTATAAATTTGTAAAACAATGAAATTGTAATAGTGTAGGTCGAATGTTGTTAAATGAATAGTACAAAGTTTTAAATTTTGGTAATTTCTTTTTAAAGTAACTTAATTACGCTTTGTTACCGGTTTAGAAAATCAGGTGCTTTCGGGGTTTGGCAATTGGTATCAGAGCTATAGGTTAATAACCTTAGCGCATCTAAATAAGTTTTAACAAATCAAAACAAAATTGGGTAATTTCCATTTAAAGTAGCTTATTGACTTGGCTTGATGTCCTCCAAGAATCAAACCCGTCTCTTTTGGCATTCTCCTATTGAGTGGATATGCACAAACAATAGATTAACTATTTGACTAAATAGTAAAGCTTTGGGGAATAAGTTAGCTAACCCATAAATAGATAAACTTGTATAGGTCTATAAAATATAGACATAAACAATAATAAGAAATAATAATAAATTAAATAAATAAGGCAATATACCTAAGTATAGCAAGTGAAAGATTATCTGTCCGGGCCTGGTCAAAAATTCACTTTCGTGCTATGCAGTCCAAAATCGTAACTCTTGACCAGGCCTAGACTCTAGCACAATCGCTATTCCAATCCTTGCTTGAAATAACAATGCGCAGAATCTTGGTTTGCACTTATTCGATTTATCATGCAACAAATAATTTCTCATTGAAGCGGAAGTTTAGAAATACCTTTTGAAATGTAAACTCATGTGATCACTTGTATGACTCAAGACAGGCTGGAACATTGTGTGGGCAACGATCCAACGAACCAAAAGATCAACAAAATCAGAACACCACAAAAACTGCCCGAAGAAACGAGCTGCCCGCCGCCCTAGCGTGTGATCCACACTTGTCGCCGGTGAGCTTCACGCGCCACCAATGACGACGCCGGAGAGAGAAGATAGAGTAGCTGCCTGGAGATGCTGGCTGGACTTCTTCCCGCCGTCCAATGCCACCCGCCACGCGCCAAAGAAAAATCCAAAAAGAATTGCTAATTAAGCATTTCTTTTATTTCTCTCTCTAGCTTTTCTCTCTCTAGTTTCTTGAATTGTGAAACTATGAATTGTGTGTTATGTAATTGCTAATCCCTTGTCTATTTATAGAGTTACAAGAGAGACCCCAAGTTGGTTTAGGATTGGTCCTCATAATGGGTTTAGGTAATTAATTAGTTTTCAATCCAATTAGGTAACAAATCTAATAGGATAATCCGAATATAATTAGATTTCCTAATCTCTAGGATTTCCTAATTCTAATTGAAACTTAAGATTTAATTAATTAATTAAATAATTCTACTTTGTTAATTACTTAATTAACCCTTAGGAATAATTGATTAATTAATTAATTCTTCTTAATCAATTAACCCAATACAAAATTAATCGTACCACTAACGGATTAATTTTGGCACTACCATCCTACACAATAATTGCTTCCGGAACAACTAAATTAATTATTCTTTAATCTCCTCACATCAAAGATTTAGTGCTTGTTAATTTATTAATTTACTGATAAATTAATTAATTAACTTCTTATAATTCGAGATTAGTACCACTAGACTTTTTTTACTATACCAAAAATAAGTCCACCGGTTGAGTTTAGTATAATAAACATAACGAGCTCATCTCGGGAGCACCTGAAGGAAAACTGAACAAGCCCGGGCTAAATCGAAAACCTCACTTTCGTGCAATGCATTCCAGAATCGGAAGCTTTCGACCAAGCTCAGGCTCAAATTAGTTTACCCATGAACGGATCTAGGTTTATACTTATTTAATTTATTATTCGGGACACAAAAGATTCGATCTTTAATTAAAGCGGAATATTAAAGATTTTACCTTTTGTAGCGAAGTCCCTTGCTTAAAAAAAAATCCAATCTTTTACGCAATTTTCACAAGGAATCAGAAGAATGACTCCAATACAAACTCCGAAATAGTGTGGGCTATTATCTACAGAGTTACCCACGGCGAAATAAGAATTCCAAGAAACTTGCTCCTTAAGAAAACTCAATAAAAACTGCCCTGAGCAAAATACTGCAGCCGCCGGGTTTTCTTTCTTATTTCACCATCGGACTGCCAGCGAGAAGAACCACCAAGCTCGGCCACGATCTGCACGGTGGACTTCACGGATCACCGACAAATGAAGAGATAAACGTGAAGGAGCCACCGGATCAGCACCCCGAGACTTGAGTAGCAAATCTGCCAGACTGAAGTGTTGCGCGACTGCGCAAGAAGAAAACCGGCAGAAAAAACCCAGCGGCTATTTGATGAAAGAATAATCCGATTGCTCTAAAAATTGAGTGGGCTGAGTTTTCTTTCGAAGAAGAAAGCTTCCTAGTCGACTTCGAGAGAAAACTTGACGAGGAAGACAAAGTTCTCTCTCTAGACTAGACTTTCTCTCACTACCCCTTACTTGGGTGTCAAGTTTCTTAATTCATTTCTTGCCCAATAAGTTGTATTTATAAGGAGCTTTTAAGGAGACCTAATGGGCTCTCAAGTTAGGCCTTTTAATTTGACTTTCGTTGACCACTAAGTCTTCCCGACTAATCAACTCCAATCGACCCATTTAAATTAATTTATTTAACCCACTTTGTTAATTTAATTTAATCGAACCCTTAGAATTAATTAATTCAAAATAGAATTAATTTCTAAATTCACTTTGTCGATTAAATATTATTTAAACCTTTTGGATTAATTAATTTACCTTGTCGATTAGTCAAATGCATAATCGATCGTACCACTAACGGACCAATTATGGAACTACCACTCGAAAATGACTTTACATCGCGCCATTATATTTTATTCTATCTCCCCACATTAAAGATCTAGCGCTCATCGGTTTATCAATTTACTGACAAATTAATTCACCGACTTCTTGGTTTCCGAGATTAGTACCACTCGTCCTTTTATTATACCGAACATAAAGTTCACCGGCCGGGTTTAGTATAATAGACTTTACGAGCTCATCTCGGGAGCACCATCAACCCGGCGAACCGGTACGTGGATTCCTCCGACTAGCAACGGCACGTAAGAAGCTAAACACCGCATACCCAACCTACCGAGGTATAGGCCTCGATTGACCGCACTCTTTGGCAAATCAAAGCATACGATATCAAACCTTCACGCCCGTCCCAATCTTTGAATTGAGAGGCGGAATACTAGGACCGAATTGACTACGCCGATCAGTATAAGTCAATTCTATCCAAACTGGTCATGCTCAATATGCCCCGGGCATATCCGTGTGATTTAAACTAGTTTAGATAAACTAATTTCCAAACCACACAATAACCTATACCGATAGTATGTTTAGACTATCTCGGTTACGAGCATACTTTTTATAAATAAATACTTTAACCAATAACGGTATCTACTGTGTCTGTCCACACCCCGTTATCTAGTTCTATGATATAATGGAACAAATTTATACCGAAACAAATTATATGTCAACTGTGGATATTAGTTTTTGATACAAGCCATAGCTTTTCTGTATTAAAAACTAACAGCACCATCACCCCGAACGCACCGGTACATGTTTTCCTTTCGACAAGCTGTAGCACACCAAGCAATTAAACACGCGCACCCAACCTACCGTGACTATTGGTCACAAATGACATCACTCATTGGCAGATCAAAGTACACTATGTCTAATCCTCATGCTCGCTCAAGTCTAGGGATTAAGAGATAGAATACAAAGAACGAATTGTCTATTAAATCAGTATAATACAATTCCTCCTAAATGGTCAAGTTCAATACGCCCCGGGCATATCTATATGATTCAATTAGTCTAGACAAACCATTTCTGAATCACATAATAACCTAAACCGACAGTGTGTCCAAAACTGTTTCGGTTACGAACCACATTTATATATTATGTCTTTTAACCAATGATGAGATCTACTGTGTCACACCAGACACCTCATCATCTAATTACATAATATAAATGGACTACATATGCAGAACATATAAATCAAAACATTCCATCGATATATTAACTGGGAAATAATATAATACAAGCACAGTTTAAGCATTCAAACCTAACATCAAGAACTTAAGGCTGTAGGTCGTTTGGTGTATACATAGATATATATTTAAGAGTAATAAATGACAATATGCCTTATAGTGTAAATCACTTCAACCGACGTTAGAAGTAGGTTAATAAAATTAAAATAAGGAAGGTAATCGGATTGAGGTGTGGGTTGGTCACATAAGTCTTAAAAATAGAAACATACAAAACACAATATACAAGATATAAGAAAAATCTAGACTATTGGTTAGATAATATATAAAATAATAATAAGATAGTGATAATAGAATATAATAATATTAACATAGGTATAAAATAAATAAATAACAATATAAATAAGAAAGAAAGAAGAGGAAACCTGAAATTAACGGTTATTATGAAAATATATATAAATTTATGCCTAGGGATAATAAATAATAATACACCCTAGGGGGTAAACTACACAAAGACAGTATTATACCTAAACATGAAAGCATAAACTTATTATTAAGGCTAAGACATAAGAGCCTATAGGTAGATTAACGTAGGACTAAGTTACCTAAGCTACCACATAAATATAAATAAAAGATAATAAGAAAGTAAATATTATTAAAAGAAATAACAAATATACATATATATATATATATAGAAAGAAAGGAAAACAAACTCAAATTTAAAGGTTATTAGACATTTGTACTAATGTATACTTAGGGAGAACCACTTAATAACTTTGAGTTAGCTCGAGAACTTAAACGTGAATTATGATAATAACTTGATCGAATTGGATTAGCAAGGAATTAAGTAATGAAATCAACACCCACTTAACCACAACAAAGAAAGCAAACTGGAACGATTATAAGAAAATTAGAGAACATAGAGTTTAACTTAACAAAGGCATAATGGTAGGTTAAACACACACATGCTAATTAATCCGTTAACCACTAAGAGGGTAGTTAAGGTTAAGATAACCAGTCAAACCGCAATCTAAGTCCAGATTAGAAATCTGCTCCTAGATATTCCCTAAGTGCTCCATCTATATTTCACTTGTCATCTATTAGTCAATACTTCATCCCTTATAATTCTTCTTTCATCCCAGTAGAACATTTGTATCAATTACCTACAACTTTATAACATCATTGGCGAAATAGTTCACGAGAACCTTAAACATATAACAACCATAACTGACCCTACTAAAGAAAAGAAGCTTTAATACAACCCAATTGGTAAAACAAATAATATTGAAACTTCTTAAGTCATACTTTTCTCTGCACCCAAACTTCTTCACTCTTCCAACCCTTTAAGAATTGTTCCTTCTTAAAGTCTCAATTTTCCTTTGGTAGTCTTACCATCTTGTATTGTTTCCTTCCTCTCATATGCCTCGGTGATTTTCAATCCCCTAACCCACTTAAACGCCTAACTTTCCTTCCAATTTATGAATCAATTTTCAAATCATACTTTACTCTAAAGATAAGTCAGTGAAAAGGTATAACATAATAAGAGTTAATGACCTCAAGTACTTATAAGCTCGGTAACCTAAAAAGAATTTGAGGTAAACACAAATTTGTAGAGTATAACAAAACCTTAGGTGTTTTAACTAATTTGTTAATCATAAATGGCATAGCAAGGTTAAGGCTAATAAACCCAACGTGCAATCTAAGCCTAGATTAGAAATTTTCTGTTCATAACCCTTGGGTACTCACTTATACTTATTATCCTTTTTAGTTTAGTTTCCGGGGGTCCCTTACCCCTTCGCTACTTAAGCACTTTCCAAACCATGCCTTATAATAGAGATAAGTCGGCATAGTGCCAGTAACCTAACATAGCTAAACAACTTAAAGTACCTACAAACAGTAACCTAAAGAGAACTTTCGGTAAGACTCAAATGATTGTCTAAGAAAAGAATCACATTAGGACTAAGCGACCAGCCAGAGCCATAACACGTTGAAAATAAAGTCTTCCTTTTTGCCTTGTTTTCTATATGGCACAACCCTTTTGTTACTCTTTTTCCTACCAATCATAATGAACCGCTTGGTTTCCTTCTCTTCTGATTTATCTTTGTTTCCCTTTTATCTTTTCGGGGTAAGCAATACTTGAACTGGCCTCATCTAGAAACCTGAACTCTTGGTCACTGAATGCAAAAACAAAAATCTTCAAATACAAGTCATCTTGAGTTCAGCATTGGGAAGTGCACCAGCGACGACCAAATCTTTCTCTTAATAGTTATTTAGGTCGTAGCCTTTAAGAGATCGAGTAGACGATTTGTCCAGTTAGGACTATTTAGCAAAATAAAAAAAAAAAAAAACTCTCACCAAGGAAATTTTGGGATGAAATTTCATAAGAGGGGAGATTATAACATCCCTGCGAAGTAGGTGAATCTTTTTAGGAAATTATGGAGTTTTAACCCTTAAATAATAAAAATAAATTATATTTTAAATAAGTATAAGTAAATGATTAGTTAATGAAGGATTAATTAATAAATGGGTCTAAAGAAAATAAAAAGAAATCATTTAGAAGGGTAATTGGTAGTTATAGGGATTTAATCGAAGGAATTAAGGACTATAGGATAAAACTAAAAAGAACCTAAGAAAACTAAGGACTAAAATGAAATTTACTAAAAAATAAACTAATTCCATAATTATTAGAAAATTCCCACCGGCCCCTTCATTTCTTCTTTCCCTCTTTCCTTTATTTCCTTTTTCTTTTTTCTTTTTTCTTCCTCCGGTTGAGCTCCTCTGCCTCTAGCCACCAGCTGCCGATGATTCCGCCCTCTTCAGTTCATTTTGTTCATGCAACTAGCCGGAAACCTTCCTCTTCTCACAAGGAAAAAAACCCACCCCTCATTTCCTCCTTTCTCTCACTGTTTCTCTCTCCCCAACATCTTCTCTCCCGCCGTATGTTCACTGTCGATCCATCCATTTCCGGCCAAGCTTTGGGTCGGTTCTCACCTCTACACCTCCATCGAATTCTTATTTTGGAAGAGTTGGAGTGTGGATTGATTTTGGAAACCCTAGGCCGCCACTTCCCTGCACCATTCTCTAGCGTCTTCTTGGGCTACCCACACCTTGCATGGAATCCTCTCCTTCAGAGCTTCAAAACCCACCAAGAATTTTTGCATTTTGATGACTGGAAATACACGTCATCACCGGACCGCCACAGTCGGGCGCCGTTGTCGGTTGAGAACCGCTCTCCTTTGGTTTGGCCTTACTCCGGCTAGATTGTAGTTAAACTTTTAATTGTTATTTGTCTTGAATTTAATAAGCTTATTTGGAGATTAATCTTGTTCATTCTAAAAGATTATCTACCTAGGCCAGATAAAAAATTTACTTTCGTGCATTGCATTCCAGAATCGAAATTTTTGATCAGGCCTAAGCTTTACTGCAATACTATTCCAATCCTTACTTGAAATACCATTACACAGGATCTTAGTTTTACTTTATTCGATTTGTCACGCAACAAATACAATTCTTAATTAAACTGGAAGTATAAGAATTATCACCTGAAGCGTGTACTTAGGTGATTCTCTTGTATGACTCAATACCAGCTCATACGTTGTGTGAGCAACAACCAAGGACCAAAATGAATCAGCAAAATAAAATCAACACAAAACTCGTTGAAAAAAGTTCACCGAAAAACTCCCCAGATTCTGACCGACAGCCGCTGCCGCTTGATTCCTGCCGCCGTACGTCGATCAAAACCGCCGCCCGCCGAGATTGAATGCTGACATCGAGGGAGAGATCTTTTTTATTTCTCTCTCTAGGCTTTCTCTCTCTAAGTTTCTTGAACTATGAAACTATGAATCATGTTAATTATTGCCAACTTTCTATGTCTATTTATATAGCTACAAGAGAGACCCCAAGTTGGTTTAGAATTGGTCTTCCTATTGGGTTTTGGTTTTAATTAGTTTCCAAAATCAATTAGTAACCGAATCTAATTAGATTCCAAATCCAAATAGATTTCCTAATCTCTTGAATTTCCTAATTCTAATTGAACTTTAAAATTTTATTCATTAATTAAATATTTCAATTTTGTTAATTTACTAATTAACCCTTAGGATTAATTAATTATTTAATTAATTCTACTTTATCAATTAACCCAATACATAATTAATTATACCACTAACGGATTAATTACTGCACTACCATCCTATACCAGAATTGCTTCCGAAACAATTTAAATTAAATTAAATTAATTATTCTTTATTCTTTATCTCCCCACATCAAAAATATAGTGCTTGTCAATTTTATTAATTTACTAATAAATAAATTAATCGACTTTATTATCCGAGACTAGCACCACTTGACTTTATTACTATACCGGACATAAATCCATTGGCCAGATTTAGTACAGCAAAATTTTCAAGCTCATCTCGAGAGCACCATCACCCCGGACCCACCGATACATGGTTTCTTTTCTATTCGCGACAACATACTAAGCAACTAAACATGTGCATTCATCCTACCGAGACTATTGGCCTCAAGTGACCGCACTCTTTGGTAGATTAAAGTACACAATGTCTAGTTCTCGTGTCTATCCTCATCTTAAAGATTAAGAGACAGAATATAAGATTCAAATTAATTACAATTGATCAGAATAAGTTAATTCAAATCAAATTGGTCATGCTCAATATGGTCCGGACATATCTATATGATTCATTTAGTCTAGATAAACAAACCTCTGAATCCCATAATTATTTAAACCGACAGTATGTCCAAAACTGTCTCGATCATGAGCCTAGTGAAAGAATTTCCACATAGGATTTGGGTTTGCACTTGCTCGATTCACCACGCAACAAAAATTTTCTAATTAAAAGCGGAACATTAGAAAGTTACCTTTGAAGTGTGACTTGGTGATTCTCTTGTATGCCTCAAGACTATGACTTCACGTTGTGTGGGCAACGAACTAGAAGCCAATTGATTTGCTACTCACCACAATCCACCTGCTAGAAAAATCCAGCACCTCCGCACCTAGCACGTACTGCAAATGAACTACCCGGAGAGAGAGAAAACAACAGGTATAGCTAGGAAAAAGGGAGACCAAAATCCGGCCAAAAAATCCCAAAAACCAGCCGCACCCTTGTTCTAAAATCCGACTTTGAGCTTGAGAAAATTAATTTCTCTCTCTAGGATTTTATCTCTCTAGATTCTTGAATTGTGAATCTATTGAATTGTGTGGTCTGAATAGCTAATCCCTTGTCTATTTATAGAGTTACAAGAGAGACCCCAAGTTGGTTTGGGATTGGTCTTCCTAATGGATTTAGGTAATGAATTAGTTTCCAAATCCAATTAGGTAACCAATCAGATAGGATAAACCAAATCCTAATAGATTCTTAATCTCTAGGATTTCCTAATTCCAATTGAAACTTAAGACTTAATTAATTAATTAAATCATTCCACTTTGTTAATTACTTAATTAACCCTTAGGAATTAATTAAATAATTCCACTTTGTTAATTACTGAATTAACCCTTAGGAATAATTAATCAATTAATTAATTAAATCTACCTATTCAATTAACCCATTACAAAATTAATCGTACCACTAACGAATTAATTTTGGGACTACCATCCTCCACCAGAATTGCTTCCGGAACAACTTAATTAAATATTATTCATTAATCTCCCCACATCAAAGATATAATGCTCGTTAATTGTAAATTAATTTACTGATAAATTAATTAATTAATTTCTTTAATTCTGAGACTAGTACCACTCGACCTTTTTACTATAACGGACATAAGTCCACCGGCTGGGTTTAGTATAATAAATATTTTGAGCTCATCTCGGGAGCACCATCACCCCGGATTCACCGGTACATGGTTTCATTTCGACAAGCAGCAGCACACCAAGTAACTAAACACGCGTACCCATTCCACCGAGACTATTGGCCACATTTGACCTCACCCATTGGCAGATCAAAGTACACTATGTCTAATCTTCGTGCCCGCTCAAGTCTAGGGATTAAGAGATAGAATACAAGGATCAATTTGTCTATTAAATCAGTACAAGACAAATCATTCCTAAAGGTTAAGTTCCATATGCCCCGGGCATATCTATATGGTTCAATTAGTTTAGACAAACCAATTATCCGAATCACATAATAACCTAAACTGACAGTTTGTCCAAAACTGTCTCGGTTACGAACCTCATTTATATATTATGTCTTTCAACCAATGATGAGATCTACTGTGTCACACCAGACACCTCATCATCTACTTACATAATATAAATTGACAATTAATGCACAACAAGATATGACTGAAACAGGAATCGATATATTAATCTGGGAAACTGTACAATACAAGCATAGATTACATATTCTACTCCAACACCTAGTTTATAAATTATAACTTTAATCAATGATGCGATCTACTGTGTCATGCATAACACCTCATCATCTAGTGGTATGATATAAATGGACTACATAAATAAATATGAAACAATTAACTAAAGCAATTTAAAACGATATATATAAACAGGGAAAATAGTGTTTATACAAGCTAAATTTTTCAGTATTCACACTAACAATCTCCCACTAATACTCAAACCTAAGCTTAAAGTAAAATATAGTTCAATACACTAATTTGCCGCTATACTAACATCTAGAGAACTATCATGACTTAGCCACATATCTAACTCTCAAGCTTTCCATGTGAGTCTCAAAGACTTTTGCAGTCAATGTTTTCATGAACGGATCTGCAAGGTTATTTGCTAATGCTATTTTGGCCACGACCTCGTCTTCCCTCTTAACGATCTCTCGTATTGGGTGGTACTTTTGCTCTATGTGCTCACTTGCCTTGTGGGCTCGTGGTTCCTTCAAATTCGCTATTGTACTATTGTTATCACAGTACATCGTGATTGACTTGGTCAAATCAGTAATCACATCTAAGTCCACCAGGAAGTTCTTGAGCCACACAGCTTTTTTCACTGCCTCTGATGCTACAACATACTCAACTTCCATGGTAGAGTCCGCCACGAATTTCTGCTTGACACTCCACAAAACTATGGCTCCACCACCTAAAGTAAACACAAAACCTGAGGTAGACTTACTACTGGGCTTGTGATCTAAAATATAATCCTCTTCTAAAAATCTGGCGTTAGTGCTAACTATCACCTTTAGATTTTTAGGACTATAAAATAAACCATCTTTCATACCTTTGGGATAACCTACAAATAGCATTACTTCCGTTCTTGAATCTAACTTACCCGCATCTGCCTTTAGCATATGTGCTGGACAACCCCACACTCTGAGATGTCTTAAACTATGCTTGCGCCCCGTCCACAATTCAGTAGGAGTTTCAGACACAGATTTAGATGGTACAAGATTAAGGATGTAAGATGCAGTTTCTAAGGCATAACCCTAAAACGAATTAGGCAACTCATTATAACTCATCATAGACCTAACCATTTCCATAAGAGTTATATTTCTCTATTATGCTACACTATTCTGCTGGTGTGCGCTAGGTGCAGATAACTAAGTTTGAATTCCTACTTCCACTAGATGATTTCGAAAATCTGTGGATAAGTATTCACCATCACGATCTGATCGTAGTGTCTTGATACTTTTACCATGATGCTTCTCCACATCTGCCTGAAACTCTTTAAACTTGTCAATGCATTCAGACTTTTGGCGCATTAAGTAAATATATCCATATCTTGAGTAGTCATCTATGAATATCACAAAATACTCAAAACCTCCTATTGATTGTATTGACGGTGGTCCACACAAATCAGAGTGAATCAACTCTAACATTTCTTTGGCTTTATACCCTTTGCCTTGAACGATGTCTTGGTCATTTTAGCTTCGAAACATGATTCGCAAGTCGTATAGTTGTCAACTTCTAATGAACATAAAGGTCCATATGTGACCAACCTTTGAATCGTACTAAGGTTTATATGACCTAATCTAAGATGCCAAAGATATGTTTGATTTATTTCAGAAGGTTATTTCCTCTTATTATAGTTTAACGATGTATGAGTTGTTGTTGCATGATTAGTAGGAGAAGTTGGTTTTAAAATGAACAAATTGTCTATCAACTTGTCTATTCAAATAAGTTTCTCATTCCTCCTAATAAATATAAAATTATCAGAAAAAAAGAACTTATAACCATTCAATAAAAGTTTTGAAACTGAAATCAGGTTCTTCTAAATATAGGAACATAAAGACAATTATTTAAAACTAGACTGTTGTTTTTGAAAAATAAGTCTACTTCTCCCACTGCAACAGTTGACACTTTTGTGGTATCTCCCATGTAGAGTTCTATCTCACCTTCTCTAAGCTTCTGAGTTACCCAAAACCCCTGCAAAGAATTACAAACATGATTAGTGGTGTCCAAATCCATACACCAGGTATCTCTGGGAATCACCACTAAAAATGTCTCAGTAATTAAGGCAAAATTAGTCGTACCTTTCTTTGGACAATCTGCTTTCCAATGTCCCGTCTTTCCATACTTAAAGCACTTGTCTTTCGGCTTCTTCTTCATTGCGATATTGGTCTTAGACGCATGATTCTTCGTCTTTGCCTTGGACTTCTTCTTCTTCTTACCAGCCTTAGGCACTGGAGAAGGACTTGAAGCCTTGGCTGTGACTACAGATTGGTTCTCTTCTTGAAACAATCCTTCTGCCGATACCAACTCTGCCAAGAGCTCGGACAAACTATAAATCCTCTGATTCATGTTATAGTTCAGCCAAAACTACTCAAAGCTTTGAGGCAGAATTTGGAGGACTATATCAACTTTGGTTTCATCCTCAATATCGCCCCCAAGTACCTCAATTTCATTGATGTTATCCATCATCTCAAGGACGTGATCTCTCACATGAGTACCCTCAGCCATTTTGGTGTTTATTATCTTCCTCATGGCTACTTGCCTAGCTGCCTAACATTGGTGACCAAACATCTATCTGAGATTAGCCATCATGTCAAAAACAGAGATCATTGACTGATGCTGATACTGCAGACATTCGACATAGAAGCCCGAATGGAACACCGCGCCATCTCATGAGCTTTCCTCCACCTCTGATAGGTATCTCTCTCCTCATTAGTCGACTCGTCGGAAAACGTATCTGGGCATACCTCATTGAGCACGAACATGTACTACTCAGCCATTAGGACAATATCCAAATTCCATTTCCAATCAATGTAATTTGGACCAGTTAATTTGTTCTCTTCAGAATAACAGCTAATGGATTGAACATCATGTCGAATTACTGAAAATAAATAAACAAGAAAAACTTTAGAAAATAAACTACTAAGGTTTGAAAATATTAACTCCCTCAAACAACATAATCAATTTAATCCACCGAAATCTCATTCACCGGGATTCACGTAAGACACGATAGTGTGGATGTTTATGCTAGTCCTCATTCATTTGAGAAGAACCTAGTTCATTAATTTCATTATCTGATCAAATGATCTATTGACGAACGAGACTAATAGTCAGTGAGTAAGCGAGTTATCTATGCATCTGAAAGCAAGCCTTCGACGGCTTTTAGCCGGGCACATAAGCAGCATAACCTCAATTGGAGGAATATTTGTGTGCCATTACGTGACTTCTAAGTGCATTACTTCAGATAAAGCGCCTCAAATAGAGAGGGTGTCATATTTCTCTAGTTTAATTCACTATAGTCATCTTCTTAGAAGTTCAACTTAGTGATCTGCAGGTTTGACTTATCTGATATGGAGGAAGGCCCTAATGCCAACGTTCAAGTCAAAACTACATCACTTATGAATTTGTAATGGAGGCTGTGGGAATAATAACTAACCCGCTCCCACTTAGATTCTTAGAATGAGGGTTTTCTGGTTTTAACATGCAATTAACCAATCATAAGTTATAAACAACCATAAAACCACATGCTTTAATAATGCATAAAATTAAAGCACATAAAGATTGCAATAAAAAATGTAAATACAGGAAATAAATACATAAAATAAATTTTCTGACTATTATGGTTTTAATTGCTTCCATCTACTGCCTTGTTCACGTGTCCTGTCACGTCACTCTGATGGATTGAATATGAAAATTTAGTTATTGGAATTATCTCAAAAAATGGGCTAGGCACATATGACCCGTGCACACACGGGCCGTGCTCGCACTGCTTGCACGTGGCCTAGGCCACGCGCGAAGTGAAGGCCCACGCGTGAAGTGAAGGCCTGCTCGCGTAGCAAAAGCCATGTGAGCTAGGGCGTCGCGCACGCCTGGTGCCTCGGTGATGCATTGCTGCTGCGCTGCACCAGCGGCAGACTTCCCTTAAACACTGATGTGCCCAGTGCCGTTCAGTGTTCCATTCTCCCTCCGTGTCTTCTTCTCCACTCCTACTCGTTACTACATATTCTCCTAAATACAAGACTTGATTTTTCTAGGAAAATAAAAATGACAATTTACATAGAAAAAATCCTACTATAGATTTCATCTAATCATACACGACTTCCAGCACATGGTTTTACTATTACAAGCATTCACATTCAAAAAATCAACCCAGACATGTCCCGGGGCTTAATAAAATATAAATACATAAACCATAATAGTCGGGATAACAAATAACCTGCATTAAAGAAACCATTTAACAAATCGAATAAAGCAAAGCCAAAACCTTCGCTCTGATACCAATTAAAAGAATATCTACCTTGGCCCGATCAAAAATTTATTTTCGTGCATTGCATTCCAGAATCGAAAGTTTTGATCAGGCCTAAGCTCTAGTGCAATACTATTCCAATCCTTACTTGAAATACCATTGCACAGGATCTTAGTTTTACTTTATTCGATTTGTCATGCAACAAATACAATTCTTAATTAAAGCGAAAGTATAAGAATTACATCTTGAAGCATGTACTTAGGTGATTCTCTTGTATGACTCAAGACTAGCTCGTACGTTTTGTGGGCAACGAACCAAAACGAATCAACGAAATAAAATCAACACAAAACTCGCCAGAAAATGTTCACTGAAAAACTCCCTGGATTCCAACTGACCGCCACCGCCACTTGATTGCTGCCGCCACACACCGAATAGAATCGTCGCCCACAGAGATTGAATGCCGACTTCGAGGAAGAGATCTTTTTTATTTCTCTCTCTAAGTTTCTTAAACTATGAAACTATCAATTGTGTTAATTATTTCCAACTCTCTATGTCTATTTATAGAGCTACAAGAGAGACCCCAAGTTGGTTTTGGTTTGGACTTCCTATTGAGTTTTGGTTTTAGTTAGTTTCCAAAACTAATTAGTAACCCAATCTAATTAGATTCCAAATCCAAATAGATTTCCTAATCTCTTCAATTTCCTAATTCTAATTGAACTTTAATACTTAATTAATTAATTAAATAATTCTACTTTGTCAATTTACTATTTGACCCTTAGGATTAATTAATTATTTAACTAATTCTACTTTATCAATTAACCCAATACGTAATTAATCGTACTACTAACGAATTAATTATTGCACTACCATCCTACACCAGAATTACTTCCGGAACAATTTAAATTAAAATAAATTATTTATTCTTTATACTTTATCTCCCACATCAAAGATATAGTGCTCGCCAATTATATTAATTTACTGATAAATTAATTAATCAACTTCTTATGATCCGAGGCTAGAACCACTTGACTTTATTACTATACCAGACATAAATCCACTGGCCATATTTAGTACAACAAACTTTTCAAGATCATCTCGAGAGCACCATCACCATGGGCGCACCAGAACGTGGTTACTTTTCGACTCACGACAACATACTAAGCAACTAAACATGTGCACCAAACCTACCAAGACTATAGGACACAAGTGACCGCACTCTTTGGTAGATTAATGTACACTATGTATAATCATCGTGCCTATCCTCATCTTAAAGATTAAGATACAGAATATAAGATTCGAATTAACTACAATAGATCAGTACAAGTTAATTCAAATCTAATTGGTCATGCTTAATATGCCATATGCATATCTATATAATTCAACTAGTCTAGATAAATTAACCTCTGGATCACATAATGACTTAATCCGACAGTATATCCAAAACTGTCTCGGTCATGAGCCTAGTTTATAAATCATAACTTTAACCAATAATGAGATCTAATCTGTCATACCTAACACCTCATCATCTAGTCATATGATATAAATGGACTATATAAATAGATATGAAACAATTAACTAAAGCAATTTAAAATGATATATATAAACAGGGAAAATAGTGTTTATACAAGTTAAGCTTTTTAGTATTCACACTAACACATGCATAGGGTTCTAAGGTTAATTAAGAAGGTTGTTACTTTATGACTACGTCTTAGTAAAAAGGGGAGGAATAAGTGGTTAATCTAAAATGTGTAACCTTTCATTTGGAAATGAGATAGGAATGATTTAATCTAAAACATTAAAATCTAGGTAAAGAAGGGTGGGATTAGTATTGCACTTGTTTTAGTTCAAGGTGGTGTTAAAAGAATATGAGATTCCATCCAAGACAAGCTCTCTTAGATGGAGATCGCTTTCCTCTAACTCATCTATTGATCTAGAACATGAATATGAATAGAATAGGGTTCATATAGAGACAATAGGACTTGTATATATTTTTATATAATATTTTGAGTGATGAGATGAGAGGTATTCTATTGTTGAATGTTGATTAGACTCTCTAGTGAATTGTAGATCGATGGAGTTCATTTTCTAGGATTAGAGTTATATTAGCTAAGTAGTTAACTAGGTGAGTGTCCTCCTCTTACTTGCGCTTTCCGTTCTGATTACGAGTATTTCAGTATGTTCTAGGGAAAAATAGGTGTAACCTAGGAAGAACCTGGATTACATTCGCAGTTTTTTATTGATTGTGAGTGATGCTTTTATTTTTCGTTCTAGAAGATTATGGCACTACCGGCACATAGGTTGTTCATATATACGGTGTAATATGCTGAGTGGTTATTGTGGCTGTTGCTGGTTTGATGCTATGCTATTTGTATTTTATGGATTGTTACAGTTACTATCGTTATGCTGCCAAATTTCTTTTAGAGTCTTGTGCATAACCATGTGTCTATCTGACTAGTTGTTGGTTGATATTCCATTTGACTCATGTATGTGTTTGCATCTTTTGGGGTGTTAGGTTTGAATATTAAAGTTATGATTGTATTATACTATTTTCCAGTTAATATATCAATTTAATGTTTTTGTTTATATGTTATGCATATGTTATCTATTTATATTATGTAATTAGATGATGAGGTGTCTTGTGTGACAAAGTAGATCTCATCATTGGTTAAAAGACATAATATATAAATAAGGTTCGTAACCGAGACAGTTTTGGACACACTGTCGGTTTAGTTTATTATGTGATTCAGAAATTGATTTGTCTAAACTAATTAAATCATATAGATATGCCCGGGGCATATTGAACTTGACCATTTAGGATGAATTGTTTTATACTGATTTAATAGACTATTCATTCATAGTATTCTATCTCTTAAATCCCTATACTTGAGCATGAGGATTAGACACAATGTACTTTGATCTGCCAATTAGTGAGGTCATTTGTGGCCAATAGTCTCGGTAGGTTGGGTGCGCGTGTTTAGTTACTTGGAGTGTTGTTGCTTGTCGAACGTAAACCGTGTACCGGTGCATCCGGGGTGATGGTTTTCTCGAGATGAGCTCGTTATGTTTATTTTACTAAACCCGACCGGTGGACTTATATCCGGTATAGTAAAAATGTCAAGTGTTACTAATTTCGGATTATAAGAAGTTAATTAATTAATTTATCATTAAATTAATAAATTAACTAGCACTATATCTTTGATGTGTGGAGATTAAAGAATAATTAATTTAGTTGCTCCGAAAGCAATTCTGGTGTAGGATGGTAGTGCCAAAATTAATCCGTTAGTGGTACAATTAATTTTGTAGTGGGTTAATTGATTAAGTAGATTTAATTAATTAATTAATTATTCTTAAGGGTTAATTAAGTAATTAACAAAGTAAAATTAATTAATTAATTAATTAAGTCTTAAGTTTCAATTAGAATTAGGAAATCCTAGAGATTAGGAATCTAATTGGATTTGGATTATCCTATTAGATTAGTTATCTAATTGGATTTGGAAACTAACTACCTAAACCCATTAGGAAGGTCAATCCTAAACTAACTTGGGGTCTCTCTTGTAGCGCAATAAATAGACAAGGGATTAGCAATTCCATAACACACAATTTATAAGTTTTCAAGACAAGAATACTAGAGAGAGAATTTGTATTTTTCTCTCAAATTCGGATCTTCTAAACTCTGGGCTGCTGCGATTTCCTCAAGAACCGGCCTACAGTTTATCTCTCTTGATTCCGGCGGCGCGTGAGGTGGTGTGCGGCTGCGCGTGGAGCTCTCGGACGGCGCTTGTAGTTCACGCGTGGACGGCGGGCGGTCTCCAGTTGGTTTTTCCGGCGACTGCCTTGTAGATTTGTGTTGGATTGCTGATCGTTGTTCATTGGTTCCTCGTCCACACAATGCTCGAATTTGTCTTGAATCATACAAGTGATCACCTGAGTTTACGCTTCAAGAGGTATTTCTAAACTTCCGCTTTAATTAGAAATTATTTGTTGCATGATAAATCAAACAAGTGCAAACTAAGATCCTGCACAATGTTATTTCAAGCAAGGATTGGAATAGCAATTGTGCTAGAGTCTTGGCTTGGTCAAGAGTTCCGATTCTGGAATGCATAGTACGAAAGTGAATTTTTGACCGTGCCCGGGCAGATAATCTTTCATGGAGGCCCCACCCTTTTCGCGTCGACCTACTCAGTAGGGGGCAGAGTGATGCTTAGTACTTAGGACAGGTGTGGCTCGGGGTTCCTTTGGTGGTTCGATTGATATTTGTGGCTCAGTTGGTAGCGGTGGGATGCCTGTTTCAGTTTGTTGGTTTTTGGGTGCGCATTATCTAACTAGTTGGTTTACAGTGTTTTGATGTAGGACTTTATGTTGAGTGCTTGATGTTTTATATTTTTCTTTTATCGATTATGTTGGGTCCAGGAGGTGACCCTCACTAGGTATGTATTTTTACATACTTACGTTTCTTTTATCTTTGAGTGTGATCCAGGTAGGAGTTTATGGGAGACAAGTCTAGGAGAAGTTTGGGGAGGTTGGGGTGATTATAAATCTATAAAACATTAAAACTGTAATAGTATAGATTGAATGTTGTTAACTGAATAGTATAAAGTTTAAATTTTGGTAATTTGTTTTTAAAATAGCTTAATTACGGTTTGTTATCGGTTTAGGAAACAGATGTTTTTGGTGCTTGACAGCTAACTTAATGGATTCAAACTTCAGGCCTTATATTAAGTTTGATCAAACGAAGGCTAAACTTAACTTATTATAAAGGGAAGACAAAATGAATGTTTCTATATTTATAACATATTAACAAATATTAAATGAATGCATGCATATATAACGCCAGTTTCATAAGATTTTTGGAATCATTATTTAATAATAGAATATTCAATCTTAATTAATCTAAGCATCTTTCAATCAATGGAAAAAATGCAATTTTAGTCTAACATGTTTGGTCATTTCACTCTTTTGGTCCAATATGTTTAGACCCTCCTAAAAATACCAATTACGTTAAAATTTTTAAACAATTTTGGTCCATCAACAAATTTTAACCGGGAATAGAAGGTAAATGTATGGTCAATTAATGGTCAAAGGTAATTGGGTCTTTTTAAAAGAGAATAAATTTTTTGAGGTCTTATCATGCAATTAAATAAAAAAATTTCTCATTCCTTTCTCAAAACCTAGAAGCTGCTCAACCTTCCCCTTTGTCTTCCCAATCGGCCGATGGTCACCCCTCTCTTCCTTCGCCGATCGCCGCTGCTCGTCACTCCCTTGACCTTGTTCCCTCTCCCTCGACCTTATCGGAACTATCCCAGAATTAATTGGGAACCTCACATCTCTCAAAAAAATAATAATGTTAAAATCCTCAAAAGTATCAGTTCCCTATTTTCTATAGGAAAAGTCGAGCTCTAATTCAACCAAGTTTCCGGTGAATTCTCATATATATTTTCCAATCTTACTTCATTGTATCGCTTCGACGCTTGTTCAAACAATCCAACGGGAACAATCCCGAAAAGTCTCATGGGTTTAGCTCTTAAATTATTGAACCTCAACGACAACAATTTGGATGGCAAAATTCTAGAGAATTTTGCTCATGAAAACCTTTACCAGCTCAAGCTCTTTAATAACAATCTGTCGGGCCAATTAATGGTGAATTTGAAATGAATTTGGGCTTGATTGAGTTTGATATTTCAGGAAACCAGTCGAAAGAGAAGGCTTCTTCTTCATTTACATATTTAATCGGTAGAAGAATGGAAAAGAGATCAACAATGGTGGTTGTCAATGCTTAGAGAAAGAAACCACGAACAAGAGAGAAGAACCAATAGCCAACACCAGCGGGAGAATTGGTGCTCGACGGTAAGGTTACATTCCTCTTTGAAGTTGTTAAACTAAGAGTGAAAAGAACGCAAGAGAATAATGGAGAGAGAACGGAGATGATGATGGTGGACGGTGGGAGAGGGGCACTACTAAAAAATTTGCTTCTAATGACACTTTCTTTAAAACACTAAAACACAAATATCATAATAAGTATTCAATAATTACATGCCATTCTTTTTTTTTGGTATAGAGAAAGAGGTGTCAGCCTAACGTATCACTACTTCCCTTGGGTATGTCACTTCCTGAATGTCATGACTTAACCACCGAACCACCTCGCTTGGAGCCTCAATCAGTCGGGTGTAACCCCAATTTTCTCATGCAGCCACTGCCGCCAGACAGTCTGCTGCATAGTTAGCCTGTCTATGCATATGTCCAAGGCGCACTGTCCAATCTCTACCAATAAAGACTGTATACCTTGTAATAGATTGGCATACAACCTTGATTCGCCATCCCTAGCCTCCACCATCGTCACCACTTCTTCTTTGTCAACCTCAGCTTCCACCAACCGCACTCCTTTCTCCCAAGCCAAGAATAATTATTGAAAAAGGCTCTATAATTCTGCCCCCAAACTATTAGAAGCCCTTGCCTTCCAAAGATAACCCGACACCCATCCACCATGGTGATTTCTAATGAGCGCGCCAGCACTTGGGCATCTATCTGCCAACAAAGAGCCATCTACATTCAACTTATGCTAACCCACCTCCGGACAGATCCAGCGTATCAAACTCCTCTACCGACTGAGTCTATGAATTCTTAATTTAGAGGAAGAGGCCAAAGCCTGTTGTATACCCTCCACCGTGTTTTGAATTTCCATTGCCACTCTGCCATTAGCCCAGTTAATATCCTTGAAAATTCATTCATTCTAGGTCCACCAGAGATGTCGTAGACCAACAGCAAACGTGCAGTAATTCAACCCTTCCCTGCCAGCTTTATCTATCTTCCAACCATGGGTGCAAGCTTTGAGCGAGAAAACTTTGCTACAGGTGAAAAGAAACCAAATACAACCACACCGCAATAGTACCTGGGCATCCCATAGTACATGCATTTGGGATTGGGCCGCACCACCGCAGACCTCGCAATCTGGTGACTGGGTAAGATGCCTCCTGAAACGTTCTTCATTCGTCATCAAACGCTCGTTTGCTATAAGCCAGATAATTTGGTTTATTCAGTGTGGCCCCTACCAATACCAAATCAACATCCAAATGTTTCCTTGCCTAGCACTTCCTGCCGCAGAAACAGGCTGATATGCAGTCTTGGTGGAAAAGTTTCCATCATGTGCATATTTCCAAATCAGTTTATCTTCCTGCCCATCATGCAGAGGAGGGAAAGAGGCAGCAATTGTTTCCAAAATATGGGCGGGGAGAAAGGACTGAAATCTCTCACAGTGCCAATTCTCATACCCATCTGCGAAGTAAGCCACACATAATTCTTTCATCTCATCCAGGAGATTACAAATCACATACTTCACCAGAGATTCCGATAGAGGAAGCCATAGATCCTCCCAGAATCTAACTCACAATTCCTTGCCTACTGCCCACTTTATGCCACTATGCACTGAAGGCCAAACCTTCCGTATGGCTTGCATGAGTGAAGAACCATTGGGTAAGGAGACCAATGAATGTAACACTGTTGGAGTTCAATACATAAGCTATGCTTGTATTGTAATTTTTCCCAGTAATATATTGATTTAAGTTTTGGTTATATCTTGTTGTGCATGATATGTCCAGTTGTATTATGTAAGTAGATGATGAGGTGTCTTGTGTGACACAGTAGATCTCATCATTGGTTGAAAGACATAATATATAAATGAGGTTCGTAACCAAGACAGCTTTGGACAAACTGTCAGTTTAGGTTATTATGTGATTCAGATAATTGGTCTGTCTAAACTAATTAAATCATATAGGTATGCTCGGGGCGTATTGAACTTGACCATTAAGAATGATTTGTCTTGTATAGATTTAATAGACAAATTGTTCTTGGTATTCTATCTCTTAATCCCTAGACTCGAGCGGGCATGAGGATTAGACATAGTGTACTTTGATCTGCCAAAGGGTGAGGTCAATTGTGACCAATAGTCTCGGTAGGTTGGATGCGCGTGTTTAGTTACTTGGTGTGCTGCTGCTTGTCGAAAGGAAACCATGTATCGGTGCGTCCGGGGTGATGGTGCTCCCAAGATGAGCATGTAAAGTTTATTATACTAAACCCGATCGGTAGATTTTTGTCCTGTATAGTAAAATGGTCGAGTGGTATGAGTCTCAGAATTAAAGAGGTTAATTAATTTATCAGTAAATTAATATATTTGTTGGTGTATGTGCCCTAATGAGGGCTATTTATGTAAATAAACTTTGAGGGTTATTTATGTAAATAAGACATATGTCGTTTGATTGATCATTTAATTTGATGAGTTAATTTCATGATAATTATATTCTTATGCATATCTAATTTCATGAAATCAATCCGCTAAAAGAAACACTCCATGGACTAATAGATCATGAGTGATTCTTTTGAACATACTCGTACGAGGATCCTTAGACCAGAAATCACTGCATGGTCTTAGGTGAATTATGGTGTACTTTGACATATGCCTAACGGGACTGTAACAGGTTGCCAAGTATGGGTATGATTGGGTACATTATGAGTCACGCTAAGATATGTAGGTGAAGTGATGGGACTATAAATCTCTCTTAAGTGAGAGATGATATCTGGGCCACTTGATAGTGAACTGAGAAGTGCATGGCCATGCCCGAGAAATGATAATTGTTATCATTTGCTTGAATAGAATCAGTGTCACTGAGAGATCAAGAAAATTGTTTAGCTTAATAAGGATGATGGTTCCATGCCTTACGCTAAACGGGATATCGATGTAGAGGACCGTGCATAGTATGCTTAGAAAGGTTGCGTTGAATTACTATTCGACCATCCATTATAAATTGAGTAGTCATCATGTCTTGCTAGAGGCCACTGATGATTTATGGATTAATCTGTGAGATTAATTTATCCATTGTCAATTCGGAATGGACCTACATGATTGCACGTAAGTGAGTTCGAAGATTCTTGACGGTACTAGGTATAATTGTTATACTTAGAAGAATAATATTAAATTAAATAGTTTAATTAAATATTATTGAGAAGTTTTGGGGTATTAATTAATAGTTAATTAATTACTCAGGAAGAATTGAGATAGAGTGACAAATCAAGGGACCTAGTTGCAATTGAGGTTCTGGACCCATCAGTCTGATCCATGGGTAAATGGTTTGATCCATGGGTCAAGTAAAACCCAAATCAGTAAAAGTAAAATATTATATTTTATAATATTTTATTTTATTTTAATTTAATTTTAAGTGGTTATGGATTTGGGAAACCAGACTTATTTTTCTGAAACAGAGTCTATTGAGAGAAATGGGGGTTGAGAATTTTAAAAAGAGGAAAATAGTTTTCTGAAAGAGGCTCCTGCTCTTTTTCTCTCTGGTGAAAACTCTCTCTCTTCCAGAAATTAAAAACTTCTTCACAGGAATCTACTAGCATCGAAGAACTCCGGTGCCTGAGAGTAGAGGACGCTTCAAGGAAGTGTTAGAGAAAGACGACGAAACGCCATCTTCTCAGAGGAGCCAGGCGACTGCGCAACCGATTACGCTTCAAGGGTAAGACCCGATTCCATATAATTTAGGCTATTCCGTAGCATAATTTAGGAAATTATGCATGCCTAAGATCTAACAGTGGTATCAGAGCTTTGTTGTTCAGTTTTAATTAAAATTGGGTTTTAATTAAAAGTTATGTTAATCGGGATTATTTTTTCCCGGGGCTATCAAAAGTTTTGTTTTGGTTTTGGAAACCATTCTCGAAAAGAAATTTGAGTTGTTGGGTTGTAAATAGTTATTGGCTGTTTTTTTTATTGTCGCCGGATAAACAATGGTACCGAAAAGGTTCGATTTTTCTTGTGATTTGGATACCCACGAGGTTTTGAAACTAGTTTCGGGAAAAACAAAATAAAGAGATTTCTAGGCTAAATTGATTTTTTGGCATTTGGAGTTTTCGAAAACGGACGGGATTCTTCTCCGATTAAAATTATTTATGGGCTGGTTTTGACCATTTTTTGGCTGGATTTCAAAACGGAGAGAGGTACTAAATGTTTGGTTGTTTCTGGGTTGATGAACAAGGTTTTTTTTTTTTTTTTTCAGCTCGTTCTGGTTTCGCCGATAAACTGGGTTTTCGGTTTACTCACCGGAAATTGGAGTATCGAAATTGGGTTTCGAGTTTTTGCGATTTTTGGTTTCGAAATGGAGTTGATTTCTGGGTTCTATGTTTTGGTTTTGATAATTTGTTTGGCTGATTGAATTTTAAAACGGGGTTTCTAAAATCTTTAGCCGGAAATTAGATTTTGGTTAGTTTTAAACTAGGCTGGGGTTGCTGTTTTTTCCTCTTGTTTTGCAGGAAAAATGGGCTCGCCTGAAAGAAGCTTTCATAGGGAGTTCGGAAACCCGGGGAAGATGGATTTTTCCTGTGCGGGCTACTTCGGCTTCAATTAAGGGAACGCCGGATACGTGTCTGGTCTTGGATGACGGAAAGAAGCAACAGCGAACGTCGCCGCTGCGCTATCGCTGGTCGGGATTTCATCTTCGGCGGGTGATGGGTTCCATCATTGATCGGAGCTGGGATTCTTCGACCTGAAGAAATGACCGGCGTTAGACGCCAGGAAATCTGGGATGCCGGACGGAGTATTCGATGCGGCCGGCTACGGAAATGGTTTGAGGAAGAAGAAGGGTTTGCGGCGGAAGGGGCAAAGCCCTAGGGGCTGTAATTACGAAAATGCCCCGCCGCTCTTCTCAAAACCCTAGCTGAAAAAGTTTTAAACTTTTAAAAATTACAAACAAGCCCCAGAAGTTTTATTTCCTTAAAATCCTAAGCCCGGAAATTTTGGTTATTTACGAAATGACCCCAAGAGTTCAGAAAAAATTAAAATTTTAAAAATTTTTTGAATTTTATTTAATAAGATTTTAATTAAATAATCTTATTAGATAAAGATAGGATTAATTTAGAATTTTATCCTATAAAGTTTAAATTTAAAATTTTGAAATAAATTATGTTAATTAGATTAGGATAATTAGAATTGTTTAATTTTAAATTCGAAACATTATCTTAATTAGATTAGGATAATTAGAAAAGATAAATAATTAATTAATTAGATTAATTAATTAGTTTAAATTTTGAATTGTTATTTATTTATTTTATTTTATTTTAATTTTGATGCTTATTTAAATTGTTTAAATTTTATTTGAAGCATCATAATTATGCAAGCATGTTCATGCATCATTTTGGATAAATGTAAAATGAACAGAAGGATTGATTAAAATTGATCATGACACGATCAATTTTAATTCTGTAATAGTTACACAATCCTTAAAATTAATCGGCTTAATTTAAAATCGGCTTGTATGAGCATATGCATTTTATGTGTTTCAAAGCATGAATTTGTTGGATTGTGTTTAGGCATTTAATTCTAAATTAAATGGCGGAATTCCTAAACACTAAAGGATTCGGGTCTTACCCTCGACGCGTAATCGGTTGTGCAGTCGCCTGGATCCTTTGGGAAGATTGCGTTCACCACCAAAGAACAATTCAAGCGAATTGCCTCTACGTTCTTGCACTGGAGTTGTCTCAGAACCGGTGCTAGCCCCAAAATTTGTCTGTTTTAAGAGAAAACGTTTTTCTCTGGGAAGAATAGTTTTAAGACATGTCACGTCATCGGAATCGCTTTTCAGCTTTTCCCATGCTCTTTGAACCGCAGCCGTAGCATTTACTGGTGGTTCAGGTAAAGCAGCGTCTAAGATATTTAGCTTCCTTTCTTGTTTGAGAACGATTCTCAAGTTTCTTTCCCAATCTAAGAAGTTTGGACCAACAAGCTTTTCTTTGTCCAAAATGCTTCTTAGAGTGAGATTAGATGTATTAGTGCTAGTAGATGCCATTTCTACAAAAGAAAATGCAAAATATTAGAATGAGTTTTAAAATATTTTCCACAATAGCCAAAATTGAAATCCCAAACAATTTTGTGTTGGTGCTAGATTGTGGGCCCGAAAATCCACAAAGAATCAACCCCAGTCTTGCTTTGGCAAGTATCGTAGGGATTGGGCTCTTTTGGTAGGCAACGTTCAAATCACATCCCTATGTAATTTAACGATTTCCAATTGCATCACTATGCAACTTTTCGGTGATAGGATGAACATTCCAAATGTTTGACACCATCCTATCTTTGCAAAATTAATCCCTAGTCAACTTATCGGGTCAAGCTACGATTAATTTTCCCAAGTTTAACCATCCCTCAAGGCATCACATCAATAGACACCCACACAGTTTTTTCATAACAAGTGGTAGTGATAAAGTCGAGCATCTAATACCCAAACAGTTTTTCCACTCATTAATGGTAGTGATAAAGTTGGGCACTATTATGTAACAACCCGCCGCACGAAGAAAACCTGAGGCCCTTGGGCTCTCCAAGTCCACCAGACGTTCAACGCTCAAGCGGGCCCTCAAGTATGGAAGCAAAATCTTGGGTTTTTGGGATTTAAGTTTGATCGGCTTAACATGCATTGTCATTTTCATTCATTCACAAAACATAAAATTGCAGAAATGCGATGAATTGGGCTCTAATCTATTACATGGCCTTTTAAGAAAAAAAACTCTTTTGGGCCTCCATTTGGGCTTCCGTTCCTGGGCTTCACCATGGACTTCTTTGGAACCTTCTTTTGGGCCTAACTATTACATAATCATTTAATAGGCACGCAGGCCCAATTATAAAATGGCTCGCAGGCCCAAAATTTAAATAATAAATTTTAAGCCCAATTCATGCATAGAAAAACACACAAATGCATATGCTTCATACAAGCCAATTTTATTAAGCCGAATCATTTAATTAGGGACTGTGTAACTCTTACACTATTAAAATTGATCGTGTCATGATCAATTTTAATCAATCCCATGTTCATTCATTTTAATCGAATGATGCATGGTCATACCAATAATGTGTGCAATTATTTAAACATTTTTAAACAAATAACACATTATTTCGGAAAAATGAATAAATAAATAAAACATAATAATTAATTAACTAATCTTATTAATTAATTATTTATTTATTTATTCATCTAATTATCTAATTTTATTAAGATAATCTTTCTAATTTTAAAATTTAAATATTTCTAATTATCCTAATCTCATTAAGATAATCATTCAAAATTCTAAATTTTAAAATTCTATAGGATAAGAATTAAATCTAAATCTAATCCTATCTTATCGTAATTTAAAATCTGATAATATCTTTTAATTTATCCTAAATTATAAATTTAAATTTTATCAAATTTTAAAATTCAGAAAATTAAGTTTTTTCTGAAAATTTTAGGGCAAATCTGTAATTTAACAAAATTCTCGGGCTAGGGTTTTAAGGAAATAAAACTTCTGGGCTATTTTTGCAATTTTAAAACAATTTTAAAAAGCTGGCATTTCCGAGATTATGGAGTGCGGCGGGGGCAATTTGGTCATTTCACCCAATTAGGGCACCAGCCCCCCGCCGCCTCCTTCTTCTTCCCCGGTGACATGCGATCGGGTTTCAGCGGCTTCCTCGAATCCCGGCGACACTCGCCGTTCATCTCATCCGGCTTGGTTCCGACCGATTGTCGTCTCTCCGTCGTTTCAATCGTTCGGCGACCAGAACATTTCCGGCCCCGATGGAGATTGACCAGCCGCGAACCCAGCGACCGCTTCGATGAAAACGAAGCAGCTCGCCGACATGGATTCCGGCGAAGCAGACGACCCAACACCTGCAAATCAAAACGGCGGAACACAGCAACAACAACCAGCAGCCCAGAAAACAGTTTAATCCAAAGCAAACTCTCAAAAA
Organism: Knoxia roxburghii; assembly: GCA_030378225.1. NCBI lineage: Eukaryota > Viridiplantae > Streptophyta > Magnoliopsida > Gentianales > Rubiaceae > Knoxia > Knoxia roxburghii. The sequence continues at coordinate 31,253,841 of CM059415.1, read as the reverse complement.
CCCCAAAACCGAAAAATTCTTCCCGGCGAAGCGGGTTTGTCAAACCCAGAAAAATTTTTCCAAAAACCCAACCATTCAACAAACGTTTTGTAATGAAACAAGCCAAAAATAGTTTCTTATGAAGGAAAGAACAAAAACGCACAAAAATTCAGGCCAAAAAAACAAGTTTTGAGCATTTTCGTTTTTCCGGCGAACTTCCGGCCAACATCCGGCCGGCCGGAAAATCACTCCGGCGACCTTACCCAGAAAACCGGTGACCCTCAAAGCAGCAACATTTTTTTTTCCTTAAAACCGTTTCTCAAGAAAAAAAAACTTTTACCCAATTTTCTTAACTCTTTTGTTTCAATTAAACCATTTTTAATTAAAACAAAATTAACCTATGGCTCTGATACCACTGTTGGATTGTGTTTAGGCATTTAATTCTAAATTAAATGGCGGAATTCCTAAACACTAAAGGATTCGGGTCTTACCCTCGACGCGTAATCGGTTGTGCAGTCGCCTGGATCCTTTGGGAAGATTGCGTTCACCACCAAAGAACAATTCAAGCGAATTGCCTCTACGTTCTTGCACTGGAGTTCTCTCAGAACCGGTGCTAGCCCCAAAATTTGCATGTTTTAAGAGAAAACATTTTTCTCTGGGAAGAATAGTTTTTGGAAGAACGTCTGTTTTTTAAGTCTGATAGTCTGTTATCTTTTAAAAAAACTTTTTAAACGTATATTTAAAACTGAGTTTGTTAAAACGTTTTTAACAGACTCCAGATACTTCTCTGATTTGAGAAGTATCTGTTTTAATTAATAATAAATAATAATTAATAATAATTAATTAATTATTTACTGAGTCGGGTTTAACCAACACCATGGATCAACCCATTGATCCATGGATCAGGCTGATGGGTCAAGAACCTTAATTCACAATTAGTTCCCTTGATTTATCAGCTCAACTCAATTCTTCCCAGGTAATTAATTAACTTTTAATTAATACCATAAAACTCTTCAATAATATTTAATTAAACCATTTAATTAAATATTATCAATTTAAGTATAACTCTTATACTTAAAACAGGCAATTTAATTAATTCTGAATCATCGAACTCACTTATGTGCGATCCTGTAGGCCCATTCCAAATTGACAATGAATAAATTAATCTCATTAATTAATCCATAAATCATTAGTGGTCTCTAGCAAGACATAATGACTACACAATTCAGAACGGAGGGTCGAATGGTGATTCAACACAACCTTCCGAGTATACTACGTAATGTCCTCTACACTGATATCCAGTTTAGCATAAGGCATGGAACCAATCATCCTTATATAGCTAAACGTTTTACTTGATCTCTTAGTGACACTGAACTTAATCAAGCAAATGATAACCCTTATCATTTCTTGGGCACGGCCATACACTTCTCAGTTCACTATCAAGCGGCCAAGATATCATCTCTCATTTAAGAGAGACTTGTAGTCCCATCACTTCACCTACATACCTTAGCGTGAGTCATAGTGTACCCAATCATACCCGTACTTGGCAACCTGTTACGGTCCCGTTAGGCATATGTCAAAGCACACTCTAATTCACCTAAGACTATGCAGTAATTTCTGGTCTACAGATCCTCGTACGAGTACAACTCAAAAGAATCACTCATGATCTAACAGTCCATGGAGTGTTTCTTTTGGCGGATCGTTTTCATGAAATTCAATATGCACAAGAATATAATTTCATGAAATTAACTCATCAGATAAATAATCAATCAAACGACAAATGTCTTATTTACATAAATAACCCTCAAAGTTTATTTACATAAATAGCCCTCATTAGGGCATATACACCAACAGAATTGGGCTTTTAATTTTAACATTTTAAAAATTGGGGCCTGCGAGCCAATTTTGAATTTGGGCCTGCGTGCCTATAAAAATCATCATGTAATAGTTAGGCCCAAAAGGAGTCCATGGTGGAGCCCAGGAGCGGGCCCAAACATGAAGATTTTAAAAGGTCCTGTAATAGATTAGAGCCCAGTTCATCGCTTTAATTCATTCTTTTATTTATGCAAATGAATGATAAACGAAAATGCATGTTAAGCCGATCAAACTTAAATCCCAAAAACCCAAGATTTTGCTTCCATACTGGAGGGCCCGCTTGAGTGTCGAACCTCTGATGGACATGGAGAGCCCAAGGGCCTCAGGTTTTCTTCATACGGTGGGTTGTCACATAATAGGTGCCCAAATTTATCACTACCATTAATGAGTGAAAAAACTGTTTGGGTATTAGATGCTCAACTTTATCACTACCACTTGTTATGGAAAAACTGTGTGGGTATCGATTGATGTGATGCCTTGAGGGATGGTTTAACTTGAGAAAATTAATCCTAGCTTGACCCAAGAAGTTGACTAGGGATTAATTTTGCAAAGATAGGATGGTGTCAAACATTTGGAATGTTCATCCTATCACCGAAAAGTTGCATGGTATGCAATGCGAAAGCGTTATATTACATGGAATATAATTTGAACGTTGCCTACCAGAAGAGCCCGATCCCTACGATACTTGCCAAAGCAAGACTGGGCTTGACTCTTTGTGGATTTTCGGACCACAATCTAGCACCAACACAAAATTGTTAGGGATTTCAATTTTGGCTATTGTGGAAAATTACTTTTAAAACTCATTCTAATATTTTGCATTTATTCATTGTAGAAATGGCATCATCTAGCACAAATGTTATCTCAAATTTCACTCTAAGAAGTATATTGGATAAAGATAAATTGGTTGGACCAAACTTCGTAGATTGGGAAAGAAACTTGAGCATAGTTCTCAAGCAAGAAAGAAAGCTACAAGTCTTGGAGACCGCTTTACCTGAACCACCACAAAATGCTTCAGTAACTGTTCAACGAGCCTGGGAGAAGCTAAAAAGCAACTCTGATGATGAGACTTGTTTGATGCTCGCGTCGATGACGGGCGAGCTTCAAAAGCAGTTCATGAATTCGGAAGCGTTCCGCATTTACGAGTCACTGACGGAGATATTCCGTGAACAAGCCCATAACGAAAGGTTCGATACGATAAAAGCTTTAATTTCGTGCAAAATGGCGAAGGGTTCGTCAGTAAACACACATTTGATCAAGATGAAAGGGTACATTGATACCCTAGAGCGATTGAATACACCTCTTCCAAGGGAATTGGCCATTGATATCATCTTGGCATCATTGTCTGATGAATACAATGATTTTGTGGTGAACTACAATATGCACAACATGGATAGGAGGATTCCTGAGCTCCATGCATGTTGAAAAACACTGAACAGACCCTTCGGAAGGCAACACCAGTGTTGGTAGTAGAGAAAGGTAAAGGGAAGAGGAAGTTTAAAGGCAAGGCCAAAGTTAGGCAGAACAAGAAAGCTCGCAGTAAGACTGCTCCCCAACCACAAACTCCTCCATCTGCCAAGACAAGATCCAAAAAGGATGATACATGTCTCTTCTGCAAACAGAAGGGTCATTGGAAGAGAGACTGCAAGAAGTTTCTCGAAAGCAATCCTTCAGCTTCAGGTATCTTTGCTATAGAAATTAATCTTTCTATGTCCACCTCATGGGTATTAGATACTGGTTGTGGGGCTCACATTTGTACTAATGTGCAGGGACTTAGAAATAGAAGGATGACAAAGAAAGGTGAAGTGGATCTCCGAGTGGGCAACGGGGCAAGAGTTGCTGCTGTTGAAGTTGAAGATTACACTCTGTCATTACCTTCTGGTTTAAATATCAAACTTGAAAATTGTTTTTATGTACCTGCTTTGAGCAGAAATATTATTTCAGTTTCGAGTTTAGATAATAAAGGATTTCGATTTATTATAGCGAATAATTCGTTATCTTTATATCGAAATGATATTTTATACGGAGTTGCAAATATGTGTAACGGTCTGTATGTCTTGGATTTGACCCATGAAAAACCAGTCTATAACATAGAAAAGAAAGCTAAATCAATTAAAAATGATTTAAGTCCAACATACCTTTGGCATTGTCGATTAGGCCATGCAAATGAAAAGCGAGTTCAAAGACTTCACAAAGATGGAGTGCTAGGGTCATTTGATTTTGAATCTTATGATACATGTGAACCCTGCTTGCAAGGCAAAATGACAAAGAGTCCTTTCAACAAGAAAGGGGAAAGAAGAAGTGGGCTATTGGATCTAATACATACGGATGTATGTGGACCAATGAGCACACAAGCCAGAGGTGGATTTGAATACTTCGTGACTTTTACTGATGACTATAGTATATATGGGTATGTCTACTTAATGAGGTATAAAAGTGAAACTTTTGAAAAGTTCAAAGAGTTTAAAAACGAAGTAGAGAATCAGTTGGATAGAAGGATTAAGGCTATTTGCTCCGATCGGGGAGGTGAATACCTTAGTGATGAGTTCGATGGCTATCTAAAACAGTGTGGAATTGTTTCACAGCTGACTCCACCGGGAACACCTCAATGGAATGGTGTATCTGAAAGGAGGAATCGTACCCTATTAGATATGGTTCGATCAATGATGGGCCAAGCGACTCTCCCTACATCCTTTTGGGGTTATGCTCTTCTTTCTGCTGCCTACTTATTAAACCGTATTCCATCTAAGGCAGTAGATAAGACTGCATATGAGATATGGATGGGTCGGAAGCCCTATATATCTTATCTACGAGTTTGGGGTTGTCAAGCTCATGTAAAACGTTTACAAAGTGATAAGCTTGAACCTAAAACTGACAAATGCCTGCTCGAGGAGCTACTTTCTTAGAGAAAGAATTTCTGTACAAGAAAGACCGTGGGAGTAGAATAGAACTTAGAGAAGTTCTAGAACCACAAGAGAATGTAAAACGATCTACAGAAACTCAGATGGAAGTTGACATGGAAACTCATGAAGATGAGCAGCCTGAGTCAACAACACAAGAACCTAGAAGGTCTAGTAGGTCTCGTCATGAACCTGAGAGATATGGATTTCTCGTGATTGACGATCAAGATTTGATCTTGGTGGACTCTAAAGAGCCCGTGAACTACAAATAGGTTTTAGAAAATCCAGAGTCAGATAAATGGCTACAAGCAATGGAATCTGAAATGCAATCCATGAGGGACAATAAAGTATGGACTTTGATTGATCATCCTGTACATGCAAAGGTTGTCGATTGCTAGTGGATTTTCAAGTTAAAACCTGGCGGGATCTTTAAGGCACGACTAGTGGCTAAAGGTTTCATACAGACTCATGGTATAGACTATGATGAAACCTTCTCCCCTGTCGTGATGCTCAAGTCCATTCGGACTATGCTCGCCATAGCTGCATATTATGACTATAAGATATGGCAGATGGATGTTAAGACAGCTCGAGGATGTTTATATGAAACAACACGAGGGATACATCGATCAAGAGCATCCAAATCGTGTATGCAAGCTTCAGAGGTCCATCTATGGACTAAAGCAAGCATCTCGGAGTTGGAATCTTCGTTTTAACGAGACAGTAAAAAGTTACGACTTCATAAAGAACGAAGATGAGCCTTGTGTTTACAAGAAGATTAGTGGGAGCAAGAATGTTTTTCTCGTCCTATATGTAGACGACATCCTACTCATAGGAAATGACATTCCCATGATGAAAGACATCGAACAATGGTTGGGGACTGTATTTTCTATGAAAGACTTGAGAGAAGCCGAAATGATACTAGGTATCAAGATCTATAGAGATAGGTCCAAAAGGCTTCTGGGATTAAGTCAAGAAGGGTACATAGACAAGATATTGAAAAGATTCAATATGTTTAACTCGAAAAATGGTAAGGTACCATTTAGACATGGCCTTCTCTTGAAGAATAACCAAGGTCCTTCAACAAGAGAGGAGAGGGATAGAATGAGTAGAGTACCATATGCTTCGGCAATATGATCTATCAAGTATGCCATGTTATGTACCCGTCTGGATGTTGCACATGCACTTAGCATGACTAGCAGATACCAACAAGATCCCGGGATGGATCATTGGACTGCAGTCAAAGCAATCCTAAAGTACTTACGAAGAACTAAAGGATTAATGCTAGTGTATGGAGGGCAAGAACAGCTCATTGTACAAGGTTACGCTGATGCTGCTTTCCAAACAGATCAAGATGACATGAAGTCACAATCAGGCTACGTGTTTAGTCTGAATGGTGGTGTGATAAGTTGGAAAAGCTCAAAGCAAGATACCACAGCCGACTCTACAACAGAATCTGAGTACATTGCTACATCAAATGCTGCAAAGGAAGCTGTTTGGTTGAGGAAGGTCGTGTCAGACATCGGAGTGATACCGAGTATCCAAGATTCCATAGAACTTTTCTGTGACAATAACGGGGCCATTGCACAAACTAAGGAGCCTCGGTCACACCAAAAGACCAAACATATACTCATGAGATATCACCTCATTAGAGAGATCGTCGATCGAGGAGATGTTAAAGTATGCAAAATAGGGTTAGACGACAATGTAGCAGATCCTCTCGCAAAAGCTCTACCGCAGTCAAAGTTTGATAGACATGTAATAGAGCTTGGTCTTAAACAGTTTAGGACATAGTCCTTCAATGGGCAAGTGGGAGATTGTTGGTGTATGTGCCCTAATGAGGGCTATTTATGTAAATAAACTTTGAGGGTTATTTATGTAAATAAGACATATGTCGTTTGATTGATTATTTAATCTAATGAGTTAATTTCATGATAATTATATTCTCGTGCATATCTAATTTCATGAAATCAATCCGCTAAAAGAAACACTCCATGGACTAATAGATCATAAGTGATTCTTTTGAGCATACTCGTACGAGGATCCTTAGACCAGAAATCACTGCATGGTCTTAGGTGAATTATGGTGTACTTTGACATATGCCTAACGGGACTATAACAGGTTGCCAAGTATAGCTATGATTGGGTACACTATGAGTCACGCTAATATTTAGGTGAAGTGATGGGACTACAAATCTCTCTTAAGTGAGAGATGATATCTGGGCCACTTGATAGTGAACTGAGAAGTGCATGGCCATGCCTGAGAAATGATAATTGTTATCATTTGCTTGAATAGAATTAGTGTCACTGAGAGATCAAGAAAATTGTTTAGCTTAATAAGGATGATGGTTCCATGCCTTACGCTAAACGGGATATCGATGTAGAGGACCGTGCATAGTATGCTTAGAAAGGTTGCGTTGAATTACTATTCGACCATCCATTATAAATTGAGTAGTCATCATGTCTTGCTAGAGGCCACTGATGATTTATGGATTAATCTGTGAGATTAATTTATCCATTGTCAATTTGGAATGGACCTACAGGATTGCACGTAAGTGAGTTCGAAGATTCTTGACGGTACTAGGTATAATTGTTATACTTAGAAGAATAATATTAAATTAAATAGTTTAATTAAATATTATTGAGAAGTTTTGGGGTATTAATTAATAGTTAATTAATTACTCAGGAAGAATTGAGATAGAGTGACAAATCAAGGGACCTAGTTGCAATTGAGGTTCTGGACCCATCAGTCTGATCCATGGGTAAATGGTTTGATCCATGGGTCAAGTAAAACCCAAATCAGTAAAAGTAAAATATTATATTTTATAATATTTTATAATATTTTATTTTATTTTAATTTTAACCACCCGGTGGTTATGGATTTGGGAAACCAGACTTATTTTTCTGAAACAGAGTCTGTTGAGAGAAATGGGGGTTGAGAATTTTAAAAAGAGGAAAATAGTTTTCTGTAAGAGGCTCCTGCTCTTTTTCTCTCTGGTGAAAACTCTCTCTTCCAGAAATTAAAAACTTCTTCACAGGAATCTACTAGCATCGAAGAACTCCGGTGCCTGAGAGTAGAGGACACTTCAAGGAAGTGTTAGAGAAAGACGACGAAACGCCATCTTCTCAGAGGAGCCAGGCGACTGTGCAACCGATTACGCTTCAAGGGTAAGACCCGATTCCATATAATTTAGGCTATCCCGTAGCATAATTTAGGAAATTATGCATGCCTAAGATCTAACAATATTAACGAGCACTATATCTTTGATGTGGGGAGATTATGAATATAATTTAATTAACTTGTTCCAGAAGCAATTCTGGTGTAGGATGGTAGTGCCATAATTAATCCGTTAGTGGTACGATTAATTATGTATTGGGTTGTTGACAAAGGTAGATTTAATTAATTAAGTAATTAATTAATTCTTGTGTCAGTTGGTTGTGAATCATACCAGGAACTGGTTCGGGATAAGTGATTTCCTGTATCAGTTCGTTATGAATCATCCCAGGAACTGACTTGGGACAAGTGAATCCCTGTGACAGTTGGATGTGTATCAGTCCTGGAACAGGATTAAAGGAAAACAAAAACCCAGTAGGGAGACCAATCTTAAACCAACTTGGGGTCTCTCTTATAACTCAATATATAGACAAGGGATTAGCTATTCAAGATACACAATTCCATAGATTCATAATTCAAGAATCTAGAGAGAGAAAATCCTAGAGACAAAATTTTTCTCTCTCCAAGTTGGATTTTTGGGCATTATTTGCGGCTGGTTTTCTTTCTCCCTTGGCTGAATTTTTGGCCTGTTTTATACCAGCTGCACGTAGCTTTCTCTCTCTTTCCAGGCGGTGCGTTTACAGTACGTGCCAGGTGTAGCGGTGCTAGAATTTTCTAGCAGGTGGATTGTGGTGATTAGCTGATCAATAGATTTCTAGTTCGTTGCCCACACAACGTGAAGTCAAAATCTTGAGGCATACAAGAGAATCACCTGAGTGCATGCTTCAAAGGTACTTTTCTAAGATTCTGCTTTTAATTAGAAACTTTTGTTGCGTGACAAATCGAATAAGTGTGGACCCAAATCCTGTGGCAATCTTTGAATTGGTATTAGAGCAAGGTTTGGGTTCTGTGCTTGTTCGATTATTACATGGTTTTATTTGCAGGTGGTTAAGAAATCCTGACTATTATGGTTACGTTTGTATGGGTTTTAATTAAACTCCGGGACATATCCGGATTTGATTTTATTATGAATGCTTGTAATAGTATAACCACGTGCTGGAAGACGTGTAGGATTAGATTAAATCTGTAGTAGGATTTTTTCTATGTAATTTCGATTATTTAATTTTCCTAGTAAACCTTGTAGTAGGAGAATTAATTTTTGTAATCGAAGGCGTTATGGTGGGCAACTTGATTTCGTTGGTTTTGGGTTATCGTTAATTTGTAGAAACACAGGAAAACCCAGAACGAATTGCAAGAATACCAAATAGCATGGGAAAAACAAAGGAGGGGGTGGTGCCAGGAGGCGGCACCGACGACCAACCACCGCTGGCAGCAGTCGCCGTCGGACCGCCAACAACGGCGGCGCCTCAGCCGCCGCGACAGCAGCAGGTGGCAGCAGCGAGCAGCAGTTGCTGCGCGCTGTTGGGCCTCCTGTGCCCGTGTGGCCCGTTTGGGCTGCAGTTTTGGCCCGGTTTTTTCTTCCAGTTTTCATTTTTGAAGTTGAATACTCTCTCCATCGAGTGACGTGACGGGACAAGAGATCAAGGCAGAAGATGAAAGTAATTAAAACCATAATAGTCGGGGAATTTATTTTTCGTATTTATTTCTTGTATTTATTGTTTTAATTTTTATGTTGTATTTAGATGCGTGATTTTAAAGCATGTTGGTTTTGTGGTTGCATTTAACTTAGGGTTAGTTAATTGCATGTTAAAAATGAAAAAACCCTCAATTTGGAAATCTAAGTGGGAGCGGATTGGTTTAATATTCCCATGGCCACCATTACGAGTTCATATGCGATGTGGGTGGGCTTGCGCGTTGGCATTAGGGCCTTCCTCCATTCGGATGAGTCCAGCCCCGAGATCACTAGATTATGAATTTCTGAGTAAGATGAGTAGAGCGCGTTTGACTATGAGAAATGCGACACCCTCTCCATCTGAGGCGCACTATCCTGAGGTAACAAACTCAGAAGTCACGTAATGGCATACACTTAGTGTACGATCTGCAGTATTCCTCCCAAGAGGTTATGCTACTTATTTGTACGGCTGAAAGCACCTACTATTAGCTACATTGATCAATAGATCATTTGGTCAAATGGTGTAGTTAATGAACTTGGTTCTTCTCAAACGAATGTGGGTTAGCGTAAACGTCCACACTGCATGTCTTGTGAGAGTCCCGATGGATGAGATGTTGGTGGATTATAATTATTGTTTTGAGGCAAGTCAATAATTAATAGAATTTCATGTTTTTGAAATTCTAGGTTAAAAACTGAAACATTGCCTGTTTGTTAATTTTACAGTTTTATCGATATGGCATTCAACCCTTTAACTGCTATTTTGAATGACAATAAATTAACTGGAACCAATTATGCTGACTGGAGTCAGAACTTGGACATAGTCCTGACGGCTGAGCAGTATAAGTTTGTGCTCATCGCAGTATGTCCAGATGTGCCTGATGAGAACTCTCCTCAAGAGGATAGGGATAGCTATGCCGGTGGAGAAAAGTGGATGAGATAGCGCAGTGCTATATTTTCGCCTCTATGTCAAATGTGCTGCAACATCAGCTTCGTCCCATGGTCTCTGCCTTCAACATGATGGCTCACCTGAGAGAGATATTCGCACATCAAGGCTGGACTGCTAGGCAAGCATCCATGAGGAAATAAATGAACTCAAAGATGGTTGAAGGCGGATCGATGAGAGATCATGTGCTACACATGATCAGTAACATCAATGAGATAGAGGTGTTAGGAGGAGAAATCGACCCAGAAAGTTAGATAGATATTATCCTCCAGAGTCTACCCTCTAGTTTTGAGCAGTTTTGGGTTAATTATAACATGAACCAAAGAGTCTATACTCTACCCGAGCTTTTAACTGATTTGGTGGCCGCCGAAGGCATCTTCCATGAGAAGAAGCAAGCATTGGTCGCAGTAAAGGCTTCAGGTTCTTCTTCTGCACCTAAAGGCAAGAAGAATAAGAAGAAGAAGAATGCTGGGAAACTTGCTGCAAAGCCCAAGACCGCAAAGATGAGCAAGCCCAAAGGCAAGTGCTTCAAGTGCGGTAAAAAGGGACACTGGAAAGCGGATTGTCCAAAGCTTAAAGGTACGATAGTTTCTGCCTTAATTACTAAGACGTGTTTAGCGGTGATTCCCACAGATACTTGGTGTGTGGATTCAGGTGCCACTGATCATGTTTGTAATTCTTTGCAGGGGTTCTAAGTAACCCGGAAGCTTAGAGAGGGCGAACTAGACATCTACATGGGCGACACTACAAGAGTGTCAGTAGAAGCAGTGGAAGTTGTCAATTTAAATTTCGAACATTGTAGATTAGAGTTAGTTAATTGTCTTTATGTACCGAGTTTTAGAAAGAACCTTATTTCGGTTTCTAAACTCTTAAAGAATGGTTATAAGTTTTTTTTTCTGATGAGTCTGTATTTATTAGAAGAAATGGGAAACTTATTTGTTCTGGTTCATTGGTTGACAATTTTTTTGTGGTTAACTCTAATTCCCCTGTTGCGCAAAACACAGAAACAGATAGCTCTTTATCTAATATTAATAAAAGGAAGAAACCTTCTGAAATGAATCAAACCTATCTTTCATATAAACCTTAGTAGGATTCATAGGTTGGTCAATGATGGACCTTTAGGTTCATTAGAGATTGACAGTTATGCAACTTGCGAATCTTGCTTGGAAGCTAAGATGACCAAGAGAACTTTTAAGGCAAAAGGTTATATAGATAAGGAAGTATTAGAGTTGATTCATTATGACTTATGTGGATCAATGACGGTCCAGGCACGAGGTGGGTTCGAGTATTTCGTGACGTTCACGGATGACTACTCAAGGTACGGGTACATTTACCTAATATGTCACAAGTCCGAATGTTTTGGCAAGTTCGAAGAGTTTCAGGCATATGTGGAGAAGCATAATGGTAAGAGCATCAAGACACTGCGTTCAGATCGTGGTGGGGAGTACCTGTCCCATGAATTTCGAGAATACCTCAGTGAGGTCAGAATTCAGTCTCAGTTGTCTACACCTAGCATGCCACAACAGAACGGTGTAGCAGAAAGGAGGAATTGGACTCTCATGGAAATAGTTAGGTCTATGATGTGCTATAGTGATTTGGCAAGTTCGTTCTGGGGATATGCCTTAGAAACGACGATGTATATTCTTAATCTTGTACCATCTAAAACCATGCCTTCAACCCCATTGGAGTTGTGGAATGGGCGCAAGCCCAGTCTAAGACATCTCAGAATTTGGGGTTGCCCAACACATGTGCTTAAGGCAGATACGGCTAAGTTAGATGCGAGAACTGAATTAATGCTGTTTGTAGGATATCATAGAGGAACGAATGGTGGTTTATTTTATAGTCCTAAAGATCAAAAGGTGCCAACGCTAGATTTTTTGAAGAGGACTATGTCTTAGACCACAAGCCCAAGTGTAAGATAGTACTAGAAGAGTTTAGACGACAAACTACTAATCCTGATGCACCTGCACAAGTAGATACACCACAAACTGCACATGAGATCATAGATGATGCGTCTACACAGGTGGTGCCTCGTCGTAGTGGGAGGGTTATAAAACAACCCAATAGGTTCATTGGCTTGGGAAAGGCCTCAGACCTAGTCCCAGGCGTGCCTGAACCTGGCCCGGTTAACTACAACGAGGCTCTCTGAGATAAAGATACAGAGTCTTGGCGTAAGACAATGATATCCGAGATGGGGTCAATGGACCACAATCAAGTCTGTGAGCTTGTGGACCTGCCAGATGGGTTGAAGCCTATTGGATGTAAGTGGGTCTACTAACATAAGAGATGACCTGGCGGGAAGGTGGAAACCTTTAAAGCTAGGCTGGTGGCGAAGGGGTGTACTCAGAAAGAGGGAATCGATTATGAGAAAACCTTCTCCCTAGTAGCCATGCTTAAGTCGATCCGGATTCTCTTGGCCATAGCTGCTCATTTAGACTATGAGATTTGGCAGATGGATGTCAAGACAGCTTTCCTAAACGGAAGTCTTGAGGAAACCATCTTTATGCATCAACCAGAGGGATTCATTGAAAAAAGGCAAGTGCATAATTTTGCAGGCTTAAGAGGTCCATTTACGGACTTAAGCAGGCATCCAGATCTTGGAACATCCTGTTTGATGAGGTAATCCAGTCTTTCGGATTTACTCAGTGTCCGGGTGAGCAATATGTGTATCGCAGACGTGATGAAAACTCAGTGGTGTTTCTTGTGTATCAGACGTAAAGGCATGGCTGTCCAAGCAGTTTGATATGAAGGACTTAGGGGAAGCGGGATATATTATTGGGATCAAAATAATTCGAGATCGTAGGAAACGTTCACTAACACTCTTCTAAGGTTCGTACATAGTTACGATTCTAGCCCATTTTAACATGCAGAACTCCAAGAAAGGTTTTTGACCTTTCAGACATGAAGTGTGTCTATCTAAGGAACAGTCCCCTAAGACTGTTAAGGAGATAGAGGCCATGAAGACAGTTCCTTATGCTTCGATAGTAGGAAGTCTCATGTATGCCATGTTGTGTACGAGGCCTGATATCTATTATGCCATTGGCATGGTAAGCAGATATCGGAGTAACCCCGGGAAAGATCATTGGTAGGCAGTAAAATGCATTCTCAAGTATTTGCGCAGAACGAGGGACCAAGTTCTGGTCTATTAGGTGCCTGAGCTGGTACCCCGAGATTACACAGATTCAGATTTCCAAGGCGACAGAGACAAGGGCAAGTCTACCTCAGGGTATGTGTTTACTCTGGGAGGTGGAGCCATAGTTTGGCAGAGTGTCAAGCAGAAATACGTGGCGGACTCTACCATGGAGGCTGAGTACGTTGCTGCATCAGAGGTAGCAAAAGAAACAGTATGGCTCAAGAACTTCCTAGTGGACTTAGATGTGATTCCCGGTTTGCAGAAGTCTATCACGGTTTATTGTGATAACAACGGTGCAGTAACAAACTCGAAGGAACCATGAGCCTACAAGTCAAGTAAACATATACAGCGCAAGTACCACCTGATACGAGACAATGTAAAGAGGGAAGACGTGGTCATGGCTAAGATAGCATCAGAAGATAACCTTGCAAATCCATTCACGAAGACATTGACTTCCAAAGTCTTTGAGGCTCACGTAGAGGGCATGGGAATCAGATACTTAGGAGAGCCATGACAGTTTTTCTAGATATATAGAAGTAGAATGTATAGAAGTTGTATATAGTTGTATACTTAAAGCATAGCTTAAGTATTAGTGAGAGATTGTCAGAGTTTAATACATAAGCTATGCTTGTATTGTACTTTTTCCCAGTAATATATCGATTTATGTTTTGGTTATATCTTGTTGTGCATGATATGTCTATTTGTATTCTGTAAGTAGATAATGAGGTGTCTTATGTGACACAGTAGATCTCATCATTGGTTGAAAGACATAATATAAAAATGAGGTTCGTAACCAAGACAGCTTTGGACAAACTGTCGGTTTAGGTTATTATGTGATTCAGATAATTGGTTTGTCTAAACTAATTGAATCATATAGATATGCCCGGGGTGTATTGAACTTGACCATTAAGAATGATTTGTCTTCTGCTGATTTAATAGATAAATCGTTCTTAGTATTCTATTTCTTAATCCCTAGACTCGAGCGGGCATGAGGATTAGACATAGTGTACTTTGATCTGGCAAAGAGTGAGGTCAATTGTGGCCAATAGTCTCGGTAGGTTGGGTGCGCGTGTTTAGTTACTTGGTGTGCTACTGCTTGTCAAAAGGAAACCATGTACCGGTGCGTCCAGGGTGATGGTGCTCCCGAGATGAGCTCGTAAAGTTTATTATACTAAACCCGACCGGTAGACTTATGTCCGGTATAGTAAAAAGGTCGAGTGGTACTAGTCTCACAATTAAAGAGGTTAATTAATTAATTTATCAGTAAATTAATATATTAACGAGCACTATATCTTTGATGTGGGAAGATTATGAATATAATTTAATTTAAGTTGTTTCGGAAGCAATTCTAGTGTAGGATGGTAGTGCCATAATTAATCCGTTAATGGTACGATTAATTATGTATTGGGTGATTAACAAAGGTAGATTTAATTAATTAAGTAATTAATTAATTATTGTGTCAGTTGGTTGTGAATCATATCAGGAACTGGTTTGGGATAAGTGAATCCCTGTATCAGTTGGTTGTGAATCATCCCAGGAACTGGATTGGGATAAGTGAATCCCTGTGACAGTTGGATGTGTATCAGTCCAGGAACATGATTGAAGAAAAATAGAAACCCAGTAGGAATATTAATCGTAAACCAACTTAGGGTCTCTCTTTTAACTCTATATATAGACAAAGGATTAGCTATTCAACATACACAATTCCATAGATTCATAATTCAAGAATCTAGAGAGAGAAAATTTTCTCTCTCCAAGTTGGATTTTTAGGCATTATTTGCGGCTGGTTTTCTTCCTCCATTGGCCAAATTTTTGGCCTGTTTTCTTTCTCTCTCTCCAGGCGGCGCGTTTACAGTACGTGCCAGATGCAGCAGTGCTAGAATTTTCTAGCAGGTGGATGTGGTGATTAGCTGATCAATTGATTTCTAGTTCACTGCCCACACAACGTGAAGTCAAAGTCTTGAGGTGTACAAGAGAATCACCTGAGTGCAAGCTTCAAAGGTACTTTTCTAAGATTTCGCTTTTAATTAGAAATTTTTGTTGCGTGGTAAATCGAATAAATACGAACCCAGATCCTGTGGCAATATTTCAAACACATTCTGCTTTAATCCAATCTTCACCATCAAAACATGGACCCAGAGATCCCCAAGTCTAGTGAGAAAACCCTAACCAAGTTTTATGAGCTGCAAGCCCAACTCCGGCTGCCCTACCAAACTCATCTTTGACCGAGTCTCATCTGAACCCCAAACAAATTGTTTGCATTTCTTCTCTAAGCCCTTGTAGACATGATTTGAAATCCAGGCTGTCTGCATGTCATACGATGGCAATGCGCACTTATCACCGGCTAAGCTAAAGTAACTCTCCCAGCCAACAATAGAGAAGAAGCCTTCCACTAGAAAGTTGGCTTGTCGAGTTTTCCAAAATAGGCCCGTACATTTGCTTAGTGACCCGACCATGAATAATAGGGATCCCAAGATATATTCCAAGATCTGCAACCTCTTGAAATCCCAAAACATTAGATATAGCACCTTTCATAGATGTATCCTTATTAGCAGAATAATAGACTTTGGTTTTGGCTTCATTAACCTTCAATCCGGATGCAATACAAAAACCCTATAGTGTCTGTTTGGCCACCCCACCTTGCTCCAAGCTCACATATATAAATAAAAGAATATCATCTGCAAAAATTAGGTAGGGAATTTGCACTTTCCTTCTCCTCACCTGCATGGGTTGCCATTCCTTTGCTGCAACCTTCCTCTGAATCAAAGGGGCCAGTCTTTCCATGCAAAGAACAAAGAGATAAGGAGAGAGAGGATCCCCCTGCCTCACCCCTCGGGTTGGCACGAACTCCTCTCCTGGGCTCCCATTCCATGATATCTGCATCGTGGCCATAGATACACACGTCTTGACACTGTTCACCAACCTCATAGGCTATCTCGCTAAGCTTAAATTTTCACGAAGAAAATCTCAGCTTAGGAAGTCATATGCCTTCTCTAGATCAACCTTCACCACCATAAAACCATTCCTACCCACTTTCTTATGCATCGAATACACCAATTCCTGGGCGATCACAATATTATCAGTAATGTGCCTCATAGAACAAAACTGACTTGGGTTGGACCGACTAACCGAGACAAAACAAGCTTCAAACGATTCACAATGACATTGGTGGCAATCTTGTAAACCATACATAAGAGACTTATAAGGCAAAACTCCTTAATCTTACACAGATTTTCAACCTTCGGTATGAGCACAATTAAGGTCTTGTCTATGTTGGAGTTAAATACATAAGCTATGCTTGTATTGTACATTTTCCCAGTTAATATATCGATTAATCTTTTGGTTATATTTTGTTGTGCATTATTTGTCCATTTATATTATGTAGTTAGAATATGAGGTGTCTTGTGTGACACAGTAGATCTCATCATTGGTTAAAAGACATACTATATAAATGAGGTTCGTAATCGAAACAGCTTTGGATAAACTGTCGGTTTAGGTTATTATCTTATTCGGATAATTGGTTTGTCTAAACTGATTGAATCATATATATATACCCGGGGCGTATTGAACTTGACCATTTGGAATGATTTGTCTTGTACTGATTTAATAGACAAATCGTTCTTAATATTCTATCTCTTAATCCCTAGACTTGAGCATGCATGAGGATTAGACATAGTGTACTTTGATCTGTCAATGAGTGAGGTCAATTGTGGCCAATAGTCTCGGTAGGTTGGGTGCGCATGTTTATTTGCTTGGTTTGCTGCTGCTTGTCGAAAGAAAACCATGTACCGGTGTGTCCGGGGTGATGGTGCTCCCGAGATGAGCTCGTTATGTTTATTATACTAAACCCAGCTGGTGGACTTATTTCCGGTATAGTAAAAAGGTCGAGTGGCACTAGTCTCGGAATTAAAGAAGTTGATTAATTAATTTATCAATAAATTAATAAATTAATGGAACTATACCTTTGATGTGGGGAGATTATGAATAAATTAATTAAGTTGTTCCGGAAGTAATTTTGGTGTAGGATGGTAGTGTCATAATTAATCCGTTAGTGGTACGATTAATTATGTATTGGGTTGTTGACAAAGGTAGATTTAATTAAGTAATTAACTAATCCTTGTGTTAGTTGGTTGTGAATCATACCAAGAACTGGATTGGGGATAAGTGAATCCCTGTATCAGTTGGTTGTGAATCGTACCAGGAACTGGATTGGGATAAGTGAATCCCTATATCAGTTGGATGTGCATCAGTCCAGGAACAGGTTTGAAGGAAACAGAAACCAGTAGGAAGGCCAATCCTAAACCAACTTGGGGTCTCTCTTGTAACTCTATATATAGGCAAGGGATTAGCCATTCAAGACACACAATTCAATATACAATTCATAAGTTTTCAAGACACGAAAACTAGAGAGAGAAAATCCTAGAGAGAGAAAATTTTCTCTCTAAAATTGGGTTTTTGAAGCTTAAAGGCTGCTGGATTTTCCTCCTATTTTGGGCGGCTGATTTTGTCCAATATTCTGACGGCGCGTGAGTTCTCTCGGAGTCCCAGGTGGCCCGTGATCTTCACGCACTAGGGGCAGGTGGTTGCAGAATTTTTCAGGTGACCCAGTTGTGGTGATTAGCTAGGCAATTGGTTGCTAGATCGTTGCCCACACAACGTGCAATCAAAGTCTTCAGGCATACAAGAGAATCACTTGAGTATACGCTTTAATAGGTAATTCTTATGGTTCCGTTTTTAATTAAGAATTTTTTTTGTTAATGTTATTTCAAGTAAGGGTTGGAATAGCGATTGTGCTAGCATCTAGGCCTGGCCAGAGATTCCGATTCTGGAATGCTTAGCAGGAAAGTGAATTTCTGGCTAGGCCTGGGAAAATAATCTTTCAATTGGTATCAGAGCCTAGATTTGGGTTTTGTGTTTATTTCGATTTATTACATGGTTTTATTTGCAGGTGGTTAAGAAATCTCGACTATTATTGTTACATTTGTATGGGTTTTAATTAAACTCCAGGACATGTTCGGATTTGATTTGATTATGAATGTTTGTAATAGTATAACCACGTGCTGGAAGCCGTGTAGGATTAGATCAAATATGTAGTACTATTTTTTTTATGTAATTTCAATTCTTTAATTTTCCTAGAAAGCCTTATAGTAGGATAATTAATTTTTTGTAATCGAAGGCGTTATGCTGGGCAACTTGAATTCGTAGGTTTTGGGTTATCGTTAATTCGTAGAAACCCAGGAAAATCGAAAACGAATTGCAAGAAGACCAAATAGCATGAGAAGAAGCGAAGGAAGGATCAGAGGCAAGGGGGCGACGCCGGCGACAACCCGTTGGCAGGAGCCGCAGCTGGCAACCGTCGGAAGCAGCGGCACCGCTGCCGCGTGGCCCGTTCAGGTCACGTTTTGGCCCCTTTTTTCCTTCATTTTTGAAGTTCAAGACTCTTTCTATCGAGTTACTTGACGGGACACTAGATCAAGGCAGAAGATGAAAGCGATTAAAACCATAATAGTTAGGAAATTTAATTTTCGCATTTATTTCCCGTATTTATTGTTATAATTTTTTATGCTTTAATTTTTTGTGCTGTATTTTAGATGCATGATTTTAAAGCATGATGGTTTTATGGTTGCATATAACTTAGGGTTAGTTAATTGCATGTTAAAACCGGAAAAACCCTCAATTTGGAAATCTAAGTGGGAGAGGGTTGCTTTAATATCCCCACAGCCACCATTACGAGTTCATATGCGATGTGGGTGGGTTTGTGCGTTGGCATTAGGGCCTTCCTCCATTCGGATGATTCCAACCACGAGATCGCTAGATTATGAATTTCTGAGTAAGATGACTAGAGTAAGTTTAATTAGGATAAATGTGATACCCTCTGCATCTGAGGCACACTATCCTGAGGTAACAAGCTCATAAGTCACGTAATGGCACACACTTAGTGTACGATCTGCAGTATTCCTTCCATCGAGGTTTCACTGCTTATTTGTATGGCTGAAAGCATTGACTATTAGCTACATTGATCAATAGATCATTTGGTCAGATAGTGTAGTTAATAAACTTGGTTCTTCTCAAACAAATGTGGGTTAGCGTAAACGTCCACACTATTGTGGCTTACGAGAATCCCGGTGAATGAGATGTTGGTGGATTAAAATTATTGTTTTGAGGTAAGTCAATAATTGTTAGAATTTCCTTGTTTTCAAAATTCTAGATTTAATAACTGAACCATTGTCTGTTTATTTATTTTACAGTTTTTTTGATATGGCCTTTAAGCCCTTAGCTGCTATATTGAAAGACAATAAGTTAACTGGAACTAATTATGTCGACTGGAGTCATAACTTGGACATTATCCTGACGGCAGAGCAGTATAAGTTTGTGCTCACCAAAGTATGTACAGATGTGCATAACGAGGACTCTTCTCAAGAGGATAGGGATGCCTATGCCAGGTGGAAAAAAAGGATAAGATGCGCGGTGCTATATTTTATCCTCTGTGTCAAATGTGCTGCAACATCAGCTTCATCTCATTGCCTCTGCCATTAACATGATGGTTCACCTGAGGGAGATGTTCACTCATCAAGACAGGACTGCTAGGCAATCAGCCATGAGAAAGTTGATGAACACTAAAATGGCTGAGGGCGGATCGGTGAGAGATCATGTGCTTCACATGATCAGTAACATCAACGAGATAGAGGTATTGGGAGGTAAAATCGACCCAGAAAGTCAGATAGATATCATCTTCCAGAGCTTACCCTCTAGTTTTGAGCAGTGTCGGGTTAACTATAACATGAATCAAAGAGTTTACACTCTACCCGAGCTCTTAACTAATTTGGTGTCGGCCAAAGGCATCTCTCACAAGAAGAAGCAAGCTTTGGTCACAGTTAAGGCTTCAAGTTCTTCTTCTGTGCCTAAAGGCAATAAGAATAAGAAGAAGAAAAAAGCTAAGAAACTTGTTGCTAAGCCTGAAATCGCAAAGAAGAGCAAGCCTAAAGGCAAGTGCTTCAGGTGCTGGAAAACAGGACACTTGAAAGCGGATTGCCTAAAGCCTAAAGGTAGGATAATTTCTGCCATAATTACTGAGACATGTTTAGCGGTGATTCCCATAAATACTTGGTGTGTGGATTCAGGTGCCACTAATCATGTTTGTAATTCTTTGCAGGGGTTCCAAGTAACCCGGAAACATAGAGAATGTGAGCTGGACATCTACATGGGCGACACTACAAGAGTGTCAGTAGAAATAGTGGGAGTTGTCACTCTAAATTTCAACAATTTTAGTTTAGAGTTAGTTAATTGTCTTTATGTACTGAGTTTTAGAAAGAACCTTATTTCGGTTTCTAAACTCTTAAAGACCGGTTATAAATTTATTTTTTCTGATGAGTCTGTATTTATTAGAAGAAATGGAAAACTTATTTGTTCTGGTTCATTGGCAGACAATTTGTTTGTGGTTAATTCTAACTCCCCTGTTGTGCAAAACATAGAAACAGATAGCTCTTTCTCTAACATTAATAAGAGGAAAAAACCTTCTGAAATAAATCAAACCTATATTTGGCATCTCAGGCTATGTCATATAAACATTAGTAGGATTCAGAGGTTGGTCAATGATGGACCTTTAGGTTCATTAGAGATTGACAGTTATTCAACCTGCGAATCTTGCTTGGAGGGTAAGATGACCAAGAGACCTTTTAAAGCAAAAGATTATAGAGCCAAAGAAGTACTAGAGTTGATTCCTTCTAAATTGTGTGGACCAATGTCGGTCCAAGCACGAGGTGGGTTTGAGTATTTCATGACGTTCACAGATGACTACTCAAGTTACGGGTACATTTACCTAATGCGTCACAAGTCCGAGTGCTTTGGCAAGTTACCTAATAGATCTAAAGGGCTTCTTGGACTAAGTCAAGAAGGGTACATAGACAAGATATTGAAAAGATTCAATATGTCTAACTCAAAAAATGGTAAGGTACCATTTAGACATGGCCATCTCTTGAAAAAGAACCAAGGTCCTTCAACAAGAGAGGAGAGGGATACAATGAGTAGAGTCCCATATGCTTCGGCAATAGGATCTGTCATGTATGCCATGTTATGTACCTATGCGAATGTTGCACATGCACTTAGCATGACTAGCAGATACCAACAAGATCCAGGGATGGATTATTGGACTGCAGTCAAAGCAATCCTGAAGTACTTACGAAGAACTAAAGGGTTAATGCTAGTGTATGGAGGACAATAACAGCTAATTGTATAAGGTTACACTAATGCTGCTTTCCAAACAAATCAAGATGATATGAAGTCACAATCAGGCTACATGTTTAGTATGAATGGCGGTGCAATAAGTTGGAAAAGCTCAAAGCAAGATACAACAGCCAATTCTACAACAGAGTCTGAGTACATTGCTGCATCAGATGCTGCAAAGGAAGCTGTTTGGTTGAGAAAGTTCGTGTCAGACATCGGAGTGATACCGAGTATCCAAGATCAGATAGAACTTTTCTGTGACAATAACGGTGTCATCGCACAAGCTAAGGAGCCTCGATCACACCAGAAAACCAAACACATACTCCGAAGGTTTCACCTCATCCGAGAGATCATTGATCGAGGAGATGTGAAAGTGTGCAAAATAGGGTCAGACGGCAATATAGCAGATCCTCTCATAAAAGCTCTACCACAGTCAAAGTTTGATAGACATGTAATAGAGCTTGGTCTTAAACAGTTTAATGCATAGCCCTTTATCGGGCAAGTGGGAGATTGTTGGTGTATGTGCCCTAATGAGGGCTATTTATGTAAATAGACTTTGAGGGTATTTATGTAAATAAGACATTTGTTGCTTGATTGATTGTTTTTCAAATGAGTTAATTTCATGATAGTAATATTCTTGTGCATATCTAAATTCATGAAACTGATCCGCCAAAAGAAACACTTCATGGACTAATTAGATCATGAGTGATTCTTTTGAGTAGTACTCGTACGAGGATCCTTAGACCAGAAATCACTACATGGTCTTAGGTGAATTGTAGTGTGCTTTGACATACGCCTAACGGGGCCGTAACACGTTTCCAAGTACGTGTATGATTGGGTACACTATGATTCACGCTAAGATATGTAGGTGAAGTGATGGGACAACAAATCTCTCTTAAGTGAGAGATGATATCTTGGCCACTTGATAGTGAACTGAAAAGTGCATGGCGATGCCCAAGGAATGATAAGGATAATTTTTGCTTGGTGGATTCAGTGTCACTAAGAGATCAAGTAAACGTTTATCCATATAAGGATGATGGTTCCATGCCTTATGCTAAACGGGATATCAATGTAGAGGATCGTACGCAGTTTGCTCGGAAAGGTTGTGTTGAATCACCATTTGACCCTCCATTCTGAATTGGGTAGTCATTATATCTTGCTAGAGACCACTAATGACTTATGGATTAACCAATGAGATTGAGTTATCCGTTGCCAATTCGGAATGAGCCTATAGGATCGCACATAAGAAAGTTCGATGATGCAGAATAAGTATTCTTGCCTACAATAAGTATAATTGTTATACTTAAATAAAGATGATTTAATTAAATATTTTAATTAAATATTATTGAGAAGTTATGGGGTATTAATTAATAGTTAATTAATTACCTGGTAACAATTGGGGTAGGCTGATAAATCTAGGGACTTAATTGCAATTAAAGTTCTTAACCCATCAACCTGATCCATGGGCTTGGTGTATAACCCAAATCATTAAGGTATTATTTAATACTGATTTGGAATCAGTAAATATTATTTAAATACTGATTTGGAATCAGTAAAATAATATTTGGTAATAATACTGGTTTGGAATATGACCAAAATCAGTTAAGTTATAATTGGATAATTACAATACTGATTTTGGAAATTTGATCTCTACAAATATCCTAGGGGTATTATTGTAGGAACAGGGTGATTTGAATTAAAAATTCTGATCAGACAAAATAAACAAGATTTTCCCAAATTCTCTGGGTAGGCCAGATCGGCTAGCACCAACCTGCGAAGACTTTCGTGCTTGAGAGTAGAGGATCCTTCGAGGAAGGATTTTGGAGACAACAAAATGCCATCTTCTCAGAGGAGCTAGGCGACGTGCACAATTGATTAGACTTCAAGGGTAAGACCCAATCCTTAATGTTTAAGAATTCTGCTGTTTAATTAGATTAAACAACTGAACAAAAATACAGCAGTGGTATCAGAGCGAGGTTCAGATTTTAGTGTTATGCTAAAATAAAATTAATTTTGATTAACACGAATAGTTTGTTTTCAAAATTAATCTTAAAGTTTTCTTGTGGCCGGTTTGGAAATCGGTCTACGAAAAGGTAAAAGGAAAGGTATTTGTTTTTTTTATTCCGATCATGTTGGTGAACATAATTTTGTCGACTTGTTATTGTTCAAATCTTGACCGGTTATTTTTTTCTTTCCTTTACGGCCTCAATTGTCTCTATTTCTGGTGTTTTGGAAACCCACACCTTCAACAGCAACGTTTTGGCTTTGATTTAAACAAGATTTTTCTTCTGTTGGTTTCAAAATTTGATTTTGACTTTCTGGGAGAAGAAAAAGAGGGAAACTTTATTTTTCCGGGTTACTTACTTTCAAAGTCCCGCCGGGAAAAAGGGCCATTTGGCCAGTTTTGGAAACGGGTTTTCGGAAATTGGATTTTGGACTTTCTGGTTTATGCTTTGGGAAAACGGAGGTCTGTTTTATGGTTTGGTTTTGGATGTGGCTGTCTTACCGAAAACATTTTTTTGCGATTAGGGGTTTTATTAATGAGGAAACCATGGCCGGCAAGACGTCTGAAATCTGGGCAACAAAACAAATTGGGGTTTTGTTTTAATTGAAACCTCGCCAGGGAAAAGGTCGAACTGGGTTTTGTTTTGGTTTGGTTTTTTTTTCCGCTTTGAATCGAGGCCAGGGTTGCGTCGGGTTTGCATCCAGAAAAGGTTCCCCATCACTGGGTTTTGAACTCGATCGTTGCATGCGATCGATGATTGATGAGGAAACATCGGGGAAACGACCGGCGATTATCGCCGAAGTCGAGAATCCGACGAGGGTCGCCGGGGAAGAAGATGTTGGCGGCGGCTGGGGGTGAAGCCCTAGGGGCTGATTTTACTAAAATACCCCCTGCTGCCCCAACAAACCCTAAGCTGCAAATGTTTTAAAAATTGGTTTTAAAAATGCATAAAGACCCCAGAAGTTTTATTTCCTTGAAACCCTAGCCCAAAAATTTTGGTTATTTACGAAATGACACCAAAAGTTTCAAAAAAATTAAAATTTTTTTTCTGAGTTTTATTTAATAAGATTTTAATTAAATAATCATATTAGATAAAGATAGGATTAATTTATAATTTTATCCTATAAGTTTAAATTTAAAATTTGAAAATGTATTATCTTAATTAGATTAGGATAATTAAAATTAATTTAAATTTTAAATTTGAAAAATTTATCTTAATTAGATAATTAGATATATTTTAAAATAATTATTTTAATTAGATTAAAATAATTAGAAAAGGTAAATAAATAAATAAATAAATAGATTAATTAATTTGTTTAAATTTTGAATTGTTATTTATTTTATTTTATTTTATTTTAATATGATGCTTATTTTAAATTGTTTAAATTTTACAAGAAGCATCATTATTATGCTAGCATGTTCATGCATCATTTTGGATAAATGTAAAATGAATAAAAGGATTGATTAAAATTGATCATGACGCGATCAATTTTAATTCTATAATAGTTACACAATCCTTAAAATTAATCGGCTTAAATTAAAACCGGCTTGTATGAGCATATGCATTTTGTTTGTTTCAAAGCATGAATTGGGCTTTTAATTTTAACATTTTAAAAGTTGGGGTCTGCGAGCCAATTTTGAATTTGGGCCTGCGTGCCTATATATAAAAATCATCATGTAATAGTTAGGCCCAAAAGGAGGTTCCAAGAGGAGTCCATGGTGGAGCCCACGAATGGAGGCCCAAACATGAAGATTTTAAAAGGCCTTGTAATAGATTAGAGCTCAGTTCATCGCTTTAATTCATTTTTTTATTTATTTGTGCAAATGAATGATAAACGAAAATGTATGTTAAGCCAATCAAACTTAAATCCAAAAAACCCAAGATTTTGCTTCCATACTTGAGGGCCCGCTTGAGCGTCGAACGTCTGATGGACTTGGAGAGCCCAAGGGCCTCAGGTTTTCTTCGTGCGGCGGGTTGTTACATAATAGTTCCCAACTTTATCACTACCATTAATGAGTGGAAAAACTGTTTGGGTATTAGATGCTCAACTTTATCACTACCACTTGTTATGGAAAAACTGTGTGGGTGCCTATTGATGTGATGCCTTGAGGGATGGTTTAACTTGGGAAAATTAATCCTAGCTTGGTGTATAACCCAAATCATTAAGGTATTATTTAAGGCTGATTTGGAATTAGTAAATATTATTTAAATACTGATTTGGAATCAGTTAAATAATATTTGGTAATAATACTGATTTGGAATATTACTAAAATCAGTTAAGTTATAATTGGATAATTATAATACAGATTTTTGAAATTAATTCTCTACAAATGGGATATAATTGTAGGAAGAGGATTTTGAATTATTCTCATCAGACAAAAATACACAGGATTTCCCAAATTCTCCGGGTAGGCAATATTGGCTAGCACCAACCTGCGAAGGCTTTCGTGTGTAAGAGTAGAGAATCCTTTGAGGAAGGATTTTGCAGAGAGAAAAACGCCATCTTCTCAGAGGAGTCAGGCGACATGCGCAACCGATTACGCTTCAACGGTAAGACCCGATCATTAGTGCTTAGGATTCCGCTGTTTAATTGCATTAAACACCTAAACAAATTCCAACAGTGGTATCAGAGCCAGGTTGTTTTAGTGTTAAAATAAAGTTAATTGTTTAAAACAAATTGTTTGTTTTGAGAATTAATTTATGTGGCTGAAAAAAAAAAATTCTGCCGTCAAAATTGTTTCGGGAATTGAGAAAATTTTTTTTGGGCCAGAATTAAACAAGGGCTAAATTTGGTTTTGGTTTTCTGGGTTTTGGAAACCCTCATTGGAAAAACCCAATTGGCTATAGCAAAAAAAAAAAAAAAAAAAAACTTACCCTCTGATTAAAACGGAAATCTAGGCTTCGAAATCGTTATTTCCGTTTGGCCGGAAGAATGTTTTGAACAGAAATTCTTTTGGGTTTTCAAAATTGATTTGCTGGGTTCAATATTTTTGGTTTCAAAAATCTGGCCTGCTGTGGTTTTTGTCTTGATTTCGCCGGAAAAACGATGATGCTAAAACTGGGTTTAGTTGTTTCATTTGATGATTTTTTTTCTTTTCGTTTGTTGCGTTTTATCACCGGGAAAACATAATATACCGGGATGGTCTGGGGATTTTGGTTTCAAAACGATTTGGTCATTACTCTGCCAGAATTTTAAGATCTTTTTGCTTGATTTTTCTGCCCTGAAAACAGGCTCACCGGTTTTTCGGGGTTTTTCTGTTCGCTCGACGAAAAAATAAAACTGAGCTGCTTATTATTTTACTGTGTTTTTCCTCCCCTGCCGGATTCTGGATTGTTGATGGAGAACTTTCTTTTGGTCTTATTTTCTGGGAAAAAAGTTTGGCTGAAATGGTTTCAAAATTGGGTTTTGAATTCATTGCTGGAAATTAAGCTTTGTTTTGAATGTCGCTGGATTTTCAAAAAGGATAACGAATTGAACGGATTTCTGTTTCTGGGTATTGAACTCTTCGCCGAATATCAATTTCATCGTTCTGGGTTTCATTTTTGACTAAATATCTGGTTTGTTTGATTAATTTCTGGGCTGGTTTTGTCTCGCTTCAAGGGGGAAATCTTCGCCGGGAAAACGAAGTTTGTCGGAAAGAGTTTCCAGGCACTTTTGTTTTCCCGTCGGTGGTCTAAGGAAGTCGAGAGCCGGAATCATTCCGGATTGACCTCAATCGACGGAAGATCTCGAGCGGAGCGCATTTTTTTTTTCACTTTCTTCGATCGGCCGTAATCCCAGGCGTTGGACGCCAGAATCATTTTCTCTTCGATGGGCGGTTCCCTTCGGTTGTTGGAGGAGAATGATGGGGATACGATTTGATCGGAAAAGATGACTGGAAAAAGCCAATAACTGCCGGAGAATACGACCGGCGTGGACGCCGGGAGTCGATGATGCAGGCGACAGGTTTGGGGAAGAAAGGCTTGGCGGCGGGGTGAAGAAAACCCTAATGGGCTGAAAAGACGAAAATGCCCCACCGCACTCCCAAACCCTAATCAGCCAAATTTTAAAATTATTTTAAAATTGTACCTGAAGTTTTAAGGAAATAAAACCCTAAGCCCAGAAATTAAGATAAATTATCCTATTGCCCCAAAAAGTTTCAGAAAATTAAAATTTTAAAATTTTCTGAATTTTATTTAATAAGATTTTAATTAAATAGTCTTATTGGATAAAGATAGGATTAGTTTAGAATTTTATCCTATAAGTTTAAATTTATCTTAATTAGATAAATTTTAAAATAATTATTTTAATTAGATTAAAATAATTAGAAAAGATAAATAATAAATAAATAAATAATTAATTAATTAGATTAATTAATTTGTTTAAATTTTGAATTGTTATTTATTTTATTTTATTTTATTTTATTTTGATGCTTATTTAAATTGTTTAAATTTTATTTGAAGCATCATAATTATGCAAGCATGTTCATGCATCATTTTGGATAAATGTAAAATGAATAAAAGGATTGATTAAAATTGATCATGACGCGATCAATTTTAATTCTATAATAGTTACACAATCCTTAAAATTAATCGGCTTAAATTAAAACCGGCTTGTATGAGCATATGCATTTTGTTTGTTTCAAAGCATGAATTGGGCTTTTAATTTTAACATTTTAAAAGTTGGGGTCTGCGAGCCAATTTTGAATTTGGGCCTGCGTGCCTATATATAAAAATCATCATGTAATAGTTAGGCCCAAAAGGAGGTTCCAAGAGGAGTCCATGGTGGAGCCCACGAATGGAGGCCCAAACATGAAGATTTTAAAAGGCCTTGTAATAGATTAGAGCTCAGTTCATCGCTTTAATTCATTTTTTTATTTATTTGTGCAAATGAATGATAAACGAAAATGTATGTTAAGCCAATCAAACTTAAATCCAAAAAACCCAAGATTTTGCTTCCATACTTGAGGGCCCGCTTGAGCGTCGAACGTCTGATGGACTTGGAGAGCCCAAGGGCCTCAGGTTTTCTTCGTGCGGCGGGTTGTTACATAATAGTTCCTAACTTTATCACTACCATTAATGAGTGGAAAAACTGTTTGGGTATTAGATGCTCAACTTTATCACTACCACTTGTTATGGAAAAACTGTGTGGGTGCCTATTGATGTGATGCCTTGAGGGATGGTTTAACTTGGGAAAATTAATCCTAGCTTGGTGTATAACCCAAATCATTAAGGTATTATTTAAGGCTGATTTGGAATTAGTAAATATTATTTAAATACTGATTTGGAATCAGTTAAATAATATTTGGTAATAATACTGATTTGGAATATTACTAAAATCAGTTAAGTTATAATTGGATAATTATAATACAGATTTTTGAAATTAATTCTCTACAAATGGGATATAATTGTAGGAAGAGGATTTTGAATTATTCTCATCAGACAAAAATACACAGGATTTCCCAAATTCTCCGGGTAGGCAATATTGGCTAGCACCAACCTGCGAAGGCTTTCGTGCGTAAGAGTAGAGAATCCTTTGAGGAAGGATTTTGCAGAGAGAAAAACGCCATCTTCTCAGAGGAGTCAGGCGACATGCGCAACCGATTACGCTTCAACGGTAAGACCCGATCATTAGTGTTTAGGATTCCGCTGTTTAATTGGATTAAACACCTAAACAAATTCCAACAGTGGTATCAGAGCCAGGTTGTTTTAGTGTTAAAATAAAGTTAATTGTTTAAAACAAATTGTTTGTTTTGAGAATTAATTTATGTGGCTGAAAAAAAAAAAATTCTGCCGTCAAAATTGTTTCGGGAATTGAGAAAATTTTTTTGGGCCAGAATTAAACAAGGGCTAAATTTGGTTTTGGTTTTCTGGGTTTTGGAAACCCTCATTGGAAAAACCCAATTGGCTATAGCAAAAAAAAAAAAAAAAAAAAACTTACCCTCTGATTAAAACGGAAATCTAGGCTTCGAAATCGTTATTTCCGTTTGGCCGGAAGAATGTTTTGAACAGAAATTCTTTTGGGTTTTCAAAATTGATTTGCTGGGTTCAATATTTTTGGTTTCAAAAATCTGGCCTGCTGTGGTTTTTGTCTTGATTTCGCCGGAAAAACGATGATGCTAAAACTGGGTTTAGTTGTTTCATTTGATGATTTTTTTTCTTTTCGTTTGTTGCGTTTTATCACCGGGAAAACATAATATACCGGGATGGTCTGGGGATTTTGGTTTCAAAACGATTTGGTCATTACTCTGCCAGAATTTTAAGATCTTTTTGCTTGATTTTTCTGCCCTGAAAACAGGCTCACCGGTTTTTCGGGGTTTTTCTGTTCGCTCGACGAAAAAATAAAACTGAGCTGCTTATTATTTTACTGTGTTTTTCCTCCCCTGCCGGATTCTGGATTGTTGATGGAGAACTTTCTTTTGGTCTTATTTTCTGGGAAAAAAGTTTGGCTGAAATGGTTTCAAAATTGGGTTTTGAATTCATTGCTGGAAATTAAGCTTTGTTTTGAATGTCGCTGGATTTTCAAAAAGGATAACGAATTGAACGGATTTCTGTTTCTGGGTATTGAACTCTTCGCCGAATATCAATTTCATCGTTCTGGGTTTCATTTTTGACTAAATATCTGGTTTGTTTGATTAATTTCTGGGCTGGTTTTGTCTCGCTTCAAGGGGGAAATCTTCGCCGGGAAAACGAAGTTTGTCGGAAAGAGTTTCCAGGCACTTTTGTTTTCCCGTCGGTGGTCTAAGGAAGTCGAGAGCCGGAATCATTCCGGATTGACCTCAATCGACGGAAGATCTCGAGCGGAGCGCTTTTTTTTTTTCACTTTCTTCGATCGGCCGTAATCCCAGGCGTTGGACGCCAGAATCATTTTCTCTTCGATGGGCGGTTCCCTTCGGTTGTTGGAGGAGAATGATGGGGATACGATTTGATCGGAAAAGATGACTGGAAAAAGCCAATAACTGCCGGAGAATACGACCGGCGTGGACGCCGGGAGTCGATGATGCAGGCGACAGGTTTGGGGAAGAAAGGCTTGGCGGCGGGGTGAAGAAAACCCTAATGGGCTGAAAAGACGAAAATGCCCCACCGCACTCCCAAACCCTAATCAGCCAAATTTTAAAATTATTTTAAAATTGTACCTGAAGTTTTAAGGAAATAAAACCCTAAGCCCAGAAATTAAGATAAATTATCCTATTGCCCCAAAAAGTTTCAGAAAATTAAAATTTTAAAATTTTCTGAATTTTATTTAATAAGATTTTAATTAAATAGTCTTATTGGATAAAGATAGGATTAGTTTAGAATTTTATCCTATAAGTTTAAATTTATCTTAATTAGATAAATTTTAAAATAATTATTTTAATTAGATTAAAATAATTAGAAAAGATAAATAATAAATAAATAATTAATTAATTAATTAGATTAATTAATTTGTTTAAATTTTGAATTGTTATTTATTTTATTTTATTTTATTTTATTTTGATGCTTATTTAAATTGTTTAAATTTTATTTGAAGCATCATAATTATGCAAGCATGTTCATGCATCATTTTGGATAAATGTAAAATGAACAAAAGGATTGATTAAAATTGATCATGACACGATCAATTTTAATTCTGTAATAGTTACACAATCCTTAAAATTAATCGGCTTAAATTAAAACCGGCTTGTATGAGCATATGCATTTTATGTGTTTCAAATCATGAATTGGGCTTTTAGTTTTAACATTTTAAAAGTTGGGGCCTGTGAGCCAATTTTGAATTTAGGCTTGCGTGCCTATAAAAATCATCATGTAATAGTTAGGCCCAAAAGGAGGTTCCAAGAGGAGTCCATGGCGGAGCCCAGGAGCGGAGGCCTAAACATGAAGATTTTAAAAGGCCCTGTAATAGACTAGAGCCCAGTTCATCGCTTTAATTCATTCTTTTAATTATGCAAATGAATGATAAACGAAAATGCATGTTAAGCCGATCAAACTTAGATCCCAAAAACCCAAGATTTTACTTCCATACTTGAGGGCCCGCTTGAGCGTCGAACGTCTGGTGGACTTGGAGAGCCCAAGGGCCTCAGGTTTTCTTCGTGCGGCGGGTTGTTACATAATAGTGCCCAACTTTATCACTACCATTAATGAGTGGAAAAACTGTTTGGGTATTAGATGCTCAACTTTATCACTACCACTTGTTATGGAAAAACTGTGTGGGTGTCTATTGATGTGATGCCTTGTGGGATGGTTTAACTTGGGAAAATTAATCCTAGCTTGACCCGATAATTGACTAGGGATTAATTTTGCAAATGTAGGATGGTGTCAAACATTTGGAATGTTCATCCTATCACCAAAAAGTTGCATGGTATGCAATTGGAAAACGTTAGATTACATGGAATGTGATTTGAATGTTGCCTACCAAAAGAGCCCGATCCCTACGATACTTGCCAAAGCAAGATTGGGGTTGACTCTTTGTGGATTTTTGGCCCACAATCTTGTTAGTTTTGAATACAGAAAAGCTATGGCTTGTATCAAAAACTAATATCCACAGATGACATATCATTTTGTTTCAGTATAAATCTGTTCCTTTATATCATAGAACTAGATAACGGGGTGTCGACAAACACAGTAGATACCGTTATTGGTTAAAGTATTGATATATAAAAAGTATGCTCGTAACGGATATAGTCTGAACATACTATCGGTATAGGTTATTGTGTGGTTTAGAAATTGGTTTATCTAGACTAGTTTAAATCACACAAATATGCCCGGGGCATATTGAGCATGACCAGTTTGGATAGAATTGACTTGTACTGATCGGCGTAGTCAATTCGGTCCTAGTATTCCGTCTCTCAATCCCGAGATTGAGACGGGCGTGAGGGTTGGGTATCGTATGCTTTGATTTGCCAAAGAGTGAGGTCAATTGAGGCCAATACCTCGGTAAGTTGGGTATGCGGTGTTTAGCTTCTTGCGTGCCATTGCTAGTCGGAGGAATCCATTTACCGGTTCGCCGGGTTGATGGTGCTCCCGAGATGAGCTCGTAAGGTTATTATACTAAACCTGGCCAGTGAACTTTATGTTTGGTATAATAAAAGGTCGAGTGGTACTAATCTCGGAAACCAAGAAGTCGGTGAATTAATTTGTCAGTAAATTGATAAATCGACGAGCACTAGATCTTTAATGTGGGGAGATAGAAAAAATAATAATGGCGCGATGTAAAGTCATTTTCGAGCGGTAGTTCCATAATTGGTCCGTTAGTGGTACGACCGATTATGCGTTTGACTAATCGACAAGGTAAATTAATTAATCCGAAGGGTTTAATTAATATTTAATCGACAAAGTGAATTTAGAAATTAATTCGATTTTGAATTAATTAATTCTAAGGGTTCGATTAAATTAAATTAACAAAGTGGATTAAATAAATTAATTTAAAAGGGTCGATTGGAGTTGATTAGTCGGGAAGACTTAGCAGTCAACGAAAGTCAAATTTTAAGGCCTAACTCGAGAGCCCATTAGGTCTCCTTAGAAGCTCCTATAAATACAACATTTTGGGCAGCAAGAAAACCCTAAGAAGAAACTTGGCAGCCAAGTTTTGGCTAAAAAGAGAAAGTTTGGTCTAGAGAGAAAACGTGTCTTCCTCGTCAAGTTTTCTCTCGAAGTCGATCAAGATAACTTTCTTCTTCGTAAAGAAACTCAGCCCACTGTTTTTTAGAGCAGCCCGGTCACCTTCTTCACAAGAATAGTCGTTGGAATTTCCTGCAGTTTTTCTTCGCTGGTTTCGCAGAAAATTTTGGTCCTGCGCAGCAGTTTTTTATTTTCTGTCCGGCAGATTGTTGGCTCAGAATCGGGGTGCTGATCCGGCATTGATCGCTGGTTGATCTCTTCCATTCCGGTTGGTGATCCAAGCGATCTGCCGTGCAGATTGTGGCCGATCTAAGCTGTACTTTTCGCCTGCAGTTCGAGGGTATAGCAGGGAAAACCAGCGACTGGATTTTTCTTCAGTTTTAAACTCCGGGCAGCTTCAATTTGTGAAGAAAAAATTCTGGGCAGCTTCAATTTTGATAAAAAAAATTCTGGGCAGCTATAATTTTGAGAAAAAATTCTGGGCAGCCTCAATTTGAGTTTCTTGAGAAGGGGTATATTGATACCCTAGAGAGATTAAATACGCCTCTTGCTAGAGAGTTGGCCATTGATATCTTCTTGGCTTCACTGCCTGATGATTACAATGATTTCATTGTGAACTACAATATGCATAACATGGAGAGGAGCATTCCTGAGCTTCATGGCATGCTTAAAAATACTGAGCAGACCCTTCGGAAGGCAACACCAGTATTAGTTGTAGAAAAAGGTAAATGAAAGAGAAAGCTTAATGGCAAGGCCAAAGTTGGGCAGAATAAGAAAGCTCGCAGTAAGACTGCTCCCCAACCACAAGCTCCTCCAACTGCTAAGACAAGATCCAAAAAGGATGATACATGTCTCTTCTGCAAACAGAAGGGTCATTGGAAGAGTGACTGCAAGAAGTTTCTCGAAAGCAATCCTTCAGCTTCAGGTATCTTTGTTATAGAAATTAATCTTTCTATGTCCACCTCATGGGTATTAGATACTGGTTGTGGGGCTCACATTTGTACTAATGTGCAGGGACTCAGAAATAGAAGGATAACAAAGAAAGGTGAAAGGTGAAGTAGATCTCCGAGTGGGCAACGGGGCAAGAGTTGCTGCTGTTGAAGTTGGAGATTACACTCTGTCTTTACCTCTGGTTTAAATATCGAACTTGAAAATTGTTATTATGTACCTGCTTTGAGTAGAAATATTATTTCAGTTTCGAGTTTAGATAATAAAGGTTTTTGATTTATTATAGAGAATAATTCGTTATCTTTATATCGAAATGATATTTTATACGGATTTGCAAATAAGTGTAACGGTCTGTATTTCTTGGATTTGACCCAAGAAAAACTAGTCTATAACATAGAAAAGAAAGCCAATGATTTAAGTCCAACATACCTTTGGCATTGTCGATTAGGCCATACGAATGAAAAGCGAGTTCAAAAGCTTCACATGGATGGAGTTCTTGGTTCATTTGACTTTGAATCATATGATACCTGTGAACCCTGCTTGCAAGGAAAAATGACAAATAGTCCTTTCAACAAGAAAGGTGAAAGAACAAGTGAGCTATTGGCCCTAATACACACGGATGTTTGTGGACCAATGAGCACACAAGCCAGAGGTGGATTTGAATATTTCGTGACTTTACTGATGACTTTAGTAGATATAGGTATGTCTACTTAATGAGGTATAAAAGTGAAACTTTTGAAAAGTTCAAAGAGTTTAAAAACGAAGTAGAGAATCAGTTGGATAGAAGGATTGAGGCTATTCGCTCCGATCGGGGAGGTGAATACCTTAGTGATGAGTTCGATGGCTATCTAAAACAGTGTGGAATTGTTTCACAGCTGACTCCACTGGGAACACCTCAATGGAATGGTGTATCCGAAAGGAGAAATCGGACCTTATTAGATATGGTTCGATCAATGATGGGCCTAGCGAGTCTCCCTACATCCTTTTGGGGTTATGCTCTCCCTTCTGCTGTCTACTTATTGAATCGTATTCCATCTAAGGCAGTAGAGAAGACTACATATGAGATATGGATGGGTCGGAAGGACTTTATGTCCTATCTACGAGTTTGGGGTTGTCAAGCTCATGTAAAGCGTTTACAAAGTAATAAGCTTGAACCAAAAACTGACAAATGCCTATTTGTGGGATATCCTAAGGAAACCAAAGGATATCAATTCTATAACCCAACTGAGAACAAAGTGTTCGTTGCTCGAGGAGCTATTTTCTGAGGGAAAGAATTTCTGTACAAGAAAGACAGTGGGAGTAGAATGGAACTCGGAGAAGTTCAAGAACCACAAGAGAATGTAGAACGATCTACAGAAACTCAGGTGGATGTTGACATGGAAACTCATGAAGATGAGCAACCTGAGTCAACAACACAAGAACCTAGAAGATCTAGTAGATCTCGTCATGAACCCGAGAGATACGGATTTCTCGTGATTGACGATCAAGATTTGATATTGGTGGACTCTGATGAGCCCACGACCTACAGGCAGGTTTTAGAAAGTCCAGATTCAGATAAATGGCTGGAAGCCATGGAATCTGAAATGCAATCCAATCCATGAGGGACAATAAAGTGTGGACTTTGATTGAGCCTCCTGTTCAGTCAAAGGTTGTCGATTGCAAGTGGATTTTCAAGTTAAAACCTGGCGGGATCTTCAAGGCACGACTAGTGGCTAAAGGTTTCAGACAGACTCATGGTATAGACTATGATGAAACCTTCTCCCCTGTCGTGATGCTCAAGTCCATTAGGACAATGCTTGCCATAACAGCATATTTTGACTATGAGGTATGGCAGATGGATGTTAAGACTGCTTTCCTGAATGGAAACCTACTCAAGGATGTTTATATAAAACAACCCGAGAGATACATCGATCAAAAACATCCTTATCGAGTATGTAAGCTTCAGAGGTCTATCTATGGACTAAAGCAAGCATCTCGAAGTTGGAATCTTCGTTTTGATGAGGAAGTAAAAGGTTACGGATTCATCAAGAACGAAGATGAGCCTTGTGTTTACAAGAAAGTTAGTGGGAGCAAGATTGTTTTCCTTGTCCTATATATGGACAACATCCTGCTCATAGGAAATGACATTCCTTTGATGAAAGACATCAAACTGAAGGAAAACTGAACAAGCCCAGGCTAAATCGAAAACCTCACTTTCGTGCAATGCATTCCAGAATCGGAAGCTTTCGACCAAGCTCAGGCTCAAATTAGTTTACCCATGAACGGATCTTGACTTATACTTATTTAATTTATTAATCGGGACACACAAAATTAAATCTTTAATAAAAGTGGAATTTAAAGATTCTACCTTTTGTAGCGAAGTCCCTTGCCTAAAGACAAAAAAATCCAATCTTTGTTGCGATTCCAATAGAAATCCAAAAGATATCTCCGTAGAAACTTTGAATATTGCGTGGGCAATAATCTATCGAAATCTACTTATAAAACCCAAAAGAACTACCAAAAGGGGCTGGCTGAAATTCTCATAAAATAACCCCAAAAACTGGTCCGATCAAACTGGGCAGAACTGCCACTTGAAAAATGATGAATTGCCCAGAATTTCCAGCGACTGCTGCAGCAAAAGCCCTGAACCGAAATGGAGTCTTGCTCGCGATCTAAAACACAAACTGAGTTCGTGGATCAGCAAACAAAGACTCAACAATTCAGCCAATAAAAACCCACCAAAACAGCAGCATAATTATCGCTGGAAATCCATGAAGAAACCTCGGCAAAATAAATGAGAACCCACCACCCAAGACCAAACCTTTTTGGGTTGAGAATAATCTGGAAGAAAAAAAGATCCGGGTGACTCTGAGAAAAAATCTAAGATTTAATCTTTTCTTGATTTTCTCTCTAACCCCTTTCTTTCTCAAGAAGACAATTTTCTTGTCTTCCAAGCCACACTTATGATTTCTTAAGGTAAAAGTCTTTTATTTATAGGAGCTCTAATGGAGACCTAATGGGCTCTCGAGTTAGGCCTTTTAATTTTAATTTCGTTGACCGCTAAGTCTTCCCGACTAATCAACTCCAATCGATCCATTTAAATTAATTTATTTAACCCACTTTGTTAATTTAATTTAATCGAACCCTTAGAATTAATTAATTCATAGAGAATTAATTTCTTAATTCACTTTGTCGATTAAATATTAATTAAACCTTTAGGATTAATTAATTCACCTTGTTGATTAGTCAAATGCATAATTAGTCGTGCCACTATCGGACCAATTATGGAACTACCACTCAAAAACGACTTTACATCGCGCCATTATATTTTATTCTATCTCCCCACATTAAAGATCTAGCGCTCGTCGGTTTATCAATTTACTGACAAATTAATTCACCGACTTCTTGATTTTCGAGATTAGTACCACTCGTCCTTTTATTATACCGAACATAAAGTTCACCGGCCGGGTTTAGTATAATATACTTTACGAGCTTATCTCGGGAGCACCATCAACCTGGCGAACCGGTACGTAGATTCCTCCGACTAGCAATGGCACATAAGAAGCTAAACACCGCATACCCAACCTACCGAGGTATAGGCCTCAATCGACCGCACTCTTTGGCAAATCAAAGCATACGATATCCAACCCTCACGCCCGTCCCAATCTCGGGATTGAGAGACG
The DNA here is from genome assembly GCA_030378225.1 of Knoxia roxburghii. Taxonomy (NCBI): domain Eukaryota; kingdom Viridiplantae; phylum Streptophyta; class Magnoliopsida; order Gentianales; family Rubiaceae; genus Knoxia; species Knoxia roxburghii. Next base: position 31,215,816 of record CM059415.1, on the reverse strand, counting down.
GAATACTAGGACCGAATTGACTACGCCGATCAGTATAAGTCAATTCTATCCAAACTGGTCGTGCTCAATATGTCCCGAGCATATCTGTGTGATTTAAACTAGTTTAGATAAACTAATTTCCAAACCACACAATAACCTATACCGATAGTATGTTCAGACTATCTCGGTTACGAGCATACTTTTTATATATCAATACTTTAACCAATAACGGTATCTACTGTGTCTGTCCACACCCCGTTATCTAGTTCTATGATATAAAGGGACAAATTTATACCGAAACAAAATGATATGTCAACTGTGGATATTAGTTTTTGATACAAGCTATAGTTTTTCTGTATTCAAAACTAACACAAACAACGGTTGGGGAGTGTATTTTCTATGATAGACTTAGGAGAAGCTGAGACGATACTAGGTATCAAGATCTATAGAGATAGGTCTAAAAGGCTTCCGAGACTAAGTTAAGAAGGGTACATAGACAAGATATTGAAAATATTCAATATGTATAACTCCAAAAATGGTAACGTACCATTTAGACATGGCCTTCTCTTGAAGAAGAACCAAGGTCCTTCAACAAGAGAGGAGAGGGATACAATGAGTAGAGTCCCATATGCTTCGGCAATAGGATCTATCATGTATGCCATGTTGTGTACCCCTCTGGATATTGCACATGCACTTAGTATGACTAGCAGATACCAACAATATCCAGGGATGGATCATTGGACTGCAGTCAAAGCAATCCTGAAGTACTTACGAAGAACTAAAGGATTAATGCTAGTGTATGGAGGACAAGAGCAGCTCAATGTACAAGGTTACGCTGATGTTACTTTCCAAACAGATCAAGATGAAATGAAGTCACAATCAGGCTACGTGTTTAGTCTGAATGGCGGTGCAATAAGTTGGAAAAGCTCAAAGCAAGATACAACAGCCGATTCTACAACAGAGTCTGAGTACATTGCTGCATCAGATGCTGCAAAGGAAGCTGTTTGGCTGAGAAAGTTCGTGTCACACATCGGAGTGATATCGAGTATCCAAGATCTGATAGAACTTTTCTGTGACAATAACGGGGCCATCGCACAAGCTAAGGAGCCTCGGTCACACCAGAAATCCAAACACATACTCAGAAGGTTTCACCTCATCCGAGAGATCATTGATCAAGGAGATGTGAGAGTGTGCAAAATAGGGTCAGACGACAATATAGCAGATCCTCTCACAAAAGCTCTACCACAGTCAAAGTTTGATAGACATGTAATAGAGCTTGGTCTTAAACAGTTTAGGACATAGCCCTTCATCGGGCAAGTGGGAGATTGTTGGTGAATGTGCCCTAATGAGGGCTATTTATGTAAATATACTTTGAGGGTATTTATGTAAATAAGACATTTGTCGCTTGATTGATTGTTTATCAAATGAGTTAAGTTCATGATAGTAATATCCTTGTGCATATTTAAATTCATGAAATCGATCCGCCAAAAGAAACACTCCATAGACTAATTAGATCATGAGTGATTCTTTTGAGTAGTACTGGTACTAGGATCCTTAGACAAGAAATTACTACATGGTCTTAGGTGAATTGTGGTGTGCTTTGACATATGCCTAACGGGGCCATAACAGGTTGTCAAGAACGGGTATAATTGGTTACACTATGATTCACGCTAAGATATGTAGATGAAGTGATGGGACTACAAATCTCTCTTAAGTGAGAGATGATATCTTGGCCATTTGATAGTGAACTGAAAAGTGCATGGCCATGCCCAAGGAATGATAAGGATATCATTTGCTTGATGGATTCAATGTCACTAAGAGATCAAGTAGACGTTTAGCCATATAAGGATAATGGTTTCATGCCTTATGGTAAACGGGATATCAATGTAGAGGATCGTACGCAGTTTGCTCGGAAAGGTTGTGTTGAATCTCCATTCGACCCTCCATTCTGAATTGGGTAGTCATTATGTCTTGCTAGAGAACACTAATGACTTATGGATTACTCAATGAGATTGAGTTATCCGTTGCCAATTTAGAATGGGCCCGCAGGATCGCACATAAGAAAGTTCGATGATGCAGAATAAGAATTCTTGCCTACAATAAGTATAATTGTTATACTTAAATAAATATGATTTAATTAAATGGTTTAATTAAATATTATTGGAAACTTCTGTGGTATTAATTAATAGTTAATTAATTACCTGGGAACAATTGGGATGGGCTGATAAATCAAGGGACTTAATTGCAATTGATGTTCTTGACCCATCAGCCTAATCCATGGGTCATGGGTTGATCCATGGGCTTGGTGTATAACCCAAATCATTAAGGTATTATTTAAGGCTGATTTGAAATTAGTAAATATTATTTAAATACTGACTTGAAATCAGTTAAATAATATTTGGTAATAATACTGATTTGGAATATTACTAAAATCAGTTAAGTTATAATTGGATAATTACAATACTGATGTTGGAAATTAATTCTCTACAAATATCCTAGGGATATAATTGTAGGAAGAGGATTTTGAATTATTCTCATCCGACAAAAATACACAGGATTTCCCAAATTCTCTGGGTAGGCAAGATTGGCTAGCATTTACTTGCGAAGGCTTTCGTGCGTAAGAGTAGAGAATCCTTCGAGGAAGGATTTTGGAGACAGAAAAATGCCATCTTCTCAGATGAGCCAGGCGACGTGCGCAACCGATTACGCTTCAAGGGTAAGACCCGATCCTTAGTGTTTAGGATTCCGCCATTTAATTAGATTAAATGCCTAAACTGTTCCCAACAAATTAATCCTAGCTTGACCCGATAAGTTGACTAGGGATTAATTTTGCAAATATAGGATGGTGTCAAACATTTGGAATGTTCATCCTATCACCGAAATGTTGCAAGGTATGCAATTGGAAAGCGTTAGATTACATGGAATGTGATTTGAATGTTACCTACCAAAAGAGCCTGATCCCTACGATACTTGCCAAAGCAAGACTGGAATTGACTCTTTGTGGATTTTTGGCCCACAATCTAGCACCAACACAAAATTGTTAGGGATTTCAATTTTGGCTATTGTGGAAAATAATTTTAAAAACTCATTCTAATATTTTGCATTTTTCTTTTGTAGAAATGACATCTTCTAGCACTAATGTCACTTCAAATCTCACTCTAAGAAGTATTTTGGACAAAGAAAAACTTGTTGTCCAAACTTCTTAGACTGGGAAAGAAACTTGAGAATTGTTCTCGAGCAAGAGAGGAAGCTTAATGGCAAGTTCAAAGTTGGGCAGAATAAGAAAGCTCACAGTAAGACTGCTCCCCAACCACAAGCTCCTCCAACTGCTAAGACAAGATCCAAAAAGGATGATACATGTCTCTTCTGCAAACATAAGGGTCATTGGAAGAGTGACTGCAAGAAGTTTCTCGAAAGTAATCCTTCAGCTTCAGGTATATTTGTTATAGAAATTAATCTTTCTATGTCCACCTCATGGGTATAAGATACTGGTTGTGGGGCTCACATTTGTACTAATGTGCAGGGACTCAGAAATAGAAGGATAACAAAGAAAGGTGAAGTAGATCTCCGAGTGGGCAACGGGGCAAGAGTTGCTACTGTTGAAGTTGGAGATTACACTCTGTCATTACCTTCTGGTTTAAATATCGAACTTGAAAATTGTTTTTATGTACCTGCTTTGAGCAGAAATATTATTTCAGTTTCGAGTTTAGATAATAAAGGTTTTCGATTTATTATAGAGAATAATTCGTTATCTTTATATCGAAATGATATTCTATACAGAGTTGCAAATATGTGTAACGGTCTGTATGTCTTGAATTTGACCCAAGAAAAACCAGTCTATAACATAGAAAAGAAAGCTAAATCATCTAAAAATGATTTAAGTCCAACATACCTTTGGCATTGTCGATTAGGCCATGCAAATGAAAAATGAGTTCAAAAGCTTCACAAGGATGGAGTGCTTGGGTCATTTGATTTTGAATCATATGATACCTGTGAACCCTGCTTGCAAGGCCAAATGACAAAGAGTCCTTTCAACAAGAAAGCGTGAAAGAACAAGTGAGCTATTGGCTCTAATACACACGGATGCATGTGGACCAATGAGCACACAAGCCAGAGGTGGATTTGAATACTTCGTCACTTTTACTGATGACTATAGTAGATATGGTTATGTCTACTTAATGAGGTATAAAAGTGAAACTTTTGAAAAGTTCAAAGAGTTCAAAAACAAAGTAGAGAATCAGTTGGATAGAAGGATTAAGGCTATTCGCTCCGATCGAGAAGGTAAATACCTTAGTGATGAGTTCGATGGCTATCTAAAACAGTGTGGAATCGTTTCACAGCTGACTCCACCGGGGAACACCTCAATGGAATGGTGTATCCGAAATGAGAAATCGGACCCTATTAGATATGGTTCGATCAATGATGGGCCTAGTGACTCTCCCTACATCCTTTTGGGGTTATGCTCTCCTTTCTGCTGCCTACTTATTGAATCGTATTCCATCCAAGGCAGTAGATAAGACTCCATATGAGATATGGATGTGTCGGAGGCCCTATATGTCCTATCTGCGAGTTTGGGATTGTCAAGCTCATGTAAAGCGTTTACAAAGTAATAAGCTTGAACCCAAAACTGACAAATGCCTATTTGTAGGATATCCTAAGGAAACCAAAGGATATCAATTCTACAACCCAACTGAGAACAAAGTGTTCGTTGCTTGATGAGCTACTTTCTTAGAGAAAGAATTTCTGTACAAGAAAGACAGTGAGAGTAGAATAGAACTTGGAGAAGTTCAAGAACCACAAGAGAATGTAGAATGATCTACAGAAACTCAGATGGAAGTTGACAAGGAAACTCATGAAGATGAGCAACCTGAGTAAAAAACACGAGAACCTAGAAGGTCTAGTTTATCTCGTCATGAACCTGAGAGATACGGATTTCTTGTGACTGACGATCAAGATTTGATCTTGGTGGACTCTGATGAGCCCACGACCTACAGACAGGTTTTAGAAAGTCTAGATCAGATAAATGGCTACAAGCCATGGAATCTGAAATACAATCCATGAGGGACAATAAAGTGTGGACTTTGATTGACCCTCCTGTTCAGGCGAAGGTTGTCGATTGCAAGTGGATTTTCAAGTTAAAACCTGGTGAAATCTTCATGGCAGGACTAGTGGCTAAAGGTTTCAGACAGACTAATGGTATAAACTATGATGAAACCTTCTCCCCTATCGTGATGCTCAAGTCCATTAGGACAATGCTTGCCATAGCAGCATATTTTGACTATGAAGTATGGCAGATGGATGTTAAGACGACTTTCCTGAATGGAAACCTACTCGAGGATGTTTATATGAAACAACCCATGGGATACATCGATCAAAAGCATCCTAATCGAGTATGTAAGCTTCAGAGGTCCATCTATGGACTAAAGCAAGCATCTCGAAGTTGGAATCTTCGTTTTGATGAGGAAGTAAAAGGTTACGGATTCATCAAGAACGAAGATGAGCCTTGTGTTTACAAGAAAGTTAGTGGGAGCAAGATTATTTTCCTTATCCTATATGTGAACGACATCCTGCTCATAGGAAATGACATTCCCTTGATGAAAGACATCAAACAATGGTTGGGGAGTGTATTTTCTATGAAAGACTTAGGAGAAGCCGAGATGATATTAGGTATCAAAATCTATAGAGATAGGTCTAAAAGGCTTCTGGGACTAAGTCAAGAAGGGTACATAGACAAGATATTGAAAAGATTCAATATGTCTAACTCCAAAAATGGTAAGGTACCATTTAGACATGGCCTTCTCTTGAAGAAGAACCAAGGTCCTTCAACAAGAGAGGAGAGGGATATAATGAGTAGAGTCCAATATGCTTCTGCAATAGGATCTATCATGTATGCCATGTTATGTACCCGTCTGAATATTACACATGCACTTAGCATGACTAGAAGATACCAACAAGATCCAGGGATGGATCATTGGACGGCAGTCAAAGCAATCCTGAAGTACTTACGAAAAACTTAAGGATTAATGCTAGTGTATAGAGGACAAGAACAGCTCATTGTACAAGGTTATGTTGATGCTACTTTCCAAACAGATCAAGATGACATGAAGTCACAATCAAGCTACGTGTTTAGTCTGAATGGCGGTACAATAAGTTGGAAAAGCTCAAAGCAAGTTACAACAGTCGATTCTACAATAGAGTCTGAGTACATTGCTGCATCAGATGCTGCAAAGGAAGCTGTTTGGTTGAGAAAGTTCGTGTTAGACATCGGAGTGATACCGAGTATCCAAGATCCGATAAAACTTTTCTGTGACAATAATGGGGCCATCGCACAAGCTAAGGAGCCTCGGTCACACCAGAAAACCAAACACATACTCAGAAGGTTTCACCTCATCCGAGAGATCATTGATCGAGGAGATGTGAAAGTGTGCAAAATAGGGTCAGACGACAATATAGCAGATCCTCTCACAAATGCTCTACCACAGTCAAAGTTTGGTAGACATGTAATAGAGCTTGGTCTTAAACAGTTTAGGACATAGCCATTCATCGGGCAAGTGGGAGATTGTTGGTGTATGTGCCCTAATGAGGGCTATTTATGTAAATAGACTTTGAGTGTATTTATGAAAATAAGACATTTGTCGCTTGATTGATTGTTTATTAAATGAGTTAATTTCATGATAGTAATATTCTTGTGCATATTTAAATTCATAAAATCGATCCGCCAAAATAAACACTCCATGAACTAATTAGATCATGAGTGATTCTTTTGAGTAGTACTGGTACGAGGATCCTTAGACCAGAAATCACTACATGGTCTTAGGTGAATTGTAGTGTGCTTTGACATACACCTAACGGGGTCGTAATAGGTTACCAAGTACGGGTATGATTGGGTACACTATGATTCACGCTAAGATATGTAGGTGAAGTAATGGGACTACAAATCTCTCTTAAGTGAAATGATATCTTGGCCACTTGATAGTGAACTAAAAAGTGCATGACCATGCCCAAGGAATGATAAGGATATCATTTGCTTGATGGATTCAGTGTCACTAAGAGATCAAGTAAACATTTAGACATATAAAGATGATGGTTCCATGCCTTATGCTAAACGGGATATCAATGTAGAGGATCATACGCATTTTACTAGTAAAGGTTGTGTTGAATCACCATTCGACCCTCCATTCTAAATTGGGTAGTCATTATGTCTTGCTAGAGACCACTAATGACTTATGGATTAATCAATGAGATTGAGTTATCTGTTGCCAATTTGGAATAGGCCTACAAGATCGCACATAACAAAGTTCGATTATGCAGGATAAGTATTCTTGCCTACAATAAATATAATTGTTATACTTAAATAAAGATGATTTAATTAAATGGTTTAATTAAATATTATTAAGAAGTTCTGGGGTATTAATTAATAGTTAATTAATTACCTGGGAACAATTGGGGCAGGCTGATAAATCAAGGGACTTAATTACAATTGAAGTTCTTGACCCATCAGCCTGATCCATGGGTCATTGGTTGATCCATGGGCTTGGTGTATAACCCAAATCATTAAGGTAATATTTAATGCTGATTTGGAATCAGTAAATATTATTTAAATACTGATTTGGAATTATTAAAATAATATTTGGTAATAATACTGATTTGGAATACGACCAAAATCAGTTAAGTTATAATTGGATAATTACAATACTGATTTTGGAAATTTGATCTCTACAAATATCCTAGGGGTATTATTGTAGGAATAGGGTGATTTGAATTAAAAATTCTGATCAGACAAAATACACAAGATTTTCCCAAATTCTCTGGGTAGGCAATATCGGCTAGCACCAACCTGCGAAGACTTTCGTGCTTGAGAGTAGAGGATCTTTCGAGGAAGGATTTTAGAGACAACAAAATGCCATCTCTCAGAGGAGCCAGGCGATGTGCACAACCGATTACACTTCAAGGGTAAGACCCGATCCTTAATGTTTAGGAATTCCGCTGTTTAATTAGATTAGACACCTGAACAAAAATACAACACAAAGGCTGTCGGATTTTCCTCCTATTTTGGGCGGCTGGTTTTGTCTAATATTCCAGTGGTGCGTGAGTGCTCTCAGAGTCTCAGGTGGCGCGTGATTTTCAAGCACTAGGGGCAGGTGGTTGCATAATTTTTTAGGCGACCCAGTTGTGGTGATTAGCTGATCAATTGGTTGCTAGATCGTTGCCCACACAATATGCAATCAAAGTCTTGAGGTATACAAGAGAATCACTTGAGTATATACTTCAATAGGTCATTCTTATGGTTCCGCTTTTAATTAAGAATTTATTTGTTGCGTGATAAATTGAATAAGTACATACCAAGATCCTACGCAATGTTATTTCAAGCAAGGGTTGGAATAGCGATTGCGCTAGCGTCTAGGCCTGGCCAGAGATTCGGATTCTGGAATACGTAGCACGAAAGTGAGTTTCTAGCTAGGCCCGGGCAGATAATCTTTCAGTTTAGACCTACCGGCATGATTCAATTATCCACATACCCTTAACCATCTCGCACACGGAGGTCCCCATGCACTACCACAGATTTTGATATAACAAGGCATGAAAACCATCAATCCCAGGCTCCTTCAAGGGGTGCATTTCAGAAAGCGCCTTTCAAATCTCCTCATCCACCACATCCCAAGGAACAGCATCCCATAACCATGATTCAATTGATGGAAAGTCCCCGGGGATAAATCCGGTAACTGGAATCAAAAGAGTTGACCGATAAATTTTATGAAAAAAATCCAAAGTCATTCCCCTCAACTTATCCTGGTCCTCAACCCACAACCTATCCTGTTCTTGCAATCTCCAAATCTTATTCCTGCGCCTCTGCGCCTGGACCTTTCTCTGGTAGAAAAATGTATTCTTATCCCCAAACAGATTCCAGTCTCTGTGTGATTTCTGCTTTACGAAGAGCTCCTCCTACAACATAACTTGTTCTAACTCCTTTGTTAAGCTCACTTCCAAATTTTTATGCCTAATGGTGGAATACTTTTGTAATTCCCTATGAATACCACCCAATCTTTCCAAGAACTCCTTTTTTCATGAGAAAATGTTGCCAAAACCTTTTTGGTTCATTCCCTCACCAGACCGCTAAATTATCAATATTCATCAAGAAAACTCTCTGTAGGGGACCAAGTATCTCGAACAAGCCTTGAAAAGTCCTCATGTGTGAGCCATGCTGCCAAAAAAAAAAATAGTTTTGTCATTCTCGATTCCTCCACGCAAAGTCTCCAGTTCTCAGCAACAGGGGTGTGTGGTTTGTTTGAACTCAGGCCCAATGACGCACAAAGCTCAACTTGCATACATCAAGCCATGCCTCATTACAAATGAATCTCTCCAGCTTCTCTTTGACCCTGCATCTCCCCTTCTCTCTTACCCAAGTATATTTTGTGTTATCAGTAGGTTATCAAACATCAAATCCACAAACCAAGTATATTTCTTGAAGCAGGTTATCAAACATCAAATCCACAAACCCTCTGCAAATGCAATCTCTCCTGCTAGAGCCCTCCCGCTTTTCATACAACCGGAGAAGACTATTGAAATCCCCCCAGCAGCCACGGTCCCTGTACACTAGCAGCGACTTCCATCAATGCTTCCCATAAAAGCTTCCTCCCCTGACTTCTCGGGCTTGCATATACAACCGTCAGCAAATAGGTGTAAGACTGATCAACAACTCTTGCATGAATAAATTCTTAGTGGCATCTTAGGACATTGACTTCATCCAAGTTTTGCCACAACAACCAAATACCCCCAGTAAAACCCCATGCCTTAACTCTGCTGGAACGATCAAAACTGCTACGGCGGATAAAATCATCAGCCCTCGGCCCACTAATTCTGGGCTCCAAAATTTCAAACACATCCAAACGGTACTAACCCACAAGTGTGGATAAAGCCCATATGAATCCCCTTAAACCTGCTCCCTGTATATTCCACCTGGATATAATCATTAAAATAAGGTTTTAAAACAGGATCCCACAATCAAGCCTGGCTTTAAAAAGCCCTCAGGGACCGAAGTCCCAAACAAATCTCCTATATTGCCTTCCATATTCTCAATGCTCGTTACTTCTTCAGTTTGAGCCATAAAGAGATCACCCTGACGTACCCTATCCAGAGGATCAGGAACAACAAGAAGATTCTCATCCATTATTTTCTCCATCACATCACCCTCCATCAGCCTAGGCAAACCATGAACCACAGGCTCTGGAGTATCCACAACAACAAAGGCCGAATATTTCATTTTTTCCAGACCAGTTTTAACCTCCATCACCGTTGTCTTTTTCTTGTCTCCCGTAGTCACAAACACCATTTTTCCCCCATTTGTTCCCGACCACCTGCTTACTCATGTTCACATCGCTAATCCCTTTTGTTATTCGTAACCTCACTCAATGCTACCCTATCTGAGTCCACCCTTGTGTTCTCGTTTGTATTCCTTCTAGCAGATGAGTTCCCCGCTCTCTTTACATTCATTATTCGATGAGTCTTTCCTCCCTCACCTTGCTACTTAGCAGTATCAGCCGGCACTTTCCTTGTGCCCAGGAATATCACTCTTTGTGACATCACTGTCCCAGACGTTTGCCCATTTTCAGTCATGCTCTGCCCGTCCAAATTTTCTCTCCAAGACCGTAAACCTAGATGTCTGTTTGTTTACCTTTTGACGACACATCCATCCCTTGGTTTGGCTAGTAATTTCCACCCCTGTAAGCCGGTTTCACCTCTGTTGGAGTTAAATACATAAGCTATGCTTGTATTGTACATTTTCCCAGTTAACATATCGATTTATGTTTTGGTTATATCTTGTTGTGCATTATTTGTCCATTTATATTATGTAGTTAGATGATGAGGTGTCCTGTGTGACACAGTAGATCTCATTATTGGTTAATAGACGTAATATATAAATGAGGTTCGTAACCGAGAAAGCTTTGGACAAATTGTCGATTTAGGTTATTATCTATTTTGGATAATTGGTTTGTCTAAACTGATTTAATTATATAGATATGCTCGGGGCGTATTGAACTTGACCATTTAGAATGATTTATCTTGTACTGATTTAACAGAAAAATCGTTCGGCACAAATACTTGAGAATGCATTTTACTGCCTCCCAATGAGCTTTCCCGGGGTTACTCTGATATCTGCTTATCATGCCAACGGTATAACAGATATCAGGCCTCATACACAACATGGCATACATGAGACTTCCTACTGCCGAAGCATAAGGAACTGTCTTCATGGCCTCTATCTCCTCAACAGTCTTAGGGGACTGTTCCTTAGATAGACACACTCTATGTTTGAAAGGTAGAAAACCTTTCTTGGAGTTATACATGTTAAAACGGGCCAAAATCGTATCTATGTACGAAGCTTGGGAGAGCGTTAATGAACGTTTCCTACGATCTCGAATTATCTTGATCCCAAGGATATGTACCGCTTCTCCTAAGTCCTTCATATCAAACTACTTGGACAGCCATGCCTTTACGTCTGATAACACTTTCTTGTTGTTGCTAATCAATAGAATGTCATCTAGGTAAAGCACAAGAAATACCACTGAGTTTCCATCACGTCTGCGATACACACATTGCTCATCCGGACACTGAGTAAATCCGAAGGACTTGATCACCTCATCAAACCGGATGTTCCAAGATCTGGATGCCTGCTTAAGTCCGTAAATGGACCTCTTAAGCCTGCAAACTTATGCTCTTGGCCTCTATCAATGAATCCCTCTGGTTGCTGCATAAAAATAGTTTTCTCAAGACTTCCATTTAGGAAAGTTGTCTTGACATCCATCTACCAAATCTCATAGTCTAAATGAGCAGCTATGACCAAGAGAATCCTGATCGACTTAAGCATGGCTACCGGGGAGAAGGTTTCCTCATAAGCGATTCCCTCTTTCTGAGTATACCCCTTTGCCACCAGCCTAGCTTTAAAGGTTTCCACCTTCCCATCAGGTCCTCTCTTACGTTTGTAGACCCACTTACATCCAATGGGCTTGAACCCATCTGGCAGGTCCACAAACTCCCATACTTTATTGTGGTCCATTGACCCCATCTCGGATATCATTGCCTTACGTCAAGACTCTACATCTTTATCTCAGAGAGCCTCATTGTAGTTAACCAGGTCAGGTTCAAGCATGCCTGGGACTAGGTCTGAGGCCTCTCCCATGCCAATGAACCTATCGGGCTGTCTCACAACCCTCCCACTACGACGAGGCACTACCTGTGTAGGCGTATATCTGTGATCTCATGTGTAGTGTGTGGTGTATCTACTTGTGCAGGTGTATCAGGATTAGTAGTTTGTCGTATAAGCTCTTTTAGTACTATCTTACTCTTGGGCTTGTGGTCTAAGATATAGTTCTCTTCTAAAAATCTAGCATTGGTACTAACTACCACCTTCGGATCTTTAGCACTATAAAACAAACCACCATTCGTTCCCCTAGGATATCCTACAAATAGCATTAATTCAGTTCTCGCATCTAACTTAGCCGTATCTGCCTTAAGCACATGTGCTGGGCAACCCCAAATTCTGAGATGTCTTAGACTGGGCTTGCGCCCATTCCACAACTCCAATGGGGTTGAAGGCATGATTTTAGATGGTACAAGATTAAGAATATACATCGCCGTTTCTAAGGCATATCCCCATAATGAACTTGGCAAATCACTATAGCTCATCATAGACCTAACCATTTCCATGAGAGTCCAATTCCTCTTTTCTGCTACACCATTCTGCTGTGGCATGCTAGGTGCAGAAAACTGAGACTGAATTACGACCTCATCTGAACGCAGTGTCTTGATACTCTTACCATAATGCTTCTCCACATCTACCCGAAACTCTTTGAACTTGCCAAAACATTCGGACTTGTGACGCATTAGGTAAATGTACCCGTACCTTGAGTAGTACCTTGAGTAGTCATCCGTGAACGTCACGAAATACTGGAAACCACCTCGTGCCTAGACCTTCATTGGTCCACACAAGTCAGAATGAATCAACTCTAATACTTCCTTAGCTCTATAACTTTTTGCCTTAAAAGGTCTTTTGGTCATCTTACCTTCCAAGCAAGATTCATAGGTTGCATAACTGTCAATCTCTAATGAACCTAAAGGTCCATCATCGACCAACCTCTGAATCCTACTAAGGTTTATATGACCTAGCCTGAGACGCCAAAGATAGGTTTGATTCATTTCTGAAGGTTTCTTCATCTTATTAATGTTAGATAAAGAGCTATATGTTTCTATGTTTTGTGCAACAGGGAAATTAGAGTTAACCACAAATAAATTGTCAACCAGTGAACCAGAACAAATAAGCTTCTCATTTCTTCTAATAAATACAGACTCATCAGAAAAAACAAACTTATAACTGCTCTTTAAGAGTTTAGAAACCGAAATAAGGTTCTTTATAAAATTTGATACATAAAGACAATTAACTAACTCTAATCTACAATTTTCGAAATTTAAATTGACAACTCCCACTGGTTCTACTGACACTCTTGTAGTGTCGCCCATGTAGATGTCCAGTTCGCCCTCTCTAAGCTTCCGGGTTACTTGGAACCCCTGCAAGGAATTACAAACATGATCAGTGGTGCCTGAATCCACACACCAAGTATCTGTGAGAATCACCGCTAAGCATGTCTCAGTAATTAGGGCAGAAACTATCGTACCTTTAAGCTTTGGACAATCCGCTTTCCACTGTCCCATTTTACTGCACTTGAAGCACTTGTCTTTGGGATTGCTCCACTTTGCGGTCTCGGGCTTTGCAGCAAGTTTCCTGACATTCTTTTTCTTCTTATTCTTCTTGCCTTTAGGCGCAGAAGAAGAACCTGAAGCCTTTACTGCGACCAAGGCTTACTCCTTCTAGTGGAAGATGATTTCGGCCGCCACAAAATCAGTTAAGAGCTCGAGTAGAGTATAGACTCTTTGGTTCATGTTATAATTGACCCGAAACTGCTCAAAACTAGAGGGTAGACTCTGGAGAATAATATCTATCTGACTTTCTAGGTTGATTTCTCCTCCCAACACCTCTATCTCATTGATGTTACTGATCATGTGTAGCACATGATCTCTCAAAAATCCGCCTTCAGCCATCTTTGAGTTCATTAATTTCCTCATGGCTGCTTTCCTAGCAGTTCTGCCTTGATGCGCGAACATCTCTCTCAGGTGAGCCATCATGTTGAAGGCAGAGACCATGGGATGAAGCTGTTGTTGCAGCACATTTGACACAGAGGCCAAAATATTGCACCGTGCCATCTCATCCACTTTTCTCCACCGGGCATAGGCATCCCTATCCTCTTGAGGAGAGTTCTCATCAGGCACATCTGGACATACTTCGGTGAGCACAAACTTATAACTGCTCAGCCGTCAGGACTATGTCCAAGTTTCGACTCCAGTCGACATAATTGGTTCCAGTTAATTTATTGTCTTTCAAAATAGCAGCTAAGGGGTTGAATGCCATATCGATAAAACTGTAAAATTAACAAACAGACAATGTTTTAGTTATTAAACTAGAATTTTGAAAACATAAAATTCTATTAATTATTGACTTCCCTCAAAACAATAATTATAATCCACAAACATCTCATCCACTGGGATTCTCGCAAGTCACGCGGTGTGGACGTTTACGCTAACCCACATTCATTTGAGAAGAACCAAGTTCATAAACTACACCATCTGAACAAACTATCTATTGATCAATGTAGCTAATAGTCGGTGCTTTCAGCCGTACAAATAAGCAGCATAACCTCTTAGGAGAAATACTGCAGATCGTGTATGCCATTACGTGACTTCTGAGTTTGTTACCTCAGGATAGTGCGCCTCAGATGGAGAGGGTGTTGCATTTCTCCTAGTTAAAATTGCTCTAGTCATCTTACTCAGAAATTCATAATCTAGCGATCTCGGGGCTGGATTCATCCGAATGGAGGAAGGCCCTAATGCCAACACGCAAGCCACCCACATCCCATATAAACTCATAATGGTGGCCATGAGAATATTAAACCAACCCGCTACCACTTAGATTTCCAAATTGAGGGTTTTTTCGGTTTTAACATGCAATTAACTAACCCTAAGTTATATGCAACTATAAAACCAACATGCTTTAAAATCATGCATCTAAATACAACATAAAAATTAAAACAATAAATACGGAAAATAAATACGAAAAATAAATTCCCCGACTATTATGGTTTTAATTGCTTCCATCTTCTGCCTTGATCTCGTGTCCCATCACGTCACTTGATGGAGAGAGTCTTGAACTTCAAAAACAAAAACTAGAGGAAAAAACCGGGCCAAAACCCCAGCGCGCATTAGTTGTTGCGTGCAGCAACTGCTGCCGCCTGCTGCTACCGCGGCTGGCACAACAACTGCTGTGCCTTGCGGCAGTGGCGCTGCTATTGCTGGACGTCCGGCGACGACTGCTACCGATGGTTGGTCATCGGCGCCGCCTCCTGTCACCACCCCCTCTTTCGTTTTTCCCACGCTATTTGGTCTTCTAGCAATTCGTTCAAGGTTTTCCTGGGTTTCTACGAATTAACAATAACCCATAACCCACGAATTCAAGTTGCCCACCATAACACCTTCGATTACAAAAATTAATTCTCCTACTACAAGGCTTTCTAGGAAAATTAAATAATCGAAATTACATAGTAAAAATCCTACTATAGATTTAATCTAATCCTACATGGCTTCTATCACGTGGTTATACTATTACAAACATTCATAATAAAATCAAATCCGGATATGTCCCAGAGTTTAATTAAAACTCATACAAACATAACCATAATAGTCGGGATTTCTTAACCACCTGCAAATAAAACCATATAATAAATCGAACAAGCACAAAACCAAAATGTCGCTCTGATACCAATTAAAATATTGTCACAAGATCTGGTTTCGTACTTATTCGATTTACCACGCAACAAAAATTTATAATTAAAAGCAGAATCTTAGAAAATTACCTTTGAAGCGTGCACTCAGGTGCTTCTCTTGTATGCCTCAAGACTGTGACTTCATGTTGTGTGGGCAATGAACTAGAAAACAATTGATCAGCTAATCACCACAATCCACCTGCTAGAAAATTCTAGCACCGCTGCACCTGGCACGTACTTTAAACGCAACGCTCGGAGAGAGTGAAAGCTGCGTGCAGCTGGTATAAAACAGGCCAAAAATTCGGCCAAGGGAGGAAGAAAACCAGCCACAAATAATGCCCAAATCTGACTTTGAGAGAGAAAATTTTCTCTCTCTAGATTCTTGAATTATGAATCTATGGAGTTGTTGATCTTGAATAGCTAATCCCTTATATATATATATATATAGAGTTACAAGAGAGACCCCAAGTTGGTTTAGGATTGGTCTTCCTACTGGGTTTATGTTTTCCCTCAATCCTGTTCCTGGACTGATACACATTCAACTGTCACAGGGATTCACTTATCTCAATCCAGTTCCTGGGATGATTCACAACCAACTGATACAGGGATTCACTTATCCCAAACCAGTTCCTGTATGATTCACAACCAACACAAGGATTAATTAATTACTTAACTAATTAAATCTACCTTTGTCAACAACCCAATACATAATTAATCGTTCCACTAACGAATTAATTATAGCACTACCATCCTACACCAAAATTGCTTTCGGAACAACTTAATTAAATTATATTCATAATCTCCCCACATCAAAGATATAGTGCTCGTTAATATATTAATTTACTGATAAATTAATTAATTAACCTCTTTAATTCTGAGACTAGTACCACTCAACCTTTTTACTATACTGGACATAAGTCCACCGGCCGGGTTTAGTATAATAAACTTTACGAGCTCATCTTGGGAGCACCATCACCCCGGACGCACCGGTACATGGTTTTCTTTCGACAAGCAGCAGCACACCAAATAACTAAACATGCGCACCCAACCTACCGAGACTATTGGCCACAATTGACATCACCCTTTAGCAGATCAATGTACACTATGTCTAATCCTCATGCCCGCTCGATTCTAGAGATTAAGAGATAGAATACCAGAAATGATTTGTCTATTAAATCAGTATAAGACAAATCATTCCTAATGGTCAAGACATCATTTATATATTATGTCTTTCAACCAATGATGAGATCTACTGTGTCACACAAGACACCTCATCATCTACTTACATAATACAAATGGACATATATGCACAACAAGATATAACCAAAACATAAATTGATATATTTATGGGAAAAAGTACAATACAAGCATAGCCTATGTATTCAACTCTAACAGTGCACTGTTCTAAAGGTTTGAAATTTATATTTTGTTCTTTGCAGATTTTGAAGCACGAATCAGTGGCTAAGCTTCATTCCTGATCTAGTGGCTGCTGCTCAAGACAGAACCTTGAGAATTTTTTTTTTTAAATGATGTATCCTCTTTGACAAATGCACAGTCTAGCTTTGAGGATCATCAGTGACTGAGTAAAGATGAGTTGTATTATCCTTGATATAGGCTTTTAGTTTTGACTATATAAAGTTTGTATATAGGCTTTTGGTTTTGCTCGATTCTTGTATGGATATTGGATTGTTATCCTGCCAATTGAAATGGATTTATTTTCAATTATTCTCCTTGTTAATTTACTTTTTTGATTAATTGACTTAAAAATTAATATGTAAAAAAATATAAAAACATATATAGCTTTTCAAAAAAAAAAAAAATAGTAGCAAGTGTCATTAAAGATTTGTTGTTAAGGCATTTTAAATGTATTAAAATTTATTTTTTACTACACTTTATCTATAGTGACTCTGGTTTGCAAGACATTTATTACAAATATCATTAAAATTTTAATGTCATCATATAATACATTTTAAAGTATTTTTAGGTGTCATTAAAAGTAAATTTTGTAGTAGTGGGGGTGGTTGCAGCGGTGGTGGTTGCTAGCCGATGGAGTAAGAAATGAGGGGTTGAAGGGTGGCAGTCGGGAAACAAGGAGCAAACATTAGGGTTTAGAAAGTTTACGGGTTTTTATATTTTTCTATAATTGCAAACTAAGTCCAATGCATTTTACATATTTATAAAATACTCCATGACATGTATTTTTATATTTACATTATTGAAAAATTTACCTTTGACTGAGTTTGACTCTACGAAACCTACACTAGGAGATTTTATATTTTAAATTGACCAAAACAGCTTAAAAATTGAAATGAAATGGGCATTTTTGGAGGAGTCTAAACTGTGGGAGTTGAATACATAAGCTATGCTTGTATTGTACTTTTTCCCAGTAATATATCGATTTATGTTTTGGTTATATCTTGTTGTGCATTAATTGTCCATTTATATTATATAGTTCGATGATGAGGTGTCTTGTGTGACACAGTAGATCTCATCATTGGTTAAAAGACATAATATATAAATGAGGTTCGTAACCGAGACAGCTTTGGACAAACTGTCGGTTTAGGTTATTATGTGATTCGGATAATTGGTTTGTCTAAACTAATTGAATCATATAGATATGCCCGGGGCTTATTGAACTACACCATTAAGAATGATTTGCCTTGTACTGATGTAATAGACAAATCGTTCTTGGTATTCTATCTCTTAATCCCTATATTTGAGCGAGCATGAGGATTAGACATAGTGTACTTTGATCTGCCAAAGGGTGACCAATAGTCTCGGTAGGTTGGGTTCGCGTGTTTAGTTACTTGGTGTGCTGCTGGTTTTCGAAAGGAAACCATGTATCGGTGCGTTCGGGGTGATGGTACTCCTGAGATGAGCTCGTAAAGTTTATTATACTAAACCTGTTGGAGTTGAATACATAAGTTATGCTTGTGTTGTACTTTTTCCCTGTAATATATCGATTTATGTTTTGGTTATATCTTGTTGTGCATTAATTGTCCATTTGTATTATATAAGTAGATGATGAGGTGTCTTGTGTGACACAGTAGATCTCATTATTGGTTGAAAGACATAATATATAAATGAGGTTCGTAACTGAGACAATTTTGGACAAACTGTCAGATTAGGTTATTATGTGATTCAGATAATTGGTTTGTCTAAACTAATTGAATCATATAGATATGCCAGGGGCATATTGAACTTGACCTTTAGGAATTATTTGTCTTGTACTGATTTAATAGACAAATCGATCCTTGTATTCTATCTCTTAATCCCTAGACTCGAGCGGGCATGAGGATTTGATATAGTGTTAGGATCTAGGCATGCATAATTTCCAAAATATGCTACGGAATAGCCTAAATTCATGTGAAACCGGGTCTTACCCTTGAAGCGTAATCGGATGCGCTCGTCGCCTGGCTCCCTTGAGAAGATTGCATTCACCAACAATTCACTCGAATTGTCTCTACGATCTTGCATTGGAGCCTATCAAAATTGGTGCTAGCCAAAAATCTTGCCTGCAAAAGAGAAAAACGATTTTTCTCTGGAATAATGTTTTTGGAAGAGAGAGAGACAGAGAGTTGTCTCAAAACTTTTTCCAGTGTTTCAAAACAGAATCAGTAAAAGAATCCCCCTTCCACAGATACGTCTCTACTCTTTTATAAAATAGTTTTAACTTATCTGTTAATAATAAATAAATTAATAATAATTAATTATTTACTGAGTTGGGTTTAACCAATACCATGGATCAACCCATTGACCCATGGATCAGGCTGATGGGTCAAGAACCTCAATTCACAATTAGGTCCCTTGATTTGTCAGCCCAATTCAATTCTTCCTAGGTAATTAATTAACTATTAATTAATACCATAATACTCTTCAATAATATTTAATTAAAATATTTAATTAAATATTATCAATTTAAGTATAACTCTTATACTTAATACAGGCAATTTAATCAATTATGAATCATCGAACTCATTTTTTTGCGATCCTGTAGGCCCATTCCAAATTGACAATGAATAAATTAATCTTATTAATTAATCCATAAATCATTAGTGGTCTCTAGCAAGAGATAATGACTACACAATTCAGAACGGAGGGTCGAATGGTGATTCAACACAACCTTCCGAGTATACTACGTAATGTCCTCTACACTGATATCCAGTTTAGCATAAGGCATGGAACCAATCATCCTTATATAGCTAAACGTTTTACTTGATCTCTTGGTGACACTGAACTTAATCAAGCAAATGATAACCCTTATCATTTCTTGGGCACGGCCATGCACTTCTCAGTTCACTATCAAGTGGCCAAGATATCATCTCTCATTGAAGAGAGACTTGTAGTCCCATCACTTCACCTACATACCTTAGCGTGACTCATAGTGTACCCAATCATACCCGTACTTGGCAACCTGTTACGGTCCCGTTAGGTATGTGTCAAAGCACACTATAATTAACCTAAGACTATGCAGTGATTTCTGGTATAATGATCCTCGTACGAGTACTACTCAAAAGAATCACTCATGATCTAAAAGTCCATAGAGTATTTCTTTTTGGCAGATTGATTTCATGAAATTCAATATGCACAAGAATATAATTTCATGAAATTAACTCATCAGATAAATAATCAATCAAATGACAAATGTCTTATTTACATAAATAACCCTCAAAGTTTATTTACATAAATAGCCCTCAAAAGGGCACATACACCAACATATTGTGTACTTTGATCTGCCAAAGGTGAGGTCAACTGTGGCCAATAGTCTCGGTAGGTTGGGTGCGCGTGTTTAGTTACTTGGTGTGCTGCTGCTTGTCGAAAGGAAACCATGTACCGGTGCATCCGGGATGATGGTGCTGTTGGGTTATGTTCAGGTGTTTAATCTAATTAAACAACGGAATTCCTAAACATTAAGGATCGGGTCTTACCCTTGAAGCGTAATCGGTTGTGCACGTCGCCTGGCTCCTCTGAGAAGATGGCGTTTTGTTGTCTCCAAAATCCTTCCTCAAAGGATTCTCTACTCTCAAGCACGAAAGTCTTCGCAGGTTGGTGCTAGCCGATCTTGCCTACTCAGAGAATTTGGGAAATCTTATGTATTTTGTCTGATCAGAATTTTCTAATTCAAAATCATCATCTTCCTACAATAATATCCCTAGGATATTTACAGAGATTAAATTTCCAAAATCAGTATTGTAATTATCCAATTATAACTTAACTGATTTTAATCATATTCCAAATCAGTATTATTACCAAATATTATTTTACTGATTCCAAATCAGTATTTAAATAATATTTGCTGATTCCAAATCAGCATTAAATAATACCTTAATGATTTGGGTTACACACCAAGCCCTGGATTAACCCATGACCCATGGATCAGGCTGATGGGTCAAGAACTTCAATTGCAATTAAGTGCCTTGATTTATCAGCTCACCCCAATTGTTCCCAGGTAATTAATTAACTATTAATTAATACCCCAGAACATCTCAATAATATTTAATTAAACAATTTAATTAAATCTTCTTTATTTAAGTATAACAATTATACTTATTGTAGGCAAGAATACTTATTCTGCATCATTGAACTTTCTTATGTGCGATCCTGTAGGCCCATTCCAAATTGGCAACAGATAACTCAATCTCATTGATTAATCCACAAGTCATTAGTGGTCTCTAGCAAGACATAATGACTACCCAATTTAGAATGGAGGGTCGAATAGTGATTCAACACAACCTTTCCGAGCAAACTGCATACGATCCTCTACATTGATATCCCGTTTAGCATAAGACATGGAACCATCATCCTTATATAGCTAAACGTTTACTTAATCTCTTAGTGACACTGAATTCATCAAGCAAATGATATCCTTATCATTCCTTGGGCATGGCCATACACTTTTCAGTTCACTATCAAGTGGCCAAGATATCATCTCTCACTTAAGAGAGATTTGTAGTCCCTTCACTTCACCTACATACCTTAGCGTGTCTCATAGTGTACCCAATCATACCCGTACTTGGCAACTTGTTACGGCCCTGTTAGGCATATGTCAAAGCACACTACAATTCACCTAAAACCATGTAGTGATTTCTGGTCTAAGGATCCTCGTACCAGTACTACTCAAAAGAATCACTCATGATCTAATTAGTCCATGGAGTGTTTCTTTTGGCGGATTGATTTCATGAATTTAAATATGCACAAGAATATTACTATCACGAAATTAACTCATTTGATAAACAATCTATCCAGCGACAAATGTCTTATTTATATAAATACCCTCAAAGTCTATTCACATAAATAGCCCTCATTAGGGCACATTCACCAACAGGTGCTCCATAGATGAGCTCGAAATGATTATTATACTAAACCCAGCCGGTGGACTTATGTCCGGTATAGTAAAAAGGTCGAGTAGTACTAGTCTCGGAATTAAAGAAGTTAATTAATTAATTTATCAGTAAATTAATTTAACGAGCACTATATCTTTGATGTGGGGAGATTAATGAATATAATTTAATTAAGTTGTTCCAGAAGCAATTCTGGTGTAGGATGGTAGTGCCAAAATTAATCCGTTAGTGGTACGATTAATTTTGTAATGGGTAAATTGAATAGGTAGATTTAATTAATTAATTGGTTAATTATTCCTAAGGGTTAATTCAATAATTAACAAAGTGAAATTATTTAATTAATTCCTAAGGGTTAATTAAGTAATTAACAAAGTGGAATTATTTAATTAATTAATTAAGTCTTAAGTTTCAATTGGAATTAGGAAATCCTAGAGATTAGGAATCTAGTAGGATTTTGTTTATCCTATCAGATTGGTTACCTAATTAGATTTGGAAACTAATTCATTACCTAAACCCAGGAAGACCAATCCTAAACCAACTTGGGGTCTCTCTTGTAACTCTATAAATAGACAAGGGATTAGCTATTCAAGAAACACAATTCATTCACAAGTTTTTTAGAGAGATAAAATTCTAGAGAGAGAAATTTATTTATCTCTCATAGTCGAATTTTAAGGGACTTGTGTGGCTGGTTTTTGGTAAGTGTTGGCCGAAATTTTGGTCCTCTTTTACCAACTGTGTGTATAGTTTTCTCACCCTCCGGGCAGTGCGTTTTCAGTACGTGCTAGGTGCGGAGGTGCTGGATTTTTCTGGCAAGTGGAGTTGTGGTGATAGCTGATCAATTGGCTTCTGGATTGTAGCCCACACAACAAGAAGTCATAGTCTTGAGGCATATAAGAGAATCACCCAAGTCACGCTTCAAAGGTATTTTTCTAAGGTTCCGCTTTAATTAGAAATTTTTGTTGCGTGGTAAATAGAGCAAGTGCAAACCCAGATCCTATGTGGCAATCATTTCAATTGGTATCAGAGCCTGGTGTTGGGTTTTGGTACTTGTTCGATTTATTACATGGTTTTATTTGCAGGTGGATAAGAATCCTGACTATTATGGTTACGTTTGTATGGGTTTTAATTAAACTCCGGGACAAGTCTGGATGTAATTTTATTATGAATGTTTATAATAGTATAACCACGCGCTGGAAGCCATGTAGGATTAGATTAAATCTGTAATAGGATTTTTTCTATGTAATTTCGATAATTTAATTTTCCTAGAAATCCTTGTAGTAGCAAAATTGATTTTTGTAATCGAAGGCCTTATGGTGGGCAACTTCAATTCGTGGGTTTTGGGTTATCGTTAATTCGTGGAACCCAGGAAAACCCAAAATGAATTGCAAGAAGACCAAATAGCATGAGAAAAATAAAGAAGGAGGTGGCGGTAGGAGGCGGCGCCGGCGACGACCGCCGGCAGCATTCACCACCGGCACCGGTGAGGCAGCAAGGGCTGCTGCCATGCAGTGAAGCATCTTACTGCGCTAAGGCATGGCAACAGCAGGCAGCAGCATCTTGCTGCTGGGCCGCACGCGCAGCCCGTGCGGGCTGTGCGCTCGGGCGCTGTTGGGCCGCGCGCAGGCCGCGTGCACGACCCTTGTGGGCTGTTCGGGCTGCATTTTGGCCAGTATTTTAATCTAGTTTTTGTTTTTTGAAGTTCAAGACTCTCTTCATCGAGTAACGTGACGGGACACGAGATCAAGGTAGAAGATGGTAGCAATTAAAACCATAATAGTCGGGAAATTTATTTTTCATATTTATTTCCTGTATTTATCATTTTAATTTTTATGTTTTATTTTTATGCAGTATTTTAGATGCATGATTTTAAAACATGACTGGTTTTATGGTTGTACATAACTTAGGTTAGTTAATTGCATGTTAAACTAGAAAAACCCTCAATTTGGAAATCTAAGTGGGAGCGGGTTGGTTAATATTCCCATAGCCACCATTACGGGTTCATATACTATGTGGGTGGACTTGCGCGTTAGCATTAGGGCCTTCCTCTATTCGGATGAGTCCAGCCCCGAGATCGATAGACTATGAACTTTTGAGTAAGATGACTATAGAGAGTTTAACTAGGAGAAATGCGACACCCTCTCCATCTGAGGCGTACTATCCTGAGGTAACAAACTCAGAAGTCACGTAATGGCACACACTTAGTGTACGATCTGCAGTATTCCTCCCGCGAGGTTACGCTGCTTATTTGTACGGCTGAAAGCACCAACTATTAGCTACATTGATCAAAACATCGTTGGTCAGATAGCGTAGTTAATGAACTTGGTTCTTCTCAAACGAATGTGGGTTAGCGTAAACGTCCACACTGCGTGGCTTGCGAGAATCCCGGTGGATGAGATGTTGGTGGATTAATATTATTGTTTTGAGGGAAGTCAATAATTAAATAGAATTTCATGTTTTCAAAATTCTAAGCATATATAACTGAAACATTGTTTGTTTGTTTTCCATTTTAATCGATATGGCATTCAACCCCTTAGCTGCTATTTTAAAAAACAATAAATTAACTGGACCAAATTATGTCGATTGGAGTCATAACTTGGACATTGTCCTTATGGCTGAGAGTACTCCTATGAGAGATCATGTCATAGATGTGATTAGTAACTTCAACAAGGTTGAGGTAGTGGGAGGTGAAATCGTTGGTGAAACCAAAGTCGATATTGTCCTCCGGAGCTTGCCTCGAAGCTATGAGCAGATTCGGTTGAACTACAACATCAGTAAGATGTTGAGTACTTCATCCGAGCTCTTGGCAAAGTTGGTGGTGGCTAAAAGTCTTCTTCAAGAGAAGGAGCGAGCTTTAGTCATAGTCGAAGCTTTAGAATCTTCTTCTGAGCCTGAGGCTGGAAAGAAGAAGAGAAAGCTCGTGGGAGTAGCTAAAAAGACACATATTGCGCCTAAGCCAGATATTGCAAAGAAGAAGTCGAAAGACAAGTGCTTCAAGTGCAATAAGACGGGACATTGGAAATCAGATTGTCCAAAGCTTAAACGTACGATAGTGTCTGCTCTAATTACTAAGACATGTTTAGCGGCGATTCCCACAGATACTCGGTGTGTGGATTCAGGTGCCACTGACCATGTTTGTAATTCTTTGCAAGGGTTCCAAGTAACCCGGAAGCTTAGAGATGGCGAATTGGATATCTACTTGGGCGACACTACAAGAGTGTCAGTAGAAGCAGTGGAAGTAGTTACTTTGAATTTCGAGAATTCTAGTTTGGAGTAAGTTAATTGTCTTTATGTACCGAGTTTTAGAAAGAACCTTATTTTGGTTTCTAAACTCTTAAAGAATGGTTATAAGTTTGTTTTTTCTGGTGAGTCTGTACTTATTAGAAGAAATGGGAAACTTATTAGTTCTGGTTCATTGGTCGACAATTTATTTGTGGTTAATTCTAACTCCCCTGTTGCGCAAAACATAAAAATAGATAGCTCAGTATCTAACATTAATAAGAGGAAGAAACCTTCTGAAATGAATCAAACTTATCTTTGGCATCTCAGGCTAGGTCATATAAACCTTAGTAGGATTCAGAGGTTGGTCAATGATGGGCCTTTAGGTTCATTAGATATTGATAGTTATGCAACCTGTGAATCTTGCTTGGAAGGTAAGATGACCAAGAGACCTTTTAAGGCAAAAGGTTATAGAGCTAAAGAAGTATTAGAGTTGATTCATTCTGACTTGTGTGGACCTATGACGGTCCAGGCACAAGGGGGATTTGAGTATTTCGTGACGTTCACGGGTGACTACTCTAGGTACGGGTACATTTACCTAATGTGCCACAAGTCCGAATGTTTTGGCAAGTTCAAAGAGTTTCGGGCAGATGTGAAAAAGTATCATGGTAAGAGTATCAAGACACTGCGTTCAGATTGTGGTGGGGAGTACCTGTCCCATGCATTTCAAGATTACCTCAGTGAGGTAGGAATTCAGTCTCAGTTGTCTGCACCTGGCATGCCACAGCAGAATGGTGTAGCAGAAAGGAGGAATCGAACTCTTATGGAAATGGTTAGGCCCATGATGAGCTATAGTGATTTGCCAAGTTCGTTATGGGGATATGCCTTAGAAACGGCAATGTATATTGTTAGTCTTGTACCATTTAAAACCGTGTTTTCAACCCCAGTAGAGTTGTGAATGGGAGCAAGCCCAGTCTAAGACATCTTAGAATTTGGGGCTGCCCAGCACATGTGCTTAAGGCAGATACGGCTAAGTTAGATGCAATGACAGAATTAATGCTATTTGTAGGATATCTTAAGGGAACGAAAGTTTGTCTATTCTATAGTCATAAAGATCAGAAGGTGGTAGTAAGTACCAACGCTAGATTTTTAGAAGAGAACTATGTCTTAGACCACAAGCCCAAGAGTACGATAGGACTAGAAGAGCTTAGATGACAAACTACTAATCCTGATGCACCGACACAAGTAGATACACCACACACTGCACATGAGATCACAGATGATGCGCCTACACAGGTGGTGCCTCGTCGTAGTGGGAGGGTTGTAAGACAGCCTGATAGGTTCATTGGCATGGGAGAGGCTTCAGACCTAGTCCCAGGTGCGCTTGAACCTGACCCAGTTAACTACAATGAGGCTCTCTGATATTAAGATGCAGAATCTTGGCATAAAGCAATGATATCCGAGATGGGGTCAATGGACCACAATCAAGTCTGGGAGCTTGTGGACCTGCCTGATGGGTTTAAGCCCATTGGATGCAAGTGGGTCTATAAACGTAAGAGAGGACCTGGCGGAAAGGTGGAAACCTTTAAAGCTAGGCTGGTGGCGAAGGGGTATACTCAGAAAGAGGGAATCAATTATGAGGAAACCTTCTCCCCGGTAGCCATGCTGAAGTCGATATGGATTCTCTTGGCCATAGCTGCTCATTTGGATTATGAGATTTGACAGATGGATGTCAATACAGCTTTCCTAAATGAAAGTCTTGAGGAAACTATCTTTATGCAGCAACTAGATGGATTCATTGAGAAAGGCCAAGAGCATAAGGTTTGCAGGCTTAAGAGGTCTATTTACGGACTTAAGCAGGTATCCATATCTTGGAACATCCGGTTTGATGAGGTAATCCAGTCTTTTGGATTTACTCAGTGTCCGGATGAGCAATGTGTGTATCGAAGACGTGATGGAAACTCAGTGGTGTTTCTTGTGCTTTACGTAGATGACATTCTATTTATTGGCAACAATAAGAAAGTGTTATCAAACATAAAGGCATGCCTGTCCAAGCAGTTTGATATGAAGGACTTAGGGGAAGCGGGACATATCTTTGGGATCAAGATAATTTGAGATCGTAGGAAACGTTCGTTAACGCTCTCCCAAGCTTCATACATAGACACGATTCTGGCCCGTTTTAACATGTAGAACTCCAAGAAAGGTTTTCTACCTTTCAGGCACGGAGTGCATCTATCTAAGGAACAGTCCCCTAAGACTGTTGAAGAGATAGAAGCCATAAAGATAGTTCCTTATGCTTTGGCAGTAGGAAGTCTCATGTATGCCATGTTGTGTACGAGGCCTGATATCTGTTATGCCGTTGGCATAGTAAGCAGATATCGGGAAAGCTCATTGGGAGGTAGTAAAATGCATTCTCAAGTATTTGCGTAGAACGAGGGACCAAGTTTTAGTCTATCAGGCGCCTGAGCTGGTACCCCGAGGTTACACAGATTCAGATTTCCAAGTGTTTACTATAGGAGGTGGAGCCATAGTTTGGCGGAGTGTCAAGCAGAAATGCGTGGCGGACTCTACCGTGGAGGCTGAGTACGTTGCCGCATCAGAGGCAGCGAAAGAAGCAGTATGGCTCAAGAACTTCCTAGTGGATTTAGATGTGATTCCTGGTTTGCAGAAGTCTATCACGGTTTATTGTGATAACAACGGTGCAGTAGAAAACTCGAAGAAGCCACGAGCCCACAAGGCGAGTAAACATATACAGCGCAAGTACCACCTGATACGAGACATCGTAAAGAGGGAAGACGTGGTCGTGGCTAAGATAGCATCAGAGGATAACCTTGCAGATCCATTCACGAAGACATTGACTTAGAAAGTCTTTGAGGCTCACGTGGAGGGCATGTGAATCAGATACTTAGGAGAGCCATGACAGTTTTTCTAGATAGATAGCAGCAGTATGTATAGGAGTTGTATGTAGATGTATACTTAAAGCACAACTTAAGTATTAGTGGGAGATTGTTGGAGTTGAATACATAAGAGATGCTTGTGTTGTACTTTTTCCCAGTAATATTTCGATTTATGTTTTGGTTATATCTTGTTGTGCATTAATTGTCCATTTGTACTATATAAGTAAATGATGAGGTGTCTTGTGTGACACAGTAGATCTTATCATTGGTTGAAAGACATAATATATAAATGAGGTTCGTAACCGAGACAGTTTTGGACAAACTGTCAGTTTAGGTTATTATGTGATTTAGATAATTGGTTTGTCTAAACTAATTGAATCATATAGATATGCCCGTGGCATATTAAACTTGACCTTTAGGAATTATTTGTCTTGTACTGATTTAATAGACAAATCGATCCTTGTATTCTATCTCTTAATCCCTAGACTCGAGCGGGCATGAGGATTAGACATAGTATACTTTGATCTGCCAAAGGGTGAGGTCAATTATGGCCAATAGTCTCGGTAGGTTGGGTGCGCGTGTTTAGTTACTTGGTGTGCTGCTGCTTGTCGAAAGGAAACCATGTACCTGGGCGTCCGGGGTGATGGTGCTACCGAGATGAGCTCGAAATATTTATTATACTAAACCCGGCCGGTGGACTTACGTCTGGTATAGTAAAAAGATCGAGTGGTACTAGTCTCGGAATTAAAAAGGTTAATTAATTAATTTATCAATAAATTAATATATTAACGAGCACTATATCTTTGATGTGGGGAAATTATGAATATAATTTTATTAAGTTGTTCTGGAAGCAATTCTGGTGTAGGATGGTAGTGCCATAATTAATCCGTTAGTGGTACAATTAATTATGTATTGGGTTGTTGACAAAGGTAGATTTAATTAATTAAGTAATTCGTTAATCTTTGTGGCAGTTCGTTGTGAATCATACCAGGAACTGGTTTGGGATAAGTGAATCCCTATATCAGTTGGTTGTGAATCATACCAGGAATTGGTTTGGGATAAGTGGATCCCTGTATTAGTTGGATGTGTATCAGTCCAGGAACAGGATTGAAGGAAACAGAAACCCAGTAGGAAGGCCAATCCTAAACCAACTTGGGGTCTCTCTTGTAACTCTATATATAGACAAGGGATTAGCTATTCAAAACAGACAATTCAATAGATTCATAATTCAAGAATCTAGAGAGAGAAAATTCTAGAGAGAGAAAATTCTCTCTCTCAAAGTCAGATTTTTGGGCAGAATCTAAAACTGGTTTTTTCTCTTCTTGGCCGAAGTTTTGGCCTGTCAAGCCAGCTGCGTGTGTAGCTTTCTCTTTCTCCGGGCGGTGCGTTTACAGTACGTGTCAGGTGCAGCGGTGCTGGAATTTTTCTGGCAGGTGGATTGTGGTGATTAGCTGATCAATTGGTTTCTAGATCATTGCCCACACAACATGAAAGCAAAGTCTTGAGGCATGCAAGAGAATCACCTGAGTTCACGCTTCAAAGGTATTTTTCTAATATCCACTTTTAATTAGAAATTTTTGTTGCATGATAAATCGAATGAGTGCGAACCCAGATCCTGTGCAATGTTATTTTAAAAGGGTTGGAATAGCATTGTGCTTGCTTCTAGGCCTGGCCAGAGATTCTGATTTGGGAATGCATAGCACGAAAGTGAGTTTCTGGCTAGGCCCGGGCATATAATCTTTCATAAACATGTTAGACCAAAAGAGTACAATAACCAAACATGTTGGACCAAAATTACATTTTTTTCCTTCAATCAATTAACAAGAAGTATAATTATTTAAGAGTTTGTAAAACACACAAAACTATGAAGAGTGGATGAATTCTAAGAAAAGTTTCAAAATATTTTAACTTTAATATGGAAAATTACTTAGGGCATAATGCTCAATTAGTATATAGTAGTCCATGGACTACATAGTAACATAGACCATGCTGTGAAAATAATAAAAAAATTAATTCAGTAAATTTGTAATTAGGGGCGCGTGAAACTACTCCTTGAAACCTAAATAGTCAGTAATGATATCACTCGAAATTTACGGCCTAAAAACCAGCACTGCCCCTTATCTTCCACATCCCATCCTAAAAACATTATTACTCTTTCAAAAAATAAAAAAATTTCTCTCCAACGATTCTAAAAAAAACTGAATCGTGGAGTGACCGATCTCGTACTTATGATGTTTTTGGCGTCGCGGCATTAAGAGAGAGTTCTGACGGGCTTTCGTTTCGAATCTCCAGCAACGCGAGTGATGCCGGTAAATAATGGTGGGGGACCATGGGAGGTGGAATTATGGTGTATTTGGAAGGTCGTATTGGGATGAATTTTTTCGAATAATAGGATAGTTCGTATCATGATCCGGTGTTAGATTTCATTTATTATCGTGGATTGTTTTGTCAAATTGTTTGCATTTTGCGTTTAACAATGTTGTGAGAATGGTTGTTGATGGGTTTAGTGATCTGCGAGGGACAATTTTTTCAAACGTGATTTGTCCACCAAAACTTTGAATCTCTGTTGTGTGGAAAATGAATCAATCTTATGTATGAATCATGTATATGTACATCAAATCGGTTTCCCTGGTGGTATTTTTGCTTCGTTGAAGGACCTCTGTCGGCCTCTATCTATCAGATAGATTTGTCACCATGCATTTCATTGCTTTGATTTGTAGGCCTCATGTCATAGCCTTGTTGGATTAATGATCTTTGTTCATTACATCAGAAATGGACCAAGAAAAACCGCATCAATGAAACCATGAATCTTGGATTCTTCCTTCTTCTTTGAGCTCGATTTCATCATCCTTCCTATGGGTGGGATTTTATTTATTTGAAAATATTTCTAATCGGTCTAAGTATTAGTGGTGGATTTATTCATTGAGAAAAGTGAGATTCTATTTTTTTAAAAATATTTTTTTATTTGTTTAAATACTACGATTGGTAGTGGGATTCTATTCATTTTTTAAAAATATTTCTTATTTGTTTGGTGGATTGGGAAGAGTGGGATTTATTTTTTAAAATATTTTTCTTATTTGTTTGGTGGATTGGGAAGAGTGGGATTTATTTTTTAAAATATTTCTGATTTGTTTGGTGGATTTATTGAGTGGAAAGAATGAGATTCTATTTTTGTTTTTTAAATATTTCTTATTTGTTTGGTGAATTTATTTAGTGGGAAGAGTGAGATTTTATTTTTAACAAAAATATTTCTTATTTGTTTGGTAGATTTATTCAATGGGAAGAGTGGGATTTTATTTTTTTTTTAAATATTTCTTATTTATTTGGTGGATTTATTCAGTGGGAACAGTGTGAATCTATTTTTTAAAAAATATTTCTTATTTGTTTGGTGGATTTATTCAACGGGGAGGGTTGGATTCTATTTTTTTTAAAAAATATTTCTTAATTGTTTGGTGAATTTATTCAGTGGGAAGAATGTGGGACTCGTCTACCGTAGGCCTATAGGCCTACGATGAATATTACTCCTACTCTATCCCGCGCGCAACCCTAGTCGCACTAACACGCGTGTAAACACACGACTTAATTAAATCCGAACACTTTCCTTTTTCTTGCTTTGAAACTGAAAACCTAAAACCCTTCATTCGCGCTCTGAAAATGATTTCATCCCCACGATCTTCAACTTTCCATTAACATAATCAGATCACCACAATCTAAATTTCTAACCTCAGTACGTTTAGAAACCACTGCTTTTCGAATTTCAGCTGTTTTTCCGGTTCAGAAAACACCATAAACATCATCTGCGCGAAGAAAAACTTGCTGTTTAACTCAAACGCTACAAAAAATCTCCAAATCAGAAGAAAAACTTGTTGTTTTTCTCAAACCAACATTTTTCCGGCTTCGACATTTATCTACAGGTACGAAAACAATAATCTTACAACCTTTATACATACGTATCATAGGATTTCAATTGATCTGATATCTGTATTATTACAATCTGATATATATTTTCAATTGATCTGATATCTTATATACGCTGTTAATTTTGTTTTTGTTCTTCGAATTGAATTTCTATCAAAATTAATGAGCTGATGTCAATATTACGGTGATCTGATGTATGTTATATGTTGATCTGATCTCTGTATTATCGTGATCTGATATTTGTTTTAGTTCATTAAAAAATGTCTAGCACCACGTCCAGAAACGTCTACATCCATGCATGTGAATTTAAGCTATTTTTTCGCCAAAGACAATCCACCACGTCTCAGAAAAACTAGCACCACGTCAAAAACAACTAGCACCATGTCCAAAAACGTTTACATCCATGCGTGTGAATTTAAACTGATTTTTTTCACAAAGACAACCCACAACGTCTCAGAACAACTAAAACCACGTCCAAAAACAACTAGCACCACGTCCAGAAACATCTATATATATGCATGTGAATTTAAACTGATTTTTTTCACAAAGACAGTCCACCATGTCTTAGAACAACTAGCACCACGTCAAAAACAACTAGCACCACGTCCAGATACGTCTACATCCATGCATGTGATTTAAGCTATTTTTTTCACAAAGACAACCCACCACATCTAAGAACAACTAGCACCAAGTCAAAAATAGCAAGCACCACGTCCAGAAACATCTACATCCATGCGTGTAAATTTAAACTGTTTTTTTTTGGAAAGACAGTCCACCACGTCTCAGAACAACTAGCACCACGTCAAAAAACAACAAGCATCACGTCTAGAAATGTCTACATCCATGCATGTGAATTTAAGCTATTTTTCTTCACAAAGACAACCCACCACGTCTCAGAACAACAAGCACCACGTCAAAAACAACTAGCACCCCGTCCAAAACCGTCTACATCCATGCGTGTGAATTTAAACAGGTTTTTTTTACAAAGACAGCCAACCACGTCTCAGAACGAGTAGCACCACGTCCAAAAACAACTAGCATCACTTCCAGAAACATCTGCATCCATGCATGTGATCTAAGCTATTTTTTTCACAAAGACAACCCACCACATCTAAGAATAACTAGCACCACGTCCAAAAACGTCTACATCCATGCGTGTGAATTTAAACTGATTTTTTCACAAAGACAGTCCACCACGTCTCAGAACAACTTGTACCCGCCTACAGCAGTCACCGTCGATGACCGCCAGCAGCAGCGCCGCTGCCGCATGACGCAGCAGGAGGCTGCGCCAGCCTCGGCAGCAGAGCGCCCGTGACGCGCCTTTGGTCGTGCTGCACGCGTACGGCCCATTCGGGTTGTATTTTTGGCCCGTTTTTCCTCAAGTTTTCATTTTTTGAAGTTTAAGACTCTCTCCATCGAGTGACGTGATGGGACACGAGATCAAGGCAAAAGATGGAAGCAACTAAAACCATAATAGTCGGGAAATTTATTTTTCGTATTTATTTCCAGTATTTATTGTTTTAATTTTTATGCTTTATTTTTATGTTGTATTTTAGATGCATGATTTTAAAGCATGTTGGTTTTATGGTTGCATATAACTTAGGGGTAGTTAATTGCATGTTTAAACTGGAAAAACTCTCAATTTGGAAATCTAAGTGGGAGCGGGTTGGTTTAATATTCCCATGGCCACCATTACGAGTTCATATGCGATGTGGGTGGGCTTGCGCGTTGGCATTAGGGCCTTTCTCCATTCGGATGAGTCCAGCCCCGAGATCGCTAGATTATAAATTTCTTAGTAAGATGACTAGAGTAAGTTTAACTAGGAGAAATGCGACACCCTCTCCATCTGAGGTGCACTATCCTGAGGTGACAAACTCAGAAGTCATGTAATGGCATACGCTTAGTGTACGGTCTGCAGTATTCCACCCAAGAGGTTGAAAGATTATCTACCCGAGCCTAGCCAAAAAATCACTTTCTTGCTACGCATTCCAGAATCGGAATCTATGGCCAGGCCTAGACGCTAGCACAATGCTATTCCAACCCATTTGAAATAACATTGCATAGGATCTGGGTTCGCACTTATTAAATTTGCCACGCAACAATGATAGTGGAGAGCTAAGGGTGAATCGGCAAGCAAAGGTAAAATTTTCAATTGGGAAATATGAGGATGAAGTTTTGTGTGATGTAGTACCAATGCAAGCTGGCCATATTCTTCTTGGCCGACCATGGGAGTTTGATCATGATGCTAATCATGAGGGAAAATCTAACAAGTATCATATTGTTCATAATCGTAAAGCTTTTACTCTTGTTCCACTTTCTCCTCAACAGGTGCACAAAGAACAAATGAGAATGAGAGAGAAAAGGCTAAAAGAGGAGAGTGAGTTGAAAAACCCAAAAGAGTGTGAAAAAGCAAGAGATGTGAGTGCTAAAAGCAAAGTGAGTGTAGAAAAAGCAAGAGATGGAAAGGCAACAAGCAAAGTGAGTGAGAGGAAAAAACCAAAGGCAAGTGAGACAAAAGGTGCCTTCTTTGCGAGCATGAGAGATGTAGATAGAGCCCTCAATTCTCACCAACCAATTGTTATGCTCTTGTTCCATGAAGAATGTCTTGTTCTTGATGAGCTTCCTAACAATTTGCCTTTAGAAATTGTGGCTGTTTTGAATGAATTTGCAGATGTGCTACCCGAGAAAGTGCCTAAGGGGTTACCTCCAATTCGAGGAATTGAGCATCAAATCGACTTTCTACCCGGAGCTTCCATTCCAAATAGGTCAGCCTATCGTGCAAATCCAGAAGAAACAAAAGAACTTCAAAGGCAAGTTGAAGAATTGCTAAGCATGGGATATATTCGTGAGTCTCTTAGCCCTTGTGCTATTCCTGTCATTTTAGTTCCAAAGAAAGATGGTACATGGCGTATGTGCATTGATTGTAGGGCTGTGAACAAAATCACCATTAAGTATCGTCACCCCATTCCAAGATTAGACGATATGCTCGATGAATTATTTGGTGCAAAATTTTTCACAAAAATTGATTTGAAATCTGGTTATCATCAAATAATAATCAAAGAGGGTGATGAATGAAAAACGGCTTTCAAGACAAAATTTGGTCTTTATGAGTGGCTTGTTATGCCTTTTGGTTTAACTAATGCCCCTAGTACATTTATGAGGCTAATGAATCATGTTTTGAGACGTTTCATTGGAAAGTTTGTAGTTGTCTATTTTGATGATATCTTGATCTATAGTAAGAACATAGGAGAACATGTTGAACATCTTAAACTTGTTCTTACTACTTTGCGTAAAGAAAAATTGTTTGCAAATTTGAAAAAATGTACTTTTTGTGTTGAAGAAGTTGTTTTTCTTGGCTATGTTGTGAGTTCTAATGGTTTGAGAGTTGATGAAGCAAAGGTGGCAGCAATTCTTGATTGGCCAATTCCCACAAATGTAACTGAAGTGAGATCCTTCCATGGACTTGCAAGTTTTTATAGGAGATTTGTCAAAGATTTCTCAACAAAAGCAGCTCCACTAAATGAGTTGGTAAAGAAAAATGTTAAGTTTGAGTGGGGAGATTCTCAACAAAAGGCATTTGATCAATTGAAGCATGATTTGACTAATGCTCCTATTTTAGCTTTGCCTAATTTTTCTAACACTTTTGAAGTTGAATGTGATGCTTCAGGAATTGGAATAGGTGCTGTGTTGCTTCAAGGAGGCCGCCCCATTGCCTACTTTAGTGAGAAGTTGAATGGAGCAACATTGAACTACCCAACATATGACAAAGAGCTCTATGCAGTAGTGAGAGCATTGGAAACTTGGCAGCACTACCTTATGCCGAGAGAGTTTGTGATTCACACCGATCATGAATCCATCAAGTATCTCAAAGGACAAAAGAATTTGCACAAGAGGCATGCAAAATGGATCTCATTCATTGAAACTTTCCCATATGTGGTAAAGTACAAAAAAGGTAAAGAGAACATTGTGGCTGATGCACTCTCTCGAAGGTATGCCTTGATTTCTACTGTTAATGCTACAATCATGGGATTTGAGTATATTAAGGAGTTGTATGCTAAGGATCATGATTTTTCTGACATATTTAATGCATGTGAAAAGGGTGCTTTCAATAAGTTTTATCAATGTGAATGGTTTTTGTTCAAAGAAAACAAATTATGTATTCCTTCTTGTTCACTTAGAGAGCTTTTGGTTCGTGAATCTCATTGTGGAGGTTTAATGGGACATTTTGGTGTTCTAAAAACTTTAGATATTTTGAATGAACACTTTTATTGGCCAAACATGAAAAAGGATGTTGAGAAAATTTGTGCTACATGTCTTGACTGCAAGAAAGCTAAATCTAAGTCTCTTCCCCATGGATTGTATACTCCACTCCCTGTCCCTAAATCTCCTTGGACTGACATTTCTATGGACTTTGTTCTTGGTTTGCCTAGATCTCAAAGAGGCATGGACTCTATTTTTGTTGTTGTTGACAGATTCTCCAAAATGGCTCACTTTATTGCTTGTAGGAAAGCCGACAATGCAAAACACGTGGCTGATCTCTTCTTCAAAGAAATTGTTCGTCTACATGGTGTTCCTAGGACTATTGTGTCCGATAGGGATGTAAAGTTTTTGAGTTATTTCTGGAAAACTCTTTGGGGAAAATTGGGAACAAAACTTTTGTTTTCAACCACAAGTCACCCACAAACAGATGGCCAAACGGAAGTAACAAATAGAACTTTGGGTGTTTTGTTAAGGGCCATAATTAAAAAGAATTTGAAAAGTTGGGAGGAGTGTTTGCCAATTGCTGAATTTGCATACAATCGCACACTACACACTTCTACTAATTTTTCTCCTTTTGAGTTGGTTTATGGCTTCAATCCTCTAACTCCTCTAGACTTATCTACTTTACCTTTACAGGATCAAGTGAGTTTGGATGGCAAGAAGAAAGCTAAAACCGTGAAGAAATTGCATGAGCAAGCTCGTGCAAACATTGAGAAGAAAAATGAGCAATATGCAAAGAATGCAAATAAAGGCCGTAAGAAAATTGTGTTTGAATCCGGTGATTGGGTTTGGGTACACATAAGGAAAGAGAGGTTTCCAGCCTCAAGGAGAACTAAGTTACACCCCCGTGGTGATGGACCATTTCAAGTTTTGGCACGAGTCAATGATAATGCTTACAAGCTTGATCTTCCCGGAGACTATGGTGTAAGTGCTACTTTTAATATTTCTGACTTATCTTCTTTTGATTTTGATATAGATCCAATGGATTCGAGGAAGAATCCTTTTCAAGGGAGAGGGGATGATGAGTTCCAAGGAAGTAATGCTAAAGATGTCAAAGATGATGATGGCGAAGGCATGACCGAACCACCATCAACTCCAAATAATTCTGCACATATCATTCCACCAAATCCACTTGAAGGGATGACGGGCCCAATGACTCGTTTGAAAAAGAAAAGGATGCAAGAAGCCTTGAGCATTTTGATTCTTGAAGTCTGTTCAAAAGAGGATCCAACGGCTACCTCAATTCATGCTAAATATTACAACATTTTGCAAGTCTTGGATCTTGATCCAAATGGTGTGGGAAGTACTTTTTTATGCAGCTTCCAGAAGTGAACATTTCCTCCGACATGCCCATGTCGCCTGAGAAAGGTTGGGCAGAATAGAACTTTTCTTCTGACATGCCCATGTCGCCTGAGAAAGGTTGGGCAGAACAGAACTTTTCTTCTGACATGCCCATGTCGCCTGAGAAAGGTTGGGCAGAATATAACTTTTCCTCTGACATGCCCATGTCGCCTGAAGAAGGTTGAACGTCGCATTTATAAGCTGAATTTATGGACGAAATTCAACAGCATTTGGGTGATATTTTCAAGTTGTTTTCTGCATTTTTTTTAGTATTTAGAATATTAGAATTAAGTGCAAGAGTCTTCTAGGTCAAAGAGCTTTTCTAGGTCAAAGAGCTTTTCTTGGTCAAAGAGAAGTGTTAATGCTAGTCTTGACTAGAAGATTTAGAATTGCTCATTTAATCCGTTTGTAATTTCCAACCTTGGTCCCTCTTGAATCTCTATAAATAGGGGCCTTGGTTAACTAATAGAATTCAAGATTTTGATGTTATAAACTTTAAGGAATTTTCCTTTCTTTGCTAGTTTCTTAGTGAGCTAGTTTTAGTCTTGCAAGTATGCTTGCAAAACTTATTTGGCTTATCAACTAAAACTCTTCCTTTTAGTTGTGGCGCCTTCTACTCTTCTTTTCTAATTCATTTCATAATCCAAAGGTGTTAGGTTTATCCTAGTGTTGTTGGGTTTGAAAATTAGAGGGGTTGGGAATAGTAATTTCAAAACTATCATTTTATGATTCAAAGGTGATAGGTTTCATCCTATTGTTGTTGGGTCTATTTTGGTTTGGGTTGTTTTTGCTTGGAAGATTTCAAGACATCTTTCAATATAGTGTGATTCAAAGGTGTTGAGTTCATTAATACTCAATATTGTTGAATCCACTTGAGCTAGTTGTTTTGCTCAAAAGATCAATCGAGGACGATTCTATAATTCACGTGAATTCGTCCCTTGGATTCACATCACCTCATCATCTAACTAAATAATATAAATGGACAATTAATGCACAACAAGATATAACCAAAACATAAATCTATATATTACTGGGAAAAAGTGCAATACAAGCATAGCTTATGTATTCAACTCTAACAATCTCCCACTAATACTTAAGCTATGCTTTAAGTATACAACTACATACAACTCCTATACATTCTGCTGCTATATATCTAGAAAAACTGTCATGGCTCTCCTAAGTATCTGATTCCCATGCCCTCCACGTGAGCCTCAAAGACTTTCGAAGTTAATTTTAATGAACGGATCTGCAAGGTTATCCTCTGATGTTTTCTTAGCCACGACCATGTCTTCCCTCTTTACGATGTCTCGTATCAGGTGGTAATTGCGCTGTATATGTTTACTCGCCTTGTGGGCTCGTGGTTCCTTTGAGTTTGCTACTGCACCATTGTTATCACAATAAACCGTGATAGACTTCTGCAACCAGGAATCATATCTAAGTCCACTAGGAAGTTTTTGAGCCATACTGCTTCTTTTGTTGCCTCTGTTGCGACAACGTACTCAGCCTCCATGGTAGAGTCCGCCACGCATTTCTGCTTGACACTCTGCCAAACTATGGCTCCACCTCTCAGAGTGAACACATACCCTGAGGTAGACTTACTCATGTCCCTGTCGCCTTAGAAATCTAAATTTGTGTAACCTCGGGGTACCAGCTCAGGCACCTGATAGACCAGAACTTGGTCCCTCGTTCTGTGCAAATACTTGAGAATGCATTTTAGTGCCTCCCAATGAGCTTTCCCGGGGTTACTCTGATATCTGCTTATCATACCAATGGCATAACAGATATCAGGCCTCGTACACAACATGGCATACATGAGACTTCCTACTGCCGAAGCATAAGGAACTGTCTTCATGGTCTCTATCTCATCAACAGTCTTAGGGGACTGTTCCTTAGAGAGATGCACTGCATGTCTGAAAGGTAGAAAACCTATTTTGGAGTTATGCATGTTAAAACGGGCTATAATCGCATCTATGTACGAAGCTTGGGAGAGCGTTAATGAACGTTTCCTATGATCTCGAATTATCTTAATCCCAGGATATGTCCCACTTTCCCTAAGTCCTTCATATTAAAATGCTTGGATAGTCATGCCTTTACGTCTGTTAACACTTTCTTGTTGTTGCCAATCAATAGAATCTCATCTACGTAAAGCACAAGAAACACCACTGAGTTTTCATCACGTCTGCCGTACACAAATTGCTCATTCGGACACTGAGTAAATCCGAAAGACTGGATTACCTAATCAGACTGGATGTTCCAATATCTGGACGCCTGCTTAAGTCCGTAAATGGACCTCTTAAGCCTGTAAACCTTATGCTCTTGGCCTTTTTTAATGAATCCCTCTGGTTGCTGCATGAAGATGGTTTCCTTAAGACTTCCGTTTAGGAAAGCTGTCTTGACATCCATCTGCCAAATCTCATAATCTAAATGAGCAGCTATGGCCAAGAGAATCCGGATCGACTTAAGCATGGCTACCGGGAAGAAGGTTTCCTCATAATCTATTCCCTCTTTCTGAGTATACCCCTTCTCCACCAGCCTAGCTTTAAAGGTTTTCACCTTCCCATCAGGTCATCTCTTACATTTGTAGACCCACTTGCTGAAAGATTTTGGTAGGATCTGGGTTTGCACTTGCTCGATTTACCACGCAACAAAAATTTCTATTAAAGCGGAATCTTAGAAAAGTTCCTTTGAAGCGTGCACCTGGTGATTCTCTTGTATGCCTCAAAACTATGACTTCACGTTGTGTGGGCAACGAACTAGAAGTCAATTGATCAGCTATCACCACAATCTACCCGCTAGAAAACTCTAGCCCCGCAGCACCTGGCACGTACTATAAACGCACCGCCCGTAGAGAGAAAAAGCTACGCGCAGCTGGTATAGACCAAGGCCAAAATTTCAGCCACTAGAAACCCAAAAACCAGCTGCACACTTTCTTGAAAATTCGACTTGGAGAGAGAAACGTTTTCTCTCTCTAGAATTTTCTCTCTCTAGAAATCCTGTGGATTAATTGTGTTATTGTGTAATCTGAATAACTGATCCCTTGTCTATTTATAGAGTTACAAGAGAGACTCCAAGTTGGTTTAAGATTGGTCTTCCTACTGGGTTTCTGTTTTCCTTCAATCCTGTTTCTGGACTGATACAGATTCTGTTTCCTTCAATCCTGTTCCTGGACTGATACACTCCCAACTGTCACAGGGATTCACTTATCCCAATCCAGTTCCTGGGATGAATCACTCCCAACTGACACAGGGATTCACTTATCCCAATCCAGATCCTGGGATGATTCACAACCAACTGACAGAAGGATTAATTAATTTCTAAATTAATTAAATCTACTTTTGTCAACAACCCAGTACATAATTAATCGTACCACTAACGGATTAATTATGGCACTACCAACCTACACCAGAATTGCTTCCGGAACAACTTAATTAAATGATATTCATAATCTCCTCACATCAAAGATATAGTGCTCGTTAATTTATTAATTTACTGATAAATTAATTCATCAACTTCTTAATATTCTGAGACTAGTACCACTCGACCTTTTTACTATACCGGACATAAGTCCACTGGCCAGGTTTAGTATAATAAACATTTCGAGCTCATCTCGGGAGCACCATCACCCCGGACGCACCGGTACATGGTTTCCTTTCGACCAGCAGTAGCACACCAAGTAACTAAACACGCGCACCCAACCCACCGAGACTATTGGCCACATTTGACCTCACCCATTGGCAGATCAAAGTACACTATGTCTAATCCTCATGCCCACTCGAGTCTATGGATTTAGAGATAGAATACAAGGATCGATTTGTCTATTAAATCAGTACAAGACAAATCATTCGTAAGAGTCAAGTTCAATATGCCCCGGCATATCTATATGATTCAATTAGTTTAGACAAACTAATTATCTGAATCACATAATAACCTAGACCGACAGTTTGTCCAAAGCTGTCTCGGTTACGAACCTCATTTATATATTATGTCTTTCAACCAAGGATGAGATCTACTGTGTCGCACCAGACACCTCATCATCTACTTACATAATATAAATGGACATAAAACTGCACAACAAAATATAATTGAAACACAAATCGATATATTAAACTGGGAAACTGTACAATACAAGCATAGCTTATGTATTCTACTGTAACAATCTCCCACTAATACTTAAGTTGTGCTTTAAGTATACAACTACATACAATCTTATACAATCTGCTGCTATCTATCTAGAAAAACTATCATGGCTCTCCTAGATATCTGATCCTTATGCCCTCCACGTGAGCCTCAAAGACTTTAGAGGTCAATGTTTCGTGAACGGATCTGCAAGGTTATCCTCTGACGCTATCTTAGCCACGACCACGTCTTCCCTCTTCACGATGTCTCGTATCAGGTGGTACTTGCGCTGTATATGTTTACTCGCCTTGTGGGCTCATGGTTCCTTCGAGTTTGCTACTGCACCATTGTTATCACAATAAACCGTGATAGACTTCGGCAAACCAGGAATCACATCTAAGTCCACTAGGAAGTTCTTGAGCCATACTGCTTCTTTCGCTGCCTCTGATGCGGCAACATACTCAGCCTCCATGGTAGAGTCTGCCACGCATTTCTGCTTGACACTCCGCCAAACTATGGCTCCACCTCCTAGAGTAAACACATACCCTGAGTAGACTTGCTCTTGTCCCTGTCGACTTGGAAATCTGAATCTGTGTAACCTTGGGGTACCAGCTCAGACGCCTGATAGACCAGAACTTGGTCCCTCGTTCTGCGCAAATACTTGAGAATGCATTTTACTGCCTCCCAATGAGCTTTCCCAGGGCTACTCTGATATCTGCTCACCATGCCAACGACATAACAGATATCAGGCCTCGTACACAACATGGCATACATGAGACTTCCTACTGCCGAAGCATATGGAACTGTCTTCATGGTCTCTATCTCCTCAACAGTCTTAGGAGACTGTTCCTTAGATAAAAACACTCCATGCCTGAAAGGTAGAAAACCTTTCTTAGAGTTCTGCATGTTAAAACGGGCCAGAATCGTGTCTATGTATGAAGCTTGGGAGAGCGTTAGTGAACGTTTCCTACGATCTCGAATAATCTTGATCCCAAGGATATGTCCCGCTTCCCCTAAGTCCTTCATATCAAATTGCTTGGACAGCCATGCCTTTACGTCTGATAACACTTTTTTGTTGTTGCCAATCAACAGAATGTCATCTACGTAAAGCACAAGAAACACCACTGAGTTTTCATCACGTCTGCGATATACACATTGCTCATCCGGACACTGAGTAAATCCAAAGGACTGGATTACTTCATCAAACCGGATGTTCCAAGATCTGGATGCCTGCTTAAGTCCATAAATAGACCTCTTAAGCCTGCAAACCTTATGCTCTTGGCCTCTGGTTGCTGCATAAAAATGGTTTCTTCAAGACTTCCGTTTAGGAAAACTGTCTTGACATCCATCTGCCAAATCTCATAACCCATATGAGCAGCTATGGCCAAGAGAATCCGGATCGACTTAAGCATGGCTACCGGGGAGAAGGTTTCCTCATAGTCGATTCCCTCTTTCTGAGTATACCCCTTCGCCACCAGCCTAGCTTTAAAGGTTTCCACCTTCCCGTCAGGTCCTCTCTTACGTTTGTAGACCCACTTGCATCCAATGGGCTTAAACCCATCAGGCAGGTCCACAAGCTCCCAGACTTGATTGTAGTCCATTGCCCCATCTCGGATATCATTGCCTTGCGCCAAGATTCTGCATCTTTATCTCGAAGTGCCTCATTATAGTTAACTGGGTCAGGTTCAGGCACACCTGGGACTAGGTCTGAAGCCTCTCCCATGCCAA
The DNA here is from genome assembly GCA_030378225.1 of Knoxia roxburghii. Classification (NCBI taxonomy): domain Eukaryota; kingdom Viridiplantae; phylum Streptophyta; class Magnoliopsida; order Gentianales; family Rubiaceae; genus Knoxia; species Knoxia roxburghii. Next base: position 31,172,151 of record CM059415.1, on the reverse strand, counting down.
TGAACCTGTCTGGCTGTCTCACAACCCTTCCACTACGACGAGGCACCGCCTGTGTAGGCGCATCATCTGTGATCTCATGTGCAGTGTGTGGTGTATCTACTTGCGCTGGTGCATCAGGATTAGTAGTTTGTCATCTAAACTCTTCTAGTACTATCTTACTCTTGGGCTTGTGGTCTAAGACATAGTCATCTTCTAAAAATCTAGCGTTGGTACTTACCACCACTTTCTGATCTTTAGGACTATAGAATAGACCACCTTTCGTCCCTCTGGGGATATGCCTTGAAAACGGCAATGTATATTCTTAATCTTGTACCATCTAAAATCGTGCCTTCAACCCCAGTAGAGTTGTGGAACGGGCGAAAGCCCAGTCTAAGACATCTCAGAGTGTGGGGTGTATCTATTTGTGCTGGTGCATCAGGATTAGTAGTTTGTCGTCTAAGCTCTTCTAGTACTATCTTACTCTTGGGCTTGTGGTCTAATACATAGTCCTCTTCTAAAAAACTAGCGTTGGTACTTACCACCACCTTCTGATCTTTAGGACTATAGAATAGACCACCTTTTGTTCCCCTAGGATATCCTACAAACAACATTAATTCTGTTCTTGCATCTAACTTAGCCGTATCTGCCTTAAGCACATGTGCTGGGCAGCCCCAAATTCTGAGATGTCTTAGACTGGGCTTCCGCCCGTTCCACAACTCTACTGGGGTTGAAGGCACGGTTTTAGATGGTACAAGATTAAGAATATACATTGCCGTTTCCAAGGCATATCCCCAGAACGAACTTGGCAAATCACTATAGCTCATCTTGGACCTAACCATTTCCATAAGAGTCCGATTCCTCCTTTCTGCTACACCATTCTGCTGTAGCGTGCCAGGTGCAGACAACTGAGACTGAATTCCTACCTCAGTGAGGTAATCTCGAAATTCATGGGGCAGGTACTCCCCACCTGAAGGAAAACTGAACAAGCCCGGGCTAAATCAAAAACCTCACTTTCGTGCTATGCATTCCAGAATCGGAAGCTTTCGACCAAGCTCAGGCTCAAATTAGTTTACCCATGAACGGATCTAGGCTTATACTTATTTAATTTATTAATCGGGACACAAAAAATTAAATCTTTAATTAAAGCGGAACTTAAAGATTATACTTTTTGTAGCGAAGTCCCTCTCCTAAAAGAAAACCCAATTCTTTAGCACGAAATCCACAAGAAATCCGAAGAATTCTCCAATACGAGCTCCGAGATAGTGTGGGCTATCGTCTACGGAGCTACCCACGGCAATCCGACTGAAAACCCAAGAAACTTGCTTATCAAGAAACTCAAAATTAAACTGCCCGGAATTTTCTTGTGAAAATTGAGCTGCCCAGAATTTTTTTTAACAAAAATGAAGCTGCCCAGAAATTTTCCTTTCAAATTGAAGCTGCCCGTAGCATGAAACAGTCACCGGATTCCTGCTTATCAAAACCGTCCGCCAGCCGTGTGAACTACTAGAACCTCGACCACGATCTGTACGATGGGACTCGCGGATCACCCAGCAAGCAAGAGATCAACGCGAGTCAACCACCGGATCAGCACCCCGAGGCTGGAGCAGTCGGCTGGCTGAAAATCGAACGCACAGCAGTAGCGCTAAAACCCAGCGCGCAGCAGCGGTGCAAAAAACCAGCAGAATCCAGCGACTGTTTTGCGAAGATGATGACCGATTGTTCAAAAATAATTCATGGGCTAAGTGAAGAATGATCCAGGCTGCTCTATTAATTCATGGGCTGAGTTCCTTGACAAAGAAGAAAGCTTTCTTGATCGACTTCGAGAGAAAACTTGACGATGAAGACACCGTTTTCTCTCTAGACCAAACTTTCTCTTTCTAGCCTAACTTGGCTGCCAAGTTTCTTAGGGTTTTTGCTGCCCAATAAGTTGTATTTATAGGAGCTTCTAAGGAGACCTAATGGGCTCTCGAGTTAGGTCTTAAAATTTGACTTTCGTTGACCGCTAAGTCTTCCCGACTAATCAACTCCAATCGACCCTTTTAAATTAATTTATTTAATCCACTTTGTTAATTTAATTTAATCGAACCCTTAGAATTAATTAATTCAAAATCGAATTAATTTCTAAATTCACTTTGTCGATTAAATATTAATTAAACCCTTTGGATTAATTAATTTACCTTGCCGATTAGTCAAACGCATAATCGGTCGTACCACTAACGGACCAATTATGGAACTACCGCTCGAAAACGACTTTACATCGCGCCATTATTATTTCTTCTATCTCCCCACATTAAAGATCTAGTGCTCATCGATTTATCAATTTACTGACAAATTAATTCACCGACTTATTGGTTTCCGAGATTAGTACCACTCGACCTCTTATTATACCGAACATAAAGTTCACCGGCCGGGTTTAGTATAATAACCTTACGAGCTCATCTCGGGAGCACCATCAACCCGGCGAACCGGTACGTGGATTCCTCCGACTAGCAACGGCACGCAAGAAGCTAAACACCGCATACCCAACTTACCGAGGTATTGGCCTCAATTGACCTCACTCTTTGGCAAATCAAAGCATACGACATCCAACCCTTACGCTCGTCCCAATCTAGGGATTGAGAGACGGAATACTAGGACCGAATTGACTACGCCAATCAGTACAAGTCAATTCTATCCAAACTGGTCGTGCTCAATATGCCCCGGGCATATCTGTGTGATTTAAACTAGTCTAGATAAACCAATTTCCAAACCACACAATAACCTATACCGATAGTATGTTCAGACTATCTCGGTTACGAGCATACTTTTTATATATCAATACTTTAACCAATAACGGTATCTACTATGTTTGTCGACACCTTATCTAGTTCTATGATATAAAGGAACAGATTTATACTAAAACAAAATGATATGTCATCTGTGGATATTAGTTTTTGATACAAGCCATAGCTTTTCTGTATTCAAAACTAACAATCTCCCACTAATACTCAAAGCTATGCTAAGAAGTACAAAAACTGTCCAACCCGCTATTACACTGCTGTCATAATGAAATCTCCAAAACACCTTTAAGCTCACTGACTTGGCTCTCTTAAGAATCTGACTCCCATGCCCTCCACATGCCTCTCAAAGACCTTTGGGGTCAATGGCTTGGTGAAAGGATCTGCAAGGTTGTCCTCTGAAGCTATCTTGGCCACGATCACGTCTCCCCTCTTTACGATCTCTCGTATCAGGTGGTACTTGCGCTCTATGTGTTTACTCGCCTTATGGGCTCGTGGTTCCCTTAAGTTAGCAACTGCACCATTGTTATCACAATAAACTGTGATAGACCTAGGCAACTCTGGAACCAAATCCAAGTCCATCAGGAAGCTCCTGAGCCATACAGCCTCTTTCGCTGCCTCTGAAACGGCAACGTACTCGGCCTCCATGGTAGAGTCCGCCACGCATTTCTGCTTGACACTCTTCCATACTATGGCTCCACCTCCCAGAGTAAACACAAACCCAGAGGTAGACTTACTCTTGTCCATATCTCCTTGAAAGTCCGAATCTGTGTAACCCAATGGTACAAGCTCCTGCGCTCTATAAACTAGGACAAAATCTCTCGTCCTGCGCAAGTACTTGAGAATGCATTTTACTGCCTCCCAGTGAGCCTTCCCAGGGTTACTCTGATATCTGCTAACCATGCCAACGGCAAAGCAAATATCAGGCCTCGTGCACAACATAGCATACATGAGGCTACCCACTGCAGAAGCATAGGGTACCGCCTTCATGGCATCTATCTCCTCAGCAGTTTTAGGACACTGCTCCTTAGACAAATGCACTCCATGCCTGAAAGGTAGTGAACCCTTCTTGGAGTTCTGCATGTTAAAACGGGCCAGAATCGTGTCTATGTAGGATGCCTGTGAGAGAGTCAGAGAACGTCTCCTACGATCTCGAATAATCTTGATCCCAAGGATATGTCCAGCCTCTCCCAAATCCTTCATATCGAATTGCCTGGACAGCCATGCCTTTACGTCTAACAACACCTTCTTACTGTTGCCAATAAGAAGAATGTCATCTACATAAAGTACGAGGAACACCACTATCTCACCATCACGCCTGCAATAAACACACTGCTCATCCGGAGACTGAGTGAATCCATAGTACTGGATAACCTCATCAAAACGAATGTTCCAAGATCTGGATGCTTGCTTAAGTCCATAAATGGACCTCCTAAGCCTGCATACCTTGTGCTCTTGGCCCTTAACAATGAAGCCCTCTGGTTGCTGCATAAAGATGGTCTCCTCAAGACTTCCATTAAGGAAAGCTGTCTTGACGTCCATCTGCCATATCTCATAATCCATATGAGCAGTTATGGCCAAGAGAATCCGGATCGACTTAAGCATAGCTACCGGGGAAAAGGTCTCCTCATAATCGATCCCTTTTTTCTGAGTATACCCCTTCGCCACAAGCCTAGCCTTGAAGGTCTCAACCCTCCCGTCAGATCCTCTCTTTCGCTTGTAGACCCATTTGCACCCAATAGGCCTAAACCCATCAGGAAGGTCTACCAGCTCCCAGACTTGATTTGAGTCCATAGAACCCATCTCAGCAATCATCGCTCTCTGCCAAGAATCTGCACCTTTATCCTGGAGAGCCTCATTGTAGTTAACTGGGTCTGGTTCATGAGCACCAGGGATAAAATCCGAAGACTCACCCAAACCCATGTACCTCTCGGGCTGTCTCACAGCCCTCCCACTACGACGAGGCGCAGCCTGTGTAGGAGCATCATCTGTGATAGTGCGTGCAGTTTCCTGTGGTGTGTCTTCCTGTACGTGTGCATCTGGAATAGTGGACTGACTTCTAAGCTCTTCCAATACTACCTTGCTGCTTGACTTGTGATCTAAAATATAGTCCTCCTCAAGAAATCTGGCATTGGTGTTGACCACCACCTTATGATCCTGAGGACTATAGAATAAACCACCTCTCGTTCCTTTGGGGTAGCATACAAACAGCATAACCTTAGATCTCGCCTCTAACTTGCCTGCATCTGCCTCGAGCACATGTGCTGGACAACCCCAAATCCTGAGATGTCTCAGAGTAGGCTTACGCCCACCCCACAACTCTACTGGGGTCGTAGGCACAGACTTAGATGGAACAAGGTTGAGGATAAAACATGCTGTCTCTAAGGCATAACCCCAAAACGAGGTAGGCAACTCACTGTAACTCATCATCGATCTAACCATCTCCATAAGAGTCCTGTTCCTCCTCTCTGCTACACCATTCTGCTGGGGTGTGCCCGGTGCAGACAACTGGGTCTGAATACCCTCCTTTGACAAATAGGTCCTAAATTCACTAGAGAGGTATTCGTCACCGCGATCCGACCGCAGTGACTTGATACTCTTACCCAGATGGTTCTCCACCTCTGCCTTGAATTCTCTGAACTTGCCAAAGAATTCAGACTTGTGGCGCATCAGGTATATGTATCCATATCAAGAGTAATCATCCGTGAAAGTCACGAAATACTCATAACCACCTCTAGCCTGAACTGACATAGGCCCACACACGTCAGAATGAATCAGCTCTAAAACCTCTTTGGCCCTATACCCCTTCGCCTTAAAAGGCCTCTTGGTCATTTTACCCTCCAAGCAGGACTCACAGGTTGAATAGCTATCAATATCTAGTAAGTCCAAAGACCCACTCTTGACCAACCTTTGAATCCTACTAAGGTTGATATGACCTAGTCTCAGGTGCCAAAGATAAGTCTGATTCAAAGGGGAAGATTCCTATCTCTTGTTATGATTCGGTGATGAGTTACTAGTTTATGTGTTTTGCATAACTGGGGAGTAAGTCTTGATTAAAAACAGATTGTCAACCAATGTACTGGAACATATAAGTTTCTGGCATTTTCTTATAAAAACCGAACCATCAGAAAATACACACTTATAACCATCCAAAACAAGTTTCGAAACTGAAAGCAAGTTCTTTCGAAAACTAGGTACATAAAGACAATCCTTCAAATATAAAATAGAGTCTGAAAAATAAAGACTAATAACTCCCACTGCAGCCACAGAAACTCTGGTAGTATCCCCAAGGTAGACCTGCAACTCTCCCTCTCTAAGCAGTCGGGTCACTTGGAACCCCTGCAAAGAATTACAAACGTGATCAGTGGCTCCCGAATCCACACACCAAGTATCCGTGGGAATCGCCGCTAAACACGTCTCAGTGACTAGGGAAAATTTACACGTACCTCGAGGCTTTGGGCAGTCCTTCTTCCAATGTCCCGCTTTGCCACATCTGAAACATTTGCCTCTCGGCTTCTGCTTCTTGGCAATGCCCGCCTTGGGTCCATGACTGGCTCCTGCTTTCTGGCCTCTCTTCCTCTTTTGCTTCCTGGCTTTGGGCCCAGCAGAGGAACCTGAGGGACCAACAGTAGCCAAGGCTTGCTTCTTCTCAGCGAAGAGGCTCTCAGCAGACACCAATGCAGTCATGAGCTCAGAAAGTGAATATGAGAGATTCCCCATATTATAGTTCAATCGAAACTGCTCAAAACTGGGAGGCAAGCTCTGAAGGATGATGTCGACCTGGGTTTCCCCATCAATCTCACCTCCCAATACCTTGATCTCATTGATGCAACCAATCATGTCCAGTACGTGATCTCTCACTGAAGTGCCCTCAGCCATCTTAGCATTCATGAGTTTCCTCATAGCTGACTGCTTGGCTGCCCTGCCCTGATGTCCAAACATCTCCCTGAGGTTGAGCATCATATCGTAGGCTGAGGTCATCAACTGATGCTGGTGCTGCAGCACACTTGACATGGAAGCCAAGATGTAGCACCTGGTCATCTCATCAGCTTTCTGCCACCTCGTATATGGCTCTCGCTGCTCAGGTGTGGCATCCTCACTGGGCTTAGGGGGACACTCCTCAGTGAGCACGTACTTATAACCCTCGGCGGTTAGGACAATGTCCAAGTTTCGTTTCCAATCAATGTAATTAGGACCGGTGAGTTTGTTTTGGTTCAGAATGACAGCTAGCGGGTTGAACGACATATCAACTGAAAATAATGAAAAAACATGTCTCAGTATACTTTTCGAAAATATTGAAAAATCCTCAAAAAAAAAATATAATCTTCTACCGACATCTCTCCCACCGGGATTAACGCAGGTCACGATGGGTGAACGTCTACGCCAACCCACATTCGTTCGAGAAGGACCGAAGTCCATTAATCTCATTATCTGACCAACGATCTTATGATCAATGAAATTATTAGTCGATAATTTTAGTCGTACACGTAAATAGCGTTACCTCGATAGGAGGGATACTATAAACAGTACACTAAGTGTATGCCATTACGTGACTTCTAAGTTTGTTACTTAGGGTACTAATGCGCCTCGGATGGCGAGGGTGTCGCAACTTTTCCCAATTAAACGCACTATAGTCATCCCTTTAGAAATTCATTCCAGCGATATCTGTGATTGAAAACTCATCCGATGGGGAAGCCGTCTAACCACATCGCCAATGAACCCGTAATGGAGGCCATGGGGCTATTAACCAACCCGCTCCCACTTAGATTTTTAAAATAATTTCAATTCGCCCTAGTTTTCTCGGTTTTCCATTTCGGTTTTCTACGTAATTAGGAATCACCCAAAAATTACGATAAACCAAAATCCGGGTTTTCTCGGTTTTCTACGTAATTAGGAATCACCCAAAATTATGATAAACCAAAACCCCACGTAATTAGGAATCACCCAAAATTACGATTAAACCAAAACTTGCGAATATAATTAAGTTTGAGGATTTTTACGTTTTAACATGCAATATCTTAACTATGGATATTCGCACCCATAAAACCGTTGGAGTTTTAATATGCGAATAATCTACCTTAGTTAGTTGCACATTACCTTTTGAAAAAACTTTTGGTTTGAATTTCGTTCATGTAAAATAAAACGAAAATCACACAATCAACGAAAAAATCATAAATACGGGAAATTAAATAAAATAAAATTTCCCGACTATTATGGCCTTCTCTTTCGTTGATTCCTTGACGCCTCGGTGACACTTCCCGTCGTGTCGCTCCCACTCGTTATTTGGATTCCTCTCGATTCGCCCGGGTTTTCTCGGTTTAGTCCGTAATTAGGAATCACCCAAAATTACAATAAACCAAAACCCGCGAATATAAGTTACCCAAAATAACGTCTTCGTCATAGTACAAAAATTCCTATATACAAAGGCGTTTTCTAGGAATTTAAAGACGACATGATTTGATCAAATCCTACTACAAGATTTTTCTAATCCTACACGGCTTCCAGCTCATGGTTATTACTATTACAGAAATTTCCATTCAAAAATAAAACGAGCCCGGACATGTCCCGGGGTTTATGAATGAAAATTAAATTTCTACCATAATAGCCGGGAAACCAATAACCACCTGTTTATATATTTCGACAAAAATAATAATGCCAAAATAAAGCCGTGTAATAAATCAAACAAGTATAAGACCGAAACCAACGCTCTGATACCAATTTGAAGGAAAACTGAACAAGCCCGGGCTAAATCGAAAACCTCACTTTCGTGCTATGCATTCCAGAATCGGAAGCTTTCGACCAAGCTCAGGCTCAAATTAGTTTACCCATGAACGGATCTAGGCTTGTACTTATTTAATTTATTAATCGGGACACAAAAAATTAAATCTTTAATTAAAGCGGAACTTAAAGATTATACCTTTTGTAGCGAAGTCCCTCGCCTAAAAGAAAACCCAATTCTTTAGCACGAAATCCACAAGAAATCCGAAGAATTATCCAATACGAGCTCCGAGATAGTGTGGGCTATCGTCTACGGAGCTACCCACGGCAATCCGACTGAAAACCCAAGAAACTTGCTTATCAAGAAACTCAAAATTAAACTGCCCGGAATTTTCTTGTGAAAATTGAGCTGCCCAGAATTTTTTTTACAAAAATGAAGCTGCCCAGAAATTTTCCTTTCAAATTGAAGCTGCCCGTAGCATGAAACAGTCACCGGATTCCTGCTTATCAAAACCGTCCGCCAGCCGTGTGAACTACTAGAACCTCGACCACGATCTGTACGATGGGACTCGCGGATCACCCAGCAAGCAAGAGATCAACGCGAGTCAACCACCGGATCAGCATCCCGAGGCTGGAGCAGTCGGCTGGCTGAAAATCGAACGCACAGCAGTAGCGCTAAAACCCAGCGCGCAGCAGCGGTGCAAAAAACCAGCAGAATCCAGCGACTGTTTTGCGAAGATGATGACCGATTGTTCAAAAATAATTCATGGGCTAAGTGAAGAATGATCCGGGCTGCTCTATTAATTCATGGGCTGAGTTCCTTGACAAAGAAGAAAGCTTTCTTGATCGACTTCGAGAGAAAACTTGACGATGAAGACACCGTTTTCTCTCTAGACCAAACTTTCTCTTTCTAGCCTAACTTGGCTGCCAAGTTTCTTAGGGTTTTTGCGGCCCAATAAGTTGTATTTATAGGAGCTTCTAAGGAGACCTAATGGGCTCTCGAGTTAGGTCTTAAAATTTGACTTTCGTTGACCGCTAAGTCTTCCCGACTAATCAACTCCAATCGACCCTTTTAAATTAATTTATTTAATCCACTTTGTTAATTTAATTTAATCGAACCCTTAGAATTAATTAATTCAAAATCGAATTAATTTCTAAATTCACTTTGTCGATTAAATATTAATTAAACCCTTTGGATTAATTAATTTACCTTGCCGATTAGTCAAACGCATAATCGGTCGTACCACTAACGGACCAATTATGGAACTACCGCTCAAAAACGACTTTACATCGTGCCATTATTATTTCTTCTATCTCCTCACATTAAAGATCTAGTGCTCGTCGATTTATCAATTTACTGACAAATTAATTCACCGACTTCTTGGTTTCCGAGATTAGTACCACTCGACCTCTTATTATACCGAACATAAAATTCACCGGCCGGGTTTAGTATAATAACCTTACGAGCTCATCTCGGGAGCACCATCAACCCGGCGAACCAGTACGTGGATTCCTCCGACTAGCAACGGCAAGCAAGAAGCTAAACACCGCATACCCAACTTACCGAGGTATTGGCCTCAATTGACCTCACTCTTTGGCAAATCAAAGCATACGACATCCAACCCTTACGCTCGTCCCAATCTCGGGATTGAGAGACGGAATACTAGGACCGAATTGACTACGCCAATCAGTACAAGTCAATTCTATCCAAACTGGTCGTGCTCAATATGCCCCGGGCATATCTGTGTGATTTAAACTAGTATAGATAAACCAATTTCCAAACCACACAATAACCTATACCGATAGTATGTTCAGACTATCTCGGTTACGAGCATACTTTTTATATATCAATACTTTAACCAATAACGGTATCTACTGTGTTTGTCGACACCCCGTTATCTAGTTCTGTGATATAAAGGAACAGATTTATACTGAAACAAAATGATATGTCATCTGTGGATATTAGTTTTTGATACAAGCCATAGCTTTTCTGTATTCAAAACTAACACCACCATGATCTGAACGCAGTGTCTTGATACTCTTACCATGATGCTTCTCCACATCTACCCGAAACTCTTTGAACTTGCCAAAACATTCAGACTTGTGGCGCATTAGGTAAATGTATCCGTACCTAGAGTAGTCATCCGTGAACGTCACGAAATACTCATATCCCCTCGTGCCTGGACCGTCATAGGTCCACACAAGTCAGAATGAATCAACTCTAATACTTCTTTAGCTCTATAGCCTTTTGCTTTAAAAGGTCTCTTGGTCATCTTACCTTCCAAGCAAGATTCGCAGGTTGCATAACTGTCAATATCTAATGAACCCAAAGGTCCATCATTGACCAACCTCTGAATCCTACTAAGGTTTATATGACCTAGCCTTAGATGCCAAAGATAGGTTTGATTCATTTCAGAAGGTTTCTTCCTCTTATTAATGTTAGATTATGAGCTATCTATCTCTATGTTTTGCGCAACAAGGGAGTTAGAGTTAACCACAAACAAATTGTCCGCCAATGAACCAGAACAAATAAGTTTTCTATTTCTTCTAATAACAACACAGTCATCAGAAAAAATAAACTTATACCCGTTCTTTAAGAGTTTAGAAACCGAAATCAAGTTCGTTCTAAAACTCGGTACAAAAAGACAATTAACTAACTCCAAGCTAGAATTTTCGAAATTCAACTTAACTACTCCCACTGCTTCTACTGACACTCTTGTAGTGTCGCCCAAGTAGATATCCAATTCGCCTGCTCTAAGCTTCTGGGTTACTTGGAACCCTTGCAAAGAATTACAAACATGTTCAGTGGCACCTGAATCCACACACCAAGTATCTGTGGGAATCGCCGCTAAACATGTCTCAGTAATTAAGGCATAATTTATCGTACTTATAAGCTTTGGACAATCCGCTTTCCAATGTCCCGTCTTATTGCACTTGAAGCACTTGTCTTTCGACTTCTTCTTTGCAATATCTGGCTTAGGCACAATTTGTGCCTTTTTAGCTACTCCCTCGAGCTTTCTCTTCTTCTTTCCAGCCTTAGGCTCAGAAGAAGATTCAAAAAGCTTCGACTGCGACTAAAGCTCGCTTCTTCTCTTGAAGAAGACTTTTAGCCGCCATCAACTCTGCCAAGAGCTCGGATGAACTCCACAATATCTTAATTATGTTGTAGTTCAACCGAATCCGCTCATAGCTTTGAGCCGCCATCAACTCTGCCAAGAGCTCGGATGAACTCCACAACATCTTACTTATGTTGTAGTTCAACCAAATCCGCTCATAGCTTTGAGGCAAGCTCTGGAGGACAATATCGGCTTTGGTTTCACCAACGATTTCGCCTCCTCCTACCTCAACCTTGTTGATGTTACTAATCATGTCAATGACACGATCTCTCACAGGAGTGCTCTCAGCCCTAAGGACAATGTCCAAGTTATGACTTCCATCAACATTATTAGTTCCAGTTAAATTGTTGTTTTTCAAAATAGCAGCTAAAGGATTGAATGCCATATCGATTTAAACTGGAAAGTAAACAAACAATGTTTCAGTTATATATGCTAGAATTTTCGAAAACATGAAAATTCAATTAATTATTGATTTCCCTCAAAACAATAATATTAATCTACCAACATCACATCCACCGGGATTCTCGCAAGCCACGCAGTGTGGACGTTTACGCTAACCCACATTCGTTCGAGAAGAACCAAGTTCATTAACTACACTATCTGAGCAACGATCTTTTGATCAATGTAGCTAATAGTCGGTGCTTTCAGCCGTACAAGTAAGCAGCGTAACCTCCCGGGAGGAATACTGCAGATCATACACTAAGTGTGTGCCATTACGTGACTTCTGAGTTTGTTACCTCAGGATAGTGTGCCTCAGATGGAGAGGGTGTCGCATTTCTCCTAGTTAAACTCGCTCTAGTCATCTTACTCAGAAGCTCACAGTCTAGCGATCTCGGAGCTGGACTCATCCGAATGGAGGAAGGCCCTAATGCCAACGCGCAAGCCCACCCACATCGCATATGAACCCGTAATGGTGGCCATGGGGATATAACACAACCCGCTCCCACTTAGATTTCCAATTTGAGGGTTTTTCTGGTTTTAACATGCAATTAACTAACCTAAGTTATATGCAACCATAAAACCAGACATGCTTTAATTCATGCATCTAAAATACAGCATAAAAATAAAGCATAAAAATTAAAACAATAAATACGGGAAATAAATTTGAAAAAATAAATTCCCCGACTATTATGGCTTTAATTGCTTCCATCTTCTACCTTGATCTCGTGTCCCGTCACGTCACTCGATGGAGAGAGTCTTGAACTTCAAAAAATGAAAAATGGAGCAAAAAATGGGCCAAAAACAGCCCGAACGGGCCACCCGGGTCACAGCACGGCCCGAGGGCCGCGCTGCCCGCACGGGCCCTGCACGCGGCCCAGCGCGCGCGGCTCAGCGCGCGAGGCCTCTGCGCCCGCTGCCACTGCTCGCGCGGCCCCTGCGCGCGCGCGCTCGGCAGCAGCGCGCAGCAGCTGCTGCGCGCTGCTGCTGCCTGCTACTGCGTTTTTCGCCTGCCGGCCGGCGATTTTGCTGCAAACAATCGTTGTCGGGGTCGCCTCCTGCCGCCAACCCATCCTTCGCTTTTTCCCACGCTATTTGGTCTTCTTGTAATTCGTTCTAGATTTTCCTGGGTTTCTTCAAATTCATGATAACCCAAAACCCACGAATCCAAGTCGCCCACCATAACGCCTTCGATTACAAAAAAAACAATTTTCCTACTACAAGGCATTCTAGGACAATTAAATAATCAAAATTACATAGAAAAAATCCTACTACAGATTTGATCTAATCCTACACGGCAGCACGTGGTTATACTATTACAAACATTCATAATAAAATTAAATCCGGACAAGTCCCGGAGTTTAATTAAAACCCATACAAACGTAACCATAATAGTCGGGATTCTAAACCACCTGCAAATATAACCATGTAATAAATCGAACAAGCACAGAACCCCCTAAACCAGGCTCTGATACCAATTGAAAGATTTTGGTAGGATCTGGGTTTGCACTTGCTCGATTTACCACGCAACAAAAATTTCTATTAAAGCGGAATCTTAGAAAAGTACCTTTGAAGCGTGCACCTGGTGATTCTCTTGTATGCCTCAAGACTATGACTTCACGTTGTGTGGGCAACGAACTAGAAGTCAATTGATCAGCTATCACCATAATCCACCTGCTAGAAAACTCTAGCCCCGCAGCACCTGGCACGTACTATAAACGCACCGCCCGCAGAGAGAGAAAGCTACGCGCAGCTGGTATAGACCAAGGCCAAAATTTCAGCCACTAGAAACCCAAAAACCAGCTGCACACTTTCTTGAAAATTCGACTTGGAGAGAGAAACGTTTTCTCTCTCTTGAATTTTCTCTCTCTAGAAATCCTGTGGATTAATTGTGTTATTGTGTAATCTGAATGACTGATCCCTTGTCTATTTATAGAGTTACAAGAGAGACTCCAAGTTGGTTTAGGATTGGTCTTCCTACTGGGTTTCTGTTTTCCTTCAATCCTGTTTCTGGACTGATACAGATTCTGTTTCCTTCAATCCTGTTCCTGGACTGATACACTCCCAACTGTCACAGGGATTCACTTATCCCAATCCAGTTCCTGGGATGAATCACTCCCAACTGACACAGGGATTCACTTATCCCAATCCAGTTCCTGGGATGATTCACAACCAACTGACACAAGGATTAATTAATTTCTAAATTAATTAAATCTACCTTTGTCAACAACCCAGTACATAATTAATCGTACCACTAACGGATTAATTATAGCACTACCAACCTACACCAGAATTGCTTCCGGAACAACTTAATTAAATTATATTCATAATCTCCTCACATCAAAGATATAGTGCTCGTTAATTTATTAATTTACTGATAAATTAATTCATCAACTTCTTAATATTCTGAGACTAGTACCACTCGACCTTTTTACTATACCGGACATAAGTCCACTGGCCAGGTTTAGTATAATAAACATTTCGAGCTCATCTCGGGAGCACCATCACCCCGGACGCACCGGTACATGGTTTCCTTTCGACCAGCAGTAGCACACCAAGTAACTAAACACGCGCACCCAACCCACCGAGACTATTGGCCACATTTGACCTCACCCATTGGCAGATCAAAGTACACTATGTCTAATCCTCATGCCCACTCGAGTCTAGGGATTTAGAGATAGAATACAAGGATCGATTTGTCTATTGAATCAGTACAAGACAAATCATTCCTAAGAGTCAAGTTCAATATGCCCCGGGCATATCTATATGATTCAATTAGTTTAGACAAACTAATTATCTGAATCACATAATAACCTAGACCGACAGTTTGTCCAAAGCTGTCTCGGTTACGAACCTCATTTATATATTATGTCTTTCAACCAAGGATGAGATCTACTGTGTCGTACCAGACACCTCATCATCTACTTACATAATATAAATGGACATAAAACTGCACAACAAAATATAATTGAAACACAAATCGATATATTAAACTGGGAAACTGTACAATACAAGCATAGCTTATGTATTCTACTCCAACACTTGCATCCAATGGGCTAGAACCCATCTGGCAGGTCCACAAGCTCCAGGACTTGATTGTGGTCCATTGACCCTATCTCGGATATCATTGCCTTACGCCAAGACTCTGCATCTTTATCTTAGAGAGTCTCATTGTAGTTAATCGGGTCAGGTTCAGGCGCGCCTGGGACTATGTCTGAAGCCTCTCCCACACCAATGAACCTATCTGGCTGTCTCATAACCCTCCTACTACGACGAGGCACCACTTGTGTAGGTGCATCATCTATGATCTCATGTGCTGTGTGTGGTGTATCTATTTGTGCATGTGCATCAGGATTAGTAGTTTTTCGTCTAACCTCTTCTAGTATTATCTTACTCGTGGGCTTGTGGTCTAACACATAGTCCTCTTCCAAAAATCTAGCGTTGGTACTAACCACCACCTTCTGATCTTCTGGACTATAAAACAGAACACCTTAATTTCCCCTATGATATCCTACAAACAGCATTAATTTAGTTCTCGCATCTAACTTAGCCGTATCTGCCTTAAGCACATGTGCTGGGCAACCCCAAATTCTGAGATATCTTAGACTGGGCTTGCGCCCATTCCACAACTCCAATGGGGTTGAAGGCACGGTTTTAGATGCTACAAGATTAAGAATATACATCGCTGTTTCTATGGCATATCCCCAGAACGAACTTGGCAAATCACTATAGCTCATCATAGACCTAACCATTTCCATGAGAGTCCGATTTCTCCTTTTTGCTACACCATTCTCCTGTGGCGTGCCAGGTGCAGACAACTGAGACTGAATTTCGACCTCACTGAGGTATTCTCGAAATTCATGGGACAGGTACTCCCCACAACGATCTGAATGCAGTGTCTTGATACTCTTACCATGATGCTTCTCCACATCTACCCGAAACTCTTTGAACTTTCCAAAACATTCAGACTTGTGACGCATTAGGTAAATGTACCCGTACCTTGAGTAGTCATCCGTAAACGTCACGAAATACTCGAACCCACCTCGTGCCTGGACCGTCCTTGGTCCACACAAGTCATAATGAATTAACTCTAATACTTCCTTAGCTCTATAACCTTTTGCTTTAAAAGGTCTCTTGGTCATCTTACCTTCCAAGCAAGATTCGCAGGTTGTATAACTGTCAATCTCTAATGAACCTAAAGGTCCATCATTGACTAACCTCTGAATCCTACTAAGGTTTATATGACCTAGCCTGAGATGCCAAAGACAGGTTTGATTTATTTCAAAAGGTTTCTTCCTCTTATTAATGTTAGATAAAGAGCTATCTGTTTCTATGTTTCGTGCAACAGGGGAATTAGAGTTAACCACAAATAAATTGTCAGCCAATAAACCAGAATAAATAAGGTTCCTATTTCTTCTAATAAATACAGACTCATAAAAAAAACAAACTTATAACCGTTCTTTAAGAGTTTAGAAACCGAAATAACGTTCTTTCTAAAACTCGGTACATAAAGACAATTAACTAACTCTAATCTAAAATTTTTAAAATTTAAATTGACAACTCCCATTGCTTCTACTGACACTCTTGTAGTGTCACCCATGTAGATGTCCAGTTCGCTCTCTTTAAGATTTCAGGTTACTTGGAACCCCTGCAAAAAAATTACAAACATGATCAGTGGCGCCTGAATCCACACACCAAGTATCTGTGGGAAACACCGCTAAACATGTCTTAGTAATTAGGGCAAAAACTATCGTACCTTTAAGCTTTGGACAATCCACTTTCTAGTGTCCCGTTTTACCGCACTTGAAGTACTTGCTTTTGGGCTTGCTCCTCTTTGCGATCTCGGGCTTTGCAGCAAGTTTCCTGGCATTCTTCTTCTTCTTATGCTTCTTGTCTTTAGGCATAGAAGAAGAACCTGAAGCCTTTACTACGACCAAAGCTTGCTTCTTCTCGTGGAAGATGCCTTTGGCTGCTACCAAATCAGTTAAGAGCTCGGGTAGAGTATAAACTCTTTGGTTCATGTTGTAAATGACCCAAAACTGCTCAAAACAAGAGGGTAGACTCTTGAGGATAATATCTATCTGACTTTCTGGGTCGATTTCTCCTCATAACACCTCTATCTCATTGATGTGACTCATGTGTAGCACATGATCTCTCACCGATCTGCCTTCAGCCATCTTTGAGTTCATTAACTTTCTCATGGTTGCTTACCTAGCAGTCCTGCCTTGATGTGCGAACATCTCTCTCAAGTGAACCATCATGTTGAAGGCAGAGACCATGGGATGAAGCTCATGTTGCAGCACATTTGACACAGAGGCCAAAATATAGCACCATGCCATCTCATCCATTTTTCTCCACCGAGCATAGGCATCCCTATCCTCTTGAGGAGAGTTCTCATCAGGCACATCTGGACATACTTCGGTGAGCACAAACTTATACTGCTCAGCCGTCAGGACAATGTCCAAGTTTCGATTCCAGTCGACATAATTGGTTCCAGTTAATTTATTGTCTTTCAAAATAGCAGCTAAGGGGTTGAATGCCATATCGATAAAACTGTAAAATTAACAAACAGACAATATTTTAGTTATTAACGTAGAATTTCGAAAAGCATGAAATTCTATTAATTATTGACTTCCCTTAAAACAATAATTATAATCCACCAACATCTCATCCACCGGGATTCTCGCAAGCCACATAGTGTGGACGTTTATGCTAACCCACATTCGTTTGAGAAGAACCAAGTTCATTAACTACACTATCTGACCAAACGATCTATTGATCAATGTAGCTAATAGTCAGTGCTTTCAGCCATACAAATAAGCAGCGTAACCTCTTGGGAGGAATACTGCAGATCGTACACTAAGTGTATGCCATTACGTGACTTCTGAGTTTGTTACCTCAGAATAGTGCGCCTCAGATGGAGAGGGTGTTGCATTCTCCTAGTTAAACTTACTCTAGTCATCTTACTCAGAAATTCATAATCTAGCGATCTCGGGGCTAGACTCATCAGAATGGAGGAAGGCCCTAATGCCAACGCGCAAGCCCACCCACATCGCATATGAACTCGTAATGGTGACCATGGGAATATTAAACCAACCCGTTCCCACTTAGATTTCCAAATTAAGGGTTTTTCCGATTTTAACATGCAATTAACTAACCCTAAGATATATGCAACCATAAAACCAACATGCTTTAAAATCATGCATCTAAAATACAACATAAAAATTAAAATAATAAATACGGAAAATAGATTCCCCGACTATTATGGTTTTAATTGCTTCCATCTTCTGCCTTGATCTCATGTCCAGTCACGGCACTCGATAGAGAGAGTCTTGAACTTTAAAACAAATGAAAAAAATAAAGAAAAAATGGGCCAAAAACGAAGCCTAAACGGGCTGCACGCGTAGCACACCCAAAGGGTGCACTGCTGCCATGGCTGGCACAGCCTCCTGCTGCGCAGTGCGGCAGCGGCACTGCTGCTGGCAGTCGCCGGCGGCGACTGCTGCAGGCGGGTTGTCACCGGTGCCGCCTCCTGCCGCCACACCCTCCTTCGTGTTTTCCCATACTATTTGGTCTTCTTGCAATTCGTTATGGGTTTTCTTGGGTTTCTACGAATTAACGATAACCCAAAACCCACGAATTTAAGTTGCCCACCATAACGCCTTCGATTACAAAAAATTAATTCTCCTACTACAAGGCTTTCTAGGAAAATTAAATAATCAAAATTACATAGAAAAAATCCTATTACAGATTTGATCTAATCCTTCACGGCTTCCAGCACGTGGTTATACTATTACAAACATTCATATTAAAATCAAATCCGAACATGTCCTGGAGTTTAATTAAAACCCATACAAACGTAACCATAATAGTCAGGATTTTTTAACCACTTGCAAATAAAACCATGTAATAAATCGAACAAGTACAAAACCCAAAACTAGGCTCTGATACCAATTGAAAGATTATCTTCCCGGGCCTAGCCTGAAACTCACTTTCGTGCTACGCATTCCAGAATCAAAATCTTTGGCCAGGCCTAGACGCTAGCACAATGCTATTCCCTTTTGAAATGACATTGCACAGGATCTGGGTTCGCACTTATTCAATTTACCACGCAACAAAATTTCTTATTAAAAGTGGAATCATAGAAAAATACCTTTGAAGCGTGCACTCAGGTGATTCTCTTGTATGCCTCAAGACTTTGATTTCACGTTGTGTGAGCAACGATCTATAAACCAATTGATCAGCTAATCACCACAATCCACCTGCCAGAATATTCCAGCACCGCTGCACCTGGCACGTACTGTAAACGCACCGCTCGGAGAGAGAGAAAGCTACACACAGCTGGTATAAAACAGGCCAAAATTCAGCCAAAGGAAAGAGAAACCAGCCGCAAAAACTTCTTAAAAGTCGGACTTTGACAGAGGGAATTTTCTCTCTCTAGTATTTTCTATCTCTATATTCTTGAATTATGAATCTATTGAATTGTGTGTCTTGAATAGCTAATCCCTTGTCTATATATAGAGTTACAAGAGAGACCCTAAGTTGGTTTAGGATTGGCCTTCCTACTGGGTTTCTATTTTCCTTCAATCCTATTCCTGGACTGATACACATCCAACTGATACAGGGATTCACTTATCCCAAACCAGTTCCTGGTATGATTCACAACCAACTGACACAGGGATTCACTTATTCCAAACCAGTTCTAAGTATGATTCACAACCAACTGACACAAGGATTAATTAATTACTTAGTTAATTAAATCTGCCTTTGTCAACAACCCAATACATAATTAATCGTACCACTAACGAATTAATTATGGCACTACCAACCTACACCAGAATTGCTTCCAGAATAACTTAATTAAATTATATTCATAATCTCCCCAAATCAAAGACATAGTGTTCGTTAATATATTAATTTACTGATAAATTAATTAATTAAACTCTTCAATTTCGAGACTAATACCACTTGACCTTTTTACTGTGCCAGACGTAAGTCCACCAGCCGGGTTTAGTATAATAAACTTTACGAGCTCATCTTGGAAGCACCATCACCCCGGACGCAGCGGCATGGTTTCCTTTCGACAAGCAGCAGCACACCAAGTAACTAAACAGGTGCACCCAACTTAGCGAGACTATTGGCCACAATTGACCTCACCCATTGGCAGATCAAAGTACACTATGTCTAATCCTCATACCCGCTCGAGTCTAAGAGATAGAATACCAAAAATGATTTGTCTATTAAACCAGTACAAGACAAATTATCCTTAATGGTCAAGTTCAATATACCCCGGGCATATCTATATGATTCAATTAGTTTAGACAAACCAATTATCCGAATCACATAATAACCTAAATCGACAGTTTGTCTAAAGCTCTCTCAGTTACGAACCTCATTTATATATTATGTCTTTTAACCAATGATGAGATCTACTGTGTCACACAAGACACCTCATCATCTAACTACATAATATAAATGGACAATTAATGCACAACAAGATATAACCAAAACATAAATCGATATATTACTGGGAAAAAGTACAATACAAGCATAGCTTATGTATTCAACTCCAACAGGGGTTACGCTGCTTATTTGTACAGCTGAAAGCACCGACTATTAGCTACATTGATTAATAGATCATTTGGTTAGATTGTGTAGTTAATGAACTTTGTTCTTCTCAAACGAATATGAGTTAGCGTAGACGTCCACACTGCGTGGCTTGCGAGAATCCCGATGAATGAGATGTTGGTGGATTATAATTATTGTTTTGAGGGAAGTCAATAATTAATAGAATTTCATGTTTTCGAAATTCTAGGTTAATAGCTGAAACATTGTTTGTTTGTTAATTTTACAGTTTTATCGATATGACATTCAACCCCTTAGCTGCTATTTTGAAAGACAATAAATTAACTAGAACCAATTATGTCGATCGGAGTCGTAACTTGGACATTGTCCTGATGGCTGAGCAGCATAAGTTTGTGCTCATCGAAGTATGTCCAGATGTGCCTGATGAGAACTCTGCTTAAGAGGATAGGGATGCCTATGCCCGGTGGAGAAAAGCAGATGAGATGGAGCGGTGTTATATTTTGGCCTCTGTGTCAAATGTGCTGCGATATCAGCTTCATCTCATGGTCTCTGCCTTCAACATGATGGCTCACTGAGAGAGATGTTTGCGCATCAAGGCAGGATTGCTAGGCAAGCATCCATGAGGAAATTAATGAACTCAAAGATAGCTGAAGGCGGATCGGTGAGAGATCATGTGCTACACATGATTAGTCACACCAATGAGATAGAGGTGTTAGGAGGAGAAATTTACCAAGAAAGTCAGATAGATATTATCCTCTAGAGTCTACCCTCTTGTTTTGAGCAGTTTCGGGTCAATTACAACATGAACCAAATAATCTATACTCTACCGAGCTCTTAACTGATTTGGTGACGGCCAAAGGCATCTTCTACGAGAAGAAGCAAGTTTTGGTTGCAGTAAAGGATTCAGGTTATTCTTCTGCGCCTAAAGGCAAGAAGAATAAGAAGAAAAATGCCAGGAAACTTGCTGCGAAGCCCGAGATCGCAAAGAGGAGCAAGCCCAAAGGTAAGTCCTTCAAGTGCTTTAAAACGGGACACTTGAAAGGGGATTGTCTAAAGCTTAAAGGTACGATAGTTTCTACCCTAATTACTGAGACATGTTTAGCGGTGATTCCCACAGATACTTGGTGTGTGGATTCAGGCACCACTGATCATGTTTGTAATCTTTGCAGGGGTTCCAAGTAACCCGGAAGCTTAGAGAGAATGAGCTGGACATCTACATGGGCGACACTACAAGAGTGTCAGTAGAAGCAGTGGGAGTTGTCAATTCAAAATTTGAAAATTGTAGATTAGAGTTAGTTAATTGTCTTTATGTACCGAGTTTTAGAAAGAACCTTATTTCAGTTTCTAAACTCTTAATGAAGGGTTATAAGTTTGTTTTGTCTGATGAGTCTATATTTATTAGAAGAAATGGGAAACTTATTTGTTCTGGTTCATTGGCTGACAATTTATTTGTGGTTAACTCTAATTCCCCTGTTGTGCAAAGCATAGAAACATATAGCTCTTTATCTAACGTTAATAGGAGGAAGAAACCTTATAAAATGAATCAAACCTATCTTTGGCATCTCAGGCTGTTGGTGAATGTGCCCTAATGAGGCTATTGATGTAAATAGACTTTGAGGGTATTTATGTAAATAAGACATTTGTCGCTTGATTAATTGTTTATCAAATGAGTTAATTTCATGATAGTAATATTCTTGTGTATATTTAAATACATGAAATCAATCCGCCAAAAGAAACACTCTATGGACTAATTAGATCATGAGTGATTCTTTTGAATATTACTGGTACGAGGATCCTTAGACCAGAAATCACTAAATGATCTTAGATAAATTGTAGTGTGCTTTGACATAAGCCTAACGGGACCGTAACAGGTTGCCAAGTACGTGTATGATTGGGTACACGACACGCTAAGGTATGTAGGTGAAGTGATGGGACTACAAATCTCTCTTAAGTGAGAGATGATATCTTGGCCACTTGATAGTGAACTGAAAAGTGAATGACCATGCCCAAGGAATGATAAGGATATCATTTGCTTGATGGATTCACTGTAACTAAGAGATCAAGTAAACGTTTAGCCATATAAGGATGATGGTTCCATGCCTTATGCTAAACGAGATATCAATGTAGAGGATCGTACGCAGTTTGCTCGGAAAGGTTTTGTTGAATCACCATTCGACCCTCTATTCTGAATTGGGTAGTCATTATGTCTTGCTAGAGACCACTAATGATTTATGGATTAATCAATGAGATTGAGTTATCCATTGCCAATTTGGAATGGGCCTACAGGATCGCACATAAGAAAGTTCGATGATGCAGAATAAGTATTCTTGCCTACAATAAGTATAATTGTTACACTTAAATAAAGAAGATTTAATTAAATGGTTTAATTAAATATTATTGGGAAGTTCTGGGGTATTAATTAATAGTTAATTAATTACCTGGGAACAATTGGGACAGGCTGATAAATCAAGGAACTTAATTGCAATTGAAGTTTTTGACCCATCAGCCTGATCCAAGGGTCATGGGTTGATCCATGGGTTTGGTGTATAACCCAACTCATTAAGGTATTATTTAATGCTGATTTGGAATTAGTAAACATTATTTAAATACTGATTTGGAATTAGTAAAATAATATTTGGTAATAATACTGATTTAGAATATGACTAAAATCAGTTAAGTTATAATTGGATAATTACAATACTGATTTTGAAAAATTTGATCTCTACAAATATCCTAGGGGTATTATTGTAGGAAGAGTGTGATTGGAATTAGAAAATTCTGATTAGACAAAATATACAAGATTTCCCAAATTATCTGGGGAGGCAAGATCGGCTAGCACCAACCTGCGAAGACTTTCGTGCTTGAGAGTAGAGGATCCTTCGAGGAAGGATTTTGGAGACAACAAAATGCCATCTTCTCGTAGGAGCCAGGCGACGTGCATAACCGATTGCGCTTCAAGGGTAAGACCCGATCCTTAATGTTTAGGAATTCCGCTGTTTAATTAGATTAAACACCTAAACAATCCCAATAGTGGTATCAAAGCGAGGTTCGGTTTAGTGATAATGATTGAAATTAATTGAGTAAAACAAAAGGGATTTGTTTTCGAAAATTAATTTTGTTACGTCGCAAACAAGGGCTAAATTTGTTTTTGGTTTTCTGGGTTTTGGAAACCCTCATTGGAAAAACCGTGTTGGCTAGAAGGCCAAGCATAGGTGTTCAAGAATCTGTTTTGTTTCAAAATTGGAAGGATTTTCTCACCAGAAAGCATTGGATTTGTTTTGTTGTCGTTGAAAACTGGGATATGTTCCGAACCTAGCCGGATTGGATTTTCAAAACCGATAAACATATTTGGGTTATTGTTTTCAACCGAATTGATCTGGAAATTGGATTCTGGGTTCTTTTGTTTATTGTTTTGTTTTTCTCCTGGAATTGTTATAGTCGCAACAAAATGGGGTTTTGTTTTGTTTTTGAGTCCACTGGAGATAGGCCGTATGTTTTTCAAAACGAATTTGGCTATTGACCAGAATCTAGGCTGTTGTTATATCTTTTTACGGGTTGTTTTCACCGAGAAAACACGAACTTCGAAAAGGTTCCGGGCATTTCGTTTTTCTCAAGCCGTTGAATCGAGGCCTGGGTTGCGCCGGGTTTGCATCCGAAAAAGATTCCCCGTCGCTGGGTTTTGAACTCGATCGTTGCATACGGTCGATCCTTGATGAGGAAACGTCGGGGAAACGACCAGAGATTGTCGCCGAAAGTCGAGAATCCGACGAGGGTTGTCGGGGAAGAAGATATTGGCGGCTGCTGGGGATGAAGCCCTAGGGGCTGATTTTACTAAAATACACCCCCCCGCCGCCCCAACAAGCCCTAAGCTGCAAATGTTTTAAAAATTGGATAAAGACCCCAAAAGTTTTATTTCCTTGAAACCCTAGCCTGAAAATTTTTGTTATTTACGAAATGACCCCAAAAGTTTTAGAAAAATTAAATTTTTTTCCTGAATTTTATTTAATAAGATTTTAATTAAATAATCTTATTAGATAAAGATAGGATTAATTTAGAATTTTATCTTATAAGTTTAAATTTAAAATTTGAAAATGAATTATCTTAATTAGATTAGGATAATTAAAATTAATTTAAATTTTAAATTTGAAATTTAAAATAATAATTTTAATTAGATTAAAATAATTAGAAAAGATAAATAAATTTTAATTAATTTGTTTAAATTTTGAATTGTTATTTATTTTATTTTATTTTAATATTGATGCATATTTTAAATTGTTTAAATTTTACAAGAAGCATCATTATTAGGCTAGCATGTTCATGCATCATTCTGGATAAATGTAAAATGAACAAAAGGATTGACTAAGTGTATCATGACACGATCAATTTTAATTCTGTAATAGTTACACAATCCTTAAAATTAATCGGCTTAAATTAAAACCGGCTTGTATGAGCATATGCATTTTGTTTAATTCAAACCATGAATTGGGCTTTTAATTTTAACATTTTAAAAGTTGGGGCCTTATAGCCAATTTTGAATTTGGGCCTGCGTGCCTATATATAAAAATCATCATGTAATAGTTAGGCCCAAAAGGAGGTTCCAAGAGGAGTCCATGGTGGAGCCCATGAATGGAGGTCCAAACATGAAGATTTTAAAAGGCCTTGTAATAGACAAAAACCCAGTTCATCGCTTTAATTCATTCTTTTATTTATGTAAATGAATGATAAACGAAAAATGCATGTTAAGCCGATCAAACTTAAATCCCAAAAACCCAAGATTTTGCTTCCATACTTGAGGACCGGCTTGAGCGTCGAACGTCTGATGGACTTGGAGAGCCCAAGGGCCTCAGGTTTTCTTCGTACGGTGGGTTGTTACATAATAGTGCCCAACTTTATCACTACCATTAACGAGTGGAAAAACTGTTTGGGTATTAGATGCTCAACTTTATCACTACCACTTGTTATGGAAAAACTGTGTGGGTGTCTATTGATGTGATGCCTTGAGGGATGGTTTAACTTGGGAAAATTAATCCTAGCTTGACCCGATAAGTTGACTAGGGATTAATTTTGCGAAGATAAGATGGTGTCAAACATTTGGAATGTTCATCCTATCACCGAAAAGTTGCATGGTATGCAATTGGAAAGCGTTAGATTACATGGAATGTGATTTGAACGTTGCCTACCAAAAGAGCCCGATCCCTACGATACTTGCCAAAGCAATACTGAGGTTGACTCTTTGTGGATTTTTGGCCCACAATCTAGCACCAACACAAAATTGTTAGGGATTTCAATTTTGGCTATTGTGAAAAATAATTTTAAAACTCATTCTAATATTTTGCATTTTTCCTTTGTATAAATGACATCTTCTAGCACTAATGTCACTTCAAATCTCACTCTAAGAAGTATTTTGGACAAAGAAAAACTTGTTGGTCCAAACTTTTTGGATTTGGAAAAAAACCTGAGAATAGTTCTCAAACAAGAAAGGAAGTTGAATATCTTAGACGCTCATTTACCTGAACAACCAGTTAATGCTACGGCTGCTGTTCAAAGAACCTGGAAAAATCTAAAAAATGATTCCAATGATGTGACTTGCCTAATGCTCGCGACTATGTCTGGCGAGCTTCAGAAGCAATTCATGAATTCAGAAGCATTCCGGATTTATGAGTCACTCACGAAAATGTTCCGAGAGCATGCCCGTAATGAAAGGTTCATTACGATAAAAACATTAATCTCATGCAAGATGGCGAAGGGTTCATCAATAAGTACGCATTTGATCAAGATGAAAGGGTATATTGATACCCTAGAGAGATTAAATGCGCCTCTTGCTAGAGTGTTGGCCATTGATATCATCTTGGCTTCACTGCCTGATGATTACAATGATTTTGTTGTGAACTACAATATGCATAACATGGAGAGGAGCATTCCTGAGCTCCATGGCATGTTAAAGGACACTGAGCAGACCCTTCGGAAGGCAACGCCAGTGTTAGTTGTAGAGAAAGGTAAAGGGAAGAGGAAGCTTAATGGCAAGGCCAAAGTTGGGCAGAATAAGAAAGCTCACAATAAGACTGCTTCCCAACCACAAGCTCCTCCAACTGCTAAGACAAGATCCAAAAAGGATGATACATGTCTCTTCTGTAAACAGAAGGGTCATTAGAAGAGAGACTGCAAGAAGTTTCTTGAAAGCAATCCTTCAGCTTCAGGTATCTTTGTTATAGAAATTAATCTTTCTATGTCCACCTCATGGGTATTAGATACTGGTTGTAGGGCTCACATTTGTACTAATGTGCAGGGACTCAGAAATAGAAGGATAACAAAGAAAGGTGAAGTAGATCTCCGAGTGGGCAACGAGGCAAGAGTTGCTGCTGTTGAAGTTGGAGATTACACTCTGTCTTTACCTTCTGGTTCAAATATCGAACTTGAAATTATTATTATGTACCTGTTTTGAGCATCACTTTCGAGTTTAGATAATAAAGGTTTTCGATTTATTATAGAGAATAATTCGTTATCTTTATATCGAAATGATATTTTATACGGAGTTTTAAATATGTGTAACAGTCTGTATGTCTTGGATTTGACCCAAGAAAAACCAGTCTATAACATAGAAAAGAAAGTAAATCAACTAAAAATGATTTAAGTCCAACATACCTTTGGCATTGTCGATTAGGCCATGCAAATGAAAAGCGAGTTCAAAAGCTTCACAAGGATGGAGTGCTTGGGTCATTTGATTTCAGCCACTAGAAACCCAAAAACCAGCTGCACACTTTCTTGAAAATTCAACTTGGAGAGAGAAACGTTTTCTCTCTCTAGAAATCTTGTGGATTAATTGTGTTATTGTATGTCTTGAATGACTGATCCCTTGTCTATTTATAGAGTTACAAGAGAGACTCCAAGTTGGTTTAGGATTGGTCTTCCTACTGGGTTTCTGTTTTGCTTCAATCCTGTTTCTGGACTGATACAGATTCTGTTTCCTTCAATCCTGTTCTTGGACTGATACACTCCCAACTGTCACAGGGATTCACTTATCCCAATCCAGTTCCTGGGATGAATCACTCCCAACTGACACAGGGATTCACTTATCCCAAACCAGTTCCTGGGATGATTCACAACCAACTGACACAAGGATTAATTAATTTCTAAATTAATTAAATCTACCTTTGTCAATAACCCAGTACATAATTAATCGTACCACTTACGGATTAATTATGGCACTACCAACCTACACCAGAATTGCTTCCGGAACAACTTAATTAAATTATATTCATAATCTCCCCACATCGAAGATATAGTGCTCGTTAATTCATTAATTTACTGATAAATTAATTCATCAACTTCTTTAATTCCGAGACTAGTACCACTCGACCTTTTTACTATACCGGACATAAGTCCACCGGTCGGGTTTAGTATAATAAACATTTCGAGCTCATCTCGGGAGCCCCATCACCCTGGACTCACTGGTACATGGTTTCCTTTCGACAAACAGCAGCACACCAAGTAACTAAACACGCGCACCCAACCTACCGAGATTATTGGCCACAATTGACCTCACCCTTTGGCAGATCAAAGTACACTATGTCTAATTCTCATGCCCGCTAAAGTCTAGGGATTTAGAGATAGAATACAAGGATCGATTTGTCTATTAAATCAGTACAAGAAAAATCATTCCTAAGAGTCAAGTTCAATATGCCCCGGGCATATCTATATGATTCAATTAGTTTAGACAAACTAATTATCTGAATCACATAATAACCTAAACCGACAGTTTGTCCAAAGCTGTCTCGGTTACGAACCTCATTTATATATTATGTCTTTCAACCAATGATGAGATCTACTGTGTCGCACCAGACACCTCATCATCTACTTACATAATATAAATGGACGATGAATGCAAAACAAGATATGATTGAAACACAAATCGATGTATTAAACTGGGAAACTGTACAATACAAGCATAGCTTATGTATTCTACTCCAACAATCTCCCACTAATACTTAAGTTGTGCTTTAAGTATACAACTACATACAATCCTACCCAATCTGCTGCTATCTATCTAGAAAAACTGTCAAGGCTCTCCTAAGCATCTGATCCCCATGCCCTTCACGTGAGCATCAAAGACTTTTAAAGTCAATGTTTTCGTGAATGGATCTGCAAGGTTATCCTCTGATGCTATCTTAGCCACGACCACATCTACCCTCTTTACGATGTCTCGTATCAGGTGGCACTTGCGCTGTATATGTTTACTCGCCTTGTGGGCTTGTGGTTCCTTCGAGTTTGCTACTGCACCGTTGTTATCACAATAAACCGTGATAGACTTCTGTAAACCAGGAATCACATCTAAGTCCACTAGGAAGTTCTTGAGCCATACTGCTTCTTTCGCTGCCTCTGATGCGGCAACACACTCAGCCTCTATGGTAGAGTCCGCCACGCATTTCTGCTTGACACTCCGCC
Source organism: Knoxia roxburghii (assembly GCA_030378225.1). Lineage (NCBI taxonomy): Eukaryota > Viridiplantae > Streptophyta > Magnoliopsida > Gentianales > Rubiaceae > Knoxia > Knoxia roxburghii. Next base: position 31,143,095 of record CM059415.1, on the reverse strand, counting down.
AAACTATGGCTCCACCTCCTAGAGTAAACACATACCCTGAGGTAGACTTGCTCTTGTCCCTGTCGCCTTGGAAATCTGAATCTGTGTAACCTCGGGGTACCAGCTCAAGCGCCTGATAGACCAGAACTTGGTCCCTCGTTCTGCGCAAATACCTGAGAATGCATTTTACTGCTTCCCAATGAGCTTTCCCGGGGTTACTCTGATATCTGCTCACCATGCCAACGGCATAACAGATATCAGGCCTCGTACACAACATGGCATACATGAGACTTCCTACTGCCGAAGCATATGGAACTGTCCTCATGGTCTCTATCTCCTCAACAGTCTTAGGAGACTGCTCCTTAGATAGAAACACTCCGTGCCTGAAAGGTAGAAAACCTTTCTTGGAGTTCTGCATGTTAAAACGGGCCAGAATCGTGTCTATGTACGAAGCTTGGGAGAGCATTAACGAACATTTCCTACGATCTCGAATAATCTTGATCCCAAGGATATGTCCCGCTTCCCCTAAGTTCTTCATATCAAATTGCTTGGACAGCCATGCCTTTACGTCTGATAACACTTTCTTGTTGTTGCCAATCAATAGAATGTCATCTACGTAAAGCACAAGAAACACCACTGAGTTTCCATCACGTCTGCGATATACACATTGCTCATCCGGACACTGAGTAAATCGAAAGGACTGGATTACCTCATCAAACCGGATGTTCCAAGATCTTGATGACTGCTTAAGTCCATAAATAGACCTCTTAAGCCTGCAAACTTTATGCTCTTGGCCTTTTTCAATGAATCCCTCTGGTTGCTGCATAAAGATGGTTTCCTCAAGACTTCCGTTCAGGAAACCTGTCTTGACATCCATCTGCCAAATCTCATAATCCATATGAGCAGCTATGGCCAAGAGAATCCGGATCGACTTAAGCATGGCTACCGGGGAGAAGGTTTCCTCATAATCGATTCCCTCTTTCTGAGTATACCCCTTCGCCACCAGCCTAGCTTTAAAGGTTTCCACCTTCCCATCAGGTCCTCTCTTACGTTTGTAGACCCACTTGCATCCAATGGGCTTAAACCCATCAGGCAGGTCCACAAGCTCCCAGATTTGATTGTGGTCCATTGACCCCAACTCGGATATCATTGCCTTACGCCAAGATTCTGCATCTTTATCTTGAAGCACCTCATTGTAGTTAACTGGGTCAGGTTCAGGCACACCTGGGACTGGGTTTGAAGCCTCTCCGACACTAACGAACCTGTCAGGTTGTCTCACAACCCTCCCACTACGACGAGGCACCGCCTGTGTAGGTGCATCATCTGTGATCTCATGTGCAGTGTGTGGTGTATCTACTTGTGCTGGTGCATCAGGATTAGTAGTTTGTCGTCTAAGCTCTTCTACTACGATCTTACTCTTGGGCTTGTGGTCTAAGACATAATCCTCTTCTAAAAATCTAGCGTTGGTACTTACCACCACCTTCTGATCTTTAGGACAATAGAATAGACCACCTTTCGTTCCCCTAGGATGTCCTATAAACAGCATTAATTTTGTTCTTGCATCTAGCTTAGCCATATCTGCTTTAAGCACATGTGCTGGGCAGCCCCAAATTCTGAGATGTCTTAGACTGGGCTTCCGCCAGTTCCACAACTCTACTGGGGTTGAAGGCACGGTTTTAGATGGTACAAGATTAAGAATATACATTGCCGTTTCCAAGGCATATCCCCAGAACAAACTTGGCAAATCACTATAGCTCATCATGGACCTAACCATTTTCATAAGAGTCCGATTCCTCCTTTCTGCTACACCATTCTGCTTTGGCGTGCCAGGTGCAGACAACTGAGACTGAATTCCTACCTCAGTGAGGTAATCTTGAAATTCATGGGACAGGTACTTCCCACCACGATCTGAACGCAGTGTCTTAATACTCTTACCATGATGCTTCTCCACATCTGCCCGAAACTCTTTGAACTTGCCAAAACATTCGGACTTGTGGCGCATTAGGTAAATGTATCCGTACCTAGAGTAGTCATCCGTGAACGTCACGAAATACTCATATCCCCCTCGTGCCTAGACCGTCATAGGTCCACACAAGTTAGAATGAATCAACTCTAATACTTCTTTAGCTCTATGACTTTTTGCCTTAAAAGGTCTCTTGGTCATCTTACATTCCAAGCAAGATTCACCGGTTGCATAACTGTCAATATCTAATGAACCCAAAGGTCCATCATTGACCAACCTCTGAATCCTACTAAGGTATATATGACCTAGCCTTAGATGCCAGAGATAGGTTTGATTCATTTCATAAGTTTTTTCCTCTTATTAATGTTAGATTCTGAGCTATCTATCTCTATGTTTTGCGCAACAGGGGAGTTAGAGTTAACCACAAACAAATTGTCCGCCAATGAACCAGAACAAATAAGTTTTCCATTTCTTCTAATAACAACACAGTCATCAGAAAAATAAACTTATACCCGTTCTTCAAAAGTTTAGAAACCAAAATCAAGTTCTTTCTAAAACTCGGTACATAAAGACAATTAACTAACTCCAAGCTAGAATTTTCGAAATTCAACTTAACTACTCCCACTGCTTCTACTGACACTCTTGTAGTGTCGCCCAAGTAGATATCCAATTCGCCTGCTCTAAGCTTCTGGGTTACTTGGAACCCTTGCAAAGAATTACAAACATGGTCAGTGGCACCTGAATCCACACACCAAGTATCTGTGGGAATCGCCGCTAAACATGTCTCAGTAATTAAGGCATAATTTATCGTACTTATAAGCTTTGGACAATCCGCTTTCCAATGTCCCGTCTTATTGCACTTGAAGCACTTGTCTTTCGACTTCTTCTTTGCAATATCTGGCTTAGGCACAATTTGTGCCTTTTTAGCTACTCCCTCGAGCTTTCTCTTCTTCTTTCCAGCCTCAGGCTTAGAAGAAGATTCTAAAGCTTCGACTGCGACTAAAGCTCGCTTCTTCTCTTGAAGAAGACTTTTAGCTGCCATCAACTCTGCTAAGAGCTCGGATGAACTCCGCAACATCTTACTTATGTTGTAGTTCAACCGAATCTGCTCATAGCTTTGAGGCGCCATCAACTCTGCCAAGAGCTCGGATGAACTCCACAACATCTTACTTATGTTGTAGTTCAACCGAATCCGCTCATAGCTTTGAGGCAAGCTCTGGAGGACAATATCGGCTTTGGTTTCACCAACGATTTTGCCTTCCAGTACCTCAACCTTGTTGATGTTACTAATCATGTCAATGACACGATCTCTCACAGGAGCGCTCTCAGCCCTAAGGACAATATCCAAGTTACGACTTCCATCGACATTATTAGTTCCAGTTAAATTGTTGTTTTTCAAAATAGCAGCTAAAGGATTGAATGCCATATCGATTTAAACTGGAAAGTAAACAAACAGTGTTTCAGTTATATATGCTAGAATTTTCGAAAACATGAAAATTCAATTTAATTATTGATTTCCCTTAAAACAATAATATTAATCCACCAACATCTCATCCACCGGGATTCTCGCAAGCCAAGCAGTGTGGACAATTACGCTAACCCACATTCGTTTGAGAAGAACCAAGTTCATTAACAACAATATCTGACCAACGATCTTTTGATCAATGTAGCTAATAGTCGGTGCTGTCAGCCGTACAAGTAAGCAGCGTAACCTCGCGGGAGGAATACTGCAGATCGTACACTAAGTGTGTGCCATTACATGACTTCTGAGTTTGTTACCTCAGGATAGTGCTCCTCAGATGGAGAGGGTGTCGCATTTCTCCTAGTTAAACTCGCTCTAGTCATCTTACTCAGAAGCTCATAGTCTAGCGATCTCGGGGCTGGACTCATCCAAATGGAGGAAGGCCCTAATGCCAACGCGCAAGCCCACCCGTATCGCATATGAACCCGTAATGGTGGCCATGGGGATATAACACAACCCGCTCCCACTTAGATTTCCAATTTGAGGGTTTTTCCGGTTTTACATGCAATTAACTAACCTAAGTTATGTGCAACCATAAAACCAGACATGCTTTAATTCATGCATCTAAAATACAGCATAAAAATTAAAACAATAAATACGGGAAACAAATTCGAAAAAATAAATTCCCCGACTATTATGGTTTTAATTGCTTCCATCTTCTGCCTTGATCTCGTGTCCCGTCACGTCACTCGATGAAGAGAGTCTTGAACTTCAAAAAATGAAAACTGGAGGAAAAACGGGCCAAAAACAGCCCGAACAGGCCGAACGGGCCACCCGGGCGGCAGCACAGCCCGAGGGCCGCGCTGCCCGCGCACGGCCCCTGCATGCGCGGCCCAGCGCGAGCGGACACTGCGCGCGCGGCCCCTGCGCGTGCGACCCAGCGCGCGGCCCGCGCCCGGCAGCAGCGCGCAGCAGCTGCTGCGTGCACCGACTGCTGCGCGCTACTGCGGCCTGCTGCTGCGTTTTTCACCTGCCGACCGGCGATTTTGCTGCCGGCAATCGTTGCCGGCGTTGCCTCCTGTCGCCAACTCCTCCTTCGCTTTTTCCCACGCTATTTGCTCTTCTTGCAATTCGTTCTGGGTTTTCCTGGGTTTCTTCAAATTCATGATAACCCAAAACCCACGAATCCAAGTCGCCACCATAACGCCTTCGATTACAAAAAGAACAATTTTCCTACTACAAGGCATTCTAGGAAAATTAAATAATCGAAATTACATAGAAAAAATTCTACTACAGATTTGATCTATTCCTACATGGCTTCCAGCACGTGGTTAAACTATTACAAACATTCATAATAAAATTAAATCCGGACAAGTGCCAGAGTTTAATTAAAACCCATACAAACGTAACCATAATAGTCGGGATTCTAAACCACCTGCAAATAAAACCATGTAATAAATCGAACAAGCACAGAACCCCCTAAACCAGGCTCTGATACCAATTGAAAGATTTTGGTAGGATCTGGGTTTGCACTTGCTCGATTTACCACGCAACAAAAATTTCTATTAAAGCGGAATCTTAGAAAAGTACCTTTGAAGCGTCTACCTGGTGATTCTCTTGCATGCCTCAAGACTATGACTTCACGTTGTGTGGGCAACGAACTAGAAGTCAATTGATCAGCTACTCACCACAATCCACCTGCTAGAAAACTCTAGCCCCGCAGCACCTGGCGCGTACTATAAACACACCGCCCGTAGAGAGAGAAAGCTACGCGCAGCTGGTATAATCCAAGGCCAAAATTTCAGCCACTAGAAACCCAAAAACCAGCTGCACACTTTCTTGAAAATTCAACTTGGAGAGAGAAACGTTTTCTCTCTCTAGAAATCTTGTGGATTAATTGTGTTATTGTTTGTCTTGAATGACTGATCCCTTGTCTATTTATAGAGTTACAAGAGAGACTCCAAGTTGGTTTAGGATTGGTCTTCCTACAGGGTTTCTGTTTTGCTTCAATCCTGTTTCTGGACTGATACAGATTCTGTTTCCTTCAATCCTGTTCCTGGACTGATACACTCCCAACTATCACAGGGATTCACTTATCCCAATCCAGTTCCTGGGATGAATCACTCCCAACTGACACAGGGATTCACTTATCCCAAACCAGTTCCTGGGATGATTTACAACCAACTGACATAAGGATTAATTAATTTCTAAATTAATTAAATCTACCTTTGTCAATAACCCAGTACATAATTAATCGTACCACTAACGGATTAATTATGACACTACCAACCTACACCAGAATTGCTTCCGGAACAACTTAATTAAATTATATTCATAATCTCCCCACATCAAAGATATAGTGCTCGTTAATTCATTAATTTACTGATAAATTAATTCATCAACTTCTTTAATTCGGAGACTAGTACCACTCGACCTTTTTACTATACCGGACATAAGTCCACCAGCCGGGTTTAGTATAATAAACATTTCGAGCTCATCTCGGGAGCACCATCACCCCGGACTCACCGGTACATGGTTTCCTTTCGACAAACAGCAGCACACCAAGTAACTAAACACGCGCACCCAACCTACTGAGATTATTGGCCACAATTGACCTCACCCTTTGGCAGATCAAAGTACACTATGTCTAATCCTCATGACCGCTCGAGTCTAGGGATTTAGAGATAGAATACAAGGATCGATTTGTCTATTAAATCAGTACAAGACAAATCATTCCTAAGAGTCAAGTTTAATATGCCCCGGGCATATCTATATGATTCAATTAGTTTAGACAAACTAATTATCTGAATCACATAATAACCTAAACCGACAGTTTGTCCAAAGCTGTCTCGGTTACGAACCTCATTTATATATTATGTCTTTCAACCAATGATGAGATCTACTGTGTCGCACCAGACACTTCATCATCTACTTACATAATATAAATGGACGATTAGTGCACAACAAGATATGACTGAAACACAAATCGATATATTAAACTGGGAAACTGTACAATACAAGCATAGCTTATGTATTCTACTCCAACAATGCTCTCCTTTCTGCTGCCTACTTATTGAATCGTATTCCATCTAAGGCAGTAGATAAGACTCCATAAGAGATATGGATGGGTCGGAAGCCCTATATGTCCTATCTACGAGTTTGGGGTTGTCAAGCTCATGTAAAGCGTTTACAAAGTAATAAGCTTGAACCCAAAGCTGACAAATGCCTATTTGTGGGATATCCTAAGGAAACCAAAGGATATCAATTCTACAACCCAACAGAGAACAAAGTGTTCGTTGCTTGAGGAGCTACTTTCTTAGAGAAAGATTTTCTGTACAAGAAAGACAGTGAGAGTGGAATAGAACTCAGAGAAGTTCAAGAATCACAAGAGAATGTAGAACGATCTACAGAAACTCAGATGGAAGTTGACATGGAAGCTCATGAAGATGAGCAACTTGAGTCAACAACACAAGAACCTAGAAGATCTGGTAGATCGTGTCATGAACCTGAGAGATATGGATTTCTCATGACTGACGATCAAGATTTGATCTTGGTGGACTCTAATGAGCCCGCGAACTACAAACAAGTTTTAGAAAGTCCAGATTCGGATAAATGGCTACAAGCCATGGAATCTGAAATGCAATCCATGAGGGACAATAAAGTGTGGACTTTGATTGACCCTCCTGTTCAGACGAAGGTTGTCGATTGCAAGTGGATTTTTAAGTTAAAACCTGGCGGGATCTTCAAGGCACGACTAGTGGCTAAAGGTTTCAAACAGACTCATGGTATAGACTATGATGAAACCTTCTCCCCTGTCATGATGCTCAAGTCCATTAGGACAATGCTTGCCATAGCAGCATATTTTGACTATGAGGTATGACAGATGGATGTTAAGACGACTTTCCTAAATGGAAACCTACTCAAGGATGTTTATATGAAACAACAACCCGAGGGATACATCGATCAAAAGCATCCTAATCGAGTATGTAAGCTTCAGAGGTCCATCTATGGACTAAAGCAAGCATCTTGAAGTTGGAATCTTCATTTTGATGAGGAAGTAGAAGGTTACGGATTCATCAAGAACGAAGATGAGCCTTGTGTTTACAAGAAAGTTAGTGGGAGTAAGATTGTTTTCCTTTTCCTTTATGTGGACGACATCCTGCTCATAGGAAATGACATTCCCTTGATGAGAGACATCAAACAATGGTTGGGGAGTGTATTTTCTATGAAAGACTTAAGAGAAGCCGAGACGATACTAGGTATCAAGATCTATAGAGATAGGTCTAAAAGGCTTCTGGGACTAAGTCAAGAAGGGTACATAGACAAGATATTGAGAAGATTCAATATGTCTAACTCCAAAAATGGTAAGGTACCATTTAGATATGGCCTTCTCTTGAAGAAAAACCAAGGTCCTTCAACAAGAGAGGAGAGGGATACAATGAGTAGAGTCCCATATGCTTCGGCAATAGGATCTATCATGTATGACATGTTATGTACCCATCCGGATGTTGCACATACACTTAGCATGACTAGCAGATACCAACAAGATCCAGGGATGGATCATTGGACTGCAGTCAAAGCAATCATGAAGTACTTACGAAGAACTAAAGGATTAATGCTAGTGTATGGAGGACAAGAACAGCTCATTGTACAAGGTTACGCTGATGCTGCTTTCCAAACAGATCAAGATGATGTAAAGTCACAATCAGGCTACGTGTTTAGTCAGAATGGCGGTGTAATAAGTTGGAAAAGCTCAAAGCAAGATACAACAGCCGATTCTACAAGAGAGTCTAAGTACATTGCTGCATCAGATGCTGCAAAGGAAGTTGTTTGGTTGAGAAAGTTTGTGTCAGACATCAGAGTGATACCGAGTATCTGAAAGATTTTGGTAGGATCTGGGTTTGCACTTGCTCGACTTACCACGCAACAAAAATTTCTATTAAAGCGGAATCTTAGAAAAGTACCTTTGAAGCGTGCACTTGGTGATTCTCTTGTATGCCTCAAGACTATGACTTCACGTTGTGTGGGCAACGAACTAGAAGTCAATTGATCAGCTACTCACCACCATCCACCTGCTAGAAAACTCTAGCCCCGCAGCACCTGGCACGTACTATAAACGCACCGCCCGCAGAGAGAGAAAGCTACGCACAGCTGGTATAGACCAAGGCCATAATTTCAGCCACTAGAAACCCAAAAACCAGCTGCACACTTTCTTGAAAATTCGACTTGGAGAGAGAAACGTTTTCTCTCTCTAGAATTTTCTCTCTCTAGAAATCCTGTGGATTAATTGTGTTATTGTTGTTTTCTGAATGACTGATCCCTTGTCTATTTATAGAGTTACAAGAGAGACTCCAGTTGGTTTAGGATTGGTCTTCCTACTGGGTTTCTGTTTTCCTTCAATCCTGTTTCTGGACTGATACAGATTCTGTTTCCTTCAATCCTGTTCCTGGACTGATACACTCCCAACTGTCACAGGGATTCACTTATCCCAATCCAGTTCCTGGGATGAATCACTCCCAACTGACACAGGGATTCACTTATCCCAAACCAGTTCCTGGGATGATTCACAACCAACTGACACAAGGATTAATTAATTTCTAAATTAATTAAATCTACCTTTGTCATTAACCCAGTACATAATTAATCGTACCACTAACGGATTAATTATGGCACTACCACCCTACACCAGAATTGCTTTCGGAACAACTTAATTAAATTATATTCATAATCTCCCCACATCAAAGATATAGTGCTCGTTAATTCATTAATTTACTGATAAATTAATTCATCAACTTCTTTAATTCTGAGACTAGTACCACTCGACCTTTTTACTATACCGGACATAAGTCCACCGGCCGGGTTTAGTATAATAAACATTTCGAGCTCATCTCGGGAGCACCATCACCCCGGACGCACCGGTACATGGTTTCCTTTCGACAAGCAGTAGCACACCAAGTAACTAAACACGCGCACCCAACCTACCGAGATTATTGGCCACATTTGACCTCACCCATTGGCAGATCAAAGTACACTATGTCTAATCCTCATGCCCACTCGAGTCTAGGGATTTAGAGATAGAATACAAGGATCGTTTTGTCTATTAAATCAGTACAAGACAAATCATTTCTATGAGTCAAGTTCAATATGCCCCGGTCATATCTATATGATTCAATTAGTTCAGACAAACTAATTATCTGAATCACATAATAACCTAAACTGACAGTTTGTCCAAAACTGTCTCGGTTACGAACCTCATTTATATATTATGTCTTTCAACCAATGATGAGATCTACTGTGTCGCACCAGACACTCATCATCTACTTACATAATATAAATAGACGATTAATGCACAACCAGATATGACTGAAACACAAATCGATATATTAAACTGGGAAACTGTACAATACAAGCATAGCTTATTTATTCTACTCCAACAGTATCCATGATCTGATAGAACTTTTATGTGACAATAACGGGGCCATCGCACAAGCTAAAGAGCCTCGGTCACACCAGAAAACCAAACACATACTCAGAAGGTTTCACCTCATCTGAGAGATCATTGATCGAGGAGATGTGAAAGTGTGCAAAATAGGGTCAGACGACAATATAGCAGATCCTCTCACAAAAACTCTACCACAGTCAAAGTTTGATGGACATGTAATAGAGCTTGGTCTTAAACAGTTTAGGACACAATCTCAGTTGTCTACACCTGGCACGCCACAGCAGAATGGTGTAGCAGAAAGGAAGAATCGGACTCTCATGGAAATGATTAGGTCTATGATGAGATATAGTGATTTTCCAAGTTCGTTCTGGGGATATGCCTTAGAAACGGTGATGTATATTCTTAATCTTGTACCATCTAAAACTGTGCCTTCAACCCCATTAGAGTTGTGGAATGGGCGCAAGCCCAGTCTAAGACATCTCAGAATTTGGGGTTGCCCAGCACATGTGCTTAGTTAGATGCGAGAACTGAATTAATGCTGTTTGTAGGATATCCTAGAGGAATGAAATGTGGTCTGTTTTATAGTCCTAAAGATCAGAAGGTGGTGGTTAGTACCAAAGCTAGATTTTTGGAAGAGAACTATATCTTAGATCACAAGCCCATGAGTAAGATAGTACTAGAAGAGTTTAGACGACAAACTACTAATCCTGATGCACCTGCACAAGTAGATACACCACACACTACACATGAGATCACAGATGATGCACCTATACAGGTGGTGCCTCGTCGTAGTTGGAGGGTTGTGAGATAGCCAGATAGGTTCATTGGCGTGGGAGATACCTCAGATCTAATCCCAGGCATGCCTGAACCTGACCCGGTTAACTACAATGAGGCTCTCCGAGATAAAGATGCAGAGTCTTGGCATAAGGTAATGATATCCGATATGGGGTCAATGGACGACAATCAAGTCTGGGAGCTTGTGGACCTGCTAGATGGGTTCAAGCCCATTGGATGCAAGTGGGTCTACAAAAGTAAGAGAGGACCTGATAGAAAGGTGGAAGCTTGTAAAGCTAGGCTGGTGGTGAAGGGGTATACTCAAAAAGAGGGAATCGATTATAAGAAAACTTCTCCCCGGTAGCCATGCTTAAGTCGATCAGGATTCTCTTGGCCATAGCTGCTCATTTAGATTATGAGATTTGGCAGATGGATGTCAAGACAGCTTTTCTAAACGGAAGTCTTAAGGAAACAATCTTTATGCAGCAACCAGAGGGATTCATTCAAAAAGACCAAGAGAATAAGGTTTGCAGGCTTAAGAGGTCCATTTATGGACTTAAGCAGGCATCCAGATCTTGGAACATCCGGTTTGATGAGGTAATCCAGTCCTTTGGATTTACTCAGTGTCCGGATGAGCAATGTGTGTACCGCAGACGTGATGGAAACTCAGTGGTGTTTATTGTGCTTTACGTAGATGACATTCTATTGATTTGCAACAACAAGAAAGTGTTATCAGAGGTAAAGGCATGGCTATCCAAGCAGTTTGATATGAAGAACTTAGGGGAAGCGAGACATATCCTTGGGATCAAGGTAATTCGAGATCGTAGGAAATGTTCGTTAACGCTCTCCCAAGCTTCTTACATAGCTACGATTCTGGCCCGTTTTAACATGCAGAACTCCAAGAAAGGTTTTCTACCTTTCAGACATGGAGTGTATCTATCTAAGGAACAGTCTCCTGAGACTGTTTAGGAGATGGAGGCCATGAAGACAGTTCCTTATGCTTCGGCAGTAGGAAGTCTCATGTATGCCATGTTGTGTACAAGGCCTGATATCTGTTATGCCTTTGGCATGGTTAGCAGATATCAGAGTAACCCCGGGAAAGCTCATTGGGAGGCAGTAAAATGCATTCTCAAGTATTTGCATAGAACGAGGGACCAAGTTCTGGTCTATCAGGCACCTGAGCGGGTACCCCGAGGTTACACAGATTCAGATTTTCAAGGTGACAGGGAAAAGAGCAAGTCTACCTCAGTGTCAAGCAGAAATGTCTGGTGAACTCTGTTGGATTTGAATACATAAGTTATGCTTGTGTTGTACATTTTCCCAGTTTAATATATCGATTTGTGTTTCAATTATATTTTGTTGTGCATGTTTACGTCCATTTATATTATGTAAGTAGATGATGAGGTGTCTGGTGCGACACAGTAGATCTCATCATTGGTTGAAAGACATAATATATAAATGAGGTTCGTAACCGAGACAGCTTTGGACAAACTGTCGGTTTAGGTTATTATGTGATTCAGATAATTAGTTTGTCTAAACTAATTGAATCATATAGATATGCCCGGGGCATATTGAACTTGACTCTTAGGAATAATTTGTCTTGTACTGATTTAATAGACAAATCAATCCTTGTATTCTATCTCTAAATCCCTAGACTCGAGTGGGCATGAGGATTAGACATAGTGTACTTTGATCTGCCAATGGGTGAGGTCAAATGTGGCCAATAGTCTTGGTGGGTTGGGTGCGCGTGTTTAGTTACTTGGTGTGCTACTGTTTGTCGAAAGGAAACCATGTACCGGTGCGTCCGGGGTGATGGTGCTCCCGAGATGAACTCGAAATGTTTATTATACTAAACTCGGCCGGTGGACTTATGTCCGGTATAGTAAAAAGGTCGAGTGGTACTAGTCTCGGAATTAAAAGAAGTTGATGAATTAATTTATCAGTAAATTAATGAATTAACGAGCACTATATCTTTGATGTAGGGAGATTATGAATATAATTTAATTAAGTTGTTCCGGAAGCAATTCTGGTGTAGGTTGGTAGTGCCATAATTAATCCGTTAGTGGTACGATTAATTATGTATTAGGTTGTTGACAAAGGTAGATTTAATTAATTAAGTAATTAATTAATCCTTGTTTCAGTTGGTTGTGAATCATACCAGGAACTGGTTTGGGATAAGTGAATCCCTGTGTCAGTTGGTTGTGAATCATACCAAGAACTGGTTTGGGATAAGTGGATCCCTATATCAGTTGGGAGTGTATCAGTCCTGAAACAGGATTGAAGAAAAACAGAAACCCAGTAGGAAGACCAATCCTAAACCAACTTGGAGTCTCTCTTGTAACTCTATAAATAGAGAGAGAAAATTCTAGAGAGAGAAAATGTTTCTCTCTCCAGGTCGAATTTTCAAGAAGTTTTGGCGGCTGGTTTTTCTTCCTAGTGGCTGAATTTTTAAGCCCTTGGTGTATACCAGCTGCAAGCAACTTTTTCTCTCTCTCCGGGCAGTGCGTTTGCAGTACGTGCTAGGTGCGGAGGTGCTGGATTTTTCTAGCAGGTGGATTTTTGTGAGTAGCTGATCAATTGACTTCTAGTTCGTTGCCCACACAACGTGAAGTCATAGTCTTGAGGCATACAAGAGAATCACCAAGTGCACGCTTCAAAGGTACTTTTCAAAGATTCCGCTTTAATAGAAATTTTTGTTGCGTGGTAAATCGAGCAAGTGCAAACCCAGATCCTACCAAAATCTTTCAAACTCTACCATGGAGGCTGAGTACGTTTCCGTCATCAGAGGCAGCGAAAGAAGCAGTATGGCTCAAGAACTTCCAAGTGGACTTAGATGTGATTCTTGGTTTGCAGAAGTCTATCACGGTTTATTGTGATAACAACGGTGCAGTAGCAAACTCGAAGGAACCACGAGCCCACAAGGCGAGTAAACATATACAGCGTAAATACCACCTGATATGAGACATCGTAAAGAGGGAAGATGTGGTCGTGGCTAAGATAGCATCAGAGGATAACTTTGCAGATCCGTTCACGAAGACATTGACTTTGAAAGTCTTTGAGGCTCACGTAGAGGGCATAGGAATCAGATACTTAAGAGAGCCATGATAGTTTTTCTAGATATATAGCAGCAGAGTGTATAGGAGTTGTAGGTAGATGTATACTTAAAGCACAACTTAAGTATTAGTGGGAGATTGTTGGAGTTGAATACATAAGCTATGCTTGTATTGTACTTTTTTCCAGTAATATATCGATTTATGTTTTGGTTACATCTTGTTGTGCATTAATTGTCCTTTTATATTATGTAGTTAGAAGATGAGGTGTCTTGTGTGACACAGTAGATCTCATCATTGGTTAAAAGACATAATATATAAATGAGGTTCATAACTGAGACAGCTTTGGACAAACTGTCAGTTTAGGCTATTATGTGATTCGGATAATTGGTTTGTCTAAACTAAATGAATCATATAAATATGCCCGGGGCGTATTGAACTAGACCATTAAGAATGATTTGTCTTGTACTGATTTAATAGACAAATCGTTCTTGGTATTCTCTCTCTTAATCCCTAGACTCGAGCGGCATGAGGATTAGACATAGTGTACTTTGATCTGCCAATGTGTGAGGTCAATTGTGGCCAATAGTCTCGGTAGGTTGGGTGCGCGTGTTTAATTACTTGGTGTGCGGCTGCTTGTCGAAAGGAAACCATGTACCGTGCGTCCGGGGTGACGGTGCTCCCGAGATGAGCTCGTAAAGTTTATTATACTAAACCGGCTGGTGGACTTACGTCTGGTATAGTAAAAAGGTCGACTGGTACTAGTCTCAGAATTAAAGAGGTTATTAATTAATTTATTGGTAAATTAATATATTAACGAGCACTATATCTTTGATGTGGGGAGATTATGAATATATTTTAATTAAGTTGTTCCGGAAGCAATTCTGGTGTAGGATGGTAGTGCCATAATTAATCCGTTAGTGGTACGATTAATTATGTATTAGGTTGTTGACAAAGGTAGATTTAATTAATTAAGTAATTAATTAATCCTTGTTTCAGTTGGTTGTGAATCATACCAGGAACTGGTTTGGGATAAGTGAATCCCTGTGTCAGTTGGTTGTGAATCATACCAAGAACTGGTTTGGGATAAGTGGATCCCTATATCAGTTGGATGTGCATCACTTTAGGAACAGGATTGAAGGAAATAGAAACCCAGTAGGAAGGCCAATCCTAAACCAACTTGGGGTCTCTCTTGTAACTCTATATATAGACAATGGTTTAGCTATTCAAGACAGACAATTCAATAGATTCATAATTCAAGAATCTAGAGAGAGAAAATCCTAGAGAGATAAAATTCTCTCTCTCAAAGTCAGATTTTTGGCCAAAATCTACGACTGTTCTTTCTCTTCTTGGCCGAATTTTTGGCCTGTCAAGCCAGTTGCGTGTGTAGCTTTCTCTCTCTTTCCGGACGGTACGTTTACAGTACGTGTCAGGTGCAGCAGTGCTGGAATTTTCTGGCAGGTGGATTGTGGTGATTAGCTGATCAATTGGTTTCTAAATCGTTGCCCACACAACGTGAAATCAAAGTCTTGAGGCATACAAGAGAATCACCTGAGTTCACACTTCAAAGGTATTTTTTCAAGATTCCGCTTTTAATTAGAAATTTTTGTTGTGTGATAAATCGAATGAGTGCGAACCCATATCATGTGCAATGTTATTTCAAAAGGGTTGGAACAGCATTGTGCTAGTGTCTAGGTCTGGCCAGAGATTCCGATTCTGGAATACATAGCACGAAAGTGAGTTTCTGGCTAGGCCCGGGCAGATAATTTTTCATAAACATGTTGGACCAAAATTACATTTTTTTTCCTTCAATCAATTAACATTAACTAAAATTATTTCAGAGTTTGTAAAACACACAAAACTATGAAGAGTGGATGAATTCTAAGAAAAGTTTCAAAATATTTTAACTTTAATATAGAAAATTACTTAGGGCATAATGCTCAATTAGTATATAGTAGTCCATGGACTACATAGTAACATAGACCATGCTGTAAAAATAATAAAAAAATTAATTCAGTAAATTTTTAATTAGGGGCGCGTGAAAGTACTCCTTGAAACCCAAATAGGAAGTAATGATATCACTCAAAATTTACGCCCTAAAAACCAGCATTGCCCCTTATCTTCCACATCCCATCCTAAAAACATTATTACTCTTTCGAAAAATAAAAAAATTTCTCTCCAGCGATTCTACAAAAAAAAACTGAATCGTGGAGTGACCGATCCCGTACTTCTGATGTTTTTGGCATCGCGGCGTTAAGAGAGAATTCTGACGGGCTTTCGTTTCGAATCTCCAGCAACGCGAGTGAAGTTGATGAATAATGGGGGGGACCATGGGAGGTGGAATTATGGTGGATTTGGAAGGTCGTACTGGGATGAATTTTTTCGAATAATAGGATAGTTCGTATCATGATCCGGTGTTTGATTTCGTTTACTAGGTATTATCGTGGATTGTTTTGTCAAATTGTTTGCATTTTGCGTTTAACAATGTTGTGAGAATGGTTGTTGATGGGTTTAGTGATCTGCGAGGGTCAATTGTTTCAAACGTGATTTGTCCACCAAAACTTTGAATCTTTGTAGTGTGGAAAATGAATCAATCATATGTATGAATCACGTATATGTACATCAAATCGGTTTCCCTGGTGGTATTTTTGCTTCGTTGAAGGACCGTTGTCGGCCTCTATCCATCAGATAGATTTGTCACCATGCATTTCATTGCTTTGATTTGTAGGCCTCATGTCATAGCCTTGTTGGATTAATGATCTTTGTTCATTACATCAGAAATGGACCAAGAAAAAACCGCATCAATGAAGCCATGAATCTTGTATTCTTCTTTCTTCTTTGAGCTCGATTTCATCATCGTTCCTATGGGTGGGATTTTATTTATTTTAAAATATTTCTAGTCGGTTTAAGTATTAGTGGTGGATTTATTTAGTGAGAAAAGTGAGATTCTATTTTTTAAAAAATATTTTTTTATTTGTTTAAATACTACGAGTGGTAGTGGGATTCTATTTATTTTTTAAAAATATTTCTTATTTGTTTGGTGGATTGGGAAGAGTGGGATTTATTTTTTAAAATATTTCTGATTTGTTTGGTGGATTTATTGAGTGGAAAGAATGAGATTCTATTTTTGTTTTTTAAATATTTCTTATTTGTTTGGTGAATTTATTTAGTGGGAAGAGTGAGATTTTATTTTTTAAAAAAATATTTCTTATTTGTTTGGTAGATTTATTCATTGGGAAGAGTGGGATTTTATTTTTGTTTTTTAAATATTTTTTATGTATTTGGTGGATTTATTCAGTGGGAACAGTGTGATTCTATTTTTTAAAAAATATTTCTTATTTGTTTGGTGGATTTATTCAACGGGGAGGGTTGGATTCTATTTTTTTTAAAAAAAAAATATTTCTTATTTGTTTGGTGAATTTATTCAGTGGGAAGAGTGTGAGACTCGTATACAGAGTAGGCCTGTAGGCCTACGGTAAATATTACTCCTACTCTATCCCGCGTGCAACCCCAGTCTCACTAACACGCGTGTAAACACGCAACTTAATTAAACCCAAACACTTTCCTTTTTTCTGCTTTGAAACTGAAAACCTAAAACCCTTCCTCGCGCTCTGAAAACGATTTCATCCCCACGATCTTTAACTTTCCATTAACACAATCAGATCACCACAATCTAAATTTCTAACCTCAAATACATTCAGAAACCACTGCTTTTCAAATTACAGCTGTTCTTCCAGTTCAGAAAACAACATAACCATCATCTGCGCGAAGAAAAACTTGCTGTTCAACTCAAATGCTACAAAAGGTCTCCAAATTGGAAGAAAAACTTGCTGTTTTTCTCAAACCAACATTTTTCTGGCTTCAACATTTATCTACAGGTACGAAAACAATAATCTTTCAACCATTATACATATGTATCATAGGATTTCAATTTTATAACCGTTATTTTCTTTGAATAATTAGGGTTCTGATATCTGTATTCTTGTAATCTGATATATATTTTCAATTGATCTGATGTCTCATATATGCTGTTAATTTTGTTTTTGTTCTTCGAAATGAATTTCTATCAAAATTAGTGATCTGATGTCTATATTACGGTGATCTGATGTATGTTATATATTGATCTGATATATGTATTATCGTGATCTGATGTCTATTTTAGTTCATTGAAAAGCGTCTAGCACCACGTCCAGAAACGTCTATATCCATGCATGTGAATTTAAGATGTTTTTTTGCCAAAGACAACCCACCACGTCTCAGAAAAACTAGCACCACGTCAAAAACAACTAGCACCATGTCCAAAAACGTCTACATTCATACGTGTGAATTTAAACTGATTTTTTTCACAAAGACAACCCACAACGTCTCTGAACAACTAGAACCACGTCCAAAAACAACTAGCACCACGTCCAGAAATGTCTATATCCATGCATGTGAATTTAAACTGAGTTTTTTCACAAAGACAGTCCACCACGTCTTAGAACAACTAGCACCACGTCTAGATACGTCTACATCCATGCATGTTATTTAAGCTATTTTTTTCACAATGACAACCCACCAAATCTAAGAACAACTAGCACCACATCAAAAACAACAAGCACCACGTCCAGAAACATCTACATCCATGCGTGAAAATTTAAACTGATTTTTTTTGCAAAGACAGTCCACCACGTCTCAGAACAACTAGCACCACGTCCAAAAACAACAAGCATCACGTCCAGAAATGTCTACATCCATGCATGTGAATTTAAACTATTTTTTTCACAAAGACAACCCACCACCTCTAAGAACAAAAAGCACCACGTCAAAAATAACTAGCACCATGTCCAAAAATGTCTACATCCATGTGTGTGAATTTAAACAGATTTTTTTTACAAAGACAGCCAATCACGTCTCAGAACGAGCAGCACCACATCCAAAAACAACTCGCACCACTTCCAGAGATATCTACATCCATGCATGTGATTTAAGCTATTTTTTTACAAAGACAACCCACCACGTCTCAGAACAACTAGCACCACGTCCAAAAACGTCTACATCTATGCGTGTGAATTTAAACTGATTTTTTTCACAAAGACAGTCCACCACGTCTTAGAACAACTAGCACCCGCCTGCAGCAGTCACCGCCGATGACAGCCATCAGCAGTGCCGCTGCCGCACGACACAGCAGGAGGCTGCGCCAGTAGCGGCTGCAGCGCGCGCGGTGCACCCGTTGGTCGTGCTGCATTTGTGCGGCCCATTCGGGCTGCGTTTTTTGCCCATTTTCTCTCCAGTTTTCATTTTTTGAAGTACACGACTCTCTCCATCGAGTGACGTGATGGGATACGAGATCAAGGAGAAGATGGAAGCAATTGAAACCATAATAGTCGGGAAATTTATTTTTCGTATTTATTTCCAGTATTTATTGTTTTAATTTTTATGTTGTATTTTAGATGCATTATTTTAAAGCATGTTGGTTTTATGGTTGCATATTGTTAGTTTTGAATACAGAAAAGCTATGGCTTGTATCAAAAACTAATATCCACAGTTGACATATCATTTTGTTTCGGTATAAATTTGTTTCTTTATATCATAGAACTAGATAACGGGGTGTGGAAAGACACAGTAGATATCGTTATTGGTTAAAGTATTGATATATTAAAAGTATGCTCGTAACCGAGATAGTCTGAACATACTATCGGTATAGGTTATTGTGTGGTTTAGAAATTAGTTTATCTAAACTAGTTTAAATCGCACAGATATGCCCGGGGCATATTGAGCACGACCAATTTGGATAGAATTGATTTATACTGATCGGCGTAGTCAATTCGGTCCTAGTATTCCGTCTCTCAATCCCGAGATTGGGACGGGCATGAAGGTTGGATATTGTATGCTTTGATTTGCCAAAGAGTGCGGTCAATTGAGGCCTATACCTCGGTAGGTTGGGTATGCGGTGTTTAGCTTTTTACGTGCCGTTGCTAGTCGGAGGAATCCACGTACCGGTTTACCGGGTTGATGGTGCTCCCGAGATGAGCTCGTAAAGTCTATTATACTAAACCCGGCCGGTGAACTTTATGTTCGGTATAATAAAAGGACGAGTGGTACTAATCTCAAAAACCAAGAAGTCAGTGAATTATTTTGTCAGTAAATTGATAAACCGATGAGTGCTAGATCTTTAATGTGGGGAGATAGAATAAAATATAATGGCGCGATGTAAAGTCGTTTTCGAGCGGTAGTTCCATAATTGGTCCGTTAGTGGTACGACTAATTATGCATTTGACTAATCGACAAGGTGAATTAATTAATCCTGAAGGTTTAATTAATATTTAATCGACAAAGTGAATTAAGAAATTAATTCTATATGAATTAATTAATTCTAAGGGTTCGATTAAATTAAATTAACAAAGTGGGTTAAATAAATTAATTTAAATGGGTCGATTGGAGTTGATTAGTCGGGAAGACTTAGCGGTCAACAAAAGTTAAATTAAAAGGCCTGACTCGAGAGCCCATTAGGTCTCCTTAGAAGCTTCTTATAAATACAACTTATTGGGCAAGAAAATAATTAAGAAACTTGAAGTCCAAGAAAGGGCTAGAGTGAGAAAGTTTAGCTTAGAGAGAGAACTTTGTCTTCCTCATCGAAGTTCTTTCTCGAAGTCAGCTAAGACAGCTTTCTCCTTCGGAAGATTACTTCTTTAGTTTGCCCGGATCATTTTTCAAGTAAGCTGTTGGTCGTTTTCTCACCGAAACGAGCAGATCGTCCTCTTCGATCGGACTGCGCAGCAAATTTTTCATGTTCTAAAAACCCCAGCGGTAATCTCTGTTCAGTGCCCAAAACCGACCAGATTCCATGTTCGATCTTCCAAGCGGAGTGATCCGTGGGTTTGGTTGTCCAGATCGGGACTGAACATATTATCTCCGGTGGATTATACTTCACGGATGATCGGCAGCTTGCGCAGCAAGTCATAGAAAATCCGGGCAGCTTTGTTTTTCCAGTTTTTTAAGTTTTCTTCTAAAGCAAGTTTCTTGGGTTTTCATATTTTGCCATGGGTAACTCCGTAGATAATAGCCACACTATTTCGGAGTTTGTATCGGAGTAATTCTTTGGATTTCTAGTGGAATCGCAATCAACGATTGGATTTTTTCTTTAGGCAAGGGACTTCGCTACAAAAGGTAAAATCTTTAATATTCTGATTTAATTAAAGATTTAATTTTTTGTGTCTCGATTAATAAATTAAATAATTATAAGCCTAGATCCGTTCATAGGTAAACTAATTTGAGCCTGAGCTTAGTTAAAAGCTTCCGATTCTGGAATGCATTGCACGAAAGTGAGGTTTTCGATTTAGTCCGGGCTTGTTCAGTTTTCCTTCAAATTGGTATCAAAGCGTTGGTTTCGGTCTTATACTTGTTTGATTTATTACACGGCTTTATTTTGGCATTATTATTTTTGTCGAAATGCATAAACAGGTGGTTATTGGTTTCCCGGCTTTTATGGTAGAAATTTAATTTTCATTCATAAACCCCGGGACATGTCCGGGCTTGTTTTATTTTGAATGGAAATTTCTGTAATAGTAATAACCACGAGCTGGAAGCCGTGTAGGATTAGAAAAATCTTGTAGTAGGATTTGATATAATCATGTCGTCTTTAAATTCCTAGAAAACGCCTTTGTATATGGGAATTTATGTACTATGACGAAGACGTTATTTTGGGTAGCTTATATTCACGGGTTTTGGTTTATCGTAATTTTGGGTGATTCCTAATTACGTAGAAAATCGAGAAAACCTGGGCAAATCAAGAGAATCCAAATAACGAGTGGGAGCAACATGACTGGACGTGACACCGAGGCGACAAGAAATCAACGATAGAGAAGGCCATAATAGTCGGGAAATTTTATTTGTTTAATTTCCCGTATTTATGTCTTTTCGTTGATTGTGTGTTTTTCATTTTATTTTGCATGAACGAAAACCAAACCAAAATGTTTTTAAAAGGTAATGTGCAATTAACTAAGGTAGATTATTCGCATATTAAAACTCCAACAGTTTTATGGGTACGAATACCCATAGTTAAGATATTGCATGTTAAAACGTAAAAATCCTCAAACTTCAAAAAATCTAAGTGGGAGCGGGTTGGTAAATATCCCCATGGCCTCCATTATGGGTTCATTGGTGATGTGGTTAAACTTGCGTGCTGGCTTAGACCTTCCTCCCTATCGGATGAGTTTTCAACCACGGATATCACCAGAATGAATTTCTAAAGGGATGACTATAGTGAGTTTAATTGGAGAAAGTTGCGACACCCTCGCCATCCGAGGCGCATTAGTATCCTAAGTAACAAACTTAGAAGTCACGTAATGGCATACACTTAGTGTACCATTTTTAGTATCCCTCCCATCGAGGTTACGCTATTTTTGGGTATGGCTAAAATTATCGACTATTAATTTCATTGATCATAAGATCATTGGTCAGATAATGAAATTAATGAACTTCGGTTCTTCTCGAACGAATGTGGGTTAGTGTAGACGATCACCTATCGTGACATGCGTTAATCCCAGTGTGAGAGATGTCGGTAGAAGATTATATTGGGTTTTTAGAGGATTTTCAATATTTTTGAAAAAGTATACTGAAACTTGAATTGTTTATTTTTCAGTTGATATGTCGTTCAACCCGCTAGCTGTCATTCTGAACCAAAACAAACTCACTGGTCCAAACTATATTGACTGGAAGCATAACCTGGACATTGTCCTTACCGCTGAGGGTTACAAGTACGTGCTTACTGAGGAGTGTCCCCCTAAGCCCAGAGATGATGCTACCCCTGAGCAGCGAGAGCCATATACAAGGTGGCAGAAGGATGATAAGATGACTAGGTGCTACATCTTGGCTTCTATGTCAAGTGTACTGCAGCACCAGTATCAGCAGATGACCTCAGCCTACGATATGATGCTCAACCTCAGGGATATGTTTGGACATCAGGGCAGGGCAACCAAGCAGTCAGCTATGAGGAAACTCATGAATGCTAAGATGGCTGAGGGCACTTCAGTGAGAGATCATCTGCTGGAAATGATTGGTTGCATCAATGAGATCGAGGTATTGGGAGGTGACATTGATGGGGAAACCCAGGTCGATATCATTCTCGAGAGCTTGCCTCCCAGTTTTGAGTAGTTTCGATTGAACTATAATATGGGGAATCTCTCATATACACTTTCTGAGCTCATGACTGCATTGGTGTCTGCTGAGAGCCTATTCACAGAGAAGAAGCAAGCCTTGGCTACTGTTGGTCCCTCAGGTTCCTCTGCTGGGCCCAAAGCCAAGAAGCAAATGAGGAAGAAAGGCCAGAAAGCAGGAACTAATCATGGACCCAAGGCGGGCATTGCCAAGAAGCAGAAGCTGAAAGGCAAATGCTTTAGATGTGGCAAAGCAGGACATTGGAAGAAGGACTGCCCAAAGCCTCGAGGTATGTGTAAATTTTCCCTAGTCACTGAGACGTGTTTAGTGGCGATTCCCACAGATAGTTGGTGTGTGGATTCAGGAGCCACTGATCATTTTTGTAAATCTTTGCAGGGGTTCCAATTGACCCGGCTGCTTAGAGAGGGAGAGTTGCAGGTCTACCTTGGGGATACTACCAGAGTTTCTGTTGCTGCAGTGGGAGTTATTTATCTTTATTTTTTAGACTCTACTTTATTGTTGAGAGATTGTCTTTATGTACCCAGTTTTCGCAAGAACTTACTTTTGGTTTCTAAACTTGTTTTAGATGGTTATAAGTGTGTTTTTTCTGATAGATCTATATTTATTAGAAAAGGCCAGAAACTTATATGTTCCGGTACATTGGTTGACAATTTATTTTTAATTAAGACATACTCCCCAGTAATGCAAAACACAGAAACTTGTAGCTCATCACCGAATCATAATAAGAGAAAAGAGTCTTCCCCTTTGAATCAAACTTATCTTTGGCACCTGAGACTAGGTCACATCAACCTTAGTAGGATTCAAAGGTTGGTCAAGAGTGGGTCTTTGGACTTACTAGATATTGACAGCTATTCGACCTGTGAGTTCTGCTTAGAGGGTAAAATGACCAAGAGGCCTTTTTAGGCAAAGGGGTATAGGGCCAAGGAGGTTTTGGAGCTGATTCATTCTGACGTGTGTGGGCCTATGTCAGTTCAGGCTAGAGGTGGTTATGAGTATTTCGTGACTTTCACGGATGATTACTCCAGATATGGATACATATACCTGATGCGCCACAAGTCTGAATGCTTTGGCAAGTTCAGAGAATTCAAGACAGAGGTGGAGAACCATCTGGGTAAGAGTATCAAAGCCCTACGATCTGATCGCGGTGGCGAATACCTCTCTAGTGAATTTAGATCCTATTTGTCAGAGGAGGGTATTCAGACCCAGTTGTCCGCACCTGGCACACCCCAGCAGAATGGTGTAGCAGAGAGGAGGAACATAACTCTTATGGAGATAGTTAGATCGATGATGAGTTACAGTGAGCTGCCTATCTCGTTTTGGGGTTACGCCTTGGAGACAGCATGTTTTATCCTCAACCTTGTGCCATCTAAGTCTGTGCCTTCGAACCCTTCAGAGTTGTGGAATGGGCGAAAGCCTAGTCTGAGACATATCAGAATATGGGGTTGTCCAGCACATTTGCTCGAGGCAGATGCAGGCAAGTTAGAGGCGAGATCCAAGGCTATGCTGTTTATAGGCTACCCCAAAGGAACGAGAGGTGGTTTATTTTATAGTGTTAGTTTTGAATACAGAAAAGCTATAGCTTGTATCAAAAACTAATATCCACAGTTGACATATCACTTTGTTTCGGTATAAATTTGTTCCTTTATATCATAGAACTAGATAACGGGGTGTGGACAGACACAGTAGATACCGTTATTGGTTAAAGTATTGATATATAAAAAGTATGCTCGTAACCGAGATAGTCTGAACATACTATCGGTATAGGTTATTGTGTGGTTTGGAAATTAGTTTATCTAAACTAGTTTAAATCACACGGATATGCCCGGGGCATATTGAGCACGACCAGTTTAAATAGAATTGACTTATACTGATCGGTGTAGTCAATTCGGTCCTAGTATTCCGTCTCTCAATCTCGAGATTGGGACGGGCGTGAGGGTTGGATATCGTATGCTTTGATTTTCCAAAGAGTGAGGTCAATTGAGGCCAATACCTCGGTTGGTTGGGTATGCGGTGTTTAGCTTTTCACGTGTCGTTGCTAGTCGGAGGAATCCACGTACCGGTTCGCCGGGTTGATGGTGCTCCCGAGATGAGCTCGTAAGGTTACTATACTAAACCCGGCCGGTGAACTTTATGTTCGGTATAATAAAAGGACGAGTGGTACTAATCTCGAAAATCAAGAAGTCGGTGAATTAATTTGTCAGTAAATTGATAAACCAACGAGCGCTAGATCTTTAATGTGGGGAGATGGAATAAAATATAATGGTGCGATGTAAAGTCATTTTCGAGCGGTAGTTCCATAATTGGTCCGATAGTGGCACGACCGATTATGCATTTGACTAATTGACAAGGTAAATTAATTAATCCAAAAGGTTTAATTAATATTTAATCGACAAAGTGAATTTAGAAATTAATTCTATTTTGAATTAATTAATTCTAAGGGTTCGATTAAATTAAATTAACAAAGTGGGTTAAATAAATTAATTTAAATGGGTCGATTGGAGTTGATTAGTCGGGAAGACTTAGCGGTCAACGAAAGTCAAATTAAAAGGCCTAACTCGAGAGCCCATTAGGTCTCCAATTGAGCTCCTATAAATAGAAGACTTGATGCCCAAGAAAACCCTAAGGAAGTCTTGCAAGACAATTTTTCTTGTTTTCTTGAGTGAGAAGGTTTAAGAAAGAGAATTTTTCTTCAAGAATTCTCTCTCAAAAACAAACCAGATTTCTCACTTGCTTGAATTGGATTCCCCTCAAAGATCAAACCTTTGGTTGATTATATATTTAAGCTCGCCGGCTTCTAGCTGGAATTTTCTGAACAGTAGATATTTTCGCTGGAATTTTCTGGACAGCAGCTATTTTAGCTGGAATTTTCTGGACAACAGCGATTTTATTGGAGTTTTTTTTGGGCAGCAGCGTTCAAGCTAGGACAGCCCACGCAGTTTTCTACCACTAGTCTTCAGCCTCAGTCCCGCGCGTTTGATTCGAGAAGGGGCAGCGTTGATCTCTTTCTAATCGATCGGTGATCCGCTGCTTCTCCTTGTCTAGATCACGGTGGGACAAAGGGCTGGGTACTAGGGGTTTTTGTGGGTTTTATAAACAGTGGCAGCAGCAGTTTTTTCTAAGCAAGAGGCTGAGTAGTTTATGGGTTTTTGATCAGTTTTTGAGAGTGTTTTGAATCCGATTTGAGAGATTTCCTTGTGGGCTAAGCAAGTAGACTTCGATAGAATATTGGACAAAAAAAATTCGAAGTTTCTATGGAGTAATCAATTGGATTTCTATTGGAATCGCAACAAAGATTGGATTTTTCTTTAAGCAAGGGACTTCGCTACAAAAGGTAAAATCTTTAATATTCCGCTTTAATTAAAGATTTAATTTTTTGTGTCCGGATTAATAAATTAACTAAGTATAAGCCTAGATCCATTCATGGGTAAACTAATTTGAGTCTGAGCTTGGTCAAAAGCTTCCGATTTTGGAATGCATTGCACGAAAGTGAGGTTTTCGATTTAGCCCGGGCTTGTTCAGTTTTCCTTCATATAGTCCTCAGGATCAGAAGGTGGTGATCAGCACCAATGCCAGATTTCTTGAGGAGGACTATATTTTAGATCACAAGTCAAGCAGCAAGGTAGTATTGGAAGAGCTTAGAAGTCAGTCCACTATTCTAGATGCACACGTACAGGAAGACACACCACAAGTGACTGCACACACTATCACAGATGATGCTCTTGCACAGGTTGTGCCTCGTCGTAGTGGGAGGGTTGTGAGATAGCCCGAGAGGTACATGGGTTTGGGTGAGTCTTCGGACTTTATCCCTGGTGTTTATGAACCAGACCCAGTTAACTACAATGAGGCTCTCCAGGATAAAGATGCAGATTCTTGGCAGAGAGCGATGATTGCTGAGATGGGTTCTATGGACTCAAATCAAGTCTGAGAGCTGGTAGACCTTCCTGATGGGTTTAGGCCTATTGGGTGCAAATGGGTCTACAAGCGAAAGAGAGGATCTGACGGGAGGGTTGAGACCTTCAAGGCTAGGCTTATGGCGAAGGGGTATACTCAGAAAGAATGGATCGATTATGAGGAGACCTTTTCCCCGGTAGCTATGCTTAAGTCAATCCGGATTCTCTTGGCC
This sequence comes from Knoxia roxburghii, assembly GCA_030378225.1. Classification (NCBI taxonomy): domain Eukaryota; kingdom Viridiplantae; phylum Streptophyta; class Magnoliopsida; order Gentianales; family Rubiaceae; genus Knoxia; species Knoxia roxburghii. Next base: position 31,116,143 of record CM059415.1, on the reverse strand, counting down.
ATAGCTGCTCATATGGACTATGAGATTTGGCAAATGGACGTCAAGACAGCTTTCCTTAATAGAAGTCTTGAGAAGACCATCTTTATGCAGCAACCAGAGGGCTTCATTGGTAAGGGCCAAGAGCACAAGGTATGCAGGCTTAGGAGGTCCATTTATGGACTTAAGCAAGCATCCAGATCTTGGAACATCCGTTTTGCTGAGGTTATCTAGTCCTATGGATTCACTCAGTGTCCGGATAAGCAGTGTGTTTATCGCAGACGTGATGGTGATATGGTGGTGTTCCTCGTATTTTACGTAGATGACATTCTTCTTATTGGCAACAGTAAGAAGGTGTTGTCAGACGTAAAGGCATGGTTGTCCAGGCAATTCGATATGAAGGATTTGGGAGAGGCTGAACATATCCTTGGGATTAAGATTATTCGAGATCATAGGAGATGCCTGGGGCATATTGAGCACGAGCCCATAAGGCGAGTAAACACATAGAGCGCAAGTACCACCTGATACGAGAGATCGTGGCCAAGATAGCATCAGATGACAACCTTGCAGATCCTTTCACCAAGCCATTCCCAAAGGTCTTTGAGAGACATGTGGAGGGCATGGGAGTCAGATTCTTGAGGGAGCCATGTGAGTGAGCTTAAAGGTGTTCTGGAGATTTCACTATGACAGCAGTATAATAGCGGGTTGGACAGTTTTTGTACTTCTTAGCATAGCTTTGAGTATTAGTGGGAGATTGTTAGTTTTGAATACAGAAAAGCTATGGCTTGTATCAAAAACTAATATCCACAGTTGACATATCATTTTGTTTCGGTATAAATTTGTTCCTTTATATCATAGAACTAGATAACGGGGTGTGGAAAGACACAGTAGATACCGTTATTGGTTAAAGTATTGATATATTAAAAGTATGCTCGTAACCGAGAGAGTCTGAACATACTATCGGTATAGGTTATTGTGTGGTTTAGAAATTAGTTTATCTAAACTAGTTTAAATCACACAGATATGCCTGGGGCATATTGAGCACGACCAGTTTGGATAGAATTGATTTATACTGATCGGCGTAGTCAATTCGGTCCTAGTATTCCATCTCTCAATCCCGAGATTGGGACGGACGTGAAGGTTGGATAACGTATGCTTTGATTTGCCAAAGAGTGCGGTCAATTGAGGCCTAGTCGGAGGAATCCCCGTACCGGTTCGTCGGGTTGATGGTGCTCCCAAGATGAGCTCGTAAAGTCTATTATACTAAACCCGGTGGTGAACTTTATGTTCGGTATAATAAAAGGACGAGTGGTACTAATCTCGAAAACCAAGAAGTCGGTGAATTATTTTGTCAGTAAATTGATAAACCGAAGAGCACTAGATCTTTATTGTGGGGAGATAGAATAAAATATAATGGCGCGATGTAAAGTCATTTTCGAGCGGTAGTTCCATAATTGGTCCGCTAGTGGTACGACTAATTATGCAATTGACTAATCGACAAGGTGAATTAATTAATCCAAAAGGTTTAATTAATATTTAATCGACAAAGTGAATTAAGAAATTAATTCTATATGAATTAATTAATTCTAAGGGTTCGATTAAATTAAATTAACAAAGTGGGTTAAATAAATTAATTTAAATGGGTCGATTGGAGTTTATTAGTCGGAAAGATTTAGCGGTCAACGAAAGTCAAATTAAAAGGCCTAACTCGAGAGCCCATTAGGTCTCGTTAGAAGCCCCTTATAAATACAACTTATTGGGCAAGAAAATAATTAAGAAACTTGAAGTCCAAGAAAGGGCTAGAGTGAGAAAGTTTAGCTTAGAGAGAGAACTTTGTCTTCCTCATCGAAGTTCTTTCTCGAAGTTAGCTAAGACAGTTTTCTCCTTCGGAAGATTACTTCTTTTTTTTGCCCGGATCATTTTTCAAGTAAGCTGCTGGTCGTTTTCTCACCGAAACGCGCAGATCATCCTCTTCGATCGGACTGCGCAACAGATTTTTTCCGGTTCTAAAAACCCCAGCGGTAATCTCTGTTCGGTGCCCAGAACTGACCAGATTCCACGTCCAATCTTCCTAGCAGAGTGATCCATGGGTTTGGTTATCCAGATCGGGACTGAACATATTATCTCCGGCGGATTATACTTCACGGATGATCGGCAGCTTGCGCAGCAAGTCATAGAAATTCCGGGCAGCTTTGTTTTTCCAGTTTTTTAAGTTTTCTTCCGAAGCAAGTTTCTTGGGTTTTCATATTTTGCCGTGTGTAACTCCGTAGATAATAGCCCACACTATTTCAGAGTTTGTATCAGAGTAATTCTTTGGATTTCTAGTGGAATCGCAATCAAAAATTGGATTTTTTCTTTAGGCAAGGGACTTCGCTACAAAAGGTAAAATCTTTAATATTCCGCTTTAATTGAAGATTTAATTTTTTGTGTCCCGATTAATAAATTAAATAAGTATAAGCCTAGATCCGTTCATGGGTAAACTAATTTGAGCCTGAGCTTAGTCGAAAGCTTCCAATTCTGGAATGCATTGTACGAAAGTGAGGTTTTCGATTTAGCCCGGGCTTGTTCAGTTTTCCTTCACATATAACTTAGGGTTAGTTATTGCATGTTTAAACTGGAAAAACCCTCAATTTGGAAATCTAAGTGGGAGCGGGTTGGTTTAATATTCCCATGGCCACCATTACGAGTTCATATGCGATGTGGGTGGGCTTGCGCGTTGGCATTGGGGCATTCCTCCATTCGGATGAGTCCAGCCCCGAGATCGCTAGATTATGAATTTCTTAGTAAGATGACTAGAGTAAGTTTAACGAGGAGAAATGTGACACCCTCTCCATCTGAGGCGCACTATCCTGAGGTAACAAACTCAGAAGTCACGTAATGGCGTACGTTTAGTATACAGTCTGTAGTATTCCTCCCAAGAGGTTGAAAGATTATCTGCAGATCATACTCTAAGTGTATGCCATTATGTGACTTCTGAGTTTGTTACCTCAGGATAGTGCGCCTCAGATGCAGAGGGTGTCGCATTTCTCCTAGTTAAACTTACTCTAGTCATCTTACTCAGAAATTCATAATCTAGCGATCTTGGGGCTGGACTCATACGAATGGAGGAAGGCCCTAATGCCAACGCGCAAGCCTACCCACATCGTATATGAACTCGTAATGGTGAGCATGGGAATATTAAACCAACCCGTTCCCACTTAGATTTCCAAATTAAGGCTTTTTCCGGTTTTAACATGCAATTAACTAACCCTAAGTTATATGCAACCATAAAACCAAAATGCTTAAAAACCATGCATCTAAAATACAGGATAAAAATAAAGCATAAAAATTAAAACAATAAATACGGGAAATAAATATGAAAAATAAATTCCCCGACTATTATGGTTTTGATTGTTTCCATCTTCAGCCTTGATCTCGTGTCTCATCACGTCACTCGATAGAGAGAGTTTTGAACTTCAAAAAAACAAAAAACTGGAGGAAAAAAGGGCCAAACATGTAGCCCGAACGGCGACTGCTGCCGGCGGGTGGTCGCCAGTGCCGCCCCCTACCGCCACACCCTCATTCATTTTTTCCCACGCTATTTGGTCTTCTTGCAATTCGTTATGGATTTTCCTGGGTTTCTACGAATTAATGATAACCCAAAACCCACTAATTCAAGTTGCCCACCATAACGCCTTCGATTACAAAAAATTAATTCTCCTAATATAAGACTTTCTAGGAAAATTAAATAATCAAAATTACATAGAAAAAATCCTACTACAGATTTGATCTAATCCTGCACGGCTTCCAGCACGTGGTTATACTATTACAAACATTCATAATAAAATCAAATCCGGACATGTCCCGGAGTTTAATTAAAACCAATACAAACGTGACCATAATAGTCAGGATTTCTTAACCACCTGCAAATAAAACCATGTAATAAATCGAACAAGCACAAAACCCAAAACTAGGCTCTGATACCAATTGAAAGATTATCTGCTCGGGCCTAGCCAGAAACTCACTTTCGTGCTACGTATTCTAGAATTAGAATCTCTGGCCAGGCCTAGACACTAGCACAATGCTATTCCAACCCTTTTGAAATAACATTGCACAGGATCTGGGTTCGCACTTATTCAATTTACCACGCAACAAAATTTCTAATTAAAAGTGGAATCTTAGAAAAATACATTTAAAGCGTGCATTCAGATCATTTTCTTGTATGCCTCAAGACATTGATTTCACGTTATGTGGCCAACGATCTAGAAACCAATTGATCAGCTAATCATCATAATCCACCTGCCAAAAAATTCTAGCACCGCTGCACCTGACATGTACTGTAAACGCACTGCCTGGAAAGAGAGAAAACTACACGGAGCTGGTATAAAATAGGCCAAAATTCAGCTAAAGGAAAGAGAAACCAGCCGCAAAAACTTCTTAAAAATCCGACTTTGAGAGAGTTTTCTCTCTCTAGATTCTTGAATTATGAATCTATTGAATTGTGTGTCTTGAATAGCTAATCCCTTGTCTATATATAGCGTTACAAGAGAGACTCCAAGTTGGTTTAGGATTGGCCTTCCTCCTGGGTTTCTGTTTTCCTTCAATCCTGTTCCTGGACTGATACACATCCAACTGATACAGGGATTCACTTATCCCAAACCAGTTCCTGGAATGATTCACAACCAACTGACACAGGGATTCACTTATCCCATGGTCTTTGCCTTCAACATGATGGCTCACTGAGAGAGATGTTCGTGTATAAAGGCAGGACTGCTAGGCAAGCAGCCATGAGGAAATTAATGAACTCAAAGATGGCTGAAGGCGGATCGGTGAGAGATCATGTGCTATACATGATCAGTCACATCAATGAGATAGAGGTGTTAGGAGGAGAAATTGACCAAGAAAGTCAGATAGATATTATCCTCCAGAGTCTACCCTCTTGTTTTGAGCAGTTTCGGGTCAATTACAATATGAACCAAAGAGTCTATACTCTACTCGAGCTCTTAACTAATTTGGTGGCGGCCGAAGGCATCTTCCACGAGAAGAAGCAAGCTTTGGTCGCAGTAAAGGCTTCAGGTTCTTCATCTGCACCTAAAGGTAAGAAGAGGAGCAAACCCAAAGGCAAGTGCTTCAAGTGCGGTAAAATGGGACACTAGAAAGCGGATTGTCCAAAGCTTAAAGGCACGATAGTTTCTGCCCTAATTACTGAGACATGTTTAGCGGTGATTCCCACAGATACTTGGTGTGTGGATTCAGGCATCACTGATCATGTTTGTAATTCTTTGCAGGGGTTCCAAGTAACCCGGAAACTTAGAGAGGGTGAGCTGGACATCAACATGGGCAACACTACAAGAGTGTCAGCAGAAGCAGTGGGAGTTTACAATTTAAATTTTGAAAATTGTAGATTAGAGTTAGTTAATTGTCTTTATGTACCGAGTTTTAGAAAGAACCTTATTTTGGTTTATAAACTCTTAAAAATAGTTATAAGTTTGTTTTTTCTGACGAGTCTGTATTTTTTAGAAAAAATGGGAAACTTATTTGTTCTAGTTCATTGGCTGACAATTTATTTGTGGTTAACTCTAATTTCCCTGTTGTGCAAAACATAGAAACAGATAGCTCTTTATCTAACGTTAATAAGAGGAAAAAACCTTCTTAAATGAATCAAACCTATCTTTGGCATCTCATGCTAGGTCATATAAACCTTAGTAGGATTCAGAGGTTGGTCAATGATGGACCTTTAGGTTCATTAGAGATTGACAGTTATGCAACCTGTGAATCTTCTTGGAAGGTAAGATAACCAAGAGCCCTTTTAAAGCAAAAGGTTATAGAGCTAAGGAAGTATAAGAGTTGATTCATTCTGACTTGTGTGGACCAATGACGGTCTAGGCATGAGGTGGGTTCGAGTATTTTGTGATGTTCACAGATGACTACTCAAGGTACGGGTACATTTACCTAATGCATCACAAGTCTGAATGTTTTGGCAAGTTCAAAAAGTTTTGGGCAGATGTGGAGAAGCATCATGGTAAGAGTATCAAGACACTGCATTCAGATTGTGGTGGGGAGTACTTGTCCCATGAATTTCAAGAATACCTCAGTGAGGTCGGAATTCAGTCTCAGTTGTCTGCACCTTGCATGCCACAGCCGAACGGTGTAGTAGAAAGGAAGAATCGGACTCTCATGGAAAAGGTTAGGTCTATGATGAGCTATAGTGATTTGCCAAGTTCATTCTGGGGATATGCCTTTGAAACGGCAATGTATATTCTTAATCTTGTACCATCTAAAACCGTGCCTTTAACCCCATTAGAGTTGTGGAATGGGCGCAAGCCAGTCTAAGACATCTTAGAAATTGGGGTTGCCCAGCACATGTGCATAAGGCAAATACGGCTAAGTTAGATGTGAGAACTGAATTAATACTGTTTGTAGGATATCCTAGGGGAACGAAAGGTGGTCTGTTTTATAGTCTTAAAGATCAGAAAGTGGTGGTTAGTACCAACACTAGATTTTTGGAAGAGGACTATGTCTTAGATCACAAGCCCAAGAGTAAGATAGTACTAGAAGAGTTTAGATGAGAAACTACTAATCCTGATGCACCTGCACAAATAGATACACCACACACTACACATGAGATCACAGATGATGCGCCTACACAGGTGGTGCCTCGTCGTAGTGGGAGGGTTGTGAGATAGACAGATAGGTTCATTGGCATGGGAGAGGCCTCAGACCTAGTCTCAGGCGCGCCTGAACCTGACCCAGTTAACTACAATGAGGCTCTCCGAGAAAAAGATGCAGAGTCTTGACGTAAGGCAATGATATCCGAGATAGGGTCAATAGACCACAATCAAGTCTGGGAGCTTGTGGACCTGCCAGATGGGTTCAAGCCCATTGGATGCAAGTTGGTCTACAAACGTAAGAGAGAACCTGACGGGAAGATGGAAACCTTTAAAGCTAGGCGGGTGGTGAAGGGGTATATTCTGAAAGAGGGAATCGATTATAAGGAAACCTTCTCGCTAGTAGATATGCTTAAGTCGATCCGGATTCTCTTGGCCACATCTACTCATTTAGATTATGATATTTGGCAGATGGATATCAAGGTAGCTTTCCTAAACGGAAGTCTTGAGGAAACTATCTTTATGCAACAACCAGAGGGATTCATTGAAAAATGCCAAGAGCATAAGGTTTGCAGGCTTAAGAGGTCCATTTACGGACTTAAGCAGGCATCCAGATCTTGGAACATCCGGTTTGATGAGGTAATCCAGTCATTTGGATTTACTCACTGTCTGGATGAGCAATGTGTGTACCGCAGACATGATGGAAACTCAGTGTAGTTTGTTGTGCTTTATGTACATGACATTCTATTGATTGGCAACAACAAGAAAGTGTTTTCAGACATAAAGGCATGGCTGTCCAAGCAGTTTGATATGAAGGACTTAGGGGAAGCGGGACATATTCTTGGGATCATGATAATTCGAGATCATAGGAAATGTTCATTAACGCTCTCCCAAGCTTCGTATATAGATACGATTCTGGCCCGTTTTAACGTGCAGAACTCCAACAACGGTTTTCTACCTTTTAGACATGGAGTGTATCTATCTAAGAAACAGTCCTCTAAGACTGTTGAGGAGATGTAGACCATGAAGACAGTTCCTTATGCTTCGACAGTAGGAAGTCTCATGTATGTCATGTTGTGTACGAGACCTGATATCTGTTATGCCGTTGGCATGGTTAGCAGATATCAGAGTAACCCCGGGAAAGCTCATTGGGAGGCAGTAAAATGCATTCTCAAGTATTTGCGCAGAACGAGGGACCAAGTTCTGGTCTATCAGGCACCTGAGCTGGTACCCCGAGGTTACATAGATTCATATTTTCAAGGCGACAGGGAAAAGAGCAAGTCTACCTCAGGGTATGTGTTTACTCTAGGAGGTGGAGTCATAGTTTGGCGGAGTGTCAAGCAGAAATGCATGGCGGACTCTACCATAGAGGCTAAGTACGTTGTCGCATCAGAGGCAGCGAAAAAATCAGTATGGCTCAAGAACTTCCTGGTGGACTTATATGTGATTCCTGGTTTGCAGAAGTCTATCACGGTTTATTGTGATAACAATGGTACAGTAGCAAACTCGAAGGAACCACGAGCCCACAAGGCCAGTAAACATATACATCGTAAGTACCACCTGATACGAGACATCATAAAGAGGGAAGACGTGGTCGTGGCTAAAATAGCATCAGAGGATAATCTTGCAGATTCGTTCACGAAGACATTGACTTTGAAAGTCTTTGAGGCTCACGTGGAGAGCATAGGAATCAGATACTTAGGAGAGCCATGATAGTTTTTCTAGATATATAGCAGCAGAGTGGATAGGGATTGTATGTAGATGTATACTTAAAGCACAGCTTAAGTATTAGTGGAAGATTGTTAGAGTTGAATACATAAGCTATGCTTGTATTGTACTTTTTCCCAGTAATATATCAATTTATGTTATGGTTATATCTTGTTGTGCATTAATTATCCATTTATATTATGTAGTTAGATGATGAGGTGTCTTGTGTAACACAGTAGATCTCATCATTGGTTAAAAGACATAATATACAAATGAGGTTCGTAACCGAGACAGCTTGGGACAAATTGTCAGTTTAGGTTATTATGTGATTCGGATAATTGGTTTATCTAAACTAATTGAATCATATAGATATGCCCGGGGCGTATTGAACTAGACCATTAAGAATGATTTGTCTTGTACTGATTTAATAGACAGATCGTTCTTGGTATTCTATCTCTTAGTCCCTAGACTCGAGTGGGCATAAGGATTAGAAATAGTGTACTTTGATCTGCCAAATGGTGAGGTCAATTGTGGCCAATAGTCTCGGTAGGTTGGGTGCTCGTGTCTAGTTACTTGGTGTGCTGCTGCTTGTCGAAAAGAAAATCATGTACCGGTGCGTCCGGGGTGATGGTGCTCCCGAGATGAGCTTGTAAAGTTTATTATACTAAACCTGGCCGGTGGACTTACGTCCGGTATAGTAAAAAGGTCGAGTGGTACTAGTCTCAGAATTAAAGAGGTTAATTAATTAATTTATCAGTAAATTAATATATTAACGAGCACTATATCTTTGTTGTGGGGAGATTATGAATATAATTTAATTAAGTTGTTCCAAAAGCAATTCTGGTGTAGGATGGTAGTGCCATAATTAATCTGTTAGTGGTACGATTAATAATGTATTGGGTTGTTGACAAAGGTAGATTTAATTAATTAAGTAATTAATTAATCCTTGTGTCAGTTGGTTGTGAATCATACCAGGAACTGGTTTGGGATAAGTGAATCCCTGTGTCAGTTGGTTGTGAATCATATCAGGAACTGGTTTGGGATAAGTGGATCCCTGTATCAGTTGGATGTGTATCAGTCCAGGAACAGGATTGAAGAAAATAGAAACCCAGTAGGAAGGCCAATCCTAAACCAACTTGGGGTCTCTCTTGTAACTCTATGTATAGACAAGAGATTAGCTATTGAAGACAGACAATTCAATATATTCATAATTCAAGAATCTAGAGAGCAAAAATTCTCTCTCTCAAAGTCAGATTTTTGGGCAAAATCTGCGGCTGGTTTTTTCTCTTCTTTGTCGAATGTTTGGCCTGTCATGCCAGCTGCGTGTGTAGCTTTGTCTCTCTCCGGGCGGTGCGTTTACAGTACGTGTCAGGTGCAGCGGTGCTGGAATTTTCTGATAGGTGGATTGTGGTGATTAGCTGATCAATTAGTTTCTAGATAGTTGCCCACACAACGTGAAATCAAATTCTTGAGGCATACAAGTGAATCACCTGAGTGCACGCTTCAAAGGTATTTTTCTAAGATTCCGCTTTTAATTATAAATTTTTGTTGCATGGTAAATCGAATGAGAGCGAACCCAAATCCTGTGCAATGTTATTTCAAAAGGGTTGGAATAGCATTGTGCTGGCGTCTAGGTCTGGCCAGAGATTCCGATTCTGGAATGCATAGCATGAAAGTGAGTTTCTGGCTAGGCCCGGGCAGATAATCTTTCATAAACATGTTGGACCAAAAGAGTAAAATGACCAAACATGTTGGACCAAAATTACATTTTTTTTCTTTCAATCAATTAACATTAACTATAATTATTTCAGAGCTTGTAAAACACACAAAACTATGAAGAGTGGATGAATTCCAAGAAAAGTTTCAAAATATTTTAACTTTAATAAAGAAAATTACTTAGGGCATAATGCTCAATTAACATATAGTAGTCCATGGACTATATAGTAGCATAGACCATGCTGTAAAAATAATAAAAAATTAATTTAATAAATTTGTAATTAGGGGCGCGTGAAACTACTCCTTGAAACCCAATTACACATTGTAATAAGGCGCGTGAAACTACTCCTTGAAACTACTCGAAATTTACGCCGTAAAAACCTGCACTGCCCCTTATCTTCCACATCTCATCCTAAAAACATTATTACTCTTTCGAAAAATAAAAAAATTTCTCTCCAGCAATTCTAAAAAAAAACCTGAATTATGGGGGGAATTTGGAAGGTCGTATTGGGATGAATTTTTTCGAATAATAGGATAGTTCGTATCATGATCCGGTGTTTGATTTCGTTTACTAGGTATTATCGTGGATTGTTTTGTCAAATTGTTTGCATTTTGCGTTTAACAATGTTGTGAGAATGGTTGTTGATGGGTTTAGTGATCTGCGAGGGACAATATTTTGAAATGTGATTTGTCCACCAAAACTTTGAATCTCTGTTTTGTGGAAAATGAATCAATCATATGTATGAATCACGTATATGTACATCAAATCGGTTTCCCTGGTGGTATTTTTGTTTCGTTGAAGGACCTATGTCGGCCTCTATCCGTCAGATAGATTTGTCACCATGCATTTCATTGCTTTGATTTGTAGGGCTCATGTCATAGCCTTGTTGGATTAATAATCTTTGTTCATTACATCAGAAATGGACCAAGAAAAAACCGCATCAATGAAGCCATGATTCTTGGATTCTTCCTTCTTCTTTGAGCTCGATTTCATCATCCTTCCTATGGGTGGGATTTTATTTCTTTGAAAATATTTCTAATCGGTTTAAGTATTAGACTCCGTTTGATAAAAGTTAATTTGAGGTCTGAAGTCTGAAGTCTGAATTCTGAAGTCTGAATCCATTAAGTTAGCTTTGTTTGATAAAATTAGAAAAAATGTCTGAATCTGAAGTCTGAAATCTGATAATCTGAATCTGAAGTCTAAATTATGAAGTCTGAATTATGAAGTATGAATTACAAAATAAGTTTATAAAATTTTAAATTTTAAATTAAATCACCTTATTTTTTAAAAAAAATATTAGAAACATATTTTTTTAATATATAACATAATTTTTAAGATGTGTAATTTTTTACATAATACTGTGAAATTCTACTAATAAAAATATTTTAAAAAATTTTAATAATAAATTCGAATGTTATTTTTATTTTAAAACTAAAATATTAATTAAATAAATATCATATATTAATTAAAATTATAAAAAATAAAAATCCATGTCATAAATATATTTTTTATTTATTTAAATGATAAAATATTTTTTTTAAAAAGTATTTAATAAATACAAATTATTTAAAGAAAAAACTAAAAAGAATAATAAATATTGAAAATAAGAAAAAATTTACAATCAATTCAGTTCAGCAATAAGTGATTCGCCAATCACTTATTTTTAGGCTAACAATTGTACTTGTAATTCAGACCCACTTAATCTCTTAAAACTTTGAATTATAGTTATCAAACGTGCTTAATTATTAAGTACTTAATTGCAAAAGTTCTTAATTCATTAAGTCAGAAACAAGTTGAGTTATCAAACGCTCTTAATCAATTAAGTATTTAATCTATTTAGAATAAGTACTGAATTAGTTTATCAAACAGACCCTTAGTGGTGGATTTATTCAGTGAGAAAAGTGAGATTCTATTTTTTTAAAAAAAAAATTTTATTTGTTTAAATACTACGAGTGGTAGTGGGATTCTATTTATTTTTTAAAAATATTTCTTATTTATTTGGTGGATTGGGAAGAGTGGGATTTATTTTTTAAAATATTGCTGATTTGTTTGTTGGATTTATTGAGTGGAAAGAGTGAGATTCTATTTTTGTTTTTTAAATATTTCTTATTTGTTTGGTGAATTTATCTAGTGGGAAGAGTGAGATTTTGTTTTTTAAAAAAATATTTCTTTTTTGTTTGGTGGATTTATTCAGTGGGAAGAGTGAGATTTTATTTTTATTTTTTAAATATTTCTTATTTATTTGGTGGATTTATTCAGTGGGAACAGTGTGATTCTATTTTTTCAAAAATATTTCTTATTTGTTTGGTGGATTTATTCAGCGGGGAGGGTTGGATTCTATTTTTTTTTAAAAAAATATTTCTTATTTGTTTGGTGAATTTATTCAGTGGGAAGAGTGTGGGACTCGTATACTATAGACCTATAGGCCTACGGTGATTATTACTCCTACTCTATCCCGCGCGCAATCCCAATCGCACTAACACGTGTGTAAACACGCAACTTAATTAAACCCGAACACTTTTCTTTTTCCTGCTTTGAAACTGAAAACCTAAAACCCTTCCTTCGCGCTCTGAAAACGATTTCATCCCCACGAACTTCAACTTTCCATTAACATAATCAGATCACCACAATCTAAATTTCTAACCTCAAATACATTCAAAAACCACTGCTTTTCGAATTTCAGCTGTTCTTCCGGTTCAGAAAACACCATAGTCATCATCTGCCCGAAGAAAAACTTGCTGTTCAACTCAAACACTACAAAAAGTCTCCAAATCGGAAGAAAAACTTGCTGTTTTTCTCAAACTAACGTTTTTCCGGCTTCGACATTTATCTACAGGTACGAAAACAATAATCTTTCAACCATTATACATACGTATCATAGGATTTCAATTTTATAACCGTTATTTTCTTTGAATAATTAGGGTTCTTATATCTGTATTCTTGTAATCTGATATATGTTTTCAATTGATCTGATATCTGATATATGCTGTTAATTTTATTTTTGTTCTTCGAAATGAATTTCTATCAAAATTTGTGATCTGATGTCTATATTACGGTGATCTGATGTATGTTATATGTTGATCTGATCTCTGTATTATCGTGATCTGATGTCTGTTTTAGTCTATTGAAAAATGTCTAGCACCACGTCCAGAAACGTCTACATTCATGCATGTGAATTTAAGCTATTTTTTTCCCAAAGACAACCCACCACGTCTCAGAAAAACTAGCACCACATCAAAAACAACTAGCATCATGTTTAAAAACGTCTACATCCATGCGTGTGAATTTAAACTGATTTTTTTCACAAAGACAACCCACAACGTCTTAGAACAACTAGAACCACGTCCAAAAGCAACTAGCACCACGTCGAGAAACGTCTATATCATTGCATGTGAATTTAAACTGATTTTTTTCACAAAGACAGTCTACCATGTCTTAGAACAACTAGCACCACGTCAGAAACAACAAGCACCACGTCCAGAACCGTCTACATCCATGCGTGTAAATTTAAACTAATTTTTTTTGCAAAGACTGTCCACCACATCTCAAAACAACTAGCACCACGTCCAAAAACAACAAGCACCACGTTTAGAAATGTCTACATCCATGCATGTGAATTTAAGCTATTTTTTTGACAAAGACAACCCACCACGTCTCAGAACAACAAGCACCACGTCAAAAACAACTAGCACCACGTCCAAAAATGTTTACATCCACGCGTGTGAATTTAAATAGATTTTTTTTTTACAAAGATAGCCAACCACGTCTCAGAACGACTAGCACCACGTCCAAAAACAACTAGCACCACTTCAAGAAACATCTACATCCATGCATGTTATTTAAGCTATTTTTTTCACAAAGACAATCCACCACGTTTCAGAACAACTAGCACCACATCCAAAAATGTCTACATCCATGCGTGTGAATTCAAATTGATTTTTTTTCACAAATACAGTCCACCACGTCTCAGAACAACTAGCACCACGTCCAAAAACAACTAGCACCTCGTCCAAAAATGTCTACATCCATTTATGTGAATTTAAACTGATTTTTTTCACAAAAACAGCAAACCACGTCTCAGATTTACTAGCACCACATCCAAAAACAACTAGCACAACGTCAAGAAACGTCTACATCCATGTATGTGAATTTAAGCTATTTTTTCACAAAGACAACCTACCACGTCTCAGAACAACTAGAACCACGTCAAAAACAACTAGCACCACGTCCAAAAACGTCTACATTCATGCATGTGAATTTAAACTGATTTTTTTCAAAAAGACAGCCCACCACGTCTCAGAACAACTAACACCACGTCCAAAAAAAAAAAACCACGTCCAGAAACGTCTACATCTATGCATGTAATTTAAGTTATTTTTTTCACAAACACAACCCACCACGTCTCAGAACAACTAGCACCACTACAAAAACAACAAGCACCATGTCCAAAAATGTCTACATCCATGCGTGTGAATTTAAATTGATTTTTTTCACAAAGACTGTCCACCAAGTCTCAGAACAACTAGAATCACGTCCAAAAACATCTAGCACCATGTCCAGAAATGTCTACATCCATTCATGTGAGTTTAAACTGATTTTTTTCATAAAAACAGCACACCATATCTCAGAACAACTAGCACCATGTCCAAAAACTGTTGGAGTTGAATACATAAGCTATGCTTGTATTGTACATTTTCCCAGTCAATATATCGAATTATGTTTTGGTTATATTATGTTGTGCATTATTTGTCCATTTATATTATGGAGTTAGATGATGAGGTGTCATGTGTGACACAGTAGATCTCATCATTGGTTAAAAGACATAATATATAAATGAGGTTCGTAACCGAGACAGCTTTGGACAAACTGTCGGTTTATGTTATTATGTGATTTAGATAATTGGTTTGTCTAAACTGATTGAATCATACAGATATGCCCGGGGCATATTGAACTTGACCATTTAGAATGATTTGGCTTGTACTGATTTAATAGACAAATCGTTCTTCGTATTCTATCTCTTAATCCCTAAACTTGAGCGGGCAAGAGGATTAGACATAGTGTACTTTGGTCTGCCAAAGGGTGAGGTCAATTGTGGTCAATAGTCTTGGTAAGTTGGGTGCGCGTGTTTAGTTGGTTGGTCTGTTGCTGTTTGTCGAAAAGAAACCATGTACCGGTGCGTCCGAGGTGATGGTGCTCCCGAGATGAGCTCGTTATGTTTATTATACTAAACACAGCTGGTGGACTTATGTCCGATATAGTAAAAAGGTCGAGTGGTACTAGTCTCAGAATTAAAGAAGTTAATTAATTAATTTATCAGTAAATTAATAAATTAACGAGCACTATATCTTTGATGTGGGGAGATTATGAATAAATTAATTAAGTTGTTCCGGAAGCAATTCTGATGTAGGATGATAGTGTCAAAATTAATCTGTTAGTGATACGATTAATTTTGTAATGGGTTAATTGAATAGGTAGAATTAATTAATTGATTAATTATTCCTAAGGTTAATTGAGTAAATAACAAAGTGGAATTATTTAATTAATTAATTAAGTCTTAAGTTTCAATTAGAATTAGGAAATCCTAGAGATTAGGAAATCTAATTGGATTTGGTTTATCCTATTAGATTAGTTACCTAATTGGATTTGGAAACTAATTACCTAAACCCATTAGGAAGACCAATCCTAAACCAACTTGGAGTCTCTCTTGTAACTCTATATATAGACAAGGAATTAGCTATTCCACAATATACAATTCATAAGTTTTCAAGATAAGAAAACTAGAGAGAGAAAACTTTATCTCTCTAAGTTTGAATTTTCTAAGGTTATTGGCGGCTGGAATTCTTCCAATTTTTCGGCGGCGCGTGTGGCTTTTTCTTTCTCTGGGCGGCACGTGGATTGTTCGTGCCAGGTGCGGTGGTGCTGGAATTTTTTTGAGAGGTGAATTGTTGTGATTAGATGATCAATTTCTTGCTAGATCATTGCCACATATCGTGTGATCAAAATCTTGAGGCATACAAGAGAATCACCTGGGTATACGCTTCAATAGGTAATTCTTATGTTTCCGCTTTAATTAAGAATTTTTGTTGCGTGGTAAATCGAATAAGTACAAACCAAGATCCTGTGCAATGTTATTTCAAGAAAGGGTTGGAATAGCGATTGTGATAGCGTCTAAGCCTGGCTAGAGATTCCGATTCTGGAATGTGTAGCACGTAAGTGAGTTTCTGGCTAGGCCCGGGCAGATAATATTTCAATTGGTATCAGAGCCTGGTTTTGGGTTTTGTGCTTGTTTGATTTATTACATTGTTTTATTTCCAGGTGGTTAAGAAATCCCGACTATTATGGTTACGTTTGTATGGGTTTTAATTAAACTCTGGGACATGTTCAGATTTGATTTTATTATGAATGTTTGTAATAGTATAACCACGTGCTAGAAGCCGTGTAGGATTAGATCAATTCTGTTGTAGGATTTCTTCTATTCAATTTCTATTCTTTAATTTTCCTAGAAAGCCTTGTATTAGGATAATTAATTTTTGTAATCAAAGGCGTTATGGTGAGCAACATGAATTCATGGGTTTTGGGTTATCTTTAATTCGTAAAAACCCAGGAAAACCGAGAATGAATTTCGAGAAGACCAAATAGCGTAGAAGAAACGAATGAGGGATTGGTGGCAAGGTGCCGGCAACCGCCGATAAATGGTAGCACCACTGCCACGTGCTGCACCACTGCCACGTGCTGCGCCACTGCGTGGCAGTAGGCGCGACAGCAGCGCGCAGCAGTTGCTGCCCGTTTGGTGCGTGTTTTGGCCCGTTTTTCCTTCAGATTTTGTTTTTTGAAGTTCAAGACTCTTTCCATCGATTACGTGGCGGGACACGAGATCAAGCAGAAGATGGAAATGATTAAAACCATAATAGTCAGGAAATTTAATTTTCGTATTTATTTCCCGTATTTATAGTTTTCATTTTTGTGTTGTATTTAGATGCATGATTTTTAAAGCATGATGGTTTTATGGTTGCATATAACTTAGGGTTAGTTAATTGCATGTTAAAACCAGAAAAACACTTAATTTAGAAATCTAAGTGGGAGCGGGTTGGTTTAATATCCCTACGGCTACCATTACGAGTTCATGTGCGATGTGGGTAGACTTGCGCATTGGCATTAGGGCCTTCCTCCATTCGGATGAGTCTAACCACGAGATCGCTAAATTATGAATTTCTGAGTAAGATGACTAGAGTAAGTTTAGCTAGGAGAAATGCGACACCCTCCCCATCCGAGGCACACTATCCCGAGGTAACAAGCTCAGAAGTCACGTAATGGCACATACTTAGTGTACGATCTGCAGTATTCCTCCCATCGAGGTTACTCTGCTTATTTGTACGGCTGAAAGCACCGACTATTAGCTACATTGATCAATAGATCGTTTGGTCAGATAGTGTAGTTAATGAACTTGGTTCTTCTCAAACGAATGTGGGTTAGCGTAAACGTCCATACTATCGTGGCTTGCGAGAATCCCTGTGAATGAGATATTGGTGGATTTAAATTATTGTTTTGAGGGAAGTCAATAATTGTTAGAATTTTCTTGTTTTCAAAATTCTAGATTAAACAATGAAACATTGTCTGTTTAATTTACAGTATTCGATATGGCATTCAACTTTTTTGCTACTATATTGAAAAACAACAAGTTAACTGGACCTAATTATGTCGACTGGAGTAGTAATTTGGACATTGTCCTTATGGCTGAGAGCACTCCTGTGAGAGATCATGTCATTGACGTGATTAGTAACATCAACAAGGTTGAGGTAGTGGGAGGCGAAACCGTTGGTGAAACAAAAGTCAATATTGTCCTCCAGAGCTTGCCTCAAAGCTATGAGCAGATTCGGTTGAACTACAATATAAGTAAGATGTTGTGTACTTTGTCCGAGCTCTTGGCAGAGTTGGTGGTGGCTAAAAGTCTTCTTCAAGAGAAGAAGCGAGCTTTAGTCACAGTCAAAGCTTCAGAATCTTCTTCTGAGCCCGAGGCTAGAAAGAATAAGAGAAAGCTCGAGGGAATAGCTCAAAAGGTGTGAATTGCGCATAAGCCAGATATTACAAAGAAGAAGTCGAAAGACAAGTGCTTCAAGTGCAATAAGACGGGACATTGGAAATCAGATTGTTCAAAGTTTAAACGTACGATAGTTTCTGTCTTAATTACTGAGACATGTTTAGTGGCGATTCCCACAGATACTTGGTGTGTGGATTCAAGTGCCACTTACCATGTTTGTAATTCTTTGCAAGGGTTCCAAGTAACCCGGAAGCTTAGAGAAGGTGAATTGGATATCTACTTGGGCGACACTACAAGAGTGTCAGTAGAAGCAGTGGGAGTAGTTACTCTGAATTTCGAGAATTCTAGTTTAGAGTTAGTTAATTGTATTTTTGTATCGAGTTTTAGAAAGAACCTTATTTCAGTTTCTAAACTCTTGAAGAACGGTTATAAGTTTATTTTTTTTGATGATTCTGTATTTATTAGAAGAAATGAAAAACTTATTTGTTCTGGTTCATTGCTGACAATTTGTTTGTGCTTAATTCTAACTCCCCTGTTGTGCAAAACATAGAAACAGATAGCTATTTATCTAACATTAATAATATGAAGAAACCTTTTGAAATGAATCAAACCTATCTTTGGCATCTCAGGCTAGGTCATATAAACCTTAGTAGGATTCAGAGGTTTGTCAATGATGGACCTTTAGGTTCATTAGAGATTGACAGTTATTCAACCTGGGAATCTTGCTTGGAGGGTAAGATGACCAAGAGACCTTTTAAAGCAAAAGGTTATAGAGCCAAAGAAGTACTAAAGTTGATTCATTCTGACTTGTTGGACCAATATCGGTCCAAGCATGAGGTGGGTTTGAGTATTTCGTGACGTTCATGGATGATTACTCAAGGTTCAGGTACATTTACCAAATGCGTCACAAGTCTGAGTATTTTGGCAAGTTCAAAGAGTTTCGGGTAGATGTGGAGAAGCATCATGGTAAGAGTATCAAGATAGTGCGTTCAGATCGTGGTGGGGAGTACCTGTCCCATGAATTTCGAGAATACCTCAGTGAGGTCGAAATTCAGTCTCAATTGTCTGCACCTAGCACTCCACAGCAGAACGGTGTAGCAGA
Source organism: Knoxia roxburghii (assembly GCA_030378225.1). Classification (NCBI taxonomy): domain Eukaryota; kingdom Viridiplantae; phylum Streptophyta; class Magnoliopsida; order Gentianales; family Rubiaceae; genus Knoxia; species Knoxia roxburghii. The sequence goes on along the minus strand of CM059415.1, from coordinate 31,097,016 downwards.
AAGAAAGAATCGAACTCTCAAGGAAATGGTTAGGTCGATGATGAGCTATAGTGATTTGCTGAGTTCATTCTAGGGATATGCCTTAGAAACAGCGATGTATATTCTTAATCTTGTACCATATAAAACCGTGCTTCAACCCCAGTAAAGTTGTGGAACTGGTGAAAGCCTAGTCTAAGACATCTCAGAATTTGGGGTTGCCCAGCACATGTGCTTAAGGCAGATGCGGCTAAGTTAGATGCAAGAACAGAATTAATGTTGTTTGTAGGATATCCTAGGGGAACGAAATGTGGTCTATTTTATACTCCTAAAGATCAGAATGTGGTGGTTAGTACCAACGCTAGATTTTTGGAAAAAAACTATATCCTAGATCACAAGCCCAATAGTAAGATAGTACCAGAAGAGCTTAGAAAACAAACTAATAATCCTGATGCACCAGCACAAATAGATACACCACACACTGCACAAGAGATCACAGATGATGTGCCTACACAGGTGGTGCCTCGTTGTAGTGGGAGGGTTGAAAGATAGCTTGACAGGTTCATTGGCATGGAAGAGGTCTCAGACATAGTCCCAAGCACACCTGAGCCTGACCCTATAAATTATAATGAGACTCTCCGAGATAAAGATGCAGAATCTTGGCGTAAGGCAATCATATCCGAGATGGGGTCAATGGACCACAATCAAGTCTCGGAGCTTGTGGACCTGCCTGATGGGTTTAAGCCCATTGGAAGTAAATGGGTCTACAAACGTAATAGAGGACCTAACGGAAAGGTGGAAACCTTTAAAGCTAGGCTGGTGGCGAAGGGGTATACTCAGAAAGAGGTAATCGATTATGAGGAAACCTTCTCCCCAGTAGCCATACTTAAGTCAATCCGGATTCTCTTGGCCATAGCTACTCATTTAGATTATGAGATATGGCTGATGGATGTCAAGACAGTTTTCCTAAACGAAAGTCTTGAGGAAACCATCTTCATGCAGCAACCAGAGGGATTCGTTGAAAAAGGCCTAAAGCATAAGGTTTGCAGGCTTAAGAAGACCATTTACGGACTTAAGCAGACATCCAGATCTTGGAACATCCAGTTTGATGAGGTAATCCAGTCCTACGGATTTACTCAGTGTCCGGATGAGCAATGTGTACCGTAGTCATGATGGAAACTCAGTGGTGTTTCTTGTGCTTTACGTAGATGACATTCTATTGATTGGCAGCAACAAGAAAGTGTTATCAGACGTAAAGGCATGGTCATCCAAACAGTTTGATACGAAGGACTTAGGGGAAGCGGGACATATCCTTGGGATCAAGATAATTCGAGATCGTAGGAAATGTTTGTTAACGCTCTCCCAAACTTCATACATAGATACGATTTTGGCCCGTTTTAACATGCAGAACTCCAAGAAAGGTTTTCTACCTTTCAGGCATGGAGTGCATCTATCTAAGGAACAGTCTCCTAAGACTGTTGAGGATATAGAGGCCATGAAGATAGTTCCTCATGCTTCTGCAGTAGGAAGTCTCATGTATGCCATGTTGTGTACGAGGCCTGATATCTGTTATATCGTTGGCATTGTAAGCAGATATCAGAGTAACCCTGGAAAAGCTCATTGGGAGGCAGTAAAATGCATTCTCAAGTATTTGCTCAGAACGAGAGATCAAGTGTTGGTCTATCAGGTGCCTGAGCTGGTACCTCGAGGTTACACGGATTCAGATTTCTAAGGCGACAGGGACAAGAGCAAGTTTACCTCAGGGTATGTGTTTACTCTAGGAGAGGGAGCCATAGTTTGGCGGAGTGTCAAGCAGAAATGTGTGGCGGACTCCACCATGGAGGCTGAATATGTTGCCACATCAGAGGCAGCGAAAGAAGCAGTTGAAGGAAAACAGAACAAGTCTGGGCTAAATCGAAAACCTAACTTTTGTGCAATGCATTCCAGAATCGGAACCTTTTGACAAAGCTCAGGCTCAAATTCATTTTCCAATGAACGGATCTAGGCATATACTTACTTAATTTATTAAATCGACATCTAACGCATAAAGATTGAACCTTTAATTAAAAGTGGAAGAATTAAAGGTTATACCTTTGAAGCGATGTCCAACGCAATAAGAAAAACCAAATCTTTCCTTGCGATTACCACCGAAATCCAAAAGGTTACTCCAAGAAACTTCGAATATTGCGTGGGCAATAATCTATCGAAGTGTACTTGCAAAGCCCACGAAAAACCATAAGAAAATCCCTCGATCAAAACCAAAAACTGCTCAAAAAACTGATCAAACACTGCCAGTAGCTAGTGTCTACTGCCAGGAAAAAACTGCTCCAGTCCCACCGCTAAAAACCAATCGAAAAGACTTCAAGACTCAACCTTTGGCCACGATCTGGACAAGCTTAATCATGGATCACCAATAGAGATCAAAATATGATCAAACCTGGATCAAGCACCCCAAAGATTCAAGCTTGAAGCTCTCGGAAATAACCAAACTGCGGCGGAACTAAAATGAAGTCTGGCGAAACAAAAATGGAACCCGGCAAAACTAGCTAAATCGGCGGACAAGGTTTGATCTTCAAGCTATGTCTTGATTCGAGAAGCGAGATATCAAGTTCGACTTCGAAAAAGAAACTTCAAGAAGAAGTTCTCTCTAGAACTTTCTCACTCTAAAAGGCAAGACTTGTCTTACAAGATTTTCTTCATGTTTCTTTGGCCTTAAGTTTGCTATTTATAAGGAGTTCTAATGGAGACCTAGTGGTCTTTTGAGTTGGGCCTTTAATTTGACTTTCGTTGACCGCTTAGTATTTCCTAGACTAATCAACTCCAATCGACCCATTCGAATTAATTTCTTAACCCACTTCGTTAATTTAATTTAATCGAACCCTTAGGATTAATTAATTCACATAGAATTAATTTCTTAATCCACTTTGTCAATTAAATATTAATTAAACCTTTAGGATTAATTAATTCACTTTATCGATTAGTCAAATACATAATTAGTCGTACCACTATCGGACTAACTATGGAACTACCGCTCAAAAACAACTTTACATCGTGCCACTATATTTTCTTCTATCTCCCCACATTAAAGATCTAGTGCTCGTCAGTTTATCAATTTACTGACAAACTAATTTATTGACTTCTTGGTATCCGAGATTAGTACCACTCGACCTTCTTATTATACCGGACATAAAGTCTACCGGCCAGATTTAGTATAATAAACCTTACGAGCTTATCTCGGGATCACCATCAACCCAGCGAACCGGTACGTGGATTCCTCCGACTAGCAACGACATGTAAGAAGCTAAACACCGCATACCCAACCTACCGAGGTATAGGCCTTAATTGACCACACCCTTTGGCATATCAAAGCATACGATATCTAACTCTCATGCCCGTCCCAATCTCGAAATTGAGAGACTAAATACTAGTACCGGATTGATTACGACGATCGGTACAAGTCAATTCTATACAAACTGGTCGTGCTCAATATTCTCCGGGCATATCCGTGTGATTTAAATTAGTCCAGATAAACTAATTCCCAAACCACACTAACCTATACCGATAGCATGTTCAGACTATCTCAGTTACGAGCGTACTTTTTATATATCAATACTTTAACCAATAACGGTATCTACTGTGTCTTTCACACACCCCGTTATCTAGTTCTATGATATAATAGAACAATTTAATACTGAAACAAAATGGTATGTCATCTGTAGATATTAGTTTTTGATACAAGCTATAGCTTTTCTGTATTCAAAACTAACAAACTCCCACTAGTACTCAAAGCTATGCTAAGAAGTACAAAAACTTTCCAACCCGCAATTACATTGTTGTCATACTGAAATCTACAGAACACCTTGAAGCTCACTCGCATAGCTTCCTCAAGAATCTGACTCCCATGCCCTCCACATGTCTCTCAAAAACCTTTGGGGTCAATGGCTTTGTGAATGGATCTGCAAAGTTGTCATCTGATGCTATCTTGGCCACGGTCACGTCTCCCCTCTTTACGATCTCTCGTATCAGGTGGTACTTGCGCTCTATGTGTTTACTTGCTTTGTAAGCTCGTGGTTCCCTCGAGTTAGCAACTGCACCATTGTTATCACAATAAACTGTGATAGATCTAGGCAACTCAGGAACCACATCTAAGTCCACACAGAAGTTTCAGAGCCATACAGCTTCTTTCGCTGCCTCTGATGCGGCAACGTACTCAGCCTCCATGGTGGAGTCCGCCACGCATTTTTGCTTTACACTCCACCATACTATGGCTCCACCTACTAGAGTAAACACAAACCCAGAGGTAGACTTACTCTTGTCCATATCACCTTGAAAGTCCAAATCTGTGTAACCCAACGGTACAAGCTCATACGGTCTATAAATTAATACATAATCTCTCGTCATGCGCAAGTACTTGAGAATGCATTTTACTGCCTCCCAATGAGCCTTCCCAGGGTTACTCTAATATCTGCTAACCATGCCAACGGCAAAGCAAATATCAGGTCTCATATATAACATAGCATACATGAGGCTACCCACTACAGAAGCATAGGGTACCGCCTGTATAGCATCTATCTCCTCAGCAGTCTTGGGAAACTCCTTCTTGGACAATGCACCCTATGCCTGAAAGGTAGTGAACCCTTATTGGAGTTCTGCATGTTAAAACGGGCCAGAATCGTGTCTATGTAGGATGCCTAGGAGAGTGTCAGAGAACGTATCCTACGATATCGAATAATCTTGATCCCAAGGATATATCCAGCCTCTCCCAAATCCTTCATGTCAAACTACCTGGACAACCATTCCTTTACGTCTGACAACACCTTCTTACTGTTGCCAATTAGAAGGATGTCATCTACATAAAGTATGAGAAACACCACCGCATCACCATCACGCCTGCGATATACACACTGTTCATCCGGACATTGAGTGAATCCATAGGACTGGATAACCTGGTCAAAACAAATATTCTAAGATCTGGATGCTTGCTTAAGTCCATAAATGGACCTCTTAAGCCTGCATACCTTGTGCTCATGGTCCTGAACAATGAAACCCTCTGGTTGCTGCATAAAGATGGTCTCCTCAAGACTTCCATTAAAGAAAGCTGTCTTGACGTCCATCTGCCAAATCTCATAGTCCATATGAGCAGCTATGGCCAAGAGAATCCAGATCGACTTAAGCATAGCTACCGGGGAAAAGGTCTCATCATAATCGATACCCTCTTTCTGAGTATACCCCTTCGCCACAAGCCTAGCCTTAAAGGTCTCAACCCTCCCGTCAGATCCTCTCTTTCACTTATAGACCCATTTGCACCCAATAGGCCGAAACCCGTCAGGAAGGTCTACCAGCTCCCAGACCTGATTTGAGTCCATAGAACCCATCTCAGCAATCATCGCTCTCTGCTAAGAATCTGCATCTTTATCCTAGAGAGCCTCATTATAGCTAACTGTGTCTGGTTCATGAGCGCCAGGGATAAAGTCCGAAGACTCACCCATACCCATGTACCTCTCGGGCTGTCTGATAACCCATCCACTACAACGAGGCACAGCCTTTGTAAGAGCATCATCTGTGGTAGTGTGTGCAGTCTCTTGTGGTGTGTCTTCCCGTACTTGTGCATCTGGAATAGTGGACTGACCCCTAAACTCTTCCAATACTACCTTACTCTTTGCATTGTGATCTAAAACATAGTCCTCCTCAAGAAACATAGCATTGGTACTCACAACCACCTTCTGATCCTGTGGACTATAAAACAGACAACATTTCGTTCCTTTGGAGTAGCCTACAAAAAGCATAATCTCAGATCTCGCATCTAACTTGGCAGTGTCTGCCTTAAGCATATATGCTGGACAACCCCAAATCCTGAGATGTTTTAGACTAGGCTTTCACCCAGTCCACAACTCTGCTGGAGTCGAAGGCACAGACTTAGATGGTACGAGATTAAGGAGATAGCACGCTGACTCCAAGGCTAAACCCCAAAACGATATAGGCAATTCGCTATAACTCATCATCGATCGAACCATATCCATAAGAGTCATGTTCCTTCTCTCTACTATACCATTCTGCTGGGGTGTGCCAGGTGCAGACAACTGGGTCTGAATACCTTCCTCCGACAAATAGGACCTAAATTCACTAGAGAGGTATTCGCCATCGTGATCAGATCGCAAGGCCTTGATACTCTTACCCAGATGGTTCTCCACCTCAGCCTTAAATTCTTTGAACTTGCCAAAGCATTCAGACTTGTGGCGCATCAGATATATGTATCCATATCTAGAGTAATCATCCGTGAAAGTCACGAAATACTCATAACCACCTATAGCCTGAACTGACATAGGCCCACATAAGTCAAAATGAATCAACTCTAAAACCTCCTTAGCCCTATACCCCTTGGCCTTAAAAGGCCTCTTGGTCATCTTACCCTCCAAGCAGGACTCACAGGTCAGATAGCTGTCAATATCCAATGAGTCCAAGGACCCATTATTAACTAACATTTGAATCCTACTAAGGTTGATGTGACCAAGTCTCAGGTGCCAAAGATAATTTTATTCAAAGGGGAAGATTCCTTTTTCTTACTATGATTCGATGATGAGTTATTAGTTTCTATGTTTTGCATTATTGGGGAGTATATCTTGATTAAAAACAAATTATCAACTAATGTACCAGAACATATAAGCTTCTAGCTTTTTCTAATAAAAACAGAATTATCAGAAAAAACACACTTATAACCATCCAAAATACGTTTAGAAACTGAAAGCAAATTCTTCCGAAAACTGAGTACATATAAACAATCTCTGAAATGTAAAACTGAGTCTGAAAAGTAAAGACATAAAACTCCCACTGCATATCCCCAAGGTAGACCTGCAACTCTCCATCTCTAAGCAGCCGGGTCACTTTGAACCCCTGTAAAGAATTACAAACATGATCAGTGGCTCCTAAATCCACACACCAAATATTTGTGGGAATCATCACTAAACATGTCTCAGTAACTAGGGAAAATTTACACATACCTCGAGGCTTTGGGCAGTCCTCATTCCAATGTCCTGCTTTGCCACATCTGAAGCACTTGCCTTTCGGCTTATGCTTCTTGGCAATGCCCGCCTTAGGTCCATGATCAGCAGCTCCTGCTTTCTGGCCTCTCTTCCTCTTTTGCTTTCTGGCTTTGGTCCCAGCAAAGAAACCTGAGGGACCAACAGTAGCCAAGGCTTGCTTCTTCTCTGTGAAGAGGCCCTCAGCAGACACCAATGTAGTTATGAGCTCGGGAAGTGAATATGAGAGCTAGCCCATATTATAGTTCAACCGAAACTGCACAAAACTGGGGGGCAAGCTCTGGAGGATTATATCAACTTGGGTCTCTCCATCAATATCACCTCCCAATACCTCGATCTCATTGACGCAGCTCATCATGTCCAGCACATGATCCCTTACTGAAATGCCCTTAGCCATCCTAGTATTCATGAGTTTCCTCACAACTGACTGCTTGGCTGCCCTGCCCTGCCCTGCCCTGATGCCCAAACATCTCCCTGAGGTTGAGCATCATATCGTAGGCTGAGGTAAACAACTGATGCTGGTGCTGCAGTACACTCGACATAGAAGCCAAGATGTAGCACCGGGTCATCTCGTCAGCCTTCTGCCACCTCGTATATGGCTCTCGCTGCTCAGGGGTGGCATCATCACTGGGCTTAGGGGGTCACTCCTCAGTGAGCACGTACTTGTAACCCTCAGCGGTAAGGACAATGTCCACATTACGTTTCCAGTCAATGTAATTTGGACCGTATGTTTGTTCTGATTAAGTATGACAGCTAGTGGGTTGAACGACATATTAACAACTGAAAAATAAACAATCAAGTTTCAATATACTTTTTCAAAAATATTGAAATCCACAAAAAATAATATAATCTCCATCGACATCTCTTACACTTGGATTAACATAGGTCACGATGGTGAACGTCTACGCTAACCCACTTTCGTTCGAGAAGAATCGAAGTTCATTAATTTCACTATCTGACCAACGATCTTATGATCAATGAAACTAATAGTCAATGCTTTTAGCCGTACACATAAATAGCGTAACCTCGCGGGAGGAATACTAAAAATAGTACACTAAGTGTATGCCATTACGTGACTTCTAAGTTTGTTACTTAAGATACTAATGCGCCCTCAGCAGAGAGGGTGTCGCACCTTTCTCCAATTAAACTCACTATAGTCATCCCTTTGGAAATTCATTCCGGTGATATCTGTGATTGAAGACTTGTCCGCATGGAGGAAGGCCATAATACCAACTCGCAAGAATAACCACATCACCAATGAACCCATAATGGAGGCCATGGGGATATTTACCAACTCGCTCCCACTTAGATTTTTTTAAGTTTGAGGATTTTTACGTTTTAACATGTAATATCTTAACTATGGATATTCGCACCCATAAAACCTTGGAGTTGTAATATGCGAATAATCTACCTTAGTTAATTGCACATTACTTTTTAAACGGTTTGGTTTGGTTTTCGTTCATCAAAAGAAAACAAAAAATACACAATCAACAAAAAGACATAAATACGGGAAATTAAAGAATTAAAATTTCCGACTATCATGGCCTTCTCTATCGTTGATTCCTTGACGTCTCGGTGACACGTCCCATTATGTCGCTCCCACTCGTTATTTGGATTCCTCTCGATTCGCCCGGGTTTTCTCAGTTTTCTATGTAATTAGGAATCACCCAAAATTACGAGAAACCAAAACCCGCGAATATAAGTTACCCAAAATAACGTCTTCGTCATAATACATAAGTTCCTATATACAAAGACATTTTTCTAGGAATTTAAACACGACATGATTAGATCAAATCCTACTACAAGATTTTTTTAATCCCACACTGCTTCCAGCTCGTGGTCATTACTATTACAGACATTTCCATTCAAAAACAATACGAGCCTGGACATGTCCCGGGGTTTATGAATGAAAAATAAAATTCTAGCATAATAGCCGGGAAACTAATAACAACCTGTTTAAACATTTCGACAAAAAATAATAATGCCAAAATAAAGCCGTTTAATAAATTAAACAAGTATAAAGCCAAAACACTTGCTCTGATACCAATTTGAAGGAAAACAGAACAAGTCTAGGTTAAATCAAAAACCTCACTTTCGTGCAATACATTCTAGAATCGGAATTTTCGAAAAAGCTCAGGCTCAAATTCATTTTCCCATGAACGGATCTAGGCATATACTTATTCAATTTATTAAATTGGCATCTAACGCATAAAGATTAAACCTTTAATTAAAAGTGGAAGGATTAAAGGTTATACCTTTGAAGCGAACGCAATAAGAAAAACCAAATCTTTCCTTGCGATTACCACTGAAATCCAATAGATTACTCCAAGAAACTTCGAATATTGCGTGGGCAATAATCTATCGAAGTGTACTTGCAAAGCCCACAAAAACCCACAAGAAAATCTCTCAATCAAAACCAAAAACAGCTCGAAAAACTGATCAAACACTTCCAGCCGCTAGTGTCTACCGCCAGGAAAAAACTGCTCCAGTCCCGCCGCTAAAAACCGATCGGAAAGAATTCAAGACTCAACATTTGGCCATGATCTGAACAATCTTAATCATGGATCACCAATAGAGATCAAAACATGATCAAACCTGGATCAAGCACCCCAAAGATTCAAGATTGAAGCTCCCAAAAATAACCAAACTGCGGCGGAACTAAAATGAAGTCCGGCGAAACAAAAATGGAACCCGGTGGAACTAGCTAAATCGGCGGACAAGGTTTGATCTTCAAGCTATGTCTTGATTTGAGAAACGAGATATCAAGTTCGACTGCGAAAAAAAACTTCAAGAAGAAGTTCTCTCTAGAACTTTCTCACTCTAAAAGGCAAGACTTGTCTTGCAAGATTTTCGTCATATTTCTTTGGCCTTAAGTGTTCTATTTATAAGAAGCTCTAATGGAGACCTAGTGGGCTTTTGAGTTGGGCCTTTAATTTGACTTTCGTTAACCGCTTAGTCTTTCCTAGACTAATCAACTCCAATCGACCCATTCGAATTAATTTCTTAACCCCCTTCGTTAATTTAATTTAATCGAACCCTTAGGATTAATTAATTCACATATAATTAATTTCTTAATCCACTTTGTCAATTAAATATTAATTAAACTTTTAGAATTAATTAATTCACTTTGTTGATTAGTCAAATACATAATTAGTCGTACCACTATCGGACTAACTATGGAACTACCACTCAAAAACGACTTTACATCGCGCCACTATATTTTCTTCTATCTCCCCACATTAAAGATCTAGTGCTCATCGGTTTATCAATTTACTGACAAACTAATTTACCAACTTCTTGGTATCCGGGATTAGTACCACTCGACCTTCTTATTATACCGGACATAAAGTCCACCGGCCGGATTTAGTATAATAAACCTTACGAGCTCATCTCGTGAGCACCATCATCCCAGCGAACCGGTACTTGAATTCCTCCGACTAGCAAAGGCACGTAAGAAACTAAACACCGCATACCCAACCTACCGAGGTATAGGCCTCAATTGACCGCACTCTTTGGCACATCAAAGCATACGATATCTAACTCTCACGCCCGTCCCAATCTTGGGATTGAGAGACTGAATACTAGGACCGAATTGACTACGCAGATCAGTACAAGTCAATTCTATCCAAACTGGTCGTGCTCAATATACCCCGGGCATATTCGTGTAATTTAAATTAGTCTAGATAAACTAATTCCCAAACCACACGATAACCTATACCGATAATATGTTCAGACTATCTCAGTACGAGCGTACTTTTTAAAAGATTATCTGCCCGGGCCTAGCCAGAAACTCACTTTCATGCTATGCATTCCAGAATCAGAATCTCTGGCCAGGCCTAGACGCTAGCACAATCTCTATTCCAACCCTTTTGAAACAACATTGTGCAAGATCTGGGTTTCCATTTATTCGATTTATCACGCAACAAAAATTCTTAATTAAAAGCGGAATAATAAGAATTACCTAGTGAAGCGTATACCCAGGTGATTCTCTTGTATGCCTCAAGACTTTGCTTGTATGCTGTGTGGGCAGAAATCTAACTAGCAATTTGATCATCGAATCACCACAATCCATCTGCCGAAAAACATTCTGCAGCTCGTCGCGGCCTGAATTTCAACCGCCACCGCCGATGGATTTCTCCTGCCATCGCTGCCTGCCAAAATTAACCACCGACCGTCGCCTGGGACAATAACTGGCTGCCTGAGATTATGCTAGAGGGGGAAAAATGTTTTCTCTCTCTAGACTTTCTCTCTCTAAGTTTTCTTGTCTTGAAAACTTATGAATTGTATGTCTTGAATAGCTAATCCCTTGTCTATATATAGAGTTACAAGAGAGACACCAAGTTGGTTTAGGTTTGGCCTTCCTACTAGGTTTCTGTTTCCTTCAATCCTGTTTGATACACATCCAACTGATATAGGGATTCACTTATCCCAATCCAGTTCCTAATATGATTTACAACCAACTGATACAGGGATTCACTTGTCACAAACCTGTTCCTGATATGATTCACAGCCAACTGATACAGGGATTCACTTATCCCAAACCAGTTCCTGGCATGATTCACAACCAACTGATACAGGGATTCACGTATCCCAAACCAGTTCCTGGTATGATTCACAACCAACTGACACAAGGATTAATTAATTACTTAATTAATTAAATATACCTTTGTCAATAACCCAATACATAATTAATCGTACCACTAACGAATTAATTATGGCACTACCATCTTACACCAGAATTTCTTCTAAAACAACTTAATTAATTTATATTCATAATCTCTCAACATCAAAGATATAGTGCTCGCTAATATATTAATTTACTGATAAAATAATTAATTAACCTCTTTAATTTCGAGACTAGTACCACTCGACCTTTTTACTATATCAGACATAAGTCCACTGGCCGGGTTTAGTATAATAAACATTACGAGCTCATCTCGGGAGCACCATCACCCCGGACGCACCGGTACATGGTTTCCTTTCGATAAGCAGCAGCACACCAAGCAACTAAACAAGCGCACCCAACCTACCGAGACTATTAGCCACAATTGACCTCATCCATTGGCAGATCAAAGTACAATATGTCTAATTCTCATGCCCACTCGAGTGTAGGGATTAAGAGATAGAATACCAAGAATGATTTGTCTATTAAATCAGTACAAGACAAATCATTCCTAATGGTCAAGTTCAATACGCCCCGGGCATATCTATATGATTCAATCAGTATAGACAAACCAATTATCCGAATCACATAATAACCTAAACTAACAATTTGTCCAAAGCTGTCTCGGTTACAAACCTCATTTATATATTATGTCTTTTAACCAATGATGAGATCTACTGTGTCAAACAAGGCACCTCATCATCTAACTATATAATATAAGTGGACAAATAATGCACAACTAAATTTAACCAAAATATTAATTGATATATTAACTGGGAAAATGTACAATACAAGTATAGCTTATGTATTCAACTCCAACACTTTTTATATATCAATACTTTAACCAATAATGGTATATACTGTGTCTTTCACACACCCCGTCTACATCCATTCATGTGAATTTAAACTGATTTTTTTCACAAAAACAGCCCATCACATCTCAAATTTACTAGCACCACGTCCAAAAACGACTAGCACCACGTCCAGAAGTGTCTACATCCATGCATGTGAATTTAAGCTATTTTTTCACAAAAACAACCCCCCACGCCTCAGAACAACTGGAACCACGTCAAAAACAATTAGCACCACGTCCGAAAATGTCTATATCCATGCATGTGAATTTAAACTAATTTTTTCACAAAGACAGCCCATCACATCTCAAAATAACTAGCACCACGTTCAAAAACAACTAGCGCCACGTCCAAAAACGTCTGCATCCACGCATGTGAATTTAAATAATTTTTTTCACAAAGATAGCCCACCACGTCTCAGAACAACTAGCACCAAGTCAAAAAAAAAAAAAAAAACCACGTTCAGAATCGTCTACATCTATGCATGTGATTTAAGTTATTTTTTTCACAAAGACAACCCACCATGTCTCAGAACAACTAGCACCACAACAAAAACAACAAGCTCCACGTCCAAAAACCTCTACATCCATGCGTGTGAATTTAAACTGATTTTTTTCACAAAGACAGTCCACCAAGTCTTAGAACAACTAGAACCACGTCCAAAAACAACTAGCACCACGTCCAGAAACGTCTACATCCATTAATGTGAGTTTAAATTTATTTTTTTCCAAAAATAGCCACCACGTCTCAGAACAACTAGCACCACGTCCAAAAACTGTTGGAGTTGAATACATAAGCTATGCTTGTATTGTACATTTTCCCAGTCAATATATCGATTTATGTTTTGGTTATATTATGTTGTGCATTATTTGTTCATTTATATTATGTAGTTAGATGATGAGGTGTCTTGTGTGACACAGTAGATCTCATCATTGGTTAAAAGACATAATATATAAATGAGGTTCGTAACCGAGATAGCTTTAGACAAACTGTCAGTTTAGGTTATTATGTGATTCAAATAATTAGTTTGTCTAAACTGATTGAATCATATAGATATGCCCGGGGTGTATTGAACTTGACCATTTAGAATGATTTGTCTTGTACTGATTTAATAGACAAATCGTTCTTGAGCGGGCATGAGGATTAGACATAGTGTACTTTGATCTGCCAATGGGTGAGGTCAATTGTCGCCAATAGTCTCGGTAGGTTGGGTGCGCGTGTTTAGTTGCTGGGTGTGATGCTGCTTGTCAAAAGGAAACCATGTACCAGTACATCCGAGGTGATGGTGCTCCCGAGATGAGCTCGTTATGTTTATTATACTAAACCCAACTGGTGGACTTATGTCCGGTATAGTAAAAAGGTCAAGTGGTACTAGTCTCAGAATTAAAGAAGTTAATTAATTAATTCATCAATAAATTAATAAATTAACGAGCACTATATCTTTGATGTGGGGAGATTATGAATAAATTAATTAAGTTGTTCCGAAAGCAATTCTGGTGTAGGATGATAGTGCCAAAATTAATCCGTTAGTGATACGATTAATTTTGTAATGGGTTAGTTGAATAAGTAGAATTAATTAATTGATTAATTATTCTTAAGGGTTAATTGAGTAATTAACAAAGTGAAATTAATTAATTAAGTCTTAAGTTTCAATTATAATTAGGAAATCCTAGAGATTAGGAAATCTAATTGGATTTGGTTTATCCTATTAGATTAGTTACCTAATTAGATTTGGAAACTAATTACCTAAACCCATTAGGAAGACCAATCCTAAACCAACTTGGGGTCTCTCTTGTAACACTATATATAGACAAGGTATTAGCTATTCCACAATATACAATTTATAAGTTTTCAAGACAAAAAAACTAGAGAGAGAAAACTTTATCTCTCTAAGTTCGAATTTTCTAAGGCTATTGGCGGCTGGAATTCTTCCAATTTTTCGGCAGCGCGTGTGGCTTTCTCTCTATCTGGTGGCGCGTGGATTGTACGCGCCAGGTGCGGTGGTGCTGGAATTTTTTTGGCAGGTGGATTGTGGTGATTAGCTAATCAATTACTCGTTAGATCGCTGCCCACACAACGTGCGATCAAAGTCTTGAGGCATACAAGAGAATCACCTGGGTATACGCTTCAATAGGTAATTCTTATGTTTCCGCTTTAATTAAGAATTTTTGTTGCGTGGTAAATTGAATAAGTACAAACCAAGATCCTGCGCAATGTTATTTCAAGCAAGGGTTGGAATAGCGATTGTGCTAGCGTCTAGGCCTGGTCAGAGATTCTGATTCTGGAATGCGTAGCACGTAAGTGAGTTTCTGGCTAGGCCCGTGCAGATAATCTTTCAAAAACATCTAGTACCACGTCCAGAAACGTCTACATCCATGCATGTGATTTAAGCTATGTTTTTAACAAAGACAACCCACCACCTCTCTGAACAACTAGCACCAAGTCAAAAACAACATGCACCAAGTCCAAAAATGACTACATCCATGCGTTTGAATTTAAACTGATTTTTCACAAAGACAGTCCACCACGTCTTAGAAAAATTAGCATCACGTCCAAAAACAACTAGCACCACGTCCAAAAACGTCTACGTCCATTCATGTGAATTTAAACTGATTTTTTTCACAAAAATAGCCCACCACGTCTCAGATTTACTAGCACCACGTCTTGAAACTTCTACATCCATGCATGTGAATTTAATCTATTTTTTCACAACCACGTCTCAGAACAACTAGCACCACGTCAAAAACAACTAGCACCACGTCCAAAAATGTCTACATCCATGCATGTGAATTTAAACTATTTTTTTCACAAAGACAGCCCACCATGTCTCAGAACAACTAACACCACGTCTAAAAACAACTAGCACCATGTCGAAAAACATCTACATCCATGCATGTGAATTTAAATAGATTTTTTTCACAAAGACAGCCCACCACGTCTCAAAACAACTAGCACCACGCCAAAAACAACTAGCATCACGTCCTGAAATGTCTACATCTATGCATGTGATTTAAGCTATTTTTTTACAAAGATAACCCACCACGTCTCAGAACAACTAGCACCACATCAAAAACAACAAGCACCACGTCCAAAAATGTCTACATATATGCGTGTGAATTTAAAATTATTTTTTTCATAACGACAGTTCACAATCTCAGAACAACTAGAACCACGTCCAAAAATAACTAGCACCACGTCCAGAAACGTCTACATCCGTTCATGTGAATTTAAACTGATTTTTTTCACAAAAATAGCCCACCACGTCTCAGAACAACTAGCACCACGTCCAAAAACAACTAGCACCACATCCAGAAACGTCTACATCCATGCATGTGAATTTAAGCTATTTTTTCACAAAGACAACCTATCACGTCTCAGAACAACTAGCACCACGTCAAAAACAACCAACACCACGTCCAAAAACATCTACATCCATGCGTGTGAATTTAAAATAATTTTTTTCACAAAGACAGTCCACCACGTCTCAGAACAACTAGCACCACGTCCAAAAACAATAAACTGAAAACATATCATATCAACATAGAACTAATATCAGATCAATGCATAACTAATATCACATCATGACTTACTTTTCAACATAGATACCACGGATTCTTGCTATTTATCAAAATCAAACAATTCAAGAGCATCTTCTTCGCGAAAGAAATCAACTCTATCACCAACCGTATCTTCCATTGCAATTTCTTCAATCTAGAATGATCTACAACAAAAAAAAAGACGTTAAGCAACAATTTTTGATCAAAAACAAAATGCGAAAAGGAACAGAATCGTAAAAACAACAAATTCAAACACATAAATCAATCGAAAGGATCAAAACACAAGAATAAATACCTTAATTATCAAATTCGAAGCAAAAACTCCATCGAAAGATAAAACAGAGCTAAACGGAACAACAAACTAAGCGAAGCGAAGAGGAAAAATAGAGAAACAACAAATTCTTAAACATAAATCAATCACCAACATCAAATACATACCATAATCAAAATTGGAAGCAAAAGAATCCAAGCAAAAGACGAAGACGAAAAATGGCAGTAAAAGATCGACAACAAATATGCGGAAAAAACAAAAAAAAAAAAAGAAGCTTATATAGCCTTCGGGTAAGTAGGCGCGTGACCGAGTTTTTTTTAAAAAAGAAACTAGTAATACAATTGGGGGCTAAAATAGAAACTACAACTATATTAGGGGTAGGAGTAAAATTGTATGGTGGTCCTATAGGACCATCATATAAATTACCAAGAGTGTGATTCTATTTTTTTAAAAAATATTTCTTATTTGTTTGGTGGATTTATTCAGTGGGAGGAGTGAGATTCTATTTTTAAAAAATATTTCGTATTTGTTTGAGTTTTAGATTTATTGCGGAAAGAGTGGGATTCTATTTTTTAAAAATATTTCTTAGTTGTTTGAGTACTAGATTTATTGCCGAAAGAGTGGGATTCTAATTTATATTGTTTGAATAATTAAAATGGTGGAAAAATTGATTCATTATGTTTGAACGTGGATAAAAATACCAGTTGGTATATTATACTCTTAGGAGTAAATATACTGTTACTTCTCCTAGCAAAAAAAAAAAAAAAAGGAAAACATGAGGTAGGAGTAAAGTAGCTGTAACGCGCCTCACCTTTCCCTAATTAGCAGCCCCGTATCCCCGAGTTTACATCAAATCAAATCCCGCGATTCCAAGCAAAATTAAATTTTAAATATTTGTTGGGCTTCGTTCTGTACCGACTTTACACAAAGGCGGTACAAATCTAATGAAAACAGAAGGGTTGGAATTTATTTTACATTGGAAGTAGCAGCAGCCCTCCTTAAACTCTCTGCACGACCCACGAGCTCCGAAAAAATAGGCAGTATTCACAGCACGACCGTTCGCGCAACCGAGCAACCTGAACGCTACGAGTCCACCAGCGGAAGGCGATTCGACGTTCATTTCGAGTGGGAAAAAAAAGTGATCAAAGAGAAAAATCATGGTTAGGGTTAAGCAAGTTACCAGCGAAGCAGAAGCCCAAAAAATTGAAAGAAAGATGAAAGGTATGTTTATACCAAATGTTGAATTTATACTTGCAGTTATGGGGTAGTCGATGTTGTTGACAATGGTCGGATTTTTTTTTTGGGTAAAAAAACGCAACACAGAGCCTAGGTGGCAAATATTCTGGGTGTAAAGAGGCCGACCAAGGAAATTGGCGCCGAGAAATCAGACAAACAAGTTCTGGAGAGTAAGTTTGTTGCAGTTTATCATTTTGTAAAGTACTCTTTTCCTATGTATAGTCCCCTTTTTGTGTATGTAAAGTTAGGGCTGTTTATGTAAACTACTATTTGTTTATGTAAAGTGCTGATTTACTTGTGTAAAGTGCTGTTTTCTCATGTAAACTTCCTTATTTTGGGTGTAGAGTAGTGTTCCTAAGACTACAATGCTCATAATTCGGCCATAATCATCGTATGATATGCTTATGTAAACTGGTGGTTGATTATTTAAAGTCCTGAATTGCTTGTGTAAACTGTTGTTTTCTCATGTAAACTCACTTATTTTGGTTGTAGAGTAGTGTTCCTATGACTGCAATTCTCATAATTCGTGTTTAATCATCGTCTGAAATGCTTATGTAAACTACTGGTTGCTTATGTAAAGTGCTTGTTTGATTTTATAAAGTGTTGTTTTCTCATGTAAACACCATTTTTTTTTTGGGTTGTAGACTAGTGTTCATAAGACTCAAATGCTCATAATTCGGGTTTAATCATATGCTTATGTAAATTGGTGGTTGATTATTTAAAGTCCTGAATTGCTTGTGTAAACTGCTGTTTTCTCATGTAAACTCACTTATTTTGGTTGTAGAGTAGTGTTCCTAAGACTGCAATTCTCATAATTCGTGTTTAATCATCGTCTGAAATGCTTATGTAAACTACTGGTTGCTTATGTAAAGTGCTTGTTTGATTTTATAAAGTGCTGTTTTCTCATGTAAACTCCATTTATTTTTTTTTTGGTTGTAGACTAGTGTTCATAAGACTCGAATGCTCATAATTCGGGTTTAATCATATACTTATGTAAACTGGTGGTTGATTTTTTAAAGTCCTGAATTGCTTATTTAAACTGCGAATTTCTCATGTAAACTCCCTTATTTTGGTTGCATAGTAGTGTTCTTAAGTCTGGAATGCTCATAATTCGTGTTTAATCATCGTCTGAAACGCTTATGTAAACTACTGGTTGCTTATGTAAAGTGCATGTTTGATTTTATAAAGTGTTGTTTTTGTTGGGATCGGAGGCATGTTTATCAAAATTATTACGCAGCGGATTCATGCCAATTTTAATTTTAGTGTTTTTGATCCTATGTTCAAAACATGTAAACCATACCCTTGAAGCGTAATCGGTTGCCACGTCTGGATCCTAGATTGATGTTGGTCCAAACCTTCTGCTCCGGTTATGTTTGTCACCACCAAAATCCTTCCTTGAAGGACTCTCTACTTTCAAGCACTGAAAACCTTTGCAGATTTGGTGCTAGCCGTTTTTCGCCTACAGAGAGAATTGGGATTTTGTGTATATTTCTTGTTCTGATTTCCTCAATCGAAAATCATCCTCTCCTACAATAATATCCCTAGGATATTTGTAGATATTTAAATTTCCAAAATCAGTATTGTAATTATCCAATTATAATTTAACTGATTTTAGTCATATTCCAAATCAGTATTATTACCAAATATTATTTTACTGATTCCAAATCAGTATTTAAATAATATTTATTGTTTCCAAATCAGCATTAAATAATACCTTAATGATTTGGGTTATACACCAAGCCCATGGATCAACCCATGACCCATGGATTAGGCTGATGGGTCAAGAATTTCAATTACAATTAAGTCCCTTGATTTATCAGCTCACCCCAATTGTTCTTAGGTAATTAATTAACTATTAATTAATACCCCAGAACTTCTCAATAATATTTAATTAAACCATTTAATTAAATCTTCTTTATTTAAGTATAACAATTATACTTATTGTAGGCAAGAATACTTATTCTGCATCATCGAACTTTCTTATGTGCGATCCTGTAGGCTCATTCCAAATTGGCAATGGATAACTCAATCTCATTGATTAATCCATAAGTCATTAGTGGTCTCTAGAAAGACATAATGACTACCCAATTCAGAATGGAGGGTCGAATGGTGATTCAACACAACCTTTCCGAGCAAACTGCTATGATCCTCTACATTGATATCCCGTTTAGCATAAGGCATGGAACCATCATCCTTATATAGCTAAACATTTACTTGATCTTTTAGTGCACTGAATCCATCAAGCAAATGATGTCCTTATTATTCCTTGGGAATGGCCATGCACTTTTCAATTCACTATCAAGTGGTCAAGATATCATCTCTCACTTAAGAGAGATTTATAGTCCCATCACTTCACCTACATATCTTAGCGTGAATCATAGTGTACCCAATCATACCCATACTTGGCAACCTGTTATGGCCTCGTTAGGTGTATGTCAAAGCACACTACAATTCACCTAACACCATGTAGTGATTTCTGGTCTAAGGATCCTCGTACCAGTACTACTCAAAAGAATCACTCATGATCTAATCTGTCCATGGAGTGTTTCTTTTGGTGGATCGATTTCATGAATTTAAATATGCACAAGAATATTACTATCATGAAATTAAATCATTTGATCAATTATCAAACAAACGACATATATCGTATTTACATAAATAACCCTCAAAGTTTATTTACATAAATAGCCCTCATAAGGGCACATACACCAACAATCTCCCACTTGCCCGTTGAAGGGCTATGTCCTAAACTGTTTAAGACCAAGCTCTATTACATGTCTCTCAAGCTTTAACTGTGGTAGAGCTTTTGTGAAAAGATCTGTTATATTGTCGTCTGACCCTATTTTGCATACTTTAGCATCTCCTCGATCGACGATCTCTCGAATGAGGTGATAATGTCTAAGTATGTGTTTGGTCTTCTGGTGTGACCGGGGCTCCTTTGCTTGTGCGATGTCCCCGTTATTATCACAGAAGAGGTCTATCAGATATTGGATACTCGGTATCACTCCGATGTCTGACACAAACTTTCTCAACCTAACGGCTTCCTTTGCAGCATCTGATGCAGCAATATACTCAGATTCTGTTGTAGAGTCGGCTGTGGTATCTTGCTTCGAGCTTTTCCAACTCACCGCACTGCCATTCAGGCTAAAAACATAGCCTGATTGTGACTTCATGTCGTCTTGATCAGTCTGGAAAGCAGCATCGGCATAACCTTGTACGACAAGCTATTCTTGTCCTCCGTACACTAGCATTAATCCTTTAGTCCTTCGCAAGTACTTCAGGATTACCTTGACTGCAGTCCAATGATCCATTCCTGGATCTTGTTGGTATCTGCTAGTCATGCTCAGTGCATGTACGACATCCGGGCGGGTACATAACATGGCATTCTGTGGTGGTTCAAGTAAAATAGTCTCTAAGACATGTAGCTTCCTTTCTTGCTTGAGAACAATTCTCAAGTTTCTTTGCCAGTCTAAGAAGTTTAGTCCAATCAATTTGTCTTTATCTAATATACTTCTTAGAGTGAAGTTTGAAACAACATTAGTGCTAGATGATGCCATTTCTACAAAGAATAAATGCAAAATATTAGGATGAGTTTTAAAATCATTTTCCACAATAGCCAAAATTGAAATCCCAAACAATTTTGTGTTGGTGCTAGATTGTGGGCCAAAAATCCACAAAGAGTTAACCCCAGTCTTACTTTGGCAAGTATCATAGGGATCGGGCTCTTTTGGTAGGCAACGTTCAAATTACATTTCATGTAATCTAACGTTTTCCAATTGCATTCCATGCAACTTTTTGGTGATAGGATGAACATTCCAAATGTTTGACACAATCCTACCTTTGCAAAATTAATCCCTAGTCAACTTATTGGGTAAAGCTAGGATTAATTTTCCCAAGTCAAACCATCCCTCAAGGCAGCACATCAATTGATACTCGCACAGTTTTTCCATAACAAGTGGTAGTGATAAAGTTGAGCATCTAATACCCAAACAGTTTTTCCACTCATTAATGGTAGTGATAAAGTTGGGCACCTATTATGTGACAACTCACCACACGAAGAAAACCTGAGGCCCCTGTGTTGGTGTATGTGCCCTTTTGAGGGCTATTTATGTAAATAAACTTTGAGGTTATTTATGTAAATAAGACATTTTTCGTTTGATTGATTATTTATCTGATGAGTAAATTTCATGAAATTATATTCTTGTGCATATTGAATTTCAAGAAATTGATCCGCCAAAAAGAAACACTCCATGGACTTTTAGATCATGAGTGATTCTTTTGAGTAGTACTCGTACGAGGATCCTTAGACCAGAAATCACTGCATAGTCTTAGGTGAATTATAGTATGCTTTGACATATGCCTAACGGGACCGTAACAGGTTGCCAAGTACAGGTATGATTGGGTACACTATGAGTCACGCTAAGGTATGTAGGTGAAGTGATGGGACTACAAGTCTCTCTTAAATGAGAGATGATATCTTGGCCACTTGATAGTGAACTGAGAAGTGCATGGCCGTGCCCAAGAAATGATATGGGGTATCATTTGCTTGATTAAGTTCAGTGTCACTAAGAGATCAAGTAAAACGTTTAGCTATATAAGGATGATTGGTTCCATGCCTTATGCTAAACTGGATATCAGTGTAGAGGACATTACGTAGTATACTCGGAAGGTTGTGTTGAATCACCATTCGACCCTCCGTTCTGAATTGTGTAGTCATTATGTCTTGCTAGAGACCACTAATGATTTATGGATTAATTAATGAGATTAATTTATTCATTGTCAATTTGGAATGGGCCTACAGGATCGCACATAAGTGAGTTCGATGATTCAGAATTAATTAAATTGTCTATATTAAGTATAAGAGTTATACTTAAATTGATAATATTTAATTAAATAGTTTAATTAAATATTATTGAAGAGTATTATGGTATTAATTAAGAGTTAATTAATTACCTAGGAAAAATTGAATTGGGCTGACAAATCAAGGGACCTAATTGTGAATTGAGGTTCTTGACCCATCAGCCTGATCCATGGGTCAATGGGTTGATCCATGGTGTTGGTTAAACCCAACTCAGTAAATAATTAATTATTATTAATATATTATTAACAGATAAGTCAAAACTCTTTTATAAAAGAGTAGAGACGTATCTGTGGAAGAGATACTTTTAACTGACTCTGTTTTTGAAACACGGGAAAAGTTGTGAGAACTCTCTGTCTCTCTCTTCCAAAAGGTTCTTCCAGAGAAAAATCATTTTTTTTCTCTTTACAGGCAAGATTTTTGGCTAGCACCAATTCTGATAGGCTCCAGTGCAAGAACGTAGAGACAATTCGCGTGAATTGTTGGTGAACGCAATCTTTTTAAGGGAGCCAGGCGACGAGCGCAACCGATTACGCTTCAAGGGTAAATTTGAAGGAAAACTGAACATGCCCGGGCTAAATCGAAAACCTCACTTTCGTGCAATGCATTCCAGAATCGGAAGCTTTCGACCAAGCTTAGGCTCAAATTAGTTTACCCATGAACGGATCTAGGCTTATACTTATTTAATTTATTAATCGGGACACAAAAGATTCGATCTTTAATAAAAGCGGAATTTAAAGATTATACCTTTTGAAGCGAAGTCCCTTGCTTAAAGAAAAACCAATTCTTTGTTGCGATTTCCATAAGAAATCCAATCGATATCTCCGTAGAAACATCGAATATTGCGTGGGCAATAATCTATCGAAGTCTACTCGCTTAGCCCACAAGGAAATCACTCAAATCGGATTCAATTTTGTTCTCAAAATCTGATCGAAACCCACAAACTGCTCAGCCTTCTCACTTTAAAAATACTGCTGTCGCATAAATAAGAAAACCCTCGAAGCTGCTAATTTCCAGCCCTTTGCCCCGTCGTGATCTAGACAAGAAGAACTAGTGGATCACCAATCCATAGAGAGAGATCAACACTAGTCTCCTCGAATCAAACGCACGGGGTTTAGACTGAAAACTGGCCGCCTGAATCTGCAGCGATCACTGTTGTCCAATCATGAAGAACCGCTGCTGCTGCCCAGAAAAATAGCCCAGCAAAATTGCTGCAATCTGGGATGAAGAACCGCAGCTGCCCAGAAAATTAACCCAGCAAAAATGCTGCAATCTGGGATGAAGAACTGCTGCTGCCCAGAAATTAAACCCAGCAAAAAAAAAAACTGCTGCTGACCTGGGAAGAAAAAACGCAGCTTGCTGCTGCCCAGAAATTAAACACAGCAAAAAAAACTGCTGCTGACCTAGGAAGAAAAAACGCAGCTTGCTGATGAAGAAACCCACGGCAATTTTTCTCTACTATCTTGGGCAGAAACTAGTGAGAATCCGGCTGGCAATATATATAATTAGATAAAGGTTTGATCTTTGAGATGAATCCAATCAAGAGCAAGTGAGAAATCTGGTTTATTTTTTAGAGAAAATTTTTGAAGAAAAATTCTCTCTCTAAAACCTTTCTCACTCAAGAAAGCAAGAAAAATTGTCTTGCAAGACTTCCTTAGGGTTTTCTTGGGCATCAAGTCTTCTATTTATAGGAGCTCGATTGGAGACCTAATGGGCTCTCGAGTTAGGCCTTTTAATTTGACTTTCGCTGACCGCTAAGTCTTCCCGACTAATCAACTCCAATCGACCCATTTAAATTAATTTATTTAACCCACTTTGTTAATTTAATTTAATCGAACCCTTAGAATTAATTAATTCAAAATAGAATTAATTTCTAAATTCACTTTGTCGATTAAATATTAATTAAACCTTTTGGATTAATTAATTTACCTTGTCGATTAGTCAAATGCATAATCGGTCATGCCACTATCGGACCAATTATGGAACTACCGCTCGAAAATGACTTTACATCGTGCCATTATATTTTATTCTATCTCCCCACATTAAAGATCTAGCGCTCGTCCGTTTATCAATTTACTGACAAATTAATTCACCGACTTCTTAGTTTCTGAGATTAGTACCACTCGTCCTTTTATTATACCGAACATAAAGTTCACCGGCCGGGTTTAGTATAATAACCTTACGAGCTCATCTCGGGAGCACCATCAACCCGGCGAACCGGTACGTGGATTCCTCCGACTAGCAACGGCACGTAAAAAGCTAAACACCGCATACCCAACTTACCGAGGTATTGGCCTCAATTGACCTCACTCTTTGGCAAATCAAAGCACATGATATCTAACCCTCACGCCCGTCCCAATCTCGGGATTGAGAGACGGAATACTAGGACCGAATTGACTACGCCGATCAGTATAAGTCAATTCTATCCAAACTAGTCGTGCTCAATATGCCCCGGGCATATCTGTGTCATTTAAACTAGTTTAGATAAACTAATTTCCAAACCACACAATAACCTATACCGATAGTATGCTCAGACTATCTCGGTTACGAGCATACTTTTTATATATCAATACTTTAACCAATAACGGTATCTACTGTGTCTATCCACACCCCGTTATCTAGTTCTATGATATAAAGGAACAAATTTATACTGAAACAAAATGATATGTCATCTGTGGATATTAGTTTTTGATACAAGCCATAGCTTTTCTGTATTCAAAACTAACAATCCCCCACTAATACTCAAAGCTATGCTAAGAAGTACAAAAAACTGTCCAACCCGCTATTACACTGCCGTCATAATGAAATCTCCAAAACACCTTTAAGCTCACTCATATGGCTCTCTCAAGAATCTGACTCCCATGCCCTCCACATGCCTCTCAAAGACCTTTGGGGTCAATGGCTTGGTGAAAGGATCTGCAAGGTTTTCCTCTGAAGCTATCTTGGCCACGGTCACATCTCCCCTCTTTACGATCTCTCGTATCAGGTAGTACTTGCGCTCTATGTGTTTACTCGCCTTATGGGCTCGTGGTTCCCTCGAGTTTGCAACTGCACCATTGTTATCACAATACACTGTAATAGACCTAGGCAACTCAGGAACCACATCCAAGTCCATCAGGAAGCTCCTGAGCCATACAGCCTTCATGGTAACGTACTCGGCCTCCATGGTAGAGTCCGCCACACATTTCTGCTTGACACTCTTCCATACTATGGCTCCACCTCCTAGAGTAAACACAAACCCAGAGGTAGACTTACTCTTGTCCAAATCTCCTTGAAAGTCCGAATCTGTGTAACAAGCTCCTGCGCTCTATAAACTAGGACATAATCTCTCGTCCTGCGCAAGTACTTGAGAATGCATTTTACTGCCTCCCAGTGAGCCTTCCCAGGATTATTCTGATATCTGCTAACCATGCCAACGGCAAAGCAAATATCAGGCTTCGTGCACAACATAGCATACATGAGGCTACCCACTGCAGAAGCATAGGGTACTGCCTTCATGGCATCTATCTCCTCAGCAGTCTTAGGACACTGCTCCTTAGACAAATGCACTTCATGCCTGAAAGGTAGTGAGCCCTTTGCATGTTAAAACGGGCCAGAATCGTGTCTATGTAGGATGCCTGAGACAGAGTCAAAGAACGTCTCCTACGATCTCGAATAATCTTGATCCCAAGGATATGTCCAGCCTCTCCCAAATCCTTCATATCGAATTGCCTGGACAACCATGCCTTTACGTCTGACAACACCTTCTTACTGTTGCCAATAAGAAGAATGTCATCTACGTAAAGTACGAGGAACACCACCATATCACCATCACGCCTGCGATAAACACACTGCTCATCCGGAGATTGAGTGAATCCATAGGACTGGATAACCTCATCAAAATGAATGTTCCAAGATCTGGATGCTTGTTTAAGTCCATAAATGGACCTCCTAAGCCTGCATACCTTGTGCTCTTGGCCTTTAACAATGAAGCCCTCTGGTTGCTGCATAAAGATGGTCTCCTCAAAACTTCCATTAAGGAAAGCTGTCTTGACGTCCATCTGCCAAATCTCATAGTCCATATGAGCAGCTATGGCCAAGAGAATCCGGATCGACTTAAGCATAGCTACCGGGGAAAAGGTCTCCTCATAATCGATCCCTTCTTTCTGAGTATACCCCTTTGCCACAAGCCTAGACTTGAAGGTCTCAACCCTCCCGTCAGATCCTCTCTTTCGCTTGTAAACCCATTTGCACCCAATAGGCCTAAACCCATCAGGAAGGTCTACCAGCTCCCAGACTTGATTTGAGTCCATAGAACCCATCTCAGCAATCATCGCTCTCTGCCAAGAATCTGCATCTTTATCCTGAAGAGCCTCATTGTAGTTAACTGGGTCTGGTTCATGAGCACCAGGGATAAAGTCCGAAGACTCACCCAAACCCATGTACCTCTCGGGTTGTCTCACAACCCTCCCACTACGACGAGGCGCAGCCTGTGCAAGAGCATCATCTGTGATAGTGTGTGCAGTCTCTTTTGGTGTGTCTTCCTGTATGTGTGCATCTGAAATAGTGGACTGACTTCTAAGCTCTTCCAATACTACCTTGCTGCTTGACTTGTGATCTAAAATATAGTCCTCCTCAAGAAATCTGGCAGTGGTGTTAACCACCACCTTCTGATCCTGAGGACTATAAAATAAACCACCTCTCGTTCCTTTGGGGTAGCCTATAAACAGCATAACCTTGGATCTCGCCTCTAACTTGCCTGCATCTGCCTCGAGCACATGTCCTGGACAACCCCAAATCCTGAGATGTCTCAGACTAGACTTTCGCCCACTTCACAACTCTACTGGGGTCGTAGGCACAGACTTAGATGGCACAAGGTTGAGGATAAAACATGCTGTATCCAAGGCATAACCCCAAAATGAGGTAGGCAACTCACTGTAACTCATCATCGATCTAACCATCTCCATAAGAGTCTTGTTCCTCCTCTCTGCTACACCATTCTGCTGGGGTGTGCCAGGTGCAGACAACTGGGTCTGAATACCCTCCTCTGACAAATAGGATCTAAATTCACTAGAGAGGTATTCGCCACCAGGATTAGACCGCAGTGACTTGATACTCTTACCCAGATGGTTCTCCACCTCTGCCTTGAATTCTCTGAACTTGCCAAAGCATTCAGACTTGTGGCGCATCAGGTATATGTATCCATATCTAGAGTAATCATCCGTGAAAGTCACGAAATACTCATAACCACCTCTAGCCTAAACTGACATAGGCCCACACACGTCAGAATGAATCAGCTCTAAAACCTCCTTGGCCCTATACCCCTTCGCCTTAAAAGGCCTCTTGGTCATTTTACCCTCCAAGCAGGACTCACAGGTCGAGTAGCTGTCAATATCTAGTAAGTCCAAAGACCCACACTTGACCAACCTTTGAATCCTACTAAGGTTGATATGACCTAGTCTCAGGTGCTAAAGATAAGTCTGATTCAAAGGGGAAGGCTCTTTTCTCTTATTATGATTCGGTGATGAGTTACTAGTTTCTGTGTTTTGCATAACTGTGGAGTAAGTCTTAATTAAAAACAAATTGTCAACCAATATACCGGAACATATAAGTTTCTGGCATTTTCTAATAAAAACTGAACCATCAGAAAATACACACTTATAACCATCCAAAACAAGTCTCGAAACCGAAAGCAAGTTCTTTCGAAAACTAGGTACATAAAGACAATCCTTTAAATGTAAAATAGAGTCTGAAAAATAAAGACTAATAACTCACACTGCAGCAATAGAAACTCTGGTAGTATCCCCAAGGTAGACCTACAACTCTCCCTCTCTAAGCAGTCGGGTCACTTGGAACCCCTGCAAAGAATTACAAACATGATCAGTGGCTCCTGAATCCACACACTAAGTATCTGTAGGAATCACCGCTAAACATGTCTCAGTGACTAGGGAAACTTTACACATACCTCGAGGCTTTGGGCAGTCCTTCTTCCAATGTCCCGCTTTGCCACATCTAAAGCATTTGCCTTTCGTCTTCTGTTTCTTGGCAATGCCCGCCCTGGGTCCATGACTGGCTCCTGCTTTCTGGCCTCTCTTCCTCTTTTGCTTCCTGGCTTTGGGCCCAGCAGAGGAACAGTTTTGAACAGTAGCCAAGGCTTGCTTCTTCTCTGCGAAGAGGCTCTCAACAGACACCAATGCAGTCATGAGCTCAGAAAGTGAACATGAGAGATTCCCCATATTGTAGTTCAATCGAAACTGCTCAAAACTGGGAGGCAAGCTCTGGAGGATGATATCAACCTGGGTATCCCCATCAATCTCACCTCCCAATACCTCAATCTTATTGATGCAACCAATCATGTCCAGTACGTGATCCCTTACTGAAGTGCCCTTAGCCATCTTAGCATTCATGAGTTTCCTCATAGCTGACTGCTTGGCTGCCCTACCCTGATGTCCAAACATCTCCCTGAGGTTGAGCATCATATCGTAGGCTGAGGTCATCTGCTGATGCTGGTGCTGCAGTACACTTGACATGGAAGCCAAGATGTAGCACCTGGTTATCTCATCAGCCTTCTGCCACCTCGTATATGGCTCTCGCTGCTCAGGGGTGGCATCATCGCTGGGCTTAGGGGGACACTCCTCAGTAAGCACATACTTATAACCCTCAGCGGTAAGGACAATGTCCAGGTTACGTTTCCAATCAATGTAATTTGGACCGGTGATTTTGTTTTGGTTCAGAATGACAGCTAGCGGGTTGAACGACATATCAACTGAAAATAAACAAACAAGTTTCAGTATACTTTTTCGAAAATATTGAAAAATCCTCAGAAAACAAATATAATCTTCTACCGACATCTCTCACACCGGGATTAACGCAGGTCACGATGGGTGAACGTCTACGCCAACCCACATTCGTTCGAGAAGAACCGAAGTTCATTAATTTCATTATCTGACCAACGATCTTATAATCAATGAAATTAATAGTCGATAATTTTAGCCGTACACGTAGATAGCGTAACCTCGATGGGAGGGATACTATAAACAGTACACTAAGTGTATGCCATTACGTGACTTCTAAGTTTGTTACTTAGGATACTAATACGCCTCGGATGGCGAGGGTGTCGCAACTTTCTCCAATTAAACTCACTATAGTCATCCCTTTAGAAATTCATTCCGGTGATATCTGTGATTGAAAACTCATCCGATAGGGAGGAAGGTCTAAGCCAGCACGCAAGTTTAACCACATCACCAATGAACCCGTAATGGAGGCCATGGGGCTATTAACCAACCCGCTCCCACTTAGATTTTTAATTTCAATTCGCCCGGGTTTTCTCGGTTTTCTACGTAATTAGGAATCACCCAAAATTACGATTAAACAAAACCCGCGAACGTAATTAGTTTGAGGATTTTTTTTTATGTTTTAACATGCAATATCTTAACTATGGATATTTGCACCCATAAAACCGTTAGAGTTTTAATATGCGAATAATCTACCTTAGTTAATTGCACATTACCTTTTAAAAACATTTTGGTTTGGTTTTCGTTCATGCAAAATAAAATGAAAAACACACAATCAACGAAAACACATAAATATGGGAAATTAAACAAATAAAATTTCCCGACTATTATGGCCTTCTCTATCGTTGATTCATTGACGCCTCAGTGACACTTCCCGTCGTGTCGCTCCCACTCGTTATTTGGATTCCTCTCGATTCGCCCGGGTTTTCTCGGTTTACTATGTAATTAGGAATCACCCAAAATTACGATAAACCAAAACCCGCAAATATAAGTTACCCAAAATAACGTCTTTGTCATAGTACATATATTCCTATATACAAAGGCATTTTCTAGGAATTTAAAGACGACATTATTAGATCAAATCCTACTACAAGATTTTTCTAATCCTACACGGCTTCCAGCTCGTGGTTATTACTATTACAGAAATTTCCATTCAAAAATAAAAAAAGCCCGGACATGTCCCGGGGTTTATGAATGAAAATTAAATTTCTACCATAATAGCCGGGAAACCAATAACCACCTGTTTATGCATTTCGACAAAAATAATAATGCCAAAATAAAGTCGTGTAATAAATCAAACAAGTATAAGACCGAAACCAACGCTTTGATACCAATTTGAAGGAAAACTGAACAAGCCCGGGCTAAATCGAAAACCTCACTTTCGTGCAATGCATTCTAGAATCGGAGGTTTCACATGAATTTAGGCTATTCCGTAGCATATTTAGGAAATTATGCATGCCTAGATCCTAACACCTTGGGCTCTCCAAGTCCACAGACGTTCGACGCTCTGGCGGGTCCCCAAGTATGAAAGCAAAAACAACTTGGGTTTTTGGGATTTTAGTTTGATCGGCTTAACATGCATTTTCGTTTTAACATTCATTTGCATATCAAATAAATAAAATGAATAAAAGCAATGAATTGGGCTTCTAGTCTATTACAGGGTCTCTTAAAGTAACAAGACTTCGTGTTCGGGCCTTCATTGTTGGGCTCCTTTTCCTAGGCTCCACTATGGACTCCTCTTGGAAACTCCTCTTGGGTCTAACTATTACATAATCATTTTAATAGGCACGCAGGCCAAAATTCAAATGGCTCGCATGTTGGTGTATATGCCCTAATGAGGGCTATTTATGTAAATAAACTTTGAGGGTTATTTATGTAAATAAGACATTTGTCGTTTGATTGATTATTTATCTGATGAGTTAATTTCATGAAATTATATTCTTGTGCATATTGAATTTTATGAAATCGATCCGCCAAAAGAAACACTCCATGGACTGTTAGATCATGAGTGATTCTTTTGAGTAGTACTCGTACGAGGATCCTTAGACCAGAAATCACTGCATAGTCTTAGGTGAATTAGAGTGTGCTTTGACATATGCCTAACGGGACCGTAACAGGTTGCCAAGTACGGGTATGATTGGGTACACTATGAGTCACGCTAAGGTATGTAGGTGAAGTGATGGGACTACAAGTCTCTCTTAAATGAGAGATGATATCTTGGCCGCTTGATAGTGAACTGAGAAGTGCATGGCCGTGCCCAAGAAATGATAAGGGTTATCATTTGCTTGATTAAGTTCAGTGTCACTAAGAGATCAAGTAAAACGTTTAGCTATATAAGGATGATTGGTTCCATGCCTTATGCTAAACTGGATATCAGTGTAGAGGACATTACGTAGTATGCTCGGAAGGTTGTGTTGAATCACCATTCGACCCTCCGTTCTGAATTGTGTAGTCATTATGTCTTGCTAGAGACCACTAATGATTTATGGATTAATTAATGAGATTAATTTATTCATTGTCAATTTGGAATGGGCCTACAGGATCGCACATAAGTGAGTTCGATGATTCAGAATTAATTAAAATTGCCTGTTATAAGTATAAGAGTTATACTTAAATAGATAATGTTTAATTAAATGGTTTAATTAAATATTATTGAAGAGTTTTATGGTATTAATTAAAAGTTAATTAATTACCTGGGAAGAATTGAGTTGAGCTGATAAATCAAGGGACCTAATTGTGAATTAAGGTTCTTGACCCATCAGCCTGATCCATGGATCAATGGGTTGATCCATGGTGTTGGTAAAACCCAACTCAGTAAATAATTAATTAATTATTATTTATAATTAATTAAAACAGATACTTCTCTAAAATCAGAGAAGTATCTGGAGTCTGTTAAAAAGGTTTTAACAGACTCAGGTTTTAAAATATACGTTTGAAATTTTTTAACAGACAATTAGATTTCAGGAAACACGTTCTTGAAAAAAAAAAAAAAAAAAAAAAAAATTATTCTTCCCACAGAGAGAAAAACGTTTTCTCTAAACAGGCAAATTTTTGGGGCTAGCACCGGTTCTGAGAGAACTCCAGTGCAAGAACGTAGAGACAATTCGCTTGAATTGTTCTGTGGTGGTGAACGCAATCTTCCCAAAGGATCCAGGCGGCTGCACAACCGATTACGCGTCGAGGGTAAGACCCGAATCCTTTAGCGTTTAGGAATTCCGCCATTTAATTTAGAATTAAATGCCTAAACGAAGTTTAACAGTGGTATCAGAGCCTGGTTAATTGTTTTAATTAAAATTGTTTTAATTAAAAGTTGCTGTCGAGGGTCGCCGGATTCTGGGAAATCTTCGCCGGAAAATTTTTCCGGCCGGCCGGAAGTTCGCCGGAAAAACGCAAAGTGTTTAAGAACCAGTTTTTGGCCTGAATTTTTTTTGTGGGTTTTGTTCTTTTCTTCATGAGGAACCGATTTTCTGGGTTCGTACTGGTCGGGAAAAAGGCAAAGTTTTTCCTCTTTTCTTTGCGTTTGTCGAAAATGAATTGAAATGGGTTTTATGTTCTGGGTTGTTTGAAATCTCACCGAGAAAAGGATTTTCGTCGGAAAGACGGGGAAAGAAAAGGGTTTCTTTTTGGTTGTCAAATAGTCTTGCCGGTTTCTGGGTTTGAAAAAAAAAAAATCACCGGAAATGTTCCGAATGATTTTATTTGTCTGAATTGGTTAAATACTTTTGCTGGTTTTTGTTGCTGTTTTTTTTCTCCCCCCCCGCAGGTGTTGAAAGCCGGCTGCTTCGTCGATGCCGGGGATATGTTCCTCGCGCTGACGGAGCTTTCGAATGGCGATCGCGGTTTTTTTTTTCTCCTTCGTCGTTCGATGAGTCGCCGAGGTCGACTTCGATTCGATCGGGGTCAGACCGGAGCGAAGAGGCGATCTTCCGGCGCTGCAAGCAGCGCCGGAATAGGCGAAGAGTTCGCCGGAGAAGAAAACGGACGCCGGCTGAACAAGTCGGGGAAGAAGAAAGGAGGCGGCGGGGGGGGCTGGTGCCCTAATTGGGCTGAAATGACCAGTTTGCCCCCGCCGCACTCCAAAATCCCGAAAATGCCTGCGTTTAAAATTGTTTTAAAATTTGCAAAATAACCCCAGAAGTTTTAATCTTTAAAACCCTAAGCCCAGAATTTTGGTTATTTACGAAATGACCCCAAGAGTTTCAGAAAATTAAAATTTTAAAAATTTTCTGAATTTTATTTAATAAGATTTTAATTAAATAATCTTATTAGATAAAGATAGGATTAATTTAGAATTTTATCCTATAATTTTAAATTTTGAAATAAATTATCTTAATTAGATTAGGATAATTAGAAAAGATAAATAAATAAATAATAAATTAGATTAATTAATTGTTATTTATTTATTTTTAGTTTACTTATGATGCTTAAATTTAAATTGTTTAAATTTTATGTGAAAGCATCATAATTATGCTAGCATGTTCATGCATCATTCGATTAAAATGAATGAACATGGGATTGATTAAAATTGATCATGACACGATCAATTTTAATAGTGTAAGAGTTACACAATCCCTAATTAAATGATTCGGCTTAATAAAATTGGCTTGTATGAAGCACATGCATTTGTGTGTTTTTTATGCATGAATTGGGCTTAAAATTTATTATTTAAATTTTTGGGCCTGCGAGCCATTTTAAAATTGGGCCTGCGTGCCTATTAAATTTTGTAATAGTTAGGCCCAAAAGGAGGTTCCAAAGGAGTCCATGGTGGAGCCCAGGAACGGAAGCCCAAAATGGAGGCCCAAAAGAAGTTTTTTTTTAAAAGGCCCTGTAATAGATTAGAGCCCAATTCATCGCATTTCCGAAATTTTATGTTTTATGAATGAATGAAAACGACAATGCATGTTAAGCCGATCAAACTAAAATCCAAAAAACCCGAGTTGATTTTGCTTCCATACTTGGGGGCCCGCTTGAGCGTTGAACGTCTGGTGGACTTGGAGAGCCCAAGGGCCTCAGGTTTTCTTCGTGCGGCGGGTTGTTGCATAATAGCGCCCAACTTTATCACTACCATTAATGAGTGGAAAAACTGTTTGAGTATTAGATGCTCGACTTTATCACTACCACTTGTTATGGAAAAACTGTGTGGGTGTCTATTGATGTGATGCCTTGAGGGATGGTTTAACTTGGGAAAATTAATCCTAGCTTGACCCGATAAGTTGACTAGGGATTAATTTTGCAAAGATAGGATGGTGTCAAACATTTGGAATGTTCATCCTATCACCGAAAAGTTGCATAGTGATGCAATTGGAAATCGTTAAATTACATAGGGATGTGATTTGAACGTTGCCTACCAAAAGAGCCCAATCCCTACGATACTTGCCAAAGCAAGACTGGGGTTGATTCTTTGTGGATTTTCGGCCCACAATCTAGCACCAACACAAAATTGTTTGGGATTTCAATTTTGGCTATTGTGGAAAATATTTTAAAACTCATTCTAATATTTTGCATTTTCTTTTGTAGAAATGGCATCTACTAGCACTAATACATCTAATCTCACTCTAAGAAGCATTTTGGACAAAGAAAAGCTTGTTGGTCCAAACTTCTTAGATTGGGAAAGAAACTTGAGAATCGTTCTCAAACAAGAAAGGAAGCTAAATATCTTAGACGCTGCTTTACCTGAACCACCAGTAAATGCTACGGCTGCGGTTCAACGAGCATGGGAAAAGCTGAAAAGCGATTCCGATGACGTGACATGTCTGATGCTTGCGACTATGTCAGGCGAGCTTCAGAAACAATTCATGAATTCGGAAGCGTTCCAAATTTATGTGTCACTAACGGAAATGTTCCGTGAACAAGCCCGTAACGAAAGGTTCGTTACGATAAAAGCATTGATCTCGTGCAAGATGGCGAAGGGTTCGTCAGTAAGCACGCATTTGATCAAGATGAAGGGGTATATTGATACCCTAGAGAGATTAAATGCACCTCTTTCTAGAGAGTTAGCCATTGACATCATCTTGGCTTCACTGCCTGATGATTACAATGACTTTGTGGTGAACTATAACATGCATAACATGGAGAGGACAATTCCTGAGCTCCATGGAATGCTTAAAAATACTGAGCAAACCCTTCGGAAGGCAACGCCAGTACTTGTTGTGGAAAAGGGTAAGGGAAACAAGAGAAAGTTTAAAGGCAAGGCAAAAGTTGCTGAAAACAAGAAGCCTCGCAGTAAGACTGCTCCTAAGGCTCAGCCTCAAACTCCTCCTGCTAAGAAAAATGCTCAGAAGGACGCAGTATGTTTCCATTGCAATCAGAAGGGGCATTGGAGAAGAAACTGCAAGCTGTTTCTTGAAGAAAAGAAACAGAATCCTTCGGCTTCAGGTATCTTTGTTATTGAGATAAATCTTTCTATGTCCACCTCATGGGTATTAGATACCGGATGTGGGGCTCACATTTGTACTGATGTGCAGGGACTGAGCAATAGAAGGATGACAAAGAAAGGCGAAGTAGATCTCCGAGTGGGCAACGGGGCAAGAGTTGCAGCCGTTGAAGTTGGAGATTACATTTTGTCTTTGCCATCCGGTTTAAACATTGTATTAGAGAATTGTTATTATGTGCCTACTATGAGTAGGAATATTATTTCAATCTCTTGTTTGGATATTAAAGGATTTCGTTTTATTATTGGTAATAAATCGTTGTCTTTATATCAAAAAGATGTTTTATATGGAATTGCAAATTTGTGCAATGGCCTATATATCTTGGATTTGACCCAAGAGAAACCGGTATATAACATTGAAAAGAAAGCCAAATTAATTCAATCTGATTTAAGTCCAACATATCTGTGGCACTGTCGTCTAGGCCATGCAAATGAGAAACGAGTTCAAAGACTTCATAAAGATGGAGTGCTTGGTTCATTTGATTTCGAATCATATGACACATGTGAACCCTGTTTGCAAGGCAAAATGACGAAGAGTCCTTTCAGCAAGAAAGGCGAGAGGACTAGTGAGCTATTGGCACTAATACATACAGATGTATGTGGACCGATGAGCACACAAGCCAGAGGTGGATTTGAATACTTCGTGACTTTTACCGATGACTATAGTAGATATGGTTATGTCTACGTAATGAGGTATAAAAGTGAAACTTTTGAAAAGTTCAAAGAGTTTAAAAATGAAGTAGAAAATCAGTTAAATAGAAGGATCAAGGCTATTCGCTCCGATCGGGGAGGTGAATACCTTAATGATGAGTTCGATGGCTATCTAAAACAGTGTGGAATTGTTTCACAGCTGACTCCACCAGGAACACCTCAATGGAATGGTGTATCCGAGAGGAGAAATCGGACCTTATTAGATATGGTTCGATCTATGATGGGCCAAGCGACTCTCCCTATGTCCTTTTGGGGTTATGCCCTCCTTTCAGCTGCCTACTTACTAAATCGTATTCCATCTAAGGCAGTAGATAAGACTCCATATGAGATATGGACGGGTCAAAAACCCTATATGTCATATCTACGAGTTTGGGGTTGTCAGGCTCATGTAAAGCGTTTACAAAGTAGTAAGCTTGAACCTAAAACTGACAAATGCCTGTTTGTGGGATATCCTAAGGAAACTAAAGGATATCAATTCTACAATCCAACTGAGAACAAAGTGTTTGTTGCTCGGGGAGCCACTTTCTTAGAGAAAGATTTTCTCTACAAGAAAGATAGTGGGAGTAGAATAGAACTCGGAGAAGTTCCAGAACCACAAGAGAATGTAGAACGATCTACAGAAACTGAGATGGAAGTTGACATGGGAACTCATGAAGATGAGCAGCCTGAGTCAACAACACAAGAACCTAGAAGATCTAGTAGATCTCGTCATGAACCTGAGAGATACGGATTTCTCGTAACTGACGATCAAGATTTGATCTTGGTGGACTCTAATGAGCCCGTGAACTACAAACAGGTTTTAGAAAGTCCAGATTCAGATAAATGGCTACAAGCAATGGAATCTGAAATGCAATCCATGAGGGACAATAAAGTTTGGACTTTGATTGATCCTCCTGTTCAGACAAAGGTTGTCGATTGCAAGTGGATTTTCAAGTTAAAACCTGGCGGGATCTTCAAGGCACGACTAGTGGCTAAAGGTTTCAGACAGACTCATGGTATAGACTATGATGAAACCTTCTCCCCTGTCGTGATGCTCAAGTCCATTCGGACTATGCTCGCCATAGCTGCATATTATGACTATGAGATATGGCAGATGGATGTTAAGACGGCTTTCCTGAATGGAAACCTACTCGAGGATGTTTATATGAAACAACCTGAGGGATACATTGATCAAGAGCATCCAAATCGTGTATGCAAGCTTCAGAGGTCCATCTACGGACTAAAACAAGCATCTCGGAGTTGGAATCTTCGTTTTGACGAGGCAGTAAAAGGTTACGGCTTCATAAAGAACGAAGATGAGCCTTGTGTTTACAAGAAGGTTAGTGGGAGCAAGATAGTTTTCCTTGTCCTATATGTGGACGACATCCTACTCATAGGAAATGACATTCCCATGATGAAAGACATCAAACAATGGTTGGGGACTGTATTTTCTATGAAAGACTTAGGAGAAGCCGAAATGATACTAGGTATCAAGATCTATAGAGATAGGTCAAAAAGGCTTCTAGGACTAAGTCAAGAAGGGTACATAGACAAAATATTGAAGAGGTTCAATATGTCTAACTCCAAAAATGGTAAGGTACCATTTAGACATGGCCTTCTCTTGAAGAAGAACCAAGGTCCTTCAACAAGAGAGGAGAGGGATACAATGAGTAGAGTACCATATGCTTCGGCAATAGGATCTATCATGTATGCCATGTTATGTACTCGCCTGGATGTCGCACATGCACTGAGCATGACTAGCAGATACCAACAAGATCCAGGAACAGATCATTGGACTGCAGTCAAAGCAATCCTAAAGTACTTGCGAAGGACTAAAGGATTGATGCTAGTGTATGGAGGACAAGAACAGCTCATCGTACAAGGTTACGCTGATGCTGCTTTCCAAACAGATCAAGATGACATGAAGTCACAATCAGGCTACGTGTTTAGTCTGAATGGTGGTGCAATAAGTTGGAAAAGCTCAAAGCAAGATACAACAGCCGATTCTACAACAGAGTCTGAGTACATTGCTGCATCCGATGCGGCAAAGGAAGCTGTTTGGTTAAGAAAGTTCGTGTCAGACATCGGAGTGATACCGAGTATCCAAGATCCGATAGAACTTTTCTGTGACAATAACGGGGCCATCGCACAAGCTAAGGAGCCTCGGTCACACCAGAAAACCAAACATATACTCAGAAGGTTTCACCTCATCCGAGAGATCATTGATCGAGGAGATGTGAAAGTTTGCAAGATAGGGTCAGACGACAATGTAGCAGATCCTCTCACAAAAGCTCTACCGCAGTCAAAGTTTGATAGACATGTAATAGAGCTTGGTCTTAAACAGTTTAAGACATAGCCCTTCAACGGGCAAGTGGGAGATTGTTGGTGTATATGCCCTAATGAGGGCTATTTATGTAAATAAACTTTGAGGGTTATTTATGTAAATAAGACATTTGTCGTTTGATTGATTATTTATCTGATGAGTTAATTTCATGAAATTATATTCTTGTGCATATTGAATTTTATGAAATCGATCCGCCAAAAGAAACACTCCATGGACTGTTAGATCATGAGTGATTCTTTTGAGTAGTACTCGTACGAGGATCCTTAGACCAGAAATCACTGCATAGTCTTAGGTGAATTAGAGTGTGCTTTGACATATGCCTAACGGGACCGTAACAGGTTGCCAAGTACGGGTATGATTGGGTACACTATGAGTCACGCTAAGGTATGTAGGTGAAGTGATGGGACTACAAGTCTCTCTTAAATGAGAGATGATATCTTGGCCGCTTGATAGTGAACTGAGAAGTGCATGGCCGTGCCCAAGAAATGATAAGGGTTATCATTTGCTTGATTAAGTTCAGTGTCACTAAGAGATCAAGTAAAACGTTTAGCTATATAAGGATGATTGGTTCCATGCCTTATGCTAAACTGGATATCAGTGTAGAGGACATTACGTAGTATGCTCGGAAGGTTGTGTTGAATCACCATTCGACCCTCCGTTCTGAATTGTGTAGTCATTATGTCTTGCTAGAGACCACTAATGATTTATGGATTAATTAATGAGATTAATTTATTCATTGTCAATTTGGAATGGGCCTACAGGATCGCACATAAGTGAGTTCGATGATTCAGAATTAATTAAAATTGCCTGTTATAAGTATAAGAGTTATACTTAAATAGATAATGTTTAATTAAATGGTTTAATTAAATATTATTGAAGAGTTTTATGGTATTAATTAAAAGTTAATTAATTACCTGGGAAGAATTGAGTTGAGCTGATAAATCAAGGGACCTAATTGTGAATTAAGGTTCTTGACCCATCAGCCTGATCCATGGATCAATGGGTTGATCCATGGTGTTGGTAAAACCCAACTCAGTAAATAATTAATTAATTATTATTTATAATTAATTAAAACAGATACTTCTCTAAAATCAGAGAAGTATCTGGAGTCTGTTAAAAAGGTTTTAACAGACTCAGGTTTTAAAATATACGTTTGAAATTTTTTAACAGACAATTAGATTTCAGGAAACACGTTCTTGAAAAAAAAAAAAAAAAAAAAAAAAATTATTCTTCCCACAGAGAGAAAAACGTTTTCTCTAAACAGGCAAATTTTTGGGGCTAGCACCGGTTCTGAGAGAACTCCAGTGCAAGAACGTAGAGACAATTCGCTTGAATTGTTCTGTGGTGGTGAACGCAATCTTCCCAAAGGATCCAGGCGGCTGCACAACCGATTACGCGTCGAGGGTAAGACCCGAATCCTTTAGCGTTTAGGAATTCCGCCATTTAATTTAGAATTAAATGCCTAAACGAAGTTTAACATCGCAGGCCCCAACTTTTAAAACATTAATAAGCCCAATTCATGCTTTAAAACACATAAATGCATATGCTCATATAAGCACATTTTAATTAAGCCAATTAATTTAAAAGATTGTGTAATTGAATATTTCCAAAATATTCTATACAGTTAAAATTGATTGTGTCATAATCAATTTTAACCAATCTTTCCTTTTTCTTATTCAATCATTTATGATCAATGATGCATGAACATACCAAAATATATATGCAAATATTTAAACCATTTAAATAAATCATACCGTATTTAAATGCATAAAATAAAGAAAGAAAATTAATCAAATTAATTATTCTATTTACGAGCTAATTATCCTAATCTTATTAAGATAATTAATTTCAGATATTTTAAAATCTTAAAATCTAATTTTAATATTTTAAAACTAAAATTTGATAAGATTTGATTTTATTCCAAAATTAAAATTTAAAATTTTACCAAAATTAAAATTCAGGAAAAAATTTCCTGAAAAAGTTTGGGTCGATTTTGTAATTAACAAAAGTTCTGGGTTAGGGTTTAAGGGAAACAAAACTGCTGGGGCTGGTTTGTAAATTTTAAAATTTTGGCAGGTTAGGGTTTGCTGACTGTGGTGGGGCATTTTTGTAATTTTTCCAAAAAAAACCCATTAGGGTTTGCCCGCCGCCGCTGTTCATCTTCCCCGACTGGTTTTCGATTCCCGGCAAGAAGAAAAAAAATTCACGGCGTCATCAATGAACGATGTTCTTCTCGTCCGATCTCTCCCGGTGATCTATATTTCTCGATGATCGAAGAACCATCATCGATATTCAAAAACCCAAACGGAAATCTCGTCCAACAAGATTTCCGGCGAACCCGATTTTTTGATGGCAGAAAACGAAACCTCAGTTCTCCGTCAAAAATTTACCAAAACCAATTTTTTTTTATCCGTTCAAAAACCTTGGAACCATTCCGTAATCAAACCCCGACCAAAAAACACAAACTCGAAAACATTTTGATAGCCCGATTTTCCGATCAAAATTTTTCAAAACTTCAAAAGTTTTTCCGGGGAAAAACAAACCAAACCTAGAAAATTAAAACACGTTTTGAACCCAGATTTGTAAACCCAGTATGACCGAAATGGTTTTCGAGAGCAAAGAAAGAAAAACCCACAATTTTTAAGGCCAAAATCCTGAAATCCGAACCTCAATTTTTTGGCAAAAAATCTGGCAGCCGGCGGCACCCAGCCCGGCAGCCTTCAACTAATTTCAGAAAATGAATTTTTTATTTTTTTTCAAGAAAATAATAAAAAATTGTTTTCTTTATTTCTTTCTTTCAAAAAGAAAAACCGATTTTTCCAAAATCTTATTAAAACTAATTTTAATTAAAATCCAATTTTTAATTAAAATTCAATTTTAATTCTAACACTAAAATTAATATAAGCCTAGCTTTGATACCACTGTTAGGATCAGAGGCATGTTTATCAAAATTATTACGCAACGGATTCATGCCAATTTTAATTTTAGTGTTTTTGATCCTATGTTCAAAACATGTAAACCATACCCTTGAAGCGTAATCGGTTGCCGCATCTGGATCCTAGATTTATGTTTGTCCAAACCTTCTGCTCCGGTTATGTTTGTCACCACCAAAATCCTTCCTTGAAGGGCTCTCTACTTTTAAGCACTGAAAGCCTTTGCAGATTTGGTGCTAGCCGTTTTTCGCCTACAGAGAGAATTGAGATTTTGTGTATATTTCTTGTTCTGATTTCCTCAATCGAAAATCATCCCCTCCAACAATAATATCCCTAGGATATTTATAGATATTTAAATTTCCAAAATCAGTATTGTAATTATCCAATTATAATTTAACTGATTTTAGTCATATTCCAAATCAGTATTATTACCAAATATTATTTTACTGATTCCAAATCAGTATTTAAATAATATTTACTAATTCCAAATCAGCATTAAATAATACCTTAATGATATACACCAAGCCCATGGATCAACCCATGACCCATGGATCAGGCTGATGGGTCAAGAACTTCAATTACAATTAAGTCCCTAGATTTATCAGCTCACTCCAATTGTTCTCAGGTAATTAATTAACTGTTAATTAATACCCCAGAACTTCTCAATAATATTTAATTAAACCATTTAATTAAATCTTCTTTATTTAAGTATAACAATTATACTTATTGTAGGCAAGAATACTTATTCTGCATCATCGAACTTTTTTATGTGCGATCCTGTAGGCCCATTCCAAATTGGCAACGGATAACTCAATCTCATTGATTAATCCATAAGTCATTAGTGGTCTCTAGCAAGACATAATGACTACCCAATTCAGAATGAAGGGTCGAATGGTGATTCAACACAACCTTTCCGAGCAAACTGCGTACGATCCTCTACATTGATATCCCGTTTAGCATAAGGCATGGAACAATCATCCTCATATAGCTAAACGTTTACTTGATCTTTTAGTGACACTGAATACATCAAGCAAATGATGTCCTTATCATTCCTTGGGTATGGACATACACTTTTCAGTTCACTATCAAGTGGTCAAGATATCATCTCTCACTTAAGAGAGATTTATAGTCCCATCACTTCACCTACATATCTTAGCGTGAATCATAGTGTACCCAATCATACCCGTACTTGGCAACCTGTTACGGCCCCATTAGGTGTATGTCAAAGCACACTACAATTCACCTAACACCATGTAGTGATTTCTGGTCTAAGGATCCTCGTACCAGTACTACTCAAAAGAATCACTCATGATCTAATCTGTCCATGGAGTGTTTCTTTTGGTGGATCGATTTCATGAATTTAAATATGCACAAGAATATTACTATCATGAAATTAAGTCATTTGATCAATTATCAAACAAACGACATATATCTTATTTACATAAATAACCCTCAAAGTTTATTTACATAAATAGCCCTCATAAGGGCACATACACCAACAGTTTTCTCATGTAAACTCCATTTTTTTTTTGGTTGTGGACTAGTGTTCATAAGACTCGAATGCTCATAATTCGGGTTTAATCATATGCGTATGTAAACTGGTGGTTAATTTTTTAAAGTCCTGAATTGCTTGTTTAAACTGCGAATTTCTTATGTAAACTCCCTTATTTTTGGTTGTATAGTAGTGTTCTTAAGTCTGGAATGCTCATAATACTGGTAGATTATGTAAAGTTCTGATTTGCTTATGTAAAATACTGGTAGATTATGTAAAGTTCTGATTTGCTTGTGTAAAGTGTTGTTTCCCCATGTAAACTTACTTTTATTGGTTGTAGTGTAGTGTTCCTAAGACTGGAATCCTCATAATTCGTGATTAATCATAGTTTGATCTGCTTATGTAAACTCCTGGTAACTCATGTAAAGTGCTTATTTGC
Source organism: Knoxia roxburghii (assembly GCA_030378225.1). NCBI lineage: Eukaryota > Viridiplantae > Streptophyta > Magnoliopsida > Gentianales > Rubiaceae > Knoxia > Knoxia roxburghii. Next base: position 31,053,466 of record CM059415.1, on the reverse strand, counting down.
TTGGTTAGAGTACTGTTTTCTAATGTGAATTCCATTTTTTGGTTGTAAATTGTTGTTTCTAAAACTAGAATGCTCATAATACGAGTAAATTCATCCTCTGTTCTGCTTATGTAAACTACTGGTTTTTTATGTAATGTGATTTTGCCCTTTTTGATGGGGTTTCAGGCAAAAGAAAGAAGATCGTTCGAAGCAAATTCAGACGATGATTTTGAGGAAATAATCAGCTTCAAAAAATTGCAGAAGCTGAAAGAAAAAAATTGAGGAAAAAAAAAAAAAGATGATAATAAAAGGAAAGATGAAGAGCTTGCTATTCAAATCTTTCAAGAAAGGACCCAGCCACTCCGTGAAGATGCGGAATTGGCATGTTTGCAAGAAACTACAGGATACCAAGCGGTTAGAGAGTCAAAACAATCATTCCAATTAAGAACCTCTGCTGCTAGAATATCGTTGCTGCTTGCGGATCTAAATGAAGCGCAGAGGCAGCAGCTGACAAATGTGGGGCTGGGGTGCCTGTTCCACATTAACTATGATAGGTTTCTGAATTCATTCGGCCATTACTTGATCTCGAACATCAATACTGAAAGAAGCATTTTGGAGTTGGATGCTGGCACAATTCCAATTACAGAGGCAGATGTCGAGTTAGTAATGGGATTTCCTGGTGGGGAACTGGATGTGGAGGAATACACCAGGAAAGATCAAGCATCCCGGGTGTACAAAGAAGACAAGAAAAAGTGGGATCTCAGGCACCCCGTTCCACAAAACAAGGCGATTATATCAGCAAGTAGCCTCTCTGATTACATCAAGCGTGACAAGGACGTTGGCCTAGAATTCCTTCAAGATTTCTTGATATTCATGGTGTCCACGATAATTCATAGCAACGGCACTAACACAGTTCAATACCGATATCTGAAATCATTCAGCTCAGCAGAGAATATCAGGAAACTGAATTGGAGAAAATTCGTCGTTGCTCGCTTGATGGACAACATACAAGAATGGAGAAAGCATCCTAGAGGCCAATTCATGGGGCCTCTTACATTCGTTGTGGTATAACTTTCAGTTTACATAACATGTTCAGTTTACATAAAATTTACATATTCAGTTTACATAAAGTTCACATAAAGATCAGTTTACATAAAGTTCACATAAAGATCAGTTTACATAAAGTTCAGTTTACATAACTTGTTCAGTTTACATATTGTAATCAGTTCTGTAAACTTGAACTTTACATCACACATTCATAACAGAAAACTCATGTTTTTTTGCACTATCACAGTTGCTGTATGCTAATAGACTTGGGTATGCCACTGTGAATAACAATAATTGCCTTGTACTGACAATCCAAAATTGGCCCCAAAGCAAGCTGATGGAGCTTGCACAGCGAAACAATCGCTGGGGAACGGACAGAATAAGAGAACGCCCTGAAGAAGATGAAGAATTTTATGAGGTTTGTATTTAACATTACTTTTATAGCATTATGCAACATTACTTTACACAATTTGAGTATTTTTCCACATCATGTTGCCAGGTTAATGGAAGTGAATCATCCCCCGATGGAGGGGATGACACAGAAGAGGATGACCCAAGCGAGGTAGAATCCGTAGAGGAGGAAGATGTAGATGAAACATCCACAGAGGAAGAAGATTCAGATTCTGAATCTGAATCCCCTCAGGAAGCTGAGGATGAAGCTGGGAAGTCAAGTATACAGGAATATATTTTACATGAATTAAGTTTACACAAACCTTCATGTTAAGTACGACTTTACATCAAGGTTTGCAATTAATACAGTTGTTGTAGGGACCAGCACACATGGAGGTGATCATTAAACAGGAAGGAGTTGAAATTCAGATGCCAGCTGAGAGTGAGGAAACTGAGCAATATGAGGAGGAAGCTGAGGAGGAAACTCAGGAAGGTGAGAGTGAGGAAGGTGAGGGGTCTGAGGAGGAAGATGAGGAGAAAACTGAGGAAGATGAGGCAGCTGAGGAAGCTGAGGGACATGAGGATGATGATGACGAAGCTAAGCAAGCTGGGACATCTGAGACAGTAAAAGAGGATGAGGATGCTGCAAATATTAATCAAATTGTTTCAGATATCATCGTATCACTTATGGAATAGGGCAACCCCCAAGCGTCAGCAAAGCAAGATGGTGAGGTAAATACCATACTCAATGTAGTTTTACAGTCATTTTTGTCATCAAACACTTCATATGAAAAATGCAATCTATGTGCAGGATGACGATCAAATCCTCTCAAATTTTCTAGAAATGTAGATTGAATTGGGAAAATATAGTAGATATTTCATAGAATACTTGGAGAAAATTAGGGCTTCAAAGTGTCCCGATTTGTGTACACTAGAAACAATCCTGGAAGATGTTCGAGGTGTAATACTTGAACTCAATAAGGCAGTGGACAATGAGCAGGAGGAAGATGGAGAGAAAGCGGTAAGCCTAATACTGTAAAGTGTTTATGTAAAGTTGTGAGTGCTGATATGCATATTTAAAGTACTTTTTTCTATGGTAAAGTCCTTTTTTCGTGTAAAATCATAGACTGATATGCTTATGTAAACTACTGGATGTTTATGTAAAGTGCTGTCATGCATGTGTAAAGTACTGTTATTGCTGGTGTTCTTAATCATTTGCAAAATAATTCTAATAATGTTTTGCTTATATTTGGAGCAAAAGCAGGGTGCACAAACTGGGAAAACACCACTGGCGAACAAAATACCGGATGTGAAAAACGAGGAGGAGAAAGCTGAACAAAAAGAGGTAAGCATAATACTGAATAGGTTTATGTTAATTTCTATTCAATCTAATTTCTTTAATCACCAAACTGATAATTTGTGATTAATATTCAGAGATGCTTATGTAAACTACTGCTTCTTAATGTAAAATAATTCTATTAATGTTTTGCTTCTTTATGTAAACTACTGCAGGTTCCCATGGGGGTGGAAGCTGCAGAAACTGAAAAAACCACGCCAGCAACCAAAATACCAGCTGGAGAGGTATTTCACTTGAATTTTACATAACGAGATCATGACAGTCAGTTTACATAAAGATTTCAAAATTGTCGTTTTACATATCGAGAGGAGAACAATCAGTTTACATAACCAGTTCAGAATGTCCAGTTTACATAACCAGTTCAGAATGTCCAGTTTACATAACCAGTTTAGAATAGCCAGTTTACATAAGGAGATTATAACTATAAAGTTATCATAACGATATCAGAACACTCACTTTACATAATGATATCACAACGGTCAATTTACATAAGTAGTTCAGAACTCTCAGGATACATAAAAAGATCAGAACCCTCAGTTTACATAAGTAGTTCTATTAATGTTTTGCTTCTTTATGTAAACTACTGCAGGTTCTCGTGGGGGTGGAACATGCAGAAACTGAAAAAACCACGCCAGCAACCAAAATACCAGCCGGAGAGGTATTTCATGTAAAATCATGTAAATTTGTTATTTTAGATTGCACATCTTTGTGCAAATGTGCACAACTTTCAATGATTATATAATAACAACTTGCAACCAACAGACACACCAGACACTCAGTTGTTAAAACAAATGTGCCTGCTGGCTGATCTTGTAGAGAAAAGCTTTGGACAGACGACCGTTCCAATTAAGAAAATGACGCTAATGACTCCAACTATTGATCTAGGCTTTTCACAACAAACGCCAGTGCATTTGATTCATAAATTTCAGGAAACTGACAAAGATAAAACGGCCGATGTGTATGGAGAAAATGCCTTGGTACATGCATCCATGCAAGATGTTCAGTCCCACTTATTTAGGAAACTTGACTTCGCGGCTGAACCATTGCTTGCGGAGGAGCCTGACTTTGAGTAAGTATTCTTTTCATCTCCCATTTTATGTAATTAAACATTGAATATCGATTAAAGAATTTGAATCCAACATTTCAACGTGATCATGGGGGATCCGGATAACACTGATGAGGTAGCTGCATTCCGTCTCAACATGGCTCATCGAGCCGATAAAAAACCAAGGAAATTGCTGTCTCCTTACATCACTAGCTGGAAGAAGGATACACTTGCAAGAATCTCGGAGAATGAGAAGATAGTTAATGACTACGCACTTTTGCCTCAGGATGCAAGCAAGGGCAGGTCGAAGTAGTAAGTGTGCTTGACCTACATCTGTTTCACATAATTCTATTTTACATAAGTCATTATTCAACAAATCTAGTTTACATAAAAGTTTACTTAAGTCATTTTTACATAAAGGTTTATCCAAATGAGTTTACATAAATGTACTTTAAATACTGATTTGGAATCAGTAAAATAATATTTGGTAATAATACTGATTTGGAATATGACCAAAATCAGTTAAGTTATAATTGGATAATTACAATACTGATTTTGGAAATTAATTCTCTACAAATATCCTAGGGATATAATTGTAGGGAGAGATTTTGGAATTATTCTCATTAGACAAAAAATACACAGAACTCCCAAAATTCTCCGGGTAGGCAAGATTGGCTAGCACCAACCTGCAAAGGCTTTCGTGCGTAAGAGTAGAGAATCCTTCAAGGAAGGATTTTGGAGACAACAAAACGCCATCTTCTCAGAGGAGCCAGGCGACGTGCGCAACTGATTACGCTTCAAGGGTAAGACCCGATCCTCATAGTTTAGGATTCCGCTGTTTAATTGGATTAAACACCTAGACTAATTCCTAACAGTGGTATCAGAGCACCAGGTTTTAAACATTTTAGTAATTAATATTAAAATTAATTGATTCAAGCAAATTGTTTGTGTTGAAAATTAATTTTATTATTACCCGAGAAAAAAAAAAAAAAGGGGGACCGTCGGGAATTTGATTATGGGCTGGGTGTTGTCCTAATCGTCGGAAAACCAAGATTTTTTTCGAGTAAAAAGGTTTCAAAATGTTTTTTTTGTTTGTTTGTTTTCGGCCTGAATTTAAAACTGGGTTTCTACATTTTCTCGCCGGAAACTGATTTTCCAAAATCTGGGCTGCTCGAATATGTTACCGGAAAAACGGGCCGATTGTTTAGAAATCCGAGGTTTCTAAAAATTTTGACCGGAAATTGGATTTTGGTATCGTTTGGTTTTCGTTTTTCTGGGCTGCAAAATTGTTTTCTGGGTTTCGAATTTTGGTCTTAGTTTCTGGGAAAAGGTTTCGAAATTGGATTTGAAATCTGGGCTGAATTGAGCTGGAATTGGATTCTGGTTCTTGTGTTTATTGTTTTGGTTTTCTCCTGGAATTGTTTCGGTCACTGAGTCGCCGGGAAAACGATTTTTGTTTTTGGAATTTTGGTCGGGAAAACGCAAACAACGGAATGGTTCTGGGTTGCGTTGTTTTCCCATCGCAGAGGGTGCCGAACCGATCATTCATGTCGGTTGAGTATGGAGGTCGCAACAGCGAACGTCGCCGCTGCATCTTCATCGCAATCCGATTCCGGCGTTAGACGTCGGGAGTTGCGACTACGGTTTCCATGGGATCTTCAAATGGTGTGAATCGTCGGTCATAGATTCCATGGTTGAGTTGGATTCAGTTGACCGGGGAGATAGTTTTCGCCGAAAGAGATAACCGGCGATAGTCGCCGGCGAGTCGAGAAGGCCGGCGGAGAAATTCGGGGAAGAAGAAAGAGGCTAGCGGCGGGTGTCGAAAGCCCTAATTAGGCGAAAAAGACCAAAATGCCCCGCCGCCACTTGAACCCTGAAACCCTAAAGGGTGATTTTACCAAAATTGCCCCGCTGCAGCCTAAAATTACCAAAACGGACAGCTGAATTTTAAAATAGTTTTAAAATCACAGAAAAGCCCCTGGACTTTGAGTCCTCCACAAAACCCTAGCCCAGAATTTTATTTAAATTATCAAATTGCCCCAAAAGTTTCAGAAAATTAAATTTTAAAATTTTCTGAATTTTATTTAATAAGATTTAATTAAATAGTCTTATTAGATAAAGATAGGATTAATTTAGAATTTTATCCTATAAGTTTAAATTTATCTTAATTAGATAATTAGATAAATTTTAAAATAATTATTTTAATTAGATTAAAATAATTAGAAAAGATAAATAAATAAATAAATAATTAATTAGATTAATTAATTTGTTTAAATTTTGAATTGTTATTTATTTATTTTATTTTATTTTAATTTTGATGCTTATTTAAATTGTTTAAATTTTATTTGAAGCATCATAATTATGTAAGCATGTTCATGCATCATTTTGGATAAATGTAAAATGAACAAAAGGATTGATTAAAATTGATCATGACACGATCAATTTTAATTCTGTAATAGTTACACAATCCTTAAAATTAATCGGCTTAAATTAAAACCGGCTTGTATGAGCATATGCATTTTATGTGTTTCAAAGCATGAATTGGGCTTTTAATTTTAACGTTTTAAAAGTTGGGGCCTGTGAGCCAATTTTGAATTGGGCCTGCGTGCCTATAAAATCATCATGTAATAGTTAGGCCCAAAAGGAGGTTCCAAGAAGAGTCCATGGTGGAGCCCAGGAGCGGAGGCCCTATATGAAGATTTTTAAAGGCTTTGTAATAGACTAGAGCCCAATTCATTGCTTTTATTCATTTTATTTGATATGCAAATGAATATGATAAACGAAAATGCATGTTAAGCCGATCAAACTAAAATCCCAAAAAACCCAAGATTTTGCTTTCATACTTGAGGGCCCGCTTGAGTGTCGAACGTCTGATGGACTTGGAGAGCCCAAGGGCCTCAGGTTTTCTTCATGCGGCGGGTTGTTACATAATGGTGCCCAACTTTATCACTACCATTAATGAGTGGAAAAACTGTTTGGGTATTAGATGCTCAACTTTATCACTACCACTTGTTATGGAAAAACTGTGTGGGTGTCTATTGATGTGATGCCTTGAGGGATGGTTTAACTTGGGAAAATTAATCCTAGCTTGACCCGATAAGTTGACTAGGGATTAATTTTGCAAAGATAGGATGGTGTCAAACATTTGGAATGTTCATCCTATCACCGAAAAGTTGCATGGTATGCAATTGGAAAGCGTTAGATTACATGGAATGTGATTTGAACGTTGCCTACCAAAAGAGCCCGATCCCTACGATACTTGCCAAAGCAAGACTGGGGTTGACTTTTTGTGGATTTTCGGCCCACAATCTAGCACCAACACAAAATTGTTTGGGATTTCAATTTTGGCTATTGTGGAAAACATTTTTCAAAACTCATTCTAATATTTTGCATTTACTCTTTGTAGAAATGGCATCATCTAGCACAAATGTTATCTTAAACTCTACTCTAAGAAGTATATTGGATAAAGGTAAATTGGTTGGACCAAACTTCTTAGATTGGGAAAGAAACTTGAGAATAGTTCTCAAACAAGAAAGGAAGCTACATGTCTTAGAGACAGCTTTACCTGAACCACCACAAAATGCTTCGGCAAATGTTCAACGAGCCTGGGATAAGCTGAAAAGCGACTCCGATGATGTGACGTGCTTGATGCTCACGTCTATGACAGGTGAGCTTCAAAAGCAGTTCATGAATTTGGAAGCGTTCCGAATTTATGAGTCACTGACGGAAATGTTTCGTGAACAAGCTTCAGGTATCTTTGTTATAGAAATAAATCTTTCTATGTCCACCTCATGGGTATTAGATACTGGTTGTGGGGCTCATATTTGTAGTAATGTGCAAGGACTCAGAAATAGAAGGATAACAAAGAAAGGTGAAGTAGATCTCCGAGTGGGCAACGGGGCAAGAGTTGCTGTTGTTGAAGTTGGAGATTACACTCTGTCTTTACCTTCTGGTTTAAATATCGAACTTGAAAATTGTTATTATGTACCTGCTTTGAGCAGAAATATTATTTCAGTTTCGAGTTTAGATAATAAAGGTTTTTGATTTATTATAGAGAATAATTCGTTATCTTTATATCGAAATGATATTTTATACGGAGTTGCAAATATGTGTAACGGTCTGTATGTCTTGGATTTGACCCAAGAAAAACCAGTCTATAATATAGAAAAGAAAGCTAAATCATCTAAAAATGATTTAAGTCCAACATACCTTTGGCATTGTCGATTAGGCCATGCAAATGAAAAGCGAGTTCAAAAGCTTCACAAGGATGGAGTGCTTGGTTCATTTGATTTTGAATCATATGATACCTGCGAACCCTGCTTGCAAGGCAAAATGACAAAGAGTCCTTTCAATAAGAAAGGTGAAAGAACAAGTGAGCTATTGGCCCTAATACATACGGATGTATGTGGACCAATGAGCACACAAGCCAGAGGTGGATTTGAATACTTCGTGACTTTTACTGATGACTTTAGTAGATATGGGTATGTCTACTTAATGAGGTATAAAAGTGAAACTTTTGAAAAGTTCAAAGAGTTTAAAAATGAAGTAGAGAATCAGTTGGATAGAAGGATTAAGGCTATTCGCTCCGATCGGGGAGGTGAATACCTTAGTGATGAGTTCGATGGCTATCTAAAACAGTGTGGAATTGTTTCACAGCTGACTCCACCGGGAACACCTCAATGGAATGGTGTATCCGAAAGGAGAAATCGGACCTTATTAGATATGGTTCGATCAATGATGGGCCTAGCGACTCTCCCTACATCCTTTTGGGGTTATGCTCTCCTTTCTACTGCCTACTTATTGAATCGTATTCCATCTAAGGCAGTAGATAAGACTCCATATGAGATATGGATGGGTCGGAAGTCCTATATGTCCTATCTATGAGTTTGGGGTTGTCAAGCTCATGTAAAGCGTTTACAAAGTAATAAGCTTGAACCCAAAACTGACAAATGCCTATTCGTGGGATATCCTAAGGAAACCAAAGGATATCAATTCTACAACCCAACTGAGAACAAAGTGTTCGTTGCTCGAGGAGCTACTTTCTTAGAGAAAGAATATCTGTATCAGAAAGATAGTGGGAGTAGAATAGAACTCGGAGAAGTTCAAGAACCACAAGAGAATGTAGAACGATCTACAGAAACTCAGATGGAAGTTGACATAGAAACTCATGAAGATGAGCAACCTGAGTCAACAACACAAGAACCTAGAAGATTTGGTAGATCTCGTCACCAACCCGAGAGATACGGATTTCTCCTGACTGACGATCAAGATTTGATCTTGGTGGACTCTAATGAGCCCGCGAACTACAAACAGGTTTTAGAAAGTCCGGATTCCGATAAATGGCTAGAAGCCATGGAATCTGAAATGCAATCCATGAGGGACAATAAAGTGTGGACTTTGATTGACCCTCCTGTTCAGGCAAAGGTTGTCGATTGCAAGTGGATTTTCAAGGTAAAACCTGGCGGGATCTTCAAGGCACGACTAGTGGCTAAAGGTTTCAGACAGACTCATGGTATAGACTATGATGAAACCTTCTCCCCTGTCGTGATGCTCAAGTCCATTAGGACAATGCTTGCCATATCAGCATATTTTGACTATGAGGTATGGCAGATGGATGTTAAGACGGCTTTCCTGAATGGAAACCTACTCGAGGATGTTTATATGAAACAACCCGAGGGATACATCGATCAAAAGTATCCTAATCGAGTATGTAAGCTTCAGAGGTCTATCTATGGACTAAAGCAAGCATCTCGAAGTTGGAATCTTCGTTTTGATGAGGAAGTAAAAGGTTACGGATTCATCAAGAACGAAGATGAGCCTTGTGTTTACAAGAAAGTTAGTGGGAGCAAGATTGTTTTCCTTGTCCTATATGTGGACGACATCCTACTCATAGGAAATGACATTCCCTTGATGAAGGACATCAAACAATGGTTGGGGAGTGTATTTTCTATGAAAGACTTAGGAGAAGCTGAGACGATACTAGGTATCAAGATCTATAGGGATAGATCTAAAAGGCTTCTGGGACTAAGTCAAGAAGGGTACATAGACAAGATATTGAAAAGATTCAATATGTCTAACTCCAAAAATGGTAAGGTACCATTTAGACATGACCTTCTCTTGAAGAAGAACCAAGGTCCTTCAACAAGAGAGGAGATGGATACAATGAGTAGAGTCCCATATGCTTCGGCAATAGGATCTATCATGTATGCCATGTTGTGTACCCGTCCGGATGTTGCACATGCACTTAGCATGACTAGTAGATACCAACAAGATCCAGGGATGGATCATTGGACTGCAGTCAAAGCAATCCTGAAGTACTTACGAAGAACTAAAGGATTAATGCTAGTGTATGGAGAACAAGAACAGCTCATTGTACAAGGTTACGCTGATGCTGCTTTCCAAATAGATCAAGATGACATGAAGTCACAATCAGGCTACGTGTTTAGTCTGAATGGCGGTGCAATAAGTTAGAAAAGCTCAAAGCAATATACAACAGCCGATTCTACAACAGAGTCTGAGTACATTGCTGCATCAGATGCTGCAAAGGAAGCTGTTTGGCTGAGAAAGTTCGTGTCAGACATCGGAGTGATACCGAGTATCCAAGATCCGATAGAACTTTTCTGTGACAATAACGGGGCCATCGCACAAGCTAAGGAGCCTCGGTCACACCAGAAAACCAAACACATACTCAGAAGGTTTCACCTCATCCGAGAGATCATTGATCGAGGAGATGTGAAAGTGTGCAAAATAGGGTCAGACGACAATATAGCAGATCCTCTCACAAAAGCTCTACCACAGTCAAAGTTTGATAGACATGTAATAGAGCTTGGTCTTAAACAGTTTAGGACATAGCCCTTCATCGGGCAAGTGGGAGATTGTTGGTGAATGTGCCCTAATGAGGGCTATTTATGTAAATATACTTTGAGGGTATTTATGTAAATAAGATATTTGTCGTTTGATTGATTGTTTATCAAATGAGTCAATTTCATGATAGTAATATCCTTGTGCATATTTAAATTCATGAAATCGATCCGCCAAAAGAAACACTCCATGGACTAATTAGATCATGAGTGATTCTTTTGAGTAGTACTGGTACTAGGATCCTTAGACCAGAAATCACTACATGGTCTTAGGTGAATTGTAGTGTGCTTTGACATACGCCTAACGGGGCCGTAACAGGTTGCCAAGTACGGGTATGATTGGGTACACTATGAGACACGCTAAGGTATGTAGGTGAAGTGATGGGACTACAAATCTCTCTTAAGTAAGAGATGATATCTTGGCCACTTGATAGTGAACTGAAAAGTGCATGGCCATGCCCAAGGAATGATAGGATGTCATTTGCTTGAAGGATTCAGTGTCACTAAGAGATCAAGTAAACGTTTAGCTACATAAGGATGATGGTTCCATGCCTTATGCTAAACTGGATATCGATGTAGAGGATCGTACGCAGTTTGCTCGGAAAGGTTGTGTTGAATCTCCATTCGACCCTCCATTCTAAATTGGGTAGTCATTATGTCTTGCTAGAGACCACTAATGACTTATGGATTAATCAATGAGATTGAGTTATCCATTGCCAATTTGGAATGGGCCTACAGGATCGCACATAAGAAAGTTCAATGATGCAGAATAAGGATTCTTGCCTACAATAAGTATAATTGTTATACTTAAATAAATAAGATTTAATTAAATGGTTTAATTAAATATTATTAGAAAGTTCTATGGTATTAATTAATAGTTAATTAATTACCTGAGAACAATTGGGATGGGCTGATAAATCAAGGGACTCAATTGCAATTGAAGTTCTTGACCCATCAGCCTGATCCATGGGTCATGGGTTGATCCATGGGCTTGGTGTATAACCCAAATCATTAAAGTGTTATTTAATGCTGATTTGGAATCAGTAAATATTATTTAAATACTGATTTGGAATCAGTAAAATAATATTTGGTAATAATACTGATTTGGAATATGACCAAAATCAGTTAAGTTATAATTGGATAATTACAATACTGATTTTGGAAATTAATTCTCTACAAATATCCTAGGGATATAATTGTAGGGAGAGATTTTGGAATTATTCTCATTAGACAAAAAATACACAGAACTCCCAAAATTCTCCGGGTAGGCAAGATTGGCTAGCACCAACCTGCAAAGGCTTTCGTGCGTAAGAGTAGAGAATCCTTCAAGGAAGGATTTTGGAGACAACAAAACGCCATCTTCTCAGAAGAGCCAGGCGACGTGCGCAACCGATTACGCTTCAAGGGTAAGACCCGATCCTCATAGTTTAGGATTCCGCTGTTTAATTGGATTAAACACCTAGACTAATTCCTAACATATTTTACGTGGCCCAGTTTACATATTACATAACACTGTCAGCGAGCAACTGTTGGGTGCGGCTGGCAATCTTACCATAGACCGGGAGCAGTGAAAGATTTTTGGTAGGATCTGGGTTTGCACTTGCTCGATTTACCACGCAACAAAAATTTCTATTAAAGCGGAATCTTAGAAAAGTACCTTTGAAGCGTGCACCTGGTGATTCTCTTGTATGCCTCAAGACTATGACTTCACGTTGTCTGGGCAACGAACTAGAAGTCAATTGATCAGCTACTCACCACAATCCACCTGCTAGAAAACTCTAGCCCCGCAGCACCTGACACGTACTATAAACGCACCGCCAGCAGAGAGAGAAAGCTACGCGCAGCTAGTATAAATCAAAGCCAAAATTTCAGCCACTAGATACCCAAAAAACAGCCGCACACTTTCTTGAAAATTCGACTTGGAGAGAGAAATGTTTTCTCTCTCTAGAATTTTTTCTCTCTAGAAATCCTGTGGATTAATTGTTGAATTGTGTTTCTTAAATAACTGATCCCTTGTCTATTTATAGAGTTACAAGAGAGACTCCAAGTTGGTTTAGGATTGGTCTTCCTAATGGGTTTAGGTAATTAATTAGTTTCCAAATCCAATTAGGCAACCAATCTGATAGGATAACCAAATCCTACTGGATTCCTAATCTCTAGGATTTCCTAATTCTAATTGAAACTTAAGACTTAATTAATTAATTAATTCTACTTTGTTAATTACTTAATTAACCCTTAGGAATTAATTAAATAATTCCACTTTGTTAATTACTGAATTAACCCTTAGGAATAATTAACCAATTAATTAATTAAATCTACCTATTCAATTAACCCATTACAAAATTAATCGTACCACTAACGGATTAATTTTGGTACTACCATCCTACACCAGAATTGCTTCCGAAATAACTTAATTAAATTATATTCATTAATCTCCCCACATCAAAGATATAGTGCTCGTTAATTAAAATTAATTTACTGATAAATTAATTAATTAACTTCTTTAATTCCGAGACTAGTACCACTTGACCTTTTTACTATACCGGACATAAGTCCACCGGCCGGGTTTAGTATAATAAACATTTCGAGCTCATCTCGGGAGCACCATCACCCCGGACGCACCAGTACATGGTTTCCTTTCGACCAGCAGTAGCACACCAAGTAACTAAACACGCACACCCGACCCACCGACACTATTGGCCACATTTGACCTCACCCATTGGCAGATCAAAGTACACTATGTCTAATCCTCATGCCCACTCGAGTCTAGGGATTTAGAGATAGAATACAAGGATCGATTTGTCTATTAAATCAGTATAAGACAAATCATTCCTAAGAGTCAAGTTCAACATGCCCCGGGCATATCTATATGATTCAATTAGTTTAGACAAACCAATTATCCGAATCACATAATAATCTAAACTGACAGTTTGTCCAAAGCTGTCTCGGTTACGAACCTCATTTATATATTATGTCTTTCAACCAATGATGAGATCTACTGTGTCGCACCAGACACCTCATCATCTACTTACATAATATAAATGGACAATTAATGCATAACAAGATATGACTGAAACACAAATCGATATATTAATCTGGAAAACTGTACAATACAAGCATAGCTTATGTATTCTACTCCAACAAACAGATGTCTAGCATAGTTTGGGGTGAATGGTTGGATACGGCCATCATTGATTGTTGGTCGTATCACTTGACTAGAACCAAAAATTTGCCACAAAACGAGAAACCTTCGAGGTTTTTCTGCTCAGTCCAGTTTTCGGTGAGTTAATACTTACACACTTCTTTACATCACTTGGCCTCATACGGTTTGTTAGAACCCCTATATTTAACATTTCATATTATGCAGCTCATAGTGAAAGACATGGGAATGAAGGCAGGAAAGAACAAAACATGTGTGCACAGGTTTTCAGAACAAATGACAACAGAATTATGGTTCATCAAGAAAACCGAAAATACTTTTCAGCCGTCTATGGTAATGAATATAACCATTGTCATAATTTACATTACATTTAAAAAAAACGCATTTTGATGTATACATGTAATGCAGATGTTCTTTCCCATCCACCTAGATGGCCATTTTGTGTTGGTGTGCATCAACAACAATGAAAAACAGGTGGTACTGTTTGACAATGCACGTGGAGAAGCGGCATCCTACGGTGGTCTTCCAAAGAAACTAGTAAGTACAACATAATATTTGTGATGTAAACATTATATTTGTTATATATGTTAACTTTACATAAGTAGTTCAGAACCCTCAGTTTACATAAGTAGTTCAGAACCATCAATTTACATAACGAGTTCAGAACCCTCAGTTTACATAAGTAGTTCATGAAGGAAAATTGAACAAGCCCGGGCTAAATCGAAAACCTCACTCTCGTGCAATGCATTCCAGAATCGGAAGCTTTCGACCAAGCTCAGGCTCAAATTAGTTTACCCATGAACGGATCTAGGCTTATACTTATTTAATTTATTAATCGGGACACAAAAAATTAAATCTTTAATGAAAGCGGAATTTAAAGATTCTACCTTTTGAAGCGAAGTCCCTTGCTTAAAGAAAAATCCAATCTTTGTTGCGATTGCAATAGAAATCCAATTGATATCTCCGTAGAAACTTCGAATATTGCGTGGGCAATAATCTATCGAAGTCTACTTGCTTAGCCTACGAAAACCCACGAAGAAATCTTTCAAATTGAATTCAGAAAACCTAAAAACTGATCAAACAAAACCCTTAAAAATCTGAACGAAAGAGACCTGAACGAAATCTTTCAAATTGAATTCAGCCCTTTTCCCGCCGGTCTTCAACCAGAAATCTCACCGGGATCTAGACAAGAATGACCTGAGGATCACCCATCGAACGAAAGAGATCAACCCAGGTCATCCTTGAATCAACCGCGCAAGACTTGAGGCTGAAGCAACCAACGCTGGGCAGAAAAAATAAATCGCGGCAGCAGCGATTTGAATGAAAACCGTGCAGGAATCCGGTGAAGGCTTTTGAAAAACAAATTGAAGGTTCGATCTTTGGGTTGAATCCAATCCGAGAGCAAGAAATCTAGTTCGTTTTTGAAAGAGATCTTCAAAGAGAAGAAGTTCTCTCTCTAGAACTTTCTTACTCTAAAATGGGCAAAATTCGTCTTGCAAGATTTCTTAGCTTTCTTTGGTCTCAAGTTATTCTATTTATAGGAGCTCAATTGGAGACCTAATGGGCTCTCGAGTTAGGCCTTAAAATTTGACTTTCGTTGACCGCTAAGTCTTCCCGACTAATCAACTCCAATCGACCCATTTAAATTAATTTATTTAACCCACTTTGTTAATTTAATTTAATCGAACTCTTATAATTAATTAATTCAAAATTAAATTAATTTCTAAATTCACTTTGTCGATTAAATATTAATTAAACCTTTTGGTTTAATTAATTTACCTTATCGATTAGTCAAATGCATAATCGGTTGTACCACTAACGGACCAATTATGGAACTACCGCTCGAAAACGACTTTACATCGCGCCATTATATTTTATTCTATCTCCCCACATTAAAGATCTAGCGCTCGTCGGTTTATCAATTTACTGATAAATTAATTCACCGACTTCTTGGTTTCTGAGATTAGTACCACTCGTCCTTTTATTATACCGAACATAAAGTTCACCGGCCGGGTTTAGTATAATAACCTTACGAGCTCATCTCGGGAGCACCATCAACCCGGCGAACAGGTACGTGGACTCCTCCGACTAGCAACGACACGTAAGAAGCTAAACACTGCATACCCAACCTACCGAGGTATTGGCCTCAATTGACCGCACTCTTTGGCAAATTAAAGCATATCCAACCTTCATGCCCGTCCCAATCTCGGGATTGAGAGACGGAATACTAAGACCGAATTGACCACGCCGATCATTATAAGTCAATTCTATCCTAACTGGTCGTGCTCAATATGCCCCGGGCATATTCGTGTGATTTAAACTAGTTTAGATAAACTAATTTCCAAACCACACAATAACCTATACCGATAGTATGTTCAGACTATCTCGGTTACGAGCATACTTTTTATATATCAATACTTTTACCAATAACGGTATCTACTGTGTCTGTCCACACCCCGTTATCTAGTTCTATGATATAAAGGAACAAATTTATACTGAAACAAAATGATATGTCAACTGTGGATATTAGTTTTTGATACAAGCCATAGCTTTTCTGTATTCAAAACTAACAGTTCAGAATCCTCAGTTTTCATAAGTAGTTCAGAACCCTCAGTTTACATAACGAGTTTAGAACCCTTAGTTTACATAACGAGTTCAGAACTCTCAGTTTACATAAGTAGTTCGGAACCCTCAGTTTACATAAGTAGTTCAGAACCCTCAGTTTACATAACGAGATCAGAACCCTCAGAAACTAATAAGTACAATATAACATAATAATGTAGAATTTCCAACATTGTAGACTTCATTTTACACCAAATCTTATGTAAAATGCTGCAGGTGTACTACTTCCAAGACTGGACATCAGATACACCTTGGGCTAAACGCTATGAGAAGTGCTACCATTAGAAGTGGACCTACCCTGACCTTGCATGGAAAAACCCTCACGGATTCAATTGTGGCCTATACGTCATGCGGCATATGGAGCTTTATCATGGACAACAAGCTTTCGACTATGACTATGACTTGATTGCGGCGAAGGACAATCCTGAGATCCTGAAAATGTTAAGGGTGAAGTACCTGTTTAACTTCCTCATGTCACCACACAATACCCTGGGGGTTGAGCTCAAGAGAAAGATATCTAAATTTTACTATAAAAACTAACATTCTAATGATAACTAACTATTAGTTAAGTTTACATTGACTGTCAGCTGATGTAAACTTAAGTTTACATAAGCAGATTATATATTCACAGATTTATATTTGTGATGTAAACATTATATTTGTTATATATGTTAACTTTACATAAGTAGTTCAGAACCCTCAGTTTACATAAGTAGTTCAGAACCCTCAATTTACATAACGTGTTCAGAACCCTCAGTTTACATAACGAGTTCAGAACCCTCAGTTTACATAAGTAGTTCAGAACCCTCAGTTTACATAACGAGTTCAGAACCCTCAGTTTACATAAGTAGTTCGGAACCCTCAGTTTACATAAGTAGTTCAGAACTCTCAGTTTACATAACGAGATCAGAACCCTCAGTTTACATAACGAGTTCAGAACCCTCAGTTTACATAAGTAGTTCAGAACCCTCAGTTTACATAAGTAGTTCAGAACCCTCAGTTTACATAAGTAGTTCAGAACTCTCAGAATACATAACCAGATCACAACCCTCAGTTTACATAAGTACTTCAGAACTGTCACAATACATAACGAGTTCAGAACCATCAGTCTACATAACGAGATCAGAAACCTTACACTAAACAAAGAGATCAGAACTTTAAGTTTACAAAACGAGATCAAAAATCCTTCTTCTTCCTTTGATGTTTCAATTTGGCTTTGTGCACCCTCTTCTCAACTGTACTTTTAAACCGAACATTCCTCACACCTCTTGCCCTCCTAGAAGTGGGGTCTCTAATCTTCTTCAACGAAGGCACTTCAGAATTCCCATCCAAAATATCAGCTTGGGCAGCAAGTGCATCTTTGGCTTTCACATAGTACTTATCCAAAATACTACGACCAATCTCACTGGTATGCGATAATGTAATTAGATCAAAATACCTTATACTAGCATCTGCCCTCCACAAAGATGCTGAAAAAATTGATGTCGAACACATCGACACTTCTGAAGCGTTAAACTTTCCACAATGGGAAACTGAAGCAGTTTTTGTCTACCTATCGAGGATATACATTTTTGGAATTTTCTACAAAAAGGGGAAAAAAAAAAAAGGAAAACCACATTAGTTATGTTGTTGTATATCATTTTTAACTAGTTTACATAATTGACATCAGCATATAGAGCATACCGTAAAATTGTTCTGAAAAAGGACACGGAGGCAATGAGAACATAGAATCCTAACTTCAGAAAACTTCTTGCATGAACAATTTATAGAATAATCATTGTCATTGTAAATGACAACGTGCCGGAATATGGGATCATCCTCATCTTCTTTTGGAATCCAAACTTCAAACACATATACACAATTTGATTGGGACTTCTGTTCCATCTTCAATTCCAGCATATTAAGATATTGCTTCTCAAAATATGTGTACATCTCGAGTGTGTACACTTCACGGGCATGCTTCAACATTAGACATTCTTTAACAGGCACGTCAACCTTGCCATAGAAGCACCTATGGTCTTCGCAGGCAGCTTGGTATCGCCAATCAAGAACAACATCCACAAATTGATGGTAAAAATCACATAATGTTGAAGTCTTACAAAATCTTCGAGAGATAGAGTTATTTGTGCTCTCACTCCTCTGGAAAGATAATGTTCCCCTAGAAAAATAATCCTTGCTGAACGCGGGACACCACTTCTCCCTTGATTCGCAAGTTTTTTTCAACCACTCATTCTCTTGGCATCCATATTTTTCTTCCTTCCTGAAAACACATAAAAAATGTTGTTCAATTATGTAAACTGCGAGTTTATGTAAACTCATAATTTATGTAAACACAGAGTTGACATAAAAACATTTGTGTAAACCGTCAGTTTACAACAGTCCTTTATGAAAAAATGAACAAGTCAAATCACTTACCTCTCCCACTGGTAATTAAATTCTTCAACGGTGTCCACTTTGGCCAGCAATCTATAAAACAACTCACGGAAACCTTCCTGCTGTCTGAGAAAACCAATGTTGCTCTGGGAGTTTTTTATGATATGCCAAATGCAAAGACGATACCGTGAATCAGGAAATATCTCTTCAATCGCCCTTCCCATGGATGCTGATTGATCACTCATTACAGTTATCGGATGCTTATTGTCCATCGACCTCAAGAATGTAGAAAATAACCAAATAAATGATTCAACTCTCTCGTCCCTCATAAAACCAATTCCAAACATCACATTCTTCCTGTGGTTGTCCAATCCGATAAATGGACCACATATCAAATCATATTTATTAGTACAATACGTGGTGTCATGGATTAAAAGATCACCAAACAGCTTGTAATCACTCTTCATTTGACCGTCTCTCCAAAAAATATTTTTCAGACAAGACTCATCGTCCAATTCAAAATCAAAGAAAAAATCTTCTTCTTGAGCAGCCCTGTATTTCAATATCTCAATTAAAGCGTTGGAATCACTGCCATCAATGTATTTTCTTTTTTCATTTCCAGCTCATTGTAGACATCCCTTTGTGCAAAACCAACGTTTGATTGACCTCCAGCCTACACAACATCATAATTCTTTAACATATTTAACTTTGGCAGTTTACTTATTTAACTTGGCAGTTTACATAAACAGAATGGTTCTTTACACAAGTTATATCAGTATTGATATATTCTGTTCATGTAAATTGGTAGTTTCCATAATCGTTTATGTAAAGTGGTAGTTTACATAAGTGTTCATGTAAACTATCAGTTTACATAAATGTTCATGTAAACTATCAGTTTACATAAATAACAAGCATTTTACACGAACATACCGTGCGATTGTTGTATGCAAATAAAAAGCATTTTACACGAACAAAACTAACCTCTTTATAAACCAGCTTGTAACTATCACGAACAGATATCCCCGCAGATTTCATTGCCTGAAAAAAATCAATAGATGATCTCGACATCTTTCTGTGAGAACGTAACAAATGTCTTTCAGTCTCCAGACACATAAAGTGATTATGCTTTCGAAAATGCTTCGTGACGACCCATAAACCATCTTCCGGCCTCATTTTAATTTCAATACAAGCCAAACAATCAGAACGACTATCAATTTTGGTGAATATATGGTCTATCTTACAATTCTCCATCTTCTTACCATTTTTACAGCAAACAATTCTCCTCCAATACCTCGTTCTGTCACTTCTCTTTCTATCTTTATCTAAACGAACACCGAAACCAAGATCCCAAGCATATGAATTATAAAGTTCATATGTTTGCTCCTCACTCTTGCATATTCTACCAACAAGAGAAGCCATTATTTCATCATCCCCTTCAATTAATTAGCTATTTCCTCCATAAAGTACCTGTTTACATATTCTACCACAAACAAAACGAATTTACACAAACACACTACCTGTTTACATAAACACACAGACGAGTTTACATAAGCACAAAAGGCGTTTTTACATAAACCATCGTGCACATTGGAGTTAACATACGCACCCAGTCGAGTTTACATAAACATAATATGAGAGTTTACATAAACTATCTTGCCCTTAAGACTCCCAGAAATGGATACCACAATGATCGGAAATTCAAAATTTGAAAATTTGAATCTCGAAAATCAACCCCCGTCATCATTATTTGTCCGCTGGGCAACAAAATAAATCAAAAAATCATCCGTTCGCGGATGATCTGGTCTTATCGAACGCGTGTGAACCAATCTTTCCCTCCAGTAGCATTAAATGCGCATTTAATGCTTATTTACACATACACAAAGCGAGTTTACATAAGCACACGGTTCGGAGTTTACATAAGCAAGCTGTCGAGTTTAAATAAGTACACATTCGAGTTTACATAAGCACACTGTTCGGAGTTTACATAAGCAAGCTGTCGAGTTTACATAAGCACACAGACGAGTTTACATATGTACACAGTCGTTCATGAACTACTAACATAAGTACACAGACGAGTTTACATAAGCACAAATTGCGAGTTTACATAAACTATCGACCAAAAAATCAACCTTTGAAGAATGCTCCAGTCTTGTCGATCGTCGGAGACGACGACTCCCGTCTTGTCGATCGTCAGTGACCACGACTACGACCTTTTGGAACGCGCGTGAACCATTTAATGCCGCGATGGAAGAAATCGAACGACTGCCTTCATGTAAAATTTTGGTTTTGTGCTCATTAATCGAGTTTTTTAAACATAAATCAGCTAGGAGTAAACCGCTAGGAGTATGATATAGTTTGCGTAAAAATACCACCCTCTAAACCTAATAATCCCACAATATAAAATTAAAAAACAATGTACCACCCCCAAACCTATAATCCCACACTTCAAAACCAAAAAATTCATATATCATACTAGAGGAGAGTAACAATTAGTATTAAAATAATTTAAAATAAAAGATAAAATAATAAAAATAAGGTAACATCCCTAAAATTTGAAAAAGATAAAATTAATAAGAGATAAAATTAAAATGAAAGAAACAGTTATCATACAATTAAAATTAAATTTAAAATTTAAAATTAAAAATAAGATAATAAAAACATGATAACTCACCAAAAAATTATGGAAGATAAAATCATTGATGGATACAAAAGAAACATGAGGCGAGTGAGCAATGAAGAGTCAAAAATAGTAAAAATTCAAATAATTTAGATGACATCAGTCAATTTCATCAAAACTACGTAATTTTGGTGTTTGGACTATGATCCATGGACTATCTAATAATTTGTCCATAACTCTCCATACCCCTAGATGACTTTATTGCTTTTAAATAAATAATAAATAAAACTCATGGCTTTACTTTTCCAACCAATTTTTTTCCAAAAAATGGAAATGTAAAGCTAAGGTAATGTAAAAATTTTTTCCAAAGTTTTTTTTTTTTTTTCCAAATAAAACTCATAGTGTGCTGCACCGTGTCCTTCCTTGCAAGTTGCATCCCAGACAAACGTTAGTAACGTTGCTATTATTGTGTTCAGTTAAATCTTTCATTAAAAGAATAATAATAATCTTTCATTTAAAATGAAACATAAATAGGACTTGCATTTGTATTCTCTTGACTAGGATTTCTTACTCATCTTCCCAAATTTGAATCTTCCTGGTTCTCCATTCTCTCCCAATTCTGGCCATCAATTCTTCCCAAAATTTTTATATTTTCTGGGCTGCTATTTGCAGCATAATTTTACTATTTGCAGCATAAAAAAATTGATGAAATACCTAAAATACCCTTAAAAACATAAAATAAGAAATTTTAATGAAAAATCGCACCTACTTTCCAATTTTCCAATGAAAAATCGGACCCAATATGCAATTTTTACAGGAAAAATCGGACTCAAAGTGCGAAAGTGGGGCGAAAAATCACCCCACTTATCCGATATTTGGGGGAAAAATCGCCTAAGTGGGGCGATTTTTCCCCCAAAAATCGGATAAGTGGGGCGATTTTTCGCCCCACTTTCGCACTTTGAGTCCGATTTTTCCTGTAAAAATTGCATATTGGGTCCGATTTTTCATTGGAAAATTGGAAAGTAGGTGCGATTTTTCCTATATATATGCTTATATCAAACCTTACAAAATCAAACTTCATCTCAGATTTTCAAAGCAAAAATCTCTCAAACCATCAAAAAATTGTGAAAAAATCGCAAAATGGACGCAGGCGGCTCGCAACCACCACGGGCTCCCGGGAGGGGGAAAGGCTTACACATCCAGGTAATAATCGTATTATTACGTTTAAAATTGTAGAAAATCGCACATATTTTGCGAGTTTCAAGACAAAAATCGCACATATTGTGCGATTTTCCTCAACAAAATCGCACAATAGGTGCGATTTTGTGATGGAAAATCGCACAATAGGGCCGATTTTTTCGGACAAAATCGCACAGTAGGTGCGATTTTGACCGAAAAAATTGGGATCTGGTGCGATTTTGACCGAAAAAATCGCACCAGATGGCGATTTTTTCAGACAAAATCGCACAATAGGTGCGATTTTTTCAGTCAAAATCGCACCTATTGTGTGATTTTGTCCCATAATTGTGATTTTATGTTTGTTTCTAATTAATTTTAAATATGATTAACATTTGTCATGATTTTAATTATTATTCGTAGTTTTAATGTTTTTTTTTTGAAATTTGATGTAGGCTGGAGGGAAGGCGCTCCCGCGACAGCGTCCCACAGTTTCGAATAGGAAGAAGAAGGCGAAAGCAGGGAGGACTATCCCTGTACATGGTCTGATAGATGAGGACAGCGACAGGGAGGAGCAGCACTTTATCGGCGGAGAGGAGTTTCCGTCACCTTCAGGACGGGATGAGCAGCCCCGACGAGGTCAGTTTTAAATTTACGACCAATATAATGTATATTTATTTATTTCTCTTATTATGTATTATATTAGTGAATGTTATTATTTATGTAATTTCATTATATGATTGTGTGGTTATTTGAATTATATTACTGAATGTTATTATTACTTACGTAATTTGATTATTTGATTATTTGATTATGTGGTGATAGTTGAATTATATTAGTGAATGAAATTATTTATGTAATTTGATTATATGATAATGTGTTGTTATTTGAATTAAATTACTGATTTTTATAATTATTTATGTTAAATAAGTTTATTTATAATAAATGATTTATGAAATTAGCTACAAGTAAGCGTGGGAGGACCGACACATCTTGGATTGTCACAGAGCCGTGTATTGGTGGCCCTATTGATGGGTCGGTTATTCCTAGCTGGAAGGGCCATGTGGCCTATAGGTACATACAGGACGGGGAGGATGGTGAGGAGTCTTTACCACCTAGGTCGTCCATGCGATGCCACAATAGGTCCGGGGTTTGTGAGCGACTAGTGACATGGTTTGCCGCTTTGCCTGACGACTGTCAGACAATGTTGCGGGGGACGGGTTTGGCTCACTTGCCCTCTGTCATGCACACGTCTATCGATGGGCCGCTTATTTGTGCATTCATTGAGCGGTGGCAGCCCGATACCAACACGTTTCATCTCCCCGTCGGTGAGATGAGTATACTCCTGCACGATGTGTGGGAGATACTACGCATCCCCGTATCTGGCAGTATGGTCGCTGATCGTACTGACAAGAATGTGATGTGGGGATTGTGCAGAGATGTGCTGCAGGTGTCGGATAGGGATGGGGAGTGGATGATGAACCACGACAATGGTGGGGTTATGGCTGATTTTGTGTTCCAGCGGCGTTCCATGTTACATACAGGCACTACACATTTGCCGCGAGATCTGGAGGCTTGGTTGTGGCTGGCAATTGGTTCCACTTTATTTGTTGACAAGAGTTCGAATCGGATTAGGCCACAGCATATAGTCCAGATTAGAGGACAGTTGCATACTGTTCATCAGTATGCATGGGGCACCTCTACATTAGCTTACCTGTACAGACACCTAGGTAAGGCTAGTAGAGGTGGTTGCAGCCATATGGCGGGTTGTTTGACACTGCTTCAGGCATGGATTTACGAGCACTTTCCGTCGTTCAGGCCTCACTCCGTGCCTATGCCTGATGATCCACAGACTCCGCGCGCTGCTTTGTGGAGTGTTGGCACCCGACAGGGCTCAAGTTCTCGTCTCCAGCGGTACCGACATGCACTTGACCACCTGCGTCCGGAGGAGGTATGTTAAAATATAGTTGTACAATTCATGATTACATTTGTAGGTAAATTGTAAATATTTACTAAATATCTTACCACAAGTTAATGTAATACAGGTGACATGGACCCCTTACGGTCAATTTCCTCAGCTGCGCACCCCGTTGACCACGTACAGGGGATTGATCGCTTGTGGTGCGGAGGTTGAGCCATACATGCCAGATAGGTGCGTGCGGCAGTTGGGGTTCGTGCAGGATATACCATTCGCCATCTTCCGACCGAAGACGGCGTATAGGCCGTATACTGGTGGATATGAAGTGGATTTTGATTTGGAGTTCGCCAAGAGCCTATGGCAGTCTGCTGCCCTCTCTGGTTTACGGTCTGATCTACTGCAGCAGGCTGACTATCCTGGCGCATTCACACAGGATTACATCACATGGTATCGCCAGCACTCCCACCCGTACCTGTTCATCGATGGCCCACCCGTTGACGATGGTGGAGTTCCACCGCGCACCAACACAGAATATGTAAGTATTTTGTGTTGTTTATTTATTTACTATTTAATAATATGTTATATTGTTTTTAGAATATATAAATTACTAATGTAATCGTGTTGTCTTTGTAGTGGGTGAGCCGATTTACTCGCATGACCGAGGACTGCATACAGACCATGAGAGACAGGGGAGTACCCGAGTCAGATGATTATGAAGCTAGGTTGAGGGCGGAGATGGATAGATGGCATCTGGCTGGGTGATTGTATTACTTTACTTTGTTATTGTTATTAGCTTTTCAAAGTTGTTTGTAAACCATATTGAATTTTTTATTTTTATTTCTTGAATATGAACCTCTGCTTCTATTCAGGTGAATTTAATATGAATTTAAGCTGAATTTAATCAATCTAATGATACAAATAGCAATTCAAAAATTGGATTCAACGTGAAATGTTACAAAAAATCATTGTCCACAAATAGACTCCCAATGGTCAACCCTCCGTGTAAATTCCGGATCCGCTGCAAATTCCGCCATAATATCATCGCAGTGATACCTCCACAAATATGCCAAGCGAGGTACAGGACAATCATCAGTCAAACTAACATGGACAAAATGCATACCATGTACATGGGCAATGGCAATCTGGCGAGAAGGTCGTCCGACACCACGTAACGACCTCAAAGGTAAAATAGAGAAACAACAACCGCGAGCGATACTGAGATGGATTATCAAGGCGTTTGCATAAGTGGCGATAGCAAACAGGTCTGTGGGGGTACTCATCCAGCCATCAAAGGGACATGTCGATGAAAAATGATTCAATCGACCAATCGCCCAAGCAATAGAGTCAGTGTCTTGAGGAAGAGTGTGTGGTAGACAAGCATGTAGAAGCGGTCTGTAAATATGCTGATGCACAAGAATCTCTCCAATAGACGCAGTCCGAACTGTTTCCCATTCATTCTGATTGCCATAAAGACCCAGTGCAATAGCTCGAAATCCGCAATGGCCATCTGACTCTACGTCTGTAATGCCATTACAGAAAGGATGGACATAAGGTGGTATCAGGTGACTGCTCGCGCCGTCTCCTCCAACTTCGCATTAGGAATAAACAACGATTGTTATTTTAGCATTGAAGTAAAATTAAAATAAACCATTGAATCATAAGTGACGGAAAACAATGCTTACATTCCTCAAATTGCAATGATTGCTTGGAAGATCTCTTTGATACAGCACTGCGCCGTGCACCTTTCTCTCGAGCACTCAACTCGCGCTGCACAGATGGATGTAATCTTGGGCGACCCCTTGATGATGACATAATAGCTGGCTCACACACACTTGAATTGTCTGGATTCAGCGACGCGTTCATCCTGACAATCAGATCACGCATGACAACACGTGGACTGTTCTCGAATCTAGGAACGATTTCCTCGCGGAAGAATCTGTTTAAAAAAATTATTTACAATATATAAATAATAACGTACTTAAAAATGTATGTAAAAACATAAATCATTGCATCGTAAAATAAAATACATAATGTAAATCTTACTTAAGTTCCTCAGAAATAGTGTTCGAACCAACTTCTGATGTCTCAATCGTTAATCTCTTCCAAAAATCGTGCACCATTTCAACGGTGATCGTGTCGTGTGACTCCTTCAACTTCCAAATGTCACATGCACAAGGAATCCCATGCGTCGCCTTGCAGACACAACCACATCTCTCAAACAACTCATTGCCCAAACTGGTCATCCTTTCAACTTGTTCGCTGATCAACTCCAAACAATAGTGCGACACATGACCATTCAACAATTCATACGGAAAACACAACATAGATGTTGCTTTCTTAGAAATGCATGCCTCAAGAGTTTCCCTAAAAAAAAAAAATTAATGAAGTAAAAAATCCCATAAATTAAATCAGTAAAGTAATTATATAATCATGTTAAATAATAAACCTAAAATTGGTTATTAAAATAAGTAATAAAATTACCTTATCTGTGATAACTGGTAATTGACATGGTCGTCAATCACTCCAAATAGCGTGTCAAGTGAATATGTGCCAGCATTCATCCAATCCTTCAGTGCAGCATGAGTACTCTCCACTCTGTTACTACTTGTATTGCCAAAGTGAAGAATTTTGTTTGTCCACGCCCTACAAATCATCTCTTTATAGACCAGCCACGTCCTCTCCAAATAGACAACAACAGACGGCGCAACCATAGAGTAACTATCCTTCAGCAGCTTCAAGTACATCTCATACTCTTCAACTGTTGGCGCATGCACAATTGCCTTCCAAAGTTTTTTTATAGCTTTTTTCCTTGCACCCTCACCAACAAGTTTTCTCAACTGATTATCGACATCACGGTCGATATGCCACAAACATAACAGATGGTGTGATCCAGGAAAATAATCACGTATAGGATCCATCAAACCCATCTCTCGATCAGAAACAATAGCACTAGGAACATTTTCAACATCCAACAACTCTCTCAACTGCTCAAACACCCAATCATAAGTAATTTTTTTCTCATCTCTCAAAAGGGCACATGCAATGTTAAAATTCTTATTAGAAGGAGTCATACCTATTATTTGAAAGAGTGGCATCATGTACTTGTTGGTTTTGTATGTTGCATCCACCACAATAACCCAATAATATCTGTTTAACAACTGAATTGACATTGGATGCGCAATGAATGCATGCGTGATCACATCTGTGCCCTCTTCTGTCAAGACTTTAACATAATAATGCTTCTCCTCGGCGTAATGCACAAACTGCTGCCCAATATTCCTGCCTTCAAATTTTGCCTTCCTGTCAGCAGATTTAAGATTGTTTAGCTGCCTCAC
Organism: Knoxia roxburghii; assembly: GCA_030378225.1. NCBI lineage: Eukaryota > Viridiplantae > Streptophyta > Magnoliopsida > Gentianales > Rubiaceae > Knoxia > Knoxia roxburghii. The sequence continues at coordinate 31,025,587 of CM059415.1, read as the reverse complement.
AGTCACATTATCTGCAGGATGCGTCACAGCAAGGTGATTCCGAATCAGCTTTGGCTTCATATTTGCATTGTTCAAGGTTCTTGCAGCCTGCTTTGCTTCATCACTCAAGCGGCTGAGCTGTCTGTGACCCTCTGGATACACTATAGCAGTGTGATTGTGCATTGATTTCGCGCCTGGAGTAACTTTGACCCACCAACCATTATCCTTCAGCTCCTTGCAATATAACTTGAACATACACTTACATCCTCGCCGTTTGGTGTTCTTCCTCTGTTGTGGGGGAGGCCCTTGTTGAATTGGATCTCTGTATCTGCTGCAACGATATGTGACCGATTTACCATTAGTACCCCACCCTGCTTTAATCAGCTCGAAACGAAATGTAAGAGCCAAATCCGAGTAATAAGTGTAGGCTGCTGCTTCAGTAGGAAAAAAGCCAGGACACTGAAAATCGTGACTCAAATCCCTCTCAATATTGGGCAATCCATTTGGATCCTGCATCATTAATCAAATGCGAAACTAATAATAAGTAATTACACATACAATTAATAATAAGTAATTACACAAACAATTAATAAATACCGCGCACAATGTGCAACATTTCGATAAAAAATCGCCTACATGGTAGGAATTTTTATTCAAAAATCGCCTGCCATAGGCAATTTTCTACAGGAAAATCGCCTGCAATAGACGATTTTCCTAAAAAAATTCGCCACAGAAGGCGATTTTTGAAGAAAAAATCGCCACAGATGGCGATTTTGTCAGGAAAAATCGCACTCAATTTGCGATTTTTCTTGAAAAAATCGCACATTAAGTGCGATTTTTCCTGACAAAAACGCCATCTGTGGCGATTTTTTCTTCAAAAATCGCCTATTGCAGGCGATTTTTCCTTACACTCTCGCCAATTAAGGGCGATTTTACTGAATAAAATTGCAAAACATGTGCGATTTTTTTTCAGAATGCTAAAAACAATACAGAAGTATTAAATTCGTACCATTTTTGCGTAACTTTTGCAGTAGTCTCAATCCCAACTTGAACGAACTTTGTGTTTTAATTTGTTTCTACGATTTTGAACGTTTTTGGAACTATTTGGAAGTTTTTCGTAAGATTTTTGAGGGAGTTTTGAAATGTTTTTGCATTTTGTGAAGTATATAACTTATTCATATGTTAAGGACATTTTTGTCATTTCATTTTTTTTTTTATGCTGCAAATAGTAAATTTATGCTGCAAATAGTAAGATCCTTATATTTTTCATCAAAATATAATACACTCTTTAGGGATTTAATTTTCCTCTTATTCCCATTTGTACTATCCATCTTTTATCCCCTCTTTAATCTAGACTTCTGTTTAATCTTTTTTCACCATTTTATAGTGTCTTCCCAAATTCTGTTTCTTTTCGGCAGACAATAATGAAGGTGAGGTAGAAAAGGATCTGGGATTCCTTGTTGGGTTCTTTTCCTTCCGTCTTGGTTTGTTTTTGCAATCATTTTATTTTGTATCTTTCTTTGTAAATATATCTATGTCTATATATTTTATTTGTGCTGTTATTGTTGGCTTATATTGTGAATTTATTCTAAGGTCTAATCTCTCTCTGTCTCTCTCTCTCTCTTTGAAGAAAATTCAAAAATATTGTCTGAGTAATGTAATGTATTGAAACCCCAGATATCCATTTCTGTTTTTCATCATCTAAGGGTGGAATATATATATATATATATAGGTATATATTTATATTTATACATACGAGCTTTTGGAAAGCTGACAACTTTAAGATTTCCCAAATTTGAGTTGGAATCTTCTTAAATTTTATATTTGTTTTGTTTATTTTATAATCGTTCCTCTTGATCCAGGCATTGATTAATCTGTCCATAGTGTGTAGGAATAGAATTGAAAGTTTAAAATGTATGGAACTCATAGCAAAAGGGACTTGGCCTTTGAGTACCAAGCTCAAGTGCCCATTTTGAGGCCGAGTATCCACGCCAGAAGGGCTAATATCACAGTTAAGTTTCAAGATATTTATGGGTTCACAGTGGAAGGCAATGTTGATGATGTAAATATTTTGAATGAGGTGAGGGAGAAAGTTAGGCAGCAAGGTAGGGTCTGGTGGGCATTGGAAGCCAGCAAAGGTGCAAATTGGTATTTAGAGACCCATCTTTCTTCAACTCTCAAATCATCCCTCAAGTTCACCGTCTTGGTGAATCAAATTACTCTGAAGCGCCTGATTAGGAAGGGAATTCCTCCAAATCTTCGGCCGAAGGTGTGGTTTGCAATGTCAGGGGCTGCTAAGAAGAAGTCAACCGTGCCTGAGAGCTACTACAATGATCTGACATCTGCTGTTGTCGACAAGGTCACCGCTGCCACGAAGCAAATTGATCATGTGAGTTGTTAGCTTTACGGTTTATATATTTGCTCTGAGAAGCTCAATGCTGGGACCAAGCTTTCACTTGCATTGTTATGTCATTGATAATCGGTATCTGCAACGTATTTCTTTTACAAATGGCTGACTCATTGTTCTCTTTAAGGTTACTGGCAGTTTGATTTAGTTTTATTGATTGTAGCAATCATGCAGAAAAACATATGCAAAGCATGTGGTAGATTACTGCTATACCTGACTGTAGTATTGCAATATGAAGAGGTTCATAGGTAGTAAAAGTTCCTGAGAGAAAAAGTGGGATATTTGTGAGTCCAATCAGAGATAGATGCGGCATAAATATTATGAATTCCAGAACAAAATTATAGATCATGTCCTTGAAAGTATCACTGGTTCCGTTTCACTATGTGCCTCAACTTTTCTGCTGCTTATGCTATATGCAAATTTCCTTTTTAGTTTTGTTTAGACTGGATCTTTTCCTTCAATCTATTAGCCGTTTTGCAATTACGTTTTATGCCTTTGATCCTTGAGAGCAGTAAGTGAAAGGCACTTCAACATAGTCTGAAAAATGCAATACCTTAAATTGCTTGTTTAGTAATACCAATTACTATTCTGCCAATCTAGGAATACCATCCAGGCATTCTTTTAAGCAACCAAAGTGCATACAAGAAGAAAAAAATCTACCTCTTCTAGCTATTCCTTTATAGCTTCTGCCTTTCCTACATTTTCTTCTACTCAATCAAGTGGAGCTCTTACATGCTTAACTTGATCGAATGACATATGAATCAGGATGATCACAAGGACAGGATGCTTAACTGTCCAGAGTATTGTCATTTTGCAGATCGATGTCATACAACAGAGAAGTTTTTCACCAGATCTTCTGTCGCACTCAGTCCCATAAATGCATTCCTGTCCATGCCTGAGTCATGTCCTCATTGAGGACGTAAAATTCAACCTTGCCAGACCTTTGGATTTGTTATAGGACTAGGGCTTATTATTAGAAAAGCCTGTTTATTAGTGTTTGTTCCCGTTTCAGTAAATCTAAGTTTCTGAAGTTTTTTTTTCTTATATGTCAATTCAAGGTTATAAGACAGCTTGTGAAAATTCACAAACTATTTAGAAATTGGGTTTGGAACCTCGTTCTCAATGTGTATCCTTTTACCTTCTGTTTGTAAGTAAACCTGAATTCATACCGGGACTATCAACAGTAATTTATCTATTACCTACAATCTCCTGACTGAAAAGTGATTAAAGAGATCAGTTCTATCTGTCAAGCTAATAAAGTTAATCCACATAACTGCAAAACATCAATAAAATGGTTTGTGCAGCTACATAAAATTAAACCAAACATAGAAGGCAGATCTTTGGCGTTACTTCCATTATGAGTAACCTGTAATGACTGAGTAGAGTGTTTATCATTTCCCAAGCCACCAATTTTTCAACTTTTGAAACCCCCAAGCCTGGACAAGGCTTTTGAGTTCTCTTTTCCACCTGTAGCTGCCACAACATGTGAAAAAAGGTCAGCTATGTGGATTACAATTATGGCACTGATGATGCCAGTTAAGGTCATCACTGTCTTAGCTATACATGCATTTCATCTATGATAGTGTTGAAGGAAGATAAGTATCTTGGAGTGTCGTTGGCATGCATTCCTGATTTCTTTTCAATTGAAAATACATTTTGCAGCTTCCTTTGCTATTATTGGGTATATAACTGTAGTTGTTGCTTTATGGACTATCATGTATCTTTTTACCTGGTTTATCTCTAGATTTCTACGAGGATATTTGTGTAGTTGAATAGTGCTACCAAAAGTATGCAGCAAACTATTGGTAAAGCTGCTTGAAACTTTTGCTATGCTTTTGTTCTGGAAATTGCTACAAAATATGAAGCTTTATTGTAAATAGATAATTTTAATAATTGATTCTACTTTTCATTTTCTCATTTTCTAAATCTTCTGAGCAGGACCTACCACGAACTTTCCCTGGTCACCCATGGCTGGATACTCCAGAGGGCCATGCGGCTCTTCGTCGTGTTCTTGTTGGGTACTCCTTTCGTGATTCTGATGTTGGTTACTGTCAGGTGATTGCATCTTAATGATACAGTAATTAAGCGTATACTGATTGCTTTTACTGAGTTTTCTATGATACCTTTAATAATTCTTTTAAAATTGCCAAAGCTTTCTATTTATTGTTTCTCTTCTATGAATGCATTCGTATTGTTGCAGATACTCAAATTCTTTCTGCTTGTAAGTTTAGATAAAACAATAACCAGGGATGAAAAAATCATACATTTCCCGTGGAAAACTATACATGAAGAATTGTTGCTCTTATCACTTGTAAGTTTATTATTTTGATGGTAAATCATAGTAATGCTTGAAGACAATCTAAATCGCCTAACATGAGATAGTTAAACAACATAGCTGGTTCTATGCTTATGCTTAGGGTGTGTGTGTTGCACGGAAAGGGAATGAAGAAATGGATTTCAATTCCCTTACCTACCATTCCTGCTTTTGGGAACAAATTTGAGTTCAATGCATTTATCTCTTTTATGCGAATATAATGCTCCCTCCATCCAAAAAAAAGAGCCCTGTTGTAAAATTATTTTTTTTGTCCTAAGAAAAGTCCTTTTTAAGAAGTCAAAAGTAAAACTTTTATTGATATGACTGAACTAACCTTCTAACAAAAACCATATGTTTGACACGTCAGCTTGGTTGTGGAATGTTCTTTATTAACTGACAAATGGCTATTGTAGGACACAATACTCCATGTTTCTACCACAATAACCTGCAAAATATGAATTTAAAAGAAAAAAAAATAAAGGGGGTGAGGAATGAAGGAAAAACACTTTTAACTAATTACGGCTACCAAAACTATTATATAGTAAACACTAGGGACACAATAGTCAATACCCCGTAGGACTACGGTATAATTTGTCGAAAACGGATGGTGAATTAATGCTTCAAGTCCACATTATTTCCTTCTTTGATCGCTACAGTTAATTTGTCTCGAGACAATTCAGCAAACATTAGATTAAGTGTCGATTGGAAAGATAGGGGAAGAGGGGGAAGAACAGAATCAGTAACGGGAGTTCTAAATTATAAACTGGTGGAGTAGAATTTGAAGAAAGGTTATTTATGGAAAATTTTAATTATTAATGGTTGTATACTTGATTAGTTGACTAAAAATAAAAAGTTGTACCTCTCTCACATACAACTTTTTTTGAGATGGGGAGGGAGTATGAGTTTAGCTCTACAGATGATAAAAAGATTATGTTTATAAAATTTAAAAAATTATATCAATGTTTAATATCAATGGCCACTTCTCGGCTGCTTCCAAACAAATCAATGTGAATCTGAGATTTATTTAATGAATGGCCGTTTATGTTTAGATATCAAATGTCTATTCCTTCATTCCCTTTTCTGCACACTAAACACACCCTCTTATGGTGTTCAAGCCATACAATCTAAAATCCAGATGCTCTCTATTACATAGTTCTTGACTTGGTCGTTTTTCATGTAGGTTTGGTAATTGTCTTTTCATTATTCTGTGTAGAAATGCATGTCGTATGAATCTTAGATATCCATAAAATATTTTAACCTTAGTGAAAATGATTTCTATTCAAATGGAATAAATTTCCAAAAGTTTGCCATCTTTTTTTTTTTTTTTTAAATTCGTTGGTGACTGGTCATCTCGAAGGTGGGACCATTAACCCTCTCCACTTTGCATCATATCATCTATCTGTACATCAATTCATAGTCAGGGGAATGTCATTTTGTTACATATTGGCTCTGGCTTTTGTTTCTACTTAGTTGCATCACTTCACTTGTCAGTAGAATCCTAAAGTTTTACATAATTTATTCTCAAGACACATTGTAAGACAACCAGCACAAGCACCAATTTCTTTTCTGAAATGCAAAATTCCAGGGTTAGCCATCTAATTTGCTTTCAATAGTGAATTTGTAAACATAAAACTAGATTTTATTTGTCTTTTGCTTAAAGATTTTAAAGATCTGTGGCAGGGAAGTGAATGTGTTATATAAAATTTGTTTGTGCTTGTCTTTACTTGTTAAAGGTAGGTAAATAAAGTTTCTCAGGTTCACATTTTGCTCTGTGCCTGTGAAATGTTGAGGAGTGCATCCACTGATGTGGTATTTTTACAGGGTTTAAATTATGTTGCAGCATTGTTGTTACTTGTTATGAAGACAGAAGAAGATGCCTTCTGGATGCTTGCTGTTCTATTAGAAAATGTGCTGGTCAATGATTGTTATACAAATAACTTATCTGGATGTCATGTTGAGCAAAGAGTGTTCAAGGATTTGCTGACCAAAAAATGTCCCAGGTAACCCTTTTGAATGAATGCTAACAGTGGCTTGATATTTTTGTCTGTATATGAATAATTCACATGACATTTACACATGCATCAGTATGTATCTCAAACATAGGAGTTGAGTGGTTTACGTAAAAGAAGTATGATGTAGGTTAGCTGCTCATCTGGAATCCTTGGAGTTTGACGTCTCTCTTGTCTGTACTGAATGGTTTCTCTGCCTCTTCTCCAAGAGCTTACCATCCGAGGTTAGACGTTTGTCAGTTCACTCGCTTTCCTCTCTTTCTTTCTCCATGATGACTGACTGATTATTTCATCTTTGAAGACAACCATGCGAGTGTGGGATGTCCTCTTTTACGAAGGGGCAAAGGTTTTACTTCATGCAGCACTGGCTATATTTAAGGTAATGTTTCAATTTGCTATTTAGTTGTTGAGTTGCAGTTTCACTGATTAAGAAATCTTTTTATCTGGCTGAACGTTGCAGATGAAAGAAGAAGAACTGCTTCTGACTTATCATGTTGGGGATGTAATTAATATCATACAGAGAACAACACATCATCTCTTTGATCCTGACGAACTGATGACGGTAACTCATTTCCTGCAATCTATTGTCTTTTCTTGTCCTACAAAACCAAAATCTATTTAAACAAGGTGCTGCATCCTGGGCTCCCTTTGAGAAATGCATTGTTGATGTGAACAGATAATAATACTACTCCTTGTTAAATGGCTTCCACTTCTCTTTCCAACTCTTTTTGTGACCCCACTCAATGTTGTTCTCTTCACTCTTTATTCCTTTCCCTAAAACATAACCAAACTTCTCCATTGAAATTCAAATGCTCTCGGAAGTGTGTAATTTTTTCAGGGTTCATTTTAACAATTGTAGGTAGCTTTTGACAAGGTTGGCTTTATGATGACCACCAATATATCGAAGCAAAGGAAGAAGCAAGAGCCCGCAGTTATGGCAGAGCTTGATCAAAGGTTTAGGCGCTTAAATTCTAATGGAGACGAAAATGATAAACAACTTTGACATAGCCTCTGAAGGGCTAGGCAGCTATTGTATCCTGTGGGTTTGTTTGTATCAAGAAAAGTGTCAGACTTTGCAAAAACTGTAGATTAATGTAAATTGAGTTTATTGCTAATTTAATTAAAGTTATATTAAGTTTGGGAAATTTCCAAAGGCATTAAGTTATATGTATCCTATGATCTATAAGGTTTATAGTTGTTGGTAATATAACGTGGGGTTAAGATGGCGCCATTTTGAACCTTTTATTTGGGGGACAGTTCATTGCATGTTATACTATGTCTTAATTCGCGAGCCTGTATTTATCCAATTGTTATATGCTATATATATTTTTTTAACAAACAGTACCAAGCCCCAATAGGCAAGATAATCGGTGGGATTGGATACTCTTTTATTAATAAAAATAATAAATGAATACAATGGGGCAGTGCATATACATACTCCACCCACTTAACGTGTAAACTATTAAGTTGACATGTTTTCTAAACAGTCACCAATACTATTTGAGGAGTAATATATTATTTAAAACTAAACAAGCACTAATACTCTCGTAGTGCCCCTATCTACCTTTTCTAAGTCTAATACATGGAACAAAACATCTTCATCCAGCATCACCAAACCTTTTAAGCGTTGAGGAGCCGAGGCCTAATCTGAATAGGAAGTCGAAAACCCCTTAGTCGAAAGCCTTTTAAGTGTGAGTATTGTTATTTACTTCTTTTTTTTAGTTACTAACTTACCATATTTTTTTAAAAAAAGTTTGCCAATCTTCTTCGCACTGTATACGGGCAAAATGATTTTTCGGCTCATAGTCGAAAAAATGCATTCGTCAAGGGAAGAATAAGTCGAACATTTTCAACAATGATATCCGCACACGACAATGTCGATTAGGATGAGTTACCCGATGTGAGTTGATTAATAAGTTAGATTTATTATTTTTTTTAAGAGTGAATTACAAAATTAGTCATTATACTTTGGTAAAATTTAACTTTTGGTCACTAATTTTTAACAATTCAAAAAAAATCACTAACTTTAGCATTTGAATTTTTGGTATTAGTCATTCCGTCAAATGAAACTATTAAGTTCACTAATGAATCAATTTTTTAAGAGTATTTTTGTCTTCTCATCCATATTGTAAAGTTACCCTTTTCTTAATTTTCGTTTTAATCTATTTCTATATTTTTTAAAATATATTATGTTTATCTCCCCCAATCCCTCTCCCTCTCCCTCTCTCCTCTCTCTCTCTCTCTCTCTCTCTCTCTCTCTCTCCAAAATTACTGCAGCCAAAAGGATTGTCCACCGCCCGCCCACCAACACCAGCACATCCTCGGCCGTCGTGAAGTCTACCACGCCGACCACCACCGCTTGCACCAGGCGTTGTACCAGTCATCACGCCTCCCCCGTTGTGGCCAGATCCACCTACGTGCGTTGCAAATCCGGAGCGAGCAACTCTTTTGGATAATCCCGTAGCAAAGAGAATGGCTCATGCCTCATACAAATTATTGAGTATTTGTTTCTTATCCCATATTTCTCATTGCTCAAATCAATGGCCTTGCTTCTAACCTTAATTACTTCATCCAGGAGCCACTGGGCAGGTTTCAATACTTGGAATTGCTAATGGCAACTACAACAATGGCTTCAGTCCTATAAGAAGTGAAAGATGATGATTGACTGAGTGAGGTTGAAGATGAAGCAAAAAAGTTCCCACCAAAAGAGTAACTATTGTTCATTGGCTTGTTCTAATTTTGCCCCATTCCAGTTTTTAAATTTTTAGGAGATTGTGTTGGTTGATTCGATTTTCTATTGTTTCGATTAGATAAATGGAAGATTTTCTGCTAAGTTTTTAAAAATTGGATTGGGACTCAATTGTGTTGATGGATTGAAAAAATTTGTGCTGTTGGTGTTGATGGCTTGGAAATGGGTGGTAGTGGTAATGAACATATGGTGGTGATGGTGTTGTTGTGGTTAAACAGTGGTGGTGATCAGAGAAGCATTGATGGGATTTTTAATTGGGAGTTGGTGTTTGCATTGAGCAAAGACGATGGAGGATGGGTGGAGGTGGTGTTTGGTGATGGTGAAGAACCAGAAAAAAAAATGGTGGAGAAGAGGATATGCAGTAATTTTGGAGAGAGGAGATAGAAGAGATTGAGAATCAGATAAATATAATATATTTGTAAAAATAAATAAGAAATAGATAAAAGGAAAAAGAAATTAGGAAAAAGGTATCACTTTACAACATGACTAAAAAGACAAAAATATCCTTAAAAAATTGATCAGTCAATGGACTTAACGGTTTGAATTGACGGAATGACCAAAACTAAAATTTAAATACTAAAGTTAGTGATTTTTTTGAGTTTTAAAAGTTAGTGACAAAAATCTAATATTTATCAAAGTATGATTACTAATTTTATAATTCACTCTTTTTTTAATTAAGAAATAATTTCTTTAAAATAATTTTAATTGTGAACTATTATTACATTTAATATTTATTAATTTTATTTTGTATTTGTATGAGAGTGTGGCATTCCATTAAAAAATATGATTGCAAGTACCACAAAGAATTTTGTCGCGGTATTGACAACTGCCCATTTCATAAGCTAAAATGTAACATCTATAACTATTAGAGCTATGAGAAGAAGGATTGTTCGGAAAAGGAAAAATAAAAGGAAAACAAGAGAGTAACTGATGCGTTTTCTTCAACCAAATGAGGAAGAATGAAATAGATTGCTCGACTTTGTACCTTACCTCACATATGAATGGCAAAATTAGGTGGTTAGGAACTTGGATTCCAAAATGGAACTCCGGTATAATGAAACCACACTAGTTATAACCTCCGTTAGTAATAAACTCAATTGAAGCAAAGAGATAAACTCGAGAGATGAACTTACCAAATATATCGTGTAAGCTTGAGGTACTTGGCCGGCCATCAACCTCTATTTATAGGGGTGGAGGATGTAACATAACTCTTCTTTATTAATAAAAAAAAAAGCTAGTAAAAGTGGGAAGAGTGAACACCCATATTTAACTAACTTTACAATTTATAGTAGCTAGTGAGGTGTGATCTTCCTTTTATTACAAATCATCCTCTATTAGCTAGATCATACTATATTCTACTTGATCTAGCCTTCATTAACTAATTAACCAATAAAGGAAACGAAAATCAGCTAAAAATAAGCAAAGAAAGTCGTGTTTTCCTTCCTTCCCTTCACCTCCATTTTGCGCGAGATTTCCTTCTAGAAGAATGAGAGCGCCGTGCGTATCCTTGCTTCTAATGGGTTGGATCTTCAACTAATGAATACCCCAAAGGGTAAAACTAACCCATAAGAATGCACAAAATCCCTTTGAGTGGCCCAAGACTACAAAACAATTTGTGAAATTAAATGAACAAGGCCTAAACAGGTTGGCCGAATTATTGAAAATAAAGGAAGGCATGCTAACTATTACAAATGCTTAACACAATGAATTCTTTGGGAGGATACTTGTCTTCGGAGACAAATTCTTGATTGTATCACTCTAAAATCAATGTATTAAGGGTTTGTGTCGTCTTCTTAAGCCTTCCTCTTGTGATAGGCCCATCTATGTTCACCAAAGGGTTTCTTTGGTAGGGCCTTGTTCCATGATCCACTTGTGGGTTTGGAGAAACATGCATGGGTGTACTAGAAGTTATTGATCGACTATGAGATGACTCTAGGATCATATCATTCGCCCCCCACACCCCCGTTGAAAAGGAATCGTCCTCGATTCAAGGTCTTCATCAAACCTAAAAAGGAGAGAGATCACTTACATTGAATGTGCCATGAACACCCATCTCTCCTTTCAAATCTAACTCATGTGCATTGATGTGAATCAACTTTAACATCTATTTTGTGTGTGATTCATACAATTATAAACTTGCTTTTGTTAGATTTCTTGGCTTAAATGTACTTTTGGAGATGATTTATGGTTTGATTTGTATGAATTGCAGATGGTTAATGAAGATAGGAAGTAGAAAACATTAAGGCTTTGTAAGAGAAAAAGAGAAGAAAAATAGAAGAAAATGAAAGAAGTCAAAATGGAAGCACGCTCCAGAGCGAGGTGGACGCGAGCTGGACACACATGGATGAATGGCCCAAGATAGTTGAAGAATGATCTAGTTATATCTTGTGGCTTATGTAAAGAACCCCATCATTTGAATGAATGCCCCAAGATAGATGAAGATGTGAATTTTGTTGGAAATAGCAATGTTCAAAGGAATTTTGATCAATGTTAGAGAAATCAAAATTTTGGGGGTAAGGGTCAACAATTTCAAGGAGTTAGACAACCACAAAATTTTGGGGAGCAAATGAGAGCAAACAAATTTGGCAACTTTAATCAAGGTTTTCAAGGCCAAACAAATAGTGCTAATGGATTTTAACAAAATTGAAGGTCAATACCACAATGGAATGTGGAAAAACAAATAAGAGATGGGGATGGGTTGACTTGGGCTGAGAAATTCAAGAGAATGATGAAGGTTGCTGATGCACATTCTAGTGCAATTGAAGAAATGAGGAAAGGATTTAAGAATATGGAAAACAACATTGGGACGATAGCACAACATATCAATAGTCAAAACAAAGATGCTCTCCCAAGTAATACCATACAAAATCCAAAAGATATGGAGAAGTGTCTTGTGGTGAATTTGAAAATTAAAAAGAAGCTTGATGAAGGTAAAATTCATGAAAAAGTTGTTAATAAAAGTAACGCTTCAAGTAGTGTTAGTGACAAGAATGTTGAAGAAAAAGTGGTTCACAAGCAAGTACTAGAGGAAGTTAAAAATTCAGCACTTAACTTGGAGGAAAATAAGAGAGATAAAACCATCCAAGAGTAATTTGAGAAGGAAACGGCTGAAAGTGAAGATTTTGAGAAAAAAGCTTGAAGAAGAAAGGAAGGCAAAATATGTGGACCCACTTTTTCCATGGAGAAAGGAAGTTAAATTAAAGATACGATGGTTTACCAACATTTTTATGAGTTTCTTAGAGAGATCAACATGCAAATTTCATTGGCGGACTTGATCATTAATGTGCCGAAATATTCAAAGTTCTTGAAAAAATTATTGGCGAAAAAGGAAAAGTTCAATTTGGAGTCCTTGGACCATTTCACTCAGCAAGTTGATAGACTTTATTGGAAGGAGTTACATAAAAAATAAAAGGATCCGGGAATGTGCACTATCCCATGTAAGATTGGATTGAGAAATTTTCCCAAGATTCTATGTGATCCGAGCACCGAAGTTAATTTGAAATCATTTACTATGGCACAATCTTGTGATTTGATAAGAGATTTAAAACTGGTAAATGTGACTTTACAAATAGTGGAATTACTGAGAATATTCTAGTGAGAGTGAACCAAATTGTGCTTCCCGTGGATTTCATCATTGTAGATAAGGATAAAGATGAAGAAGTGCCAATTAGGTAGACCATTTTTAGCTACTGGGGATGCAGTATTAAGAATCAAGAGTAAGGGTATTACCTTCAATGTTTTGGGTCAAAAGTATATCTACAAGGTGGAGAAAGTGGATAAGAGGACTTATGATGAAGTGTTAGGAGCTATACGTTTTCAAAGAGATAACAAGAAAGAAGTGGTTCAAGCAGAAGAAGGTCATGTGGTAATTGATCAAGAATGGTTAAAGTAAGGTAAATATGCTACCACACATCCTTCTAGCTTGGGAAAAGCTTTTGAAGATTGCAAGAGTAAATACTTGAATGAAGATGTGCAAAATGAAGAAAGTTCTTGGTTAGAAGATAAGGAATACATTGATGATAAGGATTGCTCCTTGGTTGATGAACAAAAAGCTGAATTTAAAGAGACTTTTAAAGCTGAACAAAAAGAAGAATCAAGAGTGAAAGAGAAAAAGGTTGAAGTGAGTGTACTACATACCTTGGTGGAGCCCCAATGTTCAATTCTATCTCCATGTTTCAAAAAAAATCTAGAGTTGGAAAAACGTCTTGACAAGATGCATTTTACTCTAGAGAAAGTATTGGAAGATCTAGTAAAGTCCAAAACGGAACATGTGAGAGTGATAAGTCATAAGGAGGTGGTGAAAAATGAAATAAGTGATGTTGATAAGAAAAAGGAGTTAGTTGAAGGGAAAATGGAAAAGCTTAAAACAAGAAGAAAGCTTAAGAGAGCTAAAGAGAAAGAGAAATTCAAGAAGATGAAAGATGAAGTGTTCAAGTTGAGTATTGAAAATGACAAGAGTTTTGTGTCGAAAAAAAAAAAAGATTGTTCATGGACTCTTGGGAGCTTATATTCTCATGCTTAAGACTCAAAGAGTTTTGAAGGATCTTAAGAAGCAAGGATGAAAAAAGTCTAGTAGGAGACTATAAAGTCCAAGTTCTCTTGGGAGACAACCCCACTAATAAATCCTTTTTGATAGCATTTTTTATATATATTTTAAGTTTTAAGTTTGTTTTATTTTTAATTTTAGTTTTGTATATTTTTTTGATCTTAATGTGTGATTTTTTTATTGATATATATATTTTGTGTTGTAGGTATAGAGTTTGGTTATTAAAAGTGAAGAAGGAAGTGTTTTGAAAGTAAAAAAGCAAAGGTAGCAGAGGTCATGCACCAGCACTTGCTGGATGCATGTTGGACGCTTGCAACAACTAGATCGCTCCAACGCCTGCTAGATGCCAGTAGGAACACAGAGAAATTCAAGCGACCATCAAGCTGCAACGACCTGGACGCATGAGCACAAGTGAAAGCCATGCACCAATGCCTACAGGACATATGATATGATCCAATGACCACCTCATGGTGCCACAACTCCAACAACAACTCAAGAACAAGCTCAAGGCATAAGGATCCATCAAATAGACCCTCTCATTGACATTGATGGACCTATTACAAGAGCAAGGTTGAAGAAGGTGCATGAAGCCCTTATAGCTATGGCTATAAAGTGCTATAATAAAGAACTTGTCTTGAAGGACAATTACCTACCAAGAGAAGTCATAGTTCTAAGCATTTATAGTAGCTAGCATTCAATTTTTATTGTAAGACATTATTTTTGGCTATAGGATTAGAGTTTGGGCCATATTTTACTCTTTTGAATTTTTAGAATATTTGTACTTGTTTAAGGGGTTTTGTAAATCCTTCGTGGATGAGTTTTACCCTTAACCAAGTCCAATAAAGTCAAATAAGGCCCAAGAGTGTAGGGATTTTAGCCAAGGGTGATCCTAGAAGGTCCACAAGCTTAACTTAGACAAGAAGGCAAGAGGAAGGAAGGAGGAACCCCCCTCCAAGGCCGAATTACGGCAGCTAGCTACTCTCAAGGTTTATTATTTTTATTTTTAGTTTATTTTTGTCAAGTAAGGTCTTAATCTTGTAGGATATAGTAAGATTAAGACATGGTCTGATTTTGAGACAATTTGGATAGATTAGGAAAGAATAATTAAGGAACCAAGTCAAATATCTCTCAAGTTTTCAAATTTTGTAAGAGATAGACTTGTGACTTTAAAGAAGGAAATCCTAGTACCACTAGGATTCCCTTCTATTGTTGGCCAGCCACGCTCTTATATATAGGGGGTGTGTGCCTACAATAAAATTATGCAATTGATGATCTTAAACCTTATGAGCTAGAATAGCCAAGACAACATTACACTCTTGTATCTTTAGACTTTATCAATAGTATTTGGTTATTACTATAGTGGTCTCACTCTACCCTGATCTTCCTTTTAAAGTCCAATCCATATAAACATAATTCCACAACATAAATAGAGAGAGATGTGAGTAATATAGCACTAGATTGGGAAAAACAAGAGCTTTATCCTATCTCCATAGAAGAAACCTCATCAACGCATGCTGGACGCCAAATGTTGAAGTAAGCGACCGCTAAGCGGCATCATACTGGACGCGTGAGGAACCTGAAGCTAGTGCCAGCAGCTGTTGGATGCTCAATCCTGAAAGATTATCTGCCTGAGCCTAGCCAGAAACTTACTTTTGTGCTATGCATTCCAGAATCGGAGTCTCTGGCCAGGCCTAGACGCTAGCACAATTGCTATTCCCCCTTTTGAAATAACATTGCGCAGGATCTGGGTTTGCACTTATTCGATTTACCACGCAACAAGAATTCTTAATAAAAGCGGAACCATAAGAATTACCTATTGAAGTGTTCACTCAGGTGATTCTCTTGTATGCCTCAAGACTTTGCTTGTATGCTGTGTGGGCAGCAATCTAACTAGCAATTTGATCAGCTAATCACCACAATCTACCTGCCGAAAAATTTCAGCACCACCGCACCTGGAACGTGTACAACACGTGCTGCCTGAGAGGAGAGAAAAAGCCACACGTGCCAGCCAAATTTAGAGGAAAAATCCGGCCAACCTTTTGGCTTATAAAATCCAAAATTTTAGAGAGAGAAAGTTTTTTCTCTCTCTAGATTCTTGAATTATGAATCTCTTGAATTGTGTATTGAATTGCTAATCCCTAATCTATATATAAAGTTACAAGAGAGACCCCAAGTTGGTTTAGGATTGACCTTCCTATTGGGTTTCTATTTCCTTCAATCCTGTTCCTGGACGGATACACATCCAACTGATACAGGGATTCACTTATCCCAATCCAGTTTCTGATATGATTCACAACCAACTGATACAGGGATTCACTTATCCCAAACCAGTTCCTGGTATGATTCACAACCAACTGACACAAGGATTAATTAATTACTTAATTAATTAAATCTACCTTTGTCAATAACCCAATACATAATTAATTATACCACTAATGGATTAATTATGACACTACCATCCTACACCAGAAATGATTCTGGAACAACTTAATTAATTTATTCATAATCTCCCCACATCAAAGATATAGTGCTCGTTAATATATTAATTTACTGAAAATTAATTAATTAACCTCTTTAATTCCGAGACTAGTACCACTTGACCTTTTTACTATACCGGACATAAGTCCACCGGCCGGGTTTAGTATAATAAACTTTACGAGCTCATCTCGGGAGCACCATCACCCCGGACGCACCGGTACATGGTTTCCTTTCGACAAGTAGCAGCACACTAAGCAACTAAACACGCACACCCAACCTACCGATATTATTGGCCACAATTGATCTCACCCATTGGCAGATCAAAGTACACTATGACTAATCCTCATGCCTGCTCGAGTCTAGGGATTAAGAGATAGAATACCAAGAATGATTTGTCTATTAAATCAGTACAAGGAAAATCATTCCTAATGGTCAAGTTCAATACGCCCTGGGCATATTTATATGATTCAATTGGTTTAGACAAACCAATTATCCGAATCACAAAATAACCTAAATCGACAGTTTGTCCAAAGCTGTCTCGGTTACGAACCTCATTCATATATTATGTCTTTCAACCAATGATGAGATCTACTGTGTCACACAAGATACCTCATCATCTACTTACATAATATAAATGGACATATCATGTACAACAAAATATAACCAAAACATAAATCGATATATTAACTGGGAAAATGTACAATACAAGCATAGCTTATGTATTCAACTCCAACAGATCCAACATCCATAAATATCAAAGAATAAGCGTTCGTTCTTTTCCGTATCCCAATCGCGATCATCGGCATTCTCACTCTAAAATCGGTCAATTTCTTTTGTTTTTTACCATTTTTCTTCAATTCCTTCCAATTAACTAGAACACTACTTAACACTTGTGCAAGGTTGATAGTTCCATTTCAGCCTCATTTTCAAGCTCCCATGTAAGTTTAGGGTTTTTCTTAAGTTTCAAAAAATTTTATAAAAGTTAGGGCTTTGAGTTTTGATGCATAATTGTGGTTGTTTTGATACTATTCAAGGTTGTTTATGCTTATTATATCATTGGTTAACTATAGTTGCTTTCAATTTGATCAAGCATGTTAGAATTTTTAGAGAAATGAAGATTTGAGGTTATGAATATCTTAGTTAATTCCTATTTCATGTAACCTTGTGATTAGGTTTTGAAGTTAAAAGATGTCATTTAGAAGCAAATATTGTTTTAGTTGTTTTGTAGGAGTATGAAGAATAAAAGAGAAACAAATGATGTTACTCAAGCCTATGAAAATGTTCAGGTTGCAAGGCCCCTCATTAATCAATTGAGTGTGAATATGGGGAGTGCTCTTATGACATTTTTGAGAGCCAAAGGATGGACCAAGTTGAGTCCTGAATATATGTACTTAGTGAATAGGACTTTGGTGGAGGAATTCTATGATGACATGTGGAATAAAATCTCATTTAGTGGTCTAAGAGTGTGAAGCAAAAAAGTACCTATGGGCACGAGTGTAATTAACCAGTTTTTGGGATTACAGGTGAAGACTTCATATCGAAACCATTGTGATGTAGTAATATTTGAACTTAATGAGTATCACATTAGAAGCATTTTGAGAAAAGACATGGAGGTACCAGTTGATTGGAAGAACAATGGATTTGATGAGATGAATACTTGGGCAATGACTCTTTACTTCTTTCTCCATTTCAATATTGCACCAGTTAGAGATACAATTGAAACAAAGCTTCGCCTTTGACTTTTGATGATGATAGTTGGAGGAGAGGAGCTGAATTTGGGGAACGTAATTAATGGTTTTATGGTAGATGCCAGTGAGAGAAGAATATGTGAAGAATTACCTTTTCCAAGTTCGGTCATGGAATTATGCAAGGAGGTAGGGGCACCTATTAAACAAACTGATGTTATGGAAGCAATAATAGGATTCATTAGTGATGATACTTGTCTTGATCTGGAGGATAAAGCAATGAAAAAATGGGTTTTAGATGAAGGTCAAGCTTCTACCTCCAACCCCTTTATCTTGAGATCCAAGCCTCATTCTCCACCACATGAAGATTGAAAAGCATAGAGAGAAGCTGAATTTTTCATAGAGTATTGGTGAAGTTACAAAGACAAATCTCGAGCCACAAATGAAAATTTTCAACTCAAGAACGACAATGTCGCGTTCTTCTTCAAAGTCTATGAAATAAATTCAACAACTTTTGAATTTCAAGTGCACAACTCTGCCACCCGAAGCTTGAAGAAATTTGAAACTTAACGAGAAGATTTTTATTGCTTTCTTAGACTATCTTTTTAGTTTGTTTTTGAGATATTTTGGATTTTTTGATTTGATTTTAATTTTCATATGTTTTTCTTTATTTGGTTTTTATTTTATTTTGTATGTTTGAATTTTAATTTGGTGTGTTTATTTAATGCTTTGGTTTGTTTATTTATTATGTTTTGATGTGTTTAAATTTTGAATAAGTGTTTTTAAGTGAATATGAGTTTTTATGGATGAATAGTTATTTTAATCTTTACTATCAAATGAATGAAAAGAAATGAGAGAATGGTTTTATGTGCTTAAATGTTTATAAGGGAAAATTTTCAAAGAAGGGTATCCCCATTTCTCACATGCACTACATGTTAGTACATTGAGGACAATGTACATATTTAGTGCGCGTGTGTGTGGAGAGGGGGGGGGGGGGGGGGAGGGGGGAGGGGGAAGATGAATCTAAGTTATCCTTGTCTTCATGATTGTTGAATAGGGAACTAAGAGTGAATAAATCAATTTTTGGTAAAAAATTTTCAAGTTGCTCTAATTTTTTGTGCAAAATTTTTGAAATCAAAAGGATCCCTTCAAGCTAGTTTTGTGCTTTAACATTGCAGGAATGATATTAAGTATGATGGTTATGGTTAGGTGAGTGACGTATGAAATTGACTCTTAACTAGTGTCTTAGAGACTCAATCACATTAACATTTGTTTTGCGTGAGCTTGTATTTTGAGTCTTGTTGAGCATAATAGCCTAACACAATAACACAAAGTAGACACTTAATTTACACATAGTAGAGTTTTCTTTAGAGAGAGGTTAGAGATAGTAGAGAGAAAACTCTTTCAATTATGTCTTTAGCCCTTAGAACAATCATGTTCTAAGTTAGTTAAAGGAATTTTCATCACTCTAAGTGATAGAGGAAATGAGAATCCCATGTAGATAAGATGGATCTTCCCAATTTCATGGTTCAATTCTACTTTTCTTTCAGTATAACTTGTGGGTTGTGTTGGATTCATATTTTTATGAAAGAAACTAAACCTTGCAATGTTGATCTTGAGTTCTTATGGGTAGATTTTCCATGGGCTTGTGTTGATTTACCTTCTCATGTGATTTTCATGTAAAATTTATGTTGGAATATTGTGAGTTATGATGGAATGCGAGTATTGTGTGTTATTTTGTTGTGGATTATGGAGATTGTGTATTTATTAGTTGGGGGTTTTGCCCAATTGTCTTGTTGATGGATGAATTAAGCCAAACTAACTTAGGTTCTTAAGCAACATCACATGGGTAACCTCACATGGGTTGAGCTTATTTATCTAGTTTATGTGGTTAATGGTATCTTGAGATTGATCGACCAACTAATGAATGGCTTAGCTTAGATTGAGATTCTATCTAGGTTATCTATTGGTTGTGAGTTGAATTTAGTTGATCTACATTGATGTGAGCTAAATTAGACTTAAGAATTGACCCATTAGCAAATGAATATTAAATATTGACATAGAATCCATAATTCTAAACTAGGAAACATGATTTAACCTCTTGATATTGTTGTGTGTGAGAATCCCAATTTTATCATTTGATTTTGGCCGAATTGGTGTTTTAGTCCCTTATAAATTGGGGTGTTGCTGTTTTGATCCCAAATAAAACTACGATTTTTGTTTTGGTCCCTTATCTATTTTTTATTAGCGTTTTACATCCTTTTGGATGGAAAAATGGGTCTGTTAACGGATTGAACATTTTTTGCAACTTTGACCCTAAAAAAACCCTAACTATGGTTAGTTTAACCGCACTTTGATTTTACAATTTTAATTTGATAAAAAAAGAAAAAATTTATTTCGGTCCTAGGTAAAATCCATTTCTCCATTTTTGAATTACCATTTTATCTTTCCCGACTACCCTTCATCGCTCCGGCCGACGGTTCTGAACTACATCTCTGTTTGCTTGGAAGCTCAGTCACCGATAAAAGTGGTAAGTCTCGGTCTGAAACCCGTAATATGAAATCATCCGCTCATCTCTAGAAATCGCGAATTGAAGAACCCTAAAACCCAGAAATTGCTTCATTCGTTCGAAACCAAAAATCCCTAAACCTGAATTCCATTCACTCATCGAAACCATCAAACCCTAAATTGGTCACTGCCTAACTGTTAGGTTTGAATACATAAGCTATGCTTGTATTGCACTTTTTCCCAGTTAATATATCGATTTAATGTTTTGATTTATATGTTGTGCATATTTAGTCCATTTATATTATGTAATTAGATGATGAGGTGTCTAGTGTGACACAGTAGATCTCATCATTGGTTAAAAGACATAATATATAAATGAGGTTTGTAACCGAGACAGTTTTGGATACGCTGTCGGTTTAGGTCATTATATGATTCAGATAATTGGTTTGTCTAAACTAATTGAATCATATAGATATGCCCAGGGCGTATTGAACTTGACCATTTAGAATGATTTGTCTTGTACTGATTTAATAGACAATTCGTTCTTAGTATTCTATCTTTTAATCCCTAGACTTGAGTGGGCATAAGAATTAGACATAGCGTACTTTGATTTACCAATGGGTGAGGTCAAATATGGCCAATAGTCTAGGTGGGTTAGGTGCACGTGTTTAGTTACTTGGTGTGTTGCATGTCGAAAGGAAACCATGTACCGGTGCGTACGGGGTGATGGTGCTCCTGAGATGAGCTCGTTATGTTTTTTTATCTAAACCCAGCTGGTGTACTTATGTCTAGTATAGTAAAAAGGTCGAGTGGTACTAGTCTCGAAATAAAAGAAGTTAATTAATTAATTTATCAGTAAATTAATAAATTAACGAGCACTAAATCTTTGAAGTGGGGAGATTAAGAATAAATTAATTTAGTTATTCCGAAAGCAATTCTGGTGTGGGATGGTAGTGCCAAAATTAATCCGTTAGTGGTACGATTAATTTTCTATTGGGTTAATTGAATAAGTAGAATTAATTAATTATTCCAAAGGGTTAATTAAGTAATTAACAAAGTGGAATTATTTAATTAATTAATTAAGTCTTAAATTTCAATTAAAATTAGGAAATCCTAGAGATTAGGAAATTTAATTGGATTTGGATTATCCTATTAGATTAGTTACCTAATTGGATTTGAAAATTAATTAATTATCTAAACCCAGTAGGAAGACCAATTCTATACCAACTTGGGGTCTCTCTTGTACCTCTATATATAGACAAGGGATTAGCAATTACATAGTACACAATTCTTAAGTTTTCAAGACAAGAAAACTAGAGAGAGAAATTCTAGAGAGAGAAAATATTTTTTCTCCCTCTTGAATAATTTTTGGTCTGTTATTTGTCCCGGGCGGCGGCTGGTGGTGTAATTCCAGTAGGCGGTGGTGGCAGGGCGGCGACGGCGGTTCAATTCAGGCGGCGTCAAGCAGCAGAATTTTCTGGCAAGTCTTTTTGTGTAGATTGCTAATCAATTGCTCGCTAGATCGTTGCCCACACAACATGCGATCAAAGTCTTGAGTCATACAAGTGATCACCTGAGTAACACGCTTCAAGAGGTACTTTCTATGTTTCCGCTTTACTTAGAAATTGTTGTTGCGTGATGAATCGAATAAGTACATACCAAGATCCTGCGCAATGTTATTTCAAACAAGGGTTGGAATAGCAATTACGCTAGAGTCGAGGCCTGGTCAAAGATTACGATTCTGGAATGCGTAGCACGAAAGTGAATTTTTGACCGGGCTCAGGCAGATAATCTTTCACTAACGAAACCCTACAGCCCGAAATTATATGGTTCTTTCAAAACCCCAAAGACGCAACCTTCATTCGAAAGCAAGAAACTCTAGATCAGTCACCATAGTTTGAATTCCCTTGACTCCCCAAAATCTCACCATTAGTTCATAACAATCCAACCCTAAATTGGTTACCTTGGAACGAAACCCAACTCCTGGAAATTGCATCGATCGTTTAAAACCACAAAACTCTAAATCGGTCACCTTTCGAACAAAAACCCACTCCCAAAATCGCATCAATAGTTCGATACCCGTAAAACCCTAAATCGGTGAACTTCAAATAAAACCATGCTTCTCAAAATCGGCCACCTTCGTTCGAGACCATAAATCCCCAAATCGACTTCCATTAATCGAAACCTTAAATTCCCAAATCGGCCACCGTCATTTGAATACCTAAATACCAAATAGTCTGGCGTAGATAGTAAACCTAAAACCCCAAATCAGCCAGCATATATTGAATCCCTAAATCCCCAAATGTGCTGGCATAGATTGAAACCCTAAATTGGTGTCTATTTCCCATTTCCCCTAGATGGCTAATCTTCTAATTTGGTGTCTGTTTTTTTACAGGAACCTTAAATTGGATGATGTTCTTGGTGGACCATGCACAACATGTAGAAGAAGGGTAATGGCCAGGAATGAAGCATTCGATGATTTTATTCTTCTAGAATATGGTAAAATCTTGAATTCCTATAATTTTACCTTTGTTGTATTTTACTATTAAAGAAAGTGTTTTTGGAGTCTCGTGGTCCAAGCTGTTTTGGGATGTGGATTGATAGTTTTGTTTGACTGGTCTATCTATGATGTAAAGGTTGGTGGTAATGTAAATGCTATTGTTATGGCTGTGAATTATCAATTCATAATGATTCTGTTTTGTTTGACTGGTTATGGTCCCCTATGTCATTGTCTAGATTGACGTTAAATTCTTTCCTTTTTTTTTTTTTTTTTGCTGAAAAAGTGTAACTGAAAACTGTTTTTAAGTGTTTATAATAGAGTTAAAGAATTTTAAAAATGGTCAATGTGTAATTGAATTTTAAAATTACTTTTTTGTAGGATAAAAATCTATAACTTTGATATCTTTTTTTTGAATTACACAGATAATGATAGTGACTTTATAACTTTGAAGATTTTTTATGGTGGGGCACTAATAAATAATCCAGCACCTCGTTATAGGGGATGGAAGTTATATGTGTTTGATGATGTGTCAGTGGGTAAGCTAACCCTATCAGGAATAAAGGTTAAATTGGAGGGTGAAGGTTTAAAAGAAGAGTGCGAGTTCTATGTGTTAGGGTATGGTGGGCTTAATTTGATAGGAGGTGATGAAGAATTAAAGTTGATATTGAATGAAGGGTTGAATTATAGGGAGGTTACACTATATTCCTTGGGTCCAGCTGCTGGGAAACACATTCAAAGTAGTGAAGAAAAGGATGTTGAGTCTGAAAATTCATCTTTTCTCGAGAGTGAATATAGTGAGTGGTCTGAAGTAGATTCAGACTACGACATTGGTTATGGTGCTGAGAATGGTATTGGTCATGTTGAAAGTCTACAAGAAACTGAGGTAGATTTGTGTAGTCAAAATCTATTGAAGACAAGTTTTCTATCTCCGGATTTGAAAGGACACGAGGGTCAGCTTGGGCAGAACGGGCAGCAAGGTCAGCTTGGGCAGAATGGGCAGCAAGGTCAGCTTGGACAGAATGGGCAGCAGGGTCAGAAGGGGCAGCTTGGGCGGAAGGGTCAAAAGGAAGTCCCAATTGTAGAAGAGTCCAGTCCAAGTGCTAAAAGATGTTTCGATGGTGATGAAGTATGTACTTCTGATGATGAAGATGTTGGCCTAAACTCAGATGGGGAATTTGAAAGCATCAGAGGATCTGATGATGAAGATGGGCAACATTTGCCAGTTTTCAACCCATCTGATATGTATAATCCACTGCTTGCAGTTGTTATGCAGTTTACTAACTTTGCTGAGGTCAAGGAAGCCGTGAGGTGTTAGAATCTTATAAGAGGAAGGTAGTGGAAATTCGTAAAGAGTGACAAATAGAGGGTGAGAGCTAAGTTTCTTACATGAGCTAAAAATGGGAGATAAAAATGTAAATGGGAGATTTATGCTAGCAATATGGCTCATTTAGGGTCAGTTCAGGTTAGGACTTTCGTGGAGGAGCATACATGCAATTTCACTCACAAGAATAAGAGTGTTAAGCCAAGTTGGTTTCTTAGGAAATACAAGGAGTTTCTTCGACAAAATCCAAAAATGGAAACCAAAGACTTCAGACGCACAGTTATGCTCCAGAATAATGTTTATGTTTCTAAGCATCAAGGGTATAGTGCAAGAAAAAAGGCTGTTAGGTTGCTCACTGGATCTAATGTGGAGCAATATAGCTTGTTGTAACCTTATAGGTGTTAGTTTTGAATATGGAAAATCTATGGCTTGTATCAAAAACTAATATTCATAGATGACATATTATTTTGTTTCAGTATTAAATTGTTCCATTATATCATAGAACTAGATAATGGGGTGTGGAAAGACACAATAGATACCGTTATTGGTTAAAGTTTTGATATATAAAAAGTATGCTCATAATTGAGATAGTCTGAACATACTATTGGTATAGGTTATCGTGTGGTTTGGAAATTAGTTTATCTAAGCTAATTAAATCACACGGATATGCCCGGGGCATATTGAGCACAACCAGTTTGGATAGAATTGACTTGTACTGATCGGCGTAGTCAATTCGGTCCTAGTATTCAGTCTCTCAATCCCGAGGTTGGAACTGGCGTGAGAGTTGGATATCGTATGCTTTGATGTGCCAAAGAGTGCGTTCAATTGAGGTCTATATCTCGGTAGATTGGGTATGCGGTGTTTAGCTACTTACGTGTCGTTGCTAGTCAGAGGAATCCACGTACCGGTTCGCCGGGTTGATGGCGCTCCCGAGATGAGCTCGTAAGGTTTATTTGAAAGATTTTTGTAGGATCTGGGTTTGCACTTGCTCGATTTACCACGCAACAAAAATTTTTATTAAAGCGGAATCTTAGAAAAGTACCTTTGAAGCGTGCACTTGGTGATTCTCTTGGATGCCTCAAGACTATGACTTCACGTTGTGTGGGCAACGAACTAGAAGTCAATTGATCAGCTACTCACCACAATCCACCTGCTAGAAAACTCTAGCCCCGCAGCACCAGGCACGTACTATAAACGCACCGCTCGCAGAGAGAGAAAGCTACGCGCAGCTGGTATAGACCAAGGCCAAAATTTCAGCCACTAGAAACCCAAAAACCAGCTGCACACTTTCTTGAAAATTCAACTTGGAGAGAGAAACGTTTTCTCTCTCTAGAATTTTCTCTCTCTAGAAATCCTGTGGATTAATTGTGTAATTATTTTTGTATCTCAATGACTGATCCCTTGTCTATTTATAGAGTTACAAGAGAGACTCCAAGTTGGTTTAGGATTGGTCTTCCTACTGGGTTTCTGTTTTCCTTCAATCCTGTTTCTGGATTGATACAAATTCTGTTTCCTTCAATCCTGTTCCTGGACTGATACACTCCCAACTGTCACAGGGATTCACTTATCCCAATCCAGTTCCTGGGATGAATCACTCCCAACTGACACAGGGATTCACTTATCCCAAACCAGTTCCTGGGATGATTCACAACCAACTGACACAAGGATTAATTAATTTCTCAATTAATTAAATCTACCTTTGTCATTAACCCTGTACATAATTAATCGTACCACTAACGGATTAATTATGGCACTACCACCCTACACCAGAATTGATTCCGGAACAACTTAATTAAATTATATTCATAATCTCCCCATATCAAAGATATAGTGCTCGTTAATTCATTAATTTACTGATAAATTAATTCATCAACTTCTTTAATTCCGAGACTAGTACCACTCGACCTTTTTACTATACCGGACATAAGTCCACCGGCCGGGTTTAGTATAATAAACATTTCGAGCTCATCTCGGGAGCACCATCACCCCGGACGCACCGGTACATGGTTTCCTTTCGACAAGCAGCAGCACACCAAGTAACTAAACACGCGCACCCAACCTACCGAGATTATTGGCCACAATTGACCTCACCCTTTGGCATATCAAAGTACACTATGTCTAATCCTCATGCCCGCTCGAGTCTAGGGATTTAGAGATAGAATACAAGGATCGATTTGTCTATTAAATCAGTACAAGACAAATCATTCCTAAGAGTCAAGTTCAATATGCCCCGGGCATATCTATATGATTCAATTAGTTTAGACAAACCAATTATCTGAATCACATAATAACCTAGACCGACAGCTTGTCCAAAACTGTCTCGGTTACGAACCTCATTTATATATTATCTCTTTCAACCAATGATGAGATCTACTGTGTCACACCAGACACCTCATCATCTACTTACATAATATAAATGGACGATTAATGCACAACTAAATATAATTGAAACACAAATCGATATATTAAACTGGGAAACTGTACAATACAAGCATATCTTATGTATTCTACTCCAATAATCTCCCACTAATACTTAAGCTGTGCTTTAAGTATACAACTACATACAATCCTACCCAATCTGCTGCTATCTATCAAGAAAAACTGTCAAGGCTCTCCTAAGCATCTGATCCCCCTGCCCTTCACGTGAGCATCAAAGACTTTTAAAGTCAATGTTTTTGTGAATGGATCTGCAAGGTTATCCTCTGATGCTATCTTAGCCACGACTACGTCTACCCTCTTTACGATGTATCAGGTGGTACTTGTGCTGTATATGTTTACTCGCCTTTTGGGCTCGTGGTTCCTTCGAGTTTGCTACTGCACCGTTGTTATCACAATATACCGTGATAGACCGTTGCAAACCAGGAATCACATCTAAGTCCACTAGGAAGTTCTTGAGCCATACTGCTTCTTTCGCTGCATCTGATGCGGCAACATACTCAGCCTCTATGGTAGAGTCCGCCACGCATTTCTGCTTGACACTCCGCCAAACTATGGCTCCACCTCCTAGAGTAAACACATACCCTGAGGTAGACTTGCTCTTGTCCCTGTCGCCTTGGAAATCTGAATCTGTGTAACCTCGGAGTACCAGCTCAAACGCCTGATAGACCTGAACTTGGTCCCTCGTTCTGCGCAAAAACCTGAGAATGCATTTTACTGCTTCCCAATGAGCTTTCCCGGGGTTACTCTGATATCTGCTCACCATGCCAACGGCATAACAGATATCAGGCCTCGTACACAACATGGCATACATGAGACTTCCTACTGCCGAAGCATATGGAACTGTCCTCATGGTCTCTATCTCCTCAACAGTATTAGGAGACTGCTTATTAGATAGAAACACTCCGTGCCTGAAAGGTAGAAAACCTTTCTTGGAGTTCTGCATGTTAAAACGGGCCAGAATTGTGTCTATGTACGAAGCTTGGGAGAGCGTTAACGAACGTTTCCTACGATCTCGAATAATCTTGATCCCAAGGATATGTCCCACTTCCCCTAAGTTCTTCATATCAAATTGCTTGGACAACCATGCCTTTACATCCGATAACACTTTCTTGTTGTTGCCAATCAATAGAATGTCATCTACGTAAAGCACAAGAAACACCACTGAGTTTCCATCACGTCTGCGATATACACATTGCTCATCCGGACACTGAGTAAATCCAAAGGACTGGATTACCTCATCAAACCGGATGTTCCAAGATCTGGATGCCTGCTTAAATCCATAAATAGACCTCTTAAGCCTGCAAACCTTATGCTCTTGGCCTTTTTCAATGAATCCCTCTGGTTGCTGCATAAAGATGGTTTCCTCAAGACTTCCGTTTAGGAAAGCTGTCTTGACATCCATCTGCCAAATCTCATAATCCATATGAGCAGCAATGGCCAAGAGAATCCGGATCGACTTAAGCCTGGCTACCGGGGAGAAGGTTTCCTCATAGTCGATTCCCTCTTTCTGAGTATACCCCTTCGCCACCAGCCTAGCTTTAAAGGTTTCCACCTTCCCATCAGATCCTCTCTTACGTTTGTAGACTCACTTGCATCCAATGGGCTTAAACCCATCATGCAGGTCCACAAGCTCCCAGACTTGATTGTGGTCCATTGACCCCATCTCGGATATCATTGCCTTACGCCAAGATTCTGCATCTTTATCTCGAAGCGCCTCATTATAGTTAACTGGGTCAGGTTCAGGCACACCTGGGACCAGGTCTGAAGCCTCTCCCATGCCAATGAACCTGTCTGGCTGTCTCACAACCCTCCCACTACGACGAGGCACCGCCTGTGCAGGCGCATCATCTGTGATCTCATGTGCAGTGTGTGGTGTATCTACTTGCTCTGGTGCATCAGGATTAGTAGTTTGTCATCTAAGCTCTTCTAGTACTATCTTACTCTTGGGCTTGTGGTCTAAGACATGGTCCTCTTCTAAAAATTTAGCGTTGGTACTTACCACCACCTTCTGATCTTTAGGACTATAGAATAGACCACCTTTCTTTCCCCTAGGATGTCCTACAAACAACATTAATTCTGTTCTTGCATCTAGCTTAGCCGTATCTGCCTTAAGCACATGTGCTGGGCAGCCCCAAATTCTGAGATGTCTTAGACTAGGCTTCCGCCCGTTCCACAACTCTACTGGGGTTGAAGGCACGGTTTTAGATGGTACAAGATTAAGAATATACATTGCCGTTTCCAAGGCATATCCCCAGAACAAACTTGGCAAATCACTATAGCTCATCATGGACCTAACCATTTCCATAAGAGTCCGATTCCTCCTTTCTGCTACACCATTCTGCTGTGGCGAGCCAGGTGCCGACAACTGAGACTGAATTCCTACCTTAGTGAGGTAATCTCGAAATTCATGGGACAGGTACTCCCCACCACGATCTGAACGCAGTGTCTTGATACTCTTACCATGATGCTTCTCCACATCTGCCCGAAACTCTTTGAACTTGCCAAAACATTCGGACTTGTGGCGCATTAGGTAAATGTATCCGTACCTTGAGTAGGCATCCGTGAACGTCACGAAATACTCATATCCCCCTCGTGCCTGGACCGTCATAGGTCCACACAAGTCAAAATGAATCAACTCTAATACTTCTTTAGCTCTATAGCCTTTTGTTTTAAAAGGTCTCTTGGTCATCTTACCTTCCAAGCAAGATTCGTAGGTTGCATAACTGTCAATATCTAATGAACCCAAAGGTCCATCATTGACCAACCTCTGAATCCTACTAAGGTTTATATGACCTAGCCTTAGATGCCAAAGATAGGTATGATTCATTTCAGAAAGTCTCTTCCTCTTATTAATGTTAGATACTGAGCTATCTATTTCTATGTTTTGCGCAACAGGGGAGTTAGAGTTAACCACAAACAAATTGTCTGCCAATGAACCAGAACAAATAAGTTTTCCATTTCTTCTAATAACAACACAGTCATCAGAAAAAATAAACTTATACCCGTTCTTCAAGAGTTTAGAAACCGAAATCAAGTTCTTTCTAAAACTCGGTACATAAAGACAATTAACTAACTCCAAGCTAGAATTTTCAAAATTCAACTTAACTACTCCCACTGCTTCTACTGACACTCTTGTAGTGTCGCCCAAGTAGATATCCAATTCGCCTTCTCTAAGCTTCTGGGTTACTTGGAACCCTTGCAAAGAATTACACACATGGTCAGTGGCACCTGAATCCACACACCAAGTATCTGTGGGAATCGCCGCTAAACATGTCTCAGTAATTAAGGCATAATTTATCGTACTTATAAGCTTTGGACAATCTGCTTTCCAATGTCCCGTCTTATTGCACTTGAAGCACTTGTCTTTCGACTTCTTCTTTGCAATATCTGGCTTAGGCGCAATTTGTGCCTTTTTAGCTACTCCTCGAGCTTTCTCTTCTTCTTTCCAGCCTCAGGCTCAGAAGAAGATTCTAAAGCTTCGACTGCGACTAAAGCTCGCTTCTTCTCTTGAAGAAGACTTTTAGCCGCCATCAACTCTGCCAAGAGCTCAGATGAACTCCATAACATCTTACTTATGTTGTAGTTCAACCGAATCCGCTCATAGCTTTGAGCCGCCATCAACTCTGCCAAGAGCTCGGATGAACTCCACAACATCTTACTTATGTTATAGTTCAACCAAATCCGCTCATAGCTTTGAGGCAAGCTCTGGAGGACAATATCGGCTTTGGTTTCACCAACGATTTCGCCTCCCACTACCTCAACCTTGTTGATGTTACTAATCATATTAATGACACGATCTCTCACAGGAGCGCTCTCAGCCCTAAGGACAATGTCCAAGTTACGACTTCCATCGACATTATTAGTTCCAGTTAAATTGTTGTTTTTCAAAATAGCAGCTAAAGGATTGAATGCCATATCGATTTAAACTGGAAAGTAAACAAACAGTGTTTCAGTTATATATGCTAGAATTTTCGAAAAAGATGAAAATTCAATTTAATTATTGATTTCCCTCAAAACAATAATATTAATCCACCAACATCTCATCCACCGGGATTCTCGCAAGCCACGCAGTGTGGACGTTTACGCTAACCCACATTCGTTTGAGAAGAACCAAGTTCATTAACTACACTATCTGACCAACGATCTTTTGATCAATGTAGCTAATAGTCGGTACTTTTAGCCGTACAAGTAAGCAGCGTAACCTCGCGGGAGGAATACTGCAGATCGTACACTAAGTGTGTGCCGTTACGTGACTTCTGAGTTTGTTACCTCAGGATAGTGCGCCTTAGATGGAGAGGGTGTCGCATTTCTCCTAGTTAAACTCGCTCTAGTCATCTTACTCAGAAGCTCATAGACTAGCGATCTCGGGGCTGGACTCATCCGAATGGAGGAAGGCCCTAATGCCAACGCGCAAGCCCACCCACATCGCATATGAACCCGTAATGGTGGCCATGGGGATATAACACAACCCGCTCCCACTTAGATTTCCAATTTGAGGGTTTTTCCGGTTTTAACACGCAATTAACTAACCTAAGTTATGTGTAACCATAAAACCAGACATGCTTTAATTCATGCATCTAAAATACAGCATAAAAATAAAGCATAACAATTAAAACAATAAATACGAGAAATAAATTCGAAAAAATAAATTCCCCGACTATTATGGTTTTAATTGCTTCCATCTTCTGCCTTGATCTCATGTCCCGTCACGTCACTCGATGGAGAGAGTCTTGAATTTTAAAAAACAAAAACTGGAGGAAAAACGGGCCAAAAACAGCCCGAACAGCCCGAACGGGCCGCCCGGGCCGCAGCACGGCCCGAGGGCCGTGCTGCCCTCGCGCACAGCCCGCACGGGCCGTGCGCGCGGCCCAGCGCTCGCGCGCGTGCGCACGGCCCGCACGGGCCCTGCGCGCGCGGCGCTGCGCCCGTGCCCGCGCGTCCGCACGGCCGCACGGCCGCACGGGCCGTGCGCGCGGCTGCTGCGCCCTGGGCGCGGCAGCTGCTGCTGCTGCGCCCTTGGTGCGGCAGCAGCTGCTGCTGGCCACCCGGCCGGCGCGACTTGCTGCCGGCAAACGTTGCTGGCGTCACCTCCTGCCGCCAACTCCTCCTTCGCTTTTTCCCACTCTATTTGGTCTTCTTGCAATTCGTTCTGGGTTTTCCTGGGTTTCTTCAAATTCATGATAACCCAAAACCCACGAATCCAAGTCGCCCACCATATCACCTTCGATTACAAAAAAAACAATTTTCCTACTACAAGGCTTTCTAGGAAAATTAAATAATCAAAATTACATAGAAAAAATCCTACTACAGATTTGATCTAATCCTACACGGCTTCCAGCACGTGGTTATACTATTACAAACATTCATAATAAAATTAAATCCGGACAAGTCCCGGAGTTTAATTAAAAATCATACAAACGTAACCATAATAGTCGGGATTCTAAACCACCTGCAAATAAAACCATGTAATAAATCGAACAAGCATAGAACCCCCTAAATCAGGCTCTGATACCAATTGAAAGATTTTTGTAGGATCTGGGTTTGCATTTGCTCGATTTACCACGCAACAAAAATTTCTATTAAAGCGGAATCTTAGAAAAGTACCTTTGAAGCGTGCACTTGGTGATTCTCTTGGATGCCTCAAGACTATGACTTCACGTTGTGTGGGCAACGAACTAGAAGTCAATTGATCAGCTACTCACCACAATCCACCTGCTAGAAAACTCTAGCCCCGCAGCACCAGGCACGTACTATAAACGCACCGCCCGCAGAGAGAGAAAGCTACGCGCAGCTGGTACAGACCAGGGCCAAAATTTCAGCCACTAGAAACCCAAAAACCAGCTGTACACTTTCTTGAAAATTCGACTTGGAGAGAGAAACGTTTTCTCTCTCTAGAAATCCTGTGGATTAATTGTGTAATTATTTTTGTATCTCGATGACTGATCCCTTGTCTATTTATAGAGTTACAAGAGAGACTCCAAGTTGGTTTAGGATTGGTCTTCCTACTGGGTTTCTGTTTTCCTTCAATCCTGTTTCTGGATTGATACAGATTCTGTTTCCTTCAATCCTGTTCCTGGACTGATACACTCCCAACTGTCACAGGGATTCACTTATCCCAATCCAGTTCCTGGGATGAATCACTCCCAACTGACACAGGGATTCACTTATCCCAAACCAGTTCCTGGGATGATTCACAACCAACTGACACAAGGATTAATTAATTTCTCAATTAATTAAATCTACCTTTGTCATTAACCCAGTACATAATTAATTGTACCACTAACGGATTAATTATGGCACTACCACCCTACACCAGAATTGCTTCCGGAACAACTTAATTAAATTATATTCATAATCTCCCCATATCAAAGATATAGTGCTCGTTAATTCATTAATTTACTGATAAATTAATTCATCAACTTCTTTAATTCCGAGACTAGTACCACTCGACCTTTTTACTATACCGGACATAAGTCCACCGGCCGGGTTTAGTATAATAAACATTTCGAGCTCATCTCGGGAGCACCATCACCCCGGACGCACCGGTACATGGTTTCCTTTCGACAAGCAGCAGCACACCAAGTAACTAAACACGCGCACCCAACCTACCGAGATTATTGGCCACAATTGACCTCACCCTTTGGCAGATCAAAGTACACTATGTCTAATCCTCATGCCCGCTCGAGTCTAGGGATTTAGAGATAGAATACAAGGATCGATTTGTCTATTAAATCAGTACAAGACAAATCATTCCTAAGAGTCAAGTTCAATATGCCCCGTGCATATCTATATGATTCAATTAGTTTAGACAAACCAATTATCTGAATCACATAATAACCTAGACCGACAGCTTGTCCAAAACTGTCTCGGTTACGAACCTCATTTATATATTATGTCTTTCAACCAATGATGAGATCTACTGTGTCACACCAGACACCTCATCATCTACTTACATAATATAAATGGACGATTAATGCACAACTAAATATAATTGAAACACAAATCGATATATTAAACTGGGAAACTGTACAATACAAGCATAGCTTATGTATTCTACTCCAACATTATTGTACTAAAACTGGCCAGTGGACTTTACGTCCGGTATAATAAGAAGGTCGAGTGGTACTAATCTCGGATACCAAGAAGTCGGTGAATTAGTTTGACAGTAAATTGATAAACCGACGAGCACTAGATCTTTGATGTGGGGAGATAGAAGAAAATATAGTGGCGCGATGTAAAGTTGTTTTTGAGCAGGAGTTCCATAGTTAGTCCGATAGTGGTACGACTAATTATGTATTTGACTAATCAACAAAGTGAATTAATGAATCCTAAAGGTTTAATTAATATTTAATTGACAAAGTGGATTAATAAATTAAGTCTATTTGAATTAATTAATCCTAAGGGTTTAATTAAATTAAATTAACAAAGTGGGTTATGAAATTAATTCAAATGGGTCGAATGGAGTTGATTAGTCTAGGAAAGACTAAGCGGTCAACGAAAATCAAATTAAAAGGCCCAACTCAAAAGCCCACTAGGTCTCCTTAAGAGCTCCCTATAAATAGAAAGCTTAAGGCCAAAGGAAACTAAGAAAATCTTGCAAGACAAGTCTTGCCTCTTAGAGTAAGAAAGTTCTAGAGAGAGAACTTCTTCTTCTTGAAGTTTTCTTTCAAAAACAAACTTGGATTCTTACTTTCTTGAGTTGGATTTTTTGCCTAAAAGATTAATTCTTTTTGCCCAGTTTTTATTTTGGATTTTCGCCGGATTTAGTGCTGCTGCCGATCTGTATTTTCTGAGCCACCGTCCAGCAGTATTTTTTAACGAACTCACATGGGTTTTGGTGCATTTGATTCGGGATTTGTTGCGTTGATCTCACTTAGGTGATCTGCAATTGAACCTGTCTAGATCACTAACAAGGCCCAGTGGGTTTTTAGTCCGGTGTGGGTTTTTCCGACGGGCGGTCTTAAGCGGTGCGGCAAGGCGGATCAGTTTTCCAGGCAGGAAGTGTTAATCATATTTTTGGGCAAGTTCTAAGTCCAATTTGAGGGATTTTCTTGAGGGTTTTTCGTGGGCTTTGATAGCACACTTCGATAGATTATTGCCCACGCAATATTCGAAGTTTCTTGGAGTTATCTTTCGGATTTCGGTGGTAATCGTAAACAAAGATTTGATTTTTCTTATTGCGTTGGACTTCGCTTCAAAGGTATTACCTTTATGTTTTCCACTTTTAATTAAAGGTTGATTCTTTGTGCGTTGTTATGTCGATTTAATAAATTAAATAAGGATAAGCCTAGATCCGTTCAGGGGAAAATGAATTTGAGCCTGACCTTCATCGAAAGTTTCCAATTCTGGATTGCATTGCACAAAAGTGAGATTTTCGATTTAGCCCGGGCTTGTTCTGTTTTCCTTCCATAGGAGTGAGATTTTAAGGACAAATCTAGGATCAACAGTAGAGATGAAAATAGTAGACGGGTTTGTGGACCGTGAGGCAGGTAAGGAAAGGTTTGAAAGGATGTACGTCTGTTTTGGAGGAGTAAATAATGGCTTTTTATCTGGAAGCAGGAAGGTGTTGGGTTTTGATGGAACCTTCTTGAAAGGTCCTTACGGAGGTGTTTCCTTGACTGTTGTGGGGATAGACCCTGATATGAAAGATTATCTGCCCGGGCCTAGCCAGAAACTCACTTTCGTGCTATGCATTCCAAAATCGGAATCTTTGGCCAGGCCTAAACTCTAGCACAATCTGGGTTTGCACTTATTCGATTTACCACGCAACAAAAATTTCTAATTAAAAGAGGATCTTAGAAAAATACCTTTGAAGCGTGTACTCATGTGATTCTCTTGTATGCCTCATCACTTTGCTTGTATGTTGTGTGGGCAGCAATCTAACGAGCAATTGATCAACTAATCACCACAAATAGGTCGCTTGAAAAATTTAGCAGCCCCTGCCCCTAGCGCGGGAAGAACACGCACCACCTGGGATCCCGAGAGAGCTCACGCGCCGCCGGAAAACCACCAAAGGGAGGAAAAAATGGCAGCCTATTGAGCTTGTGAAATCCGACTTTGGGAAAGAATTTTATTTCTCTCTCTAGGATTTTATCTCTCTAGTTTTCTTGTCTTGAAAACTTATGAATTGTGTATCTTGAATAGCTAATCCCTCGTCTATATATAGAGTTACAAGAAAGACCCCAAGTTGGTTTAGGATTGGTCTTCCTAATGGGTTTAGGTAATTAATTAGTTTCCAAATCCAATTAGGTAACCAATCTGATAGGATAAACCAAATCCTACTAGATTTCATAATCTCTAGGATTTCCTAATTCTAATTGAAACTTAAGACTTAATTAATTAATTAAATAATCCACTTTGTTAATTACTTAATTAACCCTTAGGAATAATTAATCAATTAATTAATTCTACCTATTCAATTAACCCATTACAAAATTAATCCGTTAAATTAATCGTACTACTAACAGATTAATTTTGGCACTACCATCCTACACCAGAATTGCTTCCGGTACAACTTAATTAATTTATTCATAATCTCACCACATCAAAGATATAGTGCTCGTTAATTTATTAATTTACTGATAAATTAATTTATTAACTTCTTTAATTCCGAGACTAGTACCACTCGACCTTTTTACTATACCGGACATCAGTCCACCAGCTGAGTTTAGTATAATAAACATAACGAGCTCATCTCGGGAGCACCATCACCCCGGACGCACCGGTACATGGTTTCCTTTTAACAAGCAGCAGCACACCAAGCAACTAAACACGCGCACCCAACCTACCGAGATTACTAGCCACAATAGACCTCACCCATTGGCATATCAAAGTACACTATGTCTAATCCTCATGCCCGCTCGAGTCTAGGGATTAAGAGATAGAATACCAAGAATGATTTGTCTATTAAATCAGTACAAGACAAATCATTCTTAATGGTCAAGTTCAATATGCCCCGAGCATATCTATATGATTCAATCAGTCTGGATAAACCAATTATCCGAATCACATAATAATCTAAATGATAGTTTGTCCAAAGTTGTCTCGGTTTTGAACCTCCTTCATATATTATGTCTTTTAACCAATGATGAGATCTACTGTGTCACACAAGACACCTCATCATCTAACTACATAATATAATTGGACAAATAATGCACAACAAAATATAACTAAAACATATATCGATATATTAACTAGGAAAATGTACAATACAAGTAAAGCTTTTGTATTCAACTCCAACAATCTCCCACTAATACATAAGTTGTGCTTTAAGTATACAACTACATTCAACTCCTATACACTTGGATACTATATATCTAGAAAAACTGTCATGGCTCTCCTAAGTATTTGATTCTCATGCCCTCCACGTGAGCCTCAAAGACTTTTGAAGTCATTTTCTTCGTGAAAGGATCTACAAGGTTATCCTCTAATGCTATCTTAGTCACGACCACGTCTTCCCTCTTTATGATATCTCGTATCAGGTGGTACTTGCGCTATATATGTTTACTCGCCTTGTGGGCTCGTTGTTCTTTTGAGTTTGCTACTGCACCGCTGTTATCACAATACACCGTGATAGACTTCTGCAAACCATGAATCATATCTAAGTCCACTAGGAAGTTCTTGAGCCACACTGCTTCCTTCGCTGCCTCTGATGCGACAACGTATTTGGCCTCCATGGTAGAGTCCTCCACGTATTTCTGCTTGACACTCCACAAAACTATGGCTCCACCTCCTAGAGTAAACACATACCCTGAGGTAGACTTGCTCTTGTCCCTGTCGCCTTAGAAATCTAAATCTGTGTAACCTCGGGGTACCAGCTCAGGCGCCTGATAGACCAGAACTTGGTCTCTCGTTCTGCGCAAATACTTGAGAATGCATTTTACTGCCTCCCAATGAGTTTTCCCGGGGTTACTCTGATATCTGCTTACCATGCCAAAAGCATAACAGATATCAGGCCTCGTACACAACATGGCATAAAGAACTGCCTTCATGGCCTCTATCTCCTCTACAGTCTTGGGAGACTGTTCCTTAGATAGATGCAATCAGTGTCTTTAAAGGTAGAAAACCTTTCTTGGAGTTCTGCATGTTAAAACAGGTTAGAATCGTATATATGTACGAAGCTTGGGAGAGCATTAACGAATATTTCCTACGATCTCAAATTATCTTGATCCCAAGGATATGTCCCGCTTCTCCTAAGTCCTTCATATCAAACTGCTTGGACAGCCATGCCTTTACCTCTGATAACACTTTCTTGTTGTTACAAATTAATAGAATGTCATCTACGTAAAGCATAAAAAACACCACTGAGTTTCCATCACGTCTACGGTACACACATTGCTCATTCGGACACTAAGTAAATCCGTAGGACTAGATTACCTCAACAAACTGGATGTTCCAAGATCTGGATGCCTGCTTAAATCCGTAAATGGACCTCTTAAGCCTTCAAACCTTATGCTCTTGGCCTTTTTCAATGAATCCCTCTGGTTGCTGCATAAAAATGGTTTCCTCAAGACTTTCATTCAGGAAAGCTGTTTTAATATCCATCTGCCACATCTCATAATCTAAATGAGTAGCTATGGCCAAAAGAATCCGGATCGACTTAAGCATGGCTACCAAGGAGAAGGTTTCCTTATAATCAATTCCCTCTTTCTAAGTATACCTCTTTGCCATCAGCCTAGCATTAAAGGTTTTCACCTTTCTGTCAGGTCCTCTCTTACGTTTGCAGTTGCATCCAATGGGCTTAAACCCATCAGTCAGGTCCACCAGCTCCCAGACATGATTGTGGTCTATTGACTCCATATTTGATATCATTGCCTTACACCAAGATTCTGCATCTTGATCTCAGAGAGCCTCATTGTAACTAACCAGGTCAGGTTCAGGAGCGTCTGGGACTATGTCTGAGACCTCTCCCATGCCAATGAACCTATCGGGCTGTCTCACAACCCTCCCACTACGACGAGGTACCACCTATATAGGTGCATCATCTGTGATCTCATGTGCAGTGTGTTGTGTATCTACTTGTGCTAGTGCATCAGGATTAGTAGTTTGTCTCCTAAGCTCTTCTAGTACTATCTTACTCTTGGGCTTGTGATCTAAGATATAGTCATTCTCCAAAATTCTAGTGTTTGTACTAACCACCACCTTCTGATCTTTAGGACTATAAAACAGACCACACTTCGTTCCCCGAGGATATCCTACAAACAGCATTAATTCTGTTCTCACATCTAACTTACCCGCATATGCCTCAAACACATGAGATAGGCAACCCCTGAAGGAAAACTGAACAAGCCTGGACTAAATCAAAAACCTCACTTTCATGCAATGCATTCCAGAATCGGAAGCTTTCGACCAAGCTCAAGCTCAAATTATTTTACCCATGCACGGATCTAGGCTTATACTTATTTAATTTATTAATCGGGACACAAAAAATTAAATCTTTAACAAAAACGGAATTTAAAGATTCTACCTTTTGTAGCGAAGTCCCTTGCCTAAAGAAAAATCCAATCTTTGTTGCGATTCCAATAGAAATCCAATAGATATCTCCGTAGAAACTTCGAATATTGCGTGGGCAATAATCTATCGAAGTCTACTTGCTTAGCCCACAAGGAAATCTCTCTAAAACTGGACTCAAACAAACCAAAAACTAATCACAAACTTGAGCCACAAACAACCCACTGCTGTCGAAAAAGAAAGGTGCTGCCTTTCATGAAAACCGCCACTCCTTCTACCAAAAATCGAACTACCCACTCGTGATCTAGAGAGCCCAAACCTCGGATCACCAAAGAGAGATCAACGAGACTTGAGCCGAATCAAACGCAGCAGGCAGCAGTGAAAATTGGCAGCAGGAAACCCGCGCAACTTGAAGAAAACCCGCGGCAGCAGCAGGGTTTTCTGCTTGGAAATCTGACCAAAAACTACTGCAGAAACCCGGCGAGAGATTGAAGAACTGGGCAGCAATATGCGGTGGATTGAACCGAAAAGCTGGGCAGAATAATACACAAATATAAAGCTGCGATCTTTGGTTAGAATCCAGTCAAGAGCAACTGAGAAATCTGGTTTGTTTTTTAGAAAGAATTCTTGAAGAAAAAATTCTCTCTCTTAAACCTTCTCACTCAAGAAAGCAAGAATGAATTGTCTTGCAAGACTTCCTTAGGTTTTCTTGGGCTTCAAGTCTTCTATTTATATGAGCTCAATTGGAGACCTAATGGGCTCTCGAGTTAGGCCTTTTATTTTGACTTTCGTTGACCGCTAAGTCTTCCCGACTAATCAACTCCAATCGACCCATTTGAATTAATTTATTAAACACACTTTATTAATTTAATTTAATCGAACCCTTAGAATTAATTAATTCAAATAGAATTAATTTCTTAATTCACTTTGTCAATTAAATATTAATTAAACCTTTTGAATTAATTAATTCACCTTGTCGATTAGTCAAATACATAATTAGTCGTGCCACTAACGACTTTACATCGCGCCATTATATTTTATTCTATCTCCCCACATTAAAGATCTAGCGCTCGTCGGTTTATCAATTTACTGACAAATTAATTCACCGACTTCTTGGTTTCTGAGATTAGTACCACTCGTTCTTTTATTATACCGAACATAAAGTTCACCGGCCGGGTTTAGTATAATAGACTTTACGAGCTCATCTCGGAGCACCATCAACCCGGCGAACCGGTACGTGGATTCCTCCGACTAGCAACGACACGTAAGAAGCTAAACACCGCATACCCAACCTACCGAGGTATAGGCCTCAATTGACCGCACTCTTTGGGAAATCAAAGTATACGATATCCAAGTCTCACGCCCGTCCCAATCTCGGGATTGAGAGACGGAATACTAGGACTGAATTGACTACGCCGATCAGTATAAGTCAATTCTATCCAAACTGGTCGTGCTCAATATGCCCCGGCATATCCGTGTGATTTAAAATAGTTTAGATAAACTAATTTCCAAACCACACAATAACCTATACCGATAGTATGTTCAGACTATTTCGGTTACAAGCATACTTTTTATATATATCAATACTTTAACCAATAACGGTATCTACTGTTTCTGTCCACACCCCGTTATCTAGTTCTATGATATAAAGGAACAAATTTATACCGAAACAAAATGATATGTCAACTGTGGATATTAGTTTTTTATACAAGCCATAGTTTTTCTGTATTCAAAACTAACAATCTCCCACTAATACTCAAAGCTATGCTAAGAAGTATAAAAAATTGTCCAACCCGCTATTACACTGCTGTCATAATGAAATTTCCAGAACACCTTTAAGCTCACTCACATGGCTCCCTCAAGAATCTGACTCCCATGCCCTCCACATGTCTCTCAAAGACCTTTGGGGTCAATGGTTTGGTGAAAGGATCTGCAAGGTTGTCATCTGATGCTATCTTGGCCACGATCACGTCTCCCCTCTTTACGATCTCTCGTATCAGGTGGTACTTGTGCTCTATGTGTTTACTTGCCTTATGGGCTCGT
Organism: Knoxia roxburghii; assembly: GCA_030378225.1. Classification (NCBI taxonomy): domain Eukaryota; kingdom Viridiplantae; phylum Streptophyta; class Magnoliopsida; order Gentianales; family Rubiaceae; genus Knoxia; species Knoxia roxburghii. The sequence goes on along the minus strand of CM059415.1, from coordinate 30,984,159 downwards.
GGTTCCCTCGAGTTAGCAACTGCACCATTGTTATCACAATAAACTGTGATAGACCTAGGCAACTCAGGAACCACATCTAAGTCCATCAGGAAGCTCCTGAGCCATACAGCCTCTTTCCCTGCCTCTGATGCGGCAACGTACTCGGCCTCCATGGTAGAGTCCGCCACGCATTTCTGCTTGACACTCTTCCATACTATGGCTCCGCCTCCTAGAGTAAACACAAACCCAGAGGTAGACTTACTCTTTTCAAAATCACCTTGAAAATCCGAATCTGTGTAACCCAATGGTACAAGCTCCTGCGCTCTATAAACTAGGACACAATCTCTCGTCCTGCGCAAGTACTTGAGTATGCATTTTACTGCCTTCCAGTGAGCCTTCCCAGGGTTACTCTGATATCTGCTAACCATGCCAATGGCAAAGCAAATATCAGGCCTCGTGCACAATATAGCATACATGAGGCTACCCACTGCAGAAGCATAGGGTGCTGCCTTCATGGCATCTATCTCCTCAGCAGTCTTAGGACACTGCTCCTTAGACAAATGCACTCCATGCCTGAAAGGTAGTGAACCCTTCTTGGAGTTCTGCATGTTAAAACGGGCCAGAATCGTGTCTATGTAGGATGCCTGAGAGAGTCAGAGAACGTCTCCTACGATCTCGAATAATCTTAATCCCAAGGATATGTCTAGCCTCTTCCAAATCCTTCATATTGAATTGCCTGGATAGCCATGCCTTCACGTCTGACAACACCTTCTTACTGTTGCCAATAAGAAGGATGTCATCTACGTAAAGTTCGAGGAACACCACCATATCAACATCACGCCTGCGGTAAACACACTACTCATCCGGAGATTGAGTGAATCCATAGGACTAGATAACCTCATCAAAACGGATGTTCCAAGATCTGGATGCTTGCTTAAGTCCATAAATGGACCTCCTAAACCTGCATACCTTGTGCTCTTGGCCCTTAACAATGAAGCCCTCTGGTTGCTGCATGAAGATGGTCTCCTCAAGACTTCCATTAAGGAAAGCTGTCTTGACGTCCATCTGCTAAATCTCATAGTCCATATGAGCAGCTATGGCCAAGAGAATCCGGATTGACTTAAGCATAGCTACTGGGGAAAAGGTCTCCTCATAATCGATCCCTTCTTTCTGAGTATACCCCTTCGCCACAAGCCTAGCCTTGAAGGTCTCAACCCTCCCGTCAGATCCTCTCTTTCGCTTGTAAACCCATTTGCACCAATAGGCCTAAACCCATCAGGTAGGTCTACCAGCTCCCAGACTTAATTTGAGTCCATAGAACCCATCTCAGCAATCATCGCTCTCTGCCAAGAATCTGCATCTTTATCCTGGAGAGCCACATTGTAGTTAACTGGGTCTGGTTCATGAGCGCCAGGGATAAAGTCCGAAGACTCACCCAAACCCATGTACCTCTCGGGCTGTCTCACAAACCTCCCACTACGACAAGGCGCAGCCTGTGCAAGAGCATCATCTGTGATAGTGTGTGCAGTCTCTTGTGGTGTGTCTTTCTGTACGTGTGCATCTGGAATAATGGACTGACTTCTAAGCTCTTCCAATACTATCTTGCTGTTTGACTTGTGATCTAAAATATAGTCCTCCTCAAGAAATCTGGCATTGGTGCTGATCACCACCTTCTGATCCTGAGGACTATAAAATAAACCACCTCTCGTTCCTTTGGGGTAGCCTATAAACAGCATAGCCTTGGATCTCGCCTCTAGCTTGCCTACATCTGCCTCGAGCACATGTGCTGGACAACCCCATATTCTGAGATGTCTCAGACTAGGCTTTCACCCATTCCACAACTCTGATAGGGTCGAAGGCACAGACTTAGTTGGCACAAGGTTAAGGATAAAACATGTTGTCTCCAAGTCATAACCCCAAAACGAGATAGGCAACTCACTGTAACTCATCATCGATCTAACCATCTCCATAAGAGTTCTGTTCCTCCTCTCTGTTACACCATTCTGCTGGGGTGTGCCAGGTGCAGACAACTGGGTTTGAATACCCTCCTCTAACAAATAGGATCTAAATTCACTAGAGAGGTATTCACCACCGCGATCAGATCGCAGGGCCTTGATACTCTTACCCAGATGGTTCTCCACCTCAGCCTTGAATTCTCTGAACTTGCCAAAGCATTCAGACTTGTGGCGCATCAGGTATATGTATCCATATCTAGAATAATCATCCGTGAAAGTCACGAAATATTCATAACCACCTCTAGCCTGAACTGACATAGGCCCACACACGTCAGAATGAATCAGCTCTAAAACCTCCTTGGCCTTATACCCCTTTGCCTTGAAAAGCCTCTTGGTCATTTTACCCTCCAAGCAGGACTCACAGGTCGAATAGCTGTCAATATATAGTAAGTCCAAAGACCCACTCTTGACCAACCTTTGAATCCTACTAAGGTTAATATAACCTAGTCTTAGGTGCCAAAGATAAGTCTGATTCAAAGGGGAAGACTCTTTTCTCTTATTATGATTCGGTGATGAGTTACTAGTTTCTGTGTTTTGCATTACTAGGGAGTATGTCTTAATTAAAAACAAATTGTCAACCAATGTACCGGAACATATAAGTTTCTGGCCTTTTCTAATAAATATAGATCTATCAGAAAAAACACACTTATAACTATCCAAAACAAGTTTAGAAACTGAAAGTAAGTTCTTGCGAAAACTGGGTACATAAAGACAATCTCTCAACAATAAAGTAGAGTCTGAAAAACAAAGACAAATAACTCCCACTGCAGCAACAGAAACTCTGGTAGTATCCCCAAGGTAGACCTGCAACTCTCCCTCTCTAAGCAGCCGGGTCACTTGGAACCCCTGCAAAGAATTACAGACATGATCAGTGGCTCCTGAATCCACACACCAAGTATCTGTGGGAATCACCGCTAAACACGTCTCAGTGACTAGGGAAAATTTACACGTACCTCGAGGCTTTGGGCAGTCCTTCTTCCAATGTCCCACTTTGCCACATCTAAAGCATTTGCCTTTCGGCTTCTGCTTCTTGGCAATGCCCGCCTTGGGTCCATGATTGGCTCCTGCTTTCTGGCCTCTCTTCCTCTTTTGCTTTCTGGCTTTGGGCCCAGCAGAGGAACCTGAGGGACCAACAGTAGCTAAGGCTTGCTTCTTCTCTGCGAATAGGCTCTCAGCAGACACTAATGCAGTCATGAGCTCAGAAAGTGAATATGAGAGATTCCCTATATTATAGTTCAATCGAAACTGCTCAAAACTGGGAGGCAATCTCTGAAGGATGATATCGACCTGGGTTTCCCCATCAATCTCACCTCCCAATACCTCAATCTCATTGATGCAACCAATCATGTCCAGCACGTGATCTCTCACTGAAGTGCCCTCAGCCATCTTAGCATTCATGAGTTTCCTCATAGCTGACTGCTTGGCTGCCCTGCCCTGATGTCCAAACATCCCACTGAGGTTGAGCATCATATCGTAGGCTGAGGTCATCTGCTGATGCTGGTGCTGCAATACACTCGACATAGAAGCCAAGATGTAGCACCTGGTCATCTCATCAGCCTTCTGGCACCTCGTATATGGCTCTCGCTGCTCAGGGGTGGCATCATCGCTGGGCTTAGGGGGACACTCCTCAGTAAGCACGTATTTGTAACCCTCAGCGGTAAGGACAATGTCCAGGTTACATTTCCAGTCAATATAGTTTGGACCGGTGAGTTTGTTTTGGTTTAGAATGACAGCTAGCGGGTTGAACGACATATCAACTGAAAAATAAACATTTCAAGTTTTAGTATACTTTTTTGAAAATATTGAAAATCCTCAAAAACAAATATAATCTTCTACCGACATCTCTCACACCGGGATTGACGCATGTCACGATAGGTGAACGTCTACGCTAACCCACATTCGTTCAAGAAGAACTGAAGTTCATTAATTTCATTATCTGACCAACGATTTTATGATCAATGAAATTAATAGTCGATAATTTTAGCCGTACCCGAAAATAGCGTAACCTCGATGGGAGGGATACTAAAAACGGTACACTAAGTGTATGCCATTACGTGACTTCTAAGTTTGTTACTTAGGATACTAATGCGCCTCGGATGGCGAGGGTGTCGCAACTTTCTCCAATTAAACTCACTATAGTCATCCCTTTAGAAATTCATTCCGGTGATATCTGTGGTTGAAAACTCATCCGATAGGGAGGAAGGTCTAAGCCAGCACACAAGTTTAACCACATCACCAATGAACCCGTAATAGAGGCCATGGGGATATTAACCAACCCGCTCCCACTTAGATTTTTAAGCTTGAGGATTTTTACGTTTTAACATCCAATATCTTAACTATGGATATTCGCACCCATAAAACCGTTGGAGTTTTAATATGCGAATAATCTACCTTAGTTAATTGCTCATTACCTTTTAAAAACATTTTGGTTTGGTTTTCGTTCATGCAAAATAAAACGAAAATCACACAATCAATGAAAAAGTCATAAATACGGGAAATTAAAATTAAATAAAATTTCCCGACTATTATGTCCTTCTCTATCGTTGATTCCTTGACGCCTTGGTGACACGTCCCGTCATGTCGCTCTACTCGTTATTTGGATTCCTCTCGATTCGGCTGGGTTTTCTCGATTTTCTACGTAATTAGGAATCACCCAAAATTATGATAAACCAAAACCCACGAATATAAGTTACCCAAAATAACATCTTCGTCATAGTACATAAATTCCTATATACAAAGGCGTTTTTCTGGGAATTTAAAGACGACATGATTAGATCAAATCCTACTACAAGATTTTTCTAATCCTACACGGCTTCCAGCTCGTGGTTATTACTATTATAGAAATTTCCATTCAAAAATAAAACAAGCCCGGACATGTCCCGGGGTTTATGAATGAAAATTAAATTTCTACCATAATAGCCGGGAAACCAATAACCACCTGTTTAAGCATTTCAACAAAAATAATAATGCCAAAATAAAGCGGTGTAATAAATCAAACAAGTATAAGACCGAAACCTACGCTCTGATACCAATTTGAAGGAAAACTGAACAAGCCCAGGCTAAATCGAAAACCTCACTTTCGTGCCATGCATTCCAGAATCGGAAGCTTTCAACCAAGCTCAGGCTCAAATTAGTTTACCCATGAACGGATCTAGGCTTATACGTATTTAATTTATTAATCGATACACAAAAAATTAAATCTTTAACAAAAGCGGAATTTAAAGATTCTACCTTTTGTAGCGAAGTCCCTTGCCTAAAGAAAAATCCAATCCTTGTTGCGATTCCAATAGAAATCCAATATATATCTCCGTAGAAACTTCGAATATTGCGTGGGCAATAATCTATTGAAGTCTACTTGCTTAGCTCACAAGGAAATCTCTCTAAAACTGGACTCAAACAAACCAAAAACTGATCACAAACTTGAGCCACAAACAACCCACTGCTGCCGAAAAAGAAAGGTGCTACCTTTCATGAAAACCGCCACTCCTTCTACCAAAAATTGAACTACCCACTCGTGATCTAGACAGCCCAAGCCTCGGATCACCAAAGAGAGATCAACGAGACTTGAGCCAAATCAAACGTAGCAGGCAGCAGCGAAAATCGGCAGCAGGAAACCCGCGCGCGACTTGAAGAAAACCCGCGGCAGCAGCAGGGTTTTCTGCTTGGAAATCCAACCAAAAACTACTGCAGAAACCCGGCGAGAGATTGAAGAACTGGGCAGCAATATGCTGTGGATTGAACCGAAAAACTGGGCAGAATAATACCCAAATATAAAGTTGTGATCTTTGGTTAGAATCCAGTCAAGAGCAACTGAGAAATCTGGTTTGTTTTTTAGAAAGAATTCTTGCAGAAAAAATTCTCTCTCTTAAACCTTCTCACTCAAGAAAGCAAGAATGAATTGTCTTGCAAGACTTCCTTAGGTTTTCTTGGGCTTCAAGTCTTCTATTTATATGAGCTCAATTGGAGACCTAATGGACTCTCGAGTTAGGCCTTTTAATTTGACTTTCATTGACCGCTAAGTCTTCCCGACTAATCAACTCCAATCGACCCATTTGAATTAATTTATTAAATCCAATTTGTTAATTTAATTTAATCGAACCCTTAGAATTAATTAATTCAAATAGAATTAATTTCTTAATTCACTTTGTCGATTAAATATTAATTAAACCTTTTGGATTAATTAATTCACCTTGTCGATTAGTCAAATACATAATTAGTCGTCCCACTATCGGACCAATTATGGAACTACCGCTCGAAAATGACTTTACATCGTGCCATTATATTTTATTCTATCTCCCCACATTAAAGATCTAGCGCTCGTTGGTTTATCAATTTACTGACAAATTAATTAACCGCCTTCTTGGTTTCTGAGATTAGTACCACTCGTCCTTTTATTATACTGAACATAAAGTTCACCGGCCGGGTTTAGTATAATAGACTTTACGTGCTCATCTCGGGAGCACCATCAACCCGGTGAACCGGTACGTGGATTCCTCCGACTAGCAACGACACGTAAGAAGCTAAACACCGCATACCCAACCTACCGAGGTATAGGCCTCAATTGACCTCACTCTTTGGCAAATCAAAGCATACGATATCCAACTCTCACGCCCGTCCCAATCTCGGGATTGAGAGACGGAATACTAGTACTGAATTGACTACGCCGATCAGTATACGTCAATTCTATCCAAACTGGTCGTGCTCAATATGCCCCGGGCATATCCGTGTGATTTAAACTAGTTTAGATAAACTAATTTCCAAACCACACAATAACCTATACCGATAGTATGTTCAAACTATCTCGATTACGAGCATACTTTTTATATATCAATACTTTAACCAATAACGGTATCTACTGTGTCTGTCCACACCCCGTTATCTAGTTCTATGATATAAAGAAACTAATTATGATATGTCAACTGTGGATATTAGTTTTTTATACAAGCCATAGCTTTTCTGTATTCAAAACTAACAACCCCAAATTCTGAGATGTCTTAGACTAGGCTTTCGCTCATTCCATAACTCTACTGGGGTTGAAGCCAAAGTTTTAGATGGTACAAGATTAAGAATATACATCGCTGTTTCTAAGGCATATCCCCATAACGAACTCGGCAAATCACTATAGCTCATCACTGACCTAACCATTTCCATGAGAGTTCGATTCCTTCTTTTTACTACACCGTTCTGTTGTGGTGTGCCAGGTGCAGACAACTGAGACTGAATTCCGACCTCACTAAGGTATTCTTGAAATTCGTGGGATAGGTACTCCCCACCACGATCTGATCTCAGTGTCTTGATACTCTTACCATGATGCTTCTCCACATCTGCCCGAAATTCTTTGAACTTGCTAAAGCACTCGGACTTGTGACGCATTAGGTAAATGTACCCGTACCTTGAGTAGTTATCCGTGAACGTCACGAAATACTTAAACCCACCTCGTGCTTGGACCGACATTGGTCCATATAAGTCAGAATGAATTAACTCTAATACTTTTTTAGCTCTATAACCTTTTGTTTTAAAAGGTCTCTTGGTCATCTTACCCTCCAAACAAGATTCGCAGGTTAAATAACTGTCAATCTCTAATGAACCTAAAGGTCCATCATTGACCAACCTCTGAATCCTACTAAGGTTTATATGACCTAGCCTGAGATGCCAAAGATAGGTTTGGTTCATTTCAGAAGGTTTCTTCCTCTTATTAATGTTAGATAATGAGCTATCAGTTTCTATGTTTTGCACAACATGGGAGTTATAATTAACAACAAATAGATTGTCAGCCAATGAACCAGAACAAATCATTTTTCCATTTCTTCTAATAAATACAGAGTCATCAGAAAAAATGAACTTATAACCGTTCTTCAAGAGTTCAGAAACCGAAATAACGTTCTTTATAGAACTCGGTACATAAAGACAATTAACTAATTCTAATCTACAATTCTCGAAATTTAGATTGACCACTCCCATTGCTTCTACTAACACTCTTGTAGTGTCGCCCATGTAGATGTCCAGCTCGCTCTCTCTAAGCTTCCAGGTTACTTGGAACCCCTGCAAAGAATTACAAACATGGTCAGTGGTGCCTGAATCCACACACCAAGTATCTATGGGAATCACCGCTAAACATGTCTCAATAATTAGGGCAGAAACTATCGTACCTTTAGGCTTTGGACAATCTGCTTTCCAGAGTCCCATTTTCCCACACCTGAAGCACTTGCCTTTGGGCTTGCTATTCTTTGCGATTTTGGGCTTCGCAGCAAGTTTTTTGGCATTCTTCTTCTTCTTATTCTTCTTGCCTTTAGGCGCAGAAGAAGAACTTGAAGCCTTCACTGTGACCAAAGCTTGCTTATTCTCGTAGAAGATGCCTCCGGCCATCACCAAATCAATTAAGAGCTTGGGTAGAGTGTAAACTCTTTGGTTCATGTTGTAATTGACCAGAAACTGCTCAAAACAAGAGGGTAAGCTCTGGAGGATAATATCTATCTGACTTCCTGGGTGGATTTCTCCTGCTAACACCTCTATTTCATTGATGTTACTGATCATGTGAAGCACATGATCTATCACCAATCCGCCATAAGCCATCTTAGTATATATCAATTTTCTCATGGCTGCTTGCCTAGCAGTCCTGCCTTGATGAGCGAATATCTCCCTCAGGTGAGCCATCATGTTGAAGGCAGAGACCATGGGATGAAGCTGATGTTGCAGCACATTTGACATAGAGGCCAAAATATAGCACCACGCCATCTCATCCGCTTTTCTTCACCTGGCATAGGCATCCCTATCCTCTTGAGAAGAGTCCTCATCAGGAACATTTGGACATACTTCAGTGAGCAAAAACTTGTGCAGCTCTGCCATTAGGACAATGTCCAAGTTACGACTCCAGTCGACATAATTGGTTTCAGTTAACTTATTGTCTTTCAATATAGCAGCTAAGGGGTTGAATGTCATATCCATAGAAACTGTAAAATAAATAAACAGACAATGTTTCAGTTATTAAGTCTAGAATTTCAAAATCAAGAAAATTCTATCAATTATTGACTTCCCTCAAAACAATAATATTAATCCACCAACATCTCATTCACCGGGATTCTCGCAAGCCACGCAGTGTGGACGTTTACGCTAACCCACATTCGTTTGAGAATAACCAAGTTCATTAACTACACTGTCTGACCAAACGATCTATTGATCAATATAGCTAATAGTCGGTGCTTTTAGCCGTACAAATAAGCAGCGTAACCTCGAGAGAGGAATACTGCAGATCATACACTAAGTGTGTGTCATTACGTGACTTCTGAGTTTGTTACCTCAGGATAGTGCACCTCAGATAGAGAGGGTGTCGCATTTCTCCTAGTTAAACTTACTCTACTCAACTTACTCAGAAATTCATAATCTAGCGATCTTGGGGTTGGGCTCATCCGAATGGAGGAAGGCCCTAATGCTAACGCGCAAGCCCACCCACGTCACATATGAACTCGTAATGGTGGCCATGGGGATATTAAACTAACCCGCTCCCACTTAGATTTCTAAATTGAGGGTTTTTTTGGTTTTAACATGCAATTAACTAACCCTAAGTTATGTGCAACCATAAAACCATTCATGCTTTAAAATCATGCATCTAAAATACAGCATAAAATAAAGCACAAAAAATTAAAACAATAAATACGGGAAATAAATTCAAAAATTAAATTTCCCGACTATTATGGTTTTAATTGCTTCCATCTTCTGCCTTGATCTCGTGTCCCGCCACACAACTCGATGGAATGAGTCTGATCTTGAAAAATGAAAACTGGAGGAAAAACGGGCCAAAAGGCGACCCAAACGGGCCTGCTTCCACGCGCTAGTGCAGCAAACTGCTGCACCGCATGGCAGCGGTGCTACTGCTATCTGCGGTTGCCAGCGGCGGCTCCCACAGGTGAGTCGTCGCCGGCACCGCCCCCTGCCGCCATCTCTCATTCATTTCTTCTAACGCTATTTGGTCTTTTTGCAATTCATTTTGGGTTTTCCTGTGTTTTTACGAATTAATGATAACCCAAAACCCACGAATTCAAGTTGCTCACCATAACGCATTCGATTACAAAAAATTAATTCTCCTACTACAAGGCTTTCTAGGAAAATTAAATAATCGAAATTACATAGAAAAAATCCTACTACAGATTTGATCTAATCCTACACGGCTTCCAGCACGTGGTTATACTATTACAAATATTCATAATAAAATCAAATCCGGACATGTCTCGGAGTTTAATTAAAACCCATACAAACGTAACCATAATAGTTGGGATTTCTTAACCACTTGCAAATAAAACCATGTAATAAATCGAACAAGCACAAAACCCAAAACCAGGCTCTGATACCAATTGAAAGATTATTTGCCCGGGCCTAGCCAGAAACTCACTTTCGTGCTATGCATTCAAAAATCGGAATCTCTGGCCAGGCCTAGACTCTAGCACAATCGCTATTCCAACCCTTGCTTGAAATAACATTGCGCAAGATCTAGGTTTGCACTTATTCGATTTACCATGCAACAAAATTTTCTAATTAAAAGCAGAATCGTAGAAAAATACCTTTGAAGCGTGTACTCAGGTGATTCTCTTGTATGCCTCAAGACTTTGCTTGTATACTGTGTGGGCAGCAATTTAATGAGCAATTGATCAGCTAATAACCACAACTGGGTCGCCTTAAAAATTCAGCAGCCCCTGCCCCTAGCGCATGAAGAACACGCACCACCTGGGATCCCGACAGAGCTCAAGCGCCACCTGAAAACCACCCACGCGCCGCCTAGACTTGGCTGGCCAAAGGGAGGAAAAATGGCAGCCTATTGAGCTTGTGAAATCTGACTTTGGGAGAGAATTTTATTTCTCTCTCTAGGATTTTATCTCTCTAGTTTTCTTGTCTAGAAAACTTATGAATTGTGTATCTTGAATAGCTAATCCCTTGTCTATATATAGAGTTACAAGAGAGAACCCAAGTTGGTTTAGGATCGGTCTTCCTAATGGGTATAGGTAATTAATTAGTTTCCAAATCCAATTTGGTAACCAATCTGATAGGATAAACCAAATCCTACTAGATTTCCTAATCTCTAGGATTTCCTAATTCTAATTGAAATAATTTCACTTTGTTAATTACTTAATTAACCCTTAGGAATAATTAATCAATTAATTAATTCTACTTATTCAATTAACCTATTACAAAATTAATCGTACCACTAACGGATTAATTTTGGCACTACCATCCTACACCAGAATTGCTCCCGGAAGAACTTAATTAATTTATTCATAATCTCCCCACATCAAAGATATAGTGCTCGTTAATTTATTAATTTACTGATAAATTAACTTATTAACTTCTTTAATTCCGATACTAGTACCACTCGACCTTTTTACTATACCGGGCATAAGTCCACCAGCTGAGTTTAGTATAATAAACATAACGAGCTCATCTCGGGAGCACCATTACCCCGGATACACCAGTACATGGTTTCCTTTTGGCAGATCAAAGTACACTATGTATAATCCTCATGCCCGCTCGAGTCTAAGGATTCAGAGATAGAATACCAAGAACGATTTGTCTATTAAATCAGTGCAATACAAATCATTCCTAATGGTCAAGTTCAATACGCCCCGGGCATATCTATATGATTCAATCAGTCTAGATAAACCAATTATCCAAATCACATAATAACCTAAACTGACAGTTTGTCCAAAGCTGTCTTGGTTATGAACCTCCTTTATATATTATGTCTTCTAACTAATGATGAGATCTACTGTGTCACACAAGACACCTCATCATCTAACTACATAATATAAATGGACAGATAATGCACAACAAATATAACTAAAACATAAATCGATATATTAGCTTGGAAAATGTACAATACAAGCATAGCTTATGTATTCAACTCCAACATGATATTGGGTACTATCCACTAGCATGGCTACGATTGAGGCTGAGAGCACAAGTTCAAGGTTTATGAATATTTTGAATGCTGATTTAGGGATACAAGACTATTGTGAATAGACCCTTATTGGTGACAAGCATAAGGGCCTTATACATGCAGCGGAACAAGTTTTTCCAGGTGCTGATCACAGGTTTTGTGTGAAGCACATGTATTCTAATTGGGCTAATGCTAGATTTAAGAGTGTTGCTTTGAGAAAGGCACTTTAGGGAGTAGCAAGATGCACCACTGAAGCCCAATGGAGGTGTAGGATGCTGCCAAATGGTTAGATGATAAGCCTCATTCACAATGGTACGATCACACTGAAAGATTTTGGGTAGGATCTGGGTTTGCACTTGCTCGATTTACCACGCAACAAAAATTTCTATTAAAGCGGAATCTTAGAAAAGTACCTTTGAAGCGTGCACTTGGTGATTCTCTTGTATGCCTCAAGACTATGACTTCACGTTGTGTGGGCAACGAACTAGAAGCCAATTGATCAGCTACTCACCACAATCCACCTGCTAGAAAACTCTAGCCCCGCAGCACCTGGCACGTACTATAAACGCACCGCCCGCAGAGAGAGAAAGCTACGCGCAGCTGGTATAGACCAAGGCCAAAATTTTAGCCACTAGAAACGTAAAAACCAGCTGCACACTTTCTTGAAAATTCGACTTGGAGAGAGAAACGTTTTCTCTCTCTAGAATTTTCTCTCTCTAGAAATCTTGTGGATTAATTGTGTTATTGTTGTATTCTGAATGACTGATCCCTTGTCTATTTATAGAGTTACAAGAGAGACTCCAAGTTGGTTTAGCATTGGTCTTCCTACTGGGTTTCTGTTTTCCTTCAATCCTGTTTCTGGACTGATATAGATTCTGTTTCCTTCAATCCTGTTCCTGGACTGATACACTCCCAACTGTCACAGGGATTCACTTATCCCAATCCAGTTCCTGGGATGAATCACTCCCAACTAACACAGGGATTCACTTATCCCAAACCAGTTCTTGGGATGATTCACAACCAACTGACACAAGGATTAATTAATTTCTCAATTAATTAAATCTACCTTTGTCAATAACCCAGTACATAATTAATCGTACCACTAACGGATTAATTATGGCACTACCAACCTACACCAGAATTGCTTCCGGAACAACTTAATTAAATTATATTCATAATCTCCCCACATCAAAGATATAGTGCTCGTTAATTCATTAATTTACTGATAAATTAATTCATCAACTTCTTTTATTCCAAGACTAGTACCACTCGACCTTCTTACTATACCGGACATAAGTCCACCGGCCGGATTTAGTATAATAAACATTTCGAGTTTATCTCGGGAGCACCATCACCCCGGACGCACCGGTACATGGTTTCCTTTCGACAAGCAGCAGCACACCAAGTAACTAAACACGCGCACCCAACCTACCGAGATTATTGGCCACAATTGACCTCACCCTTTGGCAGATCAAAGTACACTATGTCTAATCCTCATGCCCGCTCGAGTCTAGGGATTTAGAGATAGAATACATGGATCGATTTGTCTATTAAATCAGTACAAGACAAATCATTCCTAAGAGTCAAGTTCAATATGCCCCGGGCATATCTATATGATTCAATTAGTTTAGATAAACTAATTATCTGAATCACATAATAACCTAGACCGACAGTTTGTCCAAAGCTGTCTCGGTTACGAACCTCATTTATATATTATGTCTTTCAACCAATGATGAGATCTACTGTGTCGCACCAGACACCTAATCATCTACTTACATAATATAAATGGACAATAAATGCACAACCAGATATGACTGAAACACAAATCGATATATTAAACTAGAAAACTGTACAATACAAGCATAACTTATGTATTCTACTCCAACACACACTTTAGGTGCGAACCGAAGTGTGATATGTTGCTGAACAACCACTGCGAGGCTTTTAACTCAACCATCCTCGATGCAAGGGAGAAACCAATTGTGGGAATGTTTGTGGTAATTAGGATATATGTCATGTCAAGAATGCAAGAACTAATGGATATTGAAAATTCCAGGTGGGCAAGATATTTGCTATGTCCTTGGATTTTCAAAAGGATTGAGAGAAAATGTGTGGATGCTACCCTATGTATCCCTATTAAATCCACTGAAGAACATGTAGAGATCTATGGTGATTATGGAGAGAGTTATGCTGTAAACATCAAGGAGCAAACCAGCACATACAGGAGATGGCAACTAACTGGAATGCCATGTCAACATACCATATCAGCACTATGGATGTTAAAAGATGAGCCATTAGAATATGTTGATGAATGTTACAAAGTTGACACATTTAGAAGGGTTTATGAGCACTGCATTATACCTATCAGTGGTCAAGCAGAATGGCCGACATCTGATATCCCGAGTATAGTAAGTGGCCAGGAAGGCTCAAGAAAAATAGGAGGAGGTCCATCCAAGAAGTTACAGAAGTAAAGGATACGAATAAATGGTTGAGCAAAGCAGGGATTAGGCCCAAGTGCAAATTCTATGGTGAACAAGGCCATAACAAGAGAACATGCCCAAAAAATAGTAATAGTGGACTTGCAAAGGCAAATAAATGTGGGAAGTGTGGTGAGAAAGGCCACAACAGGAAGAACTACGCTGAAAGAGCCACGAAGTTAGATGCTGGAGTGGAAATTCGTCCTCAAACGTTGCCGATATGCATTCTATACGATAAAGTAACTCAAATTTTTTCTAAAATTAGTTTACAACTTTCTTTATTTGTCTTTGTAGATTCATAGAAAGAGGATGAAGAGAACAGAACCACCCAAATTTGCTTTAATTGATGAGGATGAACCAGAACAAACCACAACAGATGCTGGATTCGAAGTTTGTCCTCAAAAATTGCCGGTATGCATTCTATAAGATAAAGCAACTCAAATTTTACTAAAATTTGTTTACAACTTTATTCATTTGTCTTTGCAGTATCGTAGAAAGAGGATGACGAGAACAAAATCGCCCAAATTTTCTTTAATTGATGAGGATGAACCGAACAAATCACTATAGATGTCACTGCATCATGTCATGTGACAAGGGGAAAAGGAAGCTACTATTTGCTGCAGAGACATCCAAATCAAGTGATGATGTGACTATTGTATTTTTCCCTATAAATCCGTTTTAATTGTATTTTGTTAGATAATAAGTAATAGTGTTTTTTGCATGTTGAATATTCAGCCTAAAGTCACTGCTGGGGAAGTGTGAAACCTAAAGTCAACAGGATGAAAAAGGATTCTAGAAAAGAGGTATGCATCAATTAGGCTCATCAATTAACCTTCTTTGTTATATTTTGTGCTTGGTTCAACTACAATTAAAACATCAATATGTATTTGGAGTTCAGTTGATGAAAGTTACAAGGAAATGTACAAGACATTTGGGCTGGTACCACCTCCATTTCCACCTGGTTCAAAGCCTAAGATGAGCAATGAGATTCGATCAAGTGATGGATATTCCATGAAGGTTGTAAATGACAAGTTATGCAATGGAGAACCTATTTTTGTTTTTAAGTTTTAATTTTTTGTTTTTTGTCAACTTCCTGAATCATTAGGTCATTGAATTTGTTATATGACAAAACTATCAAATGTGTTGATAAAGAAAAGATGGGAGAACTGAATACAAGTCCAGGACATTTTTCAAGATCATCTGCTAGATTAAAGGTAATTATTCTGGATTACGGCACTCTACAAGTCCAGCTTTAGTTTTTTTTTCACATTCTTCAATCATCCTGTGATTAAATTTGTTGTAGGTCAAGCATATCAATCATGCTGATAACAAACAGAAGGGAGAATTAAAAATAAGTCCAGGCCCTGTTACAAGATCCTCGGCTAGATTGGAGGTAATTGTTCTGGTTTATGGCACTCTACAAGTCCAGCTTTAGTTATTTTTTTTTTTTTTTTCAACTTCTTCAATCATCCTGTGGTTAAATTTGTTGTAAGCCAAGCATATCAATCATTCTGATAACTGTTGGAGTAGAATACATAAGCTATGCTTGTATTGTATATTTTCCCAGTTAATATATCGATTTATGTTTTGGTTATATTTTGTTGTGCCTGATATGTCCATTTATATTATGTAAGTAGATGATGAGGTGTCTTGTGTGACACAGTAGATCTCATCATTGGTTGAAAGACATAATATATAAATGAGGTTCATAAACGATACACCTTTGGACAAACTGTCGGTTTAGGTTATTATGTGATTTGGATAATTGGTTTGTCTAAACTAATTGAATCATATAGATATGCCCGGGGCGTATTGAACTTGACCATTAGGAATGATTTGTCTTGTATTGATTTAATAGACAAATCGTTCTTGGTATTCTATCTCTTAATCCCTAGACTCGAGCGGGCATGAGGATTAGACATAGTGTACTTTGATCTGCCAATGGGTGAGGTCTATTGAGGCCAATAATCTTGGTAGGTTGGGTGCGCGTGTTTAGTTGCTTGGTGTGCTGCTGTTTGTCGAAAGGAAACCATGTACCGGTGCATCCGGGGTGATGGTGCTCCCGAGATGAGCTCGTTATGTTTATGATACTAAACCCAACTGGTGGACTTATGTCCGGTATAATAAAAAGGTCGAGTAGTACTAGTCTCGGAATTAAAGAAGTTGATTAATTAATTTAACAGTGAATTAATAAATTAACGAGCACTATATCTTTGATGTGGGGAGATTATGAATATAATTTAATTAAGTTGTTCCGGAAGCAATTTTGGTGTAGGATGGTAGTGCCATAATTAATCCGTTAGTGGTACAATTAATTATGTATTGGGTTGTTGACAAAGGTAGATTTAATTAATTAAGTAATTAATTAATCCTTGTGTCAGTTGGTTGTGAATCATGCCAGGAACTGGTTTGGGATAAGTGAATCCCTGTATCAGTTGGTTGTGAATCATACCAGGAACTGGTTTGGGATAAGTGAATCCCTGTATCAGTTGGTTGTGAATCATATCAGGAACTGGATTGGGACAAGTGAATCCCTGTATCAGTTGGATGTGTATCAGTCCAGGAACAGGATTGAAGAAAACAGAAACCCAGTAGGAAGGCCAATCCTAAACCAACTTGGGGTCTCTCTTGTAACTCTATATATAGACAAGGGATTAGCTATTCCACAAAATACAATTCACAAGTTTTCAAGACTAGAAAACTAGAGAGATAAAATCCTAGAGAGAGAAATAAAATTGCTCCCTCAAAGTCAGATTTTACAAGTGGTCCTTTTCTGTTTTTGGCCAAAATTATTGGCCTGTTAAACCAGCAGCGCGAGTATTTTTCTGTCTCTTTGGGCGGTGCGTTTACAGTACGTGCCAGGTGTGGTGGTGCTGGAATTTTCTGGCAGGTGGATTGTGATGATTAGTTGATCAAATTGGTTTCTAGATCGTTGCCCACACAACTTGAAATCAAAGTCTTGAGGCATACAAGAGAATCACCTGAGTACACGCTTCAAAGGTATTTTCTAAAGTTTCAATTTTAATTAGAAATTTTTGTTGCGTGGTAAATTGAATAAGTGCAAACCCAGATCCTGCGCAATGTTATTTCAAAAGGGTTAGAATAGCAATTACGCTAACGTTTAGGCCTGGCCAGAGATTCTGATTCTGGAATGCATAGCACGAAAGTGAATTTCTGGCTAGGCCTGGGCAGATAATCTTTCAATAACAAACAGAAGGGAAAACTGAATATAAGTCCAGACCCTGTTACAAGATCCTCCGCTAGATTGGAGGTAATTGTTGTGGTCTTTGTAATGAGTTGTAATGGTGGATTTGTTAGGATCTTAAGCATGCATAATTTCCTAAATTATGCTACGGAATAGCCTAAATTCTATGGAATCAGGTCTTACCCTCGATGCGTAATCGGTTGGGTTCGTCGCCTGGATCCCTTGGAAAGATTACGTTCACCACCAAAAACAATTCACACGAATTGCCTCTACGTTCTTGCACTGGAGTCTCTCAGAACCGGTGCTAGCCAAAATTGCCTGTAAAAGAGAAAACGTTTTTCTCTGGAAGAATTTTGGAAGAGAGAGAGAGAAGTTTTTCTCCAAAAAAAATCTTTTCGCGTGTTTCAAAACTGAATTGGTTAAAAAAATTTCATCACACAGATACTTCTCAGCTCTTTTTATAAAAGAGTTGAGACTTGTCTGTTAATAATAATTAATTATTTACTGAGTTGGGTTTAACCAACACCATGGATCAACCCATTGACCCATGGATCAGGCTGATGGGTCAAGAACCTTAATTCACAATTAGGTCCCTTAATTTGTCAGCCAACTCAATTCTTCCCAAGTAATTAATTAATTTTTAATTAATACCATAAAACTCTTCAATAATATTTAATTAAACCATTTAATTAAATATTATCTATTTAAGCATAACTTTTATACTTATTACAGGCAATTTAATTCTGAATCATCAACTCTCTTATGTGTGATCCTGTAGGCCCATTCCAAATTGACAATGAATAAATTAATCTCATTAATTAATCCATAAATCATTAGTGGTCTCTAGCAAGACATAATGACTACACAATTCAGAATGGATGGTCAAATGGTGATTCAACACAACCTTTCGAGTAAACTACGTACTGTCCTCTACATTGATATCCAGTTTAGCATAAGGCATGGAACCAATCATCCTTATATAGCTAAACGTTTTACTTGATCTCTTAGTGACACTGAACTTAATCAAGCAAATGATACCCCTTATCATTTCTTGGGCACGGCCATGTACTTCTCAGTTCACTATCAAGTGGCCAAGATATCATCTCTCATTTAAGAGAGACTTGTAGTCCCATCACTTCACCTACATACCTTAGCGTGACTCATAGTGTACCCAATCATACCTGTACTTGGCAACCTGTTACGATCCCGTTAGGCATATGTCAAAGCATACTATAATTCACCTAAGATTATGCAATGATTTCTGGTCTAAGGATCCTCGTACGAGTACTACTCGAAAAAATCACTCATGATCTAACAGTCCATGGAGTGTTTCTTTTGGCGGATCGATTTCATGAAATTCAATATGCACAAGAATATAATTACATGAAATTAACTCATCAGATAAATAATCAATCAAACGACAAATGTCTTAATTACATAAATAACCTCAAAGTTTATTTACATAAATAGCCCTCAAAAGGGCACATACACCAACAATCTCCCACTTGCCCGTTGAAGGGCTATGTCCTAAACTGTTTAAGACCAAGCTCTATTACATGTCTATCAAACTTTGACTGTGGTAGAGCTTTTGTGAGAGGATCTACTACATTGTCGTCTGACCCTATTTTGCACACTTTCACATCTTCTCGATCGATGATCTCTCGGATGAGGTGAAACCTTCTGAGTATGTGTTTGGTTTTCTGGTGTAACCGAGGCTCCTTAGCTTGTGCGATGGCCCCGTTATTATCAAAGAACAAGTTTATCGGATCTTGGATACTCGGTATCACTCTGATATCAGACACGAACTTTCTCAGCCAAACAGCTTCCTTTGCAGCATCCAATGCAGCAATATACTCAGATTCTGTTGTATAGTCGGCTATAGTATTTTGCTTCGAGCTTTTCCAACTCACTGCACCGCCATTCAGGTTAAACACATAATCTGATTGTGACTTCATGTCATCTTGATCTGTTTGGAAAGCAGCATCAGCGTAACCTTGTACAATGAGCTGTTCTTGTCCTCCATACACTAGCATCAATCCTTTAGTCCTTCGCAAGTACTTTAGGATTGCTTTGACTGCAGTCCAATAATCCATTCCAGGATCTTGTTGGTATCTGCTAGTCATGCTCAGTGCATGTGCGACATCCGGGCGGGTACACAACATGGCATACATGATAGATCCTATTGCAAAAGCATATAGAACTCTACTCATTGTATCCCCTCTCCTCTCTTGTTGAAGGACCTTGGTTCTTCTTCAAGAGAAAGCCATGTTTGAATGGTACCATACCATTCTTAGAGTTAGACATATTGAACCTCTTTAATATTTTGTCTATGTGCCCTTCTTGACTTAGTCCTAGAAGCCTCTTTGATCTATCTCTATAGATTTTGATACCCAGTATCATTTCAACTTCTCCTAAGTCTTTCATAGAAAATACACTCCCCAACCATTGTTTGATATCTTTCAACATGGGAATGTCATTTCCTATGAGTAGGATGTCGTCCACATATAGGACAAGGAAAACTATCTTGCTCCCACTAACCTTCTTGTAAACACAAGGCTCATCTTCGTTCTTTATGAAGTCGTAACCTTTTACTGCCTCGTCAAAAAGAAGATTCCAACTCCGAGATGCTTGCTTTAGTCCGTAGATGGACCTCTGAAGCTTGCATACACTATTTGGATGCTCTTGATCGATGTATCCTTTGGGTTGTTTCATGTAAACATCCTCTAGTAGGTTTCCATTTAGGAAAGCCATCCTAACATCCATCTGTCATATCTCATAGTCATAATATGCAGCTATGGCGAGCATAGTCCGAATGGAATTGAGCATCACGACAGGGGAGAAGGTTTCATCGTAGTCTATACCATGAGTCTGTCTGAAACCTTTAGCCACTAGTCGTGCCTTGAAGATCCCGCCAGGTTTTAACTTGAAAATCCACTTGCAATCGACAACCTTTGCCTGAACAGGAGGATCAATCAAAGTCCATACTTTATCGTCCCTCATGGATTGCATTTTAGATTCCATTGCTTGTAGCCATTTATCTGAATCTGGACTTTCTAAAACCTGTCTGTAGGTCACGGGCTCATTAGAGTCCACCAAGATCAAATCTTGATCGTCAGTCACGAGAAATCCGTATCTCTCGGGTTCATGACGAGATCTACTAGACCTTCTAGGTTTTTGTGTTGTTGACTCAGGTTGCTCATCTTCATGAGTTTCCATGTCAACTTCCATCTGATTTTCTGTAGATCGTTCTACATTCTCTTATGGGTCTTGAACCTCTTCAAAATTTATTCTACTCCCACTGTCTTTCTTGTAGAGAAAATCTTTCTCTAAGAAAGTGGCTCCTCGAGCAACAAACACTTTTTTCTCAGTTGGATTGTAGAATTGATATCCTTTTGTTTCCTTAGGATATCCCACAAACAGGCATTTGTCAGTTTTAGGTTCAAGCTTATTACTGTGTAAACGCTTTACATGAGCTTGACAACCCCAAACTCGTAGATAGGACATATAGGGTTTTTGACCCGTCCACATCTCATATGGAGTCTTGTCTATTGCCTTAGATGGAATACGATTTAGTAAATAGGCTGCTGAAAGGAGGGCATAACCCCAAAAGGACATAGGGAGAGTTGCTTGGCCCATCATAGATCGAACCATATCTAATAAGGTCCGATTCCTCCTCTCGGATACACCATTCCATTGAGGTGTTCCTGTGGAGTCAGCTGTGAAACAATTCCACACTGTTTTAGATAGCCATCGAACTCATCACTAAGGTATTCACCTCCCCAATCGGAGCGAATAGCCTTAATCCTTCTATTTAACTGATTTTCTACTTCGTTTTTAAACTCTTTGAACTTTTCAAAAGTTTCACTTTTATGCCTCATTAAGTAGACATAACCATATCTACTATAGTCATCGGTAAAAGTCATGAAGTATTCAAATCCATCTCTGGCTTGTGTGCTTTTTGGTCCACATACATCTGTATGTATTAGAGCCAATAGCTCACTAGTCCTCTCACCTTTCTTGCTGAAAGGACTCTTCGTCATTTTTCCTTGCAAACAGGGTTCACATGTGTCATATGATTCGAAATCAAATTACCCAAGCACTCCATCCTTATGAAGTCTCTGAACTCGCTTCTCATTTGCATGGCCTAAACGACAATGCCACAGATATGTTGGACTTAAATCAGATTGAATTAATTTGGCTTTCTTTTCAATGTTATAAACCGGTTTCTCTGGGTCAAATCCAAGATATATAGGCCATTGCACAAATTTGCAACTCCGTATAAAACATCTTTTTGATCTAAAGACAATGATTTATTACCAATAATAAAACAAAATCCTTTAATATCCAAACAAGAAATTGAAATAATATTCCTACTCATAGTAGGTACATAATAACAATTCTCTAAAACAACGTTTAAACCGGAAGGCAAATACAAAGTGTAATCTCCAACTTCAACAGCTGCAACTCTTGCCCCGTTGCCCACTCGGAGATCTACTTCGCCTTTCTTTGTCATCCTTCTATTTCTCAGTCCCTGCACATTAGTACAAATGTGAGCCCCACATCCGGTATCTAATACCCATGAGGTGGACATAGAAAGATTAATTTCAATAACAAAAATACCTGAAGCCGAAGGATTCTGTTTCTTCTCTTCAAGAAATAGCTTGCAGTTTCTTCTCCAATGCCCCTAATGATTGCAATGGAAACATACAGCGTCCTTCTGAGCATTTTTCTTAGCAGGAGGAGTGTGAGGCTGAGCCTTAGGAGCAGTCTTACTGCGAGGCTTCTTGTTTTCAGCAACTTTTTCCTTGCCTTTAAACTTTCTCTTGTTGCCCTTACCCTTTTCTACAACAAGTACTGGCGTTGCCTTCCGAAGGGTTTGCTCAGTGTTTTTAAGCATTCCATGGAGTTCAGGAATCATCCTCTCCATGTTATGCATGTTGTAGTTCACCACAAAGTCATTGTAATCATCAGGCAGTGAAGTCAAGATGATGTCAATGGCTAACTCTCTAGCAAGAGGTGCATTTAATCTCTCTAGGGTACGAATATACCCCTTCATCTTGATCAAATGCGTGCTTACTGACGAACCCTTCGCCATCTTGCACGAGATCAATGCTTTTATCGTAACGAACCTTTCGTTACAGGCTTGTTCACGGAAAATTTCCTTTAGTGACACATAAATTTGAAACGCTTCCGAATTCATGAATTGCTTCTGAAGCTCGCCTGACATAGTCGCGAGCATCAGGCATGTCACGTCATCGGAATCACTTTTTAGCTTTTTCCATGCTCGTTGAACAGCAGCCGTAGCATTTATAGGTGGTTCAGGTAAAGCGGCATCTAAGATATTTAGCTTCCTTTCTTGTTTGAGAACAATTCTCAAGTTTCTTTCCCAATCTAAGAAGTTTGGACCAACAAGTTTTTCTTTGTCCAAAATGCTTCTTAGAGTGAGATTAGATGTATTAGTGCTAGTTGATGCCATTTCTACAAAAGAAAAATGCAAAACATTAGAATGAGTTTTAAAATATTTTCCACAATAGCCAAAATTGAAATCCCAAACAATTTTGTGTTGGTGCTAGATTGTGGGCCGAAAATCCACAAAGAGTCAACCCCAGTCTTGCTTTGGCAAGTATCGTAGGGATTGGGCTCTTTTGGTAGGCAACGTTCAAATCACATCCCTATGTAATTTAACGATTTCCAATTACATCACTATGCAACTTTTTGGTGATAGGATGAACATTCCAAATGTTTGACACCATCCTATCATTACAAAACCAATCCTAGTCAACTTATCGGGTCAACTAGGACCAATTTTCCTAAGTCAAACCATCCCTTGAAGCCTCATATCAAAAAAGACCCAAACAGTTTTTCACACTATAGTGGTAGTGAGTAAAGTTGGGCTTTTATTACATGACAATTCACCTCACGAAGAAAATCTGAGGCCCTTGGGCTCTCCAAGTCCGCCAGACGTTCGACGATTTGATGAGCCCCCAAGTATGGAAGCAACTTTAGACTTAGGTATTTAGGGATTTTATATTTTGAATGGCTTAACATGCATTGTCGTTTTCATTCATTCACAAAACATAAAATTGCGAAAATGCGATGAATTGGGCTCTAATCTATTACATGGCTTTATAGGAAAAACATCTTCTTTTGGGCCTCCATGGTTGGGCTTTCGTTCCTGGGCTCTACCATGGACTCCTATGGAACCTCCTTTTTGGGTCTAACTATTACATAATGATTTAATAGGCACGCAAACCCAAATTTAAAATGGGTCGCAGGCCCCAAAATTTAAATAATAAATTTTAAGCCCAATTCATGCATAGAAAAACACACAAATGCATATGCTTCATACAAGCCAATTTTATTAGGCCAAATCATTTAATTATGGATTGCGTAACTCTTACACTATTAAAATTGATCGTGTCATGATCAATTTTAATCAATCTCATGTTCATTCATTTTAATCGAATGATGCATGGACATACCAATAATGCGTGCAATTATTTAAACATTTTAAATAAATAACACATTATATCAGAAAAATGAATAAATAAATAAAACCATAATAAATAATTAATTTTATTAATTAATTATTTATTTATTTATTTATTCATCTAATTATCTAATTTTATTAAGATAATCTTTCAAATTTTAAAATTTAAATATTTCTAATTATCCTAATCTCATTAAGATAATTATTCAAAATTCTAAATTTTAAAATTCTATAAGATAAGAATTAAATTCAAATCTAATCCTATCTTAACTATTTGATAAGATTTTATTTTATCTTAATAATTAAATCTTATCAATTAAAATCTGATAATATCTTTTTAATTTATCCTAAATCATAAATTAAAATTTTATCAAATTTTAAAATTCAGAAAAATTAAAATTTCTGAAAAATTTTGAGGCAAATTTGTAATTTAACAAAATTCTCGGGCTAGGGTTTTAAAGTTTAAAACCTGCTAGGATTGTTTTGCAAAATTTTAAAACAATTTTAAAGGCTGGCATTTTTGAGATTATGGAGTGCGGAGGGGGCAAATTGGTCTTTTCAGCCCAATTAGGGCGTCACCCCCCCCCCTCCTGCCGCCTCCTTCCTTTCTTCCCCGACACGCGCAGCCGGCGTCCGTCTTCCTTTCCGGCGAACTCTTCGCCTATTCTGGCGCTGAACGTCGCCTCTTCGCCAGGTCTGACCCCTATCGAATCGAAGTCGACCTCGGTGACTCATCGAACGATGAAGAAAATGAAACCCGCGATCGGCCTTCGAAAACTCCGTCGGCGCGAGGAACCCGACGAAGCAGCCAGCCCGAGGAACATTTCCCTGGCATCCAAACCAGCAAGCGGCTTTCAAAACCCCAAAATGAAAAAAAAAATTTGGCGAAGTGGGTTTTTCAAACCCAGAAAATCTTTTCCAAAATCTTCACAATCAAAACATTTTTTTTTTCTTGACATTCCAATCAACACGAAAAACTTCCCCATGAAGAAAAGAACAAAACCCAAGGAAAAATCAGGCCAAAAAAAAAACCAATTTTGAAGTAGCGCGCGATTTCCCGGCGACCTTCCGGCCGGCCGGAACAATTCCGACGAGTCCATTCCCAGAAACCGGTGCGAGTTTTTTCATTTCTTCAAAACAGATTTTTTCAATAAAAAATTTCCTTAGACCCGATTTCCAACTTTGGTTTTAATTAAAACAATTTTAATCAAAACAAAATTAAACCTATGCTCTGATACCACTGTTAGGATCTTAGGCATACATAATTTCCTAAATTATGCTACGGAATAGCCTAAATTCTATGGAATCAGGTCTTACCCTCGATGCGTAATCGGTTGCGCTCGTCGCCTGGATCCCTTGGGAAGATTGCGTTCACCACCAAAAACAATTCACAGGAATTGCCTCTACGTTCTTGCACTGGAGTCTCTCAGAACCGGTGCTAGCCAAAATTGCCTGTAAAAGAGAAAACATTTTTCTCTGGAAGAATTTTGGAAGAGAGAGAGAGAAGTTTTTCTCCAAAAAATCTTTTCACGTGTTTCAAAACTGAATTGGTTAAAAAATTTTCATCACACAGATACTTCTCAGCTCTTTTTATAAAAGAGTTGAGACTTGTCTGTTAATAATAATTAATTATTTACTGAGTTGGGTTTAACCAACACCATGGATCAACCCAGTGACCCATGGATCAGGCTGATGGTTCAAGAACCTTAATTCACAATTAGGTCCCTTGATTTGTCATCCCAACTCAATTCTTCCCAGGTAATTAATTAACTTTTAATTAATACCATAAAACTCTTCAATAATATTTAATTAAACCATTTAATTAAATATTATCTATTTAAGCATAACTCTTATACTTATTACAGGCAATTTAATTCTGAATCATCAACTCTCTTATGTGTGATCCTGTAGGCCCATTCCAAATTGATAATGAATAAAATAATCTCATTAATTAATCCATAAATCATTAGTGGTCTCTAGCAAGACATAATGACTACACAATTCAGAATGGAGGGTCGAATGGTGATTCAACACAACCTTTCGAGTAAACTACGTACTGTCCTCTACATTGATATCCAGTTTAGCATAAGGCATGGAACCAATCATCCTTATATAGCTAAACGTTTTACTTGATCTCTTAGTGGCACTAAATTTAATCAAACAAATGATACCCCTTATCATTTCTTGGGCACGGCCATGCACTTCTCAGTTCACTATCAAGTGGCCAAGATATCATCTCTCATTTAAGAGAGACTTGTAGTCCCATCACTTCACCTACATACCTTAGCGTGACTCATAGTGTACCCAATCATACCCATACTTGGCAACCTGTTATGGTCCCGTTAGGCATATGTCAAAGCATACTATAATTCACCTAAGACTATGCAATGATTTCTGGTCTAAGGATCCTCGTACGAGTACTACTCAAAAAAATCACTCATGATCTAACAGTCCATGGAGTGTTTATTTTGGCGGATCAATTTCATGAAATTCAATATGCACAAGAATATAATTACATGAAATTAACTCATCAGATAAATAATCAATCAAACGACAAATGTTTTAATTGCATAAATAACGCTCAAAGTTTATTTACATAAATAGCCCTCAAAAGGGCACATACACCAACAGGATTGTGTAATGTTATGGTGATGTTGTGCTTCTTTTTGTTTTTGATGAGCTGTAATGGTGAATTGTGTAATGTTGTGGTTCTTTTGTTTGTGATGAGATGTAATGCTGTATTGTGTGCTGTTGTGGTTCTATTTTTGTGATGAGATGTAATGGTGTATTGTGTAATACTGTGGTGATGTCATTTTTTTTCATTTATAATTGGCTGTAATGGTGATAATGTAGTGATGCACCTCATCAAAATGGTGTGGATATAACGAGCTATAATGGTGATAATGTTCTAATGTGTATTCTTTGCAGAAATGGGATATGCTCTTGTGTTAATGTGTACTCCCTCCATTTCAAAATATAAGTCGTTTTCACCCATTAGGAAACCGGTCAAAATATAAGTCACTTGTCTACTTCTAGGAAATAATTCATTGTTTTTACTCTATTACCCTTATTTAATTTGCAATTTCATTGGGACTTGTTTTTGTTATGACTATTTCAAGTTATACCATTATTATTAAAAATGCATTAAATAGGGGTATAACAGGTTTAACCATTAAAAGTTATGAAACTTTTCAAAAATTAATTACATCCTTAAAATTTGTGTTTTGGTCAAAACGACCTATATATTGAAATGGAGGGAGTACTATACAATGGTTTTTGTTCATGTTGTTCTCTGTTGAGAATGTGTATTATATGCATTAGTTTGTGCTTTATGAAATGACCGATAATGATATGATTATACTAACTTCTGGTTGTAATTAACATGTAGTCTAAAGGAGGTGGGGGACAGCCAACAATTACTGCAAATAAGGCCACCACAGTTTCGAAAGTTGTTTTTGCAAGTGATCCTCCAACCAGGAAGAAGATACAATCTCGAGGAAAGAAGGTGATAACCATAGATAGTGATGATTCCAACCAACTTCCACATAAAGTGATAGCACAGCCAACGACACACAGTTGTTCCGACCCTTATTTCAGTCCCCTATTCCTAATTTTCCTGACCCTTTAGCAGTTTTGGCCGACCCTTATGCTAGTTTGGCCGATTTGTACAAGGCTTATAGGATTACATTGCCAGGAGGCAGTACCCCAAGTGTTTATGATTTATTCAATGTCAAGCCACCCGCATTTCTGACAGCTCCTAAGCCGAAGTGATAAGTGTTGAGGATTGCATTGAAGATATTAGATTTCTAAGGGATTTTTAATCGTAACAAGTATTGTTTAAGCTATTTTGTTTGTTTTGAATGTCTACTACATTTCGAATGGTTGAATTATGTAGTGATGTTTAACAATGACTTTATCTTAGGCTATTGATCTAGCATGGTTTTGTAATGTTTACTACAAGTATTGTTAGAACATATTTTGTTGGCTTTGTCTACTACATTTCAAATTGTTCATTTATGTGCTTTTTTCCTAATAGTTCACATTATACAGAACATGTGCATGTACATAATACCATTTTAGGCTACATTCTTCTTTTCGGGTAAACATAAGTTCATACACACAATGCCATTATTTCATGTCTTCACTTCATGTATCCAATACAAGGATGAACATTCAAGCTGCTGGGAACTAAACCAACCCTCATCTTAAGCAATATCCGTAACCCTCATCTTCAATTTCTTCATCTTAATTCTTCTTCAATAGCACATCAATCTTTATCAAATCTTCTTCTCCATCATGGTTGTTCAATTACATCACCAATTCATCTTAATCCATCTTTTTCAGCATCATTGTTATTCACGACAATGACCGGCCAAAACAAAATTAATAATTTCTTAAGAAAATTATTTTCATGCGACAATTGCATCAAGAAGGTCAAAAATACAAATACATCAGAATCGACAATGCAATACTTTTCCCCGAATGCGTGTTGAGAATGGGCAGAGAATAAATCAAACTAACCTTATTAATCAAGGCATAAACCTCTCCCCTGAATGCGTGTTCAAATCTGGATAAAAAAATTAACGATCCCAACATATTTGTGGGTTAGATCAAATCGTGAATTCCTGTGGATTGTTCGGTCGATAAAGTTTTTCTAGAATTCTTTTAGTTTATGAAGTTGAGAGAGTACGTAAATGTTTCCTTTTGGTAAGAATGGTGGGTTTTATTGTTAAAATGTGTAAACTAACCATAGTTAGGGTTTTTTTACATCAAAGTTGCAAAAAATGGTCAATCCGTTAGCAAACCCATTTTTCCATCCAAAATGATGTAAAACACTAATAAAAAATAGATAAGGGACCAAAACGACAATCGTAGTTTTATTTGGAACCAAAACAACATCACCCCCATTTATAAGGGACCAAAACACCAATTCTGCCTTTGATTTTTATCTTTTTAGTTTATTTGTGTTTTCAGAATTGACACTTGCACACAAAAATATCAATTACTTTAATTTGCTTTCTATAAACTCAAAAACAACAATAGCTAATAATCTCCTCCTTCTCATGGGTTCGACCCTAGAATACTACTTAGTTTATTTAGTTTTATTTTAGGTCTATAAATTTTATATTGATGAGTTGATGACGACTATACCTGATATGAACATCATGGCGGTAGGTTCTCATTCAGAAGAAGAACCAACAATCAGTGCCAGTTCTTCCTCTACACTGAAGTAGCTGGCACAAAAGCAAGCTCAAAAGAGTCCCTCCAGCGCAAGCTCTGGCTCAGTGAGCCCTTTTTTGGGTCAAAAACTCTGTGTCAAATATCCACAAGCCTAGATCCAGAGACCAGAAGATGATTGGATGGAATCCAATTTCAAAGTTCAATATCAAGTCCAAGGCCCAACAAGCCCAAGCCCATGTACAGATTTGGAAGCCCAAGCCCATTAACGTTTCAAGATTATTCAATAATGGACTTACAGATACAACGTAAATGAGGAATGAAGCCCAAGAATAAAAGCTAAAGTTTGGATAAGGAAGTAAGCAACCCAATTCGAAACTCAAGCCTTCCCTAAACCCAACTGAAACTGGGAAAATCAAGTCTCTCCCTACTAGGATTATGCTTGTTTACTTTCTTAGTTTTTGAAGGTTTTGCAAGTATATTCTAATTCAACTAGAATAGATGGAGCTTTTCCTTCTAATTAGGAGCTTTAATTATCTTGTAACTCTACTCTATAGTGGCCAAAATTTCCTAAACTATTAGAGTAAGAATAGGATTTTGTTTCCTAATCTCTAAATCACTAGGATTTGAGATTAGCTTTTTAGAATAGGAACAGAAGACTTGTAATTGCCTATAAATAGGCCCCCTTATTTTCGAAATACGTAGATTGTTTTTGCCTAAAAAAATTCATGTGAAATTCTGAGTTGTTAACGCACCCCTAAAATCTCTTTGAGTGATCTTGCGAGATCGTGAGTTGTCCTTGCGAGGAAACTTACACCCATTTTCATTGGCTATAGTTTTTGGTTGAACTATTACGCCTTGTCATGTATTGACTAAAATCCATCATAAACCATCACCCATCCTCTTAATTATTTTCACACAGAGAGGGCTAAACAATTGTGTGTGTTCTTGAGTTGAGTGATTCCGCCGCTTCAATTCATGCTTGTGGAGATAATATGAAGGAATAGACGAGAAAGGTCCGTCAACACGGTCTTGTTCATGTAGTAACCAACTTGTCAGCTTCATTTTCACGTTGATTTGAATTCCGAAGAAGATTAACCCATCAACACCCCGCACCACACACACGAATCAGGAATCCAAAACTCGAGAACTTATCAAGAGTCAAGGTTATCAAGTTTCACGTGTTACTACAAGATTACAACTAAAACTTTAAAAGAATTCTTCCAAACCTTCGAGCTAATAACTCTATGGTCCTTTTACAGCAATTTTAAAAATAAGATTTTCACCTTCGAGCGTTTAAAACTATCACAACAATTATAAAGATTAATTAAAACAAGTTAAACAAGAATACAAGACTCTGACAACAAATCAAAACAAAAAAGAAGGATTTTAGGGATGAGAGGTGGCGACAGCTTTTAGGGAGGCTGTCGTTTTTCTTTGGGAAAGGGGTACAACTCAGAAATTGAGATTTTTTTTCCCAGAAAGACAAGAACACAATAAAAACAAAAAGAGTAAATGAATAGAATAGAAAGATTGAACCTTTAAAGCTCTGATATCAAATTGATGATGTTCTCTTGAGAGAAATGTGACTGATGGTAACGTTGTTGTAGAGTTGATCTAATTCTCTTAAAACACCCTATAAAAGACAGGATCTTTCTAACTATCTCTATTATCTAGCGATCAATTTGGATTGATTGGCTAAAACAATCAACAGAAAAGGATTGGTGAAATTCAAGGGGTATCTACACTATTCTGGATGGAGAATTTGTTTGAGAGGATTCGTTCAAGAAACCTTGAACTAGACTAGAGGCAACCAATGCATAACCTAGAGAGAGAATTGTTGTGAAGGATTGCAACAACTATAAGTTTTCAATCTATAATCAATCATGCTTTATTTTGTGAATATTGTGGCCTTATAGAGGCAATTTTTCCACTCTTCCTATTATAAAAAGGAATAATCCAATCCTATTGAAATGATGATTAAAAAGTAAAATATATTACAACTTTGGTTACCCATAAGATTGCAGCCACTCATAGGTGTGAATACAAACAATTATAATCCTATCTAGAGAAGAAAAAACTCTGTTTATCCTACAAGTAATAGGATAAACTTACAAAAACTTATGCACTAGAAAAGTAAAAAGATAAGCAAACCTAATGGAAGAGAGATTCACTAATGGAGAATTCGTGTGGCCCGATTAGCATTGGGGGATGGTCAAATTCTGCTATTCAACCTTGGGCCAATTGATCTCCTTTATTAGGATCAATGTCTTCATTTTCTCTCTTATTCAAGTCCATCTTCAGTAAGACAAGACAAGCGTACAATTTTAGCTCTGAGAGAGGAAGTTTGACTTGAGCTTGTTGTTGGGCTTCTTCAATGATGAGCTGCAAGGTATCCTACATCCTCTTAGTCCTATTTCTTGTCGTAAACCCAACGATATCGACTAAAAGATCCTGTTTGTAAGTGTTTGGATCCTTAGTCGGGCTCCCAAAATGAGGAGTGGCGAAATGTGATTTTCCCTGGGGAAAAGGGAAAGTGGCGCTTCCTCTTTAGCTTGATCCCTTATGATGCCCTCATCAATTGCTTTTCTCTTTTTATCCTCTTGTTACTTGATTGAAAACTTTTACTTCAGTTCCTTTTTTTAATTTCTTTTTAATTTTTTTTCCTTTCGTTTCCTTTATTTTTCTTCTTTTTTTCTTTTTTTTTTTTTTTTTTGCCTTCTTCACATGTGTTTTTTGCCTCTTTGGTGTTCTTTTCTAATGCAGAATATGATTGCTTTCTCTTGCTTAATACAAACTCATAATAGGCCTTGATGTAATTAACACTGTCTGTCTAGAAATCATCATCTTTATCTCGGTATTCTATCAGCTGTTTGTCTTTTTATGTGGGATCAATTAGTTCTGTTTGTTGTTTTTATATCAGATAAAAGAGTATTTAATATCTATTAGAATAGGAGTTTCTATCAAGAATAACAAAGTTTTATTTCATAACTAACAGTGTTTTATATCAAATAGAACTAGCATAAGAAGACAACGAGCTATAGAATCATGAATAGCAAGAACAACACGTGTTTATATCAGGGGCACAACCGTGTATCATATAAAGCATAGACATGGTTTAAAATTAGTTAAAACGAACATGGGTCTAATACGAAGACTGTACCATGAACATAGGGTTTATATCAGACACGTGTGTTCAAATCATACACAATATTGTTTTATATCAAACATAACAAAGTGTTGATATAACGTAAAACCAACAGAACGAAGACTGTACAATGAATAAAGGGTTTCATTATAAAAAAAAAAAAAAAATGTATTCATATTAGCCACAACAGTGTTTTCTATCAGTCGGAACTAGGGTTTATATATGGTAAAACAAACATGTGTCTAACATGAAGAATGCACGGTGAACATAGGGTTTCATTACGGAACAAAGGGGTTTATATCAGACATAACAGGTGTTCATATCAGACACAACAATGTTTTATATCCATTAAAACTAGGGTTTATATATGGTAAAAACAACAATGGTTTAATAAGAAATTGACTCAATTTATATCAGTCACAAAAAGAGTTTATATAAAGCATAACTGAAAATTATATGAGTAACACTAGTGTCGCATATGACTAACAAGAGTGATGATTTTTTAATCGAATTGGAGAATTTTCACCGAACGAGTTTGGAGCGAAAACCAATATTGTTTCGGATTTGGAATACAGAGGAGTGGGTTTTATAGTTTTTCACTTCTAATGTTTTCCGAAGAGAATGGATCGTGGATGGACAACAAATTGTTAGTTCCCACGGTGATGGTTGATGGAAATCGTGTGCTTTAGGTGTGCATTGAAGGGATGTAAATTGTCTTCTGATTTTTGGGAGGGAAATGGAGGGAGCGGTAACACCCACATTTTCTGATTGATGATTGATAAATTGTTGTGTGTTAATTAGGGTATGATTTTCCTATGATACTTCAGTAGAACGATTGTAGTATAAACTGGCCTTGTAAGGTGGTGAGTTGAAGGTCTGCCAGTTAAAAAAATAAAGCATAAGATATTCAATAACTGCAAGAAAGCAGACATTTCCCAAGTCAGATACCTCACTTCAAATTCAACAATTATGGATGGTTTTTCAAAACAAACGAAAAAAAAAAAGAAAAAAAAAAAACCACAACTAGAGATGCACAAAATAAAAGATCATTTCTAAACTGCACATATTATTACGTGTTTCCAGAAAAAAAAAAAAAAAAAAAAAAGAAAAAAAATTATGTATTACATCCTTCATCAACAGCAGCTCGAACCCAGTTGAAAATGGATGCACCCTTCATCAACTCTTCAAAATCAATTAAAAAGGGATCTTTCGCTCGCAAGAACTCATGCATGGCCACACTTGCTCAAACAACCAACTCCCTCTTCCCAATAATCTTGTCTACTAATCCAAAACTCAGGTGCACCCTGCAAGTAAAATGAAATGTTTCTCAAGATGTGCATTATGATGATTCACTGCAATTATCAACATATGAAAGTTTCCTCTATCCTTTCCTTCCTACCTTCTAAAATACACTCAGTCATTATAATCTTCTATACTTCAAATATTGCATCTCATCTTACGAATAACAAAAATCGCATGATCCAGTTACCAGGGGGATGACATAACTTCTTGAAAGAGAAGCAAAGGGTGAGAATACTTTTACTGTAACTATATACTAACTTCATCCCAAAATAATAATTGTATGTAATACTATTCTTATTATTACAACATGACTATTATTTTTAATAAAGGTAGTAAATTCCTATTGACTTATTTGGTAAAAAAAATGCGCAAAATAACAAGGAGCAACTATGCCTTTTTATATATACTATATCATTCTATGAGGCATTTCACTAGTAAACATTACTGAATACCATTATATCATTCATGTATCTTCAAGGTAACAAGCACGGTAGACATCTGAAAGCATAATTGGGGGTAATGATGTGGTCAACTGAGAAAATCATAAAGTTTACATGCTTAATTATAAGAATGAAGAATATGAGTAACAAATTACTACTGCAAGAAAATAATTTGGACCCCGTCCTGCACCAGCGAGAAAGGGTGAGGCGATGAAAAAACCTCAACGAGGTTGAAGCCTTGAAGTCATTCCCTTAGCATGTCAGGGAAGTTGTTAAGAGGAGTGAAGGGACAAGAAGCCTTCTATATGTCATTTTTTCTAGCCACATCGAGGGCAATAAGGGAGATATGAAAAGCGCCAATGGTTTAATGTTAACAAGTAGATTTAATTTATGTTAAGTTAGATAGTCAGACTAATAATTTTCCTAATGAAGTAGCTAAACCTTTGATTATTCCTTCTCTTCCTAATGAAATGGCAAAAGAAATTTCTTTAGTTCAGCGAATTAATTTAGCTTTAGAATCACCTAATAAAGCTTCTAGTTCTAATTCTTCGTTAAATCAAATAGAAAAATAATTTAGTTTACGAATTAATGTAATTAATCGAGATGCACCTAGAGAAGAATCTAATGATAATAATAGTTCTGAATCTGACCATGAATCAGATAATATAGAAAATTTAGAACAATTATTATCAGATACTCCTCTTTAGAGTTAATAGAATACAAAGCAAACCCTATCGTAGGTCATATAGAAGAAATCAATGGTCTAATAAAAATTTAATGAATTATCATAGTAAACCGACTCCTGCAGATATTCAATTTGAAGAAAAAAGTAGATTTGTTACTAAATCATACGATGGTAATGGTCTTTATGAATGGAATATAGATGGAAAATCAGAATATGAAATCATAAATACTTTGCATGAAATGGGTATTGCTACATTAGCCTATAAAGCTAAGTATCATATGATGACTGAACGTCAAATTGCTTCATGTTTAGTTTCTGGATTTACTGGCCAATTAAAAAATTTGTGGGATAATATGTTTACTCGTGCTCAACAAATGAAAATTTTAACTCATCAGACTATAATTAGTAGAGAAATGACTACTGAAAATAATGAAATAGTACGTACTGTCGAATATGAATCTGATGGTGCCAGTTATTTAATTTATGTTCTCTCTATGCATTTTATTGGAAATCCAAGAGATGAGTTAACTAGTTTGAAAATCTCTTTAACTAATTTAAAATGTCATTTGTTTAAGGATTACTTTTGGTATAAAAATACTTTTTTGACTAATGTATTGAGACGACCTGATTGTAATCAATCGTTTTGGAAAGAAAAATTTATTACAGGTTTATCTCCATTATTCTCCCAAAAACTAATTACTAGTTTACTTAAAGAAATGAAAACTGATAATTTAGATTTGACTAATATCACTTATGGTCAATTATTTGCTTTTCTTAAAAAAGAGACTTTATCTATCTGTCAAGATTTTAAATTACAGCGTAAATATGGCTTAGAAAGAGAAGAATTGGGGGCCTTTTGTCAAGCATTTGGCATTACAGGTATTTCTCCACCATTTACTCAAGAGAGAAATAATAGAAAAATGAATAAATAGAAATCTAGTAATAAATGATATAAAAAGTATAATAGATACAATAATAAGTATAATAATAATGAATTCTATAATACTAAAAAGAAATTTAAAAAAATAAAAAACCAGTTAAATGTTATAAATGTGGAAAATTAGGTCATATATCTCCTAACTGTAAATTAGAAAAGAAAATTAATACAATATTTTCTGATGAAACAGAATTAAAAAATAAATTAATGTCTATTTTAATAAATTCGGAAAATGAAGATGATTTTTATTATTCTTCTTCTGATTCTAGTTTTCATGATAAAGAAGAATTTTGTGAATGTAAGAAAACGATTAATATGATAAATAGTGAAATAAAAATTAATACTAATAAGAATAAAGAAATATTATTTGACATAATAAATGAAATTAAAGATGAAAATGTTAAAAAAGAATATTTAGAAAAATTAAAAACTTTAATATTAAAAGAAAATAATCATGTATTTGATATAAAAGAACCATTTAGTCTTAATAGTTTAATTGACAAATATAAAAACGAAGATAAGTTTGAGTTTCGCAAAAGTAATAACCTTAAAGAAATAAATAAATTAAAATATGAAATTAAAGAATTTAATAAAGAATTAAGTAATTTAAAAGTGAAAGATTTAGAATTAGAGACAAAGATAATATTAAATTATCAACAAAATCTATCTAGTTCTAATATTACATCTAGTTCTGGTATTATAAAAGAAAAAGATGGCATTAAGATATCAGACGAAATTCCTGATAATAAAAATTTCTTAAATTTAATAAATAAAGTAAAAATTGAAAAATAGTATGTAATTGTTACTATTGGAGTGGAAGACTGGACTACTTCCTGTATTGTAATGATTGATAGTGGTGCACACTAATCTTGCATTAATCGAGGTATCATTTCTGAACACTATTTATCCCGTACTAAAGAAAAATTATATGCAGCTAATGAATTAGAAATTCCTATTTATGCTGAATTAAATAATGGATATATATGTAATAATGGATATTGCTTAAAACATTCTTTTCTAATTCTTGAAAAGTTTACTACTAATATTGTTTTAGGAAATCCTTTCTTGTATCAAATTACACCGTTTAAAAAAGAATCTAATCATATATCAGTAAAAATATTGGGTAATAAATTGTACTTTCCTTTTATTAATCCTATACAACACATCGAATTAGATTTACTTCAGACTAATTCTATATATAAACAAATCTGTTTAATGAATAAGAAAAGAATTGCTTAATGTCCTTAGAAAAGGAGTTAGAATTTTCACAATTAGAAGAAAGATTACAAACTTTAGATATACAAATAAAAATAAAGAATTTAGAAGAAAAATTTACGGTTTTAGTTTGTTCTGAACACCCTAATGCGTTTTGGTCTAGAAAGAAACATATAGTATCATTACTTTATGAAAACGACTTTAATGAACGAAATATTCCAACAAAAGCTCGACCTATCCAAATGAATGAAGAATTGCTTAAATTGTGTAAAATTGAAATTCAAAGTCTACTTGATAAGAAATTAATTCAAAAATCCCACTCTGCTTAGAGTTGTGCAGCTTTTTATGTTAATAATCAAGCAGAAAAGGAACGTGGTGTGCCTAGATTAGTAATTAATTATAAACCTTTAAATAAAGTCTTACAATGGATTCGGTATCCTATTCCTAACAAAAAAGATTTACTAAATAGACTTCATAGTGCTAAAATATTCTCGAAATTTGATTTAAAATCCGGATATTGGCAGATACAGATTAATGAAAAAGATAAGTACAAAATCGCTTTTACAGTACATTTTGGACATTTTGAATGGAATATTATGCCTTTCGGTCTGAAAAATGCTCCTCCAGAATTTCGGCGTATAATGAATGATATTTTTAATGATTACTCTAATTTTGTATTAGTATATATTGATGATATTTTAATTTATTCTAATAATACTAATCAGCATTTTAAATACTTAAATATAATTTTGCATGTGATACAGACTAATGGCTTAGTAATTTCTGCGAAGGAAATAAAATTATTTCAAACAAAAATTAGATTTCTTGGTCATGACATTAATAAAGGGACAATAAAACAAATTCAAAGGACAATAGAATTTACTGAAAATTTTCCTAATGAAATTAAAGATAAAAATCAGCTCCAACGATTTTTAGGATGTCTTAATTAAATTGCAGATTTCTTTCCTAATTTAAGAACAATTTGTAGTCCCTTGTACGAAAGACTGCAGAAGAATCCTCCTGCTTGGACAGATAAACATACAAATTTAATTAAAGAAATAAAACGAAAAATTAAAACTTTGCCATGTCTTGGTATTCCACATCCTCATGCATTCATGATCATTGAGACCGATGCATCTGATGTTGGTTATGGGGGTATCCTGAAACAGAAAATACATGCATCATCTATAGAGGAATTGGTCAGATATCATTCAGGTGTCTGGTCTGGTTCTCAGAAAAACTATTCTACTGTGAAAAAAGAAATTTTATATGTCGTTCTATGTATTTCAAAATTTCAAGACGATTTGTATAATAAAAAATTTTTATTAAGAGTTGACTGTAAGTCAACTAAAGAAATTTTGCAAAAAGATGTAAAAAATTTAGTTTCAAAACAGATTTTTGCTAGATGACAGGCGATACTTTCTGTCTTTGACTTTGATATTGAATTTATCAAAGGCGAATCTAATTTTCTTCCTGACTTTCTTACTCGTGAATTCCCTACAGATTTTTCTCTTCATGTCTAAAGATCCCGACAAATCTCCAGCTCCTCTTACTCCTAATGATTATATCATGACTCCTCCTAAACCACTCCAGCCTAATGTTCCTACTCAAGATTTTCCTCCTCTTACATTCATTAATGCAGTACAGTCTCCTTCTGCTAAACTTCAGACTACTCCTCATTCTTCTTATGCTTCTTCTTCTTCGACTAATTCAGCTCCATATATTCAAAAAAATGAATTTGAATATATCATGTTAACTCATTTTAAGACTCCTCCTGAAAATAATGATGTCAAGAACTTTGTTTCCCGCCTTTTCTTACCTAATCTTCAGTGGATAGCTAATGATATTTCAAAAACTCAGAAATATTGTGAACTTATTCTTATTGATACTAATTCAGTTGAAATTACTCATTATCCTGATCCAAAAGATAAATCTAGAATAGCTTACTCCAAATTCATTATAAAGAAAATAATGAATCCCGGAGAATTTTCATCAATTCATACTCGTAATTCATTTTCTATTCCGTATACTCCTGATGGATTTAATTATACAGACTACATGTTAGCCTTTTATAGATGTCTTTTCTATAGATCCTTTAATCACTCTTAGTTTATAAATTTTTCTTCTCATTTTAATAAGCAAGTGCCAATGTGGTTCTACGATTGGTGGAAGCTCCTTAGTGCAGTTCCTGAAATCCTTACACCTAATGTCGAAAAAGGTTTCCAAACCTACAAACGAAAATGTAAGATTCAAGACTATCAAGCTACTTTTCTGTTTCATTTAGAATTCCATGTTCCTTATATTCTGGCATGGAGTTATCAGATTAAACAATTTGATTCATCATCTCCATGTGCACTTATTAGACAAATCAACGTAAAATGGTAAAACAATTTTAATGATAACCAATGTAATGCCCAGGTCATTCTCAACTATTTAGAAACTAGTGAAAAACTCAAAATTAATATCGCCAAAGTTTCTAAAATGATTCCTCTCGAACCCATTACGCCCGAAAAGACTTCGATTCCTTTGCCAAAGAAGATTGTTCAGACTCCTGCACAGATTCCTACACAAGTGGTACCAGCTCTGCTCCTCAAGTTCCTGTTTTTAAGACTAATCCAGCCGATAATGAAGTCCAAGACTTTATTGCACAATGCCTCAAGATGCCTCAAGACTTTTTATGAAACAAAGAAAAATGTGTCTAATACTGCAACATCTCAATCACATTCATCAAAGAAAGACAAAACAGAAAAAGTAAATTCATGTGAAGACGACGATTTCGATCCATTTGGTGGGCCCTTAGCTCAGGACCCATATGACTTTTAAGCTGTAATAATTTATTTCTGATGTAAGTGCTTACGCACTCCTAGTATTATTAGTTTCATGACGTAAGTGCTTACGTAGAAAAGCACTTTCTTTAATTTGTATTTCATTTCAGTCTCATTCCGGATTTCATTTCTGAACTTGTATTCATTATCATAGAACTCCCTATAAAAAGGGAAGACTCCTCTTGTAATCGGCAGAAGCCTTTTTTCGAATACAAAAAATTTCAAAATTTTAAACTATCTTCTGAAAACTTCCTTTCTTTCTTTAGTATTTCATTAGTAAGTTTATATCCTTCTCCATTTAATATTGCTCTTTCATATCTATCATTCTTTTATCTTCCTCTTTTTATATTCATCTGCTTTCTCCTCTTTTCTCCTTCTTGATCCTTCTTCATTTGGTGAGGCGATGAAAAAAACTCAACGAGGTTGAAGCCTTGAAGTCATTCCCTTAGCATGTCAGGGAAGTTGTTAAGAAGAGTGAAGGGACAAGAAGCCTTCTATATGTCATTTTTTCTAGCCACATCGAGGGCAATAAGGGAGAAGATATTGACTTGTACCTTCATAATTCCAGCAAGAACTGCTCCCCCAAGATACACCATATGCTTTCTTCGAGGTGGATCTTCTATCCGCAACCGCAATTTCTACAATTTAACATGTTAGGCATATCACCTAAATTATATGAAAGAATAACTTGATGATGCATTACAAGAAAGAGGATGCTCATGACTGGGCACATATAAGTAATTTTAAGACGAAGGACAAGTCACTGGTGCGTACCAATGAAACTAAGTGCAAGTGGGATCTTGAGGCAACCATGCAGATATCTAATCTGCAAACTTAACATTAATGGTTTCTCCTCCACTTTCCTTACTTCCCTTAAATTCTCCCCATGTTAGTGTTCAGTGTACTGCGCACAGAACTTTAACAGATACCCTAAGGTCTCTGAGCCTTCTGCAGGCGTCTTAACAAGGTCTCCTTCTTGTCCTACATATCAATTTGACAGCCACAAGACAGGAGGAGAAGAATGCAACTTCATGTAGGATACTCATCATCAGCCAGTAAGGTGATCAATTGCAAGTCAGTAATTTTTTTGCTTGCCAGTTATTAAAACATTAGATCTATTTACGATGGTGAGCAAATTCCTCAGGTGCTTATTTATGTACAAGTATAGTGATGACATGACCCTCATGTAAATCAGCAAGTCCCTATTACTTTAATTGACAAAAGCCACTCTATATTCTTAGAATCACTAGCTCTAAGTAAAATATAAGCATCTTCTGATAAATAATTCTATTAATTAACCGCCTTTTACCAATAATCACCAATTTGCGATGAAATCGAGAAGCAATCAATTCAAACCAGCTGTTTAGATTCGGATTGGATTCTCCAAACCTGGTTAGTGATTATAGTGTTTCAACAGAGTACACATAAACCTTCATAACATATACGCTACTTTGATATGTAAATAGTGCAAAGGTTACGGAAAAAATATATATATACAAATCCAGTAGCTCTCTTGTTCAGCAGTTTAATATGTTCCAGCTTCAATTCCACCAAGCCATACATTCCCACAATTAAGAACTCTGCTCATTTGCCCTTGATAACCAGTAACTGTGCTGCTTCTATACACAGCTCCTTGTATGGAGTGTTGCAGCATAAATGTATTCAACCTTCTTTTACCAATAATCGCAGCCAAGCTGGTAATTGTATTTAACCTTCTTTTACCAGCAAGTCCCTATAACTTTGACAAAGGTCATTGTATCTTCTTGAATCACTAGTTTTTAATAATATTTAAGCATCTTCCGAATAAATAATTCTATTAATTAACCTTCTTTTACCAATAATCACCAAGTTACAATGAAATCAACAAGCAATCAGTTGAAACCAGCCTTTCAGAGTCAGATTGGGTTCTCCTTATGACATATGTTCTACTTTGATAGCTTCTGGTTAATAAATTTGGGATAAACATGTAAATTGTGCAAAAAAATACCAAAAAAAAAAATCCAAATCCAGTAACTCTCTTATTCAGCAGTTTAGCATGTTCCAGCTTCAATTTCACCAACGCATGTGTTCTCACAATTAAACTATCTCATGTGCCTTTGAAAACCAGGAACTGTGCTTCTTTTATAAGGAGCTCATGCATGGAGTATTGCAGCATAAATGTGTAACAACTAGATTTTTCAGCTACACTCAAGGGGAAGCTACAAATCAAATTCTGGACAAGACTCCAAAGGTGTTTGAGAAGTATAATTAGTCTCTTTTCATCTGCAATTATGTTAAAACCCTCAGATTTCATAATTAACGTACCAAAATTAGTTTACTTAACCCTAAAGAATATATATCAACCATAAATTACAAACAACAAAGATAGAGGAACATGAACTTATGGTGCAGATGACTAACTCTCAGAAACAAAAGCTCAGAATCCTCATAATTGATGTTCTGCTAGGATTCATAAAGGAAACCAGTGAGTAGGATAACAGAATTATCCTTGATAAAAATTGATTGCAGGAATTCAGTTAGTTCTAGTAAATTCTAGTTTCACAGAAATAAGGGTATTTCAGTAAATTCAGGATTTTCCAAGAATTTTCTTCATTACAAGGTTTCTTTTTGTTCTCAAGTTTAGTATAAGAGATTCCTTCTTTGTCGGGGAAGTAAAGGCTGAGCCCTAATTCAACTTGGATCATAGAGTCTACAAATAATGCCTCCAATTGTAAAGAGATTTGAGATGAAAGCGAATTCTCACGGCCAATTCAACTTAGTCTTGGGTGTGACCTAAAGTCCCTAGGATATTATCCCTCGGGGTTCCAGGAGTGAATCCTACAATATTTTCATTATTTTCTGCAATTTTAGCACAGATTATAGCTTTCACAATCTTTATTTTCTACTTTTCTGCTTTCCTTTCTTAGATCTGTTCAGGTTGAAGAAATGTTTGTGTGCTGCATCAGCTTACCT
This sequence comes from Knoxia roxburghii, assembly GCA_030378225.1. Lineage (NCBI taxonomy): Eukaryota > Viridiplantae > Streptophyta > Magnoliopsida > Gentianales > Rubiaceae > Knoxia > Knoxia roxburghii. The sequence goes on along the minus strand of CM059415.1, from coordinate 30,941,386 downwards.
TTAATCCATCTTTGTTCCCCTTCAAAACCACTTCAAGGTAACGATCTAAAATTTCTTTCTCCAATCTGAAACATCAAAGAAAAAAAAGAAAAAGAATTTCATTAACAGTAGCTTCTCCACTGAATGAGATTAGCCGCAGCCTAAAAGATCCCTTTTCCTGTAATCTTGCCCAAGTCATGTGCAAAAATAGCTTATCATAGCCAAAACAAAACATAATTAAATTGGATAAGTCTAGATAATTATCCCTTCATAATCACCTCAGACTTACATCCATGATGAAGCTCTGCCTAGAAGACGCATCATTTATTTAGACATGAGAACAAGACACTTTAGCAGCATAGAGGAAGAGGCAAGACACAAACCATTGGTCTCAGCACCTCATCACAGCCAATTTGTTTGTTGGCAACATCTATGATAGCTAAAGAGTATCAATTTTTATTAAAATTCATCTGTGAATTCAAAAAATGATAAAATAAACAACCAAGGAATAAGAAATTGGAGGTGTTACACATCCTTCAACAACAACAAAACCTTTATCCCACCATGGGTTTCAAATATAGGGATCAGATATTCCCATTGTCATCTATCATAACTTGTATTTTCATCTAAGTTTAGATAAAGATTGTCTTTTCTAATAGTCTTTTTTTGAAGTCTTTTAGGACTTCACATTACCTCTTAATTTGAGCAAATAATTGTCTTTTCTATTCGCTACTTATTCTATCTGGTTTATATGTCTACATATCCATCTCAACATGCCCTTAACTTTGTTTATATTTACAATTGATCCATAAAGCATTATTGGTCTTCTGGCTGTTATAGAAAATTCTTCTTTCAATTAGAGGGATACTTATGATCACCAAGTATAGGGATGATGCAACCTACCTGAATTATATGTGTAACATCTCTATCAACTCTCTCATTTTCTTGGAGCATATATCTTATGTATTTAAAACTTTTGGTTACATCTATGTCATATCCACCAATTCCCAGACTTAATCCATACTTTTCACATATCCATATATTCATTTTTCAGTCTACCTATAAAACATTTTGATTCTGATGCCACCTTCAGAATACTTCTAAGTTTCTTTTCACTTCTTTGTTACTCTTTACCCTTTCTTTTCTAAGACCCATAACACCCACCACATTATATCCTAATTAGCTCCATAATGTCTTTCCAAGAACAATATACACATATACCATATGCAAATTTCATTTTTTCCCACTATAATGCGCACATATTTTTATATGATGCATAGCTTCAAATGTACATCTCTCTAGAATGAAAAGTTTCAAGCCTCATTTCCCAACATTCTTTCTATTACCCTTTCTGGCAGTTTTACAATAAGACACATTAATTAAATATCCATATGGTTTGCACAATCAAATATCTCCTTTCTTCTAATACATTAGACCAACTACTTAACCATTTTTCATATCTTTTAGAGCATTCTACAACCACTGATCAAGTTGATGCGTGAAGCCACTTCGCAGTGAAAATCATGAAATGGAGTTAGCACTTCCATTTTTTGAATAAAAGTTTGAATTTTACAATCGCCGCAAGATTTCTAATTTGCTGAAATTAGTCCAATTCAGTTTATTTAGTATGGCTTCATTTTCATTGACACACAATTTCTTTAAGTCATCACATTAAGATAGGAGGTAGCAGTTACTTTTTTATGTTAATGCATTTTGTTGAGCCCTCTTTATTTACCATTTTATGTTGGCCAAATATGCAAGTTTAACCTAGTGTTATTATGGCATCATTCCAATTTTTTCTGCACATTAAAACTCACAATGAACATAGAATGTAGAACAAAGTTTTTGAGCTATCTTAAGGGTAATCCATATTTGTTTATGCAATGTATCAGCTGAACAAAATAATCATTAACAATGAAAGTAATAACAGCTTACAGGGTGAAAGAGGAGTCTTACCAACTAGGTAGTCCAGGATACATCGTACTCCCTCCACTCAAAACAATATGTTGGTATAGCTAAACAAAAAAAAATCAAGCACTTACATATCATATAATCGATACACAACATGAGACAGTAGCATACTAGTGCTTATAGATTAGTTTTCTACCATCATACGGTTGTCAATGTCCATTTCCTGAATGCAGCGAAACACCATATCAGCCATGCCATCACCTTCAACATCAATGAGCTCCTGCAATTGAACTCCAATACAATTTTTGGATTAGCTGAAATTTACTTCTTGAAAATGAAATCCATCTAAACCATGTGGAAGACTAGGGTATTTTAGATTTTGAACACTGCTGATACTTTAAGGAAAAATTTTAGTATCAGCTCTATTCTTGACAAGAAAATTCAAAGTATCAACAGATAATCACAATTAATGGCGTAGACTAAATTTTTCCAGCTCTGCCTTATATGAATCTCAGAAAAAGAAAGCAGATTGCCTATCGATAAATAAAAACTAGCAATTCTTATCAAGCTAAAATTTGTCAACAATAAAGCTGCCACATAGAACATTCAAACTGTGCAAGTCTCCAAAAGCTATACCTACAAACTTCTAGTTTTGTGTGGTTAGCTTCAAGTGCACGGGACAGATAAGAATAATGATGACTGGAAAATAAATTACAGGTTAATAAGTACAAACAGAAGCATGGCAGATATATACCGGAGTGAAAAGAGCCTCGGGTGCCTGAAACCTCTCAGTCGCAACTTTAAGCGGCCTTCCATCTGGTAGCTGCAGATGCAATCCTCAGTAACAGAAAAATATAGTTCAAAATGTTACCCACGTAACAGAACCAAGAAATAACTAAGTACACCTGAACATGCAGTTCTTTATCAGAGTGTTTCAGCAGCAACAATCTTCAAAAATTGCCAAGAGCACTAAAATCTCCATTTAACAAGAGATTGTGGCATAAACATAGGCATGGGAGCAAAGAGAAAGTTTGCTTAAATTAGCTATCTCATGTAATAATCTTCGGCAGCAAAAAGATACATATACATATATATATATATAGAGAGAGAGAGAGGAAAAATTCACTCACAGTGTAATTCTTAACAAGGATAGTTGTCTCAAGTCCAAGTTGATATTCCCTTCTATAGTCATAACTGCAGCAAAAAATACCAAATACAATCTCAACTCACAAAAATCATTAAAGTGATAAGCAAAACATTGATGTGATCAATTTACCTTATGTAGCAGAGTTTCTCTTTGATATCTCTAATAGTCTCAAAATCAGCACCCCTATTCATTGCATACCTTCAAAAACAGATGATGACTTTTCCAATTAAAAGCATAACATAATTAATACATGATCTTCATTCCAGGAGAATATAATGGATGTACCCTCTCCGTTGAAGCAAATCCAGAAGATATGACATAATATGGCATCCTGCAACATTCATTCTTTTAGTGAGATGAGGAAATGAGTATCCATCCACAACCGTGACCTGAAAGGACTTAACATAGATGATCACAACTAACCAGGATCCAAAATAACACCATCCCACATTTTAATTTAAGTAACAAAGCTATAGGGAAGATCTCATCCACAAGAAATAACATGTGACCATTTGTACTGAGGAAAAGTTCAATCTCGAAAAGGATGCCAATCCTGAGCCCCTCCTAATGTGAATCCTAGTATAGGTGGAACCCCGATTTGACTTATTGTATTGGGTTTTACTCAAATTAGAACTTTCTAATTTTAGGACTACTTTTAGTCATGAATTTTTATTACATTTTAGTGTTTTATTATTTTTAAGAAAGTACATTGTCAATTATAACTGGATTGCACTTCAGGAAGTCTTTTCAGAGTAGGGTTAGAATAGTTTGTGCGTGTGATTGCCTACATAAAGACCTCCCACACCTCTTTAATATGTATGCTGAATTTATATGATGAGTTTTTATCTCAATTCAATTTGGCGTAAACCCCTGATTCAAAGTGTATCAATTGCACGTCTCTCGTAATTGTGGTCTCCTACTACCCAGCACCTCAACTGGGATTGTTTTCATCCCAGATCCCAGATTCAAAATCCACGGTCTTTCCCTCCATGATTTTCTCCCCATGAGAAAAGTTCACATCACCTCCAAACATAGTTTATGTGACATCCCATCGCACATCCTAGTGTAAAGGGTGTAGAAAATGATTGATTTTTGTCCCTCTGAGCCCATAGGTTGGATAAGGGTTCCACACCTCTCAATCCACAAATGTGTTACACGCCTTAAACACCTCTGAATCCACAAATGGGACAAGTGCTACGCATATGAGCCACCTCTAAAGTCCCATTCTAAGGAGTTTAGAGCCACGTGTACATGTTGGGCTAGAATGGGTATGATAAGTGTGAAGCACAACCCACAAATGGGATGCATTGGAGCCACCTCTAAAGATCCATTCTGGGGAGTTTGGGGCCATGTGTACATGCTGGGCTTTGCGAGAAAGCAAAGATCTCAAAGGTGAATGTGTCCCGTCTCACATTGCTAGTCTAAAGTGGGGTCACGTTTCCACGTTTAATTGTTGACCTTCGCAAGAACGCAAAGATCCAAAGTGGAGAATGTGACATCCCGTCCCACATCACTAATGTCTTAGACTCATAGGCTATTGGGTTAACAATTTAGGTAATCTATCACGCTAGATGTTACAGTTCACATTCTGCAATTGTAACAGTTAACCACAAAGATGCAAAGTAGAGAATGTGAGATCCTTCCCCACATTGCTAGTCCAAAAGGAGGCCAAGTTCACACGTTGGGCTTTGGGAGAATGCAAAGATCCAAAAAATTATTGCGCTAATCTATGGGCTGGATGTTACCTTTCACACTTGCAATTGTAACAGTTAAGCTACGCAAAAAAAAAATGCATCATTTGGCAAAGATCAAGACCAAGCAACAAAAAAAATTATGAACCTAGTTAATTTGGTAAATGTGTGATATGGGCAAAAAAAAAGAAAAAAAAATCGATTTTGGTTACAACCTTGGTAACACTGCAAACTGCAAAAAGATGTGCTAGAGGATGCAGAATCCCTGGTAGGGTATTTGCATTTGTCCAGCCTCCACACTTCCAATAACTTCAATTAGAAGCTAATGATTATATAAATTTAGTTATCTCCAGAGTGACCCCAAAATCCAATAGATCAACTAAATCTAAGAAACAGAAAATCCTCAAGGAACTAAAGAAAATGATTACTAAAAATATCACAACAATACCAACGCAGATAAAGGAGAAGAATCAGTTATTACCACATGAGTAAGTCGATAACTAATTCTGTAAGCAAACCTAATGATTCAAAATAAAATGTGACATCAAACGAACCACATGCCGATGAAGTTAGCAAAAGGAGAACCTTCCATCAACAATATATCACATTCACCCTAGAACTCAAAGTTCTTGAACTAACTAATTTCTTCAGAGAAAAGATGCAACATGTCGAAACAAATCGATAAATGCTAGCAATGGACCTGGCCCGGAAAAATATTTCCCTTGAAATACAGTACTTGATTACTAATTCCAATCAATAAACTTGGCTGGAGATAAAGCAAAGAAAAGCATGCTTTATTTCTTCAGCAATATGATAATTGAACCTTTATCCATCTCTACAAGCACCTTGAGCATACAATGTTAGAACAGCTTGAATCTGAATAAAGACACCAGCAAAATTATAATTCTCAAACATAGCCTCAACCTGAGATTTAGAAACAAGGAGTATGATTTAAGAAGTATACAAATTGGTGAAAGTAGAAAATTTTCAATCAGAAAGATATATCTTCTCTGAAGTTTAACTAACCAACTGTTCACTATTTTTGGAAGGATTCAAGGGGGGTCAGTCAGCAAGATCTTACAATCTGTTGGGTCTAACTTCAGGAAAAGAACTAATAAAAGTTAATCTCAATAAACACGGGTGAATACTTTGATAGGATGAATAAAAAACAAAAAAGGAAAAAGCTCAAATCCACCTTCAGCTCGTTATAGAGTGCATGATCCCATACATGACCTATATCATCCCAATTTTGCACTATCCCATTGTTGACGGTAAGAAATGTCCAATTGATGCCTCAGCCTCAAACAAGCGTCTCCAACTACAATGTCCTATTGGGACAAAAATTAAAAGGAAAAAGAAATAAGAAACCAAGAATCTCAGAATCTCAGAATTGCAAAGACCTGAGAAGGGGATTTCAAGTTGAAAATCACAAAGCACATAAAACCATGATCAACTATTTTTTACTGAAATTGCGTTCACAGATATTTCCAGTACATCTATAGGAAAAAGAAACACAAAACATTTCCAGTAGATCTATAGGACAAAGAAACACAAAACGGCAGTTCCTGTGAGTTTGCAGAAATTGCAAAAAGTTTCTTACAGGTTACAGAAAACTGATTGTTAATCAAACTCGTCTCACCAAATAATAATAATAATACGCAACAAAAAGGGCCAATTAAAAGCATTGCATCCCTTATCAATAATTTCCAACCAACTAAGACTTATTGAGAAGAAAGTAATCAACTTAATGAAAATAAATAACTATGCTTTAGAAAGAAAAAGCTACCCGAACATCTTGTTCCATAAGGGATTCTTCATATTTTAGCATCGGCCTTCCAACAACGCAAGGAAAAACAGATGTGGGAAAATTGTCACCCGCAAAACCGCACTTAACATACTGCATCATCAAATTAAATCAAATGAAATTCCTAAAAATAGTTACATAATCCCACATCATAAACCAGTTATTTAGATGCAGATCGAAAACGGTCCAAATATTGTTAGCGAGAAAATAGTACCCCAGTGCCATTGTCGCTGACGACAACGTTCCTGCTGTCCATATACACAGAGAGGCAGTCTCTTGGCCGGATTTTATCGAATGCTATAGGACGATTTCAAGGTCGGAGTACTTTGACGTAGCTCTAGCTAATCCGGTAATCTTTATTTGACATACCCTAGGTGGAGTTACCTCTGACAGACTATAGTGTGGGAGCTTTACAATACCTCAATACCTCACACTTTGACGTTAGCCAAAGCTGAACTTCAATCGATTCCCGAAAATAGGAAAGGAATGAGGTTCGGGGAGAGAAACTCAAAGGAAAAGGAAAGGAGTGCTGGGTTTTTAAATCGTGGTGGTGACGGCGCGGCAACGTGGCGGGAGAACGGCTGATGGTGGCGGTGGACAACTGCGGGGAAAGGGGCTAGGTCCGACGGGAAAGAAAGAAAGGGGGAACCGGCTGGAGGTTGAAGAAAAGAAAATAAGGGGGCGTTTGGTTCGGATGGAAAGGAATGAGGTTCGGGAAGAGAAACTCAAAGGAAAAGGAAAGGAGTGCTGGGTTTTTAAATCGTGGTGGTGACGGCGCGGCAACGTGGCGGGAGAACGGCTGATGGTGGCGGTGGACAACTGCAGGGAAAGGGGCTAGGTCCGACGGGGAAAGAAAGAAAGGGAAAAACGGCTGGAGGTTGAAGAAAAGAAAATAAGGGGGCGTTTGGTTCGGATGGAATGGAATGGAATGGAATGGATAATGGGTTTTATATCCATTCCCGGACCATTCTATTTGTTTGGTTGAGTGAAAGTGGGAATGAAAAAATCCAATTAAGTACACCAGTAAAGATTTTGTCATACCGGGGGGGGGGGGGGGGGGGGGGGGGGGGGGGAGGGTGTTTGGTAGTTTAAAGAAAAGGAAAATTTTGGGGAATTCTTTTTTCCTAAAATCCCTAAACACCCCTCTCAACTGCCAAAAATCGCGGGTCTCAGTACTCCTCTAGAAGCTCCATCAGCACAGCATTCCTCCTTCGCCATTTTCATCCGCTGCTGCAGCATCAATCTCACTTCCATTTGTTCATCCGTAATAGATAAGATTCAACTTTATATTTTTGATTCAGTTTCTAATATGTCTTGTGTGTGGATTTTATGTGTATTTGTGAATCTTAATAGTTGAATATAGTGGATATTTATTTTTTAAGCAAATAAGCAAAAAGCAAGCAAACAGAATATCATTCCTAGGCCAAATGCAAGACCAAATAGTTCGCGCATTTACAACATGATCCATTAATATAGGGATTTACTATTTGTATAACAAATTTACTACTTGTATATTAAAAAATGGGGCAAATTACATTTATATCCTTTGAACCAAAATACTACAAAACTCTTGAACCAAAATTCTTCAAAAATATTGCAAACAAATTTAAATCTCTAATCCAAATAAATTTTTCACTACACAAGCGTTGGGGCAATCATCTTCTTCAATATTAGCTCAATATTCATCAAGAAATGGTAAGTTTTCTACCCATTTTGTCTTTTTTTTTTTTTACTGTCCGACATTAAAATGCTATGGATCAGTGGTAGGTATAGCTAGAAACGCCAAAATGTGACGTTTTAACCATGGCTTGCTCGTTTATTTGTAGCGTTTTTTATATACTGAATATGAAATTTGTAGTATTTTTTATATACTGAATGTGAAATTTGTAGTATATTTTATACACTAAATGTGAAATTTGTAGCGTTTAGGGTTTAAGATTTAGGGTTTAGCGTTTAGCATATTAGTATATAAATTTTGTAGCGTTTTAGCATATTGAAATATAAAATTAGTTGCGTTTTTTGACAAGTTATGAAATAATAATGTAATTGCATTTTTATCACTGTGAATATAATATTGTGAGCATTTTAATTTATGTTTTTAATTATACATGAAGAAGATTAGGAGATGACTAAGCAGGAGGAGGAGGATGAGGATGAAAAGGATGAGCAGGAGGGTGAGAAACAAGATATTGGAGCAGATTTGAGATGATATTTTCATATTGATAGGGATTTTGAAAGTGTCAATGGGACATTTAAATTTTGCAAATCAATAGCTAATATACTCAAGTTTGTGCTTACGACGATAGAGGAAATGGCTTAGCGTATTCCTTTATGCATATAATGGAATTGGAAAATACTACACAAATTATTTATATAAAGTCTCTTTATTTTTACTTTTTTTCCTCTATGCAAAAATTTTCTAACTTGATAATCATTTGATCAATAATAGAGTACGGTAGAAAATGTAATGAATTGGCATCAACAACCAGACAAGCACAAATAGGCAAATTAACATGATCAAGAACTAGTAAAAATTAGAAAAGTCATTTCTAGGTTGGCCATGGAAATAACAACGTAGAGTACAACTCCACACGTACACCTTATATTTGATATACATACATATATCATGTCCTTGCTAATGCACTGGTAATCCATCTCAGCAGTACTCAACCTCAAGCCAATTATTCTGTCTTACCTTTGAATGCGACATGAGGCGACACAAGACCTGAAACGTAGATAGTGATTGCTCACGTTGATGAGAATCATGATGTACGTGTAGATGTGGTTGATGAATGCCCTATCCCACCGTTGCACCCTATTTGGCAAGATCAACGTAATCCTGATACTATAGGACAATGGGCTCACAATTTGAGCCAGGCTAATCATTGGACCTTTTCCCGCGCCATGACCTCACGAAGATTCACCTCCTCCAGCGTCCATTTCACATTTTTTCCGTAGCTTCGAAGATAAATAACGTTTTTTGGTTTTAAGGGTTTTTGTGATTGTGTTTGTAAGAATATGAAATGTGCGGCGTTTGTGTTACTTTTTCTTTTTTAAACCATAGCGTCTGAAATGCTACTATTTAGCGAGCAAGCCATGGCTTGCTCACTGCGTTTTAGCGAGTCAGCCCTGGCTCGCTCGCTACTTTTTAGCGGGTCCGCCATGGCTCGCTCGCTACGTTTTGGAGAGCGTCCCACGATTATAATTTACATTTTAGCCTTTTTTGCTTATTTCAACATTTTTGTTTTATGTTTTTTAGGCATTCTATCAGAATTTCGCAGCGTTTAGGGTCCATTTTTAGACAAAAAAACTTTTTTTTGGGTCCATTTTTAGACAAAAAAACTTTTTTTTGGCCAAAAAGGTAGTTCGGGTATTTTCTTGTTATACAAATAGTAATTTTGTTATACAAATAGCATTTCAGATTAATATATCATGCTGCAAATGCGCGAGCTATTTGCTTGCGCATTTGAACTTTTAATATATTTTTGAAAAAAATTAGGGTTAAAAAATAATTAGGGTTCTAACAAAATTTAATTATTATAATATTATTATTTAATTCCATAATTTAATTTATTAATTTATTATAATTTAAATATTATAATATTATTATTAAATTTCATAATTTAATTTATTAATTTATTATATTTTAATTATTATTTTAATTTTTTTTAAATATCTATACATTTTTTACAGTTTTGTCAATAATTCTACAGTTAAAGTCACATGTTATAATAAGGGCATTAAAGATATTTCATATATCATCAAAATCATTCCTTCTATCAACCAAATATCATAAATGGTAATTATTCTCATTCCAACTTAATACACTAAACAGTTTTTATCATACCCACTTAACAAAACCCATATCCATTCCGACTTACCCCAATCCTTTTCCAATTCTGATTCCAGTGAGTTCAACCAAATGCCCCCTAAGGGTTTTACTGTTATAATTTAAATATTATGTTTAAGTCCCATGCTCTCAAGTTTTCTTAATTTCAACCCTATACCATAATTCAAGCCCCAAAACTACGTAGTTTTTTTATTAGTAACTGTTCATTTTCTTTTAATAAAGATGTTGATAAGTTATGATCTACTGTAATTTTTTAATTTAGCTTGTCGTTGGAATTTTTCTTTCTTCGTCGAAATTCTTTTTCTTCCCGGTTGTTTTGCTTTATACGTAACCAGCATGGATTCTGGAGATGATGTTGTTGTTTTTTGTTATGAATATGGTGTTGGGGCTTGCAACAGTGTTCACTTTCTGATATGCTTTTCATTTCCATAACTTGTGGGATTTTTATTTGAGTGAATTGTTAAATTAGTCATTATTCTTTTGCAAAAATCTCACTTTTGATCATCATTCTTTAAAAATTATATTTAAGGTCACTAAATCTTCATTTTTTATTCATTCTTGATCGCTCCTTCAAGTTAGTCCATCAAATGTTCTAACAACTATATTTTTTTAGGGTAAATGAGGAAAAACACACCCCAATCATGCCCTCATTTTACTTTCTATTTGGTAAATATTTTCACACGTGGAATTTCTCTTTTTTTTAAAAAAATTATTATATTTTTCCCATCTTCTTCTATGACGGGCTGCCAACCCCTACACCCTCCTCCTCTCCCTTCTCCTTTGCAGCCGCTGCCCACAACCTATCACCAGCATCTTCTCCGCCACTCCCAAACATCCACTATCACCTCCATTACCTGCATCTCCATCTCCATAAATTTCATCCCTCTACTCCATAAAATCCCAAAATACAAACAAAATAAACTTAAAAAATAGCATTATAGGAACCCCAAGACACTTTAGAATAATCTTCAAGATAGGAAACTTTAGGAGAAAGTCTAAGGGTGAACCACCTAAGTGCTGTGGTTGTCAACAACCGCATTTTCTTGTAGATTGTCCAAAAAAGAATAAGGAGCTCTTAAACAAGAAAAAGGTAAAATACTTGCTGCTGAAAATTGGGATAAAACCAACTCCGATGATGAAGATTCTAATAGAGAAGAAGAAGCTCAAATGGCTTTTATACTCATCTTGAGGAAAGAAAAAGTTTGAAAGAATTGAAATGGTACTTGGATAGTGGATGCTCAAGGCACATGACCGGAGATAAACATCTACTAAAGGGAATCAAAACTTGTGTGAAGGGAAATGCGACTTTTAGTGATGATGCAAAAGGCAAAATTATTGGTATAGGTAAGATTTCTTCTAAGCATAGTGATATAATTGAAAAAATGCTCTTGATTGATAATTTGAAATTTAATTTGATTAGCATAAGTCAAATTTGTGATAAAAATTTAGAGTAAATTTTAGAAAAAATGCATGTTATATTGTTGATCATACTAATGATATTATTATTTGTACCAGTAGTAGAAATAAAAATATTTATTTGTTAAATATTGAAGATTTGATGGATCAAAATGATCATTGTTTGAAGGGTGAATTATATTTTACCCCCTAAGATTTGGTCAAAATACAAAATCCCCCCCTAAAATTTTAAAAATTACAAATACCCCTTGTGCCACCCAATCTTCGGAGTAAACGAACGGAAATAGGTGAAAAGACGAAAAAACCTTGCGAGTTCTGGTCACTTATATATTAAAAAAAAGGAAAATAAAAGTTTTTTTTAAAGACAATTTTCCCATTATTTTCTCTTTTTCTTTTCATTTTTCCTTTTTCTCTCTCCATTTCTCCTCCGTCACCACTTCTCCCTCCGTTGCCTTTCTTCCCCTTGTAACATCCCGGTCGAGCAGGTGAAACCCTCACCTAGCTAATTAAGGTTGAACTTGGAAATTGGTTAGATAATTAGGTCCTAATTATCATATAAGAAAAGGATTGGCAAGGTTTGTGATGTGCTCTTGTCGTTGTATAAGTTTTAGGTGAACATTGAAGGAAAACAGAACAAGCCCGGGCTAAATAAAAAATCTCACTTTCGTGCAATGCATTCCAGAATCGGAAACTTTCGACAAAGCTCAGGCTCAAATTCATTTTCCCCCGAATGGATCTAGGCTTATACTTATTTAATTTATTAAATCGACAAACAACGCACAAAGAATCAACCTTTAATTAAAAGCGGAAAACATAAATGTTATACCTTTGAAGCGAAGTCCAACACAATAAGAAAAACCAAATCTTTGCTTGCGATTACCACCGAAATCCTAAAGATAACTCCAATTTGACTCCAAACTAGTGTGGGCTAGTATCTACGGAGTAGCCCAAAGCAAAATGAAGAAATCCCAAGAAACTTTCTTCGAAAAACTCAAGAAAAAACTTGATAGAACCTTGCCTGGAGCCTTTGCCAGTGACCGTCGCTAACCACCACTACAAACGCCGCCGGCCGCCGTGAAAAAGAACTCCAGCCAAATCATGACCAGTCACAATATAGACAGATCTACCCATGGATCACCAAGGAGAGATCAAACATGGGTGATCCGAATCAAGTGCACTGGCCAACGACAAGGACCTGCCGAAATCGCGCCGACGAAGAATATCCGGCAACGGCGAATAGTGAGGTCTGGCGATCTCAAAGGAAAAATATTCTGGGTAATTAAACTTTGAGCTTTTCGAAGGAGAAAGCTTTCTAAGCTTACTTCGAGAAGGAACCTTTTCGAGAAAGACAAAGTTATTTCTCTAAGCTTAACTTTCTCTCACTAGGCTAATTGGCCTCCAAGTTTCTTGTGTCTTTATTAATGCCTAACAAGGGATATTTATAGGAAGCTTCTAAGGAAACCTAGTGGGCCTTTGAGTTGGGTCTTTTTGTTTGACTTTCGTTGACCTCTTAGTCTTTCCTAGACTAGTCAACTCTAATAGATCCTTTTGAATTAATTCTTTAACTCACTTTGTTAATTTAATTTAATGAAACCCTTAGGATTAATTAATTCATATAGAATTAATTTTCTTAATCCACTTGTCAATTAAATATTAATTAAACCTTTAGGATTAATTAATTCACTTTATCGATTAGTCAAACGCATAATTAGTCGTGCCACTAACGGACCAATTATGGAACTACTGCTCAAAAACGACTTTACATCGCGCCACTATATTTTCTTCTATCTCCCCACATCAAATATCTAGTGCTCATCGATTTATCAATTTACTGACAAACTAATTCACCGACTCTTGGTATCCGAGATTAGTACCACTCGACTTTGTTATTATACCGGACGTAAAGTCCACTGGTCAGTTTTAGTACAATAAACCTTACGAGCTTATCTCGGGAGCACCATCAACCCGGTGAACCAGTACGTGGATTCCTCCGACTAGCAACGACACGTAAGAAGCTAAACACCGCATACCCAACCTACCGAGGTATAGGTCTCAATTGACCGCACTCTTTGGCACATTAAAGCAAATGATATCTAACTCTCATGCCCGTCCCAATCTCGAGATTAAGAGACTGAATACTAGGATCGAATTGACTACGCCGATCAGTACAAGTCAATTCTATCCAAACTGGTCGTGCTCAATATGCCCCGGGCATATCCGTGTGATTTAAATTAGTCTAGATAAACTAATTTCCGAACCACACGATAACCTATACCGATAGTATGTTCAGATTATCTCAGTTACGAGCATACTTTTTATATATCAATACGTTAACCAATAACGATATCTACTGTGTTATTCACACACCCCATTATCTAGTTCTATGGTATAATGGAATAATTTAATACTGAAACAAAATGATATGCCATCTGTGGATATTAGTTTTTGATACAAGCCATAGCTTTTTCTGTATTCAAAACTAACAATCTCCTACTAATACTCAAAGCTATGCTAAGAAGTACAAAAACTGTCCAACCCGCTATTACACTGCAGTCATAATGAAATCCTCAGAACACCTTTAAGCTCACTCACATGGCTCCCTCAAGAATTTGACTCTCATGCCCTCCACATGTCTCTCAAAGACCTTTGGGGTCAATGGCTTTGTGAAAGGATCTACAAGGTTGTCATCTGATGCTATCTTGGTCACGGTCACGTCTCCCCTCTTTACGATCTCTTGTATCAGGTGGTACTTGTGCTCTATGTGTTTACTCGCTTTGTGGCCTCGTGGTTCCCTCGAGTTAGCAACTGCACCATTGTTATCACAATAAACTGTGATAGACCTAGGCAACTCAGGAACCACATCTAAGTCCACAAGGAAGTTCCGGAGCCATACAGCTTTTGTCGCTGCCTCTGATGCGGCTACGTACTCAGCCTCCACGGTCGAGTTCGCCACGCATTTCTGCTTGACACTGCCATACTATGGCTCCACCTCCTAGAGTAAACACAAACCCAGAGGTAGACTTACTCTTGTCCATATAACCTTGAAAGTCCGAATCTGTGTAACCCAACAGTACAAGCTCATGCGCTCTATAAACTAGGACATAATCTCTCGTCCTGCACAAGTACTTGAGAATGCATTTTACTGCCTCACAGTGAGCCTTCCCAGGGTTACTTTGATATCTGCTAACCATGCCAACGGCAAAACAAATATAAGGTCTCGTACATAACATAGCATACATGAGGCTACCCACTGTAGAAGCATAGAGTACCACCTGCATGGCATCTATCTCCTCAGCAGTTTTGGAACTGAAAGATTATCTGCCCGGGCCTAACCAGAAACTCACTTTCATGCTATGCATTCCAGAATCGGAATCTCTGGCCAGGCCTAGACGCTAGCACAATTGCTATTCCAACCTTTTTGAAATAACATTGCGCAGGATCTGGGTTTGCACTTATTCGATTTACCACGCAACAAAAATTCTTAATTAAGCGAAAACATAAGAATTACCTATTGAAGCGTATACTCAGGTGATTCTCTTGTATGACTCAAGACTTTGCTTGTATGCTGTGTGGGCAGCAATCTAACAAGCAATTTGATCAGCTAATCACCACAATCCACCTTCCAGAAAATTCAAGCACCACCGCACCTGGCGCGTACAATCCACGCACCGCCGGGAGAGAGAGAAAGCTACACGTTGTTGCCAAAATTTTGAAGAAAATTTCGACCCCCTTAAGCTTTAGAAATCCGATTCTAAGAGAGAGAAACTTTCTTTCCCTAAGATTTTCTCTCTCTAAGTTTTCTTGTCTTGAAAACTTATGAATTGTATATTGTGGAATAATTAATCCCTTGTCTATATATAGAGTTACAAGAGAGACCCCAAGTTGGTTTATGATTGGTCTTCCTAATGGGTTTAGGTAATTAGTTTCCAAATTCAATTAGGTAACCAATCTGATAGGATAAACCAAATCCTACTAGATTTCCTAATCTATAGGATTTCCTAATTCTAATTAAAATTTAAGACTTAATTAATTAATTAAATAATTTCACTTTGTTAATTACTCAATTAACCCTTAGGAATAATTAATCAATTAATTAATTCTACCTATTCAATTAACCCATTACAAAATTAATCGTACCACTAACGGATTAATTTTGGCACTACCATTCTACCATCCAA
The DNA here is from genome assembly GCA_030378225.1 of Knoxia roxburghii. Taxonomy (NCBI): domain Eukaryota; kingdom Viridiplantae; phylum Streptophyta; class Magnoliopsida; order Gentianales; family Rubiaceae; genus Knoxia; species Knoxia roxburghii. Next base: position 30,925,410 of record CM059415.1, on the reverse strand, counting down.
CAATCTTCCACTAATACTTAAGTTGTGCTTTAAGTATACATCTACATACAACCTCTAAACACTCTTCTGCTATATATCTAGAAAAACTGTCATGGCTCTCCTAAGTATCTGATTCCTATGACCTCCACGTGAGCCTCAAAGACTTTCGAAGTCAATGTCTTCGTTAACGGATCTGCAAGGTTATCTTCTGATGCTATCTTAGCCACGACCACGTCTTTCCTTTTTACGATATCTCGTATCAGGTGGTACTTGTGCTGTATATATTTACTCGCCTTGTGGGCTTGTGGTTCCTTCAAGTTTGCTACTACACCATTGTTATCACAATACACCGTGATAGACGTCTGCAAACCAGAAATCACATCTAAGTCCACTAGGAAGTTCTTGAGCCATACTGCTTCTTTCGCTGCCACTGATGAGACAACGTATTTAGCCTCTATGGTAGAGTCCGCCACGTATTTCTGCTTAACACTCCGCTAAACTATGGCTCTACCTCATAGAGTAAACACATACCCTAAGGTAGACTTGCTATTGTCATTGTCGCCTTGGAAATATGAATATGTGTAACCTCGGGGTACCAACTCTGGCGCCTGACAGACCAACACTTGGTCTCTCGTTCTGCACAAATACTTGAGAATACAATTTACTGCCTCTCAATGAGCTTTTCTGGGATTACTTTGATATCTGCTTACCATGCCAACGACATAACAGATATCAGGCTTCGTACACAACATGACATACATGAGACTTCCTACTGCTGAAACATAAGGAACTGCCTTCATGGCCTCTATCTCCTCAACAGTCTTGGGAGACTGTTCCTTAGACAGATGCACTCCGTGTCTGAAAGGTAGAAAACCTTTCATGGAGTTCTGTATGTTAAAACGGGCCAGTATCATATCTATGTATGAAGCTTGGGAGAGCGTTAACGAATATTTCCTACGATCTCGAATTATCTTGATCCCAAGGATATATCCCGCTTCCCCTAAGTCCTTCATATCAAACTGCTTGGACAACCATGCCTTTACGTCTGATAACACTTTCTTGTTGTTTCCAATCAATAGAATGTCATCTACATAAAGTACAAGAAACACCACTCAGTTTCCATCACGTCTGTGATACACACATTGCTCATCCGGACACTGAGTAAATCCGTAGGACTGGATTACCTCATTAAACCAGATGTTCCAAGATCTGGATGCCTACTTAAGTCCGTAAATGGACCTCCTAAGCCTGCAAACCTTATGCTCTTGGCCTTTTTCAATGAATCCCACTGGTTGCTGCATAAAAATGGTTTTCTCAACACTTCCATTTAGGAAAGCTGTCTTGACATCCATCTGCCATATCTCATAATCTAAATGAGCAGCTATGGCCAAGAGAATTCGGATCGACTTAAACATGGCTACTGGGAAGAAGGTTTTCTCATAATCGATTCCCTTTTTCTGAGTATACCCCTTCGCCACCAGCCTAGCTTTAAAGGTTTCCACCTTTCCGTCAGGTCCTCTCTTACGTTTGTAGACCCACTTGCATCCAATGTGTTTAAACCCATCAGGCAGGTTCACAAGCTCCCAGACTTGATTTTGGTCCATTGATCCCACCTCGGATGTCATTGCCTTACGCCAAGATTCTGCATCTTTATCTTGGAGAGTCTTATTATAGTCAGGTTCAGGCGCGCCTGAGACTAGGTCTGAAGCCTCTCCCGTACCAATGAACCTGTCGGGCTATCTTACAACCCTCCCACTACGACGAGGCACCACCTGTGTAAGTGCATCATCTGTGATCTCTGGTGCAGTGTGTGGTGTATCTACTTGTCTAGTGCATCAGGATTATTAGTTTGTCTTCTAAGCTCTTTTAGTACTATCTTACTCTTGGGCTTGTGATCTAGGATATAGTCTTATATTAAAAATCTAGCATTGGTACTAACCACCACCTTCTGATCTTTAGGACTATAAAACAGACCACCTTTCGTTCCCCTAGGATATTCTACAAACAGTATTTATTCAGTTCTCACATTTAACTTAGCCGTATCTGCCTTAAGCACATGTGCTGGACAACCCCAAATTCTGAGATGTCTTAGACTAGGCTTTTGCCCGTTCCACAACTCTACTAGGGTTGAAGGCACGATTTTAGATGGTACAAGATTAAGAATATACATCGCTGTTTCTAAGGCATATCCTCAGAACAAACTCGGTAAATAACTATAGCTCATTATTGACCTAACCATTTCCATGAGAGTTCGATTCCTTCTTTCTGCTACACCGTTCTGCTGTGGCGTACCTGAAGGAAAACTGAACAAGCCCGGGCTAAATCGAAAACCTCACTTTCGTGCAATGCATTCCAGAATCGGAAGCTTTCGACCAAGCTCAGGCTCAAATTAGTTTACCCATGAACGGATCTAGGCTTATACTTATTTAATTTATTAATCGGGACACAAAAAATTAAATCTTTAATTAAAGCAGAATGTTAAAGATTCTACCTTTTGTAGCGAAGTCCCTTGCCTAAAGAAAAATCCAATCTTTGAGTGAAATCCAATAGAAATCCAAAAGATTACTCCGTAGAAACTTCGAATATTGCGTGGGCAATAATCTATCGAAGTCTACTTGCTTAGCCCACAAGAAAAATCACTCGAAAAAGATAATAGCTGGTCCAAAAACTGCTTGAAATTTAACTAAGAAAACCCGCTGCAAACAGCTCTTTCCTTCGGCTATAAGAAATCGGACAGCCAATGATCTAGGCACTCACCCATCCACGATCTGCACCACTACTGTTGCGGATCACCAAGGAAACCAAGAGATCAACACAGCAGCAGCAGGATCAGCACCCCGGATTAATGCCCAGAATCACCGAAAATAAAAACAGCCACCGGACTGAAGAAATAATGCGCAGCAGTCGGGCTTTGAAGAAAACCGGGCAGCAGGGTTTTTGAAAAACAAAATTTCAACAGCTAATCTTTATAAAGTTTGTATCTTTGGACTTTATCTAATTCGAAGAGCGAGATATCAAGTTCAACTTCGAGAAAAAAACTTCGAGAATAAGAAGATCTCTCTCTAAAACTTTCTCACTCTAAAAGGAGCAAGACTTGTCTTGCAAGATTTTTCTCTTAGGTTTTCTTGGGCTTCAAGTCTTCTATTTATAGGAACTCAATTGGAGACCTAATGGGCTCTCGAGTTAGGCCTTTTTAATTTGACTTTCGTTGACCGCTAAGTCTTTCCCGACTAGTCAACTCCAATCGACCCATTTGAATTAATTTATTAAACCCACTTTATTAATTTAATTTAATCGAACCCTTAGAATTAATTAATTCAAATAGAATTAATTTCTTAATTCACTTTGTCGATTAAATATTAATTAAACCTTTTGGATTAATTAATTCACCTTGTCGATTAGTCAAATACATAATTAGTCGTGCCACTATCGGACCAATTATGGAACTACCGCTCGAAAACGACTTTACATCGCGCCATTATATTTTATTCTATCTCCCCACATTAAAGATCTAGCGCTCGTTGGTTTATCAATTTACTGACAAATTAATTCACCGACTTCTTGGTTTCCGAGATTAGTACCACTCGTCCTTTTATTATACCAAACATAAAGTTCACCAGCCGAGTTTAGTATAATAGACTTTACGAGCTCATCTCGGGAGCACCATCAACCAGGCGAACCGGTACGTGGATTCCTCGGACTAGCAACGGCACGTAAGAAGCTAAACACCGCATACCCAACCTACCGAGGTATAGGCCTCAATTGACCGCACTCTTTGGCAAATCAAAGCATACGATATCCAACCCTCACGCCCGTCCCAATCTCGGGATTGAGAGACGGAATACTAGGACCGAATTGACTACGCCGATCATTATAAGTCAATTCTATCCAAACTGGTCGTGCTCAATATGCCCTGGGCATATCCGTGTGATTTAAACTGGTTTAGATAAACTAATTTCCAAACCACACAATAACCTATACCGATAGTATATTCAGACTATCTCGATTACGAGCATACTTTTTATATATCAATACTTTAACCAATAATGGTATCTACTGTGTCTGTCCACACCCCGTTATCTAGTTCTATAATATAAAGGAACAAATTTATACCGAAACAAAATGATATGTCAACTGTGGATATTAGTTTTTGATACAAGCCATAGCTTTTCTGTATTCAAAACTAACAGTGCCAGGTGCAGACAACTGAGACTGAATTCCGACCTCACTGAGGTATTCTCAAAATTCGTGGGACAGGTACTCCCCACCACGATTTGATCGCAGTGTTTTGATACTTTTACCATTATGCTTCTCCATATCTGCCCGAAACTCTTTGAACTTGCCAAAACACTCAGACTTGTGACACAGCAGGTAAATGTACCCGTACCTTGAGTAGTCATCCGTGAATGTCACGAAATACTCGAACCCACCTCATGCTTGGACCGACATTGGTCCACACAAGTCAGAATGAATACTCTCTAGTACTTTCTTGGATCTATAACCTTTTGCTTTAAAAGGTTTCTTGGTCATATTACCCTCCAAGCAAGATTCGCAGGTTGAATAACTGCCAATCTCTAATGAACCTAAAGGTCCATCATTGACCAACCTCTGAATCCTACTAAGGTTTATATGACCTAGCCTGAGATGCCAAAGATAGGTTTGATTCATTTCAGAAGGTTTATTTGTCTTATTAATGTTAGATAAAGAGTTATCTGTTTCTATGTTTAGCTCAACAGGGAAGTTAGAATTAACCACAAACAAATTGTCAGCCAATGAACCAAAACAAATAAGTTTTCCATTTCTTCTAATAAATACAGACTCATCAGAAAAAATAAACTTATAACCGTTCTTTAAGAGTTTAGAAACCTAAATAAAGTTCTTTCTAAAACTCGGTACATAAAGACAATTAACTGACTCTAAGATAGAATTCTCAAAATTCAGAGTAACTACTCCCACTGTTTCTACTGACACTCTTGTAGTGTCGCCCAAGTAGATATCCAATTCGCTTTCTCTAAGCTTCTGGGTTACTTGGAACCCTTGCAAAGAATTGCAAACATAGTCAGTGGCACCTGAATCCACACACCAAGTATCTGTGGGAATCGCCGCTAAATATGTCTCAGTAATTAAGGCAGAAACTATTGTACTTATAAGCTGTGGAAAATTTGATTTCCAATGTCCTGTCTTATTGCATTTGAAGCACTTGTATTTTGACTTCTTCTTTGCAATATCTGGCTTAGGTGCAATTCGTGCCTTTTGAGCTATTCCCTCGAGTTTTCTCTTCTTCTTTCTAGCCTCAGGCTCAAAAGAAGATTCTGAAGCTTTGCCTACGACTGAAGCTCGCTTCTTCTCTTGAAGAAGACTTTTACTCATCACCAACTCTGCCAAGAGCTCGGATGAAGTACACAACATCTTACTTATGTTGTAGTTCAACCGAATCTGCTCATAGCTTTGAGGCAAGCTTCGGAGGACAATATCGACTTTGGTTTCACCAACGATTTCGTCTGGGCTACCTCAACCTTGTTGATGTTACTAATCACGTCAATGACATGATCTCTCACAGGAGTGCTTTCAGCCATAAGGACAATGTCCAAGTTATGACTCCAATCAACATAATTAGGTCCAATTAACTTATTGTCTTTAAATATAGTAACTAAGGGGTTGAATACCATATCGAAAAACTATAAATTAAATAAACAGACAATGTTTCAGTTATTAAGTCTAGAATTTCAAAATTAAGGAAATTCTATCAATTATTGACTTCCCTCAAAACAATAATCTTAATCCACCAACATCTCATTCACCAGGATTCTCGTAAGCCATGCAGTGTGGACGTTTACACTAACCCACATTCATTTGAGAAGAACCATATTCATTAACTACACTATCTGACCAAACGATCTATTGATCAATGTAGCTAATAGTCGGTGCTTTCAGCCGTACAAATATGCAGGTAACCTCAAGGGAGGAATACTACAAATCATACACTAAGTGTGTGCCATTATGAGACTTCTGAGTTTGTTACCTCAGGATAGTGCGCCTCAGATGGAGAGGGTATCGCATTTCTCCTAGTTAAACTTACTCTAGTCATCTTACTCAGAAATTCATAATCTAGCAATCTCGGGGTTGGACTCATCCGAATGGAGAAAGGCCCTAATGCCAACGCGCAAGCCTACCCACATCGCATATGAACTCGTAATGGTGGCCATGAGGATATTAAACTAACCCGCTCCCACTTAGATTTCTAAGTTGAGGGTTTTTCCGATTTTAACATGCAATTAACTAACCCTAAGTTATATGTGTTGGAGTAGAATACATAAGCTATGCTTGTATTGTACAGTTTCCCAATTTAATATATTGATTTGTGTTTCAATTATATTTTGTTGTGCATGTTTATGTCTATTTATATTATGTAAGTAGATGATGAGGTGTCTGGTGCGACACAGTAGATCTCTTCATTGGTTGAAAGACATAATATTTAAATGAGGTTCGTAACCGAGACAGCTTTGGACAAACTGTCAGTCTAGGTTATTATGTGATTCAGATAATTAGTTTGTCTAAACTAATTGAATCATATAGATATGTCCGGGGCATATTGAACTTGACTCTTAGGAATGATTTGTCTTGTACTGATTTAATAGACAAATCGATCCTTGTATTCTATCTCTAAATCCCTAGACTCGAGTGAGCATGAGGATTAGACATAGTGTACTTTGATCTGCCAATGGGTGAGGTCAAATGTGGCCAATAGTCTCGGTGGGTTGGGTGCGCGTGTTTAGTTATTTGGTGTGCTACTGCTGGTCGAAAGGAAACCATGTACCGGTGCGTCCGGGGAGATGGTGCTCCCGAGATGAGCTCGAAGTGTTTATTATACTAAACCCGGCCGGTGGACTTATGTCCGGTATAGTAAAAAGGTCGAGTGGTACTAGTCTCGGAATTAAAGAAGTTAATTAATTAATTTATCAGTAAATTAATTTTAATTAACGAGCACTATATCTTTGATGTGGGGAGATTAAATGAATATAATTTAATTAAGTTGTTCCGGAACAATTCTGTGTAGGTTGGTAGTGCCATAATTAATCCGATAGTGGTACGATTAATTATGTACTGGGTTGTTGACAAAGGTAGATTTAATTAATTTAGAAATTAATTAATCCTTGTGTCGGTTGGTTGTGAATCATCCCAGGAACTGGTTTGGGATAAGTGAATCCCTGTGCCAGTTGGGAGTGATTCATCCCAGGAACTGGATTGGGATAAGTGAATCCCTGTGACAGTTGGGAGTGTATCAGTCCAGGAACAGGATTGAAGGAAACAGAATCTGTATCAGTCCATAAACAGGATTGAAGGAAAACAGAAACCCAGTAGGAAGACCAATCATAAACCAACTTGGAGTCTCTCTTGTAACTCTATAAATAGACAAGGGATCAGTTATTCAAAACACAATTAATCCACAGGATTTCTAGAGAGAGAAAATTTTAGAGAGAGAAAATGTTTCTCTCTCCAAGTCGAATTTTCAAGAAAGTGTGCGGCTGGTTTTTGGGTTTCTAGTGGCTGAAATTTTGGCCTTGGTTCATACCACCTGCGCATAGCTTTCTCTCTCTGCGGGCGGTGCATTTATAGTACGTGCCAGGTGCTGCGGGGCTAGAGTTTTCTAGCAGGTGGATTGTGGTGAGTAGCTGATCAATTAACTTCTAGTTCGTTGCCCACACAACGTGAAGTTATAGTCTTGAGGCATACAAGAGAATCACCATGTGCACGCTTCAAAGGTACTTTTCTAAGATTCCGCTTTAATTGAAATTTTTTGTTGCGTGGTAAATCGAGCAAGTGCAAACCCAGATCCTACCAAAATCTTTCAATTGGTATCAGAGCCAGGTTTAGGGGGTTTTGGTACTGTTCGATTTATTACATGGTTTTATTTGCAGGTGGTTTAGAATCCCGACTATTATGGTTACGTTTGTATGGGTTTTAATTAAACTCCGGGACTTGTCCGGATTTAATTTTATTATGAATGTTTGTAATAGTTTAACCACGTGCTGGAAGCCGTGTAGGATTAGATCAAATCTGTAGTAGGATTTTTTCTATGTAATTTTGATTATTTAATTTTCCTAGAATGCCTTGTAGTAGGAAAATTGTTTTTTATGTAATCGAAGGCGTTATGGTGGGCGACTTGGATTCGTGGTTTTGGGTTATCATGAATTTGAAGAAACCCAGGAAAACCCAGAACGAATTACAAGAAGACCAAATAGCGTGGGAAAAAGCGAAAAAGGAGTTAGCGGCAGGAGGCGACGCCGGCAACGACCGGCGGCAGCAAGTCGTGCCGGCCGGGTGGCCAGCAGCAGCAGCTGCTGCACCAAGGGCGCAGCAGCAGCAGCTACCACGCCTAGGGTGCAGCAGCCACGTGCAGCCGCGCGCTGGCGCGCACGGGCGCGTGCGCGCAGGGCCCGTGCTGTGCGGGCTGTGCGCGCGGGCAGTGCGGTCCTCGGGCCGTGCTGCGGCCCGGGCGGCCCGTTCAGGCCGTTCGGGCTGTTTTTGGCCCATTTTTCCTCCAGTTTTCATTTTTTGAAGTTCAAGACTCTCTCCATCGAGTGACGTGACGGGACACGAGATCAAGGCAAAGGATGGAAGCAATTAAAACCATAATAGTCGGGAAATTTATTTTACGTATTTATTTCCAGTATTTATTGTTTTAATTTTTATGCTTTATTTTTATGTTGTATTTTAGATGCATGAATTAAAGCATGTCTGGTTTTATGGTTGCATATAACTTAGGTTAGTTAATTGCATGTTAAAACCGAAAAAACCCTCAAATTGAAAATCTAAGTGGGAGCGGGTTGTGTTATATCCCCATGGCCACCATTACGGGTTCATATGCGATGTGGGTGGGCTTGCGCGTTGGCATTAGGGCCTTTCTCCATTCGGATGAGTCCAGCCCCGAGATCGCTAGACTATGAGCTTCTGAGTAAGATGACTAGAGCGAGTTTAACTAGGAGAAATGCGACACCCTCTCCATCTGAGGCGCACTATCCTGAGGTAACAAACTCAGAAGTCACGTAATGGCATACACTTAGTGTACGATCTGTAGTATTCCTCCCGTGAGGTTACGCTGCTTACTTGTACGACTGAAAGCACCGACTATTAGTTACATTGATCAAAAGATCGTTGGTCAGATAGTGTAGTTAATGAACTTGGTTCTTCTCAAACGAATGTGGGTTAGCGTAAACGTCCACACTACGTGGCTTGCGAGAATCCCGGTGGATGAGATGTTGGTGGATTAATATTATTGTTTTGAGGGAAATCAACAATTAATTGGATTTTCATGTTTTCGAAAATTCTAGCATATATAACTGAAACACTGTTTGTTTACTTTCCAGTTTAAATCGATATGGCATTCAATCTTTTAGCTGCTATTTTGAAAAACAACAATTTAACTGGAACTAATAATGTCGATGGAAGTCGTAACTTGGACATTGTCCTTAGGGCTAAGAGCGCTCCTGTGAGAGATCGTGTCATTAACATGATTAGTAACATCAAAAAGGTTAAGGCAGTAGGAGGCGAAATCGTTGGTGAAACCAAAGCCGATATTGTCCTCCAGAGCTTGCCTCAAAGCTATGAGCGGATTCAGTTGAACTACAACATAAGTAAGATGTTGTGGAGTTCATCCGAGCTCTTAGCAGAGTTGATGGCGGCTAAAAGTCTTCTTTAAGAGAAAAGCAAGTTTTAGTCGTAGTCGAAGCTTTAGAATCTTCTTCTGAGCCTGAGGCTGGAAAGAAGAAGAGAAAGCTCGAGGGAGTAGCTAAAAAGGCACAAATTGCGCCTAAGTAGATATTGCAAAGAAGAAGTCGAAAGACAAGTGATTCAAGTGCAATAAGACGGGACATTGGAAAGCGGATTGTCCAAAGCTTATAAGTACGATAAATTATGCCTTAATTATTGAGACATGTTTAGCGGCGATTCCCACAGATACTTGGTGTGTGGATTCAGGTTCCACTGACCATGTGTGTAATTCTTTGCAAGGGTTCCTAGTAACCCAGAAGCTTAGAGAAGGCGAATTGGATATCTACTTGGGCGACACTACAAGAGTGTCAGTAGAAGCAGTGGGAGTAGTTAAGTTGAATTTCAAAAATTCTAATTTAGAGTTAGTTAATTGTCTTTATGTACCGAGTTTTAGAAAGAACTTGATTTCGGTTTCTAAACTCTTAAAGAACGGGTATAAGTTTATTTTTTCTGATGACTGTGTTGTTATTAGAAGAAATGGAAAACTTATTTGTTCTGGTTCATTGGCGGACAATTTGTTTGTGGTTAACTCTAACTCCCCTGTTGCGCAAAACATAGAGATAGAGAGCTCAGAATCTAACATTAATAAGAGGAAGAAACCTTCTGAAATGAATCAAACCTATCTTTGGCATCTAAGGTTAGGTCATATAAACCTTAGTAGGATTCAGAGGTTGGTCAATGATGGACCTTTGGGTTTATTAGATATTGACAGTTATGCAACCTGCTAATCTTGCTTGGAAGGTAAGATGACCAAGAGACCTTTTAAAGCAAAAGGCTATAGAGCTAAAGAAGTATTAGAGTTGATTCATTCTGACTTGTGTGGACCTATGACGGTCCAGACACGAGGGGGATATGAGTATTCGTGACGTTCACAGATGACTACTCTAGGTACAGATACATTTACCTAATGCGCCACAAGTCCGAATGTTTTAGCAAGTTCAAAGAGTTTCGGGCAGATATGGAGAAACATCATGGTAAGAGTATTAAGACACTGCGTTCAGATCGTGGTGGGGAGTACTTGTCCCATGAATTTCGAGATTACCTCACTGAGGTAGGAATTCAGTCTCAGTTATCTGCACCTGGCAAGCCACAGCAGAATAGTGTAGCAGAAAGGAGGAATCAGACTCTTATGGAAATGGTTAGGTCCATGATGAGCTATAGTGATTTGCCAAGTTCGTTCTGGGGATATGCCTTGGAAACGGCAATGTATATTCTTAATCTTGTACCATCTAAAACCGTGCCTTCAACCCCAGTAGAGTTGTGGAACGGGCGAAAGCCCAATCTAAGACATCTCAGAATTTGGGGCTGCCCAGCACATGTGCTTAAGGCAGATACGGCTAAGTTAGATGCAAGAACAGAATTAATAATGTTTGTAGGATATCCTAGGGGAATGAAAGGTGGTCTATTCTATAGTCCTAAAGATCAGAAGGTGGTGGTAAGTACCAACGCTAGATTTTTAGAAGAGGACTATGTCTTAGACCACAAGCCCAAGAGTAAGATAGTACTAAAAGAGCTTAGACGACAAACTACTAATCCTGATGCACCAGCACAAGTAGACACACCACACACTGCACATGAGATCACAGATGATGCACCTACACAGGCGGTGCCTCGTCGTAGTGGGAGGGTTGTGAGACAGCCAGACAGGTTCGTTGGTGTGAGAGAGGCTTCAGACCTAGTCCCAGGTGTGCCTGAACCTGACCCAGTTAACTACAATGAGGCACTTCGAGATAAAGATGCAGAATCTTGGCGTAAGGCAATGATATCCGAGATGGGGTCAATGGACCACAATCAAGTCTGGGAGCTTGTGGACCTGCCTGATGGGTTTAAGCCCATTGGATGCAAGTGGGTCTACAAACGTAAGAGAGGATCTAACGGGAAGGTGGAAACCTTTAAAGCTAGGCTGGTGGCGAAGGGGTATACTCAGAAAGAGGGAATCGATTATGAGGAAACCTTTTCCCCGGTAGCCATACTTAAGTCGATCCAGATTCTCTTGGCCATAGCTGCTCATATGGATTATGAGATTTGGCAGATGGATGTCAAGACAGCTTTCCTAAATGGAAGTCTTGAGAAAACCATCTTTATGTAGCAACCAGAGGGATTCATTGAAAAATGCCAAGAGCATAAGGTTTGCAGGCTTAAGAGGTCTATTTATGGACTTAAGCAGGCATCCAGATCTTAGAACATCCGGTTTGATGAGGTAATCTAGTCTTTTGGATTTACTCAGTGTCCGGATGAGCAATGTGTATATCGCAGACGTGATGGAAACTCAGTGGTATTTCTTGTGCTTTACGTAGATGACATTCTATTGATTGGCAACAACAAGAAAGTGTTATCAGACGTATAGGCATGGCTGTCCAAACAATTTGATATGAAGGACTTAGGGGAAGCAGGACATATCCTTGGGATCAAGATTATTCGAGATCGTAGGAAACGTTCACTAACGCTCTCCCAAGCTTCATACACAGACACGATTCTGGCCCATTTTAACATGCAGAACTCCAAGAAAGGTTTTCTACCTTTCAGGCATGGAGTGTTTCTATCTAAGGAACAGTCTCCTAAGACTGTTGAAGAGATAGAGACCATGAAGACAGTTCCATATGCTTCGGCAGTAGGAAGTCTCATGTATGCCATGTTGTGTACGAGGCCTGATATCTGTTATGCCATTGGCATGGTGAGCAGATATCAGAGTAACCCCGAGAAAGCTCATTGGGAGGCAGTAAAATGCATTCTCAAGTATTTGCGCAGAACGAGGGACCAAGTTCTGGTCTATAAGGCATCTGAGCTGGTACCCTGAGGTTACACAGATTCAGATTTCCAAGGCGACAGGGACAAGAGCAAGTCTACCTCAGGGTATGTGTTTACTCTAGGAGGTGGAGCTATAGTTTGGCGGAGTGTCAAGCAGAAATGCGTGGCGGACTCTACCATGGAGGCTGAGTATGTTGCCGCATCAGAGGCAGCGAAAGAAGCAGTATGGCTCAAGAACTTCCTAGTGGACTTAGATATGATTCCTGGTTTGCCGAAGTCTATCACGGTTTATTGTGATAACAATGGTGCAGTATCAAACTCGAAGGAACCACGAGCCCACAAGGCGAGTAAACATATACAGCGCAAGTACCACCTGATACGAGATTTCGTGAAGAGGGAATACGTGGTCATGGCTAAGATAGCATCAGAGGATAACCTTGCAGATCCGTTCACGAAAACATTGACCTCTAAAGTCTTTGAGGCTCACGTGGAGGGCATGGGGATCAGATATCTAGAAGAGCCATGATAGTTTTTCTAGATAGATAGCAGCAGATTGTATAGGATTGCATGTAGTTGTATACTTAAAGCACAGCTTAAGTATTAGTGGGAGATTGTTGGAGTAGAATACATAAGCTATGCTTGTATTGTACAATTTCCCAGTTTAATATATCGATTTGTGTTTCAATTATATTTTGTTGTGCATGTTTATGTCCATTTATATTATGTAAGTAGATGATGAGGTGTCTGGTGCGACACAGTGGATCTCATCATTGGTTGAAAGACATAATATATAAATGAGGTTCGTAACCGAGACAGCTTTGGACAAACTGTCAGTCTAGGTTATTATGTGATTCAGATAATTAGTTTGTCTAAACTAATTGAATCATATAGATATATGCCTGGGGTATATTGAACTTGACTCTTAGGAATAATTTGTCTTGTACTGATTTAATAGACAAATCGATCCTTGTATTCTATCTCTAAATCCCTAGACTCGAGTAGGCATGAGGATTAGACATAGTGTACTTTGATCTGCCAATGGGTGAGGTCAAATGTGGCCAATAGTCTCGGTGGGTTGGGTGCGCGTGTTTAGTTACTTGGTGTGCTACTGCTGGTCGAAAGGAAACCATGTACCGGTGCGTCCGGGGTGATGGTGCTCCCGAGATGAGCTCGAAATGTTTATTATACTAAACCCGGCCGGTGGACTTATGTCCGGTATAGTAAAAAGGTCGAGTGGTACTAGTCTCGAAATTAAAGAAGTTAATTAATTAATTTATCAGTAAATTAATTTTAATTAACGAGCACTATATCTTTGATGTGGGGAGATTAAATGAATATAATTTAATTAAGTTGTTCCGGAAGCAATTCTGGTGTAGGTTGGTAGTGCCATAATTAATCCGTTAGTGGTACGATTAATTATGTACTGGGTTGTTGACAAAGGTAGATTTAATTAATTTAGAAATTAATTAATCCTTGTGTCGGTTGGTTGTGAATCATCCCAGGAACTGGTTTGGGATAAGTGAATCCCTGTGCCAATTGGGAGTGATTCATCTCAGGAACTGGATTGGGATAAGTGAATCCCTGTGACAGTTGGGAGTGTATCAGTCCAGGAACAGGATTGAAGGAAACAGAATCTGTATCAGTCCGGAAACAGGATTGAAGGAAAACAGAAACCAGTAGGAAGACCAATCCTAAACCAACTTGGAGTCTCTCTTGTAACTCTATAAATAGACAAGGGATCAGTTATTCAAAACACAATTAATCCACAGGATTTCTAGAGAGAGAAAATTCTAGAGAAAGAAAATGTTTCTCTCTCCAAGTCGAATTTTCAAGAAAGTGTGCGGCTGGTTTTTGGGTTTCTAGTGGCTGAAATTTTGGCCTTGGTTCATACCAGCTGCGCGTAGCTTTCTCTCTCTGCGGGCAGTGCGTTTATAGTACGTGCCAGGTGCTGCGGGGCTAGAGTTTTCTAGTAGGTGGATTGTGGTGAGTAGCTGATCAATTAACTTCTAGTTCGTTGCCCACACAACGTGAAGTTATAGTCTTGAGGCCTACAAGAGAATCACCAGGTGCACGCTTCAAAGGTACTTTTCTAAGATTCCGCTTTACTAGAAATTTTTTGTTGCGTGGTAAATCGAGCAAGTGCAGACCCAGATCCTACCAAAATCTTTCAATATGCAACCATAAAACCATCATGCTTTAAAAACTGCATCTAAAATACAGCATAAAAATAAAACACAAAAATTAAAACAATTAATACGGGAAATAAATACAAAAAATTAAATTTCTCGACTATCATGGTTTTAATCGCTTCCATCTTCTGCCTTGATCTCGTGTCCCTCCACGCAACTCGATGGATTGAGTTTTGATATTGAAAAATGAAAACTGGAGAAAAATTGGCCAAAAACGCGACGCGAACGGCCCGCACGCGCAGCTTAGAAGCACGCAGCAGTTGCGCGCTACTGCCTCGCCTGCTGCCGCACCATGGCACAGCAGGCCTACTGCGCTATGCGACAGCGGTGCTGCTGCCACCGGCGGCTCCTGCCGGCGAGTCATTGCCGGCGTCACCCCTTGCCATCTGTTCCTTCTTCGCTTCTTCCCCATGCAATTTGGTCTTCTTGCAATTCATTCTGGGTTTTCCTGGGTTTCTACGAATTAACGATAACCCAAAAACCCACGAATTCAGGTTGCCCACCATAACGCCTTCAATTACTAAAATTAATTCTCCCACTACAAGGCTTTCTAGGAAAATTAAATAATCGAAATTACATAGAAAAAATCCTATTACAGATTTGATCTAATCCTACACAGCTTCCAGCATGTGGTTATACAATTACAAACATTCATAATAAAATCAAATCCGGACATGTCCCGGAGTTTAATTAAAACCCATACAAATGTAACCATAATAGTCAGGATTTCTCAACCACTTGCAAATAAAACCATGTAATAAATCGAACAAGCACAAAACCCAAAACTAGGCTCTAATACTAATTGAAAGATTATCTACCCGGGCCAAGTCAGAAACTTACTTTCGTGCTATGCATTCCAGAATCGGAATCTCTGGCTAGGCCTAGATGCTAGCACAATTGCTATTCCAACCCTTTTTGAAATAACATTGCGCAGGATCTGGGTTTGCACTTAATCGATTTACCACGCAACAAAAATTCTTAATTAAGCGAAAACATAAGATTTACCTATTAAAGCGTATACTCAGGTGATTATCTTGTGTGCCTTAAGACTTTGCTTGTATGCTGTGTGGGCAGCAATCTAATGAGCAATTTGATCAGCTAATCACCACAATCCACCTGCTAGTAAATTCCAGCACCACCGCACCTCGTGCGTACAATCCACGCACCGCCCGGAGAGAGAGAAAGCTACATGTTGTTGCCCAAATTTTGAAGAAAATTTCGGCCCCCTTAAGCTTTCGAAATCCGATTCTAAGAGAGAGAAACTTTCTCTCTCTAGGATTTTCGCTCTCTAAGTTTTCAAGTCTTGAAAACTTATGAATTGTATATTGTGGAATAGCTAATCCCTTGTCTATATATAGAGTTACAAGAGAGACCCCAAGTTAGTTTAGGATTGGTCTTCCTAATAGGTATAGGTAATTAGTTTCCCAATTCAATTAGGTAACTAATCTGATAGGATAAACCAAATCCTACTAGATTTCCTAATCTCTAGGATTTCCTAATTATAATTGAAACTTAAGACTTAATTAATTAATTAAATAATTCCACTTTGTTAATTACTCAATTAACCCTTAGGAATAATTAATCAATTAATTAATTCTACCTATTCAATTAACCCATTACAAAATTAATCGTACAACTAACAGATTAATTTTGGCACTATCATCCTACACCAGAATTGCTTCCGGAACAACTTAATTAATTTATATTCATAATCTCCCCACATCAAAGATATAGTGCTCGTTAATTTATTAATTTACTGATAAATTAATTAATTAACTTCTTTAATTCCGAGACTAGTACCACTCGACCTTTTTACTATACCGGACATAAGTCCACCGGCCGGGTATAGTATAATAAACATTACGAGCTCATCTCGGTAGCACCATCACCCCAAACGCACCGGTACATGGTTTCCTTTCGACAAGCAGCAGCACACCAAGCAACTAAACATGCGCACCCAACCTACCGAGACTATTGGCCACAATTGACCTCACCCATTGGCAGATCAAAGTACACTATGTCTAATTCTCATGCCCGCTCGAGTCTAGGGATTAAGAGATAGAATACCAAGAACGATTTGTCTATTAAATCAGTACAAGACAAATCATTCCTAATGGTCAAGTTCAATACGCCCCGGGCATATCTATATGATTCAATCAGTTTAGACAAACCAATTATCCGAATCACATAATAACCTAAACTGATAGTTTGTCCAAAGCTGTCTCGGTTTCCTTTATATATTATGTATTTTAACCAATGATGAGATCTACTGTGTCACACAAGACTCCTCATCATCTAACTACATAATATAAGTGGACTAATAATGCACAACTAAATTTAACCAAAACATAAATTGATATATTAACATGAAAAATGTACAATACAAGCATAGCTAATGTATTCAACTCCAATAGAGACACTGCTCCTTATACAAATGCACCTCATGCCTGAAAGGTAGTGAAGCCTTATTTGAGTTCTGCTTGTTAAAATGGGCTAGAATTGTGTCTATGTAGGATGCTTGGGAGAGTGTCAAAGAACGTCTCCTACGATCTCGAATAATCTTGATCCCTAGGATATGTCCAGCCTCTCCCAAATCCTTCATATCAAATTGCCTGGACAACCACGCCTTTACGTCTGACAATACCTTCTTACTGTTGCCAATCAGAAATATATCATCGACATAAAGTATGAGAAACACCACGGTATCACCATCACGCCTACGATATACACACTCCTCATTCGGACACTGAGTGAATCCATAGGACTGGATAACCTCGTCAAAATGGATGTTCCAAGATCTGGATGCTTGCTTAAGTCCATAAATGGACATCCTAAGCTTGCATAACTTGTGCTCTTGGCCCTGAACAATGAAACCCTCTGGTTGCTGCATAAAGATGGTCTCATCAAGACTTCCATTAAGGAAAGCTGTCTTAACGTCCATCTGCCAAATCTCATAGTCCATATGAGCAGCTATGGCCAATAAAATCCAGATCGACTTAAGCATAGGTACCGGGAAAAAGGTCTCATCATAATCGATGCCCTCTTTTTGAGTATACCCCTTCGCCACAAGCCTAGCCTTGAAGGTCTCAACCCTCCCGTCAGATCCTCTCTTTCGCTTGTACATCCATTTGCACCCAATAGGCCGAAACCCATCAGGAAGGTCTACCAGTTCCCAGACTTGATTTGAGTCCATAGAACCCATCTCAGCAATCATCGCTCTCTGCCAAGAATCTACATCTTTATCCTGGAGAGCCTTATTGTAGCTAATTGGGTCTGGTTCATGAGCGCCAGGGATAAAGTCCGATGACTCACCTAAACCCATGTACATCTCGAGCTGTCTGGCAACCCTCCCACTACGACGAGCGCAGCCTATGTAAGAGCATCATCTGTGATAGTGTGTGCAGTCTATTGTGGTGTGTCTTCCTGTATTCGTGCATCTGGAATAATGGACTGACCCCTAAACTCTTCCAATACTACCTTGCTTTTTGCCTTGTGATCTAAAACATAGTCCTCCTCAAGAAACTTAGCATTGGTACTCACCACCACCTTCTGATCCTGAGGACTATTAAACAGACAACCTTTCGTTCCTTTGGGGTAGCATATAAAAAGCATAATCTCATATCTCGCATCTAGCTTGGCTGTGTCTGCCTTAATCACATATGCTGGACAACCCTAAATTCTGAGATGTCTCAGACTAGGCTTTTGTCCAGTCTACAGGTTTACTGGGGTCGAAGATGGTACGAGACTAAGGAGATAACACGTTGACTCCAAGGCTAAACCCCAAAACGATATAGGCAATTCGCTATAACTCATCATCGATCTAACCATATCCATAAGAGTCCTGTTCCTCCTCTATGCTACACCATTCTACTGGGTGTGCCAGGTGCAGACAACTGGTACTGAATACCCACCTCTGACAAATAGAACCTAAATTCACTAGAGAGGTATTCGCCACCGTGATCAGATCGCAAGGTCTTGTTACTCTTACCCAGATGGTTCTCCACATCAGCCTTAAACTCTTTGAACGTGCCAAAGCATTCAGACTTATGGCGCATCAGGTATATGTATCCATATCTAGAGTAATCTTCCTTGAAAGTCACGAAATACTCATAACCACCTCTAGCCTGAACTGACATAGGCCCACACAAGTTAGAATAAATCAACTCTAAAACCTCATTGGCCCTATACCCATTTGCCTTGACAGGCCTCTTAGTCATCTTACCCTCCAAGCAAGACTCACAGGTCGGATAGCTGTCAATATCCAATGAGTCCAAAGACCCATTATTGACCAACCTTTGAATCCTACTAAGGTTGATGTGACCGAGTCTCAGGTGCCAAAGATAAGTTTGATTCAAAGGGGAAGACTCCTTTCTCTTACTATGATTCGGTGATGAGTTATTAGTTTCTAAGTTTTGCATTACTGGGGAGTATGTCTTGATTAAAAACAGATTGTCAACTAATACACCGGAACATATAAGCTTTTGATTCTTTCTAATAAAAACAGATTTATCAGAAAAAACACACTTATAACCATCCAATAAAAGTTTAGAAACTGAAAGCAAATTCTTTCAAAAACTGGGTACATATAAACAATCTCTCAAATGTAAAACTGAGTCTAAAAAATAAAGACATAAAACTCCCACTGCAACAACAGAAACTCTGGTAGTATCCACAAGGTAGACCTGCAACTCTCCATCTCTAAGCAGCCGGGTCATTTGGAACCCCTGCAAAGAATTACAAACATGATCAGTGGCTCCTGAATCCACACACCAAGTATATGTGGGAATCGCCGCTAAACATGTCTCAGTAACTAGGGAAAATTTACACATACCTCGAGACTTTGGGCAATCCTTCTTTCAATGTCCTACTTTGCCACATCTGAAGCACTTGCCTTTCAGCTTATGCTTCTTGGCAATGCCCGCCTTGGGTCCATGATCAGTAGCTCTTGCTTTCTGGCCTCTCTTTCTCTTTTGCTTCCTTGCTTTGGGCCCAGCAGAGGAACCTGATGGACCAACAGTAGCCAAGGCTTACTTCTTCTCTACGAAGAGGCCCTCAGTAGACACCAATGTAATCATGAGTTCGGGAAGTGAATATGAGAGCTTGCCCATATTATAGTTCAACTGAAACTGCTTAAAACTGGGGGCCAATCTCTGGAGAATGATATCGACCTGGGTCTCACCATCAATATCACCTTCCAATACCTCGATCTCATTGATATAGCTCATCATGTCCATCACGTGATCCCTCACTGAAGTGCCCTCAGCCATCCTAGCATTCACAAGTTTCCTCATAGCTGACTGCTTGGCTGCCCTGCCCTGATGTCCAAACATCCCCCTGAGGTTGAGCATCATATCGTAGGCTGAGGTAAACAACTGATGCTGTTGCTGTAATACACTCAACATAGAAGCCAAGATGTAGCACCAGGTAATCTCATCAGCCTTCTGCCACCTCGTATATGACTCTCGTTGCTCAGGGATGACATCATCGCTTGGCTTAGGGGGGCACTCCTCAGTGAGCACGTACTTGTAACCTTCAGCGGTAAGGACAATGTCCAGGTTACATTTCCAGTCAATGTAATTTGGACCCGTAAGTTTGTTCTGATTCAGTATGACAGCTAGCGGGTTGAATGCATATCAACAACTGAAAAATAAACAATCAAGTTTCAGTATTACTTTTTCAAAAATATTAAAATCCTCAAAAACAATATAATCTCCATCGACATCTCTCACATCAGGATTAACGCAGGTCACGTGGGTGAATGTCTATGCCAACCCACATTCGTTTGAGAAGAACCAAAGTTCATTAATTTCACTATCTGACCACCGATCTTATGATCAATGAAATTAATAGTCAATGCTTTTAGCCGTACACATAAATAGCATAACCTCGCAGGAGGAATACTATAAATAGTATACTAAGTGTATGCCATTACGTGACTTCTAAGTTTGTTACTTAGGATACTAATGTGCCCTCAGCAGAGAGGGTGTCGCAACTTTCTCCAAATAAACTCACTATAGTCATCCCTTCGGAAATTCATTCTAGTGATATCTGTGATTGAAGACTTGTCTGCATGGAGAAAGACCACAATACCAACTCACAAGAATAACCACATCACCAATGAACCCGTAATGGAGGCTATGGGGATATTTACCAACCCACTCCCACTTAGATTTTTAAGTTTGAGGATTTTTCCGTTTTAACATGCAATATCTTAACAAAGGATATTCGCACCCATAAAACCGTTGGAGTTTTAATATGCGAATAATCTACCTTAGTTAATTGCACTTTACTTTTTAAAACATTTTAGTTTGGTTTTCGTTCATGCAAAATAAAACAAAAACACACAATCAATGAAAAGACATAAATACGAGAAATTAAAGAAATAAAATTTCTCGACTATTATGGCATTCTCTATCGTTGATTCTTTGATTCCTCAGTGACACGTCCCGTCAAGTCACTCCCATTCATTATTTGGATTCCTCTCAATTTGCCCGGGTTTTCTCGATTTAATTTGTAATTAGAAATCACCCAAAATTACGAGAAACCAAAATCCGCGAATATAAGTTACCCAAAATAACGTATTCGTCACAGTACATAAATTCCTATATACAAAGGCATTTTTCTTGGAATTTAAAGATGACATCTTTAGATCAAATCCTACTACAAGATTTATCTAATCCTACACGGCTTCCAGCTCGTGGTTATTACTATTCAGACATTTCCATTCAAAAACAATACGAGCCTGGACATGTCCCAGGGTTTATGAATGAAAAATAGATTCTACCATAATAGCCGGGAAACTAATAACCACCTGTTTAAACATTTTGACAAAAATAATAATGCCTAAATAAAGCCGTGTAATAAATTAAACAAGTATAAAGCCAAAACACTCGTCTGATACCAATTTGAAGGAAAACAGAACAAGCCCGGGCTAAATAAAAAATCTCACTTTCGTGCAATGCATTCCAAAATCAGAAACTTTCGACAAAGCTCAGGCTCAAATTCATTTTCCCCTGAACGGATCTAGGCTTATACTTATTTAATTTATTAAATTGACAAACAACACACAAGTAATCAACCTTTAATTAAAAGCGAAAAACACAAAGGTTATACCTTTGAAGCGAAGTCCAACGCAATAAGAAAAACCAAATCTTTGCTTGCGATTACCACCGAAATCTGAAAGATAACTCTAATTCGACCCTGAACTAGTGTGGGCTAGTGTCTACGGAGTAACCCAAAGCAAAACGAAGAAATCCTAAGAAACTTGCTTCGAAAAACTCAAGAAAAAACTTGACAGAACCTTGCCTGGAGCCTTTGCTGCTGACCGCCGCTAACCACCACTACAAACGCCGCCTGCCGCCGTGAAGAAGAACTCTGGCCAGATCATGACCAGTCACGATCTAGACAGATCTACCCATGGATCAACAAGGAAAAATCAAACATGGGTGATTCGAATCAAGTGCACTGGCCGACGACAAGGACCTGCCGGTATCGCGCCGATGAAGAATATCCGGCAACGTCTGACGATCTTAAAGGAAATATATTCCGGGCAATTAAAGTTTGAGCTTTTCGAAGGAGAAAGCTTTCTAATTTGACTTCGAGAAGGAACCTTTTTGAGGAAAACAAAGTTCTTTCTCTAAGCTTAACTTTCTCTCACTAGGCTAATTGGCCTTCAAGTTTCTTGAGTCTTCATTAATGCCTACAAGGAATATTTATAGGGAGCTTCTAAGGAAACCTAGTGGGCCTTTGAGTTGGGTCTTTTAGTTTGACTTTCGTTGACCCCTTAGGCTTTCCTAGACTAGTCAACTCTAATCGATCCTTTTGAATTAATTCTTTAACCCACTTTGTTAATTTAATTTAATCGAACCCTTAGGATTAATTAATTCATATAGAACTAATTTTCTTAATCCACTTTGTCAATTAAATATTAATTAAACCTTTAGGATCAATTAATTCACTTTACAATTAGTCAAACGCATAATTAGTCGTACCACTAACGGATCAATTATGGAACTACCGCTCAAAAATGACTTTACATCGCGCCACTATATTTTCTTCTATCTCCCCACATCAAAGATCTAGTGCTCGTCGGTTTATCAATTTACTGACAAATAAATTCACTGACTTCTTGGTATCCGAGATTAGTACCACTTGACTTTCTCATTATACCGTCCACTGGCTAGTTTTAGTACAATAAACCTTACGAGCTTAACTCGGGAGCACCATCAACCCGGAGAACCAGTACGTGGATTCCTCCGACTAGCAACGGCACGTAATAAGCTAAACACCTTATACCCGACCTATCGAGGTATAGGCCTCAATTGACCGCACTCTTTGGCACATCAAAGTATACGATATCTAACTCTCACGCCCGTCCCAATCTCGGGATTAAGAGACTGTATACTAGGACCGAATTGACTACGCCGATCAGTACAAGTCAATTCTATCCAAACTGGTCGTGCTCAATATGCCCCGGGCATATCAGTGTGATTTAAATGAAAAATTATCTGCCCGGGCCTAGCCAGAAACTCACTTTCGTGCTATGCATTCCAGAATCAGAATCTTTGGCCAGGCCTAGACGCTAGCACAATTGCTATTCCAACCCTTTTGAAATAACATTGCGCAGGATCTGGGTTTGCACTTATTCAATGTACCACGCAACAAAAATTCTTAATTAAAGTGAAAACATAAGAATTACCTATTAGCGTACACTCAGGTGATTCTCTTGTATGCCTCAAGACTTTGCTTGCATGCTGTGTGGGCAGCAATCTAACGAGTGATTTGATAAGCTAATCACCACAATCCACCGCCCAGAAAAATTCCAGCATCGCTGCACCTGGCGCATACAAATCACGCACCGCCTGGAGAGAGAGAAAGCTACACGCGCTGCTGGTCTAACAGGCCAAAATTCGGCCACCAATAGAGAATAAAACCAGCAGCAATTTAGCCTACAAATTCTGACTATGAGAGAGAAAATTTATTTCTCTCTCTAGGATTTTATCTCTCTAGTTTTCTTGTCTTGAAAACTTATGAATTGTATATTGTGGAATAGCTAATCCCTTGTCTATATATAGAGTTACAAGAGAGACCCCAAGTTGGTTTAGGATTGGTCTTCCTAATGGGTTTAGGTAATTAATTAGTTTCCAAATCCAATCAGGTAACCAATCTGATAGGATAAACCAAATCCTACTAGATTTTCTAATCTCTAGGATTTTCTAATTCTAATTGAAACTTAAGAATTAATTAATTAATTAAATTATGCCACTTTGTTAATTACTCAATTAACCCTTAAGAATAATTAATCAATTAATTAATTCTATTTATTCAATTAACCCATTACAAAATTAATCGTACCACTAACGGATTAATTTTGGCATACCATCCTACACCAGAATTGCTTCCGGAACAACTTAATTAATTTATATTCATAATCTCCCCACATCCAAGATATAATACTCATTAATTTATTAATTTACTGATAAATTAATTAATTAACTTTTTAAAATCCTAGACTAGTACCACTCGACCTTTTTACTATACCGAACATAAGTGTACAGGCCGAATTTAGTATAATAAACATTACGAGCTCATCTCGGGAGCACCATCCCCCCGGACGCACCGGTACATGGTTTCCTTTCGACAAGCAGCAGCACACCAAGCAACTAAACACGCGCACCCAACCTACCGAGACTATTGACCACAATTGACCTCACCCATTGGCAGATCAAAGTACACTATGTCTAATCCTCATGCCCGCTCGATCTAGGGATTAAGAGATAGAATACCAAGAATGATTTGTCTATTAAATCAGTACAAGATAAATTATTCCTAATAGTCAAGTTCAATAAGCCCCGGGCATATCTATATGATTCAATCAGTTTAGACAAACCAATTATTCGAATCACATAATAACCTAAACTGACAGTTTGTCCAAAGCTGTCTCGGTTATGAACCTCCTTTATATATTATGTCTTTTAACCAATGATGAGATCTACTGTGTCGCACAAGACACCTCATCATCTAACTACATAATATAAGTGGACTAATAATGCACAACTAAATTTAACCAAAACATAAATCGATATATTAACTAGGAAAATGTACAATACAAGTATAGCTTATGTATTCAACTCCAACAATCTCCCACTAATACTTAAGTTGTGCTTTAAGTATACATTTGAAAGAATTTTGCCACATAGGATCTGGGTTTGCACTTGCTCGATTTACCACGCAACAAAAATTTCTAATTAAAGCAGAACCTTAGAAAAATACATTTGAAGCGTGCACCTGGTGATTCTCTTGTATGCCTCAAGACTATGACTTCACGTTGTGTGGGCAACGAACTAGAAGTCAATTGATCAGCTACTCACCACAATCCACCTGCTAGAAAAATCCAGCACCGCAGCACCTGGCACGTACTATAAACGCACCGCCCGCAGAGAGAGAAAACTACGCGCAGCTGGTATAAACCAAGGTCAAAATTTCAGCTACTAGAAACCCAAAAACCAGCCGCACACTTTTTTGAAAATTCGACTTGGAGAGAGAAACGTTTTCTCTCTCTAGAAATCTTGTGGATTAATTGTGTTTCTTGAATGGCTAATCCCTTGTCTATTTATAGAGTTACAAGAGAGACTCCAAGTTGGTTTAGGATTGGTTTTCCTAATGGGTTTAGGTAATGAATTAGTTTCCAAATCCAATTAGGCAACCAATCTGATAGGATAAACCAAATCCTATTAGATTTCCTAATCTCTAGGATTTCCTAATTCCAATTGAAACTTAAGACTTAATTAATTAATTAAATAATTCCACTTTGTTAATTACTTAATTAACCCTTAGGAATTAATTAAATAATTCCACTTTGTTAATTACTGAATTAACCCTTAGGAATAATTAACCAATTAATTAATTAAATCTACCTATTCAATTAACCCATTACAAAATTAATCGTACCACTAACGGATTAATTTTGGCACTACCATCCTACACCAGAATTGCTTACAGAACAACTTAATTAAATTATATTCATTAATCTCCCCACATCAAAGATATAGTGCTCATTAATTAAAATTAATTTACTGATAAATTAATTAATTAACTTCTTTAATTTCGATACTAGTACCACTCGACCTTTTTACTATACCGGACATAAGTCCACCAGCCGGGTTTAGTATAATAAACATTTCGAGCTCATCTCGGGAGCACCATCACCCCGGACGCACCGGTACATGGTTTCCTTTCGACAAGCAGTAGCACACCAAGTAACTAAACACGCGCACCCAACCCACCGAGACTATTGGCCACATTTGACCTCACCCATTGGCAGATCAAAGTACACTATGTCTAATCCTCATGCCCACTCGAGTCTAGGGATTTAGAGATAGAATACAAGGATCGATTTGTCTATTGAATCAGTACAAGACAAATCATTCCTAAGAGTCAAGTTTAATATGCCCCGGGCATATCTATATGATTCAATTAGTTTAGACAAACCAATTATCCGAATCACATAATAACCTAAACTGACAGTTTGTCCAAAGCTATCTCGGTTACGAACCTCATTTATATATTATGTCTTTCAACCAATGATGAGATCTACTGTGTCACACCAGACACCTCATCATCTACTTACATAATATAAATGGACATAAACATGCACAACAAAATATAATTGAAACACAAATCGATATATTAAACTGGGAAACTGTATAATACAAGCATAGCTTATGTATTCTACTCCGACAACATATACATACAACCCCTAAACTCTCTGCTACTATATATCTAGAAAAACTGTCATGGCTCTCCTAAGTGTCTGATTTCCATGCCATCCACGTGAGCCTCAAAGACTTTCGAAGTCAATGTCTTCGTGAACGAATCTGCAAGGTTATCTTCTGATGCTATCTTAGCCACGACCAAGTCTTCTCTCTTTACGATATCTTGTATTAGGTGGTACTTGCGCTGTATATGTTTACTCGCCTTGTGGGCTCGTGGTTCGTTCGAGTTTGCTACTGCACCGTTGTTATCACAATACACCGTGATAAACTTCTGCAAACCAGGAATCACATCTAAGTCCACTGGGAAGTTCTTGAGCCATACTGCTTCTTTTTCTTCCTCTGATGTGGCAACGTATTCAGCCTCCATGGTAGAGTCCGCCACGCATTTCTGCTTGACACTCTGCTAAACTATGGCTCCACCTCCTAGAGTAAACACATACCCTGAGGTAGACTTGCTCTTGTCCCTGTCCTTAGAAATCTGAATCTGTGTAACCTCGGGGTACCAGCTCTGGCGCCTGATAGACCAACACTTGGTCTTTTGTTCTGTGCAAATACTTGAGAATGCATTTTAATGCCTCCGAATGAGCTTTCCCGGGGTTACTCTGATAGATATCAGGCCTCATACACAATATGGCATACATGAGACTTCCTACTGCCGAAGCATAAACAACTGTCTTCATGGCCTCTATCTCCTCAATAGTCTTGGGAGACTGTTCTTTAGATAGATGCACTCTGTGTCTGAAAGGTAGAAAACCTTTCTTGGAGTTCTGCATGTTAAAATAGGCCAGAATCATATCTATGTACGAAGCTTGGGAGAGCGTTAACGAACATATCCTACGATCTCGAATTATCTTGATCCCAAGGATATGTCTCGCTTCCCCTAAGTCCTTCATATCAAACTGCTTGGACAGCCATGCCTTTACATCTGATAACACTTTCTTATTGTTTTCAATCAATAGAATATCATCTACGTAAAGCACAAGAAACACCACTGAGTTTCCATCACGTTTGCGGTACACACATTGCTCATCCGAACACTGAGTAAATCCGTAGGACTGGATTACCTCATCAAACCGGATGTTGCAAGATCTGGATGCCTGCTTAAGTCCGTAAATGGACCTCTTAAGCCTACAAACCTTATGCTCTTGGCCTTTTTCGACGAATCCCTTTGGTTGCTGCATGAAGATAGTTTCCTCAAGACTTCCATTTAGGAAAGCTGTCTTGACATCCATCTGCCATATCTCATAATCTAAATGAGCAGCTATGGCCAAGAGAATCCGGATCGACTTAAGCATGGTTACAGGGGAGACGGTTTCCTCATAATCGATTCTCTCTTTCTGAGTATACCCCTTCGCCACCAGCCTAGCTTTAAAGGTTTCCACCGTTCTTTCAGGTCCTCTTTTAAGTTTATAGACCCACTTGCATCCAATTGGCTTAAACCCATCAGGCAGGTCTACAAGCTCCCAGACTTGATTGTGGTCCATTGACCCCATCTCGGATATCATTGCCTTAAGCCAAGATTCTGCATCTTTATCTTGGAGAGCCTCATTGTAGTTTACTGGGTCAGGTTCAGGCACACCTGGGACTAGGTCTGAGGCCGGCCTTTCGCCCGCCAATGAACTTGTCGGGCTGTCTCACAACCCTCCCACTACGACGAGGCACCACTTGTGTAGGCACATCATCTGTGATTTCTTGTGCAGTATGTGGTGTATCTACTTGTACTGGTGCATCAGGATTATTAGTTTGTCTTCTAAGCTCTTCTAGTACTATCTTACTCTTTGGCTTGTGATCTAGGATATAGTATTCCTCTAAAAATCTAGCGTTGGTACTAACTACCACATTTTGATCTTTAGGACTATAAAATAGACCACCTTTCGTTCCCTTAGGATATCGTACAAATAGCATTAATTCAGTTCTCACATCTAACTTAGCCGTATCTACCTTAAGCATATGTGTTGTCCCAAATTCTGACATGTCTTAGACTAGGCTTTCGCCCGTTCCACAACTCTACTGGGGTTGAAGGCATGGTTTTAGATGGTACAAGATTAAGAATATACACTGCTGTTTCTAAGGCATATCCCCAGAAAGAACTTGGCAAATCACTACAGCTCATCATCGACCTAACCATTTCCATGAGAGTTCGATTCCTTCTTTCTACTACACCATTTTGCTGTGGTATGCCAGGTGCAGACAACTAAGACTGAATTCTGACCTCACTGAGGTATTCTTAAAATTCGTGGGACAGGTACTCCCCACAATGATCTGACCTCAGTGTCTTGATACTCTTACTATGATGCTTCTTCACATCTGCTAGAAACTCTTTGAACTTGCCAAAGCACTCGGACTTATGACATATTAGGTAAATGTACCCGTACCTTGAGTAGTCATCCATGAACGTCATGAAATACTCGAACCCACCTCATGCTTGGACCGACATTGGTCCACACAAGTCAAAATGAATTAACTCTAATACTTCTTTAGCTCTATAACCTTTTGCTTTAAAAGGTCTCTTGGTCATCTTACCCTCCAAGCAAGATTCGCAGGTTGAATAACTGTCAATCTCTAATGAACCTAAAAGTCAATCATTGACCAACCTCTAAATTCTACTAAGGTTTATATGACCTAGCCTGAGATTCCAAAGATAGGTTTGATTCATTTCAGAAGGTTTCTTTCTCTTATTAATGTTAGCTAAAGAGCTATCTGTTTCTATGTTTTGCACAACAGGGGAGTTAGAGTTAACCACAAACAAATTGTCAGCCAATGAACTAGAACAAATAAGTTTTCCATTTCTTCTAATAAATACAGACTCATCAGAAAAATAAACTTATAACCGTTCTTTAAGAGTTTAGAAACCGAAATAAGGTTCTTTCTAAAACTCAGTACATAAAGACAAATAACTAACTCTAAACTAGAACTTTTGAAATTTAAAGTAATAGCTCTCACTGCTTCTACTGACACTTTCGTAGTGTCACCCATGTAGATGTCCAGCTCATCCTCTCTAAGATTCCGGGTTAATTGGAACCATTGCAAAGAATTACAAACATGGTCAGTGGCACCAGAATCCACACATTAAGTATCTGTGGGAATCGCCGCTAAACATGTCTCAGTAATTAAGGCAGAAACTATTATACTTATAAGCTTTGGACAATCCAATTTCCAATGTACCGTCTTATTGCACTTGAAACACTTGTTTTTCGACTTCTTATTTGCAATATCTGGCTTAGATGCAATTCATGCCTTTTGAGTTATTCCCTCAAGCTTTCTCTTCTTCTTTCTAGCCTCAAGATCAGAAGAAGATTCTGAAGCTTTGCCTGCGACTAAAGCTCGCTTCTTCTCTTGAAGATGAAGGAAAACTGAACAAGCCCGGGCTAAATCGAAAACCTCACTTTCGTGCTATGCATTCCAGAATTGGAAGCTTTCGACCAAGCTCAGGCTCAAATTAGTTTACCCATGAACGGATCTAGGCTTATACTTATTTAATTTATTAATCGGGACACTAAAAATCGAATCTTTAATAAAAGCGGAAGTTAAAGATTCTACCTTTTGATGCGAAGTCCCTCGATTAAAGAATACCAAATAAAATCTGCTGCGATTTCCACAAGAAATCCGATCGATTCTACAATACTAACTCCGAGATAGTGTGGGCTATCTTCTACGGAGTTACCCACGAGCAATCGAACAAAACCCAGAAACTTGCTTTAGAAGAAAACTCAAAAAAAACTGCAATTAAAAACTGCTGCCCAGAATTTTTAGAAAACCCACTTCGCAAGTAATAAAACTGCTGTCTTGCAGCATGAAAAACCCACCGGAGATCGAGTGATCGGTCCCGATCTAGACAGTCCAGTCTGCGGATCACTCCCTTGGGAAGATCGAACACAGAACAGGACCGGTTCTGGGCACCGCTCGAACTGATCGCCGGAGCTGCAGGTTGAAGACGCTGCTGGCGCGCGATCCTGTCCGGAAGAACGATCAGCACTGCCCAGCGAAATTCCAACCGCCTGCTCACTTAGAAATAATCTGGGCAACTTAAAAGAGTAATCTTCCAAAGAAGAAAGTTCTCTTGGTCGACTTCGAGAGAAGAATTGACGAAGAAGACACGTCCTCTCTCTAGACCAAACTTTCTCTTTTTAGCCTAACTTGGCTGCCAAGTTTCTTAATCTTTTTGGCTGCTCATTATTTTGTATTTATAGTAGCTCGATTGGAGACCTAATGGGCTCTCGAGTTAGGCCTTAAAATTTGACTTTCGTTGACCGCTAAGTCTTCCCGACTAATCAACTCCAATCGACCTTTTTAAATTAATTTATTTAATCCACTTTGTTAATTTAATTTAATCGAACCCTTAGAATTAATTAATTCAAAATCGAATTAATTTCTAAATTCACTTCGTCGATTAAATATTAATTAAACCCTTCGGATTAATTAATTTACCTTGTCGATTAGTCAAACGCATAATCGGTCGTACCACTAACGGACCAATTATGGAACTACCGCTCGAAAACGACTTTACATCGCGCCATTATTATTTCTTCTATCTCCCCACATTAAAGATCTAGTGCTCGTCGATTTATCAATTTACTGACAAATTAATTCACCGACTTCTTGGTTTCCGAGATTAGTACCACTCGACCTTTTATTATACCGAACATAAAGTTCACTGGCCAGGTTTAGTATAATAACCTTACGAGCTCATCTCGGGAGCACCATCAACCCGGCGAACCGGTACGTGGATTCCTCCGACTAGCAACGGCACGTAAGAAGCTAAACACCGCATACCCAACTTACCGAGGTATTGGCCTCAATTGACCTCACTCTTTGGCAAATCAAAGCATACGACACCCAACCCTCACGCCCGTCCCAATCTCGGGATTGAGAGACGAAATACTAGGACCGAATTGACTACGCCAATCAGTACAAGTCAATTCTATCCAAACTGGTCGTGCTCAATATGCCCCGGGCATATCTGTGTGATTTAAACTAGTCTAGATAAACCAATTTCCAAACCACACAATAACCTATACCGATAGTATGTTCAGACTATCTCGGTTACGAGCATACTTTTTATATATCAATACTTTAACCAACAACGGTATCTACTGTGTTTGTCGACACCCCGTTATCTAGTTCTATGATATAAAGGAACAGATTTATACTGAAACAAAATGATATGTCATCTGTGGATATTAGTTTTTGATACAAGCCATAGCTTTTCTGTATTCAAAACTAACAATCTCCCACTAATACTCAAAGCTATGCTAAGAAGTACAAAAACTGTCCAACCCGCTATTACACTGCTGTCATAATGAAATCTCCAAAACACCTTTAAGCTCACTGACTTGGCTCTCTCAAGAATCTGACTCCCATTCCCTCCACATGCCTCTCAAAGACCTTTGGGGTCAATGGCTTGGTGAAAGGATCTGCAGGGTTGTCCTCTGAAGCTATCTTGGCCACGATCACGTCTCCCCTCTTTACGATCTCTCGTATCAGGTGGTACTTGCGCTCTATGTGTTTACTCGCCTTATGGGCTCGTGGTTCCCTTGAGTTAGCAACTGCACCATTGTTATCACAATAAACTGTGATAGACCTAGGCAACTCTGGAACCACATCCAAGTCCATCAGGAAGCTCCTGAGCCATACAGCCTCTTTCGCTGCCTCTGAAGCGGCAACGTACTCGGCCTCCATGGTAGAGTCCGCCACGCATTTCTGCTTGACACTCTTCCATACTATGGCTCCACCTCTCAGAGTAAACACAAACCCAGAGGTAGACTTACTCTTGTCCATATCTCCTTGAAAGTCCGAATCTGTGTAACCCAATGGTACAAGCTCCTGCGCTCTATAAACTAGGACATAATCTCTCGTCCTGCGCAAGTACTTGAGAATGCATTTTACTGCCTCCCAGTGAGCCTTCCCAGGGTTACTTTGATATCTGCTAACCATGCCCACGGCAAAGCAAATATCAGGCCTCGTGCACAACATAGCATACATGAGGCTACCCACTGCAGAAGCATAGGGTATCGCCTTCATGGCATCTATCTCCTCAGCAGTCTTAGGACACTGCTCCTTAGACAAATGCACTCCATGCCTGAAAGGTAGTGAACCCTTCTTGGAGTTCTGCATGTTAAAATGGGCCAGAATCGTGTCTATGTAGGATGCCTGTGAGAGAGTCAGAGAACGTCTCCTACGATCTCGAATAATCTTGATCCCAATGATATGTCCAGCCTCTCCCAAATCCTTCATATCGAATTGCCTGGACAGCCATGCCTTTACGTCTGACAACACCTTCTTACTGTTGCCAATAAGAAGAATGTCATCTACATAAAGTACGAGGAACACCACTATCTCACCATCACGCCTGCAATAAACACACTGCTCATCCGGAGACTGAGTGAATCCATAGGACTGGATAACCTCATCAAAACGAATGTTCCAAGATCTGGATGCTTGCTTAAGTCCATAAATGGACCTCCTAAGCCTGCATACCTTGTGCTCTTGGCCCTTAACAATGAAGCCCTCTGGTTGCTGCATAAAGATGGTCTCCTCAAGACTTCCATTAAGGAAAGCTGTCTTGACGTCCATCTGCCATATCTCATAATCCATATGAGCAGCTATGGCCAAGAGAATCCGGATCGACTTAAGCATAGCTACCGGGGAAAAAGTCTCCTCATAATCGATCCCTTCTTTCTGAGTATACCCCTTCGCCACAAGCCTAGCCTTGAAGGTCTCAACCCTCCC
Source organism: Knoxia roxburghii (assembly GCA_030378225.1). NCBI lineage: Eukaryota > Viridiplantae > Streptophyta > Magnoliopsida > Gentianales > Rubiaceae > Knoxia > Knoxia roxburghii. The sequence continues at coordinate 30,892,220 of CM059415.1, read as the reverse complement.
GTCAGATCCTCTCTTTCGCTTGTAGACCCATTTGCACCCAATAGGCCTAAACCCATCAGGAAGGTCTACCAGCTCCCAGACTTGATTTGAGTCCATAGAACCCATCTCAGCAATCATCGCTTTCTGTCAAGAATCTGCATCTTTATCCTGGAGAGCCTCATTGTAGTTAACTGGGTCTGGTTCATGAGCACCAGGGATAAAGTCCGAAGACTCGCCCAAACCCATGTACCTCTCGGGCTGTCTCACAGCCCTCCCACTACGACGAGGCGCAGCCTGTGTAAGAGCATCATCTGTGATAGTGCGTGCAGTTTCCTGTGGTGTGTCTTCCTGTACGTGTGCATCTGGAATAGTGGACTGACTTCTAAGCTCTTCCAATACTACCTTGCTGCTTGACTTGTGATCTAAAATATAGTCCTCCTCAAGAAATCTGGCATTGGTGCTGACCACCACCTTCTGATCCTGAGGACTATAGAATAAACCACCTCTCGTTCCTTTGGGGTAGCCTACAAACAGCATAACCTTAGATCTCACCTCTAACTTGCCTGCATCTGCCTCGAGCACATGTGCTGGACAACCCCAAATCCTGAGATGTCTCAGAGTAGGCTTACGCCCACCCCACAACTCTACTGGGGTCGTAGGCACAGACTTAGATGGAACAAGGTTGAGAATAAAACATGCTGTCTCTAAGGCATAACCCCAAAACGAGGTAGGCAACTCACTGTAACTCATCATCGATCTAACCATTTCCATAAGAGTCCTGTTCCTCCTCTCTGCTACACCATTCTGCTGGGGTGTGCCAGGTGCAGACAACTGGGTCTGAATACCCTCCTCTGACAAATAGGTCCTAAATTCACTAGAGAGGTATTCGCCACCACGATCAGACCGCAGTGACTTGATACTCTTACCCAGATGGTTCTCCACCTCTGCCTTGAATTCTCTGAACTTGCCAAAGCATTCAGACTTGTGGCGCATCAGGTATATGTATCCATATCTAGAGTAATCATCCGTGAAAGTCACGAAATACTCATAACCACCTCTAGCCTGAACTGACATAGGCCCACACACGTCAGAATGAATCAGCTCTAAAACCTCTTTGGCCCTATACCCCTTCGCCTTAAAAGGCCTTTTGGTCATTTTACCCTCCAAGCAGGATTCACAGGTTGAATAGTTGTCAATATCTAGTAAGTCCAAAGACCCACTCTTGACCAACCTTTGAATCCTACTAAGGTTGATATGACCTAGTCTCAGGTGCCAAAGATAAGTCTGATTCAAAGGGGAAGATTCCTTTCTCTTATTATGATTTAGTGATGAGTTACTAGTTTCTGTGTTTTGCATAACTGGGGAGTAAGTCTTGATTAAAAACAGATTGTCAACCAATGTACCGGAACATATAAGTTTCTGGCATTTTCTTATAAAAACCGAACCATCAGAAAATACACACTTATAACCATCCAAAACAAGTTTCGAAACTGAAAGCAAGTTCTTTCGAAAACTAGGTACATAAAGACAATCCTTCAAATATAAAATAGAGTCTGAAAAATAAAGACTAATAACTCCCACTGCAGCCACAGAAACTCTGGTAGTATCCCCAAGGTAGACCTGCAACTCTCCCTCTCTAAGCAGCCGGGTCACTTGGAACCCCTGCAAAGAATTACAAACGTGATCAGTGGCTCCCGAATCGACACACCAAGTATACGTGGGAATCGCCGCTAAACACGTCTCAGTGACTAGGGAAAATTTACACGTACCTCGAGGCTTTGGGCAGTCCTTCTTCCAATGTCCTGCTTTGCCACATCTAAAGCATTTTCCTCTCGGCTTCTGCTTCTTGGCAATGCCTGCCTTGGGTCCATGACTGGCTCCTGCGTTCTGGCCTCTCTTCCTCTTTTGCTTCCTGGCTTTGGGCCCAGCAGAGGAACCTGAGGGACCAACAGTAGCCAAGGCTTGCTTCTTCTCAGCGAAGAGGCTCTCAGCAGACACCAATGCAGTCATGAGCTCAGAAAGTGAATATGAGAGATTCCCCATATTATAGTTCAATCGAAACTGCTCAAAACTGGGAGGCAAGCTCTGAAGGATGATATCGACCTGGGTTTCCCCATCAATCTCACCTCCCAATACCTCGATCTCATTGATGCAACCAATCATGTCCAGTACGTGATCTCTCACTGAAGTGCCCTCAGCCATCTTAGCATTCATGAGTTTCCTCATAGCTGACTGCTTGGCTGCCCTGCCCTGATGTCCAAACATCTCCCTGAGGTTGAGCATCATATCGTAGGCTGAGGTCATCAACTGATGCTGGTGCTGCAGTACACTTGACATGGAAGCCAAGATGTAGCACCTGGTCATCTCATCAGCTTTCTGCCACCTCGTATATGGCTCTCGCTGCTCAGGTGTGGCATCCTCACTGGGCTTAGGGGGACACTCCTCAGTGAGCACGTACTTATAACCCTCGGCGGTTAGGACAATGTCCAGGTTTCGTTTCCAATCAATATAATTAGGACCGGTGAGTTTGTTTTGGTTCAGAATGACAGCTAGCGGGTTGAACGACATATCAACTGAAAATAATGAAAAAACATGTCTCAGTATACTTTTCGAAAATATTGAAAAATCCTCAGAAAAGAAATATAATCTTCTACCGACATCTCTCCCACCGGGATTAACGCAGGTCACGATGGGTGAACGTCTACGCCAACCCACATTCGTTCGAGAAGAACCGAAGTTCACTAATTTCATTATCTGACCAACGATCTTATGATCAATGAAATTAATAGTCGATAATTTTAGCCGTACACGTAAATAGCGTTACCTCGATGGGAGGGATACTATAAACAGTACACTAAGTGTATGCCATTACGTGACTTCTAAGTTTGTTACTTAGGGTACTAATGCGCCTCGGATGGTGAGGGTGTCGCAACTTTTCCCAATTAAACGCACTATAGTCATCCCTTTAGAAATTCATTCCAGCGATATCTGTGATTGAAAACTCATCCGATGGGGAAGCCGTTTAACCACATCGCCAATGAACTCGTAATGGAGGCCATGGGGCTATTAACCAACCCGCTCCCACTTAGATTTTTAAAATAATTTAAATTCGCCTTAGTTTTCTCGGTTTTCTATTTCGGTTTTCTACGTAATTAAGAATCACCCAAAAATCACGAAAAAACCAAAATCCGGGTTTTCTCGATTTTCTACGTAATTAGGAATCACCCAAAATTACGATAAACCAAAACCCCACGTAATTAGGAATCACCCAAAATTACGATTAAACCAAAACTTGCGAATGTAATTAAGTTTGAGGATTTTTACGTTTTAACATGCAATATCTTAACTATGGATATTCGCACCCATAAAACCGTTGGAGTTTTAATATGCGAATAATCTACCTTAGTTAATTGCACATTACCTTTTGAAAAACTTTTGGTTTGAATTTCGTTCATGCAAAATAAAACGAAAATCACACAATCAACGAAAAAATCATAAATACGGGAAATTAAAGAAAATAAAATTTCCCGACTATTATGGCCTTCTCTATCGTTGATTCTTTGACGCCTCGGTGACACTTCCCGTCGTGTCGCTCCCACTCGTTATTTGGATTCCTCTCGATTCGCCCGGGTTTTCTCGGTTTATTCCGTAATTAGGAATCACCCAAAATTACAATAAACCAAAACCCGCGAATATAAGTTACCCAAAATGACGTCTTCCTCATAGTACAAAAATTCCTATATACAAAGGCGTTTTTCTAGGAATTTAAAGACGACATGATTAGATCAAATCCTACTACAAGATTTTTCTAATCCTACACGGCTTCCAGCTCGTGGTTATTACTATTACAGAAATTTCCATTCAAAATAAAACGAGCCCGGACATGTCCCGGGGTTTATGAATGAAAATTAAATTTCTACCATAATAGCCGGGAAACCAATAACCACCTGTTTATACATTTCGACAAAAATAATAATGCCAAAATAAAGCCGTGTAATAAATCAAACAAGTATAAGACCGAAACCAACGCTCTGATACCAATTTGAAGGAAAACTGAACAAGCCCGGGCTAAATCGAAAACCTCACTTTCGTGCTATGCATTCCAGAATCGGAAGCTTTCGACCAAGCTCAGGCTCAAATTAGTTTACCCATGAACGGATCTAGGCTTATACTTATTTAATTTTTTAATCGGGACACTAAAAATCGAATCTTTAATAAAAGCGGAAGTTAAAGATTCTACCTTTTGATGCGAAGTCCCTCGATTAAAGAATACCAAATAAAATCTGCTGCGATTTCCACAAGAAATCCGATCGATTCTACAATACTAACTCCGAGATAGTGTGGGCTATCTTCTACGGAGTTACCCACGAGCAATCGAACAAAACCCAGAAACTTGCTTTAGAAGAAAACTCAAAAAAAACTGCAATTAAAAACTGCTGCCCAGAATTTTTAGAAAACCCACTTCGCAAGTAATAAAACTGCTGTCTTGCAGCATGAAAAACCCACCGGAGATCGAGTGATCGGTCCCGATCTAGACAGTCCAGTCTGCGGATCACTCCCTTGGGAAGATCGAACACAGAACAGGACCGGTTCTGGGCACCGCTCGAACTGATCGCCGGAGCTGCAGGTTGAAGACGCTGCTGGCGCGCGATCCTGTCCGGAAGAACGATCAGCACTGCCCAGCGAAATTCCAACCGCCTGCTCACTTAGAAATAATCTGGGCAACTTAAAAGAGTAATCTTCCAAAGAAGAAAGTTCTCTTGGTCGACTTCGAGAGAAGAATTGACGAAGAAGACACGTCCTCTCTCTAGACCAAACTTTCTCTTTTTAGCCTAACTTGGCTGCCAAGTTTCTTAATCTTTTTGGCTGCTCATTATTTTGTATTTATAGTAGCTCGATTGGAGACCTAATGGGCTCTCGAGTTAGGCCTTAAAATTTGACTTTCGTTGACCGCTAAGTCTTCCCGACTAATCAACTCCAATCGACCTTTTTAAATTAATTTATTTAATCCACTTTGTTAATTTAATTTAATCGAACCCTTAGAATTAATTAATTCAAAATCGAATTAATTTCTAAATTCACTTCGTCGATTAAATATTAATTAAACCCTTCGGATTAATTAATTTACCTTGTCGATTAGTCAAACGCATAATCGGTCGTACCACTAACGGACCAATTATGGAACTACCGCTCGAAAACGACTTTACATCGCGCCATTATTATTTCTTCTATCTCCCCACATTAAAGATCTAGTGCTCGTCGATTTATCAATTTACTGACAAATTAATTCACCGACTTCTTGGTTTCCGAGATTAGTACCACTCGACCTTTTATTATACCGAACATAAAGTTCACTGGCCAGGTTTAGTATAATAACCTTACGAGCTCATCTCGGGAGCACCATCAACCCGGCGAACCGGTACGTGGATTCCTCCGACTAGCAACGGCACGTAAGAAGCTAAACACCGCATACCCAACTTACCGAGGTATTGGCCTCAATTGACCTCACTCTTTGGCAAATCAAAGCATACGACACCCAACCCTCACGCCCGTCCCAATCTCGGGATTGAGAGACGGAATACTAGGACCGAATTGACTACGCCAATCAGTACAAGTCAATTCTATCCAAACTGGTCGTGCTCAATATGCCCCGGGCATATCTGTGTGATTTAAACTAGTCTAGATAAACCAATTTCCAAACCACACAATAACCTATACCGATAGTATGTTCAGACTATCTCGGTTACGAGCATACTTTTTATATATCAATACTTTAACCAACAACGGTATCTACTGTGTTTGTCGACACCCCGTTATCTAGTTCTATGATATAAAGGAACAGATTTATACTGAAACAAAATGATATGTCATCTGTGGATATTAGGTTTTGATACAAGCCATAGCTTTTCTGTATTCAAAACTAACAGAAGAAGACTTTTAGCTGCCACCAACTCTGCCAAGAGCTCGGATGAAGTACACAACATCTTACTTACGTTGCAGTTCAATCGAATCTACTCATAGCTTTGAGGCAAGCTCCGGAGGACAATATCGACTTTTGTTTTGCCAACGATTTTGCCTCCCACTACCTCAACCTTGTTGATGTTACTAATCACGTCAATGACATGATCTCTCAAAGGAGTGCTTTCTGCCATAAGGACAATGTCCAAGTTACGACTCCAATCAACATAATTAGGTGCAGTTAACTTATCGTCTTTCAATATAGTAGCTAAGGGGTTGAATGCCATATCAAAAAACTGTAAATTAAATAAACATACAATGTTTCAATTATTAAGTCTAGAATTTTGAAATTAAGGAAATTCTATCAATTATTGACTTCCCTCAAAACAATAATCTTAATCCACCAACATTTCATTCACCGGGATTCTCGCAAGCCACGCAGTGTGGACGGTTACGCTAACCCACATTCGTTTGAGAAGAACCAAGTTCATTAACTACACTATTTGACCAAACGATCTATTGATCAATGTAGCTAATAGTCAGTGATTTCAGCCGTACAAATAAGCAGCATAACCTCGATGGAGGAATAATACAAGTCATACACTAAGTGTGTGCTATTACGTGACTTCTGAGTTTGTTACCTCAGAATAGTGCGCCTCAGATGGAGAGTATCGCATTTCTCCTAGTTAAACTTACTCTAGTCATCTTAATCAGAAATTCACAATCTAGCGATCTCGGGGTTGGACTCATTTGAATGGAGGAAGGCCCTAATGCCAATGCACAAGTCCATCCACATTGAAGATGAACTCGTAATAGTGGCATGTGGATATTAAACTAACCCGCTCCCACTTAGATTTCTAAGTTGATGTTTTTTTTAGTTTTAACATGCAATTAACTAACCCTAAGTTATGTGCACCATAAAACTAGTCATGCTTTAAATCATGCATATAAAATACAACATAAAAATAAAACACAAGAATTAAAACAATAAATATGGGAAATAAATGTGAAAATTAAATTTCCCGACTATCATGGTTTTAATCGCTTCCATCTTCTGCCTTGATCTCATGTCCCGCCACGCAACTCAATGGATTGAGTCTTGATCTTGAAAAACGAACACTGGAGGAAAAATAGGCTAAAAATGTGACCCGAACAGGCCGCACGTGCGCGACCCAGCAATTGTTGTGCTCTGCTACCACACAATGGCGCAGCAGGCATACTGTGCCGTGCGGCAGCGGTGCTGCTGCCTCCGATGGTTGCCTGCGGCGGCTTCTGGCGGCCTCCTGCTACCAATCCCTTTTTCGCTTCTTCTACCCTATTTGGTCTTCCTACAATTCGTTCTGGGGTTTCCTGGGTTTCTACGAATTAACGATAACCCAAAACCTACGAATTCAAGTTGCCCACCATAATGCCTTCGATTAAAAAAAATTAATTCTCCTACTACAAGATATTCTAGGAAAATTGAATAATCGAAATTACATAGAAAAAATCCCACTACAGATTTGATCTAATCCAACACGACTTTCAGCACGTGGTTATACTATTACAATCATTCATAATAAAATTAAATCCGGACATGTCCCAGAGTTTAATTAAAATCAAGTCGGGATTTATTAACCACCTGCAAATAAAACCATGTAATAAATCGAACATGCACAAAAACCAAAACCAGGCTCTGATACCAATTGAAAGATTATCTTCCCGGACCTAGCCAGAAACTCACTTTCGTGCTATGCATTCCAGAATCGGAATCTCTGGCCAGGCCTAGACGCTAGCACAATTACTATTCTAACCCTTTTGAAATAATATTGCGCAGGATCTGGGTTTGCACTTATTCGATTTACCACGCAACAAAAATTCTTAATTAAAGCGAAAACATAAGAATTACCTATTGAAGCGTACACTCAAGTGATTCTCTTGTATGCCTCAAGACTTTGCTTGTATGTTGTGTGAGCAGCAATCTAACGAACAATTTGATCAGCTAATCACCACAATCCACCTGCCAGAAAAAGTCCAGCACCGCCGCACCTGGCGCGTACAAATCACGCACCGCTCGGAGAGAGAGAAAGCTAGACGCGCTGCCGGTTTAATAGGCCAAAATTCGGCCACCAATAGAGAATAAAACCAGCCAAAATTTAGCCTACAAAATCCGACTATGAGAGAGAAAATTTATTTCTCTCTAGGATTTTATCTCTCTAGTTTTCTTGTCTTGAAAACTTATGGATTGTATATTGTGGAATAGCTAATTCCTTGTCTATATATAGAGTTACAAGAGAGATTCCAAATTGGTTTAGGATTGGTCTTCCTAATGGGTTTAGGTAATTAATTAGTTTCCAAATCCAATTAGGTAACCAATTTGATAGGATAAACCAAATCCTACTAGATTTCCTAATCTCTAGGATTTTCTAATTCTAATTGAAACTTAAGACTTAAATAATTCCACTTTGTTAATTACTCAATTAACCCTTAGGAATAATTAATCAATTAATTAATTCTACTTATTCAATTAACCCATTACAAAATTAATCATACCACTAACGGATTAATTTTGGCCCTACCATCCTACACCAGAATTGCTTCCGGAACAACTTAATTAATTTTTATTCATAATCTCCCCACATCAAAGATATAGTGCTCATTAATTTATTAATTTACTGATAAAATAATTAATTAACTTCTTTAAATCCGAGACTAGTACCACTCGACCTTTTTACTATACCGGACATAAGTCCACCGCCGAGTTTAGTATAATAAACATTACGAGCTCATCTCGGGAGCACCATCACCCCGGACGCACCGGTACATGGTTTCCTTTCGACAAGCAGTAGAACACCAAACAACTAAACACGCACACCCAACCTACCGAGACTATTGGCCATAATTGACATCATCCATTGGCAGATCAAAGTACACTATGCTAATCCTCATGGCCGCTCGAGTCTAGGGATTAAGAGATAGAATACCAAGAACGATTTGTCTATTAAATCAGTATAAGACAAATCATTCCTAATGGTCAAGTTCAATATGCCCCGGGCATATCTATACGATTCAATCAGTTTAGACAAACCAATTATCCAAATCACATAATAACCTAAACCGATGGTTTATCCAAAACATAATATAAGTGGACTAATAATGCACAACTAAATTTAACCAAAACATAAATCGATATATTAACTCGGAAAATGTACAATACAAGCATAGCTTATGTATTCAACTCCAACATTAAATTAGTCTAGATAAACTAATTTCCAAACCACACGATAACCTATACCGATAGTATGTTCAGACTATCTCAGTTACGGGCATACTTTTTATATATCAATACTTTAACCAATAACGGTATCTGCTGTGTCTTTCACACACCCCGTTATCTAGTTCTATGGTATAATAGAACAATTTAATACTAAAACAAAATGATATGTCATCTGTGGATATTAGTTTTTGATACAAGCCATAGCTTTTCTGTATTCAAAACTAACAAACCCTTCAAAATAAATTTATAAACAAACAAAACAAAAATACTAAAGCTATAGTACTTAAGGTTTCGTTCCCCTGAGAAAGTTGTCTTGATTGAAGTGGTTGTTGGGTTCGAGTCCTTACTTACTACAATTTCTAGTAGTTTCTAGCCTAAGAATCTAACAAAACAAAGGGTAATATAGTAATTTCAAGTGAGTCATGCAAGTACTAAAATAAGCAAAAGAAAAGATAATATAGGTAAAAGTGAAAAAATCACACCACTTCAAGATCCAATGAGCTATTTATAAGTAAAATCACATGCAAATGTGGTTAGCTAAGACTTTCCCAAATATCATGATAATACCATTCAAAGAATTCTACATGATGACTCTAATTCGTCATACCTACAAATCATCACCTGAAAAAATAATGAAGGAAACAAATCTAGCCTGGGCTAAATCGAAAATCTCACTTTCGTGCTATACATTCCAGAATCGGAGACTTTTGATTTGGCTCAGGCTTAAAATCATTTTCCCTGAATGGATCTAGATTTATACTAGTTCAATTTATTAAAACGACACGCAAAAATTGAATCTTTAAATTAAAGCGGAAACCTTTAAAGATTATACCTTTGCAGCGTGTCCTTAGCAAATAAAGAAAACTGGGTCTTGAGTTGCGAATCCACTAAAGAGTCCTGAGAATATCTCGAAATGATCCCGAATTAGAGTGGGCAAAGGTCCACGGGATGGCTAAAGCACAATATGAAGAATTCCAAAGAAACCCACTTCAAGAAAACTCAATCTGCCCAAATCTAAAATAGCCCGGAGGCCTGATCCTAAAACCCACTTGCCAGGAAAAGCTTTTGCCCGGAGATCTAGACTTTGGCGAACCCAAAGGAACGAGCCAAATGATCAATGTGACAAAAGAACAAAATTCACGGTAAAAGCTGCCCGATTGAAACTGTTCAATCGGCGCCGGAATAAACTCGCCGGCGGCGGACTGCGGCACGACAGTTGGCTGAACTCGATCGGACTCCAGGATTTTCTAGGATGAATCCTGGGCTGAGTTCTTGAAGAAGAAGGATCTAGAAACCGACTTCAAGAAAGAACTAATCGAAGAAGATGAATTTCTCTCTCTAGGCTCTTCCTTCTCTCTAAGGAGGTAATTTTGCCTACAAAGTTTCTTATATCTTATAAATGCCTAACGTAAGCTATTTATAGGAGTTTCAAGGGAGACCTAGTGGGCTTTTGAGTTGGGTCTTAATGTTTGACTATCACCCCTTAGTCTTCCCTAGACTAATCAACTCCAATTGAGCCTTTCGAATTAATTTCTTAACCCACTTCGTTAATTAAATTTAATCGAACTCTTAGGATTATTTTGTATAACTCACTTAGTTAATTAAATATTAATTAAACGTTTAGGATTAATTAATTCACTTTGTCAATTAGTCAAACGCATAATTAGTCATACCACTAACAGACCAACTATGGAACTACTGCTCGAAAACGAATTTACTTTGTGCTCACTTTATTATTCTTCTATCTCCCCACATCAAAGATCTAGTGCTCATCAATTTATAAATTTACTGACAAATTAATTAATCGCCTTCTTGGTATTCGAGATTAATACCACTCAACTTTCTTATTATACAGTACATAAAGTCCACTGGCCAGATTTAGTATAATAAACATTTCGAGCTCATCTCGGGAGCACCATCAACCTGGTGAACCGTTGCATGGATTCCTTCGACTAGCAACGACACACAAAGAAGCCAAACACCACATACCCAACTAGGGATTAAAGCATACGATATCTAACTCTCATGCTCGCTTCAATCAAGGGATTAAGAGATTAGAATACTAGAATCGAATTAACTACGTGGATCACTACAAGGTAATTCAATCCCGAATAGGTTGTGCTCAATATGTCCCGGGCATATCCATATGATTTAATTAGTCTAGACAAACTAATTATCCAAATCACACGATAACCTAAACTGATAGTTACTGAGTTGGGTTTTACCAACACCATGGATCAACCCATTGGTCCATGGTGTTGGTAAAACCCAACTCAGTAAATAATTAATAAACCCAAAACGATTTTGCAAAAAAAAAAAAAAATCTTATACCCGATTTTTTTCAACCTCGCTCTGATACCACTGTTGTTTTACGTTTAGGCATTTAATTCTAAATTAAATGGCGGAATCCCTAAACGCTAAAGGATTCGGGTCTTACCCTCGACGCGTAATCGGTTGTGCAGCCGCCTGGATCCTTTGGGAAGACTGCGTTCACCACCACAGAACAATTCAAGCGAATTGTCTCTACGTTCTTGCACTGGAGTTCTCTCAGAACCGGTGCTAGCCCCAAAATTTTGCCTGTTTAGAGAAAACGTTTTTCTCTTTGTGGGAAGAATAATTTTTCTTTTCTTGGAAGAACGTGTCTCCTGAAGTCTGATTGTCTTGTTAAAAAATTTCAAACGTATATTTAAAAACTGAGTCTGTTAAAACTTTTTTAACAGACTCCAGATACTTCTCTGATTTTAGAGAAGTATCTGTTTTAATTAATTATAAATAATAATTAATAATAATTAATTAATTATTTACTGAGTTGGGTTTTACCAACACCATGGATCAACCCATTGGTCCATGGATCAGGCTGATGGGTCAAGAACCTTAATTCACAATTAGGTCCCTTGATTTATCAGCTCAACTCAATTCTTCCCAGGTAATTAATTAACTTTTAATTAATACCATAAAACTCTTCAATAATATTTAATTAAACCATTTAATTAAATATTATCTATTTAAGTATAACTCTTATACTTAGAACAGGCAATTTAATTAATTCTGACTCATCGAACTCACTTATGTGCGATCCTGTAGGTCCATTCCAAATTGACAATGAATAAATTAATCTCATTAATTAATCCATAAATCATTAGTGGTCTCTAGCAAGACATAATGACTACACAATTCAGAACGGAGGGTCGAATGGTGATTCAACACAACCTTCCGAGTATACTACGTAATGTCCTCTACACTGATATCCTGTTTAGCATAAGGCATGGAACCAATCATCCTTATATAGCTAAACGTTTTACTTGATCTCTTAGTGACACTGAACTTAATCAAGCAAATGATAACCCTTATCATTTCTTGGGCACGGCCATGCACTTCTCAGTTCACTATCAAGCGGCCAAGATATCATCTCTCATTTAAGAGAGACTTGTAGTCCCATCACTTCACCTACATACCTTAGCGTGACTCATAGTGTACCCAATCATACCCGTACTTGGCAACCTGTTACGGTCCCGTTAGGCATATGTCAAAGCACACTCTAATTCACCTAAGACTATGCAGTGATTTCTGGTCTAAGGATCCTCGTACGAGTACTACTCAAAAGAATCACTCATGATCTAACAGTCCATGGAGTGTTTCTTTTGGCGGATCGATTTCATAAAATTCAATATGCACAAGAATATAATTTCATGAAATTAACTCATCAGATAAATAATCAATCAAACGACAAATGTCTTATTTACATAAATAACCCTCAAAGTTTATTTACATAAATAGCCCTCATTAGGGCATATACACCAACAATAGTATGTTTAAACTATCTCAGTTACGAGCATCTATTTATATATCATAAATTTAACCAATGATAAGATCTACTATACTACACCCGACACCTTATCATCTATGCATATGATATAAAGGAATAATTAATGCTGAAACAAAAATAATATGCAAACTGTGGATATTAGTTTTTCATACATGCAATAGCTTTTCAGTATTTAAAACTAACAAACTCTCGCTAATACTCAAAGCTATGCTCTGAAGTATAAAAACTATCCAATACACTTATTGCATTGCTGTCACACTGAAATCTCTAAAACACCTTTAAGCTTATTCGCATGGCTCTCTTAAGAATCTGACTCCCATGCCCTCCACGTGGCTCTCAAATACCTTTGGGGTCAATGCATTTATGAATGGATATGCAAGGTTATCTCCTGATGCTATCTTGACCACAGTCACATCTCCTCTCTTTACGATCTCTCGTATCAGGTGGTAATTGCACTCTATGTGTTTACTCGCATTATGGGCTCGTGGTTCTCTTAAGTTAGCAACTGCACCATTGTTATCACAATAGACTGTAATAGACCTCGGCAACTCAGGGACCACATCTAAGTCCACCAGGAAGTTCTTGAGCCATACTGATTCTTTCGCTGCCTCTGATGCGACAACGTACTCAGCCTCCATGGTGGAGTCCGCCTCGTATTTATGCTTGACATTCTGCCATAGTATGGCTCCACCTCATAGAGTAAACATAAACCCAGAGGTAGACTTACTCTTGTCCATATCACCTTGAAAGTCCGAATCTGTGTAACCCAATGGAGCTAGCTCTTGCGCTCGATAAATTAAGACGTGATCTCTCGTCCTGCGCAAGTACTTAAGAATGAATTTGACTGCCTTCCAATGAGTCTTTTCCAAGGTTACTCTGATATCTTCTGACCATGCCAATGGCAAAGCAAATATCAGGCCTAGTGCATAACATAGCATATATGAGACTACCCACTGTAGATGCATAGGGTATTGCCTTCATGGTATCTATCTCTTTGGAAGTCTTGGGACACTGCTCCTTTGATAAATGCACTCCATGCTTGAAAGGTAGCGAACCCTTCTTGGAGTTCTGCATGTTAAAACGGGCCAGAATCATGTCTATGTATGAAGCCTGAGAGAGCGTCAGTGAATGTCTCATACGATCTCGAATAATCTTGATCCCAAGGATATGTCTAGCCTCTCCTAAGTCCTTCATATTAAACTTCCTGGACAATCAGTCCTTTACATCTGATAATACCTTCTTACTGTTGCCAATAAGAAGAATATCATCTACGTAAAGTACGAGAAACACCATTTGATCACCATCACGCCTGTCGTATACACACTGCTCATCCGGACACTAAGTGAATCTATAGGACTGGATAACCTCATCAAAACAGATGTTCCAAGATCTGGATACCTACTTAAGTCCATAAATGGACCTCCTAAGCCTACACACCTTGTGCTCTTTGTTGGGAATAGTCTAGGTGTTTAATCCAATTAAACAGCGGAATCCTAAACTATGAGGATCGGGTCTTACCCTTGAAGCGTAATCGGTTGCGCACGTCGCCTGGCTCCTCTGAGAAGATGGCGTTTTGTTGTCTCCAAAATCCTTCCTCGAAGGATCCTCTACTCTCAAGCACGAAAGCCTTCGCAGGTTGGTGCTAGCCGATCTTGCCTACCCGGAGAATTTGGGAAAATCTGTGTATTTTTCTGATGAGAATCATTCAAAAATCTCTTCTCCTACAATTATATCCCTAGGATATTTGTAGGGAATTAATTTCCAAAATCAGTATTGTAATTTATCCAATTATAACTTAACTGATTTTAGTAATTTCCAAATCAGTATTATTACCAAATATTATTTAACTGATTCTAAGTCAGTATTTAAATAATATTTGCTAATTCCAAATCAGCCTTAAATAACACTTTAATGATTTGGGTTATACACCAAGCCCATGGATCAACCCATGACCCATGGATCAGGCTGATGGGTCAAGAACTTCAATTGCAATTAAGTCCCTTGATTTATCAGTCCATCCCAATTGTTCCCAGGTAATTAATTAACTATTAATTAATACCATAGAACTTTCCAATAATATTTAATTAAACCATTTAATTAAATCTTATTTATTTAAGTATAACAATTATACTTATTGTAGGCAAGAATTCTTATTCTGCATCATCGAACTTTCTTATGTGCGATCCTGTAGGCCCATTCCAAATTGGCAATGGATAACTCAAACCCATTGATTAATCCATAAGTCATTAGTGGTCTCTAGCAAGACATAATGACTACCCAATTTGGAATGAAGGGTCGAATGGAGATTCAACACAACCTTTCCGAGCAAACTACGTACGATCCTCTACATCGATATCCAGTTTAGCATAAGGCATGGAACCATCATCCTTATGTAGCTAAACGTTTACTTGATCTCTTAGTGACACTGAATCCTTCAAGCAAATGATATCCTATCATTCCTTGGGCATGGCCATGCACTTTTCAGTTCACTATCAAGTGGCCAAGATATCATCTCTCACTTAAGAGAGATTTGTAGTCCCATCACTTCACCTACATACCTTAGCGTGTCTCATAGTGTACCCAATCATACCCGTACTTGGCAACCTGTTACGGCCCCGTTAGGCGTATGTCAAAGCACACTACAATTCACCTAAGACCATGTAGTGATTTCTGGTCTAAGGATCCTAGTACCAGTACTACTCAAAAGAATCACTCATGATCTAATTAGTCCATGGAGTGTTTCTTTTGGCGGATCGATTTCATGAATTTAAATATGCACAAGGATATTACTATCATGAAATTAACTCATTTGATAAACAATCAATCAAGCGACAAATATCTTATTTACATAAATACCCTCAAAGTATATTTACATAAATAGCCCTCATTAGGGCACATTCACCAACACTCTTGGCCCTGAATGATGAAACCCTTTGGTTGCTGCATAAAGATGGTCTCCTCTATACTTTCATTAAGGAAAGCTGTCCTGACGTCCATCTGCCAAATCTCATAATCCATATGAGCAGTTATGACCAAGAGAATCTGGATCAACTTAAGCATGACTACCGGGGAAAATATCTTCTCATAATCGATACCCTTTTTCTAAGTATACTCTTTCACCACAAGCCTAGTGTTGAAGGTCTCAACCCTCCCGTCAGATCCTCTTTTTTGCTTGTAGACCCATTTGCATAGGTCAAAACCCATCAGGAAGGTCTACCAGCTCCCAGACTTGATTTGAGTCCATAGAACCCATCTCAGCAATCATCGCTTTCTGCCAAGAATCTGTATCTTTATCCTGTAGAGCCTTATTATAGTTAATTGGGCCTGGCTCGTGAGCTCCAGGGATAAAGTCCAAAAACTCTCCCAAGCCCATGTACCTCTCGGGCTATCTGAAAACCCTCCCACTACGGTGAGGTTCAGCCTATGTAGGTGCATCATCTATGATAGTTCGTGCAGTACTCTATGGTGTATCATCCTGTACTAGTGCTACTGGAATACTCGACAGATCCCTAAGCTCTTCTAATATAACCTTGCTGCTGGGCTTGTGATCTAAAATATAGTCCTTTTTAAGAAATCTGGCATTGGTGCTGATCACCACCTTCTGATCCTGAGGACTATAAAATTGACCACCCTTCGTTCCTTTGGGGTAGCCTACAAATAGCATCACCTCTGACCTCGCATCTAACTTGGTTGTATTTGCCTTAAGCACATCTGCTGGGCAACCCCAAATCCTGAGATATCTCAAACATACGCCCAGTCCACAACTCTACGGGGGTCGTAGCTTAGATGGTACGAGGTTAATGAGATAAACTGCTGCCTTCAAGGCATATCCCCAAAATGAATTGGGTAACTAACTATAACTCATCATTAATCTAACCATGTCCATAAGAGTCCTATTCCTCCTCTCTGCTACACCGTTCTGCTGGGGTGTGCCAGTTGCAGACAACTGAGACTGACAAATAGGTCCTAAATTCACTAGAGAGGTATTCGCCACCGCGATCAGATCGCAAGGCCTTGATACTCTTACTATGATACTTCTCCACATCTGCCTTAAACTCTTTAAACTTGCCAAAACATTCAGACTGGTGGCGCATCAAGTAAATATATCCATACCTAAAGTAGTTATCTGTGAATGTCACAAAATACTCATAACCACCTCTAGCCTGAACTGACATAGGCCCACACAAGTCAAAGTGAACCAACTCTAAAACCTCTTTGGCCCTATACCCCGTTGCCTTAAAAGGATTCTTGGTCATTGTACCCTCCAAGCAGGACTCATAGGTCGGAAAGCTATCAATATCTAATGTGTCCAAAGACCCATCATTGACCAACCTTTGAATCCTACTAAGGTTGATATGACCTAGTTTTAGGTGCCAAAGATAAGTCTGGTTCAAAGGGGAAGACTCATTTCTCTTACTATGATTCGATGATGTGTTATTAATTTATGTGTTTTGCACTATTGGGAGTTTGTCTTAATAAAAAAGAGATTATCAACTAATGCACCAAAACATATAAGGTTCTTATTCTTTCTAATAAAAACATAATCATCCAAAAAAAAAACTTATAACCATCCAAAAGTAGCTTAGAAACTGAAAGTAAGTTCTTTCTAAAGCTGGGTACACAAAGACACTATCTCAATAATAAAACAGAGTCTTAAAAACAAAGATGAACTACTCCCACTGCAGCAACTGATACTCTGGTAATATCGCCCAGGTACACATATAACTTGGCATCTCTAAGCAGCCGGGTCACTTGGAACCCCTGTAAAAAATTACAAACATGATTAGTGGTTCCTGAATCCACACACCAAGTATCTGTGGGAATCATCGCTAAACATGTCTCAGTAACAAAAGCAAAGTTGCTCATACCTTTGAGCTTTGGGCAGTTTGGTTTCCAATGTCCTGCTTTACCACACTTGAAGTACTTTCCTTTCGGCTTGGGCTTTTTGGCAACACCACCTTTGAGTCCATGCTTAGCACCTACTTTCTGGCCCTTCTTCCTCTTATGCTTCCTGGCTTTGGGCCTAGCAGAGGAACCTGAAGGTCCAACAGTAGCCAAAGCTTGATTCTTCTCAGAGAAAAGGCCTTAGGTAGACACAAATACAGTCATGAGCTCAGGTAAAGTTTACTGAAGCCTGTTCATGTTATAGTTTAACCGAAACTACTCAAAACTCGGAGGTAAGCTCTGAAGGTTGATGTTGTTAGTTTTGAATACAGAAAAGCTATGGCTTGGATAAAAAACTAATAATACCCACAGATGACATATAATTTTGTTTCAATATTAAATTGTTCCATTATATCATAGAACTAGATAATGGGGTGTGTGAAAGACACAGTAGATGTTAGTTTTGAATACAGAAAAGCTATGGCCTGTATCAAAAACTAATATCCACAGATGACATATCATTTTGTTTCAGTATAAATTTGTTCCTTTATATCATAGAACTAGATAACGGGTGTCGACAAACACAGTAGATACCGTTATTGGTTAAAGTATTGATATATAAAAAGTATGCTCGTAACCGAGATAGTCTGAACATACTATCGGTATAGGTTATTGTGTGGTTTGGAAATTGGTTTATCTAAACTAGTTTAAATCACACAGATATGCCCGGGGCATATTGAGCACGACCAGTTTGGATAGAATTGACTTATACTGATCGGTGTAGTCAATTCGGTCCTACTATTCCGTCTCTCAATCCCGAGATTGGGACGGGTGTGAGGGTTGGATATTGTGTGCTTTGATTTGCCAAAGAGTGAGGTCAATTGAGGCCAATACCTTGGTAAGTTGGGTATGCGGTGTTTAGCTTCTTACGTGCCATTGCTAGTCGGAGGAATCCACGTACCGGTTCGCCGGGTTGATGGTGCTCCCGAGATGAGCTCGTAAGGTTATTATACTAAACCCGGCCGGTGAACTTTATGTTCGGTATAATAAAAGGACGAGTGGTACTAATTTCGGAAACCAAGAAGTCGGTAAATTAATTTGTCAGTAAATTGATAAATCGACGAGCACTAGATCTTTAATGTGGGGAGATAGAATAAAATATTGTGGCGCGATGTAAAGTCGTTTTCGAGCGGTAGTTCCATAATTGGTCTGATAGTGGCACGACCAATTATGCATTTGACTAATCGACAAGGTAAATTAATTAATCCAAAAGGTTTAATTAATATTTAATCGACAAAGTGAATTTAGAAATTAATTCTATTTTGAATTAATTAATTCTAAGGGTTTGATTAAATTAAATTAACAAAGTGGGTTAAATAAATTAATTTAAATGGGTCGATTGGAGTTGATTAGTCGGGAAGACTTAGCGGTCAACAAAAGTCAAATTAAAAGGCCTAACTCGAGAACCCATTAGGTCTCCAATCAAGCTCCTATAAATAGAAGACTTTTACCTTAAGAAATCATAAGTGTGGCTTGCAAGACAAGAAAATTGTCTTCTTGAGAAAAAAATGGGTTAGAGAGAAAATCAAGAAAAGATTGAATCTTGGATTTTTTCTCAAAGTCACCCAGATCTTTTTTTCTCCCGGATTATTCTCAACCCAAAAAGGTTTTGGTCTTGGGCGGTGGATTCTTATTTTCATCCTGGGCGGTGGATTCTTGATTTTTCTGCAGAGTTTTCTCATGGATTTCCTACTATAATTTTAGCTGCTATTTTGTGGGTCTTTGTTGACCGAATTGTTGAGTCTTGACTGTTGATCCACGTATTGAGTTTCGTGTTTTAGATCGCGACTAAGATTCCATTTTGGCCTGGATTTTTGCTGCAGCAGCCGCTGAAAATTCTTTGCATTTCATCATTCTTCAAGCGGCAGTTCTGCCCAGTTTTGATCGGACCAGTTTTTGGGTTTATTATATGAGAATTTCGGCCAACCCCTTTTGGTAGTTCTTGTGGGTTTTATAAGAAACTTCGATAGATTATTGCCCACGCAATATTCGAAGTCTTCTCGGAGAATCGATTGGATTTCTTGTGGAAATCGCGCTAAAGATTGGATTTTTCTTTTAGGCAAGGGACTTCGCTACAAAAGGTATAATCTTTAAATTCCGCTTTAATTAAAGATTTAATTTTTTGTGTCCCGATTAATAAATTAAATAAGTATAAGCCTAGATCCGTTCATGGGTAAACTAATTTGAGCCTGAGCTTGGTCGAAAGCTTCCGATTCTGAAATGCATTGCATGAAAGTGAGGTTTTCGATTTAGCCCGGGCTTGTTCAGTTTTCCTTCAAATTGGTATCAGAGCATTGGTTTCGGTCTTATACTTGTTTGATTTATTACACGGCTTTATTTTGGCATTATTATTTTTGTCGAAATGCATAAACAGGTGGTTATTGGTTTCCCGGCTATTATGGTAGAAATTTAATTTTCATTCATAAACCCCGGGACATGTCCGGGCTCGTTTTATTTTTGAATGGAAATTTCTGTAATAGTAATAACCACGAGCTGGAAGCCGTGTAGGATTAGAAAAATCTTGTAGTAGGATTTGATCTAATCATGTCGTCTTTAAATTCCTAGAAAAACGCCTTTGTATATAGGAATTTATGTACTATGACGAAGACGTTATTTTGGGTAACTTATATTCGCGGGTTTTGGTTTATCGTAATTTTGGGTGATTCCTAATTACGTAATAAACCGAGAAAACCCGGGCGAATCGAGAGGAATCCAAATAACGAGTGGGAGCGACACGACGGGAAGTGTCACCGAGGTGTCAAAGAATCAATGATAAAGAAGGCCATAATAGTCAGGAAATTTTTTATTTTATTTAATTTCCCGTATTTATGTTTTTTTTGTTGATTGTGTGATTTTAGAAATCCAAACCAAATGTTTTTAAAAGGTAATGTGCAATTAACTAAGGTAGATTATTCGCATATTAAAACTCCAACGGTTTTATGGGTGCGAATATCCATAGTTAAGATATTGCATGTTAAAACGTAAAAATCCTCAAACTTAATTAAATTCGCGGGTTTTGGTTTAATCGTAATTTTGGGTGATTCCTAATTACGTAGAAAACCAAGAAAACCCGGGTTTTGGTTTATCATAATTTTGGGTGATTCCTAATTACGTAGAAAACCGAGAAAACCAGGGCGAATTGAAATTAATTAAAAATCTAAGTGGGAGCGGGTTGGTTAATAGCCCCATGGCCTCCATTACGGGTTCATTGGTGATGTGGTTAAACTTGCGTGCTGGCTTAGACCTTCCTCCCTATCGGATGAGTTTTCAATCACAGATATCACCGGAATGAATTTCTAAAGGGATGACTATAGTGCGTTTAATTGGGAAAAGTTGCGACACCCTCGCCATCCGAGGCGCATTAGTACCCTAAGTAACAAACTTAGAAGTCACGTAATGGCATACACTTAGTGTACTGTTTATAGTATCCCTCCCATCGAGGTTACGCTATCTACGTGTACAGCTAAAATTATCGACTATTAATTTCATTGATCATAAGATCGTTGGTCAGATAATGAAATTAATGAACTTCGGTTCTTCTCGAACGAATGTGGGTTGGCGTAGACGTTCACCCATCGTGACCTGCGTTAATCCCGGTGTGAGAGATGTCGGTAGAAGATTATATTTCTTTTCTGAGGATTTTTCAATATTTTCGAAAAAGTATACTGAGACTTGTTTGTTTATTTTCAGTTGATATGTCGTTTAACCCGCTAGCTGTCATTCTGAACCAAAACAAACTCACCGATCCAAATTACATTGATTGGAAACGTAACCTAGACATTGTCCTTATCGCTGAGGGTTACAAGTACGTGCTTACTGAAGAGTGCCCCCCTAAGCCCAGCGATGATGCCACCCCTGAGCAGCGAGAGCCATATACGAGGTGGCAGAAGGCTGATGAGATAACCAGGTGCTACATCTTGGCTTCCATGTCAAGTGTTCTGCAGCGCCAGCATCAGCAGATGACCTCAGCCTACGATATGATGCTCCACCTCAGGGAGATGTTTGGACATCAGGGCAGGGCAGCCAAGTAGTCAGTTATGAGGAAACTCATGAATGCTAAGATGGCTGAGGGCACTTCAGTGAGAGATCACGTACTGGACATGATTGGTTGCATCAATGAGATTGAGGTATTGGGAGGTGAGATTGATGGGGAAACCCAGGTCGATATCATCCTTCAGAGCTTGCCTCCCAGTTTTGAGCAGTTTCGATTGAACTATAATATGGGGAATCTCTCATATTCACTTTCTGAGCTCATGACTGCATTGGTGTCTGCTGAGAGCCTCTTCGCAGAGAAGAAGCAAGCCTTGGCTACTGTTGGTCCCTCAGGTTCCTCTGCTGGGCCCAAAGCCAGGAAGCAAAAGAGGAAGAGAGGCCAGAAAGCAGGAGCCAGTCATGGACCCAAGGCGGGCATTGCCAAGAAGCAGAAACCGAGAGGCAAATGCTTCAGATGTGGCAAAGCGGGACATTGGAAGAAGGACTGCCCGAAGCCTCGAGGTATGTGTAAATTTTCCCTAGTCACTGAGACATGTTTAGCGGCGATTCCCACAGATACTTGGTGTGTGGATTCAGGAGCCACTGATTATGTTTGTAATTCTTTGCAGGGGTTACAAGTGACCCGGCTGCTTAGAGAGGGAGAGTTGCAGGTCTACCTTGGGGATACTACCAGAGTTTCTGTTGCTGCAGTGGGAGTTTTATGTCTTTATTTTTCAAACTCTACTTTATTGTTGGGAGATTGTCTTTATGTACCTAGTTTTCGTAAAAACTTGCTTTCAGTTTCTAAACTTGTTTTGGATGGTTATAAGTGTGTTTTTTCTGATAGATCTATATTTATTAGAAAAGGCCAGAAACTTATATGTTCCGGTACATTGGTTGACAATTTGTTTTTAATTAAGACTTACTCCCCAATTATGCAAAACACAAAAACTAGTAACTCATCACCGAATCATAATAAGAGAAAAGAGTCTTCCCCTTTGAATCAGACTTATCTTTGGCACCTGAGACTAGGTCATATCAACCTTAGTAAGATTCAAAGGTTGGTCAAGAGTGGGTCTTTGGACTTACTAGATATTGACAGCTATTCGACCTGTGAGTCCTGCTTGGAGGGTAAAATGACCAAGAGGTCTTTTAAGGCGAAGGGGTATAGGGCCAAGGAGGTTTTAGAGCTGATTCATTCTGACGTGTGTGGGCCTATGTCAGTTCAGGCTAGAGGTGGTTATGAGTATTTCGTGACTTTCACAGATGATTACTCTAGATATGGATACATATACCTGATGTGCCACAAGTCTGAATGCTTTGGCAAGTTCAGAGAATTCAATGCAGAGGTGGAGAACCATCTGGGTAAGAGTATCAAGTCACTGCGGTCTGATCGCGGTGGCGAATACCTCTCTAGTGAATTTAGGACCTATTTGTCAGAGGAGGGTATTCAGACCCAGTTGTCTGCACCTGGCACACCCCAGCAGAATGGTGTAGCAGAGAGGAGGAACAGGACTCTTATGGAGATGGTTAGATCGATGATGAGTTACAGTGAGTTGCCTACCTCGTTTTGGGGTTATGCCTTGGATACAACATGTTTTATCCTCAACCTTGTGCCATCTAAGTCTGTGCCTACGACCCCAGTAGAGTTGTGGAGTGGGCGAAAGCCTAGTCTGAGACATCTCAGGATTTGGGGTTGTCCAGCACATGTGCTCGAGGCAGATGCAGGCAAGTTAGAGGCGAGATCCAAGGTTATGCTGTTTATAGGCTACCCCAAAGGAACGAGAGGTGGTTTATTTTATAGTCCTCAGGATCAGAAGGTGGTGGTCAGCACCAATGCCAGATTTCTTGAGGAGGACTATATTTTAGATCACAAGTCAAGCAGCAAGGTAGTATTGGAAGAGCTTAGAAGTCAGTCCACTATTCCAGATGCACACGTATAGGAAGACAAACCACAAGAGACTGCACACACTATCACAGATGATGCTCTTGCACAGGCTGCGCCTCGTCGTAGTGGGAGGGTTGTGAGATAACCCGAGAGGTACATGGGTTTGGGTGTGTCTTCGGACTTTATCCCTGGTGCTCATGAACCAGACCCAGTTAACTATAATGAGGCTCTCCAGGATAAAGATGAAGATTCTTGGCAGAGAGCGATGATTGCTGAAATGGGTTCTATGGACTCAAATCAAGTCTGGGAGCTGGTAGACCTTCCTGATGGGTTTAGGCCTATTGGGTGTAAATGGGTTTACAAGCGAAAGAGAGGATCTGACGGGAGGGTTGAGACCTTCAAGGCTAGGCTTGTGGCGAAGGGGTATACTCAGAAAGAAGGGATCGATTATAAGGAGACCTTTTCCCCGATAGCTATGCTTAAGTCGATCTGGATTCTCTTGGCCATAGCTGCTCATATGGACTATGAGATTTGGCAGATGGACGTCAAGACAGCTTTCCTTAATGGAAGTCTTGAGGAGACCATCTTTATGCAGCAACCAGAGGGCTTCATTATTAAAGGCTAAGAGCACAAGGTATGCAGGCTTAGGAGGTCCATTTATGGACTTAAGCAAGCATCCAGATCTTGGAACATCCGTTTTGATGAGGTTATTCAGTCCTATGGATTTACTCAGTCTCCGGATGAGCAGTGTGTTTATCGCAGGCGTGATGGTGATATGGTGGTGTTCCTCGTACTTTACGTAGATGACATTCTTCTTATTGGCAACAGTAAGAAGGTGTTGTCAGACGTAAAGGCATGGCTATCCAGGCAATTCGATATGAAGGATTTGGGAGAGGCTGGACATATCCTTGGGATTAAGATTATTCGAGATCGTAGGAGACGTTCTCTGACTCTCTCTCAGGCATCCTACATAGACACGATTCTGGCCCGTTTTAACATGCAGAACTCCAAGAAGGGTTCACTACCTTTCAGGCATGGAGTGTATTTGTCTAAGGAGCAGTGTCCTAAGACTGCTGAGGAGATAGATGCCATGAAGGCGGCACCCTATGCTTCTGCAGTGGGTAGCCTCATGTATGCTATGTTGTGCACGAGGCCTGATATTTGCTTTGCTGTTGGCATGGTTAGCAGATATCAGAGTAACCCTGGGAAGGCTCACTGGAAGGCAGTAAAATGCATTCTCAAGTACTTGCGCAGGACGAGAGATTATGTCCTAGTTTATAGAGCGCAGGAGCTTGTACCATTGGGTTACACAGATTCGGACTTTCAAGGAGATTTGGACAAGAGTAAGTCTACCTCTGGGTTTGTGTTTACTCTAGGAGGTGGAGCCATAGTATGGAAGAGTGTCAAGCAGAAATGCGTGGCGGACTCTACCATGGAGGCCGAGTACGTTGTAGCTTCAGAGGCAGCGAAAGAGGCTGTATGGCTCAGGAGCTTTCTGATGGACTTAGATGTGGTTCCAAAGTTGCCTAGGTCTATCACAGTTTATTGTGATAACAATTGTGCAGTTGCTAACTCGAGGGAACCACGAGCCCATAAAGCAAGTAAACACATAGAGCGCAAGTACCACCTGATACGAGAGATCGTAAAGAGGGGAGACGAGATCGTGGCCAAGATAGCTTCAGAGGACAACCTTGCAGATCCTTTCACCAAGCCATTGACCCCAAAGGTCTTTGAGAGGCATGTGAAGGGCATGGGAGTTAGATTCTTGAGAGAGCCATGTGAGTGAGCTTAAAGGTGTTCTGGAGATTTCATTATGACAGCAGTGTAATAGCGGGTTGGATAATTTTTGTACTTCTTAGCATAGCTTTGAGTATTAGTGGGAGATTGTTAGTTTTGAATACAGAAAAGCTATGGCTTGTATCAAAAACTAATATCCACAGATGACATATCATTTTGTTTCAGTATAAATTTGTTCCTTTATATCATAGAACTAGATATCGGGGTGTCGACAAACACAGTAGATATCGTTATTGGTTAAAGTATTGATATATAAAAAGTATGCTCGTAACCGAGATAGTCTGAACATACTATCGGTATAGGTTATTGTGTGGTTTGGAAATTGGTTTATCTAAACTAGTTTAAATCACACAGATATGCCCGGGGCATATTGAGCACGACCGTTTGGATAGAATTGACTTATACTGATCGGCGTAGTCAATTCGGTCCTAGTATTCCGTCTTTGAATCCCGAGATTGGGACGGGCGTGAGGGTTGGATATCGTGTGCTTTGATTTGCCAAAGAGTGAGGTCAATTGAGGCCACTACCTCGGTAAGTTGGGTATGCGGTGTTTAGCTTCTTACGTGCCGTTGCTAGTCAGAGGAATCCACGTACCGGTTCGCCGAGTTGATGGTGCTCCCGAGATGAGCTCGTAAGTTTATTATACTAAACCCGGCCGGTGAACTTTATGTTCGGTATAATAAAAGGATGAGTGGTACTAATCTCGGAAACCAAGAAGTCGGTAAATTAATTTGTCAGTAAATTGATAAATCGACGAGCACTAGATCTTTAATGTGGGGAGATAGAATAAAATATTGTGGCGCGATGTAAAGTCGTTTTCAAGCGGTAGTTCCATAATTGGTCCGATAGTGGCACGACCGATTATGCATTTGACTAATCGACAAGGTAAATTAATTAATCCAAAAGGTTTAATTAATATTTAATCGACAAAGTGAATTTAGAAATTAATTCTATTTTGAATTAATTAATTCTAAGGGTTCGATTAAATTAAATTAACAAAGTGGGTTAAATAAATTAATTTAAATGGGTCGATTGGAGTTGATTAGTCGGGAAGACATAGCGGTCAACGAAAGTCAAATTAAAAGGCCTAACTCGAGAGCCCATTAGGTCTCCAATCGAGCTCCTATAAATAGAAGACTTTTACCTTAAGAAATCATAAGTGTGGCTTGCAAGATAAGAAAATTGTCTTCTTGAGAAAAAAAGGGGTTAGAGAGAAAATCAAGAAAAGATTGAATCTTGGATTTTTTCTCAAAGTCACCCGGATCTTTTTTTCTCCCGGATTATTCTCAACCCAAAAAGGTTTTGGTCTTGGGCGGTGGATTCTTATTTTCATCCTGGGCGGTGGATTCTTGATTATTCTGCCGAGTTTTCTCATGGATTTCCTACTATAATTTTAGCTGCTATTTTGTGGGTCTTTGTTGACCGAATTGTTGAGTCTTGACTGCTGATCCACGTACTGAGTTTCGTGTTTTAGATCGCGACTAAGATTCCATTTTGGTCTGGATTTTTGCTGCAGCAGCTGCTAGAAATTCTTTGCATTTCATCATTCTTCAAGCGGCAGTTCTGCCCAGTTTTGATCAGACCAGTTTTTGGGTTTATTATTTGAGAATTTCGGCCAGCCCCTTTTGGTAGTTCTTGTGGGTTTTATAAGAAACTTCGATAGATTATTGCCCAAGCAATATTCAAAGTCTTCTCGGAGAATCGATTGGATTTCTTGTGGAAATCGCGCTAAAGATTGGATTTTTCTTTTAGGCAAGGGACTTCGCTACAAAAGGTATAATCTTTAAATCCCGCTTTAATTAAAGATTTAATTTTTTGTGTCCCGATTAATAAATTAAATAAGTATAAGCCTAGATCCGTTCATGGGTAAACTAATTTGAGCCTGAGCTTGGTTGAAAGCTTCCGATTCTGGAATGCATTGCACGAAAGTGAGGTTTTCGATTTAGCCCGGGCTTGTTCAGTTGTCCTTCAGTAGATACCGTTATTGGTTAAAGTATTGATATATAAAAAGTACGCTCATAACTGAGATAGTCTGAACATATTATCGGTATAGGTTATCGTGTGGTTTGGAAATTAGTTTATCTAGACTAATTCAAATCACACGGATATGCCCAAGGCATATTGAGCACGACTAGTTTGGTTAGAATTGACTTGTACTGATCGACGTAGTCAATTCGGTCCTAGTATTCAATATCTCAATCCCGAGATTGGGACGGGCGTGATAGTTAGATATCGTATGCTTTGATGTTCCAAAGAGTGCGGTTAATTGAGGTCTATACCTCGGTAGGTTGGGTATGCAGTGTTTAGCTTCTTACGTGCAATTGCTAGTCGGAGGAATCTATGTACCGGTTCGCCTAGTTGATGGTGCTCCCGAGATGAGCTCGTAAGGTTTATTATACTAAACCCGGCCGATGGATTTTATTTCTGGTATAATAAGAAGGTTGAGTGGTACTAATCCCGGATACCAAGAAGTTGGTAAATTAGTTTGTCAGTAAATTGATAAACTGACGAGCACTAGATCTTTAATGTGGGGAGATAGAAGAAAATATAATGGCGCGATATAAAGTCTTTTTTGAGTGGTAGTTCCATAGTTAGTCCGATAGTGGTACGACTAATTATGGATTTGACTAATTAAAAAAGTGAATTAATCAATCCTAAAGGTTTAATTAATATTTAATTGACAAAGTGGATTAAGAAATTAATTCTATGTGAATTAATTAATCCTAAGGGTTCGATTAAATTAAATTAACGAAGTGGGTTAAGAAATTAATTCGAATAGGTTGATTGGAGTTGATTAGTCTATGAAAGACTAAGCGGTCAACGAAAGTCAAATTAAAAGGCCCAACTCAAAAGCCCACTAGGTCTCCATTAGAGCTCCCTATAAATAGAAAACTTAAGGCCAAAGAAACATTAAGGAAGTCATGCAAGACAATTCTTGTTTTCTTGAGTGAGAAAGTTCTAGAGAGAGAATTCCTTCACCTTAAAGAATTCTTTCTCAAAAACGAACTAGATTTCTCGCTTGCTCGAAAATTGGATTCAGCCCAAATGGATTAAACACATAGAGCTGCCGGATTATTTCTCTTATTTCCACCGGTTTTCAAAATCTGCCGCCCAGCTGCCCAATTTTTTTTGGTCCTTCGGTTTTCTTGGATAAAAATCCAATCTTTGCGCGTTTGATTCGGCTTTTTCATTATGTTGATCTCTCTTTTGGTGATCCATGATGTGGGCTGTCTAGATCATGGCAAAGAAAGGATTTTTAGTTTGATTTTGGTGATGTACTAGCGGCTGGACAGCAGCAGTTTTGGTGGAAAAAGGGGCAGCTGTTTAACCGGATATTTAGGGTAGTTTTGAATCTGATTTTTGAGAGACTTTCTTGTGGGTTTTCGTGGGCTTTGCAAGTACACTTCAATAGATTATTGCCCACGCAATATTCAAAGTTTCTTGGAGTTATCTATTAGATTTCAGTGGTAATCACAAGGAAAGATTTGGTTTTTCTTATTGCGTTGGACTTCGCTTCAAAGGTATAACCTTTAATCCTCCAGCTTTTAATTAAAGGTTCAATATTTATGCGTTAGATGTCAATTTAATAAATTAAATAAGTATATGCCTAGATCCGTTCATGGGAAAATGAATTTGAGCTTGAGCTTTGTCGAAAGCTTTTGATTCTTGAATGCATTGCACGAAAGTGAGGTTTTCGATTTAGGCCGGGCTTGTTCTGTTTTCCTTCAGATGTCACACTGTGACTCACAATCAATCTCACCTCCCAGTACCTCATTCTCGTTGATGTTGCTAATTATTTCAAGCATGTGATCTCTCACTGGGGTGCCTTTAGCCATCTTGGCACTCATGAGTTTTCTCATAGCTGACTGCCTGGCTGCCTTGCCCTAAGGCCCAAACATCTTCCTAAGGTTAGTCATCATATCGTAGGCTGAGGTTATCAACTGATACTGGTGCTGCAGTACACTCGACATAGAAGCCAAGATGTAGCACTTGGTCATCTCATCAGCTTTCTTCCACCTTATATATGGTTTCTTCTCCTCAGGGGTGGCATCATCTCTGGGTGTCTCAGGGCACACCTCAGTAAGCACGTACTTGTAACCCTCAGCAGTAAGGACAATGTCCAGGTTATGCTTCTAATCAATGTAATTAGGACCAGTGAGTTTGTTTTGGTTTAGAATTACATCAAGTAGAATAAACGACATATCGACAAACTGAAAAATAAAACAGTCAAGTTTCAGTATTTTATCTTTTTTGAAAATATTGATATCCTCAAAACAATATAATCTTTCACCAACACCTCTCACGCCGGGATTACGCAGGTCACGAGGGTGAACGTCTACGCTAGGCCACATTCGTTTGAGGAGAACCTAAATTCATTAATTTCACTATCGGACTAACGATCTTTTGATCAATGAAATTAATAGTCGGTGATTTTAGTCGTACGCATAAATAGCGTGACCTCTCGAGAGGAATACTACAAATGGTACACTAAATGTATACCATTACGTGACTTCTAAATTTGTTACTTAGGATACTAAAGCGCCTCAGCAGAGAGGGTATCACAAGGTTCTCCAGTTAAACTCACTATAGTCATCCCTTTAGAAATTCAATCTAGTGATCTTATGGATTGAAATACTTATCCGCATGGAGAAATGCACTTGGCCAACGCGTAGGTCTATCCACATCACATATGAATTCGTAATGGAGGCCATGGGGATATATACAACCCGCTCCCACTTAGATTTTTTAAATTTGACAATTTTTACGTTTTAACATGCAATGTCTTAACTTTAGGATATTCGCACACATAAAACCGTTGGATTTTTAATATGCAAATAATCTACATTAGTTAATTCCACGTATTAAAAAAACGGTTTGTTTTCGCTCATGCATAAAACGAAAACACACAAGCTATGAAAACACACAAGCAATGAAAATGACATAAAACGGTAAATAAATGCATAATTAAATATTTCCCGACTAGGCCTTCTCTTTCTTCACTTTCTTTAAACTTCTCGTTGACACGTCCTGTCGTTTCATATGATATAAAGGAACAATTAATACTGAAACAAAATCGAATGAAAACTGTGGATATTAGTTTTTCATACAAGCAATAATAGAAATAGGGTCGTCAATTCTATTCTACTATCAATCCTTTACACAAAATAATTAAGCTAAGTAAGACTATGAACTTATAAAGCAAATGGATAGAGAAACCAACAAACTTGCAATACAAGAAATCTCAATCAAACTAACCAAAATGCCTACATAAGCCCATACTCCACAAATCAACAATTAAATGAGTAGATTCAACACACATATCAATGAATTAGCAAAATCACCATATAGACACAAGAATTAGCTCATTTGCATGAGACCCACTTATAAATATGCTTGGAAATCCATAGAAGATAACAAACTTAGCATGAAAATGAGTAGATTATCATGGTAGAACTCCATCTAAAGGAAAAGGTACAACTTTTATCAACCAATTATGATAGAAGCCTTTGGATTCATTAAATAAAACTCTCATGATCAAGTACTTCAATTAAAACCATGAATTTAAACTACATCTTTAGAAATCCACTACCCCTTATATCTTAGAAAGGTAGATTTCCCTAGAATCTACTTTGAACATAGTTGTTCTAAGAGAATTCATAGTGTGTGTGTGTGTGTGTGTGAAAAATGTGAAAAAGTGTGTGTTTCTTCCTCACTAAAGTACTCTCTCTAAACGAAAAAAACCTACTAAGGTGTAATAGTATGTGTCTTCACAAGAGGCCTTGGCCATTAAAAAAGGGTTCTGAGGGCTAAAATTGGGAAAACATTAGTTGAAACACGCCAAGGGCAAATTTGGATTTTCAGCATCGATTTTTGGGCGACGACTAGGTAGTGACGCCAAGCGGACACCGAGGTCGGCAGCGCACAGGCTCCAGCGCCCAACGGACGTCGATCTCGGACTTCTTCAACTCTTTTTGCTCTTCTCCAAATTATTATCTTTAAGCTCCAATTCTGCATGTTTTCTGTCTTTTTCCAACAAAAGTCTTTAAGTTTCTTCCAAAATCTCCAATATGCCTTTTTACTACAAGATCATGCAAATCCAACTATAAATACATTGAAAGCTCATCAAAAGTATCATAATCATTGAAAATGAACTAAAATTAAGCTAAATGTGCATTATTTTGGGTCATAAAAAGGTATATTTTGAAGTCACATCAGTTGGTTAGCGAAAAAGGAACTACAATTAGCAAGTTAGAGCTTGATTGAAAGAAAAGTAAAACTACTAGGGGCCAGAATGGAAGGACCAACACCTGGGACTTGGGTTGCAATTAGCTAGAGAATAAATACCCTTACTAAAGCAAACCCTAGCATACCTTTCTCCCTATTTCTTCCCTTTCTCCCTTCCGTCGACCGATGCCTTCCCGCCAAACTCGGCGGTCGCTCTGACCTTCTCTGATCTCGGTTTGGCCGCTTGGTCACCGAAAAATGTTCCCCATCCTCCCCGGAGTCAAACCAGCCCGTATCTCCTTCTTCTATCCCTAATTTCTCTCTCCCTGATGAAGTTTCTTCTGTCACTAGTTCATTGCCGTTTCTTCCCTTTCCAGTGGTGTAATTGGTCGGCTCTCACCACCGGATGAACCCCCTCCCCTCACTGGGCAAAACCCCTGAATCAATTGGCAATTTAGAAAAGGGATTTAGAAACCCTAATCCCACCACCTTGCACCACCGATTCCAGCCACTCTGGCCGGGTTGTAGGTTCTGATAAAACCTTATCCACACAAAACCCCTGACCTAGTTGTGTATTTAGATAGCGGATTTGGGGTATGCCCTAAACCCTAGGGGTTGCTGCCGTTGGTCTGTATCTCCGTTCACCGGCCGCCGTACTCTCTTGCTGGTTACAACCTTCTGTTGACGTTATTGGGGTAAGCTCTATAATCTATTAGGGTTTTGCTATTATGTCTACAGTTATGCATATGGAGGTTCATAGTTATTATTATGTTTAGGTTATTGTAGATACTAGGAATGCATAACTAAGGGCTTTGAACTGCGGGGAGGGTAGGAGTAGTCTTGCATTTGCTCTGGATCAAGGATGAGTAAAGAGAGGTGAGATTTCACTTGGGATGAGCTCTCCTAAATGGAATCTTATTCCTTTTGGGCACCTTATTGGGTTGGGACATAACAGGCTCATATAGGTCTAGGATTTGCATGAACTCTCAAGTATCCTATTAATGGTATATTGATGAGAGTTATTCCTGATTGATACTGTCTAGGTGATTGATATAACTTGGAGACTCGTGGAGATCCTTCCTGGAGTTGTATCCTCACAGCATATGGTTTGAGCTAGGTGAGTGACTCTTCCATTCCTTGTTATTTGTTCAACCCCGGATTATATGTGGTAGCCTAAAAACCTGTTACATGTAACTTGGGTTGAACCTGGGCATCAGTTGCTCGCTCTATGTTTGTTATGTTTATGTCTATGAGCATGCTAGAGAATTATGGCCTTGCTGGTATCTAGGATTGTCTCTCTATGTTTTGGTTGGTGTTGTTGTCATGGGCTGAGATGTATGAGCTGTTGGTTCATCGTGTGACCATGACATGATTACTGTTTGTATGGTTCCTGGTTGGTGTCTATGGCTTTGTCTATTTAGAATGGTTGGTGATGCTTGTTACTTTTGGTATTGTTTTTGTTTGTACCTTTTGGTACTGTTTTTGTTTGTACCTTTTGATGATCCTCTCCTGTTCAAGCTTTTCTCTCGCTAGTGGTCAGGACTAGGACTGGGACCAAAGGCCGTTCAGTGATTTTGTACAGATTATATATAGACTGTCCTGGAATGTCTGGACAGACGTAAGGTGGATGTAGAATTGGCTAAGGTGAGATTTCTTACTCTATTTCTGGCTCTGCCTACTACAGCACTGATTATGTGGTGATCAAGAAGACTTGGTTTGAATTCAGTGTATATGTGTGATTATAGCGTGTACCATGCCTTGCCATGTATGTTCTTGAACATGTATATGATGGTGTGTTTGCCTGGCTTGTGTGTGGCTTGTTCTGTGTGGGAAGTCCTTGCTGAGTATACCTTGCATACTCATGTCTTTATTCTGCTATTTCCCATGTACCCAGTAAAAGAACAACCTAAGCATGAGACATTGGGGTGGTTGTTAGGAGAATCAAGCTTTGGAGGAGGAATACTAGGATTCATGTCGCTCTTTCTATTGAAGTGTACTTGAGGTCTAGCTTATTTGTAATAGGCGTTGGCGTATTGGAATATAACCTTTGGTATGAGAATGTTTATTAAGGTTTGAATTTTTAGTTAAGAAACTTTGATAATTGGTACTATGCAGCTTGTGTTCTAATTCAGGCAGCAACCTGCTTCGGGGGTCGTTACACTCTCATTTTTTCTCCCTAATGCAACTTCTCTCCGGCTGTCTTTCTCCCCCTCTTTCTCTCGGCACAATTTTCGTTCTTCCACCCTAAATTGCATTCATCACCATCAAAATTTTTGCAATCTTGTGAGCTAGCCGCATGGGCAAACATCTGGCCAATCGAATAGGAAGCTGGTGTGATGGTCGTTGTTGCCATTCGTTCGCCACAAACTAGCCTCGATGTTCAACTGGCCTAGCAGAGCTGCTGCGATTGAGTCGGTATGTTTTTCAATTTTGAAACCCAAAACCTATTTGTCATCCTATCCTATCCAATGCATAATTTCAAAAGAAATTTTAATTTCACTTTCTAATTGGTTAGCTTTTTGTTTGTTTGAAAATTGGGTTGAGAAAATAGCAACATCGTGCAGATCTTGTATTGGTGGATTGAAAATGTTCTTTTATTTCTCTATTTTTGGATTTATATTAACATCTTTATATATATTTTTTATTAGTTGGTTTAATTTTGGGTGGCTGTGATACAGTAGACATGTGGAGGTGGTGGTGTCGGTATGCTTATGGTGATAGTGGTGGTGTAAGGAACGATGGTGACTAGGATGATTGATGAATGTGTATTTTTTTAGGTTTGAAATGATTTGGTTTTGTTGGGCTTTTGGCAAAAATTTTTACAAAGATTAGCTTGGATTTTGTGATTTTGGACTGATTTTGTGAATTGTTTGGCTTAGATTAGAATCCGTTCAAGAGAGAAAAGAGAAATCATTTGTTTGTTTGCATTTGGAAAGGAATTGGGGGAGGTATTGAAGGTGGTGCTGATGCTGGTGCGGGGATGGAGGTGGTGGAGTGGGAGGTAGAGGAGGAGATGAAGGGTATTTTAGTTTTTAACTGAATTGAGGGATTCAATTAGTGGTAATACAGTCATTTCAGGCATTAAATGAGATGGCATCACTTTTTTCCGTCATTGAGGGGTCGAATATAAACGGAGCTGGTGGCACAAGGGGTATTTGTAATTTTTAGAATTTTAGGGGGAATTTCATATTTTGACCAAATCTTAGGGGGTAAAATATAATTTACCCTTATTTGAATGTATTAGTTGATAATACATGGTGGTGACATAGAAGACTTGCTCATATTAGTATGGATTATTTGAATGAACTTTCATAAAAAAAATTGGTAAAAGAGTTACCCAAAACCAAATATTTGATGGATGCCAATATGAAAAACATGTTAAATAATCTGTTATAACTCAAAATTGTGTTTCAACTTCTAAGACGCTTAAACTTATTCATATGGACTTGATGGTCCTACCCAACAAGTTAGTTTGGGTGGTAAAAGATATGCTTATGATTTAGTTGATGATTTTTCAAGATTTACATGGGTGTTATTTCTTGCAAACAAAAGTTATGCTTTCAGTGAATTTCAAAATTTGGCTAAGAAAGTTCAAAATAAACTTAAAATTTGAACATTATAAAACTAAAGAGTGATAATGGTATGAAATTTTTAAATAAAAGTTTTAATGATTTTTGTGCTAAATTTGGAATTATTCAAAATTATTCGGTAACTATGTCACCTCAACAAAATGGAATAGTTGAAAAAAAATAGAACACTTCAAGAAATGGCTAGAACCATGATTAGCGAAAGTAATTTACCTGAATATTTTTGGGTGGAAGCCGTTAATACAGCTGGTCAAGTGCTAAATAAAGATTTAATTAGATCTATTTTGAAAAAGACCCCTTATGAGTTAGTTTATGGTAGATATCTCAATACTGCATATTTTAAAGTGTTTGGTTGTAAATGTTTTATTTTGAATGTTAAAGATAACTTAGGAAAATTTGATAAGAACTCGGATGAAGGAATTTTCTTAGGCTATTCGTTTATTAGGAAAGCATCTAGAGTTTTTAATAAAAGGACACTAGTAGTTGAAAAAGCAATTCATGTGAAATTTGATGAGAATTTGGTGGGGATTAATGAAGTAAGAAAAGAAGAGGAAAAAAAAAATTTTAATTGACAATGAGCTCACTAAAAAGGTAGAAATTTCTTGTTAAATTAGCAATGTAAATGAAAGGACAATTAGAGTTGAAAATAAAAAGGGTAATCTTCATAAGGATTATAAATTTGTTAAGAGTCATCCACAAGATTTAATAATTGGTGATCCATCTAAAAGAGTTAAAACTAGATCTACGGTATTTGATAGTCAGTTTTCTTTACTTTCTTGAATTGAACCAAAACATGTTAAAGAAGCCTTAAATGATGAATTTTGGATAATTTTCATGCAAGAATAATTAAATCAATTTGAAAAAAGTAAACTATGGATTTTAGTTGAGAGACCTAATGATTATCCTACAATTGGAATGAAATGGGTTTTTAGAAATAAACTAAATGAAAATGGTGAAGTGGTTAGAAATAAAACTAGATTAGTTGCCCAAGGTCATAAACAAGAGGAAGGAATTGATTATAATGAAACATTAGCCCTTGTTGCTAGATTATAATCTATTAGAATGTTGCTTATTTTTCTTGTTTTAAAGGTTTTATATTATTTCAAATGAATGTTGAAAGTGTATTTTTAAATGGTTATTCAGAAGAATAAGTTTATGTTGAGCAACCACCCGGTTTTAAAAATGAAATATTTTCAAACCATGTGTATAAATTAATTAAAGCCTTATATGGTTTAAAACAACCTCCTAGAACTTGGTATGAAAGGCTTTCCTCTTATTTAAGTGAAAATTGGTTTAAGAAAGGTCAAGTTGACACTACTTTGTTTTCTTGAACTAATGATTGTGATGATTTGATTATTGTTCAAATTTAGGTAGATGATATTATTTTTGGTTCTACCAATATTTCATTATGTAATTAGTTTGCTTTAATTATGCAAATAGAATTTGAAATGAGCATGATGGGTGAACTTAATTTCTTTTTAGGATTTCAAATTAAATAAATGCATGAAGGTACCTTTATTTTTCAAGAAAAATACACTAGAGAACTACTTAAACGATTCGGTAAAGATGAATGTAAACCTATAGGCACCCTTATTTGCACATCTACTAAGTTAGGAAAAGATGAAAATAGACAAAATGTTGAAGAAACAAAGTATAAAGGCATGATAGTGTTAGTTTTGAATACTGAAAAGCTTTGCATGTATGAAAAACTATTTCCCATTTACATATCGATTGTGTTTCAGTATTATAAATTATGCCTTTATCATATATCTAGATGATATGGTGTTTGGTGTGACACAGTAGATCTTATCATTGGTTAAAGTTATGATATATAAATAACTCTCGTAATCGAGACAGTTTGGACATACTGTCGGTTTAGGTTATTGTATGATTCTAAGATTGGTTTGTCTAGACTAATTGAATCATAAGGATGTGCCCGGGGCATATTGAGCAGGACAGATCTAGGAACGATTAACTTCTACTGATCTCCGTAGTTAATTCGAGCCTTATATTATAATCTCTTAATCCCTAGACTAGAGCAGGCATGGGGTTAGACATAGTGTACTTTGATTTGTCAAAGGGTGTGGTCAATTGAGGCCTAGATCTCGGTAAGTTGGGTATGCGTGTTTGATTTCTTATTGTGTCGTTGCTTGTCAAAATGAAACCATGTACCGGTGCATCTGATGTGATGGTGTTCCCGAGATGAGCTCGTAAGGATTATTATACTAAACCCGGCCGTTAGACTTATGTCCGATATAATAATAAGATCAAGTGGTACTAATATCGGATAACAAGAACTCAATAAATTTATTTATCAATAAATTAATAAATTGACGAGCACTATATCTTTGATATGAGGAGACAAAAGAATAATTAAAGTGGTACCGAGAAGCGATTTCATTTTGAGCGGTAGTTCCATAATTAATCCGTTAGTGATACAAATAATTATGAGTTTGATTAATTGGAAAAGTGGATTAAATAAATATTTTTCCTTGGGTTAATTAATGTTTAACTTGTTGGTGTATGTGCCCTTTTGAGGGCTATTTATGTAAATAAACTTTGAGGGTTATTTATGTAAATAAGACATTTGTCGTTTGATTGATTATTTATCTGATGAGTTAATTTCATGAAATTATATTCTTGTGCATATTGAATTTCATGAAATCGATCCGCCAAAAGAAACACTCCATGGACTGTTAGATCATGAGTGATTCTTTTGAGTAGTACTCGTACGAGGATCCTTAGACCAGAAATCACTGCATAGTCTTAGGTGAATTAGAGTGTGCTTTGACATATGCCTAACGGGACCGTAACAGGTTACCAAGTACGGGTATGATTGGGTACACTATGAGTCACGCTAAGGTATGTAGGTGAAGTGATGGGACTACAAGTCTCTCTTCAATGAGAGATGATATCTTGGCCGCTTGATACTGAACTGAGAAGTGCATGGCCGTGCCCAAGAAATGATAAGTGTTATCATTTGCTTGATTAAGTTCAGTGTCACTAAGAGATCAAGTAAAACGTTTAGCTATATATAAGGATGATTGGTTCCATGCCTTATGCTAAACTGGATATCAGTGTAGAGGACATTACGTAGTATACTCGGAAGGTTGTGTTGAATCACCATTCGACCCTCCGTTCTGAATTGTGTAGTCATTATGTCTTGCTAGAGACCACTAATGATTTATGGATTAATTAATGAGATTAATTTATTCATTGTCAATTTGTAATGGGCCTACAGGATCGCACATAAGTGAGTTCGATGATTCAGAATTAATTAAATTGCCTGTTTTAAATTGCCTGTTTGAAGTATAAGAGTATTATGGTATTAATTAAGAGTTAATTAATTACCTAGGAAGAATTGAGTTGGGCTGACAAATCAAGGGACCTAATTGTGAATTAAGGTTCTTGACCCATCAGCCTGACCCATGGATCAATGGGTTGATCCATGGTGTTGGTTAAACCCAACTCAGTAAATAATTAATTATTATTAATAATTAATTATTTACAGATAATAATTAATTATTTACAGATACTTCTCAACTCTTTAATCATAGAAGTATCTGGGAGTCTGTTGAGAGATTTTAACTAATTTAGTTTTAAAACACATTTTGAAAAAATTTTTAAAGGGCTCTCTCTAACTCTTCCAAAAGATCATTTTTTTTTTCCAAAAAAAAAAAACATTCTTCCAGAGAGAAAAAGGTTTTCTCTTTGACAGGCACTTTTGGGCTAGCACCGATTCTGAGAGACTCCAGTGCAAGAACGTAGAGGCAATTCGTGTGAATTGTTCTTGGTGGTGAACGCAATCTTCCCAAGGGATTTAGGCGACTAGCGCAACCGATTACGCGTCGAGGGTAAGACCCGATTCCATAGAATTTAGGCTATTCCGTAGCATAATTTAGGAAATTATGCATGCCTAGGCGAAGTGTTCGTCGGAAAAACCGAGGAGCGACGCCGGCAACAAATCTGGGAAAAAGAAAGGAGGCGGCGGGGGCTGGTGCCCTAATTGGGCTGAAATGACCAAATTGCCCCCGCCGCACTCCAAAATCCCAAAAATGCCAAGTTTTAAAATTGTTTTAAAATTTACAAAACAACCCCAGCAGTTTTAATCTTTAAAACCCTAGCCCGATAATTTTGTTAAATTACAAATTTGCCTCAAAATTTTCAGAAAAATTTAATCTTTCTGAATTTTAAAATTTGATAAAATCTTAATTTATGATTTAGGATAAATTAAAAGATATTATCAGATTTTAAATTACGATAAGATAGGATTAGATTTAGATTTAATTCTTATCCTATAGAATTTTAAAATTTAGAATTTTGAATAATTATCTTAATAAGATTAGGATAATTAGAAATATTTAAATTTTAAAATTTGAAAGATTATCTTAATAAAATTAGATAATTAGATGAATAAATAAATAATTAATTAATTAATAAGATTAGTTAATTAATTATTATGGTTTTATTTATTTATTCAATTTTCTGATATAATGTGTTATTTATTTAAAATGTTTAAATAATTGCACGTATTATTGGTATGTCCATGCATCATTCGATTAAAATGAATGAACATGGGATTGATTAAAATTGATCATGACACGATCAATTTTAATAGTGTAAGAGTTACACAATCCCTAATTAAATGATTCGGCTTAATTAAAATTGGCTTGTATGAAGCATATGCATTTATGTGTTTTTATATGCATGAATTGGGCTTAAAATTTATTATTTAAATTTTTGGGCCTGCGAGCCATTTTAATATTGGGCCTGCGTGCCTATTAAATAATTATGTAATAGTTAGGCCTAAAAGGAGGTTCCGAATGAGTCCATGGTGGAGCCCAGGAACGGAAGCCCAAAATGGAGGCCCAAAAGAAGTTTTTTTAAAGGCCCTGTAATAGATTAGAGCCCAATTCATCGCATTTTTGCAATTTTATTTTATGTTTTGTGAATGAATGAAAACGACAATGCATGTTAAGCCGATCAAACTAAAATCCCAAAAACCCGAGTTGATTTTGCTTCCATACTTGGGGGCCCGCCAGAGCGTCGAACGTCTGTGGACTTGGAGAGCCCAAGGGCCTCAGGTTTTCTTCTTGCGGCGAGTTGTCACATAATAGGTGCCCAACTTTATCACTACCATTAATGAGTGAAAAAACTGTTTGGGTATTAGATGCTCAACTTTATCACTACCACTTGTTATGGAAAAACTGTG
Source organism: Knoxia roxburghii (assembly GCA_030378225.1). Classification (NCBI taxonomy): domain Eukaryota; kingdom Viridiplantae; phylum Streptophyta; class Magnoliopsida; order Gentianales; family Rubiaceae; genus Knoxia; species Knoxia roxburghii. The sequence continues at coordinate 30,851,576 of CM059415.1, read as the reverse complement.
TGGGTATCGATTGATGTGTTGCCTTGAGGGATGGTTTAACTTGGGAAAATTAATCCTAGCTTTACCCGATAAGTTGACTAGGGATTAATTTTGCAAAGATAGGATGGTGTCAAACATTTGGAATGTTCATCCTATCACCAAAAAGTTGCATAGTGATGTAATTGGAAATCGTTAAATTACATAGGGATGTGATTTGAACGTTGCCTACCAAAAGAGCCCAATCCCTCCGATACTTGCCAAAGCAAGACTGGGTTGACTCTTTGTGGATTTTCGGCCCACAATCTAGCACCAACACAAAATTGTTTGGGATTTCAATTTTGGCTATTGTGGAAAATATTTTAAAACTCATTCTAATGTTTTGCATCTTTCTTTTGTAGAAATGGCATCAACTAGCACTAATACATCTAATCTCACTCTAAGAAGCATTTTGGACAAAGAAAAACTTGTTGGTCCAAACTTTTTAGATTGGGAAAGAAACTTGAGAATTGTTCTCAAACAAGAAAGAAAGCTAAATATCTTAGACGCTGCTTTACCTGAACCACCTGTAAATGCTATGGCTGCTGTTCAATGAGCATGGGAAAAGCTGAAAAGCGATTTCGATGACGTGACATGTCTGATGCTCACGACTATGTCAGGCGAGCTTCAGAAACAATTCATGAATTCGGAAGCGTTCCAAATTTATGTGTCACTAACGAAAATGTTTCGTGAACAAGCCAGTAACGAAAGGTTCGTTACAATAAAAGCATTGATCTCGTGCAAGATGGCGAAGGGTTCGTCAGTAAGCACGCATTCGATCAAGATGAAGGGGTATATTGATACCCTAGAGAGATTAAATCACCTCTTGCTAGAGAGTTAGCCATTGACATCATCTTGGCTTCACTGTCTGATGATTACAATGACTTTGTGGTGAACTACAACATGCATAACATGGAGAGGACGATTCCTGAGCTCCATGGAATGCTTAAAAATACTGAGCAAACCCTTCGGAAGGCAACGCCAGTACTTATTGTAGAAAAAGGTAAGGGCAATAAGAGAAAGTTTAAAGGCAAGGCAAAAGTTGCTGAAAACAAGAAGCCTCGCAGTAAGACTGCTCCTAAGGCTCAGCCTCAAACTCCTCCTGCTAAGAAAAATGCTCAGAAGGACGCTGTATGTTTCCATTGCAATCAGAAGGGGCATTGGAGAAGAAACTGCAAGCTGTTTCTTGAAGAGAAGAAACAGAATCCTTCGGCTTCAGGTATCTTTGTTATTGAAATTATTCTTTCTATGTCTACCTCATGGGTATTCGATACCGGATGTGGGGCTCACATTTGTACTAATGTGCAGGGATTGAGAAATAGAAGGATGACAAAGAAAGGCAAAGTAGATCTCCGAGTGGGCAACGGGGCAAGAGTTGCAGCTATTGAAGTTGGAGATTACACTTTGTATTTGCCTTCCGGTTTAAACATTATTTTAGAGAATTGTTATTATGTACCTACTATGAGTAGGAATATTATTTCAATTTCTTGCTTGGATATTAAAGGATTTCGTTTTATTATTGGTAATAAATCGTTGTCTTTATATCAAAAAGATGTTTTATACGGAGTTGCGAATTTGTGCAATGGCCTATATATCTTGGATTTGACCCAAGAGAAACCGGTTTATAACATTGAAAAGAAAGCCAAATTAGTTCAATCTGATTTAAGTCCAACATATCTGTGGCATTGTCGTTTAGGCCATGCAAATGAGAAGCGAGTTCAGAGACTTCATAAGGATGGAGTGCTTGGGTCATTTGATTTCGAATCATATGACACATGTGAACCCTGTTTGCAAGGAAAAATGACGAAGAGTCCTTTCAGCAAGAAAGGTGAGAGGACTAGTGAGCTATTGGCTCTAATACATACAGATGTATGTGGACCAATGAGCACACAAGCTAGAGATGGATTTGAATACTTCGTGACTTTTACCGATGACTATAGTAGATATGGTTATGTCTACTTAATGAGGTATAAAAATGAAACTTTTGAAAAGTTCAAAGAGTTTAAAAACGAAGTAGAAAATCAGTTAAATAGAAGGATTAAGGCTATTCGCTCCGATCGGGGAGGTGAATACCTTAGTGATGAGTTCGATGGCTATCTAAAACAGTGTGGAATTGTTTCACAGCTGACTCCACCAGGAACACCTCAATGGAATGGTGTATCCGAGAGGAGGAATCGGACCTTATTAGATATGGTTCGATCGATGATGGGCCAAGCAACTCTCCCTATGTCCTTTTGGGGTTATGCCCTCCTTTCAGCAGCCTACTTACTAAATCGTATTCCATCAAAGGTAGTAGATAAGACTCCATATGAGATGTGGACGGGTCAAAAACCCTATATGTAATATCTACGAGTTTGGGGTTGTCAAGCTCATGTAAAGCGTTTACAAAGTAGTAAGCTTGAACCTAAAACTGACAAATGGCTATTTGTGTGATATCATAAGGAAACAAAAGGATATCAATTCTACAATCCAACTGAGAACAAAGTGTTTGTTGCTCGAGGTGCCACTTTCTTAGAGAAAGATTTTCTCTACAAGAAAGATAGTGGGAGTAGAATAGAACTCGGAAAAGTTCCAGAACCACAAGAGAATGTAGAATGATCTACAAAAACTCAGATGGAAGTTGACATGGGAACTCATGAAGATGAGCAGCCTGAGTCAACAACACAAGAACCTAGAAGGTCTAGGAGATCTCGTCATGAACCCGAGAGATACGGATTTCTCATGACTGGCGATCAAGATTTGATCTTGGTGGACTCTAATGAGCCCGTGAACTATAAACAGGTTTTAGAAAGTCCAGATTCAGATAAATGGCTACAAGCAATGGAATCTGAAATGCAATCCATGAGGGACAATAAAGTATGGACTTTGATTGATCCTCCTGTTCAGGCAAAGGTTGTCGATTGCAAGTTGATTTTCAAGTTAAAACCTGGCGGGATCTTCAAGGCACGACTAGTGGCTAAAGGTTTTAGACAGACTCATGGTATAGACTATGATGAAACCTTCTCCCCTGTCGTGATGCTCAAGTCCATTCGGACTATTCTCGCCATAGCTGTATATTTTGACTATGAGATATGGCAGATGGATGTTAAGACGGCTTTCCTAAATAGAAACCTACTCGAGGATGTGTACATGAAACGACTCGAGGTATACATCGATCAAGAGCATCCAAATCGTGTATACAAGCTTCAGAGGTCCATCTACGGACTAAAGCAAGCATCTCGGAGTTGGAATCTTTGTTTTGACGAGGCAGTAAAAAGTTACGGCTTCATAAAGAACGAAGATAAGCCTTGTGTTTACAAGAAGGTTAGTGGGAGCAAGATAGTTTTCCTTGTCCTGTATATGGACGACATCCTACTCATAGGAAATGACATTCCCATGTTGAAAGATATCAAACAATGGTTGGGGAGTGTATTTTCTATGAAAGACTTAGGAGAAGCTGAAATGATACTGGGTATCAAAATCTATAGAGATAGATCAAAGAGGCTTTTAGGACTAAGTCAAGAAGGGTACATAGACAAAATATTGAAGAGGTTCAATATGTCTAACTTTAAGAATGGTATGGTACCATTCAGACATGGCCTTCTCTTGAAGAAGAACCAAGGTCCTTCAACAAGAGAGGAGAGGGATACAATGAGTAGAGTTCCATATGCTTCGGCAATAGGATCTATCATGTATACCATGTTGTGTACCCGCCCGGATGTCGCACATGCACTGAGCATGACTAGCAGATACCAACAAGATCCTGGAATGGATCATTGGACTGCAGTCAAAGCAATCCTAAAGTACTTACGAAGAACTAAAGGATTAATGCTAGTGTATGGAGGACAAGAACAGCTCATTGTACAAGGTTAGGCTGATGCTGCTTTCCAAACAGATCAAGATGACATAAAGTCACAATCAGGCTACGTGTTTAGTCTGAATGGCGGTGCAATAAGTTGGAAAAGCTCAAAGCAAGATACAACAGCCGATTCTACAACAGAGTCTGAGTACATTGCTGCATCAGATGCTGCAAAGGAAGCTGTTTGGTTGAGAAAGTTCGGGTCAGACATCGGAGTGATACCAAGTATCCAAGATCCAATAGAACTTTTCTTTGACAATAACGGGGCCATCGCACAAGCTAAGGAGCCTCGGTCACACCAGAAAACCAAACATATACTCAGAAGGTTTCACCTCATCCGAGAGATCATTGATCGAGGAGATATGAAAGTGTGCAAAATAGGGTCAGACGACAATGTAGCAGATCCTCTCACAAAAGCTCTACCGCAGTCAAAGTTTGATAGACATGTAATAGAGCTTGGTCTTAAACAGTTTAGGACATAGCCCTTCAATGGGCAAGTGGGAGATTGTTGGTGTATGTGCCCTTTTGAGGGTTATTTATGTAAATAAGACATTTGTCATTTGATTGATTATTTATCTGATGAGTTAATTTCATGAAATTATATTCTTGTGCATATTGAATTTCATGAAATCGATCCGCCAAAAGAAACACTCCATGGACTGTTAGATCATGAGTGATTCTTTTGAGTAGTACTCGTACGAGGATCCTTAGACCAGAAATCACTGCATAGTCTTAGGTGAATTAGAGTGTGCTTTGACATATGCCTAACGGGACCGTAACAGGTTGCCAAGTACGGGTATGATTGGGTACACTATGAGTCACGCTAAGGTATGTAGGTGAAGTGATGGGACTACAAGTCTCTCTTAAATGAGAGATGATATCTTGGCCGCTTGATAGTGAACTGAGAAGTGCATGGCCGTGCCCAAGAAATGATAAGTGTTATCATTTGCTTGATTAAGTTCAGTGTCACTAAGAGATCAAGTAAAACGTTTAGCTATATATAAGGATGATTGGTTCCATGCCTTATGCTAAACTGGATATCAGTGTAGAGGACATTACGTAGTATACTCAGAAGGTTGTGTTGAATCACCATTCGACCCTCCGTTCTGAATTGTGTAGTCATTATGTCTTGCTAGAGACCACTAATGATTTATGGATTAATTAATGAGATTAATTTATTCATTGTCAATTTGGAATGGGGCTACAGGATCGCACATAAGTGAGTTTGATGATTTAGAATTAATTGAATTGCCTGTTTTAAGTATAAGAGTTATACTTAAATTGATAATATTTTATTAAATAGTTTAATTAAATATTATTGAAGAGTATTATGGTATTAATTAAGAGTTAATTAATTACCTAGGAAGAATTGAGTTGGGCTGACAAATCAAGGGACCTAATTGAGAATTAAGGTTCTTGACCCATCAGCCTGACCCATGGATCAATGGGTTGATCCATGGTGTTGGTTAAACCCAACTCAGTAAATAATTAATTATTAATAATAATTAATTATTTACAGATACTTCTCAACTCTTTAATCAGAGAAGTATGTGGGAGTCTGTTGAGAGATTTTAACTAATTTAGTTTTAAAACACGTTTTGAAAAAAATTTTAAAGGGCTCTCTCTGACTCTTCCAAAAGATCATTTTTCTTTTCCAAAAAAAACATTCTTCCAGAGAGAAAAAGGTTTTCTCTTTGACAGGCACTTTTGGGCTAGCACCGATTCTGAGAGACTCCAGTGCAAGAACGTAGAGGCAATTCGTGTGAATTGTTCTTGGTGGTGAACTCAATCTTCCCAAGGGATCCAGGCGACAAGCGCAACCGATTACGCGTTGAGGGTAAGACCCGATTCCATAGAATTTAGGCTATTCCGTAGCATAAGTTAGGAAATTATGCATGCCTAGTTCCTAACATAACTGACAAAGTGGATTAAGAAACATTGGGTTGATTAGTGTTTAATTGATCAAGTGGATCAAATAAATAATCCTTGGGCTAATTGGTATTGACTAGTTTAGTGAGAACTAAGAAAGTCAATTAGAGCTCCAACTAGTAAGGCCCAACTCAAAAGCCCAATAGGTCTTTTTTGGAACTCCCTATAAATTGACATTCTTGCAACTTAAGAAATTAGAAGTGGCTTTCAAGATAAGAACACTTGTCTTTAGAAAGTGAAAGGATTAGAGAGGGAATCGAAGGACTAGTTAAATCAAAGCCCACTCGAAGTCATCCTTGATATCTCGATCTCAAAAAGTTGCAGCAAAAGATCCGGTGATTATTTTGGAATTTTGGCAGCCTTCTTTTTCGGTGAGCAACAGCGAATTCCGATGGTATCTTCGGTAGGCAACGACGGTCGCGGCCTCCCTTCGCTGCAGTAGCAATTCGGTAAGAATCTTGCTTTTTCCGGTGGGTTTTGCTGTATTTTCCGGTAAGTTTCTTTTGGGTTTTCTTGGATCTTGTAAGATCTACCCGGTAGACAATTGTCCACTCAATTTCCGGGTTTGTTTGGAGGCACCCAAAGGATTTCTCGTGGAGAAAGTTGCAAAACTTGGATTTTTTCTTATTCTTTCGAGGACACGTTTCAAAGGTATAATCTTTGATTCCGCTTTTACTTAAAGATTTGATTTTTAGCGTGTTGTTTAATAGATCTAACAAGTATAAGCCTAGATCCGCTCATGGGTATTGATTATAGTGTTTGGGCTCGATCGAAAAGTTTCCGATTCTGGAATGCATAGCACGAAAGTGAAATTTTTGATTTGGCCCGGACCGGATGTTAATTCCTTCAATTGGTATCAAAGCCGAGGTTTTAGCTTTATACTTATTTGATTTATTACGCGGTTTCATTACAGGTGATTATTATTCCTGGCTATCATGGTTTTACATTCATTTATAAACCCCGGGACTTATCCGGGCTCATTTTATTTTGAATGTGAATGTGTGTAATAATAATAACCACAAGCTGGAAGCCGTGTAGGATTAGATTAAATCTTGTTGTAATATTTATTCTATCAAAATTTCATTTTTTATTTTCCTAGACAAAGCCTTGTATTTAGGAATATATGTAATGACGAAGACGTTATTGTGGATAACTTATATTCGTGGGTTTTGGTTTATCGTAATTTTGGGTGATTCCAAATTACGTCGAAAATCGAGAAAACCCGGATGTATTAGGAGGAATCCAAATAACAAGTGGGAGAGCGATGTGACGGGACGTGTCAACAAGGTGACGAATCGAAACAACAATTGAGAAGGCCATAATAGTAGGGAAATGTTTCATTACGTATTTATTTCCCACTTTATATGTCTTGATTGTTGTTTGTGTGTTTTCGTTTTATGTTTTCATGATAAAAAAAAATGCTTTTATGGGTGCAAATAACTAAAGTTAAAATAGCTAAAGTTAAGACGTTGCTTATTAAAACCGTAAAAACCCTCAACTTAAGAATCTAAGTGGGAGCGGGTTGTGTTATATCCCCATGGCCTTCACTACGAATTCATATGTGATGTGAATAGACTTGCGCATTGGCATTAGGGCCTTTCTCTATATTGGATGAGTCTTTATTCATAAGATCACTAGATTGAATTTCTAAAGGAATTACTATAGTGCATTTAATTAGAGAACTGTGACACCCTCTCTATCTGAGGCGTATAAGTATCCTCAGTAATAAACTAAGAAGTCAGATAATGGCATACACTTAGTGTACCGTTTGTAGTATTCCTCCCAACGAGGTTATGCTACTTATGAGTGCGGCTAAAATCATCGACTATTAATTTCATTGATCAATAGATCGTTTGGTCAGATAGTGAAATTAATGAACTTGGTTCTTCTCGAACAAATGTGGACTAGCGTATACATTCACACGATCGTGACCTGCGCAAATCCCGGTGAACAAGATGTTGGTGGATTTGATTATATTATTTTGAGGGTATCAATATTTTCTAAAAAGATAAAATACTGAAACTTCTCTGTTTATTTATTTTTAACTTTCGATATGTCGTTCAATCCACTTGCTGTCATAGTAAAAGAAACAAACTAACTGGCCCAAATTATATTGATTAGAAACGCAATTTGGACATTGTCCTTATGGAAGAGGGGTACAAGTTCGTTCTCACTGAAGTGTGCCCAGAAACGCCCACTGATGAAATGAACAGGTGTTACATTTTGGCTTCTATGCCAAATGTTCTGTAGTACCAGCCTTTGATATGATGACCAACCTAAAGGAGATGTTCGGTCATCAGGGTAGGGCAGTAGACAGACAGCTATGAGGAAGCTTATGAATGCCAAGATGGCTGAAGACACTTCTGTGAGGGATCACGTGCTTGACATGATTAGCAAAATCAATAAGATTGAGGTACTGGAGGTGAGATTGACTAGAAGACCCAAAATGATATTATACTCCAGAGTTTACCTTAGAGTTTTGAGTAGTTTCGGTTGAACTATAATATGAGTCAGTGTGCTTATACTCTTTCCAATCTCTTGACTGCATTGGTGTCAGTTGAAGGCCTCTTCAATAAGAAGAAGCAAGTTTTGGCAACTGTCGGGCCTTTAGGATCTTCTTCTGGGCCCAAAGCCAGAAAAAAAAAGAAGAAGACCCAAAAGACTGCTAATCATAGACCCAAGCCAGGGATTGCCAAGAAGAACAAACCGAGAGGCAAGTACTTCAAGTGTGGCAAGACAGGACATTGGAAGCCGGATTACCCAAAGCTCAAAGGTATGACCAATTTCACCTTTGTTACTGAGACATGTTTAGCGGTGATTCCCACAGATACTTGGTGTGTGGATTAAAGAACCACTGATCATGTTTGTAATTCTTTGTAGGGGTTCTAAGTAACCCGGATGCTTAGAGATGGTGAGTTGCAGGTCTACTTGGGAGATACTACCAGAGTATCAGTTGTTACAGTGGAGTTGTTAGGCTTATTTTCACAAATAATGTTGTTTTAATTTTGAAGGATTGTCTTTATGTTCCTAGCTTTAGAAAGAATTTACTTTCAGTTTCCATGCTTTTGAATGATGGTTATAAGTTTGTTTTTTCTAATGACTCTGTTGATGTTAGAAAGAATAAGAAACTTATATGTTATGGTTTATTGGTTGACAATCTTTTCTTGATTAAGACTAACTTCCTTGTGGTGCAAAACACTGAGATTAATGACACATCATCTAGCCATAGTAAGAGAAAAGAACCTTCGCAAATAAACCAAACTTATCTTTGGCATCTTAGACTGGGTGATATTAACCTTAGTTGGATTCAAAGGTTAGTCAATGATGGGCATTTGGGCTCATTGGAGATTGATAGTTATCCAACCTGTGAGTCCTGCTTGGAAGGTTAAATGACCAAGAGGCCTTTTAAGAAAAAGGGGTATAGGGCCAAAGAAGTTTCAGAGTTGGTTCACTCTGACATATGTGGGCCTATGTCAATTCAGGCTAGAGGTGGTTTTGAGTACTTTGTGACCTTCACAGATGATTACTCTAGATATGGGTACATTTACCTAATGCGCCACAAGTCCGAATCCTTTGGCAAGTTCAAAGAGTTTCAGGCAGATGTGGAGAAGCATCATGATAAAAGTATCAAGACATTGCGATCTGATCATCATGGCGAGAACCTCTCTAGCAAATTTAGAAGCTTCTTGTCAGATGAGGGTATTCAGTCCCAGTTGTCCACACCTGGCACACCCCAGCAGAATGGTGTAGTAAAGAGGAGGAATAGGACTCTTATGGATATGGTGAGATCTATGATGAGTTATAGTGAGTTGTCAAATTCATTTTGGGGATATGCCTTGGAGACAGCAGCTTACATTCTGAACTTCGTACCATCTAAGTCTGTGCCTTCGACCCCTGTGGAATCATGGAATAGGTGAAAGCTTAGTATCAGACATCTTCGGATTTAGGGTTGCCCAACACATATGCTTAAGGCAGATGCAGGAAAGTTAGATGCAGGATCAGAGATAATGCTATTTGTAGGATATCCCAGAGGAACGAATGGTGGTCTATTTTATAGTCCTAAGTGAAAGAATTTGCCACATAGGATCTGGGTTTGCACTTGCGCGATTTACCACGCAACAAAATTTTCTAATTAAAAGCGGAACCTTAGAAAATTACCTTTGAAGCGTGCACCTGGTGATTCTCTTGTATGCCTCAAAGACTATGACCTCTTGTTGTGTGGGCAACAATCTAGAAGTCAATTGATCAGCAACTCACCACAATCCACTTGCCAGAAAATCCAGCACCTCCGCACCTAGCACGTACTGCAAACGCACTGCCCGGAGAGAGAGAAAGCAACACACGGGGCTGCCCAGACCACACCAAAATTTCAACCAAATCAATGGGGAAAACCAGCCGCCCCAATTTTGCTATTAAATTCGTTTTTGAGAGAGAAACCAAATCCTATTAGATTCCAAATCTAATAGGATTGGTCTTCCTAATGGGTTTAGGTAATGAATTAGTTTCCAAATCTAATTAGGTAACCAATCTGATAGGATAAACCAAATCCTATTAGATTCCTAATCTCTAGAATTTTCTAATTCTAATTGAAACTTAAGACTTAATTAATTAAATAATTCCACTTTGTTAATTACTTAATTAACCCTTAGGAATAATTAACCAATTAATTAATTAAATCTACCTATTCAATTAACCCATTACAAAATTAATCGTACCACTAACAGATTAATTTTGGCACTACCATCCTACACCAGAATTACTTACGGAACAACTTAATTAAATTATATTCATTAATCTCCCCACATCAAATATATAGTGCTCATTAATTATAAATTAATTTACTGATAAATTAATTAATTAACTTATTTAATTCTGAGACTAGTACCACTCGACCTTTTTACTATACCGGACATAAGTCCATCGGCCGAGTTTAGTATAATAACATTTTGAGCTCATCTCGGGAGCACCATCACCCCGGATTCACCGGTATATGGTTTCCTTTCGACAAGCAGCAGCACACCAAGTAACTAAACACGCGTACCCAACCCACCAAGACTATTGGCCACATTTGACCTCACCTATTGCCAGATCAAAGTACACTATGTCTAATCCTCATGCCCGCTCGAGTCTAGAGATTAAGAGATAGAATACAAGGATCGATTTGTCTATTAAATTAGTACAAGACAAATCATTCCTAAAGGTCAAGTTCAATATGCCCCGGGCATATCCATATGATTCAATTAGTTTAGACAAACCAATTATCTGAATCATATAATAACCTAAACCAACAGCTTGTCCAAAAACTATCTCGATTACGAACTTCATTTATATATTATGTCTTTCAACCAATGATGAGATCTACTGTGTCACACCAGACACCTTATCATCTACTTACATAATATAAATGGACAATTAATGCACAACAAGATATGACTGAAACACAAATCAATATATTAATCTGGGAAACTGTACAATACAAGCATAGCTTATGTATTTTACTTCAACACTAAGGATCAGAAGGTGATGGTTAGCACTAACGCAAGATTTTTAGAAGAGGACTATATTTTAGATCACAAGCCCAGTAGCAAGATCATACTGAAAAAGCTTAGGGGACAGTCCAGTATTCCAGATGCACCGGTACAAGTAGATACACCACAGAATACTGCACAAGATATCACAGATGATGCACCCACAAAGGTTACGCCTCGTCATAGTGGGAGGGTTGTGAGACAACCCGAGAGGTATGTGGGCTTGGGAGAGTCTTCGAATTCCATCCCTGGTGCTCATGAGCCAGACCCAATTAACTACAATGAGGCTCTCTAAGATAAATATATAGATTCTTGCCAGAGAGCGATGATTTCTTAGATAGGCTCAATGGACTCAAATCAAGTCTGGGAGCTGGTAGACATGCCTGATGGGTTTTGACCTAATGGGTGCAAATGGGTCTACAAGCGAAAGAGAGGATCTAACGGGAAGGTTGAAACCTTAAAGGCTAGGCTTGTGGCGAATGGGGTATACTCAGAAAGAGGGTATCGACTATGAGGAGACCTTTTCACCAATAGCTATTGTGAGATCTCGCTCCAAACTAATGAGGTAATATACAAAATAACCTTCTAATATTTAAAATAAGACTTTATGCAATAAATTTTGCTGGCTAGATAAAACATAATTAGGAGTTACAGGGATTTAATTGAAAGAAGAGTTATGTTGAGTGGGTGAGATTTAGAATTTGGGAAAACTTAAGGCAGAAGAAGCAAATAGAGTTAAGTGATAAGAGCTGCTGTTTATATTAAACAAAAAGGAAGAAAATGGAAGAACCCAGAAGCTTTGTCTTTGTCCTTTTTTCTAATTTTCCTCAACTGACTTACATCTTTTCATTTCTTCTTCTCTTCTTCATTTTTTTCTCCACCAAGCTTGTAGTTCAACTCCTCTCCACTATAACCAGTTGATAGGGGGAAGACAGAGGAAGAATTTTGTTTGAAGGAGAATCCAGAGTTCAATTAATTTGGGGGAAAATTAGCTGGAGAAGCAGGGGATATATTGCTTTCACCCCCCTTAATCTAGGTAAGGTAACAACAATTTTCTCTAACTCTAACAAAACTCCATACGTTGTTGGATGCTATTGCATGATTGAATATTGGATTCTAGAATGATTTTGTGGTGTCCTGAGCAGTAGGTGAAGGTTTGTGGGTTTAGCCTTGTTTTGTTAACTGTGGTGCTGGATTGAACATGTGCGGATGGCATGTGAAGACTTAAACTGGTTTAAATGTGTAAATTCTTAATATGCTTGGAGTTAGATTGGTATTTTGTGATGGGTTCAAGATTCTTAGAAATACAATTTTCTTTTAAGTTTAAAATGTTTGAATGATAGTAAGCATGAATTAAGACCTCAAGGGCATTACTATCCTATGATTATGCCTAAATGAGTCATGAAATATAGTTTGGACACTGCTAGACGTTGCTAGACTTGGCCAGACGTAGTTCATATATACAGAAATTCTACAGCTGTTATCCAACTTTGAAATTTCATTATAGAAGCAACTTTGGATTTCTAGATTTTCCGAAAAACAGTAAAGAACAGAGCTGTGTTCTACAACAATTTTCTAAAAATTGAAACATGCCCCTACTTTAGACTAGAAGAAGTAAAATGTCTAGCTAGTTGGATAGACATGTAAGAACGAAGAGAACCTAAGTTTTAAAGTTGTTAACGTTGACTTTCCCTTGTTGTAGGAACTCAGGTGGACCAAGGTGAGCTTACAAAGCGTTGAGGATCAGTGAGTGTTCTCGCTATTTTCTCATTGTGTAAATGATTTGCTATCACCTATATGTGTTTTGCATATATGTATAACATATATAGTTATATTTGTGCATATTCCCTTATATCATGTCTTTGCATGAATGATTTATACATGTTACTGATTGGATTGAACGACTATTGCTTGACATTGATGTTACGGTAGTGTAAATGGTTACTCGGGTATACCTTGACTGAAACTGCAACTTGAAAGATTTTGCCACATAGGATCTGGGTTTGCACTTGCTCGATTTAACACGCAACAAAATTTTCTAATTAAAAGCAGAACCTTAGAAAGTTACCTTTGAAGCGTGCACTTGGTGATTCTCTTGTATGCCTCAAGACTATGGCTTCTTGTTGTGTGGGTAACAATCCAGAAGTCAATTGATCAGCAACTCACCACAATCCACTTGCCAGAAAAACCAACACCTCCGCACCTAGCACGTACTGCAAACGCAGTGCCCGGAGAGAGAGAAAGCAACACACGGGGCTAGCAATGAAGGACCAAAATTTCGGCCACTACTTTGAAAAACCAGCCGCCAATTTTGCTTAAAATCCAACTTCGAGACTTGAGAAATTAATTTCTCTCTCTAGGATTTTATCTCTTTAGATTCTTGAATTGTGAATCTATTGAATTGTTATCTTGAATAGCTAATCCCTTGTCTATTTATAGAGTTACAAGAGAGACCCCAAGTTGGTTTAGAATTGGTCTTCCTAATGGGTTTAGGTGATGAATTAGTTTCCAAATCCAATTAGGTAACCAATCTGATAGGATAAACCAAATCCTACTAGATTTCCTAATCTCTAGGATTTCCTAATTCCAATTGAAACTTAAGACTTAATTAATTAATTAAATAATTCCACTTTGTTAATTACTCAATTAACCCTTTGGAATTAATTAAATAATTTCACTTTGTTAATTACTGAATTAACCCTTAGGAATAATTAACCAATTAATTAATTAAATCTAACTATTCAATTAACCCATTACAAAATTAATCATACCACTAACGGATTAATTTTGGCACTACCATCTTACACCAGAATTACTTCCGGAACAACTTAATTAAATTATATTCATTAATCTCCCCACATCAAAGATATAGTGCTCGTTAATTATAAATTAATTTACTGATAAATTAATTAATTAACTTCTTTAATTCCGAGACTAGTACCACTCGACCTTTTTACTATACCGGACATATGTCCACCGGCCGGGTTTAGTATAATAAACATTTCAAGCTCATCTCGGGAGCACCATCACCCCGGTCGCACCGGTACATGGTTTCCCTTCGACAAGCAGCAGCACACTAAGTAACTAAACACGCACACCCAAACTACCAAGACTATTGGCCACAATTGACCTCACCCATTGGCAGATCAAAGTATACTATGTCTAATCCCCATGCCCGCTCGAGTCTAGGGATTAAGAGATAGAATACAAGGATCGATTTGTCTATTAAATCAGTACAAGACAAATCATTCCTATAGGTCAAGTTCAATATGCCCCGGGCATATCTATATGATTCAATTAGTTTAAACAAACCAATTATCTGAATCACATAATAACCTAAATCGACAGTTCGGTTACGAACCTCATTTATATATTATGTCTTTCAACCAATGATGAGATCTATTGTGCGCACCAGACACCTCATCATCTACTTACATAATATAAATGGACAATTAATGCACAACAAGATATGACTGAAACACAAATCGATATATTAATCTGGGAAACTGTACAATACAAGCATAGCTTATGTATTATACTCCAACACAACTATTGGCCGTTATGGGGATCCCCAACCCTCTACGATTAGGCTGAACTTTCCAGGCCAGCGACGGGCCGCACAAACTGGTACAGTGAGTGGTTAGTTTAACCTCTTTGGGATCAGGTAGCCCAGGGTGAATTCTAGCCACGCTACATGAACTTGATTGATTGATTGAAAAACTCTACTGATGAGTTAAATGTACATTGTTTGATTGATTGAATGTAATGACATGTTGTATTGACTGAATAAATGTTTGTTGAATGTAAAACAAAATGTTTGGACTGGGATATATTTGTGAGTGATATGTTTGGACTGAGACTCGTTGTGTTAAAAATAAAAGAGAACCTCACGAGCGTTAGTTTACCGTTATTTTCAAAATTATTCCATATAAACATACAACCCCAAGTAAGACATTAAACCACTCTGTTCAGGAGTTTGTCTACAGCCGAATGTGTATTTAAATGTCTTTGCCAATCCAAAATTTTTTATATAATCTAAGTGACCCTTTTTGACAAGGTCAATTTCAGTAAGCATGTTGACTGGATGTGGGTGGAGTAATGATGAGTCTGGAATGAGGTCTATGAATTATTTTCTATTTTATTCATACTTTGCCTAATTTGTCTGAGTGAGTATAATTGAGCCTTCATATGTGATCTTTTACTAACTGCTCTGTATTGTATGTGTGAATGCCTTCTGTTAGGAGAATATCCATAATTTGTGAGAAGTATACATGTTTCTGTCTTGTTCTGCTATGGAATGTTGAAATGATGAAAAACATTAAAAACCTATATGTTGCCCCCTCTTTTCTGACCATCTGAACATAGTGAACTTTAGGAACAGCCCTTAGAGCATGAACTTCTTCTTGAATTAAACCAGATACACTAAACCCCATAATCTTTCTCTTTTGACTTACCATTTGTATGACCACCAAAGAAGCTTGATTGCAGTTTGAATGCTAAAATAGCCGATATGCGTAAAGTGATTCTTGATGAACTACATATATTATATACGGAGAAGTAAGGGATCTTGAAGCCCTAAACCTCCATTCAAAAAGAAGAGAGTAATCTGAGTGGGGAAGTGAGGGATGTTTAAGACCTGTACCCCCATGTAAGTGTAATAAAAGAATCCAGAATAGAGCTTTCCATGAAGTATTCAAACTGAAATTGAGTCATTTGGACTATGAAACCTCCGTTTTCTAGCCTGTGACTTTTTATGTCCTAGTTCTAAACCCTTACTTGAAAACCTTGCATGCTTTTCTAATCAATGTTTTATGCATAGAACTGGTATGGAAATGTGATCTCTTCCCAAACATATGGTTGATGCTTCTCAACAGGGGGTCTTGAGAGTCTAGTACATATATACATGTCCCTGCTTTGAGCGTCGCTCTCTAGAGCCCACTTTGTGAGGATGACTACACTAGTAAATAATTTGTAAAAGGAACTTTTTCACACATAGTCGAATTTGCATGATCCATTCAAGTTTACATGCTTTTGAAATTTAGCTTGTCTTGGTTTGCATTTTTCACACTTAGACAAATTAAAGCCTCTGGAACACATATTATATTCAGCTTCGTAAAAACTCCTTGAACAGATACAGAGGTTGATCTTTTTGCTTGAGGACAAGAAAGATTTTAAGTGTAGGGTAGTGGAGTGCATGAGATTCATCACTTTTATCGTAGCCTTTTACATAGAGACTCAATAATTTGAGCTCTTGTTTCTATGATTTCCCACATTTTTGTTAGGTATTTGTGAATTGCAGGATATGTACTAAAAGAGATGAATCCATGGACGATTTATGTTGGAAAGTAGCTGAAGAAGCTTATCATGTACATTTCCTGAAATAGAGAAGCAAAATTGCGGGAAGAGCCAGCTGTTATCCAATGTCCAATACCAGCTTTCAGTGAAGTTACCATTTTAACCCCACATTTGTAATTAATTACACCCTTAATTGTAGCGGGTATAAATACCCAAAGACAAGGACTTTAAGGTGTAACGCCCCAAACTAGACCCATTTGCAGTGGAGGTGTCTTGCTGGACATCGGCCTGCCTCAAGACAGGACTCACTCTAAACATGACAAACCAATTAAAACCACACACACAAAATTTGTAAACTGTAGTACTTGATTATTGGAACATAGTCTCATGTTTCTCACAAACCTGTGAGTTACATACACACCCATGTAACTAATACAACACAATGAACACCCACAAATTAAAAAACAAACGCTATACAAGCCTTAGAGTAGGCTAAAACCCTCCTAACTACTACATTTCTAATACACTTGCTAAAACCTCTTGCCTCACAGACAGCTATTGCAGTCCTTCAGCTGGAAAAGTACAGTTTAGGAAAAATAGTGAGCAATAATGCCCGTGAGGTTCTCAGTTGGTTTTCCAAAGAAACATTACAGAACCAAACAATCAATGATAAGCTATTTCAAGGTGAAAACATTCACTATAGCATGCAGTAATATAATGAGCAATCAATGAAAGGCCACAGTAAGACAGTATATCCATTTAAAAGGGAAAGAGATATCACCCTTGAAATCTGCAGTAAATATGCTCATTCAATAGTCATAAATCATTTAGTGTGGAAGATCTTACTCCGGGCTACCGGTTCCCAAGGAGTAAGCTCTCACCACTTACTATACCAGTCCGTGTGGTATCCACGCAATCGTCAGCCTCGCCCCTTAACAGTAAACAGTAGCAGAAACAGTGACAGCTCGAGTCTGCCCTTACCGCGAAGACCTCGTTCAGCCACCCAAGCCCGTTGCTGGCCTGTGAACTTAGCCTATTCACAGCAAGTTTGGGGTTCCTTCGCGCAACAGTACACAAACAAATAAAGGAATTCCCGGGTATCCATTTTACACTATCGCAAACAACATACAACATTCAATCGTCGATGACACACCCCAAACACCAAGATAATGTGCCATGGAAAGACTGCTCAATAGGAACGTATTATTTATATACATACATAAGTAGATTTGTATATGCACAGTATATATAGTTTATAGCACAAAGATGCATTCAAAAGTAGCGAGAACATTCACCAATTCTTAAGGCTCTAGAAGCTCACCTTGGTCCAACTGAGTTCCTAGAACAAGGGCAAGTCATAGTTAACAACTTTAAAACTTAGTTTCTCTTTGTTCTTACATGTCTATTCAACTAGCCTAGACATTTTCCTTCTTCTAGTCTAAAGTAGGGCAGGTTTCAATTTTTAGAAAACTGTCGCAGAATGCAGCTCTATTATTTGCTGTTTTTCGAAAAATATAGAAAGATAAAGTTGCTTCTATAAATTTCTGAGTAAACCTTATGGAAAAAGGTTTAAATCAAGCTATAGATTGCTCAAATCGGACAAAGAATGAAGAAGATATGAACTTCTGAAGTACAACCATTACTTCAGATTTTCTGCAAAAAGAATAGCACTTGTAGCTCTGTTTCAGAGCTGATTTATGGTAGATTTACAAGTCCAAATAAAGATCCGTAAAATTTTGTGTAGTCCTTGTCAAGAGAGGTTTAAAACAAGCCAAAGTTTAGTCAAAACTGATGAGAAACGAGGGAGATATGGAATCCCAAACTTGGATATCAGCTGCAGAATCTCTACATACAGGAACTACGTCTAGCTACGTCTGGATACACTTTGGCCATGTCTGGATACGTCTGGCCACGTCTAAAAGTGCCTAAACTATATTTCATGACCCATTTAGGCATAATCATGGGATAGTGATGCCCTCGTGGTCTTAATTTATCCATACTATCATTCAGACATTTTAAACTTAAAAGAACACTGGATTTCTAAGTTTCTTGAACCTATTACAAAATACCAATCTCACTCCAAGCATATAACATGATTTACACCTTTAAACCAGTTCAAATCATCACATGCCATCCACATATGTTTAATCCAGTACCACAATTAACAAAACAAGGCTAAACCTGTAAACCTTCCCGTACAGTTCAGGACACCACAAAACTATTCTAAAATCCAAAATTCAATCATGCAATAGCATCCAACAACGTTTGAAGTTTTGCTAGAGTTAGAGAAGATTGTTGTTACCTTACCTAGATTAAGGGAGGGTGAAAACAAGATATCCCCTGCTTTTCCAGCTAATTTTCCCCCAAATTAATTGAACCCTGGATGCTCCTTCAAATAAAATTCTTCCCCTGCCTTCCCCCTGTCAACTGGTTATGGTGGATAGGAGTTGAACTACAAGCTTGGTGGAGAAAGAAACGAAGAAGAGAAAAAGAAAGGAGAAGATGTAAGTCGATTGAGGAAGATTAGAGCAGAGAACAAAGACAAAGAAATTGGGAAAAACAAACTTCTGGGTTCTTCTTGTTTCCTTCCTTTTGTTTTAAATAACCCACAGCACTTATCCACAATTTTATTTACTCTCTCTGCCCTGAATTTTCCCAAATTCTAAATCTCACCCACTCAACATAACTCTTCTTTCAATTAAATCCCTGTAACTCCTAATTATGTTTTATCTAGCAAACAAAAATTATTGAAGAATGTCTTATTTTAAATATTAAAGTGCTAGTTTCTACGTTACCTCGTTAGTTTGGAGCTGGATCTCACATCCTTCCCCCCTTAAGGAATTTAGTCCTCGAAATTCAGAACAAGTGAGGGTATTTGCGACGCATTTCCTCCTCTGGTTCCCAAGTTGCTTCCTCAGCTCCATAATGTCTCCACAGTACTTTAACTAATGGTATTTCCTTGGTGTGAAAGACTTTAGTTTGACGTTCCAGGATCTGTAAAGACTGCTCCTGATACATGCATTTATCATCCAACTCCCAATTTTCCAGTTCTACAACATGATCAGGACCAAGGTTATACTTCTTCAATTGTGTTACATGAAACACATCATGCATCCTGGCCAAATGTAGGGGTAATTTTAGACGATATGCCACTGGACCTATTCGTTGAAGAATCTCAAATGGCCTAACATACCGTGGATTCAGTTTTCCCTTCTTCCCATGGCGCATGATCCCGGTATGAGGTATCACTCTCAAAAACACTTGATATCCAACCTCAAACTCTAAATCCCTACGGTGATTATCTGCATAACTTTTCTGCCGACTTTGTGCTGTTTGTAAGCGCTGTCGTATCAACCTCACTTTGCTGTAAGCTCCTTCAACCAATGGAACACGCTGTTCAAGGACAATTTTCCGTTCCCCAACTTCATCCCAATGCAATGGAGACCTACATTTCCTTCAATATAAGGCCTCATATGGTGCCATTCCAATAAAACTATGGTAGTTGTTATTGTAGGCAAATTCAATCAGGGTTAGGTGACTATCCCAATTTCTTCCAAAATCTATAATACAAGCCCGAAGCATATCCTCAAGTGTCTGAATGGTTCTTTCTGATTGCTGGTCTGTTTGTGGGTGTGCAGCGATGCTGAAGTCCAGCCTGGTCCCTAAGGCCTATTACAACTGCTGCCATAATCGGGAAGTGAATCTAGGATCTCGATAAGAGACAATAGATACAGGAACTCTATGTAACCGAACTACTTCATCAATGTACAACCGAGTCAATTTCTCAAGAGAGTCTCTCACATTTACAAGCAAGAAATGTGTTGATTTAGTTAGTCGATCCACTATCACCCATATTGCATCATGTTGTCTTTGTGTTTACAAAGTCCATGGTGATCAACTCTCATTTCCATTCCGGCACTTCTAAAGGTTGTAACAATCCCGACGGTCTTTGGTGTTCTACTTTAACCTGTTGACAAACCATACAATTGGAAACAAACTGGGCAATGTCTCTCTTCATATTGTCCCAACAGTAATGCTGCTTCAAATCTCGATACATTTTGGTACTACCGGGGTGAACTGTATATTTAGAGCGATGTGCTTTCTCCAAAATATCCATTTTTAATGATGAATCTTGAGGTATATACAGCCTGTTGTTATACCTTAGGATGCCATCATGTCCTAAAGAATAACCTGGTAGCTCACATCGTTGAGTTTTCTCTCGCCGCCGTTATAATGTCAGGTCCTTTTCTTGCATCTCTTTAACTTGGGAGAACATAATTGGTTAAAATATAATACCCGCAAAGAGTAACCCCTTAGATGTAACCTGGGGTTTCCATTCCTCTACAGCTGCTACTAGTTGGGTTTCTTGCACTCTTAGGCTTGCTACTTGTGCTTTTCTACTCAACACATCAGCCACCACATTTGCTTTTCCTGGATGGTAATTAAGACTGCAATCATAGTCTTGAAGAAACTCCACCCATCTTCGTTGTCTTACATTCAAATCCTTCTGAGAGAAAAGATACTTAAGGTTCTTGTGGTCTGTGTAAACCTCAAAGGTAACTCCATACAAGTAATGTCTCCACTTCTTGAGTGCGAACACAACTGCTGCCAACTCCAAGTCATGTGTTGGATAGTTTTGTTCGTGAGGTTTTAATTTTTGAGAAGCATAAGAAACTACCTTACCCCTCTGTATCAATACACAACCTAACCCTTCTTTGGACACATCAGTATAGACCACAAAGTCATCTTGACCACATGGAAGAGTAAGGATTAGAGCTGTGGTAAGGCACTTTTTCAGCTTGGTTATTCCATTCAAACAGTACTCGTTTCTAAGTAAGATGGGTTAATGGGGCAGCTATTTTGGAAAAAATTGGTATAAACCTACGGTAGTATCCGGCTAAACCCAAGAAACTACGAATTTTAGTTACACTTTCAGGTCGTTTCCACTTCATGATTGCTTCAACTTTAGACGGATCCATAGCAATACCTTTCTCAGAAATTATGTGACCCAAGAACGCCACCTTTTGAAGCCAAAATTCACATTTACTAAACTTTGCGAACAACTGATTATCCTGCAAGGTCTTTAGCACTATCGTCAAATGGTTGGTATGCTCCTATTTTGTTTTAAAGTATACTAGGATGTCATCAATGAAGATTACTACAAACTGGTTAAGAAAAGGTCAAAAAAATGTATGCATTAAATCTATAAAAACTGCAGGTGCATTGGTTAGGCCAAAAGGTATCACCACAAACTCATAATGACCATATCTATTATTAAAGGTTGTTTTAGAGACATCCTCACTTCGAATACGGAGCTGATAATACCCTTGTCGCAAATTAAACTTAGATTATACTTTAGCTCCTTGTAATTGATCAAATAACTCTTCAATAAGTGGCAATGGGTACTTGTTTTTAATGGTGAGATTATTCAGCCCTCGGTAGTCTATACATAATCGCAACGTTCCATCTTTCTTCTTAACAAATAAAACAAGAGCTCCCCAAGGTGAAGTACTGGGTTGAATAAAGCCTCTTAAAAGTAAGTTTTGCAATTGAAGTTTTAGTTCCTTTAGCTCATCTGGGGCCATGCGATAAGGTGTTCTAGAAATAAGGAAAGACCCCGGTGTCAACTCTATTGTAAACTCAACATCCCTCTTCTGTGGCAAGGATACTAGTTCTTCAGGAAAAACATCAGGAAATTCTTTTACAACTGGCACATCCTCAAATCTAGATTTCTCAACAGGGGAATTAATTAAGTAAGCTACATATCCCTGAGCCCCTTTTTGTAAACGTTTTCTACCATGAAATCTAGAAATGAGACCCGACCTTTAATTTTTACTTCAACCACAGGTTTTCCAGGCACACATAATCTTACTATTTTAGCATGACAATCAAGCTGGGCATGATACTTAGTTAACCAATCCATCCCAAGTATTACTTAAAAACCCCGAAAAGGCAACTGAATCAAATCTATAGGAAATCCTCTACCCTCAATTTCTACTTCACAATCAAGATATGCCACATCAGACACAAGTGTTTAATCATTGGTAGGGGTGCTAACCTCAAGTATATAAGGTAGAGTTTTAACTTTAAATTCAATGCCACGCATAAATTCTGGGTTAACAAAAGAATGAGATGATCCAGGATCAATTTGCGCTTTAGCAAGGCGTCTGAATACTGGGAGTGTACCTACAATAACCTTTGTAGATGGCTCCACCTCTTATTCCTCCACTGCATAGATTCTGGCCGGCACTTTAGGTTTGTTCCCCTTTCCAGTAGATGCTTTTGAAGAAGACTGACCCTCCATTGAGGGTGTTGGTGTTTGCTTTGATGGGCACTCCTGAATCTGATGTTCGCTACTTTCACAAGTAAAGCACTTTCATTGTTTTCTCCAGCAATCCTTTTCCAAGTGATTGGTCTTTTTGCAAAATTTGCACACCAGTGGGGAACATGACCCTGCTGTTCCAGTGGTGCCTACTGTCTTTTCTTATCCCAAAAGTGATTTTCTATCCCTTGATTCAAACATCCTGTTGGGACTGAAAGTATTTCCCCTTGGCCTTGACCATTTCCCTGAGTTGGCTCGCGCAGTTATCTCTGTTTGCCTAAGCTCTTGCTGAATTTCTTCTACCCGGTGGGCAGCATCAATTAGTTTAGCAAAAGACCCAAACCTTGTTGACGCCAAAGAGTTACGCACCTGAACTGTCAATCCCTGATTAAAAGTGATGCCGACGGTTCTCATCTGTATCAACTGAAAGATTATTTGCCCGGGCCTAGCCAGAAACTCACTTTCGTGCCATGCATTCCAGAATCGGAATCTCTGGCCAGGCCTAGACGCTAGCACAATGCTATTCTAACCCTTTTGAAATAACATTACACAGGATCTGTGTTTGCAATTATTCGATATAACACGCAACAAAAAATTTCTAATTAAAAGTGAAACTTTAGAAAAGTACCTTTGAAACGTGCACTCAGGTGATTCTCTTGTATGCCTCAAGACTATGATCTCACGTTGTGTGAGCAATGATCTAGAAACCAATTTGATAAGCTAATCACCACAATCCACCTGCCAGAAAATTCCAGCACCACCGCACCTAGCACGTACTGTAAATGCACCGCCCGGAGAGAGAGAAAAAGCTACACGCACAGCTGGTTTGAACAGGCCAAAATTTTGGCCAAAGTAGAAGAAAAAGCAGCCGCACAAAGCTCCAAAAATTTGACTTAGAGAGAGAAGAAAATCTTTCTCTCTCTAGAATTTTATCTCTCTAGTTTTCTTGTCTTGAAAACTTATGAATTGTATATCTTGAATAGCTAATCCCTTGCCTATATATAGAGTTACAAGAGAGACCCCAAGTTGGTTTAGGATTGGTCTTCTTACTGACTGATACACATCCAACTGACACAGGGATCCACTTATCCCAAACCAGTTTCTGGTATGATTCACAACCAACTGATACAGGGATTCACTTATCCCAAACTAGTTCCTGGTATGATTCACAACCAGCTGACACAAGGATTAATTAATTACTTAATTAATTAAATCTACCTTTGTCAACAACCCAATACATAATTAATCGTACCACTAACGGATTAATTATGGCACTAGCATCCTACACCAGAATTGCTTCCGGAACAACTTAATTAAACTATATTCATAATCTCCCCACATCAAAGATATAGTGCTAGTTAATTTATTAATTTATTGATAAATTAATTAATCAACTTCTTTAATTCTGAGACTAGTACCACTCGACCTTTTTACTATACCGGACATAAGTCCACCAGCTGGGTTTAGTATAATAAACATAATGAGCTCATCTCGGGAGCACCATCACTCCGGACACACTGGTACATGGTTTCCTTTCGACAAGCAACAGCACACCAAGAAACTAAACACGCGCACCCAACCTACCGAGATTATTGGCCTTAATAGACCTCACCCATTGGCGGATCAAAGTACACTATGTCTAATCCTCATGCCCGCTCAAGTCTAGGGATTAAGAGATAGAATACCAAGAACGATTTGTCTATTAAATCAGTACAAGACAAATCATTACGCCCCGGGCATATCTGTATCATTCATTTAGTTTAGACAAAGCAATTATCCGAATCACATAATAACCTAAACTGATAGTTTGTCCAAAACTATCTCGGTTACGAACCTCTTTTATATATTATGTCTCTCAACCAATGATGAGATCTATTATGTCACACAAGACATCTCATCATCTACTTACACGATAAAAATGGACATATCATGCACAACAAAATATAACCAAAACATAAATCGATATATTACTGGGAAAAAGTACAATACAAGCATAGCTTATGTATTCAACTCCAACAATCTCCCACTAATACTTAAGTTGTGCTTTAAGTATACAACTACATACAACTCCTATACATTTTGCTGCTATATATCCAGAAAATTTTTCCTGGCTCTCATAAGTATCTGATTCCCATTCCCTCCACGTGATCCTCAAAGACTTTCAAAGTCAATGTCTTCGTGAATGGATCTGCAAGGTTATCCTCTGATGCTATCTTAGCCACGACCATGTCTTTCCTCTTTACGATTTCTTGTATCAGGTGGTACTTGCACTGTATATGTTTACTCGCCTTGTAGGCTCGTGGTTCATTCGAGTTTGCTACTGCACAGTTGTTATCACAATAAACCGTGATAGACTTCTGCAAATCAGGAATCACATCTAAGTCCACTAGGAAGTTCTTAAGCCATACTGCTTCTTTCGCTGCCTCTGATGCGGCAACGTATTAGGCTTCCATGGTAGAGTTCGCCACGTATTTCTGCTTGACACTCCGCCAAACTATGGCTACACCTCCAAGAGTAAACACATACCCTGAGGTAGACTTGCTCTTGTCCATGTCGCCTTAGAAATCTAAATCTGTGTAACCTCAGGGTACCAGGTCAGGCACCTGATAGACCAAAACTTGGTCCCTCGTTCTGTGCAAATACTTGAGAATGCATTTTACTACCTCCCAATAAGCTTTCCCGGGGTTACTCTGATATCTGCTTACCATGCCAACAGCACAACAGATATCAGGCCTCGTACACAACATGGCATACATGAGACTTCCTACTGCCGAAGCATAAGGAACTGTCTTCATGGCCTCTATCTCCTCAACAGTCTTAGAGAACTGTTCCTTAGATAGACACAGTCCATGTCTTGGAGTTCTGCATGTTAAAACGGGCCAGAATCGTATCTATGTACGAAGCTTCGGAGAGCATTAATGAATGTTTCCTACGATCTCGAATTATCTTGATCCCAAGGATATGTCCCGCTTCCCCTAAGTCCTTCATATCAAACTACTTGGATAGCCATGCCTTTACATCTGATAACACTTTCTTGTTGTTACCAATCAATAGAATGTCATCTACATAAACACAAGAAACACCACTGAGTTTCCATCACATCTGCGGTACATACATTGCTCATCCGGACACTGAGTAAATCTGTAGGATTGGATTACCTCATCAAATCGGATGTTCCAAGATCTGGATGCCTGCTTAAGTCCGTAAATGGGCCTCTTAAGCCTGTAAATCTTATGCTCTTGGCTATTTTCAATGAATCCCTCTGGTTGCTACATAAATATGGTTTTCTCAAGACTTCCATTTAGGAAAGCTATTTTGACATCCATCTGCCAAGTCTCATTATCTAAATGAGCAGCTATAGCCAAGAGAATCCAGATCGAGTTAAGCATGGCTACCGGGGAGAAGGTTTCCTTATAATCAATTCCCTATTTCTGAGTATACCCCTTTGCCACCAGCCTAGCTTTAAAGCTTTCCACCTTTCCGTCAAATCCTCTCTTACATTTGTAGACTCACTTGCATCTAATGGGTTTGAACCCATCAGGCAGGTCCACAAGCTCTCAGACTTGATTGTGGTCCATTGACCCCATCTCGGATATCATTGCCTTACGCCAAGATTCTGTATCTTTATCTCGGAGAGCCTCATTGTAGTTAACCGGGTCAGGTTCAGGCGTGCCTGGGACTAGGTCTGAGGCCTCTCCCACGTCAATAAACCTATTGGGCTGTCTCACAACCCTCCCACTATGATGAGGCACCACCTGTGTAGGTGCATTATCTATGATCTCATGTGCAGTGTGTGGTGTATCTACTTGTGCCGGTGCATCAGGATTATTAGTTTTCCGTCTATGCTCTTCTAGTACTATCTTACTCTTGGGCTTGTGGTCTAAGATATAGTCCTTTTCCAAAAATCTAGCTTTAGTACTAACCACCACCTTCTGATCTTTAGGACTATAAAACAGACCACCTTTCTTTTCCCTAGGATATCCTACAAACAGCATTAATTCAGTTGTCGCATCTAACTTGGCCGTATCTACCTTAAACACATGTGTTGGGCAACCCAAATTCTGAGATGTCTTAGACTGGGCTTGCGACCATTCCATAACTCTAATGAGGTGGAAAGCACGGTTTTAGATGGTACAAGATTAAGAATATACATCACCGTTTCTAAGGCATATCCCCAGAACGAACTTGGCAAATCACTATAGCTCATCATAGACCTAACCATTTCCATGAGAGTCTGATTCCTCATTTCTGCTACACCATTCTACTGTGGCGTGCCAGGTGCAGACAATTGAGACTGAATTTCGACCTCACTAAGGTATTCTCGAAATTCATGGGACAGGTAATCCCCACCACGATTTGAACGCAGTGTCTTGATACTCTTACCATGATGCTTCTCCACATCTGTCCAAAACTCTTTGAATTTGCCAAAACATTCGGACTTATGATGCATTAGGTAAATGTACCCGTACCTTGAGTAGTCATCCGTGAACATCACGAAATACTCGAACCCACCTCGTGCCTGGACCTTCATTGGTCCACACAAGTCAGAATGAATCAACTCTAATACTTTCTTAGCTCTATAACATTTTGCCTTAAAAGGTCTCTTGGTCATTTTACCTTCCAAACAAGATTCGCAGGTTGCATAACTGTTAATCTCTAATGAACCTAAAGGTTCATCATTGACCAACCTCTGAATCCTACTAAGGTTTATATGACCTAGCCTGAGATGCCAAAGATAGGTTTGATTCATTTTAGAAGGTTTCTTCTTCTTATTAATGTTAGATAAAAAACTATCTGTTCTATGTTTTGCGCAACAGGGGAATTAGAGTTAACCACAAATAAATTGTCAGCTAATGAACCAGAACAAATAAGTTTTTCATTTCTTCTAATAAATACAGACTCAACAGAAAAAACAAACTTATAACCATTCTTCAAGAGTTTAGAAACCGAAATAAGGTTCTTTCTAAAACTCGATATATAAAGACAATTAACTAACTCTAAACTACAATTTTTGAAATTTAAATTGACCACTCCCACTGGTTCTACTGACACTCTCGTAGTGTCGCCCATGTAGATGTCCAGCTCACCCTCTCTAAGCTTCCAGGTTACTTGGAACCCCTGAAAGAATTACAAACATGATCAGTGGCGCATGAATCCACACACCAAGTATATGTGGGAATCACCGCTAAACATGTCTCAGTAATTAGGTCAGAAACTATCATACCTTTAAGCTTTGGAAAATCCACTTTCCAGTGTCCCGTTTTACCGCACTTGAAGCACTTGTCTTTGGGCTTGCTCCTCTTTGCGATCTCAGACTTTGCAACAAGTTTCCTGGCATTCTTCTTGCCTTTAGGCGCAGAAGAAGAACCTGAAGCCTTTACTGCGACCAAAGCTTGCTTCTTCTCGTGGAAGATGCCTTCAGCCACCACCAAATCAGTTAAGAGCTTGGGTAGAGTATAGACTCTTTGGTTCATGTAGTAATTGACCCAAAACTGCTCAAAACAAGAGGGTAGACTCTGGAGAATAATATCTATCTAACTTTCTGGGTAGATTTCTCCTCCTAACACCTCTATCTCATTGATGTGACTGATTATGTGTAGCACATGATCTCTCACCGATCTACCTTCAGCCATCTTTGAGTTCATTAACTTCCTCATGGCTGCTTGCCTAGCAGTCCTGCCTTGATGTGTGAATATCTCTCTTATGTGGGCCATCATGTTGAAGGTAGAGACCGTGGGATGAAGCTGATGTTGCAGCACATTTGACACAGTGGCCAAAATATAGCACCGCGCCATATCATCAGCTTTTTTCCACTGGGCATAAGCATCCCTATCCTCTTGAGGAGAGTTCTCATCAGGCACATCTGGACATACTTCGGTGAGCACAAACTTATATTGCTCAGCCATCAGGACAATGTCCAAATTACGACTCCAGTCAACATAATTGGTTCCAGTTAATTTATTGTCTTTCAAAATAGCAGCTAAGGGATTGAATGCATATCGATAAAACTGTAAAATAAACAAATATACAATGTTTCAATTATTAACCTAGAATTTCAAAAACATGAAATTCTAATAATTATTGAATTCCCTCAAAACAGTAATTATAATCCACCAACATCTCATTCACCAGGATTCTCACAAGCCATGCAGTGTGGACGTTTACGCTAACCCACATTCGTTTAAAAAGAACCAAGTACATTAACTACATTATCTGACCAAACAATCTATTGATTAATATAGCTAATAGTCAGTGCTTTCAGCCGTACAAATAAGCAGCGTAACCTCGTGGGAAGAATACTGCAGATCGTACACTAAGTGTATTCCATTACGTTACTTCTGAGTTTGTTACCTCAGGATAGTGTGCCTCAGGATAGTGTGCCTCAGATAGAGAGGGTGTCGCATTTCTCCTAGTTAAACTTACTCTAGTTATCTTACTTAGAAATTCATAATCTAGCAATCTCGGGGTTGGACTTATCCGAATGGAGGAAGGCCCTAATGCCAACGCGCAAGCCTACCCACATCGCATATGAACTCATAATGGTGGCCATGGGGATATTAAACTAACCCGCTCCCACTTAGGTTTCCAAATTGAGGGTTTTTCGGTTTTAACATGCAATTAACTAACCCTAAGTTATATGCAACCATAAAACCAACATGCTTTAAAATCATGCATCTAAAATATAGCATAAAAATTAAAACAATAAATACGGGAAAAAAATACGAAAAATAAATTTCCTGACTATTATGGTTTTAATCGCATCCATCTTCTGCCTTGATCTCGTGTCCCACCACGTCACTCGATGGAGAGTCTTGAACTTCAAAAAATCAAAACTGGAGGAAAAATGGGCCAAAACCAGCCCGAACGGGCCACAAGCGCAGCAACTTCTGCTTGCTGCTGCCGTGCGCTGGTGCAGCTGCCTGCTGTGCCGCGTGGTAGCCCCCTGTCGCTGGCGGTTACCGACGGTGGCCTCCGCCGACCGGTCGTCGCCGGCGCCACCCCCTGCTGCCAATCTCTCCTTCGCTTTTTCCTACGCTATTTGATCTTCTTGCAATTCGTTCTGGGTTTTCTTGGGTTTCTACAAATTAACGATAACCCAAAACCCACGAATTCAAGTTGCCCACAATAACGCCTTCGATTACAAAAAAATTAATTCTCTACTACAAGGCTTTCTAGGAAAATTAAATAATTGAAATTACATTGAAAATATCCTACTACAGATTTGATCTAATCCTACACGACTTCCTGCACGTGGTTATACTATTACAAAGATTCATAATAAAATCAAATTCGGACATGTCCCGGAGTTTAATTAAAACCCATACAAACGTAACTATAATAGTCAGGATTTCTTAACCACCTTCAAATACAACCATGTAATAAATCGAACAAGCACAAAACCCAAAACCAGGCTCTGATAGCAATTGAAACTCACTTTCGTGCTATGCATTCCAGAATCGGAATCTCTGGCCAGAACTAGACGCTAGCACAATGCTATTCAAACCCTTTTGAAATAACAATGCACAGGATCTGGGTTTGCACTTATTCGATTTACCACGCAACAAAAAATTTCTTATTAAAAGCGGAACTTTAGAAAAATACCCTTGAAGCATGCACTCAGGTGATTCTCTTGTATGCCTCAAGACTATGATCTCACGTTGTGTGGGCAATGATCTAGAAACCAATTTGATCAGCTAATCACCACAATTCACCTGCCAGAAAATTCCAGCACCACCGCACCTGGCACGTATGGTAAACACACCGCCCGGAGAGAAAGAGAAAGCTACACGCACAGCTGGTTTGAACAGGCCAAAATTTTGGCCAAAGTAGAAGAAAAACCAGCCGCACAAAGCTCCTAAAATTTGACTTGGAGAGAGAATAAAATATTTCTCTCTAGAATTTTAGCTTTCTAGTTTTCTTGTCTTGAAAACTTATGAATTGTATATCTTGAATAGCTAATCCCTTGTCTATATATAGAGTTACAAGAGAGACCCCAAGTTGGTTTAGGATTGGTCTTCCTACTGGGTTTCTGTTTCCTTCAATCCTGTTCCTGGACTGATATACATCCAACTGACACAGGGATCCACTTATCCCAAACCAGTTCCTGGTATGATTCAATACCAACTGATACAAGGATTCACTTATCCCAAACCAGTTCCTGGTATGATTCACAACCAACTGACACAATAATTAATTAATTACTTAATTAATTAAATCTACCTTTGTCAACAACCCAATACATAATTAATCGTACCACTAATGGATTAATTATGACACTATCATCCTACACCAGAATTGCTTCCGGAACAACTTAATTAAATAATATTCATAATCTCCCCACATCAAAGATATAATGCTCGTTAATTTATTAATTTACTGATAAATTAATTAATCAACTTCTTTAATTTCGAGACTAGTACCACTCCAACTTTTTACTATATCGGACATAAGTCCACTAGCTTGGTTTAGTATAATAAACATAACGACCTCATCTCGAGAGCACCATCACCACGGACGTACCGATACTTGGTTTCCTTTCGACAAGCAACAGCACACCAAGTAACTAAACACGCGCACCCAACCTACTAAGATTATTGGCCTCAATAGACCTCACCCATTGGCAGATCAAAGTATATTATGTCTAATCCTCATGCCTGCTCGAGTCTAGGGATTAAGAGATAGAATACCAAGAACGATTTGTCTATTAAATCAGTACAAGAAAAATCATTCCTAATGGTCAAGTTCAATACGCCCCGGGCATATCTATATGATTCAATTAGTTTAGACAAACCAATTATCCAAACCACATAATAACCTAAACTGACAGTTTGCCCAAAGCTGTCTCGGTTATGAACCTTATTTATATATTATGTCTTTCAACTAATGATGAGATTTACTGTGTCACACAAGACACCTCATCATCTACTTACATAATATAAATGGACATATCATGCACAACAAAATATAACCAAAACATAAATCGATATATTACTGGGAAAAAGTACAATACAAGCATAGCTTATGTATTTAACTCCAACATCAACCATATAAGGCGCAAATTTGGACAGGCTGGCGAAGGTAGCCTCATAATCTGCCACGGTCATATTCCCTTGCTTCAGATTAATAAATTCAGATTCTCGGCGTTCTCGTACCCTGATTGGGATGAACTTGTCATGAAACTCTTCAGTGAAATTATTCCAAGTTCGTGGAGTGGCTGCCAACTCCCATTTGCGGACAATAACGTTCCACCATGCTCGTGCCGGTCCATCAAATAAAAATGTGGCAAACGATATTTGGCGTTCATCATTATAATCAAGAGCACCAAATATGTTTTGTATTGTCTCAAACCACTACTCTGCTTCCTGGTCACTGGGTCCATCATTAAACCTAGGCGGATGGAATTTCAAAAACCTTTCTAGCGATACTTCTTTGCCTGGTTCAGGATGGGAAACTGCACCACCAATCCCAGAGTCAGGTGGAGGTATTAATCGTGTCTGCACTCGCTCTACTAATTCAGCCACATTCTGCAAAAAAGTGGCTATCTGTGGGAGGAAGTTTCCTGGGGCGCAGCACTACTGGATTCAGCCTCAGACACCTCCGTAGCAGTTCTAGAATTTGCAGGTCCTTCCATAAAAGCAGGGCTTGTGGATAAATCAATCGTCAAGTAATGTATATCCTCAGAAGGAAGTTAGACTTTTAACCACTAAAGGATTTCACTAACAATAAACAACACCATAGTCATAGTTCAGTTTTTTTTTTTTTTTTTTTCTAAACCTGGCTCTAATACCTCTCTGTAACGCCCCAAACTAGACCCCTTTCTAGTTGAGGTGTCTAGCTGGACGTCGGTCTGCCTCACGATAGGACTCACTCTAAATATGACAAAACAAATAAAACTACACACACAAAATTTGTAAACTGCAGCACTTGATTATTGGAATATAGTCTCATGTTTCTCACAAACCTGTGAGTTACATACACACCCATGTAACTAATACAACACAAGGGACACCCACGAATTCAAAAACAAACTCTATACAAGCCTTAGAGTAAGCTAAAACCCTCTTAACTACTACATTGCTAATACACTTGCTAAAACCTCTTGCCTCACAGACAACTACTGCAGTCCTTCAGCTGGAAAAGTATAGTTTAGGAACAATAGTGAGCTATAATGCCCGTGAGGTTCTCAGTTGGTTTTCAAAAGAAACATTACAGAACCAAACAAGCAATGATAAGCAGTTCCAAGGCGAAAATATTCACTATAGCATGCAGTAATATAATGAGCAATCAATGAAAGGCCACAGTAAGACAGTCAATCCATTTAAAAGGGAAAGAGATATCACCCTTGAAATCTGCGGTAAACATGCTCATTCAATAGTCATAAATCATTTAGTGTGGAAGATCTTACTCTGGGCTACCTGTTCCCAAGGAGTAAGCTCTCACCACTTACTGTACCAGTCTGTGTAGTATCCCACACAATCGTCAGCCTCGCCCCTTAACAGTAAACAATAGCAGAAACAGTGACAGCTCGAGTCTGCCCTTACCGCGAAGACCTCGTTCAGCCACCCAAGCCCGTTGCTGGCCTGGTGAACTCAGCCTATTCGCAGCAAGTTTGGGGTCCCTCCACGCAACGGTACACAAACAAATAAAGGAATATCCAGGTATCCATTTTACACTACCGCAAACAACATATAACATTCAATCATCGATGACACACCCCAAACACCAAGATAATATGCCATGGAAAGACTGCTCAATAGGAATGTATTATTTATATACATACACAAGTATATTTGTATATACATAGTATATATATATAGTTTATAGCACAAAGATGCATTCAAAAGTAGCGAGAACACTCACCGATTCTCAAGGCTCTGGAAGTTCACCTTGGTCCAGCTGAGTTCCTACAACAAGGGCAAGTCATGGTTAACAACTTTAAAACTTCATTTCTCTTCGTTCTTACATGTCTATTCAACTAGCCTAGACATTTTCCTTCTTCTAGTCTAAAGTATGTTTCAATTTTCAGAAAACTGCCTTTGAATGTAGCTCTGTTATTTGTTATTTTTCATAAAATCTAGAAAGCTAAATTTTCTTCTATAAATTTTTGAGTAAACCTTATGCAAAGAGGTTTAAATAGAGCTATAGATTGCTTAAATCGGACAAAGAATGAAGAAAATATGAATTTTTGAAGTACAACTATTACTTCAGATTTTCTACAAAAAGAACAGCACTTGTAGCTCTGTTTCAGAGCTGATTTATGGGAGATTTACAAGTCTAAATAAAGATCCGTAAAATTATTTGTAATCCTTGTAAAGAGAGGTTTAAAACAAGCCAAAGTTTAGTCAAAACGGATGAGAAACGAGGGAGATATGGAATCCCAAAGTTGGATATCATCTGCAGAATCTCTACATACAGGAACTACCTCTAGCTACGTCTGGATATACCTTGGCCACGTCTGGATACGTCTGGCCAACTCTAAATACACCTTGGTCATGTCTGGATACGTCTGGCCACTTTTAACAGTGCCCAAACTATATTTCATGACCCATTTAGGCATAATCATGGGATAGTAATGCCCTCGTGGTCTTAATTTATGCATACTATCATTCAGATATTTTAAACTTAAAAGAACACTACATTTCTAAGCTTCTTAAACCTATTACAAAATACCAATCTCACTCCAAGCATATAACACGATTTACACCTTTAAACCAGTTCAAATCATCACATGTCATCCACACATGTTTAATCCAGTACCACAATTGACAAAGCAAGGCTACACATGTAAACCTTCCCGCACAGTTCAGGACACCACAAAACTATTCTAAAATCCAAAATTCAATCATGCAATAGCATCCAACAACGTTTGAAGTTTTGCTAGAGTTAGAAAAGATGATTGTTACCTTACCTAGATTATGGGAGGGTGAAAGCAAGATATCCCCTCATTCTCCAGCTAATTTTTCCCCAAATTAATTGAACCCTGGATGCTCCTTCATTAAAATTCTTCCCCTGCCTGTTAGTTTTGAATACAGAAAAGCTATGGCTTGTATCAAAAACTAATATCCACATATGACATATCATTTTGTTTTAATATTAAATTGTTCCATTATATCATAGAACTAGATAATGGGGTGTGTGAAAGACACAGTATATACCGTTATTGGTTAAAGTATTGATATATAAAAAGTATGCACGTAACTGAGATAGTCTGAATATACTATCGGTATAGGTTATCGTGTGATTTGGAAATTAGTTTATCTAGAATAGTTTAAATTACACGGATATGCCCGGGCATATTGAGCACGACCAGTTTGGATAGAATTGACTTATATCGATTGGCGTAGTCAATTCGGTCCTAGTATTCAGTCTCTCAATCCCGATATTGGGACGGGCGTGAGGGTTGGATATCGTATGCTTTGATTTGCCAAAGAGTGTGGTCAATTGAGGCCTATACCTCGGTAGGTTGGGTATGCAGTGTTTAGCTTCTTACGTGCCGTTGCTAGTTGGAGAAATCCACGTACCGGTTCGCCGGGTTGATGTGCTCCCGAGATGAGCTCGTAAGGTCTATTATACTAAACCCGGCCTGTGGACTTTATGTCTGGTATAATAAAAGGTCGAGTGGTACTAATCTCGGATACCAAGAAGTTGGTGAATTGGTTTGTCAGTGAATTGATAAACCGACGAGCACTAGATCTTTAATGTGGGGAGATAGAAGAAAAATAGCGGCGCGATGTAAAGTCATTTTTGAGCGGTAGTTCCATAGTTAGTTCGATAGTGGTACGACTAATTATGTATTTGACTAATCGACAAAGAAAATTAAGAAAATAATTCTATTTGAATTAAATAATTCTAAGGGTTCGATTAAATTAAAATAACGAAGTGGGTTAAGAAATTAATTTGAATGGGTCGATTGGAGTTGATTTGTCGGGAAAGACTAAGCGATCAACGAAAGTCAAATTAAAAGGCCCAACTCAAAAGCCCACTAGGTCTCCATTAGAGCTCCCTATAAATAGAAAGCTTAAGGCCAAAGAAACTTAAGAAAATCTTGCAAGACATTTGTCTTCCTTAGAGTGAGAAAGTTCTAGAGAGAAACTCTCTTCCCTTTTGACTTTTCTTTCAAAAACGAACTTGGATTCTCACTTCTCATTTTAGATTAAGCTTGAAAGATTAAACTTTTAGATAGCCCATCGATTTTTGGAGTTGCCCACTGCTGGATTTTATAATTTTTCCCAGAATCACTGCTCATGTTTTTTTTTTGGTGAGATGGCAGCCACTTGTAATCACTCCGGGGGGCTTGATCCAGCTGGGTTTGTGTTGATCTCTTCCTTGGGTTGGTGATCCACAATCTCGGTTGTCCAAATCATGACCGGAGTTGAAGTGGGTTCGATTTTATTGGCGAGAAAAGTAGTGGGCAGCAGTTTTTTGGGTTAAAGGTTTGATCTTTTGGGTAGATTTAATCTAATTGAGGGATTTTTTTGTGGATTTCTCGTGGGCTTTGGTAGCACACTTCGATAGATTATTGCCCACGCAATATTCGAAGTTTTCTCAAAGTCATCTATTAGATTTCTCGTGAAATTCACAATTAAAGATTTGGGTTTTCTTATTGCGTTGGACTTCGCTTCAAAGGTAACCTTTAATCTTTCTACTTTTAATTAAAGGTGTAATCTTTGTGCGTTAGATGTCGAATTAATAAATTAAATAAGTATAAGCCTAGATCCGTTCGTGGGTAAATGAATTTGAGCCTGAGCTTTGTCAAAAGTTTCTAATTCTGGAATGCATTGCACGAAATTGAGATTTTCGATTTAGCCCGGGCTTGTTCTGTTTTCATTCAAAATGGTATCAGAGCGTTGGTTTCGGTCTTATACTTATTTAATTTATTACACGGCTTTATTTTGGCATTATTATTTTTGTCAAAATGTTTAAACAGATGGTTATTGGTTTCCCGGCTATTATGGTAGAATTTTATTTTTCATTCATAAACCCCGGGACATGTCCGGGCTCGTATTGTTTTTGAATGGAAATGTCTGTAATAGTAATAACCACGAACTGGAAGCCGTGTAAGATTAGAAAAATCTTGTAGTAGGATTTGATCTAATCATGTCGTCTTTAAATTCCTAGAAAAATGCCTTTGTATATAGGAATTTATGTATTATGACAAAGACGTTATTTTGGTTAACTTATATTCGCGGGTTTTGGTTTCTCGTAATTTTGGGTGATTCCTAATTACGTAGTAAACTGATAAAACTCGGGAAAATCAAGAGGAATCCAAATAACGAGTGGGAGCGACATGATGGGATGTGTCACCAAGGTATCAAGGAATCAACGATAGAGAAGACCATAATAGTCGGGAAATTTTATTTCTTTAATTTCCCGTATTTATGTCTTTTCGTTGATTGTGTGTTTTCGATTTATTTTGCATGAACAAAAACCAAACCAAATCATTTTTATAAAGTAAAGTGCAATTAACTAAGGTAGATTATTCGCATATTAAAACTCCAACGGTTTTATGGGTGTGAATATCCATAGTTAAGATATTGCATGTTAAAATGTAAAAATCCTCAAACTTAAAAATCTAAGTGGTAGCGGGTTGGTAAATATCCCCATAGCCTCCATTACGGGTTCATTGGTGATGTGGTTATTCTTGCGAGTTGGTATTATGGCCTTCCTCCATGCGGACAAGTCTTCGATCACAGATATCACCGGAATGAATTTCTGAAGGGATGACTATAGTGACTTTAATTGGAGAAAGTTGTGACACCCTCTCTGCTGAGGCGCATTAGTATCCTAAGTAATAAACTTAGAAGTCACGTAATGGCATACGCTTAGTGTACTATTTATAGTATTCCTCCCGTGAGGTTACGCTATTTATGAGTACGGCTAAAAGCTTTGACTATTAATTTCATTGATCATAAGATCATTGGTCAGATAATGAAATTAATGAACTTCGGTTCTTCTCGAATGAATGTGGGTTGGCGTAGACGTTCACCCGCGTGACCTGCGTTAATCCCGGTGTGAGAAATGTCGATGGAGATTATATTGTTTTTGAGGATTTCAATATTTTCGAAAAAGTACACTGAAACTTGACTATTTATTTTTTCAGTTGTTGATATGTCGTTCAACCGCTAGCTGTCATTTTAAACCAGAACAAACTTACGGGTCCAAATTATATTGACTGGAAACATAACCTGGACATTGTCCTTACCGCTGAGGGTTACAGGTACGTGCTCACTGAGGAGTACCCCCCTAAGCCCAGCGATGATGCCACCCCTGAGCAGCGAGAGCCATATACGAGGTGGCAGAAGGTTAATGAGATGACCCGGTGCTACATCTTGGCTTCTATGTCGAGTGTACTACAGAACCAGTATCAATTGTTTACCTCAGCCTACGATATGATGCTCAACCTCAGGGGGATGTTTGGACATCAGGGCAGGGCAGCCAAGCAGTCAACTATGAGGAAACTCATGAATGCTAGGATGGCTAAAGGCACTTCAGTGAGGGATTACATGCTGGACATGATGAGCTGTATCAATGAGATTGAGGTATTGGGAGGTGACATTGATGGGGAGACCCAGGTCGATATCATTCCCCAGAGCTTGTCCCCCAGTTTTGAGCAGTTTTGGTTGAACTATAATATGGGGAATCTCTCATATTTATTTCCTGAGCTCATGACTGCATTGGTGTCTGTTGAGGGCCTATTCGCAGAGAAGAAGCAAGCCTTGGCTACTGTTGGTCCCTCAGGTTCCTCTTCTGGGCCTAAAGCCAGGAAGCAAAAGAGGAAGAGAGGCCAGAAAGCTGAAGCTGATCATGGACCCAAGGCGGGCATTGCCAAGAAGCACAAGCGGATAGGCAAATGCTTCAGATGTGGCAAAGCAGGACATTGGAGAAAGGATTGCCCAAAGCCTCGAGGTATGTGTAAATTTTCCCTAGTTACTGAGACGTGTTTAGCGGCGATTCCTACAAATACTTGGTGTGTGGATTTAGGAGCCACTGATCATATTTGTAATTCTTTGCAGGGGTTCTAAGTGACCCGGCTACTTGGAGAGGGAGAGTTGCAGGTCTACCTTGGGGATACTACCAAAGTTTCTGTTGTTGCAGTGGGAGTTTTATGTCTTTATTTTTCAGACTCAGTTTTATATTTAAGAGATTGTTTATATGTACCCAGTTTTCGGAAGAATTTACTTTCAGTTTTCAAACTTATTTTGGATGGTTATAAGTGTGTTTTTCTGATGGATCTGTTTTTATTTGAAAAAACCAGAAGCTTATATGTTCTGGTACATTAGTTGACAATTTGTTTTTAATCAAGACATACTCCCCAGTAATGCAAAACACAGAAACTAGTAACTCATCACCGAATCATAGTAAGAGAAAAGAGTCTTCCCCTTTGAATCAAACTTATCTTTGGCACCTGAGACTCAATCACGTCAACCTTAGTAGGATTCAAAGGTTGGTCAATAATGGGTCTTTGGACTAATTGGATATTGACAGCTATCTGACTTGTGAGTCCTGCTTGGAGGGTAAGATGACCAAGAGGCCTTTCAAGGCAAAGGGGTATAGAGCCAAGGAGGTTTTAGAGTTGATTCATTCTGACTTGTGTGGGCCTATGTTAGTTTAGGCTAGAGGTGGTTATGAGTATTTCGTGACTTTCACGGATTTTTGCTCTAGATATGGATACATTTAACTGATGCGCCACAAGTCTGAATGCTTTGGCAAGTTCAAAGAGTTTAAGGCTGAGGTGGAGAAACATTTGGGTAAGAGTATCAAGGCCTTACGATCTGATCGCGGTGGCGAATACCTCTCTAGTGAATTTAGGTCCTATTTATTGGAGGAGGGTATTCTGCACCTGGCGCACCCCAGCAGAATGGTGTAGCAGAGAGGAGGAACAGGACTCTTGTGGATATGGTTAGATCGATGATGAGTTATAGCGAATTGCCTATATCGTTTTGGGGTTTAGCCTTGGAGTCAGCGTGTTATCTCTTTAATCTCGTGCCATCTAAGTCTGTGCCTTCGACTCCAGTAGAGCTGTGGACTGGGTGAAAGCCTAATCTGAGACATCTCAGGATTTGGGGTTGTCCAGCATATGTGCTTAAGGCAGACACAGCCAAGCTAGATGAGAGATCTGAGATTATGTTTTTTGTAGGCTACCCCAAAGGAACGAAAGGTGGTCTGTTTTATAGTCCTCAGGATCAGAAGGTGGTGGTGAGCACCAATGCCAGATTTCTTGAGGAGGACTATGTTTTAGATCACAAGGCAAAGAGCAAAGTAGTATTGGAAGAGCTTAGGGGTGAGTCCACTATTCCAGATGTATGAGTACAGGAAGATACACCTGTTAGTTTTGAATACAGAAAAGCTATGGCTTGTATCAAAAACTAATATCCACAGTTGACATATCAATTTTGTTTCAGTATAAATTTGTTCCTTTATATCATAGAACTAGATAACGGGGTGTGGACAGACATAGTAGATACCGTTATTGGTTAAAGTATTGATATATAAAAAGTATGCTCGTAACCGAGATAGTCTGAACATACTATCGGTATAGGTTATTGTGTGGTTCTGAAATTAGTTTATCTAAACTAGTTTAAATCACATGGATATGCCCGGGGCATATTAAGCACGACCAGTTTGGATAGAATTGACTTATACTGATCGGCGTAGTCAATTCTGTCCTAGTATTCCGTCTCTCAATCCTGAGATTGGGACGGGCATGAGGGTTGGATATCATATGCTTTGATTTGCAAAAGAGTGCGGTCGATTGAGGCCTATACCTCGGTAGGTTGGGTATGCGGTGTTTAGCTTCTTACGTGCCGTTGCTAGTCGGAGGAATCCACGTACCGGTTCGCCGGGTTGATGGTGCTCCCGAGATGAGCTCGTAAGGTTATTATACTAAACCCGGCTGGTGAACTTTATGTTCGGTATAATAAACGGACGAGTGGTACTAATCTCGAAAACCAAGAAGTCGGTGAATTAATTTGTCAGTAAATTGATAAACCGACGAGCGCTAGATCTTTAATGTGGGGAGATAGAATAAAATATAATGGCGCGTTGTAAAGTCATTTCCCAGCGGTAGTTCCATAATTGGTTCGATAGTGGTACGACCGATTATGCGTTTGACTAATTGACAAGGTAAATTAATTAATCCAAAAGGTTTAATTAATATTTAATCGACAAAGTGAATTTAGAAATTAATTCAATTTTGAATTAATTAATTCTAAGGGTTTGATTAAATTAAATTAACAAAGTGGATTAAATAAATTAATTTAAATGGGTCGATTGGAGTTGATTAGTCGGGAAGACTTAACGGTCAACGAAAGTCAAATTTTAAGGCCTAACTCGAGAGCCCATTAGGTCTCCATTCGAGCTCCTATAAATAGAATAACTTGAGACCAAAGAAAGCTAAGGAAATCTTGCAAGACAAGTCTTGCCCCTTTCTTGAGTAAGAAGGTTCTAGAGAGAGAATTTTTCCTTCAAGAATTCTTTCTCAAAAACGAACTAGATTTCTTGCTCTTTGGATTGGATTCATCCCAAAAGTTCGAACCTTTAATTTGGTTTTCAAAGTCTTCACCGGATTTCTTGCTGGGATCTTTTTTCTCTCGCTGCTGCCGCGATTTCAGAACTGCCCACCGCTGGTTTCTTCATCTCCAAGCTACGCGCGGTTCATTCGAGACTAGCCTGCGTTGATCTCCTTCATTTGATGGGTGATCCGCAGGTCTGTCTTGTCTAGATCCCGGCGTGATTTCGAGCTGGGTGCTGGTGGAGTTCGGGCTGTGCAGCAGC
The DNA here is from genome assembly GCA_030378225.1 of Knoxia roxburghii. Taxonomy (NCBI): domain Eukaryota; kingdom Viridiplantae; phylum Streptophyta; class Magnoliopsida; order Gentianales; family Rubiaceae; genus Knoxia; species Knoxia roxburghii. The sequence continues at coordinate 30,809,875 of CM059415.1, read as the reverse complement.
GGTCATTAAGCAAGAAGGTGGAGCAGGTTTTAAGGGTTTGTTCGAGCAGATTTTTGGGGTTTATGAATTCAGTTTGAAAAGATTTCCTGATGGGTTTTCGTGGGTTAAGCGAGTAAGCTTCGATAGATTATTGCCCACGTAATATTCGAAGTGTTCTTGGAGTAATCGATTGGATTTCTTGTGGAAATTGCGCAAAGATTGGATTTTTCTTTAAGCAAGGGACTTCGCTTCAAAAGGTAGTATCTTTAAATTCCGCTTTAATTAAAGATCGAATCTTTTGTGTCCCGATTAATAAATTAAATAAGTATAAGCCTAGATTCGTTCATGGGTAAACTAATTTGAGCCTGATCTTGGTCGAAAGCTTCCGATTCTGGAATGCATTGCACGAAAGTGAGGTTTTCGATTTAGCCCGGGCTTGTTCAGTTTTCCTTCAACACCACAAGAGACTGTACACACTATCACAGATGATGCTTTTGCACAGGCTGCGCCTTGTCGTAGTGGGAGGGTTATCAGACAGCTCGAGAGGTACATGGGTTTGGGTGAGTCTTCGGACTTTATCCCTGGCGCTCATGAACCAGACCTAGTTAGCTACAATGAGGCTCTCCAAGATAAAGATGCAGATTCTTGGCAGAGAGCGATGATTGCTGAGATGGGTTCTATAGACGCAAATCAGGTATGGGAGCTGTTAGACCTTCCTGATGGGTTTCGGCCTATTGGGTGCAAATGGGTCTACAAGCGAAAAAGAGGATCTGATGAAAGGGTTGAGACCTTCAAGGCTAGGCTTGTGGCGAAGGGGTATACTCAAAAAGAGGGTATCGATTATTAGGAGACCTTTTTCCTGGTAGCTATGCTTAAGTCGATCTGGATTCTCTTGGCCATAGCTGCTCATATGGACTATCATATTTAGCAGATGGACGTTAAGATAGCTTTCCTTAATGGAAGTCTTGAGGCGACCATCTTTATGCAGCAACCAGAGGGTTTCATTGTTCAGGGCCAAGAGCACAAGGTATGCAGGCTTAGGAGGTCTATTTATGGACTTAAACAAGCATCCAGATCTTGGAACATCCATTTTGACGAGGTTATCCAGTCCTATGGATTCACTCAGTGTCTGGATGAGCAGTGTGTTTATCGCAGGCGTGATGGTGATACGGTGGTGTTCCTCGTACTTTACGTAGATGACATCCTTCTGATTGGAAACAGTAAGAAGGTGTTGTCAGACGTAAAGGCATGGTTATCCAGGCAATTTGATATGAAGGATTTGGGAGAGGCTGGACATATCCTTGGGATCAAGATTATTCGAGATCCTAGGAGACGTTCTCTGACACTTTCTCAGGCATCCTACATAGATACGATTCTGGCTCGTTTTAACATGCAGAACTCCAAGAAGGGTTCACTACCTTTCAGGCATGGGGTGCATTTGTCTAAGGAGCAATGTCCCAAGACTGCTGAGGGGATAGATACCATGAAGGCAGTACCCTATGCTTCTGTAGTGGGCAGCCTCATGTATGCTATGTTATGTACGAGGCCTGATATTTTCTTTGCCGTTGGCATGGTTAGAAGATATCAGAGTAACCCTTAGAAGGCTCACTGGGAGGCAGTAAAATGCATTCTCAAGTACTTGCGCAGGACGAGAGATTATGTCCTAGTTTATAGAGTGCAGGAGCTTGTACCGTTGGGTTACAAAGATTCGGACTTTCAAGGTGATTTGGACAAGATCAAGTCTACCTCTGGGTTTGTGTTTACTCTAGGAGGTGGAGCCATAGTATGGCGGAGTGTCAAGTAGAAATGCGTGGCGGACTCCACCATGGAGGCTGAGTACGTTGCCGCATCAGAGACAGCGAAAGAAGCTGTATGGCTCCAGAGCTTCCTGATGGACTTCGATGTGGTTCCTGAGTTGCCTAGGTCTATCACAGTTTACTGTGATAACATTGGTACAGTTGCTAACTCGAGGGAACCACGAGCCATAAGGCGAGTAAACACATAGAGCGCAAGTACCACCTGATACGAGAGATCGTAAAGAGGAGAGACGTGATCGTGTCTAAGATAGCATCAGATGACAACCTTGCAGATCCTTTCACAAAGCCATTGACCCCAAAGGCCTTTGAGAGACATGTGGAGGGCATGGAAGTCAGATTCTTGAGGGAGCCATGTGAGTGAGCTTAAAGGTGTTCTGGACATTTCATTGTGACAGCAGTGTAATAGCGGGTTGGACAGTTTTTTTACTTCTTCGCATAGCTTTGAGTATTAGTGGGAGATTCTTAGTTTTGAATACAGAAAAGCTATGGCTTGTATCAAAAACTATTATCCACAGATAATAGTATTGATATATAAAAAGTATGCTCGTAACTGAGATAGTCTGAACATACTATCGGTATAGGTTATCGTGTGATTTGGAAATTAGTTTATCTAGACTAGTTTAAATCATGCGGATATGCCCGGGGCATATTGAGCACGACCAGTTTGGATAGAATTGACTTATACTGATCGACGTAGTCAATTTGGTCCTAGTATTCAGTCTTTCAATCCTGAGATTGGGACGGGCGTGAGGGTTGGATATCGTATGCTTTGATTTGCCAAAGAGTGCGGTCAATTAAGGCCTATACCTTGGTAGGCTGGGTATGCGGTGTTTAGCTTCTTACGTGTCGTTGCTAGTTGGAGGAATCCACGTACCGGTTCGCCAGGTTGATGGTGCTCCTGAGATGAGCTCGTAAGGTCTATTATACTAAACCCAGCCGGTGGACTTTATGTCTGGTATAATAAAAGGTCGAGTGGTACTAATCTCGGATACCAAGAAGTCGGTGAATTAGTTTTTCAGTGAATTGATAAACCGACGAGCACTAGATCTTTAATGTGGGGAGATAGAAGAAAAATAGTGGCGCGATGTAAAGTCATTTTTGAGCGGTAGTTCCATAGTTAGTCCGATAGTGGTACGACTAATTATGTATTTGACTAATCGACAAAGTGAATTAATTAATCCTAAAGGTTTAATTAATATTTAATCGACAAAGTGAATTAAGAAATTAATTCTATTTGAATTAATTAATTCTAAGGGTTCGATTAAATTAAATTAACGAAGTGGGTTAAGAAATTAATTCGAATGGGTTGATTGGAGTTGATTAGTCGGGAAAGACTAAGCGGTCAACTAAAGTCAAATTAAAAGGTCCAACTCAAAAGCCCACTAGGTCTCCATTAGAGCTCCCTATAAATAGAAAGTTTAAGGCCAAAAAAACTTAAGAAAATCTTGCAAGACATTTGTCTTCCTTAGAGTGAGAAAGTTCTAGAGAGAAACTCTCTTCCCTTTTGAGTTTTCTTTCAAAAATGAACTTGGATTCTCACTTCTCGATTTAGATTAAGCTTGAAAGATTAAACATTTAGATAGCCCATCGATTTTTGGAGTTGCCCACTGCTGGATTTTATAATTTTGCCTAGAATCACTGTTCACATTTTTTTTTTTGTGAGATGGCAGCGACTTCTAATCACTCTGGGGTGCTTGATCCAGCTGGGTTTGTGTTGATCTCTTCCTTGGGTTGGTGATCCACAATCCCGGTTGTCCAGATCGTGACCGGAGTTGAAGTGGGTTCGATTTTATTGGCCAGAAAAGTAGTGGGCAGCAGTTTTTTGGGTTAAAGGTTTGATCTTTTCGGCAAATTTAATCTAATTGAGGGATTTTCTTTGTGGATTTCTCGTGGGCTTTGGTAGCACACTTCGATAGATTATTGCCCACGCAATATTCGAAGTTTTCTCAGAGTCATCTATTGGATTTTTCGTTGAATTCGCAATTAAAGATTTGGGATTTCTTATTGTGTTGGACTTCGCTTCAAAGGTATAACCTTTAATCTTTCCGCTTTTAATTAAAGGTGTAATCTTTGTGCGTGAGATGTCGATTTAATAAATTAAATAAGTATAAGCCTAGATCCGTTCGTGGGTAAATGAATTTGAGCCTGAGCTTTGTCGAAAGTTTCCGATTCTGGAATGCATTGCACGAAAGTGAGATTTTCGATTTAGCCCGGGCTTGTTCTGTTTTCCTTCACAACCTTCCCCCTGTCAACTAGTTATGGTGGAGAGGAGTTGAACTACAAGCTTGGTGGAGAAAGAAACGAAGAAGAGAAGAAGAAAGGAGAAGATGTAAGTCGGTTGAGGAAGATTAGAGCAGAGAACAAAGACAAAGAAATTGGGAAAAACAAACTTTTGTGTTCTTCTCGTTTCCTTCCTTTTGTTTAAAATAACCCACAACACTTATCCACAATTTTATTTACTCTCTTTGCCCTGAATATTCCCAAATTCTAAATCTCACCCACTCAACATAACTCTTCTTTCAATTAAATCCCTGCAACTCCTAATTATTTTTTTCTAGCTAACAAAAATTATTACAGAATGTCTTTTGTTTACTTCTCATCTCGGATGCTTTAGAAATCTTCTTGAGTACTCTTCGAGCTAGGGTTTCACTGCTGCTGTGTTGTGAGCTTAGATCAATGGAGTGCTAAGCTCCATCTTGGAGAGGAAACCCCAAATGAGTTAGTGCTGGTGGAATCAAACCTTACTTTAGCACTTTCCCTCTTGACCGTAGTCCAGTCAGGGAGTCCACCGCTCTCGATGTTGTGTCATTGATTCGTTGCCACTCCCCACTGCTTATGGTAGATTTCTTATCGATTGTCAGTACTGGATGTTGTTGTATTGTCTGATTCCTTTGGTTCTATATACTGTGGATGGTTGTTGCTTACTTATCGTTGGATTTTAGTACAATAGCTGTTTTTCCTTGCATGTTCATAGCTGGACCAAGATTGTGTATTTTCCTTCCCCTAGGTGAGTTACAATCAGAAGGGATTCTATTTCTCTTCGGAGAGACATCGAGACCCTCGAATTGCAACTATAGGACTAAACAGCCGGACAGGAATGAACCCGATATAATCGCACCTATCCAAAGTAGTATAACACAACCCAAACTCAAATGGTGGCTGAATTTCCTTCTCAAACTCAACCCTATTTCCCAATCTTGCTATTTTTTTGCTTTGTGAATTGCTAGCTTGCGTATGTATGTTTTCCCTGCCCATTAATCAAAAGAAAATTAAATCTTGCAAAGCTTAGTTACTCTCTTTGGGATCGACACCTATTCTACTACACGACGGGGTCTTGAAATTCCTTAGTGTGGAAAATTAGATTTTTATTTTGGTGTGTTTTCCGCACTCCAAGTCTTAGTGTATATATTTGTGATTGGGAGTGTTTTTCTTGAGTTTTCTTTCGTTTCTTGTGATTTGTGTTTAAGGTTGAGTATTTGGTGGGCTTGTTTTTAATTTGTGGTTTTTATTGTTTCCTTTTTATCTTGTTACACTAGTGGTTTTTTTTTTTTTTTTTTTTTTTTTGCAGTGATTTTTAGACATAAAGCTTGTGAAAAGTTAAAATGGAAGGAGAAAGAGTTCATTGGTGAAGACATGGCGATGCAATCTAGTTGGCAAGATGAGTGTGGGGGAAGCTACCAAGATAAGAATAGTTGGCAAAGACATCCTAGTGAGTGCTAAAATGAATATGGACAAAATCTTCAAGATCAACCTAATCAAATTCTTGTTCGAAATTCTCCAAGAAAACCCGGTGTTAAAAGTCTTGGGTTTATCAGACAAAATACCCTAAACCTTAAAATCCAAAATGGTCAAAATGATTGAGATAATATTCCAAAATCTTTACAAAGTAGGCCTACGAGATTGAAATAGACAAAAACAAAAGTATATTAGTTGCTCTAAGTGATAGGGAAGTAAACACAATCTTGAGCATTGAAACAACACATAAGATCTTGGCAACAAAGGGAAAAGGGTTCGAAAATAATTGCCCTCAAATTTATAAAATTGTGTAAAAAAGATTTCTTACTCTAGAAGTTGTTAGATTGAACTAATAGGCAATTTTTTTCCTACAACTAGGAGTACAAATAGGATGGTACTAATAGGAGAATTTGTATACAAAACATCTCATTAAATGATGTTTCCCACCTACCCTCTTTTATACTCCCTTACGCGCCTCTTTTTTTTTTTTTGCAAAACCCTCATTTTCACTTTCTTCACTTTCTTCTTTCTGTAGCCGTTTTTTTGCCTTGTAAATTGTCGCACATTCATGATTTTGTTTGCTCCTATTTTCCAGATTTCTCTACTCTACATTTTCCAGATTTATTCAGCTGCTCTGATGGAGAAGACTAAGGGATGCGTTGGATTTTGCAGAAGACTTCATGGGTTTGTCCCTTCTGTTTTTTTCATTTTCCGCTTCCAGAACACGAAGACTTCATGGGTTTTTTTCATTTTCCCCTCTGTTCTTTTCATTTTCCAGAACACGAAGACGAAGAAGAAGAAGAAGAAAGCATGGTCGTTTTTGGAGCCAACTTTTTTCTTTTGAGGCTTTAATTATACGTACTGATACTACTGTTTTCACTCACACTGCCCTCTGATTCCTGGTTTTTAGTTTCCCAAACAATCAAATAAATGATTTTTGTTTGATGGAATATGTCCAAAGTTGATGGTAAATGTCCAAAGTTGATGGTAAATGTGAACTTGGTTAACAAGGGAGATCAGATCAGGATTATACAGACATCAGATCAACAGACTATAGATATCAGATCAAGAATATAAAAGAAATCATACAGTAGAATTAAAACATACTTAACAAGGGAGATCATATCAGGATTATATAGACATCAGATCAGCGAATACTTGACATCAGATCAACAGACTATAGATATCAGATCAAGAATATAAAAGAAATCATAGAATAGAATTAAAATATACTTAACAAGGAGATCAGATCAGGATTATATAGACATCAGATCAGCGAATACTTGACATCAGATCAACAGACTATAGATATCAGATCAAGAATATAAAAGAAATCATAAAATAGAATTAAAACATACTTAACAAGGAGATCAGATCAGGATTATATAGACATCAGATCAGCGAATACTTGACATCAGATCAGGATTTTTGTTTGATGGAATATGTCCAAAGTTGATGGTAAATGTCCAAAGTTGATGGTAAATGTGAACTTGGTGATGGTAAATGTCCAAAGTTGATGGTAAATGTGAACTTGGTGGTGATAAATGTCCAAAGTTGATGTAAATGTCCAAAGTTGATGGTAAATGTGAACTTGGTGATGGTAAATGTGAATTTGATCTGATATCTATAGTCTGTTGATCTGATGTCTATATAATCCTGATCTGATCTCCTTGTTAAGTATATTTTAATTCTATTCTATGATTTCTTTTATATTCTTGATCTGATATCTATAGTCTGTTGATCTGATGTCAAGTATTCGCTGATCTGATGTCTATATAATCCTGATCTGATCTCCCTTGTTAAGTATGTTTTAATTCTATTCTATGATTTCTTTTATATTCTTGATCTGATATCTATAGTCTGTTTATCTGATGTCAAGTATTCGCTGATCTGATGTCTATATAATCCTGATCTGATCTCCCTTGTTAAATATGTTTTAATTCTACTGTATGATTTCTTTTATATTCTTGATCTGATATCTATAGTCTGTTGATCTGATGTCAAGTATTCGCTAATCTGATGTCTATATAATCCTGATCTGATCTCCCTTGTTAACCAAGTTCACATTTACCATCACCAAGTTCACATTTACCATCAACTTTGGACATTTACCATCAACTTTGGACATATTCCATCACACAAAAATTATTTATTTGATTATTTGGAAAACTAAAAACCAGGAATCAGAGGGCAGTGTGAGTGAAAACAGTAGTATCAGTACGTATAATTAAAGCCTCAAAAGAAAAAAGTTGGCTCCAAAAAGGACCATGTTTTCTTCTTCTTCTTCGTCTTCATCTTCGTGTTCTGGAAAATGAAAAGAACAGAGGGGAAAATGAAAAAAACCCATGAAGTCTTCGTGTTTTGGAAGCGGAAAATGAAAAAAACAGATGGGACAAACCCAGCTCTGGATATGGGCGAGAACCAACCTCGAAGCAGCTAAAGAATGGCCAAGCTTTGTGGCGGGAACCCATTTCTCTTCTTCTGTTTCGCGACGTCCTCCACGGTGACCACCACGGCCCCGACCACCGTGTCCACGTTCACCTCCTCCTCGGCCTCTAAAGCCTCTGCCAACGACGTCTTTGGTTTTCTTGAAATGGAGAGCAGCAATTTTGCTTATTCAATCAAAAATGTGAATGAAAAGTCGTATTTCGTGTCCATTTTATGAGGATCGATGAAAATTTGAATTTGTTCAATTTCCCACACAAAATGAAATCATTACTCTTGTCTTGGAAAGTGTAGGGATTTAAAATGCAGCTGCAACAGTTTTTAGGGTTCTTTTATTATTTTGAGGGAGTGTGACTACACTTGCTTCTTTATTTAATTTACTGTTTTACATTTTGATTTAATTTTTACTAGGAGTACTAAATAAATTAGTACTCCTAGTTGTACTATATAAGTATTGGAACTAATATCAAGAAAACCATAACTGTAACTATAAATATTTTTCATATATATTTGAGTAACTAACTGCTTCTGTGTTCATATTGCACCTAATAAATCTATATTATTGTGTTCGCACGTTACTTTGTTCTCTTTCATCTCAATTATTAGAGTAAATTCATTCTATAGATTTTAGATTTATATTTTTGTCCTTAGATTCTTGAGAGGTGTGTTGCAAGAGACGAAAATGAATAAGAGGCTGTCAAAAGATATGGTTTCTATGACCGATGGCTAACCATGAAAACAAAAAAAAAAAAGAGGCAAGAGTATACAAAATCTAGGAGTTATTTTTTAAAATCTTCTTTTAGGAATTTTCTTAGATTTTTGTATTATGCATGAGTTTTGATTCCTTTGCAGCAGACTTGTTATTGGTTGCTAAACGTCCTTTTGTGACACATTTCGGTAAGACTGGTACTTCATGAATCAGCATAGCATCCCAACGTCGCTAAAGCTTCGTACCAAGAACTTGATTGTTAAACCCTTTTAGCGACACCCTCGTCAGTCGCTGAACAGATAATACCGCCGAAGGCTCCAATCAGCGATGACACTTCTGTGACCTTTATTGCCCAACAGAAAAGTCCAAGGTGTTATTTTTCTTGTGTTTTAATTTTGTGAATTTTCTTGTGTCAATATTCTTTCGCCTTCCTTGCATTCTTGTATTCCGAAAATTAGCTAACTTTGCCTTCATTTTAATTTTTTTTTTTTCAATTTTCTTAGCTTTATTTTATTAGGATATTTTCGAAGTTCACCCCTATTGTTTTCCTCTTTATTCTTCGATTCTTATTTTGTTTTACAATTGTTTTGCAAGATGAGTGACAACAAGGAGAAGATCACAATAACCACCTATATGGAACCAGAAAAATTATTACTAGTTACCGCCTCAGCTACCGCCCCAGTTTGGACAACAATGCCCTTAACAATACACTAAATACCTTAATAAATATTTAAATCAATAAATATTAAAATACCTAAACTACCCTCATACAAATTTATGTAAAAATAACCTTACAGCTCCCCTACCCACCACCACCTCCCCCAAATCGGTTAACTCCAAACCGATTTGCCCCACCCCTCCCTAACGAAACCCTAGCCGCCGCTACCACCCTCCCCTAATCGGTTACCGGTGCCCTAACTTCAACCCCTTCCTCTAGCAAAACTCTAGTTGTCGCTACCCTACCTCCCCTAAATCGGTCTCTTCTATTCCACAAACCGAAGCCCTTGTGGGAGTCCTGGTCGCGAAGTCGGGGTCGCGAAGCTGGTAGGTAGTCATCGTCGTGGTCGCAAAGTCGGTTGCCGTGGTTGCGAAGTCTGTCACCGTGGTCGCGAAGTCGAAGCTGGTCGCAGTGGTCGCGAAGTCGAAAGCCGTGGTCGTGAAGTTGGTCGCGAGTCGGGGCCGAGCCGTGATCGTGAATTCGAAGCTGGTGGTTGTCACGCCGGTGGTCGCGAGTTGGGGTCGCGAAGTTGGGGTAGCGAGTCGGTCGTGAACTGAAGTTGCAGTCATTTTTTCTCAAGTCGCAGCCGTGTCTATGAGGTATTCCAACAACAATAATGATTTTGGACTTCCTTTTTTTGTAAAAGTTTTCTTGGGGCTTTGATTTTGAGTTCTAAAGATTTTAATTTTGATAAAGAAAACTGTTTGAGCTAATTTGATATTTTGTTGTGAGATATTTAGCTGGATGCATACCAAATAAATTTGCTTCCTTTTATTTCTTTCTTCATTTATCTGAGGTTATGTTTTGAATGATAATGTTTACATGAAAGTTCATCTATCATTGCAATGCGTTTTATTTATATAAATCTTCAGGTTCCAAATTGCGTTTGAAAGAAAGCTCTTTTAGCTAATAGGTTTCCTTCCTCTTTATAAAATGGGATTTTAACTTATGCTTGGGCTGCTGCAGTTTTGCAAGGTTGCCAGGAATATGGGCAGCCGTAGTGTTTGATCGGTTTTAGTATCCAGATTATGATAGGTTTTATTGGCTGTTTTATATTTGTTTGCTGGGTTATGATGGATGTTATTTGATTTATTGTGGATTTTATTATCCAGATTATGATGGGTTTTATGCACTCTTTCTGTTGATTAAGTAAGTGTTGCAAATCATGATTGTCAATATGGCTACACATCGTGATGGATATGATTTATTATATTTGGTATTGTGGATGATAATGAGGATTTTCATTTGTGCTGGGATAGGATGGATATGATTTGATTTCATGTGGCTGTGGAATATTAAAAACCAATTGAAATGCTGCTGATTTTTGGGTTGAATATTACATTTCTGCAAATTACAATCAGTGCATAGGCTAAGCATATATCACTACATGTTTTGGGTGATGTTTATCACAGGATACCCTTCCACATATATTACACATTCAAGGCAAATAAGTACGATTACACCTATTCCGTAACATCTAGTGATATGAAAAATGCATCCTTCTGCTCTCGAGGGAACTTTGCATTCCAAGCACTTATATTATGTTCATATAGGCTCTCCCATTGCCGAGTGTATTCGTCACATAATTCACGCCACATCCTCATAACACCCGGCAAAGGTGAATTAGGAAGTAGATCTAACCTTATAAAATGGGCAAGAGGACCAAGATAGGCAATTACAAATTTTGTAGATGGACCATTTCTATTCCTTCGCGCTCGTAGTGGCAAAATGGTGAAGCATATCCCATGACTATTGTACTTGCCACCCTGATCTGAGGCGTAGTAAAAAATAGCCGCATCATAAATTGTCGCAATTGGATACAAGTCTGTTGGAGCATGCATCCAATAATCTCGAGTACATCGTCCACCTCCCCACCTTATGCGGTTAACTACTTCTGTTAGATCTTCACCCAAGTATATCCCCTGGTATAAGTCTTTATGTGTTTCAATTTCATCAGCTACATCCATTCTTACCTGTAAAAATACAATATATTGTTTACAATCACACAAAATCATTGAGGCTTAATCATAATTATAATCAGGCAACATTGGTTGTCATATCACAAAATAAAATAATACCTGTAAATACATATCTTCGTTCCCAAACACGTGAGATGTAACAACACGAAATCCACAATTACCGTCATCATTAACGTCCAGATAGCTGATGACATAGGGGGCTATAAGTGTATTGATCAGATCGTAGTTTGCATAGGTCTCTACGCGTCCAACTCGTCGAACTTACAACCCATATACAAATTAGAAAAATACCATATCAGGATTATATATACATCAGATCAGAGAATACTAGACATCAGATCAACAGACTATAGATATCAGATCAAGAATATAAAAGAAATCATACAATAGAATTAAAACACACTTAATAAGGGAGATCAGATCAGGATTATATAGACATCAGATCAGCGAATACTTGACATCAGATCAACAGACAATAAATATCAGATCAAGAATATAAAAAAAAATCATATAATAGAATTAAAACACACATAACAAGGGAGATCAGATCAGGATTATATAGACATCAGATCAGCGAATACTTGACATCAGATCAATAGACTATAGATATCAGATCAAGAATATAAAAGAAATCATACAATAGAATTAAAACACACTTAACAAGGCAGATCAGATCAGGATTATATAGACATCAGATCAGCCAAAACTTGACATCAGATCAACATACTATAGATATCAGATCAAGAATATAAAAGAAATCATACAATAGAATTAAAACACACTTAACAAGGGAGATCAGATCAGGATTATATAGACATCAGATCAGCGAATACTTGACATCAGATCAACATACTATAGATATCACATCAAGAATATAAAAGAAATCATACAATAGAATTAAAACACACTTAACAAGGCAGATCAGATCAGGATTATATAGACATCAGATCAGCCAAAACTTGACATCAGATCAACATACTATAGATATCAGATCAAGAATATAAAAGAAATCATACAATAAAATTAAAGCACACTTAACAAGGGCGATCAGATCAGGATTATATAGACATCAGATCAGCGAATACTTGACATCAGATCAATAGACTATAGATATCAGATCAAGAATATAAAGGAAATCATACAATAGAATTAAAACACACTTAACAAGGCAGATCAGATCAGGATTATATAGACATCAGATCAGCCAAAACTTGACATCAGATCAACATACTATAGATATCAGATCAAGAATATAAAAGAAATCATACAATAGAATTAAAACACACTTAACAAGGCAGATCAGATCAGGATTATATAGACATCAGATCAGCGAATACTAGATATCAGATCAACATACTATAGATATCAGATCAAGAATATAAAAGAAATCATACAATAGAATTAAAACACACTTAACAAGGGAGATCAGATCAGGATTATATAGACATCAGATCAGCGAATACTTGACATCAGATCAACATACTATAGATATCAGATCAAGAATATAAAAGAAATCACACAATAGAATTAAAACACACGTAACAAGGGAGATCAGATCAGGATTATATAGACATCAGATCAACATACTATAGATATCAGATCAAGAATATAAAAGAAATCACACAATAGAATTAAAATCACTTAACAAGGGAGATCAGATCTGGATTATATAGACATCATATCAGCGAATACTTGACATCAGATCAACATACTATAGATATCAGATCAAGAATATAAAAGAAATCATACAATAGAATTAAAACATACAACAAGGGAGATCAGATCAGGATTATATAGACCTCAGATCAACATACTATAGATATCAGATCAAGAATAACAATAGAATTAAAACACACTTAACAAGAGAGATTAGATCAGGATTATATAGACATCAGATCAGCGAATACTAGACATCAGATCAACATACTATATATATCAGATCAAGAATATAAAAGAAATCATACAATAGAATTAAAACACACTTAACAAGGGAGATCAGATCAGGATTATATAGACATCAGATCAGCGAATACTAGACATCAGATCAGCATACTATAGATATCAGATCAAGAATATAAAAGAAATCATACAATAGAATTAAAACACACTTAACAAGGGATATCATATCAGGATTATATAGACATCAGATCAGCGAATACTTGACATCAGATCAACATACTATAGATATCACATCAAGAATATAAAAGAAATCATACAATAGAATTAAAACACACTTAACAAGGCAGATCAGATCAGGATTATATAGACATCAGATCAGCCAAAACTTGACATCAGATCAACATACTATAGATATCAGATCAAGAATATAAAAGAAATCATACAATAAAATTAAAGCACACTTAACAAGGGCGATCAGATCAGGATTATATAGACATCAGATCAGCGAATACTTGACATCAGATCAATAGACTATAGATATCAGATCAAGAATATAAAGGAAATCATACAATAGAATTAAAACACACTTAACAAGGCAGATCAGATCAGGATTATATAGACATCAGATCAGCCAAAACTTGACATCAGATCAACATACTATAGATATCAGATCAAGAATATAAAAGAAATCATACAATAGAATTAAAACACACTTAACAAGGCAGATCAGATCAGGATTATATAGACATCAGATCAGCGAATACTAGATATCAGATCAACATACTATAGATATCAGATCAAGAATATAAAAGAAATCATACAATAGAATTAAAACACACTTAACAAGGGAGATCAGATCAGGATTATATAGACATCAGATCAGCGAATACTTGACATCAGATCAACATACTATAGATATCAGATCAAGAATATAAAAGAAATCACACAATAGAATTAAAACACACGTAACAAGGGAGATCAGATCAGGATTATATAGACATCAGATCAACATACTATAGATATCAGATCAAGAATATAAAAGAAATCACACAATAGAATTAAAATCACTTAACAAGGGAGATCAGATCTGGATTATATAGACATCATATCAGCGAATACTTGACATCAGATCAACATACTATAGATATCAGATCAAGAATATAAAAGAAATCATACAATAGAATTAAAACATACAACAAGGGAGATCAGATCAGGATTATATAGACCTCAGATCAACATACTATAGATATCAGATCAAGAATAACAATAGAATTAAAACACACTTAACAAGAGAGATTAGATCAGGATTATATAGACATCAGATCAGCGAATACTAGACATCAGATCAACATACTATATATATCAGATCAAGAATATAAAAGAAATCATACAATAGAATTAAAACACACTTAACAAGGGAGATCAGATCAGGATTATATAGACATCAGATCAGCGAATACTAGACATCAGATCAGCATACTATAGATATCAGATCAAGAATATAAAAGAAATCATACAATAGAATTAAAACACACTTAACAAGGGATATCATATCAGGATTATATAGACATCAGATCAGCGAATACTTGACATCAGATCAACATACTATAGATATCAGATCAAGAATATAAAAGAAATCATACAATAGAATTAAAACACACTTAACAAGGGAGATCAGATCAGGATTATATAGACATCAGATCAGTGAATACTTGACATCAGATCAACATACTATAGATATCAGATCAAGAATATAAAAGAAATCATACAATAGAATTAAAACACACTTAACAATGGAGATCAGATCAGGATTATATAGACATCAGATCTACAAATACTAGACATCAGATCAACATACTATAGATATCAGATCATGAATATAAAAGAAATCATACAATAGAAATAAAACACACTTAACAAGGGAGATCAGATCAGGATTATATAGATATCAGATCAGCGAATATTAGACATCAGATCAACATACTATAGATATCAGGTCAAGAATATAAAAGAAATCATACAATAAAATTAAAGCACACTTAACAAGGGAGATCAGATCAGGATTATATAGACATCAGATTAGCGAATACTTGACATCAGATTAACAGACTATAGATATCAGGTGAAGAATATAAAAGAAATCATACAATAAAATTAAAGCACACTTAACAAGTGAGATCAGATCAGGATTATATAGACATCAGATCAGCGAATACTTGACATCAGATCAATAGACTATAGATAGCAGATCAAGAATATAAAAGAAATCATACAATAGAATTAAAACACACTTAACAAGACAGATCAGATCAGGATTTTATAGACATCAGATCAACATACTATAGATATCAGATCAAGAATATAAAAGAAATCACACAATAGAATTAAAATCACTTAACAAGGGAGATCAGATCTGGATTATATAGACATCATATCAGCGAATACTTTGTTGTTTACGTTTAGGCATTTAATTCTAAATTAAATGGCGGAATTCCTAAACGCTAAAGGATTCGGGTCTTACCCTCGACGCGTAATCGGTTGTGCAGCCGCCTGGATCCTTTGGGAAGATTGCGTTCACCACCACAGAACAATTCAAGCGAATTGTCTCTACGTTCTTGCACTGGAGTTCTCTCAGAACCGGTGCTAGCCCCAAAATTTTGCCTGTTTAGAGAAAACGTTTTTCTCTTTGTGGGAAGAATAATTTTCTTTTCTTGGAACTACGTCTCTACAGAAGTCTGATCGTTTTTGTTACTTTTAAAAAAATTTTCACCAATCTTTTTTTGTAAAAAATGAGTCTGTTAAAACGTTTTTAACAGACTCCAGATACTTCTCAGATTTGAGAAGTATCTGTTTTAATTAATAAATAATAATTAATAATTAATAATAATAATTAATTAATTATTTACTGAGTTGGGTTTTACCAACACCATGGATCAACCCATTGATCCATGGATCAGGCTGATGGGTCAAGAACCTTAATTCACAATTAGGTCCCTTGATTTATCAGCTCAACTCAATTCTTCCCAGGTAATTAATTAACTTTTAATTAATACCATAAACTCTTCAATAATATTTAATTAAACCATTTAATTAAATATTATCTATTTAAGTATAACTCTTATACTTCTAACAGGCAATTTTAATTAATTCTGAATCATCGAACTCACTTATGTGCGATCCTGTAGGCCCATTCCAAATTGACAATGAATAAATTAATCTCATTAATTAATCCATAAATCATTAGTGGTCTCTAGCAAGACATAATGACTACACAATTCAGAACGGAGGGTCGAATGGTGATTCAACACAACCTTCCGAGCATACTACGTAATGTCCTCTACACTGATATCCAGTTTAGCATAAGGCATGGAACCAATCATCCTTATATAGCTAAACGTTTTACTTGATCTCTTAGTGACACTGAACTTAATCAAGCAAATGATAACCCTTATCATTTCTTGGGCACGGCCATGCACTTCTCAGTTCACTATCAAGCGGCCAAGATATCATCTCTCATTTAAGAGAGACTTGTAGTCCCATCACTTCACCTACATACCTTAGCGTGACTCATAGTGTACCCAATCATACCCGTACTTGGCAACCTGTTACGGTCCCGTTAGGCATATGTCAAAGCACACTCTAATTCACCTAAGACTATGCAGTGATTTCTGGTCTTAGGATCCTCGTACGAGTACTACTCAAAAGAATCACTCATGATCTAACAGTCCATGGAGTGTTTCTTTTGGCGGATCGATTTCATAAAATTCAATATGCACAAGAATATAATTTCATGAAATTAACTCATCAGATAAATAATCAATCAAACGACAAATGTCTTATTTACATAAATAACCCTCAAAGTTTATTTACATAAATAGCCCTCATTAGGGCATATACACCAACAATCTCCCACTTGCCCGTTGAAGGGCTATGTCCTAAACTGTTTAAGACCAAGCTCTATTACATGTCTATCAAACTTTGACTGTGGTAGAGCTTTTGTGAGAGGATCTGCTACATTGTCGTCTGACCCTATCTTGCACACTTTCACATCTCCTCGATCAATGATCTCTCGGATGAGGTGAAACCTTCTGAGTATATGTTTGGTTTTCTGGTGTGACCGAGGCTCCTTAGCTTGTGCGATGGCCCCGTTATTGTCACAGAAAAGTTCTATCGGATCTTGGATACTCGGTATCACTCCGATGTCTGACACGAACTTTCTTAACCAAACAGCTTCTTTTGCAGCATCGGATGCAGCAATGTACTCAGACTCTGTTGTAGAATCGGCTGTTGTATCTTGCTTTGAGCTTTTCCAACTTATTGCACCACCATTCAGACTAAACACGTAGCCTGATTGTGACTTCATGTCATCTTGATCTGTTTGGAAAGCAGCATCAGCGTAACCTTGTACGATGAGCTGTTCTTGTCCTCCATACACTAGCATCAATCCTTTAGTCCTTCGCAAGTACTTTAGGATTGCTTTGACTGCAGTCCAATGATCTGTTCCTGGATCTTGTTGGTATCTGCTAGTCATGCTCAGTGCATGTGCGACATCCGGGCGGGTACATAACATGGCATACATGATAGATCCTATTGCCGAAGCATATGGTACTCTACTCATTGTATCCCTCTCCTCTCTTGTTGAAGGACCTTGGTTCTTCTTCAAGAGAAGGCCATGTCTAAATGGTACCTTACCATTTTTGGAGTTAGACATATTGAACCTCTTCAATATTTTGTCTATGTACCCTTCTTGACTTAGTCCTAGAAGCCTTTTTGACCTATCTCTATAGATCTTGATACCTAGTATCATTTCGGCTTCTCCTAAGTCTTTCATAGAAAATACAGTCCCCAACCATTGTTTGATGTCTTTCATCATGGGAATGTCATTTCCTATGAGTAGGATGTCGTCCACATATAGGACAAGGAAAACTATCTTGCTCCCACTAACCTTCTTGTAAACACAAGGCTCATCTTCGTTCTTTATGAAGCCGTAACCTTTTACTGCCTCGTCAAAACGAAGATTCCAACTCCGAGATGCTTGCTTTAGTCCGTAGATGGACCTCTGAAGCTTGCATACACGATTTGGATGCTCTTGATCGATGTATCCCTCGGGTTGTTTCATATAAACATCCTCGAGTAGGTTTCCATTCAGGAAAGCCGTCTTAACATCCATCTGCCATATCTCATAGTCATAATATGCAGCTATGGCGAGCATAGTCCTAATGGACTTGAGCATCACGACAGGGGAGAAGGTTTCATCATAGTCTATACCATGAGTCTGTCTGAAACCTTTAGCCACTAGTCGTGCCTTGAAGATCCCGCCAGGTTTTAACTTGAAAATCCACTTGCAATCGACAACCTTTGTCTGAACAGGAGGATCAATCAAAGTCCAAACTTTATTGTCCCTCATGGATTGCATTTCAGATTCCATTGCTTGTAGCCATTTATCTGAATCTGGACTTTCTAAAACCTGTTTGTAGTTCACGGGCTCATTAGAGTCCACCAAGATCAAATCTTGATCGTCAGTTACGAGAAATCCGTATCTCTCAGGTTCATGACGAGATCTACTAGACCTTCTAGGTTCTTGTGTTGTTGACTCAGGCTGCTCATCTTCATGAGTTCCCATGTCAACTTCCATCTCAGTTTCTGTAGATCGTTCTACATTCTCTTGTGGTTCTGGAACTTCTCCGAGTTCTATTCTACTCCCACTATCTTTCTTGTAGAGAAAATCTTTCTCTAAGAAAGTGGCTCCCCGAGCAACAAACACTTTGTTCTCAGTTGGATTGTAGAATTGATATCCTTTAGTTTCCTTAGGATATCCCACAAACAGGCATTTGTCAGTTTTAGGTTCAAGCTTACTACTTTGTAAACGCTTTACATGAGCTTGACAACCCCAAACTCGTAGATATGACATATAGGGTTTTTGACCCGTCCACATCTCATATGGAGTCTTATCTACTGCCTTAGATGGAATACGATTTAGTAAGTAGGCAGCTGAAAGGAGGGCATAACCCCAAAAGGACATAGGGAGAGTCGCTTGGCCCATCATTGATCGAACCATATCTAATAAGGTCCGATTCCTCCTCTCGGATACACCATTCCATTGAGGTGTTCCTGGTGGAGTCAGCTGTGAAACAATTCCACACTGTTTTAGATAGCCATCGAACTCATCATTAAGGTATTCACCTCCCCGATCAGAGCGAATAGCCTTAATCCTTCTATTTAACTGATTTTCTACTTCATTTTTAAACTCTTTGAACTTTTCAAAAGTTTCACTTTTATACCTCATTACGTAGACATAACCATATCTACTATAGTCATCGGTAAAAGTCACGAAGTATTCAAATCCACCTCTGGCTTGTGTGCTCATCGGTCCACATACATCTGTATGTATTAGTGCCAATAGCTCACTAGTCCTCTCGCCTTTCTTGCTGAAAGGACTCTTCGTCATTTTTCCTTGCAAACAGGGTTCACATGTGTCATATGATTCGAAATCAAATGAACCAAGCACTCCATCCTTATGAAGTCTTTGAACTCGTTTCTCATTTGCATGGCCTAGACGACAGTGCCACAGATATGTTGGACTTAAATCAGATTGAATTAATTTGGCTTTCTTTTCAATGTTATATACCGGTTTCTCTTGGGTCAAATCCAAGATATATAGGCCATTGCACAAATTTGCAATTCCATATAAAATATCTTTTTGATATAAAGACAACGATTTATTACCAATAATAAAACGGAATCCTTTAATATCCAAACAAGAGATTGAAATAATATTCCTACTCATAGTAGGCACATAATAACAATTCTCTAATACAATGTTTAAACCGGAAGGCAAAGACAAAATGTAATCTCCAACTTCAACGGCTGCAACTCTTGCCCCGTTGCCCACTCGGAGATCTACTTCGCCTTTCTTTGTCATTCTTCTATTGCTCAGTCCCTGCACATCAGTACAAATGTGAGCCCCACATCCGGTATCTAATACCCATGAGGTGGACATAGAAAGATTTATTTCAATAACAAAGATACCTGAAGCCGAAGGATTCTTTTTCTTCTCTTCAAGAAACAGCTTGCAGTTTCTTTTCCAATGCCCCTTCTGATTGCAATGGAAACATACTGCGTCCTTCTGAGCATTTTTCTTAGCAGGAGGAGTTTGAGGCTGAGCCTTAGGAGCAGTCTTACTGCGAGGCTTCTTGTTTTCAGCAACTTTTGCCTTGCCTTTAAACTTTCTCTTGTTGCTCTTGCCTTTTTCCACAACAAGTACTGGCGTTGCCTTCCGAAGGGTTTGCTCAGTATTTTTAAGCATTCCATGGAGCTCAGGAATCGTCCTCTCCATGTTATGCATGTTGTAGTTCACCACAAAGTCATTGTAATCATCAGGCAGTGAAGCCAAGATGATGTCAATGGCTAACTCTCTAGAAAGAGGTGCATTTAATCTCTCTAGGGTATCGATATACCCCTTCATCTTGATCAAATGCGTGCTTACTGACGAACCCTTCGCCATCTTGCACGAGATCAATGCTTTTATCGTAACGAACCTTTCGTTACGGGCTTGTTCACGGAACATTTCCGTTAGTGACACATAAATTTGGAACGCTTCCGAATTCATGAATTGTTTCTGAAGCTCGCCTGACATAGTCGCGAGCATCAGACATGTCACGTCATCAGAATCGCTTTTCAGCTTTTCCCATGCTCGTTGAACCGCAGCCGTAGCATTTACTGGTGGTTCAGGTAAAGCAGCGTCTAAGATATTTAGCTTCCTTTCTTGTTTGAGAACGATTCTCAAGTTTCTTTCCCAATCTAAGAAGTTTGGACCAACAAGCTTTTCTTTGTCCAAAATGCTTCTTAGAGTGAGATTAGATGTATTAGTGCTAGTAGATGCCATTTCTACAAAAGAAAATGCAAAATATTAGAATGAGTTTTAAAATATTTTCCACAATAGCCAAAATTGAAATCCCAAACAATTTTGTGTTGGTGCTAGATTGTGGGCCGAAAATCCACAAAGAGTCAACCCCAGTCTTGCTTTGGCAAGTATCGTAGGGATTGGGCTCTTTTGGTAGGCAACGTTCAAATCACATCCCTATGTAATTTAACGATTTCCAATTGCATCACTATGCAACTTTTCGGTAATAGGATGAACATTCCAAATGTTTGACACCATCCTATCTTTGCAAAATTAATCCCTAGTCAACTTATCAGGTCAAGCTAGGACTAATTTTCCCAAGTTAAACCATCCCTCAAGGCATCACATCAATAGGCACCCATACAGTTTTTCCATAACAAGTGGTAGTGATAAAGTCGAGCATCTAATACCCAAACAGTTTTTCCACTCATTAATGGTAGTGATAAAGTTGGGCACTATTATGCAACAACCCACCGCACGAAGAAAACCTGAGGCCCTTGGGCTCTCCAAGTCCACCAGACGTTCAACGCTCAAGCGGGCCCCCAAGTATGGAAGCAAAATCAACTCGGGTTTTTGGGATTTTAGTTTGATCGGCTTAACATGCATTGTCGTTTTCATTCATTCACAAAACATAAAATTTCGAAAATGCGATGAACTGGGCTCTAATCTATTACAGGGCCTTTTAAAAAAAAAACTTCTTTTGGGCCTCCATTTTGGGCTTCTGTTCCTGGGCTCCACCATGGACTCCTTTGGAACCTCCTTTTGGGCCTAACTATTACATAATTATTTAATAGGCACGCAGGCCCAATTTTAAAATGGCTCGCAGGCCCAAAAATTTAAATAATAAATTTTAAGCCCAATTCATGCATAGAAAAACACACAATTGCATATGCTTCATACAAGCCAATTTTATTAGGCCGAATCATTTAATTAAGGATTGTGTAACCCTTACACTATTAAAATTGATCGTGTCATGATCAATTTTAATCAATCCCATGTTCATTCATTTTAATCGAATGATGCATGAACATGCTAGCATAATTATGATGCTTCACATAAAATTTAAACAATTTAAATTTAAGCATCATAAATAAACTAAAATAAATAAATAACAATTAATTAATCTAATTAATTATTTATTTATTTATCTTTTCTAATTATCCTAATCTAATTAAGATAATTTATTTCAAAATTTGAACTTATAGGATAAAATTCTAAATTAATCCTATCTTTATCTAATAAGATTATTTAATAAAATCTTATTAAATAAAATTCAGAAAATTTTTAAAATTTTAATTTTCTGAAACTCTTGGGGTCATTTCGTAAATAACCAAAATTCTGGGCTTAGGGTTTAAGGGAAACAAAACTGCTGGGGCTGGTTTGTAATTTTTAAAACGTTTAAATTTTTTTCAGCTAGGGTTGGCTTGCGAAAGGGGCATTTCCGAGATTAGAGAGTGCGGCGGGGGCAATTTAGTCATTTCACCCAATTAGGGCACCAGCCCCCCCCCGCCGCCTCCTTCTTCTTCCCCGGTGACCTGCGATCGGATTTCAGCGGCTTCCTCGAATCCCGGCGACATTCGCCGTTCATCTCATCCGGCACCGATCGTCGTCTCTCCGTCGTTTCAATCGTTCGGCGACCAGAACATTTCCGGCCCCAATGGCGATTGACCAGCCGCTAACCCATCGACCGCTTCAATGAACGGCGACATGGATTCCGGCGACGCGGACGACCCAACACCCTGCGGAGATAAAAAAAAAATAACCAGCAACAACAACCAGCAAGTAGTTTAATCGAAAGCAAGCTTCCCGACTAGTTTCGAAACAAAACCAAAAACAGAAATCGGCGGATATTTCCGGCGAACGGTTTTCAAAAACAACAGCCCAATCAATTGCAAATCAAAACGTTTTTTGACACCCAATCAACATAAAATCGTTCCCCATTAATAAACGAACAAAACCCATAGGAAATTCAGGCCAAAATCCAATTTTTTGTGCAGTTCGCGATTTCCCGGCGAACTTCCGGCCGGCCGGAACAATTCCGGCGAGCCATTCCCAGAATCCGGCGGAAGCCTTTTTGAAGCAGCAACATTTTTTTTTTCTTAAAACTGTTTTTCAAGAAAAAAAAACTTATACCCAATTTTCTTAATTCTTTTGTTTCAATTAAACCATTTTTTAATTAAAACAAAAATTAACCTATCGCTCTGATACCACTGTTGTTTACGTTTAGGCATTTAATTCTAAATTAAATGGCGGAATTCCTAAACGCTAAAGGATTCGGGTCTTACCCTCGACGCGTAATCGGTTGTGCAGCCGCCTGGATCCTTTGGGAAGATTGCGTTCACCACCACAGAACAATTCAAGCGA
The DNA here is from genome assembly GCA_030378225.1 of Knoxia roxburghii. NCBI lineage: Eukaryota > Viridiplantae > Streptophyta > Magnoliopsida > Gentianales > Rubiaceae > Knoxia > Knoxia roxburghii. The sequence continues at coordinate 30,786,327 of CM059415.1, read as the reverse complement.
ATTGTCTCTACGTTCTTGCACTGGAGTTCTCTCAGAACCGGTGCTAGCCCCAAAATTTTGCCTGTTTAGAGAAAACGTTTTTCTCTTTGTGGGAAGAATAATTTTCTTTTCTTGGAACTACGTCTCTACAGAAGTCTGATCGTTTTTGTTACTTTTAAAAAAATTTTCACCAATCTTTTTTTGTAAAAAATGAGTCTGTTAAAACGTTTTTAACAGACTCCAGATACTTCTCAGATTTGAGAAGTATCTGTTTTAATTAATAAATAATAATTAATAATTAATAATAATAATTAATTAATTATTTACTGAGTTGGGTTTTACCAACACCATGGATCAACCCATTGATCCATGGATCAGGCTGATGGGTCAAGAACCTTAATTCACAATTAGGTCCCTTGATTTATCAGCTCAACTCAATTCTTCCCAGGTAATTAATTAACTTTTAATTAATACCATAAACTCTTCAATAATATTTAATTAAACCATTTAATTAAATATTATCTATTTAAGTATAACTCTTATACTTCTAACAGGCAATTTTAATTAATTCTGAATCATCGAACTCACTTATGTGCGATCCTGTAGGCCCATTCCAAATTGACAATGAATAAATTAATCTCATTAATTAATCCATAAATCATTAGTGGTCTCTAGCAAGACATAATGACTACACAATTCAGAACGGAGGGTCGAATGGTGATTCAACACAACCTTCCGAGCATACTACGTAATGTCCTCTACACTGATATCCAGTTTAGCATAAGGCATGGAACCAATCATCCTTATATAGCTAAACGTTTTACTTGATCTCTTAGTGACACTGAACTTAATCAAGCAAATGATAACCCTTATCATTTCTTGGGCACGGCCATGCACTTCTCAGTTCACTATCAAGCGGCCAAGATATCATCTCTCATTTAAGAGAGACTTGTAGTCCCATCACTTCACCTACATACCTTAGCGTGACTCATAGTGTACCCAATCATACCCGTACTTGGCAACCTGTTACGGTCTCGTTAGGCATATGTCAAAGCACACTCTAATTCACCTAAGACTATGCAGTGATTTCTGGTCTTAGGATCCTCGTACGAGTACTACTCAAAAGAATCACTCATGATCTAACAGTCCATGGAGTGTTTCTTTTGGCGGATCGATTTCATAAAATTCAATATGCACAAGAATATAATTTCATGAAATTAACTCATCAGATAAATAATCAATCAAACGACAAATGTCTTATTTACATAAATAACCCTCAAAGTTTATTTACATAAATAGCCCTCATTAGGGCATATACACCAACATACTTGACATCAGATCAACATACTATAGATATCAGATCAAGAATATAAAAGAAATCATACAATAGAATTAAAACATACAACAAGGGAGATCAGATCAGGATTATATAGACCTCAGATCAACATACTATAGATATCAGATCAAGAATAACAATAGAATTAAAACACACTTAACAAGAGAGATTAGATCAGGATTATATAGACATCAGATCAGCGAATACTAGACATCAGATCAACATACTATATATATCAGATCAAGAATATAAAAGAAATCATACAATAGAATTAAAACACACTTAACAAGGGAGATCAGATCAGGATTATATAGACATCAGATCAGCGAATACTAGACATCAGATCAGCATACTATAGATATCAGATCAAGAATATAAAAGAAATCATACAATAGAATTAAAACACACTTAACAAGGGATATCATATCAGGATTATATAGACATCAGATCAGCGAATACTTGACATCAGATCAACATACTATAGATATCAGATCAAGAATATAAAAGAAATCATACAATAGAATTAAAACACACTTAACAAGGGAGATCAGATCAGGATTATATAGACATCAGATCAGTGAATACTTGACATCAGATCAACATACTATAGATATCAGATCAAGAATATAAAAGAAATCATACAATAGAATTAAAACACACTTAACAATGGAGATCAGATCAGGATTATATAGACATCAGATCTGCAAATACTAGACATCAGATCAACATACTATAGATATCAGATCAAGAATATAAAAGAAATCATACAATAGAAATAAAACACACTTAACAAGGGAGATCAGATCAGGATTATATAGATATCAGATCAGCGAATATTAGACATCAGATCAACATACTATAGATATCAGGTCAAGAATATAAAAGAAATCATACAATAAAATTAAAGCACACTTAACAAGGGAGATCAGATCAGGATTATATAGACATCAGATTAGCGAATACTTGACATCAGATTAACAGACTATAGATATCAGGTGAAGAATATAAAAGAAATCATACAATAAAATTAAAGCACACTTAACAAGTGAGATCAGATCAGGATTATATAGACATCAGATCAGCGAATACTTGACATCAGATCAATAGACTATAGATAGCAGATCAAGAATATAAAAGAAATCATACAATAGAATTAAAACACACTTAACAAGACAGATCAGATCAGATCAGGATTTTATAGACATCAGATCAGCCAAAACTTGACATCAGATCAACATACTATAGATATCAGATCAAGAATATAATAGAAATCATACAATAGAATTAAAACACACTTAACAAGGGAGATCAGATCAGGATTATATAGACATCAGATCAGCGAATACTAAACATCAGATCAACATACTATAGATATCAGATCAAGAATATAAAAGAAATCATACAATAGAATTAAAAACACTTAACAAGGGAGATCAGATCAGGATTATATAGACATCAGATCAGTGAATACTTGACATCAGATCAACATACTATAGAAATCAGATCAAGAATATAAAAGAAATCATACAATAGAATTAAAACATACTTAACAAGGGAGATCAGATCAGGATTATATAGACATCAGATCAACATACTATAGATATCAGATCAAGAATATAAAAGAAATCATACAATAGAAATAAAACACACTTAACAAGGGAGATCAGATCAGGATTATATAGATATCAGATCAGCGAATATTTGACATCAGATCAACATACTATAGATATCAGATCAAGAATATAAAAGAATCATACAATAGAAATAAAACACACTTAACAAGGGAGATCAGATGAGGATTATATAGATATCAGATCAGCGAATACTTGACATCAGATCAACATACTATAGATATCAGATCAAGAATATAAAAGAAATCATACAAAAGAATTAAAACACACTTAACAAGGGAGATCAGATCAGGATTATATAGACATCAGATCAGTGAATACTTGAAATCAGATCAACATACTATAGATATCAGATCAAGAATATAAAAGAAATCATACAATAGAATTAAAGCACACTTAAAAAGGGAGATCAGATCAGGATTATATAGACATCAAATCAGCGAATACTTGACATCAGATCAATAGAATATAGATATCAGATCAAGAATATAAAAGAAATCATACAATAGAATTAAAACACACTTAACAAGGCAGATCAGATCAGGATTATATAGACATCAGATCAGCCAAAACTTGACATCAGATCAACATACTATAGATATCAGATCAAGAATATAAAAGAAATCATACAATAGAATTAAAACACACTTAACAAGGCAGATCAGATCAGGATTATATAGACATCAGATCAGCGAATACTAGATATCAGATCAACATACTATAGATATCAGATCAAGAATATAAAAGAAATCATACAATAGAATTAAAACACACTTAACAAGGGAGATCAGATCAGGATTATATAGACATCAGATCAGCGAATACTTGACATCAGATCAACATACTATAGATATCAGATCAAGAATATAAAAGAAATCACACAATAGAATTAAAACACACGTAACAAGGGAGATCAGATTAGGATTATATAGACATCAGATCAAGAATATAAAACAAATCACACAATAGAATTAAAAACACTTAACAAGGGAGATCAGATCAGGATTATATAGACATCATATCAGCGAATACTTGACATCAGATCAACATACTATAGATATCAGATCAAGAATATAAAAGAAATCATACAATAGAATTAAAACATACTTAACAAGGAAGATCAGATCAGGATTATATAGACATCAGATCAACATACTATAGATATCAGATCAAGAATAACAATAGAATTAAAACACACTTAACAAGAGAGATCAGATCAGGATTATATAGACATCAGATCAGCGAATACTAGACATCAGATCAACATACTATAGATATCAGATCAAGAATATAAAAGAAATCATACAATAGAATTAAAACACACTTAACAAGGGAGATCAGATCAGGATTATATAGACATCAGATCAGCGAATACTTGACATCATATCAGCATACTATAGATATCAGATCAAGAATATAAAAGAAATCATACAATAGAATTAAAACACACTTAACAAGGGATATCATATCAGGATTATATAGACATCAGATCAGCGAATACTTGACATCAGATCAACATACTATAGATATCAGATCAAGAATATAAAAGAACTCATACAATAGAATTAAAACACACTTAACAAGGGAGATCAGATCAGGATTATATAGACATCAGATCAGTGAATACTTGACATCAGATCAACATACTATAGATATCAGATCAAGAATGTAAAAGAAATCATACAATAGAATTAAAACACACTTAACAATGGAGATCAGATCAGGATTATATAGACATCAGATCTGCGAATACTAGACATCAGATCAACATACTATAGATATCAGATCAAGAATATAAAAGAAATCATACAATAGAAATAAAACACACTTAACAAGAGAGATCAGATCAGGATTATATAGATATCAGATCAGCGAATATTAGACATCAGATCAACATACTATAGATATCAGGTCTAGAATATAAAAGAAATCATACCATAAAATTAAAGCACACTTAACAAGGGAGATCAGATCAGGATTATATAGACATCAGATTAGCGAATACTTGACATCAGATTAACAGACTATAGATATCAGGTCAAGAATATAAAAGAAATCATACAATAAAATTAAAGCACACTTAACAAGGGAGATCAGATCAGGATTATATAGACATCTGATCAGCGAATACTTGACATCAGATCAATAGACTATAGATAGCAGATCAAGAATATAAAAGAAATCATACAATAGAATTAAAACACACTTAACAAGACAGATCAGATCAGGATTTTATAGACATCAGATCAGCCAAAACTTGACATCAGATCAACATACTATAGATATCAGATCAAGAATATAATAGAAATCATACAATAGAATTAAAACACACTTAACAAGGGAGATCAGATCAGGATTATATAGACATCAGATCAGCGAATACTTGACATCATATCAGCATACTATAGATATCAGATCAAGAATATAAAAGAAATCATACAATAGAATTAAAACACACTTAACAAGGGATATCATATCAGGATTATATAGACATCAGATCAGCGAATACTTGACATCAGATCAACATACTATAGATATCAGATCAAGAATATAAAAGAAATCATACAATAGAATTAAAACACACTTAACAATGGAGATCAGATCAGGATTATATAGACATCAGATCTGCGAATACTAGACATCAGATCAACATACTATAGATATCAGATCAAGAATATAAAAGAAATCATACAATAGAAATAAAACACACTTAACAAGAGAGATCAGATCAGGATTATATAGATATCAGATCAGCGAATATTAGACATCAGATCAACATACTATAGATATCAGGTCAAGAATATAAAAGAAATCATACCATAAAATAAAAGCACACTTAACAAGGGAGATCAGATCAGGATTATATAGACATCAGATTAGCGAATACTTGACATCAGATTAACAGACTATAGATATCAGGTGAAGAATATAAAAGAAATCATACAATAAAATTAAAGCACACTTAACAAGGGAGATCAGATCAGGATTATATAGACATCAGATCAGCGAATACTTGACATCAGATCAATAGACTATAGATAGCAGATCAAGAATATAAAAGAAATCATACAATAGAATTAAAACACACTTAACAAGACAGATCAGATCAGGATTTTATAGACATCAGATCAGCCAAAACTTGACATCAGATCAACATACTATAGATATCAGATCAAGAATATAATAGAAATCATACAATAGAATTAAAACACACTTAACAAGGGAGATCAGATCAGGATTATATAGACATCAGATCAGCGAATACTAAACATCAGATCAACATACTATAGATATCAGATCAAGAATATAAAAGAAATCATACAATAGAATTAAAAACACTTAACAAGGGAGATCAGATCAGGATTATATAGACATCAGATCAGTGAATACTTGACATCAGATCAACATACTATAGAAATCAGATCAAGAATATAAAAGAAATCATACAATAGAATTAAAACATACTTAACAAGGGAGATCAGATCAGGATTATATAGACATCAGATCAACATACTATAGATATCAGATCAAGAATATAAAAGAAATCATACAATAGAAATAAAACACACTTAACAAGGGAGATCAGATCAGGATTATATAGATATCAGATCAGCGAATATTTGACATCAGATCAACATACTATAGATATCAGATCAAGAATATAAAAGAATCATACAATAGAAATAAAACACACTTAACAAGGGAGATCAGATAAGGATTATATAGATATCAGATCAGCGAATACTTGACATCAGATCAACATACTATAGATATCAGATCAAGAATATAAAAGAAATCATACAAAAGAATTAAAACACACTTAACAAGGGAGATCAGATCAGGATTATATAGACATCAGATCAGCGAATACTTGACATCAGATCAACATACTATAGATATCAGATCAAGAATATAAAAGAAATCAAACAATAGAATTAAAGCACACTTAAAAAGGGAGATCAGATCAGGATTATATAGACATCAAATCAGCGAATACTTGACATCAGATCAATAGAATATAGATATCAGATCAAGAATATAAAAGAAATCATACAATAGTATTAAAACACACTTAACAAGGCAGATCAGATCAGGATTATATAGACATCAGATCAGCCAAAACTTGACATCAGATCAACATACTATAGATATCAGATCAAGAATATAAAAGAAATCATACAATAGAATTAAAACACACTTAACAAGGCAGATCAGATCAGGATTATATAGACATCAGATCAGCGAATACTAGATATCAGATCAACATACTATAGATATCAGATCAAGAATATAAAAGAAATCATACAATAGAATTAAAACACACTTAACAAGGGAGATCAGATCAGGATTATATAGACATCAGATCAGCGAATACTTGACATCAGATCAACATACTATAGAAATCAGATCAAGAATATAAAAGAAATCATACAATAGAATTAAAACACACTTAACAAGGGAGATCAGATCAGGATTATATAGACATCAGATCAGCGAATACTTGACATCAGATCAACATACTATAGAAATCAGATCAAGAATATAAAAGAAATCATACAATAGAATTAAAACACACTTAACAATGGAGATCAGATCAGGATTATATAGACATCAGATCAACATACTATAGATATCAGATCAAGAATATAAAAGAAATCATACAATAGAATTAAAACACACTTAACAATGGAGATCAGATCAGGATTATATAGACATCAGATCTGCGAATACTAGACATCAGATCAACATACTATAGATATCAAATCAAGAATATAAAAGAAATCATACAATAGAAATAAAACACACTTAACAAGAGAGATCAGATCAGGATTATATAGATATCAGATCAGCGAATATTAGACATCAGATTAACAGACTATAGATATCAGGTCAAGAATATAAAAGAAATCATACAATAAAATTAAAGCACACTTAACAAGGGAGATCAGATCAGGATTATATAGACATCTGATCAGCGAATACTTGACATCAGATCAATAGACTATAGATAGCAGATCAAGAATATAAAAGAAATCATACAATAGAATTAAAACACACTTAACAAGACAGATCAGATCAGGATTTTATAGACATCAGATCAGCCAAAACTTGACATCAGATCAACATACTATAGATATCAGATCAAGAATATAATAGAAATCATACAATAGAATTAAAACACACTTAACAAGGGAGATCAGATCAGGATTATATAGACATCAGATCAGCGAATACTTGACATCATATCAGCATACTATAGATATCAGATCAAGAATATAAAAGAAATCATACAATAGAAATAAAACACACTTAACAAGAGAGATCAGATCAGGATTATATAGATATCAGATCAGCGAATATTAGACATCAGATCAACATACTATAGATATCAGGTCTAGAATATAAAAGAAATCATACCATAAAATTAAAGCACACTTAACAAGGGAGATCAGATCAGGATTATATAGACATCAGATTAGCGAATACTTGACATCAGATTAACAGACTATAGATATCAGGTCAAGAATATAAAAGAAATCATACAATAAAATTAAAGCACACTTAACAAGGGAGATCAGATCAGGATTATATAGACATCTGATCAGCGAATACTTGACATCAGATCAATAGACTATAGATATCAGATCAAGAATATAAAAGAAATCATACAATAGAAATAAAACACACTTAACAAGAGAGATCAGATCAGGATTATATAGATATCAGATCAGCGAATATTAGACATCAGATCAACATACTATAGATATCAGGTCTAGAATATAAAAGAAATCATACAATAAAATTAAAGCACACTTAACAAGGGAGATCAGATCAGGATTATATAGACATCAGATCTGCGAATACTAGACATCAGATCAACAAACTATAGATATCAGATCAAGAATATAAAAGAAATCATACAATAGAAATAAAACACACTTAACAAGAGAGATCAGATCAGGATTATATAGATATCAGATCAGCGAATATTAGACATCAGATCAACATACTATAGATATCAGGTCTAGAATATAAAAGAAATCATACCATAAAATTAAAGCACACTTAACAAGGGAGATCAGATCAGGATTATATAGACATCAGATTAGCGAATACTTGACATCAGATTAACAGACTATAGATATCAGGTCAAGAATATAAAAGAAATCATACAATAAAATTAAAGCACACTTAACAAGGGAGATCAGATCAGGATTATATAGACATCAGATCAGCGAATACTTGACATCATATCAGCATACTATAGATATCAGATCAAGAATATAAAAGAAATCATACAATAGAATTAAAACACACTTAACAAGACAGATCATATCAGGATTTTATAGACATCAGATCAGCCAAAACTTGACATCAGATCAACATACTATAGATATCAGATCAAGAATATAATAGAAATCATACAATAGAATTAAAACACACTTAACAAGGGAGATCAGATCAGGATTATATAGACATCAGATCAGCGAATACTTGACATCATATCAGCATACTATAGATATCAGATCAAGAATATAAAAGAAATCATACAATAGAAATAAAACACACTTAACAAGAGAGATCAGATCAGGATTATATAGATATCAGATCAGCGAATATTAGACATCAGATCAACATACTATAGATATCAGGTCTAGAATATAAAAGAAATCATACCATAAAATTAAAGCACACTTAACAAGGGAGATCAGATCAGGATTATATAGACATCAGATTAGCGAATACTTGACATCAGATTAACAGACTATAGATATCAGGTCAAGAATATAAAAGAAATCATACAATAAAATTAAAGCACACTTAACAAGGGAGATCAGATCAGGATTATATAGACATCTGATCAGCGAATACTTGACATCAGATCAATAGACTATAGATATCAGATCAAGAATATAAAAGAAATCATACAATAGAAATAAAACACACTTAACAAGAGAGATCAGATCAGGATTATATAGATATCAGATCAGCGAATATTAGACATCAGATCAACATACTATAGATATCAGGTCTAGAATATAAAAGAAATCATACAATAAAATTAAAGCACACTTAACAAGGGAGATCAGATCAGGATTATATAGACATCAGATCTGCGAATACTAGACATCAGATCAACATACTATAGATATCAGATCAAGAATATAAAAGAAATCATACAATAGAAATAAAACACACTTAACAAGAGAGATCAGATCAGGATTATATAGATATCAGATCAGCGAATATTAGACATCAGATCAACATACTATAGATATCAGGTCTAGAATATAAAAGAAATCATACCATAAAATTAAAGCACACTTAACAAGGGAGATCAGATCAGGATTATATAGACATCAGATTAGCGAATACTTGACATCAGATTAACAGACTATAGATATCAGGTCAAGAATATAAAAGAAATCATACAATAAAATTAAAGCACACTTAACAAGGGAGATCAGATCAGGATTATATAGACATCTGATCAGCGAATACTTGACATCAGATCAATAGACTATAGATAGCAGATCAAGAATATAAAAGAAATCATACAATAGAATTAAAACACACTTAACAAGACAGATCATATCAGGATTTTATAGACATCAGATCAGCCAAAACTTGACATCAGATCAACATACTATAGATATCAGATCAAGAATATAATAGAAATCATACAATAGAATTAAAACACACTTAACAAGGGAGATCAGATCAGGATTATATAGACATCAGATCAGCGAATACTAAACATCAGATCAACATACTATAGATATCAGATCAAGAATATAAAAGAAATCATACAATAGAATTAAAAACACTTAACAAGGGAGATCAGATCAGGATTATATAGACATCAGATCAGTGAATACTTGACATCAGATCAACATACTATAGAAATCAGATCAAGAATATAAAAGAAATCATACAATAGAATTAAAACATACTTAACAAGGGAGATCAGATCAGGATTATATAGACATCAGATCAACATACTAGAGATATCAGATCAAGAATATAAAAGAAATCATACAATAGAAATAAAACACACTTAACAAGGGAGATCAGATCAGGATTATATAGATATCAGATCAGCGAATATTTGACATCAGATCAACATACTATAGATATCAGATCAAGAATATAAAAGAATCATACAATAGAAATAAAACACACTTAACAAGGGAGATCAGATAAGGATTATATAGATATCAGATCAGCGAATACTTGACATCAGATCAACATACTATAGATATCATATCAAGAATATAAAAGAAATCATACAAAAGAATTAAAACACACTTAACAAGGGAGATCAGATCAGGATTATATAGACATCAGATCAGCGAATACTTGACATCAGATCAACATACTATAGATATCAGATCAAGAATATAAAAGAAATCATACAATAGAATTAAAGCACACTTAAAAAGGGAGATCAGATCAGGATTATATAGACATCAAATCAGCGAATACTTGACATCAGATCAATAGAATATAGATATCAGATCAAGAATATAAAAGAAATCATACAATAGTATTAAAACACACTTAACAAGGCAGATCAGATCAGGATTATATAGACATCAGATCAGCCAAAACTTGACATCAGATCAACATACTATAGATATCAGATCAAGAATATAAAAGAAATCATACAATAGAATTAAAACACACTTAACAAGGCAGATCAGATCAGGATTATATAGACATCAGATCAGCGAATACTAGATATCAGATCAACATACTATAGATATCAGATCAAGAATATAAAAGAAATCATACAATAGAATTAAAACACACTTAACAAGGGAGATCATATCAGGATTATATAGACATCAGATCAGCGAATACTTGACATCAGATCAACATACTATAGATATCAGATCAAGAATATAAAAGAAATCACACAATAGAATTAAAACACACGTAACAAGGGAGATCAGATTAGGATTATATAGACATCAGATCAAGAATATAAAACAAATCACACAATAGAATTAAAAACACTTAACAAGGGAGATCAGATCAGGATTATATAGACATCATATCAGCGAATACTTGACATCAGATCAACATACTATAGATATCAGATCAAGAATATAAAAGAAATCATACAATAGAATTAAAACATACTTAACAAGGAAGATCAGATCAGGATTATATAGACATCAGATCAACATACTATAGATATCAGATCAAGAATAACAATAGAATTAAAACACACTTAACAAGAGAGATCAGATCAGGATTATATAGACATCAGATCAGCGAATACTAGACATCAGATCAACATACTATAGATATCAGATCAAGAATATAAAAGAAATCATACAATAGAATTAAAACACACTTAACAAGGGAGATCAGATCAGGATTATATAGACATCAGATCAGCGAATACTTGACATCATATCAGCATACTATAGATATCAGATCAAGAATATAAAAGAAATCATACAATAGAATTAAAACACACTTAACAAGGGATATCATATCAGGATTATATAGACATCAGATCAGCGAATACTTGACATCAGATCAACATACTATAGATATCAGATCAAGAATATAAAAGAACTCATACAATAGAATTAAAACACACTTAACAAGGGAGATCAGATCAGGATTATATAGACATCAGATCAGTGAATACTTGACATCAGATCAACATACTATAGATATCAGATCAAGAATATAAAAGAAATCATACAATAGAATTAAAACACACTTAACAATGGAGATCAGATCAGGATTATATAGACATCAGATCTGCGAATACTAGACATCAGATCAACATACTATAGATATCAGATCAAGAATATAAAAGAAATCATACAATAGAAATAAAACACACTTAACAAGAGAGATCAGATCAGGATTATATAGATATCAGATCAGCGAATATTAGACATCAGATCAACATACTATAGATATCAGGTCTAGAATATAAAAGAAATCATACCATAAAATTAAAGCACACTTAACTAGGGAGATCAGATCAGGATTATATAGACATCAGATTAGCGAATACTTGACATCAGATTAACAGACTATAGATATCAGGTCAAGAATATAAAAGAAATCATACAATAAAATTAAAGCACACTTAACAAGGGAGATCAGATCAGGATTATATAGACATCTGATCAGCGAATACTTGACATCAGATCAATAGACTATAGATAGCAGATCAAGAATATAAAAGAAATCATACAATAGAATTAAAACACACTTAACAAGACAGATCAGATCAGGATTTTATAGACATCAGATCAGCCAAAACTTGACATCAGATCAACATACTATAGATATCAGATCAAGAATATAATAGAAATCATACAATAGAATTAAAACACACTTAACAAGGGAGATCATATCAGGATTATATAGACATCAGATCAGCGAATACTTGACATCATATCAGCATACTATAGATATCAGATCAAGAATATAAAAGAAATCATACAATAGAATTAAAACACACTTAACAAGGGATATCATATCAGGATTATATAGACATCAGATCAGCGAATACTTGACATCAGATCAACATACTATAGATATCAGATCAAGAATATAAAAGAAATCATACAATAGAATTAAAACACACTTAACAATGGAGATTAGATCAGGATTATATAGACATCAGATCTGCGAATACTAGACATCAGATCAACATACTATAGATATCAGATCAAGAATATAAAAGAAATCATACAATAGAAATAAAACACACTTAACAAGAGAGATCAGATCAGGATTATATAGATATCAGATCAGCGAATATTAGACATCAGATCAACATACTATAGATATCAGGTCAAGAATATAAAAGAAATCATACCATAAAATTAAAGCACACTTAACAAGGGAGATCAGATCAGGATTATATAGACATCAGATTAGCGAATACTTGACATCAGATTAACAGACTATAGATATCAGGTCAAGAATATAAAAGAAATCATACAATAAAATTAAAGCACACTTAACAAGGGAGATCAGATAAGGATTATATAGACATCAGATCAGCGAATACTTGACATCAGATCAATAGACTATAGATAGCAGATCAAGAATATAAAAGAAATCATACAATAGAATTAAAACACACTTAACAAGACAGATCAGATCAGGATTTTATAGACATCAGATCAGCCAAAACTTGACATCAGATCAACATACTATAGATATCAGATCAAGAATATAATAGAAATCATACAATAGAATTAAAACACACTTAACAAGGGAGATCAGATCAGGATTATATAGACATTAGATCAGCGAATACTAAACATCAGATCAACATACTATAGATATCAGATCAAGAATATAAAAGAAATCATACAATAGAATTAAAAACACTTAACAAGGGAGATCAGATCAGGATTATATAGACATCAGATCTGTGAATACTTGACATCAGATCAACATACTATAGAAATCAGATCAAGAATATAAAAGAAATCATACAGTAGAATTAAAACATACTTAACAAGGGAGATCAGATTAGGATTATATAGACATCAGATCAACATACTATAGATATCAGATCAAGAATATAAAAGAAATCATACAATAGAAATAAAACACACTTAACAAGGGAGATCAGATCAGGATTATATAGATATCAGATCAGTGAATATTTGACATCAGATCAACATACTATAGATATCAGATCAAGAATATAAAAGAATCATACAATAGAAATAAAACACACTTAACAAGGGAGATCAGATCCGGATTATATAGATATCAGATCAGCGAATACTTGACATCGGATCAACATACTATAGATATCAGATAAAGAATATAAAAGAAATCATACAAAAGAATTAAAACACACTTAACAAGGGAGATCAGATCAGGATTATATAGACATCAGATCGGCGAATACTTGACATCAGATCAACATACTATAGATATCAGATCAAGAATATAAAAGAACTCATACAATAGAATTAAAACACACTTAACAAGGGAGATCAGATCAGGATTATATAGACATCAGATCAGTGAATACTTGACATCAGATCAACATACTATAGATATCAGATCAAGAATATAAAAGAAATCATACAATAGAATTAAAACACACTTAACAATGGAGATCAGATCAGGATTATATAGACATCAGATCTGCGAATACTAGACATCAGATCAACATACTATAGATATCAGATCAAGAATATAAAAGAAATCATACAATAGAAATAAAACACACTTAACAAGAGAGATCAGATCAGGATTATATAGATATCAGATCAGCGAATATTAGACATCAGATCAACATACTATAGATATCAGGTCTAGAATATAAAAGAAATCATACCATAAAATTAAAGCACACTTAACAAGGGAGATCAGATCAGGATTATATAGACATCAGATTAGCGAATACTTGACATCAGATTAACAGACTATAGATATCAGGTCAAGAATATAAAAGAAATCATACAATAAAATTAAAGCACACTTAACAAGGGAGATCAGATCAGGATTATATAGACATCTGATCAGCGAATACTTGACATCAGATCAATAGACTATAGATAGCAGATCAAGAATATAAAAGAAATCATACAATAGAATTAAAACACACTTAACAAGACAGATCAGATCAGGATTTTATAGACATCAGATCAGCCAAAACTTGACATCAGATCAACATACTATAGATATCAGATCAAGAATATAATAGAAATCATACAATAGAATTAAAACACACTTAACAAGGGAGATCAGATCAGGATTATATAGACATCAGATCAGCGAATACTTGACATCATATCAGCATACTATAGATATCAGATCAAGAATATAAAAGAAATCATACAATAGAATTAAAACACACTTAACAAGGGATATCATATCAGGATTATATAGACATCAGATCAGCGAATACTTGACATCAGATCAACATACTATAGATATCAGATCAAGAATATAAAAGAACTCATACAATAGAATTAAAACACACTTAACAAGGGAGATCAGATCAGGATTATATAGACATCAGATCAGTGAATACTTGACATCAGATCAACATACTATAGATATCAGATCAAGAATATAAAAGAAATCATACAATAGAATTAAAACACACTTAACAATGGAGATCAGATCAGGATTATATAGACATCAGATCTGCGAATACTAGACATCAGATCAACATACTATAGATATCAGATCAAGAATATAAAAGAAATCATACAATAGAAATAAAACACACTTAACAAGAGAGATCAGATCAGGATTATATAGATATCAGATCAGCGAATATTAGACATCAGATCAACATACTATAGATATCAGGTCTAGAATATAAAAGAAATCATACCATAAAATTAAAGCACACTTAACAAGGGAGATCAGATCAGGATTATATAGACATCAGATTAGCGAATACTTGACATCAGATTAACAGACTATAGATATCAGGTCAAGAATATAAAAGAAATCATACAATAAAATTAAAGCACACTTAACAAGGGAGATCAGATCAGGATTATATAGACATCTGATCAGCGAATACTTGACATCAGATCAATAGACTATAGATAGCAGATCAAGAATATAAAAGAAATCATACAATAGAATTAAAACACACTTAACAAGACAGATCAGATCAGGATTTTATAGACATCAGATCAGCCAAAACTTGACATCAGATCAACATACTATAGATATCAGATCAAGAATATAATAGAAATCATACAATAGAATTAAAACACACTTAACAAGGGAGATCAGATCAGGATTATATAGACATCAGATCAGCGAATACTTGACATCATATCAGCATACTATAGATATCAGATCAAGAATATAAAAGAAATCATACAATAGAATTAAAACACACTTAACAAGGGATATCATATCAGGATTATATAGACATCAGATCAGCGAATACTTGACATCAGATCAACATACTATAGATATCAGATCAAGAATATAAAAGAAATCATACAATAGAATTAAAACACACTTAACAATGGAGATTAGATCAGGATTATATAGACATCAGATCTGCGAATACTAGACATCAGATCAACATACTATAGATATCAGATCAAGAATATAAAAGAAATCATACAATAGAAATAAAACACACTTAACAAGAGAGATCAGATCAGGATTATATAGATATCAGATCAGCGAATATTAGACATCAGATCAACATACTATAGATATCAGGTCAAGAATATAAAAGAAATCATACCATAAAATTAAAGCACACTTAACAAGGGAGATCAGATCAGGATTATATAGACATCAGATTAGCGAATACTTGACATCAGATTAACAGACTATAGATATCAGGTCAAGAATATAAAAGAAATCATACAATAAAATTAAAGCACACTTAACAAGGGAGATCAGATAAGGATTATATAGACATCAGATCAGCGAATACTTGACATCAGATCAATAGACTATAGATAGCAGATCAAGAATATAAAAGAAATCATACAATAGAATTAAAACACACTTAACAAGACAGATCAGATCAGGATTTTATAGACATCAGATCAGCCAAAACTTGACATCAGATCAACATACTATAGATATCAGATCAAGAATATAATAGAAATCATACAATAGAATTAAAACACACTTAACAAGGGAGATCAGATCAGGATTATATAGACATTAGATCAGCGAATACTAAACATCAGATCAACATACTATAGATATCAGATCAAGAATATAAAAGAAATCATACAATAGAATTAAAAACACTTAACAAGGGAGATCAGATCAGGATTATATAGACATCAGATCTGTGAATACTTGACATCAGATCAACATACTATAGAAATCAGATCAAGAATATAAAAGAAATCATACAATAGAATTAAAACATACTTAACAAGGGAGATCAGATTAGGATTATATAGACATCAGATCAACATACTATAGATATCAGATCAAGAATATAAAAGAAATCATACAATAGAAATAAAACACACTTAACAAGGGAGATCAGATCAGGATTATATAGATATCAGATCAGTGAATATTTGACATCAGATCAACATACTATAGATATCAGATCAAGAATATAAAAGAATCATACAATAGAAATAAAACACACTTAACAAGGGAGATCAGATCCGGATTATATAGATATCAGATCAGCGAATACTTGACATCGGATCAACATACTATAGATATCAGATAAAGAATATAAAAGAAATCATACAAAAGAATTAAAACACACTTAACAAGGGAGATCAGATCAGGATTATATAGACATCAGATCGGCGAATACTTGACATCAGATCAACATACTATAGATATCAGATCAAGAATATAAAAGAAATCATACAATGGAATTTAAACACACTTAACAAGGTAGATCAGATCAGGATTATATAGACATCAGATCAGCGAATACTTGACATCAGATCAACGGACTATAGATCTCAGATCAAGAATATAAAAGAAATCATACAATAGTATTAAAACACACTTAACAAGGCAGATCAGATCAGGATTATATAGACATCAGATCAGCCAAAACTTGACATCAGATCAACATACTATAGATATCAGATCAAGAATATAAAAGAAGTCATACAATAGAATTAAAACACACTTAACAAGGCAGATCAGATCAGGATTATATAGACATCAGATCAGCGAATACTAGATATCAGATCAACATACTATAGATATCAGATCAAGAATATAAAAGAAATCATACAATAGAATTAAAACACACTTAACAAGGGAGATCAGATCAGGATTATATAGACATCAGATCAGCGAATACTTGACATCAGATCAACATACTATAGATATCAGATCAAGAATATAAAAGAAATCACACAATAGAATTAAAACACACGTAACAAGGGAGATCAGATTAGGATTATATAGACATCAGATCAAGAATATAAAACAAATCACACAATAGAATTAAAAACACTTAACAAGGGAGATCAGATCAGGATTATATAGACATCATATCAGCGAATACTTGACATCAGATCAACATACTATAGATATCAGATCAAGAATATAAAAGAAATCATACAATAGAATTAAAACATACTTAACAAGGAAGATCAGATCAGGATTATATAGACATCAGATCAACATACTATAGATATCAGATCAAGAATAACAATAGAATTAAAACACACTTAACAAGAGAGATCAGATCAGGATTATATAGACATCAGATCAGCGAATACTAGACATCAGATCAACATACTATAGATATCAGATCAAGAATATAAAAGAAATCATACAATAGAATTAAAACACACTTAACAAGGGAGATCAGATCAGGATTATATAGACATCAGATCAGCGAATACTTGACATCATATCAGCATACTATAGATATCAGATCAAGAATATAAAAGAAATCATACAATAGAATTAAAACACACTTAACAAGGGATATCATATCAGGATTATATAGACATCAGATCAGCGAATACTTGACATCAGATCAACATACTATAGATATCAGATCAAGAATATAAAAGAACTCATACAATAGAATTAAAACACACTTAACAAGGGAGATCAGATCAGGATTATATAGACATCAGATCAGTGAATACTTGACATCAGATCAACATACTATAGATATCAGATCAAGAATATAAAAGAAATCATACAATAGAATTAAAACACACTTAACAATGGAGATCAGATAAGGATTATATAGACATCAGATCTGCGAATACTAGACATCAGATCAACATACTATAGATATCAGATCAAGAATATAAAAGAAATCATACAATAGAAATAAAACACACTTAACAAGAGAGATCAAATCAGGATTATATAGATATCAGATCAGCGAATATTAGACATCAGATCAACATACTACAGATATCAGGTCTAGAATATAAAAGAAATCATACCATAAAATTAAAGCACACTTAACAAGGGAGATCAGATCAGGATTATATAGACATCAGATTAGCGAATACTTGACATCAGATTAACAGACTATAGATATCAGGTCAAGAATATAAAAGAAATCATACAATAAAATTAAAGCACACTTAACAAGGGAGATCAGATCAGGATTATATAGACATCTGATCAGCGAATACTTGACATCAGATCAATAGACTATAGATAGCAGATCAAGAATATAAAAGAAATCATACAATAGAATTAAAACACACTTAACAAGACAGATCAGATCAGGATTTTATAGACATCAGATCAGCCAAAACTTGACATCAGATCAACATACTATAGATATCAGATCAAGAATATAATAGAAATCATACAATAGAATTAAAACACACTTAACAAGGGAGATCAGATCAGGATTATATAGACATCAGATCAGCGAATACTTGACATCATATCAGCATACTATAGATATCAGATCAAGAATATAAAAGAAATCATACAATAGAATTAAAACACACTTAACAAGGGATATCATATCAGGATTATATAGACATCAGATCAGCGAATACTTGACATCAGATCAACATACTATAGATATCAGATCAAGAATATAAAAGAAATCATACAATAGAATTAAAACACACTTAACAATGGAGATCAGATCAGGATTATATAGACATCAGATCTGCGAATACTAGACATCAGATCAACATACTATAGATATCAGATCAAGAATATAAAAGAAATCATACAATAGAAATAAAACACACTTAACAAGAGAGATCAGATCAGGATTATATAGATATCAGATCAACGAATATTAGACATCAGATCAACATACTATAGATATCAGGTAATGAATATAAAAGAAATCATACCATAAAATTAAAGCACACTTAACAAGGGAGATCAGATCAGGATTATATAGACATCAGATTAGCGAATACTTGACATCAGATTAACAGACTATAGATATCAGGTCAAGAATATAAAAGAAATCATACAATAAAATTAAAGCACACTTAACAAGGGAGATCAGATCAGGATTATATAGACATCAGATCAGCGAATACTTGACATCAGATCAATAGACTATAGATAGCAGATCAAGAATATAAAAGAAATCATACAATAGAATTAAAACACACTTAACAAGACAGATCAGATCAGGATTTTATAGACATCAGATCAGCCAAAACTTGACATCAGATCAACATACTATAGATATCAGATCAAGAATATAATAGAAATCATACAATAGAATTAAAACACACTTAACAAGGGAGATCAGATCAGGATTATATAGACATTAGATCAGCGAATACTAAACCTCAGATCAACATACTATAGATATCAGATCAAGAATATAAAAGAAATCATACAATAGAATTAAAAACACTTAACAAGGGAGATCAGATCAGGATTATATAGACATCAGATCTGTGAATACTTGACATCAGATCAACATACTATAGAAATCAGATCAAGAATATAAAAGAAATCATACAATAGAATTAAAACATACTTAACAAGGGAGATCAGATTAGGATTATATAGACATCAGATCAACATACTATAGATATCAGATCAAGAATATAAAAGAAATCATACAATAGAAATAAAACACACTTAACAAGGGAGATCAGATCAGGATTATATAGATATCAGATCAGTGAATATTTGACATCAGATCAACATACTATAGATATCAGATCAAGAATATAAAAGAATCATACAATAGAAATAAAACACACTTAACAAGGGAGATCAGATCCGGATTATATAGATATCAGATCAGCGAATACTTGACATCGGATCAACATACTATAGATATCAGATAAAGAATATAAAAGAAATCATACAAAAGAATTAAAACACACTTAACAAGGGAGATCAGATCAGGATTATATAGACATCAGATCGGCGAATACTTGACATCAGATCAACATACTATAGATATCAGATCAAGAATATAAAAGAAATCAAACAATGGAATTTAAACACACTTAACAAGGTAGATCAGATCAGGATTATATAGACATCAGATCAGCGAATACTTGACATCAGATCAACGGACTATAGATCTCAGATCAAGAATATAAAAGATATCATACAATAGAATTAAAACACAATTAACAAAGGAGATCAGATCAGGATTATATAGACATCAGATCAGCGAATACTTGACATCAGATAAACATACTATAGATATCAGATCAAGAATATAAAAGAAATCACACAATAGAATTAAAACACACGTAACAAGGGAGATCAGATTAGGATTATATAGACATCAGATCAAGAATATAAAACAAATCACACAATAGAATTAAAAACACTTAACAAGGGAGATCAGATCAGGATTATATAGACATCATATCAGCGAATACTTGACATCAGATCAACATACTATAGATATCAGATCAAGAATATAAAAGAAATCATACAATAGAATTAAAACACACTTAACAAGGGATATCAGATCAGGATTATATAGACATCAGATCAGCCAAAACTTGACATCAGATCAACATACTATAGATATCAGATCAAGAATATAAAAGAAATCATACAATAGAATTAAAACACACATAACAAGGCAGATCAGATCAGGATTATATAGACATCAGATCAGCGAATACTAGATATCAGATCAACATACTATAGATATCAGATCAAGAATATAAAAGAAATCATACAATAGAATTAAAACACACTTAACAAGGGAGATCAGATCAGGATTATATAGACATCAGATCAGCGAATACTTGACATCAGATCAACATACTATAGATATCAGATCAAGAATATAAAAGAAATCACACAATAGAATTAAAACACACGTAACAAGGGAGATCAGATTAGGATTATATAGACATCAGATCAAGAATATAAAACAAATCACACAATAGAATTAAAAACACTTAACAAGGGAGATCAGATCAGGATTATATAGACATCATATCAGCGAATACTTGACATCAGATCAACATACTATAGATATCAGATCAAGAATATAAAAGAAATCATACAATAGAATTAAAACATACTTAACAAGGAAGATCAGATCAGGATTATATAGACATCAGATCAACATACTATAGATATCAGATCAAGAATAACAATAGAATTAAAACACACTTAACAAGAGAGATCAGATCAGGATTATATAGACATCAGATCAGCGAATACTAGACATCAGATCAACATACTATAGATATCAGATCAAGAATATAAAAGAAATCATACAATAGAATTAAAACACACTTAACAAGGGAGATCAGATCAGGATTATATAGACATCAGATCAGCGAATACTTGACATCATATCAGCATACTATAGATATCAGATCAAGAATATAAAAGAAATCATACAATAGAATTAAAACACACTTAACAAGGGATATCATATCAGGATTATATAGACATCAGATCAGCGAATACTTGACATCAGATCAACATACTATAGATATCAGATCAAGAATATAAAAGAACTCATACAATAGAATTAAAACACACTTAACAAGGGAGATCAGATCAGGATTATATAGACATCAGATCAGTGAATACTTGACATCAGATCAACATACTATAGATATCAGATCAAGAATATAAAAGAAATCATACAATAGAATTAAAACACACTTAACAATGGAGATCAGATCAGGATTATATAGACATCAGATCTGCGAATACTAGACATCAGATCAACATACTATAGATATCAGATCAAGAATATAAAAGAAATCATACAATAGAAATAAAACACACTTAACAAGAGAGATCAGATCAGGATTATATAGATATCAGATCAGCGAATATTAGACATCAGATCAACATACTATAGATATCAGGTCTAGAATATAAAAGAAATCATACCATAAAATTAAAGCACACTTAACAAGGGAGATCAGATCAGGATTATATAGACATCAGATTAGCGAATACTTAACATCAGATTAACAGACTATAGATATCAGGTCAAGAATATAAAAGAAATCATACAATAAAATTAAAGCACACTTAACAAGGGAGATCAGATCAGGATTATATAGACATCTGATCAGCGAATACTTGACATCAGATCAATAGACTATAGATAGCAGATCAAGAATATAAAAGAAATCATACAATAGAATTAAAACACACTTAACAAGACAGATCAGATCAGGATTTTATAGACATCAGATCAGCCAAAACTTGACATCAGATCAACATACTATAGATATCAGATCAAGAATATAATAGAAATCATACAATAGAATTAAAACACACTTAACAAGGGAGATCAGATCAGGATTCTATAGACATCAGATCAGCGAATACTTGACATCATATCAGCATACTATAGATATCAGATCAAGAATATAAAAGAAATCATACAATAGAATTAAAACACACTTAACAAGGGATATCATATCAGGATTATATAGACATCAGATCAGCGAATACTTGACATCAGATCAACATACTATAGATATCAGATCAAGAATATAAAAGAAATCATACAATAGAATTAAAACACACTTAACAATGGAGATCCGATCAGGATTATATAGACATCAGATCTGCGAATACTAGACATCAGATCAACATACTATAGATATCAGATCAAGAATATAAAAGAAATCATACAATAGAAATAAAACACACTTAACAAGAGAGATCAGATCAGGATTATATAGATATCAGATCAGCGAATATTAGACATCAGATCAACATACTATAGATATCAGGTCAAGAATATAAAAGAAATCATACCCTAAAATTAAAGCACACTTAACAAGGGAGATCAGATCAGGATTATATAGACATCAGATTAGCGAATACTTGACATCAGATTAACAGACTATAGATATCAGGTCAAGAATATAAAAGAAATCATACAATAAAATTAAAGCACACTTAACAAGGGAGATCAGATCAGGATTATATAGACATCAGATCAGCGAATACTTGACATCAGATCAATAGACTATAGATAGCAGATCAAGAATATAAAAGAAATCATACAATAGAATTAAAACACACTTAACAAGACAGATCAGATCAGGATTTTATAGACATCAGATCAGCCAAAACTTGACATCAGATCAACATACTATAGATATCAGATCAAGAATATAATAGAAATCATACAATAGAATTAAAACACACTTAACAAGGGAGATCAGATCAGGATTATATAGACATTAGATCAGCGAATACTAAACATCAGATCAACATACTATAGATATCAGATCAAGAATATAAAAGAAATCATACAATAGAATTAAAAACACTTAACAAGGGAGATCAGATCAGGATTATATAGACATCAGATCAACATACTATAGAAATCAGATCAAGAATATAAAAGAAATCATACAATAGAATTAAAACATACTTAACAAGGGAGATCAGATTAGGATTATATAGACATCAGATCAACATACTATAGATATCAGATCAAGAATATAAAAGAAATCATACAATAGAAATAAAACACACTTAACAAGGGAGATCAGATCAGGATTATATAGATATCAGATCAGTGAATATTTGACATCAGATCAACATACTATAGATATCAGATCAAGAATATAAAAGAATCATACAATAGAAATAAAACACACTTAACAAGGGAGATCAGATCCGGATTATATAGATATCAGATCAGCGAATACTTGACATCGGATCAACATACTATAGATATCAGATAAAGAATATAAAAAAAATCATACAAAAGAATTAAAACACACTTAACAAGGGAGATCAGATCAGGATTATATAGACATCAGATCGGCGAATACTTGACATCAGATCAACATACTATAGATATCAGATCAAGAATATAAAAGAAATCATACAATGGAATTTAAACACACTTAACAAGGTAGATCAGATCAGGATTATATAGACATCAGATCAGCGAATACATGACATCAGATCAACGGACTATAGATCTCAGATCAAGAATATAAAAGATATCATACAATAGAATTAAAACACAATTAACAAAGGAGATCAGATCAGGATTATATAGACATCAGATCAGCGAATACTTGACATCAGATCAACATACTATAGATATCAGATCAAGAATATAAAAGAAATCATACAATGGAATTTAAACACACTTAACAAGGTAGATCAGATCAGGATTATATAGACATCAGATCAGCGAATACTTGACATCAGATCAACAGACTATAGATCTCAGATCAAGAATATAAAAGATATCATACAATAGAATTAAAACACAATTAACAAAGGAGATCAGATCAGGATTATATAGACATCAGATCAGCGAATACTTGACATCAGATCAACATACTATAGATATCAGATCAAGAATATAAAAGAAATCATACAATGGAATTTAAACAAAATTACAAGGGAGATCAGATCAGGATTATATAGACATCAGATCAGCGAATACTTGACATCAGATCAACATACTATAGATCTCAGATCAAGAATATAAAAGAAATCATACAATAGAATTAAAACACACTTAACAAGGGAGATCAGATCAGGATTATATAGACATCAGATCAGCGAATACTTGACATCGGATCAACATACTATAGATATCAGATCAAGAATATAAAAGAA
The DNA here is from genome assembly GCA_030378225.1 of Knoxia roxburghii. Taxonomy (NCBI): domain Eukaryota; kingdom Viridiplantae; phylum Streptophyta; class Magnoliopsida; order Gentianales; family Rubiaceae; genus Knoxia; species Knoxia roxburghii. The sequence continues at coordinate 30,759,876 of CM059415.1, read as the reverse complement.
ATCATACAAAAGAATTAAAACACACTTAACAAGGGAGATCAGATCAGGATTATATAGACATCAGATCGGCGAATACTTGACATCAGATCAACATACTATAGATATCAGATCAAGAATATAAAAGAAATCATACAATGGAATTTAAACACACTTAACAAGGTAGATCAGATCAGGATTATATTGACATCAGATCAGCGAATACTTGACATCAGATCAACAGACTATAGATCTCAGATCAAGAATATAAAAGATATCATACAATAGAATTAAAACACAATTAACAAAGGAGATCAGATCAGGATTATATAGACATCAGATCAGCGAATACTTGACATCAGATCAACATACTATAGATATCAGATCAAGAATATAAAAGAAATCATACAATGGAATTTAAACACAATTACAAGGGAGATCAGATCAGGATTATATAGACATCAGATCAGCGAATACTTGACATCAGATCAACAGACAATAGATCTCAGATCAAGAATATAAAAGATATCATACAATAGAATTAAAACACAATTAACAAGGGAGATCAGATCAGGATTATATAGACATCAGATCAGCGAATACTTGACATCAGATCAACATACTATAGATATCAGATCAAGAATATAAAAGAAATCATACAATAGAATTAAACCACACTTAACAAGGGAGATCAGATCAGGATTATATAGACATCAAATCAGCGAATACTTGACATCAGATCAATAGACTATAGATATCAGATAAAGAATATAAAAGAAATCATACAATAGAATTAAAACAAACTTAACAAGGCAGATCAGATCAGGATTATATAGACATCAGATCAGCCAAAACTTGACATCAGATCAACATATTATAGATATCATATCAAGAATATAAAAGAAATCATACAATAGAATTAAAACACACTTAACAAGGCAGATCAGATCAGGATTATATAGACATCAAATCAGCGAATACTAGATATCAGATCAACATACTATAGATATCAGATCAAGAATATAAAAGAAATCATACAATAGAATTAAAACACACTTAACAAGGGAGATCAGATCAGGATTATATAGACATCAGATCAGCGAATACTTGACATCAGATCAACATACTATAGATATCAGATCAAGAATATAAAAGAAATCATACAATAGAATTAAAACACACTTAACAATGGAGATCAGATCAGGATTATATAGACATCAGATCTGCGAATACTAGACATCAGATCAACATACTATAGATATCAGATCAAGAATATAAAAGAAATCATACAATAGAAATAAAACACACTTAACAAGAGAGATCCGATAAGGATTATATAGATATCAGATCAGCGAATATTACACATCAGATCAACATACTATAGATATCAGGTCAAGAATATAAAATAAATCATACAATAAAATTAAAGCACACTTAACAAGGGAGATCAGATCAGGATTATATAGACATCAGATCAGCGAATACTTGACATCAGATTAACAGACTATAGATATCAGGTCAAGAATATAAAAGAAATCATACAATAAAATTAAAGCACACTTAACAAGGGAGATCAGATCAGGATTATATAGACATCAGATCAGCGAATACTTGACATCAGATCAATAGACTATAGATAGCAGATCAATAATATAAAAGAAATCATACAATAGAATTAAAACACACTTAACAAGACAGATCAGATCAGGATTTTATAGACATCAGATCAGCCAAAACTTGACATCAGATCAACATACTATAGATATCAGATCAAGAATATAATAGAAATCATACAATAGAATTAAAACACACTTAACAAGGGAGATCAGATCAGGATTATATAGACATCAGATCAGCGAATACTAAACATCAGATCAACATACTATAGATATCAGATCAAGAATATAAAAGAAATCATACAATAGAATTAAAAACACTTAACAAGGGAGATCAGATCATGATTATATAGACATCAGATCTGTGAATACTTGACATCAGATCAACATACTATAGAAATCAGATCAAGAATATAAAAGAAATCATACAATAGAATTAAAACATACTTAACAAGGGAGATCAGATCAGGATTATATAGACATCAGATCAACATACTATAGATATCAGATCAAGAATATAAAAGAAATCATACAAAAGAATTAAAACATACTTAACAAGGGAGATCGAATCAGGATTATATAGACATCAGATCAGCGAATACTTGACATCAGATCAACATACTATAGATATCAGATCAAGAATATAAAAGAAATCATACAATGGAATTTAAACACACTTAACAAGGTAGATCAGATCAGGATTATATAGATATCAGATCAGCGAATACTTGACATCAGATCAACAGACTATAGATCTCAGATCAAGAATATAAAAGATATCATACAATAGAATTAAAACACAATTAACAAGGGAGATCAGATCAGGATTATATAGACATCAGATCAGCGAATACTTGACATCAGATCAACATACTATAGATATCAGATCAAGAATATAAAAGAAATCATACAATGGAATTTAAACACACTTAACAAGGGAGATCAGATCAGGATTATATAGACATCAGATCAGCGAATACTTGACATCAGATCAACAGACTATAGATCTCAGATCAAGAATATAAAAGATATCTTACAATAGAATTAAAACACAATTAACAAGGGAGATCAGATCAGGATTATATAGACATCAGATCAGGGAATAGTTGACATCAGATCAACATACTATAGATATCAGATCAAGAATATAAAAGAAATCATACAATAGAATTAAAGCACACTTAACAAGGGAGATCAGATCAGGATTATATAGACATCAAATCAGCGAATACTTGACATCAGATCAATAGACTATAGATATCAGATCAAGAATATAAAAGAAATCATACAATAGAATTAAAACACACTTAACAAGGCAGATCAGAACAGGATTATATAGACATCAGATCAGCCAAAACTTGACATCAGATCAACATACTATAGATATCAGATCAAGAATATAAAAGAAATCATACAATAGAATTAAAACACACTTAACAAGGCAGATCAGATCAGGATTATATAGACATCAGATCAGCGAATACTAGATATCAGATCAACATACTATAGATATCAGATCAAGAATATAAAAGAAATCATACAATAGAATTAAAACACACTTAACAAGGGAGATCAGATCAGGATTATATAGACATCAGATCAGCGAATACTTGACATCAGATCAACATACTATAGATATCAGATCAAGAATATAAAAGAAATCACATAATAGAATTAAAACACACGTAACAAGGGAGATCAGATCAGGATTATATAGACATCAGATCAACATACTATAGATATCAGATCAAGAATATAAAAGAAATCACACAATAGAATTAAAAACACTTAACAAGGGAGATCAGATCAGGATTATATAGACATCATATCAGCGAATACTTGACATCAGATCAACATACTATAGATATCAGATCAAGAATATAAAAGAAATCATACAATAGAATTAAAACATACTTAACAAGGGAGATCATATCAGGATTATATAGACATCAGATCAACATACTATAGATATCAGATCAAGAATAACAATAGAAATAAAACACACTTAACAAGGGAGATCAGATCAGGATTATATAGATATCAGATCAGCGAATATTAGACATCAGATCAACATACTATAGATATCAGGTCAAGAATATAAAAGAAATCATACAATAAAATTAAAGCACACTTAACAAGGGAGATCAGATCAGGATTATATAGACATCAGATCAGCGAATACTTGACATCAGATCAATAGACTATAGATAGCAGATCAAGAATATAAAAGAAATCATACAATAGAATTAAAACACACTTAACAAGACAGATCAGATCAGGATTTTATAGACATCAGATCAGCCAAAACTTGACATAAGATCAACATACTATAGATATCAGATCAAGAATATAATAGAAATCATACAATAGAATTAAAACACACTTAACAAGGGAGATCAGATCAGGATTATATAGACATCAGATCAGTGAATACTTGACATCAGATCAACATACTATAGATATCAGATCAAGAATATAAAAGAAATCATACAATAGAATTAAAACACACTTAACAATGGAGATCAGATCAGGATTATATAGACATCAGATCTGCGAATACTAGACATCAGATCAACATACTATAGATATCAGATCAAGAATATAAAAGAAATCATACAAAAGAAATAAAACACACCTAACAAGGGAGATCAGATCAGGATTATATAGATATCAGATCAGCGAATATTAGACATCAGATCAACATACTATAGATATCAGGTCGAGAATATAAAAGAAATCATACAATAAAATTAAAGCACACTTAACAAGGGAGATCAGATCAGGATTATATAGACATCAGATTAGCGAATACTTGACATCAGATTAACAGACTATAGATATCAGGTCAAGAATATAAAAGAAATCATACAATAAAATTAAAGCACACTTAACAAGGGAGATCAGATCAGGATTATATAGACATCAGATCAGCGAATACTGGACATCAGATCAATAGACTATAGATAGCAGATCAAGAATATAAAAGAAATCATACAATAGAATTAAAACACACTTAACAAGACAGATCAGATCAGGATTTTATAGACATCAGATCAGCCAAAACTTGACATAAGATCAACATACTATAGATATCAGATCAAGAATATAATAGAAATCATACAATAGAATTAAAACACACTTAACAAGGGAGATCATATCAGGATTATATAGACATCAGATCAGCGAATACTATACATCAGATCAACATACTATAGATATCAGATCAAGAATATAAAAGAAATCATACAATAGAATTAAAAACACTTAACAAGGGAGATCAGATCAGGATTATATAGACATCAGATCTGTGAATACTTGACATCAGATCAACATACTATAGAAATCAGATCAAGAATATAAAAGAAATCATACAATAGAATTAAAACATACTTAACAAGGGAGATCAGATCAGGATTATATAGACATCAGATCAACATACTATAGATATCAGATCAAGAATATAAAAGAAATCATACAATAGAAATAAAACACACTTAACAAGGGAGATCAGATCAGGATTATATAGATATCAGATCAGTGAATATTTGACATCAGATCAACATACTATAGATATCAGATCAAGAATATAAAAGAATCATACAATAGAAATAAAACACACTTAACAAGGGAGATCAGATGCGGATTATATAGATATCAGATCAGCGAATACTTGACATCAGATCAACATACTATAGATATCAGATCAAGAATATAAAAGAAATCATACAAAAGAATTAAAACACACTTAACAAGGGAGATCAGATCAGGATTATATAGACATCAGATCAGCGAATACTTGACATCAGATCAACATACTATAGATATCAGATCAAGAATATAAAATAAATCATACAATAGAATTAAAACACACTTAACAATGGAGATCAGATCAGGATTATATAGACATCAGATCTGCGAATACTAGACATCAGATCAACATACTATAGATATCAGATCAAGAATATAAAAGAAATCATACAATAGAAATAAAACACACTTAACAAGGGAGATCAGATCAGGATTATATAGATATCAGATCAGCGAATATTAGACATCAGATCAACATACTATAGATATCAGGTCAAGAATATAAAAGAAATCATACAATAAAATTAAAGCACACTTAACAAGGGAGATCAGATCAGGATTATATAGACATCAGATTAGCGAATACTTGACATCAGATTAACAGACTATAGATATCAGGTCAAGAATATAAAAGAAATCATACAATAAAATTAAAGCACACTTAACAAGGGAGATCAGATCAGGATTATATAGACATCAGATCAGCGAATACTTGACATCAGATCAATAGACTATAGATAGCAGATCAAGAATATAAAAGAAATCATACAATAGAATTAAAACACACTTAACAAGACAGATCAGATCAGGATTTTATAGACATCAGATCAGCCAAAACTTGACATAAGATCAACATACTATAGATATCAGATCAAGAATATAATAGAAATCATACAATAGAATTAAAACACACTTAACAAGGGAGATCATATCAGGATTATATAGACATCAGATCAGCGAATACTATACATCAGATCAACATACTATAGATATCAGATCAAGAATATAAAAGAAATCATACAATAGAATTAAAAACACTTAACAAGGGAGATCAGATCAGGATTATATAGACATCAGATCTGTGAATACTTGACATCAGATCAACATACTATAGAAATCAGATCAAGAATATAAAAGAAATCATACAATAGAATTAAAACATACTTAACAAGGGAGATCAGATCAGGATTATATAGACATCAGATCAACATACTATAGATATCAGATCAAGAATATAAAAGAAATCATACAATAGAAATAAAACACACTTAACAAGGGAGATCAGATCAGGATTATATAGATATCAGATCAGTGAATATTTGACATCAGATCAACATACTATAGATATCAGATCAAGAATATAAAAGAATCATACAATAGAAATAAAACACACTTAACAAGGGAGATCAGATCCGGATTATATAGATATCAGATCAGCGAATACTTGACATCAGATCAACATACTATAGATATCAGATCAAGAATATAAAAGAAATCATACAAAAGAATTAAAACACACTTAACAAGGGAGATCAGATCAGGATTATATAGACATCAGATCAGCGAATACTTGACATCAGATCAACATACTATAGATATCAGATCAAGAATATAAAATAAATCATACAATAGAATTAAAACACACTTAACAATGGAGATCAGATCAGGATTATATAGACATCAGATCTGCGAATACTAGACATCAGATCAACATACTATAGATATCAGATCAAGAATATAAAAGAAATCATACAATAGAAATAAAACACACTTAACAAGGGAGATCAGATCAGGATTATATAGATATCAGATCAGCGAATATTAGACATCAGATCAACATACTATAGATATCAGGTCAAGAATATAAAAGAAATCATACAATAAAATTAAAGCACACTTAACAAGGGAGATCAGATCAGGATTATATAGACATCAGATTAGCGAATACTTGACATCAGATTAACAGACTATAGATATCAGGTCAAGAATATAAAAGAAATCATACAATAAAATTAAAGCACACTTAACAAGGGAGATCAGATCAGGATTATATAGACATCAGATCAGCGAATACTTGACATCAGATCAATAGACTATAGATAGCAGATCAAGAATATAAAAGAAATCATACAATAGAATTAAAACACACTTAACAAGACAGATCAGATCAGGATTTTATAGACATCAGATCAGCCAAAACTTGACATAAGATCAACATACTATAGATATCAGATCAAGAATATAATAGAAATCATACAATAGAATTAAAACACACTTAACAAGGGAGATCAGATCAGGATTATATAGATATCAGATCAGCGAATACTAAACATCAGATCAACATACTATAGATATCAGATCAAGAATATAAAAGAAATCATACAATAGAATTAAAAACACTTAACAAGGGAGATCAGATCAGGATTATATAGACATCAGATCTGTGAATACTTGACATCAGATCAACATACTATAGAAATCAGATCAAGAATATAAAAGAAATCATACAATAGAATTAAAACATACTGAACAAGGGAGATCAGATCAGGATTATATAGACATCAGATCAGTGAATACTTGACATCAGATCAACATACTATAGATATCAGATCAAGAATATAAAAGAAATCATACAATTGAATTAAAACACACTTAACAATGGAGATCAGATCAGGATTATATAGACATCAGATCTGCGAATACTAGACATCAGATCAACATACTATAGATATCAGATCAAGAATATAAAAGAAATCATACAATAGAAATAAAACACACTTAACAAGGGAGATCAGATCAGGATTATATAGATATCAGATCAGCGAATATTAGACATCAGATCAACATACTATAGATATCAGGTCAAGAATATAAAAGAAATCGTACAATAAAATTAAAGCACACTTAACAAGGGAGATCAGATAAGGATTATATAGACATCAGATTAGCGAATACTTGACATCAGATTAACAAACTATAGATATCAGGTCAAGAATATAAAAGAAATCATACAATAAAATTAAAGCACACTTAACAAGGGAGATCAGATCAGGATTATATAGACATCAGATCAGCGAATACTTGACATCAGATCAATAGACTATAGATAGCAGATCAAGAATATAAAAGAAATCATACAATAGAATTAAAACACACTTAACAAGACAGATCAGATCAGGATTTTATAGACATCAGATCAGCCAAAACTTGACATAAGATCAACATATTATAGATATCAGATCAAGAATATAATAGAAATCATACAATAGAATTAAAACACACTTAACAAGGGAGATCAGATCAGGATTATATAGACATCAGATCAGCGAATACTAAACATCAGATCAACATACTATAGATATCAGATCAAGAATATAAAAGAAATCATACAATAGAATTAAAAACACTTAACAAGGGAGATCAGATCAGGATTATATAGACATCAGATCTGTGAATACTTGACATCAGATCAACATACAATAGAAATCAGATCAAGAATATAAAAGAAATCATACAATAGAATTAAAACATACTTAACAAGGGAGATCAGATCAGGATTATATAGACATCAGATCAACATACTATAGATATCAGATCAAGAATATAAAAGAAATCATACAATAGAAATAAAACACACTTAACAAGGGAGATCAGATCAGGATTATATAGATATCAGATCAGTGAATATTTGACATCAGATCAACATACTATAGATATCAGATCAAGAATATAAAAGAATCATACAATAGAAATAAAACACACTTAACAAGGGAGATCAGATCCGGATTATATAGATATCAGATCAGCGAATACTTGACATCAGATCAACATACTATAGATATCAGATCAAGAATATAAAAGAAATCATACAAAAGAATTAAAACACACTTAACAAGGGAGATCAGATCAGGATTATATAGACATCAGATCAGCGAATACTTGACATCAGATCAACATACTATAGATATCAGATCAAGAATATAAAATAAATCATACAATAGAATTAAAACACACTTAACAATGGAGATCAGATCAGGATTATATAGACATCAGATCTGCGAATACTAGACATCAGATCAACATACTATAGATATCAGATCAAGAATATAAAAGAAATCATACAATAGAAATAAAACACACTTAACAAGGGAGATCAGATCAGGATTATATAGATATCAGATCAGCGAATATTAGACATCAGATCAACATACTATAGATATCAGGTCAAGAATATAAAAGAAATCATACAATAAAATTAAAGCACACTTAACAAGGGAGATCAGATCAGGATTATATAGACATCAGATTAGCGAATACTTGACATCAGATTAACAGACTATAGATATCAGGTCAAGAATATAAAAGAAATCATACAATAAAATTAAAGCACACTTAACAAGGGAGATCAGATCAGGATTATATAGACATCAGATCAGCGAATACTTGACATCAGATCAATAGACTATAGATAGCAGATCAAGAATATAAAAGAAATCATACAATAGAATTAAAACACACTTAACAAGACAGATCAGATCAGGATTTTATAGACATCAGATCAGCCAAAACTTGACATAAGATCAACATACTATAGATATCAGATCAAGAATATAATAGAAATCATACAATAGAATTAAAACACACTTAACAAGGGAGATCAGATCAGGATTATATAGATATCAGATCAGCGAATACTAAACATCAGATCAACATACTATAGATATCAGATCAAGAATATAAAAGAAATCATACAATAGAATTAAAAACACTTAACAAGGGAGATCAGATCAGGATTATATAGACATCAGATCTGTGAATACTTGACATCAGATCAACATACTATAGAAATCAGATCAAGAATATAAAAGAAATCATACAATAGAATTAAAACATACTGAACAAGGGAGATCAGATCAGGATTATATAGACATCAGATCAGTGAATACTTGACATCAGATCAACATACTATAGATATCAGATCAAGAATATAAAAGAAATCATACAATAGAATTAAAACACACTTAACAATGGAGATCAGATCAGGATTATATAGACATCAGATCTGCGAATACTAGACATCAGATCAACATACTATAGATATCAGATCAAGAATATAAAAGAAATCATACAATAGAAATAAAACACACTTAACAAGGGAGATCAGATCAGGATTATATAGATATCAGATCAGCGAATATTAGACATCAGATCAACATACTATAGATATCAGGTCAAGAATATAAAAGAAATCGTACAATAAAATTAAAGCACACTTAACAAGGGAGATCAGATCAGGATTATATAGACATCAGATTAGCGAATACTTGACATCAGATTAACAAACTATAGATATCAGGTCAAGAATATAAAAGAAATCATACAATAAAATTAAAGCACACTTAACAAGGGAGATCAGATCAGGATTATATAGACATCAGATCAGCGAATACTTGACATCAGATCAATAGACTATAGATAGCAGATCAAGAATATAAAAGAAATCATACAATAGAATTAAAACACACTTAACAAGACAGATCAGATCAGGATTTTATAGACATCAGATCAGCCAAAACTTGACATAAGATCAACATATTATAGATATCAGATCAAGAATATAATAGAAATCATACAATAGAATTAAAACACACTTAACAAGGGAGATCAGATCAGGATTATATAGACATCAGATCAGCGAATACTAAACATCAGATCAACATACTATAGATATCAGATCAAGAATATAAAAGAAATCATACAATAGAATTAAAAACACTTAACAAGGGAGATCAGATCAGGATTATATAGACATCAGATCTGTGAATACTTGACATCAGATCAACATACAATAGAAATCAGATCAAGAATATAAAAGAAATCATACAATAGAATTAAAACATACTTAACAAGGGAGATCAGATCAGGATTATATAGACATCAGATCAACATACTATAGATATCAGATCAAGAATATAAAAGAAATCATACAATAGAAATAAAACACACTTAACAAGGGAGATCAGATCAGGATTATATAGATATCAGATCAGTGAATATTTGACATCAGATCAACATACTATAGATATCAGATCAAGAATATAAAAGAATCATACAATAGAAATAAAACACACTTAACAAGGGAGATCAGATCCGGATTATATAGATATCAGATCAGCGAATACTTGACATCAGATCAACATACTATAGATATCAGATCAAGAATATAAAAGAAATCATACAAAAGAATTAAAACACACTTAACAAGGGAGATCAGATCAGGATTATATAGACATCAGATCAGCGAATACTTGACATCATATCAACATACTATAGATATCAGATCAAGAATATAAAATAAATCATACAATAGAATTAAAACACACTTAACAATGGAGATCAGATCAGGATTATATAGACATCAGATCTGCGAATACTAGACATCAGATCAACATACTATAGATATCAGATCAAGAATATAAAAGAAATCATACAATAGAAATAAAACACACTTAACAAGGGAGATCAGATAAGGATTATATAGATATCAGATCAGCGAATATTAGACATCAGATCAACATACTATAGATATCAGGTCAAGAATATAAAAGAAATCATACAATAAAATTAAAGCACACTTAACAAGGGAGATCAGATCAGGATTATATAGACATCAGATTAGCGAATACTTGACATCAGATTAACAGACTATAGATATCAGGTCAAGAATATAAAAGAAATCATACAATAAAATTAAAGCACACTTAACAAGGGAGATCAGATCAGGATTATATAGACATCAGATCAGCGAATACTTGACATCAGATCAATAGACTATAGATAGCAGATCAAGAATATAAAAGAAATCATACAATAGAATTAAAACACACTTAACAAGACAGATCAGATCAGGATTTTATAGACATCAGATCAGCCAAAACTTGATATAAGATCAACATACTATAGATATCAGATCAAGAATATAATAGAAATCATACAATAGAATTAAAACACACTTAACAAGGGAGATCAGATCAGGATTATATAGACATCAGATCAGCGAATACTAAACATCAGATCAACATACTATAGATATCAGATCAAGAATATAAAAGAAATCATACAATAGAATTAAAAACACTTAACAAGGGATATCAGATCAGGATTATATAGACATCAGATCTGTGAATACTGTGAATACTTGACATCAGATCAACATACTATAGAAATCAGATCAAGAATATAAAAGAAATCATACAATAGAATTAAAACATACTTAACAAGGGAGATCAGATCAGGATTATATAGACATCAGATCAACATACTATAGATATCAGATCAAGAATATAAAAGAAATCATACAATAGAAATAAAACACACTTAACAAGGGAGATCAGATCAGGATTATATAGATATCAGATCAGTGAATATTTGACATCAGATAACATACTATAGATATCAGATCAAGAATATAAAAGAATCATACAATAGAAATAAAACACACTTAACAAGGGAGATCAGATCCGGATTATATAGATATCAGATCAGCGAATACTTGACATCAGATCAACATACTATAGATATCAGATCAAGAATAGAAAAGAAATCATACAATGGAATTTAAACACACTTAACAAGGTAGATCAGATCAGGATTATATAGACATCAGATCAGCGAATACTTGACATCAGATCAACAGACTATAGATCTCAGATCAAGAATATAAAAGATATCATACAATAGAATTAAAACACAATTAACAAGGGAGATCAGATCAGGATTATATAGACATCAGATCAGCGAATACTTGACATCAGATCAACATACTATAGATATCAGATCAAGAATATAAAAGAAATCATACAATGGAATTTAAACACACTTAACAAGGGAGATCAGAGCAGGATTATATAGACATCAGATCAGCGAATACTTGACATCAGATCAACAGACTATAGATCTCAGATCAAGAATATAAAAGATATCTTACAATAGAATTAAAACACAATTAACAAGGGAGATCAGATCAGGATTATATAGACATCAGATCAGCGAATACTTGACATCAGATCAACATACTATAGATATCAGATCAAGAATATAAAAGAAATCATACAATGGAATTTAAACACACTTAACAAGGGAGATCAGAGCAGGATTATATAGACATCAGATCAGCGAATACTTGACATCAGATCAACAGACTATAGATCTCAGATCAAGAATATAAAAGATATCTTACAATAGAATTAAAACACAATTAACAAGGGAGATCAGATCAGGATTATATAGACATCAGATCAGCGAATACTTGACATCAGATCAACATACTATAGATATCAGATCAAGAATATAAAAGAAATCATACAATAGAATTAAAGCATACTTAACAAGGGAGATCAGATCAGGATTATATAGACATCAAATCAGCGAATACTTGACATCAGATCAATAGACTATAGATATCAGATCAAGAATATAAAAGAAATCATACAATAGAATTAAAACACACTTAACAAGGCAGATCAGATCAGGATTATATAGACATCAGATCAGCCAAAACTTGACATCAGATCAACATACTATAGATATCAGATCAAGAATATAAAAGAAATCATACAATAGAATTAAAACACACTTAACAAGGCAGATCAGATCAGGATTATATAGACATCAGATCAGCGAATACTAGATATCAGATCAACATACTATAGATATCAGATCAAGAATATAAAAGAAATCATACAATAGAATTAAAACACATTAAACAAGGGAGATCAGATCAGGATTATATAGACATCAGATCAGCGAATACTTGACATCTGATCAACATACTATAGATATCAGATCAAGAATATAAAAGAAATCACACAATAGAATTAAAACACACGTAACAAGGGAGATCGGATCAGGATTATATAGACATCGGATCAATATACTATAGATATCAGATCAAGAATATAAAAGAAATCACACAATAGAATGAAAAACACTTAACAAGGGAGATCAGATCAGGATTATATAGACATCATATCAGCGAATACTTGACATCAGATCAACATACTATAGATATCAGATCAAGAATATAAAAGAAATCACACAATAGAATTAAAACACACGTAACAAGGGAGATCGGATCAGGATTATATAGACATCAGATCAACATACTATAGATATCAGATCAAGAATATAAAAGAAATCACACAATAGAATGAAAAACACTTAACAAGGGAGATCAGATCAGGATTATATAGACATCATATCAGCGAATACTTGACATCAGATCAACATACTATAGATATCAGATCAAGAATATAAAAGAAATCATACAATAGAATTAAAACATACTTAACAAGGGAGATCAGATCAGGATTATATAGACATCAGATCAACATACTATAGATATAAGATCAAGAATATAAAAGAAATCATACAATAGAAATAAAACACACTTAACAAGGGAGATCAGATCAGGATTATATAGACATCAGATCAACATACTATAGATATCAGATCAAGAATATAAAAGAAATCACACAATAGAATGAAAAACACTTAACAAGGGAGATCAGATCAGGATTATATAGACATCATATCAGCGAATACTTGACATCAGATCAACATACTATAGATATCAGATCAAGAATATAAAAGAAATCATACAATAGAATTAAAACATACTTAACAAGGGAGATCAGATCAGGATTATATAGACATCAGATCAACATACTATAGATATCAGATCAAGAATATAAAAGAAATCATACAATAGAATTAAAACACACTTAACAATGGAGATCAGATCAGGATTATATAGACATCAGATCAGCGAATACTAGATATCAGATCAACATACTATAGATATCAGATCAAGAATATAAAAGAAATCATACAATAGAATTAAAACACACTTAACAAGGGAGATCAGATCAGGATTATATAGACATCAGATCAGCGAATACTAGACATCAGATCAGCATACTATAGATATCAGATCAAGAATATAAAAGAAATCATACAAAAGAATTAAAACACACTTAACAAGGGATATCATATCAGGATTATATAGACATCAGATCAGCGAATACTTGACATCAGATCAACATA
Source organism: Knoxia roxburghii (assembly GCA_030378225.1). Taxonomy (NCBI): domain Eukaryota; kingdom Viridiplantae; phylum Streptophyta; class Magnoliopsida; order Gentianales; family Rubiaceae; genus Knoxia; species Knoxia roxburghii. Next base: position 30,744,592 of record CM059415.1, on the reverse strand, counting down.
CTATAGATATCAGATCAAGAATATAAAAGAAATCATACAATAGAATTAAAACACACTTAACAAGGGAGATCAGATCAGTATTATATAGACATCAGATCAGTGAATACTTGACATCAGATCAACATACTATAGATATCAGATCAAGAATATAAAAGAAATCATACAATAGAATTAAAACACTCTTAACAATGGAGATCAGATCAGGATTATATAGACATCAGATCTGCGAATACTAGACATCAGATCAACATACTATAGATATCAGATCAAGAATATAAAAGAAATCATACAATAGAAATAAAACACACTTAACAAGGGAGATCAGATCAGGACTATATAGATATCAGATCAGCGAATATTAGACATCAGATCAACATACTATAGATATCAGGTCAAGAATATAAAAGAAATCATACAATAAAATTAAAGCACACTTAACAAGGGAGATCAGATAAGGATTATATAGACATCAGATTAGCGAATACTTGACATCAGATTAACAGACTATAGATATCAGGTCAAGAATATAAAAGAAATCATACAATAAAATTAAAGCACACTTCACAAGGGAGATCAGATCAGGATTATATAGACATCAGATCTGCGAATACTTGACATCAGATCAATAGACTATAGATAGCAGATCAAAAATATAAAAGAAATCATACAATAGAATTAAAACACACTTAACAAGACAGATCAGATCAGGATTTTATAGACATCAGATCAGCCAAAACTTGACATCAGATCAACATACTATAGATATCAGATCAAGAATATAATAGAAATCATACAATAGAATTAAAACACACTTAACAAGGGAGATCAGATCAGGATTATATAGACATCAGATCAGCGAATACTAAACATCATATCAACATACTATAGATATCAGATCAAGAATATAAAAGAAATCATACAATAGAATTAAAAACACTTAACAAGGGAGATCAGATCAGGATTATATAGACATCAGATCTGTGAATACTTGACATCAGATCAACATACTATAGAAATCGGATCAAGAATATAAAAGAAATCATACAATAGAATTAAAACATACTTAACAAGGAAGATCAGATCAGGATTATATAGACATCAGATCAACATACTATAGATATCAGATGAAGAATATAAAAGAAATCATACAATGGAATTTAAACACACTTAACAAGGGAGATCAGATCAGGATTATATTGATATCAGATCAGCGAATATTTAGCATCAGATCAACATACTATAGATATCAGATCAAGAATATAAAAGAATCATACAATAGAAATAAAACACACTTAACAAGGGAGATCAGATCAGGATTATATAGACATCAGATCAGCGAATACTAAACATCATATCAACATACTATAGATATCAGATCAAGAATATAAAAGAAATCATACAATAGAATTAAAAACACTTAACAAGGGAGATCAGATCAGGATTATATAGACATCAGATCTGTGAATACTTGACATCAGATCAACATACTATAGAAATCGGATCAAGAATATAAAAGAAATCATACAATAGAATTAAAACATACTTAACAAGGGAGATCAGATCAGGATTATATAGACATCAGATCAACATACTATAGATATCAGATGAAGAATATAAAAGAAATCATACAATAGAAATAAAACACACTTAACAAGGGAGATCAGATCAGGATTATATAGATATCAGATCAGCGAATATTTAGCATCAGATCAACATACTATAGATATCAGATCAAGAATATAAAAGAATCATACAATAGAAATAAAACACACTTAACAAGGGAGATCAGATCCGGATTATATAGATATCAGATCAGCGAATACTTGACATCAGATCAACATACTATAGATATCAGAACAAGAATATAAAAGAAATCATACAAAAGAATTAAAACACACTTAACAAGGGAGATCAGATCAGGATTATATAGACATCAGATCAGCGAATACTTGACATCAGATCAACATACTATAGATATCAGATCCAGAATATAAAAGAAATCATACAATGGAATTTAAACACACTTAAAAAGGTAGATCAGATCAGGATTATATAGACATCAGATCAGCGAATACTTGACATCAGATCAACATACTATAGATATCAGATCAAGAATATAAAAGAAATCATACAATAGAATTAAAACATACTTAACAAGGGAGATCAGATCAGGATTATATAGACATCAGATCAACATACTATAGATATCAGATCAAGAATATAAAAGAAATCATACAATAGAATTAAAACACACTTAACAATGGAGATCAGATCAGGATTATATAGACATCAGATCAGCGAATACTAGATATCAGATCAACATACTATAGATATAATATCAAGAATATAAAAGAAATCATACAATAGAATTAAAACACACTTAACAAGGGAGATCAGATCAGGATTATATAGACATCAGATCAGCGAATACTAGACATCAGATCAGCATACTATAGATATCAGATCAAGAATATAAAAGAAATCATACAATAGAATTAAAACACACTTAACAAGGGATATCATATCAGGATTATATAGACATCAGATCAGCGAATACTTGACATCAGATCAACATACTATAGATATCAGATCAAGAATATAAAAGAAATCATACAATAGAATTAAAACACACTTAACAAGGGAGATCAGATCAGTATTATATAGACATCAGATCAGTGAATACTTGACATCAGATCAACATACAATAGATATCAGATCAAGAATATAAAAGAAATCATACAATAGAATTAAAACACTCTTAACAATGGAGATCAGATCAGGATTATATAGACATCAGATCTGCGAATACTAGACATCAGATCAACATACTATAGATATCAGATCAAGAATATAAAAGAAATCATACAATAGAAATAAAACACACTTAACAAGGGAAATCAGATCAGGACTATATAGATATCAGATCAGCGAATATTAGACATCAGATCAACATACTATAGATATCAGGTCAAGAATATAAAAGAAATCATACAATAGAAATAAAACACACTTAACAAGGGAGATCAGATCAGGATTATATAGACATCAGATCTGCGAATACTTGACATCAGATCAATAGACTATAGATAGCAGATCAAAAATATAAAAGAAATCATACAATAGAATTAAAACACACTTAACAAGACAGATCAGATCAGGATTTTATAGACATCAGATCAGCCAAAACTTGACATCAGATCAACATACTATAGATATCAGATCAAGAATATAATAGAAATCATACAATAGAATTAAAACACACTTAACAAGGGAGATCAGATCAGGATTATATAGACATCAGATCAGCGAATACTAAACATCATATCAACATACTATAGATATCAGATCAAGAATATAAAAGAAATCATACAATAGAATTAAAAACACTTAACAAGGGAGATCAGATCAGGATTATATAGACATCAGATCTGTGAATACTTGACATCAGATCAACATACTATAGAAATCGGATCAAGAATATAAAAGAAATCATACAATAGAATTAAAACATACTTAACAAGGAAGATCAGATCAGGATTATATAGACATCAGATCAACATACTATAGATATCAGATGAAGAATATAAAAGAAATCATACAATAGAAATAATACACACTTAACAAGGGAGATCAGATCAGGATTATATTGATATCAGATCAGCGAATATTTAGCATCAGATCAACATACTATAGATATCAGATCAAGAATATAAAAGAATCATACAATAGAAATAAAACACACTTAACAAGGGAGATCAGATCAGGATTATATAGACATCAGATCAGCGAATACTAAACATCATATCAACATACTATAGATATCAGATCAAGAATATAAAAGAAATCATACAATAGAATTAAAAACACTTAACAAGGGAGATCAGATCAGGATTATATAGACATCAGATCTGTGAATACTTGACATCAGATCAACATACTATAGAAATCGGATCAAGAATATAAAAGAAATCATACAATAGAATTAAAACATACTTAACAAGGGAGATCAGATCAGGATTATATAGACATCAGATCAACATACTATAGATATCAGATGAAGAATATAAAAGAAATCATACAATAGAAATAAAACACACTTAACAAGGGAGATCAGATCAGGATTATATAGATATCAGATCAGCGAATATTTAGCATCAGATCAACATACTATAGATATCAGATCAAGAATATAAAAGAATCATACAATAGAAATAAAACACACTTAACAAGGGAGATCAGATCCGGATTATATAGATATCAGATCAGCGAATACTTGACATCAGATCAACATACTATAGATATCAGAACAAGAATATAAAAGAAATCATACAAAAGAATTAAAACACACTTAACAAGGGAGATCAGATCAGGATTATATAGACATCAGATCAGCGAATACTTGACATCAGATCAACATACTATAGATATCAGATCCAGAATATAAAAGAAATCATACAATGGAATTTAAACACACTTAAAAAGGTAGATCAGATCAGGATTATATAGACATCAGATCAGCGAATACTTGACATCAGATCAACATACTATAGATATCAGATCAAGAATATAAAAGAAATCATACAATAGAATTAAAACATACTTAACAAGGGAGATCAGATCAGGATTATATAGACATCAGATCAACATACTATAGATATCAGATCAAGAATATAAAAGAAATCATACAATAGAATTAAAACACACTTAACAATGGAGATCAGATCAGGATTATATAGACATCAGATCAGCGAATACTAGATATCAGATCAACATACTATAGATATAATATCAAGAATATAAAAGAAATCATACAATAGAATTAAAACACACTTAACAAGGGAGATCAGATCAGGATTATATAGACATCAGATCAGCGAATACTAGACATCAGATCAGCATACTATAGATATCAGATCAAGAATATAAAAGAAATCATACAATAGAATTAAAACACACTTAACAAGGGATATCATATCAGGATTATATAGACATCAGATCAGCGAATACTTGACATCAGATCAACATACTATAGATATCAGATCAAGAATATAAAAGAAATCATACAATAGAATTAAAACACACTTAACAAGGGAGATCAGATCAGTATTATATAGACATCAGATCAATGAATACTTGACATCAGATCAACATACAATAGATATCAGATCAAGAATATAAAAGAAATCATACAATAGAATTAAAACACTCTTAACAATGGAGATCAGATCAGGATTATATAGACATCAGATCTGCGAATACTAGACATCAGATCAACATACTATAGATATCAGATCAAGAATATAAAAGAAATCATACAATAGAAATAAAACACACTTAACAAGGGAAATCAGATCAGGACTATATAGATATCAGATCAGCGAATATTAGACATCAGATCAACATACTATAGATATCAGGTCAAGAATATAAAAGAAATCATACAATAAAATTAAAGCACACTTAACAAGGGAGATCAGATAAGGATTATGTAGACATCAGATTAGCGAATACTTGACATCAGATTAACAGACTATAGATATCAGGTCAAGAATATAAAAGAAATCATACAATAAAATTAAAGCACACTTCACAAGGGAGATCAGATCAGGATTATATAGACATCAGATCTGCGAATACTTGACATCAGATCAATAGACTATAGATAGCAGATCAAAAATATAAAAGAAATCATACAATAGAATTAAAACACACTTAACAAGACAGATCAGATCAGGATTTTATAGACATCAGATCAGCCAAAACTTGACATCAGATCAACATACTATAGATATCAGATCAAGAATATAATAGAAATCATACAATAGAATTAAAACACACTTAACAAGGGAGATCAGATCAGGATTATATAGACATCAGATCAGCGAATACTAAACATCATATCAACATACTATAGATATCAGATCAAGAATATAAAAGAAATCATACAATAGAATTAAAAACACTTAACAAGGGAGATCAGATCAGGATTAAATAGACATCAGATCTGTGAATACTTGACATCAGATCAACATACTATAGAAATCGGATCAAGAATATAAAAGAAATCATACAATAGAATTAAAACATACTTAACAAGGAAGATCAGATCAGGATTATATAGACATCAGATCAACATACTATAGATATCAGATGAAGAATATAAAAGAAATCATACAATAGAAATAAAACACACTTAACAAGGGAGATCAGATCAGGATTATATTGATATCAGATCAGCGAATATTTAGCATCAGATCAACATACTATAGATATCAGATCAAGAATATAAAAGAATCATACAATAGAAATAAAACACACTTAACAAGGGAGATCAGATCAGGATTATATAGACATCAGATCAGCGAATACTAAACATCATATCAACATACTATAGATATCAGATCAAGAATATAAAAGAAATCATACAATAGAATTAAAAACACTTAACAAGGGAGATCAGATCAGGATTATATAGACATCAGATCTGTGAATCTTTGACATCAGATCAACATACTATAGAAATCGGATCAAGAATATAAAAGAAATCATACAATAGAATTAAAACATACTTAACAAGGGAGATCAGATCAGGATTATATAGACATCAGATCAACATACTATAGATATCAGATGAAGAATATAAAAGAAATCATACAATAGAAATAAAACACACTTAACAAGGGAGATCAGATCAGGATTATATAGATATCAGATCAGCGAATATTTAGCATCAGATCAACATACTATAGATATCAGATCAAGAATATAAAAGAATCATACAATAGAAATAAAACACACTTAACAAGGGAGATCAGATCCGGATTATATAGATATCAGATCAGCGAATACTTGACATCAGATCAACATACTATAGATATCAGAACAAGAATATAAAAGAAATCATACAAAAGAATTAAAACACACTTAACAAGGGAGATCAGATCAGGATTATATAGACATCAGATCAGCGAATACTTGACATCAGATCAACATACTATAGATATCAGATCCAGAATATAAAAGAAATCGTACAATGGAATTTAAACACACTTAAAAAGGTAGATCAGATCAGGATTATATAGACATCAGATCAGCGAATACTTGACATCAGATCAACATACTATAGATATCAGATCAAGAATATAAAAGAAATCATACAATAGAATTAAAACATACTTAACAAGGGAGATCAGATCAGGATTATATAGACATCAGATCAACATACTATAGATATCAGATCAAGAATATAAAAGAAATCATACAATAGAATTAAAACACACTTAACAATGGAGATCAGATCAGGATTATATAGACATCAGATCAGCGAATACTAGATATCAGATCAACATACTATAGATATAATATCAAGAATATAAAAGAAATCATACAATAGAATTAAAACACACTTAACAAGGGAGATCAGATCAGGATTATATAGACATCAGATCAGCGAATACTAGACATCAGATCAGCATACTATAGATATCAGATCAAGAATATAAAAGAAATCATACAATAGAATTAAAACACACTTAACAAGGGATATCATATCAGGATTATATAGACATCAGATCAGCGAATACTTGACATCAGATCAACATACTATAGATATCAGATCAAGAATATAAAAGAAATCATACAATAGAATTAAAACACACTTAACAAGGGAGATCAGATCAGTATTATATAGACATCAGATCAGTGAATACTTGACATCAGATCAACATACAATAGATATCAGATCAAGAATATAAAAGAAATCATACAATAGAATTAAAACACTCTTAACAATGGAGATCAGATCAGGATTATATAGACATCAGATCTGCGAATACTAGACATCAGATCAACATACTATAGATATCAGATCAAGAATATAAAAGAAATCATACAATAGAAATAAAACACACTTAACAAGGGAAATCAGATCAGGACTATATAGATATCAGATCAGCGAATATTAGACATCAGATCAACATACTATAGATATCAGGTCAAGAATATAAAAGAAATCATACAATAAAATTAAAGCACACTTAACAAGGGAGATCAGATAAGGATTATATAGACATCAGATTAGCGAATACTTGACATCAGATTAACAGACTATAGATATCAGGTCAAGAATATAAAAGAAATCATACAATAAAATTAAAGCACACTTCACAAGGGAGATCAGATCAGGATTATATAGATATCAGATCTGCGAATACTTGATATCAGATCAATAGACTATAGATAGCAGATCAAAAATATAAAAGAAATCATACAATAGAATTAAAACACACTTAACAAGACAGATCAGATCAGGATTTTATAGACATCAGATCAGCCAAAACTTGACATCAGATCAACATACTATAGATATCAGATCAAGAATATAATAGAAATCATACAATAGAATTAAAACACACTTAACAAGGGAGATCAGATCAGGATTATATAGACATCAGATCAGCGAATACTAAACATCATATCAACATACTATAGATATCAGATCAAGAATATAAAAGAAATCATACAATAGAATTAAAAACACTTAACAAGGGAGATCAGATCAGGATTATATAGACATCAGATCTGTGAATACTTGACATCAGATCAACATACTATAGAAATCGGATCAAGAATATAAAAGAAATCATACAATAGAATTAAAACATACTTAACAAGGGAGATCAGATCAGGATTATATAGACATCAGATCAACATACTATAGATATCAGATGAAGAATATAAAAGAAATCATACAATAGAAATAAAACACACTTAACAAGGGAGATCAGATCAGGATTATATTGATATCAGATCAGCGAATATTTAGCATCAGATCAACATACTATAGATATCAGATCAAGAATATAAAAGAATCATACAATAGAAATAAAACACACTTAACAAGGGAGATCAGATCAGGATTATATAGACATCAGATCAGCGAATACTAAACATCATATCAACATACTATAGATATCAGATCAAGAATATAAAAGAAATCATACAATAGAATTAAAAACACTTAACAAGGGAGATCAGATCAGGATTATATAGACATCAGATCTGTGAATACTTGACATCAGATCAACATACTATAGAAATCGGATCAAGAATATAAAAGAAATCATACAATAGAATTAAAACATACTTAACAAGGGAGATCAGATCAGGATTATATAGACATCAGATCAACATACTATAGATATCAGATGAAGAATATAAAAGAAATCATACAATAGAAATAAAACACACTTAACAAGGGAGATCAGATCAGGATTATATAGATATCAGATCAGCGAATATTTAGCATCAGATCAACATACTATAGATATCAGATCAAGAATATAAAAGAATCATACAATAGAAATAAAACACACTTAACAAGGGAGATCAGATCCGGATTATATAGATATCAGATCAGCGAATACTTGACATCAGATCAACATACTATAGATATCAGAACAAGAATATAAAAGAAATCATACAAAAGAATTAAAACACACTTAACAAGGGAGATCAGATCAGGATTATATAGACATCAGATCAGCGAATACTTGACATCAGATCAACATACTATAGATATCAGATCCAGAATATAAAAGAAATCATACAATGGAATTTAAACACACTTAAAAAGGTAGATCAGATCAGGATTATATAGACATCAGATCAGCGAATACTTGACATCAGATCAACAGACAATAGATCTCAGATCAAAAATATAAAAGATATCATACAATAGAATTAAAACACAATTAACAAGGGAGATCAGATCAGGATTATATAGACATCAGATCAGCGAATACTTGACATCAGATCAACATACTATAGATATCAGATCAAGAATATAAAAGAAATCATACAAAGGAATTTAAACACACTTAACAAGGGAGATCAGATCAGGATTATATAGACATCAGATCAGTGAATACTTGACATCAGATCAACAGACTATAGATCTCAGATCAAGAATATAAAAGATATCATACAATAGAATTAAAACACAATTAACAAGGGAGATCAGATCAAGATTATATAGACATCAGATCAGCGAATACTTGACATCAGATCAACATACTATAGATATCAGATCAAGAATATAAAAGAAATCATACAATAGAATTAAAGCACACTTAACAAGGGAGATCAGATCAGGATTATATAGACATCAAATCAGCGAATACTTGACATCAGATCAATGGACTATAGATATCAGATCAAGAATATAAAAGAAATCATACAATAGAATTAAAACATACTTAACAAGGCAGATCAGATCAGGATTATATAGACATCAGATCAGCCAAAACTTGACATCAGATCAACATACTATAGATATAAGATCAAGAATATAAAAGAAATCATACAATAGAATTAAAACACACTTAACAAGGCAGATCAGATCAGGATTATATAGACATCAGATTAGCGAATACTAGATATCAGATCAACATACTATAGATATCAGATCAAGAATATAAAAGAAATCAAACAATAGAATTAAAACACACTTAACAAGGGAGATCAGATCAGGATTATATAGACATCAGATCAGCGAATACTTGACATCAGATCAACATACTATAGATATCAGATCAAGAATATAAAAGAAATCACACAATAGAATTAAAACACACGTAACAAGGGAGATCAGATAAGGATTATATAGACATCAGATCAACATACTATAGATATCAGATCAAGAATATAAAAGAAATCACACAATAGAATTAAAAACACTTAACAAGGGAGATCAGATCAGGATTATATAGACATCATATCAGCGAATACTTGACATCAGATCAACATACTATAGATATCAGATCAAGAATATAAAAGAAATCATACAATAGAATTAAAACACACGTAACAAGGGAGATCAGATAAGGATTATATAGACATCAGATCAACATACTATAGATATCAGATCAAGAATATAAAAGAAATCACACAATAGAATTAAAAACACTTAACAAGGGAGATCAGATCAGGATTATATAGACATCATATCAGCGAATACTTGACATCAGATCAACATACTATAGATATCAGATCAAGAATATAAAAGAAATCATACAATAGAATTAAAACATACTTAACAAGGGAGATCAGATCAGGATTATATAGACATCAGATCAACATACTATAGATATCAGATCAAGAATAACAATAGAATTAAAACACACTTAACAAGAGAGATCAGATCAGGATTATATAGACATCAGATCAGCGAATACTAGACATCAGATCAACATACTATAGATATCAGATCAAGAATATAAAAGAAATCATACAATAGAATTAAAACACACTTAACAAGGGAGATCAGATCAGGATTATATAGACATCAGATCAGCGAATACTAGACATCAGATCAGCATACTATAGATATCAGATCAAGAATATAAAAGAAATCATACAATAGAATTAAAACACACTTAACAAGGGATATCATATCAGGATTATATAGACATCAGATCAGCGAATACTTGACATCAGATCAACATACTATAGATATCAGATCAAGAATATAAAAGAAATCATACAATAGAATTAAAACACACTTAACAAGGGAGATCAGATCAGGATTATATAGACATCAGATCAGTGAATACTTGACATCAGATCAACATACTATAGATATCAGATCAAGAATATAAAAGAAATCATACAATAGAATTAAAACACACTTAGCAATGGAGATCAGATCAGGATTATATAGACATCAGATCTGCGAATACTAGACATCAGATCAACATACTATAGATATCAGATCAAGAATATAAAAGAAATCATACAATAGAATTAAAACACACTTAACAAGGGAGATCAGATCAGGATTATATAGACATCAGATCAGCGAATACTAGACATCAGATCAGCATACTATAGATATCAGATCAAGAATATAAAAGAAATCATACAATAGAATTAAAACACACTTAACAAGGGATATCATATCAGGATTATATAGACATCAGATCAGCGAATACTTGACATCAGATCAACATACTATAGATATCAGGTCAAGAATATAAAAGAAATCATACAATAAAATTAAAGCACACTTAACAAGTGAGATCAGATCAGGATTATATAGACATCAGATCAGTGAATACTTGACATCAGATCAACATACTATAGATATCAGATCAAGAATATAAAAGAAATCATACAATAGAATTAAAACACACTTAGCAATGGAGATCAGATCAGGATTATATAGACATCAGATCTGCGAATACTAGACATCAGATCAACATACTATAGATATCAGATCAAGAATATAAAAGAAATCATACAATAGAAATAAAACACACTTAACAAGGGAGATCAGATCAGGATTATATAGATATCAGATCAGCGAATATTAGACATCAGATCAACATACTATAGATATCAGGTCAAGAATATAAAAGAAATCATACAATAAAATTAAAGCACACTTAACAAGGGAGATCAGATCAGGATTATATAGACATCAGATTAGCGAATACTTGACATCAGATTAACAGACTATAGATATCAGGTCAAGAATATAAAAGAAATCATACAATAAAATTAAAGCACACTTAACAAGTGAGATCAGATCAGGATTATATAGACATCAGATCAGCGAATACTTGACATCAGATCAATAGACTATAGATAGCAGATCAAGAATATAAAAGAAATCATACAATAGAATTAAAACACACTTAACAAGACAGATCAGATCAGGATTTTATAGACATCAGATCAGCCAAAACATGACATCAGATCAACATACTATAGATATCAGATCAAGAATATAATAGAAATCATACAATATAATTAAAACACACTTAACAAGGGAGATCAGATCAGGATTATATAGACATCAGATCAGCGAATACTAAACATCAGATCAACATACTATAGATATCAGATCAAGAATATAAAAGAAATCATACAATAGAATTAAAAACACTTAACAAGGGAGATCAGATCAGGATTATATAGACATCAGATCAGTGAATACTTGACATCAGATCAACATACTATAGAAATCAGATCAAGAATATAAAAGAAATTATACAATAGAATTAAAACATACTTAAAAAGGGAGATCAGATCAGGATTATATAGACATCAGATCAACATACTATAGATATCAGATCAAGAATATGAAAGAAATCATACAATAGAAATAAAACACACTTAACAAGGGAGATCAGATCAGGATTATATAGATATCAGATCAGCGAATATTTGACATCAGATCAACATACTATAGATATCAGATCAAGAATATAAAAGAATCATACAATAGAAATAAAACACACTTAACAAGGGAGATCAGATCAGGATTATATAGATATCAGATCAGCGAATACTTAACATCAGATCAACATACTATAGATATCAGATCAAGAATATAAAAGAAATCATACAAAAGAATTAAAACACAATTAACAAGGGAGATCAGATCAGGATTATATAGACATCAGATCAGCGAATACTTGACATCAGATCAACATACTATAGATATCAGATCAAGAATATAAAAGAAATCATACAATGGAATTTAAACACACTTAACAAGGGAGATCAGATCAGGATTATATAGACATCAGATCAGCGAATACTTGACATCAGATCAACATACTATAGATATCAGATCAAGAATATAAAAGAAATCATACAATAGAATTTAAACACACTTAACAAGGGAGATCAGATCAGGATTATATGGACATCAGATCAGCGAATACTTGACATCAGATCAACAGACTATAGATATCAAGTCAAGAATATAAAAGAAATCATACAATAAAATTAAAGCACACTTAACAAGGGAGATCAGATCAGGATTATATAGACATCAGATCAGCGAATACTTGACATCAGATCAACAGACTATAGATATCAGGTCAAGAATATAAAAGAAATCATACAATAAAATTAAAGCACACTAAACAAGGGAGATCAGATCAGGATTATATAGACATCAGATCAGCGAATACTTGACATCAGATTAACAGACTATAGATATCAGGTCAAGAATATAAAAGAAATCATACAATAGAATTTAAACACACTTAACAAGGGAGATCATATCAGCATTATATAGACATCAGATCAGCGAATACTTGACATCAGATCAATAGACTATAGATAGCAGATCAAGAATATAAAAGAAATCATACAATAGAATTAAAACACACTTAACAAGGCAGATCAGATCAGGATTATATAGACATCAGATCGGCCAAAACTTGACATCATATCAACATACTATAGATATCAGATCAAGAATATAAAAGAAATCATACAATAGAATTAAAAACACTTAACAGGGAAGATCAGATCAGGATTATATAGACATCAGATCAGTGAATACTTGACATCAGATCAATAGACTATAGATAGCAGATCAAGAATATAAAAGAAATCATACAATAGAATTAAAACACACTTAACAAGGCAGATCAGATCAGGATTTTATAGACATCAGATTAGCCAAAACTTGACATCAGATCAACATACTATAGATATCAGATCAAGAATATAATAGAAATCATACAATAGAATTAAAACACACTTAACAAGGGAGATCAGATCAGGATTATATAGACATCAGATCAGCGAATACTAAACATCAGATCAACATACTATAGATATCAGATCAAGAATATAAAAGAAATCATACAATAGAATTAAAAACACTTAACAAGGGAGATCAGATCAGGATTATATAGACATCAGATCAACATACTATAGATATCAGATCAAGAATATAAAAGAAATCATACAATAGAATTAAAAACACTTAACAAGGGAGATCAGATCAGGATTATATAGACATCAGATCAGTGAATACTTGACATCAGATCAACATACTATATATATCAGATCAAGAATATAAAAGAAATCATACAATAGAATTAAAACACACTTAACAAGGGAGATCAGATCAGGATTATATAGACATCAGATCAGCGAATACTTGACATCAGATCAACATACTATAGATATCAGATCAAGAATATAAAAGAAATCACACAATAGAATTAAAACACACGTAACAAGGGAGATCAGATAAGGATTATATAGACATCAGATCAACATACTATAGATATCAGATCAAGAATATAAAAGAAATCACACAATAGAATTAAAAACACTTAACAAGGGAGATCAGATCAGGATTATATAGACATCATATCAGCGAATACTTGACATCAGATCAACATACTATAGATATCAGATCAAGAATATAAAAGAAATCATACAATAGAATTAAAAACACTTAACAGGGGAGATCAGATCAGGATTATATAGACATCAGATCAGTGAATACTTGACATCAGATCAACATACTATAGAAATCAGATCAAGAATATAAAAGAAATCATACAATAGAATTAAAACATACTTAAAAAGGGAGATCAGATCAGGATTATATAGACATCAGATCAACATACTATAGATATCAGATCAAGAATATGAAAGAAATCATACAATAGAAATAAAACACACTTAACAAGGGAGATCAGATCAGGATTATATAGATATCAGATCAGCGAATATTTGACATCAGATCAACATACTATAGATATCAGATCAAGAATATAAAAGAATCATACAATAGAAATAAAACACACTTAACAAGGGAGATCAGATCAGGATTATATAGACATCAGATCAGCGAATACTTGACATCAGATCAACATACTATAGATATCAGATCAAGAATATAAAAGAAATCATACAATGGAATTTAAACACACTTAACAAGGGAGATCAGATCAGGATTATATAGACATCAGATCAGCGAATACTTGACATCAGATCAACATACTATAGATATCAGATCAAGAATATAAAAGAAATCATACAATAGAATTTAAACACACTTAACAAGGGAGATCAGATCAGGATTATATGGACATCAGATCAGCGAATACTTGACATCAGATCAACAGACTATAGATATCAAGTCAAGAATATAAAAGAAATCATACAATAAAATTAAAGCACACTTAACAAGGGAGATCAGATCAGGATTATATAGACATCAGATCAGCGAATACTTGACATCAGATCAACAGACTATAGATATCAGGTCAAGAATATAAAAGAAATCATACAATAAAATTAAAGCACACTAAACAAGGGAGATCAGATCAGGATTATATAGACATCAGATCAGCGAATACTTGACATCAGATTAACAGACTATAGATATCAGGTCAAGAATATAAAAGAAATCATACAATAAAATTAAAGCACACTTAACAAGGGAGATCATATCAGGATTATATAGACATCAGATCAGCGAATACTTGACATCAGATCAATAGACTATAGATAGCAGATCAAGAATATAAAAGAAATCATACAATAGAATTAAAACACACTTAACAAGGCAGATCAGATCAGGATTATATAGACATCAGATCGGCCAAAACTTGACATCAGATCAACATACTATAGATATCAGATCAAGAATATAAAAGAAATCATACAATAGAATTAAAAACACTTAACAGGGAAGATCAGATCAGGATTATATAGACATCAGATCAGTGAATACTTGACATCAGATCAATAGACTATAGATAGCAGATCAAGAATATAAAAGAAATCATACAATAGAATTAAAACACACTTAACAAGGCAGATCAGATCAGGATTTTATAGACATCAGATCAACATACTATAGATATCAGATCAAGAATATAAAAGAAATCATACAATAGAAATAAAACACACTTAACAAGGCAGATCAGATCAGGATTATATAGACATCAGATCGGCCAAAACTTGACATCAGATCAACATACTATAGATATCAGATCAAGAATATAAAAGAAATCATACAATAGAATTAAAAACACTTAACAGGGAAGATCAGATCAGGATTATATAGACATCAGATCAGCGAATACTAAACATCAGATCAACATACTATAGATATCAGATCAAGAATATAAAAGAAATCATACAATAGAATTAAAAACACTTAACAAGGGAGATCAGATCAGGATTATATAGACATCAGATCAACATACTATAGATATCAGATCAAGAATATAAAAGAAATCATACAATAGAAATAAAACACACTTAACAAGGGAGATCAGATCAGGATTATATAGATTTCAGATCAGCGAATATTTGACATCAGATCAACATACTATAGATATCAGATCAAGAATATAAAAGAATCATACAATAGAAATAAAACACACTTAACAAGGGAGATCAGATCAGGATTATATAGATACCAGATCAGCGAATACTTGACATCAGATCAACATACTATAGATATCAGATCAAGAATATAAAAGAAATCATACAAAAGAATTAAAACACACTTAACAAGGGAGATCAGATCAGGATTATATAGACATCAGATCAGCGAATACTTGACATCAGATCAATAGACTATAGATAGCAGATCAAGAATATAAAAGAAATCATACAATAGAATTAAAACACACTTAACAAGGCAGATCAGATCAGGATTTTATAGACATCAGATTAGCCAAAACTTGACATCAGATCAACATACTATAGATATCAGATCAAGAATATAATAGAAATCATACAATAGAATTAAAACACACTTAACAAGGGAGATCAGAACAGGATTATATAGACATCAGATCAGCGAATACTAAACATCAGATCAACATACTATAGATATCAGATCAAGAATATAAAAGAAATCATACAATAGAATTAAAAACACTTAACAAGGGAGATCAGATCAGGATTATATAGACATCAGATCAGTGAATACTTGACATCAGATCAACATACTATATATATCAGATCAAGAATATAAAAGAAATCATACAATAGAATTAAAACACACTTAACAAGGGAGATCAGATCAGGATTATATAGACATCAGATCAGCGAATACTTAACATCAGATCAACATACTATAGATATCAGATCAAGAATATAAAAGAAATCACACAATAGAATTAAAACACACGTAACAAGGGAGATCAGATAAGGATTATATAGACATCAGATCAACATACTATAGATATCAGATCAAGAATATAAAAGAAATCACACAATAGAATTAAAAACACTTAACAAGGGAGATCAGATCAGGATTATATAGACATCATATCAGCGAATACTTGACATCAGATCAACATACTATAGATATCAGATCAAGAATATAAAAGAAATCATACAATAGAATTAAAAACACTTAACAGGGGAGATCAGATCAGGATTATATAGACATCAGATCAGTGAATACTTGACATCAGATCAACATACTATAGAAATCAGATCAAGAATATAAAAGAAATCATACAATAGAATTAAAACATACTTAAAAAGGGAGATCAGATCAGGATTATATAGACATCAGATCAACATACTATAGATATCAGATCAAGAATATGAAAGAAATCATACAATAGAAATAAAACACACTTAACAAGGGAGATCAGATCAGGATTATATAGATATCAGATCAGCGAATATTTGACATCAGATCAACATACTATAGATATCAGATCAAGAATATAAAAGAATCATACAATAGAAATAAAACACACTTAACAAGGGAGATCAGATCAGGATTATATAGACATCAGATCAGCGAATACTTGACATCAGATCAACATACTATAGATATCAGATCAAGAATATAAAAGAAATCATACAATGGAATTTAAACACACTTAACAAGGGAGATCAGATCAGGATTATATAGACATCAGATCAGCGAATACTTGACATCAGATCAACATACTATAGATATCAGATCAAGAATATAAAAGAAATCATACAATAGAATTTAAACACACTTAACAAGGGAGATCAGATCAGGATTATATGGACATCAGATCAGCGAATACTAAACATCAGATCAACGTACTATAGATATCAGGTCAAGAATATAAAAGAAATCATACAATAAAATTAAAGCACACCAAACAAGGGAGATCAGATCAGGATTATATAGACATCAGATCAGCGAATACTTGACATCAGATTAACAGACTATAGATATCAGGTCAAGAATATAAAAGAAATCATACAATAAAATTAAAGCACACTTAACAAGGGAGATCATATCAGGATTATATAGACATCAGATCAGTGAATACTTGACATCAGATCAATAGACTATAGATAGCAGATCAAGAATATAAAAGAAATCATACAATAGAATTAAAACACACTTAACAAGGCAGATCAGATCAGGATTATATAGACATCAGATCGGCCAAAACTTGACATCAGATCAACATACTATAGATATCAGATCAAGAATATAAAAGAAATCATACAATAGAATTAAAAACACTTAACAGGGAAGATCAGATCAGGATTATATAGACATCAGATCAGTGAATACTTGACATCAGATCAATAGACTATAGATAGCAGATCAAGAATATAAAAGAAATCATACAATAGAATTAAAACACACTTAACAAGGCAGATCAGATCAGGATTTTATAGACATCAGATTAGCCAAAACTTGACATCAGATCAACATACTATAGATATCAGATCAAGAATATAATAGAAATCATACAATAGAATTAAAACACACTTAACAAGGGAGATCAGATCAGGATTATATAGACATCAGATCAGCGAATACTAAACATCAGATCAACATACTATAGATATCAGATCAAGAATATAAAAGAAATCATACAATAGAATTAAAAACACTTAACAAGGGAGATCAGATCAGGATTATATAGACATCAGATCAACATACTATAGATATCAGATCAAGAATATAAAAGAAATCATACAATAGAAATAAAACACACTTAACAAGGGAGATCAGATAAGGATTATATAGATTTCAGATCAGCGAATATTTGACATCAGATCAACATACTATAGATATCAGATCAAGAATATAAAAGAATCATACAATAGAAATAAAACACACTTAACAAGGGAGATCAGATCAGGATTATATAGATACCAGATCAGCGAATACTTGACATCAGATCAACATACTATAGATATCAGATCAAGAATATAAAAGAAATCATACAAAAGAATTAAAACACACTTAACAAGGGAGATCAGATCAGGATTATATAGACATCAGATCAGCGAATACTTGACATCAGATCAATAGACTATAGATAGCAGATCAAGAATATAAAAGAAATCATACAATAGAATTAAAACACACTTAACAGGGCAGATCAGATCAGGATTTTATAGACATCAGATTAGCCAAAACTTGACATCAGATCAACATACTATAGATATCAGATCAAGAATATAATAGAAATCATACAATAGAATTAAAACACACTTAACAAGGGAGATCAGAACAGGATTATATAGACATCAGATCAGCGAATACTAAGCATCAGATCAACATACTATAGATATCAGATCAAGAATATAAAAGAAATCATACAATAGAATTAAAAACACTTAACAAGGGAGATCAGATCAGGATTATATAGACATCAGATCAGTGAATACTTGACATCAGATCAACATACTATATATATCAGATCAAGAATATAAAAGAAATCATACAATAGAATTAAAACATACTTAACAAGGGAGATCAGATCAGGATTATATAGACATCAGATCAGCGAATACTTGACATCAGATCAACATACTATAGATATCAGATCAAGAATATAAAAGAAATCACACAATAGAATTAAAACACACGTAACAAGGGAGATCAGATAAGGATTATATAGACATCAGATCAACATACTATAGATATCAGATCAAGAATATAAAAGAAATCACACAATAGAATTAAAAACACTTAACAAGGGAGATCAGATCAGGATTATATAGACATCATATCAGCGAATACTTGACATCAGATCAACATACTATAGATATCAGATCAAGAATATAAAAGAAATCATACAATAGAATTAAAACATACTTAACAAGGGAGATCAGATCAGGATTATATAGACATCAGATCAACATACTATAGATATCAGATCAAGAATAACAATAGAATTAAAACACACTTAACAAGGGAGATCAGATCAGGATTATATAGAAATCAGATCAGCGAATACTAGACATCAGATCAACATACTATAGATATCAGATCAAGAATATAAAAGAAATCATACAATAGAATTAAAACACACTTAACAAGGGAGATCAGATCAGGATTATATAGACATCAGATCAGCGAATACTAGACATCAGATCAGCATACTATAGATATCAGATCAAGAATATAAAAGAAATCATACAATAGAATTAAAACACACTTAACAAGGGATATCATATCAGGATTATATAGACATCAGATCAGCGAATACTTGACATCAGATCAACATACTATAGATATCAGATCAAGAATATAAAAGAAATCATACAATAGAATTAAAACACACTTAACAAGGGAGATCAGATCAGGATTATATAGACATCAGATCAGTGAATACTTGACATCAGATCAACATACTATAGGTATCAGATCAAGAATATAAAAGAAATCATACAATAGAATTAAAACACACTTAGCAATGGAGAACAGATCAGGATTATATAGACATCAGATCTGCGAATACTAGACATCAGATCAACATACTATAGATATCAGATCAAGAATATAAAAGAAATCATACAATAGAAATAAAACACACTTAACAAGGGAAATCAGATCAGGATTATATAGATATCAGATCAGCGAATATTAGACATCAGATCAACATACTATAGATATCAGGTCAAGAATATAAAAGAAATCATACAATAAAATTAAAGCACACTTAACAAGGGAGATCAGATCAGGATTATATAGACATCAGATTAGCGAATACTTGACATCAGATTAACAGACTATAGATATCAGGTCAAGAATATAAAAGAAATCATACAATAAAATTAAAGCACACTTAACAAGTGAGATCAGATCAGGATTATATAGACATCAGATCAGCGAATACTTTACATCAGATCAATAGACTATAGATAGCAGATCAAGAATATAAAAGAAATCATACAATAGAATTAAAACACACTTAACAAGACAGATCAGATCAGGATTTTATAGACATCAGATCAGCCAAAACATGACATCAGATCAACATACTATAGATATCAGATCAAGAATATAATAGAAATCATACAATATAATTAAAACACACTTAACAAGGGAGATCAGATCAGGATTATATAGACATCAGATCAGCGAATACTAAACATCAGATCAACATACTATAGATATCAGATCAAGAATATAAAAGAAATCATACAATAGAATTAAAAACACTTAACAAGGGAGATCAGATCAGGATTATATAGACATCAGATCAGTGAATACTTGACATCAGATCAACATACTATAGAAATCAGATCAAGAATATAAAAGAAATCATACAATAGAATTAAAACATACTTAAAAAGGGAGATCAGATCAGGATTATATAGACATCAGATCAACATACTATAGATATCAGATCAAGAATATGAAAGAAATCATACAATAGAAATAAAACACACTTAACAAGGGAGATCAGATCAGGATTATATAGATATCAGATCAGCGAATATTTGACATCAGATCAACATACTATAGATATCAGATCAAGAATATAAAAGAATCATACAATAGAAATAAAACACACTTAACAAGGGAGATCAGATCAGGATTATATAGATATCAGATCAGCGAATACTTGACATCAGATCAACATACTATAGATATCAGATCAAGAATATAAAAGAAATCATACAAAAGAATTAAAACACACTTAACAAGGGAGATCAGATCAGGATTATATAGACATCAGATCAGCGAATACTTGACATCAGATCAACATACTATAGATATCAGATCAAGAATATAAAAGAAATCATACAATGGAATTTAAACACACTTAACAAGGGAGATCAGATCAGGATTATATAGATACCAGATCAGCGAATACTTGACATCAGATCAACATACTATAGATATCAGATCAAGAATATAAAAGAAATCATACAAAAGAATTAAAACACACTTAACAAGGGAGATCAGATCAGGATTATATAGACATCAGATCAGCGAATACTTGACATCAGATCAATAGACTATAGATAGCAGATCAAGAATATAAAAGAAATCATACAATAGAATTAAAACACACTTAACAAGGCAGATCAGATTAGGATTTTATAGACATCAGATTAGCCAAAACTTGACATCAGATCAACATACTATAGATATCAGATCAAGAATATAATAGAAATCATACAATAGAATTAAAACACACTTAACAAGGGAGATCAGAACAGGATTATATAGACATCAGATCAGCGAATACTAAACATCAGATCAACATACTATAGATATCAGATCAAGAATATAAAAGAAATCATACAATAGAATTAAAAACACTTAACAAGGGAGATCAGATCAGGATTATATAGACATCAGATCAGTGAATACTTGACATCAGATCAACATACTATATATATCAGATCAAGAATATAAAAGAAATCATACAATAGAATTAAAACATACTTAACAAGGGAGATCAGATCAGGATTATATAGACATCAGATCAACATACTATAGATATCAGATCAAGAATATAAAAGAAATCATACAATAGAAATAAAACACACTTAACAAGGGAGATCAGATCAGGATTATATAGATTTCAGATCAGCGAATATTTGACATCAGATCAACATACTATAGATATCAGATCAAGAACATAAAAGAATCATACAATAGAAATAAAACACACTTAACAAGGGAGATCAGATCAGGATTATATAGACATCAGATCAGCGAATACTTGATATCAGATCAACATACTATAGATATCAGATCAAGAATATAAAAGAAATCATACAATAGAATTAAAACACACTTAACAAGGGAGATCAGATCAGGATTATATAGACATCAGATCAGCGAATACTTGACATCAGATCAACATACTATAGATATCAGATCAAGAATATAAAAGAAATCATACAATGGAATTTAAACACAAGTAACAAGGGAGATCAGATCAGGATTATATAGACATCAGATCAACATACTATAGATATCAGATCAAGAATATAAAAGAAATCACACAATAGAATTAAAAACACTTAACAAGGGAGATCAGATCAGGATTATATAGACATCATATCAGCGAATACTTGACATCAGATCAACATACTATAGATATCAGATCAAGAATATAAAAGAAATCATACAATAGAATAAAACATACTTAACAAGGCAGATCAGATCAGGATTATATAGACATCAGATCAGCCAAAACTTGACATCAGATCAACATACTATAGATATCAGATCAAGAATATAAAAGAAATCATACAATAGAATTAAAACATACTTAACAAGGGAGATCAGATCAGGATTATATAGACATCAGATCAACATACTATAGATATCAGATCAAGAATATAAAAGAAATCATACAATAGAAATAAAACACACTTAACAAGGGAGATCAGATCAGGATTATATAGATATCAGATCAGCGAATATTTGACATCAGTTCAACATACTATAGATATCAGATCAAGAATATAAAAGAAATCATACAATAGAAATAAAACACACTTAACAAGGGAGATCAGATCAGGATTATATAGATATCAGATCAGCGAATACTTGACATCAGATCAACAGACTATAGATATCAGATCAAGAATATAAAAGAAATCATACAATAGAATTAAAAACACTTAACAAGGGAGATCAGATCAGGATTATATAGACATCAGATCAGCGAATACTTGACATCAGATCAATAGACTATAGATAGCAGATCAAGAATATAACAGAAATCATACAATAGATTTAAAACACACTTAACAAGGCAGATCAGATCAGGATTTTATAGACATCAGATTAGCCAAAACTTGACATCAGATCAACATACTATAGATATCAGATCAAGAATATAATAGAAATCATACAATAGAATTAAAACACACTTAACAAGGGAGATCAGATCAGGATTATATAGACATCAGATCAGCGAATACTAAACATCAGATCAACATACTATAGATATCAGATCAAGAATATAAAAGAAATCATACAATAGAATTAAAAACACTTAACAAGGGAGATCAGATCAGGATTATATAGACATCAGATCAGTGAATACTTGACATCAGATCAACATACTATATATATCAGATCAAGAATATAAAAGAAATCATACAATAGAATTAAAACATACTTAACAAGGGAGATCAGATCAGGATTATATAGACATCAGATCAGCGAATACTTGACATCAGATCAACATACTATAGATATCAGATCAAGAATATAAAAGAAATCACACAATAGAATTAAAACACACGTAACAAGGGAGATCAGATAAGGATTATATAGACATCAGATCAACATACTATAGATATCAGATCAAGAATATAAAAGAAATCACACAATAGAATTAAAAACACTTAACAAGGGAGATCAGATCAGGATTATATAGACATCATATCAGCGAATACTTGACATCAGATCAACATACTATAGATATCAGATCAAGAATATAAAAGAAATCATACAATAGAATTAAAACATACTTAACAAGGGAGATCAGATCAGGATTATATAGACATCAGATCAACATACTATAGATATCAGATCAAGAATAACAATAGAATTAAAACACACTTAACAAGAGAGATCAGATCAGGATTATATAGAAATCAGATCAGCGAATACTAGACATCAGATCAACATACTATAGATATCAGATCAAGAATATAAAAGAAATCATACAATAGAATTAAAACACACTTAACAAGGGAGATCAGATCAGGATTATATAGACATCAGATCAGCGAATACTAGACATCAGATCAGCATACTATAGATATCAGATCAAGAATATAAAAGAAATCATACAATAGAATTAAAACACACTTAACAAGGGATATCATATCAGGATTATATAGACATCAGATCAGCGAATACTTGACATCAGATCAACATACTATAGATATCAGATCAAGAATATAAAAGAAATCATACAATAGAATTAAAACACACTTAACAAGGGAGATCAGATCAGGATTATATAGACATCAGATCAGTGAATACTTGACATCAGATCAACATACTATAGGTATCAGATCAAGAATATAAAAGAAATCATACAATAGAATTAAAACACACTTAGCAATGGAGATCAGATCAGGATTATATAGACATCAGATCTGCGAATACTAGACATCAGATCAACATACTATAGATATCAGATCAAGAATATAAAAGAAATCATACAATAGAAATAAAACACACTTAACAAGGGAAATCAGATCAGGATTATATAGATATCAGATCAGCGAATATTAGACATCAGATCAACATACTATAGATATCAGGTCAAGAATATAAAAGAAATCATACAATAAAATTAAAGCACACTTAACAAGGGAGATCAGATCAGGATTATATAGACATCAGATTAGCGAATACTTGACATCAGATTAACAGACTATAGATATCAGGTCAAGAATATAAAAGAAATCATACAATAAAATTAAAGCACACTTAACAAGTGAGATCAGATCAGGATTATATAGACATCAGATCAGCGAATACTTTACATCAGATCAATAGACTATAGATAGCAGATCAAGAATATAAAAGAAATCATACAATAGAATTAAAACACACTTAACAAGACAGATCAGATCAGGATTTTATAGACATCAGATCAGCCAAAACATGACATCAGATCAACATACTATAGATATCAGATCAAGAATATAATAGAAATCATACAATATAATTAAAACACACTTAACAAGGGAGATCAGATCAGGATTATATAGACATCAGATCAGCGAATACTAAACATCAGATCAACATACTATAGATATCAGATCAAGAATATAAAAGAAATCATACAATAGAATTAAAAACACTTAACAAGGGAGATCAGATCAGGATTATATAGACATCAGATCAGTGAATACTTGACATCAGATCAACATACTATAGAAATCAGATCAAGAATGTAAAAGAAATCATACAATAGAATTAAAACATACTTAAAAAGGGAGATCAGATCAGGATTATATAGACATCAGATCAACATACTATAGATATCAGATCAAGAATATGAAAGAAATCATACAATAGAAATAAAACACACTTAACAAGGGAGATCAGATCAGGATTATATAGATATCAGATCAGCGAATATTTGACATCAGATCAACATACTATAGATATCAGATCAAGAATATAAAAGAATCATACAATAGAAATAAAACACACTTAACAAGGGAGATCAGATCAGGATTATATAGATATCAGATCAGCGAATACTTGACATCAGATCAACATACTATAGATATCAGATCAAGAATATAAAAGAAATCATACAAAAGAATTAAAACACACTTAACAAGGGAGATCAGATCAGGATTATATAGACATCAGATCAGCGAATACTTGACATCAGATCAACATACTATAGATATCAGATCAAGAATATAAAAGAAATCATACAATGGAATTTAAACACACTTAACAAGGGAGATCAGATCAGGATTATATAGATACCAGATCAGCGAATACTTGACATCAGATCAACATACTATAGATATCAGATCAAGAATATAAAAGAAATCATACAAAAGAATTAAAACACACTTAACAAGGGAGATCAGATCAGGATTATATAGACATCAGATCAGCGAATACTTGACATCAGATCAATAGACTATAGATAGCAGATCAAGAATATAAAAGAAATCATACAATAGAATTAAAACACACTTAACAAGGCAGATCAGATTAGGATTTTATAGACATCAGATTAGCCAAAACTTGACATCAGATCAACATACTATAGATATCAGATCAAGAATATAATAGAAATCATACAATAGAATTAAAACACACTTAACAAGGGAGATCAGAACAGGATTATATAGACATCAGATCAGCGAATACTAAACATCAGATCAACATACTATAGATATCAGATCAAGAATATAAAAGAAATCATACAATAGAATTAAAAACACTTAACAAGGGAGATTAGATCAGGATTATATAGACATCAGATCAGTGAATACTTGACATCAGATCAACATACTATATATATCAGATCAAGAATATAAAAGAAATCATACAATAGAATTAAAACATACTTAACAAGGGAGATCAGATCAGGATTATATAGACATCAGATCAACATACTATAGATATCAGATCAAGAATATAAAAGAAATCATACAATAGAAATAAAACACACTTAACAAGGGAGATCAGATCAGGATTATATAGATTTCAGATCAGCGAATATTTGACATCAGATCAACATACTATAGATATCAGATCAAGAACATAAAAGAATCATACAATAGAAATAAAACACACTTAACAAGGGAGATCAGATCAGGATTATATAGACATCAGATCAGCGAATACTTGATATCAGATCAACATACTATAGATATCAGATCAAGAATATAAAAGAAATCATACAATAGAATTAAAACACACTTAACAAGGGAGATCAGATCAGGATTATATAGACATCAGATCAGCGAATACTTGACATCAGATCAACATACTATAGATATCAAATCAAGAATATAAAAGAAATCATACAATGGAATTTAAACACAAGTAACAAGGGAGATCAGATCAGGATTATATAGACATCAGATCAACATACTATAGATATCAGATCAAGAATATAAAAGAAATCACACAATAGAATTAAAAACACTTAACAAGGGAGATCAGATCAGGATTATATAGACATCATATCAGCGAATACTGGACATCAGATCAACATACTATAGATATCAGATCAAGAATATAAAAGAAATCATACAATAGAATAAAACATACTTAACAAGGCAGATCAGATCAGGATTATATAGACATCAGATCAGCCAAAACTTGACATCAGATCAACATACTATAGATATCAGATCAAGAATATAAAAGAAATCATACAATAGAATTAAAACATACTTAACAAGGGAGATCAGATCAGGATTATATAGACATCAGATCAACATACTATAGATATCAGATCAAGAATATAAAAGAAATCATACAATAGAAATAAAACACACTTAACAAGGGAGATCAGATCAGGATTATATAGATATCAGATCAGCGAATATTTGACATCAGTTCAACATACTATAGATATCAGATCAAGAATATAAAAGAAATCATACAATAGAAATAAAACACACTTAACAAGGGAGATCAGATCAGGATTATATAGATATCAGATCAGCGAATACTTGACATCAGATCAACAGACTATAGATATCAGATCAAGAATATAAAAGAAATCATACAATAGAATTAAAAACACTTAACAAGGGAGATCAGATCAGGATTATATAGACATCAGATCAGCGAATACTTGACATCAGATCAATAGACTATAGATAGCAGATCAAGAAT
Source organism: Knoxia roxburghii (assembly GCA_030378225.1). NCBI lineage: Eukaryota > Viridiplantae > Streptophyta > Magnoliopsida > Gentianales > Rubiaceae > Knoxia > Knoxia roxburghii. The sequence continues at coordinate 30,715,194 of CM059415.1, read as the reverse complement.
ATAACAGAAATCATACAATAGATTTAAAACACACTTAACAAGGCAGATCAGATCAGGATTTTATAGACATCAGATTAGCCAAAACTTGACATCAGATCAACATACTATAGATATCAGATCAAGAATATAATAGAAATCATACAATAGAATTAAAACACACTTAACAAGGGAGATCAGATCAGGATTATATAGACATCAGATCAGCGAATACTAAACATCAGATCAACATACTATAGATATCAGATCAAGAATATAAAAGAAATCATACAATAGAATTAAAAACACTTAACAAGGGAGATCAGATCAGGATTATATAGACATCAGATCAGTGAATACTTGACATCAGATCAACATACTATAGATATCAGATCAAGAATATAAAAGAAATCATACAATAGAATTAAAACATACTTAACAAGGGAGATCAGATCAGGATTATATAGACATCAGATCAGCGAATACTAAACATCAGATCAACATACTATAGATATCAGATCAAGAATATAAAAGAAATCATACAATAGAATTAAAAACACTTAACAAGGGAGATCAGATCAGGATTATATAGACATCAGATCAGCGAATACTAAACATCAGATCAACATACTATAGATATCAGATCAAGAATATAAAAGAAATCATACAATAGAATTAAAACACACTTAACAAGGGAGATCAGATCAGGATTATATAGACATCAGATCAGCGAATACTTGACATCAGATCAATAGACTATAGATATCAGATCAAGAATATAAAAGAAATCATACAAGAGAATTAAAATACACTTAACAAGGCAGATCAGATCAGGATTTTATAGACATCAGATCAACATACTATAGATATCAGATCAAGAATATAAAAGAAATCATACAATAGAAATAAAACACACTTAACAAGGGAGATCAGATCAGGATTATATAGACATCAGATCAGTGAATACTTGACATCAGATCAACATACTATAGATATCAGATCAAGAATATAAAAGAAATCATACAATAGAATTAAAACATACTTAACAAGGGAGATCAGATCAGGATTATATAGACATCAGATCAACATACTATAGAAATCAGATCAAGAATATAAAAGAAATCATACAATAGAATTAAAACATACTTAACAAGGGAGATCAGATCAGGATTATATAGACATCAGATCAACATACTATAGATATCAGATAAAGAATATGAAAGAAATCATACAATAGAAATAAAACACACTTAACAAGGGAGATCAGATCAGGATTATATAGATATCAGATCAGCGAATATTTGACATCAGATCAACATACTATAGATATCAGATCAAGAATATAAAAGAATCATACAATAGAAATAAAACACACTTAACAAGGGAGATCAGATCAGGATTATATAGATATCAGATCAGCGAATACTTGACATCAGATCAACATACTATAGATATCAGATCAAGAATATAAAAGAAATCATACAATAGAAATAAAACACACTTAACAAGGGAGATCAGATCAGGATTATATAGATATCAGATCAGCGAATATTTGACATCAGTTCAACATACTATAGATATCAGATCAAGAATATAAAAGAAATCATACAATAGAAATAAAACACACTTAACAAGGGAGATCAGATCAGGATTATATAGATATCAGATCAGCGAATACTTGACATCAGATCAACAGACTATAGATATCAGATCAAGAATATAAAAGAAATCATACAATAGAATTAAAAACACTTAACAAGGGAGATCAGATCAGGATTATATAGACATCAGATCAGCGAATACTTGACATCAGATCAATAGACTATAGATAGCAGATCAAGAATATAACAGAAATCATACAATAGATTTAAAACACACTTAACAAGGCAGATCAGATCAGGATTTTATAGACATCAGATTAGCCAAAACTTGACATCAGATCAACATACTATAGATATCAGATCAAGAATATAATAGAAATCATACAATAGAATTAAAACACACTTAACAAGGGAGATCAGATCAGGATTATATAGACATCAGATCAGCGAATACTAAACATCAGATCAACATACTATAGATATCAGATCAAGAATATAAAAGAAATCATACAATAGAATTAAAAACTCTTAACAAGGGAGATCAGATCAGGATTATATAGACATCAGATCAGTGAATACTTGACATCAGATCAACATACTATAGATATCAGATCAAGAATATAAAAGAAATCATACAATAGAATTAAAACATACTTAACAAGGGAGATCAGATCAGGATTATATAGACATCAGATCAACATACTTTAGATATCAGATCAAGAATATAAAAGAAATCATACAATAGAAATAAAACACACTTAACAAGGGAGATCAGATCAGGATTATATAGATTTCAGATCAGCGAATATTTGACATCAGATCAACATACTATAGATATCAGATCAAGAATATAAAAGAATCATACAATAGAAATAAAACACACTTAACAAGGGAGATCAGATCAGGATTATATAGATATCAGATCAGCGAATACTTGACATCAGATCAACATACTATAGATATCAGATCAAGAATATAAAAGAAATCATACAAAAGAATTAAAACACACTTAACAAAGGAGATCAGATCAGGATTATATAGACATCAGATCTGCGAATACTTGACATCAGATCAACATACTATAGATATCAGATCAAGAATATAAAAGAAATCATACAATAGAATTAAAGCACACTTTACAAGGGAGATCAGATCAGGATTATATAGACATCAGATCAGCGAATACTTGACATCAGATCAATAGACTATAGATATCAGATCAAGAATATAAAAGAAATCATACAAGAGAATTAAAATACACTTAACAAGGCAGATCAGATCAGGATTTTATAGACATCAGATCAACATACTATAGATATCAGATCAAGAATATAAAAGAAATCATACAATAGAAATAAAAAACACTTAACAAGGGAGATCAGATCAGGATTATATAGACATCAGATCAGTGAATACTTGACATCAGATCAACATACTATAGATATCAGATCAAGAATATAAAAGAAATCATACAATAGAATTAAAACATACTTAACAAGGGAGATCAGATCAGGATTATATAGACATCAGATCAACATACTATAGAAATCAGATCAAGAATATAAAAGAAATCATACAATAGAATTAAAACATACTTAACAAGGGAGATCAGATCAGGATTATATAGACATCAGATCAACATACTATAGATATCAGATCAAGAATATGAAAGAAATCATACAATAGAAATAAAACACACTTAACAAGGGAGATCAGATCAGGATTATATAGATATCAGATCAGCGAATATTTGACATCAGATCAACATACTATAGATATCAGATCAAGAATATAAAAGAATCATACAATAGAAATAAAACACACTTAACAAGGGAGATCAGATCAGGATTATATAGATATCAGATCAGCGAATACTTGACATCAGATCAACATACTATAGATATCAGATCAAGAATATAAAAGAAATCATACAAAAGAATTAAAACACACTTAACAAGGGAGATCAGATCAGGATTATATAGACATCAGATCAGCGAATACTTGACATCAGATCAACATACTATAGATATCAGATCAAGAATATAAAAGAAATCATACAATGGAATTTAAACACACTTAACAAGGGAGATCATATCAGGATTATATAGACATCAGATCAGCGAATACTTGACATCAGATCAACATACTATAGATATCAGATCAAGAATATAAAAGAAATCATACAATAGAATTTAAACACACTTAACAAGGGAGATCAGATCCGGATTATATGGACATCAGATCAGCGAATACTTGACATCAGATCAACAGACTATAGATATCAAGTCAAGAATATAAAAGAAATCATACAATAAAATTAAAGCACACTTAACAAGGGAGATCAGATCAGGATTATATAGACATCAGATCAGCGAATACTTGACATCAGATCAACAGACTATAGATATCAGGTCAAGAATATAAAAGAAATCATACAATAAAATTAAAGCACACTAAACAAGGGAGATCAGATCAGGATTATATAGACATAAGATCAGCGAATACTTGACATCAGATTAACAGACTATAGATATCAGGTCAAGAATATAAAAGAAATCATACAATAAAATTAAAGCACACTTAACAAGGGAGATCATATCAGGATTATATAGACATCAGATCAGCGAATACTTGACATCAGATCAATAGACTATAGATAGCAGATCAAGAATATAAAAGAAATCATACAATAGAATTAAAACACACTTAACAAGGCAGATCAGATCAGGATTATATAGACATCAGATCGGCCAAAACTTGACATCAGATCAACATACTATAGATATCAGATCAAGAATATAAAAGAAATCATACAATAGAATTAAAAACACTTAACAGGGGAGATCAGATCAGGATTATATAGACATCAGATCAGTGAATACTTGACTTCAGATCAATAGACTATAGATAGCAGATCAAGAATATAAAAGAAATCATACAATAGAATTAAAACACACTTAACAAGGCAGATCAGATCAGGATTTTATAGACATCAGATTAGCCAAAACTTGACATCAGATCAACATACTATAGATATCAGATCAAGAATATAATAGAAATCATACAATAGAATTAAAACACACTTAACAAGGGAGATCAGATCAGGATTATATAGACATCAGATCAGCGAATACTAAACATCAGATCAACATACTATAGATATCAGATCAAGAATATAAAAGAAATCATACAATAGAATTAAAAACACTTAACAAGGGAGATCAGATCAGGATTATATAGACATCAGATCAACATACTATAGATATCAGATCAAGAATATAAAAGAAATCATACAATAGAAATAAAACACACTTAACAAGGGAGATCAGATCAGGATTATATAGATTTCAGATCAGCGAATATTTGACATCAGATCAACATACTATAGATATCAGATCAAGAATATAAAAGAATCATACAATAGAAATAAAGCACACTTAACAAGGGAGATCAGATCAGGATTATATAGACATCAGATTAGCGAATACTTGACATCAGATTAACAGACTATAGATATCAGGTCAAGAATATAAAAGAAATCATACAATAAAATTAAAGCACACTTAACAAGTGAGATCAGATCAGGATTATATAGACATCAGATCAGCGAATACTTGACATCAGATCAATAGACTATAGATAGCAGATCAAGAATATAAAAGAAATCATACAATCGAATTAAAACACACTTAACAAGACAGATCAGATCAGGATTTTATAGACATCAGATCAGCCAAAACATGACATCAGATCAACATACTATAGATATCAGATCAAGAATATAATAGAAATCATACAATAGAATTAAAACATACTTAACAAGGGAGATCAGATCAGGATTATATAGACATCAGATCAACATACTATAGATATCAGATAAAGAATATGAAAGAAAACATACAATAGAAATAAAACACACTTAACAAGGGAGATCAGATCAGGATTATATAGATATCAGATCAGCGAATATTTGACATCAGATCAACATACTATAGATATCAGATCAAGAATATAAAAGAATCATACAATAGAAATAAAACACACTTAACAAGGGAGATCAGATCAGGATTATATAGATATCAGATCAGCGAATACTTGACATCAGATCAACATACTATAGATATCAGATCAAGAATATAAAAGAAATCATACAATAGAAATAAAACACACTTAACAAGGGAGATCAGATCAGGATTATATAGATATCAGATCAGCGAATATTTGACATCAGTTCAACATACTATAGATATCAGATCAAGAATATAAAAGAAATCATACAATAGAAATAAAACACACTTAACAAGGGAGATCAGATCAGGATTATATAGATATCAGATCAGCGAATATTTGACATCAGTTCAACATACTATAGATATCAGATAAAGAATATGAAAGAAAACATACAATAGAAATAAAACACACTTAACAAGGGAGATCAGATCAGGATTATATAGATATCAGATCAGCGAATATTTGACATCAGATCAACATACTATAGATATCAGATCAAGAATATAAAAGAATCATACAATAGAAATAAAACACACTTAACAAGGGAGATCAGATCAGGATTATATAGATATCAGATCAGCGAATACTTGACATCAGATCAACATACTATAGATATCAGATCAAGAATATAAAAGAAATCATACAATAGAAATAAAACACACTTAACAAGGGAGATCAGATCAGGATTATATAGATATCAGATCAGCGAATATTTGACATCAGTTCAACATACTATAGATATCAGATCAAGAATATAAAAGAAATCATACAATAGAAATAAAACACACTTAACAAGGGAGATCAGATCAGGATTATATAGATATCAGATCAGCGAATACTTGACATCAGATCAACAGACTATAGATATCAGATCAAGAATATAAAAGAAATCATACAATAGAATTAAAAACACTTAACAAGGGAGATCAGATCAGGATTATATAGACATCAGATCAGCGAATACTTGACATCAGATCAATAGACTATAGATAGCAGATCAAGAATATAACAGAAATCATACAATAGATTTAAAACACACTTAACAAGGCAGATCAGATCAGGATTTTATAGACATCAGATTAGCCAAAACTTGACATCAGATCAACATACTATAGATATCAGATCAAGAATATAATAGAAATCATACAATAGAATTAAAACACACTTAACAAGGGAGATCAGATCAGGATTATATAGACATCAGATCAGCGAATACTAAACATCAGATCAACATACTATAGATATCAGATCAAGAATATAAAAGAAATCATACAATAGAATTAAAAACTCTTAACAAGGGAGATCAGATCAGGATTATATAGACATCAGATCAGTGAATACTTGACATCAGATCAACATACTATAGATATCAGATCAAGAATATAAAAGAAATCATACAATAGAATTAAAACATACTTAACAAGGGAGATCAGATCAGGATTATATAGACATCAGATCAACATACTATAGATATCAGATCAAGAATATAAAAGAAATCATACAATAGAAATAAAACACACTTAACAAGGGAGATCAGATCAGGATTATATAGATTTCAGATCAGCGAATATTTGACATCAGATCAACATACTATAGATATCAGATCAAGAATATAAAAGAATCATACAATAGAAATAAAACACACTTAACAAGGGAGATCAGATCAGGATTATATAGATATCAGATCAGCGAATACTTGACATCAGATCAACATACTATAGATATCAGATCAAGAATATAAAAGAAATCATACAAAAGAATTAAAACACACTTAACAAAGGAGATCAGATCAGGATTATATAGACATCAGATCTGCGAATACTTGACATCAGATCAACATACTATAGATATCAGATCAAGAATATAAAAGAAATCATACAATAGAATTAAAGCACACTTTACAAGGGAGATCAGATCAGGATTATATAGACATCAGATCAGCGAATACTTGACATCAGATCAATAGACTACAGATATCAGATCAAGAATATAAAAGAAATCATACAAGAGAATTAAAATACACTTAACAAGGCAGATCAGATCAGGATTTTATAGACATCAGATCAACATACTATAGATATCAGATCAAGAATATAAAAGAAATCATACAATAGAAATAAAACACACTTAACAAGGGAGATCAGATCAGGATTATATAGACATCAGATCAGTGAATACTTGACATCAGATCAACATACTATAGATATCAGATCAAGAATATAAAAGAAATCATACAATAGAATTAAAACATACTTAACAAGGGAGATCAGATCAGGATTATATAGACATCAGATCAACATACTATAGAAATCAGATCAAGAATATAAAAGAAATCATACAATAGAATTAAAACATACTTAACAAGGGAGATCAGATCAGGATTATATAGACATCAGATCAACATACTATAGATATCAGATCAAGAATATGAAAGAAATCATACAATAGAAATAAAACACACTTAACAAGGGAGATCAGATCAGGATTATATAGATATCAGATCAGCGAATATTTGACATCAGATCAACATACTATAGATATCAGATCAAGAATATAAAAGAATCATACAATAGAAATAAAACACACTTAACAAGGGAGATCAGATCAGGATTATATAGATATCAGATCAGCGAATACTTGACATCAGATCAACATACTATAGATATCAGATCAAGAATATAAAAGAAATCATACAAAAGAATTAAAACACACTTAACAAGGGAGATCAGATCAGGATTATATAGACATCAGATCAGCGAATACTTGACATCAGATCAACATACTATAGATATCAGATCAAGAATATAAAAGAAATCATACAATGGAATTTAAACACACTTAACAAGGGAGATCAGATCAGGATTATATAGACATCAGATCAGCGAATACTTGACATCAGATCAACATACTATAGATATCAGATCAAGAATATAAAAGAAATCATACAATAGAATTTAAACACACTTAACAAGGGAGATCAGATCCGGATTATATGGACATCAGATCAGCGAATACTTGACATCAGATCAACAGACTATAGATATCAAGTCAAGAATATAAAAGAAATCATACAATAAAATTAAAGCACACTTAACAAGGGAGATCAGATCAGGATTATATAGACATCAGATCAGCGAATACTTGACATCAGATCAACAGACTATAGATATCAGGTCAAGAATATAAAAGAAATCATACAATAAAATTAAAGCACACTAAACAAGGGAGATCAGATCAGGATTATATAGACATCAGATCAGCGAATACTTGACATCAGATTAACAGACTATAGATATCAGGTCAAGAATATAAAAGAAATCATACAATAAAATTAAAGCACACTTAACAAGGGAGATCATATCAGGATTATATAGACATCAGATCAGCGAATACTTGACATCAGATCAATAGACTATAGATAGCAGATCAAGAATATAAAAGAAATCATACAATAGAATTAAAACACACTTAACAAGGCAGATCAGATCAGGATTATATAGACATCAGATCGGCCAAAACTTGACATCAGATCAACATACTATAGATATCAGATCAAGAATATAAAAGAAATCATACAATAGAATTAAAAACACTTAACAGGGGAGATCAGATCAGGATTATATAGACATCAGATCAGTGAATACTTGACTTCAGATCAATAGACTATAGATAGCAGATCAAGAATATAAAAGAAATCATACAATAGAATTAAAACACACTTAACAAGGCAGATCAGATCAGGATTTTATAGACATCAGATTAGCCAAAACTTGACATCAGATCAACATACTATAGATATCAGATCAAGAATATAATAGAAATCATACAATAGAATTAAAACACACTTAACAAGGGAGATCAGATCAGGATTATATAGACATCAGATCAGCGAATACTAAACATCAGATCAACATACTATAGATATCAGATCAAGAATATAAAAGAAATCATACAATAGAATTAAAAACACTTAACAAGGGAGATCAGATCAGGATTATATAGACATCAGATCAACATACTATAGATATCAGATCAAGAATATAAAAGAAATCATACAATAGAAATAAAACACACTTAACAAGGGAGATCAGATCAGGATTATATAGATTTCAGATCAGCGAATATTTGACATCAGATCAACATACTATAGATATCAGATCAAGAATATAAAAGAATCATACAATAGAAATAAAGCACACTTAACAAGGGAGATCAGATCAGGATTATATAGACATCAGATTAGCGAATACTTGACATCAGATTAACAGACTATAGATATCAGGTCAAGAATATAAAAGAAATCATACAATAAAATTAAAGCACACTTAACAAGTGAGATCAGATCAGGATTATATAGACATCAGATCAGCGAATACTTGACATCAGATCAATAGACTATAGATAGCAGATCAAGAATATAAAAGAAATCATACAATAGAATTAAAACACACTTAACAAGACAGATCAGATCAGGATTTTATAGACATCAGATCAGCCAAAACATGACATCAGATCAACATACTATAGATATCAGATCAAGAATATAATAGAAATCATACAATATAATTAAAACACACTTAACAAGGGAGATCAGATCAGGATTATATAGACATCAGATCAGCGAATACTAAACATCAGATCAACATACTATAGATATCAGATCAAGAATATAGAAGAAATCATACAATAGAATTAAAAACACTTAACAAGGGAGATCAGATCAGGATTATATAGACATCAGATCAGTGAATACTTGACATCAGATCAACATACTATAGAAATCAGATCAAGAATATAAAAGAAATCAAACAATAGAATTAAAACATACTTAACAAGGGAGATCAGATCAGGATTATATAGACATCAGATCAACATACCATAGATATCAGATCAAGAATATGAAAGAAATCATACAATAGAAATAAAACACACTTAACAAGGGAGATCAGATCAGGATTATATAGATATCAGATCAGCGAATATTTGACATCAGATCAACATACTATAGATATCAGATCAAGAATATAAAAGAATCATACAATAGAAATAAAACACACTTAACAAGGGAGATCAGATCAGGATTATATAGATATCAGATCAGCGAATACTTGACATCAGATCAACATACTATAGATATCAGATCAAGAATATAAAAGAAATCATACAAAAGAATTAAAACACACTTAACAATGGAGATCAGATCAGGATTATATAGACATCAGATCAGCGAATACTAGATATCAGATCAACATACTATAGATATCAGATCAAGAATATAAAAGAAATCATACAATAGAATTAAAAACACTTAACAAGGGAGATCAGATCAGGATTATATAGACATCAGATCTGTGAATACTTGACATCAGATCAACATACAATAGAAATCAGATCAAGAATATAAAAGAAATCATACAATAGAATTAAAACATACTTAACAAGGGAGATCAGATCAGGATTATATAGACATCAGATCAACATACTATAGATATCAGATCAAGAATATAAAAGAAATCATACAATAGAAATAAAACACACTTAACAAGGGAGATCAGATCAGGATTATATATATATCAGATCAGTGAATATTTGACATCAGATCAACATACTATAGATATCAGATCAAGAATATAAAAGAATCATACAATAGAAATAAAACACACTTAACAAGGGAGATCAGATCCGGATTATATAGATATCAGATCAGCGAATACTTGACATCAGATCAACATACTATAGATATCAGATCAAGAATATAAAAGAAATCATACAAAAGAATTAAAACACACTTAACAAGGGAGATCAGATCAGGATTATATAGACATCAGATAAGCGAATACTTGACATCATATCAACATACTATAGATATCAGATCAAGAATATAAAATAAATCATACAATAGAATTAAAACACACTTAACAATGGAGATCAGATCAGGATTATATAGACATCAGATCTGCGAATACTAGACATCAGATCAACATACTATAGATATCAGATCAAGAATATAAAAGAAATCATACAATAGAAATAAAACACACTTAACAAGGGAGATCAGATCAGGATTATATAGATATCAGATCAGCGAATATTAGACATCAGATCAACATACTATAGATATCAGGTCAAGAATATAAAAGAAATCATACAATAAAATTAAAGCACACTTAACAAGGGAGATCAGATCAGGATTATATAGACATCAGATTAGCGAATACTTGACATCAGATTAATAGACTATAGATATCAGGTCAAGAATATAAAAGAAATCATACAATAAAATTAAAGCACACTTAACAAGGGAGATCAGATCAGGATTATATAGACATCAGATCAGCGAATACTTGACATCAGATCAATAGACTATAGATAGCAGATCAAGAATATAAAAGAAATCATACAATTGAATTAAAACACACTTAACAAGACAGATCAGATCAGGATTTTATAGACATCAGATCAGCCAAAACTTGACATAAGATCAACATACTATAGATATCAGATCAAGAATATAATAGAAATCATACAATAGAATTAAAACACACTTAACAAGGGAGATCAGATCAGGATTATATAGACATCAGATCAGCGAATACTAAACATCAGATCAACATACTATAGATATCAGATCAAGAATATAAAAGAAATCATACAATAGAATTAAAAACACTTAACAAGGGATATCAGATCAGGATTATATAGACATCAGATCTGTGAATACTGTGAATACTTGACATCAGATCAACATACTATAGAAATCAGATCAAGAATATAAAAGAAATCATACAATAGAATTAAAACATACTTAACAAGGGAGATCAGATCAGGATTATATAGACATCAGATCAACATACTATAGATATCAGATCAAGAATATAAAAGAAATCATACAATAGAAATAAAACACACTTAACAAGGGAGATCAGATCAGGATTATATAGATATCAGATCAGTGAATATTTGACATCAGATAACATACTATAGATATCAGATCAAGAATATAAAAGAATCATACAATAGAAATAAAACACACTTAACAAGGGAGATCAGATCCGGATTATATAGATATCAGATCAGCGAATACTTGACATCAGATCAACATACTATAGATATCAGATCAAGAATATAAAAGAAATCATACAAAAGAATTAAAACACACTTAACAAGGGAGATCAGATCAGGATTATATAGATATCAGATCAGCGAATACTTGACATCAGATCAACATACTATAGATATCAGATCAAGAATATAAAAGAAATCATACAATGGAATTTAAACACACTTAACAAGGTAGATCAGATCAGGATTATATAGACATCAGATCAGCGAATACTTGACATCAGATCAACAGACTATAGATCTCAGATCAAGAATATAAAAGATATCATACAAAAGAATTAAAACACAATTAACAAGGGAGATCAGATCAGGATTATATAGACATCAGATCAGCGAATACTTGACATCAGATCAACATACTATAGATATCAGATCAAGAATATAAAAGAAATCATACAATGGAATTTAAACACACTTAACAAGGGAGATCAGAGCAGGATTATATAGACATCAGATCAGCGAATACTTGACATCAGATCAACAGACTATAGATCTCAGATCAAGAATATAAAAGATATCTTACAATAGAATTAAAACACAATTAACAAGGGAGATCAGATCAGGATTATATAGACATCAGATCAGCGAATACTTGACATCAGATCAACATACTATAGATATCAGATCAAGAATATAAAAGAAATCATACAATAGAATTAAAGCATACTTAACAAGGGAGATCAGATCAGGATTATATAGACATCAAATCAGCGAATACTTGACATCAGATCAATAGACTATAGATATCAGATCAAGAATATAAAAGAAATCATACAATAGAATTAAAACACACTTAACAAGGCAGATCAGATCAGGATTATATAGACATCAGATCAGCCAAAACTTGACATCAGATCAACATACTATAGATATCAGATCAAGAATATAAAAGAAATCATACAATAGAATTAAAACACACTTAACAAGGCAGATCAGATCAGGATTATATAGACATCAGATCAGCGAATACTAGATATCAGATCAACATACTATAGATATCAGATCAAGAATATAAAAGAAATCATACAATAGAATTAAAACACACTTAAACAAGGGAGATCAGATCAGGATTATATAGACATCAGATCAGCGAATACTTGACATCAGATCAACATACTATAGATATCAGATCAAGAATATAAAAGAAATCACACAATCGAATTAAAACACACGTAACAAGGGAGATCGGATCAGGATTATATAGACATCGGATCAATATACTATAGATATCAGATCAAGAATATAAAAGAAATCACACAATAGAATGAAAAACACTTAACAAGGGAGATCAGATCAGGATTATATAGACATCATATCAGCGAATACTTGACATCAGATCAACATACTATAGATATCAGATCAAGAATATAAAAGAAATCACACAATAGAATTAAAACACACGTAACAAGGGAGATCGGATCAGGATTATATAGACATCAGATCAACATACTATAGATATCAGATCAAAAATATAAAAGAAATCACACAATAGAATGAAAATCACTTAACAAGGGAGATCAGATCAGGATTATATAGACATCATATCAGCGAATACTTGACATCAGATCAACATACTATAGATATCAGATCAAGAATATAAAAGAAATCATACAATAGAATTAAAACATACTTAACAAGGGAGATCAGATCAGGATTATATAGACATCAGATCAACATACTATAGATATCTGATCAAGAATATAAAAGAAATCATACAATAGAAATAAAACACAATTAACAAGGGAGATCAGATCAGGATTATATAGACATCAGATCAACATACTATAGATATCAGATCAAGAATATAAAAGAAATCACACAATAGAATGAAAAACACTTAACAAGGGAGATCAGATCAGGATTATATAGACATCATATCAGCGAATACTTGACATCAGATCAACATACTATAGATATCAGATCAAGAATATAAAAGAAATCATACAATAGAATTAAAACATACTTAACAAGGGAGATCAGATCAGGATTATATAGACATCAGATCAACATACTATAGATATCAGATCAAGAATATAAAAGAAATCATACAATAGAATTAAAACACACTTAACAATGGAGATCAGATCAGGATTATATAGACATCAGATCAGCGAATACTAGATATCAGATCAACATACTATAGATATCAGATCAAGAATATAAAAGAAATCATACAATAGAATTAAAACACACTTAACAAGGGAGATCAGATCAGGATTATATAGACATCAGATCAGCGAATACTAGACATCAGATCAGCATACTATAGATATCAGATCAAGAATATAAAAGAAATCATACAATAGCATTAAAACACACTTAACAAGGGAGATCAGATCAGGATTATATAGACATCATATCAGCGAATACTTGACATCAGATCAACATACTATAGATATCAGATCAAGAATATAAAAGAAATCATACAATAGAATTAAAACATACTTAACAAGGGAGATCAGATCAGGATTATATAGACATCAGATCAACATACTATAGATATCAGATCAAGAATATAAAAGAAATCATACAATAGAAATAAAACACACTTAACAAGGGAGATCAGATCAGGATTATATAGACATCAGATCAACATACTATAGATATCAGATCCAGAATATAAAAGAAATCATACAATGGAATTTAAACACACTTAAAAAGGTAGATCAGATCAGGATTATATAGACATCAGATCAGCGAATACTTGACATCAGATCAACATACTATAGATATCAGATCAAGAATATAAAAGAAATCATACAATAGAATTAAAACATACTTAACAAGGGAGATCAGATCAGGATTATATAGACATCAGATAAACATACTATAGATATCAGATCAAGAATATAAAAGAAATCATACAATAGAATTAAAACACACTTAACAATGGAGATCAGATCAGGATTATATAGACATCAGATCAGCGAATACTAGATATCAGATCAACATACTATAGATATCAGATCAAGAATATAAAAGAAATCATACAATAGAATTAAAACACACTTAACAAGGGAGATCAGATCAGGATTATATAGACATCAGATTAGCGAATACTAGACATCAGATCAGCATACTATAGATATCAGATCAAGAATATAAAAGAAATCATACAATAGAATTAAAACACACTTAACAAGGGATATCATATCAGGATTATATAGACATCAGATCAGCGAATACTTGACATCAGATCAACATACTATAGATATCAGATCAAGAATATAAAAGAAATCATACAATAGAATTAAAACACACTTAACAAGGGAGATCAGATCAGTATTATATAGACATCAGATCAGTGAATACTTGACATCAGATCAACATACAATAGATATCAGATCAAGAATATAAAAGAAATCATACAATAGAATTGAAACACTATTAACAATGGAGATCAGATCAGGATTATATAGACATCAGATCTGCGAATACTAGACATCAGATCAACATACTATAGATATCAGATCAAGAATATAAAAGAAATCATACAATAGAAATAAAACACACTTAACAAGGGAAATCAGATCAGGACTATATAGATATCAGATCAGCGAATATTAGACATCAGATCAACATACTATAGATATCAGGTCAAGAATATAAAAGAAATCATACAATAAAATTAAAGCACACTTAACAAGGGAGATCAGATAAGGATTATATAGACATCAGATTAGCGAATACTTGACATCAGATTAACAGACTATAGATATCAGGTCAAGAATATAAAAGAAATCATACAATAAAATTAAAGCACACTTAACAAGGGAGATCAGATCAGGATTATATAGACATCAGATCAACATACTATAGATATCAGATCAAGAATATAAAAGAAATCACACAATAGAATTAAAAACACTTAACAAGGGAGATCAGATCAGGATCATATAGACATCATATCAGCGAATACTTGACATCAGATCAACATACTATAGATATCAGATCAAGAATATAAAAGAAATCATACAATAGAATTAAAACATACTTAACAAGGGAGATCAGATCAGGATTATATAGACATCAGATCAACATACTATAGATATCAGATCAAGAATAACAATAGAATTAAAACACACTTAACAAGAGAGATCAGATCAGGATTATATAGACATCAGATCAGCGAATACTAGACATCAGATCAACATACTATAGATATCAGATCAAGAATATAAAAGAAATCATACAATAGAATTAAAACATACTTAACAAGGGAGATCAGATCAGGATTATATAGACATCAGATCAACATACTATAGATATCAGATCAAGAATATAAAAGAAATCATACAATAGAATTAAAACACACTTAACAATGGAGATCAGATCAGGATTATATAGACATCAGATCAGCGAATACTAGATATCAGATCAACATACTATAGATATCAGATCAAGAATATAAAAGAAATCATACAATAGAATTAAAACACACTTAACAAGGGAGATCAGATCAGGATTATATAGACATCAGATCAGCGAATACTAGACATCAGATCAGCATACTATAGATATCAGATCAAGAATATAAAAGAAATCATACAATAGCATTAAAACACACTTAACAAGGGAGATCAGATCAGGATTATATAGACATCATATCAGCGAATACTTGACATCAGATCAACATACTATAGATATCAGATCAAGAATATAAAAGAAATCATACAATAGAATTAAAACATACTTAACAAGGGAGATCAGATCAGGATTATATAGACATCAGATCAACATACTATAGATATCAGATCAAGAATATAAAAGAAATCATACAATAGAATTAAAACACACTTAACAATGGAGATCAGATCAGGATTATATAGACATCAGATCAGCGAATACTAGATATCAGATCAACATACTATAGATATCAGATCAAGAATATAAAAGAAATCATACAATAGAATTAAAACACACTTAACAAGGGAGATCAGATCAGGATTATATAGACATCAGATCAGCGAATACTAGACATCAGATCAGCATACTATAGATATCAGATCAAGAATATAAAAGAAATCATACAATAAAATTAAAGCACACTAAACAAGGGAGATCAGATCAGGATTATATAGACATCAGATCAGCGAATACTTGACATCAGATTAACAGACTATAGATATCAGGTCAAGAATATAAAAGAAATCATACAATAAAATTAAAGCACACTTAACAAGGGAGATCATATCAGGATTATATAGACATCAGATCAGCGAATACTTGACATCAGATCAATAGACTATAGATAGCAGATCAAGAATATAAAAGAAATCATACAATAGAATTAAAACACACTTAACAAGGCAGATCAGATCAGGATTATATAGACATCAGATCGGCCAAAACTTGACATCAGATCAACATACTATAGATATCAGATCAAGAATATAAAAGAAATCATACAATAGAATTAAAAACACTTAACAGGGGAGATCAGATCAGGATTATATAGACATCAGATCAGTGAATACTTGACTTCAGATCAATAGACTATAGATAGCAGATCAAGAATATAAAAGAAATCATACAATAGAATTAAAACACACTTAACAAGGCAGATCAGATCAGGATTTTATAGACATCAGATTAGCCAAAACTTGACATCAGATCAACATACTATAGATATCAGATCAAGAATATAATAGAAATCATACAATAGAATTAAAACACACTTAACAAGGGAGATCAGATCAGGATTATATAGACATCAGATCAGCGAATACTAAACATCAGATCAACATACTATAGATATCAGATCAAGAATATAAAAGAAATCATACAATAGAATTAAAAACACTTAACAAGGGAGATCAGATCAGGATTATATAGACATCAGATCAACATACTATAGATATCAGATCAAGAATATAAAAGAAATCATACAATAGAAATAAAACACACTTAACAAGGGAGATCAGATCAGGATTATATAGATTTCAGATCAGCGAATATTTGACATCAGATCAACATACTATAGATATCAGATCAAGAATATAAAAGAATCATACAATAGAAATAAAGCACACTTAACAAGGGAGATCAGATCAGGATTATATAGACATCAGATTAGCGAATACTTGACATCAGATTAACAGACTATAGATATCAGGTCAAGAATATAAAAGAAATCATACAATAAAATTAAAGCACACTTAACAAGTGAGATCAGATCAGGATTATATAGACATCAGATCAGCGAATACTTGACATCAGATCAATAGACTATAGATAGCAGATCAAGAATATAAAAGAAATCATACAATAGAATTAAAACACACTTAACAAGACAGATCAGATCAGGATTTTATAGACATCAGATCAGCCAAAACATGACATCAGATCAACATACTATAGATATCAGATCAAGAATATAATAGAAATCATACAATATAATTAAAACACACTTAACAAGGGAGATCAGATCAGGATTATATAGACATCAGATCAGCGAATACTAAACATCAGATCAACATACTATAGATATCAGATCAAGAATATAGAAGAAATCATACAATAGAATTAAAAACACTTAACAAGGGAGATCAGATCAGGATTATATAGACATCAGATCAGTGAATACTTGACATCAGATCAACATACTATAGAAATCAGATCAAGAATATAAAAGAAATCAAACAATAGAATTAAAACATACTTAACAAGGGAGATCAGATCAGGATTATATAGACATCAGATCAACATACCATAGATATCAGATCAAGAATATGAAAGAAATCATACAATAGAAATAAAACACACTTAACAAGGGAGATCAGATCAGGATTATATAGATATCAGATCAGCGAATATTTGACATCAGATCAACATACTATAGATATCAGATCAAGAATATAAAAGAATCATACAATAGAAATAAAACACACTTAACAAGGGAGATCAGATCAGGATTATATAGATATCAGATCAGCGAATACTTGACATCAGATCAACATACTATAGATATCAGATCAAGAATATAAAAGAAATCATACAAAAGAATTAAAACACACTTAACAATGGAGATCAGATCAGGATTATATAGACATCAGATCAGCGAATACTAGATATCAGATCAACATACTATAGATATCAGATCAAGAATATAAAAGAAATCATACAATAGAATTAAAAACACTTAACAAGGGAGATCAGATCAGGATTATATAGACATCAGATCTGTGAATACTTGACATCAGATCAACATACAATAGAAATCAGATCAAGAATATAAAAGAAATCATACAATAGAATTAAAACATACTTAACAAGGGAGATCAGATCAGGATTATATAGACATCAGATCAACATACTATAGATATCAGATCAAGAATATAAAAGAAATCATACAATAGAAATAAAACACACTTAACAAGGGAGATCAGATCAGGATTATATATATATCAGATCAGTGAATATTTGACATCAGATCAACATACTATAGATATCAGATCAAGAATATAAAAGAATCATACAATAGAAATAAAACACACTTAACAAGGGAGATCAGATCCGGATTATATAGATATCAGATCAGCGAATACTTGACATCAGATCAACATACTATAGATATCAGATCAAGAATATAAAAGAAATCATACAAAAGAATTAAAACACACTTAACAAGGGAGATCAGATCAGGATTATATAGACATCAGATAAGCGAATACTTGACATCATATCAACATACTATAGATATCAGATCAAGAATATAAAATAAATCATACAATAGAATTAAAACACACTTAACAATGGAGATCAGATCAGGATTATATAGACATCAGATCTGCGAATACTAGACATCAGATCAACATACTATAGATATCAGATCAAGAATATAAAAGAAATCATACAATAGAAATAAAACACACTTAACAAGGGAGATCAGATCAGGATTATATAGATATCAGATCAGCGAATATTAGACATCAGATCAACATACTATAGATATCAGGTCAAGAATATAAAAGAAATCATACAATAAAATTAAAGCACACTTAACAAGGGAGATCAGATCAGGATTATATAGACATCAGATTAGCGAATACTTGACATCAGATTAATAGACTATAGATATCAGGTCAAGAATATAAAAGAAATCATACAATAAAATTAAAGCACACTTAACAAGGGAGATCAGATCAGGATTATATAGACATCAGATCAGCGAATACTTGACATCAGATCAATAGACTATAGATAGCAGATCAAGAATATAAAAGAAATCATACAATTGAATTAAAACACACTTAACAAGACAGATCAGATCAGGATTTTATAGACATCAGATCAGCCAAAACTTGACATAAGATCAACATACTATAGATATCAGATCAAGAATATAATAGAAATCATACAATAGAATTAAAACACACTTAACAAGGGAGATCAGATCAGGATTATATAGACATCAGATCAGCGAATACTAAACATCAGATCAACATACTATAGATATCAGATCAAGAATATAAAAGAAATCATACAATAGAATTAAAAACACTTAACAAGGGATATCAGATCAGGATTATATAGACATCAGATCTGTGAATACTGTGAATACTTGACATCAGATCAACATACTATAGAAATCAGATCAAGAATATAAAAGAAATCATACAATAGAATTAAAACATACTTAACAAGGGAGATCAGATCAGGATTATATAGACATCAGATCAACATACTATAGATATCAGATCAAGAATATAAAAGAAATCATACAATAGAAATAAAACACACTTAACAAGGGAGATCAGATCAGGATTATATAGATATCAGATCAGTGAATATTTGACATCAGATAACATACTATAGATATCAGATCAAGAATATAAAAGAATCATACAATAGAAATAAAACACACTTAACAAGGGAGATCAGATCCGGATTATATAGATATCAGATCAGCGAATACTTGACATCAGATCAACATACTATAGATATCAGATCAAGAATATAAAAGAAATCATACAAAAGAATTAAAACACACTTAACAAGGGAGATCAGATCAGGATTATATAGATATCAGATCAGCGAATACTTGACATCAGATCAACATACTATAGATATCAGATCAAGAATATAAAAGAAATCATACAATGGAATTTAAACACACTTAACAAGGTAGATCAGATCAGGATTATATAGACATCAGATCAGCGAATACTTGACATCAGATCAACAGACTATAGATCTCAGATCAAGAATATAAAAGATATCATACAAAAGAATTAAAACACAATTAACAAGGGAGATCAGATCAGGATTATATAGACATCAGATCAGCGAATACTTGACATCAGATCAACATACTATAGATATCAGATCAAGAATATAAAAGAAATCATACAATGGAATTTAAACACACTTAACAAGGGAGATCAGAGCAGGATTATATAGACATCAGATCAGCGAATACTTGACATCAGATCAACAGACTATAGATCTCAGATCAAGAATATAAAAGATATCTTACAATAGAATTAAAACACAATTAACAAGGGAGATCAGATCAGGATTATATAGACATCAGATCAGCGAATACTTGACATCAGATCAACATACTATAGATATCAGATCAAGAATATAAAAGAAATCATACAATAGAATTAAAGCATACTTAACAAGGGAGATCAGATCAGGATTATATAGACATCAAATCAGCGAATACTTGACATCAGATCAATAGACTATAGATATCAGATCAAGAATATAAAAGAAATCATACAATAGAATTAAAACACACTTAACAAGGCAGATCAGATCAGGATTATATAGACATCAGATCAGCCAAAACTTGACATCAGATCAACATACTATAGATATCAGATCAAGAATATAAAAGAAATCATACAATAGAATTAAAACACACTTAACAAGGCAGATCAGATCAGGATTATATAGACATCAGATCAGCGAATACTAGATATCAGATCAACATACTATAGATATCAGATCAAGAATATAAAAGAAATCATACAATAGAATTAAAACACACTTAAACAAGGGAGATCAGATCAGGATTATATAGACATCAGATCAGCGAATACTTGACATCAGATCAACATACTATAGATATCAGATCAAGAATATAAAAGAAATCACACAATCGAATTAAAACACACGTAACAAGGGAGATCGGATCAGGATTATATAGACATCGGATCAATATACTATAGATATCAGATCAAGAATATAAAAGAAATCACACAATAGAATGAAAAACACTTAACAAGGGAGATCAGATCAGGATTATATAGACATCATATCAGCGAATACTTGACATCAGATCAACATACTATAGATATCAGATCAAGAATATAAAAGAAATCACACAATAGAATTAAAACACACGTAACAAGGGAGATCGGATCAGGATTATATAGACATCAGATCAACATACTATAGATATCAGATCAAAAATATAAAAGAAATCACACAATAGAATGAAAATCACTTAACAAGGGAGATCAGATCAGGATTATATAGACATCATATCAGCGAATACTTGACATCAGATCAACATACTATAGATATCAGATCAAGAATATAAAAGAAATCATACAATAGAATTAAAACATACTTAACAAGGGAGATCAGATCAGGATTATATAGACATCAGATCAACATACTATAGATATCTGATCAAGAATATAAAAGAAATCATACAATAGAAATAAAACACAATTAACAAGGGAGATCAGATCAGGATTATATAGACATCAGATCAACATACTATAGATATCAGATCAAGAATATAAAAGAAATCACACAATAGAATGAAAAACACTTAACAAGGGAGATCAGATCAGGATTATATAGACATCATATCAGCGAATACTTGACATCAGATCAACATACTATAGATATCAGATCAAGAATATAAAAGAAATCATACAATAGAATTAAAACATACTTAACAAGGGAGATCAGATCAGGATTATATAGACATCAGATCAACATACTATAGATATCAGATCAAGAATATAAAAGAAATCATACAATAGAATTAAAACACACTTAACAATGGAGATCAGATCAGGATTATATAGACATCAGATCAGCGAATACTAGATATCAGATCAACATACTATAGATATCAGATCAAGAATATAAAAGAAATCATACAATAGAATTAAAACACACTTAACAAGGGAGATCAGATCAGGATTATATAGACATCAGATCAGCGAATACTAGACATCAGATCAGCATACTATAGATATCAGATCAAGAATATAAAAGAAATCATACAATAGCATTAAAACACACTTAACAAGGGAGATCAGATCAGGATTATATAGACATCATATCAGCGAATACTTGACATCAGATCAACATACTATAGATATCAGATCAAGAATATAAAAGAAATCATACAATAGAATTAAAACATACTTAACAAGGGAGATCAGATCAGGATTATATAGACATCAGATCAACATACTATAGATATCAGATCAAGAATATAAAAGAAATCATACAATAGAAATAAAACACACTTAACAAGGGAGATCAGATCAGGATTATATAGACATCAGATCAACATACTATAGATATCAGATCCAGAATATAAAAGAAATCATACAATGGAATTTAAACACACTTAAAAAGGTAGATCAGATCAGGATTATATAGACATCAGATCAGCGAATACTTGACATCAGATCAACATACTATAGATATCAGATCAAGAATATAAAAGAAATCATACAATAGAATTAAAACATACTTAACAAGGGAGATCAGATCAGGATTATATAGACATCAGATAAACATACTATAGATATCAGATCAAGAATATAAAAGAAATCATACAATAGAATTAAAACACACTTAACAATGGAGATCAGATCAGGATTATATAGACATCAGATCAGCGAATACTAGATATCAGATCAACATACTATAGATATCAGATCAAGAATATAAAAGAAATCATACAATAGAATTAAAACACACTTAACAAGGGAGATCAGATCAGGATTATATAGACATCAGATTAGCGAATACTAGACATCAGATCAGCATACTATAGATATCAGATCAAGAATATAAAAGAAATCATACAATAGAATTAAAACACACTTAACAAGGGATATCATATCAGGATTATATAGACATCAGATCAGCGAATACTTGACATCAGATCAACATACTATAGATATCAGATCAAGAATATAAAAGAAATCATACAATAGAATTAAAACACACTTAACAAGGGAGATCAGATCAGTATTATATAGACATCAGATCAGTGAATACTTGACATCAGATCAACATACAATAGATATCAGATCAAGAATATAAAAGAAATCATACAATAGAATTGAAACACTATTAACAATGGAGATCAGATCAGGATTATATAGACATCAGATCTGCGAATACTAGACATCAGATCAACATACTATAGATATCAGATCAAGAATATAAAAGAAATCATACAATAGAAATAAAACACACTTAACAAGGGAAATCAGATCAGGACTATATAGATATCAGATCAGCGAATATTAGACATCAGATCAACATACTATAGATATCAGGTCAAGAATATAAAAGAAATCATACAATAAAATTAAAGCACACTTAACAAGGGAGATCAGATAAGGATTATATAGACATCAGATTAGCGAATACTTGACATCAGATTAACAGACTATAGATATCAGGTCAAGAATATAAAAGAAATCATACAATAAAATTAAAGCACACTTAACAAGGGAGATCAGATCAGGATTATATAGACATCAGATCAACATACTATAGATATCAGATCAAGAATATAAAAGAAATCACACAATAGAATTAAAAACACTTAACAAGGGAGATCAGATCAGGATCATATAGACATCATATCAGCGAATACTTGACATCAGATCAACATACTATAGATATCAGATCAAGAATATAAAAGAAATCATACAATAGAATTAAAACATACTTAACAAGGGAGATCAGATCAGGATTATATAGACATCAGATCAACATACTATAGATATCAGATCAAGAATAACAATAGAATTAAAACACACTTAACAAGAGAGATCAGATCAGGATTATATAGACATCAGATCAGCG
Organism: Knoxia roxburghii; assembly: GCA_030378225.1. Taxonomy (NCBI): domain Eukaryota; kingdom Viridiplantae; phylum Streptophyta; class Magnoliopsida; order Gentianales; family Rubiaceae; genus Knoxia; species Knoxia roxburghii. Next base: position 30,689,398 of record CM059415.1, on the reverse strand, counting down.
AATACTAGACATCAGATCAACATACTATAGATATCAGATCAAGAATATAAAAGAAATCATACAATAGAATTAAAACATACTTAACAAGGGAGATCAGATCAGGATTATATAGACATCAGATCAACATACTATAGATATCAGATCAAGAATATAAAAGAAATCATACAATAGAATTAAAACACACTTAACAATGGAGATCAGATCAGGATTATATAGACATCAGATCAGCGAATACTAGATATCAGATCAACATACTATAGATATCAGATCAAGAATATAAAAGAAATCATACAATAGAATTAAAACACACTTAACAAGGGAGATCAGATCAGGATTATATAGACATCAGATCAGCGAATACTAGACATCAGATCAGCATACTATAGATATCAGATCAAGAATATAAAAGAAATCATACAATAGCATTAAAACACACTTAACAAGGGAGATCAGATCAGGATTATATAGACATCATATCAGCGAATACTTGACATCAGATCAACATACTATAGATATCAGATCAAGAATATAAAAGAAATCATACAATAGAATTAAAACATACTTAACAAGGGAGATCAGATCAGGATTATATAGACATCAGATCAACATACTATAGATATCAGATCAAGAATATAAAAGAAATCATACAATAGAATTAAAACACACTTAACAATGGAGATCAGATCAGGATTATATAGACATCAGATCAGCGAATACTAGATATCAGATCAACATACTATAGATATCAGATCAAGAATATAAAAGAAATCATACAATAGAATTAAAACACACTTAACAAGGGAGATCAGATCAGGATTATATAGACATCAGATCAGCGAATACTAGACATCAGATCAGCATACTATAGATATCAGATCAAGAATATAAAAGAAATCATACAATAGCATTAAAACACACTTAACAAGGGAGATCAGATCAGGATTATATAGACATCATATCAGCGAATACTTGACATCAGATCAACATACTATAGATATCAGATCAAGAATATAAAAGAAATCATACAATAGAATTAAAACATACTTAACAAGGGAGATCAGATCAGGATTATATAGACATCAGATCAACATACTATAGATATCAGATCAAGAATATAAAAGAAATCATACAATAGAAATAAAACACACTTAACAAGGGAGATCAGATCAGGATTATATAGACATCAGATCAACATACTATAGATATCAGATCCAGAATATAAAAGAAATCATACAATGGAATTTAAACACACTTAAAAAGGTAGATCAGATCAGGATTATATAGACATCAGATCAGCGAATACTTGACATCAGATCAACATACTATAGATATCAGATCAAGAATATAAAAGAAATCATACAATAGAATTAAAACATACTTAACAAGGGAGATCAGATCAGGATTATATAGACATCAGATAAACATACTATAGATATCAGATCAAGAATATAAAAGAAATCATACAATAGAATTAAAACACACTTAACAATGGAGATCAGATCAGGATTATATAGACATCAGATCAGCGAATACTAGATATCAGATCAACATACTATAGATATCAGATCAAGAATATAAAAGAAATCATACAATAGAATTAAAACACACTTAACAAGGGAGATCAGATCAGGATTATATAGACATCAGATTAGCGAATACTAGACATCAGATCAGCATACTATAGATATCAGATCAAGAATATAAAAGAAATCATACAATAGAATTAAAACACACTTAACAAGGGATATCATATCAGGATTATATAGACATCAGATCAGCGAATACTTGACATCAGATCAACATACTATAGATATCAGATCAAGAATATAAAAGAAATCATACAATAGAATTAAAACACACTTAACAAGGGAGATCAGATCGGTATTATATAGACATCAGATCAGTGAATACTTGACATCAGATCAACATACAATAGATATCAGATCAAGAATATAAAAGAAATCATACAATAGAATTGAAACACTATTAACAATGGAGATCAGATCAGGATTATATAGACATCAGATCTGCGAATACTAGACATCAGATCAACATACTATAGATATCAGATCAAGAATATAAAAGAAATCATACAATAGAAATAAAACACACTTAACAAGGGAAATCAGATCAGGACTATATAGATATCAGATCAGCGAATATTAGACATCAGATCAACATACTATAGATATCAGGTCAAGAATATAAAAGAAATCATACAATAAAATTAAAGCACACTTAACAAGGGAGATCAGATAAGGATTATATAGACATCAGATTAGCGAATACTTGACATCAGATTAACAGACTATAGATATCAGGTCAAGAATATAAAAGAAATCATACAATAAAATTAAAGCACACTTAACAAGGGAGATCAGATCAGGATTATATAGACATCAGATCAGCGAATACTTGACATCAGATCAACATACTATAGATATCAGATCAAGAATATAAAAGAAATCATACAATAGAATTAAAACACACTTAACAAGGGAGATCAGATCAGTATTATATAGACATCAGATCAGTGAATACTTGACATCAGATCAACATACAATAGATATCAGATCAAGAATATAAAAGAAATCATACAATAGAATTAAAACACTCTTAACAATGGAGATCAGATCAGGATTATATAGACATCAGATCTGCGAATACTAGACATCAGATCAACATACTATAGATATCAGATCAAGAATATAAAAGAAATCATACAATAGAATTAAAACACACTTAACAAGGGAGATCAGATCAGGATTATATAGACATCAGATCAGCGAATACTTGACATCAGATCAACATACTATAGATATCAGATCAAGAATATAAAAGAAATCATACAAAGGAATTTAAACACACTTAACAAGGGAGATCAGATCAGGATTATATAGACATCAGATCAGTGAATACTTGACATCAGATCAACAGACTATAGATCTCAGATCAAGAAATAAAAGATATCATACAATAGAATTAAAACACAATTAACAAGGGAGATCAGATCAGGATTATATAGACATCAGATCAGCGAATACTTGACATCAGATCAACATACTATAGATATCAGATCAAGAATATAAAAGAAATCATACAATAGAATTAAAGCACACTTAACAAGGGAGATCAGATCAGGATTATATAGACATCAAATCAGCGAATACTTGACATCAGATCAATAGACTATAGATATCAGATCAAGAATATAAAAGAAATCATACAATAGAATTAAAACATACTTAACAAGGCAGATCAGATCAGGATTATATAGACATCAGATCAGCCAAAACTTGACATCAGATCAACATACTATAGATATAAGATCAAGAATATAAAAGAAATCATACAATAGAATTAAAACACACTTAACAAGGCAGATCAGATCAGGATTATATAGACATCAGATTAGCGAATACTAGATATCAGATCAACATACTATAGATATCAGATCAAGAATATAAAAGAAATCATACAATAGAATTAAAACACACTTAACAAGGGAGATCAGATCAGGATTATATAGACATCAGATCAGCGAATACTTGACATCAGATCAACATACTATAGATATCAGATCAAGAATATAAAAGAAATCACACAATAGAATTAAAACACACGTAACAAGGGAGATCAGATAAGGATTATATAGACATCAGATCAACATACTATAGATATCAGATCAAGAATATAAAAGAAATCACACAATAGAATTAAAAACACTTAACAAGGGAGATCAGATCAGGATCATATAGACATCATATCAGCGAATACTTGACATCAGATCAACATACTATAGATATCAGATCAAGAATATAAAAGAAATCATACAATAGAATTAAAACATACTTAACAAGGGAGATCAGATCAGGATTATATAGACATCAGATCAACATACTATAGATATCAGATCAAGAATAACAATAGAATTAAAACACACTTAACAAGAGAGATCAGATCAGGATTATATAGACATCAGATCAGCGAATACTAGACATCAGATCAACATACTATAGATATCAGATCAAGAATATAAAAGAAATCATACAATAGAATTAAAACACACTTAACAAGGGAGATCAGATCAGGATTATATAGACATCAGATCAGCGAATACTAGACATCAGATCAGCATACTATAGATATCAGATCAAGAATATAAAAGAAATCATACAATAGAATTAAAACACACTTAACAAGGGATATCATATCAGGATTATATAGACATCAGATCAGCGAATACTTGACATCAGATCAACATACTATAGATATCAGATCAAGAATATAAAAGAAATCATACAATAGAATTAAAACACACTTAACAAGGGAGATCAGATCAGGATTATATAGACATCAGATCAGTGAATACTTGACATCAGATCAACATACTATAGATATCAGATCAAGAATATAAAAGAAATCATACAATAGAATTAAAACACACTTAGCAATGGAGATCAGATCAGGATTATATAGACATCAGATCTGCGAATACTAGACATCAGATCAACATACTATAGATATCAGATCAAGAATATAAAAGAAATCATACAATAGAAATAAAACACACTTAACAAGGGAGATCAGATCAGGATTATATAGATATCAGATCAGCGAATATTAGACATCAGATCAACATACTATAGATATCAGGTCAAGAATATAAAAGAAATCATACAATAAAATTAAAGCACACTTAACAAGGGAGATCAGATCAGGATTATATAGACATCAGATCAGCGAATACTTGACATCAGATCAACATACTATAGATATCAGATCAAGAATATAAAAGAAATCACACAATAGAATTAAAACACACGTAACAAGGGAGATCAGATTAGGATTATATAGACATCAGATCAAGAATATAAAACAAATCACACAATAGAATTAAAAACACTTAACAAGGGAGATCAGATCAGGATTATATAGACATCAGATTAGCGAATACTTGACATCAGATTAACAGACTATAGATATCAGATCAAGAATATAAAAGAAATCATACAATAAAATTAAAGCACACTTAACAAGTGAGATCAGATCAGGATTATATAGACATCAGATCAGCGAATACTTGACATCAGATCAATAGACTATAGATAGCAGATCAAGAATATAAAAGAAATCATACAATAGAATTAAAACACACTTAACAAGACAGATCAGATCAGGATTTTATAGACATCAGATCAGCCAAAACATGACATCAGATCAACATACTATAGATATCAGATCAAGAATATAATAGAAATCATACAATATAATTAAAACACACTTAACAAGGGAGATCAGATCAGGATTATATAGACATCAGATCAGCGAATACTAAACATCAGATCAACATACTATAGATATCAGATCAAGAATATAAAAGAAATCATACAATAGAATTAAAAACACTTAACAAGGGAGATCAGACCAGGATTATATAGACATCAGATCAGTGAATACTTGACATCAGATCAACATACTATAGAAATCAGATCAAGAATATAAAAGAAATCATACAATAGAATTAAAACATACTTAAAAAGGGAGATCAGATCAGGATTATATAGACATCAGATCAACATACTATAGATATCAGATCAAGAATATGAAAGAAATCATACAATAGAAATAAAACACACTTAACAAGGGAGATCAGATCAGGATTATATAGATATCAGATCAGCGAATATTTGACATCAGATCAACATACTATAGATATCAGATCAAGAATATAAAAGAATCATACAATAGAAACAAAACACACTTAACAAGGGAGATCAGATCAGGATTATATAGATATCAGATCAGCGAATACTTGACATCAGATCAACATACTATAGATATCAGATCAAGAATATAAAAGAAATCATACAAAAGAATTAAAACACACTTAACAAGGGAGATCAGATCAGGATTATATAGACATCAGATCAGCGAATACTTGACATCATATCAACATACTATAGATATCAGATCAAGAATATAAAAGAAATCATACAATGGAATTTAAACACACTTAACAAGGGAGATCAGATCAGGATTATATAGACATCAGATCAGCGAATACTTGACATCAGATCAACATACTATAGATATCAGATCAAGAATATAAAAGAAATCATACAATAGAATTTAAACACACTTAACAAGGGAGATCAGATCAGGATTATATGGACATCAGATCAGCGAATACTTGACATCAGATCAACAGACTATAGATATCAAGTCAAGAATATAAAAGAAATCATACAATAAAATTAAAGCACACTTAACAAGGGAGATCAGATCAGGATTATATAGACATCAGATCAGCGAATACTTGACATCAGATCAACAGACTATAGATATCAGGTCAAGAATATAAAAGAAATCATACAATAAAATTAAAGCACACTAAACAAGGGAGATCAGATCAGGATTATATAGACATCAGATCAGCGAATACTTGACATCAGATTAACAGACTATAGATATCAGGTCAAGAATATAAAAGAAATCATACAATAAAATTAAAGCACACTAAACAAGGGAGATCATATCAGGATTATATAGACATCAGATCAGCGAATACTTGACATCAGATCAATAGACTATAGATAGCAGATCAAGAATATAAAAGAAATCATACAATAGAATTAAAACACACTTAACAAGGCAGATCAGATCAGGATTATATAGACATCAGATCGGCCAAAACTTGACATCAGATCAACATACTATAGATATCAGATCAAGAATATAAAAGAAATCATACAATAGAATTAAAAACACTTAACAGGGAAGATCAGATCAGGATTATATAGACATCAGATCAGTGAATACTTGACATCAGATCAATAGACTATAGATAGCAGATCAAGAATATAAAAGAAATCATACAATAGAATTAAAACACACTTAACAAGGCAGATCAGATCAGGATTTTATAGACATCAGATTAGCCAAAACTTGACATCAGATCAACATACTATAGATATCAGATCAAGAATATAATAGAAATCATACAATAGAATTAAAACACACTTAACAAGGGAGATCAGATCAGGATTATATAGACATCAGATCAGCGAATACTAAACATCAGATCAACATACTATAGATATCAGATCAAGAATATAAAAGAAATCATACAATAGAATTAAAAACACTTAACAAGGGAGATCAGATCAGGATTATATAGACATCAGATCAACATACTATAGATATCAGATCAAGAATATAAAAGAAATCATACAATAGAAATAAAACACACTTAACAAGGGAGATCAGATCAGGATTATATAGATTTCAGATCAGCGAATATTTGACATCAGATCAACATACTATAGATATCAGATCAAGAATATAAAAGAATCATACAATAGAAATAAAACACACTTAACAAGGGAGATCAGATCAGGATTATATAGATACCAGATCAGCGAATAATTGACATCAGATCAACATACTATAGATATCAGATCAAGAATATAAAAGAAATCATACAAAAGAATTAAAACACACTTAACAATGGAGATCAGATCAGGATTATATAGCCATCAGATCAGCGAATACTTGACATCAGATCAATAGACTATAGATAGCAGATCAAGAATATAAAAGAAATCATACAATAGAATTAAAACACACTTAACAAGGCAGATCAGATCAGGATTTTATAGACATCAGATTAGCCAAAACTTGACATCAGATCAACATACTATAGATATCAGATCAAGAATATAATAGAAATCATACAATAGAATTAAAACACACTTAACAAGGGAGATCAGAACAGGATTATATAGACATCAGATCAGCGAATACTAAACATCAGATCAACATACTATAGATATCAGATCAAGAATATAAAAGAAATCATACAATAGAATTAAAAACACTTAACAAGGGAGATCAGATCAGGATTATATAGACATCAGATCAGTGAATACTTGACATCAGATCAACATACTATATATATCAGATCAAGAATATAAAAGAAATCATACAATAGAATTAAAACATACTTAACAAGGGAGATCAGATCAGGATTATATAGACATCAGATCAGCGAATACTTGACATCAGATCAACATACTATAGATATCAGATCAAGAATATAAAAGAAATCACACAATAGAATTAAAACACACGTAACAAGGGAGATCAGATAAGGATTATATAGACATCAGATCAACATACTATAGATATCAGATCAAGAATATAAAAGAAATCACACAATAGAATTAAAAACACTTAGCAAGGGAGATCAGATCGGGATTATATAGACATCATATCAGCGAATACTTGACATCAGATCAACATACTATAGATATCAGATCAAGAATATAAAAGAAATCATACAATAGAATTAAAACATACTTAACAAGGGAGATCAGATCAGGATTATATAGACATCAGATCAACATACTATAGATATCAGATCAAGAATAACAATAGAATTAAAACACACTTAACAAGAGAGATCAGATCAGGATTATATAGAAATCAGATCAGCGAATACTAGACATCAGATCAACATACTATAGATATCAGATCAAGAATATAAAAGAAATCATACAATAGAATTAAAACACACTTAACAAGGGAGATCAGATCAGGATTATATAGACATCAGATCAGCATACTATAGATATCAGATCAAGAATATAAAAGAAATCATACAATAGAATTAAAACACACTTAACAAGGGATATCATATCAGGATTATATAGACATCAGATCAGCGAATACTTGACATCAGATCAACATACTATAGATATCAGATCAAGAATATAAAAGAAATCATACAATAGAATTAAAACACACTTAACAAGGGAGATCAGATCAGGATTATATAGACATCAGATCAGTGAATACTTGACATCAGATCAACATACTATAGATATCAGATCAAGAATATAAAAGAAATCATACAATAGAATTAAAACACACTTAGCAATGGAGATCAGATCAGGATTATATAGACATCAGATCTGCGAATACTAGACATCAGATCAACATACTATAGATATCAGATCAAGAATATAAAAGAAATCATACAATAGAAATAAAACACACTTAACAAGGGAGATCAGATCAGGATTATATAGATATCAGATCAGCGAATATTAGACATCAGATCAACATACTATAGATATCAGGTCAAGAATATAAAAGAAATCATACAATAAAATTAAAGCACACTTAACAAGGGAGATCAGATCAGGATTATATAGACATCAGATTAGCGAATACTTGACATCAGATTAACAGACTATAGATATCAGGTCAAGAATATAAAAGAAATCATACAATAAAATTAAAGCACACTTAACAAGTGAGATCAGATCAGGATTATATAGACATCAGATCAGCGAATACTTTACATCAGATCAATAGACTATAGATAGCAGATCAAGAATATAAAAGAAATCATACAATAGAATTAAAACACACTTAACAAGACAGATCAGATCAGGATTTTATAGACATCAGATCAGCCAAAACATGACATCAGATCAACATACTATAGATATCAGATCAAGAATATAATAGAAATCATACAATATAATTAAAACACACTTAACAAGGGAGATCAGATCAGGATTATATAGACATCAGATCAGCGAATACTAAACATCAGATCAACATACTATAGATATCAGATCAAGAATATAAAAGAAATCATACAATAGAATTAAAAACACTTAACAAGGGAGATCAGATCAGGATTATATAGACATCAGATCAGTGAATACTTGACATCAGATCAACATACTATAGAAATCAGATCAAGAATATAAAAGAAATCATACAATAGAATTAAAACATACTTAAAAAGGGAGATCAGATCAGGATTATATAGACATCAGATCAACATACTATAGATATCAGATCAAGAATATGAAAGAAATCATACAATAGAAATAAAACACACTTAACAAGGGAGATCAGATCAGGATTATATAGATATCAGATCAGCGAATATTTGACATCAGATCAACATACTATAGATATCAGATCAAGAATATAAAAGAATCATACAATAGAAATAAAACACACTTAACAAGGGAGATCAGATCAGGATTATATAGATATCAGATCAGCGAATACTTGACATCAGATCAACATACTATAGATATCAGATCAAGAATATAAAAGAAATCATACAATAGAATTAAAACATACTTAACAAGGGAGATCAGATCAGGATTATATAGACATCAGATCAGCGAATACTTGACATCAGATCAACATACTATAGATATCAGATCAAGAATATAAAAGAAATCACACAATAGAATTAAAACACACGTAACAAGGGAGATCAGATAAGGATTATATAGACATCAGATCAACATACTATAGATATCAGATCAAGAATATAAAAGAAATCATACAAAAGAATTAAAACACACTTAACAAGGGAGATCAGATCAGGATTATATAGACATCAGATCAGCGAATACTTGACATCAGATCAACATACTATAGATATCAGATCAAGAATATAAAAGAAATCATACAATGGAATTTAAACACACTTAACAAGGGAGATCAGATCAGGATTATATAGATACCAGATCAGCGAATACTTGACATCAGATCAACATACTATAGATATCAGATCAAGAATATAAAAGAAATCATACAAAAGAATTAAAACACACTTAACAAGGGAGATCAGATCAGGATTATATAGACATCAGATCAGCGAATACTAGATATCAGATCAACATACTATAGATATCAGATCAAGAATATAAAAGAAATCATACAATAGAATTAAAACACACTTAACAAGGGAGATCAGATCAGGATTATATAGACATCAGATCAGCGAATACTTGACATCAGATCAACATACTATAGATATCAGATCAAGAATATAAAAGAAATCATACAATGGAATTTAAACACAAGTAACAAGGGAGATCAGATCAGGATTATATAGACATCAGATCAACATACTATAGATATCAGATCAAGAATATAAAAGAAATCACACAATAGAATTAAAAACACTTAACAAGGGAGATCAGATCAGGATTATATAGACATCATATCAGCGAATACTTGACATCAGATCAACATACTATAGATATCAGATCAAGAATATAAAAGAAATCATACAATAGAATAAAACAAACTTAACAAGGCAGATCAGATCAGGATTATATAGACATCAGATCAGCCAAAACTTGACATCAGATCAACATACTATAGATATCAGATCAAGAATATAAAAGAAATCATACAATAGAATTAAAACATACTTAACAAGGGAGATCAGATCAGGATTATATAGACATCAGATCAACATACTATAGATATCAGATCAAGAATATAAAAGAAATCATACAATAGAAATAAAACACACTTAACAAGGGAGATCAGATTAGGATTATATAGATATCAGATCAGCGAATAATTGACATCAGTTCAACATACTATAGATATCAGATCAAGAATATAAAAGAAATCATACAATAGAAATAAAACACACTTAACAAGGGAGATCAGATCAGGATTATATAGATATCAGATCAGCGAATACTTGACATCAGATCAACAGACTATAGATATCAGATCAAGAATATAAAAGAAATCATACAAAAGAATTAAAACACACTTAACAAGGGAGATCAGATCAGGATTATATAGACATCAGATCAGCGAATACTTGACATCAGATCAATAGACTATAGATAGCAGATCAAGAATATAAAAGAAATCATACAATAGATTTAAAACACACTTAACAAGGCAGATCAGATCAGGATTTTATAGACATCAGATTAGCCAAAACTTGACATCAGATCAACATACTATAGATATCAGATCAAGAATATAATAGAAATCATACAATAGAATTAAAACACACTTAACAAGGGAGATCAGATCAGGATTATATAGACATCAGATCAGCGAATACTAAACATCAGATCAACATACTATAGATATCAGATCAAGAATATAAAAGAAATCATACAATAGAATTAAAAACACTTAACAAGGGAGATCAGATCAGGATTATATAGACATCAGATCAGTGAATACTTGACATCAGATCAACATACTATAGATATCAGATCAAGAATATAAAAGAAATCATACAATAGAATTAAAACATACTTAACAAGGGAGATCAGATCAGGATTATATAGACATCAGATCAACATACTATAGATATCAGATCAAGAATATAAAAGAAATCATACAATAGAAATAAAACACACTTAACAAGGGAGATCAGATCAGGATTATATAGATTTCAGATCAGCGAATATTTGACATCAGATCAACATACTATAGATATCAGATCAAGAATATAAAAGAATCATACAATAGAAATAAAACACACTTAACAACGGAGATCAGATCAGGATTATATAGATATCAGATCAGCGAATACTTGACATCAGATCAACATACTATAGATATCAGATCAAGAATATAAAAGAATCATACAATAGAAATAAAACACACTTAACAAGGGAGATCAGATCAGGATTATATAGATATCAGATCAGCGAATACTTGACATCAGATCAACATACTATAGATATCAGATCAAGAATATAAAAGAAATCATACAAAAGAATTAAAACACACTTAACAAAGGAGATCAGATCAGGATTATATAGACATCAGATCTGCGAATACTTGACATCAGATCAACATACTATAGATATCAGATCAAGAATATAAAAGAAATCATCTAATAGAATTAAAGCACACTTTACAAGGGAGATCAGATCAGGATTATATAGACATCAGATCAGCGAATACTTGACATCAGATCAATAGACTATAGATATCAGATCAAGAATATAAAAGAAATCATACAAGAGAATTAAAATACACTTAACAAGGCAGATCAGATCAGGATTATATAGACATCAGATCAAAATACTATAGATATCAGATCAAGAATATAAAAGAAATCATACAATAGAAATAAAACACACTTAACAAGGGAGATAAGATCAGGATTATATAGACATCAGATCAGTGAATACTTGACATCAGATCAACATACTATAGATATCAGATCAAGAATATAAAAGAAATCATACAATAGAATTAAAACATACTTAACAAGGGAGATCAGATCAGGATTATATAGACATCAGATCAACATACTATAGAAATCAGATCAAGAATATAAAAGAAATCATACAATAGAATTAAAACATACTTAACAAGGGAGATCAGATCAGGATTATACAGACATCAGATCAACATACTATAGATATCAGATCAAGAATATGAAAGAAATCATACAATAGAAATAAAACACACTTAACAAGGGAGATCAGATCAGGATTATATAGATATCAGATCAGCGAATATTTGACATCAGATCAACATACTATAGATATCAGATCAAGAATATAAAAGAATCATACAATAGAAATAAAACACACTTAACAAGGGAGATCAGATCAGGATTATATAGATATCAGATCAGCGAATACTTGACATCAGATCAACATACTATAGATATCAGATCAAGAATATAAAAGAAATCATACAAAAGAATTAAAACACACTTAACAAGGGAGATCAGATCAGGATTATATAGACATCAGATCAGCGAATACTTGACATCAGATCAACATACTATAGATATCAGATCAAGAATATAAAAGAAATCATACAATGGAATTTAAACACACTTAACAAGGGAGATCAGATCAGGATTATATAGACATCAGATCAGCGAATACTTGACATCAGATCAACATACTATAGATATCAGATCAAGAATATAAAAGAAATCATACAATAGAATTTAAACACACTTAACAAGGGAGATCAGATCAGGATTATATGGACATCAGATCAGCGAATACTTGACATCAGATCAACAGACTATAGATATCAAGTCAAGAATATAAAAGAAATCATACAATAAAATTAAAGCACACTTAACAAGGTAGATCAGATCAGGATTATATGGACATCAGATCAGCGAATACTTGACATCAGATCAACAGACTATAGATATCAGGTCAAGAATATAAAAGAAATCATACAATAAAATTAAAGCACACTAAACAAGGGAGATCAGATCAGGATTATATAGACATCAGATCAGCGAATACTTGACATCAGATTAACAGACTATAGATATCAGGTCAAGAATATAAAAGAAATCATACAATAAAATTAAAGCACACTTAACAAGGGAGATCATATCAGGATTATATAGACATCAGATCAGCGAATACTTGACATCAGATCAATAGACTATAGATAGCAGATCAAGAATATAAAAGAAATCATACAATAGAATTAAAACACACTTAACAAGGCAGATCAGATCAGGATTATATAGACATCAGATCGGCCAAAACTTGACATCAGATCAACATACTATAGATATCAGATCAAGAATATAAAAGAAATCATACAAAAGAATTAAAACACACTTAACAAGGGAGATCAGATCAGGATTATATAGACATCAGATCAGCGAATACTTGACATCAGATCAACATACTATAGATATCAGATCAAGAATATAAAAGAAATCATACAATGGAATTTAAACACACTTAACAAGGGAGATCAGATCAGGATTATATAGACATCAGATCAGCGAATACTTGACATCAGATCAACATACTATAGATATCAGATCAAGAATATAAAAGAAATCATACAATAGAATTTAAACACACTTAACAAGGGAGATCAGATCAGGATTATATGGACATCAGATCAGCGAATACTTGACATCAGATCAACAGACTATAGATATCAAGTCAAGAATATAAAAGAAATCATACAATAAAATTAAAGCACACTTAACAAGGTAGATCAGATCAGGATTATATAGACATCAGATCAGCGAATACTTGACATCAGATCAACAGACTATAGATATCAGGTCAAGAATATAAAAGAAATCATACAATAAAATTAAAGCACACTAAACAAGGGAGATCAGATCAGGATTATATAGACATCAGATCAGCGAATACTTGACATCAGATTAACAGACTATAGATATCAGGTCAAGAATATAAAAGAAATCATACAATAAAATTAAAGCACACTTAACAAGGGAGATCATATCAGGATTATATAGACATCAGATCAGCGAATACTTGACATCAGATCAATAGACTATAGATAGCAGATCAAGAATATAAAAGAAATCATACAATAGAATTAAAACACACTTAACAAGGCAGATCAGATCAGGATTATATAGACATCAGATCGGCCAAAACTTGACATCAGATCAACATACTATAGATATCAGATCAAGAATATAAAAGAAATCATACAATAGAATTAAAAACACTTAACAGGGGAGATCAGATCAGGATTATATAGACATCAGATCAATGAATACTTGACATCAGATCAATAGACTATAGATAGCAGATCAAGAATATAAAAGAAATCATACAATAGAATTAAAACACACTTAACAAGGCAGATCAGATCAGGATTTTATAGACATCAGATTAGCCAAAACTTGACATCAGATCAACATACTATAGATATCAGATCAAGAATATAATAGAAATCATACAATAGAATTAAAACACACTTAACAAGGGAGATCAGATCAGGATTATATAGACATCAGATCAGCGAATACTAAACATCAGATCAACATACTATAGATATCAGATCAAGAATATAAAAGAAATCATACAATAGAATTAAAAACACTTAACAAGGGAGATCAGATCAGGATTATATAGACATCAGATCAACATACTATAGATATCAGATCAAGAATATAAAAGAAATCATACAATAGAAATAAAACACACTTAACAAGGGAGATCAGATCAGGATTATATAGATTTCAGATCAGCGAATATTTGACATCAGATCAACATACTATAGATATCAGATCAAGAATATAAAAGAATCATACAATAGAAATAAAGCACACTTAACAAGGGAGATCAGATCAGGATTATATAGACATCAGATTAGCGAATACTTGACATCAGATTAACAGACTATAGATATCAGGTCAAGAATATAAAAGAAATCATACAATAAAATTAAAGCACACTTAACAAGTGAGATCAGATCAGGATTATATAGACATCAGATCAGCGAATACTTGACATCAGATCAATAGACTATAGATAGCAGATCAAGAATATAAAAGAAATCATACAATAGAATTAAAACACACTTAACAAGACAGATCAGATCAGGATTTTATAGACATCAGATCAGCCAAAACATGACATCAGATCAACATACTATAGATATCAGATCAAGAATATAATAGAAATCATACAATATAATTAAAACACACTTAACAAGGGAGATCAGATCAGGATTATATAGACATCAGATCAGCGAATACTAAACATCAGATCAACATACTATAGATATCAGATCAAGAATATAAAAGAAATCATACAATAGAATTAAAAACACTTAACAAGGGAGATCAGATCAGGATTATATAGACATCAGATCAGTGAATACTTGACATCAGATCAACATACTATAGAAATCAGATCAAGAATATAAAAGAAATCATACAATAGAATTAAAACATACTTAACAAGGGAGATCAGATCAGGATTATATAGACATCAGATCAACATACTATAGATATCAGATCAAG
This sequence comes from Knoxia roxburghii, assembly GCA_030378225.1. Lineage (NCBI taxonomy): Eukaryota > Viridiplantae > Streptophyta > Magnoliopsida > Gentianales > Rubiaceae > Knoxia > Knoxia roxburghii. Next base: position 30,672,795 of record CM059415.1, on the reverse strand, counting down.
AATATGAAAGAAATCATACAATAGAAATAAAACACACTTAACAAGGGAGATCAGATCAGGATTATATAGATATCAGATCAGCGAATATTTGACATCAGATCAACATACTATAGATATCAGATCAAGAATATAAAAGAATCATACAATAGAAATAAAACACACTTAACAAGGGAGAACAGATCAGGATTATATAGATATCAGATCAGCGAATACTTGACATCAGATCAACATACTATAGATATCAGATCAAGAATATAAAAGAAATCATACAAAAGAATTAAAACACACTTAACAAGGGAGATCAGATCAGGATTATATAGACATCAGATCAGCGAATACTTGACATCAGATCAACATACTATAGATATCAGATCAAGAATATAAAAGAAATCATACAATGGAATTTAAACACACTTAACAAGGGAGATCAGATCAGGATTATATAGACATCAGATCAGCGAATACTTGACATCAGATCAACATACTATAGATATCAGATCAAGAATATAAAAGAAATCATACAATAGAATTTAAACACACTTAACAAGGGAGATCAGATCAGGATTATATGGACATCAGATCAGCGAATACTTGACATCAGATCAACAGACTATAGATATCAAGTCAAGAATATAAAAGAAATCATACAATAAAATTAAAGCACACTTAACAAGGGAGATCAGATCAGGATTATATAGACATCAGATCAGCGAATACTTGACATCAGATCAACAGACTATAGATATCAGGTCAAGAATATAAAAGAAATCATACAATAAAATTAAAGCACACTAAACAAGGGAGATCAGATCAGGATTATATAGACATCAGATCAGCGAATACTTGACATCAGATTAACAGACTATAGATATCAGGTCAAGAATATAAAAGAAATCATACAATAAAATTAAAGCACACTTAACAAGGGAGATCATATCAGGATTATATAGACATCAGATCAGCGAATACTTGACATCAGATCAATAGACTATAGATAGCAGATCAAGAATATAAAAGAAATCATACAATAGAATTAAAACACATTTAACAAGGCAGATCAGATCAGGATTATATAGACATCAGATCGGCCAAAACTTGACATCAGATCAACATACTATAGATATCAGATCAAGAATATAAAAGAAATCATACAATAGAATTAAAAACACTTAACAGGGGAGATCAGATCAGGATTATATAGACATCAGATCAGTGAATACTTGACATCAGATCAATAGACTATGGATAGCAGATCAAGAATATAAAAGAAATCATACAATAGAATTAAAACACACTTAACAAGGCAGATCAGATCAGGATTTTATAGACATCAGATTAGCCAAAACTTGACATCAGATCAACATACTATAGATATCAGATCAAGAATATAATAGAAATCATACAATAGAATTAAAACACACTTAACAAGGGAGATCAGATCAGGATTATATAGACATCAGATCAGCGAATACTAAACATCAGATCAACATACTATAGATATCAGATCAAGAATATAAAAGAAATCATACAATAGAATTAAAAACACTTAACAAGGGAGATCAGATCAGGATTATATAGACATCAGATCAACATACTATAGATATCAGATCAAGAATATAAAAGAAATCATACAATAGAAATAAAACACACTTAACAAGGGAGATCAGATCAGGATTATATAGATTTCAGATCAGCGAATATTTGACATCAGATCAACATACTATAGATATCAGATCAAGAATATAAAAGAATCATACAATAGAAATAAAACACACTTAACAAGGGAGATCAGATCAGGATTATATAGATACCAGATCAGCGAATACTTGACATCAGATCAACATACTATAGATATCAGATCAAGAATATAAAAGAAATCATACAAAAGAATTAAAACAAACTTAACAAGGGAGATCAGATCAGGATTATATAGACATCAGATCAGCGAATACTTGACATCAGATCAATAGACTATAGATAGCAGATCAAGAATATAAAAGAAATCATACAATAGAATTAAAACACACTTAACAAGGCAGATCAGATCAGGATTTTATAGACATCAGATTAGCCAAAACTTGACATCAGATCAACATACTATAGATATCAGATCAAGAATATAATAGAAATCATACAATAGAATTAAAACACACTTAACAAGGGAGATCAGAACAGGATTATATAGACATCAGATCAGCGAATACTAAACATCAGATCAACATACTATAGATATCAGATCAAGAATATAAAAGAAATCATACAATAGAATTAAAAACACTTAACAAGGGAGATCAGATCAGGATTATATAGACATCAGATCAGTGAATACTTGACATCAGATCAACATACTATATATATCAGATCAAGAATATAAAAGAAATCATACAATAGAATTAAAACATACTTAACAAGGGAGATCAGATCAGGATTATATAGACATCAGATCAACATACTATAGATATCAGATCAAGAATATAAAAGAAATCATACAATAGAAATAAAACACACTTAACAAGGGAGATCAGATCAGGATTATATAGATTTCAGATCAGCGAATATTTGACATCAGATCAACATACTATAGATATCAGATCAAGAACATAAAAGAATCATACAATAGAAATAAAACACACTTAACAAGGGAGATCAGATCAGGATTATATAGACATCAGATCAGCGAATACTAGATATCAGATCAACATACTATAGATATCAGATCAAGAATATAAAAGAAATCATACAATAGAATTAAAACACACTTAACAAGGGAGATCAGATCAGGATTATATAGACATCAGATCAGCGAATACTTGACATCAGATCAACATACTATAGATATCAGATCAAGAATATAAAAGAAATCATACAATGGAATTTAAACACAAGTAACAAGGGAGATCAGATCAGGATTATATAGACATCAGATCAACATACTATAGATATCAGATCAAGAATATAAAAGAAATCACACAATAGAATTAAAAACACTTAACAAGGGAGATCAGATCAGGATTATATAGACATCATATCAGCGAATACTTGACATCAGATCAACATACTATAGATATCAGATCAAGAATATAAAAGAAATCATACAATAGAATTAAAACATACTTAACAAGGCAGATCAGATCAGGATTATATAGACATCAGATCAGCCAAAACTTGACATCAGATCAATATACTATAGATATCAGATCAAGAATATAAAAGAAATCATACAATAGAATTAAAACATACTTAACAAGGGAGATCAGATCAGGATTATATAGACATCAGATCAACATACTATAGATATCAGATCAAGAATATAAAAGAAATCATACAATAGAAATAAAACACACTTAACAAGGGAGATCAGATCAGGATTATATAGATATCAGATCAGCGAATATTTGACATCAGTTCAACATACTATAGATATCAGATCAAGAATATAAAAGAAATCATACAATAGAAATAAAACACACTTAACAAGGGAGATCAGATCAGGATTATATAGATATCAGATCAGTGAATACTTGACATCAGATCAACAGACTATAGATATCAGATCAAGAATATAAAAGAAATCATACAAAAGAATTAAAACACACTTAACAAGGGAGATCAGATCAGGATTATATAGACATCAGATCAGCGAATACTTGACATCAGATCAATAGACTATAGATAGGAGATCAAGAATATAAAAGAAATCATACAATAGATTTAAAACACACTTAACAAGGCAGATCAGATCAGGATTTTATAGACATCAGATTAGCCAAAACTTGACATCAGATCAACATACTATAGATATCAGATCAAGAATATAATAGAAATCATACAATAGAATTAAAACACACTTAACAAGGGAGATCAGATCAGGATTATATAGACATCAGATCAGCGAATACTAAACATCAGATCAACATACTATAGATATCAGATCAAGAATATAAAAGAAATCATACAATAGAATTAAAAACACTTAACAAGGGAGATCAGATCAGGATTATATAGACATCAGATCAGTGAATACTTGACATCAGATCAACATACTATAGATATCAGATCAAGAATATAAAAGAAATCATACAATAGAATTAAAACATACTTAACAAGGGAGATCAGATCAGGATTATATAGAGATCAGATCAACATACTATAGATATCAGATCAAGAATATAAAAGAAATCATACAATAGAAATAAAACACACTTAACAAGGGAGATCAGATCAGGATTATATAGATTTCAGATCAGCGAATATTTGACATCAGATCAACATACTATAGATATCAGATCAAGAATATAAAAGAATCATACAATAGAAATAAAACACACTTAACAAGGGAGATCAGATCAGGATTATATAGATATCAGATCAGCGAATACTTGACATCAGATCAACATACTATAGATATCAGATCAAGAATATAAAAGAAATCATACAAAAGAATTAAAACACACTTAACAAAGGAGATCAGATCAGGATTATATAGACATCAGATCTGCGAATACTTGACATCAGATCAACATACTATAGATATCAGATCAAGAATATAAAAGAAATCATACAATAGAATTAAAGCACACTTTACAAGGGAGATCAGATCAGGATTATATAGACATCAGATCAGCGAATACTTGACATCAGATCAATAGACTATAGATATCAGATCAAGAATATAAAAGAAATCATACAAGAGAATTAAAATACACTTAACAAGGCAGATCAGATCAGGATTATATAGACATCAGATCAACATACTATAGATATCCGATCAAGAATATAAAAGAAATCATACAATGAAATAAAACACACTTAACAAGGGAGATCAGATCAGGATTATATAGACATCAGATCAGTGAATACTTGACATCAGATCAACATACTATAGATATGAGATCAAGAATATAAAAGAAATCATACAATAGAATTAAAACATACTTAACAAGGGAGATCAGATCAGGATTATATAGACATCAGATCAACATACTATAGAAATCAGATCAAGAATATAAAAGAAATCATACAATAGAATTAAAACATACTTAACAAGGGAGATCAGATCAGGATTATATAGACATCAGATCAACATACTATAGATATCAGATCAAGAATATGAAAGAAATCATACAATAGAAATAAAACACACTTAACAAGGGAGATCAGATCAGGATTATATAGATATCAGATCAGCGAATATTTGACATCAGATCAACATACTATAGATATCAGATCAAGAATATAAAAGAATCATACAATAGAAATAAAACACACTTAACAAGGGAGATCAGATCAGGATTATATAGATATCAGATCAGCGAATACTTGACATCAGATCAACATACTATAGATATCAGATCAAGAATATAAAAGAAATCATACAAAAGAATTAAAACACACTTAACAAGGGAGATCAGATCAGGATTATATAGACATCAGATCAGCGAATACTTGACATCAGATCAACATACTATAGATATCAGATCAAGAATATAAAAGAAATCATACAATGGAATTTAAACACACTTAACAAGGGAGATCAGATCAGGATTATATAGACATCAGATCAGCGAATACTTGACATCAGATCAACATACTATAGATATCAGATCAAGAATATAAAAGAAATCATACAATAGAATTTAAACACACTTAACAAGGGAGATCAGATCAGGATTATATGGACATCAGATCAGCGAATACTTGACATCAGATCAACAGACTATAGATATCAAGTCAAGAATATAAAAGAAATCATACAATAAAATTAAAGCACACTTAACAAGGGAGATCAGATCAGGATTATATAGACATCAGATCAGCGAATACTTGACATCAGATCAACAGACTATAGATATCAGGTCAAGAATATAAAAGAAATCATACAATAAAATTAAAGCACACTAAACAAGGGAGATCATATCAGGATTATATAGACATCAGATCAGCGAATACTTGACATCAGATTAACAGACTATAGATATCAGGTCAAGAATATAAAAGAAATCATACAATAAAATTAAAGCACACTTAACAAGGGAGATCATATCAGGATTATATAGACATCAGATCAGCGAATACTTGACATCAGATCAATAGACTATAGATAGCAGATCAAGAATATAAAAGAAATCATACAATAGAATTAAAACACACTTAACAAGGCAGATCAGATCAGGATTATATAGACATCAGATCGGCCAAAACTTGACATCAGATCAACATACTATAGATATCAGATCAAGAATATAAAAGAAATCATACAATAGAATTAAAAACACTTAACAGGGGAGATCAGATCAGGATTATATAGACATCAGATCAGTGAATACTTGACATCAGATCAATAGACTATAGATATCAGATCAAGAATATAATAGAAATCATACAATAGAATTAAAACACACTTAACAAGGGAGATCAGATCAGGATTATATAGACATCAGATCAGCGAATACTAAACATCAGATCAACATACTATAGATATCAGATCAAGAATATAAAAGAAATCATACAATAGAATTAAAAACACTTAACAAGGGAGATCAGATCAGGATTATATAGACATCAGATCAGTGAATACTTGACATCAGATCAACATACTATAGATATCAGATCAAGAATATAAAAGAAATCATACAATAGAATTAAAACATACTTAACAAGGGAGATCAGATCAGGATTATATAGACATCAGATCAACATACTATAGATATCAGATCAAGAATATAAAAGAAATCATACAATAGAAATAAAACACACTTAACAAGGGAGATCAGATCAGGATTATATAGATTTCAGATCAGCGAATATTTGACATCAGATCAACATACTATAGATATCAGATCAAGAATATAAAAGAATCATACAATAGAAATAAAACACACTTAACAAGGGAGATCAGATCAGGATTATATAGATATCAGATCAGCGAATACTTGACATCAGATCAACATACTATAGATATCAGATCAAGAATATAAAAGAAATCATACAAAAGAATTAAAACACACTTAACAAAGGAGATCAGATCAGGATTATATAGACATCAGATCTGCGAATACTTGACATCAGATCAACATACTATAGATATCAGATCAAGAATATAAAAGAAATCATACAATAGAATTAAAGCACACTTTACAAGGGAGATCAGATCAGGATTATATAGACATCAGATCAGCGAATACTTGACATCAGATCAATAGACTATAGATATCAGATCAAGAATATAAAAGAAATCATACAAGAGAATTAAAATACACTTAACAAGGCAGATCAGATCAGGATTATATAGACATCAGATCAACATACTATAGATATCCGATCAAGAATATAAAAGAAATCATACAATAGAAATAAAACACACTTAACAAGGGAGATCAGATCAGGATTATATAGACATCAGATCAGTGAATACTTGACATCAGATCAACATACTATAGATATGAGATCAAGAATATAAAAGAAATCATACAATAGAATTAAAACATACTTAACAAGGGAGATCAGATCAGGATTATATAGACATCAGATCAACATACTATAGAAATCAGATCAAGAATATAAAAGAAATCATACAATAGAATTAAAACATACTTAACAAGGGAGATCAGATCAGGATTATATAGACATCAGATCAACATACTATAGATATCAGATCAAGAATATGAAAGAAATCATACAATAGAAATAAAACACACTTAACAAGGGAGATCAGATCAGGATTATATAGATATCAGATCAGTGAATATTTGACATCAGATCAACATACTATAGATATCAGATCAAGAATATAAAAGAATCATACAATAGAAATAAAACACACTTAACAAGGGAGATCAGATCAGGATTATATAGATATCAGATCAGCGAATACTTGACATCAGATCAACATACTATAGATATCAGATCAAGAATATAAAAGAAATCATACAAAAGAATTAAAACACACTTAACAAGGGAGATCAGATCAGGATTATATAGACATCAGATCAGCGAATACTTGACATCAGATCAACATACTATAGATATCAGATCAAGAATATAAAAGAAATCATACAATGGAATTTAAACACACTTAACAAGGGAGATCAGATCAGGATTATATAGACATCAGATCAGCGAATACTTGACATCAGATCAACATACTATAGATATCAGATCAAGAATATAAAAGAAATCATACAATAGAATTTAAACACACTTAACAAGGGAGATCAGATCAGGATTATATGGACATCAGATCAGCGAATACTTGACATCAGATCAACAGACTATAGATATCAAGTCAAGAATATAAAAGAAATCATACAATAAAATTAAAGCACACTTAACAAGGGAGATCAGATCAGGATTATATAGACATCAGATCAGCGAATACTTGACATCAGATCAACAGACTATAGATATCAGGTCAAGAATATAAAAGAAATCATACAATAAAATTAAAGCACACTAAACAAGGGAGATCATATCAGGATTATATAGACATCAGATCAGCGAATACTTGACATCAGATTAACAGACTATAGATATCAGGTCAAGAATATAAAAGAAATCATACAATAAAATTAAAGCACACTTAACAAGGGAGATCATATCAGGATTATATAGACATCAGATCAGCGAATACTTGACATCAGATCAATAGACTATAGATAGCAGATCAAGAATATAAAAGAAATCATACAATAGAATTAAAACACACTTAACAAGGCAGATCAGATCAGGATTATATAGACATCAGATCGGCCAAAACTTGACATCAGATTAACATACTATAGATATCAGATCAAGAATATAAAAGAAATCATACAATAGAATTAAAAACACTTAACAGGGGAGATCAGATCAGGATTATATAGACATCAGATCAGTGAATACTTGACATCAGATCAATAGACTATAGATAGCAGATCAAGAATATAAAAGAAATCATACAATAGAATTAAAACACACTTAACAAGGCAGATCAGATCAGGATTTTATAGACATCAGATTAGCCAAAACTTGACATCAGATCAACATACTATAGATATCAGATCAAGAATATAATAGAAATCATACAATAGAATTAAAACACACTTAACAAGGGAGATCAGATCAGGATTATATAGACATCAGATCAGCGAATACTAAACATCAGATCAACATACTATAGATATCAGATCAAGAATATAAAAGAAATCATACAATAGAATTAAAAACACTTAACAAGGGAGATCAGATCAGGATTATATAGACATCAGATCAACATACTATAGATATCAGATCAAGAATATAAAAGAAATCATACAATAGAAATAAAACACACTTAACAAGGGAGATCAGATCAGGATTATATAGATTTCAGATCAGCGAATATTTGACATCAGATCAACATACTATAGATATCAGATCAAGAATATAAAAGAATCATACAATAGAAATAAAACACACTTAACAAGGGAGATCAGATCAGGATTATATAGATACCAGATCAGCGAATACTTGACATCAGATCAACATACTATAGATATCAGATCAAGAATATAAAAGAAATCATACAAAAGAATTAAAACACACTTAACAAGGGAGATCAGATCAGGATTATATAGACATCAGATCAGCGAATACTTGACATCAGATCAATAGACTATAGATAGCAGATCAAGAATATAAAAGAAATCATACAATAGAATTAAAACACACTTAACAAGGCAGATCAGATCAGGATTTTATAGACATCAGATTAGCCAAAACTTGACATCAGATCAACATACTATAGATATCAGATCAAGAATATAATAGAAATCATACAATAGAATTAAAACACACTTAACAAGGGAGATCAGAACAGGATTATATAGACATCAGATCAGCGAATACTAAACATCAGATCAACATACTATAGATATCAGATCAAGAATATAAAAGAAATCATACAATAGAATTAAAAACACTTAACAAGGGAGATCAGATCAGGATTATATAGACATCAGATCAGTGAATACTTGACATCAGATCAACATACTATATATATCAGATCAAGAATATAAAAGAAATCATACAATAGAATTAAAACATACTTAACAAGGGAGATCAGATCAGGATTATATAGACATCAGATCAACATACTATAGATATCAGATCAAGAATATAAAAGAAATCATACAATAGAAATAAAACACACTTAACAAGGGAGATCAGATCAGGATTATATAGATTTCAGATCAGCGAATATTTGACATCAGATCAACATACTATAGATATCAGATCAAGAACATAAAAGAATCATACAATAGAAATAAAACACACTTAACAAGGGAGATCAGATCAGGATTATATAGACATCAGATCAGCGAATACTAGATATCAGATCAACATACTATAGATATCAGATCAAGAATATAAAAGAAATCATACAATAGAATTAAAACACACTTAACAAGGGAGATCAGATCAGGATTATATAGACATCAGATCAGCGAATACTTGACATCAGATCAACATACTATAGATATCAGATCAAGAATATAAAAGAAATCATACAATGGAATTTAAACACAAGTAACAAGGGAGATCAGATCAGGATTATATAGACATCAGATCAACATACTATAGATATCAGATCAAGAATATAAAAGAAATCACACAATAGAATTAAAAACACTTAACAAGGGAGATCAGATCAGGATTATATAGACATCATATCAGCGAATACTTGACATCAGATCAACATACTATAGATATCAGATCAAGAATATAAAAGAAATAAAACAATAGAATTAAAACATACTTAACAAGGCAGATCAGATCAGGATTATATAGACATCAGATCAGCCAAAACTTGACATCAGATCAATATACTATAGATATCAGATCAAGAATATAAAAGAAATCATACAATAGAATTAAAACATACTTAACAAGGGAGATCAGATCAGGATTATATAGACATCAGATCAAGATACTATAGATATCAGATCAAGAATATAAAAGAAATCATACAATAGAAATAAAACACACTTAACAAGGGAGATCAGATCAGGATTATATAGATATCAGATCAGCGAATATTTGACATCAGTTCAACATACTATAGATATCAGATCAAGAATATAAAAGAAATCATACAATAGAAATAAAACACACTTAACAAGGGAGATCAGATCAGGATTATATAGATATCAGATCAGTGAATACTTGACATCAGATCAACAGACTATAGATATCAGATCAAGAATATAAAAGAAATCATACAAAAGAATTAAAACACACTTAACAAGGGAGATCAGATCAGGATTATATAGACATCAGATCAGCGAATACTTGACATCAGATCAATAGACTATAGATAGCAGATTAAGAATATAAAAGAAATCATACAATAGATTTAAAACACACTTAATAAGGCAGATCAGATCAGGATTTTATAGACATCAGATTAGCCAAAACTTGACATCAGATCAACATACTATAGATATCAGATCAAGAATATAATAGAAATCATACAATAGAATTAAAACACACTTAACAAGGGAGATCAGATCAGGATTATATAGACATCAGATCAGCGAATACTAAACATCAGATCAACATACTATAGATATCAGATCAAGAATATAAAAGAAATCATACAATAGAATTAAAAACACTTAACAAGGGAGATCAGATCAGGATTATATAGACATCAGATCAGTGAATACTTGACATCAGATCAACATACTATAGATATCAGATCAAGAATATAAAAGAAATCATACAATAGAATTAAAACATACTTAACAAGGGAGATCAGATCAGGATTATATAGAGATCAGATCAACATACTATAGATATCAGATCAAGAATATAAAAGAAATCATACAATAGAAATAAAACACACTTAACAAGGGAGATCAGATCAGGATTATATAGATTTCAGATCAGCGAATATTTGACATCAGATCAACATACTATAGATATCAGATCAAGAATATAAAAGAATCATACAATAGAAATAAAACACACTTAACAAGGGAGATCAGATCAGGATTATATAGATATCAGATCAGCGAATACTTGACATCAGATCAACATACTATAGATATCAGATCAAGAATATAAAAGAAATCATACAAAAGAATTAAAACACACTTAACAAAGGAGATCAGATCAGGATTATATAGACATCAGATCTGCGAATACTTGACATCAGATCAACATACTATAGATATCAGATCAAGAATATAAAAGAAATCATACAATAGAATTAAAGCACACTTTACAAGGGAGATCAGATCAGGATTATATAGACATCAGATCAGCGAATACTTGACATCAGATCAATAGACTATAGATATCAGATCAAGAATATAAAAGAAATCATACAAGAGAATTAAAATACACTTAACAAGGCAGATCAGATCAGGATTATATAGACATCAGATCAACATACTATAGATATCCGATCAAGAATATAAAAGAAATCATACAATGAAATAAAACACACTTAACAAGGGAGATCAGATCAGGATTATATAGACATCAGATCAGTGAATACTTGACATCAGATCAACATACTATAGATATGAGATCAAGAATATAAAAGAAATCATACAATAGAATTAAAACATACTTAACAAGGGAGATCAGATCAGGATTATATAGACATCAGATCAACATACTATAGAAATCAGATCAAGAATATAAAAGAAATCATACAATAGAATTAAAACATACTTAACAAGGGAGATCAGATCAGGATTATATAGACATCAGATCAACATACTATAGATATCAGATCAAGAATATGAAAGAAATCATACAATAGAAATAAAACACACTTAACAAGGGAGATCAGATCAGGATTATATAGATATCAGATCAGCGAATATTTGACATCAGATCAACATACTATAGATATCAGATCAAGAATATAAAAGAATCATACAATAGAAATAAAACACACTTAACAAGGGAGATCAGATCAGGATTATATAGATATCAGATCAGCGAATACTTGACATCAGATCAACATACTATAGATATCAGATCAAGAATATAAAAGAAATCATACAAAAGAATTAAAACACACTTAACAAGGGAGATCAGATCAGGATTATATAGACATCAGATCAGCGAATACTTGACATCAGATCAACATACTATATATATCAGATCAAGAATATAAAAGAAATCATACAATGGAATTTAAACACACTTAACAAGGGAGATCAGATCAGGATTATATAGACATCAGATCAGCGAATACTTGACATCAGATCAACATACTATAGATATCAGATCAAGAATATAAAAGAAATCATACAATAGAATTTAAACACACTTAACAAGGGAGATCAGATCAGGATTATATGGACATCAGATCAGCGAATACTTGACATCAGATCAACAGACTATAGATATCAAGTCAAGAATATAAAAGAAATCATACAATAAAATTAAAGCACACTTAACAAGGGAGATCAGATCAGGATTATATAGACATCAGATCAGCGAATACTTGACATCAGATCAACAGACTATAGATATCAGGTCAAGAATATAAAAGAAATCATACAATAAAATTAAAGCACACTAAACAAGGGAGATCATATCAGGATTATATAGACATCAGATCAGCGAATACTTGACATCAGATTAACAGACTATAGATATCAGGTCAAGAATATAAAAGAAATCATACAATAAAATTAAAGCACACTTAACAAGGGAGATCATATCAGGATTATATAGACATCAGATCAGCGAATACTTGACATCAGATCAATAGACTATAGATAGCAGATCAAGAATATAAAAGAAATCATACAATAGAATTAAAACACACTTAACAAGGCAGATCAGATCAGGATTATATAGACATCAGATCGGCCAAAACTTGACATCAGATCAACATACTATAGATATCAGATCAAGAATATAAAAGAAATCATACAATAGAATTAAAAACACTTAACAGGGGAGATCAGATCAGGATTATATAGACATCAGATCAGTGAATACTTGACATCAGATCAATAGACTATAGATATCAGATCAAGAATATAATAGAAATCATACAATAGAATTAAAACACACTTAACAAGGGAGATCAGATCAGGATTATATAGACATCAGATCAGCGAATACTAAACATCAGATCAACATACTATAGATATCAGATCAAGAATATAAAAGAAATCATACAATAGAATTAAAAACACTTAACAAGGGAGATCAGATCAGGATTATATAGACATCAGATCAGTGAATACTTGACATCAGATCAACATACTATAGATATCAGATCAAGAATATAAAAGAAATCATACAATAGAATTAAAACATACTTAACAAGGGAGATCAGATCAGGATTATATAGACATCAGATCAACATACTATAGATATCAGATCAAGAATATAAAAGAAATCATACAATAGAAATAAAACACACTTAACAAGGGAGATCAGATCAGGATTATATAGATTTCAGATCAGCGAATATTTGACATCAGATCAACATACTATAGATATCAGATCAAGAATATAAAAGAATCATACAATAGAAATAAAACACACTTAACAAGGGAGATCAGATCAGGATTATATAGATATCAGATCAGCGAATACTTGACATCAGATCAACATACTATAGATATCAGATCAAGAATATAAAAGAAATCATACAAAAGAATTAAAACACACTTAACAAAGGAGATCAGATCAGGATTATATAGACATCAGATCTGCGAATACTTGACATCAGATCAACATACTATAGATATCAGATCAAGAATATAAAAGAAATCATACAATAGAATTAAAGCACACTTTACAAGGGAGATCAGATCAGGATTATATAGACATCAGATCAGCGAATACTTGACATCAGATCAATAGACTATAGATATCAGATCAAGAATATAAAAGAAATCATACAAGAGAATTAAAATACACTTAACAAGGCAGATCAGATCAGGATTATATAGACATCAGATCAACATACTATAGATATCCGATCAAGAATATAAAAGAAATCATACAATAGAAATAAAACACACTTAACAAGGGAGATCAGATCAGGATTATATAGACATCAGATCAGTGAATACTTGACATCAGATCAACATACTATAGATATGAGATCAAGAATATAAAAGAAATCATACAATAGAATTAAAACATACTTAACAAGGGAGATCAGATCAGGATTATATAGACATCAGATCAACATACTATAGAAATCAGATCAAGAATATAAAAGAAATCATACAATAGAATTAAAACATACTTAACAAGGGAGATCAGATCAGGATTATATAGACATCAGATCAACATACTATAGATATCAGATCAAGAATATGAAAGAAATCATACAATAGAAATAAAACACACTTAACAAGGGAGATCAGATCAGGATTATATAGATATCAGATCAGCGAATATTTGACATCAGATCAACATACTATAGATATCAGATCAAGAATATAAAAGAATCATACAATAGAAATAAAACACACTTAACAAGGGAGATCAGATCAGGATTATATAGATATCAGATCAGCGAATACTTGACATCAGATCAACATACTATAGATATCAGATCAAGAATATAAAAGAAATCATACAAAAGAATTAAAACACACTTAACAAGGGAGATCAGATCAGGATTATATAGACATCAGATCAGCGAATACTTGACATCAGATCAACATACTATAGATATCAGATCAAGAATATAAAAGAAATCATACAATGGAATTTAAACACACTTAACAAGGGAGATCAGATCAGGATTATATAGACATCAGATCAGCGAATACATGACATCAGATCAACATACTATAGATATCAGATCAAGAATATAAAAGAAATCATACAATAGAATTTAAACACACTTAACAAGGGAGATCAGATCAGGATTATATGGACATCAGATCAGCGAATACTTGACATCAGATCAACAGACTATAGATATCAAGTCAAGAATATAAAAGAAATCATACAATAAAATTAAAGCACACTTAACAAGGGAGATCAGATCAGGATTATATAGACATCAGATCAGCGAATACTTGACATCAGATCAACAGACTATAGATATCAGGTCAAGAATATAAAAGAAATCATACAATAAAATTAAAGCACACTAAACAAGGGAGATCATATCAGGATTATATAGACATCAGATCAGCGAATACTTGACATCAGATTAACAGACTATAGATATCAGGTCAAGAATATAAAAGAAATCATACAATAAAATTAAAGCACACTTAACAAGGGAGATCATATCAGGATTATATAGACATCAGATCAGCGAATACTTGACATCAGATCAATAGACTATAGATAGCAGATCAAGAATATAAAAGAAATCATACAATAGAATTAAAACACACTTAACAAGGCAGATCAGATCAGGATTATATAGACATCAGATCGGCCAAAACTTGACATCAGATTAACATACTATAGATATCAGATCAAGAATATAAAAGAAATCATACAATAGAATTAAAAACACTTAACAGGGGAGATCAGATCAGGATTATATAGACATCAGATCAGTGAATACTTGACATCAGATCAATAGACTATAGATAGCAGATCAAGAATATAAAAGAAATCATACAATAGAATTAAAACACACTTAACAAGGCAGATCAGATCAGGATTTTATAGACATCAGATTAGCCAAAACTTGACATCAGATCAACATACTATAGATATCAGATCAAGAATATAATAGAAATCATACAATAGAATTAAAACACACTTAACAAGGGAGATCAGATCAGGATTATATAGACATCAGATCAGCGAATACTAAACATCAGATCAACATACTATAGATATCAGATCAAGAATATAAAAGAAATCATACAATAGAATTAAAAACACTTAACAAGGGAGATCAGATCAGGATTATATAGACATCAGATCAACATACTATAGATATCAGATCAAGAATATAAAAGAAATCATACAATAGAAATAAAACACACTTAACAAGGGAGATCAGATCAGGATTATATAGATTTCAGATCAGCGAATATTTGACATCAGATCAACATACTATAGATATCAGATCAAGAATATAAAAGAATCATACAATAGAAATAAAACACACTTAACAAGGGAGATCAGATCAGGATTATATAGATACCAGATCAGCGAATACTTGACATCAGATCAACATACTATAGATATCAGATCAAGAATATAAAAGAAATCATACAAAAGAATTAAAACACACTTAACAAGGGAGATCAGATCAGGATTATATAGACATCAGATCAGCGAATACTTGACATCAGATCAATAGACTATAGATAGCAGATCAAGAATATAAAAGAAATCATACAATAGAATTAAAACACACTTAACAAGGCAGATCAGATCAGGATTTTATAGACATCAGATTAGCCAAAACTTGACATCAGATCAACATACTATAGATATCAGATCAAGAATATAATAGAAATCATACAATAGAATTAAAACACACTTAACAAGGGAGATCAGAACAGGATTATATAGACATCAGATCAGCGAATACTAAACATCAGATCAACATACTATAGATATCAGATCAAGAATATAAAAGAAATCATACAATAGAATTAAAAACACTTAACAAGGGAGATCAGATCAGGATTATATAGACATCAGATCAGTGAATACTTGACATCAGATCAACATACTATATATATCAGATCAAGAATATAAAAGAAATCATACAATAGAATTAAAACATACTTAACAAGGGAGATCAGATCAGGATTATATAGACATCAGATCAACATACTATAGATATCAGATCAAGAATATAAAAGAAATCATACAATAGAAATAAAACACACTTAACAAGGGAGATCAGATCAGGATTATATAGATTTCAGATCAGCGAATATTTGACATCAGATCAACATACTATAGATATCAGATCAAGAACATAAAAGAATCATACAATAGAAATAAAACACACTTAACAAGGGAGATCAGATCAGGATTATATAGACATCAGATCAGCGAATACTAGATATCAGATCAACATACAATAGATATCAGATCAAGAATATAAAAGAAATCATACCATAGAATTAAAACACACTTAACAAGGGAGATCAGATCAGGATTATATAGACATCAGATCAGCGAATACTTGACATCAGATCAACATACTATAGATATCAGATCAAGAATATAAAAGAAATCATACAATGGAATTTAAACACAAGTAACAAGGGAGATCAGATCAGGATTATATAGACATCAGATCAACATACTATAGATATCAGATCAAGAATATAAAAGAAATCACACAATAGAATTAAAAACACTTAACAAGGGAGATCAGATCAGGATTATATAGACATCATATCAGCGAATACTTGACATCAGATCAACATACTATAGATATCAGATCAAGAATATAAAAGAAATCATACAATAGAATTAAAACATACTTAACAAGGCAGATCAGATCAGGATTATATAGACATCAGATCGGCCAAAACTTGACATCAGATCAACATACTATAGATATCAGATCAAGAATATAAAAGAAATCATACAATAGAATTAAAAACACTTAACAGGGGAGATCAGATCAGGATTATATAGACATCAGATCAGTGAATACTTGACATCAGATCAATAGACTATAGATAGCAGATCAAGAATATAAAAGAAATCATACAATAGAATTAAAACACACTTAACAAGGCAGATCAGATCAGGATTTTATAGACATCAGATTAGCCAAAACTTGACATCAGATCAACATACTATAGATATCAGATCAAGAATATAATAGAAATCATACAATAGAATTAAAACACACTTAACAAGGGAGATCAGATCAGGATTATATAGACATCAGATCAGCGAATACTAAACATCAGATCAACATACTATAGATATCAGATCAAGAATATAAAAGAAATCATACAATAGAATTAAAAACACTTAACAAGGGAGATCAGATCAGGATTATATAGACATCAGATCAACATACTATAGATATCAGATCAAGAATATAAAAGAAATCATACAATAGAAATAAAACACACTTAACAAGGGAGATCAGATCAGGATTATATAGATTTCAGATCAGCGAATATTTGACATCAGATCAACATACTATAGATATCAGATCAAGAATATAAAAGAATCATACAATAGAAATAAAACACACTTAACAAGGGAGATCAGATCAGGATTATATAGATACCAGATCAGCGAATACTTGACATCAGATCAACATACTATAGATATCAGATCAAGAATATAAAAGAAATCATACAAAAGAATTTAAACACACTTAACAAGGGAGATCAGATCAGGATTATATAGACATCAGATCAGCGAATACTTGACATCAGATCAATAGACTATAGATAGCAGATCAAGAATATAAAAGAAATCATACAATAGAATTAAAACACACTTAACAAGGCAGATCAGATCAGGATTTTATAGACATCAGATTAGCCAAAACTTGACATCAGATCAACATACTATAGATATCAGATCAAGAATATAATAGAAATCATACAATAGAATTAAAACACACTTAACAAGGGAGATCAGAACAGGATTATATAGACATCAGATCAGCGAATACTAAACATCAGATCAACATACTATAGATATCAGATCAAGAATATAAAAGAAATCATACAATAGAATTAAAAACACTTAACAAGGGAGATCAGATCAGGATTATATAGACATCAGATCAGTGAATACTTGACATCAGATCAACATACTATATATATCAGATCAAGAATATAAAAGAAATCATACAATAGAATTAAAACATACTTAACAAGGGAGATCAGATCAGGATTATATAGACATCAGATCAACATACTATAGATATCAGATCAAGAATATAAAAGAAATCATACAATAGAATTAAAAACACTTAACAGGGGAGATCAGATCAGGATTATATAGACATCAGATCAGTGAATACTTGACATCAGATCAATAGACTATAGATAGCAGATCAAGAATATAAAAGAAATCATACAATAGAATTAAAACACACTTAACAAGGCAGATCAGATCAGGATTTTATAGACATCAGATTAGCCAAAACTTGACATCAGATCAACATACTATAGATATCAGATCAAGAATATAATAGAAATCATACAATAGAATTAAAACACACTTAACAAGGGAGATCAGATCAGGATTATATAGACATCAGATCAGCGAATACTAAACATCAGATCAACATACTATAGATATCAGATCAAGAATATAAAAGAAATCATACAATAGAATTAAAAACACTTAACAAGGGAGATCAGATCAGGATTATATAGACATCAGATCAACATACTATAGATATCAGATCAAGAATATAAAAGAAATCATACAATAGAAATAAAACACACTTAACAAGGGAGATCAGATCAGGATTATATAGATTTCAGATCAGCGAATATTTGACATCAGATCAACATACTATAGATATCAGATCAAGAATATAAAAGAATCATACAATAGAAATAAAACACACTTAACAAGGGAGATCAGATCAGGATTATATAGATACCAGATCAGCGAATACTTGACATCAGATCAACATACTATAGATATCAGATCAAGAATATAAAAGAAATCATACAAAAGAATTAAAACACACTTAACAAGGGAGATCAGATCAGGATTATATAGACATCAGATCAGCGAATACTTGACATCAGATCAATAGACTATAGATAGCAGATCAAGAATATAAAAGAAATCATACAATAGAATTAAAACACACTTAACAAGGCAGATCGGATCAGGATTTTATAGACATCAGATTAGCCAAAACTTGACATCAGATCAACATACTATAGATATCAGATCAAGAATATAATAGAAATCATACAATAGAATTAAAACACACTTAACAAGGGAGATCAGAACAGGATTATATAGACATCAGATCAGCGAATACTAAACATCAGATCAACATACTATAGATATCAGATCAAAAATATAAAAGAAATCATACAATAGAATTAAAAACACTTAACAAGGGAGATCAGATCAGGATTATATAGACATCAGATCAGTGAATACTTGACATCAGATCAACATACTATATATATCAGATCAAGAATATAAAAGAAATCATACAATAGAATTAAAACATACTTAACAAGGGAGATCAGATCAGGATTATATAGACATCAGATCAACATACTATAGATATCAGATCAAGAATATAAAAGAAATCATACAATAGAAATAAAACACACTTAACAAGGGAGATCAGATCAGGATTATATAGATTTCAGATCAGCGAATATTTGACATCAGATCAACATACTATAGATATCAGATCAAGAACATAAAAGAATCATACAATAGAAATAAAACACACTTAACAAGGGAGATCAGATCAGGATTATATAGACATCAGATCAGCGAATACTAGATATCAGATCAACATACTATAGATATCAGATCAAGAATATAAAAGAAATCATACCATAGAATTAAAACACACTTAACAAGGGAGATCAGATCAGGATTATATAGACATCAGATCAGCGAATACTTGACATCAGATCAACATACTATAGATATCAGATCAAGAATATAAAAGAAATCATACAATGGAATTTAAACACAAGTAACAAGGGAGATCAGATCAGGATTATATAGACATCAGATCAACATACTATAGATATCAGATCAAGAATATAAAAGAAATCACACAATAGAATTAAAAACACTTAACAAGGGAGATCAGATAAGGATTATATAGACATCATATCAGCGAATACTTGACATCAGATCAACATACTATAGATATCAGATCAAGAATATAAAAGAAATCATACAATAGAATTAAAACATACTTAACAAGGGAGATCAGATCAGGATTATATAGACATCAGATCAACATACTATAGATATCAGATCAAGAATATAAAAGAAATCACACAATAGAATTAAAAACACTTAACAAGGGAGATCAGATCAGGATTATATAGACATCATATCAGCGAATACTTGACATCAGATCAATAGACTATAGATAGCAGATCAAGAATATAAAAGAAATCATACAATAGAATTAAAACACACTTAACAAGGCAGATCAGATCAGGATTTTATAGACATCAGATTAGCCAAAACTTGACATCAGATCAACATACTATAGATATCAGATCAAGAATATAATAGAAATCATACAATAGAATTAAAACACACTTAACAAGGGAGATCAGAACAGGATTATATAGACATCAGATCAGCGAATACTAAACATCAGATCAACATACTATAGATATCAGATCAAGAATATAAAAGAAATCATACAATAGAATTAAAAACACTTAACAAGGGAGATCAGATCAGGATTATATAGACATCAGATCAGTGAATACTTGACATCAGATCAACATACTATATATATCAGATCAAGAATATAAAAGAAATCATACAATAGAATTAAAACATACTTAACAAGGGAGATCAGATCAGGATTATATAGACATCAGATCAACATACTATAGATATCAGATCAAGAATATAAAAGAAATCATACAATAGAATTAAAAACACTTAACAGGGGAGATCAGATCAGGATTATATAGACATCAGATCAGTGAATACTTGACATCAGATCAATAGACTATAGATAGCAGATCAAGAATATAAAAGAAATCATACAATAGAATTAAAACACACTTAACAAGGCAGATCAGATCAGGATTTTATAGACATCAGATTAGCCAAAACTTGACATCAGATCAACATACTATAGATATCAGATCAAGAATATAATAGAAATCATACAATAGAATTAAAACACACTTAACAAGGGAGATCAGATCAGGATTATATAGACATCAGATCAGCGAATACTAAACATCAGATCAACATACTATAGATATCAGATCAAGAATATAAAAGAAATCATACAATAGAATTAAAAACACTTAACAAGGGAGATCAGATCAGGATTATATAGACATCAGATCAACATACTATAGATATCAGATCAAGAATATAAAAGAAATCATACAATAGAAATAAAACACACTTAACAAGGGAGATCAGATCAGGATTATATAGATTTCAGATCAGCGAATATTTGACATCAGATCAACATACTATAGATATCAGATCAAGAATATAAAAGAATCATACAATAGAAATAAAACACACTTAACAAGGGAGATCAGATCAGGATTATATAGATACCAGATCAGCGAATACTTGACATCAGATCAACATACTATAGATATCAGATCAAGAATATAAAAGAAATCATACAAAAGAATTAAAACACACTTAACAAGGGAGATCAGATCAGGATTATATAGACATCAGATCAGCGAATACTTGACATCAGATCAATAGACTATAGATAGCAGATCAAGAATATAAAAGAAATCATACAATAGAATTAAAACACACTTAACAAGGCAGATCAGATCAGGATTTTATAGACATCAGATTAGCCAAAACTTGACATCAGATCAACATACTATAGATATCAGATCAAGAATATAATAGAAATCATACAATAGAATTAAAACACACTTAACAAGGGAGATCAGAACAGGATTATATAGACATCAGATCAGCGAATACTAAACATCAGATCAACATACTATAGATATCAGATCAAGAATATAAAAGAAATCATACAATAGAATTAAAAACACTTAACAAGGGAGATCAGATCAGGATTATATAGACATCAGATCAGTGAATACTTGACATCAGATCAACATACTATATATATCAGATCAAGAATATAAAAGAAATCATACAATAGAATTAAAACATACTTAACAAGGGAGATCAGATCAGGATTATATAGACATCAGATCAACATACTATAGATATCAGATCAAGAATATAAAAGAAATCATACAATAGAAATAAAACACACTTAACAAGGGAGATCAGATCAGGATTATATAGATTTCAGATCAGCGAATATTTGACATCAGATCAACATACTATAGATATCAGATCAAGAACATAAAAGAATCATACAATAGAAATAAAACACACTTAACAAGGGAGATCAGATCAGGATTATATAGACATCAGATCAGCGAATACTAGATATCAGATCAACATACTATAGATATCAGATCAAGAATATAAAAGAAATCATACCATAGAATTAAAACACACTTAACAAGGGAGATCAGATCAGGATTATATAGACATCAGATCAGCGAATACTTGACATCAGATCAACATACTATAGATATCAGATCAAGAATATAAAAGAAATCATACAATGGAATTTAAACACAAGTAACAAGGGAGATCAGATCAGGATTATATAGACATCAGATCAACATACTATAGATATCAGATCAAGAATATAAAAGAAATCACACAATAGAATTAAAAACACTTAACAAGGGAGATCAGATCAGGATTATATAGACATCATATCAGCGAATACTTGACATCAGATCAACATACTATAGATATCAGATCAAGAATATAAAAGAAATCATACAATAGAATTAAAACATACTTAACAAGGCAGATCAGATCAGGATTATATAGACATCAGATCAGCCAAAACTTGACATCAGATCAACATACTATAGATATCAGATCAAGAATATAAAAGAAATCATACAATAGAATTAAAACATACTTAACAAGGCAGATCAGATCAGGATTTTATAGACATCAGATTAGCCAAAACTTGACATCAGATCAAAATACTATAGATATCAGATCAAGAATATAATAGAAATCATACAATAGAATTAAAACACACTTAACAAGGCAGATCAGATCAGGATTTTATAGACATCAGATTAGCCAAAACTTGACATCAGATCAACATACTATAGATATCAGATCAAGAATATAATAGAAATCATACAATAGAATTAAAACACACTTAACAAGGGAGATCAGATCAGGATTATATAGACATCAGATCAGCGAATACTAAACATCAGATCAACATACTATAGATATCAGATCAAGAATATAAAAGAAATCATACAATAGAATTAAAAACACTTAACAAGGGAGATCAGATCAGGATTATATAGACATCAGATCAACATACTATAGATATCAGATCAAGAATATAAAAGAAATCATACAATAGAAATAAAACACACTTAACAAGGGAGATCAGATCAGGATTATATAGATTTCAGATCAGCGAATATTTGACATCAGATCAACATACTATAGATATCAGATCAAGAATATAAAAGAATCATACAATAGAAATAAAACACACTTAACAAGGGAGATCAGATCAGGATTATATAGATACCAGATCAGCGAATACTTGACATCAGATCAACATACTATAGATATCAGATCAAGAATATAAAAGAAATCATACAAAAGAATTTAAACACACTTAACAAGGGAGATCAGATCAGGATTATATAGACATCAGATCAGCGAATACTTGACATCAGATCAATAGACTATAGATAGCAGATCAAGAATATAAAAGAAATCATACAATAGAATTAAAACACACTTAACAAGGCAGATCAGATCAGGATTTTATAGACATCAGATTAGCCAAAACTTGACATCAGATCAACATACTATAGATATCAGATCAAGAATATAATAGAAATCATACAATAGAATTAAAACACACTTAACAAGGGAGATCAGAACAGGATTATATAGACATCAGATCAGCGAATACTAAACATCAGATCAACATACTATAGATATCAGATCAAGAATATAAAAGAAATCATACAATAGAATTAAAAACACTTAACAAGGGAGATCAGATCAGGATTATATAGACATCAGATCAGTGAATACTTGACATCAGATCAACATACTATATATATCAGATCAAGAATATAAAAGAAATCATACAATAGAATTAAAACATACTTAACAAGGGAGATCAGATCAGGATTATATAGACATCAGATCAACATACTATAGATATCAGATCAAGAATATAAAAGAAATCATACAATAGAATTAAAAACACTTAACAGGGGAGATCAGATCAGGATTATATAGACATCAGATCAGTGAATACTTGACATCAGATCAATAGACTATAGATAGCAGATCAAGAATATAAAAGAAATCATACAATAGAATTAAAACACACTTAACAAGGCAGATCAGATCAGGATTTTATAGACATCAGATTAGCCAAAACTTGACATCAGATCAACATACTATAGATATCAGATCAAGAATATAATAGAAATCATACAATAGAATTAAAACACACTTAACAAGGGAGATCAGATCAGGATTATATAGACATCCGATCAGCGAATACTAAACATCAGATCAACATACTATAGATATCAGATCAAGAATATAAAAGAAATCATACAATAGAATTAAAAACACTTAACAAGGGAGATCAGATCAGGATTATATAGACATCAGATCAACATACTATAGATATCAGATCAAGAATATAAAAGAAATCATACAATAGAAATAAAACACACATAACAAGGGAGATCAGATCAGGATTATATAGATTTCAGATCAGCGAATATTTGACATCAGATCAACATACTATAGATATCAGATCAAGAATATAAAAGAATCATACAATAGAAATAAAACACACTTAACAAGGGAGATCAGATCAGGATTATATAGATACCAGATCAGCGAATACTTGACATCAGATCAACATACTATAGATATCAGATCAAGAATATAAAAGAAATCATACAAAAGAATTAAAACACACTTAACAAGGGAGATCAGATCAGGATTATATAGACATCAGATCAGCGAATACTTGACATCAGATCAATAGACTATAGATAGCAGATCAAGAATATAAAAGAAATCATACAATAGAATTAAAACACACTTAACAAGGCAGATCAGATCAGGATTTTATAGACATCAGATTAGCCAAAACTTGACATCAGATCAACATACTATAGATATCAGATCAAGAATATAATAGAAATCATACAATAGAATTAAAACACACTTAACAAGGGAGATCAGAACAGGATTATATAGACATCAGATCAGCGAATACTAAACATCATATCAACATACTATAGATATCAGATCAAGAATATAAAAGAAATCATACAATAGAATTAAAAACACTTAACAAGGGAGATCAGATCAGGATTATATAGACATCAGATCAGTGAATACTTGACATCAGATCAACATACTATATATATCAGATCAAGAATATAAAAGAAATCATACAATAGAATTAAAACATACTTAACAAGGGAGATCAGATCAGGATTATATAGACATCAGATCAACATACTATAGATATCAGATCAAGAATATAAAAGAAATCATACAATAGAAATAAAACACACTTAACAAGGGAGATCAGATCAGGATTATATAGATTTCAGATCAGCGAATATTTGACATCAGATCAACATACTATAGATATCAGATCAAGAACATAAAAGAATCATACAATAGAAATAAAACACACTTAACAAGGGAGATCAGATCAGGATTATATAGACATCAGATCAGCGAATACTAGATATCAGATCAACATACTATAGATATCAGATCAAGAATATAAAAGAAATCATACCATAGAATTAAAACACACTTAACAAGGGAGATCAGATCAGGATTATATAGACATCAGATCAGCGAATACTTGACATCAGATCAACATACTATAGATATCAGATCAAGAATATAAAAGAAATCATACAATGGAATTTAAACACAAGTAACAAGGGAGATCAGATCAGGATTATATAGACATCAGATCAACATACTATAGATATCAGATCAAGAATATAAAAGAAATCACACAATAGAATTAAAAACACTTAACAAGGGAGATCAGATCAGGATTATATAGACATCATATCAGCGAATACTTGACATCAGATCAACATACTATAGATATCAGATCAAGAATATAAAAGAAATCATACAATAGAATTAAAACATACTTAACAAGGCAGATCAGATCAGGATTATATAGACATCAGATCAGCCAAAACTTGACATCAGATCAACATACTATAGATATCAGATCAAGAATATAAAAGAAATCATACAATAGAATTAAAACATACTTAACAAGGGAGATCAGATCAGGATTATATAGACATCAGATCAACATACTATAGATATCAGATCAAGAATATAAAAGAAATCATACATAGAAATAAAACACACTTAACAAGGGAGATCAGATCAGGATTATATAGATATCAGATCAGCGAATATTTGACATCAGTTCAACATACTATAGATATCAGATCAAGAATATAAAAGAAATCATACAATAGAAATAAAACACACTTAACAAGGGAGATCAGATAGGATTATATAGATATCAGATCAGCGAATACTTGACATCAGATCAACAGACTATAGATATCAGATCAAGAATATAAAAGAAATCATACAAAAGAATTAAAACACACTTAACAAGGGAGATCAGATCAGGATTATATAGACATCAGATCAGCGAATACTTGACATCAGATCAATAGACTATAGATAGCAGATCAAGAATATAAAAGAAATCATACAATAGATTTAAAACACACTTAACAAGGCAGATCAGATCAGGATTATATAGACATCAGATCAACATACTATAGATATCAGATCAAGAATATAAAAGAAATCATACAATAGAAATAAAACACACTTAACAAGGGAGATCAGATCAGGATTATATAGACATCAGATCAGCGAATACTAAACATCAGATCAACATACTATAGATATCAGATCAAGAATATAAAAGAAATCATACAATAGAATTAAAAACACTTAACAAGGGAGATCAGATCAGGATTATATAGACATCAGATCAGTGAATACTTGACATCAGATCAACATACTATAGATATCAGATCAAGAATATAAAAGAAATCATACAATAGAATTAAAACATACTTAACAAGGGAGATCAGATCAGGATTATATAGACATCAGATCAACATACTATAGATATCAGATCAAGAATATAAAAGAAATCATACAATAGAAATAAAACACACTTAACAAGGGAGATCAGATCAGGATTATATAGATTTCAGATCAGCGAATATTTGACATCAGATCAACATACTATAGATATCAGATCAAGAATATAAAAGAATCATACAATAGAAATAAAACACACTTAACAAGGGAGATCAGATCAGGATTATATAGATATCAGATCAGCGAATACTTGACATCAGATCAACATACTATAGATATCAGATCAAGAATATAAAAGAAATCATACAAAAGAATTAAAACACACTTAACAAAGGAGATCAGATCAGGATTATATAGACATCAGATCTGCGAATACTTGACATCAGATCAACATACTATAGATATCAGATCAAGAATATAAAAGAAATCATACAATAGAATTAAAGCACACTTTACAAGGGAGATCAGATCAGGATTATATAGACATCAGATCAGCGAATACTTGACATCAGATCAATAGACTATAGATATCAGATCAAGAATATAAAAGAAATCATACAAGAGAATTAAAATACACTTAACAAGGCAGATCAGATCAGGATTATATAGACATCAGATCAACATACTATAGATATCAGATCAAGAATATAAAAGAAATCATACAATAGAAATAAAACACACTTAACAAGGGAGATCAGATCAGGATTATATAGATTTCAGATCAGCGAATATTTGACATCAGATCAACATACTATAGATATCAGATCAAGAATATAAAAGAATCATACAATAGAAATAAAACACACTTAACAAGGGAGATCAGATCAGGATTATATAGATATCAGATCAGCGAATACTTGACATCAGATCAACATACTATAGATATCAGATCAAGAATATAAAAGAAATCATACAATAGAATTAAAACACACTTAACAAGGCAGATCAGATCAGGATTATATAGACATCAGATCAACATACTATAGATATCATATCAAGAATATAAAAGAAATCACACAATAGAATTAAAAACACTTAACAAGGGAGATCAGATCAGGATTATATAGACATCATATCAGCGAATACTTGACATCAGATCAACATACTATAGATATCAGATCAAGAATATAAAAGAAATCATACAATAGAATTAAAACATACTTAACAAGGGAGATCAGATAAGGATTACATAGACATCAGATCAACATACTACAGATATCAGATCAAGAATAACAATAGAATTAAAACACACTTAACAAGGGAGATCAGATCAGGATTATATAGACATCAGATCAGCGAATACTAGACATCAGATCAACATACTATAGATATCAGATCAAGAATATAAAAGAAATCATACAATAGAATTAAAACACACTTAACAAGGGAGATCAGATCAGGATTATATAGACATCAGATCAGCGAATATTAGACATCAGATAAGCATACTATAGATATCAGATCAAGAATATAAAAGAAATCATACAATAGAATTAAAACACACTTAACAAGGGATATCATATCAGGATTATATAGACATCAGATCAGCGAATACTTGACATCAGATCAACATACTATAGATATCAGATCAAGAATATAAAAGAAATCATACAATAGAATTAAAACACACTTAACAAGGGAGATCAGATCAGGATTATATAGACATCAGATCAGCATACTATAGATATCAGATCAAGAATATAAAAGAAATCATACAATAGAAATAAAACACACTTAACAAGGGAGATCAGATCAAGATTATATAGATATCAGATCAGCGAATATTTGACATCAGATCAACATACTATAGATATCAGATCAAGAATATAAAAGAAATCATACAATAGAATTTAAACACACTTAACAAGGGAGATCAGATCAGGATTATATAGACATCAGATCAGCGAATAATTGACATCAGATCAACAGACTATAGATATCAGGTCAAGAATATAAAAGAAATCATACAATAAAATTAAAGCACACTTAACAAGGGAGATTAGATCAGGATTATATAGACATCAGATCAGCGAATACTTCACATCAGATCAACAGACTATAGATATCAGGTCAAGAATATAAAAGAAATCATACAATAAAATTAAAGCACACTTAACAAGGGAGATCAGATCAGGATTATATAGACATCAGATCAGCGAATACTTGACATCAGATCAATAGACTATAGATAGCGGATCAAGAATATAAAAGAAATCATACAATAGAATTAAAACACACTTAACAAGGCAGATCAGATCAGGATTATATAGACATCAGATCAGTGAATACTTGACATCAGATCAACATACTATAGATATCAGATCAAGAATATAAAAGAAATCATACAATAGAATTAAAACATACTTAACAAGGGAGATCAGATCAGGATTATATAGACATCAGATCAACATACTATAGATATCAGATCAAGAATATAAAAGAAATCATACAATAGAAATAAAACACACTTAATAAGGGAGATCAGATCAGGATTATATAGATATCAGATCAGCGAATATTTGACATCAGATCAACATACTATAGATATCAGATCAAGAATATAAAAGAAATCATACAATAGAAATAAAACACACTTAACAAGGGAGATCAGATCAGGATTATATAGATATCAGATCAGCGAATACTTAACATCAGATCAACATACTATAGATATCAGATCAAGAATATAAAAGAAATCATACAAAAGAATTAAAACACACTTAACAAGGGAGATCAGATCAGGATTATATAGACATCAGATCAGCGAATACTTGACATCAGATCAACATACTATAGATATCAGATCAAGAATATAAAAGAAATCATACAATAGAATTTAAACACACTTAACAAGGGAGATCAGATCAGGATTATATAGACATCAGATCAGCGAATACTTGACATCAGATCAACAGACTATAGATCGCAGATCAAGAATATAAAAGATATCATACAATAGAATTAAAAACACTTAACAATGGAGATCAGATCAGGATTATATAGACATCAGATCTGCGAATACTAGACATCAGATCAACATACTATAGATATCAGATCAAGAATATAAAAGAAATCATACAATAGAAATAAAACACACTTAACAAGGGAGATCAGATCAGGATTATATAGATATCAGATCAGCGAATATTAGACATAAGATCAACATACTATAGATATCAGGTCAAGAATATAAAAGAAATCATACAATAAAATTAAAGCACACTTAACAAGGGAGATCAGATCAGGATTATATAGACATCAGATTAGCGAATACTTGACATCAGATTAACAGACTATAGATATCAGGTCAAGAATATAAAAGAAATCATACAATAAAATTAAAGCACACTTAACAAGGGAGATCAGATCAGGATTATATAGACATCAGACCAGCGAATACTTGACATCAGATCAATAGACTATAGATAGCAGATCAAGAATATAAAAGAAATCATACAATAGAATTAAAACACACTTAACAAGGCAGATCAGATCAGGATTTTATAGACATCAGATCAGCCAAAACTTGACATCAGATCAACATACTATAGATATCAGATCAAGAATATAATAGAAATCATACAACAGAATTAAAACACACTTAACAAGGGAGATCAGATCAGGATTATATAGACATCAGGTCAGCGAATACTAAACATCAGATCAACATACTATAGATATCAGATCAAGAATATAAAAGAAATCATACAATAGAATTAAAAACACTTAACAAGGGAGATCAGATCAGGATTATATAGAGATCAGATCAGTGAATACTTGACATCATATCAACATACTATAGATATCAGATCAAGAATATAAAAGAAATCATACAATAGAATTAAAACATACTTAACAAGGGAGATCAGATCAGGATTATATAGACATCAAATCAACATATTATAGATATCAGATCAAGAATATAAAAGAAATCATACAAAAGAATTAAAACACACTTAACAAGGGAGATCAGATCAGGATTATATAGACATCAGATCAGCGAATATTAGACATCAGATAAGCATACTATAGATATCAGATCAAGAATATAAAAGAAATCATACAATAGAATTAAAACACACTTAACAAGGGATATCATATCAGGATTATATAGACATCAGATCAGCGAATACTTGACATCAGATCAACATACTATAGATATCAGATCAAGAATATAAAAGAAATCATACAATAGAATTAAAACACACTTAACAAGGGAGATCAGATCAGGATTATATAGACATCAGATCAGCATACTATAGATATCAGATCAAGAATATAAAAGAAATCATACAATAGAAATAAAACACACTTAACAAGGGAGATCAGATCAAGATTATATAGATATCAGATCAGCGAATATTTGACATCAGATCAACATACTATAGATATCAGATCAAGAATATAAAAGAAATCATACAATAGAATTTAAACACACTTAACAAGGGAGATCAGATCAGGATTATATAGACATCAGATCAGCGAATAATTGACATCAGATCAACAGACTATAGATATCAGGTCAAGAATATAAAAGAAATCATACAATAAAATTAAAGCACACTTAACAAGGGAGATCAGATCAGGATTATATAGACATCAGATCAGCGAATAATTCACATCAGATCAACAGACTATAGATATCAGGTCAAGAATATAAAAGAAATCATACAATAAAATTAAAGCACACTTAACAATGGAGATCAGATCAGGATTATATAGACATCAGATCAGCGAATACTTGACATCAGATCAATAGACTATAGATAGCGGATCAAGAATAAAAAAGAAATCATACAATAGAATTAAAACACACTTAACAAGGCAGATCAGATCAGGATTATATAGACATCAGATCAGTGAATACTTGACATCAGATCAACATACTATAGATATCAGATCAAGAATATAAAAGAAATCATACAATAGAATTAAAACATACTTAACAAGGGAGATCAGATCAGGATTATATAGACATCAGATCAACATACTATAGATATCAGATCAAGAATATAAAAGAAATCATACAATAGAAATAAAACACACTTAATAAGGGAGATCAGATCAGGATTATATAGATATCAGATCAGCGAATATTTGACATCAGATCAACATACTATAGATATCAGATCAAGAATATAAAAGAAATCATACAATAGAAATAAAACACACTTAACAAGGGAGATCAGATCAGGATTATATAGATATCAGATCAGCGAATACTTAACATCAGATCAACATACTATAGATATCAGATCAAGAATATAAAAGAAATCATACAAAAGAATTAAAACACACTTAACAAGGGAGATCAGATCAGGATTATATAGACATCAGGTCAGCGAATACTAAACATCAGATCAACATACTATAGATATCAGATCAAGAATATAAAAGAAATCATACAATAGAATTAAAAACACTTAACAAGGGAGATCAGATCAGGATTATATAGAGATCAGATCAGCGAATACTTGACATCAGATCAACAGACTATAGATCGCAGATCAAGAATATAAAAGATATCATACAATAGAATTAAAAACACTTAACAATGGAGATCAGATCAGGATTATATAGACATCAGATCTGCGAATACTAGACATCAGATCAACATACTATAGATATCAGATCAAGAATATAAAAGAAATCATACAATAGAAATAAAACACACTTAACAAGGGAGATCAGATCAGGATTATATAGATATCAGATCAGCGAATATTAGACATAAGATCAACATACTATAGATATCAGGTCAAGAATATAAAAGAAATCATACAATAAAATTAAAGCACACTTAACAAGGGAGATCAGATCAGGATTATATAGACATCAGATTAGCGAATACTTGACATCAGATTAACAGACTATAGATATCAGGTCAAGAATATAAAAGAAATCATACAATAAAATTAAAGCACACTTAACAAGGGAGATCAGATCAGGATTATATAGACATCAGACCAGCGAATACTTGACATCAGATCAATAGACTATAGATAGCAGATCAAGAATATAAAAGAAATCATACAATAGAATTAAAACACACTTAACAAGGCAGATCAGATCAGGATTTTATAGACATCAGATCAGCCAAAACTTGACATCAGATCAACATACTATAGATATCAGATCAAGAATATAATAGAAATCATACAACAGAATTAAAACACACTTAACAAGGGAGATCAGATCAGGATTATATAGACATCAGGTCAGCGAATACTAAACATCAGATCAACATACTATAGATATCAGATCAAGAATATAAAAGAAATCATACAATAGAATTAAAAACACTTAACAAGGGAGATCAGATCAGGATTATATAGAGATCAGATCAGTGAATACTTGACATCATATCAACATACTATAGATATCAGATCAAGAATATAAAAGAAATCATACAATAGAATTAAAACATACTTAACAAGGGAGATCAGATCAGGATTATATAGACATCAAATCAACATATTATAGATATCAGATCAAGAATATAAAAGAAATCATACAATATAATTAAAACACACTTAACAAGGGAGATCAGATCAGGATTATATAGATATCAGATCAGCGAATATTTGACATCAGATCAACATACTATAGATATCATATCAAGAATATAAAAGAATCATACAATAGAAATAAAACACACTTAACAAGGGAGATCAGATCAGGATTATATAGATATCAGATCAGCGAATACTTGACATCAGATCAACATACTATAGATATCAGATCAGGAATATAAAAGAAATCATACAAAAGAATTAAAACACACTTAACAAGGGAGATCAGATCAGGATTATATAGACATCAGATCAGCGAATATTAGACATCAGATAAGCATACTATAGATATCAGATCAAGAATATAAAAGAAATCATACAATAGAATTAAAACACACTTAACAAGGGATATCATATCAGGATTATATAGACATCAGATCAGCGAATACTTGACATCAGATCAACATACTATAGATATCAGATCAAGAATATAAAAGAAATCATACAATCGAATTAAAACACACTTAACAAGGGAGATCAGATCAGGATTATATAGACATCAGATCAGCATACTATAGATATCAGATCAAGAATATAAAAGAAATCATACAATAGAAATAAAACACACTTAACAAGGGAGATCAGATCAAGATTATATAGATATCAGATCAGCGAATATTTGACATCAGATCAACATACTATAGATATCAGATCAAGAATATAAAAGAAATCATACAATAGAATTTAAACACACTTAACAAGGGAGATCAGATCAGGATTATATAGACATCAGATCAGCGAATAATTGACATCAGATCAACAGACTATAGATATCAGGTCAAGAATATAAAAGAAATCATACAATAAAATTAAAGCACACTTAACAAGGGAGATCAGATCAGGATTATATAGACATCAGATCAGCGAATACTTCACATCAGATCAACAGACTATAGATATCAGGTCAAGAATATAAAAGAAATCATACAATAAAATTAAAGCACACTTAACAAGGGAGATCAGATCAGGATTATATAGACATCAGATCAGCGAATACTTGACATCAGATCAATAGACTATAGATAGCGGATCAAGAATATAAAAGAAATCATACAATAGAATTAAAACACACTTAACAAGGCAGATCAGATCAGGATTATATAGACATCAGATCAGTGAATACTTGACATCAGATCAACATACTATAGATATCAGATCAAGAATATAAAAGAAATCATACAATAGAATTAAAACATACTTAACAAGGGAGATCAGATCAGCGAATATTTGACATCAGATCAACATACTATAGATATCAGATCAAGAATATAAAAGAAATCATACAATATAATTAAAACACACTTAACAAGGGAGATCAGATCAGGATTATATAGATATCAGATCAGCGAATATTTGACATCAGATCAACATACTATAAATATCATATCAAGAATATAAAAGAATCATACAATAGAAATAAAACACACTTAACAAGGGAGATCAGATCAGGATTATATAGATATCAGATCAGCGAATACTTGACATCAGATCAACATACTATAGATATCAGATCAGGAATATAAAAGAAATCATACAAAAGAATTAAAACACACTTAACAAGGGAGATCAGATCAGGATTATATAGACATCAGATCAGCGAATATTTGACATCAGATCAACATACTATAGATATCAGATCAAGAATATAAAAGAAATCATACAATAGAAATAAAACACACTTAACAAGGGAGATCAGATCAGGATTATATAGATATCAGATCAGCGAATACTTAACATCAGATCAACATACTATAGATATCAGATCAAGAATATAAAAGAAATCATACAAAAGAATTAAAACACACTTAACAAGGGAGATCAGATCAGGATTATATAGACATCAGGTCAGCGAATACTAAACATCAGATCAACATACTATAGATATCAGATCAAGAATATAAAAGAAATCATACAATAGAATTAAAAACACTTAACAAGGGAGATCAGATCAGGATTATATAGAGATCAGATCAGCGAATACTTGACATCAGATCAACAGACTATAGATCGCAGATCAAGAATATAAAAGATATCATACAATAGAATTAAAAACACTTAACAATGGAGATCAGATCAGGATTATATAGACATCAGATCTGCGAATACTAGACATCAGATCAACATACTATAGATATCAGATCAAGAATATAAAAGAAATCATACAATAGAAATAAAACACACTTAACAAGGGAGATCAGATCAGGATTATATAGATATCAGATCAGCGAATATTAGACATAAGATCAACATACTATAGATATCAGGTCAAGAATATAAAAGAAATCATACAATAAAATTAAAGCACACTTAACAAGGGAGATCAGATCAGGATTATATAGACATCAGATTAGCGAATACTTGACATCAGATTAACAGACTATAGATATCAGGTCAAGAATATAAAAGAAATCATACAATAAAATTAAAGCACACTTAACAAGGGAGATCAGATCAGGATTATATAGACATCAGACCAGCGAATACTTGACATCAGATCAATAGACTATAGATAGCAGATCAAGAATATAAAAGAAATCATACAATAGAATTAAAACACACTTAACAAGGCAGATCAGATCAGGATTTTATAGACATCAGATCAGCCAAAACTTGACATCAGATCAACATACTATAGATATCAGATCAAGAATATAATAGAAATCATACAACAGAATTAAAACACACTTAACAAGGGAGATCAGATCAGGATTATATAGACATCAGGTCAGCGAATACTAAACATCAGATCAACATACTATAGATATCAGATCAAGAATATAAAAGAAATCATACAATAGAATTAAAAACACTTAACAAGGGAGATCAGATCAGGATTATATAGAGATCAGATCAGTGAATACTTGACATCATATCAACATACTATAGATATCAGATCAAGAATATAAAAGAAATCATACAATAGAATTAAAACATACTTAACAAGGGAGATCAGATCAGGATTATATAGACATCAAATCAACATATTATAGATATCAGATCAAGAATATAAAAGAAATCATACAATATAATTAAAACACACTTAACAAGGGAGATCAGATCAGGATTATATAGATATCAGATCAGCGAATATTTGACATCAGATCAACATACTATAGATATCATATCAAGAATATA
This sequence comes from Knoxia roxburghii, assembly GCA_030378225.1. Classification (NCBI taxonomy): domain Eukaryota; kingdom Viridiplantae; phylum Streptophyta; class Magnoliopsida; order Gentianales; family Rubiaceae; genus Knoxia; species Knoxia roxburghii. The sequence goes on along the minus strand of CM059415.1, from coordinate 30,634,192 downwards.
AAAGAATCATACAATAGAAATAAAACACACTTAACAAGGGAGATCAGATCAGGATTATATAGATATCAGATCAGCGAATACTTGACATCAGATCAACATACTATAGATATCAGATCAGGAATATAAAAGAAATCATACAAAAGAATTAAAACACACTTAACAAGGGAGATCAGATCAGGATTATATAGACATCAGATCAGCGAATATTAGACATCAGATAAGCATACTATAGATATCAGATCAAGAATATAAAAGAAATCATACAATAGAATTAAAACACACTTAACAAGGGATATCATATCAGGATTATATAGACATCAGATCAGCGAATACTTGACATCAGATCAACATACTATAGATATCAGATCAAGAATATAAAAGAAATCATACAATCGAATTAAAACACACTTAACAAGGGAGATCAGATCAGGATTATATAGACATCAGATCAGCATACTATAGATATCAGATCAAGAATATAAAAGAAATCATACAATAGAAATAAAACACACTTAACAAGGGAGATCAGATCAAGATTATATAGATATCAGATCAGCGAATATTTGACATCAGATCAACATACTATAGATATCAGATCAAGAATATAAAAGAAATCATACAATAGAATTTAAACACACTTAACAAGGGAGATCAGATCAGGATTATATAGACATCAGATCAGCGAATAATTGACATCAGATCAACAGACTATAGATATCAGGTCAAGAATATAAAAGAAATCATACAATAAAATTAAAGCACACTTAACAAGGGAGATCAGATCAGGATTATATAGACATCAGATCAGCGAATACTTCACATCAGATCAACAGACTATAGATATCAGGTCAAGAATATAAAAGAAATCATACAATAAAATTAAAGCACACTTAACAAGGGAGATCAGATCAGGATTATATAGACATCAGATCAGCGAATACTTGACATCAGATCAATAGACTATAGATAGCGGATCAAGAATATAAAAGAAATCATACAATAGAATTAAAACACACTTAACAAGGCAGATCAGATCAGGATTATATAGACATCAGATCAGTGAATACTTGACATCAGATCAACATACTATAGATATCAGATCAAGAATATAAAAGAAATCATACAATAGAATTAAAACATACTTAACAAGGGAGATCAGATCAGCGAATATTTGACATCAGATCAACATACTATAGATATCAGATCAAGAATATAAAAGAAATCATACAATATAATTAAAACACACTTAACAAGGGAGATCAGATCAGGATTATATAGATATCAGATCAGCGAATATTTGACATCAGATCAACATACTATAAATATCATATCAAGAATATAAAAGAATCATACAATAGAAATAAAACACACTTAACAAGGGAGATCAGATCAGGATTATATAGATATCAGATCAGCGAATACTTGACATCAGATCAACATACTATAGATATCAGATCAGGAATATAAAAGAAATCATACAAAAGAATTAAAACACACTTAACAAGGGAGATCAGATCAGGATTATATAGACATCAGATCAGCGAATATTAGACATCAGATAAGCATACTATAGATATCAGATCAAGAATATAAAAGAAATCATACAATAGAATTAAAACACACTTAACAAGGGATATCATATCAGGATTATATAGACATCAGATCAGCGAATACTTGACATCAGATCAACATACTATAGATATCAGATCAAGAATATAAAAGAAATCATACAATAGAATTAAAACACACTTAACAAGGGAGATCAGATCAGGATTATATAGACATCAGATCAGCATACAATAGATATCAGATCAAGAATATAAAAGAAATCATACAATAGAAATAAAACACACTTAACAAGGGAGATCAGATCAAGATTATATAGATATCAGATCAGCGAATATTTGACATCAGATCAACATACTATAGATATCAGATCAAGAATATAAAAGAAATCATACAATAGAATTTAAACACACTTAACAAGGGAGATCAGATCAGGATTATATAGACATCAGATCAGCGAATAATTGACATCAGATCAACAGACTATAGATATCAGGTCAAGAATATAAAAGAAATCATACAATAAAATTAAAGCACACTTAACAAGGGAGATCAGATCAGGATTATATAGACATCAGATCAGCGAATACTTCACATCAGATCAACAGACTATAGATATCAGGTCAAGAATATAAAAGAAATCATACAATAAAATTAAAGCACACTTAACAAGGGAGATCAGATCAGGATTATATAGACATCAGATCAGCGAATACTTGACATCAGATCAATAGACTATAGATAGCGGATCAAGAATATAAAAGAAATCATACAATAGAATTAAAACACACTTAACAAGGCAGATCAGATCAGGATTATATAGACATCAGATCAGTGAATACTTGACATCAGATCAACATACTATAGATATCAGATCAAGAATATAAAAGAAATCATACAATAGAATTAAAACATACTTGACAAGGGAGATCAGATCAGGATTATATAGACATCAGATCAACATACTATAGATATCAGATCAAGAATATAAAAGAAATCATACAATAGAAATAAAACACACTTAATAAGGGAGATCAGATCAGGATTATATAGATATCAGATCAGCGAATATTTGACATCAGATCAACATACTATAGATATCAGATCAAGAATATAAAAGAAATCATACAATAGAAATAAAACACACTTAACAAGGGAGATCAGATCAGGATTATATAGATATCAGATCAGCGAATACTTAACATCAGATCAACATACTATAGATATCAGATCAAGAATATAAAAGAAATCATACAAAAGAATTAAAACACACTTAACAAGGGAGATCAGATCAGGATTATATAGACATCAGATCAGCGAATACTTGACATCAGATCAACATACTATAGATATCAGATCAAGAATATAAAAGAAATCATACAATAGAATTTAAACACACTTAACAAGGGAGATCAGATCAGGATTATATAGACATCAGATCAGCGAATACTTGACATCAGATCAACAGACTATAGATCGCAGATCAAGAATATAAAAGATATCATACAATAGAATTAAAAACACTTAACAATGGAGATCAGATCAGTATTATATAGACATCAGATCTGCGAATACTAGACATCAGATCAACATACTATAGATATCAGATCAAGAATATAAAAGAAATCATACAATAGAAATAAAACACACTTAACAAGGGAGATCAGATCAGGATTATATAGATATCAGATCAGCGAATATTAGACATAAGATCAACATACTATAGATATCAGGTCAAGAATATAAAAGAAATCATACAATAAAATTAAAGCACACTTAACAAGGGAGATCAGATCAGGATTATATAGACATCAGATTAGCGAATACTTGACATCAGATTAACAGACTATAGATATCAGGTCAAGAATATAAAAGAAATCATACAATAAAATTAAAGCACACTTAACAAGGGAGATCAGATCAGGATTATATAGACATCAGACCAGCGAATACTTGACATCAGATCAATAGACTATAGATAGCAGATCAAGAATATAAAAGAAATCATACAATAGAATTAAAACACACTTAACAAGGCAGATCAGATCAGGATTTTATAGACATCAGATCAGCCAAAACTTGACATCAGATCAACATACTATAGATATCAGATCAAGAATATAATAGAAATCATACAACAGAATTAAAACACACTTAACAAGGGAGATCAGATCAGGATTATATAGACATCAGGTCAGCGAATACTAAACATCAGATCAACATACTATAGATATCAGATCAAGAATATAAAAGAAATCATACAATAGAATTAAAAACACTTAACAAGGGAGATCAGATCAGGATTATATAGAGATCAGATCAGTGAATACTTGACATCATATCAACATACTATAGATATCAGATCAAGAATATAAAAGAAATCATACAATAGAATTAAAACATACTTAACAAGGGAGATCAGATCAGGATTATATAGACATCAAATCAACATATTATAGATATCAGATCAAGAATATAAAAGAAATCATACAAAAGAATTAAAACACACTTAACAAGGGAGATCAGATCAGGATTATATAGACATCAGATCAGCGAATATTAGACATCAGATAAGCATACTATAGATATCAGATCAAGAATATAAAAGAAATCATACAATAGAATTAAAACACACTTAACAAGGGATATCATATCAGGATTATATAGACATCAGATCAGCGAATACTTGACATCAGATCAACATACTATAGATATCAGATCAAGAATATAAAAGAAATCATACAATAGAATTAAAACACACTTAACAAGGGAGATCAGATCAGGATTATATAGACATCAGATCAGCATACTATAGATATCAGATCAAGAATATAAAAGAAATCATACAATAGAAATAAAACACACTTAACAAGGGAGATCAGATCAAGATTATATAGATATCAGATCAGCGAATATTTGACATCAGATCCACATACTATAGATATCAGATCAAGAATATAAAAGAAATCATACAATAGAATTTAAACACACTTAACAAGGGAGATCAGATCAGGATTATATAGACATCAGATCAGCGAATAATTGACATCAGATCAACAGACTATAGATATCAGGTCAAGAATATAAAAGAAATCATACAATAAAATTAAAGCACACTTAACAAGGGAGATCAGATCAGGATTATATAGACATCAGATCAGCGAATACTTCACATCAGATCAACAGACTATAGATATCAGGTCAAGAATATAAAAGAAATCATACAATAAAATTAAAGCACACTTAACAAGGGAGATCAGATCAGGATTATATAGACATCAGATCAGCGAATACTTGACATCAGATCAATAGACTATAGATAGCGGATCAAGAATATAAAAGAAATCATACAATAGAATTAAAACACACTTAACAAGGCAGATCAGATCAGGATTATATAGACATCAGATCAGTGAATACTTGACATCAGATCAACATACTATAGATATCAGATCAAGAATATAAAAGAAATCATACAATAGAATTAAAACATACTTAACAAGGGAGATCAGATCAGGATTATATAGACATCAGATCAACATACTATAGATATCAGATCAAGAATATAAAAGAAATCATACAATAGAAATAAAACACACTTAATAAGGGAGATCAGATCAGGATTATATAGATATCAGATCAGCGAATATTTGACATCAGATCAACATACTATAGATATCAGATCAAGAATATAAAAGAAATCATACAATAGAAATAAAACACACTTAACAAGGGAGATCAGATCAGGATTATATAGATATCAGATCAGCGAATACTTAACATCAGATCAACATACTATAGATATCAGATCAAGAATATAAAAGAAATCATACAAAAGAATTAAAACACACTTAACAAGGGAGATCAGATCAGGATTATATAGACATCAGGTCAGCGAATACTAAACATCAGATCAACATACTATAGATATCAGATCAAGAATATAAAAGAAATCATACAATAGAATTAAAAACACTTAACAAGGGAGATCAGATCAGGATTATATAGAGATCAGATCAGCGAATACTTGACATCAGATCAACAGACTATAGATCGCAGATCAAGAATATAAAAGATATCATACAATAGAATTAAAAACACTTAACAATGGCGATCAGATCAGGATTATATAGACATCAGATCTGCGAATACTAGACATCAGATCAACATACTATAGATATCAGATCAAGAATATAAAAGAAATCATACAATAGAAATAAAACACACTTAACAAGGGAGATCAGATCAGGATTATATAGATATCAGATCAGCGAATATTAGACATAAGATCAACATACTATAGATATCAGGTCAAGAATATAAAAGAAATCATACAATAAAATTAAAGCACACTTAACAAGGGAGATCAGATCAGGATTATATAGACATCAGATTAGCGAATACTTGACATCAGATTAACAGACTATAGATATCAGGTCAAGAATATAAAAGAAATCATACAATAAAATTAAAGCACACTTAACAAGGGAGATCAGATCAGGATTATATAGACATCAGACCAGCGAATACTTGACATCAGATCAATAGACTATAGATAGCAGATCAAGAATATAAAAGAAATCATACAATAGAATTAAAACACACTTAACAAGGCAGATCAGATCAGGATTTTATAGACATCAGATCAGCCAAAACTTGACATCAGATCAACATACTATAGATATCAGATCAAGAATATAATAGAAATCATACAACAGAATTAAAACACACTTAACAAGGGAGATCAGATCAGGATTATATAGACATCAGGTCAGCGAATACTAAACATCAGATCAACATACTATAGATATCAGATCAAGAATATAAAAGAAATCATACAATAGAATTAAAAACACTTAACAAGGGAGATCAGATCAGGATTATATAGAGATCAGATCAGTGAATACTTGACATCATATCAACATACTATAGATATCAGATCAAGAATATAAAAGAAATCATACAATAGAATTAAAACATACTTAACAAGGGAGATCAGATCAGGATTATATAGACATCAAATCAACATATTATAGATATCAGATCAAGAATATAAAAGAAATCATACAATATAATTAAAACACACTTAACAAGGGAGATCAGATCAGGATTATATAGATATCAGATCAGCGAATATTTGACATCAGATCAACATACTATAGATATCAGATCAAGAATATAAAAGAATCATACAATAGAAATAAAACACACTTAACAAGGGAGATCAGATCAGGATTATATAGATATCAGATCAGCGAATACTTGACATCAGATCAACATACTATAGATATCAGATCAGGAATATAAAAGAAATCATACAAAAGAATTAAAACACACTTAACAAGGGAGATCAGATCAGGATTATATAGACATCAGATCAACGAATACTTGACATCAGATCAACATACTATAGATATCAGATCAAGAATATAAAAGAAATCATACAATAGAATTTAAACACACTTAACAAGGGAGATCAGATCAGGATTATATAGAAATCAGATCAGCGAATACTTGACATCAGATCAACAGACTATAGATCTCAGATCAAGAATATAAAAGATATCATACAATAGAATTAAAACACAATTAACAAGGGAGATCAGATCAGGATTATATAGACATGAGATCAGCGAATACTTGACATCAGATCAAAATACTATAGATATCAGATCAAGAATATAAAAGAAATCATATAATAGAATTTAAACACACTTAACAAGGGAGATCAGATCAGGATTATATAGACATCAGATCAGCGAATAATTGACATCAGATCAACAAACTATAGATATCAGGTCAAGAATATAAAAGAAATCATACAATAAAATTAAAGCACACTTAACAAGGGAGATCAGATCAGGATTATATAGACATCAGATCAGCGAATACTTGACATCAGATCAACAGACTATAGATATCAGGTCAAGAATATAAAAGAAATCATACAATAAAATTAAAGCACACTTAACAAGGGAGATCAGATCAGGATTATAAAGACATCAGATCAGCGAATACTTGACATCAGATTAACAGACTATAGATATCAGGTCAAGAATATAAAAGAAATCATACAATAAAATTAAAGCACACTTAACAAGGGAGATCAGATCAGGATTATAAAGACATCAGATCAGCGAATACTTGACATCATATCAACATACTATAGATATCAGATCAAGAATATAAAAGAAATCATACAATAGAATTAAAACATACTTAACAAGGGAGATCAGATCAGGATTATATAGACATCAGATCAACATATTATAGATATCAGATCAAGAATATAAAAGAAATCATACAATATAATTAAAACACACTTAACAAGGGAGATCAGATCAGGATTATATAGATATCAGATCAGCGAATATTTGACATCAGATCAACATACTATAGATATCAGATCAAGAATATAAAAGAATCATACAATAGAAATAAAACACACTTAACAAGGGAGATCAGATCAGGATTATATAGATATCAGATCAGCGAATACTTGACATCAGATCAACATACTATAGATATCAGATCAGGAATATAAAAGAAATCATACAAAAGAATTAAAACACACTTAACAAGGGAGATCAGATCAGGATTATATAGACATCAGATCAGCGAATACTTGACATCAGATCAACATACTATAGATATCAGATCAAGAATATAAAAGAAATCATACAATAGAATTTAAACACACTTAACAAGGGAGATCAGATCAGGATTATATAGACATCAGATCAGCGAATACTTGACATCAGATCAACAGACTATAGATCTCAGATCAAGAATATAAAAGATATCATACAATAGAATTAAAACACAATTAACAAGGGAGATCAGATCAGGATTATATAGACATCAGATCAGCGAATACTTGACATCAGATCAAAATACTATAGATATCAGATCAAGAATATAAAAGAAATCATATAATAGAATTTAAACACACTTAACAAGGGAGATCAGATCAGGATTATATAGACATCAGATCAGCGAATAATTGACATCAGATCAACAGACTATAGATATCAGGTCAAGAATATAAAAGAAATCATACAATAAAATTAAAGCACACTTAACAAGGGAGATCAGATCAGGATTATATAGACATCAGATCAGCGAATACTTGACATCAGATCAACAGACTATAGATATCAGGTCAAGAATATAAAAGAAATCATACAATAAAATTAAAGCACACTTAACAAGGGAGATCAGATCAGGATTATAAAGACATCAGATCAGCGAATACTTGACATAAGATTAACAGACTATAGATATCAGGTCAACAATATAAAAGAAATCATACAATAAAATTAAAGCACACTTAACAAGGGAGATCAGATCAGGATTATATAGACATCAGATCAGCGAATACTTGACATCAGATCAATAGACTATAGATAGCGGATCAAGAATATAAAAGAAATCATACGATAGAATTAAAACACACTTAACAAGGCAGATCAGATCAGGATTATATAGACATCAGATCAGCCAAAACTTGACATCAGATAACCATACTATAGATATCAGATCAAGAATATAAAAGAAATCATACAATAGAATTAAAAACACTTAACAGGGGAGATCAGATCAGGATTATATAGACATCAGATCAGTGAATACTTGACATCAGATCAACATACTATAGATATCAGATCAAGAATATAAAAGAAATCATACAATAGAATTAAAACATACTTAACAAGGGAGATCAGATCAGGATTATATAGACATCAGATCAACATACTATAGATATCAGATCAAGAATATAAAAGAAATCATACAATAGAAATAAAACACACTTAACAAGGGAGATCAGATCAGGATTATATAGATATCAGATCAGCGAATATTTGACATCAGTTCAACATACTATAGATATCAGATCAAGAATATAAAAGAAATCATACAATAGAAATAAAACACACTTAACAAGGGAGATCAGATCAGGATTATATAGATATCAGATCAGCGAATACTTGACATCAGATCAACAGACTATAGATATCAGGTCAAGAATATAAAAGAAATCATACAATAAAATTAAAGCACACTTAACAAGGGAGATCAGATCAGGATTATAAAGACATCAGATCAGCGAATACTTGACATCAGATTAACAGACTATAGATATCAGGTCAAGAATATAAAAGAAATCATACAATAAAATTAAAGCACACTTAACAAGGGAGATCAGATCAGGATTATATAGACATCAGATCAGCGAATACTAGACATCAGATCAATAGACTATAGATAGCGGATCAAGAATATAAAAGAAATCATACGATAGAATTAAAACACACTTAACAAGGCAGATCAGATCAGGATTATATAGACATCAGATCAGCCAAAACTTGACATCAGATAACCATACTATAGATATCAGATCAAGAATATAAAAGAAACCATACAATAGAATTAAAAACACTTAACAGGGGAGATCAGATCAGGATTATATAGACATCAGATCAGTGAATACTTGACATCAGATCAACATACTATAGATATCAGATCAAGAATATAAAAGAAATCATACAATAGAATTAAAACATACTTAACAAGGGAGATCAGATCAGGATTATATAGACATCAGATCAACATACTATAGATATCAGATCAAGAATATAAAAGAAATCATACAATAGAAATAAAACACACTTAACAAGGGAGATCAGATCAGGATTATATAGATATCAGATCAGCGAATATTTGACATCAGTTCAACATACTATAGATATCAGATCAAGAATATAAAAGAAATCATACAATAGAAATAAAACACACTTAACAAGGGAGATCAGATCAGGATTATATAGATATTAGATCAGCGAATACTTGACATCAGATCAACAGACTATAGATATCAGATCAAGAATATAAAAGAAATCATACAAAAGAATTAAAACACACTTAACAAGGGAGATCAGATCAGGATTATATAGACATCAGATCAGCGAATACTTGACATCAGATCAATAGACTATAGATAGCAGATCAAGAATATAAAAGAAATCATACAATAGATTTAAAACACACTTAACAAGGCAGATCATATCAGGATTTTATAGACATCAGATTAGCCAAAACTTGACATCAGATCAACATACTATAGATATCAGATCAAGAATATAATAGAAATCATACAATAGAATTAAAACACACTTAACAAGGGAGATCAGATCAGGATTATATAGACATCAGATCAGCGAATACTAAACATCAGATCAACATACTATAGATATCAGATCAAGAATATAAAAGAAATCATACAATAGAATTAAAAACACTTAACAAGGGAGATCAGATCAGGATTATATAGACATCAGATCCGTGAATACTTGACATCAGATCAACATACTATAGACATCAGATCAACAGACTATAGATATCAGGTCAAGAATATAAAAGAAATCATACAATAAAATTAAAGCACACTTAACAAGGGAGATCAGATCAGGATTATATAGACATCAGATCAGCGAATACTTGACATCAGATCAACAGACTATAGATATCAGGTCAAGAATATAAAAGAAATCATACAATAAAATTAAAGCACACTTAACAAGGGAGATCAGATCAGGATTATAAAGACATCAGATCAGCGAATACTTGACATCAGATTAACAGACTATAGATATCAGGTCAACAATATAAAAGAAATCATACAATAAAATTAAAGCACACTTAACAAGGGAGATCAGATCAGGATTATATAGACATCAGATCAATAGACTATAGATAGCGGATCAAGAATATAAAAGAAATCATACGATAGAATTAAAACACACTTAACAAGGCAGATCAGATCAGGATTATATAGACATCAGATCAGCCAAAACTTGACATCAGATAACCATACTATAGATATCAGATCAAGAATATAAAAGAAATCATACAATAGAATTAAAAACACTTAACAGGGGAGATCAGATCAGGATTATATAGACATCAGATCAGTGAATACTTGACATCAGATCAACATACTATAGATATCAGATCAAGAATATAAAAGAAATCATACAATAGAATTAAAACATACTTAACAAGGGAGATCAGATCAGGATTATATAGACATCAGATCAACATACTATAGATATCAGATCAAGAATATAAAAGAAATCATACAATAGAAATAAAACACACTTAACAAGGGAGATCAGATCAGGATTATATAGATATCAGATCAGCGAATATTTGACATCAGTTCAACATACTATAGATATCAGATCAAGAATATAAAAGAAATCATACAATAGAAATAAAACACACTTAACAAGGGAGATCAGATCAGGATTATATAGATATCAGATCAGCGAATACTTGACATCAGATCAACAGACTATAGATATCAGGTCAAGAATATAAAAGAAATCATACAATAAAATTAAAGCACACTTAACAAGGGAGATCAGATCAGGATTATAAAGACATCAGATCAGCGAATACTTGACATCAGATTAACAGACTATAGATATCAGGTCAAGAATATAAAAGAAATCATACAATAAAATTAAAGCACACTTAACAAGGGAGATCAGATCAGGATTATATAGACATCAGATCAACGAATACTAGACATCAGATCAATAGACTATAGATAGCGGATCAAGAATATAAAAGAAATCATACGATAGAATTAAAACACACTTAACAAGGCAGATTAGATCAGGATTATATAGACATCAGATCAGCCAAAACTTGACATCAGATAACCATACTATAGATATCAGATCAAGAATATAAAAGAAATCATACAATAGAATTAAAAACACTTAACAGGGGAGATCAGATCAGGATTATATAGACATCAGATCAGTGAATACTTGACATCAGATCAACATACTATAGATATCAGATCAAGAATATAAAAGAAATCATACAATAGAATTAAAACATACTTAACAAGGGAGATCAGATCAGGATTATATAGACATCAGATCAACATACTATAGATATCAGATCAAGAATATAAAAGAAATCATACAATAGAAATAAAACACACTTAACAAGGGAGATCAGATCAGGATTATATAGATATCAGATCAGCGAATATTTGACATCAGTTCAACATACTATAGATATCAGATCAAGAATATAAAAGAAATCATACAATAGAAATAAAACACACTTAACAAGGGAGATCAGATCAGGATTATATAGATATTAGATCAGCGAATACTTGACATCAGATCAACAGACTATAGATATCAGATTAAGAATATAAAAGAAATCATACAAAAGAATTAAAACACACTTAACAAGGGAGATCAGATCAGGATTATATAGACATCAGATCAGCGAATACTTGACATCAGATCAATAGACTATAGATAGCAGATCAAGAATATAAAAGAAATCATACAATAGATTTAAAACACACTTAACAAGGCAGATCAGATCAGGATTTTATAGACATCAGATTAGCCAAAACTTGACATCAGATCAACATACTATAGATATCAGATCAAGAATATAATAGAAATCATACAATAGAATTAAAACACACTTAACAAGGGAGATCAGATCAGGATTATATAGACATCAGATCAGCGAATACTAAACATCAGATCAACATACTATAGATATCAGATCAAGAATATAAAAGAAATCATACAATAGAATTAAAAACACTTAACAAGGGAGATCAGATCAGGATTATATAGACATCAGATCCGTGAATACTTGACATCAGATCAACATACTATAGACATCAGATCAAGAATATAAAAGAAATCATACAATAGAATTAAAACATACTTAACAAGGGAGATCAGATCAGGATTATATAGACATCAGATCAACATACTATAGATATCAGATCAAGAATATAAAAAAAATCATACAATAGAAATAAAACACACTTAACAAGGGAGATCAGATCAGGATTATATAGATTTCAGATCAGCGAATATTTGACATCAGATCAACATACTATAGATATCAGATCAAGAATATAAAAGAATCATACAATAGAAATAAAACACACTTAACAAAGGAGATCAGATCAGGATTATATAGATATCAGATCAGCGAATACTTGACATCAGATCAACATACTATAGATATCAGATCAAGAATATAAAAGAAATCATACAAAAGAATTAAAACACACTTAACAAAGGAGATCAGATCAGGATTATATAGACATCAGATCTGCGAATACTTGACATCAGATCAACATACTATAAATATCAGATCAAGAATATAAAAGAAATCATACAATAGAATTAAAGCACACTTTACAAGGGAGATCAGATCAGGATTATATAGACATCAGATCAGCGAATACTTGACATCAGATCAATAGACTATAGATATCAGATCAAGAATATAAAAGAAATCATACAATAGAATTAAAATACACTTAACAAGGCAGATCAGATCAGGATTATATAGACATCAGATCAACATACTATAGATATCAGATCAAGAATATAAAAGAAATCATACAATAGAAATAAAACACACTTAACAAGGGAGATCAGATCAGGATTATATAGATTTCAGATCAGCGAATATTTGACATCAGATCAACATACTATAGATATCAGATCAAGAATATAAAAGAATCATACAATAGAAATAAAACACACTTAACAAGGGAGATCAGATCAGGATTATATAGATATCAGATCAGCGAATACTTGACATCAGATCAACATACTATAGATATCAGATCAAGAATATAAAAGAAATCATACAATAGAATTAAAACACACTTAACAAGGCAGATCAGATCAGGATTATATAGACATCAGATCAACATACTATAGATATCATATCAAGAATATAAAAGAAATCACACAATAGAATTAAAAACACTTAACAAGGGAGATCAGATCAGGATTATATAGACATCATATCAGCGAATACTTGACATCAGATCAACATACTATAGATATCAGATCAAGAATATAAAAGAAATCATACAATAGAATTAAAACATACTTAACAAGGGAGATCAGATCAGGATTATATAGACATCAGATCAACATACTATAGATATCAGATCAAGAATAACAATAGAATTAAAACACACTTAACAAGGGAGATCAGATCAGGATTATATAGACATCAGATCAGCGAATACTAGACATCAGATCAACATACTATAGATATCAGATCAAGAATATAAAAGAAATCATACAATAGAATTAAAACACACTTAACAAGGGAGATCAGATCAGGATTATATAGACATCAGATCAGCGAATATTAGACATCAGATAAGCATACTATATATATCAGATCAAGAATATAAAAGAAATCATACAATAGAATTAAAACACACTTAACAAGGGATATCATATCAGGATTATATAGACATCAGATCAGCGAATACTTGACATCAGATCAACATACTATAGATATCAGATCAAAAATATAAAAGAAATCATACAATAGAATTAAAACACACTTAACAAGGGAGATCAGATCAGGATTATATAGACATCAGATCAGCATACTATAGATATCAGATCAAGAATATAAAAGAAATCATACAATAGAAATAAAACACACTTAACAAGGGAGATCAGATCAAGATTATATAGATATCAGATCAGCGAATATTTGACATCAGATCAACATACTATAGATATCAGATCAAGAATATAAAAGAAATCATACAATAGAATTTAAACACACTTAACAAGGGAGATCAGATCAGGATTATATAGACATCAGATCAGCGAATAATTGACATCAGATAAACAGACTATAGATATCAGGTCAAGAATATAAAAGAAATCATACAATAAAATTAAAGCACACTTAACAAGGGAGATCAGATCAGGATTATATAGACATCAGATCAGCGAATACTTCACATCAGATCAACAGACTATTGATATCAGGTCAAGAATATAAAAGAAATCATACAATAAAATTAAAGCACACTTAACAAGGGAGATCAGATCAGGATTATATAGACATCAGATCAGCGAATACTTGACATCAGATTAACAGACTATAGATATCAGGTCAAGAATATAAAAGAAATCATACAATAAAATTAAAGCACACTTAACAAGGGAGATCAGATCAGGATTATATAGACATCAGATCAGCGAATACTTGACATCAGATCAATAGACTATAGATAGCGGATCAAGAATATAAAAGAAATCATACAATAGAATTAAAACACACTTAACAAGGCAGATCAGATCAGGATTATATAGACATCAGATCAGTGAATACTTGACATCAGATCAACATACTATAGATATCAGATCAAGAATATAAAAGAAATCATACAATAGAATTAAAACATACTTAACAAGGGAGATCAGATCAGGATTATATAGACATCAGATCAACATACTATAGATATCAGATCAAGAATATAAAAGAAATCATACAATAGAAATAAAACACACTTAATAAGGGAGATCAGATCAGGATTATATAGATATCAGATCAACATACTATAGATATCAGATCAAGAATATAAAAGAAATCATACAATAGAAATAAAACACACTTAACAAGGGAGATCAGATCAGGATTATATAGATATCAGATCAGCGAATACTTAACATCAGATCAACATACTATAGATATCATATCAAGAATATAAAAGAAATCATACAAAAGAATTAAAACACACTTAACAAGGGAGATCAGATCAGGATTATATAGACATCAGATCAGCGAATACTTGACATCAGATCAACATACTATAGATATCAGATCAAGAATATAAAAGAAATCATACAATAGAATTTAAACACACTTAACAAGGGAGATCAGATCAGGATTATATAGACATCAGATCAGCGAATACTTGACATCAGATCAACAGACTATAGATCTCAGATCAAGAATATAAAAGATATCATACAATAGAATTAAAAACACTTAACAATGGAGATCAGATCAGGATTATATAGACATCAGATCTGCGAATACTAGACATCAGATCAACATACTATAGATATCAGATCAAGAATATAAAAGAAATCATACAATAGAAATAAAACACACTTAACAAGGGAGATCAGATCAGGATTATATAGATATCAGATCAGCGAATATTAGACATCAGATCAACATACTATAGATATCAGGTCAAGAATATAAAAGAAATCATACAATAAAATTAAAGCACACTTAACAAGGGAGATCAGATCAGGATTATATAGACATCAGATTAGCGAATACTTGACATCAGATTAACAGACTATAGATATCAGGTAAAGAATATAAAAGAAATCATACAATAAAATTAAAGCACACTTAACAAGGGAGATCAGATCAGGATTATATAGACATCAGACCAGCGAATACTTGACATCAGATCAATAGACTATAGATAGCAGATCAAGAATATAAAAGAAATCATACAATAGAATTAAAACACACTTAACAAGGCAGATCAGATCAGGATTTTATAGACATCAGATCAGCCAAAACTTGACATCAGATCAACATACTATAGATATCAGATAAAGAATATAATAGAAATCATACAATAGAATTAAAACACACTTAACAAGGGAGATCAGATCAGGATTATATAGACATCAGATCAGCGAATACTAAACATCAGATCAACATACTATAGATATCAGATCAAGAATATAAAAGAAATCATACAATAGAATTAAAAACACTTAACAAGGGAGATCAGATCAGGATTATATAGAGATCAGATCAGTGAATACTTGACATCATATCAACATACTATAGATATCAGATCAAGAATATAAAAGAAATCATACAATAGAATTAAAACATACTTAAAAAGGGAGATCAGATCAGGATTATATAGACATCAGATCAACATATTATAGATATCAGATCAAGAATATAAAAGAAATCATACAATAGAATTAAAACACACTTAACAAGGGAGATCAGATCAGGATTATATAGATATCAGATCAGCGAATATTTGACATCAGATCAACATACTATAGATATCAGATCAAGAATACAAAAGAATCAAACAATAGAAATAAAACACACTTAACAAGGGAGATCAGATCAGGATTATATAGATATCAGATCAGCGAATACTTGACATCAGATCAACATACTATAGATATCAGATCAGGAATATAAAAGAAATCATACAAAAGAATTAAAACACACTTAACAAGGGAGATCAGATCAGGATTATATAGACATCAGATCAGCGAATACTTTACATCAGATCAGCGAATACTTGACATCAGATCAACATACTATAGATATCAGATCAAGAATATAAAAGAAATCATACAATAGAATTTAAACACACTTAACAAGGGAGATCAGATCAGGATTATATAGACATCAGATCAGCGAATACTTGACATCAGATCAACAGACTATAGATCTCAGATCAAGAATATAAAAGATATCATACAATAGAATTAAAACACAATTAACAAGGGAGATCAGATCAGGATTATATAGACATCAGATCAGCGAATACTTGACATCAGATCAAAATACTATAGATATCAGATCAAGAATATAAAAGAAATCATATAATAGAATTTAAACACACTTAACAAGGGAGATCAGATCAGGATTATATAGACATCAGATCAGCGAATAATTGACATCAGATCAACAGACTATAGATATCAGGTCAAGAATATAAAAGAAATCATACAATAAAATTAAAGCACACTTAACAAGGGAGATCAGATCAGGATTATATAGACATCAGATCAGCGAATACTTGACATCAGATCAACAGACTATAGATATCAGGTCAAGAATATAAAAGAAATCATACAATAAAATTAAAGCACACTTAACAAGGGAGATCAGATCAGGATTATAAAGACATCAGATCAGCGAATACTTGACATCAGATTAACAGACTATAGATATCAGGTCAAGAATATAAAAGAAATCATACAATAAAATTAAAGCACACTTAACAAGGGAGATCAGATCAGGATTATATAGACATCAGATCGGCGAATACTTGACATCAGATCAATAGACTATAGATAGCGGATCAAGAATATAAAAGAAATCATACGATAGAATTAAAACACACTTAACAAGGCAGATCAGATCAGGATTATATAGACATCAGATCAGCCAAAACTTGACATCAGATAACCATACTATAGATATCAGATCAAGAATATAAAAGAAATCATACAATAGAATTAAAAACACTTAACAGGGGAGATCAGATCAGGATTATATAGACATCAGATCAGTGAATACTTGACATCAGATCAACATACTATAGATATCAGATCAAGAATATAAAAGAAATCATACAATAGAATTAAAACATACTTAACAAGGGAGATCAGATCAGGATTATATAGACATCAGATCAACATACTATAGATATCAGATCAAGAATATAAAAGAAATCATACAATAGAAATAAAACACACTTAACAAGGGAGATCAGATCAGGATTATATAGATATCAGATCAGCGAATATTTGACATCAGATCAACATACTATAGATATCAGATCAAGATATAAAAGAAATTATACAATAGAAATAAAACACACTTAACAAGGGAGATCAGATCAGGATTATATAGATATCAGATCAGCGAATACTTAACATCAGATCAACATACTATAGATATCAGATCAAGAATATAAAAGAAATCATACAAAAGAATTAAAACACACTTAACAAGGGAGATCAGATCAGGATTATATAGACATCAGATCAGCGAATACTTGACATCAGATCAACATACTATAGATATCAGGTCAAGAATATAAAAGAAATCATACAATAAAATTAAAGCACACTTAACAAGGGAGATCAGATCAGGATTATATAGACATCAGACCAGCGAATACTTGACATCAGATCAATAGACTATAGATAGCAGATCAAGAATATAAAAGAAATCATACAATAGAATTAAAACACACTTAACAAGGAAGATCAGATCAGGATTTTATAGACATCAGATCAGCCAAAACTTGACATCAGATCAACATACTATAGATATCAGATCAAGAATATAATAGAAATCATACAATAGAATTAAAACACACTTAACAAGGGAGATCAGATCAGGATTATATAGACATCAGATCAGCGAATACTAAACATCAGATCAACATACTATAGATATCAGATCAAGAATATAAAAGAAATCATACAATAGAATTAAAAACACTTAACAAGGGAGATCAGATCAGGATTATATAGAGATCAGATCAGTGAATACTTGACATCATATCAACATACTATAGATATCAGATCAAGAATATAAAAGAAATCATACAATAGAATTAAAACATACTTAACAAGGGAGATCATATCAGGATTATATAGACATCAGATCAACATATTATAGATATCAGATCAAGAATATAAAAGAAATCATACAATAGAATTAAAACACACTTAACAAGGGAGATCAGATCAGGATTATATAGATATCAGATCAGCGAATATTTGACATCAGATCAACATACTATAGATATCAGATCAAGAATATAAAAGAATCATACAATAGAAATAAAACACACTTAACAAGGGAGATCAGATCAGGATTATATAGATATCAGATCAGCTAATACTTGACATCAGATCAACATACTATAGATATCAGATCAGGAATATAAAAGAAATCATACAAAAGAATTAAAACACACTTAACAAGGGAGATCAGATCAGGATTATATAGACATCAGATCAGCGAATACTTGACATCAGATCAACATACTATAGATATCAGATCAAGAATATAAAAGAAATCATACAATAGAATTTAAACACACTTAACAAGGGAGATCAGATCAGGATTATATAGACATCAGATCAGCGAATACTTGACATCAGATCAACAGACTATAGATCTCAGATCAAGAATATAAAAGATATCATACAATAGAATTAAAACACAATTAACAAGGGAGATCAGATCAGGATTATATAGACATCGGATCAGCGAATACTTGACATCAGATCAAAATACTATAGATATCAGATCAAGAATATAAAAGAAATCATATAATAGAATTTAAACACACTTAACAAGGGAGATCAGATCAGGATTATATAGACATCAGATCAACGAATAATTGACATCAGATCAACAGACTATAGATATCAATTCAAGAATATAAAAGAAATCATACAATAAAATTAAAGCACACTTAACAAGGGAGATCAGATCAGGATTATATAGACATCAGATCAGCGAATACTTCACATCAGATCAACAGACTATAGATATCAGGTCAAGAATATAAAAGAAATCATACAATAAAATTAAAGCACACTTAACAAGGGAGATCAGATCAGGATTATAAAGACATCAGATCAGCGAATACTTGACATCAGATTAACAGACTATAGATATCAGGTCAAGAATATAAAAGAAATCATACAATAAAATTAAAGCACACTTAACAAGGGAGATCAGATCAGGATTATATAGACATCAGATCAGCGAATACTTGACATCAGATCAATAGACTATAGATAGTGGATCAAGAATATAAAAGAAATCATACGATAGAATTAAAACACACTTAACAAGGCAGATCAGATCAGGATTATATAGACATCAGATCAGCCAAAACTTGACATCAGATAACCATACTATAGATATCAGATCAAGAATATAAAAGAAATCATACAATAGAATTAAAAACACTTAACAGGGGAGATCAGATCAGGATTATATAGACATCAGATCAGTGAATACTTGACATCAGATCAACATACTATAGATATCAGATCAAGAATATAAAAGAAATCATACAATTGAATTAAAACATACTTAACAAGGGAGATCAGATCAGGATTATATAGACATCAGATCAACATACTATAGATATCAGATCAAGAATATAAAAGAAATCATACAATAGAAATAAAACACACTTAACAAGGGAGATCAGATCAGGATTATATAGATATCAGATCAGCGAATATTTGACATCAGATCAACATACTATAGATATCAGATCAAGATATAAAAGAAATTATACAATAGAAATAAAACACACTTAACAATGGAGATCAGATCAGGATTATATAGATATCAGATCAGCGAATACTTAACATCAGATCAACATACTATAGATATCAGATCAAGAATATAAAAGAAATCATACAAAAGAATTAAAACACACTTAACAAGGGAGATCAGATCAGGATTATATAGACATCAGATCAGCGAATACTTGACATCAGATCAACATACTATAGATATCAGATCAAGAATATAAAAGAAATCATACAATAGAATTTAAACACACTTAACAAGGGAGATCAGATCAGGATTATATAGACATCAGATCAGCGAATACTTGACATCAGATCAACAGACTATAGATCTCAGATTAAGAATATAAAAGATATCAGACAATAGAATTAAAACACACTTAACAATGGAGATCAGATCAGGATTATATAGACATCAGATCTGCGAATACTAGATATCAGATCAACATACTATAGATATCAGATCAAGAATATAAAAGAAATCACACAATAGAATTAAAAACACTTAACAAGGGAGATCAGATCAGGATTATATAGACATCATATCAGCGAATACTTGACATCAGATCAACATACTATAGATATCAGATCAAGAATATAAAAGAAATCATACAATAGAATTAAAACATATTAACAAGGGAGATCAGATCAGGATTATATAGACATCAGATCAACATACTATAGATATCAGATCAAGAATAACAATAGAATTAAAACACACTTAACAAGGGAGATCAGATCAGGATTATATAGACATCAGATAAGCGAATACTAGACATCATATCAACATACTATAGATATCAGATCAAGAATATAAAAGAAGTCATACAATAGAATTAAAACACACTTAACAAGGGAGATCAGATCAGGATTATATAGACATCAGATCAGCGAATACTAGACATCAGATCAGCATACTATAGATATCAGATCAAGAATATAAAAGAAATCATACAATAGAATTAAAACACACTTAACAAGGGATATCATATCAGGATTATATAGACATCAGATCAGCGAATACTTGACATCAGATCAACATACTATAGATATCAGATCAAGAATATAAAAGAAATCATACAATAGAATTAAAACACACTTAACAAGGGAGATCAGATCAGGATTATATAGACATCAGATCAGTGAATACTTGACATCAGATCAACATACTATAGATATCAGATCAAGAATATAAAAGAAATCATACAATAGAATTAAAACACACTTAACAATGGAGATCAGATCAGGATTATACAGACATCAGATCTGCGAATACTAGATATCAGATCAACATACTATAGATATCAGATCAAGAATATAAAAGAAATCATACAATAGAAATAAAACACACTTAACAAGGGAGATCAGATCAGGATTATATAGATATCAGATCAGCGAATATTAGACATCAGATCAACATACTATAGATATCAGGTCAAGAATATAAAAGAAATCATACAATAAAATTAAAGCACACTTAACAAGGGAGATCAAATCAGGATTATATAGACATCAGATTAGCGAATACTTGACATCAGATTAACATACTATAGATATCAGGTCAAGAATATAAAAGAAATCATACAATAAAATTAAAGCACACTTAACAAGGGAGATCAGATCAGGATTATATAGACATCAGATCAGCGAATACTTGACATCAGATCAATAGACTATAGATAGCAGATCAAGAATATAAAAGAAATCATACAATAGAATTAAAACACACTTAACAAGGCAGATCAGATCAGGATTTATAGACATCAGATCATCCAAAACTTGACATCAGATCAACATACTATAGATATCAGATCAAGAATATAATAGAAATCATACAATAGAATTAAAACACACTTAACAAGGGAGATCAAATCAGGATTATATAGATATCAGATCAGCGAATACTTGACATCAGATCAACATACTATAGATATCAGATCAAGAATATAAAAGAAATCATACAATAGAATTAAAACACATTTAACAAGGAATATCAGATCAGGATTATATAGACATCAGATCAGCGAATACTTGATATCAGATCAACATACTATAGATATCAGATCAAGAATATAAAAGAAATCATACAATAGAATTAAAACACAGTTAACAAGGGAGATCAGCTCAGGATTATATAGACATCAGATCAGCGAATACTTGACATCAGATCAACAGACTATAGATATCAGATCAAGAATATAAAAGAAATCATACAATAGAATTAAAACACACTGAACAAGGGAGATCATATCAGGATTATATAGACATCAGATCAGCTAATACTTGACATCAGATCAACATACTATAGATCTCAGATCAAGAATATAAAAGAAATCATACAATAGAATTAAAACACATTTAACAAGGAATATCAGATCAGGATTATATAGACATCAGATCAGCGAATACTTGATATCAGATCAACATACTATAGATATCAGATCAAGAATATAAAAGAAATCATACAATAGAATTAAAACACAGTTAACAAGGGAGATCAGCTCAGGATTATATAGACATCAGATCAGCGAATACTTGACATACTATCAACATACTATAGATATCAGATCAAGAATATAAAAGAAATCATACAATAGAATTAAAACACACTGAACAAAGGAGATCATATCAGGATTATATAGACATCAGATCAGCTAATACTTGACATCAGATCAACATACTATAGATATCAGATCAAGAATATAAAAGAAATCATACAATAGAATTAAAAACACTTAACAAGGGAGATCAGATCAGGATTATATAGACATCATATCAGTGAATACTTGACATCAGATCAACATACTATAGATATCAGATCAAGAATATAAAAGAAATCATACAATAGAATTAAAACATACTTAACAAGGGAGATCAGATCAGGATTATATAGACATCAGATCAACATACTATAGATATCAGATCAAGAATATAAAAGAAATCATACAATAGAAATAAAACACACTTAACAAGGGAGATCAGATCAGGATTTTATAGACATCAGATCAGCCAAAACTTGACATCAGATCAACATACTATAGATATCAGATCAAGAATATAATAGAAATCATACAATAGAATTAAAACACACTTAACAAGGGAGATCAGATCAGGATTATATAGACATCATATCAGCGAATACTAAACATCAGATCAACATACTATAGATATCAGATCAAGAATATAAAAGAAATCATACAATAGAATTAAAAACACTTAACAAGGGAGATCAGATCAGGATTATATAGACATCATATCAGCGAATACTAAACATCAGATCAACATACTATAGATATCAGATCAAGAATATAAAAGAAATCATACAATAGAATTAAAAACACTTAACAAGGGAGATCAGATCAAGATTATATAGACATCAGATCAGTGAATACTTGACATCAGATCAACATACTATAGATATCAGATCAAGAATATAAAAGAAATCATACAATAGAATTAAAACATACTTAACAAGGGAGATCAGATCAGGATTATATAGACATCAGATCAACATACTATAGATATCAGATCAAGAATATAAAAGAAATCATACAATAGAAATAAAACACACTTAACAAGGGAGATCAGATCAGGATTATATAGATATCAGATCAGCGAATATTTGACATCAGATCAACATACTATAGATATCAGATCAAGAATATAAAAGAAATCATACAATAGAAATAAAACACACTTAACAAGGGAGATCAGATCAGGATTATATAGATATCAGATGAGCGAATACTTGACATCAGATCAACATACTATAGATATCAGATCAAGAATATAAAAGAAATCATACAATAGAAATAAAACACACTTAACAAGGGAGATCAGATCAGGATTATATAGATATCAGATCAGCGAATATTTGACATCAGATCAACATACTATAGATATCAGATCAAGAATATAAAAGAAATCATACAATAGAAATAAAACACACTTAACAAGGGAGATCAGATCAGGATTATATAGATATCAGATGAGCGAATACTTGACATCAGATCAACATACTATAGATATCAGATCAAGAATATAAAAGAAATCATACAAAAGACTTAAAACACACTTAACAAGGGAGATCATATCAGGATTATATAGACATTAGATCAGCGAATACTTGACATCAGATCAACATACTATAGATATCAGATCAAGAATATAAAAGAAATCATACAATAGAATTAAAACACAGTTAACAAGGGAGATTAGATCAGGATTATATAGACAACAGATCAGCGAATACTTGACATCAGATCAACTGACTATAGATATCAGATCAAGAATATAATAGAAATCATACAATAGAATTAAAACACACTGAACAAGGGAGATCATATCAGGATTATATAGACATCATATCAGCGAATACTTGACATCAGATCAACAGACTATAGATCTCAGATCAAGAATATAAAAGAAATCATACAATAGAATTAAAACACACTGAACAAGGGAGATCATATCAGGATTATATAGACATCAGATCAGCGAATACTTGACATCAGATCAACAGACTATAGATCTCAGATCAAGAATATAAAAAAAATCATACAATAGAATTAAAACACACTAAACAAGGGAGATCAGATCAGGATTCTATAGACATCAGATCAGCGAATACTTGACATCAGATCAACATACTATAGATATCAGATCAAGAATATAAAAGAAATCATACAATAGAATTAAAACACATTTAACAAGGAATATCAGATCAGGATTATATAGACATCAGATCAGCGAATACTTGATATCAGATCAACATACTATAGATATCAGATCAAGAATATAAAAGAAATCATACAATAGAATTAAAACACAGTTAACAAGGGAGATCAGCTCAGGATTATATAGACATCAGATCAGCGAATACTTGACATCAGATCAACAGACTATAGATATCAGATCAAGAATATAAAAGAAATCATACAATAGAATTAAAACACACTGAACAAGGGAGATCATATCAGGATTATATAGACATCAGATCAGCTAATACTTGACATCAGATCAACATACTATAGATCTCAGATCAAGAATATAAAAGAAATCATACAATAGAATGAAAACACATTTAACAAGGGAGATCAGATCAGGATTATATTGACATCAGATCAGCGAATACTTGACATCAGATCAACATACTATAGATCTCAGATCAAGAATATAAAAGAAATCATACAATAGAATTAAAACACATTTAACAAGGGAGATCAGATCAGGATTATATAGACATCAGATCAGCGAATACTTGATATCAGATCAACATACTATAGATATCAGATCAAGAATATAAAAGAAATCATACAATAGAATTAAAACACACTGAACAAAGGAGATCATATCAGGATTATATAGACATCAGATCAGCTAATACTTGACATCAGATCAACATACTATAGATATCAGATCAAGAATATAAAAGAAATCATACAATAGAATTAAAAACACTTAACAAGGGAGATCAGATCAGGATTATATAGACATCATATCAGTGAATACTTGACATCAGATCAACATACTATAGATATCAGATCAAGAATATAAAAGAAATCATACAATAGAATTAAAACATACTTAACAAGGGAGATCAGATCAGGATTATATAGACATCAGATCAACATACTATAGATATCAGATCAAGAATATAAAAGAAATCATACAATAGAAATAAAACACACTTAACAAGGGAGATCAGATCAGGATTTTATAGACATCAGATCAGCCAAAACTTGACATCAGATCAACATACTATAGATATCAGATCAAGAATATAATAGAAATCATACAATAGAATTAAAACACACTTAACAAGGGAGATCAGATCAGGATTATATAGACATCATATCAGCGAATACTAAACATCAGATCAACATACTATAGATATCAGATCAAGAATATAAAAGAAATCATACAATAGAATTAAAAACACTTAACAAGGGAGATCAGATCAGGATTATATAGACATCATATCAGCGAATACTAAACATCAGATCAACATACTATAGATATCAGATCAAGAATATAAAAGAAATCATACAATAGAATTAAAAACACTTAACAAGGGAGATCAGATCAAGATTATATAGACATCAGATCAGTGAATACTTGACATCAGATCAACATACTATAGATATCAGATCAAGAATATAAAAGAAATCATACAATAGAATTAAAACATACTTAACAAGGGAGATCAGATCAGGATTATATAGACATCAGATCAACATACTATAGATATCAGATCAAGAATATAAAAGAAATCATACAATAGAAATAAAACACACTTAACAAGGGAGATCAGATCAGGATTATATAGATATCAGATCAGCGAATATTTGACATCAGATCAACATACTATAGATATCAGATCAAGAATATAAAAGAAATCATACAATAGAAATAAAACACACTTAACAAGGGAGATCAGATCAAGATTATATAGATATCAGATCAGCGAATACTTGACATCAGATCAACATACTATAGATATCAGATCAAGAATATAAAAGAAATCATACAAAAGAATTAAAACACACTTAACAAGGGAGATCATATCAGGATTATATAGACATTAGATCAGCGAATAGTTGACATCAGATCAACATACTATAGATATCAGATCAAGAATATAAAAGAAATCATACAATAGAATTAAAACACAGTTAACAAGGGAGATTAGATCAGGATTATATAGACATCAGATCAGCGAATACTTGACATCAGATCAACTGACTATAGATATCAGATCAAGAATATAATAGAAATCATACAATATAATTAAAACACACTGAACAAGGGAGATCATATCAGGATTATATAGACATCATATCAGCGAATACTTGACATCAGATCAACAGACTATAGATCTCAGATCAAGAATATAAAAGAAATCATACAATAGAATTAAAACACACAGAACAAGGGAGATCATATCAGGATTATATAGACATCAGATCAGCGAATACTTGACATCAGATCAACAGACTATAGATCTCAGATCAAGAATATAAAAGAAATCATACAATAGAATTAAAACACACTAAACAAGGGAGATCAGATCAGGATTCTATAGACATCAGATCAGCGAATACTTGACATCAGATCAACATACTATAGATATCAGATCAAGAATATAAAAGAAATCATACAATAGAATTAAAACACATTTAACAAGGAATATCAGATCAGGATTATATAGACATCAGATCAGCGAATACTTGATATCAGATCAACATACTATAGATATCAGATCAAGAATATAAAAGAAATCAAACAATAGAATTAAAACACAGTTAACAAGGGAGATCAGCTCAGGATTATATAGACATCAGATCAGCGAATACTTGACATCAGATCAACAGACTATAGATATCAGATCAAGAATATAAAAGAAATCATACAATAGAATTAAAACACACTGAACAAGGGAGATCATATCAGGATTATATAGACATCAGATCAGCTAATACTTGACATCAGATCAACATACTATAGATCTCAGATCAAGAATATAAAAGAAATCATACAATAGAATGAAAACACATTTAACAAGGGAGATCAGATCAGGATTATATTGACATCAGATCAGCGAATACTTGACATCAGATCAACATACTATAGATCTCAGATCAAGAATATAAAAGAAATCATACAATAGAATTAAAACACACTTAACAAGGGAGATCAGATCAGGATTATATAGACATCAGATCAGCGAATACTTGACATCAGATCAATAGACTATAGATAGCAGATCAAGAATATAAAAGAAATCATACAATAGAATTAAAACACACTTAACAAGGCAGATCAGATCAGGATTTTATAGACATCAGATTAGCCTAAACTTGACATCAGATCAACATACTATAGATATCAGATCAAGAATATAATAGAAATCATACAATAGAATTAAAACACACTTAACAAGGGAGATCAGAACAGGATTATATAGACATCAGATCAACATACTATAGATATCATATCAAGAATATAAAAGAAATCAGACAATAGAAATAAAACACACTTAACAAGGGAGATCAGATCAGGATTATATAGATATCAGATCAGCGAATATTTGACATCAGATCAACATACTATAGATATCAGATCAAGAATATAAAAGAAATCATACAATAGAAATAAAACACACTTAACAAGGGAGATCAGATCAGGATTATATAGATATCAGATCAACATACTATAGATATCAGATCAAGAATATAAAAGAAATCAGACAATAGAAATAAAACACACTTAACAAGGGAGATCAGATCAGGATTATATAGATATCAGATCAGCGAATATTTGACATCAGATCAACATACTATAGATATCAGATCAAGAATATAAAAGAAATCATACAATAGAAATAAAACACACTTAACAAGGGAGATCAGATCAGGATTATATAGATATCAGATCAGCGAATACTTGACATCAGATCAACATACTATAGATATCAGATCAAGAATATAAAAGAAATCATACAAAAGAATTAAAACACACTTAACAAGGGAGATCATATCAGGATTATATAGACATTAGATCAGCGAATACTTGACATCAGATCAACATACTATAGATATCAGATCAAGAATATAAAAGAAATCATACAATAGAATTAAAACACAGTTAACAAGGGAGATTAGATCAGGATTATATAGACATCAGATCAGCGAATACTTGACATCAGATCAACTGACTATAGATATCAGATCAAGAATATAAAAGAAATCATACAATAGAATTAAAACACACTGAACAAGGGAGATCATATCAGGATT
This sequence comes from Knoxia roxburghii, assembly GCA_030378225.1. Lineage (NCBI taxonomy): Eukaryota > Viridiplantae > Streptophyta > Magnoliopsida > Gentianales > Rubiaceae > Knoxia > Knoxia roxburghii. Next base: position 30,603,861 of record CM059415.1, on the reverse strand, counting down.
ATATAGACATCATATCAGCGAATACTTGACATCAGATCAACAGACTATAGATCTCAGATCAAGAATATAAAAGAAATCATACAATAGAATTAAAACACACTGAACAAGGGAGATCATATCAGGATTATATAGACATCAGATCAGCGAATACTTCACATCAGATCAACAGACTATAGATCTCAGATCAAGAATATAAAAGAAATCATACAATAGAATTAAAACACACTAAACAAGGGAGATCAGATCAGGATTCTATAGACATCAGATCAGCGAATACTTGACATCAGATCAACATACTATAGATATCAGATCAAGAATATAAAAGAAATCATACAATAGAATTAAAACACATTTAACAAGGAATATCAGATCAGGATTATATAGACATCAGATCAGCGAATACTTGATATCAGATCAACATACTATAGATATCAGATCAAGAATATAAAAGAAATCATACAATAGAATTAAAACACAGTTAACAAGGGAGATCAGCTCAGGATTATATAGACATCAGATCAGCGAATACTTAACATCAGATCAACAGACTATAGATATCAGATCAAGAATATAAAAGAAATCATACAATAGAATTAAAACACACTGAACAAGGGAGATCATATCAGGATTATATAGACATCAGATCAGCTAATACTTGACATCAGATCAACATACTATAGATCTCAGATCAAGAATATAAAAGAAATCATACAATAGAATGAAAACACATTTAACAAGGGAGATCAGATCAGGATTATATTGACATCAGATCAGCGAATACTTGACATCAGATCAACATACTATAGATCTCAGATCAAGAATATAAAAGAAATCATACAATAGAATTAAAACACACTTAACAAGGGAGATCAGATCAGGATTATATAGACATCAGATCAGCGAATACTTGACATCAGATCAATAGACTATAGATAGCAGATCAAGAATATAAAAGAAATCATACAATAGAATTAAAAACACTTAACAAGGGAGATCAGATCAAGATTATATAGACATCAGATCAGTGAATACTTGACATCAGATCAACATACTATAGATATCAGATCAAGAATATAAAAGAAATCATACAATAGAATTAAAACATACTTAACAAGGGAGATCAGATCAGGATTATATAGACATCAGATCAACATACTATAGATATCAGATCAAGAATATAAAAGAAATCATACAATAGAAATAAAACACACTTAACAAGGGAGATCAGATCAGGATTATATAGATATCAGATCAGCGAATATTTGACATCAGATCAACATACTATAGATATCAGATCAAGAATATAAAAGAAATCATACAATAGAAATAAAACACACTTAACAAGGGAGATCAGATCAGGATTATATAGATATCAGATCAGCGAATACTTGACATCAGATCAACATACTATAGATATCAGATCAAGAATATAAAAGAAATCATACAAAAGAATTAAAACACACTTAACAAGGGAGATCATATCAGGATTATATAGACATTAGATCAGCGAATACTTGACATCAGATCAACATACTATAGATATCAGATCAAGAATATAAAAGACATCATACAATAGAATTAAAACACAGTTAACAAGGGAGATTATATCAGGATTATATAGACATCAGATCAGCGAATACTTGACATCAGATCAACTGACTATAGATATCAGATCAAGAATATAATAGAAATCATACAATAGAATTAAAACACACTGAACAAGGGAGATCATATCAGGATTATATAGACATCATATCAGCGAATACTTGACATCAGATCAACAGACTATAGATCTCAGATCAAGAATATAAAAGAAATCATACAATAGAATTAAAACACACTGAACAAGGGAGATCATATCAGGATTATATAGACATCAGATCAGCGAATACTTGACATCAGATCAACAGACTATAGATCTCAGATCAAGAATATAAAAGAAATCATACAATAGAATTAAAACACACTAAACAAGGGAGATCAGATCAGGATTCTATAGACATCAGATCAGCGAATACTTGACATCAGATCAACATACTATAGATATCAGATCAAGAATATAAAAGAAATCATACAATAGAATTAAAACACATTTAACAAGGAATATCAGATCAGGATTATATAGACATCAGATCAGCGAATACTTGATATCAGATCAACATACTATAGATATCAGATCAAGAATATAAAAGAAATCAAACAATAGAATTAAAACACAGTTAACAAGGGAGATCAGCTCAGGATTATATAGACATCAGATCAGCGAATACTTGACATCAGATCAACAGACTATAGATATCAGATCAAGAATATAAAAGAAATCATACAATAGAATTAAAACACACTGAACAAGGGAGATCATATCAGGATTATATAGACATCAGATCAGCTAATACTTGACATCAGATCAACATACTATAGATCTCAGATCAAGAATATAAAAGAAATCATACAATAGAATGAAAACACATTTAACAAGGGAGATCAGATCAGGATTATATTGACATCAGATCAGCGAATACTTGACATCAGATCAACATACTATAGATCTCAGATCAAGAATATAAAAGAAATCATACAATAGAATTAAAACACACTTAACAAGGGAGATCAGATCAGGATTATATAGACATCAGATCAGCGAATACTTGACATCAGATCAATAGACTATAGGTAGCAGATCAAGAATATAAAAGAAATCATACAATAGAATTAAAACACACTTAACAAGGCAGATCAGATCAGGATTTTATAGACATCAGATTAGCCAAAACTTGACATCAGATCAACATACTATAGATATCAGATCAAGAATATAATAGAAATCATACAATAGAATTAAAACACACTTAACAAGGGAGATCAGAACAGGATTATATAGACATCAGATCAACATACTATAGATATCATATCAAGAATATAAAAGAAATCAGACAATAGAAATAAAACACACTTAACAAGGGAGATCAGATCAGGATTATATAGATATCAGATCAGCGAATATTTGACATCAGATCAACATACTATAGATATCAGATCAAGAATATAAAAGAAATCATACAATAGAAATAAAACACACTTAACAAGGGAGATCAGATCAGGATTATATAGATATCAGATCAACATACTATAGATATCAGATCAAGAATATAAAAGAAATCAGACAATAGAAATAAAACACACTTAACAAGGGAGATCAGATCAGGATTATATAGATATCAGATCAACATACTATAGATATCAGATCAAGAATATAAAAGAAATCATACAATAGAAATAAAACACACTTAACAAGGGAGATCAGATCAGGATTATATAGATATCAGATCAGCGAATACTTGACATCAGATCAACATACTATAGATATCAGATCAAGAATATAAAAGAAATCATACAAAAGAATTAAAACACACTTAACAAGGGAGATCATATCAGGATTATATAGACATTAGATCAGCGAATACTTGACATCAGATCAACATACTATAGATATCAGATCAAGAATATAAAAGAAATCATACAATAGAATTAAAACACAGTTAACAAGGGAGATTAGATCAGGATTATATAGACATCAGATCAGCGAATACTTGACATCAGATCAACTGACTATAGATATCAGATCAAGAATATAAAAGAAATCATACAATAGAATTAAAACACACTGAACAAGGGAGATCATATCAGGATTATATAGACATCATATCAGCGAATACTTGACATCAGATCAACAGACTATAGATCTCAGATCAAGAATATAAAAGAAATCATACAATAGAATTAAAACACAATGAACAAGGGAGATCATATCAGGATTATATAGACATCAGATCAGCGAATACTTCACATCAGATCAACAGACTATAGATCTCAGATCAAGAATATAAAAGAAATCATACAATAGAATTAAAACACACTAAACAAGGGAGATCAGATCAGGATTCTATAGACATCAGATCAGCGAATACTTGACATCAGATCAACATACTATAGATATCAGATCAAGAATATAAAAGAAATCATACAATAGAATTAAAACACATTTAACAAGGAATATCAGATCAGGATTATATAGACATCAGATCAGCGAATACTTGATATCAGATCAACATACTATAGATATCAGATCAAGAATATAAAAGAAATCATACAATAGAATTAAAACACAGTTAACAAGGGAGATCAGCTCAGGATTATATAGACATCAGATCAGCGAATACTTAACATCAGATCAACAGACTATAGATATCAGATCAAGAATATAAAAGAAATCATACAATAGAATTAAAACACACTGAACAAGGGAGATCATATCAGGATTATATAGACATCAGATCAGCTAATACTTGACATCAGATCAACATACTATAGATCTCAGATCAAGAATATAAAAGAAATCATACAATAGAATGAAAACACATTTAACAAGGGAGATCAGATCAGGATTATATTGACATCAGATCAGCGAATACTTGACATCAGATCAACATACTATAGATCTCAGATCAAGAATATAAAAGAAATCATACAATAGAATTAAAACACACTTAACAAGGGAGATCAGATCAGGATTATATAGACATCAGATCAGCGAATACTTGACATCAGATCAATAGACTATAGATAGCAGATCAAGAATATAAAAGAAATCATACAATAGAATTAAAACACACTTAACAAGGCAGATCAGATCAGGATTTTATAGACATCAGATTAGCCAAAACTTGACATCAGATCAACATACTATAGATATCAGATCAAGAATATAATAGAAATCATACAATAGAATTAAAACACACTTAACAAGGGAGATCAGAACAGGATTATATAGACATCAGATCAACATACTATAGATATCATATCAAGAATATAAAAGAAATCAGACAATAGAAATAAAACACACTTAACAAGGGAGATCAGATCAGGATTATATAGATATCAGATCAGCGAATATTTGACATCAGATCAACATACTATAGATATCAGATCAAGAATATAAAAGAAATCATACAATAGAAATAAAACACACTTAACAAGGGAGATCAGATCAGGATTATATAGATATCAGATCAACATACTATAGATATCAGATCAAGAATATAAAAGAAATCAGACAATAGAAATAAAACACACTTAACAATGGAGATCAGATCAGGATTATATAGATATCAGATCAGCGAATATTTGACATCAGATCAACATACTATAGATATCAGATCAAGAATATAAAAGAAATCATACAATAGAAATAAAACACACTTAACAAGGGAGATCAGATCAGGATTATATAGACATCAGATCAGCGAATACTTGACATCAGATCAACATACTATAGATATCAGATCAAGAATATAAAAGAAATCATACAATAGAATTTAAACACACTTAACAAGGGAGATCAGATCAGGATTATATAGACATCAGATCAGCGAATACTTGACATCAGATCAACAGACTATAGATCTCATATCAAGAATGTAAAAGATATCATACAATAGAATTAAAACACAATTAACAAGGGAGATCAGATCAGGATTATGTAGACATCAGATCAGCGAATACTTGACATCAGATCAACATACTATAGATATCAGATCAAGAATATAAAAGAAATCATACAATAGAATTTAAACACACTTAACAAGGAGATCAGATCAGGATTATATAGACATCAGATCAGCGAATACTTGACATCAGATCAACAGACTATAGATATCAGGTCAATAATATAAAAGAAATCATACAATAAAATTAAAGCACACTTAACAAGGGAGATCAGATCAGGATTATATAGACATCAGATCAGCGAATACTTGACATCAGATCAATAGACTATAGATAGCAGATCAAGAATATAAAAGAAATCATACAATAGAATTAAAACACACTTAACAAGGCAGATCAGATCAGGATTTTATAGACATCAGATCAGCCAAAACTTGACATCAGATCAACATACTATAGATATCAGATCAAGAATATAATAGAAATCATACAATAGAATTAAAACACACTTAACAAGGGAGATCAGATCAGGATTATATAGACATCATATCAGCGAATACTAAACATCAGATCAACATACTATAGATATCAGATCAAGAATATAAAAGAAATCATACAATAGAATTAAAAACACTTAACAAGGAAGATCAGATCAGGATTATATAGACATCATATCAGCGAATACTAAACATCAGATCAACATACTATAGATATCAGATCAAGAATATAAAAGAAATCATACAATAGAATTAAAAACACTTAACAAAGGAGATCAGATCAAGATTATATAGACATCAGATCAGTGAATACTTGACATCAGATCAACAGACTATAGATCTCAGATCAAGAATATAAAAGAAATCATACAATAGAATTAAAACACACTGAACAAGGGAGATCATATCAGGATTATATAGACATCAGATCAGCGAATACTTGACATCAGATCAACAGACTATAGATCTCAGATCAAGAATATAAAAGAAATCATACAATAGAATTAAAACACACTAAACAAGGGAGATCAGATCAGGATTCTATAGACATCAGATCAGCGAATACTTGACATCAGATCAACATACTATAGATATCAGATCAAGAATATAAAAGAAATCATACAATAGAATTAAAACACATTTAACAAGGAATATCAGATCAGCGAATACTTGATATCAGATCAACATACTATAGATATCAGATCAAGAATATAAAAGAAATCAAACAATAGAATTAAAACACAGTTAACAAGGGAGATCAGCTCAGGATTATATAGACATCAGATCAGCGAATACTTGACATCAGATCAACAGACTATAGATATCAGATCAAGAATATAAAAGAAATCATACAATAGAATTAAAACACACTGAACAAGGGAGATCATATCAGGATTATATAGACATCAGATCAGCTAATACTTGACATCAGATCAACATACTATAGATCTCAGATCAAGAATATAAAAGAAATCATACAATAGAATGAAAACACATTTAACAAGGGAGATCAGATCAGGATTATATTGACATCAGATCAGCGAATACTTGACATCAGATCAACATACTATAGATCTCAGATCAAGAATATAAAAGAAATCATACAATAGAATTAAAACACACTTAACAAGGGAGATCAGATCAGGATTATATAGACATCAGATCAGCGAATACTTGACATCAGATCAATAGACTATAGATAGCAGATCAAGAATATAAAAGAAATCATACAATAGAATTAAAACACACTTAACAAGGCAGATCAGATCAGGATTTTATAGACATCAGATTAGCCAAAACTTGACATCAGATCAACATACTATAGATATCAGATCAAGAATATAATAGAAATCATACAATAGAATTAAAACACACTTAACAAGGGAGATCAGAACAGGATTATATAGACATCAGATCAACATACTATAGATATCATATCAAGAATATAAAAGAAATCAGACAATAGAAATAAAACACACTTAACAAGGGAGATCAGATCAGGATTATATAGATATCAGATCAGCGAATATTTGACATCAGATCAACATACTATAGATATCAGATCAAGAATATAAAAGAAATCATACAATAGAAATAAAACACACTTAACAAGGGAGATCAGATCAGGATTATATAGATATCAGATCAACATACTATAGATATCAGATCAAGAATATAAAAGAAATCAGACAATAGAAATAAAACACACTTAACAAGGGAGATCAGATCAGGATTATATAGATATCAGATCAGCGAATATTTGACATCAGATCAACATACTATAGATATCAGATCAAGAATATAAAAGAAATCATACAATAGAAATAAAACACACTTAACAAGGGAGATCAGATCAGGATTATATAGATATCAGATCAGCGAATACTTGACATCAGATCAACATACTATAGATATCAGATCAAGAATATAAAAGAAATCATACAAAAGAATTAAAACACACTTAACAAGGGAGATCATATCAGGATTATATAGACATTAGATCAGCGAATACTTGACATCAGATCAACATACTATAGATATCAGATCAAGAATATAAAAGAAATCATACAATAGAATTAAAACACAGTTAACAAGGGAGATTAGATCAGGATTATATAGACATCAGATCAGCGAATACTTGACATCAGATCAACTGACTATAGATATCAGATCAAGAATATAAAAGAAATCATACAATAGAATTAAAACACACTGAACAAGGGAGATCATATCAGGATTATATAGACATCATATCAGCGAATACTTGACATCAGATCAACAGACTATAGATCTCAGATCAAGAATATAAAAGAAATCATACAATAGAATTAAAACACACTGAACAAGGGAGATCATATCAGGATTATATAGACATCAGATCAGCGAATACTTCACATCAGATCAACAGACTATAGATCTCAGATCAAGAATATAAAAGAAATCATACAATAGAATTAAAACACACTAAACAAGGGAGATCAGATCAGGATTCTATAGACATCAGATCAGCGAATACTTGACATCAGATCAACATACTATAGATATCAGATCAAGAATATAAAAGAAATCATACAATAGAATTAAAACACATTTAACAAGGAATATCAGATCAGGATTATATAGACATCAGATCAGCGAATACTTGATATCAGATCAACATACTATAGATATCAGATCAAGAATATAAAAGAAATCATACAATAGAATTAAAACACAGTTAACAAGGGAGATCAGCTCAGGATTATATAGACATCAGATCAGCGAATACTTAACATCAGATCAACAGACTATAGATATCAGATCAAGAATATAAAAGAAATCATACAATAGAATTAAAACACACTGAACAAGGGAGATCATATCAGGATTATATAGACATCAGATCAGCTAATACTTGACATCAGATCAACATACTATAGATCTCAGATCAAGAATATAAAAGAAATCATACAATAGAATGAAAACACATTTAACAAGGGAGATCAGATCAGGATTATATTGACATCAGATCAGCGAATACTTGACATCAGATCAACATACTATAGATCTCAGATCAAGAATATAAAAGAAATCATACAATAGAATTAAAACACACTTAACAAGGGAGATCAGATCAGGATTATATAGACATCAGATCAGCGAATACTTGACATCAGATCAATAGACTATAGATAGCAGATCAAGAATATAAAAGAAATCATACAATAGAATTAAAACACACTTAACAAGGCAGATCAGATCAGGATTTTATAGACATCAGATTAGCCAAAACTTGACATCAGATCAACATACTATAGATATCAGATCAAGAATATAATAGAAATCATACAATAGAATTAAAACACACTTAACAAGGGAGATCAGAACAGGATTATATAGACATCAGATCAACATACTATAGATATCATATCAAGAATATAAAAGAAATCAGACAATAGAAATAAAACACACTTAACAAGGGAGATCAGATCAGGATTATATAGATATCAGATCAGCGAATATTTGACATCAGATCAACATACTATAGATATCAGATCAAGAATATAAAAGAAATCATACAATAGAAATAAAACACACTTAACAAGGGAGATCAGATCAGGATTATATAGATATCAGATCAACATACTATAGATATCAGATCAAGAATATAAAAGAAATCAGACAATAGAAATAAAACACACTTAACAAGGGAGATCAGATCAGGATTATATAGATATCAGATCAGCGAATATTTGACATCAGATCAACATACTATAGATATCAGATCAAGAATATAAAAGAAATCATACAATAGAAATAAAACACACTTAACAAGGGAGATCAGATCAGGATTATATAGACATCAGATCAGCGAATACTTGACATCAGATCAACATACTATAGATATCAGATCAAGAATATAAAAGAAATCATACAATAGAATTTAAACACACTTAAGAAGGGAGATCAGATCAGGATTATATAGACATCAGATCAGCGAATACTTGACATCAGATCAACAGACTATAGATCTCATATCAAGAATATAAAAGATATCATACAATAGAATTAAAACACAATTAACAAGGGAGATCAGATCAGGATTATGTAGACATCAGATCAGCGAATACTTGACATCAGATCAACATACTATAGATATCAGATCAAGAATATAAAAGAAATCATACAATAGAATTTAAACACACTTAACAAGGAGATCAGATCAGGATTATATAGACATCAGATCAGCGAATACTTGACATCAGATCAACAGACTATAGATATCAGGTCAATAATATAAAAGAAATCATACAATAAAATTAAAGCACACTTAACAAGGGAGATCAGATCAGGATTATATAGACATCAGATCAGCGAATACTTGACATCAGATCAATAGACTATAGATAGCAGATCAAGAATATAAAAGAAATCAGACAATAGAAATAAAACACACTTAACAAGGGAGATCAGATCAGGATTATATAGATATCAGATCAGCGAATATTTGACATCAGATCAACATACTATAGATATCAGATCAAGAATATAAAAGAAATCATACAATAGAAATAAAACACACTTAACAAGGGAGATCAGATCAGGATTATATAGATATCAGATCAACATACTATAGATATCAGATCAAGAATATAAAAGAAATCAGACAATAGAAATAAAACACACTTAACAAGGGAGATCAGATCAGGATTATATAGATATCAGATCAGCGAATATTTGACATCAGATCAACATACTATAGATATCAGATCAAGAATATAAAAGAAATCATACAATAGAAATAAAACACACTTAACAAGGGAGATCAGATCAGGATTATATAGATATCAGATCAGCGAATACTTGACATCAGATCAACATACTATAGATATCAGATCAAGAATATAAAAGAAATCATACAAAAGAATTAAAACACACTTAACAAGGGAGATCATATCAGGATTATATAGACATTAGATCAGCGAATACTTGACATCAGATCAACATACTATAGATATCAGATCAAGAATATAAAAGAAATCATACAATAGAATTAAAACACAGTTAACAAGGGAGATTAGATCAGGATTATATAGACATCAGATCAGCGAATACTTGACATCAGATCAACTGACTATAGATATCAGATCAAGAATATAAAAGAAATCATACAATAGAATTAAAACACACTGAACAAGGGAGATCATATCAGGATTATATAGACATCATATCAGCGAATACTTGACATCAGATCAACAGACTATAGATCTCAGATCAAGAATATAAAAGAAATCATACAATAGAATTAAAACACACTGAACAAGGGAGATCATATCAGGATTATATAGACATCAGATCAGCGAATACTTGACATCAGATCAACATACTATAGATATCAGATCAAGAATATAAAAGAAATCATACAATAGAATTTAAACACACTTAAGAAGGGAGATCAGATCAGGATTATATAGACATCAGATCAGCGAATACTTGACATCAGATCAACAGACTATAGATCTCATATCAAGAATATAAAAGATATCATACAATAGAATTAAAACACAATTAACAAGGGAGATCAGATCAGGATTATGTAGACATCAGATCAGCGAATACTTGACATCAGATCAACATACTATAGATATCAGATCAAGAATATAAAAGAAATCATACAATAGAATTTAAACACACTTAACAAGGAGATCAGATCAGGATTATATAGACATCAGATCAGCGAATACTTGACATCAGATCAACAGACTATAGATATCAGGTCAATAATATAAAAGAAATCATACAATAAAATTAAAGCACACTTAACAAGGGAGATCAGATCAGGATTATATAGACATCAGATCAGCGAATACTTGACATCAGATCAATAGACTATAGATAGCAGATCAAGAATATAAAAGAAATCAGACAATAGAAATAAAACACACTTAACAAGGGAGATCAGATCAGGATTATATAGATATCAGATCAGCGAATATTTGACATCAGATCAACATACTATAGATATCAGATCAAGAATATAAAAGAAATCATACAATAGAAATAAAACACACTTAACAAGGGAGATCAGATCAGGATTATATAGATATCAGATCAACATACTATAGATATCAGATCAAGAATATAAAAGAAATCAGACAATAGAAATAAAACACACTTAACAAGGGAGATCAGATCAGGATTATATAGATATCAGATCAGCGAATATTTGACATCAGATCAACATACTATAGATATCAGATCAAGAATATAAAAGAAATCATACAATAGAAATAAAACACACTTAACAAGGGAGATCAGATCAGGATTATATAGATATCAGATCAGCGAATACTTGACATCAGATCAACATACTATAGATATCAGATCAAGAATATAAAAGAAATCATACAAAAGAATTAAAACACACTTAACAAGGGAGATCATATCAGGATTATATAGACATTAGATCAGCGAATACTTGACATCAGATCAACATACTATAGATATCAGATCAAGAATATAAAAGAAATCATACAATAGAATTAAAACACAGTTAACAAGGGAGATTAGATCAGGATTATATAGACATCAGATCAGCGAATACTTGACATCAGATCAACTGACTATAGATATCAGATCAAGAATATAAAAGAAATCATACAATAGAATTAAAACACACTGAACAAGGGAGATCATATCAGGATTATATAGACATCATATCAGCGAATACTTGACATCAGATCAACAGACTATAGATCTCAGATCAAGAATATAAAAGAAATCATACAATAGAATTAAAACACACTGAACAAGGGAGATCATATCAGGATTATATAGACATCAGATCAGCGAATACTTCACATCAGATCAACAGACTATAGATCTCAGATCAAGAATATAAAAGAAATCATACAATAGAATTAAAACACACTAAACAAGGGAGATCAGATCAGGATTCTATAGACATCAGATCAGCGAATACTTGACATCAGATCAACATACTATAGATATCAGATCAAGAATATAAAAGAAATCATACAATAGAATTAAAACACATTTAACAAGGAATATCAGATCAGGATTATATAGACATCAGATCAGCGAATACTTGATATCAGATCAACATACTATAGATATCAGATCAAGAATATAAAAGAAATCATACAATAGAATTAAAACACAGTTAACAAGGGAGATCAGCTCAGGATTATATAGACATCAGATCAGCGAATACTTAACATCAGATCAACAGACTATAGATATCAGATCAAGAATATAAAAGAAATCATACAATAGAATTAAAAACACTGAACAAGGGAGATCATATCAGGATTATATAGACATCAGATCAGCTAATACTTGACATCAGATCAACATACTATAGATCTCAGATCAAGAATATAAAAGAAATCATACAATAGAATGAAAACACATTTAACAAGGGAGATCAGATCAGGATTATATTGACATCAGATCAGCGAATACTTGACATCAGATCAACATACTATAGATCTCAGATCAAGAATATAAAAGAAATCATACAATAGAATTAAAACACACTTAACAAGGGAGATCAGATCAGGATTATATAGACATCAGATCAGCGAATACTTGACATCAGATCAATAGACTATAGATAGCAGATCAAGAATATAAAAGAAATCATACAATAGAATTAAAACACACTTAACAAGGCAGATCAGATCAGGATTTTATAGACATCAGATTAGCCAAAACTTGACATCAGATCAACATACTATAGATATCAGATCAAGAATATAATAGAAATCATACAATAGAATTAAAACACACTTAACAAGGGAGATCAGAACAGGATTATATAGACATCAGATCAACATACTATAGATATCATATCAAGAATATAAAAGAAATCAGACAATAGAAATAAAACACACTTAACAAGGGAGATCAGATCAGGATTATATAGATATCAGATCAGCGAATATTTGACATCAGATCAACATACTATAGATATCAGATCAAGAATATAAAAGAAATCATACAATAGAAATAAAACACACTTAACAAGGGAGATCAGATCAGGATTATATAGATATCAGATCAACATACTATAGATATCAGATCAAGAATATAAAAGAAATCAGACAATAGAAATAAAACACACTTAACAAGGGAGATCAGATCAGGATTATATAGATATCAGATCAGCGAATATTTGACATCAGATCAACATACTATAGATATCAGATCAAGAATATAAAAGAAATCATACAATAGAAATAAAACACACTTAACAAGGGAGATCAGATCAGGATTATATAGACATCAGATCAGCGAATACTTGACATCAGATCAACATACTATAGATATCAGATCAAGAATATAAAAGAAATCATACAATAGAATTTAAACACACTTAAGAAGGGAGATCAGATCAGGATTATATAGACATCAGATCAGCGAATACTTGACATCAGATCAACAGACTATAGATCTCATATCAAGAATATAAAAGATATCATACAATAGAATTAAAACACAATTAACAAGGGAGATCAGATCAGGATTATGTAGACATCAGATCAGCGAATACTTGACATCAGATCAACATACTATAGATATCAGATCAAGAATATAAAAGAAATCATACAATAGAATTTAAACACACTTAACAAGGAGATCAGATCAGGATTATATAGACATCAGATCAGCGAATACTTGACATCAGATCAACAGACTATAGATATCAGGTCAATAATATAAAAGAAATCATACAATAAAATTAAAGCACACTTAACAAGGGAGATCAGATCAGGATTATATAGACATCAGATCAGCGAATACTTGACATCAGATCAATAGACTATAGATAGCAGATCAAGAATATAAAAGAAATCATACAATAGAATTAAAACACACTTAACAAGGCAGATCAGATCAGGATTTTATAGACATCAGATCAGCCAAAACTTGACATCAGATCAACATACTATAGATATCAGATCAAGAATATAATAGAAATCATACAATAGAATTAAAACACACTTAACAAGGGAGATCAGATCAGGATTATATAGACATCATATCAGCGAATACTAAACATCAGATCAACATACTATAGATATCAGATCAAGAATATAAAAGAAATCATACAATAGAATTAAAAACACTTAACAAGGAAGATCAGATCAGGATTATATAGACATCATATCAGCGAATACTAAACATCAGATCAACATACTATAGATATCAGATCAAGAATATAAAAGAAATCATGCAATAGAATTAAAAACACTTAACAAGGGAGATCAGATCAAGATTATATAGACATCAGATCAGTGAATACTTGACATCAGATCAACAGACTATAGATCTCAGATCAAGAATATAAAAGAAATCATACAATAGAATTAAAACACACTTAACAAGGGAGATCAGATCAGGATTATATAGACATCAGATCAGCGAATACTTGACATCAGATCAACATACTATAGATATCAGATTAAGAATATAAAAGAAATCATACAATAGAATTCAAACACATTTAACAAGGAAGATCAGATCAGGATTATATAGACATCAGATCAGCGAATACTTGATATCAGATCAACATACTATAGATATCAGATCAAGAATATAAAAGAAATCATACAATAGAATTAAAACACAGTTAACAAGGGAGATCAGCTCAGGATTATATAGACATCAGATCAGCGAATACTTGACATCAGATCAACAGACTATAGATATCAGATCAAGAATATAAAAGAAATCATACAATAGAATTAAAACACACTGAACAAGGGAGATAATATCAGGATTATAGAGACATCAGATCAGCGAATACTTGACATCAGATCAACATACTATAGATCTCAGATCAAGAATATAAAAAAAATCATACAATAGAATGAAAACACATTTAACAAGGGAGATCAGATCAGGATTATATAGACATCATATCAGCGAATACTTGACATCAGATCAACAGACTATAGATCTCAGATCAAGAATATAAAAGAAATCATACAATAGAATTAAAACACACTTAACAAGGGAGATCATATCAGGATTATATAGACATCAGATCAGCGAATACTTGACATCAGATCAACAGACTATAGATCTCAGATCAAGAATATAAAAGACATCATACAATAGAATTAAAACACACTTAACAAGGGAGATCAGATCAGGATTATATAGACATCAGATCAGCGAATACTTGACATCAGATCAACATACTATAGATATCAGATCAAGAATATAAAAGAAATCATACAACAGAATTAAAACACATTTAACAAGGAAGATCAGATCAGGATTATATAGACATCAGATCAGCGAATACTTGATATCCGATCAACATACTATAGATATCAGATCAAGAATATAAAAGAAATCATACAATAGAATTAAAACACAGTTAACAAGGGAGATCAGCTCAGGATTATATAGACATCAGATCAGCGAATACTTGACATCAGATCAACAGACTATAGATATCAGATCAAGAATATAAAAGAAATCATACAATAGAATTAAAACACACTGAAAAAGGGAGATCATATCAGGATTATATAGACATCAGATCAGCGAATACTTGACATCATATCAACATACTATAGATCTCAGATCAAGAATATAAAAGAAATCATACAATAGAATGAAATTACATTTAACAAGGGAGATCAGATCAGGATTATATTGACATCAGATCAGCGAATACTTGACATCAGATCAACATACTATAGATATCAGATCAAGAATATAAAAGAAATCATACAATAGAATTTAAACACACTTAACAAGGGAGATCAGATCAGGATTATATAGACATCAGATCAGCGAGTACTAGACATCAGATCAACATACTATAGATATCAGATCAAGAATATAAAAGAAATCATACAATAGAATTAAAACACATTTTACAAGGAAGATCAGATCAGGATTATATAGACATCATATCAGCGAATACTTGACATAAGATCAACAGACTATAGATCTCAGATCAAGAATATAAATGAAATCATACAATAGAATTAAAACACACTGAACAAGGGAGATCATATAAGGATTATATAGACATCAGATCAGCGAATACTTGACATCAGATCAACAGACTATAGATCTCAGATCAAGAATATAAAAGAAATCATACAATGGAATTAAAATACACTTAACAAGGGAGATCAGATCAGGATTATATAGACATCAGATTAGCGAATACTTGACATCAGATCACCATACTATAGATATCAGATCAAGAATATAAAAGAAATCATACAATAGAAGTAAAACACATTTAACAAGGAAGATCAGATCAGGATTATATAGACATCAGATCAGCGAATACTTGATATCAGATCAACATACTATAGATATCAGATCAAGAATATAAAAGAAATCATACAATAGAATTAAAACACAGTTAACAAGGGAGATCAGCCCAGGATTATATAGACATCAGATCAGCGAATACTTGACATCAGATCAACATACTATAGATCTCAGATCAAGAATATAAAAGAAATCATACAATAGAATGAAAACACATTTAACAAGGGAGATCAGATCAGGATTATATTGACATCAGATCAGCGAATACTTGACATCAGATCAACATACTATAGATATCAGATCAAGAATATAAAAGAAATCATACAATAGAATTTAAACACACTTAACAAGGGAGATCAGATCAGGATTATATAGACATCAGATCAGCGAGTACTAGACATCAGATCAACATACTATAGATATCAGATCAAGAATATAAAAGAAATCGTACAATAGAATTAAAACACACTTAACAAGGGAGATCAGATCAGGATTATATAGACATCAGATCAGCGAATACTAGACATCAGATCAACATACTAAAGATATTAGATCAAGAATATAAAAGAAATCATACAATAGAATTAAAAACACTTAACAAGGGAGATCAGATCAGGATTATATAGACATCAGATCAGCGAATACTTGACATCAGATCAACATACTATAGATATCAGATCAAGAATATAAAAGAAATCATACAATAGAATTAAAACATACTTAACAAGGGAGATCAGATCAGGATTTTATAGACATCAGATCAACATACTATAGATATCAGATGAAGAATATAAAAGAAATTATACAATAGAAATAAAACACACTTAACAAGGGATATCAGATCAGGATTATATAGATATCATATCAGCGAATATTTGACATCAGATCAACATAATATAGATATCAAATCAAGAATACAAAAGAAATCATACAATAGAAATAAAACACACTTAACAAGGGAGATCAGATCAGGATTATATAGATATCAGATCAGCGAATACTTGACATCAGATCAACATACTATAGATATCAGATCAAGAATATAAAAGAAATCATTCAATAGAATTAAAACACATTTAACAAGGAAGATCAGATCAGGATTATATAGACATCAGATCAGCGAATACTTGATATCAGATCAACATACTATAGATATCAGATCAAGAATATAAAAGAAATCATACAATAGAATTAAAACACACTTAACAAGGGAGATCAGATCAGGATTATATAGACATCAGATCAGTGAATACTTGACATCAGATCAACATACTATAGATATCAGATCAAGAATATAAAAGAAATCATACAATAGAATTAAAACACACTTAACAATGGAGATCAGATCAGGATTATATAGACATCAGATCTGCGAATACTAGACATCAGATCAACATACTATAGATATCAGATCAAGAATATAAAAGAAATCATACATTAGAAATAAAACACACTTAACAAGGGAGATCAGATCAGGATTATATAGATATCAGATCAGCGAATATTAGACATCAGATCAACATACTATAGATATCAGGTCAAGAATATAAAAGAAATCATACAATAAAATTAAAGCACACTTAACAAGGGAGATCAGATCAGGATTATATAGACATCAGATTAGCGAATACTTGACATCAGATTAACAGACTATAGATATCAGGTCAAGAATAGAAAAGAAATCATGCAACAAAATTAAAGCACACTTAACAAGGGAGATCAGATCAGGATTATATAGACATCAGATCAGCGAATACTTGACATCAGATCAATAGACTATAGATAGCAGATCAAGAATATAAAAGAAATCGTACAATAGAATTAAAACACACTGAAAAAGGGAGATCATATCAGGATTATATAGACATCAGATCAGCGAATACTTGACATCAGATCAACATACTATAGATCTCAGATCAAGAATATAAAAGAAATCATACAATAGAATGAAAACACATTTAACAAGGGAGATCAGATCAGGATTATATTGACATCAGATCAGCGAATACTTGACATCAGATCAACATACTATAGATATCAGATCAAGAATATAAAAGAAATCATACAATAGAATTTAAACACACTTAACAAGGGAGATCAGATCAGGATTATATAGACATCAGATCAGCGAATACTTGACATCAGATCAAAAGACTATAGATATCAGATCAAGAATATAAAAGAAATCATACAATAGAATTAAAACACACTGAAAAAGGGAGATCATATCAGGATTATATAGACATCAGATCAGCGAATACTTGACATCAGATCAACATACTATAGATCTCAGATCAAGAATATAAAAGAAATCATACAATAGAATGAAAACACATTTAACAAGGGAGATCAGCTCAGGATTATATAGACATCAGATCAGCGAATACTTGACATCAGATCAACAGACTATAGATATTAGATCAAGAATATAAAAGAAATCATACAATAGAATTAAAACACACTGAAAAAGGGATATCATATCAGGATTATATAGACATAAGATCAGCGAATACTTGACATCAGATCAACATACTATAGATCTCAGATCAAGAATATAAAAGAAATCATACAATAGAATGAAAACACATTTAACAAGGGAGATCAGATCAGGATTATATTGACATCAGATCAGCGAATACTTGACATCAGATCAACATACTATAGATCTCAGATCAAGAATATAAAAGAAATCATACAATAGAATGAAAACACATTTAACAAGGGAGATCAGATCAGGATTATATTGATATCAGATCAGCGAATACTTGACATCAGATCAACATACTATAGATATCAGATCAAGAATATAAAAAAAATCATACAATAGAATTTAAACACACTTAACAAGGGAGATCAGATCAGGATTATATAGACATCAGATCAGCGAGTACTAGACATCAGATCAACATACTATAGATATCAGATCAAGAATATAAAAGAAATCATACAATAGAATTAAAACACACTTAACAAGGGAGATCAGATCAGGATTATATAGACATCAGATCAGCGAATACTAGACATCAGATCAACATACTATATATATCAGATCAAGAATATAAAAGAAATCATACAATAGAATTAAAAACACTTAACAAGGGAGATCAGATCAGGATTATATAGACATCAGATCAGCGAATACTTGACATCAGATAAACATACTATAGATATCAGATCAAGAATATAAAAGAAATCATATAATAGAATTAAAACATACTTAACAAGGGAGATCAGATCAGGATTATATAGACATCAGATCAACATACTATAGATATCAGATCAAGAATATAAAAGAAATCATACAATAGAATTAAAACACATTTAACAAGGAAGATCAGATCAGGATTATATAGACATCAGATCAACATACTATAGATATCAG
Organism: Knoxia roxburghii; assembly: GCA_030378225.1. NCBI lineage: Eukaryota > Viridiplantae > Streptophyta > Magnoliopsida > Gentianales > Rubiaceae > Knoxia > Knoxia roxburghii. The sequence goes on along the minus strand of CM059415.1, from coordinate 30,583,170 downwards.
ATCAAGAATATAAAAGAAATCATACAATAGAAATAAAACACACTTAACAAGGGAGATCAGATCAGGATTATATAGATATCATATCAGCGAATATTTGACATCAGATCAACATAATATAGATATCAGATCAAGAATATAAAAGAAATCATACAATAGAATTAAAACATACTTAACAAGGGAGATCAGATCAGGATTATATAGACATCAGATCAACATACTATAGATATCAGATCAAGAATATAAAAGAAATCATACAATAGAATTAAAACACATTTAACAAGGAAGATCAGATCAGGATTATATAGACATCAGATCAGCGAATACTTGATATCAGATCAACATACTATAGATATCAGATCAAGAATATAAAAGAAATCATACAATAGAATTTAAACACACTTAACAAGGGAGATCAGATCAGGATTATATAGACATCAGATCAGCGAATACTTGACATCAGATCAACAGACTATAGATATCAGATCAAGAATATAAAAGAAATCATACAATAGAATTAAAACACACTGAAAAAGGGAGATCATATCAGGATTATATAGACATCAGATCAGCGAATACTTGACATCAGATCAACATACTATAGATCTCAGATCAAGAATATAAAAGAAATCATACAATAGAATGAAAACACATTTAACAAGGGAGATCAGATCAGGATTATATTGACATCAGATCAGCGAATACTTGACATCAGATCAACATACTATAGATATCAGATCAAGAATATAAAAGGAATCATACAATAGAATTAAAACATACTTAACAAGGGAGATCAGATCAGGATTATATAGACATCAGATCAACATACTATAGATATCAGATCAAGAATATAAAAGAAATCATACAATAGAAATAAAACACACTTAACAAGGGAGATCAGATCAGGATTATATAGATATCATATCAGCGAATATTTGACATCAGATCAACATACTATAGATATCAGATCAAGAATATAAAAGAAATCATACAATAGAATTAAAACACACTTAACAAGGGAGATCAGATCAGGATTATATAGACATCAGATCAACATACTATAGATATCAGATCAAGAATATAAAAGAAATCATACAATAGAATTAAAACACATTTAACAAGGAAGATCAGATCAGGATTATATAGACATCAGATCAGCGAATACTTGACATCAGATCAACATACTATAGATCTCAGATCAAGAATATAAAAGAAATCATACAATAGAATGAAAACACATTTAACAAGGGAGATCAGATCAGGATTATATTGACATCAGATCAGCGAATACTTGACATCAGATCAACATACTATAGATCTCAGATCAAGAATATAAAAGAAATCATACAATAGAATGAAAACACATTTAACAAGGGAGATCAGATCAGGATTATATTGACATCAGATCAGCGAATACTTGACATCAGATCAACATACTATAGATATCAGATCAAGAATATAAAAAAAATCATACAATAGAATTTAAACACACTTAACAAGGGAGATCAGATCAGGATTATATAGACATCAGATCAGCGAGTACTAGACATCAGATCAACATACTATAGATATCAGATCAAGAATATAAAAGAAATCATACAATAGAATTAAAACACACTTAACAAGGGAGATCAGATCAGGATTATATAGACATCAGATCAGCGAATACTTGACATCAGATCAACATACTATATATATCAGATCAAGAATATAAAAGAAATCATACAATAGAATTAAAAACACTTAACAAGGGAGATCAGATCAGGATTATATAGACATCAGATCAGCGAATACTTGACATCAGATAAACATACTATAGATATCAGATCAAGAATATAAAAGAAATCATATAATAGAATTAAAACATACTTAACAAGGGAGATCAGATCAGGATTATATAGACATCAGATCAACATACTATAGATATCAGATCAAGAATATAAAAGAAATCATACAATAGAATTAAAACACATTTAACAAGGAAGATCAGATCAGGATTATATAGACATCAGATCAACATACTATAGATATCAGATCAAGAATATAAAAGAAATCATACAATAGAAATAAAACACACTTAACAAGGGAGATCAGATCAGGATTATATAGATATCATATCAGCGAATATTTGACATCAGATCAACATAATATAGATATCAGATCAAGAATATAAAAGAAATCATACAATAGAATTAAAACATACTTAACAAGGGAGATCAGATCAGGATTATATAGACATCAGATCAACATACTATAGATATCAGATCAAGAATATAAAAGAAATCATACAATAGAATTAAAACACATTTAACAAGGAAGATCAGATCAGGATTATATAGACATCAGATCAGCGAATACTTGATATCAGATCAACATACTATAGATATCAGATCAAGAATATAAAAGAAATCATACAATAGAATTTAAACACACTTAACAAGGGAGATCAGATCAGGATTATATAGACATCAGATCAGCGAATACTTGACATCAGATCAACAGACTATAGATATCAGATCAAGAATATAAAAGAAATCATACAATAGAATTAAAACACACTGAAAAAGGGAGATCATATCAGGATTATATAGACATCAGATCAGCGAATACTTGACATCAGATCAACATACTATAGATCTCAGATCAAGAATATAAAAGAAATCATACAATAGAATGAAAACACATTTAACAAGGGAGATCAGATCAGGATTATATTGACATCAGATCAGCGAATACTTGACATCAGATCAACATACTATAGATATCAGATCAAGAATATAAAAGGAATCATACAATAGAATTAAAACATACTTAACAAGGGAGATCAGATCAGGATTATATAGACATCAGATCAACATACTATAGATATCAGATCAAGAATATAAAAGAAATCATACAATAGAAATAAAACACACTTAACAAGGGAGATCAGATCAGGATTATATAGATATCATATCAGCGAATATTTGACATCAGATCAACATACTATAGATATCAGATCAAGAATATAAAAGAAATCATACAATAGAATTAAAACACACTTAACAAGGGAGATCAGATCAGGATTATATAGATATCAGATCAGCGAATACTTGACATCAGATCAACATACTATAGATATCAGATCAAGAATATAAAAGAAATCATACAATAGAATTAAAACACATTTAACAAGGGAGATCAGATCAGGATTATATAGACATCAGATCAGCGAATACTTGATATCAGATCAACATACTATAGATATCAGATCAAGAATATAAAAGAAATCATACAATAGAATTAAAACACACTTAATAAGGGAGATCAGATCAGGATTATATAGACATCAGATCAGTGAATACTTGACATCAGATCAACATACTATAGATATCAGATCAAGAATATAAAAGAAATCATACAATAGAATTAAAACACACTTAACAATGGAGATCAGATCAGGATTCTATAGACATCAGATCTGCGAATACTAGATATCAGATCAACATACTATAGATATCAGATCAAGAATATAAAAGAAATCATACAATAGAAATAAAACACACTTAACAAGGGAGATCAGATCAGGATTATATAGATATCAGATCAGCGAATATTAGACATCAGATTAACATACTATAGATATCAGGTCAAGAATATAAAAGAAATCATACAATAAAATTAAAGCACACTTAACAAGGGAGATCAGATCAGGATTATATAGACATCAGATTAGCGAATACTTGACATCAGATTAACAGACTATAGATATCAGGTCAATAATAGAAAAGAAATCATACAATAAAATTAAAGCACACTTAACAAGGGAGATCAGATCAGGATTATATAGACATCAGATCAGCGAATACTTGACATCAGATCAATAGATTATAGATAGCAGATCAGCGAATATTAGACATCAGATCAACATACTATAGATATCAGGTCAAGAATATAAAAGAAATCATACAATAAAATTAAAGCACACTTAACAAGGGAGATCAGATCAGGATTATATAGACATCAGATTAGCGAATACTTGACATCAGATTAACAGACTATAGATATCAGGTCAATAATAGAAAAGAAATCATACAATAAAATTAAAGCACACTTAACAAGGGAGATCAGATCAGGATTATATAGACATCAGATCAGCGAATACTTGACATCAGATCAATAGATTATAGATAGCAGATCAAGAATATAAAAGAAATCATACAATAGAATTAAAACACACTTAACAATGGAGATCAGATCAGGATTATATAGACATCAGATCTGCGAATACTAGACATCAGATCAACATACTATAGATATCAGATCAAAAATATAAAAGAAATCATACATTAGAAATAAAACACACTTAACAAGGGAGATCAGATCAGGATTATATAGATATCAGATCAGCGAATATTAGACATCAGATCAACATACTATAGATATCAGGTCAAGAATATAAAAGAAATCATACAATAAAATTAAAGCACACTTAACAAGGGAGATCAGATCAGGATTATATAGACATCAGATCAACATACTATAGATATCAGATCAAGAATATAAAAGAAATCATACAATAGAATTAAAACACATTTAACAAGGAAGATCAGATCAGGATTATATAGACATCAGATCAGCGAATACTTGATATCAGATCAACATACTATAGATATCAGATCAAGAATATAAAAGAAATCATACAATAGAATTTAAACACACTTAACAAGGGAGATCAGATCAGGATTATATAGACATCAGATCAGCGAATACTTGACATCAGATCAACAGACTATAGATATCAGATCAAGAATATAAAAGAAATCATACAATAGAATTAAAACACACTGAAAAAGGGAGATCATATCAGGATTATATAGACATCAGATCAGCGAATACTTGACATCAGATCAACATACTATAGATCTCAGATCAAGAATATAAAAGAAATCATACAATAGAATGAAAACACATTTAACAAGGGAGATCAGATCAGGATTATATTGACATCAGATCAGCGAATACTTGACATCAGATCAACATACTATAGATATCAGATCAAGAATATAAAAGGAATCATACAATAGAATTAAAACATACTTAACAAGGGAGATCAGATCAGGATTATATAGACATCAGATCAACATACTATAGATATCAGATCAAGAATATAAAAGAAATCATACAATAGAAATAAAACACACTTAACAAGGGAGATCAGATCAGGATTATATAGATATCATATCAGCGAATATTTGACATCAGATCAACATACTATAGATATCAGATCAAGAATATAAAAGAAATCATACAATAGAATTAAAACACACTTAACAAGGGAGATCAGATCAGGATTATATAGATATCAGATCAGCGAATACTTGACATCAGATCAACATACTATAGATATCAGATCAAGAATATAAAAGAAATCATACAATAGAATTAAAACACATTTAACAAGGGAGATCAGATCAGGATTATATAGACATCAGATCAGCGAATACTTGATATCAGATCAACATACTATAGATATCAGATCAAGAATATAAAAGAAATCATACAATAGAATTAAAACACACTTAATAAGGGAGATCAGATCAGGATTATATAGACATCAGATCAGTGAATACTTGACATCAGATCAACATACTATAGATATCAGATCAAGAATATAAAAGAAATCATACAATAGAATTAAAACACACTTAACAATGGAGATCAGATCAGGATTCTATAGACATCAGATCTGCGAATACTAGATATCAGATCAACATACTATAGATATCAGATCAAGAATATAAAAGAAATCATACAATAGAAATAAAACACACTTAACAAGGGAGATCAGATCAGGATTATATAGATATCAGATCAGCGAATATTAGACATCAGATTAACATACTATAGATATCAGGTCAAGAATATAAAAGAAATCATACAATAAAATTAAAGCACACTTAACAAGGGAGATCAGATCAGGATTATATAGACATCAGATTAGCGAATACTTGACATCAGATTAACAGACTATAGATATCAGGTCAATAATAGAAAAGAAATCATACAATAAAATTAAAGCACACTTAACAAGGGAGATCAGATCAGGATTATATAGACATCAGATCAGCGAATACTTGACATCAGATCAATAGATTATAGATAGCAGATCAGCGAATATTAGACATCAGATCAACATACTATAGATATCAGGTCAAGAATATAAAAGAAATCATACAATAAAATTAAAGCACACTTAACAAGGGAGATCAGATCAGGATTATATAGACATCAGATTAGCGAATACTTGACATCAGATTAACAGACTATAGATATCAGGTCAATAATAGAAAAGAAATCATACAATAAAATTAAAGCACACTTAACAAGGGAGATCAGATCAGGATTATATAGACATCAGATCAGCGAATACTTGACATCAGATCAATAGATTATAGATAGCAGATCAAGAATATAAAAGAAATCATACAATAGAATTAAAACACACTTAACAATGGAGATCAGATCAGGATTATATAGACATCAGATCTGCGAATACTAGACATCAGATCAACATACTATAGATATCAGATCAAAAATATAAAAGAAATCATACATTAGAAATAAAACACACTTAACAAGGGAGATCAGATCAGGATTATATAGATATCAGATCAGCGAATATTAGACATCAGATCAACATACTATAGATATCAGGTCAAGAATATAAAAGAAATCATACAATAAAATTAAAGCACACTTAACAAGGGAGATCAGATCAGGATTATATAGACATCAGATTAGCGAATACTTGACATCAGATTAACAGACTATAGATATCAGGTCAAGAATAGAAAAGAAATCATGCAATAAAATTAAAGCACACTTAACAAGGGAGATCAGATCAGGATTATATAGACATCAGATCAGCGAATACTTGACATCAGATCAATAGACTATAGATAGCAGATCAAGAATATAAAAGAAATCATACAATAGAATTAAAACACACTGAAAAAGGGAGATCATATCAGGATTATATAGACATCAGATCAGCGAATACTTGACATCAGATCAACATACTATAGATCTCAGATCAAGAATATAAAAGAAATCATACAATAGAATGAAAACACATTTAACAAGAGAGATCAGATCAGGATTATATTGACATCAGATCAGCGAATACTTGACATCAGATCAACATACTATAGATATCAGATCAAGAATATAAAAGAAATCATACAATAGAATTTAAACACACTTAACAAGGGAGATCAGATCAGGATTATATAGACATCAGATCAGCGAATACTTGACATCAGATCAAAAGACTATAGATATCAGATCAAGAATATAAAAGAAATCATACAATACAATTAAAACACACTGAAAAAGGGAGATCATATCAGGATTATATAGACATCAGATCAGCGAATACTTGACATCAGATCAACATACTATAGATCTCAGATCAAGAATATAAAAGAAATCATACAATAGAATGAAAACACATTTAACAAGGGAGATCAGCTCAGGATTATATAGACATCAGATCAGCGAATACTTGACATCAGATCAACAGACTATAGATATTAGATCAAGAATATAAAAGAAATCATACAATAGAATTAAAACACACTGAAAAAGGGATATCATATCAGGATTATATAGACATAAGATCAGCGAATACTTGACATCAGATCAACATACTATAGATCTCAGATCAAGAATATAAAAGAAATCATACAATAGAATGAAAACACATTTAACAAGGGAGATCAGATCAGGATTATATTGACATCAGATCAGCGAATACTTGACATATGATCAACGTACTATAGATCTCAGATCAAGAATATAAAAGAAATCATACAATAGAATGAAAACACATTTAACAAGGGAGATCAGATCAGGATTATATTGACATCAGATCAGCGAATACTTGACATCTGATCAACATACTATAGATATCAGATCAAGAATATAAAAAAAATCATACAATAGAATTTAAACACACTTAACAAGGGAGATCAGATCAGGATTATATAGACATCAGATCAGCGAGTACTAGACATCAGATCAACATACTATAGATATCAGATCAAGAATATAAAAGAAATCATACAATAGAATTAAAACACACTTAACAAGGGAGATCAGATCAGGATTATATAGATATCAGATCAGCGAATACTAGACATCAGATCAACATACTATATATATCAGATCAAGAATATAAAAGAAATCATACAATAGAATTAAAAACACTTAACAAGGGAGATCAGATCAGGATTATATAGACATCAGATCAGCGAATACTTGACATCAGATAAACATACTATAGATATCAGATCAAGAATATAAAAGAAATCATATAATAGAATTAAAACATACTTAACAAGGGAGATCAGATCAGGATTATATAGACATCAGATCAACATACTATAGATATCAGATCAAGAATATAAAAGAAATCATACAATAGAATTAAAACACATTTAACAAGGAAGATCAGATCAGGATTATATAGACATCAGATCAACATACTATAGATATCAGATCAAGAATATAAAAGAAATCATACAATAGAAATAAAACACACTTAACAAGGGAGATCAGATCAGGATTATATAGATATCATATCAGCGAATATTTGACATCAGATCAACATAATATATATATCAGATCAAGAATATAAAAGAAATCATACAATAGAATTAAAACATACTTAACAAGGGAGATCAGATCAGGATTATATAGACATCAGATCAACATACTATAGATATCAGATCAAGAATATAAAAGAAATCATACAATAGAATTAAAACACATTTAACAAGGAAGATCAGATCAGGATTATATAGACATCAGATCAGCGAATACTTGATATCAGATCAACATACTATAGATATCAGATCAAGAATATAAAAGAAATCATACAATAGAATTTAAACACACTTAACAAGGGAGATCAGATCAGGATTATATAGACATCAGATCAGCGAATACTTGACATCAGATCAACAGACTATAGATATCAGATCAAGAATATAAAAGAAATCATACAATAGAATTAAAACACACTGAAAAAGGGAGATCATATCAGGATTATATAGACATCAGATCAGCGAATACTTGACATCAGATCAACATACTATAGATCTCAGATCAAGAATATAAAAGAAATCACACAATAGAATGAAAACACATTTAACAAGGGAGATCAGATCAGGATTATATTGACATCAGATCAGCGAATACTTGACATCAGATCAACATACTATAGATATCAGATCAAGAATATAAAAGGAATCATACAATAGAATTAAAACATACTTAACAAGGGAGATCAGATCAGGATTATATAGACATCAGATCAACATACTATAGATATCAGATCAAGAATATAAAAGAAATCATACAATAGAAATAAAACACACTTAACAAGGGAGATCAGATCAGGATTATATAGATATCATATCAGCGAATATTTGACATCAGATCAACATACTGTAGATATCAGATCAAGAATATAAAAGAAATCATACAATAGAATTAAAACACACTTAACAAGGGAGATCAGATCAGGATTATATAGATATCAGATCAGCGAATACTTGACATCAGATCAACATACTATAGATATCAGATCAAGAATATAAAAGAAATCATACAATAGAATTAAAACACATTTAACAATGGAGATCAGATCAGGATTATATAGACATCAGATCAGCGAATACTTGATATCAGATCAACATACTATAGATATCAGATCAAGAATATAAAAGAAATCATACAATAGAATTAAAACACACTTAACAAGGGAGATCAGATCAGGATTATATAGACATCAGATCAGTGAATACTTGACATCAGATCAACATACTATAGATATCAGATCAAGAATATAAAAGAAATCATACAATAGAATTAAAACACACTTAACAAGGGAGATCAGATCAGGATTATATAGATATCAGATCAGCGAATATTAGACATCAGATTAACATACTATAGATATCAGGTCAAGAATATAAAAGAAATCATACAATAAAATTAAAGCACACTTAACAAGGGAGATCAGATCAGGATTATATAGACATCAGATTAGCGAATACTTGACATCAGATTAACAGACTATAGATATCAGGTCAATAATAGAAAAGAAATCATACAATAAAATTAAAGCACACTTAACAAGGGAGATCAGATCAGGATTATATAGACATCAGATCAGCGAATACTTGACATCAGATCAATAGATTATAGATAGCAGATCAGCGAATATTAGACATCAGATCAACATACTATAGATATCAGGTCAAGAATATAAAAGAAATCATACAATAAAATTAAAGCACACTTAACAAGGGAGATCAGATCAGGATTATATAGACATCAGATTAGCGAATACTTGACATCAGATTAACAGACTATAGATATCAGGTCAATAATAGAAAAGAAATCATACAATAAAATTAAAGCACCCTTAACAAGGGAGATCAGATCAGGATTATATAGACATCAGATCAGCGAATACTTGACATCAGATCAATAGATTATAGATAGCAGATCAAGAATATAAAAGAAATCATACAATAGAATTAAAACACACTTGACAAGGCAGATCAGATCAGCGAATACTTGACATCAGATCAACAGACTATAGATCTTAGATCAAGAATATAAAAGAAATCATACAATAGAATTAAAACACACTTAACAAGGGAGATCAGATCAGGATTATATAGACATCAGATCAGCGAATACTTGACATCAGATCAACATACTATAGATATCAGATCAAGAATATAAAAGAAATCATACAATAGAATTAAAACACATTTAACAAGGAAGATCAGATCAGGATTATATAGACATCAGATCAGTGAATACTTGATATCAGATCAACATACTATAGATATCAGATCAAGAATATAAAAGAAATCATACAATAGAATTAAAACACAGTTAACAAGGGAGATCAGCTCAGGATTATATAGACATCAGATCAGCGAACACTTGACATCAGATCAACAGACTATAGATATCAGATCAAGAATATAAAAGAAATCATACAATAGAATTAAAACACATTTAACAAGGAAGATCAGATCAGGATTATATAGACATCAGATCAGCGAATACTTGATATCAGATCAACATACTATAGATATCAGATCAAGACTATAAAAGAAATCATACAATAGAATTAAAACACAGTTAACAAGGGAGATCAGCTCAGGATTATATAGACATCAGATCAGCGAATACTTGACATCAGATCAACAGACTATAGATATTAGATCAAGAATATAAAAGAAATCATACAATAGAATTAAAAACACTTAACAAGGGAGATCAGATAAGGATTATATAGACATCAGATCAGCGAATATTAGACATCAGATCAACATACTATAGATATCAGGTCAAGAATATAAAAGAAATCATACAATAGAATGAAAACACATTTAACAAGGGAGATCAGATCAGGATTATATTGACATCAGATTAGCGAGTACTTGACATCAGATTAACAGACTATAGATATCAGGTCAATAATAGAAAAGAAATCATACAATAAAATTAAAGCACACTTAACAAGGGAGATCAGATCAGGATTATATAGACATCAGATCAGCGAATACTTGACATCAGATCAATAGATTATAGATAGCAGATCAGCGAATATTAGACATCAGATCAACATACTATAGATATCAGGTCAAGAATATAAAAGAAATCATACAATAAAATTAAAGCACACTTAACAAGGGAGATCAGATCAGGATTATATAGACATCAGATTAGCGAATACTTGACATCAGATTAACAGACTATAGATATCAGGTCAATAATAGAAAAGAAATCATACAATAAAATTAAAGCACACTTAACAAGGGAGATCAGATCAGGATTATATAGACATCAGATCAGCGAATACTTGACATCAGATCAATAGATTATAGATAGCAGATCAAGAATATAAAAGAAATCATACAATAGAATTAAAACACACTTAACAAGGCAGATCAGATCAGGATTATATAGACATCAGATTAGCGAATACTTGACATCAGATTAACAGACTATAGATATCAGGTCAATAATAGAAAAGAAATCATACAATAAAATTAAAGCACACTTAACAAGGGAGATCAGATCAGGATTATATAGACATCAGATCAGCGAATACTTGACATCAGATCAATAGATTATAGATAGCAGATCAAGAATATAAAAGAAATCATACAATAGAATTAAAACACACTTAACAAGGCAGATCAGATCAGGATTATATAGACATCAGATCAGCGAATACTTGACATCAGATCAACAGACTATAGATCTCAGATCAAGAATATAAAAGAAATCATACAATAGAATTAAAACACACTTAACAAGGGAGATCAGATCAGGATTATATAGACATCAGATCAGCGAATACTTGACATCAGATCAATAGATTATAGATAGCAGATCAAGAATATAAAAGAAATCATACAATAGAATTAAAACACACTTAACAAGGCAGATCAGATCAGCGAATACTTGACATCAGATCAACAGACTATAGATCTCAGATCAAGAATATAAAAGAAATCATACAATAGAATTAAAACACACTTAACAAGGGAGATCAGATCAAGATTATATAGACATCAGATCAACGAATACTTGACATCAGATCAACATACTATAGATATCAGATCAAGAATATAAAAGAAATCATACAATAGAATTAAAACACATTTAACAAGGAAGATCAGATCAGGATTATATAGACATCAGATCAGCGAATACTTGATATCAGATCAACATACTATAGATATCAGATCAAGAATATAAAAGAAATCATACAATAGAATTAAAACACAGTTAACAAGGGAGATCAGCTCAGGATTATATAGACATCAGATCAGCGAACACTTGACATCAGATCAACAGACTATAGATATCAGATCAAGAATATAAAAGAAATCATACAATAGAATTAAAACACATTTAACAAGGAAGATCAGATCAGGATTATATAGACATCAGATCAGCGAATACTTGATATCAGATCAACATACTATAGATATCAGATCAAGAATATAAAAGAAATCATACAATAGAATTAAAACACAGTTAACAAGGGAGATCAGCTCAGGATTATATAGACATCAGATCAGCGAATACTTGACATCAGATCAACAGACTATAGATATTAGATCAAGAATATAAAAGAAATCATACAATAGAATTAAAAACACTTAACAAGGGAGATCAGATTAGGATTATATAGACATCAGATCAGCGAATACTTGATATCAGATCAACATACTATAGATATCAGATCAAGAATATAAAAGAAATCATACAATAGAATTAAAACACACTTAACAAGGGAATCAGATCAGGATTATATAGACATCAGATCAGTGAATACTTGACATCAGATCAACATACTATAGATATCAGATCAAGAATATAAAAGAAATCATACAATAGAATTAAAACACACTTAACAATGGAGATCAGATCAGGATTATATAGACATCAGATCAGTGAATACTTGACATCAGATCAACATACTATAGATATCAGATCAAGAATATAAAAGAAATCATACAATAGAATTAAAACACACTGAAAAAGGGAGATCAGATCAGGATTATATAGACATCAGATCAGCGAATACTTGATATCAGATCAACATACTATAGATATCAGATCAAGAATATAAAAGAAATCATACAATAGAATTAAAACACACTTAACAAGGGAGATCAGATCAGGATTATATAGACATCAGATCAGCAAATACTTGACATCAGATCAACATACTATAGATATCAGATCAAGAATATAAAAGAAATCATACAATAGAATTAAAACACATTTAACAAGGAAGATCAGATCAGGATTATATAGACATCAGATCAGCGAATACTTGATATCAGATCAACATACTATAGATATCAGATCAAGAATATAAAAAAAATCATACAATAGAATTAAAACACAGTTAACAAGGGAGATCAGCTCAGGATTATATAGACATCAGATCAGCGAACACTTGACATCAGATCAACAGACTATAGATATCAGATCAAGAATATAAAAGAAATCATACAATAGAATTAAAACACATTTAACAAGGAAGATCATATCAGGATTATATAGACATCAGATCAGCGAATACTTGATATCAGATCAACATACTATAGATATCAGATCAAGAATATAAAAGAAATCATACAATAGAATTAAAACACAGTTAACAAGGGAGATCAGCTCAGGATTATATAGACATCAGATCAGCGAATACTTGACATCAGATCAACAGACTATAGATATTAGATCAAGAATATAAAAGAAATCATACAATAGAATTAAAACACACTGAAAAAGGGAGATCATATCAGGATTATATAGACATCAGATCAGCGAATACTTGACATCAGATCAACATACTATAGATCTCAGATCAAGAATATAAAAGAAATCATACAATAGAATGAAAACACATTTAACAAGGGAGATCAGATCAGGATTATATTGACATCAGATCAGCGAATACTTGACTTCAGATCAACATACTATAGATATCAGATCAAGAATATAAAAGAAATCATACAATAGAATTTAAACACACTTAACAAGGGAGATCAGATCAGGATTATATAGACATCAGATCAGCGAGTACTAGAAATCAGATCAACATACTATAGATATCAGATCAAGAATATAAAAGAAATCATACAATAGAATTAAAACACACTTAACAAGGGAGATCAGATCAGGATTATATAGACATCAGATCAGCGAATACTAGACATCAGATCAACATACTATATATATCAGATCAAGAATATAAAAGAAATCATACAATAGAATTAAAAACACTTAACAAGGGAGATCAGATAAGGATTATATAGACATCAGATCAGCGAATACTTGACATCAGATAAACATACTATAGATATCAGATCAAGAATATAAAAGAAATCATACAATAGAATTAAAACATACTTAACAAGGGAGATCAGATCAGGATTATATAGACATCAGATCAACATACTATAGATATCAGATCAAGAATATAAAAGAAATCATACAATAGAAATAAAACACACTTAACAAGGGAGATCAGATCAGGATTATATAGATATCATATCAGCGAAAATTTGACATCAGATCAACATAATATAGATATCAGATCAAGAATATAAAAGAAATCATACAATAGAAATAAAACACACTTAACAAGGGAGATCAGATCAGGATTATATAGACATCAGATTAGCGAATACTTGACATCAGATTAACAGACTATAGATATCAGGTCAAGAATATAAAAGAAATCATACAATAAAATTAAAGCACACTTAACAAGGGAGATCAGATCAGGATTATATAGACATCAGATCAGCGAATACTTGACATCAGATCAATAGATTATAGATAGCAGATCAAGAATATAAAAGAAATCATACAATAGAATTAAAACACACTTAACAAGGCAGATCAGATCAGGATTATATAGACATCAGATTAGCGAATACTTGACATCAGATCAACAGACTATAGATATCAGATCAAGAATATAAAAGAAATCATACAATAAAATTAAAGCACACTTAACAAGGGAGATCAGATCAGGATTATATAGACATCAGATCAGCGAATACTTGACATCAGATCAACATACTATAGATATCAGATCAAGAATATAAAAGAAATCATACAATAGAAATAAAACACACTTAACAAGGGAGATCAGATCAGGATTATATAGATATCAGATCAGCGAATATTAGACATCAGATCAACATACTATAGATATCAGGTCAAGAATATAAAAGAAATCATACAATAAAATTAAAGCACACTTAACAAGGGAGATCAGATCAGGATTATATAGACATCAGATCAGCGAATACTTGACATCAGATCAATAGACTATAGATAGCAGATCAAGAATATAAAAGAAATCATACAATAGAATTAAAACACAGTTAACAAGGGAGATCAGCTCAGGATTATATAGACATCAGATCAGCGAATACTTGACATCAGATCAACAGACTATAGATATTAGATCAAGAATATAAAAGAAATCATACAATAGAATTAAAACACACTGAAAAAGGGAGATCATATCAGGATTATATAGACATCAGATCAGCGAATACTTGACATCAGATCAACATACTATAGATATCAGATCAAGAATATAAAAGAAATCATACAATAGAATTAAAACACACTTAACAATGGAGATCAGATCAGGATTATATAGACATCAGATCAGTGAATACTTGACATCAGATCAACATACTATAGATATCAGATCAAGAATATAAAAGAAATCATACAATAGAATTAAAACACACTGAAAAAGGGAGATCAGATCAGGATTATATAGACATCAGATCAGCGAATACTTGATATCAGATCAACATACTATAGATATCAGATCAAGAATATAAAAGAAATCATACAATAGAATTAAAACACACTTAACAAGGGAGATCAGATCAGGATTATATAGACATCAGATCAGCAAATACTTGACATCAGATCAACATACTATAGATATCAGATCAAGAATATAAAAGAAATCATACAATAGAATTAAAACACATTTAACAAGGAAGATCAGATCAGGATTATATAGACATCAGATCAGCGAATACTTGATATCAGATCAACATACTATAGATATCAGATCAAGAATATAAAAGAAATCATACAATAGAATTAAAACACATTTAACAAGGGAGATCAGATCAGGATTATATAGACATCAGATCAGCGAATACTTGATATCAGATCAACATACTATAGATATCAGATCAAGAATATAAAAGAAATCATACAATAGAATTAAAACACACTTAACAAGGGAGATCAGATCAGGATTATATAGACATCAGATCAGTGAATACTTGACATCAGATCAACATACTATAGATCTCAGATCAAGAATATAAAAGAAATCATACAATAGAATGAAAACACATTTAACAAGGGAGATCAGATCAGGATTATATTGACATCAGATCAGCGAATACTTGACTTCAGATCAACATACTATAGATATCAGATCAAGAATATAAAAGAAATCATACAATAGAATTTAAACACACTTAACAAGGGAGATCAGATCAGGATTATATAGACATCAGATCAGCGAGTACTAGACATCAGATCAACATACTATAGATATCAGATCAAGAATATAAAAGAAATCATACAATAGAATTAAAACACACTTAACAAGGGAGATCAGATCAGGATTATATAGACATCAGATCAGCGAATACTAGACATCAGATCAACATACTATATATATCAGATCAAGAATATAAAAGAAATCATACAATAGAATTAAAAACACTTAACAAGGGAGATCAGATAAGGATTATATAGACATCAGATCAGCGAATACTTGACATCAGATAAACATACTATAGATATCAGATCAAGAATATAAAAGAAATCATACAATAGAATTAAAACATACTTAACAAGGGAGATCAGATCAGGATTATATAGACATCAGATCAACATACTATAGATATCAGATCAAGAATATAAAAGAAATCATACAATAGAAATAAAACACACTTAACAAGGGAGATCAGATCAGGATTATATAGATATCATATCAGCGAATATTTGACATCAGATCAACATAATATAGATATCAGATCAAGAATATAAAAGAAATCATACAATAGAAATAAAACACACTTAACAAGGGAGATCAGATCAGGATTATATAGACATCAGATCAGCGAGTACTAGACATCAGATCAACATACTATAGATATCAGATCAAGAATATAAAAGAAATCATACAATAGAATTAAAACACACTTAACAAGGGAGATCAGATCAGGATTATATAGACATCAGATCAGTGAATACTTGACATCAGATCAACATACTATAGATATCAGATCAAGAATATAAAAGAAATCATACAATAGAATTAAAACACACTGAAAAAGGGAGATCAGATCAGGATTATATAGACATCAGATCAGTGAATACTTGACATCAGATCAACGTACTATAGATATCAGATCAAGAATATAAAAGAAATCATACAATAGAAATAAAACACACTTAACAAGGGAGATCAGATCAGGATTATATAGATATCAGATCAGCGAATATTAGACATCAGATCAACATACTATAGATATCAGGTCAAGAATATAAAAGAAATCATACAATAAAATTAAAACACACTTAACAATGGAGATCAGATCAGGATTATATAGACATCAGATTAGCGAATACTTGACATCAGATTAACAGACTATAGATATCAGGTCAATAATAGAAAAGAAATCATACAATAAAATTAAAGCACACTTAACAAGGGAGATCAGATCAGGATTATATAGACATCAGATCAGCGAATACTTGACATCAGATCAATAGATTATAGATAGCAGATCAAGAATATAAAAGAAATCATACAATAGAATTAAAACACACTTAACAAGGGAGATCAGATCAGGATTATATAGACATCAGATTAGCGAATACTTGACATCAGATTAACAGACTATAGATATCAGGTCAATAATAGAAAAGAAATCATACAATAAAATTAAAGCACACTTAACAAGGGAGATCAGATCAGGATTATATAGACATCAGATCAGCGAATACTTGACATCAGATCAATAGATTATAGATAGCAGATCAGCGAATATTAGACATCAGATCAACATACTATAGATATCAGGTCAAGAATATAAAAGAAATCATACAATAAAATTAAAGCACACTTAACAAGGGAGATCAGATCAGGATTATATAGACATCAGATTAGCGAATACTTGACATCAGATTAACAGACTATAGATATCAGGTCAATAATAGAAAAGAAATCATACAATAAAATTAAAGCACACTTTACAAGGGAGATCAGATCAGGATTATATAGACATCAGATCAGCGAATACTTGACATCAGATCAATAGACTATAGATAGCAGATCAAGAATATAAAAGAAATCATACAATAAAATTAAAGCACACTTAACAAGGGAGATCAGATCAGGATTATATAGACATCAGATCAGCGAATACTTGACATCAGATCAATAGATTATAGATAGCAGATCAGCGAATATTAGACATCAGATCAACATACTATAGATATCAGGTCAAGAATATAAAAGAAATCATACAATAAAATTAAAGCACACTTAACAAGGGAGATCAGATCAGGATTATATAGACATCAGATTAGCGAATACTTGACATCAGATTAACAGACTATAGATATCAGGTCAATAATAGAAAAGAAATCATACAATAAAATTAAAGCACACTTAACAAGGGAGATCAGATCAGGATTATATAGACATCAGATCAGCGAATACTTGACATCAGATCAATAGATTATAGATAGCAGATCAAGAATATAAAAGAAATCATACAATAGAATTAAAACACACTTAACAAGGCAGATCAGATCAGGATTATATAGACATCAGATCAGCGAATACTTGACATCAGATCAACAGACTATAGATCTCAGATCAAGAATATAAAAGAAATCATACAATAGAATTAAAACACACTTAACAAGGGAGATCAGATCAGGATTATATAGACATCAGATCAGCGAATACTTGACATCAGATCAACATACTATAGATATCAGATCAAGAATATAAAAGAAATCATACAATAGAATTAAAACACATTTAACAAGGAAGATCAGATCAGGATTATATAGACATCAGATCAGCGAATACTTGATATCAGATCAACATACTATAGATATCAGGTCAATAATAGAAAAGAAATCATACAATAAAATTAAAGCACACTTAACAAGGGAGATCAGATCAGGATTATATAGACATCAGATCAGCGAATACTTGACATCAGATCAATAGATTATAGATAGCAGATCAAGAATATAAAAGAAATCATACAATAGAATTAAAACACACTTAACAAGGCAGATCAGATCAGGATTATATAGACATCAGATCAGCGAATACTTGACATCAGATCAACAGACTATAGATCTCAGATCAAGAATATAAAAGAAATCATACAATAGAATTAAAACACACTTAACAAGGGAGATCAGATCAGGATTATATAGACATCAGATCAGCGAATACTTGACATCAGATCAACATACTATAGATATCAGATCAAGAATATAAAAGAAATCATACAATAGAATTAAAACACACTTAACAAGGGAGATCAGATCAGGATTATATAGACATCAGATTAGCGAATACTTGACATCAGATTAACAGACTATAGATATCAGGTCAATAATAGAAAAGAAATCATACAATAAAATTAAAGCACACTTAACAAGGGAGATCAGATCAGGATTATATAGACATCAGATCAGCGAATACTTGACATCAGATCAATAGATTATAGATAGCAGATCAGCGAATATTAGACATCAGATCAGCATACTATAGATATCAGGTCAAGAATATAAAAGAAATCATACAATAAAATTAAAGCACACTTAACAAGGGAGATCAGATCAGGATTATATAGACATCAGATCAGCGAATACTTGACATCAGATCAATAGATTATAGATAGCAGATCAAGAATATAAAAGAAATCATACAATAGAATTAAAACACACTTAACAAGGCAGATCAGATCAGGATTATATAGACATCAGATCAGCGAATACTTGACATCAGATCAACAGACTATAGATCTCAGATCAAGAATATAAAAGAAATCATACAATAGAATTAAAACACACTTAACAAGGGAGATCAGATCAGGATTATATAGACATCAGATCAGCGAATACTTGACATCAGATCAACATACTATAGATATCAGATCAAGAATATAAAAGAAATCATACAATAGAATTAAAACACATTTAACAAGGAAGATCAGATCAGGATTATATAGACATCAGATCAGCGAATACTTGATATCAGATCAACATACTATAGATATCAGGTCAATAATAGAAAAGAAATCATACAATAAAATTAAAGCACACTTAACAAGGGAGATCAGATCAGGATTATATAGACATCAGATCAGCGAATACTTGACATCAGATCAATAGATTATAGATAGCAGATCAAGAATATAAAAGAAATCATACAATAGAATTAAAACACACTTAACAAGGCAGATCAGATCAGGATTATATAGACATCAGATCAGCGAATACTTGACATCAGATCAACAGACTATAGATCTCAGATCAAGAATATAAAAGAAATCATACAATAGAATTAAAACACACTTAACAAGGGAGATCAGATCAGGATTATATAGACATCAGATCAGCGAATACTTGACATCAGATCAATAGATTATAGATAGCAGATCAAGAATATAAAAGAAATCATACAATAGAATTAAAACACACTTAACAAGGGAGATCAGATCAGGATTATATAGACATCAGATTAGCGAATACTTGACATCAGATTAACAGACTATAGATATCAGGTCAATAATAGAAAAGAAATCATACAATAAAATTAAAGCACACTTAACAAGGGAGATCAGATCAGGATTATATAGACATCAGATCAGCGAATACTTGACATCAGATCAATAGATTATAGATAGCAGATCAGCGAATATTAGACATCAGATCAACATACTATAGATATCAGGTCAAGAATATAAAAGAAATCATACAATAAAATTAAAGCACACTTAACAAGGGAGATCAGATCAGGATTATATAGACATCAGATTAGCGAATACTTGACATCAGATTAACAGACTATAGATATCAGGTCAATAATAGAAAAGAAATCATACAATAAAATTAAAGCACACTTAACAAGGGAGATCAGATCAGGATTATATAGACATCAGATCAGCGAATACTTGACATCAGATCAATAGATTATAGATAGCAGATCAAGAATATAAAAGAAATCATACAATAGAATTAAAACACACTTAACAAGGCAGATCAGATCAGGATTATATAGACATCAGATCAGCGAATACTTGACATCAGATCAACAGACTATAGATCTCAGATCAAGAATATAAAAGAAATCATACAATAGAATTAAAACACACTTAACAAGGGAGATCAGATCAGGATTATATAGACATCAGATCAGCGAATACTTGACATCAGATCAACATACTATAGATATCAGATCAAGAATATAAAAGAAATCATACAATAGAATTAAAACACATTTAACAAGGAAGATCAGATCAGGATTATATAGACATCAGATCAGCGAATACTTGATATCAGATCAACATACTATAGATATCAGATCAAGAATATAAAAGAAATCATACAATAGAATTAAAACACAGTTAACAAGGGAGATCAGCTCAGGATTATATAGACATCAGATCAGCGAACACTTGACATCAGATCAACAGACTATAGATATCAGATCAAGAATATAAAAGAAATCATACAATAGAACTAAAACACATTTAACAAGGAAGATCAGATCAGGATTATATGGACATCAGATCAGCGAATACTTGATATCAGATCAACATACTATAGATATCAGATCAAGAATATAAAAGAAATCATACAATAGAATTAAAACACAGTTAACAAGGGAGATCAGCTCAGGATTATATAGACATCAGATCAGCGAATACTTGACATCAGATCAACAGACTATAGATATTAGATCAAGAATATAAAAGAAATCATACAATAGAATTAAAACACACTGAAAAAGGGAGATCAGATCAGGATTATATAGACATCAGATCAGCGAATACTTGACATCAGATCAACATACTATAGATATCAGATCAAGAATATAAAAGAAATCATACAATAGAATTAAAACACACTTAACAATGGAGATCAGATCAGGATTATATAGACATCAGATCTGCGAATACTAGACATCAGATCAACATACTATAGATATCAGATCAAGAATATAAAAGAAATCATACAATAGAAATAAAACACACTTAACAAGGGAGATCAGATCAGGATTATATAGATATCAGATCAGCGAATATTAGACATCAGATCAACATACTATAGATATCAGGTCAAGAATATAAAAGAAATCATACAATAAAATTAAAGCACACTTAACAAGGGAGATCAGATCAGGATTATATAGACATCAGATTAGCGAATACTTGACATCAGATTAACAGACTATAGATATCAGGTCAAGAATATAAAAGAAATCATACAATAAAATTAAAGCACACTTAACAAGGGAGATCAGATCAGGATTATATAGACATCAGATCAGCGAATACTTGACATCAGATCAATAGACTATAGATAGCAGATCAAGAATATAAAAGAAATCATACAATAGAATTAAAACACACTTAACAAGGCAGATCAGATCAGGATTTTAGAGACATCAGATCAGTCAAAACTTGACATCAGATCAACATACTATAGATATCAGATCAAGAATATAATAGAAATCATACAATAGAATTAAAACACACTTAACAAGGGAGATCAGATCAGGATTATATAGACATCAGATCAGCGAATACTAAACATCAGATCAACATACTATAGATATCAGATCAAGAATATAAAAGAAATCATACAATAGAATTAAAAACACTTAACAAGGGAGATCAGATCAGGATTATATAGACATCAGATCAGCGAATACTTGATATCAGATCAACATACTATAGATATCAGATCAAGAATATAAAAGAAATCATACAATAGAATTAAAACACAGTTAACAAGGGAGATCAGCTCAGGATTATATAGACATCAGATCAGCGAACACTTGACATCAGATCAACAGACTATAGATATCAGATCAAGAATATAAAAGAAATCATACAATAGAACTAAAACACATTTAACAAGGAAGATCAGATCAGGATTATATGGACATCAGATCAGCGAATACTTGATATCAGATCAACATACTATAGATATCAGATCAAGAATATAAAAGAAATCATACAATAGAATTAAAACACAGTTAACAAGGGAGATCAGCTCAGGATTATATAGACATCAGATCAGCGAATACTTGACATCAGATCAACAGACTATAGATATTAGATCAAGAATATAAAAGAAATCATACAATAGAATTAAAACACACTGAAAAAGGGAGATCAGATCAGGATTATATAGACATCAGATCAGCGAATACTTGACATCAGATCAACATACTATAGATATCAGATCAAGAATATAAAAGAAATCATACAATAGAATTAAAACACACTTAACAATGGAGATCAGATCAGGATTATATAGACATCAGATCTGCGAATACTAGACATCAGATCAACATACTATAGATATCAGATCAAGAATATAAAAGAAATCATACAATAGAAATAAAACACACTTAACAAGGGAGATCAGATCAGGATTATATAGATATCAGATCAGCGAATATTAGACATCAGATCAACATACTATAGATATCAGGTCAAGAATATAAAAGAAATCATACAATAAAATTAAAGCACACTTAACAAGGGAGATCAGATCAGGATTATATAGACATCAGATTAGCGAATACTTGACATCAGATTAACAGACTATAGATATCAGGTCAAGAATATAAAAGAAATCATACAATAAAATTAAAGCACACTTAACAAGGGAGATCAGATCAGGATTATATAGACATCAGATCAGCGAATACTTGACATCAGATCAATAGACTATAGATAGCAGATCAAGAATATAAAAGAAATCATACAATAGAATTAAAACACACTTAACAAGGCAGATCAGATCAGGATTTTAGAGACATCAGATCAGTCAAAACTTGACATCAGATCAACATACTATAGATATCAGATCAAGAATATAATAGAAATCATACAATAGAATTAAAACACACTTAACAAGGGAGATCAGATCAGGATTATATAGACATCAGATCAGCGAATACTAAACATCAGATCAACATACTATAGATATCAGATCAAGAATATAAAAGAAATCATACAATAGAATTAAAAACACTTAACAAGGGAGATCAGATCAGGATTATATAGACATCAGATCAGCGAATACTTGACATCAGATCAACTGACTATAGATATCAGATCAAGAATATAAAAGAAATCATACAATAGAATTAAAACACACTGAATAAGGGAGATCATATCAGGATTATATAGACATCATATCAGCGAATACTTGACATCCTATCAACAGACTATAGATCTCAGATCAAGAATATAAAAGAAATCATACAATAGAATTAAAACACACTGAACAAGGGAGATCATATCAGGATTATATAGACATCAGATCAGCGAATACTTGACATCAGATCAACAGACTATAGATCTCAGATCAAGAATATAAAAGAAATCATACAATAGAATTAAAACACACTGAACAAGGGAGATCATATCAGGATTATATGGACATCAGATCAGCGAATACTTGACATCAGATCAACAGACTATAGATCTCAGATCAAGAATATAAAAGAAATCATACAATAGAATTAAAACACAATTAACAAGGGAGATCAGATCAGGATTATATAGACATCAGATCAGCGAATACTTGACATCAGATCAACATACTATAGATCTCAGATCAAGAATATAAAAGAAATCATACAATAGAATGAAAACACATTTAACAAGGGAGATCAGATCAGGATTATATTGACATCAGATCAGCGAATACTTGACTTCAGATCAACATACTATAGATATCAGATCAAGAATATAAAAGAAATCATACAATAGAATTTAAACACACTTAACAAGGGAGATCAGATCAGGATTATATAGACATCAGATAAGCGAGTACTAGACATCAGATCAACATACTATAGATATCAGATCAAGAATATAAAAGAAATCATACAATAGAATTAAAACACACTTAACAAGGGAGATCAGATCAGGATTATATAGACATCAGATCAGCGAATACTAGACATCAGATCAACATACTATATATATCAGATCAAGAATATAAAATAAATCATACAATAGAATTAAAAACACTTAACAAGGGAGATCAGATAAGGATTATATAGACATCAGATCAGCGAATACTTGACATCAGATAAACATACTATAGATATCAGATCAAGAATACAAAAGAAATCATACAATAGAATTAAAACATACTTAACAAGGGAGATCAGATCAGGATTATATAGACATCAGATCAACATACTATAGATATCAGATCAAGAATATAAAAGAAATAATACAATAGAAATAAAACACACTTAACAAGGGAGATCAGATCAGGATTATATAGATATCATATCAGCGAATATTTGACATCAGATCAACATAATATAGATATCAGATCAAGAATATAAAAGAAATCATACAATAGAAATAAAACACACTTAACAAGGGATATCAGATCAGGATTATATAGATATCAGATCAGCGAATATTAGACATCAGATCAACATACTATAGATATCAGGTCAAGAATATAAAAGAAATCTTACAATAAAATTAAAGCACACTTAACAAGGGAGATCAGATCAGGATTATATAGACATCAGATTAGAGAATACTTGACATCAGATTAACAGACTATAGATATCAGGTCAAGAATATAAAAGAAATCATACAATAAAATTAAAGCACACTTAACAAGGGAGATCAGATCAGGATTATATAGACATCAGATCAGCGAATACTTGACATCAGATCAATAGACTATAGATAGCAGATCAAGAATATAAAAGAAATCATACAATAGAATTAAAACACACTTAACAAGGCAGATCATATCAGGATTTTAGAGACATCAGATCAGCCAAAACTTGACATCAGATCAACATACTATAGATATCAGATCAAGAATATAATAGAAATCATACAATAGAATTAAAACACACTTAACAAGGGAGATCAGATCAGGATTATATAGACATCAGATCAGCGAATACTAAACATCAGATCAACATACTATAGATATCAGATCAAGAATATAAAAGAAATCATACAATAGAAATAAAACACACTTAACAAGGGAGATCAGATCAGGATTATATAGATATCAGATCAGCGAATATTAGACATCAGATCAACATACTATAGATATCAGGTCAAGAATATAAAAGAAATCATACAATAAAATTAAAGCACACTTAACAAGGGAGATCAGATCAGGATTATATAGACATCAGATTAGCGAATACTTGACATCAGATTATCAGACTATAGATATCAGGTCAATAATAGAAAAGAAATCATACAATAAAATTAAAGCACACTTAACAAGGGAGATCAGATCAGGATTATATAGACATCAGATCAGCGAATACTTGACATCAGATCAATAGATTATAGATAGCAGATCAGCGAATATTAGACATCAGATCAACATACTATAGATATCAGGTCAAGAATATAAAAGAAATCATACAATAAAATTAAAGCACACTTAACAAGGGAGATCAGATCAGGATTATATAGACATCAGATTAGCGAATACTTGACATCAGATTAACAGACTATAGATATCAGGTCAATAATAGAAAAGAAATCATACAATAAAATTAAAGCACACATAACAAGGGAGATCAGATCAGGATTATATAGACATCAGATCAGCGAATACTTGACATCAGATCAATAGATTATAGATAGCAGATCAAGAATATAAAAGAAATCATACAATAGAATTAAAACACACTTAACAAGGCAGATCAGGTCAGGATTATATAGACATCAGATCAGCGAATACTTGACATCAGATCAACAGACTATAGATCTCAGATCAAGAATATAAAAGAAATCATACAATAGAATTAAAACACACTTAACAAGGGAGATCAGATCAGGATTATATAGACATCAGATCAGCGAATACTTGACATCAGATCAACATACTATAGATATCAGATCAAGAATATAAAAGAAATCATACAATAGAATTAAAACACATTTAACAAGGAAGATCAGATCAGGATTATATAGACATCAGATCAGCGAATACTTGATATCAGATCAACATACTATAGATATCAGATCAAGAATATAAAAGAAATCATACAATAGAATTAAAACACAGTTAACAAGGGAGATCAGCTCAGGATTATATAGACATCAGATCAGCGAATACTTGACATCAGATCAACAGACTATAGATATTAGATCAAGAATATAAAAGAAATCATACAATAGAATTAAAACACACTGAAAAAGGGAGATCATATCAGGATTATATAGACATCAGATCAGCGAATACTTGACATCAGATCAACATACTATAGATCTCAGATCAAGAATATAAAAGAAATCATACAATAGAATGAAAACACATTTAACAAGGGAGATCAGATCAGGATTATATTGACATCAGATCAGCGAATACTTGACTTCAGATCAACATACTATAGATATCAGATCAAGAATAAAAAAGAAATCATACAATAGAATTTAAACACACTTAACAAGGGAGATCAGATCAGGATTATATAGATATCAGATCAGCGAGTACTAGACATCAGATCAACATACTATAGATATCAGATCAAGAATATAAAAGAAATCATACAATAGAATTAAAACACACTTAACAAGGGAGATCAGATCAGGATTATATAGACATCAGATCAGCGAATACTAGACATCAGATCAACATACTGTATATATCAGATCAAGAATATAAAAGAAATCATACAATAGAATTAAAAACACTTAACAAGGGAGATCAGATAAGGATTATATAGACATCAGATCAGCGAATACTTGACATCAGATAAACATACTATAGATATCAGATCAAGAATATAAAAGAAATCATACAATAGAATTAAAACATACTTAACAAGGGAGATCAGATCAGGATTATATAGACATCAGATCAACATACTATAGATATCAGATCAAGAATATAAAAGAAATCATACAATAGAAATAAAACACACTTAACAAGGGAGATCAGATCAGGATTATATAGATATCAGATCAGCGAATATTAGACATCAGATCAACATACTATAGATATCAGGTCAAGAATATAAAAGAAATCATACAATAAAATTAAAGCACACTTAACAAGGGAGATCAGATCAGGATTATATAGACATCAGATTAGCGAATACTTGACATCAGATTAACAGACTATAGATATCAGGTCAAGAATATAAAAGAAATCATACAATAAAATTAAAGCACACTTAACAAGGGAGATCAGATCAGGATTATATAGACATCAGATCAGCGAATACTTGACATCAGATCAATAGACTATAGATAGCAGATCAAGAATATAAAAGAAATCATACAATAGAATTAAAACACACTTAACAAGGCAGATCATATCAGGATTTTAGAGACATCAGATCAGCCAAAACTTGACATCAGATCAACATACTATAGATATCAGATCAAGAATATAATAGAAATCATACAATAGAATTAAAACACACTTAACAAGGGAGATCAGATCAGGATTATATAGACATCAGATCAGCGAATACTAAACATCAGATCAACATACTATAGATATCAGATCAAGAATATAAAAGAAATCATACAATAGAAATAAAACACACTTAACAAGGGAGATCAGATCAGGATTATATAGATATCAGATCAGCGAATATTAGACATCAGATCAACATACTATAGATATCAGGTCAAGAATATAAAAGAAATCATACAATAAAATTAAAGCACACTTAACAAGGGTGATCAGATCAGGATTATATAGACATCAGATTAGCGAATACTTGACATCAGATTATCAGACTATAGATATCAGGTCAATAATAGAAAAGAAATCATACAATAAAATTAAAGCACACTTAACAAGGGAGATCAGATCAGGATTATATAGACATCAGATCAGCGAATACTTGACATCAGATCAATAGATTATAGATAGCAGATCAGCGAATATTAGACATCAGATCAACATACTATAGATATCAGGTCAAGAATATAAAAGAAATCATACAATAAAATTAAAGCACACTTAACAAGGGAGATCAGATCAGGATTATATAGACATCAGATTAGCGAATACTTGACATCAGATTAACAGACTATAGATATCAGGTCAATAATAGAAAAGAAATCATACAATAAAATTAAAGCACACTTAACAAGGGAGATCAGATCAGGATTATATAGACATCAGATCAGCGAATACTTGACATCAGATCAATAGATTATAGATAGCAGATCAAGAATATAAAAGAAATCATACAATAGAATTAAAACACACTTAACAAGGCAGATCAGGTCAGGATTATATAGACATCAGATCAGCGAATACTTGACATCAGATCAACAGACTATAGATCTCAGATCAAGAATATAAAAGAAATCATACAATAGAATTAAAACACACTTAACAAGGGAGATCAGATCAGGATTATATAGACATCAGATCAGCGAATACTTGACATCAGATCAACATACTATAGATATCAGATCAAGAATATAAAAGAAATCATACAATAGAATTAAAACACATTTAACAAGGAAGATCAGATCAGGATTATATAGACATCAGATCAGCGAATACTTGATATCAGATCAACATACTATAGATATCAGATCAAGAATATAAAAGAAATCATACAATAGAATTAAAACACAGTTAACAAGGGAGATCAGCTCAGGATTATATAGACATCAGATCAGCGAATACTTGACATCAGATCAACAGACTATAGATATTAGATCAAGAATATAAAAGAAATCATACAATAGAATTAAAACACACTGAAAAAGGGAGATCATATCAGGATTATATAGACATCAGATCAGCGAATACTTGACATCAGATCAACATACTAT
The DNA here is from genome assembly GCA_030378225.1 of Knoxia roxburghii. Taxonomy (NCBI): domain Eukaryota; kingdom Viridiplantae; phylum Streptophyta; class Magnoliopsida; order Gentianales; family Rubiaceae; genus Knoxia; species Knoxia roxburghii. The sequence goes on along the minus strand of CM059415.1, from coordinate 30,552,424 downwards.
AGATCTCAGATCAAGAATATAAAAGAAATCATACAATAGAATGAAAACACATTTAACAAGGGAGATCAGATCAGGATTATATTGACATCAGATCAGCGAATACTTGACTTCAGATCAACATACTATAGATATCAGATCAAGAATAAAAAAGAAATCATACAATAGAATTTAAACACACTTAACAAGGGAGATCAGATCAGGATTATATAGACATCAGATCAGCGAGTACTAGACATCAGATCAACATACTATAGATATCAGATCAAGAATATAAAAGAAATCATACAATAGAATTAAAACACACTTAACAAGGGAGATCAGATCAGGATTATATAGACATCAGATCAGCGAATACTAGACATCAGATCAACATACTATATATATCAGATCAAGAATATAAAAGAAATCATACAATAGAATTAAAAACACTTAACAAGGGAGATCAGATAAGGATTATATAGACATCAGATCAGCGAATACTTGACATCAGATAAACATACTATAGATATCAGATCAAGAATATAAAAGAAATCATACAATAGAATTAAAACATACTTAACAAGGGAGATCAGATCAGGATTATATAGACATCAGATCAACATACTATAGATATCAGATCAAGAATAGAAAAGAAATCATACAATAGAAATAAAACACACTTAACAAGGGAGATCAGATCAGGATTATATAGATATCATATCAGCGAATATTTGACATCAGATCAACATAATATAGATATCAGATCAATAATATAAAAGAAATCATACAATAGAAATAAAACACACTTAACAAGGGAGATCAGATCAGGATTATATAGATATCAGATCAGCGAATACTTGACATCAGATCAACATACTATAGATATCAGATTAAGAATATAAAAGAAATCATACAATAGAATTAAAACACATTTAACAAGGGAGATCAGATCAGGATTATATAGACATCAGATCAGCGAATACTTGACATCAGATCAATAGACTATAGATAGCAGATCAAGAATATACAAGAAATCATACAATAAAATTAAAGCACACTTAACAAGGGAGATCAGATCAGGATTATATAGATATCATATCAGCGAATATTTGACATCAGATCAACATAATATAGATATCAGATCAAGAATATAAAAGAAATCATACAATAGAAATAAAACACACTTAACAAGGGAGATCAGATCAGGATTATATAGATATCAGATCAGCGAATACTTGACATCAGATCAACATACTATAGATATCAGATCAAGAATATAAAAGAAATCATACAATAGAATTAAAACTCATTTAACAAGGGAGATCAGATCAGGATTATATAGACATCAGATCAGCGAATACTTGATATCAGATCAACATACTATAGATATCAGATCAAGAATATAAAAGAAATCATACAATAGAATTAAAACACACTTAACAAGGGAGATCAGGTCAGGATTATATAGACATCAGATCAGTGAATACTTGACATCAGATCAACATACTATAGATATCAGATCAAGAATATAAAAGAAATCATACAATAGAATTAAAACACACTTAACAATGGAGATCAGATCAGGATTATATAGACATCAGATCAGCGAATACTAGACATCAGATCAACATACTATAGATATCAGATCAAGAATATAAAAGAAATCATACAATAGAAATAAAACACACTTAACAAGGGAGATCAGATCAGGATTATATAGATATCAGATCAGCGAATATTAGACATCAGATCAACATACTATAGATATCAGGTCAAGAATATAAAAGAAATCATACAATAAAATTAAAGGACACTTAACAAGGGAGATCAGATCAGGATTATATAGACATCAGATCAGCGAATACTTGACATCAGATCAATAGACTATAGATAGCAGATCAAGAATATAAAAGAAATCATACAATAGAATTAAAACACACTTAACAAGGCAGATCAGATCAGGATTTTAGAGACATCAGATCAGCCAAAACTTGACATCAGATCAACATACTATAGATCTCAGATCAAGAATATAAAAGAAATCATACAATAGAATGAAAACACATTTAACAAGGGAGATCAGATCAGGATTATATTGACATCAGATCAGCGAATACTTGACATCAGATCAACATACTATAGATATCAGATCAAGAATATAAAAGAAATCATACAATAGAATTTAAACACACTTAACAAGGGAGATCAGATCACGATTATATAGACATCAGATCAGCGAATACATGATATCAGATCAACATACTATAGATATCAGATCAAGAATATAAAAGAAATCATACAATAGAATTAAAACACACTTAACAAGGGAGATCAGGTCAGGATTATATAGACATCAGATCAGTGAATACTTGACATCAGATCAACATACTATAGATATCAGATCAAGAATATAAAAGAAATCATACAATAGAATTAAAACACACTTAACAATGGAGATCAGATCAGGATTATATAGACATCAGATCAGCGAATACTAGACATCAGATCAACATACTATAGATATCAGATCAAGAATATAAAAGAAATCATACAATAGAAATAAAACACACTTAACAAGGGAGATCAGATCAGGATTATATAGATATCAGATCAGCGAATATTAGACATCAGATCAACATACTATAGATATCAGGTCAAGAATATAAAAGAAATCATACAATAAAATTAAAGGACACTTAACAAGGGAGATCAGATCAGGATTATATAGACATCGGATCAGCGAATACTTGACATCAGATCAATAGACTATAGATAGCAGATCAAGAATATAAAAGAAATCATACAATAGAATTAAAACACACTTAACAAGGCAGATCAGATCAAGATTTTAGAGACATCAGATCAGCCAAAACTTGACATCAGATCAACATACTATAGATCTCAGATCAAGAATATAAAAGAAATCATACAATAGAATGAAAACACATTTAACAAGGGAGATCAGATCAGGATTATATTGACATCAGATCAGCGAATACTTGACATCAGATCAACATACTATAGATATCAGATCAAGAATATAAAAGAAATCATACAATAGAATTTAAACACACTTAACAAGGGAGATCAGATCACGATTATATAGACATCAGATCAGCGAGTACTAGACATCAGATCAACATACTATAGATATCAGATCAAGAATATAAAAGAAATCATACAATAGAATTAAAACACACTTAACAAGGGAGATCAGATCAGGATTATATAGACATCAGATCAGCGAATACTAGACATCAGATCAATAGACTATAGATAGCAGATCAAGAATATAAAAGAAATCATACAATAAAATTAAAGCACACTTAACAAGGGAGATCAGATCAGGATTATATAGACATCAGATTAGCGAATACTTGACATCAGATTAACAGACTATAGATATCAGGTCAAGAATATAAAAGAAATCATACAATAAAATTAAAGCACACTTAACAAGGGAGATCAGATCAGGATTATATAGACATCAGATCAGCGAATACTTGACATCAGATCAATAGACTATAGATAGCAGATCAAGAATATAAAAGAAATCATACAATAGAATTAAAACACACTTAACAAGGCAGATCAGATCAGGATTTTAGAGACATCAGATCAGCCAAAACTTGACATCAGATCAACATACTATAGATATCAGATCAAGAATATAATAGAAATCATACAATAGAATTAAAACACACTTAACAAGGGAGATCAGATCAGGATTATATAGACATCAGATCAGCGAATACTAAACATCAGATCAACATACTATAGATATCAGATCAAGAATATAAAAGAAATCATACAATAGAAATAAAACACACTTAACAAGGGAGATCAGATCAGGATTATATAGACATCAGATCAGCGAATACTTGACATCAGATCAACAAACTATAGATCTCAGATCAAGAATATAAAAGAAATCATACAATAGAATGAAAACACATTTAACAAGGGAGATCAGATCAGGATTATATAGACATCAGATCAGCGAATACTTGACATCAGATCAACATACTATAGATATCAGATCAAGAATATAAAAGAAATCATACAATAGAATTTAAACACACTTAACAAGGGAGATCAGATCAGGATTATATAGACATCAGATCAGCGAGTACTAGACATCAGATCAACATACTATAGATATCAGATCAAGAATATAAAAGAAATCATACAATAGAATTAAAACACAGTTAACAAGGGAGAATAGATCAGGATTATATAGACATCAGATCAGCGAATACTTGACATCAGATCAACTGACTATAGATATCAGATCAAGAATATAAAAGAAATCATACAATAGAATTAAAACACACTGAACAAGGGAGATCATATCAGGATTATATAGACATCATATCAGCGAATACTTGACATCAGATCAACAGACTATAGATCTCAGATCAAGAATATAAAAGAAATCATACAATAGAATTAAAACACACTGAACAAGGGAGATCATATCAGGATTATATAGACATCAGATCAGCGAATACTTGACATCAGATCAACAGACTATAGATCTCAGATCAAGAATATAAAAGAAATCGTACAATAGACTTAAAACACACTTAACAAGGGAGATCAGATCAGGATTATATAGACATCAGATCAGCGAATACTTGACATCAGATCAACATACTATAGATCTCAGATCAAGAATATAAAAGAAATCATACAATAGAATGAAAACACATTTAACAAGGGAGATCAGATCAGGATTATATTGACATCAGATCAGCGAATACTTGACATCAGATCAACATACTATAGATATCAGATCAAGAATATAAAAGAAATCATACAATAGAATTTAAACACACTTAACAAGGGAGATCAGATCACGATTATATAGACATCAGATCAGCGAGTACTAGACATCAGATCAACATACTATAGATATCAGATCAAGAATATAAAAGAAATCATACAATAGAATTAAAACACACTTAACAAGGGAGATCAGATCAGGATTATATAGACATCAGATCAGCGAATACTAGACATCAGATCAACATACTATAGATATCAGATCAAGAATATAAAAGAAATCATACAATAGAATTTGTTGATTACGTTTAGGCATTTAATTCTAAATTAAATGGCGGAATTCCTAAACGCTAAAGGATTCGGGTCTTACCCTCGACGCGTAATCGGTTGTGCAGCCGCCTGGATCCTTTGGGAAGATTGCGTTCACCACCACAGAACAATTCAAGCGAATTGTCTCTACGTTCTTGCACTGGAGTTCTCTCAGAACCGGTGCTAGCCCCAAAATTTTGCCTGTTTAGAGAAAACGTTTTTCTCTTTGTGGGAAGAATAATTTTCTTTTCTTGGAACTTCGTCTCTCCTGAAGTCTGATCGTTTTTGTTACTTTTAAAAAGTTTTTCACCAATCTCTTTTTTGTAAAAAATGAGTCTGTTAAAACGTTTTTAACAGACTCCAGATACTTCTCAGATTTGAGAAGTATCTGTTTTAATTAATAAATAATAAATAATAATTAATAATAATAATTAATTAATTATTTACTGAGTTGGGTTTTACCAACACCATGGATCAACCCATTGATCCATGGATCAGGCTGATGGGTCAAGAACCTTAATTCACAATTAGGTCCCTTGATTTATCAGCTCAACTCAATTCTTCCCAGGTAATTAATTAACTTTTAATTAATACCATAAACTCTTCAATAATATTTAATTAAACCATTTAATTAAATATTATCTATTTAAGTATAACTCTTATACTTCTAACAGGCAATTTTAATTAATTTTGAATCATCGAACTCACTTATGTGCGATCCTGTAGGCCCATTCCAAATTGACAATGAATAAATTAATCTCATTAATTAATCCATAAATCATTAGTGGTCTCTAGCAAGACATAATGACTACACAATTCAGAACGGAGGGTCGAATGGTGATTCAACACAACCTTCCGAGCATACTACGTAATGTCCTCTACACTGATATCCAGTTTAGCATAAGGCATGGAACCAATCATCCTTATATAGCTAAACGTTTTACTTGATCTCTTAGTGACACTGAACTTAATCAAGCAAATGATAACCCTTATCATTTCTTGGGCACGGCCATGCACTTCTCAGTTCACTATCAAGCGGCCAAGATATCATCTCTCATTTAAGAGAGACTTGTAGTCCCATCACTTCACCTACATACCTTAGCGTGACTCATAGTGTACCCAATCATACCCGTACTTGGCAACCTGTTACGGTCCCGTTAGGCATATGTCAAAGCACACTCTAATTCACCTAAGACTATGCAGTGATTTCTGGTCTTAGGATCCTCGTACGAGTACTACTCAAAAGAATCACTCATGATCTAACAGTCCATGGAGTGTTTCTTTTGGCGGATCGATTTCATAAAATTCAATATGCACAAGAATATAATTTCATGAAATTAACTCATCAGATAAATAATCAATCAAACGACAAATGTCTTATTTACATAAATAACCCTCAAAGTTTATTTACATAAATAGCCCTCATTAGGGCATATACACCAACAATCTCCCACTTGCCCGTTGAAGGGCTATGTCCTAAACTGTTTAAGACCAAGCTCTATTACATGTCTATCAAACTTTGACTGTGGTAGAGCTTTTGTGAGAGGATCTGCTACATTGTCGTCTGACCCTATCTTGCACACTTTCACATCTCCTCGATCAATGATCTCTCGGATGAGGTGAAACCTTCTGAGTATATGTTTGGTTTTCTGGTGTGACCGAGGCTCCTTAGCTTGTGCGATGGCCCCGTTATTGTCACAGAAAAGTTCTATCGGATCTTGGATACTCGGTATCACTCCGATGTCTGACACGAACTTTCTTAACCAAACAGCTTCTTTTGCAGCATCGGATGCAGCAATGTACTCAGACTCTGTTGTAGAATCGGCTGTTGTATCTTGCTTTGAGCTTTTCCAACTTATTGCACCACCATTCAGACTAAACACGTAGCCTGATTGTGACTTCATGTCATCTTGATCTGTTTGGAAAGCAGCATCAGCGTAACCTTGTACGATGAGCTGTTCTTGTCCTCCATACACTAGCATCAATCCTTTAGTCCTTCGCAAGTACTTTAGGATTGCTTTGACTGCAGTCCAATGATCTGTTCCTGGATCTTGTTGGTATCTGCTAGTCATGCTCAGTGCATGTGCGACATCCGGGCGGGTACATAACATGGCATACATGATAGATCCTATTGCCGAAGCATATGGTACTCTACTCATTGTATCCCTCTCCTCTCTTGTTGAAGGACCTTGGTTCTTCTTCAAGAGAAGGCCATGTCTAAATGGTACCTTACCATTTTTGGAGTTAGACATATTGAACCTCTTCAATATTTTGTCTATGTACCCTTCTTGACTTAGTCCTAGAAGCCTTTTTGACCTATCTCTATAGATCTTGATACCTAGTATCATTTCGGCTTCTCCTAAGTCTTTCATAGAAAATACAGTCCCCAACCATTGTTTGATGTCTTTCATCATGGGAATGTCATTTCCTATGAGTAGGATGTCGTCCACATATAGGACAAGGAAAACTATCTTGCTCCCACTAACCTTCTTGTAAACACAAGGCTCATCTTCGTTCTTTATGAAGCCGTAACCTTTTACTGCCTCGTCAAAACGAAGATTCCAACTCCGAGATGCTTGCTTTAGTCCGTAGATGGACCTCTGAAGCTTGCATACACGATTTGGATGCTCTTGATCGATGTATCCCTCGGGTTGTTTCATATAAACATCCTCGAGTAGGTTTCCATTCAGGAAAGCCGTCTTAACATCCATCTGCCATATCTCATAGTCATAATATGCAGCTATGGCGAGCATAGTCCTAATGGACTTGAGCATCACGACAGGGGAGAAGGTTTCATCATAGTCTATACCATGAGTCTGTCTGAAACCTTTAGCCACTAGTCGTGCCTTGAAGATCCCGCCAGGTTTTAACTTGAAAATCCACTTGCAATCGACAACCTTTGTCTGAACAGGAGGATCAATCAAAGTCCAAACTTTATTGTCCCTCATGGATTGCATTTCAGATTCCATTGCTTGTAGCCATTTATCTGAATCTGGACTTTCTAAAACCTGTTTGTAGTTCACGGGCTCATTAGAGTCCACCAAGATCAAATCTTGATCGTCAGTTACGAGAAATCCGTATCTCTCAGGTTCATGACGAGATCTACTAGACCTTCTAGGTTCTTGTGTTGTTGACTCAGGCTGCTCATCTTCATGAGTTCCCATGTCAACTTCCATCTCAGTTTCTGTAGATCGTTCTACATTCTCTTGTGGTTCTGGAACTTCTCCGAGTTCTATTCTACTCCCACTATCTTTCTTGTAGAGAAAATCTTTCTCTAAGAAAGTGGCTCCCCGAGCAACAAACACTTTGTTCTCAGTTGGATTGTAGAATTGATATCCTTTAGTTTCCTTAGGATATCCCACAAACAGGCATTTGTCAGTTTTAGGTTCAAGCTTACTACTTTGTAAACGCTTTACATGAGCTTGACAACCCCAAACTCGTAGATATGACATATAGGGTTTTTGACCCGTCCACATCTCATATGGAGTCTTATCTACTGCCTTAGATGGAATACGATTTAGTAAGTAGGCAGCTGAAAGGAGGGCATAACCCCAAAAGGACATAGGGAGAGTCGCTTGGCCCATCATTGATCGAACCATATCTAATAAGGTCCGATTCCTCCTCTCGGATACACCATTCCATTGAGGTGTTCCTGGTGGAGTCAGCTGTGAAACAATTCCACACTGTTTTAGATAGCCATCGAACTCATCATTAAGGTATTCACCTCCCCGATCAGAGCGAATAGCCTTAATCCTTCTATTTAACTGATTTTCTACTTCATTTTTAAACTCTTTGAACTTTTCAAAAGTTTCACTTTTATACCTCATTACGTAGACATAACCATATCTACTATAGTCATCGGTAAAAGTCACGAAGTATTCAAATCCACCTCTGGCTTGTGTGCTCATCGGTCCACATACATCTGTATGTATTAGTGCCAATAGCTCACTAGTCCTCTCGCCTTTCTTGCTGAAAGGACTCTTCGTCATTTTTCCTTGCAAACAGGGTTCACATGTGTCATATGATTCGAAATCAAATGAACCAAGCACTCCATCCTTATGAAGTCTTTGAACTCGTTTCTCATTTGCATGGCCTAGACGACAGTGCCACAGATATGTTGGACTTAAATCAGATTGAATTAATTTGGCTTTCTTTTCAATGTTATATACCGGTTTCTCTTGGGTCAAATCCAAGATATATAGGCCATTGCACAAATTTGCAATTCCATATAAAACATCTTTTTGATATAAAGACAACGATTTATTACCAATAATAAAACGGAATCCTTTAATATCCAAACAAGAGATTGAAATAATATTCCTACTCATAGTAGGCACATAATAACAATTCTCTAATACAATGTTTAAACCGGAAGGCAAAGACAAAATGTAATCTCCAACTTCAACGGCTGCAACTCTTGCCCCGTTGCCCACTCGGAGATCTACTTCGCCTTTCTTTGTCATTCTTCTATTGCTCAGTCCCTGCACATCAGTACAAATGTGAGCCCCACATCCGGTATCTAATACCCATGAGGTGGACATAGAAAGATTTATTTCAATAACAAAGATACCTGAAGCCGAAGGATTCTTTTTCTTCTCTTCAAGAAACAGCTTGCAGTTTCTTTTCCAATGCCCCTTCTGATTGCAATGGAAACATACTGCGTCCTTCTGAGCATTTTTCTTAGCAGGAGGAGTTTGAGGCTGAGCCTTAGGAGCAGTCTTACTGCGAGGCTTCTTGTTTTCAGCAACTTTTGCCTTGCCTTTAAACTTTCTCTTGTTGCTCTTGCCTTTTTCCACAACAAGTACTGGCGTTGCCTTCCGAAGGGTTTGCTCAGTATTTTTAAGCATTCCATGGAGCTCAGGAATCGTCCTCTCCATGTTATGCATGTTGTAGTTCACCACAAAGTCATTGTAATCATCAGGCAGTGAAGCCAAGATGATGTCAATGGCTAACTCTCTAGAAAGAGGTGCATTTAATCTCTCTAGGGTATCGATATACCCCTTCATCTTGATCAAATGCGTGCTTACTGACGAACCCTTCGCCATCTTGCACGAGATCAATGCTTTTATCGTAACGAACCTTTCGTTACGGGCTTGTTCACGGAACATTTCCGTTAGTGACACATAAATTTGGAACGCTTCCGAATTCATGAATTGTTTCTGAAGCTCGCCTGACATAGTCGCGAGCATCAGACATGTCACGTCATCAGAATCGCTTTTCAGCTTTTCCCATGCTCGTTGAACCGCAGCCGTAGCATTTACTGGTGGTTCAGGTAAAGCAGCGTCTAAGATATTTAGCTTCCTTTCTTGTTTGAGAACGATTCTCAAGTTTCTTTCCCAATCTAAGAAGTTTGGACCAACAAGCTTTTCTTTGTCCAAAATGCTTCTTAGAGTGAGATTAGATGTATTAGTGCTAGTAGATGCCATTTCTACAAAAGAAAATGCAAAATATTAGAATGAGTTTTAAAATATTTTCCACAATAGCCAAAATTGAAATCCCAAACAATTTTGTGTTGGTGCTAGATTGTGGGCCGAAAATCCACAAAGAGTCAACCCCAGTCTTGCTTTGGCAAGTATCGTAGGGATTGGGCTCTTTTGGTAGGCAACGTTCAAATCACATCCCTATGTAATTTAACGATTTCCAATTGCATCACTATGCAACTTTTCGGTAATAGGATGAACATTCCAAATGTTTGACACCATCCTATCTTTGCAAAATTAATCCCTAGTCAACTTATCAGGTCAAGCTAGGACTAATTTTCCCAAGTTAAACCATCCCTCAAGGCATCACATCAATAGGCACCCACACAGTTTTTCCATAACAAGTGGTAGTGATAAAGTCGAGCATCTAATACCCAAACAGTTTTTCCACTCATTAATGGTAGTGATAAAGTTGGGCACTATTATGCAACAACCCACCGCACGAAGAAAACCTGAGGCCCTTGGGCTCTCCAAGTCCACCAGACGTTCAACGCTCAAGCGGGCCCCCAAGTATGGAAGCAAAATCAACTCGGGTTTTTGGGATTTTAGTTTGATCGGCTTAACATGCATTGTCGTTTTCATTCATTCACAAAACATAAAATTTCGAAAATGCGATGAACTGGGCTCTAATCTATTACAGGGCCTTTTAAAAAAAAACTTCTTTTGGGCCTCCATTTTGGGCTTCTGTTCCTGGGCTCCACCATGGACTCCTTTGGAACCTCCTTTTGGGCCTAACTATTACATAATTATTTAATAGGCACGCAGGCCCAATTTTAAAATGGCTCGCAGGCCCAAAAATTTAAATAATAAATTTTAAGCCCAATTCATGCATAGAAAAACACACAATTGCATATGCTTCATACAAGCCAATTTTATTAGGCCGAATCATTTAATTAAGGATTGTGTAACCCTTACACTATTAAAATTGATCGTGTCATGATCAATTTTAATCAATCCCATGTTCATTCATTTTAATCGAATGATGCATGAACATGCTAGCATAATTATGATGCTTCACATAAAATTTAAACAATTTAAATTTAAGCATCATAAATAAACTAAAATAAATAAATAACAATTAATTAATCTAATTAATTATTTATTTATTTATCTTTTCTAATTATCCTAATCTAATTAAGATAATTTATTTCAAAATTTGAACTTATAGGATAAAATTCTAAATTAATCCTATCTTTATCTAATAAGATTATTTAATAAAAATCTTATTAAATAAAATTCAGAAAATTTTTAAAATTTTAATTTTCTGAAACTCTTGGGGTCATTTCGTAAATAACCAAAATTCTGGGCTTAGGGTTAAGGGGCATTTCCGAGATTAGAGAGTGCGGCGGGGGCAATTTAGTCATTTCACCCAATTAGGGCACTAGCCCCCCCCCCCCCCCCCCGCCGCCTCCTTCTTCTTCCCCGGTGACCTGCGATCGGATTTCAGCGGCTTCCTCGAATCCCGGCGACATTCGCCGTTCATCTCATCCGGCACCGATCGTCGTCTCTCCGTCGTTTCAATCGTTCGGCGACCAGAACATTTCCGGCCCCAATGGCGATTGACCAGCCGCTAACCCATCGACCGCTTCAATGAACGGCGACATGGATTCCGGCGACGCGGACGACCCAACACCCTGCGGAGATAAAAAAAAAATAACCAGCAAGTAGTTTAATCGAAAGCAAGCTTCCCGACTAGTTTCGAAACAAAACCAAAAACAGAAATCGGCGGATATTTCCGGCGAACGGTTTTCAAAAACAACAGCCCAATCAATTGCAAATCAAAACGTTTTTTGACACCCAATCAACATAAAATCGTTCCCCATTAATAAACGAACAAAACCCATAGGAAATTCAGGCCAAAATCCAATTTTTTGTGCAGTTCGCGATTTCCCGGCGAACTTCCGGCCGGCCGGAACAATTCCGGCGAGCCATTCCCAGAATCCGGCGGAAGCCTTTTTGAAGCAGCAACATTTTTTTTTCTTAAAACTGTTTTTCAAGAAAAAAAAACTTATACCCAATTTTCTTAATTCTTTTGTTTCAATTAAACCATTTTTTAATTAAAACAAAAATTAACCTATGGCTCTGATACCACTGTTGATTACGTTTAGGCATTTAATTCTAAATTAAATGGCGGAATTCCTAAACGCTAAAGAATTCGGGTCTTACCCTCGACGCGTAATCGGTTGTGCAGCCGCCTGGATCCTTTGGGAAGATTGCGTTCACCACCACAGAACAATTCAAGCGAATTGTCTCTACGTTCTTGCACTGGAGTTCTCTCAGAACCGGTGCTAGCCCCAAAATTTTGCCTGTTTAGAGAAAACGTTTTTCTCTTTGTGGGAAGAATAATTTTCTTTTCTTGGAACTTCGTCTCTCCTGAAGTCTGATCGTTTTTGTTACTTTTAAAAAGTTTTTCACCAATCTCTTTTTTGTAAAAAATGAGTCTGTTAAAACGTTTTTAACAGACTCCAGATACTTCTCAGATTTGAGAAGTATCTGTTTTAATTAATAAATAATAATTAATAATTAATAATAATAATTAATTAATTATTTACTGAGTTGGGTTTTACCAACACCATGGATCAACCCATTGATCCATGGATCAGGCTGATGGGTCAAGAACCTTAATTCACAATTAGGTCCCTTGATTTATCAGCTCAACTCAATTCTTCCCAGGTAATTAATTAACTTTTAATTAATACCATAAACTCTTCAATAATATTTAATTAAACCATTTAATTAAATATTATCTATTTAAGTATAACTCTTATACTTCTAACAGGCAATTTTAATTAATTCTGAATCATCGAACTCACTTATGTGCGATCCTGTAGGCCCATTCCAAATTGACAATGAATAAATTAATCTCATTAATTAATCCATAAATCATTAGTGGTCTCTAGCAAGACATAATGACTACACAATTCAGAACGGAGGGTCGAATGGTGATTCAACACAACCTTCCGAGCATACTACGTAATGTCCTCTACACTGATATCCAGTTTAGCATAAGGCATGGAACCAATCATCCTTATATAGCTAAACGTTTTACTTGATCTCTTAGTGACACTGAACTTAATCAAGCAAATGATAACCCTTATCATTTCTTGGGCACGGCCATGCACTTCTCAGTTCACTATCAAGCGGCCAAGATATCATCTCTCATTTAAGAGAGACTTGTAGTCCCATCACTTCACCTACATACCTTAGCGTGACTCATAGTGTACCCAATCATACCCGTACTTGGCAACCTGTTACGGTCCCGTTAGGCATATGTCAAAGCACACTCTAATTCACCTAAGACTATGCAGTGATTTCTGGTCTTAGGATCCTCGTACGAGTACTACTCAAAAGAATCACTCATGATCTAACAGTCCATGGAGTGTTTCTTTTGGCGGATCGATTTCATAAAATTCAATATGCACAAGAATATAATTTCATGAAATTAACTCATCAGATAAATAATCAATCAAACGACAAATGTCTTATTTACATAAATAACCCTCAAAGTTTATTTACATAAATAGCCCTCATTAGGGCATATACACCAACAGAATTAAACACACTTAACAAGGGAGATCAGATCAGGATTATATAGACATCAGATCAGCGAATACTTGACATCAGATCAACATACTATAGATATCAGATCAAGAATATAAAAGAAATCATACAATAGAATTAAAACATACTTAACAAGGGAGATCAGATCAGGATTATATAGACATCAGATCAACATACTATATATATCAGATCAAGAATATAAAAGAAATCATACAATAGAAATAAAACACACTTAACAAGGGAGATCAGATCAGGATTATATAGATATCATATCAGCGAATATTTGACATCAGATCAACATAATATAGATATCAGATCAAGAATATAAAGGAAATCTTACAATAGAAATAAAACACACTTAACAAGGGAGATCAGATCAGGATTATATAGATATCAAATCAGCGAATACTTGACATTAGATCAACATACTATAGATATCAGATCAAGAATATAAAAGAAATCATACAAAAGAATTAAAACACACTTAACAAGGGAGATCAGATCAGGATTATATAGACATCAGATCAGCGAATACTTGACATCAGATCAACATACTATAGATCTCAGATCAAGAATATAAAAGAAATCATACAATAGAATGAAAACACATTTAACAAGGGAGATCAGATCAGGATTATATAGATATCAGATCAGCGAATACTTGACATCAGATCAACATACTATAGATATCAGATCAAGAATATAAAAGAAATCATACAATAGAATTTAAACACACTTAACAAGGGAGATCAGATCAGGATTATATAGACATCAGATCAGCGAGTACTAGACATCAGATCAACATACTATAGATATCAGATCAAGAATATAAAAGAAATCATACAATAGAATTAAAACACAGTTAACAAGGGAGAATAGATCAGGATTATATAGAAATCAGATCAGCGAGTACTTGACATCAGATCAACTGACTATAGATATCAGATCAAGAATATAAAAGAAATCATACAATAGAATTAAAACACACTGAACAAGGGAGATCATATCAGGATTATATAGACATCATATCAGCGAATACTTGACATCAGATCAACAGACTATAGATCTCAGATCAAGAATATAAAAGAAATCATACAATAGAATTAAAACACACTGAACAAGGGAGATCATATCAGGATTATATAGACATCAGATCAGTGAATACTTGACACCAGATCAACAGACTATAGATCTCAGATCAAGAATATAAAAGAAATCATACAATAGAATTAAAACACACTTAACATAGGAGATCAGATCAGGATTATATAGACATCAGATCAGCGAGTACTAGACATCAGATCAACATACTATAGATATCAGATCAAGAATATAAAAGAAATCATACAATAGAATTAAAACACAGTTAACAAGGGAGAATAGATCAGGATTATATAGACATCAGATCAGCGAGCACTTGACATCAGATCAACTGACTATAGATATCAGATCAAGAATATAAAAGAAATCATACAATAGAATTAAAACACACTTAACAAGGGAGATCAGATCAGGATTATATAGACATCAGATCAGCGAATACTAGACATCAGATCAACATACTATAGATATCAGATCAAGAATATAAAAGAAATCATACAATAGAATTAAAAACACTTAACAAGGGAGATCAGATCAGGATTATATAGACATCAGATCAGCGAATACTTGACATCAGATCAACATACTATAGATATCAGATCAAGAATATAAAAGAAATCATACAATAGAATTAAAATATACTTAACAAGGGAGATCAGATCAGGATTATATAGACATCAGATCAACATACTATAGATATCAGATCAAGAATATAAAAGAAATCATACAATAGAAATAAAACACACTTAACAAGGGAGATCAGATCAGGATTATATAGATATCATATCAGCGAATATTTGACATCAGATCAACATAATATAGATATCAGATCAAGAATATAAAGGAAATCTTACAATAGAAATAAAACACACTTAACAAGGGAGATCAGATCAGGATTATATAGATATCAAATCAGCGAATACTTGACATTAGATCAACATACTATAGATATCAGATCAAGAATATAAAAGAAATCATACAAAAGAATTAAAACACACTTAACAAGGGAGATCAGATCAGGATTATATAGACATCAGATCAGCGAATACTTGACATCAGATCAACATACTATAGATCTCAGATCAAGAATATAAAAGAAATCATACAATAGAATGAAAACACATTTAACAAGGGAGATCAGATCAGGATTATATAGATATCAGATCAGCGAATACTTGATATCAGATCAACATACTATAGATATCAGATCAAGAATATAAAAGAAATCATACAATAGAATTTAAACACACTTAACAAGGGAGATCAGATCAGGATTATATAGACATCAGATCAGCGAGTACTAGACATCAGATCAACATACTATAGATATCAGATCAAGAATATAAAAGAAATCATACAATAGAATTAAAACACAGTTAACAAGGGAGAATAGATCAGGATTATATAGACATCAGATCAGCGAGTACTTGACATCAGATCAACTGACTATAGATATCAGATCAAGAATATAAAAGAAATCATACAATAGAATTAAAACACACTGAACAAGGGAGATCATATCAGGATTATATAGACATCATATCAGCGAATACTTGACATCAGATCAACAGACTATAGATCTCAGATCAAGAATATAAAAGAAATCATACAATAGAATTAAAACACACTGAACAAGGGAGATCATATCAGGATTATATAGACATCAGATCAGCGAATACTTGACACCAGATCAACAGACTATAGATCTCAGATCAAGAATATAAAAGAAATCATACAATAGAATTAAAACACACTTAACATAGGAGATCAGATCAGGATTATATAGACATCAGATCAGCGAATACTTGACATCAGATCAACATACTATTGATATCAGATCAAGAATATAAAAGAAATCATACAATAGAATTAAAACACATTTAACAAGGAAGATCAGATCAGGATTATATAGACATCAGATCAGCGAATACTTGATATCAGATCAACATACTATAGATATCAGATCAAGAATATAAAAGAAATCATACAATAGAATTAAAACAAAGTTAACAAGGGAGATCAGCTCAGGATTATATAGACATCAGATCAGCGAATACTTGACATCAGATCAACAGACTATAGATATCAGATCAAGAATATAAAAGAAATCATACAATAGAATTAAAACACACTGAACAAGGGAGAGCATATCAGGATTATATAGACATCAGATCAGCGAATACTTGACATCCGATCAACATACTATAGATCTCAGATCAAGAATATAAAAGAAATCATACAATTGAATGAAAACACATTTAACAAGGGAGATCAGATCAGGATTATATTGACATCAGATCAGCGAATACTTGACATCAGATCAACATACTATAGATATCAGATCAAGAATATAAAAGAAATCATACAATAGAATTTAAACACACTTAACAAGGGAGATCAGATCAGGATTATATAGACATCAGATCAGCGAGTACTAGACATCAGATCAACATACTATAGATATCAGATCAAGAATATAAAAGAAATCATACAATAGAATTAAAACACACTAAACAAGGGAGATCATATCAGGATTATATAGACATCAGATCAGCGAATACTAGACATCAGATCAACATACTATAGATATCAGATCAAGAATATAAAAGAAATCATACAATAGAAATAAAACACACTTAACAAGGGAGATCAGATCAGGATTATATAAATACCATATCAGCGAATATTTGACATCAGATCAACATAATATAGATATCAGATCAAGAATATAAAAGAAATCATACAATAGAAATAAAACACACTTAACAAGGGAGATCAGATCAGGATTATATAGATATCAGATCAGCGAATACTTGACATCAGATCAACATACTATAGATATCAGATCAAGAATATAAAAGAAATCATCAAATAGAAATAAAACACATTTAACAAGGGAGATCAGATCAGGATTATATAGACATCAGATCAGCGAATTCTTGATATCCGATCAACATACTATAGATATCAGATCAAGAATATAAAAGAAATCATACAATAGAATTAAAACACACTTAACAAGGGAGATCAGATCATGATTATATAGACATCAGATCAGTGAATACTTGACATCAGATCAACATACTATAGATATCATATCAAGAATATAAAAGAAATCATACAATAGAATTAAAACACACTTAACAATGGAGATCAGATCAGGATTATATAGACATCAGATCTGCGAATACTAGACATCAGATCAACATACTATAGATATCAGATCAAGAATATAAAAGAAATCATACAATAGAAATAAAACACACTTAACAAGGGAGATCAGATCAGGATTATATAGATATCAGATCAGCGAATATTTGACATCAGATCAACATACTATAGATATCAAGTCAAGAATATAAAAGAAATCATACAATAAAATTAAAGCACACTTAACAAGGGAGATCAGATCAGGATTATATAGACATCAGATTAGCGAATACTTGACATCAGATTAACAGACTATAGATATCAGGTCAAGAATATAAAAGAAATCATACAATAAAATTAAAGCACACTTAACAAGGGAGATCAGATCAGGATTATATAGACATCAGATCAGCGAATACTTGACATCAGATCAATAGACTATAGATAGCAGATCAAGAATATAAAAGAAATCATACATAGAATTAAAACACACTTAACAAGGGAGATCAGATCAGGATTATATGACATCAGATCAGCGAATACTAAACATCAGATCAACATACTATAGATATCAGATCAAGAATATAAAAGAAATCATACAATAGAATTAAAAACACTTAACAAGGGAGATCAGATCAGGATTATATAGACATCAGATCAGCGAATACTTGACATCAGATCAACTGACTATAGATATCAGATCAAGAATATAAAAGAAATCATACAATAGAATTAAAACACACTGAACAAGGGAGATCATATCAGGATTATATAGACATCATATCAGCGAATACTTGACATCAGATCAACAAACTATAGATCTCAGATCAAGAATATAAAAGAAATCATACAATAGAATTAAAACACACTGAACAAGGGAGATCATATCAGGATTATATAGACATCAGATCAGCGAATACTTGGCATCAGATCAACAGACTATAGATCTCATATCAAGAATATAAAAGAAATCATACAATAGAATTAAAACACACTTAACAAGGGAGATCAGATCAGGATTATATAGACATCAGATCAGCGAATACTTGACATCAGATATACATACTATAGATATCAGATCAAGAATATAAAAGAAATCATACAATAGAATTAAAACACATTTAACAAGGAAGATCAGATCAGGATTATAAAGACATCAGATCAGCGAATACTTGATATCAGATCAACATACTATAGATATCAGATCAAGAATATAAAAGAAATCATACAATAGAATTAAAACACAGTTAACAAGGGAGATCAGCTCAGGATTATATAGACATCAGATCAACAGACTATAGATATCAGATCAAGAATATAAAAGAATTCATACAATAGAATTAAAACACACTGAACAAGGGAGATCATATCAGGATTATACAGACATCAGATCAGCGAATACTTGACATCAGATCAACATACTATAGATCTCCGATCAAGAACATAAAAGAAA
The DNA here is from genome assembly GCA_030378225.1 of Knoxia roxburghii. NCBI lineage: Eukaryota > Viridiplantae > Streptophyta > Magnoliopsida > Gentianales > Rubiaceae > Knoxia > Knoxia roxburghii. The sequence goes on along the minus strand of CM059415.1, from coordinate 30,532,606 downwards.
TCATACAATAGAATGAAAACACATTTAACAAGGGAGATCAGATCATGATTATATTGACATCAGATCAGCGAATACTTGACATCAGATCAACATACTATAGATATCAGATCAAGAATATAAAAGAAATCATACAATAGAATTTAAACACACTTAACAAGGGAGATCAGATCAGGATTATATATACATCAGATCAGCGAGTACTAGACATCAGATCAACATACTATAGATATCAGATCAAGAATATAAAAGAAATCATACAATAGAATTAAAACACACTTAACAAGGGAGATCAGATCAGGATTATATAGACATCAGATCAGCGAATACTAGACATCAGATCAACATACTATAGATATCAGATCAAGAATATAAAAGAAATCATACAATAGAATGAAAAACACTTAACAAGGGAGATCAGATCAGGATTATATAGACATCAGATCAGCGAATACTTGACATCAGATTAGCGAATACTATAGATATCAGATCAAGAATATAAAAGAAATCATACAATAGAATTAAAACATACTTAACAAGGGAGATCAGATCAACATACTATAGATATCAGATCAAGAATATAAAAGAAATCATACAATAGAAATAAAACACACTTAACAAGGGAGATCAGATCAGGATTATATAGATATCATATCAGCGAATATTTGACATCAGATCAACATAATATAGATATCAGATCAAGAATATAAAAGAAATCATACAATAGAAATAAAACACACTTAACAAGGGAGATCAGATCAGGATTATATAGATATCAGATCAGCGAATACTTGACATCAGATCAACATACTATAGATATCAGATCAAGAATATAAAAGAAATCATACAATAGAATTAAAACACACTTAACAAGGTAGATCATATCAGGATTATATAGACATCAGATCAGCGAATACTTGATATCAGATCAACATACTATAGATATCAGATCAAGAATATAAAAGAAATCATACAATAGAATTAAAACACACTTAACAAGGGAGATCAGATCAGGATTATATAGACATCATATCAGTGAATACTTGACATCAGATCAACATACTATAGATATCAGATCAAGAATATAAAAGAAATCATACAATAGAATTAAAACACACTTAACAATGGAGATCAGATCAGGATTATATAGACATCAGATCTGCGAATACTAGACATCAGATCAACATACTATATATATCAGATCAAGAATATAAAAGAAATCATACAATAGAAATAAAACACACTTAACAAGGGAGATCAGATCAGGATTATATAGATATCAGATCAGCGAATATTAGACATCAGATCAACATACTATAGATATCAGGTCAAGAATATAAAAGAAATCATACAATAAAATTAAAGCACACTTAACAAGGGAGATCAGATCAGGATTATATAGACATCAGATTAGCGAATACTTGACATCAGATTAACAGACTATAGATATCAGGTCAAGAATATAAAAGAAATCATACAATAAAATTAAAGCACACTTAACAAGGGAGATCAGATCAGGATTATATAGACATCAGATCAGCGAATACTTGACATCAGATCAATAGACTATAGATAGCAGATCAAGAATATAAAAGAAATCATACAATAGAATTAAAACACACTTAACAAGGCAGATCAGATCAGGATTTTATAGACATCAGATCTGCCAAAACTTGACATCAGATCAACATACTATAGATATCAGATCAAGAATATAATAGAAATCATACAATAGAATTAAAACACACTTAACAAGGGAGATCAGATCAGGATTATATAGACATCAGATCAGTGAATACTTGACATCAGATCAACATACTATAGATATCAGATCAAGAATATAAAAGAAATCATACAATTGAATTAAAACATACTTAACAAGGAAGATCAGATCAGGATTATATAGACATCAGATCAACATACTATAGATATCAGATCAAGAATATAAAAGAAATCATACAATAGAAATAAAACACACTTAACAAGGGAGATCAGATCAGGATTATATAGATATCAGATCAGCGAATATTAGACATCAGATCAACAGACTATAGATATCAGGTCAAGAATATAAAAGAAATCATACAATAAAATTAAAGCACACTTAACAAGGGATATCAGATCAGGATTATATAGACATCAGATCAGCGAATACTTGACATCAGATCAATAGACTATAGATAGCAGATCAAGAATATAAAAGAAATCATACAATAGAATTAAAACACACTTAACAAGGCAGATCAGATCAGGATTTTATAGACATCAGATCAACCAAAACTTGACATCAGATCAACATACTATAGATATCAGATCAAGAATATAATAGAAATCATACAATAGAATTAAAACACAATTAACAAGGGAGATCAGATCAGGATTATATAGACATCAGATCAGCGAATACTAAATATCAGATCAACATACTATAGATATCAGATCAAGAATATAAAAGAAATCATACAATAGAATTAAAAACACTTAACAAGGGAGATCAGATCAGGATTATATAGACATTAGATCAGCGAATACTTGACATCAGATCAACTGACTATAGATATCAGATCAAGAATATAAAAGAAATCATACAATAGAATTAAAACACACTGAACAAGGGAGATCATATCAGGATTATATAGATATCATATCAGCGAATACTTGACATCAGATCAACAGACTATAGATCTCAGATCAAGAATATAAAAGAAATCATACAATAGAATTAAAACATACTGAACAAGGGAGATCATATCAGGATTATATAGACATCAGATCAGCGAATACTTGGCATCAGATTTACAGACTATAGATCTCAGATCAAGAATATAAAAGAAATCATACAATAGAATTAAAACACACTTAACAAGGGAGATCAGATCAGGATTATATAGACATCAGATCAGCGAATACTTGACATCAGATCAACATACTATAGATATCAGATCAAGAATATAAAAGAAATCATACAATAGAATTAAAACACATTTAACAAGGAAGATCAGATCAGGATTATATAGACATCAGATCAGCGAATACTTGATATCAGATCAGCATACTATAGATATCAGATCAAGAATATAAAAGAAATCATACAATAGAATTAAAACACAGTTAACAAGGGAGATCAACTCAGGATTATATAGACATCAGATCAGCGAATACTTGACATCAGATCCACAGACTATAGATATCAGATCAAGAATATAAAAGAAATCATACAATAGAATTAAAACACACTGAACAAGGGAGATCATATCAGGATTATATATACATCAGATCAGCGAATACTTGACATCAGATCAACATACTATAGATCTCAGATCAAGAATATAAAAGAAATCATACAATAGAATGAAAACACATTTAACAAGGGAGATCAGATCAGGATTATATTGACATCAGATCAACGAATACTTGACATCAGATCAACATACTATAGATATCAGATCAAGAATATAAAAGAAATCATACAATAGAATTTAAACACACTTAACAAGGGAGATCAGATCAGGATTATATAGACATCAGATCAGCGAGTACTAGACATCAGATCAACATACTATAGATATCAGATCAAGAATATAAAAGAAATCATACAATAGAATTAAAACACACTTAACAAGGGAGATCAGATCAGGATTATATAGACATCAGATCAGCGAATACTAGACATCAGATCAACATACTATAGATATCAGATCAAGAATATAAAAGAAATCATACAATAGAATTAAAAACACTTAACAAGGGAGATCAGATCAGGATTATATAGACATCAGATCAGCGAATACTTGACATCAGATCAACATACTATAGATATCAGATCAAGAATATAAAAAAAATCATACAATAGAAATAAAACACACTTAACAAGGGAGATCAGATCAGGATTATATAGATATCATATCAGCGAATATTTGACATCAGATCAACATAATATAGATATCAGATCAAGAATATAAAAGAAATCATACAATAGAAATAAAACACACTTAACAAGGGAGATCAGATCAGGATTATATAGATATCAGATCAGCGAATACTTGAATTCAGATCAACATACTATAGATATCAGATCAAGAATATAAAAGAAATCATACAATAGAATTAAAACACATTTAACAAGGGAGATCAGATCAAGATTATATAGACATCAGATCTGCGAATACTTGATATCAGATCAACATACTATAGATATCAGATCAAGAATATAAAAGAAATCATACAATAGAATTAAAACACACTTAACAAGGGAGATCAGATCAGGATTATATAGACATCAGATCAGTGAATACTTGACATCAGATCAACATACTATGGATATCAGATCAAGAATATAAAAGAAATCATACAATAGAATTAAAACACACATAACAATGGAGATCAGATCAGGATTATATAGACATCAGATCTGCGAATACTAGACATCAGATCAACATACTATAGATATCAGATCAAGAATATAAAAGAAATCATACAATAGAATTAAAAACACTTAACAAGGCAGATCAGATCAGGATTATATAGACATCAGATCAGCGAATACTTGACATCAGATCAATAGACTATAGATAGCAGATCAAGAATATAAAAGAAATCATACAATAGAATTAAAACAAACTTAACAAGGCAGATCAGATCAGGATTTTATAGACATCAGATCAGCCAAAACTTGACATCAGATCAACATACTATAGATATCAGATCAAGAATATAATAGAAATCATACAATAGAATTAAAACACACTTAACAAGGGAGATCAGATCAGGATTATATAGACATCAGATCAGCGAATACTAAACATCAGATCAACATACTATAGATATCAGATCAAGAATATAAAAGAAATCATACAATAGAATTAAAAACACTTAACAAGGGAGATCAGATCAGGATTATATAGACATAAGATCAGTGAATACTTGACATCAGATCAACATACTATAGATATCAGATCAAGAATATAAAAGAAATCATACAATTGAATTAAAACATACTTAACAAGGGAGATCAGAACAGGATTATATAGACATCAGATCAACATACTATAGATATCAGATCAAGAATATAAAAGAAATCATACAATAGAAATAAAACACACTTAACAAGGGAGATCAGATCAGGATTATATAGATATCAGATCAGCGAATATTTGACATCAGATCAACATACTATAGATATCAGATCAAGAATATAAAAGAAATCATACAATAGAAATAAAACACACTTAACAAGGCAGATCAGATCAGGATTTTATAGACATCAGATCAGCCAAAACTTGACATCAGATCAACATACTATAGATATCAGACCAAGAATATAATAGAAATCATACAATAGAATTAAAACACACTTAACAAGGGAGATCAGATCAGGATTATATAGACATCAGATCAGCGAATACTAAACATCAGATCAACATACTATAGATATCAGATCAAGAATATAAAAGAAATCATACAATAGAATTAAAAACACTTAACAAGGGAGATTAGATCAGGATTATATAGACATCAGATCAGTGAATACTTGACATCAGATCAACATACTATAGATATCAGATCAAGAATATAAAAGAAATCATACAATTGAATTAAAACATACTTAACAAGGGAGATCAGATCAGGATTATATAGACATCAGATCAACATACTATAGATATCAGATCAAGAATATAAAAGAAATCATACAATAGAAATAAAACACACTTAACAAGGGAGATCAGATCAGGATTATATAGATATCAGATCAGCGAATATTTGACATCAGATCAACATACTATAGATATCAGATCAAGAATATAAAAGAAATCATACAATAGAAATAAAACACACTGAACAAGGAAGATCAGATCAGGATTATATAGATATCAGATCAGCGAATACTTGACATCAGATCAACATACTATAGATATCAGATCAAGAATATAAAAGAAATCATACAAAAGAATTAAAACACACTTAACAAGGGAGATCAAATCAGGATTATATAGACATCAGATCAGCGAATACTTGACATCAGATCAACATACTATAGATATCAGATCAAGAATATAAAAGAAATCATACAATAGAATTTAAACACATTTAACAAGGGAGATCAGATCAGGATTATATAGACATCAGATCAGCGAATACTTGACATCAGATCAACAGACTATAGATCTCAGATAAAGAATATAAAAGAAATCATACAATAGAATTAAAACACAATTAACAAGGGAGATCAGATCAGGATTATATAGACATCAGATCAGCGAATACTTGACATCAGATCAACATACTATAGATATCAGATCAAGAATATAAAAGAAATCATACAATAGAATTTAAACACACTTAACAAGGGAGATCAGATCAGGATTATATAGACATCAGATCAGCGAATACTTGACATCAGATCAACAGACTATAGATATCAGGTCAAGAATAAAAAAGAAATCATACAATAAAATTAAAGCACACTTAACAAGGGAGATCAGATTAGGATTATATAGACATCAGATCAGCGAATACTTGACATCAGATTAACAAACTATAGATATCAGGTCAAGAATATAAAAGAAATCATACAATAAAATTAAAGCACACTTAACAAGGGAGATCAGATCAGGATTATATAGACATCAGATCAGCGAATACTTGACATCAGATCAATAGACTATAGATAGCAGATCAAGAATATAAAAGAAATCATACAATAGAATTAAAACACACTTAACAAGGCAGATCAGATCAGGATTTTATAGACATCAGATCAGCCAAAACTTGACATCATATCAACATACTATAGATATCAGATCAAGAATATAAAAGAAATCATACAATTGAATTAAAACATACTTAACAAGGGAGATCAGATCAGGATTATATAGACATCAGATCAACATACTATAGATATCAGGTCAAGAATATAAAAGAAATCATACAATAAAATTAAAGCACACTTAACAAGGGAGATCAGATCAGGATTATATAGACATCAGATCAGCGAATACTTGACATCAGATCAATAGACTATAGATAGCAGATCAAGAATATAAAAGAAATCATACAATAGAATTAAAACACACTTAACAAGGCAGATCAGATCAGGATTTTATAGACATCAGATCTGCCAAAACTTGACATCAGATCAACATACTATAGATATCAGATCAAGAATATAATAGAAATCATACAATAGAATTAAAACACACTTAACAAGGGAGATCAGATCAGGATTATATAGACATCAGATCAGTGAATACTTGACATCAGATCAACATACTATAGATATCAGATCAAGAATATAAAAGAAATCATACAATTGAATTAAAACATACTTAACAAGGAAGATCAGATCAGGATTATATAGACATCAGATCAACATACTATAGATATCAGATCAAGAATATAAAAGAAATCATACAATAGAAATAAAACACACTTAACAAGGGAGATCAGATCAGGATTATATAGATATCAGATCAGCGAATATTAGACATCAGATCAACATACTATAGATATCAGATCAAGAATATAAAAGAAATCATACAATTGAATTAAAACATACTTAACAAGGGAGATCAGATCAGGATTATATAGACATCAGATCAACATACTATAGATATCAGGTCAAGAATATAAAAGAAATCATACAATAAAATTAAAGCACACTTAACAAGGGAGATCAGATCAGGATTATATAGACATCAGATCAGCGAATACTTGACATCAGATCAATAGACTATAGATAGCAGATCAAGAATATAAAAGAAATCATACAATAGAATTAAAACACACTTAACAAGGCAGATCAGATCAGGATTTTATAGACATCAGATCTGCCAAAACTTGACATCAGATCAACATACTATAGATATCAGATCAAGAATATAATAGAAATCATACAATAGAATTAAAACACACTTAACAAGGGAGATCAGATCAGGATTATATAGACATCAGATCAGTGAATACTTGACATCAGATCAACATACTATAGATATCAGATCAAGAATATAAAAGAAATCATACAATTGAATTAAAACATACTTAACAAGGAAGATCAGATCAGGATTATATAGACATCAGATCAACATACTATAGATATCAGATCAAGAATATAAAAGAAATCATACAATAGAAATAAAACACACTTAACAAGGGAGATCAGATCAGGATTATATAGATATCAGATCAGCGAATATTAGACATCAGATCAACAGACTATAGATATCAGGTCAAGAATATAAAAGAAATCATACAATAAAATTAAAGCACACTTAACAAGGGATATCAGATCAGGATTATATAGACATCAGATCAGCGAATACGTGACATCAGATCAATAGACTATAGATAGCAGATCAAGAATATAAAAGAAATCATACAATAGAATTAAAACACACTTAACAAGGCAGATCAGATCAGGATTTTATAGACATCAGATCAACCAAAACTTGACATCAGATCAACGTACTATAGATATCAGATCAAGAATATAATAGAAATCATACAATAGAATTAAAACACACTTAACAAGGGAGATCAGATCAGGATTATATAGACATCAGATCAGCGAATACTAAATAACAGATCAACATACTATAGATATCAGATCAAGAATATAAAAGAAATCATACAATAGAATTAAAAACACTTAACAAGGGAGATCAGATCAGGATTATATAGACATTAGATCAGCGAATACTTGACATCAGATCAACTGACTATAGATATCAGATCAAGAATATAAAAGAAATCATACAATAGAATTAAAACACACTGAACAAGGGAGATCATATCAGGATTATATAGATATCATATCAGCGAATACTTGACATCAGATCAACAGACTATAGATCTCAGATCAAGAATATAAAAGAAATCATACAATAGAATTAAAACATACTGAACAAGGGAGATCATATCAGGATTATATAGACATCAGATCAGCGAATACTTGGCATCAGATTTACAGACTATAGATCTCAGATCAAGAATATAAAAGAAATCATACAATAGAATTAAAACACACTTAACAAGGGAGATCAGATCAGGATTATATAGACATCAGATCAGCGAATACTTGACATCAGATCAACATACTATAGATATCAGATCAAGAATATAAAAGAAATCATACAATAGAATTAAAACACATTTAACAAGGAAGATCAGATCAGGATTATATAGACATCAGATCAGCGAATACTTGATATCAGATCAGCATACTATAGATATCAGATCAAGAATATAAAAGAAATCATACAATAGAATTAAAACACAGTTAACAAGGGAGATCAACTCAGGATTATATAGACATCAGATCAGCGAATACTTGACATCAGATCCACAGACTATAGATATCAGATCAAGAATATAAAAGAAATCATACAATAGAATTAAAACACACTGAACAAGGGAGATCATATCAGGATTATATATACATCAGATCAGCGAATACTTGACATCAGATCAACATACTATAGATCTCAGATCAAGAATATAAAAGAAATCATACAATAGAATGAAAACACATTTAACAAGGGAGATCAGATCAGGATTATATTGACATCAGATCAACGAATACTTGACATCAGATCAACATACTATAGATATCAGATCAAGAATATAAAAGAAATCATACAATAGAATTTAAACACACTTAACAAGGGAGATCAGATCAGGATTATATAGACATCAGATCAGCGAGTACTAGACATCAGATCAACATACTATAGATATCAGATCAAGAATATAAAAGAAATCATACAATAGAATTAAAACACACTTAACAAGGGAGATCAGATCAGGATTATATAGACATCAGATCAGCGAATACTAGACATCAGATCAACATACTATAGATATCAGATCAAGAATATAAAAGAAATCATACAATAGAATTAAAAACACTTAACAAGGGAGATCAGATCAGGATTATATAGACATCAGATCAGCGAATACTTGACATCAGATCAACATACTATAGATATCAGATCAAGAATATAAAAAAAATCATACAATAGAAATAAAACACACTTAACAAGGGAGATCAGATCAGGATTATATAGATATCATATCAGCGAATATTTGACATCAGATCAACATAATATAGATATCAGATCAAGAATATAAAAGAAATCATACAATAGAAATAAAACACACTTAACAAGGGAGATCAGATCAGGATTATATAGATATCAGATCAGCGAATACTTGAATTCAGATCAACATACTATAGATATCAGATCAAGAATATAAAAGAAATCATACAATAGAATTAAAACACATTTAACAAGGGAGATCAGATCAAGATTATATAGACATCAGATCTGCGAATACTTGATATCAGATCAACATACTATAGATATCAGATCAAGAATATAAAAGAAATCATACAATAGAATTAAAACACACTTAACAAGGGAGATCAGATCAGGATTATATAGACATCAGATCAGTGAATACTTGACATCAGATCAACATACTATGGATATCAGATCAAGAATATAAAAGAAATCATACAATAGAATTAAAACACACATAACAATGGAGATCAGATCAGGATTATATAGACATCAGATCTGCGAATACTAGACATCAGATCAACATACTATAGATATCAGATCAAGAATATAAAAGAAATCATACAATAGAATTAAAAACACTTAACAAGGCAGATCAGATCAGGATTATATAGACATCAGATCAGCGAATACTTGACATCAGATCAATAGACTATAGATAGCAGATCAAGAATATAAAAGAAATCATACAATAGAATTAAAACAAACTTAACAAGGCAGATCAGATCAGGATTTTATAGACATCAGATCAGCCAAAACTTGACATCAGATCAACATACTATAGATATCAGATCAAGAATATAATAGAAATCATACAATAGAATTAAAACACACTTAACAAGGGAGATCAGATCAGGATTATATAGACATCAGATCAGCGAATACTAAACATCAGATCAACATACTATAGATATCAGATCAAGAATATAAAAGAAATCATACAATAGAATTAAAAACACTTAACAAGGGAGATCAGATCAGGATTATGTAGACATAAGATCAGTGAATACTTGACATCAGATCAACATACTATAGATATCAGATCAAGAATATAAAAGAAATCATACAATTGAATTAAAACATACTTAACAAGGGAGATCAGAACAGGATTATATAGACATCAGATCAACATACTATAGATATCAGATCAAGAATATAAAAGAAATCATACAATAGAAATAAAACACACTGAACAAGGGAGATCAGATCAGGATTATATAGATATCAGATCAGCGAATATTTGACATCAGATCAACATACTATAGATATCAGATCAAGAATATAAAAGAAATCATACAATAGAAATAAAACACACTTAACAAGGCAGATCAGATCAGGATTTTATAGACATCAGATCAGCCAAAACTTGACATCAGATCAACATACTATAGATATCAGACGAAGAATATAATAGAAATCATACAATAGAATTAAAACACACTTAACAAGGGAGATCAGATCAGGATTATATAGACATCAGATCAGCGAATACTAAACATCAGATCAACATACTATAGATATCAGATCAAGAATATAAAAGAAATCATACAATAGAATTAAAAACACTTAACAAGGGAGATTAGATCAGGATTATATAGACATCAGATCAGTGAATACTTGACATCAGATCAACATACTATAGATATCAGATCAAGAATATAAAAGAAATCATACAATTGAATTAAAACATACTTAACAAGGGAGATCAGATCAGGATTATATAGACATCAGATCAACATACTATAGATATCAGATCAAGAATATAAAAGAAATCATACAATAGAAATAAAACACACTTAACAAGGGAGATCAGATCAGGATTATATAGATATCAGATCAGCGAATATTTGACATCAGATCAACATACTATAGATATCAGATCAAGAATATAAAAGAAATCATACAAAAGAATTAAAACACACTTAACAAGGGAGATCAAATCAGGATTATATAGACATCAGATCAGCGAATACTTGACATCAGATCAACATACTATAGATATCAGATCAAGAATATAAAAGAAATCATACAATAGAATTTAAACACATTTAACAAGGGAGATCAGATCAGGATTATATAGACATCAGATCAGCGAATACTTGACATCAGATCAACAGACTATAGATCTCAGATAAAGAATATAAAAGAAATCATACAATAGAATTAAAACACAATTAACAAGGGAGATCAGATCAGGATTATATAGACATCAGATCAGCGAATACTTGACATCAGATCAACATACTATAGATATCAGATCAAGAATATAAAAGAAATCATACAATAGAATTTAAACACACTTAACAAGGGAGATCAGATCAGGATTATATAGACATCAGATCAGCGAATACTTGACATCAGATCAACAGACTATAGATATCAGGTCAAGAATAAAAAAGAAATCATACAATAAAATTAAAGCACACTTAACAAGGGAGATCAGATTAGGATTATATAGACATCAGATCAGCGAATACTTGACATCAGATTAACAAACTATAGATATCAGGTCAAGAATATAAAAGAAATCATACAATAAAATTAAAGCACACTTAACAAGGGAGATCAGATCAGGATTATATAGACATCAGATCAGCGAATACTTGACATCAGATCAATAGACTATAGATAGCAGATCAAGAATATAAAAGAAATCATACAATAGAATTAAAACACACTTAACAAGGCAGATCAGATCAGGATTTTATAGACATCAGATCAGCCAAAACTTGACATCATATCAACATACTATAGATATCAGATCAAGAATATAATAGAAATCATACAATAGAATTAAAACACACTTAACAAGGGAGATCAGATCAGGATTATATAGACATCAGATCAGCGAATACTAAACATCAGATCAACGTACTATAGATATCAGATCAAGAATATAAAAGAAATCATACAATAGAATTAAAAACACTTAACAAGGGAGATCAGATCAGGATTATATAGACATCAGATCAGTGAATACTTGACATCAGATCAACATACTATAGATATCAGATCAAGAATATAAAAGAAATCATACAATAGAATTAAAACATACTTAACAAGGGAGATCAGATCAGGATTATATAGACATCAGATCAACATACTATAGATATCAGATCAAGAATATAAAAGAAATCATACAATAGATATAAAACACACTTAACAAGGGAGATCAGATCAGGATTATATAGATATCAGATCAGCGAATATTTGACATCAGATCAACATACTATAGATATCAGATCAAGAATATAAAAGAAATCATACAATAGAAATAAAACACACTTGACAAGGGAGATCAGATCAGGATTATATAGATATCAGATCAGCGAATACTTGACATCAGATCAACATACTATAGATATCGGATCAAGAATATAAAAGAAATCATACAAAAGAATTAAAACACACTTAACAAGGGAGATCAGATCAGGATTATATAGACATCAGATCAGCGAATACTTGACATCAGATCAACATACTATAGATATCAGATCAAGAATATAAAAAAAATCATACAATAGAATTAAAACACAGTTAACAAGGGAGATTAGATCAGGATTATATAAACATCAGATCAGCGAATACTTGACATCAGATCAACTGACTATAGATATCAGATCAAGAATATAAAAGAAATCATACAATAGAATTAAAGCACACTTAACAAGGGAGATCAGATCAGGATTATATAGATATCAGATCAGCGAATATTTGACATCAGATCAACATACTATAGATATCAGATCAAGAATATAAAAAAAATCATACAAAAGAATTAAAACACACTTAACAAGGGAGATCAAATCAGGATTATATAGACATCAGATCAGCGAATACTTGACATCAGATCAACATACTATAGATATCAGATCAAGAATATAAAAGAAATCATACAATAGAATTTAAACACACTTAACAAGGGAGATCAGATCAGGATTATATAGACATCAGATCAGCGAATACTTGACATCAGATCAACATACTATAGATATCAGATCAAGAATATAAAAGAAATCATACAATAGAATTTAAACACACTTAACAAGGGAGATCAGATCAGGATTATATAGACATCAGATCAGCGAATACTTGACATCAGATCAACATACTATAGATATCAGATCAAGAATATAAAAGAAATCATACAATAGAATTTAAACACACTTAACAAGGGAGATCAGATCAGGATTATATAGACATCAGATCAGCGAATACTTGACATCAGATCAACATACTATAGATATCAGATCAAGAATATAAAAGAAATCATACAATAGAATTTAAACACACTTAACAAGGGAGATCAGATCAGGATTATATAGACATCAGATCAGCGAATACTTGACATCAGATCAACATACTATAGATATCAGATCAAGAATATAAAAGAAATCATACAATAGAATTTAAACACATTTAACAAGGGAGATCAGATCAGGATTATATAGACATCAGATCAGCGAATACTTGACATCAGATCAACAGACTATAGATCTCAGATAAAGAATATAAAAGAAATCATACAATAGAATTAAAACACAATTAACAAGGGAGATCAGATCAGGATTATATAGACATCAGATCAGCGAATACTTGACATCAGATCAACATACTATAGATATCAGATCAAGAATATAAAAGAAATCATACAATAGAATTTAAACACACTTAACAAGGGAGATCAGATCAGGATTATATAGACATCAGATCAGCGAATACTTGACATCAGATCAACAGACTATAGATATCAGGTCAAGAATAAAAAAGAAATCATACAATAAAATTAAAGCACACTTAACAAGGGAGATCAGATTAGGATTATATAGACATCAGATCAGCGAATACTTGACATCAGATTAACAAACTATAGATATCAGGTCAAGAATATAAAAGAAATCATACAATAAAATTAAAGCACACTTAACAAGGGAGATCAGATCAGGATTATATAGACATCAGATCAGCGAATACTTGACATCAGATCAATAGACTATAGATAGCAGATCAAGAATATAAAAGAAATCATACAATAGAATTAAAACACACTTAACAAGGCAGATCAGATCAGGATTTTATAGACATCAGATCAGCCAAAACTTGACATCATATCAACATACTATAGATATCAGATCAAGAATATAATAGAAATCATACAATAGAATTAAAACACACTTAACAAGGGAGATCAGATCAGGATTATATAGACATCAGATCAGCGAATACTAAACATCAGATCAACGTACTATAGATATCAGATCAAGAATATAAAAGAAATCATACAATAGAATTAAAAACACTTAACAAGGGAGATCAGATCAGGATTATATAGACATCAGATCAGTGAATACTTGACATCAGATCAACATACTATAGATATCAGATCAAGAATATAAAAGAAATCATACAATAGAATTAAAACATACTTAACAAGGGAGATCAGATCAGGATTATATAGACATCAGATCAACATACTATAGATATCAGATCAAGAATATAAAAGAAATCATACAATAGATATAAAACACACTTAACAAGGGAGATCAGATCAGGATTATATAGATATCAGATCAGCGAATATTTGACATCAGATCAACATACTATAGATATCAGATCAAGAATATAAAAGAAATCATACAATAGAAATAAAACACACTTGACAAGGGAGATCAGATCAGGATTATATAGATATCAGATCAGCGAATACTTGACATCAGATCAACATACTATAGATATCGGATCAAGAATATAAAAGAAATCATACAAAAGAATTAAAACACACTTAACAAGGGAGATCAGATCAGGATTATATAGACATCAGATCAGCGAATACTTGACATCAGATCAACATACTATAGATATCAGATCAAGAATATAAAAAAAATCATACAATAGAATTAAAACACAGTTAACAAGGGAGATTAGATCAGGATTATATAAACATCAGATCAGCGAATACTTGACATCAGATCAACTGACTATAGATATCAGATCAAGAATATAAAAGAAATCATACAATAGAATTAAAGCACACTTAACAAGGGAGATCAGATCAGGATTATATAGACATCAGATTGGCGAATACTTGATATCAGATCAATAGACTATAGATATCAGATCAAGAATATAAAAAAAATCATACAATAGAATTAAAACACATTTGACAAGGGAGATCAAATCAGGATTATATAGACATCAGATCAGCGAATACTTTTCATCAGATCAACATACTATAGATATCAGATCAAGAATATAAAAGAAATCATACAATAGAATTAAAGCACACTTAACAAGGGAGATCAGATCAGGATTATATAGACATCAGATCGGCGAATACTAGACATCAGATCGGCGAATACTTGACATCAGATCAACTGATTATAGATATCAGATCAAGAATATAAAAGAAATCATACAATAGAATTAAAGCACACTTAACAAGGGAGATCAGATCAGGATTATATAGACATCAGATCGGCGAATACTTGACATCAGATCAATAGACTATAGATATCAGATCAAGAATATAAAAGAAATCATACAATAGAATTAAAACACATTTAACAATGGAGATCAGATCAGGATTATATAGACATCAGATCTGCGAATACTAGACATCAGATCAACATACTATAGATATCAGATCAAGAATATAAAAGAAATCATACATTAGAAATAAAACACACTTAACAAGGGAGATCAGATCAGGATTATATAGACATCAGATCAGGGAATACTTGACATCAGATCAACATACTAAAGATATCAGATCAAGAATATAAAAGAAATCATACAATAGAATTAAAACATACTTAACAAGGGAGATCAGATCAGGATTATATAGACATCAGATCAACATACTATAGATATCAGATCAAGAATATAAAAGAAATCATACAATAGAAATAAAACACACTTAACAAGAGAGATCAGATCGGGATTATATAGACATCAGATTAGCGAATACTTGACATCAGATTAACAGACTATAGATATCAGGTGAAGAATATAAAAGAAATCATACAATAAAATTAAAGCACACTTAACAAGGGAGATCAGATCAGGATTATATAGACATCAGATCAATAGACTATAGATAGCAGATCAAGAATATAAAAGAAATCATACAATAGAATTAAAACACACTTAACAAGGCAGATCAGATCAGGATTTTATAGACATCAGATCAGCCAAAACTTGACATCAGATCAACATACTATAGATATCAGATCAAGAATATAATAGAAATCATACAATAGAATTAAAACACACTTAACAAGGGAGATCAGATCAGGATTATATAGACATCAGATCAGCGAATACTAAACATCAGATCAACATACTATAGATATCAGATCAAGAATATAAAAGAAATCATACAATAGAATTAAAAACACTTAACAAGGGAGATTAGATCAGGATTATATAGATATCAGATCAGCGAATATTTGACATCAGATCAACATACTATAGATATCAGATCAAGAATACAAAAGAAATCATACAATAGAATTTTAACACACTTAACAAGGGAGATCAGATCAGGATTATATAGACATCAGATCAGCGAATACTAAACATCAGATCAACATACT
Source organism: Knoxia roxburghii (assembly GCA_030378225.1). NCBI lineage: Eukaryota > Viridiplantae > Streptophyta > Magnoliopsida > Gentianales > Rubiaceae > Knoxia > Knoxia roxburghii. The sequence goes on along the minus strand of CM059415.1, from coordinate 30,514,938 downwards.
ATAGATATCAGATCAAGAATATAAAAGAAATCATACAATAGAATTAAACACACTTAACAAGGGAGATCAGATCAGGATTATATAGATATCAGATCAGCGAATATTTGACATCAGATCAACATACTATAGATATCAGATCAAGAATATAAAAGAAATCATACAATAGAAATAAAACACACTGAACAAGGAAGATCAGATCAGGATTATATAGATATCAGATCAGCGAATACTTGACATCAGATCAACATACTATAGATATCAGATCAAGAATATAAAAGAAATCATACAATAGAAATAAAACACACTTAACAAGTGAGATCAGATCAGGATTATATAGATATCAGATCAGCGAATATTTGACATCAGATCAACATACTATAGATATCAGATCAAGAATATAAAAGAAATCATACAATAGAAATAAAACACACTTAACAAGGGAGATCAGATCGGGATTATATAGATATCAGATCAGCGAATACTTGACATCAGATCAACATACTATAGACATCAGATCAAGAATATAAAAGAAATCATACAAAAGAATTAAAACACACTTAACAAGGGAGATCAGATCAGGATTATATAGACATCAGATCAGCGAATACTTGACATCAGATCAACATACTATAGATAGCAGATCAAGAATATAAAAGAAATCATACAATAGAATTAAAACACACTTAACAAGGCAGATCAGATCAGGATTTTATAGACATCAGATCAGCCAAAACTTGACATCAGATCAACATACTATAGATATCAGATCAAGAATATAATAGAAATCATACAATAGAATTAAAACACACTTAACAAGGGAGATCAGATCAGGATTATATAGACATCAGATCAGCGAATACTAAACATCAGATCAACATACTATAGATATCAGATCAAGAATATAAAAGAAATCATACAATAGAATTAAAAACACTTAACAAGGGAGATCAAATCAGGATTATATAGACATCAGATCAGCGAATACTTGTCATCAGATCAACATACTATAGATATCAGATCAAGAATACAAAAGAAATCATACAATAGAATTTTAACACACTTAACAAGGGAGATCAGATCAGGATTATATAGACATCAGATCAGCGAATACTAAACATCAGATCAACATACTATAGATATCAGATCAAGAATATAAAAGAAATCATACAAAAGAATTAAAACACACTTAACAAGGGAGATCAGATCAGGATTATATAGACATCAGATCAGCGAATACTTGACATCAGATCAACATACTATAGATAGCAGATCAAGAATATAAAAGAAATCATACAATAGAATTAAAACACACTTAACAAGGCAGATCAGATCAGGATTTTATAGACATCAGATCAGCCAAAACTTGACATCAGATCAACATACTATAGATATCAGATCAAGAATATAATAGAAATCATACAATAGAATTAAAACACACTTAACAAGGGAGATCAGATCAGGATTATATAGACATCAGATCAGCGAATACTAAACATCAGATCAACATACTATAGATATCAGATCAAGAATATAAAAGAAATCATACAATAGAATTAAAAACACTTAACAAGGGAGATCAGATCAGGATTATATAGACATCAGATCAGGGAATACTTGACATCAGATCAACATACTAAAGATATCAGATCAAGAATATAAAAGAAATCATACAATAGAATTAAAACATACTTAACAAGGGAGATCAGATCAGGATTATATAGACATCAGATCAACATACTATAGATATCAGATCAAGAATATAAAAGAAATCATACAATAGAAATAAAACACACTTAACAAGGGAGATCAGATCAGGATTATATAGACATCAGATTAACAGACTATAGATATCAGGTCAAGATTATAAAAGAAATCATACAATAAAATTAAAGCACACTTAACAAGGGAGATCAGATCAGGATTATATAGACATCAGATCAATAGACTATAGATAGCAGATCAAGAATATAAAAGAAATCATACAATAGAATTAAAACACACTTAACAAGGCAGATCAGATCAGGATTTTATAGACATCAGATCAGCCAAAACTTGACATCAGATCAACATACTATAGATATCAGATCAAGAATATAATAGAAATCATACAATAGAATTAAAACACACTTAACAAGGGAGATCAGATCAGGATTATATAGACATCAGATCAGCGAATACTAAACATCAGATCAACATACTATTGATATCAGATCAAGAATATAAAAGAAATCATACAATAGAATTAAAAACACTTAACAAGGGAGATTAGATCAGGATTATATAGATATCAGATCAGCGAATATTTGACATCAGATCAACATACTATAGATATCAGATCAAGAATACAAAAGAAATCATACAATAGAATTTTAACACACTTAACAAGGGAGATCAGATCAGGATTATATAGACATCAGATCAGCGAATACTAAACATCAGATCAACATACTATAGATATCAGATCAAGAATATAAAAGAAATCATACAATAGAATTAAACACACTTAACAAGGGAGATCAGATCAGGATTATATAGATATCAGATCAGCGAATATTTGACATCAGATCAACATACTATAGATATCAGATCAAGAATATAAAAGAAATCATACAATAGAAATAAAACACACTGAACAAGGAAGATCAGATCAGGATTATATAGATATCAGATCAGCGAATACTTGACATCAGATCAACATACTATAGATATCAGATCAAGAATATAAAAGAAATCATACAATAGAAATAAAACACACTTAACAAGTGAGATCAGATCAGGATTATATAGATATCAGATCAGCGAATATTTGACATCAGATCAACATACTATAGATATCAGATCAAGAATATAAAAGAAATCATACAATAGAAATAAAACACACTTAACAAAGGAGATCAGATCGGGATTATATAGATATCAGATCAGCGAATACTTGACATCAGATCAACATACTATAGATATCAGATCAAGAATATAAAAGAAATCATACAAAAGAATTAAAACACACTTAACAAGAGAGATCAGATCAGGATTATATAGACATCAGATCAGCGAATACTTGACATCAGATCAACATACTATAGATAGCAGATCAAGAATATAAAAGAAATCATACAATAGAATTAAAACACACTTAACAAGGCAGATCAGATCAGGATTTTATAGACATCAGATCAGCCAAAACTTGACATCAGATCAACATACTATAGATATCAGATCAAGAATATAATAGAAATCATACAATAGAATTAAAACACACTTAACAAGGGAGATCCGATCAGGATTATATAGACATCAGATCAGCGAATACTAAACATCAGATCAACATACTATAGATATCAGATCAAGAATATAAAAGAAATCATACAATAGAATTAAAAACACTTAACAAGGGAGATTAGATCAGGATTATATAGATATCAGATCAGCGAATATTTGACATCAGATCAACATACTATAGATATCAGATCAAGAATACAAAAGAAATCATACAATAGAATTTTAACACACTTAACAAGGGAGATCAGATCAGGATTATATAGACATCAGATAAGCGAATACTAAACATCAGATCAACATACTATAGATATCAGATCAAGAATATAAAAGAAATCATACAATAGAATTAAACACACTTAACAAGGGAGATCAGATCAGGATTATATAGATATCAGATCAGCGAATATTTGACATCAGATCAACATACTATAGATATCAGATCAAGAATATAAAAGAAATCATACAATAGAAATAAAACACACTGAACAAGGAAGATCAGATCAGGATTATATAGATATCAGATCAGCGAATACTTGACATCAGATCAACATACTATAGATATCAGATCAAGAATATAAAAGAAATCATACAATAGAAATAAAACACACTTAACAAGTGAGATCAGATCAGGATTATATAGATATCAGATCAGCGAATATTTGACATCAGATCAACATACTATAGATATCAGATCAAGAATATAAAAGAAATCATACAATAGAAATAAAACACACTTAACAAGGGAGATCAGATCGGGATTATATAGATATCAGATCAGCGAATACTTGACATCAGATCAACATACTATAGATATCAGATCAAGAATATAAAAGAAATCATACAAAAGAATTAAAACACACTTAACAAGGGAGATCAAATCAGGATTATATAGACATCAGATCAGCGAATACTTGACATCAGATCAACGTACTATAGATAGCAGATCAAGAATATAAAAGAAATCATACAATAGAAATAAAACACACTTAACAAGTGAGATCAGATCAGGATTATATAGATATCAGATCAGCGAATATTTGACATCAGATCAACATACTATAGATATCAGATCAAGAATATAAAAGAAATCATACAATAGAAATAAAACACACTTAACAAGGGAGATCAGATCAGGATTATATAGACATCAGATCAGCGAATACTAAACATCAGATCAACATACTATAGATATCAGATCAAGAATATAAAAGAAATCATACAATAGAATTAAAAACACTTAACAAGGGAGATCAAATCAGGATTATATAGACATCAGATCAGCGAATACTTGTCATCAGATCAACATACTATAGATATCAGATCAAGAATACAAAAGAAATCATACAATAGAATTTTAACACACTTAACAAGGGAGATCAGATCAGGATTATATAGACATCAGATCAGCGAATACTAAACATCAGATCAACATACTATAGATATAAGATCAAGAATATAAAAGAAATCATACAAAAGAATTAAAACACACTTAACAAGGGAGATCAGATCAGGATTATATAGACATCAGATCAGCGAATACTTGACATCAGATCAACATACTATAGATAGCAGATCAAGCATATAAAAGAAATCATACAATAGAATTAAAAACACTTAACAAGGCAGATCAGATCAGGATTTTATAGACATCAGATCAGCCAAAACTTGACATCAGATCAACATACTATAGATATCAGATCAAGAATATAATAGAAATCATACAATAGAATTAAAACACACTTAACAAGGGAGATCAGATCAGGATTATATAGACATCAGATCAGCGAATACTAAACATCAGATCAACATACTATAGATATCAGATCAAGAATATAAAAGAAATCATACAATAGAATTAAAAACACTTAACAAGGGAGATCAGATCAGGATTATATAGACATCAGATCAGGGAATACTTGACATCAGATCAACATACTAAAGATATCAGATCAAGAATATAAAAGAAATCATACAATAGAATTAAAACATACTTAACAAGGGAGATCAGATCAGGATTATATAGACATCAGATCAACATACTATAGATATCAGGTCAAGATTATAAAAGAAATCATACAATAAAATTAAAGCACACTTAACAAGGGAGATCAGATCAGGATTATATAGACATCAGATCAATAGACTATAGATAGCAGATCAAGAATATAAAAGAAATCATACAATAGAATTAAAACACACTTAACAAGGCAGATCAGATCAGGATTTTATAGACATCAGATCAGCCAAAACTTGACATCAGATCAACATACTATAGATAGCAGATCAAGAATATAAAAGAAATCATACAATAGAAATAAAACACACTTAACAAGGGAGATCAGATCAGGATTATATAGATATCAGATCAGCGAATATTTGACATCAGATCAATAGACTATAGATATCAGATCAAGAATATAAAAGAAATCATACAATAGAAATAAAACACACTTGACAAGGGAGATCAGATCAGGATTATATAGACATCAGATCAGCCAAAACTTGACATCAGATCAACATACTATAGATATCAGATCAAGAATATAATAGAAATTATACAATAGAATTAAAACACACTTAACAAGGGAGATAAGATCAGGATTATATAGACATCAGATCAGCGAATACTAAACATCAGATCAACGTACTATAGATATCAGATCAAGAATATAAAAGAAATCATACAATAGAATTAAAAACACTTAACAAGGGAGATCAGATCAGGATTATATAGACATCAGATCAGTGAATACTTGACATCAGATCAACATACTATAGATATCAGATCAAGAATATAAAAGAAATCATACAATAGAATTAAAACATACTTAACAAGGGAGATCAGATCAGGATTATATAGACATCAGATCAACATACTATAGATATCAGATCAAGAATATAAAAGAAATCATACAATAGATATAAAACACACTTAACAAGGGAGATCAGATCAGGATTATATAGACATCAGATTAGCGAATACTTGACATCAGATTAACAGACTATAGATATCAGGTCAAGAATATAAAAGAAATCATACAATAAAATTAAAGCACAATTAACAAGGGAGATCAGATCAGGATTATATAGACATCAGATCAATAGACTATAGATAGCAGATCAAGAATATAAAAGAAATCATACAATAGAATTAAAACACACTTAACAAGGCAGATCAGATCAGGATTTTATAGACATCAGATCAGCCAAAACTTGACATCAGATCAACATACTATAGATATCAGATCAAGAATATAATAGAAATCATACAATAGAATTAAAACACACTTAAATAGGGAGATCAGATCAGGATTATATAGACATCAGATCAGCGAATACTAAACATCAGATCAACATACTATAGATATCAGATCAAGAATATAAAAGAAATCATACAATAGAATTAAAAACACTTAACAAGGGAGATTAGATCAGGATTATATAGACATCAGATCAGTGAATACTTGACATCAGATCAACATACTATAGATATCAGATCAAGAATATAAAAGAAATCATACAATTGAATTAAAACATACTTAACAAGGGAGATCAGATCAGGATTATATAGACATCAGATCAACATACTATAGATATCTGATCAAGAATATAAAAGAAATCATACGATAGAAATAAAACACACTTAACAAGGGAGATCAGATCAGGATTATATAGATATCAGATCAGCGAATATTTGACATCAGATCAACATACTATAGATATCAGATCAAGAATATAAAAGAAATCATACAATAGAATTAAACACACTTAACAAGGGAGATCAGATCAGGATTATATAGATATCAGATCAGCGAATATTTGACATCAGATCAACATACTATAGATATCAGATCAAGAATATAAAAGAAATCATACAATAGAAATAAAACACACTGAACAAGGAAGATCAGATCAGGATTATATAGATATCAGATCAGCGAATACTTGACATCAGATCAACATACTATAGATATCAGATCAAGAATATAAAAGAAATCATACAATAGAAATAAAACACACTTAACAAGTGAGATCAGATCAGGATTATATAGATATCAGATCAGCGAATATTTGACATCAGATCAACATACTATAGATATCAGATCAAGAATATAAAAGAAATCATACAATAGAAATAAAACACAATTAACAAGGGAGATCAGATCGGGATTATATAGATATCAGATCAGCGAATACTTGACATCAGATCAACATACTATAGATATCAGATCAAGAATATAAAAGAAATCATACAATAGAAGTAAAACACACTTAACAAGTGAGATCAGATCAGGATTATATAGATATCAGATCAGCGAATATTTGACATCAGATCAACATACTATAGATATCAGATCAAGAATATAAAAGAAATCATACAATAGAAATAAAACACAATTAACAAGGGAGATCAGATCGGGATTATATAGATATCAGATCAGCGAATACTTGACATCAGATCAACATACTATAGATATCAGATCAAGAATATAAAAGAAATCATACAAAAGAATTAAAACACACTTAACAAGGGAGATCAGATCAGGATTATATAGACATCAGATCAGCGAATACTTGACATCAGATCAACATACTATAGATAGCAGATCAAGAATATAAAAGAAATCATACAATAGAATTAAAACACACTTAACAAGGCAGATCAGATCAGGATTTTATAGACATCAGATCAGCCAAAACTTGACATCAGATCAACATACTATAGATATCAGATCAAGAATATAATAGAAATCATACAATAGGATTAAAACACACTTAACAAGGGAGATCAGATCAGGATTATATAGACATCAGATCAGCGAATACTAAACATCAGATCAACATACTATAGATATCAGATCAAGAATATAAAAGAAATCATACAATAGAATTAAAAACACTTAACAAGGGAGATTAGATCAGGATTATATAGACATCAGATCAGTGAATACTTGACATCAGATCAACATACTATAGATATCAGATCAAGAATATAAAAGAAATCATACAATTGAATTAAAACATACTTAACAAGGGAGATCAGATCAGGATTATATGGACATCAGATCAACATACTATAGATATCAGATCAAGAATATAAAAGAAATCATACAATAGAAATAAAACACACTTAACAAGGAAGATCAGATCAGGATTATATAGATATCATATCAGCGAATATTTGACATCAGATCAATAGACTATAGATATCAGATCAAGAATATAAAAGAAATCATACAATAGAAATAAAACACACTTGACAAGGGAGATCAGATCAGGATTATATAGACATCAGATCAGCCAAAACTTGACATCAGATCAACATACTATAGATATCAGATCAAGAATATAATAGAAATTATACAATAGAATTAAAACACACTTAACAAGAGGGATAAGATCAGGATTATATAGACATCAGATCAGCGAATACTAAACATCAGATCAACGTACTATAGATATCAGATCAAGAATATAAAAGAAATCATACAATAGAATTAAAAACACTTAACAAGGGAGATCAGATCAGGATTATGTAGACATCAGATCAGTGAATACTTGACATCAGATCAACATACTATAGATATCAGATCAAGAATATAAAAGAAATCATACAATAGAATTAAAACATACTTAACAAGGGAGATCAGATCAGGATTATATAGACATCAGATCAACATACTATAGATATCAGATCAAGAATATAAAAGAAATCATACAATAGATATAAAACACACTTAACAAGGGAGATCAGATCAGGATTATATAGACATCAGATTAGCGAATACTTGACATCAGATTAACAGACTATAGATATCAGGTCAAGAATATAAAAGAAATCATACAATAAAATTAAAGCACAATTAACAAGGGAGATCAGATCAGGATTATATAGACATCAGATCAATAGACTATAGATAGCAGATCAAGAATATAAAAGAAATCATACAATAGAATTAAAACACACTTAACAAGGCAGATCAGATCAGGATTTTATAGACATCAGATCAGCCAAAACTTGACATCAGATCAACATACTATAGATATCAGATCAAGAATATAATAGAAATCATACAATATAATTAAAACACACTTAAATAGGGAGATCAGATCAGGATTATATAGACATCAGATCAGCGAATACTAAATATCAGATCAACATACTATAGATATCAGATCAAGAATATAAAAGAAATCATACAATAGAATTAAAAACACTTAACAAGGGAGATTAGATCAGGATTATATAGACATCAGATCAGTGAATACTTGACATCAGATCAACATACTATAGATATCAGATCAAGAATATAAAAGAAATCATACAATTGAATTAAAACATACTTAACAAGGGAGATCAGATCAGGATTATATAGACATCAGATCAACATACTATAGATATCTGATCAAGAATATAAAAGAAATCATACAATAGAAATAAAACACACTTAACAAGAGAGATCAGATCAGGATTATATAGATATCAGATCAGCGAATATTTGACATCAGATCAACATACTATAGATATCAGATCAAGAATATAAAAGAAATCATACAATAGAAATAAAACACACTTAACAAGGGAGATCAGATCGGGATTATATAGATATCAGATCAGCGAATACTTGACATCAGATCAACATACTATAGATATCAGATCAAGAATATAAAAGAAATCAAACAAAAGAATTAAAACACACTTAACAAGGGAGATCAGATCAGGATTATATAGACATCAGATCAGCGAATACTTGACATCAGATCAACATACTATAGATAGCATATCAAGAATATAAAAGAAATCATACAATAGAATTAAAACACACTTAACAAGGCAGATCAGATCAGGATTTTATAGACATCAGATCAGCCAAAACTTGACATCAGATCAACATACTATAGATATCAGATCAAGAATATAATAGAAATCATACAATAGAATTAAAACACACTTAACAAGGGAGATCAGATCAGGATTATATAGACATCAGATCAGCGAATACTAAACATCAGATCAACATACTATAGATATCAGATCAAGAATATAAAAGAAATCATACAATAGAATTAAAACACACTTAACAAGGGAGATCAGATCAGGATTATATAGACATCAGATCAGTGAATACTTGACATCAGATCAACATACTATAGATATCAGATCAAGAATATAAAAGAAATCATACAATTGAATTAAAACATACTTAACAAGGGAGATCAGATCAGGATTATATAGACATCAGATCAACATACTATAGATATCAGATCAAGAATATAAAAGAAATCATACAATAGAAATAAAACACACTTAACAAGGGAGATCAGATCAGGATTATATAGATATCAGATCAGCGAATATTAGACATCAGATCAACAGACTATAGATATCAGGTCAAGAATATAAAAGAAATCATACAATAAAATTAAAGCACACTTAACAAGAGATATCAGATCAGGATTATATAGACATCAGATCAGCGAATACTTGACATCAGATCAATAGACTATAGATAGCAGATCAAGAATATAAAAGAAATCATACAATAGAATTAAAACACACTTAACAAGGGAGATCAGATCAGGATTATATAGACATCAGATCAGCGAATACTAAATATCAGATCAACATACTATAGATATCAGATCAAGAATATAAAAGAAATCATACAATAGAATTAAAAACACTTAACAAGGGAGATCAGATCAGGATTATATAGACATCAGATCAGCGAATACTTGACATCAGATCAACTGACTATAGATATCAGATCAAGAATATAAAAGAAATCATACAATAGAATTAAAACACACTGAACAAGGGAGATCATATCAGGATTATATAGATATCATATCAGCGAATACTTGACATCAGATCAACAGACTATAGATCTCAGATCAAGAATATAAAAGAAATCATACAATAGAATTAAAACATACTGAACAAGGGAGATCATATCAGGATTATATAGACATCAGATCAGCGAATACTTGGCATCAGATCAACAGACTATAGATCTCAGATCAAGAATATAAAAGAAATCATACAATAGAATTAAAACACACTTAACAAGGGAGATCAGATCAGGATTATATAGACATCAGATCAGCGAATACTTGACATCAGATCAACATACTATAGATATCAGATCAAGAATATAAAAGAAATCATACAATAGAATTAAAACACATTTAACAAGGAAGATCAGATCAGGATTATATAGACATCAGATCAGCGAATACTTGATATCAGATCAGCATACTATAGATATCAGATCAAGAATATAAAAGAAATCATACAATAGAATTAAAACACAGTTAACAAGGGAGATCAACTCAGGATTATATAGACATCAGATCAGCGAATACTTGACATCAGATCAACAGACTATAGATATCAGATCAAGAATATAAAAGAAATCATACAACAGAATTAAAACACACTGAACAGGGGAGATCATATCAGGATTATATATACATCAGATCAGCGAATACTTGACATCAGATCAACATACTATAGATCTCAGATCAAGAATATAAAAGAAATCATACAATAGAATGAAAACACATTTAACAAGGGAGATCAGATCAGGATTATATTGACATCAGATCAGCGAATACTTGACATCAGATCAACATACTATAGATATCAGATCAAGAATATAAAAGAAATCATACAATAGAATTTAAACACACTTAACAAGGGAGATCAGATCAGGATTATATAGACATCAGATCAGCGAGTACTAGACATCAGATCAACATACTATAGATATCAGATCAAGAATATAAAAGAAATCATACAATAGAATTAAAACACACTTAACAAGGGAGATCAGATCAGGATTATATAGACATCAGATCAGCGAATACTAGACATCAGATCAACATACTATAGATATCAGATCAAGAATATAAAAGAAATCATACAATAGAATTAAAAACACTTAACAAGGGAGATCAGATCAGGATTATATAGACATCAGATCAGCGAATATTTGACATCAGATCAACATACTATAGATATCAGATCAAGAATATAAAAAAAATCATACAATAGAAATAAAACACACTTAACAAGGGAGGTCAGATCAGGATTATATAGATATCATATCAGCGAATATTTGACATCAGATCAACATAATATAGATATCAGATCAAGAATATAAAAGAAATCATACAATAGAAATAAAACACACTTAACAAGGGAGATCAGATCAGGATTATATAGATATCAGATCAGCGAATACTTGAATTCAGATCAACATACTATAGATATCAGATCAAGAATATAAAAGAAATCATACAATAGAATTAAAACACATTTAACAAGGGAGATCAGATCAAGATTATATAGACATCAGATCTGCGAATACTTGATATCAGATCAACATACTATAGATATCAGATCAAGAATATAAAAGAAATCATACAATAGAATTAAAACACACTTAACAAGGGAGATCAGATCAGGATTATATAGACATCAGATCAGTGAATACTTGACATCAGATCAACATACTATAGATATCAGATCAAGAATATAAAAGAAATCATACAATAGAATTAAAACACACTTAACAATGGAGATCAGATCAGGATTATATAGACATCAGATCTGCGAATACTAGACATCAGATCAACATACTATAGATATCAGATCAAGAATATAAAAGAAATCATACAATAGAAATAAAACACACTTAATAAGGGAGATCAGATCAGGATTATATAGATATCAGATCAGCGAATATTAGACATCAGATCAACATACTATAGATATTAGGTCAAGAATATAAAACAAATCATACAATAAAATTAAAGCACACTTAACAAGGGAGATCAGATCAGGATTATATAGACATCAGATTAGCGAATACTTGACATCAGAATAACGGACTATAGATATCAGGTCAAGAATATAAAAGAAATCATACAATAAAATTAAAGCACACTTAACAAGGGAGATCAGATCAGGATTATATAGACATCAGATCAGCGAATACTTGACATCAGATCAATAGACTATAGATAGCAGATCAAGAATATAAAAGAAATCATACAATAGAATTAAAACACACTTAACAAGGCAGATCATATCAGGATTTTATAGACATCAGATCAGCCAAAACTTGACATCAGATCAACATACTATAGATATCAGATCAAGAATATAATAGAAATCATACAATAGAATTAAAACACACTTAACAAGGGAGATCAGATCAGGATTATATAGACATCAGATCAGCGAATACTAAACATCAGATCAACATACTATAGATATCAGATCAAGAATATAAAAGAAATCATACAATAGAATTAAAACACACTTAACAAGGGAGATCAGATCAGGATTATATAGACATCAGATCAGTGAATACTTGACATCAGATCAACATACTATAGATATCAGATCAAGAATATAAAAGAAATCATACAATTGAATTAAAACATACTTAACAAGGGAGATCAGATCAGGATTATATAGACATCAGATCAACATACTATAGATATCAGATCAAGAATATAAAAGAAATCATACAATAGAAATAAAACACACTTAACAAGGGAGATCAGATCAGGATTATATAGATATCAGATCAGCGAATATTAGACATCAGATCAACAGACTATAGATATCAGGTCAAGAATATAAAAGAAATCATACAATAAAATTAAAGCACACTTAACAAGGGATATCAGATCAGGATTATATAGACATCAGATCAGCGAATACTTGACATCAGATCAATAGACTATAGATAGCAGATCAAGAATATAAAAGAAATCATACAATAGAATTAAAACACACTTAACAAGGGAGATCAGATCAGGATTATATAGACATCAGATCAGCGAATACTAAATATCAGATCAACATACTATAGATATCAGATCAAGAATATAAAAGAAATCATATAATAGAATTAAAAACACTTAACAAGGGAGATCAGATCAGGATTATATAGACATCAGATCAGCGAATACTTGACATCAGATCAACTGACTATAGATATCAGATCAAGAATATAAAAGAAATCATACAATAGAATTAAAACACACTGAACAAGGGAGATCATATCAGGATTATATAGATATCATATCAGCGAATACTTGACATCAGATCAACAGACTATAGATCTCAGATCAAGAATATAAAAGAAATCATACAATAGAATTAAAACATACTGAACAAGGGAGATCATATCAGGATTATATAGACATCAGATCAGCGAATACTTGGCATCAGATCAACAGACTATAGATCTCAGATCAAGAATATAAAAGAAATCATACAATAGAATTAAAACACACTTAACAAGGGAGATCATATCAGGATTATATAGACATCAGATCAGCGAATACTTGACATCAGATCAACATACTATAGATATCAGATCAAGAATATAAAAGAAATCATACAATAAAATTAAAACACATTTAACAAGGAAGATCAGATCAGGATTATATAGACATCAGATCAGCGAATACTTGATATCAGATCAGCATACTATAGATATCAGATCAAGAATATAAAAGAAATCATACAATAGAATTAAAACACAGTTAACAAGGGAGATCAACTCAGGATTATATAGACATCAGATCAGCGAATACTTGACATCAGATCCACAGACTATAGATATCAGATCAAGAATATAAAAGAAATCATACAATAGAATTAAAACACACTGAACAAGGGAGATCATATCAGGATTATATATACATCAGATCAGCGAATACTTGACATCAGATCAACATACTATAGATCTCAGATCAAGAATATAAAAGAAATCATACAATAGAATGAAAACACATTTAACAAGGGAGATCAGATCAGGATTATATTGACATCAGATCAGCGAATACTTGACATCAGATCAACATACTATAGATATCAGATCAAGAATATAAAAGAAATCATACAATAGAATTTAAACACACTTAACAAGGGAGATCAGATCAGGATTATATAGACATCAGATCAGCGAGTACTAGACATAAGATCAACATACTATAGATATCAGATCAAGAATATAAAAGAAATCATACAATAGAATTAAAACACACTTAACAAGGGAGATCAGATCAGGATTATATAGACATCAGATCAGCGAATACTAGACATCAGATCAACATACTATAGATATCAGATCAAGAATATAAAAGAAATCATACAATAGAATTAAAAACACTTAACAAGGGAGATCAGATCAGGATTATATAGACATCAGATCAGCGAATACTTGACATCAGATCAACATACTATAGATATCAGATCAAGAATATAAAAAAAATCATACAATAGAAATAAAACACACTTAACAAGGGAGATCAGATCAGGATTATATAGATATCATATCAGCGAATATTTGACATCAGATCAACATAATATAGATATCAGATCAAGAATATAAAAGAAATCATACAATAGAAATAAAACACACTTAACAAGGGAGATCAGATCAGGATTATATAGATATCAGATCAGCGAATACTTGAATTCAGATCAACATACTATAGATATCAGATCAAGAATATAAAAGAAATCATACAATAGAATTAAAACACATTTAACAAGGGAGATCAGATCAAGATTATATAGACATCAGATCTGCGAATACTTGATATCAGATCAACATACTATAGATATCAGATCAAGAATATAAAAGAAATCATACAATAGAATTAAAACACACTTAACAAGGGAGATCAGATCAGGATTATATAGACATCAGATCAGTGAATACTTGACATCAGATCAACATACTATAGATATCAGATCAAGAATATAAAAGAAATCATACAATAGAATTAAAACACACTTAACAATGGAGATCAGATCAGGATTATATAGACATCAGATCTGCGAATACTAGACATCAGATCAACATACTATAGATATCAGATCAAGAATATAAAAGAAATCATACAATAGAAATAAAACACACTTAATAAGGGAGATCAAATCAGGATTATATAGATATCAGATCAGCGAATATTAGACATCAGATCAACATACTATAGATATTAGGTCAAGAATATAAAACAAATCATACAATAAAATTAAAGCACACTTAACAAGGGAGATCAGATCAGGATTATATAGACATCAGATTAGCGAATACTTGACATCAGATTAACGGACTATAGATATCAGGTCAAGAATATAAAAGAAATCATACAATAAAATTAAAGCACACTTAACAAGGGAGATCAGATCAGGATTATATAGACATCAGATCAGCGAATACTTGACATCAGATCAATAGACTATAGATAGCAGATCAAGAATATAAAAGAAATCATACAATAGAATTAAAACACACTTAACAAGGCAGATCAGATCAGGATTTTATAGACATCAGATCAGCCAAAACTTGACATCAGATCAACATACTATAGATATCAGATCAAGAATATAATAGAAATCATACAATAGAATTAAAACACACTTAACAAGGGAGATCAGATCAGGATTATATAGACATCAGATCAGCGAATACTAAACATCAGATCAACATACTATAGATATCAGATCAAGAATATAAAAGAAATCATACAATAGAATTAAAAACACTTAACAAGGGAGATCAGATCAGGATTATATAGACATCAGATCAGTGAATACTTGACATCAGATCAACATACTATAGATATCAGATCAAGAATATAAAAGAAATCATACAATTGAATTAAAACATACTTAACAAGGGAGATCAGATCAGGATTATATAGACATCAGATCAACATACTATAGATATCAGATCAAGAATATAAAAGAAATCATACAATAGAAATAAAACACACTTAACAAGGGAGATCAGATCAGGATTATATAGATATCAGATCAGCGAATATTTGACATCAGATCAACATACTATAGATATCAGATCAAGAATATAAAAGAAATCATACAATAGAAATAAAACACACTTAACAAGGCAGATCAGATCAGGATTTTATAGACATCAGATCAGCCAAAACTTGACATCAGATCAACATACTATAGATATCAGACCAAGAATATAATAGAAATCATACAATAGAATTAAAACACACTTAACAAGGGATATCAGATCAGGATTATATAGACATCAGATCAGCGAATACTAAACATCAGATCAACATACTATAGATATCAGATCAAGAATATAAAAGAAATCATACAATAGAATTAAAAACACTTAACAAGGGAGATTAGATCAGGATTATATAGACATCAGATCAGTGAATACTTGACATCAGATCAACATACTATAGATATCAGATCAAGAATATAAAAGAAATCATACAATTGAATTAAAACATACTTAACAAGGGAGATCAGATCAGGATTATATAGACATCAGATCAACATACTATAGATATCAGATCAAGAATATAAAAGAAATATTACAATAGAAATAAAACACACTTAACAAGGGAGATCAGATCAGGATTATATAGATATCAGATCAGCGAATATTTGACATCAGATCAACATACTATAGATATCAGATCAAGAATATAAAAGAAATCATACAATAGAATTAAAACACACTTAACAAGGGAGATCAGATCAGGATTATATAGACATCAGATCAGCGAATACTAGACATCAGATCAACATACTATAGATATCAGATCAAGAATATAAAAGAAATCATACAATAGAATTAAAAACACTTAACAAGGGAGATCAGATCAGGATTATATAGACATCAGATCAGCGAATACTTGACATCAGATCAACATACTATAGATATCAGATCAAGAATATAAAAAAAATCATACAATAGAAATAAAACACACTTAACAAGGGAGATCAGATCAGGATTATATAGATATCATATCAGCGAATATTTGACATCAGATCAACATAATATAGATATCAGATCAAGAATATAAAAGAAATCATACAATAGAAATAAAACACACTTAACAAGGGAGATCAGATCAGGATTATATAGATATCAGATCAGCGAATACTTGAATTCAGATCAACATACTATAGATATCAGATCAAGAATATAAAAGAAATCATACAATAGAATTAAAACACATTTAACAAGGGAGATCAGATCAAGATTATATAGACATCAGATCTGCGAATACTTGATATCAGATCAACATACTATAGATATCAGATCAAGAATATAAAAGAAATCATAAAATAGAATTAAAACACACTTAACAAGGGAGATCAGATCAGGATTATATAGACATCAGATCAGTGAATACTTGACATCAGATCAACATACTATAGATATCAGATCAAGAATATAAAAGAAATCATACAATAGAATTAAAACACACTTAACAATGGAGATCAGATCAGGATTATATAGACATCAGATCTGCGAATACTAGACATCAGATCAACATACTATAGATATCAGATCAAGAATATAAAAGAAATCATACAATAGAAATAAAACACACTTAATAAGGGAGATCAGATCAGGATTATATAGATATCAGATCAGCGAATATTAGACATCAGATCAACATACTATAGATATTAGGTCAAGAATATAAAACAAATCATACAATAAAATTAAAGCACACTTAACAAGGGAGATCAGATCAGGATTATATAGACATCAGATTAGCGAATACTTGACATCAGATTAACGGACTATAGATATCAGGTCAAGAATATAAAAGAAATCATACAATAAAATTAAAGCACACTTAACAAGGGAGATCAGATCAGGATTATATAGACATCAGATCAGCGAATACTTGACATCAGATCAATAGACTATAGATAGCAGATCAAGAATATAAAAGAAATCATACAATAGAATTAAAACACACTTAACAAGGCAGATCAGATCAGGATTTTATAGACATCAGATCAGCCAAAACTTGACATCAGATCAACATACTATAGATATCAGATCAAGAATATAATAGAAATCATACAATAGAATTAAAACACACTTAACAAGGGAGATTAGATCAGGATTATATAGACATCAGATCAGCGAATACTAAACATCAGATCAACATACTATAGATATCAGATCAAGAATATAAAAGAAATCATACAATAGAATTAAAAACACTTAACAAGGGAGATCAGATCAGGATTATATAGACATCAGATCAGTGAATACTTGACATCAGATCAACATACTATAGATATCAGATCAAGAATATAAAAGAAATCATACAATTGAATTAAAACATACTTAACAAGGGAGATCAGATCAGGATTATATAGACATCAGATCAACATACTATAGATATCAGATCAAGAATATAAAAGAAATCATACAATAGAAATAAAACACACTTAACAAGGGAGATCAGATCAGGATTATATAGATATCAGATCAGCGAATATTTGACATCAGATCAACATACTATAGATATCAGATCAAGAATATAAAAGAAATCATACAATAGAAATAAAACACACTTAACAAGGCAGATCAGATCAGGATTTTATAGACATCAGATCAGCCAAAACTTGACATCAGATCAACATACTATAGATATCAGACCAAGAATATAATAGAAATCATACAATAGAATTAAAACACACTTAACAAGGGAGATCAGATCAGGATTATATAGACATCAGATCAGCGAATACTAAACATCAGATCAACATACTATAGATATCAGATCAAGAATATAAAAGAAATCATACAATAGAATTAAAAACACTTAACAAGGGAGATTAGATCAGGATTATATAGACATCAGATCAGTGAATACTTGACATCAGATCAACATACTATAGATATCAGATCAAGAATATAAAAGAAATCATACAATTGAATTAAAACATACTTAACAAGGGAGATCAGATCAGGATTATATAGACATCAGATCAACATACTATAGATATCAGATCAAGAATATAAAAGAAATATTACAATAGAAATAAAACACACTTAACAAGGGAGATCAGATCAGGATTATATAGATATCAGATCAGCGAATATTTGACATCAGATCAACATACTATAGATATCAGATCAAGAATATAAAAGAAATCATACAATAGAAATAAAACACACTGAACAAGGAAGATCAGATCAGGATTATATAGATATCAGATCAGCGAATACTTGACATCAGATCAACATACTATAGATCTCAGATCAAGAATATAAAAGAAATCATACAATAGAATGAAAACACATTTAACAAGGGAGATCAGATCAGGATTATATTGACATCAGATCAGCGAATACTTGACATCAGATCAACATACTATAGATATCAGATCAAGAATATAAAAGAAATCATACAATAGAATTTAAACACACTTAACAAGGGAGATCAGATCAGGATTATATAGACATCAGATCAGCGAGTACTAGACATCAGATCAACATACTATAGATATCAGATCAAGAATATAAAAGAAATCATACAATAGAATTAAAACACACTTAACAAGGGAGATCAGATCAGGATTATATAGACATAAGATCAGCGAATACTAGACATCAGATCAACATACTATAGATATCAGATCAAGAATATAAAAGAAATCATACAATAGAATTAAAAACACTTAACAAGGGAGATCAGATCAGGATTATATAGACATCAGATCAGCGAATACTTGACATCAGATCAACATACTATAGATATCAGATCAAGAATATAAAAAAAATCATACAATAGAAATAAAACACACTTAACAAGGGAGATCAGATCAGGATTATATAGATATCATATCAGCGAATATTTGACATCAGATCAACATAATATAGATATCAGATCAAGAATATAAAAGAAATCATACAATAGAAATAAAACACACTTAACAAGGGAGATCAGATCAGGATTATATAGATATCAGATCAGCGAACACTTGAATTCAGATCAACATACTATAGATATCAGATCAAGAATATAAAAGAAATCATACAATAGAATTAAAACACATTTAACAAGGGAGATCAGATCAAGATTATATAGACATCTGATCTGCGAATACTTGATATCAGATCAACATACTATAGATATCAGATCAATAATATAAAAGAAATCATACAATAGAATTAAAACACACTTAACAAGGGAGATCAGATCAGGATTATATAGACATCAGATCAGTGAATACTTGACATCAGATCAACATACTATAGATATCAGATCAAGAATATAAAAGAAATCATACAATAGAATTAAAACACACTTAACAATGGAGATCAGATCAAGATTATATAGACATCAGATCTGCGAATACTAGACATCAGATCAACATACTATAGATATCAGATCAAGAATATAAAAGAAATCATACAATAGAAATAAAACACACTTAATAAGGGAGATCAGATCAGGATTATATAGATATCAGATCAGCGAATATTAGACATCAGATCAACATACTATAGATATCTGGTCAAGAATATAAAACAAATCATACAATAAAATTAAAGCACACTTAACAAGGGAGATCAGATCAGGATTATATAGACATCAGATTAGCGAATACTTGACATCAGATTAACGGACTATAGATATCAGGTCAAGAATATAAAAGAAATCATACAATAAAATTAAAGCACACTTAACAAGGGAGATCAGATCAGGATTATATAGACATCAGATCAGCGAATACTTGACATCAGATCAATAGACTATAGATAGCAGATCAAGAATATAAAAGAAATCATACAATAGAATTAAAACACACTTAACAAGGCAGATCAGATCAGGATTTTATAGACATCAGATCAGCCAAAACTTGACATCAGATCAACATACTATAGATATCAGATCAAGAATATAATAGAAATCATACAATAGAATTAAAACACACTTAACAAGGGAGATCAGATCAGGATTATATAGACATCAGATCAGCGAATACTAAACATCAGATCAACATACTATAGATATCAGATCAAGAATATAAAAGAAATCATACAATAGAATTAAAAACACTTAACAAGGGAGATTAGATCAGGATTATATAGACATCAGATCAGTGAATACTTGACATCAGATCAACATACTATAGATATCAGATCAAGAATATAAAAGAAATCATACAATTGAATTAAAACATACTTAACAAGGGAGATCAGATCAGGATTATATAGACATCAGATCAACATACTATAGATATCAGATCAAGAATATAAAAGAAATCATACAATAGAAATAAAACACACTTAACAAGGGAGATCAGATCAGGATTATATAGATATCAGATCAGCGAATATTTGACATCAGATCAACATACTATAGATATCAGATCAAGAATATAAAAGAAATCATACAATAGAAATAAAACACACTTAACAAGGCAGATCAGATCAGGATTTTATAGACATCAGATCAGCCAAAACTTGACATCAGATCAACATACTATAGATATCAGACCAAGAATATAATAGAAATCATACAATAGAATTAAAACACACTTAACAAGGGAGATCAGATCAGGATTATATAGACATCAGATCAGCGAATACTAAACATCAGATCAACATACTATAGATATCAGATCAAGAATATAAAAGAAATCATACAATAGAATTAAAAACACTTAAGAAGGGAGATTAGATCAGGATTATATAGACATCAGATCAGTGAATACTTGACATCAGATCAACATACTATAGATATCAGATCAAGAATATAAAAGAAATCATACAATTGAATTAAAACATACTTAACAAGGGAGATCAGATCAGGATTATATAGACATCAGATCAACATACTATAGATATCAGATCAAGAATATAAAAGAAATCATACAATAGAAATAAAACACACTTAACAAGGGAGATCAGATCAGGATTATATAGATATCAGATCAGCGAATATTTGACATCAGATCAACATACTATAGATATCAGATCAAGAATATAAAAGAAATCATACAATAGAAATAAAACACACTGAACAAGGAAGATCAGATCAGGATTATATAGATATCAGATCAGCGAATACTTGACATCAGATCAACATACTATAGATATCAGATCAAGAATATAAAAGAAATCATACAATAGAATTAAAACACACTTAACAATGGAGATTAGATCAGGATTATATAGACATCAGATCTGCGAATACTAGACATCAGATCAACATACTATAGATATCAGATCAAGAATATAAAAGAAATCATACAATAGAAATAAAACACACTTAATAAGGGAGATCAGATCAGGATTATATAGATATCAGATCAGCGAATATTAGACATCAGATCAACATACTATAGATATCTGGTCAAGAATATAAAACAAATCATACAATAAAATTAAAGCACACTTAACAAGGGAGATCAGATCAGGATTATATAGACATCAGATTAGCGAATACTTGACATCAGATTAACGGACTATAGATATCAGGTCAAGAATATAAAAGAAATCATACAATAAAATTAAAGCACACTTAACAAGGGAGATCAGATCAGGATTATATAGACATCAGATCAGCGAATACTTGACATCAGATCAATAGACTATAGATAGCAGATCAAGAATATAAAAGAAATCATACAATAGAATTAAAACACACTTAACAAGGCAGATCAGATCAGGATTTTATAGACATCAGATCAGCCAAAACTTGACATCAGATCAACATACTATAGATATCAGACCAAGAATATAATAGAAATCATACAATAGAATTAAAACACACTTAACAAGGGAGATCAGATCAGGATTATATAGATATCATATCAGCGAATATTTGACATCAGATCAACATAATATAGATATCAGATCAAGAATATAAAAGAAATCATACAATAGAAATAAAACACACTTAACAAGGGAGATCAGATCAGGATTATATAGATATCAGATCAGCGAACACTTGAATTCAGATCAACATACTATAGATATCAGATCAAGAATATAAAAGAAATCATACAATAGAATTAAAACACATTTAACAAGGGAGATCAGATCAAGATTATATAGACATCTGATCTGCGAATACTTGATATCAGATCAACATACTATAGATATCAGATCAATAATATAAAAGAAATCATACAATAGAATTAAAACACACTTAACAAGGGAGATCAGATCAGGATTATATAGACATCAGATCAGTGAATACTTGACATCAGATCAACATACTATAGATATCAGATCAAGAATATAAAAGAAATCATACAATAGAATTAAAACACACTTAACAATGGAGATCAGATCAAGATTATATAGACATCAGATCTGCGAATACTAGACATCAGATCAACATACTATAGATATCAGATCAAGAATATAAAAGAAATCATACAATAGAAATAAAACACACTTAATAAGGGAGATCAGATCAGGATTATATAGATATCAGATCAGCGAATATTAGACATCAGATCAACATACTATAGATATCTGGTCAAGAATATAAAACAAATCATACAATAAAATTAAAGCACACTTAACAAGGGAGATCAGATCAGGATTATATAGACATCAGATTAGCGAATACTTGACATCAGATTAACGGACTATAGATATCAGGTCAAGAATATAAAAGAAATCATACAATAAAATTAAAGCACACTTAACAAGGGAGATCAGATCAGGATTATATAGACATCAGATCAGCGAATACTTGACATCAGATCAATAGACTATAGATAGCAGATCAAGAATATAAAAGAAATCATACAATAGAATTAAAACACACTTAACAAGGCAGATCAGATCAGGATTTTATAGACATCAGATCAGCCAAAACTTGACATCAGATCAACATACTATAGATATCAGATCAAGAATATAATAGAAATCATACAATAGAATTAAAACACACTTAACAAGGGAGATCAGATCAGGATTATATAGACATCAGATCAGCGAATACTAAACATCAGATCAACATACTATAGATATCAGATCAAGAATATAAAAGAAATCATACAATAGAATTAAAAACACTTAACAAGGGAGATTAGATCAGGATTATATAGACATCAGATCAGTGAATACTTGACATCAGATCAACATACTATAGATATCAGATCAAGAATATAAAAGAAATCATACAATTGAATTAAAACATACTTAACAAGGGAGATCAGATCAGGATTATATAGACATCAGATCAACATACTATAGATATCAGATCAAGAATATAAAAGAAATCATACAATAGAAATAAAACACACTTAACAAGGGAGATCAGATCAGGATTATATAGATATCAGATCAGCGAATATTTGACATCAGATCAACATACTATAGATATCAGATCAAGAATATAAAAGAAATCATACAATAGAAATAAAACACACTTAACAAGGCAGATCAGATCAGGATTTTATAGACATCAGATCAGCCAAAACTTGACATCAGATCAACATACTATAGATATCAGACCAAGAATATAATAGAAATCATACAATAGAATTAAAACACACTTAACAAGGGAGATCAGATCAGGATTATATAGACATCAGATCAGCGAATACTAAACATCAGATCAACATACTATAGATATCAGATCAAGAATATAAAAGAAATCATACAATAGAATTAAAAACACTTAAGAAGGGAGATTAGATCAGGATTATATAGACATCAGATCAGTGAATACTTGACATCAGATCAACATACTATAGATATCAGATCAAGAATATAAAAGAAATCATACAATTGAATTAAAACATACTTAACAAGGGAGATCAGATCAGGATTATATAGACATCAGATCAACATACTATAGATATCAGATCAAGAATATAAAAGAAATCATACAATAGAAATAAAACACACTTAACAAGGGAGATCAGATCAGGATTATATAGATATCAGATCAGCGAATATTTGACATCAGATCAACATACTATAGATATCAGATCAAGAATATAAAAGAAATCATACAATAGAAATAAAACACACTGAACAAGGAAGATCAGATCAGGATTATATAGATATCAGATCAGCGAATACTTGACATCAGATCAACATACTATAGATATCAGATCAAGAATATAAAAGAAATCATACAATAGAATTAAAACACACTTAACAATGGAGATCAGATCAGGATTATATAGACATCAGATCTGCGAATACTAGACATCAGATCAACATACTATAGATATCAGATCAAGAATATAAAAGAAATCATACAATAGAAATAAAACACACTTAATAAGGGAGATCAGATCAGGATTATATAGATATCAGATCAGCGAATATTAGACATCAGATCAACATACTATAGATATCTGGTCAAGAATATAAAACAAATCATACAATAAAATTAAAGCACACTTAACAAGGGAGATCAGATCAGGATTATATAGACATCAGATTAGCGAATACTTGACATCAGATTAACGGACTATAGATATCAGGTCAAGAATATAAAAGAAATCATACAATAAAATTAAAGCACACTTAACAAGGGAGATCAGATCAGGATTATATAGACATCAGATCAGCGAATACTTGACATCAGATCAATAGACTATAGATAGCAGATCAAGAATATAAAAGAAATCATACAATAGAATTAAAACACACTTAACAAGGCAGATCAGATCAGGATTTTATAGACATCAGATCAGCCAAAACTTGACATCAGATCAACATACTATAGATATCAGATCAAGAATATAATAGAAATCATACAATAGAATTAAAACACACTTAACAAGGGAGATCAGATCAGGATTATATAGACATCAGATCAGCGAATACTAAACATCAGATCAACATACTATAGATATCAGATCAAGAATATAAAAGAAATCATACAATAGAATTAAAAACACTTAACAAGGGAGATTAGATCAGGATTATATAGACATCAGATCAGTGAATACTTGACATCAGATCAACATACTATAGATATCAGATCAAGAATATAAAAGAAATCATACAATTGAATTAAAACATACTTAACAAGGGAGATCAGATCAGGATTATATAGACATCAGATCAACATACTATAGATATCAGATCAAGAATATAAAAGAAATCATACAATAGAAATAAAACACACTTAACAAGGGAGATCAGATCAGGATTATATAGATATCAGATCAGCGAATATTTGACATCAGATCAACATACTATAGATATCAGATCAAGAATATAAAAGAAATCGTACAATAGAAATAAAACACACTTAACAAGGCAGATCAGATCAGGATTTTATAGACATCAGATCAGCCAAAACTTGACATCAGATCAACATACTATAGATATCAGACCAAGAATATAATAGAAATCATACAATAGAATTAAAACACACTTAACAAGGCAGATCAGATCAGGATTATATAGACATCAGATCAGCGAATACTAAACATCAGATCAACATACTATAGATATCAGATCAAGAATATAAAAGAAATCATACAATAGAATTAAAAACACTTAACAAGGGAGATTAGATCAGGATTATATAGACATCAGATCAGTGAATACTTGACATCAGATCAACATACTATAGATATCAGATCAAGAATATAAAAGAAATCATACAATTGAATTAAAACATACTTAACAAGGGAGATCAGATCAGGATTATATAGACATCAGATCAACATACTATAGATATCAGATCAAGAATATAAAAGAAATCATACAATAGAAATAAAACACACTTAACAAGGGAGATCAGATCAGGATTATATAGATATCAGATCAGCGAATATTTGACATCAGATCAACATACTATAGATATCAGATCAAGAATATAAAAGAAATCATACAATAGAAATAAAACACACTGAACAAGGAAGATCAGATCAGGATTATATAGATATCAGATCAGCGAATACTTGACATCAGATCAACAAACTATAGATATCAGATCAAGAATATAAAAAAAATCATACAATAGAATTAAAACACATTTGACAAGGGAGATCAAATCAGGATTATATAGACATCAGATCAGCGAATACTTTTCATCAGATCAACATACTATAGATATCAGATCAAGAATATGAAAGAAATCATACAATAGAATTAAAGCACACTTAACAAGGGAGATCAGATCAGGATTATATAGACATCAGATCGGCGAATACTAGACATCAGATCGGCGAATACTTGACATCAGATCAACTGATTATAGATATCAGATCAAGAATATAAAAGAAATCATACAATAGAATTAAAGCACACTTAACAAGGGAGATCAGATCAGGATTATATAGACATCAGATCGGCGAATACTTGACATCAGATCAATAGACTATAGATATCAGATCAAGAATATAAAAGAAATCATACAATAGAATTAAAACACATTTAACAAGGGAGATCAAATCAGGATTATATAGACATCAGATCAGCGAATACTTGTCATCAGATCAACATACTATAGATATCAGATCAAGAATACAAAAGAAATCATACAATAGAATTTTAACACACTTAACAAAGGAGATCAGATCAGGATTATATAGACATCAGATCAGCGAGTACTAGACATCAGATCAACATACTATAGATATCAGATCAAATATATAAAAGAAATCATACAATAGAATTAAAACAAACTTAACAAGGGAGATCAGATCAGGATTATATAGACATCAGATCAGGGAATACTTGACATCAGATCAACATACTAAAGATATCAGATCAAGAATATAAAAGAAATCATACAATAGAATTAAAACATACTTAACAAGGGAGATCAGATCAGGATTATATAGACATCAGATCAACATACTATAGATATCAGATCAAGAATATAAAAGAAATCATACAATAGAAATAAAACACACTTAACAAGGGAGATCAGATCAGGATTATATAGACATCAGATTAGCGAATACTTGACATCAGATTAACAGACTATAGATATCAGGTCAAGAATATAAAAGAAATCATACAATAAAATTAAAGCACACTTAACAAGGGAGATCAGATCAGGATTATATGGACATCAGATCAATAGACTATAGATAGCAGATCAAGAATATAAAAGAAATCATACAATAGAATTAAAACACACTTAACAAGGCAGATCAGATCAGGATTTTATAGACATCAGATCAGCCAAAACTTGACATCAGATCAACATACTATAGATATCAGATCAAGAATATAATAGAAATCATACAATAGAATTAAAACACACTTAACAAGGGAGATCAGATCAGGATTATATAGATATCAGATCAGCGAATATTTGACATCAGATCAACATACTATAGATATCAGATCAAGAATATAAAAGAAATCATACAATAGAAATAAAACACACTGAACAAGGAAGATCAGATCAGGATTATATAGATATCAGATCAGCGAATACTTGACATCAGATCAACAAACTATAGATATCAGATCAAGAATATAAAAAAAATCATACAATAGAATTAAAACACATTTGACAAGGGAGATCAAATCAGGATTATATAGACATCAGATCAGCGAATACTTTTCATCAGATCAACATACTATAGATATCAGATCAAGAATATGAAAGAAATCATACAATAGAATTAAAGCACACTTAACAAGGGAGATCAGATCAGGATTATATAGACATCAGATCGGCGAATACTAGACATCAGATCGGCGAATACTTGACATCAGATCAACTGATTATAGATATCAGATCAAGAATATAAAAGAAATCATACAATAGAATTAAAGCACACTTAACAAGGGAGATCAGATCAGGATTATATAGACATCAGATCGGCGAATACTTGACATCAGATCAATAGACTATAGATATCAGATCAAGAATATAAAAGAAATCATACAATAGAATTAAAACACATTTAACAAGGGAGATCAAATCAGGATTATATAGACATCAGATCAGCGAATACTTGTCATCAGATCAACATACTATAGATATCAGATCAAGAATACAAAAGAAATCATACAATAGAATTTTAACACACTTAACAAAGGAGATCAGATCAGGATTATATAGACATCAGATCAGCGAGTACTAGACATCAGATCAACATACTATAGATATCAGATCAAATATATAAAAGAAATCATACAATAGAATTAAAACAAACTTAACAAGGGAGATCAGATCAGGATTATATAGACATCAGATCAGGGAATACTTGACATCAGATCAACATACTAAAGATATCAGATCAAGAATATAAAAGAAATCATACAATAGAATTAAAACATACTTAACAAGGGAGATCAGATCAGGATTATATAGACATCAGATCAACATACTATAGATATCAGATCAAGAATATAAAAGAAATCATACAATAGAAATAAAACACACTTAACAAGGGAGATCAGATCAGGATTATATAGACATCAGATTAGCGAATACTTGACATCAGATTAACAGACTATAGATATCAGGTCAAGAATATAAAAGAAATCATACAATAAAATTAAAGCACACTTAACAAGGGAGATCAGATCAGGATTATATGGACATCAGATCAATAGACTATAGATAGCAGATCAAGAATATAAAAGAAATCATACAATAGAATTAAAACACACTTAACAAGGCAGATCAGATCAGGATTTTATAGACATCAGATCAGCCAAAACTTGACATCAGATCAACATACTATAGATATCAGATCAAGAATATAATAGAAATCATACAATAGAATTAAAACACACTTAACAAGGGAGATCAGATCAGGATTATATAGATATCAGATCAGCGAATATTTGACATCAGATCAACATACTATAGATATCAGATCAAGAATACAAAAGAAATCATACAATAGAATTTTAACACACTTAACAAGGGAGATCAGATCAGGATTATATAGACATCAGATCAGCGAATACTAAACATCAGATCAACATACTATAGATATAGAAAGAATATAAAAGAAATCATACAATAGAATTAAACACAGTTAACAAGGGAGATCAGATCAGGATTATATAGATATCAGATCAGCGAATATTTGACATCAGATCAACATACTATAGATATCAGATCAAGAATATAAAAGAAATCATACAATAGAAATAAAACACACTGAACAAGGAAGATCAGATCAGGATTATATAGATATCAGATCAGCGAATACTTGACATCAGATCAACATACTATAGATATCAGATCAAGAATATAAAAGAAATCATACAATAGAAATAAAACACACTTAACAAGTGAGATCAGATCAGGATTATATAGATATCAGATCAGCGAATATTTGACATCAGATCAACATACTATAGATATCAGATCAAGAATATAAAAGAAATCATACAATAGAAATAAAACATACTTAACAAGGGAGATCAGATCGGGATTATATAGATATCAGATCAGCGAATACTTGACATCAGATCAACATACTATAGATATCAGATCAAGAATATAAAAGAAATCATACAAAAGAATTAAAACACACTTAACAAGGGAGATCAGATCAGGATTATATAGACATCAGATCAGCGAATACTTGACATCAGATCAACATACTATAGATAGCAGATCAAGAATATAAAAGAAATCATACAATAGAATTAAAACACACTTAACAAGGCAGATCAGATCAGGATTTTATAGACATCAGATCAGCCAAAACTTGACATCAGATCAACATACTATAGATATCAGATCAAGAATATAATAGAAATCATACAATAGAATTAAACACAGTTAACAAGGGAGATCAGATCAGGATTATATAGACATCAGATTAGCGAATACTTGACATCAGATTAACAGACTATAGATATCAGGTGAAGAATATAAAAGAAATCATACAATAAAATTAAAGCACACTTAACAAGGGAGATCAGATCAGGATTATATAGACATCAGATCAATAGACTATAGATAGCAGATCAAGAATATAAAAGAAATCATACAATAGAATTAAAACATACTTAACAAGGGAGATCAGATCAGGATTATATAGACATCAGATCAACATACTATAGATATCAGATCAAGAATATAAAAGAAATCATACAATAGAAATAAAACACACTTAACAAGGGAGATCAGATCAGGATTATATAGACATCAGATTAGCGAATACTTGACATCAGATTAACAGACTATAGATATCAGGTGAAGAATATAAAAGAAATCATACAATAAAATTAAAGCACACTTAACAAGGGAGATCAGATCAGGATTATATAGACATCAGATCAATAGACTATAGATAGCAGATCAAGAATATAAAAGAAATCATACAATAGAATTAAAACACACTTAACAAGGGAGATCAGATCAGGATTATATAGACATCAGATCAGCGAATACTAAACATCAGATCAACATACTATAGATATCAGATCAAGAATATAAAAGAAATCATACAATAGAATTAAAAACACTTAACAAGGGAGATCAAATCAGGATTATATAGACATCAGATCAGCGAATACTTGTCATCAGATCAACATACTATAGATATCAGATCAAGAATACAAAAGAAATCATACAATAGAATTTTAACACACTTAACAAGGGAGATCAGATCAGGATTATATAGACATCAGATCAGCGAATACTAAACATCAGATCAACATACTATAGATATCAGATCAAGAATATAAAAGAAATCATACAATAGAATTAAACACAGTTAACAAGGGAGATCAGATCAGGAATATATAGATATCAGATCAGCGAATATTTGACATCAGATCAACATACTATAGATATCAGATCAAGAATATAAAAGAAATCATACAATAGAAATAAAACACACTGAACAAGGAAGATCAGATCAGGATTATATAGATATCAGATCAGCGAATACTTGACATCAGATCAACATACTATAGATATCAGATCAAGAATATAAAAGAAATCATACAATAGAAATAAAACACACTTAACAAGTGAGATCAGATCAGGATTATATAGATATCAGATCAGCGAATATTTGACATCCGATCAACATACTATAGATATCAGATCAAGAATATAAAAGAAATCATACAATAGAAATAAACACACTTAACAAGGGAGATCAGATCGGGATTATATAGATATCAGATCAGCGAATACTTGACATCAGATCAACATACTATAGATATCAGATCAAGAATATAAAAGAAATCATACAAAAGAATTAAAACACACTTAACAAGGGAGATCAGATCAGGATTATATAGACATCAGATCAGCGAATACTTGACATCAGATCAACATACTATAGATAGCAGATCAAGAATATAAAAGAAATCATACAATAGAATTAAAACACACTTAACAAGGCAGATCAGATCAGGATTTTATAGACATCAGATCAGCCAAAACTTGACATCAGATCAACATACTATAGATATCAGATCAAGAATATAATAGAAATCATACAATAGAATTAAAACACACTTAACAAGGGAGATCAGATCAGGATTATATAGACATCAGATCAGCGAATACTAAACATCAGATCAACATACTATAGATATCAGATCAAGAATATCAAAGAAATCATACAATAGAATTAAAAACACTTAACAAGGGAGATTAGATCAGGATTATATAGACATCAGATCAGTGAATACTTGACATCAGATCAACATACTATAGATATCAGATCAAGAATATAAAAGAAATCATACAATTGAATTAAAACATACTTAACAAGGGAGATCAAATCAGGATTATATGGACATCAGATCAACATACTATAGATATCAGATCAAGAATATAAAAGAAATCATACAATAGAAATAAAACACACTTAACAAGGGAGATCAGATCAGGATTATATAGATATCAGATCAGCGAATATTTGACATCAGATCAATAGACTATAGATATCAGATCAAGAATATAAAAGAAATCATACAATAGAAATAAAACACACTTGACAAGGGAGATCAGATCAGGATTATATAGACATCAGATCAGCCAAAACTTGACATCAGATCAACATACTATAGATATCAGATCAAGAATATAATAGAAATTATACAATAGAATTAAAACACACTTAACAAGGGAGATAAGATCAGGATTATATAGACATCAGATCAGCGAATACTAAACATCAGATCAACGTACTATAGATATCAGATCAAGAATATAAAAGAAATCATACAATAGAATTAAAAACACTTAACAAGGGAGATCAGATCAGGATTATATAGACATCAGATCAGTGAATACTCGACATCAGATCAACATACTATAGATATCAGATCAAGAATATAAAAGAAATCATACAATAGAATTAAAACATACTTAACAAGGGAGATCAGATCAGGATTATATAGACATCAGATCAACATACTATAGATATCAGATCAAGAATATAAAAGAAATCATACAATAGATATAAAACACACTTAACAAGGGAGATCAGATCAGGATTATATAGACATCAGATTAGCGAATACTTGACATCAGATTAACAGACTATAGATATCAGGTCAAGAATATAAAAGAAATCATACAATAAAATTAAAGCACAATTAACAAGGGAGATCAGATCAGGATTATATAGACATCAGATCAATAGACTATAGATAGCAGATCAAAAATATAAAAGAAATCATACAATAGAATTAAAACACACTTAACAAGGCAGATCAGATCAGGATTTTATAGACATCAGATCAGCCAAAACTTGACATCAGATCAACATACTATAGATATCAGATCAAGAATATAATAGAAATCATACAATAGAATTAAAACACACTTAAATAGGGAGATCAGATCAGGATTATATAGACATCAGATCAGCGAATACTAAACATCAGATCAACATACTATAGATATCAGATCAAGAATATAAAAGATATCATACAATAGAATTAAAAACACTTAACAAGGGAGATTAGATCAGGATTAATAGACATCAGATCAGTGAATACTTGACATCAGATCAACATACTATAGATATCAGATC
Source organism: Knoxia roxburghii (assembly GCA_030378225.1). Lineage (NCBI taxonomy): Eukaryota > Viridiplantae > Streptophyta > Magnoliopsida > Gentianales > Rubiaceae > Knoxia > Knoxia roxburghii. The sequence continues at coordinate 30,479,888 of CM059415.1, read as the reverse complement.
AAGAATATAAAAGAAATCATACAATAGAAATAAAACACACTTAACAAGGGAGATCAGATCAGGATTATATAGATATCAGATCAGCGAATATTTGACATCAGATCAACATACTATAGATATCAGATCAAGAATATAAAAGAAATCATACAATAGAAATAAAACACACTTAACAAGGGAGATCAGATCAGGATTATATAAACATCAGATCAGCGAATACTTGACATCAGATCAACATACCATAGATATCAGATCAAGAATATAAAAGAAATCATACAATAGAATTAAAAACACTTAACAAGGGAGATTAGATCAGGATTATATAGACATCAGATCAGTGAATACTTGACATCAGATCAACATACTATAGATATCAGATCAAGAATATAAAAGAAATCATACAATTGAATTAAAACATACTTAACAAGGGATATCAGATCAGGATTATATGGACATCAGATCAACATACTATAGATATCAGATCAAGAATATAAAAGAAATCATACAATAGAAATAAAACACACTTAACAAGGGAGATCAGATCAGGATTATATAGATATCAGATCAGCGAATATTTGACATCAGATCAATAGACTATAGATATCAGATCAAGAATATAAAAGAAATCATACAATAGAAATAAAACACACTTGACAAGGGAGATCAGATCAGGATTATATAGACATCAGATCAGCCAAAACTTGACATCAGATCAACATACTATAGATATCAGATCAAGAATATAATAGAAATTATACAATAGAATTAAAACACACTTAACAATGGAGATAAGATCAGGATTATATAGACATCAGATCAGCGAATACTAAACATCAGATCAACGTACTATAGATATCAGATCAAGAATATAAAAGAAATCATACAATAGAATTAAAAACACTTAACAAGGGAGATCAGATCAGGATTATATAGACATCAGATCAGTGAATACTTGACATCAGATCAACATACTATAGATATCAGATCAAGAATATAAAAGAAATCATACAATAGAATTAAAACATACTTAACAAGGGAGATCAGATCAGGATTATATAGACATCAGATCAACATACTATAGATATCAGATCAAGAATATAAAAGAAATCATACAATAGATATAAAACACACTTAACAAGGGAGATCAGATCAGGATTATATAGACATCAGATTAGCGAATACTTGACATCAGATTAACAGACTATAGATATCAGGTGAAGAATATAAAAGAAATCATACAATAAAATTAAAGCACACTTAACAAGGGAGATCAGATCAGGATTATATAGACATCAGATCAATAGACTATAGATAGCAGATCAAGAATATAAAAGAAATCATACAATAGAATTAAAACATACTTAACAAGGGAGATCAGATCAGGATTATATAGACATCAGATCAACATACTATAGATATCAGATCAAGAATATAAAAGAAATCATACAATAGAAATAAAACACACTTAACAAGGGAGATCAGATCAGGATTATATAGACATCAGATTAGCGAATACTTGACATCAGATTAACAGACTATAGATATCAGGTGAAGAATATAAAAGAAATCATACAATAAAATTAAAGCACACTTAACAAGGGAGATCAGATCAGGATTATATAGACATCAGATCAATAGACTATAGATAGCAGATCAAGAATATAAAAGAAATCATACAATAGAATTAAAACATACTTAACAAGGGAGATCAGATCAGGATTATATAGACATCAGATCAACATACTATAGATATCAGATCAAGAATATAAAAGAAATCATACAATAGAAATAAAACACACTTAACAAGGGAGATCAGATCAGGATTATATAGACATCAGATCAGTGAATACTTGACATCAGATCAACATACTATAGATATCAGATCAAGAATATAAAAGAAATCATACAATAGAATTAAAACATACTTAACAAGGGAGATCAGATCAGGATTATATAGACATCAGATCAACATACTATAGATATCAGATCAAGAATATAAAAGAAATCATACAATAGATATAAAACACACTTAACAAGGGAGATCAGATCAGGATTATATAGACATCAGATTAGCGAATACTTGACATCAGATTAACAGACTATAGATATCAGGTGAAGAATATAAAAGAAATCATACAATAAAATTAAAGCACACTTAACAAGGGAGATCAGATCAGGATTATATAGACATCAGATCAATAGACTATAGATAGCAGATCAAGAATATAAAAGAAATCATACAATAGAATTAAAACATACTTAACAAGGGAGATCAGATCAGGATTATATAGACATCAGATCAACATACTATAGATATCAGATCAAGAATATAAAAGAAATCATACAATAGAAATAAAACACACTTAACAAGGGAGATCAGATCAGGATTATATAGACATCAGATTAGCGAATACTTGACATCAGATTAACAGACTATAGATATCAGGTGAAGAATATAAAAGAAATCATACAATAAAATTAAAGCACACTTAACAAGGGAGATCAGATCAGGATTATATAGACATCAGATCAATAGACTATAGATAGCAGATCAAGAATATAAAAGAAATCATACAATAGAATTAAAACATACTTAACAAGGGAGATCAGATCAGGATTATATAGACATCAGATCAACATACTATAGATATCAGATCAAGAATATAAAAGAAATCATACAATAGAAATAAAACACACTTAACAAGGGAGATCAGATCAGGATTATATAGACATCAGATTAGCGAATACTTGACATCAGATTAACAGACTATAGATATCAGGTGAAGAATATAAAAGAAATCATACAATAAAATTAAAGCACACTTAACAAGGGAGATCAGATCAGGATTATATAGACATCAGATCAATAGACTATAGATAGCAGATCAAGAATATAAAAGAAATCATACAATAGAATTAAAACACACTTAACAAGGGAGATCAGATCAGGATTATATAGACATCAGATCAGCGAATACTAAACATCAGATCAACATACTATAGATATCAGATCAAGAATATAAAAGAAATCATACAATAGAATTAAAAACACTTAACAAGGGAGATCAAATCAGGATTATATAGACATCAGATCAGCGAATACTTGTCATCAGATCAACATACTATAGATATCAGATCAAGAATACAAAAGAAATCATACAATAGAATTTTAACACACTTAACAAGGGAGATCAGATCAGGATTATATAGACATCAGATCAGCGAATACTAAACATCAGATCAACATACTATAGATATCAGATCAAGAATATAAAAGAAATCATACAATAGAATTAAACACAGTTAACAAGGGAGATCAGATCAGGAATATATAGATATCAGATCAGCGAATATTTGACATCAGATCAACATACTATAGATATCAGATCAAGAATATAAAAGAAATCATACAATAGAAATAAAACACACTGAACAAGGAAGATCAGATCAGGATTATATAGATATCAGATCAGCGAATACTTGACATCAGATCAACATACTATAGATATCAGATCAAGAATATAAAAGAAATCATACAATAGAAATAAAACACACTTAACAAGTGAGATCAGATCAGGATTATATAGATATCAGATCAGCGAATATTTGACATCCGATCAACATACTATAGATATCAGATCAAGAATATAAAAGAAATCATACAATAGAAATAAACACACTTAACAAGGGAGATCAGATCGGGATTATATAGATATCAGATCAGCGAATACTTGACATCAGATCAACATACTATAGATATCAGATCAAGAATATAAAAGAAATCATACAAAAGAATTAAAACACACTTAACAAGGGAGATCAGATCAGGATTATATAGACATCAGATCAGCGAATACTTGACATCAGATCAACATACTATAGATAGCAGATCAAGAATATAAAAGAAATCATACAATAGAATTAAAACACACTTAACAAGGCAGATCAGATCAGGATTTTATAGACATCAGATCAGCCAAAACTTGACATCAGATCAACATACTATAGATATCAGATCAAGAATATAATAGAAATCATACAATAGAATTAAAACACACTTAACAAGGGAGATCAGATCAGGATTATATAGACATCAGATCAGCGAATACTAAACATCAGATCAACATACTATAGATATCAGATCAAGAATATAAAAGAAATCATACAATAGAATTAAAAACACTTAACAAGGGAGATTAGATCAGGATTATATAGACATCAGATCAGTGAATACTTGACATCAGATCAACATACTATAGATATCAGATCAAGAATATAAAAGAAATCATACAATTGAATTAAAACATACTTAACAAGGGAGATCAAATCAGGATTATATGGACATCAGATCAACATACTATAGATATCAGATCAAGAATATAAAAGAAATCATACAATAGAAATAAAACACACTTAACAAGGGAGATCAGATCAGGATTATATAGATATCAGATCAGCGAATATTTGACATCAGATCAATAGACTATAGATATCAGATCAAGAATATAAAAGAAATCATACAATAGAAATAAAACACACTTGACAAGGGAGATCAGATCAGGATTATATAGACATCAGATCAGCCAAAACTTGACATCAGATCAACATACTATAGATATCAGATCAAGAATATAATAGAAATTATACAATAGAATTAAAACACACTTAACAAGGGAGATAAGATCAGGATTATATAGACATCAGATCAGCGAATACTAAACATCAGATCAACGTACTATAGATATCAGATCAAGAATATAAAAGAAATCATACAATAGAATTAAAAACACTTAACAAGGGAGATCAGATCAGGATTATATAGACATCAGATCAGTGAATACTCGACATCAGATCAACATACTATAGATATCAGATCAAGAATATAAAAGAAATCATACAATAGAATTAAAACATACTTAACAAGGGAGATCAGATCAGGATTATATAGACATCAGATCAACATACTATAGATATCAGATCAAGAATATAAAAGAAATCATACAATAGATATAAAACACACTTAACAAGGGAGATCAGATCAGGATTATATAGACATCAGATTAGCGAATACTTGACATCAGATTAACAGACTATAGATATCAGGTCAAGAATATAAAAGAAATCATACAATAAAATTAAAGCACAATTAACAAGGGAGATCAGATCAGGATTATATAGACATCAGATCAATAGACTATAGATAGCAGATCAAAAATATAAAAGAAATCATACAATAGAATTAAAACACACTTAACAAGGCAGATCAGATCAGGATTTTATAGACATCAGATCAGCCAAAACTTGACATCAGATCAACATACTATAGATATCAGATCAAGAATATAATAGAAATCATACAATAGAATTAAAACACACTTAAATAGGGAGATCAGATCAGGATTATATAGACATCAGATCAGCGAATACTAAACATCAGATCAACATACTATAGATATCAGATCAAGAATATAAAAGAAATCATACAATAGAATTAAAAACACTTAACAAGGGAGATTAGATCAGGATTAATAGACATCAGATCAGTGAATACTTGACATCAGATCAACATACTATAGATATCAGATCAAGAATATAAAAGAAATCATACAATAGAAATAAAACACACTTAACAAGGGAGATCAGATCAGGATTATATAGATATCAGATCAGCGAATATTTGACATCAGATCAACATACTATAGATATCAGATCAAGAATATAAAAGAAATCATACAATAGAAATAAAACACACTTAACAAGGGAGATCAGATCAGGATTATATAAACATCAGATCAGCGAATACTTGACATCAGATCAACATACCATAGATATCAGATCAAGAATATAAAAGAAATCATACAAAAGAATTAAAACACACTTAACAAGGCAGATCAGATCAGGATTTTATAGACATCAGATCAGCCAAAACTTGACATCAGATCAACATACTATAGATATCAGATCAAGAATATAATAGAAATCATACAATAGAATTAAAACACACTTAACAAGGGAGATCAGATCAGGATTATATAGACATCAGATCAGCGAATACTAAACATCAGATCAACATACTATAGATATCAGATCAAGAATATAAAAGAAATCATACATTAGAATTAAAAACACTTAACAAGGGAGATTAGATCAGGATTATATAGACATCAGATCAGTGAATACTTGACATCAGATCAACATACTATAGATATCAGATCAAGAATATAAAAGAAATCATACAATTGAATTAAAACATACTTAACAAGGGATATCAGATCAGGATTATATGGACATCAGATCAACATACTATAGATATCAGATCAAGAATATAAAAGAAATCATACAATAGAAATAAAACACACTTAACAAGGGAGATCAGATCAGGATTATATAGATATCAGATCAGCGAATATTTGACATCAGATCAATAGACTATAGATATCAGATCAAGAATATAAAAGAAATCATACAATAGAAATAAAACACACTTGACAAGGGAGATCAGATCAGGATTATATAGACATCAGATCAGCCAAAACTTGACATCAGATCAACATACTATAGATATCAGATCAAGAATATAATAGAAATTATACAATAGAATTAAAACACACTTAACAATGGAGATAAGATCAGGATTATATAGACATCAGATCAGCGAATACTAAACATCAGATCAACGTACTATAGATATCAGATCAAGAATATAAAAGAAATCATACAATAGAATTAAAAACACTTAACAAGGGAGATCAGATCAGGATTATATAGACATCAGATCAGTGAATACTTGACATCAGATCAACATACTATAGATATCAGATCAAGAATATAAAAGAAATCATACAATAGAATTAAAACATACTTAACAAGGGAGATCAGATCAGGATTATATAGACATCAGATCAACATACTATAGATATCAGATCAAGAATATAAAAGAAATCATACAATAGATATAAAACACACTTAACAAGGGAGATCAGATCAGGATTATATAGACATCAGATTAGCGAATACTTGACATCAGATTAACAGACTATAGATATCAGGTCAAGAATATAAAAGAAATCATACAATAAAATTAAAGCACAATTAACAAGGGAGATCAGATCAGGATTATATAGACATCAGATCAATAGACTATAGATAGCAGATCAAGAATATAAAAGAAATCATACAATAGAATTAAAACACACTTAACAAGGCAGATCAGATCAGGATTTTATAGACATCAGATCAGCCAAAACTTGACATCAGATCAACATACTATAGATATCAGATCAAGAATATAATAGAAATCATACAATAGAATTAAATCACACTTAAATAGGGAGATCAGATCAGGATTATATAGACATCAGATCAGCGAATACTAAACATCAGATCAACATACTATAGATATCAGATCAAGAATATAAAAGAAATCATACAATATAATTAAAAACACTTAACAAGGGAGATTAGATCAGGATTATATAGACATCAGATCAGTGAATACTTGACATCAGATCAACATACTATAGATATCAGATCAAGAATATAAAAGAAATCATACAATTGAATTAAAACATACTTAACAAGGGAGATCAGATCAGGATTATATAGACATCAGATCAACATACTATAGATATCTGATCAAGAATATAAAAGAAATCATACAATAGAAATAAAACACACTTAACAAGGGAGATCAGATCAGGATTATATAGATATCAGATCAGCGAATATTTGACATCAGATCAACATACTATAGATATCAGATCAAGAATATAAAAGAAATCATACAATAGAAATAAAACACACTTAACAAGGGAGATCAGATCGGGATTATATAGATATCAGATCAGCGAATACTTGACATCAGATCAACATACTATAGATATCAGATCAAGAATATAAAAGAAATCAAACAAAAGAATTAAAACACACTTAACAAGGGAGATCAGATCAGGATTATATAGACATCAGATCAGCGAATACTTGACATCAGATCAACATACTATAGATAGCATATCAAGAATATAAAAGAAATCATACAATAGAATTAAAACACACTTAACAAGGCAGATCAGATCAGGATTTTATAGACATCAGATCAGCCAAAACTTGACATCAGATCAACATACTATAGATATCAGATCAAGAATATAATAGAAATCATACAATAGAATTAAAACACACTTAACAAGGGAGATCAGATCAGGATTATATAGACATCAGATCAGCGAATACTAAACATCAGATCAACATACTATAGATATCAGATCAAGAATATAAAAGAAATCATACAATAGAATTAAAAACACTTAACAAGGGAGATTAGATCAGGATTATATAGACATCAGATCAGTGAATACTTGACATCAGATCAACATACTATAGATATCAGATCAAGAATATAAAAGAAATCATACAATAGAAATAAAACACACTTAACAAGGGAGATCAGATCAGGATTATATAGACATCAGATCGGCGAATACTTGACATCAGATCAATAGACTATAGATATCAGATCAAGAATATAAAAAAATCATACAATAGAATTAAAACACATTTAACAAGGGAGATCAAATCAGGATTATATAGACATCAGATCAGCGAATACTTTTCATCAGATCAACATACTATAGATATCAGATCAAGAATATAAAAAAAATCATACAATAGAATTTAAACACACTTAACAAGGGAGATCAGATCAGGATTATACAGACATCAGATCAGCGAGTACTAGACATCAGATCAACATACTATAGATATCAGATCAAGAATATAAAAGAAATCATACAATAGAATTAAAACACACTTAACAAGGGAGATCAGATCAGGATTATATAGACATCGGATCAGCGAATACTTGACATCAGATCAACAGACTATAGATATCAGATCAAGAATATAAAAGAAATCATACAATAGAATTAAAGCACACTTAACAAGGGAGATCAGATCAGGATTATATAGACATCAGATCGGCGAATACTAGACATCAGATCGGCGAATACTTGACATCAGATCAACTGACTATAGATATCAGATCAAGAATATAAAAGAAATCATACAATAGAATTAAAGCACACTTAACAAGGGAGATCAGATCAGGATTATATAGACATCAGATCGGCGAATACTTGACATCAGATCAATAGACTATAGATATCAGATCAAGAATATAAAAGAAATCATACAATAGAATTAAAACACATTTAACAAGGGAGATCAAATCAGGATTATATAGACATCAGATCAGCGAATACTTGTCATCAGATCAAAATACTATAGATATCAGATCAAGAATATAAAAGAAATCATACAATAGAATTTAAACACACTTAACAAGGGAGATCAGATCAGGATTATATGGACATCAGATCAGCGAGTACTAGACATCAGATCAACATACTATAGATATCAGATCAAGAATATAAAAGAAATCATACAATAGAATTAAAACACACTTAACAAGGGAGATCAGATCAGGATTATATAGACATCAGATCAGGGAATACTTGACATCAGATCAACATACTAAAGATATCAGATCAAGAATATAAAAGAAATCATACAATAGAATTAAAACATACTTAACAAGGGAGATCAGATCAGGATTATATAGACATCAGATCAGCCAAAACTTGACATCAGATCAACATACTATAGATATCAGATCAAGAATATAATAGAAATCATACAATAGAATTAAAACACACTTAACAAGGTAGATCAGATCAGGATTATATAGACATCAGATCAGCGAATACTAAACATCAGATCAACGTACTATAGATATCAGATCAAGAATATAAAAGAAATCATACAATAGAATTAAAAACACTTAACAAGGGAAATCAGATCAGGATTATATAGACATCAGATCAGTGAATACTTGACATCAGATCAACATACTATAGATATCAGATCAAGAATATAAAAGAAATCATACAATAGAATTAAAACATACTTAACAAGGGAGATCAGATCAGGATTATATAGACATCAGATCAACATACTATAGATATCAGATCAAGAATATAAAAGAAATCATACAATAGAAATAAAACACACTTAACAAGGGAGATCAGATCAGGATTATATAGATATCAGATCAGCGAATATTTGACATCAGATCAACATAATATAGATATCAGATCAAGAATATAAAAGAAATCATACAATAGAAATAAAACACACTTGACAAGGGAGATCAGATCAGGATTATATAGATATCAGATCAGCGAATACTTGACATCAGATCAACATACTATAGATATCGGATCAAGAATATAAAAGAAATCATACAAAAGAATTAAAACACACTTAACAAGGGAGATCAGATCAGGATTATATAGACATCAGATCAGCGAATACTTGACATCAGATCAACATACTATAGATATCAGATCAAGAATATAAAAGAAATCATACAATAGAATTAAAACACAGTTAACAAGGGAGATTAGATCAGGATTATATAAACATCAGATCAGCGAATACTTGACATCAGATCAACTGACTATAGATATCAGATCAAGAATATAAAAGAAATCATACAATAGAATTAAAGCACACTTAACAAGGGAGATCAGATCAGGATTATATAGACATCAGATCGGCGAATACTTGACATCAGATCAATAGACTATAGATATCAGATCAAGAATATAAAAAAAATCATACAATAGAATTAAAACACATTTAACAAGGGAGATCAGATCAGGATTATATAGACATCAGATCGGCGAATACTAGACATCAGATCGGCGAATACTTGACATCAGATCAACTGACTATAGATATCAGATCAAGAATATAAAAGAAATCATACAATAGAATTAAAGCACACTTAACAAGGGAGATCAGATCAGGATTATATAGACATCAGATCGGCGAATACTTGACATCAGATCGGCGAATACTTGACATCAGATTAACAGACTATAGATATCAGGTCAAGAATATAAAAGAAATCATACAATAAAATTAAAGCACAATTAACAAGGGAGATCAGATCAGGATTATATAGACATCAGATCAATAGACTATAGATAGCAGATCAAGAATATAAAAGAAATCATACAATAGAATTAAAACACACTTAACAAGGCAGATCAGATCAGGATTTTATAGACATCAGATCAGCCAAAACTGGACATCAGATCAACATACTATAGATATCAGATCAAGAATATAATAGAAATCATACAATAGAATTAAAACACACTTAAATAGGGAGATCAGATCAGGATTATATAGACATCAGATCAGCGAATACTAAACATCAGATCAACATACTATAGATATCAGATCAAGAATATAAAAGAAATCATACAATAGAATTAAAAACACTTAACAAGGGAGATTAGATCAGGATTATATAGACATCAGATCAGTGAATACTTGACATCAGATCAACATACTATAGATATCAGATCAAGAATATAAAAGAAATCATACAATTGAATTAAAACATACTTAACAAGGGAGATCAGATCAGGATTATATAGACATCAGATCAACATACTATAGATATCAGATCAAGAATATAAAAGAAATCATACAATTGAATTAAAACATACTTAACAAGGGAGATCAGATCAGGATTATATAGACATCAGATCAACATACTATAGATATCTGATCAAGAATATAAAAGAAATCATACAATAGAAATAAAACACACTTAACAAGGGAGATCAGATCAGGATTATATAGATATCAGATCAGCGAATATTTGACATCAGATCAACATACTATAGATATCAGATCAAGAATATAAAAGAAATCATACAATAGAAATAAAACACACTTAACAAGGGAGATCAGATCGGGATTATATAGATATCAGATCAGCGAATACTTGACATCAGATCAACATACTATAGATATCAGATCAAGAATATAAAAGAAATCAAACAAAAGAATTAAAACACACTTAACAAGGGAGATCAGATCAGGATTATATAGACATCAGATCAGCGAATACTTGACATCAGATCAACATACTATAGATAGCATATCAAGAATATAAAAGAAATCATACAATAGAATTAAAACACACTTAACAAGGGAGATCAGATCAGGATTATATAGACATCAGATCAGCGAATACTTGACATCAGATCAACATACTATAGATATCAGATCAAGAATATAAAAGAAATCATACAATAGAATTAAAACACAGTTAACAAGGGAGATTAGATCAGGATTATATAAACATCAGATCAGCGAATACTTGACATCAGATCAACTGACTATAGATATCAGATCAAGAATATAAAAGAAATCATACAATAGAATTAAAGCACACTTAACAAGGGAGATCAGATCAGGATTATATAGACATCAGATCAGCGAATACTTGACATCAGATCAACATACTATAGATATCAGATCAAGAATATAAAAGAAATCATACAATAGAATTAAAACACAGTTAACAAGGGAGATTAGATCAGGATTATATAAACATCAGATCAGCGAATACTTGACATCAGATCAACTGACTATAGATATCAGATCAAGAATATAAAAGAAATCATACAATAGAATTAAAGCACACTTAACAAGGGAGATCAGATCAGGATTATATAGACATCAGATCGGCGAATACTTGACATCAGATCAATAGACTATAGATATCAGATCAAGAATATAAAAAAAATCATACAATAGAATTAAAACACATTTAACAAGGGAGATCAAATCAGGATTATATAGACATCAGATCATCGGATACTTTTCATCAGATCAACATACTATAGATATCAGATCAAGAATATAAAAAAAATCATACAATAGAATTTAAACACACTTAACAAGGGAGATCAGATCAGGATTATATAGACATCAGATCAGCGAGTACTAGACATCAGATCAACATACTATAGATATCAGATCAAGAATATAAAAGAAATCATACAATAGAATTAAAACACACTTAACAAGGGAGATCAGATCAGGATTATATAGACATCGGATCAGCGAATACTTGACATCAGATCAACAGACTATAGATATCAGATCAAGAATATAAAAGAAATCATACAATAGAATTAAAGCACACTTAACAAGGGAGATCAGATCAGGATTATATAGACATCAGATCGGCGAATACTTGACATCAGATCGGCGAATACTTGACATCAGATTAACAGACTATAGATATCAGGTCAAGAATATAAAAGAAATCATACAATAAAATTAAAGCACAATTAACAAGGGAGATCAGATCAGGATTATATAGACATCAGATCAATAGACTATAGATAGCAGATCAAGAATATAAAAGAAATCATACAATAGAATTAAAACACACTTAACAAGGCAGATCAGATCAGGATTTTATAGACATCAGATCAGCCAAAACTGGACATCAGATCAACATACTATAGATATCAGATCAAGAATATAATAGAAATCATACAATAGAATTAAAACACACTTAAATAGGGAGATCAGATCAGGATTATATAGACATCAGATCAGCGAATACTAAACATCAGATCAACATACTATAGATATCAGATCAAGAATATAAAAGAAATCATACAATAGAATTAAAAACACTTAACAAGGGAGATTAGATCAGGATTATATAGACATCAGATCAGTGAATACTTGACATCAGATCAACATACTATAGATATCAGATCAAGAATATAAAAGAAATCATACAATTGAATTAAAACATACTTAACAAGGGAGATCAGATCAGGATTATATAGACATCAGATCAACATACTATAGATATCAGATCAAGAATATAAAAGAAATCATACAATTGAATTAAAACATACTTAACAAGGGAGATCAGATCAGGATTATATAGACATCAGATCAACATACTATAGATATCTGATCAAGAATATAAAAGAAATCATACAATAGAAATAACACACACTTAACAAGGGAGATCAGATCAGGATTATATAGATATCAGATCAGCGAATATTTGACATCAGATCAACATACTATAGATATCAGATCAAGAATATAAAAGAAATCATACAATAGAAATAAAACACACTTAACAAGGGAGATCAGATCGGGATTATATAGATATCAGATCAGCGAATACTTGACATCAGATCAACATACTATAGATATCAGATCAAGAATATAAAAGAAATCAAACAAAAGAATTAAAACACACTTAACAAGGGAGATCAGATCAGGATTATATAGACATCAGATCAGCGAATACTTGACATCAGATCAACATACTATAGATAGCATATCAAGAATATAAAAGAAATCATACAATAGAATTAAAACACACTTAACAAGGCAGATCAGATCAGGATTTTATAGACATCAGATCAGCCAAAACTTGACATCAGATCAACATACTATAGATATCAGATCAAGAATATAATAGAAATCATACAATAGAATTAAAACACACTTAACAAGGGAGATCAGATCAGGATTATATAGACATCAGATCAGCGAATACTAAACATCAGATCAACATACTATAGATATCAGATCAAGAATATAAAAGAAATCATACAATAGAATTAAAAACACTTAACAAGGGAGATTAGATCAGGATTATATAGACATCAGATCAGTGAATACTTGACATCAGATCAACATACTATAGATATCAGATCAAGAATATAAAAGAAATCATACAATAGAAATAAAACACACTTAACAAGGGAGATCAGATCAGGATTATATAGACATCAGATCGGCGAATACTTGACATCAGATCAATAGACTATAGATATCAGATCAAGAATATAAAAAAATCATACAATAGAATTAAAACACATTTAACAAGGGAGATCAAATCAGGATTATATAGACATCAGATCAGCGAATACTTTTCATCAGATCAACATACTATAGATATCAGATCAAGAATATAAAAAAAATCATACAATAGAATTTAAACACACTTAACAAGGGAGATCAGATCAGGATTATATAGACATCAGATCAGCGAGTACTAGACATCAGATCAACATACTATAGATATCAGATCAAGAATATAAAAGAAATCATACAATAGAATTAAAACACACTTAACAAGGGAGATCAGATCAGGATTATATAGACATCGGATCAGCGAATACTTGACATCAGATCAACAGACTATAGATATCAGATCAAGAATATAAAAGAAATCATACAATAGAATTAAAGCACACTTAACAAGGGAGATCAGATCAGGATTATATAGACATCAGATCGGCGAATACTAGACATCAGATCGGCGAATACTTGACATCAGATCAACTGACTATAGATATCAGATCAAGAATATAAAAGAAATCATACAATAGAATTAAAGCACACTTAACGAGGGAGATCAGATCAGGATTATATAGACATCAGATCGGCGAATACTTGACATCAGATCAATAGACTATAGATATCAGATCAAGAATATAAAAGAAATCATACAATAGAATTAAAACACATTTAACAAGGGAGATCAAATCAGGATTATATAGACATCAGATCAGCGAATACTTGTCATCAGATCAAAATACTATAGATATCAGATCAAGAATATAAAAGAAATCATACAATAGAATTTAAACACACTTAACAAGGGAGATCAGATCAGGATTATATAGACATCAGATCAGCGAGTACTAGACATCAGATCAACATACTATAGATATCAGATCAAGAATATAAAAGAAATCATACAATAGAATTAAAACACACTTAACAAGGGAGATCAGATCAGGATTATATAGACATCAGATCAGGGAATACTTGACATCAGATCAACATACTAAAGATATCAGATCAAGAATATAAAAGAAATCATACAATAGAATTAAAACATACTTAACAAGGGAGATCAGATCAGGATTATATAGACATCAGATCAGCCAAAACTTGACATCAGATCAACATACTATAGATATCAGATCAAGAATATAATAGAAATCATACAATAGAATTAAAACACACTTAACAAGGTAGATCAGATCAGGATTATATAGACATCAGATCAGCGAATACTAAACATCAGATCAACGTACTATAGATATCAGATCAAGAATATAAAAGAAATCATACAATAGAATTAAAAACACTTAACAAGGGAAATCAGATCAGGATTATATAGACATCAGATCAGTGAATACTTGACATCAGATCAACATACTATAGATATCAGATCAAGAATATAAAATAAATCATACAATAGAATTAAAACATACTTAACAAGGGAGATCAGATCAGGATTATATAGACATCAGATCAACATACTATAGATATCAGATCAAGAATATAAAAGAAATCATACAATAGAAATAAAACACACTTAACAAGGGAGATCAGATCAGGATTATATAGATATCAGATCAGCGAATATTTGACATCAGATCAACATAATATAGATATCAGATCAAGAATATAAAAGAAATCATACAATAGAAATAAAACACACTTGACAAGGGAGATCAGATCAGGATTATATAGATATCAGATCAGCGAATACTTGACATCAGATCAACATACTATAGATATCGGATCAAGAATATAAAAGAAATCATACAAAAGAATTAAAACACACTTAACAAGGGAGATCAGATCAGGATTATATAGACATCAGATCAGCGAATACTTGACATCAGATCAACATACTATAGATATCAGATCAAGAATATAAAAGAAATCATACAATAGAATTAAAACACAGTTAACAAGGGAGATTAGATCAGGATTATATAAACATCAGATCAGCGAATACTTTACATCAGATCAACTGACTATAGATATCAGATCAAGAATATAAAAGAAATCATATAATAGAATTAAAGCACACTTAACAAGGGAGATCAGATCAGGATTATATAGACATCAGATCGGCGAATACTTGACATCAGATCAATAGACTATAGATATCAGATCAAGAATATAAAAAAAATCATACAATAGAATTAAAACACATTTAACAAGGGAGATCAAATCAGGATTATATAGACATCAGATCAGCGGATACTTTTCATCAGATCAACATACTATAGATATCAGATCAAGAATATAAAAAAAATCATACAATAGAATTTAAACACACTTAACAAGGGAGATCAGATCAGGATTATATAGACATCAGATCAGCGAGTACTAGACATCAGATCAACATACTATAGATATCAGATCAAGAATATAAAAGAAATCATACAATAGAATTAAAACACACTTAACAAGGGAGATCAGATCAGGATTATATAGACATCGGATCAGCGAATACTTGACATCAGATCAACAGACTATAGATATCAGATCAAGAATATAAAAGAAATCATACAATAGAATTAAAGCACACTTAACAAGGGAGATCAGATCAGGATTATATAGACATCAGATCGGCGAATACTAGACATCAGATCGGCGAATACTTGACATCAGATCAACTGACTATAGATATCAGATCAAGAATATAAAAGAAATCATACAATAGAATTAAAGCACACTTAACAAGGGAGATCAGATCAGGATTATATAGACATCAGATCGGCGAATACTTGACATCAGATCGGCGAATACTTGACATCAGATTAACAGACTATAGATATCAGGTCAAGAATATAAAAGAAATCATACAATAAAATTAAAGCACAATTAACAAGGGAGATCAGATCAGGATTATATAGACATCAGATCAATAGACTATAGATAGCAGATCAAGAATATAAAAGAAATCATACAATAGAATTAAAACACACTTAACAAGGCAGATCAGATCAGGATTTTATAGACATCAGATCAGCCAAAACTGGACATCAGATCAACATACTATAGATATCAGATCAAGAATATAATAGAAATCATACAATAGAATTAAAACACACTTAAATAGGGAGATCAGATCAGGATTATATAGACATCAGATCAGCGAATACTAAACATCAGATCAACATACTATAGATATCAGATCAAGAATATAAAAGAAATCATACAATAGAATTAAAAACACTTAACAAGGGAGATTAGATCAGGATTATATAGACATCAGATCAGTGAATACTTGACATCAGATCAACATACTATAGATATCAGATCAAGAATATAAAAGAAATCATATAATTGAATTAAAACATACTTAACAAGGGAGATCAGATCAGGATTATATAGACATCAGATCAACATACTATAGATATCTGATCAAGAATATAAAAGAAATCATACAATAGAAATAAAACACACTTAACAAGGGAGATCAGATCAGGATTATATAGATATCAGATCAGCGAATATTTGACATCAGATCAACATACTATAGATATCAGATCAAGAATATAAAAGAAATCATACAATAGAAATAAAACACACTTAACAAGGGAGATCAGATCGGGATTATATAGATATCAGATCAGCGAATACTTGACATCAGATCAACATACTATAGATATCAGATCAAGAATATAAAAGAAATCAAACAAAAGAATTAAAACACACTTAACAAGGGAGATCAGATCAGGATTATATAGACATCAGATCAGCGAATACTTGACATCAGATCAACATACTATAGATAGCATATCAAGAATATAAAAGAAATCATACAATAGAATTAAAACACACTTAACAAGGCAGATCAGATCAGGATTTTATAGACATCAGATAAGCCAAAACTTGACATCAGATCAACATACTATAGATATCAGATCAAGAATATAATAGAAATCATACAATAGAATTAAAACACACTTAACAAGGGAGATCAGATCAGGATTATATAGACATCAGATCAGCGAATACTAAACATCAGATCAACATACTATAGATATCAGATCAAGAATATAAAAGAAATCATACAATAGAATTAAAAACACTTAACAAGGGAGATTAGATCAGGATTATATAGACATCAGATCAGTGAATACTTGACATCAGATCAACATACTATAGATATCAGATCAAGAATATAAAAGAAATCATACAATAGAAATAAAACACACTTAACAAGGGAGATCAGATCAGGATTATATACACATCAGATCGGCGAATACTTGACATCAGATCAATAGACTATAGATATCAGATCAAGAATATAAAAAAAATCATACAATAGAATTAAAACACATTTAACAAGGGAGATCAAATCAGGATTATATAGACATCAGATCAGCGGATACTTTTCATCAGATCAACATACTATAGATATCAGATCAAGAATATAAAAAAAATCATACAATAGAATTTAAACACACTTAACAAGGGAGATCAGATCAGGATTATATAGACATCAGATCAGCGAGTACTAGACATCAGATCAACATACTATAGATATCAGATCAAGAATATAAAAGAAATCATACAATAGAATTAAAACACACTTAACAAGGGAGATCAGATCAGGATTATATAGACATCGGATCAGCGAATACTTGACATCAGATCAACAGACTATAGATATCAGATCAAGAATATAAAAGAAATCATACAATAGAATTAAAGCACACTTAACAAGGGAGATCAGATCAGGATTATATAGACATCAGATCGGCGAATACTAGACATCAGATCGGCGAATACTTGACATCAGATCAACTGACTATAGATATCAGATCAAGAATATAAAAGAAATCATACAATAGAATTAAAGCACACTTAACAAGGGAGATCAGATCAGGATTATATAGACATCAGATCGGCGAATACTTGACATCAGATCAATAGACTATAGATATCAGATCAAGAATATAAAAGAAATCATACAATAGAATTAAAACACATTTAACAAGGGAGATCAAATCAGGATTATATAGACATCAGATCAGCGAATACTTGTCATCAGATCAACATACTATAGATATCAGATCAAGAATATAAAAGAAATCATACAATAGAATTTAAACACACTTAACAAGGGAGATCAGATCAGGATTATATAGACATCAGATCAGCGAGTACTAGACATCAGATCAACATACTATAGATATCAGATCAAGAATATAAAAGAAATCATACAATAGAATTAAAACACACTTAACAAGGGAGATCAGATCAGGATTATATAGACATCAGATCAGGGAATACTTGACATCAGATCAACATACTAAAGATATCAGATCAAGAATATAAAAGAAATCATACAATAGAATTAAAACATACTTAACAAGGGAGATCAGATCAGGATTATATAGACATCAGATCAGCCAAAACTTGACATCAGATCAACATACTATAGATATCAGATCAAGAATATAATAGAAATCATACAATAGAATTAAAACACACTTAACAAGGTAGATCAGATCAGGATTATATAGACATCAGATCAGCGAATACTAAACATCAGATCAACGTACTATAGATATCAGATCAAGAATATAAAAGAAATCATACAATAGAATTAAAAACACTTAACAAGGGAGATCAGATCAGGATTATATAGACATCAGATCAGTGAATACTTGACATCAGATCAACATACTATAGATATCAGATCAAGAATATAAAAGAAATCATACAATAGAATTAAAACATACTTAACAAGGGAGATCAGATCAGGATTATATAGACATCAGATCAACATACTATAGATATCAGATCAAGAATATAAAAGAAATCATACAATAGAAATAAAACACACTTAACAAGGGAGATCAGATCAGGATTATATAGATATCAGATCAGCGAATATTTGACATCAGATCAACATAATATAGATATCAGATCAAGAATATAAAAGAAATCATACAATAGAAATAAAACACACTTGACAAGGGAGATCAGATCAGGATTATATAGATATCAGATCAGCGAATACTTGACATCAGATCAACATACTATAGATATCGGATCAAGAATATAAAAGAAATCATACAAAAGAATTAAAACACATTTAACAAGGGAGATCAGATCAGGATTATATAGACATCAGATCAGCGAATACTTGACATCAGATCAATAGACTATAGATAGCAGATCAAGAATATAAAAGAAATCATACAATAGAATTAAAACACACTTAACAAGGCAGATCAGATCAGGATTTTATAGACATCAGATCAGCCAAAACTTGACATCAGATCAACATACTATAGATATCAGATCAAGAATATAATAGAAATCATACAATAATATTAAAACACACTTAAATAGGGAGATCAGATCAGGATTATATAGACATCAGATCAGCGAATACTAAACATCAGATCAACATACTATAGATATCAGATCAAGAATATAAAAGAAATCATACAATAGAATTAAAAACACTTAACAAGGGAGATTAGATCAGGATTATATAGACATCAGATCAGTGAATACTTGACATCAGATCAACATACTATAGATATCAGATCAAGAATATAAAAGAAATCATACAATTGAATTAAAACATACTTAACAAGGGAGATCAGATCAGGATTATATAGACATCAGATCAACATACTATAGATATCTGATCAAGAATATAAAAGAAATCATACAATAGAAATAAAACACACTTAACAAGGGAGATCAGATCAGTATTATATAGATATCAGATCAGCGAATATTTGACATCAGATCAACATACTATAGATGTCAGATCAAGAATATAAAAGAAATCATACAATAGAAATAAAACACACTTAACAAGGGAGATCAGATCGGGATTATATAGATATCAGATCAGCGAATACTTGACATCAGATCAACATACTATAGATATCAGATCAAGAATATAAAAGAAATCAAACAAAAGAATTAAAACACACTTAACAAGGGAGATCAGATCAGGATTATATAGACATCAAATCAGCGAATACTAAACATCAGATCAACATACTATAGATATCAGATCAAGAATATAAAAGAAATCATACAATAGAATTAAAAACACTTAACAAGGGAGATTAGATCAGGATTATATAGACATCAGATCAGTGAATACTTGACATCAGATCAACATACTATAGATATCAGATCAAGAATATAAAAGAAATCATACAATAGAAATAAAACACACTTAACAAGGGAGATCAGATCAGGATTATATAGACATCAGATCGGCGAATACTTGACATCAGATCAATAGACTATAGATATCAGATCAAGAATATAAAAAAAATCATACAATAGAATTAAAACACATTTAACAAGGGAGATCAAATCAGGATTATATAGACATCAGATCAGCGGATACTTTTCATCAGATCAACATACTATAGATATCAGATCAAGAATATAAAAAAAATCATACAATAGAATTTAAACACACTTAACAAGGGAGATCAGATCAGGATTATATAGACATCAGATCAGCGAGTACTAGACATCAGATCAACCTACTATAGATATCAGATCAAGAATATAAAAGAAATCATACAATAGAATTAAAACACACTTAACAAGGGAGATCAGATCAGGATTATATAGACATCGGATCAGCGAATACTTGACATCAGATCAACAGACTATAGATATCAGATCAAGAATATAAAAGAAATCATACAATAGAATTAAAGCACACTTAACAAGGGAGATCAGATCATGATTATATAGACATCAGATCGGCGAATACTAGACATCAGATCGGCGAATACTTGACATCAGATCAACTGACTATAGATATCAGATCAAGAATATAAAAGAAATCATACAATAGAATTAAAGCACACTTAACAAGGGAGATCAGATCAGGATTATATAGACATCAGATCGGCGAATACTTGACATCAGATCAATAGACTATAGATATCAGATCAAGAATATAAAAGAAATCATACAATAGAATTAAAACACATTTAACAAGGGAGATCAAATCAGGATTATATAGACATCAGATCAGCGAATACTTGTCATCAGATCAACATACTATAGATATCAGATCAAGAATATAAAAGAAATCATACAATAGAATTTAAACACACTTAACAAGGGAGATCAGATCAGGATTATATAGACATCAGATCAGCGAGTACTAGACATCAGATCAACATACTATAGATATCAGATCAAGAATATAAAAGAAATCATACAATAGAATTAAAACACACTTAACAAGGGAGATCAGATCAGGATTATATAGACATCAGATCAGGGAATACTTGACATCAGATCAACATACTAAAGATATCAGATCAAGAATATAAAAGAAATCATACAATAGAATTAAAACATACTTAACAAGGGAGATCAGATCAGGATTATATAGACATCAGATCAGCCAAAACTTGACATCAGATCAACATACTATAGATATCAGATCAAGAATATAATAGAAATCATACAATAGAATTAAAACACACTTAACAAGGTAGATCAGATCAGGATTATATAGACATCAGATCAGCGAATACTAAACATCAGATCAACGTACTATAGATATCAGATCAAGAATATAAAAGAAATCATACAATAGAATTAAAAACACTTAACAAGGGAGATCAGATCAGGATTATATAGACATCAGATCAGTGAATACTTGACATCAGATCAACATACTATAGATATCAGATCAAGAATATAAAAGAAATCATACAATAGAATTAAAACATACTTAACAAGGGAGATCAGATCAGGATTATATAGACATCAGATCAACATACTATAGATATCAGATCAAGAATATAAAAGAAATCATACAATAGAAATAAAACACACTTAACAAGGGAGATCAGATCAGGATTATATAGATATCAGATCAGCGAATATTTGACATCAGATCAACATAATATAGATATCAGATCAAGAATATAAAAGAAATCATACAATAGAAATAAAACACACTTGACAAGGGAGATCAGATCAGGATTATATAGATATCAGATCAGCGAATACTTGACATCAGATCAACATACTATAGATATCGGATCAAGAATATAAAAGAAATCATACAAAAGAATTAAAACACACTTAACAAGGGAGATCAGATCAGGATAATATAGACATCAGATCAGCGAATACTTGACATCAGATCAACATACTATAGATATCAGATCAAGAATATAAAAGAAATCATACAATAGAATTAAAACACAGTTAACAAGGGAGATTAGATCAGGATTATATAAACATCAGATCAGCGAATACTTGACATCAGATCAACTGACTATAGATATCAGATCAAGAATATAAAAGAAATCATACAATAGAATTAAAGCACACTTAACAAGGGAGATCAGATCAGGATTATATAGACATCAGATCGGCGAATACTTGACATCAGATCAATAAACTATAGATATCAGATCAAGAATATAAAAAAAATCATACAATAGAATTAAAACACATTTAACAAGGGAGATCAAATCAGGATTATATAGACATCAGATCAGCGGATACTTTTCATCAGATCAACATACTATAGATATCAGATCAAGAATATAAAAAAAATCATACAATAGAATTTAAACACACTTAACAAGGGAGATCAGATCAGGATTATATAGACATCAGATCAGCGAGTACTAGACATCAGATCAGCATACTATAGATATCAGATCAAGAATATAAAAGAAATCATACAATAGAATTAAAACACACTTAACAAGGGAG
This sequence comes from Knoxia roxburghii, assembly GCA_030378225.1. Classification (NCBI taxonomy): domain Eukaryota; kingdom Viridiplantae; phylum Streptophyta; class Magnoliopsida; order Gentianales; family Rubiaceae; genus Knoxia; species Knoxia roxburghii. The sequence goes on along the minus strand of CM059415.1, from coordinate 30,455,420 downwards.
ATCAGATCAGGATTATATAGACATCGGATCAGCGAATACTTGACATCAGATCAACAGACTATAGATATCAGATCAAGAATATAAAAGAAATCATACAATAGAATTAAAGCACACATAACAAGGGAGATCAGATCAGGATTATATAGACATCAGATCGGCGAATACTAGACATCAGATCGGCGAATACTTGACATCAGATCAACTGACTATAGATATCATATCAAGAATATAAAAGAAATCATACAATAGAATTAAAGCACACTTAACAAGGGAGATCAGATCAGGATTATATAGACATCAGATCGGCGAATACTTGACATCAGATCAATAGACTATAGATATCAGATCAAGAATATAAAAGAAATCATACAATAGAATTAAAACACATTTAACAAGGGAGATCAAATCAGGATTATATAGACATCAGATCAGCGAATACTTGTCATCAGATCAACATACTATAGATATCAGATCAAGAATATAAAAGAAATCATACAATAGAATTTAAACACACTTAACAAGGGAGATCAGATCAGGATTATATAGACATCAGATCAGCGAGTACTAGACATCAGATCAACATACTATAGATATCAGATCAAGAATATAAAAGAAATCATACAATAGAATTAAAACACACTTAACAAGGGAGATCAGATCAGGATTATATAGACATCAGATCAGGGAATACTTGACATCAGATCAACATACTAAAGATATCAGATCAAGAATATAAAAGAAATCATACAATAGAATTAAAACATACTTAACAAGGGAGATCAGATCAGGATTATATAGACATCAGATCAGCCAAAACTTGACATCAGATCAACATACTATAGATATCAGATCAAGAATATAATAGAAATCATACAATAGAATTAAAACACACTTAACAAGGGAGATCAGATCAGGATTATATAGACATCAGATCAGCGAATACTAAACATCAGATCAACATACTATAGATATCAGATCAAGAATATAAAAGAAATCATACAATAGAATTAAAAACACTTAACAAGGGAGATTAGATCAGGATTATATAGACATCAGATCAGTGAATACTTGACATCAGATCAACATACTATAGATATCAGATCAAGAATATAAAAGAAATCATACAATTGAATTAAAACATACTTAACAAGGGAGATCAGATCAGGATTATATAGACATCAGATCAACATACTATAGATATCAGATCAAGAATATAAAAGAAATCATACAATAGAAATAAAACACACTTAACAAGGGAGATCAGATCAGGATTATATAGATATCAGATCAGCGAATAGTTGACATCAGATCAACATACTATAGATATCAGATCTGAATATAAAAGAAATCATACAATAGAAATAAAACACACTTAACAAGGGAGATCAGATCGGGATTATATAGATATCAGATCAGCGAATACTTGACATCAGATCAACATACTATAGATATCAGATCAAGAATATAAAAGAAATCGTACAAAAGAATTAAAACACACTTAACAAGGGAGATCAGATCAGGATTATATAGACATCAGATCAGCGAATACTTGACATCAGATCAACATACTATAGATAGCAGATCAAGAATATAAAAGAAATCATACAATAGAATTAAAACACCCTTAACAAGGCAGATCAGATCAGGATTTTATAGACATCAGATCAGCCAAAACTTGACATCAGATCAACATACTATAGATATCAGATCAAGAATATAATAGAAATCATACAATAGAATTAAAACACACTTAACAAGGGAGATCAGATCAGATTTATATAGACATCAGATCAGCGAATACTAAACATCAGATCAACATACTATAGATATCAGATCAAGAATATAAAAGAAATCATACAATAGAATTAAAAACACTTAACAAGGGAGATTAGATCAGGATTATATAGACATCAGATCAGTGAATACTTGACATCAGATCAACATACTATAGATATCAGATCAAGAATATAAAAGAAATCATACAATTGAATTAAAACATACTTAACAAGGGAGATCAGATCAGGATTATATAGACATCAGATCAACATACTATAGATATCAGATCAAGAATATAAAAGAAATCATACAATAGAAATAAAACACACTTAACAAGGGAGATCAGATCAGGATTATATAGATATCGGATCAGCGAATATTTGACATCAGATCAACATACTATAGATATCAGATCAAGAATATAAAAGAAATCATACAATAGAAATAAAACACACTTAACAAGGGAGATCAGATCAGGATTATATAGATATCAGATCAGCGAATACTTGACATCAGATCAACATACCATAGATATCAGATCAAGAATATAAAAGAAATCATACAAAAGAATTAAAACACACTTAACAAGGGAGATCAGATCAGGATTATATAGACATCAGATCAGCGAATACTTGACATCAGATCAACATACTATAGATATCAGATCAAGAATATAAAAGAAATCATACAATAGAATTTAAACACACTTAACAAGGGAGATCAGATCAGGATTATATAGACATCAGATCAGCGAATACTTGACATCAGATCAACAGACTATAGATCTCAGATCAAGAATATAAAAGAAATCATACAATAGAATTAAAGCACACTTAACAAGGGAGATCAGATCAGGATTATATAGACATCAGATCGGCGAATACTTGACATCAGATCAATAGACTATAGATATCAGATCAAGAATATAAAAGAAATCATACAATAGAATTAAAACACATTTAACAAGGGAGATCAAATCAGGATTATATAGACATCAGATCAGCGAATACTTGTCATCAGATCAACATACTATAGATATCAGATCAAGAATATAAAAGAAATCATACAATAGAATTTAAACACACTTAACAAGGGAGATCAGATCAGGATTATATAGACATCAGATCAGCGAGTACTAGACATCAGATCAACATACTATAGATATCAGATCAAGAATATAAAAGAAATCATACAATAGAATTAAAACACACTTAACAAGGGAGATCAGATCAGGATTATATAGACATCAGATCAGGGAATACTTGACATCAGATCAACATACTAAAGATATCAGATCAAGAATATAAAAGAAATCATACAATAGAATTAAAACATACTTAACAAGGGAGATCAGATCAGGATTATATAGACATCAGATCAGCCAAAACTTGACATCAGATCAACATACTATAGATATCAGATCAAGAATATAATAGAAATCATACAATAGAATTAAAACACACTTAACAAGGTAGATCAGATCAGGATTATATAGACATCAGATCAGCGAATACTAAACATCAGATCAACATACTATAGATATCAGATCAAGAATATAAAAGAAATCATACAATAGAATTAAAACACACTTAACAAGGGAGATCAGATCAGGATTATATAGACATCAGATCAGGGAATACTTGACATCAGATCAACATACTAAAGATATCAGATCAAGAATATAAAAGAAATCATACAATAGAATTAAAACACATTTAACAAGGGAGATCAAATCAGGATTATATAGACATCAGATCAGCGAATACTTGTCATCAGATCAACATACTATAGATATCAGATCAAGAATATAAAAGAAATCATACAATAGAATTTAAACACACTTAACAAGGGAGATCAGATCAGGATTATATAGACATCAGATCAGCGAGTACTAGACATCAGATCAACATACTATAGATATCAGATCAAGAATATAAAAGAAATCATACAATAGAATTAAAACACACTTAACAAGGGAGATCAGATCAGGATTATATAGACATCAGATCAGGGAATACTTGACATCAGATCAACATACTAAAGATATCAGATCAAGAATATAAAAGAAATCATACAATAGAATTAAAACATACTTAACAAGGGAGATCAGATCAGGATTATATAGACATCAGATCAGCCAAAACTTGACATCAGATCAACATACTATAGATATCAGATCAAGAATATAATAGAAATCATACAATAGAATTAAAACACACTTAACAAGGGAGATCAGATCAGGATTATATAGACATCAGATCAGCGAATACTAAACATCAGATCAACATACTATAGATATCAGATCAAGAATATAAAAGAAATCATACAATAGAATTAAAAACACTTAACAAGGGAGATTAGATCAGGATTATATAGACATCAGATCAGTGAATACTTGACATCAGATCAACATACTATAGATATCAGATCAAGAATATAAAAGAAATCATACAATTGAATTAAAACATACTTAACAAGGGAGATCAGATCAGGATTATATAGACATCAGATCAACATACTATAGATATCAGATCAAGAATATAAAAGAAATCATACAATAGAAATAAAACACACTTAACAAGGGAGATCAGATCAGGATTATATAGATATCAGATCAGCGAATAGTTGACATCAGATCAACATACTATAGATATCAGATCTGAATATAAAAGAAATCATACAATAGAAATAAAACACACTTAACAAGGGAGATCAGATCGGGATTATATAGATATCAGATCAGCGAATACTTGACATCAGATCAACATACTATAGATATCAGATCAAGAATATAAAAGAAATCGTACAAAAGAATTAAAACACACTTAACAAGGGAGATCAGATCAGGATTATATAGACATCAGATCAGCAAATACTTGACATCAGATCAACATACTATAGATAGCAGATCAAGAATATAAAAGAAATCATACAATAGAATTAAAACACACTTAACAAGGCAGATCAGATCAGGATTTTATAGACATCAGATCAGCCAAAACTTGACATCAGATCAACATACTATAGATATCAGATCAAGAATATAATAGAAATCATACAATAGAATTAAAACACACTTAACAAGGGAGATCAGATCAGATTTATATAGACATCAGATCAGCGAATACTAAACATCAGATCAACATACTATAGATATCAGATCAAGAATATAAAAGAAATCATACAATAGAATTAAAAACACTTAACAAGGGAGATTAGATCAGGATTATATAGACATCAGATCAGTGAATACTTGACATCAGATCAACATACTATAGATATCAGATCAAGAATATAAAAGAAATCATACAATTGAATTAAAACATACTTAACAAGGGAGATCAGATCAGGATTATATAGACATCAGATCAACATACTATAGATATCAGATCAAGAATATAAAAGAAATCATACAATAGAAATAAAACACACTTAACAAGGGAGATCAGATCAGGATTATATAGATATCGGATCAGCGAATATTTGACATCAGATCAACATACTATAGATATCAGATCAAGAATATAAAAGAAATCATACAATAGAAATAAAACACACTTAACAAGGGAGATCAGATCAGGATTATATAGATATCAGATCAGCGAATACTTGACATCAGATCAACATACCATAGATATCAGATCAAGAATATAAAAGAAATCATACAAAAGAATTAAAACACACTTAACAAGGGAGATCAGATCAGGATTATATAGACATCAGATCAGCGAATACTTGACATCAGATCAACATACTATAGATATCAGATCAAGAATATAAAAGAAATCATACAATAGAATTTAAACACACTTAACAAGGGAGATCAGATCAGGATTATATAGACATCAGATCAGCGAATACTTGACATCAGATCAACAGACTATAGATCTCAGATCAAGAATATAAAAGAAATCATACAATAGAATTAAAACACAATTAACAAGGGAGATCAGATCAGGATTATATAGACATCAGATCAGCGAATACTTGACATCAGATCAACTTACTATAGATATCAGATCAAGAATATAAAAGAAATCATACAATAGAATTTAAACACACTTAACAAGGGAGATCAGATCAGGATTATATAGACATCAGATCAGCGAATACTTGACATCAGATCAACAGACTATAGATATCAGGTCAAGAATAAAAAAGAAATCATACAATAAAATTAAAGCACACTTAACAAGGGAGATCAGATTAGGATTATATAGACATCAGATCAGCGAATACTTGACATCAGATTAACAGACTATAGATATCAGGTCAAGAATATAAAAGAAATCATACAATAAAATTAAAACACACTTAACAAGGGAGATCAGATCAGGATTATATAGACATCAGATCAATAGACTATAGATAGCAGATCTAGAATGTAAAAGAAATCATACAATAGAATTAAAACACACTTAACAAGGCAGATCAGATCAGGATTTTATAGACATCAGATCAGCCAAAACTTGACATCAGATCAACATACTATAGATATCAGATCAAGAATATAATAGAAATCATACAATAGAATTAAAACACACTTAACAAGGGAGATCAGATCAGGATTATATAGACATCAGATCAGCGAATACTAAACATCAGATCAACATACTATAGATATCAGATCAAGAATATAAAAGAAATCATACAATATAATTAAAAACACTTAACAAGGGAGATTAGATCAGGATTATATAGACATCAGATCAGTGAATACTTGACATCAGATCAACATACTATAGATATCAGATCAAGAATATAAAAGAAATCATACAATTGAATTAAAACATACTTAACAAGGGAGATCAGATCAGGATTATATAGACATCAGATCAACATACTATAGATATCAGATCAAGAATATAAAAGAAATCATACAATAGAAATAAAACACACTTAACAAGGGAGATCAGATCAGGATTATATAGATATCATATCAGCGAATATTTGACATCAGATCAACATACTATAGATATCAGATCAAGAATATAAAAGAAATCATACAATAGAAATAAAACACACTTAACAAGGAAGATCAGATCGGGATTATATAGATATCAGATCAGCGAATACTTGACATCAGATCAACATACTATGGATATCAGATCAAGAATATAAAAGAAATCATACAAAAGAATTAAAACACACTTAACAAGGGAGATCAGATCAGGATTATATAGACATCAGATCAGCGAATACTTGACATCAGATCAACATACTATAGATAGCAGATCAAGAATATAAAAGAAATCATACAATAGAATTAAAACACACTTAACAAGGCAGATCAGATCAGGATTTTATAGACATCAGATCAGCCAAAACTTGACATCAGATCAACATACTATAGATATCAGATCAAGAATATAATAGAAATCATACAATAGAATTAAAACACACTTAACAAGGGAGATCAGATCAGATTTATATAGACATCAGATCAGCGAATACTAAACATCAGATCAACATACTATAGATATCAGATCAAGAATATAAAAGAAATCATACAATAGAATTAAAAACACTTAACAAGGGAGATCAGATCAGGATTATATAGACATCAGATCAGCGAATACTTGACATCAGATCAACATACTATAGATATCAGATCAAGAATATAAAAGAAATCATACAATAGAATTAAAACACAGTTAACAAGGGAGATTAGATCAGGATTATATAAACATCAGATCAGCGAATACTTGACATCAGATCAACTGACTATAGATATCAGATCAAGAATATAAAAGAAATCATACAATAGAATTAAAGCACACTTAACAAGGGAGATCAGATCAGGATTATATAGACATCAGATCGGCGAATACTTGACATCAGATCAATAGACTATAGATATCAGATCAAGAATATAAAAAAAATCATACAATAGAATTAAAACACATTTAACAAGGGAGATCAAATCAGGATTATATAGACATCAGATCAGCGGATACTTTTCATCAGATCAACATACTATAGATATCAGATCAAGAATATAAAAAATATCATACAATAGAATTTAAACACACTTAACAAGGGAGATCAGATCAGGATTATATAGACATCAGATCAGCGAGTACTAGACATCAGATCAACATACTATAGATATCAGATCAAGAATATAAAAGAAATCATACAATAGAATTAAAACACACTTAACAAGGGAGATCAGATCAGGATTATATAGACATCGGATCAGCGAATACTTGACATCAGATCAACAGACTATAGATATCAGATCAAGAATATAAAAGAAATCATACAATAGAATTAAAGCACACTTAACAAGGGAGATCAGATCAGGATTATATAGACATCAGATCGGCGAATACTAGACATCAGATCAACATACTATAGATATCAGATCAAGAATATAAAAGAAATCGTACAAAAGAATTAAAACACACTTAACAAGGGAGATCAGATCAGGATTATATAGACATCAGATCAGCAAATACTTGACATCAGATCAACATACTATAGATAGCAGATCAAGAATATAAAAGAAATCATACAATAGAATTAAAACACACTTAACAAGGCAGATCAGATCAGGATTTTATAGACATCAGATCAGCCAAAACTTGACATCAGATCAACATACTATAGATATCAGATCAAGAATATAATAGAAATCATACAATAGAATTAAAACACACTTAACAAGGGAGATCAGATCAGATTTATATAGACATCAGATCAGCGAATACTAAACATCAGATCAACATACTATAGATATCAGATCAAGAATATAAAAGAAATCATACAATAGAATTAAAAACACTTAACAAGGGAGATTAGATCAGGATTATATAGACATCAGATCAGTGAATACTTGACATCAGATCAACATACTATAGATATCAGATCAAGAATATAAAAGAAATCATACAATTGAATTAAAACATACTTAACAAGGGAGATCAGATCAGGATTATATAGACATCAGATCAACATACTATAGATATCAGATCAAGAATATAAAAGAAATCATACAATAGAAATAAAACACACTTAACAAGGGAGATCAGATCAGGATTATATAGATATCGGATCAGCGAATATTTGACATCAGATCAACATACTATAGATATCAGATCAAGAATATAAAAGAAATCATACAATAGAAATAAAACACACTTAACAAGGGAGATCAGATCAGGATTATATAGATATCAGATCAGCGAATACTTGACATCAGATCAACATACCATAGATATCAGATCAAGAATATAAAAGAAATCATACAAAAGAATTAAAACACACTTAACAAGGGAGATCAGATCAGGATTATATAGACATCAGATCAGCGAATACTTGACATCAGATCAACATACTATAGATATCAGATCAAGAATATAAAAGAAATCATACAATAGAATTTAAACACACTTAACAAGGGAGATCAGATCAGGATTATATAGACATCAGATCAGCGAATACTTGACATCAGATCAACAGACTATAGATCTCAGATCAAGAATATAAAAGAAATCATACAATAGAATTAAAACACAATTAACAAGGGAGATCAGATCAGGATTATATAGACATCAGATCAGCGAATACTTGACATCAGATCAACTTACTATAGATATCAGATCAAGAATATAAAAGAAATCATACAATAGAATTTAAACACACTTAACAAGGGAGATCAGATCAGGATTATATAGACATCAGATCAGCGAATACTTGACATCAGATCAACAGACTATAGATATCAGGTCAAGAATAAAAAAGAAATCATACAATAAAATTAAAGCACACTTAACAAGGGAGATCAGATTAGGATTATATAGACATCAGATCAGCGAATACTTGACATCAGATTAACAGACTATAGATATCAGGTCAAGAATATAAAAGAAATCATACAATAAAATTAAAACACACTTAACAAGGGAGATCAGATCAGGATTATATAGACATCAGATCAATAGACTATAGATAGCAGATCTAGAATGTAAAAGAAATCATACAATAGAATTAAAACACACTTAACAAGGCAGATCAGATCAGGATTTTATAGACATCAGATCAGCCAAAACTTGACATCAGATCAACATACTATAGATATCAGATCAAGAATATAATAGAAATCATACAATAGAATTAAAACACACTTAACAAGGGAGATCAGATCAGGATTATATAGACATCAGATCAGCGAATACTAAACATCAGATCAACATACTATAGATATCAGATCAAGAATATAAAAGAAATCATACAATATAATTAAAAACACTTAACAAGGGAGATTAGATCAGGATTATATAGACATCAGATCAGTGAATACTTGACATCAGATCAACATACTATAGATATCAGATCAAGAATATAAAAGAAATCATACAATTGAATTAAAACATACTTAACAAGGGAGATCAGATCAGGATTATATAGACATCAGATCAACATACTATAGATATCAGATCAAGAATATAAAAGAAATCATACAATAGAAATAAAACACACTTAACAAGGGAGATCAGATCAGGATTATATAGATATCATATCAGCGAATATTTGACATCAGATCAACATACTATAGATATCAGATCAAGAATATAAAAGAAATCATACAATAGAAATAAAACACACTTAACAAGGAAGATCAGATCGGGATTATATAGATATCAGATCAGCGAATACTTGACATCAGATCAACATACTATGGATATCAGATCAAGAATATAAAAGAAATCATACAAAAGAATTAAAACACACTTAACAAGGGAGATCAGATCAGGATTATATAGACATCAGATCAGCGAATACTTGACATCAGATCAACATACTATAGATAGCAGATCAAGAATATAAAAGAAATCATACAATAGAATTAAAACACACTTAACAAGGCAGATCAGATCAGGATTTTATAGACATCAGATCAGCCAAAACTTGACATCAGATCAACATACTATAGATATCAGATCAAGAATATAATAGAAATCATACAATAGAATTAAAACACACTTAACAAGGGAGATCAGATCAGATTTATATAGACATCAGATCAGCGAATACTAAACATCAGATCAACATACTATAGATATCAGATCAAGAATATAAAAGAAATCATACAATAGAATTAAAAACACTTAACAAGGGAGATCAGATCAGGATTATATAGACATCAGATCAGCGAATACTTGACATCAGATCAACATACTATAGATATCAGATCAAGAATATAAAAGAAATCATACAATAGAATTAAAACACAGTTAACAAGGGAGATTAGATCAGGATTATATAAACATCAGATCAGCGAATACTTGACATCAGATCAACTGACTATAGATATCAGATCAAGAATATAAAAGAAATCATACAATAGAATTAAAGCACACTTAACAAGGGAGATCAGATCAGGATTATATAGACATCAGATCGGCGAATACTTGACATCAGATCAATAGACTATAGATATCAGATCAAGAATATAAAAAAAATCATACAATAGAATTAAAACACATTTAACAAGGGAGATCAAATCAGGATTATATAGACATCAGATCAGCGGATACTTTTCATCAGATCAACATACTATAGATATCAGATCAAGAATATAAAAAATATCATACAATAGAATTTAAACACACTTAACAAGGGAGATCAGATCAGGATTATATAGACATCAGATCAGCGAGTACTAGACATCAGATCAACATACTATAGATATCAGATCAAGAATATAAAAGAAATCATACAATAGAATTAAAACACACTTAACAAGGGAGATCAGATCAGGATTATATAGACATCGGATCAGCGAATACTTGACATCAGATCAACAGACTATAGATATCAGATCAAGAATATAAAAGAAATCATACAATAGAATTAAAGCACACTTAACAAGGGAGATCAGATCAGGATTATATAGACATCAGATCGGCGAATACTAGACATCAGATCGGCGAATACTTGACATCAGATCAACTGACTATAGATATCATATCAAGAATATAAAAGAAATCATACAATAGAATTAAAGCACACTTAACAAGGGAGATCAGATCAGGATTATATAGACATCAGATCGGCGAATACTTGACATCAGATCAATAGACTATAGATATCAGATCAAGAATATAAAAGAAATCATACAATAGAATTAAAACACATTTAACAAGGGAGATCAAATCAGGATTATATAGACATCAGATCAGCGAATACTTGTCATCAGATCAACATACTATAGATATCAGATCAAGAATATAAAAGAAATCATACAATAGAATTTAAACACACTTAACAAGGGAGATCAGATCAGGATTATATAGACATCAGATCAGCGAGTACTAGACATCAGATCAACATACTAAAGATATCAGATCAAGAATATAAAAGAAATCATACAATAGAATTAAAACACACTTAACAAGGGAGATCAGATCAGGATTATATAGACATCAGATCAGGGAATACTTGACATCAGATCAACATACTAAAGATATCAGATCAAGAATATAAAAGAAATCATACAATAGAATTAAAACATACTTAACAAGGGAGATCAGATCAGGATTATATAGACATCAGATCAGCCAAAACTTGACATCAGATCAACATACTATAGATATCAGATCAAGAATATAATAGAAATCATACAATAGAATTAAAACACACTTAACAAGGGAGATCAGATCAGGATTATATAGACATCAGATCAGCGAATACTAAACATCAGATCAACATACTATAGATATCAGATCAAGAATATAAAAGAAATCATACAATAGAATTAAAACACAGTTAACAAGGGAGATTAGATCAGGATTATATAAACATCAGATCAGCGAATACTTGACATCAGATCAACTGACTATAGATATCAGATCAAGAATATAAAAGAAATCATACAATAGAATTAAAGCACACTTAACAAGGGAGATCAGATCAGGATTATATAGACATCAGATCGGCGAATACTTGACATCAGATCAATAGACTATAGATATCAGATCAAGAATATAAAAAAAATCATACAATAGAATTAAAACACATTTAACAAGGGAGATCAAATCAGGATTATATAAACATCAGATCAGCGAATACTTGACATCAGATCAACTGACTATAGATATCAGATCAAGAATATAAAAGAAATCATACAATAGAATTAAAGCACACTTAACAAGGGAGATCAGATCAGGATTATATAGACATCAGATCGGCGAATACTTGACATCAGATCAATAGACTATAGATATCAGATCAAGAATATAAAAAAAATCATACAATAGAATTAAAACACATTTAACAAGGGAGATCAAATCAGGATTATATAGACATCAGATCAGCGGATACTTTTCATCAGATCAACATACTATAGATATCAGATCAAGAATATAAAAAAAATCATACAATAGAATTTAAACACACTTAACAAGGGAGATCAGATCAGGATTATATAGACATCAGATCAGCGAGTACTAGACATCAGATCAACATACTATAGATATCAGATCAAGAATATAAAAGAAATCATACAATAGAATTAAAACACATTTAACAAGGGAGATCAAATCAGGATTATATAGACATCAGATCAGCGAATACTTGTCATCAGATCAACATACTATAGATATCAGATCAAGAATATAAAAGAAATCATACAATAGAATTTAAACACACTTAACAAGGGAGATCAGATCAGGATTATATAGACATCAGATCAGCGAGTACTAGACATCAGATCAACATACTATAGATATCAGATCAAGAATATAAAAGAAATCATACAATAGAATTAAAACACACTTAACAAGGGAGATCAGATCAGGATTATATAGACATCAGATCAGGGAATACTTGACATCAGATCAACATACTAAAGATATCAGATCAAGAATATAAAAGAAATCATACAATAGAATTAAAACATACTTAACAAGGGAGATCAGATCAGGATTATATAGACATCAGATCAGCCAAAACTTGACATCAGATCAACATACTATAGATATCAGATCAAGAATATAATAGAAATCATACAATAGAATTAAAACACACTTAACAAGGGAGATCAGATCAGGATTATATAGACATCAGATCAGCGAATACTAAACATCAGATCAACATACTATAGATATCAGATCAAGAATATAAAAGAAATCATACAATAGAATTAAAAACACTTAACAAGGGAGATTAGATCAGGATTATATAGACATCAGATCAGTGAATACTTGACATCAGATCAACATACTATAGATATCAGATCAAGAATATAAAAGAAATCATACAATTGAATTAAAACATACTTAACAAGGGAGATCAGATCAGGATTATATAGACATCAGATCAACATACTATAGATATCAGATCAAGAATATAAAAGAAATCATACAATAGAAATAAAACACACTTAACAAGGGAGATCAGATCAGGATTATATAGATATCAGATCAGCGAATAGTTGACATCAGATCAACATACTATAGATATCAGATCTGAATATAAAAGAAATCATACAATAGAAATAAAACACACTTAACAAGGGAGATCAGATCGGGATTATATAGATATCAGATCAGCGAATACTTGACATCAGATCAACATACTATAGATATCAGATCAAGAATATAAAAGAAATCGTACAAAAGAATTAAAACACACTTAACAAGGGAGATCAGATCATGATTATATAGACATCAGATCAGCGAATACTTGACATCAGATCAACATACTATAGATAGCAGATCAAGAATATAAAAGAAATCATACAATAGAATTAAAACACACTTAACAAGGCAGATCAGATCAGGATTTTATAGACATCAGATCAGCCAAAACTTGACATCAGATCAACATACTATAGATATCAGATCAAGAATATAATAGAAATCATACAATAGAATTAAAACACACTTAACAAGGGAGATCAGATCAGATTTATATAGACATCAGATCAGCGAATACTAAACATCAGATCAACATACTATAGATATCAGATCAAGAATATAAAAGAAATCATACAATAGAATTAAAAACACTTAACAAGGGAGATTAGATCAGGATTATATAGACATCAGATCAGTGAATACTTGACATCAGATCAACATACTATAGATATCAGATCAAGAATATAAAAGAAATCATACAATTGAATTAAAACATACTTAACAAGGGAGATCAGATCAGGATTATATAGACATCAGATCAACATACTATAGATATCAGATCAAGAATATAAAAGAAATCATACAATAGAAATAAAACACACTTAACAAGGGAGATCAGATCAGGATTATATAGATATCGGATCAGCGAATATTTGACATCAGATCAACATACTATAGATATCAGATCAAGAATATAAAAGAAATCATACAATAGAAATAAAACACACTTAACAAGGGAGATCAGATCAGGATTATATAGATATCAGATCAGCGAATACTTGACATCAGATCAACATACCATAGATATCAGATCAAGAATATAAAAGAAATCATACAAAAGAATTAAAACACACTTAACAAGGGAGATCAGATCAGGATTATATAGACATCAGATCAGCGAATACTTGACATCAGATCAACATACTATAGATATCAGATCAAGAATATAAAAGAAATCATACAATAGAATTTAAACACACTTAACAAGGGAGATCAGATCAGGATTATATAGACATCAGATCAGCGAATACTTGACATCAGATCAACAGACTATAGATCTCAGATCAAGAATATAAAAGAAATCATACAATAGAATTAAAACACAATTAACAAGGGAGATCAGATCAGGATTATATAGACATCAGATCAGCGAATACTTGACATCAGATCAACTTACTATAGATATCAGATCAAGAATATAAAAGAAATCATACAATAGAATTTAAACACACTTAACAAGGGAGATCAGATCAGGATTATATAGACATCAGATCAGCGAATACTTGACATCAGATCAACAGACTATAGATATCAGGTCAAGAATAAAAAAGAAATCATACAATAAAATTAAAGCACACTTAACAAGGGAGATCAGATTAGGATTATATAGACATCAGATCAGCGAATACTTGACATCAGATTAACAGACTATAGATATCAGGTCAAGAATATAAAAGAAATCATACAATAAAATTAAAACACACTTAACAAGGGAGATCAGATCAGGATTATATAGACATCAGATCAATAGACTATAGATAGCAGATCTAGAATGTAAAAGAAATCATACAAAAGAATTAAAACACACTTAACAAGGGAGATCAGATCAGGATTATATAGACATCAGATCAGCGAATACTTGACATCAGATCAACATACTATAGATAGCAGATCAAGAATATAAAAGAAATCATACAATAGAATTAAAACACACTTAACAAGGCAGATCAGATCAGGATTTTATAGACATCAGATCAGCCAAAACTTGACATCAGATCAACATACTATAGATATCAGATCAAGAATATAATAGAAATCATACAATAGAATTAAAACACACTTAACAAGGGAGATCAGATCAGATTTATATAGACATCAGATCAGCGAATACTAAACATCAGATCAACATACTATAGATATCAGATCAAGAATATAAAAGAAATCATACAATAGAATTAAAAACACTTAACAAGGGAGATCAGATCAGGATTATATAGACATCAGATCAGCGAATACTTGACATCAGATCAACATACTATAGATATCAGATCAAGAATATAAAAGAAATCATACAATAGAATTAAAACACAGTTAACAAGGGAGATTAGATCAGGATTATATAAACATCAGATCAGCGAATACTTGACATCAGATCAACTGACTATAGATATCAGATCAAGAATATAAAAGAAATCATACAATAGAATTAAAGCACACTTAACAAGGGAGATCAGATCAGGATTATATAGACATCAGATCGGCGAATACTTGACATCAGATCAATAGACTATAGATATCAGATCAAGAATATAAAAAAAATCATACAATAGAATTAAAACACATTTAACAAGGGAGATCAAATCAGGATTATATAGACATCAGATCAGCGGATACTTTTCATCAGATCAACATACTATAGATATCAGATCAAGAATATAAAAAAAATCATACAATAGAATTTAAACACACTTAACAAGGGAGATCAGATCAGGATTATATAGACATCAGATCAGCGAGTACTAGACATCAGATCAACATACTATAGATATCAGATCAAGAATATAAAAGAAATCATACAATAGAATTAAAACACACTTAACAAGGGAGATCAGATCAGGATTATATAGACATCGGATCAGCGAATACTTGACATCAGATCAACAGACTATAGATATCAGATCAAGAATATAAAAGAAATCATACAATAGAATTAAAGCACACTTAACAAGGGAGATCAGATCAGGATTATATAGACATCAGATCGGCGAATACTAGACATCAGATCGGCGAATACTTGACATCAGATCAACTGACTATAGATATCATATCAAGAATATAAAAGAAATCATACAATAGAATTAAAGCACACTTAACAAGGGAGATCAGATCAGGATTATATAGACATCAGATCGGCGAATACTTGACATCAGATCAATAGACTATAGATATCAGATCAAGAATATAAAAGAAATCATACAATAGAATTAAAACACATTTAACAAGGGAGATCAAATCAGGATTATATAGACATCAGATCAGCGAATACTTGTCATCAGATCAACATACTATAGATATCAGATCAAGAATATAAAAGAAATCATACAATAGAATTTAAACACACTTAACAAGGGAGATCAGATCAGGATTATATAGACATCAGATCAGCGAGTACTAGACATCAGATCAACATACTATAGATATCAGATCAAGAATATAAAAGAAATCATACAATAGAATTAAAACACACTTAACAAGGGAGATCAGATCAGGATTATATAGACATCAGATCAGGGAATACTTGACATCAGATCAACATACTAAAGATATCAGATCAAGAATATAAAAGAAATCATACAATAGAATTAAAACATACTTAACAAGGGAGATCAGATCAGGATTATATAGACATCAGATCAGCCAAAACTTGACATCAGATCAACATACTATAGATATCAGATCAAGAATATAATAGAAATCATACAATAGAATTAAAACACACTTAACAAGGGAGATCAGATCAGGATTATATAGACATCAGATCAGCGAATACTAAACATCAGATCAACATACTATAGATATCAGATCAAGAATATAAAAGAAATCATACAATAGAATTAAAACACAGTTAACAAGGGAGATTAGATCAGGATTATATAAACATCAGATCAGCGAATACTTGACATCAGATCAACTGACTATAGATATCAGATCAAGAATATAAAAGAAATCATACAATAGAATTAAAGCACACTTAACAAGGGAGATCAGATCAGGATTATATAGACATCAGATCGGCGAATACTTGACATCAGATCAATAGACTATAGATATCAGATCAAGAATATAAAAAAAATCATACAATAGAATTAAAACACATTTAACAAGGGAGATCAAATCAGGATTATATAAACATCAGATCAGCGAATACTTGACATCAGATCAACTGACTATAGATATCAGATCAAGAATATAAAAGAAATCATACAATAGAATTAAAGCACACTTAACAAGGGAGATCAGATCAGGATTATATAGACATCAGATCGGCGAATACTTGACATCAGATCAATAGACTATAGATATCAGATCAAGAATATAAAAAAAATCATACAATAGAATTAAAACACATTTAACAAGGGAGATCAAATCAGGATTATATAGACATCAGATCAGCGGATACTTTTCATCAGATCAACATACTATAGATATCAGATCAAGAATATAAAAAAAATCATACAATAGAATTTAAACACACTTAACAAGGGAGATCAGATCAGGATTATATAGACATCAGATCAGCGAGTACTAGACATCAGATCAACATACTATAGATATCAGATCAAGAATATAAAAGAAATCATACAATAGAATTAAAACACACTTAACAAGGGAGATCAGATCAGGATTATATAGACATCGGATCAGCGAATACTTGACATCAGATCAACAGACTATAGATATCAGATCAAGAATATAAAAGAAATCATACAATAGAATTAAAGCACACTTAACAAGGGAGATCAGATCAGGATTATATAGACATCAGATCGGCGAATACTAGACATCAGATCGGCGAATACTTGACATCAGATCAACTGACTATAGATATCATATCAAGAATATAAAAGAAATCATACAATAGAATTAAAGCACACTTAACAAGGGAGATCAGATCAGGATTATATAGACATCAGATCGGCGAATACTTGACATCAGATCAATAGACTATAGATATCAGATCAAGAATATAAAAGAAATCATACAATAGAATTAAAACACATTTAACAAGGGAGATCAAATCAGGATTATATAGACATCAGATCAGCGAATACTTGTCATCAGATCAACATACTATAGATATCAGATCAAGAATATAAAAGAAATCATACAATAGAATTTAAACACACTTAACAAGGGAGATCAGATCAGGATTATATAGACATCAGATCAGCGAGTACTAGACATCAGATCAACATACTATAGATATCAGATCAAGAATATAAAAGAAATCATACAATAGAATTAAAACACACTTAACAAGGGAGATCAGATCAGGATTATATAGACATCAGATCAGGGAATACTTGACATCAGATCAACATACTAAAGATATCAGATCAAGAATATAAAAGAAATCATACAATAGAATTAAAACATACTTAACAAGGGAGATCAGATCAGGATTATATAGACATCAGATCAGCCAAAACTTGACATCAGATCAACATACTATAGATATCAGATCAAGAATATAATAGAAATCATACAATAGAATTAAAACACACTTAACAAGGGAGATCAGATCAGGATTATATAGACATCAGATCAGCGAATACTAAACATCAGATCAACATACTATAGATATCAGATCAAGAATAAAAAAGAAATCATACAATAGAATTAAAAACACTTAACAAGGGAGATTAGATCAGGATTATATAGACATCAGATCAGTGAATACTTGACATCAGATCAACATACTATAGATATCAGATCAAGAATATAAAAGAAATCATACAATTGAATTAAAACATACTTAACAAGGGAGATCAGATATGGATTATATAGACATCAGATCAACATACTATAGATATCAGATCAAGAATATAAAAGAAATCATCCAATAGAAATAAAACACACTTAACAAGGGAGATCAGATCAGGATTATATAGATATCAGATCAGCGAATAGTTGACATCAGATCAACATACTATAGATATCAGATCTGAATATAAAAGAAATCATACAATAGAAATAAAACACACTTAACAAGGGAGATCAGATCAGGATTATATAGACATCGGATCAGCGAATACTTGACATCAGATCAACAGACTATAGATATCAGATCAAGAATATAAAAGAAATCATACAATAGAATTAAAGCACACTTAACAAGGGAGATCAGATCAGGATTATATAGACATCAGATCGGCGAATACTAGACATCAGATCGGCGAATACTTGACATCAGATCAACTGACTATAGATATCATATCAAGAATATAAAAGAAATCATACAATAGAATTAAAGCACACTTAACAAGGGAGATCAGATCAGGATTATATAGACATCAGATCGGCGAATACTTGACATCAGATCAATAGACTATAGATATCAGATCAAGAATATAAAAGAAATCATACAATAGAATTAAAACACATTTAACAAGGGAGATCAAATCAGGATTATATAGACATCAGATCAGCGAATACTTGTCATCAGATCAACATACTATAGATATCAGATCAAGAATATAAAAGAAATCATACAATAGAATTTAAACACACTTAACAAGGGAGATCAGATCAGGATTATATAGACATCAGATCAGCGAGTACTAGACATCAGATCAACATACTATAGATATCATATCAAGAATATAAAAGAAATCATACAATAGAATTAAAACACACTTAACAAGGGAGATCAGATCAGGATTATATAGACATCAGATCAGGGAATACTTGACATCAGATCAACATACTAAAGATATCAGATCAAGAATATAAAAGAAATCATACAATAGAATTAAAACATACTTAACAAGGGAGATCAGATCCGGATTATATAGACATCAGATCAGCCAAAACTTGACATCAGATCAACATACTATAGATATCAGATCAAGAATATAATAGAAATCATACAATAGAATTAAAACACACTTAACAAGGGAGATCAGATCAGGATTATATAGACATCAGATCAGCGAATACTAAACATCAGATCAACATACTATAGATATCAGATCAAGAATATAAAAGAAATCATACAATAGAATTAAAAACACTTAACAAGGGAGATTAGATCAGGATTATATAGACATCAGATCAGTGAATACTTGACATCAGATCAACATACTATAGATATCAGATCAAGAATATAAAAGAAATCATACAATTGAATTAAAACATACTTAACAAGGGAGATCAGATCAGGATTATATAGACATCAGATCAACATACTATAGATATCAGATCAAGAATATAAAAGAAATCATACAATAGAAATAAAACACACTTAACAAGGGAGATCAGATCAGGATTATATAGATATCAGATCAGTGAATAGTTGACATCAGATCAACATACTATAGATATCAGATCTGAATATAAAAGAAATCATACAATAGAAATAAAACACACTTAACAAGGGAGATCAGATCGGGATTATATAGATATCAGATCAGCGAATACTTGACATCAGATCAACATACTATAGATATCAGATCAAGAATATAAAAGAAATCGTACTAAAGAATTAAAACACACTTAACAAGGGAGATCAGATCAGGATTATATAGACATCAGATCAGCGAATACTTGACATCAGATCAACATACTATAGATAGCAGATCAAGAATATAAAAGAAATCATACAATAGAATTAAAACACACTTAACAAGGCAGATCAGATCAGGATTTTATAGACATCAGATCAGCCAAAACTTGACATCAGATCAACATACTATAGATATCAGATCAAGAATATAATAGAAATCATACAATAGAATTAAAACACACTTAACAAGGGAGATCAGATCAGATTTATATAGACATCAGATCAGCGAATACTAAACATCAGATCAACATACTATAGATATCAGATCAAGAATATAAAAGAAATCATACAATAGAATTAAAAACACTTAACAAGGGAGATTAGATCAGGATTATATAGACATCAGATCAGTGAATACTTGACATCAGATCAACATACTATAGATATCAGATCAAGAATATAAAAGAAATCATACAATTGAATTAAAACATACTTAACAAGGGAGATCAGATCAGGATTATATAGACATCAGATCAACATACTATAGATATCAGATCAAGAATATAAAAGAAATCATACAATAGAAATAAAACACACTTAACAAGGGAGATCAGATCAGGATTATATAGATATCGGATCAGCGAATATTTGACATCAGATCAACATACTATAGATATCAGATCAAGAATATAAAAGAAATCATACAATAGAAATAAAACACACTTAACAAGGGAGATCAGATCAGGATTATATAGATATCAGATCAGCGAATACTTGACATCAGATCAACATACCATAGATATCAGATCAAGAATATAAAAGAAATCATACAAAAGAATTAAAACACACTTAACAAGGGAGATCAGATCAGGATTATATAGACATCAGATCAGCGAATACTTGACATCAGATCAACATACTATAGATATCAGATCAAGAATATAAAAGAAATCATACAATAGAATTTAAACACACTTAACAAGGGAGATCAGATCAGGATTATATAGACATCAGATCAGCGAATACTTGACATCAGATCAACAGACTATAGATCTCAGATCAAGAATATAAAAGAAATCATACAATAGAATTAAAACACAATTAACAAGGGAGATCAGATCAGGATTATATAGACATCAGATCAGCGAATACTTGACATCAGATCAACTTACTATAAATATCAGATCAAGAATATAAAAGAAATCATACAATAGAATTTAAACACACTTAACAAGGGAGATCAGATCAGGATTATATAGACATCAGATCAGCGAATACTTGACATCAGATCAACAGACTATAGATATCAGGTCAAGAATAAAAAAGAAATCATACAATAAAATTAAAGCACACTTAACAAGGGAGATCAGATTAGGATTATATAGACATCAGATCAGCGAATACTTGACATCAGATTAACAGACTATAGATATCAGGTCAAGAATATAAAAGAAATCATACAATAAAATTAAAACACACTTAACAAGGGAGATCAGATCAGGATTATATAGACATCAGATCAATAGACTATAGATAGCAGATCTAGAATGTAAAAGAAATCATACAATAGAATTAAAACACACTTAACAAGGCAGATCAGATCAGGATTTTATAGACATCAGATCAGCCAAAACTTGACATCAGATCAACATACTATAGATATCAGATCAAGAATATAATAGAAATCATACAATAGAATTAAAACACACTTAACAAGGGAGATCAGATCAGGATTATATAGACATCAGATCAGCGAATACTAAACATCAGATCAACATACTATAGATATCAGATCAAGAATATAAAAGAAATCATACAATATAATTAAAAACACTTAACAAGGGAGATTAGATCAGGATTATATAGACATCAGATCAGTGAATACTTGACATCAGATCAACATACTATAGATATCAGATCAAGAATATAAAAGAAATCATACAATTGAATTAAAACATACTTAACAAGGGAGATCAGATCAGGATTATATAGACATCAGATCAACATACTATAGATATCAGATTAAGAATATAAAAGAAATCATACAATAGAAATAAAACGCACTTAACAAGGGAGATCAGATCAGGATTATATAGATATCATATCAGCGAATATTTGACATCAGATCAACATACTATAGATATCAGATCAAGAATATAAAAGAAATCATACAATAGAAATAAAACACACTTAACAAGGAAGATCAGATCGGGATTATATAGATATCAGATCAGCGAATACTTGACATCAGATCAACATACTATGGATATCAGATCAAGAATATAAAAGAAATCATACAAAAGAATTAAAACACACTTAACAAGGGAGATCAGATCAGGATTATATAGACATCAGATCAGCGAATACTTGACATCAGATCAACATACTATAGATAGCAGATCAAGAATATAAAAGAAATCATACAATAGAATTAAAACACACTTAACAAGGCAGATCAGATCAGGATTTTATAGACATCAGATCAGCCAAAACTTGACATCAGATCAACATACTATAGATATCAGATCAAGAATATAATAGAAATCATACAATAGAATTAAAACACACTTAACAAGGGAGATCAGATCAGATTTATATAGACATCAGATCAGCGAATACTAAACATCAGATCAACATACTATAGATATCAGATCAAGAATATAAAAGAAATCATACAATAGAATTAAAAACACTTAACAAGGGAGATTAGATCAGGATTATATAGACATCAGATCAGTGAATACTTGACATCAGATCAACATACTATAGATATCAGATCAAGAATATAAAAGAAATCATACAATTGAATTAAAACATACTTAACAAGGGAGATCAGATCAGGATTATATAGACATCAGATCAACATACTATAGATATCAGATCAAGAATATAAAAGAAATCATACAATAGAAATAAAACACACTTAACAAGGGAGATCAGATCAGGATTATATAGATATCAGATCAGCGAATATTTGACATCAGATCAACATACCATAGATATCAGATCAAGAATATAAAAGAAATCATACAATAGAAATAAAACACACTTAACAAGGGAGATCAGATCAGGATTATATAGATATCAGATCAGCGAATACTTGACATCAGATCAACATACCATAGATATCAGATCAAGAATATAAAAGAAATCATACAAAAGAATTAAAACACACTTAACAAGGGAGATCAGATCAGGATTATATAGACATCAGATCAGCGAATACTTGACATCAGATCAACATACTATAGATAGCAGATCAAGAATATAAAAGAAATCATACAATAGAATTAAAACACACTTAACAAGGCAGATCAGATCAGGATTTTATAGACATCAGATCAGCCAAAACATGACATCAGATCAACATACTATAGATATCAGATCAAGAATATAATAGAAATCATACAATAGAATTAAAACACACTTAACAAGGGAGATCAGATCAGATTTATATAGACATCAGATCAGCGAATACTAAACATCAGATCAACATACTATAGATATCAGATCAAGAATATAAAAGAAATCATACAATAGAATTAAAAACACTTAACAAGGGAGATTAGATCAGAATTATATAGACATCAGATCAGTGAATACTTGACATCAGATCAACATACTATAGATATCAGATCAAGAATATAAAAGAAATCATACAATTGAATTAAAACATACTTAACAAGGGAGATCAGATCAGGATTATATAGACATCAGATCAACATACTATAGATATCAGATCAAGAATATAAAAGAAATCATACAATAGAAATAAAACACACTTAACAAGGGAGATCAGATCAGGATTATATAGATATCGGATCAGCGAATATTTGACATCAGATCAACATACTATAGATATCAGATCAAGAATATAAAAGAAATCATACAATAGAAATAAAACACACTTAACAAGGGAGATCAGATCAGGATTATATAGATATCAGATCAGCGAATACTTGACATCAGATCAACATACCATAGATATCAGATCAAGAATATAAAAGAAATCATACAAAAGAATTAAAACACACTTAACAATGGAGATCAGATCAGGATTATATAGACATCAGATCAGCGAATACTTGACATCAGATCAACATACTATAGATATCAGATCAAGAATATAAAAGAAATCATACAATAGAATTTAAACACACCTAACAAGGGAGATCAGATCAGGATTATATAGACATCAGATCAGCGAATACTTGACATCAGATCAACAGACTATAGATCTCAGATCAAGAATATAAAAGAAATCATACAAAAGAATTAAAACACACTTAACAAGGGAGATCAGATCAGGATTATATAGACATCAGATCAGCGAATACTTGACATCAGATCAACATACTATAGATAGCAGATCAAGAATATAAAAGAAATCATACAATAGAATTAAAACACACTTAACAAGGCAGATCAGATCAGGATTTTATAGACATCAGATCAGCCAAAACTTGACATCAGATCAACATACTATAGATATCAGATCAAGAATATAATAGAAATCATACAATAGAATTAAAACACACTTAACAAGGGAGATCAGATCAGATTTATATAGACATCAGATCAGCGAATACTAAACATCAGATCAACATACTATAGATATCAGATCAAGAATATAAAAGAAATCATACAATAGAATTAAAAACACACTTAACAAGGGAGATCAGATCAGGATTATATAGACATCAGATCAGCGAATACTTGACATCAGATCAACATACTATAGATAGCAGATCAAGAATATAAAAGAAATCATACAATAGAATTAAAACACACTTAACAAGGCAGATCAGATCAGGATTTTATAGACATCAGATCAGCCAAAACTTGACATCAGATCAACATACTATAGATATCAGATCAAGAATATAATAGAAATCATACAATAGAATTAAAACACACTTAACAAGGGAGATCAGATCAGATTTATATAGACATCAGATCAGCGAATACTAAACATCAGATCAACATACTATAGATATCAGATCAAGAATATAAAAGAAATCATACAATAGAATTAAAAACACTTAACAAGGGAGATTAGATCAGGATTATATAGACATCAGATCAGTGAATACTTGACATCTGATCAACATACTATAGATATCAGATCAAGAATATAAAAGAAATCATACAATTGAATTAAAACATACTTAACAAGGGAGATCAGATCAGGATTATATAGACATCAGATCAACATACTATAGATATCAGATCAAGAATATAAAAGAAATCATACAATAGAAATAAAACACACTTAACAAGGGAGATCAGATCAGGATTATATAGATATCAGATCAGCGAATATTTGACATCAGATCAACATACTATAGATATCAGATCAAGAATATAAAAGAAATCATACAATAGAAATAAAACACACTTAACAAGGGAGATCAGATCAGGATTATATAGATATCAGATCAGCGAATACTTGACATCAGATCAACATACCATAGATATCAGATCAAGAATATAAAAGAAATCATACAAAAGAATTAAAACACTTAACAAGGGAGATTAGATCAGGATTATATAGACATCAGATCAGTGAATACTTGACATCAGATCAACATACTATAGATATCAGATCAAGAATATAAAAGAAATCATACAATTGAATTAAAACATACTTAACAAGGGAGATCAGATCAGGATTATATAGACATCAGATCAACATACTATAGATATCAGATCAAGAATATAAAAGAAATCATACAATAGAATTAAAAACACTTAACAAGGGAGATTAGATCAGGATTATATAGACATCAGATCAGTGAATACTTGACATCAGATCAACATACTATAGATATCAGATCAAGAATATAAAAGAAATCATACAATTGAATTAAAACATACTTAACAAGGGAGATCAGATCAGGATTATATAGACATCAGATCAACATACTATAGATATCAGATCAAGAATATAAAAGAAATCATACAATAGAAATAAAACACACTTAACAAGGGAGATCAGATCAGGATTATATAGATATCATATCAGCGAATATTTGACATCAGATCAACATACTATAGATATCAGATCAAGAATATAAAAGAAATCATACAATAGAAATAAAACACACTTAACAAGGAAGATCAGATCGGGATTATATAGATATCAGATCAGCGAATACTTGACATCAGATCAACATACTATGGATATCAGATCAAGAATATAAAAGAAATCATACAAAAGAATTAAAACACACTTAACAAGGGAGATCAGATCAGGATTATATAGACATCAGATCAGCGAATACTTGACATCAGATCAACATACTATAGATAGCAGATCAAGAATATAAAAGAAATCATACAATAGAATTAAAACACACTTAACAAGGCAGATCAGATCAGGATTTTATAGACATCAGATCAGCCAAAACTTGACATCAGATCAACATACTATAGATATCAGATCAAGAATATAATAGAAATCATACAATAGAATTAAAACACACTTAACAAGGGAGATCAGATCAGATTTATATAGACATCAGATCAGTGAATACTAAACATCAGATCAACATACTATAGATATCAGATCAAGAATATAAAAGAAATCATACAATAGAATTAAAAACACTTAACAAGGGAGATTAGATCAGGATTATATAGACATCAGATCAGTGAATACTTGACATCAGATCAACATACTATAGATATCAGATCAAGAATATAAAAGAAATCATACAATTGAATTAAAACATACTTAACAAGGGAGATCAGATCAGGATTATATAGACATCAGATCAACATACTATAGATATCAGATCAAGAATATAAAAGAAATCATACAATAGAAATAAAACACACTTAACAAGGGAGATCAGATCAGGATTATATAGATATCAGATCAGCGAATATTTGACATCAGATCAACATACCATAGATATCAGATCAAGAATATAAAAGAAATCATACAATAGAAATAAAACACACTTAACAAGGGAGATCAGATCAGGATTATATAGATATCAGATCAGCGAATACTTGACATCAGATCAACATACCATAGATATCAGATCAAGAATATAAAAGAAATCATACAAAAGAATTAAAACACACTTAACAAGGGAGATCAGATCAGGATTATATAGACATCAGATCAGCGAATACTTGACATCAGATCAACATACTATAGATATCAGATCAAGAATATAAAAGAAATCATACAATAGAATTTAAACACACTTAACAAGGGAGATCAGATCAGGATTATATAGACATCAGATCAGCGAATACTTGACATCAGATCAACAGACTATAGATCTCAGATCAAGAATATAAAAGAAATCATACAATAGAATTAAAACACACTTAACAAGGCAGATCAGATCAGGATTTTATAGACATCAGATCAGCCAAAACTTGACATCAGATCAACATACTATAGATATCAGATCAAGAATATAATAGAAATCATACAATAGAATTAAAACACACTTAACAAGGGAGATCAGATCAGATTTATATAGACATCAGATCAGCGAATACTAAACATCAGATCAACATACTATAGATATCAGATCAAGAATATAAAAGAAATCATACAATAGAATTAAAAACACTTAACAAGGGAGATTAGATCAGGATTATATAGACATCAGATCAGTGAATACTTGACATCTGATCAACATACTATAGATATCAGATCAAGAATATAAAAGAAATCATACAATTGAATTAAAACATACTTAACAAGGGAGATCAGATCAGGATTATATAGACATCAGATCAACATACTATAGATATCAGATCAAGAATATAAAAGAAATCATACAATAGAAATAAAACACACTTAACAAGGGAGATCAGATCAGGATTATATAGATATCAGATCAGCGAATATTTGACATCAGATCAACATACTATAGATATCAGATCAAGAATATAAAAGAAATCATACAATAGAAATAAAACACACTTAACAAGGGAGATCAGATCAGGATTATATAGATATCAGATCAGCGAATACTTGACATCAGATCAACATACCATAGATATCAGATCAAGAATATAAAAGAAATCATACAAAAGAATTAAAACACTTAACAAGGGAGATTAGATCAGGATTATATAGACATCAGATCAGTGAATACTTGACATCAGATCAACATACTATAGATATCAGATCAAGAATATAAAAGAAATCATACAATTGAATTAAAACACACTTAACAAGGGAGATCAGATCAGGATTATATAGACATCAGATCAGCGAATACTTGACATCAGATCAACATACTATAGATAGCAGATCAAGAATATAAAAGAAATCATACAATAGAATTAAAACACACTTAACAAGGCAGATCAGATCAGGATTTTATAGACATCAGATCAGCCAAAACTTGACATCAGATCAACATACTATAGATATCAGATCAAGAATATAATAGAAATCATACAATAGAATTAAAACACACTTAACAAGGGAGATCAGATCAGATTTATATAGACATCAGATCAGCGAATACTAAACATCAGATCAACATACTATAGATATCAGATCAAGAATATAAAAGAAATCATACAATAGAATTAAAAACACACTTAACAAGGGAGATAAGATCAGGATTATATAGACATCAGATCAGCGAATACTTGACATCAGATCAACATACTATAGATAGCAGATCAAGAATATAAAAGAAATCATACAATAGAATTAAAACACACTTAACAAGGGAGATCAGATCAGGATTATATAGACATCAGATCAGCGAATACTTGACATCAGATCAACATACCATAGATATCAGATCAAGAATATAAAAGAAATCATACAAAAGAATTAAAACACACTTAACAAGGGAGATCAGATCAGGATTATATAGACATCAGATCAGCGAATACTTGACATCAGATCAACATACTATAGATAGCAGATCAAGAATATAAAAGAAATCATACAATAGAATTAAAACACACTTAACAAGGCAGATCAGATCAGGATTTTATAGACATCAGATCAGCCAAAACTTGACATCAGATCAACATACTATAGATATCAGATCAAGAATATAATAGAAATCATACAATAGAATTAAAACACACTTAACAAGGGAGATCAGATCAGATTTATATAGACATCAGATCAGCGAATACTAAACATCAGATCAACATACTATAGATATCAGATCAAGAATATAAAAGAAATCATACAATAGAATTAAAAACACACTTAACAAGGGAGATAAGATCAGGATTATATAGACATCAGATCAGCGAATACTTGACATCAGATCAACATACTATAGATAGCAGATCAAGAATATAAAAGAAATCATACAATAGAATTAAAACACACTTAACAAGGCAGATCAGATCAGGATTTTATAGACATCAGATCAGCCAAAACTTGACATCAGATCAACATACTATAGATATCAGATCAAGAATATAATAGAAATCATACAATAGAATTAAAACACACTTAACAAGGGAGATCAGATCAGATTTATATAGACATCAGATCAGCGAATACTAAACATCAGATCAACATACTATAGATATCAGATCAAGAATATAAAAGAAATCATACAATAGAATTAAAAACACTTAACAAGGGAGATTAGATCAGGATTATATAGACATCAGATCAGTGAATACTTGACATCTGATCAACATACTATAGATATCAGATCAAGAATATAAAAGAAATCATACAATTGAATTAAACATACTTAACAAGGGAGATCAGATCAGGATTATATAGACATCAGATCAACATACTATAGATATCAGATCAAGAATATAAAAGAAATCATACAATAGAAATAAAACACACTTAACAAGGGAGATCAGATCAGGATTATATAGATATCAGATCAGCGAATATTTGACATCAGATCAACATACTATAGATATCAGATCAAGAATATAAAAGAAATCATACAATAGAAATAAAACACACTTAACAAGGGAGATCAGATCAGGATTATATAGATATCAGATCAGCGAATACTTGACATCAGATCAACATACCATAGATATCAGATCAAGAATATAAAAGAAATCATACAAAAGAATTAAAACACTTAACAAGGGAGATTAGATCAGGATTATATAGACATCAGATCAGTGAATACTTGACATCAGATCAACATACTATAGATATCAGATCAAGAATATAAAAGAAATCATACAATTGAATTAAAACATACTTAACAAGGGAGATCAGATCAGGATTATATATACATCAGATCAACATACTATAGATATCAGATCAAGAATATAAAAGAAATCATACAATAGAATTAAAAACACTTAACAAGGGAGATTAGATCAGGATTATATAGACATCAGATCAGTGAATACTTGACATCAGATCAACATACTATAGATATCAGATCAAGAATATAAAATAAATCATACAATTGAATTAAAACATACTTAACAAGGGAGATCAGATCAGGATTATATAGACATCAGATCAACATACTATAGATATCAGATCAAGAATATAAAAGAAATCATACAATAGAAATAAAACACACTTAACAAGGGAGATCAGATCAGGATTATATAGATATCATATCAGCGAATATTTGACATCAGATCAACATACTATAGATATCAGATCAAGAATATAAAAGAAATCATACAATAGAAATAAAACACACTTAACAAGGAAGATCAGATCGGGATTATATAGATATCAGATCAGCGAATACTTGACATCAGATCAACATACTATGGATATCAGATCAAGAATATAAAAGAAATCATACAAAAGAATTAAAACACACTTAACAAGGGAGATCAGATCAGGATTATATAGACATCAGATCAGCGAATACTTGACATCAGATCAACATACTATAGATAGCAGATCAAGAATATAAAAGAAATCATACAATAGAATTAAAACACACTTAACAAGGCAGATCAGATCAGGATTTTATAGACATCAGATCAGCCAAAACTTGACATCAGATCAACATACTATAGATATCAGATCAAGAATATAATAGAAATCATACAATAGAATTAAAACACACTTAACAAGGGAGATCAGATCAGATTTATATAGACATCAGATCAGCGAATACTAAACATCAGATCAACATACTATAGATATCAGATCAAGAATATAAAAGAAATCATACAATAGAATTAAAAACACTTAACAAGGGAGATTAGATCAGGATTATATAGACATCAGATCAGTGAATACTTGACATCAGATCAACATACTATAGATATCAGATCAAGAATATAAAAGAAATCATACAATAGAATTAAAAACACACTTAACAAGGGAGATCAGATCAGGATTATATAGACATCAGATCAGCGAATACTTGACATCAGATCAACATACTATAGATAGCAGATCAAGAATATAAAAGAAATCATACAATAGAATTAAAAACACTTAACAAGGGAGATTAGATCAGGATTATATAGACATCAGATCAGTGAATACTTGACATCTGATCAACATACTATAGATATCAGATCAAGAATATAAAAGAAATCATACAATTGAATTAAAACATACTTAACAAGGGAGATCAGATCAGGATTATATAGACATCAGATCAACATACTATAGATATCAGATCAAGAATATAAAAGAAATCATACAATAGAAATAAAACACACTTAACAAGGGAGATCAGATCAGGATTATATAGATATCAGATCAGCGAATATTTGACATCAGATCAACATACTATAGATATCAGATCAAGAATATAAAAGAAATCATACAATAGAAATAAAACACACTTAACAAGGGAGATCAGATCAGGATTATATAGATATCAGATCAGCGAATACTTGACATCAGATCAACATACCATAGATATCAGATCAAGAATATAAAAGAAATCATACAAAAGAATTAAAACACTTAACAAGGGAGATTAGATCAGGACTATATAGACATCAGATCAGTGAATACTTGACATCAGATCAACATACTATAGATATCAGATCAAGAATATAAAAGAAATCATACAATTGAATTAAAACATACTTAACAAGGGAGATCAGATCAGGATTATATAGACATCAGATCAACATACTATAGATATCAGATCAAGAATATAAAAGAAATCATACAATAGAATTAAAAACACTTAACAAGGGAGATTAGATCAGGATTATATAGACATCAGATCAGTGAATACTTGACATCAGATCAACATACTATAGATATCAGATCAAGAATATAAAGGAAATCATACAATTGAATTAAAACATACTTAACAAGGGAGATCAGATCAGGATTATATAGACATCAGATCAACATACTATAGATATCAGATCAAGAATATAAAAGAAATCATACAATAGAAATAAAACACACTTAACAAGGGAGATCAGATCAGGATTATATAGATATCATATCAGCGAATATTTGACATCAGATCAACATACTATAGATATCAGATCAAGAATATAAAAGAAATCATACAATAGAAATAAAACACACTTAACAAGGAAGATCAGATCGGGATTATATAGATATCAGATCAGCGAATACTTGACATCAGATCAACATACTATGGATATCAGATCAAGAATATAAAAGAAATCATACAAAAGAATTAAAACACACTTAACAAGGGAGATCAGATCAGGATTATATAGACATCAGATCAGCGAATACTTGACATCAGATCAACATACTATAGATAGCAGATCAAGAATATAAAAGAAATCATACAATAGAATTAAAACACACTTAACAAGACAGATCAGATCAGGATTTTATAGACATCAGATCAGCCAAAACTTGACATCAGATCAACATACTATAGATATCAGATCAAGAATATAATAGAAATCATACAATAGAATTAAAACACACTTAACAAGGGAGATCAGATCAGATTTATATAGACATCAGATCAGCGAATACTAAACATCAGATCAACATACTATAGATATCAGATCAAGAATATAAAAGAAATCATACAATAGAATTAAAAACACTTAACAAGGGAGATTAGATCAGGATTATATAGACATCAGATCAGTGAATACTTGACATCAGATCAACATACTATAGATATCAGATCAAGAATATAAAAGAAATCATACAATTGAATTAAAACATACTTAACAAGGGAGATCAGATCAGGATTATATAGACATCAGATCAACATACTATAGATATCAGATCAAGAATATAAAAGAAATCATACAATAGAAATAAAACACACTTAACAAGGGAGATCAGATCAGGATTATATAGATATCAGATCAGCGAATATTTGACATCAGATCAACATACCATAGATATCAGATCAAGAATATAAAAGAAATCATACAATAGAAATAAAACACACTTAACAAGGGAGATCAGATCAGGATTATATAGATATCAGATCAGCGAATACTTGACATCAGATCAACATACCATAGATATCAGATCAAGAATATAAAAGAAATCATACAAAAGAATTAAAACACACTTAACAAGGGAGATCAGATCAGGATTATATAGACATCAGATCAGCGAATACTTGACATCAGATCAACATACTATAGATAGCAGATCAAGAATATAAAAGAAATCATACAATAGAATTAAAACACACTTAACAAGGCAGATCAGATCAGGATTTTATAGACATCAGATCAGCCAAAACATGACATCAGATCAACATACTATAGATATCAGATCAAGAATATAATAGAAATCATACAATAGAATTAAAACACACTTAACAAGGGAGATCAGATCAGATTTATATAGACATCAGATCAGCGAATACTAAACATCAGATCAACATACTATAGATATCAGATCAAGAATATAAAAGAAATCATACAATAGAATTAAAAACACTTAACAAGGGAGATTAGATCAGAATTATATAGACATCAGATCAGTGAATACTTGACATCAGATCAACATACTATAGATATCAGATCAAGAATATAAAAGAAATCATACAATTGAATTAAAACATACTTAACAAGGGAGATCAGATCAGGATTATATAGACATCAGATCAACATACTATAGATATCAGATCAAGAATATAAAAGAAATCATACAATAGAAATAAAACACACTTAACAAGGGAGATCAGATCAGGATTATATAGATATCGGATCAGCGAATATTTGACATCAGATCAACATACTATAGATATCAGATCAAGAATATAAAAGAAATCATACAATAGAAATAAAACACACTTAACAAGGGAGATCAGATCAGGATTATATAGATATCAGATCAGCGAATACTTGACATCAGATCAACATACCATAGATATCAGATCAAGAATATAAAAGAAATCATACAAAAGAATTAAAACACACTTAACAATGGAGATCAGATCAGGATTATATAGACATCAGATCAGCGAATACTTGACATCAGATCAACATACTATAGATATCAGATCAAGAATATAAAAGAAATCATACAATAGAATTTAAACACACCTAACAAGGGAGATCAGATCAGGATTATATAGACATCAGATCAGCGAATACTTGACATCAGATCAACAGACTATAGATCTCAGATCAAGAATATAAAAGAAATCATACAAAAGAATTAAAACACACTTAACAAGGGAGATCAGATCAGGATTATATAGACATCAGATCAGCGAATACTTGACATCAGATCAACATACTATAGATAGCAGATCAAGAATATAAAAGAAATCATACAATAGAATTAAAACACACTTAACAAGGCAGATCAGATCAGGATTTTATAGACATCAGATCAGCCAAAACTTGACATCAGATCAACATACTATAGATATCAGATCAAGAATATAATAGAAATCATACAATAGAATTAAAACACACTTAACAAGGGAGATCAGATCAGATTTATATAGACATCAGATCAGCGAATACTAAACATCAGATCAACATACTATAGATATCAGATCAAGAATATAAAAGAAATCATACAATAGAATTAAAAACACACTTAACAAGGGAGATCAGATCAGGATTATATAGACATCAGATCAGCGAATACTTGACATCAGATCAACATACTATAGATAGCAGATCAAGAATATAAAAGAAATCATACAATAGAATTAAAACACACTTAACAAGGCAGATCAGATCAGGATTTTATAGACATCAGATCAGCCAAAACTTGACATCAGATCAACATACTATAGATATCAGATCAAGAATATAATAGAAATCATACAATAGAATTAAAACACACTTAACAAGGGAGATCAGATCAGATTTATATAGACATCAGATCAGCGAATACTAAACATCAGATCAACATACTATAGATATCAGATCAAGAATATAAAAGAAATCATACAATAGAATTAAAAACACTTAACAAGGGAGATTAGATCAGGATTATATAGACATCAGATCAGTGAATACTTGACATCTGATCAACATACTATAGATATCAGATCAAGAATATAAAAGAAATCATACAATTGAATTAAAACATACTTAACAAGGGAGATCAGATCAGGATTATATAGACATCAGATCAACATACTATAGATATCAGATCAAGAATATAAAAGAAATCATACAATAGAAATAAAACACACTTAACAAGGGAGATCAGATCAGGATTATATAGATATCAGATCAGCGAATATTTGACATCAGATCAACATACTATAGATATCAGATCAAGAATATAAAAGAAATCATACAATAGAAATAAAACACACTTAACAAGGGAGATCAGATCAGGATTATATAGATATCAGATCAGCGAATACTTGACATCAGATCAACATACCATAGATATCAGATCAAGAATATAAAAGAAATCATACAAAAGAATTAAAACACTTAACAAGGGAGATTAGATCAGGATTATATAGACATCAGATCAGTGAATACTTGACATCAGATCAACATACTATAGATATCAGATCAAGAATATAAAAGAAATCATACAATTGAATTAAAACATACTTAACAAGGGAGATCAGATCAGGATTATATAGACATCAGATCAACATACTATAGATATCAGATCAAGAATATAAAAGAAATCATACAATAGAATTAAAAACACTTAACAAGGGAGATTAGATCAGGATTATATAGACATCAGATCAGTGAATACTTGACATCAGATCAACATACTATAGATATCAGATCAAGAATATAAAAGAAATCATACAATTGAATTAAAACATACTTAACAAGGGAGATCAGATCAGGATTATATAGACATCAGATCAACATACTATAGATATCAGATCAAGAATATAAAAGAAATCATACAATAGAAATAAAACACACTTAACAAGGGAGATCAGATCAGGATTATATAGATATCAGATCAGCGAATATTTGACATCAGATCAACATACTATAGATATCAGATCAAGAATATAAAAGAAATCATACAATAGAAATAAAACACACTTAACAAGGGAGATCAGATCAGGATTATATAGATATCAGATCAGCGAATACTTGACATCAGATCAACATACCATAGATATCAGATCAAGAATATAAAAGAAATCATACAAAAGAATTAAAACACACTTAACAAGGGAGATCAGATCAGGATTATATAGACATCAGATCAACATACTATAGATAGCAGATCAAGAATATAAAAGAAATCATACAATAGAATTAAAACACACTTAACAAGGCAGATCAGATCAGGATTTTATAGACATCAGATCAGCCAAAACTTGACATCAGATCAACATACTATAGATATCAGATCAAGAATATAATAGAAATCATACAATAGAATTAAAACACACTTAACAAGGGAGATCAGATCAGATTTATATAGACATCAGATCAGCGAATACTAAACATCAGATCAACATACTATAGATATCAGATCAAGAATATAAAAGAAATCATACAATAGAATTAAAAACACACTTAACAAGGGAGATCAGATCAGGATTATATAGACATCAGATCAGCGAATACTTGACATCAGATCAACATACTATAGATAGCAGATCAAGAATATAAAAGAAATCATACAATAGAATTAAAACACACTTAACAAGGCAGATCAGATCAGGATTTTATAGACATCAGATCAGCCAAAACTTGACATCAGATCAACATACTATAGATATCAGATCAAGAATATAATAGAAATCATACAATAGAATTAAAACACACTTAACAAGGGAGATCAGATCAGATTTATATAGACATCAGATCAGCGAATACTAAACATCAGATCAACATACTATAGATATCAGATCAAGAATATAAAAGAAATCATACAATAGAATTAAAAACACTTAACAAGGGAGATTAGATCAGGATTATATAGACATCAGATCAGTGAATACTTGACATCAGATCAACATACTATAGATATCAGATCAAGAATATAAAAGAAATCATACAATTGAATTAAAACATACTTAACAAGGGAGATCAGATCAGGATTATATAGACATCAGATCAACATACTATAGATATCAGATCAAGAATATAAAAGAAATCATACAATAGAAATAAAACACACTTAACAAGGGAGATCAGATCAGGATTATATAGATATCAGATCAGCGAATATTTGACATCAGATCAACATACTATAGATATCAGATCAAGAATATAAAAGAAATCATACAATAGAAATAAAACACACTTAACAAGGGAGATCAGATCAGGATTATATAGATATCAGATCAGCGAATACTTGACATCAGATCAACATACCATAGATATCAGATCAAGAATATAAAAGAAATCATACAAAAGAATTAAAACACTTAACAAGGGAGATTAGATCAGGATTATATAGACATCAGATCAGTGAATACTTGACATCAGATCAACATACTATAGATATCAGATCAATAATATAAAAGAAATCATACAATTGAATTAAAACATACTTAACAAGGGAGATCAGATCAGGATTATATAGACATCAGATCAACATACTATAGATATCAGATCAAGAATATAAAAGAAATCATACAATAGAATTAAAAACACTTAACAAGGGAGATTAGATCAGGATTATATAGACATCAGATCAGTGAATACTTGACATCAGATCAACATACTATAGATATCAGATCAAGAATATAAAAGAAATCATACAATTGAATTAAAACATACTTAACAAGGGAGATCAGATCAGGATTATATAGACATCAGATCAACATACTATAGATATCAGATCAAGAATATAAAAGAAATCATACAATAGAAATAAAACACACTTAACAAGGGAGATCAGATCAGGATTATATAGATATCAGATCAGCGAATATTTGACATCAGATCAACATACTATAGATATCAGATCAAGAATATAAAAGAAATCATACAATAGAAATAAAACACACTTAACAAGGGAGATCAGATCAGGATTATATAGATATCAGATCAGCGAATACTTGACATCAGATCAACATACCATAGATATCAGATCAAGAATATAAAAGAAATCATACAAAAGAATTAAAACACAATTAACAAGGGAGATCAGATCAGGATTATATAGACATCAGATCAGCGAATACTTGACATCAGATCAACATACTATAGATAGCAGATCAAGAATATAAAAGAAATCATACAATAGAATTAAAACACACTTAACAAGGCAGATCAGATCAGGATTTTATAGACATCAGATCAGCCAAAACATGACATCAGATCAACATACTATAGATATCAGATCAAGAATATAATAGAAATCATACAATAGAATTAAAACACACTTAACAAGGGAGATCAGATCAGATTTATATAGACATCAGATCAGCGAATACTAAACATCAGATCAACATACTATAGATATCAGATCAAGAATATAAAAGAAATCATACAATAGAATTAAAAACACTTAACAAGGGAGATTAGATCAGAATTATATAGACATCAGATCAGTGAATACTTGACATCAGATCAACATACTATAGATATCAGATCAAGAATATAAAAGAAATCATACAATTGAATTAAAACATACTTAACAAGGGAGATCAGATCAGGATTATATAGACATCAGATCAACATACTATAGATATCAGATCAAGAATATAAAAGAAATCATACAATAGAAATAAAACACACTTAACAAGGGAGATCAGATCAGGATTATATAGATATCGGATCAGCGAATATTTGACATCAGATCAACATACTATAGATATCAGATCAAGAATATAAAAGAAATCATACAATAGAAATAAAACACACTTAACAAGGGAGATCAGATCAGGATTATATAGATATCAGATCAGCGAATACTTGACATCAGATCAACATACCATAGATATCAGATCAAGAATATAAAAGAAATCATACAAAAGAATTAAAACACACTTAACAATGGAGATCAGATCAGGATTATATAGACATCAGATCAGCGAATACTTGACATCAGATCAACATACTATAGATATCAGATCAAGAATATAAAAGAAATCATACAATAGAATTTAAACACACCTAACAAGGGAGATCAGATCAGGATTATATAGACATCAGATCAGCGAATACTTGACATCAGATCAACAGACTATAGATCTCAGATCAAGAATATAAAAGAAATCATACAATAGAATTAAAACACAATTAACAAGGGAGATCAGATCAGGATTATATAGACATCAGATCACCGAATACTTGACATCAGATCAACTTACTATAGATATCAGATCAAGAATATAAAAGAAATCATAAAATAGAATTTAAA
This sequence comes from Knoxia roxburghii, assembly GCA_030378225.1. Classification (NCBI taxonomy): domain Eukaryota; kingdom Viridiplantae; phylum Streptophyta; class Magnoliopsida; order Gentianales; family Rubiaceae; genus Knoxia; species Knoxia roxburghii. The sequence goes on along the minus strand of CM059415.1, from coordinate 30,414,043 downwards.
CACACTTAACAAGGGAGATCAGATCAGGATTATATAGACATCAGATCAGCGAATACATGACATCAGATCAACAGACTATAGATATCAGGTCAAGAATAAAAAAGAAATCATACAATAAAATTAAAGCACACTTAACAAGGGAGATCAGATTAGGATTATATAGACATCAGATCAGCGAATACTTGACATCAGATTAACAGACTATAGATATCAGGTCAAGAATATAAAAGAAATCATACAATAAAATTAAAGCACACTTAACAAGGGAGATCAGATCAGGATTATATAGACATCAGATCAATAGACTATAGATAGCAGATCAAGAATATAAAAGAAATCATACAATAAAATTAAAACACACTTAACAAGGCAGATCAGATCAGGATTTTATAGACATCAGATCAGCCAAAACTTGACATCAGATCAACATTCTATAGATATCAGATCAAGAATATAATAGAAATCATACAATAGAATTAAAACACACTTAACAAGGGAGATCAGATCAGGATTATATAGACATCAGATCAGCGAATACTAAACATCAGATCAACATACTATAGATATCAGATCAAGAATATAAAAGAAATCATACAATAGAATTAAAAACACTTAACAAGGGAGATTAGATCAGGATTATATAGACATCAGATCAGTGAATATTTGACATCAGATCAACATACTATAGATATCAGATCAAGAATATAAAAGAAATCATACAATTGAATTAAAACATACTTAACAAGGGAGATCAGATCAGGATTATATAGACATCAGATCAACATACTATAGATATCAGATCAAGAATATAAACGAAATCATACAAAAGAATTAAAACACACTTAACAAGGGAGATCAGATCAGGATTATATAGACATCAAATCAGCGAATACTTGACATCAGATCAACATACTATAGATAGCAGATCAAGAATATAAAAGAAATCATACAATAGAATTAAAACACACTTAACAAGGCAGATCAGATCAGGATTTTATAGACATCAGATCAGCCAAAACTTGACATCAGATCAACATACTATAGATATCAGATCAAGAATATAATAGAAATCATACAATAGAATTAAAACACACTTAACAAGGGAGATCAGATCAGATTTATATAGACATCAGATCAGCGAATACTAAACATCAGATCAACATACTATAGATATCAGATCAAGAATATAAAAGAAATCATACAATAGAATTAAAAACACTTAACAAGGGAGATTAGATCAGGATTATATAGACATAAGATCAGTGAATACTTGACATCAGATCAACATACTATAGATATCAGATCAAGAATATAAAAGAAATCATACAATTGAATTAAAACATACTTAACAAGGGAGATCAGATCAGGATTATATAGACATCAGATCAACATACTATAGATATCAGATCAAGAATATAAAAGAAATCATACAATAGAAATAAAACACACTTAACAAGGGAGATCAGATCAGGATTATATAGATATCAGATCAGCGAATATTTGACATCAGATCAACATACTATAGATATCAGATCAAGAATATAAAAGAAATCATACAATAGAAATAAAACACACTTAACAAGGGAGATCAGATCAGGATTATATAGATATCAGATCAGCGAATACTTGACATCAGATCAACATACCATAGATATCAGATCAAGAATATAAAAGAAATCATACAAAAGAATTAAAACACACTTAACAAGGGAGATCAGATCAGGATTATATAGACATCAGATCAGCGAATACCTGACATCAGATCAACATACTATAGATATCAGATCAAGAATATAAAAGAAATCATACAATAGAATTTAAACACACCTAACAAGGGAGATCAGATCAGGATTATATAGACATCAGATCAGCGAATACTTGACATCAGATCAACAGACTATAGATCTCTGATCAAGAATATAAAAGAAATCATACAATAGAATTAAAACACAATTAACAAGGGAGATCAGATCAGGATTATATAGACATCAGATCACCGAATACTTGACATCAGATCAACTTACTATAGATATCAGATCAAGAATATAAAAGAAATCATACAATAGAATTTAAACACACTTAACAAGGGAGATCAGATCAGGATTATATAGACATCAGATCAGCGAATAGTTGACATCAGATCAACAGACTATAGATATCAGGTCAAGAATAAAAAAGAAATCATACAATAAAATTAAAGCACACTTAACAAGGGAGATCAGATTAGGATTATATAGACATCAGATCAGCGAATACTTGACATCAGATTAACAGACTATAGATATCAGGTCAAGAATATAAAAGAAATCATACAATAAAATTAAAGCACACTTAACAAGGGAGATCAGATCAGGATTATATAGACATCAGATCAGCGAATACTTGACATCAGATCAATAGACTATAGATAGCAGATCAAGAATATAAAAGAAATCATACAATAGAATTAAAACACACTTAACAAGGCAGATCAGATCAGGATTTTATAGACATCAGATCAGCCAAAACTTGACATCAGATCAACATACTATAGATATTAGATCAGGAATATAATAGAAATCATACAATAGAATTAAAACACACTTAACAAGGGAGATCAGATCAGGATTATATAGACATCAGATCAGCGAATACTAAACATCAGATCAACATACTATAGATATCAGATCAAGAATATAAAAGAAATCATACAATAGAATTAAAAACACTTAACAAGGGAGATCAGATCAGGATTATATAGACATCAGATCAGTGAATACTTGACATCAGATCAACATACTATAGATATCAGATCAAGAATATAAAAGAAATCATACAATAGAATTAAAACATACTTAACAAGGGAGATCAGATCAGGATTATATAGACATCAGATCAACATACTATAGATATCAGATCAAGAATATAAAAGAAATCAAACAATAGAAATAAAACACACTTAACAAGGGAGATCAGATCAGGATTATATAGATATCAGATCAGCGAATATTTGACATCAGATCAACATACTATAGATATCAGATCAAGAATAAAAAAGAAATCATACAATAGAAATAAAACACACTTGACAAGGGAGATCAGATCAGGATTATATAGAGATCAGATCAGCGAATACTTGACATCAGATCAACATACTATAGATATCATATCAAGAATATAAAAGAAATCATACAAAAGAATTAAAACACACTTAACAAGGGAGATCAGATCAGGATTATATAGACATCAGATCAGCGAGTACTAGACATCAGATCAACATACTATAGATATCAGATCAAGAATATAAAAGAAATCATACAATAGAATTTAAACACACTTAACAAGGGAGATCAGATCAAGATTATATAGACATCAAATCAGCGAGTACTAGACATCAGATCAACATACTATAGATATCAGATCAAGAATATAAAAGAAATCATACAATAGAATTTAAACACACTTAACAAGGGAGATCAGATCAAGATTATATAGACATCAGATCAGCGAGTACTAGACATCAGATCAACATACTATAGATATCAGATCAAGAATATAAAAGAAATCATACAATAGAATTTAAACACACTTAACAAGGGAGATCAGATCAGGATTATATAGACATCAGATCAGCGAATACTTGACATCAGATCAACAGACTATAGATATCAGGTCAAGAATAAAAAAAAAATCATACAATAAAATTAAAGCACACTTAACAAGGGAGATCAGATTAGGATTATATAGACATCAGATCAGCGAATACTTGACATCAGATTAACAGACTATAGATATTAGGTCAAGAATATAAAAGAAATCATACAATAAAATTAAAGCACACTTACCAAGGGAGATCAGATCAGGATTATATAGACATCAGATCAATGGACTATAGATAGCAGATCAAGAATATAAAAGAAATCATACAATAGAATTAAAACACACTTAACAAGGCAGATCAGATCAGGATTTTATAGACATCAGATCAGCCAAAACTTGACATCAGATCAACATTCTATAGATATCAGATCAAGAATATAATAGAAATCATACAATAGAATTAAAACACACTTAACAAGGGAGATCAGATCAGGATTATATAGACATCAGATCAGCGAATACTAAACATCAGATCAACATACTATAGATATCAGATCAAGAATATAAAAGAAATCATACAATAGAATTAAAAACACTTAACAAGGGAGATTAGATCAGGATTATATAGACATCAGATCAGTGAATACTTGACATCAGATCAACATACTATAGATATCAGATCAAGAATATAAAAGAAATCATACAATTGAATTAAAACATACTTAACAAGGGAGATCAGATCAGGATTATATAGACATCAGATCAACATACTATAGATATCAGATCAAGAATATAAAAGAAATCATACAATAGAAATAAAACACACTTAACAAGGGAGATCAGATCAGGATTATATAGATATCAGATCAGCGAATATTTGACATCAGATCAACATACTATAGATATCAGATCAAGAATATAAAAGAAATCATACAAAAGAAATAAAACACACTTAACAAGGGAGATCAGATCAGGATTATATAGATATCAGATCAGCGAATACTTGACATCAGATCAACATACTATAGATATCAGATCAAGAATATAAAAGAAATCATACAAAAGAATTAAAACAACTTAACAAGGGAGATCAGATCAGGATTATATAGACATCAGATCAGCGAATACTTGACATCAGATCAACATACTATAGATAGCAGATCAAGAATATAAAAGAAATCATACAATAGAATTAAAACACACTTAACAAGGCAGATCAGATCAGGATTTTATAGACATCAGATCAGCCAAAACTTGACATCAGATCAACATACTATAGATATCAGATCAAGAATATAATAGAAATCATACAATAGAATTAAAACACACTTAACAAGGGAGATCAGATCAGATTATATAGACATCAGATCAGCGTATACTAAACATCAGATCAACATACTATAGATATTAGATCAAGAATATAAAAGAAATCATACAATAGAATTAAAAACACTTAACAAGGGAGATCAGATCAGGATTATATAGACATCAGATCAGTGAATACTTGACATCAGATCAACATACTATAGATATCAGATCAAGAATATAAAAGAAATCATACAATAGAATTAAAACATACTTAACAAGGGAGATCAGATCAGGATTATATAGACATCAGATCAACATACTATAGATATCAGATCAAGAATATAAAAGAAATCAAACAATAGAAATAAAACACACTTAACAAGGGAGATCAGATCAGGATTATATAGATATCAGATCAGCGAATATTTGACATCAGATCAACATACTATAGATATCAGATCAAGAATAAAAAAGAAATCATACAATAGAAATAAAACACACTTGACAAGGGAGATCAGATCAGGATTATATAGAGATCAGATCAGCGAATACTTGACATCAGATCAACATACTATAGATATCATATCAAGAATATAAAAGAAATCATACAAAAGAATTAAAACACACTTAACAAGGGAGATCAGATCAGGATTATATAGACATCAGATCAGCGAGTACTAGACATCAGATCAACATACTATAGATATCAGATCAAGAATATAAAAGAAATCATACAATAGAATTTAAACACACTTAACAAGGGAGATCAGATCAAGATTATATAGACATCAAATCAGCGAGTACTAGACATCAGATCAACATACTATAGATATCAGATCAAGAATATAAAAGAAATCATACAATAGAATTTAAACACACTTAACAAGGGAGATCAGATCAAGATTATATAGACATCAGATCAGCGAGTACTAGACATCAGATCAACATACTATAGATATCAGATCAAGAATATAAAAGAAATCATACAATAGAATTTAAACACACTTAACAAGGGAGATCAGATCAGGATTATATAGACATCAGATCAGCGAATACTTGACATCAGATCAACAGACTATAGATATCAGGTCAAGAATAAAAAAAAAATCATACAATAAAATTAAAGCACACTTAACAAGGGAGATCAGATTAGGATTATATAGACATCAGATCAGCGAATACTTGACATCAGATTAACAGACTATAGATATCAGGTCAAGAATATAAAAGAAATCATACAATAAAATTAAAGCACACTTACCAAGGGAGATCAGATCAGGATTATATAGACATCAGATCAATGGACTATAGATAGCAGATCAAGAATATAAAAGAAATCATACAATAGAATTAAAACACACTTAACAAGGCAGATCAGATCAGGATTTTATAGACATCAGATCAGCCAAAACTTGACATCAGATCAACATTCTATAGATATCAGATCAAGAATATAATAGAAATCATACAATAGAATTAAAACACACTTAACAAGGGAGATCAGATCAGGATTATATAGACATCAGATCAGCGAATACTAAACATCAGATCAACATACTATAGATATCAGATCAAGAATATAAAAGAAATCATACAATAGAATTAAAAACACTTAACAAGGGAGATTAGATCAGGATTATATAGACATAAGATCAGTGAATACTTGACATCAGATCAACATACTATAGATATCAGATCAAGAATATAAAAGAAATCATACAATTGAATTAAAACATACTTAACAAGGGAGATCAGATCAGGATTATATAGACATCAGATCAACATACTATAGATATCAGATCAAGAATATAAAAGAAATCATACAATAGAAATAAAACACACTTAACAAGGGAGATCAGATCAGGATTATATAGATATCAGATCAGCGAATATTTGACATCAGATCAACATACTATAGATATCAGATCAAGAATATAAAAGAAATCATACAATAGAAATAAAACACACTTAACAAGGGAGATCAGATCAGGATTATATAGATATCAGATCAGCGAATACTTGACATCAGATCAACATACCATAGATATCAGATCAAGAATATAAAAGAAATCATACAAAAGAATTAAAACACACTTAACAAGGGAGATCAGATCAGGATTATATAGACATCAGATCAGCGAATACCTGACATCAGATCAACATACTATAGATATCAGATCAAGAATATAAAAGAAATCATACAATAGAATTTAAACACACCTAACAAGGGAGATCAGATCAGGATTATATAGACATCAGATCAGCGAATACTTGACATCAGATCAACAGACTATAGATCTCTGATCAAGAATATAAAAGAAATCATACAATAGAATTAAAACACAATTAACAAGGGAGATCAGATCAGGATTATATAGACATCAGATCACCGAATACTTGACATCAGATCAACTTACTATAGATATCAGATCAAGAATATAAAAGAAATCATACAATAGAATTTAAACACACTTAACAAGGGAGATCAGATCAGGATTATATAGACATCAGATCAGCGAATAGTTGACATCAGATCAACAGACTATAGATATCAGGTCAAGAATAAAAAAGAAATCATACAATAAAATTAAAGCACACTTAACAAGGGAGATCAGATTAGGATTATATAGACATCAGATCAGCGAATACTTGACATCAGATTAACAGACTATAGATATCAGGTCAAGAATATAAAAGAAATCATACAATAAAATTAAAGCACACTTAACAAGGGAGATCAGATCAGGATTATATAGACATCAGATCAGCGAATACTTGACATCAGATCAATAGACTATAGATAGCAGATCAAGAATATAAAAGAAATCATACAATAGAATTAAAACACACTTAACAAGGCAGATCAGATCAGGATTTTATAGACATCAGATCAGCCAAAACTTGACATCAGATCAACATACTATAGATATTAGATCAGGAATATAATAGAAATCATACAATAGAATTAAAACACACTTAACAGGGGAGATCAGATCAGGATTATATAGACATCAGATCAGCGAATACTAAACATCAGATCAACATACTATAGATATCAGATCAAGAATATAAAAGAAATCATACAATAGAATTAAAAACACTTAACAAGGGAGATCAGATCAGGATTATATAGACATCAGATCAGTGAATACTTGACATCAGATCAACATACTATAGATATCAGATCAAGAATATAAAAGAAATCATACAATAGAATTAAAACATACTTAACAAGGGAGATCAGATCAGGATTATATAGACATCAGATCAACATACTATAGATATCAGATCAAGAATATAAAAGAAATCAAACAATAGAAATAAAACACACTTAACAAGGGAGATCAGATCAGGATTATATAGATATCAGATCAGCGAATATTTGACATCAGATCAACATACTATAGATATCAGATCAAGAATAAAAAAGAAATCATACAATAGAAATAAAACACACTTGACAAGGGAGATCAGATCAGGATTATATAGAGATCAGATCAGCGAATACTTGACATCAGATCAACATACTATAGATATCATATCAAGAATATAAAAGAAATCATACAAAAGAATTAAAACACACTTAACAAGGGAGATCAGATCAGGATTATATAGACATCAGATCAGCGAGTACTAGACATCAGATCAACATACTATAGATATCAGATCAAGAATATAAAAGAAATCATACAATAGAATTTAAACACACTTAACAAGGGAGATCAGATCAAGATTATATAGACATCAAATCAGCGAGTACTAGACATCAGATCAACATACTATAGATATCAGATCAAGAATATAAAAGAAATCATACAATAGAATTTAAACACACTTAACAAGGGAGATCAGATCAAGATTATATAGACATCAGATCAGCGAGTACTAGACATCAGATCAACATACTATAGATATCAGATCAAGAATATAAAAGAAATCATACAATAGAATTTAAACACACTTAACAAGGGAGATCAGATCAGGATTATATAGACATCAGATCAGCGAATACTTGACATCAGATCAACAGACTATAGATATCAGGTCAAGAATAAAAAAAAAATCATACAATAAAATTAAAGCACACTTAACAAGGGAGATCAGATTAGGATTATATAGACATCAGATCAGCGAATACTTGACATCAGATTAACAGACTATAGATATTAGGTCAAGAATATAAAAGAAATCATACAATAAAATTAAAGCACACTTACCAAGGGAGATCAGATCAGGATTATATAGACATCAGATCAATGGACTATAGATAGCAGATCAAGAATATAAAAGAAATCATACAATAGAATTAAAACACACTTAACAAGGCAGATCAGATCAGGATTTTATAGACATCAGATCAGCCAAAACTTGACATCAGATCAACATTCTATAGATATCAGATCAAGAATATAATAGAAATCATACAATAGAATTAAAACACACTTAACAAGGGAGATCAGATCAGGATTATATAGACATCAGATCAGCGAATACTAAACATCAGATCAACATACTATAGATATCAGATCAAGAATATAAAAGAAATCATACAATAGAATTAAAAACACTTAACAAGGGAGATTAGATCAGGATTATATAGACATCAGATCAGTGAATACTTGACATCAGATCAACATACTATAGATATCAGATCAAGAATATAAAAGAAATCATACAATTGAATTAAAACATACTTAACAAGGGAGATCAGATCAGGATTATATAGACATCAGATCAACATACTATAGATATCAGATCAAGAATATAAAAGAAATCATACAATAGAAATAAAACACACTTAACAAGGGAGATCAGATCAGGATTATATAGATATCAGATCAGCGAATATTTGACATCAGATCAACATACTATAGATATCAGATCAAGAATATAAAAGAAATCATACAAAAGAAATAAAACACACTTAACAAGGGAGATCAGATCAGGATTATATAGATATCAGATCAGCGAATACTTGACATCAGATCAACATACTATAGATATCAGATCAAGAATATAAAAGAAATCATACAAAAGAATTAAAACAACTTAACAAGGGAGATCAGATCAGGATTATATAGACATCAGATCAGCGAATACTTGACATCAGATCAACATACTATAGATAGCAGATCAAGAATATAAAAGAAATCATACAATAGAATTAAAACACACTTAACAAGGCAGATCAGATCAGGATTTTATAGACATCAGATCAGCCAAAACTTGACATCAGATCAACATACTATAGATATCAGATCAAGAATATAATAGAAATCATACAATAGAATTAAAACACACTTAACAAGGGAGATCAGATCAGATTATATAGACATCAGATCAGCGTATACTAAACATCAGATCAACATACTATAGATATTAGATCAAGAATATAAAAGAAATCATACAATAGAATTAAAAACACTTAACAAGGGAGATCAGATCAGGATTATATAGACATCAGATCAGTGAATACTTGACATCAGATCAACATACTATAGATATCAGATCAAGAATATAAAAGAAATCATACAATAGAATTAAAACATACTTAACAAGGGAGATCAGATCAGGATTATATAGACATCAGATCAACATACTATAGATATCAGATCAAGAATATAAAAGAAATCAAACAATAGAAATAAAACACACTTAACAAGGGAGATCAGATCAGGATTATATAGATATCAGATCAGCGAATATTTGACATCAGATCAACATACTATAGATATCAGATCAAGAATAAAAAAGAAATCATACAATAGAAATAAAACACACTTGACAAGGGAGATCAGATCAGGATTATATAGAGATCAGATCAGCGAATACTTGACATCAGATCAACATACTATAGATATCATATCAAGAATATAAAAGAAATCATACAAAAGAATTAAAACACACTTAACAAGGGAGATCAGATCAGGATTATATAGACATCAGATCAGCGAGTACTAGACATCAGATCAACATACTATAGATATCAGATCAAGAATATAAAAGAAATCATACAATAGAATTTAAACACACTTAACAAGGGAGATCAGATCAAGATTATATAGACATCAAATCAGCGAGTACTAGACATCAGATCAACATACTATAGATATCAGATCAAGAATATAAAAGAAATCATACAATAGAATTTAAACACACTTAACAAGGGAGATCAGATCAAGATTATATAGACATCAGATCAGCGAGTACTAGACATCAGATCAACATACTATAGATATCAGATCAAGAATATAAAAGAAATCATACAATAGAATTTAAACACACTTAACAAGGGAGATCAGATCAGGATTATATAGACATCAGATCAGCGAATACTTGACATCAGATCAACAGACTATAGATATCAGGTCAAGAATAAAAAAAAAATCATACAATAAAATTAAAGCACACTTAACAAGGGAGATCAGATTAGGATTATATAGACATCAGATCAGCGAATACTTGACATCAGATTAACAGACTATAGATATCAGGTCAAGAATATAAAAGAAATCATACAATAAAATTAAAGCACACTTACCAAGGGAGATCAGATCAGGATTATATAGACATCAGATCAATGGACTATAGATAGCAGATCAAGAATATAAAAGAAATCATACAATAGAATTAAAACACACTTAACAAGGCAGATCAGATCAGGATTTTATAGACATCAGATCAGCCAAAACTTGACATCAGATCAACATTCTATAGATATCAGATCAAGAATATAATAGAAATCATACAATAGAATTAAAACACACTTAACAAGGGAGATCAGATCAGGATTATATAGACATCAGATCAGCGAATACTAAACATCAGATCAACATACTATAGATATCAGATCAAGAATATAAAAGAAATCATACAATAGAATTAAAAACACTTAACAAGGGAGATTAGATCAGGATTATATAGACATAAGATCAGTGAATACTTGACATCAGATCAACATACTATAGATATCAGATCAAGAATATAAAAGAAATCATACAATTGAATTAAAACATACTTAACAAGGGAGATCAGATCAGGATTATATAGACATCAGATCAACATACTATAGATATCAGATCAAGAATATAAAAGAAATCATACAATAGAAATAAAACACACTTAACAAGGGAGATCAGATCAGGATTATATAGATATCAGATCAGCGAATATTTGACATCAGATCAACATACTATAGATATCAGATCAAGAATATAAAAGAAATCATACAATAGAAATAAAACACACTTAACAAGGGAGATCAGATCAGGATTATATAGATATCAGATCAGCGAATACTTGACATCAGATCAACATACCATAGATATCAGATCAAGAATATAAAAGAAATCATACAAAAGAATTAAAACACACTTAACAAGGGAGATCAGATCAGGATTATATAGACATCAGATCAGCGAATACCTGACATCAGATCAACATACTATAGATATCAGATCAAGAATATAAAAGAAATCATACAATAGAATTTAAACACACCTAACAAGGGAGATCAGATCAGGATTATATAGACATCAGATCAGCGAATACTTGACATCAGATCAACAGACTATAGATCTCTGATCAAGAATATAAAAGAAATCATACAATAGAATTAAAACACAATTAACAAGGGAGATCAGATCAGGATTATATAGACATCAGATCACCGAATACTTGACATCAGATCAACTTACTATAGATATCAGATCAAGAATATAAAAGAAATCATACAATAGAATTTAAACACACTTAACAAGGGAGATCAGATCAGGATTATATAGACATCAGATCAGCGAATAGTTGACATCAGATCAACAGACTATAGATATCAGGTCAAGAATAAAAAAGAAATCATACAATAAAATTAAAGCACACTTAACAAGGGAGATCAGATTAGGATTATATAGACATCAGATCAGCGAATACTTGACATCAGATTAACAGACTATAGATATCAGGTCAAGAATATAAAAGAAATCATACAATAAAATTAAAGCACACTTAACAAGGGAGATCAGATCAGGATTATATAGACATCAGATCAGCGAATACTTGACATCAGATCAATAGACTATAGATAGCAGATCAAGAATATAAAAGAAATCATACAATAGAATTAAAACACACTTAACAAGGCAGATCAGATCAGGATTTTATAGACATCAGATCAGCCAAAACTTGACATCAGATCAACATACTATAGATATTAGATCAGGAATATAATAGAAATCATACAATAGAATTAAAACACACTTAACAGGGGAGATCAGATCAGGATTATATAGACATCAGATCAGCGAATACTAAACATCAGATCAACATACTATAGATATCAGATCAAGAATATAAAAGAAATCATACAATAGAATTAAAAACACTTAACAAGGGAGATCAGATCAGGATTATATAGACATCAGATCAGTGAATACTTGACATCAGATCAACATACTATAGATATCAGATCAAGAATATAAAAGAAATCATACAATAGAATTAAAACATACTTAACAAGGGAGATCAGATCAGGATTATATAGACATCAGATCAACATACTATAGATATCAGATCAAGAATATAAAAGAAATCAAACAATAGAAATAAAACACACTTAACAAGGGAGATCAGATCAGGATTATATAGATATCAGATCAGCGAATATTTGACATCAGATCAACATACTATAGATATCAGATCAAGAATAAAAAAGAAATCATACAATAGAAATAAAACACACTTGACAAGGGAGATCAGATCAGGATTATATAGAGATCAGATCAGCGAATACTTGACATCAGATCAACATACTATAGATATCATATCAAGAATATAAAAGAAATCATACAAAAGAATTAAAACACACTTAACAAGGGAGATCAGATCAGGATTATATAGACATCAGATCAGCGAGTACTAGACATCAGATCAACATACTATAGATATCAGATCAAGAATATAAAAGAAATCATACAATAGAATTTAAACACACTTAACAAGGGAGATCAGATCAAGATTATATAGACATCAAATCAGCGAGTACTAGACATCAGATCAACATACTATAGATATCAGATCAAGAATATAAAAGAAATCATACAATAGAATTTAAACACACTTAACAAGGGAGATCAGATCAAGATTATATAGACATCAGATCAGCGAGTACTAGACATCAGATCAACATACTATAGATATCAGATCAAGAATATAAAAGAAATCATACAATAGAATTTAAACACACTTAACAAGGGAGATCAGATCAGGATTATATAGACATCAGATCAGCGAATACTTGACATCAGATCAACAGACTATAGATATCAGGTCAAGAATAAAAAAAAAATCATACAATAAAATTAAAGCACACTTAACAAGGGAGATCAGATTAGGATTATATAGACATCAGATCAGCGAATACTTGACATCAGATTAACAGACTATAGATATTAGGTCAAGAATATAAAAGAAATCATACAATAAAATTAAAGCACACTTACCAAGGGAGATCAGATCAGGATTATATAGACATCAGATCAATGGACTATAGATAGCAGATCAAGAATATAAAAGAAATCATACAATAGAATTAAAACACACTTAACAAGGCAGATCAGATCAGGATTTTATAGACATCAGATCAGCCAAAACTTGACATCAGATCAACATTCTATAGATATCAGATCAAGAATATAATAGAAATCATACAATAGAATTAAAACACACTTAACAAGGGAGATCAGATCAGGATTATATAGACATCAGATCAGCGAATACTAAACATCAGATCAACATACTATAGATATCAGATCAAGAATATAAAAGAAATCATACAATAGAATTAAAAACACTTAACAAGGGAGATTAGATCAGGATTATATAGACATCAGATCAGTGAATACTTGACATCAGATCAACATACTATAGATATCAGATCAAGAATATAAAAGAAATCATACAATTGAATTAAAACATACTTAACAAGGGAGATCAGATCAGGATTATATAGACATCAGATCAACATACTATAGATATCAGATCTAGAATATAAAAGAAATCATACAATAGAAATAAAACACACTTAACAAGGGAGATCAGATCAGGATTATATAGATATCAGATCAGCGAATATTTGACATCAGATCAACATACTATAGATATCAGATCAAGAATATAAAAGAAATCATACAAAAGAAATAAAACACACTTAACAAGGGAGATCAGATCAGGATTATATAGATATCAGATCAGCGAATACTTGACATCAGATCAACATACTATAGATATCAGATCAAGAATATAAAAGAAATCATACAAAAGAATTAAAACAACTTAACAAGGGAGATCAGATCAGGATTATATAGACATCAGATCAGCGAATACTTGACATCAGATCAACATACTATAGATAGCAGATCAAGAATATAAAAGAAATCATACAATAGAATTAAAACACACTTAACAAGGCAGATCAGATCAGGATTTTATAGACATCAGATCAGCCAAAACTTGACATCAGATCAACATACTATAGATATCAGATCAAGAATATAATAGAAATCATACAATAGAATTAAAACACACTTAACAAGGGAGATCAGATCAGATTATATAGACATCAGATCAGCGTATACTAAACATCAGATCAACATACTATAGATATTAGATCAAGAATATAAAAGAAATCATACAATAGAATTAAAAACACTTAACAAGGGAGATCAGATCAGGATTATATAGACATCAGATCAGTGAATACTTGACATCAGATCAACATACTATAGATATCAGATCAAGAATATAAAAGAAATCATACAATAGAATTAAAACATACTTAACAAGGGAGATCAGATCAGGATTATATAGACATCAGATCAACATACTATAGATATCAGATCAAGAATATAAAAGAAATCAAACAATAGAAATAAAACACACTTAACAAGGGAGATCAGATCAGGATTATATAGATATCAGATCAGCGAATATTTGACATCAGATCAACATACTATAGATATCAGATCAAGAATAAAAAAGAAATCATACAATAGAAATAAAACACACTTGACAAGGGAGATCAGATCAGGATTATATAGAGATCAGATCAGCGAATACTTGACATCAGATCAACATACTATAGATATCATATCAAGAATATAAAAGAAATCATACAAAAGAATTAAAACACACTTAACAAGGGAGATCAGATCAGGATTATATAGACATCAGATCAGCGAGTACTAGACATCAGATCAACATACTATAGATATCAGATCAAGAATATAAAAGAAATCATACAATAGAATTTAAACACACTTAACAAGGGAGATCAGATCAAGATTATATAGACATCAAATCAGCGAGTACTAGACATCAGATCAACATACTATAGATATCAGATCAAGAATATAAAAGAAATCATACAATAGAATTTAAACACACTTAACAAGGGAGATCAGATCAAGATTATATAGACATCAGATCAGCGAGTACTAGACATCAGATCAACATACTATAGATATCAGATCAAGAATATAAAAGAAATCATACAATAGAATTTAAACACACTTAACAAGGGAGATCAGATCAGGATTATATAGACATCAGATCAGCGAATACTTGACATCAGATCAACAGACTATAGATATCAGGTCAAGAATAAAAAAAAAATCATACAATAAAATTAAAGCACACTTAACAAGGGAGATCAGATTAGGATTATATAGACATCAGATCAGCGAATACTTGACATCAGATTAACAGACTATAGATATCAGGTCAAGAATATAAAAGAAATCATACAATAAAATTAAAGCACACTTACCAAGGGAGATCAGATCAGGATTATATAGACATCAGATCAATGGACTATAGATAGCAGATCAAGAATATAAAAGAAATCATACAATAGAATTAAAACACACTTAACAAGGCAGATCAGATCAGGATTTTATAGACATCAGATCAGCCAAAACTTGACATCAGATCAACATTCTATAGATATCAGATCAAGAATATAAAAGAAATCATACAATAGAATTAAAAACACTTAACAAGGGAGATTAGATCAGGATTATATAGACATCAGATCAGTGAATACTTGACATCAGATCAACATACTATAGATATCAGATCAAGAATATAAAGGAAATCATACAATTGAATTAAAACATACTTAACAAGGGAGATCAGATCAGGATTATATAGACATCAGATCAACATACTATAGATATCAGATCAAGAATATAAAAGAAATCATACAATAGAAATAAAACACACTTAACAAGGGAGATCAGATCAGGATTATATAGATATCATATCAGCGAATATTTGACATCAGATCAACATACTATAGATATCAGATCAAGAATATAAAAGAAATCATACAATAGAAATAAAACACACTTAACAAGGAAGATCAGATCGGGATTATATAGATATCAGATCAGCGAATACTTGACATCAGATCAACATACTATGGATATCAGATCAAGAATATAAAAGAAATCATACAAAAGAATTAAAACACACTTAACAAGGGAGATCAGATCAGGATTATATAGACATCAGATCAGCGAATACTTGACATCAGATCAACATACTATAGATAGCAGATCAAGAATATAAAAGAAATCATACAATAGAATTAAAACACACTTAACAAGGCAGATCAGATCAGGATTTTATAGACATCAGATCAGCCAAAACTTGACATCAGATCAACATACTATAGATATCAGATCAAGAATATAATAGAAATCATACAATAGAATTAAAACACACTTAACAAGGGAGATCAGATCAGATTATATAGACATCAGATCAGCGTATACTAAACATCAGATCAACATACTATAGATATTAGATCAAGAATATAAAAGAAATCATACAATAGAATTAAAAACACTTAACAAGGGAGATCAGATCAGGATTATATAGACATCAGATCAGTGAATACTTGACATCAGATCAACATACTATAGATATCAGATCAAGAATATAAAAGAAATCATACAATAGAATTAAAACATACTTAACAAGGGAGATCAGATCAGGATTATATAGACATCAGATCAACATACTATAGATATCAGATCAAGAATATAAAAGAAATCAAACAATAGAAATAAAACACACTTAACAAGGGAGATCAGATCAGGATTATATAGATATCAGATCAGCGAATATTTGACATCAGATCAACATACTATAGATATCAGATCAAGAATAAAAAAGAAATCATACAATAGAAATAAAACACACTTGACAAGGGAGATCAGATCAGGATTATATAGAGATCAGATCAGCGAATACTTGACATCAGATCAACATACTATAGATATCATATCAAGAATATAAAAGAAATCATACAAAAGAATTAAAACACACTTAACAAGGGAGATCAGATCAGGATTATATAGACATCAGATCAGCGAGTACTAGACATCAGATCAACATACTATAGATATCAGATCAAGAATATAAAAGAAATCATACAATAGAATTTAAACACACTTAACAAGGGAGATCAGATCAAGATTATATAGACATCAAATCAGCGAGTACTAGACATCAGATCAACATACTATAGATATCAGATCAAGAATATAAAAGAAATCATACAATAGAATTTAAACACACTTAACAAGGGAGATCAGATCAAGATTATATAGACATCAGATCAGCGAGTACTAGACATCAGATCAACATACTATAGATATCAGATCAAGAATATAAAAGAAATCATACAATAGAATTTAAACACACTTAACAAGGGAGATCAGATCAGGATTATATAGACATCAGATCAGCGAATACTTGACATCAGATCAACAGACTATAGATATCAGGTCAAGAATAAAAAAAAAATCATACAATAAAATTAAAGCACACTTAACAAGGGAGATCAGATTAGGATTATATAGACATCAGATCAGCGAATACTTGACATCAGATTAACAGACTATAGATATCAGGTCAAGAATATAAAAGAAATCATACAATAAAATTAAAGCACACTTACCAAGGGAGATCAGATCAGGATTATATAGACATCAGATCAATGGACTATAGATAGCAGATCAAGAATATAAAAGAAATCATACAATAGAATTAAAACACACTTAACAAGGCAGATCAGATCAGGATTTTATAGACATCAGATCAGCCAAAACTTGACATCAGATCAACATTCTATAGATATCAGATCAAGAATATAATAGAAATCATACAATAGAATTAAAACACACTTAACAAGGGAGATCAGATCAGGATTATATAGACATCAGATCAGCGAATACTAAACATCAGATCAACATACTATAGATATCAGATCAAGAATATAAAAGAAATCATACAATAGAATTAAAAACACTTAACAAGGGAGATTAGATCAGGATTATATAGACATCAGATCAGTGAATACTTGACATCAGATCAACATACTATAGATATCAGATCAAGAATATAAAAGAAATCATACAATTGAATTAAAACATACTTAACAAGGGAGATCAGATCAGGATTATATAGACATCAGATCAACATACTATAGATATCAGATCAAGAATATAAAAGAAATCATACAATAGAAATAAAACACACTTAACAAGGGAGATCAGATCAGGATTATATAGATATCAGATCAGCGAATATTTGACATCAGATCAACATACTATAGATGTCAGATCAAGAATATAAAAAAAATCATACAATAGAAATAAAACACACTTAACAAGGGAGATCAGATCAGGATTATATAGATATCAGATCAGCGAATACTTGACATCAGATCAACATACTATAGATATCAGATCAAGAATATAAAAGAAATCATACAAAAGAATTAAAACAACTTAACAAGGGAGATCAGATCAGGATTATATAGACATCAGATCAGCGAATACTTGACATCAGATCAACATACTATAGATAGCAGATCAAGAATATAAAAGAAATCATACAATAGAATTAAAACACACTTAACAAGGCAGATCAGATCAGGATTTTATAGACATCAGATCAGCCAAAACTTGACATCAGATCAACATACTATAGATATCAGATCAAGAATATAATAGAAATCATACAATAGAATTAAAACACACTTAACAAGGGAGATCAGATCAGATTTATATAGACATCAGATCAGCGAATACTAAACATCAGATCAACATACTATAGATATCAGATCAAGAATATAAAAGAAATCATACAATAGAATTAAAAACACTTAACAAGGGAGATTAGATCAGGATTATATAGACATCAGATCAGTGAATACTTGACATCAGATCAACATACTATAGATATCAGATCAAGAATATAAAAGAAATCATACAATTGAATTAAAACATACTTAACAAGGGAGATCAGATCAGGATTATATAGACATCAGATCAACATACTATAGATATCAGATCAAGAATATAAAAGAAATCATACAATAGAAATAAAACACACTTAACAAGGGATATCAGATCAGGATTATATAGATATCAGATCAGCGAATATTTGACATCAGATCAACATACTATAGATATCAGATCAAGAATATAAAAGAAATCATACAATAGAAATAAAACACACTTAACAAGGGAGATCAGATCAGGATTATATAGATATCAGATCAGCGAATACTTGACATCAGATCAACATACCATAGATATCAGATCAAGAATATAAAAGAAATCATACAAAAGAATTAAAACACACTTAACAAGGGAGATCAGATCATGATTATATAGACATCAGATCAGCGAATACTTGACATCAGATCAACATACTATAGATATCAGATCAAGAATATAAAAGAAATCATACAATAGAATTTAAACACACCTAACAAGGGAGATCAGATCAGCGAATACTTGACATCAGATCAACAGACTATAGATCTCTGATCAAGAATATAAAAGAAATCATACAATAGAATTAAAACACAATTAACAAGGGAGATCAGATCAGGATTATATAGACATCAGATCACCGAATACTTGACATCAGATCAACTTACTATAGATATCAGATCAAGAATATAAAAGAAATCATACAATAGAATTTAAACACACTTAACAAGGGAGATCAGATCAGGATTATATAGACATCAGATCAGCGAATACTTGACATCAGATCAACAGACTATAGATATCAGGTCAAGAATAAAAAAGAAATCATACAATAAAATTAAAGCACACTTAACAAGGGAGATCAGATTAGGATTATATAGACATCAGATCAGCGAATACTTGACATCAGATTAACAGACTATAGATATCAGGTCAAGAATATAAAAGAAATCATACAATAAAATTAAAGCACACTTAACAAGGGAGATCAGATCAGGATTATATAGACATCAGATCAGCGAATACTTGACATCAGATCAATAGACTATAGATAGCAGATCAAGAATATAAAAGAAATCATACAATAGAATTAAAACACACTTAACAAGGCAGATCAGATCAGGATTTTATAGACATCAGATCAGCCAAAACTTGACATCAGATCAACATTCTATAGATATCAGATCAAGAATATAATAGAAATCATACAATAGAATTAAAACACACTTAACAAGGGAGATCAGATCAGGATTATATAGACATCAGATCAGCGAATACTAAACATCAGATCAACATACTATAGATATCAGATCAAGAATATAAAAGAAATCATACAATAGAATTAAAAACACTTAACAAGGGAGATTAGATCAGGATTATATAGACATCAGATCAGTGAATACTTGACATCAGATCAACATACTATAGATATCAGATCAAGAATATAAAAGAAATCATACAATTGAATTAAAACATACTTAACAAGGGAGATCAGATCAGGATTATATAGACATCAGATCAACATACTATAGATATCAGCTCAAGAATATAAAAGAAATCATACAATAGAAATAAAACACACTTAACAAGGGAGATCAGATCAGGATTATATAGATATCAGATCAGCGAATATTTGACATCAGATCAACATACTATAGATATCAGATCAAGAATATAAAAGAAATCATACAATAGAAATAAAACACACTTAACAAGGGAGATCAGATCGGGATTATATAGATATCAGATCAGCGAATACTTGACATCAGATCAACATACTATAGATATCAGATCAAGAATATAAAAGAAATCATACAAAAGAATTAAAACACACTTAACAAGGGAGATCATATCAGGATTATATAGACATCAGATCAGCGAATACTTGACATCAGATCAACATACTATAGATAGCAGATCAAGAATATAAAAGAAATCATACAATAGAATTAAAACACACTTAACAAGGGAGATCAGATCAGGATTTTATAGACATCAGATCAGCCAAAACTTGACATCAGATCAACATACTATAGATATCAGATCAAAAATATAATAGAAATCATACAATAGAATTAAAACACACTTAACAAGGGAGATCAGATTAGATTTATATAGACATCAGATCAGCGAATACTAAACATCAGATCAACATACTATAGATATCAGATCAAGAATATAAAAGAAATCATACAATAGAATTAAAAACACTTAACAAGGGAGATTAGATCAGGATTATATAGACATCAGATCAGTGAATACTTGACATCAGATCAACATACTATAGATATCAGATCAAGAATATAAAAGAAATCATACAATTGAATTAAAACATACTTAACAAGGGAGATCAGATCAGGATTATATAGACATCAGATCAACATACTATAGATATCAGATCAAGAATATAAAAGAAATCATACAATAGAAATAAAACACACTTAACAAGGGAGATCAGATCAGGATTATATAGATATCAGATCAGCGAATATTTGACATCAGATCAACATACTATAGATATCAGATCAAGAATATAAAAGAAATCATACAATAGAAATAAAACACACTTAACAAGGGAGATCAGATCAGGATTATATAGATATCAGATCATCGAATACTTGACATCAGATCAACATACCATAGATATCAGATCAATAATATAAAAGAAATCATACAAAAGAATTAAAACACACTTAACAAGGGAGATCAGATCAGGATTATATAGACATCAGATCAGCGAATACTTGACATCAGATCAACATACTATAGATATCAGATCAAGAATATAAAAGAAATCATACAATAGAATTTAAACACACCTAACAAGGGAGATCAGATCAGGATTATATAGACATCAGATCAGCGAATACTTGACATCAGATCAACAGACTATAGATCTCTGATCAAGAATATAAAAGAAATCATACAATAGAATTAAAACACAATTAACAAGGGAGATCAGATCAGGATTATATAGACATCAGATCACCGAATACTTGACATCAGATCAACTTACTATAGATATCAGATCAAGAATATAAAAGAAATCATACAATAGAATTTAAACACACTTAACAAGGGAGATCAGATCAGGATTATATGGACATCAGATCAGCGAATACTTGACATCAGATCAACAGACTATAGATATCAGGTCAAGAATAAAAAAGAAATCATACAATAAAATTAAAGCACACTTAACAAGGGAGATCAGATTAGGATTATATAGACATCAGATCAGCGAATACTTGACATCAGATTAACAGACTATAGATATCAGGTCAAGAATATAAAAGAAATCATACAATAAAATTAAAGCACACTTAACAAGGGAGATCAGATCAGGATTATATAGACATCAGATCAGCGAATACTTGACATCAGATCAATAGACTATAGATAGCAGATCAAGAATATAAAAGAAATCATACAATAGAATTAAAACACACTTAACAAGGCAGATCAGATCAGGATTTTATAGACATCAGATCAGTCAAAACTTGACATTAGATCAACATACTATAGATATTAGATCAGGAATATAATAGAAATCAATCAATAGAATTAAAACACACTTAACAAGGGAGATCAGATCAGGATTATATAGACATCAGATCAGCGAATACTAAACATCAGATCAACATACTATAGATATCAGATCAAGAATATAAAAGAAATCATACAATAGAATTAAAAACACTTAACAAGGGAGATCAGATCAGGATTATATAGACATCAGATCAGTGAATACTTGACATCAGATCAACATACTATAGATATCAGATCAAGAATATAAAAGAAATCATACAATAGAATTAAAACATACTTAACAAGGGAGATCAGATCAGGATTATATAGACATCAGATCAACATACTATAGATATCAGATCAAGAATATAAAAGAAATCATACAATAGAAATAAAACACACTTAACAAGGGAGATCAGATCAGGATTATATAGATATCAGATCAGCGAATATTTGACATCAGATCAACATACTATAGATATCAGATCAAGAATAAAAAAGAAATCATACAATAGAAATAAAACACACTTGACAAGGGAGATCAGATTAGGATTATATAGAGATCAGATCAGCGAATACTTGACATCAGATCAACATACTATAGATATCATATCAAGAATATAAAAGAAATCATACAAAAGAATTAAAACACACTTAACAAGGGAGATCAGATCAGGATTATATAGACATCAGATCAGCGAGTACTAGACATCATATCAACATACTATAGATATCAGATCAAGAATATAAAAGAAATCATACAATAGAATTTATACACACTTAACAAGGGAGATCAGATCAAGATTATATAGACATCAGATCAGCGAGTACTAGACATCAGATCAACATACTATAGATATCAGATCAAGAATATAAAAGAAATCATACAATAGAATTAAAACACACTTAACAAGGGAGATCAGATCAGGATTATATAGACATCAGATCAGCGAATACTTGACATCAGATCAACAGACTATAGATATCATATCAAGAATATAAAAGAAATCATACAATAGAATTAAAGCACACTTAACAAGGGAGATCAGATCAGGATTATATAGACATCAGATCGGCGAATACTTGACATCAGATCAATAGACTATAGATATCAGATCAAGAATATAAAAGAAATCATACAATAGAATTAGAACACACTTTACAAGGGAGATCAGATCAGGATTATATAGAAATCAGATCAGGGAATACTTGACATCAGATCAACATACTATAGTCATCAGATCAAGAATATAAAAGAAATCATACAATAGAATTAAAACACACTGAACAAGGGAGATCAGATCAGGATTATATAGACATCAGATCAGCGAATACTTGACATCAGATCAACAGACTATAGATCTCAGATCAAGAATATAAAAGAAATCATACAATAGAATTAAAACACACTTAACAAGGGAGATCATATCAGGATTATATAGACATCATATCAGCGAATACTTGACATCAGATCAACATACTATAGATCTCAGATCAAGAATATAAAAGAAATCATACAATAGAATGAAAACACATTTAACAAGGGAGAATAGATCAGGATTATATAGACATCAGATCAGCGAATACTTGACATCAGATCAACATACTATAGATATCAGATCAAGAATATAAAAGAAATCAAACAATAGAATTTAAACACACTTAAAAAGGTAGATCAGATCAGGATTATATAGACATCAGATCAGCGAGTACTAGACATCAGATCAACATACTATAGATATCAGATCAAGAATATAAAAGAAATCATACAATAGAATTAAAACACACTTAACAAGGCAGATCAGATCAGGATTTTATAGACATCAGATCAGCCAAAACTTGACATCAGATCAACATACTATAGATATTAGATCAAGAATATAATAGAAATCATACAATAGAATTAAAACACACTTAACAAGGGAGAATAGATCAGGATTATATAGACATCAGATCAACATACTATAGATATCAGATCAAGAATATAAAAGAAATCAAACAATAGAATTTAAACACACTTAAAAAGGTAGATCAGATCAGGATTATATAGACATCAGATCAGCGAGTACTAGACATCAGATCAACATACTATAGATATAAGATCAAGAATATAAAAGAAATCATACAATAAAATTAAAACACACTTAACAAGGGAGATCAGATCAGGATTATATGGACATCAGATCAGCGAATACTTGACATCAGATCAACAGACTATAGATATCAGGTCAAGAATAAAAAAGAAATCATACAATAAAATTAAAGCACACTTAACAAGGGAGATCAGATTAGGATTATATAGACATCAGATCAGCGAGTACTAGACATCAGATCAACATACTATAGATATCAGATCAAGAATATAAAAGAAATCATACAATAGAATTTAAACACACTTAACAAGGGAGATCAGATCAGGATTATATAGACATCAGATCAGCGAATACTTGACATCAGATCAACAGACTATAGATATCAGGTCAAGAATAAAAAAAAAATCATACAATAAAATTAAAGCACACTTAACAAGGGAGATCAGATTAGGATTATATAGACATCAGATCAGCGAATACTTGACATCAGATTAACAGACTATAGATATCAGGTCAAGAATATAAAAGAAATCATACAATAAAATTAAAGCACACTTACCAAGGGAGATCAGATCAGGATTATATAGACATCAGATCAATGGACTATAGATAGCAGATCAAGAATATAAAAGAAATCATACAATAGAATTAAAACACACTTAACAAGGCAGATCAGATCAGGATTTTATAGACATCAGATCAGCCAAAACTTGACATCAGATCAACATTCTATAGATATCAGATCAAGAATATAATAGAAATCATACAATAGAATTAAAACACACTTAACAAGGGAGATCAGATCAGGATTATATAGACATCAGATCAGCGAATACTAAACATCAGATCAACATACTATAGATATCAGATCAAGAATATAAAAGAAATCATACAATAGAATTAAAAACACTTAACAAGGGAGATTAGATCAGGATTATATAGACATCAGATCAGTGAATACTTGACATCAGATCAACATACTATAGATATCAGATCAAGAATATAAAAGAAATCATACAATTGAATTAAAACATACTTAACAAGGGAGATCAGATCAGGATTATATAGACATCAGATCAACATACTATAGATATCAGATCAAGAATATAAAAGAAATCATACAATAGAAATAAAACACACTTAACAAGGGAGATCAGATCAGGATTATATAGATATCAGATCAGCGAATATTTGACATCAGATCAACATACTATAGATATCAGATCAAGAATATAAAAGAAATCATACAATAGAAATAAAACACACTTAACAAGGGAGATCAGATCAGGATTATATAGATATCAGATCAGCGAATACTTGACATCAGATCAACATACTATAGATATCAGATCAAGAATATAAAAGAAATCATACAAAAGAATTAAAACAACTTAACAAGGGAGATCAGATCAGGATTATATAGACATCAGATCAGCGAATACTTGACATCAGATCAACATACTATAGATATCATATCAAGAATATAAAAGAAATCATACAAAAGAATTAAAACACACTTAACAAGGGAGATCAGATCAGGATTATATAGACATCAGATCAGCGAGTACTAGACATCAGATCAACATACTATAGATATCAGATCAAGAATATAAAAGAAATCATACAATAGAATTTAAACACACTTAACAAGGGAGATCAGATCAAGATTATATAGACATCAAATCAGCGAGTACTAGACATCAGATCAACATACTATAGATATCAGATCAAGAATATAAAAGAAATCATACAATAGAATTTAAACACACTTAACAAGGGAGATCAGATCAAGATTATATAGACATCAGATCAGCGAGTACTAGACATCAGATCAACATACTATAGATATCAGATCAAGAATATAAAAGAAATCATACAATAGAATTTAAACACACTTAACAAGGGAGATCAGATCAGGATTATATAGACATCAGATCAGCGAATACTTGACATCAGATCAACAGACTATAGATATCAGGTCAAGAATAAAAAAAAAATCATACAATAAAATTAAAGCACACTTAACAAGGGAGATCAGATTAGGATTATATAGACATCAGATCAGCGAATACTTGACATCAGATTAACAGACTATAGATATCAGGTCAAGAATATAAAAGAAATCATACAATAAAATTAAAGCACACTTACCAAGGGAGATCAGATCAGGATTATATAGACATCAGATCAATGGACTATAGATAGCAGATCAAGAATATAAAAGAAATCATACAATAGAATTAAAACACACTTAACAAGGCAGATCAGATCAGGATTTTATAGACATCAGATCAGCCAAAACTTGACATCAGATCAACATTCTATAGATATCAGATCAAGAATATAATAGAAATCATACAATAGAATTAAAACACACTTAACAAGGGAGATCAGATCAGGATTATATAGACATCAGATCAGCGAATACTAAACATCAGATCAACATACTATAGATATCAGATCAAGAATATAAAAGAAATCATACAATAGAATTAAAAACACTTAACAAGGGAGATTAGATCAGGATTATATAGACATCAGATCAGTGAATACTTGACATCAGATCAACATACTATAGATATCAGATCAAGAATATAAAAGAAATCATACAATTGAATTAAAACATACTTAACAAGGGAGATCAGATCAGGATTATATAGACATCAGATCAACATACTATAGATATCAGATCAAGAATATAAAAGAAATCATACAATAGAAATAAAACACACTTAACAAGGGAGATCAGATCAGGATTATATAGATATCAGATCAGCGAATATTTGACATCAGATCAACATACTATAGATGTCAGATCAAGAATATAAAAGAAATCATACAATAGAAATAAAACACACTTAACAAGGGAGATCAGATCAGGATTATATAGATATCAGATCAGCGAATACTTGACATCAGATCAACATACTATAGATATCAGATCAAGAATATAAAAGAAATCATACAAAAGAATTAAAACAACTTAACAAGGGAGATCAGATCAGGATTATATAGACATCAGATCAGCGAATACTTGACATCAGATCAACATACTATAGATAGCAGATCAAGAATATAAAAGAAATCATACAATAGAATTAAAACACACTTAACAAGGCAGATCAGATCAGGATTTTATAGACATCAGATCAGCCAAAACTTGACATCAGATCAACATACTATAGATATCAGATCAAGAATATAATAGAAATCATACAATAGAATTAAAACACACTTAACAAGGGAGATCAGATCAGATTTATATAGACATCAGATCAGCGAATACTAAACATCAGATCAACATACTATAGATATCAGATCAAGAATATAAAAGAAATCATACAATAGAATTAAAAACACTTAACAAGGGAGATTAGATCAGGATTATATAGACATCAGATCAGTGAATACTTGACATCAGATCAACATACTATAGATATCAGATCAAGAATATAAAAGAAATCATACAATTGAATTAAAACATACTTAACAAGGGAGATCAGATCAGGATTATATAGACATCAGATCAACATACTATAGATATCAGATCAAGAATATAAAAGAAATCATACAATAGAAATAAAACACACTTAACAAGGGAGATCAGATCAGGATTATATAGATATCAGATCAGCGAATATTTGACATCAGATCAACATACTATAGATATCAGATCAAGAATATAAAAGAAATCATACAATAGAAATAAAACACACTTAACAAGGGAGATCAGATCAGGATTATATAGATATCAGATCAGCGAATACTTGACATCAGATCAACATACCATAGATATCAGATCAAGAATATAAAAGAAATCATACAAAAGAATTAAAACACACTTAACAAGGGAGATCAGATCATGATTATATAGACATCAGATCAGCGAATACTTGACATCAGATCAACATACTATAGATATCAGATCAAGAATATAAAAGAAATCATACAATAGAATTTAAACACACCTAACAAGGGAGATCAGATCAGCGAATACTTGACATCAGATCAACAGACTATAGATCTCTGATCAAGAATATAAAAGAAATCATACAATAGAATTAAAACACAATTAACAAGGGAGATCAGATCAGGATTATATAGACATCAGATCACCGAATACTTGACATCAGATCAACTTACTATAGATATCAGATCAAGAATATAAAAGAAATCATACAATAGAATTTAAACACACTTAACAAGGGAGATCAGATCAGGATTATATAGACATCAGATCAGCGAATACTTGACATCAGATCAACAGACTATAGATATCAGGTCAAGAATAAAAAAGAAATCATACAATAAAATTAAAGCACACTTAACAAGGGAGATCAGATTAGGATTATATAGACATCAGATCAGCGAATACTTGACATCAGATTAACAGACTATAGATATCAGGTCAAGAATATAAAAGAAATCATACAATAAAATTAAAGCACACTTAACAAGGGAGATCAGATCAGGATTATATAGACATCAGATCAGCGAATACTTGACATCAGATCAATAGACTATAGATAGCAGATCAAGAATATAAAAGAAATCATACAATAGAATTAAAACACACTTAACAAGGCAGATCAGATCAGGATTTTATAGACATCAGATCAGCCAAAACTTGACATCAGATCAACATTCTATAGATATCAGATCAAGAATATAATAGAAATCATACAATAGAATTAAAACACACTTAACAAGGGAGATCAGATCAGGATTATATAGACATCAGATCAGCGAATACTAAACATCAGATCAACATACTATAGATATCAGATCAAGAATATAAAAGAAATCATACAATAGAATTAAAAACACTTAACAAGGGAGATTAGATCAGGATTATATAGACATCAGATCAGTGAATACTTGACATCAGATCAACATACTATAGATATCAGATCAAGAATATAAAAGAAATCATACAATTGAATTAAAACATACTTAACAAGGGAGATCAGATCAGGATTATATAGACATCAGATCAACATACTATAGATATCAGCTCAAGAATATAAAAGAAATCATACAATAGAAATAAAACACACTTAACAAGGGAGATCAGATCAGGATTATATAGATATCAGATCAGCGAATATTTGACATCAGATCAACATACTATAGATATCAGATCAAGAATATAAAAGAAATCATACAATAGAAATAAAACACACTTAACAAGGGAGATCAGATCGGGATTATATAGATATCAGATCAGCGAATACTTGACATCAGATCAACATACTATAGATATCAGATCAAGAATATAAAAGAAATCATACAAAAGAATTAAAACACACTTAACAAGGGAGATCATATCAGGATTATATAGACATCAGATCAGCGAATACTTGACATCAGATCAACATACTATAGATAGCAGATCAAGAATATAAAAGAAATCATACAATAGAATTAAAACACACTTAACAAGGGAGATCAGATCAGGATTTTATAGACATCAGATCAGCCAAAACTTGACATCAGATCAACATACTATAGATATCAGATCAAAAATATAATAGAAATCATACAATAGAATTAAAACACACTTAACAAGGGAGATCAGATTAGATTTATATAGACATCAGATCAGCGAATACTAAACATCAGATCAACATACTATAGATATCAGATCAAGAATATAAAAGAAATCATACAATAGAATTAAAAACACTTAACAAGGGAGATTAGATCAGGATTATATAGACATCAGATCAGTGAATACTTGACATCAGATCAACATACTATAGATATCAGATCAAGAATATAAAAGAAATCATACAATTGAATTAAAACATACTTAACAAGGGAGATCAGATCAGGATTATATAGACATCAGATCAACATACTATAGATATCAGATCAAGAATATAAAAGAAATCATACAATAGAAATAAAACACACTTAACAAGGGAGATCAGATCAGGATTATATAGATATCAGATCAGCGAATATTTGACATCAGATCAACATACTATAGATATCAGATCAAGAATATAAAAGAAATCATACAATAGAAATAAAACACACTTAACAAGGGAGATCAGATCAGGATTATATAGATATCAGATCAGCGAATACTTGACATCAGATCAACATACCATAGATATCAGATCAATAATATAAAAGAAATCATACAAAAGAATTAAAACACACTTAACAAGGGAGATCAGATTAGGATTATATAGACATCAGATCAGCGAATACTTGACATCAGATCAACATACTATAGATATCAGATCAAGAATATAAAAGAAATCATACAATAGAATTTAAACACACCTAACAAGGGAGATCAGATCAGGATTATATAGACATCAGATCAGCGAATACTTGACATCAGATCAACAGACTATAGATCTCTGATCAAGAATATAAAAGAAATCATACAATAGAATTAAAACACAATTAACAAGGGAGATCAGATCAGGATTATATAGACATCAGATCACCGAATACTTGACATCAGATCAACTTACTATAGATATCAGATCAAGAATATAAAAGAAATCATACAATAGAATTTAAACACACTTAACAAGGGAGATCAGATCAGGATTATATGGACATCAGATCAGCGAATACTTGACATCAGATCAACAGACTATAGATATCAGGTCAAGAATAAAAAAGAAATCATACAATAAAATTAAAGCACACTTAACAAGGGAGATCAGATTAGGATTATATAGACATCAGATCAGCGAATACTTGACATCAGATTAACAGACTATAGATATCAGGTCAAGAATATAAAAGAAATCATACAATAAAATTAAAGCACACTTAACAAGGGAGATCAGATCAGGATTATATAGACATCAGATCAGCGAATACTTGACATCAGATCAATAGACTATAGATAGCAGATCAAGAATATAAAAGAAATCATACAATAGAATTAAAACACACTTAACAAGGCAGATCAGATCAGGATTTTATAGACATCAGATCAGTCAAAACTTGACATTAGATCAACATACTATAGATATTAGATCAGGAATATAATAGAAATCATACAATAGAATTAAAACACACTTAACAAGGGAGATCAGATCAGGATTATATGGACATCAGATCAGCGAATACTTGACATCAGATCAACAGACTATAGATATCAGGTCAAGAATAAAAAAGAAATCATACAATAAAATTAAAGCACACTTAACAAGGGAGATCAGATCAGGATTATATAGACATCAGATCAGCGAATACTTGACATCAGATCAATAGACTATAGATATCAGATCAAGAATATAAAAGAAATCAAACAATAGAATTTAAACACACTTAAAAAGGTAGATCAGATCAGGATTATATAGACATCAGATCAGCGAGTACTAGACATCAGATCAACATACTATAGATATAAGATCAAGAATATAAAAGAAATCATACAATAAAATTAAAACACACTTAACAAGGGAGATCAGATCAGGATTATATGGACATCAGATCAGCGAATACTTGACATCAGATCAACAGACTATAGATATCAGGTCAAGAATAAAAAAGAAATCATACAATAAAATTAAAGCACACTTAACAAGGGAGATCAGATTAGGATTATATAGACATCAGATCAGCGAATACTTGACATCAGATTAACAGACTATAGATATCAGGTCAAGAATATAAAAGAAATCATACAATAAAATTAAAGCACACTTAACAAGGGAGATCAGATCAGGATTATATAGACATCAGATCAGCGAATACTTGACATCAGATCAATAGACTATAGATAGCAGATCAAGAATATAAAAGAAATCATACAATAGAATTAAAACACACTTAACAAGGCAGATCAGATCAGGATTTTATAGACATCAGATCAGTCAAAACTTGACATTAGATCAACATACTATAGATATTAGATCAGGAATATAATAGAAATCATACAATAGAATTAAAACACACTTAACAAGGGAGATCAGATCAGGATTATATAGACATCAGATCAGCGAATACTAAACATCAGATCAACATACTATAGATATCAGATCAAGAATATAAAAGAAATCATACAATAGAATTAAAAACACTTAACAAGGGAGATCAGATCAGGATTATATAGACATCAGATCAGTGAATACTTGACATCAGATCAACATACTATAGATATCAGATCAAGAATATAAAAGAAATCATACAATAGAATTAAAACATACTTAACAAGGGAGATCAGATCAGGATTATATAGACATCAGATCAACATACTATAGATATCAGATCAAGAATATAAAAGAAATCATACAATAGAAATAAAACACACTTAACAAGGGAGATCAGATCAGGATTATATAGATATCAGATCAGCGAATATTTGACATCAGATCAACATACTATAGATATCAGATCAAGAATAAAAAAGAAATCATACAATAGAAATAAAACACACTTGACAAGGGAGATCAGATCAGGATTATATAGAGATCAGATCAGCGAATACTTGACATCAGATCAACATACTATAGATATCATATCAAGAATATAAAAGAAATCATACAAAAGAATTAAAACACACTTAACAAGGGAGATCAGATCAGGATTATATAGACATCAGATCAGCGAGTACTAGACATCATATCAACATACTATAGATATCAGATCAAGAATATAAAAGAAATCATACAATAGAATTTATACACACTTAACAAGGGAGATCAGATCAAGATTATATAGACATCAGATCAGCGAGTACTAGACATCAGATCAACATACTATAGATATCAGATCAAGAATATAAAAGAAATCATACAATAGAATTAAAACACACTTAACAAGGGAGATCAGATCAGGATTATATAGACATCAGATCAGCGAATACTTGACATCAGATCAACAGACTATAGATATCATATCAAGAATATAAAAGAAATCATACAATAGAATTAAAGCACACTTAACAAGGGAGATCAGATCAGGATTATATAGACATCAGATCGGCGAATACTTGACATCAGATCAATAGACTATAGATATCAGATCAAGAATATAAAAGAAATCATACAATAGAATTAGAACACACTTTACAAGGGAGATCAGATCAGGATTATATAGAAATCAGATCAGGGAATACTTGACATCAGATCAACATACTATAGTCATCAGATCAAGAATATAAAAGAAATCATACAATAGAATTAAAACACACTGAACAAGGGAGATCAGATCAGGATTATATAGACATCAGATCAGCGAATACTTGACATCAGATCAACAGACTATAGATCTCAGATCAAGAATATAAAAGAAATCATACAATAGAATTAAAACACACTTAACAAGGGAGATCATATCAGGATTATATAGACATCATATCAGCGAATACTTGACATCAGATCAACATACTATAGATCTCAGATCAAGAATATAAAAGAAATCATACAATAGAATGAAAACACATTTAACAAGGGAGAATAGATCAGGATTATATAGACATCAGATCAGCGAATACTTGACATCAGATCAACATACTATAGATATCAGATCAAGAATATAAAAGAAATCAAACAATAGAATTTAAACACACTTAAAAAGGTAGATCAGATCAGGATTATATAGACATCAGATCAGCGAGTACTAGACATCAGATCAACATACTATAGATATCAGATCAAGAATATAAAAGAAATCATACAATAGAATTAAAACACACTTAACAAGGCAGATCAGATCAGGATTTTATAGACATCAGATCAGCCAAAACTTGACATCAGATCAACATACTATAGATATTAGATCAAGAATATAATAGAAATCATACAATAGAATTAAAACACACTTAACAAGGGAGAATAGATCAGGATTATATAGACATCAGATCAACATACTATAGATATCAGATCAAGAATATAAAAGAAATCAAACAATAGAATTTAAACACACTTAAAAAGGTAGATCAGATCAGGATTATATAGACATCAGATCAGCGAGTACTAGACATCAGATCAACATACTATAGATATAAGATCAAGAATATAAAAGAAATCATACAATAAAATTAAAACACACTTAACAAGGGAGATCAGATCAGGATTATATGGACATCAGATCAGCGAATACTTGACATCAGATCAACAGACTATAGATATCAGGTCAAGAATAAAAAAGAAATCATACAATAAAATTAAAGCACACTTAACAAGGGAGATCAGATTAGGATTATATAGACATCAGATCAGCGAATACTTGACATCAGATTAACAGACTATAGATATCAGGTCAAGAATATAAAAGAAATCATACAATAAAATTAAAGCACACTTAACAAGGGAGATCAGATCAGGATTATATAGACATCAGATCAGCGAATACTTGACATCAGATCAATAGACTATAGATAGCAGATCAAGAATATAAAAGAAATCATACAATAGAATTAAAACACACTTAACAAGGCAGATCAGATCAGGATTTTATAGACATCAGATCAGTCAAAACTTGACATTAGATCAACATACTATAGATATTAGATCAGGAATATAATAGAAATCATACAATAGAATTAAAACACACTTAACAAGGGAGATCAGATCAGGATTATATAGACATCAGATCAGCGAATACTAAACATCAGATCAACATACTATAGATATCAGATCAAGAATATAAAAGAAATCATACAATAGAATTAAAAACACTTAACAAGGGAGATCAGATCAGGATTATATAGACATCAGATCAGTGAATACTTGACATCAGATCAACATACTATAGATATCAGATCAAGAATATAAAAGAAATCATACAATAGAATTAAAACATACTTAACAAGGGAGATCAGATCAGGATTATATAGACATCAGATCAACATACTATAGATATCAGATCAAGAATATAAAAGAAATCATACAATAGAAATAAAACACACTTAACAAGGGAGATCAGATCAGGATTATATAGATATCAGATCAGCGAATATTTGACATCAGATCAACATACTATAGATATCAGATCAAGAATAAAAAAGAAATCATACAATAGAAATAAAACACACTTGACAAGGGAGATCAGATCAGGATTATATAGAGATCAGATCAGCGAATACTTGACATCAGATCAACATACTATAGATATCATATCAAGAATATAAAAGAAATCATACAAAAGAATTAAAACACACTTAACAAGGGAGATCAGATCAGGATTATATAGACATCAGATCAGCGAGTACTAGACATCATATCAACATACTATAGATATCAGATCAAGAATATAAAAGAAATCATACAATAGAATTTATACACACTTAACAAGGGAGATCAGATCAAGATTATATAGACATCAGATCAGCGAGTACTAGACATCAGATCAACATACTATAGATATCAGATCAAGAATATAAAAGAAATCATACAATAGAATTAAAACACACTTAACAAGGGAGATCAGATCAGGATTATATAGACATCAGATCAGCGAATACTTGACATCAGATCAACAGACTATAGATATCATATCAAGAATATAAAAGAAATCATACAATAGAATTAAAGCACACTTAACAAGGGAGATCAGATCAGGATTATATAGACATCAGATCGGCGAATACTTGACATCAGATCAATAGACTATAGATATCAGATCAAGAATATAAAAGAAATCATACAATAGAATTAGAACACACTTTACAAGGGAGATCAGATCAGGATTATATAGAAATCAGATCAACATACTATAGTCATCAGATCAAGAATATAAAAGAAATCATACAATAGAATTAAAACACACTGAACAAGGGAGATCAGATCAGGATTATATAGACATCAGATCAGCGAATACTTGACATCAGATCAACAGACTATAGATCTCAGATCAAGAATATAAAAGAAATCATACAATAGAATTAAAACACACTTAACAAGGGAGATCATATCAGGATTATATAGACATCATATCAGCGAATACTTGACATCAGATCAACATACTATAGATCTCAGATCAAGAATATAAAAGAAATCATACAATAGAATGAAAACACATTTAACAAGGGAGAATAGATCAGGATTATATAGACATCAGATCAGCGAATACTTGACATCAGATCAACATACTATAGATATCAGATCAAGAATATAAAAGAAATCAAACAATAGAATTTAAACACACTTAAAAAGGTAGATCAGATCAGGATTATATAGACATCAGATCAGCGAGTACTAGACATCAGATCAACATACTATAGATATCAGATCAAGAATATAAAAGAAATCATACAATAGAATTAAAACACACTTAACAAGGCAGATCAGATCAGGATTTTATAGACATCAGATCAGCCAAAACTTGACATCAGATCAACATACTATAGATATTAGATCAAGAATATAATAGAAATCATACAATAGAATTAAAACACACTTAACAAGGGAGAATAGATCAGGATTATATAGACATCAGATCAACATACTATAGATATCAGATCAAGAATATAAAAGAAATCAAACAATAGAATTTAAACACACTTAAAAAGGTAGATCAGATCAGGATTATATAGACATCAGATCAGCGAGTACTAGACATCAGATCAACATACTATAGATATAAGATCAAGAATATAAAAGAAATCATACAATAAAATTAAAACACACTTAACAAGGGAGATCAGATCAGGATTATATAGACATCAGATCAGCGAATACTTGACATCAGATCAATAGACTATAGATATCAGATCAAGAATATAAAAGAAATCATACAATAGAATTAAAACATACTTAACAAGGGAGATCAGATCAGGATTATATAGACATCAGATCAACATACTATAGATATCAGATCAAGAATATAAAAGAAATCATACAATAGAAATAAAACACACTTAACAAGGGAGATCAGATCAGGATTATATAGATATCAGATCAGCGAATATTTGACATCAGATCAACATACTATAGATATCAGATCAAGAATAAAAAAGAAATCATACAATAGAAATAAAACACACTTGACAAGGGAGATCAGATCAGGATTATATAGATATCAGATCAACATACTATAGATATCAGATCAAGAATATAAAAGAAATCATACAAAAGAATTAAAACACACTTAACAAGGGAGATCAGATCAGGATTATATAGACATCAGATCAGCGAGTACTAGACATCAGATCAACATACTATAGATATCAGATCAAGAATATAAAAGAAATCATACAATAGAATTTAAACACACTTAACAAGGGAGATCAGATCAGGATTATATAGACATCAGATCAGCGAGTACTAGACATCAGATCAACATACTATAGATATCAGATCAAGAATATAAAAGAAATCATACAATAGAATTAAAACACACTTAACAAGGGAGATCAGATCAGGATTATATAGACATCAGATCAGCGAATACTTGACATCGGATCAACAGACTATAGATATCAGATCAAGAATATAAAAGAAATCATACAATAGAATTAAAGCACACTTAACAAGGGAGATCAGATCAGGATTATATAGACATCAGATCGGCGAATACTTGACATCAGATCAATAGACTATAGATATCAGATCAAGAATATAAAAGAAATCATACAATAGAATTAAAACACACTTAACAAGGGAGATCAGATCAGGATTATATAGACATCAGATCAGGGAATACTTGACATCAGATCAACATACTATAGATATTAGATCAAGAATATAAAAGAAATCATACAATAGAATTAAAACACACTGAACAAGGGAGATCATATCAGGATTATATAGACATCAGATCAGCGAATACTTGACATCAGATCAACAGACTATAGATCTCAGATCAAGAATATAAAAGAAATCATACAATAGAATTAAAACACACTTAACAAGGGAGATCAGATCAGGATTATATAGACATCAGATCAGGGAATACTTGACATCAGATCAACATACTATAGATATTAGATCAAGAATATAAAAGAAATCATACAATAGAATTAAAACACACTGAACAAGGGAGATCATATCAGGATTATATAGACATCAGATCAGCGAATACTTGACATCAGATCAACAGACTATAGATCTCAGATCAAGAATATAAAAGAAATCATACAATAGAAATAAAACACACTTAACAAGGGAGATCAGATCAGGATTATAGAGATATCAGATCAGCGAATATTTGACATCAGATCAACATACTATAGATATCAGATCAAGAATATAAAAGAAATCATACAATAGAAATAAAACACACTTAACAAGGGAGATCAGATCGGGATTATATAGATATCAGATCAGCGAATACTTGACATCAGATCAACATACTATAGATATCAGATCAAGAATATAAAAGAAATCATACAAAAGAATTAAAACACACTTAACAAGGGAGATCAGATCAGGATTATATAGACATCAGATCAGCGAATACTTGACATCAGATCAACATACTATAGATAGCAGATCAAGAATATAAAAGAAATCATACAATAGAATTAAAACACACTTAACAAGGGAGATCAGATCAGGATTTTATAGACATCAGATCAGCCAAAACTTGACATCAGATCAACATACTATAGATATCAGATCAAAAATATAATAGAAATCATACAATAGAATTAAAACACACTTAACAAGGGAGATCAGATTAGATTTATATAGACATCAGATCAGCGAATACTAAACATCAGATCAACATACTATAGATATCAGATCAAGAATATAAAAGAAATCATACAATAGAATTAAAAACACTTAACAAGGGAGATTAGATCAGGATTATATAGACATCAGATCAGTGAATACTTGACATCAGATCAACATACTATAGATATCAGATCAAGAATATAAAAGAAATCATACAATTGAATTAAAACATACTTAACAAGGGAGATCAGATCAGGATTATATAGACATCAGATCAACATACTATAGATATCAGATCAAGAATATAAAAGAAATCATACAATAGAAATAAAACACACTTAACAAGGGAGATCAGATCAGGATTATATAGATATCAGATCAGCGAATATTTGACATCAGATCAACATACTATAGATATCAGATCAAGAATATAAAAGAAATCATACAATAGAAATAAAACACACTTAACAAGGGAGATCAGATCAGGATTATATAGATATCAGATCAGCGAATACTTGACATCAGAACAACATACCATAGATATCAGATCAATAATATAAAAGAAATCATACAAAAGAATTAAAACACACTTAACAAGGGAGATCAGATCAGGATTATATAGACATCAGATCAGCGAATACTTGACATCAGATCAACATACTATAGATATCAGATCAAGAATATAAAAGAAATCATACAATAGAATTTAAACACACCTAACAAGGGAGATCAGATCAGGATTATATAGACATCAGATCAGCGAATACTTGACATCAGATCAACAGACTATAGATCTCTGATCAAGAATATAAAAGAAATCATACAATAGAATTAAAACACAATTAACAAGGGAGATCAGATCAGGATTATATAGACATCAGATCACCGAATACTTGACATCAGATCAACTTACTATAGATATCAGATCAAGAATATAAAAGAAATCATACAATAGAATTTAAACACACTTAACAAGGGAGATCAGATCAGGATTATATGGACATCAGATCAGCGAATACTTGACATCAGATCAACAGACTATAGATATCAGGTCAAGAATAAAAAAGAAATCATACAATAAAATTAAAGCACACTTAACAAGGGAGATCAGATTAGGAT
Organism: Knoxia roxburghii; assembly: GCA_030378225.1. Lineage (NCBI taxonomy): Eukaryota > Viridiplantae > Streptophyta > Magnoliopsida > Gentianales > Rubiaceae > Knoxia > Knoxia roxburghii. The sequence continues at coordinate 30,372,475 of CM059415.1, read as the reverse complement.
TATATAGACATCAGATCAGCGAATACTTGACATCAGATTAACAGACTATAGATATCAGGTCAAGAATATAAAAGAAATCATACAATAAAATTAAAGCACACTTAACAAGGGAGATCAGATCAGGATTATATAGACATCAGATCAGCGAATACTTGACATCAGATCAATAGACTATAGATAGCAGATCAAGAATATAAAAGAAATCATACAATAGAATTAAAACACACTTAACAAGGCAGATCAGATCAGGATTTTATAGACATCAGATCAGTCAAAACTTGACATTAGATCAACATACTATAGATATTAGATCAGGAATATAATAGAAATCATACAATAGAATTAAAACACACTTAACAAGGGAGATCAGATCAGGATTATATAGACATCAGATCAGCGAATACTAAACATCAGATCAACATACTATAGATATCAGATCAAGAATATAAAAGAAATCATACAATAGAATTAAAAACACTTAACAAGGGAGATCAGATCAGGATTATATAGACATCAGATCAGTGAATACTTGACATCAGATCAACATACTATAGATATCAGATCAAGAATATAAAAGAAATCATACAATAGAATTAAAACATACTTAACAAGGGAGATCAGATCAGGATTATATAGACATCAGATCAACATACTATAGATATCAGATCAAGACTATAAAAGAAATCATACAATAGAAATAAAACACTTAACAAGGGAGATCAGATCAGGATTATATAGATATCAGATCAGCGAATATTTGACATCAGATCAACATACTATAGATATCAGATCAAGAATAAAAAAGAAATCATACAATAGAAATAAAACACACTTGACAAGGGAGATCAGATCAGGATTATATAGAGATCAGATCAGCGAATACTTGACATCAGATCAACATACTATAGATATCATATCAAGAATATAAAAGAAATCATACAAAAGAATTAAAACACACTTAACAAGGGAGATCAGATCAGGATTATATAGACATCAGATCAGCGAGTACTAGACATCAGATCAACATACTATAGATATCAGATCAAGAATATAAAAGAAATCATACAATAGAATTTATACACACTTAACAAGGGAGATCAGATCAAGATTATATAGACATCAGATCAGCGAGTACTAGACATCAGATCAACATACTATAGATATCAGATCAAGAATATAAAAGAAATCATACAATAGAATTAAAACACACTTAACAAGGGAGATCAGATCAGGATTATATAGACATCAGATCAGCGAATACTTGACATCAGATCAACAGACTATAGATATCATATCAAGAATATAAAAGAAATCATACAATAGAATTAAAGCACACTTAACAAAGGAGATCAGATCAGGATTATATAGACATCAGATCGGCGAATACTTGACATCAGATCAATAGACTATAGATATCAGATCAAGAATATAAAAGAAATCATACAATAGAATTAGAACACACTTTACAAGGGAGATCAGATCAGGATTATATAGAAATCAGATCAGGGAATACTTGACATCAGATCAACATACTATAGTCATCAGATCAAGAATATAAAAGAAATCATACAATAGAATTAAAACACACTGAACAAGGGAGATCAGATCAGGATTATATAGACATCAGATCAGCGAATACTTGACATCAGATCAACAGACTATAGATCTCAGATCAAGAATATAAAAGAAATCATACAATAGAATTAAAACACACTTAACAAGGGAGATCATATCAGGATTATATAGACATCATATCAGCGAATACTTGACATCAGATCAACATACTATAGATCTCAGATCAAGAATATAAAAGAAATCATACAATAGAATGAAAACACATTTAACAAGGGAGAATAGATCAGGATTATATAGACATCAGATCAGCGAATACTTGACATCAGATCAACATACTATAGATATCAGATCAAGAATATAAAAGAAATCAAACAATAGAATTTAAACACACTTAAAAAGGTAGATCAGATCAGGATTATATAGACATCAGATCAGCGAGTACTAGACATCAGATCAACATACTATAGATATCAGATCAAGAATATAAAAGAAATCATACAATAGAATTAAAACACACTTAACAAGGCAGATCAGATCAGGATTTTATAGACATCAGATCAGCCAAAACTTGACATCAGATCAACATACTATAGATATTAGATCAAGAATATAATAGAAATCATACAATAGAATTAAAACACACTTAACAAGGGAGAATAGATCAGGATTATATAGACATCAGATCAACATACTATAGATATCAGATCAAGAATATAAAAGAAATCAAACAATAGAATTTAAACACACTTAAAAAGGTAGATCAGATCAGGATTATATAGACATCAGATCAGCGAGTACTAGACATCAGATCAACATACTATAGATATAAGATCAAGAATATAAAAGAAATCATACAATAAAATTAAAACACACTTAACAAGGGAGATCAGATCAGGATTATATAGACATCAGATCAGCAAATACTTGACATCAGATCAATAGACTATAGATATCAGATCAAGAATATAAAAGAAATCATACAATAGAATTAAAACATACTTAACAAGGGAGATCAGATCAGGATTATATAGACATCAGATCAACATACTATAGATATCAGATCAAGAATATAAAAGAAATCATACAATAGAAATAAAACACACTTAACAAGGGAGATCAGATCAGGATTATATAGATATCAGATCAGCGAATATTTGACATCAGATCAACATACTATAGATATCAGATCAAGAATAAAAAAGAAATCATACAATAGAAATAAAACACACTTGACAAGGGAGATCAGATCAGGATTATATAGATATCAGATCAACATACTATAGATATCAGATCAAGAATATAAAAGAAATCATACAAAAGAATTAAAACACACTTAACAAGGGAGATCAGATCAGGATTATATAGACATCAGATCAGCGAGTACTAGACATCAGATCAACATACTATAGATATCAGATCAAGAATATAAAAGAAATCATACAATAGAATTTAAACACACTTAACAAGGGAGATCAGATCAGGATTATATAGACATCAGATCAGCGAGTACTAGACATCAGATCAACATACTATAGATATCAGATCAAGAATATAAAAGAAATCATACAATAGAATTAAAACACACTTAACAAGGGAGATCAGATCAGGATTATATAGACATCAGATCAGCGAATACTTGACATCAGATCAACAGACTATAGATATCAGATCAAGAATATAAAAGAAATCATACAATAGAATTAAAGCACACTTAACAAGGGAGATCAGATCAGGATTATATAGACATCAGATCGGCGAATACTTGACATCAGATCAATAGACTATAGATATCAGATCAAGAATATAAAAGAAATCATACAATAGAATTAAAACACACTTAACAAGGGAGATCAGATCAGGATTATATAGACATCAGATCAGGGAATACTTGACATCAGATCAACATACTATAGATATTAGATCAAGAATATAAAAGAAATCATACAATAGAATTAAAACACACTGAACAAGGGAGATCATATCAGGATTATATAGACATCAGATCAGCGAATACTTGACATCAGATCAACAGACTATAGATCTCAGATCAAGAATATAAAAGAAATCATACAATAGAATTAAAACACACTTAACAAGGGAGATCATATCAGGATTATATAGACATCATATCAGCGAATACTTGACATCAGATCAACATACTATAGATCCCAGATCAAGAATATAAAAGAAATCATACAATAGAATGAAAACACATTTAACAAGGGAGAATAGTTCAGGATTATATAGACATCAGATCAGCGAATACTTGACATCAGATCAACATACTATAGATATCAGATCAAGAATATAAAAGAAATCATACAATAGAATTTAAACACACTTAAAAAGGGAGATCAGATCAGTATTATATAGACATCAGATCAGCGAGTACTAGACATCAGATCTACATACTATAGATATCAGATCAAGAATATAAAAGAAATCATACAATAGAATTAAAACACACTTAACAAGGAGATCAGATCAGGATTATATAGATATCAGATCAGCGAATATTTGACATCAGATCAACATAATATAGATCTCAGATCAAGAATATAAAAGAAATCATACAATAGAATAAAAACACATTTAACAAGGGAGATCAAATCAGGATTATATAGACATCAGATCAGCGAATACTTGACATTAGATCAACATACTATAGATATCAGATCAAGAATATAAAAGAAATCATAGAATAGAATTTAAACACACTTAACAAGGGAGATCAGATCTGGATTATATAGACATCAGATCAACGAGTACTAGACATCAGATCAACATACTATAGATATCAGATCAAGAATATAAAAGAAATCATAAAATAGAATTAAAATTCACTTAACAAGGGAGATCAGATCAGGATTATATAGACATCAGATCAGCGAGTACTAGACATCAGATCAACATACTATAGATATAAGATCAAGAATATAAAAGAAATCATACAATAAAATTAAATCACACTTAACAAGGGAGATCAGATCAGGATTATATAGACATCAGATCAGCGAATACTTGACATCAGATCAATAGACTATAGATATCAGATCAAGAATATAAAAGAAATCATACAATAGAATTAAAACATACTTAACAAGGGAGATCAGATCAGGATTATATAGACATCAGATCAACATACTATAGATATCAGATCAAGAATATAAAAGAAATCATACAATAGAAATAAAACACACTTAACAAGGGAGATCAGATCAGGATTATATAGATATCAGATCAGCGAATATTTGACATCAGATCAACATACTATAGATATCAGATCAAGAATAAAAAAGAAATCATACAATAGAAATAAAACACACTTGACAAGGGAGATCAGATCAGGATTATATAGATATCAGATCAACATACTATAGATATCAGATCAAGAATATAAAAGAAATCATACAAAAGAATTAAAACACACTTAACAAGGGAGATCAGATCAGGATTATATAGACATCAGATCAGCGAGTACTAGACATCAGATCAACATACTATAGATATCAGATCAAGAATATAAAAGAAATCATACAATAGAATTTAAACACACTTAACAAGGGAGATCAGATCAGGATTATATAGACATCAGATCAGCGAGTACTAGACATCAGATCAACATACTATAGATATCAGATCAAGAATATAAAAGAAATCATACAATAGAATTAAAACACACTTAACAAGGGAGATCAGATCAGGATTATATAGACATCAGATCAGCGAATACTTGACATCAGATCAACAGACTATAGATATCAGATCAAGAATATAAAAGAAATCATACAATAGAATTAAAGCACACTTAACAAGGGAGATCAGATCAGGATTATATAGACATCAGATCGGCGAATACTTGACATCAGATCAATAGACTATAGATATCAGATCAAGAATATAAAAGAAATCATACAATAGAATTAAAACACACTTAACAAGGGAGATCAGATCAGGATTATATAGACATCAGATCAGGGAATACTTGACATCAGATCAACATACTATAGATATTAGATCAAGAATATAAAAGAAATCATACAATAGAATTAAAACACACTGAACAAGGGAGATCATATCAGGATTATATAGACATCAGATCAGCGAATACTTGACATCAGATCAACAGAATATAGATCTCAGATCAAGAATATAAAAGAAATCATACAATAGAATTAAAACACACTTAACAAGGGAGATCATATCAGGATTATATAGACATCATATCAGCGAATACTTGACATCAGATCAACATACTATAGATCCCAGATCAAGAATATAAAAGAAATCATACAATAGAATGAAAACACATTTAACAAGGGAGAATAGTTCAGGATTATATAGACATCAGATCAGCGAATACTTGACATCAGATCAACATACTATAGATATCAGATCAAGAATATAAAAGAAATCATACAATAGAATTTAAACACACTTAAAAAGGGAGATCAGATCAGTATTATATAGACATCAGATCAGCGAGTACTAGACATCAGATCTACATACTATAGATATCAGATCAAGAATATAAAAGAAATCATACAATAGAATTAAAACACACTTAACAAGGAGATCAGATCAGGATTATATAGATATCAGATCAGCGAATATTTGACATCAGATCAACATAATATAGATCTCAGATCAAGAATATAAAAGAAATCATACAATAGAATAAAAACATATTTAACAAGGGAGATCAAATCAGGATTATATAGACATCAGATCAGCGAATACTTGACATTAGATCAACATACTATAGATATCAGATCAAGAATATAAAAGAAATCATAGAATAGAATTTAAACACACTTAACAAGGGAGATCAGATCTGGATTATATAGACATCAGATCAACGAGTACTAGACATCAGATCAACATACTATAGATATCAGATCAAGAATATAAAAGAAATCATAAAATAGAATTAAAATTCACTTAACAAGGGAGATCAGATCAGGATTATATAGACATCAGATCAGCGAATACTTGACATCAGATCAACATACTATAGATATCAGATCAAGAATATTAAAGAAATCATACAAAAGAATTAAAACACACTTAACAAGGGAGATCAGATCAGCGAATACTTGACATCAGATCAACATACTATAGATATCAGATCAAGAATATAAAAGAAATCATACAAAAGAATTAAAACACACTTAACAAGGGAGATCAGATCAGGATTATATAGACATCAGATCAGGGAATACTTGACATCAGATCAACATACTATAGATATTAGATCAAGAATATAAAAGAAATCATACAATAAAATTAAAACACACTTAACAAGGGAGATCAGATCAGGATTATATAGACATCAGATCAGCGAATACTTGACATCAGATCAATAGACTATAGATATCAGATCAAGAATATAAAAGAAATCATACAATAGAATTAAAACATACTTAACAAGGGAGATCAGATCAGGATTATATAGACATCAGATCAACATACAATAGATATCAGATCAAGAATATAAAAGAAATCATACAATAGAAATAAAACACACTTAACAAGGGAGATCAGATCAGGATTATATAGATATCAGATCAGCGAATATTTGACATCAGATCAACATACTATAGATATCAGATCAAGAATAAAAAAGAAATCATACAATAGAAATAAAACACACTTGACAAGGGAGATCAGATCAGGATTATATAGATATCAGATCAACATACTATAGATATCAGATCAAGAATATAAAAGAAATCATACAAAAGAATTAAAACACACTTAACAAGGGAGATCAGATCAGGATTATATAGACATCAGATCAGCGAGTACTAGACATCAGATCAACATACTATAGATATCAGATCAAGAATATAAAAGAAATCATACAATAGAATTTAAACACACTTAACAAGGGAGATCAGATCAGGATTATATAGACATCAGATCAGCGAGTACTAGACATCAGATCAACATACTATAGATATCAGATCAAGAATATAAAAGAAATCATACAATAGAATTAAAACACACTTAACAAGGGAGATCAGATCAGGATTATATAGACATCAGATCAGCGAATACTTGACATCAGATCAACAGACTATAGATATCAGATCAAGAATATAAAAGAAATCATACAATAGAATTAAAGCACACTTAACAAGGGAGATCAGATCAGGATTATATAGACATCAGATCGGCGAATACTTGACATCAGATCAATAGACTATAGATATCAGATCAAGAATATAAAAGAAATCATACAATAGAATTAAAACACACTTAACAAGGGAGATCAGATCAGGATTATATAGACATCAGATCAGGGAATACTTGACATCAGATCAACATACTATAGATATTAGATCAAGAATATAAAAGAAATCATACAATAAAATTAAAACACACTGAACAAGGGAGATCATATCAGGATTATATAGACATCAGATCAGCGAATACTTGACATCAGATCAACAGACTATAGATCTCAGATCAAGAATATAAAAGAAATCATACAATAGAATTAAAACACACTTAACAAGGGAGATCATATCAGGATTATATAGACATCATATCAGCGAATACTTGACATCAGATCAACATACTATAGATCCCAGATCAAGAATATAAAAGAAATCATACAATAGAATGAAAACACATTTAACAAGGGAGAATAGTTCAGGATTATATAGACATCAGATCAGCAAATACTTGACATCAGATCAACATACTATAGATATCAGATCAAGAATATAAAAGAAATCATACAATAGAATTTAAACACACTTAAAAAGGGAGATCAGATCAGTATTATATAGACATCAGATCAGCGAGTACTAGACATCAGATCTACATACTATAGATATCAGATCAAGAATATAAAAGAAATCATACAATAGAATTAAAACACACTTAACAAGGAGATCAGATCAGGATTATATAGATATCAGATCAGCGAATATTTGACATCAGATCAACATAATATAGATCTCAGATCAAGAATATAAAAGAAATCATACAATAGAATAAAAACACATTTAACAAGGGAGATCAAATCAGGATTATATAGACATCAGATCAGCGAATACTTGACATTAGATCAACATACTATAGATATCAGATCAAGAATATAAAAGAAATCATAGAATAGAATTTAAACACACTTAACAAGGGAGATCAGATCTGGATTATATAGACATCAGATCAACGAGTACTAGACATCAGATCAACATACTATAGATATCAGATCAAGAATATAAAAGAAATCATAAAATAGAATTAAAATTCACTTAACAAGGGAGATCAGATCAGGATTATATAGACATCAGATCAGCGAATACTTGACATCAGATCAACATACTATAGATATCAGATCAAGAATATTAAAGAAATCATACAAAAGAATTAAAACACACTTAACAAGGGAGATCAGATTAGCGAATACTTGACATCAGATCAACATACTATAGATATCAGATCAAGAATATAAAAGAAATCATACAAAAGAATTAAAACACACTTAACAAGGGAGATCAGATCAGGATTATATAGACATCAGATCAGGGAATACTTGACATCAGATCAACATACTATAGATATTAGATCAAGAATATAAAAGAAATCATACAATAGAATTAAAACACACTGAACAAGGGAGATCATATCAGGATTATATAGACATCAGATCAGCGAATACTTGACATCAGATCAACAGACTATAGATCTCAGATCAAGAATATAAAAGAAATCATACAATAGAATTAAAACACACTTAACAAGGGAGATCATATCAGGATTATATAGATATCAGATCAGCGAATATTAGACATCAGATCAACATAATATGGATATCAGATCAAGAATATAAAAGAAATTATACAATAGAAATAAAACACACTCAACAAGAGAGATCAGATCAGGATTATATAGATATCAGATCAACGAATACTTGACATCAGATCATCATAATATAGATATCAGATCAAGAATATAAAAGAAATCATACAATAGAAATAAAACACACTTAACAAGGGAGATCAGATTAGGATTATATAGACATCAGATCAGCGAATACTTGACATCAGATCAACATACTATAGATATCAGATCAAGAATATAAAAGAAATCATACAATAGAATTAAAACACACTGAACAAGGGAGATCAGATCAGGATTATATAGACATCAGATCAGCGAATACTTGACATCAGATCAACAGACTATAGATCTCAGATCAAGAATATAAAAGAAATCATACAATAGAATTAAAACACACTTAACAAGGGAGATCAGATCAGGATTATATAGACATCAGATTAGCGAATACTTGACATCAGATCAACATACTATAGATATCAGATATAGAATATAAAAGAAATCATACAATAGAATTAAAACATACTTAACAAGGGAGATCAGATCAGGATTATATAGACATCAGATTAGCGAATACTTGACATCAGATCAACATACTATAGATATCAGATCAAGAATATAAAAGAAATCATACAATAGAATTAAAAACACACTTAACAAGGGAGATCATATCAGGATTATATAGACATCAGATTAGCGAATACTTGACATCAGATCAACATACTATAGATATCAGATCAAGAATATAAAAGAAATCATACAATAGAAATAAAACACACTTAACAAGGGAGATCAGATCAGGATTATATAGATATCAGATCAGCGAATACTTGACATCAGATCAACATACTATAGATATCAGATCAAGAATATAAAAGAAATCATACAATAGAATTAAAACACACTTAACAAGGGAGATCATATCAGGATTATATAGACATCATATCAGCGAATACTTGACATCAGATCAACATACTATAGATCTCAGATCAAGAATATAAAAGAAATCATACAATAGAATGAAAACACATTTAACAAGGGAGAACAGATCAGGATTATATAGACATCAGATCAGCGAATTCTTGACATCAGATCAACATACTATACATATCAGATCAAGAATATAAAAGAAATCATACAATAGAATTTAAACACACTTAACAAGGGAGATCAGATCAGGATTATATAGACATCAGATCAGCGAGTACTAGACATCAGATCAACATACTATAGATATCAGATCAAGAATATAAAAGAAATCATACAATAGAATTAAAACACACTTAACAAGGGAGATCAGATCAGGATTATATAGACATCAGATTAGCGAATACTTGACATCAGATCAACATACTATAGATATCAGATCAAGAATATAAAAGAAATCATACAATAGAATTAAAACATACTTAACAAGGGAGATCAGATCAGGATTATATAGACATCAGATCAACATACTATAGATATCAGATCAAGAATATAAAAGAAATCATACAATAGAATTAAAACACACTTAACAAGTTAGATCATATCAGGATTATATAGACATCATATCAGTGAATACTTGACATCAGATCAACATACTATAGATCTCAGATCAAGAATATAAAAGAAATCATACAATAGAATGAAAACACACTTAACAATGGAGATAAGATCAGGATTATATTGACATCAGATCTGCGAATACTAGACATCAGATCAACATACTATAGATGTTAGATCAAGAATATAAAAGAAATCATACAATAGAAATAAAACACACTTAACAAGGGAGATCAGATCAAGATTATATAGACATCAGATCAGCGAATACTTGACATCAGATCAACAGACTATAGATCTCAGATCAAGAATATAAAACAAATCTACAATAGAATTAAAACACACTTAACAAGGGAGATCATATCAGGATTATATAGACATCATATCAGCGAATACTTGACATCAGATCAACGTACTATAGATATCAGATCAAGAATATAAAAGAAATCATACAATAGAATTAAAACACACTTAACAAGGGAGATCATATCAGGATTATATAGACGTCAGATCAGCGAATACTAGACATCAGATCAACATACTATAGATATCAGATCAAGAATATAAAAGAAATCATACAATAGAATGAAAACACATTTAACAAGGGAGAACAGATCAGGATTATATAGACATCATATCAGCGAATACTTGACATCAGATCAACATACTATAGATCTCAGATCAAGAATATAAAAGAAATCATACAATAGAATGAAAACACATTTAACAAGGGAGAACAGATCAGGGTTATATAGACATCAGATCAGCGAATACTTGACATCAGATCAACATACTATAGATATCAGATCAAGAATATAAAAGAAATCATACAATAGAATTAAAACACACTTAACAAGGGAGATCATATCAGGATTATATAGACATCAGATCAGCGAATACTAGACATCAGATCAACAGACTATAGATCTCAGATCAAGAATATAAAAGAAATCATACAATAGAATTAAAAACACTTAACAAGGGAGATCAGATCAGGATTATATAGACATCAGATTAGCGAATACTTGACATCAGATCAACATACTATAGATATCAGATCAAGAATATAAAAGAAATCATACAATAGAATTTAAACACACTTAACAAGGGAGATCAGATCAGGATTATAGAGACATCAGATTAGCGAATACTTGACATCAGATCAACATACTATAGATATCAGATCAAGAATATAAAAGAAATCATACAATAGAATTTAAACTCACTTAACAAGGGAGATCAGATCAGGATTATATAGACACCAGATCAGCGAGTACTAGACATCAGATCAACATACTATAGATATCACATCAAGAATATAAAAGAAATCATACAATAGAATTAAAACATACTTAACAAGGGAGATCAGATCAGGATTATATAGACATCAGATCAACATACTATAGATATCAGATCAAGAATATAAAAGAAATCATACAATAGAAATAAAACACACTTAACAAGGGAGATCAGATCAGGATTATATAGATATCAGATCAGCGAATATTTGACATCAGATCAACATACTATAGATATCAGATCAAGAATAAAAAAGAAATCATACAATAGAAATAAAACACACTTGACAAGGGAGATCAGATCAGGATTATATAGATATCAGATCAACATACTATAGATATCAGATCAAGAATATAAAAGAAATCATACAAAAGAATTAAAACACACTTAACAAGGGAGATCAGATCAGGATTATATAGACATCAGATCAGCGAGTACTAGACATCAGATCAACATACTATAGATATCAGATCAAGAATATAAAAGAAATCATAAATAGAATTTAAACACACTTAACAAGGGAGATCAGATCAGGATTATATAGACATCAGATCAGCGAGTACTAGACATCAGATCAACATACTATAGATATCAGATCAAGAATATAAAAGAAATCATACAATAGAATTAAAACACACTTAACAAGGGAGATCAGATCAGGATTATATAGACATCAGATCAGCGAATACTTGACATCAGATCAACAGACTATAGATATCAGATCAAGAATATAAAACAAATCATACAATAGAATTAAAGCACACTTAACAAGGGAGATCAGATCAGGATTATATAGACATCAGATCGGCGAATACTTGACATCAGATCAATAGACTATAGATATCAGATCAAGAATATAAAAGAAATCATACAATAGAATTAAAACACACTTAACAAGGGAGATCAGATCAGGATTATATAGACATCAGATCAGGGAATACTTGACATCAGATCAACATACTATAGATATTAGATCAAGAATATAAAAGAAATCATACAATAGAATTAAAACACACTGAACAAGGGAGATCATATCAGGATTATATAGACATCAGATCAGCGAATACTTGACATCAGATCAACAGACTATAGATCTCAGATCAAGAATATAAAAGAAATCATACAATAGAATTAAAACACACTTAACAAGGGAGATCATATCAGGATTATATAGACATCATATCAGCGAATACTTGACATCAGATCAACATACTATAGATCCCAGATCAAGAATATAAAAGAAATCATACAATAGAATGAAAACACATTTAACAAGGGAGAATAGTTCAGGATTATATAGACATCAGATCAGCGAATACTTGACATCAGATCAACATACTATAGATATCAGATCAAGAATATAAAAGAAATCATACAATAGAATTTAAACACACTTAAAAAGGGAGATCAGATCAGTATTATATAGACATCAGATCAGCGAGTACTAGACATCAGATCTACATACTATAGATATCAGATCAAGAATATAAAAGAAATCATACAATAGAATTAAAACACACTTAACAAGGAGATCAGATCAGGATTATATAGATATCAGATCAGCGAATATTTGACATCAGATCAACATAATATAGATCTCAGATCAAGAATATAAAAGAAATCATACAATAGAATAAAAACACATTTAACAAGGGAGATCAAATCAGGATTATATAGACATCAGATCAGCGAATACTTGACATTAGATCAACATACTATAGATATCAGATCAAGAATATAAAAGAAATCATAGAATAGAATTTAAACACACTTAACAAGGGAGATCAGATCTGGATTATATAGACATCAGATCAACGAGTACTAGACATCAGATCAACATACTATAGATATCAGATCAAGAATATAAAAGAAATCATAAAATAGAATTAAAATTCACTTAACAAGGGAGATCAGATCAGGATTATATAGACATCAGATCAGCGAATACTTGACATCAGATCAACATACTATAGATATCAGATCAAGAATATAAAAGAAATCATAGAATAGAATTTAAACACACTTAACAAGGGAGATCAGATCTGGATTATATAGACATCAGATCAACGAGTACTAGACATCAGATCAACATACTATAGATATCAGATCAAGAATATAAAAGAAATCATAAAATAGAATTAAAATTCACTTAACAAGGGAGATCAGATCAGGATTATATAGACATCAGATCAGCGAATACTTGACATCAGATCAACATACTATAGATATCAGATCAAGAATATTAAAGAAATCATACAAAAGAATTAAAACACACTTAACAAGGGAGATCAGATCAGCGAATACTTGACATCAGATCAACATACTATAGATATCAGATCAAGAATATAAAAGAAATCATACAAAAGAATTAAAACACACTTAACAAGGGAGATCAGATCAGGATTATATAGACATCAGATCAGGGAATACTTGACATCAGATCAACATACTATAGATATTAGATCAAGAATATAAAAGAAATCATACAATAGAATTAAAACACACTGAACAAGGGAGATCATATCAGGATTATATAGACATCAGATCAACAGACTATAGATCTCAGATCAAGAATATAAAAGAAATCATACAATAGAATTAAAACACACTTAACAAGGGAGATCATATCAGGATTATATAGATATCAGATCAGCGAATATTAGACATCAGATCAACATAATATGGATATCAGATCAAGAATATAAAAGAAATTATACAATAGAAATAAAACACACTCAACAAGAGAGATCAGATCAGGATTATATAGATATCAGATCAACGAATACTTGACATCAGATCATCATAATATAGATATCAGATCAAGAATATAAAAGAAATCATACAATAGAAATAAAACACACTTAACAAGGGAGATAAGATTAGGATTATATAGACATCAGATCAGCGAATACTTGACATCAGATCAACATACTATAGATATCAGATCAAGAATATAAAAGAAATCATACAATAGAATTAAAACACACTGAACAAGGGAGATCAGATCAGGATTATATAGACATCAGATCAGCGAATACTTGACATCAGATCAACAGACTATAGATCTCAGATCAAGAATATAAAAGAAATCATACAATAGAATTAAAACACACTTAACAAGGGAGATCAGATCAGGATTATATAGACATCAGATTAGCGAATACTTGACATCAGATCAACATACTATAGATATCAGATCAAGAATATAAAAGAAATCATACAATAGAATTAAAACATACTTAACAAGGGAGATCAGATCAGGATTATATAGACATCAGATTAGCGAATACTTGACATCAGATCAACATACTATAGATATCAGATCAAGAATATAAAAGAAATCATACAATAGAATTAAAAACACACTTAACAAGGGAGATCATATCAGGATTATATAGACATCAGATTAGCGAATACTTGACATCAGATCAACATACTATAGATATCAGATCAAGAATATAAAAGAAATCATACAATAGAAATAAAACACACTTAACAAGGGAGATCAGATCAGGATTATATAGATATCAGATCAGCGAATACTTGACATCAGATCAACATACTATAGATATCAGATCAAGAATATAAAAGAAATCATACAATAGAATTAAAACACACTTAACAAGGGAGATCATATCAGGATTATATAGACATCATATCAGCGAATACTTGACATCAGATCAACATACTATAGATATCAGATCAAGAATATAAAAGAAATCATACAATAGAATTAAAACACACTTAACAAGGGAGATCAGATCAGGATTATATAGACATCAGATCAGCGAATACTTGACATCAGAGCAACAGACTATAGATATCAGATCAAGAATATAAAAGAAATCATACAATAGTATTAAAGCACACTTAACAAGGGAGATCAGATCAGGATTATATAGACATAAGATCGGCGAATACTTGACATCAGATCAATAGACTATAGATATCAGATCAAGAATATAAAAGAAATCATACAATAGAATTAAAACACACTTAACAATGGAGATAAGATCAGGATTATATAGACATCAGATCTGCGAATACTAGACATCAGATCAACATACTATAGATGTCAGATCAAGAATATAAAAGAAATCATACAATAGAAATAAAACACACTTAACAAGGGAGATCAGATCAGGATTATATAGATATCAGATCAGCGAATATTAGACATCAGATCAACATAATATAGATATCAGATCAAGAATATAAAAGAAATTATACAATAGAAATAAAACACACTTAACAAGGGAGATCAGATCAGGATTATATAGATATCAGATCAACGAATACTTGACATCAGATCATCATAATATAGATATCAGATCAAGAATATAAAAGAAATAATACAATAGAAATAAAACACACTTAACAAGGGAGATCAGGTCAAGATTATATAGATATCAGATCAGCGAATACTTGACATCAGATCAACATGCTATAGATATCAGATCAAGAATATAATAGAAATCATACAATAGAATTAAAACACACTTAACAAGGGAGATCAGATCAGGATTATATAAACATCAGATCAGCGAATACTTGACATCAGATCAACAGACTATAGATATCAGATCAAGAATATAAAAGAAATCATACAATAGAATTAAAACACACTGAACAAGGGAGATCAAATCAGTATTATATAGACATCAGATCAGCGAATACTTGACATCAGATCAACAGACTGTAGATCTCAGATCAGGAATATAAAAGAAATCATACAATAGAATTAAAACACACTTAACAATGGGGATCAGATCAGGATTATATAGATATCAGATCAGCGAATACTTGACATCAGATCAACATAATATAGATATCAGATCAAGAATATAAAAGAAATCATACAATAGAAATGAAACACACTTAATAAGGGAGATCAGATCAAGATTATATAGATATCAGATCAGCGAATACTTGACATCAGATCAACATACTATAGATATCAGATCAAGAATATAAAAGAAATCATACAATAGAATCAAAACACACTTAACAATGAAGATCAGATCAGGATTATATAGACATCAGATCTGCGAATACTAGACATCAGATCAACATACTATAGATATTAGATCAAGAATATAAAAGAAATCATACAATAGAAATCAAACACACTTAACAAGGGAGATCAGATCAGGATTATATAGATATCAGATCAGCGAATATTAGACATCAGATCAACATAATATAGATATCAGATCAAGAATATAAAAGAAATTATACAATAGAAATAAAACACACTTAACAAAGGAGATCAGATCAGGATTATATAGATATCAGCTCAACGAATTCTTGACATCAGATCAACATAATATAGATATCAGATCAAGAATATAAAAGAAATCATACAATAGAAATGAAACACACTTAACAAGGGAGATCAGATCAAGATTATATAGATATCAGTTCAGCGAATACTTGACATCAGATCAACCTACTATAGATATCAGATCAAGAATATAAAAGAAATCATACAATAGAATTAAAACAAGGTTAACAAGGGAGATCAGATCAGGATTATATAGACATCAGATCAGCGAATACTTGACATCAGATAAACATACTATAGATATCAGATCAAGAATATAAAAGAAATCATACAATAGAATTAAAACACAGTTAACAAGGGAGATCAGATCAGGATTATATAGACATCAGATCAGAGAATACTTGACATCAGATCAACAAACTATAGATATCAGATCAACAATATAAAAGAAATCATACAATAGAATTAAAACACACTGAACAAGGGAGTTCATATCAGGATTATATAGACATCAGATCAGCGAATACTAGACACCAGATCAACAGACAATAGATCTTAGATCAAGAATATAAAAGAAATCATACAATAGAATTAAAACACACTTAACAAGGGAGATCAGATCAGGATTATATAGACATCAGATCAACATACTATAGATATCAGATCAAGAATATAAAAGAAATTATACAATAGAATTAAAACACACTGAACAAGGGAGATCGGATCAGGATTATATACACATCAGATCAGCGAATACTTGACATCAGATCATCATACTATAGATATCAGATCAAGAATATAAAAGAAATCATACAATAGAATTAAAACACACTTAATAAGGCAGATCAGATCAGGATTATATAGACATCAGATCTGCGAATACTTGACATCAGATCAATAGACTATAGATATCAGATCAAGAATATAAAAGAAATCGTACAATAGAAATGAAACACACTTAACAAGGGAGATCAGATCAAGATTATATAGACATCAGATCAGCGAATACTTGACATCAGATCAACAGACTATAGATATCAGATCAAGAATATAAAAGAAATTATACAATAGAAATAAAACACACTTAACAAGGGAGATCAGATCAGGATTATATATATATCAGATCAATGAATACTTGACATCAGATCAACATAATATAGACATCAGATCAAGAATATAAAAGAAATCATACAACAGAAATGAAACACACTTAACAAGGGAGATCAGATCAAGATTATATAGATATCAGATCAGCGAATACTTGACATCAGATCAACATACAATAGATATCAGATCAAGAATATAATAGAAAACATACAATAGAATTAAAACACACTTAACAAGGGAGATCAGATCAAGATTATATAGACATCAGATCAGTGAATACTTGACATCAGATCAACATACTATAGATATCAGATCAAGAATATAAAAGAAATTATACAATAGAAATAAAACACACTTAACAAGGGAGATCAGATCAGGATTATATTGATATCAGATCAATGAATACTTGACATCAGATCAACATAATATAGACATCAGATCAAGAATATAAAAGAAATCATACAATAGAATTAAAACACACTGAACAAGGGAGATCATATTAGGATTATATAGACATCAGATCAGCGAATACTTGACATCAGATCAACAGACTATAGATCTCAGATCAAGAATATAAAAGAAATCATACAATAGAATTAAAACACACTTAACAAGGGAGATCAGATCAGGATTATATAGACATCAGATCAGCGAATACTTGACATCAGATCAACATACTATAGATATCAGATCAAGAATATAAAAGAAATCATACAATAGAATTAAAACACAGTTAACAAGGAAGATCAGATCAGGATTATATTGACATTAGATCAGCGAATACTTGACATCAGATCAACATACTATAGATATCAGATCAAGAATATAAAAGAAATCATACAATAGAATTAAAACACACTTAACAAGGGAGATCAGATCAGGATTATATAGATATCAGATCAACGAATACTTGACATCAGATCCACATACTATAGATATCAGATCAAGAATATAAAAGAAATCATACAATAGAATTAAAACACACTTAACAAGGGAGATCAGATCAGGATTATATAGATATCAGATCAACGAATACTTGACATCATATCAACATAATATAGACATCAGATCAAGAATATAAAAGAAATCATACAACAGAAATGAAACACACTTAACAAGGGAGATCAGATCAAGATTATATAGATATCAGATCAGCGAATACTTGACATCAGATCAACATACAATAGATATCAGATCAAGAATATAATAGAAATCATACAATAGAATTAAAACACACTTAACAAGGGAGATCAGATCAGGATTATATAGACATCAGATCAGTGAATACTTGACATCAGATCAACATACTATAGATATCAGATCAAGATTATAAAAGAAATCATACAATAGAATTAAAGCACACTTAACAAGGGAGATCAGATCAGGATTATATACACATCAGATCAGCGAATACTTGACATCAGATCAACATACTATAGATATCAGGTCTAGAATATAAAAGAAATCATACAATAGAATTAAAACACAGTTAACAAGGGAGATCAGATCAGGATTATATAGACATCAGATCAGCGAATACTTGACATCAGATCAACAGACTATAGATATCAGATCAAAAATATAAAAGAAATCATACAATAGAAATAAAAGACACTTAACAAGGGAGATCAGATCAGGATTATATAGATATCAGATCAGCGAATATTAGACATCAGATCAACATAATATAGATATCAGATCAAGAATATAAAAGAAATATACAATAGAAATAAAACACACTTAACAAGGGAGATCAGATCAGGATTATATAGATATCAGATCAACGAATACTTGACATCAGATCAACATAATATAGACATCAGATCAAGAATATAAAAGAAATCATACAACAGAAATGAAACACACTTAACAAGGGAGATCAGATCAAGATAATATAGATATCAGATCAGCGAATACTTGACATCAGATCAACATACAATAGATATCAGATCAAGAATATAATAGAAATCATACAATAGAATTAAAACACACTTAACAAGGGAGATCAGATCAGGATTATATAGACATCAGATCAGTGAATACTTGACATCAGATCAACATACTATAGATATCAGATCAAGATTATAAAAGAAATCATACAATAGAATTAAAGCACACTTAACAAGGGAGATCGGATCAGGATTATATACACATCAGATCAGCGAATACTTGACATCAGATCATCATACTATAGATATCAGATCGAGAATATAAAAGAAATCATACAATAGAATTAAAACACAGTTAACAAGGGAGATCAGATCAGGATTATATAGACATCAGATCAGCGAATACTTGACATCAGATCAACAGACTATATATATCAGATCAAGAATATAAAAGAAATCATACAATAGAATTAAAACACACTGAACAAGGGAGATCATATCAGGATTATATAGACATCAGATCAGCGAATACTTGACATCAGATCAACAGACTATAGATCTCAGATCAAGAATATAAAAGAAATCATACAATAGAATTAAAACACACTTAACAAGGGAGATCAGATCAGGATTATATAGACATCAGATCAGCGAATACTTGACATCAGATCAACATACTATAGATATCAGATCAAGAATATAAAAGAAATCATACAATAGAATTAAAACACATTTAACAAGGAAGATCGGATCAGGATTATATTGACATTAGATCAGCGAATACTTGACATCAGATCAACATACTATAGATATCAGATCAAGAATATAAAAGAAATCATACAATAGAATTAAAACACACTTAACAAGGGAGATCAGATCAGGATTATATAGACATCAGATCAGCGAATACTTGACATCAGATCAACAGACTATAGATATCAGATCAATAATATAAAAGAAATCATACAATAGAATTAAAACACACTTAATAAGGCAGATCAGATCAGGATTATATAGACATCAGATCTGCGAATACTTGACATCAGATCAATAGACTATAGATATCAGATCAAGAATATAAAAGAAATCGTACAATAGAATTAAAACACACTTAACAAGGCAGATCAGATCAGGATTATATAGACATCAGATCAACCAAAACTTGACATCAGATCAACATACTATAGATATCAGATCAAGAATATAAAAGAAATCATACAATAGAATTAAAACACACTTAACAAGGGAGATCAGATCAGGATTATATAAACATCAGATCAGCAAGTACTAGACATCAGATCAACATAATATAGATATCAGATCAAGAATATAAAAGAAATCATACAATAGAATTAAAACACACTTAACAAGGGAGATCAGATCAGGATTATATAGACATCAGATCAGCGAATACTTGAAATCAGATCAACATACTATAGATATCAGATCGAGAATATAAAAGAAATCATACAATAGAATTAAAACACAGTTAACAAGGGAGATCAGATCAGGATTATATAGACATCAGATCAGCGAATACTTGACATCAGATCAACAAACTATAGATATCAGATCAAGAATATAAAAGAAATCATACAATAGAATTAAAACACACTGAACAAGGGAGTTCATATCAGGATTATATAGACATCAGATCAGCGAATACTTGACATCAGATCAACAGACAATAGATCTTAGATCAAGAATATAAAAGAAATCATACAATAGAATTAAAACACACTTAACAAGGGAGATCAGATCAGAATTATATAGACATCAGATCAGCGAATACTTGACATCAGATCAACATACTATAGATATCAGATCAAGAATATAAAAGAAATCATACAATAGAATTAAAACACAGTTAACAAGGGAGATTAGATCATGATTATATAGACATCAGATCAGCAAATACTTGACATCAGATCAGCGAATACTTGACATCAGATCAACATACTATAGATATCAGATCAAGAATATAAAAGAAATCATACAATAGAATTAAAACACACTGAACAATGGAGATCCTATCAGGATTATATAGACATCAGATCAGCGAATACTTGACATCAGATCAACATACTATAAATATCAGATCAAGAATATAAAAGAAATCATACAATAGAATTAAAACACACTTAACAAGGGAGATCAAATCAGGATTATATAGACATCAGATCTGCGAATACTTGACATCAGATCAACAAACTATAGATATCAGATCAAGAATATAAAAGAAATCATACAATAGAATTAAAACACAATGAACAAGGGAGTTCATATCAGGATTATATAGACATCAGATCAGCGAATACTTGACATCAGATCAACAGACAATAGATCTTAGATCAAGAATATAAAAGAAATCATACAATAGAATTAAAACACACTTAACAAGGGAGATCATATCAGGATTATATAGATATCAGATCAGCGAATATTAGACATCAGATCAACATAATATAGATATCAGATCAAGAATATAAAAGAAATTATACAATAGAAATAAAACACACTTAACAAGGGAGATCAGATCAGGATTATATAGATATCAGATCAATGAATACTTGACATCAGATCAACATAATATAGACATCAGATCAAGAATATAAAAGAAATCATACAATAGAATTAAAACACACTGAACAAGGGAGATCATATCAGGATTATATAGACATCAGATCAGCGAATAGTTAACATCAGATCAACAGACTATAGATCTCAGATCAAGAATATAAAAGAAATCATACAATAGAATTAAAACACACTTAACAAGGGAGATCAGATCAGGATTATATAGACATCATATCAGCGAATACTTGACATCAGATCAACATACTATAGATATCAGATCAAGAATATAAAAGAAATCATACAATAGAATTAAAACACAGTTAACAAGGAAGATCAGATCAGGATTATATTGACATTAGATCAGCGAATACTTGACATCAGATCAACATACTATAGATATCAGATCAA
Source organism: Knoxia roxburghii (assembly GCA_030378225.1). Classification (NCBI taxonomy): domain Eukaryota; kingdom Viridiplantae; phylum Streptophyta; class Magnoliopsida; order Gentianales; family Rubiaceae; genus Knoxia; species Knoxia roxburghii. The sequence goes on along the minus strand of CM059415.1, from coordinate 30,348,937 downwards.
GAATATAAAAGAAATCATACAATAGAATTAAAACACACTTAACAAGGGATATCAGATCAGGATTATATAGATATCAGATCAATGAATACTTGACATCAGATCAACATACTATAGATATCAGATCAAGAATATAAAAGAAATCATACAATAGAATTAAAACACACTTAACAAGGGATATCAGATCAGGATTATATAGATATCAGATCAACGAATACTTGACATCATATCAACATAATATAGACATCAGATCAAGAATATAAAAGAAATCATACAACAGAAATGAAACACACTTAACAAGGGAGATCAGATCAAGATTATATAGATATCAGATCAGCGAATACTTGACATCAGATCAACATACAATAGATATCAGATCAAGAATATAATAGAAATCATACAATAGAATTAAAACACACTTAACAAGGGAGATCAGATCAGGATTATATAGACATCAGATCAGTGAATACTTGACATCAGATCAACATACTATAGATATCAGATCAAGATTATAAAAGAAATCATACAATAGAATTAAAGCACACTTAACAAGGGAGATCAGATCAGGATTATATACACATCAGATCAACATACTATAGATATCAGGTCTAGAATATAAAAGAAATCATACAATAGAATTAAAACACAGTTAACAAGGGAGATCAGATCAGGATTATATAGACATCAGATCAGCGAATACTTGACATCAGATCAACAGACTATAGATATCAGATTAAGAATATAAAAAAAATCATACAATAGAAATAAAAGACACTTAACAAGGGAGATCAGATCAGGATTATATAGATATCAGATCAGCGAATATTAGACATCAGATCAACATAATATAGATATCAGATCAAGAATATAAAAGAAATATACAATAGAAATAAAACACACTTAAAAAGGGAGATCAGATCAGGATTATATAGATATCAGATCAACGAATACTTGACATCAGATCAACATAATATAGACATCAGATCAAGAATATAAAAGAAATCATACAACAGAAATGAAACACACTTAACAAGGGAGATCAGATCAAGATTATATAGATATCAGATCAGCGAATACTTGACATCAGATCAACATACAATAGATATCAGATCAAGAATATAATAGAAATCATACAATAGAATTAAAACACACTTAACAAGGGAGATCAGATCAGGATTATATAGACATCAGATCAGTGAATACTTGACATCAGATCAACATACTATAGATATCAGATCAAGATTATAAAAGAAATCATACAATAGAATTAAAGCACACTTAACAAGGGAGATCGGATCAGGATTATATACACATCAGATCAGCGAATACTTGACATCAGATCATCATACTATGGATATCAGATCAAGAATATAAAAGAAATCATACAATAGAATTAAAACACAGTTAACAAGGGAGATCAGATCAGGATTATATAGACATCAGATCAGCGAATACTTGACATCAGATCAACAGACTATATATATCAGATCAAGAATATAAAAGAAATCATACAATAGAATTAAAACACACTGAACAAGGGAGATCATATCAGGATTATATAGACATCAGATCAGCGAATACTTGACATCAGATCAACAGACTATAGATCTCAGATCAAGAATATAAAAGAAATCATACAATAGAATTAAAACACACTTAATAAGGCAGATCAGATCAGGATTATATAGACATCAGATCAGCGAATACTTGACATCAGATCAACAGACTATATATATCAGATCAAGAATATAAAAGAAATCATACAATAGAATTAAAACACACTGAACAAGGGAGATCATATCAGGATTATATAGACATCAGATCAGCGAATACTTGACATCAGATCAACAGACTATAGATATCAGATCAAGAATATAAAAGAAATCATACAATAGAATTAAAACACACTTAATAAGGCAGATCAGATCAGGATTATATAGACATCAGATCTGCGAATACTTGACATCAGATCAATAGACTATAGATATTAGATCAAGAATATAAAAGAAATCGTACAATAGAATTAAAACACACTTAACAAGGCAGATCAGATCAGGATTATATAGACATCAGATCAACCAAAACTTGACATCAGATCAACATACTATAGATATCAGATCAAGAATATAAAAGAAATCATACAATAGAATTAAAACACACTTAACAAGGGAGATCAGATCAGGATTATATAAACATCAGATCAGCAAGTACTAGACATCAGATCAACATACTATAGATATCAGATCAAGAATATAAAAGAAATCATACAATAGAATTAAAACACACTTAACAAGGGAGATCAGATCAGGATTGTATAGACATCAGATCAGCGAATACTTGAAATCAGATCAACATACTATAGATATCAGATCGAGAATATAAAAGAAATCATACAATAGAATTAAAACACACTTAACAAGGGAGATCAGATCAGGATTATATAGACATCAGATCAGCGAATACTTGAAATCAGATCAACATACTATAGATATCAGATCGAGAATATAAAAGAAATCATACAATAGAATTAAAACACAGTTAACAAGGGAGATCAGATCAGGATTATATAGACATCAGATCAGCGAATACTTGACATCAGATCAACAAACTATAGATATCAGATCAAGAATATAAAAGAAATCATACAATAGAATTAAAACACACTTAACAAGGGAGATCAGATCAGGATTATATAGACATCAGATCAGCGAATACTTGACATCAGATCAACATACTATAGATATCAGATCAAGAATATAAAAGAAATCATACAATAGAATTAAAACACAGTTAACAAGGAAGATCAGATCAGGATTATATTGACATTAGATCAGCGAATACTTGACATCAGATCAACATACTATAGATATCATATCAAGAATATAAAAGAAATCATACAATAGAATTAAAACACACTTAACAAGGGATGTCAGATCAGGATTATATAGATATCAGATCAACGAATACTTGACATCAGATCAACATACTATAGATATCAGATCAAGAATATAAAAGAAATCATACAATAGAATTAAAACACACTTAACAAGGGAGATCAGATCAGGATTATATAGATATCAGATCAACGAATACTTGACATCATATCAACATAATATAGACATCAGATCAAGAATATAAAAGAAATCATACAACAGAAATGAAACACACTTAACAAGGGAGATCAGATCAAGATTATATAGATATCAGATCAGCGAATACTTGACATCAGATCAACATACAATAGATATCAGATCAAGAATATAATAGAAATCATACAATAGAATTAAAACACACTTAACAAGGGAGATCAGATCAGGATTATATAGACATCAGATCAGTGAATACTTGACATCAGATCAACATACTATAGATATCAGATCAAGATTATAAAAGAAATCATACAATAGAATTAAAGCACACTTAACAAGGGAGATCAGATCAGGATTATATACACATCAGATCAGCGAATACTTGACATCAGATCAACATACTATAGATATCAGGTCTAGAATATAAAATAAATCATACAATAGAATTAAAACACAGTTAACAAGGGAGATCAGATCAGGATTATATAGACATCAGATCAGCGAATACTTGACATCAGATCAACAGACTATAGATATCAGATCAAGAATATAAAAGAAATCATACAATAGAAATAAAAGACACTTAACAAGGGAGATCAGATCAGGATTATATAGATATCAGATCAGCGAATATTATACATCAGATCAACATAATATAGATATCAGATCAAGAATATAAAAGAAATATACAATAGAAATAAAACACACTTAACAAGGGAGATCAGATCAGGATTATATAGATATCAGATCAACGAATACTTGACATCAGATCAACATAATATAGACATCAGATCAAGAATATAAAAGAAATCATACAACAGAAATGAAACACACTTAACAAGGGAGATCAGATCAAGATTATATAGATATCAGATCAGCGAATACTTGACATCAGATCAACATACAATAGATATCAGATCAAGAATATAATAGAAATCATACAATAGAATTAAAACACACTTAACAAGGGAGATCAGATCAGGATTATATAGACATCAGATCAGTGAATACTTGACATCAGATCAACATACTATAGATATCAGATCAAGATTATAAAATAAATCATACAATAGAATTAAAGCACACTTAACAAGGGAGATCGGATCAGGATTATATACACATCAGATCAGCGAATACTTGACATCAGATCATCATACTATAGATATCAGATCAAGAATATAAAAGAAATCATACAATAGAATTAAAACACAGTTAACAAGGGAGATCAGATCAGGATTATATAGACATCAGATCAGCGAATACTTGACATCAGATCAACAGACTATATATATCAGATCAAGAATATAAAAGAAATCATACAATAGAATTAAAACACACTGAACAAGGGAGATCATATCAGGATTATATAGACATCAGATCAGCGAATACTTGACATCAGATCAACAGACTATAGATCTCAGATCAAGAATATAAAAGAAATCATACAATAGAATTAAAACACACTTAACAAGGGAGATCAGATCAGGATTATATAGACATCAGATCAGCGAATACTTGACATCAGATCAACATACTATAGATATCAGATCAAGAATATAAAAGAAATCATACAATAGAATTAAAACACATTTAACAAGGAAGATCAGATCAGGATTATATTGACATTAGATCAGCGAATACTGGACATCAGATCAACATACTATAGATATCAGATCAAGAATATAAAAGAAATCATACAATAGAATTAAAACACACTTAACAAGGGAGATCAGATCAGGATTATGTAGACATCAGATCAGCGAATACTTGACATCAGATCAACAGACTATAGATATCAGATCAAGAATATAAAAGAAATCATACAATAGAATTAAAACACACTTAATATGGCAGATCAGATCAGGATTATATAGACATCAGATCTGCGAATACTTGACATCAGATCAATAGACTATAGATATCAGATCAAGAATATAAAAGAAATCGTACAATAGAATTAAAACACACTTAACAAGGCAGATCAGATCAGGATTATATAGACATCAGATCAACCAAAACTTGACATCAGATCAACATACTATAGATATCAGATCAAGAATATAAAAGAAATCATACAATAGAATTAAAACACACTTAACAAGGGAGATCAGATCAGGATTATATAAACATCAGATCAGCAAGTACTAGACATCATATCAACATACTATAGATATCAGATCAAGAATATAAAAGAAATCATACAATAGAATTAAAACACACTTAACAAGGGAGATCAGATCAGGATTATATAGACATCAGATCAGCGAATACTTGAAATCAGATCAACATACTATAGATATCAGATCGAGAATATAAAAGAAATCATACAATAGAATTAAAACACACTTAACAAGGGAGATCAGATCAGGATTATATAGACATCAGATCAGCGAATACTTGAAATCAGATCAACATACTATAGATATCAGATCGAGAATATAAAAGAAATCATACAATAGAATTAAAACACAGTTAACAAGGGAGATCAGATCAGGATTATATAGACATCAGATCAGCGAATACTTGACATCAGATCAACAAACTATAGATATCAGATCAAGAATATAAAAGAAATCATACAATAGAATTAAAACACACTGAACAAGGGAGTTCATATCAGGATTATATAGACATCAGATCAGCGAATACTTGACATCAGATCAACAGACAATAGATCTTAGATCAAGAATATAAAAGAAATCATACAATAGAATTAAAACACACTTAACAAGGGAGATCAAATCAGGATTATATAGACATCAGATCAGCGAATACTTGATATCAGATCAACATACTATAGATATCAGATCAAGAATATAAAAGAAATCATACAATAGAATTAAAACACAGTTAACAAGGGAGATTAGATCATGATTATATAGACATCAGATCAGCAAATACTTGACATCAGATCAGCGAATACTTGACATCAGATCAACATACTATAGATATCAGATCAAGAATATAAAAGAAATCATACAATAGAATTAAAACACACTGAACAATGGAGATCCTATCAGGATTATATAGACATCAGATCAGCGAATACTTGACATCAGATCAACATACTATAGATATCAGATCAAGAATATAAAAGAAATCATACAATAGAATTAAAACACACTTAACAAGGGAGATCAAATCAGGATTATATAGACATCAGATCTGCGAATACTTGACATCAGATCAACAAACTATAGATATCAGATCAAGAATATAAAAGAAATCATACAATAGAATTAAAACACAATTAACAAGGGAGTTCATATCAGGATTATATAGACATCAGATCAGCGAATACTGGACATCAGATCAACAGACAATAGATCTTAGATCAAGAATATAAAAGAAATCATACAATAGAATTAAAACACATTTAACAAGGAAGATCAGATCAGGATTATATTGACATTAGATCAGCGAATACTGGACATCAGATCAACATACTATAGATATCAGATCAAGAATATAAAAGAAATCATACAATAGAATTAAAACACACTTAACAAGGGAGATCAGATCAGGATTATGTAGACATCAGATCAGCGAATACTTGACATCAGATCAACAGACTATAGATATCAGATCAAGAATATAAAAGAAATCATACAATAGAATTAAAACACACTTAATAAGGCAGATCAGATCAGGATTATATAGACATCAGATCTGCGAATACTTGACATCAGATCAATAGACTATAGATATCAGATCAAGAATATAAAAGAAATCGTACAATAGAATTAAAACACACTTAACAAGGCAGATCAGATCAGGATTATATAGACATCAGATCAACCAAAACTTGACATCAGATCAACATACTATAGATATCAGATCAAGAATATAAAAGAAATCATACAATAGAATTAAAACACACTTAACAAGGGAGATCAGATCAGGATTATATAAACATCAGATCAGCAAGTACTAGACATCAGATCAACATACTATAGATATCAGATCAAGAATATAAAAGAAATCATACAATAGAATTAAAACACACTTAACAAGGGAGATCAGATCAGGATTATATAGACATCAGATCAGCGAATACTTGAAATCAGATCAACATACTATAGATATCAGATCGAGAATATAAAAGAAATCATACAATAGAATTAAAACACACTTAACAAGGGAGATCAGATCAGGATTATATAGACATCAGATCAGCGAATACTTGAAATCAGATCAACATACTATAGATATCAGATCGAGAATATAAAAGAAATCATACAATAGAATTAAAACACAGTTAACAAGGGAGATCAGATCAGGATTATATAGACATCAGATCAGCGAATACTTGACATCAGATCAACAAACTATAGATATCAGATCAAGAATATAAAGAAATCATACAATAGAATTAAAACACACTGAACAAGGGAGTTCATATCAGGATTATATAGACATCAGATCAGCGAATACTTGACATCAGATCAACAGACAATAGATCTTAGATCAAGAATATAAAAGAAATCATACAATAGAATTAAAACACACTTAACAAGGGAGATCAAATCAGGATTATATAGACATCAGATCAGCGAATACTTGACATCAGATCAACATACTATAGATATCAGATCAAGAATATAAAAGAAATCATACAATAGAATTAAAACACAGTTAACAAGGGAGATTAGATCATGATTATATAGACATCAGATCAGCAAATACTTGACATCAGATCAGCGAATACTTGACATCAGATCAACATACTATAGATATCAGATCAAGAATATAAAAGAAATCATACAATAGAATTAAAACACACTGAACAATGGATATCCTATCAGGATTATATAGACATCAGATCAGCGAATACTTGACATCAGATCAACATACTATAGATATCAGATCAAGAATATAAAAGAAATCATACAATAGAATTAAAACACACTTAACAAGGGAGATCAAATCAGGATTATATAGACATCAGATCTGCGAATACTTGACATCAGATCAACAAACTATAGATATCAGATCAAGAATATAAAAGAAATCATACAATAGAATTAAAACACAATTAACAAGGGAGTTCATATCAGGATTATATAGACATCAGATCAGCGAATACTGGACATCAGATCAACAGACAATAGATCTTAGATCAAGAATATAAAAGAAATCATACAATAGAATTAAAACACACTTAACAAGGGAGATCATATCAGGATTATATAGATATCAGATCAGCGAATATTAGACATCAGATCAACATAATATAGATATCAGATCAAGAATTTAAAAGAAATTATACAATAGAAATAAAACACACTTAACAAGGGAGATCAGATCAGGATTATATAGATATCAGATCAACGAATACTTGACATCAGATCAACATAATATAGATATTAGATCAAGAATATAAAAGAAATCATACAATAGAAATGAAACACACTTAACAAGGGAGATCAGATCAAGATTATATAGATATCAGATCAGCGAATACTTGACATCAGATCAACATACTATAGATATCAGATCAAGAATATAATAGAAATCATACAATAGAATTAAAACACACTTAACAAGGGAGATCAGATCAGGATTATATAGACATCAGATCAGTGAATACTTGACATCAGATCAACATACTATAGATATCAGATCAAGAATATAAAAGAAATCATACAATAGAATTAAAGCACACTTAACAAGGGAGATCAGATCAGGATTATATAGACATCAGATCAGCGAATACTTGACATCAGATCAACATACTATAGATATCAGAACAAGAATATAAAAGAAATCATACAATAGAATTAAAACACACTGAACAATGGAGATCATATCAGGATTATATAGACATCAGATCAGCGAATACTTGACATCAGATCAACATACGATAGATATCAGATCAAGAATATAAAAGAAATCATACAATAGAATTAAAACACACTTAACAAGGGAGATCAGATCAGGATTATATAGACATCAGATCAGCGAATACTTGAAATCAGATCAACATACTATAGATATCAGATCGAGAATATAAAAGAAATCATACAATAGAATTAAAACACAGTTAACAAGGGAGATCAGATCAGGATTATATAGACATCAGATCAGCGAATACTTGACATCAGATCAACAAACTATAGATATCAGATCAAGAATATAAAAGAAATCATACAATAGAATTAAAACACACTGAACAAGGGAGTTCATATCAGGATTATATAGACATCAGATCAGCGAATACTTGACATCAGATCAACAGACAATAGATCTTAGATCAAGAATATAAAAGAAATCATACAATAGAATTAAAACACACTTAACAAGGGAGATCAAATCAGGATTATATAGACATCAGATCAGCGAATACTTGACATCAGATCAACATACTATAGATATCAGATCAAGAATAAAAAAGAAATCATACAATAGAATTAAAACACAGTTAACAAGGGAGATTAGATCATGATTATATAGACATCAGATCAGCAAATACTTGACATCAGATCAGCGAATACTTGACATCAGATCAACATACTATAGATATCAGATCAAGAATATAAAAGAAATCATACAATAGAATTAAAACACACTGAACAATGGAGATCCTATCAGGATTATATAGACATCAGATCAGCGAATACTTGACATCAGATCAACATACTATAGATATCAGATCAAGAATATAAAAGAAATCATACAATAGAATTAAAACACACTTAACAAGGGAGATCAAATCAGGATTATATAGACATCAGATCTGCGAATACTTGACATCAGATCAACAAACTATAGATATCAGATCAAGAATATAAAAGAAATCATACAATAGAATTAAAACACAATTAACAAGGGAGTTCATATCAGGATTATATAGACATCAGATCAGCGAATACTGGACATCAGATCAACAGACAATAGATCTTAGATCAAGAATATAAAAGAAATCATACAATAGAATTAAAACACACTTAACAAGGGAGATCATATCAGGATTATATAGATATCAGATCAGCGAATATTAGACATCAGATCAACATAATATAGATATCAGATCAAGAATTTAAAAGAAATTATACAATAGAAATAAAACACACTTAACAAGGGAGATCAGATCAGGATTATATAGATATCAGATCAACGAATACTTGACATCAGATCAACATAATATAGATATTAGATCAAGAATATAAAAGAAATCATACAATAGAAATGAAACACACTTAACAAGGGAGATCAGATCAAGATTATATAGATATCAGATCAGCGAATACTTGACATCAGATCAACATACTATAGATATCAGATCAAGAATATAATAGAAATCATACAATAGAATTAAAACACACTTAACAAGGGAGATCAGATCAGGATTATATAGACATCAGATCAGTGAATACTTGACATCAGATCAACATACTATAGATATCAGATCAAGAATATAAAAGAAATCATACAATAGAATTAAAGCACACTTAACAAGGGAGATCAGATCAGGATTATATAGACATCAGATCAGCGAATACTTGACATCAGATCAACATACTATAGATATCAGAACAAGAATATAAAAGAAATCATACAATAGAATTAAAACACACTGAACAATGGAGATCATATCAGGATTATATAGACATCAGATCAGCGAATACTTGACATCAGATCAACATACGATAGATATCAGATCAAGAATATAAAAGAAATCATACAATAGAATTAAAACACACTTAACAAGGGAGATCAGATCAGGATTATATAGACATCAGATCAGCGAATACTTGACATCAGATCAACAAACTATAGATATCAGATCAAGAATATAAAAGAAATCATACAATAGAATTAAAACACACTGAACAAGGGAGTTCATATCAGGATTATATAGACATCAGATCAGCGAATACTTGACATCAGATCAACAGACAATAGATCTTAGATCAAGAATATAAAAGAAATCATACAATAGAATTAAAACACACTTAACAAGGGAGATCAGATCAGGATTATATAGACATCAGATCAGCAAATACTTGACATCAGATCAATAGATTATAGATATCAGATCAAGAATATGAAAGAAATCATACAATAGAATCGAAAACACTTAACAAGGGAGATCAGATCAAGATTATATAGACATCAGATCAGCGAATACTTGACATCAGATCAACATACTATAGATATCAGATCAAGAATATAAAAGAAATCATACAATAGAATTAAAACACAGTTAACAAGGGAGATCAGATCAGGATTATATAGACATCAGATCAGCGAATACTTGACATCAGATCAACAAACTATAGATATCAGATCAAGAATATAAAAGAAATCATACAATAGAATTAAAACACACTTAACAAGGGAGATCCGATCTGGATTATATAGACATCAGATCAACATACTATAGACATCAGATCAAGAATATAAAAGAAATCATACAATAGAATTAAAACACAGTTAACAAGGGAGATTAGATCATGATTATATAGACATCAGATCAGCGAATACTTGACATCAGATCAACATACTATAGATATCAGATCAAGAATATAAAAGAAATCATACAATAGAATTAAAACACACTGAACAATGGAGATCATATCAGGATTATATAGACATCAGATCAGCGAATACTTGACATCAGATCAACATCCTATAGATATCAGATCAAGAATATAAAAGAAATCATACAATAGAATTTAAACACACTTAACAAGGGAGATCAGATCAGGATTATATAAACATCAGATCAGCGAATACTTGACATCAGATCAATAAACTATAGATATCAGATCAAGAATATAAAAGAAATCATACAATAGAATTAAAACACACTGAACAAGGGAGTTCATATCAGGATTATGAAGGAAAACTGAACAAGCCCGGGCTAAATCGAAAACCTCACTTTCGTGCTATGCATTCCAGAATCGGAAGCTTTCGACCAAGCTCAGGCTCAAATTAGTTTACCCATGAACGGATCTAGGCTTATACTTATTTAATTTATTAATCGGGACACAAAAAATTAAATCTTTAATTAAAGCGGAACTTAAAGATTATACCTTTTGTAGCGAAGTCCCTCGCCTAAAAGAAAACCCAATTCTTTAGCGCGAAATCCACAAGAAATCCGAAGAATTCTCCAATACAAGCTCCGAGATAGTGTGGGCTATCGTCTACGGAGCTACCCACGGCAATACAACTGAAAACCCAAGAAACTTGCTTATCAAGAAACTCAAAATTAAGCTGCCCAGAATTTTTTTGTGAAAATTAAGCTGCCCAGAATTTTTTTTAACAAAAATGAAGCTGCCCAGAAATTTTTCTTTCAAATTGAAGCTGCCCGTGACATAAAACAGTCGCCAGCTTCCTTATGAATAATCGGACTTCCGGTTTTCTTGACCACCAGTTCCAGCCACGATCTAGACGACAGGATTCATGGATCACCGACTTTAGAAGAGATCAACATGAATCAACTGTCGGATCAGCACCCTGTAAACTGGGCAGTCACCGGACGTGAACTGCACATAGCTGGATAAACCAGCGCACAGCCCGCCGGACTTCTGGACGTTCTACCGATCGGAGATGGGCTGCTCAGTCCCGATCTAGACAACCAGAACTCGCGGATCACTCAACTAAGAAGATCAGACGTGAATTCCGGCCGGTTCTGGGCACCAAGCAGCGCCAACTGCCGCTGCACTTTCTTCTGAGAAAACCCTCCTAGCGGGGAAAAATACTGGGCAGCGCTGCTTTCTAAAAATTAATCCGACCGGCAGCCTGTGTATAAAATGGTCTGGGCAAGATGAAGTTTGAGTCTGGGCTGCTCTATTAATTCATGGGCTGAGTTCCTTGACAAAGAAGAAAGCTTTCTTGATCGACTTCGAGAGAAAACTTGACGATGAAGACATCGTTTTCTCTCTAGACCAAACTTTCTCTATCTAGCGTAACTTGGCTGCCAAGTTTCTTTCTTAGGGTTTTCTTGCCTATTATGTTGTATTTATAGGAGCTTCTAAGGAGACCTAATGGGCTCTCGAGTTAGGCCTTAAAATTTGACTTTCATTGACCGCTAAGTCTTCCCGACTAATCAACTCCAATCGACCATTTTAAATTAATTTATTTAATCCACTTTGTTAATTTAATTTAATCGAACCCTTAGAATTAATTAATTCAAAATAGAATTAATTTCTAAATTCACTTCGTCGATCAAATATTAATTAAACCCTTCGGATTAATTAATTTACCTTGTCGATTAGTCAAACGCATAATCGGTCGTACCACTAACGGACCAATTATGGAACTACCGCTCGAAAACGACTTTACATCGCGCCATTATTATTTCTTCTATCTCCCCACATTAAAGATCTAGTGCTCGTCGATTTATCAATTTACTGACAAATTAATTCACCGACTTCTTAGTTTCCGAGATTAGTACCACTCGACCTTTTATTATACCGAACATAAAGTTCACTGGCCAGGTTTGGTATAATAACCTTACGAGCTCATCTCGGGAGCACCATCAACCTGGCGAACCGGTACGTGGATTCCTCCGACCAGCAACGGCACGCAAGAAGCTAAACACCGCATACCCAACTTACCGAGGTATTGGCCTCAATTGACCTCTTTGGCAAATCAAAGCACACGACACCCAACCCTCACGCCCGTCCTAATCTCGGGATTGAGAGACGGAATACTAGGACCAAATTGACAACGCCGATCAGTACAAGTCAATTCTATCCAACTGGTCGTGCTCAATATGCCCCGGGCATATCTGTGTGATTTAAACTAGTCTAGATAAACCAATTTCCAAACCACACAATAACCTATAACGATAGTATGTTCAGACTATCTCGGTTACGAGCATACTTTTATATATCAATACTTTAACCAATAACGGTATCTACTGTGTTTTTCGACACCCCGTTATCTAGTTCTATGATATAAAGGAACAGATTTATACTGAAACAAAATGATATGTCATCTGTGGATATTAGTTTTTGATACAAGCCATAGCTTTTCTGTATTCAAAACTAACAGATTATATAGACATCAGATCAGCGAATACTTGACATCAGATCAACAGACAATAGATCTTAGATCAAGAATATAAAAGAAATCATACAATAGAATTAAAACACACTTAACAAGGGAGATCAGATCAGGATTATATAGACATCAGATCAGCGAATACTTGACATCAGATCAATAGACTATAGATATCAGATCAAGAATATAAAAGAAATCATACAATAGAATCAAAACACACTTAACAAGGGAGATCAGATCAGGATTATATAGACATCAGATCAGTGAATACTTGACATCAGATCAACATACTATAGATATCAGATCAAGAATATAAAAGAAATCAAACAATAGAATTAAAACACACTTAACAATGGAGATCATATCAGGATTATATAGACATCAGATCTGCGAATACTAGACATCAGATCAACATACTATAGATATCAGATCAAGAATATAAAAGAAATCATACAATAGAAATAAAACACACTTAACAAGGGAGATCAGATCAGGATTATATAGATATCAGATCAGCGAATATTAGACATCAGATCAACATAATATAGATATCAGATCAAGAATATAAAGAATTATACAATAGAAATAAAACACACTTAACAAGGGAGATCAGATCAGGATTATATAGATATCAGATCAACGAATACTTGACATCAGATCAACATAATATAGATATCAGATCAAGAATATAAAAGAAATCATACAATAGATTTAAAACACACTTAACAAGGGAGATCAGATCAGGATTATATAGACATCAGATCAGCGAATACTTGACATCAGATCAACAGACTATAGATATCAGATCAAGAATATAAAAGAAATCATACAATAGAATTAAAACACACTTAATAAGGCAGATCAGATCAGGATTATATAGACATCAGATCAGCGAATACTTGACATCAGATCAATAGACTATAGATATCAGATCAAGAATATAAAAGAAATCATACAATAGAATTAAAACACACTTAACAAGGCAGATCAGATCAGGATTATATAGACATCAGATCAGCGAGTACTAGACATCAGATCAACATACTATAGATATTAGATCAAGAATATAAAAGAAATCATACAATAGAATTAAAACACACTTAACAAGGGAGATCAGATCAGGATTATATAAACATCAGATCAGCGAATACTAGACATCAGATCAACATACTATAGATATCAGATCAAGAATATAAAAGAAATCATACAATAGAATTAAAACACACTTAACAAGGGAGATCAGATCAGGATTATATAGACATCAGATCAGCGAATACTAGACATCAGATCAACATACTATAGATATCAGATCAAGAATATAAAAGAAATCATACAATAGAATTAAAAACACTTAACAAGGGAGATCAGATCAAGATTATATAGACATCAGATCAGCGAATACTTGACATCAGATCAACATACTATAGATATCAGATCAAGAATATAAAAGAAATCATACAATAGAATTAAAACACAGTTAACAAGGGAGATCAGATCAGGATTATATAGACATCAGATCAGCGAATACTTGACATCAGATCAACAAACTATAGATATCAGATCAAGAATATAAAAGAAATCATACAATAGAATTAAAACACACTGAACAAGGGAGTTCATATCAGGATTATATAGACATCAGATCAGCGAATACTTGACATCAGATCAACAGACAATAGATCTCAGATCAAGAATATAAAAGAAATCATACAATAGAATTAAAACACACTTAACAAGGGAGATCCGATCAGGATTATATAGACATCAGATCAACATACTATAGATATCAGATCAAGAATATAAAAGAAATCACACAATAGAATTAAAACACAGTTAACAAGGGAGATTAGATCATGATTATATAGACATCAGATCAACGAATACTTGACATCAGATCAGCGAATACTTGACATCAGATCAACATACTATAGATATCAGATCAAGAATATAAAAGAAATCATACAATAGAATTAAAACACACTGAACAATGGAGATCATATCAGGATTATATAGACATCAGATCAGCGAATACTTGACATCAGATCAACAAACTATAGACATCAGATCAAGAATATAAAAGAAATCATACAATAGAATTAAAACACACTTAACAAGGGAGATCAGATCAGGATTATATAGACATCAGATCAGCGAATACTTGACATCAGATCAATAGACTATAGATATCAGATCAAGAATATAAAAGAAATCATACAATAGAATCAAAACACACTTAACAAGGGAGATCAGATCAGGATTATATAGACATCAGATCAGTGAATACTTGACATCAGATCAACATACTATAGATATCAGATCAAGAATATAAAAGAAATCATACAATAGAATTAAAACACACTTAACAATGGAGATCATATCAGGATTATATAGACATCAGATCTGCGAATACTAGACATCAGATCAACATACTATAGATATCAGATCAAGAATATAAAAGAAATCATACAATAGAAATAAAACACACTTAACAAGGGAGATCAGATCAGGATTATATAGATATCAGATCAGCGAATATTAGACATCAGATCAACATAATATAGATATCAGATCAAGAATATAAAAGAAATTATACAATAGAAATAAAACACACTTAACAAGTGAGATCAGATCAAGATTATATAGATATCAGATCAACGAATACTTGACATCAGATCAACATAATATAGATATCAGATCAAGAATATAAAAGAAATCATACAATAGAAATGAAACACACTTAACAAGGGAGATCACATCAAGATTATATAGATATCAGATCAGCGAATACTTGACATCAGATCAACATACTATAGATATCAGATCAAGAATATAATAGAAATCATACAATAGAATTAAAACACACTTAACAAGGGAGATCAGATCAGGATTATATAGACATCAGATCAGTGAATACTTGACATCAGATCAACATACTATAGATATCAGATCAATAATATAAAAGAAATCACACAATAGAATTAAAGCACACTTAACAAGGGAGATCAGATCAGGATTATATAGACATCAGATCAGCGATTACTTGACATCAGATCAACATACTATAGATATCAGATCAAGAATATAAAAGAAATCATACAATAGAATTAAAGCACTGTTAACAAGGGAGATCAGATCAGGATTATATAAACATCAGATCAACGAATACTTGACATCAGATCAACAGACTATAGATATCAGATCAAGAATATAAAAGAAATCATACAATAGAATTAAAACACACTGAACAAGGGAGATCAGATCAGGATTATATAGACATCAGATCAGCGAATACTTGACATCAGATCAACAGACTATAGATCTCAGATCAAGAATATAAAAGAAATCATACAATAGAATTAAAACACACTTAACAAGGGAGATCATATCAGGATTATATAGACATCAGATCTGCGAATACTTAACATCAGATCAACATACTATAGATATCAGGTCAAGAATATAAAAGAAATCATACAATAGAATTAAAGCACAGTTAACAAGGGAGATCAGATCAGGATTATATAGACATCAGATCAGCGAATACTTGACATCAGATCAACATACTATAGATATCAGATCAAGAATATAAAAGAAATCATACAATAGAATTAAAACACACTTAACAATGGAGATCATATCAGGATTATATAGACATCAGATCTGCGAATACTAGACATCAGATCAACATACTATAGATATCAGATCAAGAATATAAAAGAAATCATACAATAGAAATAAAACACACTTAACAAGGGAGATCAGATCAGGATTATATAGATATTAGATCAGCGAATATTAGACATCAGATCAACATAATATAGATATCAGATCAAGAATATAAAAGAAATTATACAATAGAAATAAAACACACTTAACAAGGGAGATCAGATCATGATTATATAGATATCAGATCAACGAATACTTGACATCAGATCAACATAATATAGATATCAGATCAAGAATATAAAAGAAATCATACAATAGAAATGAAACACACTTAACAAGGGAGATCAGATCAAGATTATATAGATATCAGATCAGCGAATACTTGACATCAGATCAACATACTATAGATATCAGATCAAGAATATAATAGAAATCATACAATAGAATTAAAACACACTTAACAAGGGAGATCAGATCAGGATTATATAGACATCAGATCAGCGAATACTAGACATCAGATCAACATACTATAAATATCAGATCAAGAATATAAAAGAAATTATACAATAGAAATAAAACACACTTAACAAGGGAGATCAGATCAGGATTATATAGACATCAGATCAGCGAATACTTGACATCAGATCAATAGACTATAGATATCAGATCAAGAATATAAAAGAAATTATACAATAGAATTAAAGCACACTTAACAAGGTAGATCAGATCAGGATTATATAGACATCAGATCAGCGAATACTTGACATCCGATCAACATACTATAGATATCAGATCAAGAATATAAAAGAAATTATACAATAGAAATAAAATACACTTAACAAAGGAGATCAGATCATGATTATATAGATATCAGATCAGCGAATACTTGACATCAGATCAACATAATATAGATATCAGATCAAGAATATAAAAGAAATCATACAATAGAAATGAAACACACTTAACAAGGGAGATCAGATCAAGATTATATAGACATCAGATCAGCGAATACTTGACATCAGATGAACATACTATAGATATCAGATCAAGAATATAAAAGAAATCATACAATAGAATTAAAGCACAGTTAACAAGGGAGATCAGATCAGGATTATATAGACATCAGATCAGCGAATACTTGACATCAGATCAACAGACTATAGATATCAGATCAAGAATATAAAAGAAATCACACAATAGAATTAAAACACACTGAACAAGGAAGATCAGATCAGGATTATATAGACATCAGATCAGCGAATACTTGACATCAGATCAACAGACTATAGTCTCAGATCAAGAATATAAAAGAAATCATACAATAGAATTAAAACACACTTAACAAGGGAGATCATATCAGGATTATATAGACATCAGATCAGCGAATACTTAACATCAGATCAACATACTATAGATATCAGATCAAGAATATAAAAGAAATCATACAATAGAATTAAAACACACTTAACAAGGGAGATCAGATCAGGATTATATAGACATCAGATCAGCGAATACTTGACATCAGATCAACAAACTATAGATATCAGATCAAGAATATAAAAGAAATCATACAATAGAATTAAAACACACTGAACAAGGGAGTTCATATCAGGATTATATAGACATCAGATCAGCGAATACTTGACATCAGATCAACAAACAATAGATCTTAGATCAAGAATATAAAAGAAATCATACAATAGAATTAAAACACACTTAACAAGGGAGATCAGATCAGGATTATATAGACATCAGATCAGCGAATACTTGACATCAGATCAATAGACTATAGATATCAGATCAAGAATATAAAAGAAATTATACAATAGAATTAAAGCACACTTAACAAGGTAGATCAGATCAGGATTATATAGACATCAGATCAGCGAATACTTGACATCAGATCAACATACTATAGATATCAGATCAAGAATATAAAAGAAATCATACAATAGAATTAAAACACACTGAACAAGGGAGTTCATATCAGGATTATATAGACATCAGATCAGCGAATACTTGACATCAGATCAACAGACAATAGATCTTAGATCAAGAATATAAAAGAAATCATACAATAGAATTAAAACACACTTAACAAGGGAGATCAGATCAGGATTATATAGACATCAGATCAGCGAATACTTGACATCAGATCAATAGACTATAGATATCAGATCAAGAATATAAAAGAAATCATACAATAGAATTAAAGCACACTTAACAAGGGAGATCAGATCAGGATTATATAGACATCAGATCAGCGAATACTTGACATCAGATGAACATACTATAGATATCAGATCAAAAATATAAAAGAAATCCTACAATAGAATTAAAGCACAGTTAACAAGGGAGATCAGATCAGGATTATATAGACATCAGATCAGCGAATACTTGACATCAGATCAACAGACTATAGATATCAGATCAAGAATATAAAAGAAATCATACAATAGAATTAAAACACACTGAACAAGGGAGATCAGATCAGGATTATATAGACATCAGATCAGCGAATACTTGACATCAGATCAACAGACTATAGTCTCAGATCAATAATATAAAAGAAATCATACAATAGAATTAAAACACACTTAACAAGGGAGATCATATCAGGATTATATAGACATTAGATCAGCGAATACTTAACATCAGATCAACATACTATAGATATCAGATCAAGAATATAAAAGAATTCATACAATAGAATTAAAACACACTTAACAAGGGAGATCAGATCAGGATTATATAGACATCAGATCAGCGAATACTTGACATCAGATCAACAAACTATAGATATCAGATCAAGAATATAAAAGAAATCATACAATAGAATTAAAACACACTGAACAAGGGAGTTCATATCAGGATTATATAGACATCAGATCAGCGAATACTTGACATCAGATCAACAAACTATAGATATCAGATCAAGAATATAAAAGAAATCATACAATAGAATTAAAACACTCAGAACAAGGGAGTTCATATCAGGATTATATAGACATCAGATCAGCGAATACTTGACATCAGATCAACAGACAATAGATCTTAGATCAAGAATATAAAAGAAATCATACAATAGAATTAAAACACACTTAACAAGGGAGATCAGATCAGGATTATATAGACATCAGATCAGCGAATACTTGACATCAGATCAATAGACTATAGATATCAGATCAAGAATATAAAAGAAATCATACAATAGAATTAAAGCACACTTAACAAGGGAGATCAGATCAGGATTATATAGACATCAGATCAGCGAATACTTGACATCAGATGAACATACTATAGATATCAGATCAAGAATATAAAAGAAATCATACAATAGAATTAAAGCACAGTTAACAAGGGAGATCAGATCAGGATTATATAGACATCAGATCAGCGAATACTTGACATCAGATCAACAGACTATAGATATCAGATCAAGAATATAAAAGAAATCATACAATAGAATTAAAACACACTGAACAAGGGAGATCAGATCAGGATTATATAGACATCAGATCAGCGAATACTTGACATCAGATCAACAGACTATAGATGTCAGATAAAGAATATAAAAGAAATCATACAATAGAATTAAAACACACTTAACAAGGGAGATCATATCAGGATTATATAGACATCAGATCAGCGAATACTTAACATCAGATCAACATACTATAGATATCCGATCAAGAATATAAAAGAAATCATACAATAGAATTAAAACACACTTAACAAGGGAGATCAGATCAGCGAATACTTGACATCAGATCAACAAACTATCGATATCAGATCAAGAATATAAAAGAAATCATACAATAGAATTAAAACACACTGAACAAGGGAGTTCATATCAGGATTATATAGACATCAGATCAGCGAATACTTGACATCAGATCAACAGACAATAGATCTTAGATCAAGAATATAAAAGAAATCATACAATAGAATTAAAACACACTTAACAAGGGAGATCAGATCAGGATTATATAGACATCAGATCAGCGAATACTTGACATCAGATCAATAGACTATAGATATCAGATCAAGAATATAAAAGAAATCATACAATAGAATTAAAGCACACTTAACAAGGGAGATCAGATCAGGATTATATAAACATCAGATCAGCGAATACTTAACATCAGATCAACATACTATAGATATCCGATCAAGAATATAAAAGAAATCATACAATAGAATTAAAACACACTTAACAAGGGAGATCAGATCAGCGAATACTTGACATCAGATCAACAAACTATCGATATCAGATCAAGAATATAAAAGAAATCATACAATAGAATTAAAACACACTGAACAAGGGAGTTCATATCAGGATTATATAGACATCAGATCAGCGAATACTTGACATCGGATCAACATACTATAGATATCAGATCAAGAATATAAAAAAAATCATACAATAGAATTAAAACACACTTAACAAGGCAGATCAGATCAAGATTATATAGACATCAGATCAGCGAATACTTGACATCAGATCAACATACTATAGATATCAGATCAAGAATATAAAAGAAATCATACAATAGAATTAAAACACAGTTAACAAGGGAGATCAGATCAGGATTATATAGACATCAGATCAGCGAATGCTTGACATCAGATCAACAAACTATAGATATCAGATCAAGAATATAAAAGAAATCATACAATAGAATTAAAACACACTTAACAAGGGAGATCAGATCAGGATTATATAGACATCTGATCAGCGAATACTTGATATCAGATCAACAGACTATAGATATCAAATCAAGAATATAAAAGAAATCATACAATAGAAATAAAACACACTGAACAAGGGAGATCATATCAGGATTATATAGACATCAGATCAGCGAATACTTGACATCAGATCAACAGACTATAGATCTCAGATCAAGAATATAAAAGAAATCATACAATAGAATTAAAACACACTTAACAAGGGAGATCAGATCAGAATTATATAGACATCAGATCAGCGAATACTTGACATCAGATCAACATACTATAGATATCAGATCAAGAATATAAAAGAAATCATACAATAGAATTAAAACACACTTAACAAGGGAGATCAGATCAGGATTATATAGACATCAGATCAGCGAATACTTGACATCAGATCAACATACTATAGATATCACATCAAGAATATAAAAGAAATCATACAATAGAATTAAAACACACTTAACAAGGGAGATCAGATCAGGATTATATAGACATCAGATCAGCGAATACTAGACATCAGATCAACATACTATAGATATCAGATCAAGAATATAAAAGAAATCATACAATAGAATTAAAACACACTTAACAAGGGAGATCAGATCAGGATTATATAGACATCAGATCAGCGAATACTTGACATCAGATCAACAGACTATAGATATCAGATCAAGAATATAAAAGAAATCATACAATAGAATTAAAACACACATAACAAGGCAGATCAGATCAGGATTATATAGACATCAGATCAGCGAATACTTGACATCAGATCAACAGACTATAGATATCAGATCAAGAATATAAAAGAAATCATACAATAGAATTAAAACACACATAACAAGGCAGATCAGATCAGGATTATATAGACATCAGATCTGCGAATACTTGACATCAGATCAATAGACTATAGATATCAGATCAAGAATATAAAAGAAATCATACAATAGAATTAAAACACACTTAACAAGGCAGATCAGATCAGGATTATATAGACATCAGATCAGCCAAAACTTGACATCAGATCAACATACTATAGATATCAGATCAAGAATATAAAAGAAATCATACAATAGAATTAAAACACAGTTAACAAGGGAGATTAGATCAAGATTATATAGACATCAGATCAGCGAATACTTGACATCAGATCAACCTACTATAGATATCAGATCAAGAATATAAAAGAAATCATACAATAGAATTAAAACACATTTAACAAGGTAGATCAGATCAGGATTATATAGACATTAGATCAGCGAATACTTGACATCAGATCAACATACTATAGATATCAGATCAAGAATATAAAAGAAATCATACAATAGAATTAAAACACAGTTAACAAGGGAGATCAGATCAGGATTATATAGACATCAGATCAGCGAATACTAGACATCAGATCAACATACTATAGATATCAGATCAAGAATATAAAAGAAATCATACAATAAAATTAAAACACAGTTAACAAGGGAGATCAGATCAGGATTATATAGACATCAGATCAGCGAATACTAGACATCAGATCAACATACTATAGATATCACATCAAGAATATAAAAGAAATCATACAATAGAATTAAAACACACTTAACAAGGGAGATCAGATCAGGATTATATAGACATCAGATCAGCGAATACTTGACATCAGATCAACAGACTATAGATATCAGATCAAGAATATAAAAGAAATCATACAATAGAATTAAAAACACTTAACAAGGCAGATCAGATCAGGATTATATAGACATCAGATCAGCGAATACTTGACATCAGATCAATAGACTATAGATATCAGATCAAGAATATAAAAGAAATCATACAATAGAATTAAAAACACTTAACAAGGGAGATCAGATCAAGATTATATAGACATCAGATCAGCGAATACTAGACATCAGATCAACATACTATAGATATCAGATCAAGAATATAAAAGAACTTATACAATAGAATTAAAACACACTTAACAAGGGAGATCAGATCAGGATTATATAGACATCAGATCTGCGAATACTTGACATCAGATCAACAGACTATAGATATCAGATCAAGAATATAAAAGAAATCATACAATAGTATTAAAACACACTTAACAAGGCAGATCAGATCAGGATTATATAGACATCAGATCGGCGAATACTTGATATCAGATCAATAGACTATAGATATCAGATCAAGAATATAAAAGAAATCATATAATAGAATTAAAACACACTTAACAAGGGAGATCAGATCAGGATTATATAGACATCAGATCAGCGAATACTTGACATCAGATCAACATACTATAGATATCAGATCAAGAATATAAAAAAAATCATACAATATAATTAAAACACACTTAACAAGGCAGATCAGATCAAGATTATATAGACATCAGATCAGCGAATACTTGACATCAGATCAACATACTATAGATATCAGATCAAGAATATAAAAGAAATCATACAATAGAATTAAAACACAGTTAACAAGGGAGATCAGATCAGGATTATATAGACATCAGATCAGCGAATACTTGACATCAGATCAACAAACTATAGATATCAGATCAAGAATATAAAAGAAATCATACAATAGAATTAAAACACACTTAACAAGGGAGATCAGATCAGGATTATATAGACATCTGATCAGCGAATACTTGATATCAGATCAACAGACTATAGATATCAAATCAAGAATATAAAAGAAATCATACAATAGAAATAAAACACACTGAACAAGGGAGATCATATCAGGATTATATAGACATCAGATCAGCGAATACTTGACATCAGATCAACAGACTATAGATCTCAGATCAAGAATATAAAAGAAATCATACAATAGAATTAAAACACACTTAACAAGGGAGATCAGATCAGAATTATATAGACATCAGATCAGCGAATACTTGACATCAGATCAACATACTATAGATATCAGATCAAGAATATAAAAGAAATCATACAATAGAATTAAAACACACTTAACAAGGGAGATCAGATCAGGATTATATAGACATCAGATCAGCGAATACTTGACATCAGATCAACATACTATAGATATCACATCAAGAATATAAAAGAAATCATACAATAGAATTAAAACACACTTAACAAGGGAGATCAGATCAGGATTATATAGACATCAGATCAGCGAATAGTAGACATCAGATCAACATACTATAGATATCAGATCAAGAATATAAAAGAAATCATACAATAGAATTAAAACACACTTAACAAGGGAGATCAGATCAGGATTATATAGACATCAGATCAGCGAATACTTGACATCAGATCAACAGACTATAGATATCAGATCAAGAATATAAAAGAAATCATACAATAGAATTAAAACACACATAACAAGGCAGATCAGATCAGGATTATATAGACATCAGATCAGCGAATATTTGACATCAGATCAACAGACTATAGATATCAGATCAAGAATATAAAAGAAATCATACAATAGAATTAAAACACACAAAACAAGGCAGATCAGATCAGGATTATATAGACATCAGATCTGCGAATACTTGACATCAGATCAATAGACTATAGATATCAGATCAAGAATATAAAAGAAATCATACAATAGAATTAAAACACACTTAACAAGGCAGATCAGATCAGGATTATATAGACATCAGATCAGCCAAAACTTGACATCAGATCAACATACTATAGATATCAGATCAAGAATATAAAAGAAATCATACAATAGAATTAAAACACAGTTAACAAGGGAGATTAGATCAAGATTATATAGACATCAGATCAGCGAATACTTGACATCAGATCAACCTACTATAGATATCAGATCAAGAATATAAAAGAAATCATACAATAGAATTAAAACACATTTAACAAGGTAGATCAGATCAGGATTATATAGACATTAGATCAGCGAATACTTGACATCAGATCAACATACTATAGATATCAGATCAAGAATATAAAAGAAATCATACAATAGAATTAAAACACAGTTAACAAGGGAGATCAGATCAGGATTATATAGACATCAGATCAGCGAATACTAGACATCAGATCAACATACTATAGATATCAGATCAAGAATATAAAAGAAATCATACAATAGAATTAAAACACACTTAACAAGGGAGATCTGATCAGGATTATATAGACATCAGATCAGCGAATACTTGACATCAGATCAACAGACCATAGATATCAGATCAAGAATATAAAAGAAATCATACAATAGAATTAAAACATACTTAACAAGGCAGATCAGATCAGGATTATATAGACATCAGATCAGCGAATACTTGACATCAGATCAATAGACTATAGATATCAGATCAAGAATATAAAAGAAATCATACAATAGAATTAAAAACACTTAACAAGGGAGATCATATCAAGATTATATAGACATCAGATCAGCGAATACTTGACATCAGATCAACATATTATACATATCAGATCAAGAATATAAAAGAAATCATACAATAGAATTAAAACATAATTAACAAGGGAGATCAGATCAGGATTATATAGACATCAGATCAGCGAATACTTGACATCAGATCAACAGTCTATAGATATCAGATCAAGAATATAAAAGAAATCATACAATAGAATTAAAAACACTTAACAAGGGAGATCAGATCAAGATTATATAGACATCAGATCAGCGAATACTTGACATCAGATCAACATACTATAGATATCAGATCAAGAATATAAAAGAAATCATACAACAGAATTAAAAACACTTAACAAGGGAGATCAGATCAAGATTATATAGACATCAGATCAGCGAATACTTGACATCAGATCAACATACTATAGATATCAGATCAAGAATATAAAAGAAATCATACAATAGAATTAAAACACAGTTAACAAGGGAGATCAGATCAGGATTATATAGACATCAGATCAGCGAATACTAGACATCAGATCAACATACTATAGATATCAGATCAAGAATATAAAAGAAATCATACAATAGAATTAAAACACAGTTAACAAGGGAGATCAGATCAGGATTATATAGACATCAGATCAGCGAATACTTGACATCAGATCAACAGTCTATAGATATCAGATCAAGAATATAAAAGAAATCATACAATAGAATTAAAAACACTTAACAAGGGAGATCAGATCAGGATTATATAGACATCAGATCAGCGAATACTTGACATCAGATCAACAGACTATAGATATCAGATTAAGAATATAAAAGAAATCATACAATAGAATTAAAACACACTTAACAAGGCAGATCAGATCAGGATTATATAGACATCAGATCAGCGAATACTTGACATCAGATCAATAGACTATAGATATCAGATCAAGAATATAAAAGAAATCATACAATAGAATTAAAACACACTTAACAAGGCAGATCAGATCAGGATTATATAGACATCAGATCAGCCAAAACTTGACATCAGATCAACATACTATAGATATCACATAAAGAATATAAAAGAAATCATACAATAGAATTAAAACACACTTAACAAGGGAGATCAGATCAGGATTATATAAATATCAGATCAGCGAGTACTAGACATCAGATCAACATACTATAGATATCAGATCAAGAATATAAAAGAAATCATACAATAGAATTAAAACACACTTAACAAGGGAGATCAGATAAGGATTATATAGACATCAGATCAGCGAATACTAGACATCAGATCAACATACTATAGATATCAGATCAAGAATATAAAAGAAATCATACAATAGAATTAAAACACAGTTAACAAGGGAGATCAGATCAGGATTATATAGACATCAGATCAGCGAATACTTGACATCAGATCAACAGTCTATAGATATCAGATCAAGAATATAAAAGAAATCATACAATAGAATTAAAAACACTTAACAAGGGAGATCAGATCAAGATTATATAGACATCAGATCAGCGAATACTTGACATCAGATCAACATACTATAGATATCAGATCAAGAATATAAAAGAAATCATACAATAGAATTAAAAACACTTAACAAGGGAGATCAGATCAAGATTATATAGACATCAGATCAGCGAATACTTGACATCAGATCAACATACTATAGATATCAGATCAAGAATATAAAAGAAATCATACAATAGAATTAAAACACAGTTAACAAGGGAGATCAGATCAGGATTATATAGACATCAGATCAGCGAATACTTGACATCAGATCAACAAACTATAGATATCAGATCAAGAATATAAAAGAAATCATACAATAGAATTAAAACACACTGAACAAGGGAGTTCATATCAGGATTATATAGACATCAGATCAGCGAATACTTGACATCAGATCAACAGACAATAGATCTTAGATCAAGAATATAAAAGAAATCATACAATAGAATTAAGACACACTTAACAAGGGAGATCAAATCAGGATTATATAGACTTCAGATCAGCGAATACTTGACATCAGATCAACAGACTATAGATATCAGATCAAGAATATAAAAGAAATCATACAATAGAATTAAAACACACTTAACAAGGGAGATCAGATCAGAATTATATAGACATCAGATCAGCGAATACTTGACATCAGATCAACAGACTATAGATATCAGATCAAGAATATAAAAGAAATCATACAATAGAATTAAAACACACTTAACAAGGCAGATCAGATCAGGATTATATAGACATCAGATCAGCGAATACTTGACATCAGATCAATAGACTATAGATATCAGATCAAGAATATAAAAGAAATCATACAATAGAATTAAAACACACTTAACAAGGCAGATCAGATCAGGATTATATAGACATCAGATCAGCCAAAACTTGACATCAGATCAACATACTATAGATATCAGATCAAGAATATAAAAGAAATCATACAATAGAATTAAAACACACTTAACAAGGGAGATCAGATCAGGATTATATAAACATCAGATCAGCGAGTACTAGACATCAGATCAACATACTATAGATATCAGATCAAGAATATAAAAGAAATCATACAATAGAATTAAAACACACTTAACAAGGGAGATCAAATCAGGATTATATAGACATCAGATCAGCGAATACTCGACATCAGATCAACAGTCTATAGATATCAGATCAAGAATATAAAAGAAATCATACAATAGAATTAAAAACACTGAACAAGGGAGATCAGATCAAGATTATATAGACATCAGATCAGCGAATACTTGACATCAGATCAACATACTATAGATATCAGATCAAGAATATAAAATAAATCATACAATAGAAATAAAACACAGTTAACTAGGGAGATCAGATCAGGATTATATAGACATCAGATCAGCGAATACTTGACATCAGATCAACAAACTATAGATATCAGATC
This sequence comes from Knoxia roxburghii, assembly GCA_030378225.1. Lineage (NCBI taxonomy): Eukaryota > Viridiplantae > Streptophyta > Magnoliopsida > Gentianales > Rubiaceae > Knoxia > Knoxia roxburghii. Next base: position 30,319,092 of record CM059415.1, on the reverse strand, counting down.
AAGAATATAAAAGAAATCATACAATAGAATTAAAACACACTGAACAAGGGAGTTCATATCAGGATTATATAGACATTAGATCAGCGTATACTTGACATCAGATCAACAGACAATAGATCTTAGATCAAGAATATAAAAGAAATCATACAATAGAATTAAAACACACTTAACAAGGAGATCAGATCAGGATTATATAGACATCAGATCAGCGAATACTTGACATCAGATCAACATACTATAGATATCAGATCACGAATATAAAAGAAATCATACAATAGAATTAAAACACAGTTAACAAGGGAGATTAGATCATGATTATATAGACATCAGATCAGCGAATACTTGACATCAGATCAACATACTATAGATATCAGATCAAGAATATAAAAGAAATCATAAAAATGAATTAAAACACACTGAACAATGGAGATCATATAAAGATTATATAGACATCATATCAGCGAATACTTGACATCAGATCAACATACTATAGATATCAGATCAAGAATATAAAAGAAATCATACAATAGAATTAAAACACACTTAACAAGGGAGATCAGATCAGGATTATATAGACATCAGATCAGCGAATACATGACATCAGATCAACAAACTATAGATATCAGATCAAGAATATACAAGAAATCATACAATAGAATTAAAACACACTGAACAAGGGAGTTCATATCAGGATTATATAGACATCAGATCAACGAATACTTGACATCAGATCAACAGGCAATAGATCTTAGATCAAGAATATAAAAGAAATCATACAAAAGAATTAAAACACACTTAACAAGGGAGATCAGATCAGGATTATATAGACATCAGATCAGCGAATACTTGACATCAGATCAATAGACTATAGATATCAGATCAAGAATATAAAAGAAATCATGCAATAGAATTAAAAACACTTAACAAAAGAGATCAGATCAGGATTATATAGACATCAGATCAGCAAATACTTGACATCAGATCAACATACTATAGATATCAGATCAAGAATATAAAAGAAATCATACAATAGAATCAAAACACAGTTAACAAGGGAGATTAGATCAGGATTATATAGACATCAGATCAACGAATACTTGACATCAGATCAACAAACTATAGATATCAGATCAAGAATATAAAAGAAATCATACAATAGAATTAAAACACACTGAACAAGGGAGTTCATATCAGGATTATATAGACATCAGATCAGCGAATACTTGACATCAGATCAACAGACAATAGATCTTAGATCAAGAATATAAAAGAAATCATACAATAGAATTAAAACACACTTAACAAGGGAAATCAGATCAGGATTATATAGACATCAGATCAGCGAATACTAGACATCAGATCAACATACTATAGATATCAGATCAAGAATATAAAAGAAATCATACAATAGAATTAAAACACACTTAACAAGGCAGATCAGATCAGGATTATATAGACATCAGATCAGCGAATACTTGACATCAGATCAATAGACTATAGATATCAGATCATGAATATAAAAGAAATCATACAATAGAATTAAAACACACTTAACAAGGCAGATCAGATCCGGATTATATAGACATCAGATCAGCGAATACTTGACATCAGATCAATAGACTATAGATATCAGATCAAGAATATAAAAGAAATCATACAATAGAATTAAAACACACTTAACAAGGGAGATCAGATCAGGATTATATAGACATCAGATCAGCCAAAACTTGACATCAGATCAACATACTATAGATATCAGATCAAGAATATAAAAGAAATCATGCAATAGAATTAAAAACACTTAACAAAAGAGATCAGATCAGGATTATATAGACATCAGATCAGCGAATACTTGACATCAGATCAACATACTATAGATATCAGATCAAGAATATAAAAGAAATCATACAATAGAATTAAAACACAGTTAACAAGGGAGATCAGATCAGGATTATATAGACATCAGATCAGCGAATACTTGACATCAGATCAACAAACTATAGATATCAGATCAAGAATATAAAAGAAATCATACAATAGAATTAAAACACACTGAACAAGGGAGTTCATATCAGGATTATATAGACATCAGATCAGCGAATACTTGACATCAGATCAACAGACAATAGATCTTAGATCAAGAATATAAAAGAAATCATACAATAGAATTAAGACACACTTAACAAGGGAGATCAGATCAGGATTATATAGACTTCAGATCAGCGAATACTTGACATCAGATCAACAGACTATAGATATCAGATCAAGAATATAAAAGAAATCATACAATAGAATTAAAACACACTTAACAAGGCAGATCAGATCAGGATTATATAGACATCAGATCAGCGAATACTTGACATCAGATCAATAGACTATAGATATCAGATCAAGAATATAAAAGAAATCATACAATAGAATTAAAACACACTTAACAAGGCAGATCAGATCAGGATTATATAGACATCAGATCAGCCAAAACTTGACATCAGATCAACATACTATAGATATCAGATCAAGAATATAAAAGAAATCATACAATAGAATTAAAACACACTTAACAAGGGAGATCAGATCAGGATTATATAAACATCAGATCAGCGAGTACTAGACATCAGATCAACATACTATAGATATCAGATCAAGAATATAAAAGAAATCATACAATAGAATTAAAACACACTTAACAAGGGAGATCAAATCAGGATTATATAGACATCAGATCAGCGAATACTCGACATCAGATCAACAGTCTATAGATATCAGATCAAGAATATAAAAGAAATCATACAATAGAATTAAAAACACTGAACAAGGGAGATCAGATCAAGATTATATAGACATCAGATCAGCGAATACTTGACATCAGATCAACATACTATAGATATCAGATCAAGAATATAAAATAAATCATACAATAGAAATAAAACACAGTTAACTAGGGAGATCAGATCAGGATTATATAGACATCAGATCAGCGAATACTTGACATCAGATCAACAAACTATAGATATCAGATCAAGAATATAAAAGAAATCATACAATAGAATTAAAACACACTGAACAAGGGAGTTCATATCAGGATTATATAGACATTAGATCAGCGTATACTTGACATCAGATCAACAGACAATAGATCTTAGATCAAGAATATAAAAGAAATCATACAATAGAATTAAAACACACTTAACAAGGAGATCAGATCAGGATTATATAGACATCAGATCAGCGAATACTTGACATCAGATCAACATACTATAGATATCAGATCAAGAATATAAAAGAAATCATACAATAGAATTAAAACACAGTTAACAAGGGAGATTAGATCATGATTATATAGACATCAGATCAGCGAATACTTGACATCAGATCAACATACTATAGATATCAGATCAAGAATATAAAAGAAATCATAAAAATGAATTAAAACACACTGAACAATGGAGATCATATCAGGATTATATAGACATCATATCAGCGAATACTTGACATCAGATCAACATACTATAGATATCAGATCAAGAATATAAAAGAAATCATACAATAGAATTAAAACACACTTAACAAGGGAGATCAGATCAGGATTATATAGACATCAGATCAGCGAATACATGACATCAGATCAACAAACTATAGATATCAGATCAAGAATATACAAGAAATCATACAATAGAATTAAAACACACTGAACAAGGGAGTTCATATCAGGATTATATAGACATCAGATCAACGAATACTTGACATCAGATCAACAGACAATAGATCTTAGATCAAGAATATAAAAGAAATCATACAAAAGAATTAAAACACACTTAACAAGGGAGATCAGATCAGGATTATATAGACATCAGATCAGCGAATACTTGACATCAGATCAATAGACTATAGATATCAGATCAAGAATATAAAAGAAATCATGCAATAGAATTAAAAACACTTAACAAAAGAGATCAGATCAGGATTATATAGACATCAGATCAGCGAATACTTGACATCAGATCAACATACTATAGATATCAGATCAAGAATATAAAAGAAATCATACAATAGAATCAAAACACAGTTAACAAGGGAGATTAGATCAGGATTATATAGACATCAGATCAACGAATACTTGACATCAGATCAACAAACTATAGATATCAGATCAAGAATATAAAAGAAATCATACAATAGAATTAAAACACACTGAACAAGGGAGTTCATATCAGGATTATATAGACATCAGATCAGCGAATACTTGACATCAGATCAACAGACAATAGATCTTAGATCAAGAATATAAAAGAAATCATACAATAGAATTAAAACACACTTAACAAGGGAGATCAGATCAGGATTATATAGACATCAGATCAGCGAATACTAGACATCAGATCAACATACTATAGATATCAGATCAAGAATATAAAAGAAATCATACAATAGAATTAAAACACACTTAACAAGGCAGATCAGATCAGGATTATATAGACATCAGATCAGCGAATACTTGACATCAGATCAATAGACTATAGATATCAGATCAAGAATATAAAAGAAATCATACAATAGAATTAAAACACACTTAACAAGGCAGATCAGATCCGGATTATATAGACATCAGATCAGCGAATACTTGACATCAGATCAATAGACTATAGATATCAGATCAAGAATATAAAAGAAATCATACAATAGAATTAAAACACACTTAACAAGGCAGATCAGATCAGGATTATATAGACATCAGATCAGCCAAAACTTGACATCAGATCAACATACTATAGATATCAGATCAAGAATATAAAAGAAATCATACAATAGAATTAAAACACACTTAACAAGGGAGATCAGATCAGGATTATATAAACATCAGATCAGCGAGTACTAGACATCTGATCAACATACTATAGATATCAGATCAAGAATATAAAAGAAATCATACAATAGAATTAAAACACACTTAACAAGGGAGATCAGATCAGGATTATATAGACATCAGATCAGCGAATACTAGACATCAGATCAATATACTATAGATATCAGATCAAGAATATAAAAGAAATCATACAATAGAATTAAAACACACTTAACAAGGCAGATCAGATCAGGATTATATAGACATCAGATCAGCGAATACTTGACATCAGATCAATAGACTATAGATATTAGATCAAGAATATAAAAGAAATCATACAATAGAATTAAAACACACTTAACAAGGCAGATCAGATCAGGATTATATAGACATCAGATCAGCGAATACTTGACATCAGATCAATAGACTATAGATATCAGATCAAGAATATAAAAGAAATCATACAATAGAATTAAAACACACTTAACAAGGCAGATCAGATCAGGATTATATAGACATCAGATCAGCCAAAACTTGACATCAGATCAACATACTATAGATATCAGATCAAGAATATAAAAGAAATCATACAATAGAATTAAAACACACTTAACAAGGGAGATCAGATCAGGATTATATAAACATCAGATCAGCGAGTACTAGACATCTGATCAACATACTATAGATATCAGATCAAGAATATAAAAGAAATCATACAATAGAATTAAAACACACTTAACAAGGGATATCAGATCAGGACTATATAGACATCAGATCAGCGAATACTAGACATCAGATCAACATACTTTAGATATCAGATCAAGAATATAAAAGAAATCATACAATAGAATTAAAACACAGTTAACAAGGGAGATCAGATCAGGATTATATAGACATCAGATCAGCGAATACTCGACATCAGATCAACAGTCTATAGATATCAGATCAAGAATATAAAAGAAATCATACAATAGAATTAAAAACACTGAACAAGGGAGATCAGATCAAGATTATATAGACATCAGATCAGCGAATACTTGACATCAGATCAACATACTATAGATATCAGATCAAGAATATAAAAGAAATCATACAATAGAATTAAAACACAGTTAACTAGGGAGATCAGATCAGGATTATATAGACATCAGATCATCGAATACTTGACATCAGATCAACAAACTATAGATATCAGATCAAGAATATACTAGAAATCATACAATAGAATTAAAACACACTGAACAAGGGAGTTCATATCAGGATTATATAGACATTAGATCAGCGAATACTTGACATCAGATCAACAGACAATAGATCTTAGATCAAGAATATAAAAGAAATCATACAATAGAATTAAAACACACTTAACAAGGGAGATCAGATCAGGATTATATAGACATCAGATCAGCGAATACTTGACATCAGATCAATAGACTATAGATATCAGATCAAGAATATAAAAGAAATCTTACAATAGAATTAAAAACACTTAACAAAAGAGATCAGATCAGGATTATATAGACATCAGATCAGCGAATACTTGACATCAGATCAACATACTATAGATATCAGATCAAGAATATAAAAGAAATCATACAATAGAATCAAAACACAGTTAACAAGGGAGATTAGATCAGGATTATATAGACATCAGATCAGCGAATACTTGACATCAGATCAACAAACTATAGATATCAGATCAAGAATATAAAAGAAATCATACAATAGAATTAAAACACACTGAACAAGGGAGTTCATATCAGGATTATATAGACATCAGATCAGCGAATACTTGACATCAGATCAACAGAATACTAATGCGCCTCGGACGGCGAGGGTGTCGCAACTTTTCCCAATTAAACGCACTATAGTCATCCCTTTAGAAATTCATTCCAGCGATATCTGTGATTGAAAACTCAACCGACGGGGAAGCCGTTTAACCACATCGCCAATGAACCCGTAATGGAGGCCATGGGGCTATTAACCAACCCGCTCCCACTTAGATTTTTAAAATAATTTAAATTCGCCTTAGTTTTCTCGGTTTTCCATTTCGATTTTCTACGTAATTAGGAATCACCCAAAAATTACGATAAACCAAAATCCGGGTTTTCTCGGTTTTCTACGTAATTAGGAATCACCCAAAATTACGATAAACCAAAACCCCACGTAATTAGGAATCACCCAAAATTACGATTAAACCAAAACTTGCGAATGTAATTAAGTTTGAGGATTTTTACGTTTTAACATGCAATATCTTAACTATGGATATTCGCACCCATAAAACCGTTGGAGTTTTAATATGCGAATAATCTACCTTAGTTAATTGCACATTACCTTTTGAAAAAACTTTTGGTTTGAATTTCGTTCATGCAAAATAAAACGAAAATCACACAATCAACGAAAAAATCATAAATACGGGAAATTAAATAAAATAAAATTTCCCGACTATTATGGCCTTCTCTATCGTTGATTCCTTGACGCCTTGGTGACACTTCCCGTTGTGTCGCTCTCACTTGTTATTTGGATTCCTCTCGATTCGCCCGGGTTTTCTCGGTTTATTCCGTAATTAGGAATCACCCAAAATTACAATAAACCAAAACCCGCGAATATAAGTTACCCAAAATAACGTCTTCGTCATAGTACAAAAATTCCTATATACAAAGGCGTTTTTCTAGGAATTTAAAGACGACATGATTAGATCAAATCCTACTACAAGATTTTTCTAATCCTACACGGCTTCCAGCTCGTGGTTATTACTATTACAGAAATTTCCATTCAAAAATAAAACGAGCCCGGACATGTCCCGGGGTTTATGAATGAAAATTAAATTTCTACCATAATAGCCGGGAAACCAATAACCACCTGTTTACACATTTCGACAAAAATACTAATGCCAAAATAAAGCCGTGTAATAAATCAAACAAGTATAAGACCGAAACCAACGCTCTGATACCAATTTGAAGGAAAACTGAACAAGCCCGGGCTAAATCGAAAACCTCACTTTCGTGCTATGCATTCCAGAATCGGAAGCTTTCGACCAAGCTCAGGCTCAAATTAGTTTACCCATGAACGGATCTAGGCTTATACTTATTTAATTTATTAATCGGGACACAAAAAATTAAATCTTTAATTAAAGCGGAACTTAAAGATTATACCTTTTGTAGCGAAGTCCCTCGATTAAAGAATACCAAATAAAATCTGCTGCGATTTCCACAAGAAATCCGATCGATTCTACAATACAAACTCCGAGATAGTGTGGGCTATCTTCTACGGAGTTACCCACGAGCAATCGATGAAAACCCAGAAACTTGCTTCTCAAGTAAACTCAAAATTCTGCCCAGAACAGCCTAAAAAATACAGCCACTGGATTCCTGCTCTAAAACTGGTTTCCAAAAATTGAGCTGCCAAAAATCCCAGCCACGATCTGGACTGCTGCCACCGTGGATCACCTAAACAAGTAAGAGATCGACACTATGGCAGCAGGATCAGCACCCCAAGATTAAGACAGCTCGCTGGCCGACTGGAGGAAAACCCGCGCAACACTTGCGCAAAAAGAACCCAGCAAAAATCGCTCGAATAAAATTGGGCAGCAGCGAAAAAAAATTCTGCAGAATCCAGCGGCCGATTTTAATGAAGAAGGGACTGGGCTGTTCAATTAATTCATGGGCTGAGTTCCCTTTTGAAGAAGAAAATTATCTTGGTCGACTTCGAGAAAAAAAACTTGACGAAGAAGACACGTTTTTCTCTCTAGACCAAATTTTCTCTTTCTAGCCAAAATGACTTGGCTGCCAAGTTTCTTAGGGTTTTGCTGCCCATTATGTTGTATTTATAGTAGCTCGATTGGAGACCTAATGGGCTCTCGAGTTTGGCCTTAAAATTTGACTTTCGTTGACCGCTAAGTCTTCCCGACTAATCAACTCCAATCGACCCTTTTAAATTAATTTATTTAATCCACTTTATTAATTTAATTTAATCGAACCCTTAGAATTAATTAATTCAAAATAGAATTAATTTCTAAATTCACTTCGTCGATCAAATTTAATCAAACCCTTCGGATTAATTAATTTACCTTGTCGATTAGTCAAACGCATAATCGGTCGTACCACTAACGGACCAATTATGGAACTACCGCTCGAAAACGACTTTACATCGCGCCATTATTATTTCTTCTATCTCCCCACATTAAAGATCTAGTGCTCGTCGATTTATCAATTTACTGACAAATTAATTCACCGACTTCTTGGTTTCCGAGATTAGTACCACTCGACCTTTTATTATACCGAACATAAAGTTCACTGGCCAGGTTTAGTATAATAACCTTACGAGCTCATCTCGGGAGCACCATCAACCCGGCGAACCGGTACGTGGATTCCTCCGACTAGCAACGGCACGCAAGAAGCTAAACACCGCATACCCAACTTACCGAGGTATTGGCCTCAATTGACCTCACTCTTTGGCAAATCAAAGCACACGACACCCAACCCTCACGCCCGTCCCAATCTCGGGATTAAGAGACGGAATACTAGGACCGAATTGACTACGCCGATCAGTACAAGTCAATTCTATCCAAACTGGTCGTGCTCAATATGCCCCGGGCATATCTGTGTGATTTAAACTAGTCTAGATAAACCAATTTCCAAACCACACAATAACCTATACCGATAGTATGTTCAGACTATCTCGGTTACGAGCATACTTTTTATATATCAATACTTTAACCAATAACGGTATCTACCGTGTTTGTCGACACCCCGTTATCTAGTTCTATGATATAAAGGAACAGATTTATACTGAAACAAAATGATATGTCATCTGTGGATATTAGTTTTTGATACAAGCCATAGCTTTTTTGTATTCAAAACTAACAATCTCCCACTAATACTCAAAGCTATGCTAAGAAGTACAAAAACTGTCCAACCCGCTATTACATTGCTGTCATAATGAAATCTCCAAAACACCTTTAAGCTCACTGACATGGCTCTCTCAAGAATCTGACTCCCATGCCCTCCACATGCCTCTCAAAAACCTTTGGGGTCAATGGCTTGGTGAAAGGATCTGCAAGGTTGTTCTCTGAAGCTATCTTGGCCACGATCACGTCTCCCCTCTTTACGATCTCTCGTATCAGGTGGTACTTGCGCTCTATGTGTTTACTCGCCTTATGGGCTCGTGGTTCCCTTGAGTTAGCAACTGCACCATTGTTATCACAATAAACTGTGATAGACCTAGGCAACTCTGGAACCACATCCAAGTCCATCAGGAAGCTCCTGAGCCATACAGCCTCTTTCGCTGCCTCTGAAGCGGCAACGTACTCGGCCTCCATGGTAGAGTCCGCCACGCATTTCTGCTTGACACTCTTCCATACTATGGCTCCACCTCCCAGAGTAAACACAAACCCAGAGGTAGACTTACTCTTGTCCATATCTCCTTGAAAGTCCGAATCTGTGTAACCCAATGGTACAAGCTCCTGCGCTCTATAAACTAGGACATAATCTCTCGTCCTGCGCAAGTACTTGAGAATGCATTTTACTGCCTCCCAGTGAGCCTTCCCAGGATTACTCTGATATCTGCTAACCATGCCAACGGCAAAGCAAATATCAGGCCTCGTGCACAACATAGCATACATGAGGCTACCCACTGCAGAAGCATAGGGTACCGCCTTCATGGCATCTATCTCCTCAGCAGTCTTAGGACACTGCTCCTTAGACAAATGCACTCCATGCCTGAAAGGTAGTGAACCCTTCTTGGAGTTCTGCATGTTAAAACGGGCCAGAATCGTGTCTATGTAGGATGCCTGTGAGAGAGTCAGAGAACGTCTCCTACGATCTCGAATAATCTTGATCCCAAGGATATGTCCAGCCTCTCCCAAATCCTTCATATCGAATTGCCTGGACAGCCATGCCTTTACGTCTGACAACACCTTCTTACTGTTGCCAATAAGAAGAATGTCATCTACATAAAGTACGAGGAACACCACTATCTCACCATCACGCCTGCAATAAACACACTGCTCATCCGGAGACTGAGTGAATCCATAGGACTGGATAACCTCATCAAAACGAATGTTCCAAGATCTGGATGCTTGCTTAAGTCCATAAATGGACCTCCTAAGCCTGCATACCTTGTGCTCTTGGCCCTTAACAATGAAGCCCTCTGGTTGCTGCATAAAGATGGTCTCCTCAAGACTTCCATTAAGGAAAGCTGTCTTGACATCCATCTGCCATATCTCATAATCCATATGAGCAGCTATGGCCAAGAGAATTCGGATCGACTTAAGCATAGCTACCGGGGAAAAGGTCTCCTCATAATCGATCCCTTCTTTCTGAGTATACCCCTTCGCCACAAGCCTAGCCTTGAAGGTCTCAACCCTCCCGTCAGATCCTCTCTTTCGCTTGTAGACCCATTTACACCCAATAGGCCTAAACCCATCAGGAAGGTCTACCAGCTCCCAGACTTGATTTGAGTCCATAGAACCCATCTCAGCAATCATCGCTCTCTGCCAAGAATCTGCATCTTTATCCTGGAGAGCCTCATTGTAGTTAACTGGGTCTGGTTCATGAGCACCAGGGATAAAGTCCGAAGACTCACCCAAACCCATGTACCTCTCGGGCTGTCTCACAACCCTCCCACTACGACGAGGCGCAGCCTGTGTAAGAGCATCATCTGTGATAGTGCGTGCAGTTTCCTGTGGTGTGTCTTCCTGTACGTGTGCATCTGGAATAGTGGACTGACTTCTAAGCTCTTCCAATACTACCTTGCTGCTTGACTTGTGATCTAAAATATAGTCCTCCTCAAGAAATCTGGCATTGGTGCTGACCACCACCTTCTGATCCTGAGGACTATAAAATAAACCACCTCTCGTTCCTTTGGGGTAGCCTACAAACAGCATAACCTTAGATCTCGCCTCTAACTTGCCTGCATCTGCCTCGAGCACATGTGCTGGACAACCCCAAATCCTGAGATGTCTTAGAGTAGGCTTGTGCCCATTCCACAACTCTACTGGAGTCGTAGGCACAGACTTAGATGGCACAAGGTTGAGGATATAACATGCTGTATCTAAGGCATAACCCCAAAACGAGGTAGGCAACTCACTGTAACTCATCATCGATCTAACCATCTCCATAAGAGTCCTGTTCCTCCTCTCTGCTACACCATTCTGCTGGGGTGTGCCAGGTGCAGACAACTGGGTCTGAATACCCACCTCTGACAAATAGGTCCTAAATTCACTAGAGAGGTATTCGCCACCGCGATCAGACCGCAGTGACTTGATACTCTTACCCAGATGGTTCTCCACTTCTGCCTTGAATTCTTTGAACTTGCCAAAGCATTCAGACTTGTGGCGCATCAGGTATATGCATCCATATCTAGAGTAATCATCCGTGAAAGTCACGAAATACTCATAACCACCTCTAGCCTGAACTGACATAGGCCCACACACGTCAGAATGAATCAGCTCTAAAACCTCTTTGGCCCTATACCCCTTCGCCTTAAAAGGCCTCTTGGTCATTTTACCCTCCAAGCAGGACTCACAGGTTGAATAGCTGTCAATATCTAGTAAGTCCAAAGACCCACTCTTGACCAACCTTTGAATCCTACTAAGGTTGATATGACCTAGTCTCAGGTGCCAAAGATAAGTCTGATTCAAAGGGGAAGATTCCTTTCTCTTATTATGATTCGGTGATGAGTTACTAGTTTCTGTGTTTTGCATAACTGGGGAGTAAGTCTTGATTAAAAACAGATTGTCAACCAATGTACCGGAACATATAAGTTTCTGGCATTTTCTTATAAAAACCGAACCATCAGAAAATACACACTTATAACCATCCAAAACAAGTTTCGAAACTGAAAGCAAGTTCTTTCGAAAACTAGGTACATAAAGACAATCCTTCAAAATTAAAATAGAGTCTGAAAAATAAAGACTAATAACTCCCACTGCAGCCACAGAAACTCTGGTAGTATCCCCAAGGTAGACCTGCAACTCTCCCTCTCTAAGCAGCCGGGTCACTTGGAACCCCTGCAAAGAATTACAAACGTGATCAGTGGCTCCCGAATCCACACACCAAGTATCCGTGGGAATCGCCGCTAAACACGTCTCAGTAACTAGAGAGAATTTACACATACCTCGAGGCTTTGGGCAGTCCTTCTTCCAATGTCCTGCTTTGCCACATCTGAAGCACTTTCCTCTCGGCTTTTGCTTCTTGGCAATGCCTGCCTTGGGTCGATGACTGGTTCCTGCTTTCTGGCCTCTCTTCCTCTTTTGCTTCCTGGCTTTGGGCCCAGCAGAGGAACCTGAGGGACCAACAGTAGCCAAGGCTTGCTTCTTCTCAGCGAAGAGGCTCTCAGCAGACACCAATGCAGTCATGAGCTCAGAAAGTGAATATGAGAGATTCCCCATATTATAGTTCAATCGAAACTGCTCAAAACTGGGAGGCAAGCTCTGAAGGATGATATCGACCTGGGTTTCCCCATCAATCTCACCTCCCAATACCTCAATCTCATTGATGCAACCAATCATCTCCAGCACGTGATCTCTCACTGAAGTGCCCTCAGCCATCTTGGCATTCATGAGTTTCCTCATAGCTGACTGCCTGGCTGCCCTGCCCTGATGTCCAAACATCTCCCTGAGGTTGAGCATCATATCGTAGGCTGAGGTCATCAACTGATGCTGGTGCTGCAGTACACTTGACATGGAAGCCAAGATGTAGCACCTGGTCATCTCATCAGCTTTCTGCCACCTCGTATATGGCTCTCGCTGCTCAGGTGTGGCATCCTCACTGGGCTTAGGGGGGCACTCCTCAGTGAGCACGTACTTATAACCCTCGGCGGTTAGGACAATGTCCAGGTTTCGTTTCCAATCAATGTAATTAGGACCGGTGAGTTTGTTTTGGTTCAGAATGACAGCTAGCGGGTTGAACGACATATCAACTGAAAATAATGAAAAAACATGTCTCAGTATACTTTTCGAAAATATTGAAAAATCCTCAGAAAAGAAATATAATCTTCTACCGACATCTCTCCCACCGGGATTAACGCAGGTCACGACGGGTGAACGTCTACGCTAACCCACATTCGTTCGAGAAGGACCAAAGTCCATTAATCTCATTATCTGACCAACGATCTTATGATCAATGAAATTAATAGTCGATAATTTTAGCCGTACACGTAAATAGCGTTACCTCGTAGGAGGGATACTATAAACAGTACACTAAGTGTATGCCATTACGTGACTTCTAAGTTTGTTACTTAGGGTACTAATGCGCCTCGGACGGCGAGGGTGTCGCAACTTTTCCCAATTAAACGCACTATAGTCATCCCTTTAGAAATTCATTCCAGCGATATCTGTGATTGAAAACTCAACCGACGGGGAAGCCGTTTAACCACATCGCCAATGAACCCGTAATGGAGGCCATGGGGCTATTAACCAACCCGCTCCCACTTAGATTTTTAAAATAATTTAAATTCGCCTTAGTTTTCTCGGTTTTCCATTTCGATTTTCTACGTAATTAGGAATCACCCAAAAATTACGATAAACCAAAATCCGGGTTTTCTCGGTTTTCTACGTAATTAGGAATCACCCAAAATTACGATAAACCAAAACCCCACGTAATTAGGAATCACCCAAAATTACGATTAAACCAAAACTTGCGAATGTAATTAAGTTTGAGGATTTTTACGTTTTAACATGCAATATCTTAACTATGGATATTCGCACCCATAAAACCGTTGGAGTTTTAATATGCGAATAATCTACCTTAGTTAATTGCACATTACCTTTTGAAAAAACTTTTGGTTTGAATTTCGTTCATGCAAAATAAAACGAAAATCACACAATCAACGAAAAAATCATAAATACGGGAAATTAAATAAAATAAAATTTCCCGACTATTATGGCCTTCTCTATCGTTGATTCCTTGACGCCTTGGTGACACTTCCCGTTGTGTCGCTCTCACTTGTTATTTGGATTCCTCTCGATTCGCCCGGGTTTTCTCGGTTTATTCCGTAATTAGGAATCACCCAAAATTACAATAAACCAAAACCCGCGAATATAAGTTACCCAAAATAACGTCTTCGTCATAGTACAAAAATTCCTATATACAAAGGCGTTTTTCTAGGAATTTAAAGACGACATGATTAGATCAAATCCTACTACAAGATTTTTCTAATCCTACACGGCTTCCAGCTCGTGGTTATTACTATTACAGAAATTTCCATTCAAAAATAAAACGAGCCCGGACATGTCCCGGGGTTTATGAATGAAAATTAAATTTCTACCATAATAGCCGGGAAACCAATAACCACCTGTTTACACATTTCGACAAAAATACTAATGCCAAAATAAAGCCGTGTAATAAATCAAACAAGTATAAGACCGAAACCAACGCTCTGATACCAATTTGAAGGAAAACTGAACAAGCCCGGGCTAAATCGAAAACCTCACTTTCGTGCTATGCATTCCAGAATCGGAAGCTTTCGACCAAGCTCAGGCTCAAATTAGTTTACCCATGAACGGATCTAGGCTTATACTTATTTAATTTATTAATCGGGACACAAAAAATTAAATCTTTAATTAAAGCGGAACTTAAAGATTATACCTTTTGTAGCGAAGTCCCTCGATTAAAGAATACCAAATAAAATCTGCTGCGATTTCCACAAGAAATCCGATCGATTCTACAATACAAACTCCGAGATAGTGTGGGCTATCTTCTACGGAGTTACCCACGAGCAATCGATGAAAACCCAGAAACTTGCTTCTCAAGTAAACTCAAAATTCTGCCCAGAACAGCCTAAAAAATACAGCCACTGGATTCCTGCTCTAAAACTGGTTTCCAAAAATTGAGCTGCCAAAAATCCCAGCCACGATCTGGACTGCTGCCACCGTGGATCACCTAAACAAGTAAGAGATCGACACTATGGCAGCAGGATCAGCACCCCAGGATTAAGACAGCTCGCTGGCCGACTGGAGGAAAACCCGCGCAACACTTGCGCAAAAAGAACCCAGCAAAAATCGCTCGAATAAAATTGGGCAGCAGCGAAAAAAAATTCTGCAGAATCCAGCGGCCGATTTTAATGAAGAAGGGACTGGGCTGTTCAATTAATTCATGGGCTGAGTTCCCTTTTGAAGAAGAAAATTATCTTGGTCGACTTCGAGAAAAAAAACTTGACGAAGAAGACACGTTTTTCTCTCTAGACCAAATTTTCTCTTTCTAGCCAAAATGACTTGGCTGCCAAGTTTCTTAGGGTTTTGCTGCCCATTATGTTGTATTTATAGTAGCTCGATTGGAGACCTAATGGGCTCTCGAGTTTGGCCTTAAAATTTGACTTTCGTTGACCGCTAAGTCTTCCCGACTAATCAACTCCAATCGACCCTTTTAAATTAATTTATTTAATCCACTTTATTAATTTAATTTAATCGAACCCTTAGAATTAATTAATTCAAAATAGAATTAATTTCTAAATTCACTTCGTCGATCAAATTTAATCAAACCCTTCGGATTAATTAATTTACCTTGTCGATTAGTCAAACGCATAATCGGTCGTACCACTAACGGACCAATTATGGAACTACCGCTCGAAAACGACTTTACATCGCGCCATTATTATTTCTTCTATCTCCCCACATTAAAGATCTAGTGCTCGTCGATTTATCAATTTACTGACAAATTAATTCACCGACTTCTTGGTTTCCGAGATTAGTACCACTCGACCTTTTATTATACCGAACATAAAGTTCACTGGCCAGGTTTAGTATAATAACCTTACGAGCTCATCTCGGGAGCACCATCAACCCGGCGAACCGGTACGTGGATTCCTCCGACTAGCAACGGCACGCAAGAAGCTAAACACCGCATACCCAACTTACCGAGGTATTGGCCTCAATTGACCTCACTCTTTGGCAAATCAAAGCACACGACACCCAACCCTCACGCCCGTCCCAATCTCGGGATTAAGAGACGGAATACTAGGACCGAATTGACTACGCCGATCAGTACAAGTCAATTCTATCCAAACTGGTCGTGCTCAATATGCCCCGGGCATATCTGTGTGATTTAAACTAGTCTAGATAAACCAATTTCCAAACCACACAATAACCTATACCGATAGTATGTTCAGACTATCTCGGTTACGAGCATACTTTTTATATATCAATACTTTAACCAATAACGGTATCTACCGTGTTTGTCGACACCCCGTTATCTAGTTCTATGATATAAAGGAACAGATTTATACTGAAACAAAATGATATGTCATCTGTGGATATTAGTTTTTGATACAAGCCATAGCTTTTTTGTATTCAAAACTAACAATATAAACATCAGATCAGCGAGTACTAGACATCAGATCAACATACTATAGATATCAGATCAAGAATATAAAAGAAATCATACAATAGAATTAAAACACACTTAACAAGGGAGATCAGATCAGGACAACATACTTTAGATATCAGATCAAGAATATAAAAGAAATCATACAATAGAATTAAAACACAGTTAACAAGGGAGATCAGATCAGGATTATATAGACATCAGATCAGCGAATACTCGACATCAGATCAACAGTCTATAGATATCAGATCAAGAATATAAAAGAAATCATACAATAGAATTAAAAACACTGAACAAGGGAGATCAGATCAAGATTATATAGACATCAGATCAGCGAATACTTGACATCAGATCAACATACTATAGATATCAGATCAAGAATATAAAAGAAATCATACAATAGAATTAAAACACAGTTAACTAGGGAGATCAGATCAGGATTATATAGACATCAGATCAGCGAATACTTGACATCAGATCAACAAACTATAGATATCAGATCAAGAATATAAAAGAAATCATACAATATAATTAAAACACACTGAACAAGGGAGTTCATATCAGGATTATATAGACATTAGATCAGCGAATACTTGACATCAGATCAACAGACAATAGATCTTAGATCAAGAATATAAAAGAAATCATACAATAGAATTAAAACACACATAACAAGGAGATCAGATCAGGATTATATAGACATCAGATCAGCGAATACTTGACATCAGATCAACATACTATAGATATCAGATCAAGAATATAAAATAAATCATACAATAGAATTAAAACACAGTTAACAAGGGAGATTAGATCATGATTATATAGACATCAGATCAGCGAATACTTGACATCAGATCAACATACTATAGATATCAGATCAAGAATATAAAAGAAATCATAAAAATGAATTAAAACACACTGAACAATGGAGATCATATCAGGATTATATAGACATCATATCAGCGAATACTTGACATCAGATCAACATACTATAGATATTAGATCAAGAATATAAAAGAAATTATACAATAGAATTAAAACACACTAAACAAGGGAGATCAGATCAGGATTATATAGACATCAGATCAGCGAATATTTGACATCAGATCAACAAACTATAGATATCAGATCAAGAATATACAAGAAATCATACAATAGAATTAAAACACACTGAATAAGGGAGTTCATATCAGGATTATATAGACATCAGATCAGCGAATACTTGACATCAGATCAACATACTATAGATATCAGATCAAGAATATAAAAGAAATCATACAATAGAATTAAAACACAGTTAACAAGGGAGATTAGATCATGATTATATAGACATCAGATCAGCGAATACTTGACATCAGATCAACATACTATAGATATCAGATCAAGAATATAAAAGAAATCATAAAAATGAATTAAAACACACTGAACAATGGAGATCATATCAGGATTATATAGACATCATATCAGCGAATACTTGACATCAGATCAACATACTATAGATATCAGATCAAGAATATAAAAGAAATTATACAATAGAATTAAAACACACTTAACAAGGGAGATCAGATCAGGATTATATAGACATCAGATCAGCGAATACTTGACATCAGATCAACAAACTATAGATATCAGATCAAGAATATACAAGAAATCATACAATAGAATTAAAACACACTGAACAAGGGAGTTCATATCAGGATTATATAGACATCAGATCAGCGAATACTTGACATCAGATCAACAGACAATAGATCTTAGATCAAGAATATAAAAGAAATCATAAAAATGAATTAAAACACACTGAACAATGGAGATCATATCAGGATTATATAGACATCATATCAGCGAATACTTGACATCAGATCAACATACTATAGATATCAGATCAAGAATATAAAAGAAATTATACAATAGAATTAAAACACACTTAACAAGGGAGATCAGATCAGGATTATATAGACATCAGATCAGCGAATACTTGACATCAGATCAACAAACTATAGATATCAGATCAAGAATATACAAGAAATCATACAATAGAATTAAAACACACTGAACAATGGAGATCATATCAGGATTATATAGACATCATATCAGCGAATACTTGACATCAGATCAACATACTATAGATATCAGATCAAGAATATAAAAGAAATCATAAAAATGAATTAAAACACACTGAACAATGGAGATCATATCAGGATTATATAGACATCATATCAGCGAATACTTGACATCAGATCAACAAACTATAGATATCAGATCAAGAATATAAAAGAAATCATACAATAGAATTAAAACACACTGAACAAGGGAGTTCATATCAGGATTATATAGACATCAGATCAGCGAATACTTGACATCAGATCAACAGACAATAGATCTTAGATCAAGAATATAAAAGAAATCATACAATAGAATTAAAACACACTTAACAAGGGAGATCAGATCAGGATTATATAGACATCAGATCAGCGAATACTTGACATCAGATCAACAGACTATAGATATCAGATCAAGAATATAAAAGAAATCATACAATAGAATTAAAACACACTTAACAAGGGAGATCAGATCAGGATTATATAGACATCAGATCAGCGAATACTTGACATCAGATCAATAGACTATAGATATCAGATCAAGAATATAAAAGAAATCATACAATAGAATTAAAACACACTTAACAAGGCAGATCAGATCAGGATTACATAGACATCAGATCAGCCAAAACTTGACATCAGATCAACATACTATAGATATCAGATCAAGAATATAAAAGAAATCATACAATAGAATTAAAACACACTTAACAATGCAGATCAGATCAGGATTATATAGACATCAGATCAGCGAATACTTGACATCAGATCAATAGACTATAGATATCAGATCAAGAATATAAAAGAAATCATACAATAGAATTAAAACACACTTAACAAGACAGATCAGATCAGGATTATATAGACATCAGATCAGCGAATACTTGACATCAGATCAATAGACTATAGATATCAGATCAAGAATATAAAAGAAATCATACAATAGAATTAAAACACACTTAACAAGGCAGATCAGATCAGAATTATATCGACATCAGATAAGCCAAAACTTGACATCAGATCAACATACTATAGATATCAGATCAAGAATATAAAAGAAATCATACAATAGAATTAAAACACACTTAACAAGGCATATCAGATCAGGATTATATAGACATCAGATCAGCGAATACTTGACATCAGATCAACAAACTATAGATATCAGATCAAGAATATAAAAGAAATCATACAATAGAATTAAAACACACTGAACAAGGGTGTTCATATCAGGATTATATAGACATCAGATCAGCGAATACTTGACATCAGATCAACAGACAATAGATCTTAGATCAAGAATATAAAAGAAATCATACAATAGAATTAAAACACACTTAACAAGGGAGATCAGATCAGGATTATATAGACATCAGATCAGCGAATACTTGACATCAGATCAACAGACTATAGATATCAGATCAAGAATATAAAAGAAATCATACAATAGAATTAAAACACACTTAACAAGGCAGATCAGATCAGGATTATATAGACATCAGATCAGCGAATACTTGACATCAGATCAATAGACTATAGATATCAGATCAAGAATATAAAAGAAATCATACAATAGAATTAAAACACACTTAACAAGGCAGATCAGATCAGGATTATATAGACATCAGATCAGCCAAAACTTGACATCAGATCAACATACTATAGATATCAGATCAAGAATATAAAAGAAATCATACAATAGAATTAAAACACACTTAACAAGGGAGATCAGATCAGGATTATATAAACATCAGATCAGCGAGTACTAGACATCAGATCAACATACTATAGATATCAGATCAAGAATATAAAAGAAATCATACAATAGAATTAAAACACACTTAACAAGGGAGATCAGATCAGGATTATATAGACATCAGATCAGCGAATACTAGACATCAGATCAACATACTTTAGATATCAGATCAAGAATATAAAAGAAATCATACAATAGAATTAAAACACAGTTAACAAGGGAGATCAGATCAGGATTATATAGACATCAGATCAGCGAATACTCGACATCAGATCAACAGTCTATAGATATCAGATCAAGAATATAAAAGAAATCATACAATAGAATTAAAAACACTGAACAAGGGAGATCAGATCAAGATTATATAGACATCAGATCAGCGAATACTTGACATCAGATCAACATACTATAGATATCAGATCAAGAATATAAAAGACATCATACAATAGAATTAAAACACAGTTAACTAGGGAGATCAGATCAGGATTATATAGACATCAGATCAGCGAATACTTGACATCAGATCAACAAACTATAGATATCAGATCAAGAATATAAAAGAAATCATACAATATAATTAAAACACACTGAACAAGGGAGTTCATATCAGGATTATATAGACATTAGATCAGCGAATACTTGACATCAGATCAACAGACAATAGATCTTAGATCAAGAATATAAAAGAAATCATACAATAGAATTAAAACACACTTAACAAGGAGATCAGATCAGGATTATATAGACATCAGATCAGCGAATACTTGACATCAGATCAACATACTATAGATATCAGATCAAGAATATAAAATAAATCATACAATAGAATTAAAACACAGTTAACAAGGGAGATTAGATCATGATTATATAGACATCAGATAAGCGAATACTTGACATCAGATCAACATACTATAGATATCAGATCAAGAATATAAAAGAAATCATAAAAATGAATTAAAACACACTGAACAATGGAGATCATATCAGGATTATATAGACATCATATCAGCGAATACTTGACATCAGATCAACATACTATAGATATCAGATCAAGAATATAAAAGAAATTATACAATAGAACTAAAACACACTTAACAAGGGAGATCAGATCAGGATTATATAGACATCAGATCAGCGAATACTTGACATCAGATCAACAAACTATAGATATCAGATCAAGAATATACAAGAAATCATACAATAGAATTAAAACACACTGAACAAGGGAGTTCATATCAGGATTATATAGACATCAGATCAGCGAATACTAGACATCAGATCAACATACTATAGATATCAGATCAAGAATATAAAAGAAATCATACAATAGAATTAAAACACAGTTAACAAGGGAGATTAGATCATGATTATATAGACATCAGATCAGCGAATACTCGACATCAGATCAACAGTCTATAGATATCAGATCAAGAATATAAAAGAAATCATACAATAGAATTAAAAACACTGAACAAGGGAGATCAGATCAAGATTATATAGACATCAGATCAGCGAATACTTGACATCAGATCAACATACTATAGATATCAGATCAAGAATATAAAAGAAATCATACAATAGAATTAAAACACAGTTAACTAGGGAGATCAGATCAGGATTATATAGACATCAGATCAGCGAATACTTGACATCAGATCAACAAACTATAGATATCAGATCAAGAATATAAAAGAAATCATACAATATAATTAAAACACACTGAACAAGGGAGTTCATATCAGGATTATATAGACATTAGATCAGCGAATACTTGACATCAGATCAACAGACAATAGATCTTAGATCAAGAATATAAAAGAAATCATACAATAGAATTAAAACACACTTAACAAGGAGATCAGATCAGGATTATATAGACATCAGATCAGCGAATACTTGACATCAGATCAACATACTATAGATATCAGATCAAGAATATAAAATAAATCATACAATAGAATTAAAACACAGTTAACAAGGGAGATTAGATCATGATTATATAGACATCAGATAAGCGAATACTTGACATCAGATCAACATACTATAGATATCAGATCAAGAATATAAAAGAAATCATAAAAATGAATTAAAACACACTGAACAATGGAGATCATATCAGGATTATATAGACATCATATCAGCGAATACTTGACATCAGATCAACATACTATAGATATCAGATCAAGAATATAAAAGAAATTATACAATAGAACTAAAACACACTTAACAAGGGAGATCAGATCAGGATTATATAGACATCAGATCAGCGAATACTTGACATCAGATCAACAAACTATAGATATCAGATCAAGAATATACAAGAAATCATACAATAGAATTAAAACACACTGAACAAGGAGTTCATATCAGGATTATATAGACATCAGATCAGCGAATACTAGACATCAGATCAACATACTATAGATATCAGATCAAGAATATAAAAGAAATCATACAATAGAATTAAAACACAGTTAACAAGGGAGATTAGATCATGATTATATAGACATCAGATCAGCGAATACTTGACATCAGATAAACATACTATAGATATCAGATCAAGAATATAAAAGAAATCATAAAAATGAATTAAAACACACTGAACAATGGAGATCATATCAGGATTATATAGACATCATATCAGCGAATACTTGACATCAGATCAACATACTATAGATATCAGATCAAGAATATAAAAGAAATTATACAATAGCATTAAAACACACTTAACAAGGGAGATCAGATCAGGATTATATAGACATCAGATCAGCGAATACTTGACATCAGATCAACAAACTATAGATATCAGATCAAGAATATACAAGAAATCATACAATAGAATTAAAACACACTGAACAAGGGAGTTCATATCAGGATTATATAGACATCAGATCAGCGAATACTTGACATCAGATCAACAGACAATAGATCTTAGATCAAGAATATAAAAGAAATCATACAATAGAATTAAAACACACTTAACAAGGGAGATCAGATCAGGATTATATAGACATCAGATCAGCGAATACTTGACATCAGATCAACAAACTATAGATATCAGATCAAGAATATACAAGAAATCATACAATAGAATTAAAACACACTTAACAAGGGAGATCAGATCAGGATTATATAGACATCAGATCAGCGAATACTTGACATCAGATCAACAGACTATAGATATCAGATCAAGAATATAAAAGAAATCATACAATAGAATTAAAACACACTTAACAAGGCAGATCAGATCAGGATTATATAGACATCAGATCAGCGAATACTTGACATCAGATCAATAGACTATAGATATCAGATCAAGAATATAAAAGAAATCATACAATAGAATTAAAACACACTTAACAAGGCAGATCAGATCAGGATTATATAGACATCAGATCAGCCAAAACTTGACATCAGATCAACATACTATAGATATCAGATCAAGAATATAAAAGAAATCATACAATAGAATTAAAACACACTTAACAAGGGAGATCAGATCAGGATTATATAAACATCAGATCAGCGAGTACTAGACATCAGATCAACATACTATAGATATCAGATCAAGAATATAAAAGAAATCATACAATAGAATTAAAACACACTTAACAAGGGAGATCAGATCAGGATTATATAGAAATCTGATCAGCGAATACTAGACATCAGATCAACATACTATAGATATCAGATCAAGAATATAAAAGAAATCATACAATAGAATTAAAACACAGTTAACAAGTGAGATCAGATCAGGATTATATAGACATCAGATCAGCGAATACTTGACATCAGATCAACAGTCTATAGATATCAGATCAAGAATATAAAAGAAATCATACAATAGAATTAAAAACACTGAACAAGGGAGATCAGATCAAGATTATATAGACATCAGATTAGCGAATACTTGACATCAGATCAACATACTATAGATATCAGATCAAGAATATAAAAGAAATCATACAATAGAATTAAAACACAGTTAACAAGGGAGATCAGATCAGGATTATATAGACATCAAATCAGCGAATACTTGACATCAGATCAACAAACTATAGATATCAGATCAAGAATATAAAAGAAATCATACAATAGAATTAAAACACACTGAACAAGGGAGTTCATATCAGGATTATATAGACATTATATCAGCGAATACTTGACATCAGATCAACAGACAATAGATAATAGATCAAGAATATAAAAGAAATCATACAATAGAATTAAAACACACTTAACAAGGAGATCAGATCAGGATTATATAGACATCAGATCAGCGAATACTTGACATCAGATCAACATACTATAGATATCAGATCAATAATATAAAAGAAATCATACAATAGAATTAAAACACAGTTAACAAGGGAGATTAGATCATGATTATATAGACATCAGATCAGCGAATACTTGACATCAGATCAACATACTATAGATATCAGATCAAGAATATAAAAGAAATCATAAAAATGAATTAAAACACACTGAACAATGGAGATCATATCAGGATTATACAGACATCATATCAGCGAATACTTGACATCAGATCAACATACTATAGATATCAGATCAAGAATATAAAAGAAATCATACAATAGAATTAAAACACACTTAACAAGGGAGATCAGATCAGGATTATATAGACATCAGATCAGCGAATACTTGACATCAGATCAACAAACTATAGATATCAGATCAAGAATATACAAGAAATCATACAATAGAATTAAAACACACTGAACAAGGGAGTTCATATCAGGATTATATAGACATCAGATCAGCGAATACTTGACATCAGATCAACAGACAATAGATCTTAGATCAAGAATATAAAAGAAATCATACAATAGAATTAAAACACACTTAACAAGGGAGATCAGATCAGGATTATATAGACATCAGATCAGCGAATATTTGACATCAGATCAACAAACTATAGATATCAGATCAAGAATATACAAGAAATCATACAATAGAATTAAAGCACACTTAACAAGGGAGATCAGATCAGGATTATATAGACATCAGATCAGCGAAAACTTGACATCAGATCAACATACTATAGATATCAGATCAAGAATATACAAGAAATCATACAATAGAATTAAAACACACTGAACAAGGGAGTGCATATCAGGATTATATAGACATCAGATCAGCGAATACTTGACATCAGATCAACAGACAATAGATCTTAGATCAAGAATATAAAAGAAATCATAAAATAGAAATAAAACACACTTAACAAGGGAGATCAGATCAGGATTATATAGATATCAGATCAGCGAATATTAGACATCAGATCAACATAATATAGATATCAGATCAAGAATATAAAAGAAATCATACAATTGAAATGAAACACACTTAACAAGGGAGATCAGATCAAGATTATATAGGTATCAGATCAACATACTATAGATATCAGATCAAGAATATAATAGAAATCATACAACATAATTAAAACACACTTAACAATGGAGATCAGATCAGGATTATATAGACATCAGATCAGTGAATATTTGACATCAAATCAACATACTATAGATATCAGATCAAGAATATAAAAGAAATCATACAATAGAATTAAAGCACACTTAACAAGGGAGATCAGATCAGGATTATATAGACATCAGATCAGCGAATACTTGACATCAGATCAACATACTATAGATATCATATCAAGAATATAAAAGAAATCATACAATAGAATTAAAACACAGTTAACAAGGGAGATCAGATTAGGATTATATAGACATCAGATCAGCGAATACTTGACATCAGATCAACAGACTATAGATATCAGATCAAGAATATAAAGGAAATCATACAATAGAATTAAAACACACGGAACAAGGGAGATCATATCAGGATTATATAGACATCAGATCAGCGAATACTTGACATCAGATCAACAGACTATAGATCTCAGATCAAGAATACAAAAGAAATCATACAATAGAATTAAAACACACTTAACAAGGGAGATCAGATCAGGATTATATAGACATCAGATCAGCGAATACTTAACATCAGATCAACATACTATAGATATCAGATCAAGAATATAAAAGAAATCATACAATTGAATTAAAAACACTTAACAAGGGAGATCAGATCAAGATTATATAGACATTAGATCAGCGAATACTTGACATCAGATCAATAGACTATAGATATCAGATCAAGAATATAAACGAAGTCATACAATAGAATTAAAACACACTTAACAATGCAGATCAGATCAGGATTATATAGACATCAGATCAGCGAATACTTGACATCAGATCAACAGACTATAGATATCATATCAAGAATATAAAAGAAATCATACAATAAAATTAAAGCACACTTAACAAGGGAGATCAGATCAGGATTATATAGACATCAAATCAGCGAATACTTGACATCAGATCAACAAACTATAGATATCAGATCAAGAATATAAAAGAAATCATACAATAGAATTAAAACACATTTAACAAGGAAGATCAGATCAGGATTATATAGACATTAGATCAGCGAATACTTGACATAAGATCAATAGACTATAGATATCAGATCAAGAATATAAAAGAAGTCATACAATAGAATTAAAACACACTTAACAATGCAGATCAGATCAGGATTATATAGACATCAGATCAGCGAATACTTGACATCAGATCAACAGACTATAGATATCATATCAAGAATATAAAAGAAATCATACAATAAAATTAAAGCACACTTAACAAGGGAGATCAGATCAGGATTATATAGACACTAGATCAGCGAATACTTGACATCAGATCAATAGACTATAGATATCAGATCAAGAATATAAAAGAAATCATACAATAGAATTAAAACACAGTTAACAAGGGAGATCAGATCAGGATTATATAGACATCAAATCAGCGAATACTTGACATCAGATCAACAAACTATAGATATCAGATCAAGAATATAAAAGAAATCATACAATAGAATTAAAACACATTTAACAAGGAAGATCAGATCAGGATTATATAGACATTAGATCAGCGAATACTTGACATCAGATCAATAGACTATAGATATCAGATCAAGAATATAAAAGAAGTCATACAATAGAATTAAAACACACTTAACAATGCAGATCAGATCAGGATTATATAGACATCAGATCAGCGAATACTTGACATCAGATCAACAGACTATAGATATCATATCAAGAATATAAAAGAAATCATACAATAAAATTAAAGCACACTTAACAAGGGAGATCAGATCAGGATTATATAGACACTAGATCAGCGAATACTTGACATCAGATCAATAGACTATAGATATCAGATCAAGAATATAAAAGAAATCATACAATAGAATTAAAACACACTTAACAAGGCAGATCAGATCAGGATTATATCGACATCATATCAGCCAAAACTTGACATCAGATCAACATACTATAGATATCAGATCAAGAATATAAAAGAAATCATACAATAGAATTAAAGCACACTTAACAAGGTAGATCAGATCAGGATTATATAGACACTAGATCAGCGAATACTTGACATCAGATCAATAGACTATAGATATCAGATCAAGAATATAAAAGAAATCATACAATAGAATTAAAACACACTTAACAAGGGAGATCAGATAAGGATTATATAGACATCAGATCAGCGAATACTATACATCAGATCAACATACTATCGATATCAGATCAAGAATATAAAAGAAATCATACAATAGAATTAAAAACACTTAACAAGGGAGATCAGATCAAGATTATATAGACATCATATCAGCGAATACTTGACATCAGATCAACATACTATACATATCAGATCAAGAATATAAAAGAAATCATACAATAGAATTAAAACATAATTAACAAGGGAGATCAGATCAGGATTATATAGACATCAGATCAACATACTATAGATATCAAATCAAGAATATAAAAGAAATCATACAATAGAAATAAAACACACTTAACAAAGGAGATCAGATCAGGATTATATAGATATCAGATCAGCGAATATTTGACATCAGATCAACATAATATAGATATCAGATCAAGAATATAAAAGAAATCATACAATAGAAATAAAATACACTTAAAAAGGGAGATCAGATCAGGATTATATAGATATCAGATCAGCGAATACTTGACATCGGATCAACATACTATAGATATCAGATCAAGAATATAAAAGAAATCATCCAATAGAATTAAAACACACTTAACAAGGGAGATCAGATCAGGATTATATAGACATCAGATCAGCGAATACTTGACATCAGATCAACATACTATAGATATCAGATCAAGAATATACAAGAAATCATACAATAGAATTAAAACACACTTAACAAGGGAGATCAGATCAGGATTATATAGACATCAGATCAGCGAATACTTGACATCAGATCAACAGACTATAGATATCAGATCAAGAATATAAAAGAAATCATACAATAGAATTAAAACACACTTAACAAGGGAGATCAGATCAGGATTATATAGACATCAGATCAGCGAATACTTGACATCAGATCAACAAACTATAGATATCAGATCAAGAATATACAAGAAATCATACAATAGAATTAAAACACACTTAACAAGGGAGATCAGATCAGGATTATATAGACATCAGATCAGCGAATACTTGACATCAGATCAACAGACTATAGATATCAGATCAAGAATATAAAAGAAATCATACAATAGAATTAAAACACACTTAACAAGGCAGATCAGATCAGGATTATATAGACATCAGATCAGCGAATACTTGACATCAGATCAATAGACTATAGATATCAGATCAAGAATATAAAAGAAATCATACAATAGAATTAAAACACACTTAACAAGGCAGATCAGATCAGGATTATATAGACATCAGATCAGCCAAAACTTGACATCAGATCAACATACTATAGATATCAGATCAAGAATATAAAAGAAATCATACAATAGAATTAAAACACACTTAACAAGGGAGATCAGATCAGGATTATATAAACATCAGATCAGCGAGTACTAGACATCAGATCAACATACTATAGATATCAGATCAAGAATATAAAAGAAATCATACAATAGAATTAAAACACACTTAACAAGGGAGATCAGATCAGGATTATATAGAAATCTGATCAGCGAATACTAGACATCAGATCAACATACTATAGATATCAGATCAAGAATATAAAAGAAATCATACAATAGAATTAAAACACAGTTAACAAGTGAGATCAGATCAGGATTATATAGACATCAGATCAGCGAATACTTGACATCAGATCAACAGTCTATAGATATCAGATCAAGAATATAAAAGAAATCATACAATAGAATTAAAAACACTGAACAAGGGAGATCAGATCAAGATTATATAGACATCAGATTAGCGAATACTTGACATCAGATCAACATACTATAGATATCAGATCAAGAATATAAAAGAAATCATACAATAGAATTAAAACACAGTTAACAAGGGAGATCAGATCAGGATTATATAGACATCAAATCAGCGAATACTTGACATCAGATCAACAAACTATAGATATCAGATCAAGAATATAAAAGAAATCATACAATAGAATTAAAACACACTGAACAAGGGAGTTCATATCAGGATTATATAGACATTATATCAGCGAATACTTGACATCAGATCAACAGACAATAGATAATAGATCAAGAATATAAAAGAAATCATACAATAGAATTAAAACACACTTAACAAGGAGATCAGATCAGGATTATATAGACATCAGATCAGCGAATACTTGACATCAGATCAACATACTATAGATATCAGATCAAGAATATAAAAGAAATCATACAATAGAATTAAAACACAGTTAACAAGGGAGATTAGATCATGATTATATAGACATCAGATCAGCGAATACTTGACATCAGATCAACATACTATAGATATCAGATCAAGAATATAAAAGAAATCATAAAAATGAATTAAAACACACTGAACAATGGAGATCATATCAGGATTATACAGACATCATATCAGCGAATACTTGACATCAGATCAACATACTATAGATATCAGATCAAGAATATAAAAGAAATCATACAATAGAATTAAAACACACTTAACAAGGGAGATCAGATCAGGATTATATAGACATCAGATCAGCGAATACTTGACATCAGATCAACAAACTATAGATATCAGATCAAGAATATACAAGAAATCATACAATAGAATTAAAACACACTTAACAAGGGAGATCAGATCAGGATTATATAGACATCAGATCAGCGAATACTTGACATCAGATCAACAGACTATAGATATCAGATCAAGAATATAAAAGAAATCATACAATAGAATTAAAACACACTTAACAAGGCAGATCAGATCAGGATTATATAGACATCAGATCAGCGAATACTTGACATCAGATCAATAGACTATAGATATCAGATCAAGAATATAAAAGAAATCATACAATAGAATTAAAACACACTTAACAAGGCAGATCAGATCAGGATTATATAGACATCAGATCAGCCAAAACTTGACATCAGATCAACATACTATAGATATCAGATCAAGAATATAAAAGAAATCATACAATAGAATTAAAACACACTTAACAAGGGAGATCAGATCAGGATTATATAAACATCAGATCAGCGAGTACTAGACATCAGATCAACATACTATAGATATCAGATCAAGAATATAAAAGAAATCATACAATAGAATTAAAACACACTTAACAAGGGAGATCAGATCAGGATTATATAGAAATCTGATCAGCGAATACTAGACATCAGATCAACATACTATAGATATCAGATCAAGAATATAAAAGAAATCATACAATAGAATTAAAACACAGTTAACAAGTGAGATCAGATCAGGATTATATAGACATCAGATCAGCGAATACTTGACATCAGATCAACAGTCTATAGATATCAGATCAAGAATATAAAAGAAATCATACAATAGAATTAAAAACACTGAACAAGGGAGATCAGATCAAGATTATATAGACATCAGATTAGCGAATACTTGACATCAGATCAACATACTATAGATATCAGATCAAGAATATAAAAGAAATCATACAATAGAATTAAAACACAGTTAACAAGGGAGATCAGATCAGGATTATATAGACATCAAATCAGCGAATACTTGACATCAGATCAACAAACTATAGATATCAGATCAAGAATATAAAAGAAATCATACAATAGAATTAAAACACACTGAACAAGGGAGTTCATATCAGGATTATATAGACATTATATCAGCGAATACTTGACATCAGATCAACAGACAATAGATAATAGATCAAGAATATAAAAGAAATCATACAATAGAATTAAAACACACTTAACAAGGAGATCAGATCAGGATTATATAGACATCAGATCAGCGAATACTTGACATCAGATCAACATACTATAGATATCAGATCAAGAATATAAAAGAAATCATACAATAGAATTAAAACACAGTTAACAAGGGAGATTAGATCATGATTATATAGACATCAGATCAGCGAATACTTGACATCAGATCAACATACTATAGATATCAGATCAAGAATATAAAAGAAATCATAAAAATGAATTAAAACACACTGAACAATGGAGATCATATCAGGATTATACAGACATCATATCAGCGAATACTTGACATCAGATCAACATACTATAGATATCAGATCAAGAATATAAAAGAAATCATACAATAGAATTAAAACACACTTAACAAGGGAGATCAGATCAGGATTATATAGACATCAGATCAGCGAATACTTGACATCAGATCAACAAACTATAGATATCAGATCAAGAATATACAAGAAATCATACAATAGAATTAAAACACACTGAACAAGGGAGTTCATATCAGGATTATATAGACATCAGATCAGCGAATACTTGACATCAGATCAACAGACAATAGATCTTAGATCAAGAATATAAAAGAAATCATACAATAGAATTAAAACACACTTAACAAGGGAGATCAGATCAGGATTATATAGACATCAGATCAGCGAATATTTGACATCAGATCAACAAACTATAGATATCAGATCAAGAATATACAAGAAATCATACAATAGAATTAAAGCACACTTAACAAGGGAGATCAGATCAGGATTATATAGACATCAGATCAGCGAAAACTTGACATCAGATCAACATACTATAGATATCAGATCAAGAATATACAAGAAATCATACAATAGAATTAAAACACACTGAACAAGGGAGTGCATATCAGGATTATATAGACATCAGATCAGCGAATACTTGACATCAGATCAACAGACAATAGATCTTAGATCAAGAATATAAAAGAAATCATAAAATAGAAATAAAACACACTTAACAAGGGAGATCAGATCAGGATTATATAGATATCAGATCAGCGAATATTAGACATCAGATCAACATAATATAGATATCAGATCAAGAATATAAAAGAAATCATACAATTGAAATGAAACACACTTAACAAGGGAGATCAGATCAAGATTATATAGGTATCAGATCAACATACTATAGATATCAGATCAAGAATATAATAGAAATCATACAACATAATTAAAACACACTTAACAATGGAGATCAGATCAGGATTATATAGACATCAGATCAGTGAATATTTGACATCAAATCAACATACTATAGATATCAGATCAAGAATATAAAAGAAATCATACAATAGAATTAAAGCACACTTAACAAGGGAGATCAGATCAGGATTATATAGACATCAGATCAGCGAATACTTGACATCAGATCAACATACTATAGATATCATATCAAGAATATAAAAGAAATCATACAATAGAATTAAAACACAGTTAACAAGGGAGATCAGATTAGGATTATATAGACATCAGATCAGCGAATACTTGACATCAGATCAACAGACTATAGATATCAGATCAAGAATATAAAGGAAATCATACAATAGAATTAAAACACACGGAACAAGGGAGATCATATCAGGATTATATAGACATCAGATCAGCGAATACTTGACATCAGATCAACAGACTATAGATCTCAGATCAAGAATACAAAAGAAATCATACAATAGAATTAAAACACACTTAACAAGGGAGATCAGATCAGGATTATATAGACATCAGATCAGCGAATACTTAACATCAGATCAACATACTATAGATATCAGATCAAGAATATAAAAGAAATCATACAATTGAATTAAAAACACTTAACAAGGGAGATCAGATCAAGATTATATAGACATTAGATCAGCGAATACTTGACATCAGATCAATAGACTATAGATATCAGATCAAGAATATAAACGAAGTCATACAATAGAATTAAAACACACTTAACAATGCAGATCAGATCAGGATTATATAGACATCAGATCAGCGAATACTTGACATCAGATCAACAGACTATAGATATCATATCAAGAATATAAAAGAAATCATACAATAAAATTAAAGCACACTTAACAAGGGAGATCAGATCAGGATTATATAGACATCAAATCAGCGAATACTTGACATCAGATCAACAAACTATAGATATCAGATCAAGAATATAAAAGAAATCATACAATAGAATTAAAACACATTTAACAAGGAAGATCAGATCAGGATTATATAGACATTAGATCAGCGAATACTTGACATAAGATCAATAGACTATAGATATCAGATCAAGAATATAAAAGAAGTCATACAATAGAATTAAAACACACTTAACAATGCAGATCAGATCAGGATTATATAGACATCAGATCAGCGAATACTTGACATCAGATCAACAGACTATAGATATCATATCAAGAATATAAAAGAAATCATACAATAAAATTAAAGCACACTTAACAAGGGAGATCAGATCAGGATTATATAGACACTAGATCAGCGAATACTTGACATCAGATCAATAGACTATAGATATCAGATCAAGAATATAAAAGAAATCATACAATAGAATTAAAACACAGTTAACAAGGGAGATCAGATCAGGATTATATAGACATCAAATCAGCGAATACTTGACATCAGATCAACAAACTATAGATATCAGATCAAGAATATAAAAGAAATCATACAATAGAATTAAAACACATTTAACAAGGAAGATCAGATCAGGATTATATAGACATTAGATCAGCGAATACTTGACATCAGATCAATAGACTATAGATATCAGATCAAGAATATAAAAGAAGTCATACAATAGAATTAAAACACACTTAACAATGCAGATCAGATCAGGATTATATAGACATCAGATCAGCGAATACTTGACATCAGATCAACAGACTATAGATATCATATCAAGAATATAAAAGAAATCATACAATAAAATTAAAGCACACTTAACAAGGGAGATCAGATCAGGATTATATAGACACTAGATCAGCGAATACTTGACATCAGATCAATAGACTATAGATATCAGATCAAGAATATAAAAGAAATCATACAATAGAATTAAAACACACTTAACAAGGCAGATCAGATCAGGATTATATCGACATCATATCAGCCAAAACTTGACATCAGATCAACATACTATAGATATCAGATCAAGAATATAAAAGAAATCATACAATAGAATTAAAGCACACTTAACAAGGTAGATCAGATCAGGATTATATAGACACTAGATCAGCGAATACTTGACATCAGATCAATAGACTATAGATATCAGATCAAGAATATAAAAGAAATCATACAATAGAATTAAAACACACTTAACAAGGGAGATCAGATAAGGATTATATAGACATCAGATCAGCGAATACTATACATCAGATCAACATACTATCGATATCAGATCAAGAATATAAAAGAAATCATACAATAGAATTAAAAACACTTAACAAGGGAGATCAGATCAAGATTATATAGACATCATATCAGCGAATACTTGACATCAGATCAACATACTATACATATCAGATCAAGAATATAAAAGAAATCATACAATAGAATTAAAACATAATTAACAAGGGAGATCAGATCAGGATTATATAGACATCAGATCAACATACTATAGATATCAAATCAAGAATATAAAAGAAATCATACAATAGAAATAAAACACACTTAACAAAGGAGATCAGATCAGGATTATATAGATATCAGATCAGCGAATATTTGACATCAGATCAACATAATATAGATATCAGATCAAGAATATAAAAGAAATCATACAATAGAAATAAAATACACTTAAAAAGGGAGATCAGATCAGGATTATATAGATATCAGATCAGCGAATACTTGACATCGGATCAACATACTATAGATATCAGATCAAGAATATAAAAGAAATCATCCAATAGAATTAAAACACACTTAACAAGGGAGATCAGATCAGGATTATATAGACATCAGATCAGCGAATACTTGACATCAGATCAACATACTATAGATATCAGATCAAGAATATAAAAGAAATCATACAATAGAAATAAAACACACTGAACAAGGAGATCATATCAGGATTATATAGACATCAGATCAGCGAATACTTGACATTAGATCAACAGACTATAGATCTCAGATCAAGAATATAAAAGAAATCATACAATAGAATTAAAACACACTTAACAAGGGAGATCAGATCAGAATTATATAGACATCAGATCAGCGAATACTTGACATCAGATCAACATACTATAGATATCAGATCAAGAATATACAAGAAATCATACAATAGAATTAAAACACAGTTAACAAGGGAGATCAGATCAGGATTATATAGACATCAGATCAGCGAACACTTGACATCAGATCAACAGTCTATAGATATCAGATCAAGAATATAAAAGAAATCATACAATAGAATTAAAACACACTTAACAAGGCAGATCAGATCAGGATTATATAGACATCAGATCAGCCAAAACTTGACATCAGATCAACATACTATAGATATCAGATCAAGAATATAAAAGAAATCATACAATAGAATTAAAACACACTTAACAAGGGAGATCAGATCAGGATTATATAGACATCATATCAGCGAATACTTGACATCAGATCAACATACTATAGATATCAGATCAAGAATATAAAAGAAATCATACAATAGAATCAAAACACAGTTAACAAGGGAATCAGGATTATATAGACATCAGATCAGCGAATATTTGACATCAGATCAACATAATATAGATATCAGATCAAGAATATAAAAGAAATCATACAATAGAATCAAAACACAGTTAACAAGGGAGATCAGATCAGGATTATATAGACATCAGATCAGCGAATACTTCACATCAGATCAACAAACTATAGATATCAGATCAAGAATATAAAAGAAATCATACAATAGAATTAAAACACACTGAACAAGGGAGTTCATATCAGGATTATATAGACATCAGATCAGCGAATACTAGACATCAGATCAACATACTATATATATCAGATCAAGAATATAAAAGAAATCATCCAATAGAATTAAAACACACTTAACAAGGGAGATCAGATCAGGATTATATAGACATCAGATCAGCGAATACTTGACATCAGATCAACATACTATAGATATCAGATCAAGAATATAAAAGAAATCATACAATAGAAATAAAACACACTGAACAAGGAGATCATATCAGGATTATATAGACATCAGATCAGCGAATACTTGACATTAGATCAACATAATATAGATATCAGATCAAGAATATAAAAGAAATCATACAATAGAAATAAAATACACTTAAAAAGGGAGATCAGATCAGGATTATATAGATATCATATCAGTGAATACTTGACATCGGATCAACATACTATAGATATCAGATCAAGAATATAAAAGAAATCATCCAATAGAATTAAAACACACTTAACAAGGGAGATCAGATCAGGATTATATAGACATCAGATCAGCCAATACTTGACATCAGATCAACATACTATAGATATCAGATCAAGAATATAAGAGAAATCATACAATAGAAATAAAACACACTGAACAAGGAGATCATATCAGGATTATATAGACATCAGATCAGCGAATACTTGACATTAGATCAACAGACTATAGATCTCAGATCAAGAATATAAAAGAAATCATACAATAGAATTAAAACACACTTAACAAGGGAGATCAGATCAGAATTATATAGACATCAGATCAGCGAATACTTGACATCAGATCAACATACTATAGATATCAGATCAAGAATATAAAAGAAATCATACAATAGAATCAAAACACAGTTAACAAGGGAGATCAGATCAGGATTATATAGACATCAGATCAGCGAATACTTGACATCAGATCAACAAACTATAGATATCAGATCAAGAATATAAAAGAAATCATACAATAGAATTAAAACACACTGAACAAGGGAGTTCATATCAGGATTATATAGACATCAGATC
Source organism: Knoxia roxburghii (assembly GCA_030378225.1). Taxonomy (NCBI): domain Eukaryota; kingdom Viridiplantae; phylum Streptophyta; class Magnoliopsida; order Gentianales; family Rubiaceae; genus Knoxia; species Knoxia roxburghii. The sequence goes on along the minus strand of CM059415.1, from coordinate 30,280,665 downwards.
AGCGAATACTAGACATCAGATCAACATACTATATATATCAGATCAAGAATATAAAAGAAATCATACAATAGAATTAAAACACAGTTAACAAGGGAGATCAGATCAGGATTATATAGACATCAGATCAGCGAATACTTGACATCAGATCAACAGTCTATAGATATCAGATCAAGAATATAAAAGAAATCATACAATAGAATTAAAACACACTTAACAAGGCAGATCAGATCAGGATTATATAGACATCAGATCAGCCAAAACTTGACATCAGATCAACATACTATAGATATCAGATCAAGAATATAAAAGAAATCATACAATAGAATTAAAACACACTTAACAAGGGAGATCAGATCAGGATTATATAGACATCAGATCAGCGAATACTTGACATCAGATCAACATACTATAGATATCAGATCAAGAATATAAAAGAAATCATACAATAGAATCAAAACACAGTTAACAAGGGAGATCAGATCAGGATTATATAGATATCAGATCAGCGAATATTTGACATCAGATCAACATAATATAGATATCAGATCAAGAATATAAAAGAAATCATACAATAGAAATAAAATACACTTAAAAAGGGAGATCAGATCAGGATTATATAGATATCAGATCAGCGAATACTTGACATCGGATCAACATACTATAGATATCAGATCAAGAATATAAAAGAAATCATACAATAGAATTAAAACACACTGAACAAGGGAGTTCATATCAGGATTATATAGACATCAGATCAGCGAATACTTGACATCAGATCAACAGACAATAGATCTTAGATCAAGAATATAAAAGAAATCATACAATAGAATTAAAACACAGTTAACAAGGGAGATCAGATAAGGATTATATAGACATCAGATCAGCGAATACTTGACATCAGATCAATAGACTATAGATATCAGATCAAGAATATAAAAGAAATCATACAATAGAATTAAAAACACTTAACAAGGGAGATCAGATCAGGATTATATAGACATCAGATCAGCGAATACTTGACATCAGATCAACATACTATAGATATCAGATCAAGAATATAAAAGAAATCATACAATAGAATCAAAACACAGTTAACAAGGGAGATCAGATCAGGATTATATAGACATCAGATCAGCGAATACTTGACATCAGATCAACAAACTATAGATATCAGATCAAGAATATAAAAGAAATCATACAATAGAATTAAAACACACTGAACAAGGGAGTTCATATCAGGATTATATAGACATCAGATCAGCGAATACTTGACATCAGATCAACAGACAATAGATCTTAGATCAAGAATATAAAAGAAATCATACAATAGAATTAAAACACACTTAACAAGGGAGATCAGATCAGGATTATATAGACATCAGATCAGCGAATACTTGACATCAGATCAACAGACTATAGATATCAGATCAAGAATATAAAAGAAATCATACAATAGAATTAAAACACACTTAACAAGGCAGATCAGATCAGGATTATATAGACATCAGATCAGCGAATACTTGACATCAGATCAATAGACTATAGATATCAGATCAAGAATATAAAAGAAATCATACAATAGAATTAAAACACACTTAACAAGGCAGATCAGATCAGGATTATATAGACATCAGATCAGCCAAAACTTGACATCAGATCAACATACTATAGATATCAGATCAAGAATATAAAAGAAATCATACAATAGAATTAAAACACACTTAACAAGGGAGATCAGATCAGGATTATATAAACATCAGATCAGCGAGTACTAGACTTCAGATCAACATACTATAGATATCAGATCAAGAATATAAAAGAAATCATACAATAGAATTAAAACACACTTAACAAGGGAGATCAGATCAGGATTATATAGACATCAGATCAGCGAATACTAGACATCAGATCAACATACTATATATATCAGATCAAGAATATAAAAGAAATCATACAATAGAATTAAAACACAGTTAACAAGGGAGATCAGATCAGGATTATATAGACATCAGATCAGCGAATACTTGACATCAGATCAACAGTCTATAGATATCAGATCAAGAATATAAAAGAAATCATACAATAGAATTAAAAACACTGAACAAGGGAGATCAGATCAAGATTATATAGACATCAGATCAGCGAATACTTGACATCAGATCAACATACTATAGATATCAGATCAAGAATATAAAAGAAATCATACAATAGAATTAAAACACAGTTAACAAGGGAGATCAGATCAGGATTATATAGACATCAAATCAGCGAATACTTGACATCAGATCAACAAACTATAGATATCAGATCAAGAATATAAAAGAAATCATACAATAGAATTAAAACACACTGAACAAGGGAGTTCATATCAGGATTATATAGACATTAGATCAGCGAATACTTGACATCAGATCAACAGACAATAGATCTTAGATCAAGAATATAAAAGAAATCATACAATAGAATTAAAACACACTTAACGAGGAGATCAGATCAGGATTATATAGACATCAGATCAGCGAATACTTGACATCAGATCAACATACTATAGATATCAGATCAAGAATATAAAAGAAATCATACAATAGAATTAAAACACAGTTAACAAGAGAGATTAGATCATGATTATATAGACATCAGATCAGCGAATACTTGACATCAGATCAACATACTATAGATATCAGATCAAGAGTATAAAAGAAATCATAAAAATGAATTAAAACACACTGAACAATGGAGATCATATCAGGATTATATAGACATCATATCAGCGAATACTTGACATCAGATCAACAAACTATAGATATCAGATCAAGAATATAAAAGAAATCATACAATAGAATTAAAACACACATAACAAGGGAGATCAGATCAGGATTATATAGACATCAGATCAGCGAATACTTGACATCAGATCAACAAACTATAGATATCAGATCAAGAATATACAAGAAATCATACAATAGAATTAAAACACACTGAACAAGGGAGTTCATATCAGGATTATATAGACATCAGATCAGCGAATACTTGACATCAGATCAACAGACAATAGATCTTAGATCAAGAATATAAAAGAAATCATACAATAGAATTAAAACACACTTAACAAGGGAGATCAGATCAGGATTATATAGACATCAGATCAGCGAATACTTGACATCAGATCAACAAACTATAGATATCAGATCAAGAATATACAAGAAATCATACAATAGAATTAAAGCACACTTAACAAGGGAGATCAGATCAGGATTATATAGACATCAGATCAGCGAATACTTGACATCAGATCAACATACTATAGATATCAGATCAAGAATATAAAAGAAATCATACAATAGAAATAAAACACACTTAACAAGGGAGATCAGATCAGGATTATATAGATATCAGATCAGCGAATATTAGACATCAGATCAACATAATATAGATATCAGATCAAGAAAATAAAAGAAATTATACAATAGAAATAAAACACACTTAACAAGGGAGATCAGATCAGGATTATATGGATATCAGATCAACGAGTACTTGACATCAGATCAACATAATATAGATATCAGATCAAGAATATAAAAGAAATCATACAATAGAAATGAAACACACTTAACAAGGGAGATCAGATCAAGATTATATAGGTATCAGATCAACATACTATAGATATCAGATCAAGAATATAATAGAAATCATACAACAGAATTAAAACACACTTAACAAGGGAGATCAGATCAGGATTATATAGACATCAGATCAGTGAATACTTGACATCAGATCAACATACTATAGATATCAGATCAAGAATATAAAAGAAATCATACAATAGAATTAAAGCACACTTAACAAGGGAGATCAGATCAGGATTATATAGACATCAGATCAGCGAATACTTGACATCAGATCAACATACTATAGATATCATATCAAGAATATAAAAGAAATCATACAATAGAATTAAAACACAGTTAACAAGGGAGATCAGATCAGGATTATATAGACATCAGATCAGCGAATACTTGACATCAGATCAACAGACTATAGATATCAGATCAAGAATATAAAGGAAATCATACAATAGAATTAAAACACACTGAACAAGGGAGATCATATCAGGATTATATAGACATCAGATCAGCGAATACTTGACATCAGATCAACAGACTATAGATCTCAGATCAAGAATACAAAAGAAATCATACAATAGAATTAAAACACACTTCACATGGGAGATCAGATCAGGATTATATAGACATCAGATCAGCGAATACTTAACATCAGATCAACATACTATAGATATCAGATCAAGAATATAAAACAAATCATACAATTGAATTAAAAACACTTAACAAGGGAGATCAGATCAAGATTATATAGACATTAGATCAGCGAATACTTGACATCAGATCAATAGACTATAGATATCAGATCAAGAATATAAAAGAAGTCATACAATAGAATTAAAACACACTTAACAATGCAGATCAGATCAGGATTATATAGACATCAGATCAGCGAATACTTGACATCAGATCAACAGACTATAGATATCATATCAAGAATATAAAAGAAATCATACAATAAAATTAAAGCACACTTAACAAGGGAGATCAGATCAGGATTATATAGACATCAGATCAGCGAATACTTAACATCAGATCAACATACTATAGATATCAGATCAAGAATATAAAAGAAATCATACAATAGAATTAAAACACACTTAACAATGCAGATCAGATCAGGATTATATAGACATCAGATCAGCGAATACTTGACATCAGATCAACAGACTATAGATATCATATCAAGAATATAAAAGAAATCATACAATAAAATTAAAGCACACTTAACAAGGGAGATCAGATCAGGATTATATAGACACTAGATCAGCGAATACTTGACATCAGATCAATAGACTATAGATATCAGATCAAGAATATAAAAGAAATCATACAATAGAATTAAAACACAGTTAACAAGGGAGATCAGATCAGGATTATATAGACATCAAATCAGCGAATACTTGACATCAGATCAACAAACTATAGATATCAGATCAAGAATATAAAAGAAATCATACAATAGAATTAAAACACATTTAACAAGGAAGATCAGATCAGGATTATATAGACATTAGATCAGCGAATACCTGACATCAGATCAATAGACTATAGATATCAGATCAAGAATATAAAAGAAGTCATACAATAGAATTAAAACACACTTAACAATGCAGATCAGATCAGGATTATATAGACATCAGATCAGCGAATACTTGACATCAGATCAACAGACTATAGATATCATATCAAGAATATAAAAGAAATCATACAATAAAATTAAAGCACACTTAACAAGGGAGATCAGATCAGGATTATATAGACACTAGATCAGCGAATACTTGACATCAGATCAATAGACTATAGATATCAGATCAAGAATATAAAAGAAATCATACAATAGAATTAAAACACACTTAATAAGGCAGATCAGATCAGGATTATATCGACATCATATCAGCCAAAACTTGACATCAGATCAACATACTATAGATATCAGATCAAGAATATAAAAGAAATCATACAATAGAATTAAAGCACACTTAACAAGGTAGATCAGATCAGAATTATATAGACACTAGATCAGCGAATACTTGACATCAGATCAATAGACTATAGATATCAGATCAAGAATATAAAAGAAATCATACAATAGAATTAAAACACACTTAACAAGGGAGATCAGATCAGGATTATATAAACATTCAGATCAGCGAGTACTAGACATCAGATCAACATACTATAGATATCAGATCAAGAATATAAAAGAAATCATACAATAGAATTAAAACACACTTAACAAGGGAGATCAGATCAGGATTATATAGACATCAGATCAGCGAATACTAGACATCAGATCAACATACTATCGATATCAGATCAAGAATATAAAAGAAATCATACAATAGAATTAAAAACACTTAACAAGGGAGATCAGATCAAGATTATATAGACATCAGATCAGCGAATACTTGACATCAGATCAACATACTATACATATCAGATCAAGAATATAAAAGAAATCATACAATAGAATTAAAACATAATTAACAAGGGAGATCAGATCAGGATTATATAGACATCAGATCAACATACTATAGATATCAGATCAAGAATATAAAAGAAATCATACAATAGAAATAAAACACACTTAACAAAGGAGATCAGATCAGGATTATATAGATATCAGATCAGCGAATATTTGACATCAGATCAACATAATATAGATATCAGATCAAGAATATAAAAGAAATCATACAATAGAAATAAAATACACTTAAAAAGGGAGATCAGATCAGGATTATATAGATATCAGATCAGCGAATACTTGACATCGGATCAACATACTATAGATATCAGATCAAGAATATAAAAGAAATCATCCAATAGAATTAAAACACACTTAACAAGGGAGATCAGATCAGGATTATATAGACATCAGATCAGCGAATACTTGACATCAGATCAACATACTATAGATATCAGATCAAGAATATAAAAGAAATCATACAATAGAATTTAAACACACATAACAAGGGAGATCAGATCAGGATTATATAGACATCTGATCAGCGAATACTTGACATTAGATCAACAGACTATAGATATCAGATCAAGAATATAAAAGAAATCATACAATAGAAATAAAACACACTGAACAAGGAGATCATATCAGGATTATATAGACATCAGATCAGCGAATACTTGACATTAGATCAACAGACTATAGATCTCAGATCAAGAATATAAAAGAAATCATACAATAGAATTAAAACACACTTAACAAGGGAGATCAGATCAGAATTATATAGACATCAGATCAGCGAATACTTGACATCAGATCAACATACTATAGATATCAGATCAAGAATATAAAAGAAATCATACAATAGAAATAAAACACACTTAACAAGGGAGATCAGATTAGGATTATATAGACATCAGATCAGCGAATACTTGACATCAGATCAACAAACTATAGATATCAGATCAAGAATATAAAAGAAATCATACAATAGAATTAAAACACACTGAACAAGGGAGTTCATATCAGGATTATATAGACATCAGATCAGCAAATACTTGACATCAGATCAACAGACAATAGATCTTAGATCAAGAATATAAAAGAAATCATACAATAGAATTAAAACACACTTAACAAGGGAGATTAGATCAGGATTATATAGACATCAGATCAGCGAATACTTGACATCAGATCAACATACTATATATATCAGATCAAGAATATAAAAGAAATCATACAATAGAATTAAAAACACTTAACAAGGGAGATCAGATCAAGATTATATAGACATCAGATCAGCGAATACTTGACATCAGATCAACATACTATACATATCAGATCAAGAATATAAAAGAAATCATACAATAGAATTAAAACATAATTAACAAGGGAGATCAGATCAGCATTATATAGACATCAGATCAACATACTATAGATATCAGATCAAGAATATAAAAGAAATCATACAATAGAAATAAAACACACTTAACAAAGGAGATCAGATCAGGATTATATAGATATCAGATCAGCGAATATTTGACATCAGATCAACATAATATAGATATCAGATCAAGAATATAAAAGAAATCATACAATAGAAATAAAATACACTTAAAAAGGGAGATCAGATCAGGATTATATAGATATCAGATCAGCGAATACTTGACATCGGATCAACATACTATAGATATCAGATCAAGAATATAAAAGAAATCATCCAATAGAATTAAAACACACTTAACAAGGGAGATCAGATCAGGATTATATAGACATCAGATCAGCGAATACTTGACATCAGATCAACATACTATAGATATCAGATCAAGAATATAAAAGAAATCATACAATAGAATTTAAACACACATAACAAGGGAGATCAGATCAGGATTATATAGACATCTGATCAGCGAATACTTGACATTAGATCAACAGACTATAGATATCAGATCAAGAATATAAAAGAAATCATACAATAGAAATAAAACACACTGAACAAGGAGATCATATCAGGATTATATAGACATCAGATCAGCGAATACTTGACATTAGATCAACAGACTATAGATCTCAGATCAAGAATATAAAAGAAATCATACAATAGAATTAAAACACACTTAACAAGGGAGATCAGATCAGAATTATATAGACATCAGATCAGCGAATACTTGACATCAGATCAAAATACTATAGATATCAGATCAAGAATATATAAGAAATCATACAATAGAAATAAAACACACTTAACAAGGGAGATCAGATTAGGATTATATAGACATCAGATCAGCGAATACTTGACATCAGATCAACAAACTATAGATATCAGATCAAGAATATAAAAGAAATCATACAATAGAATTAAAACACACTGAACAAGGGAGTTCATATCAGGATTATATAGACATCAGATCAGCAAATACTTGACATCAGATCAACAGACAATAGATCTTAGATCAAGAATATAAAAGAAATCATACAATAGAATTAAAACACACTTAACAAGGGAGATTAGATCAGGATTATATAGACATCAGATCAGCGAATACTTGACATCAGATCAACATACTATATATATTAGATCAAGAATATAAAAGAACTCATACAATAGAATTAAAAACACTTAGCAAGGGAGATCAGATCAGGATTATATAGACATCAGATCAGCGAATACTTGACATCAGATCAACAGTCTATAGATATCAGATGAAGAATATAAAAGAAATCATACAATAGAAATAAAACACACTTAACAAGGGAGATCAGATAAGGATTATATAGACATCAGATCAGCGAATACTTTACATCAGATCAACATACTATAGATATCAGATCAAGAATATAAAAGAAATCATACAATAGAATTAAAACACATTTAACAAGGAAGATCAGATCAGGATTATATAGACATCAGATCAGCGAATACTTGACATCAGATCAACAGACTATAGATATCATATCAAGAATATAAAAGAAATCATACAATAGAAATAAAACACACTGAACAAGGAGATCATATCAGGATTATATAGACATCAGATCAGCGAATACTTGACATTAGATCAACAGACTATAGATCTCAGATCAAGAATATAAAAGAAATCATACAATAGAATTAAAACACACTTAACAAGGGAGATCAGATCAGAATTATATAGACATCAGATCAGCGAATACTTGACATCAGATCAACATACTATAGATATCAGATCAAGAATATAAAAGAAATCATACAATAGAAATAAAACACACTTAACAAGGGAGATCAGATTAGGATTATATAGACATCAGATCAGCGAATACTTGACATCAGATCAACAAACTATAGATATCAGATCAAGAATATAAAAGAAATCATACAATAGAATTAAAACACACTGAACAAGGGAGTTCATATCAGGATTATATAGACATCAGATCAGCAAATACTTGACATCAGATCAACAGACAATAGATCTTAGATCAAGAATATAAAAGAAATCATACAATAGAATTAAAACACACTTAACAAGGGAGATTAGATCAGGATTATATAGACATCAGATCATCGAATACTTGACATCAGATCAACATACTATATATATCAGATCAAGAATATAAAAGAAATCATACAATAGAATTAAAAACACTTAACAAGGGAGATCAGATCAAGATTATATAGACATCAGATCAGCGAATACTTGACATCAGATCAACATACTATACATATCAGATCAAGAATATAAAAGAAATCATACAATAGAATTAAAACATAATTAACAAGGGAGATCAGATCAGCATTATATAGACATCAGATCAACATACTATAGATATCAGATCAAGAATATAAAAGAAATCATACAATAGAAATAAAACACACTTAACAAAGGAGATCAGATCAGGATTATATAGATATCAGATCAGCGAATATTTGACATCAGATCAACATAATATAGATATCAGATCAAGAATATAAAAGAAATCATACAATAGAAATAAAATACACTTAAAAAGGGAGATCAGATCAGGATTATATAGATATCAGATCAGTGAATACTTGACATCGGATCAACATACTATAGATATCAGATCAAGAATATAAAAGAAATCATCCAATAGAATTAAAACACACTTAACAAGGGAGATCAGATCAGGATTATATAGACATCAGATCAGCGAATACTTGACATCAGATCAACATACTATAGATATCAGATCAAGAATATAAAAGAAATCATACAATAGAATTTAAACACACATAACAAGGGAGATCAGATCAGGATTATATAGACATCTGATCAGCGAATACTTGACATTAGATCAACAGACTATAGATATCAGATCAAGAATATAAAAGAAATCATACAATAGAAATAAAACACACTGAACAAGGAGATCATATCAGGATTATATAGACATCAGATCAGCGAATACTTGACATTAGATCAACAGACTATAGATCTCAGATCAAGAATATAAAAGAAATCATACAATAGAATTAAAACACACTTAACAAGGGAGATCAGATCAGAATTATATAGACATCAGTTCAGCGAATACTTGACATCAGATCAACATACTATAGATATCAGATCAAGAATATAAAAGAAATCATACAATAGAAATAAAACACACTTAACAAGGGAGATCAGATTAGGATTATATAGACATCAGATCAGCGAATACTTGACATCAGATCAACAAACTATAGATATCAGATCAAGAATATAAAAGAAATCATACAATAGAATTAAAACACACTGAACAAGGGAGTTCATATCAGGATTATATAGACATCAGATCAGCAAATACTTGACATCAGATCAACAGACAATAGATCTTAGATCTAGAATATAAAAGAAATCATACAATAGAATTAAAACACACTTAACAAAGGAGATTAGATCAGGATTATATAGACATCAGATCAGCGAATACTTGACATCAGATCAACATACTATATATATTAGATCAAGAATATAAAAGAAATCATACAATAGAATTTAAACACACATAACAAGGGAGATCAGATCAGGATTATATAGACATCTGATCAGCGAATACATGACATTAGATCAACAGACTATAGATATCAGATCAAGAATATAAAAGAAATCATACAATAGAAATAAAACACACTGAACAAGGAGATCATATCAGGATTATATAGACATCAGATCAGCGAATACTTGACATTAGATCAACAGACTATAGATCTCAGATCAAGAATATAAAAGAAATCATACAATAGAATTAAAACACACTTAACAAGGGAGATCAGATCAGAATTATATAGACATCAGATCAGCGAATACTTGACATCAGATCAACATACTATAGATATCAGATCAAGAATATAAAAGAAATCATACAATAGAAATAAAACACACTTAACAAGGGAGATCAGATTAGGATTATATAGACATCAGATCAGCGAATACTTGACATCAGATCAACAAACTATAGATATCAGATCAAGAATATAAAAGAAATCATACAATAGAATTAAAACACACTGAACAAGGGAGTTCATATCAGGATTATATAGACATCAGATCAGCAAATACTTGACATCAGATCAACAGACAATAGATCTTAGATCAAGAATATAAAAGAAATCATACAATAGAATTAAAACACACTTAACAAAGGAGATTAGATCAGGATTATATAGACATCAGATCAGCGAATACTTGACATCAGATCAACATACTATATATATTAGATCAAGAATATAAAAGAACTCATACAATAGAATTAAAAACACTTAGCAAGGGAGATCAGATCAGGATTATATAGACATCAGATCAGCGAATACTTGACATCGGATCAACATACTATAGATATCAGATCAAGAATATAAAAGAAATCATCCAATAGAATTAAAACACACTTAACAAGGGAGATCAGATCAGGATTATATAGACATCAGATCAGCGAATACTTGACATCAGATCAACATACTATAGATATCAGATCAAGAATATAAAAGAAATCATACAATAGAATTTAAACACACATAACAAGGGAGATCAGATCAGGATTATATAGACATCTGATCAGCGAATACTTGACATTAGATCAACAGACTATAGATATCAGATCAAGAATATAAAAGAAATCATACAATAGAAATAAAACACACTGAACAAGGAGATCATATCAGGATTATATAGACATCAGATCAGCGAATACTTGACATTAGATCAACAGACTATAGATCTCAGATCAAGAATATAAAAGAAATCATACAATAGAATTAAAACACACTTAACAAGGGAGATCAGATCAGAATTATATAGACATCAGTTCAGCGAATACTTGACATCAGATCAACATACTATAGATATCAGATCAAGAATATAAAAGAAATCATACAATAGAAATAAAACACACTTAACAAGGGAGATCAGATTAGGATTATATAGACATCAGATCAGCGAATACTTGACATCAGATCAACAAACTATAGATATCAGATCAAGAATATAAAAGAAATCATACAATAGAATTAAAACACACTGAACAAGGGAGTTCATATCAGGATTATATAGACATCAGATCAGCAAATACTTGACATCAGATCAACAGACAATAGATCTTAGATCTAGAATATAAAAGAAATCATACAATAGAATTAAAACACACTTAACAAAGGAGATTAGATCAGGATTATATAGACATCAGATCAGCGAATACTTGACATCAGATCAACATACTATATATATTAGATCAAGAATATAAAAGAAATCATACAATAGAATTTAAACACACATAACAAGGGAGATCAGATCAGGATTATATAGACATCTGATCAGCGAATACTTGACATTAGATCAACAGACTATAGATATCAGATCAAGAATATAAAAGAAATCATACAATAGAAATAAAACACACTGAACAAGGAGATCATATCAGGATTATATAGACATCAGATCAGCGAATACTTGACATTAGATCAACAGACTATAGATCTCAGATCAAGAATATAAAAGAAATCATACAATAGAATTAAAACACACTTAACAAGGGAGATCAGATCAGAATTATATAGACATCAGATCAGCGAATACTTGACATCAGATCAACATACTATAGATATCAGATCAAGAATATAAAAGAAATCATACAATAGAAATAAAACACACTTAACAAGGGAGATCAGATTAGGATTATATAGACATCAGATCAGCGAATACTTGACATCAGATCAACAAACTATAGATATCAGATCAAGAATATAAAAGAAATCATACAATAGAATTAAAACACACTGAACAAGGGAGTTCATATCAGGATTATATAGACATCAGATCAGCAAATACTTGACATCAGATCAACAGACAATAGATCTTAGATCAAGAATATAAAAGAAATCATACAATAGAATTAAAACACACTTAACAAAGGAGATTAGATCAGGATTATATAGACATCAGATCAGCGAATACTTGACATCAGATCAACATACTATATATATTAGATCAAGAATATAAAAGAACTCATACAATAGAATTAAAAACACTTAGCAAGGGAGATCAGATCAGGATTATATAGACATCAGATCAGCGAATACTTGACATCAGATCAACAGTCTATAGATATCAGATCAAGAATATAAAAGAAATCATACAATAGAAATAAAACACACTTAACAAGGGAGATCAGATAAGGATTATATAGACATCAGATCAGCGAATACTTTACATCAGATCAACATACTATAGATATCAGATCAAGAATATAAAAGAAATCATACAATAGAATTAAAACACATTTAACAAGGAAGATCAGATCAGGATTATATAGACATCAGATCAGCGAATACTTGACATCAGATCAAAAGACTATAGATATCATATCAAGAATATAAAAGAAATCATACAATAGAATTAAAACACACTTAACAAGGGAGATCAGATCAGGATTATATAGACATCAGATCAGCGAATACTTGACATCAGATCAACATACTATAGATATCAGATCAAGAATATAAAAGAAATCATACAATAGAATTAAAACACATTTAACAAGGAAGATCAGATCAGGATTATATAGACATCAGATCAGCGAATACTTGACATCAGATCAACAGACTATAGATATCATATCAAGAATATAAAAGAAATCATACAATAGAAATAAAACACACTGAACAAGGAGATCATATCAGGATTATATAGACATCAGATCAGCGAATACTTGACATTAGATCAACAGACTATAGATCTCAGATCAAGAATATAAAAGAAATCATACAATAGAATTAAAACACACTTAACAAGGGAGATCAGATCAGAATTATATAGACATCAGATCAGCGAATACTTGACATCAGATCAACATACTATAGATATCAGATCAAGAATATAAAAGAAATCATACAATAGAAATAAAACACACTTAACAAGGGAGATCAGATTAGGATTATATAGACATCAGATCAGCGAATACTTGACATCAGATCAACAAACTATAGATATCAGATCAAGAATATAAAAGAAATCATACAATAGAATTAAAACACACTGAACAATGGAGTTCATATCAGGATTATATAGACATCAGATCAGCAAATACTTGACATCAGATCAACAGACAATAGATCTTAGATCAAGAATATAAAAGAAATCATACAATAGAATTAAAACACACTTAACAAAGGAGATTAGATCAGGATTATATAGACATCAGATCAGCGAATACTTGACATCAGATCAACATACTATATATATTAGATCAAGAATATAAAAGAACTCATACAATAGAATTAAAAACACTTAGCAAGGGAGATCAGATCAGGATTATATAGACATCAGATCAGCGAATACTTGACATCAGATCAACAGTCTATAGATATCAGATCAAGAATATAAAAGAAATCATACAATAGAAATAAAACACACTTAACAAGGGAGATCAGATAAGGATTATATAGACATCAGATCAGCGAATACTTTACATCAGATCAACATACTATAGATATCAGATCAAGAATATAAAAGAAATCATACAATAGAATTAAAACACATTTAACAAGGAAGATCAGATCAGGATTATATAGACATCAGATCAGCGAATACTTGACATCAGATCAACAGACTATAGATATCATATCAAGAATATAAAAGAAATCATACAATAGAATTAAAACACACTTAACAAGGGAGATCAGATCAGGATTATATAGACATCAGATCAGCGAATACTTGACATCAGATCAACATACTATAGATATCAGATCAAGAATATAAAAGAAATCATACAATAGAATTAAAACACATTTAACAAGGAAGATCAGATCAGGATTATATAGACATCAGATCAGCGAATACTTGAAATCAGATCAACATACTATATATATTAGATCAAGAATATAAAAGAAATCATACAATAGAATTTAAACACACATAACAAGGGAGATCAGATCAGGATTATATAGACATCTGATCAGCGAATACTTGACATTAGATCAACAGACTATAGATATCAGATCAAGAATATAAAAGAAATCATACAATAGAAATAAAACACACTGAACAAGGAGATCATATCAGGATTATATAGACATCAGATCAGCGAATACTTGACATTAGATCAACAGACTATAGATCTCAGATCAAGAATATAAAAGAAATCATACAATAGAATTAAAACACACTTAACAAGGGAGATCAGATCAGAATTATATAGACATCAGATCAGCGAATACTTGACATCAGATCAACATACTATAGATATCAGATCAAGAATATAAAAGAAATCATACAATAGAAATAAAACACACTTAACAAGGGAGATCAGATTAGGATTATATAGACATCAGATCAGCGAATACTTGACATCAGATCAACAAACTATAGATATCAGATCAAGAATATAAAAGAAATCATACAATAGAATTAAAACACACTGAACAAGGGAGTTCATATCAGGATTATATAGACATCAGATCAGCAAATACTTGACATCAGATCAACAGACAATAGATCTTAGATCAAGAATATAAAAGAAATCATACAATAGAATTAAAACACACTTAACAAAGGAGATTAGATCAGGATTATATAGACATCAGATCAGCGAATACTTGACATCAGATCAACATACTATATATATTAGATCAAGAATATAAAAGAACTCATACAATAGAATTAAAAACACTTAGCAAGGGAGATCAGATCAGGATTATATAGACATCAGATCAGCGAATACTTGACATCAGATCAACAGTCTATAGATATCAGATCAAGAATATAAAAGAAATCATACAATAGAAATAAAACACACTTAACAAGGGAGATCAGATAAGGATTATATAGACATCAGATCAGCGAATACTTTACATCAGATCAACATACTATAGATATCAGATCAAGAATATAAAAGAAATCATACAATAGAATTTAAACACACATAACAAGGGAGATCAGATCAGGATTATATAGACATCTGATCAGCGAATACTTGACATTAGATCAACAGACTATAGATATCAGATCAAGAATATAAAAGAAATCATACAATAGAAATAAAACACACTGAACAAGGAGATCATATCAGGATTATATAGACATCAGATCAGCGAATACTTGACATTAGATCAACAGACTATAGATCTCAGATCAAGAATATAAAAGAAATCATACAATAGAATTAAAACACACTTAACAAGGGAGATCAGATCAGAATTATATAGACATCAGATCAACATACTATAGATATCAGATCAAGAATATAAAAGAAATCATACAATAGAAATAAAACACACTTAACAAGGGAGATCAGATTAGGATTATATAGACATCAGATCAGCGAATACTTGACATCAGATCAACAAACTATAGATATCAGATCAAGAATATAAAAGAAATCATACAATAGAATTAAAACACACTGAACAAGGGAGTTCATATCAGGATTATATAGACATCAGATCAGCAAATACTTGACATCAGATCAGCAAATACTTGACATCAGATCAACAGACAATAGATCTTAGATCAAGAATATAAAAGAAATCATACAATAGAATTAAAACACACTTAACAAAGGAGATTAGATCAGGATTATATAGACATCAGATCAGCGAATACTTGACATCAGATCAACATACTATATATATTAGATCAAGAATATAAAAGAACTCATACAATAGAATTAAAAACACTTAGCAAGGGAGATCAGATCAGGATTATATAGACATCAGATCAGCGAATACTTGACATCAGATCAACAGTCTATAGATATCAGATCAAGAATATAAAAGAAATCATACAATAGAAATAAAACACACTTAACAAGGGAGATCAGATAAGGATTATATAGACATCAGATCAGCGAATACTTTACATCAGATCAACATACTATAGATATCAGATCAAGAATATAAAAGAAATCATACAATAGAATTAAAACACATTTAACAAGGAAGATCAGATCAGGATTATATAGACATCAGATCAGCGAATACTTGACATCAGATCAACAGACTATAGATATCATATCAAGAATATAAAAGAAATCATACAATAGAATTAAAACACACTTAACAAGGGAGATCAGATCAGGATTATATAGACATCAGATCAGCGAATACTTGACATCAGATCAACATACTATAGATATCAGATCAAGAATATAAAAGAAATCATACAATAGAATTAAAACACATTTAACAAGGAAGATCAGATCAGGATTATATAGACATCAGATCAGCGAATACTTGACATCAGATCAACAGACTATAGATATCATATCAAGAATATAAAAGAAATCATACAATAGAATTAAAACACACTTAACAAGGGAGATCAGATCAGGATTATATAGACATCAGATCTGCGAATACTTGACATCAGATCAACAGACAATAGATCTTAGATCAAGAATATAAAAGAAATCATACAATAGAATTAAAACACACTTAACAAGGGAGATCAGATCAGGATTATATAGACATCAGATCAGCGAATACTTGACATCAGATCAACATACTATAGATATCAGATCAAGAATATAAAAGAAATCATACAATAGAATTAAAACACACTTAACAAGGGAGATCAGATCAGGATTATATAGACATCAGATCAGCGAATACTTTACATCAGATCAACATACTATAGATATCAGATCAAGAATATAAAAGAAATCATACAATAGAATTAAAACACATTTAACAAGGAAGATCAGATCAGGATTATATAGACATCAGATCAGCGAATACTTGACATCAGATCAACAGACTATAGATATCATATCAAGAATATAAAAGAAATCATACAATAGAATTAAAACACACTTAACAAGGGAGATCAGATCAGGATTATATAGACATCAGATCAGTGAATACTTGACATCAGATAAACATACTATAGATATCAGATCAAGAATATAAAAGAAATCATACAATAGAATTAAAACACACTGAACAAGGGAGTTCATATCAGGATTATATAGACATCAGATCTGCGAATACTTGACATCAGATCAACAGACAATAGATCTTAGATCAAGAATATAAAAGAAATCATACAATAGAATTAAAACACACTTAACAAGGGAGATCAGATCAGGATTATATAGACATCAGATCAGCGAATACTTGACATCAGATCAACATACTATAGATATCAGATCAAGAATATAAAAGAAATCATACAATAGAATTAAAACACACTTAACAAGGGAGATCAGATCAGGATTATATAGACATCAGATCAGCGAATACTTGACATCAGATCAACATACTATAGATATCAGATCAAGAATATAAAACAAATCATACAACAGAATTAAAACATAATTAACAAGGGAGATCAGATCAGGATTATATAGACATCAGATCAACATACTATAGATATCAGATCAAGAATATAAAAGAAATCATACAATAGAAATAAAACACACTTAACAAGGGAGATCATATCAGGATTATATAGATATCAGATCAGCGAATATTTGACATCAGATCAACATAATATAGATATCAGATCAAGAATATAATAGAAATCATACAATAGAATTAAAACACACTTAACAAGGGAGATCAGATCAGGATTATATAGACATCAGATCAGCGAATACTTGACATTAGATCAACATACTATAGATATCAGATCAAGAATACAAAAGAAATCATACAATAGAATTAAAACACACTTAACAAGGGAGATCAGATCAGGATTAAATAGACATCAGATCAGCGAATACTTGACATCAGATCAACATACTATAGATATCAGATCAAGAATATAAAAGAAATCATACAATAGAATTAAAACACACTTAACAAGGGAGATCAGATCAGGATTATATAGACATCAGATCAGCGAATACTTGACATCAGATCAACAGACTATAGATATCATATCAAGAATATAAAAGAAATCATACAATAAAATTAAAGCACACTTAACAAGGGAGATCAGATCAGGATTATATAGACACTAGATCAGTGAATACTTGACATCAGATCAATAGACTATAGATATCAGATCAAGAATATAAAAGAAATCATACAATAGAATTAAAACACACTTAACAAGGCAGATCAGATCAGGATTATATCGACATCATATCAGCCAAAACTTGACATCAGATCAACATACTATAGATATCAGATCAAGAATATAAAAGAAATCATACAATAGAATTAAAGCACACTTAACAAGGTAGATCAGATCAGGATTATATAGACACTAGATCAGCGAATACTTGACATCAGATCAATAGACTATAGATATCAGATCAAGAATATAAAAGAAATCATACAATAGAATTAAAACACACTTAACAAGGGAGATCAGATCAGGATTATATAGACATCAAATCAGCGAATACTTGACATCAGATCATCATACTATAGATATCACATCAAGAATATAAAAGAAATCATACAATAGAATTAAAACACACTTAACAAGGGAGATCAGATCAGGATTATATAGACATCAGATCAGCGAATACTAGACATCAGATCAACATACTATAGATATCAGATCAAGAATATAAAAGAAATCATACAATAGAATTAAAACACACTTAACAAGGGAGATCAGATCAGGATTATATAGACATCAGATCAGCGAATACTTGACATCAGATCATCATACTATAGATATCACATCAAGAATATAAAAGAAATCATACAATAGAATTAAAACACACTTAACAAGGGAGATCAGATCAGGATTATATAGACATCAGATCAGCGAATACTAGACATCAGATCAACATACTATAGATATCAGATCAAGAATATAAAAGAAATCATACAATAGAATTAAAACACACTTAACAAGGGAGATCAGATCAGGATTATATAGACATCAGATCAGCGAATACTTGACATCAGATCAAGAATATAAAAGAAATCATACAATAGAATTAAAACACACTTAACAAGGCAGATCAGATCAGGATTATATAGACATCAGATCAGCGAATACTTGACATCAGATCAATAGACTATAGATATCAGATCAAGAATATAAAAGAAATCATACAATAGAATTAAAACACACTTAACAAGGCAGATCAGATCAGGATTATATAGACATCAGATCAGCCAAAACTTGACATCAGATCAACATACTATAGATATCAGATCAAGAATATAAAAGAAATCATACAATAGAATTAAAACACACTTAACAAGGGAGATCAGATCAGGATTATATAGACATCAGATCAGCGAATACTAGACATCAGATCAACATATTATAGATATCAGATCAAGAATATAAAAGAAATCATACAATAGAATTAAAACACAGTTAACAAGGGAGATCAGATCAGGATTATATAGACATCAGATCAGCGAATACTTGACATCAGATCAACAGTCTATAGATATCAGATCAAGAATATAAAAGAAATCATACAATAGAATTAAAAACACTTAACAAGGGAGATCAGATCAAGATTATATAGACATCAGATCAGCGAATACTTGACATCAGATCAACATACTATAGATATCAGATCAAGAATATAACAGAATCATACAATAGAATTAAAACACAGTTAACAAGGGAGATCAGATCAGGATTATATAGACATCAGATCAGCGAATACTTGACATCAGATCAACAAACTATAGATATCAGATCAAGAATATAAAAGAAATCATACAATAGAATTAAAACACACTTAAGAAGGAGATCAGATCAGGATTATATAGACATCAGATCAGCGAATACTTGACATCAGATCAACATACTATAGATATCAGATCAAGAATATAAAAGAAATCATACAATAGAATTAAAACATAGTTAACAAGGGAGATGAGATCATGATTATATAGACATCAGATCAGCGAATACTTGACATCAGATCAACATACTATAGATATCAGATCAAGAATATAAAAGAAATCATAAAAATGATTTAAAACACACTGAACAATGGAGATCATATCAGGATTATATAGACATCAGATCAGTGAATACTTGACATCAGATCAACATACTATAGATATCAGATCAAGAATATAAAAGAAATCATACAATAGAATTAAAACACACTTAACAATGGAGATCATATCAGGATTATATAGACATCAGATCTGCGAATACTAGACATCAGATCAACATACTATAGATATCAGATCAAGAATATAAAAGAAATCATACAATAGAAATAAAACACACTTAACAAGGGAGATCAGATCAGGATTATATAGATATCAGATCAGCGAATATTAGACATCAGATCAACATAATATAGATATCAGATCAAGAATATAAAAGAAATTATACAATAGAAATAAAACACACTTAACAAGGGAGATCAGATCAGGATTATATGGATATCAGATCAACGAATACTTGACATCAGATCAACATAATATAGATATCAGATCAAGAATATAAAAGAAATCATACAATAGAAATGAAACACACTTAACAAGGGAGATCAGATCAAGATTATATAGGTATCAGATCAGCGAATACTTGACATCAGATCAACATACTATAGATATCAGATCAAGAATATAAAAGAAATCATACAACAGAATTAAAACACACTTAACAAGGGAGATCAGATCAGGATTATATAGACATCAGATCAGTGAATACTTGACATCAGATCAACATACAATAGATATCAGATCAAGAATATAAAAGAAATCATACAATAGAATTAAAGCACACTTAACAAGGGAGATCAGATCAGGATTATATAGACATCAGATCAGCGAATACTTGACATCAGATCAACATACTATAGATATCATATCAAGAATATAAAAGAAATCATACAATAGAATTAAAACACAGTTAACAAGGGAGATCAGATCAGGATTATATAGACATCAGATCAGCGAATACTTGACATCAGATCAACAGACTATAGATATCAGATCAAGAATATAAAAGAAATCATACAATAGAATTAAAACACACTGAACAAGGGAGATCATATCAGGATTATATAGACATCAGATCAGCGAATACTTGTCATCAGATCAACAGACTATAGATCTCAGATCAAGAATACAAAAGAAATCATACAATAGAATTAAAACACACTTAACAAGGGAGATCAGATCAGGATTATATAGACATCAGATCAGCGAATACTTAACATCAGATCAACATACTATAGATATCAGATCAAGAATATAAAAGAAATCATACAATAGAATTAAAACACATTTAACAAGGAAGATCAGATCAGGATTATATAGACATTAGATCAGCGAATACTTGACATCAGATCAACAGACTATAGATATCAGATCAAGAATATAAAAGAAATCATACAATAGAATTAAAACACACTTAACAAGGCAGATCAGATCAGGATTATATCGACATCATATCAGCCAAAACTTGACATCAGATCAACATACTATAGATATCAGATCAAGAATATAAAAGAAATCATACAATAGAATTAAAGCACACTTAACAAGGTAGATCAGATCAGGATTATATAGACACTAGATCAGCGAATACTTGACATCAGATCAATAGACTATAGATTTCAGATCAAGAATATAAAAGAAATCATACAATAGAATTAAAACACACTTAACAAGGGAGATCAGATCAGGATTATATAAACATCAGATCAGCGAGTACTAGACATCAGATCAACATACTATAGATATCAGATCAAGAATATAAAAGAAATCATACAATAGAATTAAAACACACTTAACAAGAGAGATCAGATCAGGATTATATAGACATCAGATCAGCGAATACTAGACATCAGATCAACATACTATCGATATCAGATCAAGAATATAAAAGAAATCATACAATTGAATTAAAAACACTTAACAAGGGAGATCAGATCAAGAATATATAGACATCAGATCAGCGAATACTTGACATCAGATCAACATACTATACATATCAGATCAAGAATATAAAAGAAATCATACAATAGAATTAAAACATAATTAACAAGGGAGATCAGATCAGGATTATATAGACATCATATCAACATACTATAGATATCAGATCAAAAATATAAAAGAAATCATACAATAGAAATAAAACACACTTAACAAAGGAGATCAGATCAGGATTATATAGATCTCAGATCAGCGAATATTTGAGATCAGATCAACATAATATAGATATCAGATCAAGAATATAAAAGAAATCATACAATAGAAATAAAATACACTTAAAAAGGGAGATCAGATCAGGATTATATAGATATCAGATCAGCGAATACTTGACATCGGATCAACATACTATAGATATCAGATCAAGAATATAAAAGAAATCATCCAATAGAATTAAAACACACTTAACAAGGGAGATCAGATCAGGATTATATAGACATCAGATCACCGAATACTTGACATCAGATCAACATACTATAGATATCAGATCAAGAATATAAAAGAAATCATACAATAGAATTTAAACACACATAACAAGGGAGATGAGATCAGGATTATATAGACATCTGATCAGCGAATACTTGACATTAGATCAACAGACTATAGATATCAGATCAAGAATATAAAAGAAATCATACAATAGAAATAAAACACACTGAACAAGGAGATCATATCAGGATTATATAGACATCAGATCAGCGAATACTTGACATTAGATCAACAGACCATAGATCTCAGATCAAGAATATAAAAGAAATCATACAATAGAATTAAAACACACTTAACAAGGGAGATCAGATCAGAATTATATACACATCAGATCAGCGAATACTTGACATCAGATCAACATACTATAGATATCAGATCAAGAATATAAAAGAAATCATACAATAGAATTAAAACACACTTAACAAGGGAGATCATATTAGGATTATATAGACATCAGATCAGCGAATACTTGACATCAGATCAACAAACTATAGATATCAGATCAAGAATATAAAAGAAATCATACAATAGAATTAAAACACACTGAACAAGGGAGTTCATATCAGGATTATATAGACATCAGATCAGCGAATACTTGACATCAGATCAACAGACAATAGATCTTAGATCAAGAATATAAAAGAAATCATACAATAGAATTAAAACACACTTAACAAGGGAGATTAGATCAGGATTATATAGACATCAGATCAGCGAATACTTGACATCAGATCAACATACTATATATATCAGATCAAGAATATAAAAGAAATCATACAATAGAATTAAAAATACTTAGCAAGGGAGATCAGATCAGGATTATATAGACATCAGATCAGCGAATACTTGACATCAGATCAACAGTCTATAGATATCAGATCAAGAATATAAAAGAAATCATACAATAGAAATAAAACACACTTAACAAGGGAGATCAGATAAGGATTATATAGACATCAGATCAGCGAATACTTTACATCAGATCAACATACTATAGATATCAGATCAAGAATATAAAAGAAATCATACAATAGAATTAAAACACATTTAACAAGGAAGATCAGATCAGGATTATATAGACATCAGATCAGCGAATACTTGACATCAGATCAACAGACTATAGATATCATATCAAGAATATAAAAGAAATCATACAATAGAATTAAAACACACTTAACAAGGGAGATCAGATCAGGATTATATAGACATCAGATCAGCGAATACTTGACATCAGATCAACATACTATAGATATCAGATCAAGAATATAAAAGAAATCATACAATAGAATTAAAACACACTTAACAAGAGAGATCAGATCAGGATTATATAGACATCAGATCAGCGAATACTAGACATCAGATCAACATACTATCGATATCAGATCAAGAATATAAAAGAAATCATACAATTGAATTAAAAACACTTAACAAGGGAGATCAGATCAAGAATATATAGACATCAGATCAGCGAATACTTGACATCAGATCAACATACTATACATATCAGATCAAGAATATAAAAGAAATCATACAATAGAATTAAAACATAATTAACAAGGGAGATCAGATCAGGATTATATAGACATCATATCAACATACTATAGATATCAGATCAAAAATATAAAAGAAATCATACAATAGAAATAAAACACACTTAACAAAGGAGATCAGATCAGGATTATATAGATCTCAGATCAGCGAATATTTGAGATCAGATCAACATAATATAGATATCAGATCAAGAATATAAAAGAAATCATACAATAGAAATAAAATACACTTAAAAAGGGAGATCAGATCAGGATTATATAGATATCAGATCAGCGAATACTTGACATCGGATCAACATACTATAGATATCAGATCAAGAATATAAAAGAAATCATCCAATAGAATTAAAACACACTTAACAAGGGAGATCAGATCAGGATTATATAGACATCAGATCACCGAATACTTGACATCAGATCAACATACTATAGATATCAGATCAAGAATATAAAAGAAATCATACAATAGAATTTAAACACACATAACAAGGGAGATGAGATCAGGATTATATAGACATCTGATCAGCGAATACTTGACATTAGATCAACAGACTATAGATATCAGATCAAGAATATAAAAGAAATCATACAATAGAAATAAAACACACTGAACAAGGAGATCATATCAGGATTATATAGACATCAGATCAGCGAATACTTGACATTAGATCAACAGACCATAGATCTCAGATCAAGAATATAAAAGAAATCATACAATAGAATTAAAACACACTTAACAAGGGAGATCAGATCAGAATTATATACACATCAGATCAGCGAATACTTGACATCAGATCAACATACTATAGATATCAGATCAAGAATATAAAAGAAATCATACAATAGAATTAAAACACACTTAACAAGGGAGATCATATTAGGATTATATAGACATCAGATCAGCGAATACTTGACATCAGATCAACAAACTATAGATATCAGATCAAGAATATAAAAGAAATCATACAATAGAATTAAAACACACTGAACAAGGGAGTTCATATCAGGATTATATAGACATCAGATCAGCGAATACTTGACATCAGATCAACAGACAATAGATCTTAGATCAAGAATATAAAAGAAATCATACAATAGAATTAAAACACACTTAACAAGGGAGATTAGATCAGGATTATATAGACATCAGATCAGCGAATACTTGACATCAGATCAACATACTATATATATCAGATCAAGAATATAAAAGAAATCATACAATAGAATTAAAAATACTTAGCAAGGGAGATCAGATCAGGATTATATAGACATCAGATCAGCGAATACTTGACATCAGATCAACAGTCTATAGATATCAGATCAAGAATATAAAAGAAATCATACAATAGAAATAAAACACACTTAACAAGGGAGATCAGATAAGGATTATATAGACATCAGATCAGCGAATACTTTACATCAGATCAACATACTATAGATATCAGATCAAGAATATAAAAGAAATCATACAATAGAATTAAAACACATTTAACAAGGAAGATCAGATCAGGATTATATAGACATCAGATCAGCGAATACTTGACATCAGATCAACAGACTATAGATATCATATCAAGAATATAAAAGAAATCATACAATAGAATTAAAACACACTTAACAAGGGAGATCAGATCAGGATTATATAGACATCAGATCAGCGAATACTTGACATCAGATCAACATACTATAGATATCAGATCAAGAATATAAAAGAAATCATACAATAGAATTAAAACACACTTAACAAGGGAGATCATATTAGGATTATATAGACATCAGATCAGCGAATACTTGACATCAGATCAACAAACTATAGATATCAGATCAAGAATATAAAAGAAATCATACAATAGAATTAAAACACACTGAACAAGGGAGTTCATATTAGGATTATATAGACATCAGATCAGCGAATACTTGACATCAGATCAACAGACAATAGATCTTAGATCAAGAATATAAAAGAAATCATACAATAGAATTAAAACATACTTAACAAGGGAGATTAGATCAGGATTATATAGACATCAGATCAGCGAATACTTGACATCAGATCAACATACTATATATATCAGATCAAGAATATAAAAGAAATCATACAATAGAATTAAAAATACTTAGCAAGGGAGATCAGATCAGGATTATATAGACATCAGATCAGCGAATACTTGACATCAGATCAACAGTCTATAGATATCAGATCAAGAATATAAAAGAAATCATACAATAGAAATAAAACACACTTAACAAGGGAGATCAGATAAGGATTATATAGACATCAGATCAGCGAATACTTTACATCAGATCAACATACTATAGATATCAGATCAAGAATATAAAAGAAATCATACAATAGAATTAAAACACATTTAACAAGGAAGATCAGATCAGGATTATATAGACATCAGATCAGCGAATACTTGACATCAGATCAACAGACTATAGATATCATATCAAGAATATAAAAGAAATCATACAATAGAATTAAAACACACTTAACAAGGGAGATCAGATCAGGATTATATAGACATCAGATCAGTGAATACTTGACATCATATCAACATACTATAGGTATCAGATCAAGAATATAAAAGAAATCATACAATAGAATTAAAACACACTGAACGAGGGAGTTCATGTCAGGATTATATAGACATCAGATCTGCGAATACTAGACATCAGATCAACATACTATAGATATCAGATCAAGAATATAAAAGAAATCATACAATAGAAATAAAACACACTTAACAAGGGAGATCAGATCAGGATTATATAGACATCAGATCAGCGAATACTTGACATCAGATCAACAAACTATATATATCAGATCAAGAATATAAAAGAAATCATACAATAGAATTAAAACACACTGAACAAGGGAGTTCATATCAGGATTATATAGACATCCGATCAGCGAATACTTGACATCAGATCAACAGACAATAGATCTTAGATCAAGAATATAAAAGAAATCATACAATAGAATTAAAACACACTTAACAAGGGAGATCAGATCAGGATTATATAGACATCAGATCAGCGAATACTTGACATCAGATCAACATACTATAGATATCAGATCAAGAATATAAAAGAAATCATACAATAGAATTAAAACACACTTAACAAGGGAGATCAGATCAGGATTATATAGACATCAGATCAGCGAATACTTGACATCAGATCAACATACTATAGATATCAGATCAAGAATATAAAAGAAATCATACAATAGAATTAAAACATAATTAACAAGGGAGATCAGATCAGGATTATATAGACATCAGATCAACATACTATAGATATCAGATCAAGAATATAAAAGAAATCATACAATAGAAATAAAACACACTTAACAAGGGAGATCAGATCAGGATTATATAGACATCAGATCAGCGAATATTTGACATCAGATCAACATACTATAGATATCAGATCAAGAATATAAAAGAAATCATACAATAGAATTAAAACACACTTAACAATGGAGATCAGATCAGGATTATATAGACATCAGATCAGTGAATACTTGACATCAGATCAACAGACTATAGATATCATATCAAGAATATAAAAGAAATTATACAATAAAATTAAAGCACACTTAACAAGGGAGATCAGATCAGGATTATATATACACTAGATCAGCGAATACTTGACATCAGATCAATAGACTATAGATATCAGATCAAGAATATAAAAGAAATCATACAATAGAATTAAAACACACTTAACAAGGGAGATCAGATCAGGAATATATAGACATCGGATCAGCGAATACTTGACATCAGATCAACATACTATAGATATCAGATCAAGAAAATAAAAGAAATCATACAATAGAATTAAAAACACTTAACAAGGGAGATCAGATCAAGATTATATAGACATCAGATCAGCGAATACTTGACATCAGATCCACATACTATAGATATCAGATCAAGAATATAAAAGAAATCATACAATAGAATTAAAACGTAATTAACAAGGGAGATCAGATCAGGATTATATAGACATCAGATCAACATACTATAGATATTAGATCAAGAATATAAAAAAAATCATACAATTGAAATAAAACACACTTAACAAGGGAGATCAAATCAGGATTATATAGATATCAGATCAGCGAATATTTGACATCAGATCAACATAATATAGATATCAGATCAAGAATATAAAAGAAATCATACAATAGAAATTAAACACACTTAACAAGGGAGATCAGATCAGGATTATATAGATTTCAGATCAGCGAATACTTGACATCGGATCAACATACTATAGATATCAGATCAAGAATATAAAAGAAATCATACAATAGAATTAAAACACACTTAACAAGGGAGATCAGATCAGGATTATATAGACATCAGATCAGCGAATACTTGACATCAGATCAACATACTATAGATATCAGATCAAGAATATAAAAGAAATCATACAATAGAATTAAAGCACACTTAACAAGGTAGATCAGATCAGGATTATATAGACATCAGATCAGCGAATACTTGACATCAGATCAACATACTATAGATATCAGATCAAGAATATAAAAGAAATCATAAAATAGAATTAAAACACACTTAACAAGGCAGATCAGATCAGGATTATATCGACATCATATCAGCCAAAACTTGACATCAGATTAACATACTATAGATATCAGATCAAGAATATAAAAGAAATCATACAATAGAATTAAAGCACACTTAACAAGGTAGATCAGATCAGGATTATATAGACACTAGATCAGCGAATACTTGACATAAGATCAATAGACTATAGATACCAGATCAAGAATATAAAAGAAATCATACAATAGAATTAAAACACTTTTAACAAGGAAGATCAGATCAGGATTATGTAGACATCAGATCAGCGAATACTTGACATCAGATCAACACACTACAGATATCCGATCAAGAATATAAAAGAAATCATACAATAGAATTAAAACACACTTAACAAGGGAGATCAGATCAGGACTATATAGACATCATATCAGTGAATACTAGACATCAGATCAACATACTATAGATATCAGATCAAGAATATAAAAGAAATCATACAATAGAATTAAAACACACTTAACAAGGGAGATCAGATCAGGATTATATAGACATCAGATCAGCGAATACTTGACATCAGATCAACATACTATAGATATCAGATCAAGAATATAAAAGAAATCATACAATAGAATTAAAACACATTTAACAAGGCAGATCAGATCAGGATTATATAGACATCAGATCAGCGAATACTAGACATCAGATCAACATACCATAGATATCAGATCAAGAATATAAAAGAAATCATACAATAGAATTAAAACACACTTAACAAGGGAGATCAGATCAGGATTATATAGAAACTAGATCAGCGAATACTTGACATCAGATCAATAGACTATAGATATCATATCAAGAATATAAAAGAAATCATACAATAGAATTAAAACACACTTAACAAGGCAGATCAGATCAGGATAATATCGACATCATATCAGCCAAAACTTGACATCAGATCAACATACTATAGATATCATATCAATAATATAAAAGAAATCATACAATAGAATTAAAGCACACTTAACAAGGGAGATCAGATCAGGATTATATAGACATCAGATCAGCGAGTACTAGACATCAGATCAACATACTATAGATATCAGATCAAGAATATAAAAGAAATCATACAATAGAATTAAAACACACTTAACAAGGGAGATCAGATCAGGATTATAAAGACATCAGATCAGCGAATACTAGACATCAGATCAACATACTATAGATATCAGATCAAGAATATAAAAGAAATCATACAATAGAATTAAAAACACTTAACAAGGGAGATCAGATGAGGATTATATAGACATCAGATCAACATACTATAGATATCAGATCAAGAATACAAAAGAAATCATACAATAGAAATAAAACACACTGAACAAGGGAGATCAGATCAGGATTATATAGACATCAGATCAGCGAATACTTGACATCAGATCAATAGACTATAGATATCAGATCAAGAATATAAAAGAAATCATACAATAGAATTAAAACACACTTAACAAGGCAGATCAGATCAGGATTATATCGACATCATATCAGCCAAAACTTGACATCAGATCAACATACTATAGATATCATATCAATAATATAAAAGAAATCATACAATAGAATTAAAGCACACTTAACAAGGGAGATCAGATAAGGATTATATAGACATCAGATCAGCGAATACTAGACATCAGATCAACATACTATATATATCAGATCAAGAATATAAAAGAAATCATACAATAGAATTAAAAACACTTAACAAGGGAGATCAGATGAGGATTATATAGACATCAGATCAACATACTATAGATATCAGATCAAGAATACAAAAGAAATCATACAATAGAATTAAAACACACTTAACAAGGGAGATCAGATCAGGATTATATAGAAACTAGATCAGCGAATACTTGACATCAGATCAATAGACTATAGATATCAGATCAAGAATATAAAAGAAATCATACAATAGAATTAAAACACACTTAACAAGGCAGATCAGATCAGGATTATATTGACATCATATCAGCCAAAACTTGACATCAGATCAACATACTATAGATATCATATCAATAATATAAAAGAAATCATACAATAGAATTAAAGCACACTTAACAAGGGAGATCAGATCAGGATTATATAGACATCAGATCAGCGAGTACTAGACATCAGATCAACATACTATAGATATCAGATCAAGAATATAAAAGAAATCATACAATAGAATTAAAACACACTTAACAAGGGAGATCAGATCAGGATTATAAAGACATCAGATCAGCGAATACTAGACATCAGATCAACATACTATAGATATCAGATCAAGAATATAAAAGAAATCATACAATAGAATTAAAACACATTTAACAAGGCAGATCAGATCAGGATTATATAGACATCAGATCAGCGAATACTAGACATCAGATCAACATACTATAGATATCAGATCAAGAATATAAAAGAAATCATACAATAGAATTAAAACACACTTAACAAGGGAGATCAGATCAGGATTATATAGACACTAGATCAGCGAATACTTGACATCAGATCAATAGACTATAGATATCAGATCAAGAATATAAAAGAAATCATACAATAGAATTAAAACACACTTAACAAGGCAGATCAGATCAGGATTATATCGACATTATATCAGCCAAAACTTGACATCAGATAAACATACTATAGATATCAGATCAAGAATACAAAAGAAATCATACAATAGAATTAAAGCACACTTAACAAGGGAGATCAGATCAGGATTATATAGACATCAGATCAGCGAGTACTAGACATCAGATCAACATACTATAGATATCAGATCAAGAATATAAAAGAAATCATACAATAGAATTAAAACACACTTAACAAGGGAGATCAGATCAGGATTATATAGACATCAGATCAGCGAATACTTGACATCAGATCAACAGTCTATAGATATCAGATCAAGAATATAAAAGAAATCATACAATAGAAATAAAACACACTTAACAAGGGAGATCAGATCAGGATTATATAGACATCAGATCAGCGAATACTTGACATCAGATCAACAAACTATAGATATCAGATCAAGAATATAAAAGAAATCATACAATAGAATTAAAACACACTGAACAAGGGAGTTCATATCAGGATTATATAGACATCCGATCAGCGAATACTTGACATCAGATCAACAGACAATAGATCTTAGATCAAGAATATAAAAGAAATCATACAATAGAATTAAAACACACTTAACAAGGGAGATCAGATCAGGATTATATAGACATCAGATCAGCGAATACTTGACATCAGATCAACATACTATAGATATCAGATCAAGAATATAAAAGAAATCATACAATAGAATTAAAACATAATTAACAAGGGAGATCAGATCAGGATTATATAGACATCAGATCAACATACTATAGATATCAGATCAAGAATATAAAAGAAATCATACAATAGAAATAAAACACACTTAACAAGGGAGATCAGATCAGGATTATATAGATATCAGATCAGCGAATATTTGACATCAGATCAACATAATATAGATATCAGATCAAGAATATAAAAGAAATCATACAATAGAATTAAAACACACTTAACAAGGGAGATCAGATCAGGATTATATAGACATCAGATCAGCGAATACTTGACGTTAGATCAACATACTATAGATATCAGATCAAGAATACAAAAGAAATCATACAATAGAATTAAAACA
This sequence comes from Knoxia roxburghii, assembly GCA_030378225.1. NCBI lineage: Eukaryota > Viridiplantae > Streptophyta > Magnoliopsida > Gentianales > Rubiaceae > Knoxia > Knoxia roxburghii. Next base: position 30,246,885 of record CM059415.1, on the reverse strand, counting down.
CACTTAACAAGGGAGATCAGATCAGGATTATATAGACATCAGATCAGCGAATAATTGACATCAGATCAACATACTATAGATATCAGATCAAGAATATAAAAGAAATCATACAATAGAATTAAAACACACTTAACAAGGGAAATCAGATCAGGATTATATAGACATCAGATCAGTGAATACTTGACATCAGATCAACAGACTATAGATATCATATCAAGAATATAAAAGAAATTATACAATAAAATTAAAGCACACTTAACAAGGGAGATCAGATCAGGATTATATATACACTAGATCAGCGAATACTTGACATCAGATCAATAGACTATAGATATCAGATCAAGAATATAAAAGAAATCATACAATAGAATTAAAACACACTTAACAAGGGAGATCAGATCAGGAATATATAGACATCGGATCAGCGAATACTTGACATCAGATCAACATACTATAGATATCAGATCAAGAAAATAAAAGAAATCATACAATAGAATTAAAAACACTTAACAAGGGAGATGAGATCAAGATTATATAGACATCAGATCAGCGAATACTTGACATCAGATCAAGAATATAAAAGAAATCATACAATTGAATTAAAACACACTTAACAAGGAAGATCAGATCAGGATTATATAGACATCAGATCAGCGAATACTTGACATCAGATCAACATACTATAGATATCAGATCAAGAATATAAAAGAAATCATACAATAGAATTAAAACACACTTAACAAGGGATATCAGATCAGGATTACATAGACATCAGATCAGCGAATACTTGACATCAGATCAACAGACTATAGATATCAGATCAAGAATATAAAAGAAATCATACAATAAAATTAAAGCACACTTAACAAGGGAGATCAGATCAGGATTATATAGATATCAGATCAGCGAATACTTGACATCAGATCAATAGACTATAGATATCAGATCAAAAATATAAAAGAAATCATACAATAGAATTAAAACACACTTAACAAGGCAGATCAGATCAGGATTATATAGACATCAACTCAGCCAAAACTTGACATCAGATCAACATACTATAGATATCAGATCAAGAATATAAAAGAAATCATACAATAAAATTAAAACACACTTAACAAGGGAGATCAGATCCGGATTATATAGACATCAGATCAGCGAATACTAAACATCAGATCAACAGTCTATAGATATCAGATCAAGAATATAAAAGAAATCATACAATAGAATTAAAACACACTTAACAAGGGAGATCAGATCAGGAATATATAGACATCGGATCAGCGAATACTTGACATCAGATCAACATACTATAGATATCAGATCAAGAAAATAAAAGAAATCATACAATAGAATTAAAAACACTTAACAAGGGAGATCAGATCAAGATTATATAGACATCAGATCAGCGAATACTTGACATCAGATCCACATACTATAGATATCAGATCAAGAATATAAAAGAAATCATACAATAGAATTAAAACGTAATTAACAAGGGAGATCAGATCAGGATTATATAGACATCAGATCAACATACTATAGATATTAGATCAAGAATATAAAAGAAATCATACAATTGAAATAAAACACACTTAACAAGGGAGATCAAATCAGGATTATATAGATATCAGATCAGCGAATATTTGACATCAGATCAACATAATATAGATATCAGATCAAGAATATAAAAGAAATCATACAATAGAAATTAAACACACTTAACAAGGGAGATCAGATCAGGATTATATAGATTTCAGATCAGCGAATACTTGACATCGGATCAACATACTATAGATATCAGATCAAGAATATAAAAGAAATCATACAATAGAATTAAATCACACTTAACAAGGGAGATCAGATCAGGATTATATAGACATCAGATCAGCGAATACTTGACATCAGATCAACACACTATAGATATCAGATCAAGAATATAAAAGAAATCATACATTAGAATTAAAGCACACTTAACAAGGTAGATCAGATCAGGATTATATAGACATCAGATCAGCGAATACTTGACATCAGATCAACATACTATAGATATCAGATCAAGAATATAAAAGAAATCATAAAATAGAATTAAAACACACTTAACAAGGGAGATCAGATCAGGATTATATAGACATCAGATCAGCGAATACTTGACATCAGATCAACAGTCTATAGATATCAGATCAAGAATACAAAAGAAATCATATAATAGAAATAAAACACACTGAACAATGGAGATCATATCAGGATTATATAGACATCAGATCAGCGAATATTTGACATCAGATCAACATAATATAGATATCAGATCAAGAATATAAAAGAAATCATACAATAGAAATTAAACACACTTAACAAGGGAGATCAGATCAGGATTATATAGATTTCAGATCAGCGAATACTTGACATCGGATCAACATACTATAGATATCAGATCAAGAATATAAAAGAAATCATACAATAGAATTAAATCACACTTAACAAGGGAGATCAGATCAGGATTATATAGACATCAGATCAGCGAATACTTGACATCAGATCAACATACTATAGATATCAGATCAAGAATATAAAAGAAATCATACAATAGAATTAAAGCACACTTAACAATGTAGATCAGATCAGGATTATATAGACATCAGATCAGCGAATACTTGACATCAGATCAACATACTATAGATATCAGATCAAGAATATAAAAGAAATCATAAAATAGAATTAAAACACACTTAACAAGGGAGATCAGATCAGGATTATATAGACATCAGATCAGCGAATACTTGACATCAGATCAACAGTCTATAGATATCAGATCAAGAATACAAAAGAAATCATATAATAGAAATAAAACACACTGAACAAGGGAGATCATATCAGGATTATATAGACATCAGATCAGCGAATACTTGACATCAGATCAACAGACTATAGATCTCAGATCAAGAATATAAAAGAAATCATAAAATAGAATTAAAACACACTTAACAAGGGAGATCAGATCAGGATTATATCGACATCAGATCAGCGAAAACTTGACATCAGATCAACATACTATAGATATCAGATCAAGAATATAAAAGAAATCATACAATAGAATTAAAGCACACTTAACAAGGGAGATCAGATCAGGATTATATAGACATCAGATCAGCGAGTACTAGACATCAGATCAACATACTATAGATATCAGATCAAGAATATAAAAGAAATCATACAATAGAATTAAAACACACTTAACAAGGGAGATCAGATCAGGATTATATAGACATCAGATCAGCGAATACTTGACATCAGATCAACAGTCTATAGATATCAGATCAAGAATATAAAAGAAATCATACAATAGAATTAAAACACACTTAACAAGGGAGATCAGATCAGGAATATATAGACATCGGATCAACGAATACTTGACATCAGATCAACATACTATAGATATCAGATCAAGAAAATAAAAGAAATCATACAATAGAATTAAAACACACTTAACAAGGGAGATCAGATCAGGATTATATAGACATCAGATCAGCGAATACTTGACATCAGATCAACATACTATAGATATCAGATCAAGAATATAAAAGAAATCACACAATAGAATTAAAACACATTTAACAAGGAAGATCAGATCAGGATTATATAGACATCAGATCAGCGAATACTTGACATCAGATCAACATACTATAGATATCAGATCAAGAATATAAAAGAAATCATACAATAGAATTAAAACACACTTAACAAGGGAGATCAGATCAGGATTATATAGACATCAGATCAGCGAATACTTGACATCAGATCAACAGACTATAGATATCAGATCAAGAATATAAAAGAAATCATACAATAAAATTAAAGCACACTTAACAAGGGAGATCAGATCAGGATTATATAGACATCAGATCAGCGAATACTTGACATCAGATCAATAGACTATAGATATCAGATCAAGAATATAAAAGAAATCATACAATAGAATTAAAACACACTTAACTGTTGGTGAATGTGCCCTAATGAGGGCTATTTATGTAAATATACTTTGAGGGTATTTATGTAAATAAGATTTTTGTCGCTTGATTGATTGTTTATCAAATGAGTTAATTTCATGATAGTAATATCCTTGTGCATATTTAAATTCATGAAATCGATCCGCCAAAAGAAACACTCCATGGACTAACCAGATCATGAGTGATTCTTTTGAGTAGTACTGGTACTAGGATCCTTAGACCAGAAATCACTACATGGTCTTAGGTGAATTGTAGTGTGCTTTGACATACGCCTAACGGGGCCGTAACAGGTTGCCAAGTACGGGTATGATTGGGTACACTATGAGACACGCTAAGGTATGTAGGTGAAGTGATGGGACTACAAATCTCTCTTAAGTGAGAGATGATATCTTGGCCACTTGATAGTGAACTGAAAAGTGCATGGCCATGCCCAAGGAATGATAAGGATATCATTTGCTTGATGGATTCAGTGTCACTAAGAGATCAAGTAAACGCTTAGCTACATAAGGATGATGGTTCCATGCCTTATGCTAAGCTGGATATCGATGTAGAGGATTGTACGCAGTTTGCTCGGAAAGGTTGTGTTGAATCTCCATTCGACCCTCCATTCTGAATTGGGTAGTCATTATGTCTTGCTAGAGACCACTAATGACTTATGGATTAATCAATGAGATTGAGTTATCCGTTGCCAATTTGGAATGGGCCTACAGGATCGCACATAAGAAAGTCCAATGATGCAGAATAAGAATTCTTGCCTACAATAAGTATAATTGTTATACTTAAATAAATAAGATTTAATTAAATGGTTTAATTGAATATTATTGGAAAGTTCGGTGGTATTAATTAATAGTTAATTAATTACCTGGGAACAATTGGGATGGGCTGATAAATCAAGGGACTTAATTGCAATTGAAGTTCTTGACCCATCAGCCTGATCCATGGGTCATGGGTTGATCCATGGGCTTGGTGTATAACCCAAATCATTAAAGTGTTATTTAATGCTGATTTGGAATCAGTAAATATTATTTAAATACTGATTTGGAATCAGTAAAATAATATTTGGTAATAATACTGATTTGGAATATGACCAAAATCAGTTAAGTTATAATTGGATAATTACAATACTGATTTTGGAAATTAATTCTCTACAAATATCCTAGGGATATAATTGTAGGGAGGGGATTTTTTTGAATGATTCTCATCAGAAAAATACACAGATTTTCCCAAATTCTCCGGGTAGGCAAGATTGGCTAGCACCAACATGCGAAGGCTTTCGTGCTTGAGAGTAGAGGATCCTTCAAGGAAGGATTTTGGAGACAACAAAACGCCATCTTCTCAGAGGAGCCAGGCGACGTGCGCAACCGATTACGCTTCAAAGGTAAGACCCGATCCTCATAGTTTAGGATTCCGCTGTTTAATTGGATTAAACACCTAGACTAATTCCCAACAGTGGTATCAGAGCAAGGTTAAAATTAAAATTGATTTTAAATAAAAGTAATTGGATTTTTATTAAAATTGATTTTAATAAAATTTTGAAAAAAAAAAAACGGGCTTTTAGAAAGCAAAAAGAAAAAAAAAATTTCTGGGAAAAATAAATAAAATATTATTTTATTATTTCTGGGAAAATAATAAAATAATGATGAAGATCGGCCGGCCTTGGTGGGTGACATCGGCACGTCGGAAAAAGTTCCGACCAGCCGGATTCTCGCCGGAAAATCGCGAGCTCCCGATATGGCTGAATTTTATGGTTTTTGGTTCAAAATTTTGTGGGTTTTGATCTCCCGTTCCTTGAAATTGTTTTCGTTTTGGTTAAACGAGTCAGGATTAGATGGTTTCAAGACTGGGTTTAATAAAATTTTTCCGCTGGATTTTTTTTCTTTTCAATCGGAAAAACGGGGAGAAACAAAATCGTTTTGGGGTTTGTTTTTCTTTTTCAAAACGGAATCGCAGAATGGTTTGGATGATTTCGTTGATTTCGAAAAGGATTTTGGTTAGTTTTTCGCCGGGTTATTGGTCGTTCGCCGGAAAAACGGGGGCTGTGATAGAAATCCTTCCTAACTGGGTTTTGGTTTTATGGATTTTTTGCCGGAGAATCGGGCCTAGGATGCTTCGGGTATCTTTCGCGAACGTTTCTGGTGAGATCCGCGTCGTTTTCTTTGGCCGGAAAGGATGAATGGTTCATCGAGCATTCTGTCGCAGCTGGTCGTAAACGGGAACTGGTTGAAGAAGACGACCGGAGGCTGGCGGCGGGCGGTTGAAGCCCTAGGGGCTGAAATTACCAAAATGCCCCCGCCGCAGCCTCAAAACCCTAAAATGCCATCAGTTTTAAAATTGTTTTAAAATTGCAAAAGGAACCCTGAAGTTTTCAAGAAATAAAACCCTAAGCCCAGAAATTTTGGTTATTTACGAAATGACCCCAAAAGTTTCAGAAAATTAGATTTTAAATTTTTCTGAATTTTATTTAATAAGATATTAATTAAATAGTCTTATTAGATAAAGATAGGATTAATTTAGAATTTTATCCTATAAGTTTAAATTTATCCTAATTAGATAAATTTTAAAATAATTATTTTTATTAGATTAAAATAATTAGAAAAGATAAATAAATAAATAAATAATTAATTAGATTAATTAATTAGTTTAAATTTTGAATTGTTATTTATTTATTTTAATTTTGATGCTTAATTTAAATTGTTTAAATTTTATGTGAAGCATCATAATTATGCTAGCATGTTCATGCATCATTTTGGATAAATGTAAAATGAACAGAAGGATTGATTAAAATTGATCATGACACGATCAATTTTAATTCTGTAATAGTTACACAATCCTTAAAATTAATCGGCTTAAATTAAAACTGGCTTGTATGAGCATATGCATTTTATGTGTTTCAAAGCATGAATTGGGCTTTTAATTTTAACGTTTTAAAAGTTGGGGCCTGCGAGCCAATTTTGAATTGGGCCTGCGTGCCTATAAAATCATCATGTAATAGTTAGGCCCAAAAGGAGGTTCCAAGAGGAGTCCATGGTGGAGCCCAGGAGCGGAGGCCAAATATGAAGATTTTAAAAGGCCCTGTAATAGACTAGAGCCCAGTTCATCGCTTTAATTTTATTCATTTTATTTGATATGCAAATGAATATGATAAACGAAAATGCATGTTAAGCCGATCAAACTTAAATCCCAAAAACCCAAGATTTTGCTTCCATACTTAAGGGCCCGCTTGAGTGTGGAACGTCTGATGGACTTGGAGAGCCCAAGGGCCTCAGGTTTTCTTCATGCGGCGGGTTGTTACATAATAGTGCCCAACTTTATCACTACCATTAATGAGTGGAAAAACTGTTTGGGTATTAGATGCTCAACTTTATCACTACCACTTGTTATGGAAAAACTGTGTGGGTGTCTATTGATGTGATGCCTTGAGGGATGGTTTAACTTGGGAAAATTAATCCTAGCTTGACCCGATAAGTTGACTAGGGATTAATTTTGCAAAGATAGGATGGTGTCAAACATTTGGAATGTTCATCCTATCACCGAAAAGTTGCATGGTATGCAATTGGAAAGCGTTAAATTACATGGAATGTGATTTGAACGTTGCCTACCAGAAGAGCCCGATCCCTACGATACTTGCCAAAGCAAGACTGGGGTTGACTCTTTGTGGATTTTCGGCCCACAATCTAGCACCAACACAAAATTGTTTGGGATTTCAATTTTGGCTATTGTGGAAAACATTTTTCAAAACTCATTCTAATATTTTGCATTTACTCTTTGTAGAAATGGCATCATCTAGCACAAATGTTATCTTAAACTCTACTCTAAGAAGTGTATTGGATAAAGGTAAATTGGTTGGACCAAACTTCTTAGATTGGGAAAGAAACTTGAGAATAGTTCTCAAACAAGAAAGGAAGCTACATGTCTTAGAGACCGCTTTACCTGAACCACCACAAAATGCTTCGGCAAATGTTCAACGAGCCTGGGATAAGCTGAAAAGCGACTCCGATGATGTGACGTGCTTGATGCTCGCGTCTATGACAGGCGAGCTTCAAAAGCAGTTCATGAATTTGGAAGCGTTCCGAATTTATGAGTCACTGACGGAAATGTTTCGTGAACAAGTTTCAGGTATCTTTGTTATAGAAATAAATCTTTCTATGTCCACCTCATGGGTATTAGATACTGGTTGTGGGGCTCACATTTTTACTAATGTGCAAGGACTCAGAAATAGAAGGATAACAAAGAAAGGTGAAGTAGATCTCCGAGTGGGCAACGGGGCAAGAGTTGCTGCTGTTGAAGTTGGAGATTACACTCTGTCTTTACCTTCTGGTTTAAATATCGAACTTGAAAATTGTTATTATGTACCTGCTTTGAGCAGAAATATTATTTCAGTTTCGAGTTTAGATAATAAAGGTTTTCGATTTATTATAGAGAATAACTCGTTATCTTTATATCAAAATGATATTTTATACGGAGTTGCAAATATGTGTAACGGTCTGTATGTCTTGGATTTGACCCAAGAAAAACCAGTCTATAACATAGAAAAGAAAGCTAAATCATCTAAAAATGATTTAAGTCCAACATACCTTTGGCATTGTCGATTAGGCCATGCAAATGAAAAGCGAGTTCAAAAGCTTCACAAGGATGGAGTGCTTGGTTCATTTGATTTTGAATCATATGATACCTGCGAACCCTGCTTGCAAGGCAAAATGACAAAGAGTCATTTCAACAAGAAAGGTGAAAGAACAAGTGAGCTATTGGCCCTAATACATACGGATGTATGTGGACCAATGAGCACACAAGCCAGAGGTGGATTTGAATACTTCGTAACTTTTACTGATGACTTTAGTAGATATGGGTATGTCTACTTAATGAGGTATAAAAGTGAAACTTTTGAAAAGTTCAAAGAGTTTAAAAACGAAGTAGAGAATCAGTTGGATAGAAGGATTAAGGTTATTCGCTCCGATCGGGGAGGTGAATACCTTAGTGATGAGTTCGATGGCTATCTAAAACAGTGTGGAATTGTTTCACAGCTGACTCCACCAGGAACACCTCAATGGAATGGTGTATCCGAGAGGAGAAATCGGACCTTATTAGATATGGTTCGATCAATGATGGACCTAGCAACTCTCCCTACATCCTTTTGGGGTTATGCTCTCCTTTCTGCTGCCTACTTATTGAATCGTATTCCATCTAAGGCAGTAGATAAGACTCCATATGAGATATGGATGGGTCGGAAGCCCTATATGTCCTATCTACGAGTTTGGGGTTGTCAAGCTCATGTAAAGCGTTTACAAAGTAATAAGCTTGAACCCAAAACTGACAAATGCCTATTTGTGGGATATCCTAAGGAAACCAAAGGATATCAATTCTACAACCCAACTGAGAACAAAGTGTTCGTTGCTCGAGGAGCTACTTTCTTAGAGAAAGAATTTCTGTACAAGAAAGACAGTGGGAGTAGAATAGAACTCGGAGAAGTTCAAGAACCACAAGAGGATGTAGAACGATCTACAGAAACTCAGATGGAAGTTGACATGGAAACTCATGAAGATGAGCAACCTGAGTCAACAGCACAAGAACCTAGAAGGTCTAGTAGATCTCGTCACCAACCCAAGAGATACGGATTTCTCGTGACTGACGATCAAGATTTGATCTTGGTGGACTCTAATGAGCCCGCGAACTACAAACAGGTTTTAGAAAATCCGGATTCCGATAAATGGCTAGAAGCTATGGAATCTGAAATGCAATCCATGAGGGACAATAAAGTGTGGACTTTGATTGACCCTCCTGTTCAGGCAAAGGTTGTCGATTGCAAGTGGATTTTCAAGTTAAAACCTGGCGGGATCTTCAAGGCACGACTAGTGGCTAAAGGTTTCAGACAGACTCATGGTATTGACTATGATGAAACCTTCTCCCCTGTCGTAATGCTCAAGTCCATTAGGACAATGCTTGCCATAGCAGCATATTTTGACTATGAGGTATGGCAGATGGATGTTAAGACGGCTTTCCTGAATGGAAACCTACTCGAGGATGTTTATATGAAACAACCCGAGGGATACATCGATCAAAAGCATCCTAATCGAGTATGTAAGCTTCAGAGGTCCATCTATGGACTAAAGCAAGCATCTCGAAGTTGGAATCTTCGTTTTGATGAGGAAGTAAAAGGTTACGGATTCATCAAGAACGAAGATGAGCCTTGTGTTTACAAGAAAGTTAGTGGGAGCAAGATTGTTTTCCTTGTCCTATATGTGGACGACATCCTGCTCATAGGAAATGACATTCCCTTGATGAAGGACATCAAACAATGGTTGGGGAGTGTATTTTCTATGAAAGACTTAGGAGAAGCTGAGACGATACTAGGTATCAAGATCTATAGGGATAGATCTAAAAGGCTTCTAGGACTAAGTCAAGAAGGGTACATAGACAAGATATTGAACAGATTCAATATGTCTAACTCCAAAAATGGTAAGGTACCATTTAGACATGGCCTTCTCTTGAAGAAGAACCAAGGTCCTTCAACAAGAGAGGAGAGGGATACAATGAGTAGAGTCCCATATGCCTCGGCAATAGGATCTATCATGTATGCCATGTTGTGTACCCGTCCGGATGTTGCACATGCACTTAGCATGACTAGTAGATACCAACAAGATCCAGGGATGGATCATTGGACTGCAGTCAAAGCAATCCTGAAGTACTTACGAAGAACTAAAGGATTAATGCTAGTGTATGGAGGACAAGAACAGCTCATTGTACAAGGTTACGCTGATGCTGCTTTCCAAACAGATCAAGATGACATGAAGTCACAATCAGGCTACGTGTTTAGTCTGAATGGCGGTGCAATAAGTTGGAAAAGCTCAAAGCAAGATACAACAGCCGATTCTACAACAGAGTCTGAGTACATTGCTGCATCAGATGCTGCAAAGGAAGCTGTTTGGCTGAGAAAGTTCGTGTCAGACATCGGAGTGATACCGAGTATCCAAGATCCGATAGAACTTTTCTGTGACAATAACGGGGCCATCGCACAAGCTAAGGAGCCTCGGTCACACCAGAAAACCAAACACATACTTAGAAGATTTCACCTCATCCGAGAGATCATTGATCGAGGAGATGTGAAAGTGTGCAAAATAGGGTCAGACGACAATATAGCAGATCCTCTCACAAAAGCTCTACCACAGTCAAAGTTTGATAGACATGTAATAGTGCTTGGTCTTAAACAGTTTAGGACATAGCCCTTCATCGGGCAAGTGGGAGATTGTTGGTGAATGTGCCCTAATGAGGGCTATTTATGTAAATATACTTTGAGGGTATTTATGTAAATAAGATTTTTGTCGCTTGATTGATTGTTTATCAAATGAGTTAATTTCATGATAGTAATATCCTTGTGCATATTTAAATTCATGAAATCGATCCGCCAAAAGAAACACTCCATGGACTAACCAGATCATGAGTGATTCTTTTGAGTAGTATTGGTACTAGGATCCTTAGACCAGAAATCACTACATGGTCTTAGGTGAATTGTAGTGTGCTTTGACATACGCCTAACGGGGCCGTAACAGGTTGCCAAGTACGGGTATGATTGGGTACACTATGAGACACGCTAAGGTATGTAGGTGAAGTGATGGGACTACAAATCTCTCTTAAGTGAGAGATGATATCTTGGCCACTTGATAGTGAACTGAAAAGTGCATGGCCATGCCCAAGGAATGATAAGGATATCATTTGCTTGATGGATTCAGTGTCACTAAGAGATCAAGTAAACGCTTAGCTACATAAGGATGATGGTTCCATGCCTTATGCTAAGCTGGATATCGATGTAGAGGATTGTACGCAGTTTGCTCGGAAAGGTTGTGTTGAATCTCCATTCGACCCTCCATTCTGAATTGGGTAGTCATTATGTCTTGCTAGAGACCACTAATGACTTATGGATTAATCAATGAGATTGAGTTATCCGTTGCCAATTTGGAATGGGCCTACAGGATCGCACATAAGAAAGTCCAATGATGCAGAATAAGAATTCTTGCCTACAATAAGTATAATTGTTATACTTAAATAAATAAGATTTAATTAAATGGTTTAATTGAATATTATTGGAAAGTTCGGTGGTATTAATTAATAGTTAATTAATTACCTGGGAATAATTGGGATGGGCTGATAAATCAAGGGACTTAATTGCAATTGAAGTTCTTGACCCATCAGCCTGATCCATGGGTCATGGGTTGATCCATGGGCTTGGTGTATAACCCAAATCATTAAAGTGTTATTTAATGCTGATTTGGAATCAGTAAATATTATTTAAATACTGATTTGGAATCAGTAAAATAATATTTGGTAATAATACTGATTTGGAATATGACCAAAATCAGTTAAGTTATAATTGGATAATTACAATACTGATTTTGGAAATTAATTCTCTACAAATATCCTAGGGATATAATTGTAGGGAGGGGATTTTTTTGAATGATTCTCATCAGAAAAATACACAGATTTTCCCAAATTCTCCGGGTAGGCAAGATTGGCTAGCACCAACATGCGAAGGCTTTCGTGCTTGAGAGTAGAGGATCCTTCAAGGAAGGATTTTGGAGACAACAAAACGCCATCTTCTCAGAGGAGCCAGGCGACGTGCGCAACCGATTACGCTTCAAGGGTAAGACCCGATCCTCATAGTTTAAGATTCCGCTGTTTAATTGGATTAAACACCTAGACTAATTCCCAACATTAACAAGGCAGATCAGATCAGGATTATATAGACATCAGATCAGCCAAAACTTGACATCAGATCAACATACTATAGATATCAGATCAAGAATATAAAAGAAATCATACAATAAAATTAAAACACACTTAACAAGGGAGATCAGATCTGGATTATATAGATATCAGATCAGCGAGTACTAGACATCAGATCAACATACTATAGATATCAGATCAAGAATATAAAAGAAATCATACAATAGAATTAAAACACACTTAACAAGGGATATCAGATCAGGATTATATAGACATCAGATCAGCGAATACTAGACATCAGATCAACATACTATAGATATCAGATCAAGAATATAAAAGAAATCATACAATAGAATTAAAAACACTTAACAAGGGAGATCAGATCAAGATTATATAGACATCAGATCAGCGAATACTTGACATCAGATCAACATACTATAGATATCAGATCAAGAATATAAAAGAAATCATACAATAGAATTAAAACATAATTAACAAGGGAGATCAGATCAGGATTATATAGACATCAGATCAACATACTATAGATATTAGATCAAGAATATAAAAGAAATCATACAATAGAAATAAAACACACTTAACAAGGGAGATCAGATCAGGATTATATAGATATCAGATCAGCGAATATTTGACATCAGATCAACATAATATAGATATCAGATCAAGAATATAAAAGAAATCATACAATAGAATTAAAACACACTTAACAAGGGAGATCAGATCAGGATTATATAGATTTCAGATCAGCGAATACTTGACATCGGATCAACATACTATAGATATCAGATCAAGAATATAAAAGAAATCATACAATAGAATTAAAACACATTTAACAAGGAAGATCAGATCAGGATTATATAGACATCAGATCAGCGAATACTTGACATCAGATCAACATACTATAGATATCAGATCAAGAATATAAAAGAAATCATACAATAGAATTAAAACACACTTAACAAGGCAGATCAGATAAGGATTATATCGACATCATATCAGCCAAAACTTGACATCAGATCAACATACTATAGATATCAGATCAAGAATATAAAAGAAATCATACAATAGAATTAAAGCACACTTAACAAGGGAGATCAGATCAGGATTATATAGACATCAGATCAGCGAGTACTAGACATCAGATCAACATACTATAGATATCAGATCAAGAATATAAAAGAAATCATACAATAGAATTAAAACACACTTAACAAGGGAGATCAGATCAGGATTATATAGACATCAGATCAGCAAATACTAGACATCAGATCAACATACTATAGATATCAGATCAAGAATATAAAAGAAATCATACAATAGAATTAATAACACTTAACAAGGGAGATCAGATCAGGATTATATGGACATCAGATCAGCGAATACTTGACATCAGATCAACATACTATAGATATCAGATCAAGAATATAAAAGAAATCATACAATAGAATTAAAAACACTTAACAAGGGAGATCAGATCAAGATTATATAGACATCAGATCAGCGAATACTTGAAATCAGATCCACATACTATAGATATCAGATCAAGAATATAAAAGAAATCATACAATAGAATTAAAACGTAATTAACAAGGGAGATCAGATCAGGATTATATAGACATCAGATCAACATACTATAGATATTAGATCAAGAATATAAAAGAAATCATACAATAGAATTAAAAACACTTAACAAGGGAGATCAGATCAAGATTATATAGACATCAGATCAGCGAATACTTGACATCAGATCCACATACTATAGATATCAGATCAAGAATATAAAAGAAATCATACAATAGAATTAAAACGTAATTAACAAGGGAGATCAGATCAGGATTATATAGACATCAGATCAACATACTATAGATATTAGATCAAGAATATAAAAGAAATCATACAATAGAATTAAAAACACTTAACAAGGGAGATCAGATCAAGATTATATAGACATCAGATCAGCGAATACTTGACATCAGATCCACATACTATAGATATCAGATCAAGAATATAAAAGAAATCGTACAATAGAATTTAAACGTAATTAACAAGGGAGATCAGATCAGGATTATATAGACATCAGATCAACATACTATAGATATTAGATCAAGAATATAAAAGAAATCATACAACAGAAATAAAACACACTTAACAAGGGAGATCAAATCAGGATTATATAGATATCAGATCAGCGAATATTTGACATCAGATCAACATAATATATATCAGATCAAGAATATAAAGGAAATCATACAATTGAAATAAAACACACTTAACAAGGGAGATCAGATCAAGATTATATAGATTTCAGATCAGCGAATACTTGACATCGGATCAACATACTATAGATATCAGATCAAGAATATAAAAGAAATCATACAATAGAATTAAAACACACTTAACAAGGGAGATCAGATCTAGATTATATAGACATCATATCAGCGAATACTTGACATCAGATCAACATACTATAGATATCAGATCAAGAATATAAAAGAAATCATACAATAGAATTAAAACACATTTAACAAGGAAGATCAGATCAGGATTATATAGACATCAGATCAGCGAATACTTGACATCAGATCAACAGACTATAGATATCAGATCAAGAATACAAAAGAAATCATATAATAGAAACAAAACACACTGAACAAGGGAGATCATATCAGGATTATATAGACATCAGATCAGCGAATACTTGACATCAGATCAACAGACTATAGATCTCAGATCAAGAATATAAAAGAAATCATAAAATAGAATTAAAACACACTTAACAAGGGAGATCAGATCAGGATTATATAGACATCAGATCAGCGAATACTTGACATCAGATCAACAGTCTATAGATATCAGATCAAGAATATAAAAGAAATCATACAATAGAATTAAAACACACTTAACAAGGGAGATCAGATCAGGAATATATAGACATCGGATCAGCGAATACTTGACATCAGATCAACATACTATAGATATCAGATCAAGAAAATAAAAGAAATCATACAATAGAATTAAAACACACTTAACAAGGGAGATCAGATCAGGATTATATAGACATCAGATCAGCGAATACTTGACATCAGATCAACATACTATAGATATCAGATCAAGAATATAAAAGAAATCACACAATAGAATTAAAACACATTTAACAAGGAAGATCAGATCAGGATTATATAGAAATCAGATCTGCGAATACTTGACATCAGATCAACATACTATAGATATCAGATCAAGAATATAAAAGGAATCATACAATAGAATTAAAACACACTTAACAAGGGAGATCAGATCAGGATTATATAGACATCAGATCAGCGAATACTTGACATCAGATCAACAGACTATAGATATCAGATCAAGAATATAAAAGAAATCATACAATAAAATTAAAGCACACTTAACAAGGGAGATCAGATCAGGATTATATAGACATCAGATCAGCGAATACTTGACATCAGATCAATAGACTATAGATATCAGATCAAGAATATAAAAGAAATCATACAATAGAATTAAAACACACTTAACAAAGCAGATCAGATCAGGATTATATAGACATCAGATCAGCCAAAACTTGACATCAGATCAACATACTATAGATATCAGATCAAGAATATAAAAGAAATCATACAATAAAATTAAAACACACTTAACAAGGGAGATCAGATCTGGATTATATAGACATCAGATCAGCGAGTACTAGACATCAGATCAACATACTATAGATATCAGATCAAGAATATAAAAGAAATCATACAATAGAATTAAAACACACTTAACAAGGGATATCAGATCAGGATTATATAGACATCAGATCAGCGAATACTAGACATCAGATCAACATACTATAGATATCAGATCAAGAATATAAAAGAAATCATACAATAGAATTAAAAACACTTAACAAGGGAGATCAGATCAAGATTATATAGACATCAGATCAGCGAATACTTGACATCAGATCAACATACTATAGATATCAGATCAAGAATATAAAAGAAATCATACAATAGAATTAAAACATAATTAACAAGGGAGATCAGATCAGGATTATATAGACATCAGATCAACATACTATAGATATTAGATCAAGAATATAAAAGAAATCATACAATAGAAATAAAACACACTTAACAAGGGAGATCAGATCTGGATTATATAGACATCAGATCAGCGAATACTAGACATCAGATCAACATACTATAGATATCAGATCAAGAATATAAAAGAAATCATACAATAGAATTAAAAACACTTAACAAGGGAGATCAGATCAAGATTATATAGACATCAGATCAGCGAATACTTGACATCAGATCAACATACTATAGATATCAGATCAAGAATATAAAAGAAATCATACAATAGAATTAAAACATAATTAACAAGGGAGATCAGATCAGGATTATATAGACATCAGATCAACATACTATAGATATTAGATCAAGAATATAAAAGAAATCATACAATAGAAATAAAGCACACTTAACAAGGGAGATCAGATCAGGATTATATAGACATCAGATCAGCGAGTACTAGACATCAGATCAACATACTATAGATATCAGATCAAGAATATAAAAGAAATCATACAATAAAATTAAAACACACTTAACAAGGGAGATCAGATCTGGATTATATAGACATCAGTTCAGCGAGTACTAGACATCAGATCAACATACTATAGATATCAGATCAAGAATATAAAAGAAATCATACAATAGAATTAAAACACATTTAACAAGGGATATCAGATCAGGATTATATAGACATCAGATCAGCGAATACTAGACATCAGATCAACATACTATAGATATCAGATCAAGAATATAAAAGAAATCATACAATAGAATTAAAAACACTTAACAAGGGAGATCAGATCAAGATTATATAGACATCAGATCAGCGAATACTTGACATCAGATCAACATACTATAGATATCAGATCAAGAATATAAAAGAAATCATACAATAGAATTAAAACATAATTAACAAGGGAGATCAGATCAGGATTATATAGACATCAGATCAACATACTATAGATATTAGATCAAGAATATAAAAGAAATCATACAATAGAAATAAAACACACTTAACAAGGGAGATCAGATCAGGATTATATAGATATCAGATCAGCGAATATTTGACATCAGATCAACATAATATAGATATCAGATCAAGAATATAAAAGAAATCATACAATAGAAATAAAACACACTTAACAAGGGAGATCATATCAGGATTATATAGATTTCAGATCAGCGAATACTAGACATCAGATCAACATACTATAGATATCAGATCAAGAATATAAAAGAAATCATACAAAAGAATTAATGCACACTTAACAAGGGAGTTCAGATCAGGATTATATAGACATCAGATCAGCGAGTACTAGATATCAGATCAACATACTATAGATATCCGATCAAGAATATAAAAGAAATCATACAATAGAATTAAAACACACTTAACAAGGGAGATCAGATCAGGATTATATAGACATCAGATCAGCAAATACTAGACATCAGATCAACATACTATAAATATCATATCAAGAATATATAAGAAATCATACAATAGAATTAAAAAAACTTAACAAGGGAGATCAGATCAGGATTATATAGACATCAGATCAGCGAGTACTAGATATCAGATCAATATACTATAGATATCAGATCAAGAATATAAAAGAAATCATACAATAGAATTAAAACACACTTAACAAGGGAGATCAGATCAGGATTATATAGACATCAGATCAGCAAATACTAGACATCAGATCAACATACTATAAATATCAGATCAAGAATATAAAAGAAATCATACAATAGAATTAAAAACACTTAACAAGGGAGATCAGATCAGGATTATATAGACATCAGATCAGCGAATACTTTACATCAGATCAACATACTATAGATATCAGATCAAGAATATAAAAGAAATCATACAATAGAATTAAAACACACTTAACAAGGGAGATCAGATCAGGATTATATAGACATCAGATCAGCGAATACTTGACATCAGATCAACATACTATAGATATCAGATCAAGAATATAAAAGAAATCATACAATAGAATTAAAACACATTTAACAAGGAAGATCAGATCAGGATTATATAGACATCAGATCAGCGAATACTTGACATCAGATCAACAGTCTATAGATATCATATCAAGAATATAAAAGAAATCATACAATAGAATTAAAAACACTTAACAAGGGAGATCAGATCAGGATTATATAGACATCAGATCAGCGAATACTTGACATCAGATCAACATACTATAGATATCAGATTAAGAATATAAAAGAAATCATACAATAGAATTAAAACACACTTAACAAGGGAGATCAGATCAGGATTATATAGACATCAAATCAGCGAATACTTGACATCAGATAAACATACTATAGATATTAGATCAAGAATATAAAAGAAATCATACAATAGAATTAAAAACACTTAACAAGGGAGATCAGATCAGGATTATATAGACATCAGATCAACATACTATAGATATCAGATCAAGAATATAAAAGAAATCATACAATAGAAATAAAACACACTTAACAAGGGAGATCAGATCAGGATTATATAGATATCAGATCAGCGAATATTTGAGATCAGATCAACATAGTATAGATATCAGATCAAGAATATAAAAGAAATCATACAATAGAATTAAAACACACTTAACAAGGGAGATCCTATCAGGATTATATTGACATCAGATCAGCGAATACTTGACATCAGATCGACAGACTATAGATCTCAGATCAAGAATATAAAAGAAATCATAAAATAGAATTAAAACACACTTAACAAGGGAGATCAGATCAGGATTATATAGACATCAGATCAGCGAATACTTGACATCAGATCAACATACTATAGATATCAGATCAAGAATATAAAAGAAATCATACAATAGAATTAAAACACACTTAACAAGGGAGATCAGATCAGGATTATACAGACATCAGATCAGCGAATACTTGACATCAGATCAACATACTATAGATATCAGATCAAGAATATAAAAGAAATCATACAATAGAATTAAAACACACTTAACAAGGGAGATCAGATCAGGCTTATATAGACATCAGATCAGCGAATACTTGACATCAGATCAACAGTCTATAGATATCAGATCAAGAATATAAAAGAAATCATACAATACAATTAAAACACACTTAACAAGGGAGATCAGATCAGGAATATATAGACATCGGATCAGCGAATACTTGACATCAGATCAACATACTATAGATATCATATCAAGAAAATAAAAGAAATCATACAATAGAATTAAAACACACTTAACAAGGGAGATCATATCAGGATTATATAGACATCAGATCAGCGAATACTTGACATCAGATCAACATACTATAGATATCAGATCAAGAATATAAAAGAAATCATACAATAGAATTAAAACACATTTAACAAGGAAGATCAGATCAGGATTATATAGACATCAGATCAGCGAATACTTGACATCAGATCAACATACTATAGATATCAGATCAAGAATATAAAAGAAATCATACAATAGAAATAAAACACACTTAACAAGGGCGATCAAATCAGGATTATATAGATATCAGATCAGCGAATATTTGAGATCAGATCAACATAGTATAGATATCAGATCAAGAATATAAAAGAAATCATACAATAGAATTAAAACACACTTAACAAGGGAGATCATATCAGGATTATATAGACATCAGATCAGCGAATACTTGACAACAGATCAACATACTATAGATATCAGATCAAAAATATAAAAGAAATCATACAATAGAATTAAAACACACTTAACAAGGGAGATCAGATCAGGATTATATAGACATCAGATCAGCGAATACTTGACATCAGATCAACATACTATAGATATCAAATCAAGAATATAAAAGAAATCATACAATAGAATTAAAACACTTAATAAGGGAGATCAGATCAAGATTATATAGACATCAGATCAGCGAATACTTGACATCAGATCAACATACTATAGATATTAGATCAAGAATATAAAAGAAATCATACAATAGAATTAAAACATAATTAACAAGGGAGATCAGATCAGGATTATATAGACATCAGATCAGCGAATAGTTGACATCAGATCAACATACTATAGATATCAGATCAAGAATATAAAAGAAATCATACAATAGAATTAAAACACACTTAACAAGGGAGATCATATCAGGATTATATAGACATCAGATCAGCGAATACTTGACATCAGATCAACAGACTATAGATATCAGATCAAGAATACAAAAGAAATCATAAAATAGAAATAAAACACACTTAACAAGGGAGATCAGATCAGGATTATATAGATATCAGATCAGCGAATATTTGAGATCAGATCAACATACTATAGATATCAGATCAAGAATATAAAAGAAATCATACAATAGAAATAAAACACACTTAACAAGGGAGATCAGATCAGGATTATATAGATATCAGATCAGCGAATATTTGAGATCAGATCAACATAGTATAGATATCAGATCAAGAATATAAAAGAAATCATACAATAGAATTAAAACACACTTAACAAGGGAGATCAGATCAGGATTATATAGACATCAGATCAGCGAATACTTGACAACAGATCAACATACTATAGATATCAGATCAAGAATATAAAAGAAAACATACAATAGAATTAAAACACACTTAACAAGGGAGATCAGATCAGGATTATATAGACATCAGATCAGCGAATACTTGACATCAGATCAACATACTATAGATATCAGATCAAGAATATAAAAGAAATCATACAATAGAATTAAAACACTTAATAAGGGAGATCAGATCAAGATTATATAGACATCAGATCAGCGAATACTTGACATCAGATCAACATACTATAGATATTAGATCAAGAATATAAAAGAAATCATACAATAGAATTAAAACATAATTAACAAGGGAGATCAGATCAGGATTATATAGACATCAGATCAACAGACTATAGATCTCAGATCAAGAATATAAAAGAAATCATAAAATAGAATTAAAACACACTTAACAAGGGAGATCAGATCAGGATTATATAGACATCAGATCAGCGAATACTTGACATCAGATCAACATACTATAGATATCAGATCAAGAATATAAAAGAAATCATACAATAGAATTAAAACACACTTAATAAGGGAAATCAGATCAGGATTATATAGACATCAGATCAGCGAATACTTGACATCAGATCAACATACTATAGATATCAGATCAAGAATATAAAAGAAATCATACAATAGAATTAAAACACACATAACAAGGGAGATCAGATCAGGATTATATAGACATCAGATCAGCGAATACTTGACATCAGATCAACAGTCTATAGATATCAGATCAAGAATATAAAAGAAATCATACAATAGAATTAAAACATAATTAACAAGGGAGATCAGATCAGGATTATATAGACATCAGATCAACAGACTATAGATCTCAGATCAAAATTATAAAAGAAATCATAAAATAGAATTAAAACACACTTAACAAGGGAGATCAGATCAGGATTATATACACATCAGATCAACAGACTATAGATCTCAGATCAAGAATATAAAAGAAATCATAAAATAGAATTAAAACACACTTAACAAGGGAGATCAGATCAGGAATATATAGACATCAGATCAGCGAATACTTGACATCAGATCAACATACTATAGATATCAGATCAAGAATATAAAAGAAATCATACAATAGAATTAAAACACACTTAACAAGGGAGATCAGATCAGGATTATATAGACATCAGATCAGCGAATACTTGACATCAGATCAACATACTATAGATATTAGATCAAGAATATAAAATAAATCATACAATAGAAATAAAACACACTTAACAAGGGAAATCAGATCAGCGATTATATAGATATCAGATCAGCGAATATTTGACATCAGATCAACATAATATAGATATCAGATCAAGAATATAAAAGAAATCATACAATAGAAAGAAAACACACTTAACAAGGGAGATCAGATCATGATTATATAGATATCAGATTAGCGAATACTTGACATCAGATCAACATACTATAGATATCAGATCAAGAATATAAAAGAAATCATACAATAGAATTAAAACACACTTAACAAGGGAGATCAGATCAAGATTATATAGACATCAAATCAGCGAATACTTGACATCAGATCAACATACTATAGATATCAGATCAAGAATATAAAAGAAATCATACAATAGAATTAAAACATAATTAACAAGGGAGATCAGATCAGGATTATATAGATATCAGATCAACAGACTATAGATCTCAGATCAAGAATATAAAAGAAATCATAAAATAGAATTAAAACACACTTAACAAGGGAGATCAGATCAGGATTATATAGACATCAGATCAACAGACTATAGATCTCAGATCAAGAATATAAAAGAAATCATAAAATAGAATTAAAACACACTTAACAAGGGAGATCAGATCAGGATTATATAGACATCAGATCAGCGAATAGTGGACATCAGATCAACATACTATAGATATCAGATCAAAAATATAAAAGAAATCATACAATAGAATTAAAACACACTTAACAAGGGAGATCAGATCAGGATTATATAGATATCAGATCAGCGAATACTTGACATCAGATCAACATACTATAGATATTAGATCAAGAATATAAAAGAAATCATACAATAGAAATAAAACACACTCAACAAGGGAGATCAGATCAGCGATTATATAGATATCAGATCAGCGAATATTTGACATCAGATCAACATAATATAGATATCAGATCAAGAATATAAAAGAAATCATACAATAGAAATAAAACACACTTAACAAGGGAGATCAGATCAGGATTATATAGATATCAGATCAGCGAATACTTGACATCGGATCAACATACTATAGATATCAGATCAAGAATATAAAAGAAATCATACAAAAGAATTAAAACACACTTAACAAGGGAGATCAGATAAGGATTATATAGACATCAGATCAGCGAATACTTGACATCAGATCAACATACTATAGATATCAGAATAAGAATGTAAAAAAATCATACAATAGAATTAAAACACATTTAACAAGGAAGATCAGATCAGGATTGTATAGACATCAGATCAACATACTATAGATATCAGATCAAGAATATAAAAGAAATCATACAATAGAATTAAAACACACTTAACAAGGGAGATCAGATCAGGATTATATAGAGATCAGATCAGCGAATACTTGACATCAGATCAACAGACTATAGATATCAGATCAAGAATATAAAAGAAATCATACGATAAAATTAAAGCACACTTAACAAGGGAGATCAGATCAGGATTATATAGACATCAGATCAGCGAATACTTGACATCAGATCAATAGACTATAGATATCAGATCAAGAATATAAAAGAAATCTTACAATAGAATTAAAACACACTGAACAAGGCAGATCAGATCAGGATTATATAGACATCAGATCAGCCAAAACTTGACATCAGATCAACATACTATAGATATCAGATTAAGAATATAAAAGAAATCATACAATAGAATTAAAACACACTTAACAAGGGAGATCAGATCAGGATTATATAGACATCAAATCAGCGAATACTTGACATCAGATAAACATACTATAGATATTAGATCAAGAATATAAAAGAAATCATACAATAGAATTAAAAACACTTAACAAGGGAGATCAGATCAGGATTATATAGACATCAGATCAACATACTATAGATATCAGATCAAGAATATAAAAGAAATCATACAATAGAAATAAAACACACTTAACAAGGGAGATCAGATCAGGATTATATAGATATCAGATCAGCGAATATTTGAGATCAGATCAACATAGTATAGATATCAGATCAAGAATATAAAAGAAATCATACAATAGAATTAAAACACACTTAACAAGGGAGATCCTATCAGGATTATATTGACATCAGATCAGCGAATACTTGACATCAGATCGACAGACTATAGATCTCAGATCAAGAATATAAAAGAAATCATAAAATAGAATTAAAACACACTTAACAAGGGAGATCAGATCAGGATTATATAGACATCAGATCAGCGAATACTTGACATCAGATCAACATACTATAGATATCAGATTAAGAATATAAAAGAAATCATACAATAGAATTAAAACACACTTAACAAGGGAGATCAGATCAGGATTATATAGACATCAAATCAGCGAATACTTGACATCAGATAAACATACTATAGATATTAGATCAAGAATATAAAAGAAATCATACAATAGAATTAAAAACACTTAACAAGGGAGATCAGATCAGGATTATATAGACATCAGATCAACATACTATAGATATCAGATCAAGAATATAAAAGAAATCATACAATAGAAATAAAACACACTTAACAAGGGAGATCAGATCAGGATTATATAGATATCAGATCAGCGAATATTTGAGATCAGATCAACATAGTATAGATATCAGATCAAGAATATAAAAGAAATCATACAATAGAATTAAAACACACTTAACAAGGGAGATCCTATCAGGATTATATTGACATCAGATCAGCGAATACTTGACATCAGATCGACAGACTATAGATCTCAGATCAAGAATATAAAAGAAATCATAAAATAGAATTAAAACACACTTAACAAGGGAGATCAGATCAGGATTATATAGACATCAGATCAGCGAATACTTGACATCAGATCAACATACTATAGATATCAGATCAAGAATATAAAAGAAATCATACAATAGAATTAAAACACACTTAACAAGGGAGATCAGATCAGGATTATACAGACATCAGATCAGCGAATACTTGACATCAGATCAACATACTATAGATATCAGATCAAGAATATAAAAGAAATCATACAATAGAATTAAAACACACTTAACAAGGGAGATCAGATCAGGCTTATATAGACATCAGATCAGCGAATACTTGACATCAGATCAACAGTCTATAGATATCAGATCAAGAATATAAAAGAAATCATACAATACAATTAAAACACACTTAACAAGGGAGATCAGATCAGGAATATATAGACATCGGATCAGCGAATACTTGACATCAGATCAACATACTATAGATATCATATCAAGAAAATAAAAGAAATCATACAATAGAATTAAAACACACTTAACAAGGGAGATCATATCAGGATTATATAGACATCAGATCAGCGAATACTTGACATCAGATCAACATACTATAGATATCAGATCAAGAATATAAAAGAAATCATACAATAGAATTAAAACACATTTAACAAGGAAGATCAGATCAGGATTATATAGACATCAGATCAGCGAATACTTGACATCAGATCAACATACTATAGATATCAGATCAAGAATATAAAAGAAATCATACAATAGAAATAAAACACACTTAACAAGGGCGATCAAATCAGGATTATATAGATATCAGATCAGCGAATATTTGAGATCAGATCAACATAGTATAGATATCAGATCAAGAATATAAAAGAAATCATACAATAGAATTAAAACACACTTAACAAGGGAGATCATATCAGGATTATATAGACATCAGATCAGCGAATACTTGACAACAGATCAACATACTATAGATATCAGATCAAAAATATAAAAGAAATCATACAATAGAATTAAAACACACTTAACAAGGGAGATCAGATCAGGATTATATAGACATCAGATCAGCGAATACTTGACATCAGATCAACATACTATAGATATCAAATCAAGAATATAAAAGAAATCATACAATAGAATTAAAACACTTAATAAGGGAGATCAGATCAAGATTATATAGACATCAGATCAGCGAATACTTGACATCAGATCAACATACTATAGATATTAGATCAAGAATATAAAAGAAATCATACAATAGAATTAAAACATAATTAACAAGGGAGATCAGATCAGGATTATATAGACATCAGATCAGCGAATAGTTGACATCAGATCAACATACTATAGATATCAGATCAAGAATATAAAAGAAATCATACAATAGAATTAAAACACACTTAACAAGGGAGATCATATCAGGATTATATAGACATCAGATCAGCGAATACTTGACATCAGATCAACAGACTATAGATATCAGATCAAGAATACAAAAGAAATCATAAAATAGAAATAAAACACACTTAACAAGGGAGATCAGATCAGGATTATATAGATATCAGATCAGCGAATATTTGAGATCAGATCAACATACTATAGATATCAGATCAAGAATATAAAAGAAATCATACAATAGAAATAAAACACACTTAACAAGGGAGATCAGATCAGGATTATATAGATATCAGATCAGCGAATATTTGAGATCAGATCAACATAGTATAGATATCAGATCAAGAATATAAAAGAAATCATACAATAGAATTAAAACACACTTAACAAGGGAGATCAGATCAGGATTATATAGACATCAGATCAGCGAATACTTGACAACAGATCAACATACTATAGATATCAGATCAAGAATATAAAAGAAAACATACAATAGAATTAAAACACACTTAACAAGGGAGATCAGATCAGGATTATATAGACATCAGATCAGCGAATACTTGACATCAGATCAACATACTATAGATATCAGATCAAGAATATAAAAGAAATCATACAATAGAATTAAAACACTTAATAAGGGAGATCAGATCAAGATTATATAGACATCAGATCAGCGAATACTTGACATCAGATCAACATACTATAGATATTAGATCAAGAATATAAAAGAAATCATACAATAGAATTAAAACATAATTAACAAGGGAGATCAGATCAGGATTATATAGACATCAGATCAACAGACTATAGATCTCAGATCAAGAATATAAAAGAAATCATAAAATAGAATTAAAACACACTTAACAAGGGAGATCAGATCAGGATTATATAGACATCAGATCAGCGAATACTTGACATCAGATCAACATACTATAGATATCAGATCAAGAATATAAAAGAAATCATACAATAGAATTAAAACACACTTAATAAGGGAAATCAGATCAGGATTATATAGACATCAGATCAGCGAATACTTGACATCAGATCAACATACTATAGATATCAGATCAAGAATATAAAAGAAATCATACAATAGAATTAAAACACACATAACAAGGGAGATCAGATCAGGATTATATAGACATCAGATCAGCGAATACTTGACATCAGATCAACAGTCTATAGATATCAGATCAAGAATATAAAAGAAATCATACAATAGAATTAAAACATAATTAACAAGGGAGATCAGATCAGGATTATATAGACATCAGATCAACAGACTATAGATCTCAGATCAAAATTATAAAAGAAATCATAAAATAGAATTAAAACACACTTAACAAGGGAGATCAGATCAGGATTATATAGACATCAGATCAACAGACTATAGATCTCAGATCAAGAATATAAAAGAAATCATAAAATAGAATTAAAACACACTTAACAAGGGAGATCAGATCAGGAATATATAGACATCAGATCAGCGAATACTTGACATCAGATCAACATACTATAGATATCAGATCAAGAATATAAAAGAAATCATACAATAGAATTAAAACACACTTAACAAGGGAGATCAGATCAGGATTATATAGACATCAGATCAGCGAATACTTGACATCAGATCAACATACTATAGATATTAGATCAAGAATATAAAATAAATCATACAATAGAAATAAAACACACTTAACAAGGGAAATCAGATCAGCGATTATATAGATATCAGATCAGCGAATATTTGACATCAGATCAACATAATATAGATATCAGATCAAGAATATAAAAGAAATCATACAATAGAAAGAAAACACACTTAACAAGGGAGATCAGATCATGATTATATAGATATCAGATTAGCGAATACTTGACATCAGATCAACATACTATAGATATCAGATCAAGAATATAAAAGAAATCATACAATAGAATTAAAACACACTTAACAAGGGAGATCAGATCAAGATTATATAGACATCAAATCAGCGAATACTTGACATCAGATCAACATACTATAGATATCAGATCAAGAATATAAAAGAAATCATACAATAGAATTAAAACATAATTAACAAGGGAGATCAGATCAGGATTATATAGATATCAGATCAACAGACTATAGATCTCAGATCAAGAATATAAAAGAAATCATAAAATAGAATTAAAACACACTTAACAAGGGAGATCAGATCAGGATTATATAGACATCAGATCAACAGACTATAGATCTCAGATCAAGAATATAAAAGAAATCATAAAATAGAATTAAAACACACTTAACAAGGGAGATCAGATCAGGATTATATAGACATCAGATCAGCGAATAGTGGACATCAGATCAACATACTATAGATATCAGATCAAAAATATAAAAGAAATCATACAATAGAATTAAAACACACTTAACAAGGGAGATCAGATCAGGATTATATAGATATCAGATCAGCGAATACTTGACATCAGATCAACATACTATAGATATTAGATCAAGAATATAAAAGAAATCATACAATAGAAATAAAACACACTCAACAAGGGAGATCAGATCAGCGATTATATAGATATCAGATCAGCGAATATTTGACATCAGATCAACATAATATAGATATCAGATCAAGAATATAAAAGAAATCATACAATAGAAATAAAACACACTTAACAAGGGAGATCAGATCAGGATTATATAGATATCAGATCAGCGAATACTTGACATCGGATCAACATACTATAGATATCAGATCAAGAATATAAAAGAAATCATACAAAAGAATTAAAACACACTTAACAAGGGAGATCAGATAAGGATTATATAGACATCAGATCAGCGAATACTTGACATCAGATCAACATACTATAGATATCAGAATAAGAATGTAAAAAAATCATACAATAGAATTAAAACACATTTAACAAGGAAGATCAGATCAGGATTGTATAGACATCAGATCAACATACTATAGATATCAGATCAAGAATATAAAAGAAATCATACAATAGAATTAAAACACACTTAACAAGGGAGATCAGATCAGGATTATATAGAGATCAGATCAGCGAATACTTGACATCAGATCAACAGACTATAGATATCAGATCAAGAATATAAAAGAAATCATACGATAAAATTAAAGCACACTTAACAAGGGAGATCAGATCAGGATTATATAGACATCAGATCAGCGAATACTTGACATCAGATCAATAGACTATAGATATCAGATCAAGAATATAAAAGAAATCTTACAATAGAATTAAAACACACTGAACAAGGCAGATCAGATCAGGATTATATAGACATCAGATCAGCCAAAACTTGACATCAGATCAACATACTATAGATATCAGATCAAGAATGTAAAAGAAATCATACAATAAAATTAAAACACACTTAACAAGGGAGATCAGATCAGGATTATATAGACATCAGATCGGCGAGTACTGGACATCAGATCAACATACTATAGATATTAGATCAAGAATATAAAAGAAATCATAAAATTGAATTAAAACACACTTAACAAGGGAGATCAGATCAGGATTATATAGACATCAGATCAGCCAATACTTGACATCAGATCAACATACTATAGATATCAGATCAAGAATATAAAAGAAATCATACAATAGAATTAAAAACACTTAACAAGGGAGATCAGATTAAGATTATATAGACATCAGATTATTGAATACTTGACATCAGATCAACATACTATAGATATCAGATCAAGAATATAAAAGAAATCATACAATAGAATTAAAACATAATTAACAAGGGAGATTAGATCAGGATTATATAGAC
The DNA here is from genome assembly GCA_030378225.1 of Knoxia roxburghii. NCBI lineage: Eukaryota > Viridiplantae > Streptophyta > Magnoliopsida > Gentianales > Rubiaceae > Knoxia > Knoxia roxburghii. The sequence continues at coordinate 30,216,252 of CM059415.1, read as the reverse complement.
ATCAGATCAACAGACTATAGATCTCAGATCAAGAATATAAAAGAAATCATAAAATAGAATTAAAACACACTTAACAAGGGAGATCAGATCAGGATTATATAGACATCAGATCAACAGACTATAGATCTCAGATCAAGAATATAAAAGAAATCATACAATAGAAATAAAACACACTTAACAAGGGAGATCAAATCAGGATTATATAGATATCAGATCAGCGAATATTTGAGATCAGATCAACATAGTATAGATATTAGATCAAGAATATAAAAGAAATCATACAATAGAATTAAAACACACTTAACAAGGGAGATCATATCAGGATTATATAGACATCAGATCAGCGAATACTTGATAACAGATCAACATACTATAGATATCAGATCAAAAATATAAAAGAAATCATACAATAGAATTAAAACACACTTAACAAGGGAGATCAGATCAGGATTATATAGACATCAGATCAGCGAATACTTGACATCAGATCAACATACTATAGATATCAAATCAAGAATATAAAAGAAATCATACAATAGAATTAAAACACTTAATAAGGGAGATCAGATCAAGATTATATAGACATCAGATCAGCGAATACTTGACATCAGATCAACATACTATAGATATTAGATCAAGAATATAAAAGAAATCATACAATAGAATTAAAACATAATTAACAAGGGAGATCAGATCAGGATTATATAGACATCAGATCAGCGAATAGTTGACATCAGATCAACATACTATAGATATCAGATCAAGAATATAAAAGAAATCATACAATAGAATTAAAACACACTTAACAAGGGAGATCATATCAGGATTATATAGACATCAGATCAGCGAATACTTGACATCAGATCAACTGACTATAGATATCAGATCAAGAATACAAAAGAAATCATAAAATAGAAATAAAACACACTTAACAAGGGAGATCAGATCAGGATTATATAGATATCAGATCAGCGAATATTTGAGATCAGATCAACATACTATAGATATCAGATCAAGAATATAAAAGAAATCATACAATAGAAATAAAACACACTTAACAAGGGAGATCAGATCAGGATTATATAGATATCAGATCAGCGAATATTTGAGATCAGATCAACATAGTATAGATATCAGATCAAGAATATAAAAGAAATCATACAATAGAATTAAAACATACTTAACAAGGGAGATCAGATCAGGATTATATAGACATCAGATCAGCGAATACTTGACAACAGATCAACATACTATAGATATCAGATCAAGAATATAAAAGAAAACATACAATAGAATTAAAACACACTTAACAAGGGAGATCAGATCAGGATTATATAGACATCAGATCAGCGAATACTTGACATCAGATCAACATACTATAGATATCAGATCAAGAATATAAAAGAAATCATACAATAGAATTAAAACACTTAATAAGGGAGATCAGATCAAGATTATATAGACATCAGATCAGCGAATACTTGACATCAGATCTAAATATTATAGATATTAGATCAAGAATATAAAAGAAATCATACAATAGAATTAAAACATAATTAACAAGGGAGATCAGATCAGGATTATATAGACATCAGATCAACAGACTATAGATCTCAGATCAAGAATAAAAAAGAAATCATAAAATAGAATTAAAACAACTTAACAAGGGAGATCAGATCAGGATTATATAGACATCAGATCAACAGACTATAGATCTCAGATCAAGAATATAAAAGAAATCATAAAATAGAATTAAAACACACTTAACAAGGGAGATCAGATCAGGATTATATAGACATCAGATCAGCGAATACTTGACATCAGATCAACATACTATAGATATCAGATCAAGAATATAAAAGAAATCATACAATAGAATTAAAACACACTTAATAAGGGAGATCAGATAAGGATTATATAGACATCAGATCAGCGAATACTTGACATCAGATCAACATACTATAGATATCAGATCAAGAATATAAAAGAAATCATACAATAGAATTAAAACACACATAACAAGGGAGATCAGATCAGGATTATATAGACATCAGATCAGCGAATACTTGACATCAGATCAACATACTATAGATATCAGATCAAGAATATAAAAGAAATCATACAATAGAATTAAAACACACTTAATAAGGGAGATCAGATAAGGATTATATAGACATCAGATCAGCGAATACTTGACATCAGATCAACATACTATTGATATCAGATCAAGAATATAAAAGAAATCATACAATAGAATTAAAACACACATAACAAGGGAGATCAGATCAGGATTATATAGACATCAGATCAGCGAATACTTGACATCAGATCAACAGTCTATAGATATCAGATCAAGAATATAAAAGAAATCATACAATAGAATTAAAACATAATTAACAAGGGAGATCAGATCAGGATTATATAGACATCAGATCAACAGACTATAGATCTCAGATCAAAATTATAAAAGAAATCATAAAATAGAATTAAAACACACTTAACAAGGGAGATCAGATCAGGATTATATACACATCAGATCAACAGACTATAGATCTCAGATCAAGAATATAAAAGAAATCATAAAATAGAATTAAAACACACTTAACAAGGGAGATCAGATCAGGAATATATAGACATCAGATCAGCGAATACTTGACATCAGATCAACATACTATAGATATCAGATCAAGAATATAAAAGAAATCATACAATAGAATTAAAACACACTTAACAAGGGAGATCAGATCAGGATTATATAGACATCAGATCAGCGAATACTTGACATCAGATCAACATACTATAGATATTAGATCAAGAATATAAAATAAATCATACAATAGAAATAAAACACACTTAACAAGGGAAATCAGATCAGCGATTATATAGATATCAGATCAGCGAATATTTGACATCAGATCAACATAATATAGATATCAGATCAAGAATATAAAAGAAATCATACAATAGAAAGAAAACACACTTAACAAGGGAGATCAGATCAGGATTATATAGATATCAGATCAGCGAATACTTGACATCGGATCAACATACTATAGATATCAGATCAAGAATATAAAAGAAATCATACAATAGAATTAAAACACACTTAACAAGGGAGATCAGATCAAGATTATATAGACATCAGATCAACGAATACTTGACATCAGATCAACATACTATAGATATCAGATCAAGAATATAAAAGAAATCATACAATAGAATTAAAACATAATTAACAAGGGAGATCAGATCAGGATTATATAGACATCAGATCAACAGACTATAGATCTCAGATCAAGAATATAAAAGAAATCATAAAATAGAATTAAAACACACTTAACAAGGGAGATCAGATCAGGATTATATAGACATCAGATCAACAGACTATAGATCTCAGATCAAGAATATAAAAGAAATCATAAAATAGAATTAAAACACACTTAACAAGGGAGATCAGATCAGGATTATTTAGACATCAGATCAGCGAATAGTGGACATCAGATCAACATACTATAGATATCAGATCAAAAATATAAAAGAAATCATACAATAGAATTAAAACACACTTAACAAGGGAGATCAGATCAGGATTATATAGACATCAGATCAGCGAATACTTGACATCAGATCAACATACTATAGATATTAGATCAAGAATATAAAAGAAATCATACAATAGAAATAAAACACACTCAACAAGGGAGATCCGATCAGCGATTATATAGATATCAGATCAGCGAATATTTGACATCAGATCAACATAATATAGATATCAGATCAAGAATATAAAAGAAATCATACAATAGAAATAAAACACACTTAACATGGGAGATCAGATCAGGATTATATAGATATCAGATCAGCGAATACTTGACATCGGATCAACATACTATAGATATCAGATCAAGAATATAAAAGAAATCATACAAAAGAATTAAAACACACTTAACAAGGGAGATCAGATAAGGATTATATAGACATCAGATCAGCGAATACTTGACATCAGATCAACATACTATAGATATCAGAATAAGAATATAAAAAAATCATACAATAGAATTAAAACACATTTAACAAGGAAGATCAGATCAGGATTGTATAGACATCAGATCAACATACTATAGATATCAGATCAAGAATATAAAAGAAATCATACAATAGAATTAAAACACACTTAACAAGGGAGATCAGATCAGGATTATATAGACATCAGATCAGCGAATACTTGACATCAGATCAACAGACTATAGATATCAGATCAAGAATATAAAAGAAATCATACGGTAAAATTAAAGCACACTTAACAAGGGAGATCAGATCAGGATTATATAGACATCAGATCAGCGAATACTTGACATCAGATCAATAGACTATAGATATCAGATCAAGAATATAAAAGAAATCCTACAATAGAATTAAAACACACTTAACAAGGCAGATCAGATCAGGATTATATAGACATCAGATCAGCCAAAACTTGACATCAGATCAACATACTATAGATATCAGATCAAGAATGTAAAAGAAATCATACAATAAAATTAAAACACACTTAACAAGGGAGATCAGATCAGGATTATATAGACATCAGATCGGCGAGTACTGGACATCAGATCAACATACTATAGATATTAGATCAAGAATATAAAAGAAATCATAAAATTGAATTAAAACACACTTAACAAGGGAGATCAGATCAGGATTATATAGACATCAGATCAGCCAATACTTGACATCAGATCAACATACTATAGATATCAGATCAAGAATATAAAAGAAATCATACAATAGAATTAAAAACACTTAACAATGGAGATCAGATCAAGATTATATAGACATCAGATTATTGAATACTTGACATCAGATCAACATACTATAGATATCAGATCAAGAATATAAAAGAAATCATACAATAGAATTAAAACATAATTAACAAGGGAGATCAGATCAGGATTATATGGACATCAGATCAATATACTATAGATATTAGATCAAGAATATAAAAGAAATCATACAATAGAAATAAAACACACTTAAAAAGGGAGATCAGATCAGGATTATATAGATATCAGATCAGCGAATATTTGACATCAGATCAAGAATATAAAAGAAATCATACAATATAAATAAAACACACTTAACAAGGGAGATCAGATCAGGATTATATAGATATCAGATCAGCGAATACTTGACATCGGATCAACATACTATAGATATCAGATCAAGAGTATAAAAGAAATCATACAATAGAATTAAAACACACTTAACAAGGGAGATCAGATCAGGATTATATAGACATCAGATCAGCGAATATTTGACATCAGATCAACATACTATAGATATCAGATATAGACACTAGATCAGCGAATACTTGACATCAGATCAATAGACTATAGATATCAGATCAAGAATATTAAAGAAATCATACAATAGAATTAAAACACACTTAACAAGGCAGATCAGATCAGGATTATATCGACATCATATCAGCCAAAACTTGACATCAGATCAACATATTATAGATATCAGATCAAGAATATAAAAGAAATAATACAATAGAATAAAAGCACACTTAACAAGGGAGATCAGATCAGGATTATATAGACATCAGATCAGCGAGTACTAGACATCAGATCAACATACTATAGATATCAGATCAAGAATATAAAAGAAATCGTACAATAGAATTAAAACACACTTAACAAGGGAGATCAGATCAGGATTATATAGACATCAGATCAGCGAATACTAGACATCAGATCAACATACTATAGATATCAGATCAAGAATATAAAAGAAATCATACAATAGAATTAAAAACACTTAACAAGGGAGATCAGATCAGGATTATATAGACATCAGATCAGCGAATACTTGACATCAGATCAACATACTATAGATATCAGATCAAGAATATAAAAGAAATCATACAATAGAATTAAAACATAATCAACAAGGGAGATCAGATATGGATTATATAGACATCAGATCAGCGAATACTAGACATCAGATCAACATACTATAGATATCAGATCAAGAATATAAAAGAAATCATACAATAGAATTAAAAACACTTAACAATGGAGATCAGATCAGGATTATATAGACATCAGATCAGCGAATACTTGACATCAGATCAACATACTATAGATATCAGATCAAGAATATAAAAGAAATCATACAATAGAATTAAAACATAATTAACAAGGGAGATCAGATCAGGATTATATAGACATCAGATCAACATACTATAGATATTAGATCAAGAATATAAAAGAAATCATACAATAGAAATAAAACACACTTTACAAGGGAGATCAGATCAGCGATTATATAGATATCAGATCAGCGAATATTTGACATCAGATCAACATAATATAGATATCAGATCAAGAATATAAAAGAAATCATACAATAGAAATAAAACACACTTAACAAGGGAGATCAGATCAGGATTATATAGATATCAGATCAGCGAATACTTGACATCGGATCAACATACTATAGATATCAGATCAAGAATATAAAAGAAATAATACAATAGAATTAAAACACACTTAACAAGGGAGATCAGATCAGGATTATATAGACATCAGATCAGCGAATACTTGACATCAGATCAACATACTATAGATATCAGATCAAGAATATAAAAGAAATCATACAATAGAATTAAAACACATTTAACAGGGAAGATCAGATCAGGATTATATAGACATCAGATCAGCGAATACTTGACATCAGATCAACATACTATAGATATCAGATCAAGAATATAAAAGAAATCATACAATAGAATTAAAACACACTTAACAAGGGAGATCAGATCAGGATTATATAGACATCAGATCAGCGAATACTTGACATCAGATCAACAGACTATAGATATATGATCAAGAATATAAAAGAAATCATACGATAAAATTAAAGCACACTTAACAAGGGAGATCAGATCAAGATTATATAGACATCAGATCAGCGAATACTTGACATCAGATCAATAGACTATAGATATCAGATCAAGAATATAAAAGAAATCATACAATAGAATTAAAACACACTTAACAAGGCAGATCAGATCAGGATTATATAGACATCAGATCAGCCAAAACTTGACATCAGATCAACATACTATAGATATCAGATCAAGAATATAAAAGAAATCATACAATAAAATTAAAATACACTTAACAAGGGAGATCAGATCAGGATCATATAGACATCAGATCAGCGAGTACTAGACATCAGATCAACATACTATAGATATGAGATCAAGAATATAAAAGAAATCATACAATTGAATTAAAACACACTTAACAATGGAGATCAGATCAGGATTATATAGACATCAGATCAGCGAATACTTGACATCAGATCAACATACTATAGATATCAGATCAAGAATATAAATGAAATCATACAATAGAATTAAAACACAATTAACAAGGGAGATCAGATCAGGATTATATAGACATCAGATCAGCGAATACTTGACATCAGATCAACATACTATAGATATCAGATAAAGAATATAAAAGAAATCATACAATAGAATTAAAACACACTTAACAAGGGAGATCAGATCAGGATTATATAGACATCAGATCAGCGAATACTAGACATCAGATCAACATACTATAGATATCAGATCAAGAATATAAAAGAAATCATACAATAGAATTAAAAACACTTAACAAGGGAGATCAGATCAAGATTATATAGACATCAGATCAGCGAATACTTGACATCAGATCAACATACTATAGATATCAGATCAAGAATATAAAAGAAATCATACAATTGAATTAAAACACACTTAACAAGGGAGATCAGATCAGGATTAGATAGACATCAGATCAGCGAATACTAGACATCAGATCAACATACTATAGATATCAGATCAAGAATATAAAAGAAATCATACAATAGAATTAAAAACACTTAACAAGGGAGATCATATCAAGATTATATAGACATCAGATCAGCGAATACTTGACATCAGATCAATATACTATAGATATCAGATCAAGAATATAAAAGAAATCATACAATAGAATTAAAATGTAATTAACAAGGGAAATCAGATCAGGATTATATAAACATAAGATCAACATACTATAGATATCAGATCAAGAATATAAAAGAAATCATACAATAAAAATAAAACACACTTAACAAGGGAGATCAGATCAGGATTATATAGATATCAGATCAGCGAATATTTGACATCAGATCAACATAATACAGATATCAGATCAAGAATATAAAAGAAATCATACAATAGAATTAAAACACACTTAACAAGGGAGATCAGATCAGGATTATATAGATATCAGATCAGCGAATACTTGACATCGGATCAACATACTATAGATATCAGATCAAGAATATAAAAGAAATCATACAATAGAATTAAAACACACTTAACAAGGGAGATCAGATCAGGATTATATAGACATCAGATCAGCGAATACTTGACATCAGATCAACATACTATAGATATCAGATATAGACACTAGATCAGCGAATACTTGACATCAGATCAATAGACTATAGATATCAGATCAAGAATATTAAAGAAATCATACAATAGAATTAAAACACACTTAACAAGGCAGATCAGATCAGGATTATATCGACATCATATGAGCCAAAACTTGACATCAGATTAACATACTATAGATATCAGATCAAGAATATAAAAGAAATCATACAATAAAATTAAAATACACTTAACAAGGGAGATCAGATCAGGATTATATAGACATCAGATCAGCGAGTACTAGACATCAGATCAACATACTATAGATATTAGATCAAGAATATAAAAGAAATCATACAATTGAATTAAAACACACTTAACAATGGAGATCAGATCAGGATTATATAGACATCAGATCCGCGAATACTTGACATCAGATCAACATACTATAGATATCAGATCAAGAATATAAATGAAATCATACAATAGAATTAAAACACACTTAACAAGGGAGATCAGATCAGGATTATATAGACATCAGATCAGCGAATACTTGACATCAGATCAACATACTATAGATATCAGATAAAGAATATAAAAGAAATCATACAATAGAATTAAAACACACTTAACAAGGGAGATCAGATCAGGATTATATAGACATCAGATCAGCGAAAACTAGACATCAGATCAACATACTATAGATATCAGATCAAGAATATAAAAGAAATCATACAATAGAATTAAAAACACTTAACAAGGGAGATCAGATCAAGATTATATAGACATCAGATCAGCGAATACTTGACATCAGATCAACATACTATAGATATCAGATCAAGAATATAAAAGAAATCATACAATAGAATTAAAACACACTTAACAAGGGAGATCAGATCAGGATTATATAGACATCAGATAGCGAATACTAGACATCAGATCAACATACTATAGATATCAGATCAAGAATATAAAAGAAATCATACAATAGAATTAAAAACACTTAACAAGGGAGATCATATCAAGATTATATAGACATCAGATCAGCGAATACTTGACATCAGATCAACATACTATAGATATCAGATCAAGAATATAAAAGAAATCATACAATAGAATTAAAATATAATTAACAAGGGAAATCAGATCAGGTTTATATAAACATAAGATCAACATACTATAGATATCAGATCAAGAATATAAAAGAAATCATACAATAAAAATAAAACACACTTAACAAGGGAGATCAGATCAGGATTATATAGATATCAGATCAGCGAATATTTGACATCAGATCAACATAATATAGATATCAGATCAAGAATATAAAAGAAATCATACAATAGAATTAAAACACACTTAACAAGGGAGATCAGATCAGGATTATATAGATATCAGATCAGCGAATACTTGACATCGGATCAACATACTATAGATATCAGATCAAGAATATAAAAGAAATCATACAATAGAATTAAAACACACTTAACAAGGGAGATCAGATCAGGATTATATAGACATCAGATCAGCGAATACTTGACATCAGATCAACATACTATAGATATCAGATATAGACACTAGATCAGCGAATACTTGACATCAGATCAATAGACTATAGATATCAGATCAAGAATATTAAAGAAATCATACAATAGAATTAAAACACACTTAACAATGCAGATCAGATCAGGATTATATCGACATCATATGAGCCAAAACTTGACATCAGATTAACATATTATAGATATCAGATCAAGAATATAAAAGAAATTATACAATAGAATTAAAGCACACTTAACAAGGGAGATCAGATCAGGATTATATAGACATCATATCAGCGAGTACTAGACATCAGATCAACATACTATAGATATCAGATCAAGAATATAAAAGAAATCGTACAATAGAATTAAAACACACTTAACAAGGGAGATCAGATCAGGATTATATAGACATCAGATCAGCGAATACTAGACATCAGATCAACATACTATAGATATCAGATCAAGAATATAAAAGAAATCATACAATAGAATTAAAAACACTTAACAAGGGAGATCAGATCAGGATTATATAGACATCAGATCAGCGAATACTTGACATCAGATCAACATACTATAGATATCAGATCAAGAATATAAAAGAAATCATACAATAGAATTAAAACATAATTAACAAGGGAGATCAGATATGGATTATATAGACATCAGATCAGCGAATACTAGACATCAGATCAACATACTATAGATATCAGATCAAGAATATAAAAGAAATCATACAATAGAATTAAAAGCACTTAACAAGGGAGATCAGATCAGGATTATATAGACATCAGATCAGCGAGTACTTGACATCAGATCAACATACTATAGATATCAGATCAAGAATATAAAAGAAATCATACAATAGAATTAAAATATAATTAACAAGGGAGATCAGATCAGGATTATATAGACATCAGATCAACATACTATAGATATCAGATCAAGAATATAAAAGAAATCATAAAATTGAATTAAAACACACTTAACAAGGGAGATCAGATCAGGATTATATAGACATCAGATCAGCCAATACTTGACATCAGATCAACATACTATAGATATCAGATCAAGAATATAAAAGAAATCATACAATAGAATTAAAAACACTTAACAAGGGAGATCAGATCAAGATTATATAGACATCAGATTATTGAATACTTGACATCAGATCAACATACTATAGATATCAGATCAAGAATATAAAAGAAATCATACAATAGAATTAAAACATAATTAACAAGGGAGATCAGATCAGGATTATATGGACATCAGATCAATATACTATAGATATTAGATCAAGAATATAAAAGAAATCATACAATAGAAATAAAACACACTTAAAAAGGGAGATCAGATCAGGATTATATAGATATCAGATCAGCGAATATTTGACATCAGATCAACATAATATAGATATCAGATCAAGAATATAAAAGAAATCATACAATATAAATAAAACACACTTAACAAGGGAGATCAGATCAGGATTATATAGATATCAGATCAGCGAATACTTGACATCGGATCAACATACTATAGATATCAGATCAAGAGTATAAAAGAAATCATACAATAGAATTAAAACACACTTAACAAGGGAGATCAGATCAGGATTATATAGACATCAGATCAGCGAATATTTGACATCAGATCAACATACTATAGATATCAGATATAGACACTAGATCAGCGAATACTTGACATCAGATCAATTGACTATAGATATCAGATCAAGAATATTAAAGAAATCATACAATAGAATTAAAACACACTTAACAAGGCAGATCAGATCAGGATTATATCGACATCATGTCAGCCAAAACTTGACATCAGATCAACATATTATAGATATCAGATCAAGAATATAAAAGAAATAATACAATAGAATTAAAGCACACTTAACAAGGGAGATCAGATCAGGATTATATAGACATCAGATCAGCGAGTACTAGACATCAGATCAACATACTATAGATATCAGATCAAGAATATAAAAGAAATCGTACAATAGAATTAAAACACACTTAACAAGGGAGATCAGATCAGGATTATATAGACATCAGATCAGCGAATACTAGACATCAGATCAACATACTATAGATATCAGATCAAGAATATAAAAGAAATCATACAATAGAATTAAAAACACTTAACAAGGGAGATCAGATCAGGATTATATAGACATCAGATCAGCGAATACTTGACATCAGATCAACATACTATAGATATCAGATCAAGAATATAAAAGAAATCATACAATAGAATTAAAACATAATCAACAAGGGAGATCAGATATGGATTATATAGACATCAGATCAGCGAATACTAGACATCAGATCAACATACTATAGATATCAGATCAAGAATATAAAAGAAATCATACAATAGAATTAAAAACACTTAACAAGGGAGATCAGATCAGGATTATATAGACATCAGATCAGCGAATACTTGACATCAGATCAACATACTATAGATATCAGATCAAGAATATAAAAGAAATCATACAATAGAATTAAAACACAATTAACAAGGGAGATCAGATCAGGATTATATAGACATCAGATCAACATACTATAGATATTAGATCAAGAATATAAAAGAAATCATACAATAGAAATAAAACACACTTTACAAGGGAGATCAGATCAGCGATTATATAGATATCAGATCAGCGAATATTTGACATCAGATCAACATAATATAGATATCAGATCAAGAATATAAAAGAAATCATACAATAGAAATAAAACACACTTAACAAGGGAGATCAGATCAGGATTATATAGATATCAGATCAGCGAATACTTGACATCGGATCAACATACTATAGATATCAGATCAAGAATATAAAAGAAATCATACAATAGAATTAAAACACACTTAACAAGGGAGATCAGATCAGGATTATATAGACATCAGATCAGCGAATACTTGACATCAGATCAACATACTATAGATATCAGATCAAGAATATAAAAGAAATCATACAATAGAATTAAAACACATTTAACAAGGAAGATCAGATCAGGATTATATAGACATCAGATCAGCGAATACTTGACATCAGATCAACATACTATAGATATCAGATCAAGAATATAAAAGAAATCATACAATAGAATTAAAACACACTTAACAAGGGAGATCAGATCAGGATTATATAGACATCAGATCAGCGAATACTTGACATCAGATCAACAGACTATAGATATCAGATCAAGAATATAAAAGAAATCATACGATAAAATTAAAGCACACTTAACAAGGGAGATCAGATCAGGATTATATAGACATCAGATCAGCGAATACTTGACATCAGATCAATAGACTATAGATATCAGATCAAGAATATAAAAGAAATCATACAATAGAATTAAAACACACTTAACAAGGCAGATCAGATCAGGATTATATAGACATCAGATCAGCCAAAACTTGACATCAGATCAACATACTATAGATATCAGATCAAGAATATAAAAGAAATCATACAATAAAATTAAAATACACTTAACAAGGGAGATCAGATCAGGATTATATAGACATCAGATCAGCGAATACTAGACATCAGATCAACATACTATAGATATTAGATCAAGAATATAAAAGAAATCATACAATTGAATTAAAACACACTTAACAATGGAGATCAGATCAGGATTATATAGACATCAGATCAGCGAATACTTGACATCAGATCAACATACTATAGATATCAGATCAAGAATATAAATGAAATCATACAATAGAATTAAAACACACTTAACAAGGGAGATCAGATCAGGATTATATAGACATCAGATCAGCGAATACTTGACATCAGATCAACATACTATAGATATCAGATAAAGAATATAAAAGAAATCATACAATAGAATTAAAAACACTTAACAAGGGAGATCAGATCAGGATTATATAGACATCATATCAGCGAGTACTTGACATCAGATCAACATACTATAGATATCAGATCAAGAATATAAAAGAAATCATACAATAGAATTAAAATATAATTAACAAGGGAGATCAGATCAGGATTATATAGACATCAGATCAACATACTATAGATATCAGATCAAGAATATAAAAGAAATCATAAAATTGAATTAAAACACACTTAACAAGGGAGATCAGATCAGGATTATATAGACATCAGATCAGCCAATACTTGACATCAGATCAACATACTATAGATATCAGATCAAGAATATAAAAGAAATCATACAATAGAATTAAAAACACTTAACAAGGGAGATCAGATCAAGATTATATAGACATCAGATTATTGAATACTTGACATCAGATCAACATACTATAGATATCAGATCAAGAATATAAAAGAAATCATACAATAGAATTAAAACATAATTAACAAGGGAGATCAGATCAGGATTATATGGACATCAGATCAATATACTATAGATATTAGATCAAGAATATAAAAGAAATCATACAATAGAAATAAAACACACTTAAAAAGGGAGATCAGATCAGGATTATATAGATATCAGATCAGCGAATATTTGACATCAGATCAACATAATATAGATATCAGATCAAGAATATAAAAGAAATCATACAATATAAATAAAACACACTTAACAAGGGAGATCAGATCAGGATTATATAGATATCAGATCAGCGAATACTTGACATCGGATCAACATACTATAGATATCAGATCAAGAGTATAAAAGAAATCATACAATAGAATTAAAACACACTTAACAAGGGAGATCAGATCAGGATTATATAGACATCAGATCAGCGAATATTTGACATCAGATCAACATACTATAGATATCAGATATAGACACTAGATCAGCGAATACTTGACATCAGATCAATTGACTATAGATATCAGATCAAGAATATTAAAGAAATCATACAATAGAATTAAAACACACTTAACAAGGCAGATCAGATCAGGATTATATCGACATCATGTCAGCCAAAACTTGACATCAGATCAACATATTATAGATATCAGATCAAGAATATAAAAGAAATAATACAATAGAATTAAAGCACACTTAACAAGGGAGATCAGATCAGGATTATATAGACATCAGATCAGCGAGTACTAGACATCAGATCAACATACTATAGATATCAGATCAAGAATATAAAAGAAATCGTACAATAGAATTAAAACACACTTAACAAGGGAGATCAGATCAGGATTATATAGACATCAGATCAGCGAATACTAGACATCAGATCAACATACTATAGATATCAGATCAAGAATATAAAAGAAATCATACAATAGAATTAAAAACACTTAACAAGGGAGATCAGATCAGGATTATATAGACATCAGATCAGCGAATACTTGACATCAGATCAACATACTATAGATATCAGATCAAGAATATAAAAGAAATCATACAATAGAATTAAAACATAATCAACAAGGGAGATCAGATATGGATTATATAGACATCAGATCAGCGAATACTAGACATCAGATCAACATACTATAGATATCAGATCAAGAATATAAAAGAAATCATACAATAGAATTAAAAACACTTAACAAGGGAGATCAGATCAGGATTATATAGACATCAGATCAGCGAATACTTGACATCAGATCAACATACTATAGATATCAGATCAAGAATATAAAAGAAATCATACAATAGAATTAAAACACAATTAACAAGGGAGATCAGATCAGGATTATATAGACATCAGATCAACATACTATAGATATTAGATCAAGAATATAAAAGAAATCATACAATAGAAATAAAACACACTTTACAAGGGAGATCAGATCAGCGATTATATAGATATCAGATCAGCGAATATTTGACATCAGATCAACATAATATAGATATCAGATCAAGAATATAAAAGAAATCATACAATAGAAATAAAACACACTTAACAAGGGAGATCAGATCAGGATTATATAGATATCAGATCAGCGAATACTTGACATCGGATCAACATACTATAGATATCAGATCAAGAATATAAAAGAAATCATACAATAGAATTAAAACACACTTAACAAGGGAGATCAGATCAGGATTATATAGACATCAGATCAGCGAATACTTGACATCAGATCAACATACTATAGATATCAGATCAAGAATATAAAAGAAATCATACAATAGAATTAAAACACATTTAACAAGGAAGATCAGATCAGGATTATATAGACATCAAATCAGCGAATACTTGACATCAGATCAACATACTATAGATATCAGATCAAGAATATAAAAGAAATCATACAATAGAATTAAAACACACTTAACAAGGGAGATCAGATCAGGATTATATAGACATCAGATCAGCGAATACTTGACATCAGATCAACAGACTATAGATATCAGATCAAGAATATAAAAGAAATCATACGATAAAATTAAAGCACACTTAACAAGGGAGATAGATCAGGATTATATAGACATCAGATCAGCGAATACTTGACATCAGATCAATAGACTATAGATATCAGATCAAGAATATAAAAGAAATCATACAATAGAATTAAAACACACTTAACAAGGCAGATCAGATCAGGATTATATAGACATCAGATCAGCCAAAACTTGACATCAGATCAACATACTATAGATATCAGATCAAGAATATAAAAGAAATCATACAATAAAATTAAAATACACTTAACAAGGGAGATCAGATCAGGATTATATAGACATCAGATCAGCGAATACTAGACATCAGATCAACATACTATAGATATTAGATCAAGAATATAAAAGAAATCATACAATTGAATTAAAACACACTTAACAATGGAGATCAGATCAGGATTATATAGACATCAGATCAGCGAATACTTGACATCAGATCAACATACTATAGATATCAGATCAAGAATATAAATGAAATCATACAATAGAATTAAAACACACTTAACAAGGGAGATCAGATCAGGATTATATAGACATCAGATCAGCGAATACTTGACATCAGATCAACATACTATAGATATCAGATAAAGAATATAAAAGAAATCATACAATAGAATTAAAACAAACTTAACAAGGGAGATCAGATCAGGATTATATAGACATCAGATCAGCGAATACTAGACATCAGATCAACATACTATAGATATCAGATCAAGAATATAAAAGAAATCATACAATAGAATTAAAAACACTTAACAAGGGAGATCAGATCAAGATTATATAGACATCAGATCAGCGAATACTTGACATCAGATCAACATACTATAGATATCAGATCAAGAATATAAAAGAAATCATACAATAGAATTAAAACATAATCAACAAGGGAGATCAGATATGGATTATATAGACATCAGATCAGCGAATACTAGACATCAGATCAACATACTATAGATATCAGATCAAGAATATAAAAGAAATCATACAATAGAATTAAAAACACTTAACAAGGGAGATCAGATCAGGATTATATAGACATCAGATCAGCGAATACTTGACATCAGATCAACATACTATAGATATCAGATCAAGAATATAAAAGAAATCATACAATAGAATTAAAACACAATTAACAAGGGAGATCAGATCAGGATTATATAGACATCAGATCAACATACTATAGATATTAGATCAAGAATATAAAAGAAATCATACAATAGAAATAAAACACACTTTACAAGGGAGATCAGATCAGTGATTATATAGATATCAGATCAGCGAATATTTGACATCAGATCAACATAATATAGATATCAGATCAAGAATATAAAAGAAATCATACAATAGAAATAAAACACACTTAACAAGGGAGATCAGATCAGGATTATATAGATATCAGATCAGCGAATACTTGACATCGGATCAACATACTATAGATATCAGATCAAGAATATAAAAGAAATCATACAATAGAATTAAAACACACTTAACAAGGGAGATCAGATCAGGATTATATAGACATCAGATCAGCGAATACTTGACATCAGATCAACATACTATAGATATCAGATCAAGAATATAAAAGAAATCATACAATAGAATTAAAACACATTTAACAAGGAAGATCAGATCAGGATTATATAGACATCAGATCAGCGAATACTTGACATCAGATCAACATACTATAGATATCAGATCAAGAATATAAAAGAAATCATACAATAGAATTAAAACACACTTAACAAGGGAGATCAGATCAGGATTATATAGACATCAGATCAGCGAATACTTGACATCAGATCAACAGACTATAGATATCAGATCAAGAATATAAAAGAAATCATACGATAAAATTAAAGCACACTTAACAAGGGAGATCAGATCAGGATTATATAGACATCAGATCAGCGAATACTTGACATCAGATCAATAGACTATAGATATCAGATCAAGAATATAAAAGAAATCATACAATAGAATTAAAACACACTTAACAAGGCAGATCAGATCAGGATTATATAGACATCAGATCAGCCAAAACTTGACATCAGATCAACATACTATAGATATCAGATCAAGAATATAAAAGAAATCATACAATAAAATTAAAATACACTTAACAAGGGAGATCAGATCAGGATTATATAGACATCAGATCAGCGAGTACTAGACATCAGATCAACATACTATAGATATTAGATCAAGAATATAAAAGAAATCATACAATTGAATTAAAACACACTTAACAATGGAGATCAGATCAGGATTATATAGACATCAGATCAGCGAATACTTGACATCAGATCAACATACTATAGATATCAGATCAAGAATATAAATGAAATCATACAATAGAATTAAAACACACTTAACAAGGGAGATCAGATCAGGATTATATAGACATCAGATCAGCGAATACTTGACATCAGATCAACATACTATAGATATCAGATAAAGAATATAAAAGAAATCATACAATAGAATTAAAACAAACTTAACAAGGGAGATCAGATCAGGATTATATAGACATCAGATCAGCGAATACTAGACATCAGATCAACATACTATAGATATCAGATCAAGAATATAAAAGAAATCATACAATAGAATTAAAAACACTTAACAAGGGAGATCAGATCAAGATTATATAGACATCAGATCAGCGAATACTTGACATCAGATCAACATACTATAGATATCAGATCAAGAATATAAAAGAAATCATACAATAGAATTAAAATATAATAAACAAGGGAGATCAGATCAGGATTATATAGACATAAGATCAACATACTATAGATATCAGATCAAGAATATAAAAGAAATCATACAATAGAAATAAAACACACTTAACAAGGGAGATCAGATCAGGATTATATAGATATCGGATCAGCGAATATTTGACATCAGATCAACATAATATAGATATCAGATCAAGAATATAAAAGAAATCATACAATAGAATTAAAACACACTTAACAAGGGAGATCAGATCAGGATTATATAGATATCAGATCAGCGAATACTTGACATCGGATCAACATACTATAGATATCAGATCAAGAATATAAAAGAAATCATACAATAGAATTAAAACACACTTAACAAGGGAGATCAGATCAGGATTAGATAGACATCAGATCAGCGAATACTAGACATCAGATCAACATACTATAGATATCAGATCAAGAATATAAAAGAAATCATACAATAGAATTAAAAACACTTAACAAGGGAGATCAGATCAAGATTATATAGACATCAGATCAGCGAATACTTGACATCAGATCAACATACTATAGATATCAGATCAAGAATATAAAAGAAATCATACAATAAAATTAAAATATAATTAACAAGGGAAATCAGATCAGGATTATATAAACATAAGATCAACATACTATAGATATCAGATCAAGAATATAAAAGAAATCATACAATAAAAATAAAACACACTTAACAAGGGAGATCAGATCAGGATTATATAGATATCAGATCAGCGAATATTTGACATCAGATCAACATAATATAGATATCAGATCAAGAATATAAAAGAAATCATACAATAGAATTAAAACACACTTAACAAGGGAGATCAGATCAGGATTATATAGATATCAGATCAGCGAATACTTGACATCGGATCAACATACTATAGATATCAGATCAAGAATATAAAAGAAATCATACAATAGAATTAAAACACACTTAACAAGGGAGATCAGATCAGGATTATATAGACATCAGATCAGCGAATACTTGACATCAGATCAACATACTATAGATATCAGATATAGACACTAGATCAGCGAATACTTGACATCAGATCAATAGACTATAGATATCAGATCAAGAATATTAAAGAAATCATACAATAGAATTAAAACACACTTAACAAGGGAGATCAGATCAGGATTATATAGATATCAGATCAGCGAATACTTGACATCGGATCAACATACTATAGATATCAGATCAAGAATATAAAAGAAATCATACAATAGAATTAAAACACACTTAACAAGGGAGATCAGATCAGGATTAGATAGACATCAGATCAGCGAATACTAGACATCAGATCAACATACTATAGATATCAGATCAAGAATATAAAAGAAATCATACAATAGAATTAAAAACACTTAACAAGGAAGATCAGATCAAGATTATATAGACATCAGATCAGCGAATACTTGACATCAGATCAACATACTATAGATATCAGATCAAGAATATAAAAGAAATCATACAATAAAATTAAAATATAATTAACAAGGGAAATCAGATCAGGATTATATAAACATAAGATCAACATACTATAGATATCAGATCAAGAATATAAAAGAAATCATACAATAAAAATAAAACACACTTAACAAGGGAGATCAGATCAGGATTATATAGATATCAGATCAGCGAATATTTGACATCAGATCAACATAATATAGATATCAGATCAAGAATATAAAAGAAATCATACAATAGAATTAAAACACACTTAACAAGGGAGATCAGATCAGGATTATATAGATATCAGATCAGCGAATACTTGACATCGGATCAACATACTATAGATATCAGATCAAGAATATAAAAGAAATCATACAATAGAATTAAAACACACTTAACAAGGGAGATCAGATCAGGATTATATAGACATCAGATCAGCGAATACTTGACATCAGATCAACATACTATAGATATCAGATATAGACACTAGATCAGCGAATACTTGACATCAGATCAATAGACTATAGATATCAGATCAAGAATATTAAAGAAATCATACAATAGAATTAAAACACACTTAACAAGGCAGATCAGATCAGGATTATATCGACATCATATGAGCCAAAACTTGACATCAGATTAACATATTATAGATATCAGATCAAGAATATAAAAGAAATCATACAATAGAATTAAAGCACACTTAACAAGGGAGATCAGATCAGGATTATATAGACATCATATCAGCGAGTACTAGACATCAGATCAACATACTATAGATATCAGATCAAGAATATAAAAGAAATCGTACAATAGAATTAAAACACACTTAACAAGGGAGATCAGATCAGGATTATATAGACATCAGATCAGCGAATACTAGAAATCAGATCAACATACTATAGATATCAGATCAAGAATATAAAAGAAATCATACAATAGAATTAAAAACACTTAACAAGGGAGATCAGATCAGGATTATATAGACATCAGATCAGCGAATACTTGACATCAGATCAACATACTATAGATATCAGATCAAGAATATAAAAGAAATCATACAATAGAATTAAAACATAATTAACAAGGGAGATCAGATATGGATTATATAGACATCAGATCAGCGAATACTAGACATCAGATCAACATACTATAGATATCAGATCAAGAATATAAAAGAAATCATACAATAGAATTAAAAGCACTTAACAAGGGAGATCAGATCAGGATTATATAGACATCAGATCAACATACTATAGATATCAGATCAAGAATATAAAAGAAATCATACAATAGAATTAAAATATAATTAACAAGGGAGATCAGATCAGGATTATATAGACATCAGATCAACATACTATAGATATCAGATCAAGAATATAAAAGAAATCATACAATAGAAATAAAACACACTTAACAAGGGAGATCAGATCATGATTATATAGACATCAGATCAGCGAATACTTGACATCAGATCAATAGACTATAGATATCAGATCAAGAATATAAAAGAAATCATACAATAGAATTAAAACACACTTAACAAGGGAGATCAGATCAGGATTATATAGATATCAGATCAGCGAATACTTGACATCGGATCAACATACTATAGATATCAGATCAAGAATATAAAAGAAATCATACAATAGAATTAAAACACACTTAACAAGGGAGATCAGATCAGGATTATATAGACATCAGATCAGCGAATACTTGACATCAGATCAACATACTATAGATATCAGATATAGACACTAGATCAGCGAATACTTGACATCAGATCAATAGACTATAGATATCAGATCAAGAATATTAAAGAAATCATACAATAGAATTAAAACACACTTAACAAGGGAGATCAGATCAGGATTATGTAGATATCAGATCAGCGAATACTTGACATCGGATCAACATACTATAGATATCAGATCAAGAATATAAAAGAAATCATACAATAGAATTAAAACACACTTAACAAGGGAGATCAGATCAGGATTAGATAGACATCAGATCAGCGAATACTAGACATCAGATCAACATACTATAGATATCAGATCAAGAATATAAAAGAAATCATACAATAGAATTAAAAACACTTAACAAGGAAGATCAGATCAAGATTATATAGACATCAGATCAGCGAATACTTGACATCAGATCAACATACTATAGATATCAGATCAAGAATATAAAAGAAATCATACAATAAAATTAAAATATAATTAACAAGGGAAATCAGATCAGGATTATATAAACATAAGATCAACATACTATAGATATCAGATCAAGAATATAAAAGAAATCATACAATAAAAATAAAACACACTTAACAAGGGAGATCAGATCAGGATTATATAGATATCAGATCAGCGAATATTTGACATCAGATCAACATAATATAGATATCAGATCAAGAATATAAAAGAAATCATACAATAGAATTAAAACACACTTAACAAGGGAGATCAGATCAGGATTATATAGATATCAGATCAGCGAATACTTGACATCGGATCAACATACTATAGATATCAGATCAAGAATATAAAAGAAATCATACAATAGAATTAAAACACACTTAACAAGGGAGATCAGATCAGGATTATATAGACATCAGATCAGCGAATACTTGACATCAGATCAACATACTATAGATATCAGATATAGACACTAGATCAGCGAATACTTGACATCAGATCAATAGACTATAGATATCAGATCAAGAATATTAAAGAAATCATACAATAGAATTAAAACACACTTAACAAGGCAGATCAGATCAGGATTATATCGACATCATATGAGCCAAAACTTGACATCAGATTAACATATTATAGATATCAGATCAAGAATATAAAAGAAATCATACAATAGAATTAAAGCACACTTAACAAGGGAGATCAGATCAGGATTATATAGACATCATATCAGCGAGTACTAGACATCAGATCAACATACTATAGATATCAGATCAAGAATATAAAAGAAATCGTACAATAGAATTAAAACACACTTAACAAGGGAGATCAGATCAGGATTATATAGACATCAGATCAGCGAATACTAGACATCAGATCAACATACTATAGATATCAGATCAAGAATATAAAAGAAATCATACAATAGAATTAAAAACACTTAACAAGGGAGATCAGATCAGGATTATATAGACATCAGATCAGCGAATACTTGACATCAGATCAACATACTATAGATATCAGATCAAGAATATAAAAGAAATCATACAATAGAATTAAAACATAATTAACAAGGGAGATCAGATATGGATTATATAGACATCAGATCAGCGAATACTAGAAATCAGATCAACATACTATAGATATCAGATCAAGAATATAAAAGAAATCATACAATAGAATTAAAAGCACTTAACAAGGGAGATCAGATCAGGATTATATAGACATCAGATCAACATACTATAGATATCAGATCAAGAATATAAAAGAAATCATACAATAGAATTAAAATATAATTAACAAGGGAGATCAGATCAGGATTATATAGACATCAGATCAACATACTATAGATATCAGATCAAGAATATAAAAGAAATCATACAATAGAAATAAAACACACTTAACAAGGGAGATCAGATCATGATTATATAGACATCAGATCAGCGAATACTTGACATCAGATCAACAGACTATAGATCTCAGATCAAGAATATAAAAGAAATCATACAATAGAATTAAAGCACACTTAACAAGGGAGATCAGATCAGGATTATATAGATATCAGATCAGCGAATACTTGACATCAGATCAACATACTATAGATATCAGATCAAGAATATAAAAGAAATCATACAATAGAATTAAAACATAATCAACAAGGGAGATCAGATATGGATTATATAGACATCAGATCAGCGAATACTTGACATCAGATCAACATACTATAGATATCAGATCAAGCATATAAAAGAAATCATACAATAGAATTAAAACACATTTAACAAGGAAGATCAGATCAGGATTATATAGACATCAGATCAGCGAATACTTGACATCAGATCAACATACTATAGATATCAGATCAAGCATATAAAAGAAATCATACAATAGAATTAAAATATAATTAACAAGGGAGATCAGATCAGGATTATATAGACATCAGATCAACATACTATAGATATCAGATCAAGAATATAAAAGAAATCATACAATAGAAATAAAACACACTTAACAAGGGAGATCAGATCATGATTATATAGACATCAGATCAGCGAATACTTGACATCCGATCAACAGACTATAGATCTCAGATCAAAAATATAAAAGAAATCATACAATAGAATTAAAACACACTTAACGAGGGAGATCAGATCAGGATTATATAGACATCAGATCAGCGAATACTTGACATCAGATCAACATACTATAGATATCAGATCAAGAATATAAAAGAAATCATACAATAAAATTAAAATATAATTAACAAGGGAAATCAGATCAGGATTATATAAACATAAGATCAACATACTATAGATATCAGATCAAGAATATAAAAGAAATCATACAATAAAAATAAAACACACTTAACAAGGGAGATCAGATCAGGATTATATAGATATCAGATCAGCGAATATTTGACATCAGATCAACATAATATAGATATCAGATCAAGAATATAAAAGAAATCATACAATAGAATTAAAACACACTTAACAAGGGAGATCAGATCAGGATTATATAGATATCAGATCAGCGAATACTTGACATCGGATCAACATACTATAGATATCAGATCAAGAATATAAAAGAAATCATACAATAGAATTAAAACACACTTAACAAGGGAGATCAGATCAGGATTATATAGACATCAGATCAGCGAATACTTGACATCAGATCAACATACTATAGATATCAGATATAGACACTAGATCAGCGAATACTTGACATCAGATCAATAGACTATAGATATCAGATCAAGAATATTAAAGAAATCATACAATAGAATTAAAACACACTTAACAAGGGAGATCAGATCAGGATTATATAGATATCAGATCAGCGAATACTTGACATCGGATCAACATACTATAGATATCAGATCAAGAATATAAAAGAAATCATACAATAGAATTAAAACACACTTAACAAGGGAGATCAGATCAGGATTAGATAGACATCAGATCAGCGAATACTAGACATCAGATCAACATACTATAGATATCAGATCAAGAATATAAAAGAAATCATACAATAGAATTAAAAACACTTAACAAGGAAGATCAGATCAAGATTATATAGACATCAGATCAGCGAATACTTGACATCAGATCAACATACTATAGATATCAGATCAAGAATATAAAAGAAATCATACAATAAAATTAAAATATAATTAACAAGGGAAATCAGATCAGGATTATATAAACATAAGATCAACATACTATAGATATCAGATCAAGAATATAAAAGAAATCATACAATAAAATAAAACACACTTAACAAGGGAGATCAGATCAGGATTATATAGATATCAGATCAGCGAATATTTGACATCAGATCAACATAATATAGATATCAGATCAAGAATATAAAAGAAATCATACAATAGAATTAAAACACACTTAACAAGGGAGATCAGATCAGGATTATATAGATATCAGATCAGCGAATACTTGACATCGGATCAACATACTATAGATATCAGATCAAGAATATAAAAGAAATCATACAATAGAATTAAAACACACTTAACAAGGGAGATCAGATCAGGATTATATAGACATCAGATCAGCGAATACTTGACATCAGATCAACATACTATAGATATCAGATATAGACACTAGATCAGCGAATACTTGACATCAGATCAATAGACTATAGATATCAGATCAAGAATATTAAAGAAATCATACAATAGAATTAAAACACACTTAACAAGGCAGATCAGATCAGGATTATATCGACATCATATGAGCCAAAACTTGACATCAGATTAACATATTATAGATATCAGATCAAGAATATAAAAAAAATCATACAATAGAATTAAAGCACACTTAACAAGGGAGATCAGATCAGGATTATATAGACATCATATCAGCGAGTACTAGACATCAGATCAACATACTATAGATATCAGATCAAGAATATAAAAGAAATCGTACAATAGAATTAAAACACACTTAACAAGGGAGATCAGATCAGGATTATATAGACATCAGATCAGCGAATACTTGACATCAGATCAACATACTATAGATATCAGATCAAGAATATAAAAGAAATCATACAATAGAATTAAAACACACTTAACAAGGGAGATCAGATCAGGATTATATAGATATCAGATCAGCGAATACTTGACATCGGATCAACATACTATAGATATCAGATCAAGAATATAAAAGAAATCATACAATAGAATTAAAACACACTTAACAAGGGAGATCAGATCAGGATTATATAGACATCAGATCAGCGAATACTTGACATCAGATCAACATACTATAGATATCAGATATAGACACTAGATCAGCGAATACTTGACATCAGATCAATAGACTATAGATATCAGATCAAGAATATTAAAGAAATCATACAATAGAATTAAAACACACTTAACAAGGGAGATCAGATCAGGATTATATAGATATCAGATCAGCGAATACTTGACATCGGATCAACATACTATAGATATCAGATCAAGAATATAAAAGAAATCATACAATAGAATTAAAACACACTTAACAAGGGAGATCAGATCAGGATTAGATAGACATCAGATCAGCGAATACTAGACATCAGATCAACATACTATAGATATCAGATCAAGAATATAAAAGAAATCATACAATAGAATTAAAAACACTTAACAAGGAAGATCAGATCAAGATTATATAGACATCAGATCAGCGAATACTTGACATCAGATCAACATACTATAGATATCAGATCAAGAATATAAAAGAAATCATACAATAAAATTAAAATATAATTAACAAGGGAAATCAGATCAGGATTATATAAACATAAGATCAACATACTATAGATATCAGATCAAGAATATAAAAGAAATCATACAATAAAATAAAACACACTTAACAAGGGAGATCAGATCAGGATTATATAGATATCAGATCAGCGAATATTTGACATCAGATCAACATAATATAGATATCAGATCAAGAATATAAAAGAAATCATACAATAGAATTAAAACACACTTAACAAGGGAGATCAGATCAGGATTATATAGATATCAGATCAGCGAATACTTGACATCGGATCAACATACTATAGATATCAGATCAAGAATATAAAAGAAATCATACAATAGAATTAAAACACACTTAACAAGGGAGATCAGATCAGGATTATATAGACATCAGATCAGCGAATACTTGACATCAGATCAACATACTATAGATATCAGATATAGACACTAGATCAGCGAATACTTGACATCAGATCAATAGACTATAGATATCAGATCAAGAATATTAAAGAAATCATACAATAGAATTAAAACACACTTAACAAGGCAGATCAGATCAGGATTATATCGACATCATATGAGCCAAAACTTGACATCAGATTAACATATTATAGATATCAGATCAAGAATATAAAAGAAATCATACAATAGAATTAAAGCACACTTAACAAGGGAGATCAGATCAGGATTATATAGACATCATATCAGCGAGTACTAGACATCAGATCAACATACTATAGATATCAGATCAAGAATATAAAAGAAATCGTACAATAGAATTAAAACACACTTAACAAGGGAGATCAGATCAGGATTATATAGACATCAGATCAGCGAATACTTGACATCAGATCAACATACTATAGATATCAGATCAAGAATATAAAAGAAATCATACAATAGAATTAAAACATAATTAACAAGGGAGATCAGATATGGATTATATAGACATCAGATCAGCGAATACTAGACATCAGATCAACATACTATAGATATCAGATCAAGAATATAAAAGAAATCATACAATAGAATTAAAAGCACTTAACAAGGGAGATCAGATCAGGATTATATAGACATCAGATCAACATACTATAGATATCAGATCAAGAATATAAAAGAAATCATACAATAGAAATAAAACACACTTAACAAGGGAGATCAGATCATGATTATATAGACATCAGATCAGCGAATACTTGACATCAGATCAACAGACTATAGATCTCAGATCAAAAATATAAAAGAAATCATACAATAGAATTAAAACACACTTAACGAGGGAGATCAGATCAGGATTATATAGACATCAGATCAGCGAATACTTGACATCAGATCAACATACTATAGATATCAGATCAAGAATATAAAAGAAATCATACAATAAAATTAAAATATAATTAACAAGGGAAATCAGATCAGGATTATATAAACATAAGATCAACATACTATAGATATCAGATCAAGAATATAAAAGAAATCATACAATAAAAATAAAACACACTTAACAAGGGAGATCAGATCAGGATTATATAGATATCAGATCAGCGAATATTTGACATCAGATCAACATAATATAGATATCAGATCAAGAATATAAAAGAAATCATACAATAGAATTAAAACACACTTAACAAGGGAGATCAGATCAGGATTATATAGATATCAGATCAGCGAATACTTGACATCGGATCAACATACTATAGATATCAGATCAAGAATATAAAAGAAATCATACAATAGAATTAAAACACACTTAACAAGGGAGATCAGATCAGGATTATATAGACATCAGATCAGCGAATACTTGACATCAGATCAACATACTATAGATATCAGATATAGACACTAGATCAGCGAATACTTGACATCAGATCAATAGACTATAGATATCAGATCAAGAATATTAAAGAAGTCATACAATAGAATTAAAACACACTTAACAAGGCAGATCAGATCAGGATTATATCGACATCATATGAGCCAAAACTTGACATCAGATTAACATATTATAGATATCAGATCAAGAATATAAAAGAAATCATACAATAGAATTAAAGCACACTTAACAAGGGAGATCAGATCAGGATTATATAGACATCATATCAGCGAGTACTAGACATCAGATCAACATACTATAGATATCAGATCAAGAATATAAAAGAAATCGTACAATAGAATTAAAACACACTTAACAAGGGAGATCAGATCAGGATTATATAGACATCAGATCAGCGAATACTAGAAATCAGATCAACATACTATAGATATCAGATCAAGAATATAAAAGAAATCATACAATAGAATTAAAAACACTTAACAAGGGAGATCAGATCAGGATTATATAGACATCATATCAGCGAATACTTGACATCAGATCAACATACTATAGATATCAGATCAAGAATATAAAAGAAATCATACAATAGAATTAAAACATAATTAACAAGGGAGATCAGATATGGATTATATAGACATCAGATCAGCGAATACTAGACATCAGATCAACATACTATAGATATCAGATCAAGAATATAAAAGAAATCATACAATAGAATTAAAAGCACTTAACAAGGGAGATCAGATCAGGATTATATAGACATCAGATCAACATACTATAGATATCAGATCAAGAATATAAAAGAAATCATACAATAGAATTAAAATATAATTAACAAGGGAGATCAGATCAGGATTATATAGACATCAGATCAACATACTATAGATATCAGATCAAGAATATAAAAGAAATCATACAATAGAAATAAAACACACTTAACAAGGGAGATCAGATCATGATTATATAGACATCAGATCAGCGAATACTTGACATCAGATCAACAGACTATAGATCTCAGATCAAGAATATAAAAGAAATCATACAATAGAATTAAAGCACACTTAACAAGGGAGATCAGATCAGGATTATATAGACATCAGATCAGCGAATACTTGACATCAGATCAACATACTATAGATATCAGATCAAGAATATAAAAGAAATCATACAATAGAATTAAAACATAATCAACAAGGGAGATCAGATATGGATTATATAGACATCAGATCAGCGAATACTTGACATCAGATCAACATACTATAGATATCAGATCAAGCATATAAAAGAAATCATACAATAGAATTAAAACACATTTAACAAGGAAGATCAGATCAGGATTATATAGACATCAGATCAGCGAATACTTGACATCAGATCAACATACTATAGATATCAGATCAAGCATATAAAAGAAATCATACAATAGAATTAAAATATAATTAACAAGGGAGATCAGATCAGGATTATATAGACATCAGATCAACATACTATAGATATCAGATCAAGAATATAAAAGAAATCATACAATAGAAATAAAACACACTTAACAAGGGAGATCAGATCATGATTATATAGACATCAGATCAGCGAATACTTGACATCAGATCAACAGACTATAGATCTCAGATCAAAAATATAAAAGAAATCATACAATAGAATTAAAACACACTTAACGAGGGAGATCAGATCAGGATTATATAGACATCAGATCAGCGAATACTTGACATCAGATCAACATACTATAGATATCAGATCAAGAATATAAAAGAAATCATACAATAGAATTAAAACACAGTTAACAAGGGAGATCAGATCAGGATTATATAGAAATCAGATCAGCGAATACTTGACATCAGATCAACAGTCTATAGATATCAGATCAAGAATATAAAAGAAATCATACAATAGTATTAAGACACACTTAACAAGGGAGATCAGATCAGGAATATATAGATATCGGATCAGCGAATACTTGACATCAGATCAACATACTATAGATATCAGATCAAGAATATAAAAGAAATCATACAATAGAATTAAAACACACTTAACAAGGGAGATCAGATCAGGATTATATATACATCAGATCAGCGAATACTTGACATCAGATCAACATACTATAGATATCAGATCAAGCATATAAAAGAAATCATACAATAGAATTAAAAACACTTAGCAAGGGAGATCAGATCAGGATTATATAGACATCAGATCAGCGAATACTTGACATCAGATCAACAGTCTATAGATATCAGATCAAGAATATAAAAGAAATCATACAATAGAAATAAAACACACTTAACAAGGGAGATCAGATAAGGATTATATAGACATCAGATCAGCGAATACTTGACATCAGATCAACATACTATAGATATCAGATCAAGCATATAAAAGAAATCATACAATAGAATTAAAACACATTTAACAAGGAAGATCAGATCAGGATTATATAGACATCAGATCAGCGAATACTTGACATCAGATCAACATACTATAGATATCAGATCAAGAATATAAAAGAAATCATACAATAGAAATAAAACACACTTAACAAGGGAGATCAGATCAGGATTATATAGACATCAGATCAGCGAATACTTGACATCAGATCAACAGACTATAGATATAAGATCAAGAATATAAAAGAAATCATACAATAAAATTAAAACACACTTAACAAGGGATATCAGATCAGGATTATATAGACATCAGATCAGCGAATACTTGACATCAGATCAATAGACTATAGATATCAGATCAAGAATATAAAAGAAATCATACAATAGAATTAAAACACACTTAACAAGGCAGATCAGATCAGGATTATATAGACATCGGATCAGACAAAACTTGACATCAGATAAACATACTATAGATATCAGATCAAGAATATAAAAGAAATCATACAATAAAATTAAAACACATTTAACAAGGGAGATCAGATCAGGAGTATATAGACTTCAGATCAGCGAATACTTGACATCAGATCAACATACTATAGATATCAGATCAAGAATATAAAAGAAATCATACAATAGAATTAAAAACACTTAACAAGGGAGATCAGATCAGGATTATATAGACATCAGATCAGCGAATACTTGACATCAGATCAACATATTATAGATATCAGATCAAGAATATAAAAGAAATCAAACAATAGAATTAAAACATAATTAACAAGGGAGATCAGATATGGATTATATATACATCAGATCAGCGAATACTAGACATCAGATCAACATACTATAGATATCAGATCAAGAATATAAAAGAAATCATACAATAGAATTAAAAACACTTAACAAGGGAGATCAGATCAGGATTATATAGACATCAGATCAGCGAATACTTGACATCAGATCAACATACGATAGATATCAGATCAAGAATATAAAAGAAATCATACAATAGAAATAAAATATAATTAACAAGGGAGATCAGATCAGGATTATATAGACATCAGATCAACATACTATAGATATCAGATCAAGAATATAAAAGAAATCATACAATAGAAATAAAACACACTTAACAAGGGAGATCAGATCAGGATTATATAGATATCAGATCAGCGAATATTTGACATCAGATCAACATATTATAGATATCAGATCAAGAATATAAAAGAAATCATACAATAGAATTAAAACACACTTAACAAGGGAGATCATATCAGGATTATATAGACATCAGATCAGCGAATACTTGACATCAGATCAACATACTATAGATATCAGATCAAGAATATAAAAGAAATCATACAATAGAATTAAAACACACTTAACAAGGGAGATCAGATCAGGATTATATAGACATCAGATCAGCGAATACTTGACATCAGATCAACATACTATAGATATCAGATCAAGCATATAAAAGAAATCATACAATAGAATTAAAAACACTTAGCAAGGGAGATCAGATCAGGATTATATAGACATCAGATCAGCGAATACTTGACATCAGATCAACAGTCTATAGATATCAGATCAAGAATACAAAAGAAATCATACAATAGAATTACAACACACTTAACAAGGGAAATCAGATCATGATTATATAGACATCAGTTCAGCGAATACTTGACATCAGATCAACATACTATAGATATCAGATCAAGAATATAAAAGAAATCATACAATAAAATTAAAACACACTTAACAAGGGAGATCAGATCAGGATTATATAGACATCAGATCAGCGAATACTTGACATCAGATCAACATACTATAGATATCAGATCAAGAATATAAAAGAAATCATACAATAGAATTAAAACACACTTAACAAGGGAGATCAGATCAGGATTATATAGACATCAGATCAGCGAATACTTGACATCAGATCAACAGACTATAGATATCAGATCAAGAATACAAAAGAAATCATACAATAGAATTAAAACACACTTAACAAGGGAGATCAGATCATGATTATATAGACATCAGTTCAGCGAATACTTGACATCAGATCAACATACTATAGATATCAGATCAAGAATATAAAAGAAATCATACAATAGAATTAAAACACACTTAACAAGGGAGATCAGATCAGGATTATATAGACATCAGATCAGCGAATACTTGACATCAGATCAACATACTATAGATATCAGATCAAGAATATAAAAGAAATCATACAATAGAATTAAAACACACTTAACGAGGGAGATCAGATCAGGATTATATAGACATCAGATCAGCGAATTTTTGACATCAGATCAACATACTATAGATATCAGATCAAGAATATAAAAGAAATCATACAATAGAATTAAAACACACTTAACAAGGGAGATCAGATCAGGATTATATAGACATCAGATCAGCGAATACTTGACATCAGATCAACAGTCTATAGATATCAGATCAAGAATATAAAAGAAATCATACAATAGAATTAAAAACACTTAACAAGGGAGATCAGATCAGGATTATATAGACATCAGATCAGCGAATACTTGACATCAGATCAACATACTATAGATATCAGATCAAGAATATAAAAGAAATCATACAATAGAAATAAAATATAATTAACAAGGGAGATCAGATCAGGATTATATAGACATCAGATCAGCGAATACTTGACATCAGATCAACATACTATAGATATCAGATCAAGAATATAAAAGAAATCATACAATAGAAATAAAATATAATTAACAAGGGAGATCAGATCAGGATTATATAGACATCAGATCAACATACTATAGATATCAGATCAAGAATATAAAAGAAATCATACAATAGAAATAAAACACACTTAACAAGGGAGATCAGATCATGATTATATAGACATCAGTTCAGCGAATACTTGACATCAGATCAACATACTATAGATATCAGATCAAGAATATAAAAGAAATCATACAATAGAATTAAAACACACTTAACAAGGGAGATCAGATCAGGATTATATAGACATCAGATCAGCGAATACTTGACATCAGATCAACATACTATAGATATCAGATCAAGAATATAAAAGAAATCATACAATAGAATTAAAACACACTTAACGAGGGAGATCAGATCAGGATTATATAGACATCAGATCAGCGAATTTTTGACATCAGATCAACATACTATAGATATCAGATCAAGAATATAAAAGAAATCATACAATAGAATTAAAACACACTTAACAAGGGAGATCAGATCAGGATTATATAGACATCAGATCAGCGAATACTTGACATCAGATCAACAGTCTATAGATATCAGATCAAGAATATAAAAGAAATCATACAATAGAATTAAAACACACTTAACAAGGGAGATCAGATCAGGATTATATAGACATCAGATCAGTGAATACTAGACATCAGATCAACATACTATAGATATCAGATCAAGAATATAAAAGAAATCATACAATAGAATTAAAAACACTTAACAAGGGAGATCAGATCAGGATTATATAGACATCAGATCAGCGAATACTTGACATCAGATCAACATACTATAGATATCAGATCAAGAATATAAAAGAAATCATACAATAGAAATAAAATATAATTAACAAGGGAGATCAGATCAGGATTATATAGACATCAGATCAACATACTATAGATATCAGATCAAGAATATAAAAGAAATCATACAATAGAAATAAAACACACTTAACAAGGGAGATCAGATCAGGATTATATAGATATCAGATCAGCGAATATTTGACATCAGATCAACATATTATAGATATCAGATCAAGAATATAAAAGAAATCATACAATAGAATTAAAACACACTTAACAAGGGAGATCATATCAGGATTATATAGACATCAGATCAGCGAATACTTGACATCAGATCAACATACTATAGATATCAGATCAAGAATATAAAAGAAATCATACAATAGAATTAAAACACACTTAACAAGGGAGATCAGATCAGGATTATATAGACATCAGATCAGCGAATACTTGACATCAGATCAACAGACTATAGATATCAGATCAAGAATATAAAAGAAATCATACAATAGAATTAAAACACACTTAATAAGGGAGATCAGATCAGGATTATATAGACATCAGATCAGCGAATACTTGACATCAGATCAACATACTATAGATATCAGATCAAGCATATAAAAGAAATCATACAATAGAATTAAAAACACTTAGCAAGGGAGATCAGATCAGGATTATATAGACATCAGATCAGCGAATACTTGACATCAGATCAACATACTATAGATATCAGATCAAGCATATAAAAGAAATCATACAATAGAATTAAAAACACTTAGCAAGGGAGATCAGATCAGGATTATATAGACATCAGATCAGCGAATACTTGACATCAGATCAACAGTCTATAGATATCAGATCAAGCATATAAAAGAAATCATACAATAGAATTAAAACACACTTAACAAGGGAGATCAGATCAGGATTATATAGACATCAGATCAGCGAATACTTGACATCAGATCAACAGTCTATAGATATCAGATCAAGAATATAAAAGAAATCATACAATAGTATTAAGACACACTTAACAAGGGAGATCAGATGAGGAATATATAGATATCGGATCAGCGAATACTTGACAGCAGATCAACATACTATAGATATCAGATCAAGAATATAAAAGAAATCATACAATAGAATTAAAACACACTTAACAAGGGAGATCAGATCAGGATTATATAGACATCAGATCAGCGAATACTTGACATCAGATCAACATACTATAGATATCAGATCAAGCATATAAAAGAAATCATACAATAGAATTAAAAACACTTAGCAAGGGAGATCAGATCAGGATTATATAGACATCAGATCAGCGAATACTTGACATCAGATCAACAGTCTATAGATATCAGATCAAGCATATAAAAGAAATCATACAATAGAATTAAAACACATTTAACAAGGAAGATCAGATCAGGATTATATAGACATCAGATCAGCGAATACTTGACATCAGATCAACATACTATAGATATCAGATCAAGAATATAAAAGAAATCATACAATAGAATTAAAACACACTTAACAAGGGAGATCAGATCAGGATTATATAGACATCAGATCAGCGAATACTAGACATCAGATCAACATACTATAGATATCAGATCAAGAATATAAAAGAAATCATACAATAGAATTAAAAACACTTAACAAGGGAGATCAGATCAAGATTATATAGACATCAGATCAGCGAATACTTGACATCAGATCAACATACTATAGATATCAGATCAAGAATATAAAAGAAATCATACAATAGAATTAAAATATAATTAACAAGGGAGATCAGATCAGGATTATATAGACATAAGATCAACATACTATAGATATCAGATCAAGAATATAAAAGAAATCATACAATAGAATTAAAATATAATTAACAAGGGAGATCAGATCAGGATTATATAGACATAAGATCAACATACTATAGATATCAGATCAAGAATATAAAAGAAATCATACAATAGAAATAAAACACATTTAACAAGGGAGATCAGATCAGGATTATATAGATATCAGATCAGCGAATATTTGACATCAGATCAACATAATATAGATATCAGATCAAGAATATAAAAGAAATCATACAATAGAATTAAAACACACTTAACAAGGGAGATCAGATCAGGATTATATAGATATCAGATCAGCGAATACTTGACATCGGATCAACATACTATAGATATCAGATCAAGAATATAAAAGAAATCATACAATAGAATTAAAACACACTTAACAAGGGAGATCAGATCAGGATTATATAGACATCAGATCAGCGAATACTTGACATCAGATCAACATACTATAGATATCAGATATAGACACTAGATCAGCGAATACTTGACATCAGATCAATAGACTATAGATATCAGATCAAGAATATTAAAGAAATCATACAATAGAATTAAAAACACTTAACAAGGGAGATCAGATCAAGATTATATAGACATCAGATCAGCGAATACTTGACATCAGATCAACATACTATAGATATCAGATTAAGAATATAAAAGAAATCATACAATAGAATTAAAATATAATTAACAAGGGAGATCAGATCAGGATTATATAGACATAAGATCAACATACTATAGATATCAGATCAAGAATATAAAAGAAATCATACAATAAAAATAAAACACACTTAACAAGGGAGATCAGATCAGGATTATATAGATATCAGATCAGCGAATATTTGACATCAGATCAACATAATATAGATATCAGATCAAGAATATAAAAGAAATCATACAATAGAATTAAAACACACTTAACAAGGCAGATCAGATCAGGATTATATCGACATCATATGAGCCAAAACTTGACATCAGATCAACATATTATAGATATCAGATCAAGAATATAAAAGAAATCATACAATAGAATTAAAGCACACTTAACAAGGGAGATCAGATCAGGATTATATAGACATCATATCAGCGAGTACTAGACATCAGATCAACATACTATAGATATCAGATCAAGAATATAAAAGAAATCGTACAATAGAATTAAAACACACTTAACAAGGGAGATCAGATCAGGATTATATAGACATCAGATCAGCGAATACTAGATATCAGATCAACATACTATAGATATCAGATCAAGAATATAAAAGAAATCATACAATAGAATTAAAAACACTTAACAAGGGAGATCAGATCAGGATTATATAGACATCAGATCAGCGAATACTTGACATCAGATCAACATACTATAGATATCAGATCAAGAATATAAAAGAAATCATACAATAGAATTAAAACATAATTAACAAGGGAGATCAGATATGGATTATATAGACATCAGATCAGCGAATACTAGACATCAGATCAACATACTATAGATATCAGATCAAGAATATAAAAGAAATCATACAATAGAATTAAAAGCACTTAACAAGGGAGATCAGATCAGGATTATATAGACATCAGATCAGCGAATACTTGACATCAGATCAACATACTATAGATATCAGATCAAGAATATAAAAGAAATCATACAATAGAATTAAAATATAATTAACAAGGGAGATCAGATCAGGATTATATAGACATCAGATCAACATACTATAGATATCAGATCAAGAATATAAAAGAAATCATACAATAGAAATAAAACACACTTAACAAGGGAGATCAGATCATGATTATATAGACATCAGATCAGCGAATACTTGACATCAGATCAACAGACTATAGATCTCAGATCAAGAATATAAAAGAAATCATACAATAGAATTAAAGCACACTTAACAAGGGAGATCAGATCAGGATTATATAGACATCAGATCAGCGAATACTTGACATCAGATCAACATACTATAGATATCAGATCAAGAATATAAAAGAAATCATACAATAGAATTAAAACACACTTAACGAGGGAGATCAGATCAGGATTATATAGACATCAGATCAGCGAATACTTGACATCAGATCAACATACTATAGATATCAGATCAAGAATATAAAAGAAATCATACAATAGAATTAAAACACACTTAACAAGGGAGATCAGATCAGGATTATATAGACATCAGATCAGCGAATACTTGACATCAGATCAACAGTCTATAGATATCAGATCAAGAATATAAAAGAAATCAAACAATAGTATTAAGACACACTTAACAACGGACATCAGATCAGGAATATATAGATATCGGATCAGCGAATACTTGACATCAGATCAACAGTCTATAGATATCAGATCAAGAATATAAAAGAAATCGTACAATAGAATTAAAACACACTTAACAAGGGAGATCAGATCAGGATTATATAGACATCAGATCAGCGAATACTTGACATCAGATCAACAGTCTATAGATATCAGATCAAGAATATAAAAGAAATCATACAATAGAAATAAAACACACTTAACAAGGGAGATCAGATAAGGATTATATAGACATCAGATCAGCGAATACTTGACATCAGATCAACATACTATAGATATCAGATCAAGCATATAAAAGAAATCATACAATAGAATTAAAACACATTTAACAAGGAAGATCAGATCAGGATTATATAGACATCAGATCAGGGAATACTTGACATCAGATCAACATACTATAGATATCAGATCAAGAATATAAAAGAAATCATACAATAGAATTAAAACACACTTAACAAGGGAGATCAGATCAGGATTATATAGACATCAGATCAGCGAATACTTGACATCAGATCAACAGACTATAGATATAAGATCAAGAATATAAAAGAAATCATACAATAAAATTAAAACACACTTAACAAGGGATATCAGATCAGGATTATATAGACATCAGATCAGCGAATACTTGACATCAGATCAATAGACTATAGATATAAGATCAAGAATATAAAAGAAATCATACAATAAAATTAAAACACACTTAACAAGGGATATCAGATCAGGATTATATAGACATCAGATCAGCGAATACTTGACATCAATTCAATAGACTATAGATATCATATCAAGAATATAAAAGAAATCATACAATAGAATTAAAACACACTTAACAAGGCAGATCAGATCAGGATTATATAGACATCGGATCAGACAAAACTTGACATCAGATAAACATACTATAGATATCAGATCAAGAATATAAAAGAAATCATACAATAGTATTAAGACACATTTAACAAGGGAGATCAGATCAGGATTATATAGACTTCAGATCAGCGAGTACTAGACATCAGATCAACATACTATAGATATCAGATCAAGAATATAAAGGAAATCATACAATAGAATTAAAAACACTTAACAAGGGAGATCAGATCAGGATTATATAGACATCAGATCAGCGAATACTTGACATCAGATCAACATACTATAGATATCAGATCAAGAATATAAAAGAAATCATACAATAGAATTAAAACATAATTAACAAGGGAGATCAGATATGGATTATATATACATCAGATCAGCGAATACTAGACATCAGATCAACATACTATAGATATCAGATCAAGAATATAAAAGAAATCATACAATAGAATTAAAAACACTTAACAAGGGAGATCAGATCAGGATTATATGGACATCAGATCAGCGAATACTTGACATCAGATCAACATACTATAGATATCAGATCAAGAATATAAAAGAAATCATACAATAGAAATAAAATATAATTAACATGGGAGATCAGATCAGGATTATATAGACATCAGATCAACATACTATAGATATCAGATCAAGAATATAAAAGAAATCATACAATAGAAATAAAACACACTTAACAAGGGAGATCAGATCAGGATTATATAGATATCAGATCAGCGAATATTTGACATCAGATCAACATATTATAGATATCAGATCAAGAATATAAAAGAAATCATACAATAGAATTAAAACACACTTAACAAGGGAGATCATATCAGGATTATATAGACATCAGATCAGCGAATACTTGACATCAGATCAACATACTATAGATATCAGATCAAGAATATAAAAGAAATCATACAATAGAATTAAAACACACTTAACAAGGCAGATCAGATCAGGATTATATAGACATCAGATCAGCGAATACTTGACATCAGATCAACAGACTATAGATATCAGATCAAGAATACAAAAGAAATCATACAATAGAATTAAAACACACTTAACAAGGGAGATCAGATCATGATTATATAGACATCAGATCAGCGAATACTTGACATCAGATCAACATACTATAGATATCAGATCAAGAATATAAAAGAAATCATACAATAGAATTAAAACACACTTAACAAGGGAGATCAGATCAGGATTATATAGACATCAGATCAGCGAATACTTGACATCAGATCAACATACTATAGATATCAGATCAAGAATATAAAAGAAATCATACAATAGAATTAGAACACACTTAACGAGGGAGATCAGATCAGGATTATATAGACATCAGATCAGCGAATATTTGACATCAGATCAACATACTATAGATATCAGATCAAGAATATAAAAGAAATCATACAATAGAATTAAAACACACTTAACAAGGGAGATCAGATCAGGATTATATAGACATCAGATCAGCGAATACTTGACATCAGATCAACAGTCTATAGATATCAGATCAAGAATATAAAAGAAATCATACAATTGTATTAAGACACACTTAACAAGGGATATCAGATCAGGAATATATAGATATCGGATCAGCGAA
Organism: Knoxia roxburghii; assembly: GCA_030378225.1. Classification (NCBI taxonomy): domain Eukaryota; kingdom Viridiplantae; phylum Streptophyta; class Magnoliopsida; order Gentianales; family Rubiaceae; genus Knoxia; species Knoxia roxburghii. The sequence goes on along the minus strand of CM059415.1, from coordinate 30,174,109 downwards.
TACTTGACATCGGATCAACATACTATAGATATCAGATCAAGAATATAAAAGAAATCATACAATAGAATTAAAACACACTTAACAAGGGAGATCAGATCAGGATTATATAGACATCAGATCAGCGAATACTTGACATCAGATCAACATACTATAGATATCAGATATAGACACTAGATCAGCGAATACTTGACATCAGATCAATAGACTATAGATATCAGATCAAGAATATTAAAGAAATCATACAATAGAATTAAAAACACTTAACAAGGGAGATCAGATCAAGATTATATAGACATCAGATCAGCGAATACTTGACATCAGATCAACATACTATAGATATCAGATTAAGAATATAAAAGAAATCATACAATAGAATTAAAATATAATTAACAAGGGAGATCAGATCAGGATTATATAGACATAAGATCAACATACTATAGATATCAGATCAAGAATATAAAAGAAATCATACAATAAAAATAAAACACACTTAACAAGGGAGATCAGATCAGGATTATATAGATATCAGATCAGCGAATATTTGACATCAGATCAACATAATATAGATATCAGATCAAGAATATAAAAGAAATCATACAATAGAATTAAAACACACTTAACAAGGCAGATCAGATCAGGATTATATCGACATCATATGAGCCAAAACTTGACATCAGATCAACATATTATAGATATCAGATCAAGAATATAAAAGAAATCATACAATAGAATTAAAGCACACTTAACAAGGGAGATCAGATCAGGATTATATAGACATCATATCAGCGAGTACTAGACATCAGATCAACATACTATAGATATCAGATCAAGAATATAAAAGAAATCGTACAATAGAATTAAAACACACTTAACAAGGGAGATCAGATCAGGATTATATAGACATCAGATCAGCGAATACTAGATATCAGATCAACATACTATAGATATCAGATCAAGAATATAAAAGAAATCATACAATAGAATTAAAAACACTTAACAAGGGAGATCAGATCAGGATTATATAGACATCAGATCAGCGAATACTTGACATCAGATCAACATACTATAGATATCAGATCAAGAATATAAAAGAAATCATACAATAGAATTAAAACATAATTAACAAGGGAGATCAGATATGGATTATATAGACATCAGATCAGCGAATACTAGACATCAGATCAACATACTATAGATATCAGATCAAGAATATAAAAGAAATCATACAATAGAATTAAAAGCACTTAACAAGGGAGATCAGATCAGGATTATATAGACATCAGATCAGCGAATACTTGACATCAGATCAACATACTATAGATATCAGATCAAGAATATAAAAGAAATCATACAATAGAATTAAAATATAATTAACAAGGGAGATCAGATCAGGATTATATAGACATCAGATCAACATACTATAGATATCAGATCAAGAATATAAAAGAAATCATACAATAGAAATAAAACACACTTAACAAGGGAGATCAGATCATGATTATATAGACATCAGATCAGCGAATACTTGACATCAGATCAACAGACTATAGATCTCAGATCAAGAATATAAAAGAAATCATACAATAGAATTAAAGCACACTTAACAAGGGAGATCAGATCAGGATTATATAGACATCAGATCAGCGAATACTTGACATCAGATCAACATACTATAGATATCAGATCAAGAATATAAAAGAAATCATACAATAGAATTAAAACACACTTAACGAGGGAGATCAGATCAGGATTATATAGACATCAGATCAGCGAATACTTGACATCAGATCAACATACTATAGATATCAGATCAAGAATATAAAAGAAATCATACAATAGAATTAAAACACACTTAACAAGGGAGATCAGATCAGGATTATATAGACATCAGATCAGCGAATACTTGACATCAGATCAACAGTCTATAGATATCAGATCAAGAATATAAAAGAAATCAAACAATAGTATTAAGACACACTTAACAACGGACATCAGATCAGGAATATATAGATATCGGATCAGCGAATACTTGACATCAGATCAACAGTCTATAGATATCAGATCAAGAATATAAAAGAAATCGTACAATAGAATTAAAACACACTTAACAAGGGAGATCAGATCAGGATTATATAGACATCAGATCAGCGAATACTTGACATCAGATCAACAGTCTATAGATATCAGATCAAGAATATAAAAGAAATCATACAATAGAAATAAAACACACTTAACAAGGGAGATCAGATAAGGATTATATAGACATCAGATCAGCGAATACTTGACATCAGATCAACATACTATAGATATCAGATCAAGCATATAAAAGAAATCATACAATAGAATTAAAACACATTTAACAAGGAAGATCAGATCAGGATTATATAGACATCAGATCAGGGAATACTTGACATCAGATCAACATACTATAGATATCAGATCAAGAATATAAAAGAAATCATACAATAGAATTAAAACACACTTAACAAGGGAGATCAGATCAGGATTATATAGACATCAGATCAGCGAATACTTGACATCAGATCAACAGACTATAGATATAAGATCAAGAATATAAAAGAAATCATACAATAAAATTAAAACACACTTAACAAGGGATATCAGATCAGGATTATATAGACATCAGATCAGCGAATACTTGACATCAGATCAATAGACTATAGATATAAGATCAAGAATATAAAAGAAATCATACAATAAAATTAAAACACACTTAACAAGGGATATCAGATCAGGATTATATAGACATCAGATCAGCGAATACTTGACATCAATTCAATAGACTATAGATATCATATCAAGAATATAAAAGAAATCATACAATAGAATTAAAACACACTTAACAAGGCAGATCAGATCAGGATTATATAGACATCGGATCAGACAAAACTTGACATCAGATAAACATACTATAGATATCAGATCAAGAATATAAAAGAAATCATACAATAGTATTAAGACACATTTAACAAGGGAGATCAGATCAGGATTATATAGACTTCAGATCAGCGAGTACTAGACATCAGATCAACATACTATAGATATCAGATCAAGAATATAAAGGAAATCATACAATAGAATTAAAAACACTTAACAAGGGAGATCAGATCAGGATTATATAGACATCAGATCAGCGAATACTTGACATCAGATCAACATACTATAGATATCAGATCAAGAATATAAAAGAAATCATACAATAGAATTAAAACATAATTAACAAGGGAGATCAGATATGGATTATATATACATCAGATCAGCGAATACTAGACATCAGATCAACATACTATAGATATCAGATCAAGAATATAAAAGAAATCATACAATAGAATTAAAAACACTTAACAAGGGAGATCAGATCAGGATTATATGGACATCAGATCAGCGAATACTTGACATCAGATCAACATACTATAGATATCAGATCAAGAATATAAAAGAAATCATACAATAGAAATAAAATATAATTAACATGGGAGATCAGATCAGGATTATATAGACATCAGATCAACATACTATAGATATCAGATCAAGAATATAAAAGAAATCATACAATAGAAATAAAACACACTTAACAAGGGAGATCAGATCAGGATTATATAGATATCAGATCAGCGAATATTTGACATCAGATCAACATATTATAGATATCAGATCAAGAATATAAAAGAAATCATACAATAGAATTAAAACACACTTAACAAGGGAGATCATATCAGGATTATATAGACATCAGATCAGCGAATACTTGACATCAGATCAACATACTATAGATATCAGATCAAGAATATAAAAGAAATCATACAATAGAATTAAAACACACTTAACAAGGCAGATCAGATCAGGATTATATAGACATCAGATCAGCGAATACTTGACATCAGATCAACAGACTATAGATATCAGATCAAGAATACAAAAGAAATCATACAATAGAATTAAAACACACTTAACAAGGGAGATCAGATCATGATTATATAGACATCAGATCAGCGAATACTTGACATCAGATCAACATACTATAGATATCAGATCAAGAATATAAAAGAAATCATACAATAGAATTAAAACACACTTAACAAGGGAGATCAGATCAGGATTATATAGACATCAGATCAGCGAATACTTGACATCAGATCAACATACTATAGATATCAGATCAAGAATATAAAAGAAATCATACAATAGAATTAGAACACACTTAACGAGGGAGATCAGATCAGGATTATATAGACATCAGATCAGCGAATATTTGACATCAGATCAACATACTATAGATATCAGATCAAGAATATAAAAGAAATCATACAATAGAATTAAAACACACTTAACAAGGGAGATCAGATCAGGATTATATAGACATCAGATCAGCGAATACTTGACATCAGATCAACAGTCTATAGATATCAGATCAAGAATATAAAAGAAATCATACAATTGTATTAAGACACACTTAACAAGGGATATCAGATCAGGAATATATAGATATCGGATCAGCGAATACTTGACATCAGATCAACATACTATAGATATCAGATCAAGAATATAAAAGAAATCATACAATAGAATTAAAACACACTTAACAAGGGAGATCAGATCAGGATTATATAGACATCAGATCAGCGAATACTTGACATCAGATCAACATACTATAGATATCAGATCAAGCATATAAAAGAAATCATACAATAGAATTAAAAACACTTAGCAAGGGAGATCAGATCAGGATTATATAGACATCAGATCAGCGAATACTTGACATCAGATCAACAGTCTATAGATATCAGATCAAGAATATAAAAGAAATCATACAATAGAAATAAAACACACTTAACAAGGGAGATCAGATAAGGATTATATAGACATCAGATCAGCGAATACTTGACATCAGATCAACATACTATAGATATCAGATCAAGCATATAAAAGAAATCATACAATAGAATTAAAACACATTTAACAAGGAAGATCAGATCAGGATTATATAGACATCAGATCAGCGAATACTTGACATCAGATCAACATACTATAGATATCAGATCAAGAATATAAAAGAAATCAAACGATAGAATTAAAACACACTTAACAAGGGAGATCAGATCAGGATTATATAGACATCAGATCAGCGAATACTTGACATCAGATCAACAGACTATAGATATAAGATCAAGAATATAAAAGAAATCATACAATAAAATTAAAACACACTTAACAAGGGAGATCAGATCAGGATTATATAGACATCAGATCAGGATTATATAGACATCAGATCAGCGAATACTTGACATCAGATCAATAGACTATAGATATCAGATCAAGAATATAAAAGAAATCATACAATAGAATTAAAACACACTTAACAAGGCAGATCAGATCAGGATTATATAGACATCGGATCAGACAAAACTTGACATCAGATCAACATACTATAGATATCAGATCAAGAATATAAAAGAAATCATACAATAAAATTAAAACACACTTAACAAGGGAGATCAGATCAGGATTATATAGACTTCAGATCAGCGAGTACTAGACATCATATCAACATACTATAGATATCAGATCAAGAATATAAAAGAAATCATACAATAGAATTGAAACACACTTAACAAGGGAGATCAGATCAGGATTATATAGACATCAGATCAGCAAATACTAGACATTAGATCAACATACTATAGATATCAGATCAAGAATATAAAAGAAATCATACAATAGAATTAAAAACACTTAACAAGGGAGATCAGATCAAGATTATATAGACATCAGATCAGCGAATACTTGACATCAGATCAACATACTATAGATATCAGATCAAGAATATAAAAGAAATCATACAATAGAATTAAAACATAATTAATAAGGGAGATCAGATCAAGATTATATAGACATCAGATCAGCGAATACTTGACATCAGATCAACATACTATAGATATCAGATCAAGAATATAAAAGAAATCATACAATAGAATTAAAATATAATTAACAAGGGAGATCAGATCAGGATTATATAGACATAAGATCAACATACTATAGATATCAGATCAAGAATATAAAAGAAATCATACAATAGAAATAAAACACACTTAACAAGGGAGATCAGATCAGGATTATATAGATATCAGATCAGCGAATATTTGACATCAGATCAACATAATATAGATATCAGATCAAGAATATAAAAGAAATCATACAATAGAATTAAAACACACTTAACAAGGGAGATCAGATCAGGATTATATAGATATCAGATCAGCGAATACTTGACATCGGATCAACATACTATAGATATCAGATCAAGAATATAAAAGAAATCATACAATAGAATTAAAACACACTTAACAAGGGAGATCAGATTAGGATTATATAGACATCAGATCAGCGAATACTTGAAATCAGATCAACATACTATAGATATCAGATATAGACACTAGATCAGCGAATATTTGACATCAGATCAATAGACTATAGATATCAGATCAAGAATATTAAAGAAATCTTACAATAGAATTAAAACACACTTAACAAGGCAGATCAGATCAGGATTATATCGACATCATATGAGCCAAAACTTGACATCAGATCAACATATTATAGATATCAGATCAAGAATATAAAAGAAATCATACAATAGAATTAAAGCACACTTAACAAGGGAGATCAGATCAGGATTATATAGACATCAGATCAGCGAGTACTAGACATCAGATCAACATACTATAGATATCAGATCAAGAATATAAAAGAAATCGTACAATAGAATTAAAACACACTTAACAAGGGAGATCAGATCAGGATTATATAGACATCAGATCAGCGAATACTAGACATCAGATCAACATACTATAGATATCAGATCAAGAATATAAAAGAAATCATACAATAGAATTAAAAACACTTAACAAGAGAGATCAGATCAGGATTATATAGACATCAGATCAGCGAATACTTAACATCAGATCAACATACTATAGATATCAGATCAAGAATATAAAAGAAATCAGACAATAGAATTAAAACATAATTAACAAGGGAGATCAGATATGGATTATATAGACATCAGATCAGCGAATACTAGACATCAGATCGACATACTATAGATATCAGATCAAGAATATAAAAGAAATCATACAATAGAATTAAAAACACTTAACAAGGGAGATCAGATCAGGATTATATAGACATCAGATCAGCGAATACTTGACATCAGATCAACATACTATAGATATCAGATCAAGAATATAAAAGAAATCATACAATAGAATTAAAATATAATTAACAAGGGAGATCAGATCAGGATTATATAGACATCAGATCAACATACTATAGATATCAGATCAAGAATATAAAAAAAATCATATAATAGAAATAAAACACACTTAACAAGGGAGATCAGATCAGGATTATATAGATATCAGATCAGCGAATATTTGACATCAGATCAACATATTATAGATATCAGATCAAGAATATAAAAGAAATCATACAATAGAATTAAAACACACTTAACAAGGGAGATCATATCAGGATTATATAGACATCAGATCAGCGAATACTTGACATCAGATCAACATACTATAAATATCAGATCAAGAATATAAAAGAAATCATACAATAGAATTAAAACACACTTAACAAGGGAGATCAGATCAGGATTATATAGACATCAGATCAGCGAATACTTGACATCAGATCAACAGACTATAGATATCAGATCAAGAATACAAAAGAAATCATACAATAGAAATAAAACACACTGAACAAGGGAGATCATATCAGGATTATATAGACATCAGATCAGCGAATACTTGACATCATATTAACAGACTATAGATCTCAGATCAAGAATATAAAAGAAATCATACAATAGAATTAAAACATAATTAATAAGGGAGATCAGATCAAGATTATATAGACATCAGATCAGCGAATACTTGACTTCAGATCAACATACTATAGATATCAGATCAAGAATATAAAAGAATCATACAATAGAATTAAAACATAATTAATAAGGGAGATCAAATCAAGATTATATAGACATCAGATCAGCGAATACTTGACATCAGATCAACATACTATAGATATCAGATCAAGCATATAAAAGAAATCATACAATAGAATTAAAAACACTTAGCAAGGGAGATCAGATCAGGATTATATAGACATCAGATCAGCGAATACTTGACATCAGATCAACAGTCTATAGATATCAGATCAAGAATATAAAAGAAATCATACAATAGAAATAAAACACACTTAACAAGGGAGATCAGATAAGGATTATATAGACATCAGATCAGCGAATACTTGATATCAGATCAACATACTATAGATATCAGATCAAGCATATAAAAGAAATCATACAATAGAAATAAAACACATTTAACAAGGAAGATCAGATCAGGATTATATAGACATCAGATCAGCGAATACTTGACATCAGATCAACATACTATAGATATCAGATCAAGAATATAAAAGAAATCATACGATAGAATTAAAACACACTTAACAAGGGAGATCAGATCAGGATTATATAGACATCAGATCAGCGAATACTTGACATCAGATCAACAGACTATAGATATAAGATCAAGAATATAAAAGAAATCATACAATAAAATTAAAACACACTTAACAAGGGAGATCAGATCAGTATTATATAAACATCAGATCAGCGAATACTTGACATCAGATCAATAGACTATAGATATCAGATCAAGAATATAAAAGAAATCATACAATAGAATTAAAACACACTTAACAAGGCAGATCAGATAAGGATTATATAGACATCGGATCAGATAAAACTTGACATCAGATCAACATACTATAGATATCAGATCAAGAATATAAAAGAAATCATACAATAAAATTAAAACACACTTAACAAGGGAGATCAGATCAAGATTATATAGACTTCAGATCAGCGAGTACTAGACATCAGATCAACATACTATAGATATCAGATCAAGAATATAAAAGAAATCATACAATAGAATTGAAACACACTTAACAAGGGAGATCAGATCAGGATTATATAGACATCAGATCAGCAAATACTAGACATTAGATCAACATACTATAGATATCAGATCAAGAATATAAAAGAAATCATACAATAGAATTAAAAACACTTAACAAGGGAGATCAGATCAAGATTATATGGACATCAGATCAGCGAATACTTGACATCAGATCAACATACTATAGATATCAGATCAAGAATATAAAAGAAATCATACAACAGAATTAAAACATAATTAATAAGGGAGATCAGATCAAGATTATATAGACATCAGATCAGCGAATACTTGACATCAGATCAACATACTATAGATATCAGATCAAGAATATAAAAGAAATCATACAATAGAATTAAAATATAATTAACAAGGGAGATCAGATCAGGATTATATAGACATAAGATCAACATACTATAGATATCAGATCAAGAATATAAAAGAAATCATACATTAGAAATAAAACACACTTAACAAGGGAGATCAGATCAGGATTATATAGATATCAGATCAGCGAATATTTGACATCAGATCAACATAATATAGATATCAGATCAAGAATATAAAAGAAATCATACAATAGAATTAAAACACACTTAACAAGGGAGATCAGATCAGGATTATATAGATATCAGATCAGCGAATACTTGACATCGGATCAACATACTATAGATATCAGATCAAGAATATAAAAGAAATCATACAATAGAATTAAAACACACTTAACAAGGGAGATCAGATTAGGATTATATAGACATCAGATCAGCGAATACTTGAAATCAGATCAACATACTATAGATATCAGATATAGACACTAGATAAGCGAATATTTGACATCAGATCAATAGACTATAGATATCAGATCAAGAATATTAAAGAAATCTTACAATAGAATTAAAACACACTTAACAAGGCAGATCAGATCAGGATTATATCGACATCATATGAGCCAAAACTTGACATCAGATCAACATATTATAGATATCAGATCAAGAATATAAAAGAAATCATACAATAGAATTAAAGCACACTTAACAAGGGAGATCAGATCAGGATTATATAGACATCAGATCAGCGAGTACTAGACATCAGATCAACATACTATAGATATCAGATCAAGAATATAAAAGAAATCGTACAATAAAATTAAAACACACTTAAAAAGGGAGATCAGATCAGGATTATATAGACATCAGATCAGCGAATACTAGACATCAGATCAACATACTATAGATATCAGATCAAGAATATAAAAGAAATCATACAATAGAATTAAAAACACTTAACAAGGGAGATCAGATCAGGATTATATAGACATCAGATCAGCGAATACTTGACATCAGATCAACATACTATAGATATCAGATCAAGAATATAAAAGAAATCATACAATAGAATTAAAACATAATTAACAAGGGAGATCAGACATGGATTATATAGACATCAGATCAGCGAATACTAGACATCAGATCGAGATACTATAGATATCAGATCAAGAATATAAAAGAAATCATACAATAGAATTAAAAACACTTAACAAGGGAGATCAGATAAGGATTATATAGACATCAGATCAGCGAATACTTGACATCAGATCAACATACTATAGATATCAGATCAAGAATATAAAAGAAATCATACAATAGAATTAAAATATAATTAACAAGGGAGACCAGATCAGGATTATATAGACATCAGATCAACATAATATAGATATCAGATCAAGAATATAAAAGAAATCATACAATAGAATTAAAATATAATTAACAAGGGAGACCAGATCAGGATTATATAGACATCAGATCAACATACTATAGATATCAGATCAAGAATATAAAAGAAATCATATAATAGAAATAAAACACACTTAACAAGGGAGATCAGATCAGGATTATATAGATATCAGATCAGCGAATATTTGACATCAGATCAACATATTATAGATATTAGATCAAGAATATAAAAGAAATCATACAATAGAATTAAACAACACTTAACAAGGGAGATCATATCAGGATTATATAGACATCAGATAAGCGAATACTTGACATCAGATCAACATACTATAGATATCAGATCAAGAATATAAAAGAAATCGTACAATAGAATTAAAACACACTTAACAAGGGAGATCAGATCAGGATTATATAGACATCAGATCAGCGAATACTAGACATCAGATCAACATACTATAGATATCAGATCAAGAATATAAAAGAAATCATACAATAGAATTAAAGCACACTTAACAAGGGAGATCAGATCAGGATTATATAGACATCAGATCAGCGAGTACTAGACATCAGATCAACATACTATAGATATCAGATCAAGAATATAAAAGAAATCGTAAAATAGAATTAAAACACACTTAACAAGGGAGATCAGATCAGGATTATATAGACATCAGATCAGCGAATACTAGACATCAGATCAACATACTATAGATATCAGATCAAGAATATAAAAGAAATCATACAATAGAATTAAAAACACTTAACAAGAGAGATCAGATCAGGATTATATAGACATCAGATCAGCGAATACTTAACATCAGATCAACATACTATAGATATCAGATCAAGAATATAAAAGAAATCATACAATAGAATTAAAAACACTTAACAAGAGAGATCAGATCAGGATTATATAGACATCAGATCAGCGAATACTTAACATCAGATCAACATACTATAGATATCAGATCAAGAATATAAAAGAAATCAGACAATAGAATTAAAACATAATTAACAAGGGAGATCAGATATGGATTATATAGACATCAGATCAGCGAATACTAGACATCAGATCGACATACTATAGATATCAGATCAAGAATATAAAAGAAATCATACAATAGAATTAAAAACACTTAACAAGGGAGATCAGATCAGGATTATATAGACATCAGATCAGCGAATACTTGACATCAGATCAACATACTATAGATATCAGATCAAGAATATAAAAGAAATCATACAATAGAATTAAAATATAATTAACAAGGGAGATCAGATCAGGATTATATAGACATCAGATCAACATACTATAGATATCAGATCAAGAATATAAAAGAAATCATATAATAGAAATAAAACACACTTAACAAGGGAGATCAGATCAGGATTATATAGATATCAGATCAGCGAATATTTGACATCAGATCAACATATTATAGATATCAGATCAAGAATATAAAAGAAATCATACAATAGAATTAAAACACACTTAACAAGGGAGATCATATCAGGATTATATAGACATCAGATCAGCGAATACTTGACATCAGATCAACATACTATAAATATCAGATCAAGAATATAAAAGAAATCATACAATAGAATTAAAACACACTTAACAAGGGAGATCAGATCAGGATTATATAGACATCAGATCAGCGAATACTTGACATCAGATCAACAGACTATAGATATCAGATCAAGAATACAAAAGAAATCATACAATAGAAATAAAACACACTGAACAAGGGAGATCATATCAGGATTATATAGACATCAGATCAGCGAATACTTGACATCATATTAACAGACTATAGATCTCAGATCAAGAATATAAAAGAAATCATACAATAGAATTAAAACATAATTAATAAGGGAGATCAGATCAAGATTATATAGACATCAGATCAGCGAATACTTGACTTCAGATCAACATACTATAGATATCAGATCAAGAATATAAAAGAATCATACAATAGAATTAAAACATAATTAATAAGGGAGATCAAATCAAGATTATATAGACATCAGATCAGCGAATACTTGACATCAGATCAACATACTATAGATATCAGATCAAGCATATAAAAGAAATCATACAATAGAATTAAAAACACTTAGCAAGGGAGATCAGATCAGGATTATATAGACATCAGATCAGCGAATACTTGACATCAGATCAACAGTCTATAGATATCAGATCAAGAATATAAAAGAAATCATACAATAGAAATAAAACACACTTAACAAGGGAGATCAGATAAGGATTATATAGACATCAGATCAGCGAATACTTGATATCAGATCAACATACTATAGATATCAGATCAAGCATATAAAAGAAATCATACAATAGAATTAAAACACATTTAACAAGGAAGATCAGATCAGGATTATATAGACATCAGATCAGCGAATACTTGACATCAGATCAACATACTATAGATATCAGATCAAGAATATAAAAGAAATCATACGATAGAATTAAAACACACTTAACAAGGGAGATCAGATCAGGATTATATAGACATCAGATCAGCGAATACTTGACATCAGATCAACAGACTATAGATATAAGATCAAGAATATAAAAGAAATCATACAATAAAATTAAAACACACTTAACAAGGGAGATCAGATCAGGATTATATAAACATCAGATCAGCGAATACTTGACATCAGATCAATAGACTATAGATATCAGATCAAGAATATAAAAGAAATCATACAATAGAATTAAAACACACTTAACAAGGCAGATCAGATCAGGATTATATAGACATCGGATCAGACAAAACTTGACATCAGATCAACATACTATAGATATCAGATCAAGAATATAAAAGAAATCATACAATAAAATTAAAACACACTTAACAAGGGAGATCAGATCAGGATTATATAGACTTCATATCAGCGAGTACTAGACATCAGATCAACATACTATAGATATCAGATCAAGAATATAAAAGAAATCATACAATAGAATTGAAACACACTTAACAAGGGAGATCAGATCAGGATTATATAGACATCAGATCAGCAAATACTAGACATTAGATCAACATACTATAGATATCAGATCAAGAATATAAAAGAAATCATACAATAGAATTAAAAACACTTAACAAGGGAGATCAGATCAAGATTATATGGACATCAGATCAGCGAATACTTGACATCAGATCAACATACTATAGATATCAGATCAAGAATATAAAAGAAATCATACAACAGAATTAAAACATAATTAATAAGGGAGATCAGATCAAGATTATATAGACATCAGATCAGCGAATACTTGACATCAGATCAACATACTATAGATATCAGATCAAGAATATAAAAGAAATCATACAATAGAATTAAAATATAATTAACAAGGGAGATCAGATCAGGATTATATAGACATAAGATCAACATACTATAGATATCAGATCAAGAATATAAAAGAAATCATACATTAGAAATAAAACACACTTAACAAGGGAGATCAGATCAGGATTATATAGATATCAGATCAGCGAATATTTGACATCAGATCAACATAATATAGATATCAGATCAAGAATATAAAAGAAATCATACAATAGAATTAAAACACACTTAACAAGGGAGATCAGATCAGGATTATATAGATATCAGATCAGCGAATACTTGACATCGGATCAACATACTATAGATATCAGATCAAGAATATAAAAGAAATCATACAATAGAATTAAAACACACTTAACAAGGGAGATCAGATTAGGATTATATAGACATCAGATCAGCGAATACTTGAAATCAGATCAACATACTATAGATATCAGATATAGACACTAGATCAGCGAATATTTGACATCAGATCAATAGACTATAGATATCAGATCAAGAATATTAAAGAAATCTTACAATAGAATTAAAACACACTTAACAAGGCAGATCAGATCAGGATTATATCGACATCATATGAGCCAAAACTTGACATCAGATCAACATATTATAGATATCAGATCAAGAATATAAAAGAAATCATACAATAGAATTAAAGCACACTTAACAAGGGAGATCAGATCAGGATTATATAGACATCAGATCAGCGAGTACTAGACATCAGATCAACATACTATAGATATCAGATCAAGAATATAAAAGAAATCGTACAATAAAATTAAAACACACTTAACAAGGGAGATCAGATCAGGATTATATAGACATCAGATCAGCGAATACTAGACATCAGATCAACATACTATAGATATCAGATCAAGAATATAAAAGAAATCATACAATAGAATTAAAAACACTTAACAAGGGAGATCAGATCAGGATTATATAGACATCAGATCAGCGAATACTTGACATCAGATCAACATACTATAGATATCAGATCAAGAATATAAAAGAAATCATACAATAGAATTAAAACATAATTAACAAGGGAGATCAGACATGGATTATATAGACATCAGATCAGCGAATACTAGACATCAGATCGAGATACTATAGATATCAGATCAAGAATATAAAAGAAATCATACAATAGAATTAAAAACACTTAACAAGGGAGATCAGATCAGGATTATATAGACATCAGATCAGCGAATACTTGACATCAGATCAACATACTATAGATATCAGATCAAGAATATAAAAGAAATCATACAATAGAATTAAAATATAATTAACAAGGGAGACCAGATCAGGATTATATAGACATCAGATCAACATAATATAGATATCAGATCAAGAATATAAAAGAAATCATACAATAGAATTAAAATATAATTAACAAGGGAGACCAGATCAGGATTATATAGACATCAGATCAACATACTATAGATATCAGATCAAGAATATAAAAGAAATCATATAATAGAAATAAAACACACTTAACAAGGGAGATCAGATCAGGATTATATAGATATCAGATCAGCGAATATTTGACATCAGATCAACATATTATAGATATTAGATCAAGAATATAAAAGAAATCATACAATAGAATTAAACAACACTTAACAAGGGAGATCATATCAAAATTATATAGACATCAGATAAGCGAATACTTGACATCAGATCAACATACTATAGATATCAGATCAAGAATATAAAAGAAATCATACAATAGAATTAAAACACACTTAACAAGGGAGATCAGATCAGGATTATATAGACATCAGATCAGCGAATACTTGACATCAGATCAACAGACTATAGATATCAGATCAAGAATACAAAAGAAATCATACAATAGAAATAAAACACACTGAACAAGGGAGATCATATCAGGATTATATAGACATCAGATCAGCGAATACTTGACATCATATCAACAGACTATAGATCTCAGATCAAGAATATAAACGAAATCATACAATAGAATTAAAACATAATTAATAAGGGAGATCAGATCATGATTATATAGACATCAGATCAGCGAATACTTGACTTCAGATCAACATACTATAGATATCAGATCAAGAATATAAAAGAATCATACAATAGAATTAAAACATAATTAATAAGGGAGATCAGATCAAGATTATATAGACATCAGATCAGCGAATACTTGACATCAGATCAACATACTATAGATATCAGATCAAGAATATAAAAGAAATCATACAATAGAATTAAAATATAATTAACAAGGGAGATCAGATCAGGATTATATAGACATAAGATCAACATACTATAGATATCAGATCAAGAATATAAAAGAAATCATACAATAGAAATAAAACACACTTAACAAGGGAGATCAGATCAGGATTATATAGATATCAGATCAGTGAATATTTGACATCAGATCAACATAATATAGATATCAGATAAAGAATATAAGAGAAATCATACAATAGAATTAAAACACACTTAACAAGGGAGATCAGATCAGGATTATATAGATATCAGATCAGTGAATACTTGACATCGGATCAACATACTATAGATATCAGATCAAGAATATAAAAGAAATCATACAATAGAATTAAAACACACTTAACAAGGGAGATCAGATCCGGATTATATAGACATCAGATCAGCGAATACTTGACATCAGATCAACATACTATAGATATCAGATCAAGAATATAAAAGAAATCATACAATAGAATTAAAACATAATTAACAAGGGAGATCAGATATGGATTATATAGACATCAGATCAGCGAATACTAGACATCAGATCAACATACTATAGATATCAGATCAAGAATATAAAAGAAATCATACAATAGAATTAAAACACACTTAACAAGGGAGATCAGATCAGGATTATATAGATATCAGATCAGTGAATACTTGACATCGGATCAACATACTATAGATATCAGATCAAGAATATAAAAGAAATCATACAATAGAATTAAAACACACTTAACAAGGGAGATCAGATCCGGATTATATAGACATCAGATCAGCGAATACTTGACATCAGATCAACATACTATAGATATCAGATCAAGAATATAAAAGAAATCATATAATAGAAATAAAACACACTTAACAAGGGAGATCAGATCAGGATTATATAGATATCAGATCAGCGAATATTTGACATCAGATCAACATATTATAGATATTAGATCAAGAATATAAAAGAAATCATACAATAGAATTAAACAACACTTAACAAGGGAGATCATATCAGGATTATATAGACATCAGATAAGCGAATACTTGACATCAGATCAACATACTATAGATATCAGATCAAGAATATAAAAGAAATCATACAATAGAATTAAAACACACTTAACAAGGGAGATCAGATCAGGATTATATAGACATCAGATCAGCGAATACTTGACATCAGATCAACAGACTATAGATATCAGATCAAGAATACAAAAGAAATCATACAATAGAAATAAAACACACTGAACAAGGGAGATCATATCAGGATTATATAGACATCAGATCAGCGAATACTTGACATCATATCAACAGACTATAGATCTCAGATCAAGAATATAAACGAAATCATACAATAGAATTAAAACATAATTAATAAGGGAGATCAGATCAAGATTATATAGACATCAGATCAGCGAATACTTGACATCAGATCAACATACTATAGATATCAGATCAAGAATATAAAAGAAATCATACAATAGAATTAAAATATAATTAACAAGGGAGATCAGATCAGGATTATATAGACATAAGATCAACATACTATAGATATCAGATCAAGAATATAAAAGAAATCATACAATAGAAATAAAACACACTTAACAAGGGAGATCAGATCAGGATTATATAGATATCAGATCAGTGAATATTTGACATCAGATCAACATAATATAGATATCAGATAAAGAATATAAGAGAAATCATACAATAGAATTAAAACACACTTAACAAGGGAGATCAGATCAGGATTATATAGATATCAGATCAGTGAATACTTGACATCGGATCAACATACTATAGATATCAGATCAAGAATATAAAAGAAATCATACAATAGAATTAAAACACACTTAACAAGGGAGATCAGATCCGGATTATATAGACATCAGATCAGCGAATACTTGACATCAGATCAACATACTATAGATATCAGATCAAGAATATAAAAGAAATCATACAATAGAATTAAAACATAATTAACAAGGGAGATCAGATATGGATTATATAGACATCAGATCAGCGAATACTAGACATCAGATCAACATACTATAGATATCAGATCAAGAATATAAAAGAAATCATACAATAGAATTAAAACACACTTAACAAGGGAGATCAGATCAGGATTATATAGATATCAGATAAGTGAATACTTGACATCGGATCAACATACTATAGATATCAGATCAAGAATATAAAAGAAATCATACAATAGAATTAAAACACACTTAACAAGGGAGATCAGATCCGGATTATATAGACATCAGATCAGCGAATACTTGACATCAGATCAACATACTATAGATATCAGATCAAGAATATAAAAGAAATCATACAATAGAATTAAAACATAATTAACAAGGGAGATCAGATATGGATTATATAGACATCAGATCAGCGAATACTTGACATCAGATCAACATACTATAGATATCAGATCAAGAATATAAAAGAAATCATACGATAGAATTAAAACACACTTAACAAGGGAGATCAGATCAGGATTATATAGACATCAGATCAGCGAATACTTGACATCAGATCAACAGACTATAGATATAAGATCAAGAATATAAAAGAAATCATACAATAGAATTAAAACACACTTAACAAGGCAGATCAGATCAGGATTATATAGACATCGGATCAGACAAAACTTGACATCAGATCAACATACTATAGATATCAGATCAAGAATATAAAAGAAATCATACAATAAAATTAAAACACACTTAACAAGGGAGATCAGATCAGGATTATATAGACTTCAGATCAGCGAGTACTAGACATCAGATCAACATACTATAGATATCAGATCAAGAATATAAAAGAAATCATACAATAGAATTAAAACACACTTAACAAGGGAGATCAGATCAGGATTATATAGATATCAGATCAGTGAATACTTGACATCGGATCAACATACTATAGATATCAGATCAAGAATATACTAGAAATCATACAATAGAATTAAAACACACTTAACAAGGGAGATCAGATCCGGATTATATAGACATCCGATCAGCGAATACTTGACATCAGATCAACATACTATAGATATCAGATCAAGAATATAAAAGAAATCATACAATAGAATTAAAACATAATTAACAAGGGAGATCAGATATGGATTATATAGACATCAGATCAGCGAATACTTGACATCAGATCAACATACTATAGATATCAGATCAAGAATATAAAAGAAATCATACGATAGAATTAAAACACACTTAACAAGGGAGATCAGATCAGGATTATATAGACATCAGATCAGCGAATACTTGACATCAGATCAACAGACTATAGATATAAGATCAAGAATATAAAAGAAATCATACAATAGAATTAAAACACACTTAACAAGGCAGATCAGATCAGGATTATATAGACATCGGATCAGACAAAACTTGACATCAGATCAACATACTATAGATATCAGATCAAGAATATAAAAGAAATCATACAATAAAATTAAAACACACTTAACAAGGGAGATCAGATCAGGATTATATAGACTTCAGATCAGCGAGTACTAGACATCAGATCAACATACTATAGATATCAGATCAAGAATATAAAAGAAATCATACAATAGAATTGAAACACACTTAACAAGGGAGATCAGATCAGGATTATATAGACATCAGATCAGCAAATACTAGACATTAGATCAACATACTATAGATATCAGATCAAGAATATAAAAGAAATCATACAATAGAATTAAAAACACTTAACAAGGGAGATCAGATCAAGATTATATGGACATCAGATCAGCGAATACTTGACATCAGATCAACATACTATAGATATCAGATCAAGAATATAAAAGAAATCATACAACAGAATTAAAACATAATTAATAAGGGAGATCAGATCAAGATTATATAGACATCAGATCAGCGAATACTTGACATCAGATCAACATACTATAGATATCAGATCAAGAATATAAAAGAAATCATACAATAGAATTAAAATATAATTAACAAGGGAGATCAGATCAGGATTATATAGACATAAGATCAACATACTATAGATATCAGATCAAGAATATAAAAGAAATCATACAATAGAAATAAAACACACTTAACAAGGGAGATCAGATCAGGATTATATAGATATCAGATCAGCGAATATTTGACATCAGATCAACATAATATAGATATCAGATCAAGAATATAAAAGAAATCATACAATAGAATTAAAACACACTTAACAAGCGAGATCAGATCAGGATTATATAGATATCAGATCAGCGAATACTTGACATCGGATCAACATACTATAGATATCAGATCAAGAATATAAAAGAAATCATACAATAGAATTAAAACACACTTAACAAGGGAGATCAGATTAGGATTATATAGACATCAGATCAGCGAATACTTGAAATCAGATCAACATACTATAGATATCAGATATAGACACTAGATCAGCGAATATTTGACATCAGATCAATAGACTATAGATATCAGATCAAGAATATTAAAGAAATCTTACAATAGAATTAAAACACACTTAACAAGGCAGATCAGATCAGGATTATATCGACATCATATGAGCCAAAACTTGACATCAGATCAACATATTATAGATATCAGATCAAGAATATAAAAAAAATCATACAATAGAATTAAAGCACACTTAACAAGGGAGATCAGATCAGGATTATATAGACATCAGATCAGCGAGTACTAGACATCAGATCAACATACTATAGATATCAGATCAAGAATATAAAAGAAATCGTACAATAAAATTAAAACACACTTAACAAGGGAGATCAGATCAGGATTATATAGACATCAGATCAGCGAATACTAGACATCAGATCAACATACTATAGATATCAGATCAAGAATATAAAAGAAATCATACAATAGAATTAAAAACACTTAACAAGGGAGATCAGATCAGGATTATATAGACATCAGATCAGCGAATACTTGACATCAGATCAACATACTATAGATATCAGATCAAGAATATAAAAGAAATCATACAATAGAATTAAAACATAATTAACAAGGGAGATCAGACATGGATTATATAGACATCAGATCAGCGAATACTAGACATCAGATCGAGATACTATAGATATCAGATCAAGAATATAAAAGAAATCATACAATAGAATTAAAAACACTTAACAAGGGAGATCAGATCAGGATTATATAGACATCAGATCAGCGAATACTTGACATCAGATCAACATACTATAGATATCAGATCAAGAATATAAAAGAAATCATACAATAGAATTAAAATATAATTAACAAGGGAGACCAGATCAGGATTATATAGACATCAGATCAACATACTATAGATATCAGATCAAGAATATAAAAGAAATCATACAATAGAATTAAAATATAATTAACAAGGGAGACCAGATCAGGATTATATAGACATCAGATCAACATACTATAGATATCAGATCAAGAATATAAAAGAAATCATATAATAGAAATAAAACACACTTAACAAGGGAGATCAGATCAGGATTATATAGATATCAGATCAGCGAATATTTGACATCAGATCAACATATTATAGATATTAGATCAAGAATATAAAAGAAATCATACAATAGAATTAAACCACACTTAACAAGGGAGATCATATCAGGATTATATAGACATCAGATAAGCGAATACTTGACATCAGATCAACATACTATAGATATCAGATCAAGAATATAAAAGAAATCATACAATAGAATTAAAACACACTTAACAAGGGAGATCAGATCAGGATTATATAGACATCAGATCAGCGAATACTTGACATCAGATCAACAGACTATAGATATCAGATCAAGAATACAAAAGAAATCATAAAATAGAAATAAAACACACTGAACAAGGGAGATCATATCAGGATTATATAGACATCAGATCAGCGAATACTTGACATCATATCAACAGACTATAGATCTCAGATCAAGAATATAAAAGAAATCATACAATAGAATTAAAACATAATTAATAAGGGAGATCAGATCATGATTATATAGACATCAGATCAGCGAATACTTGACTTCAGATCAACATACTATAGATATCAGATCAAGAATATAAAAGAATCATACAATAGAATTAAAACATAATTAATAAGGTAGATCAGATCAAGATTATATAGACATCAGATCAGCGAATACTTGACATCAGATCAACATACTATAGATATCAGATCAAGAATATAAAAGAAATCATACAATAGAATTAAAATATAATTAACAAGGGAGATCAGATCAGGATTATATAGACATAAGATCAACATACTATAGATATCAGATCAAGAATATAAAAGAAATCATACAATAGAAATAAAACACACTTAACAAGGGAGATCGGATCAGGATTATATAGATATCAGATCAGTGAATATTTGACATCAGATCAACATAATATAGATATCAGATAAAGAATATAAAAGAAATCATACAATAGAATTAAAACACACTTAACAAGGGAGATCAGATCAGGATTATATAGATATCAGATCAGTGAATACTTGACATCGGATCAACATACTATAGATATCAGATCAAGAATATAAAAGAAATCATACAATAGAATTAAAACACACTTAACAAGGGAGATCAGATCCGGATTATATAGACATCAGATCAGCGAATACTTGACATCAGATCAACATACTATAGATATCAGATCAAGAATATAAAAGAAATCATACAATAGAATTAAAACATAATTAACAAGGGAGATCAGATATGGATTATATAGACATCAGATCAGCGAATACTAGACATCAGATCAACATACTATAGATATCAGATCAAGAATATAAAAGAAATCATACAATAGAATTAAAACACACTTAACAAGGGATATCAGATCAGGATTATATAGACATCAGATCAGCGAATACTAGACATCAGATCAACATACTATAGATATCATATCAAGAATATAAAAGAAATCATACAATAGAATTAAAAACACTTAACAAGGGAGATCAGATCAGGATTATATAGACATCAGATTAGCGAATACTTGACATCAGATCAACATACTATAGATATCAGATCAAGAATATAAAAGAAATCATACAATAGAATGAAAACATAATTAACAAGGGAGATCAGATATGGATTATATAGACATCAGATCAACATACTATAGATATCAGATCAAGAATATAAAAGAAATCGTACAATAGAATTAAAAACACTTAACAAGGGAGATCAGATCAGGATTATATAGACATCAGATCAGCGAATACTTGACATCAGATCAACATACTATAGATATCAGATCAAGAATATAAAAGAAATCATACAATAGAATTAAAATATAATTAACAAGGGAGATCAGATCAGGATTATATAGACATCAGATCAACATACTATAGATATCAGATCAAGAATATAAAAGAAATCATACAATAGAATTGAAACACACTTAACAAGGGAGATCAGATCAGGATTATATAGACATCAGATCAGCAAATACTAGACATTAGATCAACATACTATAGATATCAGATCAAGAATATAAAAGAAATCATACAATAGAATTAAAAACACTTAACAAGGGAGATCAGATCAAGATTATATGGACATCAGATCAGCGAATACTTGACATCAGATCAACATACTATAGATATCAGATCAAGAATATAAAAGAAATTATACAACAGAATTAAAACATAATTAATAAGGGAGATCAGATCAAGATTATATAGACATCAGATCAGCGAATACTTGACATCAGATCAACATACTATAGATATCAGATCAAGAATATAAAAGAAATCATACAATAGAATTAAAATATAATTAACAAGGGAGATCAGATCAGGATTATATAGACATAAGATCAACATACTATAGATATCAGATCAAGAATATAAAAGAAATCATACAATAGAATTAAAAACACTTAACAAGGGAGATCAGATCAGGATTATATAGACATCAGATCAGCGAATACTTGACATCAGATCAACATACTATAGATATCAGATCAAGAATATAAAAGAAATCATACAATAGAATTAAAACATAATTAACAAGGGAGATCAGACATGGATTATATAGACATCAGATCAGCGAATACTAGACATCAGATCGAGATACTATAGATATCAGATCAAGAATATAAAAGAAATCATACAATAGAATTAAAAACACTTAACAAGGGAGATCAGATCAGGATTATATAGACATCAGATCAGCGAATACTTGACATCAGATCAACATACTATAGATATCAGATATAGACACTAGATCAGCGAATATTTGACATCAGATCAATAGACTATAGATATCAGATCAAGAATATTAAAGAAATCTTACAATAGAATTAAAACACACTTAACAAGGCAGATCAGATCAGGATTATATCGACATCATATGAGCCAAAACTTGACATCAGATCAACATATTATAGATTTCAGATCAAGAATATAAAAGAAATCATACAATAGAATTAAAGCACACTTAACAAGGGAGATCAGATCAGGATTATTTAGACATCAGATCAGCGAGTACTAGACATCAGATCAACATACTGTAGATATCAGATCAAGAATATAAAAGAAATCGTACAATAAAATTAAAACACACTTAACAAGGGAGATCAGATCAGGATTATATAGACATCAGATCAGCGAATACTAGACATCAGATCAACATACTATAGATATCAGATCAAGAATATAAAAGAAATCATACAATAGAATTAAAAACACTTAACAAGGGAGATCAGATCAGGATTATATAGACATCAGATCAGCGAATACTTGACATCAGATCAACATACTATAGATATCAGATCAAGAATATAAAAGAAATCATACAATAGAATTAAAACATAATTAACAAGGGAGATCAGACATGGATTATATAGACATCAGATCAGCGAATACTAGACATCAGATCGAGATACTATAGATATCAGATCAAGAATATAAAAGAAATCATACAATAGAATTAAAAACACTTAACAAGGGAGATCAGATCAGGATTATATAGACATCAGATCAGCGAATACTTGACATCAGATCAACATACTATAGATATCAGATCAAGAATATAAAAGAAATCATACAATAGAATTAAAATATAATTAACAAGGGAGACCAGATCAGGATTATATAGACATCAGATCAACATACTATAGATATCAGATCAAGAATATAAAACAAATCATACAATAGAATTAAAATATAATTAACAAGGGAGACCAGATCAGGATTATATAGACATCAGATCAACATACTATAGATATCAGATCAAGAATATAAAAGAAATCATATAATAGAAATAAAACACACTTAACAAGGGAGATCAGATCAGGATTATATAGATATCAGATCAGCGAATATTTGACATCAGATCAACATATTATAGATATTAGATCAAGAATATAAAAGAAATCATACAATAGAATTAAAACACACTTAACAAGGGAGATCATATCAGGATTATATAGACATCAGATAAGCGAATACTTGACATCAGATCAACATACTATAGATATCAGATCAAGAATATAAAAGAAATCATACAATAGAATTAAAACACACTTAACAAGGGAGATCAGATCAGGATTATATAGACATCAGATCAGCGAATACTTGACATCAGATCAACAGACTATAGATATCAGATCAAGAATACAAAAGAAATCATACAATAGAAATAAAACACACTGAACAAGGGAGATCATATCAGGATTATATAGACATCAGATCAGCGAATACTTGACATCATATCAACAGACTATAGATCTCAGATCAAGAATATAAAAGAAATCATACAATAGAATTAAAACATAATTAATAAGGGAGATCAGATCAAGATTATATAGACATCAGATCAGCGAATACTTGACTTCAGATCAACATACTATAGATATCAGATCAAGAATAAAAAAGAATCATACAATAGAATTAAAACATAATTAATAAGGGAGATCAGATCAAGATTATATAGACATCAGATCAGCGAATACTTGACATCAGATCAACATACTATAGATATCAGATCAAGAATATAAAAGAAATCATACAATAGAATTAAAATATAATTAACAAGGGAGATCAGATCAGGATTATATAGACATAAGATCAACATACTATAGATATCAGATCAAGAATATTAAAGAAATCATACAATAGAAATAAAACACACTTAACAAGGGAGATCAGATCAGGATTATATAGATATCAGATCAGTGAATATTTGACATCAGATCAACATAATATAGATATCAGATAAAGAATATAAAAGAAATCATACAATAGAATTAAAAACACTTAACAAGGGAGATCAGATCAGGATTATATAGACATCAGATCAGCGAATACTTGACATCAGATCAACATACTATAGATATCAGATCAAGAATATAAAAGAAATCATACAATAGAATGAAAACATAATTAACAAGGGAGATCAGATATGGATTATATAGACATCAGATCAACATACTATAGATATCAGATCAAGAATATAAAAGAAATCGTACAATAGAATTAAAAACACTTAACAAGGGAGATCAGATCAGGATTATATAGACATCAGATCAGCGAATACTTGACATCAGATCAACATACTATAGATATCAGATCAAGAATATAAAAGAAATCATACAATAGAATTAAAATATAATTAACAAGGGAGATCAGATCAGGATTATATAGACATCAGATCAACATACTATAGATATCAGATCAAGAATATAAAAGAAATCATACAATAGAAATAAAACACACTTAACAAGGGAGATCAGATCAGGATTATATAGATATCAGATCAGCGAATATTTGACATCAGATCAACATATTATAGATATCAGATCAAGAATATAAAAGAAATCATACAATAGAATTAAAACACACTTAACAAGGGAGATCATATCAGGATTATATAGACATCAGATCAGCGAATACTTGACATCAGATCAACATACTATAGATATCAGATCAAGAATATAAAAGAAATCTTACAATAGAATTAAAACACACTTTACAAGGGAGATCAGATCAGGATTATATAGACATCAGATCAGCGAATACTTGAAATCAGATCAACATACTATAGATATCAGATCAAGAATATAAAAGAAATCATACAATAGAATTAAAACACACTTAACAAGGGAGATCAAATCAGGATTATACAGACATCAGATCAGCAAATACTTGACATCATATCAACATACTATAGATATCAGATCAAGAATATAAAAGAAATCATACAATAGAATTAAAACATAATTAACAAGGGAGATCAGATATGGATTATATAGACATCAGATCAGCGAATACTAGACATCAGATCATTATACTATAGATATCTGATCAAGAATATAAAAGAAATCATACAATAGAATTAAAAACACTTAACAAGGGAGATCAGATCAGGATTATATAGACATCAGATCAGCGAATACTTGACATCAGATCAACATAACATAGATATCAGATCAAGAATATAAAAGAAATCATACAATAGAATTAAAATATAATTAACAAGGGAGATCAGATCAGGATTATATAGACATCAGATCAACATACTATAGATATCAGATCAAGAATATAAAAGAAATCATACAATAGAAATAAAACACACTTAACAAGGGAGATCAGATCTTATATAGATATCAGATCAGCGAATATTTGACATCAGATCAACATATTATAGATATCAGATCAAGAATATAAAAGAAATCATACAATAGAATTAAAACACACTTAACAAGGGAGATCATATCAGGATTATATAGACATCAGATCAGCGAATACTTGACATCAGATCAACATACTATAGATATCAGATCAAGAATATAAAAGAAATCATACAATAGAATTAAAACACACTTAACAAGGGAGATCAGATCAAGATTATATAGACATCAGATCAGCGAATACTTGACATCAGATCAACAGACTATAGATATCAGATCAAGAATACAAAAGAAATCACACAATAGAAATAAAACACACTGAACAAGGGAGATCATATCAGGATTATATAGACATCAGATCAGCGAATACTTGACATCATATCAACAGACTATAGATCTCAGATCAAGAATATAAAAGAAATCATACAATAGAATTAAAGCACACTTAACAAGGGAGATCAGATCAGGATTATATAGACATCAGATCAGCGAATACTTGACATCAGATCAACATACTATAGATATCAGATCAAGAATATAAAAGAAATCATACAATAGAATTAAAACACACTTAACAAGGGAGATCAGATCAGGATTATATAGACATCAGATCAGCGAATACTTGACATCAGATCAACATACTCTGGATATCAGATCAAGAATATAAAAGAAATCATACAATAGAATTAAGACACACTTAACGAGGGAGATCAGATCAGGATTATATAGACATCAGATCTGCGAATACTTGACATCAGATCAACATACTATAGATATCAGATCAAGAATATAAAAGAAATCATACAATAGAATTAAAACACACTTAACAAGGGAGATCAGATCAGGATTATATAGACATCAGATCAACATACTATAGATATCAGATCAAGAATATAAAAGAAATCATACAATAGAATTAAGACACACTTAACAAGGGAGATCAGATCAGGAATATATAGATATCGGATCAGCAAAAATTTGACATCAGATCAACATACTATAGATATCAGATCAAGAATATAAAAGAAATCATACAATAGAATTAAAACACACTTAACAAGGGAGATCAGATCAGGATTATATAGATATCGGATCAGCGAAAATTTGACATCAGATCAACATACTATAGATATCAGATCAAGAATATAAAAGAAATCATACAATAGAATTAAAACACACTTAACAAGGGAGATCAGATCAGGATTATATAGACATCAGATCAGCGAATACTTGACATCAGATCAACATACTATAGATATCAGATCAAGAATATAAAAGAAATCATACAATAGAATTAAAACACACTTAACAAGGGAGATCAGATCAAGATTATATAGACATCAGATCAGCGAATACTTGACATCAGATCAACAGACTATAGATATCAGATCAAGAATACAAAAGAAATCACACAATAGAAATAAAACACACTGAACAAGGGAGATCATATCAGGATTATATAGACATCAGATCAGCGAATACTTGACATCATATCAACAGACTATAGATCTCAGATCAAGAATATAAAAGAAATCATACAATAGAATTAAAGCACACTTAACAAGGGAGATCAGATCAGGATTATATAGACATCAGATCAGCGAATACTTGACATCAGATCAACATACTATAGATATCAGATCAAGAATATAAAAGAAATCATACAATAGAATTAAAACACACTTAACAAGGGAGATCAGATCAGGATTATATAGACATCAGATCAGCGAATACTTGACATCAGATCAACATACTCTGGATATCAGATCAAGAATATAAAAGAAATCATACAATAGAATTAAGACACACTTAACGAGGGAGATCAGATCAGGATTATATAGACATCAGATCAGCGAATACTTGACATCAGATCAACATACTATAGATATCAGATCAAGAATATAAAAGAAATCATACAATAGAATTAAAACACACTTAACAAGGGAGATCAGATCAGGATTATATAGACATCAGATGAGCG
The DNA here is from genome assembly GCA_030378225.1 of Knoxia roxburghii. Classification (NCBI taxonomy): domain Eukaryota; kingdom Viridiplantae; phylum Streptophyta; class Magnoliopsida; order Gentianales; family Rubiaceae; genus Knoxia; species Knoxia roxburghii. The sequence goes on along the minus strand of CM059415.1, from coordinate 30,144,039 downwards.
AATACTTGACATCAGATCAACAGTCTATAGATATCAGATCAAGAATATAAAAGAAATCATACAATAGAATTAAGACACACTTAACAAGGGAGATCAGATCAGGAATATATAGATATCGGATCAGCGAAAATTTGACATCAGATCAACATACTATAGATATCAGATCAAGAATATAAAAGAAATCATACAATAGAATTAAAACACACTTAACAAGGGAGATCAGATCAGGATTATATAGACATCAGATCAGCGAATACTTGACATCAGATCAACATACTATAGATATCAGATCAAGCATATAAAAGAAATCATACAATAGAATTAAAACACATTTAACAAGGAAGATCAGATCAGGATTATATAGACATCAGATCAGCGAATACTTGACATCAGGTCAACATACTATAGATATCAGATCAAGAATATAAAAGAAATCATACAATAGAATTAAAACACACTTAACAAGGGAGATCAGATCAGGATTATATAGACATCAGATCAGCGAATACTTGACATCAGATCAACATACTATAGATATCAGATCAAGAATATAAAAGAAATCATACAATAGAATTAAAACACACTTAACAAGGGAGATCAGATCAAGATTATATAGACATCAGATCAGCGAATACTTGACATCAGATCAACATACTATAGATATCAGATCAAGAATATAAAAGAAATCATACAATAGAATTAAAACACACTTAACAAGGGAGATCAGATCAGGATTATATAGACATCAGATGAGCGAATACTTGACATCAGATCAACAGTCTATAGATATCAGATCAAGAATATAAAAGAAATCATACAATAGAATTAAGACACACTTAACAAGGGAGATCAGATCAGGAATATATAGATATCGGATCAGCGAAAATTTGACATCAGATCAACATACTATAGATATCAGATCAAGAATATAAAAGAAATCACACAATAGAAATAAAACACACTTAACAAGGGAGATCAGATCAGGATTATATAGACATCAGATCAGCGAATACTTGACATCAGATCAACATACTATAGATATCAGATCAAGCATATAAAAGAAATCATACAATAGAATTAAAACACATTTAACAAGGAAGATCAGATCAGGATTATATAGACATCAGATCAGCGAATACTTGACATCAGGTCAACATACTATAGATATCAGATCAAGAATATAAAAGAAATCATAGAATAGAATTAAAACACACTTAACAAGGGAGATCAGATCAGGATTATATAGACATCAGATCAGCGAATACTTGACATCAGATCAACATACTCTGGATATCAGATCAAGAATATAAAAGAAATCATACAATAGAATTAAGACACACTTAACGAGGGAGATCAGATCAGGATTATATAGACATCAGATCAGCGAATACTTGACATCAGATCAACATACTATAGATATCAGATCAAGAATATAAAAGAAATCATACAATAGAATTAAAACACACTTAACAAGGGAGATCAGATCAGGATTATATAGACATCAGATGAGCGAATACTTGACATCAGATCAACAGTCTATAGATATCAGATCAAGAATATAAAAGAAATCATACAATAGAATTAAGACACACTTAACAAGGGAGATCAGATCAGGAATATATAGATATCGGATCAGCGAAAATTTGACATCAGATCAACATACTATAGATATCAGATCAAGAATATAAAAGAAATCATACAATAGAATTAAAACACACTTAACAAGGGAGATCAGATCAGGATTATATAGACATCAGATCAGCGAATACTTGACATCAGATCAACATACTATAGATATCAGATCAAGCATATAAAAAAAATCATACAATAGAATTAAAACACATTTAACAAGGAAGATCAGATCAGGATTATATAGACATCAGATCAGCGAATACTTGACATCAGGTCAACATACTAAAGATATCAGATCAAGAATATAAAAGAAATCATACAATAGAATTAAAACACACTTAACAAGGGAGATCAGATCAGGATTATATAGACATCAGATCAGCGAATACTTGACATCAGATCAACATACTATAGATATCAGATCAAGAATATAAAAGAAATCATACAATAGAATTAAAACACACTTAACAAGGGAGATCAGATCAAGATTATATAGACATCAGATCAGCGAATACTTGACATCAGATCAACATACCATAGATATCAGATCAAGAATATAAAAGAAATCATACAATAGAATTAAAACACACTTAACAAGGGAGATCAGATCAGGATTATATAGACATCAGATGAGCGAATACTTGACATCAGATCAACAGTCTATAGATATCAGATCAAGAATATAAAAGAAATCATACAATAGAATTAAGACACACTTAACAAGGGAGATCAGATCAGGAATATATAGATATCGGATCAGCGAAAATTTGACATCAGATCAACATACTATAGATATCAGATCAAGAATATAAAAGAAATCATACAATAGAATTAAAACACACTTAACAAGGGAGATCAGATCAGGATTATATAGACATCAGATCAGCGAATACTTGACATCAGATCAACATACTATAGATATCAGATCAAGCATATAAAAGAAATCATACAATAGAATTAAAACACATTTAACAAGGAAGATCAGATCAGGATTATATAGACATCAGATCAGCGAATACTTGACATCAGGTCAACATACTATAGATATCAGATCAAGAATATAAAAGAAATCATAGAATAGAATTAAAACACACTTAACAAGGGAGATCAGATCAGGATTATATAGACATCAGATCAGCGAATACTTGACATCAGATCAACAGACTATAGATATAAGATCAAGAATATAAAAGAAATCATACAATAAAATTAAAACACACTTAACAAGGGAGATCAGATCAGGATTATATAGACATCAGATCAGCGAATACTTGACATCAGATCAATAGACTATAGATATCAGATCAAGAATATAAAAGAAATCATACAATAGAATTAAAACACACTTAACAAGGCAGATCAGATCAGGATTATATAGACATCAGATCAGACAAAACTTGACATCAGATCAACATACTATAGATATTAGATCAAGAATATAAAAGAAATCATACAATAAAATTAAAACACACTTAACAAGGGAGATCAGATCAGGATTATATAGACTTCAGATCAACGAGTACTAGACATCAGATCAACATACTATAGATATCAGATCAAGAATATAAAAGAAATCATACAATAGAATTAAAACACACTTAACAAGGGAGATCAGATCAGGATTATATAGACATCAGATCAGCAAATACTAGACATTAGATCAACATACTATAGATATCAGATCAAGAATATAAAAGAAATCATACAATAGAATTAAAAACACTTAACAAGGGAGATCAGATCAAGATTATAAAGACATCAGATCAGCGAATACTTGACATCAGATCAACATACTATAGACATCAGATCAAGAATATAAAAGAAATCATACAATAGAATTAAAACATAATTAACAAAGGAGATCAGACCAGGATTATATAGACATCAGATCAACATACTATTGATATCAGATCAAGAATATAAATGAAATCATTAAATAGAAATAAAACACACTTAACAAGGGAGATCAGATCAGGATTATATAGATATCAGATCATCGAATATTTGTCATCAGATCAACATAATATAGATATCAGATCAAGAATATAAAAGAAATTATACAACAGAATTAAAACACACTTAACAAGGGAGATCAGATCAGGAATATATAGACATCGGATCAGCGAATACTTGACATCAGATCAACATACTATAGATATCAGATCAAGAATATAAAAGAAATCATACAATAGAATTAAAACACATTTAACAAGGGAGATCAGATCAGGATTATATAGACATCGGATCAGCAAATACTTGACATCAGATCAACATACTATAGATATCAGATCAAGAATATAAAAGAAATCATACAATAGAATTAAAACACACTTAACAAGGGAGATCATATCATGATTATATATACATCAGATCAGCGAATACTTGACATCAGATCAACAGACTATAGATATCAGATCAAGAATATAAAAGAAATCATACAATAGAATTAAAACACACTTAACAAGGGAGATCAGAGCAGGATTATATAGACATCAGATCAGTGAATACTTGACATCAGATCAACATACTATAGATATCAGATCAAGAATATAAAAGAAATCATACAATAGAATTAAAACACACTTAACAAGGGAGATCAGATCAGGATTATATAGACATCAGATGAGCGAATACTTGACATCAGATCAACAGTCTATAGATATCAGATCAAGAATATAAAAGAAATCATACAATAGAATTATGACACACTTAACAAGAGAGATCAGATCAGGAATATATAGATATCGGATCAGCGAAAATTTGACATCAGATCAACATACTATAGATATCAGATCAAGAATATAAAAGAAATCATACAATAGAATTAAAACACACTTAACAAGGGAGATCAGATCAGGATTATATAGACATCAGATCAGCGAATACTTGACATCAGATCAACATACTATAGATATCAGATCAAGCATATAAAAGAAATCATACAATAGAATTAAAACACATTTAACAAGGAAGATCAGATCAGGATTATATAGACATCAGATCAGCGAATACTTGACATCAGGTCAACATACTATAGATATCAGATCAAGAATATAAAAGAAATCATAGAATAGAATTAAAACACACTTAACAAGGGAGATCAGATCAGGATTATATAGACATCAGATCAGCGAATACTTGACATCAGATCAACAGACTATAGATATAAGATCAAGAATATAAAAGAAATCATACAATAAAATTAAAACACACTTAACAAGGGAGATCAGATCAGGATTATATAGACATCAGATCAGCGAATACTTGACATCAGATCAATAGACTATAGATATCAGATCAAGAATATAAAAGAAATCATACAATAGAATTAAAACACACTTAACAAGGCAGATCAGATCAGGATTATATAGACATCAGATCAGACAAAACTTGACATCAGATCAACATACTATAGATATCAGATCAAGAATATAAAAGAAATCATACAATAAAATTAAAACACACTTAACAAGGGAGATCAGATCAGGATTATATAGACTTCAGATCAACGAGTACTAGACATCAGATCAACATACTATAGATATCAGATCAAGAATATAAAAGAAATCATACAATAGAATTAAAACACACTTAACAAGGGAGATCAGATCAGGATTATATAGACATCAGATCAGCGAATACTTGACATCAGATCAACATACTATAGATATCAGATCAAGCATATAAAAGAAATCATACAATAGAATTAAAACACATTTAACAAGGAAGATCAGATCAGGATTATATAGACATCAGATCAGCGAATACTTGACATCAGGTCAACATACTATAGATATCAGATCAAGAATATAAAAGAAATCATAGAATAGAATTAAAACACACTTAACAAGGGAGATCAGATCAGGATTATATAGACATCAGATCAGCGAATACTTGACATCAGATCAACAGACTATAGATATAAGATCAAGAATATAAAAGAAATCATACAATAAAATTAAAACACACTTAACAAGGGAGATCAGATCAGGATTATATAGACATCAGATCAGCGAATACTTGACATCAGATCAATAGACTATAGATATCAGATCAAGAATATAAAAGAAATCATACAATAGAATTAAAACACACTTAACAAGGCAGATCAGATCAGGATTATATAGACATCAGATCAGACAAAACTTGACATCAGATCAACATACTATAGATATCAGATCAAGAATATAAAAGAAATCATACAATAAAATTAAAACACACTTAACAAGGGAGATCAGATCAGGATTATATAGACTTCAGATCAACGAGTACTAGACATCAGATCAACATACTATAGATATCAGATCAAGAATATAAAAGAAATCATACAATAGAATTAAAACACACTTAACAAGGGAGATCAGATCAGGATTATATAGACATCAGATCAGCAAATACTAGACATTAGATCAACATACTATAGATATCAGATCAAGAATATAAAAGAAATCATACAATAGAATTAAAAACACTTAACAAGGGAGATCAGATCAAGATTATAAAGACATCAGATCAGCGAATACTTGACATCAGATCAACATACTATAGACATCAGATCAAGAATATAAAAGAAATCATACAATAGAATTAAAACATAATTAACAAAGGAGATCAGACCAGGATTATATAGACATCAGATCAACATACTATTGATATCAGATCAAGAATATAAATGAAATCATTAAATAGAAATAAAACACACTTAACAAGGGAGATCAGATCAGGATTATATAGATATCAGATCATCGAATATTTGTCATCAGATCAACATAATATAGATATCAGATCAAGAATATAAAAGAAATTATACAACAGAATTAAAACACACTTAACAAGGGAGATCAGATCAGGAATATATAGACATCGGATCAGCGAATACTTGACATCAGATCAACATACTATAGATATCAGATCAAGAATATAAAAGAAATCATACAATAGAATTAAAACACATTTAACAAGGGAGATCAGATCAGGATTATATAGACATCGGATCAGCAAATACTTGACATCAGATCAACATACTATAGATATCAGATCAAGAATATAAAAGAAATCATACAATAGAATTAAAACACACTTAACAAGGGAGATCATATCATGATTATATATACATCAGATCAGCGAATACTTGACATCAGATCAACAGACTATAGATATCAGATCAAGAATATAAAAGAAATCATACAATAGAATTAAAACACACTTAACAAGGGAGATCAGAGCAGGATTATATAGACATCAGATCAGTGAATACTTGACATCAGATCAACATACTATAGATATCAGATCAACAATATAAAAGAAATCATACAATAGAATTAAAACACACTTAACAGTGGAGACCAGATCAGGATTATATAGACAACAGATCTGCGAATACTAGACATCAGATCAACATACTATAGATATCAGATCAAGAATATAAAAGAAATCATACAATAGAAATAAAACACACTTAACAAGGAAGATCAGATCAGGATTATATAGATATCAGATCAGCGAATATGAGACATTTGATCAACATAATATAGATATCAGATCAAGAATATAAAAGAAATTATACAATAGAAATAAACACACTTAACAAGGGAGATCAGATCAGGATTATATAGATATCAGATCAACGAATACTTGACATCAGATCAACATAATATAGATATCAGATCAAGAATATAAAAGAAATCATACAATAGAATTAAAACACACTGAACAAGGGAGATCAGATCAGGATTATATAGATATCAGATCAGCGAATCTTTGACATCAGATCAAGATACTATAGATATCAGATCAAGAATATAAAAGAAATCATACAATAGAATTAAAACACACTTAACAAGAGAATCAGATCAGGATTATATAGACATCAGATCAGCGAATACTTGACATCAGATCAACATACTATAGATATCAGATCAAGAATATAAAAGAAATCGTACAATAGAATTAAAACACAGTTAACAAGGGAGATCAGATCAGGATTATATAGACATCAGATCAGCGAATACTTGACATCAGATCAACAGACTATAGATATCTGATCAAGAATATAAAAGAAATTATACAATAGAATTAAAACACACTTAACAAGGGAGATCAGATCAGGATTATATAGACATCAGATCAGCGAATACTTGACATCAGATCAACAGACTATAGATATCAGATCAAGAATATAAAAGAAATCATTCAATAGAATTAAAACACACTGAACAAGGGAGATCAGATCAGGATTATATAGACATCAGATCAGCGAATACTTGACATCAGATCAATAGACTATAGATATCAGATCAAGAATATAAAAGAAATCATACAATAGAATTAAAACACACTTAACAAGGCAGATCAGATCAGGATTATATAGACATCAGATCAGACAAAACTTGACATCAGATCAACATACTATAGATATCAGATCAAGAATATAAAAGAAATCATACAATAAAATTAAAACACACTTAACAAGGGAGATCAGATCAGGATTATATAGACTTCAGATCAGCGAGTACTAGACATCAGATCAACATACTATAGATATCAGATCAAGAATATAAAAGAAATCATACAATAGAATTAAAACACACTTAACAAGGGAGATCAGATCAGGATTATATAGACATCAGATCAGCAAATACTAGACATTAGATCAACATACTATAGATATCAGATCAAGAATATAAAAGAAATCATACAATAGAATTAAAAACACTTAACAAGGGAGATCAGATCAAGATTATATAGACATCAGATCAGCGAATACTTGACATCAGATCAACATACTATAGACATCAGATCAAGAATATAAAAGAAATCATACAATAGAATTAAAATATAATTAACAAAGGAGATCAGACCAGGATTATATAGACATCAGATCAACATACTATTGATATCAGATCAAGAATATAAAAGAAATCATTAAATAGAAATAAAACACACTTAACAAGGGAGATCAGATCAGGATTATATAGATATCAGATCATCGAATATTTGTCATCAGATCAACATAATATAGATATCAGATCAAGAATATAAAAGAAATTATACAACAGAATTAAAACACACTTAACAAGGGAGATCAGATCAGGAATATATAGACATCGGATCAGCGAATACTTGACATCAGATCAACATACTATAGATATCAGATCAAGAATATAAAAGAAATCATACAATAGAATTAAAACACATTTAACAAGGGAGATCAGATCAGGATTATATAGACATCGGATCAGCAAATACTTGACATCAGATCAACATACTATAGATATCAGATCAAGAATATAAAAGAAATCATACAATAGAATTAAAACACACTTAACAAGGGAGATCATATCATGATTATATATACATCAGATCAGCGAATACTTGACATCAGATCAACAGACTATAGATATCAGATCAAGAATATAAAAGAAATCATACAATAGAATTAAAACACACTTAACAAGGGAGATCAGAGCAGGATTATATAGACATCAGATCAGTGAATACTTGACATCAGATCAACATACTATAGATATCAGATCAAGAATATAAAAGAAATAATACAATAGAATTAAAACACACTTAACAGTGGAGACCAGATCAGGATTATATAGACAACAGATCTGCAAATACAAGACATCAGATCAACATACTATAGATATCAGATCAAGAATATAAAAGAAATCATACAATAGAAATAAAACACACTTAACAAGGAAGATCAGATCAGGATTATATAGATATCAGATCAGCGAATATGAGACATTTGATCAACATAATATAGATATCAGATCAAGAATATAAAAGAAATTATACAATAGAAATAAACACACTTAACAAGGGAGATCAGATCAGGATTATATAGATATCAGATCAACGAATACTTGACATCAGATCAACATAATATAGATATCAGATCAAGAATATAAAAGAAATCATATAATAGAATTAAAACACACTGAACAAGGGAGATCAGATCAGGATTATATAGATATCAGATCAGCGAATACTTGACATCAGATCAAGATACTATAGATATCAGATCAAGAATATAAAAGAAATCATACAATAGAATTAAAACACACTTAACAAGAGAATCAGATCAGGATTATATAGACATCAGATCAGCGAATACTTGACATCAGATCAAGATACTATAGATATCAGATCAAGAATATAAAAGAAATCATACAATAGAATTAAAACACACTTAACAATGGAGACCAGATCAGGATTATATAGACAACAGATCTGCGAATACGAGACATCAGATCAACATATTATAGATATCAGATCAAGAATATAAAAGAAATCATACAATAGAAATAAAACACACTTAACAAGGAAGATCAGATCAGGATTATATAGATATCAGATCAGCGAATATGAGACATCAGATCAACATAATATAGATATCAGATCAAGAATATAAAAGAAATCATACAATAAAATTAAAACACACTTAACAAGGGAGATCAGATCAGGATTATATAGACTTCAGATCAGCGAGTACTAGACATCAGATCAACATACTATAGATATCAGATCAAGAATATAAAAGAAATCATACAATAGAATTAAAACACACTTAACAAGGGAGATCAGATCAGGATTATATAGACATCAGATCAGCAAATACTAGACATCAGATCAACATACTATAGATATCAGATCAAGAATATAAAATAAATCATACAATAGAATTAAAACACACTTAACAAGGGATATCAGATCAGGATTATATAGACATCAGATCAGCGAATACTAGACATCAGATCAACATACTATAGATATCAGATCAAGAATATAAAAGAAATCAAACAATAGAATTAAAAACACTTAACAAGGGAGATCAGATCAGGATTATATAGACCTCAGTTCTGCGAATACTTGACATCAGATCAACATACTATAGATATCAGATCAAGAATATAAAAGAAATCATACAATAGAATTAAAACATACTTAACAAGGGAGATCAGATCAGGATTATATAGACATCAGATCAACATACTATAGATATCAGATCAAGAATATAAAAGAAATCATACAATAGAAATAAAACACACTTAACAAGGGAGATCAGATCAGGATTATATAGATATCAGATCAGCGAATATTTGACATCAGATCAACATAATATAGATATCAGATCAAGAATATAAAAGAAATCATACAATAGAAATAAAACACACTTAACAAGGGAGATCAGATCAGGATTATATAGATATCAGATCAACGAATACTTGACATCAGATCAAGAATACTATAGATATCAGATCAAGAATATAAAAGAAATCATACAATAGAATTAAAACACACTTAACAAGGAAGATCAGATCAGGATTATATAGATATCAGATCAGCGAATATGAGACATTTGATCAACATAATATAGATATCAGATCAAGAATATAAAAGAAATTATACAATAGAAATAAAACACACTTAACAAGGGAGATCAGATCAGGATTATATAGATATCAGATCAACGAATACTTGACATCAGATCAACATAATACAGATATCAGATCAAGAATATAAAAGAAATCATACAATAGAATTAAAACACACTGAACAAGGGAGATCAGATCAGGATTATTTAGATATCAGATCAGCGAATACTTGACATCAGATCAAGATACTATAGATATCAGATCAAGCATATAAAAGAAATCATACAATAGAATTAAAACACACTTAACAAGAGAGATCAGATCAGGATTATATAGACATCAGATCAGCGAATACTTGACATCAGATCAACATACTATAGATATCAGATCAAGAATATAAAAGAAATCATACAATAGAATTAAAACACACTTAACAAGGGAGATCAGATCAGGATTATATAGACATCAGATCAGCGAATACTTGACATCAGATCAACAGACTATAGATCTCAGATCAAGAATATAAAAGAAATCATACAATAGAATTAAAACACATTTAACAAGGAAGATCAGATCAGGATTATATAGACATCAGATCAGTGAATACTTGACATCAGATCAACATACTATAGATATCAGATCAAGAATATAAAAGAAATCATACAATAGAATTAAAACACACTTAACAAGGGAGATCAGATCAGGATTATATAGACATCGGATCAGCGAATACTTGACATCAGATCAACATACTATAGATATCAGATCAAGAATATAAAATAAATCAAACAATAGAATTAAAAACACTTAACAAGGGAGATCAGATCAGGATTATATAGACCTCAGATCTGCGAATACTTGACATCAGATCAACATACTATAGATATCAGATCAAGAATATAAAAGAAATCATACAATAGAATTAAAACATACTTAACAAGGGAGATCAGATCAGGATTATATAGACATCAGATCAACATACTATAGATATCAGATCGAGAATATAAAAGAAATCATACAATAGAAATAAAACACACTTAACAAGGGAGATCAGATCAGGATTATATAGATATCAGATCAGCGAATATTTGACATCAGATCAACATAATATAGATATCAGATCAAGAATATAAAAGAAATCATACAATAGAAATAAAACACACTTAACAAGGGAGATCAGATCAGGATTATATATATATCAGATCAACGAATACTTGACATCAGATCAAGATACTATAGATATCAGATCAAGAATATAAAAGAAATCATACAATAGAATTAAAACACACTTAACAAGGAAGATCAGATCAGGATTATTTAGATATCAGATCATCGAATATGAGACATTTGATCAACATAATATAGATATCAGATCAAGAATATAAAAGAAATTATACAATAGAAATAAAACACACTTAACAAGGGAGATCAGATCAGGATTATATAGATATCAGATCAACGAATACTTGACATCAGATCAACATAATACAAATATCAAATCAAGAATATAAAAGAAATCATACAATAGAATTAAAACACACTGAACAAGGGAGATCAGATCAGGATTATTTAGATATCAGATCAGCGAATACTTGACATCAGATCAAGATACTATAGATATCAGATCAAGCATATAAAAGAAATCATACAATAGAATTAAAACACACTTAACAAGAGAGATCAGATCAGGATTATATAGACATCAGATCAGCGAATACTTGACATCAGATCAACATACTATAGATATCAGATCAAGAATATAAAAGAAATCATACAATAGAATTAAAACACACTTAACAAGGGAGATCAGATCAGGATTATATAGACATCAGATCAGCGAATACTTTACATCAGATCAACAGACTATAGATCTCAGATCAAGAATATAAAAGAAATCATACAATAGAATTAAAACACATTTAACAAGGAAGATCAGATCAGGATTATATAGACATCAGATCAGTGAATACTTGACATCAGATCAACATACTATAGATATCAGATCAAGAATATAAAAGAAATCATACAATAGAATTAAAACACACTTAACAAGGGAGATCAGATCAGGATTATATAGACATCGGATCAGCGAATACTTGACATCAGATCAACATACTATAGATATCAGATCAAGAATATAAAATAAATCAAACAATAGAATTAAAAACACTTAACAAGGGAGATCAGATCAGGATTATATAGACCTCAGATCTGCGAATACTTGACATCAGATCAACATACTATAGATATCAGATCAAGAATATAAAAGAAATCATACAATAGAATTAAAACATACTTAACAAGGGAGATCAGATCAGGATTATATAGACATCAGATCAACATACTATAGATATCAGATCGAGAATATAAAAGAAATCATACAATAGAAATAAAACACACTTAACAAGGGAGATCAGATCAGGATTATATAGATATCAGATCAGCGAATATTTGACATCAGATCAACATAATATAGATATCAGATCAAGAATATAAAAGAAATCATACAATAGAAATAAAACACACTTAACAAGGGAGATCAGATCAGGATTATATATATATCAGATCAACGAATACTTGACATCAGATCAAGATACTATAGATATCAGATCAAGAATATAAAAGAAATCATACAATAGAATTAAAACACACTTAACAAGGAAGATCAGATCAGGATTATTTAGATATCAGATCATCGAATATGAGACATTTGATCAACATAATATAGATATCAGATCAAGAATATAAAAGAAATTATACAATAGAAATAAAACACACTTAACAAGGGAGATCAGATCAGGATTATATAGATATCAGATCAACGAATACTTGACATCAGATCAACATAATACAAATATCAGATCAAGAATATAAAAGAAATCATACAATAGAAATAAAACACACTTAACAAGGGAGATCAGATCAGGATTATATAGATATCAGATCAACGAATACTTGACATCAGATCAACATAATACAGATATCAGATCAAGAATATAAAAGAAATCATACAATAGAATTAAAACACACTGAACAAGGGAGATCAGATCAGGATTATTTAGACATCAGATCAGCGAATACTTGACATCAGATCAACATACTATAGATATCAGATCAAGAATATAAAAGAAATCATACAATAGAATTAAAACACACTTAACAAGAGAGATCAGATCAGGATTATATAGATATCAGATCAACGAATACTTGACATCAGATCAACATAATACAGATATCAGATCAAGAATATAAAAGAAATCATACAATAGAATTAAAACACACTTAACAAGGGAGATCAGATCAGGATTATATAGACATCAGATCAGCGAATACTTGACATCAGATCAACAGACTATAGATCTCAGATCAAGAATATAAAAGAAATCATACAATAGAATTAAAACACACTTAACAAGAGAGATCAGATCAGGATTATATAGATATCAGATCAACGAATACTTGACATCAGATCAACATAATACAGATATCAGATCAAGAATATAAAAGAAATCATACAATAGAATTAAAACACACTTAACAAGAGAGATCAGATCAGGATTATATAGACATCAGATCAGCGAATACTTGACATCAGATCAACATACTATAGATATCTGATCAAGAATATAAAAGAAATCATACAATAGAATTAAAACACACTTAACAAGGGAGATCAGATCAGGATTATATAGACATCAGATCAGTGAGTACTAGACATCAGATCAACATACTATAGATATCAGATCAAGAATATAAAAGAAATCATACAATAGAATTAAAACACACTTAACAAGGAAGATCAGATCAGGATTATTTAGATATCAGATCATCGAATATGAGACATTTGATCAACATAATATAGATATCAGATCAAGAATATAAAAGAAATTATACAATAGAAATAAAACACACTTAACAAGGGAGATCAGATCAGGATTATATAGACATCAGATCAACATACTATAGATATCAGATCAAGAATATAAAAGAAATCATACAATAGAAATAAAACACACTTAACAAGGGAGATCAGATCAGGATTATATAGATATCAGATCAGCGAATATTTGACATCAGATCAACATAATATAGATATCAGATCAAGAATATAAAAGAAATCATACAATAAAAATAAAACACACTTAACAAGGGAGATCAGATCAGGATTATATATATATCAGATCAACGAATACTTGACATCAGATCAAGATACTATAGATATCAGATCAAGAATATAAAAGAAATCATACAATAGAATTAAAACACACTTAACAAGGAAGATCAGATCAGGATTATTTAGATATCAGATCATCGAATATGAGACATTTGATCAACATAATATAGATATCAGATCAAGAATATAAAAGAAATTATACAATAGAAATAAAACACACTTAACAAGGGAGATCAGATCAGGATTATATAGATATCAGATCAACGAATACTTGACATCAGATCAACATAATACAGATATCAGATCAAGAATATAAAAGAAATCATACAATAGAATTAAAACACACTGAACAAGGGAGATCAGATCAGGATTATTTAGATATCAGATCAACGAATACTTGACATCAGATCAAGATACTATAGATATCAGATCAAACATATAAAAGAAATCATACAATAGAATTAAAACACACTTAACAAGAGAGATCAGATCAGGATTATATAGACATCAGATCAGCGAATACTTGACATCAGATCAACATACTATAGATATCAGATCAAGAATATAAAAGAAATCATACAATAGAATTAAAACACACTTAACAAGGGAGATCAGATCAGGATTATATAGACATCAGATCAGCGAATACTTGACATCAGATCAACAGACTATAGATCTCAGATCAAGAATATAAAAGAAATCATACAATAGAATTAAAACACACTTAACAAGAGAGATCAGATCAGGATTATATAGATATCAGATCAACGAATACTTGACATCAGATCAACATAATACAGATATCAGATCAAGAATATAAAAGAAATCATACAATAGAATTAAAACACACTGAACAAGGGAGATCAGATCAGGATTATTTAGATATCAGATCAACGAATACTTGACATCAGATCAAGATACTATAGATATCAGATCAAACATATAAAAGAAATCATACAATAGAATTAAAACACACTTAACAAGAGAGATCAGATCAGGATTATATAGACATCAGATCAGCGAATACTTGACATCAGATCAACATACTATAGATATCAGATCAAGAATATAAAAGAAATCATACAATAGAATTAAAACACACTTAACAAGGGAGATCAGATCAGGATTATTTAGATATCAGATCAACGAATACTTGACATCAGATCAAGATACTATAGATATCAGATCAAACATATAAAAGAAATCATACAATAGAATTAAAACACACTTAACAAGGGATATCAGATCAGGATTATATAGACATCAGATCAGCGAATACTAGAGATCAGATCAACAAACTATAGATATCAGATCAAGAATATAAAATAAATCAAACAATAGAATTAAAAACACTTAACAAGGGAGATCAGATCAGGATTATATAGACCTCAGATATGCGAATACTTGACATCAGATCAACATACTATAGATATCAGATCAAGAATATAAAAGAAATCATACAATAGAATTAAAACATACTTAACAAGGGAGATCAGATCAGGATTATATAGACATCAGATCAACATACTATAGATATCAGATCAAGAATATAAAAGAAATCATACAATAGAAATAAAACACACTTAACAAGGGAGATCAGATCAGGATTATATAGATATCAGATCAGCGAATATTTGACATCAGATCAACATAATATAGATATCAGATCAAGAATATAAAAGAAATCATACAATAGAAATAAAACACACTTAACAAGGGAGATCAGATCAGGATTATATATATATCAGATCAACGAATACTTGACATCAGATCAAGATACTATAGATATCAGATCAAGAATATAAAAGAAATCATACAATAGAATTAAAACACACTTAACAAGGAAGATCAGATCAGGATTATTTAGATATCAGATCATCGAATATGAGACATTTGATCAACATAATATAGATATCAGATCAAGAATATAAAAGAAATTATACAATAGAAATAAAACACACTTAACAAGGGAGATCAGATCAGGATTATATAGACATCAGATCAACATACTATAGATATCAGACCAAGAATATAAAAGAAATCATACAATAGAAATAAAACACACTTAACAAGGGAGATCAGATCAGGATTATATAGATATCAGATCAGCGAATATTTGACATCAGATCAACATAATATAGATATCAGATCAAGAATATAAAAGAAATCATACAATAAAAATAAAACACACTTAACAAGGGAGATCAGATCAGGATTATATATATATCAGATCAACGAATACTTGACATCAGATCAAGATACTATAGATATCAGATCAAGAATATAAAAGAAATCATACAATAGAATTAAAACACACTTAACAAGGAAGATCAGATCAGGATTATTTAGATATCAGATCATCGAATATGAGACATTTGATCAACATAATATAGATATCAGATCAAGAATATAAAAGAAATTATACAATAGAAATAAAACACACTTAACAAGGGAGATCAGATCAGGATTATATAGATATCAGATCAACGAATACTTGACATCAGATCAACATAATACTGATATCAGATCAAGAATATAAAAGAAATCATACAATAGAATTAAAACACACTGAACAAGGGAGATCAGATCAGGATTATTTAGATATCAGATCAACGAATACTTGACATCAGATCAAGATACTATAGATATCAGATCAAACATATAAAAGAAATCATACAATAGAATTAAAACACACTTAACAAGAGAGATCAGATCAGGATTATATAGACATCAGATCAGCGAATACTTGACATCAGATCAACATACTATAGATATCAGATCAAGAATATAAAAGAAATCATACAATAGAATTAAAACACACTTAACAAGGGAGATCAGATCAGGATTATATAGACATCAGATCAGCGAATACTTGACATCAGATCAACAGACTATAGATCTCAGATCATGAATATAAAAGAAATCATACAATAGAATTAAAACACATTTAACAAGGAAGATCAGATCAGGATTATATAGACATCAGATCAGTGAATACTTGACATCAGATCAACAAAATATAGATATCAGATCAAGAATATAAAAGAAATCATACAATAGAATTAAAACACACTGAACAAAGGAGATCAGATCAGGATTATATAGATATCAGATTAGCGAATACTTGATATCAGATCAACATACTATAGATCTCAGATCAAGAATATAAATGAAATCATACAATAAAATTAAAACACAGTTAACAAGGGAGATCAGATCAGGATTATATAGACATCAGATCAGCGAATACTTGACATCAGATCAACATACTATAGATATCTGATCAAGAATATAAAAGAAATCATACAATAGAATTAAAACACACTTAACAAGGGAGATCAGATCAGGATTATATAGACATCAGATCAGTGAGTACTAGACATCAGATCAACATACTATAGATATCAGATCAAGAATATAAAAGAAATCATACAATAGAATTAAAACACACTTAACAAGGGATATCAGATCAGGATTATATAGACATCAGATCAGCGAATACTAGACATCAGATCAACATACTATAGATATCAGATCAAGAATATAAAATAAATCAAACAATAGAATTAAAAACACTTAACAAGGGAGATCAGATCAGGATTATATAGACCTCAGATATGCGAATACTTGACATCAGATCAACATACTATAGATATCAGATCAAGAATATAAAAGAAATCATACAATAGAATTAAAACATACTTAACAAGGGAGATCAGATCAGGATTATATAGACATCAGATCAACATACTATAGATATCAGATCAAGAATATAAAAGAAATCATACAATAGAAATAAAACACACTTAACAAGGGAGATCAGATCAGGATTATATAGATATCAGATCAGCGAATATTTGACATCAGATCAACATAATATAGATATCAGATCAAGAATATAAAAGAAATCATACAATAGAAATAAAACACACTTAACAAGGGAGATCAGATCAGGATTATATATATATCAGATCAACGAATACTTGACATCAGATCAAGATACTATAGATATCAGATCAAGAATATAAAAGAAATCATACAATAGAATTAAAACACACTTAACAAGGAAGATCAGATCAGGATTATTTAGATATCAGATCATCGAATATGAGACATTTGATCAACATAATATAGATATCAGATCAAGAATATAAAAGAAATTATACAATAGAAATAAAACACACTTAACAAGGGAGATCAGATCAGGATTATATAGATATCAGATCAACGAATACTTGACATCAGATCAACATAATACAAATATCAGATCAAGAATATAAAAGAAATCATACAATAGAAATAAAACACACTTAACAAGGGAGATCAGATCAGGATTATATAGATATCAGATCAACGAATACTTGACATCAGATCAACATAATACAGATATCAGATCAAGAATATAAAAGAAATCATACAATAGAATTAAAACACACTGAACAAGGGAGATCAGATCAGGATTATTTAGACATCAGATCAGCGAATACTTGACATCAGATCAAGATACTATAGATATCAGGTCAAGCATATAAAAGAAATCATACAATAGAATTAAAACACACTTAACAAGAGAGATCAGATCAGGATTATATAGACATCAGATCAGCGAATACTTGACATCAGATCAACATACTATAGATATCAGATCAAGAATATAAAAGAAATCATACAATAGAATTAAAACACACTTAACAAGGGAGATCAGATCAGGATTATATAGACATCAGATCAGCGAATACTTGACATCAGATCAACAGACTATAGATCTCAGATCAAGAATATAAAAGAAATCATACAATAGAATTAAAACACACTTAACAAGAGAGATCAGATCAGGATTATATAGATATCAGATCAACGAATACTTGACATCAGATCAACATAATACAGATATCAGATCAAGAATATAAAAGAAATCATACAATAGAATTAAAACACACTTAACAAGAGAGATCAGATCAGGATTATATAGACATCTGATCAGCGAATACTTGACATCAGATCAACATACTATAGATATCTGATCAAGAATATAAAAGAAATCATACAATAGAATTAAAACACACTTAACAAGGGAGATCAGATCAGGATTATATAGACATCAGATCAGTGAGTACTAGACATCAGATCAACATACTATAGATATCAGATCAAGAATATAAAAGAAATCATACAATAGAATTAAAACACACTTAACAAGGAAGATCAGATCAGGATTATTTAGATATCAGATCATCGAATATGAGACATTTGATCAACATAATATAGATATCAGATCAAGAATATAAAAGAAATTATACAATAGAAATAAAACACACTTAACAAGGGAGATCAGATCAGGATTATATAGACATCAGATCAACATACTATAGATATCAGATCAAGAATATAAAAGAAATCATACAATAGAAATAAAACACACTTAACAAGGGAGATCAGATCAGGATTATATAGATATCAGATCAGCGAATATTTGACATCAGATCAACATAATATAGATATCAGATCAAGAATATAAAAGAAATCATACAATAAAAATAAAACACACTTAACAAGGGAGATCAGATCAGGATTATATATATATCAGATCAACGAATACTTGACATCAGATCAAGATACTATAGATATCAGATCAAGAATATAAAAGAAATCATACAATAGAATTAAAACACACTTAACAAGGAAGATCAGATCAGGATTATTTAGATATCAGATCATCGAATATGAGACATTTGATCAACATAATATAGATATCAGATCAAGAATATAAAAGAAATTATACAATAGAAATAAAACACACTTAACAAGGGAGATCAGATCAGGATTATATAGATATCAGATCAACGAATACTTGACATCAGATCAACATAATACAGATATCAGATCAAGAATATAAAAGAAATCATACAATAGAATTAAAACACACTGAACAAGGGAGATCAGATCAGGATTATTTAGATATCAGATCAACGAATACTTGACATCAGATCAAGATACTATAGATATCAGATCAAACATATAAAAGAAATCATACAATAGAATTAAAACACACTTAACAAGAGAGATCAGATCAGGATTATATAGACATCAGATCAGCGAATACTTGACATCAGATCAACATACTATAGATATCAGATCAAGAATATAAAAGAAATCATACAATAGAATTAAAACACACTTAACAAGGGAGATCAGATCAGGATTATATAGACATCAGATCAGCGAATACTTGACATCAGATCAACAGACTATAGATCTCAGATCAAGAATATAAAAGAAATCATACAATAGAATTAAAACACATTTAACAAGGAAGATCAGATCAGGATTATATAGACATCAGATCAGTGAATACTTGACATCAGATCAACATAATATAGATATCAGATCAAGAATATAAAAGAAATCATACAATAGAATTAAAACACACTGAACAAAGGAGATCAGATCAGGATTATATAGATATCAGATTAGCGAATACTTGATATCAGATCAACATACTATAGATCTCAGATCAAGAATATAAATGAAATCATACAATAAAATTAAAACACAGTTAACAAGGGAGATCAGATCAGGATTATATAGACATCAGATCAGCGAATACTTGACATCAGATCAACATACTATAGATATCTGATCAAGAATATAAAAGAAATCATACAATAGAATTAAAACACACTTAACAAGGGAGATCAGATCAGGATTATATAGACATCAGATCAGTGAGTACTAGACATCAGATCAACATACTATAGATATCAGATCAAGAATATAAAAGAAATCATACAATAGAATTAAAACACACTTAACAAGGGATATCAGATCAGGATTATATAGACATCAGATCAGCGAATACTAGACATCAGATCAACATACTATAGATATCAAATCAAGAATATAAAATAAATCAAACAATAGAATTAAAAACACTTAACAAGGGAGATCAGATCAGGATTATATAGACCTCAGATATGCGAATACTTGACATCAGATCAACATACTATAGATATCAGATCAAGAATATAAAAGAAATCATACAATAGAATTAAAACATACTTAACAAGGGAGATCAGATCAGGATTATATAGACATCAGATCAACATACTATAGATATCAGATCAAGAATATAAAAGAAATCATACAATAGAAATAAAACACACTTAACAAGGGAGATCAGATCTGGATTATATAGATATCAGATCAGCGAATATTTGACATCAGATCAACATAATATAGATATCAGATCAAGAATATAAAAGAAATCATACAATAGAAATAAAACACACTTAACAAGGGAGATCAGATCAGGATTATATATATATCAGATCAACGAATACTTGACATCAGATCAAGATACTATAGATATCAGATCAAGAATATAAAAGAAATCATACAATAGAATTAAAACACACTTAACAAGGAAGATCAGATCAGGATTATTTAGATATCAGATCATCGAATATGAGACATTTGATTAACATAATATAGATATCAGATCAAGAATATAAAAGAAATTATACAATAGAAATAAAACACACTTAACAAGGGAGATCAGATCAGGATTATATAGACATCAGATCAGCGAATACTTGACATCAGATCAACATACTATAGATATCAGATCAAGAATATAAAAGAAATCATACAATAGAATTAAAACACACTTAACAAGGGAGATCAGATCAGGATTATATAGATATCAGATCAACGAATACTTGACATCAGATCAAGATACTATAGATATCAGATCAAGAATATAAAAGAAATCATACAATAGAATTAAAACACACTTAACAAGGAAGATCAGATCAGGATTATTTAGATATCAGATCATCGAATATGAGACATTTGATCAACATAATATAGATATCAGATCAAGAATATAAAAGAAATTATACAATAGAAATAAAACACACTTAACAAGGGAGATCAGATCAGGATTATATAGACATCAGATCAACATACTATAGATATCAGATCAAGAATATAAAAGAAATCATACAATAGAAATAAAACACACTTAACAAGGGAGATCAGATCAGGATTATATATATATCAGATCAACGAATACTTGACATCAGATCAAGATACTATAGATATCAGATCAAGAATATAAAAGAAATCATACAATAGAATTAAAACACACTTAACAAGGAAGATCAGATCAGGATTATTTAGATATCAGATCATCGAATATGAGACATTTGATCAACATAATATAGATATCAGATCAAGAATATAAAAGAAATTATACAATAGAAATAAAACACACTTAACAAGGGAGATCAGATCAGGATTATATAGATATCAGATCAACGAATACTTGACATCAGATCAACATAATACAGATATCAGATCAAGAATATAAAAGAAATCATACAATAGAATTAAAACACACTGAACAAGGGAGATCAGATCAGGATTATTTAGATATCAGATCAACGAATACTTGACATCAGATCAAGATACTATAGATATCAGATCAAACATATAAAAGAAATCATACAATAGAATTAAAACACACTTAACAAGAGAGATCAGATCAGGATTATATAGACATCAGATCAGCGAATACTTGACATCAGATCAACATACTATAGATATCAGATCAAGAATATAAAAGAAATCATACAATAGAATTAAAACACACTTAACAAGGGAGATCAGATCAGGATTATATAGACATCAGATCAGCGAATACTTGACATCAGATCAACAGACTATAGATCTCAGATCAAGAATATAAAAGAAATCATACAATAGAATTAAAACACACTTAACAAGAGAGATCAGATCAGGATTATATAGATATCAGATCAACGAATACTTGACATCAGATCAACATAATACAGATATCAGATCAAGAATATAAAAGAAATCATACAATAGAATTAAAACACACTTAACAAGAGAGATCAGATCAGGATTATATAGACATCAGATCAGCGAATACTTGACATCAGATCAACATACTATAGATATCTGATCAAGAATATAAAAGAAATCATACAATAGAATTAAAACACACTTAACAAGGGAGATCAGATCAGGATTATATAGACATCAGATCAGTGAGTACTAGACATCAGATCAACATACTATAGATATCAGATCAAGAATATAAAAGAAATTATACAATAGAAATAAAACACACTTAACAAGGGAGATCAGATCAGGATTATATAGATATCATATCAACGAATACTTGACATCAGATCAAGATACTATAGATATCAGATCAAGAATATAAAAGAAATCATACAATAGAATTAAAACACACTTAACAAGGAAGATCAGATCAGGATTATTTAGATATCAGATCATCGAATATGAGACATTTGATCAACATAATATAGATATCAGATCAAGAATATAAAAGAAATTATACAATAGAAATAAAACACACTTAACAAGGGAGATCAGATCAGGATTATATAGATATCAGATCAACGAATACTTGACATCAGATCAACATAATACAGATTTCAGATCAAGAATATAAAAGAAATCATACAATAGAATTAAAACACACTGAACAAGGGAGATCAGATCAGGATTATTTTGATATCAGATCAACGAATACTTGACATCAGATCAAGATACTATAGATATCAGATCAAACATATAAAAGAAATCATACAATAGAATTAAAACACACTTAACAAGAGAGATCAGATCAGGATTATATAGACATCAGATCAGCGAATACTTGACATCAGATCAACATACTATAGATATCAGATCAAGAATATAA
Source organism: Knoxia roxburghii (assembly GCA_030378225.1). Taxonomy (NCBI): domain Eukaryota; kingdom Viridiplantae; phylum Streptophyta; class Magnoliopsida; order Gentianales; family Rubiaceae; genus Knoxia; species Knoxia roxburghii. The sequence continues at coordinate 30,119,087 of CM059415.1, read as the reverse complement.
AAGAAATCATACAATAGAATTAAAACACACTTAACAAGGGAGATCAGATCAGGATTATATAGACATCAGATCAGCGAATACTTGACATCAGATCAACAGACTATAGATCTCAGATCAAGAATATAAAAGAAATCATACAATAGAATTAAAACACATTTAACAAGGAAGATCAGATCAGGATTATATAGACATCAGATCAGTGAATACTTGACATCAGATCAACATAATATAGATATCAGATCAAGAATATAAAAGAAATCATACAATAGAATTAAAACACACTGAACAAAGGAGATCAGATCAGGATTATATAGATATCAGATTAGCGAATACTTGATATCAGATCAACATACTATAGATCTCAGATCAAGAATATAAATGAAATCATACAATAAAATTAAAACACAGTTAACAAGGGAGATCAGATCAGGATTATATAGACATCAGATCAGCGAATACTTGACATCAGATCAACATACTATAGATATCTGATCAAGAAAATAAAAGAAATCATACAATAGAATTAAAACACACTTAACAAGGGAGATCAGATAAGGATTATATAGACATCAGATCAGTGAGTACTAGACATCAGATCAACATACTATAGATATCAGATCAAGAATATAAAAGAAATCATACAATAGAATTAAAACACACTTAACAAGGGATATCAGATCAGGATTATATAGACATCAGATCAGCGAATACTAGACATCAGATCAACATACTATAGATATCAGATCAAGAATATAAAATAAATCAAACAATAGAATTAAAAACACTTAACAAGGGAGATCAGATCAGGATTATATAGACCTCAGATCTGCGAATACTTGACATCAGATCAACATACTATAGATATCAGATCAAGAATATAAAAGAAATCATACAATAGAATTAAAACATACTTAACAAGGGAGATCAGATCAGGATTATATAGACATCAGATCAACATACTATAGATATCAGATCAAGAATATAAAAGAAATCATACAATAGAAATAAAACACACTTAACAAGGGAGATCAGATCAGGATTATATAGATATCAGATCAGCGAATATTTGACATCAGATCAACATAATATAGATATCAGATCAAGAATATAAAAGAAATCATACAATAGAAATAAAACACACTTAACAAGGGAGATCAGATCAGGATTATATATATATCAGATCAACGAATACTTGACATCAGATCAAGATACTATAGATATCAGATCAAGAATATAAAAGAAATCATACAATAGAATTAAAACACACTTAACAAGGAAGATCAGATCAGGATTATTTAGATATCAGATCATCGAATATGAGACATTTGATTAACATAATATAGATATCAGATCAAGAATATAAAAGAAATTATACAATAGAAATAAAACACACTTAACAAGGGAGATCAGATCAGGATTATATAGATATCAGATCAACGAATACTTGACATCAGATCAACATAATACAGATATCAGATCAAGAATATAAAAGAAATCATACAATAGAAATAAAACACACTTAACAAGGGAGATCAGATCAGGATTATATAGATATCAGATCAACGAATACTTGACATCAGATCAACATAATACAGATATCAGATCAAGAATATAAAAGAAATCATACAATAGAATTAAAACACACTGAACAAAGGAGATCAGATCAGGATTATTTAGACATCAGATCAGCGAATACTTGACATCAGATCAAGATACTATAGATATCAGGTCAAGCATATAAAAGAAATCATACAATAGAATTAAAACACACTTAACAAGAGAGATCAGATAAGGATTATATAGACATCAGATCAGCGAATACTTGACATCAGATCAACATACTATAGATATCAGATCAAGAATATAAAAGAAATCATACAATAGAATTAAAACACACTTAACAAGGGAGATCAGATCAGGATTATATAGACATCAGATCAGCGAATACTTGACATCAGATCAACAGACTATAGATCTCAGATCAAGAATATAAAAGAAATCATACAATAGAATTAAAACACACTTAACAAGAGAGATCAGATCAGGATTATATAGATATCAGATCAACGAATACTTGACATCAGATCAACATAATACAGATATCAGATCAAGAATATAAAAGAAATCATACAATAGAATTAAAACACACTTAACAAGAGAGATCAGATCAGGATTATATAGACATCAGATCAGCGAATACTTGACATCAGATCAACATACTATAGATATCAGATCAAGAATATAAAAGAAATCATACAATAGAATTAAAACACACTTAACAAGGGAGATCAGATCAGGATTATATAGACATCAGATCAGCGAATACTTGACATCAGATCAACAGACTATAGATCTCAGATCAAGAATATAAAAGAAATCATACAATAGAATTAAAACACACTTAACAAGGGAGATCAGATCAGGATTATATAGACATCAGATCAGCGAATACTTGACATCAGATCAACAGACTATAGATCTCAGGTCAAGAATATAAAAGAAATCATACAATAGAATTAAAACACATTTAACAAGGAATATCAGATCAGGATTATATAGACATCAGATCAGCGAATACTTGACATCAGATCAACATACTATAGATATCAGATCAAGAATATAAAAGAAATCATACAATAGAATTAAAAAAACACTTAACAAGGGAGATCAGATCAGGATTATATTGACATCTGATCAGCGAATACTTGACATCAGATCAACAGACTATAGATATCAGATCAAGAATATAAATGAAATCATACAATAAAATTAAAACACAGTTAACAAGGAAGATCAGATCAGGATTATATAGACATCAGATCAGCGAATACTTGACATCAGATCAACATACTATAGATATCTGATCAAGAATATAAAAGAAATCATACAATAGAATTAAAATACACTTAAAAGGGGAGATCAGATCAGGATTATATAGACATCAGATCAGTGAGTACTAGACATCATATCAACATACTATAGATATCAGATCAAGAATATAAAAGAAATCATACAATAGAATTAAAACACACTTAACAAGGGATATCAGATCAGGATTATATAGACATCAGATCAGCGAATACTAGACATCAGATCAACATACTATAGATATCAGATCAAGAATATAAAATAAATCAAACAATAGAATTAAAAACACTTAACAAGGGAGATCAGATCAGGATTATATAGACCTCAGATCTGCGAATACTTGACATCAGATCAACATACTATAGATATCAGATCAAGAATATAAAAGAAATCATACAATAGAATTAAAACATACTTAACAAGGGAGATCAGATCAGGATTATATAGACATCAGATCAACATACTATAGATATCAGATCAAGAATATAAAAGAAATCATACAATAGAAATAAAACACACTTAACAAGGGAGATCAGATCAGGATTATATAGATATCAGATCAGCGAATATTTGACATCAGATCAACATAATATAGATATCAGATCAAGAATATAAAAGAAATCATACAATAGAAATAAAACACACTTAACAAGGGAGATCAGATCAGGATTATATATATATCAGATCAACGAATACTTGACATCAGATCAAGATACTATAGATATCAGATCAAGAATATAAAAGAAATCATACAATAGAATTAAAACACACTTAACAAGGAAGATCAGATCAGGATTATTTAGATATCAGATCATCGAATATGAGACATTTGATCAACATAATATAGATATCAGATCAAGAATATAAAAGAAATTATACAATAGAAATAAAACACACTTAACAAGGGAGATCAGATCAGGATTATATAGATATCAGATCAACGAATACTTGACATCAGATCAACATAATACAGATATCAGATCAAGAATATAAAAGAAATCATACAATAGAAATAAAACACACTTAACAAGGGAGATCAGATCAGGATTATATAGATATCAGATCAACGAATACTTGATATCAGATCAACATAATACAGATATCAGATCAACATAATACAGATATCAGATCAAGAATATAAAAGAAATCATACAATAGAATTAAAACACACTGAACAAGGGAGATCAGATCAGGATTATTTAGACATCAGATCAGCGAATACTTGACATCAGATCAAGATACTAAAGATATCAGATCAAGCATATAAAAGAAATCATACAATAGAATTAAAACACACTTAACAAGAGAGATCAGATCAGGATTATATAGACATCAGATCAGCGAATACTTGACATCAGATCAACATACTATAGATATCAGATCAAGAATATAAAAGAAATCATACAATAGAATTAAAACACACTTAACAAGGGAGATCAGATCAGGATTATATAGACATCAGATCAGCGAATACTTGACATCAGATCAACAGACTATAGATCTCAGATCAAGAATATAAAAGAAATCATACAATAGAATTAAAACACACTTAACAAGAGAGATCAGATCAGGATTATATAGATATCAGATCAACGAATACTTGACATCAGATCAACATAATACAGATATCAGATCAAGAATATAAAAGAAATCATACAATAGAATTAAAACACACTTAACAAGAGAGATCAGATCAGGATTATATAGACATCAGATCAGCGAATACTTGACATCAGATCAACATACTATAGATATCAGATCAAGAATATAAAAGAAATCATACAATAGAATTAAAACACACTTAACAAGGGAGATCAGATCAGGATTATATAGACATCAGATCAGCGAATACTTGATATCAGATCAACAGACTATAGATCTCAGATCAAGAATATAAAAGAAATCATACAATAGAATTAAAACACACTTAACAAGGGAGATCAGATCAGAATTAGATAGACATCAGATCAGCGAATACTTGACATCAGATCAACAGACTATAGATCTCAGATCAAGAATATAAAAGAAATCATACAATAGAATTAAAACATACTTAACAAGGGAGATCAGATCAGGATTATATAGACATCAGATCAACATACTATAGATATCAGATCAAGAATATAAAAGAAATCATACAATAGAAATAAAACACACTTAACAAGGGAGATCAGATCAGGATTATATAGATATCAGATCAGCGAATATTTGACATCAGATCAACATAATATAGATATCAGATCAAGAATATAAAAGAAATCATACAATAGAAATAAAACACACTTAACAAGGGAGATCAGATCAGGATTATATATATATCAGATCAACGAATACTTGACATCAGATCAAGATACTATAGATATCAGATCAAGAATATAAAAGAAATCATACAATAGAAATAAAACACACTTAACAAGGGAGATCAGATCAGGATTATATAGATATCAGATCAGCGAATATTTGACATCAGATCAACATAATATAGATATCAGATTAAGAATATAAAAGAAATCATACAATAGAAATAAAACACACTTAACAAGGGAGATCAGATCAGGATTATATAGACATCAGATCAACGAATACTTGACATCAGATCAACATAATACAGATATCAGATCAAGAATATAAAAGAAATCATACAATAGAAATAAAACACACTTAACAAGGGAGATCAGATCAGGATTATATAGATATCAGATCAACGAATACTTGACATCAGATCAACATAATACAGATATCAGATCAAGAATATAAAAGAAATCAGACAATAGAATTAAAACACACTGAACAAGGGAGATCAGATCAGGATTATTTAGACATCAGATCAGCGAATACTTGACATCAGATCAAGATACTATAGATATCAGATCAAGCATATAAAAGAAATCATACAATAGAATTAAAACACACTTAACAAGAGGGATCAGATCAGGATTATATAGACATCAGATCAGCGAATACTTGACATCAGATCAACATACTATAGATATCAGATCAAGAATATAAAAGAAATCATACAATAGAATTAAAACACACTTAACAAGGGAGATCAGATCAGGATTATATAGACATCAGATCAGCGAATACTTGACATCAGATCAACAGACTATAGATCTCAGATCAAGAATATAAAAGAAATCATACAATAGAATTAAAACACACTTAACAAGAGAGATCAGATCAGGATTATATAGATATCAGATCAACGAATACTTGACATCAGATCAACATAATACAGATATCAGATCAAGAATATAAAAGAAATCATACAATAGAATTAAAACACACTTAACAAGAGAGATCAGATCAGGATTATATAGACATCAGATCAGCGAATACTTGACATCAGATCAACATACTATAGATATCAGATCAAGAATATAAAAGAAATCATACAATAGAATTAAAACACACTTAACAAGGGAGATCAGATCAGGATTATATAGACATCAGATCAGCGAATACTTGACATCAGATCAACAGACTATAGATCTCAGATCAAGAATATAAAAGAAATCATACAATAGAATTAAAACACACTTAACAAGGGAGATCAGATCAGGATTATATAGACATCAGATCAGCGAATACTTGACATCAGATCAACAGACTATAGATCTCAGATCAAGAATATAAAAGAAATCATACAATAGAATTAAAACACATTTAACAAGGAATATCAGATCAGGATTATATAGACATCAGATCAGCGAATACTTGACATCAGATCAACATACTATAGATATCAGATCAAGAATATAAAAGAAATCATACAATAGAATTAAAAAAACACTTAACAAGGGAGATCAGATCAGGATTATATTGACATCTGATCAGCGAATACTTGACATCAGATCAACAGACTATAGATATCAGATCAAGAATATAAATGAAATCATACAATAAAATTAAAACACAGTTAACAAGGGAGATCAGATCAGGATTATATAGACATCAGATCAGCGAATACTTGACATCAGATCAACATACTATAGATATCTGATTAAGAATATAAAAGAAATCATACAATAGAATTAAAACACACTTAACAAGGGAGATCAGATCAGGATTATATAGACATCAGATCAGTGAGTACTAGACATCAGATCAACATACTATAGATATCAGATCAAGAATATAAAAGAAATCATACAATAGAATTAAAACACACTTAACAAGGGATATCAGATCAGGATTATATAGACATCAGATCAGCGAATACTAGACATCAGATCAACATACTATAGATATCAGATCAAGAATATAAAATAAATCAAACAATAGAATTAAAAACACTTAACAAGGGAGATCAGATCAGGATTATATAGACCTCAGATCTGCGAATACTTGACATCAGATCAACAGACTATAGATCTCAGATCAAGAATATAAAAGAAATCATACAATAGAATTAAAACACACTTAACAAGAGAGATCAGATCAGGATTATATAGATATCAGATCAACGAATACTTGACATCAGATCAACATAATACAGATATCAGATCAAGAATATAAAAGAAATCATACAATAGAATTAAAACACACTTAACAAGAGAGATCAGATCAGGATTATATAGACATCAGATCAGCGAATACTTGACATCAGATCAACATACTATAGATATCAGATCAAGAATATAAAAGAAATCATACAATAGAATTAAAACACACTTAACAAGGGAGATCAGATCAGGATTATATAGACATCAGATCAGCGAATACTTGACATCAGATCAACATACTATAGATATCTGATTAAGAATATAAAAGAAATCATACAATAGAATTAAAACACACTTAACAAGGGAGATCAGATCAGGATTATATAGACATCAGATCAGTGAGTACTAGACATCAGATCAACATACTATAGATATCAGATCAAGAATATAAAAGAAATCATACAATAGAATTAAAACACACTTAACAAGGGAGATCAGATCAGGATTATATAGACATCAGATCAGCGAATACTTGACATCAGATCAACATACTATAGATATCAGATCAAGAATATAAAAGAAATCATACAATAGAATTAAAAAAACACTTAACAAGGGAGATCAGATCAGGATTATATTGACATCTGATCAGCGAATACTTGACATCAGATCAACAGACTATAGATATCAGATCAAGAATATAAATGAAATCATACAATAAAATTAAAACACAGTTAACAAGGGAGATCAGATCAGGATTATATAGACATCAGATCAGCGAATACTTGACATCAGATCAACATACTATAGATATCTGATTAAGAATATAAAAGAAATCATACAATAGAATTAAAACACACTTAACAAGGGAGATCAGATCAGGATTATATAGACATCAGATCAGTGAGTACTAGACATCAGATCAACATACTATAGATATCAGATCAAGAATATAAAAGAAATCATACAATAGAATTAAAACACACTTAACAAGGGATATCAGATCAGGATTATATAGACATCAGATCAGCGAATACTAGACATCAGATCAACATACTATAGATATCAGATCAAGAATATAAAATAAATCAAACAATAGAATTAAAAACACTTAACAAGGGAGATCAGATCAGGATTATATAGACCTCAGATCTGCGAATACTTGACATCAGATCAACATACTATAGATATCAGATCAAGAATATAAAAGAAATCATACAATAGAAATAAAACACACTTAACAAGGGAGATCAGATCAGGATTATATAGATATCAGATCAGCGAATATTTGACATCAGATCAACATAATATAGATATCAGATCAAGAATATAAAAGAAATCATACAATAGAAATAAAACACACTTAACAAGGGAGATCAGATCAGGATTATATATATATATCAGATCAACGAATACTTGACATCAGATCAAGATACTATAGATATCAGATCAAGAATATAAAAGAAATCATACAATAGAATTAAAACACACTTAACAAGGAAGATCAGATCAGGATTATTTAGATATCAGATCATCGAATATGAGACATTTGATCAACATAATATAGATATCAGATCAAGAATATAAAAGAAATTATACAATAGAAATAAAACACACTTAACAAGGGAGATCAGATCAGGATTATATAGATATCAGATCAACGAATACTTGACATCAGATCAACATAATACAGATATCAGATCAAGAATATAAAAGAAATCATACAATAGAAATAAAACACACTTAACAAGGGAGATCAGATCAGGATTATATAGATATCAGATCAACGAATACTTGACATCAGATCAACATAATACAGATATCAGATCAAGAATATAAAAGAAATCATACAATAGAATTAAAACACACTGAACAAGGGAGATCAGATCAGGATTATTTAGACATCAGATCAGCGAATACTTGACATCAGATCAAGATACTATAGATATCAGATCAACAATATAAAAGAAATCATACAATAGAATTAAAACACAGTTAACAAGGGATATCAGATCAGGATTATATAGACATCAGATCAGCGAATACTAGACATCAGATCAACATACTATAGATATCAGATCAAGAATATAAAATAAATCAAACAATAGAATTAAAAACACTTAACAAGGGAGATCAGATCAGGATTATATAGACCTCAGATCTGCGAATACTTGACATCAGATCAACATACTATAGATATCAGATCAAGAATATAAAAGAAATCATACAATAGAATTAAAACATACTTAACAAGGGAGATCAGATCAGGATTATATAGACATCAGATCAACATACTATAGATATCAGATCAAGAATATAAAAGAAATCATACAATAGAAATAAAACACACTTAACAAGGGAGATCAGATCAGGATTATATAGATATCAGATCAGCGAATATTTGACATCAGATCAACATAATATAGATATCAGATCAAGAATATAAAAGAAATCATACAATAGAAATAAAACACACTTAACAAGGGAGATCAGATCAGGATTATATATATATCAGATCAACGAATACTTGACATCAGATCAAGATACTATAGATATCAGATCAAGAATATAAAAGAAATCATACAATAGAATTAAAACACACTTAACAAGGCAGATCAGATCAGGATTATTTAGATATCAGATCATCGAATATGAGACATTTAATCAACATAATATAGATATCAGATCAAGAATATAAAAGAAATTATACAATAGAAATAAAACACACTTAACAAGGGAGATCAGATCAGGATTATATAGATATCAGATCAACGAATACTTGACATCAGATCAACATAATACAGATATCAGATCAAGAATATAAAAGAAATCATACAATAGAAATAAAACACACTTAACAAGGGAGATCAGATCAGGATTATATAGATATCAGATCAACGAATACTTGACATCAGATCAACATAATACAGATATCAGATCAAGAATATAAAAGAAATCATACAATAGAATTAAAACACACTGAACAAGGGAGATCAGATCAGGATTATTTAGACATCAGATCAGCGAATACTTGACATCAGATCAAGATACTATAGATATCAGATCAAGCATATAAAAGAAATCATACAATAGAATTAAAACACACTTAACAAGAGAGATCAGATCAGGATTATATAGACATCAGATCAGCGAATACTTGACATCAGATCAACATACTATAGATATCAGATCAAGAATATAAAAGAAATCATACAATAGAATTAAAACACACTTAACAAGGGAGATCAGATCAGGATTATATAGACATCAGATCAGCGAATACTTGACATCAGATCAACAGACTATAGATCTCAGATCAAGAATATAAAAGAAATCATACAATAGAATTAAAACACACTTAACAAGAGAGATCAGATCAGGATTATATAGATATCAGATCAACGAATACTTGACATCAGATCAACATAATACAGATATCAGATCAAGAATATAAAAGAAATCATACAATAGAATTAAAACATACTTAACAAGAGAGATCAGATCAGGATTATATAGACATCAGATCAGCGAATACTTGACATCAGATCAACATACTATAGATATCAGATCAAGAATATAAAAGAAATCATACAATAGAATTAAAACACACTTAACAAGGGAGATCAGATCAGGATTATATAGACATCAGATCAGCGAATACTTGACATCAGATCAACAGACTATAGATCTCAGATCAAGAATATAAAAGAAATCATACAATAGAATTAAAACACACTTAACAAGGGAGATCAGATCAGGATTATATAGACATCAGATCAGCGAATACTTGACATCAGATCAACATACTATAGATATCAGATCAAGAATATAAAAGAAATCATACAATAGAATTAAAAAAACACTTAACAAGGGAGATCAGATCAGGATTATATTGACATCTGATCAGCGAATACTTGACATCAGATCAACAGACTATAGATATCAGATCAAGAATATAAATGAAATCATACAATAAAATTAAAACACAGTTAACAAGGGAGATCAGATCAGGATTATATAGACATCAGATCAGCGAATACTTGACATCAGATCAACATACTATAGATATCTGATTAAGAATATAAAAGAAATCATACAATAGAATTAAAACACACTTAACAAGGGAGATCAGATCAGATTATATAGACATCAGATCAGTGAGTACTAGACATCAGATCAACATACTATAGATATCAGATCAAGAATATAAAAGAAATCATACAATAGAATTAAAACACACTTAACAAGGGATATCAGATCAGGATTATATAGACATCAGATCAGCGAATACTAGACATCAGATCAACATACTATAGATATCAGATCAAGAATATAAAATAAATCAAACAATAGAATTAAAAACACTTAACAAGGGAGATCAGATCAGGATTATATAGACCTCAGATCTGCGAATACTTGACATCAGATCAACATACTATAGATATCAGATCAAGAATATAAAAGAAATCATACAATAGAAATAAAACACACTTAACAAGGGAGATCAGATCAGGATTATATAGATATCAGATCAGCGAATATTTGACATCAGATCAACATAATATAGATATCAGATCAAGAATATAAAAGAAATCATACAATAGAAATAAAACACACTTAACAAGGGAGATCAGATCAGGATTATATATATATCAGATCAACGAATACTTGACATCAGATCAACAGACTATAGATCTCAGATCAAGAATATAAAAGAAATCATACAATAGAATTAAAACACACTTAACAAGGGAGATCAGATCAGGATTATATAGACATCAGATCAGCGAATACTTGACATCAGATCAACAGACTATAGATCTCAGATCAAGAATATAAAAGAAATCATACAATAGAATTAAAACACATTTAACAAGGAATATCAGATCAGGATTATATAGACATCAGATCAGCGAATACTTGACATCAGATCAACATACTATAGATATCAGATCAAGAATATAAAAGAAATCATACAATAGAATTAAAAAAACACTTAACAAGGGAGATCAGATCAGGATTATATTGACATCTGATCAGCGAATACTTGACATCAGATCAACAGACTATAGATATCAGATCAAGAATATAAATGAAATCATACAATAAAATTAAAACACAGTTGACAAGGGAGATCAGATCAGGATTATATAGACATCAGATCAGCGAATACTTGACATCAGATCAACATACTATAGATATCTGATTAAGAATATAAAAGAAATCATACAATAGAATTAAAACACACTTAACAAGGGAGATCAGATCAGGATTATATAGACATCAGATCAGTGAGTACTAGACATCAGATCAACATACTATAGATATCAGATCAAGAATATAAAAGAAATCATACAATAGAATTAAAACACACTTAACAAGGGATATCAGATCAGGATTATATAGACATCAGATCAGCGAATACTAGACATCAGATCAACATACTATAGATATCAGATCAAGAATATAAAATAAATCAAACAATAGAATTAAAAACACTTAACAAGGGAGATCAGATCAGGATTATATAGACCTCAGATCTGCGAATACTTGACATCAGATCAACATACTATAGATATCAGATCAAGAATATAAAAGAAATCATACAATAGAAATAAAACACACTTAACAAGGGAGATCAGATCAGGATTATATAGATATCAGATCAGCGAATATTTGACATCAGATCAACATAATATAGATATCAGATCAAGAATATAAAAGAAATCATACAATAGAAATAAAACACACTTAACAAGGGAGATCAGATCAGGATTATATATATACCAGATCAACGAATACTTGACATCAGATCAAGATACTATAGATATCAGATCAAGAATATAAAAGAAATCATACAATAGAATTAAAACACACTTAACAAGGAAGATCAGATCAGGATTATTTAGATATCAGATCATCGAATATGAGACATTTGATCAACATAATATAGATATCAGATCAAGAATATAAAAGAAATTATACAATAGAAATAAAACACACTTAACAAGGGAGATCAGATCAGGATTATATAGATATCAGATCAACGAATACTTGACATCAGATCAACATAATACAGATATCAGATCAAGAATATAAAAGAAATCATACAATAGAAATAAAACACACTTAACAAGGGAGATCAGATCAGGATTATATAGATATCAGATCAACGAATACTTGACATCAGATCAACATAATACAGATATCAGATCAAGAATATAAAAGAAATCATACAATAGAATTAAAACACACTGAACAAGGGAGATCAGATCAGGATTATTTAGACATCAGATCAGCGAATACTTGACATCAGATCAAGATACTATAGATATCAGATCAACAATATAAAAGAAATCATACAATAGAATTAAAACACACTTAACAAGGGATATCAGATCAGGATTATATAGACATCAGATCAGCGAATACTAGACATCAGATCAACATACTATAGATATCAGATCAAGAATATAAAATAAATCAAACAATAGAATTAAAAACACTTAACAAGGGAGATCAGATCAGGATTATATAGACCTCAGATCTGCGAATACTTGACATCAGATCAACATACTATAGATATCAGATCAAGAATATAAAAGAAATCATACAATAGAATTAAAACATACTTAACAAGGGAGATCAGATCAGGATTATATAGACATCAGATCAACATACTATAGATATCAGATCAAGAATATAAAAGAAATCATACAATAGAAATAAAACACACTTAACAAGGGAGATCAGATCAGGATTATATAGATATCAGATCAGCAATATTTGACATCAGATCAACATAATATAGATATCAGATCAAGAATATAAAAGAAATCATACAATAGAAATAAAACACACTTAACAAGGGAGATCAGATCAGGATTATATATATCAGATCAACGAATACTTGACATCAGACCAAGATACTATAGATATCAGATCAAGAATATAAAAGAAATCATACAATAGAATTAAAACACACTTAACAAGGCAGATCAGATCAGGATTATTTAGATATCAGATCATCGAATATGAGACATTTGATCAACATAATATAGATATCAGATCAAGAATATAAAAGAAATTATACAATAGAAATAAAACACACTTAACAAGGGAGATCAGATCAGGATTATATAGATATCAGATCAACGAATACTTGACATCAGATCAACATAATACAGATATCAGATCAAGAATATAAAAGAAATCATACAATAGAAATAAAACACACTTAACAAGGGAGATCAGATCAGGATTATATAGATATCAGATCAACGAATACTTGACATCAGATCAACATAATACAGATATCAGATCAAGAATATAAAAGAAATCATACAATAGAATTAAAACACACTGAACAAGGGAGATCAGATCAGGATTATTTAGACATCAGATCATTGAATACTTGACATCAGATCAAGATACTATAGATATCAGATCAAGCATATAAAAGAAATCATACAATAGAATTAAAACACACTTAACAAGAGAGATCAGATCAGGATTATATAGACATCAGATCAGCGAATACTTGACATCAGATCAACATACTATAGATATCAGATCAAGAATATAAAAGAAATCATACAATAGAATTAAAACACACTTAACAAGGGAGATCAGATCAGGATTATATAGACATCAGATCAGCGAATACTTGACATCAGATCAACAGACTATAGATCTCAGATCAAGAATATAAAAGAAATCATAAAATAGAATTAAAACACACTTAACAAGAGAGATCAGATCAGGATTATATAGATATCAGATCAACGAATACTTGACATCAGATCAACATAATACAGATATCAGATCAAGAATATAAAAGAAATCATACAATAGAATTAAAACATACTTAACACGAGAGATCAGATCAGTATTATATAGACATCAGATCAGCGAATACTTGACATCAGATCAACATACTATAGATATCAGATCAAGAATATAAAAGAAATCATACAATAGAATTAAAACACACTTAACAAGGGAGATCAGATCAGGATTATATAGACATCAGATCAGCGAATACTTGACATCAGATCAACAGACTATAGATCTCAGATCAAGAATATAAAAGAAATCATACAATAGAATTAAAACACACTTAACAAGGGAGATCAGATCAGGATTATATAGACATCAGATCAGCGAATACTTGACATCAGATCAACAGACTATAGATCTCAGATCAAGAATATAAAAGAAATCATACAATAGAATTAAAACACATTTAACAAGGAATATCAGATCAGGATTATATAGACATCAGATCAGCGAATACTTGACATCAGATCAACATACTATAGATATCAGATCAAGAATATAAAAGAAATCATACAATAGAATTAAAAAAACACTTAACAAGGGAGATCAGATCAGGATTATATTGACATCTGATCAGCGAATACTTGACATCAGATCAACAGACTATAGATATCAGATCAAGAATATAAATGAAATCATACAATAAAATTAAAACACAGTTAACAAGGAAGATCAGATCAGGATTATATAGACATCAGATCAGCGAATACTTGACATCAGATCAACATACTATAGATATCTGATTAAGAATATAAAAGAAATCATACAATAGAATTAAAACACACTTAACAAGGGAGATCAGATCAGGATTATATAGACATCAGATCAGTGAGTACTAGACATCAGATCAACATACTATAGATATCAGATCAAGAATATAAAAGAAATCATACAATAGAATTAAAACACACTTAACAAGGGATATCAGATCAGGATTATATAGACATCAGATCAGCGAATACTAGACATCAGATCAACATACTATAGATATCAGATCAAGAATATAAAATAAATCAAACAATAGAATTAAAAACACTTAACAAGGGAGATCAGATCAGGATTATATAGACCTCAGATCTGCGAATACTTGACATCAGATCAACATACTATAGATATCAGATCAAGAATATAAAAGAAATCATACAATAGAAATAAAACACACTTAACAAGGGAGATCAGATCAGGATTATATAGATATCAGATCAGCGAATATTTGACATCAGATCAACATAATATAGATATCAGATCAAGAATATAAAAGAAATCATACAATAGAAATAAAACACACTTAACAAGGGAGATCAGATCAGGATTATATATATATCAGATCAACGAATACTTGACATCAGATCAAGATACTATAGATATCAGATCAAGAATATAAAAGAAATCATACAATAGAATTAAAACACACTTAACAAGGCAGATCAGATCAGGATTATTTAGATATCAGATCATCGAATATGAGACATTTGATCAACATAATATAGATATCAGATCAAGAATATAAAAGAAATTATACAATAGAAATAAAACACACTTAACAAGGGAGATCAGATCAGGATTATATAGATATCAGATCAACGAATACTTGACATCAGATCAACATAATACAGATATCAGATCAAGAATAAAAAAGAAATCATACAATAGAAATAAAACACACTTAACAAGGGAGATCAGATCAGGATTATATAGATATCAGATCAACGAATACTTGACATCAGATCAACATAATACAGATATCAGATCAAGAATATAAAAGAAATCATACAATAGAATTAAAACACACTGAACAAGGGAGATCAGATCAGGATTATTTAGATATCAGATCAGCGAATACTTGACATCAGATCAAGATACTATAGATATCAGATCAAGCATATAAAAGAAATCATACAATAGAATTAAAACACACTTAACAAGAGAGATCAGATCAGGATTATATAGACATCAGATCAGCGAATACTAGAAATCAGATCAACATACTATAGATATCAGATCAAGAATATAAAAGAAATCATACAATAGAATTAAAAAAACACTTAACAAGGGAGATCAGATCAGGATTATATTGACATCTGATCAGCGAATACTTGACATCAGATCAACATACTATAGATATCAGATCAAGAATATAAAAGAAATCATACAATAGAATTAAAACACACTTAACAAGGGAGATCAGATCAGGATTATATAGACATCAGATCAGCGAATACTAGACATCAGATCAACATACTATAGATATCAGATCAAGAATATAAAATAAATCAAACAATAGAATTAAAAACACTTAACAAGGGAGATCAGATCAGGATTATATAGACCTCAGATCTGCGAATACTTGACATCAGATCAACATACTATAGATATCAGATCAAGAATATAAAAGAAATCATACAATAGAAATAAAACACACTTAACAAGGGAGATCAGATCAGGATTATATAGATATCAGATCAGCGAATATTTGACATCAGATCAACATAATATAGATATCAGATCAAGAATATAAAAGAAATCATACAATAGAAATAAAACACACTTAACAAGGGAGATCAGATCAGGATTATATATATATCAGATCAACGAATACTTGACATCAGATCAAGATACTATAGATATCAGATCAAGAATATAAAAGAAATCATACAATAGAATTAAAACACACTTAACAAGGAAGATCAGATCAGGATTATTTAGATATCAGATCATCGAATATGAGACATTTGATCAACATAATATAGATATCAGATCAAGAATATAAAAGAAATTATACAATAGAAATAAAACACACTTAACAAGGGAGATCAGATCAGGATTATATAGATATCAGATCAACGAATACTTGACATCAGATCAACATAATACAGATATCAGATCAAGAATATAAAAGAAATCATACAATAGAAATAAAACACACTTAACAAGGGAGATCAGATCAGGATTATATAGATATCAGATCAACGAATACTTGACATCAGATCAACATAATACAGATATCAGATCAAGAATATAAAAGAAATCATACAATAGAATTAAAACACACTGAACAAGGGAGATCAGATCAGGATTATTTAGACATCAGATCAGCGAATACTTGACATCAGATCAAGATACTATAGATATCAGATCAACAATATAAAAGAAATCATACAATAGAATTAAAACACACTTAACAAGGGATATCAGATCAGGATTATATAGACATCAGATCAGCGAATACTAGACATCAGATCAACATACTATAGATATCAGATCAAGAATATAAAATAAATCAAACAATAGAATTAAAAACACTTAACAAGGGAGATCAGATCAGGATTATATTGACATCTGATCAGCGAATACTTGACATCAGATCAACATACTATAGATATCAGATCAAGAATATAAAAGAAATCATACAATAGAATTAAAACACATTTAACAAGGCAGATCAGATCAGGATTATTTAGATATCAGATCATCGAATATGAGACATTTGATCAACATAATATAGATATCAGATCAAGAATATAAAAGAAATTATACAATAGAAATAAAACACACTTAACAAGGGAGATCAGATCAGGATTATATAGACATCAGATCAGCGAATACTTGACATCAGATCAACAGACTATAGATCTCAGATCAAGAATATAAAAGAAATCATACAATAAAATTAAAACACATTTAACAAGGAATATCAGATCAGGATTATATAGACATCAGATCAGCGAATACTTGACATCAGATCAACATACTATAGATATCAGATCAAGAATATAAAAGAAATCATACAATAGAATTAAAAAAACACTTAACAAGGGAGATCAGATCAGGATTATATTGACATCTGATCAGCGAATACTTGACATCAGATCAACAGACTATAGATATCAGATCAAGAATATAAATGAAATCATACAATAAAATTAAAACACAGTTAACAAGGAAGATCAGATCAGGATTATATAGACATCAGATCAGCGAATACTTGACATCAGATCAACATACTATAGATATCTGATTAAGAATATAAAAGAAATCATACAATAGAATTAAAACACACTTAACAAGGGAGATCAGATCAGGATTATATAGACATCAGATCAGTGAGTACTAGACATCAGATCAACATACTATAGATATCAGATCAAGAATATAAAAGAAATCATACAATAGAATTAAAACACACTTAACAAGGGATATCAGATCAGGATTATATAGACATCAGATCAGCGAATACTAGACATCAGATCAACATACTATAGATATCAGATCAAGAATATAAAATAAATCAAACAATAGAATTAAAAACACTTAACAAGGGAGATCAGATCAGGATTATATAGACCTCAGATCTGCGAATACTTGACATCAGATCAACATACTATAGATATCAGATCAAGAATATAAAAGAAATCATACAATAGAAATAAAACACACTTAACAAGGGAGATCAGATCAGGATTATATAGATATCAGATCAGCGAATATTTGACATCAGATCAACATAATATAGATATCAGATCAAGAATATAAAAGAAATCATACAATAGAAATAAAACACACTTAACAAGGGAGATCAGATCTGGATTATATATATATCAGATCAACGAATACTTGACATCAGATCAAGATACTATAGATATCAGATCAAGAATATAAAAGAAATCATACAATAGAATTAAAACACACTTAACAAGGAAGATCAGATCAGGATTATTTAGATATCAGATCATCGAATATGAGACATTTGATCAACATAATATAGATATCAGATCAAGAATATAAAAGAAATTATACAATAGAAATAAAACACACTTAACAAGGGAGATCAGATCAGGATTATATAGATATCAGATCAACGAATACTTGACATCAGATCAACATAATACAGATATCAGATCAAGAATATAAAAGAAATCATACAATAGAAATAAAACACACTTAACAAAGGAGATCAGATCAGGATTATATAGATATCAGATCAACGAATACTTGACATCAGATCAACATAATACAGATATCAGATCAAGAATATAAAAGAAATCATACAATAGAATTAAAACACACTGAACAAGGGAGATCAGATCAGGATTATTTAGACATCAGATCAGCGAATACTTGACATCAGATCAAGATACTATAGATATCAGATCAACAATATAAAAGAAATCATACAATAGAATTAAAACACACTTAACAAGGGATATCAGATCAGGATTATATGGACATCAGATCAGCGAATACTAGACATCAGATCAACATACTATAGATATCAGATCAAGAATATAAAATAAATCAAACAATAGAATTAAAAACACTTAACAAGGGAGATCAGATCAGGATTATATAGACCTCAGATCTGCGAATACTTGACATCAGATCAACATACTATAGATATCAGATCAAGAATATAAAAGAAATCATACAATAGAATTAAAACATACTTAACAAGGGAGATCAGATCAGGATTATATAGACATCAGATCAACATACTATAGATATCAGATCAAGAATATAAAAGAAATCATACAATAGAATTAAAACACACTTAACAAGGGAGATCAGATCAGGATTATATAGACATCAGATCAGCGAATACTTGACATCAGATCAACAGACTATAGATCTCAGATCAAGAATATAAAAGAAATCATACAATAGAATTAAAACACACTTAACAAGAGAGATCAGATCAGGATTATATAGATATCAGATCAACGAATACTTGACATCAGATCAACATAATACAGATATCAGATCAAGAATATAAAAGAAATCATACAATAGAATTAAAACATACTTAACAAGAGAGATCAGATCAGGATTATATAGACCTCAGATCAGCGAATACTTGACATCAGATCAACATAGTATAGATATCAGATCAAGAATATAAAAGAAATCATACAATAGAATTAAAACACACTTAACAAGGGAGATCAGATCAGGATTATATAGACATCAGATCAGCGAATACTTGACATCAGATCAACAGACTATAGATCTCAGATCAAGAATATAAAAGAAATCATACAATAGAATTAAAACACACTTAACAAGGGAGATCAGATCAGGATTATATAGACATCAGATCAGCGAATACTTGACATCAGATCAACAGACTATAGATCTCAGATCAAGAATATAAAAGAAATCATACAATAGAATTAAAACACATTTAATAAGGAATATCAGATCAGGATTATATAGACATCAGATCAGCGAATACTTGACATCAGATCAACATACTATAGATATCAGATAAAGAATATAAAAGAAATCATACAATAGAATTAAAAAAACACTTAACAAGGGAGATCAGATCAGGATTATATTGACATCTGATCAGCGAATACTTGACATCAGATCAACAGACTATAGATATCAGATCAAGAATATAAATGAAATCATACAATAAAATTAAAACACAGTTAACAAGGAAGATCAGATCAGGATTATATAGACATCAGATCAGCGAATACTTGACATCAGATCAACATACTATAGATATCTGATTAAGAATATAAAAGAAATCATACAATAGAATTAAAACACACTTAACAAGGGAGATCAGATCAGGATTATATAGACATCAGATCAGTGAGTACTAGACATCAGATCAACATACTATAGATATCAGATCAAGAATATAAAAGAAATCATACAATAGAATTAAAACACACTTAACAAGGGATATCAGATCAGGATTATATAGACATCAGATCAGCGAATACTAGACATCAGATCAACATACTATAGATATCAGATCAAGAATATAAAATAAATCAAACAATAGAATTAAAAACACTTAACAAGGGAGATCAGATCAGGATTATATAGACCTCAGATCTGCGAATACTTGACATCAGATCAACATACTATAGATATCAGATCAAGAATATAAAAGAAATCATACAATAGAAATAAAACACACTTAACAAGGGAGATCAGATCAGGATTATATAGATATCAGATCAGCGAATATTTGACATCAGATCAACATAATATAGATATCAGATCAAGAATATAAAAGAAATCATACAATAGAAATAAAACACACTTAACAAGGGAGATCAGATCAGGATTATATATATATATATCAGATCAACGAATACTTGACATCAGATCAAGATACTATAGATATCAGATCAAGAATATAAAAGAAATCATACAATAGAATTAAAACACACTTAACAAGGCAGATCAGATCAGGATTATTTAGATATCAGATCATCGAATATGAGACATTTGATCAACATAATATAGATATCAGATCAAGAATATAAAAGAAATTATACAATAGAAATAAAACACACTTAACAAGGGAGATCAGATCAGGATTATATAGATATCAGATCAACGAATACTTGACATCAGATCAACATAATACAGATATCAGATCAAGAATATAAAAGAAATCATACAATAGAAATAAAACACACTTAACAAGGGAGATCAGATCAGGATTATATAGATATCAGATCAACGAATACTTGACATCAGATCAACATAATACAGATATCAGATCAAGAATATAAAAGAAATCATACAATAGAATTAAAACACACTGAACAAGGGAGATCAGATCAGGATTATTTAGATATCAGATCAGCGAATACTTGACATCAGATCAAGATACTATAGATATCAGATCAAGCATATAAAAGAAATCATACAATAGAATTAAAACACACTTAACAAGAGAGATCAGATCAGGATTATATAGACATCAGATCAGCGAATACTAGAAATCAGATCAACATACTATAGATATCAGATCAAGAATATAAAAGAAATCATACAATAGAATTAAAACACACTTAACAAGGGAGATCAGATCAGGATTATATAGACATCAGATCAGCGAATACTAGACATCAGATCAACATACTGTAGATATCAGATCAAGAATATAAAAGAAATCATACAATAGAATTAAAACACACTTAACAAGGGAGATCAGATCAGGATTATATAGACATCAGATCAGCGAATACTAGACATCAGATCAACATACTATAGATATCAGATCAAGAATATAAAAGAAATCATACAATAGAATTAAAACACACTTAACAAGGGAGATCAGATCAGGATTATATAGACATCAGATCAGCGAATACTAGACATCAGATCAACATACTATAGATATCTGATCAAGAATATAAAAGAAATCATACAATAGAATTAAAACACACTTAACAAGAGAGATCAGATCAGGATTATATAGACATCAGATCAGCGAGTACTAGACATCAGATCAACATACTATAGATATCAGATCAAGAATATAAAAGAAATCATACAATAGAATTAAAACACACTTAACAAGGGAGATCAGATCAGGATTATATAGACATCAGATCAGTGAGTACTAGACATCAGATCAACATACTATAGATATCAGATCAAGAATATAAAAGAAATCATACAATAGAATTAAAACACACTTAACAAGGGAGATCAGATCAGGATTATATAGACATCAGATCAGTGAGTACTAGACATCAGATCAACATACTATAGATATCAGATCAAGAATATAAAAGAAATCATACAATAGAATTAAAACACACTTAACAAGGGAGATCAGATCAGGATTATATAGACATCAGATCTGCGAATACTAGACATCAGATCAACATACTATAGATATCAGATCAAGAATATAAAAGAAATCAAACAATAGAATGAAAAACACTTAACAAGGGAGATCGGATCAGGATTATATAGACCTCAGATCTGCGAATACTTGACATCAGATCAACATACTATAGATATCAGATCAAGAATATAAAAGAAATCATACAATAGAATTAAAACATACATAACAAGGGAGATCAGATCAGGATTATATAGACATCAGATCAACATACTATAGATATAAGATCAAGAATATAAAAGAAATCATACAATAGAAATAAAACACACTTAACAAGCGAGATCAGATCAGGATTATATAGATATCAGATCAGCGAATAGTTGACATCAGATCAACATAATATAGATATCAGATCAAGAATATAAAAGAAATCATACAATAGAATTAAAACGCACTTAACAAGGGAGATCAGATCAGGATTATATAGACATCAGATCAGCGAATACTTGACATCAGATCAACATACTATAGATATCAGATCAAGAATATAAAAGAAATCATACAATAGAATTAAAACACACTTAACAAGGGAGATCAGATCAGGATTATATAGACATCAGATCAGCGAATATTAGACATCAGATCAACATACTATAGATATCAGATCAAGAATATAAAAGAAATCATACAATAGAATTAAAACACACTTAACAAGAGAGATCAGATCAGGATTATATAGACATCTGATCAGCGAATACTTGACATCAGATCAACAGACTATAGATATCAGATCAAGAATATAAATGAAATCATACAATAAAATTAAAACACAGTTAACAAGGGAGATCAGATCAGGATTATATAGACATCAGATCAGCGAATACTTGACATCAGATCAACATACTATAGATATCAGATCAAGAATATAAAAGAAATCATACAATAGAATTAAAACACACTTAACAAGGGAGATCAGATCAGGATTATATAGACATCAGATCAGCGAATATTAGACATCAGATCAACATACTATAGATATCAGATCAAGAATATAAAAGAAATCATACAATAGAATTAAAACACACTTAACAAGAGAGATCAGATCAGGATTATATAGACATCTGATCAGCGAATACTTGACATCAGATCAACAGACTATAGATATCAGATCAAGAATATAAATGAAATCATACAATAAAATTAAAACACACTTAACAAGGGAGATCAGATCAGGATTATATAGACATCAGATCAGCGAATACTAGACATCAGATCAACATACTATAGATATCAGATCAAGAATATAAAAGAAATCATACAATAGAATTAAAACACACTTAACAAGGGAGATCAGATCAGGATTATATAGACATCAGATCAGCGAATACTAGACATCAGATCAACATACTATAGATATCAGATCAAGAATATAAAAGAAATCATACAATAGAATTAAAACACACTTAACAAGAGAGATCAGATCAGGATTATATAGACATCAGATCAGCGAATACTTGACATCAGATCAATAGACTATAGATATTAGATCAAGAATATAAAAGAAATCATACAATAGAATTAAAACATACTTAACAAGGGAGATCAGATCAGGATTATATAGACATCAGATCAACATACTATAGATATCAGATCAAGAATATAAAAGAAATCATACAATAGAAATAAAACACCCTTAACAAGGGAGATCAGATCAGGATTATATAGACATCAGATCAACGAATACTTGACATCAGATCAATAGACTATAGATATCAGATCAAGAATATAAAAGAAATCATACAATAGAATTAAAACACACTTAACAAGGGAGATCAGATCAGGATTATATAGACATCAGATCAGCGAATACTTGATATCAGATCAACAGTCTATAGATATCAGATCAAGAATATAAAAGAAATCATACAATAGAATTAAAACACACTTAACAAGGGAGATCAGATCAGGAATATATAGACATCGGATCAGCGAATACTTGACATCAGATCAACATACTATAGATATCAGATCAAGAATATAAAAGAAATCATACAATAAAATTAAAACACACTTAACAAGGGAGATCAGATCAGGATTATATAGACATCAGATCAGCGAGTACTAGACATCAGATCAACATACTATAGATATCAGATCAAAAATATAAAAGAAATCATACAATAGAATTAAAACATACTTAACAAGGGAGATCAGATCAGGATTATATAGACATCAGATCAACGAATACTAGAAATCAGATCAACATACTATAGATATCAGATCAAGAATATAAAAGAAATCATACAATAGAATTAAAACACACTTAACAAGGGAGATCAGATCAGGATTATATAGACATCAGATCAGCGAATACTAGACATCAGATCAACATACTATAGATATCAGATCAAGAATATAAAAGAAATCATACAATAGAATTAAAACACACATAACAAGGGAGATCAGATCAGGATTATATAGACATCAGATCAGCGAATACTAGACATCAGATCAACATACTATAGATATCAGATCAAGAATATAAAAGAAATCATACAATAGAATTAAAACACACTTAACAAGGGAGATCAGATCAGGATTATATAGACATCAGATCAGCGAATACTAGACATCAGATCAACATACTATAGATATCAGATCAAGAATATAAAAGAAATCATACAATAGAATTAAAACACACTTAACAAGAGAGATCAGATCAGGATTATATAGACATCAGATCAGCGAGTACTAGACATCAGATCAACATACTATAGATATCAGATCAAGAATATAAAAGAAATCATACAATAGAATTAAAACATACTTAACAAGGGAGATCAGATCAGGATTATATAGACATCAGATCAGCGAATACTAGACATCAGATCAACATACTATAGATATCAGATCAAGAATATAAAAGAAATCATACAATAGAATTAAAACACACTTAACAAGGGAGATCAGATCAGGATTATATAGACATCAGATCAGTGAGTACTAGACATCAGATCAACATACTATAGATATCAGATCAAGAATATAAAAGAAATCATACAATAGAATTAAAACACACTTAACAAGGGAGATCAGATCAGGATTATATAGACATCAGATCTGCGAATACTAGACATCAGATCAACATACTATAGATATCAGATCAAGAATATAAAAGAAATCAAACAATAGAATGAAAAACACTTAACAAGGGAGATCGGATCAGGATTATATAGACCTCAGATCTGCGAATACTTGACATCAGATCAACATACTATAGATATCAGATCAAGAATATAAAAGAAATCATACAATAGAATTAAAACATACATAACAAGGGAGATCAGATCAGGATTATATAGACATCAGATCAACATACTATAGATATAAGATCAAGAATATAAAAGAAATCATACAATAGAAATAAAACACACTTAACAAGCGAGATCAGATCAGGATTATATAGATATCAGATCAGCGAATAGTTGACATCAGATCAACATAATATAGATATCAGATCAAGAATATAAAAGAAATCATACAATAGAATTAAAACGCACTTAACAAGGGAGATCAGATCAGGATTATATAGACATCAGATCAGCGAATACTTGACATCAGATCAACATACTATAGATATCAGATCAAGAATATAAAAGAAATCATACAATAGAATTAAAACACACTTAACAAGGGAGATCAGATCAGGATTATATAGACATCAGATCAGCGAATATTAGACATCAGATCAACATACTATAGATATCAGATCAAGAATATAAAAGAAATCATACAATAGAATTAAAACACACTTAACAAGAGAGATCAGATCAGGATTATATAGACATCTGATCAGCGAATACTTGACATCAGATCAACAGACTATAGATATCAGATCAAGAATATAAATGAAATCATACAATAAAATTAAAACACAGTTAACAAGGGAGATCAGATCAGGATTATATAGACATCAGATCAGCGAATACTTGACATCAGATCAACATACTATAGATATCAGATCAAGAATATAAAAGAAATCATACAATAGAATTAAAACACACTTAACAAGGGAGATCAGATCAGGATTATATAGACATCAGATCAGCGAATATTAGACATCAGATCAACATACTATAGATATCAGATCAAGAATATAAAAGAAATCATACAATAGAATTAAAACACACTTAACAAGAGAGATCAGATCAGGATTATATAGACATCTGATCAGCGAATACTTGACATCAGATCAACAGACTATAGATATCAGATCAAGAATATAAATGAAATCATACAATAAAATTAAAACACACTTAACAAGGGAGATCAGATCAGGATTATATAGACATCAGATCAGCGAATACTAGACATCAGATCAACATACTATAGATATCAGATCAAGAATATAAAAGAAATCATACAATAGAATTAAAACACACTTAACAAGGGAGATCAGATCAGGATTATATAGACATCAGATCAGCGAATACTAGACATCAGATCAACATACTATAGATATCAGATCAAGAATATAAAAGAAATCATACAATAGAATTAAAACACACTTAACAAGAGAGATCAGATCAGGATTATATAGACATCAGATCAGCGAATACTTGACATCAGATCAATAGACTATAGATATTAGATCAAGAATATAAAAGAAATCATACAATAGAATTAAAACATACTTAACAAGGGAGATCAGATCAGGATTATATAGACATCAGATCAACATACTATAGATATCAGATCAAGAATATAAAAGAAATCATACAATAGAAATAAAACACCCTTAACAAGGGAGATCAGATCAGGATTATATAGACATCAGATCAATGAATACTTGACATCAGATCAATAGACTATAGATATCAGATCAAGAATATAAAAGAAATCATACAATAGAATTAAAACACACTTAACAAGGGAGATCAGATCAGGATTATATAGACATCAGATCAGCGAATACTTGATATCAGATCAACAGTCTATAGATATCAGATCAAGAATATAAAAGAAATCATACAATAGAATTAAAACACACTTAACAAGGGAGATCAGATCAGGAATATATAGACATCGGATCAGCGAATACTTGACATCAGATCAACATACTATAGATATCAGATCAAGAATATAAAAGAAATCATACAATAAAATTAAAACACACTTAACAAGGGAGATCAGATCAGGATTATATAGACATCAGATCAGCGAGTACTAGACATCAGATCAACATACTATAGATATCAGATCAAAAATATAAAAGAAATCATACAATAGAATTAAAACATACTTAACAAGGGAGATCAGATCAGGATTATATAGACATCAGATCAACGAATACTAGAAATCAGATCAACATACTATAGATATCAGATCAAGAATATAAAAGAAATCATACAATAGAATTAAAACACACTTAACAAGGGAGATCAGATCAGGATTATATAGACATCAGATCAGCGAATACTAGACATCAGATCAACATACTATAGATATCAGATCAAGAATATAAAAGAAATCATACAATAGAATTAAAACACACATAACAAGGGAGATCAGATCAGGATTATATAGACATCAGATCAGCGAATACTAGACATCAGATCAACATACTATAGATATCAGATCAAGAATATAAAAGAAATCATACAATAGAATTAAAACACACTTAACAAGGGAGATCAGATCAGGATTATATAGACATCAGATCAGCGAATACTAGACATCAGATCAACATACTATAGATATCAGATCAAGAATATAAAAGAAATCATACAATAGAATTAAAACACACTTAACAAGAGAGATCAGATCAGGATTATATAGACATCAGATCAGCGAGTACTAGACATCAGATCAACATACTATAGATATCAGATCAAGAATATAAAAGAAATCATACAATAGAATTAAAACATACTTAACAAGGGAGATCAGATCAGGATTATATAGACATCAGATCAGCGAATACTAGACATCAGATCAACATACTATAGATATCAGATCAAGAATATAAAAGAAATCATACAATAGAATTAAAACACACTTAACAAGGGAGATCAGATCAGGATTATATAGACATCAGATCAGTGAGTACTAGACATCAGATCAACATACTATAGATATCAGATCAAGAATATAAAAGAAATCATACAATAGAATTAAAACACACTTAACAAGGGAGATCAGATCAGGATTATATAGACATCAGATCTGCGAATACTAGACATCAGATCAACATACTATAGATATCAGATCAAGAATATAAAAGAAATCAAACAATAGAATTAAAAACACTTAACAAGGGAGATCGGATCAGGATTATATAGACCTCAGATCTGCGAATACTTGACATCAGATCAACATACTATAGATATCAGATCAAGAATATAAAAGAAATCATACAATAGAATTAAAACATACATAACAAGGGAGATCAGATCAGGATTATATAGACATCAGATCAACATACTATAGATATAAGATCAAGAATATAAAAGAAATCATACAATAGAAATAAAACACACTTAACAAGCGAGATCAGATCAGGATTATATAGATATCAGATCAGCGAATAGTTGACATCAGATCAACATAATATAGATATCAGATCAAGAATATAAAAGAAATCATACAATAGAATTAAAACGCACTTAACAAGGGAGATCAGATCAGGATTATATAGACATCAGATCAGCGAATACTTGACATCAGATCAACATACTATAGATATCAGATCAAGAATATAAAAGAAATCATACAATAGAATTAAAACACACTTAACAAGGGAGATCAGATCAGGATTATATAGACATCAGATCAGCGAATATTAGACATCAGATCAACATACTATAGATATCAGATCAAGAATATAAAAGAAATCATACAATAGAATTAAAACACACTTAACAAGAGAGATCAGATCAGGATTATATAGACATCTGATCAGCGAATACTTGACATCAGATCAACAGACTATAGATATCAGATCAAGAATATAAATGAAATCATACAATAAAATTAAAACACAGTTAACAAGGGAGATCAGATCAGGATTATATAGACATCAGATCAGCGAATACTTGACATCAGATCAACATACTATAGATATCAGATCAAGAATATAAAAGAAATCATACAATAGAATTAAAACACACTTAACAAGAGAGATCAGATCAGGATTATATAGACATCTGATCAGCGAATACTTGACATCAGATCAACAGACTATAGATATCAGATCAAGAATATAAATGAAATCATACAATAAAATTAAAACACACTTAACAAGGGAGATCAGATCAGGATTATATAGACATCAGATCAGCGAATACTAGACATCAGATCAACATACTATAGATATCAGATCAAGAATATAAAAGAAATCATACAATAGAATTAAAACACACTTAACAAGGGAGATCAGATCAGGATTATATAGACATCAAATCAGCGAATACTAGACATCAGATCAACATACTATAGATATCAGATCAAGAATATAAAAGAAATCATACAATAGAATTAAAACACACTTAACAAGAGAGATCAGATCAGGATTATATAGACATCAGATCAGCGAATACTTGACATCAGATCAATAGACTATAGATATTAGATCAAGAATATAAAAGAAATCATACAATAGAATTAAAACATACTTAACAAGGGAGATCAGATCAGGATTATATAGACATCAGATCAACATACTATAGATATCAGATCAAGAATATAAAAGAAATCATACAATAGAAATAAAACACCCTTAACAAGGGAGATCAGATCAGGATTATATAGACATCAGATCAACGAATACTTGACATCAGATCAATAGACTATAGATATCAGATCAAGAATATTAAAGAAATCATACAATAGAATTAAAACACACTTAACAAGGGAGATCAGATCAGGATTATATAGACATCAGATCAGCGAATACTTGATATCAGATCAACAGTCTATAGATATCAGATCAAGAATATAAAAGAAATCATACAATAGAATTAAAACACACTTAACAAGGGAGATCAGATCAGGAATATATAGACATCGGATCAGCGAATACTTGACATCAGATCAACATACTATAGATATCAGATCAAGAATATAAAAGAAATCATACAATAAAATTAAAACACACTTAACAAGGGAGATCAGATCAGGATTATATAGACATCAGATCAGCGAGTACTAGACATCAGATCAACATACTATAGATATCAGATCAAAAATATAAAAGAAATCATACAATAGAATTAAAACATACTTAACAAGGGAGATCAGATTAGGATTATATAGACATCAGATCAACGAATACTAGAAATCAGATCAACATACTATAGATATCAGATCAAGAATATAAAAGAAATCATACAATAGAATTAAAACACACTTAACAAGGGAGATCAGATCAGGATTATATAGACATCAGATCAGCGAATACTAGACATCAGATCAACATACTATAGATATCAGATCAAGAATATAAAAGAAATCATACAATAGAATTAAAACACACTTAACAAGGGAGATCAGATCAGGATTATATAGACATCAGATCAGCGAATACTAGACATCAGATCAACATACTATAGATATCAGATCAAGAATATAAAAGAAATCATACAATAGAATTAAAACACACTTAACAAGAGAGATCAGATCAGGATTATATAGACATCAGATCAGCGAGTACTAGACATCAGATCAACATACTATAGATATCAGATCAAGAATATAAAAGAAATCATACAATAGAATTAAAACATACTTAACAAGGGAGATCAGATCAGGATTATATAGACATCAGATCAACGAATACTAGACATCAGATCAACATACTATAGATATCAGATCAAGAATATAAAAGAAATCATACAATAGAATTAAAACACACTTAACAAGGGAGATCAGATCAGGATTATATAGACATCAGATCAGTGAGTACTAGACATCAGATCAACATACTATAGATATCAGATCAAGAATATAAAAGAAATCATACAATAGAATTAAAACACACTTAACAAGGGAGATCAGATCAGGATTATATAGACATCAGATCTGCGAATACTAGACATCAGATCAACATACTATAGATATCAGATCAAGAATATAAAAGAAATCAAACAATAGAATTAAAAACACTTAACAAGGGAGATCGGATCAGGATTATATAGACCTCAGATCTGCGAATACTTGACATCAGATCAACATACTATAGATATCAGATCAAGAATATAAAAGAAATCATACAATAGAATTAAAACATACATAACAAGGGAGATCAGATCAGGATTATATAGACATCAGATCAACATACTATAGATATAAGATCAAGAATATAAAAGAAATCATACAATAGAAATAAAACACACTTAACAAGCGAGATCAGATCAGGATTATATAGATATCAGATCAGCGAATAGTTGACATCAGATCAACATAATATAGATATCAGATCAAGAATATAAAAGAAATCATACAATAGAATTAAAACGCACTTAACAAGGGAGATCAGATCAGGATTATATAGACATCAGATCAGCGAATACTTGACATCAGATCAACATACTATAGATATCAGATCAAGAATATAAAAGAAATCATACAATAGAATTAAAACACACTTAACAAGGGAGATCAGATCAGGATTATATACACATCAGATCAGCGAATATTAGACATCAGATCAACATACTATAGATATCAGATCAAGAATATAAAAGAAATCATACAATAGAATTAAAACACACTTAACAAGAGAGATCAGATCAGGATTATATAGACATCTGATCAGCGAATACTTGACATCAGATCAACAGACTATAGATATCAGATCAAGAATATAAATGAAATCATACAATAAAATTAAAACACAGTTAACAAGGGAGATCAGATCAGGATTATATAGACATCAGATCAGCGAATACTTGACATCAGATCAACATACTATAGATATCAGATCAAGAATATAAAAGAAATCATACAATAGAATTAAAACACACTTAACAAGGGAGATCAGATCAGGATTATATAGACATCAGATCAGCGAATATTAGACATCAGATCAACATACTATAGATATCAGATCAAGAATATAAAAGAAATCATACAATAGAATTAAAACACACTTAACAAGAGAGATCAGATCAGGATTATATAGACATCTGATCAGCGAATACTTGACATCAGATCAACAGACTATAGATATCAGATCAAGAATATAAATGAAATCATACAATAAAATTAAAACACACTTAACAAGGGAGATCAGATCAGGATTATATAGACATCAGATCAGCGAATACTAGACATCAGATCAACATACTATAGATATCAGATCAAGAATATAAAAGAAATCATACAATAGAATTAAAACACACTTAACAAGGGAGATCAGATCAGGATTATATAGACATCAGATCAGCGAATACTAGACATCAGATCAACATACTATAGATATCAGATCAAGAATATAAAAGAAATCATACAATAGAATTAAAACACACTTAACAAGAGAGATCAGATCAGGATTATATAGACATCAGATCAGCGAATACTTGACATCAGATCAATAGACTATAGATATTAGATCAAGAATATAAAAGAAATCATACAATAGAATTAAAACATACTTAACAAGGGAGATCAGATCAGGATTATATTGACATCAGATCAACATACTATAGATATCAGATCAAGAATATAAAAGAAATCATACAATAGAAATAAAACACCCTTAACAAGGGAGATCAGATCAGGATTATATAGACATCAGATCAACGAATACTTGACATCAGATCAATAGACTATAGATATCAGATCAAGAATATAAAAGAAATCATACAATAGAATTAAAACACACTTAACAAGGGAGATCAGATCAGGATTATATAGACATCAGATCAGCGAATACTTGATATCAGATCAACAGTCTATAGATATCAGATCAAGAATATAAAAGAAATCATACAATAGAATTAAAACACACTTAACAAGGGAGATCAGATCAGGAATATATAGACATCGGATCAGCGAATACTTGACATCAGATCAACATACTATAGATATCAGATCAAGAATATAAAAGAAATCATACAATAAAATTAAAACACACTTAACAAGGGAGATCAGATCAGGATTATATAGACATCAGATCAGCGAGTACTAGACATCAGATCAACATACTATAGATATCAGATCAAAAATATAAAAGAAATCATACAATAGAATTAAAACATACTTAACAAGGGAGATCAGATCAGGATTATATAGACATCAGATCAACGAATACTAGAAATCAGATCAACATACTATAGATATCAGATCAAGAATATAAAAGAAATCATACAATAGAATTAAAACACACTTAACAAGGGAGATCAGATCAGGATTATATAGACATCAGATCAACATACTATAGATATCAGATCAAGAATATAAAAGAAATCATTCAATAGAATTAAAACACACTTAACAAGGGAGATCAGATCAGGATTATATAGACATCAGATCAGCGAATACTAGACATCAGATCAACATACTATAGATATCAGATCAAGAATATAAAAGAAATCATACAATAGAATTAAAACACACTTAACAAGGGAGATCAGATCAGGATTATATAGACATCAGATCAGCGAATACTAGACATCAGATCAACATACTATAGATATCAGATCAAGAATATAAAAGAAATCATACAATAGAATTAAAACACACTTAACAAGAGAGATCAGATCAGGATTATATAGACATCAGATCAGCGAGTACTAGACATCAGATCAACATACTATAGATATCAGATCAAGAATATAAAAGAAATCATACAATAGAATTAAAACATACTTAACAAGGGAGATCAGATCAGGATTATATAGACATCAGATCAGCGAATACTAGACATCAGATCAAAATACTATAGATATCAGATCAAGAATATAAAAGAAATCATACAATAGAATTAAAACACACTTAACAAGGGAGATCAGATCAGGATTATATAGACATCAGATCAGTGAGTACTAGACATCAGATCAACATACTATAGATATCAGATCAAGAATATAAAAGAAATCATACAATAGAATTAAAACACACTTAACAAGGGAGATCAGATCAGGATTATATAGACATCAGATCTGCGAATACTAGACATCAGATCAACATACTATAGATATCAGATCAAGAATATAAAAGAAATCAAACAATAGAATTAAAAACACTTAACAAGGGAGATCGGATCAGGATTATATAGACCTCAGATCTGCGAATACTTGACATCAGATCAACATACTATAGATATCAGATCAAGAATATAAAAGAAATCATACAATAGAATTAAA
Source organism: Knoxia roxburghii (assembly GCA_030378225.1). Lineage (NCBI taxonomy): Eukaryota > Viridiplantae > Streptophyta > Magnoliopsida > Gentianales > Rubiaceae > Knoxia > Knoxia roxburghii. Next base: position 30,082,965 of record CM059415.1, on the reverse strand, counting down.
ACATACATAACAAGGGAGATTTGATCAGGATTATATAGACATCAGATCAACATACTATAGATATAAGATCAAGAAAATAAAAGAAATCATACAATAGAAATAAAACACACTTAACAAGCGAGATCAGATCAGGATTATATAGATATCAGATCAGCGAATAGTTGACATCAGATCAACATAATATAGATATCAGATCAAGAATATAAAAGAAATCATACAATAGAATTAAAACGCACTTAACAAGGGAGATCAGATCAGGATTATATAGACATCAGATCAGCGAATACTTGACATCAGATCAACATACTATAGATATCAGATCAAGAATATAAAAGAAATCATACAATAGAATTAAAACACACTTAACAAGGGAGATCAGATCAGGATTATATAGACATCAGATCAGCGAATATTAGACATCAGATCAACATACTATAGATATCAGATCAAGAATATAAAAGAAATCATACAATAGAATTAAAACACACTTAACAAGAGAGATCAGATCAGGATTATATAGACATCTGATCAGCGAATACTTGACATCAGATCAACAGACTATAGATATCAGATCAAGAATATAAATGAAATCATACAATAAAATTAAAACACAGTTAACAAGGGAGATCAGATCAGGATTATATAGACATCAGATCAGCGAATACTTGACATCAGATCAACATACTATAGATATCAGATCAAGAATATAAAAGAAATCATACAATAGAATTAAAACACACTTAACAAGGGAGATCAGATCAGGATTATATAGACATCAGATCAGCGAATATTAGACATCAGATCAACATACTATAGATATCAGATCAAGAATATAAAAGAAATCATACAATAGAATTAAAACACACTTAACAAGAGAGATCAGATCAGGATTATATAGACATCTGATCAGCGAATACTTGACATCAGATCAACAGACTATAGATATCAGATCAAGAATATAAATGAAATCATACAATAAAATTAAAACACACTTAACAAGGGAGATCAGATCAGGATTATATAGACATCAGATCAGCGAATACTAGACATCAGATCAACATAATATAGAAATCAGATCAAGAATATAAAAGAAATCATACAATAGAATTAAAACACACTTAACAAGGGAGATCAGATCAGGATTATATAGACATCAGATCAGCGAATACTAGACATCAGATCAACATACTATAGATATCAGATCAAGAATATAAAAGAAATCATACAATAGAATTAAAACACACTTAACAAGAGAGATCAGATCAGGATTATATAGACATCAGATCAGCGAATACTTGACATCAGATCAATAGACTATAGATATTAGATCAAGAATATAAAAGAAATCATACAATAGAATTAAAACATACTTAACAAGGGAGATCAGATCAGGATTATATAGACATCAGATCAACATACTATAGATATCAGATCAAGAATATAAAAGAAATCATACAATAGAAATAAAACACCCTTAACAAGGGAGATCAGATCAGGATTATATAGACATCAGATCAACGAATACTTGACATCAGATCAATAGACTATAGATATCAGATCAAGAATATAAAAGAAATCATACAATAGAATTAAAACACACTTAACAAGGGAGATCAGATCAGGATTATATAGACATCAGATCAGCGAATACTTGACATCAGATCAACATACTATAGATATCAGATCAAGAATATAAAAGAAATCATACAATAGAATTAAAACACACTTAACAAGGGAGATCAGATCAGGATTATATAGACATCAGATCAGCGAATATTAGACATCAGATCAACATACTATAGATATCAGATCAAGAATATAAAAGAAATCATACAATAGAATTAAAACACACTTAACAAGAGAGATCAGATCAGGATTATATAGACATCTGATCAGCGAATACTTGACATCAGATCAACAGACTATAGATATCAGATCAAGAATATAAATGAAATCATACAATAAAATTAAAACACAGTTAACAAGGGAGATCAGATCAGGATTATATAGACATCAGATCAGCGAATACTTGACATCAGATCAACATACTATAGATATCAGATCAAGAATATAAAAGAAATCATACAATAGAATTAAAACACACTTAACAAGGGAGATCAGATCAGGATTATATAGACATCAGATCAGCGAATATTAGACATCAGATCAACATACTATAGATATCAGATCAAGAATATAAAAGAAATCATACAATAGAATTAAAACACACTTAACAAGAGAGATCAGATCAGGATTATATAGACATCTGATCAGCGAATACTTGACATCAGATCAACAGACTATAGATATCAGATCAAGAATATAAATGAAATCATACAATAAAATTAAAACACACTTAACAAGGGAGATCAGATCAGGATTATATAGACATCAGATCAGCGAATACTAGACATCAGATCAACATAATATAGAAATCAGATCAAGAATATAAAAGAAATCATACAATAGAATTAAAACACACTTAACAAGGGAGATCAGATCAGGATTATATAGACATCAGATCAGCGAATACTAGACATCAGATCAACATACTATAGATATCAGATCAAGAATATAAAAGAAATCATACAATAGAATTAAAACACACTTAACAAGAGAGATCAGATCAGGATTATATAGACATCAGATCAGCGAATACTTGACATCAGATCAATAGACTATAGATATTAGATCAAGAATATAAAAGAAATCATACAATAGAATTAAAACATACTTAACAAGGGAGATCAGATCAGGATTATATAGACATCAGATCAACATACTATAGATATCAGATCAAGAATATAAAAGAAATCATACAATAGAAATAAAACACCCTTAACAAGGGAGATCAGATCAGGATTATATAGACATCAGATCAACGAATACTTGACATCAGATCAATAGACTATAGATATCAGATCAAGAATATAAAAGAAATCATACAATAGAATTAAAACACACTTAACAAGGGAGATCAGATCAGGATTATATAGACATCAGATCAGCGAATACTTGATATCAGATCAACAGTCTATAGATATCAGATCAAGAATATAAAAGAAATCATACAATAGAATTAAAACACACTTAACAAGGGAGATCAGATCAGGAATATATAGACATCGGATCAGCGAATACTTGGCATCAGATCAACATACTATAGATATCAGATCAAGAATATAAAAGAAATCATACAATAAAATTAAAACACACTTAACAAGGGAAATCAGATCAGGATTATATAGACATCAGATCAGCGAGTACTAGACATCAGATCAACATACTATAGATATCAGATCAAAAATATAAAAGAAATCATACAATAGAATTAAAACATACTTAACAAGGGAGATCAGATCAGGATTATATAGACATCAGATCAACGAATACTAGAAATCAGATCAACATACTATAGATATCAGATCAAGAATATAAAAGAAATCATACAATAGAATTAAAACACACTTAACAAGGGAGATCAGATCAGGATTATATAGACATCAGATCAACATACTATAGATATCAGATCAAGAATATAAAAGAAATCATACAGTAGAATTAAAACACACTTAACAAGGGAGATCAGATCAGGATTATATAGACATCAGATCAGCGAATACTAGACATCAGATCAACATACTATAGATATCAGATCAACAATATAAAAGAAATCATACAATAGAATTAAAACACACTTAACAAGGGAGATCAGATCAGGATTATATAGACATCAGATCAGCGAATACTAGACATCAGATCAACATACTATAGATATCAGATCAAGAATATAAAAGAAATCATACAATAGAATTAAAACACACTTAACAAGAGAGATCAGATCAGGATTATATAGACATCAGATCAGCGAGTACTAGACATCAGATCAACATACTATAGATATCAGATCAAGAATATAAAAGAAATCATACAATAGAATTAAAACATACTTAACAAGGGAGATCAGATCAGGATTATATAGACATCAGATCAGCGAATACTAGACATCAGATCAACATACTATAGATATCAGATCAAGAATATAAAAGAAATCATACAATAAAATTAAAACACACTTAACAAGGGAGATCAGATCAGGATTATATAGACATCAGATCAGTGAGTACTAGACATCAGATCAACATACTATAGATATCAGATCAAGAATATAAAAGAAATCATACAATAGAATTAAAACACACTTAACAAGGGAGATCAGATCAGGATTATATAGACATCAGATCAGCGAATACTAGACATCATATCAACATACTATAGATATCAGATCAAGAATATAAAAGAAATCAAACAATAGAATTAAAAACACTTAACAAGGGAGATCGGATCAGGATTATATAGACCTCAGATCTGCGAATACTTGACATCAGATCAACATACTATAGATATCAGATCAAGAATATAAAAGAAATCATACAATAGAATTAAAACATACATAACAAGGGAGATCAGATCAGGATTATATAGACATCAGATCAACATACTATAGATATAAGATCAAGAATATAAAAGAAATCATACAATAGAAATAAAACACACTTAACAAGCGAGATCAGATCAGGATTATATAGATATCAGATCAGCGAATAGTTGACATCAGATCAACATAATATAGATATCAGATCAAGAATATAAAAGAAATCATACAATAGAATTAAAACACACTTAACAAGGGAGATCAGATCAGGATTATATAGACATCAGATCAGCGAATACTTGACATCAGATCAACATACTATAGATATCAGATCAAGAATATAAAAGAAATCATACAATAGAATTAAAACACACTTAACAAGGGAGATCAGATCAGGATTATATAGACATCAGATCAGCGAATATTAGACATCAGATCAACATACTATAGATATCAGATCAAGAATATAAAAGAAATCATACAATAGAATTAAAACACACTTAACAAGAGAGATCAGATCAGGATTATATAGACATCTGATCAGCGAATACTTGACATCAGATCAACAGACTATAGATATCAGATCAAGAATATAAATGAAATCATACAATAAAATTAAAACACAGTTAACAAGGGAGATCAGATCAGGATTATATAGACATCAGATCAGCGAATACTTGACATCAGATCAACATACTATAGATATCAGATCAAGAATATAAAAGAAATCATACAATAGAATTAAAACACACTTAACAAGGGAGATCAGATCAGGATTATATAGACATCAGATCAGCGAATATTAGACATCAGATCAACATACTATAGATATCAGATCAAGAATATAAAAGAAATCATACAATAGAATTAAAACACACTTAACAAGAGAGATCAGATCAGGATTATATAGACATCTGATCAGCGAATACTTGACATCAGATCAACAGACTATAGATATCAGATCAAGAATATAAATGAAATCATACAATAAAATTAAAACACACTTAACAAGGGAGATCAGATCAGGATTATATAGACATCAGATCAGCGAATACTAGACATCAGATCAACATAATATAGAAATCAGATCAAGAATATAAAAGAAATCATACAATAGAATTAAAACACACTTAACAAGGGAGATCATATCAGGATTATATAGACATCAGATCAGCGAATACTAGACATCAGATCAACATACTATAGATATCAGATCAAGAATATAAAAGAAATCATACAATAGAATTAAAACACACTTAACAAGAGAGATCAGATCAGGATTATATAGACATCAGATCAGCGAATACTTGACATCAGATCAATAGACTATAGATATTAGATCAAGAATATAAAAGAAATCATACAATAGAATTAAAACATACTTAACAAGGGAGATCAGATCAGGATTATATAGACATCAGATCAACATACTATAGATATCAGATCAAGAATATAAAAGAAATCATACAATAGAAATAAAACACCCTTAACAAGGGAGATCAGATCAGGATTATATAGACATCAGATCAACGAATACTTGACATCAGATCAATAGACTATAGATATCAGATCAAGAATATAAAAGAAATCATACAATAGAATTAAAACACACTTAACAAGGGAGATCAGATCAGGATTATATAGACATCAGATCAGCGAATACTTGATATCAGATCAACAGTCTATATATATCAGATCAAGAATATAAAAGAAATCATACAATAGAATTAAAACACACTTAACAAGGGAGATCAGATCAGGAATATATAGACATCGGATCAGCGAATACTTGGCATCAGATCAACATACTATAGATATCAGATCAAGAATATAAAAGAAATCATACAATAAAATTAAAACACACTTAACAAGGGAGATCAGATCAGGATTATATAGACATCAGATCAGCGAGTACTAGACATCAGATCAACATACTATAGATATCAGATCAAAAATATAAAAGAAATCATACAATAGAATTAAAACATACTTAACAAGGGAGATCAGATCAGGATTATATAGACATCAGATCAACGAATACTAGAAATCAGATCAACATACTATAGATATCAGATCAAGAATATAAAAGAAATCATACAATAGAATTAAAACACACTTAACAAGGGAGATCAGATCAGGATTATATAGACATCAGATCAACATACTATAGATATCAGATCAAGAATATAAAAGAAATCATACAGTAGAATTAAAACACACTTAACAAGGGAGATCAGATCAGGATTATATAGACATCAGATCAGCGAATACTAGACATCAGATCAACATACTATAGATATCAGATCAAGAATATAAAAGAAATCATACAATAGAATTAAAACACACTTAACAAGGGAGATCAGATCAGGATTATATAGACATCAGATCAGCGAATACTAGACATCAGATCAACATACTATAGATATCAGATCAAGAATATAAAAGAAATCATACAATAGAATTAAAACACACTTAACAAGAGAGATCAGATCAGGATTATATAGACATCAGATCAGCGAGTACTAGACATCAGATCAACATACTATAGATATCAGATCAAGAATATAAAAGAAATCATACAATAGAATTAAAACATACTTAACAAGGGAGATCAGATCAGGATTATATAGACATCAGATCAGCGAATACTAGACATCAGATCAACATACTATAGATATCAGATCAAGAATATAAAAGAAATCATACAATAAAATTAAAACACACTTAACAAGGGAGATCAGATCAGGATTATATAGACATCAGATCAGTGAGTACTAGACATCAGATCAACATACTATAGATATCAGATCAAGAATATAAAAGAAATCATACAATAGAATTAAAACACACTTAACAAGGGAGATCAGATCAGGATTATATAGACATCAGATCAGCGAATACTAGACATCATATCAACATACTATAGATATCAGATCAAGAATATAAAAGAAATCAAACAATAGAATTAAAAACACTTAACAAGGGAGATCGGATCAGGATTATATAGACCTCAGATCTGCGAATACTTGACATCAGATCAACATACTATAGATATCAGATCAAGAATATAAAAGAAATCATACAATAGAATTAAAACATACATAACAAGGGAGATCAGATCAGGATTATATAGACATCAGATCAACATACTATAGATATAAGATCAAGAATATAAAAGAAATCATACAATAGAAATAAAACACACTTAACAAGCGAGATCAGATCAGGATTATATAGATATCAGATCAGCGAATAGTTGACATCAGATCAACATAATATAGATATCAGATCAAGAATATAAAAGAAATCATACAATAGAATTAAAACACACTTAACAAGGGAGATCAGATCAGGATTATATAGACATCAGATCAGCGAATACTTGACATCAGATCAACATACTATAGATATCAGATCAAGAATATAAAAGAAATCATACAATAGAATTAAAACACACTTAACAAGGGAGATCAGATCAGGATTATATAGACATCAGATCAGCGAATATTAGACATCAGATCAACATACTATAGATATCAGATCAAGAATATAAAAGAAATCATACAATAGAATTAAAACACACTTAACAAGAGAGATCAGATCAGGATTATATAGACATCTGATCAGCGAATACTTGACATCAGATCAACAGACTATAGATATCAGATCAAGAATATAAATGAAATCATACAATAAAATTAAAACACAGTTAACAAGGGAGATCAGATCAGGATTATATAGACATCAGATCAGCGAATACTTGACATCAGATCAACATACTATAGATATCAGATCAAGAATATAAAAGAAATCATACAATAGAATTAAAACACACTTAACAAGGGAGATCAGATCAGGATTATATAGACATCAGATCAGTGAGTACTAGACATCAGATCAACATACTATAGATATCAGATCAAGAATATAAAAGAAATCATACAATAGAATTAAAACACACTTAACAAGGGAGATCAGATCAGGATTATATAGACATCAGATCAGCGAATACTAGACATCAGATCAACATACTATAGATATCAGATCAAGAATATAAAAGAAATCAAACAATAGAATTAAAAACACTTAACAAGGGAGATCAGATCAGGATTATATAGACCTCAGATCTGCGAATACTTGACATCAGATCAACATACTATAGATATCAGATCAAGAATATAAAAGAAATCATACAATAGAATTAAAACATACTTAACAAGGGAGATCAGATCAGGATTATATAGACATCAGATCAACATACTATAGATATAAGATCAAGAATATAAAAGAAATCATACAATAGAATTAAAACACACTTAACAAGGGAGATCAGATCAGGATTATATAGACATCAGATCAGCGAATATTAGACATCAGATCAACATACTATAGATATCAGATCAAGAATATAAAAGAAATCATACAATAGAATTAAAACACACTTAACAAGAGAGATCAGATCAGGATTATATAGACATCTGATCAGCGAATACTTGACATCAGATCAACAGACTATAGATATCAGATCAAGAATATAAATGAAATCATACAATAAAATTAAAACACACTTAACAAGGGAGATCAGATCAGGATTATATAGACATCAGATCAGCGAATACTAGACATCAGATCAACATACTATAGATATCAGATCAAGAATATAAAAGAAATCATACAATAGAATTAAAACACACTTAACAAGGGAGATCAGATCAGGATTATATAGACATCAGATCAGCGAATATTAGACATCAGATCAACATACTATAGATATCAGATCAAGAATATAAAAGAAATCATACAATAGAATTAAAACACACTTAACAAGAGAGATCAGATCAGCATTATATAGACATCTGATCAGCGAATACTTGACATCAGATCAACAGACTATAGATATCAGATCAAGAATATAAATGAAATCATACAATAAAATTAAAACACAGTTAACAAGGGAGATCAGATCAGGATTATATAGACATCAGATCAGCGAATACTTGACATCAGATCAACATACTATAGATATCAGATCAAGAATATAAAAGAAATCATACAATAGAATTAAAACACACTTAACAAGGGAGATCAGATCAGGATTATATAGACATCAGATCAGCGAATACTTGATATCAGATCAACAGTCTATAGATATCAGATCAAGAATATAAAAGAAATCATACAATAGAATTAAAACACACTTAACAAGGGAGATCAGATCAGGAATATATAGACATCGGATCAGCGAATACTTGACATCAGATCAACATACTATAGATATCAGATCAAGAATATAAAAGAAATCATACAATAAAATTAAAACACACTTAACAAGGGAGATCAGATCAGGATTATATAGACATCAGATCAGCGAGTACTAGACATCAGATCAACATACTATAGATATCAGATCAAAAATATAAAAGAAATCATACAATAGAATTAAAACATACTTAACAAGGGAGATCAGATCAGGATTATATAGACATCAGATCAACGAATACTAGAAATCAGATCAACATACTATAGATATCAGATCAAGAATATAAAAGAAATCATACAATAGAATTAAAACACACTTAACAAGGGAGATCAGATCAGGATTATATAGACATCAGATCAGCGAATACTAGACATCAGATCAACATACTATAGATATCAGATCAAGAATATAAAAGAAATCATACAATAGAATTAAAACACACTTAACAAGGGAGATCAGATCAGGATTATATAGACATCAGATCAGCGAATACTAGACATCAGATCAACATACTATAGATATCAGATCAAGAATATAAAAGAAATCATACAATAGAATTAAAACACACTTAACAAGGGAGATCAGATCAGGATTATATAGACATCAGATCAGCGAATACTAGACATCAGATCAACATACTATAGATATCAGATCAAGAATATAAAAGAAATCATACAATAGAATTAAAACACACTTAACAAGAGAGATCAGATCAGGATTATATAGACATCAGATCAGCGAGTACTAGACATCAGATCAACATACTATAGATATCAGATCAAGAATATAAAAGAAATCATACAATAGAATTAAAACATACTTAACAAGGGAGATCAGATCAGGATTATATATACATCAGATCAGCGAATACTAGACATCAGATCAACATACTATAGATATCAGATCAAGAATATAAAAGAAATCATACAATAGAATTAAAACACACTTAACAAGGGATATCAGATCAGGATTATATAGACATCAGATCAGTGAGTACTAGACATCAGATCAACATACTATAGATATCAGATCAAGCATATAAAAGAAATCATACAATAGAATTAAAACACACTTAACAAGGGAGATCAGATCAGGATTATATAAACATCAGATCATCGAATACTAGACATCAGATCAACATACTATAGATATCAGATCAAGAATATAAAAGAAATCAAACAATAGAATTAAAAACACTTAACAAGGGAGATCGGATCAGGATTATATAGACCTCAGATCTGCGAATACTTGACATCAGATCAACATACTATAGATATCAGATCAAGAATATAAAAGAAATCATACAATAGAATTAAAACATACATAACAAGGGAGATCAGATCAGGATTATATAGACATCAGATCAACATACTATAGATATAAGATCAAGAATATAAAAGAAATCATACAATAGAAATAAAACACACTTAACAAACGAGATCAGATCAGGATTATATAGATATCAGATCAGCGAATAGTTGACATCAGATCAACATAATATAGATATCAGATCAAGAATATAAAAGAAATCATACAATAGAATTAAAACACACTTAACAAGGGAGATCAGATCAGGATTATATAGACATCAGATCAGCGAATACTTGACATCAGATCAACATACTATAGATATCAGATCAAGAATATAAAAGAAATCATACAATAGAATTAAAACACACTTAACAAGAGAGATCAGATCAGGATTATATAGACATCTGATCAGCGAATACTTGACATCAGATCAACAGACTATAGATATCAGATCAAGAATATAAATGAAATCATACAATAAAATTAAAACACAGTTAACAAGGGAGATCAGATCAGGATTATATAGACATCAGATCAGCGAATACTTGACATCAGATCAACATACTATAGATATCAGATCAAGAATATAAAAGAAATCATACAATAGAATTAAAACACACTTAACAAGGGAGATCAGATCAGGATTATATAGACATCAGATCAGTGAGTACTAGACATCAGATCAACATACTATAGATATCAGATCAAGAATATAAAAGAAATCATACAATAGAATTAAAACACACTTAACAAGGGAGATCAGTACAGGATTATATAGACATCAGATCAGCGAATACTAGACATCAGATCAACATACTATAGATATCAGATCAAGAATATAAAAGAAATCAAACAATAGAATTAAAAACACTTAACAAGGGAGATCAGATCAGGATTATATAGACCTCAGATCTGCGAATACTTGACATCAGATCAACATACTATAGATATCAGATCAAGAATATAAAAGAAATCATACAATAGAATTAAAACATACTTAACAAGGGAGATCAGATCAGGATTATATAGACATCAGATCAACATACTATAGATATAAGATCAAGAATATAAAAGAAATCATACAATAGAAATAAAACACACTTAACAAGCGAGATCAGATCAGGATTATATAGATATCAGATCAGCGAATAGTTGACATCAGATCAACATAATATAGATATCAGATCAAGAATATAAAAGAAATCATACAATAGAAATAAAAAACACTTAACGAGGGAGATCAGATCAGGATTATATAGATATCAGATCACCGAATACTTGACATCAGATCAACATACTATAGATATCAGATCAAGAATATAAAAGAAATCATACAATAGAATTAAAACACACTTAACAAGGGAGATCAGATCAGGATTATATAGACATCAGATCAGCGAATATTTGACATCAGATCAACAGACTATAGATATCAGATCAAGAATATAAAAGAAATCATACAATAGAATTAAAACACGCTGAAAAAGGGAGATCATATCAGGATTATATACACATCAGATCAGCGAATACTTGACATCAGATCAACAGACTATAGATCTCAGATCAAGAATATAAAAGAAATCATACAATAGAATTAAAACACACTTAACAAGGGAGATCATATCAGGATTATATAGACATCAGATCAACATACTATAGATATCAGATCAAGAATATAAAAGAAATCATACAATAGAATTAAAACACATTTAACAAGGAAGATCAGATCAGGATTATATAGATATCAGATCAGCGAATACTTGACATCAGATCAACATACTATAGATATCAGATCAAGAATATAAAAGAAATCATACAATAGAATTAAAACACACTTAACAAGGGAGATTAGATCAGGATTATATAGACATCAGATCAGCGAATACTTGACATCAGATCAATAGACTATAGATATCAGATCAAGAATATAAAAGAAATCATACAATAGAATTAAAGCACACTTAACAAGGGAGATCAGATCAGGATTATATAGACATCAGATCAACATACTATAGATATCAGATCAAGAATATAAAAGAAATCATACAATAGAATTAAAACACATTTAACAAGGAAGATCAGATCAGGATTATATAGATATCAGATCAGCGAATACTTGACATCAGATCAACATACTATAGATATCAGATCAAGAATATAAAAAGAAATCATACAATAGAATTAAAGCACACTTAACAAGGGAGATCAGATCAGGATTATATAGACATCAGATCAGCGAATACTTGACATCATATCAATAGACTATAGATATCAGATCAAGAATATAAAAGAAATCATACAATAGAATTAAAGCACACTTAACAAGGGAGATCAGATCAGGATTATATAGACATCAGATCAACATACTATAGATATCAGATCAAGAATATAAAAGAAATCGTACAATAGAAATAAAACACACTTAACGAGGGAGATCAGATCAGGATTATATAGACATCAGATCAGCGAATACTTGACATCAGATCAATAGACTATAGATATCAGATCAAGAATATAAAAGAAATCATACAATAGAATTAAAACACATTTAACAAGGCAGATCAGATCAGGATTATATAGACATCAGATCAGCCAAAACTTGACATCAGATCAACATACTATATATATCAGATCAAGAATATAAAAGAAATCATACAATAGAATTAAAACACACTTAACAAGGGAGATCATATCAGGATTATATAGACATCAGATCAGCGAATACTTGACATCAGATCAATAGACTATAGATATCAGATCAAGAATATAAAAGAAATCATACAATAGAATTAAAGCACACTTAACAAGGGAGATCAGATCAGGATTATATAGACATCAGATCAACATACTATAGATATCAGATCAAGAATATAAAAGAAATCATACAATAGAATTAAAACACATTTAACAAGAAAGATCAGATCAGGATTATATAGATATCAGATCAGCGAATACTTGACATCAGATCAACATACTATAGATATCAGATCAAGAATATAAAAAGAAATCATACAATAGAATTAAAGCACACTTAACAAGGGAGATCAGATCAGGATTATATAGACATCAGATCAGCGAATACTTGACATCATATCAATAGACTATAGATATCAGATCAAGAATATAAAAGAAATCATACAATAGAATTAAAGCACACTTAACAAGGGAGATCAGATCAGGATTATATAGACATCAGATCAACATACTATAGATATCAGATCAAGAATATAAAAGAAATCATACAATAGAAATAAAACACACTTAACGAGGGAGATCAGATCAGGATTATATAGACATCAGATCAGCGAATACTTGACATCAGATCAATAGACTATAGATATCAGATCAAGAATATAAAAGAAATCATACAATAGAATTAAAACACATTTAACAAGGCAGATCAGATCAGGATTATATAGACATCAGATCAGCCAAAACTTGACATCAGATCAACATACTATATATATCAGATCAAGAATATAAAAGAAATCTTACAATAGAATTAAAACACACTTAACAAGGGAGATCAGATAAGGATTATATAGACATCAGATCATCGAATACTTGATATCAGATCAACAGTCTATAGATATCAGATCAAGAATACAAAAGAAATCATACAATAGAATTAAAACACACTTAACAAGGGAGATCAGATCAGGATTATATAGACATCGGATCAGCGAATACTTGACATCAGATCAACATACTATAGATATCAGATCAAGAATATAAAAGAAATCATACAATAGAATTAAAACACACTTAACAAGGGAGATCAGATCAGGATTATATAGACATCGGATCGGCGAATACTTGACATCAGATCAACAGACTATAGATATCAGATCAAGAATATAAAAGAAATCATACAATAGAATTAAAACACACTTAACAAGGGAGATCAGATCAGGATTATATAGACATCAGATCGGAAAATACTTGACATCAGATCAACAGACTATACATATCAGATCAAGAATATAAAAGAAATCATACAATAGAATTAAAACACACTTAACAAGGGAGATCAGATCAGGATTATATAAACATCAGATCAGCGAATACTAGACATCAGATCAACATACTATAGATATCAGATCAAGAACATATAAGAAATCATACAATAGAATTAAAACACACTTAACAAGGGAGATCAGATCAGGATTTTATAGACATCGGATCAGCGAATACTTGACATCAGATCAACATAATATAGATATCAGGTCAAGAATATAAAAGAAATCATACAATAGAAATAAAACACACTTAACAAGGGAGATCAGATCAGGATTATATAGATATAAGATCAACGAATACTTGACATCAGATCAACATACTATTGATATCAGATCAAGAATATAAAAGAAATCATACAATAGAATTAAAACACACTTAACAAGGGAGATCAGATCAGGATTATATAGACATCAGATCAGCGAATATTTGACATCAGATCAACAGACTATAGATATCAGATCAAGAATATAAAAGAAATCATACAATAGAATTAAAACACGCTGAACAAGGGAGATCATATCAGGATTATATAGACATCAGATCAGCGAATACTTGACATCAGATCAACAGACTATAGATCTCAGATCAAGAATATAAAAGAAATCATACAATAGAATTAAAACACACTTAACAAGGGAGATCATATCAGGATTATATAGACATCAGATCAACATACTATAGATATCAGATCAAGAATATAAAAGAAATCATACAATAGAATTAAAACACATTTAACAAGGAAGATCAGATCAGGATTATATAGATATCAGATCAGCGAATACTTGACATCATATCAACATACTATAGATATCAGATCAAGAATATAAAAGAAATCATACAATAGAATTAAAACACACTTAACAAGGGAGATTAGATCAGGATTATATAGACATCAGATCAGCGAATACTTGACATCAGATCAACAGACTATAGATATCAGATCAAGAATATAAAAGAAATCATACAATAGAATTAAAGCACACTTAACAAGGGAGATCAGATCAGGATTATATAGACATCAGATCAGCGAATACTTGACATCAGATCAATAGACTATAGATATCAGATCAAGAATATAAAAGAAATCATACAATAGAATTAAAGCACACTTAACAAGGGAGATCAGATCAGGATTATATAGACATCAGATCAACATACTATAGATATCAGATCAAGAATATAAAAGAAATCATACAATAGAATTAAAACACATTTAACAAGGAAGATCAGATCAGGATTATATAGATATCAGATCAGCGAATACTTGACATCAGATCAACATACTATAGATATCAGATCAAGAATATAAAAGAAATCATACAATAGAATTAAAACACACTTAACAAGGGAGATTAGATCAGGATTATATAGACATCAGATCAGCGAATACTTGACATCAGATCAACAGACTATAGATATCAGATCAAGAATATAAAAGAAATCATACAATAGAATTAAAACACACTTAACAAGGGAGATCAGATCAGGATTATATAGACATCGGATCAGCGAATACTTGACATCAGATCAATAGACTATAGATATCAGATCAAGAATATAAAAGAAATCATACAATAGAATTAAAGCACACTTAACAAGGGAGATCAGATCAGGATTATATAGACATCAGATCAACATACTATAGATATCAGATCAAGAATATAAAAGAAATCATACAATAGAATTAAAACACATTTAACAAGGAAGATCAGATCAGGATTATATAGATATCAGATCAGCGAATACTTGACATCAGATCAACATACTATAGATATCAGATCAAGAATATAAAAGAAATCATACAATAGAATTAAAACACACTTAACAAGGGAGATCAGATCAGGATTATATAGACATCAGATCAGCGAATACTTGACATCAGATCAACAGACTATAGATCTCAGATCAAGAATATAAAAGAAATCATACAATAGAATTAAAACACACTTAACAAGGGAGATCAGATAAGGATTATATAGACATCAGATCATCGAATACTTGATATCAGATCAACAGTCTATAGATATCAGATCAAGAATACAAAAGAAATCATACAATAGAATTAAAACACACTTAACAAGGGAGATCAGATCAGGATTATATAGACATCGGATCAGCGAATACTTGACATCAGATCAACATACTATAGATATCAGATCAAGAATATAAAAGAAATCATACAATAGAATTAAAACACACTTAACAAGGGAGATCAGATCAGGATTATATAGACATCGGATCGGCGAATACTTGACATCAGATCAACAGACTATAGATATCAGATCAAGAATATAAAAGAAATCATACAATAGAATTAAAACACACTTAACAAGGGAGATCAGATCAGGATTATATAGACATCAGATCGGAAAATACTTGACATCAGATCAACAGACTATACATATCAGATCAAGAATATAAAAGAAATCATACAATAGAATTAAAACACACTTAACAAGGGAGATCAGATCAGGATTATATAAACATCAGATCAGCGAATACTAGACATCAGATCAACATACTATAGATATCAGATCAAGAACATATAAGAAATCATACAATAGAATTAAAACACACTTAACAAGGGAGATCAGATCAGGATTTTATAGACATCGGATCAGCGAATACTTGACATCAAATCAACATAATATAGATATCAGATCAAGAATATAAAAGAAATCATACAATAGAAATAAAACACACTTAACAAGGGAGATCAGATCAGGATTATATAGATATAAGATCAACGAATACTTGACATCAAATCAACATACTATTGATATCAGATCAAGAATATAAAAGAAATCATACAATAGAATTAAAACACACTTAACAAGGGAGATCAGATCAGGATTATATAGACATCAGATCAGCGAATATTTGACATCAGATCAACAGACTATAGATATCAGATCAAGAATATAAAAGAAATCATACAATAGAATTAAAACACGCTGAACAAGGGAGATCATATCAGGATTATATAGACATCAGATCAGCGAATACTTGACATCAGATCAACAGACTATAGATCTCAGATCAAGAATATAAAAGAAATCATACAATAGAATTAAAACACACTTAACAAGGGAGATCATATCAGGATTATATAGACATCAGATCAACATACTATAGATATCAGATCAAGAATATAAAAGAAATCATACAATAGAATTAAAACACATTTAACAAGGAAGATCAGATCAGGATTATATAGATATCAGATCAGCGAATACTTGACATCATATCAACATACTATAGATATCAGATCAAGAATATAAAAGAAATCATACAATAGAATTAAAACACACTTAACAAGGGAGATTAGATCAGGATTATATAGACATCAGATCAGCGAATACTTGACATCAGATCAACAGACTATAGATATCAGATCAAGAATATAAAAGAAATCATACAATAGAATTAAAGCACACTTAACAAGGGAGATCAGATCAGGATTATATAGACATCAGATCAGCGAATACTTGACATCAGATCAATAGACTATAGATATCAGATCAAGAATATAAAAGAAATCATACAATAGAATTAAAGCACACTTAACAAGGGAGATCAGATCAGGATTATATAGACATCAGATCAACATACTATAGATATCAGATCAAGAATATAAAAGAAATCATACAATAGAATTAAAACACATTTAACAAGGAAGATCAGATCAGGATTATATAGATATCAGATCAGCGAATACTTGACATCAGATCAACACACTATAGATATCAGATCAAGAATATAAAAGAAATCATACAATAGAATTAAAACACACTTAACAAGGGAGATTAGATCAGGATTATATAGACATCAGATCAGCGAATACTTGACATCAGATCAACAGACTATAGATATCAGATCAAGAATATAAAAGAAATCATACAATAGAATTAAAGCACACTTAACAAGGGAGATCAGATCAGGATTATATAGACATCAGATCAGCGAATACTTGACATCAGATCAATAGACTATAGATATCAGATCAAGAATATAAAAGAAATCAAACAATAGAATTAAAGCACACTTAACAAGGGAGATCAGATATGGATTATATAGACATCAGATCAACATACTATAGATATCAGATCAAGAATATAAAAGAAATCATACAATAGAATTAAAACACATTTAACAAGGAAGATCAGATCAGGATTATATAGATATCAGATCAGCGAATACTTGACATCAAATCAACATACTATAGATATCAGATCAAGAATATAAAAGAAATCTTACAATAGAATTAAAACACACTTAACAAGGGAGATCAGATCAGGATCATATAGACATCGGATCGGCGAATACTTGACATCAGATCAACAGACTATAGATATCAGATCAAGAATATAAAAGAAATCATACAATAGAATTAAAACACACTTAACAAGGGAGATCAGATCAGGATTATATAAACATCAGATCAGTGAATACTTGACATCAGATCAACAGACTATAGATATCAGATCAAGAATATAAAAGAAATCATACAATAGAATTAAAGCACACTTAACAAGGGAGATCAGATCAGGATTATATAGACATCAGATCAGTGAATACTTGACATCAGATCAATAGACTATAGATATCAGATCAAGAATATAAAAGAAATCATACAATAGAATTAAAGCACACTTAACAAGGGAGATCAGATCAGGATTATATAGACATCAGATCAACATACTATAGATATCAGATCAAGAATATAAAAGAAATCATACAATAGAATTAAAACACATTTAACAAGGAAGATCAGATCAGGATTATATAGATATCAGATCAGCGAATACTTGACATCAGATCAACATACTATAGATATCAGATCAAGAATATAAAAGAAATCATACAATAGAATTAAAACACACTTAACAAGGGAGATTAGATCAGGATTATATAGACATCAGATCAGCGAATACTTGACATCAGATCAACAGACTATAGATATCAGATCAAGAATATAAAAGAAATCATACAATAGAATTAAAGCACACTTAACAAGGGAGATCAGATCAGGATTATATAGACATCAGATCAGCGAATACTTGACATCAGATCAATAGACTATAGATATCAGATCAAGAATATAAAAGAAATCATACAATAGAATTAAAGCACACTTAACAAGGGAGATCAGATCAGGATTATATAGACATCAGATCAACATACTATAGATATCAGATCAAGAATATAAAAGAAATCATACAATAGAATTAAAACACATTTAACAAGGAAGATCAGATCAGGATTATATAGATATCAGATCAGCGAATACTTGACATCAAATCAATATACTATAGATATCAGATCAAGAATATAAAAGAAATCATACAATAGAATTAAAACACACTTAACAAGGGAGATCAGATCAGGATTATATAGACATCGGATCGGCGAATACTTGACATCAGATCAACAGACTATAGATATCAGATCAAGAATATAAAAGAAATCATACAATAGAATTAAAACACACTTAACAAGGGAGATCAGATCAGGATTATATAGACATCAGATCGGCAAATACTTGACATCAGATCAACAGACTATACATCTCAGATCAAGAATATAAAAGAAATTATACAATATAATTAAAACACACTTAACAAGGGAGATCAGATCAGGATTATATAAACATCAGATCAGCGAATACTAGACATCAGATCAACATACTATAGATATCAGATCAAGAATATATAAGAAATCATACAATAGAATTAAAATACACTTAACAAGGGAGATCAGATCAGGATTTTATAGACATCGGATCAGCGAATACTTGACATCAGATCAACATAATATAGATATCAGATCAAGAATATAAAAGAAATCATACAATAGAAATAAAACACACTTAACAAGGGAGATCAGATCAGGATTATATAGATATCAGATCAACGAATACTTGACATCAGATCAACATACTATAGATATCAGATCAAGAATATAAAAGAAATCATACAATAGAATTAAAACACACTTAACAAGGGAGATCAGATCAGGATTATATAGACATCAGATCAGCGAATATTTGACATCAGATCAACAGACTATAGATATCAGATCATAAATATAAAAGAAATCATACAATAGAATTAAAACACGCTGAACAAGGGAGATCATATCAGGATTATATAGACATCAGATCCGCGAATACTTGACATCAGATCAACAGACTATAGATCTCAGATCAAGAATATAAAAGAAATCATACAATAGAAATAAAACACACTTAACAAGGGAGATCATATCAGGATTATATAGACATCAGATCAACATACTATAGATATAAGATCAAGAATATAAAAGAAATCATACAATAGAATTAAAACACATTTAACAAGGAAGATCAGATCAGGATTATATAGATATCAGATCAGCGAATACTTGACATCAGATCAACATACTATAGATATCAGATCAAGAATATAAAAGAAATCATACAATAGAATTAAAACACACTTAACAAGGGAGATTAGATCAGGATTATATAGACATCAGATCTGCGAATACTTGACATCAGATCAACAGACTATAGATATCAGATCAAGAATATAAAAGAAATCATACAATAGAATTAAAGCACACTTAACAAGGGAGATCAGATCAGGATTATATAGACATCAGATCAGCGAATACTTGACATCAGATCAATAGACTATAGATATCAGATCAAGAATATAAAAGAAATCATACAATAGAATTAAAGCACACTTAACAAGGGAGATCAGATCAGGATTATATAGACATCAGATCAACATAATATAGATATCAGATCAAGAATATAAAAGAAATCATACAATAGAAATAAAACACACTTAACAAGGGAGATCAGATCAGGATTATATAGATATCAGATCAACGAATACTTGACATCAGATCAACATACTATAGATATCAGATCAAGAATATAAAAGAAATCATACAATAGAATTAAAACACACTTAACAAGGGAGATCAGATCAGGATTATATAGACATCAGATCAGCGAATATTTGACATCAGATCAACAGACTATAGATATCAGATCAAGAATGTAAAAGAAATCATACAATAGAATTAAAACACGCTGAACAAGGGAGATCATATCAGGATTATATAGACATCAGATCAGCGAATACTTGACATCAGATCAACAGACTATAGATCTCAGATCAAGAATATAAAAGAAATCATACAATAGAATTAAAACACACTTAACAAGGGAGATCATATCAGGATTATATAGACATCAGATCAACATACTATAGATATCAGATCAAGAAAATAAAAGAAATCATACAATAGAATTAAAACACATTTAACAAGGAAGATCAGATCAGGATTATATAGATATCAGATCAGCGAATACTTGACATCAGATCAACATACTATAGATATCAGATCAAGAATATAAAAGAAATCATACAATAAAATTAAAACACACTTAACAAGGGAGATTAGATCAGGAATATATAGACATCAGATCAGCGAATACTTGACATCAGATCAACATAATATAGATATCAGATCAAGAATATAAAAGAAATCATACAATAGAAATAAAACACACTTAACAAGGGAGATCAGATCAGGATTATATAGATATCAGATCAACGAATACTTGACATCAGATCAACATACTATAGATATCAGATCAAGAATATAAAAGAAATCATACAATAGAATTAAAACACACTTAACAAGGGAGATCAGATCAGGATTATATAGACATCAGATCAGCGAATATTTGACATCAGATCAACAGACTATAGATATCAGATCATAAATATAAAAGAAATCATACAATAGAATTAAAACACGCTGAACAAGGGAGATCATATCAGGATTATATAGACATCAGATCCGCGAATACTTGACATCAGATCAACAGACTATAGATCTCAGATCAAGAATATAAAAGAAATCATACAATAGAAATAAAACACACTTAACAAGGGAGATCATATCAGGATTATATAGACATCAGATCAACATACTATAGATATCAGATCAAGAATATAAAAGAAATCATACAATAGAATTAAAACACATTTAACAAGGAAGATCAGATCAGGATTATATAGATATCAGATCAGCGAATACTTGACATCAGATCAACATACTATAGATATCAGATCAAGAATATAAAAGAAATCATACAATAGAATTAAAACACACTTAACAAGGGAGATTAGATCAGGATTATATAGACATCAGATCTGCGAATACTTGACATCAGATCAACAGACTATAGATATCAGATCAAGAATATAAAAGAAATCATACAATAGAATTAAAGCACACTTAACAAGGGAGATCAGATCAGGATTATATAGACATCAGATCAGCGAATACTTGACATCAGATCAATAGACTATAGATATCAGATCAAGAATATAAAAGAAATCATACAATAGAATTAAAGCACACTTAACAAGGGAGATCAGATCAGGATTATATAGACATCAGATCAACATAATATAGATATCAGATCAAGAATATAAAAGAAATCATACAATAGAAATAAAACACACTTAACAAGGGAGATCAGATCAGGATTATATAGATATCAGATCAACGAATACTTGACATCAGATCAACATACTATAGATATCAGATCAAGAATATAAAAGAAATCATACAATAGAATTAAAACACACTTAACAAGGGAGATCAGATCAGGATTATATAGACATCAGATTAGCGAATATTTGACATCAGATCAACAGACTATAGATATCAGATCAAGAATGTAAAAGAAATCATACAATAGAATTAAAACACGCTGAACAAGGGAGATCATATCAGGATTATATAGACATCAGATCAGCGAATACTTGACATCAGATCAACAGACTATAGATCTCAGATCAAGAATATAAAAGAAATCATACAATAGAATTAAAACACACTTAACAAGGGAGATCATATCAGGATTATATAGACATCAGATCAACATACTATAGATATCAGATCAAGAAAATAAAAGAAATCATACAATAGAATTAAAACACATTTAACAAGGAAGATCAGATCAGGATTATATAGATATCAGATCAGCGAATACTTGACATCAGATCAACATACTATAGATATCAGATCAAGAATATAAAAGAAATCATACAATAGAATTAAAACACACTTAACAAGGGAGATTAGATCAGGAATATATAGACATCAGATCAGCGAATACTTGACATCAGATCAACAGACTATAGATATCAGATCAAGAATATAAAAGAAATCATACAATAGAATTAAAGCACACTTAACAAGGGAGATCAGATCAGGATTATATAGACATCAGATCAGCGAATACTTGACATCAGATCAATAGACTATAGATATCAGATCAAGAATATAAAAGAAATCATACAATAGAATTAAAGCACACTTAACAAGGGAGATCAGATCAGGATTATATAGACATCAGATCAACATACTATAGATATCAGATCAAGAATATAAAAGAAATCATACAATAGAATTAAAACACATTTAACAAGGAAGATCAGATCAGGATTATATAGATATCAGATCAGCGAATACTTGACATCAGATCAACATACTATAGATATCAGATCAAGAATATAAAAAGAAATCATACAATAGAATTAAAGCACACTTAACAAGGGAGATCAGATCAGGATTATATAGACATCAGATCAGCGAATACTTGACATCAGATCAATAGACTATAGATATCAGATCAAGAATATAAAAGAAATCATACTATAGAATTAAAGCACACTTAACAAGGGAGATCAGATCAGGATTATATAGACATCAGATCAACATACTATAGATATCAGATCAAGAATATAAAAGAAATCATACAATAGAAATAAAACACACTTAACAAGGGAGATCAGATCAGGATTATATAGACATCAGATCAGCGAATACTTGACATCAGATCAATAGACTATAGATATCAGATCAAGAATATAAAAGAAATCATACAATAGAATTAAAACACATTTAACAAGGCAGATCAGATCAGGATTATATAGACATCAGATCAGCCAAAACTTGACATCAGATCAACATACTATATATATCAGATCAAGAATATAAAAGAAATCATACAATAGAATTAAAACACACTTAACAAGGGAGATCAGATCAGGATTATATAGACATCAGATCAGCGAATACTTGACATCAGATCAATAGACTATAGATATCAGATCAAGAATATAAAAGAAATCATACAATAGAATTAAAACACATTTAACAAGGAAGATCAGATCAGGATTATATAGATATCAGATCAGCGAATACTTGACATCAGATCAACATACTATAAATATCAGATCAAGAATATAAAAAGAAATCATACAATAGAATTAAAACACATTTAACAAGGAAGATCAGATCAGGATTATATAGATATCAGATCAGCGAATACTTGACATCAGATCAACATACTATAGATATCAGATCAAGAATATAAAAGAAATCATACAATAGAATTAAAACACATTTAACAAGGAAGATCAGATCAGGATTATATAGATATCAGATCAGCGAATACTTGACATCAGATCAACATACTATAGATATCAAATCAAAAATATAAAAAGAAATCATACAATAGAATTAAAGCACACTTAACAAGGGAGATCAGATCAGGATTATATAGGCATCAGATCTGCGAATACTTGACATCAGATCAATAGACTATAGATCTCAGATCAAGAATATAAAAGAAATCATACAATAGAATTAAAACACACTTAACAAGGGAGATCATATCAGGATTATATAGACATCAGATCAACATACTATAGATATCAAATCAAGAATATAAAAGAAATCATACAGTAGAATTAAAACACATTTAACAAGGAAGATCAGATCAGGATTATATGGATATCAGATCAGCGAATACTTGACATCATATCAACATACTATAGATATCAGATCAAGAATATAAAAGAAATCATACAATAGAATTAAAACACACTTAACAAGGGAGATTAGATCAGGATTATATAGACATCAGATCAGCGAATACTTGACATCAGATCAACAGACTATAGATATCAGATCAAGAATATAAAAGAAATCATACAATAGAATTAAAACACACTTAACAAGGGAGATCAGATAAGGATTATATAGACATCAGATCATCGAATACTTGATATCAGATCAACAGTCTATAGATATCAGATCAAGAATACAAAAGAAATCATACAATAGAATTAAAACACACTTAACAAGGGAGATCAGATTAGGATTATATAGACATCGGATCAGCGAATACTTGACATCAGATCAAAATACTATAGATATCAGATCAAGAATATAAAAGAAATCATACAATAGAATTAAAACACACTTAACAAGGGAGATCAGATCAGGATTATATAGAAATCGGATCGGCGAATACTTGACATCAGATCAACAGACTATAGATATCAGATCAAGAATATAAAAGAAATCATACAATAGAATTAAAACACACTTAACAAGGGAGATCAGATCAGGATTATATAGACATCAGATCGGCAAATACTTGACATCAGATCAACAGACTATACATATCAGATCAAGAATATAAAAGAAATCATACAATAGAATTAAAACACACTTAACAAGGGAGATCAGATCAGGATTATATAAACATCAGATCAGCGAATACTAGACATCAGATCAACATACTATAGATATCAGATCAAGAACATATAAGAAATCATACAATAGAATTAAAACACACTTAACAAGGGAGATCAGATCAGGATTTTATAGACATCGGATCAGCGAATACTTGACATCAGATCAACATAATATAGATATCAGATCAAGAATATAAAAGAAATCATACAATAGAAATAAAACACACTTAACAAGGGAGATCAGATCAGGATTATATAGATATAAGATCAACGAATACTTGACATCAGATCAACATACTATTGATATCAGATCAAGAATATAATAGAAATCATACAATAGAATTAAAACACACTTAACAAGGGAGATCAGATCAGGATTATATAGACATCAGATCAGCGAATATTTGACATCAGATCAACAGACTATAGATATCAGATCAAGAATATAAAAGAAATCATACAATGGAATTAAAACACGCTGAACAAGGGAGATCATATCAGGATTATATAGACATCAGATCAGCGAATACTTGACATCAGATCAACAGACTATAGATCTCAGATCAAGAATATAAAAGAAATCATACAATAGAATTAAAACACACTTAACAAGGGAGATCATATCAGGATTATATAGACATCAGATCAACATACTATAGATATCAGATCAAGAATATAAAAGAAATCATACAATAGAATTAAAACACATTTAACAAGGAAGATCAGATCAGGATTATATAGATATCAGATCAGCGAATACTTGACATCATATCAACATACTATAGATATCAGATCAAGAA
Organism: Knoxia roxburghii; assembly: GCA_030378225.1. Classification (NCBI taxonomy): domain Eukaryota; kingdom Viridiplantae; phylum Streptophyta; class Magnoliopsida; order Gentianales; family Rubiaceae; genus Knoxia; species Knoxia roxburghii. The sequence continues at coordinate 30,055,518 of CM059415.1, read as the reverse complement.
TATAAAAGAAATCATACAATAGAATTAAAACACACTTAACAAGGGAGATTAGATCAGGATTATATAGACATCAGATCAGCGAATACTTGACATCAGATCAACAGACTATAGATATCAGATCAAGAATATAAAAGAAATCATACAATAGAATTAAAGCACACTTAACAAGGGAGATCAGATCAGGATTATATAGACATCAGATCAGCGAATACTTGACATCAGATCAATAGACTATAGATATCAGATCAAGAATATAAAAGAAATCATACAATAGAATTAAAGCACACTTAACAAGGGAGATCAGATCAGGATTATATAGACATCAGATCAACATACTATAGATATCAGATCAAGAATATAAAAGAAATCATACAATAGAATTAAAACACATTTAACAAGGAAGATCAGATCAGGATTATATAGATATCAGATCAGCGAATACTTGACATCAGATCAACATACTATAGATATCAGATCAAGAATATAAAAGAAATCATACAATAGAATTAAAACACACTTAACAAGGGAGATTAGATCAGGATTATATAGACATCAGATCAGCGAATACTTGACATCAGATCAACAGACTATAGATATCAGATCAAGAATATAAAAGAAATCATACAATAGAATTAAAGCACACTTAACAAGGGAGATCAGATCAGGATTATATAGACATCAGATCAGCGAATACTTGACATCAGATCAATAGACTATAGATATCAGATCAAGAATATAAAAGAAATCATACAATAGAATTAAAGCACACTTAACAAGGGAGATCAGATCAGGATTATATAGACATCAGATCAACATACTATAGATATCAGATCAAGAATATAAAAAGAAATCATACAATAGAATTAAAACACATTTAACAAGGAAGATCAGATCAGGATTATATAGATATCAGATCAGCGAATACTTGACATCAAATCAACATACTATAGATATCAGATCAAGAATATAAAAGAAATCATACAATAGAATTAAAACACACTTAACAAGGGAGATCAGATCAGGATTATATAGACATCGGATCGGCGAATACTTGACATCAGATCAACAGACTAAAGATATCAGATCAAGAATATAAAAGAAATCATACAATAGAATTAAAACACACTTAACAAGGGAGATCAGATCAGGATTATATAGACATCAGATCGGCAAATACTTGACATCAGATCAACAGACTATACATATCAGATCAAGAATATAAAAGAAATCATACAATAGAATTAAAACACACTTAACAAGGGAGATCAGATCAGGATTATATAAACATCAGATCAGCGAATACTAGACATCAGATAAACATACTATAGATATCAGATCAAGAACATATAAGAAATCATACAATAGAATTAAAATAAACTTAACAAGGGAGATCAGATCAGGATTTTATAGACATCGGATCTGCGAATACTTGACATCAGATCAACATAATATAGATATCAGATCAAGAATATAAAAGAAATCATACAATAGAAATAAAACACACTTAACAAGGGAGATCAGATCAGGATTATATAGATATCAGATCAACGAATACTTGACATCAGATCAACATACTATAGATATCAGATCAAGAATATAAAAGAAATCATACAATAGAATTAAAACACACTTAACAAGGGAGATCAGATCAGGATTATATAGACATCAGATCAGCGAATATTTGACATCAGATCAACAGACTATAGATATCAGATCAAGAATATAAAAGAAATCATACAATAGAATTAAAACACGCTGAACAAGGGAGATCATATCAGGATTATATAGACATCAGATCCGCGAATACTTGACATCAGATCAACAGACTATAGATCTCAGATCAAGAATATAAAAGAAATCATACAATAGAATTAAAACACACTTAACAGGGGAGATCATATCAGGATTATATAGACATCAGATCAACATACTATAGATATCAGATCAAGAATATAAAAGAAATCATACAATAGAATTAAAACACATTTAACAAGGAAGATCAGATCAGGATTATATAGATATCAGATCAGCGAATACTTGACATCAGATCAACATACTATAGATATCAGATCAAGAATATAAAAGAAATCATACAATAGAATTAAAACACACTTAACAAGGGAGATTAGATCAGGATTATATAGACATCAGATCAGCGAATACTTGACATCAGATCAACAGACTATAGATATCAGATCAAGAATATAAAAGAAATCATACAATAGAATTAAAGCACACTTAACAAGGGAGATCAGATCAGGATTATATAGACATCAGATCAATAGACTATAGATATCAGATCAAGAATATAAAAGAAATCATACAATAGAATTAAAGCACACTTAACAAGGGAGATCAGATCAGGATTATATAGACATCAGATCAACATACTATAGATATCAGATCAAGAATATAAAAGAAATCATACAATAGAATTAAAACACATTTAACAAGAAAGATCAGATCAGGATTATATAGATATCAGATCAGCGAATACTTGACATCAGATCAACATACTATAGATATCAGATCAAGAATATAAAAGAAATCATACAATAGAATTAAAACACACTTAACAAGGGAGATCAGATCAGGATTATATAGACATCGGATCGGCGAATACTTGACATCAGATCAACAGACTATAGATATCAGATCAAGAATATAAAAGAAATCATACAATAGAATTAAAACACACTTAACAAGGGAGATCAAATCAGGATTATATAGACATCAGATCGGCAAATACTTGACATCAGATCAACAGACTATACATATCAGATCAAGAATATAAAAGAAATCATACAATAGAATTAAAACACACTTAACAAGGGAGATCAGATCAGGATTATATAAACATCAGATCAGCGAATACTAGACATCAGATCAACATACTATAGATATCAGATCAAGAACATATAAGAAATCATACAATAGAATTAAAATACACTTAACAAGGGAGATCAGATCAGGATTTTATAGACATCGGATCAGCGAATACTTGACATCAGATCAACATAATATAGATATCAGATCAATAATATAAAAGAAATCATACAATAGAAATAAAACACACTTAACAAGGGAGATCAGATCAGGATTATATAGATATCAGATCAACGAATACTTGACATCAGATCAACATACTATAGATATCAGATCAAGAATATAAAAGAAATCATACAATAGAATTAAAACACACTTAACAAGGGAGATCAGATCAGGATTATATAGACATCAGATCAGCGAATATTTGACATCAGATCAACAGACTAAAGATATCAGATCAAGAATGTAAAAGAAATCATACAATAGAATTAAAACACGCTGAACAAGGGAGATCATATCAGGATTATATAGACATCAGATCAGCGAATACTTGACATCAGATCAACAGACTATAGATCTCAGATCAAGAATATAAAAGAAATCATACAATAGAATTAAAACACACTTAACAAGGGAGATCATATCAGGATTATATAGACATCAGATCAACATACTATAGATATCAGATCAAGAAAATAAAAGAAATCATACAATAGAATTAAAACACATTTAACAAGGAAGATCAGATCAGGATTATATAGATATCAGATCAGCGAATACTTGACATCAGATCAACTTACTATAGATATCAGATCAAGAATATAAAAGAAATCATACAATAGAATTAAAACACACTTAACAAGGGAGATTAGATCAGGAATATATGGACATCAGATCAGCGAATACTTGACATCAGATCAACAGACTATAGATATCAGATCAAGAATATAAAAGAAATCATACAATAGAATTAAAGCACACTTAACAAGGGAGATCAGATCAGGATTATATAGACATCAGATCAGCGAATACTTGACATCAGATCAATAGACTATAGATATCAGATCAAGAATATAAAAGAAATCATACAATAGAATTAAAGCACACTTAACAAGGGAGATCAGATCAGGATTATATAGACATCAGATCAACATACTATAGATATCAGATCAAGAATATAAAAGAAATCATACAATAGAATTAAAACACATTTAACAAGGAAGATCAGATCAGGATTATATGGATATCAGATCAGCGAATACTTGACATCAGATCAACATACTATAGATATCAGATCAAGAATATAAAAAGAAATCATACAATAGAATTAAAGCACACTTAACAAGGGAGATCAGATCAGGATTATATAGACATCAGATCAGCGAATACTTGACATCAGATCAATAGACTATAGATATCAGATCAAGAATATAAAAGAAATCATACTATAGAATTAAAGCACACTTAACAAGGGAGATCAGATCAGGATTATATAGACATCAGATCAACATACTATAGATATCAGATCAAGAATATAAAAGAAATCATACAATAGAAATAAAACACACTTAACAAGGGAGATCAGATCAGGATTATATAGACATCAGATCAGCGAATACTTGACATCAGATCAATAGACTATAGATATCAGATCAAGAATATAAAAGAAATCATACAATAGAATTAAAACACATTTAACAAGGAAGATCAGATCAGGATTATATAGACATCAGATCAGCCAAAACTTGACATCAGATCAACATACTATATATATCAGATCAAGAATATAAAAGAAATCATACAATAGAATTAAAACACACTTAACAAGGGAGATCAGATCAGGATTATATAGACATCAGATCAGCGAATACTTGACATCAGATCAATAGACTATAGATATCAGATCAAGAATATAAAAGAAATCATACAATAGAATTAAAACACATTTAACAAGGAAGATCAGATCAGGATTATATAGATATCAGATCAGCAAATACTTGACATCAGATCAACATACTATAAATATCAGATAAAGAATATAAAAAGAAATCATACAATAGAATTAAAACACATTTAACAAGGAAGATCAGATCAGGATTATATAGATATCAGATCAGCGAATACTTGACATCAGATCAACATACTATAGATATCAGATCAAGAATATAAAAGAAATCATACAATAGAATTAAAACACATTTAACAAGGAAGATCAGATCAGGATTATATAGATATCAGATCAGCGAATACTTGACATCAGATCAACATACTATAGATATCAAATCAAAAATATAAAAAGAAATCATACAATAGAATTAAAGCACACTTAACAAGGGAGATCAGATCAGGATTATATAGGCATCAGATCTGCGAATACTTGACATCAGATCAATAGACTATAGATCTCAGATCAAGAATATAAAAGAAATCATACAATAGAATTAAAACACACTTAACAAGGGAGATCATATCAGGATTATATAGACATCAGATCAACATACTATAGATATCAGATCAAGAATATAAAAGAAATCATACAGTAGAATTAAAACACATTTAACAAGGAAGATCAGATCAGGATTATATAGATATCAGATCAGCGAATACTTGACATCAGATCAACATACTATAGATATCAGATCAAGAATATAAAAGAAATCATACAATAGAATTAAAACACACTTAACAAGGGAGATCAGATCAGGATTATTTAGACATCGGATCGGCGAATACTTGACATCAGATCAACAGACTATAGATATCAGATCAAGAATATAAAAGAAATCATACAATAGAATTAAAACACACTTAACAAGGGAGATCAGATCAGGATTATATAGACATCAGATCGTCAAATACTTGACATCAGATCAACAGACTATACATATCAGATCAAGAATATAAAAGAAATCATACAATAGAATTAAAACACACTTAACAAGGGAGATCAGATCAGGATTATATAAACATCAGATCAGCGAATACTAGACATCAGATAAACATACTATAGATATCAGATCAAGAACATATAAGAAATCATACAATAGAATTAAAATACACTTAACAAGGGAGATCAGATCAGGATTTTATAGACATCGGATCTGCGAATACTTGACATCAGATCAACATAATATAGATATCAGATCAAGAATATAAAAGAAATCATACAATAGAAATAAAACACACTTAACAAGGGAGATCAGATCAGGATTATATAGATATCAGATCAACGAATACTTGACATCAGATCAACATACTATAGATATCAGATCAAGAATATAAAAGAAATCATACAATAGAATTAAAACACACTTAACAAGGGAGATCAGATCAGGATTATATAGACATCAGATCAGCGAATATTTGACATCAGATCAACAGACTATAGATATCAGATCAAGAATATAAAAGAAATCATACAATAGAATTAAAACACGCTGAACAAGGGAGATCATATCAGGATTATATAGACATCAGATCCGCGAATACTTGACATCAGATCAACAGACTATAGATCTCAGATCAAGAATATAAAAGAAATCATACAATAGAATTAAAACACACTTAACAAGGGAGATCATATCAGGATTATATAGACATCAGATCAACATACTATAGATATCAGATCAAGAATATAAAAGAAATCATACAATAGAATTAAAACACATTTAACAAGGAAGATCAGATCAGGATTATATAGATATCAGATCAGCGAATACTTGACATCAGATCAACATACTATAGATATCAGATCAAGAATATAAAAGAAATCATACAATAGAATTAAAACACACTTAACAAGGGAGATTAGATTAGGATTATATAGACATCAGATCAGCGAATACTTGACATCAGATCAACAGACTATAGATATCAGATCAAGAATATAAAAGAAATCATACAATAGAATTAAAGCACACTTAACAAGGGAGATCAGATCAGGATTATATAGACATCAGATCAGCGAATACTTGACATCAGATCAATAGACTATAGATATCAGATCAAGAATATAAAAGAAATCATACAATAGAATTAAAGCACACTTAACAAGGGAGATCAGATCAGGATTATATAGACATCAGATCAACATACTATAGATATCAGATCAAGAATATAAAAGAAATCATACAATAGAATTAAAACACATTTAACAAGGAAGATCAGATCAGGATTATATAGATATCAGATCAGCGAATACTTGACATCAGATCAACATACTATAGATATCAGATCAAGAATATAAAAAGAAATCATACAATAGAATTAAAGCACACTTAACAAGGGAGATCAGATCAGGATTATATAGACATCAGATCAGCGAATACTTGACATCAGATCAATAGACTATGGATATCAGATCAAGAATATAAAAGAAATCATACTATAGAATTAAAGCACACTTAACAAGGGAGATCAGATCAGGATTATATAGACATCAGATCAACATACTATAGATATCAGATCAAGAATATAAAAGAAATCATACAATAGAAATAAAACACACTTAACAAGGGAGATCAGATCAGGATTATATAGACATCAGATCAGCGAATACTTGACATCAGATCAATAGACTATAGATATCAGATCAAGAATATAAAAGAAATCATACAATAGAATTAAAACACATTTAACAAGGCAGATCAGATCAGGATTATATAGACATCAGATCAGCCAAAACTTGACATCAGATCAACATACTCTATATATCAGATCAAGAATATAAAAGAAATCATACAATAGAATTAAAACACACTTGACAAGGGAGATCAGATCAGGATTATATAGACATCAGATCAGTGAATACTTGACATCAGATCAATAGACTATAGATATCAGATCAAGAATATAAAAGAAATCATACAATAGAATTAAAACACATTTAACAAGGAAGATCAGATCAGGATTATATAGATATCAGATCAGCGAATACTTGACATCAGATCAACATACTATAAATATCAGATCAAGAATATAAAAAGAAATCATACAATAGAATTAAAACACATTTAACAAGGAAGATCAGATCAGGATTATATAGATATCAGATCAGCGAATACTTGACATCAGATCAACATACTATAGATATCAGATCAAGAATATAAAAGAAATCATACAATAGAATTAAAACACATTTAACAAGGAAGATCAGATCAGGATTATATAGATATCAGATCAGCGAATACTTGACATCAGATCAACATACTATAGATATCAAATCAAAAATATAAAAAGAAATCATACAATAGAATTAAAGCACACTTAACAAGGGAGATCAGATCAGGATTATATAGGCATCAGATCAGCGAATATTTGATATCAGATCAATAGACTATAGATATCAGATCAAGAATATAAAAGAAATCATACAATAGAATTAAAGAACACTTAACGAGGGAGATCAGATCAGGATTATATAGACATCAGATCAACATACTATAGATATCAGATCAAGAATATAAAAAAAATCATACAATAGAATTAAAACAAGCTGAACAAGGGAGATCATATCAGGATTATATAGAAAATCAGATCAGCGAATACTTGACATCAGATCAACAGACTATAGATCTCAGATCAAGAATATAAAAGAAATCATACAATAGAATTAAAACACACTTAACAAGGGAGATCATATCAGGATTATATAGACATCAGATCAACATACTATAGATATCAGATCAAGAATATAAAAGAAATCATACAATAGAATTAAAACACGTTTAACAAGCAAGATCAGATCAGGATTATATAGATATCAGATCAGCGAATACTTGACATCAGATCAACATACTATAGATATCAGATCAAGAATATAAAAGAAATCATACAATAGAATTAAAACACACTTAACAAGGGAGATTAGATCAGGATTATATAGACATCAGATCAGCGAATACTTGACATCAGATCAACAGACTATAGATATCAGATCAAGAATATAAAAGAAATCATACAATAGAATTAAAGCACACTTAACAAGGGAGATCAGATCAGGATTATATAGACATCAGATCAGCGAATACTTGACATCAGATCAATAGACTATAGATATCAGATCAAGAATATAAAAGAAATCATAAAATAGAATTAAAGCACACTTAACAAGGGAGATCAGATCAAGATTATATAGACATCAGATCAACATACTATAGATATCAGATCAAGAATATAAAAGAAATCATACAATAGAATTAAAACACATTTAACAAGGAAGATCAGATCAGGATTATATAGATATCAGATCAGCGAATACTTGACATCAGATCAACATACTATAGATATCAGATCAAGAATATAAAAAGAAATCATACAATAGAATTAAAGCACACTTAACAAGGGAGATCAGATCAGGATTATATAGACATCAGATCAGCGAATACTTGACATCAGATCAATAGACTATAGATATCAGATCAAGAATATAAAAGAAATCATACTATAGAATTAAAGCACACTTAACAAGGGAGATCAGATCAGGATTATATAGACATCAGATCAACATACTATAGATATCAGATCAAGAATATAAAAGAAATCATACAATAGAAATAAAACACACTTAACAAGGGAGATCAGATCAGGATTATATAGATATCAGATCAGCGAATACTTGACATCAGATCAACATACTATAGATATCAGATCAAGAATATAAAAAGAAATCATACAATAGAATTAAAGCACACTTAACAAGGGAGATCAGATCAGGATTATATAGACATCAGATCAGCGAATACTTGACATCAGATCAATAGACTATAGATATCAGATCAAGAATATAAAAGAAATCATACTATAGAATTAAAGCACACTTAACAAGGGAGATCAGATCAGGATTATATAGACATCAGATCAACATACTATAGATATCAGATCAAGAATATAAAAGAAATCATACAATAGAAATAAAACACACTTAACAAGGGAGATCAGATCAGGATTATATAGATATCAGATCAGTGAATACTTGACATCAGATCAACAGACTATAGATATCAGATCAAGAATATAAAAGAAATCATACAATAGAATTAAAACACACTTAACAAGGGAGATCAGATCAGGATTATATAGACATCAGATCGGCAAATACTTGACATCAGATCAACAGACTATACATATCAGATCAAGAATATAAAAGAAATCATACAATAGAATTAAAACACACTTAACAAGGGAGATCAGATCAGGATTATATAAACATCAGATCAGCGAATACTAGACATCAGATCAACATACTATAGATATCAGATCAAGAACATATAAGAAATCATACAATAGAATTAAAACACACTTAACAAGGGAGATCAGATCAGGATTTTATAGACATCGGATCAGCGAATACTTGACATCAGATCAACATAATATAGATATCAGATCAAGAATATAAAAGAAATCATACAATAGAAATAAAACACACTTAACAAGGGAGATCAGATCAGGATTATATAGATATCAGATCAATGAATACTTGACATCAGATCAACATACTATAGATATCAGATCAAGAATATAAAAGAAATCATACAATAGAATTAAAACACACTTAACAAGGGAGATCAGATCAGGATTATATAGACATCAGATCAGCGAATATTTGACATCAGATCAACAGACTATAGATATCAGATCAAGAATATAAAAGAAATCATACAATAGAATTAAAACACGCTGAACAAGGGAGATCATATCAGGATTATATAGACATCAGATCAGCGAATACTTGACATCAGATCAACAGAATATAGATATCAGATCAATAATATAAAAGAAATCATACAATAGAAATAAAACACACTTAACAAGGGAGATCAGATCAGGATTATATAGACATCAGATCAGCGAATACTTGACATCAGATCAACATAATATAGATATCAGATCAATAATATAAAAGAAATCATACAATAGAAATAAAACACACTTAACAAGGGAGATCAGATCAGGATTATATAGATATCAGATCAACGAATACTTGACATCAGATCAACATACTATAGATATCAGATCAAGAATATAAAAGAAATCATACAATAGAATTAAAACACACTTAACAAGGGAGATCAGATCAGGATTATATAGACATCAGATCAGCGAATATTTGACATCAGATCAACAGACTAAAGTGTTGGTTTTGAATACAGAAAAGCTATGGCTTGTATCAAAAACTAATATCCACAGATGACATATTGTTTTGTTTCAGTATAAATCTGTTCCTTTATATCATAGAACTAGATAACGGGGTGTCGACAAACACAGTAGATACCGTTATTGGTTAAAGTATTGATATATAAAAAGTATGCTCGTAACTGAGATAGTCTGAACATACTATCGGTATAGGTTATTGTGTGGTTTGGAAATTGGTTTATCTAGACTAGTTTAAATCACACAGATATGCCCGGGGCATATTGAGCACGACCAGTTTGGATAGAATTGACTTGTACTGATCGGCATAGTCAATTCGGTCCTAGTATTCCGTCTCTCAATCCCGAGATTGGGACGGGCGTGAGGGTTGGGTGTCGTGTGCTTTGATTTGCCAAAGAGTGAGGTCAATTGAGGCCAATACCTCGGTAAGTTGGGTATGCGGTGTTTAGCTTCTTGCGTGCCGTTGCTAGTCGGAGGAATCCACGTACCGGTTCGCCGGGTTGATGGTGCTCCCGAGATGAGCTCGTAAGGTTATTATACTAAACCTGGCCAGTGAACTTTATGTTCGGTATAATAAAAGGTCGAGTGGTACTAATCTCGGAAACCAAGAAGTCGGTGAATTAATTTGTCAGTAAATTGATAAATCGACGAGCACTAGATCTTTAATGTGGGGAGATAGAAGAAATAATAATGGCGCGATGTAAAGTCGTTTTCGAGCGGTAGTTCCATAATTGGTCCGTTAGTGGTACGACCGATTATGCGTTTGACTAATCGACAAGGTAAATTAATTAATCCGAAGGGTTTAATTAAATTTGATCGACGAAGTGAATTTAGAAATTAATTCTATTTTGAATTAATTAATTCTAAGGGTTCGATTAAATTAAATTAACAAAGTGGATTAAATAAATTAATTTAAAAGGGTCGATTGGAGTTGATTAGTCGGGAAGACTTAGCGGTCAACGAAAGTCAAATTTTAAGACCTAACTCGAGAGCCCATTAGGTCTCCTTAGAAGCTCCTATAAATACAACATAATAGGCAAGAAAACCTAAAGAAGAAACTTGGCAGCCATTTTAGGCTAGAAAGAGAAAGTTTGATCTAGAGAGAAAACGGTGTCTTCATCGTCAAGTTTTCTCTCGAAGTCGATCAAGAAAGCTTTCTTCTTTGTCAAGGAACTCAGCCCATGAATTAATAGAGCAGCCCAGACCCTTCATTATTAGCCCATTGATTTTAGAGAAAGTCCGGACAGCTGCTGGTTTTCTTCCAGTTTTTTTCCCGTCGCTGCAATTTTAGTACGCTGCACTTGCAGCAGTTTTACTGTCCGACCGGGTGACTGCTATTGATCCGGGGTGCTGGTCCGGCAGTCACCACACGTTGATCTCTTCCTCTTGGTCGGTGATCCGTGTGGGCTGCTGTGCAGATCGTGGCTGGGTCTTGGTAGCTCATCTAGTTGACCGTCCGATTGAGAAGGAAGAAAAGCTGGCGGCTGTTCTTAATTTTCCTGGGCAGCTACAGTTTGAGAAGGAAAAATTCTGGGCAGCTTCAATTTTGTTAAAAAAAATTCTGGGCAGTTTAATTTTGAGAAAAAAATTCTGGGCAGCCTCAATTTGAGTTTCTTGAGAAGCAAGTTTCTTGGGTTTTCAGTCGGATTGCCGTGGGTAGCTCCGTAGACGATAGCCCACACTATCTCGGAGCTCGTATTGGAGAATTCTTCGGATTTCTTGTGGATTTCGCGCTAAAGAATTGGGTTTTCTTTTAGGCGAGGGACTTCGCTACAAAAGGTATAATCTTTATATTCCGCTTTAATTAAAGATTTAATTTTTTGTGTCCCGATTAATAAATTAAATAAGTATAAGCCTAGATCCGTTCATGGGTAAACTAATTTGAGCCTGAGCTTGGTCGAAAGCTTCCGATTCTGGAATGCATAGCACGAAAGTGAGGTTTTCGATTTAGCCCGGGCTTGTTCAGTTTTCCTTCATAAAGATATCAGATCAAGAATGTAAAAGAAATCATACAATAGAATTAAAACACGCTGAACAAGGGAGATCATATCAGGATTATATAGACATCAGATCAGCGAATACTTGACATCAGATCAACAGACTATAGATCTCAGATCAAGAATATAAAAGAAATCATACAATAGAATTAAAACACACTTAACAAGGGAGATCATATCAGGATTATATAGACATCAGATCAACATACTATAGATATCAGATCAAGAAAATAAAAGAAATCATACAATAGAATTAAAACACATTTAACAAGGAAGATCAGATCAGGATTATATAGATATCAGATCAGCGAATACTTGACATCAGATCAACATACTATAGATATCAGATCAAGAATATAAAAAGAAATCATACAATAGAATTAAAGCACACTTAACAAGGGAGATCAGATCAGGATTATATAGACATCAGATCAGCGAATACTTGACATCAGATCAATAGACTATAGATATCAGATCAAGAATATAAAAGAAATCATACTATAGAATTAAAGCACACTTAACAAGGGAGATCAGATCAGGATTATATAGACATCAGATCAACATACTATAGATATCAGATCAAGAATATAAAAGAAATCATACAATAGAAATAAAACACACTTAACAAGGGAGATCAGATCAGGATTATATAGATATCAGATCAGCGAATACTTGACATCAGATCAACAGACTATAGATATCAGATCAAGAATATAAAAGAAATCATACAATAGAATTAAAACACACTTAACAAGGGAGATCAGATCAGGATTATATAGACATCAGATCGGCAAATACTTGACATCAGATCAACAGACTATACATATCAGATCAAGAATATAAAAGAAATCATACAATAGAATTAAAACACACTTAACAAGGGAGATCAGATCTGGATTATATAAACATCAGATCAGCGAATACTAGACATCAGATCAACATACTATAGATATCAGATCAAGAACATATAAGAAATCATACAATAGAATTAAAACACACTTAACAAGGGAGATCAGATCAGGATTTTATAGACATCGGATCAGCGAATACTTGACATCAGATCAACATAATATAGATATCAGATCAAGAATATAAAAGAAATCATACAATAGAAATAAAACACACTTAACAAGGGAGATCAGATCAGGATTATATAGATATCAGATCAATGAATACTTGACATCAGATCAACATACTATAGATATCAGATCAAGAATATAAAAGAAATCATACAATAGAATTAAAACACACTTAACAAGGGAGATCAGATCAGGATTATATAGACATCAGATCAGCGAATATTTGACATCAGATCAACAGACTATAGATATCAGATCAAGAATATAAAAGAAATCATACAATAGAATTAAAACACGCTGAACAAGGGAGATCATATCAGGATTATATAGACATCAGATCAGCGAATACTTGACATCAGATCAACAGAATATAGATATCAGATCAATAATATAAAAGAAATCATACAATAGAAATAAAACACACTTAACAAGGGAGATCAGATCAGGATTATATAGACATCAGATCAGCGAATACTTGACATCAGATCAACATAATATAGATATCAGATCAATAATATAAAAGAAATCATACAATAGAAATAAAACACACTTAACAAGGGAGATCAGATCAGGATTATATAGATATCAGATCAACGAATACTTGACATCAGATCAACATACTATAGATATCAGATCAAGAATATAAAAGAAATCATACAATAGAATTAAAACACACTTAACAAGGGAGATCAGATCAGGATTATATAGACATCAGATCAGCGAATATTTGACATCAGATCAACAGACTAAAGATATCAGATCAAGAATGTAAAAGAAATCATACAATAGAATTAAAACACGCTGAACAAGGGAGATCATATCAGGATTATATAGACATCAGATCAGCGAATACTTGACATCAGATCAACAGACTATAGATCTCAGATCAAGAATATAAAAGAAATCATACAATAGAATTAAAACACACTTAACAAGGGAGATCATATCAGGATTATATAGACATCAGATCAACATACTATAGATATCAGATCAAGAAAATAAAAGAAATCATACAATAGAATTAAAACACATTTAACAAGGAAGATCAGATCAGGATTATATAGATATCAGATCAGCGAATACTTGACATCAGATCAACATACTATAGATATCAGATCAAGAATATAAAAGAAATCATACAATAGAATTAAAACACACTTAACAAGGGAGATTAGATCAGGAATATATAGACATCAGATCAGCGAATACTTGACATCAGATCAACAGACTATAGATATCAGATCAAGAATATAAAAGAAATCATACAATAGAATTAAAGCACACTTAACAAGGGAGATCAGATCAGGATTATATAGACATCAGATCAGCGAATACTTGACATCAGATCAATAGACTATAGATATCAGATCAAGAATATAAAAGAAATCATACAATAGAATTAAAGCACACTTAACAAGGGAGATCAGATCAGGATTATATAGACATCAGATCAACATACTATATATATCAGATCAAGAATATAAAAGAAATCATACAATAGAATTAAAACACATTTAACAAGGAAGATCAGATCAGGATTATATAGATATCAGATCAGCGAATACTTGACATCAGATCAACATACTATAGATATCAGATCAAGAATATAAAAAGAAATCATACAATAGAATTAAAGCACACTTAACAAGGGAGATCAGATCAGGATTATATAGACATCAGATCAGCGAATACTTGACATCAGATCAATAGACTATAGATATCAGATCAAGAATATAAAAGAAATCATACTATAGAATTAAAGCACACTTAACAAGGGAGATCAGATCAGGATTATATAGACATCAGATCAACATACTATAGATATCAGATCAAGAATATAAAAGAAATCATACAATAGAAATAAAACACACTTAACAAGGGAGATCAGATCAGGATTATATAGACATCAGATCAGCGAATACTTGACATCAGATCAATAGACTATAGATATCAGATCAAGAATATAAAAGAAATCATACAATAGAATTAAAACACATTTAACAAGGAAGATCAGATCAGGATTATATAGACATCAGATCAGCCAAAACTTGACATCAGATCAACATACTATATATATCAGATCAAGAATATAAAAGAAATCATACAATAGAATTAAAACACACTTAACAAGGGAGATCAGATCAGGATTATATAGACATCAGATCAGCGAATACTTGACATCAGATCAATAGACTATAGATATCAGATCAAGAATATAAAAGAAATCATACAATAGAATTAAAACACATTTAACAAGGAAGATCAGATCAGGATTATATAGATATCAGATCAGCAAATACTTGACATCAGATCAACATACTATAAATATCAGATAAAGAATATAAAAAGAAATCATACAATAGAATTAAAACACATTTAACAAGGAAGATCAGATCAGGATTATATAGATATCAGATCAGCGAATACTTGACATCAGATCAACATACTATAGATATCAGATCAAGAATATAAAAGAAATCATACAATAGAATTAAAACACATTTAACAAGGAAGATCAGATCAGGATTATATAGATATCAGATCAGCGAATACTTGACATCAGATCAACATACTATAGATATCAAATCAAAAATATAAAAAGAAATCATACAATAGAATTAAAGCACACTTAACAAGGGAGATCAGATCAGGATTATATAGGCATCAGATCTGCGAATACTTGACATCAGATCAATAGACTATAGATCTCAGATCAAGAATATAAAAGAAATCATACAATAGAATTAAAACACACTTAACAAGGGAGATCATATCAGGATTATATAGACATCAGATCAACATACTATAGATATCAGATCAAGAATATAAAAGAAATCATACAGTAGAATTAAAACACATTTAACAAGGAAGATCAGATCAGGATTATATAGATATCAGATCAGCGAATACTTGACATCAGATCAACATACTATAGATATCAGATCAAGAATATAAAAGAAATCATACAATAGAATTAAAACACACTTAACAAGGGAGATCAGATCAGGATTATATAGACATCGGATCGGCGAATACTTGACATCAGATCAACAGACTATAGATATCAGATCAAGAATATAAAAGAAATCATACAATAGAATTAAAACACACTTAACAAGGGAGATCAGATCAGGATTATATAGACATCAGATCGGCAAATACTTGACATCAGATCAACAGACTATACATATCAGATCAAGAATATAAAAGAAATCATACAATAGAATTAAAACACACTTAACAAGGGAGATCAGATCAGGATTATATAAACATCAGATCAGCGAATACTAGACATCAGATAAACATACTATAGATATCAGATCAAGAACATATAAGAAATCATACAATAGAATTAAAATACACTTAACAAGGGAGATCAGATCAGGATTTTATAGACATCGGATCTGCGAATACTTGACATCAGATCAACATAATATAGATATCAGATCAAGAATATAAAAGAAATCATACAATAGAAATAAAACACACTTAACAAGGGAGATCAGATCAGGATTATATAGATATCAGATCAACGAATACTTGACATCAGATCAACATACTATAGATATCAGATCAAGAATATAAAAGAAATCATACAATAGAATTAAAACACACTTAACAAGGGAGATCAGATCAGGATTATATAGACATCAGATCAGCGAATATTTGACATCAGATCAACAGACTATAGATATCAGATCAAGAATATAAAAGAAATCATACAATAGAATTAAAACACGCTGAACAAGGGAGATCATATCAGGATTATATAGACATCAGATCCGCGAATACTTGACATCAGATCAACAGACTATAGATCTCAGATCAAGAATATAAAAGAAATCATACAATAGAATTAAAACACACTTAACAAGGGAGATCATATCAGGATTATATAGACATCAGATCAACATACTATAGATATCAGATCAAGAATATAAAAGAAATCATACAATAGAATTAAAACACATTTAACAAGGAAGATCAGATCAGGATTATATAGATATCAGATCAGCGAATACTTGACATCAGATCAACATACTATAGATATCAGATCAAGAATATAAAAGAAATCATACAATAGAATTAAAACACACTTAACAAGGGAGATTAGATTAGGATTATATAGACATCAGATCAGCGAATACTTGACATCAGATCAACAGACTATAGATATCAGATCAAGAATATAAAAGAAATCATACAATAGAATTAAAGCACACTTAACAAGGGAGATCAGATCAGGATTATATAGACATCAGATCAGCGAATACTTGACATCAGATCAATAGACTATAGATATCAGATCAAGAATATAAAAGAAATCATACAATAGAATTAAAGCACACTTAACAAGGGAGATCAGATCAGGATTATATAGACATCAGATCAACATACTATAGATATCAGATCAAGAATATAAAAGAAATCATACAATAGAATTAAAACACATTTAACAAGGAAGATCAGATCAGGATTATATAGATATCAGATCAGCGAATACTTGACATCAGATCAACATACTATAGATATCAGATCAAGAATATAAAAAGAAATCATACAATAGAATTAAAGCACACTTAACAAGGGAGATCAGATCAGGATTATATAGACATCAGATCAGCGAATACTTGACATCAGATCAATAGACTATAGATATCAGATCAAGAATATAAAAGAAATCATACTATAGAATTAAAGCACACTTAACAAGGGAGATCAGATCAGGATTATATAGACATCAGATCAACATACTATAGATATCAGATCAAGAATATAAAAGAAATCATACAATAGAAATAAAACACACTTAACAAGGGAGATCAGATCAGGATTATATAGACATCAGATCAGCGAATACTTGACATCAGATCAATAGACTATAGATATCAGATCAAGAATATAAAAGAAATCATACAATAGAATTAAAACACATTTAACAAGGCAGATCAGATCAGGATTATATAGACATCAGATCAGCCAAAACTTGACATCAGATCAACATACTCTATATATCAGATCAAGAATATAAAAGAAATCATACAATAGAATTAAAACACACTTGACAAGGGAGATCAGATCAGGATTATATAGACATCAGATCAGCGAATACTTGACATCAGATCAATAGACTATAGATATCAGATCAAGAATATAAAAGAAATCATACAATAGAATTAAAACACATTTAACAAGGAAGATCAGATCAGGATTATATAGATATCAGATCAGCGAATACTTGACATCAGATCAACATACTATAAATATCAGATCAAGAATATAAAAAGAAATCATACAATAGAATTAAAACACATTTAACAAGGAAGATCAGATCAGGATTATATAGATATCGGATCAGCGAATACTTGACATCAGATCAACATACTATAGATATCAGATCAAGAATATAAAAGAAATCATACAATAGAATTAAAACACATTTAACAAGGAAGATCAGATCAGGATTATATAGATATCAGATCAGCGAATACTTGACATCAGATCAACATACTATAGATATCAAATCAAAAATATAAAAAGAAATCATACAATAGAATTAAAGCACACTTAACAAGGGAGATCAGATCAGGATTATATAGGCATCAGATCAGCGAATATTTGATATCAGATCAATAGACTATAGATATCAGATCAAGAATATAAAAGAAATCATACAATAGAATTAAAGAACACTTAACAAGGGAGATCAGATCAGGATTATATAGACATCAGATCAACATACTATAGATATCAGATCAAGAATATAAAAAAAATCATACAATAGAATTAAAACACGCTGAACAAGGGAGATCATATCAGGATTATATAGAAAATCAGATCAGCGAATACTTGACATCAGATCAACAGACTATAGATCTCAGATCAAGAATATAAAAGAAATCATACAATAGAATTAAAACACACTTAACAAGGGAGATCATATCAGGATTATATAGACATCAGATCAACATACTATAGATATCAGATCAAGAATATAAAAGAAATCATACAATAGAATTAAAACACGTTTAACAAGCAAGATCAGATCAGGATTATATAGATATCAGATCAGCGAATACTTGACATCAGATCAACATACTATAGATATCAGATCAAGAATATAAAAGAAATCATACAATAGAATTAAAACACACTTAACAAGGGAGATTAGATCAGGATTATATAGACATCAGATCAGCGAATACTTGACATCAGATCAACAGACTATAGATATCAGATCAAGAATATAAAAGAAATCATACAATAGAATTAAAGCACACTTAACAAGGGAGATCAGATCAGGATTATATAGACATCAGATCAGCGAATACTTGACATCAGATCAATAGACTATAGATATCAGATCAAGAATATAAAAGAAATTATAAAATAGAATTAAAGCACACTTAACAAGGGAGATCAGATCAAGATTATATAGACATCAGATCAACATACTATAGATATCAGATCAAGAATATAAAAGAAATCATACAATAGAATTAAAACACATTTAACAAGGAAGATCAGATCAGGATTATATAGATATCAGATCAGCGAATACTTGACATCAGATCAACATACTATAGATATCAGATCAAGAATATAAAAAGAAATCATACAATAGAATTAAAGCACACTTAACAAGGGAGATCAGATCAGGATTATATAGACATCAGATCAGCGAATACTTGACATCAGATCAATAGACTATAGATATCAGATCAAGAATATAAAAGAAATCATACTATAGAATTAAAGCACACTTAACAAGGGAGATCAGATCAGGATTATATAGACATCAGATCAACATACTATAGATATCAGATCAAGAATATAAAAGAAATCATACAATAGAAATAAAACACACTTAACAAGGGAGATCAGATCAGGATTATATAGATATCAGATCAGCGAATACTTGACATCAGATCAACATACTATAGATATCAGATCAAGAATATAAAAAGAAATCATACAATAGAATTAAAGCACACTTAACAAGGGAGATCAGATCAGGATTATATAGACATCAGATCAGCGAATACTTGACATCAGATCAATAGACTATAGATATCAGATCAAGAATATAAAAGAAATCATACTATAGAATTAAAGCACACTTAACAAGGGAGATCAGATCAGGATTATATAGACATCAGATCAACATACTATAGATATCAGATCAAGAATATAAAAGAAATCATACAATAGAAATAAAACACACTTAACAAGGGAGATCAGATCAGGATTATATAGATATCAGATCAGCGAATACTTGACATCAGATCAACAGACTATAGATATCAGATCAAGAATATAAAAGAAATCATACAATAGAATTAAAACACACTTAACAAGGGAGATCAGATCAGGATTATATAGACATCAGATCGGCAAATACTTGACATCAGATCAACAGACTATACATATCAGATCAAGAATATAAAAGAAATCATACAATAGAATTAAAACACACTTAACAAGGGAGATCAGATCAGGATTATATAAACATCAGATCAGCGAATACTAGACATCAGATCAACATACTATAGATATCAGATCAAGAACATATAAGAAATCATACAATAGAATTAAAACACACTTAACAAGGGAGATCAGATCAGGATTTTATAGACATCGGATCAGCGAATACTTGACATCAGATCAACATAATATAGATATCAGATCAAGAATATAAAAGAAATCATACAATAGAAATAAAACACACTTAACAAGGGAGATCAGATCAGGATTATATAGATATCAGATCAATGAATACTTGACATCAGATCAACATACTATAGATATCAGATCAAGAATATAAAAGAAATCATACAATAGAATTAAAACACACTTAACAAGGGAGATCAGATCAGGATTATATAGACATCAGATCAGCGAATATTTGACATCAGATCAACAGACTATAGATATCAGATCAAGAATATAAAAGAAATCATACAATAGAATTAAAACACGCTGAACAAGGGAGATCATATCAGGATTATATAGACATCAGATCAGCGAATACTTGACATCAGATCAACAGACTATATATCTCAGATCAAGAATATAAAAGAAATCATACAATAGAATTAAAACACACTTAACAAGGGAGATCATATCAGGATTATATAGACATCAGATCAACATACTATAGATATCAGATCAAGAATATAAAAGAAATCATACAATAGAATTAAAACACATTTAACAAGGAAGATCAGATCAGGATTATATAGATATCAGATCAGCGAATACTTGACATCAGATCAACATACTATAGATATCAGATCAAGAATATAAAAGAAATCATACAATAGAATTAAAACACACTTAACAAGGGAGATTAGATTAGGATTATATAGACATCAGATCAGCGAATACTTGACATCAGATCAACAGACTATAGATATCAGATCAAGAATATAAAAGAAATCATACAATAGAATTAAAGCACACTTAACAAGGGAGATCAGATCAGGATTATATAGACATCAGATCAGCGAATACTTGACATCAGATCAATAGACTATAGATATCAGATCAAGAATATAAAAGAAATCATACAATAGAATTAAAGCACACTTAACAAGGGAGATCAGATCAGGATTATATAGACATCAGATCAACATACTATAGATATCAGATCAAGAATATAAAAGAAATCATACAATAGAATTAAAACACATTTAACAAGGAAGATCAGATCAGGATTATATAGATATCAGATCAGCGAATACTTGACATCAGATCAACATACTATAGATATCAGATCAAGAATATAAAAAGAAATCATACAATAGAATTAAAGCACACTTAACAAGGGAGATCAGATCAGGATTATATAGACATCAGATCAGCGAATACTTGACATCAGATCAATAGACTATAGATATCAGATCAAGAATATAAAAGAAATCATACTATAGAATTAAAGCACACTTAACAAGGGAGATCAGATCAGGATTATATAGACATCAGATCAACATACTATAGATATCAGATCAAGAATATAAAAGAAATCATACAATAGAAATAAAACACACTTAACAAGGGAGATCAGATCAGGATTATATAGACATCAGATCAGCGAATACTTGACATCAGATCAATAGACTATAGATATCAGATCAAGAATATAAAAGAAATCATACAATAGAATTAAAACACATTTAACAAGGCAGATCAGATCAGGATTATATAGACATCAGATCAGCCAAAACTTGACATCAGATCAACATACTCTATATATCAGATCAAGAATATAAAAGAAATCATACAATAGAATTAAAACACACTTGACAAGGGAGATCAGATCAGGATTATATAGACATCAGATCAGCGAATACTTGACATCAGATCAATAGACTATAGATATCAGATCAAGAATATAAAAGAAATCATACAATAGAATTAAAACACATTTAACAAGGAAGATCAGATCAGGATTATATAGATATCAGATCAGCGAATACTTGACATCAGATCAACATACTATAAATATCAGATCAAGAATATAAAAAGAAATCATACAATAGAATTAAAACACATTTAACAAGGAAGATCAGATCAGGATTATATAGATATCAGATCAGCGAATACTTGACATCAGATCAACATACTATAGATATCAGATCAAGAATATAAAAGAAATCATACAATAGAATTAAAACACATTTAACAAGGAAGATCAGATCAGGATTATATAGATATCAGATCAGCGAATACTTGACATCAGATCAACATACTATAGATATCAAATCAAAAATATAAAAAGAAATCATACAATAGAATTAAAGCACACTTAACAAGGGAGATCGGATCAGGATTATATAGGCATCAGATCAGCGAATATTTGATATCAGATCAATAGACTATAGATATCAGATCAAGAATATAAAAGAAATCATACAATAGAATTAAAGAACACTTAACAAGGGAGATCAGATCAGGATTATATAGACATCAGATCAACAGACTATAGATATCAGATCAAGAATATAAAAAAAATCATACAATAGAATTAAAGCACGCTGAACAAGGGAGATCAGATCAGGATTATATAGACATCAGATCAGCGAATACTTGACATCAGATCAATAGACTATAGATATCAGATCAAGAATATAAAAGAAATCATACAATAGAATTAAAGCACACTTAACAAGGGAGATCAGATCAAGATTATATAGACATCAGATCAACATACTATAGATATCAGATCAAGAATATAAAAGAAATCATACAATAGAATTAAAACACATTTAACAAGGAAGATCAGATCAGGATTATATAGATATCAGATCAGCGAATACTTGACATCAGATCAACATACTATAGATATCAGATCAAGAATATAAAAAGAAATCATACAATAGAATTAAAGCACACTTAACAAGGGAGATCAGATCAGGATTATATAGACATCAGATCAGCGAATACTTGACATCAGATCAATATACTATAGATATCAGATCAAGAATATAAAAGAAATCATACTATAGAATTAAAGCACACTTAACAAGGGAGATCAGATCAGGATTATATAGACATCAGATCAACATACTATAGATATCAGATCAAGAATATAAAAGAAATCATACAATAGAAATAAAACACACTTAACAAGGGAGATCAGATCAGGATTATATAGACATCAGATCAGCGAATACTTGACATCAGATCAATAGACTATAGATATCAGATCAAGAATATAAAAGAAATCATACAATAGAATTAAAACACATTTAACAAGGCAGATCAGATCAGGATTATATAGACATCAGATCAGCCAAAACTTGACATCAGATCAACATACTCTATATATCAGATCAAGAATATAAAAGAAATAATACAATAGAATTAAAACACACTTGACAAGGGAGATCAGATCAGGATTATATAGACATCAGATCAGCGAATACTTGACATCAGATCAATAGACTATAGATATCAGATCAAGAATATAAAAGAAATCATACAATAGAATTAAAACACATTTAACAAGGAATATCAGATCAGGATTATATAGATATCAGATCAGCGAATACTTGACATCAGATCAACATACTATAAATATCAGATCAAGAATATAAAAAGAAATCATACAATAGAATTAAAACACATTTAACAAGGAAGATCAGATCAGGATTATATAGATATCAGATCAGCGAATACTTGACATCAGATCAACATACTATAGATATCAGATCAAGAATATAAAAGAAATCATACAATAGAATTAAAACACATTTAACAAGGAAGATCAGATCAGGATTATATAGATATCAGATCAGCGAATACTTGACATCAGATCAACATACTATAGATATCAAATCAAAAATATAAAAAGAAATCATACAATAGAATTAAAGCACACTTAACAAGGGAGATCAGATCAGGATTATATAGGCATCAGATCAGCGAATATTTGATATCAGATCAATAGACTATAGATATCAGATCAAGAATATAAAAGAAATCATACAATAGAATTAAAGAACACTTAACAAGGGAGATCAGATCAGGATTATATAGACATCAGATCAACATACTATAGATATCAGATCAAGAATATAAAAGAAATCATACAATAGAATTAAAACACGCTGAACAAGGGAGATCATATCAGGATTATATAGAAAATCAGATCAGCGAATACTTGACATCAGATCAACATACTATAGATATCAGATCAAGAATATAAAAGAAATCATACAATAGAATTAAAACACACTTAACAAGGGAGATTAGATCAGGATTATATAGACATCAGATCAGCGAATACTTGACATCAGATCAACAGATTATAGATATCAGATCAAGAATATAAAAGAAATCATACAATAGAATTAAAACACACTTAACAAGGGAGATCATATCAGGATTATATAGACATCAGATCAGCGAATACTTGACATCAGATCAATAGACTATAGATATCAGATCAAGAATATAAAAGAAATCATACAATAGAATTAAAGCACACTTAACAAGGGAGATCAGATCAAGATTATATAGACATCAGATCAACATACTATAGATATCAGATCAAGAATATAAAAGAAATCATACAATAGAATTAAAACACATTTAACAAGGAAGATCAGATCAGGATTATATAGATATCAGATCAGCGAATACTTGACATCAGATCAACATACTATATGAAGGAAAACTGAACAAGCCCGGGCTAAATCGAAAACCTCACTTTCGTGCTATGCATTCCAGAATCGGAAGCTTTCGACCAAGCTCAGGCTCAAATTAGTTTACCCATGAACGGATCTAGGCTTATACTTATTTAATTTATTAATCGGGACACAAAAAATTAAATCTTTAATTAAAGCGGAACTTAAAGATTATACCTTTTGTAGCGAAGTCCCTCGATTAAAGAATACCAAATAAATCTGCTCCGATTTCCAAAAGAAATCCAATCGATTCTCCTTAGAAATCCCGAATATTGGGTGGGCAATAATCTAACGGGATTTGCTAACTAAGCCGACGAGAACTACCAAAAGGGGCTGCCCGAATTTCTCCAAAATTAACCAAAAATCTGGTTCAATTAAATTTCAAACTAGTTGCTAAATCAATTGCAAGCTAGCTGCTCAACAAGCTGCGTACTTGGCTGCTACAAATTAATCCACCCGCTGAGAATCTTCTAGCTACTGCCGCTGCCAACCACACTGCTGCGCAAGTCCGAGAAAACCCAACCAAAAAACTGGAGCAGCAGCCTCGATCTGTACGGACATTACCACGGATCACTCTACAAACATGTAGAAGATCATTACGTGAATAATATCTGGATCAGAGCGCCGCTTCTCAACAGCCCAGTCGAAGAAAAAACTTGCAGCAGTAGAAAAAAAACCCACGCGGCAGCAGTCCGCTAGAAAACCCGTTCGAAGAAGAAAAACCCAGCGAGAATAAAATGTCCAGCAACCATAAAAAAAATGAAACCTTTTGGTTGGAGAAAGATTCGGGAGAAAGAAATTACTGGGTGACTCCGAGAAAGATTCAATTTTTTTTCAAATCTCTCTCTAACCCCTTTCTTTCTTTGCAAGACAAATTTCTTGTCTTTCAAGCCACACACTTCTAATTTCTTAGGGCTAAAGCTTTCTATTTATAGAAGCTCGATTGGAGACCTAATGGGCTCTCGAGTTAGGCCTTTAAATTTGACTTTCGTTGACCGCTAAGTCTTCCCGACTAATCAACTCCAATCGACTCTTTTAAATTAATTTATTTAATCCACTTTGTTAATTTAATTTAATCGAACCCTTAGAATTAATTAATTCAAAATAGAATTAATTTCTAAATTCACTTCGTCGATCAAATATTAATTAAACCCTTCGGATTAATTAATTTACCTTGTCGATTAGTCAAACGCAAAATCGGTCGTACCACTAACGGACCAATTATGGAACTACCGCTCGAAAACGACTTTACATCGCGCCATTATTATTTCTTCTATCTCCCCACATTAAAGATCTAGTGCTCGTCGATTTATCAATTTACTGACAAATTAATTCACCGACTTCTTGGTTTCCGAGATTAGTACCACTCGACTTTTTATTATACCGAACATAAAGTTCACCGGCCGGGTTTAGTATAATAACCTTACGAGCTCATCTCGGGAGCACCATCAACCCGGCGAACCGGTACGTGGATTCCTCCGACTAGCAACGGCACGCAAGAAGCTAAACACCGCATACCCAACTTACCGAGGTATTGGCCTCAATTGACCTCACTCTTTGGCAAATCAAAGCACACGACACTCAACCCTCACGCCCGTCCCAATCTCGGGATTGAGAGACGGAATACTATGACCAAATTGACTACGCCGATCAGTACAAGTCAATTCTATCCAAACTGGTCGTGCTCAATATGCCCCGGGCATATTTGTGTGATTTAAACTAGTCTAGATAAACCAATTTCCAAACCACACAATAACCTATACCGATAGCATGTTCAGACTATCTCGGTTACGAGCATACTTTTTATATATCAATACTTTAACCAATAACGGTATCTACTGTGTTTGTCGACACCCCGTTATCTAGTTCTATGATATAAAGGAACAGATTTATACTGAAACAAAATGATATGTCATCTGTGGATATTAGTTTTTGATACAAGCCATAGCTTTTCTGTATTCAAAACTAACAATCTCCCACTAATACTCAAAGCTATGCTAAGAAGTACAAAAACTGTCCAACCCGCTATTACACTGCTGTCACAATGAAATCTCCAGAACACCTTTAAGCTCACTAACATGGCTCCCTCAAGAATCTGACTCCCATGCCCTCCACATGTCTCTCAAAGACCTTTAGGGTCAATGGCTTTGTGAAAGGATCTGCATGGTTGTCATCTGATACTATCTTGGCCACGGTCACGTCTCCCCTCTTTACGATTTCTCATATCAGGTGGTACTTGCGCTCTATGTGTTTACTCGCCTTATGAGCTCGTGGTTCCCTCGAGTTAGCAACTGCACTATGTTATCACAATAAACTGTGATAGACCTAGGCAACTCAGGAACCATATCTGAGTCCATCCGGAAGTTCCTGAGCCACACAGCCTCTTTCACTGCCTCTGAAGCGGCAACGTACTCGGCCTCCATGGTAGAGTCCGCCACGCATTTCTGCTTGACACTCTTCCATATTGTGGCTCCACCTCCTAGAGTAAACACAAACCCAGAGGTAGACTTACTCCTGTCCAAATCACCTTGAAAACCCGAATCTGTGTAACCCAATGGTACAAGCTCCTGCGCTCTATAAACTAGGACACAATCTCTCGTCCTGCGCAAGTACTTGAGAATGCATTTTACTGCCTCCCAGTGAGCCTTCCCAGGGTTACTCTGATATCTGCTAACCATGCCAACGGCAAAGCAAATATCAGGCCTCGTGCACAACATAGCATACATGAGGCTACCCACTGCAGAAGCATAGGGTACCGCCTTCATGGCATCTATCTCCTCAGCAGTCTTAGGACACTGCTCCTTAGACAAATGCACTCCATGCCTGAAAGGTAGTGAACCCTTCTTGGAGTTCTGCATGTTAAAACGGGCCAGAATCGTGTCTATGTAGGATGCCTGAGAGAGAGTTAGAGAACGTCTCCTACAATCTTGAATAATCTTGATCCCAAGGATATGTCCAGCCTCTCCCAAATCCTTCATATCGAATTGCCTGAACAGCCATGCCTTTACGTCTGACAACACCTTCTTACTGTTGCCAATAAGAAGAATGTCATCTACGTAAAGTACGAGGAACACCACTATATCACCATCACGCCTGCTATAAACACACTGCTCATCCGGACACCGAGTGAATCCATAGGACTGGATAACCTCGTCAAAACGGATGTTCCAAGATCTGGATGCTTGCATCTCTATCCTGAAGAACCTCATTGTAGTTAACTGGGTCTGGTTCACGAGCACCAGGGATAAAGTCCAAAGACTCACCCAAACCCATGTACCTCTCGGGCTGTCTCACAGCCCTCCCACTACGACGAGGCGCAGCCTGTGTAAGAGCATCATCTGTGATAGTGTGTGCAGTCTCTTGTGGTGTGTCTTCCTGTACGTGTGCATCTGGAATAGTGGACTGACTTCTAAGCTCTTCCAATACTACCTTGCTGCTTGACTTGTGATCTAAAATATAGTCCTCCTCAAGAAATCTGGCATTGATGCTGACCACCACCTTCTGATCCTGAGGACTATAAAATAAACCATCTCTCGTTCCTTTGGGGTAGCCTACAAACAGCATAACCTTAGATCTCGCCTCTAACTTGCCTGCATCTGCCTCGAGCACATGTGCTAGACAACCCCAAATCCTGAGATATATCAGACTAGGCTTACGCCCACTCCACAACTCTACTGGGGTCGTAGGCACAGACTTAGATGGCACAAGGTTGAGGATAAAACACGCTGTATCCAAGGCATAACCCCAAAACGAGATAGGCAACTCACTGTAACTCATCATCGATCTAACCATCTCCATAAGAGACCTGCTCCTCCCCTCTGCCACACCATTCTGCTGGGGTGTGCCAGGTGCAGACAACTGGGTCTGAATACCCTCCTCTGACAAATAGGTCCTAAATTCACTAGAGAGGTATTCACCACCTCTAGCCTGAACTGACATAGGTCCACACATGTCAGAATGAATCAACTCTAAAACCTCCTTGGCCCTATACCCCTTCGCCTTAAAAGGCCTCTTGGTCATTTTACCCTCCAAGCAGGACTCACAGGTCGAATAGCTGTCAATATCTAGTAAGTCCAAAGACCCACTCTTGACCAACCTTTGAATCCTACTAAGGTTGATATGACCTAGTCTCAGGTGCCAAAGATAAGTCTGATTCAAAGGGGAAGATTCCTTTCTCTTATTATGATTTGGTGATGAGTTACTAGTTTCTGTGTTTTGCATAACTGGGGAGTAAGTCTTGATTTAAAACAGATTGTCAACCAATGTACCGGAACATATAAGTTTCTGGCATTTTCTTATAAAAACCGAACCGTCAGAAAATACACACTTATAACCATCCAAAACAAGTTTTGAAACTGAAAGCAAGTTCTTTCGAAAACTAGGTACATAAAGACAATCCTTTAAAAGTAAAATAGAGTCTGAAAAATAAAGACTAATAACTCCCACTGCAGCCACAGAAACTCTGGTAGTATCCCCAAGGTAGACCTGCAACTCTCCCTCTCTAAGCAGCCGGGTCACTTGGAACCCCTGCAAAGAATTACAAACGTGATCAGTGGCTCCCGAATCCACACACCAAGTATCTGTGGGAATCGCCGCTAATCACGTCTCAGTAACTAGGGAAAATTTACTTTTAACCTCGAGGCTTTGGGCAATCCTTCTTCCGATGTCCTGCTTTGCCATACTTAAAACATTTGCCTTTCGACTTTTGCTTCTTGGCAATGCCTGCCTTGGGTCCATGATTAGTTCCTGCTTTCTGGCCTCTCTTCCTCTCTTGCTTCCTGGCTTTGGGCCCAGCAGAGGAACCTGAGGGACCAACAGTAGCAAAGGCTTGCTTCTTCTCAGCGAATAGGTCCTCGGCTGACACCAATGTAGTTATGAGCTCGGGAGTGAATATGAGAGCTTGCCCATATTATAGTTCAACCGAAACTGCTCAAAAACTGGGAGGCAAGCTCTGGAGAATGATATCGACCTGGGTCTCCCCATCAATATCACCTTCCAGTACCTCGATCTCATTGATGCAACTGATCATGTCCAGCACGTGATCCCTCACTGAAATGCCCTCAGCCATTCTAGCATTCATGAGTTTCCTCATAGCTGACTACTTGGCTACCCTGCTTAAGGGGACACTCCTCAGTAAGCACGTACTTGTAACCCTCAGCGGTAAGGACAATGTCCAGGTTACGTTTCCAGTCAATATAGTTTGGACTCATGAGTTTGTTTTGGTTCAAAAATGACAGCTAGCGGGTTGAACGACATATCAACTGAAAATAATGAAAAAACATGTCTCAGTATACTTTTCGAAAATATTGAAAAATCCTCAGAAAAGAAATATAATCTTCTACCGACATCTCTCCCACCGGGATTAACGCAGGTCACGACGGGTGAACGTCTACGCTAACCCACATTCGTTCGAGAAGGACCAAAGTCCATTAATCTCATTATCTGACCAACGATCTTATGATCAATGAAATTAATAGTCGATAATTTTAGCCGTACACGTAAATAGCGTTACCTCGTAGGAGGGATACTATAAACAGTACACTAAGTGTATGCCATTACGTGACTTCTAAGTTTGTTACTTAGGGTACTAATGCGCCTCGGACGGCGAGGGTGTCGCAACTTTTCCCAATTAAACGCACTATAGTCATCCCTTTAGAAATTCATTCCAGCGATATCTGTGATTGAAAACTCAACCGACGGGGAAGCCGTTTAACCACATCGCCAATGAACCCGTAATGGAGGCCATGGGGATATTAACCAACCCGCTCCCACTTAGATTTTTTTAAAATAATTTAAATTCGCCTTAATTTTCTCGGTTTTCCATTTCGGTTTTCTACGTAAATAGGAATCACCCAAAAATTACGAAAAACCAAAATCCGGGTTTTCTCGATTTTCTACGTAATTAGGAATCACCCAAAATTACGATAAACCAAAACCCCACGTAATTAGGAATCACCCAAAATTACGATTAAACCAAAACTTGCGAATGTAATTAAGTTTGAGGATTTTTACGTTTTAACATGCAATATCTTAACTATGGATATTCGCACCCATAAAACCGTTGGAGTTTTAATATGCGAATAATCTACCTTAGTTAATTGCACATTACCTTTTTGGAAAAACTTTTGGTTTGAATTTCGTTCATGCAAAATAAAACGAAAATCACACAATCAACGAAAAAATCATAAATACGGGAAATTAAATAAAATAAAATTTCCCGACTATTATGGCCTTCTCTATCGTTGATTCCTTGACGCCTCGGTGACACTTCCCGTCGTGTCGCTCCCACTCGTTATTTGGATTCCTCTCGATTCGCCCGGGTTTTCTCGGTTTATTCCGTAATTAGGAATCACCCAAAATTACAATAAACCAAAACCCTCGAATATAAGTTACCCAAAATAACGTCTTCGTCATAGTACAAAAATTCCTATATACAAAGGCGTTTTTCTAGGAATTTAAAGACGACATGATTAGATCAAATCCTACTACAAGATTTTTCTAATCCTACACGGCTTCCAGCTCGTGGTTATTACTATTACAGAAATTTCCATTCAAAAATAAAACGAGCCCGGACATGTCCCGGGGTTTATGAATGAAAATTAAATTTCTACCATAATAGCCGGGAAACCAATAACCACCTGTTTATACATTTCGACAAAAAATACTAATGCCAAAATAAAGCCGTGTAATAAATCAAACAAGTATAAGACCGAAACCAACGCTCTGATACCAATTTGAAGGAAAACTGAACAAGCCCGGGCTAAATCGAAAACCTCACTTTCGTGCTATGCATTCCAGAATCGGAAGCTTTCGACCAAGCTCAGGCTCAAATTAGTTTACCCATGAACGGATCTAGGCTTATACTTATTTAATTTATTAATCGGGACACAAAAAATTAAATCTTTAATTAAAGCGGAACTTAAAGATTATACCTTTTGTAGCGAAGTCCCTCGATTAAAGAATACCAAATAAATCTGCTCCGATTTCCAAAAGAAATCCAATCGATTCTCCTTAGAAATCCCGAATATTGGGTGGGCAATAATCTAACGGGATTTGCTAACTAAGCCGACGAGAACTACCAAAAGGGGCTGCCCGAATTTCTCCAAAATTAACCAAAAATCTGGTTCAATTAAATTTCAAACTAGTTGCTAAATCAATTGCAAGCTAGCTGCTCAACAAGCTGCGTACTTGGCTGCTACAAATTAATCCACCCGCTGAGAATCTTCTAGCTACTGCCGCTGCCAACCACACTGCTGCGCAAGTCCGAGAAAACCCAACCAAAAAACTGGAGCAGCAGCCTCGATCTGTACGGACATTACCACGGATCACTCTACAAACATGTAGAAGATCATTACGTGAATAATATCTGGATCAGAGCGCCGCTTCTCAACAGCCCAGTCGAAGAAAAAACTTGCAGCAGTAGAAAAAAAACCCACGCGGCAGCAGTCCGCTAGAAAACCCGTTCGAAGAAGAAAAACCCAGCGAGAATAAAATGTCCAGCAACCATAAAAAAAATGAAACCTTTTGGTTGGAGAAAGATTCGGGAGAAAGAAATTACTGGGTGACTCCGAGAAAGATTCAATTTTTTTTTCAAATCTCTCTCTAACCCCTTTCTTTCTTTGCAAGACAAATTTCTTGTCTTTCAAGCCACACACTTCTAATTTCTTAGGGCTAAAGCTTTCTATTTATAGAAGCTCGATTGGAGACCTAATGGGCTCTCGAGTTAGGCCTTTAAATTTGACTTTCGTTGACCGCTAAGTCTTCCCGACTAATCAACTCCAATCGACTCTTTTAAATTAATTTATTTAATCCACTTTGTTAATTTAATTTAATCGAACCCTTAGAATTAATTAATTCAAAATAGAATTAATTTCTAAATTCACTTCGTCGATCAAATATTAATTAAACCCTTCGGATTAATTAATTTACCTTGTCGATTAGTCAAACGCAAAATCGGTCGTACCACTAACGGACCAATTATGGAACTACCGCTCGAAAACGACTTTACATCGCGCCATTATTATTTCTTCTATCTCCCCACATTAAAGATCTAGTGCTCGTCGATTTATCAATTTACTGACAAATTAATTCACCGACTTCTTGGTTTCCGAGATTAGTACCACTCGACTTTTTATTATACCGAACATAAAGTTCACCGGCCGGGTTTAGTATAATAACCTTACGAGCTCATCTCGGGAGCACCATCAACCCGGCGAACCGGTACGTGGATTCCTCCGACTAGCAACGGCACGCAAGAAGCTAAACACCGCATACCCAACTTACCGAGGTATTGGCCTCAATTGACCTCACTCTTTGGCAAATCAAAGCACACGACACTCAACCCTCACGCCCGTCCCAATCTCGGGATTGAGAGACGGAATACTATGACCAAATTGACTACGCCGATCAGTACAAGTCAATTCTATCCAAACTGGTCGTGCTCAATATGCCCCGGGCATATTTGTGTGATTTAAACTAGTCTAGATAAACCAATTTCCAAACCACACAATAACCTATACCGATAGCATGTTCAGACTATCTCGGTTACGAGCATACTTTTTATATATCAATACTTTAACCAATAACGGTATCTACTGTGTTTGTCGACACCCCGTTATCTAGTTCTATGATATAAAGGAACAGATTTATACTGAAACAAAATGATATGTCATCTGTGGATATTAGTTTTTGATACAAGCCATAGCTTTTCTGTATTCAAAACTAACACTATAGATATCAGATCAAGAATATAAAAAGAAATCATACAATAGAATTAAAGCACACTTAACAAGGGAGATCAGATCAGGATTATATAGACATCAGATCAGCGAATACTTGACATCAGATCAATAGACTATAGATATCAGATCAAGAATATAAAAGAAATCATACTATAGAATTAAAGCACACTTAACAAGGGAGATCAGATCAGGATTATATAGACACCAGATCAACATACTATAGATATCAGATCAAGAATATAAAAGAAATCATACAATAGAAATAAAACACACTTAACAAGGGAGATCAGATCAGGATTATATAGACATCAGATCAGCGAATACTTGACATCAGATCAATAGACTATAGATATCAGATCAAGAATATAAAAGAAATCATACAATAGAATTAAAACACATTTAACAAGGCAGATCAGATCAGGATTATATAGACATCAGATCAGCCAAAACTTGACATCAGATCAACATACTATATATATCAGATCAAGAATATAAAAGAAATAATACAATAGAATTAAAACACACTTAAAAAGGGAGATCAGATCAGGATTATATAGACATCAGATCAGCGAATACTTGACATCAGATCAATAGACTATAGATATCAGATCAAGAATATAAAAGAAATCATACAATAGAATTAAAACACATTTAACAAGGAAGATCAGATCAGGATTATATAGATATCAGATCAGCGAATACTTGACATCAGATCAACATACTATAAATATCAGATCAAGAATATAAAAAGAAATCATACAATAGAATTAAAACACATTTAACAAGGAAGATCAGATCAGGATTATATAGATATCAGATCAGCGAATACTTGACATCAGATCAACATACTATAGATATCAGATCAAGAATATAAAAGAAATCATACAATAGAATTAAAACACATTTAACAAGGAAGATCAGATCAGGATTATATAGATATCAGATCAGCGAATACTTGACATCAGATCAACATACTATAGATATCAAATCAAAAATATAAAAAGAAATCATACAATAGAATTAAAGCACACTTAACAAGGGAGATCAGATCAGGATTATATAGGCATCAGATCAGCGAATACTTGACATCAGATCAATAGACTATAGATATCAGATCAAGAATATAAAAGAAATCATACAATAGATTTAAAGAACACTTAACAAGGGAGATCAGATCAGGATTATATAGACATCAGATCAACATACTATAGATATCAGATCAAGAATATAAAAGAAATCATACAATAGAATTAAAATACACTTAACAAGGGAGATCAGATCAGGATTATATAGACATCAGATCAACATACTATAGATATCAGATCAAGAATATAAAAGAAATCATACAATAGAATTAAAACACACTTAACAAGAGAGATCAGATCAGGATTATATAGACATCAGATCAGCGAATACTTGATATCAGATCAACAGTCTATAGATATCAGATCAAGAATACAAAAGAAATCATACAATAGAATTAAAACACACTTAACAAGGGAGATCAGATCAGGATTATATAGACATCGGATCAGCGAATACTTGACATCAGATCAACATACTATAGATATCAGATCAAGAATATAAAAGAAATCATACAATAGAATTAAAACACACTTAACAAGGGAGATCAGATCAGGATTATATAGACATCGGATCGGCGAATTCTTGACATCAGATCAACAGACTATAGATATCAGATCAAGAATATAAAAGAAATGATACAATAGAATTAAAACACACTTAACAAGGGAGATCAGATCAGGATTATATAGATATTGGATCAGCGAATACTTGACATCAGATCAACATACTATAGATATCAGATCAAGAATATAATAGAAATCATACAATAGAATTAAAACACACTTAACAAGGGAGATCAGATCAGGATTATATAGATATCGGATCAGCGAATACTTGACATCAGATCAACAGTCTATAGATATCAGATCAAGAATACAAAAGAAATCATACAATAGAATTAAAACACACTTAACAAGGGAGATCAGATCAGGATTATATAGACATCGGATCAGCGAATACTTGACATCAGATCAACATACTATAGATATCAGATCAAGAATACAAAAGAAATCATACAATAGAATTAAAACACACTTAACAAGGGAGATCAGATCAGGATTATATAGACATCGGATCGGCGAATTCTTGACATCAGATCAACAGACTATAGATATCAGATCAAGAATATAAAAGAAATGATACAATAGAATTAAAACACACTTAACAAGGGAGATCAGATCAGGATTATATAGATATTGGATCAGCGAATACTTGACATCAGATCAACATACTATAGATATCAGATCAAGAATATAAAAGAAATCATACAATAGAATTAAAACACACTTAACAAGGGAGATCAGATCAGGATTATATAGACATCGGATCAGCAAATACTTGACATCAGATCAACATACTATAGATATCAGATCAAGAATATAAAAGAAATCATACAATAGAATTAAAACACACTTAACAAGGGAGATCAGATCAGGATTATATAGATATCGTATCAGCGAATACTTGACATCAGATCAACATACTATAAATATCAGATCAAGAATATAAAAAGAAATCATACAATAGAATTAAAACACATTTAACAAGGAAGATCAGATCAGGATTATATAGATATCAGATCAGCGAATACTTGACATCAGATCAACATACTATAGATATCAGATCAAGAATATAAAAGAAATCATACAATAGAATTAAAACACATTTAACAAGGAAGATCAGATCAGGATTATATAGATATCAGATCAGCGAATACTTGACATCAGATCAACATACTATAGATATCAAATCAAAAATATAAAAAGAAATCATACAATAGAATTAAAGCACACTTAACAAGGGAGATCTGATCAGGATTATATAGGCATCAGATTAGCGAATACTTGACATCAGATCAATAGACTATAGATATCAGATCAAGAATATAAAAGAAATCATACAATAGAATTAAAGAACACTTAACAAGGGAGATCAGATCAGGATTATATAGACATCAGATCAACATACTATAGATATCAGATCAAGAATATAAAAGAAATCATACAATAGAATTAAAATACACTTAACAAGGGAGATCAGATCAGGATTATATAGACATCAGATCAACATACTATAGATATCAGATCAAGAATATAAAAGAAATCATACAATAGAATTAAAACACACTTAACAAGGGAGATCAGATCATGATTATATAGACATCAGATCAGCGAATACTTGACATCAGATCAACAGACTATACATATCAGATCAAGAATATAAAAGATATCATACAATAGAAATAAAACACACTGAACAAGGGAGATCATATCAGGATTATATAGATATCAGATCAGCGAATACTTGACATCAGATCAACAGACTATAGATCTCAGATCAAGAATATAAAAGAAATCATACAATAGAATTAAAACACACTTAACAAGGGAGATCAGATAAGGATTATATAGACATCAGATCATCGAATAATTGACATCAGATCAACATACTATAGATATCAGATCAAGAATATAAAAGAAATCATACAATAGAATTAAAACACACTTAACAAGGGAGATCAGATCAGGATTATATAGACATCAGATCAGCGAATACTTGACATCAGATCAACATACTATAAATATCAGATCAAGAATATAAAAAGAAATCATACAATAGAATTAAAACACATTTAACAAGGAAGATCAGATCAGGATTATATAGATATCAGATCAGCGAATACTTGACATCAGATCAACATACTATAGATATCAGATCAAGAATATAAAAGAAATCATACAATAGAATTAAAACACATTTAACAAGGAAGATCAGATCAGGATTATATAGATATCAGATCAGCGAATACTTGACATCAGATCAACATACTATAGATATCAAATCAAAAATATAAAAAGAAATCATACAATAGAATTAAAGCACACTTAACAAGGGAGATCGGATCAGGATTATATAGGCATCAGATCAGCGAATATTTGATATCAGATCAATAGACTATAGATATCAGATCAAGAATATAAAAGAAATCATACAATAGAATTAAAGAACACTTAACAAGGGAGATCAGATCAGGATTATATAGACATCAGATCAACAGACTATAGATATCAGATCAAGAATATAAAAAAAATCATACAATAGAATTAAAGCACGCTGAACAAGGGAGATCAGATCAGGATTATATAGACATCAGATCAGCGAATACTTGACATCAGATCAATAGACTATAGATATCAGATCAAGAATATAAAAGAAATCATACAATAGAATTAAAGCACACTTAACAAGGGAGATCAGATCAAGATTATATAGACATCAGATCAACATACTATAGATATCAGATCAAGAATATAAAAGAAATCATACAATAGAATTAAAACACATTTAACAAGGAAGATCAGATCAGGATTATATAGATATCAGATCAGCGAATACTTGACATCAGATCAACATACTATAGATATCAGATCAAGAATATAAAAAGAAATCATACAATAGAATTAAAGCACACTTAACAAGGGAGATCAGATCAGGATTATATAGACATCAGATCAGCGAATACTTGACATCAGATCAATATACTATAGATATCAGATCAAGAATATAAAAGAAATCATACTATAGAATTAAAGCACACTTAACAAGGGAGATCAGATCAGGATTATATAGACATCAGATCAACATACTATAGATATCAGATCAAGAATATAAAAGAAATCATACAATAGAAATAAAACACACTTAACAAGGGAGATCAGATCAGGATTATATAGACATCAGATCAGCGAATACTTGACATCAGATCAATAGACTATAGATATCAGATCAAGAATATAAAAGAAATCATACAATAGAATTAAAACACATTTAACAAGGCAGATCAGATCAGGATTATATAGACATCAGATCAGCCAAAACTTGACATCAGATCAACATACTCTATATATCAGATCAAGAATATAAAAGAAATAATACAATAGAATTAAAACACACTTGACAAGGGAGATCAGATCAGGATTATATAGACATCAGATCAGCGAATACTTGACATCAGATCAATAGACTATAGATATCAGATCAAGAATATAAAAGAAATCATACAATAGAATTAAAACACATTTAACAAGGAAGATCAGATCAGGATTATATAGATATCAGATCAGCGAATACTTGACATCAGATCAACATACTATAAATATCAGATCAAGAATATAAAAAGAAATCATACAATAGAATTAAAACACATTTAACAAGGAAGATCAGATCAGGATTATATAGATATCAGATCAGCGAATACTTGACATCAGATCAACATACTATAGATATCAGATCAAGAATATAAAAGAAATCATACAATAGAATTAAAACACATTTAACAAGGAAGATCAGATCAGGATTATATAGATATCAGATCAGCGAATACTTGACATCAGATCAACATACTATAGATATCAAATCAAAAATATAAAAAGAAATCATACAATAGAATTAAAGCACACTTAACAAGGGAGATCAGATCAGGATTATATAGGCATCAGATCAGCGAATATTTGATATCAGATCAATAGACTATAGATATCAGATCAAGAATATAAAAGAAATCATACAATAGAATTAAAGAACACTTAACAAGGGAGATCAGATCAGGATTATATAGACATCAGATCAACATACTATAGATATCAGATCAAGAATATAAAAGAAATCATACAATAGAATTAAAACACGCTGAACAAGGGAGATCATATCAGGATTATATAGAAAATCAGATCAGCGAATACTTGACATCAGATCAACATACTATAGATATCAGATCAAGAATATAAAAGAAATCATACAATAGAATTAAAACACACTTAACAAGGGAGATTAGATCAGGATTATATAGACATCAGATCAGCGAATACTTGACATCAGATCAACAGACTATAGATATCAGATCAAGAATATAAAAGAAATCATACAATAGAATTAAAACACACTTAACAAGGGAGATCATATCAGGATTATATAGACATCAGATCAGCGAATACTTGACATCAGATCAATAGACTATAGATATCAGATCAAGAATATAAAAGAAATCATACAATAGAATTAAAGCACACTTAACAAGGGAGATCAGATCAAGATTATATAGACATCAGATCAACATACTATAGATATCAGATCAAGAATATAAAAGAAATCATACAATAGAATTAAAACACATTTAACAAGGAAGATCAGATCAGGATTATATAGATATCAGATCAGCGAATACTTGACATCAGATCAACATACTATAGATATCAGATCAAGAATATAAAAAGAAATCATACAATAGAATTAAAGCACACTTAACAAGGGAGATCAGATCAGGATTATATAGACATCAGATCAGCGAATACTTGACATCAGATCAATAGACTATAGATATCAGATCAAGAATATAAAAGAAATCATACTATAGAATTAAAGCACACTTAACAAGGGAGATCAGATCAGGATTATATAGACACCAGATCAACATACTATAGATATCAGATCAAGAATATAAAAGAAATCATACAATAGAAATAAAACACACTTAACAAGGGAGATCAGATCAGGATTATATAGACATCAGATCAGCGAATACTTGACATCAGATCAATAGACTATAGATATCAGATCAAGAATATAAAAGAAATCATACAATAGAATTAAAACACATTTAACAAGGCAGATCAGATCAGGATTATATAGACATCAGATCAGCCAAAACTTGACATCAGATCAACATACTATATATATCAGATCAAGAATATAAAAGAAATAATACAATAGAATTAAAACACACTTAAAAAGGGAGATCAGATCAGGATTATATAGACATCAGATCAGCGAATACTTGACATCAGATCAATAGACTATAGATATCAGATCAAGAATATAAAAGAAATCATACAATAGAATTAAAACACATTTAACAAGGAAGATCAGATCAGGATTATATAGATATCAGATCAGCGAATACTTGACATCAGATCAACATACTATAAATATCAGATCAAGAATATAAAAAGAAATCATACAATAGAATTAAAACACATTTAACAAGGAAGATCAGATCAGGATTATATAGATATCAGATCAGCGAATACTTGACATCAGATCAACATACTATAGATATCAGATCAAGAATATAAAAGAAATCATACAATAGAATTAAAACACATTTAACAAGGAAGATCAGATCAGGATTATATAGATATCAGATCAGCGAATACTTGACATCAGATCAACATACTATAGATATCAAATCAAAAATATAAAAAGAAATCATACAATAGAATTAAAGCACACTTAACAAGGGAGATCAGATCAGGATTATATAGGCATCAGATCAGCGAATACTTGACATCAGATCAATAGACTATAGATATCAGATCAAGAATATAAAAGAAATCATACAATAGATTTAAAGAACACTTAACAAGGGAGATCAGATCAGGATTATATAGACATCAGATCAACATACTATAGATATCAGATCAAGAATATAAAAGAAATCATACAATAGAATTAAAATACACTTAACAAGGGAGATCAGATCAGGATTATATAGACATCAGATCAACATACTATAGATATCAGATCAAGAATATAAAAGAAATCATACAATAGAATTAAAACACACTTAACAAGAGAGATCAGATCAGGATTATATAGACATCAGATCAGCGAATACTTGATATCAGATCAACAGTCTATAGATATCAGATCAAGAATACAAAAGAAATCATACAATAGAATTAAAACACACTTAACAAGGGAGATCAGATCAGGATTATATAGACATCGGATCAGCGAATACTTGACATCAGATCAACATACTATAGATATCAGATCAAGAATATAAAAGAAATCATACAATAGAATTAAAACACACTTAACAAGGGAGATCAGATCAGGATTATATAGACATCGGATCGGCGAATTCTTGACATCAGATCAACAGACTATAGATATCAGATCAAGAATATAAAAGAAATGATACAATAGAATTAAAACACACTTAACAAGGGAGATCAGATCAGGATTATATAGATATTGGATCAGCGAATACTTGACATCAGATCAACATACTATAGATATCAGATCAAGAATATAATAGAAATCATACAATAGAATTAAAACACACTTAACAAGGGAGATCAGATCAGGATTATATAGATATCGGATCAGCGAATACTTGACATCAGATCAACAGTCTATAGATATCAGATCAAGAATACAAAAGAAATCATACAATAGAATTAAAACACACTTAACAAGGGAGATCAGATCAGGATTATATAGACATCGGATCAGCGAATACTTGACATCAGATCAACATACTATAGATATCAGATCAAGAATACAAAAGAAATCATACAATAGAATTAAAACACACTTAACAAGGGAGATCAGATCAGGATTATATAGACATCGGATCGGCGAATTCTTGACATCAGATCAACAGACTATAGATATCAGATCAAGAATATAAAAGAAATGATACAATAGAATTAAAACACACTTAACAAGGGAGATCAGATCAGGATTATATAGATATTGGATCAGCGAATACTTGACATCAGATCAACATACTATAGATATCAGATCAAGAATATAAAAGAAATCATACAATAGAATTAAAACACACTTAACAAGGGAGATCAGATCAGGATTATATAGACATCGGATCAGCAAATACTTGACATCAGATCAACATACTATAGATATCAGATCAAGAATATAAAAGA
Source organism: Knoxia roxburghii (assembly GCA_030378225.1). Lineage (NCBI taxonomy): Eukaryota > Viridiplantae > Streptophyta > Magnoliopsida > Gentianales > Rubiaceae > Knoxia > Knoxia roxburghii. The sequence goes on along the minus strand of CM059415.1, from coordinate 30,011,714 downwards.
AATCATACAATAGAATTAAAACACACTTAACAAGGGAGATCAGATCAGGATTATATAGATATCGTATCAGCGAATACTTGACATCAGATCAACATACTATAAATATCAGATCAAGAATATAAAAAGAAATCATACAATAGAATTAAAACACATTTAACAAGGAAGATCAGATCAGGATTATATAGATATCAGATCAGCGAATACTTGACATCAGATCAACATACTATAGATATCAGATCAAGAATATAAAAGAAATCATACAATAGAATTAAAACACATTTAACAAGGAAGATCAGATCAGGATTATATAGATATCAGATCAGCGAATACTTGACATCAGATCAACATACTATAGATATCAAATCAAAAATATAAAAAGAAATCATACAATAGAATTAAAGCACACTTAACAAGGGAGATCTGATCAGGATTATATAGGCATCAGATTAGCGAATACTTGACATCAGATCAATAGACTATAGATATCAGATCAAGAATATAAAAGAAATCATACAATAGAATTAAAGAACACTTAACAAGGGAGATCAGATCAGGATTATATAGACATCAGATCAACATACTATAGATATCAGATCAAGAATATAAAAGAAATCATACAATAGAATTAAAATACACTTAACAAGGGAGATCAGATCAGGATTATATAGACATCAGATCAACATACTATAGATATCAGATCAAGAATATAAAAGAAATCATACAATAGAATTAAAACACACTTAACAAGGGAGATCAGATCATGATTATATAGACATCAGATCAGCGAATACTTGACATCAGATCAACAGACTATACATATCAGATCAAGAATATAAAAGATATCATACAATAGAAATAAAACACACTGAACAAGGGAGATCATATCAGGATTATATAGATATCAGATCAGCGAATACTTGACATCAGATCAACAGACTATAGATCTCAGATCAAGAATATAAAAGAAATCATACAATAGAATTAAAACACACTTAACAAGGGAGATCAGATAAGGATTATATAGACATCAGATCATCGAATAATTGACATCAGATCAACATACTATAGATATCAGATCAAGAATATAAAAGAAATCATACAATAGAATTAAAACACACTTAACAAGGGAGATCAGATCAGGATTATATAGACATCAGATCAACGAATACTTGACATCAGATCAACATACTATAGATATCTGATCAATAATATAAAAGAAATCATACAATAGAATTAAAACACACTTAACAAGAGAGATCAGATCAGGATTATATAGACATCAGATCAGCGAATACTTGATATCAGATCAACAGTCTATAGATATCAGATCAAGAATACAAAAGAAATCATACAATAGAATTAAAACACACTTAACAAGGGAGATCAGATCAGGATTATATAGACATCGGATCAGCGAATACTTGACATCAGATCAACATACTATAGATATCAGATCAAGAATATAAAAGAAATCATACAATAGAATTAAAACACACTTAACAAGGGAGATCAGATCAGGATTATATAGACATCGGATCGGCGAATTCTTGACATCAGATCAACAGACTATAGATATCAGATCAAGAATATAAAAGAAATGATACAATAGAATTAAAACACACTTAACAAGGGAGATCAGATCAGGATTATATAGATATTGGATCAGCGAATACTTGACATCAGATCAACATACTATAGATATCAGATCAAGAATATAATAGAAATCATACAATAGAATTAAAACACACTTAACAAGGGAGATCAGATCAGGATTATATAGACATCGGATCAGCGAATACTTGATATCAGATCAACATACTATAGATATAAGATCAAGAATATAAAAAAAATCATACAATAGAATTAAAACACACTTAACAAGGGAGATCAGATCAGGATTCTATAGACATCGGATCAGCAAATACTTGACATCAGATCAACATACTATAGATATCAGATCAAGAATATAAAAGAAATCAAACAATAGAATTAAAACACACTTAACAAGGGAGATCAGATCAGGATTATATAAACATCAGATCAGCGAATACTAGACATCAGATCAACATACTATAGATATCAGATCAAGAACATATAAGAAATCATACAATAGAATTAAAACACACTTAACAAGGGAGATCAGATCAGGATTTTATAGACATCGGATCAGCGAATACTTGACATCAGATCAACATACTATAGATATCAGATCAAGAATATAAAAGAAATCATACAATAGAATTTAAATACACTTAACAAGGAAGATCAGATCAGGATTATATAGACATCGGATCAGCAAATACTTGACATCAGATCAACATACTATAGATATCAGATCAAGAATATAAAAGAAATCATACAATAGAATTAAAACACACTTAACAAGGGAGATCATATCAGGATTATATATACATCAGATCAGCGAATACTTGACATCAGATCAACATTCTATAGATATCAGATCATGAATATAAAAGAAATCATACAATAGAATTAAAACACACTTAACAAGGGAGATCAGATCAGGATTATATAGACATCGGATCAGCGAATACTTGACATCAGATCAACATACTATAGATATCAGATCAAGAATATAAAAGAAATCATACAATAGATTTAAAACACACTTAACAAGGGAGATCAGATCAGGATTATATAGATATCGGATCAGCGAATACTTGACATCAGATCAACAGGCTATAGATATCATATCAAGAATATAAAAGAAATCATACAATAGAATTAAAACACACTTAACAAGGGAGATCAGATCAGGATTATATAGATATCAGATCAGCGAATACTTGACATCAGATCAACATACTATAGATATCAGATAAAGAATATAAAAGAAATCATACAATAGAATTAAAACACACTTAACAAGGGAGATCACATCAGGATTATATAGATATTGGATCAGCGAATACTTGACATCAGATCAACATACTATAGATATCAGATCAAGAATATAAAAGAAATCATACAATAGAATTAAAACACACTTAACAAGGGAGATCAGATCAGGATTATATAGACATCAAATCAGCGAATACTTGACATCAGATCAACAGACTATAGATATCAGATCATGAATATAAAAGAAATCATACAATAGAATTAAAACACACTTAACAAGGGAGATCAGATCAGGATTATATAGACATCGGATCGGCGAATACTTGACATCAGATTAACAGACTGTAAATATCAGATCAAGAATATAAAAGAAATCATACAATAGAATTAAAACACACTTAACAAGGGAGATCAGATCAGGATTATATAGACATCAGATCAACAGACTATAGATATCAAATCAAGAATATAAAAGAAATCATACAATAGAATTAAAACACACTTAACAAGGGAGATCAGATCAGGATTATATAGACATCAGATCAGCGAATACTTGATATCAGATCAACAGTCTATAGATATCAGATCAAGAATACAAAAGAAATCATACAATAGAATTAAAACACACTTAACAAGGGAGATCAGATCAGGATTATATAGACATCGGATCAGCGAATACTTGACATCAGATCAACATACTATAGATATCAGATCAAGAATATAAAAGAAATCATACAATAGAATTAAAACACACTTAACAAGGGAGATCAGATCAGGATTATATAGACATCAGATCAGCGAATACTTGACATCAGATCAACATACTATAGATATCAGATCAAGAATATAAAACAAATCATACAATAGAATTAAAACACACTTAACAAGGGAGATCAGATCAGGATTATATAGACATCAGATCAGCGAATAGTTGACATCAGATCAACATACTATAGATATCAGATCAAGAATATAAAAGAAATCATACAATAGAATTAAAACACACTTAACAAGGGAGATCAGATCAGGATTATATAGATATCGGATCAGCGAATACTTGACATCAGATCAACAGGCTATAGATATCATATCAAGAATATAAAAGAAATCATACAATAGAATTAAAACACACTTAACAAGGGAGATCAGATCAGGATTATATTGACATCAGATCAGCGAATACTTGACATCAGATCAACATACTATAGATATCAGATCAAGAATATAAAACAAATCATACAATAGAATTAAAACACACTTAACAAGGGAGATCAGATCAGGATTATATAGACATCAGATCAGTGAATACTTGACATCAGATCAACATACTATAGATATCAGATCAAGAATATAAAACAAATCATACAATAGAATTAAAACACACTTAACAAGGGAGATCAGATCAGGATTATATAGACATCAGATCAGTGAATACTTGACATCAGATCAACATACTATAGATATCAGATCAAGAATATAAAACAAATCATACAATAGAATTAAAACACACTTAACAAGGGAGATCAGATCAGGATTATATAGACATCAGATCAGTGAATACTTGACATCAGATCAACATACTATAGATATCAGATCAAGAATATAAAACAAATCATACAATAGAATTAAAACACACTTAACAAGGGAGATCAGATCAGGATTATATAGACATCAGATCAGCGAATACTTGATATCAGATCAACAGTCTATAGATATCAGATCAAGAATACAAAAGAAATCATACAATAGAATTAAAACACACTTAACAAGGGAGATCAGATCAGGATTATATATACTTGACATCGGATCAACATACTATAGATATCAGATCAAGAATATAAAAGAAATTATACAATAGAATTAAAACACACTTAACAAGGGAGATCAGATCAGGATTATATATACTTGACATCAGATCAACATACTATAGATATCAGATCAAGAATATAAAAGAAATTATACAATAGAATTAAAACACACTTAACAAGGGAGATCAGATCAGGATTTTATAGACATCAGATCAGCGAATACTTGACATCAGATCAACAGACTATAGATCTCAGATCAAGAATATAAAAGAAATCATACAATAGAATTAAAACACACTTAACAAAGGAGATCAGATCAGGATTATATAGACATCAGATCATCGAATACTTGACATCAGATCAACATACTATAGATATCAGATCAAGAATATAAAAGAAATCATACAATAGAATTAAAATACACTTAACAAGGGAGATCAGATCAGGATTATATAGACATCAGATCAACATACTATAGATATCAGATCAAGAATATAAAAGAAATCATACAATAGAATTAAAACACACTTAACAAGGGAGATCAGATCAGGATTATATAGACATCAGATCAGCGAATACTTGACATCAGATCAACAGACTATACATATCAGATCAAGAATATAAAAGATATCATACAATAGAAATAAAACACACTGAACAAGGGAGATCATATCAGGATTATATAGATATCAGATCAGCGAATACTTGACATCAGATCAACAGACTATAGATCTCAGATCAAGAATATAAAAGAAATCATACAATAGAATTAAAACACACTTAACAAGGGAGATCAGATAAGGATTATATAGACATCAGATCATCGAATACTTGACATCAGATCAACATACTATAGATATCAGATCAAGAATATAAAAGAAATCATACAATAGAATTAAAACACACTTAACAAGGGAGATCAGATCAGGATTATATAGACATCAGATCAGTGAATACTTGACATCAGATCAACATACTATAGATATCAGATCAAGAATATAAAACAAATCATACAATAGAATTAAAACACACTTAACAAGGGAGATCAGATCAGGATTATATAGACATCAGATCAGCGAATACTTGACATCAGATCAACATACTATAGATATCAGATCAAGAATATAAAACAAATCATACAATAGAATTAAAACACACTTAACAAGGGAGATCAGATCAGGATTATATAGACATCAGATCAGCGAATAGTTGACATCAGATCAACATACTATAGATATCAGATCAAGAATATAAAAGAAATCATACAATAGAATTAAAACACACTTAACAAGGGAGATCAGATCAGGATTATATAGATATCGGATCAGCGAATACTTGACATCAGATCAACAGGCTATAGATATCATATCAAGAATATAAAAGAAATCATACAATAGAATTAAAACACACTTAACAAGGGAGATCAGATCAGGATTATATAGACATCAGATCAGCGAATACTTGACATCAGATCAACAGACTATAGATATCAGATCAAGAATATAAAAGAAATCATACAATAGAATTAAAAAACACTTAACAAGGGAGATCAGATCAGGATTTTATAGACATCGGATCAGCGAATACTTGACATCAGATCAACATACTATAGATATCAGATCAAGAATATAAAAGAAATCATACAATAGAATTTAAACACACTTAACAAGGAAGATCAGATCAGGATTATATAGACATCGGATCAGCAAATACTTGACATCAGATCAACATACTATAGATATCAGATCAAGAATATAAAAGAAATCATATAATAGAATTAAAACACACTTAACAAGGGAGATCATATCAGGATTATATATACATCAGATCAGCGAATACTTGAAATCAGATCAACATACTATAGATATCAGATCAAGAATATAAAAGAAATCATACAATAGAATTAAAACACACTTAACAAGGGAGATCAAATCAGGATTATATAGACATCAGATCAGCAAATACTTGACATCATATCAACATACTATAGATATCAGATCAAGAATATAAAAGAAATCATACAATAGAATTAAAACACACTTAACAAGGGAGATCAGATCAGGATTATATAGACCTCAGATCAGCGAATACTTGACATCAGATCAACAGACTATACATATCAGATCAAGAATATAAACGATATCATACAATAGAAATAAAACACACTGAACAAGGGAGATCATATCAGGATTATATAGAAATCAGATCAGCGAATACTTGACATCAGATCAACAGACTATAGATCTCAGATCAAGAATATAAAAGAAATCATACAATAGAACTAAAACACACTTAACAAAGGAGATCAGATCAGGATTATATAGACATCAGATCATCGAATACTTGACATCAGATCAACATACTATAGATATCAGATCAAGAATATAAAAGAAATCATACAATAGAATTAAAACACACTTAACAAGGGAGATCAGATCAGGATTATATAGACATCAGATCAGTGAATACTTGACATCAGATCAACATACTATAGATATCAGATCAAGAATATAAAACAAATCATACAATAGAATTAAAACACACTTAACAAGGGAGATCAGATCAGGATTATATAGACATCAGATCAGCGAATACTTGATATCAGATCAAAAGTCTATAGATATCAGATCAAGAATACAAAAGAAATCATACAATAGAATTAAAACACACTTAACAAGGGAGATCAGATCAGGATTATATATACTTGACATCAGATCAACATACTATAGAATTCAGATCAAGAATATAAAAGAAATTATACAATAGAATTAAAACACACTTAACAAGGGAGATCAGATCAGGATTATATATACTTGAAATCAGATCAACATACTATAGATATCAGATCAAGAATATAAAAAAAATTATACAATAGAATTAAAACACACTTAACAAGGGAGATCAGATCAGGATTTTATAGACATCAGATCAGCGAATACTTGACATCAGATCAACAGACTATAGATCTCAGATCAAGAATATAAAAGAAATCATACAATAGAATTAAAACACACTTAACAAAGGAGATCAGATCAGGATTATATAGACATCAGATCATCGAATACTTGACATCAGATCAACATACTATAGATATCAGATCAAGAATATAAAAGAAATCATACAATAGAATTAAAATACACTTAACAAGGGAGATCAGATCAGGATTATATAGACATCAGATCAACATACTATAGATATCAGATCAAGAATATAAAAGAAATCATACAATAGAATTAAAACACACTTAACAAGGGAGATCAGATCAGGATTATATAGACATCAGATCAGCGAATACTTGACATCAGATCAACAGACTATACATATCAGATCAAGAATATAAAAGATATCATACAATAGAAATAAAACACACTGAACAAGGGAGATCATATCAGGATTATATAGATATCAGATCAGCGAATACTTGACATCAGATCAACAGACTATAGATCTCAGATCAAGAATATAAAAGAAATCATACAATAGAATTAAAACACACTTAACAAGGGAGATCAGATAAGGATTATATAGACATCAGATCATCGAATACTTGACATCAGATCAACATACTATAGATATCAGATCAAGAATATAAAAGAAATCATACAATAGAATTAAAACACACTTAACAAGGGAGATCAGATCAGGATTATATAGACATCAGATCAGTGAATACTTGACATCAGATCAACATACTATAGATATCAGATCAAGAATATAAAACAAATTATACAATAGAATTAAAACACACTTAACAAGGGAGATCAGATCAGGATTATATAGACATCAGATCAGCGAATACTTGACATCAGATCAACATACTATAGATATCAGATCAAGAATATAAAACAAATCATACAATAGAATTAAAACACACTTAACAATGGAGATCAGATCAGGATTATATAGACATCAGATCAGCGAATAGTTGACATCAGATCAACATACTATAGATATCAGATCAAGAATATAAAAGAAATCATACAATAGAATTAAAACACACTTAACAAGGGAGATCAGATCAGGATTACATAGATATCGGATCAGCGAATACTTGACATCAGATCAACAGGCTATAGATATCATATCAAGAATATAAAAGAAATCATACAATAGAATTAAAACACACTTAACAAGGGAGATCAGATCAGGATTATATAGACATCAGATCAGCGAATACTTGACATCAGATCAACAGACTATAGATATCAGATCAAGAATATAAAAGAAATCATACAATAGAATTAAAAAACACTTAACAAGGGAGATCAGATCAGGATTTTATAGACATCGGATCAGCGAATACTTGACATCAGATCAACATACTATAGATATCAGATCAAGAATATAAAAGAAATCATACAATAGAATTTAAACACACTTAACAAGGAAGATCAGATCAGGATTATATAGACATCGGATCAGCAAATACTTGACATCAGATCAACATACTATAGATATCAGATCAAGAATATAAAAGAAATCATATAATAGAATTAAAACACACTTAACAAGGGAGATCATATCAGGATTATATATACATCAGATCAGCGAATACTTGAAATCAGATCAACATACTATAGATATCAGATCAAGAATATAAAAGAAATCATACAATAGAATTAAAACACACTTAACAAGGGAGATCAAATCAGGATTATATAGACATCAGATCAGCAAATACTTGACATCATATCAACATACTATAGATATCAGATCAAGAATATAAAAGAAATCATACAATAGAATTAAAACACACGTAACAAGGGAGATCAGATCAGGATTATATAGACCTCAGATCAGCGAATACTTGACATCAGATCAACAGACTATACATATCAGATCAAGAATATAAACGATATCATACAATAGAAATAAAACACACTGAACAAGGGAGATCATATCAGGATTATATAGAAATCAGATCAGCGAATACTTGACATCAGATCAACAGACTATAGATCTCAGATCAAGAATATAAAAGAAATCATACAATAGAATTAAAACACACTTAACAAAGGAGATCAGATCAGGATTATATAGACATCAGATCATCGAATACTTGACATCAGATCAACATACTATAGATATCAGATCAAGAATATAAAAGAAATCATACAATAGAATTAAAACACACTTAACAAGGGAGATCAGATCAGGATTATATAGACATCAGATCAGTGAATACTTGACATCAGATCAACATACTATAGATATCAGATCAAGAATATAAAACAAATCATACAATAGAATTAAAACACACTTAACAAGGGAGATCAGATCAGGATTATATAGACATCAGATCAGCGAATACTTGATATCAGATCAAAAGTCTATAGATATCAGATCAAGAATACAAAAGAAATCATACAATAGAATTAAAACACACTTAACAAGGGAGATTAGATCAGGATTATATATACTTGACATCAGATCAACATACTATAGATATCAGATCAAGAATATAAAAGAAATTATACAATAGAATTAAAACACACTTAACAAGGGAGATCAGATCAGGATTATATATACTTGAAATCAGATCAACATACTATAGATATCAGATCAAGAATATAAAAGAAATTATACAATAGAATTAAAACACACTTAACAAGGGAGATCAGATCAGGATTTTATAGACATCAGATCAGCGAATACTTGACATCAGATCAACAGACTATAGATCTCAGATCAAGAATATAAAAGAAATCATACAATAGAATTAAAACACACTTAACAAAGGAGATCAGATCAGGATTATATAGACATCAGATCATCGAATACTTGACATCAGATCAACATACTATAGATATCAGATCAAGAATATAAAAGAAATCATACAATAGAATTAAAATACACTTAACAAGGGAGATCAGATCAGGATTATATAGACATCAGATCAACATACTATAGATATCAGATCAAGAATATAAAAGAAATCATACAATAGAATTAAAACACACTTAACAAGGGAGATCAGATCAGGATTATATAGACATCAGATCAGCGAATACTTGACATCAGAACAACAGACTATACATATCAGATCAAGAATATAAAAGATATCATACAATAGAAATAAAACACACTGAACAAGGGAGATCATATCAGGATTATATAGATATCAGATCAGCGAATACTTGACATCAGATCAACAGACTATAGATCTCAGATCAAGAATATAAAAGAAATCATACAATAGAATTAAAACACACTTAACAAGGGAGATCAGATAAGGATTATATAGACATCAGATCATCGAATACTTGACATCAGATCAACATACTATAGATATCAGATCAAGAATATAAAAGAAATCATACAATAGAATTAAAACACACTTAACAAGGGAGATCAGATCAGGATTATATAGACATCAGTTCAGTGAATACTTGACATCAGATCAACATACTTTAGATATCAGATCAAGAATATAAAACAAATTATACAATAGAATTAAAACACACTTAACAAGGGAGATCAGATCAGGATTATATAGACATCAGATCAGCGAATACTTGACATCAGATCAACATACTATAGATATCAGATCAAGAATATAAAACAAATCATACAATAGAATTAAAACACACTTAACAAGGGAGATCAGATCAGGATTATATAGACATCAGATCAGCGAATAGTTGACATCAGATCAACATACTATAGATATCAGATCAAGAATATAAAAGAAATCATACAATAGAATTAAAACACACTTAACAAGGGAGATCAGATCAGGATTATATAGATATCGGATCAGCGAATACTTGACATCAGATCTACAGGCTATAGATATCATATCAACAATATAAAAGAAATCATACAATAGAATTAAAACACACTTAACAAGGGAGATCAGATCAGGATTATATAGACATCAGATCAGCGAATACTTGACATCAGATCAACAGACTATAGATATCAGATCAAGAATATAAAAGAAATCATACAATAGAATTACAAAACACTTAACAAGGGAGATCAGATCAGGATTTTATAGACATCGGATCAGCGAATACTTGACATCAGATCAACATACTATAGATATCAGATCAAGAATATAAAAGAAATCATACAATAGAATTTAAACACACTTAACAAGGAAGATCAGATCAGGATTATATAGACATCGGATCAGCAAATACTTGACATCAGATCAACATACTATAGATATCAGATCAAGAATATAAAAGAAATCATATAATAGAATTAAAACACACTTAACAAGGGAGATCATATCAGGATTATATATACATCAGATCAGCGAATACTTGAAATCAGATCAACATACTATAGATATCAGATCAAGAATATAAAAGAAATCATACAATAGAATTAAAACACACTTAACAAGGGAGATCAAATCAGGATTATACAGACATCAGATCAGCAAATACTTGACATCATATCAACATACTATAGATTTCAGATCAAGAATATAAAAGAAATCATACAATAGAATTAAAACACACTTAACAAGGGAGATCAGATCAGGATTATATAGACCTCAGATCAGCGAATACTTGACATCAGATCAACAGACTATACATATCAGATCAAGAATATAAACGATATCATACAATAGAAATAAAACACCCTGAACAAGGGAGATCATATCAGGATTATATAGAAATCAGATCAGCGAATACTTGACATCAGATCAACAGACTATAGATCTCAGATCAAGAATATAAAAGAAATCATACAATAGAATTAAAACACACTTAACAAAGGAGATCAGATCAGGATTATATAGACATCAGATCATCGAATACTTGACATCAGATCAACATACTATAGATATCAGATCAAGAATATAAAAGAAATCATACAATAGAATTAAAACACACTTAACAAGGGAGATCAGATCAGGATTATATAGACATCAGATCAGTGAATACTTGACATCAGATCAACATACTATAGATATCAGATCAAGAATATAAAACAAATCATACAATAGAATTAAAACACACTTAACAAGGGAGATCAGATCAGGATAATATAGACATCAGATCAGCGAATACTTGATATCAGATCAACAGTCTATAGATATCAGATCAAGAATACAAAAGAAATCATACAATAGAATTAAAACACACTTAACAAGGGAGATCAGATCAGGATTATATATACTTGACATCAGATCAACATACTATAGATATCAGATCAAGAATATAAAAGAAATTATACAATAGAATTAAAACACACTTAACAAGGGAGATCAGATCAGGATTATATATACTTGACATCAGATCAACATACTATAGATATCAGATCAAGAATATAAAAGAAATTATACAATAGAATTAAAACACACTTAACAAGGGAGATCAGATCAGGATTTTATAGACATCAGATCAGCGAATACTTGACATCAGATCAACAGACTATAGATCTCAGATCAAGAATATAAAAGAAATCATACAATAGAATTAAAACACACTTAACAAAGGAGATCAGATCAGGATTATATAGACATCAGATCATCGAATACTTGACATCAGATCAACATACTATAGATATCAGATCAAGAATATAAAAGAAATCATACAATAGAATTAAAATACACTTAACAAGGGAGATCAGATCAGGATTATATAGACATCAGATCAACATACTATAGATATCAGATCAAGAATATAAAAGAAATCATACAATAGAATTAAAACACACTTAACAAGGGAGATCAGATCAGGATTATATAGACATCAGATCAGCGAATACTTGACATCAGATCAACAGACTATACATATCAGATCAAGAATATAAAAGATATCATACAATAGAAATAAAACACACTGAACAAAGGAGATCATATCAGGATTATATAGATATCAGATCAGCGAATACTTGACATCAGATCAACAGACTATAGATCTCAGATCAAGAATATAAAAGAAATCATATAATAGAATTAAAACACACTTAACAAGGGAGATCAGATAAGGATTATATAGACATCAGATCATCGAATACTTGACATCAGATCAACATACTATAGATATCAGATCAAGAATATAAAAGAAATCATACAATAGAATTAAAACACACTTAACAAGGGAGATCAGATCAGGATTATATAGACATCAGATCAACGAATACTTGACATCAGATCAACATACTATAGATATCTGATCAATAATATAAAAGAAATCATACAATAGAATTAAAACACACTTAACAAGAGAGATCAGATCAGGATTATATAGACATCAGATCAGCGAATACTTGATATCAGATCAACAGTCTATAGATATCAGATCAAGAATACTAAAGAAATCATACAATAGAATTAAAACACACTTAACAAGGGAGATCAGATCAGGATTATATAGACATCGGATCAGCGAATACTTGACATCAGATCAACATACTATAGATATCAGATCAAGAATACAAAAGAAATCATACAATAGAATTAAAACACACTTAACAAGGGAGATCAGATCAGGATTATATAGACATCGGATCGGCGAATTCTTGACATCAGATCAACAGACTATAGATATCAGATCAAGAATATAAAAGAAATGATACAATAGAATTAAAACACACTTAACAAGGGAGATCAGATCAGGATTATATAGATATTGGATCAGCGAATACTTGACATCAGATCAACATACTATAGATATCAGATCATGAATATAATAGAAATCATACAATAGAATTAAAACACACTTAACAAGGGAGATCAGATCAGGATTATATAGACATCGGATCAGCAAATACTTGACATCAGATCAACATACTATAGATATCAGATCAAGAATATAAAAGAAATCATACAATAGAATTAAAACACACTTAACAAGGGAGATCAGATCAGGATTATATAGATATCGGATCAGCGAATACTTGACATCAGATCAACAGGCTATAGATATCATATCAAGAATATAAAAGAAATCATACAATAGAATTAAAACACACTTAACAAGGGAGATCAGATCAGGATTATATAGATATCGGATCAGCGAATACTTGACAGCAGATCAACATACTATAGATATCAGATCAAGAATATAAAAGAAATCATACAATAGAATTAAAACACACTTAACAAGGGAGATCAGATCAGGATTATATAGATATCGGATCAGCGAATACTTGACATCAGATCAACAGGCTATAGATATCATATCAAGAATATAAAAGAAATCATACAATAGAATTAAAACACACTTAACAAGGGAGATCAGATCAGGATTCTATAGACATCGGATCAGCAAATACTTGACATCAGATCAACATACTATAGATATCAGATCAAGAATATAAAAGAAATCAAACAATAGAATTAAAACACACTTAACAAGGGAGATCAGATCAGGATTATATAAACATCAGATCAGCGAATACTAGACATCAGATCAACATACTATAGATATCAGATCAAGAACATATAAGAAATCATACAATAGAATTAAAACACACTTAACAAGGGAGATCAGATCTGGATTTTATAGACATCGGATCAGCAAATACTTGACATCAGATCAACATACTATAGATATCAGATCAAGAATATAAAAGAAATCATACAATAGAATTAAAACACACTTAACAAGGGAGATCAGATCAGGATTATATAGATATCGGATCAGCGAATACTTGACATCAGATCAACAGGCTATAGATATCATATCAAGAATATAAAAGAAATCATACAATAGAATTAAAACACACTTAACAAGGGAGATCAGATCAGGATTATATAGATATCGGATCAGCGAATACTTGACAGCAGATCAACATACTATAGATATCAGATCAAGAATATAAAAGAAAACATACAATAGAATTTAAACACACTTAACAAGGAAGATCAGATCAGGATTATATAGACATCGGATCAGCAAATACTTGATATCAGATCAACATACTATAGATATCAGATCAAGAATACAAAAGAAATCATACAATAGAATTAAAACACACTTAACAAGGGAGATCATATCAGGATTATATATACATCAGATCAGCGAATACTTGACATCAGATCAACATTCTATAGATATCAGATCATGAATATAAAAAACAATAGAATTAAAACACACTTAACAAGGGAGATCAGATCAGGATTATATAGACATCGGATCAGCGAATACTTGACAGCAGATCAACATACTATAGATATCAGATCAAGAATATAAAAGAAATCATACAATAGAATTAAAACACACTTAACAAGAGAGATCAGATCAGGATTATATAGATATCGGATCAGCGAATACTTGACATCAGATCAACAGACTATAGATATCAGATCAAGAATATAAAAGAAATCATGCAATAGAATTAAAACACACATAACAAGGGAGATCAGATCAGGATTATATAGACATCAGATCAGCGAATACTAGACATCAGATCAACATACTATAGATATCAGATCAAGAATATAAAAGAAATCATACAGTAGAATTAAAACACACTTAACAAGGGAGATCAGATCAGGATTATATAGACATCAGATCAACAGACTATAGATATCAAATCAAGAATATAAAAGAAATCATACAATAGAATTAAAACACACTTAACAAGGGAGATCAGATCAGGATTATATAGACATCAGATCAGCGAATACTTGATATCAGATCAACAGTCTATAGATATCAGATCAAGAATACAAAAGAAATCATACAATAGAATTAAAACACACTTAACAAGGGAGATCAGATCAGGATTATATAGACATCGGATCAGCGAATACTTGACATCAGATCAACATACTATAGATATCAGATCAAGAATATAAAAGAAATCATACAATAGAATTAAAACACACTTAACAAGGGAGATCAGATCAGGATTATATAGACATCAGATCAGCGAATACTTGACATCAGATCAACATACTATAGATATCAGATCAAGAATATAAAACAAATCATACAATAGAATTAAAACACACTTAACAAGGGATATCAGATCAGGATTATATAGACATCAGATCAGCGAATAGTTGACATCAGATCAACATACTATAGATATCAGATCAAGAATATAAAAGAAATCATACAATAGAATTAAAACACACTTAACAAGGGAGATCAGATCAGGATTATATATACTTGACATCAGATCAACATACTATAGATATCAGATCAAGAATATAAAAGAAATTATACAATAGAATTAAAACACACTTAACAAGGGAGATCAGATCAGGATTATATAGACATCGGATCAGCGAATACTTGACATCAGATCAACAGACTATAGATATCAGATCAAGAATATAAAAGAAATCATACAATAGAATTAAAACACACTTAACAAGGGAGATCAGATCAGGATTTTATAGACATCGGATCAGCGAATACTTGACATCAGATCAACATACTATAGATATCAGATCAAGAATATAAAAGAAATCATACAATAGAATTTAAACACACTTAACAAGGAAGATCAGATCAGGATTATATAGACATCGGATCAGCAAATACTTGACATCAGATCAACATACTATAGATATCAGATCAAGAATATAAAAGAAATCATATAATAGAATTAAAACACACTTAACAAGGGAGATCATATCAGGATTATATATACATCAGATCAGCGAATACTTGAAATCAGATCAACATACTATAGATATCAGATCAAGAATATAAAAGAAATCATACAATAGAATTAAAACACACTTAACAAGGGAGATCAAATCAGGATTATATAGACATCAGATCAGCAAATACTTGACATCATATCAACATACTATAGATATCAGATCAAGAATATAAAAGAAATCATACAATAGAATTAAAACACACTTAACAAGGGAGATCAGATCAGGATTATATAGACCTCAGATCAGCGAATACTTGACATCAGATCAACAGACTATACATATCAGATCAAGAATATAAACGATATCATACAATAGAAATAAAACACACTGAACAAGGGAGATTATATCAGGATTATATATAAATCAGATCAGCGAATACTTGACATCAGATCAACAGACTATAGATCTCAGATCAAGAATATAAAAGAAATCATACAATAGAATTAAAACGCACTTAACAAAGGAGATCAGATCAGGATTATATAGACATCAGATCATCGAATACTTGACATCAGATCAACATACTATAGATATCAGATCAAGAATATAAAAGAAATCATACAATAGAATTAAAACACACTTAACAAGGGAGATCAGATCAGGATTATATAGACATCAGATCAGTGAATACTTGACATCAGATCAACATACTATAGATATCAGATCAAGAATATAAAACAAATCATACAATAGAATTAAAACACACTTAACAAGGGAGATCAGATCAGGATTATATAGACATCAGATCAGCGAATACTTGATATCAGATCAACAGTCTATAGATATCAGATCAAGAATACAAAAGAAATCATACAATAGAATTAAAACACACTTAACAAGGGAGATCAGATCAGGATTATATATACTTGACAGCAGATCAACATACTATAGATATCAGATCAAGAATATAAAAGAAATCATACAATAGAATTAAAACACACTTAACAAGAGAGATCAGATCAGGATTATATAGATATCGGATCAGCGAATACTTGACATCAGATCAACAGACTATAGATATCAGATCAAGAATATAAAAGAAATCATGCAATAGAATTAAAACACACATAACAAGGGAGATCAGATCAGGATTATATAGACATCAGATCAGCGAATACTAGACATCAGATCAACATACTATAGATATCAGATCAAGAATATAAAAGAAATCATACAGTAGAATTAAAACACACTTAACAAGGGAGATCAGATCAGGATTATATAGACATCAGATCAACAGACTATAGATATCAAATCAAGAATATAAAAGAAATCATACAATAGAATTAAAACACACTTAACAAGGGAGATCAGATCAGGATTATATAGACATCAGATCAGCGAATACTTGATATCAGATCAACAGTCTATAGATATCAGATCAAGAATACAAAAGAAATCATACAATAGAATTAAAACACACTTAACAAGGGAGATCAGATCAGGATTATATAGACATCGGATCAGCGAATACTTGACATCAGATCAACATACTATAGATATCAGATCAAGAATATAAAAGAAATCATACAATAGAATTAAAACACACTTAACAAGGGAGATCAGATCAGGATTATATAGACATCAGATCAGCGAATACTTGACATCAGATCAACATACTATAGATATCAGATCAAGAATATAAAACAAATCATACAATAGAATTAAAACACACTTAACAAGGGAGATCAGATCAGGATTATATAGACATCAGATCAGCGAATAGTTGACATCAGATCAACATACTATAGATATCAGATCAAGAATATAAAAGAAATCATACAATAGAATTAAAACACACTTAACAAGGGAGATCAGATCAGGATTATATATACTTGACATCAGATCAACATACTATAGATATCAGATCAAGAATATAAAAGAAATTATACAATAGAATTAAAACACACTTAACAAGGGAGATCAGATCAGGATTATATAGACATCGGATCAGCGAATACTTGACATCAGATCAACAGACTATAGATATCAGATCAAGAATATAAAAGAAATCATACAATAGAATTAAAACACACTTAACAAGGGAGATCAGATCAGGATTTTATAGACATCGGATCAGCGAATACTTGACATCAGATCAACATACTATAGATATCAGATCAAGAATATAAAAGAAATCATACAATAGAATTTAAACACACTTAACAAGGAAGATCAGATCAGGATTATATAGACATCGGATCAGCAAATACTTGACATCAGATCAACATACTATAGATATCAGATCAAGAATATAAAAGAAATCATATAATAGAATTAAAACACACTTAACAAGGGAGATCATATCAGGATTATATATACATCAGATCAGCGAATACTTGAAATCAGATCAACATACTATAGATATCAGATCAAGAATATAAAAGAAATCATACAATAGAATTAAAACACACTTAACAAGGGAGATCAAATCAGGATTATATAGACATCAGATCAGCAAATACTTGACATCATATCAACATACTATAGATATCAGATCAAGAATATAAAAGAAATCATACAATAGAATTAAAACACACTTAACAAGGGAGATCAGATCAGGATTATATAGACCTCAGATCAGCGAATACTTGACATCAGATCAACAGACTATACATATCAGATCAAGAATATAAACGATATCATACAATAGAAATAAAACACACTGAACAAGGGAGATCATATCAGGATTATATATAAATCAGATCAGCGAATACTTGACATCAGATCAACAGACTATAGATCTCAGATCAAGAATATAAAAGAAATCATACAATAGAATTAAAACGCACTTAACAAAGGAGATCAGATCAGGATTATATAGACATCAGATCATCGAATACTTGACATCAGATCAACATACTATAGATATCAGATCAAGAATATAAAAGAAATCATACAATAGAATTAAAACACACTTAACAAGGGAGATCAGATCAGGATTATATAGACATCAGATCAGTGAATACTTGACATCAGATCAACATACTATAGATATCAGATCAAGAATATAAAACAAATCATACAATAGAATTAAAACACACTTAACAAGGGAGATCAGATCAGGATTATATAGACATCGGATCGGCGAATTCTTGACATCAGATCAACAGACTATAGATATCAGATCAAGAATATAAAAGAAATGATACAATAGAATTAAAACACACTTAACAAGGGAGATCAGATCAGGATTATATAGATATTGGATCAGCGAATACTTGACATCAGATCAACATACTATAGATATCAGATCATGAATATAATAGAAATCATACAATAGAATTAAAACACACTTAACAAGGGAGATCAGATCAGGATTATATAGACATCGGATCAGCAAATACTTGACATCAGATCAACATACTATAGATATCAGATCAAGAATATAAAAGAAATCATACAATAGAATTAAAACACACTTAACAAGGGAGATCAGATCAGGATTATATAGATATCGGATCAGCGAATACTTGACATCAGATCAACAGGCTATAGATATCATATCAAGAATATAAAAGAAATCATACAATAGAATTAAAACACACTTAACAAGGGAGATCAGATCAGGATTATATAGATATCGGATCAGCGAATACTTGACAGCAGATCAACATACTATAGATATCAGATCAAGAATATAAAAGAAATCATACAATAGAATTAAAACACACTTAACAAGGGAGATCAGATCAGGATTATATAGATATCGGATCAGCGAATACTTGACATCAGATCAACAGGCTATAGATATCATATCAAGAATATAAAAGAAATCATACAATAGAATTAAAACACACTTAACAAGGGAGATCAGATCAGGATTCTATAGACATCGGATCAGCAAATACTTGACATCAGATCAACATACTATAGATATCAGATCAAGAATATAAAAGAAATCAAACAATAGAATTAAAACACACTTAACAAGGGAGATCAGATCAGGATTATATAAACATCAGATCAGCGAATACTAGACATCAGATCAACATACTATAGATATCAGATCAAGAACATATAAGAAATCATACAATAGAATTAAAACACACTTAACAAGGGAGATCAGATCAGGATTTTATAGACATCGGATCAGCAAATACTTGACATCAGATCAACATACTATAGATATCAGATCAAGAATATAAAAGAAATCATACAATAGAATTAAAACACACTTAACAAGGGAGATCAGATCAGGATTATATAGATATCGGATCAGCGAATACTTGACATCAGATCAACAGGCTATAGATATCATATCAAGAATATAAAAGAAATCATACAATAGAATTAAAACACACTTAACAAGGGAGATCATATCAGGATTATATATACATCAGATCAGCGAATACTTGACATCAGATCAACATTCTATAGATATCAGATCATGAATATAAAAAAAATCATACAATAGAATTAAAACACACTTAACAAGGGAGATCAGATCAGGATTATATAGACATCGGATCAGCGAATACTTGACAGCAGATCAACATACTATAGATATCAGATCAAGAATAGAAAAGAAATCATACAATAGAATTAAAACACACTTAACAAGAGAGATCAGATCAGGATTATATAGATATCGGATCAGCGAATACTTGACATCAGATCAACAGACTATAGATATCAGATCAAGAATATAAAAGAAATCATGCAATAGAATTAAAACACACTTAACAAGGGAGATCAGATCAGGATTATATAGACATCGGATCAGCGAATACTTGACAGCAGATCAACATACTATAGATATCAGATCAAGAATATAAAAGAAATCATACAATAGAATTAAAACACACTTAACAAGAGAGATCAGATCAGGATTATATAGATATCGGATCAGCGAATACTTGACATCAGATCAACAGACTATAGATATCAGATCAAGAATATAAAAGAAATCATGCAATAGAATTAAAACACACATAACAAGGGAGATCAGATCAGGATTATATAGACATCAGATCAGCGAATACTAGACATCAGATCAACATACTATAGATATCAGATCAAGAATATAAAAGAAATCATACAGTAGAATTAAAACACACTTAACAAGGGAGATCAGATCAGGATTATATAGACATCAGATCAACAGACTATAGATATCAAATCAAGAATATAAAAGAAATCCTACAATAGAATTAAAACACACTTAACAAGGGAGATCAGATCAGGATTATATAGACATCAGATCAGCGAATACTTGATATCAGATCAACAGTCTATAGATATCAGATCAAGAATACAAAAGAAATCATACAATAGAATTAAAACACACTTAACAAGGGAGATCAGATCAGGATTATATAGACATCGGATCAGCGAATACTTAACATCAGATCAACATACTATAGATATCAGATCAAGAATATAAAAGAAATCATACAATAGAATTAAAACACACTTAACAAGGGAGATCAGATCAGGATTATATAGACATCAGATCAGCGAATACTTGACATCAGATCAACATACTATAGATATCAGATCAAGAATATAAAACAAATCATACAATAGAATTAAAACACACTTAACAAGGGAGATCAGATCAGGATTATATAGACATCAGATCAGCGAATAGTTGACATCAGATCAACATACTATAGATATCAGATCAAGAATATAAAAGAAATCATACAATAGAATTAAAACACACTTAACAAGGGAGATCAGATCAGGATTATATATACTTGACATCAGATCAACATACTATAGATATCAGATCAAGAATATAAAAGAAATCATACAATAGAATTTAAACACACTTAACAAGGAAGATCAGATCAGGATTATATAGACATCGGATCAGCAAATACTTGACATCAGATCAACATACTATAGATATCAGATCAAGAATATAAAAGAAATCATATAATAGAATTAAAACACACTTAACAAGGGAGATCATATCAGGATTATATATACATCAGATCAGCGAATACTTGAAATCAGATCAACATACTATAGATATCAGATCAAGAATATAAAAGAAATCATACAATAGAATTAAAACACACTTAACAAGGGAGATCAAATCAGGATTATATAGACATCAGATCAGCAAATACTTGACATCATATCAACATACTATAGATATCAGATCAAGAATATAAAAGAAATCATACAATAGAATTAAAACACACTTAACAAGGGAGATCAGATCAGGATTATATAGACCTCAGATCAGCGAATACTTGACATCAGATCAACAGACTATACATATCAGATCAAGAATATAAACGATATCATACAATAGAAATAAAACACACTGAACAAGGGAGATCATATCAGGATTATATATAAATCAGATCAGCGAATACTTGACATCAGATCAACAGACTATAGATCTCAGATCAAGAATATAAAAGAAATCATACAATAGAATTAAAACGCACTTAACAAAGGAGATCAGATCAGGATTATATAGACATCAGATCATCGAATACTTGACATCAGATCAACATACTATAGATATCAGATCAAGAATATAAAAGAAATCATACAATAGAATTAAAACACACTTAACAAGGGAGATCAGATCAGGATTATATAGACATCAGATCAGTGAATACTTGACATCAGATCAACATACTATAGATATCAGATCAAGAATATAAAACAAATCATACAATAAAATTAAAACACACTTAACAAGGGAGATCAGATCAGGATTATATAGACATCAGATCAGCGAATACTTGATATCAGATCAACAGTCTATAGATATCAGATCAAGAATACAAAAGAAATCATACAATAGAATTAAAACACACTTAACAAGGGAGATCAGATCAGGATTATATATACTTGACATCAGATCAACATACTATAGATATCAGATCAAGAATATAAAAGAAATTATACAATAGAATTAAAACACACTTAACAAGGGAGATCAGATCAGGATTATATAGACATCGGATCGGCGAATACTTGACATCAGATCAACAGACTATAAATATCAGATCAAGAATATAAAAGAAATCATACAATAGAATTAAAACACACTTAACAAGGGAGATCAGATCAGGATTATATAGACATCAGATCAACAGACTATAGATATCAGATCAAGAATATAAAAGAAATCATACAATAGAATTAAAACACACTTAACAAGGGAGATCAGATCAGGATTATATAAACATCAGATCAGCGAATACTAGACATCAGATCAACATACTATAGATATCAGATCAAGAATATAAAAGAAATCATACAATAGAATTAAAACACACTTAACAAGGGAGATCAGATCAGGATTATATAGACATCAGATCAGCGAATACTTGACATCAGATCAACAGACTATAGATATCAGATCAAGAATATAAAAGATATCATACAATAGAAATAAAACACACTTAACAAGGGAGATCAGATCAGGATTATATAGACATCAGATCAGCGAATACTTGATATCAGATCAACAGTCTATAGATATCAGATCAAGAATACAAAAGAAATCATACAATAGAATTAAAACACACTTAACAAGGGAGATCAGATCAGGATTATATATACTTGACATCAGATCAACATACTATAGATATCAGATCAAGAATATAAAAGAACTCATACAATAGAATTAAAACACACTTAACAAGGGAGATCAGATCAGGATTATATAGACATCGGATCGGCGAATACTTGACATCAGATCAACAGACTATAAATATGAGATCAAGAATATAAAAGAAATCATACAATAGAATTAAAACACACTTAACAAGGGAGATCAGATCAGGATTATATAGACATCAGATCAACAGACTATAGATATCAGATCAAGAATATAAAAGAAATCATACAATAGAATTAAAACACACTTAACAAGGGAGATCAGATCAGGATTATATAAACATCAGATCAGCGAATACTAGACATCAGATCAACATACTATAGATATCAGATCAAGAATATAAAAGAAATCATACAATAGAATTAAAACACACTTAACAAGGGAGATCAGATCAGGATTATATAGACATCAGATCAGCGAATACTTGACATCAGATCAACAGACTATAGATATCAGATCAAGAATATAAAACAAATCATACAATAGAATTAAAACACACTTAACAAGGGAGATCAGATCAGGATTATATAGACATCAGATCAGCGAATACTTGATATCAGATCAACAGTCTATAGATATCAGATCAAGAATACAAAAGAAATCATACAATAGAATTAAAACACACTTAACAAGGGAGATCAGATCAGGATTATATATACTTGACATCAGATCAACATACTATAGATATCAGATCAAGAATATAAAAGAAATCATACAATAGAATTAAAACACACTTAACAAGGGAGATCAGATCAGGATTATATAGACATCGGATCGGCGAATACTTGACATCAGATCAACAGACTATAAATATCAGATCAAGAATATAAAAGAAATCATACAATAGAATTAAAACACACTTAACAAGGGAGATCAGATCAGGATTATATAGACATCAGATCAACAGACTATAGATATCAGATCAAGAATATAAAAGAAATCATACCATAGAATTAAAACACACTTAACAAGGGAGATCAGATCAGGATTATATAAACATCAGATCAGCGAATAATAGACATCAGATCAACATACTATAGATATCAGATCAAGAATATAAAAGAAATCATACAATAGAATTAAAACACACTTAACAAGGGAGATCAGATCAGGATTATATAGACATCAGATCAGCGAATACTTGACATCAGATCAACAGACTATAGATATCAGATCAAGAATATAAAAGATATCATACAATAGAAATAAAACACACTGAACAAGGGAGATCATATCAGGATTATATAGATATCAGATCAGCGAATACTTGACATCAGATTAACAGACTATAGATCTCATATCAAGAATATAAAAGAAATCATACAATAGAATTAAAACACACTTAACAAGGGAGATCAGATCAGGATTATAAAGACATCAGATCATCGAATACTTGACATCAGATCAACATACTATAGATATCAGATCAAGAATATAAAAGAAATCATACAATAGAATTAAAACACACTTGACAAGGGAGATCAGATCAGGATTTTATAGACATCGGATCAGCGAATACTTGACATCAGATCAATAGACTATAGATATCAGATCAAGAATATAAAAGAAATCATACAATAGAATTAAAACACACTTAACAAAGGAGATCAGATCAGGATTATATAGACATCAGATCATCGAATACTTGACATCAGATCAACATACTATAGATATCAGATCAAGAATATAAAAGAAATCATACAATAGAATTTAAACACACTTAACAGGGAAGATCAGATCAGGATTATATAGAAATCGGATCAGCAAATACTTGACATCAGATCAACATACTATAGATATCAGATCAAGAATATAAAACAAATCATACAATAGAAATAAAACACACTTAACAAGGGAGATCAGATCAGGATTATATAGACATCAGATCAGCGAATACTTGATATCAGATCAACAGTCTATAGATATCAGATCAAGAATACAAAAGAAATCATACAATAGAATTAAAACACACTTAACAAGGGAGATCAGATCAGGATTATATAGACATCAGATCATCGAGTACTAGACATCAGATCAACATATTATGGATATCAGATCAAGAATATAAAAGAAATCATACAATAGAAATTAAACACACTTAACAAGGGAGATCAGATCAGGATTATATAGATATCAGATCAGCGAATACTTGACATCAGATCAACATACTATAGATCTCAGATCAAGAATATAAAAGAAATCATACAATAGAATTAAAACACACTTAACAAGGGAGATAAGATTAGGATTATATAGACATCAGATCAGCGAATACTTGACATCAGATCAACATACTTTAGATATCAGATCAAGAATATAAAAGAAATCATACAATAGAATTAAAACACACTTAACAAGAGAGATCAGATCAGGATTATATAGACATCAGATCAGCGAATACTTGACATCAGATCAACAGACTATAGATATCAGATCAAGAATATAAAAGAAATCATACAATAGAATTAAAACACACTTAACAAGGGAGATCAGATCAGGATTTTATAGACATCGGATCAGCGAATACTTGACATCAGATCAACATACTATAGATATCAGATCAAGAATATAAAAGAAATCATACAATAGAATTTAAACAAACTTAACAAGGAAGATCAGATCAGGATTATATAGACATCGGATCAGCAAATACTTGACATCAGATCAACATACTATAGATATCAGATCAAGAATATAAAAGAAATCATAAAATAGAATTAAAACACACTTAACAAGGGAGATCATATCAGGATTATATATACATCAGATCAGCGAATACTTGAAATCAGATCAACATACTATAGATATCAGATCAAGAATATAAAAGAAATCATACAATAGAATTAAAACACACTTAACAAGGGAGATCAAATCAGGATTATATAGACATCAGATCAGCAAATACTTGACATCATATCAACATACTATAGATATCAGATCAAGAATATAAAAGAAATTATACAATAGAATTAAAACACACTTAACAAGGGAGATCAGATCAGGATTATATAGACATCAGATCAGCGAATACTTGACATCAGATCAACAGACTATACATATAATATCAAGAATATAAACGATATCATACAATAGAATTAAAACACACTTAACAAGGGAGATCAGATCAGGATTATATAGACATCAGATCATCGAATACTTGACATCAGATCAACATACTATAGATATCAGATCAAGAATATAAAAGAAATCATACAATAGAATTAAAACACACTTAACAAGGGAGATCAGATCAGGATTATATAGACATCAGATCAGTGAATACTTGACATCAGATCAACATACTATAGATATCAGATCAAGAATATAAAACAAATCATACAATAGAATTAAAACACACTTAACAAGGGAGATCAGATCAGGATTATATAGACATCAGATCAGCGAATACTTGATATCAGATCAACAGTCTATAGATATCAGATCAAGAATACAAAAGAAATCATACAATAGAATTAAAACACACTTAACAAGGGAGATCAGATCAGGATTATATATACTTGACATCAGATCAACATACTATAGATATCAGATCAAGAATATAAAAGAAATTATACAATAGAATTAAAACACACTTAACAAGGGAGATCAGATCAGGATTATATAGACATCGGATCGGCGAATACTTGACATCAGATCAACAGACTATAAATATCAGATCAAGAATATAAAAGAAATCATACAATAGAATTAAAACACACTTAACAAGGGAGATCAGATCAGGATTATATAGACATCAGATCAACAGACTATAGATATCAGATCAAGAATATAAAAGAAATCATACAATAGAATTAAAACACACTTAACAAGGGAGATCAGATCAGGATTATATAAACATCAGATCAGCGAATACTAGACATCAGATCAACATACTATAGATATCAGATCAAGAATATAAAAGAAATCATACAATAGAATTAAAACACACTTAACAAGGGAGATCAGATCAGGATTATATAGACATCAGATCAGCGAATACTTGACATCAGATCAACAGACTATAGATATCAGATCAAGAATATAAAAGATATCATACAATAGAAATAAAACACACTGAACAAGGGAGATCAGATCAGGATTATATAGATATCAGATCAGCGAATACTTGATATCAGATCAACAGTCTATAGATATCAGATCAAGAATACAAAAGAAATCATACAATAGAATTAAAACACACTTAACAAGGGAGATCAGATCAGGATTATATATACTTGACATCAGATCAACATACTATAGATATCAGATCAAGAATATAAAAGAACTCATACAATAGAATTAAAACACACTTAACAAGGGAGATCAGATCAGGATTATATAGACATCGGATCGGCGAATACTTGACATCAGATCAACAGACTATAAATATGAGATCAAGAATATAAAAGAAATCATACAATAGAATTAAAACACACTTAACAAGGGAGATCAGATCAGGATTATATAGACATCAGATCAACAGACTATAGATATCAGATCAAGAATATAAAAGAAATCATACAATAGAATTAAAACACACTTAACAAGGGAGATCAGATCAGGATTATATAAACATCAGATCAGCGAATACTAGACATCAGATCAACATACTATAGATATCAGATCAAGAATATAAAAGAAATCATACAATAGAATTAAAACACACTTAACAAGGGAGATCAGATCAGGATTATATAGACATCAGATCAGCGAATACTTGACATCAGATCAACAGACTATAGATATCAGATCAAGAATATAAAACAAATCATACAATAGAATTAAAACACACTTAACAAGGGAGATCAGATCAGGATTATATAGACATCAGATCAGCGAATACTTGATATCAGATCAACAGTCTATAGATATCAGATCAAGAATACAAAAGAAATCATACAATAGAATTAAAACACACTTAACAAGGGAGATCAGATCAGGATTATATATACTTGACATCAGATCAACATACTATAGATATCAGATCAAGAATATAAAAGAAATCATACAATAGAATTAAAACACACTTAACAAGGGAGATCAGATCAGGATTATATAGACATCGGATCGGCGAATACTTGACATCAGATCAACAGACTATAAATATCAGATCAAGAATATAAAAGAAATCATACAATAGAATTAAAACACACTTAACAAGGGAGATCGGATCAGGATTATATAGACATCAGATCAACAGACTATAGATATCAGATCAAGAATATAAAAGAAATCATACCATAGAATTAAAACACACTTAACAAGGGAGATCAGATCAGGATTATATAAACATCAGATCAGCGAATAATAGACATCAGATCAACATACTATAGATATCAGATCAAGAATATAAAAGAAATCATACAATAGAATTAAAACACACTTAACAAGGGAGATCAGATCAGGATTATATAGACATCAGATCAGCGAATACTTGACATCAGATCAACAGACTATAGATATCAGATCAAGAATATAAAAGATATCATACAATAGAAATAAAACACACTGAACAAGGGAGATCATATCAGGATTATATAGATATCAGATCAGCGAATACTTGACATCAGATTAACAGACTATAGATCTCAGATCAAGAATATAAAAGAAATCATACAATGGAATTAAAACACACTTAACAAGGGAGATCAGATCAGGATTATAAAGACATCAGATCATCGAATACTTGACATCAGATCAACATACTATAGATATCAGATCAAGAATATAAAAGAAATCATACAATAGAATTGAAACACACTTAACAAGGGAGATCAGATCAGGATTTTATAGACATCGGATCAGCGAATACTTGACATCAGATCAATAGACTATAGATATCAGATCAAGAATATAAAAGAAATCATACAATAGAATTAAAACACACTTAACAAAGGAGATCAGATCAGGATTATATAGACATCAGATCATCGAATACTTGACATCAGATCAACATACTATAGATATCAGATCAAGAATATAAAAGAAATCATACAATAGAATTTAAACACACTTAACAGGGAAGATCAGATCAGGATTATATAGAAATCGGATCAGCAAATACTTGACATCAGATCAACATACTATAGATATCAGATCAAGAATATAAAACAAATCATACAATAGAATTAAAACACACTTAACAAGGGAGATCAGATCAGGATTATATAGACATCAGATCAGCGAATACTTGATATCAGATCAACAGTCTATAGATATCAGATCAAGAATACAAAAGAAATCATACAATAGAATTAAAACACACTTAACAAGGGAGATCAGATCAGGATTATATAGACATCAGATCATCGAGTACTAGACATCAGATCAACATATTATGGATATCAGATCAAGAATATAAAAGAAATCATACAATAGAAATTAAACACACTTAACAAGGGAGATCAGATCAGGATTATATAGATATCAGATCAGCGAATACTTGACATCAGATCAACATACTATAGATCTCAGATCAAGAATATAAAAGAAATCATACAATAGAATTAAAACACACTTAACAAGGGAGATAAGATTAGGATTATATAGACATCAGATCAGCGAATAGTTGACATCAGATCAACATACTTTAGATATCAGATCAAGAATATAAAAGAAATCATACAATAGAATTAAAACACACTTAACAAGGGAGATCAGATCAGGATTATATAGACATCAGATCAGCGAATACTTGACATCAGATCAACAGTCTATAGATATCAGATCAAGAATACAAAAGAAATCATACAATAGAATTAAAACACACTTAACAAGGGAGATCAGATCAGGATTATATAGACATCAGATCATCGAGTACTAGACATCAGATCAACATATTATGGATATCAGATCAAGAATATAAAAGAAATCATACAATAGAAATTAAACACACTTAACAAGGGAGATCAGATCAGGATTATATAGATATCAGATCAGCGAATACTTGACATCAGATCAACATACTATAGATCTCAGATCAAGAATATAAAAGAAATCATACAATAGAATTAAAACACACTTAACAAGGGAGATAAGATTAGGATTATATAGACATCAGATCAGCGAATACTTGACATCAGATCAACATACTTTAGATATCAGATCAAGAATATAAAAGAAATCATACAATAGAATTAAAACACACTTAACAAGGGAGATCAGATCAGGATTATATAGACATCAGATCAGCGAATACTTGACATCAGATCAACAGACTATAGATATCAGATCAAGAATATAAAAGAAATCATACAATAGAATTAAAACACACTTAACAAGGGAGATCAGATCAGGATTTTATAGACATCGGATCAGCGAATACTTGACATCAGATCAACATACTATAGATATCAGATCAAGAATATAAAAGAAATCATACAATAGAATTTAAACAAACTTAACAAGGAAGATCAGATCAGGATTATATAGACATCGGATCAGCAAATACTTGACATCAGATCAACATACTATAGATATCAGATCAAGAATATAAAAGAAATCATAAAATAGAATTAAAACACACTTAACAAGGGAGATCATATCAGGATTATATATACATCAGATCAGCGAATACTTGAAATCAGATCAACATACTATAGATATCAGATCAAGAATATAAAAGAAATCATACAATAGAATTAAAACACACTTAACAAGGGAGATCAAATCAGGATTATATAGACATCAGATCAGCAAATACTTGACATCATATCAACATACTATAGATATCAGATCAAGAATATAAAAGAAATTATACAATAGAATTAAAACACACTTAACAAGGGAGATCAGATCAGGATTATATAGACATCAGATCAGCGAATACTTGACATCAGATCAACAGACTATACATATAATATCAAGAATATAAACGATATCATACAATAGAAATAAAACACACTGAACAAGGGAGATCATATCAGGATTATATAGAAATCAGATCAGCGAATACTTGACATCAGATCAACAGACTATAGATCTCAGATCAAGAATATAAAAGAAATCATACAATAGAATTAAAACACACTTAACAAAGGAGATCAGATCAGGATTATATAGACATCAGATCATCGAATACTTGACATCAGATCAACATACTATAGATATCAGATCAAGAATATAAAGAAATCATACAATAGAATTAAAACACACTTAACAAGGGAGATCAGATCAGGATTATATAGACATCAGATCAGCGAATACTTGACATCAGATCAACATACTATAGATATCAGATCAAGAATATAAAACAAATCATACAATAGAATTAAAACACACTTAACAAGGGAGATCAGATCAGAATTATATAGACATCAGATCAGCGAATACTTGATATCAGATCAACAGTCTATAGATATCAGATCAAGAATACAAAAGAAATCATACAATAGAATTAAAACACACTTAACAAGGGAGATCAGATCAGGATTATATATACTTGACATCAGATCAACATACTATAGATATCAAATCAAGAATATAAAAGAAATCATACAATAGAATTAAAACACACTTAACAAGGGAGATCAGATCAGGATTATATAGACATCGGATCGGCGAATACTTGACATCAGATCAACAGACTATAAATATCAGATCAAGAATATAAAAGAAATCATACAATAGAATTAAAACACACTTAACAAGGGAGATCAGATCAGGATTATATAGACATCAGATCAACAGACTATAGATATCAGATCAAGAATATAAAAGAAATCATACAATAGAATTAAAACACACTTAACAAGGGAGATCAGATCAGGATTATATAAACATCAGATCAACGAATACTAGACATCAGATCAACATACTATAGATATCAGATCAAGAATATAAAAGAAATCATACAATAGAAATAAAACACACTGAACAAGGGAGATCAGATCAGGATTATGTAGACATCAGATCAGCGAATACTTGATATCAGATCAACAGTCTATAGATATCAGATCAAGAATACAAAAGAAATCATACAATAGAATTAAAACACACTTAACAAGGGAGATCAGATCAGGATTATATATACTTGACATCAGATCAACATACTATAGATATCAGATCAAGAATATAAAAGAAATCATACAATAGAATTAAAACACACTTAACAAGGGAGATCAGATCAGGATTATATAGACATCGGATCGGCGAATACTTGACATCAGATCAACAGACTATAAATATCAGATCAAGAATATAAAAGAAATCATACAATAGAATTAAAACACACTTAACAAGGGAGATCAGATCAGGATTATATAGACATCAGATCAACAGACTATAGATATCAGATCAAGAATATAAAATAAATCATACAATAGAGTTAAAACACACTTAACAAGGGAGATCAGATCAGGATTATATAAACATCAGATCAGCGAATACTAGACATCAGATCAACATACTATAGATATCAGATCAAGAATATAAAAGAAATCATACAATAGAATTAAAACACACTTAACAAGGGAGATCAGATCAGGATTATATAGACATCAGATCAGCGAATACTTGACATCAGATCAACAGACTATAGATATCAGATCAAGAATATAAAAGATATCATACAATAGAACTAAAACACACTGAACAAGGGAGATCATATCAGGATTATATAGATATCAGATCAGCGAATACTTGACATCAGATTAACAGACTATAGATCTCAGATCAAGAATATAAAAGAAATCATACAATAGAATTAAAACACACTTAACAAGGGAGATCAGATCAGGATTATATAGACATCAGATCATCGAATACTTGACATCAGATCAACATACTATAGATATCAGATCAAGAATATAACAGAAATCATACAATAGAATTAAAACACACTTAACAAGGGAGATCAGATCAGGATTATATAGACATCAGATCAGCGAATACTTGACATCAGATCAACATACTATAGATATCAGATCAAGAATATAAAACAAATCATACAATAGAATTAAAACACACTTAACAAGGGAGATCAGATCAGGATTATATAGACATCAGATCAGCGAATACTTGATATCAGATCAACAGTCTATAGATATCAGATCAAGAATACAAAAGAAATCATACAATAGAATTAAAACACACTTAACAAGGGAGATCAGATCAGGATTATATATACTTGACATCAGATCAACATACTATATATATCAGATCAAGAATATAAAAGAAATCATACAATAGAATTAAAACACACTTAACAAGGGAGATCAGATCAGGATTATATAGACATCGGATCGGCGAATACTTGACATCAGATCAACAGACTATAAATATCAGATCAAGAATATAAAAGAAATCATACAATAGAATTAAAACACACTTAACAAGGGAGATCAGATCAGGATTATATAGACATCAGATCATCGAATACTTGACATCAGATCAACATACTATAGATATCAGATCAAGAATATAAAAGAAATCATACAATAGAATTAAAACACACTTAACAAGGGAGATCAGATCAGCGAATACTTGACATCAGATCAACATACTATAGATATCAGATCAAGAATATAAAAGAAATCATACAATAGAATTAAAACACACTTAACAAGGGAGATCAGATCAGGATTATATAGACATCGGATCGGCGAATACTTGACATCAGATCAACAGACTATAAATATCAGATCAAGAATATAAAAGAAATCATACAATAGAATTAAAACACACTTAACAAGGGAGATCAGATCAGGATTATATAGACATCAGATCAACAGACTATAGATATCAGATCAAGAATATAAAAGAAATCATACAATAGAATTAAAACACACTTAACAAGGGAGATCAGATCAGGATTATATAAACATCAGATCAGCGAATACTAGACATCAGATCAACATACTATAGATATCAGATCAAGAATATAAAAGAAATCATACAATAGAATTAAAACACACTTAACAAGGGAGATCAGATCAGGATTATATAGACATCAGATCAGCGAATACTTGACATCAGATCAACAGACTATAGATATCAGATCAAGAATATAAAATATATCATACAATAGAAATAAAACACACTGAACAAGGGAGATCATATCAGGATTATATAGATATCAGATCAGCGAATACTTGACATCAGATTAACAGACTATAGATCTCAGATCAAGAATATAAAAGAAATCATATAATAGAATTAAAACACACTTAACAAGGGAGATCATATCAGGATTATATATACATCAGATCAGCGAATACTTGAAATCAGATCAACATACTATAGATATCAGATCAAGAATATAAAAGAAATCATACAATTGAATTAAAACACACTTAACAAGGGAGATCAAATCAGGATTATATAGACATCCGATCAGCAAATACTTGACATCATATCAACATACTATAGATATCAGATCAAGAATATAAAAGAAATCATACAATAGAATTAAAACACACTTAACAAGGGAGATCAGATCAGGATTATATAGACATCAGATCAGCGAATACTTGACATCAGATCAACAGACTATACATATCAGATCAAGAATATAAACGATATCATACAATAGAAATAAAACACACTGAACAAGGGAGATCATATCAGGATTATATAGAAATCAGATCAGCGAATACTTGACATCAGATCAACAAACTATAGATCTCAGATCAAGAATATAAAAGAAATCATACAATAGAATTAAAACACACTTAACAAAGGAGATCAGATCAGGATTATATAGACATCAGATCATCGAATACTTGACATCAGATCAACATACTATAGATATCAGATCAAGAATATAAAAGAAATCATACAATAGAATTAAAACACACTTAACAAGGGAGATCAGATCAGGATTATATAGACATCAGATCAGCGAATACTTGACATCAGATCAACATACTATAGATATCAGATCAAGAATATAAAACAAATCATACAATAGAATTAAAACACACTTAACAAGGGAGATCAGATCAGGATTATATAGACATCAGATCAGCGAATACTTGATATCAGATCAACAGTCTATAGATATCAGATCAAGAATACAAAAGAAATCATACAATAGAATTAAGACACACTTAACAAGG
Organism: Knoxia roxburghii; assembly: GCA_030378225.1. NCBI lineage: Eukaryota > Viridiplantae > Streptophyta > Magnoliopsida > Gentianales > Rubiaceae > Knoxia > Knoxia roxburghii. The sequence continues at coordinate 29,974,808 of CM059415.1, read as the reverse complement.
GAGATCAGATCAGGATTATATATACTTGACATCAGATCAACATACTATAGATATCAGATCAAGAATATAAAAGAAATCATACAATAGAATTAAAACACACTTAACAAGGGAGATCAGATCAGGATTATATAGACATCGGATCGGCGAATACTTGACATCAGATCAACAGACTATAAATATCAGATCAAGAATATAAAAGAAATCATACAATAGAATTAAAACACACTTAACAAGGGAGATAAAATCAGGATTATATAGACATCAGATCAACAGACTATAGATATCAGATCAAAAATATAAAAGAAATCATACAATAGAATTAAAACACACTTAACAAGGGAGATCAGATCAGGATTATATAAACATCAGATCAGCGAATACTAGACATCAGATCAACATACTATAGATATCAGATCAAGAATATAAAAGAAATCATACAATAGAATTAAAACACACTTAACAAGGGAGATCAGATCAGGATTATATAGACATCAGATCAGCGAATACTTGACATCAGATCAACAGACTATAGATATCAGATCAAGAATATAAAAGATATCATACAATAGAAATAAAACACACTGAACAAGGGAGATCAGATCAGGATTATATAGACATCAGATCAGCGAATACTTGATATCAGATCAACAGTCTATAGATATCAGATCAAGAATACAAAAGAAATCATACAATAGAATTAAAACACACTTAACAAGGGAGATCAGATCAGGATTATATATACTTGACATCAGATCAACATACTATAGATATCAGATCAAGAATATAAAAGAAATCATACAATAGAATTAAAACACACTTAACAAGGGAGATCAGATCAGGATTATATAGACATCGGATCGGCGAATACTTGACATCAGATCAACAGACTATAAATATCAGATCAAGAATACAAAAGAAATCATACAATAGAATTAAAACACACTTAACAAGGGAGATCAGATCAGGATTATATATACTTGACATCAGATCAACATACTATAGATATCAGATCAAGAATATAAAAGAAATCATACAATAGAATTAAAACACACTTAACAAGGGAGATCAGATCAGGATTATATAGACATCGGATCGGCGAATACTTGACATCAGATCAACAGACTATAAATATCAGATCAAGAATATAAAAGAAATCATACAATAGAATTAAAACACACTTAACAAGGGAGATCAGATCAGGATTATATAGACATCAGATCAACAGACTATAGATATCAGATCAAGAATATAAAAGAAATCATACAATAGAATTAAAACACACTTAACAAGGGAGATCAGATCAGGATTATATAAACATCAGATCAGCGAATACTAGACATCAGATCAACATACTATAGATATCAGATCAAGAATATAAAAGAAATCATACAATAGAATTAAAACACACTTAACAAGGGAGATCAGATCAGGATTATATAGACATCAGATCAGCGAATACTTGACATCAGATCAACAGACTATAGATATCAGATCAAGAATATAAAAGATATCATACAATAGAAATAAAACACACTGAACAAGGGAGATCATATCAGGATTATATAGATATCAGATCAGCGAATACTTGACATCAGATTAACAGACTAAAGATCTCAGATCAAGAATATAAAAGAAATCATATAATAGAATTAAAACACACTTAACAAGGGAGATCATATCAGGATTATATATACATCAGATCAGCGAATACTTGAAATCAGATCAACATACTATAGATATCAGATCAAGAATATAAAAGAAATCATACAATAGAATTAAAACACACTTAACAAGGGAGATCAGATCAGGATTATATATACTTGACATCAGATCAACATACTATAGATATCAGATCAAGAATATAAAAGAAATCATACAATAGAATTAAAACACACTTAACAAGGGAGATCAGATCAGGATTATATAGACATCGGATCGGCGAATACTTGACATCAGATCAACAGACTATAAATATCAGATCAAGAATATAAAAGAAATCATACAATAGAATTAAAACACACTTAACAAGGGAGATCAGATCAGGATTATATAGACATCAGATCAACAGACTATAGATATCAGATCAAGAATATAAAAGAAATCATACAATAGAATTAAAACACACTTAACAAGGGAGATCAGATCAGGATTATATAAACATCAGATCAGCGAATACTAGACATCAGATCAACATACTATAGATATCAGATCAAGAATATAAAAGAAATCATACAATAGAATTAAAACACACTTAACAAGGGAGATCAGATCAGGATTATATAGACATCAGATCAGCGAATACTTGACATCAGATCAACAGACTATAGATATCAGATCAAGAATATAAAAGATATCATACTATAGAAATAAAACACACTGAACAAGGGAGATCATATCAGGATTATATAGATATCAGATCAGCGAATACTTGACATCAGATTAACAGACTATAGATCTCAGATCAAGAATATAAAAGAAATCATATAATAGAATTAAAACACACTTAACAAGGGAGATCATATCAGGATTATATATACATCAGATCAGCAAATACTTGAAATCAGATCAACATACTATAGATATCAGATCAAGAATATAAAAGAAATCATACAATAGAATTAAAACACACTTAACAAGGGAGATCAAATCAGGATTATATAGACATCAGATCAGCAAATACTTGACATCATATCAACATACTATAGATATCAGATCAAGAATATAAAAGAAATCATACAATAGAATTAAAACACACTTAACAAGGGAGATCAGATCAGGATTATATAGACATCAGATCAGCGAATACTTGACATCAGATCAACAGACTATAAATATCAGATCAAGAATATAAACGATATCATACAATAGAAATAAAACACACTGAACAAGGGAGATCATATCAGGATTATATAGAAATCAGATCAGCGAATACTTGACATCAGATCAACAGACTATAGATCTCAGATCAAGAATATAAAAGAAATCATACAATAGAATTAAAACACACTTAACAAAGGAGATCAGATCAAGATTATATAGACATCAGATCATCGAATACTTGACATCAGATCAACATACTATAGATATCAGATCAAGAATATAAAAGAAATCATACAATAGAATTAAAACACACTTAACAAGGGAGATCAGATCAGGATTATATAGACATCAGATCAGCGAATACTTGACATCAGATCAACATACTATAGATATCAGATCAAGAATATAAAACAAATCATACAATAGAATTAAAACACACTTAACAAGGGAGATCAGATCAGGATTATATAGACATCAGATCAGCGAATACTTGATATCAGATCAACAGTCTATAGATATCAGATAAAGAATACAAAAGAAATCATACAATAGAATTAAAACACACTTAACAAGGGAGATCAGATCAGGATTATATATACTTGACATCAGATCAACATACTATAGATATCAGATCAAGAATATAAAAGAAATCATACAATAGAATTAAAACACACTTCACAAGGGAGATCAGATCAGGATTATATAGACATCGGATCGGCGAATACTTGACATCAGATCAACAGACTATAAATATCAGATCAAGAATATAAAAGAAATCATACAATAGAATTAAAACACACTTAACAAGGGAGATCAGATCAGGATTATATAGACATCAGATCAACAGACTATAGATATCAGATCAAGAATATAAAAGAAATCATACAATAGAATTAAAACACACTTAACAAGGGAGATCAGATCAGGATTATATAAACATCAGATCAGCGAATACTAGACATCAGATCAACATACTATAGATATCAGATCAAGAATATAAAAGAAATCATACAATAGAATTAAAACACACTTAACAAGGGAGATCAGATCAGGATTAGATAGACATCAGATCAGCGAATACTTGACATCAGATCAACAGACTATAGATATCAGATCAAGAATATAAAAGATATCATACAATAGAAATAAAACACACTGAACAAGGGAGATCAGATCAGGATTATATAGACATCAGATCAGCGAATACTTGATATCAGATCAACAGTCTATAGATATCAGATCAAGAATACAAAAGAAATCATACAATAGAATTAAAACACACTTAACAAGGGAGATCAGATCAGGATTATATATACTTGACATCAGATCAACATACTATAGATATCAGATCAAGAATATAAAAGAAATCATACAATAGAATTAAAACACACTTAACAAGGGAGATCAGATCAGGATTATATAGACATCGGATCGGCGAATACTTGACATCAGATCAACAGACTATAAATATCAGATCAAGAATATAAAAGAAATCATACAATAGAATTAAAACACACTTAACAAGGGAGATCAGATCAGGATTATATAGACATCAGATCAACAGACTATAGATATCAGATCAAGATTATAAAAGAAATCATACAATAGAATTAAAACACACTTAACAAGGGAGATCAGATCAGGATTATATAAACATCAGATCAGCGAATACTAGACATCAGATCAACATACTATAGATATCAGATCAAGAATATAAAAGAAATCATACAATAGAATTAAAACACACTTAACAAGGGAGATCAGATCAGGATTATATATACATCAGATCAGCGAATACTTGACATCAGATCAACAGACTATAGATATCAGATCAAGAATATAAAAGATATCATACAATAGGAATAAAACACACTGAACAAGGGAGATCAGATCAGGATTATATAGACATCAGATCAGCGAATACTTGATATCAGATCAACAGTCTATAGATATCAGATCAAGAATACAAAAGAAATCATACAATAGAATTAAAACACACTTAACAAGGGAGATCAGATCAGGATTATATATACTTGACATCAGATCAACATACTATAGATATCAGATCAAGAATATAAAAGAAATCATACAATAGAATTAAAACACACTTAACAAGGGAGATCAGATCAGGATTATATAGACATCGGATCGGCGAATACTTGACATCAGATCAACAGACTATAAATATCAGATCAAGAATATAAAATAAAATCATACAATAGAATTAAAACACACTTAACAAGGGAGATCAGATCAGGATTATATAGACATCAGATCAACAGACTATAGATATCAGATCAAGAATATAAAAGAAATCATACAATAGAATTAAAACACACTTAACAAGGGAGATCAGATCAGGATTATATAAACATCAGATCAGCGAATACTAGACATCAGATCAACATACTATAGATATCAGATCAAGAATATAAAAGAAATAATACAATAGAATTAAAACACACTTAACAAGGGAGATCAGATCAGGATTATATAGACATCAGATCAGCGAATACTTGACATCAGATCAACAGACTATAGATATCAGATCAAGAATATAAAAGATATCATACTATAGAAATAAAACACACTGAACAAGGGAGATCATATCAGGATTATATAGATATCAGATCAGCGAATACTTGACATCAGATTAACAGACTATAGATCTCAGATCAAGAATATAAAAGAAATCATATAATAGAATTAAAACACACTTAACAAGGGAGATCATATCAGGATTATATATACATCAGATCAGCGAATACTTGAAATCAGATCAACATACTATAGATATCAGATCAAGAATATAAAAGAAATCATACAATAGAATTAAAACACACTTAACAAGGGAGATCAGATCAGGATTATATATACTTGACCTCAGATCAACATACTATAGATATCAGATCAAGAATATAAAAGAAATCATACAATAGAATTAAAACACACTTAACAAGGGAGATCAGATCAGGATTATATAGACATCGGATCGGCGAATACTTGACATCAGATCAACAGACTATAAATATCAGATCAAGAATATAAAAGAAATCATACAATAGAATTAAAACACACTTAACAAGGGAGATCAGATCAGGATTATATAGACATCAGATCAACAGACTATAGATATCAGATCAAGAATATAAAAGAAATCATACAATAGAATTAAAACACACTTAACAAGGGAGATCAGATCAGGATTATATAAACATCAGATCAGCGAATACTAGACATCAGATCAACATACTATAGATATCAGATCAAGAATATAAAAGAAATCATACAATAGAATTAAAACACACTTAACAAGGGAGATCAGATCAGGATTATATAGAGATCAGATCAGCGAATACTTGACATCAGATCAACAGACTATAGATATCAGATCAAGAATATAAAATATATCATACAATAGAAATAAAACACACTGAACAAGGGAGATCATATCAGGATTATATAGATATCAGATCAGCGAATACTTGACATCAGATTAACAGACTATAGATCTCAGATCAAGAATATAAAAGAAATCATATAATAGAATTAAAACACACTTAACAAGGGAGATCATATCAGGATTATATATACATCAGATCAGCAAATACTTGAAATCAGATCAACATACTATAGATATCAGATCAAGAATATAAAAGAAATCATACAATAGAATTAAAACACACTTAACAAGGGAGATCAAATCAGGATTATATAGACATCAGATCAGCAAATACTTGACATCATATCAACATACTATAGATATCAGATCAAGAATATAAAAGAAATCATACAATAGAATTAAAACACACTTAACAAGGGAGATCAGATCAGGATTATATAGACATCAGATCAGCGAATACTTGACATCAGATCAACAGACTATAAATATCAGATCAAGAATATAAACGATATAATACAATAGAAATAAAACACACTGAACAAGGGAGATCATATCAGGATTATATAGAAATCAGATCAGCGAATACTTGACATCAGATCAACAGACTATAGATATCAGATCAAGAATATAAAAGAAATCATACAATAGAATTAAAACACACTTAACAAAGGAGATCAGATCAAGATTATATAGACATCAGATCATCGAATACTTGACATCAGATCAACATACTATAGATATCAGATCAAGAATATAAAAGAAATCATACAATAGAATTAAAACACACTTAACAAGGGAGATCAGATCAGGATTATATAGACATCAGATCAGCGAATACTTGACATCAGATCAACATACTATAGATATCAGATCAAGAATATAAAACAAATCATACAATAGAATTAAAACACACTTAACAAGGGAGATCAGATCAGGATTATATAGACATCAGATCAGCGAATACTTGATATCAGATCAACAGTCTATAGATATCAGATAAAGAATACAAAAGAAATCATACAATAGAATTAAAACACACTTAACAAGGGAGATCAGATCAGGATTATATATACTTGACATCAGATCAACATACTATAGATATCAGATCAAGAATATAAAAGAAATCATACAATAGAATTAAAACACACTTCACAAGGGAGATCAGATCAGGATTATATAGACATCGGATCGGCGAATACTTGACATCAGATCCACAGACTATAAATATCAGATCAAGAATATAAAAGAAATCATACAATAGAATTAAAACACACTTAACAAGGGAGATCAGATCAGGATTATATAGACATCAGATCAACAGACTATAGATATCAGATCAAGAATATAAAAGAAATCATACAATAGAATTAAAACACACTTAACAAGGGAGATCAGATCAGGATTATATAAACATCAGATCAGCGAATACTAGACATCAGATCAACATACTATAGATATCAGATCAAGAATATAAAAGAAATCATACAATAGAATTAAAACACACTTAACAAGGGAGATCAGATCAGGATTATATAGACATCAGATCAGCGAATACTTGACATCAGATCAACAGACTATAGATATCAGATCAAGAATATAAAAGATATCATACAATAGAAATAAAACACACTGAACAAGGGAGATCAGATCAGGATTATATAGACATCAGATCAGCGAATACATGATATCAGATCAACAGTCTATAGATATCAGATCAAGAATACAAAAGAAATCATACAATAGAATTAAAACACACTTAACAAGGGAGATCAGATCAGGATTATATATACTTGACATCAGATCAACATACTATAGATATCAGATCAAGAATATAAAAGAAATCATACAATAGAATTAAAACACACTTAACAAGGGAGATCAGATCAGGATTATATAGACATCGGATCGGCGAATACTTGACATCAGATCAACAGACTATAAATATCAGATCAAGAATATAAAAGAAATCATACAATAGAATTAAAACACACTTAACAAGGGAGATCAGATCAGGATTATATATACATCAGATCAACAGACTATAGATATCAGATCAAGAATATAAAAGAAATCATACAATAGAATTAAAACACACTTAACAAGGGAGATCAGATCAGGATTATATAAACATCAGATCAGCGAATACTAGACATCAGATCAACATACTATAGATATCAGATCAAGAATATAAAAGAAATCATACAATAGAATTAAAACACACTTAACAAGGGAGATCAGATCAGGATTATATAGACATCAGATCAGCGAATACTTGACATCAGATCAACAGACTATAGATATCAGATCAAGAATATAAAAGATATCATACAATAGAAATAAAACACACTGAACAAGGGAGATCATATCAGGATTATATAGATATCAGATCAGCGAATACTTGACATCAGATTAACAGACTATAGATCTCAGATCAAGAATATAAAAGAAATCATATAATAGAATTAAAACACACTTAACAAGGGAGATCATATCAGGATTATATATACATCAGATCAGCGAATACTTGAAATCAGATCAACATACTATAGATATCAGATCAAGAATATAAAAGAAATCATACAATAGAATTAAAACACACTTAACAAGGGAGATCAAATCAGGATTATATAGACATCAGATCAGCAAATACTTGACATCATATCAACATACTATAGATATCAGATCAAGAATATAAAAGAAATCATACAATAGAATTAAAACACACTTAACAAGGGAGATCAGATCAGGATTATATAGACATCAGATCAGCGAATACTTGACATCAGATCAACAGACTATACATATCAGATCAAGAATATAAACGATATCATACAATAGAAATAAAACACACTGAACAAGGGAGATCATATCAGGATTATATAGAAATCAGATCAGCGAATACTTGACATCAGATCAACAGACTATAGATCTCAGATCAAGAATATAAAAGAAATCATACAATAGAATTAAAACACACTTAACAAAGGAGATCAGATCAGGATTATATAGACATCAGATCATCGAATACTTGACATCAGATCAACATACTATAGATATCAGATCAAGAATATAAAAGAAATCAAACAATAGAATTAAAACACACTTAACAAGGGAGATCAGATCATGATTATATAGACATCAGATCAGCGAATACTTGACATCAGATCAACATACTATAGATATCAGATCAAGAATATAAAACAAATCATACAATAGAATTAAAACACACTTAACAAGGGAGATCAGATCAGGATTATATAGACATCAGATCAGCGAATACTTGATATCAGATCAACAGTCTATAGATATCAGATCAAGAATACAAAAGAAATCATACAATAGAATTAAAACACACTTAACAAGGGAGATCAGATCAGGATTATATATACTTGACATCAGATCAACATACTATAGATATCAGATCAAGAATATAAAAGAAATCATACAATAGAATTAAAACACACTTAACAAGGGAGATCAGATCAGGATTATATAGACATCGGATCGGCGAATACTTGACATCAGATCAACAGACTATAAATATCAGATCAAGAATATAAAAGAAATCATACAATAGAATTAAAACACACTTTACAAGGGAGATCAGATCAGGATTATATAGACATCAGATCAACAGACTATAGATATCAGATCAAGAATATAAAAGAAATCATACAATAGAATTAAAACACACTTAATAAGGGAGATCAGATCAGGATTATATAAACATCAGATCAGCGAATACTAGACATCAGATCAACATACCATAGATATCAGATCAAGAATATAAAAGAAATCATACAATAGAATTAAAACACACTTAACAAGGGAGATCAGATCAGGATTATATAGACATCAGATCAGCGAATACTTGACATCAGATCAACAGACTATAGATATCAGATCAAGAATATAAAAGATATCATACAATAGAAATAAAACACACTGAACAAGGGAGATCAGATCAGGATTATATAGACATCAGATCAGCGAATACTTGATATCAGATCAACAGTCTATAGATATCAGATCAAGAATACAAAAGAAATCATACAATAGAATTAAAACACACTTAACAAGGGAGATCAGATCAGGATTATATATACTTGACATCAGATCAACATACTATAGATATCAGATCAAGAATATAAAAGAAATCATACAATAGAATTAAAACACACTTAACAAGGGAGATCAGATCAGGATTATATAGACATCGGATCGGCGAATACTTGACATCAGATCAACAGACTATAAATATCAGATCAAGAATATAAAAGAAATCATACAATAGAATTAAAACACACTTAACAAGGGAGATCAGATCAGGATTATATAGACATCAGATCAACAGACTATAGATATCAGATCAAGAATATTAAAGAAATCATACAATAGAATTAAAACACACTTAACAAGGGAGATCAGATCAGGATTATATAAACATCAGATCAGCGAATACTAGACATCAGATCAACATACTATAGATATCAGATCAAGAATATAAAAGAAATCATACAATAGAATTAAAACACACTTAACAAGGGAGATCAGATCAGGATTATATAGACATCAGATCAGCGAATACTTGACATCAGATCAACGGACTATAGATATCAGATCAAGAATATAAAAGATATCATACAATAGAAATAAAACACACTGAACAAGGGAGATCATATCAGGATTATATAGATATCAGATCAGCGAATACTTGACATCAGATTAACAGACTATAGATCTCAGATCAAGAATATAAAAGAAATCATATAATAGAATTAAAACACACTTAACAAGGGAGATCATATCAGGATTATATATACATCAGATCAGCGAATACTTGAAATCAGATCAACATACTATAGATATCAGATCAAGAATATAAAAGAAATCATACAATAGAATTAAAACACACTTACCAAGGGAGATCAAATCAGGATTATATAGACATCAGATCAGCAAATACTTGACATCATATCAACATACTATAGATATCAGATCAAGAATATAAAAGAAATCATACAATAGAATTAAAACACACTTAACAAGGGAGATCAGATCAGGATTATATAGACATCAGATCAGCGTATACTTGACATCAGATCAACAGACTATACATATCAGATCAAGAATATAAACGATATCATACAATAGAAATAAAACACACTGAACAAGGGAGATCATATCAGGATTATATAGAAATCAGATCAGCGAATACTTGACATCAGATCAACAGACTATAGATCTCAGATCAAGAATATAAAAGAAATCATACAATAGAATTAAAACACACTTAACAAAGGAGATCAGATCAGGATTATATAGACATCAGATCATCGAATACTTGACATCAGATCAACATACTATAGATATCAGATCAAGAATATAAAAGAAATCATACAATAGAATTAAAACACACTTAACAAGGGAGATCAGATCAGGATTATATAGACATCAGATCAGCGAATACTTGACATCAGATCAACATACTATAGATATCAGATCAAGAATATAAAACAAATCATACAATAGAATTAAAACACACTTAACAAGGGAGATCAGATCAGGATTATATAGACATCAGATCAGCGAATACTTGATATCAGATCAACTGTCTATAGATATCAGATCAAGAATACAAAAGAAATCATACAATAGAATTAAAACACACTTAACAAGGGAGATCAGATCAGGATTATATATACTTGACATCAGATCAACATACTATAGATATCAGATCAAGAATATAAAAGAAATCATACAATAGAATTAAAACACACATTAATCAAGACAGATCAGATCAGGATTATATAGACATCGGATCGGCGAATACTTGACATCAGATCAACAGACTATAAATATCAGATCAAGAATATAAAAGAAATCATACAATAGAATTAAAACACACTTAACAAGGGAGATCAGATCAGGATTATATAGACATCAGATCAACAGACTATAGATATCAGATCAAGAATATAAAAGAAATCATACAATAGAATTAAAACACACTTAACAAGGAAGATCAGATCAGGATTATATAAACATCAGATCAGCGAATACTAGACATCAGATCAACATACTATAGATATCAGATCAAGAATATAAAAGAAATCATACAATAGAATTAAAACACACTTAACAAGGGAGATCAGATCAGGATTATATAGACATCAGATCAGCGAATACTTGACATCAGATCAACAGACTATAGATATCAGATCAAGAATATAAAAGATATCATACAATAGAAATAAAACACACTGAACAAGGGAGATCAGATTAGGATTATATAGACATCAGATCAGCGAATACTTGATATCAGATCAACAGTCTATAGATATCAGATCAAGAATACAAAAGAAATCATACAATAGAATTAAAACACACTTAACAAGGGAGATCAGATCAGGATTATATATACTTGACATCAGATCAACATACTATAGATATCAGATCAAGAATATAAAAGAAATCATACAATAGAATTAAAACACACTTAACAAGGGAGATCAGATCAGGATTATATAGACATCGGATCGGCGAATACTTGACATCAGATCAACAGACTATAAATATCAGATCAAGAATATAAAAGAAATCATACAATAGAATTAAAACACACTTAACAAGGGAGATCAGATCAGGATTATATAGACATCAGATCAACAGACTATAGATATCAGATCAAGAATATAAAAGAAATCATACAATAGAATTAAAACACACTTAACAAGGGAGATCAGATCAGGATTATATAAACATCAGATCAGCGAATACTAGACATCAGATCAACATACTATAGATATCAGATCAAGAATATAAAAGAAATCATACAATAGAATTAAAACACACTTAACAAGGGAGATCAGATCAGGATTATATAGACATCAGATCAGCGAATACTTGACATCAGATCAACAGACTATAGATATCAGATCAAGAATATAAAAGATATCATACAATAGAAATAAAACACACTGAACAAGGGAGATCAGATCAGGATTATATAGACATCAGATCAGCGAATACTTGACATCAGATCAACAGACTATAGATCTCAGATCAAGAATATAAAAGAAATCATACAATAGAATTAAAACACACTTAACAAAGGAGATCAGATCAGGATTATGTAGACATCAGATCATCGAATACTTGACATCAGATCAACATACTATAGATATCAGATCAAGAATATAAAAGAAATCATACAATAGAATTAAAACACACTTAACAAGGGAGATCAGATCAGGATTATATAGACATCAGATCAGCGAATACTTGACATCAGATCAACATACTATAGATATCAGATCAAGAATATAAAACAAATCATACAATAGAATTAAAACACACTTAACAAGGGAGATCAGATCAAGATTATATAGACATCAGATCAGCGAATACTTGACATCAGATCAACAGACTATAGATATCAGATCAAGAATATAAAAGAAATCATACAATAGAATTAAAACACACTTAACAAGGGAGATCAGATCAGGATTATATAGACATCAGATCAGCGAATACTTGACATCAGATCAACAGACTATAGATATCAGATCAAGAATATAAAAGATATCATACAATAGAAATAAAACACACTGAACAAGGGAGATCAGATCAGGATTATATAGACATCAGATCAGCGAATACTTGATATCAGATCAACAGTCTATAGATATCAGATCAAGAATACAAAAGAAATCATACAATAGAATTAAAACACACTTAACAAGGGAGATCAGATCAGGATTATATATACTTGACATCAGATCAACATACTATAGATATCAGATCAAGAATATAAAAGAAATCATACAATAGAATTAAAACACACTTAACAAGGGAGATCAGATCAGGATTATATAGACATCGGATCGGCGAATACTTGACATCAGATCAACAGACTATAAATATCAGATCAAGAATATAAAAGAAATCATACAATAGAATTAAAACACACTTAACAAGGGCGATCAGATCAGGATTATATAGACATCAGATCAACAGACTATAGATATCAGATCAAGAATATAAAAGAAATCATACAATAGAATTAAAACACACTTAACAAGGGAGATCAGATCAGGATTATATAAACATCAGATCAGCGAATACAAGACATCAGATCAACATACTATAGATATCAAATCAAGAATATAAAAGATATCATACAATAGAAATAAAACACACTGAACAAGGGAGATCAGATCAGGATTATATAAACATCAGATCAACAGTCTATAGATATCAGATCAAGAATACAAAAGAAATCATACAATAGAATTAAAACACACTTAACAAGGGAGATCAGATCAGGATTATATATACTTGACATCAGATCAACATACTATAGATATCAGATCAAGAATATAAAAGAAATCATACAATAGAATTAAAACACACTTAACAAGGGAGATCAGATCAGGATTATATAGACATCAGATCAGCGAATACTTGACATCAGATCAACAGACTATAGATATCAGATCAAGAATATAAAAGATATCATACAATAGAAATACAACACACTGAACAAGGGAGATCAGATCAGGATTATATAGACATCAGATCAACGAATACTTGATATCAGATCAACAGTCTATAGATATCAGATCAAGAATACAAAAGAAATCATACAATAGAATTAAAACACACTTAACAAGGGAGATCAGATCAGGATTATATATACTTGACATCAGATCAACATACTATAGATATCAGATCAAGAATATAAAAAAACTCATACAATAGAATTAAAACACACTTAACAAGGGAGATCAGATCAGGATTATATAGACATCGGATCGGCGAATACTTGACATCAGATCAACAGACTATAAATATCAGATCAAGAATATAAAAGAAATCATACAATAGAATTAAAACACACTTAACAAGGGAGATCAGATCAGGATTATATAGACATCAGATCAACAGACTATAGATATCAGATCAAGAATATAAAAGAAATCATACAATAGAATTAAAACACACTTAACAAGGGAGATCAGATCAGGATTATATAAACATCAGATCAGCGAATACTAGACATCAGATCAACATACTATTGATATCAGATCAAGAATATAAAAGAAATCATACAATAGAATTAAAACACACTTAACAAGGGAGATCAGATCAGGATTATATAGACATCAGATCAGCGAATACTTGACATCAGATCAACAGACTATAGATATCAGATCAAGAATATAAAAGATATCATACAATAGAAATAAAACACACTGAACAAGGGAGATCAGATCAGGATTATATAGACATCAGATCAGCGAATACTTGATATCAGATCAACAGTCTATAGATATCAGATCAAGAATACAAAAGAAATCATACAATAGAATTAAAACACACTTAACAAGGGAGATCAGATCAGGATTATATATACTTGACATCAGATCAACATACTATAGATATCAGATCAAGAATATAAAAGAAATCATACAATAGAATTAAAACACACTTAACAAGGGAGATCAGATAAGGATTATATAGACATCGGATCGGCGAATACTTGACATCAGATCAACAGACTATAAATATCAGATCAAGAATATAAAAGAAATCATACAATAGAATTAAAACACACTTAACAAGGGAGATCAGATCAGGATTATATAGACATCAGATCAACAGACTATAGATATCAGATCAAGAATATAAAAGAAATCATACAATAGAATTAAAACACACTTAACAAGGGAGATCAGATCAGGATTATATAAACATCAGATCAGCGAATACTAGACATCAGATCAACATACTATAGATATCAGATCAAGAATATAAAAGAAATCATACAATAGAATTAAAACACACTTAACAAGGGAGATCAGATCAGGATTATATAGACATCAGATCAGCGAATACTTGACATCAGATCAACAGACTATAGATATCAGATCAAGAATATAAAAGATATCATACAATAGAAATAAAACACACTGAACAAGGGAGATCAGATCAGGATTATATAGACATCAGATCAGCGAATACTTGATATCAGATCAAATGTCTATAGATATCAGATCAAGAATACAAAAGAAATCATACAATAGAATTAAAACACACTTAACAAGGGAGATCAGATCAGGATTATATATACTTGACATCAGATCAACATACTATAGATATCAGATCAAGAATATAAAAGAAATCATACAATAGAATTAAAACACACTTAACAAGGGAGACCAGATCAGGATTATATAGACATCGGATCGGCGAATACTTGACATCAGATCAACAGACTATAAATATCAGATCAAGAATATAAAAGAAATCATACAATAGAATTAAAACACACTTAACAAGGGAGATACGATCAGGATTATATAGACATCAGATCAACAGACTATAGATATCAGATCAAGAATATAAAAGAAATCATACAATAGAATTAAAACACACTTAACAAGGGAGATCAGATCAGGATTATATAGACATCAGATCAACAGACTATAGATATCAGATCAAGAATATAAAAGAAATCATACAATAGAATTAAAACACACTTAACAAGGGAGATCAGATCAGGATTATATAAACATCAGATCAGCGAATACTAGACATCAGATCAACATACTATTGATATCAGATCAAGAATATAAAAGAAATCATACAATAGAATTAAAACACACTTAACAAGGGAGATCAGATCAGGATTATATAGACATCAGATCAGCGAATACTTGACATCAGATCAACAGACTATAGATATCAGATCAAGAATATAAAAGATATCATACAATAGAAATAAAACACACTGAACAAGGGAGATCAGATCAGGATTATATAGACATCAGATCAGCGAATACTTGATATCAGATCAACAGTCTATAGATATCAGATCAAGAATACAAAAGAAATCATACAATAGAATTAAAACACACTTAACAAGGGAGATCAGATCAGGATTATATATACTTGACATCAGATCAACATACTATAGATATCAGATCAAGAATATAAAAGAAATCATACAATAGAATTAAAACACACTTAACAAGGGAGATCAGATAAGGATTATATAGACATCGGATCGGCGAATACTTGACATCAGATCAACAGACTATAAATATCAGATCAAGAATATAAAAGAAATCATACAATAGAATTAAAACACACTTAACAAGGGAGATCAGATCAGGATTATATAGACATCAGATCAACAGACTATAGATATCAGATCAAGAATATAAAAGAAATCATACAATAGAATTAAAACACACTTAACAAGGGAGATCAGATCAGGATTATATAAACATCAGATCAGCGAATACTAGACATCAGATCAACATACTATAGATATCAGATCAAGAATATAAAAGAAATCATACAATAGAATTAAAACACACTTAACAAGGGAGATCAGATCAGGATTATATAGACATCAGATCAGCGAATACTTGACATCAGATCAACAGACTATAGATATCAGATCAAGAATATAAAAGATATCATACAATAGAAATAAAACACACTGAACAAGGGAGATCAGATCAGGATTATATAGACATCAGATCAGCGAATACTTGATATCAGATCAAATGTCTATAGATATCAGATCAAGAATACAAAAGAAATCATACAATAGAATTAAAACACACTTAACAAGGGAGATCAGATCAGGATTATATATACTTGACATCAGATCAACATACTATAGATATCAGATCAAGAATATAAAAGAAATCATACAATAGAATTAAAACACACTTAACAAGGGAGACCAGATCAGGATTATATAGACATCGGATCGGCGAATACTTGACATCAGATCAACAGACTATAAATATCAGATCAAGAATATAAAAGAAATCATACAATAGAATTAAAACACACTTAACAAGGGAGATACGATCAGGATTATATAGACATCAGATCAACAGACTATAGATATCAGATCAAGAATATAAAAGAAATCATACAATAGAATTAAAACACACTTAACAAGGGAGATCAGATCAGGATTATATAAACATCAGATCAGCGAATACTAGACATCAGATCAACATACTATAGATATCAGATCAAGAATATAAAAGAAATCATACAATAGAATTAAAACACACTTAACAAGGGAGATCAGATCAGGATTATATAGACATCAGATCAGCGAATACTTGACATCAGATCAACAGACTATAGATATCAGATCAAGAATATAAAAGATATCATACAATAGAAATAAAACACACTGAACAAGGGAGATCATATCAGGATTATATAGATATCAGATCAGCGAATACTTGACATCAGATTAACAGACTATAGATCTCAGATCAAGAATATAAAAGAAATCATATAATAGAATTAAAACACACTTAACAAGGGAGATCATATCAGGATTATATATACATCAGATCAGCGAATACTTGAAATCAGATCAACATACTATAGATATCAGATCAAGAATATAAAAGAAATCATACAATAGAATTAAAACACACTTAACAAGGGAGATCAAATCAGGATTATATAGACATCAGATCAGCAAATACTTGACATCATATCAACATACTATAGATATCAGATAAAGAATATAAAAGAAATCATACAATAGAATTAAAACACACTTAACAAGGGAGATCAGATCAGGATTATATAGACATCAGATCAGCGTATACTTGACATCAGATCAACAGACTATACATATCAGATCAAGAATATAAACGATATCATACAATAGAAATAAAACACACTGAACAAGGGAGATCATATCAGGATTATATAGAAATCAGATCAGCGAATACTTGACATCAGATCAACAGACTATAGATCTCAGATCAAGAATATAAAAGAAATCATACAATAGAATTAAAACACACTTAACAAAGGAGATCAGATCAGGATTATATAGACATCAGATCATCGAATACTTGACATCAGATCAACATACTATAGATATCAGATCAAGAATATAAAAGAAATCATACAATAGAATTAAAACACACTTAACAAGGGAGATCAGATCAGGATTATATAGACATCAGATCAGCGAATACTTGACATCAGATCAACATACTATAGATATCAGATCAAGAATATAAAACAAATCATATAATAGATTTAAAACACACTTAACAAGGGAGATCAGATCAGGATTATATAGACATCAGATCAGCGAATACTTGATATCAGATCAACAGTCTATAGATATCAGATCAAGAATACAAAAGAAATCAAACAATAGAATTAAAACACACTTAACAAGGGAGATCAGATCAGGATTATATATACTTGACATCAGATCAACATACTATAGATATCAGATCAAGAATATAAAAGAAATCATACAATAGAATTAAAACACACTTAACAAGGGAGATCAGATCAGGATTATATAGACATCGGATCGGCGAATACTTGACATCAGATCAACAGACTATAAATATCAGATCAAGAATATAAAAGAAATCATACAATAGAATTAAAACACACTTAACAAGGGAGATCAGATCAGGATTATATAGACATCAGATCAACAGACTATAGATATCAGATCAAGAATATAAAAGAAATCATACAATAGAATTAAAACACACTTAACAAGGGAGATCAGATCAGGATTATATAAACATCAGATCAGCGAATACTAGACATCAGATCAACATACTATAGATATCAGATCAAGAATATAAAAGAAATCATACAATAGAATTAAAACACACTTAACAAGGGAGATCAGATCAGGATTATATAGACATCAGATCAACAGACTATAGATATCAGATCAAGAATATAAAAGATATCATACAATAGAAATAAAACACACTGAACAAGGGAGATCAGATCAGGATTATATAGACATCAGATCAGTGAATACTTGATATCAGATCAACAGTCTATAGATATCAGATCAAGAATACAAAAGAAATCATACAATAGAATTAAAACACACTTAACAAGGGAGATCAGATCCGGATTATATATACTTGACATCAGATCAACATACTATAGATATCAGATCAAGAATATAAAAGAAATCATACAATAGAATTAAAACACACTTAACAAGGGAGATCAGATCAGGATTATATAGACATCGGATCGGCGAATACTTGACATCAGATCAACGGACTATAAATATCAGATCAAGAATATAAAAGAAATCATACAATAGAATTAAAACACACTTAACAAGGGAGATCAGATCAGGATTATATAGACATCAGATCAACAGACTATAGATATCAGATCAAGAATATAAAAGAAATCATACAATAGAATTAAAACACACTTAACAAGGGAGATCAGATCAGGATTATATAAACATCAGATCAGCGAATACTAGACATCAGATCAACATACTATAGATATCAGATCAAGAATATAAAAGAAATCATACAATAGAATTAAAACACACTTAACAAGGGAGATCAGATCAGGATTATATAGACATCAGATCAGCGAATACTTGACATCAGATCAACAGACTATAGATATCAGATCAAGAATATAAAAGATATCATACAATAGAAATAAAACACAATGAACAAGGGAGATCAGATCAGGATTATATAGACATCAGATCAGCGAATACTTGACATCAGATCAACAGACTATAGATCTCAGATCAAGAATATAAAAGAAATCATACAATAGAATTAAAACACACTTAACAAAGGATATCAGATCAGGATTATATAGACATCAGATCATCGAATACTTGACATCAGATCAACATACTATAGATATCAGATCAATAATATAAAAGAAATCATACAATAGAATTAAAACACACTTAACAAGGGAGATCAGATCAGGATTATATAGACATCAGATCAGCGAATACTTGACATCAGATCAACATACTATAGATATCAGATCAAGAATATAAAACAAATCATACAATAGAATTAAAACACACTTAACAAGGGAGATCAGATCAGGATTATATAGACATCAGATCAGCGAATACTTGATATCAGATCAACAGTCTATAGATATCAGATCAAGAATACAAAAGAAATCATACAATTGAATTAAAACACACTTAACAAGGGAGATCAGATCAGGATTATATATACTTGACATCAGATCAACATACTATAGATATCAGATCAAGAATATAAAAGATATCATACAATAGAAATAAAACACACTGAACAAGGGAGATCAGATCAGGATTATATAGACATCAGATCAGCGAATACTTGACATCAGATCAACAGACTATAGATCTCAGATCAAGAATATAAAAGAAATCATACAATAGAATTAAAACACACTTAACAAAGGATATCAGATCAGGATTATATAGACATCAGATCATCGAATACTTGACATCAGATCAACATACTATAGATATCAGATCAATAATATAAAAGAAATCATACAATAGAATTAAAACACACTTAACAAGGGAGATCAGATCAGGATTTTATAGACATCGGATCGGCGAATACTTGACATCGGATCAACAGACTATAAATATCAGATCAAGAATATAAAAGAAATCATACAATAGAATTAAAACACACTTAACAAGGGAGATCAGATCAGGATTATATAGACATCAGATCAATAGACTATAGATATCAGATCAAGAATATAAAAGAAATCATACAATAGAATTAAAACACACTTAACAAGGGAGATCAGATCAGGATTATATAGACATCAGATCAACAGACTATAGATATCAGATCAAGAATATAAAAGAAATCATACAATAGAATTAAAACAAACTTAACAAGGGAGATCAGATCAGGATTATATAAACATCAGATCAGCGAATACTAGACATCAGATCAACATACTATAGATATCAGATCAAGAACATATAAGAAATCATAAAATAGAATTAAAACACACTTAACAAGGGAGATCAGATCAGGATTATATAGACATCAGATCAACAGACTATAGATATCAGATCAAGAATATAAAAGAAATCATACAATAGAATTAAAACACATTTAACAAGGGAGATCAGATCAGGATTATATAAACATCAGATCAGCGAATACTAGACATCAGATCAACATACTATAGATATCAGATCAAGAACATATAAGAAATCATAAAATAGAATTAAAACACACTTAACAAGGGAGATCAGATCAGGATTTTATAGACATCGGATCAGCGAATACTTGACATCAGATCAACATACTATAGATATCAGATCAAGAATATAAAAGAAATCATACAATAGAATTTAAACACACTTAACAAGGAAGATCAGATCAGGATTATATAGACATCGGATCAGCAAATACTTGACATCAGATCAACATACTATAGACATCAGATCAAGAATATAAAAGAAATCATACAATAGAATTAAAACACACTTAACAAGGGAGATCATATCAGGATTATATATACATCAGAATCGCGAATACTTGACATCAGATCAACATTCTATAGATATCAGATCATGAATATAAAACAAATCATACAATAGAATTAAAACACACTTAACAAGGGAGATCAGATCAAGATTATATAGACATCAGATCAGCGAATACTTGATATCAGATCAACAGTCTATAGATATCAGATCAAGAATACAAAAGAAATCATACAATAGAATTAAAACACACTTAACAAGGGAGATCAGATCAGGATTATATATACTTGACATCAGATCAACATACTATAGATATCAGATCAAGAATATAAAAGAAATCATACAATAGAATTAAAACACACTTAACAAGGGAGATCAGATCAGGATTATATAGACATCGGATCGGCGAATACTTGACATCAGATCAACAGACTATAAATATGAGATCAAGAATATAAAAGAAATCATACAATAGAATTAAAACACACTTAACAAGGGAGATCAGATCAGGATTATATAGACATCAGATCAACAGACTATAGATATCAGATCAAGAATATAAAAGAAATCATACAATAGAATTAAAACACACTTAACAAGGGAGATCAGATCAGGATTATATAAACATCAGATCAGCGAATACTAGACATCAGATCAACATACCATAGATATCAGATCAAGAATATAAAAGAAATCATACAATAGAATTAAAACACACTTAACAAGGGAGATCAGATCAGGATTATATAGACATCAGATCAGCGAATACTTGACATCAGATCAACAGACTATAGATATCAGATCAAGAATATAAAAGATATCATACAATAGAAATAAAACACACTGAACAAGGGAGATCAGATCAGGATTATATAGACATCAGATCAGCGAATACTTGATATCAGATCAACAGTCTATAGATATCAGATCAAGAATACAAAAGAAATCATACAATAGAATTAAAACACACTTAACAAGGGAGATCAGATCAGGATTATATATACTTGACATCAGATCAACATACTATAGATATCAGATCAAGAATATAAAAGAAATCATACAATAGAATTAAAACACACTTAACAAGGGAGATCAGATCAGGATTATATAGACATCGGATCGGCGAATACTTGACATCAGATCAACAGACTATAAATATCAGATCAAGAATATAAAAGAAATCATACAATAGAATTAAAACACACTTAACAAGGGAGATCAGATCAAGATTATATAGACATCGGATCAGCGAATACTTGACATCAGATCAACATACTATAGATATCAGATCAAGAATATAAAAGAAATCATACAATAGAATTAAAACACACTTAACAAGGGAGATCAGATCAGGATTATATAGACATCGGATCGGCGAATACTTGACATCAGATCAACAGACTATAAATATCAGATCAAGAATATAAAAGAAATCATACAATAGAATTAAAACACACTTAACAAGGGAGATCAGATCAGGATTATATAGACATCAGATCAACAGACTATAGATATCAGATCAAGAATATAAAAGAAATCATACAATAGAATTAAAACACACTTAACAAGGGAGATCAGATCAGGATTATATAAACATCAGATCAGCGAATACTAGACATCAGATCAACATGCTATAGATATCAGATCAAGAACATATAAGAAATCATAAAATAGAATTAAAACACACTTAACAAGGGAGATCAGATTAGGATTTTATAGACATCGGATCAGCGAATACTTGACATCAGATCAACATACTATAGATATCAGATCAAGAATATAAAAGAAATCATACAATAGAATTTAAACACACTTAACAAGGAAGATCAGATCAGGATTATATAGACATCGGATCAGCAAATACTTGACATCAGATCAACATACTATAGACATCAGATCAAGAATATAAAAGAAATCATACAATAGAATTAAAACACACTTAACAAGGGAGATCATATCAGGATTATATACACATCAGAATCGCGAATACTTGACATCAGATCAACATTCTATAGATATCAGATCATGAATATAAAACAAATCATACAATAGAATTAAAACACACTTAACAAGGGAGATCAGATCAAGATTATATAGACATCAGATCAGCGAATACTTGATATCAGATCAACAGTCTATAGATATCAGATCAAGAATACAAAAGAAATCATACAATAGAATTAAAACACACTTAACAAGGGAGATCAGATCAGGATTATATATACTTGACATCAGATCAACATACTATAGATATCAGATCAAGAATATAAAAGAAATCATACAATAGAATTAAAACACACTTAACAAGGGAGATCAGATCAGGATTATATAGACATCGGATCGGCGAATACTTGACATCAGATCAACAGACTATAAATATCAGATCAAGAATATAAAAGAAATCATACAATAGAATTAAAACACACTTAACAAGGGAGATCAGATCAGGATTATATAGACATCAGATCAACAGACTATAGATATCAGATCAAGAATATAAAAGAAATCATACAATAGAATTAAAACACACTTAACAAGGGAGATCAGATCAGGATTATATAAACATCAGATCAGCGAATACTAGACATCAGATCAACATACTATAGATATCAGATCAAGAATATAAAAGAAATCATACAATAGAATTAAAACACACTTAACAAGGGAGATCAGATCAGGATTATATAGACATCAGATCAGCGAATACTTGACATCAGATCAACAGACTATAGATATCAGATCAAGAATACAAAAGAAATCATACAATAGAATTAAAACACACTTAACAAGGGAGATCAGATCAGGATTATATATACTTGACATCAGATCAACATACTATAGATATCAGATTAAGAATATAAAAGATATCATACAATAGAAATAAAACACACTGAACAAGGGAGATCAGATCAGGATTATATAGACATCAGATCAGCGAATACTTGACATCAGATCAACAGACTATAGATCTCAGATCAAGAATATAAAAGAAATCATACAATAGAATTAAAACACACTTAACAAGGGAGATCAGATCAGGATTATATAGACATCGGATCGGCGAATACTTGACATCAGATCAACAGACTATAAATATCAGATCAAGAATATAAAAGAAATCATACAATAGAATTAAAACACACTTAACAAGGGAGATCAGATCAGGATTATATAGACATCAGATCAACAGACTATAGATATCAGATCAAGAATATAAAAGAAATCATACAATAGAATTAAAACACACTTAACAAGGGAGATCAGATCAGGATTATATAAACATCAGATCAGCGAATACTAGACATCAGATCAACATACTATAGATATCAGATCAAGAATATAAAAGAAATCATACAATAGAATTAAAACACACTTAACAAGGGAGATCAGATCAGGATTATATAGACATCAGATCAACAGACTATAGATATCAGATCAAGAATATAAAAGATATCATACAATAGAAATAAAACACACTGAACAAGGGAGATCAGATCAGGATTATATAGACATCAGATCAGCGAATACTTGATATCAGATCAACAGTCTATAGATATCAGATCAAGAATACAAAAGAAATCATACAATAGAATTAAAACACACTTAACAAGGGAGATCAGATCAGGATTATATATACTTGACATCAGATCAACATACTATAGATATCAGATCAAGAATATAAAAGAAATCATACAATATAATTAAAACACACTTAACAAGGGAGATCAGATCAGGATTATATAGACATCGGATCGGCGAATACTTGACATCAGATCAACAGACTATAAATATCAGATCAAGAATATAAAAGAAATCATACAATAGAATTAAAACACACTTAACAAGGGAGATCAAATCAGGATTATATAGACATCAGATCAACAGACTATAGATATCAGATCAAGAATATAAAAGAAATCATACAATAGAATTAAAACACACTTAACAAGGGAGATCAGATCAGGATTATATAAACATCAGATCAGCGAATACTAGACATCAGATCAACATACTATAGATATCAGATCAAGAATATAAAAGAAATCATACAATAGAATTAAAACACACTTAACAAGGGAGATCAGATCAGGATTATATAGACATCAGATCAGCGAATACTTAACATCAGATCAACAGACTATAGATATCAGATCAAGAATATAAAAGATATCATACAATAGAAATAAAACACACTGAACAAGGGAGATCAGATCAGGATTATATAGACATCAGATCAGCGAATACTTGACATCAGATCAACAGACTATAGATCTCAGATCAAGAATATAAAAGAAATCATACAATAGAATTAAAACACACTTAACAAAGGAGATCAGATCAGGATTATATAGACATCAGATCATCGAATACTTGACAACAGATCAACATACTATAGATATCAGATCAAGAATATAAAAGAAATCATACAATATAATTAAAACACACTTAACAAGGGAGATCAGATAAGGATTATATAGACATCAGATCAGCGAATACTTGACATCAGATCAACATACTATAGATATCAGATCAAGAATATAAAACAAATCATACAATAGAATTAAAACACACTTAACAAGGGAGATCAGATCAGGATTATATAGACATCAGATCAACAGACTATAAATATCAGATCAAGAATATAAAAGAAATCATACAATAGAATTAAAACACACTTAACAAGGAAGATCAGATCAGGATTATATAGACATCAGATCAACAGACTATAGATATCAGATCAAGAATATAAAAGAAATCATACAATAGAATTAAAACACACTTAACAAGGGAGATCAGATCAGGATTATATAAACATCAGATCAGCGAATACTAGACATCAGATCAACATACTATAGATATCAGATCAAGAATATAAAAGAAATCATACAATAGAATTAAAACACACTTAACAAGGGAGATCAGATCAGGATTATATAGACATCAGATCAGCGAATACTTGACATCAGATCAACAGACTATAGATATCAGATCAAGAATATAAAAGATATCATACAATAGAAATAAAACACACTGAACAAGGGAGATCATATCAGGATTATATAGATATCAGATCAGCGAATACTTGACATCAGATTAACAGACTATAGATCTCAGATCAAGAATATAAAAGAAATCATACAATAGAATTAAAACACACTTAACAAGGGAGATCAGATCTGGATTATATAGACATCAGATCATCGAATACTTGACATCAGATCAACATACTATAGATATCAGATCAAGAATATAAAAGAAATCATACAATAGAATTAAAACACACTTAACAAGGGAGATCAGATCAGGATTATATAGACATCAGATCAGCGAATACTTGACATCAGATCAACATACTATAGATATCAGATCAAGAATATAAAACAAATCATACAATAGAATTAAAACACACTTAACAAGGGAGATCAGATCAGGATTATATAGACATCAGATCAGCGAATACTTGATATCAGATCAACAGTCTGTAGATATCAGATCAAGAATACAAAAGAAATCATACAATAGAATTAAAACACACTTAACAAGGGAGATCAGATCAGGATTATATAGACATCGGATCAGCGAATACTTGACATCAGATCAACATACTATAGATATCAGATCAAGAATATAAAAGAAATCATACAATAGAATTAAAACACACTTAACAAGGGAGATCAGATCAGGATTATATAGACATCGGATCGGCGAATACTTGACATCAGATCAACAGACTATAAATATCAGATCAAGAATATAAAAGAAATCATACAATAGAATTAAAACACACTTAACAAGGGAGATCAGATCAGCATTATATAGACATCAGATCAACAGACTATAGATATCAGATCAAGAATATAAAAGAAATCATACAATAGAATTAAAACACACTTAACAAGGGAGATCAGATCAGGATTATATAAACATCAGATCAGCGAATACTAGACATCAGATCAACATACTATAGATATCAGATCAAGAACATATAAGAAATCATAAAATAGAATTAAAACACACTTAACAAGGGAGATCAGATCAGGATTTTATAGACATCGGATCAGCGAATACTTGACATCAGATCAACATACTATAGATATCAGATCAAGAATATAAAAGAAATCATACAATAGAATTTAAACACACTTAACAAGGAAGATCAGATCAGGATTATATAGACATCGGATCAGCAAATACTTGACATCAGATCAACATACTATAGACATCAGATCAAGAATATAAAAGAAATCATACAATAGAATTAAAACACACTTAACAAGGGAGATCAGATCAGGATTATATAAACATCAGATCAGCGAATACTAGACATCAGATCAACATACTATAGATATCAGATCAAGAATATAAAAGAAATCATACAATATAATTAAAACACACTTAACAAAGGAGATCAGATCAGGATTATATAGACATCAGATCATCGAATACTTGACATCAGATCAACATACTATAGATATCAGATCAAGAATATAAAAGAAATCATACAATAGAATTAAAACACACTTAACAAGGGAGATCAGATAAGGATTATATAGACATCAGATCAGCGAATACTTGACATCAGATCAACATACTATAGATATCAGATCAAGAATATAAAACAAATCATACAATAGAATTAAAACACACTTAACAAGGGAGATCAGATCAGGATTATATAGACATCAGATTAACAGACTATAAATATCAGATCAAGAATATAAAAGAAATCATACAATAGAATTAAAACACACTTAACAAGGAAGATCAGATCAGGATTATATAGACATCAGATCAACAGACTATAGATATCAGATCAAGAATATAAAAGAAATCATACAATAGAATTAAAACACACTTAACAAGGGAGATCAGATCAGGATTATATAGATATCAGATCAGCGAATTCTTGACATCAGATTAACAGACTATAGATCTCAGATCAAGAATATAAAAGAAATCATACAATAGAATTAAAACACACTTAACAAGGGAGATCAGATCAGGATTATATAAACATCAGATCAGCGAATACTAGACATCAGATCAACATACTATAGATATCAGATCAAGAATATAAAAGAAATCATACAATAGAATTAAAACACACTTAACAAGGGAGATCAGATCAGGATTATATAGACATCAGATCAACAGACTATAGATATCAGATCAAGAATATAAAAGATATCATACAATAGAAATAAAACACACTGAACAAGGGAGATCAGATCAGGATTATATAGACATCAGATCAGCGAATACTTGATATCAGATCAACAGTCTATAGATATCAGATCAAGAATATAAAAGAAATCATACAATAGAATTAAAACACACTTAACAAGGGAGATCAGATCAGGATTATATAGACATCAGATCAACAGACTATAGATATCAGATCAAGAATATAAAAGAAATCATACAATAGAATTAAAACACACTTAACAAGGGAGATCAGATCAGGATTATATAAACATCAGATCAGCGAATACTAGACATCAGATCAACATACTATAGATATCAGATCAAGAACATATAAGAAATCATAAAATAGAATTAAAACACACTTAACAAGGGAGATCAGATCAGGATTTTATAGACATCGGATCAGCGAATACTTGACATCAGATCAACATACTATAGATATCAGATCAAGAATATAAAAGAAATCATACAATAGAATTTAAACACACTTAACAAGGAAGATCAGATCAGGATTATATAGACATCGGATCAGCAAATACTTGACATCAGATCAACATACTATAGACATCAGATCAAGAATATAAAAGAAATCATACAATAGAATTAAAACACACTTAACAAGGGAGATCATATCAGGATTATATATACATCAGAATCGCGAATACTTGACATCAGATCAACATTCTATAGATATCAGATCAAGAATACAAAAGAAATCATACAATAGAATTAAAACACACTTAACAAGGGAGATCAGATCAGGATTATATATACTTGACATCAGATCAACATACTATAGATATCAGATTAAGAATATAAAAGATATCATACAATAGAAATAAAACACACTGAACAAGGGAGATCAGATCAGGATTATATAGACATCAGATCAGCGAATACTTGACATCAGATCAACAGACTATAGATCTCAGATCAAGAATATAAAAGAAATCATACAATAGAATTAAAACACACTTAACAAAGGAGATCAGATCAGGATTATATAGACATCAGATCATCGAATACTTGATATCAGATCAACATACTATAGATATCAGATCAAGAATATAAAAGAAATCATACAATAGAATTAAAACACACTTAACAAGGGACATCAGATCAGGATTATATAGACATCAGATCAGCGAATACTTGACATCAGATCAACATACTATAGATATCAGATCAAGAATATAAAACAAATCATATAATAGAATTAAAACACACTTAACAAGGGAGATCAGATCAGGATTATATAGACATCAGATCAACAGACTATAGATATCAGATCAAGAATATAAAAGAAATCATACAATAGAATTAAAACACACTTAACAAGGGAGATCAGATCAGGATTATATAAACATCAGATTAGCGAATACTAGACATCAGATCAACATACTATAGATATCAGACCAAGAATATAAAAGAAATCATACAATAGAATTAAAACACACTTAACAAGGGAGATCAGATCAGGATTATATAGACATCAGATCTGCGAATACTTGACATCAGATCAACAGACTATAGATATCAGATCAAGAATACAAAAGAAATCATACAATAGAATTAAAACACATTTAACAAGGGAGATCAGATCAGGATTATATAGACATCAGATCAACAGACTATAGATATCAGATCAAGAATATAAAAGAAATCATACAATAGAATTAAAACACACTTAACAAGGGAGATCAGATCAGGATTATATAAACATCAGATCAGCGAATACTAGACATCAGATCAACATACTATAGATATCAGATCAAGAATATAAAAGAAATCATACAATAGAATTAAAACACACTTAACAAGGGAGATCAGATCAGGATTATATAGACATCAGATCAGCGAATACTTGACATCAGATCAACAGACTATAGATATCAGATCAAGAATATAAAAGATATCATACAATAGAAATAAAACACACTGAACAAGGGAGATCAGATCAGGATTATATAGACATCAGATCAGCGAATACTTGATATCAGATCAACAGTCTATAGATATCAGATCAAGAATATAAAAGAAATCATACAATAGAATTAAAACACACTTAACAAGGGAGATCAGATCAGGATTATATAGACATCAGATCAACAGACTATAGATATCAGATCAAGAATATAAAAGAAATCATACAATAGAATTAAAACACACTTAACAAGGGAGATCAGATCAGGATTATATAAACATCAGATCAGCGAATACTAGACATCAGATCAACATACTATAGATATCAGATCAAGAACATATAAGAAATCATAAAATAGAATTAAAACACACTTAACAAGGGAGATCAGATCAGGATTTTATAGACATCGGATCAGCGAATACTTGACATCAGATCAACATACTATAGATATCAGATCAAGAATATAAAAGAAATCATACAATAGAATTTAAACACACTTAACAAGGAAGATCAGATCAGGATTATATAGACATCGGATCAGCAAATACTTGACATCAGATCAACATACTATAGACATCAGATCAAGAATATAAAAGAAATCATACAATAGAATTAAAACACACTTAACAAGGGAGATCATATCAGGATTATATATACATCAGAATCGC
The DNA here is from genome assembly GCA_030378225.1 of Knoxia roxburghii. Classification (NCBI taxonomy): domain Eukaryota; kingdom Viridiplantae; phylum Streptophyta; class Magnoliopsida; order Gentianales; family Rubiaceae; genus Knoxia; species Knoxia roxburghii. The sequence continues at coordinate 29,942,457 of CM059415.1, read as the reverse complement.
GAATACTTGACATCAGATCAACATTCTATAGATATCAGATCAAGAATACAAAAGAAATCATACAATAGAATTAAAACACACTTAACAAGGGAGATCAGATCAGGATTATATATACTTGACATCAGATCAACATACTATAGATATCAGATTAAGAATATAAAAGATATCATACAATAGAAATAAAACACACTGAACAAGGGAGATCAGATCAGGATTATATAGACATCAGATCAGCGAATACTTGACATCAGATCAACAGACTATAGATCTCAGATCAAGAATATAAAAGAAATCATACAATAGAATTAAAACACACTTAACAAAGGAGATCAGATCAGGATTATATAGACATCAGATCATCGAATACTTGACATCAGATCAACATACTATAGATATCAGATCAAGAATATAAAAGAAATCATACAATAGAATTAAAACACACTTAACAAGGGAGATCAGATCAGGATTATATAGACATCAGATCAGCGAATACTTGACATCAGATCAACATACTATAGATATCAGATCAAGAATATAAAACAAATCATACAATAGAATTAAAACACACTTAACAAGGGAGATCAGATCAGGATTATATAGACATCAGATCAACAGACTATAGATATCAGATCAAGAATATAAAAGAAATCATACAATAGAATTAAAACACACTTAACAAGGGAGATCAGATCAGGATTATATAAACATCAGATCAGCGAATACTAGACATCAGATCAACATACTATAGATATCAGACCAAGAATATAAAAGAAATCATACAATAGAATTAAAACACACTTAACAAGGGAGATCAGATCAGGATTATATAGACATCAGATCAGCGAATACTTGACATCAGATCAACAGACTATAGATATCAGATCAAGAATACAAAAGAAATCATACAATAGAATTAAAACACATTTAACAAGGGAGATCAGATCAGGATTATATAGACATCAGATCAACAGACTATAGATATCAGATCAAGAATATAAAAGAAATCATACAATAGAATTAAAACACACTTAACAAGGGAGATCAGATCAGGATTATATAAACATCAGATCAGCGAATACTAGACATCAGATCAACATACTATAGATATCAGATCAAGAATATAAAAGAAATCATACAATAGAATTAAAACACACTTAACAAGGGAGATCAGATCAGGATTATATAGACATCAGATCAGCGAATACTTGACATCAGATCAACAGACTATAGATATCAGATCAAGAATATAAAAGATATCATACAATAGAAATAAAACACACTGAACAAGGGAGATCAGATCAGGATTATATAGACATCAGATCAGCGAATACTTGATATCAGATCAACAGTCTATAGATATCAGATCAAGAATACAAAAGAAATCATACAATAGAATTAAAACACACTTAACAAGGGAGATCAGATCAGGATTATATATACTTGACATCAGATCAACATACTATAGATTTCAGATCAAGAATATAAAAGAAATCATACAATAGAATTAAAACACACTTAACAAGGGAGATCAGATCAGGATTATATAGACATCGGATCGGCGAATACTTGACATCAGATCAACAGACTATAAATATCAGATCAAGAATATAAAAGAAATCATACAATAGAATTAAAACACACTTAACAAGGGAGATCAGATCAGGATTATATAGACATCAGATCAACAGACTATAGATATCAGATCAAGAATATAAAAGAAATCATACAATAGAATTAAAACACACTTAACTAGGGAGATCAGATCAGGATTATATAAACATCAGATCAGCGAATACTAGACATCAGATCAACATACTATAGATATCAGATCAAGAATATAAAAGAAATCATACAATATAATTAAAACACACTTAACAAGGGAGATCAGATCAGGATTATATAGACATCAGATCAGCGAATACTTGACATCAGATCAACAGACTATAGATATCAGATCAAGAATATAAAAGATATCATACAATAGAAATAAAACACACTGAACAAGGGAGATCAGATCAGGATTATATAGACATCAGATCAGCGAATACTTGACATCAGATCAACAGACTATAGATCTCAGATCAAGAATATAAAAGAAATCATACAATAGAATTAAAACACACTTAACAAAGGAGATCAGATCAGGATTATATAGACATCAGATCATCGAATACTTGACATCAGATCAACATACTATAGACATCAACAGACTATAAATATCAGATCAAGAATATAAAAGAAATCATACAATAGAATTAAAACACACTTAACAAGGGAGATCAGATCAGGATTATATAGACATCAGATCAACAGACTATAGATATCAGATCAAGAATATAAAAGAAATCATACAATAGAATTAAAACACACTTAACAAGGGAGATCAGATCAGGATTATATAAACATCAGATCAGCGAATACTAGACATCAGATCAACATACTATAGATATCAGATCAAGAATATAAAAGAAATCATACAATAGAATTAAAACACACTTAACAAGGGAGATCAGATCAGGATTATATAGACATCAGATCAGCGAATACTAGACATCAGATCAACATACTATAGATATCAGATCAAGAACATATAAGAAATCATAAAATAGAATTAAAACACACTTAACAAGGGAGATCAGATCAGGATTTTATAGACATCGGATCAGCGAATACTTGACATCAGATCAACATACTATAGATATCAGATCAAGAATATAAAAGAAATCATACAATAGAATTTAAACACACTTAACAAGGAAGATCAGATCAGGATTATATAGACATCGGATCAGCAAATACTTGACATCAGATCAACATACTATAGACATCAGATCAAGAATATAAAAGAAATCATACAATAGAATTAAAACACACTTAACAAGGGAGATCATATCAGGATTATATATACATCAGAATCGCGAATACTTGACATCAGATCAACATTCTATAGATATCAGATCAAGAATATAAAACAAATCATACAATAGAATTAAAACACACTTAACAAGGGAGATCAGATCAAGATTATATAGACATCAGATCAGCGAATACTTGATATCAGATCAACAGTCTATAGATATCAGATCAAGAATACAAAAGAAATCATACAATAGAATTAAAACACACTTAACAAGGGAGATCAGATCAGGATTATATATACTTGACATCAGATCAACATACTATAGATATCAGATTAAGAATATAAAAGATATCATACAATAGAAATAAAACACACTGAACAAGGGAGATCAGATCAGGATTATATAGACATCAGATCAGCGAATACTTGACATCAGATCAACAGACTATAGATCTCAGATCAAGAATATAAAAGAAATCATACAATAGAATTAAAACACACTTAACAAAGGAGATCAGATCAGGATTATATAGACATCAGATCATCGAATACTTGACATCAGATCAACATACTATAGATATCAGATCAAGAATATAAAAGAAATCATACAATAGAATTAAAACACACTTAACAAGGGAGATCAGATCAGGATTATATAGACATCAGATCAGCGAATACTTGACATCAGATCAACATACTATAGATATCAGATCAAGAATATAAAACAAATCATACAATAGAATTAAAACACACTTAACAAGGGAGATCAGATCAGGATTATATAGACATCAGATCAACAGACTATAGATATCAGATCAAGAATATAAAAGAAATCATACAATAGAATTAAAACACACTTAACAAGGGAGATCAGATCAGGATTATATAAACATCAGATCAGCGAATACTAGATATCAGATCAACATACTATAGATATCAGACCAAGAATATAAAAGAAATCATACAATAGAATTAAAACACACTTAACAAGGGAGATCAGATCAGGATTATATAGACATCAGATCAGCGAATACTTGACATCAGATCAACAGACTATAGATATCAGATCAAGAATACAAAAGAAATCATACAATAGAATTAAAACACATTTAACAAGGGAGATCAGATCAGGATTATATAGACATCAGATCAACAGACTATAGATATCAGATCAAGAATATAAAAGAAATCATACAATAGAATTAAAACACACTTAACAAGGGAGATCAGATCAGGATTATATAAACATCATATCAGCGAATACTAGACATCAGATCAACATACTATAGATATCAGATCAAGAATATAAAAGAAATCATACAATAGAATTAAAACACACTTAACAAGGAAGATCAGATCAGGATTATATAGACATCAGATCAGCGAATACTTGACATCAGATCAACAGACTATAGATATCAGATCAAGAATATAAAAGATATTATACAATAGAAATAAAACACACTGAACAAGGGAGATCAGATCAGGATTATATAGACATCAGATCAGCGAATACTTGATATCAGATCAACAGTCTATAGATATCAGATCAAGAATACAAAAGAAATCATACAATAGAATTAAAACACACTTAACAAGGGAGATCAGATCAGGATTATATATACTTGACATCAGATCAACATACTATAGATATCAGATCAAGAATATAAAAGAAATCATACAATAGAATTAAAACACACTTAACAAGGGAGATCAGATCAGGATTATATAGACATCGGATCGGCGAATACTTGACATCAGATCAACAGACTATAAATATCAGATCAAGAATATAATAGAAATCATACAATAGAATTAAAACACACTTAACAAGGGAGATCAGATCAGGATTATATAGACATCAGATCAACAGACTATAGATATCAGATCAAGAATATAAAAGAAATCATACAATAGAATTAAAACACACTTAACTAGGGAGATCAGATCAGGATTATATAAACATCAGATCAGCGAATACTAGACATCAGATCAACATACTATAGATATCAGATCAAGAATATAAAAGAAATCATACAATAGAATTAAAACACACTTAACAAGGGAGATCAGATCAGGATTATATAGACATCAGATCAGCGAATACTTGACATCAGATCAACAGACTATAGATATCAGATCAAGAATATAAAAGATATCATACAAAAGAAATAAAACACACTGAACAAGGGAGATCAGATCAGGATTATATAGACATCAGATCAGCGAATACTTGACATCAGATCAACAGACTATAGATCTCAGATCAAGAATATAAAAGAAATCATACAATAGAATTAAAACACACTTAACAAAGGAGATCAGATCAGGATTATATAGACATCAGATCATCGAATACTTGACATCAGATCAACATACTATAGATATCAGATCAAGAATATAAAAGAAATCATACAATAGAATTAAAACACACTTAACAAGGGAGATCAGATCAGGATTATATAGACATCAGATCAGCGAATACTTGACATCAGATCAACATACTATAGATATCAGATCAAGAATATAAAACAAATCATACAATAGAATGAGAACACACTTAACAAGGGAGATCAGATCAAGATTATATAGACATCAGATCAGCGAATACTTGATATCAGATCAACAGTCTATAGATATCAGATCAAGAATACAAAAGAAATCATACAATAGAATTAAAACACACTAAACAAGGGAGATCAGATCAGGATTATATATACTTGACATCAGATCAACATACTATAGATATCAGATCAAGAATATAAAAGAAATCATACAATAGAATTAAAACACACTTAATAAGGGAGATCAGATCAGGATTATATAGACATCGGATCGGCGAATACTTGACATCAGATCAACAGACTATAAATATCAGATCAAGAATATAAAAGAAATCATACAATAGAATTAAAACACACTTAACAAGGGAGATCAGATCAGGATTATATAGACATCAGATCAACAGACTATAGATATCAGATCAAGAATATAAAAGAAATCATACAATAGAATTAAAACACACTTAACAAGGGAGATCAGATCAGGATTATATAAACATCAGATCAGCGAATACTAGACATTAGATCAACATACTATAGATATCAGATCAAGAATATAAAAGAAATCATACCATAGAATTAAAACACACTTAACAAGGGAGATCAGATCAGGATTATATAGACATCAGATCAGCGAATACTTGACATCAGATCAACAGACTATAGATATCAGATCAAGAATATAAAAGATATCATACAATAGAAATAAAACACACTGAACAAGGGAGATCATATCAGGATTATATAGATATCAGATCAGCGAATACTTGACATCAGATTAACGGACTATAGATCTCAGATCAAGAATATAAAAGAAATCATACAATAGAATTAAAACACACTTAACAAGGGAGATCAGATCTGGATTATATAGACATCAGATCATCGAATACTTGACATCAGATCAACATACTATAGATATCAGATCAAGAATATAAAAGAAATCATACAATAGAATTAAAACACACTTAACAAGGGAGATCAGATCAGGATTATATAGACATCAGATCAGCGAATACTTGACATCAGATCAACATACTATAGATATCAGATCAAGAATATAAAACAAATCATACAATAGAATTAAAACACACTTAACAAGGGAGATCAGATCAGGATTATATAGACATCAGATCAGCGAATACTTGATATCAGATCAACAGTCTGTAGATATCAGATCAAGAATACAAAAGAAATCATACAATAGAATTAAAACACACTTAACAAGGGAGATCAGATCAGGATTATATAGACATCGGATCAGCGAATACTTGACATCAGATCAACATACTATAGATATCAGATCAAGAATATAAAAGAAATCATACAATAGAATTAAAACACACTTAACAAGGGAGATCAGATCAGGATTATATAGACATCGGATCGGCGAATACTTGACATCAGATCAACAGACTATAAATATCAGATCAAGAATATAAAAGAAATCATACAATAGAATTAAAACACACTTAACAAGGGAGATCAGATCAGGATTATATAGACATCAGATCAACAGACTATAGATATCAGATCAAGAATATAAAAGAAATCATACAATAGAATTAAAACACACTTAACAAGGGATATCAGATCAGGATTATATAAACATCAGATCAGCGAATACTAGACATCAGATCAACATACTATAGATATCAGATCAAGAACATATAAGAAATCATAAAATAGAATTAAACCACACTTAACAAGGGAGATCAGATCAGGATTTTATAGACATCGGATCAGCGAATACTTGACATCAGATCAACATACTATAGATATCAGATCAAGAATATAAAAGAAATCATACAATAGAATTTAAACACACTTAACAAGGAAGATCAGATCAGGATTATATAGACATCGGATCAGCAAATACTTGACATCAGATCAACATACTATAGACATCAGATCAAGAATATAAAAGAAATCATACAATAGAATTAAAACACACTTAACAAGGGAGATCATATCAGGATTATATATACATCAGAATCGCGAATACTTGACATCAGATCAACATTCTATAGATATCAGATCATGAATATAAAAGAAATCATACAATAGAATTAAAACACACTTAACAAGGGAGATCAGATCAAGATTATATAGACATCGGATCAGCGAATACTTGACATCAGATCAACATACTATAGATATCAGATCAAGAATATAAAACAAATCATACAATAGAATTAAAACACACTTAACAAGGGAGATCAGATCAAGATTATATAGACATCAGATCAGCGAATACTTGATATCAGATCAACAGTCTATAGATATCAGATCAAGAATACAAAAGAAATCATACAATAGAATTAAAACACACTAAACAAGGGAGATCAGATCAGGATTATATATACTTGACATCAGATCAACATACTATAGATATCAGATCAAGAATATAAAAGAAATCATACAATAGAATTAAAACACACTTAATAAGGGAGATCAGATCAGGATTATATAGACATCGGATCGGCATATACTTGACATCAGATCAACAGACTATAAATATCAGATCAAGAATATAAAAGAAATCATACAATAGAATTAAAACACACTTAACAAGGGAGATCAGATCAGGATTATATAGACATCAGATCAACAGACTATAGATATCAGATCAAGAATATAAAAGAAATCATACAATAGAATTAAAACACACTTAACAAGGGAGATCAGATCAGGATTATATAAACATCAGATCAGCGAATACTAGACATTAGATCAACATACTATAGATATCAGATCAAGAATATAAAAGAAATCATACCATAGAATTAAAACACACTTAACAAGGGAGATCAGATCAGGATTATATAGACATCAGATCAGCGAATACTTGACATCAGATCAACAGACTATAGATATCAGATCAAGAATATAAAAGATATCATACAATAGAAATAAAACACACTGAACAAGGGAGATCATATCAGGATTATATAGATATCAGATCAGCGAATACTTGACATCAGATTAACGGACTATAGATCTCAGATCAAGAATATAAAAGAAATCATACAATAGAATTAAAACACACTTAACAAGGGAGATCAGATCTGGATTATATAGACATCAGATCATCGAATACTTGACATCAGATCAACATACTATAGATATCAGATCAAGAATATAAAAGAAATCATACAATAGAATTAAAACACACTTAACAAGGGAGATCAGATCAGGATTATATAGACATCAGATCAGCGAATACTTGACATCAGATCAACATACTATAGATATCAGATCAAGAATATAAAACAAATCATACAATAGAATTAAAACACACTTAACAAGGGAGATCAGATCAGGATTATATAGACATCAGATCAGCGAATACTTGATATCAGATCAACAGTCTGTAGATATCAGATCAAGAATACAAAAGAAATCATACAATAGAATTAAAACACACTTAACAAGGGAGATCAGATCAGGATTATATAGACATCGGATCAGCGAATACTTGACATCAGATCAACATACTATAGATATCAGATCAAGAATATAAAAGAAATCATACAATAGAATTAAAACACACTTAACAAGGGAGATCAGATCAGGATTATATAGACATCGGATCGGCGAATACTTGACATCAGATCAACAGACTATAAATATCAGATCAAGAATATAAAAGAAATCATACAATAGAATTAAAACACACTTAACAAGGGAGATCAGATCAGGATTATATAGACATCAGATCAACAGACTATAGATATCAGATCAAGAATATAAAAGAAATCATACAATAGAATTAAAACACACTTAACAAGGGATATCAGATCAGGATTATATAAACATCAGATCAGCGAATACTAGACATCAGATCAACATACTATAGATATCAGATCAAGAACATATAAGAAATCATAAAATAGAATTAAACCACACTTAACAAGGGAGATCAGATCAGGATTTTATAGACATCGGATCAGCGAATACTTGACATCAGATCAACATACTATAGATATCAGATCAAGAATATAAAAGAAATCATACAATAGAATTTAAACACACTTAACAAGGAAGATCAGATCAGGATTATATAGACATCGGATCAGCAAATACTTGACATCAGATCAACATACTATAGACATCAGATCAAGAATATAAAAGAAATCATACAATAGAATTAAAACACACTTAACAAGGGAGATCATATCAGGATTATATATACATCAGAATCGCGAATACTTGACATCAGATCAACATTCTATAGATATCAGATCATGAATATAAAAGAAATCATACAATAGAATTAAAACACACTTAACAAGGGAGATCAGATCAGGATTATATAGACATCGGATCAGCGAATACTTGACATCAGATCAACATACTATAGATATCAGATCAAGAATATAAAACAAATCATACAATAGAATTAAAACACACTTAACAAGGGAGATTAGATTAGGATTATATAGATATCGGATCAGCGAATACTTTACATCAGATCAACAGGCTATAGATATCATATCAAGAATATAAAAGAAATCATACAATAGAATTAAAACACACTTAACAAGGGAGATCAGATCAGGATTCTATAGACATCGGATCAGCAAATACTTGACATCAGATCAACATACTATAGATATCAGATCAAGAATATAAAAGAAATCAAACAATAGAATTAAAACACACTTAACAAAGGCGATCATATCAGGATTATATATACATCAGATCAGCGAATAGTTGACATCAGATCAACAGTCTATAGATATCAGATCAAGAATATAAAAGAAATGATACAATAGAATTAAAACACACATAACAAGGGAGATCAGATCAGGATTATATAGATATTGGATCAGCGAATACTTGACATCAGATCAACATACTATAGATATCAGATCAAGAATATAAAAGAAATCATACAATAGAATTAAAACACACTTAACAAGGGAGATCATATCAGGATTATATAGACATCAGATCGGTGAATACTTGACATAAGATCAACAGACTATAGATATCAGATCAAGAATATAAAAGAAATCATACAATAGAATTAAAACACACTTAACAAGGGAGATCAGATCAGGATTATATAAACATCAGATCAGCGAATACTAGACATCAGATCAACATACTATAGATATCAGATCAAGAACATATAAGAAATCATACAATAGAATTAAAACACACTTAACAAGGGAGATTAGATCAGGATTTTATAGACATCGGATCAGCGAATACTTCACATCAGATCAACATACAATAGATATCAGATCAAGAATATAAAAGAAATCATACAATAGAATTTAAACAAACTTAACAAGGAAGATCATATCAGGATTATATAGACATCAGATCAGCAAATACTTGACATCAGATCAACATACTATATATATCAGATCAAGAATATAAAAGAAATCATACAATAGAATTAAAACACAATTAACAAGGGAGATCATATCAGGATTATATATACATCAGATCAGCGAATACTTGACATCAGATCAACATTCTATAGATATCAGATCATGAATATAAAAGAAATCATACAATAGAATTAAAACACACTTAACAAGGGAGATCAGATCAGGATTATATAGATATCGGATCAGCGAATACTTGACATCAGATCAACAGACTATAGATATCATATCAAGAATATAAAAGAAATCATACAATAGAATTAAAACACACTTAACAAGGGAGATCAGATCAGGATTCTATAGACATCGGATCAGCAAATACTTGACATCAGATCAACATACTATAGATATCAGATCAAGAATATAAAAGAAATCAAACAATAGAATTAAAACACACTTAACAAAGGCGATCATATCAGGATTATATATACATCAGATCAGCGAATACTTGACATCAGATCAACAGTCTATAGATATCAGATCAAGAATATAAAAGAAATGATACAATAGAATTAAAACATACTTAATAAGGGAGATCAGATCAGGATTATATAGATATTGGATCAGCGAATACTTGACATCAGATCAACATACTATTGATATCAGATCAAGAATATAAAAGAAATCATACAATAGAATTAAAACACACTTAACAAGGGAGATCAGATCAGGATTATATAGACATCAGATCAGCGAATACTTGACATCAGATCAACAGACTATAGATATCAGATCAAGAATATAAAAGAAATCATACAATAGAATTAAAACACACTTAACAAGGGAGATCAGATCAGGATTATATAGACATCAGATCAGCGAATACTAGACATCAGATCAACATACTATAGATATCAGATTTCTTTAACAAGGGAGATCAGATCAGGATTATATAGACATCAGATCATCGAATACTTGACATCAGATCAATAGACTATAGATATCAGATCAAGAATATAAAAGAAATCATACAATAGAATTAAAACACACTTAACAAGGCAGATCAGATCAGGATTATATAGACATCAGATCAGCGAATACTTGACATCAGATCAACAGACTATAGATATCAGATCAAGAATAAAAAAGAAATCATACAATAGAATTAAAACACACTTAACAAGGCAGATCAGATCAGGATTATATAGACATCAGATCAGCGAATACTTGACATCAGATCAACAGACTATAGATATCAGATCAAGAATATAAAAGAAATCATACAATAGAATTAAAACACACTTAACAAGGGAGATCAGATCAGGATTATATAGACATCAGATCAGCGAATACTTGACATCAGATCAACAGACTATACATATCAGATCAAGAATATAAACGATATCATACAATAGAAATAAAACACACTGAACAAGGGAGATCATATCAGTATTATATAGAAATCAGATCAGCGAATACTTGACATCAGATCAACAGACTATAGATCTCAGATCAAGAATATAAAAGAAATCATACAATAGAATTAAAACACACTTAACAAGGGAGATCAGATCAGGATTATATAGATATCAGATCATCGAATACTTGACATCAGATCAACAGACTATAGATATCAGATCAAGAATATAAAAGAAATCATACAATAGAATTAAAACACACTTAACAAGGGAGATCAGATCAGGATTATATAGACATCAGATCAGCGAATACTAGACATCAGAACAACATACTATAGATATCAGATTTCTTTAACAAGGGAGATCAGATCAGGATTATATAGACATCAGATCATCGAATACTTGACATCAGATCAATAGACTATAGATATCAGATCAAGAATATAAAAGAAATCATACAATAGAATTAAAACACACTTAACAAGGGAGATCAGATCAGGATTATATAGACATCAGATCAGCGAATACTAGACATCAGAACAACATACTATAGATATCAGATTTCTTTAACAAGGGAGATCAGATCAGGATTATATAGACATCAGATCATCGAATACTTGACATCAGATCAACAGACTATAGATATCAGATCAAGAATATAAAAGAAATCATACAATAGAATTAAAACACACTTAACAAGGGAGATCAGATCAGGATTATATAGACATCAGATCAGCGAATACTAGACATCAGAACAACATACTATAGATATCAGATTTCTTTAACAAGGGAGATCAGATCAGGATTATATAGACATCAGATCATCGAATACTTGACATCAGATCAACAGACTATAGATATCAGATCAAGAATATAAAAGAAATCATACAATAGAATTAAAACACACTTAACAAGGGAGATCAGATCAGGATTATATAGACATCAGATCAACGAATACTAGACATCAGAACAACATACTATAGATATCAGATTTCTTTAACAAGGGAGATCAGATCAGGATTATATAGACATCAGATCATCGAATACTTGACATCAGATCAATAGACTATAGATATCAGATCAAGAATATAAAAGAAATCATACAATAGAATTAAAACACACTTAACAAGGCAGATCAGATCAGGATTATATAGACATCAGATCATCGAATACTTGACATCAGATCAACAGACTATAGATATCAGATCAAGAATATAAACGATATCATACAATAGAAATAAAACACACTGAACAAGGGAGATCATATCAGGATTATATAGAAATCAGATCAGCGAATACTTGACATCAGATCAACAGACTATAGATATCAGATCAAGAATATAAAAGAAATCATACAATAGAATTAAAACACACTTAACAAGGGAGATCAGATCAGGATTATATAGACATCAGATCATCGAATACTTGACATCAGATCAATAGACTATAGATATCAGATCAAGAATATAAAAGAAATCATACAATAGAATTAAAACACACTTAACAAGGGAGATCAGATCAGGATTATATAGACATCAGATCAGCGAATACTTGACATCAGATCAACAGACTATACATATCAGATCAAGAATATAAACGATATCATACAATAGAAATAAAACATACTTAACAAGGGAGATCAGATCAGGATTATATAGACATCAGATCAGCGAATACTTGACATCAGATCAACAGACTATACATATCAGATCAAGAATATAAACGATATCATACAATAGAAATAAAACACACTGAACAAGGGAGATCATATCAGGATTATATAGAAATCAGATCAGCGAATACTTGACATCAGATCAACAGACTATAGATATCAGATCAAGAATATAAAAGAAATCATACAATAGAATTAAAACACACTTAACAAGGGAGATCAGATCAGGATTATATAGACATCAGATCAGCGAATACTTGACATCAGATCAACATACTATTGATATCAGATCAAGAATATAAAAGAAATCATACAATAGAATTAAAACACACTTAACAAGGGAGATCAGATCAGGATTATATAGACATCAGATCAGCGAATACTTGACATCAGATCAACAGACTATAGATATCGGATCAAGAATATAAAAGAAATCATACAATAGAATTAAAACACACTTAACAAGGCAGATCAGATCAGGATTATATAGACATCAGATCATCGAATACTTGACATCAGATCAATAGACTATAGATATCAGATCAAGAATATAAAAGAAATCATACAATAGAATTAAAACACACTTAACAAGGGAGATCAAATCAGGATTATATAGACATCAGATCAGCGAATACTTGACATCAGATCAACAGACTATACATATCAGATCAAGAATATAAACGATATCATACAATAGAAATAAAACACACTGAACAAGGGAGATCATATCAGGATTATATAGAAATCAAATCAGCGAATACTTGACATCAGATCAACAGACTATAGATATCAGATCAAGAATATAAAAGAAATCATAAAATAGAATTAAAACACACTTAACAAGGGAGATCAGATCAGGATTATATAGACATCAGATCAGCGAATACTTGACATCAGATCAACATACTATAGATATCAGATCAAGAATATAAAACAAATCATACAATAGAATTAAAACACACTTAACAAGGGTGATTAGATCAGGATTATATAGACATCAGATCATCGAATACTTGACATCTGATCAACAGACTATAGATATCAGATCAAGAATATAAAAGAAATCATACAATAGAATTAAAACACACTTAACAAGGGAGATCAGATCAGGATTATATAGACATCAGATCAGCGAATACTAGACATCAGAACAACATACTATAGATATCAGATTTCTTTAACAAGGGAGATCAGATCAGGATTATATAGACATCAGATCATCGAATACTTGACATCAGATCAATAGACTATAGATATCAGATCAAGAATATAAAAGAAATCATACAATAGAATTAAAACACACTTAACAAGGCAGATCAGATCAGGATTATATAGACATCAGATCATCGAATACTTGACATCAGATCAACAGACTATAGATATCAGATCAAGAATATAAACGATATCATACAATAGAAATAAAACACACTGAACAAGGGAGATCATATCAGGATTATATAGAAATCAGATCAGCGAATACTTGACATCAGATCAACAGACTATAGATATCAGATCAAGAATATAAAAGAAATCATACAATAGAATTAAAACACACTTAACAAGGGAGATCAGATCAGGATTATATAGACATCAGATCATCGAATACTTGACATCAGATCAATAGACTATAGATATCAGATCAAGAATATAAAAGAAATCATACAATAGAATTAAAACACACTTAACAAGGCAGATCAGATCAGGATTATATAGACATCAGATCAGCGAATACTTGACATCAGATCAACAGACTATACATATCAGATCAAGAATATAAACGATATCATACAATAGAAATAAAACATACTTAACAAGGGAGATCAGATCAGGATTATATAGACATCAGATCAGCGAATACTTGACATCAGATCAACAGACTATACATATCAGATCAAGAATATAAACGATATCATACAATAGAATTAAAACACACTGAACAAGGGAGATCATATCAGGATTATATAGAAATCAGATCAGCGAATACTTGACATCAGATCAACAGACTATAGATATCAGATCAAGAATATAAAAGAAATCATACAATAGAATTAAAACACACTTAACAAGGGAGATCAGATCAGGATTATATAGACATCAGATCAGCGAATACTTGACATCAGATCAACAGACTATAGATATCGGATCAAGAATATAAAAGAAATCATACAATAGAATTAAAACACACTTAACAAGGCAGATCAGATCAGGATTATATAGACATCAGATCATCGAATACTTGACATCAGATCAATAGACTATAGATATCAGATCAAGAATATAAAAGAAATCATACATTAGAATTAAAACACACTTAACAAGGGAGATCAGATCAGGATTATATAGACATCAGATCAGCGAATACTTGACATCAGATCAACAGACTATACATATCAGATCAAGAATATAAACGATATCATACAATAGAAATAAAACACACTGAACAAGGGAGATCATATCAGGATTATATAGAAATCAGATCAGCGAATACTTGACATCAGATCAACAGACTATAGATATCAGATCAAGAATATAAAAGAAATCATACAATAGAATTAAAACACACTTAACAAGGGAGATCAGATCAGGATTATATAGACATCAGATCAGCGAATACTTGACATCAGATCAACATACTATAGATATCAGATCAAGAATATAAAACAAATCATACAATAGAATTAAAACACACTTAACAAGGGTGATCAGATCAGGATTATATAGACATCAGATCAGCGAATACTTGATATCAGATCAACAGTCTATAGATATCAGATCAAGAATACAAAAGAAATCATACAATAGAATTAAAACACACTTAACAAGGGAGATCAGATCAGGATTATATATACTTGACATCAGATCAACATACTATAGATATCAGATCAAGAATATAAAAGAAATTATACAATAGAATTAAAACACACTTAACAAGGGAGATCAGATCAGGATTATATAGACATCGGATCGGCGAATACTTGACATCAGATCAACAGACTATAAATATCAGATCAAGAATATAAAAGAAATCATACAATAGAATTAAAACACACTTAACAAGTTAGATCAGATCAGGATTATATAGACATCAGATCAACAGACTATAGATATCAGATCAAGAATATAAAAGAAATTATACAATAGAATTAAAACACACTTAACAAGGGAGATCATATCAGGATTATATATACATCAGAATCGCGAATACTTGACATCAGATCAACATTCTATAGATATCAGATCATGAATATAAAAGAAATCATACAATAGAATTAAAACACACTTAACAAGGGAGATCAGATCAGGATTATATAGACATCGGATCAGCGAATACTTGACATCAGATCAACATACTATAGATATCAGATCAAGAATATAAAACAAATCATACTATAGAATTAAAACACACTTAACAAGGGAGATTAGATCAGGATTATATAGATATCGGATCAGCGAATACTTGACATCAGATCAACAGGCTATAGATATCATATCAAGAATATAAAAGAAATCATACAATAGAATTAAAACACACTTAACAAGGGAGATCAGATCAGGATTCTATAGACATCGGATCAGCAAATACTTGACATCAGATCAACATACTATAGATATCAGATCAAGAATATAAAAGAAATCAAACAATAGAATTAAAACACACTTAACAAAGGCGATCATATCAGGATTATATATACATCAGATCAGCGAATACTTGACATCAGATCAACAGTCTATAGATATCAGATCAAGAATATAAAAGAAATGATACAATAGAATTAAAACACACATAACAAGGGAGATCAGATCAGGATTATATAGATATTGGATCAGCGAATACTTGACATCAGATCAACATACAATAGATATCAGATCAAGAATATAAAACAAATCATACAATAGAATTAAAACACACTTAACAAGGGATATCAGATCAGGATTATATAGACATCAGATCGGCGAATACTTGACATCAGATCAACAGACAATAGATATCAGATCAAGAATATAAAAGAAATCATACAATAGAATTAAAACACACTTAACAAGGGAAATCAGATCAGGATTATATAAACATCAGATCAGCGAATACTAGACATCAAATCAACATACTATTGATATCAGATCAAGAACATATAAGAAATCATACAATAGAATTAAAACACACTTAACAAGGGAGATTAGATCAGGATTTTATAGACATCGGATCAGCGAATACTTCACATCAGATCAACATACAATAGATATCAGATCAAGAATATAAAAGAAATCATACAATAGAATTTAAACACACTTAACAAGGAAGATCAGATCAGGATTATATTGACATCGGATCAGCAAATACTTGACATCAGATCAACATACTATATATATCAGATCAAGAATATAAAAGAAATCATACAATAGAATTAAAACACAATTAACAAGGGAGATCATATCAGGATTATATATACATCAGATCAGCGAATACTTGACATCAGATCAACATTCTATAGATATCAGATCATGAATATAAATAAAATCATACAATAGAATTAAAACACACTTAACAAGGGAGATCAGATCAGGATTATATAGACATCGGATCAGCGAATACTTGACATCAGAACAATAGACTATAGATATCAGATCAAGAATATAAAAGAAATCATACAATAGAATTAAAACACACTTAACAAGGCAGATCAGATCAGGATTATACAGACATCAGATCAGCGAATACTTGACATCAGATCAACAGACTATAGATATCAGATCAAGAATAAAAAAGAAATCATACAATAGAATTAAAACACACTTAACAAGGCAGATCAGATCAGGATTATATAGACATCAGATCAGCGAATACTTGACATCAGATCAACAGACTATAGATATCGGATCAAGAATATAAAAGAAATCATACAATAGAATTAAAACACACTTAACAAGGCAGATCAGATCAGGATTATATAGACATCAGATCATCGAATACTTGACATCAGATCAATAGACTATAGATATCAGATCAAGAATATAAAAGAAATCATACAATAGAATTAAAACACACTTAACAAGGGAGATCAGATCAGGATTATATAGACATCAGATCAGCGAATACTTGACATCAGATCAACAGACTATACATATCAGATCAAGAATATAAACGATATCATACAATAGAAATAAAACACACTGAACAAGGGAGATCATATCAGGATTATATAGAAATCAGATCAGCGAATACTTGACATCAGATCAACAGACTATAGATATCAGATCAAGAATATAAAAGAAATCATACAATAGAATTAAAACACACTTAACAAGGGAGATCAGATCAGGATTATATAGACATCAGATCAGCGAATACTTGACATCAGATCAACATACTATAGATATCAGATCAAGAATATAAAACAAATCATACAATAGAATTAAAACACACTTAACAAGGGTGATCAGATCAGGATTATATAGACATCAGATCAGCGAATACTTGATATCAGATCAACAGTCTATAGATATCAGATCAAGAATACAAAAGAAATCATACAATAGAATTAAAACACACTTAACAAGGGAGATCAGATCAGGATTATATATACTTGACATCAGATCAACATACTATAGATATCAGATCAAGAATATAAAAGAAATTATACAATAGAATTAAAACACACTTAACAAGGGAGATCAGATCAGGATTATATAGACATCGGATCGGCGAATACTTGACATCAGATCAACAGACTATAAATATCAGATCAAGAATATAAAAGAAATCATACAATAGAATTAAAACACACTTAACAAGTTAGATCAGATCAGGATTATATAGACATCAGATCAACAGACTATAGATATCAGATCAAGAATATAAAAGAAATTATACAATAGAATTAAAACACACTTAACAAGGGAGATCATATCAGGATTATATATACATCAGAATCGCGAATACTTGACATCAGATCAACATTCTATAGATATCAGATCATGAATATAAAAGAAATCATACAATAGAATTAAAACACACTTAACAAGGGAGATCAGATCAGGATTATATAGACATCGGATCAGCGAATACTTGACATCAGATCAACATACTATAGATATCAGATCAAGAATATAAAACAAATCATACTATAGAATTAAAACACACTTAACAAGGGAGATTAGATCAGGATTATATAGATATCGGATCAGCGAATACTTGACATCAGATCAACAGGCTATAGATATCATATCAAGAATATAAAAGAAATCATACAATAGAATTAAAACACACTTAACAAGGGAGATCAGATCAGGATTCTATAGACATCGGATCAGCAAATACTTGACATCAGATCAACATACTATAGATATCAGATCAAGAATATAAAAGAAATCAAACAATAGAATTAAAACACACTTAACAAAGGCGATCATATCAGGATTATATATACATCAGATCAGCGAATACTTGACATCAGATCAACAGTCTATAGATATCAGATCAAGAATATAAAAGAAATGATACAATAGAATTAAAACACACATAACAAGGGAGATCAGATCAGGATTATATAGATATTGGATCAGCGAATACTTGACATCAGATCAACATACAATAGATATCAGATCAAGAATATAAAACAAATCATACAATAGAATTAAAACACACTTAACAAGGGATATCAGATCAGGATTATATAGACATCAGATCGGCGAATACTTGACATCAGATCAACAGACAATAGATATCAGATCAAGAATATAAAAGAAATCATACAATAGAATTAAAACACACTTAACAAGGGAAATCAGATCAGGATTATATAAACATCAGATCAGCGAATACTAGACATCAAATCAACATACTATTGATATCAGATCAAGAACATATAAGAAATCATACAATAGAATTAAAACACACTTAACAAGGGAGATTAGATCAGGATTTTATAGACATCGGATCAGCGAATACTTCACATCAGATCAACATACAATAGATATCAGATCAAGAATATAAAAGAAATCATACAATAGAATTTAAACACACTTAACAAGGAAGATCAGATCAGGATTATATTGACATCGGATCAGCAAATACTTGACATCAGATCAACATACTATACATATCAGATCAAGAATATAAAAGAAATCATACAATAGAATTAAAACACAATTAACAAGGGAGATCATATCAGGATTATATATACATCAGATCAGCGAATACTTGACATCAGATCAACATTCTATAGATATCAGATCATGAATATAAATAAAATCATACAATAGAATTAAAACACACTTAACAAGGGAGATCAGATCAGGATTATATAGACATCGGATCAGCGAATACTTGACATCAGATCAATAGACTATAGATATCAGATCAAGAATATAAAAGAAATCATACAATAGAATTAAAACACACTTAACAAGGCAGATCGGATCAGGATTATATAGACATCAGATCAGCGAATACTTGACATCAGATCAACAGACTATAGATATCAGATCAAGAATAAAAAAGAAATCATACAATAGAATTAAAACACACTTAACAAGGCAGATCAGATCAGGATTATATAGACATCAGATCAGCGAATACTTGACATCAGATCAACAGACTATAGATATCAGATCAAGAATATAAAAGAAATCATACAATAGAATTAAAACACACTTAACAAGGGAGATCAGATCAGGATTATATAGACATCAGATCAGCGAATACTTGACATCAGATCAACAGACTATACATATCAGATCAAGAATATAAACGATATCATACAATAGAAATAAAACACACTGAACAAGGGAGATCATATCAGTATTATATAGAAATCAGATCAGCGAATACTTGACATCAGATCAACAGACTATAGATCTCAGATCAAGAATATAAAAGAAATCATACAATAGAATTAAAACACACTTAACAAGGGAGATCAGATCAGGATTATATAGACATCAGATCATCGAATACTTGACATCAGATCAACAGACTATAGATATCAGATCAAGAATATAAAAGAAATCATACAATAGAATTAAAACACACTTAACAAGGGAGATCAGATCAGGATTATATAGACATCAGATCAGCGAATACTAGACATCAGAACAACATACTATAGATATCAGATTTCTTTAACAAGGGAGATCAGATCAGGATTATATAGACATCAGATCATCGAATACTTGACATCAGATCAATAGACTATAGATATCAGATCAAGAATATAAAAGAAATCATACAATAGAATTAAAACACACTTAACAAGGCAGATCAGATCAGGATTATATAGACATCAGATCATCGAATACTTGACATCAGATCAACAGACTATAGATATCAGATCAAGAATATAAACGATATCATACAATAGAAATAAAACACACTGAACAAGGGAGATCATATCAGGATTATATAGAAATCAGATCAGCGAATACTTGACATCAGATCAACAGACTATAGATATCAGATCAAGAATATAAAAGAAATCATACAATAGAATTAAAACACACTTAACAAGGGAGATCAGATCAGGATTATATAGACATCAGATCATCGAATACTTGACATCAGATCAATAGACTATAGATATCAGATCAAGAATATAAAAGAAATCATACAATAGAATTAAAACACACTTAACAAGGGAGATCAGATCAGGATTATATAGACATCAGATCAGCGAATACTTGACATCAGATCAACAGACTATACATATCAGATCAAGAATATAAACGATATCATACAATAGAAATAAAACATACTTAACAAGGGAGATCAGATCAGGATTATATAGACATCAGATCAGCGAATATACTTGACATCAGATCAACAGACTATACATATCAGATCAAGAATATAAACGATATCATACAATAGAAATAAAACACACTGAACAAAGGAGATCATATCAGGATTATATAGAAATCAGATCAGCGAATACTTGACATCAGATCAACAGACTATAGATATCAGATCAAGAATATAAAAGAAATCATACAATAGAATTAAAACACACTTAACAAGGGAGATCAGATCAGGATTATATAGACATCAGATCAGCGAATACTTGACATCAGATCAACATACTATTGATATCAGATCAAGAATATAAAAGAAATCATACAATAGAATTAAAACACACTTAACAAGGGAGATCAGATCAGGATTATATAGACATCAGATCAGCGAATACTTGACATCAGATCAACAGACTATAGATATCGGATCAAGAATATAAAAGAAATCATACAATAGAATTAAAACACACTTAACAAGGCAGATCAGATCAGGATTATATAGACATCAGATCATCGAATACTTGACATCAGATCAATAGACTATAGATATCAGATCAAGAATATAAAAGAAATCATACAATAGAATTAAAACACACTTAACAAGGGAGATCAGATCAGGATTATATAGACATCAGATCAGCGAATACTTGACATCAGATCAACAGACTATACATATCAGATCAAGAATATAAACGATATCATACAATAGAAATAAAACACACTGAACAAGGGAGATCATATCAGGATTATATAGAAATCAGATCAGCGAATACTTGACATCAGATCAACAGACTATAGATATCAGATCAAGAATATAAAAGAAATCATACAATAGAATTAAAACACACTTAACAAGGGAGATCAGATTAGGATTATATAGACATCAGATCAGCGAATACTTGACATCAGATCAACATACTATAGATATCAGATCAAGAATATAAAACAAATCATACAATAGAATTAAAACACACTTAACAAGGGTGATCAGATCAGGATTATATAGACATCAGATCAGCGAATACTTGATATCAGATCAACAGTCTATAGATATCAGATCAAGAATACAAAAGAAATCATACAATAGAATTAAAACACACTTAACAAGGGAGATCAGATCAGGATTATATATACTTGACATCAGATCAACATACTATAGATATCAGATCAAGAATATAAAAGAAATTATACAATAGAATTAAAACACACTTAACAAGGGAGATCAGATCAGGATTATATAGACATCGGATCGGCGAATACTTGACATCAGATCAACAGACTATAAATATCAGATCAAGAATATAAAAGAAATCATACAATAGAATTAAAACACACTTAACAAGGGAGATCAGATCAGGATTATATAGACATCAGATCAACAGACTATAGATATCAGATCAAGAATATAAAAGAAATTATACAATAGAATTAAAACACACTTAACAAGGGAGATCATATCAGGATTATATATCCATCAGAATCGCGAATACTTGACATCAGATCAACATTCTATAGATATCAGATCATGAATATAAAAGAAATCATACAATAGAATTAAAACACACTTAACAAGGGAGATCAGATCAGGATTATATACACATCGGATCAGCGAATACTTGACATCAGATCAACATACTATAGATATCAGATCAAGAATATAAAACAAATCATACAATAGAATTAAAACACACTTAACAAGGGAGATTAGATCAGGATTATATAGATATCGGATCAGCGAATACTTGACATCAGATCAACAGGCTATAGATATCATATCAAGAATATAAAAGAAATCATACAATAGAATTAAAACACACTTAACAAGGGAGATCAGATCAGGATTCTATAGACATCGGATCAGCAAATACTTGACATCAGATCAACATACTATAGATATCAGATCAAGAATATAAAAGAAATCAAACAATAGAATTAAAACACACTTAACAAAGGCGATCATATCAGGATTATATATACATCAGATCAGCGAATACTTGACATCAGATCAACAGTCTATAGATATCAGATCAAGAATATAAAAGAAATGATACAATAGAATTAAAACACACATAACAAGGGAGATCAGATCAGGATTATATAGATATTGGATCAGCGAATACTTGACATCAGATCAACATACTATAGATATCAGATCAAGAATATAAAACAAATCATACAATAGAATTAAAACACACTTAACAAGGGAGATCAGATCAGGATTATATATGTTGTTTTACGTTTAGGCATTTAATTCTAAATTAAATGGCGGAATCCCTAAACGCTAAAGGATTCGGGTCTTACCCTCGACGCGTAATCGGTTGTGCAGCCGCCTGGATCCTTTGGGAAGACTGCGTTCACCACCACAGAACAATTCAAGCGAATTGTCTCTACGTTCTTGCACTGGAGTTCTCTCAGAACCGGTGCTAGCCCCAAAATTTTGCCTGTTTAGAGAAAACGTTTTTCTCTTTGTGGGAAGAATAATTTTTTTCTTTTCTTGGAAGAACGTGTCTCCTGAAGTCTGATTGTGTTGTTAAAAAATTTCAAACGTATATTTAAAAACTGAGTCTGTTAAAACTTTTTTAACAGACTCCAGATACTTCTCTGATTTTAGAGAAGTATCTGTTTTAATTAATTATAAATAATAATTAATAATAATTAATTAATTATTTACTGAGTTGGGTTTTACCAACACCATGGATCAACCCATTGGTCCATGGATCAGGCTGATGGGTCAAGAACCTTAATTCACAATTAGGTCCCTTGATTTATCAGCTCAACTCAATTCTTCCCAGGTAATTAATTAACTTTTAATTAATACCATAAAACTCTTCAATAATATTTAATTAAACCATTTAATTAAATATTATCTATTTAAGTATAACTCTTATACTTAGAACAGGCAATTTAATTAATTCTGACTCATCGAACTCACTTATGTGCGATCCTGTAGGTCCATTCCAAATTGACAATGAATAAATTAATCTCATTAATTAATCCATAAATCATTAGTGGTCTCTAGCAAGACATAATGACTACACAATTCAGAACGGAGGGTCGAATGGTGATTCAACACAACCTTCCGAGTATACTACGTAATGTCCTCTACACTGATATCCAGTTTAGCATAAGGCATGGAACCAATCATCCTTATATAGCTAAACGTTTTACTTGATCTCTTAGTGACACTGAACTTAATCAAGCAAATGATAACCCTTATCATTTCTTGGGCACGGCCATGCACTTCTCAGTTCACTATCAAGCGGCCAAGATATCATCTCTCATTTAAGAGAGACTTGTAGTCCCATCACTTCACCTACATACCTTTAGCGTGACTCATAGTGTACCCAATCATACCCGTACTTGGCAACCTGTTACGGTCCCGTTAGGCATATGTCAAAGCACACTCTAATTCACCTAAGACTATGCAGTGATTTCTGGTCTAAGGATCCTCGTATGAGTACTACTCAAAAGAATCACTCATGATCTAACAGTCCATGGAGTGTTTCTTTTGGCGGATCGATTTCATAAAATTCAATATGCACAAGAATATAATTTCATGAAATTAACTCATCAGATAAATAATCAATCAAACGACAAATGTCTTATTTACATAAATAACCCTCAAAGTTTATTTACATAAATAGCCCTCATTAGGGCATATACACCAACAATCTCCCACTTGCCCGTTGAAGGGCTATGTCCTAAACTGTTTAAGACCAAGCTCTATTACATGTCTATCAAACTTTGACTGCGGTAGAGCTTTTGTGAGAGGATCTGCTACATTGTCGTCTGACCCTATCTTGCACACTTTCACATCTCCTCGATCAATGATCTCTCGGATGAGGTGAAACCTTCTGAGTATATGTTTGGTTTTCTGGTGTGACCGAGGCTCCTTAGCTTGTGCGATGGCCCCGTTATTGTCACAGAAAAGTTCTATCGGATCTTGGATACTCGGTATCACTCCGATGTCTGACACGAACTTTCTTAACCAAACAGCTTCCTTTGCCGCATCGGATGCAGCAATGTACTCAGACTCTGTTGTAGAATCGGCTGTTGTATCTTGCTTTGAGCTTTTCCAACTTATTGCACCGCCATTCAGACTAAACACGTAGCCTGATTGTGACTTCATGTCATCTTGATCTGTTTGGAAAGCAGCATCAGCGTAACCTTGTACGATGAGCTGTTCTTGTCCTCCATACACTAGCATCAATCCTTTAGTCCTTCGCAAGTACTTTAGGATTGCTTTGACTGCAGTCCAATGATCTGTTCCTGGATCTTGTTGGTATCTGCTAGTCATGCTCAGTGCATGTGCGACATCCGGGCGGGTACATAACATGGCATACATGATAGATCCTATTGCCGAAGCATATGGTACTCTACTCATTGTATCCCTCTCCTCTCTTGTTGAAGGACCTTGGTTCTTCTTCAAGAGAAGGCCATGTCTAAATGGTACCTTACCATTTTTGGAGTTAGACATATTGAACCTCTTCAATATTTTGTCTATGTACCCTTCTTGACTTAGTCCTAGAAGCCTTTTTGACCTATCTCTATAGATCTTGATACCTAGTATCATTTCGGCTTCTCCTAAGTCTTTCATAGAAAATACAGTCCCCAACCATTGTTTGATGTCTTTCATCATGGGAATGTCATTTCCTATGAGTAGGATGTCGTCCACATATAGGACAAGGAAAACTATCTTGCTCCCACTAACCTTCTTGTAAACACAAGGCTCATCTTCGTTCTTTATGAAGCCGTAACCTTTTACTGCCTCGTCAAAACGAAGATTCCAACTCCGAGATGCTTGCTTTAGTCCGTAGATGGACCTCTGAAGCTTGCATACACGATTTGGATGCTCTTGATCGATGTATCCCTCGGGTTGTTTCATATAAACATCCTCGAGTAGGTTTCCATTCAGGAAAGCCGTCTTAACATCCATCTGCCATATCTCATAGTCATAATATGCAGCTATGGCGAGCATAGTCCGAATGGACTTGAGCATCACGACAGGGGAGAAGGTTTCATCATAGTCTATACCATGAGTCTGTCTGAAACCTTTAGCCACTAGTCGTGCCTTGAAGATCCCGCCAGGTTTTAACTTGAAAATCCACTTGCAATCGACAACCTTTGTCTGAACAGGAGGATCAATCAAAGTCCAAACTTTATTGTCCCTCATGGATTGCATTTCAGATTCCATTGCTTGTAGCCATTTATCTGAATCTGGACTTTCTAAAACCTGTTTGTAGTTCACGGGCTCATTAGAGTCCACCAAGATCAAATCTTGATCGTCAGTTACGAGAAATCCGTATCTCTCAGGTTCATGACGAGATCTACTAGACCTTCTAGGTTCTTGTGTTGTTGACTCAGGCTGCTCATCTTCATGAGTTCCCATGTCAACTTCCATCTCAGTTTCTGTAGATCGTTCTACATTCTCTTGTGGTTCTGGAACTTCTCCGAGTTCTATTCTACTCCCACTATCTTTCTTGTAGAGAAAATCTTTCTCTAAGAAAGTGGCTCCCCGAGCAACAAACACTTTGTTCTCAGTTGGATTGTAGAATTGATATCCTTTAGTTTCCTTAGGATATCCCACAAACAGGCATTTGTCAGTTTTAGGTTCAAGCTTACTACTTTGTAAACGCTTTACATGAGCTTGACAACCCCAAACTCGTAGATATGACATATAGGGTTTTTGACCCGTCCACATCTCATATGGAGTCTTTTCTACTGCCTTAGATGGAATACGATTTAGTAAGTAGGCAGCTGAAAGGAGGGCATAACCCCAAAAGGACATAGGGAGAGTCGCTTGGCCCATCATAGATCGAACCATATCTAATAAGGTCCGATTCCTCCTCTCGGATACACCATTCCATTGAGGTGTTCCTGGCGGAGTCAGCTGTGAAACAATTCCACACTGTTTTAGATAGCCATCGAACTCATCATTAAGGTATTCACCTCCCCGATCGGAGCGAATAGCCTTAATCCTTCTATTTAACTGATTTTCTACTTCATTTTTAAACTCTTTGAACTTTTCAAAAGTTTCACTTTTATACCTCATTACGTAGACATAACCATATCTACTATAGTCATCGGTAAAAGTCACGAAGTATTCAAATCCACCTCTGGCTTGTGTGCTCATCGGTCCACATACATCTGTATGTATTAGTGCCAATAGCTCACTAGTCCTCTCGCCTTTCTTGCTGAAAGGACTCTTCGTCATTTTGCCTTGCAAACAGGGTTCACATGTGTCATATGATTCAAAATCAAATGAACCAAGCACTCCATCCTTATGAAGTCTTTGAACTCGCTTCTCATTTGCATGGCCTAGACGACAGTGCCATAGATATGTTGGACTTAAATCAGATTGAATTAATTTGGCTTTCTTTTCAATGTTATATACCGGTTTCTCTTGGGTCAAATCCAAGATATATAGGCCATTGCACAAATTTGCAACTCCATATAAAACATCTTTTTGATATAAAGACAACGATTTATTACCAATAATAAAACGAAATCCTTTGATATCCAAGCAAGAAATTGAAATAATATTCCTACTCATAGTAGGTACATAATAACAATTCTCTAAAACAATGTTTAAACCGGAAGGCAAAGACAAAATGTAATCTCCAACTTCAACGGCTGCAACTCTTGCCCCGTTGCCTACTCGGAGATCTACTTCGCCTTTCTTTGTCATCCTTCTATTGCTCAGTCCCTGCACATCAGTACAAATGTGAGCCCCACAACCGGTATCTAATACCCATGAGGTGGACATAGAAAGATTAATCTCAATAACAAAGATACCTGAAGCCGAAGGATTCTGTTTCTTCTCTTCAAGAAACAGCTTGCAGTTTCTTCTCCAATGCCCCTTCTGATTGCAATGGAAACATACTGCGTCCTTCTGAGCATTTTTCTTAGCAGGAGGAGTTTGAGGCTGAGCCTTAGGAGCAGTCTTACTGCGAGGCTTCTTGTTTTCAGCAACTTTTGCCTTGCCTTTAAACTTTCTCTTGTTGCCCTTACCCTTTTCCACAACAAGTACTGGCGTTGCCTTCCGAAGGGTTTGCTCAGTATTTTTAAGCATTCCATGGAGCTCAGGAATTGTCCTCTCCATGTTATGCATGTTGTAGTTCACCACAAAGTCATTGTAATCATCAGGCAGTGAAGCCAAGATGATGTCAATGGCTAACTCTCTAGAAAGAGGTGCATTTAATCTCTCTAGGGTATCGATATACCCCTTCATCTTGATCAAATGCGTGCTTACTGACGAACCCTTCGCCATCTTGCACGAGATCAATGCTTTTATCGTAACGAACCTTTCGTTACGGGCTTGTTCACGGAACATTTCCGTTAGTGACACATAAATTTGGAACGCTTCCGAATTCATGAATTGTTTCTGAAGCTCGCCTGACATAGTCGCGAGCATCAGACATGTCACGTCATCGGAATCGCTTTTCAGCTTTTCCCATGCTCGTTGAACCGCAGCCGTAGCATTTACTGGTGGTTCAGGTAAAGCAGCGTCTAAGATATTAAGCTTCCTTTCTTGTTTGAGAACGATTCTCAAGTTTCTTTCCCAATCTAAGAAGTTCGGACCAACAAGTTTTTCTTTGTCCAAAATACTTCTTAGAGTGAGATTAGATGTATTAGTGCTAGTAGATGCCATTTCTACAAAAGAAAATGCAAAATATTAGAATGAGTTTTTAAAATATTTTCCACAATAGCCAAAATTGAAATCCCAAACAATTTTGTGTTGGTGCTAGATTGTGGGCCGAAAATCCACAAAGAATCAACCCCAGTCTTGCTTTGGCAAGTATCGTAGGGATTGGGCTCTTTTGGTAGGCAACGTTCAAATCACATCCCTATGTAATTTAACGATTTCCAATTGCATCACTATGCAACTTTTCGGTGATAGGATGAACATTCCAAATGTTTGACACCATCCTATCTTTGCAAAATTAATCCCTAGTCAACTTATCGGGTCAAGCTAGGATTAATTTTCCCAAGTTAAACCATCCCTCAAGGCATCACATCAATAGACACCCACACAGTTTTTCCATAACAAGTGGTAGTGATAAAGTCGGGCATCTAATACCCAAACAGTTTTTCCACTCATTAATGGTAGTGATAAAGTTGGGCACTATTATGTGACAACCCGCCGCACGAAGAAAACCTGAGGCCCTTGGGCTCTCCAAGTCCACCAGACGTTCAACGCTCAAGCGGGCCCCCAAGTATGGAAGCAAAATCAACTCGGGTTTTTGGGATTTTAGTTTGATCGGCTTAACATGCATTGTCGTTTTCATTCATTCACAAAACATAAAATTGCGAAAATGCGATGAATTGGGCTCTAATCTATTACAGGGCCTTTTAACAAAAAAACTTCTTTTTGGGCCTTCATTTTGGGCTTCCGTTCCTGAGTTCCACCATGGACTCCTTTGGAACCTCCTTTTTGGGCCTAACTATTACATAATTATTTAATAGGCACGCAGGCCCAATATTAAAATGGCTCGCAGGCCCAAAAATTTAAATAATAAATTTTAAGCCCAATTCATGCATAGAAAAACACACAATTGCATATGCTTCATACAAGCCAATTTTATTAGGCCGAATCATTTAATTAGGGATTGTGTAACTCTTACACTATTAAAATTGATCGTGTCATGATCAATTTTAATCAATCCCATGTTCATTCATTTTAATCGAATGATGCATGAACATGCTAGCATAATTATGATGCTTCACATAAAATTTAAACAATTTAAATTTAAGCATCATAAATAAACTAAAATAAATAAATAACAATTAATTAATCTAATTAATTATTTATTTATTTATCTTTTCTAATTATCCTAATCTAATTAAGATAATTTATTTCAAAATTTGAACTTATAGGATAAAATTCTAAATTAATCCTATCTTTATCTAATAAGATTATTTAATAAAAATCTTATTAAATAAAATTCAGAAAATTTTTAAAATTTTAATTTTCTGAAACTCTTGGGGTCATTTCGTAAATAACCAAAATTCTGGGCTTAGGGTTTTAAAGATTAAAACTTCTGGGGTTATTTTGCAAATTTTAAAAGAATTTTTAAACGCAGGCATTTTCGGGATTTTGGAGTGCGGCGGGGGTAAACTGGTCATTTCAGCCCAATTAGGGCACCAGCCCCCGCCGCCTCCTTTCTTCTTCCCCGATTTGCTGCCGGCGTCGCCCTGGTTTTTCCGGCGAACAATTCGCCTATTCCGGCGCTGCTCACAGCGCCGGACGTCGCCTCTTCGCCCCGGTCCGACCCCGATCGAATCGAAGTCGACCTTGGCGACTCATCGAACGACGAAGGAAAAACCCGCGACCGGACTTCGAAAACTCCGTCGGCGCGACGAATCCGACGAAACCGATTTCCGTCAATCCGTTTCTCCGCGGCGCGAGGAACATTTCCCCGGCCTCGACGAAGCAGCCAGCGAAAACAACATCAACCCAGCGGCTTTTAAAAAAAAAAAACAAACGAGAAAAAAAAAATAAATTTTCCCGGCGAAGTGGGTTTTTGTAAACCCAGAAAAATTTCTTCAAAAAACAACCATTCAACAAATGTTTTTGAAACGAAACAAGTCCGAAATAGTTTCCCATGAAGAAAAGAACAGAACGCACAGAAAATTCAGGCCAAAAATCCAATTTTTGAGCAGTATACGTTTTTCCGGCGAACTTCCGGCCGGCCGGAAAAATTTCCGGCGAAGAATTCCCAGAATCCGGCGACCTTCAAGCAAAAAAATTTTTTTTTTTTCTTTTCAAAACGATTTTGCAAAAAAAAAAATCTTATACCCGATTTTTTTCAACCTCGCTCTGATACCACTGTTGTTTTACGTTTAGGCATTTAATTCTAAATTAAATGGCGGAATCCCTAAACGCTAAAGGATTCGGGTCTTACCCTCGACGCGTAATCGGTTGTGCAGCCGCCTGGATCCTTTGGGAAGACTGCGTTCACCACCACAGAACAATTCAAGCGAATTGTCTCTACGTTCTTGCACTGGAGTTCTCTCAGAACCGGTGCTAGCCCCAAAATTTTGCCTGTTTAGAGAAAACGTTTTTCTCTTTGTGGGAAGAATAATTTTTTTCTTTTCTTGGAAGAACGTGTCTCCTGAAGTCTGATTGTGTTGTTAAAAAATTTCAAACGTATATTTAAAAACTGAGTCTGTTAAAACTTTTTTAACAGACTCCAGATACTTCTCTGATTTTAGAGAAGTATCTGTTTTAATTAATTATAAATAATAATTAATAATAATTAATTAATTATTTACTGAGTTGGGTTTTACCAACACCATGGATCAACCCATTGGTCCATGGATCAGGCTGATGGGTCAAGAACCTTAATTCACAATTAGGTCCCTTGATTTATCAGCTCAACTCAATTCTTCCCAGGTAATTAATTAACTTTTAATTAATACCATAAAACTCTTCAATAATATTTAATTAAACCATTTAATTAAATATTATCTATTTAAGTATAACTCTTATACTTAGAACAGGCAATTTAATTAATTCTGACTCATCGAACTCACTTATGTGCGATCCTGTAGGTCCATTCCAAATTGACAATGAATAAATTAATCTCATTAATTAATCCATAAATCATTAGTGGTCTCTAGCAAGACATAATGACTACACAATTCAGAACGGAGGGTCGAATGGTGATTCAACACAACCTTCCGAGTATACTACGTAATGTCCTCTACACTGATATCCAGTTTAGCATAAGGCATGGAACCAATCATCCTTATATAGCTAAACGTTTTACTTGATCTCTTAGTGACACTGAACTTAATCAAGCAAATGATAACCCTTATCATTTCTTGGGCACGGCCATGCACTTCTCAGTTCACTATCAAGCGGCCAAGATATCATCTCTCATTTAAGAGAGACTTGTAGTCCCATCACTTCACCTACATACCTTTAGCGTGACTCATAGTGTACCCAATCATACCCGTACTTGGCAACCTGTTACGGTCCCGTTAGGCATATGTCAAAGCACACTCTAATTCACCTAAGACTATGCAGTGATTTCTGGTCTAAGGATCCTCGTATGAGTACTACTCAAAAGAATCACTCATGATCTAACAGTCCATGGAGTGTTTCTTTTGGCGGATCGATTTCATAAAATTCAATATGCACAAGAATATAATTTCATGAAATTAACTCATCAGATAAATAATCAATCAAACGACAAATGTCTTATTTACATAAATAACCCTCAAAGTTTATTTACATAAATAGCCCTCATTAGGGCATATACACCAACAATATAGACATCAGATCGGCGAATACTTGACATCAGATCAACAGACAATAGATATCAGATCAAGAATATAAAAGAAATCATACAATAGAATTAAAACACACTTAACAAGGGAGATCAGATCAGGATTATATAAACATCAGATCAGCGAATACTAGACATCAGATCAACATACTATTGATATCAGATCAAGAACATATAAGAAATCATACAATAGAATTAAAACACACTTAACAAGGGAGATTAGATCAGGATTTTATAGACATCGGATCAGCGAATACTTCACATCAGATCAACATACAATAGATATCAGATCAAGAATATAAAAGAAATCATACAATAGAATTTAAACACACTTAACAAGGAAGATCAGATCAGGATTATATAGACATCGGATCAGCAAATACTTGACATCAGATCAACATACTATATATATCAGATCAAGAATATAAAAGAAATCATACAATAGAATTAAAACACAATTAACAAGGGAGATCATATCAGGATTATATATACATCAGATCAGCGAATACTTGACATCAGATCAACATTCTATAGATATCAGATCATGAATATAAAAGAAATCATACAATAGAATTAAAACACACTTAACAAGGGAGATCAGATCAGGATTATATAGACATCGGATCAGCGAATACTTTACATCAGATCAACATACTATAGATATCAGAACAAGAATATAAAACAAATCATACAATAGAATTAAAACACACTTAACAAGGGAGATCAGATCAGGATTATATAGATATCGGATCAGCGAATACTTGACATCAGATCAACAGACTATAGATATCATATCAAGAATATAAAAGAAATCATACAATAGAATTAAAACACACTTAACAAGGGAGATCAGATCAGGATTCTATAGACATCGGATCAGCAAATACTTGACATCAGATCAACATACTATAGATATCAGATCAAGAATATAAAAGAAATCAAACAATAGAATTAAAACACACTTAACAAAGGCGATCATATCAGGATTATATATACATCAGATCAGCGAATACTTGACATCAGATCAACAGTCTATAGATATCAGATCAAGAATATAAAAGAAATGATACAATAGAATTAAAACATACTTAACAAGGGAGATCAGATCAGGATTATATAGATATTGGATCAGCGAATACTTGACATCAGATCAACATACTATAGATATCAGATCAAGAATATAAAAGAAATCATACAATAGAATTAAAACATACTTAACAAGGGAGATCAGATCAGGATTATATAGATATTGGATCAGCGAATACTTGACATCAGATCAACATACTATAGATATCAGATCAAGAATATAAAAGAAATCATACAATAGAATTAAAACACACTTAACAAGGGAGATCAGATCAGGATTATATAGACATCAGATCAGCGAATACTTGACATCAGATCAACAGACTATAGATATCAGATCAAGAATATAAAAGAAATCATACAATAGAATTAAAACACACTTAACAAGGGAGATCAGATCAGGATTATATAGACATCAGATCAGCGAATACTAGACATCAGATCAACATACTATAGATATCAGATTTCTTTAACAAGGGAGACCAGATCAGGATTATATAGACATCAGATCATCGAATACTTGACATCAGATCAATAGACTATAGATATCAGATCAAGAATATAAAAGAAATCATACAATAGAATTAAAACACACTTAACAAGGCAGATCAGATCAGGATTATATAGACATCAGATCAGCGAATACTTGACATCAGATCAACAGACTATAGATATCAGATCAAGAATATAAAAGAAATCATACAATAGAATTAAAACACACTTAACAAGGCAGATCAGATCAGGATTATATAGACATCAGATCAGGGAATACTTGACATCAGATCAACAGACTATAGATATCAGATCAAGAATATAAAAGAAATCATACAATAGAATTAAAACAAACTTAACAAGGGAGATCAGATCAGGATTATATAGACATCAGATCAGCGAATACTTGACATCAGATCAACAGACTATACATATCAGATCAAGAATATAAACGATATCATACAATAGAAATAAAACACACTGAACAAGGGAGATCATATCAGGATTATATAGAAATCAGATCAGCGAATACTTGACATCAGATCAACAGACTATAGATCTCAGATCAAGAATATAAAAGAAATCATACAATAGAATTAAAACACACTTAACAAGGGAGATCAGATCAGGATTATATAGACATCAGATCATCGAATACTTGACATCAGATCAACAGACTATAGATATCAGATCAAGAATATAAAAGAAATCATACAATAGAATTAAAACACACTTAACAAGGGAGATCAGATCAGGATTATATAGACATCAGATCAGCGAATACTAGAGATCAGAACAACATACTATAGATATCAGATTTCTTTAACAAGGGAGATCAGATCAGGATTATATAGACATCAGATCATCGAATACTTGACATCAGATCAATAGACTATAGATATCAGATCAAGAATATAAAAGAAATCATACCATAGAATTAAAAATCACTTAACAAGGCAGATCAGATCAGGATTATATAGACATCAGATCAGCGAATACTTGACATCAGATCAACAGACTATAGATATCGGATCAAGAATATAAAAGAAATCATACAATAGAATTAAAACACACTTAACAAGGCAGATCAGATCAGGATTATATAGACATCAGATCATCGAATACTTGACATCAGATCAATAGACTATAGATATCAGATCAAGAATATAAAAGAAATCATACAATAGAATTAAAACACACTTAACAAGGGAGATCAGATCAGGATTATATAGACATCAGATCAGCGAATACTTGACATCAGATCAACAGACTATACATATCAGATCAAGAATATAAACGATATCATACAATAGAAATAAAACACACTGAACAAGGGAGATCATATCAGGATTATATAGAAATCAGATCAGCGAATACTTGACATCAGATCAACAGACTATAGATCTCAGATCAAGAATATAAAAGAAATCATACAATAGAATTAAAACACACTTAACAAGGGAGATCAGATCAGGATTATATAGACATCAGATCATCGAATACTTGACATCAGATCAACATACTATAGATATCAGATCAAGAATATAAAAGAAATCATACAATAGAATTAAAACACACTTAACAAGGGAGATCAGATCAGGATTATATAGACATCAGATCAGCGAATACTTGACATCAGATCAACATACTATAGATATCATATCAAGAATATAAAACAAATCATACAATAGAATTAAAACACACTTAACAAGGGAGATCAGATCAGGATTATATAGACATCAGATCAGCGAATACTTGATATCAGATCAACAGTCTATAGATATCAGATCAAGAATACAAAACAAATCATACAATAGAATTAAAACACACTTAACAAGGGAGATCAGATCAGGATTATATCTACTTGACATCAGATCAACATACTATAGATATCAGATCAAGAATATAAAAGAAATTATACAATAGAATTAAAACACACTTAACAAGGGAGATCAGATCAGGATTATATAGACATCAGATCGGCGAATACTTGACATCAGATCAACAGACTATAAATATCAGATCAAGAATATAAAAGAAATCATACAATAGAATTAAAACACACTTAACAAGGGAGATCAGATCAGGATTATATAGACATCAGATCAACAGACTATAGATATCAGATCAAGAATATAAAAGAAATCATACAATAGAATTAAAACACACTTAACAAGGGAGATCAGATCAGGATTATATAAACATCAGATCAGCGAATACTAGACATCAGATCAACATACTATAGATATCAAATCAAGAATATAAAAGAAATCATACAATAGAATTAAAACACACTTAACAAGGGAGATCAGATCAGGATTATATAGACATCAGATCAGCGAATACTTGACATCAGATCAACAGACTATAGATATCAGATCAAGAATATAAAAGATATCATACAATAGAAATAAAACACACTGAACAGGGGAGATCATATCAGGATTATATATACATCAGAATCGCGAATACTTGACATCAGATCAACATTCTATAGATATCAGATCATGAATATAAAAGAAATCATACAATAGAATTAAAACACACTTAACAAGGGAGATCAGATCAGGATTATATAGACATCGGATCAGCGAATACTTGACATCAGATCAACATACTATAGATATCAGATCAAGAATATAAAACAAATCATACAATAGAATTAAAACACACTTAACAAGGGAGATTAGATCAGGATTATATAGATATCGGATCAGCGAATACTTGACATCAGATCAACAGGCTATAGATATCATATCAAGAATATAAAAGAAATCATACAATAGAATTAAAACACACTTAACAAGGGAGATCAGATCAGGATTCTATAGACATCGGATCAGCAAATACTTGACATCAGATCAACATACTATAGATATCAGATCAACAATATAAAAGAAATCAAACAATAGAATTAAAACACACTTAACAAAGGCGATCATATCAGGATTATATATACATCAGATCAGCGAATACTTGACATCAGATCAACAGTCTATAGATATCAGATCAAGAATATAAAAGAAATGATACAATAGAATTAAAACACACATAACAAGGGAGATCAGATCAGGATTATATAGATATTGGATCAGCGAATACTTGACATCAGATCAACATACTATAGATATCAGATCAAGAATATAAAACAAATCATACAATAGAATTAAAACACACTTAACAAGGGAGATCAGATCAGGATTATATAGACATCAGATCGGCGAATACTTGACATCAGATCAACAGACAATAGATATCAGATCAAGAATATAAAAGAAATCATACAATAGAATTAAAACACACTTAACAAGGGAGATCAGATCAGGATTATATAGACATCAGATCAACAGACTATAGATATCAGATCAAGAATATAAAAGAAATCATACAATAGAATTAAAACACACTTAACAAGGGAGATCAGATCAGGATTATATAAACATCAGATCAGCGAATACTAGACATCAGATCAACATACTATAGATATCAAATCAAGAATATAAAAGAAATCATACAATAGAATTAAAACACACTTAACAAGGGAGATCAGATCAGGATTATATAGACATCAGATCAGTGAATACTTGACATCAGATCAACAGACTATAGATATCAGATCAAGAATATAAAAGATATCATACAATAGAAATAAAACACACTGAACAGGGGAGATCATATCAGGATTATATATACATCAGAATCGCGAATACTTGACATCCGATCAACATTCTATAGATATCAGATCATGAATATAAAAGAAATCATACAATAGAATTAAAACACACTTAACAAGGGAGATCAGATCAGGATTATATAGACATCGGATCAGCGAATACTTGACATCAGATCAACATACTATAGATATCAGATCAAGAATATAAAACAAATCATACAATAGAATTAAAACACACTTAACAAGGGAGATTAGATCAGGATTATATAGATATCGGATCAGCGAATACTTGACATCAGATCAACAGGCTATAGATATCATATCAAGAATATAAAAGAAATCATACAATAGAATTAAAACACACTTAACAAGGGAGATCAGATCAGGATTCTATAGACATCGGATCAGCAAATACTTGACATCAGATCAACATACTATAGATATCAGATCAACAATATAAAAGAAATCAAACAATAGAATTAAAACACACTTAACAAAGGCGATCATATCAGGATTATATATACATCAGATCAGCGAATACTTGACATCAGATCAACAGTCTATAGATATCAGATCAAGAATATAAAAGAAATGATACAATAGAATTAAAACACACATAACAAGGGAGATCATATCAGGATTATATAGATATTGGATCAGCGAATACTTGACATCAGATCAACATACTATAGATATCAGATCAAGAATATAAAACAAATCATACAATAGAATTAAAACACACTTAACAAGGGAGATCAGATCAGGATTATATAGACATCAGATCGGCGAATACTTGACATCAGATCAACAGACAATAGATATCAGTTCAAGAATATAAAAGAAATCATACAATAGAATTAAAACACACTTAACAAGGGAGATCAGATCAGGATTATATAAACATCAGATCAGCGAATACTAGACATCAGATCAACATACTATAGATATCAGATCAAGAACATATAAGAAATCAAACAATAGAATTAAAACACACTTAACAAAGGCGATCATATCAGGATTATATATACATCAGATCAGCGAATACTTGACATCAGATCAACATACTATAGATATCAGAACAAGAATATAAAACAAATCATACAATAGAATTAAAACACACTTAACAAGGGAGATCAGATCAGGATTATATAGATATCGGATCAGCGAATACTTGACATCAGATCAACAGACTATAGATATCATATCAAGAATATAAAAGAAATCATACAATAGAATTAAAACACACTTAACAAGGGAGATCAGATCAGGATTCTATAGACATCGGATCAGCAAATACTTGACATCAGATCAACATACTATAGATATCAGATCAAGAATATAAAAGAAATCAAACAATAGAATTAAAACACACTTAACAAAGGCGATCATATCAGGATTATATATACATCAGATCAGCGAATACTTGACATCAGATCAACAGTCTATAGATATCAGATCAAGAATATAAAAGAAATGATACAATAGAATTAAAACATACTTAACAAGGGAGATCAGATCAGGATTATATAGATATTGGATCAGCGAATACTTGACATCAGATCAACATACTATAGATATCAGATCAAGAATATAAAAGAAATCATACAATAGAATTAAAACACACATAACAAGGGAGATCAGATCAGGATTATATAGATATTGGATCAGCGAATACTTGACATCAGATCAACAGGCTATAGATATCATATCAAGAATATAAAAGAAATCATACAATAGAATTAAAACACACTTAACAAGGGAGATCAGATCAGGATTCTATAGACATCGGATCAGCAAATACTTGACATCAGATCAACATACTTTAGATATCAGATCAAGAATATAAAAGAAATCAAACAATAGAATTAAAAC
The DNA here is from genome assembly GCA_030378225.1 of Knoxia roxburghii. Classification (NCBI taxonomy): domain Eukaryota; kingdom Viridiplantae; phylum Streptophyta; class Magnoliopsida; order Gentianales; family Rubiaceae; genus Knoxia; species Knoxia roxburghii. The sequence goes on along the minus strand of CM059415.1, from coordinate 29,901,403 downwards.
ACACTTAACAAAGGCGATCATATCAGGATTATATATACATCAGATCAGCGAATACTTGACATCAGATCAACAGTCTATAGATATCAGATCAAGAATATAAAAGAAATCATACAATAGAATTTAAACACACTTAACAAGGAAGATCAGATCAGGATTATATAGACATCGGATCAGCAAATACTTGACATCAGATCAACATACTATATATATCAGATCAAGAATATAAAAGAAATCATACAATAGAATTAAAACACAATTAACAAGGGAGATCATATCAGGATTATATATACATCAGATCAGCGAATACTTGACATCAGATCAACATTCTATAGATATCAGATCATGAATATAAAAGAAATCATACAATAGAATTAAAACACACTTAACAAGGGAGATCAGATCAGGATTATATAGACATCGGATCAGCGAATACTTTACATCAGATCAACATACTATAGATATCAGAACAAGAATATAAAACAAATCATACAATAGAATTAAAACACACTTAACAAGGGAGATCAGATCAGGATTATATAGATATCGGATCAGCGAATACTTGACATCAGATCAACAGACTATAGATATCATATCAAGAATATAAAAGAAATCATACAATAGAATTAAAACACACTTAACAAGGGAGATCAGATCAGGATTCTATAGACATCGGATCAGCAAATACTTGACATCAAATCAACATACTATAGATATCAGATCAAGAATATAAAAGAAATCAAACAATAGAATTAAAACACACTTAACAAAGGCGATCATATCAGGATTATATATATATCAGATCAGCGAATACTTGACATCAGATCAACAGTCTATAGATATCAGATCAAGAATATAAAAGAAATGATACAATAGAATTAAAACATACTTAACAAGGGAGATCAGATCAGGATTATATAGATATTGGATCAGCGAATACTTGACATCAGATCAACATACTATAGATATCAGATCAAGAATATAAAAGAAATCATACAATAGAATTAAAACATACTTAACAAGGGAGATCAGATCAGGATTATATAGATATTGGATCAGCGAATACTTGACATCAGATCAACATACTATAGATATCAGATCAAGAATATAAAAGAAATCATACAATAGAATTAAAACACACTTAACAAGGGAGATCAGATCAGGATTATATAGACATCAGATCAGCGAATACTTGACATCAGATCAACAGACTATAGATATCAGATCAAGAATATAAAAGAAATCATACAATAGAATTAAAACACACTTAACAAGGGAGATCAGATCAGGATTATATAGACATCAGATCAGCGAATACTAGACATCAGATCAACATACTATAGATATCAGATTTCTTTAACAAGGGAGACCAGATCAGGATTATATAGACATCAGATCATCGAATACTTGACATCAGATCAATAGACTATAGATATCAGATCAAGAATATAAAAGAAATCATACAATAGAATTAAAACACACTTAACAAGGCAGATCAGATCAGGATTATATAGACATCAGATCAGCGAATACTTGACATCAGATCAACAGACTATAGATATCAGATCAAGAATATAAAAGAAATCATACAATAGAATTAAAACACACTTAACAAGGCAGATCAGATCAGGATTATATAGACATCAGATCAGCGAATACTTGACATCAGATCAACAGACTATAGATATCAGATCAAGAATATAAAAGAAATCATACAATAGAATTAAAACACACTTAACAAGGGAGATCAGATCAGGATTATATAGACATCAGATCAGCGAATACTTGACATCAGATCAACAGACTATACATATCAGATCAAGAATATAAACGATATCATACAATAGAAATAAAACACACTGAACAAGGGAGATCATATCAGGATTATATAGAAATCAGATCAGCGAATACTTGACATCAGATCAACAGACTATAGATCTCAGATCAAGAATATAAAAGAAATCATACAATAGAATTAAAACACACTTAACAAGGGAGATCAGATCAGGATTATATAGACATCAGATCATCGAATACTTGACATCAGATCAACAGACTATAGATATCAGATCAAGAATATAAAAGAAATCATATAATAGAATTAAAACACACTTAACAAGGGAGATCAGATCAGGATTATATAGACATCAGATCAGCGAATACTAGAGATCAGAACAACATACTATAGATATCAGATTTCTTTAACAAGGGAGACCAGATCAGGATTATATAGACATCAGATCATCGAATACTTGACATCAGATCAATAGACTATAGATATCAGATCAAGAATATAAAAGAAATCATACAATATAATTAAAACACACTTAACAAGGCAGATCAGATCAGGATTATATAGACATCAGATCAGCGAATACTTGACATCAGATCAACAGACTATAGATATCAGATCAAGAATATAAAAGAAATCATACAATAGAATTAAAACACACTTAACAAGGCAGATCAGATCAGGATTATATAGACATCAGATCAGCGAATACTTGACATCATATCAACAGACTATAGATATCAGATCAAGAATATAAAAGAAATCATACAATAGAATTAAAACACACTTAACAAGGGAGATCAGATCAGGATTATATAGACATCAGATCAGCGAATACTTGACATCAGATCAACAGTCTATAGATATCAGATCAAGAATATAAAAGAAATCATACAATAGAATTTAAACACACTAAACAAGGAAGATCAGATCAGGATTATATAGACATCGGATCAGCAAATACTTGACATCAGATCAACATACTATATATATCAGATCAAGAATATAAAAGAAATCATACAATAGAATTAAAACACAATTAACAAGGGAGATCATATCAGGATTATATATACATCAGATCAGCGAATACTTGACATCAGATCAACATTCTATAGATATCAGATCAAGAATATAAAAGAAATCATACAATAGAATTAAAACATACTTAACAAGGGAGATCAGATCAGGATTATATAGATATTGGATCAGCGAATACTTGACATCAGATCAACATACTATAGATATCAGATCAAGAATATAAAAGAAATCATACAATAGAATTAAAACATACTTAACAAGAGAGATCAGATCAGGATTATATAGATATTGGATCAGCGAATACTTGACATCAGATCAACATACTATAGATATCAGATCAAGAATATAAAAGAAATCATACAATAGAATTAAAACACACTTAACAAGGGAGATCAGATCAGGATTATATAGACATCAGATCAGCGAATACTTGACATCAGATCAACAGACTATAGATATCAGATCAAGAATATAAAAGAAATCATACAATAGAATTAAAACACACTTAACAAGGGAGATCAGATCAGGATTATATAGACATCAGATCAGCGAATACTAGACATCAGATCAACATACTATAGATATCAGATTTCTTTAACAAGGGAGACCAGATCAGGATTATATAGACATCAGATCATCGAATACTTGACATCAGATCAATAGACTATAGATATCAGATCAAGAATATAAAAGAAATCATACAATAGAATTAAAACACACTTAACAAGGCAGATCAGATCAGGATTATATAGACATCAGATCAGCGAATACTTGACATCAGATCAACAGACTATAGATATCAGATCAAGAATATAAAAGAAATCATACAATAGAATTAAAACACACTTAACAAGGCAGATCAGATCAGGATTATATAGACATCAGATCAGCGAATACTTGACATCAGATCAACAGACTATAGATATCAGATCAAGAATATTAAAGAAATCATACAATAGAATTAAAACACACTTAACAAGGGAGATCAGATCAGGATTATATAGACATCAGATCAGCGAATACTTGACATCAGATCAACAGTCTATAGATATCAGATCAAGAATATAAAAGAAATCATACAATAGAATTTAAACACACTTAACAAGGAAGATCAGATCAGGATTATATAGACATCGGATCAGCAAATACTTGACATCAGATCAACATACTATATATATCAGATCAAGAATATAAAAGAAATCATACAATAGAATTAAAACACAATTAACAAGGGAGATCATATCAGGATTATATATACATCAGATCAGCGAATACTTGACATCAGATCAACATTCTATAGATATCAGATCATGAATATAAAAGAAATCATACAATAGAATTAAAACACACTTAACAAGGGAGATCAGATCAGGATTATATAGACATCGGATCAGCGAATACTTTACATCAGATCAACATACTATAGATATCAGAACAAGAATATAAAACAATTCATACAATAGAATTAAAACACACTTAACAAGGGAGATCAGATCAGGATTATATAGATATCGGATCAGCGAATACTTGACATCAGATCAACAGACTATAGATATCATATCAAGAATATAAAAGAAATCATACAATAGAATTAAAACACACTTAACAAGGGAGATCAGATCAGGATTCTATAGACATCGGATCAGCAAATACTTGACATCAGATCAACATACTATAGATATCAGATCAAGAATATAAAAGAAATCAAACAATAGAATTAAAACACACTTAACAAAGGCGATCATATCAGGATTATATATACATCAGATCAGCGAATACTTGACATCAGATCAACAGTCTATAGATATCAGATCAAGAATATAAAAGAAATGATACAATAGAATTAAAACATACTTAACAAGGGAGATCAGATCAGGATTATATAGATATTGGATCAGCGAATACTTGACATCAGATCAACATACTATAGATATCAGATCAAGAATATAAAAGAAATCATACAATAGAATTAAAACATACTTAACAAGGGAGATCAGATCAGGATTATATAGATATTGGATCAGCGAATACTTGACATCAGATCAACATACTATAGATATCAGATCAAGAATATAAAAGAAATCATACAATAGAATTAAAACACACTTAACAAGGGAGATCAGATCAGGATTATATAGACATCAGATCAGCGAATACTTGACATCAGATCAACAGACTATAGATATCAGATCAAGAATATAAAAGAAATCATACAATAGAATTAAAACACACTTAACAAGGGAGATCAGATCAGGATTATATAGACATCAGATCAGCGAATACTAGACATCAGATCAACATACTATAGATATCAGATTTCTTTAACAAGGGAGACCAGATCAGGATTATATAGACATCAGATCATCGAATACTTGACATCAGATCAATAGACTATAGATATCAGATCAAGAATATAAAAGAAATCATACAATAGAATTAAAACACACTTAACAAGGCAGATCAGATCAGGATTATATAGACATCAGATCAGCGAATACTTGACATCAGATCAACAGACTATAGATATCGGATCAAGAATATAAAAGAAATCATACAATAGAATTAAAACACATTTAACAAGGCAGATCAGATCAGGATTATATAGACATCAGATCAGCGAATACTTGACATCAGATCAACAGACTATAGATATCAGATCAAGAATATAAAAGAAATCATACAATAGAATTAAAACACACTTAACAAGGGAGATCAGATCAGGATTATATAGACATCAGATCAGCGAATACTTGACATCAGATCAACAGACTATACATATCAGATCAAGAATATAAACGATATCATACAATAGAAATAAAACACACTGATCAAGGGAGATCATATCAGGATTATATAGAAATCAGATCAGCGAATACTTGACATCAGATCAACAGACTATAGATCTCAGATCAAGAATATAAAAGAAATCATACAATAGAATTAAAACACACTTAACAAGGGAGATCAGATCAGGATTATATAGACATCAGATCATCGAATACTTGACATCAGATCAACAGACTATAGATATCAGATCAAGAATATAAAAGAAATCATACAATAGAATTAAAACACACTTAACAAGGGAGATCAGATCAGGATTATATAGACATCAGATCTGCGAATACTAGAGATCAGAACAACATACTATAGATATCAGATTTCTTTAACAAGGGAGATCAGATCAGGATTATATAGACATCAGATCATCGAATACTTGACATCAGATCAATAGACTATAGATATCAGATCAAGAATATAAAAGAAATCATACCATAGAATTAAAAATCACTTAACAAGGCAGATCAGATCAGGATTATATAGACATCAGATCAGCGAATACTTGACATCAGATCAACAGACTATAGATATCGGATCAAGAATATAAAAGAAATCATACAATAGAATTAAAACACACTTAACAAGGCAGATCAGATCAGGATTATATAGACATCAGATCATCGAATACTTGACATCAGATCAATAGACTATAGATATCAGATCAAGAATATAAAAGAAATCATACAATAGAATTAAAACACACTTAACAAGGGAGATCAGATCAGGATTATATAGACATCAGATCAGCGAATACTTGACATCAGATCAACAGACTATACATATCAGATCAAGAATATAAAAGAAATCATACAATAGAATTAAAACACACTTAACAAGGGAGATCAGATCAGGATTATATAGACATCAGATCAGCGAATACTAGACATCAGATCAACATACTATAGATATCAGATTTCTTTAACAAGGGAGACCAGATCAGGATTATATAGACATCAGATCATCGAATACTTGACATCAGATCAATAGACTATAGATATCAGATCAAGAATATAAAAGAAATCATACAATAGAATTAGAACACACTTAACAAGGCAGATCAGATCAGGATTATATAGACATCAGATCAGCGAATACTTGACATCAGATCAACAGACTATAGATATCAGATCAAGAATATAAAAGAAATCATACAATAGAATTAAAACACACTTAACAAGGCAGATCAGATCAAGATTATATAGACATCAGATCAGCGAATACTTGACATCAGATAAACAGACTATAGATATCAGATCAAGAATATAAAAGAAATCATACAATAGAATTAAAACACACTTAACAAGGGAGATCAGATCAGGATTATATAGACATCAGATCAGCGAATACTTGACATCAGATCAACAGTCTATAGATATCAGATCAAGAATATAAAAGAAATCATACAATAGAATTTAAACACACTTAACAAGGAAGATCAGATCAGGATTATATAGACATCGGATCAGCAAATACTTGACATCAGATCAACATACTATATATATCAGATCAAGAATATAAAAGAAATCATACAATAGAATTAAAACACAATTAACAAGGGAGATCATATCAGGATTATATATACATCAGATCAGCGAATACTTGACATCAGATCAACATTCTATAGATATCAGATCATGAATATAAAAGAAATCATACAATAGAATTAAAACACACTTAACAAGGGAGATCAGATCAGGATTATATAGACATCGGATCAGCGAATACTTTACATCAGATCAACATACTATAGATATCAGAACAAGAATATAAAACAATTCATACAATAGAATTAAAACACACTTAACAAGGGAGATCAGATCAGGATTATATAGATATCGGATCAGCGAATACTTGACATCAGATCAACAGACTATAGATATCATATCAAGAATATAAAAGAAATCATACAATAGAATTAAAACACACTTAAGAAGGGAGATCAGATCAGGATTCTATAGACATCGGATCAGCAAATACTTGACATCAGATCAACATACTATAGATATCAGATCAAGAATATAAAAGAAATCAAACAATAGAATTAAAACACACTTAACAAAGGCGATCATATCAGGATTATATATACATCAGATCAGCGAATACTTGACATCAGATCAACAGTCTATAGATATCAGATCAAGAATATAAAAGAAATGATACAATAGAATTAAAACATACTTAACAAGGGAGATCAGATCAGGATTATATAGATATTGGATCAGCGAATACTTGACATCAGATCAACATACTATAGATATCAGATCAAGAATATAAAAGAAATCATTCAATAGAATTAAAACATACTTAACAAGGGAGATCAGATCAGGATTATATAGATATTGGATCAGCGAATACTTGACATCAGATCAACATACTATAGATATCAGATCAAGAATATAAAAGAAATCATACAATAGAATTAAAACACACTTAACAAGGGAGATCAGATCAGGATTATATAGACATCTGATCAGCGAATACTTGATATCAGATCAACAGACTATAGATATCAGATCAAGAATATAAAAGAAATCATACAATAGAATTAAAACACACTTAACAAGGGAGATCAGATCAGGATTATATAGACATCAGATCAGCGAATACTAGACATCAGATCAACATACTATAGATATCAGATTTCTTTAACAAGGGAGACCAGATCAGGATTATATAGACATCAGATCATCGAATACTTGACATCAGATCAATAGACTATAGATATCAGATCAAGAATATAAAAAAAATCATACAATAGAATTAAAACACACTTAACAAGGCAGATCAGATCAGGATTATATAGACATCAGATCAGCGAATACTTGACATCAGATCAACAGACTATAGATATCAGATCAAGAATATAAAAGAAATCATACAATAGAATTAAAACACACTTAACAAGGCAGATCAGATCAGGATTATATAGACATCAGATCAGCGAATACTTGACATCAGATCAACAGACTATAGATATCAGATAAAGAATATAAAAGAAATCATACAATAGAATTAAAACACACTTAACAAGGGAGATCAGATCAGGATTATATAGACATCAGATCAGCGAATACTTGACATCAGATCAACAGACTATACATATCAGATCAAGAATATAAACGATATCATACAATAGAAATAAAACACACTGAACAAGGGAGATCATATCAGGATTATATAGAAATCAGATCAGCGAATACTTGACATCAGATCAACAGACTATAGATCTCAGATCAAGAATATAAAAGAAATCATACAATAGAATTAAAACACACTTAACAAGGGAGATCATGTCAGGATTATATAGACATCAGATCATCGAATACTTGACATCAGATCCACAGACTATAGATATCAGATCAAGAATATAAAAGAAATCATACAATAGAATTAAAACACACTTAACAAGGGAGATCAGATCAGGATTATATAGACATCAGATCAGCGAATATTAGAGATCAGAACAACATACTATAGATATCAGATTTCTTTAACAAGGGAGATCAGATCAGGATTATATAGACATCAGATCATCGAATACTTGACATCAGATCAATAGACTATAGATATCAGATCAAGAATATAAAAGAAATCATACCATAGAATTAAAAATCACTTAACAAGGCAGATCAGATCAGGATTATATAGACATCAGATCAGCGAATACTTGACATCAGATCAACAGACTATAGATATCGGATCAAGAATATAAAAGAAATCATACAATAGAATTAAAACACACTTAACAAGGCAGATCAGATCAGGATTATATAGACATCAGATCATCGAATACTTGACATCAGATCAATAGACTATAGATATCAGATCAAGAATATAAAAGAAATCATACAATAGAATTAAAACACACTTAACAAGGGAGATCAGATCAGGATTATATAGACATCAGATCAGCGAATACTTGACATCAGATCAACAGACTATACATATCAGATCAAGAATATAAACGATATCATACAATAGAAATAAAACACACTGAACAAGGGAGATCATATCAGGATTATATATACATCAGAATCGCGAATACTTGACATCAGATCAACATTCTATAGATATCAGATCATGAATATAAAAGAAATCATACAATAGAATTAAAACACACTTAACAAGGGAGATCAGATCAGGATTATATAGACATCGGATCAGTGAATACTTGACATCAGATCAACATACTATAGATATCAGATCAAGAATATAAAACAAATCATACAATAGAATTAAAACACACTTAACAAGGGAGATTAGATCAGGATTATATAGATATCGGATCAGCGAATATTTGACATCAGATCAACAGGCTATAGATATCATATCAAGAATATAAAAGAAATCATACAATAGAATTAAAACACACTTAACAAGGGAGATCAGATCAGGATTCTATAGACATCGGATCAGCAAATACTTGGCATCAGATCAACAGACTATAGATATCAGATCAAGAATATAAAAGAAATCATACAATAGAATTAAAACACACTTAACAAGGGAGATCAGATCAGGATTATATAGACATCAGATCAGCGAATACTAGACATCAGATCAACATACTATAGATATCAGATTTCTTTAAAAAGGGAGATCAGATCAGGATTATATAGACATCAGATCATCGAATACTTGACATCAGATCAATAGACTATAGATATCAGATCAAGAATATAAAAGAAATCATACAATAGAATTAAAACACCCTTAACAAGGTAGATCAGATCAGGATTATATAGACATCAGATCAACGAATACTTGACATCAGATCAACAGACTATAGATATCGGATCAAGAATATAAAAGAAATCATACAATAGAATTAAAACACACTTAACAAGGCAGATCAGATTAGGATTATATAGACATCAGATCAGCGAATACTTGACATCAGATCAACAGACTATAGATATCAGATCAAGAATATAAAAGAAATCATACAATAGAATTAAAACACACTTAACAAGGGAGATCAGATCAGGATTATATAGACATCAGATCAGCGAATACTTGACATCAGATCAACAGACTATACATATCAGATCAAGAATATAAAAGAAATCATACAGTAAAATTAAAGCATACTTAACAAGGGAGATCAGATCAGGATTATATAGACATCAGATCAGCGAATACTTGACATCAGATCAATAGACTATAGATATCAGATCAAGAATATAAAAGAAATCATACAATAGAATTAAAACACACTTAACAGGCAGATCAGATCAGGATTATATAGACATCAGATCAGCCAAAACTTGACATCAGAGCAACATACTATAGATATCAGATCAAGAATATAAAAGAAATCATACAATAGAATTAAAACACACTTAACAAGGGAGATCAGATCAGGATTATATAGACATCAAATCAGCGAGTACTAGATATCAGATCAACATACTATGGATATCAGATCAAGAATATAAAAGAAATCATACAATAGAAATAAAACACACTTAACAAGGGAGATCAGATCAGGATTATATAGATATCAGATCAGCGAATACTTGACATCAGATCAACATACTATATATATCAGATCAAGAATATAAAAGAAATCATACAATAGAATTAAAACACACTTAACAAGGGAGATAAGATTAGGATTATATAGACATCAGATCAGCGAATACTAGACATCAGATCAACATACTATAGATATCAGATCAAGAATATAAAAGAAATCATACAATAGAATTAAAACACACTTAACAAGGGAGATCAGATCAGGATTATATAGACATCAAATCAGCGAGTACTAGACATCAGATCAACATACTATGGATATCAGATCAAGAATATAAAAGAAATCATACAATAGAAATAAAACACACTTAACAAGGGAGATCAGATCAGGATTATATAGATATCAGATCAGCGAATACTTGACATCAGATCAACATACTATAGATATCAGATCAAGAATATAACAGAAATCATACAATAGAATTAAAACACACTTAACAATGGAGATCAGATCAGGATTATATAGACATCAGATCAGCGAATACTAGACATCAGATCAACAGACTATAGATATCAGATCAAGAATATAAAAGAAATCATACAATAGAATTAAAACACACTGAACAAGGGAGATCATATCAGGATTATATAGACATCAGATCAGCGAATACTTGACATCAGATCAACATACTGTAGATCTCAGATCAAGAATATAAAAGAAATCATACAATAGAATTAAAACACACTTAACAAGGGAGATCAGATCAGGATTATATAGACATCAGATCAACGAATACTTGACATCAGATCAACATACTATAGATATCAGATTAAGAATATAAAAGAAATCATACAATAGAATTAAAACACATTTAACAAGGAAGATCAGATCAGGATTATATAGACATCAGATCAGCGAATACTTGACATCAGATCAATATACTATAGATATCAGATCAAGAATATAAAAGAAATCATACAATAGAATTAAAACACACTTAACAAGGGAGATCAGATCAGGATTATATAGACATCAGATCGGCGAATACTTGACATCAGATCAACAGACTATAGATATCAGATCAAGAATATAAAAGAAATAATACAATAGAATTAAAGCACACTTAACAATGGAGATCAGATCAGGATTATATAGATATCAGATCAGCGAATACTTGACATCAGATCAACATACTATAGATATCAGATCAAGAACATATAAGAAATCATACAATAGAATTAAAACACACTTAACAAGGGAGATCAGATCAGGATTTTATAGACATCGGATCAGCGAATACTTGACATCAGATCAACATACTATAGATATCAGATCAAGAATATAAAAGAAATCATACAATAGAATTTAAACACACTTAACAAGGATGATCAGATCAGGATTATATAGACATCGGATCAGCAAATACTTGACATCAGATCAACATACTATAGATATCAGATCAAGAATATAAAAGAAATCATACAATAGAATTAAAACACACTTAACAAGGGAGATCATATCAGGATTATATATGCATCAGATCAGCGAATATTTGACATCAGATCAACATTCTATAGATATCAGATCATGAATATAAAAGAAATCATACAATAGAATTAAAACACACTTAACAAAGGAGATCAGATCAGGATTATATAGACATCGGATCAGCGAATACTTGACATCAGATCAACATACTATAGATATCAGATCAAGAATATAAAAGAAATCATACAATAGAATTAAAACACACTTAACAAGGGAGATCAGATCAGGATTATATAGATATCGGATCAGCGAATACTTGACATCAGATCAACATTCTATAGATATCAGATCATGAATATAAAAGAAATGATACAATAGAATTAAAACACACTTAACAAGGGAGATCAGATCAGGATTGTATAGATATTGGATCAGCGAATACTTGACATCAGATCAACATACTATAGATATCAGATCAAGAATATAAAAGAAATCATACAATAGAATTAAAACACACTTAACAAGGGAGATCAGATCAGGATTATATAGACATCAGATCAGCGAATACTTGACATTAGATCAACAGACTATAGATATCAGATCAAGAATATAAAAGAAATCATACAATAGAATTAAAACACACTTAACAAGGGAGATGAGATCAGGATTCCATAGACATCGGATCAGCAAATACTTGACATCAGATCAACATACTATATATATCAGATCAAGAATATAAAAGAAATCAAACAATAGAATTAAAACACACTTAACAAGGGCGATCATATCAGGATTATATATATATCAGATCAGCGAATACTTGACATCCGATCAACAGTCAATAGATATCAGATCAAGAATATAAAAGAAATGATACAATAGAATTAAAACACACTTAACAAGGGAGATCAGATCCGGATTATATAGATATTGGATCAGCGAATACTTGACATCAGATCAACATACTATAGATATCATATCAAGAATATAAAAGAAATCATACAATAGAATTAAAACACACTTAACGAGGGAGATCAGATCAGGATTATATCGACATCAGATCAGTAAATACTTGGTATCAGATCAACAGACTATAGATATCAGATCAAGAATATAAAAGAAATCATACAATAGAATTAAAACACACTTAACAAGGGAGCTCAGATCAGGATTATGTAGACATCAGATCAGCGAATACTAGACATCAGATCAACATACTATAGATATCAGATTTCTTTAACAAGGGAGATCAGATCAGGATTATATAGACATCAGATCAGCGAATACTTGACATCAGATCAACAGACTATAGATATCAGATCAAGAATATAAAAGAAATCATACAATAGAATTAAAACACACTTAACAAGGCAGATCAGATCAGGATTATATAGACATCAGATCAGCGAATACTTGACATCAGATCAACAGACTATAGATATCAGATCAAGAATATAAAAGAAATCATACAATAGAATTAAAACACACTCAACAAGGCAGATCAGATCAGGATTATATAGACATCAGATCAGCGAATACTTGACATCAGATCAACAGACTATAGATATCAGATCAAGAATATAAAAGAAATCATACAATAGAATTAAAACACACTTAACAAGGGAGATGAGATCAGGATTCCATAGACATCGGATCAGCAAATACTTGACATCAGATCAACATACTATATATATCATATCAAGAATATAAAAGAAATCAAACAATAGAATTAAAACACACTTAACAAGGGCGATCATATCAGGATTATATATACATCAGATCAGCGAATACTTGACATCAGATCAACAGTGTATAGATATCAGATCAAGAATATAAAAGAAATGATACAATAGAATTAAAACACACTTAACAAGGGACATCAGATCAGGATTGTATAGATATTGGATCAGCGAATACTTGACATCAGATCAACATACTATAGATATCAGATCAAGAATATAAAAGAAATCATACAATAGAATTAAAACACACTTAACAGGCAGATCAGATCAGGATTATATAGACATCAGATCAGCCAAAACTTGACATCAGAGCAACATACTATAGATATCAGATCAAGAATATAAAAGAAATCATACAATAGAATTAAAACACACTTAACAAGGGAGATCAGATCAGGATTATATAGACATCAAATCGGCGAGTACTAGACATCAGATCAACATACTATGGATATCAGATCAAGAATATAAAAGAAATCATACAATAGAAATAAAACACACTTAACAAGGGAGATCAGATCAGGATTATATAGATATCAGATCAGCGAATACTTGACATCAGATCAACATACTATATATATCAGATCAAGAATATAAAAGAAATCATACAATAGAATTAAAACACACTTAACAAGGGAGATAAGATTAGGATTATATAGACATCAGATCAGCGAGTACTAGACATCAGATCAACATACTATGGATATCAGATCAAGAATATAAAAGAAATCATACAATAGAAATAAAACACACTTAACAAGGGAGATCAGATCAGGATTATATAGATATCAGATCAGCGAATACTTGACATCAGATCAACATACTATATATATCAGATCAAGAATATAAAAGAAATCATACAATAGAATTAAAACACACTTAACAAGGGAGATAAGATTAGGATTATATAAACATCAGATCAGCGAATACTTGACATCAGATCAACATACTATAGATATCAGATCAAGAATATAAAAGAAATCATACAATAGAATTAAAACACACTTAACAATGGAGATCAGATCAGGATTATATAGACATCAGATCAGCGAATACTAGACATCAGATCAACAGACTATAGATATCAGATCAAGAATATAAAAGAAATCATACAATAGAATTAAAACACACTGAACAAGGGAGATCATATCAGGATTATATAGACATCAGATCAGCGAATACTTGACATCAGATCAACATACTGTAGATCTCAGATCAAGAATATAAAAGAAATCATACAATAGAATTAAAACACACTTAACAAGGGAGATCAGATCAGGATTATATAGACATCAGATCAACGAATACTTGACATCAGATCAACATACTATAGATATCAGATTAAGAATATAAAAGAAATCATACAATAGAATTAAAACACATTTAACAAGGAAGATCAGATCAGGATTATATAGACATCAGATCAGCGAATACTTGACATCAGATCAACATACTATAGATATCAGATCAAGAATATAAAAGAAATCATACAATAGAATTAAAACACACTTAACAAGGGAGATCAGATCAGGATTATATAGACATCAGATCGGCGAATACTTGACATCAGATCAACAGACTATAGATATCAGATCAAGAATATAAAAGAAATCATACAATAGAATTAAAGCACACTTAACAAGGGAGATCAGATCAGGATTATATAGATATCAGATCAGCGAATACTTGACATCAGATCAACATACTATAGATATCAGATCAAGAACATATAAGAAATCATACAATAGAATTAAAACACACTTAACAAGGGAGATCAGATCAGGAATTTATAGACATCGGATCAGCGAATACTTGACATCAGATCAACATACTATAGATATCAGATCAAGAATATAAAAGAAATCATACAATAGAATTTAAACACACTTAACAAGGATGATCAGATCAGGATTATATAGACATCGGATCAGCAAATACTTGACATCAGATCAACATACTATAGATATCAGATCAAGAATATAAAAGAAATCATACAATAGAATTAAAACACACTTAACAAGGGAGATCATATCAGGATTATATATGCATCAGATCAGCGAATACTTGACATCAGATCAACATTCTATAGATATCAGATCATGAATATAAAAGAAATCATACAATAGAATTAAAACACACTTAACAAGGGAGATCAGATCAGGATTATATAGACATCGGATCAGCGAATACTTGACATCAGATCAACATACTATAGATATCAGATCAAGAATATAAAAGAAATCATACAATAGAATTAAAACACACTTAACAAGGGAGATCAGATCAGGATTATATAGATATCGGATCAGCGAATACTTGACATCAGATCAACATTCTATAGATATCAGATCATGAATATAAAAGAAATGATACAATAGAATTAAAACACACTTAACAAGGGAGATCAGATCAGGATTGTATAGATATTGGATCAGCGAATACTTGACATCAGATCAACATACTATAGATATCAGATCAAGAATATAAAAGAAATCATACAATAGAATTAAAACACACTTAACAAGGGAGATCAGATCAGGATTATATAGACATCAGATCGGCGAATACTTGACATCAGATCAACAGACTATAGATATCAGATCAAGAATATAAAAGAAATCATACAATAGAATTAAAGCACACTTAACAAGGGAGATCAGATCAGGATTATATAGATATCAGATCAGAGAATACTTGACATCAGATCAACATACTATAGATATCAGATCAAGAACATATAAGAAATCATACAATAGAATTAAAACACACTTAACAAGGGAGATCAGATCAGGATTTTATAGACATCGGATCAGCGAATACTTGACATCAGATCAACATACTATAGATATCAGATCAAGAATATAAAAGAAATCATACAATAGAATTTAAACACACTTAACAAGGATGATCAGATCAGGATTATATAGACATCGGATCAGCAAATACTTGACATTAGATCAACATACTATAGATATCAGATCAAGAATATAAAAGAAATCATACAATAGAATTAAAACACACTTAACAAGGGAGATCATATCAGGATTATATATGCATCAGATCAGCGAATACTTGACATCAGATCAACATTCTGTAGATATCAGATCATGAATATAAAAGAAATCATACAATAGAATTAAAACACACTTAACAAGGGAGATCAGATCAGGATTATATAGACATCGGATCAGCGAATACTTGACATCAGATCAACATACTATAGATATCAGATCAAGAATATAAAAGAAATCATACAATAGAATTAAAACACACTTAACAAGGGAGATCAGATCAGGATTATATAGATATCGGATCAGCGAATACTTGACATCAGATCAACATTCTATAGATATCAGATCATGAATATAAAAGAAATGATACAATAGAATTAAAACACACTTAACAAGGGAGATCAGATCAGGATTGTATAGATATTGGATCAGCGAATACTTGACATCAGATCAACATACTATAGATATCAGATCAAGAATATAAAAGAAATCATACAATAGAATTAAAACACACTTAACAAGGGAGATCAGATCAGGATTATATAGACATCAGATCAGCGAATACTTGACATCAGATCAACAGACTACAGATATCAGATCAAGAATATAAAAGAAATCATACAATAGAATTAAAACACACTTAACAAGGGAGATGAGATCAGGATTCCATAGACATCGGATCAGCAAATACTTGACATCAGATCAACATACTATATATATCAGATCAAGAATATAAAAGAAATCAAACAATAGAATTAAAACACACTTAACAAGGGCGATCATATCAGGATTATATATATATCAGATCAGCGAATACTTGACATCAGATCAACAGTCTATAGATATCAGATCAAGAATATAAAAGAAATGATACAATAGAATTAAAACACACTTAACAAGGGAGATCAGATCAGGATTAT
Organism: Knoxia roxburghii; assembly: GCA_030378225.1. NCBI lineage: Eukaryota > Viridiplantae > Streptophyta > Magnoliopsida > Gentianales > Rubiaceae > Knoxia > Knoxia roxburghii. Next base: position 29,883,095 of record CM059415.1, on the reverse strand, counting down.
ATAGATATTGGATCAGCGAATACTTGACATCAGATCAACATACTATAGATATCAGATCAAGAATATGAAAGAAATCATACAATAGAATTAAAACACACTTAACGAGGGAGATCAGATCAGGATTATATCGACATCAGATCGGTAAATACTTGGTATCAGATCAACAGACTATAGATATCAGATCAAGAATATAAAAGAAATCATACAATATAATTAAAACACACTTAACAAGGGAGCTCAGATCAGGATTATGTAGACATCAGATCAGCGAATACTAGACATCAGATCAACATACTATAGATATCAGATTTCTTTAACAAGGGAGATCAGATCAGGATTATATAGACATCAGATCAGCGAATACTTGACATCAGATCAACAGACTATAGATATCAGATCAAGAATATAAAAGAAATCATACAATAGAATTAAAACACACTTAACAAGGCAGATCAGATCAGGATTATATAGACATCAGATCAGCGAATACTTGACATCAGATCAACAGACTATAGATATCAGATCAAGAATATAAAAGAAATCATACAATAGAATTAAAACACACTCAACAAGGCAGATCAGATCAGGATTATATAGACATCAGATCAGCGAATACTTGACATCAGATCAACAGACTATAGATATCAGATCAAGAATATAAAAGAAATCATACAATAGAATTAAAACACACTTAACAAGAGAGATGAGATCAGGATTCCATAGACATCGGATCAGCAAATACTTGACATCAGATCAACATACTATATATATCAGATCAAGAATATAAAAGAAATCAAACAATAGAATTAAAACACACTTAACAAGGGCGATCATATCAGGATTATATATACATCAGATCAACGAATACTTGACATCAGATCAACAGTCTATAGATATCAGATCAAGAATATAAAAGAAATGAAACAATAGAATTAAAACACACTTAACAAGGGAGATCAGATCAGGATTGTATAGATATTGGATCAGCGAATACTTGACATCAGATCAACATACTATAGATATCAGATCAAGAATATAAAAGAAATCATACAATAGAATTAAAACACACTTAACAGGCAGATCAGATCAGGATTATATAGACATCAGATCAGCCAAAACTTGACATCAGAGCAACATACTATAGATATCAGATCAAGAATATAAAAGAAATCATACAATAGAATTAAAACACACTTAACAAGGGAGATCAGATCAGGATTATATAGACATCAAATCAGCGAGTACTAGACATCAGATCAACATACTATGGATATCAGATCAAGAATATAAAAGAAATCATACAATAGAAATAAAACACACTTAACAAGGGAGATCAGATCAGGATTATATAGATATCAGATCAGCGAATACTTGACATCAGATCAACATACTATATATATCAGATCAAGAATATAAAAGAAATCATACAATAGAATTAAAACACACTTAACAAGGGAGATAAGATTAGGATTATATAGACATCAGATCAGCGAGTACTAGACATCAGATCAACATACTATGGATATCAGATCAAGAATATAAAAGAAATCATACAATAGAAATAAAACACACTTAACAAGGGAGATCAGATCAGGATTATATAGATATCAGATCAGCGAATACTTGACATCAGATCAACATACTATATATATCAGATCAAGAATATAAAAGAAATCATACAATAGAATTAAAACACACTTAACAAGGGAGATAAGATTAGGATTATATAGACATCAGATCAGCGAATACTAGACATCAGATCAACAGACTATAGATATCAGATCAAGAATATAAAAGAAATCATACAATAGAATTAAAACACACTGAACAAGGGAGATCATATCAGGATTATATAGACATCAGATCAGCGAATACTTGACATCAGATCAACATACTGTAGATCTCAGATCAAGAATATAAAAGAAATCATACAATAGAATTAAAACACACTTAACAAGGGAGATCAGATCAGGATTATATAGACATCAGATCAACGAATACTTGACATACTATAGATATCAGATTAAGAATATAAAAGAAATCATACAATAGAATTAAAACACATTTAACAAGGAAGATCAGATCAGGATTATATAGACATCAGATCAGCGAATACTTGACATCAGATCAACATACTATAGATATCAGATCAAGAATATAAAAGAAATCATACAATAGAATTAAAACACACTTAACAAGGGAGATCAGATCAGGATTATATAGACATCAGATCGGCGAATACTTGACATCAGATCAACAGACTATAGATATCAGATCAAGAATATAAAAGAAATCATACAATAGAATTAAAGCACACTTAACAAGGGAGATCAGATCAGGATTATATAGATATCAGATCAGCGAATACTTGACATCATATCAACATACTATAGATATCAGATCAAGAACATATAAGAAATCATACAATAGAATTAAAACACACTTAACAAGGGAGATCAGATCAGGATTTTATAGACATCGGATCAGCGAATACTTGACATCAGATCAACATACTATAGATATCAGATCAAGAATATAAAAGAAATCATACAATAGAATTTAAACACACTTAACAAGGATGATCAGATCAGGATTATATAGACATCGGATCAGCAAATACTTGACATCAGATCAACATACTATAGATATCAGATCAAGAATATAAAAGAAATCATACAATAGAATTAAAACACACTTAACAAGGGAGATCATATCAGGATTATATATGCATCAGATCAGCGAATACTTGACATCAGATCAACATTCTATAGATATCAGATCATGAATATAAAAGAAATCATACAATAGAATTAAAACACACTTAACAAGGGAGATCAGATCAGGATTATATAGACATCGGATCAGCGAATACTTGACATCAGATCAACATACTATAGATATCAGATCAAGAATATAAAAGAAATCATACAATAGAATTAAAACACACTTAACAAGGGAGATCAGATCAGGATTATATAGATATCGGATCAGCGAATACTTGACATCAGATCAACATTCTATAGATATCAGATCATGAATATAAAAGAAATGATACAATAGAATTAAAACACACTTAACAAAGGAGATCAGATCAGGATTGTATAGATATTGGATCAGCGAATACTTGACATCAGATCAACATACTATAGATATCAGATCAAGAATATAAAAGAAATCATACAATAGAATTAAAACACACTTAACAAGGGAGATCAGATCAGGATTATATAGACATCAGATCGGTGAATACTTGACATCAGATCAACAGACTATAGATATCAGATCAAGAATATAAAAGAAATCATACAATAGAATTAAAGCACACTTAACAAGGGAGATCAGATCAGGATTATATAGATATCAGATCAGCGAATACTTGACATCAGATCAACATACTATAGATATCAGATCAAGAACATATAAGAAATCATACAATAGAATTAAAACACACTTAACAAGGGAGATCAGATAAGGATTTTATAGACATCGGATCAGCGAATACTTGACATCAGATCAACATACTATAGATATCAGATCAAGAATATAAAAGAAATCATACAATAGAATTTAAACACACTTAACAAGGATGATCAGATCATGATTATATAGACATCGTATCAGCAAATACTTGACATCAGATCAACATACTATAGATATCAGATCAAGAATATAAAAGAAATCATACAATAGAATTAAAACACACTTAACAAGGGAGATCATATCAGGATTATATATGCATCAGATCAGCGAATACTTGACATCAGATCAACATTCTATAGATATCAGATCATGAATATAAAAGAAATCATACAATAGAATTAAAACACACTTAACAAGGGAGATCAGATCAGGATTATATAGACATCGGATCAGCGAATACTTGACATCAGATCAACATACTATAGATATCAGATCAAGAATATAAAAGAAATCATACAATAGAATTAAAACACACTTAACAAGGGAGATCAGATCAGGATTATATAGATATCGGATCAGCGAATACTTGACATCAGATCAACATTCTATAGATATCAGATCATGAATATAAAAGAAATGATACAATAGAATTAAAACACACTTAACAAGGGAGATCAGATCAGGATTGTATAGATATTGGATCAGCGAATACTTGACATCAGATCAACATACTATAGATATCAGATCAAGAATATAAAAGAAATCATACAATAGAATTAAAACACACTTAACAAGGGAGATCAGATCAGGATTATATAGACATCAGATCAGCGAATACTTGACATCAGATCAACAGACTATAGATATCAGATCAAGAATATAAAAGAAATCATACAATAGAATTAAAACACACTTAACAAGGGAGATGAGATCAGGATTCCATAGACATCGGATCAGCAAATACTTGACATCAGATCAACATACTATATATATCAGATCAAGAATATAAAAGAAATCAAACAATAGAATTAAAACACACTTAACAAGGGCGATCATATCAGGATTATATATATATCAGATCAGCGAATACTTGACATCAGATCAACAGTCTATAGATATCAGATCAAGAATATAAAAGAAATGATACAATAGAATTAAAACACACTTAACAAGGGAGATCAGATCAGGATTATATAGATATTGGATCAGCGAATACTTGACATCAGATCAACATACTATAGATATCAGATCAAGAATATGAAAGAAATCATACAATAGAATTAAAACACTTAACGAGGGAGATCAGATCAGGATTATATCGACATCAGATCGGTAAATACTTGGTATCAGATCAACAGACTATAGATATCAGATCAAGAATATAAAAGAAATCATACAATAGAATTAAAACACACTTAACAAGGGAGCTCAGATCAGGATTATGTAGACATCAGATCAGCGAATACTAGACATCAGATCAACATACTATAGATATCAGATTTCTTTAACAAGGGAGATCAGATCAGGATTATATAGACATCGGATCAGCGAATACTTGACATCAGATCAACATACTATAGATATCAGATCAAGAATATAAAAGAAATCATACAATAGAATTAAAACACACTTAACAAGGGAGATCAGATCAGGATTATATAGATATCGGATCAGCGAATACTTGACATCAGATCAACATTCTATAGATATCAGATCATGAATATAAAAGAAATGATACAATAGAATTAAAACACACTTAACAAGGGAGATCAGATCAGGATTGTATAGATATTGGATCAGCGAATACTTGACATCAGATCAACATACTATAGATATCAGATCAAGAATATAAAAGAAATCATACAATAGAATTAAAACACACTCAACAAGGCAGATCAGATCAGGATTATATAGACATCAGATCAGCGAATACTTGACATCAGATCAACAGACTATAGATATCAGATCAAGAATATAAAAGAAATCATACAATAGAATTAAAACACACTTAACAAGAGAGATGAGATCAGGATTCCATAGACATCGGATCAGCAAATACTTGACATCAGATCAACATACTATATATATCAGATCAAGAATATAAAAGAAATCAAACAATAGAATTATAACACACTTAACAAGGGCGATCATATCAGGATTATATATACATCAGATCAGCGAATACTTGACATCAGATCAACAGTCTATAGATATCAGATCAAGAATATAAAAGAAATGAAACAATAGAATTAAAACACACTTAACAAGGGAGATCAGATCAGGATTGTATAGATATTGGATCAGCGAATACTTGACATCAGATCAACATACTATAGATATCAGATCAAGAATATAAAAGAAATCATACAATAGAATTAAAACACACTTAACAGGCAGATCAGATCAGGATTATATAGACATCAGATCAGCCAAAACTTGACATCAGAGCAACATACTATAGATATCAGATCAAGAATATAAAAGAAATCATACAATAGAATTAAAACACACTTAACAAGGGAGATCAGATCAGGATTATATAGATATCAGATCAGCGAATACTTGACATCAGATCAACATACTATATATATCAGATCAAGAATATAAAAGAAATCATACAATAGAATTAAAACACACTTAACAAGGGAGATAAGATTAGGATTATATAGACATCAGATCAGCGAGTACTAGACATCAGATCAACATACTATGGATATCAGATCAAGAATATAAAAGAAATCATACAATAGAAATAAAACACACTTAACAAGGGAGATCAGATCAGGATTATATAGATATCAGATCAGCGAATACTTGACATCAGATCAACATACTATATATATCAGATCAAGAATATAAAAGAAATCATACAATAGAATTAAAACACACTTAACAAGGGAGATCAGATCAGGATTATATCGACATCAGATCAGTAAATACTTGGTATCAGATCAACAGACTATAGATATCAGATCAAGAATATAAAAGAAATCATACAATAGAATTAAAACACACTTAACAAGAGAGATGAGATCAGGATTCCATAGACATCGGATCAGCAAATACTTGACATCAGATCAACATACTATATATATCAGATCAAGAATATAAAAGAAATCAAACAATAGAATTATAACACACTTAACAAGGGCGATCATATCAGGATTATATATACATCAGATCAGCGAATACTTGACATCAGATCAACAGTCTATAGATATCAGATCAAGAATATAAAAGAAATGAAACAATAGAATTAAAACACACTTAACAAGGGAGATCAGATCAGGATTGTATAGATATTGGATCAGCGAATACTTGACATCGGATCAACATACTATAGATATCAGATCAAGAATATAAAAGAAATCATACAATAGAATTAAAACACACTTAACAGGCAGATCAGATCAGGATTATATAGACATCAGATCAGCCAAAACTTGACATCAGAGCAACATACTATAGATATCAGATCAAGAATATAAAAGAAATCATACAATAGAATTAAAACACACTTAACAAGGGAGATCAGATCAGGATTATATAGATATCAGATCAGCGAATACTTGACATCAGATCAACATACTATATATATCAGATCAAGAATATAAAAGAAATCATACAATAGAATTAAAACACACTTAACAAGGGAGATAAGATTAGGATTATATAGACATCAGATCAGCGAGTACTAGACATCAGATCAACATACTATGGATATCAGATCAAGAATATAAAAGAAATCATACAATAGAAATAAAACACACTTAACAAGGGAGATCAGATCAGGATTATATAGATATCAGATCAGCGAATACTTGACATCAGATCAACATACTATATATATCAGATCAAGAATATAAAAGAAATCATACAATAGAATTAAAACACACTTAACAAGGGAGATAAGATTAGGATTATATAGACATCAGATCAGCGAATACTTGACATCAGATCAACATACTATAGATATCAGATCAAGAATATAAAAGAAATCATACAATAGAATTAAAACACACTTAACAATGGAGATCAGATCAGGATTATATAGACATCAAATCAGCGAATACTAGACATCAGATCAACAGACTATAGATATCAGATCAAGAATATAAAAGAAATCATACAATAGAATTAAAACACACTGAACAAGGGAGATCATATCAGGATTATATAGACATCAGATCAGCGAATACTTGACATCAGATCAACATACTGTAGATCTCAGATCAAGAATATAAAAGAAATCATACAATAGAATTAAAACACACTTAACAAGGGAGATCAGATCAGGATTATATAGACATCAGATCAACGAATACTTGACATCAGATCAACATACTATAGATATCAGATTAAGAATATAAAAGAAATCATACAATAGAATTAAAACACATTTAACAAGGAAGATCAGATCAGGATTATATAGACATCAGATCAGCGAATACTTGACATCAGATCAACATACTATAGATATCAGATCAAGAATATAAAAGAAATCATACAATAGAATTAAAACACACTTAACAAGGGAGATCAGATCAGGATTATATAGACATCAGATCGGTGAATACTTGACATCAGATCAACAGACTATAGATATCAGATCAAGAATATAAAAGAAATCATACAATAGAATTAAAGCACACTTAACAAGGGAGATCAGATCAGGATTATATAGATATCAGATCAACATACTATAGATATCAGATCAAGAACATATAAGAAATCATACAATAGAATTAAAACACACTTAACAAGTGAGATCAGATCAGGATTTTATAGACATCGGATCAGCGAATACTTGACATCAGATCAACATACTATAGATATCAGATCAAGAATATAAAAGAAATCATACAATAGAATTTAAACACACTTAACAAGGATGATCAGATCAGGATTATATAGACATCGGATCAGCAAATACTTGACATCAGATCAACATACTATAGATATCAGATCAAGAATATAAAAGAAATCATACAATAGAATTAAAACACACTTAACAAGGGATCATATCAGGATTATATATGCATCAGATCAGCGAATACTTGACATCAGATCAACATTCTATAGATATCAGATCATGAATATAAAAGAAATCATACAATAGAATTAAAACACACTTAACAAGGGAGATCAGATCAGGATTATATAGATATCGGATCAGCGAATACTTGACATCAGATCAACATTCTATAGATATCAGATCATGAATATAAAAGAAATGATACAATAGAATTAAAACACACTTAACAAGGGAGATCAGATCAGGATTGTATAGATATTGGATCAGTGAATACTTGACATCAGATCAACATACTATAGATATCAGATCAAGAATATAAAAGAAATCATACAATAGAATTAAAACACACTTAACAAGGGAGATCAGATCAGGATTATATAGACATCAGATCAGCGAATACTTGACATCAGATCAACAGACTATAGATATCAGATCAAGAATATAAAAGAAATCATACAATAGAATTAAAACACACTTAACAAGGGAGATGAGATCAGGATTCCATAGACATCGGATCAGCAAATACTTGACATCAGATCAACATACTATATATATCAGATCAAGAATATAAAAGAAATCAAACAATAGAATTAAAACACACTTAACAAGGGCGATCATATCAGGATTATATATATATCAGATCAGCGAATACTTTGACATCAGATCAACAGTCTATAGATATCAGATCAAGAATATAAAAGAAATGATACAATAGAATTAAAACACACTTAACAAGGGAGATCAGATCAGGATTATATAGATATTGGATCTGCGAATACTTGACATCAGATCAACATACTATAGATATCAGATCAAGAATATAAAAGAAATCATACAATAGAATTAAAACACACTTAACGAGGGAGATCAGATCAGGATTATATCGACATCAGATCGGTAAATACTTGGTATCAGATCAACAGACTATAGATATCAGATCAAGAATATAAAAGAAATCATACAATAGAATTAAAACACACTTAACAAGGGAGCTCAGATCAGGATTATGTAGACATCAGATCAGCGAATACTAGACATCAGATCAACATACTATAGATATCAGATTTCTTTAACAAGGGAGATCAGATCAGGATTATATAGACATCAGATCAGCGAATACTTGACATCAGATCAACAGACTATAGATATCAGATCAAGAATATAAAAGAAATCATACAATAGAATTAAAACACACTTAACAAGGCAGATCAGATCAGGATTATATAGACATCAGATCAGCGAATACTTGACATCAGATCAACAGACTATAGATATCAGATCAAGAATATAAAAGAAATCATACAATAGAATTAAAACACACTCAACAAGGCAGATCAGATCAGGATTATATAGACATCAGATCAGCGAATACTTGACATCAGATCAACAGACTATAGATATCAGATCAAGAATATAAAAGAAATCATACAATAGAATTAAAACACACTTAACAAGGGAGATGAGATCAGGATTCCATAGACATCGGATCAGCAAATACTTGACATCAGATCAACATACTATATATATCAGATCAAGAATATAAAAGAAATCAAACAATAGAATTAAAACACACTTAACAAGGGCGATCATATCAGGATTATATATACATCAGATCAGCGAATACTTGACATCAGATCAACAGTCTATAGATATCAGATCAAGAATATAAAAGAAATGATACATAAGAATTAAAACACACTTAACAAGGGAGATCAGATCAGGATTGTATAGATATTGGATCAGCGAATACTTGACATCAGATCAACATACTATAGATATCAGATCAAGAATATAAAAGAAATCATACAATAGAATTAAAACACACTTAACAGGCAGATCAGATCAGGATTATATAGACATCAGATCAGCCAAAACTTGACATCAGAGCAACATACTATAGATTTCAGATCAAGAATATAAAAGAAATCATACAATAGAATTAAAACACACTTAACAAGGGAGATCAGATCAGGATTATATAGATATCAGATCAGCGAATACTTGAAATCAGATCAACATACTATATATATCAGATCAAGAATATAAAAGAAATCATACAATAGAATTAAAACACACTTAACAAGGGAGATAAGATTAGGATTATATAGACATCAGATCAGCGAGTACTAGACATCAGATCAACATACTATGGATATCAGATCAAGAATATAAAAGAAATCATACAATAGAAATAAAACACACTTAACAAGGGAGATCAGATCAGGATTATATAGATATCAGATCAGCGAATACTTGACATCAGATCAACATACTATATATATCAGATCAAGAATATAAAAGAAATCATACAATAGAATTAAAACACACTTAACAAGGGAGATAAGATTAGGATTATATAGACATCAGATCAGCGAATACTTGACATCAGATCAACATACTATAGATATCAGATCAAGAATATAAAAGAAATCATACAATAGAATTAAAACACACTTAACAATGGAGATCAGATCAGGATTATATAGACATCAGATCAGCGAATACTAGACATCAGATCAACAGACTATAGATATCAGATCAAGAATATAAAAGAAATCATACAATAGAATTAAAACACACTGAACAAGGGAGATCATATCAGGATTATATAGACATCAGATCAGCGAATACTTGACATTAGATCAACATACTGTAGATCTCAGATCAAGAATATAAAAGAAATCATACAATAGAATTAAAACACACTTAACAAGGGAGATCAGATCAGGATTATATAGACATCAGATCAACGAATACTTGACATCAGATCAACATACTATAGATATCAGATTAAGAATATAAAAGAAATCATACAATAGAATTAAAACACATTTAACAAGGAAGATCATATCAGGATTATATAGACATCAGATCAGCGAATACTTGACATCAGATCAACATACTATAGATATCAGATCAAGAATATAAAAGAAATCATACAATAGAATTAAAACACACTTAACAAGGGAGATCAGATCAGGATTATATAGACATCAGATCGGCGAATACTTGACATCAGATCAACAGACTATAGATATCAGATCAAGAATATAAAAGAAATCATACAATAGAATTAAAGCACACTTAACAAGGGAGATCAGATCAGGATTATATAGATATCAGATCAGCGAATACTTGACATCAGATCAACATACTATAGATATCAGATCAAGAACATATAAGAAATCATACAATAGAATTAAAACACACTTAACAAGGGAGATCAGATCAGGATTTTATAGACATCGGATCAGCGAATACTTGACATCAGATCAACATACTATAGATATCAGATCAAGAATATAAAAGAAATCATACAATAGAATTTAAACACACTTAACAAGGATGATCAGATCAGGATTATATAGACATCGGATCAGCAAATACTTGACATCAGATCAACATACTATAGATATCAGATCAAGAATATAAAAGAAATCATACAATAGAATTAAAACACACTTAACAAGGGAGATCATATCAGGATTATATATGCATCAGATCAGCGAATACTTGACATCAGATCAACATTCTATAGATATCAGATCATGAATATAAAAGAAATCATACAATAGAATTAAAAAACACTTAACAAGGGAGATCAGATCAGGATTATATAGACATCGGATCAGCGAATACTTGACATCAGATCAACATACTATAGATATCAGATCAAGAATATAAAAGAAATCATACAATAGAATTAAAACACACTTAACAAGGGAGATCAGATCAGGATTATATAGATATCGGATCAGCGAATACTTGACATCAGATCAACATTCTATAGATATCAGATCATGAATATAAAAGAAATGATACAATAGAATTAAAACACACTTAACAAGGGAGATCAGATCAGGATTGTATAGATATTGGATCAGCGAATACTTGACATCAGATCAACATACTATAGATATCAGATCAAGAATATAAAAGAAATCATACAATAGAATTAAAACACACTTAACAAGGGAGATCAGATCAGGATTATATAGACATCAGATCAACAGACTATAGATATCAGATCAAGAATATAAAAGAAATCATACAATAGAATTAAAACACACTTAACAAGGGAGATGAGATCAGAATTCCATAGACATCGGATCAGCAAATACTTGACATCAGATCAACATACTATATATATCAGATCAAGAATATAAAAGAAATCAAACAATAGAATTAAAACACACTTAACAAGGGCGATCATATCAGGATTATATATATATATCAGATCAGCGAATACTTGACATCAGATCAACAGTATATAGATATCAGATCAAGAATATAAAAGAAATGATACAATAGAATTAAAACACACTTAACAAGGGAGATCAGATCAGGATTATATAGATATTGGATCAGCGAATACTTGACATCAGATCAACATACTATAGATATCAGATCAAGAATATAAAAGAAATCATACAATAGAATTAAAACACACTTAACGAGTGAGATCAGATCAGGATTATATCGACATCAGATCAGTAAATACTTGGTATCAGATCAACAGACTATAGATATCAGATCAAGAATATAAAAGAAATCATACAATAGAATTAAAACACACTTAACAAGGGAGCTCAGATCAGGATTATGTAGACATCAGATCAGCGAATACTAGACATCAGATCAACATACTATAGATATCAGATTTCTTTAACAAGGGAGATCAGATCAGGATTATATAGACATCAGATCAGCGAATACTTGACATCAGATTAACAGACTATAGATATCAGATCAAGAATATAAAAGAAATCATACAATAGAATTAAAACACACTTAACAAGGCAGATCAGATCAGGATTATATAGACTTCAGATCAGCGAATACTTGACATCAGATCAACAGACTATAGATATCAGATCAAGAATATAAAAGAAATCATACAATAGAATTAAAACACACTCAACAAGGCAGATCAGATCAGGATTATATAGACATCAGATCAGCGAATACTTGACATCAGATCAACAGACTATAGATATCAGATCAAGAATATAAAAGAAATCATACAATAGAATTAAAACACACTTAACAAGGGAGATGAGATCAGGATTCCATAGACATCGGATCAGCAAATACTTGACATCAGATCAACATACTATATATATCAGATCAAGAATATAAAAGAAATCAAACAATAGAATTAAAACACACTTAACAAGGGCGATCATATCAGGATTATATATACATCAGATCAGCGAATACTTGACATCAGATCAACAGTCTATAGATATCAGATCAGGAATATAAAAGAAATGATACAATAGAATTAAAACACACTTAACAAGGGAGATCAGATCAGGATTGTATAGATATTGGATCAGCGAATACTTGACATCAGATCAACATACTATAGATATCAGAGCAAGAATATAAAAGAAATCATACAATAGAATTAAAACACACTTAACAGGCAGATCAGATCAGGATTATATAGACATCAGATCAGCGAATACTTGACATCAGATCAACAGACTATAGATATCAGATCAAGAATATAAAAGAAATCATACAATAGAATTAAAACACACTGAACAAGGGAGATCATATCAGGATTATATAGACATCAGATCAGCGAATACTTGACATCAGATCAACATACTATAGATCTCAGATCAAGAATATAAAAGAAATCATACAATAGAATTAAAACACACTTAACAAGGGAGATCAGATCAAGATTATATAGACATCAGATCAACGAATACTTGACATCAGATCAACATACTATAGATATCAGATTAAGAATATAAAAGAAATCATACAATAGAATTAAAACACATTTAACAAGGAAGATCAGATCAGGATTATATAGACATCAGATCAGCGAATACTTGACATCAGATCAACATACTATAGATATCAGATCAAGAATATAAAAGAAATCATACAATAGAATTAAAACACACTTAACAAGGGAGATCAGATCAGGATTATATAGACATCGGATCAGCGAATACTTGACATCAGATCAACATACTATAGATATCAGATCAACAATATAAAAGAAATCATACAATAGAATTAAAACACACTTAACAAGGGAGATCAGATCAGGATTATATAGATATCAGATCAGCGAATACTTGACATCAGATCAACATACTATAGATATCAGATCAAGAATATAAAAGAAATCATACAATAGAATTAAAACACACTTAACAAGGGAGATCATATCAGGATTATATATTCATCAGATCAGCGAATACTTGACATCAGATCAACATTCTATAGATATCAGATCATGAATATAAAAGAAATCATACAATAGAATTAAAACACACTTATCAAGGGAGATCAGATCAGGATTATATAGATATTGGATCAGCGAATACTTGACATCAGATCAACATACTATAGATATCAGATCAAGAATATAAAACAAATCATACAATAGAATTAAAACACACTTAACAAGGGAGATCAGATCAGGATTATATCGACATCAGATCAGTAAATACTTGGTATCAGATCAACAGACTATAGATATCAGATCAAGAATATAAAAGAAATCATACAATAGAATTAAAACACACTTAACAAGAGAGATCAGATCAGGATTATGTAGACATCAGATCAGCGAATACTAGACATCAGATCAACATACTATAGATATCAGATTTCTTTAACAAGGGAGATCAGATCAGGATTATATAGACATCAGATCAGCGAATACTTGACATCAGATCAACAGACTATAGATATCAGATCAAGAATATAAAAGAAATCATACAATAGAATTAAAACACACTTAACAAGGCAGATCAGATCAGGATTATATAGACTTCAGATCAGCGAATACTTGACATCAGATCAACAGACTATAGATATCAGATCAAGAATATAAAAGAAATCATACAATAGAATTAAAACACACTCAACAAGGCAGATCAGATCAGGATTATGTAGACATCAGATCAGCGAATACTTGACATCAGATCAACAGACTATAGATATCAGATCAAGAATATAAAAGAAATCATACAATAGAATTAAAACACACTTAACAAGGGAGATGAGATCAGGATTCCATAGACATCGGATCAGCAAATACTTGACATCAGATCAACATACTATATATATCAGATCAAGAATATAAAAGAAATCAAACAATAGAATTAAAACACACTTAACAAGGGAGATCAGATCAGGATTATATAGATATCAGATCAGCGAATACTTGACATCAGATCAACATACTATATATATCAGATCAAGAATATAAAAGAAATCATACAATAGAATTAAAACACACTTAACAAGGGAGATAAGATTAGGATTATATAGACATCAGATCAGCGAATACTTGACATCAGATCAACATACTATAGATATCAGATCAAGAATATAAAAGAAATCATACAATAGAATTAAAACACACTTAACAATGGAGATCAGATCAGGATTATATAGACATCAAATCAGCGAATACTAGACATCAGATCAACAGACTATAGATATCAGATCAAGAATATAAAAGAAATCATACAATAGAATTAAAACACACTGAACAAGGGAGATCATATCAGGATTATATAGACATCAGATCAGCGAATACTTGACATCAGATCAACATACTGTAGATCTCAGATCAAGAATATAAAAGAAATCATACAATAGAATTAAAACACACTTAACAAGGGAGATCAGATCAGGATTATATAGACATCAGATCAACGAATACTTGACATCAGATCAACATACTATAGATATCAGATTAAGAATATAAAAGAAATCATACAATAGAATTAAAACACATTTAACAAGGAAGATCAGATCAGGATTATATAGACATCAGATCAGCGAATACTTGACATCAGATCAACATACTATAGATATCAGATCAAGAATATAAAAGAAATCATACAATAGAATTAAAACACACTTAACAAAGGAGATCAGATCAGGATTATATAGACATCAGATCGGTGAATACTTGACATCAGATCAACAGACTATAGATATCAGATCAAGAATATAAAAGAAATCATACAATAGAATTAAAGCACACTTAACAAGGGAGATCAGATCAGGATTATATAGATATCAGATCAACATACTATAGATATCAGATCAAGAACATATAAGAAATCATACAATAGAATTAAAACACACTTAACAAGGGAGATCAGATCAGGATTTTATAGACATCGGATCAGCGAATACTTGACATCAGATCAACATACTATAGATATCAGATCAAGAATATAAAAGAAATCATACAATAGAATTTAAACACACTTAACAATGATGATCAGATCAGGATTATATAGACATCGGATCAGCAAATACTTGACATCAGATCAACATACTATAGATATCAGATCAAGAATATAAAAGAAATCATACAATAGAATTAAAACACACTTAACAAGGGAGATCATATCAGGATTATATATGCATCAGATCAGCGAATACTTGACATCAGATCAACATTCTATAGATATCAGATCATGAATATAAAAGAAATCATACAATAGAATTAAAACACACTTAACAAGGGAGATCAGATCAGGATTATATAGATATCGGATCAGCGAATACTTGACATCAGATCAACATTCTATAGATATCAGATCATGAATATAAAAGAAATGATACAATAGAATTAAAACACACTTAACAAGGGAGATCAGATCAGGATTGTATAGATATTGGATCAGTGAATACTTGACATCAGATCAACATACTATAGATATCAGATCAAGAATATAAAAGAAATCATACAATAGAATTAAAACACACTTAACAAGGGAGATCAGATCAGGATTATATAGACATCAGATCAGCGAATACTTGACATCAGATCAACAGACTATAGATATCAGATCAAGAATATAAAAGAAATCATACAATAGAATTAAAACACACTTAACAAGGGAGATGAGATCAGGATTCCATAGACATCGGATCAGCAAATACTTGACATCAGATCAACATACTATATATATCAGATCAAGAATATAAAAGAAATCAAACAATAGAATTAAAACACACTTAACAAGGGCGATCATATCAGGATTATATATATATCAGATCAGCGAATACTTTGACATCAGATCAACAGTCTATAGATATCAGATCAAGAATATAAAAGAAATGATACAATAGAATTAAAACACACTTAACAAGGGAGATCAGATCAGGATTATATAGATATTGGATCTGCGAATACTTGACATCAGATCAACATACTATAGATATCAGATCAAGAATATAAAAGAAATCATACAATAGAATTAAAACACACTTAACGAGGGAGATCAGATCAGGATTATATCGACATCAGATCGGTAAATACTTGGTATCAG
Source organism: Knoxia roxburghii (assembly GCA_030378225.1). Lineage (NCBI taxonomy): Eukaryota > Viridiplantae > Streptophyta > Magnoliopsida > Gentianales > Rubiaceae > Knoxia > Knoxia roxburghii. The sequence goes on along the minus strand of CM059415.1, from coordinate 29,865,311 downwards.
ATCAACAGACTATAGATATCAGATCAAGAATATAAAAGAAATCATACAATAGAATTAAAACACACTTAACAAGGGAGCTCAGATCAGGATTATGTAGACATCAGATCAGCGAATACTAGACATCAGATCAACATACTATAGATATCAGATTTCTTTAACAAGGGAGATCAGATCAGGATTATATAGACATCAGATCAGCGAATACTTGACATCAGATCAACAGACTATAGATATCAGATCAAGAATATAAAAGAAATCATACAATAGAATTAAAACACACTTAACAAGGCAGATCAGATCAGGATTATATAGACATCAGATCAGCGAATACTTGACATCAGATCAACAGACTATAGATATCAGATCAAGAATATAAAAGAAATCATACAATAGAATTAAAACACACTCAACAAGGCAGATCAGATCAGGATTATATAGACATCAGATCAGCGAATACTTGACATCAGATCAACAGACTATAGATATCAGATCAAGAATATAAAAGAAATCATACAATAGAATTAAAACACACTTAACAAGGGAGATGAGATCAGGATTCCATAGACATCGGATCAGCAAATACTTGACATCAGATCAACATACTATATATATCAGATCAAGAATATAAAAGAAATCAAACAATAGAATTAAAACACACTTAACAAGGGCGATCATATCAGGATTATATATACATCAGATCAGCGAATACTTGACATCAGATCAACAGTCTATAGATATCAGATCAAGAATATAAAAGAAATGATACAATAGAATTAAAACACACTTAACAAGGGAGATCAGATCAGGATTGTATAGATATTGGATCAGCGAATACTTGACATCAGATCAACATACTATAGATATCAGATCAAGAATATAAAAGAAATCATACAATAGAATTAAAACACACTTAACAAGGGAGATCAGATCAGGATTATATAGACATCAGATCAACGAATACTTGACATCAGATCAACATACTATAGATATCAGATTAAGAATATAAAAGAAATCATACAATAGAATTAAAACACATTTAACAAGGAAGATCAGATCAGGATTATATAGACATCAGATCAGCGAATACTTGACATCAGATCAACATACTATAGATATCAGATCAAGAATATAAAAGAAATCATACAATAGAATTAAAACACACTTAACAAGGGAGATCAGATCAGGATTATATAGACATCAGATCGGTGAATACTTGACATCAGATCAACAGACTATAGATATCAGATCAAGAATATAAAAGAAATCATACAATAGAATTAAAGCACACTTAACAAGGGAGATCAGATCAGGATTATATAGATATCAGATCAACATACTATAGATATCAGATCAAGAACATATAAGAAATCATACAATAGAATTAAAACACACTTAACAAGGGAGATCAGATCAGGATTTTATAGACATCGGATCAGCGAATACTTGACATCAGATCAACATACTATAGATATCAGATCAAGAATATAAAAGAAATCATACAATAGAATTTAAACACACTTAACAATGATGATCAGATCAGGATTATATAGACATCGGATCAGCAAATACTTGACATCAGATCAACATACTATAGATATCAGATCAAGAATATAAAAGAAATCATACAATAGAATTAAAACACACTTAACAAGGGAGATCATATCAGGATTATATATGCATCAGATCAGCGAATACTTGACATCAGATCAACATTCTATAGATATCAGATCATGAATATAAAAGAAATCATACAATAGAACTAAAACACACTTAACAAGGGAGATCAGATCAGGATTATATAGATATCGGATCAGCGAATACTTGACATCAGATCAACATTCTATAGATATCAGATCATGAATATAAAAGAAATGATACAATAGAATTAAAACACACTTAACAAGGGAGATCAGATCAGGATTGTATAGATATTGGATCAGTGAATACTTGACATCAGATCAACATACTATAGATATCAGATCAAGAATATAAAAGAAATCATACAATAGAATTAAAACACACTTAACAAGGGAGATCAGATCAGGATTATATAGACATCAGATCAGCGAATACTTGACATTAGATCAACAGACTATAGATATCAGATCAAGAATATAAAAGAAATCATACAATAGAATTAAAACACACTTAACAAGGGAGATGAGATCAGGATTCCATAGACATCGGATCAGCAAATACTTGACATCAGATCAACATACTATATATATCAGATCAAGAATATAAAAGAAATCAAACAATAGAATTAAAACACACTTAACAAGGGCGATCATATCAGGATTATATATATATCAGATCAGCGAATACTTTGACATCAGATCAACAGTCTATAGATATCAGATCAAGAATATAAAAGAAATGATACAATAGAATTAAAACACACTTAACAAGGGAGATCAGATCAGGATTATATAGATATTGGATCTGCGAATACTTGACATCAGATCAACATACTATAGATATCAGATCAAGAATATAAAAGAAATCATACAATAGAATTAAAACACACTTAACGAGGGAGATCAGATCAGGATTATATCGACATCAGATCGGTAAATACTTGGTATCAGATCAACAGACTATAGATATCAGATCAAGAATATAAAAGAAATCATACAATAGAATTAAAACACACTTAACAAGGGAGCTCAGATCAGGATTATGTAGACATCAGATCAGCGAATACTAGACATCAGATCAACATACTATAGATATCAGATTTCTTTAACAAGGGAGATCAGATCAGGATTATATAGACATCAGATCAGCGAATACTTAACATCAGATCAACAGACTATAGATATCAGATCAAGAATATAAAAGAAATCATACAATAGAATTAAAACACACTTAACAAGGCAGATCAGATCAGGATTATATAGACATCAGATCAGCGAATACTTGACATCAGATCAACAGACTATAGATATCAGATCAAGAATATAAAAGAAATCATACAATAGAATTAAAACACACTCAACAAGGCAGATCAGATCAGGATTATATAGACATCAGATCAGCGAATACTTGACATCAGATCAACAGACTATAGATATCAGATCAAGAATATAAAAGAAATCATACAATAGAATTAAAACACACTTAACAAGGGAGATGAGATCAGGATTCCATAGACATCGGATCAGCAAATACTTGACATCAGATCAACATACTATATATATCAGATCAAGAATATAAAAGAAATCAAACAATAGAATTAAAACACACTTAACAAGGGCGATCATATCAGGATTATATATACATCAGATCAGCGAATACTTGACATCAGATCAACAGTCTATAGATATCAGATCAAGAATATAAAAGAAATGATACAATAGAATTAAAACACACTTAACAAGGGAGATCAGATCAGGATTGTATAGATATTGGATCAGCGAATACTTGACATCAGATCAACATACTATAGATATCAGATCAAGAATATAAAAGAAATCATACAATAGAATTAAAACACACTTAACAAGGGAGATTAGATCAGGATTATATAGACATCAGATTAGCGAATACTTGACATCAGATCAACAGATATAGATATCAGATCAAGAATATAAAAGAAATGATACAATAGAATTAAAACACACTTAACAAGGGAGATCAGATCAGGATTGTATAGATATTGGATCAGCGAATACTTGACATCAGATCAACATACTATAGATATCAGATCAAGAATATAAAAGAAATCATACAATAGAATTAAAACACACTTAACAAGGGAGATCATATCAGGATTATATATGCATCAGATCAGCGAATACTTGACATCAGATCAACATTCTATAGATATCAGATCATGAATATAAAAGAAATCATACAATAGAATTAAAACACACTTAACAAGGGAGATCAGATCAGGATTATATAGATATCGGATCAGCGAATACTTGACATCAGATCAACATTCTATAGATATCAGATCATGAATATAAATGAAATGATACAATAGAATTAAAACACACTTAACAAGGGAGATCAGATCAGGATTGTATAGATATTGGATCAGTGAATACTTGACATCAGATCAACATACTATAGATATCAGATCAAGAATATAAAAGAAATCATACAATAGAATTAAAACACACTTAACAAGGGAGATCAGATCAGGATTATATAGACATCAGATCAGCGAATACTTGACATCAGATCAACAGACTATAGATATCAGATCAAGAATATAAAAGAAATCATACAATAGAATTAAAACACACTTAACAAGGGAGATGAGATCAGGATTCCATAGACATCGGATCAGCAAATACTTGACATCAGATCAACATACTATATATATCAGATCAAGAATATAAAAGAAATCAAACAATAGAATTAAAACACACTTAACAAGGGCGATCATATCAGGATTATATATATATCAGATCAGCGAATACTTTGACATCAGATCAACAGTCTATAGATATCAGATCAAGAATATAAAAGAAATGATACAATAGAATTAAAACACACTTAACAAGGGAGATCAGATCAGGATTATATAGATATTGGATCTGCGAATACTTAACATCAGATCAACATACTATAGATATCAGATCAAGAATATAAAAGAAATCATACAATAGAATTAAAACACACTTAACGAGGGAGATCAGATCAGGATTATATCGACATCAGATCGGTAAATACTTGGTATCAGATCAACAGACTATAGATATCAGATCAAGAATATAAAAGAAATCATACAATAGAATTAAAACACACTTAACAAGGGAGCTCAGATCAGGATTATGTAGACATCAGATCAGCGAATACTAGACATCAGATCAACATACTATAGATATCAGATTTCTTTAACAAGGGAGATCAGATCAGGATTATATAGACATCAGATCAGCGAATACTTGACATCAGATCAACAGACTATAGATATCAGATCAAGAATATAAAAGAAATCATACAATAGAATTAAAACACACTTAACAAGGCAGATCAGATCAGGATTATATAGACATCAGATCAGCGAATACTTGACATCAGATCAACAGACTATAGATATCAGATCAAGAATATAAAAGAAATCATACAATAGAATTAAAACACACTCAACAAGGCAGATCAGATCAGGATTATATAGACATCAGATCAGCGAATACTTGACATCAGATCAACAGACTATAGATATCAGATCAAGAATATAAAAGAAATCATACAATAGAATTAAAACACACTTAACAAGGGAGATGAGATCAGGATTCCATAGACATCGGATCAGCAAATACTTGACATCAGATCAACATACTATATATATCAGATCAAGAATATAAAAGAAATCAAACAATAGAATTAAAACACACTTAACAAGGGCGATCATATCAGGATTATATATACATCAGATCAGCGAATACTTGACATCAGATCAACAGTCTATAGATATCAGATCAAGAATATAAAAGAAATGATACAATAGAATTAAAACACACTTAACAAGGGAGATCAGATCAGGATTGTATAGATATTGGATCAGCGAATACTTGACATCAGATCAACATACTATAGATATCAGATCAAGAATATAAAAGAAATCATACAATAGAATTAAAACACACTTAACAGGCAGATCAGATCAGGATTATATAGACATCAGATCAGCCAAAACTTGACATCAGAGCAACATACTATAGATTTCAGATCAAGAATATAAAAGAAATCATACAATAGAATTAAAACACACTTAACAAGGGAGATCAGATCAGGATTATATAGATATCAGATCAGCGAATACTTGACATCAGATCAACATACAATATATATCAGATCAAGAATATAAAAGAAATCATACAATAGAATTAAAACACACTTAACAAGGGAGATAAGATTAGGATTATATAGACATCAGATCAGCGAGTACTAGACATCAGATCAACATACTATGGATATCAGATCAAGAATATAAAAGAAATCATACAATAGAAATAAAACACACTTAACAAGGGAGATCAGATCAGGATTATATAGATATCAGATCAGCGAATACTTGACATCAGATCAACATACTATATATATCAGATCAAGAATATAAAAGAAATCATACAATAGAATTAAAACACACTTAACAAGGGAGATAAGATTAGGATTATATAGACATCAGATCAGCGAATACTTGACATCAGATCAACATACTATAGATATCAGATCAAGAATATAAAAGAAATCATACAATAGAATTAAAACACACTTAACAATGGAGATCAGATCAGGATTATATAGACATCAGATCAGCGAATACTAGACATCAGATCAACAGACTATAGATATCAGATCAAGAATATAAAAGTAATCATACAATAGAATTAAAACACACTGAACAAGGGAGATCATATCAGGATTATATAGACATCAGATCAGCGAATACTTGACATTAGATCAACATACTGTAGATCTCAGATCAAGAATATAAAAGAAATCATACAATAGAATTAAAACACACTTAACAAGGGAGATCAGATCAGGATTATATAGACATCAGATCAACGAATACTTGACATCAGATCAACATACTATAGATATCAGATTAAGAATATAAAAGAAATCATACAATAGAATTAAAACACATTTAACAAGGAAGATCATATCAGGATTATATAGACATCAGATCAGCGAATACTTGACATCAGATCAACATACTATAGATATCAGATCAAGAATATAAAAGAAATCATACAATAGAATTAAAACACACTTAACAAGGGAGATCAGATCAGGATTATATAGACATCAGATCGGCGAATACTTGACATCAGATCAACAGACTATAGATATCAGATCAAGAATATAAAAGAAATCATACAATAGAATTAAAGCACACTTAACAAGGGAGATCAGATCAGGATTATATAGATATCAGATCAGCGAATACTTGACATCAGATCAACATACTATAGATATCAGATCAAGAACATATAAGAAATCATACAATAGAATTAAAACACACTTAACAAGGGAGATCAGATCAGGATTTTATAGACATCGGATCAGCGAATACTTGACATCAGATCAACATACTATAGATATCAGATCAAGAATATAAAAGAAATCATACAATAGAATTTAAACACACTTAACAAGGATGATCAGATCAGGATTATATAGAAATCGGATCAGCAAATACTTGACATCAGATCAACATACTATAGATATCAGATCAAGAATATAAAAGAAATCATACAATAGAATTAAAACACACTTAACAAGGGAGATCATATCAGGATTATATATGCATCAGATCAGCGAATACTTGACATCAGATCAACATTCTATAGATATCAGATCATGAATATAAAAGAAATCATACAATAGAATTAAAACACACTTAACAAGGGAGATCAGATCAGGATTATATAGACATCGGATCAGCGAATACTTGACATCAGATCAACATACTATAGATATCAGATCAAGAATATAAAAGAAATCATACAATAGAATTAAAACACACTTAACAAGGGAGATCAGATCAGGATTATATAGATATCGGATCAGCGAATACTTGACATCAGATCAACATTCTATAGATATCAGATCATGAATATAAAAGAAATGATACAATAGAATTAAAACACACTTAACAAGGGAGATCAGATCAGGATTGTATAGATATTGGATCAGCGAATACTTGACATCAGATCAACATACTATAGATATCAGATCAAGAATATAAAAGAAATCATACAATAGAATTAAAACACACTTAACAAGGGAGATCAGATCAGGATTATATAGACATCAGATCAACAGACTATAGATATCAGATCAAGAATATAAAAGAAATCATACAATAGAATTAAAACACACTTAACAAGGGAGATGAGATCAGAATTCCATAGACATCGGATCAGCAAATACTTGACATCAGATCAACATACTATATATATCAGATCAAGAATATAAAAGAAATCAAACAATAGAATTAAAACACACTTAACAAGGGCGATCATATCAGGATTATATATATATCAGATCAGCGAATACTTGACATCAGATCAACAGTATATAGATATCAGATCAAGAATATAAAAGAAATGATACAATAGAATTAAAACACACTTAACAAGGGAGATCAGATCAGGATTATATAGATATTGGATCAGCGAATACTTGACATCAGATCAACATACTATAGATATCAGATCAAGAATATAAAAGAAATCATACAATAGAATTAAAACACACTTAACGAGTGAGATCAGATCAGGATTATATCGACATCAGATCAGTAAATACTTGGTATCAGATCAACAGACTATAGATATCAGATCAAGAATATAAAAGAAATCATACAATAGAATTAAAACACACTTAACAAGGGAGCTCAGATCAGGATTATGTAGACATCAGATCAGCGAATACTAGACATCAGATCAACATACTATAGATATCAGATTTCTTTAACAAGGGAGATCAGATCAGGATTATATAGACATCAGATCAGCGAATACTTGACATCAGATTAACAGACTATAGATATCAGATCAAGAATATAAAAGAAATCATACAATAGAATTAAAACACACTTAACAAGGCAGATCAGATCAGGATTATATAGACTTCAGATCAGCGAATACTTGACATCAGATCAACAGACTATAGATATCAGATCAAGAATATAAAAGAAATCATACAATAGAATTAAAACACACTCAACAAGGCAGATCAGATCAGGATTATATAGACATCAGATCAGCGAATACTTGACATCAGATCAACAGACTATAGATATCAGATCAAGAATATAAAAGAAATCATACAATAGAATTAAAACACACTTAACAAGGCAGATCAGATCAGGATTATATAGACATCAGATCAGCGAATACTTGACATCAGATCAACAGACTATAGATATCAGATCAAGAATATAAAAGAAATCATACAATAGAATTAAAACACACTCAACAAGGCAGATCAGATCAGGATTATATAGACATCAGATCAGCGAATACTTGACATCAGATCAACAGACTATAGATATCAGATCAAGAATATAAAAGAAATCATACAATAGAATTAAAACACACTTAACAAGGGAGATGAGATCAGGATTCCATAGACATCGGATCAGCAAATACTTGACATCAGATCAACATACTATATATATCAGATCAAGAATATAAAAGAAATCAAACAATAGAATTAAAACACACTTAACAAGGGCGATCATATCAGGATTATATATACATCAGATCAGCGAATACTTGACATCAGATCAACAGTCTATAGATATCAGATCAGGAATATAAAAGAAATGATACAATAGAATTAAAACACACTTAACAAGGGAGATCAGATCAGGATTGTATAGATATTGGATCAGCGAATACTTGACATCAGATCAACATACTATAGATATCAGAGCAAGAATATAAAAGAAATCATACAATAGAATTAAAACACACTTAACAGGCAGATCAGATCAGGATTACATAGACATCAGATCAGCGAATACTTGACATCAGATCAACAGACTATAGATATCAGATCAAGAATATAAAAGAAATCATACAATAGAATTAAAACACACTGAACAAGGGAGATCATATCAGGATTATATAGACATCAGATCAGCGAATACTTGACATCAGATCAACATACTATAGATCTCAGATCAAGAATATAAAAGAAATCATACAATAGAATTAAAACACACTTAACAAGGGAGATCAGATCAGGATTATATAGACATCAGATCAACGAATACTTGACATCAGATCAACATACTATAGATATCAGATTAAGAATATAAAAGAAATCATACAATAGAATTAAAACACATTTAACAAGGAAGATCAGATCAGGATTATATAGACATCAGATCAGCGAATACTTGACATCAGATCAACATACTATAGATATCAGATCAAGAATATAAAAGAAATCATACAATAGAATTAAAACACACTTAACAAGGGAGATCAGATCAGGATTATATAGACATCGGATCAGCGAATACTTGACATCAGATCAACATACTATAGATATCAGATCAACAATATAAAAGAAATCATACAATAGAATTAAAACACACTTAACAAGGGAGATCAGATCAGGATTATATAGACATCGGATCAGCGAATACTTGACATCAGATCAACATACTATAGATATCAGATCAAGAATATAAAAGAAATCATACAATAGAATTAAAACACACTTAACAAGGGAGATCAGATCAGGATTATATAGATATCGGATCAGCGAATACTTGACATCAGATCAACATTCTATAGATATCAGATCATGAATATAAAAGAAATGATACAATAGAATTAAAACACACTTAACAAGGGAGATCAGATCAGGATTGTATAGATATTGGATCAGCGAATACTTGACATCAGATCAACATACTATAGATATCAGATCAAGAATATAAAAGAAATCATACAATAGAATTAAAACACACTTAACAAGGGAGATCAGATCAGGATTATATAGACATCAGATCAACAGACTATAGATATCAGATCAAGAATATAAAAGAACTCATACAATTGAATTAAAACACACTTAACAAGGGAGATGAGATCAGAATTCCATAGACATCGGATCAGCAAATACTTGACATCAGATCAACATACTATATATATCAGTCAAGAATATAAAAGAAATCAAACAATAGAATTAAAACACACTTAACAAGGGCGATCATATCAGGATTATATATATATCAGATCAGCGAATACTTGACATCAGATCAACATACTATAGATATCAGATCAAGAATATAAAAGAAATGATACAATAGAATTAAAACACACTTAACAAGGGAGATCAGATCAGGATTATATAGATATTGGATCAGCGAATACTTGACATCAGATCAACATACTATAGATATCAGATCAAGAATATAAAAGAAATCATACAATAGAATTAAAACACACTTAACGAGTGAGATCAGATCAGGATTATATCGACATCAGATCAGTAAATACTTGGTATCAGATCAACAGACTATAGATATCAGATCAAGAATATAAAAGAAATCATACAATTGAATTAAAACACACTTAACAAGGGAGATGAGATCAGAATTCCATAGACATCGGATCAGCAAATACTTGACATCAGATCAACATACTATATATATCAGATCAAGAATATAAAAGAAATCAAACAATAGAATTAAAACACACTTAACAAGGGCGATCATATCAGGATTCTATATATATCAGATCAGCGAATACTTGACATCAGATCAACATACTATAGATATCAGATTAAGAATATAAAAGAAATCATACAATAGAATTAAAACACATTTAACAAGGAAGATCATATCAGGATTATATAGACATCAGATCAGCGAATACTTGACATCAGATCAACATACTATAGATATCAGATCAAGAATATAAAAGAAATCATACAATAGAATTAAAACACACTTAACAAGGGAGATCAGATCAGGATTATATAGACATCGGATCAGCGAATACTTGACATCAGATCAACATACTATAGATATCAGATCAACAATATAAAAGAAATCATACAATAGAATTAAAACACACTTAACAAGGGAGATCAGATCAGGATTATATAGACATCGGATCAGCGAATACTTGACATCAGATCAACATACTATAGATATCAGATCAAGAATATAAAAGAAATCATACAATAGAATTAAAACACACTTAACAAGGGAGATCAGATCAGGATTATATAGATATCGGATCAGCGAATACTTGACATCAGATCAACATTCTATAGATATCAGATCATGAATATAAAAGAAATGATACAATAGAATTAAAACACACTTAACAAGGGAGATCAGATCAGGATTTTATAGATATTGGATCAGCGAATACTTGACATCAGATCAACATACTATAGATATCAGATCAAGAATATAAAAGAAATCATACAATAGAATTAAAACACACTTAACAAGGGAGATCAGATCAGGATTATATAGACATCAGATCAACAGACTATAGATATCAGATCAAGAATATAAAAGAAATCATACAATTGAATTAAAACACACTTAACAAGGGAGATGAGATCAGAATTCCATAGACATCGGATCAGCAAATACTTGACATCAGATCAACATACTATATATATCAGATCAAGAATATAAAAGAAATCAAACAATAGAATTAAAACACACTTAACAAGTGCGATCATATCAGGATTATATATATATCAGATCAGCGAATACTTGACATCAGATCAACAGTCTATAGATATCAGATCAAGAATATAAAAGAAATGATACAATAGAATTAAAACACACTTAACAAGGGAGATCAGATCAGGATTATATAGATATTGGATCAGCGAATACTTGACATCAGATCAACATACTATAGATATCAGATCAAGAATATAAAAGAAATCATACAATAGAATTAAAACACACTTAACGAGTGAGATCAGATCAGGATTATATCGACATCAGATCAGTAAATACTTGGTATCAGATCAACAGACTATAGATATCAGATCAAGAATATAAAAGAAATCATACAATAGAATTAAAACACACTTAACAAGGGAGCTCAGATCAGGATTATGTAGACATCAGATCAGCGAATACTAGACATCAGATCAACATACTATAGATATCAGATTTCTTTAACAAGGGAGATCAGATCAGGATTATATAGACATCAGATCAGCGAATACTTGACATCAGATTAACAGACTATAGATATCAGATCAAGAATATAAAAGAAATCATACAATAGAATTAAAACACACTTAACAAGGGAGATCAGATCAGGATTATGTAGACATTAGATCAACGAATACTTGACATCAGATCAACATTCTATAGATATCAGATCATGAATATAAAAGAAATCATATAATAGAATTAAAACACACTTATCAAGGGAGATCAGATCAGGATTATATAGACATCGGATCAGCGAATACTTGACATCAGATCAACATACTATAGATATCAGATCAAGAATATAAAAGAAATCATACAATAGAATTAAAACACACTTAACAAGGGAGATCAGATCAGGATTATATAGATATCGGATCAGCGAATACTTGACATCAGATCAACAGACTATAGATATCAGATCAAGAATATAAAAGAAATCATACAATAGAATTAAAACACACTTAACAAGGGAGATGAGATCAGGATTCCATAGACATCGGATCAGCAAATACTTGACATCAGATCAACATACTATATATATCAGATCAAGAATATAAAAGAAATCAAACAATAGAATTAAAACACACTTAACAAGGGCTATCATATCAGGATTATATATACATCAGATCAGCGAATACTTGACATCAGATCAACAGTCTATAGATATCAGATCAAGAATATAAAAGAAATGATACAATAGAATTAAAACACACTTAACAAGGGAGATCAGATCAGGATTATATAGATATTGGATCAGCGAATACTTGACATCAGATCAACATACTATAGATATCAGATCAAGAATATAAAAGAAATCATACAATAGAATTAAAACACACTTAACAAGGCAGATCAGATCAGGATTATATCGACATCAGATCAGTAAATGCTTGGTATCAGATCAACAGACTATAGATATCAGATCAAGAATATAAAAGAAATCATACAATAGAATTAAAACACACTTAACAAGAGAGATCAGATCAGGATTATGTAGACATCAGATCAGCAAATACTAGACATCAGATCAACATATTATAGATATCAGATTTCTTTAACAAGGGAGATCAGATCAGGATTATATAGACATCAGATCAGCGAATACTTGACATCAGATCAACAGACTATAGATATCAGATCAAGAATATAAAAGAAATCATACAATAGAATTAAAACACACTTAACAAGGCAGATCAGATCAGGATTATATAGACATCAGATCAGCGAATACTTGACATCAGATCAACAGACTATAGATATCAGATCAAGAATATAAAAGAAATCATACAATAGAATTAAAACACACTCAACAAGGCAGATCAGATCAGGATTATATAGACATCAGATCAGCGAATACTTGACATCAGATCAACAGACTATAGATATCAGATCAAGAATATAAAAGAAATCATACAATAGAATTAAAACACACTTAACAAGGGAGATGAGATCAGGATTCCATAGACATCGGATCAGCAAATACTTGACATCAGATCAACATACTATATATATCAGATCAAGAATATAAAAGAAATCAAACAATAGAATTAAAACACACTTAACAAGGGCGATCATATCAGGATTATATATACATCAGATCAGCGAATACTTGACATCAGATCAACAGTCTATAGATATCAGATCAAGAATATAAAAGAAATGATACAATAGAATTAAAACACACTTAACAAGGGAGATCAGATCAGGATTGTATAGATATTGGATCAGCGAATACTTGACATCAGATCAACATACTATAGATATCAGATCAAGAATATAAAAGAAATCATACAATAGAATTAAAACACACTTAACAAGGGAGATCAGATCAGGATTATATAGACATCAGATCAGCGAATACTTGACATCAGATCAACAGACTATAGATATCAGATCAAGAATATAAAAGAAATCATACAATAGAATTAAAACACACTTAACAAGGGAGATGAGATCAGGATTCCATAGACATCGAATCAGCAAATACTTGACATCAGATCAACATACTATATATATTAGATCAAGAATATAAAAGAAATCAAACAATAGAATTAAAACACACTTAACAAGGGCGATCATATCAGGATTATATATACATCAGATCAGCGAATACTTGACATCAGATCAACAGTGTATAGATATCAGATCAAAAATATAAAAGAAATGATACAATAGAATTAAAACACACTTAACAATGGAGATCAGATCAGGATTATATAGATATTGGATCAGCGAATACTTGACATTAGATCAACATACTATAGATATCAGATCAAGAATATAAAAGAAATCATACAATAGAATTAAAACACACTTAACAAGGGAGATCAGATCAGGATTATGTAGACATCAGATCAACGAATACTAGACATCAGATCAACATACTATAGATATCAGATTTCTTTAACAAGGGAGATCAGATCAGGATTATATAGACATCAGATCAGCGAATACTTGACATCAGATCAACAGACTATAGATATCAGATCAAGAATATAAAAGAAATCATACAATAGAATTAAAACACACTTAACAAGGCAGATCAGATCAGGATTATATAGACATCAGATCAGCGAATACTTGACATCAGATCAACAGACTATAGATATCAGATCAAGAATATAAAAGAAATCATACAATAGAATTAAAACACACTCAACAAGGCAGATCAGATCAGGATTATATAGACATCAGATCAGCGAATACTTGACATCAGATCAACAGACTATAGATATCAGATCAAGAATATAAAAGAAATCATACAATAAAATTAAAGCATACTTAACAAGGGAGATCAGATCAGGATTATATAGACATCAGATCAGCGAATACTTGACATCAGATCAATAGACTATAGATATCAGATCAAGAATATAAAAGAAATCATACAATAGAATTAAAACACACTTAACAAGGAAGATCAGATCAGGATTATATAGACATCGGATCAGCGAATACTTGACATCAGATCAACATACTATAGATATCAGATCAAGAATATAAAAGAAATCATACAATAGAATTAAAACACACTTAACAAGGGAGATCAGATCAGGATTATATAGACATCAGATCGGCGAATACTTGACATCAGATCAACAGACTATAGATATCAGATCAAGAATATAAAAGAAATCATACAATAGAATTAAAGCACACTTAACAAGGGAGATCAGATCAGGATTATATAGATATCAGATCAGCGAATACTTGACATCAGATCAACATACTATAGATATCAGATCAAGAACATATAAGAAATCATACAATAGAATTAAAACACACTTAACAAGGGAGATCATATCAGGATTACATATGCATCAAATCAGCGAATACTTGACATCAGATCAACATTCTATAGATATCAGATCAAGAATATAAAAGAAATCATACAATAGAATTAAAACACACTTAACAAGGCAGATCAGATCAGGATTATATAGACATCAGATCAGCGAATACTTGACATCAGATCAACAGACTATAGATATCAGATCAAGAATATAAAAGAAATCATACAATAGAATTAAAACACACTTAACAAGGGAGATGAGATCAGGATTCCATAGACATCGGATCAGCAAATACTTGACATCAGATCAACATACTATATATATCAGATCAAGAATATAAAAGAAATCAAACAATAGAATTAAAACACACTTAACAAGGGCGATCATATCAGGATTATATATACATCAGATCAGCGAATACTTGACATCAGATCAACAGTCTATAGATATCAGATCAAGAATATAAATGAAATGATACAATAGAATTAAAACACACTTAACAAGGGAGATCAGATCAGGATTGTATAGATATTGGATCAGCGAATACTTGACATCAGATCAACATACTATAGATATCAGATCAAGAATATAAAAGAAATCATACAATAGAATTAAAACACACTTAACAAGGGAGATCAGATCAGGATTATATAGAAATCAGATCAGCGAATACTTGACATCAGATCAACAGACTATAGATATCAGATCAAGAATATAAAAGAAATCATACAATAGAATTAAAACACACTTAACAAGGGAGATGAGATCAGGATTCCATAGACATCGGATCAGCAAATACTTGACATCAGATCAACATACTATATATATCAGATCAAGAATATAAAAGAAATCATACAATAGAATTAAAACACACTTAACAAGGGAGATGAGATCAGGATTCCATAGACATCGGATCAGCAAATACTTGACATCAGATCAACATACTATATATATCATATCAAGAATATAAAAGAAATCAAACAATAGAATTAAAACACACTTAACAAGGGCGATCATATCAGGATTATATATACATCAGATCAGCGAATACTTGACATCAGATCAACAGTCTATAGATATCAGATCAAGAATATAAAAGAAATGATACAATAGAATTAAAACACACTTAACAAGGGAGATCAGATCAGGATTGTATAGATATTGGATCAGCGAATACTTGACATCAGATCAACATACTATAGATATCAGATCAAGAATATAAAAGAAATCATACAATAGAATTAAAACACACTTAACAAGGGAGATCAGATCAGGATTATATAGACATCAGATCAGCGAATACTAGACATCAGATCAACAGACTATAGATATCAGATCAAGAATATAAAAGAAATCATACAATAGAATTAAAACACACTTAACAAGGGAGATGAGATCAGGATTCCATAGACATCGAATCAGCAAATACTTGACATCAGATCAACATACTATATATATTAGATCAAGAATATAAAAGAAATCAAACAATAGAATTAAAACACACTTAACAAGGGCGATCATATCAGGATTATATATACATCAGATCAGCGAATACTTGACATCAGATCAACAGTCTATAGATATCAGATCAAGAATATAAAAGAAATGATACAATAGAATTAAAACACACTTAACAAGGGAGATCAGATCAGGATTATATAGATATTGGATCAGCGAATACTTGACATTAGATCAACATACAATAGATATCAGATCAAGAATATAAAAGAAATCATACAATAGAATTAAAACACACTTAACAAGGGAGATCAGATCAGGATTATGTAGACATTAGATCAACGAATACTAGACATCAGATCAACATACTATAGATATCAGATTTCTTTAACAAGGGAGATCAGATCAGGATTATATAGACATCAGATCAGCGAATACTTGACATCAGATCAACAGACTATAGATATCAGATCAAGAATATAAAAGAAATCATACAATAGAATTAAAACACACTTAACAAGGCAGATCAGATCAGGATTATATAGACATCAGATCAGCGAATACTTGACATCAGATCAACATACTATAGATATCAGATCAAGAATATAAAAGAATACAATAGAATTAAAACACACTCAACAAGGCAGATCAGATCAGGATTATATAGACATCAGATCAGCGAATACTTGACATCAGATCAACAGACTATAGATATCAGATCAAGAATATAAAAGAAATCATACAATAAAATTAAAGCATACTTAACAAGGGAGATCAGATCAGGATTATATAGACATCAGATCAGCGAATACTTGACATCAGATCAATAGACTATAGATATCAGATCAAGAATATAAAAGAAATCATACAATAGAATTAAAACACACTTAACAAGGAAGATCAGATCAGGATTATATAGACATCGGATCAGCGAATACTTGACATCAGATCAACATACTATAGATATCAGATCAAGAATATAAAAGAAATCATACAATATAATTAAAACACACTTAACAAGGGAGATCAGATCAGGATTATATAGACATCAGATCGGCGAATACTTGACATCAGATCAACAGACTATAGATATCAGATCAAGAATATAAAAGAAATCATACAATAGAATTAAAGCACACTTAACAAGGGAGATCAGATCAGGATTATATAGATATCAGATCAGCGAATACTTGACATCAGATCAACATACTATAGATATCAGATCAAGAACATATAAGAAATCATACAATAGAATTAAAACACACTTAACAAGGGAGATCATATCAGGATTATATATGCATCAGATCAGCGAATACTTGACATCAGATCAACATTCTATAGATATCAGATCAAGAATATAAAAGAAATCGTACAATAGAATTAAAACACACTTAACAAGGCAGATCAGATCAGGATTATATAGACATCAGATCAGCGAATACTTGACATCAGATCAACAGACTATAGATATCAGATCAAGAATATAAAAGAAATCATACAATAGAATTAAAACACACTTAACAAGGGAGATGAGATCAGGATTCCATAGACATCGGATCAGCAAATACTTGACATCAGATCAACATACTATATATATCAGATCAAGAATATAAAAGAAATCAAACAATAGAATTAAAACACACTTAACAAGGGCGATCATATCAGGATTATATATACATCAGATCAGCGAATACTTGACATCAGATCAACAGTCTATAGATATCAGATCAAGAATATAAAAGAAATGATACAATAGAATTAAAACACACTTAACAAGGGAGATCAGATCAGGATTGTATAGATATTGGATCAGCGAATACTTGACATCAGATCAACATACTATAGATATCAGATCAAGAATATAAAAGAAATCATACAATAGAATTAAAACACACTTAACAAGGGAGATCAGATCAGGATTATATAGACATCAGATCAGCGAATACTTGACATCAGATCAACAGACTATAGATATCAGATCAAGAATATAAAAGAAATCATACAATAGAATTAAAACACACTTAACAAGGGAGATGAGATCAGGATTCCATAGACATCGAATCAGCAAATACTTGACATCAGATCAACATACTATATATATTAGATCAAGAATATAAAAGAAATCAAACAATAGAATTAAAACACACTTAACAAGGGCGATCATATCAGGATTATATATACATCAGATCAGCGAATACTTGACATCAGATCAACAGTCTATAGATATCAGATCAAGAATATAAAAGAAATGATACAATAGAATTAAAACAAACTTAACAAGGGAGATCAGATCAGGATTATATAGATATTGGATCAGCGAATACTTGACATTAGATCAACATACTATAGATATCAGATCAAGAATATAAAAGAAATCATACAATAGAATTAAAACACACTTAACAAGGGAGATCAGATCAGGATTATGTAGACATCAGATCAACGAATACTAGACATCAGATCAACATACTATAGATATCAGATTTCTTTAACAAGGGAGATCAGATCAGGATTATATAGACATCAGATCAGCGAATACTTGACATCAGATCAACAGACTATAGATATCAGATCAAGAATATAAAAGAAATCATACAATAGAATTAAAACACACTTAACAAGGCAGATCAGATCAGGATTATATAGACATCAGATCAGCGAATACTTGACATCAGATCAACAGACTATAGATATCAGATCAAGAATATAAAAGAAATCATACAATAGAATTAAAACACACTCAACAAGGCAGATCAGATCAGGATTATATAGACATCAGATCAGCGAATACTTGACATCAGATCAACAGACTATAGATATCAGATCAAGAATATAAAAGAAATCATACAATAAAATTAAAGCATACTTAACAAGGGAGATCAGATCAGGATTATATAGACATCAGATCAGCGAATACTTGACATCAGATCAATAGACTATAGATATCAGATCAAGAATATAAAAGAAATCATACAATAGAATTAAAACACACTTAACAAGGAAGATCAGATCAGGATTATATAGACATCGGATCAGCGAATACTTGACATCAGATCAACATACTATAGATATCAGATCAAGAATATAAAAGAAATCATACAATAGAATTAAAACACACTTAACAAGGGAGATCAGATCAGGATTATATAGACATCAGATCGGCGAATACTTGACATCAGATCAACAGACTATGGATATCAGATCAAGAATATAAAAGAAATCATACAATAGAATTAAAGCACACTTAACAAGGGAGATCAGATCAGGATTATATAGATATCAGATCAGCGAATACTTGACA
This sequence comes from Knoxia roxburghii, assembly GCA_030378225.1. Lineage (NCBI taxonomy): Eukaryota > Viridiplantae > Streptophyta > Magnoliopsida > Gentianales > Rubiaceae > Knoxia > Knoxia roxburghii. The sequence continues at coordinate 29,844,574 of CM059415.1, read as the reverse complement.
TCAGATCAACATACTATAGATATCAGATCAAGAACATATAAGAAATCATACAATAGAATTAAAACACACTTAACAAGGGAGATCATATCAGGATTATATATGCATCAGATCAGCGAATACTTGACATCAGATCAACATTCTATAGATATCAGATCAAGAATATAAAAGAAATCATACAATAGAATTAAAACACACTTAACAAGGCAGATCAGATCAGGATTATATAGACATCAGATCAGCGAATACTTGACATCAGATCAACAGACTATAGATATCAGATCAAGAATATAAAAGAAATCATACAATAGAATTAAAACACACTTAACAAGGGAGATGAGATCAGGATTCCATAGACCTCAGATCAGCAAATACTTGACATCAGATCAACATACTATATATATCAGATCAAGAATATAAAAGAAATCAAACAATAGAATTAAAACACACTTAACAAGGGCGATCATATCAGGATTATATATACATCAGATCAGCGAATACTTGACATCAGATCAACAGTCTATAGATATCAGATCAAGAATATAAATGAAATGATACAATAGAATTAAAACACACTTAACAAGGGAGATCAGATCAGGATTGTATAGATATTGGATCAGCGAATACTTGACATCAGATCAACATACTATAGATATCAGATCAAGAATATAAAAGAAATCATACAATAGAATTAAAACACACTTAACAAGGGAGATCAGATCAGGATTATATAGAAATCAGATCAGCGAATACTTGACATCAGATCAACAGACTATAGATATCAGATCAAGAATATAAAAGAAATCATACAATAGAATTAAAACACACTTAACAAGGGAGATGAGATCAGGATTCCATAGACATCGGATCAGCAAATACTTGACATCAGATCAACATACTATATATATCAGATCAAGAATATAAAAGAAATCATACAATAGAATTAAAACACACTTAACAAGGGAGATGAGATCAGGATTCCATAGACATCGGATCAGCAAATACTTGACATCAGATCAACATACTATATATATCAGATCAAGAATATAAAAGAAATCAAACAATAGAATTAAAACACACTTAACAAGGGCGATCATATCAGGATTATATATACATCAGATCAGCGAATACTTGACATCAGATCAACAGTCTATATATATCAGATCAAGAATATAAATGAAATGATACAATAGAATTAAAACACACTTAACAAGGGAGATCAGATCAGGATTGTATAGATATTGGATCAGCGAATACTTGACATCAGATCAACATACTATAGATATCAGATCAAGAATATAAAAGAAATCATACAATAGAATTAAAACACACTTAACAAGGGAGATCAGATCAGGATTATATAGAAATCAGATCAGCGAATACTTGACATCAGATCAACAGACTATAGATATCAGATCAAGAATATAAAAGAAATCATACAATAGAATTAAAACACACTTAACAAGGGAGATGAGATCAGGATTCCATAGACATCGGATCAGCAAATACTTGACATCAGATCAACATACTATATATATCAGATCAAGAATATAAAAGAAATCATACAATAGAATTAAAACACACTTAACAAGGGAGATCATATCAGGATTATATATGCATCAGATCAGCGAATACTTGACATCAGATCAACATTCTATAGATATCAGATCAAGAATATAAAAGAAATGATACAATAGAATTAAAACACACTTAACAAGGGAGATCAGATCAGGATTGTATAGATATTGGATCAGCGAATACTTGACATCAGATCAACATACTATAGATATCAGATCAAGAATATAAAAGAAATCATACAATAGAATTAAAACACACTTAACAAGGGAGATCAGATCAGGATTATATAGACATCAGATCAGCGAATACTTGACATCAGATCAACAGACTATAGATATCAGATCAAGAATATAAAAGAAATCATACAATAGAATTAAAACACACTTAACAAAGGAGATGAGATCAGGATTCCATAGACATCGAATCAGCAAATACTTGACATCAGATCAACATACTATATATATTAGATCAAGAATATAAAAGAAATCAAACAATAGAATTAAAACACACTTAACAAGGGCGATCATATCAGGATTATATATACATCAGATCAGCGAATACTTGACATCAGATCAACAGTCTATAGATATCAGATCAAGAATATAAAAGAAATGATACAATAGAATTAAAACACACTTAACAAGGGAGATCAGATCAGGATTATATAGATATTGGATCAGCGAATACTTGACATTAGATCAACATACTATAGATATCAGATCAAGAATATAAAAAAATCATACAATAGAATTAAAACACACTTAACAAGGGAGATCAGATCAGGATTATGTAGACATCAGATCAACGAATACTAGACATCAGATCAACATACTATAGATATCAGATTTCTTTAACAAGGGAGATCAGATCAGGATTATATAGACATCAGATCAGCGAATACTTGACATCAGATCAACAGACTATAGATATCAGATCAAGAATATAAAAGAAATCATACAATAGAATTAAAACACACTTAACAAGGCAGATCAGATCAGGATTATATAGACATCAGATCAGCGAATACTTGAAATCAGATCAACAGACTATAGATATCAGATCAAGAATATAAAAGAAATCATACAATAGAATTAAAACACACTTAACAAGGAAGATCAGATCAGGATTATATAGACATCGGATCAGCGAATACTTGACATCAGATCAACATACTATAGATATCAGATCAAGAATATAAAAGAAATCATACAATAGAATTAAAACACACTTAACAAGGGAGATCAGATCAGGATTATATAGACATCAGATCGGCGAATACTTGACATCAGATCAACAGACTATAGATATCAGATCAAGAATATAAAAGAAATCATACAATAGAATTAAAGCACACTTAACAAGGGAGATCAGATCAGGATTATATAGATATCAGATCAGCGAATACTTGACATCAGATCAACATACTATAGATATCAGATCAAGAACATATAAGAAATCATACAATAGAATTAAAACACACTTAACAAGGGAGATCATATCAGGATTATATATGCATCAGATCAGCGAATACTTGACATCAGATCAACATTCTATAGATATCAGATCAAGAATATAAAAGAAATCATACAATAGAATTAAAACACACTTAACAAGGCAGATCAGATCAGGATTATATAGACATCAGATCAGCGAATACTTGACATCAGATCAACAGACTATAGATATCAGATCAAGAATATAAAAGAAATCATACAATAGAATTAAAACACACTCAACAAGGCAGATCAGATCAGGATTATATAGACATCAGATCAGCGAATACTTGACATCAGATCAACAGACTATAGATATCAGATCAAGAATATAAAAGAAATCATACAATAGAATTAAAACACACTTAACAAGGGAGATGAGATCAGGATTCCATAGACATCGGATCAGCAAATACTTGACATCAGATCAACATACTATATATATCAGATCAAGAATATAAAAGAAATCAAACAATAGAATTAAAACACACTTAACAAGGGCGATCATATCAGGATTATATATACATCAGATGAGCGAATACTTGACATCAGATCAACAGTCTATAGATATCAGATCAAGAATATAAATGAAATGATACAATAGAATTAAAACACACTTAACAAGGGAGATCAGATCAGGATTGTATAGATATTGGATCAGCGAATACTTGACATCAGATCAACATACTATAGATATCAGATCAAGAATATAAAAGAAATCATACAATAGAATTAAAACACACTTAACAAGGGAGATCAGATCAGGATTATATAGAAATCAGATCAGCGAATACTTGACATCAGATCAACAGACTATAGATATCAGATCAAGAATATAAAAGAAATCATACAATAGAATTAAAACACACTTAACAAGGGAGATGAGATCAGTATTCCATAGACATCGAATCAGCAAATACTTGACATCAGATCAACATACTATATATATCAGATCAAGAATATAAAAGAAATCAAACAATAGAATTAAAACACACTTAACAAGGGCGATCATATCAGGATTATATATACATCAGATCAGCGAATACTTGACATCAGATCAACAGTCTATAGATATCAGATCAAGAATATAAAAGAAATGATACAATAGAATTAAAACACACTTAACAAGGGAGATCAGATCAGGATTATATAGATATTGGATCAGCGAATACTTGACATTAGATCAACATACTATAGATATCAAATCAAGAATATAAAAGAAATCATACAATAGAATTAAAACACACTTAACAAGGGAGATCAGATCAGGATTATATCGACATCAGATCAGTAAATACTTGGTATCAGATCAACATACTATAGATATCAGATCAAGAATATAAAAGAAATCATACAATAGAATTAAAACACACTTAACAAGGGAGATCAGATCAGGATTATGTAGACATCAGATCAGCGAATACTAGACATCAGATCAACATACTATAGATATCAGATTTCTTTAACAAGGGAGATCAGATCAGGATTATATAGACATCAGATCAGCGAATACTTGACATCAGATCAACAGACTATAGATATCAGATCAAGAATATAAAAGAAATCATACAATAGAATTAAAACACACTTAACAAGGCAGATCAGATCAGGATTATATAGACATCAGATCAGCGAATACTTGACATCAGATCAACAGACTATAGATATCAGATCAAGAATATAAAAGAAATCATACAATAGAATTAAAACACACTCAACAAGGCAGATCAGATCAGGATTATATAGACATCAGATCAGCGAATACTTGACATCAGATCAACAGACTATAGATATCAGATCAAGAATATAAAAGAAATCATACAATAAAATTAAAGCACACTTAACAAGGGAGATCAGATCAGGATTATATAGACATCAGATCAGCGAATACTTGACATCAGATCAATAGACTATAGATATCAGATCAAGAATATAAAAGAAATCATACAATAGAATTAAAACACACTTAACAAGGAAGATCAGATCAGGATTATATAGACATCAGATCAGCGAATACTTGACATCAGATCAACATACTATAGATATCAGATCAAGAGTATAAAAGAAATCATACAATAGAATTAAAACACACTTAACAAGGGAGATCAGATCAGGATTATATAGACATCAGATCGGCGAATACTTGACATCAGATCAACAGACTATAGATATCAGATCAAGAATATAAAAGAAATCATACAATAGAATTAAAGCACACTTAACAAGGGAGATCAGATCAGGATTATATAGATATCAGATCAGCGAATACTTGACATCAGATCAACATACTATAGATATCAGATCAAGAACATATAAGAAATCATACAATAGAATTAAAACACACTTAACAAGGGAGATCATATCAGGATTATATATGCATCAGATCAGCGAATACTTGACATCAGATCAACATTCTATAGATATCAGATCATGAATATAAAAGAAATCATACAATAGAATTAAAACACACTTAACAAGGGAGATCAGATCAGGATTATGTAGACATCGGATCAACGAATACTTGACATCAGATCAACATACTATAGATATCAGATCAAGAATATAAAAGAATCATAAAATAGAATTAAAACACACTTAACAAATGAGATCAGATCAGGATTATATAGATATCGGATCAGCGAATACTTGACATCAGATCAACATTCTATAGATATCAGATCAAGAGTATAAAAGAAATCATACAATAGAATTAAAACACACTTAACAAGGGAGATCAGATCAGGATTATATAGACATCAGATCAGCGAATACTTGACATCAGATCAACATACTATAGATATCAGATCAAGAGTATAAAAGAAATCATACAATAGAATTAAAACACACTTAACAAGGGAGATCAGATCAGGATTATATAGACATCAGATCGGCGAATACTTGACATCAGATCAACAGACTATAGATATCAGATCAAGAATATAAAAAAAATCATACAATAGAATTAAAGCACACTTAACAAGGGAGATCAGATCAGGATTATATAGATATCAGATCAGCGAATACTTGACATCAGATCAACATACTATAGATATCAGATCAAGAACATATAAGAAATCATACAATAGAATTAAAACACACTTAACAAGGGAGATCATATCAGGATTATATATGCATCAGATCAGCGAATACTTGACATCAGATCAACATTCTATAGATATCAGATCATGAATATAAAAGAAATCATACAATAGAATTAAAACACACTTAACAAGGGAGATCAGATCAGGATTATGTAGACATCGGATCAACGAATACTTGACATCAGATCAACATACTATAGATATCAGATCAAGAATATAAAAGAATCATAAAATAGAATTAAAACACACTTAACAAATGAGATCAGATCAGGATTATATAGATATCGGATCAGCGAATACTTGACATCAGATCAACATTCTATAGATATCAGATCATGAATATAAAAGAAATGATACAATAGAATTAAAACACATTTAACAAGGGAGATCAGATCAGGATTATATAGATATTGGATTAGCGAATACTTGACATCAGATCAACATACTATAGATATCAGATCAAGAATATAAAAGAAATCATACAATAGAATTAAAACACACTTAACAAGGGAGATCATATCAGGATTATATAGACATCAGATCAGCGAATACTTGACATCAGATCAACAGACTATAGATATCAGATCAAGAATATAAAAAAAATCATACAATAGAATTAAAACACACTTAACAAGGGAGATCAGATCAGGATTCCATAGACATCAGATCAGCAAATACTTGACATCAGATCAACATACTATATATATCAGATCAAGAATATAAAAGAAATCAAACAATAGAATTAAAACACACTTAACATGGGCGATCATATCTGGATTATATAGACATCAGATCAGCGAATACTTGAAATCAGATCAAAAGACTATAGATATCAGATCAAGAATATAAAAGAAATCATACAATAGAAATAAAACACACTGAACAAGGGAGATCATATCAAGATTATATATACATCAGATCAGCGAATACTTGACATCAGATCAACAGTCTAGAGATATCAGATCAAGAATATAAAACAAATCATACAATAGAATTAAAACACACTTAACAAGGGAGATCAGATCAGGATTATATAGACATCAGATCAGCGAATACTTGACATCAGATCAACATACTATAGATATCAGATCAAGAATATAAAAGAAATCATACAATAGAATTAAAACACACTTAACAAGGGAGATCAGATCAGGATTATATAGACATCGGATCAGCGAATACTTGACATCAGATCAACATACTATAGATATCAGATCAACAATATAAAAGAAATCATACAATAGAATTAAAACACACTTAACAAGGGAGATCAGATCAGGATTATATAGACATCAGATCAGCGAATACTTGACATCAGATCAACATACTATAGATATCAGATCAAGAATATAAAAGAAATCATACAATAGAATTAAAACACACTTAAAAAGGGAGATCAGATCAGGATTATATAAACATCATATCAGCGAATACTTGAAATTAGATCAACAGTCTATAGATATCCGATCAAGAATATAAAAGAAATCATACAATAGAATAAAAACACACTTAACAAGGGAGATCAGATCAGGATTATATAGACATCGGATCAGCGAATACTTGACATCAGATCAACATACTATAGATATCAGATCAACAATATAAAAGAAATCATACAATAGAATTAAAACACACTTAACAAGGGAGATCAGATCAGGATTATATAGACATCAGATCAGTGAATACTTGACATCAGATCAACATACTATAGATATCAGATCAAGAATATAAAACAAATCATACAATAGAATTAAAACACACTTAACAAGGGAGATCAGATCAGGATTATATAGATATCGGATCAGCGAATACTTGACATCAGATCAACAGACTATAGATATCAGATCAAGAATATAAAAGAAATCATACAAGAGAATTAAAACACACTTAACAAGGGAGATCGGATCAGGATTATATAGACATCGGATCAGCAAATACTTGACATCAGATCAACATACTATAGATATCAGATCAAGAATATAAAAGAAATCAAACAATATAATTAGAACACACTTAACAAGGGCGATCATATCAGGATTATATATACATCAGATCAGCGAATACTTGACATCAGATCAACAGTCTATAGATATCAGATCAAGAATATAAAAGAAATGATATAATAGAATTAAAACACACTTAACAAGGGAGATCAGATCAGGATTATATAGATATTGGATCAGCGAATACTTGACATCAGATCAACATACTATAGATATCAGATCAAGAATATAAAAGAAATCATACAATAGAATTAAAACACACTTAACAAGGGAGATCAGATAAGGATTATATAGACATCAGATCAGCGAATACTTGACATCAGATCAACAGACTATAGATATCAGATCAAGAATATAAAAGAAATCATACAATAGAATTAAAACACACTTGACAAGGGAGATTAGATCAGGATTATATAGACATCAGATTAGCGAATACTTGACATCAGATCAACAGATATAGATATCAGATCAAGAATATAAAAGAAATCATACAATAGAATTAAAACACACTTAACAAGGGAGATTAGATCAGGATTATATAGACATCAGATCAGCGAATACTTGACATCAGATCAACATACTATAGAAAGGGAAATACATTGTTAAGTGTGTTTTAATTGTATTGTATGATTGTATAGACATCAGATCAACAGATTATAGATAAAAGTTTGCACATATCTCTATATTGTCATACCAAAATTGGTAGTAAATACTATTAGATGTATTGCCGATAATATAAATTTAACGACATACCTATTATCGAATCATTCAACTGCACGTCCGACATGGATACACGTCGCTGTTCGATATCTGCTGGACGTGGCCGAGCACCAGAGGATTAAACAGATGTAAATTATATACATTTAAATTAATTGTAGTTTGAAATTTATTAATAAGCACATACCAATTTCCTTATCACCGACTGTCGCATCCGACATTGATGCACGTCTCTGTTCAAAATCAGCTGGACGCGGTAGTTGAACTGAACATACCACAAATTCATGGCATTAATTGTGACCAAATGCAAATAAAAGAAATCATACAATAGAATTAAAACACACTTAACAAGGGAGATCAGATCAGGATTATATAGACATCAGATCAGCGAATACTTGACATCAGATCAACAGACTATAGATATCAGATCAAGAATATAAAAGAAATCATACAATAGAATTAAAACACACTTAACAAGGGAGATGAGATCAGGATTCCATAGACATCGGATCAGCAAATACTTGACATCAGATCAACATACTATATATATCAGATCAAGAATATAAAAGAAATCAAACAATAGAATTAAAACACACTTAACAAGGGCGATCATATCAGGATTATATATATATCAGATCAGCGAATACTTGACATCAGATCAACAATCTATAGATATCAGATCAAGAATATAAAAGAAATGATACAATAGAATTAAAACACACTTAACAAGGGAGATCAGATCAGGATTATATAGATATTGGATCAGTGAATACTTGACATCAGATCAACATACTATAGATATCAGATCAAGAATATAAAAGAAATCATACAATAGAATTAAAACACACTTAACGAGGGAGATCAGATCAGGATTATATCGACATCAGATCAGTAAATACTTGGTATCAGATCAACAGACTATAGATATCAGATCAAGAATATAAAAGAAATCATACAATAGAATTAAAACACACTTAACAAGGGAGCTCAGATCAGGATTATGTAGACATCAGATCAGCGAATACTAGACATCAGATCAACATACTATAGATATCAGATCAAGAATATAAAAGAAATCAAACAATAGAATTAAAACACACTTAACAAGGGCGATCATATCAGGATTATATATATATCAGATCAGCGAATACTTGACATCAGATCAACAGTCTATAGATATCAGATCAAGAATATAAAAGAAATGATACAATAGAATTAAAACACACTTAACAAGGGAGATCAGATCAGGATTATATAGATATTGGATCAGCGAATACTTGACATCAGATCAACAGACTATAGATATCAGATCAAGAATATAAAAGAAATCATACAATAAAATTAAAGCACACTTAACAAGGGAGATCAGATCAGGATTATATAGACATCAGATCAGCGAATACTTGACATCAGATCAATAGACTATAGATATCAGATCAAGAATATAAAAGAAATCATACAATAGAATTAAAACACACTCAACAAGGCAGATCAGATCAGGATTATATAGACATCAGATCAGCGAATACTTGACATCAGATCAACATACTATAGATATCAGATCAAGAATATAAAAGAAATCATACAATAGAATTAAAACACACTTAACAAGGGAGATCAGATCAGGATTATATAGACATCAGATCAGCGAATACTTGACATCAGATCAACATACTATAGATATCAGATCAAGAATATAAAAGAAATCATACAATAGAATTAAAACACACTTAAAAAGGGAGATCAGATCAGGATTATATAAACATCATATCAGCGAATACTTGAAATTAGATCAACAGTCTATAGATATCCGATCAAGAATATAAAAGAAATCATACAATAGAATAAAAACACACTTAACAAGGGAGATCAGATCAGGATTATATAGACATCGGATCAGCGAATACTTGACATCAGATCAACATACTATAGATATCAGATCAACAATATAAAAGAAATCATACAATAGAATTAAAACACACTTAACAAGGGAGATCAGATCAGGATTATATAGACATCAGATCAGTGAATACTTGACATCAGATCAACATACTATAGATATCAGATCAAGAATATAAAACAAATCATACAATAGAATTAAAACACACTTAACAAGGGAGATCAGATCAGGATTATATAGATATCGGATCAGCGAATACTTGACATCAGATCAACAGACTATAGATATCAGATCAAGAATATAAAAGAAATCATACAAGAGAATTAAAACACACTTAACAAGGGAGATCGGATCAGGATTATATAGACATCGGATCAGCAAATACTTGACATCAGATCAACATACTATAGATATCAGATCAAGAATATAAAAGAAATCAAACAATATAATTAGAACACACTTAACAAGGGCGATCATATCAGGATTATATATACATCAGATCAGCGAATACTTGACATCAGATCAACAGTCTATAGATATCAGATCAAGAATATAAAAGAAATGATATAATAGAATTAAAACACACTTAACAAGGGAGATCAGATCAGGATTATATAGATATTGGATCAGCGAATACTTGACATCAGATCAACATACTATAGATATCAGATCAAGAATATAAAAGAAATCATACAATAGAATTAAAACACACTTAACAAGGGAGATCAGATAAGGATTATATAGACATCAGATCAGCGAATACTTGACATCAGATCAACAGACTATAGATATCAGATCAAGAATATAAAAGAAATCATACAATAGAATTAAAACACACTTGACAAGGGAGATTAGATCAGGATTATATAGACATCAGATTAGCGAATACTTGACATCAGATCAACAGATATAGATATCAGATCAAGAATATAAAAGAAATCATACAATAGAATTAAAACACACTTAACAAGGGAGATTAGATCAGGATTATATAGACATCAGATCAGCGAATACTTGACATCAGATCAACATACTATAGAAAGGGAAATACATTGTTAAGTGTGTTTTAATTGTATTGTATGATTGTATAGACATCAGATCAACAGATTATAGATAAAAGTTTGCACATATCTCTATATTGTCATACCAAAATTGGTAGTAAATACTATTAGATGTATTGCCGATAATATAAATTTAACGACATACCTATTATCGAATCATTCAACTGCACGTCCGACATGGATACACGTCGCTGTTCGATATCTGCTGGACGTGGCCGAGCACCAGAGGATTAAACAGATGTAAATTATATACATTTAAATTAATTGTAGTTTGAAATTTATTAATAAGCACATACCAATTTCCTTATCACCGACTGTCGCATCCGACATTGATGCACGTCTCTGTTCAAAATCAGCTGGACGCGGTAGTTGAACTGAACATACCACAAATTCATGGCATTAATTGTGACCAAATGCAAATAAAAGAAATCATACAATAGAATTAAAACACACTTAACAAGGGAGATCAGATCAGGATTATATAGACATCAGATCAGCGAATACTTGACATCAGATCAACAGACTATAGATATCAGATCAAGAATATAAAAGAAATCATACAATAGAATTAAAACACACTTAACAAGGGAGATGAGATCAGGATTCCATAGACATCGGATCAGCAAATACTTGACATCAGATCAACATACTATATATATCAGATCAAGAATATAAAAGAAATCAAACAATAGAATTAAAACACACTTAACAAGGGCGATCATATCAGGATTATATATATATCAGATCAGCGAATACTTGACATCAGATCAACAATCTATAGATATCAGATCAAGAATATAAAAGAAATGATACAATAGAATTAAAACACACTTAACAAGGGAGATCAGATCAGGATTATATAGATATTGGATCAGTGAATACTTGACATCAGATCAACATACTATAGATATCAGATCAAGAATATAAAAGAAATCATACAATAGAATTAAAACACACTTAACGAGGGAGATCAGATCAGGATTATATCGACATCAGATCAGTAAATACTTGGTATCAGATCAACAGACTATAGATATCAGATCAAGAATATAAAAGAAATCATACAATAGAATTAAAACACACTTAACAAGGGAGCTCAGATCAGGATTATGTAGACATCAGATCAGCGAATACTAGACATCAGATCAACATACTATAGATATCAGATCAAGAATATAAAAGAAATCAAACAATAGAATTAAAACACACTTAACAAGGGCGATCATATCAGGATTATATATATATCAGATCAGCGAATACTTGACATCAGATCAACAGTCTATAGATATCAGATCAAGAATATAAAAGAAATGATACAATAGAATTAAAACACACTTAACAAGGGAGATCAGATCAGGATTATATAGATATTGGATCAGCGAATACTTGACATCAGATCAACAGACTATAGATATCAGATCAAGAATATAAAAGAAATCATACAATAAAATTAAAGCACACTTAACAAGGGAGATCAGATCAGGATTATATAGACATCAGATCAGCGAATACTTGACATCAGATCAATAGACTATAGATATCAGATCAAGAATATAAAAGAAATCATACAATAGAATTAAAACACACTCAACAAGGCAGATCAGATCAGGATTATATAGACATCAGATCAGCGAATACTTGACATCAGATCAACAGACTATAGATATCAGATCAAGAATATAAAAGAAATCATACAATAGAATTAAAACACACTTAACAAGGGAGATGAGATCAGGATTCCATAGACATCGGATCAGCAAATACTTGACATCAGATCAACATACTATATATATCAGATCAAGAATATAAAAGAAATCAAACAATAGAATTAAAACACACTTAACAAGGGCGATCATATCAGGATTATATATACATCAGATCAGCGAATACTTGACATCAGATCAACAGTCTATAGATATCAGATCAAGAATATAAAAGAAATGATACAATAGAATTAAAACACACTTAACAAGGGAGATCATATCAGGATTGTATAGATATTGGATCAGCGAATACTTGACATCAGATCAACATACTATAGATATCAGATCAAGAATATAAAAGAAATCATACAATAGAATTAAAACACACTTAACAAGGGAGATCAGATCAGGATTATATAGAAATCAGATCAGCGAATACTTGACATCAGATCAACAGACTATAGATATCAGATCAAGAATATAAAAGAAATCATACAATAGAATTAAAACACACTTAACAAGGGAGATGAGATCAGGATTCCATAGACATCGAATCAGCAAATACTTGACATCAGATCAACATACTATATATATCAGATCAAGAATATAAAAGAAATCAAACAATAGAATTAAAACACACTTAACAAGGGCGATCATATCAGGATTATATATACATCAGATCAGCGAATACTTGACATCAGATCAACAGTCTATAGATATCAGATCAAGAATATAAAAGAAATGATACAATAGAATTAAAACACACTTAACAAGGGAGATCAGATCAGGATTATATAGATATTGGATCAGCGAATACTTGACATCAGATCAACATACTATAGATATCAGATCAAGAATATAAAAGAAATCATACAATAGAATTAAAACACACTTAACGAGGGAGATCAGATCAGGATTATATCGACATCAGATCAGTAAATACTTGGTATCAGATCAACAGACTATAGATATCAGATCAAGAATATAAAAGAAATCATACAATAGAATTAAAACACACTTAACAAGGGAGCTCAGATCAGGATTATGTAGACATCAGATCAGCGAATACTAGACATCAGATCAACATACTATAGATATCAGATTTCTTTAACAAGGGAGATCAGATCAGGATTATATAGACATCAGATCAGCGAATACTTGACATCAGATTAACAGACTATAGATATCAGATCAAGAATATAAAAGAAATCATACAATAGAATTAAAACACACTTAACAAGGCAGATCAGATCAGGATTAGATAGACATCAGATCAGCGAATACTTGACATCAGATCAACAGACTATAGATATCAGATCAAGAATATAAAAGAAATCATACAATAGAATTAAAACACACTCAACAAGGCAGATCAGATCAGGATTATATAGACATCAGATCAGCGAATACTTGACATCAGATCAACAGACTATAGATATCATATCAAGAATATAAAAGAAATCATACAATAGAATTAAAACACACTTAACAAGGGAGATGAGATCAGGATTCCATAGACATCGGATCAGCAAATACTTGACATCAGATCAACATACTATATATATCAGATCAAGAATATAAAAGAAATCAAACATTAGAATTAAAACACACTTAACAAGGGCGATCATATCAGGATTATATATACATCAGATCAGCGAATACTTGACATCAGATCAACAGTCTATAGATATCAGATCAAGAATATAAAAGAAATGATACAATAGAATTAAAACACACTTAACAATGGAGATCAGATCAGGATTGTATAGATATTGGATCAGCGAATACTTGACATCAGATCAACATACTATAGATATCAGATCAAGAATATAAAAGAAATCATACAATAGAATTAAAACACACTTAACAGGCAGATCAGATCAGGATTATATAGACATCAGATCAGCCAAAACTTGACATCAGAGCAACATACTATAGATATCAGATCAAGAATATAAAAGAAATCATACAATAGAATTAAAACACACTTAACACGGGAGATCAGATCAGGATTATATAGACATCAAATCAGCGAGTACTAGACATCAGATCAACATACTATGGATATCAGATCAAGAATATAAAAGAAATCATACAATAGAATTAAAACACACTGAACAAGGGAGATCATATCAGGATTATATAGACATCAGATCAGCGAATACTTGACATCAGATCAACATACTATAGATCTCAGATCAAGAATATAAAAGAAATCATACAATAGAATTAAAACACACTTAACACGGGAGATCAGATCAGGATTATATAGACATCAAATCAGCGAGTACTAGACATCAGATCAACATACTATGGATATCAGATCAAGAATATAAAAGAAATCATACAATAGAAATAAAACACACTTAACAAGGGAGATCAGATCAGGATTATATAGACATCAGATCAGCGAATACTTGACATCAGATCAACATACTATAGATCTCAGATCAAGAATATAAAAGAAATCATACAATAGAATTAAAACACACTTAACAAGGGAGATAAGATTAGGATTATATAGACATCAGATCAGCGAATACTTGACATCAGATCAACATACTATAGATATCAGATCAAGAATATAAAAGAAATCATACAATAGAATTAAAACACACTTAACAAGGGAGATCAGATCAGGATTATATAGACATCAGATCAGCGAATACTTGACATCAGATCAACAGACTATAGATATCAGATCAAGAATATAAAAGAAATCATACAATAGAATTAAAACACACTGAACAAGGGAGATCATATCAGGATTATATAGACATCAGATCAGCGAATACTTGACATCAGATCAACATACTATAGATCTCAGATCAAGAATATAAAAGAAATCATACAATAGAATTAAAACACACTTAACAAGGGAGATCAGATTAGGATTATATAGACATCAGATCAACGAATACTTGACAGCAGATCAACATACTATAGATATCAGATTAAGAATATAAAAGAAATCATACAATAGAATTAAAACACATTTAACAAGGAAGATAAGATCAGGATTATATAGACATCAGATCAGCGAATACTTGACATCAGATCAACATACTATAGATATCAGATCAAGAATATAAAAGAAATCATACAATAGAATTAAAACACACTTAACAAGGGAGATCAGATCAGGATTATATAGACATCGGATCAGCGAATACTTGACATCAGATCAACATACTATAGATATCAGATCAACAATATAAAAGAAATCATACAATAGAATTAAAACACACTTAACAAGGGAGATCAGATCAGGATTATATAGATATCAGATCAGCGAATACTTGACATCAGATCAACATACTATAGATATCAGATCAAGAATATAAAAGAAATCATACAATAGAATTAAAACACACTTAACAAGGGAGATCATATCAGGATTATATATTCATCAGATCAGCGAATACTTGACATCAGATCAACATTCTATAGATATCAGATCATGAATATAAAAGAAATCATACAATAGAATTAAAACACACTTATCAAGGGAGATCAGATCAGGATTATATAGATATTGGATCAGCGAATACTTGACATCAGATCAACATAATATAGATATCAGATCAAGAATATAAAAGAAATCATACAATAGAATTAAAACACACTTAACAAGGGAGATCAGATCAGGATTATATCGACATCAGATCAGTAAATACTTGGTATCAGATCAACAGACTATAGATATCAGATCAATAATATAAAAGAAATCATACAATAGAATTAAAACACACTTAACAAGGGAGATCAGATTAGGATTATATAGACATCAGATCAACGAATACTTGACATCAGATCAACATACTATAGATATCAGATTAAGAATATAAAAGAAATCATACAATAGAATTAAAACACATTTAACAAGGAAGATAAGATCAGGATTATATAGACATCAGATCAGCGAATACTTGACATCAGATCAACATAATATAGATATCAGATCAAGAATATAAAAGAAATCATACAATAGAATTAAAACACACTTAACGAGGGAGATCAGATCAGGATTATATCGACATCAGATCAGTAAATACTTGGTATCAGATCAACAGACTATAGATATCAGATCAAGAATATAAAAGAAATCATACAATAGAATTAAAACACACTTAACAAGGGAGCTCAGATCAGGATTATGTAGACATCAGATCAGCGAATACTAGACATCAGATCAACATACTATAGATATCAGATTTCTTTAACAAGGGAGATCAGATCAGGATTATATAGACATCAGATCAGCGAATACTTGACATCAGATTAACAGACTATAGATATCAGATCAAGAATATAAAAGAAATCATACAATAGAATTAAAACACACTTAACAAGGCAGATCAGATCAGGATTAGATAGACATCAGATCAGCGAATACTTGACATCAGATCAACAGACTATAGATATCAGATCAAGAATATAAAAGAAATCATACAATAGAATTAAAACACACTCAACAAGGCAGATCAGATCAGGATTATATAGACATCAGATCAGCGAATACTTGACATCAGATCAACAGACTATAGATATCAGATCAAGAATATAAAAGAAATCATACAATAGAATTAAAACACACTTAACAAGGGAGATGAGATCAGGATTCCATAGACATCGGATCAGCAAATACTTGACATCAGATCAACATACTATATATATCAGATCAAGAATATAAAAGAAATCAAACATTAGAATTAAAACACACTTAACAAGGGCGATCATATCAGGATTATATATACATCAGATCAGCGAATACTTGACATCAGATCAACAGTCTATAGATATCAGATCAAGAATATAAAAGAAATGATACAATAGAATTAAAACACACTTAACAATGGAGATCAGATCAGGATTGTATAGATATTGGATCAGCGAATACTTGACATCAGATCAACATACTATAGATATCAGATCAAGAATATAAAAGAAATCATACAATAGAATTAAAACACACTTAACAGGCAGATCAGATCAGGATTATATAGACATCAGATCAGCCAAAACTTGACATCAGAGCAACATACTATAGATATCAGATCAAGAATATAAAAGAAATCATACAATAGAATTAAAACACACTTAACACGGGAGATCAGATCAGGATTATATAGACATCAAATCAGCGAGTACTAGACATCAGATCAACATACTATGGATATCAGATCAAGAATATAAAAGAAATCATACAATAGAAATAAAACACACTTAACAAGGGAGATCAGATCAGGATTATATAGATATCAGATCAGCGAATACTTGACATCAGATCAACATACTATATATATCAGATCAAGAATATAAAAGAAATCATACAATAGAATTAAAACACACTTAACAAGGGAGATAAGATTAGGATTATATAGACATCAGATCTGCGAATACTTGACATCAGATCAACATACTATAGATATCAGATCAAGAATATAAAAGAAATCATACAATAGAATTAAAACACACTTAACAAGGGAGATCAGATCAGGATTATATAGACATCAGATCAGCGAATACTTGACATCAGATCAACAGACTATAGATATCAGATCAAGAATATAAAAGAAATCATACAATAGAATTAAAACACACTGAACAAGGGAGATCATATCAGGATTATATAGACATCAGATCAGCGAATACTTGACATCAGATCAACATACTATAGATCTCAGATCAAGAATATAAAAGAAATCATACAATAGAATTAAAACACACTTAACAAGGGAGATCAGATTAGGATTATATAGACATCAGATCAACGAATACTTGACATCAGATCAACATACTATAGATATCAGATTAAGAATATAAAAGAAATCATACAATAGAATTAAAACACATTTAACAAGGAAGATAAGATCAGGATTATATAGACATCAGATCAGCGAATACTTGACATCAGATCAACATACTATAGATATCAGATCAAGAATATAAAAGAAATCATACAATAGAATTAAAACACACTTAACAAGGGAGATCAGATCAGGATTATATAGACATCGGATCAGCGAATACTTGACATCAGATCAACATACTATAGATATCAGATCAACAATATAAAAGAAATCATACAATAGAATTAAAACACACTTAACAAGGGAGATCAGATCAGGATTATATAGATATCAGATCAGCGAATACTTGACATCAGATCAACATACTATAGATATCAGATCAAGAATATAAAAGAAATCATACAATAGAATTAAAACACACTTAACAAGGGAGATCATATCAGGATTATATATTCATCAGATCAGCGAATACTTGACATCAGATCAACATTCTATAGATATCAGATCATGAATATAAAAGAAATCATACAATAGAATTAAAACACACTTATCAAGGGAGATCAAATCAGGATTATATAGATATTGGATCAGCGAATACTTGACATCAGATCAACATAATATAGATATCAGATCAAGAATATAAAAGAAATCATACAATAGAATTAAAACACACTTAACAAGGGAGATCAGATCAGGATTATATCGACATCAGATCAGTAAATACTTGGTATCAGATCAACAGACTATAGATATCAGATCAAGAATATAAAAGAAATCATACAATAGAATTAAAACACACTTAACAAGAGAGATCAGATCAGGATTATGTAGACATCAGATCAGCGAATACTAGACATCAGATCAACATACTATAGATATCAGATTTCTTTAACAAGGGAGATCAGATCAGGATTATATAGACATCAGATCAGCGAATACTTGACATCAGATCAACAGACTATAGATATCAGATCAAGAATATAAAAGAAATCATACAATAGAATTAAAGCACACTTAACAAGGGAGATCAGATCAGTATTATATAGATATCAGATCAGCGAATACTTGACATCAGATCAACATACTATAGATATCAGATCAAGAACATATAAGAAATCATACAATAGAATTAAAACACACTTATCAAGGGAGATCAGATCAGGATTTTATAGACATCGGATCAGCGAATACTTGACATTAGATCAACATACTATAGATATCAGATCAAGAATATAAAAGAAATCATACAATAGAATTTAAACACATTTAACAAGGATGATCAGATCAGGATTATATAGACATCGGATCAGCAAATACTTGACATCAGATCAACATACTATAGATATCAGATCAAGAATATAAAAGGAATCATAAAATAGAATTAAAACACACTTAACAAATGAGATCAGATCAGGATTATATAGATATCGGATCAGCGAATACTTGACATCAGATCAACATTCTATAGATATCAGATCATGAATATAAAAGAAATGATACAATAGAATTAAAACACACTTAACAAGGGAGATCAGATCATGATTATATAGATATTGGATTAGCGAATACTTGACATCAGATCAACATACTATAGATATCAGATCAAGAATATAAAAGAAATCATACAATAGAATTAAAACACACTTAACAAGGGAGATCATATCAGGATTATATAGACATCAGATCAGCGAATACTTGACATCAGATCAACAGACTATAGATATCAGATCAAGAATATAAAAAAAATCATACAATAGAATTAAAACACACTTAACAAGGGAGATCAGATCAGGATTCCATAGACATCAGATCAGCAAATACTTGACATCAGATCAACATACTATAGATATCAGATCAAGAATATAAAAGAAATCAAACAATAGAATTAAAACACACTTAACATGGGCGATCATATATGGATTATATAGACATCAGATCAGCGAATACTTGAAATCAGATCAAAAGACTATAGATATCAGATCAAGAATATAAAAGAAATCATACAATAGAAATAAAACACACTGAACAAGGGAGATCATATCAAGATTATATATACATCAGATCAGCGAATACTTGACATCAGATCAACAGTCTATAGATATCTCAAGAATATAAAACAAATCATACAATAGAATTAAACCACACTTAACAAGGGAGATCAGATCAGGATTATATAGACATCAGATCAGCGAATACTTGACATCAGATCAACAGACTATAGATATCAGATCAAGAATATAAAAGAAATCATACAATAGAATAAAAACACACTTAACAAGGGAGATCAGATCAGGATTATATAGACATCGGATCAGCGAATACTTGACATCAGATCAACATACTATAGATATCAGATCAACAATATAAAAGAAATCATACAATAGAATTAAAACACACTTAACAAGGGAGATCAGATCAGGATTATATAGACATCAGATCAGTGAATACTTGACATCAGATCAACATACTATAGATATCAGATCAAGAATATAAAACAAATCATACAATAGAATTAAAACACACTTAACAAGGGAGATCAGATCAGGATTATATAGATATCGGATCAGCGAATACTTGACATCAGATCAACAGACTATAGATATCAGATCAAGAATATAAAAGAAATCATACAAGAGAATTAAAACACACTTAACAAGGAAGATCAGATCAGGATTATATAGACATCAGATCAGCGAATACTTGACATCAGATCAACATACTATAGATATCAGATCAAGAGTATAAAAGAAATCATACAATAGAATTAAAACACACTTAACAAGGGAGATCAGATCAGGATTATATAGACATCAGATCGGCGAATACTTGACATCAGATCAACAGACTATAGATATCAGATCAAGAATATAAAAGAAATCATACAATAGAATTAAAGCACACTTAACAAGGGAGATCAGATCAGGATTATATAGATATCAGATCAGCGAATACTTGACATCAGATCAACATACTATAGATATCAGATCAAGAACATATAAGAAATCATACAATAGAATTAAAACACACTTAACAAGGGAGATCATATCAGGATTATATATGCATCAGATCAGCGAATACTTGACATCAGATCAACATTCTATAGATATCAGATCATGAATATAAAAGAAATCATACAATAGAATTAAAACACACTTAACAAGGGAGATCAGATCAGGATTATGTAGACATCGGATCAACGAATACTTGACATCAGATCAACATACTATAGATATCAGATCAAGAATATAAAAGAATCATAAAATAGAATTAAAACACACTTAACAAATGAGATCAGATCAGGATTATATAGATATCGGATCAGCGAATACTTGACATCAGATCAACATTCTATAGATATCAGATCAAGAGTATAAAAGAAATCATACAATAGAATTAAAACACACTTAACAAGGGAGATCAGATCAGGATTATATAGACATCAGATCAGCGAATACTTGACATCAGATCAACATACTATAGATATCAGATCAAGAGTATAAAAGAAATCATACAATAGAATTAAAACACACTTAACAAGGGAGATCAGATCAGGATTATATAGACATCAGATCGGCGAATACTTGACATCAGATCAACAGACTATAGATATCAGATCAAGAATATAAAAGAAATCATACAATAGAATTAAAGCACACTTAACAAGGGAGATCAGATCAGGATTATATAGATATCAGATCAGCGAATACTTGACATCAGATCAACATACTATAGATATCAGATCAAGAACATATAAGAAATCATACAATAGAATTAAAACACACTTAACAAGGGAGATCATATCAGGATTATATATGCATCAGATCAGCGAATACTTGACATCAGATCAACATTCTATAGATATCAGATCATGAATATAAAAGAAATCATACAATAGAATTAAAACACACTTAACAAGGGAGATCAGATCAGGATTATGTAGACATCGGATCAACGAATACTTGACATCAGATCAACATACTATAGATATCAGATCAAGAATATAAAAGAATCATAAAATAGAATTAAAACACACTTAACAAATGAGATCAGATCAGGATTATATAGATATCGGATCAGCGAATACTTGACATCAGATCAACATTCTATAGATATCAGATCATGAATATAAAAGAAATGATACAATAGAATTAAAACACATTTAACAAGGGAGATCAGATCAGGATTATATAGATATTGGATTAGCGAATACTTGACATCAGATCAACATACTATAGATATCAGATCAAGAATATAAAAGAAATCATACAATAGAATTAAAACACACTTAACAAGGGAGATCATATCAGGATTATATAGACATCAGATCAGCGAATACTTGACATCAGATCAACAGACTATAGATATCAGATCAAGAATATAAAAAAAATCATACAATAGAATTAAAACACACTTAACAAGGGAGATCAGATCAGGATTCCATAGACATCAGATCAGCAAATACTTGACATCAGATCAACATACTATATATATCAGATCAAGAATATAAAAGAAATCAAACAATAGAATTAAAACACACTTAACATGGGCGATCATATCTGGATTATATAGACATCAGATCAGCGAATACTTGAAATCAGATCAAAAGACTATAGATATCAGATCAAGAATATAAAAGAAATCATACAATAGAAATAAAACACACTGAACAAGGGAGATCATATCAAGATTATATATACATCAGATCAGCGAATACTTGACATCAGATCAACAGTCTAGAGATATCAGATCAAGAATATAAAACAAATCATACAATAGAATTAAAACACACTTAACAAGGGAGATCAGATCAGGATTATATAGACATCAGATCAGCGAATACTTGACATCAGATCAACATACTATAGATATCAGATCAAGAATATAAAAGAAATCATACAATAGAATTAAAACACACTTAACAAGGGAGATCAGATCAGGATTATATAGACATCGGATCAGCGAATACTTGACATCAGATCAACATACTATAGATATCAGATCAACAATATAAAAGAAATCATACAATAGAATTAAAACACACTTAACAAGGGAGATCAGATCAGGATTATATAGACATCAGATCAGCGAATACTTGACATCAGATCAACATACTATAGATATCAGATCAAGAATATAAAAGAAATCATACAATAGAATTAAAACACACTTAAAAAGGGAGATCAGATCAGGATTATATAAACATCATATCAGCGAATACTTGAAATTAGATCAACAGTCTATAGATATCCGATCAAGAATATAAAAGAAATCATACAATAGAATAAAAACACACTTAACAAGGGAGATCAGATCAGGATTATATAGACATCGGATCAGCGAATACTTGACATCAGATCAACATACTATAGATATCAGATCAACAATATAAAAGAAATCATACAATAGAATTAAAACACACTTAACAAGGGAGATCAGATCAGGATTATATAGACATCAGATCAGTGA
Organism: Knoxia roxburghii; assembly: GCA_030378225.1. NCBI lineage: Eukaryota > Viridiplantae > Streptophyta > Magnoliopsida > Gentianales > Rubiaceae > Knoxia > Knoxia roxburghii. Next base: position 29,819,739 of record CM059415.1, on the reverse strand, counting down.
ATACTTGACATCAGATCAACATACTATAGATATCAGATCAAGAATATAAAACAAATCATACAATAGAATTAAAACACACTTAACAAGGGAGATCAGATCAGGATTATATAGATATCGGATCAGCGAATACTTGACATCAGATCAACAGACTATAGATATCAGATCAAGAATATAAAAGAAATCATACAAGAGAATTAAAACACACTTAACAAGGGAGATCGGATCAGGATTATATAGACATCGGATCAGCAAATACTTGACATCAGATCAACATACTATAGATATCAGATCAAGAATATAAAAGAAATCAAACAATATAATTAGAACACACTTAACAAGGGCGATCATATCAGGATTATATATACATCAGATCAGCGAATACTTGACATCAGATCAACAGTCTATAGATATCAGATCAAGAATATAAAAGAAATGATATAATAGAATTAAAACACACTTAACAAGGGAGATCAGATCAGGATTATATAGATATTGGATCAGCGAATACTTGACATCAGATCAACATACTATAGATATCAGATCAAGAATATAAAAGAAATCATACAATAGAATTAAAACACACTTAACAAGGGAGATCAGATAAGGATTATATAGACATCAGATCAGCGAATACTTGACATCAGATCAACAGACTATAGATATCAGATCAAGAATATAAAAGAAATCATACAATAGAATTAAAACACACTTGACAAGGGAGATTAGATCAGGATTATATAGACATCAGATTAGCGAATACTTGACATCAGATCAACAGATATAGATATCAGATCAAGAATATAAAAGAAATCATACAATAGAATTAAAACACACTTAACAAGGGAGATTAGATCAGGATTATATAGACATCAGATCAGCGAATACTTGACATCAGATCAACATACTATAGAAAGGGAAATACATTGTTAAGTGTGTTTTAATTGTATTGTATGATTGTATAGACATCAGATCAACAGATTATAGATAAAAGTTTGCACATATCTCTATATTGTCATACCAAAATTGGTAGTAAATACTATTAGATGTATTGCCGATAATATAAATTTAACGACATACCTATTATCGAATCATTCAACTGCACGTCCGACATGGATACACGTCGCTGTTCGATATCTGCTGGACGTGGCCGAGCACCAGAGGATTAAACAGATGTAAATTATATACATTTAAATTAATTGTAGTTTGAAATTTATTAATAAGCACATACCAATTTCCTTATCACCGACTGTCGCATCCGACATTGATGCACGTCTCTGTTCAAAATCAGCTGGACGCGGTAGTTGAACTGAACATACAACAAATTCATGGCATTAATTGTGACCAAATGCAAATAAAAGAAATCATACAATAGAATTAAAACACACTTAACAAGGGAGATCAGATCAGGATTATATAGACATCAGATCAGCGAATACTTGACATCAGATCAACAGACTATAGATATCAGATCAAGAATATAAAAGAAATCATGCAATAGAATTAAAACACACTTAACAAGGGAGATGAGATCAGAATTCCATAGACATCGGATCAGCAAATACTTGACATCAGATCAACATACTATATATATCAGATCAAGAATATAAAAGAAATCAAACAATAGAATTAAAACACACTTAACAAGGGCGATCATATCAGGATTATATATATATCAGATCAGCGAATACTTGACATCAGATCAACAGTCTATAGATATCAGATCAAGAAATATAAAAGAAATGATACAATAGAATTAAAACACACTTAACAAGGGAGATCAGATCAGGATTATATAGATATTGGATCAGCGAATACTTGACATCAGATCAACATACTATAGATATCAGATCAAGAATATAAAAGAAATCATACAATAGAATTAAAACACACTTAACAAATGAGATCAGATCAGGATTATATAGATATCGGATCAGCGAATACTTGACATCAGATCAACATTCTATAGATATCAGATCATGAATATAAAAGAAATGATACAATAGAATTAAAACACACTTAACAAGGGAGATCAGATCAGGATTATATAGATATTGGATTAGCGAATACTTGACATCAGATCAACATACTATAGATATCAGATCAAGAATATAAAAGAAATCAAACAATAGAATTAAAACACACTTAACAAGGGCGATCATATCAGGATTATATATATATCAGATCAGCGAATACTTGACATCAGATCAACAGTCTATAGATATCAGATCAAGAATATAAAAGAAATGATACAATAGAATTAAAACACACTTAACAAGGGAGATCAGATCAGGATTATATAGATATTGGATCAGCGAATACTTGACATCAGATCAACAGACTATAGATATCAGATCAAGAATATAAAAGAAATCATACAATAAAATTAAAGCACACTTAACAAGGGAGATCAGATCAGGATTATATAGACATCAGATCAGCGAATACTTGACATCAGATCAATAGACTATAGATATCAGATCAAGAATATAAAAGAAATCATACAATAGAATTAAAACACACTCAACAAGGCAGATCAGATCAGGATTATATAGACATCAGATCAGCGAATACTTGACATCAGATCAACAGACTATAGATATCAGATCAAGAATATAAAAGAAATCATACAATAGAATTAAAACACACTTAACAAGGGAGATGAGATCAGGATTCCATAGACATCGGATCAGCAAATACTTGACATCAGATCAACATACTATATATATCAGATCAAGAATATAAAAGAAATCAAACAATAGAATTAAAACACACTTAACAAGGGCGATCATATCAGGATTATATATACATCAGATCAGCGAATACTTGACATCAGATCAACAGTCTATAGATATCAGATCAAGAATATAAAAGAAATGATACAATAGAATTAAAACACACTTAACAAGGGAGATCATATCAGGATTGTATAGATATTGGATCAGCGAATACTTGACATCAGATCAACATACTATAGATATCAGATCAAGAATATAAAAGAAATCATACAATAGAATTAAAACACACTTAACAAGGGAGATCAGATCAGGATTATATAGAAATCAGATCAGCGAATACTTGACATCAGATCAACAGACTATAGATATCAGATCAAGAATATAAAAGAAATCATACAATAGAATTAAAACACACTTAACAAGGGAGATGAGATCAGGATTCCATAGACATCGAATCAGCAAATACTTGACATCAGATCAACATACTATATATATCAGATCAAGAATATAAAAGAAATCAAACAATAGAATTAAAACACACTTAACAAGGGCGATCATATCAGGATTATATATACATCAGATCAGCGAATACTTGACATCAGATCAACAGTCTATAGATATCAAATCAAGAATATAAAAGAAATGATACAATAGAATTAAAACACACTTAACAAGGGAGATCAGATCAGGATTATATAGATATTGGATCAGCGAATACTTGACATCAGATCAACATACTATAGATATCAGATCAAGAATATAAAAGAAATCATACAATAGAATTAAAACACACTTAACGAGGGAGATCAGATCAGGATTATATCGACATCAGATCAGTAAATACTTGGTATCAGATCAACAGACTATAGATATCAGATCAAGAATATAAAAGAAATCATACAATAGAATTAAAACACACTTAACAAGGGAGCTCAGATCAGGATTATGTAGACATCAGATCAGCGAATACTAGACATCAGATCAACATACTATAGATATCAGATTTCTTTAACAAGGGAGATCAGATCAGGATTATATAGACATCAGATCAGCGAATACTTGACATCAGATTAACAGACTATAGATATCAGATCAAGAATATAAAAGAAATCATACAATAGAATTAAAACACACTTAACAAGGCAGATCAGATCAGGATTAGATAGACATCAGATCAGCGAATACTTGACATCAGATCAACAGACTATAGATATCAGATCAAGAATATAAAAGAAATCATACAATAGAATTAAAACACACTCAACAAGGCAGATCAGATCAGGATTATATAGACATCAGATCAGCGAATACTTGACATCAGATCAACAGACTATAGATATCAGATCAAGAATATAAAAGAAATCATACAATAGAATTAAAACACACTTAACAAGGGAGATGAGATCAGGATTCCATAGACATCGGATCAGCAAATACTTGACATCAGATCAACATACTATATATATCAGATCAAGAATATAAAAGAAATCAAACATTAGAATTAAAACACACTTAACAAGGGCGATCATATCAGGATTATATATACATCAGATCAGCGAATACTTGACATCAGATCAACAGTCTATAGATATCAGATCAAGAATATAAAAGAAATGATACAATAGAATTAAAACACACTTAACAATGGAGATCAGATCAGGATTGTATAGATATTGGATCAGCGAATACTTGACATCAGATCAACATACTATAGATATCAGATCAAGAATATAAAAGAAATCATACAATAGAATTAAAACACACTTAACAGGCAGATCAGATCAGGATTATATAGACATCAGATCAGCCAAAACTTGACATCAGAGCAACATACTATAGATATCAGATCAAGAATATAAAAGAAATCATACAATAGAATTAAAACACACTTAACACGGGAGATCAGATCAGGATTATATAGACATCAAATCAGCGAGTACTAGACATCAGATCAACATACTATGGATATCAGATCAAGAATATAAAAGAAATCATACAATAGAATTAAAACACACTGAACAAGGGAGATCATATCAGGATTATATAGACATCAGATCAGCGAATACTTGACATCAGATCAACATACTATAGATCTCAGATCAAGAATATAAAAGAAATCATACAATAGAATTAAAACACACTTAACACGGGAGATCAGATCAGGATTATATAGACATCAAATCAGCGAGTACTAGACATCAGATCAACATACTATGGATATCAGATCAAGAATATAAAAGAAATCATACAATAGAAATAAAACACACTTAACAAGGGAGATCAGATCAGGATTATATAGACATCAGATCAGCGAATACTTGACATCAGATCAACATACTATAGATCTCAGATCAAGAATATAAAAGAAATCATACAATAGAATTAAAACACACTTAACAAGGGAGATAAGATTAGGATTATATAGACATCAGATCAGCGAATACTTGACATCAGATCAACATACTATAGATATCAGATCAAGAATATAAAAGAAATCATACAATAGAATTAAAACACACTTAACAAGGGAGATCAGATCAGGATTATATAGACATCAGATCAGCGAATACTTGACATCAGATCAACAGACTATAGATATCAGATCAAGAATATAAAAGAAATCATACAATAGAATTAAAACACACTGAACAAGGGAGATCATATCAGGATTATATAGACATCAGATCAGCGAATACTTGACATCAGATCAACATACTATAGATCTCAGATCAAGAATATAAAAGAAATCATACAATAGAATTAAAACACACTTAACAAGGGAGATCAGATTAGGATTATATAGACATCAGATCAACGAATACTTGACATCAGATCAACATACTATAGATATCAGATTAAGAATATAAAAGAAATCATACAATAGAATTAAAACACATTTAACAAGGAAGATAAGATCAGGATTATATAGACATCAGATCAGCGAATACTTGACATCAGATCAACATACTATAGATATCAGATCAAGAATATAAAAGAAATCATACAATAGAATTAAAACACACTTAACAAGGGAGATCAGATCAGGATTATATAGACATCGGATCAGCGAATACTTGACATCAGATCAACATACTATAGATATCAGATCAACAATATAAAAGAAATCATACAATAGAATTAAAACACACTTAACAAGGGAGATCAGATCAGGATTATATAGATATCAGATCAGCGAATACTTGACATCAGATCAACATACTATAGATATCAGATCAAGAATATAAAAGAAATCATACAATAGAATTAAAACACACTTAACAAGGGAGATCATATCAGGATTATATATTCATCAGATCAGCGAATACTTGACATCAGATCAACATTCTATAGATATCAGATCATGAATATAAAAGAAATCATACAATAGAATTAAAACACACTTATCAAGGGAGATCAGATCAGGATTATATAGATATTGGATCAGCGAATACTTGACATCAGATCAACATAATATAGATATCAGATCAAGAATATAAAAGAAATCATACAATAGAATTAAAACACACTTAACAAGGGAGATCAGATCAGGATTATATCGACATCAGATCAGTAAATACTTGGTATCAGATCAACAGACTATAGATATCAGATCAAGAATATAAAAGAAATCATACAATAGAATTAAAACACACTTAACAAGGGAGATCAGATTAGGATTATATAGACATCAGATCAACGAATACTTGACATCAGATCAACATACTATAGATATCAGATTAAGAATATAAAAGAAATCATACAATAGAATTAAAACACATTTAACAAGGAAGATAAGATCAGGATTATATAGACATCAGATCAGCGAATACTTGACATCAGATCAACATAATATAGATATCAGATCAAGAATATAAAAGAAATCATACAATAGAATTAAAACACACTTAACGAGGGAGATCAGATCAGGATTATATCGACATCAGATCAGTAAATACTTGGTATCAGATCAACAGACTATAGATATCAGATCAAGAATATAAAAGAAATCATACAATAGAATTAAAACACACTTAACAAGGGAGCTCAGATCAGGATTATGTAGACATCAGATCAGCGAATACTAGACATCAGATCAACATACTATAGATATCAGATTTCTTTAACAAGGGAGATCAGATCAGGATTATATAGACATCAGATCAGCGAATACTTGACATCAGATTAACAGACTATAGATATCAGATCAAGAATATAAAAGAAATCATACAATAGAATTAAAACACACTTAACAAGGCAGATCAGATCAGGATTAGATAGACATCAGATCAGCGAATACTTGACATCAGATCAACAGACTATAGATATCAGATCAAGAATATAAAAGAAATCATACAATAGAATTAAAACACACTCAACAAGGCAGATCAGATCAGGATTATATAGACATCAGATCAGCGAATACTTGACATCAGATCAACAGACTATAGATATCAGATCAAGAATATAAAAGAAATCATACAATAGAATTAAAACACACTTAACAAGGGAGATGAGATCAGGATTCCATAGACATCGGATCAGCAAATACTTGACATCAGATCAACATACTATATATATCAGATCAAGAATATAAAAGAAATCAAACATTAGAATTAAAACACACTTAACAAGGGCGATCATATCAGGATTATATATACATCAGATCAGCGAATACTTGACATCAGATCAACAGTCTATAGATATCAGATCAAGAATATAAAAGAAATGATACAATAGAATTAAAACACACTTAACAATGGAGATCAGATCAGGATTGTATAGATATTGGATCAGCGAATACTTGACATCAGATCAACATACTATAGATATCAGATCAAGAATATAAAAGAAATCATACAATAGAATTAAAACACACTTAACAGGCAGATCAGATCAGGATTATATAGACATCAGATCAGCCAAAACTTGACATCAGAGCAACATACTATAGATATCAGATCAAGAATATAAAAGAAATCATACAATAGAATTAAAACACACTTAACACGGGAGATCAGATCAGGATTATATAGACATCAAATCAGCGAGTACTAGACATCAGATCAACATACTATGGATATCAGATCAAGAATATAAAAGAAATCATACAATAGAAATAAAACACACTTAACAAGGGAGATCAGATCAGGATTATATAGATATCAGATCAGCGAATACTTGACATCAGATCAACATACTATATATATCAGATCAAGAATATAAAAGAAATCATACAATAGAATTAAAACACACTTAACAAGGGAGATAAGATCAGGATTATATAGACATCAGATCTGCGAATACTTGACATCAGATCAACATACTATAGATATCAGATCAAGAATATAAAAGAAATCATACAATAGAATTAAAACACACTTAACAAGGGAGATCAGATCAGGATTATATAGACATTAGATCAGCGAATACTTGACATCAGATCAACAGACTATAGATATCAGATCAAGAATATAAAAGAAATCATACAATAGAATTAAAACACACTGAACAAGGGAGATCATATCAGGATTATATAGACATCAGATCAGCGAATACTTGACATCAGATCAACATACTATAGATCTCAGATCAAGAATATAAAAGAAATCATACAATAGAATTAAAACACACTTAACAAGGGAGATCAGATTAGGATTATATAGACATCAGATCAACGAATACTTGACATCAGATCAACATACTATAGATATCAGATTAAGAATATAAAAGAAATCATACAATAGAATTAAAACACATTTAACAAGGAAGATAAGATCAGGATTATATAGACATCAGATCAGCGAATACTTGACATCAGATCAACATACTATAGATATCAGATCAAGAATATAAAAGAAATCATACAATAGAATTAAAACACACTTAACAAGGGAGATCAGATCAGGATTATATAGACATCGGATCAGCGAATACTTGACATCAGATCAACATACTATAGATATCAGATCAACAATATAAAAGAAATCATACAATAGAATTAAAACACACTTAACAAGGGAGATCAGATCAGGATTATATAGATATCAGATCAGCGAATACTTGACATCAGATCAACATACTATAGATATCAGATCAAGAATATAAAAGAAATCATACAATAGAATTAAAACACACTTAACAAGGGAGATCATATCAGGATTATATATTCATCAGATCAGCGAATACTTGACATCAGATCAACATTCTATAGATATCAGATCATGAATATAAAAGAAATCATACAATAGAATTAAAACACACTTATCAAGGGAGATCAGATCAGGATTATATAGATATTGGATCAGCGAATACTTGACATCAGATCAACATAATATAGATATCAGATCAAGAATATAAAAGAAATCATACAATAGAATTAAAACACACTTAACAAGGGAGATCAGATCAGGATTATATCGACATCAGATCAGTAAATACTTGGTATCAGATCAACAGACTATAGATATCAGATCAAGAATATAAAAGAAATCATACAATAGAATTAAAACACACTTAACAAGAGAGATCAGATCAGGATTATGTAGACATCAGATCAGCGAATACTAGACATCAGATCAACATACTATAGATATCAGATTTCTTTAACAAGGGAGATCAGATCAGGATTATATAGACATCAGATCAGCGAATACTTGACATCAGATCAACAGACTATAGATATCAGATCAAGAATATAAAAGAAATCATACAATAGAATTAAAGCACACTTAACAAGGGAGATCAGATCAGTATTATATAGATATCAGATCAGCGAATACTTGACATCAGATCAACATACTATAGATATCAGATCAAGAACATATAAGAAATCATACAATAGAATTAAAACACACTTATCAAGGGAGATCAGATCAGGATTTTATAGACATCGGATCAGCGAATACTTGACATTAGATCAACATACTATAGATATCAGATCAAGAATATAAAAGAAATCATACAATAGAATTTAAACACATTTAACAAGGATGATCAGATCAGGATTATATAGACATCGGATCAGCAAATACTTGACATCAGATCAACATACTATAGATATCAGATCAAGAATATAAAAGGAATCATAAAATAGAATTAAAACACACTTAACAAATGAGATCAGATCAGGATTATATAGATATCGGATCAGCGAATACTTGACATCAGATCAACATTCTATAGATATCAGATCATGAATATAAAAGAAATGATACAATAGAAATAAAACACACTTAACAAGGGAGATCAGATCAGGATTATATAGATATTGGATTAGCGAATACTTGACATCAGATCAACATACTATAGATATCAGATCAAGAATATAAAAGAAATCATACAATAGAATTAAAACACACTTAACAAGGGAGATCATATCAGGATTATATAGACATCAGATCAGCGAATACTTGACATCAGATCAACAGACTATAGATATCAGATCAAGAATATAAAAAAAATCATACAATAGAATTAAAACACACTTAACAAGGGAGATCAGATCAGGATTCCATAGACATCAGATCAGCAAATACTTGACATCAGATCAACATACTATAGATATCAGATCAAGAATATAAAAGAAATCAAACAATAGAATTAAAACACACTTAACATGGGCGATCATATATGGATTATATAGACATCAGATCAGCGAATACTTGAAATCAGATCAAAAGACTATAGATATCAGATCAAGAATATAAAAGAAATCATACAATAGAAATAAAACACACTGAACAAGGGAGATCATATCAAGATTATATATACATCAGATCAGCGAATACTTGACATCAGATCAACAGTCTATAGATATCAGATCAAGAATATAAAACAAATCATACAATAGAATTAAACCACACTTAACAAGGGAGATCAGATCAGGATTATATAGACATCAGATCAGCGAATACTTGACATCAGATCAACAGACTATAGATATCAGATCAAGAATATAAAAGAAATCATACAATAGAATAAAAACACACTTAACAAGGGAGATCAGATCAGGATTATATAGACATCGGATCAGCGAATACTTGACATCAGATCAACATACTATAGATATCAGATCAACAATATAAAAGAAATCATACAATAGAATTAAAACACACTTAACAAGGGAGATCAGATCAGGATTATATAGACATCAGATCAGTGAATACTTGACATCAGATCAACATACTATAGATATCAGATCAAGAATATAAAACAAATCATACAATAGAATTAAAACACACTTAACAAGGGAGATCAGATCAGGATTATATAGATATCGGATCAGCGAATACTTGACATCAGATCAACAGACTATAGATATCAGATCAAGAATATAAAAGAAATCATACAAGAGAATTAAAACACACTTAACAAGGGAGATCGGATCAGGATTATATAGACATCGGATCAGCAAATACTTGACATCAGATCAACATACTATAGATATCAGATCAAGAATATAAAAGAAATCAAACAATATAATTAGAACACACTTAACAAGGGCGATCATATCAGGATTATATATACATCAGATCAGCGAATACTTGACATCAGATCAACAGTCTATAGATATCAGATCAAGAATATAAAAAAAATGATATAATAGAATTAAAACACACTTAACAAGGGAGATCAGATCAGGATTATATAGATATTGGATCAGCGAATACTTGACATCAGATCAACATACTATAGATATCAGATCAAGAATATAAAAGAAATCATACAATAGAATTAAAACACACTTAACAAGGGAGATCAGATAAGGATTATATAGACATCAGATCAGCGAATACTTGACATCAGATCAACAGACTATAGATATCAGATCAAGAATATAAAAGAAATCATACAATAGAATTAAAACACACTTGACAAGGGAGATTAGATCAGGATTATATAGACATCAGATTAGCGAATACTTGACATCAGATCAACAGATATAGATATCAGATCAAGAATATAAAAGAAATCATACAATAGAATTAAAACACACTTAACAAGGGAGATTAGATCAGGATTATATAGACATCAGATCAGCGAATACTTGACATCAGATCAACATACTATAGAAAGGGAAATACATTGTTAAGTGTGTTTTAATTGTATTGTATGATTGTATAGACATCAGATCAACAGATTATAGATAAAAGTTTGCACATATCTCTATATTGTCATACCAAAATTGGTAGTAAATACTATTAGATGTATTGCCGATAATATAAATTTAACGACATACCTATTATCGAATCATTCAACTGCACGTCCGACATGGATACACGTCGCTGTTCGATATCTGCTGGACGTGGCCGAGCACCAGAGGATTAAACAGATGTAAATTATATACATTTAAATTAATTGTAGTTTGAAATTTATTAATAAGCACATACCAATTTCCTTATCACCGACTGTCGCATCCGACATTGATGCACGTCTCTGTTCAAAATCAGCTGGACGCGGTAGTTGAACTGAACATACCACAAATTCATGGCATTAATTGTGACCAAATGCAAATAAAAGAAATCATACAATAGAATTAAAACACACTTAACAAGGGAGATCAGATCAGGATTATATAGACATCAGATCAGCGAATACTTGACATCAGATCAACAGACTATAGATATCAGATCAAGAATATAAAAGAAATCATACAATAGAATTAAAACACACCTAACAAGGGAGATGAGATCAGGATTCCATAGACATCGGATCAGCAAATACTTGACATCAGATCAACATACTATATATATCAGATCAAGAATATAAAAGAAATCAAACAATAGAATTAAAACACACTTAACAAGGGCGATCATATCAGGATTATATATATATCAGATCAGCGAATACTTGACATCAGATCAACAATCTATAGATATCAGATCAAGAATATAAAAGAAATGATACAATAGAATTAAAACACACTTAACAAGGGAGATCAGATCAGGATTATATAGATATTGGATCAGTGAATACTTGACATCAGATCAACATACTATAGATATCAGATCAAGAATATAAAAGAAATCATACAATAGAATTAAAACACACTTAACGAGGGAGATCAGATCAGGATTATATCGACATCAGATCAGTAAATACTTGGTATCAGATCAACAGACTATAGATATCAGATCAAGAATATAAAAGAAATCATACAATAGAATTAAAACACACTTAACAAGGGAGCTCAGATCAGGATTATGTAGACATCAGATCAGCGAATACTAGACATCAGATCAACATACTATAGATATCAGATTTCTTTAACAAGGGAGATCAGATCAGGATTATATAGACATCAGATCAGCGAATACTTGACATCAGATTAACAGACTATAGATATCAGATCAAGAATATAAAAGAAATCATACAATTGAATTAAAACACACTTAACAAGGCAGATCAGATCAGGATTCCATAGACATCGGATCAGCAAATACTTGACATCAGATCAACATACTATATATATCAGATCAAGAATATAAAAGAAATCAAACATTAGAATTAAAACACACTTAACAAGGGCGATCATATCAGGATTATATATACATCAGATCAGCGAATACTTGACATCAGATCAACAGTCTATAGATATCAGATCAAGAATATAAAAGAAATCATACAATAGAATTAAAACACACTCAACAAGGCAGATCAGATCAGGATTATATAGACATCAGATCAGCGAATACTTGACATCGGATCAACAGACTATAGATATCAGATCAAGAATATAAAAGAAATCATACAATAGAATTAAAACACACTTAACAAGGGAGATGAGATCAGGATTCCATAGACATCGGATCAGCAAATACTTGACATCAGATCAACATACTATATATATCAGATCAAGAATATAAAAGAAATCAAACATTAGAATTAAAACACACTTAACAAGGGCGATCATATCAGGATTATATATACATCAGATCAGCGAATACTTGACATCAGATCAACAGTCTATAGATATCAGATCAAGAATATAAAAGAAATCATACAATAGAATTAAAACACACTCAACAAGGCAGATCAGATCAGGATTATATAGACATCAGATCAGCGAATACTTGACATCAGATCAACAGACTATAGATATCAGATCAAGAATATAAAAGAAATCATACAATAGAATTAAAACACACTTAACAAGGGAGATGAGATCAGGATTCCATAGACATCGGATCAGCAAATACTTGACATCAGATCAACATACTATATATATCAGATCAAGAATATAAAAGAAATCAAACATTAGAATTAAAACACACTTAACAAGGGCGATCATATCAGGATTATATATACATCAGATCAGCGAATACTTGACATCAGATCAACAGTCTATAGATATCAGATCAAGAATATAAAAGAAATGATACCATAGAATTAAAACACACTTAACAAGGGAGATCAGATCAGGATTGTATAGATATTGGATCAGCGAATACTTGACATCAGATCAACATACTATAGATATCAGATCAAGAATATAAAAGAAATCATACAATAGAATTAAAACACACTTAACAGGCAGATCAGATCAGGATTATATAGACATCAGATCAGCCAAAACTTGACATCAGAGCAACATACTATAGATATCAGATCAAGAATATAAAAGAAATCATACAATAGAATTAAAACACACTTAACACGGGAGATCAGATCAGGATTATATAGACATCAAATCAGCGAGTACTAGACATCAGATCAACATACTATGGATATCAGATCAAGAATATAAAAGAAATCATACAATAGAAATAAAACACACTTAACAAGGGAGATCAGATCAGGATTATATAGATATCAGATCAGCGAATACTTGACATCAGATCAACATACTATATATATCAGATCAAGAATATAAAAGAAATCATACAATAGAATTAAAACACACTTAACAAGGGAGATAAGATTAGGATTATATAGACATCAGATCAGCGAATACTTGACATCAGATCAACATACTATAGATATCAGATCAAGAATATAAAAGAAATCATACAATAGAATTAAAACACACTTAACAAGGGAGATCAGATCAGGATTATATAGACATCGGATCAGCGAATACTTGACATCAGATCAACAGTCTATAGATATCAGATCAAGAATATAAAAGAAATCATACAATAGAATTAAAACACACTTAACAAGGGCGATCATATCAGGATTATATATACATCAGATCAGCGAATACTTGACATCAGATCAACATACTATAGATATCAGATCAAGAATATAAAAGAAATCATACAATAGAATTAAAACACACTTAACAAGGGCGATCATATCAGGATTATATATACATCAGATCAGCGAATACTTGACATCAGATCAACAGTCTATAGATATCAGATCAAGAATATAAAAGAAATGATACAATAGAATTAAAACACACTTAACAAGGGAGATCAGATCAGGATTGTATAGATATTGGATCAGCGAATACTTGACATCAGATCAACATACTATAGATATCAGATCAAGAATATAAAAGAAATCATACAATAGAATTAAAACACACTTAACAGGCAGATCAGATCAGGATTATATAGACATCAGATCAGCCAAAACTTGACATCAGAGCAACATACTATAGATATCAGATCAAGAATATAAAAGAAATCATACAATAGAATTAAAACACACTTAACACGGGAGATCAGATCAGGATTATATAGACATCAAATCAGCGAGTACTAGACATCAGATCAACATACTATGGATATCAGATCAAGAATATAAAAGAAATCATACAATAGAATTAAAACACACTTAACAAGGGAGATCAGATCAGGATTATATAGACATCAGATCAACGAATACTTGACATCAGATCAACATACTATAGATATCAGATTAAGAATATAAAAGAAATCATACAATAGAATTAAAACACATTTAACAAGGAAGATAAGATCAGGATTATATAGACATCAGATCAGCGAATACTTGACATCAGATCAACATACTATAGATATCAGATCAAGAATATAAAAGAAATCATACAATAGAATTAAAACACACTTAACAAGGGAGATCAGATCAGGATTATATAGACATCGGATCAGCGAATACTTGACATCAGATCAACATACTATAGATATCAGATCAACAATATAAAAGAAATCATACAATAGAATTAAAACACACTTAACAAGGGAGATCAGATCAGGATTATATAGACATCAGATCAGCGAATACTTGACATCAGATCAACATACTATAGATATCAGATCAAGAATATAAAAGAAATCATACAATAGAATTAAAACACACTTAACAAGGGAGATCATTTCAGGATTATATATTCATCAGATCAGCGAATACTTGACATCAGATCAACATTCTATAGATATCAGATCATGAATATAAAAGAAATCATACAATAGAATTAAAACACACTTATCAAGGGAGATCAGATCAGGATTATATAGATATTGGATCAGCGAATACTTGACATCAGATCAACATAATATAGATATCAGATCAAGAATATAAAAGAAATCATACAATAGAATTAAAACACACTTAACAAGGGAGATCAGATCAGGATTATATCGACATCAGATCAGTAAATACTTGGTATCAGATCAACAGACTATAGATATCAGATCAAGAATATAAAAGAAATCATACAATAGAATTAAAACACACTTAACAAGAGAGATCAGATCAGGATTATGTAGACATCAGATCAGCGAATACTAGACATCAGATCAACATACTATAGATATCAGATTTCTTTAACAAGGGAGATCAGATCAGGATTATATAGACATCAGATCAGCGAATACTTGACATCAGATCAACAGACTATAGATATCAGATCAAGAATATAAAAGAAATCATACAATAGAATTAAAGCACACTTAACAAGGGAGATCAGATCAGTATTATATAGATATCAGATCAGCGAATACTTGACATCAGATCAACATACTATAGATATCAGATCAAGAACATATAAGAAATCATACAATAGAATTAAAACACACTTATCAAGGGAGATCAGATCAGGATTTTATAGACATCGGATCAGCGAATACTTGACATTAGATCAACATACTATAGATATCAGATCAAGAATATAAAAGAAATCATACAATAGAATTTAAACACATTTAACAAGGATGATCAGATCAGGATTATATAGACATCGGATCAGCAAATACTTGACATCAGATCAACATACTATAGATATCAGATCAAGAATATAAAAGAAATCAAACAATAGAATTAAAACACACTTAACAAGGGCGATCATATCAGGATTATATATACATCAGATCAGCGAATACTTGACATCAGATCAACAGTCTATAGATATCAGATCAAGAATATAAAAGAAATGATACAATAGAATTAAAACACACTTAACAAGGGAGATCAGATCAGGATTATATAGATATTGGATCAGCGAATACTTGACATCAGATCAACATACTATAGATATCAGATCAAGAATATAAAAGAAATCATACAATAGAATTAAAACACACTTAACAATGGAGATCAGATCAGGATTATATCGACATCAGATCAGTAAATACTTGGTATCAGATTCTCAGACTATAGATATCAGATCAAGAATATAAAAGAAATCATACAATAGAATTAAAACACACTTAACAAGAGAGATCAGTTCAGGATTATGTAGACATCAGATCAGCGAATACTAGACATCAGATCAACATACTATAGATATCAGATTTCTTTAACAAGGGAGATCAGATCAGGATTATATAGACATCAGATCAGCGAATACTTGACATCAGATCAACAGACTATAGATATCAGATCAAGAATATAAAAGAAATCATACAATAGAATTAAAACACACTTAACAAGGCAGATCAGATCAGGATTATATAGATATCAGATCAGCGAATACTTGACATCAGATCAACAGACTATAGATATCAGATCAAGAATATAAAAGAAATCATACAATAGAATTAAAACACACTCAACAAGGCAGATCAGATCAGGATTATATAGACATCAGATCAGCGAATACTTGACATCAGATCAACAGACTATAGATATCAGATCAAGAATATAAAAGAAATCATACAATAGAATTAAAACACACTTAACAAGGGAGATGAGATCAGGATTCCATAGACATCGGATCAGCAAATACTTGACATCAGATCAACATACTATATATATCAGATCAAGAATATAAAAGAAATCAAACAATAGAATTAAAACACACTTAACAAGGGCGATCATATCAGGATTATATATACATCAGATCAGCGAATACTTGACATCAGATCAACAGTCTATAGATATCAGATCAAGAATATAAAAGAAATGATACAATAGAATTAAAACACACTTAACAAGGGAGATCAGATCAGGATTGTATAGGTATTGGATCGGCGAATACTTGACATCAGATCAACATACTATAGATATCAGATCAAGAATATAAAAGAAATCATACAATAGAATTAAAACACACTTAACAAGGGAGATCAGATCAGGATTATATAGACATCAGATCAGCGAATACTTGACATCAGATCAACAGACTATAGATATCAGATCAAGAATATAAAAGAAATCATACAATAGAATTAAAACACACTTAACAAGGGAGATGAGATCAGGATTCCATAGACATCGAATCAGCAAATACTTGACATCAGATCAACATACTATATATATCAGATCAAGAATATAAAAGATATCAAACAATAGAATTAAAACACACTTAACAAGGGCGATCATATCAGGATTATATATACATCAGATCAGCGAATACTTGACATCAGATCAACAGTCTATAGATATCAGATCAAGAATATAAAAGAAATGATACAATAGAATTAAAACACACTTAACAAGGGAGATCAGATCAGGATTATATAGATATTGGATCAACGAATACTTGACATTAGATCAACATACTATAGATATCAGATCAAGAATATAAAAGAAATCATACAATAGAATTAAAACACACTTAACAAGGGAGATCAGATCAGGATTATATCGACATCAGATCAGTAAATACTTGGTATCAGATCAACATACTATAGATATCAGATCAAGAATATAAAAGAAATCATACAATAGAATTAAAACACACTTAACAAGGGAGATCAGATCAGGATTATGTAGACATCAGATCAGCGAATACTAGACATCAGATCAACATACTATAGATATCAGATTTCTTTAACAAGGGAGATCAGATCAGGATTATATAGACATCAGATCAGCGAATACTTGACATCAGATCAACAGACTATAGATATCAGATCAAGAATATAAAAGAAATCATACAATAGAATTTAAACACACTTAACAAGGCAGATCAGATCAGGATTATATAGACATCAGATCAGCGAATACTTGACATCAGATCAACAGACTATAGATATCAGATCAAGAATATAAAAGAAATCATACAATAGAATTAAAACACACTCAACAAGGCAGATCAGATCAGGATTATATAGACATCAGATCAGCGAATACTTGACATCATATCAACAGACTATAGATATCAGATCAAGAATATAAAAGAAATCATACAATAAAATTAAAGCACACTTAACAAGGGAGATCAGATCAGGATTATATAGACATCAGATCAGCGAATACTTGACATCAGATCAATAGACTATAGATATCAGATCAAGAATATAAAAGAAATGATACAATAGAATTAAAACACACTTAACAAGGAAGATCAGATCAGGATTATATAGACATCAGATCAGCGAATACTTGACATCAGATCAACATACTATAGATATCAGATCAAGAATATAAAAGAAATCATACAATAGAATTAAAACATACTTAACAAGGGAGATCAGATCAGGATTATATAGACATCAGATCGGCGAATACTTGACATCAGATCAACAGACTATAGATATCAGATCAAGAATATAAAAGAAATCATACAATAGAATTTAAACACATTTAACAAGGATGATCAGATCAGGATTATATAGACATCGGATCAGCAAATACTTGACATCAGATCAACATACTATAGATATCAGATCAAGAATATAAAAGAAATCAAACAATAGAATTAAAACACACTTAACAAGGGCGATCATATCAGGATTATATATACATCAGATCAGCGAATACTTGACATCAGATCAACAGTCTATAGATATCAGATCAAGAATATAAAAGAAATGATACAATAGAATTAAAACACACTTAACAAGGGAGATCAGATCAGGATTATATAGATATTGGATCAGCGAATACTTGACATCAGATCAACATACTATAGATATCAGATTTCTTTAACAAGGGAGATCAGATCAGGATTATATAGACATCAGATCAGCGAATACTTGACATCAGATCAACAGACTATAGATATCAGATCAAGAATATAAAAGAAATCATACAATAGAATTAAAGCACACTTAACAAGGGAGATCAGATCAGTATTATATAGATATCAGATCAGCGAATACTTGACATCAGATCAACATACTATAGATATCAGATCAAGAACATATAAGAAATCATACAATAGAATTAAAACACACTTATCAAGGGAGATCAGATCAGGATTTTATAGACATCGGATCAGCGAATACTTGACATTAGATCAACATATTATAGATATCAGATCAAGAATATAAAAGAAATCATACAATAGAATTTAAACACATTTAACAAGGATGATCAGATCAGGATTATATAGACATCGGATCAGCAAATACTTGACATCAGATCAACATACTATAGATATCAGATCAAGAATATAAAAGAAATCAAACAATAGAATTAAAACACACTTAACAAGGGCGATCATATCAGGATTATATATACATCAGATCAGCGAATACTTGACATCAGATCAACAGTCTATAGATATCAGATCAAGAATATAAAAGAAATGATACAATAGAATTAAAACACACTTAACAAGGGAGATCAGATCAGGATTATATAGATATTGGATCAGCGAATACTTGACATCAGATCAACATACTATAGATATCAGATCAAGAATATAAAAGAAATCATACAATAGAATTAAAGCACACTTAACAAGGGAGATCAGATCAGTATTATATAGATATCAGATCAGCGAATACTTGACATCAGATCAACATACTATAGATATCAGATCAAGAACATATAAGAAATCATACAATAGAATTAAAACACACTTATCAAGGGAGATCAGATCAGGATTTTATAGACATCGGATCAGCGAATACTTGACATTAGATCAACATACTATAGATATCAGATCAAGAATATAAAAGAAATCATACAATAGAATTTAAACACATTTAACAAGGATGATCAGATCAGGATTATATAGACATCGGATCAGCAAATACTTGACATCAGATCAACATACTATAGATATCAGATCAAGAATATAAAAGAAATCAAACAATAGAATTAAAACACACTTAACAAGGGCGATCATATCAGGATTATATATACATCAGATCAGCGAATACTTGACATCAGATCAACAGTCTATAGATATCAGATCAAGAATATAAAAGAAATGATACAATAGAATTAAAACACACTTAACAAGGGAGATCAGATCAGGATTATATAGATATTGGATCAGCGAATACTTGACATCAGATCAACATACTATAGATATCAGATCAAGAATATAAAAGAAATCATACAATAGAATTAAAACACACTTAACAATGGAGATCAGATCAGGATTATATCGACATCAGATCAGTAAATACTTGGTATCAGATCAACAGACTATAGATATCAGATCAAGAATATAAAAGAAATCATACAATAGAATTAAAATACACTTAACAAGAGAGATCAGTTCAGGATTATGTAGACATCAGATCAGCGAATACTAGACATCAGATCAACATACTATAGATATCAGATTTCTTTAACAAGGGAGATCAGATCAGGATTATATAGACATCAGATCAGCGAATACTTGACATCAGATCAACAGACTATAGATATCAGATCAAGAATATAAAAGAAATCATACAATAGAATTAAAACACACTTAACAAGGCAGATCAGATCAGGATTATATAGATATCAGATCAGCGAATACTTGACATCAGATCAACAGACTATAGATATCAGATCAAGAATATAAAAGAAATCATACAATAGAATTAAAACACACTCAACAAGGCAGATCAGATCAGGATTATATAGACATCAGATCAGCGAATACTTGACATCAGATCAACAGACTATAGATATCAGATCAAGAATATAAAAGAAATCATACAATAGAATTAAAACACACTTAACAAGGGAGATGAGATCAGGATTCCATAGACATCGGATCAGCAAATACTTGACATCAGATCAACATACTATATATATCAGATCAAGAATATAAAAGAAATCAAACAATAGAATTAAAACACACTTAACAAGGGCGATCATATCAGGATTATATATACATCAGATCAGCGAATACTTGACATCAGATCAACAGTCTATAGATATCAGATCAAGAATATAAAAGAAATGATACAATAGAATTAAAACACACTTAACAAGGGAGATCAGATCAGGATTGTATAGGTATTGGATCGGCGAATACTTGACATCAGATCAACATACTATAGATATCAGATCAAGAATATAAAAGAAATCATACAATAGAATTAAAACACACTTAACAAGGGAGATCAGATCAGGATTATATAGACATCAGATCAGCGAATACTTGACATCAGATCAACAGACTATAGATATCAGATCAAGAATATAAAAGAAATCATACAATAGAATTAAAACACACTTAACAAGGGAGATGAGATCAGGATTCCATAGACATCGAATCAGCAAATACTTGACATCAGATCAACATACTATATATATCAGATCAAGAATATAAAAGAAATCAAACAATAGAATTAAAACACACTTAACAAGGGCGATCATATCAGGATTATATATACATCAGATCAGCGAATACTTGACATCAGATCAACAGTCTATAGATATCAGATCAAGAATATAAAAGAAATGATACAATAGAATTAAAACACACTTAACAAGGGAGATCAGATCAGGATTATATAGATATTGGATCAACGAATACTTGACATTAGATCAACATACTATAGATATCAGATCAAGAATATAAAAGAAATCATACAATAGAATTAAAACACACTTAACAAGGGAGATCAGATCAGGATTATATCGACATCAGATCAGTAAATACTTGGTATCAGATCAACATACTATAGATATCAGATCAAGAATATAAAAGAAATCATACAATAGAATTAAAACACACTTAACAAGGGAGATCAGATCAGGATTATGTAGACATCAGATCAGCGAATACTAGACATCAGATCAACATACTATAGATATCAGATTTCTTTAACAAGGGAGATCAGATCAGGATTATATAGACATCAGATCAGCGAATACTTGACATCAGATCAACAGACTATAGATATCATATCAAGAATATAAAAGAAATCATACAATAGAATTTAAACACACTTAACAAGGCAGATCAGATCAGGATTATATAGACATCAGATCAGCGAATACTTGACATCAGATCAACAGACTATAGATATCAGATCAAGAATATAAAAGAAATCATACAATAGAATTAAAACACACTCAACAAGGCAGATCAGATCAGGATTATATAGACATCAGATCAGCGAATACTTGACATCAGATCAACAGACTATAGATATCAGATCAAGAATATAAAAGAAATCATACAATAAAATTAAAGCACACTTAACAAGGGAGATCAGATCAGGATTATATAGACATCAGATCAGCGAATACTTGACATCAGATCAATAGACTATAGATATCAGATCAAGAATATAAAAGAAATCATACAATAGAATTAAAACACACTTAACAAGGAAGATCAGATCAGGATTATATAGACATCAGATCAGCGAATACTTGACATCAGATCAACATACTATAGATATCAGATCAAGAATATAAAAGAAATCATACAATAGAATTAAAACATACTTAACAAGGGAGATCAGATCAGGATTATATAGACATCAGATCGGCGAATACTTGACATCAGATCAACAGACTATAGATATCAGATCAAGAATATAAAAGAAATCATACAATAGAATTAAAGCACACTTAACAAGGGAGATCAGATCAGGATTATATAGATATCAGATCAGCGAATACTTGACATCAGATCAACATACTATAGATATCAGATCAAGAACATATAAGAAATCATACAATGGAATTAAAACACACTTAACAAGGGAGATCATATCAGGATTATATATGCATCAGATCAGCGAATACTTGACATCAGATCAACATTCTATAGATATCAGATCATGAATATAAAAGAAATCATACAATAGAATTAAAACACACTTAACAAGGGAGATCAGATCAGGATTATGTAGACATCGGATCAACGAATACTTGACATCAGATCAACATACTATAGATATCAGATCAAGAATATAAAAGAAATCATAAAATAGAATTAAAAAACACTTAACAAATGAGATCAGATCAGGATTATATAGATATCGGATCAGCGAATACTTGACATCAGATCAACATTCTATAGATATCAGATCATGAATTTAAAAGAAATGATACAATAGAATTAAAACACACTTAACAAGAGAGATCAGATCAGGATTATATAGATATTGGATTAGCGAATACTTGACATCAGATCAACATACTATAGATATCAGATCAAGAATATAAAAGAAATCATACAATAGAATTAAAACACACTTAACAAGGGAGATCAGATCAGGATTATATAGACATCAGATCAGCGAATACTTGACATCAGATCAACAGACTATAGATATCAAATCAAGAATATAAAAAAAATCATACAATAGAATTAAAACACACTTAACAAGGGAGATCAGATTAGGATTCCATAGACATCAGATCAGCAAATACTTGACATCAGATCAACATACTATAGATATCAGATCAAGAATAGAAAAGAAATCAAACAATAGAATTAAAACACACTTAACAAGGGCGATCATATCTGGATTATATAGACATCAGATCAGCGAATACTTGACATCAGATCAAAAGACTATAGATATCAGATCAAGAATATAAAAGAAATCATACAATAGAAATAAAACACACTGAACAAGGGAGATCATATCAAGATTATATATACATCAGATCAGCGAATACTAGACATCAGATCAACAGTCTATAGATATCAGATCAAGAATATAAAACAAATCATACAATAGAATTAAAACACACTTAACAAGGGAGATCAGATCAGGATTATATAGACATCAGATCAGCGAATACTTGACATCAGATCAACATACTATAGATATCAGATCAAGAATATAAAAGAAATCATACAATAGAATTAAAACACACTTAACAAGGGAGATCAGATCAGGATTATATAGACATCGGATCAGCGAATACTTGACATCAGATCAACATACTATAGATATCAGATCAACAATATAAAAGAAATCATACAATAGAATTAAAACACACTTAACAAGGGAGATCAGATCAGGATTATATAGACATCAGATCAGCGAATACTTGACATCAGATCAACATACTATAGATATCAGATCAAGAATATAAAAGAAATCATACAATAGAATTAAAACACACTTAAAAAGGGAGATCCGATCAGGATTATATAAACATCATATCAGCGAATACTTGAAATTAGATCAACAGTCTATAGATATCCGATCAAGAATATAAAAGAAATCATACAATAGAATTATAACACACTTAACAAGGGAGATCAGATCAGGATTATATAGACATCGGATCAGCGAATACTTGACATCAGATCAACATACTATAGATATCAGATCAACAATATAAAAGAAATCATACAATAGAATTAAAACACACTTAACAAGGGAGATCAGATCAGGATTATATAGACATCAGATCAGTGAATACTTGACATCAGATCAACATACTATAGATATCATATCAAGAATATAAAACAAATCATACAATAGAATTAAAACACACTTAACAAGGGAGATCAGATCAGGATTATATAGATATCGGATCAGCGAATACTTGACATCAGATCAACAGACTATAGATATCAGATCAAGAATATAAAAGAAATCATACAAGAGAATTAAAACACACTTAACAAGGGAGATCGGATCAGGATTATATAGACATCGGATCAGCAAATACTTGACATCAGATCAACATACTATAGATATCAGATCAAGAATATAAAAGAAATCAAACAATATAATTAAAACACACTTAACAAGGGCGATCATATCAGGATTATATATACATCAGATCAGCGAATACTTGACATCAGATCAACAGTCTATAGATATCAGATTAAGAATATAAAAGAAATGATATAATAGAATTAAAACACACTTAACAAGGGAGATCAGATCAGGATTATATAGATATTGGATCAGCGAATACTTGACATCAGATCAACATACTATAGATATCAGATCAAGAATATAAAAGAAATCATACAATAGAATTAAAACACACTTAACAAGGGAGATCAGATAAGGATTATATAGACATCAGATCAGCGAATACTTGACATCAGATCAACAGACTATAGATATCAGATCAAGAATATAAAAGAAATCATACAATAGAATTAAAACACACTTGAGAAGGGAGATTAGATCAGGATTATATAGACATCAGATTAGCGAATACTTGACATCAGATCAACAGATATAGATATCAGATCAAGAATATAAAAGAAATCATACAATAGAATTAAAACACACTTAACAAGGGAGATCAGATCAGGATTATATAGACATCAGATCAGCGAATACTTGACATCAGATCAACATACTATAGAAAGGGAAATACATTGTTAAGTGTGTTTTAATTGTATTGTATGATTGTATAGACATCAGATCAACAGATTATAGATAAAAGTTTGCACATATCTCTATATTGTCATACCAAAATTGGTAGTAAATACTATTAGATGTATTGCCGATAATATAAATTTAACGACATACCTATTATCGAATCATTCAACTGCACGTCCGACATGGATACACGTCGCTGTTCGATATCTGCTGGACGTGGCCGAGCACCTGAGGATTAAACAGATGTAAATTATATACATTTAAATTAATTGTAGTTTGAAATTTGTTAATAAGCACATACCAATTTCCTTATCACCGACTGTCGCATCCGACATTGATGCACGTCTCTGTTCAAAATCAGCTGGACGCGGTAGTTGAACTGAACATACCACAAATTCATGGCATTAATTGTGACCAAATGCAAATAAATAAAGTATTAATATTTCATCCGACAGTTGGATCTAGTACCTCGTCTGGGGTCATTAATTGCATCAGCACCGGACGCGCAAGTGATAGGTGTGCCACTCCCAAATGTGGATTTCAACCATCCAGTTGGTCCAACTTTCTTGGTAGTCGAGTCATTGCCATCTTTAGGGTTTGTCTTTCCAAATCTATATAACCATTTCTCAAATTTTGACTTCTCCCTTTTCGTAGAAGATGATTGTGGCCGTCGCCCTTTAGTTTTCAGATTAACTGAAGGCTCTACATATCCTTGCTGATGAGGATGAATTTTGGAATCAAGTATGTAGTTTACCTCTCTCACAAAAGCTGGATCCATGTCCTTAATCTCTTCGATCAAAGAGTAAAAATAAAGGTGATCTGCTGAAACTTCTCCATCCCTTTTTGGTCCAGCGTCTTCAAAATCTAGTATCCTCCAAAAAACGTGGACATGGTCCAAGCTCAAATATTGCTTAGCTTTTACCATCTTAGCAATTGCACACGAACATGGAATACCATGAGTTTTATTAAGAACGCAGCGACAATCCCATGCCACGTGGTCTTTCAATTTTGAGATTCTTTGACGTTCCTTCAGTAGCAACTCCAAACAATAAATACTCACTTTATTCCTTAAATATTGAAAGGGAAATACATTGTATCTCATGTCAATCTTCCCCCGGGATGTCTCCAATTTTTTTCTAAAAAATAGAAGTCGAACATGAGTGGAATAAATGCATATGCAATTATAAACACATACGAAAATTTCTACACAAAATAAATACCTGATTTCCTGTATTTGACAAGTGATTGCATTATGGATCTTGACCTAAACTGTATCCAAGGAACCAGCAGCCGTTCCAAGCCAACCTTTTATCATGCTATGTGCGTTATCCACTCTACAAGATGTTGTGTTCCCGAAGTGTAATACTCTGTCCGTCCAAACCTTCACAAACTTGCCCTTTGAATCAACCATGTCTTATCGAGGTATGCATAAATTCGTTGGGTGTCAACGCGTTCATCATTTTTAAAATCACAAATAGCTTCTTCATACTCCGGGTAAGTTCTAGCATCGGCAATGAGCATCCACTTGTTCATGTAATGGGCAACCAATCCTTGCTTCTTTGGTAAAAAAAGCGTTAACCTTTTCCACACATCAACGTTTATGTGCCAAGTGCACAGAAGATGCGAAGTGTCTGGGAAAATATCATTAAGCGGTTTTAATATCCCCAACTCTCGATCAGTCACAATGACAGCTGGATTTTTTGTATTTCTGAGCAGAATCCTCAAATACAGTAGCAACCAACGACAGGTAGCCTCCGTCTCATCATGTATAAATGCATATGCTATCAGGAAAGTACTATTCGTCGAAGTTGAACCAACAATTTCACAAAGTGGCATCTTGTTCCTATTGGTTTTGTAGGTAGAATCTATACCCACGTACCAATAAAAGGTCCTGAACAACTTGATAGATTCTGGGTGCGCAAAAAACAAGATTTTCAACTTTCTTATTGTCACATCCACGTCCACGTACATGACATATTCGTGCTTGATCGCCAAATATAGTACTTGTGTTGCCACATCCCTTCCCTCCAACCGCGCAAGCCGCAGGTTTGATGTTGTATTGTAGACTTGTCTCTTAGATGCATGATCTGCCAGATTTTTTTTAACAATACAATTGAAAATATTATCCGGCTTCACGTTTGCCTCAGACATTTCCCGTATCGTCTTTCTAGATGCATCACTATGAAGGAAAACTAAACAAGCCCGGGCTAAATCGAAAACCTCACTTTCGTGCAATGCATTCCAGAATCGGAAGCTTTCGACCAAGCTCAGGCTCAAATTAGTTTACCCATGAACGGATCTAGGCTTATACTTATTTAATTTATTAATCGGGACACAAAAGATTCGATCTTTAATTAAAGCGGAATGTTTAAAGATACTACCTTTTGAAGCGAAGTCCCTTGCCTAAAGAAAAATCCAATCTTTGTTGCGATTTCCACAAAGAATCCGAAGAATGACTCCGATACAAACTCCGAAATAGTGTGGGCTATTGTCTACGGAGTTACCCACGGCAAATTAATGAAATCCAAGAAACTTGCTCCGGAAGAAAACCCAAAATCTGAAATTAAAAACTTGCCCAGAATTTTTTTTTCAAAAACTGCTGCTGCGCAAGAAAAGCTTGGCCGGACAGAATTGAAACCAGTTCGCCGGAGTTGCTCGGTCGGTCCAGTCCCGATCTGTACAACCAGCTACACGGATCACTCAATGATGAAGATCAACGTGAAACTAATCGGCTCAAGGCACTGGAATGATCAAGCAGTACCGGGTTTTGAAGAAGAGAAAACCCTGCAGCAGTACCGGATTTTTGAAGAAAAAATCCTGCTGCGTTTTTAAGGAAAAACCGACCAGCCCATTTCTTAGATAATAATCCGGGCATGTTAAAGATATGATCTTCCGAAGGAGAAAGCTATCTTAGCTGACTTCGAGAAAGAATTTCGATGAGGAAGATAAAATTCTCTCTCTAAACTAAACTTTCTCACTCTAGCCCTTTCTTGGACTTCAAGTTTCTTGATTGATTTCTTGCCCAATAAATTGTATTTATAAGGAGCTTCTAAGGAGACCTAATGGGCTCTCGAGTTAGGCCTTTTAATTTGACTTTCGTTGACCGCTAAGTCTTCCCGACTAATCAACTCCAATCGACCCATTTAAATTAATTTATTTAATCCACTTTGTTAATTTAATTTAATCGAACCCTTAGAATTAATTAATTCAAAATAGAATTAATTTCTAAATTCACTTTGTCGATTAAATAATTAAACCTTTTGGATTAATTAATTTACCTTGTCGATTAGTCAAATGCATAATCGGTCGTACCACTAACGGACCAATTATGGAACTACCGCTCGAAAACGACTTTACATCGCGCCATTATATTTTATTCTATCTCTCCGCATTAAAGATCTAGCGCTCGTCGGTTTATCAATTTACTGACAAATTAATTCACTGACTTCTTGGTTTCTGAGATTAGTACCACTCGTCCTTTTATTATACCGAACATAAAGTTCACCGGCCGGGTTTAGTATAATAACCTTACAAGCTCATCTCGGGAGCACCATCAACCCGACGAACCGGTACGTGGATTCCTTCGACTAGCAATGGCACGTAAGAAGCTAAACACCGCATACCCAACCTACCGAGGTATTGGCCTCAATTGATCGCACTCTTTGGCAAATCAAAGCATACGATATCCAACCTTCACGCCTGTCCCAATCTCGGGATTGAGAGACGGAATACTAGGACCGAATTGACTACCCCAATCAGTATAAGTCAATTCTATCCAAACTGGTCGTGCTCAATATGCCCCGGGCATATCCGTGTGATTTAAACTAGTTTAGATAAACTAATTTCCAAACCACACAATAACCTATACCGATAGTATGTTCAGACTATCTCGGTTACGAGCATACTTTTTATATATCAATACTTTAACCAATAACGGTATCTACTGTGTCTGTCCACACCCCGTTATCTAGTTCTATGATATAATGGAACAAATTTATACTGAAACAAAATGATATGTCAACTATGGATATTAGTTTTTGATACAAGCCATAGCTTTTCTGTATTCAAAACTAACACACTCAAGCCACTCGTTTGACGATATCCTTCCTTGTACACAGCTAAAGGATGATTGTGGGTACCCTTAAGTCCGCTGTTAGCAACTATCACCCACTCTCCCGAACTCCAGTAGCTTTGTGCAAAAAGTTTAAACGGGCAATCGCATAGCATCGATGTTGATGGACGCGGAATTTTATTTGGATCATATTTTCTTGGTCTTCTACGCTCCCCACGACTGCACCTCAAAAGCTTTCTGTTGGCTCGCTTGTGTTCAGAAATATTGAGTGTAAACCCAAGACTTATAGATACACCCTTTGCCCAATGAATAGCAGCGACAAC
This sequence comes from Knoxia roxburghii, assembly GCA_030378225.1. Classification (NCBI taxonomy): domain Eukaryota; kingdom Viridiplantae; phylum Streptophyta; class Magnoliopsida; order Gentianales; family Rubiaceae; genus Knoxia; species Knoxia roxburghii. The sequence goes on along the minus strand of CM059415.1, from coordinate 29,788,742 downwards.
AGATTCAAATACCAATCCTTTCTGGAAATGACTGCTATAGTCAACACCGTCACCAATGTTCGGCACATCATCGAAACTAACATTACATTCTATTAATTGACGGTATTGAAATGATTCTGGAAGACCCTACAATAATTAAGGACAACGTTTGACTAATTAATATATATATATATATATATGAATGTGGGCAATATTCAAACAAATTTGACACATACCTCATTTGATTGATGTTCATATTCTACAACTGATGTAGTGTCGTGACATATTTCGTTGTTGTTACCATCATCCGGAACCTCCTTATTATATTTAAATTAAACATGAATCAATAATGTTAAGTAATACATAAAAATTACAAAACAATCTAAACATTAAATACGTACCAGATTGTTTAAATTAACTCCACCTTCGGTTTGCTGGTCTTGCTCGTATTCAGTGCATTCATCCTTAGTATGCCCATAGTATGGAAAATAATCACATTTGAGTGTCACTCGCGGACAGTCATTTGATTTATGATTATTACTATGACAATGTTGACATTCTCCCTATGTTTTTCCACAAAAATCGATGTCAACATTACCAACATTTTTATTTAATCAATTTAATAAAATTAATATAATAATAACGTGATTACTTAACAAATTTAAAATAATGATTTTAATTTTCATACCCAATCATCGAATATGTTCCAATCACTGTCGTCCCAACCACTGTCCATCCTGTACCAAATTTCCAATTTTAACAATAAAATAATATGCACAACAAAGGAATTGTTTGAACTAAAACGTAACCGATAATATGTTGAGAATTAATACTGACACGTCGAATGGTTAATATACTTTTTGTCAAAATTGTTTCTTAGTGATACATACTTGAATCAAAATACTTTTATGGACAAAATTAAAACATCCATTATCTAATATTGGTGCGTTACCTTATTGTCAAAAGGCTACTTTGGCTATAATGAAAATCGGCGTATGAAATAACTTACTGGCAAACCTTTCACTAACACCAAATTAGCTGCAAATTTAAGTACCACATTAGAAAAAATTATTTCACTAACTCACAAAAAACTCACCAACATTTCAAATATAAACCTTCAGCATCAAATATACATCCGTATAATTCATAAACACCTTACCTTCTTAAAATATCGGCAAATCTACAAATTAATACACAATTTCATGCAAACATGTAATAAATATATTATAGATTCCTGCAACTCCAGATTAAAATAACAAATTATAGATTTCTATATATGAGTAAAAATTAAATTGAACTCAATATTTCTATCCACCACCGCCGTCCGTCGATTTTTCAGATGCCACGGCCGTTGCCCAGACCAATCTCTCACCATATCTTCAAACTTTGCAACCCAACAACCGCGAACCCCTACCCTGCTCCGTCATTCCCCTGCGACACCAACCCAGTACACCCCGTCCGAGATGCAAGCTCCGACTCGCCGGCTCCACAACCCAGCAACACAACAATTTTGCCGCACACCAAATAAGTATGCACAACTCAATAATTTTGCAGCACACCACAACCCAACTCACAAACGAACCAAGCACCTCACTTCTATTTAATATCGGTAAAAGATTCCAATTAAATTCTTTACATGGATTGAAGATTGAGAAGAACACAAGAACCGAAGGAATATTGAATAACACATTGGTTACACAACAGATTGAAAAAAAAATTCTGAAAGATTCCAGATTCACTACTTTACGCCTAATTTATCAATCAATCTTTCATAGCAGAGGAATCTTTTCTGCACCAAATGTCTCCAAAATGCCGGAGCACGGGGGTGATAGAGAAAAAGTAAAAGAGAGAAGTGCACCCGTCAATTTCGAATCTTTACTGTAGCATCCTCCCAACCTATGAACAACCTTTTTTCTACAGCACCCTACCAACCTATGTATAATTAGGGGCGTGTATGCTTTAGTTCTATTGTATGATTTCTTTTATGTTCTTGATCTGATGTCTATAGTCTGTTGATCTGATGTCTAGTATTCTCTGATCTGATGTCTATATAATCATGATCTGATCTCCCTTGTTAAGTATGCTTTAGTTCTATTGTATGATTTCTTTTATATTCTTGATCTGATATCTATAGTCTGTTGATCTGATGTCTAGTATTCTCTGATCTGATGTCTATATAATCATGATCTGATCTCCCTTGTTAAGTATGCTTTAGTTCTATTGTATGATTTCTTTTATATTCTTGATCTGATGTCCATAGTCTGTTGATCTGATGTCTAGTATTCTCTGATCTGATGTCTATATAATCTTGATCTGATCTCCCTTGTTAAGTATGTTTTAGTTCTATTGTATGATTTCTTTTATATTCTTGATCTGATATCTATAGTCTGTTGATCTGATGTCTAGTATTCTTTGATCTGATGTCTATATAATCATTATCTGATCTCCCTTGTTAAGTATGCTTTCTTTTATATTCTTGATCTGATGTCTATAGTCTGTTGATCTGATATCTAGTATTCTCTGATCTGATGTCTATATAATCATGATTTGATCTCCCTTGTTAAGTATGTTTTAGTTCTATTGTATGATTTCTTTTATATTCTTGATCTGATATCTATAGTCTTTTGATCTGATGTCTAGTATTCTTTGATCTGATGTCTATATAATCATGATCTGATCTCCCTTGTTAAGTATGCTTTAGTTATATTGTATGATTTCTTTTATATTCTTGATCTGATATCTATAGTCTGTTGATCTGATGTCTAGTATTCTCTGATCTGATGTCTATATAATCATGATCTGATGTCTATTTAATTACATTATAGTCCTTTATACTTATTCGGTTTTCGGTCGGGCCCCAAATTAAAAAAGCAAACTTCACAACCGCCCAATTAACCAATTTACTTAATCGGTTATCCACCCGCAACCCGAATAACCCGAATAAGCCGCACCTTATAACCCAAGTGACTTCGGTTTGGGTGGGTTATTCGGGTCAACCCGAATAATGCACACCCCTACTTTCTTCACAGTTTTTTAATTATGAATTTTAATAAAAATATTTTTATTAAAAAATAAAAATATTTTTATTATAATAAAAAAATTAATTATTTTTAATTTTTTTATTATTTAATATTTTAATAAAAAATTAATATTTTTATATTTATTATTTTTATTATATTAATATATTATTATAAGATTATATTAGTAAATTAGATTGGGGCGGTAAACTAGGGCGGTAATTAGTAAAATCAAGGATAATTTCGTCAAATTACAAGACTACCGTCCCAGTTTTTAGGGCGGTAACTAGTAACCCCCAAGCAGAAATTCAAGAAACCCAAGCTGATAATGCTACAAGCTTAAAGGGCATCTTAAAAGAAATAAAACATCTCTAGCTGAACTACAGAACTCATGCCTTAGAAACAGTTCCAAGCAGAAATAGTTCAGCTGATTAACCAAAACATCCTAATGAGCCACGAAAGACTAGGATTTGAAGAGGTGGAGTCACTAAGGCAACCTGTATCATCACCTAGAAACAACATAAATTCCTTCCATGATGAACATTTTCCTTATGATTCAAATGATACTCCCCCACAGTTCTACTATAGTTCGAGATTTCAATCTTAAGACAACATCAAAAATTTGATCCTGTCAGTTTCACATTGAACAAATATTTGACGCCAACTAATACATAGAGATAAGGAAAGCAATTCAAACTTAATAATATAAAAAATAAATTTATATCCAAAAAAATTTTTAAAAAATGGGTCGATCCAACTTGAACTGGATCGATCAAGTTTCAGATGGGTTGACGTAATTTAAATTGAATATTTAAAAATAAATTTTATTGAAAGAATAAAAATTAAAAAGGTTGACCCAGTTCAAAGCAAATTGACGTAATTCAAGTCAAGCATATAAAAAATAAATGGATCGAACCAATTCAAAACAGGCTAATGGAGTATAAACCGAACATATAAAAAATAAAATTATATAGAGATCATAAAAGTTAAAAAATTAAATGGATCGACCCATTTGAACATATATTAACTTATTTTTTGTATTTATTTTAATTAAATAAATAAGACTATTTTGCTTTAAAAGAAAAATATTGCAAATGGATCAAGTAGAATGATCCGCCAATCCGCATCAATCTGCCTGCTCCAATCTAAATTGCCTTGATCCAAACCGATCTAAAATCAAAACAAATCAAAATGGTTTGGATAAAAAAGGATCAGAGCAGACCAGACCAAATCAGCAAGTTGATCCAAACCCCGCTGATTTATTCTCACCCCTAATTGCCGATTCCTAGTAAAAAAGACAACTACTGGTGAGGCAGACCTTGAATTCCAAACAATTTCCTAGATGCCGAGTTTTGTTTGTGGTCTTACAGCATTAGATTGTGAATCTTTTGCCTACTTGCATCGAACATAGGGCTTCGTTTATAGGGGTGGGAAAATAAGATGATCCGGCCAACCCAAACTGATTCAAATTATTTGAATTGGTTTGGTTCATACCTCATTTGAACAAATTTTGTTTGGTTTGAATCGTATGGGATTGAATCTTTTTTTTGGATTGATCTAAACTGATCCAATATGATCCAAATTATTTTTGACCTTTTTAAAACTATTTTTTGACATTTAAAAAAATTATTTTATTTAGAAGTGTTAAATGAGCTTTAATTTTTTATTCTTTCAATATAAATTTATTTTTTATATATTCGATAGAACTATGTAAACTCGTTTTGAAATGGATTGACCCAGACTCAGTTCGAACTAGGTTGATCTTTTTTTATATATATACAAAGGTGACTCGAACTCAAGACCTATTGTCTTAAACGGGGAGCGCCTACCACTGGGCTACATCCCTTTTGTCAACTAGGTCGATCTATTTAACTTCTTATGTTGTTGACTTTAAAAAATAAAATATTGGCAAAAAATGTGTTAAAATAATATTTAATTATTAAAACAAAAGAAAATATTTTTTTTTTTTTTGTACAAAGAATGAGGCAAATTTTCCTAAAATAGCACTACGTAAATACACAACTATCTATCTACTCCCGATGCGTCTCGAACCTAGGACCTCCGTGCTCCTAAGTGCCTAGTATGATCTGCTACTCCCGATGTGACTCGAACTCAGGACCGTCATGCTCCTAAGTGATCTTGGTGTGATCTACTCCTGGTAGGACTTAAACTCAGGGCCTCTGTGCTCCTAAGTATCTCTGGCATGACTCGAACTTAGGACCTCATGATCAAGAATTTTTATTCACAATATTTTCTCTATAAATAGCGGTAGTTCATTCCGAACTTAGTAGGGGGAGTAATGTTGGGATCGGAGGCATGATTTTCAAAAATTTACGCAGTGGATTCATTCCTATGAAGGAAAACTGAACAAGCCCGGGCTAAATCGAAAACCTCACTTTCGTGCAATGCATTCCAGAATCAGAAGCTTTCGACCAAGCTCAGGCTCAAATTAGTTTACCCATGAACGGATCTTGGCTTATACTTATTTGATTTATTAATCGGGACACAAAAAATTAAATCTTTAATAAAAGCAGAATTTAAAGATTCTACCTTTTGTAGCGAAGTCCCTTGCCTAAAGAAAAATCCAATCTTTGTTGCGATTCCAATAGAAATCCAATAGATATCTCCGTAGAAACTTCGAATATTGCGTGGGCAATAATCTATCGAAGTCTACTTGCTTAGCCCACAAGGAAATCTCTCTAAAACTGGACTCAAACAAACCAAAAACTGATCACAAAACTCAACCCACAAAAATCCTGCTGCTGCTGCCTTTAAATATAAACACCACTCCGACAGCAGTAAGTCGAACTGCCCAGTCGTGATCTAGACAGCCCAAGCTTCGGATCACCAAGAAGAGATCAACGAAGCCTAGGCCGAATCAAACGCACTGGACAGCAGCAAAAAACTGCTGCCAGAAAACCCTGAAAAATCGCTACAGAAAACCGGCGAGAGAATGAAGAAACCGGGCAGCAGAATTCCGGCGGACTGAACCAAAACTGGGCAGAATAAAACCCAAGAATAAAGCTGTGATCTTTGGTTAGAATCCAGTAAAGAGCAAGTGAGAAATCTGGTTTTTTTTTTTTTTTTTTGAGAAAGAATTCTTGAAGAAAAATTCTCTCTCTTAAACCTTCTCACTCAAGAAAGCAAGAAAAATTGTCTTGTAAGACTTCCTTAGGTTTTCTTGGGCTTCAAGTCTTCTATTTATAGGAGCTCAATTGGAGACCTAATGGGCTCTCGAGTTAGGCTTTTAATTTGACTTTCGTTGACCGCTAAGTCTTCCCGACTAATTAACTCCAATCGACCCATTTAAATTAATTTATTTAACCCACTTTGTTAATTTAATTTAATCGAACCCTTAGAATTAATTAATTCAAATAGAATTAATTTCTTAATTCACTTTGTCGATTAAGTATTAATTAAACCTTTTGGATTAATTAATTCACCTTGTCGATTAGTCAAATGCATAATCGGTCATGCCACTATCGGACCAATTATGGAACTACCGCTCAAAAATGACTTTACATCGCGCCATTATATTTTATTCTATCTCCCCACATTAAAGATCTAGCGCTCGTCGGTTTATCAATTTACTGACAAATTAATTCACCGACTTCTTGATTTTTGAGATTAGTACCACTCGTCCTTTTATTATACCGAACATAAAGTTCACCGGCCGGGTTTAGTATAATAGACTTTACGAGCTCATCTCGGGAGCACCATCAACCCGGCGAACTGGTACGTGGATTCCTCCGACTAGCAATGACACGTAAGAAGCTAAACACCGCATACCCAACCTACATAGGTATAGGCCTCAATCGACCGCACTCTTTGGCAAAATCAAAGCACACGATATCCAACCGTCACGCCCTTCCCAATCTCGGGATTGAGAGACGGAATACTAGGACCGAATTGACTACGCCGATCAGTATAAGTCAATTCTATCCAAACTGGCCGTGCTCAATATGCCCCGGGCATATCCGTGTGATTTAAACTAGTTTAGATAAACTAATTTCCAAACCACACAATAACCTATACCGATAGTATGTTCAGACTATCTCGGTTACGAGCATACTTTTTATATATCAATATTTTAACCAATAACGGTATCTACCGTGTCTGTCCACACCCCGCTATCTAGTTCTATGATATAAAGGAACAAATTTATACTGAAACAACAATGATATGTCAACTGTGGATATTAGTTTTTGATACAAGCCATAGCTTTTCTGTATTCAAAACTAACATCCTATTCCAATTTAGTGTTTAATTAATCCTACATTTAAAGTTTCTAAAGCTTACCCTTGTAGCGTAATCGGTTGCCGCACCTGGATCCTTGTTTGATGTTGGTCCAAGCCTTCTGCTCCAGTTACGTTTGTCACCACCAAAAATCTTTCCTTGAAGGACTCTCTACTTTCAAGCACGAAAGCCTACGCAGATCTGGTGCTAGCCGATCTTGCCTACAGAGAGAATTTGGGAATTTTGTGTATTTTGTCTGATCTGATTTTTCTAATTCAAAATCATCATCCTCCTATATTAATATCCCTAGGATATTTGTAGAGATCAAATTTCCAAAATCAGTATTGTAATTATCCAATTATTACTTAACTGATTTTAGTCATATTCTAAATCAGTATTATTACCAAATATTATTTTACTGATTCCAAATCAGTATTTAAATAATATTTACTGAATCCAAATCAGTATTAAATAATACCTTAATGATTTGGGTTATACACCAAGCCCATGGATCAACCCATGACCCATGGATCAGGCTGATGGGTCAAGAACTTCAATTGCATTTAAGTCCCTTGATTTATCAGCCCATCCCAATTGTTCCCAGGTAATTAATTAACTATTAATTAATATCACAGAACTTTTCAATAATATTTAATTAAATCATTTAATTAAATTTTATTTATTTAAGTATAACAATTATACTTATTGTAGGCAAGAATGCTTATTCTGCATCAACGAACTTTCTTATGTGCGATCCTGTAGGCCCATTCTAAATTGGCAATGGATAACTCATTCTCATTGATTAATCCATAAGTCATTAGTGGTCTCAAGCAAGACATAATGACTACCCAATTCATAATGGAGGGTCGAATGGTGATTCAACACAACCTTTCCGAGCAAACTGCGTACGATCCTCTACATTGATATCCCGTTTAGCATAAGGCATGGAACCATCATCCTTATATAGCTAAACATTTACTTTATCTCTTAGTGACACTGAATCCATCAAGCAAATGATAACGCTTATCGTTCCTTGGGCATGGCCATGCACTTCTCAGTTCACTATCAAGTGGCCAAGATATCATTTCTCACTTAAGAGAGACTTGTAGTCCCATCACTTCACCTACATACCTTAGCGTGTCTTATAGTGTACCCAATCATACCCGTACTTGTCAACCTGTTACGGTCCCGTTAGGCGTATGTCAAAGCACACTACAATTCACGTAAGACCATGTAGAGATTTCTGGTCTAAGGATCCTCGTACGAGTACTACTAAAAGAATCACTCATGATCTAAAGGTCCATGGAGTGTTTCTTTTGGCGGATCGATTTCATGAAATTAAATATACACAAGAATATAATTATCATGAAATTAACTCATTTGATAAATTATCAAACAAACGACATATATCTTATTTACATAAATAACCCTCAAAGTTTATTTACATAAATAGCCCTCATTAGGGCACATACACCAACAGTAAGGAGTAATAGTTGAGTTCAGAGTTTTTTCCCTTGTAACTCATTACTAGGGTTATTTTATCTGAAACTTCTTTTATTTTATGTTCTTAGTCTTTTTTTATTCAGAATCCATGAGGTTCTAAGTTCTTCGCAGGGATTTTTACTTTTGTTTTAAGGTAAGGGCAAGGTGAAAGTTTCGTCTACAAAAATGTGCACTAAAGCAAGTCTGATGATGCTGAACTACTCTCTTAATTCTCTATTGAAAGATTATCTGCCCGGCCTAGCCAGAAACTCACTTTCGCGCTATGCATTCCAGAATCGGAATCTCTGGCCAGGCCTAGACGCTAGCACAATCGCTATTCCAACCCTTTTGAAATAACATTGCGCAGGATCTGGGTTTGCACTCATTCGATTTACTAAGCAACAAAAATTCTTAATTAAAGCAGAAACATAAGAATTACCTATTGAAGCGTATACTCAGGTGATTCTCTTGTATGCCTCAAGACTTTGTTCGTATGTTGTGTGGGCAACAATCTAACAAACAATTGATCAGCTAATCACCACAATCCACTTGCCAGAAAATTCCAGCACCACCGCACCTGGAACGGGTACTACACCCGCCGCCTGGGAGGAGAGAGAAAGTCACACGAGCCACCAAAAATTGAAAAAAATAGCAGCCCTTAAAGCTTTGTGAAATCCAATTTTAAGAGAGAGAAATTTTCTCTCTCTAGGATTTTTTCTCTTTAAGTTTTCTTGCCTTGAAAACTTATGAATTGTATCTTGTGGAATAGCTAATCCCTTGTCTATATATAGAGTTACAAGAGAGACCCCAAGTTGGTTTAGGATTGGCCTTCCTATTGGGTTTCTGTTTTCTTCAATCCTGTTCCTAGACTGATACACATCCAACTGATACAGGGATTCACGCATCTCAATCCAGTTCCTGGTATGATTCACAACAAACTGATACAGGGATTCACTTATCCCCAATCCAGTTCCTGGTATGATTCTTAAGATGTGCATGTGACTAAAGCTCGCTTCTTCTCTTAAAGAAGACTTTTAGCCACCACCAACTCTGCCAAGAGCTCGGATGAAGTACACAACATCTTACTTATGTTGTAGTTCAACCGAATCTGCTCATAGCTTTGAGGCAAGCTCCGGAAGACAATATCGACTTTGTTTTCACCAATAATTTGGCCTCCCACTACCTCAACCTTGTTGATATTACTAATCACATCAATGACATGATCTCTCACAGGAGTGCTCTCAGCCATAAGGACAATGTCTAAGTTACGACTCCAATCGACATAATTAGGTCCAGTTAACTTGTTATTTTTCAATATAGTAGCAAAGGGGTTGAATGTCATATCGAATACTGTAATTAAACAGACAACGTTGTAGTTATCTAATCTAGAATTTCAAAACAAAGGAAATTCTAACAATTATTGACTTCCTTCAAAACAATAATTTTAATCCACCAACATCTCATCCACCGAAATTCTCGCAAGTCACGATAGTGTGGACGTTTACGCTAACCCACATTCATTTGAGAAGAACCAAGTTCATTAACTACACTATCTGACCAAACGATCTATTGATCAATGTAGCTAATAGTCGGTGCTTTCAGCCGTACAAATAAGCAATCTAACCTCGATGGGAGGAATACTGCAGATCGTACACTAACTGTGTGCCATTACGTGACTTCTGAGCTTGTTACCTCAGGATAGTGCGCCTCAAATGGAGAGGGTGTCGCATTTCTCCTAGCCAAACTTACTCTAGTCATCTTACTCAGAAATTCATAATCTAGCGATCTCAAGGTTGGACTCATCCGAATGGAGGAAGGCCCTAATGCCAACGCGCAAGCCCACCCACATCGCATATGAACTCGTAATGGTGGCTGTGGGGATATTAAACCAATCCTCTCCCACTTAGATTTCCAATTTGAGGGTTTTTCCCAGTTTTAATATGCAATTAACTAACCCAAAGTTATATGCAACCTTAAAACCATCATGCTTTAAAATCATGTATCTAAAATACAGCACAAAAATTAAATCACAAAATTAAAACAATAAATAAGGGAAATAAACACGAAAAATTAAATTTCCCGACCATTATGGTTTTAATCGCTTCCATCTTCTGCCTTGATCTCGTGTCCTGCCACGCAACTCGATGGATTGAGTATTGATCTTAAAAATGAAAACTGGAGGAAAAACGGGACAAAAATGTGACCCGAATGGGCCGCGCCTGCTGCCGCGCAATGGCACAGCAAATCTACTGCGCCATGCGGCAGTGGTGCTGCCTCCACTGGTGGTTGTCGACGGCGGCTCCTGCTGGCGGGTCGTCGCCGGCACTACCCCTTGCCACCCATCCCTCCTTCGCTTCTTCTATGCTATTTAGTCTTCTTGCAATTCATTCTGGGTTTCTACGAATTAACGATAACCCAAAACTCACGAATTCAAGTTTTCCACCATAACGTCTTCGATTACAAAAATTAATTCTCCTACTACAAGGCTTTCTAGGAAAATTAAAGAATCAAAATTACATAGAAAAAATCCTACTACAGATTTAATCTAATCCTACATGGCTTCCAGCACGTGGTTATACTATTACAAACATTCATAATAAAATCAAATCCGGACATGTCCCGGAGTTTAATTAAAACCCATACAAACGTAACCATAATAGTCGGGATTTCTTAACCACCTGCAAATAAAACCATCTAATAAATAGAACAAGCACAAAACCCAAAACCAGGCTTTGATACCAATTGAAAGATTATCTGCTCAGGCCTAGCCAGAAACTCACTTTCGTGCTATGCATTCCAGAATCAGAATCTCTGGCCAGGCCTAGACGCTAGCACAATCGCTATTCCAACCATTTTTAAATAACATTGCGCAGGATCTGGGTTTGCACTCATTCAATTTACCACGCAACAAAAATTCTTAATTAAAGCGAAAACAAAAAAATTACCTATTGAAGCGTATACTCAGGTGATTCTCTTGTATGCCTCAAGACTTTGTTCGTATGTTGTGTGGGCAACAATCTAACGAATAATTGATCAGCTAATCACCACAATCCACTTGCCAGAAAATTCCAGCACCACCGTACCTGGAACGTGTACTACACGCGCCGCCTGGGAGGAGAGAGAAAGTCACACGAGCGGCCAAAAATTGAAGAAAATTGGCAGCCCTTAAAGCTTTTTGAAATCCGATTTTAAGAGAGAGAAATTTTCTCTCTCTAAGTTTTCTTGTCTTGAAAACTTATGAATTGTATTTTGTGGAATAGCTAATCCCATGTCTATATATAGAGTTACAAGGTGGTTTAGGATTGGCCTACCTATTGGGTTTCTGGTTCCTTCAATTATGTTCCTGGACTGATACACATCCAACTGATATAGGGATTCACTTATCCCAATCCAGTTCCTGGTATGATTCACAACCAACTGATACACGGATTCACTTATCCCCAATCCAGTTCCTGGTATGATTCACAACCAACTGACACAATGATTAATTAATTACTTAATTAATTAAATCTACTTTTGTCAATAACCCAATACATAATCAAATGTACCACTAACGGATTAATTATGGCACTACCATCCTACACCAGAATTGCTTCCGGAACAACTTAATTAATTTATATTCATAATCTCCCCACATCAAAGATATAGTGCTCGTTAATATATTAATTTACTGATAAATTAATTAATTAACCTCTTTAATTCTGAGACTAGTACCACTCGACCTTTTTACTATACCGGACATAAGTCCACCGGCAGGATTTAGTATAATAAACATTACGAGCTCATCTCAGGAGCACCATCACCTCGGACGCACCGGTAAATAGTTTCCTTTTGACAAGCAGCAGCACACCAAGTAACTAAACACGCGCACCCAACCTACCGAAACTATTAGCCACAATTGACCTCACCCATTGGCAGATCAAAGTACACTATGTCTAATCCTCGAGTCTAGGAATTAAGAGATAGAATACTAAGAGTGATTTTTCTATTAAATCAGTACAAGACAAATCATTCTAAATGGTCAGGTTCAATATTCCCCGGGCATATCTATATGATTCAATTAGTTTAGACAAACCAATTATCCGAATCACATAATAACCTAAATCGACAGTTTGTCCAAAGCTGTCTCGGTTACGAACCTCATATATATATTATGTCTTTTAACCAATTATGAGATCTACTGTGTCACACAAGACACTTCATTATCTAACTACACAATATAAATGGACAAATAATGCACAACAAGATATAACCAAAACATAAATTGATATATTAACTGGGAAAATGTAAAATACAAGCATAACTTATGTATTCAACTCCAATATCTATGCCAGTAGATGAGTGGAATAGGCTACTATCAAATACCTGCTGAGCACTCATTTGTCTTCCAACATCACTTAGTTTGATTGCAGAGAGTATTGTAGTATAGGGACCTAGTTAAACTCACAGTTTGAGTAGAGAGTGATGTGAGGATGTCACAGAAGTCCGAATCATGGCAGTACCATACCATTTATGGGGCTGTGATAACATAGGATTGGAATTCTTGTCAATAAGTCTTAAACGACAACTCTGTAGAAACCAAGAACTCCTGTGTTATCCAAAGATTCACAGAGTTGGAAAGCTCGTAAGGAAATCTTGATTGATAATACCTCAGCAACCATGTACTTTGTGATTCTCGGAGCTTAACATGAGTAGAATTGCTTTTGTGGGACGTCTTAACTGGAAATACATCAACACGCATCTACTCTATTTAGCCTAAGAGTTCAGCAAAATAGAAATGTTTTTGGTTAGTCTTAATTGACAGTACAACAGCAACTGGTTATTCTGTAAAAGCTCTTGAGTTTAACAAGATAGGACATCTTAAGGGAATTCTTGATTGATGATACTGTTAGGATCGAAGGCATGAAAATAAAAAACGCAGTAAAATTTTTTCAAAAAATTTCATGCCTATTGATTTTAGTGTTATTTAATTATTACGTTCAAAGCTGTAACTCTTACCCTTGAAGCGTAATCGGTTGCGTTCATTTGGATCCTTTGTTTGATGTCATTGATCACCGTAGATTCTTCCTAGAAGAATCCTCTACTCTCAAGCACGGGAGTCCTTCATAGATCGGGTGCTAGCCCTCAAGCCTGCAGAGAAAAGTATTTGGGATTTTCTGGTTTCTCAAAAATCTTGTATCCGTTCACGTGCATATCCTTAGGATATATAGAATAGAAAACGTTCCAAATCAGTATGTAGTATTTTAATACTACTTTTACTGATTTGGATTTTTACCAGACCCACAGTTCAAACCAGAGGCTCATGGATCAGGCTGTTGGGTCAAGAAGCACCACAATTGTAATTTGGTCCCTTGATTTATCAGCCTATCCCAATAGCTCGTAGTTACTTACTTAAATCTTAATTAATACCACATAACTTTTAATAATACTTAATTAAACCATTTAATTAAGCATTATTTATTTAGGTATAACAATTATACTTAGTGCATACATGATTACTTGTTTTGTATCATCGAACTCTCTTATGTGAGATCCTGTAGGCCCATTCTAATATCAGCAATGGATAACTCAATCTAATTGATTAATCCATAAGTCATTAGTGGTCTCTAGAAAGACATAATGACTACCCAATTTAGAACAGAGGGTCGAATGGTGATTCAACACAACGTTTAGAGCACACTACGTACAATCATCTACATTGATATCCCGTTTAGCATAAGGCATGGAACCATCATCCTTATTTAGCTAAACGTTTACTTGATCTCCTAGTGACACTGAATTTCATCAAGAAAATGATAACATTATAATTTCTTGGGCACGACCATGCACTTCTCAGTTCACTATCAAGTGGCTTAGATATCATCTCTCACTTAAGAGAGACTTGTAGTCTCATCACTTCACTCACATACCTTAGTGTGATTTATAGCATACCCAATCATACCTGTATTTGGCAACTTGTTACGGCCTCGTTAGGCGTATGTCAAAGTACACTACTCTTCACTTAAGACCATGTAGTGATTTCTGGTCTAAGGATTCTAGTACGAGTACTGCTCAAAAGAATCACTCATGATCTAAGTAGTCCATGGAGTGTTTCTTTTGGCGGATACCAACACTAAAACATATACTAGTCTTATCATATTTACGTTCTCACGTCAATAACCGACTATGGATATTTTATACTTAGAACATTTTTTAGCTTAAGAGGTTTCACAACCAAGACACTCTGAAGGTTCTTTATGTTAGAGTTGAATACATAAGCTATGCTTGTATTGTACTTTTTCCCAGTTAATATATCGATTAATGTTTTGGTTATATTTAGTTGTGCATTATTTATCCATTTATATTATGTAGTTAGATGGTGAGATGTCTTGTGTGACACAGTAGATCTCATCATTGGTTGAAAGACAAAATATATAAATGAGTTTTGTAACTGAGACAGTTTTGGACAAACTGTCAGTTTAGGTTATTATGTGATTCGGATAATTAGTTTGTCTAAACTGATTGAATCATATAGATATGCCCGGGTCGTATTGAACTTTACCATTTAGAATGTTTTGTCTTGTAATGATTTCATAGACAAATCGTTCTCAGTATTCTATCTCTTAATCCCTAGACTTGAGCGGGCATAAGGATTAGATATAGTGTTCTTTGATCTGCCAAAGGGTGAGGTCAATTGTGGCCAATAGTCTCGGTGGGTTGGGTACGCGTGTTTAGTTACTTGGTGTGCTGCTGCTTGTCGAAAGGAAACCATGTGTTGGATTTGAATACATAAGCTATGCTTGTGTTGTACATTTTCTCAGTTTAATATATCGATTTGTGTTTTAATTATATTTAGTTGTGCATTAATCGTCCATTTATATTATGTAAGTAGATGACGAGGTGTCTGGTGTGACACAGTAGATCTCATCATTGGTTCAAAGACATAATACATAAATGAGGTTCGTAATCGAGACAGTTTTGGACAAGCTGTCGGTCTAGGTTATTATGTGATTCAGATAATTGGTTTGTCTAAACTAATTGAATCATATAGATATGCCCGGGGCATATTGAACTTGACTCTTAGGAATGATTTGTCTTGTACTGATTTAATAGACAAATCAATCCTTGTATTCTATCTCTAAATCCCTAGACTCAAGTGGGCATGAGGATTAGACATAGTGTACTTTGATCTGCCAATGGGAAAGGTCAAATGTGGCCAATAGTCTCGGTGGGTTGGGTGCACGTGTTTAGTTACTTGGTGTGCTGCTGCTTGTCGAAAGGAAACCATGTACCGATGAGTCCGGGGTGATGGTGCTCCCGAGATGAGCTCGAAATGTTTATTATACTAAACCCGGCTGGTGGACTTATGTCCGGTATAGTAAAAAGGTCGAGTGGTACTAGTCTTGGAATAAAAGAAGTTGATGAATTAATTTATCAGTAAATTAATGAATTAACGAGCACTATATCTTTGATGTGGGGAGATTATGAATATAATTTAATTAAGTTGTTCCGGAAGCAATTTTGGTGTAGGTTGGTAGTGCCATAATTAATCCGTTAGTGGTACGATTAATTATGTACTGGGTTATTGACAAAGGTAGATTTAATTAATTGAGAAATTAATTAATCCTTGTGTCAGTTGGTTGTGAATCATCCCAGGAACTGGTTTGGGATAAGTGAATCCCTGTGTCAGTTGGGAGTGATTCATCCCAGGAACTGGATTGGGATAAGTGAATCCCTGTGACAGTTGGGAGTGTATCAATCCAGGAACAGGATTGAAGGAAATAGAATCTGTATCAGTCCAGAAACAGGATTGAAGGAAAACAGAAACCCAGTAGGAAGACCAATCCTAAACCAACTTGGAGTCTCTCTTGTAACTCTATAAATAGACAAGGGATCAGTCATTCAGAATACAACAATTACACAATTAATCCACAGGATTTCTAGAGAGAGAACGTTTCTCTCTCCAAGTCGAATTTTCAAGAAAGTGTGCAGCTGGTTTTTGGGTTTCTAGTGGCTGAAATTTTGGCCTTGGTCTATACCAGCTGTGCGTAGCTTTCTCTCTCTGTGGGTGGTGCGTTTATAGTACGTGCCAGGTGCTGTGGGGCTAGAGTTTTCTAGCCGGTGGATTGTGGTGAGTAGCTGATCAATTAACTTCTAGTTCGTTGCCCACACAACGTGAAGTTATAGTTTTGAGACATACAAGAGAATCACCAGGTGCACGCTTCAAAGGTACTTTTCTAAGATTCCTCTTTAATAGAAATTTTTGTTGCGTGGTAAATCGAGCAAGTGCAAACCCAGATCCTACCAAAATCTTTCAATTGGTATCAGAGCCTGGTTTAGGGGGTTCTGTGCTTGTTCGATTTATTACATGGTTTTATTTGCAGGTGGTTTAGAATCCCGACTATTATGGTTACATTTGTAAGGGTTTTAATTAAACTCCGGGACTTGTCCGGATTTAATTTTATTATGAATGTTTGTAATAGCTAAACCACGTGCTGGAAGCCGTGTAGGATTAGATCAAATCTGTAGTAGGATTTTTTCTATGTAATTTCGATTATTTAATTTTCCTAGAATGCCTTGTAGTAGGAAAATTATTTTTTTTTGTAATCGAAAGCGTTATGGTGGGCGACTTGGATTCGTGGGTTTTGGGTTATCATGAATTTGAAGAAACCCAAGAAAACCCATAACGAATTGCAAGAAGACCAAATAGCGTGGGAAAAAGCGAAGGAGGAGTTGGCGGAAGGAGGCGACGCCGGCAAATTTTGCCGACAGCAAAATCGCCGGCCGGCAGGCAAAAAAAGGCCAGCGGGTGCAGCAGCCGCGCGCGGGCGTAGGCGCCCAGGGCCGCGCGCGCACGGCCCGGGCGGGCCATGTGCGCCGGGCGCGCAGGCCGCGCGCACGGCCCATACGGGCTGTGCGCGCTCGCGTGCCGGGCCGCGCGCGCGGGCTGCGCCACGGGCGGCCCGTTTGGGCCGTTCGAGCTGTTTTTAGCCCGTTTTTCCTCCAGTTTTCATTTTTTGAAGTTCAAGACTCTCTCCCTCGAGTGACGTGATGGGACATGAGATCAAGGCAAAGGATGGAAGCAATTAAAACCATAATAGTCGGGAAATTTATTTTACGTATTTATTTCCCGTATTTATTGTTTTAATTTTTATGCTGTATTTTAGATGCATGAATTAAAGCATGTCTGGTTTTATGGTTGCATATAACTTAGGTTAGTTAATTGCATGTTAAAACCGGAAAAACCCTTAAATTGGAAATCTAAGTGGGAGCGGGTTGTGTTATATCCCCATGGCCACCATTACGGGTTCATATGCGATGTGGGTGGGCTTGCGCGTTGGCATTAGGGCCTTCCTCCATTCGGATGAGTCCAGCCCCGAGATCGCTAGACTATGAGCTTCTGAGTAAGATGACTAGAGCGAGTTTAACTAGGAGAAATGCGACACCCTCTCCATCTGAGGCGCACTATCCTGAGGTAACAAACTCAGAAGTCACATAATGGCACACACTTAGTGTACGATCTGTAGTATTCCTCCCGCGAGGTTACGCTGCTTACTTGTACGGCTGAAAGCACCGACTATTAGCTACATTGATCAAAAGATCATTGGTCAGATAGTGTAGTTAATGAACTTGGTTCTTCTCAAACGAATGTGGGTTAGCGTAAACGTCCACACTGCGTGGCTTGCGAGAATCCCGGTGGATGAGATGTTGGTGGATTAATATTATTGTTTTGAGGGAAATCAATAATTAAATTGAATTTTCATTTTTTCGAAAATTCTAGCATATATAACTGAAACACTGTTTGTTTACTTTCCAGTTTAAATCGATATGGCATTCAATCCTTTAGCTGCTATTCTAAAAAACAACAATTTAACTGGAACTAATAATGTCGATGGAAGTCGTAACTTGGACATTGTCCTTAGGGCTGAGAGCGCTCCTGTGAGAGATCGTGTCATTAATTAACATGATTAGTAACATCAACAAGGTTGAGGTAGTGGGAGGTGAAACCAAAGCCGATATTGTCCTCCAGAGCTTGCCTCAAAGCTATGAGCGGATTCAGTTGAACTACAACATAAGTAAGATGTTGTGGAGTTCATCCGAGCTCTTGGCAGAGTTGATGGCGGCTAAAAGTCTTCTTCAAGAGAAGAAGCGAGCTTTAGTCGCAGTCGAAACTTTAGAATCTTCTTCTGAGCCTGAGGCTGGAAAGAAGAAGAGAAAGCTCGAGGGAGTAGCTAAAAAGGCACAAATTGTGCCTAAGCCAGATATTGCAAAGAAGAAGTCGAAAGACAAGTGCTTCAAGTGCAATAAGACGGGACATTGGAAAGCGGATTGTCCAAAGCTTATAAGTACGATAAATTATGCCTTAATTACTGAGATATGTTTAGCGGCGATTCCCACAGATACTTGGTGTGTGGATTCAGGTGTCACTGACCATGTTTGTAATTCTTTGCAAGGGTTCCAAGTAACCCAGAAGCTTAGAGAAGGCGAATTGGATATCTACTTGGGCGACACTACAAGAGTGTCAGTAGAAGCAGTGGGAGTAGTTAAAGTTGAATTTCGAAAATTCTAGCTTAGAGTTAGTTAATTGTCTTTATGTACCGAGTTTTAGAAAGAACTTGATTTCGGTTTCTAAACTCTTAAAGAACGGGTATAAGTTTATTTTTTCTGATGACTGTGTTGTTATTAGAAGAAATGGAAAACTTATTTGTTCTGGTTCATTGGCGGACAATTTGTTTGTGGTTAACTCTAACTCCCCTGTTGCGCAAAACATAGAGATAGATAGCTCAGAATCTAACATTAATAAGAGGAAGAAACCTTCTAAAATAAATCAAACCTATCTTTGGCATCTAAGGCTATGTCATATATACCTTAGTAGGATTCAGAGGTTGGTCAATGATGGACCTTTGGGTTCATTAGACATTGACAGTTATGCAACCGGCGAATCTTGCTTGGAAGGTAAGATGACCAAGAGACCTTTTAAGGCAAAAGGTTATAGAGCTAAAGAAGTATTAGAGTTGATTCATTCTGACTTGTGTGGACCTATGACGGTCTAGGCACGAGGGGGATATGAGTATTTCGTGACGTTCATGGATGACTACACTAGGTACGGATACATTTACCTAATGCGCCACAAGTCCGAATGTTTTGGCAAGTTCAAAGAGTTTCGGGCAGATGTGGAGAAGCATCATGGTAAGAGTATCGAGACACTGCGTTCAGATCGTGGTGGGGAGTACCTGTCCCATGAATTTCGAGATTACCTCACTGAGGTAGGAATTCAGTCTCAGTTGTCTGCACCTGGCACGCCACAGCAGAATGGTGTAGCAGAAAGGAGGAATCGGACTCTTATGGAAATGGTTAGGTCCATGATGAGCTATAGTGATTTGTCAAGTTCGTTCTGGGGCTATGCCTTGGAAACGGCAATGTATATTCTTAATCTTGTACCATCTAAAACTGTGCCTTCAACCAGTAGAGTTGTGGAACGGGCGAAAGCCCAGTCTAAGACATCTCAGAATTTGGGGCTGCCCAGCACATGTGCTTAAGGCAGATACGGCTAAGTTAGATGCAAGAATAGAATTAATGCTGTTTGTAGGATATTCTAGGGGAACGAAAGGTGGTCTATTCTATAGTCCTAAAGATCAGAAGGTGGTGGTAAGTACCAACGCTAGATTTTTAGAAGAGGACTATGTCTTAGACCACAAACCCAAGAGTAAGATAGTACTAGAAGAGCTTAGACGACAAACTACTGATCCTGATGCACCAGCATAAGTAGATACACCACACACTGCATATGAGATCACAGATGATGCGCCTACACAGGCGGTGCCTCGTCGTAGTGGGAGGGTTGTGAGACAACCCGACAGGTTCATTGGCGTGGGAGAGGTTTTAAACCTAGTCCCAGGTATGCCTGAACCTGACCCAGTTAACTACAATGAGGCACTTTGAGATAAAGATGCAGAATCTTGGCGTAAGGCAATAATATCCGAGATGGGGTCAATGGACCACAATCAAGTCTGGGAGCTTGTGGACTTTCCTGATGGGTTTAAGCCCATTGGATGCAAGTGGGTCTACAAACGTAAGAGAGGACCTGACAGAAAGGTGGAAACCTTTCAAGCTAGGCTGGTAGCGAAGGGGTATACTCAGAAAGAGGGAATCGACTATGAGGAAACCTTCTCCCTGGTAGCCATGCTTAAGTCGATCCGGATTCTCTAGGCCATAGCTGCTCATATGGATTATGAGATTTGGCAGATGGATGTCAAGACAGCTTTCCTAAACAGAAGTCTTGAGGAAACCATCTTTATGCAGCAACCAGAGGGATATATTGAAAAAGGCCAAGAGCATAAGGATTGCAGGCTTAAGAGGTCTATTTATGGACTAAAGCAGGCATCCAGATCTTAGAACATCTGGTTTGATGAGGTAATCCAGTCTTTTGGATTTACTCAGTGTCTGGATGAACAATGTGTATATCGCAGACGTGATGAAAACTCAGTGGTGTTTCTTGTGTTTTACGTAGATGACATTCTATTGATTGGCAACAACAAGAAAGTGTTATCAGACGTAAAGGCATGGCTGTCCAAGCAATTTGATATGAAGGACTTAGGGGAAGCGGGACATATCTTTGGGATCAAGATTATTCGAGATCGTAGGAAATGTTCATTAACGCTCTCCCAAGCTTCGTACATAGACACGATTCTGGCCCGTTTTAACTTGCAGAACTCCAAGAAAGGTTTTCTACCTTTCAGGCACGGAGTGTTTCTATCTAAGGAGCAGTCTCCTAAGACTGTTGAGGAGATAGAGACCATGAGGACAGTTCCATATGCTTCGGCAGTAGGAAGTCTCATGTATGCCATGTTGTGTACGAGGCCTGATATCTGTTATGCCGTTGGCATGGTGAGCAGATATCAGAGTAACCCCGAGAAAGCTCATTGGGAGGCAGTAAAATGCATTCTCAAGTATTTGCGCAGAACGAGAGACCAAGTTCTGGTCTATCAGGCGTCTGAGCCGGTACCCCGAGGTTACACGGATTAAAATTTCCAAGGCGACAGGGACAAGAGCAAGTCTACCTCAGGGTATGTGTTTATTCTAGGAGGTGGAGCCATAGTTTGGCGGAGTGTCAAGCAGAAATGCGTGGCGGACTCTACCATGGAGGCTGAGTATGTTGCCGCATCAGAGGCAGCGAAAGAAGCAGTATGGCTCAAGAACTTCCTAGTGGACTTAGATGTGATTCCTGATTTGCAGAAGTCTATCACGGTTTATTGTGATAACAATGGTGCAGTAGCAAACTCAAAGGAACCACGAGCCCACAAGGCGAGTAAACATATACAGCACAAGTACCACCTGATACGAGACATCGTAAAGAGGGTAGACGTGGTCATGGCTAAGATAGCATCAGAGGATAACCTTGCAGATCCGTTCACGAAAACATTGACTTCCAAAGTCTTTGAGGCTCACGTGAAGGGCAAGGGGATCAGATACTTAGGAGAGCCTTGACAGTTTTTTCTAGATAGATAGCAGCAGATTGGGTAGGATTGTATGTAGTTGTATACTTAAAGCACAGCTTAAGTATTAGTGGGAGATTGTTGGATTTGAATACATAAGCTATGATTGTGTTGTATATTTTCCCAGTTTGATATATCGATTTGTGTTTCAATTATATTTAGTTGTGCATTAATCGTCCATTTATATTATGTAAGTCGATGATGAGGTGTCTGGTGTGACACAGTAGATCTCATCATTGGTTGAAAGACATAATATATAAATGAGGTTCGTAACCGAGACAGTTTTGGACAAGCTGTCGGTCTAGGTTATTATGTGATTAAGATAATTGGTTTGTCTAAACTAATTGAATCATATAGATATGCCCGAGGCATATTGAACTTGACTCTTAGGAATGATTTTTCTTGTACTGATTTAATAGACAAATCGATCCTTGTATTCTATCTCTAAATCCCTAGACTCGAGTGGGCATGAGGATTAGACATAGTGTACTTTGATCTGCCAATGGGTGAGGTCAAATGTGGCCAATAGTCTCGGTGGGTTGGGTGCACGTGTTTAGTTACTTGGTGTGCTGCTGTTTGTCGAAAGGAAACCATGTACCGGTGAGTCCGGGGTGATGGTGCTCCCGAGATGAGCTCGAAATGTTTATTATACTAAACCCGGCCGGTGGACTTATGTCCGGTATGGTAAAAAGGTCGAGTGGTACTAGTCTCGGAATAAAAGAAGTTGATGAATTAATTTATCATTAAATTAATGAATTAACGAGCACTATATCTTTGATGTGGGTAGATTATGAATATAATTTAATTAAGTTGTTCCGGAAGCAATTCTGGTGTAGGTTGGTAGTGCCATAATTAATCCGTTAGTGGTACGATTAATTATGTACTGGGTTATTGACAAAGGTAGATTTAATTAATTGAGAAATTAATTAATCCTTGTGTCAGTTGGTTGTGAATCATCCCAGGAACTGGTTTGGGATAAGTGAATCCCTGTGTCAGTTGGGAGTGATTCATCCCAGGAATTGGATTGGGATAAGTGAATCCCTGTGACAGTTGGGAGTGTATCAATCCAGGAACAGGATTGAAGGAAACAGAATCTGTATCAGTCCAGAAACAGGATTGAAGGAAAACAGAAACCCAGTAGGAAGACCAATCCTAAACCAACTTGGAGTCTCTCTTGTAACTCTATAAATAGACAAGGGATCAGTCATTCAGAATACAACAATTACACAATTAATCCACAGGATTTCTAGAGAGAGAACATTTCTCTCTCCAAGTCGAATTTTCAAGAAAGTGTGCAGCTGGTTTTTGGGTTTCTAGTGGCTGAAATTTTGGCCTTGGTCTATACCAGCTGTGCGTAGCTTTCTCTCTCTGCGGGCGGTGCGTTTATAGTACGCGCCAGGTGCTGCGGGGCTAGAGTTTTCTAGCCGGTGGATTGTGGTGAGTAGCTGATCAATTAACTTCTAGTTCGTTGCCCACACAACGTGAAGTTATAGTCTTGAGGCATACAAGAGAATCACCAGGTGCACGCTTCAAAGGTACTTTTCTAAGATTCCGCTTTAATAGAAATTTTTGTTGCGTGGTAAATCGAGCAAGTGCAAACCCAGATCCTACCAAAATCTTTCAACCATGAACCGGTGCGTCCGAGGTGATGGTGCTCCCGAGATGAGCTCGTTATGTTTATTATACTAAACCCAACTGGTGGACTTATGTCCGGTATAGTAAAAAGATCGAGTGGTACTAGTTTCGGAATTAAAGAAGTTAATTAATTAATTTATCTGTAAATTAATAAATTAACGAGCACTATATCTTTAATGTGGGGAGATTAAGAATAAATTAATTAAGTTGTTCCATAAGCAATTCTGGTGTAGGATGGTAGTGCCAAAATTAATCCGTTAGTGGTACGATTAATTTTGTAATGGGTTAATTGAATAGGTAGAATTAATTAATTAATTATTCCTAAGGGTTAATTAAGTAATTAACAAAGTGTAATTATTCAATTAATTAATTAAGTCTTAAGTTTCAATTAGAATTAGGAAATCCTAGAGATTATGAAATCTAATTGGATTTGGTTTATCCTATTAGATTGGTTACCTAATTGGATTTGGAAACTAATTAATTACCTAAACCCATTAGGAAGATCAATCCTAAACCAACTTGGGGTCTCTCTTGTAACTCTATATATAGACAATGGATTAGCTATTACACAGACACAATTCATAAGTTTTCAAGACAAAAAAACTAGAGAGAGAAAATCTTAGAGAGAGAAATAATTTCTCACTCTAGAATCGGATTTTTTAGGCTAATAGCTGTCGATTTTTCTTCAATTTGGGCGGCTGAATTTTTTCCAAATCGGCGAGCGTGTAGCTTCTCTCTCGGGTCCTAGGTGGTGCGTGTGATTCATGCGCTAGGGGCAGGTGGTTGCATAATTTTTCAGGCGACCCAGTTGTGGTGATTAGCTAATCGATTGCTCGTTAGATTGTTTCCCACACAACATATGATCAAAATCTTGAGGCATACAAGAGAATCACCTAAGTTTACGTTTCAATAGGTAATTCTTATGTTTCCTCTTTTTAATTTAGAATTTATTTGTTGCGTGATAAATCGAATAAGTACATACCAAGATCCTGCGCAATATTATTTCAAGCAAGGGTTGGAATAGCGATTGTGCTAGCGTCTAGGTCTGGCCAGAGATTCTGATTCTGGAATGCATAGCACAAAAGTGAGTTTCTGGCTAGGCCCGGGCAGATAATCTTTCAATTGGTATCAGAGCCTGGTTTTGGGTTTTGTGCTTATTCGATTTATTACATGGTTTTATTTGTAGGTGGTTAAGAAATCCTGACTATTATGGTTACGTTTGTATGGGATTTAATTAAACTCTGGGACATGTCCGGATTTGATTTTATTATGAATATGTGTAATAGTATAACCACGTGCTGGAAGACGTGTAGGATTAGATAAAATCTGTAGTAGGATTTTTTCTATGTAATTTTTGATTTTTTTAATTTTCCTAGATAGCCTTGTAGTATGAGAATTAATTTTGTAATGAAAGACGTTATGGTGGGCAACCTGAATTCGTGGTTTTGGGTTATCGTTAATTCGTAGAAACCCAAGAAAACCCATAACGAATTGCAAGAAGACCAAATAGCATAGAAGAAGTGAATGAGGGATTGGTGGTGGAGGGCGGCGCCGGCGACGACTCGTCGGAAGGAGCCACCACCGACAACCACCAGAGCAGGCAGCGGTGCACGCGGCCCGCTCGAATCACATTCTGGCCTGTTTTTCCTCCATATTTCATTTTTTTTTAAAGATCAAGACTCAATCCATCAAATTCTGTAGCGGGACACAAGATCAAGGCAGAAGATTGAAACAATTAAAACCATAATAGTCGGGAAATTTAATTTTGCATTTATTTCCCGTATTTATTATTTTAATTTTTTGTGTTGTATTTTAGATGCATGATTTTAAAGCATGATGGTTTTATGTTTGCATATAATTTAGGGTTAGTTAATTGAATGTTAAAACTGGAAAAATTGGAAAAACCCTCAATTTGGAAATCTAAGTGGGAGCGGGTTGGTTTAATATTCCCATAGCCACCATTACGGGTTCATATGTGATGTGGGTGGACTTGCGCGTTGGCATTAGGGTCTTCCTCCATTCGGATGAGTCCAACCATGAGATCACTGGATTATGAATTTCTAAGTAAGATGACTAGAGTAAGTTTAACTAGGAGAAATGCGATACCCTCTCCATCTGAGGCGCACTATCCTGAGGTAACAAGCTTAGAAGTCACGTAATGGTACACACTTAGTGTACGATTTGTAGTATTCCTCCCATCGAGAATACGCTGCTTATTTGTACGGCTGAAAGCACTGACTATTAACTACATTGATCAATAGATCGTTTGGTCAGATAGTGTATTTAATGAACTTGGTTCTTCTCAAACGAATGTGGGTTAGCGTAAACGTCCACACTATTGTGGCTTGCAAGAATCCCGGTGAATGAGATGTTGGTGGATTAAAATTATTGTTTTGAGGAAAGTCAATCATTTTTAGAATTTCATTTGTTTTGAAATTCTAGATTAAACACTGAAACATTGTCTGTTTATTTATTTTACAATTTTTTCGATATGGTATTCAACCCCTTAGCTACTATATTGAAAGACAATAAGTTAACTGGACCTAATTATGTCGACTGGAGTCATAACTTGGACATTGTCCTGATGGCAGAGCAGTATAAGTTTGTGCTCACTGAAGTATGTCCAAATGTGCCTGATGAGGACTCTCCTCAAGAGGATAGGGATACCTATGCTAAATGGAGAAAAACGGATGAGATGGTGCGGTGCTATATTTTGGCCTCTGTGTCAAATGTGCTACAACATCAGCTTCATCCCATAGTCTCTACCTTCAACATGATGGCTCACCTGAGGGAGATGTTCTCTCATCAAGGTAGGACTGCTAGGCAATCAGCCATGAGAAAGTTGATGAACACTAAAATGGCTGAGGGCGGATCGGTGAGAGATCATATGCTTTACAAGATCAGTAACATCAACGAGATATAGGTGTTGGGAGGTGAAATCGACCAAGAAAGTCAGATAGACATCATCCTCCAGAGCTTACCCTCTAGTTTTGAGCAGTTTCGGGTCAACTATAACATGAATCAAAGAGTTTACACTCTACCCGAGCTCTTAGCAGATTTGGTGTCGGCCGAAGACATCTTCCACGAGAAGAAGCAAGCTTTGGTCACAGTGAAGGCTTCAAGTTCTTCTTCTGCGCCTAAAGGAAAGAAGAATAAGAAGAATGCCAAGAAACTTGCTGCTAAGCGTGAAATCGCAAAGAAGAGCAAGACCAAAGGCGAGTGCTTCAAGTGCGGGAAGGCGGGACACAAGAAATCAGATTGTCCGAAGCTTGAAGGTACGATAGTTTCTACCCTAATTACTAAGACATGTTTAGTGGCGATTCCCACAGATACTTGGTGTGTGGATTCAGGAGCCACTGACCATGTTTGTAATTCTTTGCAGGGGTTCCAAGTAACCCGGAAGCTTAGAGAGGGCCAGCTGGACATCTACTTGGGTGACACTACAAGAGTGTTAGTAGAAGCAGTGGGAGTAGTCACTCCGAATTTTGAAAATTCTATATTAGAGTTAGTTAATTGTCTTTATGTACCAAGTTTTAGAAAGAACCTTATTTTGGTTTCTAAACTCTTAAAGAACAGTTATAAGTTTATTTTTTCTGATGATTCTGTTGTTATTAGAAGAAATGGAAAACTTATTTGTTCTGGTTCATTGATAGATAATTTGTTTGTGGTTAATTCTAACTCCTCTGTTGTGCAAAACATAGAAACAAATTGCTCTTTATCTAACATTAATAAGAGGAAGAAACCTTCTGAAATGAATCAAACCTATCTTCGGCATCTCAGGCTAGGTCATATAAACCTTAGTAGGATTCAGAGGTTGGTGAATGATGGACCTTTAGGTTCATTAGAGATTGACAGTTATTCAACCTGCAAATCTTGCTTAGAAGGTAAAATGACCAAGAGACCTTTTAAGGCAAAAGGTTATAGAGCCAAAGAAGTATTAGAATTAATTCATTCTGACTTGTGTGGACCAATGACGGTCCAAGCATGAGGTGGGTTTGAGTATTTCGTGATGTTCACGGATGATTACTCAAGGTACGGGTACATTTACCTAATGCGCCACAAGTCTGAGTGCTTTGGCAAGTTCAAAGAGTTTCGGGCAGATGTGGAGAAGCATCATGGTAAAAGTGTGAAGACACTGCGATCAGATCGTGGTGAGGAGTACGTGTCCTACGAATTTCGAGAATACCTCAGTGAGGTCGGAATTCAGTCTCTGTTGTCTGCACCTGGCACGCCACAGTAGAACGGTGTAGCAGAAAGAAAGAATCAAACTCTCATGGAAATGGTTAGGTCGATGATGAGCTATAGTGATTTGCCGAGTTCGTTCTTGGGATATGCCTGTATATTCTTAATCTTGTACCATCTAAAACCGTGCCTTTAACCCCAGTAGAGTTGTGGAGCGGGCGAAAGCCTAGTCTAAGACATCTCAGAATTTGGGGTTGCCCAGCACATGTGCTTAAGAAAGATGCGGCTAAGTTAGATGCAAGAATAGAATTAATGTTGTTCGTAGGATTTCCTAGGGGAACGAAAGGTGGTCTGTTTTATAGACCTAAAGATCAGAAGGTGGTGGTTAATACCAATGCTAGATTTTTAGAGGAAGACTACATCCCAGATCACAAGCCCAAGAGTAAGATAGTACTATAAGAGCTTAGGAGACAAACTAATATCCTGATGCACCAGCACAAGTAGATACACCACACACAGCACGAGATATCACAGCTGTGCAACTACACAGGTGGTGCCTCGTTGTAGTGGGAGGGTTGTGAGATAGCCCGACATGTTCATTGGCATGGGAGAGGCCTCAGACCTAGTCCCAGGCGTGCCTGAACCTGACCCAGTGAACTACAATGAGGCTCTCCGAGATAAAGATGCAGAATCTTGGCGTAAGGCAATGATATCCGAGATGGGTCAATAGACCACAATCAAGTCTGGGAGCTTGTGGACCTTCCTGATGATTTTAAGCCCATTGGATGCAAGTGGGTCTATAAACATAAGTGAGGACCTGACGGAAAGGTGAAAACCTTTAAAGCTAGGCTGGTGGTGAAGGGGTATACTCAGAAAAAGGGAATCGATTATGAGAAAACTTTCTCCTCGATAGCCATGCTTAAGTCGATCCTGATTCTCTTGGCCATAGCTGCTCATTTAGATTATGAGATATGGCAGATGGATGTCAAGACAGCTTTCCTTAATGAAAGTCTTGAAGAAACCATATTCATGCAGCAACCAGAGGAATTCGTTGAAAAAGGCCAAGAGCATAAGGTTTGCAGCTTAAGAGGTCCATTTACGGATTTAAGTAGGCATCCACATCTTGGAGCATCCAGTTTAATGAGGTAATCCAGTCATACGGATGTACTCAGTTTTTGAATGAGCAATTTTTGTACCGCAGACATGATGAAAACTCAGTGGTATTTCTTGTGCTTTACGTAGGTGACATTCTATTGATTGGCAACAAGAAAGTGTTATCAGACGTAAAGGCATGGCTGTCCAAACAGTTTGATATGAAAGACTTAGGAGAAGCGGGACATATTCTTGGGATCAAGATAATTTGAGATCGTAGGAAACGTTCGTTAACGCTCTCCCAAACTTTATACATAGATACGATTCTGGCCCGTTTTAACATATAGAACTCCAAGAAAGGTTTTCAACCTTTCAAAAACGAAGTGCATCTATCTAAAGAACAGTCTCCCAAGACTGTTGAGGAGATAGGGGCCATGAAGACAGTTCCTTCTGTAGTAGGAAGTCTCATGTATGTCATGTTGTGTATGAGGCCTGATATCTATTATGTCATTGGCATTGTAAGCAGATATCAGAGTAACCCCGGGAAAGCTCATTGGGAAGCAGTAAAATGCACTCTCAAGTATTTGCACAGAACGAGAGACCAAGTGTTGGTATATCAGGCTCCTGAGCAGGTACCCCAAGGTTACACAGATTCAGATTTCCAAGGCGACAGGGACAAGAGCAAGTCTACCTCAGGGTATGTGTTTACGCTGGGAGGTGGAGCCATAGTTTGGCGGAGTGTCAAGCATAAATGCATGGCAGACTCCACCATGGAGGCTAAATACGTTGTCACATCAGAGGCAGCGAAGGAAGCTGTGTGGCTCAAAAACTTTCTAGTGGAATTAGATGTGATTCCTGGTTTATAGAAGTCTATCACAGTATATTGTGATAACAACAGTGCAGTAGCAAACTCGAAGGAACCATGAGCCCACAAGGCGAGTAAACAAACGTAAGAGAGGACCTGACGGAAAGGTGGAAACCTTTAAAGTTAGGCTGGTGGCGAAGGGGTATACTCAGAAAGAGGGAATCGATTATGAGGAAACCTTCTCCCCGGTAGCCATGTTTAAGTTGATCCAGATTCTCTTGGCTATAGCTGCTCATTTAGACTATGAGATTTAGCATATGGATGTCAAGACAGCTTTTCTAAACTGAAGTCTTGAGGAAACCATCGTTATGCAGTAACCAGAGGGATTCATTGAAAAAAGCCAAGAGCATTTACGGACTTAAGCAGGCATCCAGATCTTTGAACATCCGGTTTGATGAGGTAATCCAGTCTTTCGGATTTACTCAGTGTCCGGATGAGCAATGTGTGTATCGCAGACGTGATAGAACCTCAGTGATGTTTCTTGTGCTTTACGTAGATGACATTCTATTGATTGGCAACAACAAGAAAGTGTTATCAAACGTAAAGGCATGGCTATCCAAGCAGTTTGATATGAAGGACTTAGGGGAAGCGGGACATATCCTTAGGATCAAGATAATTCGAGATCGTAGGAAATGTTCGTTAACACTCTCTCAAGCTTCGTACACAGATATGATTCTGGCCCGTTTTAACATGCAGAACTCCAAGAAAGTTTTTCTACCTTTCAACCATGGAGTGTATCTATCAAAGGAATAGTCCCCTAAGACTGTTGAGGAGATAGAGGCCATGAAGACAGTTCCTTATGCTTCGGCAGTAGGAAGACTCATGTATGTCATGTTGTGTACGAGGCCTGTTATCTGTTACGCTATTGGCATGGTAAGTAGATATCAGAGTAACCCTAGGGAAGCTCATTGGGAGGTAGTAAAATGCATTCTCAAGTATTTGCACAGAACGAGGGACCAAGTTCTGGTTTATCAAGCGGCTGAGCTGGTACCCCGAGGTTACACAGATTCAGATTTCCAAGGCGACATGGATAAGAGCAAGTCTACCTCAGGGTATGTGTTTACTCTGAGAGGTGGAGCCATAGTTTGGCAGAGTGTCAAGCAGAAATACATGGCGGACTCTACATGGAGGTTGAGTACGTTATCGCATCTGAGACAGCGAAAGAAGCGGTATGGCTCAAGAACTTTCTAGTGGACTTAGATGTGATTCCTGGTTTGCAGAAGTCTATCACGATTTATTGTGATAACAATGGTGCAGTAGCAAACTCAAAGGAACCACGAGCCCATAAGGCGAGTAAACATATACAGCATAAGTACCACTTGATACGAGACATCGTAAAGAGGGAAGACGTGGTCATGGCTAAGATAGCATCAGAGGATAACTTTGCAGATCCGTTCACGAAAACATTGACTTCGAAAGTCTTTGAGGCTCACATGGAGGGCATGGGAATCAGATACTTAGGAGAGCCATGACAGTTTTTCTAGATATATAGCAGCAAAATGTATAGGAGTTGTATGTAGTTGTATACTTAAAGCACAGCTTAAGTATTAGTGGGAGATTGTTGGAGTTGAATACATAAGCTATGCTTGTATTGTACTTTTTCCCAGTAATATATCGATTTATGTTTTGGTTATATCTTGTTGTGCATGATATGTCCATTTGTATTATGTAAGTAGATGATGAGGTGTCTTGTGTGACACAGTAGATCTCATCATTGGTTGAAAGACATAATATATAAATGAGGTTCGTAACCGAGACAGCTTTGGACAAACTGTCGGTTTAGGTTATTTATGTAATTCGGATAATTGGTTTGTCTAAACTAATTGAATCATATAGATATGCCCGGGGCGTATTGAACTTGACCATTAAGAATGATTTGGCTTGTACTGATTTAATAGACAAATCATTCTTGGTATTCTATCTCTTAATCCCTAGACTCGAGAGGGCATGAGGATTACACATAGTGTACTTTGATCTGCCAAAGGGTGAGGTCAATTGTGGCCAATAGTTTTGGTAGGTTGGGTGCGCGTGTTTAGTTACTTGGTGTATTGATGCTTGTCAAAAGAAAACCATGTACAGGTGCGTCCGGGGTGATGGTGCTCCCGAGATGAGCTCGTAAAGTTTATTATACTAAACTCGGCCGGTGGACTTATGTCCGGTATAGTAAAAAGGTCGAGTGGTACTAGTCTCATAATTAAAGAGGTTAATTAATTAATTTATCAGTAAATTAATATATTAACGAGCACTATATCTTTGATGTGGGAAGATTATGAATATAATTTAATTAAGTTGTTCCGGAAGCAATTATGGTGTAGGATGGTAGTGCCATAATTAATCCGTTAGTGGTACGATTAATTATGTATTGGGTTGTTGACAAAGGTAGATTTAATTAATTAAGTAATTAATTAATCCTTGTGTCAATTGGTTGTGAATCATACCAGGAACTGGTTTGGGATAAGTGAATCCCTGTATCAGTTAGTTGTGAATCATCCTAGGAACTGGATTGGGATAAGCGAATCCCTGTGGCAGTTGGATGTGTATCAGTCCAGGAACAGGATTGAAGGAAAACAGAAACCCAGTAGGAAGACCAATCCTAAACCAACTTGGGGTCTCTCTTGTAACTCTATATATAGACAAGGGATTAGCTATTCAAGACACACAATTCAATAGATTCAGAATTCAAGAATATAGAGAGAGAAAATCCTATAAAGAAAATTTTATCTCTCCAAGTTGGATTTTTCAAGCAATAATTGCGACTGGTTTTTGGTTTCTTTTGGCCGAATTTTCTGGCCAGTTTTATACCAGCTGCGCGCAGCTTTCTCTCTCTCTGGGCGGTGCATTTTCAGTACGTGCCAGGTGCAGCAGTGCTAGAATTTTCTAGCAGGTGGATTGTGGTGATTAGCTGATCAATTGATTTCTAATTTGTTGCCTACACAACGTGAAGTCAAAGTCTTGAGGCATACAAGAGAATCACCTGAGTGCACGCTTCAAAGGTACTTTGCTAAGATTCCGCTTTTAATTAGAAATTTTTGTTACGTGGTAAATCGAGCAAGTGCAAACCCAGATCATGTGGCAATCTTTCAACCACTTAATACGAGACATCGTAAAGAGGGAAGACGTGGTCGTGGCTAAGATAGCATCAGAGGATAACCTCGCATATCCGTTCACGAAGACATTGACTTCAAAGGTCTTTGAAGCTCACGTGGAGGGTATGAGAATCAGATACTTAGGAGAGCCATGATAGTTTTTCTAGATATGTAGTAGCAGAGTGTATAGGAGTTGAATGTAGTTGTATACTTAAAACACAACTTAAGTATTAGTGGGAGATTGTTAGAGTTGAATACATAAGCTATGCATGTATTGTACTTTTTCCCAGTTAATATATCGATCAATGTTTTGGTTATATTTAGTTGTGCATTATTTGTCCATTTATATTATGTAGTTAGATGATGAGGTGTCTTGTGTGACACAGTAGATCTCATCATCGGTTAAAAGACATAATATATAAATGAGGTTCGTAACCGAGACAGTTTTGGAAAAACTGTCGGTTTAGGTTATTATGTGATTCGGATAATTAGTTTGTCTAAACTGATTGAATCATATAGATATGCCCGGGCCGTATTGAACTTGACTATTTAGAATGTTTTGTCTTGTACTGATTTAATAGACAAATCGTTCTTAGTATTCTATCTCTTAATCCCTAGATTTGAGCGGGTGTGAGGATTAGACATAGTGTACTTTGATCTGCTAAAGGGTGAGGTCAATTGTGGCCAATAGTCTCGGTGGGTTGGGTATGCATGTTTAGTTACTTGGTGTGATGCTGCTTGTCGAAAGGAACCCATGTACCGGTGCGTCCGGGGTGATGGTGCTCCCGAGATGAGCTCGTTATGTTTATTAAACTAAACCCAGCTTGTGGACTTATGTCCGGTATAGTAAAAAGGTCGAGTGGTACTAGTCTCGGAATTAAAGAAGTTAATTAATTAATTTATCAGTAAATTAATAAGCACTATATCTTTGATGTGGGGAGATTAAGAATAAATTAATTAAGTTGTTCCGAAAGCAATTTTGGTGTAGGATGGTAGTGCCAAAATTAATCCGTTAGTGGTACGATTAATTTTGTAATGGGTTAATTGAATAGGTAGAATTAATTAATTATTCCTAAGGGTTAATTAAGTAATTAATAAAGTGGAATTAATTAATTAATTAAGTCATAAGTTTCAATTAGAATTAGGAAATCCTAAATATTAGGAACTTTAATTGGATTTGGTTTATCCTATTAGATTGGTTACCTAATTGGATTTGGAGACTAATTAATTACCTAAACCCATTAGGAAGACCAATCCTAAACCAACTTGAAGTCTCTCTTGTAACTCTATATATAGACAAGGGATTAGCTATTACACAGACACAATTCATAAGTTTTCAAAACAAAAAAAACTAAAGAGAGAAAATCTTAGAGAGAAAAATAATTTCTAACTCTAGAATCGAATTTTGAGGCTAATAGCTGCTGATTTTTCTTCAATTTGGGCGGCTAAATTTTGTCCAAATCGGCGGCGCGTGTAGCTCCTCTCTCGGGTCCTAGGCGGTGCGTGTGGTTCACGCGCTAGGGGCAGGTGGTTGCATAATTTTTCAGGCGACCCAGTTGTGGTGATTAGCTAATCGATTGCTCGTTAGATTCTTGGCCACACAACATACGATTAAAATCTTAAGGCATACAAGAGAAGCACCTGAGTTTACGCTTCAATAGGTAATTCTTATGTTTCTGCTTTTTAATTAAGAATTTATTTGTTGCGTGATAAATCGAATAAGTACATACCAAGATCCTGCGCAATGTTATTTCAAGGAAGGGTTGGAATAACGATTATGCTAGTGTCTAGGCCTGGTCAGAGATTCCGATTCTGGAATGCATAGCACGAAAGTGAGTTTCTGGCTAGGCCCGGGCAGATAATCTTTCACTTTTTAAGTCAATGTTCTAGTACATGGATCATTCATCATTTATATATGCACAAGAATATTAAACTGATGAAATTAACTCATTTGATATTATATCAATCAGACGAAAAATGTCAATACATAACCCTCATAAGGGCAGATAAACCAACAGATACCTTAATCACTACTTATCTTGTAGAACTCATGAATGAACAAGGGTTGAAATGTGTTGTAGGGAGATCTTAACTGATGATACCTTACCGCTGTTTACTCTGTTCATTTAAGTCCTAATATGATATATGCGTGATGAGGAGGTCCAATCCCATTGTCAGAATGACTGGTTGGATTGGTGCTAGGCCATACACAAGAGCAACCGGGGATTACATGATCGATTAGTAGAGCGATCATGAAATACGTGACACAGGTGTTGTTCGAGTTGAGTCCGGGCTGTGCTCTGTAGCATACTCTTGATCCTTTCTGTTGGAATGCTTAATTCTATTGTTAACATTGGATGCGACCAGAACCCTTATTTTGACAAGAAAGTAGAAATCCCATTAATTTCTCAATCATTTTCTTCATATTTTACTTTATTTTCATTATATCATATCTAACATACTGCATATTTTACTGTTTCAAAATCTGTTCTAGATTACTGGAATTTTAACTTGAGTTGTATAATCCTAACCTCTGTTCCCTGTGGATCGATCCTTATACTACGAAAGCCCGTGATATTTGGTTTATAAATTATTAATTCTGAGTGGTAATATGACACTAAATCCATGCATCAGGGCACTCATCACTCGATCGGGAGATAGAGAGAAAAAGAAGAAGCATCAGTGGTAATGAGATCGACGGTGGGATATCGGCGGTGAAGACAGGAGTCTGGCGGCAAAACCCGGGCGCGATGGCAAAATGACAGGCGGAGAATAAGGACGGTGAATAAGAAAAGTAGGGCGATAAATAAAAAATAAGGACAAGTTTAAAAAAAGTGATGAAAAATAAGAAAAGAAAGAGCGATAAATAAGAAGGGACTTCAAATAGGTAATTTATATGGTGGTCCTTTATTCCTACCCAAAAATTGTAATTTTAGGATAGCTTAATAAAAATTGGCGGTGCGCGACTGGGCTGGGGCAACAGGGGATTTTTTAAATTTTTTATAACTGCATGCGCTACTTTTCTTTTCATTTTGTTGTTCTTCATCGCTGTAGCCAACATGCAAATTCATACTTTAGGTATTTCTCTTTTTTTTTTTCTTCTTTTTCCTTATATTTTTTTTCGTTCATTTTTTTTTTAAATTCAGTATTTTTTCTATGTTTTTTATTTTTAAAAAAATAATTTTTAATTATTATTTTATTTATTTTATAATTAAATAATTTTATATATTGTGATATGATTTCTTTTGTCTTGTTATATGATATGTGAAGTCTGTAGATACAAATACATGATATTGGCATTTTTGTTGTATGATATAATTTTTTTTTATATTCTTGATATGATATTTGTTGTCCGCTGATCTGATGTCTACTATTTTGTGATCTAATGTCTATATAATCATGATTTGATCCCCCTTGTTAAGTATGTTTTAGTTCTATTGTATGATTTCTTTTATATTCCTGATGAGATATGTATAGTCTGTTGATCTAATGTCTACTATTTTGTTATCTCATATCTATATAATCATGATTTGATCCCCCTTGTTAAAAATGTTTTAGTTCTATTGTATGATTTTTTTATATTCTTGATGTGATATCTATAGTCCGTTGATCTAATGTCTACTATTTTGTGATCTGATGTCTATATAATCATTATTTGATCCCCATTGTTAGATATGTTTTAGTTATATTGTATGATTTCTTTTATATTCCTTATATGATATCTATAGCTCGTTGATCTGATGTCTATATAATCATGATTTGATCCCCTTTGTTACGTATGTTTTAGTTCTATTGTATGATTTCTTTTATATTCTTTATGTGATATCTATAGCCCGTTGATCTGATGTCTATATAATAATGATTTGATTCCCATTTTTAAGTATGTTTTAGTTCTATTGTATGATTTTTTTTTTATATTCTTGATGTGATATCTATAACCTATTGATTTGATTTCTACTATTTTGTGATCTGATGTCTATATAATCATGATTTAATCCCCTTGTTAAGTATGTTTTAGCTATATTGTAAGATTTCTTTTATATTTTGTATGTGATATATGTAGCCCATTGATCTGATGTCTATATAATCATGATTTGATCCCCCTTGTTAAGTATGTTTTAGTTCTATTGTACGATTTGTTTTATATTGTTGATGTGATATCTATAACATGTTGATTTGATGTCTACTATTTTGTGATCTGATGTATATATAATTATGATTTGATCCCCTTGTTAAGTATTTTTTTAGTTCTATTGTATGATTTCTTTTATATTCTTGATGTGATATCTATAGCTGTTGACTTGATGTCTATTATTTTGTGATCTGATGTCTATATATCATGATTGGATCACCCTTGTTAAGTATATTTTAGTTACATTGTATTATTTCTTTTATATTCTTGATGTGATATCTATAGCCTAAAGCCTGTTGATTTGATGTCTACTATTCTGTGATCTGATGTTTATATAATCATGATTTGATCCCCTTTATTAAGTATATTTTAGTTCTATTGTATGATTTCTTTTATATTTTTGATGTGATATCTATAGTCCGTTGATCTGATGTCTACTATTTTGTGTTCTCATGTCTATATAATCATGATTTGATCCCCCTTGTTAAGTATATTTTAGTTCTATGATATGATTTCTTTTATATTTTTGATGTGATATTATAGCCTGTTGATCTGATGTCTATTATTTCGTGATCTGATGTCTACTATTTTATGATCTGATGTTTGTATAATCATGATTCGATCCCCTTGTTAAGTATATTTTAGTTTTTTAAGATGATTTCTTTTACAATTGATTAGACAAAAAATGAAAAAGAAAAAAAGAAAAAAATATGTTAATTGAGACAATTAAAAAAATATTTTTTAAAAAAGAGAAAATAGGCTGTATGTCAAAAAAAAAAAAAAAAAAAAATCCCGTCCCATACCAGTAAATTGCTCCTATAAGCATGATATATTAACACCCCTTCAAATATAGAGGAAAAGCACTAATTCTCAAACATAACAATTTTTAACGAATAAGGTTGGATGGGGACAAAAATTGTCGGTGGCGGTACTTACCGATGAAGATTTCCGGTCTTCTTGGGGTCCCCTATATGAGTCCCTCTTCCCATCCCTTTTACTAATGGCCTTCTTCAACCACTCTTCCTCGACAATAACCCGTCGCTTCCACAGACCTTCAATACCGTCAAATCCATTTCGTAAACTATTTCACCTCAATCCTCCCAAGGGTTTTCTCTTCTATTCTCCTCTCTGCTTGCCTCAAAAGCTCTCCTCCTCTCTATCCTTATCCTTAACTACTGACGACCAGCAGCAATTCCTCGAAGCAGTTTTGGCGGAGTCCAATGAGGAGATACTTCCTGGAATCAGAACATACGAAGATAACTCCGCCCGGCTGACCCTCATCGGCGCTGTTGATTTCCAGCAAGCCCTCACTGCTGCCGCTGCTGATGGCGGCCGTGCTGCTGACGAACATATTCTGGCCGGGGTGCAGGCCATGGTCGTTGAGACCATCTTCCCTGGGCCGCCTGATGAAAATTGCACCCTTTCCACTAGGCTTGTAAGTATGCTTTTTCTGCAAAATCTCTCGTTCGAAAGTAATGCAGTGGTTAATAATGCATATGACAATTTACCTTTAGCATTTTTTAAATATTCAACAATATTTTACTGCATCTGTAATGGCAAGATGACAGAAATAAATGCTTTATATACATGCTCATGGCCTACTTAATACCTGCTCAATGTTGTTTAAACAGCATGGTTTGGTGGGGCAAATTATATTGTAGTACTAAAACTACTTTAATGCTTTGATGTCCCTAGTTTCCTTCTAACTAATGCCGATTTGTCAAAAATACAACTTGCAATATAGTACTATTACTACCATATAACAATTGGTTTGGTGGTTATTATTATTATTATCTTTTTGATGGGTATTAATGGAGATAATCTGCTCTGTGATTTTGTTTTCTAATCGATATAAAGGGGGATTTTCATTATAACTTTTACCACTTATATGTTTTCTTCGTAGTGAAAAGAATTAGAAAAAAGAGCTTCCATGCATTCCCTATTGAAACTGTAGTTGTCCTGGAATCGCATTTGTATTGGACCGAAAGATACGTCATTGCTATAGGACATATATCATTTCAATGCTGATTAGAAGGTGATCACTGGCTAAAGGAGGGTATGAGATGTTGAAACTTTTTTATATGGATTTATGGATTGAGGCACTGGATTTATTTATGATAGACATCAAAAGGGGTCAATTAAATTCTAGTACTTCCTATTTTTAGTGAAGTTGCTAGAAATTAATATATCAAATAACGCAACGTATCTCGGGTCGCAACGAAAACAGCCTCTTTGTATAATTACAAGGGTAAGGCTGTGTACATCTGACCCCCCAAACCCCAACTTAGTTGGGAATATTGGGTATGTTATTGATTGATTGAGATAGGCTTTATTTTATACTTATGGACTTCAAAGTGGAAATGAGTTTGGTATTATGGGAAATCTATGGTTAATTTGCAAAATTCTAGTTAGTTCAAGGAAATAAAAAATATTTCTGTGAGAGGTTTTGCGGCTTAGATGTACAAACTTGAGGGTTCCCTTGTTTTGAGGGAATGGTTTTGGAGGTCATTAAGGACTCTTATGTTCCTTCACTTTTGCTTGGGATAGTTCAGACCCTACAAAGGAATAGGCATTGTGCTCTCTTTCTTTCTCATTACAATATTATTTTAGCACTGATGGACAATTTCCATGAGCTAAAAGGGGAAGTGTTTTAACTTATAAGATAGTGTTATAATGACAAATATAATTTTGGAAAATCTACTGTCTAGTTAACTGAATGGTTCATCAATATCTAAGGGATACGGTGGTTCCTACATAAAATGGAAGTTATGATCCAAGGGCTTCAACCATTGACTGAATCATTCACTCGTGCTTGACTGTAGTCATTTCCTTCAATGCTTGATGCAATGATCAATCATATACTTCTAAAGTCCGCAAAAAAATTGTTTTATGCAGCTCACGCTTTAAAGATATTTGAAGAAAAATCTTGAGTTAATGCTTTTCTTTTCAGGAATGTATATATCTACATAATTTTGATGAATTAATGCTCTAATTCACAGAAAAATATGATAAAAAGTTTTCCACCAGGGCTCTTTCTGCACACAATTTTGTTTGGAGCTTTCTATATAGTAAAGGAATTAAAACTGATTTCCACCAATAGTGGGTATCTAACTGCGTTTCCTTAATGATTCTAATCATACATAACAATCATAGATATGATAATGGATGACAAATATCCATTCTCTGATCTAGGTTACTCATCCAAAGGCTTTAGCAAATCAAAAAATGGTTAAGTTTGTTCAACTCTAAGAAAGAAAGTATTTTAACTTGAAAAAAAATATTATGATCACAAATATAATACTTTGATGGCATGATCAATCATGTTCTTCTAATATATGCAGAAAGTTGTTTTACGCAGCAAAATCATAATAAAAGTAATTTGACAAAATTTTCCATGCTTTATAGATACTCGTTGAATAATCTCAAGGACGTGCATTTCTTTTCTCACGGATGTATGTATCTACATAATTTTGATGAATTAGTGATCTAATTTGTCAGGAAAATATGATTAAAAATGGCTCTTTTTGCACAGAATTTTGTTTGGAGCTTTCTATTAGTAAAAGCAGTCAAAACTGATTCTCGCTAATAGTGGGAATTGAGTTGCTGAGGTAGTAACTGATTGCCCTTCTTTTAATAATTCTAATCATATATAACAAGCCTGGATATAATAGGAATGGATAACAATTATCCATTTCCCTTATCCAGGTTACTCTAAAACAAGCGCACCCTGAGGGCTTTAGCAAATCAGAAGTAGTTGAGAACGTCTAACTCTAAAAGATTATTGAGCATAGATGTTTGTGTTTCTATGAGCATCATAAGAGCAATTTGAATATTAGTAATTTTACTTTAGTATGCATTTTAAAGTTGAAAGCACCAGTTTCATTAAATCAGGATTCATTTTATGGTATGGAGGCTCTTGGAACTTGAAGATGAAGTTAGTTAGTGGGGTTATACAAAGAAGTTCATTAACAGTAAGTGACTTTTGTACATCGTTCTTGTGTGTTTGTTTCCTTGCTTTATCTTTGTAAACTTTGACCTAGTTACACAAAGATATTTTCCTTAAATCCTAAATACATGATTGTAAATGTGTGTGTGTCCTTTGTTTGAATTTGGGAAGAATTGATCGTGTCTCTTACAAGCAATTTATTGGAGTGATCATGCATTGATATATGGGTAGAATGCAGTTAAAGATCACTGATCCTTATTCACTGGTTTGTCATCAGGATTGGATTTTTCAGTTTTGCCTTTTCTATTTTACGTAATAAAAGTGAAACTCAGCTTGAAGAGCGTGCACATAATTTTTCTGGCTGTAACTCTTTCCAACATTTTTCTTGTGCCAGTTTTTACCAGCTAGGAAAGTAAAAGAGAAAGTGAAGAATCTCAAAGGTTTTATGGATGATGATTTTATTTCTAGCGTCGCATCAGAAAATATCCTTGCCATGACTTTTAGACAAGTGCTTCTGCAACAGCTGTGGAGATATGAACTTGTTTCGTTTAGACCTGGAACCGAGAGAAATATGGATGATCTTGAAAAGCCAAGAGAGGTGTGATGAACTCTTTCATCTCTGCTGTAAATTTTGTTAACAAACGATTAGGCTTCCCTACTTTTTGAAAGTTCTATATCTCTTGCTTGGGACAGGCATGCCTTTATGTGTCTTGAGCAGATACCAAATGGTACTGATGGGTGTCTTATTTCATACCGGCAGGTACCCACAATGTTTACGATCAGCTCAAGCAATGAAGATGCTATTACACTGCTTGCCGAAGTTATTTACTCTCTTGCTCTTTCATCGAATAGGGCATTAACTAAGTCTTTTGATTGGTTTCACAAGCCTAAAAAATTTTCCTCAAAAGACTCATCTGTTATTGTATATAAATTGCTTGAAAAAGAGATAGTTGCCAATGCAAAAACTCTGCTGGGAAGTTTTACATCAGAAAGGATTGAATCTTTGGGATTTAAGTCAAACAACTCTTGGTGGGCACTGCCATCAAACTCTCAATTGGTGAAGATTGGTGGCCCTGAATTTTCTGCTTGGATCAGTGAATATGTTCCTTTCTACCGGCTGCTAATTGATGTTGATAAGTTCAAAGATCTGAAGGTTGAAGGGGGCAAGTTTTCAGCAACAAATATTTGGGAAGTTCTCTTGACACACTCCCAAATGGTAATCTTTTTTATTTCGTGTATGACGGTTGATGTTCTAGAGGAAATTTCAGTTACTATTCAAGATATCAAGAAACAATTAGTGTCATAGAAGAAAAGGATTGAGAAAATCAGTGGTGGATTTTATATTGAATAAGTCTTTTCTTGTAATTGCAACACAGGTTTGGTTTGTATGTTTTCTTTAGGTGATCGTAAAAGAAAATGATGTTATTTGTTGCAATAATATTACCGAATAGGTTTCCTACTCATTCTTGTTTCTGTTGAAGAAATTTGACTTGCCTAAAAGTTCGTATCATTTTTTGTGATCTCCACGTTTATGGCATAATTTATTTTTGCACTGCTACGGTTATAGCAAGCTGAGAATAATTTGTCTAGTTTTAATATTTGGAATTGGTGCCAAATGAATATTCAGAAATTCTACAACCGGTAATCTTTTCACTGAGGTGGCATTTAACTTATCTCATACTGAAGAATATTTTCTACTGACTGGATTGATAAATTGGATATGGGCACAGGTTTAGAATCAAGCCATGCTCAGTCCATTGCAAATGCACATTAGCTTTGGCTTTCCCATAACTCTGTCAACTTCTTTTCCCACTCCAGCTTACTATGTTCTCCCTAGACACTTCAAACTTCATGAATAGCCTAGGATGTTAAGGATCTAGCCACGAGGGTTCAAATCTAGGGTCACTGGCTGCTACACTGGCGA
This sequence comes from Knoxia roxburghii, assembly GCA_030378225.1. NCBI lineage: Eukaryota > Viridiplantae > Streptophyta > Magnoliopsida > Gentianales > Rubiaceae > Knoxia > Knoxia roxburghii. Next base: position 29,745,691 of record CM059415.1, on the reverse strand, counting down.
TGGAAGGGATAAAAGGGGTTCCCGTTCATTTTTTTTCACTAGAGAGAACAGACAAATGACTACAAGAAGGGAGGCATAAAGACAGAGAAGACTAGGTAGCTGTGGGTCAAAATGATAGTTTTTGTTAGTAGTTGACTAAAATATATCATGCCCCAATCTTTTGGATCTCTAGCGATATTGGCCCCAATTTTTTTCTCTATAGCAGTTCCCTCAAGATTTCTTCTATGTGTTATTGATAATACCAATGTTAGCTCCTCGTATTCCATGCATGGGCATAATTATACTTTTGAAGAAGTTGAGACAGAAACTGTTGTAAATTGTTTTATGAGAATAAATTTCAAGGACCATGTACTTGTACTAATTTCTGCTCCTGTTACCAGATTCAACTCTTTCCCTCATCACTTTATTTACGAACTTGTTGAGTTTGAATACCTAGACCCAAGCCATATCTGGGTCCATGTAGCACATGTCTTGTAAATTACTTGATCGAGATTTTAGTTTGGAAGTTTCTCTATCCTACCTGGCTTGGTTGTTATCTTCACATAAATTCATTATCCTTTCAATATATTGCTTTGCATGCAGTTTTGGTTTTTAATTTCATAACTCGTTCAATCGTACTTCTTCCACTTATTCTAGGAATTATATTCTTAGTATTCTAGTTGGTGATTACAGAGGCACTTCATTTTGGATCTGGGGAGAGGGCAAGGGGATTCTCTTCCATGTATTTATGTTATCTGAAACCAATCCTCTAAAACTTTCAAACTCAAGAAGGTTTCTGTTCGAATTCTTGGCTGATGGTTTCCTTTTTCCTCTATGAAGGAAATGAATTTGCATGTTTGTGAGACTACTGAGTTTCCTTGTGTATGACGTCGAAAAGTTATAATGTCTGGAGTGTTTTTGTTTTAAACTTTTTGATTAATGTTTTAGTTTATGATGAGAAACATAGGAAATTAAGTTTTGTCTTGACTACATTTGCAGGTCAGTCTGGCGAACATTCTTGATATGTACTATGAAGATGCTTTCACTTTACCTACTAAACAATTGTCTTCTGATGTAGTTATGAAACTCTCCAAACGTAATAAGGTATTGAATACTCTATTTAGCATTTGTTGAAATACCCTTTTAGCTGGCATGATTGACAATAAACCAGTAAGTTTTGCTTAGCCGTTAAAAAGTATGTGTATCTTTGCTCAGACTTTACTTCATTTGCTTTGTTGAACTAATGCAATAATCGTACCTTTTAAAGATGATAAGAAATAGCGGGACCTTTAATACACCCCACTTTCTTCCTTCTCTACTCCTGCTTGCATCTATTTTTATTTTGTTCCTTCTCTCCTTTTTTTTTTTTTTGGGGGAGTTAGTTGGGGAGTAAGGGATGGTTGGTGGTTTTGGTAGGGGATTGGTACGGTTCATTGTTATTTGTATTTGCATAAAATAATTGAAGATTTGATAGCTTTTGATGCATGTTCGAGTTCTTCATGCTAATTCATCTTGTCTGTGTATAAAGTGAGGCTCAATTCAAACAAATATCAATTTATGCTTCCATTTGAAATATGAACTGAATGATGTCACAACTGTCTTTTGCTCTGGAGGTCAAGCTTCAGATGGTTGATCTGGGGACCAATGCGAAAATAGTGCATTTGATTTACAGATGCATGAAAAGCATTTAATTTATGGTGCTATCTTCATTCTGTTTTCGCAGGGCAGTAGTTATTTTTTGAAAATGTTGTCAGCTGCCATTGCTGGTTGTCTTTTTGTTGTTACCCTTGGCATTGTGAGTCAACTTCAGCTGGGCAGTCTGCCTCGTGGTAGGAAAATCTTTAATACAGACCACCCACTTCAATCATCTTCTGTTAGAAGCATTCAGCCCGAGTCTTTGGGAGATATGAAGGTTTGTCTGAGATGTACAACTATGTCGACTCTTGCTCTTTTTGGTAGCTATTTTGGTTTTCTCCTTATTTCCTGACGCATAATATTTCAAAGAATTCGGTAGGCTATATCGGGTTCCAGAACACATGGGAACCCGATATAGCCTAACATATAAATGTTTCATTTAGGATGCTTACCATGTCTTGCTAACATATACAGTTTACCATCATAACCCTGAAAATTGCTAGTTATGAATTATGGTTTATCCTAAGGCACCTTTGGAATTACATGCAACATTATGGGGGCCGATGTCGTTTTCTTTTTATTGTATATGATGATTTGTTTACCTACTGTGAGATGATCGTATCAAGCTTGGAACCCAAACATTATTTCACTTATGAATCTTTATCTTTGGAGGTTCCCTTTTTGCTTATTTCAGTTTTGAGCTTCTTGGAATCTATTTTACCTGCAAATGGAAAAATTACATAACTGTTTTTATTCTAGACCCTTCCTAATCATAATCTTCAAGTTTTTTCTTACGCATTGACTGTTGCTAGTATGAGAACTACAGGAAAACCATTACCATTGATAATCAAGCAGTCAATTTGATGATAATAGATTTATCGGTCATTATAAGTTTTATTTTGCATAAAATTCTGTATTTGTTATATTATTATTTCTTTAATGTTGGAAAATATTCAGCTCCTAAATTCTTTTCCCCTCTCACTCCATTACAGATATGTCATAATCTTACTAGATATATGATTTGCTTGACATAGATTTCAGTAGGGATTTTTTTTCCTTCTTCCAGTTAGGGTTTCTTAAAGCTAAACTTTATCATTTTAGGACACCTGAGCAATCAGAAATCATATTTCAGACTGTTAATAAAAACAAAACGTACAGGAACTCCTGCATGTGAGCCAATGTCCGGAGTGATAATAATTGAGCTTAGTGAAACCACCCCAACCTTAACAACCAGAATAACTTCTATTCTACATTGCGGGATCCATCATATAGATCACATAGAGGTTATGTCAAAACACATTTTCTTAGTTAGGTTTAGATGTAAGAAAATTTTTTTAATAATTCTTTCCTAGTGTTTTTAGACCTTCTCCTGTTTTTAAAAAAAATCTAATATTTCTTTTTTCATAACATGCTATATAGAGGCATTATTAAGGATTCCGAGTTTTCTGACATGATATTCTCTCTTTTTCTCACTATGCATATCCTCTTTCTTTCTAATGCTGAAATCATTTGAATGGCCTTGGCCTAATGGAGTAAAGTTCACGATTCATGTTTCAAACTTGCTTGGTTTCTGTATGTCAACTTTTGTGTTATTATGTGCTTGGGTGCGACTGGTTTTTTCTATGTTTCAATTCCTTATTTTAACAACTCCCTTCATTTTACAGTTTGAAGATTGCTGCACCTCAGTCATTAGGAAACTCAAGGATTCATTTGGTTGGCCTGGTGAAATTAGAACTGAAGCCGGTCGTTATGCGTGGACTGGAGACCTTCCTTACATAAAGAGAATGGTTGAAAGTGGCTCAATGACTATTTCATCCAGTGACACTTTACTTGGAGAAAGATTTGAAGACATCAAAAGATCCATTCAAGATATTGCGAGCTATCAGGTCACTTTCCAAAATTATTTGTCCATTCTGTTATTTATTGGTTTCTCTGATATCTAGATGGGTTGGGCAAAAAAAAAAAAAAAATTGAATTAGTAGATTGAAGAAAGGGTTAAGGGTACCCGGGAACAGTATTTCTTTCTGGGTATGTTTAGATTGAGCAGTCTAAAAGGCATTGGAAGTCCTTCTAATTTAGAAAAGGACTTGGTGAAATATTATAATACTTCTCATACATGTTCCATAGCATTTTTTTATTTGTTTTGGTTATTTATTTTGAATTTGAAGTTTTTGTTAGATTATATTCAAAATTGGAGCTTTTAGTACTTTGCTAAAAGCGGGTAATGGGTTGCAAACTTAGATCTTTTCAGCCAAAAATGTCTGTTAATTTGAAGTCTCCTGTTGTCATGCAAATCATTCATATTCATGTAATCCAGGTTGGAAATTTGTTGAGACATAATACATTTCTGGATACTTTTTCTAACATTGTCAACTGTTATTGAATTATCAACTCATGAAATTTCATTCATGACTATTGTATTTATGATACAAAAAATTATTACATTTGTCTGGTTTTCGGGAAAAGGGACAAAAGATGGTCACAGATAGGTTACCCTTATCTATACTTGCTATAGTTAGTACCTTAGTCTAAAATTGACGAAGTGCAATTATGAAATGCTTCTTATTATTGTTTTTGACGGGTATCAGACCGTTGTATAGAATGCTTTTTGTTACAACAGACGTGTTATGACAATCTGTATAATATGAACTCCTAGTGTTGCACATGGAGTACTCATATTAATTCTTCTAACTGCTACTGTTTTGTATTTTGGAGAGTTCTTGGGACGATATTCTTAGTTGCCAGTTTGCTGTTGTCCTTATTGTTTTATTGTTTTCTGGGTTAACTTATCAAAATCTAAGTCTATTTTAAGGTGGATTAGAATTAAGTCTAATAGGACTTGTAGTACTTTACAATAAATATATATTTTTGTATTGAAGTTTGTAGGTGCTGCGAGAGAAACACATTAGTATAAAATTGAAACTCGGAGAGATGGTGTGTTGAGAGAAAGAGCACACTTTGTAATCTCTTTTTTTTTCTATATTAGTAAAATTTTGTGTTGGTGTCATGGAATAGATCTGTCAAAGATTAAACCACGTAAATCTGCATGTCTTGTTTAGTTGTTTATTTTGTTAATTATGTTGAGTATAAACAGCCAGCCTTTTGATGGTACCCAACATTATATTAAGCTGTTATTTTATTTTTGAGCAGGTGATTTTGTCTGGTGATGGAAGGATAGTCGGGTTCCTACCCGCAAACCGTGTGGCTGTTAATCACTGGGCATCAAACCCCTTAGCAAAAGAGTTATACGCTGGGAGAAATCTTTCACCCGGTAAACTGACTCTCATGACAACTCTTAATTATTAGTATTTTCTTTTAACACAGTTCATATTATTTGGGATACCTTTTGCAGGCTTAATAGAACCTGGTCTCAAGATCTATCAGTCTAACGAGGTGGTGATGTTAGAGTTGTTAACGTCTGCAAATTCTGAGACTCATTTCGCATTTGTGAGACCAGTTGAGATTTCTGGAAAGATATAGAAGATATTTGTCCATATGAATCTCTTTTAATAGTTGTAGGTTTGAGTGGGATATGTGGAGCAAGTCATTATTCGAAAATTGAAGGAGGGGCACTATTTCTTTCCTTTTCTGATGAACCTGGTGATATCTTCGTAGGAATGTGTATTTTCTTTTTTAGAGTAAAGTTCAATTTTGGTCCATTACATAAAATATTTTTTTCGTCCATTATAAAGAATAGTTTATTTTGGTTCATTACATTATATATTTACACAATTTTGGTCGAAATTCAGTTATCCATCAATTTTGTAAGGGGTAATTTTGTCAAAATAGTATATATTTTATTTTAAAATCTTAAAATAATAAAATAATACAAAATAAAATACATAATGTTTTGACAAAATTGCTCGTGACGAAATTGATGGATAACGGGATTTGGACCAAAAATGTGTAAATATATAATGTAATGGACCACAATAAACATTTTTTTTATATTTGTAATGGACCAAAAAAATATTTTGCCTATGTAATGGACCAAAATTGATCTTTACTTTTTTTTTTTAATAACCTCTTCACTCATTCTCTTTCAAAATATAAGATTATTATTATTTTTTTACTAAACATATTATAAAGGATGGGCTAAGGGGGGGCCGGACCAAATTAACACAAAATTTAGAGGTGTGAACGAAGATATTTAGAATTTGAATTGTGTGGACCATTTGTAGGCCTCTTGAAATTCTGAAATTCGAGTCTCTTAATCAATTTGAGATTCGGATTTCACAAATCAGATTTATTAATCCAAAACTAATTCGGATTTTAGAAATTTGATTTTTGAAAAAAAAATTGTAATTTAATTTGTTAATTTTAACGGCAAAAAGTATTAAAAAAATTGAGGGGCAAATTGGATTTTGAAAATTCAAATCAGTATTAATTTTGGATTTTAAAATCCGTATTCGCTGAGTCCACCACGTCTTGGCTGAGTCCACCACGTCTCAGAACAACTAGCATCACGTCCAAAAACGTCTACATCCAGAAAACTAGCACAACGTCCAAAAACGTCAACATCCAGACATGTGAATTTAAATTAATTTTTTCACAAAACGTCTCATATCGTCTCAGAACAACTAGCACCACGTAAAAAAAACGTATATATCCATGCATGTGAATTTAAATTGATTTTTTTTTCACAAACAACTAGCACCACGTCCATAACAACTAGCACCAGGTCTCAAACAACTAGAAACACGTCAAGAACAACTAGCACCACGGCCAAAAACGTCTACATCAATTCATGTGAATTTAAACTTTTTTTTTTTTTTTCACAAAGCCATCCCACCATGTCTCAGAACAACTACCACCACGTCTCAAAAAACTAGCACCACGTCAAAAAACGTCAACATCCAGACATGTGAATTTAAACTGATTTTTTCACAAAATATCTCACATCGTCTCAGAACAACTAGCAAAATGTAAAAAAACGTATACATCCATGCATGTGAATTTAAACTGATTTTTTTTTTCACAAACAACTAGCACCACGTCCATAACAACTAGCACAATGTCTCAGACAACTAGAACCACGTCTCAAACAACTAGCACCACGTCCAGAAAAGTCTACCACGTCTCGATACATCCCAAACAACTAGCCCCACGTATACCTTCGTCCCGAATTTAGCTAATTTCGGATTTCAAAATCCGAATTCAGTTTAACTATATAAACACAAACCCTAGCATTTTCTGCAGCATTGTTCTCCTCTTCCTCCTTCAAACATTCTCTTTGTAGCGGCCAAACACTATTCACCCGCAAAATTTGGATTCTGGCTAAATTATTTCGAAGATCTACATCACATTGTGATATCGTAAATCAAGTAAATCAAGATTTTAGTGTTTTATGGTTGATATTTTATAAAACGTTGGATTTTCATGTAATTAGATTAATTGTAATGAGATTATATATCTTGAGTAGTTGTGTATGTAGTTGATGAAATGTGATTAGGAAATACACGTATTAGTAGTATGGGACTAAGATTTGTGTAAGTTTTGTGGACTTTTTAATTATTAGTCATGCATTAGTAGTGTAATTACTCTAATTACGATTTTAATGTTATTAGATGATATTTTGTGTAGTGGTGTACGTATTGGATGAAATGTGGTATGAAAATACATTGATTAGTAGTATATGACTAATATGCGGGTAAGTTTTGTAGAATTTTTAATTTGCAGTCAAGGGTAATTATTCTAATTACTATTTTAAATATGATTAGTCGTAAGTGGTAATGAAATTATAATTAAAATCGTAATGTTGTGGATTTTTTTATAATGTTGTGGGTTGTTTAATGAATTGTGGTTTTTAAATTTGATTAAAATTTTTGGTGACGAAAATGGATAATTAATTGATATAATGACATTTTTATGGTTGACAGGTATAATGGCATTTAATGGTCCATATATTTGTAATTTCTATTGGATATCTACGTTTGATTTTGTTAACCGTCCGAATCCAGATAATTCAATATGCGTTAATCTTATAATGTCAAGGGATGATTTGTTAGAAACCATTTGCAATGTAATTGGGGTGTCTATGAATTCGTGCAAAATCACACTTACAGCATTTTTTTGAAATGGATGAGAGTAAGACAAAAGTAGTAATTACGTCTGATGCTATGCTGGATTTTTTTTTATACTTTTCGACCATGGAGTTTTATTAATGTTAACGTCGGTATTGAGGAAATTCAGTCTTTAGATAGAGTTGATATACGAAATATTGCTTCGAGTTCTTCACATGGCGGAGAAGGGCAACTTGATTATGGATTCCGTTATGATTTTGAAGAGAAGGCAGGGGACTTGGATTATAACACTGAGGACGAATCTGACTGTGACCATGCATCCGATAGTGATTTTGTTCTGATTCTACATATTTCAGTTATGAGGAAAGTTCGGATGAGATTGGGTCGTATGAAGGGGGGCATTTCGTGTACTCTGATGTGGGACACCAAGATCCATACGCCATTGATCGGGATGAACATGCGTTGCCCCAATATAAAGGCAATCCTGAGACTATAGGACTTGGAACTGTTTTCAAAAACAAGGAGGAAGCACAACGGGGCCATATCCGCATGGAACGTGCCAAGGCTCAGGGAATATGTTAACATCGTGAGCAATAAAACAACATGGTCCATGGAATGCAAAAGTAGACGATTTGAGACACACTAAGGTTATTCCCCATGTGCATGGAAAATTCGGGTGTCACAAAAGAATCGTACTCATAGCTAATGGGAAATGGTTCTTTGGTGTCCGAGTCATAATTGCCTTGGAATTGCGGTTGAAAATGACCACCACAATGTGACATCATCGACAATAGCGCCATTGATAATGAAACAGATTGAACAGGATCCTGAGTATCCAGTGTCAGCTAATCAAATTGATGTAAAAAATCAACTAAAAGTCGACATGAAGAGGAAGAAAACATGGCACGCGAGAAGGAAACCCATTGATTTGCTATATGGTAATTGGGTTACAAACTTTGTTTAGTTACCGAGGTAAGTTTAAATTTTGATATTATTTTTGTTTTTATCAGTTTATTGTTTTCTATTAATGTTGACATGATGATTGGGTGATGATTGTGTTAATGGTTTATTTATGTAGGTTTGTTGAATCATTAAAATCGTCGAATCCAGGGACGATTGTAGAATGGGAATTCCAGAGAGGGGAGCGTGCTTTCACCAATTCTGAGAGGAATTTCAAATATTTGTTTTGGGCTTTCGCTCCAGCCCGACGTACGTTTTGGAGATTTTGTCCACCTGTGGTTAGTATAGACGGTACACACCTGCAGGGTGGATATAAGGGGAAGTTGCTTGTTGCCATACCGCAGCACGTCGACTTCTTCCACTGGCGTACGCATTAGTTGATGAAGAAACCACTGAGAGTTGGAGCTTTTTCATTAGAAACCTCATTCGTCATGTCTTTGCTCAGCGTGCGACGTGTGCTATCAGATTGAAATGCAGGGTTGCTCGCCGCATTTAGAGACTTGGAGGAATGGGAAGAAGGTGTTACAGGTCACCATAGATTTTGTCTGAGACACGTTCAAAGCAATCTACTGACGCATTGTCGCGGAAATAGATTGAATAGTCTGTGTTGGGAAATGGGCTCATATTGTCAACCTCGGAAGTTTGATAGAGTAGGTGCGGAGTTGTTTGAATACATTCAGGATGCCTTTAGGTATTTGCAGGATATCGGTGCTGATAAATGGAGTCTTGCACACGATGACTTCCATCGCTGGGGTAACCTAACGACGAATATGTCAGAAAGTTACAATAGTGCACTGAAAGGCGTACGCGCTCTACCTATTCGAGCAATCATTGAGTCGACATTCCAGAAAACTAAAGAAATATTCCGCCAAGAAAATGATAAGTCTCGTAAATACAACGCTCAATTTTCTCCGCTTTTATGGGAAATATTTAAGGATTACGAGATATGAGCTGGGGGCCATCAGGTTGAACCTTATGATGGGACGAATAAAATCTTCAGGGTTAGTACATTTGTGCGTTACGATGGCAAAGGAGAAAACATACACGCTGTCAATTATCAGTCGCGCACATGTACGTGTCAGAAGTGGCAAACCTATAGGTTTCCATGCTCACATGCCTTGGCGGTGTGTCGGTCTCTGGGTGATAATCCATCCAATCTGGTGGACAATTTTCTTACGACTCGAAACTGGAAAAGGCAATTCAGGCATGGTAATTTTGTCCCAATCCCTCCGAGGGAATGTTGGCGAATAACCATTGACTGGAAGTTGAATATCGACTATGAAAGACTCATCGTTCACAATGCACCGCCTGGAAGGAGACAGAAGCGGAGATTCACAATGTAGATGGATCGCCGTGCAAGACGACGTCGAGGTGAATGCACGAGGTGTGGAAGTAGATCACATGGAGCCAGAAGGTGTCCCGTCTCACATCCCAGAGCAGATCGAACCACGCTTGGTAGACTATATGACGCTGATGACATTATTTGATGTATCTTTTGATGTTTTGTTGAGTTAGTATTTTTTAGTTATAGATGTTTTGGTATACGAATAGGTTGTATTGTGATGTTGTAGTTCGTTTTGGTGAAGAGTCTCGTAATACAAATTTTTTTTATTTGGATTATAATTGAATTTGGATTTTCAAAATTCGAATTAAATTTAATTCAGATTTTCATTTTCCGAATCAAATTAATTCAGATTTCAAAAATCCGAATTAATTAACTAATTTGGATTTCTGAAATCCGAATTAAAATTTTTTTGAAAAGAAAAAAAATATGACTCGGATTTTGAAAATCCTAGTTGTTTTTGACGTGGTGCATGTTGTTCTGAGATGTGGTGGACTGTATTTATAAAAAAAAATAGCTTAAATTCACATGCATATATGTAGACGTATCTGGACGTGGTCATAGTTGTTTTTGACGTGGTGCATGTTGTTCTGAGACTTAGTGGACTGTATTTGTGAAAAAAATAGCTTAAATGCACATGCATGTATGTAGACGTATCTGGACTTGATCTTAGTTGTTTTTGACGTGGTGGACTGTATTTGTGAAAAAAATAGCTTAAATTCACATGCATGTATGTAGACGTATCTGGACATGGTCCTAGTTATTTTTGACGTGGTGCATGTTGTTTTGCGACGTGGTGGACTGTATTTGTGCAAAAAATAGCTTAAATTCACATGCATGTATGTAGATGTATCTAGACGTGGTACTAGTTGTTTTTGACGTGGTTCATGCTAATCTGAGACGTGGTGAACTGTATTTGTAAAAAAAAAAAAAAAGCTTAAATTCACATGCATGTATGTAGACGTATCTGGACGTGGTACTAGTTGTTTTTGACTTTGTGCATGTTGTTCTGAGACGTGGTGGACTGTCTTTGTAAAAAATTATTTTTTCATAAATAATGACTCGGATTTTGAAAATCCAAAATAGGATTTTAGCTACTGACCGAGAGCAGTAGCTCAACCCGGTTTCGGATTTTCAAAATCCGAATTATTTTAGCTACTGACCGAGAGCAGTAGCTCAACCCGGTTTTGAATTTTCAAAATCCGAATTACCTTAATTCGGATTTTGGAAATCGAAATGTGGGTATAATTCGGATTTTAAAAATCCGAATTATACCCAGATTTATTCTCCCGCCCAGCTCTTTTTCATTCTTCATTCTTCATTCTCCTTTCTTCTCCTTTATTTTCCCTCACCGGATTTTTCATTTCCGACCAACCGGACCTCCAAACAACAATATAAACCGATCAACACATTCTTCTCAGCTCCAGGAACATAACCATACACTCCATTCCATTTTTTTTTGGGTTTTCTATATTTTACAAAAATCAAAACCCATCAAATTTTCTTAGATTTACAAAAATCCAGCCGGTATTTGTGTGAAACAACACCACCAAACCATTCCTCTTGTTGAACTCTACAAAATGCACTAATTGTTTTTCAATTTCGACGCCGGACCTCCGACGACCGCCGTCGGAACTCCGCCAGCCGCCGCCAACACAACCCGTACTCATCCAAAAAAAATTGTACTATTCTCTTAATTATTATTCTAAATTTAGTATTATTATGATTATAGTAGTTTTATTTTTGTTTATTCAATATTTACTATTCTTCAAAAAATATAATTTAATTTAGATAATTATGGCTTTGCCGGCATATAGGTTATTTTATATTTATAAATGTATGTTGCCATAAATTGTGTTGTGCTGAGTTTATGTATTATGCAGTGGTTGGGAATTCGAAAATGTTACATTTACTGTCATTATGTTGCCGAAAGTTTTACTTTTTCTCAATAAATTCTTAATTTAGGTCCAATGGCATCATCCAGTGGATCATAAGGTCGTTGACAGTATCTTCATCCAGGACCCATAGATCCAGAGTTATTATATATGCAGCAGCGACACCGTTCACAGAGTGTATACTTAGGTTTTGAAGAGTTTCACTCACGGACTATCAAGTGTCGTAGATCAGATAGCCAGATGTAGAAACCATTGTCGCTGGAACCCGCCAGAAGTTTGGGTTGAGATTCAAAAATTTGGATTTTGGGGTCTATGCCGAGTGGGTAATATCAGACTCAACCATTCCCTTATCACGGCGTTGTGTGAGAGATGGCGTCCAGAGACGCACACTTTTCACTTCAACTTCGGTGAGGCCACTGTGATGTTGCAAGACGTCCAAGTTCTTTTTGGCCTTACTACAAACGGGGATCAAGTTACCGGCTGGTGTTTTGACATGACACCCCAAGAGTGGTGCGGTGAATGTGAGCAGCTTTTGGGCTTCCCTGTCCGGGTGGATCAGTTGATGAGGAACGGTAATTTACATATTGATGCGCTTAAGGATGCACTTAGTCCACCACTGACACGGCACGAGGTTGACCCATTGGCTTATACGAAGAGGGCTCGATGCTACATCTTGTACGTGTGCTTCGGTTTGCTTTTTATGGACACAACTGGCAACATCGTTTTGAAGGAAAACAGAACATGCCCGGGCTAAATCGAAAACCTCACTTTTGTGTAATGCATTCCAGAATCGGAAGCTTTCGACAAAGCTCAGGCTCAAATTCATTTACTCACGAACGGATCTAGGCTTATACTTATTTAATTTATTAAATCGACATCTAACGCACAAAGATTACACCTTTAATTAAAAGCGGAAAGATTAAAGGTATACATTTGAAGCGAAGTCCAACGCAATAAGAAAACCCAAATCTTTAATTGAGAATTCCACGAGAAATCCAATAGATGACTCCGAGAAAACTTTGAATATTGCGTGGGCAATAATCTATCGAAGTGTGCCACCAAAGCCCACGAGAAATTCACAAAGAAAATCCCTCAATTAGATTAAATTTGCCCAAAAGATCAAACCTTTAACCCAAAAAACTGCTGCCCACTACTTTTCTCGCCAATAAAATCGAACCTACTTCAACTCCGGTCACGATCTGGATAACCGGAATTGTGGATCACCAACCCAAGGAAGAGATCAACACAAACCCAGCTGGATCAAGCACCCCGGAGTGATTAGAAGTGGTTGCCATCTCACCAAGAAAATGGTGAACAGTAACCCCGCGAATAGCAACCGTGAACAGTACTGTGAACAGTTATTCCAGCTGTGGGCAACTCCAAAAATCGATGGGCTATCTAAAAGTTTAATCTTTCAAACTTAATCTAAATCGAGAAGTGAGAATCCAAGTTCATTTTTGAAAGAAAACTCAAAAAGGAAGAGAGTTTCTCTCTAGAACTTTCTCACTTTAGGGAAGACATAAATGTCTTGCAAGATTTTCTTAATTATCTTTGGCCTTAAGTTTTCTATTTATAGGGAGCTCTAATGGAGACCTAATGGGCTTTTGAGTTGGGCATTTTAATTTGACTTTCGTTGACCGCTTAGTCTTTCCTGACTAATCAACTCCAATCGACCCATTCGAATTAATTTCTTAACCCACTTCGTTAATTTAATTTAATCGAACCCTTAGAATTAATTAATTCAAATAGAATTAATTTCTTAATTCACTTTGTCGATTAAATATTAATTAAACCTTTAGGATTAATTAATTCACTTTGTCGATTAGTCAAATATATAATTAGTCGTACCACTATCGGACTAACTATGGAACTACCTCTCAAAAATGACTTTACATCGCACCACTATTTTTCTTCTATCTCCCCACATTAAAGATCTAGCGCTCATCGGTTTATCAATTTACTGACAAACTAATTCACCGACTTCTTGGTATCCGAGATTAGTACCACTAGACCTCTTATTATACCGGACATAAAGTCCACCGGCCGGGTTTAGTATAATAGACCTTACGAGCTCATCTCGGGAGCACCATCAACCCGGCGAATCGGTACATGGATTCCTCCGACTAGCAACGACACATAAGAACCGCATACCCAACCTACCGAGGTATAGGCCTCAATTGACCGTACTCTTTGGCAAATCAAAGCATACGATATCCAACTCTCACGCCATCCTAATCTCAGGATTGAGAGACTGAATAATAGGACCGAATTGACTACGCCGATCAGTATAAGTCAATTCTATCCAAACTGGTCGTGCTCAATATGCCCCGGGCATACCTGCGTGATTTAAACTAGTCTAGATAAACTAATTTCCAAATCACACGATAACCTATACCGATAGTATGTTCAGACTATCTCAGTTACGAGTATACTTTTTATATATCAATACTTTAACCAATAACGGTATCTACTGTGTCTTTCACACACCCCGTTATCTAGTTCTATGATATAATGGAACAATTTAATACTGAAATAAAATGATATGTCATCTGTGGATATTAGTTTTTGATACAAGACATAGTTTTTTTGTATTCAAAACTAACACGTTCCTCTATATCTTCTACAAAATATAGAGGATCCTGAGAGATGCTCGCGACTAAGTTGGGGGTCAGCAGCACTTAGCAGTTTGTACCGCTGCCTTTGCAAAGCTTGGTGGCGGGAATCAAACGATATTACGGGTTTTTTTGCTTCTACTACAGGTAAATTAATGTTATATTTATTTTATGTTTAATGTTTTGCACTTTATTTTTCATAATGAATATACTTTTTTAATATCAATTTAATTTTATTATCCAGGTATGGGCTTGGGAGCGTATTCGTGCTGTCAGGCCAGATAGAGTGGCTCTTAGTGCCCTGCTGTTGGATGATTGCCCTTTGGCAGAACGGCGGCACATGCCCAAGAAATATCACAGCACGACTACTCATTTTCTGCCCACTTTCAGAGATCAGCTAGATGGTCTCCGAGAAGAGGACATTAGTATAAATTTTGTTGTCAGATTTCGATAACTACTTAAATATAATTTATAAATTTTGGTTGTTTGATCGGTTTTCATTTTATTTTTTTCAGTTTATATGGCAGCCTTATCTGGTAGATATTTGCTTGATGGATACCTCCCACAATATTGCCTAGAAGAAAGGGAGTGTTGGATGTCCAACACTTGGATGATCTACTATGATGCACACGAGCCACATGAGGCTTCGAGGGTCCTTCGCTAATTTGGCTGCCATCAGTCTATCCCTAGGCCGCCAATGATTTATCTTTTGAGTGCGGACGTATATGAACGGTCACATAGCAAGGGTATGCAAGGCAAGCAGTACGCTGACTGGGGCTTTAAACGTGCTCGTTACACCATGGATTGGATAGCTAGGATGTCAGCTGACTATTTAGCTGACGCTATGCCAGAGGATCCTCCAGTTGCTGACGAGGAGTACCAGAGTTGGTATAACCGCAGAACAGTGCGGCTCATTAGCGATCCTAGCAGAGATGATCCCACCCAGATTGGCTACCGTGGAGCGATGAACCGAGCCAAAGTATACGTAAGTTTTTCATTTGGTATTTGTTTAAATTATTTTAATTTTATGCCATAATTATCTATTTTTTCCTAACTATTACACTTATTTTATTTATTTGTAGTTGGATCAGATGAGTGAATGGTACAATAGGGGCATTCAATTTCAAACTGATTACTATCGCAGAGATGATGCTCACCCTGAAGTATTTCAATTCATCAAGGAGATGTCCACCTCGTTCCAGAGCGCCCTCAAGCTTGGGTCTTCACATCTTCAAGAATTCCATGATGGTGGTTCCCAATTTCTCGTTGATGATCCACCTCATTTCACTCAAGCCCCTATTCCAGCTTGCCAACAAAGGCAAGCTCCTCCAAAGGGGGGAGGCAGAAAAAGGAGGGTCATTCATGAAGAGCAAGGAGTTCCACTACATGTGGAATAACTTGGAGCGGAAGATGAAGCGGATGAGGATGATCCCAGTGGAGGTGAAGGTGGATGTGGACCTGGAGGTAGAGGTTCTCAAGGTCGAGGTTTGCAGAGTTCAGGTTCTTCTACTGGACCTATTTCCAAGAGAGTAGGTAGAAGAAATGCGCCGCCACCTTCGAGATATGGATTTAGTAGTTAGATTTTTTATTTTTTCATTGTATGTTTTGATATTCATATTTTATAATATTTATAATAATTCAAAATCAGTTTAAATTCAAATGAATGGATGTAGACGTGGTGGACTCTCTTTGTTGAAAATTAATCAGTTTAAATTCTAATGAATGGATGTATACGTTTCTGGACGTGGTCCTAATTTAATTTGACGTGGTGCATGTTGTTTTTGACGTGGTGGACTGTCTTCATTCAAAAAATCAGTTTAAATTCAAATGAATGGATGTAGACGTTTCTGGACGTGGTACTAGTTGTTTTTGACGTGGTGCATGTTGTTCTGAGACGTGGTGGAATGTCTTTGTTGAAAAATCAGTTTAAATTCTAATGAATGGATGTAGATGTTTCTTGACGTGGTTCTAGTTGTTTTTGACGTGGTGCATGTTGTTCTGAGATGTGGTGGACTTTTTTTGTTGAAAATTAATCGGTTTAAATTCTAATGAATGGATGTAGACGTTTCTGGACGTGGTCCTAGTTGTTTTTGACTTGGTGGACCATCTTTGTTGAAAAAATCAGTTTAAATTCAAATGAATGGATGTAGACGTTTCTGGACGTGGTTCTAGTTGTTTTTGGCGTGGTTCATGTTGTGCTGAAACGTGGTGGACACTCTTTGTTGAAAATTAATCGGTTCAAATTGTAATGAATGGATGTAGACGTTTCTTGACGTGGTACTAGTTGTTTTTGACGTGGTGCATGTTGTTCTGAGACGTGGTGGATTGTCTTTGTGAAAAAAATAGCTTAAATTCACATGCATGGATGTAGACGTTTCTGGACGTGGTCCTAGTTGGTTTTGACGTGGCGCATGTTGTTCTGAGACGTGGTGGGCTGTCTTTGTGAAAAAAAATTTGAATTCTCACAATTCAAATTTTTGAAATCCGAATCGTTTTAATTCCATTGATTAATTTACACAAAAAAATTTCATTTTCATTATTCTTTTCAATTTTTTTTTTCATACATGATTTGGATTTTGGAAATCTGAATTCCATTGATTTTGGATTTTTGGAATCCGAATTTAATTAATCTCCTATATTAATTTTTAATTTAATTAGGGTTATTGATATTTCGGATTTTCAAAATCCGAAAGTTGATGAATTCGGATTTCTAAAATCCGACTTTGTCTTATTTCGGATTTCTAAAATCCGATTTTGTCTTATTTCGGATTTTCAAAATCCGAAAGGCCTTTTTTAGGCCACACCTCCCCATTTTTTTTATTTTTTTGTCCACAAATTTATTTAGAGGCTTAATTTGGTAAAAAATTCTGGGGGGGGGGGGGCGGGGGAGGGACAAGAATATCCCAGGTTACTATTCAAGTTGCAACAATGATGTTCAAGATGCTTTTCAAGTTCCATTTTAATCAGTTTAATTTACAACTTTAAAGATTTTGAGTTATTATATAATATTTCTAAAACTATATTACAGGGTGTCTATAGTTATTTAAAAAAAATATGAAATATTATAGAGAAGGAAATGCGCACGCTATGACCTCGAGAAGCAACAACTTCTTTGCATCAACTTACCAAGGCAAATGGAGTTTTGGAAACTGTCAGAAAATTTATTACAATCATTGCCAACTAAGTAAAGGAAGCAACTTTCCCCCATTCTCGTCGTTCCATCATCAAAGAAAAAGAAAAACATCGGGGAAGAAGAAGTTTTTAAGTAGAACTCGGGTGCAGAAAACCGAAGAAATCATATTTTTTGAACAAAATATACAATAAAGAGCTGAATCACGAAGAAGAAAATGAGGGTTACAACTTCGTAAGGGAGACAAACTTGAAGATGAGAACCAAAAATCCACCTTGGGGGAGAGAGGAAAACGAAAGTACCAAAGGTATTTCATTCTTCTCGATTTTGATTTTTCTGATATAAATTTTGCTTTCTTTCCAATTTAGAAATTTATTTAGAGAAGGTGGATAATGAACATTGTTGTGGTTTCGTTTCGATTTTGTTCTGGGTTGTTTTGATAAAAATATAAATTGATGAAAATTGTTATCACTTGATGAAAAATGAAATTTATGGTTTGATTTGATTAAATAGTTTATTGTGGTTTGTTTCCTTTGGATCAATGGGAACTATTAATCATTTATAAAAATGATGGATTTTGAAAGGATAATGATTTCAACATGATTGAAGATATTGGTTTAATTCATGAAAACAGATAATAGTTGATGGAATGTTGTAGTTTCTGGTTTGTTTTGATTAAACTAGAATTTATGGATTTTTTGTGGTTTGTTTGGATACACGAGAACTGTTAATCATTTATGAAATTGATGGATTTGGGGAGGAAAATGTTTTGAACATGTTTGAAATTACTATTTTAATTGATGAAAATTGTTAGTACTTTAGAAATGGATTGAGGCATTGCACAGAGGTCTTGCTCATCCAAAAAAAGTCCGCCCACTTTCCCTTCATATGCAATAGTGAGTCCAGTATCATCGCCTAAAACTCATTTCACCAGTTCAAATATATCACCCCCTCCATAGAAGCTCCTGCGGCGACTGCTAATTCCCATATGAGGGTAGAAAACGAAATGAAGGTGTCTGCATGAGTCTCTCGGTAGACTTCATGATAGACAATGGCTGTTGATATGTGCTGAGACACTATATTCCCTACATTTAATTCGCGTCCGTCCATGAGAATAATCACAAGTTGGAGTTGGAGTTTAAGGACTTCATCCCACCATTGATCATCACTAGAGCTACACTATGCCTTATGAATGTGTACAACATATGATCTTTTGTGTTCAACTCATGGAAGGAGACTTGATTCCATCTTTCTGGGACTATCTGAACACCTTGCCACAGAATTTCGCATAATTGTCTTCCATTAGATACAAACTCCTCGAATTTGTCCATGGTCCATGCTCGAGGGCTAGGATTCTGTTCCAAGAAGTTGTTAATTGCTGCTTCAGTCAATTGCATTCTCATTGTCCTAATGCCGAAAGGTCTGAATGCTACATTTAGATGAGCTGAGGTGTACACTTCACCGACCAGTTACACGTTCACCCTTTTCCAAGTCGATATCAGCTTTGAGAATCCTTTAGATTCCAAGTAATCCTTAAACAAGCAATTTTCTGCAATCGAAACTTGGTGCAACATAGGTTTTGATTTCCACAGAGCTAAGTTATCCTTGAATTCTTTCATTCGCTCTTATATGCCATCGTCTTCTCCTGACTGCTACTATTGAAGGAATTATCTGTCCGGGACCAATCGTAAATTTTCATCTCGTGCAATCCGAACATGAAACCTTCTCATGAACCCAAACGCTCGTGCAATCCGATTTAAACCCTTTTAAAATATCGTTGCACAGGATTTTGGTTTATCTTATTCGATTTGTCACGCATACAAAATAAATATAATTATAGCGGAAGGAAAAGATTTGACCTTTGAAGCGTGATACTCAAGATTTCTCTTGTATGATGACGTGACTCCAAAATATACGTTTTTATAACCTAAATTCATGCATGTTTAGATTACTTTTAGTTGAGTTTCAATGATTATGATATCTTTTATGAGCTTTCAATGCATTTATAGTTGGATTTGAATGATTTTGTAGTAAGGAGGCATGTTGGAGATTCTTAAATAAACTTAAATACTTTTGCTAGAAAAAGGAAGAAAATAAATGGAATTGGAGCTTAAAGAGAAGAAATTGGAAAGAGCGTAAAAGAAGAAGATTCTAAGATGACGGGTTATCTTGGTTGGAATTCAATTCAATG
This sequence comes from Knoxia roxburghii, assembly GCA_030378225.1. NCBI lineage: Eukaryota > Viridiplantae > Streptophyta > Magnoliopsida > Gentianales > Rubiaceae > Knoxia > Knoxia roxburghii. The sequence goes on along the minus strand of CM059415.1, from coordinate 29,725,924 downwards.
GAAAGTGATACTGACCAGCTGTTTGCTAACGAACAAGAACCACAATGTAATGGATATTTCTCGTCTATTCCTACCTATTATCTCTACAAGCATGAATTAAGCGGCGTAATCGCTTAACTCAAGAAAATGCACAATTATTTAACCTCTTTATGCGAAAATAATTCAGAGGATGGGTGATAGTTTAGGATGGGTTTTAGTCAACACATAACCATGGTTTTGTAGTCCAACCAATCGACTATAACCAACAAAAACAAAGGTTTTGTAAGTTTCCTCGCAAGGACAACTCACGATCTCGCAAGATCAATCAAAGAGATTTCAGGAGAGTTCACAACTCACAATTTCGAAAACAATTATCATTAACAATATCAATCTATTAAATTCGTGTACGGGCATGGCCTATTTATAGGCAATTACAAGTCTTCTCTTTCTAAACTAAAAAGGAAATCTCAAATCCTAGTGATTTAGAGATTAGGAAACAAAACCTATTACAACTCTAATTGGCTAAGGGAAATTCGGCCAATGAGAGAGGAAATAAAGACAAAAATTAAATCCTAATCAAGAAGGGAAGACTCAGTATATCCTATTGTAAATAAGATACACTTCTAAAACCTTCTCCTACTATGATAAGTAAAATACATCACAATCCTACTATGAAGAGACTTGTATTTCCTAGCTTCAGTTAGGTCAGGAAAGCCTTGGATTTTCGATTGGGCTTCTTGCTCACCTAATCCAAACTTTAGTTATTTTGGGCTTCATTTCTCATCTACGTTGCATCTGTAAGTCCATTATCGAATAATCTCGTGACGTTAATGGGCTTAGCCTTCCAAATTTGTAGATAGGCTTGGGCCTATTGTTGGGCTTCTTCGATCAGCAACTTCAATACTTCTTCAATGCTTTTATCTATTAATCATTATAGGTCCAACAATATGAATAAGTGGATCTGCCGTGATGAGATTTAGATCCAATTGAGAGCTTCCTGGGTTATTCTCTGCGTAAATCAGCTCTCCCTGAGGAATTTCGTAACTACGCATGTCTTGAATTTTGAACTTGCATATTGATGTCATGTGACATCTCTTTAGGCTCGTTTGAAGGGCTTAACCCATGCGTTGGCTTAAGTGTCTTTTAAAATGATAAAATCTTTAATTTGGGCTCATTCTGGGTCTCTTTAGGGCTCCACAAACCAAAGATGCGAAAATCCCTTGTCAGTTTGGGGAGATGCTGCACAGTTTTGATGGGAGTGGAGGAAGAGCTCTTGATGTTCACATCATCCCCTCCCTGCTAGAAACGATTCGTGCTCGAATCCGCATTGTCACACAAAACAACATTAGAAATATTGCAATGAACAGAAACAGACTTACCGAGTTTCCTAGGCTTAGAAGTAGTGAAACTATTAGACTTAAGTGTTTCAATCTTGTTTTAATAATAACAAAACAAATATATACAACTAAAAATTTCGTAAATTGTCTAAAATTATTTTTTGTAGAAAGTGCAAATTTTTCAGATTGATACATTCATCTTCAAATGAGCATAACTTTCGTTTCACTTAGCCAAAAATTAATATTTAAGATGTTTTGAAAACCTCTTTCAATTATCTAAAAAATGGTGTCTAACAGTCAATGTGAAATTCGAATGGAATTTTGGTGAAAATAGACAAAAACAAAACTATGTCACTGCGATGCCACAGTGAAAGATTATCTGCCCAGGCCTAGCCAGAAACTCACTTTCATGCTACGCATTCTAGAATCGGAATCTCTGGCCAGGCCTAGACTCTTGCACAATCACTATTCCAACCCTTGCTTGAAATAACATTGCGCAGGATCTGGGTTTGCACTTATTCGATTTACCACGCAACAATAATTTCTAATTAAAAGCGGAATCTTAGAAAAGTACCTTTGGAGCATGAACTCAGGTGATCGCTTGTATGACTCAAGACTTTGATTGAACGTTGTGTGGGCAACGATCTAGCAACCAATTGATCAGCAATAACACAAAAACTGTGTCAGAAATCTCGCCGAAAAATTCCGCCATCGATCGCCTGCACGTGTAGCTTCACGCGCCGCCGCCTGCCGCCTGCGCATGTAGCTTCACGCGCCGCCGCCCGCCTTGTCCACGCTCCACCAAGAAGTTAGGGAAGCAACTGACCAACCAATCTAGGAGAGAGGGCAGTCGCTAGGATTCTCGAAAATCTGACTTTGAGGGAGAAATAATTATTTCTCTCTCTAGGATATTATCTCTGTAGTTCATTGAATTATGAAACTATTGAATTGTGTGTCTTGAATAGATAATCCCTTGTCTATATATAGAGTTACAAGAGAGACCCAAAGTTGGTTTAGCATTGATCTTCCTAATGTGTTTAGGTAATTAATTAGTTTCCAAATCCAATTAGGTAACCAATCTGATAGGATAAACCAAATCCTACTAGATTTCCTAATCTCTAGGATTTCTTAATTCTAATTGAAACTTAAGATTTAATTAATTAATTAAATAATTCCACTTTGTTAATTACTTAATTAATCCTTAGGAATAATTAATCAATTAATTAATTCTACCTATTCAATTAACCCATTACAAAATTAATCATACCACTAATGGATTAATTTTGGCACTACCACCATACACCAGAATTGCTTCCTGAACAACTTAATTAATTTATATTCATAATCTCTCCACATCAAATATATAGTGTGAAGGAAAACTGAACAAGCCCGGGCTAAATCGAAAACCTCACTTTCGTGCTATGCATTCCAGAATCGGAAGCTTTCGACCAAGCTCAGGCTCAAATTAGTTTACCCATGAACGGATCTAGGCTTATACTTATTTAATTTATTAATCGGGACACAAAAAATTAAATCTTTAATTAAAGCGAAACTTAAAGATTATACCTTTTGTAGCGAAGTCCCTCGCCTAAAAGAAAACCCAATTCTTTAGCGCGAAATCCACAAGAAATCCAAAGAATTCTCCAATACACGCTCCGAGATAGTGTGGGCTATCGTCTACGGAGCTACCCACGGCAATACGACTGAAAACCCAAGAAACTTGCTTATCAAGAAACTCAAAATTAAGCTGCCCAGAATTTTTTTGTGAAAAATAAGCTGCCCAGAATTTTTTTTAACAAAAATGAAGCTGCCCAGAATTTTTCCTTTTCAAACTGTAGCTGCCCAGAAAAATTGAAGAAAACCAGCCGCTGGTTTTTCCCTGCTAAACCCTCGAACTGCCGGCGAAGAAGGACAGCCAAGATCGGCCACGATCTGCACGGCAGACCACTTGGATCACCAACCAAAACGGAAGAGATCAACAAGTGATCAATGCCGGATCAGCACCCCGATTCTTAGCCAGCAATCTGCCGAACAGAAAACTGCTGCGCAGGACAAAAAAAACTGCTGCGAAAAAATAAACTTGCAGGAAATTCCAGCGACTAAAAATCGAGTGGGCTGAGTGAAGAAAGGTCCGGGCTGCTCTATTAATTCATGGGCTGAGTTCCTTGACAAAGAAGAAAGCTTTCTTGATCGACTTCGAGAGAAAACTTGACGATGAAGACACCGTTTTCTCTCTAGACCAAACTTTCTCTTTCTAGCCTAACTTGGCTGCCAAGTTTCTTAGGGTTTTCTTGCCCAATATGTTGTATTTATAGGAGCTTCTAAGGAGACCTAATGGGCTCTCGAGTTAGGCCTTAAAATTTGACTTTCGTTGACCGCTAAGTCTTCCCGACTAATCAACTCCAATCGACCCTTTTAAATTAATTTATTTAATCCACTTTGTTAATTTAATTTAATCGAACCCTTAGAATTAATTAATTCAAAATAGAATTAATTTCTAAATTCACTTCGTCGATCAAATATTAATTAAACCCTTCGGATTAATTAATTTACCTTGTCGATTAGTCAAACGCATAATTGGTCGTACCACTAACGGACCAATTATGGAACTACCGCTCGAAAACGACTTTACATCGCGCCATTATTATTTCTTCTATCTCCCTACATTAAAGATCTAGTGCTCGTCGATTTATCAATTTACTGACAAATTAATTCACCGACTTCTTGGTTTCCGAGATTAGTACCACTCGACCTTTTATTATACCGAACATAAAGTTCACTGGCCAGGTTTAGTATAATAACCTTACGAGCTCATCTCGGGAGCACCATCAACCCGGCGAACCGGTACGTGGATTCCTCCGACCAGCAACGGCACGCAAGAAGCTAAACACCGCATACCCAACTTACCGAGGTATTGGCCTCAATTGACCTCACTCTTTGGCAAATCAAAGCACACGACACCCAACCCTCACGCCCGTCCTAATCTCGGGATTGAGAGACGGAATACTAGGACCAAATTGACAACGCCGATCAGTACAAGTCAATTCTATCCAACTGGTCGTGCTCAATATGCCCCGGGCATATCTGTGTGATTTAAACTAGTCTAGATAAACCAATTTCCAAACCACACAATAACCTATAACGATAGTATGTTCAGACTATCTCGGTTACGAGCATACTTTTATATATCAATACTTTAACCAATAACGGTATCTACTGTGTTTGTCGACACCCCGTTATCTAGTTCTATGATATAAAGGAACATATTTATACTGAAACAAAATGATATGTCATCTGTGGATATTAGTTTTTGATACAAGCCATAGCTTTTCTGTATTCAAAACTAACAATCTCCCACTAATACTCAAAGCTATGCTAAGAAGTACAAAAACTGTCCAACCCGCTATTACACTACTGTCATAATGAAATCTCCAAAACACCTTTAAGCTCACTGACTTGGCTCTCTCAATAATCTGACTCCCATGCCCTCCACATGCCTCTCAAAGACCTTTGGGGTCAATGGCTTGGTGAAAGGATCTGCAAGGTTGTCCTCTGAAGCTATCTTGGCCACGATCACGTCTCCCCTCTTTACGATCTCTCGTATCAGGTGGTACTTGCGCTCTATGTGTTTACTCGCCTTATGGGCTCGTGGTTCCCTTGAGTTAGCAACTGCACCATTGTTATCACAATAAACTGTGATAGACCTAGGCAACTCTGGAACCACATCTAAGTCCATCAGGAAGCTCCTGAGCCATACAGCCTCTTTCGCTGCCTCTGAAGCGGCAACGTACTCGGCCTCCATGGTAGAGTCCGCCACGCATTTCTGCTTGACACTCTTCCATACTATGGCTCCACCTCCTAGAGTAAACACAAACCCAGAGGTAGACTTACTCTTGTCCATATCTCCTTGAAAGTCCGAATCTGTGTAACCCAATGGTACAAGCTCCTGCGCTCTATAAACTAGGACATAATCTCTCGTCCTGCGCAAGTACTTGAGAATGCATTTTACTGCCTCCCAGTGAGCCTTCCCAGGGTTACTCTGATATCTGCTAACCATGCCAACGGCAAAGCAAATATCAGGCCTCGTGCACAACATAGCATACATGAGGCTACCCACTGTAGAAGCATAGGGTACTGCCTTCATGGCATCTATCTCCTCAGCAGTCTTAGGACACTACTCCTTAGACAAATGCACTCCATGCCTGAAAGGTAGTGAACCCTTCTTGGAGTTCTGTATGTTAAAACGGGCCAGAATCGTGTCTATGTAGGATGCCTGTGAGAGAGTCAGAGAACGTCTCCTACGATCTCGAATAATCTTGATCCCAAGGATATGTCCAGCCTCTCCCAAATCCTTCATATCGAATTGCCTGGACAGCCATGCCTTTACGTCTGACAACACCTTCTTACTGTTGCCAATAAGAAGAATGTCATCTACATAAAGTATGAGGAACACCACTATCTCACCATCACGCCTGCAATAAACACACTGCTCATCCGGAGACTGAGTGAATCCATAGGACTGGATAACCTCATCAAAACGAATGTTCCAAGATCTGGATGCTTGCTTAAGTCCATAAATGGACCTCCTAAGCCTGCATACCTTATGCTCTTGGCCCTTAACAATGAAACCCTCTGGTTGCTGCATAAAGATGGTCTCCTCAAGACTTCCATTAAGGAAAGCTGTCTTGACGTCCATCTGCCATATCTCATAATCCATATGAGCAGCTATGGCCAAGAGAATCCGGATCGACTTAAGCATAGCTACCGGGGAAAAGGTCTCCTCATAATCGATCCCTTCTTTCTGAGTATACCCCTTCGCCACAAGCCTAGCCTTGAAGGTCTCAACCCTCCCGTCAGATCCTCTCTTTCGCTTGTAGACCCATTTGCACCCAATAGGCCTAAACCCATCAGGAAGGTCTACCAGCTCCCAGACTTGATTTGAGTCCATAGAACCCATCTCAGCAATCATCGCTCTCTGCCAAGAATCTGTATCTTTATCCTGGAGAGCCTCATTGTAGTTAACTGGGTCTGGTTCATGAGCACCAGGGATAAAGTCCGAAGACTCACCCAAACCCATGTACCTTTCGGGCTGTCTCACAGCCCTCCCACTACGACGAGACGCAGCCTGTGTAAGAGCATCATCTGTGATAGTGCGTGCAGTTTCCTGTGGTGTGTCTTCCTGTACGTGTGCATCTGGAATAGTGGACTGACTTCTAAGCTCTTCTAATACTACCTTGCTGCTTGACTTGTGATCTAAAATATAGTCCTCCTCAAGAAATCTGGCATTGGTGCTGACCACCACCTTCTGATCCTGAGGACTATAATATAAACCACCTCTCGTTCCTTTGGGGTAGCCTACAAACAGCATAACCTTAGATCTCGCCTCTAACTTGCCTGCATCTGCCTCGAGCACATGTGCTGGACAACCCCAAATCCTGAGATGTCTCAGGCTAGGCTTGCGCCCATCCCACAACTCTAATGGGGTCGTTGGCACAGACTTAGATGGCACAAGGTTGAGGATATAACATGCTGTGTCTAAGGCATAACCCCAAAACGAGGTAGGCAAATCACTGTAACTCATCATCGATCTAACCATCTCCATAAGAGTCATGTTCCTCCTTTCTGCTACACCATTCTGCTGGGGTGTGCCAGGTGCAGACAACTGGGTCTGAATACCCTCCTTTGACAAATAGGTCCTAAATTCACTAGAGAGGTATTCGCCACCGCGATCAGACCGCAGTGACTTGATACTCTTACCCAGATGGTTCTCCACCTCTGCCTTGAATTCTCTGAACTTGCCAAAGCATTCAGACTTGTGGCGCATCAGGTATATGTATCCATATCTAGAGTAATCATCCGTGAAAGTCACGAAATACTCATAACCACCTCTAGCCTGAACTGACATAGGCCCACACACGTCAGAATGAATCAGCTCTAAAACCTCTTTGGCCCTATACCCCTTCGCCTTAAAAGGCCTCTTGGTCATTTTACCCTCCAAGCAGGACTCACAGGTTGAATAGCTGTCAATATCTAGTAAGTCCAAAGACCCACTCTTGACCAACCTTTGAATCCTACTAAGGTTGATATGACCTAGTCTCAGGTGCCAAAGATAAGTCTGATTCAAAGGGGAAGATTCCTTTCTCTTATTATGATTCGGCGATGAATTACTAGTTTCTGTGTTTTGCATAACTGGGGAGTAAGTCTTGATTAAAAACAGATTGCCAACCAATGTACCGGAACATATAAGTTTCTGGCATTTTCTTATAAAAACCGAACCATCAGAAAATACACACTTATAACCATCCAAAACAAGTTTCGAAACTGAAAGCAAGTTCTTTCGAAAACTAGGTACATAAAGACAATCCTTCAAATATAAAATAGAGTCTGAAAAGTAAAGACTAATAACTCCCACTGCAGCCACAGAAACTCTGGTAGTATCCCCAAGGTAGACCTGCAACTCTCCCTCTCTAAGCAGCCGGGTCACTTGGAACCCCTGCAAAGAATTACAAACGTGATCAGTGGCTCCCGAATCCACACACCAAGTATCCGTGGGAATCGCCGCTAAACACGTCTCAGTGACTAGGGAAAATTTACACGTATCTCGAGGCTTTGGGCAGTCCTTCTTCCAATGTCCTGCTTTGCCACATCTGAAGCACTTTCCTCTCGGCTTCTGCTTCTTGGCAATGCCTGCCTTGGGTCCATGACTGGCTCCTGCTTTCTGGCCTCTCTTCCTCTTTTGCTTCCTGGCTTTGGGCCCAGCAGAGGAACCTGAGGGACCAACAGTAGCCAAGGCTTGCTTCTTCTCTGCGAAGAGGCTCTCAGCAGACACCAATGCAGTCATGAGCTCAGAAAGTGAATATGAGAGATTCCCCATATTATAGTTCAATCGAAACTGCTCAAAACTGGGAGGCAAGCTCTGAAGGATGATATCAACCTGGGTTTCCCCATCAATCTCACCTCCCAATACCTCGATCTCATTGATGCAACCAATCATGTCCAGTACGTGATCTCTCATTGAAGTGCCCTCAGTCATCTTAGCATTCATGAGTTTCCTCATAGCTGATTGCTTGGCTGCCCTGCCCTGATGTCCAAACATCTCCCTGAGGTTGAGCATCATATCGTAGGCTGAGGTCATCAACTGATGCTGGTGCTGCAGTACACTTGACATGGAAGCCAAGATGTAGCACCTGGTCATCTCATCAGCTTTCTGCCACCTCGTATATGGCTCTCGCTGCTCAGGTGTGGCATCCTCACTGGGCTTATGGGGGCACTCCTCAGTGAGCACGTACTTATAACCCTCGGCGGTTAGGACAATGTCCAGGTTCCGTTTCCAATCAATGTAATTAGGACCGGTGAGTTTGTTTTGGTTCAGAATGACAGCTAGCGGGTTGAACGACATATCAACTGAAAATAATGAAAAAACATGTCTCAGTATACTTTTCAAAAATATTGAAAAATCCTCAGAAAAGAAATATAATCTTCTACCGACATCTCTCCCACCGGGATTAACGCAGGTCACGTAGGTGAACGTCTACGCCAATCCACATTCGTTCGAGAAGGACCAAAGTCCATTAATCTCATTATCTGACCAACAATCTTATGATCAATGAAATTAATAGTCGATAATTTTAGCCATACACGTAAATAGCGTTACCTCGTAGGAGGGATACTATAAACAGTACACTAAGTGTATGCCATTACGTGACTTCTAAGTTTGTTACTTAGGGTACTAATGCGCCTCGGTAGCGAGGGTGTCGCAACTTTTCCCAATTAAACGCACTATAGTCATCCCTTTAGAAATTCATTCCAGCGATATCTGTGACTGAAAACTCATCCGTAGGGAAGCCGTTTAACCACATCGCCAATGAACCCGTAATGGAGGCCATGGGGCTATTAACCAACCCGCTCCCACTTAGATTTTTAAAATAATTTAAATTCGCCTTAGTTTTCTCGGTTTTCCATTTCGGTTTTCTACGTAATTAGGAATCACCCAAAAATTACGAAAAACCAAAATCCGGGTTTTCTCGATTTTCTACGTAATTAGGAATCACCCAAAATTACGATAAACCAAAACCCCACGTAATTAGGAATCACCCAAAATTACGATTAAACCAAAATTTGCGAATGTAATTAAGTTAGAGGATTTTTACGTTTTAACATGCAATATCTTAACTATGGATATTCGCACCCATAAAACCGTTGGAGTTTTAATATGCGAATAATCTACCTTAGTTAATTGCACATTACCTTTTTGAAAAACTTTTGGTTTGAATTTCGTTCATGCAAAATAAAACGAAAATCACACAATCAACGAAAAAATCATAAATACGGGAAATTAAATAAAATAAAATTTCCCGACTATTATGGCCTTCTCTATCGTTGATTCTTTGACGCCTCGGTGACACTTCCCGTCGTGTCGCTCCCACTCGTTATTTGGGTTCCTCTCGATTCGCCCGGGTTTTCTCGGTTTATTCCGTAATTAGGTGAATACAGAAAAGTATCAAAAACTAATATAGTGCTCATTAATTTATTAATTTACTGATAAATTAATTTATTAACTTCTTTAATTCCGAGACTAGTACCACTCGATCTCTTTACTATACCGGACATAAGTCCACCAGCTGGGTTTAGTATAATAAACATAACGAGCTCATCTCGGGAGCACCATCACCCCGGACGCACCGATACATGGTTTCCTTTCGACAAGCAGCAGCACACCAAGCAACTAAACACACACACCCAACCTACCGAGATTATTGGCCACAATAGACCTCACACGTTGGCATATCAAAGTACACTATGTCTAATCCTCATGCCCGCTCGAGTCTAGGGATTAAGAGATAGAATACCAAGAACGATTTGTCTATTAAATCAGTACAAGACAAATCATTCCTAATGGTCAAGTTCAATACGCCTTGGGCATATCTATATGATTCAATTAGTTTAGACAAACCAATTATCCGAATCACATAATAAACTAAACCGACAGTTTGTCCAAAACTATCTCGGTTACGAACCTCATTTATATATTATGTCTTTCAACCAATGATGAGATCTACTGTGTCACACAAGACACCTCATCATCTACTTACATAATATAAATGGAAACATCATGCACAACAGAATATAACCAAAATATAAATCGATATATTAACTGGGAAAATGTACAATACAAGCATAGCTTATGTATTCCACTCCAACAATCTCCCACTAATACTTAAGCTGTGTTTTAATTATACAACTACATTCAACTCCTATACACTTTGCTACTATATATCTGGAAAAACTGTCATGGCTCTCATAAGTATCTGATTCCCATGCCCTCCACGTGGACTTTTGAAGTCAATGTCGTCGTGAACGGATCTGTAAGGTTATCCTCTGATGCTATCTTAGCCACGACCACGTCTTCCCTCTTTACGATATCTCGTATCAGGTGGTACTTGCGCCGTATATGTTTACTCGCCTTGTGGGCTCGTGGTTCCTTCGAGTTTGCTACTGCACCATTGTCATCGCAATATACCGTGATAGACTTTTGCAAACCACGAATCACATCTAAGTCCACTAGGAAGTTCTTGAGCCACACTGCTTCCTTCGCTGCCTCTGATGCGCCAACGTATTTGGCCTCCATGGTAGAGTCCACCACGCATTTCTGCTTGACACTCTGCCAAACTATGGCTCTACCTCCTAGAGTAAACACATACCCTGAGGTAGACTTGCTCTTGTCCCTGTCGCCTTGGAAATCTGAATCTGTGTAACCTCGGGGTACCAGCTCAAGCGCCTGATAGACCAACACTTGGTCTCTTGTTCTGCACAAATACTTGAGAATGCATTTTACTGCCTTTCAATGAGCTTTCCCGGGGTTACTCTGATATCTGCTTACCATGCCAACGGCATAACAAATATCAGGCCTCGTACACAACATGGCATACATGAGACTTCCTACTGCCGAAGCATAAGGAACTATCTTCCTGGCCTCTATCTCCTCAACAGTCTTGGGAGATTGTTCCTTAGATAGATGCACTCCGTGTCTGAAAGGTAGAAAACCTTTCTTGGAGTTCTGCATGTTAAAACGGCCAGAATTGTATATATATACGAAGCTTGGGAGAGCGTTAATAACCGTTTCCTACGATCTTGAATTACCTTGATCCTAAGGATATGTCCCGCTTTCCCTAAGTCCTTCATATCAAATTGCTTGGATAGCCATGTCTTTACGTCTGACAACACTTTCTTGTTGTTTCTAATTAATAGAATGTCATATACGTAAAGCACAAGAAACACCACTGAGTTTCCATCACGTCTGCGGTACACACATTGCTCATCTAGACACTGATAAATCCGTATGACTGGATTACCTCATCAAATCGGATGTTCCAAGATCTGGATGCCTGCTTAAGTCCGTAAATGGACCTTTTAAGATTGCAAACCTTATGCTCTTGGCCTTTTTCAACGAATCCCTCTGGTTGCTGTATAAAAATAGTTTCCTCAAGACTTTCATTCAGGAAAGCTGTCTTGACATCCATCTGCCATATCTCATAATCCAAATGAGCAGCTATGGCCAAGAGAATCTGGATCGATTTAAGCATTGCTACCGGGGAAAAGGTTTCCCCATAATCGATTCCCTCTTTCTGAGTATACCCCTTCGTCACCAGCCTAGCTTTAAAGGTTTCCACCTTCCCGTCAGGTCCTCTCTTACGTTTGTAAACCCACTTGCATGCAATGGGCTTAAACCCATCAGGTAGGTCCACAATCTCCCAGACTTGATTGTGGTCCATTGACCCCATCTCGGATATCATTGTCTTACGCCAAGATTCTGCATCTTTATCTCGGAGAGCCTTATTGTAGTTAACCGGGTCAGGTTCAGGCACTCCTGGGACTAGGTTTGAGGCATCTTCGACTCCAATAAACCTATCGGGCTATTTCACAACCCTCCCACTACGACAAGGCACCATCTGTGTAGGCGCATCATCTGTGATCTCATGTGCAGTGTGTGATGTATCTACTTGTGCTGGTGCATCAGGATTAGTAGTTTGTCTCCTAAGCTCTTCTAGTACAATGTTACTCTTTGGCTTGTGATCTAAGATATAGTCTTCCTCCAAAAATCTAGCGTTGGTACTAACTACCACCTTCTGATCTTTAGGACTATAAAACAGACCACCTTTCGTTCGTCTAGGATATCCTACAAATAGCATTAATTCAGTTCTCGCATCTAACTTAGCCTTATCTGTCTTAAGCACATGTGCTGGGCAACCCCAAATTCTGAGATCTCTTAGACTAGGCTTTCGCCCATTCCACAACTCTACTGGAGTTGAAGGCACGATTTTAGATGGTACAAGATTAAGAATATACATCGTTGTTTCTAAGACATATCCCCAGAATGAACTCGGCAAATCACTATAGCTCATCATCGGCCTAACCATTTCCATGAGGGTTCGATTCCTTCTTTCTGCTACACTGTTCTGCTGTTGCGTGCCAGGTGCAGACAACTGAGACTGAATTTCGACCTCACTGAGGTATTCTCGAAATTCGTGGGACAGGTACACCCTACTATAATATGATCACAGTGTCTTGATACTCTTACCATGATGCTTCTCCACATCTGCCCGAAACTATTTGAACTTGCCAAAGCACTCGGACTTGTGACGCATTAGGTAAATGTACCCGTACCTTGAGTAGTCATCCGTGAATGTCACGAAATACTCGAACCCACCTCGTGCTGTTGGTGTATGCCCTTTTGAGGGCTAATTTAGACATTTGTCGTTTGTTTGATAATTTATCAAATGAGTTAAATTTCATGATAATTACATTCTTGTGCATATTTAATTTCATGAAATCGATCCGCCAAAAGAAACACTCCACAGACTTTTAGATCATGAGTGATTCTTTTAAATAGTACTTGTACGAGGATCTTTAGACCAGAAATCACTACATTATCTTAGGTGAATTGTAGTGTGCTTTGACATACGCCTAACGGGACCGTAACATGTTGCCAAGTACGGGTATGATTGGGTACACTATGAGTCATGCTAAGATATGTAGGTGAAGTGATGGGACTACAAATCTCTCTTAAGTGAGAGATGATATCTTGGCCACTTGATAATGAACTGAGAAGTGCATGGCCATGCCCAAGAAATGATAAGTGTTATCATTTGCTTGATTAAGTTCAGTGTCACTAAGAGATTAAGTAAACATTTAGCTAAATACGGATGATGGTTCCATGCCTTATGCTAAACGAGATATCAATGTAGAGGACCGTACGAAGTATGATTGAAAGGTAGTGTTGAATCACCATTCGACCCTACATTCTGAATTGGGTAGTCATTATGCCTTGCTAGAGACCACTAATGATTTATGGATTAATTAATTAGATTTAATTGTCTATTGCCAATTTGGAGTGGGCCTACAGGATCGCACATAAGAGAGTTCGATGATACAAAATTGCCTGCACTAAGTATAATTGTTATACTTAGACAAATAATATTTAATTAAATAGTTTAATTAGATATTATTGAGAAGTTCTGTGGTATTAATTAAGAATTAATTAAGTACTTAGAAACAATTGGGATAAACTGACAAATCAAGGGACCTAATTGCAATTGAGGTTCTTGACCAATCAGCCTGATCCATGGGTCAATGAGTTGATCCATGGTTTTGGTAAAAACCCATGTCAGTAAAAATAATATTTATATTAATAATATTATTAATTGAATGAGTATCTGACTCTTATATATCCCGAGGGATATTGAGTCAGATACTCATATCAATTTTCTTGGAGAAAATGGTTTTTTCCAAAACAGAAAGAAAATTCCCAAAAACTCTCTCTTGGCAAACAGGCTAGCACCGGTTCTGTGAGGGCTCCAGTGCAAGATCGTAGAGATAATTCATCTGAATTTTTGGTGAACGCAAACTTCTTAAAGGATCTAAGCGACGAGCGCAACCGATTACGCTTCGAGGGTAAGACCCGATTTCTGATAATTTAGGCATATTCCGCTGCAAAACCTATAACCATGCCTAAAGGATCCTAAATCGTGCTTGGACCGACATTGGTCCACACAATTCAGAATGAATTAACTCTAATACTTCTTTAGCTCTATAACCTTTTGCTTTAAAAGGTCTCTTGGTAATCTTACCCTCCAAGCAAGATTCACAGGTTGAATAACTGTCAATATCTAATGAACCTAAAGGTCCATCATTGACCAACCTCTGAATCCTACTAAAGTTTAATGACCTAGCATGAGATGCCAAAGATAGGTTTGATTCATTTCAAAAGGTTTCTTCCTCTTATTAATGTTAGATAAAGAGCTATCTGTTTTATGTTTTGCACAACAGGGGAGTTAGAGTTAACCACAAACAAATTGTCAGCCAATGAACCAGGACAAATAAGTTTTCCATTTCTTCTAATATATACAGACACATCAGAAAAAATAAACTTATAACCATTCTTGAAGAGTTTAGAAATCGAAATAAGGTTCTTTCTAAAACTCGGTACATAAAGACAATTAACTAACTCTAAACTAGAAATTTCAAAATTTAAAGTAACAGCTCCCACTGTTTCTATTGACACTCTTGTAGTGTCGCCCATGTAGATGTCCAGCTCTCCCTCTTGAGTTAATTGGAACCCCTGCAAAGAATTACAAACGTGGTCAATGGCGCCTGAATCCACACACCAAGTATCTGTGGGAATCACCACTAAACATGTCTCAGTAATTAGGGCAGAAACTATCTTACTTTTAGGCTTTGGACAATCTACTTTTCAGTGTCCCATTTTCCCGCAGCTGAAGCACTTGCCTTTGGGCTTGCTCTTCTTTGCAATTTCGGGCTTCACAGCAAGTTTCTTGGCATTCTTCTTCTTCTTCTTCTTCTTCTTATTCTTCTTGCCTTTAGGCACAGAAGAAGAACTCGAAGCCATCACTGAGACCAAAGCTTGCTTCTTCTCGTGGAAGATGCCTTCGGCCACCACCAAATCCGTTAAGAGCTCTGGTAGAGTGTAAACTCTTTGGTTCATGTTGTAATTGATCCAAAATTACTCAAAACAAGAGGGTAAGCTCTGGAGGATGATATCTATCTGACTTTTTGGGTCGATTTCACCTCTCAACACCTCTATCTCATTGATGTTGCTGATCATGTGTAGCACATGATCTCTCACCAATCCACCCTCAGCCATCTTAGTATTCATCAACTTTCTCATGGCTGCTTGCCTAGCAGTCCTGCCTTGATGAGCAAACATCTCTCTCAGGTGAGCCATCATGTTGAAGGCAGCGACCATGGGATGAAGCTGATCTTGCAGCACATTTGGCACAGAGGCCAAAATATAGTACCGCGCCACCTCATCCGCTTTCCTCCACTTGGCATAGGCATCCCTATCCTCTTGAGGAGAGTCCTCATCAGGCACATTTGGACATACTTTGGTGAGCACAACCTTGTACTGCTCTACTGTCAGGACAATGTCCAAGTTACGACTCCAGACGACATAATTGGTTCCAGTTAACTTATTGTCTTTCAATATAGCAGCTAAGGGGTTGAATGTCATATCGATAAAAACTATAAAATAAATAAATAGACAATGTTTCAGTTATTAAGTCTAGAATTTCAAAAACAAGGAAATTCTATCAATTATTGACTTCCCTCAAAACAATAATCTTAATCCACCAACATCTTATTCACCGGGATTCTCGCAAGCCACGCAGTGTGGACGTTTACGCTAACCCACATTCGTTTGAGAAGAACCAAGTTTATTAACTACACTATCTGACCAAACGATCTATTGATCAATGTAGCTAATAGTCGGTGCTTTTAGCCGTACAAATAAGCAGCTAACCTCGAGGGAGGAATACTACATATCGTACACTAAGTGTGTGCCATTACGTGACTTCTGAGTTTGTTACCTCAGGATAGTGCGCCTCAGATGGAGAGGGTGTCGCATTTCTCCTAGTTAAACTAACTCTAGTCATCTTACTCAGAAATTCATAATCTAGCGATCTAGGGGTTGGACTCATCCAAATGGAGAAAGGCCCTAATGCCAACGCGCAAGCCCACTCATATCGCATATGAACTCGTAATGGTGGCCATGGGGATATTAAACTAACCCGCTCCCACTTAGATTTCCAAATTGAGGGTTTTTCTGATTTTAACATGCAATTACCGAACCCTAAGTTATGTGCAACCATAAAACCATCATGCTTTAAAATCATGCGTCTAAAATACAGCATAAAAATAAAGCACAAAAATTAAAACAATAAATACAGGAAATAAATGCGAAAATTAAATTTCCCGACTATCATGGTTTTAATCGCTTCCATTTTCTTTTCTGCCTTGATCTCATGTCCCGCCACGCAACTCGATGGATTGAGTCTTGATCTTGAAAAATGAAAACTGGAGGAAAAACGGGCCAAAACGTGACCCGAAGGGGCTGCGCATGGCCGCTGCAGGCGGCAGCTCCCGCCGGCGCTGCCCCCAGCTGCCAATCCCTCATTCGCTTCTTCCCACGCTATTTGGTCTTCTTGCAATTCGCTCTGGGTTTTCCTAGGTTTCTACGAATTAACGATAACCCAAAACCCATGAATTCAAGTTGCCCACCATAACGCATTCGATTACAAAAATTAATTCTCCTACTACAAGGCTTTCAAGGAAAATCAAATAATCGAAATTACATAGAAAAATCCTACTACAGATTTGATCTAATCCTACACGGCTTCCAGCACGTGGTTATACTATTAAAAACATTCATAATAAAATCAAATCTGGACATGTCCTAGACTTTAATTAAAACCCATACAAACGTAACCATAATAGTCGGGATTTCTTAACAACCTGCAAATAAAACCATGTAATAAATCGAACAAGCACAAAACCCAAAACCAGGCTTTGATACCAATTGAAAGATTATCTGCCCAGGCCTAGCCAGAAACTCACTTTCGTGCTACGCATTCCAGAATCGGAATCTCTGGCCAGGCCTAGACTCTAGCACAATCGCTATTCCAACCCTTGCTTGAAATAACATTGCGTAGGATCTGGGTTTGCACTTATTCAATTTACCACGCAACAAAAATTTATAATTAAAAGCGGAATCTTAGAAACGTACATTTGAAGCGTGAACTCAGGGGATCGCTTGTATGACTCAAGACTTAGATTGCACGTTATATGGGCAATGATCTAGCAACCAATTGATCAGCAATCAACACAAAAACTGCATCAGAAATCTCGCCAGAAAATTCCGTTGTCCGCCGCCGGTGCGTGTAGCTTTACGCGCCGCTGATTATCCATGCGCTGCCGCCCGCCTTGTCCACGCGCCACCAAGAAGCTAGGGAAGCAACTGGCCGGCTGATCTAGGAGAGAGGGAAGCCGCTAGGATTCTCAAAAATCCGACTTTGAGGGAGAAATAATTATTTCTCTCTCTAGGATTTTATCTCTCTAGTTTCTTGAATTATGAAACTATTGAATTGTGTGTCTTAAATAGCTAATCCCTTGTCTATATATAGAGTTACAAGAGAGACCCCAAGTTGGTTTAAGATTGGTCTTCCTAATGGGTTTAGGTAATTAATTAGTTTCCAAATCCAATTAGGTAACCAATCTGATAGGATAAACCAAATCCTACTAGATTTCTTAATCTCTAGGATTTTCTAATTCTAATTGAAACTTAAGACTTAATTAAATAATTTCACTTTATTAATTACTTAATTAACCCTTAGGAATAATTAATCAATTAATTAATTCTACGTATTCAATTAACCCATTACAAAATTAATCATACCACTAACGGATTAATTTTGGCACTACCACCGTACACCAGAATTGCTTCCGGAACAACTTAATTAATTTATATTCATAATCTCCCCACATCAAAGATATAGTGCTTGTTAATTTATTAATTTACTGATAAATAAATTTATTAACTTCTTTAATTCTGAGACTAGTACCACTCGACCTTTTTACTATACCGGACATAAGTCCACCAGCTGGGTTTAGTATAATTAACATAACGAGCTCATCTCGGGAGCACCATCACCCTGGACGCATCGGTACATGGTTTCCTTTCGACAAGCAGCATCACACCAAGCAACTAAACACGCGCACCCAACCTACCAAGATTATTGGCCACAATAGACCTCACCCATTGGCAGATCAAAGTACACTATGTCTAATCCTCATGCCCGCTCGAGTCTAGGGATTAAGAGATAGAATACCAAAAATGATTTGTCTATTAAATCAGTACAAGACAAATCATTCCTAATGATCAAGTTCAATACGCCCCGGGCATATCTATATGATTCAATTAGTTTAGACAAACCAATTATCCGAATCACATAATAACCTAAACTGACAGTTTGTCCAAAACTATCTCGGTTACGAACCTCATTTATATATTATGTCTTTCAACCAATGATGTGATCTACTATGTCACACAAGACTCCTCATCATCTACTTACATAATATAAATAGACAAACCATGCACAACAGAATATAACGAAAATATAAATTGATATATTAACTGGGAAAATGTACAATACAAGCATAGCTTATGAATTCCACTCCAACACACAGTTCAGTAAATTAGATGTAACTTGAGCTACAAAAGTGCAAATCAACTGATTTTGACGTACTTGGAAAGCTAAGAGAAAGATCTACAACATTGATTTTTGACACAAAAGTCAAAAGCAGCTGCAAGAAGTTGAAAACGTTGAAGAAAGTTCAGACTATATCAAATCATCTTTGGAGCCAAAATTCAAGTGTTGAATTGGAGCCCAAATTTTCCTATAAATAGAGACCATGGGTGAAGACATTCTAGACACACAAGCTATGAAGCCATTCTTATTATTGTCAAAATTCTCTCAAGATTTCAAGTGCTCATTTTTAAATTTTACTTTCAAGTTCTAGTTATTTTTTAAAGTGTCAATCTTAGACTAGGACCTTATCACTTATAAGCCATAAACACTTCACACACAAAAAAGTTTTATTGTTCTTTAAAGCAAGAGGTTGCAAGTCAAGAACAATTTAGAGGGTGAGAACCTCTTAGTAGAGTTACTAAGTTGTTCTTGGGAGATTTGTAAAGTTTTGAATTCCACCTTAAGGAATTTTTTTTTTTTTTTTGAAAAAGAAATAGGAAGGGCCTCAACTTTAGAAGTTGGGGAGTGGATGTATAGCTTGTAAGGGGTTACAAGCTTGAACCACTTTAAAAAATCTTGTCTCTTTCATTGCATTGCATTTTACATTCGTACTCTCTCTTCTACATTTCTTGCATCATGAAACATCACCATTAGAGTTGCTCAATTCAAGTATTACATCTTTAATCTTAAGATTTTATTTAAGACTTGTCCTTATTTCAAGTCCAGCTTTCTTTAGTTAAGTATTTACTTTATCTTAGACTTGTCATTAATCAAGGCTAGACTTCTCCTTATCAAGTCAAGGACTTGGCCTTAATCAAGTCAATCTTGAGCTTTATTTTAAATTATTCAATTTCAAGACTTGTCCATTTCAAGTCAAAGACTTGTCCTTAATCAAGTCAATACTTGAGCTTTATTTTAAATTATTCAATTTCAAGACTTGTCCATTTCAAGTCACATACTTGACCTTTATTTTAATTTGATTATTATATATTGTGAACTAACAATTTCTTATTTCCTTGTATATTTTTATATTGTTGAATAATCTTATTATTCTTTATTTTCATCTTATTTTAATTTAGACTTATTTGTTATTTGTTTCATACACATAGATAGTCATTTTTAAAAAGAAATTATTTTAAGATTTGCTCATTTTTAAGTAAATTTTTATAAACAACCTAATTCACCACCACACTTAGGTTGTGTTGTTATTTTTCATTTGGTATCAAAGCAGGACTCAAACTATTTTGGATTCACTTCCTAGAGTTAAAAGATCCATCTAATGGAAAATCTTGGAAGCCCTTTTTGTGAAGGAAATTCGACCACTAGGCCTCCTCTATTTAAAGGTGTCAATTTTGGCGAATGGAAGAAAAGAATGGAATTTTTTTTTTTAAAATGGATTATGATTTATGGTTAATTGTAGATGAGGGTCCATTTATCCTCATGACTAGTGATAATTTAGGTGCATCTAGGCCTAAAACTAGAAATGAGTTAGATGAAATTGATAAGATAAATTTAAGTTTAAATGCAAAGGCTCTTTATATCATGTATAATGCACTAGACTTGCAAGAATCATCTAGAGTTAAGGGTGCTAAAGATGCGCATGAGATATGGGTAAAATTATAAGAATTTCATGATGGTTCTATAAGTATAAAAGAAGAAAGGAAATCAATTTTAGTGTCACAATATGAGTCCTTTTAAAATGACTAGTAATGAGTCTCTTGATGACATGTCTCTTAGGTTTAATAGTCTAATTAAAGACTTGGAAGATTTAGGTAAAGTGTATCTGCAAAGTGAAATTAATAGAAAAATATTAAGTAGATTAAAGAAAGATTATGAAACTAAAACAATATCCATAGAAAAATCTAAAGACCTTAACACTCTATCTTTGGATGCATTAATGTCTATGTTAAAAGTTTATGATATGAGAAATAAGGGAGATGAGAATGTTAAAAATTCTAAACCAATTGCAGTTAAGGCTAATAAAAATGAAAGTGAGTTAGATGATGATAGTGATGATGTAATAGGAGAAGAAGAATTGAATTTGCTCACTAGGCACTTTAGGAAAATCTTCAAGAAAGGAAACTTTATGAGAAAGTCTAAGGGTGAACCACCTAAGTGCTATGGTTGTCAACAACCAGGTCATTTTCTTGTAGATTGTCCATAAAAGCAGAAGGAGCTCTTGAACAAGAAAAAAGATAAAATACTTGTTGCCAAAAATTGGGATCAAACCAAGTCCGATGATGAAGATTCCAATGGAAAAGAAGACGCTCAAATTGCTTTTATGGCTCATCTTGAGGTAACAAATTCTACTCTTTTAAGTGATGATGAAAATGAAATCGAAGCATGTTCTCTACTTGATGTTGATGATAAAATGTTTGTAAAATATGTAGAAAGTCTTGCATGTCACTTAGAAAAAGCCAAGAAGAGGAATGTATGTTTTAAATCAAAAGTAGATGCTCTAGAAAAGGAAAATATTTTGCATGTTGAAAATTTAAAAATTAAAGATAATGAAATTATTGAACTTAAGAATGAAATCAAAAATTTGATTGAAGAAAAATTATCTTTTAATGAAAAGGTGAAATTAGAACATAAAGAACTTAAGTGTAGAATTGAAGATTTAAGTAATAGACTTGAAAAATTTACCCAAGGGAGAGATAATTTAGAAAAATTATTGGGTAAAAAAAAATTTGTGATGATAAAAGTGGATTAGGATATTCACATTCAAATACACAAGCATCCACTAGCAAAGCACCACAATTTCAAGCTTGGAAATATAATGAAAAATACGTTTCAAATGTTTCTACTCCATCTTATGGATTTTATGCCTCACCTCATTTTTCATTTATGCAACAAAAGAATCCTCATTCATTTAGACCTTATAATTCATCTAGAATTCATGAAAGAACAAGAAATAATTATTATATGAAATATGCTAATTACAAAATCCCTAGTTCTTCTAACTTTCATTTAACTTGTAACTATTGTGGAGTTTATGGCCATGTCTCTCCTAGATTTTTTTCTAGAATTGATGTAGAAAATGGCATAAAAGAATGGAGAATTAAAAAATCCCCTAACCTACAAGGACCCAATTAAAATTGGGGACCAATGAGTTTATTTATCTTTGGTAGGAAAGAAAATGTTTGAAAGAAACGAAATGGTACTTGCATAGTGGATGCTCAAGACACATGACCGGAGATAAACATCTACTAAAGGGAATCAAAACTTGTGTTGGTGATGATACAAAAGGCAAAATTATTGGTATAGGTAACATTTCTTCTAAACATAGTGATATAATTGAAAATGTGCTCTTGATTGATAATTTGAAATTCAATTTGATTAGCATAAGTCAAATTTGTGATAAAAATTTAGGAGTGAATTTTAGAAAAAATGCATGTTATATTGTTGATCCTACTAATGATAATATTATTTGTACCGGTAGTAGAAATAAAATATTTATTTGTTAAATATTGAAGATTTGATGGATCAAAGTGATCATTGCTTGAATGTATTAGTTGGTAATACATGGTTGTGGTGTAGAAGACTTGCTCATATTAGTATGGATTATTTGAATGAACTTTCATCAAAAAAATTGGTAAAAGGGTTTCCTAAAACCAAATATGCGAAAGATAGAATATGTGATGCATGCCAATATGGAAAACATATTAAATCATCTTTTATAACTAAAAATTATGTTTCAACTTCTAAACCTCTTGAACTTATTCACATGGACTTGTTTGGTCCTACCGAACAAATTAGTATGGGTGGTAAAAGATATGCCTATGTTTTAGATGATGATTTTTCAAGATTTACTTGGGTGTTATTTCTTGCAAACAAAAGTGATGCTTTCAATGAATTTCAAAAATTAGCTAAGAAAGTTCAAAATGAACTTAATTTGAAAATTGTAAAACTTAGGAGTGATAATGGTACAGAATTTTTAAATGAAAGTTTTAATGATTTTTGTGATGAATTTGGAATTATTCAAAATTATTCTGTAACTAAGTCACCTCAACAAAATGAAGTTGTTGAAAGAAAAAATATGACACTTCATGAAATGGCTAGAACCATGATTAGTGAAAATAATTTACCTAAATATTTTTGGGCGGAAGCCGTTAATACCGCTTGTTTTGTGCTAAATAGAGCTTTAATTAGACCTATTTTGAAAAAGACCCCTTATGAGTTAGTTTATGGTAGACCTCCCAATATTGCATATTTTAAAGTGTTTGGTTGTAAATGTTTTATTTGAAATGTTAAAGATAACTAGGGAAAATTTGATAAGAAATCGGATGAAGGAATTTTCTTTGGCTATTCATCTATTCGAAAAGCATATAGACTTTTTAATAAAAGGACACTAGTAGTTGAAGAAGCAATTCATGTGAAATTTGATGAGAATTTAGTGGGGATTAAATAAGTAAGAAAAGAAGAAGAAGAAGAAGAAACTATTGTAATTGACAATGAGCCCACTAAAAAGGTAGAAATTTCTTGTGAAACTAGCAATGTGAATGAAAAGACAATTAGAGTTGAAAATAAAATGAGTGATCTTTCTAAGGATTATAAATTTGTAAAGAGTCATCCACAAGATTTAATAATTGGTGATCCATCTAAAGGAGTTAAAACTAGATCTACGGTATTTGATAGTCATTTTTCTTTACTTTCTACAATTGAACCCAAGCATGTTAAAGAAACCTTAAATGATGAATTTTGGATAATTGCCATGCAAGAAGAACTAAATCAATTTGAAAGAAGTAAAGTATGGATTTTAGTTGAGAGACCAAATGATTATCCTGCAATTGGAATGAAATGGGTTTTTAGAAATAAACTAAATGAAAAGGGTGAAGTGGTTAGAAATAAAGCTAGATTAGTTGCCCAACGTTATAAACAAGAGGAAGGAATTGATTATGATGAAACTTTTGCCCCGGTTGCTAGATTAGAATCTATTAGAATGTTACTTTCTTTTGCTTGTTTTAAAGGTTTTAAATTATTTCAAATGGATGTTAAAAGTGCATTTTTAAATGGTTATTTGGAAGAAGAAGTTTATGTTGAACAACCACCCGGTTTTAAAAATGAAATATTTCCAAACCATGTGTATAAATTAATTAAAGCTTTGTATGGTTTAAAAAAAGGTCCTAGAGCTTGGTATGAAAGGCTTACCTCTTATCTAAGTGAAAATGGTTTTAAGAAAGGTCAAGTTGACACTACTTTGTTTACTAGAACTAATGATTATGGTGATTTGATTATTGTTCAAATTTATGTAGATGATATTATTTTTGGTTCTACCAATACTTCATTATGTGATAAATTTGCTTCAATTATGAAAAAAGAATTTGAAATGAGCATGATGGATGAACTTAATTTATTTTTAGGACTTCAAATTAAACAAATGCATGAAGGTACTTTCATTTGTCAAGAAAAATATACTAGAGAACTACTTAAATGATTTGGTTTGGATGAATGTAAACCTATAGGTACCCCTATGTGCACATCTACTAAGTTAGGAAAAGATGAAAGTGGACAAAATGTTGAAGAAAAAAGGTATCGAGGCATGATAGGTAGTCTTTTATACTTAACCGCTAGTAGACCCGATATCATGCTTTCCGTGTGTTTATGTGCAAGTTAACCCTAAAGAAAGTCATTTTGTGGCCTTGAAAAGAGTACTTAGATATTTAAAAGGAACTTTCGATTTTGGCCTTTGGTCTCCTAGAACAAATGATTTTGACTTAATTGGCTATACAAATGCGGATTCTGGGGGATGTCAAGTAGAAAGGAGTACTAGTGGCACATGTCAACTACTTGGGAAATGTCTAGTATCTTGGTTTAGTAAGAAACAACCTTCTATTTCACTCTCAACCGCGGAAGCGGAATACATGGCGGTGGGAAATTGTTGTGCTCAAATTATGTGGATCAAACACATTTTAATTGATTGTGGCCTCAATTTTGAAAATGCTCCCATTTTTTGTGATAATACTAGTGCTATAAATTTGACTAAAAATCCTATTCAACACTCTAGGACAAAGCATATAGATATTAAACATCATTTCATTAGAGAGCTTGTTCAAAATAGAGAAGTTCACTTGAATTATGTTAATACAAAAGACCAATTAGCCGATATTTTCACTAACGCCTTACCTAAAGACCAATTTGAAATTTTGAGAAGCAAGTTGAATAATTGTGATTTTAATATTTTGGCGTCCTTGAAAAGCTAAGAGAAAGATATACAACATTGATTTGTGGCACAAAAGTCAAAAGCAGCTCCAAGAAGTCAAAAAAGTTGAAGGAAGTTCAAACTATGTCAAATCATCTTTGTAGCCAAAATTCAAGTGTTTGAATTGGAGCCCAAATTTGCCTATAAATACAGACCATGGATGAAGACATTCTAGACACACAAGCTATCAAGCCATTCTTATTTTTGTCAAAATTCTCTCAAGTTTTCAAGTACTCATTTTCAAATTTTACTTTCAAGTTCTAGTTATTTTTCAAAGTGTTCTAGTTATTTTTCAAAGTATCAATCTTAGACTAGGACCTTGTCACTTGTAAGCCATAAACACTTCACACACAAAAAGGTTTTATTGTTCTTGAAAGCAAGAGGTTGCAAGTCAAGAACAATTTAGAGGGTGAGTAGTGAAAAACCTCTTAGTAGAGTTACTAAGTTGTTCTTGGAAGATTTGTAAAGGTTTGAATTCCACCTTAAGGAATTTTTTTTTTTTAAAAGAAATAGGAAGGGTCTCAACTTTAGAAGTTGAGGAGTGGATGTAGATCTTGTAAGGGGGTTACAAGCTTGAACCACTTTAAAAATCTTGTCTCTTTCATTGCATTGCATTGTATTTTGCATTCATACTCTCTCTTCTACATTTCTTGCATCATAAAACATCACCATTAGAGTTGCTCAATTCAAGTATTACATCTTTAATCTTAAGATTTTATTTAAGACTTGTCCTTATTTCAAGTCTAGCTTTCTTTAGTCAAGTATTTACTTTATCTTAGACTTGTCATTAATCAAGGCTAGACTTCTCCTTATCAAGTCAAGGACTTGGCCTTAATCAAGTCAATACTTGAGCTTTATTTTAAATTATTCAATTTCAAGACTTGTCCATTTCAAGTCAAAGACTTGTCCTTAATCGAGTCAATACTTGAGCTTTATTTTAAATTATTCAATTTCAAGACTTGTCCATTTCAAGTCACATACTTGACCTTTATTTTAATTTGATTATTATATATTGTGAACTAACAATTTCTTATTTCTTTGTATACTTTTATATTTTTGAATAATCTTATTATTCTTTATTTTCATCTTATTTTAATTTAGACTTATTTGTTATTTGTTTCATACACATAGATAGTCATTTTTAAAAAGAAATTATTTTAAGATTTGCTCATTTTTAAGTAAATTTTTTTAAACAACCTAATTCACCCCCTCTTAGGTTGTGTTGTTAGTTTTCATTTGGTATCAGAGCGGGACTCTTAAACTATTTTAGATTCACTTCCTAGAGTTAAAAGATCCATCTAATGGCAAATCTTGGAAGCCCTTTTTGTGAAGGAAACTCGACCACTAGGCCTCCTATATTTAAATGTGTCAATTTTGGTGAATGGAAGAAAAGAATGGAAACTTTTTTTAAAATGGATTATGATTTATGGTTAATTGTAGATGAAGGTCCATTTATCTGTTGGTGAATGTGCCCTAATGAGGGCTATTTATGTAAATATACTTTGAGGGTATTTATGTAAATAAGATATTTGTCGCTTGATTGATTGTTTATCAAATGAGTTAATTTCATGATAGTAATATCCTTGTGCATATTTAAATTCATGAAATCGATCCGCCAAAAGAAACACTCCATGGACTAATTAGATCATGAGTGATTCTTTTGAGTAGTACTGGTACTAGGATCCTTAGACCAGAAATCACTACATGGTCTTAGGTGAATTGTAGTGTGCTTTGACATACGCCTAATGGGGCCGTAACAGGCTGCCAAGTACGGGTATGATTGGGTACACTATGATTCATGCTGAAATATGTAGGTGAAGTGATGGGACTACAAATCTCTCTTAAGTGAGAGATGATATCTTGGCCACTTGATAGTGAACTGAAAGTGCATGGCCATGCCCAAGGAATGATAGGATATCATTTGCTTGAAGGATTCAGTGTCACTAAGAGATCAAGTAAACGCTTAGCTACATAAGGATGATGGTTCCAGGCCTTATGCTAAGCTGGATATCGATGTAGAGGATCGTACGCAGTTTGCTCAGAAAGGTTGTGTTGAATCTCCATTCGACCCTCCATTCTGAATTGGGTAGTCATTATGTCTTGCTAGAGACCACTAATGACTTATGGATTAATCAATGAGATTGAGTTATCCGTTGCGAATTTGGAATGGGCCTACAGGATCGCACATAAGAAAGTTCGATGATGAGGATTCTTGCCTACAATAAGT
This sequence comes from Knoxia roxburghii, assembly GCA_030378225.1. NCBI lineage: Eukaryota > Viridiplantae > Streptophyta > Magnoliopsida > Gentianales > Rubiaceae > Knoxia > Knoxia roxburghii. The sequence goes on along the minus strand of CM059415.1, from coordinate 29,698,582 downwards.
ATAATTGTTATACTTAAATAAATAAGATTTAATTAAATGGTTTAATTAAATATTATTGAAAAGTTCTGTGGTATTAATTAATAGTCAATTAATTACCTGGGAACAATTGGGATGAGCTGATAAATCAAGGGACTTAATTGCAATTGAAGTTCTTGACCCATCAGCCTGATCCATGGGTCATGGGTTGATCCATGAGCTTGGTGTATAACCCAAATCATTAAAGTATTATTTAAGGCTGATTTGGAATTAGTAAATATTATTTAAATACTGACTTGGAATCAGTTAAATAATATTTGGTAATAATATTGATTTGGAAAATTACGAAAATCAGTTAAGTTATAATTGGATAATTACAATACTGATTTTGGAAATTAATTCTCTACAAATATCCTAGGGATATAATTGTAGGAAGAGGATTTTGAGTTATTCTCATCAGACAAAATACATAGAATTCCCAAAATTCTCCCGGTAGGCAAGATTGGCTAGCACCAACCTGCGAAGGCTTTCGTGCTTGAGAGTAGAGGATCCTTCGAGGAAGGATTTTGGAGACAACAAAACGCCATCTTCTCAGAGGAGCCAGGTGGCGTGCGCAACCGATTACGCTTCAAGGGTAAGACCCGATCCTTAGTGTTTAGGATTCCGCTGTTTAATTGGATTAAACACCTAAACAATTCCCAACAGTGGTATCAAAGCAAGGTTCAAAATTAGTTTTAATAAGATTTTGGAAAAATCGGTTTTTCTTTTTGAAAGAAAGAAATAAAGAAAACAATTTATTATTATTATTTTCTTGGAAAAAATAATTAAAATTAATGTTTTGAAATTGCATGAATGTCTGCCGGACTGTGTGCCGCCGACCGGCCGGAATAGTTCCGGCCGGCCGAAATCTCACCGGAAAACCGTGAGAAGACGGACTTCATTTTTTTTGCTTGATTTTCGTGTGGGTTTTGTTCTCCTCTTCCCGGAAAGGAATTCCGTTAGGTTCGAATTTCAAAAACTAGCAGGTTTTCTATTTTTCCACCGGAAAACCGATTTTGGTTTTGGGTTTTTTTTTTGTCGCTGCTTCGCCGGGAAAAACGAATCTCGCCGGGAAAAGACTTCCAGGCATTTTGTTTCCCCTTGTCGATGATCTCGAGATGTCGAAAGAGCCGGAATGTTTCTGGATTGATTTCAATCGACGGAAGATCTCAATCGGAGGAACCCTCGCGCGGTTTCTCTCTTCGATCAGAAATAATCCCAGGTGTTGGACGCTGACGTCGTTATCTCCTAGATGGGCGATTCCCATCAGTTGTTGGAGGAGAGTGACGGGGATACGATTTGATTGGAGAAGATGACTGGAAGAAGCCAATATCTGCCGGAGAAGACGACCGGCGTGGATGCCGGGAGTCGATGATGCCGGCGGCGGGTTCGGGGAAGAAGAAGGGATTGCGGCGGCGAAGGGTGAATCCCTAAATGGGTGAATTTACCAGTTTGCCCCCGCCGCAGCCTCTAATTACCAAAATGGAATGCAGATTTAAAATGGTTTTAAAATTTCATAATGGTCCCTGGACTTTGAGTCCCCCTCAAAACCCTAGCCCAGAATTTTATTTAAATTACATAATTGCCCCAAAAAGTTTCAGAAAATTAAAATTTTAAAATTTTCTGAAATTTTAAATAATCTTATTAGATAAAGATAGGATTAATTTACAATTTTTATCCTATAAGTTTAAATTTGAAAATTTATCTTAATTAGATAATTAGATAAATTTTAAAATAATTATTTTAATTAGATTAAAATAATTAGAAAAGATAAATAAATAAATAAATAATTAATTAATTAGATTAATTAATTTATTTAAATTTTGAATTGTTATTTATTTTATCTTATTTTAATTTTGATGCTTATTTAAATTGTTTAAATTTTATTTGAAGCATCATAATTATGCAAGCATGTTCATGCATCATTTTGGATAAATGTAAAATGAACAGAAGGATTGATTAAAATTGATCATGACACGATCAATTTTAATTATGTAATAGTTACACAATCCTTAAATTAATCGGCTTAAATTAAAATCGGCTTGTATGAGCATATGCATTTTATGTGTTTCAAAGCATGAATTGGGCTTTTAATTTTAACGTTTTAAAAGTTGGGGCCTGCGAGCCAATTTTGAATTTGGGCCTGCGTGCCTATAAAATCATCATGTAATAGTTAGGCCCAAAAGGAGGTTCCAAGAGGAGTCCATGGTGGAGCCCAGGAGCGGAGGCCCAACATGAAGATTTTAAAAGGCCTTGTAATAGACTAGAACCCAGTTCATCGCTTTATTTCATTCTTTTATTTATGCGAATGAATGATAAACAAAAAATGCATGTTAAGCAGATCAAACTTAAATCCCAAAAACCCAATAGTTTGCTTCCATACTTGAGGGCCCACTTGAGTGTCGAACGTCTGATGGACTTGGAGAGCCCAAGGGCCTCAGGTTTTCTTCATGCGGCGGGTTGTTACATAATAGTGCCCAACTTTATCACTACCATTAATGAGTGGAAAAACTGTTTGGGTATTAGATGCTCAACTTTATCACTACCACTTGTTATGGAAAAACTGTGTGGGTGTCTATTGATGTGATGCCTTGAGGGATGGTTTAACTTGGGAAAATTAATCCTAGCTTGACCTGATAAGTTGACTAGGGATTAATTTTGCAAATGTAGGATGGTGTCAAGCATTTGGAATGTTCATCCTATCACCGAAAAGTTGCATGGTATGCAATTGGAAAGCGTTAGATTACATGGAATGTGATTTGAACGTTACCTACCAAAAGAGCCCGATCCCTACGATACTTGCCAAAGCAAGACTGGGGTTGACTCTTTGTGGATTTTCGGCCCACAATCTAGCACCAATACAAAATTGTTTGGGATTTCAATTTTGGCTATTGTGGAAAACTTTTTTCAAAACTCATTCTAATATTTTGCAATTATCTTTTGTAGAAATGGCATCTTCTAGCACTAATGTCACTTCAAATATCACTCTAAGAAGTATTTTGGACAAAGAAAAACTTGTTGGTCCAAACTTCTTGGATTGGGAAAGAAACCTGAGAATAGTTCTCAAACAAGAAAGGAAGTTGAATGTCTTAGAGACCGCTTTACCTGAACCACCACAAAATGCTTCGACAACTGTTCAACGAGCCTGGGATAAGCTGAAAAGCAACTCCGACAATGTGACTTGCTTGATGCTCGCATCAATGATGGGCGAGCTTCAAAAGCAGTTCATGAATTCTGAAGCGTTCCGGATTTACGAGTCGCTGACGGAAATGTTCCGAGAACAAGCCCGTAACGAAAGGTTCGTTACGATAAAAGCTTTAATTTCATGCAAGATGGCGAAGGGTTTGTCATTTAGCACGCATTTGATCAAGATGAAAGGGTACATTGATACCCTAGAGCAATTAAAATGCACCCCTTCCTAGGGAATTGGCCATTGACATCATCTTGGCATCATTGTCTGATGAATACAATGATTTTGTGGTGAACTACAACATGCATAACATGGAAAGGAGCATTCCTGAGCTTCATGGCATGTTAAAGAACACTGAGCAGACCCTTCGGAAGGCAACGCCGGTGTTAGTTGTAGAGAAAGGTAAAGGGAAGAGGAAGCTTAATGGCAAGGCCAAAGTTGGGCAGAATAAGAAAGCTCGCAGTAAGACTGCTTCCCAACCACAAGCTCCTCCAACTGCTAAGACAAGATCCAAAAAGGATGATACATGTCTCTTCTGCAAACAGAAAGGTCATTGGAAGAGAGACTGCAAGAAGTTTCTCGAAAGCAATCCTTCAGCTTCAGGTATCTTTGTTATAGAAATTAATCTTTCTATGTCCACCTCATGGGTATTAGATACTGGTTGTGAGGCTCACATTTGTACTAATGTGCAGGGACTCAGAAATAGAAGGATAACAAAGAAAGGTGAAGTAGATCTCCGAGTGGGCAACGGGGCAAGAGTTGCTGCTGTTAAAGTTGGAGATTACACTCTGTCTTTACCTTCTGGTTTAAATATCGAACTTGAAAATTGTTATTATGTACCTGCTTTGAGCAGAAATATTATTTCAGTTTCGAGTTTAGATAATAAAGGTTTTCGATTTATTATAGAGAATAATTCGTTATCTTTATATCGAAATGATATTTTATACGGAGTTGCAAATATGTGTAACGGTCTGTATGTCTTGGATTTGACCCAAGAAAAACCAGTCTATAACATAGAAAAGAAAGCTAAATCATCTAAAAATGATTTAAGTCCAACATACCTTTGGCATTGTCGATTAGGCCATGCAAATGAAAAGCGAGTTCAAAAGCTTCACAAGGATGGAGTGCTTGGTTCATTTGATTTTGAATCATATGATACCTGCGAACCCTGCTTGCAAGGCAAAATGACAAAGAGTCCTTTCAACAAGAAAGGTGAAAGAACAAGTGAGCTATTGGCCCTAATACATACGGATGTATGTGGACCAATGAGCACACAAGCCAGAGGTGGATTTGAATACTTCGTGACTTTTACTGATGACTTTAGTAGATATGGGTATGTCTACTTAATGAGGTATAAAAGTGAAACTTTTGAAAAGTTCAAAGAGTTTAAAAATGAAGTAGAGAATCAGTTGGATAGAAGGATTAAGGCTATTCGCTCCGATCGGGGAGGTGAATACCTTAGTGATGAGTTCGATGGCTATCTAAAACAGTGTGGAATTGTATCACAGCTGACTCCACCAGGAACACCTCAATGGAATGGTGTATCCGAGAGGAGAAATCGGACCTTATTAGATATGGTTCGATCTATGATGGGCCTAGCGACTCTCCCTACATCCTTTTGGGGTTATGCTCTCCTTTCTACTGCCTACTTATTGAATCGTATTCCATCTAAGGCAGTAGATAAGACTCCATATGAGATATGGATGGGTCGGAAGCCCTATATGTCCTATCTGCGAGTTTGGGGTTGTCAAGATCATGTAAAACGTTTACAAAGTAATAAGCTTGAACCCAAAACTGACAAATGCCCATTTGTGGGATATCCTAAGGAAACCAAAGGATATCAATTCTACAACCCAACAGAGAACAAAGTGTTCGTTGCTAGAGGAGCTACTTTCTTAGAGAAAGAATTTCTATACAAGAAAGACAGTGGGAGTAGAATAGAACTCGGAGAAGTTCAAGAACCACAAGAGAATGTAGAACGATCTACAGAAACTCAGATGGAAGTTGACATGGAAACTCATGAAGATGAGCAACCTGAGTCAACAACACAAGAACCTAGAAGATCTGGTAGATCTCGTCACCAACCCGAGAGATACGGATTTCTCGTGACTGACGATCAAGATTTGATCTTGGTGGACCTCTAATGAGCCCGCGAACCACAAACAGGTTTTAGAAAATCCGGATTCCGGTAAATGGCTAGAAGCCATGGAATCTAAAATGCAATCCATGAGGGACAATAAAGTGTGAACTTTGATTGACCCTCCTGTTCAGGCAAAGGTTGTCGATTGCAAGTGGATTTTCAAGTTAAAACCTGGCGGGATCTTTAAGGCACGACTAGTGGCTAAAGGTTTCAGACAGACTCATGGTATAGACTATGATGAAACCTTCTCTCCTGTCGTGATGCTCAAGTCCATTAGGACAATGCTTGCCATAGCAGCATATTTTGACTATGAGGTATGGCAGATGGATGTTAAGACGACTTTCCTGAATGGAAACCTACTCGAGGATGTTTATATGAAACAACCCGAGGGACACATCGATCAAAAGCATCCTAATCGAGTATGTAAGCTTCAGAGGTCCATCTATGGACTAAAGCAAGCATCTCGAAGTTGGAATCTTCGTTTTGATGAGGAAGTAAAAGGTTACGGATTCATCAAGAACGAAGATGAGCCTTGTGTTTACAAGAAAGTTAGTGAGAGCAAGATTATTTTCCTTGTCCTATATGTGGACGACATCCTGCTCATAGGAAATGACATTCCTTTGATGAAAGACATCAAACAATGGTTGGGGAGTGTATTTTCTATGAAAGACTTAGGAGAAGCTGAGACGATACTAGGTATCAAGATCTATAGAGATAGGTCTAAAAGGCTTCTGGGACTAAGACAAGAAGGGTACATAGACAAGATATTGAAAAGATTCAATATGTCTAACTCCAAAAATGGTAACGTACCATTTAGACATGGCCTTCTCTTGAAGAAGAACCAATGTCCTTCAACAAGAGAGGAGAGGGATACAATGAGTAGAGTCCCATATGCTTCGGCAATAGGATCTATCATGTATGCCATGTTGTGTACCCGTCCAGATGTTGCACATGCACTTAGCATGACTAGCAGATACCAACAAGATCCAGGGATGGATCATTGGACTGCAGTCAAAGCAATCCTGAAGTACTTACGAAGAACTAAAGGATTAATGCTAATGTATGGAGGACAAGAACAACTCATTGTACAAGGTTACGCTGATGCTGCTTTCCAAACAGATCAAGATGACATGAAGTCACAATCAGGCTACGTGTTTAGTCTGAATGGCGGTGCAATAAGTTGGAAAAGCTCAAAGCAAGATACAACAGCCGATTCTACAACAGAGTCTGAGTACATTGCTGCATCAGATGCTGCAAAGGAAGCTGTTTGGCTGAGAAAGTTCGTGTCAGACATCGGAGTGATACCGAGTATCCAAGATTCGATAGAACTTTTCTGTGACAATAACGGGGCCATCGCACAAGCTAAAGAGCCTCGGTCACACCAGAAAACCAAACACATACTCAGGAGGTTTCATCTCATCCGAGAGATCATTGATCGAGGAGATGTGAAAGTGTGCAAAATAGGGTCAGACGACAATATAGCAGATCCTCTCACAAAAGCTCTACAACAGTCAAAGTTTGATAGACATGTAATAGAAATTGGTCTTAAACAGTTTAGGACATAGCCCTTCATCGGGCAAGTGGGAGATTGTTGGTGAATGTGCCCTAATGAGGGCTATTTATGTAAATATACTTTGAGGGTATTTATGTAAATAAGATATTTGTCACTTGATTGATTGTTTATCAAATGAGTTAATTTCATGATAGTAATATCCTTGTGCATATTTAAATTCATGAATTCGATCCGCCAAAAGAAACACTCCATGGACTAATTAGATCATGAGTGATTCTTTTGAGTAGTACTGGTACTAGGATCCTTAGACCAGAAATCACTACATGGTCTTAGGTGAATTGTAGTGTGCTTTGACATACGTCTAACGGGGCCATAACAGGCTGCCAAGTACGGGTATGATTGGGTACACTATGATTCATGCTGAAATATGTAGGTGAAGTGATGGGACTACAAATCTCTCTTAAGTGAGAGATGATATCTTGGCCACTTGATATTGAACTGAAAGTGCATGGCCATGCCCAATGAATGATAGGATATCATTTGCTTGAAGGATTCAGTGTCACTAAGAGATCTAGTAAACGCTTAGCTACATAAGGATGATGGTTCCATGCCTTATGCTAAGTTGGATATCAATGTAGAGGATCGTACGCAGTTTGCTCGGAAAGGTTGTGTTGAATCTCCATTCGACCCTCCATTCTGAATTGGGTAGTCATTATGTCTTGCTAGAGACCACTAATGACTTATGGATTAATCAATGAGATTGAGTTATCCGTTGCCAATTCGGAATGGGCCTACAGGATCGCACATAAGAAAGTTCAATGATGCAGAATAAGGATTCTTGCCTACAATAAGTATAATTGTTATACTTAAATAAATAAGATTTAATTAAATAGTTTAATTAAATATTATTGAAAAGTTCTGTGGTATTAATTAATAGTCAATTAATTACCTGGGAACAATTGGGATGGGCTGATAAATCAAGGGACTTAATTGCAATTGAAGTTCTTGACCCATCAGCCTGATCCATGGGTCATGGGTTGATCCATGGGCTTGGTGTATAACCCAAATCATTAAAGTATTATTTAAGGCTGATTTGGAATTAGTAAATATTATTTAAATACTGACTTGGAATCAGTTAAATAATATTTGGTAATAATATTGATTTGGAAAATTACTAAAATCAGTTAAGTTATAATTGGATAATTACAATACTGATTTTGGAAATTAATTCTCTACAAATATCCTAGGGATATAATTGTGGGAAGAGGATTTTGAGTTATTCTCATCAGACAAAATACACAGAATTCCCAAAATTCTCCCGGTAGGCAAGATTGGCTAGCACCAACCTGCGAAGGCTTTCGTGCTTGAGAGTAGAGGATCCTTCGAGGAAGGATTTTGGAGACAACAAAACGCCATCTTCTCAGAGGAGCCAGGCGACGTGCGCAACCGATTACGCTTTAAGGGTAAGACCCGATCCTTTGTGTTTAGGATTTCGCTGTTTAATTGGATTAAACACCTAAACAATTCCCAACATTATCCCCATGACTATTGATAATTCAGGTGCATCTAGGCCTAAAACTAGAAATGAGTTAGATGAAATTGATAAGAAAAATTTAAGTTTAAATGCAAAGGCTCTTTATATCATGTATAATGGACTAGACTTGCAAGAATCATCTAGAGTTAAGGGTGCTAAAGATGCGCATGAGATATGGGTAAAATTACACGAATTTCATGAAGGGTCTATAAGCATAAAAGAAGAAAGGAAATCAATTTTAGTGTCACAATATGAGTCCTTTTAGAAAGACTAGTAATGAGTCTCTTGATGACATGTCTCTTAGGTTTAATAGTTTAATTAAAGACTTGGAAAATTTAGGTAAAGTGTATCCAGAAAGTGAAATTAATAGAAAAATATTAAGTGGATTAAAGAAAGATTATGAAACTAAATCAATAGCCATAGAAACATCTCAAGACCTTAAAATGTCTATGTTAAATGTTCATAATATGAGAAATAAGGGAGATGAGAATGTTAAAAATTCTAAACCAATTGCAGTTAAGGCTAATAAAAATGAAAGTGAAATAGATGATGATAGTGATGATGAAATAGGAGAAGAAGAATTGAATTTGCTCACTAGGCACTTTAGGAAAATCTTCAAGAAAGGAAACTTTAGGAGAAAGTCTAAGGGTGAACCACCTAAGTGCTATGGTTGTCAACAACCGGGTCATTTTCTTGTAGATTGTCCAAAAAAGAAGAAGGAGCTCTTGAACAAGAAAAAAGGTAAAATACTTTTTGCCAAAAATTGGGATCAAACCAACTCCGATGATGAAGATTCCAATGGAGAAGAACAAGCTCAATTTGCTTTTATGGCTCATCTTGAGGTAACAAATTCTACTCTTTTAAGTGATGATGAAAATGAAATCGAAGTATGTTCTCTACTTGATCTTGATGATGAAATGTTTTTAAAATATGTAGAAAGTCTTGCATATCACTTAGAAAAGGCCAAGAAGAGGAATGTATGTTTTAAATCAAAAGTAGATGCTCTAGAAAAGGAAAATATTTTGCACGTTGAAAATTCTAAAATTAAAGATAATGAAATTATTGAACTTAAGAATGAAAACAAAAATTTGATTGAAGAAAAATTATCTTTTAATGAAAAGGTGAAATTAGAACATAAAGAACTTAAGTGTAGAATTGAAGATTTAAGTAATAGTCTTTAGAAAAATTATTGGGTAAACAAAAAGTTTGTGATGATAAAAATGGATTAGGATATTCTCATTCAAATACACAAGCATCCACTAGCAAAGCACCAAAATTTCATGCTTGGAAATATAATGAAAAATACATTTCAAATGTTTCTACTCCATCTTATGGATTTTATGCCTCACCTCATTTTTCATTTATGCAACAAAATAATACTCATTCATTTAGACCATATAATTTATCTAGAATGCATGAAAGAACAATAAATAATTATTATATGAAATATGCTAATTACAAAATCCCTAGTTCTTCTAAATTTCATTTAACTTGTAACTATTGTGGAGTTTTTGGCCATGTCACTCCTAGATTTTTTTCTAGAATTGATGTAGAAAATGGCATAAAAGAATGAAGAATTAAAAAATCCCCTAACCTACAAGGACCCAATTAAAATTGGGGACCAATGAGTTTATTTATCTTTTGTAGGAAAGAAAAAGTTTGAAAGAAATGAAATGGTACTTGGATAGTGGATGCTCAAGGCACATGACCGGAGATAAACATCTACTAAAGGAAATCAAAATTTGTGTGAAGGGAAATGTGACTTTTGGTGATGATACAAAAGGCAAAATTATTGGTATAGGTAACATTTCTTCTAAACATAGTGATATAAGTGAAAACGTGCTCTTGATTGATAATTTGAAATTCAATTTGATTAGCATAAGTCAAATTTGTGATAAAAATTTAGGAGTGAATTTTAGAAAAAATGCATGTTATATTGTTGATCCTACTAATAATAATATTGTTTGTACCGGTAGTAGAAATAAAAATATTTATTTGTTAAATATTGAAGATTTGATGGATCAAAGTGATCATTGCTTGAATGTATTAGTTGATAATACATAGTTGTGGCATAGAAGACTTGCTCATATTAGTATGGATTATTTGAATGAACTTTCATCAAAAAAATTGGTAAAAGGGTTGCCTAAAACCAAATATGTGAAAGATAGAATATGTGATGCATGCCAAAATGAAAAACATATTAAATCATCTTTTATAACTAAAAATTGTGTTTCAACTTCTAAACCTCTTGAACTTATTCGCATGGACTTGTTTGGCCCTACCCAACAAATTAGTATGGGTGGTAAAAGTTATGTCTATGTTTTAGTTGATGATTTTTCATGATTTACTTGTTATTTCTTGCAAACAAAAATGATGCTTTCAATGAATTTCAAAAATTAGCTAAGAAAGTTCAAAAATAACTTAATTTGAAAATTGCAAAACTAAGGAGTGATAATAGTACGAAATTTTTAAGTGAAAGTTTTAATGATTTTTGTGATGAATTTGGAATTATTCAAAATTATTCGGTAACTAAGTCACCTCAACAAAATGGAGTAGTTGAAAGAAAAAATAGGACACTTCAAGAAATGGCTAGAACCATGATTAGTGAAAATAATTTACCTAAATATTTTTGGGCGGAAGCCGTTAATACCGCTTGTTATGTTCTAAATAGAGCATTAATTAGACCTATTTTGAAAAAGACCCCTTATGAGTTAGTTTATGCTAGACCTCCCAATATTGCATATTTTAAAGTGTTTGGTTGTAAATGTTTTATTTTAAATGTTAAAGATAACTTGGGAAAATTTGATAAGAAATCGGATGAAGGAATTTTCTTAGGCTATTCATCTATTCGAAAAGCATATAGAGTTTTTAATAAAAGGACACTAGTAGTTGAAGAAGCAATTCATGTGAAATTTGATGAGAATTTAGTGGGGATTAATGAAGTAAGAAAAGAAGAAGAAGAAGAAACTATTGTAATTGACAATGAGCCCACTAAAAAGGTAAAAATTTCTTGGAAACTAGCAATGTGAATGAAAAGACAATTAGAGTTGAAAATAAAATGAGTGATCTTTCTAAGGATTATAAATTTGTAAAGAGTCATCCATAAGATTTAATAATTGGTGATCCATCTAAAGGAGTTAAAACTAGATCTAAGGTATTTGATAGTCATTTTTCTTTAGTTTCTTCAATTGAACCCAAGCATGTTAAAGAAGCCTTAAATGATGAATTTTGGATAATTGCCGTGCAAGAAGAATTAAATCAATCTGAAAGAAGTAAAGTATGGATTTTAGTTGAGAGACCAAATGATTATCCTTTTTGGAACGAAATGGGTTTTTAGGAATAAACTAAATGAAAAGGGTGAAGTGGTTAGAAATAAAGCTATATTAGTTGCCCAAAGTTATAAACAAGAGGAAGGAATTGATTATGATGAAACAAGAGGAACGAAATGGGTTTTCTCACTGTACTCTTCTTATGGGAAATAAGACTTTTTACAGGGCGCATCACACAGCAAGGAGTGAAATTCGTTCAAGCTGTTTGGGTTTGTAGCTTAAGTCTCCTTTGTGAACCTTCAAACCTGCATAAAACTATAAGCAAAAGGTGGAAAGGTAAACAAAAAGACTTAAGAAGACAACTATTAGCTCCCACAAGTGGGTTTCACTAATCCTCTTAGGGAGAGGGGTGAAAATCTGCTTTGAGCTGTCATATGGTTGTACAGTTTTCAATGCACTAGTGGCATGAAAACCTTCATATTTTTACTCTCTTCTTGCATTGTCTCTCGAGCTCTAGAAACCTGTGCAGGAAAAAGTGACAAATCATTAGCTTTCTAACCATTAAACATTAAAAAGTACTTGTTAGTCACAAGGGTGACTTTTCTGTAAAATTCACAAGGTCTTCCTAGCTGAACATGACAGGCTTCCAACTGTGCTATCTGGCAAAGCACTACGCACTTGACTGCTCCACAGTAGATTTTAGTCATCGTTTGCTTCTGCACCTTAGAGGGCATTGTTGATGTGAGGCTAGAAGGGTATGTCTATTCCCTTATTCTTTATCTCTATTAGTACCTCAATCAGTACCTCTAATAAAGACTTTGTCATCCTTTGGCTCACCAAAATCATCTAACCATTGCAATCCTTGCCCTAGGCTAGCATCTCGGGAGGGTTGAAAAACACACAACACATGTGGTGCTCAACTGGTGGACAATCGTGATGTAAGGAAAGGAGGATTTGTCAAGTTTTCTCCTCAATTGCTTCACTGGTCTCGCCAATGAAGAGCTCATCATCCTCTTCACCTCTGGTCAATTAGAGATGGAACAAGAACATATAACAAGACACATGGAGATGGTGCTTGTGATACTCCAGGAGCTTGCTTTCATGGTCTCTTAATTCCTAGTAGGATGTCCTGCATACAAAAAAAACGCCAACATCAAGAATAGATGGGAAAATAAGGTATTCATAAAAAGAAAGGATAATACTCTGCGTTTCTCCAAATTGCAAACGAATATATAGGGGATATTTACTTTCGAAAAAAATTCAAGAAATACTTTCTATCACTTATCTAAAAAATAATGAAAAGACTCTAAAAGAAAAATATATTTACTTTCAAAAATTTCAAGAATAATCTATTTCTTATAACTCTTGAAAATAATAAAAAGACTCAAAACAAAAAGATATTTATGTCTCACACTTTTAAGAAATCAAATTCCAAAAATATTAGACATAGTAAAAAGGACTCAAAAATAAAAAAGAATATTTATTTTAAAAACTAAGAACTAAATTCATAGGATCTTTAAAATAATAAAACACAAAACAAAAGAAAAACTGACATAAACAAAAGAAAAGAAAATGCAAGGAAAAGAGACTACTTACAACACCTTGTGCGCGTGGATTTCCAATTTGGCAAATTCAATTTTGGTCGTGCTTTGCGCGCCTGCAGAAACTATACCCTACACCAATGGTACATGTACCTAGTATAGATATCCCAGTCTCACTACTAGCAAGTAGCTTCCACGCGTGTGACCCGTCACGAACACCCCCTCAAAACCCACTTGCTGTCGTTACTTTTTTCAAAAAAACAACTTCCTTCCGCTCAAAAACTCCCATAACCGCCATCGATCAAACCATAAAAACACCTATTTCGATTTCCAATTTTCAAAAATCCAGACGAAGTACGTCTCAGACGAAATTTCTGACGAAGAAGACCAAAAAAAAAAAAAAGAACAATTTCAATCCAGACTAACTACGTCTGGCTATATTCATCTACGTTCATCGGAACTAAGTTATTCAACTCTGCAAAAACAACATTCAAACGAAAAAATAGGTATACATTGCAAAAACTACTACATCGTAAACTATGAACTGCATTTGACTGCAATTAATGGATTTCTGAAACCCTGTTTTCGCGTATTTGCTGCATTTGATTTTGGTTCTATATTATGATGTTATACTCGTGTATTACCCTTCAAAAAATGCTCTATTACTATTAAATATGCTATACTTTTGTAAACTGGACGTTGCATTGTTTTTTTTTATTTGTGTTTGAACTAAAATTAGAATTGTGTGTTTGTTCTTGGACGTTACGCTAGTGTTTTTTCGGACGTATCAGGACGTGGCAGCTATTATAGTGGACGTTGCATGTCTGTTTGCTGTTTTTTTTTTTTTTTTTTTTGATAAAAGTAACATTGTGTTTGTGATGTTGGACGTTGCAGTATATATTATGAAATTTAGTAGACAAACAATGTGTTTGATGTTTGTATTTGTGAAAAAATAATAAATTTTTTGTGTGTGTTCTTGGACGTTGTGCTAGTGTTTTTATCGGACGTATCAAGACGTGATACCTATTATAGTGGACGTTGCGTGGCTATTTGCTATTTTTTAAAAATTTTTGATGGACATTTCCCTTGATAATGATGATGATTTCATCACACAATCCAAACAAAACACACCATCAACATCAGAAGATGATTCTGCCTCACCAAGTCAACATGTGTCTGCCACACCAAGTGAAGATGATTCTCAAATACCAATACATGCTGAAAAAATTTAATACCAATACATGCTGAAAAAATGAACTGCTAGCCCTAAAATTTCTGAAACAGATCTGGCTACCCTTGTTGATGTAGCAACACTACACATTCTTAACCCTGAAAAAAAATCCAAAGCCAACACAGAAACCAAAAAAACCTCAAAAATAGCAGTCCAAAACCTAGAAACAACCACCACAAAAGTATCATGTAGCCAAAAAACCACCAGCAAAACAGCCACCAAAGAGTCCAAGAGATGAAACTGAATCAGAAAAAGATGAACCACAAAAAAAAAAAAAAAAAAAAAAAAACAGAAACAACACACTAAAGCCAAAAAAACAACAAAAAAGCAGCCTGTATCCAAAAAACATCAAGAAAAAAACCAAAAAGACAAAGAATTCAATCAGGTATGAGGATGTATGTAGATGTTGTAGTCTTTTTCCTGACGTATGAGGACGTTGTTTGTGGTCCTAACATTAATTCATTCATTTTTAGCATATGAAGAAGAACAAGAGATCAAATTCCAAACAAGGACAACCACTGTTGGATTGTACAAGCTGATCTGAGGTTCAAAAAGAGGCAGTCAGAGAGATTAGACTGAGATCATTGCTGGATGTAAATTTAAAAAAAGTCCCATGTGCTTTAGAAGACCATCTCTTGTAGTGTTTCGATCTCTCAAACATGGCAATCATATTGCAAAGTGGAAGTTTGAAATTGAAGAAAAAGATGTCCATCATGTGTTTGGAATACCATTTGGTGGTATTAAGGTTGAAGAATACACACATTCTGAAGAACACAATGAGGAATACAATATTGACATGAAAAAATTCCATTTAAGGCATCTAGGAGCCATTAACAAGCAGACAGGGAAACCAAAAAAACCAACCACCACACAAATTGCAGAGTATATCAAGGCAGACAAAGAATATACAGATGATAACTTCAAAATTGACTTCACAATCTCCATTACATCAACTCTCCTTTGGGCTTTCCAGGACTTTAGTTGTCGACAATCACTACTGAAGAGCGTAAAAAACATCCATGACATCAGAAACATGAACTGGTGCGAATTCACCATTAGAGGTTTGAAAGATTCAGTAGAGCATTGGAAGGACAAGAAATCAATGGTTAAAGGATCACTCCCCTTCCCTGTGGTAAGTACTTGTAATTATATCAAACGTTGTGCACTTTAATTCATCATTTTTTCATACGTATCTAACTTTAGTTCATTCATTTTTTCAAAGCTACTCTATCTGGATAGATTTAGAATTCTTGGTGATGCCCTACGTCCAAAAAACGTCCCTTTACTCTCCTATTGGGACCTAGAAATGTATAACAGATGAGAGACAAAAGATTTTAAAAAAATGGGAGGATGTGGAAGAGCAAGAATATTGTCAAGAAAAGATCCGCAAAATGAACAGCAACATCCCGGCCAGCAAAAAGAGCAGCAACAAAATGAGCAACATGGAGACCAACAAAATCAGAAGGAACTTGAATATCAACATCAGGTAATATTCACAATAAAAAATACTACTTACTCTTATTACTTATTTTAGACGTATTGGGACGTTATGGCTATATATAAAGACATGGTAGATATTATTCACTCACACCTTTGATATTTTACAGTTGGGTGATGATGATGATGTTGGGATCAGATATCTAGAAATGCCTGAGATGCAATATCAGGTAATAATCACAATCAAACCAACTACTTACTCTTATTACTTCTTTAAAACGTATTGGGATGTATAGGGACGTGGTAGATATTATTCACTTACTTTGTTTGTAATTTTGATATTTTTACAGCCTGATGATGATGATGATGCCGAGATCAGAGATAAGGAAATGCCCAAGATGCAAGATCATGTAATAATCACAATCAAACCAACTACTTCTCTTATTACTTTTTTAAAACGTATTAGGACGTGGTGACTATATATAAAGACGTATAGGGACTTGGTAGACATTATTCACTTACTTGTGTTTGTAATTTTGTTATTTTACAGCCTGATGATGATGATGATGATGCCAAAATCAGAGATAAGGAAATGCAAGAGATGCAAGATCAGGTAAAATTTTCAAATCAAACACTATTTCTCTTATACATTTACTGGACGTAGAGTTATGTGGCGAGTGTGTTTACAAACATGGTGAGTGTGTATACAAACGTGGCGTGTATAATTCACTTACACTTACTCCTGTGTTGTTTATATTTGATTGTCTACAGCCTATTAAAGCAAAAATCAGAGGTTTGAATCAAGAATTGAATGGATTATCTAAAGGGTTGACCAACATTATCAAACTTGTGGAAGATAAAAAGGGAATCCAAGATAATCCGGCATTGATAATGCTTCATCCAAATGGAAAATCTGTTCAAAAATGAGAAGAAAGAAAAAGTACAAGATGAAAAAGATCAAATTGTACCAAGTCAAGTTGCCACTGACTTTGTTGCATAAATGTTGAGTCAAGTTGAAAGGATGTTCCAAAAACAACTAGAACTAAACAAGAAGTTTGATGATACAAACACAGGAATAGGCATTCGGAGTCAATGACTTACTCCTACAATACTGAGTCAAGTGGATAAGATTCTTCAACAAGAGATGGACAAGAAGTTTGTAGCATATCAGACACCACAGAGTCAAATTCAACACGAAAACAACAACATTGCTGCACTTCTAAGTCAGATTGATATGATTGAAAAACAACAACTGGAGACAAACAAGAAGATTTAAGAAGTTAAAGATTCTATCCCAAGCTTCGACCTGGGCATAGATTTAACTACTCTGAAGAAGACAATGCCAATGCCAATGCCAAGGAATCTAGAAAATGAATATGATGCTTCTCAGTCACAACCTGTTGCTCAAGCTGATAAAGAACAAGAATCAGATGAAGAAATCAGAAAGTAAGTAATACTATCATTCATTTATATTATAATATTATTACTGATAAGGTAGACATAAATAGTCGTATCTAAACGTGGTACATTTTATATGTCTACAGAATCATTATGGATGAAGAAGACAATCCTCTGGAAATAGCAGATATAAAGCCAAACCCAAAGTATCGTCAGATCAAACTTCCATTGGCACTAAGGAGTCTATATTATTGCTATATGAAGCCCCCAACGAAGGAAATGCCATATCTAAAGCGTTCTAAAAAGGAGGAAATTATGACTAATTTTGCATTCCTTATACTGGATATATACTTCATTAATAAAGCAGTATGTGTTATGCGATATTGTGAACATTTTTTCATTTTAATAAAGCTATTTAAGAAATTATTATAAGGAAAAAATTATATACATTGAAATGAAAGTGTAATATTTATACAAATAGACAAAAATTATATACAAGAAATCTATCAATTTTTTTGTTTTGTTTTGTAGTTGTACAAAATTAAAAATAAAAAATTTTATAGAGATTAATGTTTTAAAGAAAATAGACGTATTGGGACATGGCGGTAAGTGTTTACACACGTGTCGGAATGTTGTAGGCTTACTGTTAACAAACATTATGTACTTTAAAATAGAAACCATGATATCATTAACATTTTTGGACATTTTGGAGAATTTTTCATTCTAAGAAATCTATTTAAGAAATTTCCATAAGGAAAGAACATTATATATATTATGAAAATCATTACATTAGTTTTATGATTACAAAGAATCTATCTACTTTCCCCTACCCTTAGGCCTTTGCTTTGGTGGTTACTTTTACTGTTGTTGTGGCTATGACATTGGCTTTGGTACTTGCTTTTGCTGCTGTTATTGCTTCACCTCAACTTTTTCATATTCTTCGTTTTCTTCATCATTTGGGTCTAGAGGATGCATAGATTTTTGTGGCATGGTAAATAAAATATGATAATTCTTCTTGTAATATTCCAGTGCGTTTTGTTTCACCTCATCTTTGATCATGTTTGATGGAGACATGAGAACATTGTATTCATACTTAGCTCGTAAGGTGTTCATTATATTTTTGTCCTTCTTTCCATCAGAAAATTATCATAATCGAGGTCCATCTGACCTGCATGCATCTCCATGTGCCTGATTGTGAACACAATATGGACAACAATAGTTTAAGTAAATAATACTAGCTACCATGTCCAGCTATGTCCAGAATAAGAAATATTACCTGATGCAGTATACAGCGCAATCATTTTTGTTTGTTGTATCTTCCCATTTTGCATGAGGGAAGTGTAATGTTTATTTTTGAATTTCTTGGTATTTAGGGTTTTCAGGAGATTGTTCCATCACTGTTGAAAGGAACATTTGTAGCACTTCCCTTAGCAATTTATGATTTGGATTTGGCGCTAAGTTGTCGATTACCATTGCCATTTCAAGTGCAATATTGATGACGAGCAAGGTGAAGTGTTTGTGGTCTAAGAGAGGGAAAAAACCTTGCAGTGAATAAAAAATTAGTTTATGTTAATGAATTGAATGTTAATGAATGATTTTGTAAATGTACTTATAATGTTGGCATTGATACCATCCAAGGTTCTGTGGTTTCATGCAAGTTTCTTCAATCATCCAGTCACGGAACAATCTTTTTTGTTTTTCTTTTGATGAAATTTTAAATATTCCAGTTCCATTCCAAATTGTCTGCATGAATTGAGATTGGAAATGCACACCACGTCAGTTTATACGTCCATTAAAATTGAATTGAAGTACCAATTTAAATGTTTTTATTGAAAATCTTGTTGTGAAGAAGAACCTTTTATAATCAATATAGTCTCTTTTTGTCCTAGGAAAGGATCTAATCTAGTTCATGTGGTTGCACCATGCATCTACCATACTGTTAGATAGCCACTTATTGATTGACATGTTGTGAAAGTCTAATCTAGTCAAGCCCAGAGATCCATAGCCATAAAGTGTTTGGCTGCATTAATATTAGAGTTAGTAAGATGACTACGTGGTGTAGCAAATGATTCAAATATCTTGAATGTACTTACCCGATTTTGTAAGGGATATCTCTTTCCATATCCAGTATAAGGAATGCAAAATTAGTCATGATTTCCTCCTTTTTAGAACACTTTAGATATGGCATTTCCTTCGTTGGGGGCTTCATATAGCAATAAAATAGACTCCTTAGTGCCAATGGAAGTTTGATCTGACGATACTTTGGGTTTGGCTTTATATCTGTTATTTCCAGAGGATTGTCTTCTTCATCCATGATGATTATGTAGACATATAAAATGTACCACGTTTAGACCTATTTATGTCTGCCCTATCAGTAATAATACTATAATACAAATGAATGATAGTATTACTTACTTTCTGATTTCTTCATCTGATTCTTGTTCTTTATCAGCTTGAGCAACAGGTTGTGACTAAGAAGCATCATATTCATTTTCTAGATTCCTTGGCATTGGCATTGGCATTGTCTTCTTCAGAGTAGTTAAATCTATGCCCAGGTCGAAGCTTGGCATAGAATCTTTAACTTCTTAAAGCTTCTTGTTTGTCTCCAGTTGTTGTTTTTTAATCATATCAATCTGACTTAGAAGTGCAGCAATGTTGTTGTTTTCGTGTTGAATTTGACTCTATGGTGTCTGATATGCTGCAAACTTCTTGTCCATCTCTTGTTGAAGAATCTTATCCATTTGACTCAGTATTGTAGGAGTAAGTCCTTGACTCCGAATGCCTATTCCTGTGTTTATATATATATAGATGCAGTGACCAAAATAAGTAGCTATATATATATAGATGCTTATTAATGAAAAATTATCTACCCGGGCCCGGTCAAAAATTTAATTTTGTGCTACGCATTCCAGAATTGAAACTCTTGACCAGGCTTAAGCTCTAGCACAATTACTATTTCAACCCTTGCTTAAAATACCATTGTGTAGGATCTTAGCTTCTACTTATTCGATTTGTCACACAACAATAAATTCTCAATTAAAGCGAAAGTTTAAGAATTTCCTCTTGACGCGTATACTTAGGTGATTGCATGTATGACTCAAGACCAGTTCGTATGTTGTGTGGGCAACGAACCAAACGAGTTGACCAAAAATAGAACACCAAAAGAAAAATGCCTGGAGGAGACGAACTCACCACCGCCCCTTAAGTGCGTGCGATACACGGGCCGCCTGGAGCCGCCTTACGCGTCGCCGCCGGAACCGCCAAAGACAGAAGGCCGGAACAAAAGTGGGCTACTGTTTTGTGCTGCTGCCGTTGCCTAGTTCCCGACCGTGCGCTGGAGAAAGAATTCCAAAGAGAATGGCAAGCTTTTGCTTTTCTCTTAATTTCTCTCTTTAGC
Source organism: Knoxia roxburghii (assembly GCA_030378225.1). Classification (NCBI taxonomy): domain Eukaryota; kingdom Viridiplantae; phylum Streptophyta; class Magnoliopsida; order Gentianales; family Rubiaceae; genus Knoxia; species Knoxia roxburghii. Next base: position 29,677,917 of record CM059415.1, on the reverse strand, counting down.
TTTCTTTCTCTAAGTTTCTTGAATTGAGAAACTATGAAATTGTGTTCTAATTGCCAACTCTCTATGTCTATTTATAGAGTAAGAGTTACAAGAAAGACCCCAAGTTGGTTTATGATTGGCCTTCCTAATGTGTTTATATTTTACTTTAATCCTGTTCCTGGACCAATTCACATCCACTTGACACAAGGATTCACTTATCCTTAATCCAGTTCCTGGTCTGATTCACAACGACTTGACACAAGGATTAATTAATTACTTAATTAATTAAATGTACCTTTGTCAATTACCCGATACATAATTAATCGTACCACTAACGGATTAACTATGTCACTACCTGAATTAAACAGATCTAGTCCGGGCTCAACCGAAAATCTCACTTTCGTGCTATGCATTCCAGAATTGGAGACTTTCGATTCGGCTCAGGCTTAAAATCATTTCCCCTGAACGGATCTAGGCGTATACTAATTCAATTTATTAATACGACATGCTAAAAATTAAATCTTTAATTTAAAGCGGAAGTCTTAAAGATTATACTTTTGAAATCCACTATTGAATCCCTTGAATAACTTCGTCTCCACCCCGAAATCGTGTAGGTGACTATCCATAGGGTAGCTAAGACACTAAGGACAGTAGATCGTTGTCCGAAGATTAGCTACCTATTTACCGCCTGACATGCATAAACCCAAATCACTCCAAAAGAATTCTCCCACCACAATCTAGACAACCACCACCATGGATCACCGATCAAGACTGAGATCTACACAACGGAGGTCGAATCAAGTGGCTAGGATAATCAATCCGACTGGTGGCGGGCAAATCGAGGAAAGGGGCAGCGTACAAATCGAGAGACTGCGGTGAATAGGAAACTGGCGATCCAAAGGGCTGAATTTTTTGAAGATCAAAGGATCCTTAGCTGACTTCGAGAAAGAACTCAACGAAGAAGAAGAAGAAGTTCTCTCTCTAGGAAACTTTGCCTACAAGTTTCTTAATGTCTTCCAAATGCCTAACATGGACTATTTATAAGAGCTTCAAGGGAGATCTAGTGGGCTTTAGTGTTGACCTTTCGTTGACTCCCTTGGTCTTCCCTAAACTAGTCAACTCCAATCGAGCCTTTAGAATTAATTTCTTAACCCACTTCGTTAATTAACTATTAATCGAGCCCTTAGGATTATTTTGTATAACACACTTCGTCAATTAAATATTAATTAAACCTTTAGGATTATTTAAGTCACTTTGTCGATTAGTCCAACGCATAATTAGTCGTACCACTAACGGACCAATTATGGAACTACCCTAAAAAATGAATTACTTCGCACTCACTTTATTATTCTTCTATCTCCCCACTTCAAAGATCTAGTGCTCGTTGATTCATAAATTTACTGACAAATTAATTCATCGACTTCTTGGCATCCAAGATTAGTACAACTCGACTTTCTTATTATACCGGACATAAAGTCCACCGACCAGGTTTAGTATAATAAACCTTACAGGCTTATCTAGGGAGCACCATCGACCCAAAAAACTGGTACATGGATTCATTCGACAAGCAATGACACACAAATAAGTCAAACACCGCATACCCAACTTACCGAGATATAGGCCTCAATTGACCGCACCCTTTGGCAAATCAAAGCATATGATATCTAACTTTTGTGCCCACTCAAGTCTAGGGATTAAAAGATTAGAATATTAGGTTCGAATTAACTATGCCGATCAGTATAGGTTAATTCAATCTCGAACAGGTCAACCCCGGGCACATCTGTATGATTTAATTAGTCTACACAAACTAATTATCTAAATCACACGATAACCTAAATCGATAGTATGTTCAAACTATCTCAGTTACCAGCATCTATTTATATATCATAAATTTAACCAATGATAAGATCTACTGTGCTACACCCAGCCTCTTATCATCTATGCATATGATATAAAGGAAAAATTAATACTGATATTTAATCAATATGTAAATTGTGGATATTAGTTTTTCATACAGGCAATAGCTTTTCAGTATTCAAAACTAACACTACCATCATACACCAGAATTGCTTCCGAACAACTAAATTAATTATTCTTTAATCTTCCCACATCAAAGATATAGTGCTCATTAATTTATTAATTTACAGATAAATTAATTAATTATGTTCTTATAATCCGAGATTAGTACCACTCGACCTTTTTACTATACCAAAAATAAGTCCACCGACCGGGTTTAGTATAATAAACATAACGAGCTCATCTCGGGAGCACCATCACCCCGGAGGCACCGGTACATGGCTTCCTTTTGACAAGTAACAGCACACCAAGCAATCAAACACCCGCACCCAACCTACCGAGACTATTGGTCTCAAGTGACCTCACTCTTTGGTAGATTAAAGTACATTATGTCTAATCCTCATGCCTGCTCAAGTCTAGGGATTTAGAGATAGAATACTAGGATCGAATAGTCTATTAAATAAGTACAAGACAATTCATCCTAATTGGTCAAGTTCAATATGCCCTGGGCATATCTATATGATTCAATTTGTTTAGACAAACCAATTTCTGAATCACTTAATAACGTAAGCTGACAGTGTATCCAAAATTGTCTTAATTACGAACCTTATTTATATATTATGTCCTTTAACCAATTGTGAGATCTACTGTGTCACACAAGATACCTAATCATCTAATTAAATAATATAAATGGACAACATATGTAAAACATAAAAACAATTTAACTAAAACTTTTAATCGATATATATAAACTGGGAAATAGTTTAATACAAGCAAAGCTTTAGTATTCAAACCCAACAATTAAGTCACACAAAAGTCAAACTAAACCAAAATCAGTAGGTACTCTCTTGAGTCAAACTGTGATCCCTCAAGAACACGAGCTCAACTACCGGGGAGAGGAAATAGTTTATACACACACCAGGCAATATAAATTTTACCTCCTATTTCAAGGTGTGATCACTTCTATCACTTATTCCGTTTGCTTCCCTACTCACTTTAGAGAACTGTTACTTTTGTAACCTCGACTTGTCTTTTTCTTTACTTAGCCAGACTTTTGCAGAAGAGCTTTTCTTTTACAGAATTTGTCAGATTCTTAAGATTGGCTCGTTGGCTCTTGCCTCTTCTCACTATATTTAGACTTTTTTCGGGAGTTTAGAACTGCTATCTATTTGCGAGGGGGAATTCAACCTCAAGTACACAACATGAGGGTAAGGTTATCGAGCTTCAAGTATTCTCAAGAAAATCACAATCAAACCTTAAAGAACACCCACTAACCCCAGAGTTGTCAAACTCCGTGATCCTCGTGCACCAATTTATGAAATTATGTTTTCACCATTGCAAGTTCCAAACTCGTACTACCTGTTAGAAAAATCCAAAAAGAGTTTAAACAGAACAAAAACAACCTTGATACCAGAAAGAAAACACACAAAAAATCGACACCCTCAAAACTCACAAAAAATGGTATTTTTGGCAAGTTTCGAATCGTTTTGACTAGGGGTAAAATTGACTTTTCTACCACCAAAACTTGACACTGACCTAGAGGAGGACTTTTAGAATCAAACAAAATAAAAATCACACAAAAACAAAGAAACGCCTGGTTCCCTAAGGGGACCTCAAAAAAAAAACTTCTGACACAGATATTTGGACTGAAAATTGGACTAATTTTCAACCAATAGACTCAAGATATTTTCGAAACCATGGACTTGATTTTGAAATCAAAAAGACACAAAAGGAAAGACAAAACTCAAAAAAAATAATAGAAGAATACGACGAGAATGACCTTGAGCTTTGATACCGATCTTTGACGGGTTATCTTTGTTGGAATTCAATTCAACGGGAAAGCGATGCTGACCAACTGCTTGCTAATGAACAAGAACCAAATGTAATGGACCTTTCTCTTCTATTCCTACTTATTATCTATACAAGCATGAATTAAGTAGCGGAATCTCTCAACTCAAGAAAATACACAATTATTTAACCTCTTTATGCGAAAATAATTCAGAGGATGGGTGATGGTTTATGATGACTTTTAGTCAACACCTGACCATGGTTTTTTAGTCCAACCAATCGATTATAACCAACAAAAACAAAGGTTTTGTAAGTTTTCTCGCAAGGACAACTCTCACGATCTCGCAAGATCACTCAAAGAGATTTTAGGAGCGTTCACAACTCACAATTTCGAAAACAATTATCAATAACAATATCAATCTATTAAATTCGTGTAGGGGCATGGCCTATTTATAGGCAATTACAAGTCTTTTTTGTTGGGATCTTAGGCAAGAAAATCAAAAAATTTTACTCAGCGGATTTTCTAAAAATTCATACATACTTCGTTTTAGTGTTAATTCCTACGTTTAAAGCATTTAACGCTTACCCTCATAGTATAATCGGTTACCGCACCTGGATCCTAATTAATGTTTTTTCGGGAATTTGGATCACTATCAAAGCATTTCCCTAGGAGATGCTCTCTACTCTCAAGTACCAGAACTCTCACAGAATTGGTGCTAGCATGTTCTTCTGCATATAAAAATATTTGGGAATATTTTGGTCTTTTTTTCACAGAAAATTTGTGGTATTCTCTGTCTCTAACTCAAAAAAAATATCCCCGAGATATATGTTAGTCAGTTACACCAAACCAGTAACTTAATATTTAATAATATGATTTTACTGATTTGGGTTTTACCAAAATCATGGATCAACCCATTGACCCATTGATCAGGCTGATGTGTCAAGAATCTCAATTACAATTGGGTCCCTTGATTTGTTAGCCTATCCTAATTGTTCTAGGTACTTAATTAATTCTTAATTAATACAACAAAACTTTTTAATAATATTTAATTAAATAATTAAATATTATTTATATAAGTATAACAATTACACTTAGTGTAGGCAAGAATATTTATTCTGTATCATCGAACTCTCTTATGTGCGATCTTGTAGGCCCATTCCAAATTAGCAATGGATAAATCCATCATATTCATTAATCCATAAGTCATTAGTGGTCTCTAGCAAGACATAATGACTACCCAATTCAGAACGGAGGGTGGAATGGAGATTCAACACAACCTTCCGAGCATACTACGTACGATCCTCTACATTGATATCTCGTTTAGCATGAGACATTGAACCATCATCCTTATTCAGCTAAACGTTTACATGATCTCTTAGTGACACTGATTCTATCCAAACAAATGATAACACTTATCATTTCTTGGGCACGGCCATGCACTTCTCAGTTCACTATCAAGTGGCCAAGATATCATCTCTCACTTTAGAGAGATTTGTAGTCCCATCACTTCACCTACATACCTTAGCGTGTCTCATAGTGTTGTTAGTTTTGAATACAAAAAAGCTATGGCTTGTATCAAAAACTAATATCCACAGTTGACATATCATTTTGTTTCAGTATAAATTTGTTCCTTTATATCATAGAACTAGATAACGGGGTGTGGAAAGACACAGTAGATACCGTTATTGGTTAAAGTATTGATATATAAAAAGTATGCTCGTAACCGAGATAGTCTGAACATACTATCGGTATAGGTTATCATGTGGTTTGGAAATTAGTTTATCTAAACTAGTTTAAATCACACAGATATGCCCGGGGAATATTGAGCACGACCAGTTTGGATAGAATTGACTTATACTGATCGGCGTAGTCAATTCGATCCTAGTATTCAATCTCTCAATCCCGAGATTGAGACGAGCGTGAGAGTTGGATATCGTATGCTTTGATTTGCTAAAGAGTGTGGTCAATTGAGGCCTATACCTCAGTAGGTTGGGTATGCGGTGTTTAGCTTCTTACGTGCCGTTGCTAGTCGGAGGAATCCACGTACCGGTTCGCCGAGTTGATGGTGCTCCCGAGATGAACTCGTAAGGTCTATTATACTAAACCCGGCCAGTGGACTTTATGTTCGGTATAATAAAAGGACGAGTGGTAGTAATCTTGAATACCAAGAAGTCGGTGAATTAATTTGTCAGTAAATTGATAAACCGACGAGTGCTAGATCTTTAATGTGGGGAGATAGAAGAAAATATAATGGCGCGATGTAAAGTCATTTTCGAGCGGTAGTTCCATAGTTGGTCCGTTAGTGGTACGACTAATTATGCATTTGACTAATCGACAAGGTGAATTAATTAATTCTAAAGGTTTAATTAATATTTAATCGACAAAATGAATTAAGAAATTAATTCTATTTTGAATTAATTAATTTTAAGGGTTTGATTAAATTAAATTAACAAAGTGGGTTAAAGAAATTAATTCAAATGGGTCAATTGGAGTTGATTAGTCGGGAAAGACTTAGCGGTCAATGAAAGTCAAATTAAAAGGCCCAAATCGAGAGCCCATTAGGTCACCTTAGAAGCTCCCTATAAATATCCTTGTTGGGCAAGAAAGAAATTAAGGAAACTTGATAGCCAAGAAAGGGCTAGTGTGAGAAAAGTCTAGCTTAGAGTGACAAATTCTTCTTCTTTGAATTCTGTCCTCGAAGTCAGCTAGGATCTTTCTTCTTTGAGATTAACTCTGCACTTTTAATCAGTCCCTCGATTTTTTGGAGCAGCCACCGCTGAATCAGTTTTCTCGCCGGAATCGCACATCGCGATCGGCTGTCCGCGCAGTCCGGGTTTGCGATCGTCTTGTCCGGTGATCGTTCCATTGTGCAACGATGGGTTTTGGTTGCAGACCGGTATGGTGAACCGCTAGCTTGGCGAGAGCTTTGAGCTAGTGTCTAGATCTCCGACCGGTCGGATCATTTCCTTGCGAAGCAAGTTATCATTTTCGGCGGCAGCTCCTGGTTTGCGCAGAAGCCTTCGGGCAAATATGTTCTTGGGCATTTTGAGTTATTTCGAAGTGGGTTTCCTTTGGATTTCTTAATTTTGCCGTAGGCTACTCCGTAGATAATAGCCCACACTATTTCAGAGTTGGATCAGAGTTATTCTTCGGATTTCTATTGGAATTCGCTCAAAGATTGGATTTTTCTTATTGCAAGGGACTTCGCTACAAAAGGTATAATCTTTGAATATTCCGCTTTAATTAAAGATTGAATCTTTTGTGTCCCGATTAATAAATTAAATAAGTATAAGCCAAGATCCGTTCGTGGGTAAATCAATTGGAGCCTGAGCTTGGTCGAAAGCTTCCGATTCTGGAATGCATTGCACGAAAGTGAGGTTTTCGATTTAGCCCGGGCTTGTTCTGTTTTCCTTCAAATTGGTATCAGAGCAAGGTTTCGGTCTTATACTTGTTTGATGTATTACACGGCTTTATTTTGGCATTATTATTTTTGTCAAAATGCTTAAACATGTGGTTATTGGTTTCCCGGCTATTATGGTAGAAATTTATTTTTCATTCATAAACCTCGGGACATGTCCGGGCTTGTATTGTTTTTGAATGGAAATGTCTGTAATAGTAATAACCACGAGCTGGAAGCCATGTAGGATTTGATCAAATCATGCCGTCTTTAAATTCCTAGAAAAACGCCTTTGTATATAGGAATTTATGTATTATGACGAAGACGTTATTTTGGGTAACTTATATTCGCGGGTTTTGGTTTCTTGTAATTTTTGGTGATTCCTAATTACGTAGTAAACCAAGAAAACCCGGGCGAATTGAGAGGAATCCAAATAACGAGTGGGAGCGACATGACGGGATGTCACCGAGGCATCAAGGAATCAATGATAGAGAATGCCATAATAGTCGGGAAATTTTATTTCTTTAATTTCCCGTATTTATGTTTTTTCGTTGATTGTGTGTTTTTCATTTTTCTTTGCATGAACGAAAACCAAACTAAAAGTTTTTTAAAAGGTAACGTGCAATTAACTAAGGTAGATTATTCGCATATTAAAACTCCAACGGTTTTATGGGTGCGAATATCCATGGTTAAGATATTGCATGTTAAAACGTAAACATCCTCAAACTTAAAAATCTAAGTGGGAACGGGTTGGTAAATATCCCCATGGCCTCCATTATGGGTTCATTGGTGATTTGGTTAAACTTGCGTGCTGGCTTAGACCTTCCTCCCTATCGGATGAGTTTTCAACCACAAATATCACCGGAAAGAATTTCTAAAGGGATGACTATAGTGAGTTTAATTGGAGAAAGTTGCGACACCCTCGCCATCCGAGGCGCATTAGTATCCTAAGTAACAAACTTAGAAGTCACGTAATGGCATACACTTAGTGTACCGTTTTTAGTATCCCTCCCATCGAGGTTACGCTATTTTCGTGTACGGCTAAAATTATCTACTATTAATTTCATTGATCATAAGATCGTTGGTTAGATAATGAAATTAATGAACTTCGGTTCTTCTCGAACGAATGTGGGTTAGCGTAGACGTTCACCCATCGTGACCTGCGTTAATCCCAGTGTGAGAGATGTTGGTAGAAGATTATATTGGTTTTTTGAGGATTTTCAATATTTCCGAAAAAGTATACTGAAAATTGAATTGTTTATTTTTCAGTTGATATGTCTTTCAACACGCTAGCTGTCATTTTAAACCAAAACAAACTCACCGGTCCAAACTATATTGACTGGAAACATAACCTGGACATTGTCCTTACCGCGGAGGGTTACAGGTACGTGCTCACTGAGGAGTGCCCCCCTAAGCCCAGTGATGATGCCACCCCTGAGCAGTGAGAGCCATATACGAGGTGGCAAAAGGCTGATGAGATGACCCAGTGCTACATCTTGGCTTCTATGTCGAGTGTACTGCAGCACCAGCATCAGTTGTTTACCCCAGCCTACGATATGATGCTCAACCTCAGGGGGTTGTTTAGACATCAGGGTAGGGCAGCCAAACAGTCAGCCATGAGGAAACTCATGAATGCTAGGATGGCTGAGGGTACTCCAATGAGATTGAGGTATTGGGAGGTGACATTGATGGGGAGATCCAGGTCAATATCATCCTCCAGAGCTTGCCTCCTAGTTTTGAGCAGTTTTGGTTGAACTACAATACGGGGAATCTCTCATATTCACTTCCTGAGCTCATGACTGCATTGGTGTCTGCTGAGGGCCTATTCGCATAGAAGAAGTAAGCCTTGGCTACTGTTGGTCCCTCAGGTTCCTCTGCTGGGCCCAAAGCCAAGAAGCAAAAGAGGAAGAGAGGCCAGAAGGCAGGAGTTGATCATGAACCCAAGACGGGCATTGCCAAGAAGCACAAGCTGAAAGGCAAATGTTTCAGGTGTGGCAAAGCAGGACATTGGAAGAAGGTCTGCCCAAAGCCTCGAGGTATGTGTAAATTTTTCTTAGTCACTGAGACGTGTTTAGCGGCGATTCCCACGATACTTGGTGTGTGGATTCAAGAGCCACTGATCATGTTTGTAATTCTTTGCAGGGGTTTCAAGTGACCCGACTGCTTAGAGGGGGAGAGTTTCAGGTCTACCTTGGGGATACTACTAGAGTTTCTGTTGCTGCAATGGGAGTTGTTTGTCTTTATTTTTCAGACTCTACTTTACATTTGAGAGATTGTCTTTATGTACCCAGATTTCGCAAGAACTTACTTTCAGTTTCTAAACTTGTTTTGGATGGTTATAAGTGTGCTTTTTCTGATGGTTCTGTTTTTATTAGAAAAGGCCATAAACTTATATGTTCCGGTACATTGGTTGACAATTTGTTTTTAATTGAGAAATACTCCCCAGTAATGCAAAACACAGAAACTAGTAACTCATCATCGAATCATAATAAGAGAAAAGAATCTTCCCCTTTGAATCAGACTTATCTTTGGCACCTGACTCGGTCACATCAACCATAGTAGGATTCAAACGTTGGTCAATAGTGGATCTTTAGACTTGCTGGATATTGACAGCTATTCGACCTGCGAGTCCTGCTTGGAGGGTAAAATGACCAAGAGGCCTTTCAAGGCAAAGGGGTATAGGGCCAAGGAGGTTTTAGAGTTGATTTATTCTGACGTGTGTGGGCCTATGTCAGTTCAGGCTAGAGGTGGTTATGAGTATTTCGTGACTTTCACGGATGGTTACTCTAGGTATGGATATATGTACCTGATGCGCCACAAGTCTGAATGCTTTGGCAAGTTCAGAGAGTTCAAGGCTGAGGTGGGGAACCATCTGGGTAAGAGTATCAAGGCCTTGCGATCCGATCGTGGTGGCGAATACCTCTCTAGTGAATTTAGGTCCTATTTGTCAGAGGATTCAGACCCAGTTGTCTGTACCTGGCACACCGCAGCAGAATGGTGTAGCAGAGAGGAGGAACATGACTCTTATGGATATGGTTAGATTGATGATGAGTTACAGTGAGTTGCCTATCTCATTATGGGGTTATGCCTTGGAGACAGCATGTTTTATCCTCAACCTTGTGCCATCTAAGTCTGTGCCTTCTGTTAGTTTTGAATACAGAAAAGCTATGGCTTGTATCAAAAACTTATATCCACAGTTGACATATCATTTTGTTTCAGTATAAATTTGTTCCTTTATATCATAGAACTAGATAACGGGGTGTGGACAGACACAGTAGATACCGTTATTGGTTAAAGTATTGATATATAAAAAGTATGCTCGTAACCGAGATAGTCTGAACATACTATCGGTATAGGTTATTGTGTGGTTTGGAAATTAGTTTATCTAAACTAGTTTAAATCACACAGATATGCCCGGGGCATATTGAGCACAACCAGTTTGGATAGAATTGACTTATACTGATCGACGTAGTCAATTCGGTCCTAGTATTCCGTCTCTCAATCCCGAGATTGGGACGGGCATGAAGGTTGGATATCGTGTGCTTTGATTTGCAAAGAGTGAGGTCAATTGAGGCCAATACCTCGGTAGGTTGGGTATGCGGTGTTTAGCTTCTTACGTGCCGTTGCTAGTCGGAGGAATCCACGTACCGGTTCACCGAGTTGATTGTGCTCCCGAGATGAGCTCGTAAGGTTATTATACTAAACCCGGCCGGTGAACTTTATGTTCGGTATAATAAAAGGACGAGTGGTACTAATCTCGGAAACCAAGAAGACGGTGAATTAATTTGTCAGTAAATTGATAAACCGACGAGCGCTAGATCTTTAATGTGGGGAGATAGAAGAAATAATAATGGCGCGATGTAAAGTCATTTTCGAGCGGTAGTTACATAATTGGTTCGATAGTGGCATGACCGATTATGCATTTGACTAATTGACAAGGCAAATTAATTAATCCAAAAGGTTTAATTAATATTTAATCGACAAAGTGAATTTAGAAATTAATTCTATTTTGAATTAATTAATTCTGAGGGTTCGATTAAATTAAATTAACAAAGTGGATTAAATAAATTAATTTAAATGGGTCGATTGGAGTTGATTAGTCGGGAAGACTTAGCGGTCAACGAAAGTCAAATTAAAAGCCCTAACTCGAGAGCCCATTAGGTCTTCAATCGAGCTCCTATAAATAGAATAACTTGAGACCAAAGAAAGCCAAGGGAAATCTTGCAAGACAAGTCTTGCCCATTTCTTGAGTAAGAAGGTTCTAGAGAGAGAATTTTTCTTCACAAATTCTTTCTCAAAAACGAACTAGATTTCTTGCTCCTTAAATCGGATTTATCCCAAAGATTAAACCTTCAAGTTGTTTTCATAGAGCCCGCCAATTTTTTCTTCTTGGACAGCCGCGATTGAATTTATTTTCTGGCCGCGACTTAGAAGAATTTTCCAATTCAATTTAGTGGGTTTTTGTTCGGTGCTGTTTTCTTAGTTGCAACTTCGTGCGTTTGATTCGAGAAAGGCTGATGTTGATCTCTTTCTACTGATCGGTGATCCATTAGCCCTTCTTGTCTAGATCACGATGAAGTTGTAGTTTAGTTAGCAGCAGTCCGTGGGTTTTAAAATAGCTGGAGCAGTTTTTCTAAAAAAAGAGGGCTGGGCTGTATCGGGGTTTTTGATAAGCTTTTGGGATTATTTTGAGTCCGATTTTTGAAAGATTTCCAGGTGGGTTTTTGTGGGCTAAGCAAGTAAGCTTCAATAGATTATTGTCCACACAATATTCGAAGTGTTCTTGGAGAATCAATTGGATTTCTATTGGAATCGCAACAAAGAATTGTTTTTTCTTTAAGCAAGGGACATCGCTACAAAAGGTATCATCTTTAAACTCCGCTTTAATTAAAGATCGAATCTTTTGTGTCCTGATTAATAAATTAAATAAGTATAAGCCTAGATCCGTTCATGGGTAAACTAATTTGAGCCTGAGCTTGGTCGAAAGCTTCCGATTCTGGAATGCATTGCACGAAAGTGAGGTTTTCGATTTAGCCCGGGCTTGTTCAGTTTTCCTTCAAATTGGTATCAGAGCGTAGGTTTCGGTCTTATACTTGTTTGATTTATTACACGGCTTTATTTTGGCATTATTATTTTTGTCGAAATGCTTAAACATGTGGTTATTGATTTCCCGGCTATTATGGTAGAAATTTAATTTTCATTCACAAACCCCGGGACATGTCCGGGCTTGTTTTATTTTGAATGGAAATTTCTGTAATAGTAATAACCATAGGATTAGAAAAATCTTGTAGTAGGATTTGATCTAATCATGTTGTCTTTAAATTCCTAGAAAAACGCCTTTGTATATAGGAATTTATGTACTATGACGAAGACGTTATTTTGGGTAACTTATATTCGTGGGTTTTGGTTTATCGTAATTTTGGGTGATTCCTAATTACGTAGTAAATCGAAAAAACCCGGGCGAATCGAGAGGAATCCAAATAACGTGTGGGAGCGACACGACGGGAAGTGTCACCGAGGCGTCAAAGAATGAACGATAGAGAAGGCCATAATAGTCGGGAAATTTTATTTGTTTAATTTCCCGTATTTATGTCTTTTCATTGATTGTGTGATTTTCGTTTTATTTTGCATGAACGAAAACCAAACCAAAATGTTTTTAAAAGGTAATGTGCAATTAATTAAGGTAGATTATTCGCATATTAAAACTCCAACGGTTTTATGGGTGCGAATATCCATAGTTAAGATATTGCATGTTAAAACGTAAAAATCCTCAAACTAATTACATTCGCGGGTTTTGGTTTAATCGTAATTTTGGGTGATTCTAATTACGTAGAAAACTGAGAAAACCCGGGCGAATCGAAATTAAAAAATCTAAGTGGGAGCGGGTTGGTTAATAGCCCCATGGCCTCCATTACGGGTTCATTGGTGATGTGGTTAAACTTGCGTGCTGGCTTAGACCTTCCTCCCCATCGGATGAGTTTTCAATCACAGATATCACCGGAATGAATTTCTAAAGGGATGACTATAGTGAGTTTAATTGGAGAAAGTTGCGACACCCTCGCTATCCGAGGCTCATTAGTATCCTAAGTAACAAACTTAGAAGTCACGTAATGGCATACACTTAGTGTACCGTTTTTAGTATCCCTCCCATCGAGGTTACGCTATTTTTGGGTACGACTAAAATTATCGACTATTAATTTCATTGATCATAAGATCATTGGTCAGATAATGAAATTAATGAACTTTGGTTCTTCTCAAACGAATGTGGGTTAGAGTAGACGTTCACCCATCGTGACATGCGTTAATCCCGGTGTGAGAGATGTCGGTAGAAGATTATATTGTTTTTTAGAGGATTTTCAATATTTTCTAAAAAGTATACTGAAACTTGTTTGTTTATTTTCAGTTGATATGTCGTTCAACCCACTAGCTGTCATTCTGAACCAAAACAAACTCACCGGTCCAAATTACATTGATTGGAAACGTAACATGGACATTGTCCTTACCACTGAGGGTTATAAGTATGTGCTTACTGAGGAGTGTCCCCCTAAGCCCAATGATGATGCCACCCCTGAGCAGCGAGAGCCATATACGAGGTGACAGAAGGCTGATGAGATGACCAGGTGCTACATCTTGGCTTCTATGTCGAGTGTATTGCAGCACCAACATCAGCAGATGACCTCAGCCTACGATATGATGCTCAACCTCAGGGAGATATTTGGACATCAGGGCAGGGCAGCCAAGCAGTCAGCTATGAGGAAACTCATGAATTCTAAGATGGCTGAGGGCACTTCAGTGAGAGATCACGTACTGGACATGATTGGTTGCATCAATGAGATTGAGGTACTGGGAGGTGAGATTGATGGGGAAACCCAGGTCGATATCATCCTCCAGAGCTTGCCACCCAGTTTTGAGCAGTTTCGATTGAACTATAATATGGGGAATCTCTCATATTCACTTTCTGAGCGTATGACTGCATTGGTGTCTGCTGAGAGCCTCTTCGCAAAGAAGCAGCAAGCCTTAGATTGTAACGACCCCAAAAAAACGGTCGTTCTACCTGAATCAGCATACAAATCTCTATTTGACTTTTTAAGATAAAATTAAGCTTTATAACATCAAATTCGTAACAGCTAAACCCAAAATCATCATTATCTTGCTACAATTTATTTACAAGAATCCTAAACAAGTTTAAATCATAAAGTACTTAAGTACATTACATACAAGTTCTAGTTTTAAATTCAATTCCTTAGTTCGCAGCTTCAAACACCTTCCTTCAAACCCATATACCAACCCAGCTTCCCCCTAGGCTCGCTCCGGACTTATTCCTAGAAAACACACGTAACTAAATAAGCATGCTAGGCATACTCAGTGAGGATTCTCTATTAGCTTACCTGGCGCCGCCTGCGCTGGATGGAGGGTCAAAAAGATAAGCACACAAACAACAAACCCACAAACATATACAAGAACCATCGAAAACATAACCACATAATTAGGCATCAAAACGGTAAAACATTTAAACATGCTAACAAGAAACGTCAACCAACCAAATAATGTGCAACAACTTAAATAAAGCCAACCTGAATCCTAGAGAGGTATAGGTCATCGCAACCAATGCCCTCCCTAGGATATACGGAAAATGGGCATCCCACCCGCTATCAACCGAGCCACCAATATCCACCGAGCCACCAAAGGTACCCCGGGCCATACCTGTCCTACGTACTAAGCCTCAGTCCGGCCCCTACCTAGTAGGTCAGCGCGAAAAGGGCGGGGCCCCCAAAAGATGCAAACACAACAAATGTGCGGAAATAACACCCATCAACCATCATGCTAAACATCCAAAGTCGTAAATACCAC
Organism: Knoxia roxburghii; assembly: GCA_030378225.1. NCBI lineage: Eukaryota > Viridiplantae > Streptophyta > Magnoliopsida > Gentianales > Rubiaceae > Knoxia > Knoxia roxburghii. The sequence goes on along the minus strand of CM059415.1, from coordinate 29,662,885 downwards.
ACATAATTCATTACCACAAACTAGCATCAAAACATAACCATGGTTACAGAGAATAAATCCTAAGTGCCGGCAAGGCCATAATTGTCTAGATACATCGAGAGCAATAAGCAGAGACATGCAAAAGTACATACGAATGTTTTCCAGGTTAAACCCAGGCTACCCATATGCTTTTGAGGGCATATAAGTACTCCTGAATTTAACAAAGCAACACATAAAAAGAATCAACTCACCTTTACTGGGTTAATCTCGCACAACTCAAGTTGACAAGAAGACACCACCTGACTCTTGGTCACAAATATTCCTATTACACATAACATATAAAGTCCACTTATCAAAATCCCACATAAAGATTGTATATAGTGTATATGTCCTAAGAGTTACTAAATGAAAACTATCCTAATCCTATTCTTGTCTTAAGACTAATTCCAAGACTAAATGGAATGAGATTCTACAAGGGGTCGCGAATCCCACGTTGATTCTCACGTCCTTTTAACCTTAGGTTAATCCTAAGGCACATGCAAGTCTATTTCCATTACTAAGATGAACTCTCTCTATGTGATTTCTAGACTGTCATTTACTTGAATGTATACATGTTAATAACTTACGAATCACTAACCTAGCCACCCTTCCAGGACTCCAGTTATCTTACTCCTCACAAGTCTACCCTTAGCTATCCAGTTTTATCGTCCCTAAATTAACAATATTTTTTTTATATATATATAAACTGTATTTCCATTAGATAGATGAATCCATTAAATATCCTATAGTTCATTAATCGTTCACTACAACCATTCGACCCACTGACTCCCTTAATCGAAACATGCATACTAGCCTAGATAGTTACCATTTCAATTGAACAATCTACCTTAAATATGAATGAACATAACCTTTCCTAAAATATGTTACTCTTGAATTAAAACTACTAAAGGAGTGGACATTATACCTATACTGGATAGAAGGGTTGTGATGACACAACGAGGCCATTGATGGTGGCGGTGCGGCGGCTACAGGAGCGGCAGCACGACGGTGGAAAGTGGTAGCGGCATTTTGACAATAGAAATGCAACAAATCTTAAGGGATTTTGTTCTAAGGAGGATGGAGATCATGTTGGTGGTGAGAATCGACCGACCACATAGCCAGAAAGGGAGAAACTGGCGGTGAACATCGGCGAGACGAACTTGAGCCGGGGCAGAGAGAGGCAGCGCAAAACGAAGGAAATGTGGTTGGGTTTTGATCTAGGAGAAGAGGGGATTATTTTCCAAGGCTTGCATGATTCAAAGGAGGCCGGAGGTGGCGAAACCGATGGAGGCTCGTGGCTGGAGGCGGAGGAGCCCAACGGGGAAGAAAAGAAGAAAGAAGGAAAGGAAAGAAAAGAGAAAGAAGAGTTTGACTGGCTGGGATTTAAAAGAAAATTGGGAAAGTGAAAATTTTAGGGAAATTTCCTTTTAATTCCCAGGATTCTTAGGCTCTTTCAATTTCACCCTAAATAATGCCCAATTCATCCTATTAAATCCTTTTCTTAAATTTCTAACTTAATTACTCTAATCATTTGAATTACATTAATCCTAAAAAGAACTATAATATATATAGTTCATGCCCATACATTATTTTTAACTAATTGACCAATCTATATTTATTTAAAACCTGATTTATTTTATTCCTTTAAAGTTCAAACCCCTAAAATTTCCTAGTCGTAATACCCCTGTTTGGTTGGGGTATTACATGGATACTGTTGGTCCCTCAGGTTCCTCTGCTGGGCCCAAAGCCAGGAAGCAAAATAGGAAGAGAGGCCAGAAAGCAGGAGCCAGTCATGGACCCAAGGCGGGCATTGCCAAGAAGCAGAAGCCGAAAGGTAAATGCTTTAGTTGTGGCAAAGCGGGACATTGGAAGAAGGACTGCCTAAAGCCTCGAGGTATGTGTAAATTTTCCCTAGTCACTGAGACATGTTTAGCGGCGATTCCCACAGATACTTGGTGTGTGGATTCAGGAGCCACTGATCATGTTTGTAATTCTTTGCAGGGGTTCCAAGTGACCCGGCTGCTTAGAGAGGGAGAGTTGTAGGTCTACCTTGGGGATACTACCAGAGTTTCTGTTGCTGCAGTGGGAGTTTTATGTCTTTATTTTTCAGACTCTATTTTACATTTAAAGGATTGTCATTATGTACCTAGTTTTCGAAAGAACTTGCTTTCGGTTTCGAGACTTGTTTTGGATGGTTATAAATGTGTATTTTCTGATGGTTTAGTTTTTATTAGAAAAGGCCAGAAACTTATATGTTCCGGTACATTGGTTGATAATTTGTTTTTAATCAGTAATGCAAAACACAGAAACTAGTAACTCATCATCGAATCATAATAAGAGAAAAGAGTTTTCCCCTTTGAATCAGACTTATCTTTGGCACCTGAGGCTAGGTCATATCAACCTTAGTAGGATTCAAAGGTTGGTCAAGAGTGGGTCTTTGGACTTGCTAGATATTGACAGCTATTCGACCTGTGAGTCCTGCTTAGAGGGTAAAATGGCCAAGAGGCCTTTCAAGGCAAAGGGGTATAGGGCCAAGGAGGTTTTAGAGCTGGTTCATTCTGACGTGTGTGGGCCTATGTCAGTTCAGGCTAGAGGTGGTTATGAGTATTTCGTGACTTTCACGGATGATTACTCTAGATATGGATACATATACCTGATGCGCCAAAAGTCTGAATGTTTTGGCAAGTTCAGAGAATTCGAGGCAGAGGTGAAGAACCATCTGGGTAAGAGTATCAAGTCACTGCGGTCTGATCGCGGTGGTGAATACCTCTCTAGTGAATTTAGATCCTATTTGTCAGAGGAGGGTATTCAGACCCAGTTGTCTGCACCTGGCACACCCCAGCAGAATGGTGTAGCAGAGAGGAGGAACAAGACTCTTATGGAGATGGTTAGATCGATGATGAGTTACAGTGAGTTGCCTATCTCGTTTTGGGGTTATGCCTTAGAGACAGCATGTTTTATCCTCAACCTTGTGCCATCTAAATCTGTGCCTACGACCCCAGTAGAGATGTGGAATGGGCGAAAGCCTAGTCTGAGACATCTCAGGATTTGGGGTTGTCCAGCACATGTGCTCGAGACAGATGCAGGCAAGTTAGAGGCGAGATCCAAGGCTATGCTTTTTATAGGCAACCCCAAAGGAACGAGAGGTGGTTTATTTTATAGTCCTCAGGATCAGATGGTGGTGGTCAGCACCAATGCCAGATTTCTTGAGGAGGACTATATTTTAGATCACAAGTCAAGCAGCAAGGTAGTATTGGAAGAGCTTAGAAGTCAATCCACTATTCCAGATGCACACGTACAGGAAGACACACCACAAGAGACTGCACACACTATCATAGATGATGCTCTTGCACAGGCTGCGCCTCGTCGTAGTGGGAGGGTTGTGAGACAGCCCGAGAGGTACATGGGTTTTGGTGAGTCTTCGGACTTTATCCCTGGCGCTCATGAACCAGACCCAGTTAACTACAATGAGGCTCTCCAGGATAAAGATGCAGATTCTTGGCAGAGAGCGATGATTGCAGAGATGGGTTCTATGGACTCAAATCAAGTCTGGGAGCTGGTAGACCTTCTTGATGGGTTTAGGCCTATTGGGTGTAAATGGGTTTACAAGCGAAAGAGAGGATCTGACGGGAGGGTAAGGCTAGGCTTGTGGCGAAGGGGTATACTCAGAAAGAAGGGATCGATTATGAGGAGACCTTTTCCCCAGTAGCTATGCTTAAGTCAATCCGGATTCTCTTGGCCATGGCTGCTCATATGGATTATGAGATTTGGCAGATGGACGTCAAGACAGCTTTCCTTAATAGAAGTCTTGAGGAGACCATCTTTATGCAGCAACCAGAGGGCTTCATTGTTAAAGGCCAAGAGCACAAGGTATGCAGGCTTAGGAGGTCCATTTATGGACTTAAGCAAGCATCCAGATCTTGGAACATTCGTTTTGATGAGGTTATCCAGTCCTAATGATTCACTCAGTCTCCGGATGAGCAGTGTGTTTATCGCAGACGTGATGGTGATATGGTGGTGTTCCTAGTACTTTACGTAGATGACATTCTTCTTATTGGCAACAGTAAGAAGGTGTTATCAGACGTAAAGGCATGGTAGTCCAGGCAATTCGATATGAAGGATTTGGGAGAGGCTGGACATATCCTTGGGATTAAGATTATTCGAGATCGTAGGAGACGTTCTCTGGCTCTCTCTCAGGCATCCTACATAGACACGATTCTGGCCCGTTTTAACATGCAGAACTCCCTTTCAGGCATGGAGTGCATTTGTCTAAGGAGCAGTGTCCTAAGACTGCTGAGGAGATAGATGCTATGAAGGCGGTACCCTATGCTTCTGCAGTGGGTAGCCTCATGTATGCTATGTTGTGCACAAGGCCTGATATTTGCTTTGCCGTTGGCATGGTTAGCAGATATCAGAGTAACCCTGGGAAGGCTCACTGGGAGGCAGTAAAATGCATTCTCAAGTACTTGCACAGGACGAGAGATTATGTCCTAGTTTATAGAGCGCAGGAGCTTGTACCATTGGGTTACACAGATTCGGACTTTCAAGGTGATTTGGACAAGAGTAAGTCTACCTCTGGGTTTGTGTTTACTCTAGGAGGTGGAGCCATAGTATGGAAGAGTGTCAAGCAGAAATGCGTGGCGGACTCTACCATGGAGGCCGAGTACGTTGCTGCTTCCGAGGCAGCGAAAGAGGCTGTATGGCTCAGGAGCTTCCTGATGGACTTGGATGTGGTTCCTGAGTTGCCTAGGTCTATCACAGTTTATTGTGATAACAATGTTGCAGTTGCTAACTCGAGGGAACCACGAGCCCATAAGGCGAGTAAACACATAGAGCGCAAGTACCACCTGATACGAGAGATCGTAAAGAGGGGATATGTGATCGTGGCCAAAATAGCTTCAGATGACAACCTTGCAGATTCTTTCACCAAGCCATTGACCCCAAAGGTCTTTGAGAGACATGTGGAGGGCATGGGAGTCAGATTCTTGAGAGAGCCATGTGAGTGAGCTTAAAGGTGTTCTGGAGATTTCATTATGACAGCAGTGTAATAGCGGGTTGGACAGTTTTTGTACTTCTTAGCATAGCTTTGAGTATTAGTGGTAGATTGTTAGTTTTGAATACAGAAAAGCTATGGCTTGTATCAAAAACTAATATCCACAGTTGACATATCATTTTGTTTCAGTATAAATTTGTTCCTTTATATCATAGAACTAGATAACGGGGTGTGGACAGACACAGTAGATACCGTTATTGGTTAAAGTATTGATATATAAAAAGTATGCTCGTAACCGAGATAGTCTGAACATACTATCGGTATAGGTTATTGTGTGGTTTGGAAATTAGTTAATCTAAACTAGTTTAAATCACACAGATATGCCCGGGGCTTATTGAGCACGACCAGTTTGGATAGAATTGACTTCTACTGATCGGCGTAGTCAATTCGGTCCTAGTATTCCGTCTCTCAATCCCGAGATTGGGACGGGCGTGAAGGTTGGATATTGTGTGCTTTGATTTGTCAAAGAGTGAGGTCAATTGAGGCCAATACCTCGGTAGGTTGGGTATGCGGTGTTTAGCTTTTACGTGTCGTTGCTAGTCGGAGGAATCCACGTACCGGTTCGCCGGGTTGATGGTGCTCCCGAGATGAGTTCGTAAGGTTATTATACTAAACCCGGCCGGTGAACTTTATGTTCGGTATAATAAAAAGATGAGTGGTACTAATCTCGGAAACCAAGAAGTCGGTGAATTAATTTGTCAGTAAATTGATAAACCAACGAGCGCTAGATCTTTAATGTGGGGAGATAGAAGAAATAATAATGGCGCGATGTAAAGTCATTTTCGAGCGGTAGTTCCATAATTGGTCCGATAGTGCCACGTCCAAGTATGCATTTGACTAATCGACAAGGTAAATTAATTAATCCAAAAGGTTTAATTAATATTTAATCGACAAAGTGAATTTAGAAATTAATTCTATTTTGAATTAATTAATTCTAAGGGTTCGATTAAATTAAATTAACGAAGTGGATTAAATAAATTAATTTAAATGGGTCGATTGGAGTTGATTAGTCGGGAAGACTTAGCGGTCAACGAAAGTCAAATTAAAAGGCCTAACTCGAGAGCTCATTAGGTCTCCAATCGAGCTCCTATAAATAGAATAACTTGAGACCAAAGAAAGCCAAGGGAAATCTTGCAAGACAAGTCTTGCCCATTTCTTGAGTAAGAAGGTTCTAGAGAGAGAATTTTTCTTCACGAATTCTTTCTCAAAAATGAACTAGATTTCTTGGTCCTTAAATCGGATTCATCCCAAAGATTAAACCTTCAAGTTGTTTTCATAGAGCCCGCCAGTTTTTTCTTCTTGGATAGCCGCGATTGAATTTATTTTCTGGCCGCGACTTAGAATAATTTTCCAGCGCAATTTAGTGGGTTTTTGTTCGGTGCTGTTTTCTTAGCTGCAACTTCGTGCGTTTGATTCGAGAAAAGCTGATGTTGATCTCTTTCTACAGATCGGTGATCCATTAGCCCTTCTTGTCTAGATCACGATGAAGTTGTAGTTTAGTTTGCAGCAGTCCGTGGGTTTTTAAATAGCTGGAGCAGTTTTTCTAAAAAAAGAGGGCTGGGCTGTATCGGGGTTTTTGATCAGCTTTTGGGATTATTTTGAGTCCGATTTTTGAAAGATTTCTAGGTGGGTTTTCGTGGGCTAAGCAAGTAAGCTTCGATAGATTATTGCCCACGCAATATTCGAAGTGTTCTTGGAGAACCAATTGGATTTCTATTGGAATCGCAACAAAGAATTGGTTTTTCTTTAAGCAAGGGACTTAGCTACAAAAGGTATAATCTTTAAATTCCGCTTTAATTAAAGATCGAATCTTTTGTGTCCCGATTAATAAATTAAATAAGTATAAGCCTAGATCCGTTCATGGGTAAAATAATTTGAGCCTGAGCTTGGTCGAAAGCTTCCGATTCTGGAATGCATTGCACGAAAGTGAGGTTTTCGATTTAGCCCGGGCTTGTTCAGTTTTTCTTCACCTTCGACCCCATCAAAGTTATGGAACGGGCGAAAGACTAGTATGAGACATCTCAGAATATGGGGTTGTCCAGCACATGTGCTCGAGGCAGATGCAGGCAAGTTATTGGCAAGAACAAAGGCTATGCTGTTTATAGGCTACCCCAAAGGAATGAGAGGTGGTCTATTTTATAGTCCTCAGGATCAGAAGGTGGTGATTAGCACCAATGCCAGATTTCTTGAGGAGGAATATATTTTAGATCATAAGTCAAGCAGCAAGGTAGTATTGGAAGAGCTTAGAAGTCATTCCATTATTCCAGATACACAAGTACAAGAAGACACACCACAAGATACTGCACACACTATCACAGATAATGCTCTTGCACAGGCTGCGCCTCGTCATAGTGGGAGGGTTGTTAGACAGCCTGAGAGGTACATGGGTTTGGGTGAGTCTTCGGACTTTATCCCTAACGCTCAAGAACCAGACCCAGTTAACTATAATGAGGCTCTCCAGGATAAAGATGCAGATTCTTGGCAGAGAGCGATGATTGCTGAGATGGGTTCTATGGACTCAAATCAAGTCTGGGAGCTGGTAGACCTTCCTGATGGGTTTAGGCCTATTCGGTGCAAATGGGTTTACAAGCGAAAGAGAGGATCTGACAGGAAGGTTGAGACCTTCAAGGCTAGGCTTGTGGCGAAGGGATATACTCAGAAAGAGGGTATCGATTATAAGGAGACCTTTTCCCCGGTAGCTATGCTTAAGTCAATCTGGATTCTCTTGGCCATAGCTGCTCATATGAACTATGAGATTTGGCAAATGGACGTCAAGACAGCTTTCCTTAATGGAAGTCTTGAGGAGACCATCTTTATGCAGTAACCAGAGGGCTTCATTGTTAAGGGCTAAGAGCACATGGTATGCAGGCTTAGGAGGTCCATTTATGGACTTAAACAAGAATCCAGATCTTGGAACATCCATTTTGACGAGGTTATCCAGTCCTATGGATTCACTCAGTGCCCGGATGAGCAGTGTGTTTATCGCAGGCGTGATGGTGATACAGTGGTGTTCCTCGTACTTTACGTAGATGACATCCTTTTTATTTGCAACAGTAAGAAGGTGTTGTCCCGTAAAGGCATGGTTGTCCAGGCAATTCGATATGAAGGATTTGGGAGAGGCTGGACATATCTTTGGGATTAATATTATTCGAGATCGTATGAGACATTCTCTGACTCTCTCTCAGGCATCCTACATAGACACGATTCTGGCCCGTTTTAACATGCAGAACTCCAAGAAGGGTTCACTACCTTTCAGGCATGGAGTGCATTTGTCTAAGGAGCAGTGTCCTAAGACTGCTGAGGAGATAGAAGCCATGAAGGCGGTACCCTATGCTTCTGCAGTGGGTAGCCTCATGTATGCTATGTTGTGTACGAGGCCTGATATTTGCTTTGCCGTTGGCATGGTTAGCAGATATCAGAGTAACCCTGGGAAGGCTCACTGGGAGGCAGTAAAATGCATTCTCAAATACTTATGCAGGACGAGAGATTATGTCCTAGTTTATAGAGCGCAGGAGCTTGTACCATTGGGTTACACAGATTCGGACTTTCAAGGTGATTTGTACAAGAGTAAGTCTACCTCTGGGTTTGTGTTTACTCTAGGAGGTGGAGCCATAGTATAGCGGAGTGTCAAGCATAAAGGTTCCTGAGTTGGTGGACTTAGATGTGGAGGCTGAGTACGTTGCCGCTTCAGAGGCAACGAAAGAGGTTGTATGGCTCCGGAGCTTCCTGATGGACTTAGATGTGGTTCCTGAGTTGCCTAGGTCTATCACAGTTTATTGTGATAACAATGGTGCAGTTGCTAACTCAAGGGAACCACGAGTCCATAAGGCGAGTAAACACATAGAGCGCAAGTACCACTTGATACGAGAGACCGTAAAGAGGGGAGACGTGATCGTGGCCACGATAGCATCAGATGGCAACCTTGCAGATCCTTTCACCAAGCCATTGACCCCAAAGGTCTTTGAGAGACATGTGGAGGGCATGGGAGTCAGATTCTTGAGAGAGCCATGTGAGTGAGCTTAAAGGAGTACTGGAGATTTCACTATGACAGCCTTGTAATAGTGGGTTGGACAGTTTTTGTACTTCTTAGCATAGCTTTGAGTATTAGTGGGAGATTGTTAGTTTTGAATACAGAAAAGCTATAGCTTGTATCAAAAACTAATATCCACAGTTGACATATCATTTTGTTTCAGTATAAATTTGTTCCTTTATATCATAGAACTAGATAACGGGGTGTGGAAAGACACAGTAGATACCGTTATTGGTTAAAGTATTGATATATAAAAAGTATGCTCATAACCGAGATAGTCTGAACATACTATCGGTATAGGTTATCGTGTGGTTTGGAAATTAGTTTATCTAAACTAGTTTAAATCACACGGATATGCCCGGGGCATATTGAGCACGACCAGTTTGGATAGAATTGACTTATACTGATCGGCGTAGTCAATTCGATCCTAGTATTCAATCTCTCAATCCCGAGATTGGGACGGGCGTGAGAGTTGGATATCGTATGCTTTGATTTGCCAAAGAGTGCGGTCAATTAAGGCCTATACCTCGGTAGGTTGGGTATGCGGTGTTTAGCTTCTTACGTGCATTTGCTAGTCGGAGGAATCCACGTACCGATTCACCGGGTTGATGGTGCTCCCGAGATGAACTCGTGAGGTCTATTATACTAAACCCGGCCGGTGGACTTTATGTCCGGTATAATAAAAGGACGAGTGGTACTAATCTCGGATACCAAGAAGTCGGTGAATTAATTTGTGAGTAAATTGATAAACCGATGAGCGCTAGATCTTTAATGTGGGGAGATAGAAGAAAATATAATGGCGCGATGTAAAGTCATTTTCGAGCGGTAGTTCCATAGTTGGTCCGTTAGTGGTACAACTAATTATGCATTTGACTAATCGACATGGTGAATTAATTAATTCTAAAGGTTTAATTAATATTTAATCGACAAAGTGAATTAAGAAATTAATTCTAAGGGTTCGATTAAATTAAATTAACAAAGTGGGTTAAAGAAATTAATTCAAATGGGTCAACTGGAGTTGATTAGTCGGGAAAGACTTAGCGGTCAGCGAAAGTCAAATTAAAAGCCCAACTCGAGAGCCCATTAGGTCTCCTTAGAAGCTTCCTATAAATATCCTTGTTGGTCAAGAAAGAAATTAAGGAAACTTGATAGCCAAGAAAGGGTTAGTGTGAGAAAGTCTAGCTTATAGTGGGAAATTCTTCTTCTTCGAATTTTGTCCTCGAAATTAGCTAGGATCTTTCTTCTTTGAGATTAACTCTGCCCTTTTAATCAGTCCCTCGATTTTTTGGGGCAGCCGTCGCTGAATCAGTTTTCTCGCCGGAATCGCACAGTCCGGGTTTGCGATTATCTTGTCCGACAATCGTTCCATTGTGCAACGCTAGGTTTTGGTTGCAGACCGGTGTGGTGAACCGCTAGCTTGGCGAGAGCTTTGAGCTAGTGTCTAGATCTCCGACCGGTCGAATCATTTCCTTGTAAAGCAAGTTATCATTTTCGGCGGCAGCTCCTGGTTTGCGCAGAAGCCTTCGGGCAAATCTGTTCTTGGGCATTTTGAGTTATTTCGAAGTGGGTTTCCTTTGGATTTCTTAATTTTGCCATGGGCTACTCCGTAGATAATAGCCCACACTATTTCAGAGTTGGATTGGAGTTATTCTTCGGATTTCTATTGGAATTCGCTCAAAGATTTGATTTTTCTTATTGCAAGGGACTTCGCTACAAAAGGTATAATCTTTGAATATTCCTCTTTAATTAAAGATTGAATCTTTTGTGTCCCGATTAATAAATTAAATAAGTATAAGCCAAGATCCGTTCGTGGGTAAATGAATTTGAGCCTGAGCTTGGTCGAAAGCTTCCGATTCTGGAATGCATTGCACGAAAGTGAGGTTTTCGATTTAGCCCGGGCTTGTTCTATTTTCCTTCAAGTGTACCCAATCATACCCGTACTTGGAAACCTATTACAACCCCGTTAGGCGTATATCAAAGCACACTACAATTCACCTAAAACTATATAGTGATTTCTTGTCTAAGGATCCTCGTACGAGTACTACTCAAAAGAATCACTCATGATCTCAGCAATCCATGGAGTGTTTCTTTTGGTTGATCGATTTCATGAATTCAAATACGCACAAGAATATTACATTCATGAAATTAACTCATCTGATAAATCATCAATCAAACAAAAAATGTCTATATGACCCTTAAAAAAGGCACATACACCAAAAATCTCCCACTTGCCCGTTGAAGGGCTATGTCCTAAACATTTTAAGACTATGCTCTATTACATGTCTCTCAACTTTGATAGTGGTAAAGCTTTTGTGAGAGAATCTGCTACATTGTCGTCTGACCCAATTTCCCACACTTTCACATCTCATCGATCGACGTTCTCTTGAATGAGGTGAAACCTTCTGAGTATGTGTTTGGTCTTTTGGTGTGATCGGGGCACCTTAGCTTGTGCGATGGCCCCGTTGTTATCATAGAAGATCTTTATCAAATTTTGGATACTTGGTATCACTCTAATGTTAGACACAAACTTCTCTCAACCAGAAACTTCCATTGTAACATCTCATGCAGCAAAATACACAGATTCTGTTATAGAGTTGGCTATTGTATCTTGCTTTGAGCTTTTCCAACTCACTGTATCACCTTCAGGTTAAACACGTAACCTATTTGTGATTTCATGTCATTTTGATATGTCTGAAAAGCAGCATCGGTGTAGCCTTGTACAATGATCTGTTATTGTCCTCCACACACTAGCATCAATCCTTTAGTTCTTCATAAGTACTTTAGGATTGCCTTGACCGCAGTCCAATGAGATATTCCTGGATTTTGTTGGTATCTGCTAGTCATGCTTAGTGCATGTGCGACATCCGGGTAGGTACATAACATGACATACATGACCGATCCTATTGCCGAAGTATATGGAACTCTACTCATCGTATCCCTCTCCTCTTTAGAAAAGGACATTAGTTCTTCTTTAAGAGGAGGCCATGCATGAATGGTACCATACCATTCTTAGATTTGGACATATTAACGCTTTCAACATTTTTTTCTATGTACCCTTCTTGACTTAGTCCCAGAAACCTTTTAGATCTATCCTTATAGATCTTAATACCTAGTATTGTCTTGGCTTTCCCTAAGTCCTTCATGGAAAATACACTCCCCAACCATTGTTTGATCTCTAACAACATGGGGATGTCATTTCCTATAAATAGGATGTCATCCAAATATAGGACAAGGAAAGCATTTTTGCTCCCACTAACCTTCGTGTTTAGTTGTTTGGTGTGCTGCTACTTGTCGAAAGGAAATCATGTACCAGTGCATCTGGGGTGATGGTGCTCCCAAGATCAGCTCGTTATGTTTATTATACTAAACCCAGCCAGTGGACTTATGTCCGGTATAATAAAAAGGTCGATTGGTACTAATCTCGTATTATAAGAAGGTAATTAATTAATTTATCAGTAAATTAATAAATTAACGAGCACTATATCTTTGATGTGAGGAGATTAAAGAATAATTAATTTAGTTATTCCGGAAGCAATTCTGGTGTAGGATGGTAGTGCCAAAATTAATCCGTTAGTGGTACGATTAATTTTGTAGTGGGTTAATTGATTAAGTATAATTAATTATTCCTAAGGGTTAATTAAGCAATTAAAAAAGTGGAATTATTTAATTAATTAAGTCTTAAGTTTCAATTAGAATTAGGAAATCCTAGAGATTAAGAAATCTAATTGGATTTTGTTATCCTATTAGATTTGTTACCTAATTGGATTTGGAAACTAATTAATTACCTAAACCCATTAGGAATGCCAATCCTAAACCAACTTGGGGTCTCTCTTGTAACTCTATAAATAGACAAGAGTTTAGCAATTCTACATACACAATTCATTAGTTTTCAAGACAAGAAAACTTCGAGAGAGAAATTCAATATTTCTTTCTCTTGGTCGATTTTCTTCAGCTCCAATCGGCTGCCCATTTCTCGAGAAGCTCCGACAAATTTTATTTCAAGAAGTCTGGCGGCGCGTGGAGACTCAGCGCGGGCCGCGGCGGTACTGGAATTTTTTGGCGAGTAAAATTGTGGAATTGCTGATCGTTTGGTTCGTTGGTTCATTGCCCACACAACGTTTTGAGCCTGTCTTGAGTCATACAAGTGATCACCTAAGTACACATTTCAAGAGGTATTTATAAACTAAGATCCTGCGCAATGTTATTTCAAGTAAGGATTGGGATAGCAATTGTGCTAGAGTCTAGGCCTGGTCAAGTATTCCGATTTTGGAATGCATAGAACGAAAGTGAATTTTGTTGGAGTAGAATACATAAGCTATGCTTGTATTGTACAGTTTCCCAGTTTAATATATCGATTTGTGTTTCAGTCATATATTGTTGTGCATTAAATGTCCATTTATATTATGTAAGTAGATGATGAGGTGTCTGGTGTGACACAGTAGATCTCATCATTGGTTGAAAGACATAATATATAAATGAGGTTCGTAGCTTTGGACAAACTGTCGGTTTAGGTTATTATGTGGTTCAGATAATTAGTTTGTCTAAACTAATTGAATCATATAGATATGCCCGGGGCATATTGAACTTGACTCTTAGGAATGATTTGTCTTGTACTGATTTAATAGACAAATCGATCCTTGTATTCTATCTCTAAATCCCTAGACTCGAGCGGGCATGAGGATTAGACATAGTGTACTTTGATCTGCCAAAGGGTGAGGTCAATTGTGGCCAATAATCTCGATAGGTTGGGTCACGTGTTTAGTTACTTGGTGTGCTGCTGCTTGTCAAAAGGAAACCATGTACCGGTGAGTTCGGGGTGATGGTGCTCCCGAGATGAGCTCGAAATGTTTATTATACTAAACCCGGCCGGTGGACTTATGTCCGGTATAGTAAAAAGGTCGAGTGGTACTAGTCTCGGAATTAAAGAAGTTGATGAATTAATTTATCAGTAAATTAATGAATTAACGAGCACTATATCTTTGATGTGGGGAGATTATGAATATAATTTAATTAAGTTGTTCCAGAAGCAATTCTGGTGTAGGTTGGTAGTGCCATAATTAATCCGTTAGTGATACGATTAATTATGTACTGGGTTATTGACAAAGGTAGATTTAATTAATTGAGAAATTAATTAATCCTTGTGTCAGTTGGTTGTGAATCATCCCAAGAACTGGTTTGGGATAAGTGAATCCCTGTGTCAGTTGGGAGTGATTCATCCCAGGAACTGGATTGGGATAGGTGAATCCCTGTGACAGTTGGGAGTGTATCAGTCCAGGAACAGGATTGAAGGAAACAGAATCTGTATCAGTCCAGAAACAGGATTGAAGGAAAACAGAAACCCAGTAGGAAGACCAATCCTATTCCAACTTGGAGTCTCTCTTGTAACTCTATAAATAGACAAGGGATCAGTCATTCAGATTAATACAATAACACAATTAATCCACAGGATTTCTAGAGAGAGAACATTCTAGAGAGAAAACGTTTCTCTCTCCAAGTCGAATTTTCAAGAAAGTGTGCAGCTGGTTTTTGGGTTTCTAGTGGCTGAAATTTTGGCCTTGGTCTATACCAGCTGCGCGTAGCTTTCTCTCTCTGCGGGCGGTGCGTCTATAGTACGTGCCAGGTGCTGCGGGGCTAGAGTTTTCTAGCAGGTGGATTATGGTGAGTAGCTGATCAATTGGCTTCTAGTTCGTTGCCCACAAAACGTGAAGTCATAGTCTTGAGGCATACAAGAGAATCACCAAGTGCACGCTTCAAAGGTACTTTTCTAAGATTCTGCTTTAATAGAAATTTTTGTTGCGTGGTAAATCGAGCAAGTGCAAACCCAGATCCTACCAAAATCTTTCAATTGGTATCAGAGCCTGATTTAGGGGGTTCTGTGCTTGTTCGATTTATTACATGGTTTTATTTGCAGGTGGTTTAGAATCCCAACTATTATGGTTACGTTTGCATGGTTTTTAATTAAACTCCGGGACATGTCCGGATTTAATTTTATTATGAATGTCTGTAATAGTATAACCACGTGCTGGAAGCCGTGTAGGATTAGATCAAATCTGTAGTAGGATTTTTTCTATGTAATTTTGATTATTTAATTTTCCTAGAATGCCTTGTAGTAGGAAAATTGTTTTTTTGTAATTGAAGGCGTTATGGTGGGCGACTTGGATTCATGGGTTTTGGGTTATCATGAATTTGAAGAAACCCAGGAAAACCCAGAACGAATTGCAAGAAGACCAAATAGCTTGGGAAAAAGCGAAGGAGGAGTTGGCGGCAGGAGGCGACGCCGACAACATTTGCCGGCAGCAAAATCGCCGGCCGGCAGGCAAAAAAAAAGGCCAGCAGCAGCCGCGCGCGGGCGTAGGCGCCCTGGGCCCCTGCGCGCGCCCGCGCGCACAGTGGTCGCGGGCTCAGTGGCCGCGGGCGCAGGGGCCGCGCGCGCTGTGCCGCGCGCATGGCCCTTGCGGGCTGTGTGCGCGCATGGCCCGTGCGGGCTGTGCGCGCGGGCGGTGCTGCGGCCCGGGCGGCCCGTTCGGGCTGTTCGGGCTGTTTTTGGCCCGTTTTTCCTCCAGCTTTCGTTTTTTGAAGTTCAAGACTCTCTCCATCGAGTGACGTGACGGGACACAAAATCAAGGCAAAGGATGGAAGCAATTAAAACCATAATAGTCGGGAAATTTATTTTACGTATTTATTTCCCGTATTTATTGTTTAAATTTTATGCTTTATTTTTATGCTGTATTTTAGATGCATGAATTAAAGCATGTCTGGTTTTATGGTTGCACATAACTTAGGTTAGTTAATTGCATGTTAAAACCGGAAAAACCCTCAAATTGGAAATCTAAGTGGGAGCGGGTTGTGTTATATCCCCATGGCCACCATTACGGGTTCATATGCGATGTGGGTGGGCTTGCGCGTTGGCATTAGGGCCTTCCTCCATTCGGATGAGTCCAGTCCCGAGATCGCTAGTCTGTGAGCTTCTGAGTAAGATGAATAGAGCGAGTTTAACTAGGAGAAATGCGACACCCTCTCCATCTGAGGCGCACTATCCTGAGGTAACAAACTCAGAAGTCACGTAATGGCACACACTTAGTGTATGATCTGCAGTATTCCTCCCGCGAGGTTACGCTGCTTACTTGTACGGCTGAAACACCGACTATTAGCTACATTGATCAAAAGATCGTTGGTCAGATAGTGTAGTTAATGAACTTGGTTTTTCTCAAACGAATGTGGGCTAGCGTAAACGTCCACACTACGTGGCTTGCGAGAATCTCGGTGGATGAGATGTTGGTGGATTAATATTATTGTTTTGAGGGAAATCAATAATTAATTGAATTTTCATGTTTTCGAAAATTCTAGCATATATAACTGAAACACTGTTTGTTTACTTTCCAGTTTAAATCGATATGGCATTCAATCCTTTAGCTGCTATTTTGAAAAACAATAATTTAACTGGAACTAATAATGTCGATGGAAGTCGTAACTTGGACATTGTCCTTAGGGCTGAGAGCGCTCCTGTGAGAGATCGTGCCATTGACATGATTAGTAACATCAACAAGGTTGAGGTAGTGGGAGGCGAAATCGTTGGTGAAACCAAAGTCGATATTGTCCTCCAGAGCTTGCCTCAAAGCTATGAGCGGATTCGGTTGAACTACAACATAAGTAAGATGTTGTGGAGTTCATCCGAGCTCTTGACAGAGTTGATGGCGGCTCAAAGCTATGAGCGGATTCGGTTGAACCACAACATAAGTAAGATGTTGTGGAGTTCATCCGAGCTCTTAGCAGAGTTGATGGCGGCCAAAAGTCTTCTTCAAGAGAAGAAGCGAGCTTTAGTCGCAGTCGAAGCTTTAGAATCTTCTTCTGAGCTTGAGGCTGGAAAGAAGAAGAGAAAGCTCGAGGGAGTAGCTAAAAAGGCACAAATTGTGCCTAAGCCAGATATTGCAAAGAAGAAGTCGAAAGACAAGTGCTTCAAGTGCAATAAGACGGGACATTGGAAAGCGGATTGTCCAAAGCTTATAAGTACGATAAATTATGCATTAATTACTGAGACATGTTTAGCGGCGATTCCCACAGATACTTGGTGTGTGGATTCAGGTGCCACTGACCATGTTTGTAATTCTTTGCAAGGGTTCCAAGTAACCCAGAAGCTTAGAGCAGGCGAATTGGATATCTACTTGGGCAACACTACAAGAGTGTCATAGAAGCAGTGGGAGTAGTTAAGTTGAATTTCGAAAATTCTAGCTTGGAGTTAGTTAATTGTCTTTATGTACCGAGTTTTAGAAAGAACTTGATTTCGGTTTCTAAACTCTTGAAGAACGGGTATAAGTTTATTTTTTCTGATGACTGTGTTGTTATTAGAATAAATGGAAAACTTATTTGTTCTGGTTCATTGGCGGACAATTTGTTTGTGGTTAACTCTAACTCCCCTGTTGCGCAAAACATAGAGATAGATAGCTCAGAATCTAACATTAATAAGAGGAAGAAACCTTCTGAAATGAATCAAACCTATCTTTGGCATCTAAGGCTAGGTCATATATACCTTAGTAGGATTCAGAGGTTGGTCAATGATGGACCTTTGGGTTCATTAGATATTGACAGTTATGCAACCGGTGAATCTTGCTTGGAAGGTAAGATGACCAAGAGACCTTTTAAAGCAAAAGGCTATAGAGCTAAAGAAGCATTAGAGTTGATTCATTCTGACTTGTGTGGACCTATGACGGTCCAGGCACGAGGGGGATATGAGTATTCATGACATTCACGGATGATTACTCTAGGTACGGATACATTTACCTAATGCGCCATAAGTCCGAATGTTTTGGCAAGTTCAAAGAGTTTCGGGCAGATGTGGAGAAGCATCATGGTAAGAGCATCAAGACACTGCGTTCAGATCGTGGTGGGGAGTACCTGTCCCATGAATTTCAAGATTACCTCACTGAGGTAGGAATTCAGTCTCAGTTGTCTACACCTGGCACGCCACAGCAGAATGGTGTAGCAGAAAGGAGGAACCGAACTCTTATGGAAATGGTTAAGTCCATGATGAGCTATAGTGATTTGCCAAGTTCGTTCTGGGGGTATGCCTTGGAAACGGCAATGTATATTCTTAATCTTGTACCATCTAAAACCGTGCCTTCAACCCCAGTAGAGTTGTGGAACGGACGGAAGCCCAGTCTAAGACATCTCAGAATTTGGGGCTGCCCAGCACATGTGCTTAAGGCAGATATGGCTAAGTTAGATGCAAGAACAGAATTAATGCTGTTTGTAGGATATCCTAGGGGAACGAAAGGTGGTCTATTCTATAGTCCTAAAGATCAGAAAGTGGTGGTAAGTACCAACGCTAGATTTTTAGAAGAGGACTATGTCTTAGATCACAAGCCCAAGAGTAAGATAGTACTAGAAGAGCTTAGACGACAAACTACTAATCCTGATGCACCAGCACAAGTAGATACACCCCACACTGCACATGAGATCACAGATGATGCGCCTACACAGGTGGTGCCTCGTCGTAGTGGGAGGGTTGTGAGACAGCCAGACAGGTTCATTGGCATGGGAGAGGCTTCATACCTGGTCCCAGGTGTGCCTGAACCTGACCCAGTTAACTATAATGAGGCGCTTCGAGATTAAGATGCAGAATCTTGGCGTAAGGCAATGATATCCGAGATGGGGTCAATGGACCACAATCAAGTCTGGGAGCTTGTGGACCTGCCTGATGGGTTTAAGCCCATTGGATGCAAGTGGGTCTACAAACGTAAGAGAGGACCTGACGGGAAGGTGAAAACCTTTAAAGTTAGGCTGGTGGTGAAGGGGTATACTCAGAAAGAGGGAATCGACTATGAGGAAACCTTCTCCCTGGTAGCCATGCTTAAGTCGATCCAGATTCTCTTGGCCATAGCTGCTCATATGGATTATGAGATTTGGCAGATGGATGTCAAGACAGCTTTCCTAAACGGAAGTCTTGAAGAAACCATCTTTATGCAGCAACCAGAGGGATTCATTGAAAAAGGCCAAGAGCATAAGGTTTGCAGGCTTAAGAGGTCTATTTATGGACTTAAGCAGGCATCCAGATCTTGGAACATCCGGTTTGATGAAGTAATCCAGTCCTTTGGATTTACTCAGTGTCCGGATGAGAAATGTGTATATCGCAGACGTGATGGAAACTCAGTGGTGTTTCTTGTGCTTTATGTGGATGACATTCTATTGATTGGCAACAACAAGAAAGTGTTATCAGACGTAAAGGCGTGGCTGTCCAAGCAATTTGATATGAAGGACTTAGGGGAAGCGGGACATATCCTTGGGATCAAGATTATTCGAGATCGTAGGAAACGTTCGCTAACGCTCTCCTAAGCTTCGTACATACTATTCTGGCCCGTTTTAACATGCAGAACTCCAAGAAAGGTTTTCTACCTTTCAAGCATGGAGTGTTTTTATCTAAGGAACAGTCTCCTAAGACTGTTGAGGAGATAGAGACCATGAAGACAATTCCATATGCTTCGGCAGTAGGAAGTCTCATGTAGGCCATTTGTGTACGAGGCCTGATATCTGTTATGCCGTGGGCATGGTGAGCAGATATCAGAGTAACCCCAGGAAAGCTCATTGAGAGGCAGTAAAATGCATTCTCAAGTATTTGCGCAGAACGAGGGACCAAGTTCTGGTCTATCATGAAAGATTTTGGGTAGGATCTGGGTTTGCACTTGCTCGATTTACCACGCAACAAAAATTTCTATTAAAGCGGAATCTTAGAAAAGTACCTTTAAAGCGTGCACCTGGTGATTCTCTTGTATGCCTCAAGACTATGACTTCACGTTGTGTGGGCAACGAACTAGAAGTCAATTGATCAGCTACTCACCACAATCCACCTGCTAGAAAACTCTAGCCCCGCAGCACCTGGCACGTACTATAAACGCACCGCCCGCAAAGAGAGAAAGCTACGCGCAGCTGGTATAGACCAAGGCCAAAATTTTAGCCACTAGAAACCCAAAAACCAGCTGCACACTTTCTTGAAAATTCGACTTGGAGAGAGAAACGTTTTCTTTCTCTAGAATTTTCTCTCTCTAGAAATCCTGTGGATTAATTGTGTTATTGTGTTGTTTTCTGAATGACTGATCCCTTGTCTATTTATAGAGTTACAAGAGAGACTCCAAGTTGGTTTAGGATTGGTCTTCCTACTGGGTTTCTGTTTTCCTTCAATCCTGTTTCTGGACTGATACAGATTCTGTTTCCTTCAATCCTATTCCTGGACTGATACACTCCCAACTGTCACAGGGATTTACTTATCCCAATCCAGTTCCTAGGATGAATCACTCCCAACTGACACAGGGATTCACTTATCCCAAACCAGTTCCTGGGATGATTCACAACCGACACAAGGATTAATTAATTTCTAAATTAATTAAATCTACCTTTGTCAACAACCCAGTACATAATTAATCGTACCACTAACGGATTAATTATGGCACTACCAACCTACACCAGAATTGCTTCCGGAACAACTTAATTAAATTATATTCATAATCTCCCCACATCAAAGATATAGTGCTCGTTAATTCATTAATTTACTGATAAATTAATTCATCAACTTCTTTAATTCCGAGACTAGTACCACTCGACCTTTTTACTATACCAGACATAAGTCCACCGGCCGGGTTTAGTATAATAAACATTTCGAGCTCATCTCGGGAGCACCATCACCCCGGACGCACCGGTACATGGTTTCCTTTCGACAAGCAGCAGCACACCAAGTAACTAAACATGCGCACCCAACCTACCGAGATTATTGGCCACAATTGACCTCACCCTTTGGCATATCAAAGTACACTATGTCTAATCCTCATGCCCGCTCGAGTCTAGGGATTTAGAGATAGAATACAAGGATCGATTTGTCTATTAAATAAGTACAAGACAAATCATTCCTAAGAGTCAAGTTCAATATGCCCCGGGCATATCTATATGATTCAATTAGTTTAGACAAACTAATTATCCGAATCACATAATAACCTAAACCGACAGTTTGTCCAAAGCTGTCTCGGTTACGAACCTCATTTATATATTATGTCTTTCAACCAATGATGAGATCTACTGTGTCGCACCAGACACCTCATCATCTACTTACATAATATAAATGGACATAAACATGCACAACAAAATATGACTGAAACACAAATTGATATATTAAACTTGGAAAATGTACAACACAAGCATAGCTTATGTATTCAAATCCAACATATCAGGCGTCTGAGCTGGTACCCCGAGGTTACACAGATTCAGATTTCCAAGGCGACAGGGACAAGAGCAAGTCTACCTCAGGGTATGTGTTTACTCTAGGAGGTGGAGCCATAGTTTGGCGGAGTGTCAAGCAGAAATGCGTGGCAGACTCTACCATGGAGGCTGAGTACGTTGCCACATCAGAGGCAGCGAAAGAAGCAGTATGGCTCAAGAACTTCCTAGTGGACTTAGATGTGATTCCTGGTTTGCAAAAGTCTATCACGGTTAATTGTGATGACAATGGTGCAGTAGCAAACTCAAAGGAACCACGAGCCCACAAGGCGAGTAAACATATACAGCGCAAGTACCACCTGATACGAGACATCGTAAAGAGGGTAGACGTGGTCGTGGCTAAGATAGCATCAGAGGATAACCTTGCAGATCCGTTCACAAAAACATTGACTTCTAAAGTCTTTGAGGCTCACGTGAAGGGCATGGGGATCAGATGCTTAGGAGAGCCTTGACAGTTTTTCTAGATAGATAGCAGCAGATTGGGTAGGATTGTATGTAGTTGTATACTTAAAGCACAGCTTAAGTATTATTGGGAGATTGTTGGAGTAGAATACATAAGCTATGCTTGTATTGTACAGTTTCCCAGTTTAATATATCGATTTGTGTTTCAGTCATATATTGTTATGCATTAAATGTCCATTTATATTATGTAAGTAGATGATGAGGTGTCTGGTGCGACACAGTAGATCTCATCATTGGTTGAAAGACATAATATATAAATGAGGTTCGTAATCGAGACAGCTTTGGACAAACTGTCGGTTTAGGTTATTATGTGGTTCAGATAATTAGTTTGTCTAAACTAATTGAATCATATAGATATGCCCGGGGCATATTGAACTTGACTCTTAGGAATGATTTGTCTTGTACTGATTTAATAGACAAATCGATCCTTGTATTCTATCTCTAAATCCCTAGACTCGAGCGGGCATGAGGATTAGACATAGTGTACTTTGATCTGCCAAAGGGTGAGGTCAATTGTGGCCAATAATCTCGGTAGGTTGGGTGCACGTGTTTAGTTACTTGGTGTGCTGCTGCTTGTCGAAAGGAAACCATGTACCGGTGAGTCCGGGGTGATGGTGCTCCTGAGATGAGCTCGAAATGTTTATTATACTAAACCCGGCCGGTGGACTTATGTCCGGTATAGTAAAAAGGTCGAGTGGTACTAGTCTCGGAATTAAAGAAGTTGATGAATTAATTTATCAGTAAATTAATGAATTAACGAGCACTATATCTTTGATGTGGGGAGATTATGAATATAATTTAATTAAGTTGTTCCAGAAGCAATTCTGGTGTAGGTTGGTAGTGCCATAATTAATCCGTTAGTGGTACGATTAATTATGTACTGGGTTATTGACAAAGGTAGATTTAATTAATTGAGAAATTAATTAATCATTGTGTCAGTTGCTTGTGAATCATCCCAAGAACTGGTTTGGGATAAGTGAATCCCTGTGTCAGTTGGGAGTGATTCATCCCAGGAACTGGATTGGGATAAGTGAATCCCTGTGATAGTTGGAAGTGTATCAGTCCAGGAACAGGATTGAAGGAAACAGAATCTGTATCAGTCCAGAAACAGGATTGAAGGAAAACAGAAACCCAGTAGGAAGACCAATCCTATTCCAACTTGGAGTCTCTCTTGTAACTCTATAAATAGACAAGGGATCAGTCATTCAGATTAATACAATAACACAATTAATCCACAGGATTTCTAGAGAGAGAAAATTCTAGAGAGAGAAAATGTTTCTCTCTCCAAGTCGAATTTTCAAGAAAGTGTGCAGCTGGTTTTTGGGTTTCTAGTGGCTGAAATTTTGGCCTTGGTCTATACCAGCTGCGCTTAGCTTTCTCTCTCTGCGGGCGGTGCGTCTATAGTACGTGCCAGGTGCTGCGGGGCTAGAGTTTTCTAGCAGGTGGATTATGGTGAGTAGCTGATCAATTGGCTTCTAGTTCGTTGCCCACACAACGTGAAGTCATAGTCTTGAGGCATACAAGAGAATCACCAAGTGCACGCTTCAAAGGTACTTTTCTAAGATTCCGCTTTAATAGAAATTTTTGTTGCGTTGTAAATCGAGCAAGTGCAAACCCAGATCCTACCAAAATCTTTCAAATTTTTGACCGGGACTGGGCAGATAATCTTTCAATTTATATCAGAGCCTGGTTTTGGCTTTGTGTTTATTCGATTTGTTACATGGTTTTTTTTGTAAGTGGTTTAGAAATTCCGAAAATTATGGTTGTGTTTGTATGTTTTAATTAAACCCCGGGACATGTCTGGGTTTGGTTTTTATGAATGCTTGTAATACTAAAACCACGTGCTGGAAGCCATGTAGGATTAGATCAAATATGTAGTACGATTTTTTCTATGTAATTTTCGATTTAATTTTTCAAGAAGCCTTGTAGTAGGAGAATTTTATATAATCGAAGGCGTTATGGTGGACCACTTGAATTCATGGATTTTGGTTTATTGTTAATTCGTAGAAAACCAAGAAAACCCAGAACGATATTTGGTCTTCATGCAAGAAAACCAAAACCCACGAATTCAAGTCGTCCACCATAACGCCTTCGATTACATAAAAACTTTCCTACTACAATGCGTCTAGGAAAATAAAATCGAAAAATAAATAGAAAAAATCCTACTACATATTTGAACTAATCTTACACGGCTTCAAGCACGTGGTTTTACTATTACAAGCATTCATAAAAACCAAACCCAGAAATGTCCTGGGGTTTAATTAAAACATACAAATGTAACTATAATAGTCGGGCATTCAAAACCACCTGCAAACAAAACCATGAAACAAATCGAACAAGCACAAAGCCAAAATCATGCTCTGATACCAATTGAAAGATTATCTACCCGGGCCCGGTCAAAAATTCACTTTCGCGCTATGCATTACAGAATTGGAATTCTTGACCAGGCCTAAGCTCTAGCACAATAGTTATTCCAATCCTTGCTTGAAATAACATTGCGTAGAATCTTAGCTTATACTTGTTCGATTTTCCACGCAACAATTGATTCTTAATTAAAGCGGAAGTTTAAGAATTACCTGTTGAAGTGTGTACTTAGGTGATTCTCCTGTATGACTCAAGACTTTGACGATACGTTGTGTGGGCAACGATCTAACGAACAATTGATCAGCAATCACCACAAAAAAGATCTCGCCTGCGCAATTGAATAGGTAGATTTAATTAATTAATTAGTTTAGGATTAATTGAACTAGAAGTTAATTGATCAACTATCACCACAACTCCACCTGCCAGAAAAATCCAGCACCTCCGCACCTAGCACGTACTGCAAACGCACTGCCCTGAGAAAGAGAGAAAGTTGCTTGCAGCTAGTATACACCAAGGGCTTAAAAATTCAGCCACTAGGAAGAAAAAACAGCCGCCAAAACTTCTTGAAAATTTGACCTGGAGAGAGAAACGTTTTCTCTCTCTAGAAATCCTGTGGATTAATTGTTGAATTGTATGTCTTGAATAACTGATCCCTTGTCTATTTATAGAGTTACAAGAGAGACTCCAAGTTGGTTTAGGATTGGTCTTCCTACTGGGTTTCTGTTTTCCTTCAATCCTATTTCAGGATTGATACACTCCCAACTGTCAAAGGGATTCACTTATCCCAATCCAGTTCCTGGGATGAATCACTCCCAACTGACACAGGGATTCACTTATCCCAAACCAGTTCCTGTGATGATTCACAACCAACTGACACAAGGATTAATTAATTTCTAAATTAATTAAATCTACCTTTGTCAACAACCCAGTACATAATTAATCGTACCACAAACGGATTAATTATGGCACTACCAACCTACACCAGAATTGCTTCCAGAACAGCTTAATTAAATTATATTCATAAATCTCCCCACATCAAAGATATAGTGCTCGTTAATTAAAATTAATTTACTGATAAATTAATTAATTAACTTCTTTAATTCCGAGACTAGTACCACTCGACCTTTTTACTATACCGGACATAAGTCCACCGGCCGGGTTTAGTATAATAAACATTTCGAGTTCATCTCGGGAGCACCATCACCCCGGATGCACCGGTACATGGTTTCCTTTTGACAAGCAGTAACACACCAAGTAACTAAACATGCGCACCCAACCCACCGAGACTATTGGCTACATTTGACCTCACCCATTGGCAGATCAAAGTACACTATGTCTAATCCTCATGCCCACTCGAGTCTAGGGATTTAGAGATAGAATACAAGGATCGATTTGTCTATTAAATCAGTACAAGACAAATCATTCCTACAAGTCAAGATCAACATGCCCCGGGCATATCTATATGATTCAATTAGTTTAGACAAACTAATTATCTGAATCACATAATAACCTAGACCGACAGTTTGTCCAAAACCATCTCGGTTACAAAATATTATGTCTTTCAACCAATGATGAGATCTACTGTGTCGCACCAGACACCTCATCATCTACTTACATAATACAAATGGACATAATCATGCACAACAAAATATAATTGGAACACAAATCGATATATTAAACTGGGAAACTGTACAATACAAGCATAGCTTATGTATTCTACTCCAACAATCTCCCACTAATACTTAAGCTGTGCTTTAAGTATACAACTACATACAATCCTACCCAATCTGCTGCTATCTATCTAGAAAAACTGTCAAGGCTCTCCTAAGCATCTGATCCCCATGCCCTTCACGTGAGCCTCAAAGACTTTAGAAGTCAATGTTTTCGTGAACGGATCTGCAAGGTTATCCTCTGATGCTATCTTAGCCACGATCACGTCTACCCTTTTTACGATGTCTCGTATCAGGTGGTGCTTGCGCTGTATATGTTTACTCGCCTTGTGGGCTCGTGGTTCCTTCGAGTTTGCTACTGCACCGTTATTATCACAATAAACCGTGATAGACTTCGGCAAATCGGGAATCACATCTAAGTCCACTAGAAAGTGGTTGAGCCATACTGTTTCTTTCGCTGCCTCTGATGCGGTAACATACTCAGCCTCCATGGTAGAGTCCGCCACGCATTTCTGCTTGACACTCCGCCAAACTATGGCTCCACCTCCTAGAGTAAACACATACCCTGAGATAGACTTGCTCTTGTCCCTGTCGCCTTGAAAATCTGAATCTGTGTAACCTCGGGGTACCAGCTCAGACGCCTGATAGACCAAAACTTGGTCCCTCATTCTGCACAAATACTTGAGAATGCATTTTACTGCCTCCCAATGAGCTTTCCCAAGGTTACTCTGATATCTGCTTACATGCCAACGGCATAACAGATATCAGGCCTCATACACAACATGGCATACATGAGACTTCCTACTGCCGAAGCATATGGAACTGTCTTCATGGTCCCTATCTCCTCAACAATCTTCGGAGACTGCTCCTTAGATAGAAACACTCCATGCCTGAAAGGTAGAAAACCTTTCTTGGAGTTTTGCATGTTAAAACGGGCCAGAATCGTGTCTATGTATGAAGCTTGGGAGAGCGTTAATGAACGTTTCCTACGATCTCGAATAATCTTGATCCCAAGGATATGTCCCGCTTCCCCTAAGTCCTTCATATCAAATTTCTTGGACAGCCATGCCTTTACGTCTGATAACACTTTCTTGTTATTGCCAATCAATAGAATGTCATCTACGTAAAGCACAAGAAACACCACTGAGTTTCCATCACGTCTGCGATATACACATTGCTCATCCGGAGACTGAGTAAATCCAAAGGACTGGATTACTTCATCAAACCGGATGTTCCAAGATCTGGATACCTGCTTAAGTCCATAAATAGACCTCTTAAGCCTGCAAACCTTATGCTCTTGGCCTTTTTCAATGAATCCCTCTAGTTGCTGCATAAAGATGGTTTCCTCAAGACTTCCGTTTAGGAAAGCTGTCTTGACATCCATCTGCCAAATCTCATAATCCATATGAGCAGTTATGGCCAAGAGAATCCGGATCGACTTAAGCATGGCTACCGGGGAGAAGGTTTCCTCATAATCGATTCTCTCTTTCTGAGTATACCCCTTCACGACCAGCCTAGCTTTAAAGGTTTCCACCTTCCCGTCAGGTCCTCTCTTACGTTTGTAGATCGACTTGCACCCAATGGGTTTAAACCCATCAGGCAGGTCCACAAGCTCCCAAACTTGATTGTGGTCCATTGACCCCATCTCGGATATCATTGCCTTACGCCAAGATTCTGCATTTTTATCTCGAAGCGCCTCATTGTAGTTAACTGGGTCAGGTTCACGCATACCTGGGACTAGGTCTGAAGCCTCGACCACGCCAACGAACCTGTCTGGCTGTCTCACAACCCTCCCACTACGACGAGGCACCGCCTGTGTAGGCGCATCATCTGTGATCTCATGTGCAGTGTGTGGTGTGTCTACTTGTGCTGGTGCATCAAGATTAGTAGTTTGTCGTCTAAGCTCTTCTAGTACTATCTTACTCTTGAGTTTGTGGTCTAAGACATAGTCCTCTTCTAAAAATCTAGCATTGGTACTTACCACCACCTTCTGATCTTTAGGACTATAGAATAGACCACCTTTCGTTCCCCTAGGATATCCTACAAACAGCATTAATTCTGTTCTTGCATCTAACTTAGCCGTATCTGCCTTAAGCACATGTGCTGGGCAGCCCCAAATTCTGAGATGTCTTAGACTGGGCTTTCTCCCGTTCCACAACTCTACTGGGGTTGAAGGCACGATTTTAGATGGTACAAGATTAAGAATATACATTGCCGTTTCCAAGGCATATCCCCAGAACGAATTTGGCAAATCACTATAGCTTATCATGGACCTAACCATTTCCATAAGAGTCTGATTCCTCCTTTCTGCTACACCATTCTGCTGTGGCGTGCCAGGTGCAGACAATTGAGACTGAATTCCTACCTCAGTGAGGTAATCTCAAAATTCATGGGACAGGTACTCCCCACCATGATCTAAACGCGGTGTCTTAATACTCTTACCATGATGCTTCTCCACATCTGCCCGAAACTCTTTGAACTTGCCAAAACATTCGGACTTGTGGCGCATTATGTAAATGTATCCGTACCTAGAGTAGTCATCCGTGAACGTCACGAAATACTCATATCCCCCTCGTGCCTGGACCGTCATAGGTCCACACAAGTCAGAATGAATCAACTCCAATACTTTTTTAGCTCTATAGCCTTTTGCTTTAAAAGGTCTCTTGGTCATCTTACCTTCCAAGCAAGATTCGCAGGTTGCATAACTGTCAATATCTAATGAACCCAAAGGTCCATCATTGACCAACCTCTGAATCCTACTAAGGTTTATATGACCTAGCCTTAGATGCCAAAGATAGGTTTGATTCATTTCAGAAGGTTTCTTCCTCTTATTAATGTTAGATTCTGAGCTATCTCTATGTTTTGCGCAACAGGGGAGTTAGAGTTAACCACAAACAAATTGTCCGCCAATGAATCAGAACAAATAAGTTTTCCATTTCTTCTAATAACAACACAGTCATCAGAAAAAATAAACTTATACCCGTTCTTTAAGAGTTTAGAAACCGAAATCAAGTTCTTTCTAAAACTCGGTACATAAAGACAATTAACTAACTCTAAACTAGAATTTTCGAAATTCAACTCAACTACTCCCACTGCTTCTACTGATACTCTTGTAGTGTCACCCAAGTAGATATCCAATTCGCCTTCTCTAAGCTTCTGGGTTACTTGGAACCCTTGCAAAGAATTACACACATGGTCAGTGGCACCTGAATCCACACACCAAGTATCTGTGGGAATCGCCGCTAAACTTGTCTCAGTAATTAAGGCATAATTTATCGTACTTATAAAGCTTTGGACAATCCACTTTCCAATGTCTCGTCTTATTGCACTTGAAGCACTTGTCTTTCGACTTCTTCTTTGCAATATCTGGCTTAGGCGCAATTTGTGCCTTTTTAGCTACTCCCTCGAGCTTTCTCTTCTTCTTTCCAGCCTCAGGCTCAGAAGAAGATTCTAAAGCTTCGACTGCGACTAAAACTCGCTTCTTCTCTTGAAGAAGACTTTTGGCCGCCATCAACTCTGCCAAGAGCTCGGATGAACTCCACAACATCTTACTTATGTTGTAGTTCAACCGAATCCGCTCATAGCTTTGAGGCAAGCTCTGGAGGACAATATCAGCTTTGGTTTCACCAACGATTTCGCCTCCCACTACCTCAACCTTATTGATGTTACTAATCATGTCAATGACACGATCTCTGACAGGAGCACTCTCAGCCCTAAGGACAATGTCCAAGTTACGACTTCCATCGACATTATTAGTTCCAGTTAAATTGTTGTTTTTCAAAATAGCAGCTAAAGGATTGAATGCCATATCGATTTAAACAGGAAAGTAAACAAACAGTGTTTCAGTTATATATGCTAGAATTTTTGAAAAACATGAAAATTCAATTAATTATTGATTCCCTCAAAACAATAATATTAATCCACCAACATCTCATCCACCGGGATTCTCGCAAGCCACGCAGTGTGGACGTTTACGCTAACCCACATTCGTTTGAGAAGAACCAAGTTCATTAACTACACTATCTGACCAACGATCTTTTGATCAATGTAGCTAATAGTCGATGCTTTCAGCCGTACAAATAAACAGCGTAACCTCGCAGCAGGAATACTACAGATCGTACACTAAGTGTATGCCATTACGTGACTTCTGAGTTTGTTACCTCAGGATAGTGCGCCTCAGATGGAGAGGGTGTCGCATTTCTCCTAGTTAAACTCGCTCTAGTCATCTTACTCAGAAGCTCACAGTCTAGCGATCTCGGGGCTGGACTCATCCGAATGGAGGAAGGCCCTAATGCCAACGCGCAAGCCCACCCACATCGCATATGAACCCGTAATGGTGGCCATGGGGATATAACACAACCCGCTCCCACTTAGATTTCCAATTTGAGGGTTTTTCCAGTTTTAACATGCAATTAACTAACCTAAGTTATATGCAACCATAAAACCAAACATGCTTTAATTCATGCATCTAAAATACAGCATAAAAATAAAGCATAAAAATTAAAACAATAAATACGGGAAATAAATACGTAAAATAAATTTCCCGACTATTATGGTTTTAATTGCTTCCATCCTTTGCCTTGATCTCGAGTCCCGTCACGTCACTCGATGGAGAGAGTCTTGAACTTCAAAAAATGAAAACTGGAGAAAAAACGGGCCAAAACCAGCCCGAACGGCCCGAACGGGCCGCCCAGGCCGCAGCACGGCCCAAGGGACGCACTGCCCGCACGGGCCGTGCGGGCGGCCCTGTGCGCGCGCGAGTGGCCCGCAAGCCATGTGTGCGCTGCTGGCCCTGTGTGCGCTACCCATGCGCCCGCACACCCTGCGCGCGGCAGCTGCTGCTGCTGGCCACCCGGCCGGCGCGACTTGCTGCCGGCGGTCGTTGCCGGCATCGTCTCCTGCCCGCTAACTCCTCCTTCGCTTTTTCCCACGCTATTTGGTCTTCTTGCAATTCTTTCTGGGTTTTCCTAGGTTTCTTCAAATTCATGATAACCCAAAACCCACGAATCCAAGTCGCCCATCGTAACGCCTTCGATTACATAAAAAACAATTTTCCTACTACAAGGCATTCTAGGAAAATTAAATAATCGAAATTACATAGAAAAAATCCTACTACAGATTTGATCTAATCCTACACGGCTTCCAGCACGTGGTTTAACTATTACAAACATTCATAATAAAATTAAATCCGGACAAGTCCTGGAGTTTAATTAAAACCCATACAAACGTAACCATAATAGTCGGGATTCTAAACCACCTGCAAATAAAACCATGTAATAAATCGAACAAGTACCAAAACCCCCTAAACTTGGCTCTGATACCAATTGAAAGATTTTGGTACTTGGTAGGATCTGGGTTTGCACTTGTTCGATTTACCACGCAACAAAAAATTTCTATTAAAGTGGAATCTTAGAAAAGTACCTTTGAAGCGTGCACCTGGTGATTCTCTTGTATGCCTCAAGACTATAACATCACGTTGTGTGGGCAATGAACAAGAAGTTAATTGATCAGCTATCACCACAACTGATCCCGGAGAGAGAGAGAAAGTTGCTTGCAGCTAGTATACACCAAGGGCTTAAAAATTCAGCCACTAGGAAGAAAAACCAGCCGCCAAAACTTCTTGAAAATTTGACCTGCTCTCTCTAGAATTTTCTCTCTCTAGAAATCCTGTGGATTAATTGTTGATTTGTATGTCTTGAATAACTGATCCCTTGTCTATTTATAGAGTTACAAGAGAGACTCCAAGTTGGTTTAGGATTGGTCTTCCTACTGGGTTTCTGTTTTCCTTCAATCCTGCTTCAGGACTGATACACTCCCAACTGTCATAGGGATTCACTTATCCCAATCCAGGTCCTGGGATGAATCACTCCCAACTGACACAGGGATTCACTTATCCCAAACCAGTTCCTAGGATGATTCACAACCAACTGACACAAGGATTAATTAATTTCTAAATTAATTAAATCTACCTTTGTCAACAACCCAGTACATAATTAATCGTACCACAAACGGATTAATTATGGCACTACCAACCTACACCAGAATTGCTTCCGGAACAACTTAATTAAATTATATTCATAAATCTCCCCACATCAAAGATATAGTGCTCGTTAATTAAAATTAATTTACTGATAAATTAATTAATTAACATCTTTAATTCCGAGGCTAGTACCACTCGACCTTTTTACTATACCGGACATAAGTCCACCGGCCGAGTTTAGTATAATAAACATTTCGAGTTCATCTCGGGAGCACAATCACCCCGGACGCACCGGTACATGGTTTCCTTTCGACAAGCAGTAGCACACCAAGTAACTAAACACGCGCACATTGGCAGATCAAAGTACACTATGTCTAATCCTCATGCCCACTCGAGTCTAGGGATTTAGAGATAGAATACAAGGATCGATTTGTCTATTAAATCAGTACAAGATAAATCATTCCTAAGAGTCAAGTTCAACTTGCCCCGGGCATATCTATATGATTCAATTAGTTTAGACAAACTAATTATCTGAATCACATAATAACCTAGACCGATAGTTTGTCCAAAACCGTCTCGGTTACGAACCTCATTTATATATTATGTCTTTCAACCAATGATGAGATCTACTGTGTCGCACCAGACACCTCATCATCTACTTACATAATACAAATGGACATAATCATGCACAACAAAATATAATTGAAACACAA
The DNA here is from genome assembly GCA_030378225.1 of Knoxia roxburghii. Classification (NCBI taxonomy): domain Eukaryota; kingdom Viridiplantae; phylum Streptophyta; class Magnoliopsida; order Gentianales; family Rubiaceae; genus Knoxia; species Knoxia roxburghii. The sequence goes on along the minus strand of CM059415.1, from coordinate 29,630,337 downwards.
ATCGATATATTAAACTGGGAAACTGTACAATACAAGCATAGCTTATGTATTCTACTCCAACACCGAGATTAGTACCACTCGACCTTTTTATTGTACCGGACATAAGTCCACCGGTCGGGTTTAGTATAATAAACATAACAAACTCATATCGGGAGCACCATCACCCGGACGCACCTGTACATGGTTTCCTTTTGACAAGCAATAACACAGCAAGCAACAAAACACGTACCCAACCTACCGAGACTATTGGCCATAAATGACCTCACTCTTTGGCATATCAAAGTACACTATGTCTAATCCTCATGCCTGCTCAAGTCTTGGGATTAAGAGATAGAATACTATGAACGAATAGTCTATTAAATCAGTATAAGACAATTCATCCTAAATGGTCAAGTTCAACATGCCCCGGGCATATCTATATGATTCAATTAGTCTAGACAAACCAATTTTTAAATCACATAATAACCTAAACCGACAGTGTATCCAAAACTGTCACGGTTATGAACCACATTTATATATTATGTCTTTTAACCAATGATGAGATCTATTGTGTCACACAGGATACCTCATCATCTAATTACATAATATAAATGGACGACATATGCACAACATATAAACTAAAACATTCAATCGATATATTAACTGCGAAATAGTATAATACAAGCATAGCTTTAGTATTCAAACCTATCAAGGGATGCGTATGCGAGGTGGAGAAAAGCGGATGAGATGACGCGGTGCTACATTCTGACCTCTGTGTCAAATTTTCTGTAACATCAGCTTCAACCTATAATCTTTGCTTTTAACATGATGGCACGCCTAAGAGAAAGGTTCGCTCATCAACGTAGGATGGCTAGGCAAGCATCCATGAGGAAAATCATGAATACCAGAATGGCTGAAGGCTTATCGGTGAGAGATCATGTGCTTCACATGATCAGCAACATCAATGAAATAGAGGTGTTGGGAGGTGAAATTGATCCAGAGAGTCAGATCGATATCATTCTCCAGAGCTTACCCTCTAGTTTTGAGCAGTTTTGGGTGAACTACAAAATAAACCAAAGAGTGTATACTCTTTCCAAGCTCCTAACAGCATTGGTGTCGGCCTAAGGCATATTCCATGAGAAGAAGTAAGCTTTGGTCACAGTGAAGGCTTCTAGTTCTTTTTCTGCGCCTAAAGGCAAAAATAAGAAGAAGAAGAAGAATGCCAAGAAACATGCTGTTGACACTGATTTTGGATGGTTCTGGATTGCTTGGAATTTCAAAATGGTTTTCGAAACTGATTTTGGATACTGGGCTATTTTGTTTTCACTGGGAAATTGAGTTTTGTTTTCTGGGTTTTCGAAAACGGGATTCACCGAATCATTCTTGATTGGATTAGGGTATGGATGAGTTTTGTTTTCTGGGTTCTTTTGAGCCTGCCGGAAAAATGGGCTGAATTGATCTAGAATTGGATTATAGTTCTTGTGTTTATTGTTTTGGTTTTTCTCCTGGAATTGTTTCGGTCGCCAAATTTGCCGGAAATTTCTTGCTGGGCTGATGTTATTTTCTGGTTTTAAAAACCTATTTTTCGCCGGAAATTCTTTTTGGTTTGTTTGGGTTTTCGATTTCTGGGTTGATAATAACCACGTTTTTGGTTTCTTGGAACTGATAGTCGTTCTTGGTTGTTTTGGGGTTTTCTCCAAGCCAGGAAAATGGGCTCGCCGGAATTGATCTGTGTGGCTGCTTCGTTCTCAAATCGTGGCGTCCGGATTCCCGCTTTATGATCGGAAGCACGTCCGGAATGGTTCTGGGTCGTGCGATCGTGAAAAGGCTTGCATCGCCAGAGAAGACGACCGGTGAATGTCACCGGAAGTCGAGGAATCTGGCGAATGGCTCATCGGGGAAGAGAGAGGAAGCTTGCGCGGCGGGAGGCTGAAACCCTAGCGGGTGAAATTACATTAATGCCCCCGCCGCAGCAAGTAACCCTAGCCAGCAATTTTAAAATAGTTTTAAAATTGCAGAATGGCCCCTAGTTTTTGAATCCTCCTCAAAAACATAGCCCAGAATTTTATTTTAATTACCAAATGGACCCAAGAGTTTCAGGAAAAATTAAAATTTTAAAAATTTTCTGAATTTTATTTAATAAGATTTTGATTAAATAATCTTATTAGATAAAGATAGGATTAATTTAGAATTTTATCCTATAAAGTTTAAATTTAAAATTTTGAAATAAATTATCTTAATTAGATTAGGTTAATTAGAATTGTTTAAATTTAAATTCGAAACATTATCTTAATTAGATTAGGATATTAGAAAAGATAAATAATTAATTAATTAGATTAATTAATTTGTTTAGATTTTGAATTATTATTTATTTATTTTATTTTACTTATGATGCTTAAATTTAAATTGTTTAAATTTTATGTGAAGCATCATAATTATGCTAGCATGTTCATGCATCATTTTGGATAAATGTAAAATGAACAGAAGGATTGATTAAAATTGATCATGACACGATCAATTTTAATTCTGTACTAGTTACACAATCCTTAAAATTAATCAGCTTAAATTAAAATCGGCTTGTATGAGCATATGCATTTTAAGTGTTTCAAAGCATGAATTGGGCTTTTAATTTTAACGTTTTAAAAGTTGGGGCCTGCGAGCCAATTTTGAATTTGGGCCTGCGTGCCTATAAAAATCATCATGTAATAGTTAGGCCCAAAAAGGAGGTTCAAAGAGAAGTCCATGGTGGAGCCCACGAATGGAGGCCCAAACATGAAGATTTTAAAAGGCCCTGTAATAGATTAGAGCCCAGTTCATCGCTTTAATTCATTCTTTTATTTCTGCATATGAATGATAAATGAAAATGCATGTTAAGCTGATCAAACTAAAATCCCAAAAACCCGAGTTGATTTTGCTTCCATACTTGGGGGCCCGCCTGAGCGTCGAACGTCTGTGGACTTGGAGAGCCCAAGGGCCTCAGGTTTTCTTCGTGCGGCGAGTTATCACATAATAGGTGCCCAACTTTATCACTACCGTTAATGAGTGGAAAAACTGTTTGGGTATTAGATGCTCAACTTTATCACTACCACTTGTTATGGAAAAACTGTGTGGGTATCGATTGATGTGATGCCTTGAGGGATGGTTTAACTTGGGAAAATTAATCCTAGCTTGACCCGAGAAGTTGACTAGGGATTAATTTTGCAAAGATAGGATGGTGTCAAACATTTGGAATGTTCATCCTATCACCGAAAAGTTGCATGGTATGCAATTGGAAAGCGTTATATTACATGGAATGTAATTTGAACGTTGCCTACCAGAAGAGCCCGATCCCTACGATACTTGCCAAAGCAAGACTGGGGTTGACTCTTTGTGGATTTTCGGACCACAATCTAGCACCAACACAAAATTGTTAGGGATTTCAATTTTGGCTATTGTGGAAAATTAATTTTAAAACTCATTCTAATATTTTGCATTTATTCATTGTAGAAATGGCATTATCTAGCACAAATGTTATCTCAAATTTCACTCTAAGAAGTATATTGGATAAAGATAAATTGGTTGGACCAAACTTCTTAGATTGGGAAAGAAACTTGAGAATAGTTCTCAAGCAAGAAAGGAAGCTACAAGTCTTGGAGACCGCTTTACCTGAACCACCACAAAATGCTTCGGCAACTGTTCAACGAGCCTGGGAGAAGCTGAAAAGCGACTCCGATGATGTGACTTGCTTGATGCTCGCGTCGATGACGGGCGAGCTTCAAAAGCAGTTCATGAATTCAGAAGCGTTCCAGATTTACGAGTCACTGACGGAGATGTTCCGTGAACAAGCCCGTAACGAAAGGTTCGTTAGGATAAAAGCTTTGATTTCGTGCAAAATGGCGAAGGGTTCGTCAGTCAGCACGCATTTGATCAAGATGAAAGGGTACATTGATACCCTAGAGCGATTGAATGCACCTCTTCCTAGGGAATTGGCCATTGATATCATCTTGGCATCATTGTCTGATGAATACAATGATTTTGTGGTGAACTACAATATGCACAACATGGATAGGAGCATTCCTGAGCTCCATGACATGTTGAAAAACACTGAACAGACCCTTCGAAAGGCAACACCAGTGTTGGTAGTAGAGAAAGGTAAAGGGAAGAGGAAGTTTAAAGGCAAGGCCAAAGTTGGGCAGAACAAGAAAGCTCGCAGTAAGACTGCTCCCCAACTACAAGCTCCTCCATCTGCTAAGAAAAGATCCAAAAAGGATGATACATGTCTCTTCTGCAAACAGAAGGGTCATTGGAAAAGAGACTGCAAGAAGTTTCTCGAAAGCAATCCTTCAGCTTCAGGTATCTTTGTTATAGAAATTAATCTTTCTATGTCCACCTCATGGGTATTAGATACTGGTTGTGGGGCTCACATTTGTACTAATGTGCAGGGACTTAGAAATAGAAGGATGACGAAGAAAGGTGAAGTGGATCTCCGAGTGGGCAACGGGGCAAGAGTTGCTGCTGTTGAAGTTGGAGATTACACTCTGTCATTACCTTCTGGTTTAAATATCGAACTTGAAAATTGTTATTATGTACCTGCTTTGAGCAGAAATATTATTTCAATTTCGAGTTTGGATAATAAAGGATTTCGATTTATTATAGAGAATAATTCGTTATCTTTATATCGAAATGATATTTTATACGGAGTTACAAATATGTGTAACGGTCTGTATGTCTTGGATTTGACCCAAGAAAAACCAGTCTATAACATTGAAAAGAAAGCTAAATCAACTAAAAATGATTTAAGTCCAACATATCTTTGGCATTGTCGATTAGGCCATGCAAATGAAAAGTGAGTTCAAAGACTTCACAAGGATGGAGTGCTAGGGTCATTTGCCTGTGAACCATGCTTGCAAGGCAAAATGACAAAGAGTCCTTTCAACAAGCAAGGGGAAAAAACAAGTGGGCTATTGGATCTAATACATACGGATGTATGTGGACCAATGAGCACACAAGCTAGAGGAGGATTTGAATACTTCGTGACTTTTATTGATGACTATAGTAGATATGGGTATGTCTACTTAATGAGGTATAAAAGTGAAACTTTTGAAAAGTTCAAAGAGTTTAAAAATGAAGTAGAGAATCAGTTGGATAGAAGGATTAAGGCTATTCACTCCGATCGGGGAGGTGAATACCTTAGTGATGAGTTCGATGGCTATCTAAAACAGTGTGGAATTGTTTCACAGCTGACTCCACCGGGAACACCTCAATGGAATGGTGTATCTGAAAGGAGGAATCGTACCCTATTAGATATGGTTCGATCAATGATGGGCCAAGCGACTCTCCCTACATCCTTTTGGGGTTATGCTCTCCTTTCTGCTACTTACTTATTAAACCGTATTCCATCTAAGGCAGTAGATAAGACTCCATATGAGATATGGATGGGTCGGAAGCCCTATATGTCCTATCTACGAGTTTGGAGTTGTCAAGCTCATGTAAAACGTTTACAAAGTGATAAGCTTGAACCTAAAACTGACAAATGCCTATTTGTGGGATATCCTAAGGAAACCAAAGGATATCAATTCTACAACCCAACTGAGAACAAAGTGTCCGTTGCTCGAGGAGCTACTTTCTTAGAGAAAGAATTTCTGTACAAGAAAGACAGTGGGAGTAGAATAGAACTCGGAGAAGTTCCTGAACTACAAGAGAATGTAGAACGATCTACAGAAACTCAGATGGAAGTTGACATGGAAACTCTTGAAGATGAGCAGCCTGAGTCAACAACACAAGAACCTAGATGGTCTAGTAGATCTCGTCATGAACCCGAGAGATACGGATTTCTCGTAACTGACGAGCAAGATTTGATCTTGGTGGACTCTAATGAGCCCGTGAACTACAAACAGGTTTTAGAAAGTCCAGATTCAGATAAATGGCTACAAGCAATGGAATCTGAAATGCAATCCATGAGGGACAATAAAGTGTGGACTTTGATTGATCCTCCTGTACAGGCAAAGGTTATCGATTGCAAGTGGATTTTCAAGTTAAAACCTGGCGGGATCTTCAAGGCACGACTAGTGGCTAAAGGTTTCAGATAGACTCATGGTATAGACTATGATAAAACCTTTTCCGCTGTCGTGATGCTCAAGTCCATTCGGACTATGCTCGCCATAGCTGCATATTATGACTATGAGATATGGCAGATGGATGTTAAGACGGCTTTCCTGAATGGAAACCTACTTGAGGATATTTACATGAAACAACCCGAGGGATACATCGCTCAAAAGCATCCTAATCGAGTATGTAAGCTTCAGAGGTCCATCTATGGACTAAAGCAAGCATCTCGAAGTTGGAATCTTCATTTTGATAAGGAAGTAAAAGGTTACGGATTCATCAAGAAAGAAGATGAGCCTTGTGTTTACAAGAAAGTTAGTGGGAGCAAGATTGTTTTCCTTGTCCTATATGTGGATGACATCCTGAAGGAAAACTGAACAAGCCCGGGCTAAATCGAAAACCTCACTTTCGTGCAATGCATTCCAGAATTGGAAGCTTTCGACCAAGCTCAGGCTCAAATTAGTTTACCCATGAACGGATCTAGGCTTATACTTATTTAATTTATTAATCGGGACACAAAAGATTCGATCTTTAATAAAAGCAGAATTTAAAGATTTTACCTTTTGAAGCGAAGTCCCTTGCTTAGAGAAAAATCCAATCTTTGACGCAATTTCCACAAGAAATCCGAAGAATATCTCCAATACGAACTCCGAAATAGTGTGGGCTATTATCTACAGAGTTACCCACGGCGAATTAATCAATACCCAAGAAACTTGCTTCGGAAGAAAACTCAAAAATTGAATCTTTTTAAATAAAACTGCTGCTGCCCAGATTTTTTAAGAGTGCAGCGCAAGTCACCGGACCGCCTGAACAAAAACCGACCGAACTGCCCTCTTCGGTCCCGATCTATACAGCCCAGCTTCACGGATCACTCTGATCAGAAGATCGACGTGAAGACCATGCCGGCTCAGGGCACCAAAGAAAACAGCGCCGGGTTTTCTTTCTTCGCTGCAGCAGTTCCGCGAAAATAAACTGGACAGCGGCGGAAATAAAACTGGGCGCCGGTGACTTAATAAGGACAATCCAGGCAGCTTGATGTTTGAGTTTCTCCGAAGAAGAAAGTTGTCTTAGCTGACTTCGAGAAGAAGCTTCGATGAAGAAGACGAAGCTCTCACTCTAAGCTAAACTTTCTCACTCTAGCCTTTTCTTGGCTGCCAAGTTTCTTAATTGATTTCTTGCCCAATAAGTTGTATTTATATGGAGCTTCTAAGGAGACCTAATGGGCTCTCGAGTTAGGCCTTAAAATTTGACTTTCGTTGACCGCTAAGTCTTCCCGACTAATCAACTCCAATCGACCCATTTAAATTAATTTATTTAATCCACTTTATTAATTTAATTTAATCGAACCCTTAGAATTAATTAATTCAAAATAGAAATAATTTCTAAATTCACTTTGTCGATTAAATATTAATTAAACCTTTTGGATTAATTAATTTACCTTGTCGATTAGTCAAACGCATAATCGGTTGTACCACTAACGGACCAATTATGGAACTACCGCTCGAAAACGACTTTACATCGCGCCATTATATTTTATTCTATCTCCCCACATTAAAGATCTAGCGCTCGTCGGTTTATCAATTTACCGACAAATTAATTCATCGACTTCTTGGTTTCCGAGATTAGTACCACTCGTCCTTTTATTATACCGAACATAAAGTTCACCGGCCGGGTTTAGTATAATAACCTTACGAGCTCATCTCGGGAGCACCATCAACCCGGCGAACCGGTACGTGGATTCCTCTAACTAGCAACGGCACGTAAGAAGCTAAACACCGCATACCCAACCTACCGAGGTATTGGCCTCAATTGACCTCACTCTTTGGCAAATCAAAGCAGACGATATCCAACCCTCACGCCGTCCCAATCTAGGGATTGAGAGACGGAATACTAGGACCGAATTGACTATGCCGATCAGTATAAGTCAATTCTATCCAAACTGGTCATGCTCAATATTCCCCGGGCATATTCGTGTGATTTAAACTAGTTTAGATAAACTAATTTCCATACCACACAATAACCTATACCGATAGTATGTTCAGACTATCTCGGTTACGAGCATACTTTTATATATCAATACTTTAATCAATAACGGTATCTACTGTGTCTGTCCACACCCCGTTATCTAGTTCTATGATATAAAGGAACAAATTTATACTGAAACAAAATGATATGTCAACTGTGGATATTAGTTTTTGATACAAGCCATAGTTTTTTTGTATTCAAAACTAACAATCTCCCACTAATACTCAAAGCTATGCTAAGAAGTATAAAAACTGTCCAACCCACTATTACACTGCTGTCATAATGAAATCTCCAGAACACCTTTAAGCTCACTCACATGGCTCTCTCAAGAATCTGACTCCCATGCCCTCCACATGCCTCTCAAAGACCTTTGGGGTCAATGGCTTGGTGAAAGGATCTGCAAGGTTGTCCTCTGAAGCTATCTTGGCCACGATCACGTCTCCCCTCTTTACGATCTCTCGTATCAGGTGGTACTTGCGCTCTATGTGTTTACTCGCCTTATGGGCTCGTGGTTCCCTCGAGTTAGCAACTGCACCATTGTTATCACAATAAACTGTGATAGACCTAGGCAACTCAGGAACCACATCCTAGTCCATCAGGAAGCTCCTGAGCCATACAGCCTCTTTCGCTGCCTCTGAAGCGGCAACGTACTCGGCCTCCCTGGTAGAGTCCACCACGCATTTCTGCTTGACACTCTTCCATACTATGGCTCCACCTCCTAGAGTAAACACAAACCTAGAGGTAGACTTACTCTTGTCCAAATCTCCTTGAAAGTCCGAAACTATGTAACCCAATGGTACAAGCTCCTGCACTCTATAAACTAGGACATAATCTCTCGTCCTGCGCAAGTACTTGAGAATGCATTTTACTGCCTCCCAGTGAGCCTTACCAAGGTTACTCTGATATCTGCTAACCATGCCAACGGCAAAGCAAATATCAGGCCTCGTGCACAACATAGCATACATGAGGCTACCCACTGCAGAAGCATAGGGTACCGCTTTCACGGCATCTATCTCCTCAACAGTCTTAGGACACTGCTCCTTAGACAAATGCACTCCATGCCTGAAAGGTAGTGAACCCTTCTTAGAGCATGTTAAAACGGGCCAGAATCGTGTCTATGTAGGATGCCTGAGAGAGAGTCACAGAACGTCTCCTACGATCTCGAATAATCTTGATCCCAAGGATATGTCCAGCCTCTCTCAAATCCTTCATGATAATTGCCTGGACAACCATGCCTTTACGTCTGACAACACCTTCTTACTGTTGCCAATAAGAAGAATGTCATCTACGTAAAGTACGAGGAACACCACCATATCACCATCACGTCTGCGATAAACACACTGCTCATCCGGAGACTGAGTGAATCCATAGGACTGGATAACCTCATCAAAACGAATGTTCCAAGATCTGGATGCTTGCTTAAGTCCATAAATGGATCTCCTAAGCCTGCATACCTTGTGCTCTTGGCCCTTAACAATGAAGCCCTCTGGTTGCTGCATAAAGATGGTCTCCTCAAGACTTCCATTAAGGAAAGCTGTCTTGATGTCAATCTGCCAAATCTCATAGTCCATATGAGCAGCTATGGCCAAGAGAATCCGGATTGACTTAAGCATAGCTACTGGGGAAAAGGTCTCCTCATAATCGATCCCTTCTTTCTGAGTATACCCCTTCGCCACAAGCTAGCCTTGAAGGTCTCAACCCTCCCGTCAGATCCTCTCTTTCTCTTGTAAACCCATTTGCACCCAATAGGCCTGAACTCATCAGGAAGTTCTACCAGCTCCCAGACTTGATTTGAGTCCATAGAACCCATCTCAGCAATCATCGCTCTCTGCCAAGAATCTGCATCTTTATCCTAGAGAGCCTCATTGTAGTTAACTGGGTCCGGTTCATGAGCACCAGGGATAAAGTCCGAAGACTCACCCAAACCCATGTACCTCTCAGGCTGTCTCACAACCCTCCCACTACGACGAGGCGCAGCCTGTGCAAGAGCATCATCTGTGATAGTGTGTGCAGTCTCTTGTGGTGTGTCTTCCTGTACGTGTGCATCTGGAATAGTGGACTGACTTCTAAGCTCTTCCAATACTACCTTGCTGCTTGACTTGTGATCTAAAACATAGTCCTCCTCAAGAAATCTGGCATTGGTGCTGACCACCACCTTCTGATCCCGAGGACTATAAAATAAACCACCTCTCGTTCCTTTGGGGTAGCCTATAAACAGCATAACCTTGGATCTCGCCTCTAACTTGCCTGCATCTGCCTCGAGCACATGTGCTGGACAACCCCAAATCCTGAGATGTCTCAGACTAGGCTTTCGCCAACTCCACAACTCTACTGGGGTCGTAGGCACAGACTTAGATGGCACAAGATTGAGGATAAAACATGTTGTATCCAAGGCATAACCCCAAACGAGGTAGGCAACTCACTGTAACTCATCATCGATCTAACCATCTCCATAAGAGTTCCTCCTCTCTGCTACACCATTCTGCTGGGGTGTGCCAGGTGCAGACAACTGGGTCTGAATACCCTCCTCTGACAATTAGGATCTAAATTCACTAGAGAGGTATTCGCCACCGCGATCAGACCGCAGTGACTTGATACTCTTACCCAGATGGTTCTCCACCTCTGCCTTGAATTCTCTGAACTTGCCAAAGCATTCAGACTTGTGGCGCATCAGGTATATGTATCCATATCTAGAGTAATCATCCGTGAAAGTCACGAAATACTCATAACAACCTCTAGCCTGAACTGACATAGGCCCACACACGTCAGAATGAATCAGCTCTAAAACCTCCTTGGCCCTATACCCCTTTGCCTTGAAAGGCCTCTTGGTCATTTTACCCTCCAAGCAGGACTCACAGGTCGAATAGCTGTCAATATCTAGTAAGTCCAAAGACCCACTCTTGACCAACCTTTGAATCCTACTAAGGTTGATATGACCTAGTCTCAGGTGCCAAAGATAAGTCTGATTCAAAGGGGAAGACTCTTTTCTCTTATTATGATTCGGTGATGAGTTACTAGTTTCTGTGTTTTGCATAACTGGGGAGTAAGTCTTAATTAAAAACAAATTGTCAACCAATGTACCGGAACATATAAGTTTCTGGCCTTTTCTAATAAATATATATCTATCATAAAAAACACACTTATAACCATCCAAAACAAGTTTAGAAACTGAAAGCAAGTTTTTACGAAAACTAGGTACATAAAGACAATCTCTAAACAATAAAGTAGAGTCTGAAAAATAAAGACATAAAACTCCCACTGCAGCAACAGAAACTCTGGTAGTATCCCCAAGGTAGACCTGCAACTCTCCCTCTCTAAGCAGCCGGGTCACTTGGAACCCCTGCAAAGAATTACAAACATGATCAGTGGCTCCTGAATCCACACACCAAGTATCTGTGGGAATCGCCGCTAAACACGTCTCAGTGACTAGGGAAAATTTACACGTACCTCGAGGCTTTGGGCAGTCCTTCTTCCAATGTCCCGCTTTGCCACATCTGAAGCATTTGCCTTTCGGCTTCTGCTTCTTGGCAATGCCCTCCTTGGGTCCATGACTGGCTCCTGCTTTCTGGCCTCTCTTCCTCTTTTGCTTCCTGGCTTTGGGCCCAGCAGAGGAACCTAAGGGACCAACAATAGCCAAGGCTTGCTTCTTCTCTGCGAAGAGGCTCTCAGCAGACACCAATGCAGTCATGAGCTCAGAAAGTTAATATATTGTAGTTCAATCGAAACTGCTCAAAACTGGGAGGCAAGCTCTGGAGGATGATATCGATGTGGGTATCCCCATCAATCTCACCTCCCAATACCTCAATCTCATTGATGCAACCAGTCATGTCCAGTACGTGATCCCTTACTGAAGTGCCCTCAGCCATCTTAGCATTCATGAGTTTCCTCATAGCTGACTGCTTGGCTGCCCTGCCCTGATGTCCAAACATCTCCCTGAGGTTGAGCATCATATCGTAGGCTGAGGTCATCTGCTGATGCTGGTGCTGCAGTACACTTGACATGGATGCCAAGATGTAGCACCTGGTCATCTCATCAGCCTTCTGCCACCTCGTATATGGCTCTCGCTGCTCAGGGGTGGCATCATCGCTGGGCTTAGGGGGACACTCCTCAGTAAGCACATACTTATAACCCTCAGCGGTAAGGACAATGTCCAGGTTACGTTTCCAATCAATGTAATTTGGACCGGTGAGTTTGTTTTGGTTCAGAATGACAGCTAGCGGGTTGAACGACATATCAACTGAAAATAAACAAACAAGTTTCAGTATACTTTTTCGAAAATATTGAAAAATCCTCAAAAAAAACAAATATAATCTTCTACCGACATCTCTCACATCGGGATTAACGCAGGTCACGATGGGTGAACGTCTACGTCAATCCACATTCGTTCGAGAAGAACCGAAGTTCATTAATTTCATTATCTGACCAACGATCTTATGATCAATGAAATTAATAGTCGATAATTTTAGCCGTACACGTAGATAGCGTAACCTCGATGGGAGGGATACTATAAACAGTACACTAAGTGTATGCCATTACGTGACTTCTAAGTTTGTTACTTAGGATACTAATGCGCCTCGGATGGCGAGGGTGTCGCAACTTTCTCCAATTAAACTCACTATAGTCATCCCTTTAGAAATTCATTCCGATGATATCTGTGATTGAAAACTCATCCGATAGGGAGGAAGGTCTATGCCAGCACACAAGTTTGACCACATCACCAATGAACCCGTAATGGAGGCCATGGGGCTATTAACCAACCCGTTCCCACTTAGATTTTTAATTTCGATTCGCCCGGGTTTTCTCGGTTTTCTACGTAATTAGGAATCACCCAAAATTACGATTAAACCAAAACCCGCGAATGTAATTAGTTTGAGGATTTTTACGTTTTAACATACAATATCTTAACTATGGATATTCGCACCCATAAAACCATTGGAGTTTTAATATGCGAATAATCTACCTTAGTTAATTGCACATTACCTTTTAAAAACATTTTGGTTTGGTTTTCGTTCATGCAAAATAAAACGAAAAACACACAATCAACGAAAAATCATTAATACGAGAAATTAAACAAATAAAATTTCCCGACTATTATGGCCTTCTCTATCGTTGATTCTTTGACGCCTCGGTGACACTTCCCGTCATGTCGCTCCCACTCGTTATTTGGATTCCTCTCGATTCGCCCGGGTTTTCTCGGTTTACTACGTAATTAGGAATCACCCAAAATTACGATAAACCAAAACCCACGAATATAAGTTACCCAAAATAACGTCTTCGTCATAGTACATAAATTCCTATATACAAAGGCGTTTTTCTAGGAATTTAAAGACGACATGATTAGATCAAATCCTACTACAAGATTTTTCTAATCCTACACGGCTTCCAGCTCGTGGTTATTACTATTACAGAAATTTCCATTCAAAAATAAAATAAGCCCGGACATGTCCCGGGGTTTATGAATGAAAATTAAATTTCTACCATAATAGCCGGGAAACCAATAACCACCTGTTTATGCATTTCGACAAAAATAATAATGCCAAAGTAAAGCCGTGTAATAAATCAAACAAGTATAAGACCGAAACCTCGCTCTGATACCAATTTGACGGAAAACTGAACAAGCCCGGGCTAAATCGAAAATCTCACTTTCGTACAATGCATTCCATAATCGGAAGCTTTCGACCAAGCTTAGGCTCAAATTAGTTTACCCATGAACGGATCTAGGCTTATACTTATTTAATTTAGTAATCGGGACACAAAAGATCGATCTTTAAAAGCGGAATTTAAAGATTTTACCTTTTGAAGCGAAGTCCCTTGGTTAAAGAAAAATCCAATCTTTGACGCAATTTCCACAAGAAATCCGAAGAATATCTCCAATACGAACTCCGAAATAGTGTGGGCTATTATCTATGGAGTTACCCACGACGAATTAATCAATACCCAAGAAACTTGCTTCGGAAGAAAACTCAAAAATTGAATCTTTTTAAATAAACTGCTGCTGCCTAGATTTTTTAAGAGTCCAGCGCAAGTCACCGGACCGCCTGAACAAAAACCGACCTCCGAACTGCCCTCTTCGGTCCCGATCTGTACAGCCCAGCTTCACGGATCACTATGATCAGAAGATCGACGTGAAGACCAGGCCGGCTCAGGGCACCAAAGAAAACAACGACGGGTTTTCTTTCTTCGCTGCAGCAGTTCCGCAAAAATGAACTGGACAGCGGCGGAAATAAAACTTGGCGCCGGCGACTTAATAAGGACAATCCGGGCAGCTTGATGTTTGAGTTTCTCCGAAGAAGAAATTTGTCTTAGCTGACTTCGAGAAGAAGCTTCGATGAAGAAGACGAAGCTCTCACTCTAAGCGAAACTTTCTCACTCTAGCCTTTTCTTGGCTGCCAAGTTTCTTAATTGATTTCTTGCCCAATAAGTTGTATTTATATGGAGCTTCTAAGGAGACCTAATGGGCTCTCGAGTTAGGCCTTAAAATTTGACTTTCGTTGACCGCTAAGTCTTCCCTACTAATCAACTCCAATCGACCCATTTAAATTAATTTATTTAATCCACTTTGTCAATTTAATTTAATCGAACCTTAGAATTAATTAATTAAAATAGAATTAATTTCTAAATTCACTTTGTCGATTAAATATTAATTAAACCTTTTGGATTAATTAATTTACCTTGTCGATTAGTCAAATGCATAATCGGTCGTACCACTAACGGACCAATTATGGAACTACCGCTCGAAAATGACTTTACATCACGCCATTATATTTTAGTCTATCTCCCCACATTAAAGATCTAGCACTCGTTGGTTTATCAATTTACTGACAAATTAATTCACCGACTTCTTGGTTTTCGAGATTAGTACCACTCGTCCTTTTATTATACCGAACATAAAGTTCACCGGCCGGGTTTAGTATAATAACCTTACGAGCTCATCTCGGGAGCACCATCAACCCGGTGAACCGATACTTGGATTCCTCCGACTAGCAACGACACGTAAGAAGCTAAACACCGCATACCCAACCTACCGAGGTGTTGGCCTCAATTGACCTCACTCTTTGGCAAATCAAAGCACACGATATCCAACCCTCACGCCCGTCCCAATCTCGGGATTGAGAGACGGAATACTAGGACCGAATTGACTACGCCGATCAGTATAAGTCAATTCTATCCAAACTGGTCGTGCTCAATATGCCCCGGGCATATCCGTGTGATTTAAACTAGTTTAGATAAACTAATTTCCAAACCACACAATAACCTATACCGATAGTATGTTTAGACTATCTCGGTTACGAGCATACTTTTATATATCAATACTTTAACCAATAACAGTATCTACTGTGTCTGTCCACACCCCGTTATCTAGTTCTATGATATAAAGGAACAAATTTATACTGAAACAAAATGATATATCAACTGTGGATATTAGTTTTTGATACAAGCCATAGCTTTTCTGTATTCAAAACTAACACATCCTGCTCATAGGAAATGACATTCCTTTGATGAAATACATCAAACAATGGTTGGGGAGTGTATTTCTATGAAAGACTTAGGAGAAGCTGAGACGATACTAGGCATCAAGATCTATAGAGATAGGTCTAAAAGGCTTCTGGGACTAAGTCAAGAAGGGTACATAGACAAGATATTGAAAAGATTCAATATGTCTAACTCCAAAAATGGTAAGGTACCATTTAGACCCTCTTGAAGAAGAACCAAGGTCCTTCAACAAGAGAGGAGAGGGATACAATGAGTAGAGTCTCATATGCTTCGGCAATAGGATCTATCATGTATGCCATGTTGTGTACCCGTCCGGATGTTGCACATGCACTTAGCATGACTAGCAGATGCCAATAAGATCCAGGGATGGATCATTGGACTGCTGTCAAAGCAATCCTGAAGTACTTACGAAGAACTAAAGGATTAATGCTAGTGTATGGAGGACAAGAACAACTCATTGTACAAGGTTACACTGATGCTGCTTTCCAAACATATCAAGATTACATGAAGTCACAATCAGGCTAGTGTTTAGTCTGAATGGCGGTGCAATAAGTTGGAAAAGCTCAAAGCAAGATACAACAACCGATTCTACAACAGAGTCTGAGTACATTGCTGCATCAGATGCTGCAAAGGAAGCTGTTTGGCTGAGAAAGTTCGTGTTAGACATCAGAGTGATACCGAGTATCCAAGATCCGATAGAACTTTTCTGTGACAATAACGGGGCCATCGCACAAGCTAAGGAGCCTCGGTCACACCAGAAAACCAAACACATACTCAGAAGGTTTCACCTCATCCGAGAGATCATTGATCGAGGAGATGTGAAAGTATGCAAAATAGGTCAGACGAAAATATAGCAGATCCTCTCACAAAAGCTCTACCACAGTCAAAGTTTGATAGACATGTAATAGAGCTTGGTCTTAAACAGTTTAAGACATAGCCCTTCATCGGGCAAGTGGGAGATTGTTGGTGAATGTGCCCTAATGAGGGCTATTTATGTAAATATACTTTGAGGGTATTTATGTAAATAAGACATTTGTCGCTTGATTGATTGTTTATCAAATGAGTTAATTTCATGATAGTAATATCCTTGTGTATATTTAAATTCATGAAATCGATCCGCCAAAAGAAACACTCCATGGACTAATTAGATCATGAGTGATCCTTTTGAGTAGTACTGGTACTAGGATCCTAAGACCAGAAATCACTACATGGTCTTAGGTGAATTTTGGTGTTTTTTGACATACGCCTAACGGGGTCGTAACAGGGTGCCAAGTACGGGTATGATTGGGTACACTATGATTCATGCTAAGATATGTAGGTGAAGTGATGGGACTACAAATCTCTCTTAAGTGAGAGATGATATCTTGGCCACTTGATAGTGAACTGAAAGTGCATGGCCATGCCCAAGGAATGATAGGATATCATTTGCTTAAAGAATTCAGTGTCACTAAGAGATCAAGTAAACGCTTAGCTATATAAGGATGATGGCTCCATGCCTTATGCTAAGTTGGATATCGATGTAGAGGATCGTACGCAGTTTGCTCGGAAAGGTTGTGTTGAATCACCATTCGACTCTCCATTCCAAATTGGGTAGTCATTATGTCTTGCTACAGACCACTAATGACTTATGGATTAATCAATGAGATTGAGTTATCCATTGCCAATTTGGAATGGGCCTACAGGATCGCACATAAGAAAGTTCGATGATGCAGAGTAAGGATTCTTGCCTACAATAAGTATAATTGTTATACTTAAATAAATAAGATTTAATTAAATGGTTTAATTAAATATTATTGAAAAGTTTTGTGGTATTAATTAATAGTCAATTAATTACCTGGGAACAATTGGGATGGCCTGATAAATCAAGGGAGTTAATTGCAATTAAAGTTCTTGACCCATCAGCCTGATCCATGGGTCATGGGTTAATCCATGGGCTTGGTGTATAACCCAAATCATTAAAGTGTTATTTAATGCTGATTTGGAATCAGTAAATATTATTTAAATACTGATTTGGAATCAGTAAAATAATATTTGGTAATAATACTGATTTGGAATATGACCAAAATCAGTTAAGTTATAATAATTGGATAATTACAATACTGATTTTGAAAATTAATTCTCTACAAATATCCTAGGGATATAATTGTAGGGGAGAGGATTTTTTATGATTCTCATCAAACCAAAATACACAGAATTTCCCAAATTCTTGGAGTAGGCAAGATTGGCTAGCACCAACCTGCGAAGGCTTTCGTGCGTAAGAGTAGAGAATCTTTCGAGAAAGGATTTTGGAGACAAAAATGCCATCTTCTCAGAGGAGCCAGGTGACGTGCGCAACCGATTACGCTTCAAGGGTAAGACCCGATCCTTATAGTTTAGGATTCCGCCATTTAATTAGATTAAATACCTAAACAAATCCCAACATATGCTGCCAAGCTAGACATCAAAAAGAAGAGTAAGCCTAAAGGCAAATGCTTCAAGTACGGTAAAACGGGACATTGGGAATCAGATTGTCCAAAGCTCAGAGGTATGATAGTTTCTACCTTAATTACTAAGACATGTTTAGCTGTGATTCCCATAGATACTTGGTGTGTGGATTCAGGCGCAACTGACCATGTTCGTAATTCTTTCCTGGGGTTCCAAATAACCCAGAAGCTTAGAGAATGCAATCTAGAAGTCTACTTGGGTGACACTACAAGAGTGTCAGTGGAAGCAGTGGGAGTAGTTAGCATAGTTTTTGAAAATTCTAGGCTAGATTTACGTAATTGTCTTTATGTACCGAGTTTTAAAAAGAACCTTATTTCGATTTCTAAACTCTTTATGAATGGTTGCAAGTTTATTTTTTCTAATAATTCTGTTGTTGTTAGAAAAGATGGCAAACTTTTTTGTTCATGTTAATTAGTAGACAATTTGTTTTAAGTTAAATCAAACTCCCCTGTTGTGCAAAATATAGAACTTAATGGCGCATCATCTAACAATAATAAGAGAAAATAACCTTGTAAAATGAATCAAACCTATCTTTGGCATCTCAGACTAGGTCATATAAACCTTAATGGAATTCAGAGGTTGGTCAATGATGGACCTTTAAGTTCATTAGAAATTGACAGTTCCTCAACCTGTGAATCTTGCTTGGAAGGTAAGATGACCAAGAGACCTTTTAAGCCAAAAGGTTATAGAGCCAAAGAAGTATTAGAGTTGATTCACTCTCACTTGTGTGGACCAATATCGATCCAAGCACGAGGTGGGTTTGAGTATTTTGTGACATTCACAGATGATTCTCAAGGTATGGATACATTTACCTATTGCGCCACAAGTCCGTATGCTTTAGTAAAATTAAAGAGTATCGGGCAGATGTGGAGAAGCATCATAGTAAGAGTATCAAGACACTGTGATCAGATCATGGTGGTGAGTACATGTCCCACGAATTTCGAGAATACCTTAGTGAGGTCAGAATTCAGTCTCAGTTGTCTGCACCTGGCACACCACAACAGAACGGTGCAGCAGAAAGAAGGAACCGAACTCTCATGGAAATGGTTAGGTCAATGTTGAGCTATAGTGATTTTTTGAGTTTTTTATGAGGGTATGCCTTAGAAACTGCAATGTACATTCTAAATCATGTACCATATAAAACTGTGCCTTCAAACCCCTACAGAGTTGTGGAACAGGTGCAAGCCTAGTCTAAGACATCTCAGAATTTAGGGTTGTCCAGTACATGTGTTTAAGGCATATGCGACTAATTTAGATGCACGAACAGAGGTAATGCTATTTGTAGGATATCTTAGAGGAACAAAAGGCGGTCTGTTCTATAGTCCTAAAGATTAGAAAATGCCAGATTTTTAGAGGAAGACTCTATTCTAGATCACAAGCCCAAGAGTAAGATAATACTAAAGGAATTTAGAAAACAATCTGATAATCCTGATACACCAGCACAACTAGATACACCACACACTGCACAAGATATCACAGATGATGCGCCTACACAGGTGGTGCCTCATCGTAGTAGAAAGGTTTTGAAACAACCCGATAGGTTTACTGGCGAAGGAGAAGCCTCTAACTTCATCCTAGTGCGCCTGAACCAGATCAGTGAACTACAATAAGGCTCTCCGAGATAAAGATGCAGAATCTTGGCAAAAAACAATGATATCCGATAGAAAGGGAGCTTGTGGACCTTCCTGATGGTTTCAGACCCATTGGATATAAGTAGGTCTACAAACGCAAGAGAGGACCTGATAGAAAGTTGAAACCTTTAAAGCTAGGCTTGTGGCGAAGGGGTATACTCAGAAAGAGGGAATCGATTATAAGGAAACCTTCTTCCCGGTGTCCATGCTTAAGTCGGTCCTGATACTCTTGGCCATAGCTGCTCATTTAGATTATGAGATATGGCAGATGGATGTTAAGAAAACTTTCCTTAACGAAAGTCTTGAGGAAACCATCTTTATGTAGCAACCAGAGGGATTCATTGAAAAAGGCTAAGAGCATAAGGTTTGCAGGCTTAAGAGGTCTATTTATAGACTTAAGCAGGCATCCAGATCTTGGAACATCCGGTTCGATGAGGTAATCCAATCCTAAGTATTTGCTCAGTGCCCGGTTGAATAATGGAGACGCGGTGGTGTTTCTTGTGCTTTACGTAGATGAAATTTTATTGATTTTCAATAATACAAAAGTGTTATCAGACGTAAAGGCATGGCTGTCCAAACAGTTTGATATGAAAGACTTAGGAGAAGTGGGACATATTCTTGGGATCAAGATAATTCGAGATTGTAGGAAACGTTCGTTAACGCTCTCTCAAACTTCATACATAGACACGATTCTGGCTCATTTTAACATGCAGAATTCCAATAAAGGTTTTCTACCTTTCAGACATGGAATGCATCTATCTAAAGAACAGTCTCCCAAGACTGTTGAGGAGATAGAATCCATGAAGACGGTTCTTTATGCTTATGTAGTAGAAAGTTTCATGTATGCAATGTTATGTACGAGGCTTGATATCTGTTAAGATGTTGTCATTGTAAGCAGATATCAGAGTAACCCTGGGAAAGCTCAGTGGGAGGCAGTAAAATGCATTCTTAAATATTTGCGCAGAACGAGATACCAAGTATTGGTCTATCATTCGCCTCAGCTGGTACCCCGAGGTTACATAGATTCAGATTTCCAAGGTGACATGGACAAAAACAAGTCTACCTCAGGGTATGTGTTTACTTTGGGAAGTGGAGCCATAGTATGGCAGAGTGTCAAGCAGAAATGGGTGGCAAACTCTACCATGAAGGCTGAATATGTTGTCGAATCAGAGGTAGTGAAAGAAGCAGTGTGGCTCAAGAACTTCCTAGTGGACTTAGATGTAATTCCTGGTTTGCAAAAGTTGATCACAGTGTACTATGACAACAATGGTGCAGTAACAAACTCGAAGGAACCACGAGCCCACAAAGCGAGTAAGCATATACATCGCAAGTACCACCTAATACAAAATATCGTCAATAGGGAAGACATGGTCATGGTAAAGATAGCATCGGAAGATAACCTCGTAGATCCTTTCACAAGACATTGACTGCAAAAGTCTTTGAGGCTCACGTGGAGGCCATGTGGATAAGATACGTAGTATAGCCATGATAGTTTTTCTAGTTGTATTGTAGTTTTAAAGATTAAATGTAGTTTTATACTTAAAGCACAACATAAGTATTAGTGAGAGATTGTTAGGTTTGAATACTGAAGTTATGCTTGTATTATACTATTTCCCAGTTAATGTATCGATTGAATGTTTTAGTTTATATGTTGTGCATATGTCATTCGTTTATATTATGTAATTAGATGATGTGGTGTTTGGTGTGACACAGTAAATCTCATCATTGGTTAAAAGACATAGTATATAAATGAGGTCCGTAACCGAGACAGTTTTGGACACGCTATCGGTTTAGGTTATTATGTGATTTAGAAATTTGTCTGTCTAAACTAATTGGATCATATAGATATGCCCAGGGCATATTGAACTTGACCATTTAGGATAAATTGTCTTATATTGATTTAATAGACTATTCATTCCCTATATTCTATCTCTCAATCCCTAGAATTGAGCGGATATATGGATTAGAGAGGTAGTGTACTTTGATCAGCTAAAGGGTGAGGTCATTTGTGGCCAATAGTCTCGGTAGGTTGGGTGCACGTGTGTAGTTTCTTGGTGTGCTGCTGCTTGTCGAAGCGAAACCATGTACCAGTGCGTCCAGGGTGATGGTGCTCTCGAGATGAGCTCGTTATGTTTATTATACTAAACCCAACCGGTGGACTTATGTCCGGTATAGTAAAAAGGTCAGTGGTACTAATCTCGAATTATAAGAAGCTAATTAATTAATTATCAATAAATTAATAAATTAACGGGCACTATATCTTTGATGTGGGGAGATTAAAGAATAATTAATTTAGTTGTTCCGGAAGCAATTCTGGTGTAGGATGGTAGTGCCAAAATTAATCTGTTAGTTGTATCATTAATTTTGTAGTGGGTTAATTGATTAAGTACAATTAATTATTTAATTAATTATTCCTAAGGGTTAATTAAGTAATTAACAAATTTGAATTATTTAATTAATTAATTAAGTCTTAAATTTCAATTAGAATTAGGAAATCCCAGATATAAGGAAATCTAATTGGATTTGGTTATCCTATTAGATTTGTTACCTAATTGGATTTTGAAACTAATTAATTATCTAAACCCATTAAGAAGGCCAATCCTAAACCAACTTGGGGTCTCTCTTATAACTATATAAATATACAAGAGATTAGCAATTCTACATACACAATTTATTAGTTTCAAGACAAGAAAACTTACAAAGAGAAAATATAGAGAGAGAAATTCAATATTTCTTTATCGTGGTCGGTTTTCTTCTGCTCCAATCGGTGGCCCATTTCTTAAGAAGCTCCGGCGACTTTTCTTCAAGAATTCTGGCGACGCGTGGGTTGTTGGAGGGCGGCGCGTAGAGTGGCGGCGGTGGCGCGTGGAGACTACGTACTGGTGGCGACGGTGTTGGAATTTTCTGGCGAGTGAAATTGTGGAATTGCTGATCGTTTGGTTCGTTAGTTTGTTGCCTAGATAACGTTTGAGCCTGTCTTGAGTCATACAAGCGATCACCTAAGTACACACTTCAAAAGGTATTTATAAACTTGCACTTTAATTAGAAATTATTTGTTGCGTTGCAAATCGAACAAGTATAAGCTCAGATCCTGCGCAATGTTATTTCAAGCAAGGTTTAGAATAGCAATTGTGTTAGAGTCTAGGCCTGGTCAATAATTTCGATTCTGGAATGCATAACACGAAAGTGAATTTTTGACCGGGCCTAGGCAGATAATCTTTCACTTTAGTCCGTAGATGGACCTCTGAAACTTGCATACTCGATTATGCTGCTCTTGATCGATGTATCCCTCGGGTTGTTTCATGTAAACATCCTCAAGTAGGTTTCCATTCAGGAAAGCCGTCTTAACATCCATCTGTCATATCTCATAGTCATGATATGCAGCTATGGCGAGCATAGTTCCAATGGACTTGAGCATCACGACAGGGGAGAAGGTTTCATCATAGTCAATACCATGAATCTGTCTGAAACCTTTAGCCATTAGTTGTGCCATGAAGACCCCGCAGGTTTTAACTTGAAAATCCACTTGCAATCAACAACCTTTGCCTAAACATGAGGGTCAATCAAAGTCCTCACTTTATTGTCCCTTATGGATTGCATTTCAGACTCCATGCTTATAGCCATTTATCTAAATCTGGACTTTCTAAAACCTGTCTGTAGGTCGTGGGCTCATCAGGGTCCACCAAGATCAAATCTTGATCGTCAGTCACGAGAAATCCGTATCTCTCGGGTTGTTGACGAGATCTACCAGACCTTCTAGGTTCTTGTGTTGTTGGCTCAAGTTGCTCATCTTCATGAGTTTCCATGCCAAATTCCATCTGAGTTTCTGTAGATGGTTCTACACTCTTTTGTTGGTCTCGAATCTCTTCGAGTTCTATTCTACTCCCGCTGTCTTTCTTGTACATAAAGTCTTTCTTTAAGAAAGTAGCTCCTCGAGCAACAAACACTTTGTTCTTAGTTGGGTGGTAGAATTGATATCCTTTGGTTTCCTTAGGATACCCCACAAATAGGCATTTGTCAGTTTTAGGTTCAAGCTTATTACGTTTTACATGAACTTGACAACCCCAAACTCGTAGATAGGACATATAGGGCTTTTGGCCAATCCATATCTCATATGGAGTCTTATCTATTGCCTTAGATGGAATACGATTTAATAAGTAGACAGCAAAAAGTAGAGCATAACCCCCAAAAGGACGAAGGGAGAGTCGCTTGGCCCATCATTAATCGAACCATAACTAATAGGGTCGGATTCCTCCTTTCAGATACACCATTCCATTGAGGTGTTCCCGGTGGAGTAAGCTGTGAAACAATTCCACACTGCTTTAGATAGTCATCGAACTCATCACTCAGGTATTTACCTCCCCGATCGGAGCGAATAGTCTTAATCCTTCTATCCAACTAATTCTCTACTTCGTTCTTGAACTCTTGGAACTTTTCAAAAGTTTCACTTTTATACCTCATTAAGTAGACATAACCATATCTACTATATTCATCAGTAAAAGTCACGAAGTATTCAAATCCACCTCTGGCTTATGTGCTCATTGGTCCACATACATCCGTATGTATTAGAGCCAACAGCTCACTGGTCTTTTCCCCTTTCTTGTTGAAAGGACTCTTTGTCATTTTGCCTTGCAAACAGGGTTCACATATATCATATGATTCAAAATCAAATGACCCAATGACTCCATCTCATAAAGTCTTAGAACACGTTTCTCGCTAATGACAGTGCCATAGGTATGAAGGATTTTTCTTGACACACTTTAACTTTTTTGTTCCAATGACATTCATTGTAATAGAAACATGTAGTGTCATTTCTGGGTTTAGTCTTAGAATCTGGCTTGGCCTTGGCAGCAGTCTTACTGCATGTCTCCTTGTTCCCAACAATTTTGTCTTGCCCTTAAACTTTCTCTTGTTCACTTTGCCCTTTTCAACCACCAACACTTGAGTACCTTTCTCAAGGGTCTGCTCAGCATTTTTTAGCATCTCTTGCATGTTGAAACTTACCACGAAGTCATTGTACTCATCTGACATCGAAGCCTCGATAACATCAATGTCTAATTTCCTGGGCAGAGTTACACTTAGTCTCTCTAGAGTATCACTATACCCTTTCATCTTTACTAGATAAGTACTCACAGATGAACCATTCGTCACCTTATAGAAAATTAATGCTATCAATGTAACAAACCTTTCGTTACGGGCCTTCTCATAGAACACTTTTCCTTTGTGATGCATAAATATTGAACGCTTCCATATTCATGTTTTTGAAGTAGTCCTCAAAACATGTCACATAATTGGATTTGTTCCTTTTGCCTTCAAAAGGCCTTTCGAGCAACCTTTGTAGCATTTTTCGGGTATTTCGAGCAAAGTAGGGTCTAAGACAATAACGTTTCCTTTCTCATTTTAAAATGTTTCGTATGGACAGTGATTTGAAATTTAAGTGCAAGATAATGCCATCTAGAAAAGAATAATCAAAATATTAGAATAAATTTTAATAAAATCATTTTCACAATAGCCAAAATTGAAATCCCGTACAATTTTGTATTGGTGCTAGATTGTGGACCAAAAATCAATAAAGAACCAAACCCCAGTCTTGCTTTGGCAACTATCGTAGGGATTTGGCCTTTTTGGTAGGCAAAGTTCAAATCACATCTCATGCACCTTAACGCTTTCCAATTGCATCACTATGTAACTTTTCGGTGATAGAATGAATATTCCAAACGTTTGACACCATCCTATCATTGCAAAATCAATCCTAGCCACTTATCGGGTTAAACTATGACCGATTTCCCTAAGTCAAACCATCCCTCGAAGCATCACATCAATAAATACCCCAACAAATTTTCCACATGGTGGTAGTGAGTAAAGTTGGGCACCTATTATGTAACAACTCGCCTCACAAAAAAAACCTGAGGCCCTTGTGCTCTCCAAGTCCACAGACGTTCGACGCTCTGGCGAGCCCCCAAGTATGGAAGCAATTTATGACTTAGGTTTTTAGGGATTTAGTTTGAATCTTTTAACCTGCATTTTGTTTTTCATCATTCACAATAACATATATCAAATATATTTAAAGTGAATAAAATGCAATGAATTAGGTTCTAGTATATTACAAGGCTTTTAAAATATTTGTCTTCATTTGCACCTTCATTGTCGGGCTTCTGTTCCTAGGCTCCACCTTGGACTCCTTTGGAATTACATAAATTTGCGCATATCTAATTCTATTATATTACATATAATTTAATAGGCACACAAGCCCCAAATTAAAACAATTTAAAACCCAATTATGCATGAAAAACACATAAGAATGCAAGTGCAATACAAGCCCATTTTAATTAAACCGAATAATTTTAAAGAATTGTGTAACTATTACGCTATTAAAATTGATCGTTGGTCAAAATGATGCATGAAAATTTTTCCACATAATTATGTATGCATTTCACAATTTAAACATGAAATCATAAATAAATCATGAAAAATAAATAAATCATAAATAAATAAATTAATTAATTAACTAGTCTCATTAAGTAATTAATTTTATTTAATTATTTTTAATTATCCGAATCTAATTAAGATAATTATTTAAATTTAAAATTTTAAATATATATTTTTTAAATTATCCTAATCTAATTAAGATAATTATTTAAATTTTAAATATTTTTATTTTTTTCTATAATTATCCTAATGTAATTAAGACAATTATTTAAATTTAAATTTTCAAATATTTTCTTATTATCCTAATCTAATTAAGATAATTATTTAAATTCAAAATTTTAAATATTTTAATAGGATAATAATTTTAAACCATGTTTAATCCTATCTCAAATTTAAAATAAGAATCTGATAAGATAATTTAATTTTAAAATCTTATCAAATTTTAAAAAAAATAAGAAAATAATTTTCCTTAAATTATGGGGCAGTTTGGTAATTTAAATAAAATTCTTGGCAATGGTTTTGAGGAGGACTCAAAGTCCAAGGCCATTCTACAATTTAAAACCATTTTTCAAAGGCTGATAGCACTTTTGCTAATTAGAGGCTGCAGCGGGGGCAATTTGGTAAATCTACCTTTTTAGGGTTTCTGCCCCTTACCACCTCTCTGAGCCAATTAGGGTTTTTGGGGCGGCGGGGCATTCTAGTAAATTTACCCATTAGGGTTTTAGCCCCTAGCCGCCGCCAACCCTTCCCTTTCTTAGACCTCGCCGTTGGCTCCCTCAATTCCCAGCGTCCAACGCCGATCATCTGTTCCAGTCATCTTCCACGGCCAAATCTTCGCCTCACATCTGATTGCAGCCTTTCCACGACCGTGGCTTCCCCAAACGATGATGATCGCCATTCAAAGAAACCACGAATCCGCAGCTGCAACAACCGACATCCAACGCCGATCAGAGTAATGACCGATCGCGATGAAAATGCAGTGGCGATGCTCGCCGCTGCGCTCTCCATCCTCAACCGACATGAAGGATCGGTCTGGAAGCCTTCGCATTAAAAATCAATGCAACCAGAACAATTCTGGCGTCCGCGTTTTCCTGGCAAAGAAAAACCTACGAAAGAAGCAAAAACCAGCAGCCCAGAAAATTTCGAAACCAAAACATACCAGACAAAACAATTTTCCGATCAAGTTTACAATAGCTCAGATTTCTAAATCTTAATTTCCGGCAAAAAAAAACCAAAAGCTTTGGTCAAATCGTTTTTCTGGTTTGGTTTTCCGGCCAAAATTCGAATCCCAGATTTATGAAATCTATAATCCGGCCAAACAATTTGGTAACCCAGAAACGAAAACCAACTAGCCCTACAAAACTTTCTGAAATTCTTTTCAAACGGAATTCAAATCAAGATTGAAAACTATTTCGAAATCCATCCTGGCTATTCGAGGCTTTCGGAAAAACCAAGAACCAGAGTTCAAAACAGAACCTTCAAAACCGACAAGAAAAAGGGAGACCTTTTTAGGGAAAAAAAATTGAAGAACAAACCCAAAAAATTCAAACCTTTTCTTTCAAAATCCGTTCCGTCGAGGTTTGAAAAAACAAGAAACCTGTTTTAAATTCTGGCCAAAACCAAAACTTTCCTTTTTGCTCCTTTTTGGTAAATCCAAAACGAACCGAAATATGAACCTATTCCCTTAAATATTTCCAAATCAGCAAAAAGAACGCCGGAACCATAGTTTTCAAAATCGCGATCCGGATCATAGGATCAGACGATCCTACACTCCAAAACCACAAAATCGATCTAGGATCGTTGTGGATCGAGTTTATAGATGGGATTGTAGTGGGATCAGACAGAATTGTATGAGATCGTGGGATCGGACCGATTTCAAGAGTCTGTACGATCCATAGGGAAAAAATAGTCCACCACGTCCAGAAACGTCAACATCCATGCATGTGAATTTAAGCTGATTTTTTTCACAAAGACAATCCACCACGTCTCAGAACACTAGCACCACGTCAAAAACAACTAGCACCACGTCTAGAAACGTCTACATCCATTCTTGTGAATTTAAACTGATCTTGTTCATAAAAACATACCACCACGTGACAAAACAACTAGTACCAAGTCCAGAAATGTCTACATCCATGCATGTGAATTTAAGCTGATTTTTTTCACAAAGACAGTCCACCACGTCTCAGAACACTAGCACCACATCAAAATCAACTACCACCATGTCTCAGAACAACTAGCACCACATCCAAAAACAACTAGTACCACGTCCAGAAACGTCTCGGAACAACTAGCACCACGTCCAGAAACATCTCAGAACAACTAGCACCACGTCTCAGAACAACTAGCACCACGTCCAAAAAACAACTAGTACCACGTCCAGAAACACCTCAGAATAACTAGCACCATGTCAAAAAAAAATAGCACCACGTCCAGAAACATCTCAGAACAATTAGCACCACGTCTCAGAACAACTAGCACCACGTCCAAAAACAACTAGTACCACGTCCGGAAACGTCTCAGAACAACTAGCACCACGTCCACAAATGTCTTCGAACACGTGAATTTTAGCTGGATTTTTTGCCTACATTTTATACTTTTACGATCCTAATAATTCGATCCTACCGATCCAGGGACCGATCCGATCCTGTGATTACAAAACGATTCTGCATGGGATCTCGATCCTGAAAACTATGGTCAGAACCTTTCCAGCACACACGTCATTGATGAAAAATTAATTTTTTTAAACAAACCATTTGCTTCAAAAATTAACTTTAATTATAGAGTAAATTTCAAAATTGGTCATCATACTATGGTCAGTTTTCAGTTTTGGTCATCATATTTTTAAAACTAATTTTAAGGTCATCATACTTTCATTTTATTTTTAAAAATGGTCACTCCGTCCATGTTGGCCGTTAACCTTCATAGCGGAGCCCTTTTTTTGAGGGCATTTAGGTCAATCTCTTTTTTTTTCACAAAGATAACTAGCACCACATCTCAAAAAAATAGGAACCACGTCAAAACAACTAGCACCACATCCAAAAACGTCTACATCCATGCGTGTGAATTTAAACTGTTTTTTTTCACAAAGACAATACACCACGTCTCAGAACAACTAGCACCATGTAAAAAACAACTAGCACCATGTCTTAAAACATCTACATCCATGCATGTGAATTTAAGCTATTTTTTTCACAAAGACGACTAGCATGCATGGTTGTAGACATTACTGGACGTGGTGCTAGTTGTTCTGAAATGTGATGCTAGTTGTTTTTAACGTGGTGCTAGATGTTTTGAGACGTGGTGGACTTTATTTGTGAAAAAAATAGCTTAAATTCACATGCATGGATGTAGACATTTTTGGACGTGGTGCTAGTTGTTATGAGACGTGGTGGACTGTCATTGTGAAAAAAATTAATTTAAATTCATATACATGGATGTAGACGTTCCTGGACGTGGAGCTAGTTATTTTTGACGTGATTCTAGTTGTTCTGAGATGTGGTGCTATTTTTTTCACAAAGACAACCAGCACCACGTCTCAGAACGACTAGCACCATGTAAAAAACAACTAGCACCACGTCCAGAAATGTCTTCATCCATGCATGTGAATTTAAACTGATTTCTTTCACAAACATACTCCACCACGTCTCAGAACAACTAGCACCACGTCAAAAATAACTAGCACCACGTCCAGAAACATCTACATCCATGCATGTGAATTTAAGCTATTTTTTCACAAAGAAAATGAGCACCACGTCTCAGAACAACTAGCACCACGTCAAAAAGAACTAGCACCACGTCTCAGAACAACTAGCACCACGTCTAGAAACATCTACATCCATTCATGTGAATTTAAGCTATTTTTTTCACAAAGACAACTAGCATCACGTCTCAGAACAATTAGCACCACGTCAAAAAAAACTAGCATCATGTCCAGAAACGTCTACATCCACACGTGCTAGTTGTCTTTGTGACAAAAATATCTTAAATTCACATGCATAGATATTTATGTTTTTTGACGTGGTGCTAGTTGTTTCTGGACGTGGTTCTAGTTGTTCTGAGACCTGGTGGACTGTCTTTTTGAAAAAAATCAGTTTAAATTCACACGCATGGATGTAGACGTTTCTGGACGTGGTGCTAGTTTTTTTTTTATGTGGTTCCTGTTGTTCTGAGACGTGGTGCTAGTTGTCTTTGTGAAAAAAAATGAGATTGACCTAAATGCCCTCAAAAAAGGGCTCCGTTATGAAGCTTAATGGCCAGCATGGACAGAGTGACAATTTTTAAAAATAAAATGAAAGTATGATGACCTTAAAAATAGTTTCAAAGTATGATGACCAAAACTGGAAACTGACCATAGTATGATGACCAATTTTGGAATTTACTCTTAATTATAACACTAAATCGAGCCTAGCTCTAATACCACTAGTGGGATCTTAGGCATGAAAATCAAAAAATTTTACGCAGCGGATTTTCTAAAAATTTATACCTATTTTGATTTTAGTGTTAAATTCTTTCGTTTAAAGCATTTAATGCTTACCCTCATAGCGTAATCGATTTTCGCGCCTGGATCCTAATTGATATTTGTCGGGGAATTTAGATCACCATCAAAGCATTTCTCCAGGAGATGCTCTCTACTCTCAAGCACCGGAGCTCTCATAGAATTGGTGCTAGCCTGTTCTTTTGCAGAGAAAAATATTTGGGAATATTTTAGTTTTTTTTTTTCACAGAAAACGTGTGGTGTTCTCTGTCTCTAAAAAAATATCCCCAGGATATATGTTAGTTAGTTACACCAAATCAGTAACTTATTTCAGTTAGTTACACCATTGATCAACCCATTGACTCATTGATCAGACTGATGGGTCAAGAACCTCAATTGCAATTGGGTCCATTGATTTGTCAGTCTATCCCAATTGTTCCTATGTACTTAATTAACTCTTAATTAATACCATATAACTTTTTAATAATATTTAATTAAACTATTTAATTAAATATTATTTATCTAAGTATAACAATTACACTTAGTGCAGGCAAGAATATTTATTCTGTATTATCGAACTCTCTTATGTGCGATCCTGTAGGCCTTTTCCAAATCAGTAATGGATAAATCAATCCTATTGATTAATCCATAAGTCATTAGTGGTCTCTAGTAAGACATAATGACTACCCAATTCAGAACGGAGGGTCGAATGGTGATTCAATGCAACCTTCCGAGCATACTACGTATGATCCTCTACATGTTGGTGAATGTGCCCTAATGAGGGCTATTTATGCAAATATACTTTGAGGGTATTTATGTAAATAAGACATTTTTCACTTGATTGATTGTTTATCAAATGAGTTAATTTCATGATAGTAATATCCTTGTGCAAATTTAAATTCATGAAATCGATCCGCCAAAAGAAACACTCCATGGACTAATTAGATCATGAGTGATTCTTTTGAGTAGTACTGGTACTAGGATCCTTAGACCAGAAATCACTACAATCTTAGGTGAATCGTGGTGTGCTTTGACATACGCCTAACGGGGCCGTAACAGGTTGCCAAGTACGGGTATGATTGGGTACACTATGAGACACGCTAAGGTATGTAGGTTAAGTGATGGGACTACAAATCTCTCTTAAGTGAGAGATGATATCTTGGCCACTTGATAGTGAACTGAAAAGTACATGGCCATGCAAAGGAATGATAAGGATATCATTTGCTTGATGGATTCAGTGTCAATAAGAGATCAAGTAAACGTTTAGCCATATAAGAATGATGGTTCCATGCCTTATGCTAAACGAGATATCAATGTAGAGGATCGTATGCAGTTTGCTCGAAAAGGTTGTGTTGAATCTCCATTCGACCCTCCATTCTGAATTGGGTAGTCATTATGTCTTGCTAGAGACCACTAATGACTTATGGATTAATCAATGAGATTGAGTTATCCATTGCCAATTTAGAATGGGCCTACGGGATCGCACATAAGAAAGTTCGATGATGCAGAATAAGGATTCTTGCCTACAATAAGTATAATTGTTATACTTAAATAAATAAGATCTAATTAAATGGTTTAATTAAATACTATTGGAAAGTTCTGTGGTATTAATTAATAGTTAATTAATTACCTGGGAACAATTGGGATGGGCTGATAAATCAAGGGACTTAATTGCAATTGAAGTTCTTGACCCATCAGCCTGATCCATGGGTCATGGGTTGATCCATGGGCTTGGTGTATAACCCAAATCATTAAGGTATTATTTAAGGCTGATTTGGAATTAGTAAATATTATTTAAATACTGATTTGGAATCAGTTAAATAATATTTGGTAATAATACTGATTTGGAATATTACTAAAATCAGTTAAGTTATAATTGGATAATTACAATACTGATTTTGGAAATTAATTCTCTACAAATATCCTAGGGATATAATTGTAGGATGATGATTTTGAATTATTTTCATCAGAAAAAATACACAGGATTTCCCAAAATTCTCCGGGGTAGGCAAGATTGGCTAGCACCAACCTGCGAAGTCTTTCGTGCGTAAGAGTAGAGAATCCTTTGAGGAAGGATTTTGGAGACAGAAAAACGCCGTCTTCTCAGAGGAGCCAGGTGACGTGCGCAACCGATTACGCTTCGAGGGTAAGACCCGATCCTTATAGTTTAGGATTCCGCTGTTTAATTAGATTAAACATCTAAACAATTCCCAACACTACATTGATATCCCGTTTAGCACGGGGGATGAAACCATCATCCTTATTCTGCTCAACGTTCACTTGATCTCTTAGTGACACTGATTCTATTCAAGCAAATGATAACACTTATCATTTATTGGGCACAACCATGCACTTCTTAGATCACTATCAAGTGGCCAAGATATCATCTCTCACTTTAGAGAGACTTGTAGTCCCATCATTTTACCTACATACCTTAGTGCGACTCATAGTGTGCACAATCATACTCGTACTTGGCAAACTGTTACAGCCCCGTTAGGCGTATGTTAAAGCACACTACAATTCACAAAATACCATGTAGTGATTTCTTGTCTAAGGATTCTCGTACAAGTACTACTCAAAATAATCACTCATAATCTAAGAAATCCATGGAGTGTTTCTTTTGTTGGCGGATCGATTTCATGAATTCAAATATGTACAAGAATATTACATTAATGAAATGAACTCATCTGATAAATCATCAATCAAACGACAAATGTCTATATAGCCCTTAAAAAGGGCACATACACCAACATTCTCTTCTTAAACAAGAAAGGAAATCTCAAATCCTAGTGATTTAGAGATTAGGAAACAAAACCTATTACAACTCTGATTGGCTAAGGGAAATTCGGCCAATGAGAGAGGAAATAAAGACAAAAATTAAATCATAATCAAGAAAGGAAAACTCAGTATATGCTATTGTGAATAAGATACACTTCTAAAACCTTTTCCTACTATGAAAAGTAAAAGATATCACAACCTTACTAGGAAGAGACTTGTATTTCCCAGCTTCAGTTGGGTCAGGAAAGCCTTGGATTTTCGATTGGGCTTCTTGCTCACGTAATACAAACTTTAGCTTTTATTTTGGGTTTCATTCCTCATCTACGTTGCATTTGTAATTCCATTATCGAATAATGTCGTGACATTGATGAGTTTGGGCTTCCAAATTTATAGATGGGCTTGGGCCTGTTGTTGGGCTTCTTCGATCAGCAACTTCAAGACTTCTTCAATGCTTTCATCTGCTAATCATGATAGGTCCAACAATCTGAATTAGTGAATCTGGCATGACAAGATTTGGATCCACTTGAGAGCTTCCTGGGCTATTATCTGCATAAATCAACTCTCCCTGAGGAGTTTTATAACAAGGCATGTCTTGAATTTTGAACATGCATATTGATGTCATGTGATATATATTTAGGCCCGTTCAAGGGCTTGACCCATGTATTGGATTATGTGTCTTTTAACATGATAAAATCTTCAGTTTGTGCTCATTCTGGGTCTCATTGGGGTTCCCTAAACCAAAGTTACAAAGATCCCTTGTCAGTTTAGGGAGATGCTGCACAGTTTTGATGGGAGTGGAGGAAGAGCTCTTGATGTTCACATCGCAAGGCTGGCATCCACTGGGTGTTGGCACCTGATCATCGGCAACCATGGTGTCCACTCGGTGCCACCGTCTGTCTGCTACCGCTATGGGCGTCCACTTGGCACCAACGCCTGGTCGTCCCCCAGAAATCTACTACTGAAAGTCCAATTTTACCCTTTGCATAAACCCACTTATGTAATTCCAATTTTAGCCCTCTGAAACCTTTCTTAATGACGAAGGCTCATTGTAAAGACATATACTATTACACCTTAGAAGGTTTTTCATAGTTAGAGAGAGAATAGCTTAGAGAGGAAGAAACACACACTTTCTCACCTTTTTTCACAAACATCATGAAATCTCTTAGAACACCTATTTTCTAAGTAGACCCTAGGGAAATTTACACTTCTAAGTGTTAAGGGGTAGTGGATTTCCAAAAATGTAGAACAAATTCATGGATCTATGGAGTTATTTGATTATGGGTTTTTTACTTGAAGGAAACCAAGGCTTCTATCATGTTTGGTTGATAAAAGCTGCAAATCTTCTTTTACATGAATTTCCATTATATGTTATTTATCTTCCTATGTAATCTTGTTCTCTTTTGTGGATATTCATGCTTATCGATATGTTGGTTTCATGCAAATAAGAGTAATTCATATGTACTTATACTAAGATTTTTCTACTTATTGCCATATTTGTTTAATCTACTCATTTAACTTCAAGATTTGGATGATGTCAACTTGTTTTAGGCATTTGGGCTAGGATAATTGGGGTTTCTTGTATAGCAAGTTTGGTTATTTTGATGCTTATTTGCTTAGTAAGTAGTCTATAATTCTTATCTTGGTTAATATGTGTAGAGGATTGATAGTGGGGTAGGATTGACGACCCTATTTCCATTATTGTTCACTCTTTGTTTTCCTTTGGTCTTTACCGTAATTAAGTTAAGGAAAGGTTCTTCTAGGCATTACTATAGGTAAACCTCATAGGGTAATAGTTAAAGTATTATTATTGTATTTAGACTAGGATGGCTCCCCACATTTGCATGAGATTCCACTTATCAATAGCCCATTGGATCTTGAAGTTGTGTGATTTTTCCGCCTTTTACCCATTATTATCTTTTACTTTATTTTTATGTTTTTGCATGTTTACTTGATTTGACTCATCTACCCCTTTGTTTTTGTAGAACCTTAGGCTAAATACTACTAGAACTTTGGTAAGTAAGGACTCGAACCCAACACTTTCATCACTCAAGACCATAATTCGTACGACAACAAAACCTTAAATACTATAGTTTTAGTGTTTTTGTTTTGTTTATTTATAAATTTATTTTTGCGTGTTCGCCTAAAACTTATACAATGACAAAGATACGTAAAAAATCTTCGCCGTCGACGACGATTGTTTATTTTGGTTGGTTATTGTTGTTGGTAGTTTTGAGGTTTTTACTTGTTTTTGTGTTTTTGGTTTTTTTAGTAATTTTTGAGGCTTTTTAGTAAATCTTTTGAGTGCAGTAGTTTAGTTATTGTACATACCTTTTTTTTTTTTTTTGTGTTTTAGCTTGATTTTAATAGTTTTCTTTTGTTTTTAAGGTGCTTGGTTACTTGGAGCAATGGCACAACAAATTCGGTCTAATCTAAGGTTCCGTGAGCCTAAAAGGAGTGAGTTTCTTGAGCATGAAAAAGCAATTGACTCAAGGAGAATTGAAGTAATGGGATTTATGAAAAAGCAATTACAAGATGTGATATATAGAGCTAGTAGAAATACAATTTCTATTAGAGGTATAGAGGCACAATTGGATGAGATAAAATTAAAGATGGAAGCTATATTTAGGGAGTATGAGAGCCGAATTCAAAGGGAAGTGGGGAATGAAAGAATTGATGTAACTAAACTCTCTTTGAACATTCAAAGCATACCCAACAATCATTATGTGGATGGAGATTCTTTAAGGAAAGATAACCACTCCTTAGGTATGAGAAGTGAAGTTGATGATTTAGTGAGTGGTATAATCATGTGATTGGTATTGGAATGAACCGGAAGAGGTTGGACCAGTTATTAAGGAACTTAGTGAAACTAGTGAAGACAATGAGCTTAATGAATATGAGAATATTCTCATGATCAATATGTTGGAGATTAAGGATGTTTTATGGAAAGATCCAAAGAGAAAAAAGCTTTATAGGGACAAGTTGAAAGAGTTAGAAAATAGCACTAAGATAGAGAAAAGTGAGCTAACTCATGAGGAGATAGTGAGAAATAGAAAGATTAGGAGAAAGCTCAAAAGGAAGTTGAAGAAAAAGCTAGCCAAAGAGATTTGTAAGAAAATGGTTGAGAATTTCTCTAAGGTTAAGGAAGTCATTGGAAAGATCAATGAAGCCATTAGAAGTGCTAAGTATGTGCAAGGCTCTATGAGTCTTGTACCAACTTGATCCTTTATCATGAAGAAAGTCTAGCCGAAGACTCTAAAGTCCAAAGTGCTTCATGGGAGACAACCCAAACGTTTTTATTACTTTTTACTTCATTTTCTAGATTTTAGGTTTTCGAATTTTTCAAATGCAAATTTGCCATATGTTCTTATGAGATTTGTGAGAATATTGATTTGGAGCATATGTATACGTTGTAGGTACAGGTCATAGCAAGATTGGATGGAGCAAAATATGAAGAAATCAATATCTGGGAATTTTTGTCAAAAGTTTTAGGACGAGCGCCCAGGGCAGCGCCTACTTGACGTCGTGCATTGGGCGGCAAACAAGTGCCACATTGTCCGAATGCCACCAGCAAAGGCACTATCAGCAATGCCATAGTCAACGCCTTCTCGACGCCCAGTTGCAGCCTAGGCGACAAAGAAGCGGTTTGAAGTTTCCACACCTTCACTTGACGAAGAATGAGTATATAAGGTAAAACGAGCAGTAACAAGGCTATAGTCTAATTGCCGCCCAGACACATGAAAGAAACTTTCCCAAAGTCACGCATCAAACCGAGCTTTAATCCAATCCATATAACAGGTTTTTTGTTCTTAAATTCGTTAATCAAAATGTTCCTTGCCTATAAATGAGCGAATTGAACCGATTGGATTGCTCCAAAACAACCTATTATCGCAGGAATCAAAGGTAAAATTTCTAGGGTTCATTATTTTTCATTTCAAATTGGGATTTTCATATTCTTTGATTTAAATGTAATTTCGTTAGAGAAAGAATGATTGTTCATGTTTAAAATAGTATGGGTAACATGATTCTATGCTCGATTTATTCATTATGTTCGTACAATTGTTATTTAGTGAATTCGAGTTTCAAGAACCATTGGGATTGTTCTTCATTAAAATACAATTATGTTAGCTAAAGTTTAGAATGATTGTGTAAATGAAGGAGAATGTATTGCATGATATGAGTGATCAAATAGTTGAATAGAGTGATTTTTAGAAGTTTTTGTTAAAATCACACTAGGCGACATCACGGCGTTGTGCCTTGTGGCATCCAGGTACGGTGACCTACAGGTTCTGACGCCAATAAGACGCCAAATTTTGTAGCACTTGTATGACGCCTAGGTTATTTCTGCCACTAATCAGAATTTTCTAAATTCATTTAATAATTTCTTTTAACATGCAGATCACGGTGAGAACTATAAATACAATAAGAAACGCAAGGAAGTATACACAGGGAGATAGTGACTCAACCTCTGTTGAAGAATTTATTAAAGATAGTGATGATGAGATATCGGTTTCTACTGTAGATAATGAGGACTCTCGATTGGCCGGGAGAACACCTCAAAGAAAAGAAAAAGAGGTAGCTCAATCACCACGCAAGAAGAAGGTCAAGATAGATAAAAAAAACCTTAGGACGTAGATGAAGCAAAAATGAGGATGAGCACAAGGACACTATCTTGCAGAGAGGGGTAAACCAATTCAGCAATTACTGGAGCTTTGTAGAACAACGTGGTTGGATGAAGCTTGTTCCTTTTGCAAGGAAAGTGAATTGTCAACTATGGAAGGAATTCTTTGCAGCCTTATGGTTTAGAGATTCTTGGGATTTATTACTTTAAAGAAAAACAAAGTGCTGGTTTCAAGAGAAGGAATCAATTGGTTTTTGAATATAAATGCTCATGGAATGTTAAGAAAGAAGGATTGGGAAGGAAGGAAAGTGGAAAACAAGAATTGGAGGAAATACATCAGCCCTGCAGTTTCTTGTCCTCCCACTTGGCAAGAAGTAGACTACACAGACTTCCATAGCAGTGCAAGGACTCTCTATATATTTATTAGAAGCAATATCCTTCTATCAAAGAATCAGAGGGTCACAGAAGACAAATTCGTATTGTTACTAGCTTTGATGGAAGAAGAGAATGTTGACTTAGGGGACATCATGTTCAGTACAATGATGAACACCTTGGAGAATAGAGATATTGATAGATTGCCTTACTCATCATTGATTGAAGTGTTAGTTTTAAATATTGAAAATTATTGCTTGCATGAAAAATGAATATTCACAGTTTGCATATCGATTTTATTTCAGTATTAATTGTTCATTTATATCATATTCATAGATGATAAGGTACCGGGTGTAGCATAGTAGATCTTATCATTATTTAAATTTATGATATATAAATGGATGCTCGTAACTGAGATAGTTTGAACATACTATCGATATAGGTTTTCGTGTGATTTGGAAATTAGTTTGTCTAGACTAATTAAATCATCGGATATGCCCGGGGTATATTGAGCATGACCTGCTCGGGATTGAATTAACTTATACTGATTGGCATAGTTAATTCGATCCTAGTATTCTATTCTCTTAATCCCTAGATTGGAGCGGGCATGAGAGTTAGATATCGTATGCTTTGATTTGCCAAAGGGTGCAGTCAATTGAGTCCTAAATCTCGGTAAGTTTGGTATGCGGTGTTTGGCTTCTTTGTGTGTTGTTGCTAGTCGAAGGAATCCATGTACCAGTTCGCCAGGGTGATGGTGCTCCCGAGATGAGCTCGAAAGGTTTATTATACTAAATCTGGCCAGTGGACTTTATGTCCAGTATAATAAGAATGTCGAGTGGCACTAATGTCGGATACCAAAAAGTCGATGAATTAATTTGTTAGTAAATTGATGAATCGACGGGCACTAGATCTTTGATGTGGGGAGATAGAAGAATAATAAAGTGAGCGCAAAATAAATTCATTTTTGAGCAGTAGTTCCATAATTGGTCCGTTAGCGGTACGACTAATTATGCATTTGACTAATCGACAAAGTGAATTAATTAATCCTAAAAATTTAATTAATATTTAATTGACTAAGTGGGTTATGGGAAATAATCCTAAGGGATCAATTAAATTTAATTAACAAAACGGGTTAAGAAATTAATTCGAAAGGCTCGATTGGAGTTTATTAGTCTAGGGAAGATTAAGGGGTCAACGAAAGTCAAACTTTAAGGCCCAACTCAAAAGCCCACTAGGTCTCCCTTGAAGCTCCTATAAATAGTTTAAGTTAAGCATGTAGAAGCACAAGAAACCTTGTAGGTAAAGTTGCCTCCTTAGAGAGAATGAAGAGCCTAGAGGAGAACTTCATCTTCTTTGATTAGTTCTTTCTCGAAGTTGGTTTCTAGTTCCTTCTTCTTCGAGAACTCAACCCATTAGCAGCCTATAAAACCCTGTTGGATTGCCGCCCATTTTTGGTCCGTTTCTCCGTCGCTTGAAGAAGCCACAACACCGCCGTGAAGATTGATCGGTGACCGGCGATTTCAGATTTTGGGCCATTTTATTTTTGTTGGATTGATCTTCTTCCGTCATACTGATCCTTTGGCTTGTTTCTTGGTTTTGCCAAAGTCTAGATCTCCGGTCGGTAGAAGATTCTTTTAGCGGTATACGTGAGTTTTCAGATTAGGATCAGGCCTCCAGGCTGTTTCAGATTTGGGCAGATTGAGTTTTCTAGAAGTGGGTTTTTTTGGATTTCTCCATATTGTGCTTTAGCCATCCCGTGGACATTTGCCCACTCAAATTCCGGATAGTTTGGAGTTATTGTCAGTACTCTTTAGTGGATTCGCAACTCAAGACCCGGTTTTCTTTATTTGCGAGGGACACGCTTCAAAGGTATAATCTTTAAAGGTTTCCACTTTAATTTAAAGATTCGATTTTTGCGTGTTGATTTAATAAATTGAACTAGTATAAGCCTAGATCCATTCAGGTGAAATGATTTTAAGCCTGAGAGGAATCGAAAGTCTCCGATTATGGAATGCATAGCACAAAAGTGAGTTTTTCGATTTAGCCCTGGCTAAATCTGTTTCCTTCACGAAACCATGTGCTATGAAGCTGGAATTAAAAAAGAGGATACAGATGAAATTATTGCACATCATTCAGAAATCAATGGCACAACCTTTCAAGGCTTGGAGGTGAATAAGAAGAAAAAACAATAGGGGGATACAAGTGAAGGAATTATCTGTCCGGGCCCAATCGAAAAATTTCACTTTCCTGCAAAGCATCTAGAATTCGAAACTGAAAGATTATCTGCCCGAGCCTGATAAAAATATTTACTTTCGTGCATTGCATTCCAGAATCGAAACTTTTGATTAGGCCTTATCTCTAGTGCAATACTATTCCAATCCTTACTTGAAATACCATTGCACATGATCTTAGGTTTACTTTATTTGATTTGTCACGCAACAAATAAAATTCTTAATTAAAGCGGAAGTATAAGAGTTACCTATTGAAGCATGTACTTAGGTGATTCTCTTGTATGACTCAAGACGAGATTCGTACATTGTGTGAGCAACGATCCAATGAACCAACAGATACACAAAAACTTGCTCGAAAATCCAAGCTTGCCGCCCATAAATTCTGCTGCCACTGCACTCTCTCCTCCACGCGCCGTCGGAGTTTAACCGCTGCTGCCTTGCCAGAGTTCGACTACCACTGTGTGCTGCTAGGGGAGAGGGAAATCCGACTTTGAGAAAGAAAACTTTAATTTCTCTCTCTAGGTTTTCTCTCTTTAGTTTCAAGAACTATGGAACTTATGAATTATATTGTGT
Organism: Knoxia roxburghii; assembly: GCA_030378225.1. Taxonomy (NCBI): domain Eukaryota; kingdom Viridiplantae; phylum Streptophyta; class Magnoliopsida; order Gentianales; family Rubiaceae; genus Knoxia; species Knoxia roxburghii. The sequence continues at coordinate 29,589,162 of CM059415.1, read as the reverse complement.
TTTGTATTGTTGACCCTCTATATCTATTTATAGAGCTACAAGAGAGACCTCAAGTTGGTTTAGGATTGGTCTTCCTATTGGGTTTTGGTTTTAATTAGTTTCCAAAATCAATTAGTAACCAAATTTATTTAGATTCGAAATCCAAATAGATTTCATAATCTCTTGAATTTCCTAATTCTAATTGAACTTTAAGACTTAATTAATTAATTAAATAATTCCACTTTGTCAATTTACTAATTGACCCTAAGGATTAATTAATTAATTATACTTTATTAATTAATCCAATACATAATTAATCGTACCACTAACAGATTAATTATGGTACTACCATCCTACAAAAGAATTGCTTCTGGAATATTTTAAATTAAATTAAATTAATTATTCTTTATTCTTTATCTCCCTACATCAAAGATATAGTGCTCGTTAATTTTATTAATTTACTGATAAATTAATTAATCGACTTCTTATTATTCGAGACTAGCACCACTTAACTTTATTACTATACCGGACATAAGTTAACTGGCCAGATTTAGTTCAGTAAACTTTTCAAGCTCGTCTTGAGAGCACCAACACCCCGGACGCACCGGTGCGTGATTTCCTTTGACTCACAATGACACACCAAACAACTAAACATACGCAACCAACCTGCCGAGACTATAGGCCTTAAGCGACCGCACTCTTTGGTAAATAAAACTATGCAATGCTTAATCCTCGTGCCCATTCTCATCTAGGGATTGAGATACAGAACATAAGATTCGAATTGACTATAATGGATCAGTATAAGTTAATTTAAATCTAATCGGTCATGCTTAATATACCCCGGGTATATCTATATGATTCAATTAGTCTAGATAAACTAACCTCAGAACCACATAATTGTTAGTTTAAATACAGAAAAGCTATGGCTTGTATCAAAAACTAATATCCACAGATGACATCATTTTGTTTCAGTATTAAATTATTCAATTATATCATAGAACTAGATAACGGGGTTTAGAAAGACACAGTAGATACCATCATTGATTAAAGTGTTGATATATAAAAAGTATGCTCGTAACTGAGATAGTCTGAACATACTATCGGTCTAGGTTATCGTGAGGTTTGGAAATTAGTTTATCTAGACTAATTAAAATCACACGGATATGCCCGGGGCATATTGAGCACGACCAGTTTGGATAGAATTGACTTGTGTTGATCGGCGTAGTCAATTCGGTTCTAGTATTAACTCTCTCAATCCCGAGATCAGAATGGGCATGAGAGTTAGATATCGTATGCTTTGATATGCCAAAGAGTGCGGTCAATTGAGGCCTATACCTCGGTAGGTTGGGTATGTAGTGTTTAGCTTCTTACGTGCCGTTGCTAATCAGGGGAATCCACGTACCGGTTCGCTGGGTTGATGGTGCTCCCGAGATGAGCTTGTAAGGTTTATTATACTAAATCTGGCCAGTGGACTTTACGTCCTGTACAATAAGAAAGTCGAGTGGTACTAATCTCGAATGCCAAGAAGTCGGTGAATTAGTTTGTCAGTAAATTGATAAACCGATGAGCACTAGATCTTTACTATATGGAGATAGAAAAAAATATAGTGGCGTGATGTAAAGTCATTTTTGAGCGGTAGTTTCATAGTTAGTCCGATAGTGGTATGACTAATTATGTATTTGACTAATCGACAAAGTGAATTAATTAATCCTAAATGTTTAATTAATATTTAATTGATTAAGTGAATTAAGAAATTAATTCTATATGAATTAATTAATCTTAAGAGTTTGATTAAATTAAATTAACAAAGTGGGTTAAGAAATTAATTCGAATGGGTCAATTGGAGTTGATTAGTCTAGGAAAGACTAAGCAGTCAATGAAAGTCAAATTAAAAGGCCCAACTCAAAAGCCCACTAGGTCACCATTGGAGCTCCCTATAAATAGAAAGCTTATGCCTTAAAAACTTAAGAAAATCTTGCAAGACAATTTTGTCTTCCTCTTGAGTGAGAAAGTTCTAGAGAGAGACTCTCTTTCCTTCTTGAGTTTCTTTCAAAAACGAACTTGAAATCTCACTTCTCGGTTGAGATTAATCTTGAAAGATCAAACATTTAGATAGCCCATCGATTTTTTGAGTTGCCCACTGCTGGATTTTATATTTTTCGCCCGGATCTCTTTATTTTTTTGATGGACTACATCAGTTTTTTTTTTTTTTTTGGCCGGATTCTTTCCAGTTTTTATTTTCAGTCTGGCCACTTCTAATAGCTCAGGGGTGCTTGATTCAGCTGGGTTTATGTTTATCTCTCCCTTGGGTTAGTGATCCACAATCCCGGCTGTCCAGATCGTGACCGGAGTTGAAGTGGGTTCGATTATTTTGAGGCGAAAAGTAGTGGGCAGCAATTTTTGTGGCTAAAGGTTTGATCTTTTGGGCAAATTTAATCTTCTCGAGGGATTTTCTTAGTGGGTTTCTCGTGGGCAAGGTAGTACACCTCGATAGAGGTAGCCCACGCAATATTCGAGGCTTCTAGGAGTAATCTTGTGGATTCCAGTGGTGATCGCAAATTGAAGATTTGGTTTTCTTTATTGCGTTGGACTTTGCTTCAAAGGTATAACTTTTAAAGGTTCCACTTTTAATTTAAAGGTTGTATCTTTGTGTTCCGATTTAATAAATTAAATAAGTATAAGCCTAGATCCGTTCAGGGGAGCCTGAGCTTTGTCGAAAGTTTTCGATTTTGGAATGCATTGCATTAAAGTGAGATTTTTAATTTAGCCTGGGCTGGTTCTGTTTTCCTTTAAATTGGTATCAGAGCAAGTGTTTTGGTTTTGTACTTGTTTAATTTATTACACGGATTTATTTTGGCATTATTATTTTTGTCAAAATGTTTAAACAAGTGGTTATTAGTTTCCCGGCTATTATGATAAAATTTATTTTTTATTCATAAACCCCGAGACATGTCCAGGCTCGTATTGTTTTGAATGGAAATGTCTGTAATAGTAATAACCACGAGTTGGAAGCCGTGTAGGATTAGATAAATCTTGTAGTAGGATTTGATCTAATGTGTCGTCTTTAAATTCCTAGAAAAATGCCTTTGTATATAGGAATTTATGTACTATGACGAAGACATTATTTTGGGTAACTTATATTCCCGGGGTTTCTCATAATTTTAGGTGATTCCTAATTACGTAAAAACCAATAAAACTCGGGCGAATCGAGAGGAATCCAAATAACAAGTGGGAGCGACATGACGGGACGTGTCACTGAGGCGTCAAGGAATCAACGATAGAGAAGGCCATAATAGTCGCGAAATTTTATTTCTTTAATTTCCCGTATTTATGTATTTTCGTTGATTGTGTGTTTTCGATTTGTTTGCATGAACAAAAACCAAAATGTTTTAAAAAGTAAAGTGCAATTAACTAAGGTAGATTATTCTCATATTAAAACTCCAACGGTTTTATGGGTGCAAATATCCTTTGTTAAGATATTGCATGTTTAAACAGAAAAATCCTCAAACTTAAAAATCTAAGTGGGAGCGGGTTGGTAAATATCCCCATGGCCTTTATTACGGGTTCATTGTTGATGTGGTTATTCTTGCGAGTTGGTATTATGGCCTTCCTCCATGCGGACAAGTCTTCAATCATAGATATCACTAGAATGAATTTCCAAAGGGATGACTATAGTGAGTTTAATTGGAGAAAGTTGCGACACCCTCTCTGCTGAGGGCGTATTAGTATCCTAAGTAACACACTTAGAAGTCACGTATGGCATACACTTAGTGTACTATTTATAGGATTCCTCCCGCGAGGTTATGCTATTAATGTGTATGACTAAAAGTATTGACTATTAATTTCATTGATCATAAGATTGTTGGTTAGATAGTGAAATTAATGAACTTCGGTTCTTCTCGAACGAATGTGGGTTGGTGTAGACGTTCACCCGCGTGACCTGCGTTAATCCCGGTGTGAGAGATGTCGATGGAGATTATATTTTTTTTGAGGATTTCAATATTTTTCAGTTGTTGATATGTCGTTCAACCCGCTAGCTGTCATACTGAATCAGAACAAGCTTACGGGTCCTAATTACATTGACTGGAAACATAAGCTGGACATTGTCCTTACTGCTGAGGGTTACGAATACGTGCTCATTAAGGAGTGCCCCCCTAAGCCCAGCGATGATGCCACCCCTAAGCAGCGAGAGCCATATATAAGGTAGCAGAAGGCTGATGAGATGACCCGGTGCTACATCTTAGCTTCTATGTCGAGTGTACTGCAGCACCAGCATCAGTTGTTTACCTCAGCCTACGATATGATGCTCAACCTCGAAAAGATGTTTGGACATCAAGGTAGGGCAACTAAATAGTCGGCTATGATGAAACTAATGAGTGCCAAGATGGATGAAGGCACCTCAGTGAGGGATCACGTATTGGACATAATCAGTTACATCAATGAGATTGAGGTGTTGGGAGGTGACATTGATGGGGAGACCCAGGTCGATATCATCCTCCAGAGCTTGCCCCCCAGTTTTGAACAGTTTTGGTTGAATTACAATATGGGCAAGCTTCATATTCACTTCCCGAACTCATGACTGCATCGGTGTCTGCTGAGGGCCTCTTCGCAGAGAAGAAGCAAGCCTTGCCTACTGTTAGTCCCTTAGGTTCCTCTGCTGGGCCCAAAGCCAGGAAGTATAAGAGGAAGAGAGGCCATAGAGTAGGAGCCGCTGATCATGGACCCAAGGCAGGCATTGCCAAGAAGCATAAGCTGAAAAGAAAGGGCTTCAGATGTGGCAAAGCAGGACATTGGAAGAAGGATTGCCAGAAGCCTCGAGGTATGTGCAAATTTTCCCTAGTTACTGAGACGTGTTTAGCGGCGATTCTCACGGATACTTGGTGTGTGGATTCAGGAGCCACTGATCACGTTTGTAATTCTTTGAAGGGGTTCCAAGTGACCCGGCTGCTTAGAGAGGGAGAGTTACAGGTCTACCTTGGGGATACTACCAGAGTTTCTATTGTTGTAGTGGGAGTTTTATGTCTTTACGTTTTATACTTAGTTTTACATTTGAATGATTGTTTATATGTACCCAGTTTTGGGAAGAATTTACTTTCAGTTTCGAGACTTATTTTGGCTGGTTATAGGTGTGTTTGTTCTGATAATTCTGTTTTTATTAGAAAGAACCAGAAGCTTATATGTTCTGGTACATTAGTTGACAATCTGTTTTTAATCAACAGATACTCCCCAGTAATGCAAAACACAGGAACTAATAACTCATCACCAAATCATAGTAAGAGAAAGGAGTCTTCCCCTCTAAATCAAACTTATCTTTGGATATTGACAGCTATCCGATCTGTGAGTCCTGCTTAGAGGGTAAAATGACCAAGAGGCCTTTCAAGGCAAAGGGGTATAGGGCCAAGGAGGTTTTAGAGTTGATTCATTTCTGACTTGTGTGGGCCTATGTCAGTTCAGGCTAGAGGTGGTTATGAGTATTTTGTGATATTCACGGATGATTACTCTAGATATGGATTCATATACATGATGTCTGAATGCTTTGGCAAGTTCAAAGAGTTTAAGGCTGAGGTTGAGAACCATCTGGGTAAGAGTATCAAGGCCTTGCGATCTGATTGGGGTGGCAAATACCTCTCTAGTGAATTTAGGTCCTATTTGTCAGAGCAGGGTATTCAGTCCCAGTTGTCTGTACCTGGCACACCCCAGCAGAATGGTGTAGCAGAGAGGAGGAACATGACTCTTATAGATATGATTAAATCGATGATGAGTTACAGTAAATTGCCTATTTCATTTGGGGTTTAGCCTTGGAGTCAGCATGTTATCTCCTTAATCTCATACCATCTAAGTCTGTGCCTTCGACCCCAGTAGAGCTGTGGACTGGGCTCGAGACATCTCAGGATTTGGGGTTGTCCAGCATATGTGCTTAAGGTAGATACAGCCAAGCTAGATGTGAGATCTGAGATTATGCTTTTTGTAGGCTACCCCAATGGAATGAAAGGTGGTCTGTTTTATAGTCCTCAGGATCAGAAGGTGGTGTTGAGCACCAATGCCAAGTTTCTTGAGGAGGACTATGTTTTAGATCACAAGGCAAAGAGCAAGGTAGTATTGGAAGAACTTAGGGGTTAGTCAATTATTCCAAATGAACAAGTACAGGAAGATACACCGCAAGAGACTGCACACACTATCACAGATGATGCTCTTACACAGGCTGCGCCTCGTCATAGTGAGAGGGTTGTCAGACAGCCCGAGAGGTACATGGGTTTAGCTGAGTCTTCAGACTTTATCCCTGGCGTTGATGAACTAGACCCAGTTAGCTACAATAAGGCTCTCCAAGATAAAGATACAGATTCTTGGCAAAGAGCGATGATTGTTGAGATGGGTTCTATGGACTCAAATGAGGTCTGGGAGCTGGTAGACCCTCCTGATGGGTTTCGGTCTATTTGATGTAAATGGGTCTACAAGCGAAAGAGAGGATCTGACGGGAGGGTTGAGACCTTCAAGGCTAAGCTTGTGGCGAAGGGGTATACTCAGAAAGAGGGTATTGATTATGAGGAGACCTTTTCCTGATAGCTATGCTTAAGTCGATTTGGATTCTTTTGGCCATAGCTAGTCATATGGACTATGAGATTTGGCAGATAGACCTCAAGACAGCTTTCCTTAATGGAAGTCTTGAGGAGACCATCTTTATGTAGCAACCAGAGGGTTTCATTGTTCAGGGCCAATAGCACAAGGTATGCAAGCTTAAGAGGTCCATTTATGGATGCAAAGCATCCAGATCTTGGAACATCCATTTTGAAGAGGTTATCCAGTCCTGTGGATTTACTCAGTGTCCGGATGAGCAGTGTGTATGTCGAAGGCGTGATGGTGATACGGTGGTGTTCCTCGTACTTTACATAGATGACATCCTTCTGATTGGCAACAGTAAGAAGGTATTGTCAGACGTAAAGGCATGGTTGTCAAAGCAATTCGATATGAAGGATTTGGGAGAGGCTGAACATATCCTTGGGATCAAGATTATTCGAGATCGTAGGAGACGTTCTCTGACACTCTCCCAGACGTCCTACATAAACACGATTCTGGCCCATTTTAACATGCAGAACTCGAAGAGGGGTTCATTACCTTTCAGGTAAGGAGTGCATCTATCAAAGGAGCAGTGTCCCAAGACTTCTAAGGAGATAGATGCCATACAGGCGGTACCTTATGCTTCTGCAGTGGGTAGCCTCATGTATGCTATGTTATGTACGAGGCCTGATATTTGCTTTGCCGTTGGCATGGTTAGCAGATATCAAAGTAACCATGTGAAGGCTCACTGGGAGGCAGTAAAATGCATTCTCAAGTACTTGCGCAGGACGAGAGATCATGTCCTAGTTTATAGAGCGCAGGAGCTTGTACCATTGGGTTACACGGATTCAGACTTTCAAGGTGATTTGGACAAGAGTAAGTCTACCTCTAGGTTTGTGTTTACTCTAGGAGATGGAGCTATAGTATGGCGGAGTGTCAAGCAACAATACGTGGCAGACTCCACCATGGAGGCTGAGTACGTTGCCTCATCAGAGGCAGCGAAAGAAGCTGTATGGCTTCAGAACTTCCTGGTGGACTTAGATGTGGTTCCTGAGTTGCCTAGGTCTATCACAGTTTATTGTAATAACAATGGTGCAGTTGCTAACTCGAGGGAACCGTGAGCCCACAAAGTGAGTAAACACATAGAGCGCAAGTTCCACCTGATACGATAGATTGTAAAGAGAAGAAACGTGACCGTGGTAGAGATAGCATCAGATGACAACCTTGCAGATCCTTTTCACAAAGCCATTGCCTCAAAGGTCTTTGAGAGACATGTGGAGGGCATGGGAGTCAGATTCTTGAGGGAGCAATGTGAGTGAGCTTAAAGGTGTTCTGTAGATTTCATTATGACAGTACTGTAATAGCGGGTTGGACAGTTTTTGTTGGCTCCACCTCCTAGAGTAATCACATACCCTGAGGTAGATTTGCTCTTATCCCTGTCGCCTTGGAAATCTGAATCTGTGTAACCTCGGGGTACCAGCTCTGGCGCCTGATAGACCAACACTTGGTCTCTCGTTCTGTGCAAATACTTGAGAATGCATTTTACTACCTCTCAATGAGCTTTCCTGAGGTTACTCTGATATCCGCTTACCATGCCAATGGCATAACAGATATCAGGTCTCGTACACAACATAGCATACATGAGACTTCCTACTGCTAAAGCATAAGGAACTGTCTTCATGGCCTCTATCTCCTCAACAGTCTTGGGAGACTGTTATTTAGATAGATGCACTCCGTGTCTGAAAGGTAGAAAACCTTTCGTGGAGTTTTACATGTTAAAACGGGCCAGAATTGTATCTATGTATGAAGCTTGGGAGACCGTTAACGAACATTTCCTACGATCTCGAATTACCTTGATCCCAAGGATATGTCCCGCTTCCCCGAAGTTCTTCATATCAAACTGTTTAGATAGCCATGCCTTTACGTCTGATAACACTTTCTTGTTATTGCCAATCAATAGAATGTCATCTATGTAAAGCACAAAAAAACACCACTGAGTTTCCATCACGTCTACGATACACACAATACTTATCCGGACACTGAGTAAATCCATAGGACTGGATTACCTCATCAAACTGGATGTTCAAAGATCTGGATGCCTGCTTAAGTCCGTAAATGGACCTCTTAAGCCTGCAAACCTTATGTTCTTGGCCTTTTTCAACGAATCCCTCTGGTTGCTGCATGAAGATGGTTTCCTCAAGACTTCCATTTAGGAAAGCTGTTTTGACATCCATCTGCCAAATCTCATAATCTAAATGAGAAGCTGTGGCCAAAAGAATCCGGATCGACTTAAGCATGGCTACCGGGGAGAAAGTTTCCTCATAATCGATTCCTACTTTCTGAGTATACCCCTTCGCCACCAGTCTAGCTTTAAAGGTTTTCACCTTTCCATCTGGTCCTCTCTTACGTTTGTAGACCCACTTGCATCCATTGGCTTAAACTCATCAGGCATGTCGACAAGCTCCCAGACTTGATTGTGATCCATTGACCCTATCTCGGATATCATTGCCTTACGCTAAGATTCTGCATCTTTATCTCGGAGAGCCTCATTGTAGTTAACCTGGTCAGGTTCAGGCACGCCTGGGACTAGGTCTGAGGCCTCTCCCACTCTAATAAACCTGTCGGGATGTCTCACAACCCTCCCACTATGATGAGGCACCACCTGTATAGGTGCATCATCTATGATCTCTTGTGCAGTGTGTGATGTATCTACTTGTGCTGGTGCATTAGGATTAGTTTGTCTTCTAAGCTCTTCTAGTGCTATCTTACTCTTGGGCTTGTGATCTAGGATATAGTCTTCCTCCAAAAATCTAGCGTTGGTACTAACCACCACCTTCTGATCTATACGACTATAAAACAGACCACCTTTCATTCCCCTAGGATATCCTACAAACAACATTAATTCTGTTCTTGCATCTAACTTAGCCGCATCTGCCTTAAGCACATGTGCTGGGCAACCCCAAATTCTGAGATGTCTTAGACTATGCTTTCGCCCGTTCCACAACTCTACTGGGGTTGAAGGCACGGTTTTCGATGGTACAAGATTAAGAATATACACCGCTTTTTCTAAGGCCTATCCCCATAATGAACTCGAAAAATCACTATAGCTCATCATTGACCTAACCATTTCCATGAGAGTTCAATTCCTTCTTTCTGTTACACTGTTCTGCTGTGGCGTGCCAGGTGCAGACAACTGAGACTGAATTCTGACCTCACTGAGGTATTCTTAAAAATCGTGGGACTAGTACTCCCCACCACGATCTGATCGCAGTATTTTGATACTCTTACCATGATGCATCTCCACATCTGCCCGAAACTCTTTGAACTTGCCAAAGCACTCAGACTTGTGACGCGTTAGGTAAATGTACCCGTACCTTGAGTAGTCATCCGTGAACGTCACGAAATACTTGAACCCACCTCATGCTTGGACCGACATTGGTCCACACAAGTCAGAATGAATCAACTCTAGTACTTCCTTGGCACTATAACCTTTTGTTTTAAAAGGTCTCTTGGTCATCTTACCCTCAAAGCAAGATTCGCAGGTTGAATAACTGTCAATCTCTAATGAACCTAAAGGTCCATCATTGACCAACCTCTGAATCCTACTAAGGTTTATACGACCTAGCCTGAGATGCCAAAGATAGGTTTGATTCATATCATAAGGTTTCTTCCTCTAATTAATGTTAGATAAAGAGATATCTGTTTCTATGTTTTGCATAACAGGGGAGTTAGAATTAACTACAAACAAATTATCAGCCAATGAACCAGAACAAATAAGTTTTCCATTTCTTCTAATAATAATACAATCAAAAGAAATAAACTTATAACCATTCTTTAAGAGTTTAGAAACCGAAATAAGGTTCTTTCTAAAACTCGGTACATAAAGACAATTAACTAACTCTAAACTAGAATTCTCAAAATTCAGAGTAACTACTCCCACTACTTCTACTGACACTCTTGTAGTGTCGCCCAAGTAGATACCAATTCGCCTTCTCTAAGCTTCCTGGTTACTTGGAACCCTTGCAAATAATTACAAACATGGTCACTGAGGTATTCTCGAAATTCGTGGGACAGGTACTCCCCACCATGATCTGATCGCAGCGTCTTGATACTTTTACCATGATACTTCTCCACATCTTCTCGAAACTCTTTGAACTTGCTAAAACACTCAGACTTGTGACGCATTAGGTAAATGTACCCGTACCTTGAGTAGTCATCCGTGAACATCACGAAATACTTGAACCCACCTAGTGCTTGGACCGACAATGGTCCACACAAGTCAGAATGAATCAACTCCAGTACTTCCTTGGCACTATAACCTTTTGCTTGAAAAGGTCTCTTGGTCATCTTACCCTCAAAGCAAGATTCGCAGGTTGAATAACTGTCAATCTCTACTGAACCTAAAGGTCTATCATTGACCAACCTCTGAATCCTACTAAGGTTCATATGACCTAGCCTGAGATGCCAAAGATATGTTTGATTCATATCAGAAGGTTTCTTCCTCTTATTAATGTTAGATAAAGAGATATCTATTTCTATGTTTTGCACAACAGGGGAGTTAGAATTAACCACAAACAAATTATCAGCCAATGAACCAGAACAAATAAGTTTTCTATTTCTTCTAATAATAATACAATCATCAGAAAAAATAAACTTATAACCATTATTTAAGTGTTTAGAAAGCAAAATAAGGTTCTTTCTAAAACTCGGTACATAAAGACAATTAACTAACTCTAAACTAGAATTCTCGAAATTCAGAGTAACTACTCCCACTACTTCTACTGGCACTCTTGTAGTGTCGCCCAAGTAGATAGACAATTCGCATTCTCTAAGCTTCCTGGTTACTTGGAACCCTTACAAAGAATTACAAACATGGTCAGTGGCACCTGAATCCACACACCAAGTATCTGTGGGAATCGCCGCTAAACATGTCTCAGTAATTAAATCAGAAACTATCGTACGTTTAAGCTCTGGACAATCCGATTTCCAATGTCCCGTCTTATTGCACTTGAAGCACTTGTCTTTCAAATTCTTCTTTGCAATATCTGGATTAGGCGCAATCTGCGCCTTTTGAGCTATTTCCTCGAGCTTTCTCTTCTTCTTTCTAGCCTCAAGCTCAGAAGAAGATTCTGAAGCTTTGCCTGCGACTAAAGCTCACTTCTTCTCTTGAAGAAGACTTTTAGCCGCCATCAACTCTGTAAGAGCTCGGTTGAAGTACACAATATCTTACTTATGTTGTAGTTCAACCAAATCTGCTCATAGCTTTGAGGCAAGCTCCGGAGGACAATATCGACTTTGGTTTCACCAACGATTTCGCCTCCCACTACCTCAACCTTGTTGATGTTACTAATCACGTCAATGACACGATCTCTCACAGGAGTGCTCTCAGCCATAAGGACAATGTCCAAGTTACGACTCCAATCGATATAATTAGGTCCAGTTAACTTGTTGTTTTTCAATATAGTAGCTAAGGGGTTGAATGCCATATCAAAAACTGTAAATTAAACAGACAATGTTTTAGTTATCTAATCTAGAATTTTGAACACAAGGAAATTCTAATAATTATTGACTTCCCTCAAAACAATAATCTTAATCCACCAACATCTCATTCACCAGGATTCTCGCAAGCCACACAGTGTGGACGTTTACGCTAACCCACATTCGTTTGAGAAGAACCATGTTGATTAACTACACTATCTGACCAAACAATCTATTGATCAATGTAGCTAATAGTCGGTGCTTTCAGCTGTACAAATAAGCAGCATAACCTCGAGGAAGGAATACTACAAATCATACACCAAGTGTGTGCCATTACGTGACTTCTGAGTTTGTTACCTCAGGATAGTGCATCTCAGATGGAGAGAGTATCACATTTCTCCTATTTAAACTACTCTAGTCATCTTACTCAGAAATTCACAATCTAGTGATCTCGGGGCTGGACTCATCCAAATGGAGGAATGCCCTAATGCCAACGCGCAAGCCCACCTACAATGCATATGAACTCGTAATGGTGGCTGTGGGGATATTAAACTAACTCGCTCCCACTTAGATTTCCAAATTGAGGGTTTTTCCGATTTTAACATGCAAGTAACTAACCCTAAGTTAGTGCAACCATAAAACCATCATGCTTTAAAATCATGCATCTAAAATACAACACAAAAATTAAAGCATAAAATTAAAACAACAAATACGAGAAATAAATACGAAAATCAAATTTTCCGACTATCATGGTTTTAATCGCTTCCATCTTCTGCCTTGATCTTGTGTCTCGCCACGCAACTCGATGGATTAAGTCTTGATCTTGAAAAACAAAAACTGGAGGAAAAACAGGCCAAAACGTGACCCGAACGGGCTGCACTCGTATTCCATAATCAGAATCTCTTGTCAGGCCTAGACGCTAGCACAATTGCTATTCCAACCCTTTTGAAATAACATTGCGCAGGATCTGGGTTTGCACTTATTCGATTTACCACCAACAAAAATTCTTAAAAAAGCGAAACCATAAGAATTACCTATTGAAGCGTTCACTCAGGTGATTCTCTTGTATGCATCAAGACTTTGCTTGTATGCTGTGTAGGCAGCAATCTAACTAGCAATTTGATCAGCTAATCACCACAATCCACCTGCCGAAAAATTCCAGCACCACCGCACCTGGAACGTGTTCTACACGTGCCGCCTGGAAGGAGAGAGAAAACCACACGTGCCAGCCAAATTTAGAGGAAAAATTCATCCAACCTTTTGGCTTATAAAATCCAAAATTTTAGAGAGAGAAAGTTTTCTCTCTCTAGGATTTTCTCTCTAGATTATTGAAATATGAATCTCTTGAATTGTATATTGAATTGCTAATCCCTTGTCTATATATAGAGTTACAAGAGAGACCCCAAGTTGGTTTAGGATTGGCTTTCCTACTGGGTTTCTATTTCCTTCAATCCTGTTCTTGGACTGATACACATCCAACTGATACAGGGATTCACTTATCCCAATCCAGTTCCTGATATGATTCACAACCAACTGATACAGGGATTCACTTATCCTAAACCAGTTCCTGGTATGATTCACAACCAACAGATACAGGGATTCACTTATCCCAAACCAGTTCCTGGTATGATTCACAACCAATTGACACAAGGATTAATTAATTACTTAATTAATTAAATCTACCTTTATCAATAACCCAATTTATAATTAATCTTACCACTAACGGATTAATTATGGCACAACCATCCTACACCAGAAATGCTTCTGGAACAACTTAATTAATTTATTCATAATCTCCCCACATCAAAGATATAGTGCTCATTAATATATTAATTTACTAAAAATTAATTAATTAAGCTCTTTAATACTGAGACTAGTACCACTCGACCTTTTTACTATACCGGACATAAGTCCACTAGCTGGGTTTAGTATAATAAACTTTACGAGCTCATCTCGGGAGCACCCCGGACGCACCGGTACATGGTTTCCTTTCGACAAGCTGCAGCACACCAAGCAACTAAACACACGCACCCAACCTACCGAGATTATTGGTCACAATTGACCTCACCCATTGGCAGATCAAAGTACACTATGTCTAATCCTCATGCCCTCTCGAGTCTGGGGATTAAGAGATAGAATACCAAGAACGATTTGTCTATTAAATCAGTACAAGGCAAATCATTCCTAATGGTCAAGTTCAATACACCCCGGGCATATTTATATAATTCAATTAGTTTAGACAAACCAATTATCCGAATCACATAATAACCTAAACCGATAGTTTTTCCAAAGCTGTCTTGGTTACAAACCTCATTTATATATTATGTCTTTCAACCAATGATGAGATCTACTGTGTCACACAAGGCACCTCATCATTTACTTACATAATATAAATGGACATATCATGCACAACAAAATATAACCAAAACATAAATCGATATATTAACTGGGAAAATGTACAATACAAGCATAGCTTATGTATTCAACTTCAACATTCCTCACGGCTGAGCAATACAAGTTCGTGCTCACTGAGGTATGCCCAGAAATGCCAAATGACTAATATGGCTAAGGGCACACTTGTAAGAGATCACGTATTTGAGATGATTAGTAACATCAATGAGATTGAGGTTTTAGGAGGTGATAATCCAGGGTTTGCCTCATAACTTTGAAGATTGCTAATCAAGTGCTTAAGCCAGATATTGCAAAAAAGAAGAAGCCGAAAGACAAGTGCTTCAAATATGGCAAGGTAGGACATTGGAAGCAAGATTGTCCAAAGCTCAAAAGTACGAACATTTTGCCTTAGTTACTGAGACATATTTAGTGGTGATTCCCACAAATACTTGGTGTGTGGATTCAGTAACCACTAATCAAGTTTGTAATTCTTTGCAGGCTTTGTAAAGTAACCCAGATGCTTAGAGAGGGCGAGATGGAAGTTTACTTGGGTGACGCTATCAGAGTGTCAGTGAAAGTAGTGGGAGTAGCTAGACTTATTTTCTAAATAATGTTGTGATAGTTTTTTGAAGGATTGTCTTGATGATTAGAGTTTTAGAAAAAATTTACTTGATGTTTTTAAACCCTTATTGGATAGTTATAAGTTTGTTTTATCTAATAATTCTGTTATTGGAAAGAATGAGAAACTTATATGTTTCATTTTATTGGACAATCTCTTCTTGATAAAAAATAACTCCCCAGTAGTGCAAAAACTGATATAAATAACACATCATTGAATCATAATACGAGGAAAGAACCGTGTAAAATGAACCAAGCTCATTTTTGGCATCTAAGACTAGGTCATATAGACCTTAGTAGGATTCAAAGGTTGGTTAATGATGGGCCCTTGGGCTCATTGGATATTGACAATTACCCAACTTACGAATTCTGCTTGCAACGTAAAACGACCAAGAAGTTTTTAAGGGTCAAAGAGATTTTAGAGTTGGTTCTTTCTGACTTATGTGAACCTATGATAATTCAGGCCAGAGGTGGTTTTGAGTATTTTGTGATCTTCATAGATTACTACTCGAGGTACGAGTACATTTACTTGATGCGCCACAAGTCTGAATGTTTTGGCAAGTTCAAAGAGTTTTGGACAGATGTGGAGAACCTTCATTGTAAAAGTATCAAGTCATTACAATCCGATCGTGGTGGTGAATAACTATCTGGTGAATTTAGGAGCTAAATATCAGAGATGAGGATTCAATCCCAATTGTCTGCAGCTGGCACATTCCATCAGAATGGTGTAGCAGAATGGTGAAATAGAACTCTTATGGAAATGGTTAGATCTGTAATGAGTTACAGTGAGTTACTCCATTCATTTTGGGGACATGCCTTAGAAACAGTGGCTTACAATCTAAATCTTGTACCATCTAAGTCTGTGCCTTCAACCCCTGTATAGTTATGATCAGGGCAAAAGCCCAAGTAGTAGACATCTCAGAATATGGGGTTGTCAAGCACATGTGCTTAAGGTAGATACGGACAAGTTAGATACAAGATTGGAGGTAATGTTGTTTGTATGATATCCCAGAAGAACGAAGGTTGGTTTATTCTATAGTGCAAAAGATTAGAAGGTGGTGGTTAATAGGGGTGTGAGTGGTTCGACCAAAACCAGTTAAACCGGCCAAACAAGCCAAGTTTGATCAGTTTGACTGGTTTCAAAATAATTAAAATTAACACTGCTTTGAAATATTTCAAACCGGAAGGTCTGGTTCAGCAGACTATTTGAGCAGCGAAACCGGCTATTTCGGCCAGACCGGACCGTATATATATTTATTATTTATTATATATTATATAATTAGTAAATATTTTATTATTTTCACTTAACCGTAATTCTCTCACGTTCGCCCAACACAACCATACATCTTTAACTAGCACCATGTCTTTGTACTCTTAAACTTTTTATTTTTTTAAAGAGTAAATTCCAAAGACGTCAAAAATAACTAGCACCACGTCCAAAAACGTCTACATCCATGTGTGCGAATTTAAACTGATTTTTTTTCCACAAAGACAATCCACCACGTCTCAAACAACTAGCACCATGTCCAGAAACGTCTACATCCATGCGTGTGAACTTAAACTAATTTTTTTCACAAAGACAGTCCACCACGTCACAAACAACTAGCACCACGTCTCAAACAACTAGCACCACATCCAGAAATGTCTACATTCATGCGTGTGAATTTAAACTAATTTTTTTCACAAAGACAGTCCACCACGTCTCAAACAACTATAACCACATCTAGAAACGTCTGCATCCATGCGTGTGAACTTAAACTGATTTTTTTCACAAAAACAGTCCATCACGTCTCAAACAACTAGCACCACGTCTCAAAAAACTAGCACCACGTCCAAAAACGTCTAGATCCTTGTGTATGAATTTAAACTATTTTTTTCACAAAGACAGTCCACCACATCTCAGAACAACTAGCACCACGTCAAAAACAACTATCACCTCGTCCAGAAAAGTCTACATCCATGTGTGTGAACTTAAACTGATTTTTTTCACAAAGACAGTCCACCACGTCTCAAACAACTAGAACCACGTCTCAAACAACTAGCACCATGTCCAGACGCCCTTTTAATGTTGTAAAATTTCTGTTTTGATTCTTTTGAGGAAAAAATGCAATTTTGGTCCAACATGTTTGGCCATTTTACTCTTTTAGTCTAACATGTTTGGCTTCCACCAAAAATACCCATTACATTTACATTTTTAAGCGATTTTAATCCATAAAATTTTTTTGACCTGTAACAACACGTTTTTTTACAAGTCAACACAGTCAACGGTAAAAAGGGTTATTTTTAAAAAATAAAATATTTAAAATCTTATGTTATAATTAACACAAAATATATCTCTCAAATTTTTTTTCTCTTCCTCCCTCACCTCTTTCTCCTTCACCAAACAGCCGCCGCTCTTCCACCATTGTCATCGATCACCACACCACCATGGTGGCAACTAACCCCATCATCTTTCTCTCCTTTTTCTCGATTGGCACCTTTCTCTTTCCCCAGAGGAACAAAACAAAATCATCAGAAATCGTCATATTTTTTACCACTAAAAAATATTCACTAAATTTAGGGCACTGTTCTGATTGGCAAGATACCTTCAGCTGGGCAAATTGATATCTTGTACGGAGGGAGTTGATTTTTTTTTTTTTGGAGAATGAACGTTGTAAAGCATGAATTAAATCAAGGAGGAACTTTTGGATAAAATTTATGGAAAGTGAAAGTGAAAATTTATCTTCTTTGAGCTTTCCTTCATCATCTTATGCATCAAATAGTTCCAGTTTCCCATCTGCTAGGCATGAGCCAGGGGCCAATCTTGTTTCTGATGATTTTGTTTTGTTCTGCTATGGTAAGAGAAAGGTGCCAATCGGGGAAAATAGAGAAAGACGATGGGGTTAGTTGCCACCGTGGTGGCGTGACGACCGATGGCAGCGGTGGCAAGGTGGAAGAGCCGTGGCTGTTTGGTGACGAGAAAGAGAAAGAAAGAAAAAAAACAAAGTTGGGAGGTATATTTTGTATTAATTACAAAATAAGATTTTAAATATTTTATTTTTTAAAAGCAATCATTTTTACCTTTGACTGTGTTGACTTGTACAAAAACCTGTTATTACAGGTCAAAAAATTTTTATGGATTAAAATCATTTAAAAATGCAAACCTAATGGGTATTTTTGGTGAATGCCAAATTTATTGGACCAATAGAGTGAAATGGCCAAACATGTTTGACCAAAATTGCATTTTTTCCATTCTTTTAATTTGAAAGATTGGACTTGTGCATTTTAATACTCTTGATCTGATTCTTTTATTTTTGAAGGCTGGATTCACGCTAACCATTTTTTGAATATTGTTTTGATTTAGGTTTATATCGATATTCCATCGTTATGACCTATGGATCGTGGGTAACTTATAGATGATCTTTTGATATCTAATTATAAACACAGGGCCAAACATATATTTAATGGAACTATCACAGATGGTTCACTTCAAGTTAGGCATTGTGACGACAGATTATTGCAACACATTCCAGAAGGAAAACTGAACAAGCCCGGGCTAAATCGAAAACTTCACTTTCGTGCAATGCATTCCAGAATCGGAAGCTTTCGACCAAGCTTAGGCTCAAATTAGTTTATCCATGAACGGATCTAGGCTTATACTTATTTAATTTATTAATCGGGACACAAAAAATTAAATCTTTAATAAAAGCAGAATTTAAAGATTATACCTTTTGTAGCGAAGTCCCTTGCCTAAAGAAAAAACAAATCTTGGACGCAATTTCCACAAGAAATTCGAAGAATTACTCCGATACAAACTCCGAAATAGTGTGGGCTATTGTGTATGGAGTTACCCATGGTAAATTAGAAATCCAAGAAACTTGATTCGGAATTAAAACTCAAAATCCAAAAAAAAATGGACGGCCCAGAAATTCTGAAAACTTGCAGCGCAAGTTTTTTCGGTCTGCTGCACAACCCGCCGGTCCTGCTGCCTAAACCGATCACCGGAGTAGCCCGACTCAGTCTCGATCTGGACAACCAGGCCCACGGATCACTCCTCTCAGAAGATCGGATGTGAAACATGATCGGTTCAGGGCACCAAGTCGAAGATAGCAACCGGGTTTTCTCTAATAAAAAATCCGATCAGCGCAGCGAGAGAATAACCGACCGGCGGCTGGGTTATGGTACAATCCGGGCAGTATAAAAGATGAGTTTCTGAAGAAGAAAGATATCTTAGCTGACTTCGAGAAAGAATTTCGATGAGGAAGACAAAATTCTCTCTCTAAACTAATCTTTCTCACTCTAGCCCTCTCTTGGACTTCAAGTTTCTTAATGTCTTACTTGCCCAATAAGTTGTATTTATAAGGAGCTTCTAAGGAGACCTAATGGGCTCTCGAGTTAGGCCTTTTAATTTGACTTTTGTTGACCGCTAAGTCTTCCCGACCAATCAACTCCAATCGACCCATTTAAATTAATTTATTTAACCCACTTTGTTAATTTAATTTAATCGAACCCTTAGAATTAATTAATTCAAAATTGAATTAATTTCTAAATTCACTTTGTCGATTAAATATTAATTAAACCTTTTGGATTAATTAATTTACCTTGTCGATTAGTCAAATGCATAATCGGTCGTACCACTAACGGACCAATTATGGAACTACCGCTCGAAAACGACTTTACATCGCGCCATTATATTTTATTCTATCTTCCCACATTAAAGATCTAGCGCTCGTCGGTTTATCAATTTACTGACAAATTAATTCACCGACTTCTTCGTTTCTGAGATTTGTATCACTCATCCTTTTATTATACCGAACATAAAGTTCACCGGCCGGGTTTAGTATAATAACCTTACGAGCTCATCTCGGGAGCACCATCAACCCGGCGAACCAGTACATGGATTCCTCCGACTAGCAATGGCACGTAAGAAGCTAAACACCGCATACCCAACCTACCGAGGTATAGGCCTCAATTGACCGCACTCTTTGGCAAATCAAAGCATACGATATCCAACCCTCACAGCCGTTATCTAGTTCTATGATATAAAGGAACAAATTTATACCGAAACAAAATGATATATCAACTGTGGATATTAGTTTTTGATACAAGCCATAGCTTTTCTGTATTCAAAACTAACAATCTCCCACTAATACTCAAAGCTATGCTAAGAAGTACAAAAACTGTCCAACCCGCTATTACACTGCTGTCATAATGAAATCTCCAGAACACCTTTAAGATCACTCACATGGCTCTCTCAAGAATCTGACTCCCATGCCCTCCACATGTCTCTCAAAGACCTTTGGGGTCAATGGCTTGGTGAAAGGATCTGCAAGGTTGTCATCTGAAGCTATCTTGGCCACGATCACGTCTCCCCTCTTTACGATCTCTCGTATCAGGTGGTACTTGCGCTCTATGTATTTACTCGCCTTATGGGCTCGTGGTTCCCTTGAGTTAGCAACTGCACCATTGTTATCACAATAAACTGTGATAGACCTAGGCAACTCAGGAACCACATCTAAGTCCATCAGGAAGCTCCTGAGCCATACAACCTCTTTCGCTGCCTCTGAAGCGGCAACGTACTCGGCCTCCATGGTAGAGTCCGCCACGCATTTCTGCTTGACACTCTTTCATACTATGGCTCCACCTCCTAGAGTAAACACAAAATCAGTGGTAGACTTACTCTTGTCCAAATCACCTTGAAAGTCCGAATCTGTGTAACCCAACGGTACAAGCTCCTGCGCTCTATAAACTAGGACATAATCTCTCGTCCTGCGCAAGTACTTGAGAATGCATTTTAGTGCCTCTCAGTGAGCCTTCCCAGGGTTACTCTGATATCTGCTAACCATGCCAACGGCAAAGCAAATATCAGGCCTCGTGCACAATATAGCATACATGAGGCTACCCACTGCAGAAGCATAAGGTACCGCCTTCATGGCATCTATCTCCTCAGCAGTCTTAGGACACTGCTCCTTAGACAAATGCACTCCATGCCTGAAGGGTAGTGAACCCTTCTTGGAGTTCTGCATGTTAAAACGGGCCAGAATCGTGTCTATGTAGGATGCCTGAGAGAGAGTCAGAGAACATCTCCTACGATCTCGAATAATCTTAATCCCAAGGATATGTCCAGCCTCTCCCAAATCCTTCATATCGAATTGTCTGGACAACCATACCTTTACGTCTGATAACACCTTCTTACTGTTGCCAATAAGAAGAATGTCATCTACGTAAAGTACGAGGAACACACCCATATCACCATCACACCTGCGATAAACACACTGCCCATCCGGAGACTAAGTGAATCCATAGGACTGGATAACCTCATCAAAACGGATGTTCCAAGATCTGGATGCTTGCTTAAGTCCATAAATGGACCTCCTAAGCCTGCATACCTTGTGCTCTTGGCCTTTAACAATGAAGCCCTCTGGTTGCTACATAAAGATGGTCTCCTCAAGACTTCCATTAAGGAAAGCTGTCTTGACGTCCATCTGCCAAATCTCATAATCCATATGAGCAGCAGCTATGGCCAAGAGAATCCGGATTGACTTAAGCATAGCTATTGGGGAAAAGGTCTCCTCATAATCGATCCCTTCTTTCTGAGTATACCCCTTCGCCACAAGCCTAGCCTTGAAGGTCTCAACCCTCCCGTCAGATCCTCTCTTTCGCTTGTAAACCCATTTACACCCAATAGGCCTAAACCCACCAGGAAGGTCTACCAGCTCCCAGACTTGATTTGAGTCCATAGAACCCATCTCAGCAATCATCGCTCTCTGCCAAGAATCTGCATCTTTATCCTAGAGAGCCTCATTGTAGTTAACTGGGTCTGGTTCATGAGCGCCATGGATAAAGTCCGAAGACTCACCCAAACCCATGTACCTCTCGGGCTGTCTCACAACCCTCCCACTACGACGAGGCGCAGCCTGTGCAAGAGCATCATCTGTGATAGTGTGTGCAGTCTCTTGTGGTGTGTCTTCCTGTACGTGTGCATCTGGAATAGTGGACTGACTTCTAAGCTCTTCCAATACTACCTTGCTGCTTGACTTGCGATCTAAAATATAGTCCTCCTCAAGAAATCTGGCATTGGTGCTGATCACCACCTTCTGATCCTGAGGACTATAAAATAAACCACCTCTCGTTTCTTTGGGGTAGCCTATAAATAGCATAGCCTTGGATCTCGCCTCTAACTTGCCTGCATCTGCCTCGAGCACATATGCTGGACAACCCCAAATCCTGAGATGTCTCAGACTAGGCTTTCGCCCATTCCACAACTCTACTGGGGTCGTAGGCACAGACTTACATGGCACAAGGTTGAAGATAAAACATGCTGTCTCTAAGGCATATCCCCGAAACGAGATAGGCAACTCACTGTAACTCATCATCGATCTAACCATCTCCATAAGAGTCCTGTTCCTCCTCTCTGCTACACCATTCTACTGGGGTGTGCCAGGTGCAGACAACTGGGTCTGAAAACCCTCCTTTGACAAATAGGATCTAAATTCACTAGAGAGGTATTCTCCACCGCGATCAGACCGCAGTGACTTGATACTCTTACCCAAATGGTTCTCCACCTCAGCCTTGAACTCTCTGAACTTGCCAAAGCATTCAGACTTGTGGCGCATCAGGTATATGTATCCATATCTAGAGTAATCATCTGTGAAAGTCACGAAATACTCATAACCACCTCTAGCCTGAACTGACATAGGCCCACACACGTCAGAATGAATCAGCTCTAAAACCTCCTTGGCCCTATACCCCTTTGCCTTGAAAGGCCTCTTGGTCATTTTACCCTCCAAGCAGGACTCACAGGTCGAATAGCTGTCAATATCTAGTAAGTCCATAGACCCACTCTCGACCAACCATTGAATCCTACTAAGGTTGATGTGATCGAGTCTCAGGTGCCAAAGATAAGTCTGATTCAAAGGGGAAGATGCTTTTGTCTTATTATGATTCGATGATGAGCTACTAGTTTCTGTGTTTTGCATACCTGGGGAGTAAGTCTTAATTAAAAACAAATAGTCAACCAATGTACCGGAACATATAAGTTTCTAGCCTTTTCTAATAAAACTGAACCATCAGAAAATGCACACTTATAACCATCCAAAACAAGTCTCGAAACCGAAAGCAAGTTCTTTCGAAAACTAGGTACATAAAGACAATCCTTTAAATGTAAAATAGAGTCTGAAAAAATAAAGACATAAAACTCCCACTGTAGCAACAGAAACTCTGGTAGTATCCCCAAAGTAGACCTGCAACTCTCCCTCTCTAAGCAGCCGGGTCACTGGGAACCCCTGCAAAGAATTACAAACATGATCAGTGGCTCCTGAATCCACACACCAAGTATCTGTGGGAATCGCCGCTAAACACGTCTCAGTGACTAGGGAAAATTTACACGTACCTCGAGGCTTTGGGCAGTCCTTCTTCCAATGTCCCATTTTGCCACATCTAAAGCATTTGCCTTTCGGCTTCTGCTTCTTGGCAATGCCCGCCTTAGGTCCATGACTGGCTCCTGCTTTCTGGCCTCTCTTCCTCTTTTGCTTCCTGGCTTTGGGCCCAGCAGAGGAACCTGAGGGACCAACAGTAGCCAATGCTTGCTTCTTCTCTGCGAATAGGCTCTCAGCAGACACAAATGCAGTCATGAGCTCAGAAGTGAATATGAGAGATTCCCCATATTATAGTTCAATCGAAACTGCTCAAAACAGGGAGGCAAGCTCTGGAGGATGATATCGACCTGGGTATCCTCATCAATCTCACCTCCCAATACCTCAATCTCATTGATGCAGCCAATCATGTCCAGCACGTGATCTCTCACTGAAGTGCCCTCAGCCATCTTAGCATTCATGAGTTTCCTCATAGCTGACTGCTTGGCTGCCCTGCCCTGATGTCCAAACATCTCCCTGAGGTTGAGCATCATATCGTAGGCTGAGGTCATCTGCTGATGCTGGTGCTGCAATACACTCGACATAGAAGCCAAGATGTAGCACCTGGTCATCTCATCAGCCTTCTGCCACCTCGTATATGGCTCTCGCTGCTCAGGGGTGGCATCATCGCTGGGCTTAGGGGGACACTCCTCAGTAAGCACGTACTTGTAACCCTCAGCGGTAAGGACAATGTCCAGGTTACATTTCCAATCAATGTAATTTGGACTGGTGAGTTTGTTTTTGTTCAGAATGACAGCTAGCGGGTTGAACGACATATCAACTGAAAATAAACAATTCAAGTTTCAGTATACTTTTTTGAAAATATTGAAAAATCCTCAAAAAATAAATATAATCTTCTACCGACATCTCTCACACCGGGATTAACGCATGTCACGATGGCTGAACGTCTACGTTAACCCACATTCATTCGAGAAGAACTGAAGTTCATTAATTTCATTATCTGACCAACGATCTTATGATCAATGAAATTAATAGTCGATAATTTTAGCCGTACCTGAAAATAGTAACCTCGATGGGAGGGATACTAAAAACGGTACACTAAGTGTATGCCATTACGTGACTTCTAAGTTTGTTACATAGGATACTAATGCGCCTCGGATGGCGAGGGTGTCGCAACTTTCTCCAATTAAACTCACTATAGTCATCCCCTTAAAAATTCATTCCGGTGATATCCGTGGTTGAAAACTCATCCGATAGGGAGGAAGGTCTAAGCCAGCACGCAAGTTTAACCACATCACCAATGAACCCGTAATGGAGGCCATGGGGATATTAACCAACCCGCTCCCACTTAGATTTTTAAGTTCGATTCGCCCGGGTTTTCTCGGTTTTCTACGTAATTAGGAATCACCCAAAATTACGATTAAACCAAAACCCGCGAATATAATTAGTTAAGTTTGAGGATTTTTACGTTTTAACATGCAATATCTTATCTATGGATATTTGCACCCATAAAACCGTTGGAGTTTTAATATGCGAATAATCTACCTTAGTTAATTGCACATTACCTTTTAAAACATTTTGGTTTGGTTTTCGTTCATGCAAAATTAAACGAAAATCATACAATCAACGAAAAGTCATAAATACGGGAAATTAAATAAAATAAAAATTTCCCGACTATTATGGCCTTCTCTATCGTTGATTCCTTGACGCCTCGGTGACACGACCCGTCATGTCTCTCGCACTCTTTATTTGGATTCCTCTTGATTCGCATGGGTTTTCTCGGTTATCTACGTAATTAGGAATCACCCAAAATTACGATAAACCAAAACCCATGAATATAAGTTACCCAAAATAACGTCTTCGTCATAGTACATAAATTCCTATATACAAAGGCGTTTTCTAGGAATTTAAAGATGACATGATTAGATTAAATCCTACTACAAGATTTTCTAATCCTACACGGCTTCCAGCTCGTGGTTATTACTATTACAAAAATTTCCATTAAAAAATAAAACAAGCTCGGACATGTCCCGGGGTTTATGAATGAAAATTAAATTTCTACCATAATAGCTGAGAAACCAATAACCACCTGTTTATGCATTTCGACAAAAATAATAATGCCAAAATAAAGCCGTGTAATAAATCAAACAAGTATAAGACCGAAACCAGCGCTCTGATACCAATTTGAAGGAAAACTGAACAAGCCCGGGCTAAATCGAAAACTTCACTTTCGTGCAATGCATTCCAGAATCGGAAGCTTTCGACCAAGCTCAGGCTCAAATTAGTCGGGACACAAAAAATTATTAATCGGGACACAAAAAATTAAATCTTTAATAAAGCAGAATTTAAAGATTCTACCTTTTGTAGCGAAGTCCCTTGCCTAAAGAAAAACCAAATCTTTGACGCAATTTCCACAAGAAATCCGAATAATTACTCCGATACAAACCCCGAAATAGTGTGGGCTATTGTCTACGGAGTTACCCACGGCAAATTAGAAATCCAAGAAACTTGCTTCGGAATTAAAACTCAAAATCCAAAAAAAAACGGACTGCCCAGAAATTCTAAAAACTTGCAGCGCAAGTTTTTCCAGTCTGCTGCACAACCCGCCGGTCCTGCTGCCTAAACCGATCACCGGAGCAGCCCGACTCAGTCCCGATCTGGACAACTAGGTCCACGGATCACTCCTCTCGGAATATCGGACGTGAAACCTGATCGGTTCAGGGCACCAAGTCGAATACAGCAACCGGGTTTTCTCCAATCAAAAATCTGATCAGCGCAGCGAGAGAATAACCGACCGGCGGCTGGGTTATGGTACAATCCGGGCAGTATAAAAGATGAGTTTCCAAAGAAGAAAGAATCTTAGCTGACTTTGAGATAGAATTTCGATGAGGAAGACAAAATTCTCTCTCTCAGCTAATCTTTCTCACTCTAGCCCTTTCTTGGACTACAAGTTTCTTAATGTCTTACTTGCCCAATAAGTTGTATTTATAAGGAGCTTCTAAGGAGACCTAATGGGCTCTCAAGTTAGGCCTTTTAATTTGACTTTCGTTGACCGCTAAGTCTTCCCGACTAATCAACTCCAATCGACCCATTTAAATTAATTTATTTAACCCACTTTGTTAATTTAATTTAATCGAACCCGTAGAATTAATTAATTCAAAATCGAATTAATTTCTAAATTCACTTTGTCAATTAAATATTAATTAAACCTTTTGGATTAATTAATTTACCTTGTCGATTAGTCAAATGCATAATCGGTCGTACCACTAACGGACCAATTATGGAACTACCGCTCGAAAACGACTTTACATTGCGCCATTATATTTTATTCCATCTCCCCACATTAAAGATCTATCGCTCGTCGGTTTATCAATTTACTGACAAATTAATTCACCAACTTCTTGGTTTCCGAGATTAGTACCACTCGTCCTTTTATTATACCGAACATAAAGTTCACCGGCCGGGTTTAGTATAATAACCTTACGAGCTCATCTCGGGAGCACCATCAACCCTGCGAACCGGTACGTGGATTCCTCCGACTAGCAACAACACGTAAGAAGCTAAACACCGCATACCCAACCTACCGAGGTATAGGCCTCAATTGACCGCACTCTTTGGCAAATCAAAGCATACGATATCCAACCCTCATAGCCGTCCCAATCTCGGGATTGAGAGACGGAATACTAAGATCGAATTGACTACGCTGATCAGTATAAGTCAATTTTATCGAAACTGGTCGTGCTCAATATGCCCCGGGCATATCTGTGTGATTTAAACTAGTTTAGATAAACTAATTTCCAAACCACACAATAACCTATACCGATAGTATGTTCAGACTATCTCGGTTACGAGCATACTTTTTATATATCAATACTTTAACCAATAACGGTATCTACTGTGTCTGTCCACACCCCGTTATCTAGTTCTATGATATAAAGGAACAAATTTATACTGAAACAAAATGATATGTCAACTGTGGATATTAGTTTTTGATACAAGCCATAGCTTTTATGTATTCAAAACTAACAATTCCTATTCAGGAATCTGTCTTACACTATATCAGAATGGCTAGATTTGAAGCTGTGATAAGTTATGGTTTTATTTAGATTGATCATGCACTCATTACTGCACTAGTTGAGCATTGGAGGCCCGAAACACTCATTTCATCTTCTCGTTGGTGAAACAACTGTTATATTAGAAGATGTTGAGGTATTGTGGGGTTTCCCCATCAATGACATCCCTGTTATCATAACAGATGTTGCACGCACTTTAAGTTAATAGATTGAAGTGTGTGAGTGCTTGTTAGGATTTAGTCCACCAGTATTTCAAATTATAGGTGGTCGTATTAAGTTGTCATGTTTATCTAATGCAATTGATATCTCTTTAGATACTGATACTCCAATTGATGTGTGTATGCAGCGTGCTCGAACATATATCGTGTTGTTATTAGGTGGTAGTTTATTTTCGGACAAGTCAAGTGGCGCAATACCCCTGCTCAATTTACCTATGTTAGAAAAATTAGAAAATGTGCATTTATGTAGTTGAGGAAGTGCAGTTTTAGCTACTTTGTATCGCAATTTATGTGATCTGACATCACCAAACGTGCAAGAAATTACTGGACCTTTGGTGTTACTTCAAGTATGAATAAAGTTATGAATTTTTCTTGAAAATATGAGTTTTTTTATTTTTAGTGGGTGATATAATTTTCTATTTCTATGATTCAGGTTTGGGCATGGGAAATGATACCCACTATTAGACCGGATTGAAGAAATCCATTTGAAGATTTTCGATATCCATATGCTATTAGGTATAACGTTTGTTCAAATGATGATTATTGTGTTTTCATAGGTTTTCTTTCTAGTCACTTGTTTCAAATACATTTATTGTCGGTGGAATATTCATTTTAACATAACATGAGTGCCTACGCATTGTCTTCTAGTGTATCGAGATCAATTGGCAACTTTACGCTTCGACCAAGAATATATTTCATATAATTCTTTCCAATAATATTCTATATTCATACTTATTTTATAAAATCTAATGCATATTTATTATAAAAGTTTCAGTTCATATGGCAACCTTACTCAGAGGCAATCCTCACAACACTTCCTTTGTGTTGCAAAAATGGTAAAGAAATTTGGTGGTCTGGAGTGTATCTCATCTGCTGGAGTACTACCATTGAGCTTTCGGGGAGTGGATCAACCATAGAGTATTTAGTATGTATCAATTTGTATTTTTTTTCAAGTTTATATCTTAGTTAATATATATACAAATATTTCTTAAAATTCTTTTTTTATATTTATAGATGGATGTTGTTTCCCGCCTCTAATATAGCACAAGATAGAGGTTTAGATGGGCTTTCTCAGATTCGAGACTTGGCCAGCGATTCTATGTGTGTGGTTTTACGTGACGGGTTTAGTGTCACGTACCATTCAGAAATAGTAATTTATAAACCGAATACAACAAAAAGAACATAGTATACGGGTTAATCCACAGGAAACAGGGGGTAGAATCCTGTCATTAAATCATAAATTACAGAAAATGAAACAAAAAGGAAAGCAGTAGAAATTAAGTAGATAGTGAGGCATATAAAATAGGAGAAAAGAGGTGAGATTCTGAACTAAGAGATAGAAGATGAGAGTCAGGATTCTACTTTCCTGTAAGAATAAAGGCTCTGATTATGGCTTGCAACTGATAAGAAAGGTTTAAAATTTTCAGCAATGAGGATAAACAATGTAATGAAGAGCACCCAATTTTGACTCAACTCGAACAACACCCGTGTCACTTTATTCCACGATCGCCCTACCAATCGACCATATAGTCTCCGGTCGCTCTTGTGTATGGCCTAGCACCAGTCCAACCAACCCAAGGGACTGGATCTCCTCACCACACATATATCATACTAGGACATGGATGAATAGGGTATATATAGTTGCTAAGGTATCATCAATTAAGATCTCCCTATAAGCATTCCGACCTTTGTTCATCTGTGAGCTGTACAGGATAAGTGGTTGCTAAGGTATTGTCAATTAAGACTTCCCTAAAGTATTCATATCCTGCTCATATCTTGCTAGACTCAAGAGCTTTACAGAATAAGTGGTTGCTTAGGTATTGTCAATTAAGACTTCCTTAAAAGCATTCTTAATCTGTTGGCTCATAAGCTTAACAAAGTATATAATTGCTAAAGTATTGACAATTAAAACTTCCCTACAAGCATTCTGACTGTTATTAAGCTCTGGAAGTAACAGAGTATATGGTTGCTAAGGTATTATCAATTAAGATTTCTCTACAAGCATTCCTACTCTGTTGAACTCCGATAGCATAAAATCATTGGTTACCACAGTATTATCAATTAAGATTTCCTGACAAGTATTCCAATCCTGTGCTACCATAGCCCTTTAGAGTGTATGATACTACCATTCCTTAGACTTTTGTGACATCCTCATGCCACTCTCTACTCACACTGTGATTTAACTATAGAACCTATACTACAACACTCACCATAAATAGAATCAGTGAAAGCTCAAATACAATGGAGGGCTTAACAAGTTTTGATAGCAATCTATTCCACTCATCACCTGGCAGAGAGGCTTAAACGTGTGGTTCGGCACTATCAAACTCGTTTCAGTGCACATTTGTAAATGAGGCTTTCACCTTGCCTCTACCTCATCAGACTAGTAAAAATCTCTATAGAAACTTAGAAGCTCATCGGTTTCAAATCAACACTCATATGTAAAGAAAAACATGGATAAAGAAAATAAAAGAGTTTCGGATAAAATAACCCAAGTAACAAGTTACAAGGGAAAAAAACTCTGAACTCAACTATTATGGAAGAAAATTTGGTGAATGAAAATGTTGGATGGTTAAAATGGGAATTTCGAAATTGCTTAGTGGCTAAGAATTGCAATCTGGCTTTTTGGCATCTTCCAGGGGGCAAATGTTGACATCCGGCCGTAAAAACACCCCTGCACAGTTCAGAAATGTTTAAAGTAGCCTTTTACGCTGTTATGGGCGTATTTCATGAAAGAAACTGGTCTGGGCTAAACCAAAAATCTCACTTTCGTGATATGCATTCAAGAATCGGAGACTTTCAATCTGGCCCAGACTTTAAATCATTTTCCCTGAACGGATCTAGGCTTATACGTATTCAATTTATTAAAACGACACGCTCAAAATTAAATCTTTAATTTAAAACGGAAGACTCAAAGTTTATACCTTTGAAGTGTGTCCCTCGCAAATAAAGAATACCAAATCCTGAAATGCGAAAACCACCAAAAGTCCTTTTGATGACTCCAAGAAATCCCAGAAATCGTGTGGGCGATTAACTACTGAGAAGTGCTCACAAAACCCAAAAAAAAAATTAAAACAACTTTCCAGAAAACAAACCAAAACCCGCCGGAAAAACTGGGACTTGGCTAGATCGGCGCTGCCGCGGAACTCCTACGGACGTGATCGGAAAAGCCACCTAAGCCACGATCTGGACTTGGCGAACCCGGAGAAACAAGCCAAGGATCAGCGCACCAGGGTTCTAGCAACCAATTGCAATAATTCTGGAAAAAAACCACGGCAGTCACTGTCCGCCGGTGATCTCGCTGGAAACACCTGCAACCGTCGCCGAACTGAAGATCGTTGGAATCCAAAACGATCACTGGATCTTGGGCTGCTGAAATCCGAGAGAGAGATAACTAGGAGGACTTTGAGTGGGCTTTGATTTCTCTTCGATTCCTTTCTAGCCCTTTCTCTCTCTAAAGACAACTTCTAGTCATGCAAGCTACTTCTTAACTTGTAAGACATTCTATTAATATGGAGTTCCTAAGGAGACCTAGTGGACTTTTGAGTTGGGCCTTAGTGTTGGACTTCGTTCACTTCCTTAGTCTTCCCTAAACTAGTCAACTCCTATTGAACCTTTTGAATTAATTCCTTAACACACTTCGTCAATTAAATATTAATCGACCATTAGAATTATTTCGTATAATTTACTTGTTCAATTAAATATAAAATTAACCCAAGGGTAATTTATTTAATTCACCTTATCGATTAATCCAACGCATAATTAGTCGTACCAGTAACGGACCAATTATGGAACTACCGCTCAAAAATGAAATTACTTCGTGCTCACTAAGTAATTCTTATATCTCCCCACATCAAAGATATATTGCTCGTCGATTCATAAATTTACTAACAAATTAATTCATCGACTTCTTGGTATCCGAGATTAGTACCACTCGACCTTCCCGTTATACCGGACATAAGTCTACTAGCTGGGTCTAGTACAATAAACTTTTCGAGCTCATCTCGGGAGCACCATCAATCCGGAAAATCAGTACATGGATTCTTTCGATAAGCAACGACACACCATGAAGTCAAACACCGCATACCCAACTTACTGAGATCTAAGCCTCAACTGACCGCACCCTTTGGCAAATCAAAGCATACGATTTCTAACTCTCGTGCCCGCTCTAGTTTTGGGATTAAGATATTAGAATATTGGGTTCAAATTAGCTACGCCGATCAGTATAAGTTAATTCATTCCCGAATAGGTCATTCTCAATATGCCCCGGGCACATCGGTATGATTTAATTAGTCTAGACAAAATAATTATCCAAATTACTCAATAACCTAAATCGATAGTTTGCTCAAACTATCTCAGTTACGAGTATCTGTTTATATATTATAAATTTAACCAATGATAAGATCTACTGTGCTACATCCATCACCTTATCATCTATGCATATGATATAAAAATTTAATATGGAAACAAAATCGATATATAAACTGTGGATATTAGTTTTTCATACAAGCAATAATTTTTCAGTGTTTAAAACTAACACTTCAACCACATGATTCCTACCTCGGTGTACTTCTTGTCTTATCAGGCAGCAACCATTAGCTATAATATTGTACTTCTTGTCTCCTATGGTGCTTCATGGCATCATCTACTCAGCAGTCTTGGTAAACTGCTCCTTTGATAAATGTTAAAACGGGCAAAAATTGTGTCTATGTATGAAGCCTGAGATAGTGTCAGAGAACGTTTCCTACGATCTCGAATAATCTTGATCCCAATGATATGTCCAGCCTCTCCCAAGTTCTTCATATCCAACTGCCTGGACAACCACGCCTTTATGTATGACAATACTTTCTTACTATTGCCAATAAGAAGGATATCATCGATGTAAAGTACGAGGAACACCACTTGATCACCATCACACCTGCGGTATACACACTGCTCATCTGGACACTAAGTGAATCCATAGGACTAAATAACCTCGTCAAAATGGATGTTCCAATATGTGGATGCCTGCTTAAATCCATAGATAGAGCTCTTAAAATTGAAAACTTTGTGCTATTGGCCTTGAACAATTAAACCCTCAGGTTGCTGCATAAAGACTCAAGACTTCCATTAAGGAAAGCTGTCTTGACATCCATCTGCAAAATCCCATAATCTATATGAGCAGCTATGGCTAAAAGAATCCGGATTGACTTAAGCATAGCTACCAGGGAAAAGGTCTCCTCATAATCGATACCCTCTTTCTGAGTATACCCTTTCGCCACAAGCCTAGCCTTGAAGGTCTCAACCCTTCTGTCAGATCTTCTCTTTCGCTTGTAGACCCATTTGCACCCAATAGGTCGAAACTCATCAGGAAGGTCTACCAGCTCCCAGACTTGATTTGAGTCCATAGAACCTTTGAAAGATTACTTGCCCGGGCACGATCAAAAATTCACTTTCGTGCAATGCATTCCAGAATCAGAACTCTTGACCAGGCCTAGACTCTAGCACAATCGCTATTCTAATCCTTGCTTGAAATAATATTGCTCAGGATCTTAGCTTCTACTTGTTCGATTTGCCACACAACAATATATTCTTAATCAAATAGGAAGTTTAAGAAATATCTCTTTAAGCGTGTACTTAGGTGATCGCTTGTATGACTCAAGACTTGATCGTACGTTGTGTGGGCAATGAACTAACGAGCAATTGATCAGCAAATCACCACAACAATTCTATCCAGAATTCCTAACGTCGCTGCATAGATTTCAGTCACCTACCGCCACCCCCAAAAAATAATGCCGCGGCCACCGCCTGTGGGTAGAACCCGCCGCTTGAGAAAATTGAGTTTGAGGGAGATACTTGTTTTCTCTCTCTATTTTTCTTGTCTTGAAAAATTATGAATTGTGTATTGTGAATTGCTAATCTCTTGTCTATTTATAGAGTTACAAGAGAGACCCGAAGTTGGTTTAGGATTGGCCTTCCTATTGGGTTTGTGTTTTACTTGAATCTCGCTCCTGGACTGATTCACATCCGACTGACACAAGGATTCACTTATCCCCAATCTAGTTCCTGGTCTGATTCACAACCAACTGACTTCTGTTATCCCTCAATCAAGTTTCTGGTCTGATTCACAACCAACTGACTTCAGTTATCCTCAATCAATTTTCTGGTCTGATTCACAACCAATTGACAAAAGAATTAATTAAATCTACATTTATCAATTTATCAATACATAATTAATCGTACCACTAACGGATTAATTATGACACTACCATCCAACACCAGAATTGCTTCCGGAACAACTAAATTAATCATTCCTTTAATCTCTCCACATCAAAGTTCTAGTGCTCGTTAATTTATTAATTTACTGATAAATTAATTAATTAATTTCTTATAATCTGAAATTGGTACCACTCGACCTTTTTACTATACCGGACATAAGTCCACCAGCTGGATTTAGTATAGTAAACATAACGAGTTCATCTCGGGAGCACCAACATCCCGGACACACTGGTACATGGTTTCCTTTCAACAAGCGACAACACACCAAGTAACTAAACACACGTACCCAACCTACCGAGACTATTGGTCACAAATGACCTCACACTTTGGCAGATCAAAGTACACTATGTCTAATCCTTATGCTTGCTCAAGTCTAGGGATTTAGAGATAGAATACTAGGATTGAATAGTCTATTAAATCAATACAAGACAATTCATTCTAAATGGTCAAGTTTAATGTGCCCTGGGCATATCTATATGATTCAATTAGTTTAGACAAACCAATTTCTCAATGACATAATAACCTAAACTGACAGTGTGTCCAAAACTATCTCGGTTACGAACCTTGTTTATAAATTATGTCTTTTAACCAATAATGAGATCTACTGTGTCACACCAGATACCTCATCATCTAATTACATAATATAAATGGATGACATATGTAAAACATATAAACAATTTAACTAAAACATTTAATCGATATATAAAACTGGGAAATAGTTTAATACAAGCAAAGCTTTAGTATTTAAACCCAACACCTATCTCAGCAATCATTGCTCTCTGCCAAGAATCTGCATCTTTATCGAAGAGAGGCTCATTGTAACTAACTGGTTCTGGTTCGTGAGCGCCAGGGATAAAATCCGAAGACTCTCCCAAGCCCACGTACCTCCCCAGTTATCTGACAACCCTCCTACTACGACGAGGCGCAGCCTGTGTAGGTGCATCATCTGTGATAGTGCGTGCAGTACTCTGTGGTGTATCATCCCGTTCTTGTGCATTTTGAATACTCGACTGACCCCTAAGCTCTTCTAGTATGATCTTGTTACTGGGCTCGTGATCTAAATCATAATCCTCCTCCAGAAATCTTGCATTGCTTCTAACCACCACCTTCTGATCATGAGGACTATAAAATAGACTACCTCTCATTCTTTTGGGTTAGACAATAAATAGCATAACCTCTGACCTCGCATCTAACTTACATGCATCTGCCTTGAGCACATGTGTTGGGCAACCCCAGATCCTGAGATGTCTCAGACTAGGCTTTCACCCAGTCCACAACTCCAGAGGGGTCGAAGGCATAGATTCAGATGGTAGGAGGTTGAGAATTTAACACGTTGTCTCTAAGGCATATCCCCAAAATGAATTGGGCAACTCACTCTAACTCATCATCAATCTAACCATGTCCATAAGAGTCTTGTTCCTCCTCTCTGCTACACCATTCTGCTGGGGTGTGCCATGTGCAGAAAACTGGGACTAGATACCCTCATTTGACAAATAGGTCCTAAATTCACTAGAGAGGTATTCACCACCACGATCAGATCGTAGGGTCTTAATACTTTACCCAGATGTTTCTCCACTTCTACCTTAAACTCTTTGAACTTGCCAAAACATTCAGACTTGTGGTGCATCAGGTAAATATATCCATATCTAGAGTAATAATATGTGAATGTCATAAAATACTCATAACCATCTCTAACCCGAATTGACATAGGCCCACACAAGTCAGAGTGAGCCAACTCTAAAACCTCTTTGGTCTTATACCCCTTTGCCTTGAAAGGCCTCTTGGTCATGTTACCTTCCAAGCAAGACTCATAGGTCGGATAACTGTCAATCTCCAATGAGTCCAAAAACCCATCATTGACCAACCTCTGAATCCTACTAAGGTTGATATGACTGAAAGATTATCTGCCCGGGCCTAGCCAGAAACTCACTTTCGTGCTATGCATTCCAGAATCAGAATCTCTGGACAGGCCTAGACGCTAGCAGAATGCTATTCTAACCCTTTTGAAATAACACTGAACAGGATCTAGGTTTTCACTTATTCGATTTACCACGTAAACAAAAAATTTCTAATTAAAAGCGAAACTTTAGAAAAATACTTTTGAAGCCTGCACACTCAGGTGATTATCTTGTATGCCTCAAGACTATGATCTCACGTTGTGTGGGCAACGATCTAGAAACCAATTTGATAAGCTAATCACCACAATCCACATGCCAGAAAATTCCAGCACCACCGTACTTGGCACGTACTGTAAACGCACCGCCCGGAGAGAGAGAAGGCTATACGCACAGCTGGTTTGAATAGGCCAAAATTTCGGACAAAGTAGAAGAAAATACCAACCGCACAAAGCTCCAAAAATTTGACTTAGAGAGAGTAAAAAATATTTCTCTCTCTAAAATTTTATCTCTCTAGTTTTCTTGTCTTGAAAACTTATGAATTGTATATCTTAAATAGCTAATCCATTGTCTATATATAGGGTTACAAGAGAGACCCCAAGTTGATTTAGGATTGGACTTCCTACTGGGTTTCTGTTTCTTTCAATCCTGTTCCTGGACTAATACACATCCAACTGACACAGGGATCCACTTATCCCAAACCAGTTCCTGGTATGATTCACAACCAACTAATCACTTATCCCAAACCAGTTCCTGGTATGATTCACAACCAACTGACATGTCAACAACCCAATACATAATTAATCGTACCACTAACGGATTAATTATGGCACTACCATCCTACACCAGAATTGTTTTTGGAACAACGTAATTAAATTATATTCATAATCTCCCCACATCAAAGATATAGTGCTCGTTAAATTATTAATTTACGAATAAATTAATGAATCAACTTTTTGAATTTTGAGACTAGTACCACTCGACCTTTTTACTATACCGGACATAAGTCCACCAGCTGGGTTTAGTATAATAAACATAACGGGCTAATCTCGGTAGCACCATCACCCCGGACGCACCGGTACATGGTTTCTTTTCGACAAGCAGCACCACACCAAGCAACTAAACACGTGCACACAACCTACCGAGATTATTGGCCTCAATAGACCTCACCCATTGGCAGATCAAAGTACACTATGTCTAATCCCCATGCCCGCTCGAGTCTAGGGATTAAGAGATAGAATACCAAGAATGATTTGTCTATTAAATCAGTAAAAGACAAATCATTCCTAATGGTCAAGGTCAATAATCCCCGGACATATCTATATGATTCAATTAGTTTAGACAAACCAATTATCTGAATCACATAATAACCTAAACCGACAGTTTGTCCAAAGTTGTCTCAGTTACAAACCTCATTTATATATTATGTCTTTCAACCAATGATGAGATCTACTGTGTCACACAAGACACCTCATCATCCACTTACATAATATAAATGGACATATCATTCACAACAAAATATAACCAAAACGTAAATGGATATATTACTGGGAAAAAGTACATTACAAGCATAGCTTATGTATTCAACTCTAACAATCTCCCACTAATACTTAAGCTGTGCTTTAAGTATACAACTACATACAACTCCTATACATTCTGCTGCTATATATCTTGAAAAACTGTCATGGCTCTCCTAATTATCCGATTCCTATCCAAGTGAGCCTCAAAGACTTTCAAAGTTAATGTCTTCATGAATTGATCTGCAAGGTTATCCTCCGATGCTATCTTAGCCACGACCATGTCTTCCCACTTTACGATATCTCGTATCAGGTGGTACTTGTGCCGCATCTGTTTACTTGCCTTGTGGGCTCGTGGTTCCTTCGAGTTTGCTACTGCACCGTTGTTATCAATAAACCGTGATAGACTTCTGCAAACCAGGAATCACATCTAAGTCCACTAGGAAGTTCTTGAGCCATACTGCTTCTTTTGCTACCTCTGACGTGACAACGTACTCAGCCTCCATGGTAGAGTTTTCCAAGCATTTCTGCTTGACACTCCGCCAAACTATGGCTCCACCTCCCAGGTAAACACATACCCTGAGGTAGACTTGCTCTTATTCCTGTCGACTTGGAGGGTACCAGCTCAGGCCCCTGATAGACCAAAACTTGGTCCCTAGTTCTACTCAAATACTTGAGAATGCATTTTACTGCCTCCCAATGAGCTTTCCCAGGGTTACTCTGATATCTGCTCACCATGCCAATAGTATAACAGATATCAGGCCTTGTACACAACATGCATACATGAGACTTCCTACTACCGAAGCATAAGGAACTGTCTTCATGGCCTCTATCTCCTCAATAGTCTTAGGAGACTGTTCCTTAGATAGATACACTCCATGTCTGAAAGGTAGAAAACCTTTCTTGGAGTTCTGCATGTTAAAACGGGCCAGAATCGTATCTATGTATGAAGCTTGGGAGAGCGTTAACGAACATTTCCTACGATCTTGAATTATCTTAATCCCAAAGATATGTCCCACTTCCTCTAAGTCCTTTATATCAAACTGTTTGGACAGCATGCCTTTACGTCTGATAACACTTTCTTGTTGTTTCCAATCAATAGAATGTCATCTACGTAAAACACAAGAAACTCCACTGAGTTTCCATCACGTCTGCGGTACACACATTACTCATCCGGACACTGAGTAAATCGGAAGGACTGGATTATCTCAAACTGGATGTTCCAAGATCTGGATGCCTGCTTAAGTCTATAAATGGACCTCTTAAGCCTGCAAACCTTATGCTCTTGGCCTTTTTCAATGAGTCCCTCTGGTTGCTGCATAAAGATGGTTTCCTCAAGACTTCCATTCAGGAAAGCTGTCTTGACATCTATCTGCCAAATCTCATAATCTAAATAGGCAGCTATGGCCAAGAGAACCTGGATCGACTTAAACATGGCTACCGGGGAGAAGGTTTCCTCATAATCGATTCCCTCTTTCTGAGTATACCCCGTCGTCACCAGCCTAGCTTTAAAGGTTTCCACATTCCCGTCAGGTCCTCTCTTACGTTTGTAGACCCACTTGCATCCAATGGGCTTGAACCCATCAGGCAGGTCCACAAGCTCCTAGATTTGATTGTGGTCCATTGACCCCATCTGGGATATCATTGCCTTACGCCAAAACTCTGCATCTTATAGTTAACTGGGTCAGGTTCAGGCACGCTCAGGACTAGGTCTGAGGCCTCTCCCACTCCAATAAACCTATCGGGCTGTCTCACAACCCTCCCACTACGACGAGGCACCACCTGTGTAGGCACATCATCTGTGATCTCATGTGAAGTGTGTGGTGTATCTACTTGTGCAGGTGCATCAGGATTAGTTTGTCATCTAAGCTCTTCTAGTACTATCTTACTCTTGGGCTTGTGGTCTAAAACATAGTACTCTTCTAAAAATCAAGCGTTGGTACTAACCACCACCTTCTAATCTTTAGAACTATAAAATAGACCACCTTTCGTTCCCCTAAGATATCATACAAACAGCATTAATTCAGTTCTCGCATCTAACTTAGCCGTATTTGCCTTAAGCATATGTGCTGGGCAACCACAAATTCTGAGATGTCTTAGACTGGGCTTGCGCCCATTCCACAACTCTAATGGGGTTGAAGCCACGGTTTTAGATGGTACAAGATTAAGAATATACATCGCAGTTTCTAAGGCATATCCCCAGAACGAACTTGGCAAATCACTATAGCTCATCATAGACTTAACCATTTCCATGAGAGTTTGATTCCTCCTTTCTGCTACACCGTTCTGCTGTGGCGTGCCAGGTGCCGACAACTGAGACTGAATTCCGACCTCACTGAGGTATTCTCAAAATTTATGGGACAGATACTCCCTACCATGATCTGAACGCAGTGTCTTGATACTCTTATCATGATGCTTCTCCACATCTCCCAAAACTCTTTGAACTTGCCAAAACATTCGAACTTGTGACGCATTAGGTAAATGTACCCGTACCTTGATTAGTCATCCGTGAACGTCACGAAATACTTGAACCCACCTCATGCCCATCATTGGTCCACACAAGTCAGAATGAATCAACTCTAAAACTTCCTTAGCTCTATAACCTTTTGCTTTAAAAGGTCTCTTGGTCATCTTACCTTCAAAGCAAGATTCGCAGGTTGCATAACTGTCAATCTCTAATGAACCTAAAGGTCCATCATTGACCAACCTCTGAATCCTACTAAGGTTTATATGACCTAGCCTGAGATGCCAAAGATAGGTTTGATTCATTTCAGAAGGTTTCTTCCTCTTATTAATGTTAGATAATGAGCTATCTGTTTCTATGTTTTGCGCAACAGGGGAATTAGAGTTAACCACAAATAAATTGTCAACCAATGAACCAGAACAAATAAGTTTCCCATTTCTTCTAATAAATACAGACTCATCAGAAAAAACAAACTTACAACTGTTCTTTAAGAGTTTAGAAACCCAAATAAGGTTATTTCTAAAACTCGATACATAAAGACAATTAACTAACTCTAATCTACAATTTTTTAAATTTAAATTGACAACTCCCACTGCTTCTACGGACACTCTTGTAGTGTCGCCCATGAAGATGTCCAGTTCGCCCTCTTTAAGTTTCCGGGTTACTTGGAACCCTGCAAAGAATTACAAACATGATCATGACGCTTGAATCCACACACCAAGTATCTGTGGGAATCACCGCTAAACATGTCTCAGTAATTAGGGCAGAAACTATCATACCTCTAAGCTTTGGACAATCCGCTTTCTAGTGTCCAGTTTTACCGAACTTGAACCACTTGCCTTTGGGATTGTGTTAGTTTTGAATACAGAAAAGCTATGGCTTGTATCAAAAACTAATATCCACAGTTAATATATCATTTTGTTTCGATATAAATTTGTTGCTTTATATCATAGAACTAGATAATGGGGTGTGGAAAGACACGGTAGATACCGTTATTGGTTAAAGTATTGATATATTAAAAGTATGCTAGTAACCGAGATAGTCTAAACATACTATCGATATAGGTTATCGCGTGGTTTGGAAATTAGTTTATCTAAACTAGTTTAAATCACACGGATATGCCCAGGGCATATTAAGCACGACCAGCTTGGATAGAATTGACTTATACTGATCGGCGTAGTCAATTCGGTCCTAGTATTCCGTCTCTCAATCCTGAGATTGGGACGGGCGTGAGGGTTGGATATCGTATGATTTGATTTGCAAAAGAGTGCGGTCAATTGAGGCCTATACCTCGGTAGGTTGGGTATGCGGTGATGTGAATCCATGGTACGAATTCACGTGAATTGTAGAATCGTCCTCGATTGATCTTTTGAGCAAAACAACTAGCTCAAGTGGATTCAACAATATTGAGTATTAATGAACTCAACACCTTTGAATCACACTATATTGAAAGATGTCTTGAAATCTTCCAAGCAAAAACAACCCAAACCAAAATAGACCCAACAACAATAGGATGAAACCTATCACCTTTGAATCATAAAATGGTAGTTTTGAAATTACTATTCCCAACCCCTCTAATTTTCAAACCCAACAACACTAGGATAAACCTAACACCTTTGGATTATGAAATGAATTAGAAAAGAAGAGTAGAAGGCGCCACAACTAAAAGGAAGAGTTTTAGTTGATAAGCCAAATAAGTTTTGCAAGCATACTTGCAAGACTAAAACTAGCTCACTAAGAAACTAGCAAAGAAAGGAAAATTCCTTAAAGTTTATAACATCAAATCTTCAATTCTAATAGTTAACCAAGGCCCCTATTTATAGAGTTTCAAGAGGGACCAAGGTTGGAAATTACAAAAGGATTAAAGGAGCAATTCTAAATCTTCTAGTCAAGACTAGCATTAACACTTCTCTTTGACCAAGAAAAGCTCTTTGACCTAGAAAAGCTCTTTGACCTAGAAGACTCTTGCACTTAATTCTAATATTCTAAATACTAAAAAAAAATGCAGAAAACAGCTTGAAAATATCACCCAAATGCTGTTGAATTTCGTCCATAAATCCAGCTTATAAATGGGACGTTCAACCTTCTTCAGGCGACATGGGCATGTCAGAGGAAAAGTTCTATTCTGCCCAACCTTTCTCAGGCGACATGGGCATGTCAGAAGAAAAGTTCTATTCTGCCCAACCTTTCTCAGGCGACATGGGCATGTCGGAGGAAATGTTCACTTCTGGAAGCTGCATAAAAAAGTACTTCCCACACCATTTGGATCAAGATCCAAGACTTGCAAAATGTTGTAATATTTAACATGAATTGAGGTAGCCGTTGGATCCTCTTTTGAACAGACTTCAAGAATCAAAATGCTCAAGGCTTCTTGCATCCTTTTCTTTTTCAAACGAGTCATTGGGCCCGTCATCCCTTCAAGTGGATTTGGTGGAATGATATGTGCAGAATTATTTGGAGTTGAGGGTGGTTCGGTCATGCCTTCGCCATCATCATCTTTGACATCTTTAGCATTACTTCCTTGGAACTCATCATCCCCTCTCCCTTGAAAAGGATTCGTCCTCGAATCCATTGGATCTACATCAAAATCAAAAGAAGATAAGTCAGAAATATTAAAAGTAGCACTTACACCATAGTCTCCGGGAAGATCAAACTTGTAAGCATTATCATTGACTCGTGCCAAAACTTGAAATGGTCCATCACCACGGGGGTGTAACTTAATTCTCCTTGAGGCTGGAAACCTCTCTTTCCTCATGTGTACCCAAACCCAATCACCGGGTTCGAACACAATTTTCTTACGGCTTTTATTTGCATTCTTTGCATATTGCTCATTTTTCTTCTCAATGTTTGCACGAGCTTGCTCACGCAATTTCTTCATGGTTTTAGCTTTCTTCTTGCCATCCAAACTCA
Source organism: Knoxia roxburghii (assembly GCA_030378225.1). Classification (NCBI taxonomy): domain Eukaryota; kingdom Viridiplantae; phylum Streptophyta; class Magnoliopsida; order Gentianales; family Rubiaceae; genus Knoxia; species Knoxia roxburghii. The sequence continues at coordinate 29,546,452 of CM059415.1, read as the reverse complement.
CTTGATCCTGTAAAGGTAAAGGAGATAAGTCTAGAGGAGTTAGAGGATTGAAGCCATAAACCAACTCAAAAGGAGAAAAATTAGTAGAAGTGTGTAGTGTGCGATTGTATGCAAATTCAGCAATTGGCAAACACTCCTCCCAACTTTTCAAATTCTTTTTAATTATGGCCCTTAACAAAACACCCAAAGTTCTATTTGTTACTTCCGTTTGGCCATCTGTTTGTGGGTGACTTGTGGTTGAAAACAAAAGTTTTGTTCCCAATTTTCCCCAAAGAGTTTTCCAGAAATAACTCAAAAACTTTACATCCCTATCGGACACAATAGTCCTAGGAACACCATGTAGACGAACAATTTCTTTGAAGAAGAGATCAGCCACGTGTTTTGCATTGTCGGCTTTCCTACAAGCAATAAAGTGAGCCATTTTGGAGAATATGTCAACAACAACAAAAATAGAGTCCATGACTCTTTGGGATCTAGGCAAACCAAGAACAAAGTCCATAGAAATGTCAGTCCAAGGAGATTGAGGGACAGGGAGTGGAGTATACAATCCATGGGGAATAGATTTAGATTTAGCTTTCTTGCAGTCAAGACATGTAGCACAAATTTTCTCAACATCCTTTTTCATGTTTGGCCAATAAAAGTGTTCATTCAAAATATCTAAAGTTGTTAGAACACCAAAATGTCCCATTAAACCTCCACAATGAGATTCACGAACCAAAAGCTCTCTAAGTGAACAAGAAGGAATACATAATTTGTTTTCTTTGAACAAAAACCGTTCACATTGATAAAACTTATTGAAAGCACCCTTTTCACATGCATTAAATATGTAAGAAAAATCATGATCCTTAGCATACAACTCCTTAATATACTTAAATCCCATGATTGTAGCATTAACAGTAGTAATCAAGGCATACCTTCGAGAGAGTGCATCAGCCACAATGTTCTCTTTACCTTTTTTGTACTTTACCACATATGGGAAAGTTTCAATGAATGAGATCCATTTTGCATGCCTCTTGTGCAAATTCTTTTGTCCTTTGAGATACTTGATGGATTCATGATCGGTGTGAATCACAAACTCTCTCGGCATAAGGTAGTGCTGCCAAGTTTCCAATGCTCTCACTACTGCATAGAGCTCTTTGTCATATGTTGGGTAGTTCAATGTTGCTCCATTCAACTTCTCACTAAAGTAGGCAATGGGGCGGCCTCCTTGAAGCAACACAGCACCTATTCCAATTCCTGAAGCATCACATTCAACTTCAAAAGTGTTAGAAAAATTAGGCAAAGCTAAAACAGGAGCATTAGTCAAATCATGCTTCAATTGATCAAATGCCTTTTGTTGAGAATCTCCCCACTCAAACTTAACATTTTTCTTTACCAACTCATTTAGTGGAGCTGCTTTTGTTGAGAAATCTTTGACAAATCTCCTATAAAAACTTGCAAGTCCATGGAAGGATCTCACCTCAGTCACATTTGTGGGAATTGGCCAATCAAGAATTGCTGCCACCTTTGCTTCATCAACTCTCAAACCATTAGAACTCACAACATAGCCAAGAAAAACAACTTCTTCAACACAAAAAGTACATTTTTTAAAATTTGCAAACAATTTTTCTTTACGCAAAGTAGTAAGAACAAGTTTAAGATGTTCAACATGTTCTCCTATGTTCTTACTATAGATCAAGATATCATCAAAATAGACAACTACAAACTTTCCAATGAAACGTCTCAAAACATGATTCATTAGCCTCATAAATGTACTAGGGGCATTAGTTAAACCAAAAGGCATAACAAGCCACTCATAAAGACCAAATTTTGTCTTGAAAGCCGTTTTCCATTCATCACCCTCTTTGACCCATATTTCAAATCAATTTTTGTGAAAAATTTTGCACCAAACAATTCATCGAGCATATCGTCTAATCTTGGAATGGGGTGACGATACTTAATGGTGATTTTGTTCACAGCCCTACAATCAATGCACATACGCCATGTACCATCTTTCTTTGGAACTAAAATGACAGGAATAGCACAAGGGCTAAGAGACTCACGAATATATCCCATGCTTAGCAATTCTTCAACTTGCCTTTGAAGTTCTTTTGTTTCTTCTGGATTTGCACGATAGGCTGGCCTATTTGGAATGGAAGCTCCGGGTAGAAAGTCGATTTGATGCTCAATTCCTCGAATTGGAGGTAACCCCTTAGGCACTTCCTCGGGTAGCACATCTGCAAATTCATTCAAAACAGCCACAATTTCTAAAGGCAAATTGTTAGGAAGCTCATCAAGAACAAGACATTCTTCATGGAACAAGAGCATAACAATTGGTTGGTGAGAATTGAGGGCTCTATCTACATCTCTCATGCTCGCAAAGAAGGCACCTTTTGTCTCACTTGCCTTTGGTTTTTCCCTCTCACTCACTTTGCTTTTTGCCTTTCCATCTCTTGCTTTTTCTTCACTCGCTTTGCTTTTAGCACTCACATCTCTTGCTTTTTCACACTCTTTGGCTTTTTCAACTCACTCTCCTCTTTTAGCCTTTTCTCTCTCATTCTCATTTGTTCTTTGTGCACCTGTTGAGGAGAAAGTGGAACAAGAGTAAAAGCTTTACGATTATGAACAATATGATACTTGTTAGATTTTCCCTCATGATTAGCATCATGATCAAACTCCCATGGTCGGCCAAGAAGAATATGGCCAGCTTGCATTGGTACTACATCACACAAAACTTCATCCTCATATTTCCCAATTGAAAATTTTACCTTTGCTTGCCGATTCACCCTTAGCTCTCCACTATCATTGAACCATTGCAAACGGTAAGGATTGGGATGAGCAGTCATGGATAGACCCAATTTGTCTACAAGATAAGAGCTAACACAATTAGTACAACTCCCACTATCAATGATGAGCATGCATACCTTATCTTGTACTTTGCATCTTGTGTGAAAGATAGTACTCCTTTGCTCTTCATCATAAGATCCAACTTGAGTATTCAATACTCTCAAAGTGACCAAAACCTCATCACCACTTGTTTCAAATTGTTCACCTTCATCTTCAACATTCGGATCCTCCTCATTTTCTTCTCCTTCAGTTTGGCTTAAACAAGAACCATCTTCTCGCATTACCATAGTCCTAGAGTTAGGACATTGGAAAGCTATATGTCCCTTTCCCAAACACTTAAAACAAGTGAGTTTAGAAGTAGAAGAAGAACTTTTATTTGATTCACCCTTTTCAAACCTTTTCAAATCATGCTTCTTTGGTTCATCTTTCTTTTTACCAAAATCCCTTCTGTTTCCATTATTGTTTTTCCAAGAGGATTGGTTAGAAAGAAACTTACTTGAACCACTCTTTCTTTTCAATTGCCTTTCCACCTTTTCTGCCACATGCATCATTTCTTCCAAATCCAAGTAATGTTGTAATTCAACAACATCGGCAATCTCTCTTCTTAAACCACCCAAAAACCGTGCCATAGTAGCTTCGGGATCTTCCTCAATGCTTGCTCTTGTCATTGCTAAATCCATCTCTTGGTAGTATTCTGCCACGGTCTTTGCTCCTTGAGTGATACTATGCAATTTGTTGTAAAGATCTCTATAGTAATGAGGGGAAATGAATCGTTTCCTCAAAACAGCATGTCTTCCCAAGTTGCAATTGGCCTCTCTCTATTCCTTCTTCTAGAAACAATCAATCGATCCCACCATGTTAATGCATAACCGTGAAATTCAAGGGAAGCAATTTTTACCTTCTTTTCTTCCGAATAATTGTGGATCGAAAATATCTTTTCCACCTTCATTTCCCAATCAAAATATGCTTCGGGATCTCCTTTTCCATCAAATTCAGGAATCTTCATTTTGAGACCATTAAGGTTGCTATCGACTCCAAATCCATTCCTTCTCCTCCCATTCCCTCGGGATACTTCAGACATTTCTTCCTCGGACCTCCTATCATCTTCCTCGTCATCTTGTTGACTTCCTTGCCTTTCTTCTCTTTGCTGAAAAGCAAGTTCTAGTTGGTCCATTAGGGTGGTGACCCTATCAATGATTTGTTCCAATCGCCTTGTGGTGTGTTCCCTCCATGCTTTTTGTTCAGGTGTTTCACCGGTTGGATATGCCATTAGAACAACAAAAGATAAAAGTACCTCGCACCCCTTGTCCCCTTTCCCTAATATGTCTCAACCCAAATGAAAAGAAATTTTCACTCGTGTTTAAGGCCGATCTAGTAGGGGTAAGTTGCACTCATATTTTACCACTCTTTTCCTCCTGCAAGTTCTTGTGAGAATCGTTAAACCCTTACAAGATGCTACTCAAAGATCTTACTTGGCAACAAAGAAAGTTTAGAGGTCAAAGAAAGGATAGTATACAATGATTAGGTAAAAGAAACAAGAATAAGATTTAGAAAGAAATTATAAAAGTAGAAAGAAAGCAATGATGATACCTTTTCCTCAAAACTTTTCCCACACTTGGAATCACAAATCCCTGCAATATTAATTTAAGAAGCTAGAAAGATAGTTTCTTCTCTTTTTTTTTTTTTTTTTGACTATCTTTTTTTTTATTTTTTTTATTTTCTTCTTGCAAACTTGAACCTTCAAATAGAAACAAGGTAACTATGATAAAAATAAGATGCAAGATAAAAAAAAATGATATGATCAAATCAAGGAAACTGAGCTTTGATACCAAACTGATGTGAATCCATGGTACGAATTCACGTGAATTGTAGAATCGTCCTCGATTGATCTTTTGAGCAAAACAACTAGCTCAAGTGGATTCAACAATATTCAGTATTAATGAACTCAACACCTTTGAATCACACTATATTGAAAGATGTCTTGAAATCTTCCAAGCAAAAACAACCCAAACCAAAATAGACCCAACAACAATAGGATGAAACCTATCACCTTTGAATCATAAAATGGTAGTTTTGAAATTACTATTCCCAACCCCTCTAATTTTCAAACCCAACAACACTAGGATAAACCTAACACCTTTGGATTATGAAATGAATTAGAAAAGAAGAGTAGAAGGCGCCACAACTAAAAGGAAGAGTTTTAGTTGATAAGCCAAATAAGTTTTGCAAGCATACTTGCAAGACTAAAACTAGCTCACTAAGAAACTAGCAAAGAAAGGAAAATTCCTTAAAGTTTATAACATCAAATCTTCAATTCTAATAGTTAACCAAGGCCCCTATTTATAGAGTTTCAAGAGGGACCAAGGTTGGAAATTACAAAAGGATTAAAGGAGCAATTCTAAATCTTCTAGTCAAGACTAGCATTAACACTTCTCTTTGACCAAGAAAAGCTCTTTGACCTAGAAGACTCTTGCACTTAATTCTAATATTCTAAATACTAAAAAAAAAATGCAGAAAACAACTTGAAAATATCACCCAAATGCTGTTGAATTTCGTCCATAAATCCAGCTTATAAATGCGACGTTCAACCTTCTTCAGGCGACATGGGCATGTCAGAGGAAAAGTTATATTCTGCCCAACCTTTCTCAGGCGACATGGGCATGTCAGAAGAAAAGTTCTATTCTGCCCAACCTTTCTCAGGCGACATGGGCATGTCGGAGGAAATGTTCACTTCTGGAAGCTGCATAAAAAAGTACTTCCCACACCATTTGGATCAAGATCCAAGACTTGAAAAATGTTGTAATATTTAGCATGAATTGAGGTAGCCGTTGGATCCTCTTTTGAACAGACTTCAAGAATCAAAATGCTCAAGGCTTCTTGCATCCTTTTCTTTTTCAAACGAGTCATTGGGCCCGTCATCCCTTCAAGTGGATTTGGTGGAATGATATGTGCAGAATTATTTGGAGTTGAGGGTGGTTCGGTCATGCCTTCGCCATCATCATCTTTGACATCTTTAGCATTACTTCCTTGGAACTCATCATGCGGTGTTTAGCTTCTTATGTGTTGTTGCTAGTCAGAGGAATCCACGTACCGGTTCGCCGGGTTGATGGTGCCCCCGAGATGAGCTCGTAATGTATATTATACTAAACCCGGCCGGTGGATTTTACGTCCAGTATAATAAAAGGACGAGTGGTACTAATCTCGAAAACCAAAAAGTCGGTGAATTAATTTGTCAGTAAATTGATAAATCGATGAGCGCTAGATCTTTAATGTGGGGAGATAGAATAAAATATAATGGCGCGATGTAAAGTCGTTTTCAAGCGGTAGTTCCATAATTGGTCCGTTAGTGGTACGACTAATTATGCATTTGACTAATCGACAAGGTGAATTAATTAATCATAAAGGTTTAATTAATATTTAATGGACAAAGTGAATTAAGAAATTAATTCTATTTGAATTAATTAATTCTAAGGGTTCGATTAAATTAAATTAACAAAGTGGGTTTAATAAATTAATTCAAATGGGTCGATTGGAGTTGACTAGTCGGGAAAGACTTAGCGGTCAACGAAAGTCAAATTAAAAGACCTAACTCGAGAGCCCATTAGGTCTCCTTAGAAGCTCCTTATAAATATCCTTGTTTGGCAAGAAAGACAATTAAGAAACTTGAAGTCCAAGAAAGGGCTAGAGTGAGAATGTTTAGCTTAGAGAGAGAATTTTGTCTTCCTCGTCGAAATTCTTTCTCGAAGTCAGCTAAGATAGCTTTCTCCTTCGGAAGACAAAATCTTTATGTTGCCTGGATAGTTGCTTAGCCCAGCGGCCGGTCAGAATTATCAAACCCGCAGCGCTTAGCGCAGATCGGGATTTTTCCGAGTTCAAAACCTGGAAAAGTTCTGCTCTGTTCGGTGCCCTGAACCGACCGGTATTCATGTTGATCTTCTTACTGAGTGATCCGTGAAGCCGGTTGTACAGATCGGGACTGGATAGCATAGCTTCGGTGGTCGGTTTTTACAGAAGATCCGGCGGGTTCAGCGGCTGGGAAGAAAACTTGCGCAGCAAGGTTTTTAGAAAAAAAAAACTGGGCAGTTTCAATTTTTTAGATTTTTGAGTTTTCTTCCGGAGCAAGTTTCTTGGGTTTTCTATATTTTGCAGTGGGTAACTCCGTAGATAATAGCCCACACTATTTCAGAGTTGGATCAGAGTCTTTCTTCGGATTTCTTGTGGTTATCGCAACAAAGATTGGATTTTTCTTTAGGCAAGGGACTTCGCTACAAAAGGTAGAATCTTTAATATTCTGCTTTAATTAAAGATTTAATTTTTGTGTCCCGATTAATAAATTAAATAAGTATAAGCTAAGATCCGTTCATGGGTAAACTAATTTGAGCCTGAGCTTGGTCGAAAGCTTCCAATTCTGGAATGCATTGCACGAAAGTGAGGTTTTCGATTGAGCCCGGGCTTGTTCAGTTTTCTTTCAGCTTGCTCCTTTTTGCGATCTCAGACTTTACAACAAGTTTCCTGGCATTCTTCTTCTTCTTATTCTTCTTGCCTTTAGGCACAGAAGAAGAACCTGAAGCCTTTACTGCGACCAAAGCTTGCTTCTTCTCGTGGAAGATGCCTTCGGCCTCAACCAAATCGGTTAAGAGCTCGGGTAGAGTGCAGACTCTTTGGTTCATGTTGTAATAGACCAAAACTGCTCAAAATAAGAGGGTAGACTCTGGTGGATAATATCTATCTGACTTTTTGGGTCAATTTCTCCTCCTAACACCTATATCTCATTGATGTTACTAATCATGGGTAGCACATGATCTCTCACCGATCCGCCTTCAGCCGTCTTTGAGTTCATTAATTTCCTCATGGCTGCTTGCCTAGCAGTCCTCCTTTGATGCGCGAACATCTCTCTCAGGTAAGCCATCATGTTGAAGGCAGAGACCATAGGATGAAGCTGATGTTGCAGCATATTTACAGAGGCCAAAATATAGCACCGCACCATCTCATCCGCTTTTCTCCACCGGGCATAGGCATCCCTATCCTCTTGAGGAGAGTTCTCATTAGGCACATCTGGACATACTTCGGTGAGCACAAACTTATACTGCTCAACCGTCAGGAAATGTCCAAGTTACGACTCCAATCGACATAATTGATTCCAGTTAATTCGTTGTCTTTCAAAAATAGCAGCTAAAGGGTTGATGCCATATGGATAAAACTGTAAAATTAACAAATAGACAATGTTTTAGTTATTAACCTAGAATTTCGAAAACATGAAATTCTATCAATTATTGACTTCTCTCAAAACAATAATTATAATCCACCAATATCTCATTCACTAGGATTCTCGCAAGCCACACAGTGTGGACGTTTACGCTAACCCACATTCATTTGAGAAGAACCAAGTTCATTAACTACACTATCTGACCAAACAATCTATTGATCAATATAGCTAATAATCGGTGCTTTCAGCCGTACAAATAAGCAGCGTAATCTATTGGGAGGAATACTGCAGATCATACACTAAGTGTATGCCATTAGGTGATTTCTGAGTTTGTTAACTCAGGATAATACGCCTCAGATGGAGAGGATGTCGCATTTCACCTAGTTAAACTTACTCTAGTCATCTTACTCAGAAATTCATAATCTAGCGATCTCGGGGCTGGACTCATCCGAATGGAGGAAGGCCCTAATGCCAACGCGCAAGCCCACCCACATCGCATATGAACTCGTATTGTAGAATTTAAATATTATGGTAGAATTTTATTTTTCATTCATAAACCTCGGGACATGTCTGGGCTCGTATTGTTTTTGAATGGAAATGTCTGTAATAATAATAACCACGAGCTGAAAGCCATGTACGATTAGAAAAATCTTGTAGTAGGATTTAATATAATCATGTCGTCTTTAAATTCATAGAAAAAATGCCTTTGCATATAGGAATTTATGTATTATGACGAAGACATTATTTTGGGTAACTTATATTAGTTGGTTTTTGTTTTTAGTAATTTTGGGTGATTTCTAATTACATAATAAACCGAGAAAACCCGGGCGAATCGAGAGAAATCCAAATAACGAGTGGGAGCGACATGACGGGACGTGTCACTGAGGCGTCAAGGAATCAACGATAGAGAAGACCATAATAGTCAGGAAATTTTATTTCTTTTAATTTCCTGTATTTATGTCTTTTCGTTAATTGTGTGTTTTGGATTTATTTTGCATGAACGAAAACCAAACCAAACCGATTTAAAAGTAAAGTACAATTAACTAAGGTAGATTATTCGCATATTAAAACTCCAACGGTTTTATGGGTGCGAATATCCATAGTTAAGATATTGCATGTTACGTAAAAATCCTCAAACTTAAAAATCTAAGTGGGAGCGGGTTTGTAAATATCCCCATGGCCTTCATTATGGGTTCATTGGTGATGTGGTTATTCTTGCGAGTTTGTATTATGGCCTTCCTCCATGCAGACAAGTCTTCAATAACAGATATCACTGGAATGAATTTCCGAAGGGATGACTATAGTGAGTTTAATTGGAGAAAGTTGCGACACCCTCTCTGCTGAGGTGCATTAGTATCCTAAGTAACAAACTTAGAAGTCACGTAATGGCATACGCTTAGTGTACTATTTATAGTATTCCTCCCTCGAGGTTACACTATTTATGTGTACGGCTAAAAGCATTGTGTATTAATTTCATTGATCATACGATGGTTTGTCAGATAATGAAATTAATGAACTTTGGTTCTTCTTGAACGAATGTGGGTTGGCGTAGACGTTCACCCGCGTGACCTGCGTTAATCCCTGTGTGAGAGATGTCGATGGAGATTATATTGTTTTTGAGGATTTCAATATTTTCAAAAAAGTATACTTAAACTTGACTGTTTATTTTTCAGTTGTTGATATGTCGTTCAACCCGCTAGCTGTCATTTTGAACCAGAACAAACTTACGGGTCCAAATTATATTTACTGGAAACGTAACCTGGATATTGTCTTTACCGCTGATAGTTACAAGTACGTGCTCACTGAGGAGTGCCCCCCTAAGCCCAGCGATGATGCCACCACTGAGCAGCGAGAGCCATATACAAGATGGCAGAAAGCTGATGAGATGACCCGATGCTACATCTTGGCTTCTATGTCAAGTGTACTGCAGTACCAGCATCACTTGTTTATCTCAGCCTACGATATGATGCTCAACCTCAGGGAGATGTTTGGACATCAGGGCAGGGCAGCCAAGCAGTCAGCTATGAGAAAACTCATGAATGCTAGGATGGCTGAAGGAACTTCAGTGAGGGATCACGTACTGGACATGATGAGCTGCATCAATGAGATTGAGGTATTGGGAGATGACATTGATGGGAAGACCCAGGTCAATATCTTCCTCTAGAGATTGCCCCCCAGTTTTGAGCAGTTTCGGTTGAACTATAATATGGGGAATCTCTCATATTCACTTCCCGAGCTCATGACTGCATTGGTGTCTGCTGAGGGCCTATTCGCAGAGAATAAGCAAGCCTTGGCTACTGTTGGTCCCTGAGGTTCCTCTGCTGGGCCCAAAGCCAGGAAGCAAAAGAGGAAAAGAGGCCAAAAAACAGGAGCTGATCATGGACCCAAGGCGGACATTGCCAAGAAGCACAAGCCGAAAAGCAAATGCTTCAGTTGTGGCAAAGCAAGACATTGGAAGAAGGATTGCCCAAAGCCTCAAGGTATGTGTAAATTTTCCCTAGTTACTAAGACGTGTTTAGCGGTGATTCCCACAGATACTTTGTGTGTGGATTCAGGAGCCACTGATCATGTTTCTAATTCTTTGCAGGGGTTCCAAGTAACCCGGCTGCTTAGAGAGGGAGAGTTGCAGGTCTACCTTGGGGATACTACTAAAGTTTCTGTTATTGCAGTGGGAGTTCTTTGTCTTTATTTTTAGACTCAGTTTTACATTTAAGAAATTGTTTATATGTACCCAGTTTTTGGAAGAATTTACTTTCAGTTTCTAAACTTATTTTGGATAGTTATAAGTGTGCTTTTTCTGATGGATCTGTTTTTATTAGAAAATGCCAGAAGCTTATATGTTTCGGTACATTAGTTGACAATCTGTTTTTAATCAAGACATACTCCCCAGTAATGCAAAACACAGAAACTAGCAACTCATCATCGAATCATAGTAAGAGAAAGGAGTCTTCCCCTTTGAATCAAACTTATCTTTGGCACCTGAGACTCGGTCACATCAACCTTAGTAGGATTCAAAGGTTGGTCAATGATCCATGATCCAACATCAACCTTATCTTTCATTTGATGGATGATCCACCATCCTTCCTTGTCTATATCACGACGGGAGTTAAGCTGAATTCTAGTAGTCCGAGAATAGGTTTTCTAAAATACAGCAGCGGCAGCAGTTTAATATAGCAGGAGGTGAAATTGTTTTGTACTTTTCGGTCAGAACAAAATTGAATCCGTTGGAGTGATTTCCTTGTGGGTTAAGCAAGTAGACTTCGATAGATTATTGCCCACGCAATATTCAAAGTTCTATCGGAGTAATCTTTTGGATTTCTATTGGAATTCGCTCAAATATTGGATTTTTCTTATTGCAAGGGACTTCGCTATAAAAGGTATAACCTTTGAATATTCTGCTTTAATTAAAGATTGCATCTTTTGTGTCAATTTAATAAATTAAATAAGTATAAGCCAAGATCCGTTCGTGGGTAAATGAATTTGAGCCTGAGCTTGGTCGAAAGCTTCCGATTCTGGAATGCATTGCACGAAAGTGAGGTTTTTGATTTAGCCCGGGCTTGTTCTGTTTTCCTTCAAATTGGTATCAGAGCGTAGGTTTCGGTCTTATACTTGTTTGATTTACTACACGACTTTATTTTGGCATTGTTATTTTTGTCGAAATGCTTAAACAGGTGGCTATTGTTTTCCCGGCTATTATGGTAGAAATTTATTTTTCATTCATAAACCCCGGGACATGTCCAGGCTCGTATTGTTTTTGAATGAAAATGTATGTAATAGTAATAACCACGAGCTAGAAGTCGTGTAGGATTAGAAAAATCTTGTAGTAGGATTTGATCTAATCATGTCGTCTTTAAATTCCTAGAAAAACGCCTTTGTATATAGGAATTTATGTATTATGACGAAGACGTTATTTTGGGTAACTTATATTCGTGGGTTTTGGTTTATTGTAATTTTGGGTGATTCCTAATTACGTAGTAAACTGAGAAAACCCAGGCGAATCGAGAGAAATCCAAATAACGAGTGGGAGCGACAAGTCGGGACGTGTCACCGAGGCGTCAAGGAATCAACGATAGAGAAGGCCATAATAGTCGAGAAATTTTATTTCTTTTAATTTCCCGTATTTATGTCTTTTTATTGATTGTGTGTTTTTCGTTTTATTTTGCATGAACGAAAATCAAACAAAAATGTTTTTAAAAGGTAATGTGCAATTAACTAAGATAGATTATTCGCATATTAAAACTCCAACGGTTTTATGGGTGCGAATATCCATAGTTAAGATATTGCATGTTAAAACGTAAAAATCCTCAAGCTTAAAAATCTAAGTGGGAGCGGGTTGGTAATATCCCCATGGCCTCCATTACGGGTTCATTGCTGATGTTGTTAAACTTGCGTGCTGGCTTAGACCTTCCTCCCGATCGTATGAGTTTTCAACCACAGATATCACCGGAATGAATTTCTAAAGGGATGACTATAGTGAGTTTAATTGGAGAAAGTTGCAACACCCTTGCCATCCGAGGCGCATTAGTATCCTAAGTAACAAACTTAGAAATCACGTAATGGCATACACTTAGTGTACCATTTTTAGAATCCCTCCCATCGAGGTTACGCTATTTTCGTGTATGGCTAAAATTATCGACTATTAATTTCATTGATAATAAGATCATTGGTTAGAGATAATGAAATTAATTAACTTCGGTTCTCCTCAAACGAATGTGGGTTAGCGTACACGTTCACCAATCGTGACCTGCGTTAATCGTGGTGTGAGAGATGTCGGTAGAAGATTATATTGGTTTTTTGAGGATTTTCAATATTTTCAAACAAATATACTGAAACTTGAATTGTTTAATTGTTTATTTTTTAGTTGATATGTCGTTCAACCCGCTAGCTATCATTTTGAACCAAGATAAACTCACCGGTCCAAACTATATTGACTGAAAACGTAACCTGGACATTGTCCTTACCGCTGAGGGTTACAGGTACGTGCTCACTGAGGAGTGCCCCCTAAGCCCAGCGATGATGCCACCCCTGAGTAGCGAGAGCCATATACGAGGTGGTAGAATGCTGATGAGATGACCTGGTGCTACATCTTGGCTTCTATGTCGAGTGTACTGCAGCACCAGCATCAGTTGTTTACCTCAGCCTACAATATGATGCTCAACCTCAGGGGGTTGTTTGGACATCAGGGCAGGGCAGCCAAACAGTCAGCTATGAGGAAACTCATGAATGCTAGGATGGCTGAGGGTACTCCAGTGAGGGATCATGTGCTAGACATGATAATCTGCATCAATGAGATTGAGGTATTGGGAGGTGACATTGATGGAGAAACCCAGGTCGATATCATCCTCCAGAACTTGCCTCCCAGTTTTGAGCAGTTTCAGTTGAACTACAATATGGGGAATCTCTCATATTCACTTCCCGAGCTCATGACTGCATTGGTGTCTGCTCGCAGAGAAGAAGCAAGTCTTGGCTACTGTTGGTCCCTCAGGTTCCTCTGCTAGGCCCAAAGCCAGGAAACAAAAGAGGAAGAGAGGCCAGAAGGCAGGAGCTGATCATGGACCTAAGGCGGGCATTGCAAAGAAGCACAAGCCGAAAGGCAAATGTTTCAGGTGTGGCAAAGCAGGACATTGGAGGAAAGCCTCGAGGTATGTGTAAATTTTCCCTAGTCACTGAGACGTGTTTAGCGGCAATTCCCACAGATACTTGGTGTGTGGATTCAGGAGCCACTGATCATGTTTGTAATTCTTAGCAGGGGTTCCAAGTGACCAGGCTGCTTAGAGAGGGAAAGTTACAGGTCTACCTTGGGGATACTACCAGAGTTTCTGTTGCTGCAGTGGGAGTTGTTTGTCTTTATTTTTCAGACTCTACTTTACATCTGAGAGATTGTCTGTATGTACCCAGTTTTCGCAGGAACTTACTTTCAGTTTCTAAACTTGTTTTGGATGGTTATAAGTGTGTTTGTTTTGGATGGTTATAAGTGTGTTTTTTCTGATGGATCTGTTTTTATTACAAAAGGCCAGAAACTTATATGTTCCGGTACATTGGTTGACAATTTGTTTTTAATTAAGATATACTCCCCAATAATGCAAAACACAGAAACTAGTAGCTCATCACCGAATCATAATAAGAGAAAAGAGTCTTCCCCTTGGAATCAGACTTATCTTTGGCACCTGAGACTCGGTCACATCAACCCTAGTAGGATTTATAGGTTAGTCAAAAGTGAGTCTTTAGACTTACTGGATATTGACAGCTATTCGACCTGTGAGTCCTGCTTGGAGGGTAAAATGACCAAGAGGCCTTTCAAGGCAAAGGGGTATAGGGCCAAGGAGGTTTTAGAGTTGATTCATTCTGACGTGTGTGGGCCTATGTCAGTTCAGGCTAGAGGTGGTTATGAGTATTTCGTGACTTTCACGGATGATTACTGTAGATATGAATACATATACCTGATGTGCCACAAGTCTGAATGTTTTGGCAAGTTCAGAGAGTTCAAGGCTGAGGTGGAGAACCATCTGGGTAAGAGTATCAAGGCCTTGCGACCTGATCGCGGCGGCGAATACCTCTCTAGTGAATTTAGGTCCTATTTGTCGGAGGAGGGTATTCAGACCCAGTTTTCTGCACCTGGTACACCCCAGCAGAATGGTGTAGCAGAGAGGAGGAACAGGACTCTTATGGATATGGTTAGATCGATGATGAGTTACAGTGAGTTGCCTATCTCATTTTGGGGTTATGCCTTGGAGACAACATGTTTTATCCTCAACCTTGTGCCATCTAAGTCTGTGACTTCGACCCCATCAGAGTTGTGGAATGGGCAAAAGCCTAGTCTAAGACATCTCAGAATATGGGGTTGTCCAGCACATGTGCTCGAGGCAGATGCAGGAAAGTTAAAGGCAAGAACCAAGGCTATGCTGTTTATAGGCTACCCCAAAGGAACGATAGGTGGTCTATTTTATAGTCCTCAGGATCAGAAGGTGGTGATCAGAACCAATGCCAGATTTCTTGAGGAGGACTATATTTTAGATCACAAGTCAGGCAGCAAGGTAGTATTGGAAAAGTTTAGAAGTCAGTCCATTATTCCAGATGCACAAGTACAGGAAGACACACCACAAGAGACTGCACACACTATCACAGATGATACTATTGTACAGGCCGCGCCTCATCCTAGTGGTACATGGGTTTGGGTGAGTCTTCAGACTTTATCCCTGGTGCTCATGAACCAGACCCAGTTAACTACAATGAGGCTCTCCAGGATAAAGATGCAGATTCTTGGCAGAGAGCGATGATTGCTGAGATGGGTTCTATGGACTCAAATCAAGTCTGGGAGCTGGTAGACCTTCCTGATGGGTTTAGGCCTATTGGGTGCAAATGGGTTTACAAGCGAAAGAGAGGATCTGACGGGAGGGTTGAGACCTTCAAGGCTAGGCTTGTGGCGAAGGGGTATACTCAGAAAAAGGGTATCGATTATGAGAAGACCTTTTCGCCGGTAGCTATGCTTAAGTCAATCCGTATTCTCTTAGCCATAGCTGCTCATATGGACTATGAGATTTGGCAGATGGACGTTAAGATAGCTTTCCTTAATGGAAGTCTTGAGGAGACCATCTTTATGCAGCAACCAGAGGGCTTCATTTTTAAGGGCCAAGAGCATAAGGTATGCAGGCTTAGGAGGTCCATTTATGGACTTAAGCAAACATTCAAATCTTGGAACATCTATTTTGACGAGGTTATCCAGTCATATGGATTCACTCAGTGTCCGAATGAGCAGTGTGTTTATCACAGGCGTGATGGTGATATGGTGGTGTTCCTTGTACTTTACGTAGATAGCATCCTTATGATTGGCAACAGTACGAAGGTGTTGTCAGACATAAAGGCATGGTTGTCCAGGCAATTTGATATGAAGGATTTGGGAGAGGCTGGACATATCCTTGGGATTAAGATTATTCGAGATCGTAGGAGACGTTCTCTGACTCTCTCTCAGGCATCCTACATAGACATGATTCTGGCTCATTTTAACATGTAAAACTCCAAGAAGGGTTCACTACCTTTCAGGCATGGGGTGCATTTGTCTAAGGAGCAGTGTCCAAGGACTGCTGAGGAGATAGCTGCCATGAAGGCGGTACCCTATGCTTCTGTAGTGGGTAGCCTCATGTATGCTATGTTGTGTACGAGGCCTGATAGTTGCTTTGCCATTAGCATAGTCAGCAGATGTCAGAGTAACCCTGGGAAGGCTCACTGGGAGGCAGTAAAATGCATTCTCAAGTACTTGCGTAGGACGAGAGATTATGTCCTAGTTTATAGAGCGCAGGAGCTTGTACCATTGGGTTACACAGATTCGGACTTTCAAGGTGATTTGGACAAGAGTAAGTCTACCTCTGGGTTTGTGTTTACTCTAGGAGGTGGAGCCATAGTATGGAGGAGTGTCAAGCAGAAATGCGTGGCGGACTCCACCATGGAGATTGAGTACGTTGCCACTTCAGAGGTAGCGAAAGAGGCTGTATGGCTCCAGAGCTTCCTGATGGACTTAGATGTGGTTCCTGAGTTGCCTAGGTCTATCACAGTCTATTGTGATAACAATGGTGCAGTTGCTAACTCGAGGGAACCACGAGCCCATAAAGCGAGTAAACACAAAGAGCGCAAGTACCACCTGATACGAGAGATTATAAAGAGGGGAGACGTCATCGTGGCCAAGATAGCATCAGATGACAACCTTGAAAATCCTTTCACCAAGCCATTGACCCCAAAGGTCTTTGAGAGACATGTAGAGGGCATGGGAGTCAGATTCTTAAGGGTGCCATGTGAGTGAGCTTAAAGGCGTTCTGGAAATTTCACTATGACAGCAGTGTAATAACGGGTTGGACAGTTTTTGTATTATTAGCATAGCTTTGAGTATTAGTGGAAGATTGTTAGTTTTGAATACAGAAAAGCTATGGCTTGTATCAAAAACTAATATCCACAGTTGATATATCATTTTGTTTCGGTATAAATTTGTTCCTTTATATCATAGAACTAGATAACGGGGTGTGGAAAGACACAGTAAAAATCGTTATTGGTTAAAGTATTGATATATAAAAAGTATGCTCGTAACCGAGATAGTCTGAACATACTATCGGTATAGGTTATCGTGTGGTTTGGAAATTAGTTTATCTAGACTAGTTAAATCACACGGATAAGCCCGGGCATATTGAGCACGACCAGTTTGGATAGAATTGACTTATACTGATCGGCGTACTCAATTCGGTCCTAGTATTCAATCTCTCAATCCTGAGATTGGGACGGGCATGATAGTTGGATATCGTATGCTGTGATTTGCCAAAGAGTGCGGTCAATTGAGGCCTATACCTCGGTTGGTTGGGTATGCGGTGTTTAGCTTCTTACGTGCCGTTGCTAGTTGGAGGAATCCACGTACTGGTTTGCCGGGTTGATGGTGCTCCCGAGATAAGCTCGTAAGGTCTATTATACTAAACCCGGCCGGTGGACTTTATGTCCGGTATAATAAAAGGACGAGTGGTACAAATCTCGAATACCAAGAAGTCAGTGAATTAATTTGTCAGTAAAATGATAAATCAACGAGTGCTAGATCTTTAATGTGGGGAGATAGAATAAAATATAATGGCGCGATGTAAAGTCATTTTTGAGCGGTAGTTCCCTAATTAGTCTGATAGTGGCACGACTAATTATGCATTTGACTAATCGACAAGGTGAATTAATTAATCCAAAAGGTTTAATTAATATTTAATCAACAAAGTGAATTAAGAAATTAATTCTATTTGAATTAATTAATTCTAAGGGTTCGATTAAATTAAATTAACGAAGTGGGTTAAGAAATTAATTCTAATGGGTCGATTGAAGTTGATTAGTCGGGAAAGACTTAGCGATCAACGAAAGTCACATTAAAAGGCCAACTTGAGAGCCCATTAGGTCTCCATTAGAGCTCCTATAAATAGAAGACTTGAGGCAAAAGAAAACCTAAGGAAATCTTGCAAGACAAGTCTTGCCCCTTTTAGAATGAGAAAGTTCTAGAGAGAGAACTTCTTCCTTTCAAAGATTTCTTTCAAAAACGAACTAGATTTCTTGCTCTTCGAATTGGATTCATCCAAAGACCGAATTTTCCAGTTGGTTTTCTCTTGGCGCTGCTGCTCGATTTTCGTGGGTTTTTCCCGGCGCTAGTCTGCAGTTGTCCCGTGCGTTTGATTCGAGGGAGCTGGTGTTGATCTCTTTCATTTGATCAGTGATCCACCATCCTTCCTTGTCTAGATCACGACGGGAGTTAAGTTGAATTCTAGTAGTCCGAGAATGGGTTTTCTAAAATACAGCAGCGGCAGCAGTTTAATATAGCACGAGGTGAAATTGTTTTGTACTTCTCGGTTAGATTTTGGAACAAAATTGAATCCGATTTGAGTGATTTCCTTATGGGTTAAGCAAGTAGACTTGGATAGATTATTGCCCACGCAATATTCGAAGTTCTATCAGAGTAATCTTTTGGATTTCTATTGGAATTCGCTCAAAGATTGGATTTTTCTTATTGCAAGGGACTTCGCTACAAAAGGTATAATCTTTGAATATTCCACATTAATTAAAGATTGCATCTTTTGTGTCGATTTAATAAATTAAATTACTATATGCCAAGATCCGTTCGTGGGTAATGAATTTGAGCCTGAGCTTGGTCGAAAGCTTCCAATTCTCGAATGCATTTCACGAAAGTGACGTTTTCGATTTAGCCCGGGCTTGTTCTGTTTTCCTTCAATCTTATCAGCCTTCTGCCACCTCGTATATGGCTCTCGCTGCTCAGGGGTGGCATCATCGCTGGGCTTAGGGGGGCACTCCTCAGTGAGCACGTACTTGTAACCCTCAGCGGTAAGGACAATGTCCAGGTTACATTTCCAATCAATCTAATTTGGACCCGTAAGTTTGTTCTGGTTCAAAATGACAGCTAGCGGGTTGAACGACATATCAACAACTGAAAAATAAACAGTCAAGTTTCAGTATACTTTTTCGAAAATATTGAAATCCTCAAAAACAATATAATCTCCATCGACATCTCTCACACCGGGATTAACGCAGGTCACGCGGGTGAACGTCTACGCCAACCCACATTCGTTCGAGAAGAACCGAAGTTCATTAATTTCAGTATCTGAGCAACAATCTTATGATCAATGAAATTAATAGTCAATGCTTTTAGCTGTACTCATAAATAGCGTAACCTCGCGGGAGGAATACTACAAATAGTACAGCGTATGCCATTACGTGACTTCTAAGTTTGTTACTTAGGATACTAATGCACCTCAGCAGAGAGGGTGTCGCAACTTTCTCCAATTAAACTCACTATAGTCATCCCTTCGGAAATTCATTCAAGGTGATATCTGTGATTGAAGACTTGTCCGCATGGAGGAAGGCCATAATACCAACTCGCAAGAATAACCACATCACCAACGAACCCGTAATGGAGGCCATGGGGATATTTACCAACCCGTTCCCACTTAGATTTTTAAGTTTGAGGATTTTTATGTTTTAACATGCAATATCTTAACTATGGATATTCGCACCCATAAAACCGTTGGAGTTTTAATATGCGAATGATCTACCTTAGTTAATTGCACTTTACTTTTTAAAAATGGTTTGGTTTGGTTTTCGTTCATGCAAAATAAATTGAAAACACACAATCAATGAAAAGACATAAATAAGGGAAATTAAAGAAATAAAATTTCTCGACTATTACGGTCTTCTCTATGGTTGATTCCTTGATGCCTCGGTAACACGTCCCGTCATGTCGCTCCCACTCATTATTTGGATTCCTTTCGATTCGCCCAGGTTTTCTCAGTTTACTGCGTAATTAGAAATCACCCAAAATTACGAGAAACCAAAACCCGCGAATATAAGTTACCCAAAATAACGTCTTCGTCATAATACATAAATTCCTATATACAAAGGCGTTTTTTCTAAGAATTTCAAAATGACATGATTAGATCAAATCCTACTACAAGATTTTTCTAATCCTACACGACTTCCAGCTCGTGGTTATTACTATTACACACATTTCCATTCAAAAACAATACGAGCCCGATCATGTCACGGGCTTTATGAATGAAAAATAAAATTCTACAATAATAGCCGGGAAACCAATAACAACACTATCACAGATGATGCTATTGCACAGGCTGCGCCTCGTCGTAGTGGGAGGGTTGTCAAACAGCCCGAGAGGTACATGGGTTTGGGTGAGTCTTCAGACTTTATCCCTGGCGCTCATGAACCAGACCCAGTTAGCTACAATAAGGCTCTCCAGGATAAAGATGCAGATTCTTGGCAGAGAGCGATGATTGCTGAGATGGGTTCTATGGACTCAAATCAGGTCTGGGAGTTGGTAGACCTTCCTGATGGGTTTCGGCCTATTGGGTGCAAATGGGTCTACAAGCGAAAGAGAGGATCTGACGGGAGGGTTGAGACCTTCAAGGCTAGGCTTGTGGCTAAGCGGTATACTCAGAGAGAGGGTATCGATTATGAGGAGACCTTTTCCCCGGTAGCTATGTTTAAGTCGATCCGGATTCTCTTGGCTATAGCTGCTCATATGGACTATGAGATTTGGCATATGGACGTCAAGACAGCTTTCCTTAATGGAAGTCCTGAGGAGACTATTTTTATGCAGTAACCAGAGGGTTTCGTTGTTCAGGGCCAAGAGCACAAGGTATGTAGACTTAGGAGGTCCATTTATGGACTTAAGCAAGCATCCAGATCTTGGAACATCCGTTTTGACGAGGTTATCCAGTCCTATGGATTCACTCAGTGTCCAGATGAGCAATGTGTTTATCGCAGGCGTGATGATGATACAGTGGTGTTCCTCGTACTTTACGTAGATGACATCTTTCTGATTGGTAAAAGGCATGGTTGTCCAGACAATTTGATATGAAGGATTTAGGATAGGCTGGACATATCCTTGGAATCAAGATTATTCGAGATCATAGGAGACGTTCTCTGACTCTCTCTCAGGCATCATACATAGATACTATTCTGGCCGGTTTTAACATGTAGAACTCCAAGAAGGGTTCACTACCTTTCAGGCATGGGGTGCATTTGTCTAAGGAGCAGTGTCCCAAGACTGCTGAGGATATAGATGCCATGAAGGCAGTAGGTAGCCTTATGTATGCTATGTTATGTACGAGGCCTGATATTTGCTTTGCCATGGGCATGGTTAGCAGATATCAGAGTAACCCTGGGAAGGCTCACTGGGAGGCAGTAAAATGCATTCTCAAGGAAGTAAAATGGAGGCTGAGTGTGTTACCGCATCAGAGGCAGCGAAAGAAGCTGTATGGCTCCAGAGTTTCCTAATGGACATAGATGTGGTTCCAAAGTTGCCTAGATCTATCACAGTTTACTGTGATAACAATGGTTCTTTTTCTAACTCGAGAGAACCACGAGCCCATAAGGCGAGTAAACACATAGAGCGCAAAAACCACCTGATACGAGAGATCGTAAAGAGGGGAAACGTGATCGTGGCCAAGATTGCATCAGACGACAACTTTGCAGATCATTTCACAAAGCCATTGACCCCAAAGGTCTTTGAGAGACATGTGTAGGGCATGGGAGTCAGATTCTTGAGGGAGCCATGTGAGTGAGCTTAAAGGTGTTCTAGTGATTTCATTGTGACAGCAGTGTAATAGTGGGTTGGACAGTTTTTGTACTTCTTAGCATAGCTTTGAGTATTAGTGGGAGATTGTTAGTTTTGAATACAGAAAAGCTATGGCTTGTATCAAAAACTAATATCCACAGATGACATATCATTTTGTTTCAGTATTAAATTGTTCCATTATATCATAGAACTAGATAACGGGGTGTGTGAAAGACACAATAGATACCGTTATTGGTTAAAGTATTAATATATAAAAAGTATGCTCGTAACTGAGATTGTCTAAACATACTATCGATATAGTTATCGTGTGATTTGTAAATTAGTTTATCTAGACTAGTTTAAATCACGTGGATATGCCCGGGGCATATTGAGCACGACCAGTTTGGATAGAATTGACTTATATCGATCGGCGTAGTCAATTTGGTCCTAGTATTCAGTCTCTCAATCCCGAGATTGGGACGGACGTGAGAGTTGGATATCGTATGCTTTGATTTGCCAAAGAGTATGGTCAATTGAGGCCTATACCTCGGTAGGTTGGGTATGCGGTGTTTAGCTTCTTATGTGCCGTTGCTAGTCGGAGGAATCCACGTACCGGTTCGCCGGGTTGATGGTGCTCCCGAGATAAGCTCGTAAGGTCTATTATACTAAACCCGGCCGGTGGACTTTATGTTCGGTATAATAAAAGGTCGAGTGGTACTAATCTCGGATACCAAGAAGTCGGTGAATTAGTTTGTCAGTGAATTGATAAACCGACGAGCACTAGATCTTTAATGTAGGGAGATAGAAGTAAAATAGTGGCGCGATGTAACGTCGTTTTTGAGCGGTAGTTCCATAGTTAGTCCAATAGTGGTACAACTAATTATGTATTTGACTAATCGACAAAGTGAATTAATTAATCCTAAAGGTTTAATTAATATTTAATCGACAAAGTGAATTAAGAAATTAATTCTATTTGAATTAATTAATTCTAAGGGTTTGATTAAATTAAATTAACAAAGTGGGTTAAGAAATTGATTCGAATGGGTCGATTGGAGTTGATTAGTCGGGAAAACCTAAGCGGTCAACAAAAGTCAAATTAAAAGGCCCAACTCAAAAGCCCACTAGGTCTCCATTAGAGCTCCCTATAAATAGAAAGCTTAAGGCCAGAGAAACTTAAAAAGAAAATCTTGCAAGACATTTGTCTTCCTTAGAGTGAGAAAGTTCTAGAGAGAAACTCTCTTCTCTTTTGAGTTTTCTTCCAAAAACAAACTTGGATTCTCACTTCCCGATTTAGATTAAGCTTGAAAGATGGGTTTTTAGATAGCCCATCGATTTTTGGAGTTGCCACTGCTGAATTTTATAATTTTTGCCCGGAATTCACTGTTCACGTTTTTTTACTGTTCACGTGGCAGCCACTTCTAATCACTCCGGGGTGCTTGATCCAGCTGGGTTTTTGTTGATCTCTTCCTTGGGTTGGTGATCCACGATCCCGGTTGTCCAGATCGTGACCGGAGTTGAAGTGGGTTCGATTTTATTAGCGAGAAAAGTAGTGGGCAGCAGTTTTTTGGGTTAAAGGTTTGATCTTTTGGGCATATTTAATCTAATTGAGGGATTTTCTTAGTGGGTTTCTCATGGGCTTTGGTTGCACACTTCGATAGATTATTGCCCACGTAATATCTGAAGTTTTCTCTGAGTCATCTTTTGGATTTCGGTGGTAATCGCCAAGAAAGATTTGGTTTTGCTTATTGCGTTGGACTTCGTTTCAAAGGTATAACCTTTAATCCTTCCGTTTTTAATTAAAGGTGTAATCTTTGTGCGTTAGATGTCGATTTAATAAATTAAATAAGTATAAGCCTAGATCCGTTCATGGGAAAAATGAATTTGAGCCTGAGCTTTATCGAAAACTTTCGATTCTGGAATGCATTGCACGAAAGTGAGGTTTTCGATTTAGCTCGGGCTTGTTCTATTTTCCTTCACTATATGATTCAATTAGTTTAGACAAACCAATTATCCGAATCACATAATAACCTAAACCGACAGTTTGTCCAAAGCTGTCTCGGTTACGAACCTCATTTATATATTATGTCTTTCAAGCAATGATGAGATCTACTGTGTCACACAAGACACCTCATCATCTACTTACATAATATAAATGGACATATCATGCACAACAAGATATAACCTAAACATAAATCGATATATTACTGGGAAAAAGTACAATACAAGCATAGCTTATGTATTCCCCTCCAACACCCACAACCACCATTGCGAGTTCATATGCGATGTGGGTGGACTTGCGCTTTGGCATTAGGGTCTTCCTCTATTCGGATGAGTTCAACCACAAAATCGCTAGATTTTGAATTTGTGAGTAAGATGACTAGAGTAAGTTTAACTAGGAGAAATGCGATCCTCTTCATCTGAGGCATATTATCCTGAGGTAACAAGCTTAGAAGTCACGTAATGACACACACTTAGTGTATGATTTGTAGTATTCCTCCCATCGAGGTTACGCTGCTTATTTGTATGGTTAAAAGCACTGACTATTAGCTACATTGATCTATAGATCGTTTGGTCAGATGGTGTAGTTAATGAACTAGGCTCTTCTCAAACGAATGTGGGTTAGCGTAAACGTCCGCACTATCGTGGCTTGTGAGAATCCCTGTGGATGAGATGTCGGTGGTTTAAAATTATTGTTTTGAGGAAGTTAATAATTGTTAGAATTTCCTTTTTTTTTTTTTTTGAAATTCTAGGATAAAATTTTAAACATTGTCTATTTATTTAATTTACAGTTTTTTCGATATGGCATTCAACCCTTTAGCTACTACTATATTGAAAGACAAAAAACTTACTGGTCCTAACTATGTCGACTGGAGTCGTAAATTGGACATTGTCCTGATGGCTGAGCAGGACAAGTTTGTGCTCACTTAAGTCAGTCCAGATGAGCCTAACGAGGACTCTCCTCAAGAGGATAGGGACGCCATTATATATGGAGAAAAGCGGATGAGATGGCGCAGTGCTACATTTTGGCCTCTGTGTCGAATGTGCTGCAACATCAGCTTCATCCCATGATCTCTACCTTTAATATGATGGCTCACCTGAGAGAAAGATGTTCACTCATCAAGGCAGAACAGCGAGGCAAGCAGCCATGAGGAAGTTAATGAACACCAAAATGGCTAAGGCAGGTCGGTGAGAGATCATATGCTTCACATGATCAGTAACATCAATGAGATAGAGGTGTTGGGAGGTGAAATTGACCCAGAAAGTCAGATAGATATCATCCTCCAGAGCTTACCCTCTAGTTTTGAGCAGTTTTGGGTCAACTATAATATGAATCAAAGAGTTTACACTCTACCCAAGCTCCTAACTGATTTGG
Organism: Knoxia roxburghii; assembly: GCA_030378225.1. NCBI lineage: Eukaryota > Viridiplantae > Streptophyta > Magnoliopsida > Gentianales > Rubiaceae > Knoxia > Knoxia roxburghii. Next base: position 29,521,456 of record CM059415.1, on the reverse strand, counting down.
TGTCGGCCGAAGGCATCTTCCACGAGAAGAAGCAAGCTTTGGTCACCGTAAAGGCTTCAAGTTCTTCTTCTGTGCCAAAAGGCAAGAAGAATAAGAAGAAGAAGAATGCCAAGAAACTTACTGCCAAGCCTGAAATTGCAAAAAAGAGCAAGCCCAAAGGCAAGTGCTTCAGGTGCGAGAAAACAGGACACTGGAAAGCGGATTGTCCAAAGCCTAAAGGTACGATAGTTTCTGCCCTAATTACTGAGGCATGTTTAGCTGTGATTCTCACAGATTCTTGGTGTACGGATTTAGATGCCACTGATCATGTTTGTAATTCTTTGGAGGAGTTCCAAGTAACCCAGAAGCTTAGGGAGGGCAAGCTGGCTATCTACTTGGGTGACACTACAAGAGTGTCAGTGGAAGCAGTGGGAGTGGTTACTCTGATTTTCGAGAATTCTATATTAGAGTTAGTTAATTGTCTTTATTTATCGAGTTTTAGAAAGAACCTTGTTTCAGTTTCTAAACTCTTAAAGAACGGTTATAAGTTTATTTTTTCTGATGATTCTGTTGTTATTAGAAAAGATGGGAAACTTATTTGTTCCGGTTCATTGGCTAACAATTTGTTCATAAAACTCCCCTGTTGTGCAAAACATAGAGATAGATAGAGCATCATCTAACAATAATAAGAGGAAACAGCCTTCTGAATTCAATTAAACCTATCTTTGGTATCTCAAGCTAGGTCATATAAACCTTAGTAGAATTCAGAGGTTGGTCAATGATGGACCTTTAGGTTCCTTAGAGATTTACAGTTATTCAACCTGCGAATCTTGCTTGAGAGGTAAGATGACCAAGAGACCTTTTAAAGCAAAAGGTTATAGAGCCAAAGAAGTACTAGAGTTGATTCATTCTGACTTGTGTGGACAAATGTTGGTCCAAGCAAGAGGTGGGTTTGAGTATTTCGTGTCGATTTAGGTTATTAAGTGATTCAGATAATTGGTTTGTCTAAACTGATTGAATCATATAGATATGCTCGGGGCGTATTGAACTTGACCATTTAAAATGATTTGTCTTGTACTAATTTAATAGACAATTCATTCTTGGTATTCTATCTCTTAATCCCTAGACTTGAGCGGGAATGAGAATTACACATAGTGTACTTTGATATGCCAAAGGGTGAGGTCATTTGTGGCCAATAGTCTTGGTAGGTTGGGTGTGCGTGTTTAGTTACTTGGTGTGTTGCAGCTTGTCAAAAGGAAACTATGTACCGGTGCGTCTAGGATGATGGTGCTCCCGAGATGAGCTCGTTATGTTTATTATACTAAACCCGGCCGGTGGACTTATGTCTGGTATAGTAAAAAGGTCAAGTGGTACTAATCTCAGAATTAAAGAAGTTAATTAATTAATTTATCAGTAAATTAATAAATTAACGAGCACTAAATCTTTGATGTGGGGAGATTAAAGAATAAATTAATTTAGTTCTTCTGGAATCAATTCTGGTGTAGGATGGTAGTGCCAAAATTAATCCGTTAGTGGTACGATTAATTTTGTAGTGGGTTAATTGAATAACTAGAATTAATTAATTAATTAATTATTCCTAAGGGTTAATTAAGTAATTAACAAAATGGAATGATTTAATAAATTAATTAAGTCTTAAGGTTCAATTAGAATTAGGAAATCCTAGAGATTATGAAATCTAATTGGATTTGGATTATCCTATTAGATTAGTTACTTAATTGGATTTGAAAACTAATTAATTACCTAAACCCATTAGGAAGGCCAATCCTAAACCAACTTGGGGTCTCTCTTGTAGCTCTATAAATACACAAGGGATTAGCAATTCCATAACACACAATTTATAAGTTTTTAAGATAAGAATACTAGAGAGAGAAAATCCTAGAGAGAGAAATTCTTTCTCAAAGTTGGTTTTAAGCTTAGTGGCCGGCGGTTTGTTTTCCTAGGTGGCACCGTTGATCGGAAACACTCTTCCAACGACAGAGTTTGGTGAGCAACGTGGCGGAGCATGAAAAGCTGCTCTCGGGCGGCGATTGGTGCTTGGTTCTCAAGCAACGCCGGTAGCAACAGATCGGAGAATTTTCTGGCGAGTTTGATTGTGTTGAGTTGCTGATCGCTGGTTCGTTGGATCATTGCCCACACAACGTTCGAGCTTAGTCTTGAGTCATACAAGTGATCACCTGAGTTTACGCTTCTAAAGGTATTTCTGAAGCTTCCACTTTTAATTAGAAATTATTTTGTTGTGTGATAAATCAAATAAGTGCAAACCAAGATCCTGCGCAATATTATTTCAAGCAAGGATTAGAATAGCGATTGTTCTAGAATCTAGGCCTGGTAAAGAATTCTGATTCTGGAATGCATAGCACGAAAGTGAATTTTTTACCGGGCCCCGACAGATAATCTTTCATTTGCGGCGGACTGGCAGTTTGATTCCGGTGTGCAACAGCTGGGTTTTGGGCTATTGTTTTGAGTCTTTTCCAAGGGATTTTCTTAGGTGCTCTTATTGGGTTTTGTGCGTAGTACCCAGTAGATAATTGATCACACGATTTTCGGGTTTTCTTAGAGGCATCCAAAGGATTCTTGTGGAGTTTACGCCAAAGATTCGATTTTTATATCAAAGCTTGGATCATTTTCTTATTTGCTAAGGGACACGCTGAAAAGGTATAAACTTTAATTCTTCCTTTGTTTAAAGATTTAATTTTTAGTGTGTCGTTTAATAGATCTAACAAGTATAAGTCTAGATCCGTTCATGGGAATTGATTTTAGAGTTTGGTCTCGATTGAAAGTCTCCGATTCTGGAATGCATAGCAAGAAAGTGAGACTTTCGATTTGACCCGGATCGGATCTTAATTTATGTAATTGGTATCAGAGCTAAAGTTTTGGATTTATACTTGTTCGATTTTTTACGCGGTTTAAATACAGGTGCTTATTATTCGCGGCTATTATGGTTTTTTACATTCATTTATAAATCCCGGGACATGTCCGAGCACATTTTCATTTTGAATGTGAATGTGTGTAATAGTAATAACCATGAGCTAGAATCCGTGTATGATTAGATTAAATCTTGTAGTAGGATTTATTCTAAAGATGTGGTCTTTATTTTCCTAGACAAGCCTTGTATTTAGGAATTTATGTAAAATGACAAAGACGTTATTGTGGGTAACTCGTATTAGTGCGTGTTGGTTTATCATAATTTTTGGTGATTCCAGAATGCGTAGAAAACTGAGAAAATCTGAACGAATTAGGAGGAATCCAAATAATGCGACAGGACTGTTAGTTTTGAATACAGAAAAGCTATGGCTTGTATAAAAAACTAATATCCACAGATGACATATCATTTTGTTTCAGTACTAAATTGTTCCATTGTATCATAGAACTAGATAACAGGGTGTGGAAAGACACAGTAGATACCATTATTGGTTAAAGTATTGATATATTAAAAGTATGCTCATAACTGAGATAGTCTGAACATAGTATCGGTATAGGTTATCATGTGGTTTGGAAATTGGTTTATCTAGACTAATTAAATCACACGGATGTGCCCGGGGCATATTGGGCACGACCAGTTTGGATAGAATTAACTTATACTGATCGGCGTAGTTAATTCGGTCCTACTATTCAGTCTCTCAATCCCGAGATTGGGACGGGCGTGAGAGTTGGATATCGTATGATTTGCCAAAGAGTGCGGTCAATTGAGGCCTATACCTCGATAGGTTGGGCATGCGGTGTTTAGCTTCTTACGTGCCGTTGCTAGTCGGAGGAATCCACTTACCGGTTCGCCAGGTTCATGGTGCTCCCGAGATGAGCTCGAAAGGTTTGTTATACTAAACCCGGCTGGTGGACTTTATGTCCGGTATAATAAAAAGGTCGAGTGGTACTAACCTCGGATACCAAGAAGTCGGTGAATTAGTTTGTTAGTAAATTGATAAATCGACGAGCACTAGATCTTTAATGTGGAGAAGAAAATATAGTGGCGCGATATAAAGTCATTTTTGAGCGGTAGTTCCATAGTTAGTCCGATAGTGGTACGACTAATTATGTATTTTACTAATCGACAAAGTGAATTAATTAATCTTAAAGGTTTAATTAATATTTAATTGACAAAGTGGATTAAGAAATTAATTCTATATGAATTAATTAATTCTAAGGGTTCGATTAAATTAAATTAACGAATTGGGTTAATACATTAATTCAAATGGGTCGATTGGAGTCGATTAGTCTAGGAAAGACTAAGCGTTCAATGAAAGTCAAATTAAAAGGCTCAACTCAAAAGCCCACTAGGTCTCCATTAGAGCTCCCTATAAATAGAAAGTTTAAGGCCAAAGAAACTTAAGAAAATCTTGCAAGACAACTTTGTCTTCCTTGAGTGAGAAAGTTCTAGAAAGAGACTCTCCTTCCTTCTTGAGTTTCTTTCAAAAATGAACTTGGAATCTCACTTATCGATTTAGATGAAGCTTGAAAGATCAAACTTTCAGATAGCCCATCGATTTTTGAGTTCACCCACTGCTGGATTTCATTTCTTTTCGCCGGATTCTTCACATTTTTGGCAAAAATTCTGCCCAGTTTTTTTTTTTTTTTTGGTGTTTGGCCGAATTTTAGTTCTTCACTTGGGCAGTTCGGCAGCTGCTTCTAATCACTCCGGGGTGCTTGATCCAGCTGGATTTGTGTTGTTCTCTCCCTTGGGTTGGTGATCAACAATCCCGGTTGTCTAGATCATGACCGGAGTTAAAGTGGGTTCGATTTTATTGGCGAGAAAAGTAGTGGGCAACATTTTTTTGGGTTAAAGGTTTGATCTTTTGGGCAGATTTAATCTTTTCGAGGGATTTTCTTTGTTGGTTTTCGTGGGCTTTGATAGTACACTTTGATAGATTATTCCCCATGCAATATTCGAAGTTTCTTGGAGTCATCTATTGGATTTCGGTGGTAATCGCAAGGAAAGATTTGGTTTTTCTTATTGCTTGGACTTCGCTTCAAAGGTATAACCTTTAATCCTTCCGCTTTTAATTAAAGGTTCAATCTTTATGTGTTTGATGCCGATTTAATAAATTAAATAAGTATATGCCTAGATCCATTCATGGGAAAATGAATTTGAGCCTGAGCTTTGTCGAAGGCTTTCAATTCTGGAATGCATTGCACGAAAGTGAGGTTTTCGATTTAGCTCGGGCTTGTTCTGTTTTCCTTCAAAATGGTATCATAGCTAGTGTTTCGGCTTTATACTTGTTTAATTACACGGCTTTATTTTGGCATTATTATTTTTGTCAAAATGTTTAAACAGGTTGTTATTAGTTTTCCGGCTATTACGGTAAAATTTTATTTTTCATTCATAAACCCCGGGACATGTCCGGGCTCGTATTCTTTTTGAATGGAAATGTCTATAATAGTAATAACCACGAGCTGGAAGCCGTGTAGGATTAGAAAAATCTTGTAGTAGGATTTGATATAATCATGTCGTCTTTAAATTCCTAGAAAAACGCCTTTGTATATAGGAATTTATGTATTATGACGAAGACATTATTATGGATAACTTATATTCGCGGGTTTTGGTTTCTCACAATTTTGGGTGATTCCTAATTATGTAGAAAACCGATAAAACATGGGCGAATCGAGAGGAATCCAAATAACGAGTGGGAGCGACATGACGGGATGTGTCACCGATGCGTCAAGGAATCAATGATAGAGAAGGCCATAATAGTTGGGAAATTTTATTTCTTTAATTTCCCGTATTTATGTCTTTTCATTGATTGTGTGTTTTTCGTTTTATTTTGCACGAACGAAAACCAAACCAAAAATGTTTTAAAAAGTAAAGTGCAATTAACTACGGTAGATTATTCATATATTAAAACTCCAACGATTTTATGGGTGCGAATATCCTTTGTTAAGATAATGCATGTTAAAACGGAAAAATCCTCAAAGTTAAAAATCTAAGTGGGAAGGGGTTGGTAAATATCACCACAGTCTCCATTACGGATTTATATGTGATGTGGGTTAGACCGACGCGTTGGCCAAGGGCCTTCTTCCCTACGGATAAGTCTTCAACCCCGAGATATCACTAGATTGAATTTCTAAAGGGATGACTATAGCAAGTTTAATTTGGAGAAAGTTGCGGCACCCTCGCTAATCGAGGCGCATTAGTTGAAGTAAAACAGAACAAGCCCGGGCTAAATCGAAAACCTCACTTTCGTGTAATGCATTCCAGAATCGGAAGCTTTCGACCAAGCTCAAGCTCAAATTCATTTACCCACGAACGGATCTTAGCTTATACTTATTTAATTTATTAAAATGACATCTAACGCACAAAGATCACACCTTTAATTAAAAGCGGAAGGATTAAAGGTTATATCTTTGTAGCGAAGTCCAACACAATAAGAAAAATCCAATCTTTATGCGAATTCCATAAGAAATCCAAAAGATAACTCCGAGAAAACTTCGAATATTGCGTGGGCAATAATCTATCGAAGTCTGCTACCAAAGCCCACGAGAAACTCGCCAAGAAAATCCCTCAATTAGATCAAATCTGCCCAAAAGATCAAACCTTTAACCCAAAAAACTGTTGCCCACTACTTTTTCGCCAATAAAATCAAACCCACTTCAACTCCGGTCACGATCTGGACAACTGGGATTATGGATCACCAACCCAAGGAAGAGATCAACACAAACCCAGCTGGATCAAGCACCCCGGAGTGAACAGTGAATTCCGTGAACAGTGCCCGGTCAACAGTATCCAATGAACAGTGTCCGGTGAATAGTCCGATGAACAGTGTCCGGTGAACAGTATCCGATGAACAGTGTCCGGTGAAAAGTATCTGATGAACAGTATCCAGTAGTGGGCAACTCAAATAAATCAATGGGCTATCTAAAAATTTGATCTTTGCACTTAATCTAAAATCGAGAAGTGAGATTCCAAGTTTGTTTTTGAAAGAAACCAAAGAAGGAAGGAAAGTCTCTCTCTATAACTTTTTCACTCAAGGAAGACAAAGTTGTCTTGCAAGATTTTCTTAAGTTTCTTAGGCCTTAAGCTTTCTATTTATAAGGAGCTCTAATGGAGACCTAATGGGCTCTCGAGTTGGGCCTTTTAATTTGACTTTTGTTAACCGCTTAGTCTTTCCCTACTAATCAACTCCAATCGACCCATTCGAATTAATTTCTTAACCCACTTTGTTAATTTAATTTAATCAAACCCTTAGAATTAATTAATTCATATCGAATTAATTTCTTAATTCACTTTGTTAATTAAATATTAATTAAACCTTTAGGATTAATTAATTCACCTTGTCGATTAGTCAAATGCATAATCGAACGTACCACTAACGGACCAATTATGGAACTACCGCTCGAAAATGACTTTACATCGCGCCATTATATTTTATTCTATCTCCCCACATTAAAGATCTAGCGCTCGTCGGTTTATCAATTTACTGACAAATTAATTCACCGACTTCTTGGTTTCCGAGATTAGTACCACTCGTCTTTTTATTATACCGAACATAAAGTTCACCAGTCGGGTTTAGTATAATATACCTTACGAGCTCATCTCGGGAGCACCATCAACCCGGCGAACCGGTACGTGGATTCCTCCGACTAGCAACGGCACGTAAGAAGCTAAACACCGCATACCCAACCTACCGATGTATAGGCCTCAATCGACCGCACTCTTTGGCAAATCAAAGCATACGATATCCAACTCTCACGCCCGTCCCAATCTCGGGATTGAGAGACGGAATACTAGGACCGAATTGACTACGCCGATCAGTATAAGTCAATTCTATCCAAACTGGTCATGCTCAATATGCCCCGGGCATATCTGTGTGATTTAAACTAGTTTAGATAAACTAATTTTCAAACCACACAATAACCTATACCGATAGTATGTTCAGACTATCTCGGTTACGAGCATACTTTTTCTATATCAATACTTTAACCAATAACGGTATCTACTGTGTCTGTCCACACCCCGTTATCTAGTTCTATGATATAAAGGAACAAATTTATACTGAAACAAAATGATATGTCAACTGTGGATATTAGTTTTTGATACAATCCATAGCTTTTATGTATTCAAAACTAACATTAGTATCCTAATGGCAAACACTTAGTGTACCATTTGTAATATTCCTCCTAAGAGGTTACGCTGCTTATTGAGTACGACTAAAATTATCGACTATTAATTTCATTGATCATAAGATTGTTGGTCAGATAATGGAATTAATGAACTTTGGTTCTTCTCAAATGAATGTGGGTTGGCGTAGACATTCACCCAACGTGACCTGCGTTAATCCCAGTGTGAGAGATGTCGATAGGAGAATGTATTGTTTTGAGGATATCAATATTTTTGAAAAAAGTATACTGAAACTTGACTGTTTATTTTTCTGTTGTTAATATGTCGTTCAACCTGCTAGCTGTCATTTTGAATCAGAACAAACTTACGGGTCCAAATTATATTGACTGGAAACGTAACCTGGACATTGTCCTTACCGCTGAGGGTTACAAGTACGTGCTCACTGAGGAGTGCCCCCCTAAGCCCAGCGATTATGCCACCCCTGAGCAGCGAGAGCCATATACGAGGTGGCAGAAGCTGATAAGATGACCCGGTGCTACATCTTGGCTTCTACGTCGAGTGTACTGCAGCACCAGCATCAGTTGTTTACCTCAGCCTACGACATGATGCTCAACCTCAGGGAGATGTTCGGACATCAGGGCAGGCCAGCCAAGCAGTCAGCTATGAGAAAACTCATGAATGCTAGGATGGCTGATGGCACTTCAGTGAGGGATCACGTGCTGGACATGATGAGCTGCATCAATGAGATCAAGGTATTGGGAGGTGATATTGATGGGGAGACCCAGGTCGATATCATCCTCCAGAGCTTGCCCCTCAGTTTTGAGCAGTTTCGGTTGAACTATAATATGGGCCAGCTCTCATATTCACTTCCTGAGCTCATGACTGCATTGGTGTCTGCTGATCGCCTATTCGCAGAGAAGAAGCAAGCTTTGGCTACTGTTGGTCCCTCAGGTTTCTCTGCTGGGCCCAAAGCCAGGAAACAAAAGAGGAAGAGATGCTAGAAAGCAGGGGCTGATCATGGACCCATGGCGGGCATTGCCATGAAGCATAAGCCGAAAGGCAAGTGCTTCAGATGCTTCAAAGCAGGACATTAGAAGAAGGATTATCCAAAGCCTCGAGGTATGTGTAAATTCTCCCTAGTTACTTAGACGTGTTTAGCGGTGATTCCCACAGATACTTGGTGTGTGGATTCAGGAGCCACTGATCATGTTTGTAATTCTTTGCAGGGGTTCCAAGTGACCCGGTTGCTTAGAGAGGGAGAGTTGCAGGTCTACCTTGGGGATACTATCAGAGTTTCTGTTGTTACAGTGGGAGTTATTTGTCTTTATTTTTCAGACTCAGATTTACATTTGAGAGATTGTTTATATGTACCCAGTTTTCGTAAGAATTTGCTTTCAGTTTTTAAACTTATTTTAGATGGTTATAAGTGTGTTTTTTCTGATGGTTATGTTTTTATTAGAAAAGGCCAGAAGCTTATATGTTCCGGTACATTAGTTGACAATCTATTTTTAATCAAGACATACTCCCCAGTAATGCAAAACATAGAAACTAATAACTCATCACCAAATCATAGTAAGAGAAGGGAGTCTTCCCCTTTGAATCAGACTTATCTTTGGCACCTGAGACTCGGTCACATCAACCTTAGTAGGATTCAAAGGTTGGTCAAGAATGGGTCTTCGAACTCATTGGATATTGACAGCTATTCAACCTGTGAGTCCTGCTTGGGGGGTAAGATAACCAAGAGGCCTTTCAAGGAAAAGAGGTATAGGGCGAAGGAAGTTTTAGAGTTGATTCATTCTGATGTGTGTGGGCCTATGTCAGTTCAGGCAAGAGGTGGTTATGAGTATTTCGTGACTTTCACGGATGATTACTCTAAATATGGATACGTATACCTGATGCGCCACAAGTCTGAATATTTTAGCAAGCTTAAAGAGTTTAAGGCTGAGGTGGTGAACCATCTGGGTAAGAGTATCAAGGCCTTGTGATCTGATCGCGGTGGCGAATACCTCTCTAGTGAATTTAGGTCCTATTTGTCAGAGGAGGGTATTCAGATCCAGTTGTCTGCACCTGGCACACCCCAGCAGAATGGTGTAGTAGAGAGGAGGAACGAGACTCTTATGGATATGGTTAGATCCATGATGAGTTACAGTGAGTACTGCCTACCTCGTTTTGGGGTTATGCCTTCGAGACAGCGTGTTATCTCTTTAATCTCATGCTATCTAAATCTGTGCCTACGACACCCCTAGAGTTGTGGACTGGGCAAAAGCTTAGTCTGAGACATCTCAAGATTTAGGGTTGTCCAGTACATCTACTCGAGGCAGATGCAGGTAAGTTAGATTCGAGATCAAAGGTTATGTTGTTTGTAGGCTACCCCAAAGGAACGATAGGTGATCTATTTTATAGTCCTCAGGATCAGAAGGTGGTGGTGAGCACCAATGCCAGATTTCTTGAGGAGGACTATATTTTAGATCATGAGTTAAGCAGCAAGGTAGTATTGGAAGAGCTTAGAGGTCAGTCAATTATTATAGATGCACAAGTACAGGAAAACACACCATAAGAGACTGCACACACTATCACAGATGATGCTCTTACACAAGCTGCACCTCGTCATAGTGGGAGGGTTGCTAGACAGCTCGAGAGGTACATGGGTTTGGGTGAGTCTTCGGACTTTATCCCTGGCGCTCATGAACTAGACCCAGTTAGCTACAATGAGGCTCTCCAGGATAAAGATGCAGATTCTTGGCAGAGGGCGATGATTGCTGAGATGGGTTTTATGGACTCAAATCAGGTCTGGGAGGTAGACGTTCCTGATGGGTTTTGACTATTGGGTGCAAACGGGTCTACAAGCGAAAGAGAGAATCTGACGGGAGGGTTGAGACCTTCAATGCTAGGCTTGTGACGAAGGGGTATACTCAGAAAGAGGGTATCGATTATGAGGAGACCTTTTCCCTGGTAGTTATGCTTAAGTCGATCCGGATTCTCTTGGCCATAGCTGCTCATATGGACCATGAGATTTGGCAAATGGACGTCAATACAGCTTTCCTTAATGGAAGTCTTGAGGAGACCATTTTTATGCAGCAACCAGAGGGTTTCATTGTTCAGGGCCAAGAGCACAAGGTATGCAGGCTAAGGAGGTCCATTTATGGACTTAAGCAAGCATCTAGATCATGGAACATCCATTTTGACGAGGTTATCCAGTCCTATGGATTCACTCAATATCCAGATAAGCAGTGTGTTTATCACAAGCGTGATGGTGATACGGTGGTGTTCCTCGTACCTTACGTAGATGACATCATTCTGATTGGAAACAGTAAGAAAATGTAGTCAGACGTAAAGGTATGGTTGTCCAGGAAATTTGATATGAAGGATTTAGGAGAGGTTGGACATATCATTGGGATCAAGATTATTCGAGATCATAGGAGGCGTTCTCTGACTCTCTCCCAGGCATCCTACATAGATACGATTCTGGCCCGTTTTAACATGCAGAACTCCAAGAAGGGTTCACTACCTTTCAAGCATGGGGTGCATTTGTCTAAGGAGCAGTGTCCCAAGACTGCTGAGGAGATAGATGTCATGCAGGCGGTACCCTATGCTTCTGCAGTGGGCAGCCTCATGTATGCTTTGTTATGTACGAGGCCTGATATTTTCTTTGCCATTGGCATGGTTAGCGGATATCAGAGTAACCCTTTGAAGGCTCACTGGGAGGCAGTAAAATGCATTCTCAAGTACTTGCGCAGGATGAAAGATTATGTCCTAGTTAATAGAGCGCAGGAGCTTATACCATTGGGTTACACAGATTCGGACTTTCAAGGTGATATGGACAAGAGTAAGTCTACCTCTGGGTTTGTGTTTACTCTAGGAAGTGGAGCTATAGTATGGCGGAGTGTCAAGCAGAAATGCGTGGCGGACTCCACCATGGAGGCTGAGTACGTTACCGCATCAGAGGCAGCGAAAGCAGCTGTATGGCTCCGGAGCTTCCTGATGGACTTAGATGTGGTTCCTGAGTTGCCTAGGTCTATCACAGCTTACTTTGATAACAATGGTGCAGTTGCTAACTCAAGGGAACCACGAGCCCATAAAGCAAGTAAACACATAGAGCGCAAGTACTACCTGATACTAGAGATCGCAAAGAGAGGAGACGTGATCGTGGCCAAGATACCATCAGATGACAACCTTGCAGATCCTTTCACAAAACCATTGACCCCAAAGATCTTTGAGAGACATGTGGAGGGCATGGGAGTCAGATTTTTGAGGGAGCCATGTGAGTGAGCTTAAAGGTGTTCTGTAGATTTAATTATGACAGCAGTGTAATAGCGGGTTGGACAGTTTTTGTACTTCTTATCATAGCTTCGAGTATTAGTTGGAGATTGTTAGTTTTGAATATAGAAAAGCTATAGCTTGTATCAAAAACTAATATCCACAGATGACATATCATTTTGTTTCAGTATTAAATTGTTCCATTATATCATAGAACTAGATAACGGGGTGTGAAAAGACACAGCAGATACCGTTATTGGTTAAAGTATTGATATATCAAAAGTATGCTCGTAACTGAGATAGTTTGAACATAGTATCGGTATAAGTTATCGTGTGGTTTGGAAATTGGTTTATCTAGACTAATTAAATCACACGGATGTGCCCGGGGTATATTGAGCACGACCAGTTTGGATAGAATTGACTTATACTGATCAGCGTAGTCAATTCGGTCCTAGTATTCAGTCTCTCAATCTCGAGATTGGGATGGGCGTGAGAGTTGGATATCGTATGCTTTGATTTGCCAAAGAGTGCGGTCAATTGAGGCCTATACCTTGGTAGGTTGGGTATACAATGTTTAGCTTCTTACCTGCCATTGCTAGTCAGAGGAATCCACGTACCGGTTCGCCAGGAATACTAAACCCGGCCGGTGGATTTTATGTCCGGTATAATAAAAAGGTCGAGTGGTACTAATATCGGATACAAAGAAGTTGGTGAATTAGTTTGTCAGTAAATTGATAAACCGACGAGCACTAGATCTTTAATGTGGGGAGATAGAAGAAAATATAGTGGTGCGATATAAAGTTGTTTTTGAGCTGTAGTTCCATAGTTGTTAGTCCGATAGTGGTACGACTAATAATGTATTTGACTAATCGACAAAGTGAATTAATTAATCCTAAAGGTTTAATTAATATTTAATTGACAAAGTGGATTAAGAAATCAATTATATATGAATCAATTAATCCTAAGGGTTCGATTAAATTAAATTAACGAAGTGGGTTAACAAATTAATTCAAATGGGTCGATTGGAGTTGATTAGTCTAGGAAAGACTAAGCGGTCAACGAAAGTCAAATTGAAAGGCCCAACTCAAATGCCCACTAGGTCTCCATTAGATCTCTCTATAAATAGAAAGCTTAAGGCCAAAAAAACTTAAGAAAATCTTGCAAGACAACTTTGTCTTCCTTGAGTGAGAAAGTTCTAGAGAGAGACTCTCCTTCCTTCTTGGGTTTCTTTCAAAAACGAACTTGGAATCTCACTTTTCGATTTATATTAAGCTTGAAAGATCAAACTTTTACATAGCCCATCGATTTTTGAGTTTGCCCACTGCTGGATTTCATTTCTTTTCGCTAGATTCTTCACATTTTTGGCAAAAAATCTGCCCAGTTTTTTTTTGGTGTTTGGCTGAATTTTAGTTCTTCACTTGGGTAGTTCGGTAGCTACTTCTAATCACTCCGGGGTGCTTGATCCAGCTGGGTTTGTGTTGATCTCTCCCTTGGGTTGGTGATCCACAATCCCGGTTGTCCAGATCGTGACCAGAGTTGAAGTGGGTTCGATTTTATTGGTGAGAAAAGTAGTGGGCAGCACTTTTTTGGGTTAAAGGTTTGATATTTTTGGCAGATTTAATCTTTTTGAGGGATTTTCTTTGTGGGTTTTCGTGGGCTTTGATAGTACACTTCGATAGATTATTGCCCACGCAATATTCGAAGTTTCTTGGAGTCATCTATTGGATTTTGGTGGTAATCGTAAGGAAAGATTTGGTTTTTCTTATTGCGTTGGACTTCGCTTCAAAGGTATAACCTTTAATCCTTCCACTTTAATTAAAGGTTCAATATTTATGCGTTAGATGTCGATTTAATGAATTAAATAAGTACATGCCTAGATATGTTCATGAGAAAATGAATTTGAGCCTGAGCTTTGTCGAAAGCTTCCGATTCTGGAATGCATTGCACGAAAGTGAGGTTTTCGATTTAGCTCGGGCTTGTTCTGTTTCCCTCAAGGACGTGTCAACAAGGCGTAAAAAGGAAGCAACGATCGAGAATGCCATAATAGTCAGGAAATGTTTCATTAAGTATTTATTTCCCGTTTTATATGTCCTAATTGTTGCTTTTGTGTTTTCATTTTATGTTTTTATGCATGACAAAAAAACAAACGGTTTGATAGATGCAAATTACTAAAGTTAGAAATGACTAAAGTTCAGGCGTTGCATGTTAAAACCAGAAAAACCCTCAATTTAAGAATCTAAGTGGGAGTGGGTTGGTTTATATCCCCATGACCTCTATTACGAATTCATATGTGATATGAATACACTTGCGCGTTGGCATTAGGGCCTTCTTTCATATTGATGAGTCTTTATTCATAAGATCACTAGATTGAATTTCTAATGGGATGACTATAGTGCGATTAATTGGAGAACTGCAACACCTTCTCTATCTAAGGTGCATAAGTATCCTAAGTAACAAACTAAGAAGTCACGTAATGGCATACACTTAGTGTACCATTTTTAGTATCCCTCCCAAAGAGGTTATGCTACTTATGTATGCGGCTAAAATCACTGACTATTAATTTCATTGATCAATAGATCGTTTGGTCAGATAGTGAAATTAATGAATTTGGTTCTTCTCCAATGAATATGGACTCGTGTAGACGTTCACACGATCATGACCTGCGTAAATCCCGGTGAACGAGATGTTGGTGAATTTGATTGTATTATTTTAAGGGCATCAATATTTTCTAAAAAGATAAACTACTTAAACTTCTCTGTTTATTTACTTTCAGTTTTTGATATGTCGTTCAATCCAATTGCTATCATACATAATCAAAATAAACTCACCGGTCCAAATTACATTGACTGGAAATACAACCTGGACATTGTCCTTATTGCTGAGGGGTACAAATATGTGCTCACAAAAGAGTGCCCAGTAGAGCCCACTGATGACTCCACTCCTGAAGAGAAAGAAGCTCATAAAAGGTGGAAGAAAGCTAATGAGATGACTATGTGCTATATTTTGGCTTCTATGTCAAGTGTGTTACAGCACCAGCATCAGTTGATGACCTCAACCTATGATATGTTTTTTAACCTTAAGGAGATGTTTGGACATCAGAGCAGGGCAGCCAGACGTCTAGTTATGAGGAAACTCATGAATGCCAAGATGATGAGGGTACTTCTGTGAGGGATCACGTGCTTGACATGATGCAAGCATCAATGAAATCGAGGTAGTGGGAGGTGATATTGACGGTGAGTCTCAGGTTGATATATTCTCCAGAGCTTGCCTCAGAGTTTTGAGCAGTTTTGGTATAATTATAATATTAGCAAGCTCTGTTATTATCTTCTCGAGCTCTTGACTTCATTGGTTTCAGCTGAAGGCCTTTTCAATGAGAAGAAGTAAGCTTTGGCAACTGTCGGGCCATCAAGATCTTCTTCTGGGCCCAAAGTCAGAAAGAAGAAGAAGTCCTAGAAGACTACCAATCATGGACCCAAACCAGCTATTGCCAAGAAGAACTATTAGGTTTGAATACTAAAGCTTTGCTTGTATTAAACTATTTCCCAATTTATATATCGATTATATATTTCAATTAAATTGTTATAAATTTTTTTTTTTTACATATGATGTCCACTTATATTATGTAATTAGATGATGAGGTGTCTGGTGTGACATAGTAGATCTCATCATTGGTTAAAAGACATAATATATAAATGAGGTTCGTAACTAAGACAGTTTTGGACACACTGTCAGTTTAGGTTATTATGTGATTCAGAAATTGGTTTGTCTAAACTAATTGAATCATATAGATATGTCCGGGGCATATTGAACTTGACCATTTATGATGAATTGTCTTATACCAATTTAATAGACTATTAAATCCTAGTATTCTATCTCTAAATCCCTAGACTTGAGCAAGTATGAGGATTCGACATAGTGTACTTTAATCTGCCAAAGAGGGAGGTCACTTGAGGCAATAGTCTCGATAGGTTGAGTGTGCGTGTTTGGTTGCTTGGTGTGCTGTTGCTTTTCGAAAAGAAACCATGTATCAGTGCGTCCGGGGTGATGGTGCTCCCGAAATGAGCTCGTTATGTTTATTATACTAAATCCAGTCAGTGGACTTATGTCCGGTATAGTAAAAAGGTCGAGTGGTACTAGTCTCGGATTATAAGAAATTAATAAATTAATTTATCGATAAATTAATAAATTAACGAGCACTGTATCTTTGATGTGGAGAGATTAAAGAATAATTAATTTTGTTATTCTGGAAGCAATTCTGGAGTAAGATGGTAGTGCCATAATTAATTCATTAGTTGTACGATTAATTATGTAGTGGGTTAATTGATAAAGTAGAATTAATTATTTAATTAATTATTCCTAAGGATTAATAAAGTAATTAACAAAGTGGAATTATTTAATTAATTAATTAAGTTTTAAAGTTCAATTAGAATTAGGAAATCCTAGAGATTAAGAAATCTATTTGGATTTGGAAATCCTATTAGATTTGGATCCTAATTGGATTTGGAAAGTAATTAATAATCATAAACCCATTAGGAAGGCCAATCAAAAACCAACTTGGGGTCTCTCTTGTAACTCTATAAATAGACAAGAGATTAGCAATTCACAATGCACAATTCATAAGTTTTCAAGACAAGAAAAGTAGAGAGTGAAAATCCTAGAGAGAATTAATATTTTTCTCCCTCAAAGTCGGTTTCTCTAAGCTCCAGTGGCTGGCTTTCTTCCCAAGAATCGGCGGTCGGTTTTCTTCCCAGAATCCGGCGACGAGTAGGCGTTACTCTCTGCGACTGCGGCGTGTGCAGTACATGCGCTACGCGGCAGCGGTGTTGGTTTTTCCGGTGAGTGAATTTGTGATGATTTTGCTGATCAATTTGTGATGACTTCACTCTAAGAAGTATCTTGGATAAAGATAAATTAGTTGGACCAAACTTCTTAGATTGTGAAAGAAACATGAGAATTGTTCTCAAGCAAGAAAGGAAGCTACATGTCTTAAAGACCGCTTTACCTGAACCATCGCAGAATGCCTCGGCTTTCGAATTCATAAACTGAAAAATGAATTCGACGATGTGACGTGGTTGATGCTTGCGTCTATGACAGGCGAGCTTCAAAAGCAGTTCATAAATTTGAAAGCATTTTGGATTTATGAATCAATGATAGACATGTTTCATGAACAAGCCCGTTACGAAAGGTTCGTTACAATCACGACATTGATCTCGTGCAAGATGGCAAAGGGTTCGTCAATAAGCATGCATTTAATCAAGATGAAAGGGTATATTGATACCCCAGAGCGATTAAATGCGCCTCTTGCTAGAGAGTTAGCCATTGACATCATCTTGGCCTCACTGCCTGATGAATACAATGAATTTGTGGTGAACTGTAACATGCATAACATGGAGAGGAGCATTCCTGAGCTTCATGGGATGCTGAAAAATACTGAGCAAACCCTTCAGAAGGCCACGCCAATAATGGTTGTGGAGAAAGGTAAGAAAAGGAAATTTAAAGGCAAGGCCAAAGCTGGGCAAAACAAGAAAGCTTGCAGTAAGACTGCTTCCAATGCCCAACCTCAAACTCCTCCACCTGCTAAGACAAAGCCTCATAAGGATGATAAATGTCTCTTCTGCAAACAGAAAGGTCACTGGAAGAGATACTGTAAACTATTTCTTGAAAGCAAACAAAATCCTTCAGCTTCAGGTATCTTTGTTATTGAAATAAATCTTTCTATGTTCACCTCATGGGTATTAGATACCAGATGTGGGGCTCACATTTGTACTAATGTGCAGGGACTCAGAAATAGAAGAATGACAAGGAAAGGTGAAGTAGATCTCCGAGTGGGCAACGGGGCAAGGGTTGCTGCTGTTGAAGTGGGAGATTACACTTTATCTTTACCTTCCGATTTAAATATTGAACTTCAGAATTGTTATTATGTACCTGCATTGAGTAGGAATATTATTTCAATTTCTTGTTTGTATATTAAAGGTTTTCGTTCTATTATTGGTAATAATTCGTTATCCTTATATCGCAATGATGGTTTATACGGAGTTGAAAATTTGTGCAACGGCCTATATGTCTTGGACTTGAACCAAGAAAGACTGGTCTATAATATTGAATAGAAAGCTAAATCAATTAAGTTTGATATGAGTCCAACTTATCTTTGGCACTGTCGTTTAGGCCATACAAACAAGAAAAGAGTTCAAAGACTTCACTAGGATGGAGTGCTAGGGTCATTTGATTTCGAATCATATAACACATGTGAACCCTGTTTGCAAGGAAAAATGACAAAGAGTCCTTTCAACAAGAAAGGCGAAAGAACTAGTGAGCTATTGGCCCTAATACACACGGATGAATGTGGACCAATGAGCACACAAGCCAGAGGTTGATTCGTATACTTCGTTACTTTTATCGATGACTATAGTAGATATGGCTATGTCTACTTAATGAGGCATAAAAGTGAAACTTTTGAAAAGTTCAAAGAGTTTAATAAGGAATTAGAGAATCAGTAGGATAGAAGGATTAAGGCTATTCGCTCCGATCGGGGAGGTGAATACCTTAGTGATGAGTTCGA
The DNA here is from genome assembly GCA_030378225.1 of Knoxia roxburghii. Classification (NCBI taxonomy): domain Eukaryota; kingdom Viridiplantae; phylum Streptophyta; class Magnoliopsida; order Gentianales; family Rubiaceae; genus Knoxia; species Knoxia roxburghii. Next base: position 29,502,590 of record CM059415.1, on the reverse strand, counting down.
TGGCTATCTAAAACAGTGTGGAATTGTTTCACAGCTGACTCCACCGGGAACACCTCAATGGAATGGTGTATCTGAAAGGAGGAATCAGACCCTGTTAGATATGGTTCAATCAATGATGGTCCAACCAACTCTCCCTACATCCTTTTGGGGTTATGCTCTCCTTTTTGCTGCCTACTTACTGAACCGTATTCCATCTAAGGAAGTAGATAAGACTCCATATGAGATATGGATGGGCCAAAATCCCTATATGTCCGATTTACGAGTTTGGGGTTGTCAAGCTCATCTAAAGCGTTTACAAAGGAATAAGCTTGAATCAAAAACTGACAAATGCCTGTTTGTAGGGTATCCTAAGGAAACCAAAGGATATCAATTTTACCTCCCAATTGAGAACAAAGTGTTTGTTGCTCGAGGAGCTACTTTCTTAGAGAAATACTTTCTTTACAAGATAGACAGTGGGAGTAAAATAGAACTCAAAGAGGTTCGAGACCCACAACAGAGTGTAGAACAATCTACGAAAACTAAGATGAAAGTTGGCATGGAAACTCATGAAGATGAGCAACCTGAGCCAACAACACACAAGAACCTAGAAGATCTGGTAAATCTCATCAACAACCTGAGAGATATGGATTTCTCGTGACTGACAATCAAGATTTGATCTTAGTGGACTCTGATGAGCCCATGACCTATAAACAAGTTTTAAAAAGTCCAGATTCAGATAAATGGCTACAAGCCATGGAATCTGAAATACAATCCATGAGGGACAATAAAGTGTGAACTTTAATTGACCCTCCTGTTTTGGCAAATGTTGTCGATTGCAAGTGAATTTTCAAGTTAAAACCTGGCAAAATCTTTAAGGCACAACTTGTGGCTAAAGGTTTCGGATAGACTCATGGTATTGACTATGATGAAACCTTCTCCCCTGTCGTGATGCTCAAGTCTATTCGGACTATGCTCGCCATAGTTATATATTATGACTATAAGATATGGTAGATGGATGTTACGACTGCTTTCCTGAATGGAAACCTAATCGAGAATGTTTACATGAAACAACCCCAGGGATACATCGATCAAGATCATCCTAATCAAGTATACAGGCTTCAGATGTCCATCTACGAACTAAAACAAGCATCTCGAAGTTGGAATCTTCATTTTGACGAGGCAGTAAAAGGTTATGGCTTCATAAAGAATGAAGATGAGCCTTGTGTTTACAACAAGGTTAGTGGGAGCAAGAATGTTTTTTTTTCCTATATGTGGATGACATCCTACTCATAGGAAATGACATCCCAATGTTGAAAGATATCAAACAATGGTTGGGGAGTGTATTTTCTATGAAAGACTTAGGAGAAGCCAAAATGATACTAGGTATCAAGATCTATAGAGATAGGTCTAAAACGCTTCTAGGACTAAGTCAAGAAGGGTACATAGACAAGGTATTGAAGAGATTCAATATGTCTAACTCTAAGAATGGTATGGTACCATTCAGACATGGCATCCTCTTAAATAATAACCAATGTCCTTCTACTAAAGAGGAGAGGGATGCGATGAGCAGAGTCCTATATACTTCGGCAATAGGATCTATCATGTATGCCATGTTATTTACCCGTCTGGATGTTATTTACCAGGAATGGATCACTGGACTGCAGTTAAGACAATCCTGAAGGATTAATGCTAGTGTACGGAGGACAAGAACAGCTTGTCGTACAAGGTTACGCCGATGCTGCTTTCCAGACTGACCAAGACGGCATGAAGTCACAATCAGGCTACGTTTTTAGCCTGAATGGCGGTGCTTTTAGTTGGAAAAGCTCGAAGCAAGATACCATAACCTACTCTATAACAGAATTTGAGTATATTGTTGCATCAGATGCTGTAACGGAAGTTGTTTGGTTGACGAAGTTTGTGTCAGACATCGGAGAGATACCGACTACCCAAGATCCGATAGACCTGTTCTGTGATAATAACGGGGCCATAGCACAAGCAAAGGAGCCTCGGTCACACCAGAAGTCCATATACATACTCAGACGTTATCACCTCATTCGTGAGATTGTCGATCGAGAAGATGTTAAAATAGGCAAAATAGGGTCAGACAACAATATATCGTTTTTTTAGTATTTGTATCACCATTCAAATCACAAAATCTCTTTTTTATGTCGAGTATATTCAGAAAAAAAGCTTCGTTGTCTAGAGTGTCAAGTCCCCAGTCTAGTTGAAAGTCTAGAGTTGCAATTCGAATGTCTAACGCCCTTTTTAACTTTTTTCGTTTTTTGTTGTTCGTATAAACCCAATGCTTATCAAAATCAAACTCATTATCAAACTCATTATAAAACTCATTAGAAGAAGTAGATCCTTTCACAAAATCTCTACCACAGTCAAAGTTTGAGAGACATGTAATAGAGCTTGGTCTTAAAATGTTTAGGACATAGCCCTTCCACGGGCAAGTGGGAGATTGTTGGTATTTTTAAGGGCTATATATAGATATTTTTCGTTTGATTGATCTTATAATCAAATGAGTTAATTTCATGATAGTAATATTCATGTGCATATTTAATTTAATGAAATCAATCCGCCAAAAGAAACACTCCATGGATAGATTAGATCATGAGTGATTCTTTTGAGTAGTACTCGTACGAGGATCCTTAGACCAGAAATCACTACATAGCCTTATGTGAGTTATAGTGTGCTTTGACATATGCCTAACAGGGCCGTAACAGGTTTCCAACAGGTATGATTGGGTACACTATGAGGCACGCTAACGTATGTAGGTAAAGTGATGAAACTACAAGTCTCTCTCAAGTGAGAGATGATATTTTTGGCTACTGGATAGTGAACTGAGAAGTGCATGACCGTGCCCAAGGAATGATAAGCGTTTTCATTTGCTTGATGAATTCAGTGTCACTAAGAGATCAAGTAAATGTTTAGCTATATAAGGTAATGGTTTCATGCCTTATGATAAACGAGATATCAATGTAGATGATCGTACTCAGTTTGTTCAGAAAGGTTGTGTTGAATCACCATTCGACCCTCCATTCTGATTTCGGTAGTCATTATGTCTTGCTAGAGACCACTAATAACTTATGGATTAATCAATGAGATTGAGTTATCCATTACCAATTTAGAATTGGCCTACAGGATCACACATAAGCGAGTTCAATGATGCAAAATAAGTATTCTTGCCTACACTAGGTATAATTGTTATACTTAGATAAATAATATTTAATTAAATGGTTTAGTTAAGTATTATTGAAAAGTATTGTGGTATTAATTAAGAGTTAATTAATTACCTGGAAAGAATTGGGATGGGCTGATAAATCGAAGGGACTTAATTGCAATTGAGATTCTTGACCCATCAGCCTGATCCATGGGTCATGGGTTGGTCCATGGGCTTGGTGTATAACCCAAATCATTAAAGTATTATTTAATAATGATTTGGAATTAGTAAAATAATATTGATTTGGAATCTAATTAAATCAGTTAATGAATAATTGATTGATTACAATACTGATTTTGGAAACTTTGACTCTACAAATATTCTAGGGATATTATTGTAGAAAAAAGACGGTTTCAATCAGACAGAAATCAAACCAAGAAAATTATACACAGAATCCCAAATTTTCTCTGTAGGCAGAAAACGGCTAGCACCGAATCTGCAAAGGGCTTTCGTGCTTGAAAGTAGAGAATCCTTCAAGAAAGGATTTTGGTGGTGACAAGCACAATCAAAAAAAGGATCTGGACTAACATCAATCTTGGATCCAAACGCGGCTACCGATTACGCTTTAAGGGTATGGTTTATATGCTTTGAACGTAGGATTAAATAACACTAAAATTAGAATTTGCATGAATCCGCTGCGTAAACTTTTGAAAATCATGCATCCGATCCCAACACTTGGAACCCTTGCAAAGAATTACAAATATGGTCAGTGGCGCCTGAATCCACACACCAAGTATCTGTGGGAACTTTCGCTAAACATATCTCAATAATTAAGGCAGAAAGTGTCATACTTTTTAGCTTTGGACAATCTTGTTGGGATCAATTAGGCCTAGTTTTCAAAAACTCACAGCGGAAAAGCCTAATTGATTGTTTTAGTGTTAATTAAAAACTACGTTTTAAGCTTCTGAAGCTTACCCTCGTAGCGTAATCAGTTACCGCACCTGGATCCTTGTTTGATGTTGGTCCAAACCTTCTGCTCCGGTTACGCTGATCACCACCAAAAGTTTCTTCCTTTAAGAAGCTCTCTACCCTCAAGTACTTGGATTCTCACAGAGGGGTGCTAGCCTTTTGCCGAGGGAGAATAGTTTTTTTGGAATTTATCAAAATTTGGTAAACAGTTTTCTAAAAACTTCTCCCCAGTATCTGACTCAATATCCTAGATATATAAAGTCAGATACTGTAGTCAGTAGTAACAAAATTAATAAAAATAATATAAAATGTAAAATGTAAAAGTAATATTAAATCAATATTACTTTCTACTGACTTGGGTTTTACTAAACCCATGGATCAACCCATTGACCCATGGATCAGTCTGATTGGTCAAGAACCTCAATTACAATTAGGTCCCTTGATTTATCAGCCTCTTTCAATTATTCCTTGGTACTTAATTAACTCTTAATTAATACCACAGAATATCTCAATAATATCTAATTAAACTATTTAATTAAATACTATTTGTCTAAGTGTAACAATTATACTTAGTGCAGGCAACTGTGTATCATTAAACCCTCTTATGTGCGATCCTGTAGGCCCATTCCAAATTGGCAATAGATAATTAAATCTAATTAATTAATCCATAAGTCATTAATGGTCTCTAGCAAGACATAATGACTACCCAATTCAGAACGTAGGGTCGAATGGTGATTCGACACAACCTTACGAGCATACTGCGTACGGTCCTCTACATTGATATCCCGTTTAGCATAAGGCATGGAATCATCATCCTTATTTAGCTAAACATTTACTTGATTTCCTAGTGACGCTGATTCTATTTGAGCAAATAATAACAATTATCATTTCTCGGGCATGGCCATGCACTTATCAGTTCACTATCAAGTGGCCAAGATATCACATACATATTTTAGCGTGACTCATACTGCACCCGATCATACCCGTACTTGGCAACCTGTTACGGTCTACAATTCACCTAAAACCATGTAGTGATTTCTGGTCTAAGGATCCTCGTACGAGTAATACTCAAAAGAATCACTCATGATCTAAAAATCCATGGAGTGTTTCTTTTGGTGGATCGATTTCATGAAATTAAATATGCACAAGAATATAATGAAATTAACTCATTTGATAAATTATCAATCAAACGACAAATGTCTATATAGCCCGTCAAAAGGGCACATACACCAACAATCTCCCTCTTGCCCATTGAAGGGCTATGTCCTAAACATTTGAGGACCATGCTCTATTACATGTCTCTCAAACATTGACTGTGATAGAGCATTTGTGAGAGGATCTGGTACACTGTCATCTGACCCTATTTTGCACACTTTCACATCTCCTCGATCGATATTCTCTCGATTTAGGTGAAACCTTCTGAGTATGTGTTTGGTCTTTTGGTGTGATTGGGACACCTTAGCTTGTGCAATGGCCCCGTTGTTGTCATAGAAGAGGTCTATCGGAACCTGGATACTCAGTATCATTATGATGTTAGACACAAACTTCCTTCAACCAGACACTCCCATTGCAACATCTCATACAACAAAGTACTCATATTTTGTTGTAGAGTCAGCCATTCTATCCCACTTTGAGTTTTTCTAACTCAGTGCACCACTATTTAGGTTAAACACGTAGGCCAATTGTGATTTCATGTCATCTTAATCTGTCTGAAAAGCAGCATCGGTGTAGCCTTGTACAACGATCTGTTCTTGTCCTCCACACACTAACATCAATCCTTTAGTTCTTCATAAGTACTTAAGGATGGCCTTGACTGCAGTCCAATGAACTATTCCTGGATTTTGTTGGTATCTGCTAGTCATGCTTAGTGCATGTGCGACATCCGGGCGGGTACATAACATGGCATACATGATAGATCCTATTGCCAAAGCATATGAAACTCTACTCATTATTTCTCTCTCCTCTTTAGTAGAAGGACATGGCTATTCTTTAAGAGGAGGCCATGTCTAAACGGTACCATACCATTCTTAGAGTTAGACATATTGATCCTCTTCAATATCTTATCTATGTACCCTTCTAGACTTAGTCCTAGATGCCTCTTGGACCTATCCCTATAGATCGTGATACCTAGTATCGTCTCGGCTTCTCTTAAGTATTTCATAGAAAATACACTCCCCAACCACTGTTTGATATCTAACACCATGGGGATGTCATTTCCTATGAATATGATGTCGTCCACATATAGGACAAGAAAAACATTCTTGCTCCCACTAACCTTCTTGTAAACACAAGGCTCATCTTCATTCTTTATGAAATCGTAACCATTATTGCCTCATCGAAATGAAGATTCCAACTTCGAGATGCCTGTTTTAGTCCGTAGATGAACCTTTGAAGCTTGCATACACGATTAGGATGCTCCTGATTGATGTATCCCTTGGGTTGTTTCAAGTAAACATCCTCGAGAAGGTTTCCATTCAGGAAAGCCATCTTAACATCTATTTGCCATATCTCATATTCATAATATACAGCTATGGCGAGCATAGTCCGAATGGACTTGAACATCATGAAAGGGGAGAAGGTTTCATCATAGTCAATATCATGAGTCTGTCTGACACCTTTAGCCACTAGTCGTGCCTTTGAAGATCCCGTCAGGTTTTAACTTGAAAATCCAATTGCAATCGACAACCTTTGCCTGAACAGGAGGGTCAATCAAAGTCCAACCTTTATTGTCCCTCATATATTGCATTTTAGACTCCATGGCTTGTAGCCATTTATCTGAATCTAGACTTTCTAAAACCTGTCTGTAGGTCGTGGGCTCATTAGAGTCCACCAAGATCAAATCTTGATCGTCAGTCACGAGAAAACCATATCTCTTGGGTTATTGACAAGATCTACTAGACCTTCTTGGTTCTTGTGTTATTGGCTCAGGTTGCTCATCTCATGAGTTTCCACACCAATTTCCATCTGAGTTTTTGTAGATGGTACACTCTCTTGTGGGCCTCGAACCTCTTCGAGTTCTATTCTACTCCTACTGTCTTTCTTGTAAAGAAAGTCTTTCTCTAAGAAAGTAGCAACAAACACTTTGTTCTCAGTTGGGAGGTAGAATTGATATCCTTTGCTTTCCTTAGGATACCCCACAAATAGGCATTTGTTAGTTTTAGGTTCAAGCTTATTACTTTGTAAACGCTTTACATGAGCTTGACAACCCCAAACTCGTAGATAGGACATATAGGGCTTTTGGCTCATCCATATCTCATATGGAGTCTTATCTACTGCCTTAGATGGAATACAGTTTAGTAAGTAGGCAGCAGAAAGGAGAGCATAACCCCAATAGGACATAGGGAGAGTCGCTTGGCCAATCATTGATCGAACTATATCTAATAGGGTCTGATTCCTCCTTTCAGATACACCATTCCATTGAGGTGTTCCTGATGGAGTTAGCCGTGAAGCAATTCCACATTGTTTTAGATAGCCATCGAACTAATCACTTACGTATTCACCTTGCTGATCGGAGCAAATAGCTTTAATCCTTCTATCCAACTGATTTTCTACTTCGTTCTTGAACTCTTTGAACTTTTCAAAGGTTTCACTTTTAGACATAACAATATCTACTATAGTCATCAGTAAAAGTCACAAAGTATTCAAATCCACCTCTGGCTTGTGTGTTCATTGGTCCACATACATCCGTATGTATTAGAGCCAATAGCTCACTAGTCCTTTCCCATTTCATAAAATGGACTGTTTGTCATTTTTCCTTGTAAGCACATTTCACATGTGTCATGAGATTCATAATCAAATGACCCAACGACTCCATCTCATAAAGTCATTGAACACGTTTCTCGCTAATGACAGTGCCATAGGTATGAAGGATTTTTCTTGACACACTTTACATTATCTATTCCAATGACATTCATTGTAATAGAAAAATGTAGTGTCATTTTCGGGTTTTGTCTTAGAATTTAGCTTGGCCTTAACAGCAATCATACTGCGTGCCTCCTTGTTCCCAACAATTTTGCCTTGCCTTTGAACTTTCTCTTGTTCACTTTGCCTTTTTCAACCACTAACACTTGAGTACCCTTCTCAAGGGTTTGCTCAGTGTTTTCCAGCATCTAATGCATGTTGAAATTTACCACGCTGTCATTGTACTTATCTAGCATCGAAGCCAAAATGACATCAATGTCTAATTTCTTGAACCAAGGTACACCTAGTCTCTCTAGAGTATCAGTATACCCTTTCATCTTGACTAGGAAATTACTCACAGACAAACCCTTCGTCATCTTGCAGGAAAATTAATGCTATCAATGTAACGAACCTTTCGTTACGGGCCTCTCTTAGAACACTTTTCCTTAGTGATGCATAAATATGCAACACGTCCATATTCATGTTTCTGAAGTAGTCCTCAAAACATGTCACATCATTGGATTTGTTCCTTTTGCCTTCTGAAGGCCTATTGAGCAACCATTGTTGCATTTTTCTGGGTATTTCGGGCAAAGTAGCTTCTAGGACAATAACGCTTCCTTTCATGTTTTAAAATGTTTCTTATGGACAGTGATTTGAAATTTAAGTGCAACATAATGCCATCCACAAAAGAATAATGCAAAATATTAGAATGAGTTTTAATAAAATCGTTTCAACAATAGCCAAAATTGAAATCCCATAAAATTTTGTGTTGGTGCTAGATTGTGGACTGAAAATCCACAAAGAACGAAACCCCAGTCTTGCTTTGGCAAGTATTGTAGGGATCGGGCCCTTTTGGTAGGCAACGTTCAAATCACATCTCATGCAATTTAACGCTTTCCAATTGCATTACCATGCAACTTTTCGGTGATAGTATGAACATTCCAAATGTTTGACACCATCCTATCATTGCAAAACCAGTCCTAGTCAACTTATCGGGTTATACTAGACCAATTTCCCTCAGTCAAACCATCCCTCGAAGCATCACATCAATAAATACCCAAATAGTTTTTCCACATAGTGGTAGTGAGTAAAGTTTGGCACCTATTATGTAACAACTCGCCTCATGAAGAAAACCTGCGGCCCTTGTGCTCTCCAAGTCCACAGACGTTCGACGCTCTGGCAAGCCTCCAAGTATGGAAGCAATTTACGACTTAGGTTTTTAGGGATTTAGTTTGAGCGGCTTAACATGCATTTCGTTATCATTCACATTAACATATATCAAATATATTTAAAGGGAATAAAATGCAATGAATTGGGCTCTAGTCTATTACAAGGCTTTATAAAATTATTTTCTTCATTTGGGCCACCTTAACTGGGCTTCAGTTCCTTGGCTCCGTCTTGGGCTTCTTAGAAGTTTGGGACCATATAATTCTATTCTATTACATAAAATTTAATAGGCTCGCAGGCCCCAAATTAAAATAATTAAAAGCTCAATTCATGCATGAGAAACACATAATAATACAAGTGCTTCATACAAGCCCATTTTAATTAAGCCGAATAATTTTAAAAGATTGTGTAACTATTACACTATTAAAATTGATCGTGTCATGATTAACTTTAATCAATCCCTTGTTCATTCATTTTGGTCAAAATGATGCATGAACATATTTAACATGATTAAGTATGCATTTCACAATTGAAACAATTTAAATTTGAAATCATAAATCAATCATGAAAAATGAATAAATAAATAAACAAATTAATTAATTAACTAATCTCATTAATTAATTAATTTTATTTATTATTATTATTTAATTATCCGAATCTAATTAAGATAATCTTTTAAATTCAAAATTTAAAATATTTCTAATTATCCTAATCTAATTAAGATAATTATTTAAAATTCAAATATTTCCTAATTATCCTAATCTAATTAAGATAATTATCTAAAATTTAAAATTTTAAATATTTTGATAGGACAATAATTTTTAAATCAAATTTTAATCCTATCTCTAATTTGAAATAAAATTTAATTAATTATCAGTAATCTAAATAATATAATTAATCAAATTTTAAATATTTCAAAATCATAATCTGATAAGATAGAATTCTATCCAATAAAATCTAAATGAAAATCTTATCAAAATTTAAAAAATCAGAAAAACTATTTTTTGAAAATTATAGGGCTATTCGTTAATTTAATTAAAATTCTGGGCTAGGGTTTAAAAGAGACACAATGTCCAAGGGCCATTCTGTAATTTTAAAACTATTTTAAAATCTTGCCAGGCGGGGCAGTTTAGTAATTTAAGCCCATTAGGGCATCTGCTCCAGCATTTCCCTTTAGGGTTTCATGGGGCAGCGGGGTTAATTTCGTAAATTTAGCCCCTAGGGCTTCACCCCAGCCGCCGCCAACCCTCTTCTTCCCCGATCGACCACCCATCGAATTTCTTGACTTCTGGAAAAACTCGCCGATCGTCTCCCCGATGTCAATCAGTTCCTCCGATGCTGCTTGGATGACCATGGACTCCTCAAAATGATTAAAATTCAGCAAAAACCGAAAAACAAAACTCCCGGATACCATTTTCGGAGAACTCATTTTTCCGGCAAGTAGAAACCAAAAACCTAAGAACCAGAATAAAAAAAACTTTCCGGAACCATTTCGTTTACACCCTTTCAGTCCGACGAGAAGTAAGAACAAAAATCTAGAAAACTCCCGAATTCGAAATCAATTTTCTGGTAAGATTTCAACAGCCCAAAATGAAATTTCAATTCGAGTTAAAAAATCAAATGCCGGTCAAATCATTTTTGCCGTTCAAAACAGCCGCAAAGAATCGAAACCCAATTTCAAAAACCCAGATTCTTTCTAAAATGACATAAGGTCCCAAGGAAGAACTCATTTTTCCCGGGGATAATTGAAACCAAAACGTGGGCAGAACTATTCTGACCATTCGAAGGAGAACCCCAAAGAAAAATGAAAACCATTACACCAAAAATGAAATCCCAGACTTCATTCAATTCATTTTCCGGTGAAATAAACCCAGTTACCGGTGGCTTTCAAAATTGCAAAAAAATTGGTTTTTCAATTAAAATCCAACTTCAATTAAATCCAATTTTAGTTTTAACACTAAAATTAATATGAGCCTCGCTCTGATACCACTGTTGGGATCGATTAAGCCTAGTTTTCAAAAACTCGCAATAGAAAAGACTAATTGATTGTTTTAGTGTTAATTAAAATCTACGTTTAAAGCTTCTAAAGCTTACCCTCATAGCGTAATCGGTTGCCACACCTGGATCCTTGTTTGATGTTGGTCCAAACCTTCTGCTCCGATTACGCTGATCACCACCAAATGTTTCTTCCTTGAAGAAGTTCTCTACACTCAAGCACTGGGATTCTCACAGAGGGGTGCTAGCCTTTTGTCGAGAGAGAATAGTTTTTTTTTGGAATTTTTCAAAATTTGGTAAACAGTTTTCTAAAAACTTCTCTCCAGTATCTGACTCTACACCACCATACTTTATCCTCCTGCCTATTTCTATTATATATATGGAAGTCGCAAGTGTGACAATCAGGTAATCGACGAACCGTGGGAAGATCATTAGTCTTAAAAGAGGCATAGAAAAACGAAGAGCTGGTGCTATAATAGCCTGATGTCGGCGAAAGAAAGGGAATTGCACATTCACGCCACGACCCTAATGCTTTCGATCTCTCCATCACAACATAGGCTGCGACGAAGCCTATCCTAGATATATAGAGTCAGATATTGTAGTCAGTAGTAACAAACTTATTAAAAATAATATAAAATGTAAAATGTAAAAGTAATATTAAATCAATATTACTTTCTACTGACTTGGGTTTTACTAAACCCATGTATCAACCCATTGACCCATAGATCAGGCTGATGGGTCGAGAACCTCAATTGCAATTAGGTCTCTTGATTTATCAGCCTATTCTAATTATTCCTGGGTACTTAATTAACTCTTAATTAATACCACAGAACATCTCAATAATATCTAATTAAACAATTTAATTAAATACTATTTGTCTAAGTATAACAATTATACTTAGTGCAGGTAACTCTGTATCATTGAACCCTCTTATGTGCGATCCTGTAGGCCCATTCCAAGTTGGCAATAGATAATTATATCTAATTAATTAATCCATAAGTCATTAGTGGTCTCTAGCAAGACATAATGACTACCCAATTCAGAACGGAGGGTCGAATGGTGATTCAACACAACCTTCCGAGCATATTGCTTACGGTCCTCTACATTGATATCCCGTTTAGCATAAGGCATGAAATCATCATCCTTATTTAGCTAAACGTTTACTTGATTTCCTAGTGACACTGATCCTATTCGAGCAAATAATAACAATTATCATTTCTCGAGCATGGCCATGCACTTCTCAGTTCATTATCAAGTGGCCAAGATATCATCTCTGACTTAAGAGAGATTTGTAGTCCCATCACTTCACCAACATATCTTAGCGTGACTCATAGTGTACCCAATCATACCAGTACTTGGCAACATGTTACGGTTCCTTTAGGCGTATGTCAAAGTACACTACAATTCACCTAAGACCATGTAGTGATTTCTGGTCTAAGAATCCTCGTACGAGTACTACTCAAAAGAATCACTCATGATCTAAAAATCCATGGAGTGTTTCTTTTGGCGGATCCATTTCATGAAATTAAATATGCACAAGAATATAATGAAATTAACTCATTTGATAAATCATCAATCAACGACAAAAGTTTATATAGCCCTTCAAAAAGGCACATACACCAACAAATCTGATTTTCAATGTCCCGTCTGATTGCACTTGAAGTACTTGTCTTTCGGCTTCTTATTTGCAATCTCCGGCTTTGGTGCAATTTGTGCCTTTTGAGCTATTCCCTCTGGCTTTCTCTTCTTCTTTCCAGCCTCAGGCTCAGAAGAAGATTATGAAGCTTTGACGGCGACTAAAGCTTGCTTATTCTCTTGAAAAAGACTTTTAGCCGCAACCAACTCTGCTAAGAGCTTGGATGAAGTACACAACAATTAACTTATGTTGTAGTTCAACCGAAACTGCTCATAGTTTTGAGGCAAGTTCTGGAGGACAATATCGACTTTTGTTTCACCATCGATTTCTCCTCCCACTACCTCAACCTCATTGATGTTACAAATCATGTCAATGACATGATCTCTCACAGGACTGCTCTCAGCCGTTAGGACAATGTCCAACTTTTGACTCCAATCGACATAGTTCGGACTGGTTAATTTGTTGTCTTTCAATATACTTTCTAATGGATTAAATGCCATATCGAAGACTGTAAATAAATAAACAAATAATGTTTCATAAAAATAAGCACAGAATTTCGAAAATAAATCTTCAACTATTGACATCCCTCAAAATAATAATTAAATCAGCTGACATCCCTCAAAAACAAGCCACGATAGTGTAGACGTTTACTCTAACCCATATTTTTTTGAGAAGAACCAGGTTCATTAACTACACTATCTGACCAAACGATCTATTGATCAATGGAGCTAATAGTCAGTGCCTTTCAGCCGTACAAATGAGCAGTGTAACCTCGATGGGAGGAATACTAGAAAAATCGTGCACTAAGTGTGTGCCACTACGTGACTTCTGAGCTTATTACCTTAGGATAGTGCGCCTCAGATGTAGAGGGTATCGCATTTCTCCTATTTCAACTTACTCTAGTAATCTTACTTAGAAATTCATAAGCTAGTGATCTTATGGTTGAACTCATCCGATATAGAGGAAGACCCTAATGCCAACGAGCAAGTCCACCCACATCACATATGAACTCGTAATAGAGGCTACAGGAATATTAACCTGAAGGAAACAGAACAAGCCCGGGCTAAATCAAAATCTCACTTTCGTGCTGTGCATTTCAGAATCGGAGACTTTCAACTCAGCTCAGGCTTAAATTCATTTCCCCTGAACGGATCTAGGCTTATACTAGTTCAATTTATTAAAACGACGCTCAAATATTAAATCTTTAACTAAAGCGAAAGGATTAAAGATTATACCTTTGAAGCGAAGTCCTAAGCAATATAGAAAACCAAATATCCGAGAAAGCGAAATCCACTCAGAATCCTAAGGATAACTCCAAACGACCTCGAACTTGGGTGGGCAAGCAACTACGATGTGGCTAAAAGCACTGGCAAAGAAATGCAAAGAAACCCACTTCAAGAATCTAACAGATATGAAAAACAGATTTTGCCTGGGAACTAATCCTAATATGAAAACCCACTTCAGGAATTGACCTTTGCTCGTAGATCAAGACTTTGGCAAACCTGAAGGAATGAGCCAAATGACCAACACAACAAAGGGAACAAAACCCACTAAAAATTTCTACCCAAAACTCGCAAAAAATTTGGCCGGACTTCACGCAGGAAAACTCGACGTTGACGCGGCTAGGATCGGCCACCGGCAGAATTTCGTACAGCAAATCGGATAGCCCACTTGGGTTTTCTAACATCATGGCTTGAGGATTCTCGAAGAAGAAAGATTCTTGGTCGACTTCGAAAGAAAACTTCAAGGAAAGAGAAGAAGTTCTCTCTATAGACCACTCTTTATCTCACTAGGCAAAATGCGTCTAAGGTTTCTAATGTCTTCAAAAATTCCTAACATTAGCTATAAGGAGCACCTTAGGAGATCTAGTGGGCTTTTGAGTTGGGCCTTAGTGTTTGACTTTCGTTGACCTCTTAGTCTTCCCTAGACTAGTCAACTCCAATCGAGCCTTTTTGAATTAGTTTCTTAACCCACTTCGTTAATTTAATTTAATCGAACCCTCATGATTAATTAATTCAATTAGAATTAATTTCTTAATCCACTTAGTCAATTAAATATTAATTAAACCTTTAGGATTAATAAATTTATTTTATCAATTAGTCAAACGCATAATTAGTCGTACCACTAACGGACCAATTATGGACCTACAACTCAAAAATGACTTTATATCGCGCTAACTTTATTATTCTTCTATCTTTGCACATCAAAGATCTAGTGCTCGTCGGTTCATCAATTTACTGACAAATTAATTCACCGACTTCTTGGTATCAGAGATTAGTACCACTCGACTTTCTTATTATACTGGACATAAAGTCCACTGGCCGGGTTTAGTATAATAAGCCTTACGAGCTCATCTCGGGAGCACCATCAACCCGGAAAACCGGTACGTGGATTTCTCTGACTAGCAACGACACATAAGAAGTTAAACACCACATACCCAACTTACCAAGATTTAGGCCTCAATTGACCGCACCCTTTGGGAAATCAAAGTATACGATATCTAACTCTCATGCCCGTCCCAATCTCGGGATTAAGAGATTAGAATACTAGGACCGAATTAACTTCGCCGATCATTACAAGTTAATTCTATCCAAATTGGTAGTGCTCAATATGCCCCAGGCACATCCATATGATTAGTCTAGACAAACTAATTTCCAAATCACACGATAACTTATACCGATAGTATGTTCATAATATCTCAATTACGAGCATTCCTTTTATATATCAATACTTTAACCAATAACTAGATCTACTGTGCTTTCTACACCTCGTTATCTAGTTCTATTAAATAATAGAGCAAATTTAATACTAAAACAAAATGATATGTCCACTGGGTATTACTTTTTTATACAAGCAAATATCTTTCTAGTATTCAAAACTAACAATCTCCCACTAATACTCAAAGCTATGCTCTAAAGTACAAAAACATTGTCCAAACCACTTTATTACACTGCTGTCATAATGAAAACTACAAAACACCTTTAAGCTCACTAACATAGCTCCCTTAAAAATCTGACTCCCATGCCCTTCACATGTCTCTCAAAGACCATTGGGGTCAATGGCTTTGTGAAAGGATCCGCAAGGTTGTCTCCTGATGCTATCTTGGCCACGGTCACGTCTCCCCTCTTTATGATATCTTGTATCATATAGTACTGCGCTCTATGTGTTTACTCGTCTTATGGGCTCACGGTTCCCTTGAGTTAGCAACTGCACCATTGTTATCACATTAAAATATGATAGACCTAGGCAACTCAGGGACCACATCTAAGTCTCTCAGGAAGTTCCTGAGCTATACAGCTTCTTTCGATGCCTCTGATGTGGCAACGTACTCAGCCTCCATGGTGGAGTCCGCCACACATTTCTACTTGACACTCTGCCATACTATGGCTCTACCTCTTAGAGTAAACACAAAACCAGAGGTAGACTTACTCTTGTCCATATCACCTTGAAAGTCTGAATCTGTGTAACCCAATGGTACTAGCTCTTGCACTCTATAAACTAGGACATGATCTCTCATCCTGCGCAAGTACTTGAGAATGTATTTTACTACCTCCCAGTGAGCCTTTCCAGGGTTACTCTGATATCTGGTAACCATGCCAACGGCAAAGCAAATATCAGGCGTAGTACATAACATAGCATACATGAGACTACCCACTGTAGATGCATAGGGTACCGCCTTCATGACATCTATCTCCTCGGCAGTCTTGGGACACTGCTCATTTGATAAATGCACTTCATGTCTGAAAGGTAGTGAACACTTCTTGGAGTTCTGCATGTTAAAACGGGCCAGAATTGTGTCTATGTATGAAGCCTGGGAGAGCGTCAGAGAACGTCTCCTACAATCTCAAATAATCTTGATCCCAAGGATATGTCCAGCCTCTCCCTAGTCCTTCATATCAAACTGCGTGGACAACCATGTCTTTACGTCTGACAACACTTTCTTTTGGTTGCCAAATAAGAAGGATGTCATCTACGTAAAGTACAAAAAACACCACCATATTACCATCACACCTGCTGTATACACACTACTCATCCAAACACTGAGTGAATCCATAGGACTGGATAACCTCGTCAAACAGATGTTCCAAGATCTGGATGCTTGCTTAAATCCATAAATGGACCTCTTGAGCCTGCATACCTTGTGCTTTTGGCCTGAACAATGAAACCCTCTAGTTGCTGAATAAAAATGGTCTCCTCAAGACTTCCATTAAGGAAAGCTGTCTTGACGTCCATCTGCCAAATCACATAGTCCATATGAGCAGCTATAGCCAAGAGAATCCGGATGGACTTAAGCATAGCTACTGGGGAAAAGGTCTTCTCATAATCGATACCCTCTTTCTGAGTATATTTCACCACAAGCCTAGCTTTGAAGGTCTCAACCTTCCCATCAGATCTTCTCTTTCGCTTGTAGACCCATTTGCACCCAATAGGCCGAAACTCATCAGGAAGGTCTACCAGCTCCCAGACCTGATTTGAGTCCATGGAACCCATCTCAGCAATCATCGCTCTCTGCCAAAAATCTACATCTTTATCCTAGAGAGCCTCATTATAGCTAACTGGGTCTGGTTCATGGGCACCAGGGATAAAGTTCGAAGACTCACCCAAACCCATGTGCCTCTCGGGCTGTCTAACAACCCCCCACTACGACGAGGCACAACCTATACAAGAGCATCATACATGATAGTGTGTGCGATATCTTGTGGTGTGTCATCCGGTACTTGTGCATCTGAAATACTCGACTGACGCCTAAGCTCTTCTAATACTACCTTGCTGCTAGTGTTGTGATCTAAAATATAGTCCTCCTCTAGAAATCTAGCATTTGTGCTTACCACCATCTTCTGAACCTGAGGATATAAAATAAACCACCTCTCTTTCCTTTGGGGTAGCCTACAAATAGCATAACCTTCGTTCTCGCATCTAACTTACCTGTATCTGTCTCAATCACATGTGCTGGACAACCCCAAATCCTGAGATGTCTCAGACTAGGCTTTCGTCCAGTCCACAACTCTAGGGGTGTCGTATACACAGATTTAGATGGTACGAGATTAAGGAGATAACACGCTGTCTCTAAGTCATAACCCCAAAATGAGGTGGGCAATTCACTATAACTCATCATTGATCTAACCATATCCATAAGAGTCATGTTCCTCCTCTTTGCTACACCGTTCTGCTGGGGTATGCCAGGTGCAGACAACTAGGACTGAATACCCTCCTATGACAAATAGGACCTAAATTCACTAGAGAGGTATTCACCACCATGATCAGATGACATGGTCTTGATATTCTTACCCAGATGCTTCTCCACCTCAACCTTAAACTCTTTGAACTTGCCAAAGCATTCAGACTTGTGATGCATCAGGTATATGTATCCAAATCTAGAGTAGTCATCTGTGAATGTCACAAAATATTCATAACCTCCTCTAGCCCGAACTGACATAGGCCCACACAATTCAGAATGAATCAACTCTAAAACCTCTTTGGCCCTATACCCCTTTGCCTTGAAAGGCCTCTTGGTCATTTTACACTCTAAGCAGGACACACAGGTAGGAAAACTGTCATATCCAATGAGTCTAAAGACTCGTCATTGACTAACCTCTGAATCCTTCTAAGGTTAATGTGACCTAGTCTCAGGTCTCAACCCTCCCGTTAGATCCTCTCTTTCGCTTGTAGACCCATTTGCACCCAATAGGTTGAAACCCATCAGGAAGGTCTACCAGCTCTCATACCTGATTTGAGTCCATAGAACCCATCTCAGCAATCATCGCTCTCTGCCAAGAATCCGCATCTTTATCCTAGAGAGCCTCATTGTAGCTAACTGGTTCTAGTTCAGAGCACCAAGGATAAAGTCCGAAGACTCACCTAAACTTATGTACCTCTAGGGCTGTCAAGTCACCCTCCCGCTACGACGAGGCACAGCCTGTGTAAGAGCATCATCTGTGATAGTGTGTGCAGTCTCTTGTGGTGTGTCTTCCTGTACTTGCGCATCTGGAATAATGGACTGACTTCTAAGCTCTTCCAATACTACTTTGCTACTTGACTTGTGATCTAAAATATAGTCCTCCTCGAGAAATCTGGCATTGGTGCTCACCACCACCTTCTGATCCTGAGGACTATAAAATAGACTACCTGTCGTTCCTTTGGGGTAGCCTACAAACAGCATAACCTTTGATCTCGAATCTAACTTACCTGCATTGCCTCGAGCACATGTGCTGGATAACCCCAAATCCTGAGATGTCTTATACTAGGCTTTCGCCCAGTCCACAACTCTAAGGGTGTTGTAGGCACAGATTTAGATGGCACGAGATTAAGGAGATAACACGCTGTCTCTAAGGCATAATCCCAAAATGAGGTAGGCAACTCACTATAACTCATCATCGATCTAATCATATCCATAAGAGTCCTATTCCTCCTCTCTACTACACCATTCTGCTGCGGTGTGCCAGGTGCAGACAACTGGGTCTGAATACCCTTAATAGGACTTGAATTCACTAGAGAGGTATTCGCCACCGCGATCAGTTCATAAGGCCTTGATACTCTTACCCAGATGGTTCTCCACCTCAGCCTTAAACTCTTTGAACTTGCCAAAGCATTCAAACTTGTGATGCATCAGGTATATGTATCCATATCTATAGTAATCGTCCGTGAAAGTCACGAAATACTCATAACCACCTCTAGCCTGAACTGACCTAGGCCCACACACGTAAAATGAATCAACTCTAAAACCCTCCTTGGCCTTATACCCCTTTGCCTTGAAAGGCCTCTTGGTCATCTTACCCTCCAAGCAGGACTCACAGGTCGATAGCTGTCAATATCCAATGAGTCTAAAGACCCATTATTGACCAACCTTTGAATCCTACTAAGGTTGATGTGACCGAGTCTCAGGTGCCAAAGATGAGTTTGATTCAAAATGGAAGACTCCTTTCTCTTAATATGATTCGGTGATGAGTTATTAGTTTCTATGTTTTGCAATACTGGGGAGTATGTCTTGATCAAAAACAGATTGTCAACTAATGTACCGGAACATATAAGCTTTTGGCCTTTTTGAATAAAAATAGATCCATCAGAAAAAGCACAATTACAACCATCCAAAATAAGTTTAGAAATTGAAACCAAATTCTTACGAAAACTGAGTACATATAAACAATCTCTCAAATGTAAAACTGAATCTGAAAAATAAAGACAAAGAACTCCCACTGCAACAACAGAAACTCTGGTAGTATCCCCAAGGTAGACCTGCAACTCTCTCTCTCTAAGCAGCTGGGTCACTTGGAACCCCTGCAAAGAATTACAAACATGATCAGTAGCTCCTGAATCCACACACCAAGTATCTGTGGAAATCGCCGCTAAACACGTCTCTGTAACTAGGGAAAATTTACACATATCTCGAGGCTTTGGGCAATCCTTCATCTAATGTCCTGTTTTGCCACATCTAAAGCACTTGTCTTTCGACTTATGCTTCGTGGGAATGCCCGCCTTGGGTCCATGATCAGCTCCTGCTTTCTGGCTTCTTTTCCTCTTTTGCTTCCTGGCTTTAGGCCCAGCAGAGGAACCTGAGGGACCAATAGTAGCCAAGGCTTTCTTCTTCTCTGCGGAGAGGCCCTCAGTAGACACCAATGCAGTCATGAGCTCAGAAAGTGAATATGAGAGATTTCTCATATTGTAGTTCAACCAAAACTGCTCAAAACTGGAGGGCAAGCTCTAGAGGAAAATATCAACTTGGTTCTCCCCATCAATGTCACCTCCCAATACCTCAATCTCATTGATGCAGCTCATCATGTCCAGCACGTGATCTCTCACTGAAGTGTCTTCATCCATCCTTGCATTCATGAGCTTCTTCAAAGCTGACTGCTTGGCTGCCCTGCCTTGATGTCCAAACATCTCCTTGAGGTTGAGCATTATATCGTAGGCTGAGGTAAACAACTGATGCTGGTGTAGCAATACACTCGACATAGAAGCTAAGATGTCGCACCGTGTCATCTCATCAGCCTTCTGCCACCTCGTATATGGCTCTCGCTGCTCAAGGGTGGCATAATCACTGGGCTTATGGGGGCACTCCTCAGTGAGCACATACTTGTAACCCTCAGCGGTAAGGACAATGTCCAGGTTACGTTTCTAGTCAATGTAATTTGGACCCGTAAGTTTGCTCTGATTCAAAATGAAAACTAGCGGGTTGAACGACATATCAATAACTGAAAAATAAATAGTCAAGTTTCAGTATACTTTTGTGAAAAATATTGATATCCTCAAAATAATACATTCTCCTACCGACATCTCTCACATCGGGATTAACGCAGGTCACGTTGGGTGAACGTCTCAGTCAACCCACATTCATTTGAGAAGAACTTAAGTTCATTAATTCCATTATCTGACCAACGATCTTATGATCAATGAAATTAATAGTCGATAATTTTAGCCGTACTCATTAAGCAACATAACCTTTTAGGAGGAATACTACAAATAGTACACTAAGTGTTTGCCATTACGTGACTTCTAAGCTTGATACTAATTGGCGAGGGTGTCAAAACTTTCTCGAATTAAACTTGCTACAGTCATCCCTTTAGAAATTCAATATAGTGATATCTCAGGGTTGAAGACTTATCCGTAGGGAAGAAGGCCCTTGGCCAGCGCGTCGGTCTAACCCACATCACATATGAATCCGTAATGGAGGCCATGGGGATATTTACCAACCCGCTCCTACTTAGATTTTTAACTTTGAGGATTTTTCCGTTTTAACATGCAATATCTTAACAAAGGATATTCGCACCCATAAAACTGCTGGAGTTTTAATATGCGAATAATCTACCTTAGTTAATTGCACTTTACTTTTAAAACATTTTGGTTTGGTTTTCGTTCATGCAAAATAAAATGAAAAACACACAATTGACGAAAGGACATAAATAGAGGAAATTAAAGAAATAAAATTTCCTGACTATTATGGCCTTCTCTATTGTTGATTCCTTGACATCTCGGTGACACGTCCCGTCATGTCGCTCTGACTCGTTATTTGGATTCCTCTCGATTCGCCTGGGTTTTCTCAGTTTTCTACATAATTAGGAATCACCCAAAATTATGAGAAACTGAAACCCGTGAATATAAGTCGCCCAAAATAACGTCTTCATCATAATACATAAATTTCTATATACAAAGGCGTTTTACTAGGAATTTAATGACAACATGATTAGATCAAATCCTACTACAAGATTTTTCTTATTCTACACGGTTTCCAGCTCATGGTTATTACTTTTTAAAGACATTTCCATTCAAAAAAATACGAGCCCGGACATGCCCCGGGGTTTATGAATGAAAAATAAAATTCTACCATAATAGCCGGGAAACTAATAACCACCTGTTTAAATATTTCGACAAAAATAATAATGCCAAAATAAAGCTGTGTAATAAATCAAACAAGTATAAAGCTGAAACACTTGCTCTGATACCATTTTGAAGGAAAACAGAACAAGCCCGGGCTAAATCGAAAACCTCACTTTCGTGCAATGCATTCCAGAATCGGAAGCTTTCGACAAACCTCAGGCTCAAATTCATTTTCCCATTAACAGATCTAGGCATATATTTATTTAATGTATTAAATTGACATCTAACGCACAAATATTACATCATTAATTAAAAGCGGAAGGATTAAAGGTTATACCTTTGAAGTGAAGTCCAACGCAATAAGAAAAACCTAATCTTTCCTTGCGATTACCACCGAAATCCAATAGATGACTCCAAGAAAACTTTGAATATTGCGTGGGCAATAATCTATCGAAGTCTACTCGCAAAGCCCACGAAAACCCACTAAGAAAACCCCCTCGAAATGAACTAAAACTGCTCAAAATCTGATCTTAGCTTCAGCCAATAAGCAGTCCACCAAACTGCTGCAGTCCACCACAAAAACCCACCAAAAATCCAGCCTTTTAGTCACGATCTGGACGAACCCAATCACCGATCACCAAGAGAGGGATCAAACATGATAAACCCGGATCAAGCACCCTAAAAGAACTGAAGTTTTAATAGATCAAAACTGAAAAAACTTGTGGCGGACTTGAAGAAAACTAGGCGGACAGCATTGAAGAAACTAGCGGACTTGAAGATGTACTATGGGCTTCGATAAAGCTTCGATCTTTGAGCTTAGTTTGATTCGAGAGAGTGAGTATCCAAGTTTGACTTTGAGAAAAAAACTTCAAGAAGGAGAAGTTCTCTCTCTAGAACTTTCTCACTCTAATAGGCAAGACTTGTCTTGTAAGATTTTTCATAAGTTTCTTTCGCCTTAAGTTTTCTATTTATAGGGAGCTCTAACGGAGACCTAGTGGGCTTTTGAATTGGGCCTTTTAATTTGACATTCATTGACTGCTTAGTCTTTCCTACACTAATCGACTCCAATCGACCCATTCGAATTAATTTCTTAACCCACTTCGTTAATTTTAGGATTAATTAATTCATATATAATTAATTTCTTAATCCACTTTGTCAATTAAATATTAATTAAAATCGATTAGTCAAATACATAATTAGTCGTACCACTATCGGACTAACTATGGAACTACCGCTCAAAAACAACTTTATATTGCGCTACAATATTTTCTTCTATCTCCCCACATTAAAGATTTAGTGCTCATCGGTTTATCAATTTACTGACAAACTAATTCACCGACTTCTTGGTATCCGAGATTAGTACCACTCGACCTTTTTACTATACCGAACATAAAGTCCACCGGCCGGGTTTAGTATAATAAACCTTACGAGCTCATCTTAGGAGCACCATCAACTCAGCGAACCGGTACGTGGATTCCTACGACTAGCAAATGGCACGTAAGTATCTAAACACCGTATACCCAACCTACTGAGGTAATTGACCGCACTCTTTGGCACATCAAAGCATACGATATCCAACTCTCACGCCCGTCCCAATCTCGGGATTGAGAGACTGAATATTAGGACCGAATTGACTATGCCGATCAGTATAAGTCAATTCTATCCAAACTGGTCACGCTCAATATGCCCCTGGCATATCCATGTGATTTAATTAGTCTAGATAAACTAATTTCCAAACCACACGATAACCTATACCGGTAGTATGTTCAGACTATCTCAGTTACGAGCATACTTTTTATATATCAATACTTTAACCAATAACGGTATCTACTGTGTTTTTCCACACCCAGTTATCTAGTTCTATGATATAATGGAACAATTTAACACTGAAACAAAATGATATGTCATCTGTGGATATTAGTTTTTGATACAAGCCATAGCTTTTCTGTATTCAAAACTAATATATTTATCTAAGGAGCAGTGTCCCAAGATTGCTGAGGAGATAGATGCCATACAGGCGGTACCCTATGCTTCTGCAGTGGGTAGCCTCATGTATACTATGTTATGTACGAGACCTGATATTTGCTTTGCCGTTGGCATGGTTAGCAGATATCAGAGTAACTCTGGAAGGCTCACTGGGAGGCAGTAAAATGCATTCTCAAGTACTTGCACAGGATGAGAGATTATGTCCCAGTTTATAAAGCGCAGGAGCTTGTACCATTGGGTTACACAGATTTGGACTTTCGAGGTGATATGGACAAGAGTAAGTCTTCCTCTGGGTTTGTTTTTACTTTAAGAGGTAGAGCCATAGTGTGGTGGAGTGTCAAGCAGAAATACATGGCGGACACCACTATGGAGGCTGAGTACGTTGCCGCATCAGAGGCAGCGAAAGAAGCTGTATGTCTCCAGAACTTCCTGGTGAACTTAGATGTAGTTCCTGAGTTGCCTAGGTCTATAACAGTTTATTTTGATAACAATGGTGCAGTTACTAACTCGAGAGAACCACATGCCCACAAAGCGAGTAAATACATAGAGTGCAAGTACCACCAGATAAGAGAGATCGTAAAGAGGGGAGATGTGATCGTGGCCAAGATAGCATCAGATGACAACCTTGCAGATCCTTTCACAAAGCCATTGACCCCAAAGGTCTTTGAGAGACATGTGGAGGGCATGAGAGTCAGATTCTTGAGGGAGCCATATGAGTGAGCTTAAAGGTGTTATGTAGATTTCATTATGACAGCAGTGTAATAGCGGGTCGCACAGTTTTTGTACTTCGTAGCATAGCTTTGAGTATTAGTGAGAGATTGTTAGTTTTGAATACAGAAAAGCTATGGCTTGTATCAAAAATTAATATCCACAGATGACATATCATTTTGTTCTAGTATTGAATTGTTCCATTATATCATAAAACTAGATAACGGGGTGTGTGAAAGACACAGTAGATACCATTATTGGTTAAAGTATTGATATATAAAAAGTATGTTCGTAATTGAGATAGTCTGAACGTACTATCGGTATAGGTTATCATGTAATGGAAATTAGTTTATCTAGACTAGTTTAAATCACATGGATATGCCCGGGGCATATTGAGTTGTTGGAGTAGAATACATAAGCTATGCTTGTATTGTACAGTTTCCCAGTTTAATATATCGATTTGTGTTTCAATTATATTTAGTTGTGCATTATTCGTCCATTTATATTATGTAAGTAGATGATGAGGTGTCTGGTGTGACACAGTAGATCTCATCATTGGTTGAAAGACATAATATATAAATGAGGTTCGTAACCAAGACAGTTTTGGACAAGCTGTCGGTCTAGGTTATTATGTGATTCAGATAATTGGTTTGTCTAAACTAATTGAATCATATAGATATGCCCGGGGCATATTGAACTTGACTCTTAGGAATGATTTGTCTTGTACTGATTTAATAGACAAGTCGATCCTTGTATTCTATCTCTAAATCCCTAGACTCGAGTGGGCATGAGGATTAGACATAGTGTACTTTGATCTGCCAATGGGTGAGGTCAAATGTGGCCAATAGTCTCGGTGGGTTGGGTGCGCGTGTTTAGTTACTTGGTGTGCTACTGCTGGTCGAAAGGAAACCATGTACCGGTGCGTCCGGGGTGATGGTGCTCCCGAGATGAGCTCGAAATGTTTATTATACTAAACCCGGCCGGTGGACTTATGTCCGGTATAGTAAGAAGGTCGAGTGGTACTAGTCTCGGAATATTAAAGAAGTTGATGAATTAATTTATCAGTAAATTAATGAATTAACGAGCACTATATCTTTGATGTGGGGAGATTATGAATATAATTTAATTAAGTTGTTCCGGAAGCAATTCTGGTGTAGGTTGGTAGTGCCATAATTAATCCGTTAGTGGTACGATTAATTATGTACTGGGTTGTTGACAAAGGTAGATTTAATTAATTTAGAAATTAATTAATCCTTGTGTGAGTTGGTTGTGAATCATCCCAGGAACTGGTTTGGGATAAGTGAATCCCTGTGTCAGTTGGGAGTGATTCATCCCAGGAACTGGATTGGGATAAGTGAATCCCTGTGACAGTTGGGAGTGTATCAGTCCAGGAACAGGATTGAAGGAAACAGAATCTGTATCAGTCCAGAAACAGGATTGAAGGAAAACAGAAACCCAGTAGGAAGACCAATCCTAAACCAACTTGGAGTCTCTCTTGTAACTCTATAAATAGACAAGGGATCAGCCATTCAGGATATACAATAACACAATTAATCCACAGGATTTCTAGAGAGAGAAAATTCTAGAGAGAGAAAATGTTTCTCTCTCCAAGTCGAATTTTCAAGAAAGTGTGCGGCTGGTTTTTGGGTTTCTAGTGGCTGAAATTTTGGCCTTGGTCTATACCAGCTGCGCGTAGCTTTCTCTCTCTGCGGGCGGTGCGTTTATAGTACGTGCCAGGTGCTGCGGGGCTAGAGTTTTCTAGCATGTGGATTGTGGTGAGTAGCTGATCAATTGACTTCTAGTTCGTTGCCCACACAACGTGAAGTCATAGTCTTGAGGCATACAAGAGAATCACCAGGTGCACGCTTCAAAGGTACTTTTCTAAGATTCCGCTTTAATAGAAATTTTTGTTGCGTGGTAAATCGAGCAAGTGCAAACCCAGATCCTACCCAAAAATCCTTTCATGAGCACGACTAGTTTGGATAGAATTGACTTATACTGATCGGCGTAGTCAATTCGGTCCTAGTGTTCAGTCTCTCAATCCTGAGATTGGGATAGGCATGAGAGTTGGATATCATATGCTTTGATGTGCCAAAGAGTGCGGTCAATTGAGGCCTATACCTGGTAGGTTAGTTATGCGGTGTTTTGCTTCTTACGTGCCGTTGCTAGTCGGAGGAATCCACGTACCGATTCGTCGGGTTTTATTGTGTTGTCAAGATGAGCTCAAAAGGTTTATTATACTAAACCCGGCCGGTGGACTTTATGTCCGGTATAATAAGGAGGTCGAGTGGTAATAATCTTGGATACCAAAAATTCGGTGAATTAGTTTGCCAGTAAATTGATAAACCGACGAGCACTAGATCTTTAATGTGGCGAGATAGAAAAAAATATATTGGTGCGATGTAAAGTAATTTTTTGAGCGGTAGTTCCATAATTGGTCCGTTAGTAGTACGACTAATTATACGTTTGACTAATCAATAAAGTAAATTAATTAATTCTAAAGGTTTAATTAATATTCAATTGACAAAGTAGATTAAGAAAATTAATTCTATATGAATTAATTAATCCAAAGAGTTCGATTAAATTAAATTAACAAAGTGGGTTAAAGATTTCATTCAAAAGGATCGATTAGAGTTGACTAGTCTAGGAAAAACTGAGAGGTCAACGAAAGTTAAACTAAAAGGTTCAACTCAAAGGCCCATTAGGTCTCTTTAGAAGCTCCCTATAAACATCCCTTGTTAGGCAACTTACAAGACATTAGAAATCTTAGAGGCACTTAGCCTAGTGAGAGAAAGAGTGGTCTAGAGAGAGAACTGCTTCCCATACCTTGAAGGTTTCTTTCGAAGTCGACCAAGGATCTTTAATCTTTGAGAATTCACAAAGCCCATAACCTAGAGAATCCAAGATCATCTTTTATTGAAGGAAAAAGCCGCCGCCATTTATAAATTCTGTCTGCCAGTTTTTTGATCGCAGACAAAGGCATTTTGGGCCGGCGATTGGTTCCTTTTGGTGCGTCAATTCATCTTCTTGAAGTGGGTTTGTTGTTTCTTGTTGTGTTTATCCTCTAGCTTGATTTTCTTAGATCGCTAGAGTCTAGATCTATGAACAGGAACACATTCTAGACACTTTTGGTGTTGATTCTCAGTTTGGGTTAAGTTCCCGGGCTAAATCTGTTTCTTCAGATTTGCGTGATTCTTGAAGTGGGTTTCTTAGGACTTCTTCATTTTCCCTTGGGCTACTCCGTTGACACTGCCGGCCGGCTTCTTCTAGCGGCGATTTTTTGCCGGCGCGGCCCTTAGCCTCTGATCCCTCATTCGCTTCTTCCCATGCTATTTGGTCTTCTTGTAATTCGTTCTGGGTTTTCCTGGGTTTTTATGAATTAACGATAACCCAAAACCCACGAATTCAAGTTGCCCACCATAACGTCTTCGATTACAAAAAAATAATTCTCTTGGATTATGAGGAGACCTTTTTCCCGGTAGCTATGCTTAAGTCGATTCGAATTCTCTTAGACTATGAGATTTGGCAGATGGACGTCAAGATAGCTTTTCCTAATGGAAGTCTTGAGGAGACCATCGTTATGCAGCAACCAGAGGGTTTCATTGTTCAGGGCCAAGAGCACAAGGTATGCAGGCTTAGGAGGTCCATTTATGGACTTAAGCAAGCATCCAGATCTTTGAACATCCATTTTGACAAGGTTATCCAGTCCTATGGATTCACTCAGTGTCCGGATGAGCAGTATGTTTATTGCAGGCGTGATGGTGATATGGTGGTGTTCATGTACTTTACATAGATGACATCCTTCTGATTGACAACAGTAAGAAGGTGTTGTCAGACATAAAGGCATGGTTGTCCAGGCAATTTGATATGAAGGATTTGGGAGAGGCTGGACATATCATTGGGATCAAGATTATTCGAGATCGTAGGAGGCATTCTCTGACTCTCTCTTAGGCATCCTACATATACACGATTCTGGCCCATTTTAACATGCAGAACTCTAAGAATGGTTCACTACCTTTCAGGCATGGGGTGCATTTATCTAAGGAGAAGTGTTCCAAGACTGCTGAGAAGATAGATGCCATGCAGGCGGTACCTTATGCTTCTGCAGTGGGTAGTCTCATGTATGCTATGTTATGTACGAGGCCTGATATTTGCTTTGCCATTGGCATGGTTAGCAGATATCAAAGTAACCCTGGGAAGGCTCACTGGGAGGCAGTAAAATGTATTCTCAAGTACTTGCATAGGACGAGAGATTATGTCCTAGTTTATAGAGCGCAGGAGCTTGTACCATTGGGTTACATAGATTCGGACTTTCAAGGTGATATGGACAAGAGTAAGTCTACCTCTGGGTTTGTGTGTACTATAGGAGGTGGGGCCATAGTATAGCGGAGTGTCAAGCAGAAATGCGTGGCAGACTCCACCATGGAGGCTGAGTACGTTGCCGCATCAGAGGCAGCGAAAGAAGCTGTATGGCTCCAGAACTTCTTGGTTAACTTAGATGTGGTTCCTGAGTTGCCTAGGTCTATCACAGTTTATTGTGATAACAATGGTGCAGTTGCTAACTCGAGGGAACCACGAGCCCACAAAGCGAGTAAACACATAGAGCGCAAGTACCACCTGATACAAGAGATCGTAAAGAGGGGAGACGTGACTGTGGCCAATATAGTATAAAATGACAACCTTGCAGATCCTTTCACACAAGCCAAAGGTGTTCTGTATGGAGGGCATGGGAGTCAGATTCTTGAGGGAATGTGAGTGAGCTTAAAGGTGTTCTGTAGATTTGATTATGATAGCAGTGTAATAGCGGGATGAACAGTTTTTGTACTTCTTAGCATAGCTTTGAGTATTATTGGGAGATTGTTAGTTTTGAAAACAGAAAAGCTATAGCTTGTATAAAAAACTAATATCCACAGATGACATATCATTTTGATTCAGTATTAAATTGTTCTATTATATCATAGAACCAGATAACAGGGTATGGAAAGACACAATAGATACCGTTATTGGTTAAAGTATTGATATATAAAAAGTATGCTCATAACTGAGATAGTCTGAACATACTATTGGTATAGGTTATCATGTGGTTTGGAAATTAGTTTATCTAGACTAGTCAAATCACACGGATATGCCCAGGGCATATTGAGCAAGACCAGTTTGGATAGAATTGACTTGTACTATCAACGTATTCAATTCAGTCCTAGTATTCAGTCTCTTAATCCCGAGATTGGGATGGGCGTGAGAGTAGGATATCGTATGCTTTGATTTGCAAACGAGTGCGTCAATTGAGGCCTATACCTCAATAAGTTGGGTATGCAGTGTTTAGCTTCTTACGTGCCATTGCCAGTCGGAGGAATCCACGTACTGGTTCACAGGGTTGATGTGCTCCCGAGATGAGCTCGTAAGGTTTATTATACTAAACCCGGCCGGTGGACTTTATGTCCGGTATAATAAGAAGGTCAAGTGGTACATATCTCAGATACCAAGAAGTCGTTAAATTAGTTTGTCAGAAAATTGATAAACCGACGAGCACTAGATCTTTGATGTGAGAAGATAGAAGAAAATATAGTGGCGCGGTGTAAAGTCATTTTTGAGCGGGAGTTCAATAGTTTGTCAGATAGTGGTACGACTAATTATGTATTTGACTAATCGACAAATTGAATTAATTAATCCTAAAAGTTTAATTAATATTTAATTGATAAAGTGGATTAAGAAATTAATTCTATATGAATTAATTAATCATAAGGGTTCGATTAAATTAAATTAACGAAGTGGGTTAAGAAATTAATTCAAATGAGTAGATTGGAGTTGATTAGTCTAGGAAATACTAAGCGGTCAATGAAAGCCAAATTAAAAGGCCCAACTCGAAAGCCCACTAGGTCTCCATTAGAGCTCCCTATAAATAGAAAGCTTAAGACCAAAGAAACTTAAGAAAATCTTGCCAGACATTTTGTCTTCCTCTTGAGTGAGAAAGTTCTAGAAAGAGACTCTCCTTTCTTTCTTGGGTTTTTTTTCAAAAACGAACTTGGAATCTCATTTCTCGATTTAGATTAAGTCCAAAGATCAAACTTTTAGATAGCCCATTGATGGATTTTATTAAATTGCTGCCCAGTTTTTTTTTTTTTTAATCTTTTTGGCCGGATTTTCTAGCTTTGGCCAGACTTCACATTCTTCATCTTTGTCCGGCCAGCCCTCTTATAGCAGCTCCGGGGTGCTTGATCCAGCTGGGTTTGTGTTGATCTCTCCCTTGGGTTGGTGATCCACAATCCCGGTTGTCCAGATCGTGACCGGAGTTGAAGTGGGTTCAATTTTATTGGCTAGAAAAATAGTGGGCAGCAGTTTTTTGGGTTAATGGTTTGATCTTTTGGGCAGATTCAATCTTTTCGAGAGATTTTCTTTGTGGGTTGCAGGCTTTGGTAGCACACTTTGATAGATTATTGCCCACACAATATTCGAAGTTTTCTTGGAGTCATCTTTTGGATTTAGGTGGTATTCGCATGTAAAGATTCGGTTTTTCTTATTGCGTTGGACTTCGCTTCAAAGGTATAACCTTTAATCCTTCCGCTCTTAATTAAAGGTGTGATCTTTGTGTGTTAGATGTTGATTTAATAAATTAAATAAGGATAAGCCTAGATCCGTTCATGGAAAAATGAATTTGAGCCTGAGCTTTGTCGAAAGCTTCCGATTCTGGAATGCATTGCAAGAAAGTGAGGTTTTCGATTTAGCCCGGGCTTGTTCTGTTTTCCTTCAGACAAATCATTCTAAATAGTCAAGTTCAATACAGCACGGGCATATCTACATGATTCAATTAGTTTAGACAAACCAATTATACGAATCATATTATAACCTAAACCGAGATTGTGTCCAAAGCTGTCTCGGTTACGAACCTCATTTATATATTATGTTTTTTAACAAATGATGAGATCTACCGTGTCACACAAGACACCTTCTCATCTAACTACATAATATAAATGGGCAAATATATGCACAAAAAATTTAACCAAAATGTTAAATCGATATATTAACTAGGAAAATGTACAATACAAGCATAACTTATGTATTCAATCCTAACACAATGAGCCCAAGGGCACATTATTGACCAATCTCTAAATCCTACTAAGGTTGATGTGACCTAGTTTCATGCCAAAGATAAGTCTGGTTCAAAGGGGAAGACTCATTTCTCTTACTATGATTTGATGATGGGTTATTAATTTATGTGTTTTGCACTACTACGGAGTTTGTCTTAATTAAAAGCAAATTGTCAACCAATACACCAGAACATATAAGTTTCTAGTTCTTTCTAATAAAAATAGAATTATCTGAAAAAACACACTTATAACCATCCAAAAGTAGTTTAGAAACCGAAGCAAGTTCTTTCTAAAACTGGGTACATAAAGACAATCTCTCATGTGTAAAACAGGGTCTGAAAATTAAAGACAAACAACTCCCACTACAGCAAATGAAACTCTGGTAGTATCCCCAAGGTAGACCTGCAAATCACCCTCTCTAAGTAGCTGGGTCACTTAGAACTCCCTGCAAAGAATTACAAACATATGACTCCTGAATCCACACACCAAGTATCGGTGGGAATCGCCGCTAAACATGTCTCAGTAACTAGAGTGAAATTGCTCATACCTCGAGACTTTGAGCAGTCTTTCTTCCAATCTCCTAACTTGCCACATCTGGAACACTTGCCTTTTGACCTGTGCTTCTTGGCAACACCACCTTTGGGTTCATGATCAGCTCTTGCCTTCTGGCTCTTTTTCCTCTTTTGCTTTCTAGCTTTTGGCCCAGTAGAGGAACCTGAAGGTCAAACAGTAGCCAAAGCTTGCTTCTTCTCAGTAAAGAGGCCTTCAGCAGACACAAATATGAGCTCGGAAAGTGAATATCAGAGCTTGCCCATATTATAGTTCAACCGAATCTGCTAAAAAATAGGAGGCAAACACTGGAGAATGATATCAACCTGGGTCTCCCCATCGATGTCTCCTCTCAAAACCTCAATCTCATTGATGCAGCTGATCAAGTCCAGCACGTGATCCCTCATTTAAGTACCCTCAACCATCCTAGCACTCATGAGTTTCCTCATAGCTGACTACTTGGCTGCCCTGCCCTGATGTCCGAACATCTCCCTGAGGTTAAGCATCATCTCATAGGCTGGGGTCATCAACTGATGCTGGTGCTGCAGTACACTTGACATAAAAGCCAAGATGTAGCACCTAGTCATCTCATCAGCTTTTTTCCACCTAGAATGAGCCTCTCTCTCTCCTCAGGAGTGGAATCATCAGTGTACACCAGGGGGCACTCTTCAACGAGCACGTACTTGTAACCCTCAGTAGTAAGGACAATGTCCAGGTTACGCTAACAATCAATGTAATTTGTACCGATGAGTTTGTTTTGATTCAAAGTGACAGCAAATGGATTGAACGACATATCAACTACTGAAAAAAATAAACAGTCAAGTTTTAGTATTCTTTTTTGAAAATATTGATATCCTCAAAAACAATATAATCTGCCACCGGGATTATCGCAGGTCACTTTAGGTGAACGTCTATGCCAACCCACATTCATTCGAGAAGAACTTAAGTTCATTAATTCCATTATCTGACCAATGATCTTAAGATCAATGAAATTAATAGTCGATGTTTTTAGCTGTACTCATAAGTAGTGTAACCTCTTATGAGGAATACTACAAACGGTACAATAAATGTATGTCATTACGTGACTTCTAAGTTTGTTACTTAGGATACTAATGCGCCCTCGTTTAGGAAAGGTGTCGCAACTTTCTCCAATTAAACTCATTATAATCATCTCTTTAGAAATTCAATCTAGTGATATCCATGGATTGAAGACTTATCCTTAGGGAAAAAGTGATGGGAATCAAGCTAGTTCGTGTGTGGACGAAAAGGTCATCAACTCAAGTGAAGCTCAGAAAGCTAAAGCCCAGCAAGACAAATCCATTCCACCAAGTCCAATTCAAGATATAGTTGGTCCTCTCACAAGGCTAAGGAAGCAAAAGATGGAAGAGGCTTTGTCCAAGTTAGCTACAAAATCATTAGAAGAAGCTCAGTCCAACTACACCTCATTCAAGCCCAAGCTCTATAATCTTGTGGGAGTCTTGGACCAAGCTTCTAGCTAATGATTTATGGGCTGCGCTC
The DNA here is from genome assembly GCA_030378225.1 of Knoxia roxburghii. Classification (NCBI taxonomy): domain Eukaryota; kingdom Viridiplantae; phylum Streptophyta; class Magnoliopsida; order Gentianales; family Rubiaceae; genus Knoxia; species Knoxia roxburghii. The sequence continues at coordinate 29,468,620 of CM059415.1, read as the reverse complement.
CACACTCTTTCACAGCCCAAATGGAGTGCAACAAAACACAAGTGCTGATTCTTATGTTCTACCCAACCCGAGAGCAAGTTTTGGGTGCAAGTCCAATTCCATTAGATGTTTTTTCGGCCCATATCAGTTCAGAATACTCAAGGAACATTCTAGGATGTTTCCACACGTTTTTGGGGTCAATTAGAAGCATTGGATCAGCCTTGGTGGTCAAATTCATGAAGACTAGTTAATGAAGACTTTCCAAGTTCTCTAGGTGCATGAATCTTCACTTAAAGCCTTCAAAGCTCTTCATTTCGGTTCCAACACTCAAGAAAGCAACTTTTCAGAATTCCAACATCTTTGGAACATGTTCTCTTTTATGTGAAAAGGTGCAATGCTTCACATATCAAGAATTGAAGTTGGAAAGCCACCCGGGAAACCAAATGGTCACTAGTTTTCATCAAAAATAATTCTAAGTCTTTTATTCTCATTTTAGCTTAATAATTTCGTGGCTTTTGAATAAGAATCAGATTATTATTAGTATTTTAAGAGTCATAAGTCAATAAGTCAAGTTAGGGACTAGTTTTGCAAAACATTATAAGTCTAAGACTTTAGTTTGTAAATTACTATTATCATGTAAGGTTCTCCTTTTTGTTATAAAAGGAGCTAAGTATTATTCAATAAGGAGATTTTTGGAGAGTTATAAACTTGTTAAGGAGTTTCCTTAAGCACTAGTCTTGAACTAGATTGGGTTTTGTAAGTTTTCCTTACATAACTAACAGCTTATCATTCAAATCTTCTTCCATTTGAATGTGGCGCTTTTATTAACTCTTCTTTCTATTCCATTGTAATTCAAAGGTGTTAGATTTGATACATCTATCATTGTTGGGTTCACTAGATTAGATTGGGGGTTGGGATCATCACTTAATATTTTGTTGTGATTCAAAGGTTTTTGGTTTCTATACCATTGATTGTTGAATTTAACATTAGAAAGGTATTGTTCTCGGAAGAATTCTTTCATTCTTCGAGGATTGCTTGTTTGACGATTTAAGGCTGATTTATTGGATTGCTTGAATTTGTTGAATCTATAATCGGATTCACATCAGGTGGTATCAGAGCACAGCTTTCTTGTTGTTCATATCTTTATAAACTAAAAAAAAAAAAGGGTTTGGTTCTTTGTTTCACAATCAAGTCTTCTTCTATTTTATTTTGTTCTTTTCTAAGCTTTGTTTCTTTTCTTACTTTAAAAGTGCCTTTTTTTCTTCTATTTCTTTGTGGTTGTAAATTTGTGTTGAGGAACTTCCAAAGTTCAATTGGGGTTTGATTCTTGCACTAAGGAAAGAGTGGAAAAACATGAGTGCAACTTGTCCCTACTAAATCAGCCTTAAACACGAGTGAAAATTTTCTTTTCATTTGGGTTGAGACATAATAGGGAAAAGGGGAAAAGGGGTGTGAGGTATTTATAACTAATTATTTGTTGTTTATCTTTTAATGGCAGATTCAACAGTGAAACACCTGAACAAAAGGCATGGAGGGAACACACCACAAGACGACTTGATCAAATCCTTGAAAGGGTCATCACCCGGATGGACCAACTAGAACTTGTTTTTCAACAAAGAGAAGAGAGGCAGCTAGGAAGTCAACATGATGATGAGGAGGATGATAGGAGATCTGAGGAGACCTTAATACGAAGAGATAGAAATGATGAGGAATCAAATGTTTCACCAGTGAGGGCACGAAGGGGAAACCATAGAAGGGGACAAGACAACAATCTCATGGGACTTAAAATCAAAATCCCTGAATTTCATGGCAAAAGTGATCCCGAGGCATACTTGGAGTGGGAAACAAAAGTGGAGAAGATATTTTCTATTCATGATTACTCTGAAGAAAAGAAGGTAAAAATTGCTTCTTGAGTTTCAATCTTATGCTCTAACATGGTGGGACAAGTTGTTATCTACTAGGAGAAGAAATCGGGAGAGGCCAATTGAGACTTGGGATGATATGAAGTCAATCGTGAGGAAACGCTTTCTTCCTCCACATTTCTATAGGGATTTGTATAACAAATTAAAAGGAATCTCTCAAGGCTCAAAAACTGTGGCTGAATATTATCAAGAGATGGAAGTTGCAATGACAAGAGCCAACATCGAAGAAGATGAAGAGGCTACCATGGCTCGGTTTTTAGGGTGGTCTTAAGAGTGAAATTGCTGATGTGGTTGAGTTGCAAAATTACATGGATTTGGAGGAAATGGTTCATGTAGCCGAAAAGGTAGAAAGGCAGCAAAAGAGAAGATATGGTTCGAACAAGTTTCCTTCTAAGAACCATTCATGCAACAAGAAGGATGATGACAAGAAAGATTCAAAGAAGTTTGAGCCAAAGAAATCTTTCTCCAAAGGTGACACTAGTAAACCTTCTACTTCTTCTACTTCCAAACTAACATGTTTTCGTTGTTTGGGAAAAGGACATATTGCTTCTCAATGTCCAAATCAGAAAACCATGATGTTACTTGAAGATGGCACAATTCTTAGCCAAAGTGAGGGCGAAGATGATGAAAAGGACATTGAAGAAGTTGGAGAACAAATGGCTGAAGATAGTAGTGAGGAGGTGCTGGTCACAATCAGGACTTTGAATACACAAATTGGTGAACTGGATGATCAACGCAACAATATCTTCCACACTCGTTGTAGAGTTCAAGATAAGGTTTGTTTGTTAATCATTGATAGCGGTAGTTGTACTAATGTTGCAAGTTCTCTTCTTGTAGAAAAGCTGGAACTACCTGTTATCAAGCATCCTAGTCCTTATAGGTTGCAATGGCTGAATGATCATGGAGAAGTAAGGGTCAATCGTCAAGTGAAAGTCCCTTTTTCAATTGGCAAATATGAAGATGAAATTCTTTGTGATGTGGTTCCAATGGACGATGGACACATCTTGTTGGGAAGACCTTGGGAGTACGATCATGATGCCAAGCATTTTGGAAAGACAAATCAGTACCAAATTGTTCACAAAATGAAGTCTTACACTCTTGTACCTTTGACACCTCAACAGGTTCATAAAGAGCAAGTGAAAATGAGAGAAAAAAGGCATCAAGAGAAAAGTGAGAAAAAAAGCCAAAAGAGTGTGAAAAAGCAAGAGATTGTGAGGAGAAAAGCAAAGGGAGTGAAAAAGAAAAAGCAAGGGATTGTGAGGACAAAAGCAAAGGGAGTGATAGTAAGAAAGATTCAAAGGCAAGTGAGAAAAAAAAAAAGGCCTTCTTTACTAGCATGAGAGATGTAGAAAGAGCCCTCAAAGCAAAAGACCATTGCTTTATTCTCTTATTCAATGAATCTGCTCTTGTTTCTAATGACTTACCTAGTGATTTGGCACTAGAAATTGTTGGTGTTTTGAATGAATTTTCAGATGTCATACCCGAAGAGCTACCAAAGGGATTACCACCAATTAGGGGGATAGAGCACCAAATTGATTTTGTGCCTGGATCACAAGTGCCAAATCGGCCAGCATACAGGATGAATCCGGAGGAGACCAAGGAATTACAAAAACAAATTGATGAACTCTTGGAAAAAGGTAGTATTCGTGAGTCTTTGAGTCCTTGTGCCGTTCCAGTCATTTTGGTTCCCAAAAAGGATGGAACTTGGCGCATGTGTGTAGATTGTAGGGCTGTTAACAAAATTACCATTAAGTATCGTCACCCTATTCCTAGATTAGATGACATGCTTGATGAATTGTTTGGTGCAAAGTTCTTCACTAAAATTGACTTAAAATCTGGTTATCACCAAATTAGAGTTAAGGAAGGTGATGAATGGAAAACAGCTTTCAAGACTAAATATGGACTCTATGAGTGGCTTGTTATGCCTTTTGGCTTAACAAACGCCCCTAGTACTTTTATGAGACTCATGAATCATGTGCTTAGATATTTCATTGAAAAATTTGTGGTTGTTTACTTTGATGACATTCTGATCTATAGCAAAAGTTTTGATGATCATGTTGAACATTTAAGACTTGTCATGGCTACACTTCGTGAAGAAAAATTGTATGCTAATCTTAAAAAGTGTGTCTTTTGTGTGGAACAAGTAACTTTTCTTGGGTTTGTGGTAAGTTCTGATGGGTTAAGTGTTGATGATGAAAAGATCAAGGCTATCAAGGAATGGCCTACTCCAACCAATGCAACCGAGGTGAGATCTTTTCATGGCCTTGCTAGTTTTTATAGGAGGTTTGTGCGTGATTTCTCTACTAAAGCAGCCCCCTTGAATGAACTAGTAAAGAAAACTGTGAAGTTTGAATGGGGTGAAAACCAACAAAAAGCTTTTGATCTTCTTAAGCATGAGTTGACTAACTCTCCTGTTTTAGCTTTACCTGATTTTTCTAAGGCTTTTGAGGTTGAGTGTGATGCTTCAGGGGTTGGAATAGGGGCTGTTCTTCTTCAAGGTGGTCGCCCAATTGCCTACTTTAGTGAGAAACTCAATGGGGCAGCCATGAATTACCCTACTTATGACAAGGAGCTCTATGCCATTGTGAGAGCATTGGAGACATGGCAACACTACCTCATGCCATGTGAATTTGTAGTACATACGGACCATGAATCCATAAAGTATCTCAAAGGACAGAAAAATTTGCACAAGCGACATGCCAAATGGATCTCTTTTATTGAGACTTTCCCTTACGTGGTCAAGTACAAAAAGGGTAAGGAAAATGTAGTGGCTGATGCACTATCTCGGAGGTACACTCTTATCACTACAATGCATGCTACTATCATGGGATTTGAATTCATTAAAGATTTTTATGAATCTGATGTTGATTTTTCAACCATTTTTGTTACATGTGAAAAAGGAGCATTTGAAAAGTTTTACCGATATGAGGGGTACTTGTTTAAAGGAAATCAGTTGTGTATTCCTATTTGCTCACTTAGGGAATTGTTAGAGAAGCTCATTGTGGAGGGTTAATGGGGCATTTTGGGGTTCTCAAAACTTGTGACATTTTGAGTGAACACTTTTTCTGGCCTAGTATGAAAAAGGATGTGCAAAAGGTATGTGAAAGGTGTCTTGAATGTAAAAAGGCTAAATCCACTTCACTTCCCCATGGATTGTATACACCACTTCCTATTCCCAATGCACCTTGGATTGATGTATCGATGGATTTTGTGCTTGGTTTACCAAGGTCTCAGAGGGGGATGGATTCTATCTTTGTGGTAGTTGATAGGTTTTCTAAGATGTCTCATTTCATTGCATGTAAAAAGACAGATAATGCTAGTCATGTGGCTGATATGTTTTTCAAAGTGATTGTTCGTCTTCATGGTATTCCAAGAACCATTGTTTCAGATAGAGATGTCAAATTTCTAAGTTACTTTTGGAAAACCTTGTGGGGTAAATTGGGGACTAAGCTTTTGTTTTCAACTTCAAGTCATCCTCAAACTGATGGTCAAACTGAGGTCACTAATAGGACCTTGGGAATGTTGTTGAGAGCATTAATCAAAAAGAATTTGAAGAGTTGGGAGGATTGTCTTCCAATAGCTGAGTTTGCTTATAATCGTACTTTGCATTCTACTACTGGTTTCTCACCATTTGAGTTGGTTTATGGATTTAACCCTTTAACTCCCTTGGATTTGTCTCCATTACCAATTAAAGAACAGGTTAACTTAGATGGAGCTCAAAGGGCTGAGAAAGTGAAAAAGCTTCATGAGCAAGCTCGTGCCAATATTGAGAAAAAGACCAAGCAATATGCCAAGCAAGCTAATAAGGGGCGTAAACAAGTCATTTTTGAACCCGGGGATTGGGTTTGGATTCACATGCGCAAGAAACGATTTCCAACTGCTAGGCGTTCAAAGCTACATCCACGGGGCGATGGACCGTTTCAAGTGGTGTCTAGAATCAATGACAATGCCTACAAGCTTGACCTTCCCGAGGACTATGGTATTAGTTCTTCATTCAATGTTTCTGACTTATCTCCTTTCGAATTTGATACAAGTACATTGGATTCGAGGACGAATCCTTTTCAAGGGGGAGGGAATGATGGGAATCAAGCTAGTTCGTGTGTGGACGAAAAGGTCATCAACTCAAGTGAAGCTCAGAAAGCTAAAGCCCAGCAAGACAAATCCATTCCACCAAGTCCAATTCAAGATATAGTTGGGCCTCTCACAAGGCTAAGGAAGCAAAAGATGGAAGAGGCTTTGTCCAAGTTAGCTACAAAATCATTAGAAGAAGCTCAGTCCAACTACACCTCATTCAAGCCCAAGCTCTATAATCTTGTGGGAGTCTTGGACCAAGCTTCTAGCTAATGATTAGGCTGCGCTCCACACTCTTTCACAGCCCAAATGGAGTGCAACAAAACACAAGTGCTGATTCTTATGTTCTACCCAACCCGAGAGCAAGTTTTGGGTGCAAGTCCAATTCCATTAGATGTTTTTTCGGCCCATATCAGTTCAGAATACTCAAGGAACATTCTAGGATGTTTCCACACGTTTTTGGGGTCAATTAGAAGCATTGGATCAGCCTTGGTGGTCAAATTCATGAAGACTAGTTAATGAAGACTTTCCAAGTTCTCTAGGTGCATGAATCTTCACTTAAAGCCTTCATAGCTCTTCATTTCGGTTCCAACACTCAAGAAAGCAACTTTTCAGAATTCCAACATCTTTGGAACATGTTCTCTTTTATGTGAAAAGGTGCAATGCTTCACATATCAAGAATTGAAGTTGGAAAGCCACCCGGGAAACCAAATGGTCACTAGTTTCATCAAAAATAATTCTAAGTCTTTTATTTTCATTTTAGCTTAATAATTTCGTGGCTTTTGAATAAGAATCAGATTATTATTAGTATTTTAAGAGTCATAAGTCAATAAGTCAAGTTAGGGACTAGTTTTGCAAAACATTATAAGTCTAAGACTTTAGTTTGTAAATTACTATTATCATGTAAGGTTCTCCTTTTTGTCATAAAAGGAGCTAAGTATTATTCAATAAGGAGATTTTTGGAGAGTTATAAACTTGTTAAGGAGTTTCCTTAAGTACTAGTCTTGAACTAGATTGGGTTTTGTAAGTTTTCCTTACATAACTAACAGCTTATCATTCAAATCTTCTTCCATTTGAATGTGGCGCTTTTAACTCTTATTTCTATTCCATTGTAATTCAAAGGTGTTAGATTTGATACATCTATCATTGTTGGGTTCACTAGATTAGATTGGGGGTTGGGATCATCACTTAATATTTTGTTGTGATTCAAAGGTTTTTGGTTTCTATACCATTGATTGTTGAATTTAACATTAGAAAGGTATTGTTCTCGGAAGAATTCTTTCATTCTTCGAGGATTGCTTGTTTGACGATTTATTGGAGGTGTTCTTCTCATTGTCAATATTCTCTAAACAAGAGGTCTTAGGGTTTGTGAGAAAGTTCAACAAGAAAACGATCTAAATTTGTTGAATCTATAATCGGATTCACATCAAAAAGGCCCTTGGCCAGCGCGTAGGTGTAATACACATCACATATGAATTCGTAATGGAGGCCATGAGGATATATATCAACCCGCTCCCACTCAGATTTTTAAGTTTGAAGATTTTTACGTTTTAACATGCAATATCTTTGTTGGAGTTGAATACATAAGCTATCTTGTATTGTACATTTTCCCAGTAATATATCGATTTAATTTTTGGCTATATTTTGTTGTGCATGATATGTCCATTTTTATTATGTAAGTAGATGATGAGGTGTCTTGTGTGACACAGTAGATCTCATCATTGGTTGAATGACATAATATATAAATGAGGTTCATAACTGAGGCAGCTTTGGACAAACTGTCGATTTAGGTTATTATGTGATTCGGATAATTGGTTTTTCTAAACTAATTGAATCATATAGATATGCCTGGGGCGTATTGAACTTGACCATTAGGAATGATTTGTCTTGTACTGATTTAATAGACAAATCGTTATTGGTATTTTATCTCTTATTCCCTAGACTCGAGCGGGCATGAGGATTAGACATAGTATACTTTGATCTGCTAATGGGTGATGTCAATTGTGGCCAATAGTCTCGGTAGGTTGGGTGCACGTGTTTAGTTACTTTGTGTGCTGCTACTTGTCGAAAGGAAACCATGTACCAGTGTGTCTGGGGTGATGGCGCTCCCGAGATGAGCTCGTAAAGTTTACTATACTGAACCCGGCTGGTGGACTTATGTCCAGTATAGTAAAAAGGTCGAGTGGTACTAGTCTCAGAATTAAAGAAGTTATTTAATTAATTTATCAGTAAATTAATATATTAACGAACACTCTAACTTTGATGTAGGGAGATTATGAATATAAATTAATTAAGTTATTCCGGAGGGAATTCTGGTGTAGGATGGTAGTGTCATAATTAATCCATTAGTGGTACGATTAATTATGTATTGGGTTATTGACAAAGGTAGATTTAATTAATTAAGTAATTAATTAATCCTTGTGTCAGTTGGTTGTGAATCATACCAGGAACTGGTTTGGGATAAGTGAATCCCTGTATTAGTTGGTTGTGAATCATACCAGGAACTGGTTTGGGATAAGTGAATCCCTGTATTAGTTGGATGTGTATCAGTCCAGGAACAGGATTGAAGGAAACAGAAACCCAGTAGGAAGGACAATCCAAAACAATTTTGGGTCTCTCTTGTAAGTCTATATATAGACAAGGGATTTGCTATTCCACAAGATACAATTCATAAGTTTTCAAGACAAGAAAACTAGAAAGATAAAATTCTAGAGAGAGAAATATTTTCTGCTCTCTTTAATTCGAATTTTTTGAGCTTTATGCGGCTGGATTTTTCTGTTCTTGGCCGAAATTTTAGCCTGTTCAAACCAGCTACGCGTGTAGCTTTCTCTCTCTCTGGGCGGTGCGTTTATTGTACGTGTCAGGTGCAGAGGTGCTGGAATTTTCTAGCAGGTGGATTGTGGTGATTAGCTAATAAAATTGGTTTCTAGATCATTGCCCACACAGTGTGGAATCAAAGTCTTGAGGCATACAAGAGAATCACCTGAGTGCAAGCTTCAAAGGTATTTTCCAAAGTTCCGCTTTTAATTAGAAATTTTGTTGCGTGGTAAATTGAATAAATGCAAACCCAGATCCTACGCATTGTTATTTCAAAAGGGTTGGAATAGAAATTGTGCTAGCGTCCAGGCCTGGTCAGAGATTCTTATTTTGGAATGCGTAGCATGAAAGTGAGTTTCTGGCTAGGCCCGAGCAGATAATCGTTCAATCTTAACTATGGATATTCGCACCCATAAAACCGTTGGAGTTTTAATATGTGAATAATCTACCTTAGTTAATTGCAAGTACTTTTAAAAACGGTTTGTTTTCACTCATGCATAAAAACAAAGACACACAATCAACAAAAATGACATAAAATGGGAAATACAAAATTAAACATTTTTCGACTATTATGGTCTTCTCTATCATCGATTCCTTTGACACCTTGTTGACACGTCCCGTCACGTCACTCCCAATTGTTATTTAGATTCCTCTCAATTCATTCAGGTTTTCCCATTTTTCTACGTAATTATGAATTACTCTAAATTATGATAAACTAAAACCCACGAATATGAGTTACCCAAAATAAATTCTTTGTTATAATACACAAATGGCTATATACAAAGGCGTTCTAGGAATTTAAAGACGATAACATTAGATTAAATCCTACTACAAGATTCATCTAATCCTACATGGGCTTCCAGCTTGTGGTTATTACTCTTACAGATATTTCCACTCAAAAAACCAAAATGAGCCCGGATATGTCCCGGGGTTTATGAATGAAAATTAAACAACCATAATAGCGGGGAATAATAACCACCTGTTAATATATCGACAATGCAAAAATAACAATGCCAAAACAAAGCCGTGTAATAAATCGAACAAGTATAGAGCCAAAACACTCACTCTGATACCAATTTGAACGAAACAGAACTAGCCCGGGCTAAACCAAAAATCTCACTTCGTGCAATGCATTCCAGAATCAGAGACTTTCGATCTGGCTCAGGCTAAAATTCATTTCCCCTGAATGGATCTAGGCTTATTTTAGTTAGATCTATTAAAATGACACGCAAAAATTGAATCTTCAAATTAAAGGGATAACCTTTAAAGATTATACCTTTGAAGCGTGTCCTTTGCGAAAATAGAAAACCCGTGAAATCCACTAATGAGTCCCTTGAATAACTCCAAACGATCCTGAATCTGAGTGGGAAAATGTCCCTCAGATGGCTAAAGCACAATACGAAGAAATCCAAATAAACCCACTTCAAGAAAACTCAATTTGCCCAAATTTGAAACAGCCCGAAGGCCTGATCCTAATCTGAAAACCCACACCGCCTAAATAAAACTTGTCGAGAAAAACCTTTTACCCAGAGATATAGAATTGGAAAACCCAAAGAAATGGGCCAAAGGATTAGCATAACAAAGGAAGCAAAACCCAACAAGAACGGACCAAAACTAATCACCAGTCACAATTCGCGAAAATCGGTCGGGGCAAATTTGGCGGTCGCGGCGGACAACTCTTATCAGCGAAAATTGAGGGGCGGGCGGTGAACTTGAGTTCTTTAGGATCATGGGTTGAGTTCCTTGAAGAAGAAAGTTCACAAACTGTCTTTCAAAGAGAAATCTCAATGAAGAAGATGAAGTTCTCTCTCTAGGCTTGACTTTCTCACTCTAGGGAGGCAACTTTGCCTACAAGATTTCTTATGTCTTCAAAGTGTATATCTTAAGCTATTTATAAGAGGTCTAAGGGAGACCTACTAGGCTTTTAAGATGGGCCTTAATATTTTATTTTTGTTGACCCCTTAGTCTTCCCTAGACTAATCAACTCCAATCGAGCCTTTCGAATTAATTTCTTAATTCACTTCGCTAATTAAAGTTAATCGAACCCTTAGGATTATTTCGTATAACCCACTTTTTCAGTTAATATTAATTAAACCTTTATAATTAATTAATTACCTTTGTCGATTAGTCAAACGCATAATTAGTCATACCACTAACGGACTAATTATGGAACTATCGCTCAAAAATGAATTTACTTCGTACTCACTTTATTATCCTTCTATCTCGCCACTTCAAAGATCTAATACTCATAATTCATTAATTTACTGGCAAATTAATTCATCGATTTCTTGGTATTCGAGATTAGTATCACTCGACTTTCTTATTATACCCGATGTAAAGTCCACTGGCCAGATTTAGTATAATAAAACCTTATGAGCTCATCTCGGGAGCACCATCAACCCGGCAAATTGGTACATGAATTCCTTCGAATAGCAACAGCACACAAAGAAGCCAAACACCGCATACCCAACTTACCGAGATTTATGCCACAATTAACCGCATCCTTTGGCAAATCAAAACATACAATATCTAACTCTCATGTCCATCCCAATCTAGGGATTAAGAGATGAGAATACTAGGATCGAATTAACTTCATCGATCTGTACAAGTTAAATCAATCCAAAGTGGTCGTGCTCAATATGCCCCGGGCACATCCGTATAATTTAATTAATCTAGAGAAACTAATTTAAAAATCACATGATAACATATACCGATAGTGTTGGAGTTGAGTACATAAGCTATGCTTGTATTGTATATTTTCCTAGTTAATATATCGATTTATGTTTTGGATTATATTTTGTTGTGCATGATATGTCCATTTATATTATGTAAGTAGATGATGAGGTGTCTTATGTGACACAGTAGATCTCATCATTGGTTGAAAGACATAATATATAAATGAGGTTTGTAACTGAGACAGCTTTGGACAAACTGTCGGTTTAGGTTATTATGTGATTCGGATAATTGGTTTGTCTAAAATAATTGAATCATATAAATATGCCCGGGGCGTATTGAACTTGACCATTAGGAATGATTTGTCTTGTACTGATTTAATAGAAAAATTGTTCTTGGTGTTCTATCTCCTAATCACTAGACTCGAGGAGGCATGAGGATTAGATAGTGTACTTTGATATGCCAATGGGTGAGTTCAATTGTGGCCAATAATCTCGGTAGGTTGGGTGCACGTGCTTAGTTGCTTGGTGTGCTGTTGCTTGTCGAAAGGAAACCATGTACGGGTTTTTTCAGGGTGATGGTGCTCCCGAGATGAGCTCGTAATGTTTATTATACTAAACCCGGCCGGTGGACTTATGTCCGGTATAGTAAAAAGGTCGAGTGGTACTAGTCTCAGAATTAAAGAAGTTAATTAATTAATTTATCAGTAAATTAATATATTAACGAGCACTATATCTTTGATGTGGCGAGATTATGAATAAATTGATTAGGTTGTTCCGAAAGCAATTCTGGTGTAGGATGGTAGTACCAAAATTTATCCGTTAGTGGTACGATTAATTTTGTAATGGGTTAATTGAATAGGTAGAATTAATTAATTGATTAATTATTCTTGAGTGTTAACTGAGTAATTAACAAAGTGGAATTATTTAATTAATTAATTAAATCTTAAGTTTCAATTAGAATTAGGAAATCCTATAGATTAGGAAATCTAGTAAGATTTTGTTTATCCTATCAAATTGGTTACCTAATTGGATTTGGAAACTAATTAATTACCTAAACCCATTAGGAAGACCAATCCTAAACCAACTTGGAGTCTCTCTTGTAACTCTATATATAGACAAGGGATTAGCTATTATAGATACACAATTCACAAGTTTTCAAGACAAGAAAACTAGAGAGATAAAATCCTAGAGAGAAATAAATTTGTCCCTCGTAGTCGGATTTATAAGCTTGATTGCGGCAGCCCTTACGCAAGTCCAGGTGGCCGGACTTCCTAAGTTTTCCGGCGGTAGCATTGGCTGCTTGGGGAGGCGCGTGTGGTTTATCTTGGGCCTAGACAGCGCATGAACACCATGCGCTAGGTAGTTTCATTTGCTGAATTTTTCGACGAATCCAATTGTGTTGATTGCTGATCAATTGGTTGCTAGATCGTTGTCCACACAACTTGCAATCAAAGTCTTGAGTCATACAAGCGATCACCTGAGTTCACGCTTCAAGTGGTATTTTTCTAGGATTTCACTTTTAATTAAAAAATTATTATTGCGTGGTAAATCGAATAAGTGCAAAACCAGATCCTGCGCAATGTTATTTCAAAAGGGTTGGAATCGCGATTGTGCTAACGTCTATGCCTGGCCAGAGATTTTGATTCTGGAATGCATTGCACGAAAGTGAGTTTTTGGCTACGCCCGGGAATATAATCTTTCAATTGGTATCAAAGCCTGGTTTTGGGTTTTGTGCTTGTTCGATTTATTATATGGTTTTATTTGCAGGTGGTCAAGAAATCCTGACTATTATGGTTACGTTTGTATGGGTTTTAATTAAACTCTGGGGTATCTCCGAATTTGATTTTATTATGAATGTTTGTATAACCACGTGCTGGAAGCCGTGTAGGATTAGATTAAATCTGTAGTAGGATTTTTTCTATGTAATTTTGATTATTTAATTTTCCTAGAAAGCCTTGTAATAGGAGAATTAATTTTTTGTAATCGAAGGCGTTATGGTAGGCAACTTGAATTCTTGGGTTTTGGGTTATCTTTAATTCGTAGAGACCCAGGAAAACCCAGAATGAATTGCAAGAAAACTAAATAGTGTGGAAAAGAAGCGAATGAGGGATTGGCGGCAAGGGGGCCGCGCCGACGACTCGTCGGCAGGGGCCACCACCGCAAATGCCTGCAGCAGCAGTGCGCAGCAGTTGCTGCCACGCCTTGGGAGTGTTATGCGCGTGCGGCCCGTTCGGGTTGCGTTTTGGCCTATTTTTCCTCCAGTTTTTGTTTTTTGAAGTTCAAGACTCTCTCCATCGAGTTACGTGGTGAGACACGAGATCAATGCAGAAGATGGAAGCTATTAAAACCATAATAGTCAGAAATATATTTTTTATATTTATTTCCTGTATTTATTGTTTTAATTTTTATGCTTTATTTTTATGTTGTATTTTAGATGCATGATTTTAAAGCATGTTGGTTTTATGGTTGCATATAAATTAGGGTTAGTTAATTGCATGTTAAAACCGAAAAAACCCTCAATTTGGAAATCTAAGTGGGAGCGGGTCAGTTTATTATCCCCACAGCCACCATTACGAGTTCATATACGAGGTGGGTGGGCTTGCGTGTTGGCATTAGGGCCTTCCTCCATTCGGATGAGTCCAGCCTCGAGATTGCTAGATTATGAATTTCTGAGTAAGATGACTATAGTAAGTTTAACTAGGAGAAATGCGACACCCTCTCCATCTGAGGCGCACTATCCTGAAGTAACAAACTCAGAAGTCATGTAATGGCACACACTTAGTGAACGATCTGCAGTATTCCTCCATCGAGGTTACGCTGCTTACTTGTATAGCTGAAAGCACTGACTATTAACTACATTGATCAATAGATCGTTTGGTCAGATAGTGTAGTTAATGAACTTGGTTCTTCTCAAATGAATGTGGGTTAGTGTGAACGTCCACACTGCCTGGCTTGCGATAATCTCGATGAATGAGATGTTGGTGGATAAGATTATTATTTTGAGGGAAGTCGATAATTGTTAGAATTTCCTTATTTTGGAAATTCTAGACTTAATAACTGAAACATTGTATGTTTATTTTATAGTTTTTATCGATATGACATTTAACCCCTTAGCTGCTATTTTGAAAGACAATAAATTAACTAGAACCTGCTATGTCGACTGGAGTCGCAACTTGGATATTGTCCTGATGGTAGAGCAGTATAAGTTTGTGCTCACCGAAGTATGTCCAGATGTGCCTGATGAGGACTCTCCTCAAGAGGATAGGGATACCTATGCCAGGTGGAGAAAAGCGGATGAGATGGCGCGGTGCTATATTTTGGCCTCTGTGTCAAATTTACTGCAACATCAGCTTCATGCCATGGTCTCTGCCTTCAACATGATGGGTCACCTGAGAGAGATGTTCGCACATCAAGGTAGGACTGCTAGGCAAGCAACCGTGAGTAAGTTAATAAACACAAAGATGGCTGAGGGCGGATCGGTGAGAGATCATGTGCTTCACATGATCAGTAACATCAATGAAATAGAGGTGTTGGGAGGAGAAATTGACCCAGAAGTCAGATAGATATTATCCTCTAGAGCTTACCTTCTTGTTTTGAGCCGTTTCGGGTCAATTAGAACATGAACCAAAGAGTTTACAGTCTACCCGAGCTCTTAACTGATTTGGTGGCGGCCAAAGGCATCTTCCACGAGAAGAAGCAAGCTTTGGTCACAGCGAAGGCATCAAGTTCTTATTCTGCGCCAAAAGGCAAGAAGAATAAGAAGAAGAAGAATGCCAAGAAACTTGCTGCTAAGCTTGAGATCACAAAGAAGAGCAAGCCTAAAGGCAAGTGCTTCAGGTGTGGGAAAATGGGACACTGGAAAGCGGATTGTCCAAAGCCAAAAAGTATTATAGTTTCTGCCCTAATTACTAAGACATGTTTAGCAGTGATTCCCATAGATACTTGGTGTGTAGATCCATGCGCCACTGATCATGTTTGTAATTTTTTGCAGGGGTTCCAAGTAACCCGGAAGCTTATAGAGGGCGAGCTGGACATCTACATGGGCGACACTACAAGAGTGTCAGTAGAAGCAGTGGGAGCTGTTACTTTAAATTTTGAAAGTTCCAGTTTAGAGTTAGTTAATTGTCTTTATGTACCAAGTTTTAGAAAGAACTTTATTTTGGTTTCTAAACTCTTAAAGAACGGTTATAAGTTTATTTTTTCTGATGAGTATGTATTTATTAGAAGAAATGGAAAACTTATTTGTTCTGGTTCATTGGCTGACAATTTGTTTGTGGTTAACTCTAACCCCCTTGTTGTGCAAAACATAAAAACAGATAGCTTTTTATCTAAAATAAACCTTCTGAATTGAATCAAACCTATCTTTGGCAACTCAGGCTAGGTCATATAAACCTTAGTAGGATTCAGAGGTTGGTCAATAATAGACCTTTAGGTTCATTAGAGATTGACAATTATGCAACCTGCGAGTCTTGCTTGCAAGGTAAAATGACCAAGAGACCTTTTAAGGCAACATGTTATATAGCCAAAGAAGTATTAGAGTTGATTCATTAGGACTTGCGTGGACACATGACGGTCCAAGCACGAGGTGGGTTCGAGTATTTCGTGACGTTCACGGATGACTACTCAAGCTACGGGTACATTTACCTAATGCATCACAAGTCCCAGTGTTTTGGCAAGTTCAAAGAGTTTCAGGCAGATGTGAAGAAGCATCATGGTAAGAGTATCAAGACACAGCGATCAGATCGTGGTGGGGAGTACCTGTCCCACGAATTCCGAGAATACCTCAGTGAGGTCAGAATTCAGTCTCAGTTGTCTGCACCTGGCACGCCACAGCAGAACGATGTAGCAGAAAGGAGGAATCGGACTCTC
Source organism: Knoxia roxburghii (assembly GCA_030378225.1). NCBI lineage: Eukaryota > Viridiplantae > Streptophyta > Magnoliopsida > Gentianales > Rubiaceae > Knoxia > Knoxia roxburghii. Next base: position 29,452,287 of record CM059415.1, on the reverse strand, counting down.
ATGGAAATGGTTAGGTCAATGATAAGCTATAGTGATTTTCCGAGTTTGTTCTGGGGATATGCCTTACAAACAGCGATGTATATTCTTAATCTTGTACCATCTAAAACCGTGCCTTATACCCCAGTAGAGTTGTGGAACGGGCGAAAGCCTAGTCTAAGACATATCAGAATTTGGGGTTGCCCAGCACTTGTGCTTAAGGCAAATAAGGCTAACTTAGATGTGAGAACAGAATTAATGTTGTTTGAAGTGAAGGAAAACAGAACAAGCCTAGGCTAAATCAAAAAACCTCACTTTCGTGCAATGCATTCCAGGTAGGAAGCTTTCGACAAAGCTCAGGCTCAAATTCATTTTCCCATGAACGGATCTAGGCTTATACTTATTTAATTTATTAAATCGACATCTAACGCATAAAGATTAAACCTTTAATTAAAAGTGGAAGTATTAAAGGCTATACCTTTGAAGCGAAGTCCAATGCAATAAGAAAAACAAAATCTTTGCTTGCAATTACCACCGAAATCCGAAAGATAGCTCCAAGAAATCCCGAATATTGCGTGGGAAATAATCTAACAGGATGTGCTATCAAGCCCACGAAAACCCACAAAGAAAATCCCTCAAAAAGATTAAATCTGCCCAAAAGATCAAACATTTAACCTAAAAAACTGCTGCCCACTACTTTTCTCGCCAATAAAATCGAACCCACTTCAACTCCGGTCACGATCTGGACAACCAGGATTGTGGATCACCAACCCAAGGGAGAGATCAACACAAACCCAGCTGGATCAAGCACCCCGGAGTGATTAGAAGCAGCTTCCGAATGGCCTAAGTGAAGAACTAAAAATCCGGCCAACACAAAAAAAAAACTGGGCAGAATTTTGGCCAAAAATGTGAAGAATCTGGCGAAAAGAAATGAAATCCAGCAGTGGACAAACTCAAAAATCAATGGGCTATCTAAACGTTTGATATTTGAACTGAATCTAAATCGAGAAGTGATATTCCAAGTTCGTTTTTGAAAGAAACCCAAGAAGGAAGGAGAGTCTCTCTCTAGAACTTTCTCACTCAAGGAAGACAAAGTTGTCTTGCAATATTTTTTTAAGTTTCTTTGGCCTTAAGCTTTCTATTTATAGGGTGCTCTAATGGAGACCTAGTAGGCTTTTGAGTTGGGCCTTTCAATTTGACTTTCGTTGGCCACTTTGTCTTTCCAAGACTAATCAACTTCAATCGTCCCATTCGAATTAATTTCTTAACCCACTTCATTAATTTAATTTAATCAAACCCTTAGGAATAATTAATTCATATAGAATGAATTTCTTAATCCACTTTGTCAATTAAATATTAATTAAACCTTCAGGATTAATTAATTCACTTTGTCGATTAGTCAAATATATAATTAGTTGTACCACTATCGGACTAACTATGGAACTATCGCTCAAAAATGACTTTATATCGCACCACTATATTTTCTTCTATCTCCTCACATTAAAGATCTAGTGCTCGTCGGTTTATCAATTTACTGACAAATCTAAGTCACCGACTTCTTGGTATTTGAGATTAGTACCACTCAACCTTTTTATTATACCGGACATAAAGTCCACCGGTCGGGTTTAGTATAATAAACCTTACGAGCTCATCTCTGGAGCACCATCAACCCAGCGAACCGGTACGTGGATTCCTCCGACTAGAAACCGCACTTAAGAAGCTAAACACTGCATACCCAACCTACCGAGGTATAGGCCTCAATAGACCACACTCTTTGGCAAATCAAAGCTTACGATATCCAACTTTCACGCCCGTCCCAATCTCAAGATTGAGAGACTGAATACTAAGACCGAATTTATTACGCCGATCAGTATAAGTCAATTCTATCCAAACTAGTCATGCTCAATATGCCCCGGGCACATCTGTTTGATTTAATTAGTCTAGATAAACCAATTTCCAAACCACACGATAACCTGTACCGATAGTATGTTCAGACTATCTCAGTTATGAGCATACTTTTAATATATCAATACTTTAACCAATAACGGTATCTACTGTGTCTTTCCGTACCATGTTATCTAGTTCTATGATACAATGGAACAATTTAATACTGAAACAAAATGATATGTCATCTGTGGATATTAGTTTTTGATACAAGCCATAGCTTTTTAGTATTCAAAACTAACAATCTCCCACTAATACTCAAAGCTATGCTAAGAAGTACAAAATCTATCCAACCCTCTATTGCACTGCTGTCATAATAAAATCTACAGAACACCTTTAAGCTCACTCATATGGCTTCCTCAAGTTTCTGACTCCCATGCCCTCCACATGTCTCTCAAAGACCTTTGGGGTCAATGGCTTTGTGAAAAGATCTGCAAGGTTGTCATCTGATGCTATCTTGGCCATGATCACGTCTCCTCTCTTTACGATCTCTCGTATTAGGTGGTACTTGCGCTCTATGTATTTACTCGCCTTATGGGCTCGTGGTTCCCTCGAGTTTGGAACTGCACCATTGTAATCACAGTAAACTGTGATAGACCTAGGCAACTCAGGAACCATATCGAAGTCCATCAGTAAGCTCCAGAGCCAAACCGCTTCTTTCACTGCCTCTGATGCGGCAAAGTACTCAGCTACCATGGTGGAGTCCACCACGCATTTCTGCTTCACACTCCACCATACTTGAGAATGCATTTTATTGCCTCCCAGTGAGCCTTCCTAGGGTTACTCTGATATCTGTTAACCTTGCCTACGACATAGCAAATATCAGGTATTGTACATGACATAGCATACATGAGACTACCCACTGCAGAAGCATAGGGTACCGCCTACATGGCATCTATCTCCTCATCAGTCTTGGGACACTGCTCCTTAGACAAATGCACCCCATGCCTGAAAGGTAGTGAACCCTTCTTAGAATTCTGCATGTTAAAATGGGCCAGAATCGTGTCTATATAGGATGCCTGAGAGAGTCAGAGAACGCCTTCTACGATCTCGAATAATCTTAATTCCAAGGATATGTCCAGCCTCTCCCAAATCCTTCATATCAAATTGCCTGGACAACCACGCCTTTACGTCTGACAACACCTTCTTACTGTTGCCAATCATAAGGATGTCATCTACGTAAAGTATGAGGAACACCATCGTATCACCATCATACCTGTGATAAACACACTGCTCATCCAGACTGTAAGTGAATCCATAAGACTGGATAACATCGTCAAAACTGATGTTCCAAGATCTGGATACTTGCTTAAGTCCATAAATGGACCTCCTAAGCCTGTATACCTTGTGCTCTTGGCCCTGAACAATGAAACCCTCTGGTTGCTATGTAAAGATGGTCTCCTCAAGACTTCCATTAAGGAAAGTTGTCTTGACGTCTATCTGTCAAATCTCATAGTCCATATGAGCAGCTATGGCTAAGAGAATCCGGATCGACTTAAGCATAGCTATTGGGGAAGAGGTCTCCTTAAAATCAAAGCCCTCTTTCGTAGTATATACCCTTTTACCACAAGCCAAGCCTTCATGGTCTCAACCCTCCCGTCAGATCCTCTCTTTCGCTTGTAGACCCATTTACACCCAATAGGTCGAAACCCATCAGGAAGGTCTACCAGCTCCCAGATATGATTTGAGTCCATAGAACCCATCTTAGCAATCATCCCTCTCTGCCAAGAATCTGCATCGTTATCCTGGAGAGCCTCATTGTAGCTAACTGGGTCTGGTTCATGAGCGCCAGGGATAAAGTCCGAAGACTCACCCAAACCCATTTACCTCTCGGGCTATCTAGTAACTCTCCCACTACGACAAGGCACAACCTGTGTAAGAGCATCATCTGTGATAGTGTGTGCAGTCTATTCTGGTGTGTCTTCCTGTACTTGTGCATCTGGAATAATGGACTTACTTCTAAGCTCTTCCAATATTACCTTACTCCATAACTTGTGATTTAAAATATAGTCCTCCTCAAGAAATCTTGCATTGGTGCTCATCACCACCTTCTGATCCTGAGGACTATAAAATAGACCACCTCTCGTTCCTTTGGGGTAGCCTACAAACAACAAAACCTTTGATCTTGAATCTAACTTACCTGTATCTGTCTCGAGCACATGTGCTGGAAAACCCTAAATCCTGTGATGTCTTAGACTCGGCTTTCGCCCAGTCTTCTAGGGGTGTTGTAGGCACATATTTAAACGACATGAGATTAAGGAGATAACAAGTCTAAGGCATAACCCCGAAATGAGGTAGGCAACTCACTATAACTCATCATCGATCTAACCATATCCATAAGAGTCCTGTTCCTCCTCTCTGCTACACCAATCTGGTGGGGTGTGTCAGGTGTAGACAACTGGGTCTGAATACCCTTTTCTGACAAATAGGACTTAAATTCACTACAGAGGTATTCGCAACCGCGATCAAATCACAAGGCCTTGATACTCTTACCTAGATGGTTCTCCACCTCAGCCTTAAACTCTTTGAACTTGCCAAAGTATTCAGACTTATGGTGCATCAGGTATATGTATCCATATCTAGAGTAATCATTCGTGAAAGTCACAAAACTCATAACCACCTCCAACCTGAATTGATATAGGCCGACACAAGTCAGAATGAATCAGCTCTAAAACCTCCTTGGCCCTATACCCCTTTGCTTTGAAAGGCCTCTTGGTCATTTTATCCTCCAAGCAGGACTCGCAGGTCAGAAAGCTGTCAATATCCAATGAGCCCAAAGGCCCATTATTGACCAACCTTTGAATCCTACTAAGGTTTGCGTGACCCAGTCTCAGGTGCCAAAGATAAGTTTGATTCAAAAGGGAAGACTCTTTTCTCTAATTATGATTCGGTGATGAGTTACTAGTTTCTTTATTTTTCACAACTGGGTAGTTTGTCTTAGTAAAAAATAGATTGTCAACTAATGTACCAGAAAATATAAGCATCTGGTTCTTTCTAATAAAAACAGATGTCACATTGGGTGAACATCTATGCCAACCCACATTCGTTTAAGAAGAACCGAAGTTCATTAATTCTATTATCTGACCAACGATCTTATGGTCAATGAAATTAATAGTCGATAATTTTAGTCGTACTCAATAAGCAGCGTAACCTCTTAGGAGGAATACTACAAACGGTACACTAAGTGTTTGCCATTACGTGACTTCTAAGCTTGTTACTTAGGATACTAATGTTCCTCGGTTAGCGAGGGTGTCAGAACTTTCTCCAATTAAACTTGCTATAGTCATCCCTTTATAAATTCAATCTAGTGATATCTCGGGGTTGAAGACTTATCCGTAGGAAAGAAGGCTCTTCAGTCTAACCCACATTACATATGAATCCGTAATGGAGGCCATGGGGATATTTACTAACCCGCTCACACTTAGATTTTTAACTTTGAGGATTTTTCCATTTTGACATGCAATATCTTAACAAAGGATATTCGCACCCTTAAAACCATTTGAGTTTTAATATGAGAATAATCTACCTTAGTTAATTGCAATTTACTTTTAAAATGTTTTGGTTTGGTTTTCGTTCATACAAAATAAAACGAAAAACACACAATCAATGAAAAGACATAAATATGGGAATTAAAGAAATAAAATTTCCCGACTATTATGGCCTTCTCTATCGTTGATTTTTTGACGCCTCGGTGACACGTCCCATTATGTCGCTCCCACTCGTTATTTGGATTCCTCTCTATTCGCAGGTGTTTTCTCGGTTTACTACGTAATTAGGAATCACCAAAAATTACGAGAAACCAAAACTCGCGAATATAAGTTACCCAAAATAACGTCTTCGTCATAATACATAAATTCCTATATACAAAGGCTTTTTTCTAGGAATTTAAAGACGAAATGATTAGATCAAATCCTAATACAAGATTTTTCTAATCCTACATGGCTTCCAGCTCGTGGTTATTACTATTACACACATTTCCATTCAAAAAAAATACGAGCCCGGACATGTCCCGGGGTTTATGAATGAAAAATAAAATTCTACTATAATAGCCAGGGAAATAATAACCACCTGTTTAAACATTTTGACAAAATTAATAATGCCAAAATAAAGCCATGTAATAAATCAAGCAAGTATAAAGCCGAAACACTCGCTCTGAAACAATTTTGAAGGAAAATAGAACAAGCCCAGGCTAAATCGAAAACCTCACTTTCGTGCAATGCATTCCAGAATCGGAAGCTTTCGACAAAGCTCAAGCTTAAATTCATTTTCCCATGAACTGATCTAGGCTTATACTTATTTAATTTATTAAATCAATATCAAATGCATAAAGATTAAACCTTTTATTAAAAGCGGAAGGATTAAAGGTTATACCTTTGAAGCGAAGTCGAACGCAATAAGATAAACCAAATCTTTGCTTGCGATTACCACCAAAATCCAAAAGATAACTCCAAGAAATCCTGAATATTGCGTGGGCAATAATCTAACGGGATGTGCTATCAAAGCCCACAAAAACCCACAAAGAAAATCCCTCAAAAAAATTAAATCTGCCCAAAAGTACAAACCTTTAACCCTAAAAACTTCTGCCCACTACTTTTCTCGCCAATAAAATCGAACCCACTTCAACTCCGGTCACGATCTGGAAAACATGGAGTGTGGATCACCAACCCAAGGGAGAGATCAACACAAACCCAGCTTGATCAAGCACCCCGGAGTGATTAGAAACAGCTTCCGAACTGCGCAAGTGAAGAACTAAAAATCCGGCCAACACCAAAAAAAACTGGGCAGAATTTTGGCAAAAAATGTGAAGAATCCGGTGAAAAGAAATGAAATCCAGCAGTGGGCAAACTCAAAAATCGATGGGCTATCTAAAAGTTTGATCTTTGAACTTAATCTAAATAGAGAATTGAGATTCCAAGTTCGTTTTTGAAAGAAACCAAAGAAGGAAGGAGAGTCTCTCTCTAGAACTTTCTCACTCGAGGAAGACAAAGTTGTCTTGCAAGATTTTCTTAAGTTTCTTTGGCCTTAAGCTTTCTATTTATAGGAAGCTCTAATGGAGACCTAGTGGGCTTTTGAGTTGGACCTTTTAATTTGACTTTTGTTGACCGCTTAGTCTTTCCTAGATTAATTAACTCCAATCGACCCATTCTAATTAATTTCTTAACCCACTCCGTTAATTTAATTTAATCGAACCCTTAGGATTAATTAGTTCATATAGAATTAATTTCTTAATCCACTTTATCAATTAAATATTAATTAAACCTTTAGGATTAATTAATTCACTTTGTCGATTAGTAAAATACATAATTAGTCATACCACTATCGGACTAACTATGGAACTACAGCTCAAAATGACTTTATATCGCGCCACTATATTTTTTTCTTTCTCCCCACATTAAAGATCTAATGCTCACCGGTTTATCAATTTACTGACAAACTAATTCACCGACTTCTTGGTATCCGAGATTAGTACCACTCGACCTTTTTATAATACCAGACATAAAGTCCACCGGCCGGGTTTAGTATAATAAACCTTACGAGCTCATCTCGGGAGCACCATCAACCTGGAAAACCGGTACGTGGATTCCTTCGACTAGCAACGACACGTAAGAAGCTAAACACCGCATACCCAACCTACCAAGGTATAAGCCTCAGTTGACCACACTCTTTGGCAAATCAAAGCATACGATATCCAACTTTCACGCTCGTCCCAATCTCGTGATTGAGAGACTGAATACTAAGACCAAATTGACTCCGCCGATAAGAATAAGTCAATTCTATCCAAACTGGTCGTGCTTAATATGCCCCAGATACATCCGTGTGATTTAATTAGTTTAGATAAACCAATTTCCAAACCACATGATAACCTATACCGATAGTATGTTCAGACTATCTCAGTTACGAGCATACTTTTAATATATCAATACTTTAACCAATAACGGTATCTACTGTGTCTTTCCACACCCAGTTATCTAGTTTTATGATATAACGGAACAATTTAATACTAAAACAAAATGATATGTCATATGTGGATATTAGTTTTTGATACAAGCCATAGCTTTTCTGTATTCAAAACTAACATGTAGGATATTGCAGGGGAATGAAAGGTGGTCTGTTTCGTAGTCCTAAAGATCATAAAGTGGTGGTTAGTACCAATGCTAGATTTTTGGAAGAGGACTATATCTTAGATTACAAGCCCAAGAGTAAGATAGTACTAGAAAAGCTTAGGCAATAAACAATTAATCCTGATGCACCGGCACAAGTAGATACACCACACACTACGCAAGAGATCATAGATGATGCGCCTACACAGGTGTTGCCTCGTGGTAGTGAGAGGGTTGTGAGACAGCCCGACAGGTTCATTGGCATGGGAGAAGCCTCAGACCTAGTCCCAGGCGCGCCTGAACCTGACTCGATTAACTACAATGAGGCTCTCCGAGATAAAGATACAGCATCTTGGCGTAAGGCAATGATATCCGAGATGGGGTCAATGGACCACAATCAAGTCTGGGAGCTTGTGGACCTGCCTGTGGGTTTAAGCCCATTGGATGCAAGTGGGTCTACAAACATAAGAGAGGACCTGAAGGAAAGGTGGAAACCTTTAAAGCTAGGCTGTGGTGAAGGGGTATACTCAGAAAGAGAAAATCGATTATGAGGAAACCTTCTCCCCGGTGGCCATGCTTAAGTCGATTTGGATTCTCTTGGCCATCTGCTTATTTAGATTATGAGATATAGCAGATAGATGTCAAGATAGCTTTCCTAAACAGAAGTCTCGAGGAAACCACCTTCATGCAGCAACCAGAAGAATTCATTGAAAAAGGCCAAGAGCATAAGGTTTGCAGGCTTAAGAGGTTCATTTATGGACTTAAGCAGGCATCCAGATCTTGGAACATCCTGTTTGATGATGTAATCCAGTCCTTCAGATTTACCCAGTGTCCGGATGAGCAATGTGTATACCGCAGATGTGATTAAAACTCAGTGGTGTTTCTTGTGCTTTACGTAGATGACATTCTATTGATTGACAACATCAAGAAAGTGTTATCAGACGTAAAGGCATGACTGTCCAAGTAGTTTGATATGAAGAACTTAGGGGAAGCGAGACATATCCTTGGGATCAAGATAATTCAAGATCACAAGAAGCGTTAACGCTCTCCTAAGCTTCGTACATAGATACGATTCTGGTCCGTTTCAACATGCAGAACTCCAAGAAAGGTTTTCTACTTTCACACACGAAGTGCATCTCTAAGGAACAGTCTTCCAAAACTATTGAGGAGATAGAGGCCATAAAGGTAGTTCCTTATGCTTCAGCAGTAGGATGTCTCATGTATGCCATGTTGTGTACAAGGCTTGATATCTGTTATGCCATTAACATGGTAAGCAGATATCAGAGTAACCCTGGGAAAACTCATTGGGAGGCAGTAAAATGCATTCTCAAGTATTTGCACAGAACAAGAGACCAAGTGCTGGTCTATCAAGCGTCTGAGCTGGTACCTCGAGGTCACACAAATTCAGATTTCCAAGGTTACAGGGATAAGAGCAAGTCTACCTTAGTTTATGTGTTTACTCTAGGAGGTGGAGCCATAGTTTGGCGGAGTGTCAAGCAGAAATGCGTGACGGACTCTACCATGGAGACCGAATACGTTGCCGCATCAGAGGCAGCAAAAGAAGCAGTATGGCTCAAGAACTTCCTTGTGGACTTAGATTTGATTCCTGGTTTGCAGAAGTCTATCACGGTTTATTGTGATAACAATGGTGCAGTAGCAAACTCGAAGGAGCCATGAGCCCAAAAGGCGAGTAAACATATAAAGCGCAAGTACCACCTGATACGAGACATCGTAAAGAGGGAAGACATGGTCGTGGCTAAGATAGCATCAGAAGATAACGTTCTAGATCCGTTCACGAAGACATTGACTTCAAAAGCCTTTGAGGCTCACGTGGAGGGCATGGGGATCCGATACTTAGGAGAACCTTGGCAATTTTTCTAGACATATAGCAGCAGAGTGTATAGGAGTTGTATATAGATGTATACTTAAAGCACATCTTAAGTATTAGTGGGAGATTGTTGGAGTTTAATACATAAGCTACGCTTGTATTGTACATTTTCCTAGTGTTTTGGTTATATTTTGTTGTGCATGATATGTCTATTTATATTATGTAAGTAAATGATGAGGTGTCTTATGTGACATAGTAGATCTCATCATTGGTTGAAAGACATAATATATAAATGAGGTTCATAACCGAGACAACTTTGGACAAACTTTCAGTTTAGGTTATTATGTGATTCGGATAATTGGTTTGTCTAAACTAATTGAATCATATAAATATGTCTGGGGCGTATTAAACTTGACCATTAGGAATGATATGTCTTGTACTGATTTAATAGACAAATCGTTCTTGATATTCTATCTCTTAATGCCTAGACTCGAGCGGGCAGGAGGATTAGACACAGTGTACTTTGATATGTCAATAGGTGAGGTCAATTGTGGCCAATAATCTCGGTAGGTTGGGTGCGCATGTTTAGTTGCTTGGTGTGTTGCTGCTTGTCGAAAAGAAATCATGTATCGGTGCGTCTGAGGTGATGGTGCTCCCGAGATGAGCTCGTAATGTTTATTATACTAAACCCGGCCGATGGACTTATATCCGGTATAGTAAAAAGGTCGAGTGGTACTAGTCTCGAAATTAAAGAAGTTAATTAATTAATTTATCAGTAACTTAATATATTAACGAGCACTATATCTTTGATGTGGGGAGATTATGAATAAATTGATTAAGTTGTTCCGGAAACAATTCTGGTGTAGGATGGTAGTGCCAAAATTAGTCCGTTAGTGGTACGACTAATTTTGTAATTGGTTAATTGAATATTAGAATTAATTAATTGATTAATTATTCCTGATGGTTAATTGAGTAATTAACAAAGTGGAATTATTTAATTAATTAATTAAATCTTAAGTTTCAATTAGAATTAGGAAATCCTAGAGATTAAGAAATCTAGTAGGGTTTAGTTTATCCTATCAGATTGGGTTACCTTATCGGATTTGGAAACTAATTAATTACCTAAACCCATTAGGAAGACCAATCTTAAACCAACTTGGGGTCTCTCTTGTAAATCTATATATAGACAAGGGATTAGCTATTCTAGATACACAATTCATAAGTTTTCAAGACAAGAAAACTAGAGAGATAAAATTCTAGAGAGAGAAATAAATTTCTCCCTCGTAGTCATATTTATAAGCTTGGTTACAAAATGGGATGCCTTTCTCAGCTCGTGCTGAGATTTATTAATTAAAATATCAATAAAATTTTACAATCATTCATAAACCATACAATATAAAATGAGTAACTGGAGTTTGCCCTAATATCCTAGAGCTCTCAAATGCCTTATTCCTTGGCACGTGTCACGATCTCCAGAAATCATGCATCTTTATTTAAAACCTAACTGAAATTGTAATATATAAAGGGATGAGCCACAACCCAGTGAGAGAATTTAATCGGATTTAACATGCAAGAAAAACAAGTGTAAATTATAACTGAAAATTATTTCAAAAATACGTATCAGAAGATTTTAAAAACAGAGGCACAGCGGAAGACATTTAAAATTGGTTAGAAGTTCAAAACAGTTTCCAATAGCACGTATGAACAGTTAAAATATATCAAAAATAGAAAATAACAAATGGTGCCCGAAGGCCAGTACCTGAAGGCAAATAACAGTACCCGAAGGCTAATAACAGTACCCAAAGGCCAGTACCTGAAGGCTAATAACAGTACCCGAGGGCTAATAATAGTGCCCAAAGGCTAGTAATAATGCCCGAAGGCCAGTAACCGAAAGCTAGTAACAATACCCGAAGGCCAGTACCCGAAGGCTAATAATAGTGCCCGAAGGCTAATAATAGTCCCCGAAGGCTAGTAATTGTGCCCGAAAGCAAGTACCCGAAGGCTAAAAATAATCAGTCATATAAAAAGTCAGACATATAGTGAAAAATCATATAATGAATGGTAATCATTTCAGTCAAAACAGTAGTCAAAATTTCAGTACAAGTATCAAAATGCCAACTGATTTCAGTGTAAAAATCGAAATTCAATTATCTCATTACGATAGCAAGTAAAACAAGTTTCGCTATAACCATTAAAAAAAGTCAGATAAATTTTTGGTACGAAAGTCAAAATCAATATTTGTCGTCACGAAAACAAGTGATACAAGTTTTAATAAAATAGTCAAAGTCAAATGGGTTTCTTTATGAAAGTCAAAATCAATATCAATCATTTTTTTAAAAACAAAACTAGTGAGACAAGTTTTAATTAACAGTCAAATTCAAATGGGTTTTCGATATGGAAGTCAAAAGTCAAAACGATAGTCAAAATTACCACGCAGAGTAATCAAATAGACAAATCAAATCTAAGCATGCAAGGTAATAATATAATAATATAAAAATATGGGTTGGTTAGACCCGATAAATTTACAGAAATTTTCTACTAAAATCTCTCACCTTAATTTCGTTTAAGATTGACCAAAACTCGAGATTTCATTCATAAGATATGTCTCCTGTATAAAGTAAATTTTAAACTAGCATTAAACCTAATTTTATTTCTTTGACTATTGGGTTTTATCCATTGGTCAAAATAAAGCATAGTAAAAGAAATCTATTGGCTATTTCCATTACCTCTTCCTCCTCTCTTTTCTTCCCTTTTCTCTTTCCTCTTTGCTCTCGGTCAAACCCTCAATTTTTCACCTTCCTTCTTTTTTTTTTTTTTGTGGTTAACCTAAATCATCCCCTTCACATCCTTTCTGTCAATCTTCACGCACCTCCTCTTTTCTTTTCTTTCCTTCCTTGACTGATTAGTTAACGGGAGATATTTTAGCGAGGAGTGAGTGCTAGTGTTGTGGAAGTTCTTGGTGGATGCTAAATAAGGTGGCTGATTTGGTAGAGAATGGGTGAAGATGATGAAATGCTATGATAGGTTTTGGGTGAAACTAGGGTAAAGTTATAGTGAGATATCAAATGATAATCAACCTAAATTGAATCTTGGTAAGGTTAAGTTAATTTAGGTTGATTGGACCTAAAAAGAGAGAATGATTCGCTTAATTTTATTTCTGCCATAATTATCTTCTTTAATAGTTCCAATTAGCTAAAATAGTAATTTTTTTATATCAATTAAGAAATTGTTATTATTATTATTATTTTCGTTCAAATTTCTAGATCGTCACACAGGTAGCAGGACTTCCTAAGTTTTCCAGCGGCGGCATTGGCAGCTTGGGGCGGCGGCGCGTGTGGCTTATCTCAGGCCTAGACAGTGCGTGAACACCACGCGCTAGGCAGTTTGGTTTGCTGAATTTTCCGGCGAATCCAGTTGTGTTGATTTTTGATCATTGCCCACACAACGTGCAATCAAAGTCTTGAGTCATACAAGCGATCACCTAAGTTCATGCTTCAAGAGGTATGTTAGTGAATGTGCCCTAATGAGGGCTATTTATGTAAATATACTTTGAGGGTATTTATGTAAATAAGATATTTGTCGCTTGATTGATTCTTTATCAAATGAGTTAATTTCATGATAGTAATATCCTTGTGCATATTTAAATTCATGAAATCGATCCGCCAAAAGGAACACTCCATGGACTAATTAGATCATGAGTGATTCTTTTGAGTAGTACTGGTACTAGGATCCTTAGACCAGAAATCACTACATGGTCTTAGGTGAATTGTAGTGTGCTTTGACATACGCCTAACGGGGCCGTAACAGGTTGCCAAGTACAGGTATGATTGGGTACACAACGAGACACGCTAAGGTATGTAGGTGAAGTGATGGGACTACAAATCTCTCTTAAGTGAGAGATGATATCTTGGCCCCTTGATAGTGAACTGAAAAGTTCATGGCCATGCCCAAGGAATGATAAGGATATCATTTGCTTGATGGATTCAGTGTCACTAAGAGATCAAGTAAACGTTTAGCTATATAAGGATGATGGTTCCATGTCTTATGCTAAACTGGATATCGATGTAGAGGATCGTATGCAGTTTGCTCGAAAAGGTTGTGTTGAATCTCCATTCGACCCTCCATTCTGAATTGGGTAGTCATTATGTCTTGCTAGAGACCACTAATGACTTATGGATTAATCAATGAGATTGAGTTATCCGTTGCCAATATAGAATGGGCCTACAGGATCGCACATAAGAAAGTTCGATGATGCAGAATAAGGATTCTTGCCTACAATAAGTATAATTGTTATACTTAAATAAATAAGATTTAATTAAATGGTTTAATTAAATATTATTGGAAAGTTCTGTGGTATTAATTAATAGTTAATTAATTACCTGAGAACAATTGGGATGGGCTGATAAATCAAGGGACTTAATTGCAATTGAAGTTCTTGACCCATCAGCCTGATCCATGGGTCATGGGTTGATCCATGGGCTTGGTGTATAACCCAAATCATTAAGGTATTATTTAAGGCTGATTTGGAATTAGTAAATATTATTTAAATACTGATTTGGAATCAGTTAAATAATATTTTGGTAATAATACTGAGTTGGAATATGACTAAAATCAGTTAAGTTATAATTGGATAATTACAATACTGATTTTTGGAAATTAATTCTCTACAAATATCCTAGGGATATAATTGTACAGGGATGATGATTTTGGAATAATTCTCATCAGACAAAAATACACAGCATTTCCCAAATCGATCCTTGTACTGATTTAATAGACAAATCGATCCTTGTATTCTATCTCTAAATCCCTAGACTCGAGCGGGCATAAGGATTAGATATAGTGTACTTTGATCTGCCAATGGGTGAGGTCAATTGTGGCCAATAGTCTCGGTAAGCTTGAAATGAGGTTCACATAAGCTATGCACGTGTTTAGTTACTTTGTGTGCTGCTGCTTGTCGAAAGGAAACCATGTACCGGTGCGTCCGGGGTAATGGTGCTCCCGAGATAAGCTTGAAATGTTTATTATACTAAACCCGGCCGGTGGACTTATGTCCGGTATAGTAAAAAGGTCGAGTGGTACTAGTCTCGGAATTAAAGAAGTTAACTAATTAATTTATCAGTAAATTAATTTTAATTAACGAGCACTATATCTTTGATGTTGGAAGATTAATGAATATAATTTAATTAAGTTGTTCCGGAAGCAATTCTAGTGTCGGATGGTAGTGCCAAAATTAATCCGTTAGTGGTACGATTAATTTTGTACGGGGTTAATTGAATAGGTAGATTTAATTAATTAATTGGTTAATTATTCTTAAGGGTTAATTCAGTAATTAACAAAGTGGAATTATTTAATTAATTCCTAAGGGCTAATTAAGTAATTAACAAAGTGGAATTATTTAATTAATTAAGTCTTAAGTTTCAATTGGATATTAGGAAATCCTAGAGATTAGGAAATCTAGTAGGATTTGCTTTATCCTATCAGATTGGTTACCTAATTGGATTTGGAAACTAATTCATTACCTAAACCCATTAGGAAGACCAATCCTAAACCAACTTGGGGTCTCTCTTGTAACTCTATAAATAGACAAGGGATTAGCCATTCAAGATACACAATAAATCCACAAGATTTCTAGAGAGAGAAAATTCTAGAGAGATAAAATGTTTCTCTCTCCAAGTTGAATTTTCAAGAAAGTGTGCGGCTGGTTGTTGGGTTTCTAGTGGCTGAAATTTTGGCCTTGGTCTATACCAGCTGCGCGTAGCTTTCTCTCTTTGCGGGCGGGCGTTTATAGTACGTGCCAGGTGCTGTGGCGCTAGAGTTTTCTAGCAGGTGAATTGTGGTGATTGTTTGATCAATTGGCTTCTAGTTCGTTGCCCACACGACATGAAGTCATAGTCTTGAGGCATACAAGAGAATCACCAGGTGCACGCTTCAAAGGTATTTTTCTAAGGTTCTGCTTTAATTAGAAATTTTTGTTGCGTGGTAAATCGAGCAAGTGCAAACCCAGATCCTATGTGGAAAAATTCTTTCAATTGGTATCAGAGCCTGGTTTAGGGGGTTTTGGTACTTGTTCGATTTATTACATGGTTTTATTTGCAGGTGGTTTAGAATCCCGACTATTATGGTTAATTAAACTCCAGGACTTGTCCGGATTTAATTTTATTATGAATGTTTGTAATAGTATAACCACGTGTTGGAAGCCGTGTAGGATTAGATTAAATCTGTAGTAGGATTTTTCTATGTAATTTTGATTATTTAATTTTCCTAGAATGCCTTGTAGTAGGAAAATTGTTTTTTTTTTATGTAATCGAAGGTGTTATGGTGGGCGACTTAGATTTGTGGGTTTTGGATTATCATGAATCTGAAGAAACCCAGGAAAACCCAGAATGAATTGCAAGAAGACCAAATAGCGTGGAAAAAAGTGAATGAGGAGTTGGCGGCAGGAGGTGACGCCGGCAATGACCGCCGGCAGCAAGTCTCGTCGGCCGGGTGGCCAGCAGCAGCCACGGCGCGCACGGCCCGTGCGGGCTGTGTGCGGGGCTGCGGCACAGGCGGCCCGTTCGGGCCGTTCAAGTTGTTTTTGGCCCGTTTTTCCTCTAGTTTTTGTTTTTTGAAGTTCAAGACTCTCTCCATCGAGTTACGTGACGGGACAGGAGATCAAGGCAAATGATGGAAGCAATTAAAACCATAATAGTCGGGAAATTTATTTTTCGTATTTATTTCCCGTATTTATCGTTTTAATTTTTATGCTTTGTTTTTATGCTGTATATTAGATGCATCATTTAAAGCATGACTGGTTTTATGGTTGCACATAACTTAGGTTAGTTAATTGCACGTTAAAATCATAAAAACCCTCAATTTGAAAATCTAAGTGGGAGCGGGTTGGTTTATATCCCCATGGCCACCATTACGGGTTCATATGCGATGTGGGTGGGCTTGCGCGTTGGCATTTGGGCCTTCCTCTATTCGGATGAGTCCAGCCCCGAGATCGCTAGACTATGAGCTTCTGAGTAAGATGACTAGAGCGAGTTTAACTAGGAGAAATGCGACACCCTCTCCATCTGAGGCGCACTATCCTGAGGTAACAAACTCAGAAGTCACGTAAATGGCACACACTTAGTGTACGATCTGCAGTATTCCTCCCGCGAGGTTACGCTGCTTACTTGTACGGCTGAAAGCACCGACTATTAGCTACATTGATCAAAAGATCGTTGGTCAGATAGTGTAGTTAATGAACTTGGTTCCTCTCAAACGAATGTGGGTTAGCGTAAACGTCCACACTGCGTGGCTTGCGAGAATCCCGGTGGATGAGATGTTGGTGGATTAATATTATTATTTTGAGGGAAGTCAATAATTAATTGGATTTTCATGTTTTGGAAAATTCTAAGCATATAACTTAAACATTGTTTGTTTACTTTCCAGTTTAAATCAATATGGCATTCAATCCCTTAGCTGTTATTTTGAAAAACAACAATTTAACTGGAACTAATAATGTCGATGGAAGTCGTAACTTGGACATTGTCCTTAGGGCTAAGAGCGTTCCTATGAGAGATCATGTCATTGACATGATTAGTAACATCAACAAGGTTGAGGTAGTGGGAGGCGAAATCGTTGGTGAAACCAAAGCCGATATTGTCCTTCGGGGCTTGCCTCAAAGCTATTAGCGGATTCGGTAGAACTACAATATAAGTAAGATGTTATGGAGTTCATCCGAGCTCTTGGCAGAGTTGGTGGCGGCTTAAAGTCTTCTTCAAGAGAAGAAGCGAGCTTATTCGCAGTCGAAGCTTCAGAATCTTCTTCTGAGCCTGAGGCTAGAAAGAAGAAGAGGAAGCTCGGGGGAATAACTCAAGTGGCGCAAATTGTGCCTAAGCCATGTATTGCAAAGAAGAAGTCGAAAGACAAGTGCTTCAAGTGCAATAAGACGGGACATTGGAAAGCGGGTTGTCCAAAGCTTATAAGTACGATCAATTCTGCCTTAATTACTGAGATATGTTTAGCGGCGATTCCCACAGATACTGGGTGTGTGGATTCAGGTGCCACTGTGTTGGTGAATGTGCCCTAATGAGGGCTATTTATGTAAATATACTTTGAGGGTATTTATGTAAATAAGATATTTGTCGCTTGATTGATTGTTTATCAAATGAGTTAGTTTCATGATAGTAATATCCTTGTGCATATTTAAATTCATGAAAACCATCCGCCAAAAGAAACACTCCATGGACTAATTAGATCATGAGTGATTCTTTTGAGTAGTACTGGTACTAGGATCCTTAGACCAGAAATCACTACATGGTCTTAGGTGAATTGTAGTGTGCTTTGACATACGCCTAACGGGGCCGTAACAGGTTGCCAAGTACGGGTGTGATTGGGTACACTATGAGACACACTAAGGTATGTAGGTGAGGTGATGGGACTACAAATCTCTCTTAAGTGAGAGATGATATCTTGGCCACTTAATAGTGAACTGAAAAGTGCATGGCCATGCCCAAGGAATGATAAGGATATCATTTGCTTGATGGATAAAGTGTCACTAAGAGATCAAGTAAACGTTTAGCTACATAAGGATGATGGTTCCATGCCTTATGCTAAACTGGATATCGATGTAGAGGATCGTACGCAGTTTGCTCGGAAAGGTTGTGTTGAATCTCCATTCGACCCTCCATTCTGAATTGGGTAGTCATTATGTCTTGCTAGAGACCACTAATGACTTATGGATTAATCAATAAGATCGAGTTATCCGTTGCCAATTTGGAATGGGCCTACATGATCGCACATAAGAAAGTTCAATGATGCAGAATAAGGATTCTTGCCTACAATAAGTATAATTGTTATACTTAAATAAATAAGATTTAATTAAATGGTTTAATTAAATATTATTGGAAAGGTCTATGTTATAAATTAATAGTTAATTAATTACATGAGAACAATTGGGATGGGCTGATAACTCAAGGGACTTAATTGCAATCGAAGTTCTTGACCCATCAGCCTGATCCATGGGTCATGGGTTGATCCATGGGCTTGGTGTAGAACCCAAATCATTAAAGTATTATTTAAGGCTGATTTGGAATTAGTAAATATTATTTAAATACTGACTTGGAATCAGTTAAATAATATTTGGTAATAATACTGATTTGGAAAATTACTAAAATCAGTTAAGTTATAATTGGATAAATTGCAATACTGATTTTGGAAATTAATTCTCTACAAATATCCTAGGGATAAAATTGTAGGATGATGATTTTTGAGTTATTCTCATCAGACAAAATACACAGAATTCCCAAAATTCTCCGGGTAGGCAAGATTGGCTAGCACCAACCTGCGAAGGCTTTTGTGCGTAAGAGTAGAGAATTCCTCGAGGAAGGATTTTGGAGACAAAAACGCCATCTTCTCAGAGGAGCCAGGCGACGTGCGCAACCGATTACGCTTCAAGGGTAAGACCCGATCCTTATAGTTTAGGATTCCGCCGTTTAATTAGATTAAACGCCTAAACAAATTCCAATAGTGGTATCAGAGCGAGGTTGCTTTAGTGTTAAAATAAAGTTAATTGTTTAAAACAAATTGTTTGTTGTGAGAATTAATTTATTTGGCTGAAAAAAAAAAAATTTCTCCCGTCAATTTTCTTTCGGGAATTGAAAAAAAAAAAACAATCTTGACCAAAGCTGCTGCGGTTTTTCAATTTTGGTTAATTGGATTTACCAAAAAGGTGCAAAAGGAAGTTTTTGGTTTTTGGCCTGACTTTAAAACCGGGTTTCTTCATGTTGTCGCCGGATAAACGATGTCACCGGTAATGGATTAAAATTTTGGTTGTGATTTCTGGGCTTCTCAAATCATTGACCGGAAGGTATTTTGAACGGAAAAACTTCAAAAGGCAGGAAAACATGAAGCTTGTTTTGAAAAATTTGGGCTTCGGATTTGGCTGAAACTAATTGATTTTGTTTTGTTCTTCCAAATCGGAACTAAAGCTTCTGGGGTTTAAAACTTTCACCGGAAAAATGCGGCTGATTGGTTTTCCTTGTTTTGGCTTTCGAAAGTTTGGATTTTCCAGTTTTTGGTAAACATTATTTGCTGGGCTGAATCGATTTTGATTTCCTTGTCGGAATTGTTCCACTTTTTGGTTTATTGGATTGAAAATGGGCTGCTGGTTGTTGTTGCTGGTTATTTTCTCTCCGCAGGTGCTCGGTCGTCCGAAGAACAGCGAAGACGGAATCCATGTTGGCGGATCACTTCGGTTTCATCGAAGTGATCGCTGGGTTCGTGTCTGGGCACGATTGGCGCCGGAAATGAGCAGTGGCGAACGTCGCCGCTGCGTTTCCTCGTCGGTCGAAGCCGGTGGATCGCAACTGTTGTTGTTGATTCTTCGTCGGATGTCTTGCGGATCTTTGAACTGCGATTATCGTCGCTCGGAGAGGTCGCTATTGGGGACAGAAAAATTCTGGCCACCAAGACAAGAAACGCCGGAAACCAATGGGCTTGCCAGAGAAGACGACCAGAGGCTGCTGGCGGGTGGTTGAATCCCTAGGGGCTGAAATGACTAAAATACCCCCACCGCAGCCTAGAAACCCTAATATGCCAAAAATCAAAATTTTTGAAAAATTACAAAATGGCCCCGTGTCAAAGGTTGTCCCTCCTGTTCAGGCAAAGGTTGTCGATTGCGAGTGGATTTTCAAGTTAAAACCTGGCGGGATCTTCAAGGCACGACTAGTGGCTAAAGGTTTCAAACAGACTCATGGTATTGACTATGATGAAACCTTCTCCCCTGTCGTAATGCTCAAGTCCATTAGGACAATGCTTGCCATAGCAGCATATTTTGACTATGAGGTATGGCAGATGGATGTTAAGACGGCTTTCCTGAATGGAAACCTACTCGAGGATGTTTATATGAAACAACCCGAGGGATACATCGATCAAAAGCATCCCAATCGACTATGTAAGCTTCAGAGGTCTATCTATGGACTAAAGCAAGCATCTCGAAGTTGGAATCTTCGTTTTGATGAGGAAGTAAAAGGTTACGGATTCATCAAGAACGAAGATGAGCCTTGTGTTTACAAGAAAGTTAGTGGGAGCAAGATTGTTTTCCTTGTCCTATATGTGGACGACATCCTGCTCATAGGAAATGACATTCCTTTGATGAAAGACATCAAACAATGGTTGGGGAGTGTATTTTCTATGAAAGACTTAGGAGAAGCTGAGACGATACTAGGTATCAAGATCTATAGAGATAGGTCTAAAAGGCTTCTGGGGCTAAGTCAATAAGGGTACATAGACAAGATATTGAAAAGATTCAATATGTCTAACTCCAAAAATGGTAAGGTACCATTTAGACATGGCCTTCTCTTGAAGAAGAACCAAGGTCCTTCAACAAGAGAGGAGAGGGATACAATGAGTAGAGTCCCATATGCTTCATCAATAGGATCTATAATGTATGCCATGTTGTGTACCCGTCCGGATGTTGCACATGCACTTAGCATGACTAGCAGATACCAACAAGATCCAGGGATGGATCATTGGACTGCAGTCAAAGCAATCCTGAAGTACTTACGAAGAACTAAAGGATTAATGCTAGTGTATGGAGGACAAGAACAGCTCATTGTACAAGGTTACACTGATGCTGCTTTCCAAACAGATCAAGATGACATGAAGTCACAATCAGGCTACGTGTTTAGTCTGAATGGCGGTGCAATAAGTTGGAAAAGCTCAAAGCAAGATACAACAGCCGATTCTACAACAGAGTCTGAGTACACTGCTGCATCAGATGCTGCAAAGGAAGCTGTTTGGCTGAGAAAGTTCGTGTCAGACATCGGAGTGATACCGAGTATCCAAGATCCGATAGAACTTTTCTGTGACAATAACGGGGCCATCGCACAAGCTAAGGAGCCTCGGTCACACCAGAAAACCAAACACATACTCAGAAGGTTTCACCTCATCCGAGAGATCATTGATCGAGGAGATGTGAAAGTGTGCAAAATAGGGTCAGACGACAATATAGCAGATCCTCTCACAAAAGCTCTACCACAGTCAAAGTTTGATAGACATGTAATAGAGCTTAGTCTTAAACAGTTTAGGACATAGCCCTTCATCGGGCAAGTGGGAGATTGTTGGTGAATGTGCCCTAATGAGGGCTATTTATGTAAATATACTTTGAGGGTATTTATGTAAATAAGATATTTGTCGCTTGATTGATTGTTTATCAAATGAGTTAATTTCATGATAGTAATATCCTTGTGCATATTTAAATTCATGAAATCGATCCGCCAAAAGAAACACTCCATGGACTAATTAGATCATGAGTGATTCTTTTGAGTAGTACTGGTACTAGGATCCTTAGACCAGAAATCACTACATGGTCTTAGGTGAATTGTAGTGTGCTTTGACATACGCCTAACGGGGCCGTAACAGGTTGCCAAGTACGGGTATGATTGGGTACACTATGAGACACGCTAAGGTATGTAGGTGAAGTGATGGGACTACAAATCTCTCTTAAGTGAGAGATGATATCTTGGCCACTTGATAGTGAACTGAAAAGTGCATGGCCATGCCCAAGGAATGATAAGGATATCATTTGCTTGATGGATTCAGTGTCACTAATAGATCAAGTAAACGTTTAGCTACATAAGGATGATAGTTCCATGCCTTATGCTAAACTGGATATCGATGTAGAGGATCGTACGCAGTTTGCTCGAAAAGGTTGTGTTGAATCTCCATTCGACCCTCCATTCTGAATTGGGTAGTCATTATGTCTTGCTAGAGACCACTAATGACTTATGGATTAATCAATAAGATCGAGTTATCCGTTGCCAATTTGGAATGGGCCTACAGGATCGCACATAAGAAAGTTCAATGATGCAGAATAAGGATTCTTGCCTACAATAAGTATAATTTTTATACTTAAATAAATAAGATTTAATTAAATGGTTTAATTAAATACTATTGGAAAGGTCTATGGTATTAATTAATAGTTAATTAATTACCTGAGAACAATTGGGATGGGCTGATAAATCAAGGGACTTAATTGCAATTGAAGTTCTTGACCCATCAGCCTGATCCATGGGTCATGGGTTGATCCATGGGCTTGGTGTATAACCCAAATCATTAAATACTGATTTGGAATTAGTAAATATTATTTAAATACTGACTTGGAATCAGTTAAATAATATTTGGTAATAATACTGATTTCGAAAATTACTAAAATCAGTTAAGTTATAATTGGATAAATTACAATACTGATTTTGGAAATTAATTCTCTACAAATATCCTAGGGATATAATTGTAGGATGATGATTTTTGAGTTATTCTCATCAGACAAAATACACAGAATTCCCAAAATTCTCCGGGTAGGCAAGATTGGCTAGCACCAACCTGCGAAGGCTTTCGTGCATAAGAGTAGAGAATTCTTCGAGGAAGGATTTTGGAGACAAAAACGCCATCTTCTCAGAGGAGCCAGGTGACGTGCGCAACCGATTACGCTTCAAGGGTAAGACCCGATCCTTACAGTTTAGGATTCCGCCGTTTAATTAGATTAAACGCCTAAACAAATTCCAACACACTGACCATGTTTGTAATTCTTTGCAAGGGTTCCAAGTAACCCAGAAGCTTAGAGAAGGCGAATTGGATATCTACTTGGGCGACACTACAAGAGTGTCAGTAGAAGCAGTGAGAGTAGTTAAGTTGAATTTCGAAAATTCTAACCTAGAGTTAGTAAACTGTCTTTATGTACTGAGTTTTAGAAACAACTTGATTTTGGTTTCTAAACTCTTGAAGAACGGGTATAAGTTTATTTTTCTGATGACTGTGTTGTTATTAGAAGAAATGGAAAACTTATTTGTTCTGGTTCATTGGCGGACAATTTGTTTGTGGTTAACTCTAACTCCCCTGTTGCGCAAAACATAGCAATAGATAGCTCAGGATCCAACATTAATAAGAGGAAGAAACCTTCTGAAATGAATCAAACCTATCTTTGGCATCTCATGGTAGGTCATATAAACCTTAGTAGGATTCAGAGGTTGGTCAATGATAGACCTTTGGGTTCATTAGATATTGACAGTTATGCAACCTGCGAATCTTGCTTGGAAGGTAAGACGACCAAGAGACCTTTTAAGGCAAAAGGTTATAGAGCTAAAGAAGTATTAGAGTTGATTCATTCTGACTTGTGTGGACCTATGACGGTCCAGGCACGAGGGGGATATGAGTATTTCGTGACGTTCACGGATGACTACTCTAGGTACGGATACATTTACCTAATGCACCACAAGTCCGAATGTTTTGGCAAGTTCAAAGAGTTTCGGGCAGATGTGGAGAAGCATCATGGTAAGAGTATCAAAACACTGCGTTCAGATCGTGGTGGGGAGTACCTGTCCCATGAATTTTGAGATTACCTCACTGAGGTAGGAATTCAGTCTCAATTGTCTGCACTTGGCACGCCACAACAGAATGGTGTAGCAGAAAGGAGAAATCGAACTCTTATGGAAATGTTTAGGTCCATAATGAGCTATAGTGATTTGCCAAGTTCGTTCTGGGGATATGCCTTAGAAACGGTAATGTATATTCTTAATCTTGTACCATCTAAAACCGTGCCTTCAACCCCAGTAGAGTTGTGGAATGGGCGGAAGCCCATTCTAAGACATCTCAGAATTTGGGGCTGCCCAGCACATGTGCTTAAGGCAGATACGGCTAAGTTAGATACGAGAACATAATTAATGTTGTTTGTAGGATATCCTAGGAGAACGAAAGGTGGTCTATTCTATAGTCCTAAAGATCAAAAGGTGGTGGTAAGTACCAACGCTAGATTTTTAGAAGAGGACTATGTCTTAGACCACAAGCCCAATAGTAAGATAGTACTAGAAGAGCTTAGACGACAATCTAATCCGGATGCAACTGCACAAGTAGATACACCACACACTGCACATAAGATCACAGATGATGCGCCTACACAGGTGGTGCCTCGTCGTAGTGGGAGGGTTGTGAGACAGCCCGACAGGTTCGTTGGCATGGGAGAGGCCTCAGACCTAGTCCCAGGTGCACCTGAACCTGACCCGGTTAACTATAATGAGGCGCATCGAGATAAAGATGCAGAATCTTGGCGTAAGGCAATGATATCTGAGATAGGGTCAATGGACCACAATCAAGTCTGGGAGCTTATGGACCTGCCTAATGGGTTTAACCCATTGGATGCAAATGGGTCCACAAACGTAAGAGAGGACCTGACAGGAAGGTGGAAACCTTTAAAGCTAGGCTGGTGGCGAAGGGGCATACTCAGAAAGAGGGAATCGATTATGAGGAAACCTTCTCCCCGGTAGCCATGCTTAAGTCGATCAGGATTCTCTTGGCCATAGCTGCTCATATGGATTATGAGATTTGGCAGATGGATGTCAAGATAGCTTTCCTAAACGGAAGTCTTGAGGAAACCATCTTTATGCAGCAACCAGAGGGATTCATTGAAAAAGGCCAAGAGCATAAGGTTTGCAGGCTTTAGAGGTCTATTTATGGACTTAAGCAGGAATCCAGATCTTGGAATATCCGGTTTGATGAGGTAATCCAATCCTTTGGATTTACTCAGTGTCTGGATGAGCATTGTGTATATCGCAGACGTGATGGAAACTCAGTGGTGTTTCTTATGCTTTACGTAGATGACATTCTATTGATTGGCAACAACAAGAAAGTGTTATCAGACATAAAGGCATGGCTGTCTAAGCAATTTGATATGAAGGACTTAGGGGAAGCGGGACATATCCTTGGGATCAAGATTATTCAGGATCGTAGGAAACATTCGTTAACGCTCTCCCAAGTTTCGTAGATAGACATGATTCTAGCCCATTTTAACATGTAGAACTCCAAGAAAGGTTTCCTACCTTTCAGACATGGAGTGCATCTATCTAAGGAACAGTCTCCTAAGACTGTTGAGGAGATAGAGGCCATGAAGACAGTTCCGTATGCTTCGGCAGTAGGAAGTCTCATGTATGCCATGTTGTGTACAAGGCCTGATATCTGTTATGCTGTTGGCATGGTGAGCAGATATCAGAGTAACCCCGGGAAAGCTCATTGAGAGACAGGGACAAGAGCAAGTCTACCTCAGGGTATGTGTTTACTCTAGGAGGTGGAGCCATAGTTTGGCAGAGTGTCAAGCAGAAATGCGTGGCGGACTCCACCATGGAGGCTGAATACGTTGCCGCATCAGAGGCAGCGAAAGAAGCAGTATGGCTCAAGAACTGCCTAGTGGACTTAGATGTGATTCCTGGTTTGCCGAAGTCTATCACGGTATATTGTGATAACAACGGTGCAGTAGCAAACTCGAAGGAACCATGAGCCCACAAGGCGAGTAAACATATACAGCGCAAGTACCACCTGATACGAGACATCGTAAAGAGGGAAGACGTGGTGGTGGCTGTTAGTTTTGAATACAGAAAAGCTACGGCTTGTATCAAAAACTAATATCCATAGTTGACATATCATTTTGTTTCGGTATAAATTTGTTCCTTCATATCATAGAACTAGAT
Source organism: Knoxia roxburghii (assembly GCA_030378225.1). Lineage (NCBI taxonomy): Eukaryota > Viridiplantae > Streptophyta > Magnoliopsida > Gentianales > Rubiaceae > Knoxia > Knoxia roxburghii. The sequence continues at coordinate 29,425,951 of CM059415.1, read as the reverse complement.
AACGGGGTATGGACAGACACAGTAGATACCGTTATTGGTTAAAGTATTGATATATAAAAAATATGCTCGTAACCGAGATAGTCTGAACATACTATTGGTATAGGTTATTGTGTGGTTTGGAAATTAGTTTATCTAAACTAGTTTAAATCACATGGATATGCCCGGGCATATTGAGCACGACCAGTTTGGATAGATTGACTTATACTGATCGGTGTAGTCAATTCGGTCCTAGTATTCCGTCTCTCAATCTCGAGATTGGGACGGGCGTGAGGGTTGGATATTGTATGCTTTGATTTGCCAAAGAGTGTGGTCGATTGAGGCCTATACCTCGGTAGGTTGGGTATGCGGTGTTTAGCTTCTTACGTGCCGTTGCTAGTCAAAGGAATCCACGTACCGGTTTGCCGGGTTGATGGTGCTCCCGAGATGAGCTCGTAAAGTCTATTATACTAAACCCGGCCGGTGAACTTTATGTTCGGTATAATAAAAGGACGAGTGGTACTAATCTCGGAAACCAAGAAGTCGGTGAATTATTTTGTCAGTAAATTGATAAATTGACGAGCGCTAGATCTTTAATGTGGGGAGATAGAATAAAATATAATGGCGCGATGTAAAGTCGTTTTCGAGCAGTAGTTCCATAATTGGTCCGTTAGTGGTACGACCGATTATGCATTTGACTAATCGACAAGGTAAATTAATTAATACAAAAGGTTTAATTAATATTTAATCGACAAAGTGAATTTCGAAATTAATTCTATTTGAATTAATAAATTCTAAGGGTTTGATTAAATTAAATTAACAAAGTGGGTTAAATAAATAAATTTAAATGGGTCGATTGGAGTTGATTAGTCGGGAAGACTTAGCGGTCAACGAAAGTCAAATTAAAAGGCCTAACTCAAGAGTCCATTAGGTCTCCTTATAAGCTCCTTATAAATACAACTTATTGGGCAAGAAAGAGATTAAGAAACTTGACACCAAAGTAAGGGGTAGTGAGAGAAAGTTTAGCTTAGAGTGAGAAGTTCGTCTTCCTCGTCGAAACTTCTTCTCGAAGTCAGCTAAGAAAGCTTTCTTCTTCTCGAAAAACCCTAGCCTAAGTCCCGGGATTTTCTTTTTGCCGTCCGCTGCTGTTTATTCTGGTCAGTATCGCCGCTGGGTACTTTCCATAGCTGCCGCGATTTATTCGCTGCTGCAGGTGTTACCGGCATTCAATCTCCAAGCCCGGGTGTTGATCCTGCTGCTGCTGCGTTGATTTCTTGATTATCTCGGTGATCCGCAGCAGTAGTGGTGCAGATCGTGGCGGGTTTTGGGTTTTGGGGATCAGATATCTAGCAGAGCCATGATAGTTTTTCTAGATAGATAGCAGCAGATTGTATAGGATTGTATGTAGTTGTATACTTAAAGCACAGCTTAAGTATTAGTGGGAGATTGTTGAATTTGAATACATAAGCTATGCTTGTGTTGTACATTTTCCCAGTTTAATATATCGATTTATGTTTCAGTCATATCTTGTTGTGCATAATTGTGCATTTATATTATGTAAGTAGATGATGAGGTGTCTGGTGTGACACAGTAGATCTCATCATTGGTTGAAAGACATAATATATAAATGAGGTTCATAACCGAGACAGCTTTGGACAAACTGTCGGTTTAGGTTATTATGTGATTCGGGTAATTGGTTAGTCTAGACTAATTGAATCATGTATGCCTGGGGCATATTGAACTTGACCTTTAGGAATGATTTGTCTTGTACTTATTTAATAGACAAATCTATCCTTGTATTTTATCTCTAAATCCCTAGACTCGAGCTGGCATGAGGATTAGACATAGTGTACTTTGATCTGCCAATGGGTGAGGTCAATTGTGGCCAATAGTCCCGGTAGGTTGGGTGCGCGGTTTAGTTACTTGGTGTGTTGCTGCTTGTCGAAAGGAAACCATGTACCGGTGCGTCCGGGGTGATGGTGCTCCCGAGATGAGCTCGAAATGTTTATTATACTAAACCCTGCCGGTGGACTTATATCCGGTATAGTAAAAAGGTCGAGTGGTACTAGTCTCGGAATTAAAGAAGTTAATTAATTAATTTATCAGTAAATTAATTTTAATTAACGAGCACTATATCTTTGATGTGGGGAGATTAATGAATATAATTTAATTAAGTTATTCCGGAAGCAATTCTGATATAGGATGGTAGTGCCAAAATTAATCCGTTAGTGGTACGATTAATTTTGTAATGGGTTAATTGAATAGGTAGATTTAATTAATTAATTGGTTAATTATTCTTAAGGGTTAATTCAGTAATTAACAAAGTGGAATATTATTTAATTAATTCCTAATGGTTAATTAAGTAATTAACAAAGTTGAATTATTTATTTAATTAATTAAGTCTTAAGTTTCAATTGGAATTAGGAAATCCTAGAGATTAGGAAATCTAGTAGGATTTGGTTTATTTTATCAGATTGGTTACCTAATTGGATTTGGAAACTAATTCATTACCTAAACCCATTAGGAAGACCAATCCTAAACCAACTTGGGGTCTCTCTTGTAGCTCTATAAATAGACAAGGGATTAGCCATTCAAGACACACAATTAATCCACAAGATTTCTAGAGAGATAAAATTCTAGAGAGAGAAAACGTTTCTCTCTCCAAGTCAAATTTTCAAGAAAGTGTGCGGCTGGTTTTTGTGTTTCTAGTGGATGAAATTTTGGCCTTGGTCTATACCAGCTGCGCGTAGCTTTCTCTCTGCGGGCGGTGCGTTTATAGTACGTGCCAGGTGCTGCGGCGCTAGAGTTTCCTAGCAGTTGGATTGTGGTGATTGGTTCATCAATTGGCTTCTAGTTCGTTGCCCACACAACATGAAGTCATAGTCTTGAGGCATACAAGAGAATCACCAGGTGCACGCTTCAAAGGTATTTTTCTAAGGTTCCGCTTTAATTAGAAATTTTTGTTGCGTGGTAAATCGAACAAGTGCAAACCCAGATCCTATGTGGCAAAATTCTTTCAGTCCCTCACAAATAAGATTACCAAATCCTGAAATACGAAACCCAGAAGAAAATATCGTTTCTTTTTAATTTGGAATCACCCAAATTCAAAAGATAAGAACTTTGCCTAAGAAAAGACTAAGAAAAGATTTTTCTTTTCAATTAGAATCACCCAAAATCGAAAAGAAATAATCTTTAATAAAAAGGTTGAATCTTTGGTTGCAAAAACCACCAAAGAATCCCTCAAATGACTCCGAAACACCCCGAAGATGAGTGGGCAATCTACGGGGTAGATCTAGTAATAATCAAGAAACCCACAAGAACTTAGCCTCAAAGACTGCTGAAATGAACCCCAAGAAAACTGGATAATTGCTGCCCAAAAATAAACCCACGAAATGAGTGTTTAAATTAAACCCACGAAGTGAGGGCAAATTATATCCTACTCCTAGGAGTAAACCGGCCGGTTTACTCCTAGGAGCATTATGAATAGCAAGCAGCAGCATCCAAAGCCTGGCCTCCTTTCTCTCTTTTTCTCTCTCGCCCTTTCTCTCACCACCAATACAATTGTGAGCTACTACACTTCTATTTCCTCACGCCCCTTGTCTCCTCTCTCTCTCTCTCCCTCTCTTTCTTTCTCCTCCCACCACATAAACGAGAAATAAGAGGGCAACAAAAAAGATGACGTCGCCACCAACACTCCCGATCTCGAATCCATCCACCGCTTCTTCCGCCCTGGTGGCACCGGCGCTCTTGGGGCCCAATCCCAGCCCCCCATCGCTACCCCCGCCTTCCGTTCCTTCATCAACCGCCTCTCCTCTTCCGTCCGCCAAGGTTTTGCTCAACGCCGACCCTGGTCCGAACTTTGTTTTTGGGTAAACATTCTTACCAATCTTGAGGGCTACTGTGTACTGGTGGTGTGGCAAAGTTTTTTTTTTTTTTGTAAAAAAAAAACTTTTTTGAACTATTTATGTAAACTGAGGGTGTTGAACTACTTATGTAAACCGAGGGTTCTGAACTACTTATGTAAACTGAGGGTTCTGAACTACTTATGTAAACTGAGGGTGCTGAACTACTTATGTAAACTGAGGGTGTTGAACTACTTATGTAAACTGAGGGTTCTGAACTACTTATGTAAACTGAGGGTGCTGAACTACTTATGTAAACTGAGGGTTATGAACTACTTATGTAAACTGAGGTTCTGAACTACTTATGTAAACTGAGGGTGCTGAACTACTTATGTAAACTGAGGGTGCTGAACTACTTATGTAAACTGAGGGTTCTGAACTACTTATGTAAACTGAGGATGCTGAACTACTTATGTAAACTGAGGTTTTGAACTACTTATGTAAATTGAGGGTGTTGAACTACTTATGTAAACTGAGGGTTCTGATTAAACTCCACTGTGTGCTTTATGTAAACTCGAATGTGTATTTAAGGGGACTATAGTGTTATGTAAACTGCAGTTTACTGCAAAGTTTATGTAAACTGGTGCTTGGGCAAAGTTTATGTAAACTACAAAGTTTACTACAAATGAATCAAAATGATATTTTTACACTAACAAAGACCACTTTGAACCAGAAAAGAGTATTTAACATAAAACAAAATCATTTTGACCAAAAAATCAGTAGTTTACATAAGCCAACAGAACTTTTGTAGAACGCATCTCTGTTCTTTGTTATTTTTCGGAAAATCTAGAAAGCCAAAATTGCTGATATAAATTTCTGAGTAAACCTTATACAAAGAGGTTTAAATCGAGCTATAGTTTGCTTAAATCGGACAAAGAATGAAGAAGATATGAATTTCTAAAGTACAGTCATTACTTCAGATTTTTTTGCGAAAAGAACAGCACTTGCAGCTCTATTTCAGAGCTGATTTATGGGAGATTTACAAGTCCAAATAAAGATCCGTAAAATTATGTGTAATCCTTGTAAGGAGAGGTTTAAAACAAGCCAAAGTTTGATCAAAACAGATGAGAAACGATGGAGATATGAAAATTCCAAAGTTTGATGACAGCTGCAAAATTTTCACTTCAGTTTACATAACCTTAACAAGGGAGATCACATCAGGATTATATAGACATCAGATCAGCGAATACTTGACATCAGATCAACAGACTATAGATATCAGATCAAGAATATAAAAGAAATCATACACTAGAACTAAAACATACTTAACAAGGGAGATCACATCAGGATTAAGTGTGTTTTAATTCTATTGTATGGTTTCTTTTATATTCTTGATCTGATATCTATAGTCTGTTGATCTGATGTCTAGTATTCACTGATCTGATGTCTATATAATCCTGATCTGATCTCCCTTGTTAAGTGTGTTTTAATTCTATTGTATGATTTCTTTTATATTCTTGATCTGATCTATAGTCTGTTGATCTGATGTCAAGTATTCGCTGATCTGATGTTTATATAATCCTGATCTGATCTCCCTTATTAAGTGTGTTTTAATTCTAATGTATGATTTGTTGAATGATTCTTGATCTGATATCTATAGTCTATTGATCTGATGTATAGTATTCGCTGATCTGATGTCTATATAATCCTGATCTGATCTCCCTTGTTAAGGATGTTTTAGTTCTAGTGTATGATTTCTTTTATATTCTTGATCTGATATCTATAGTCTGTTGATCTGATGTCAAGTATTCGCTGATCTGATGTCTATATAATCCTGATGTGATCTCCCTTGTTAAGTATGTTTTAGTTATATTGCATGATTTCTTTTATATTCTTGATCTGATATCTATAGTCTGTTGATCTGATGTCAAGTATTCGTTGATCTGATGTCTATATAATCCTGATGTGATCTCCCTTGTTAAGTTTATGTAAACTGAAGTGAAAATTTTGCAGCTGTCATCAAACTTTGGAATTCCATATCTCCATCGTTTCTCATCCGTTTTGATCAAACTTTGGCTTGTTTTAAACCTCTCCTTACAAGGATTACACATAATTTTACGGATCTTTATTTGGACTTGTAAATCTCCCATAAATCAGCTCTGAAATAGAGCTGCAAGTGCTGTTCTTTTCGCAAAAAAATCTGACGTAATGACTGTACTTCAGAAATTCATATCTTCTTCATTCTTTGTCCGATTTAAGCAAACTATAGCTCGATTTAAACCTCTTTGTATAAGGTTTACTCAAAAGTTTATATAAGCAATTTTGGCTTTCTAGATTTTCCGAAAAATAACAAAGAACAGAGATGCGTTCTGCAAAAGTTCTGTTGGCTAAACTACTGATTTTTTGGTCAAAATGATTTTGTTTTATGTTAAATACTCTTTTCTGGTTCAAAGTGGTCTTTGTTAGTGTAAAAATATCGTTTTGATTCATTTGCAGTAAACTTTACAGTTTACATAAACTTTGCCCAAACACCAATTTACATAAACTTTGCCCAAGCACCAGTTTACATAAACTTTGCAGTAAACTGCAGTTTACGTAAACTTTTCTCAAACACCAGTTTACATAAATTTTACAGTAAACTGCAGTTTACATAAACTTTGCCCAAGCACCAGTTTACATAAACTTTGCAGTACACTGCAGTTTACAAAACTTTGCCCAAGCACCAGTTTACATAAACTTTGCAGTAAACTGCAGTTTACATATACCTTTGCAGTTTACATAAACTTTGCCCAACTGCCAGTTTACATAAACATTCAGAAAATAAACAACCAGCACTTTACACAAACATTCAGCACTTTACATAAACAACCAACACTTTACAAAAACGAATCAAAACGATGTTTTTATACTAACAAATACCACTTTGAACCAGAAAATAGCATTTTACACCAAGAAACAACATTTTGACTAAAGAATCAGAAGTTTACATAAGCCAACAGTACTTTACATAAACAAACAGCACTTTATACAAACACCATTTTACACAAACAACACCATTTTACACCACCAAGCCAGCAAAAACATACGATTTTACATAAAAAAAAAACACACATCTTTTGCCAAAACCCTAATTTTTCTTTCATCTTCATGGGCTGCAAACACAACCAAACGAATCCCCTTCTTCAGATCTATAAAACCCTAGTTTTCTTTTCCTTTTCGTGGCTGATTTAGGGTTCTCTCAAACCCAAAAATGGCGAAATTGTAAAAAATGGTATGAGTTTTGAAGCTTGAGATGTGGAGAGTATTTTGGCGGTGAGATATCTTCAAAAATCTTCTCGGAATGGCCGGAATCGGTGCGAGAGAAGAAAGAAAAGAGAGAAAATAGGCTGCTGAAGGAGACTGCTGAAGGAGAAGATGAGAGAGAGTGAATAGATTAGGTTTGAGGAGAGAGAGGCTGCTGAGTGTTTATATAAGATGCTGCCTTATGTTTTGCTTTCTTTTTTTTTGCTAGGAGTAGTAACAGTGTATTTACTCATAGGAGTATAATATACCAACTGCGAAGTGAGTGCTCAAAAATTGAACCCACGAAGTGAGTACTCAAAAATTAAACCCACGAACTGAGTACTCAAAACTTAAAACCAACTGAGTACTTAAATATTGAACCCACGAAGTGACTGCTGCCCAAAAAAATAATAAACCCACTTTGTGGCAAAACCGAACAGCAACACAACGGAAAAACTCTGGGTGAAAAATAAAATCGAGCAGCTCCAAAATTGGGCTAAAATTAATTCCGAGCAGCTAGGAAAAATGGGACATCTCAGAAATAAACCGGGCAGCAAAAGATCTAATCTTTGAGTTAAGCTTTTGAAGGAAGATGGATTTTAAGTCGACTTCGAAAGAGATCTCCACGAAGAAGATGAAATTCTCTCTCTAGTACTCCTTTTCTCTCTAGGTAAATTTGCCTCCTAAGTTTCTTATCTCTTAAAATTGCAAGACTTTATCTATTTATAAGGAGCTTCAAGGGAGACCTAGTGGGCTTTTGAGTTGGGCCTTTATATTTGACTTTCGTTGACCCCTTAGTCTTTCCTAGACTAATCAACTCCAATCGAGCCTTTCGAATTAATTTATTAACCCACTTCGTTAATTTAATTTAATCGAACCCTTAGGATTAATTAATTCATATAGAATTAATTTTCTTAATCCACTTTGTCAATTAAATATTAATTAAACCTTTAGGATTAATTAATTCACTTTATCGATTAGTCAAACGCATAATTAGTCGTATCACTAACGGACCAATTATGGAACTACCGCTCAAAAATGACTTTACATTGCCACTTAATTTTCATCTATCTCCCCACATCAAAGATCTAGTGTTCGTCAGTTTATCAATTTACTGATAAATTAATTCACCGATTTCTTGGTATCCGAGATTAGTACCACTCGACTTTCTTATTATACCGGACGTAAAGTCCACTGGCCAGTTTTAGTACAATAAACCATATGAGCTCATCTCGGGAGCACCATCAACCCGGCAAACCGGTACGTGGATTCCTCGGACTAGCAATGGTACATAAGAAGCTGAACACCGCATACCCAACCTACCGACGTATAAGCCTCAATTGACCGCACTCTTTGGCACATCAAAGCATACGATATCTAACTCTCACGCCCATCCTAATCTCGGGATTGAGAGACTGAATACTAGGACCGAATTGACTACGCCGATCAGTACAAGTCAATTCTATCCAAACTGGCCGTGCTCAATATTCCCCGGACATATCCTGTGATTTTACTTAGTCTAGATAAACTAATTTCAAAACCACACGATAACCTATACCGATAGTATGTTCAGACTATCTCAGTTACCAGCATAATTTTTATATATAAAATACTTTAACCAATAACGGTATCTACTGTGTATTTCACACACCCCGTTATCTAGTTATATGATATAATGGAACAATTTATTACTGAAACAAAATGATATGTCAACTATAGATTCTTTTTGATACAAGCCATAGCTTTTCTGTATTCAAAACTAACACGTGAGAGTTAGATATCGTGTGATTTGATTTGCCAAAGAGTGTGGTCAATTGAGGCCTATACCTTGGTAGTTTAGGTATGCGGTGTTTAGCTTATTACGTGCCGTTATTAGTCGGGGGAATCCACGTACCGGTTCGTCAGGTTGATGGTGCTCCCGAGATGAGCTCGTAAGATTTATTGTACTAAATATAGCCGATGGACTTTACGTCCGGTATAATAAGAAAGTCGAGTGGTACAGATCTCGGATGCCAACAAGTCGGTGAATTAGTTTGTTAGTAAATTGATAAACCGACGAGCACTAAATCTTTGATGTGGGGAGACAGAAGAAAATATAGTGGTGCGATATAAAGTCATTTTTTAGGAGTAGTTCCATAGCTAGTCCGATAGTGGTACGACTAATTATGTATTTGACTAATCGACAAAATGAATTAATTAATCCTAAAGGTTTAATTAATATTTAATTGACAAAGTGGATTAAGAAATTAATTCTATATCAATTAATTAATCCTAAGGGTTTGATTATATTAAATTAACAAAGTGGGTTAAGAAATTAACTCGAAAGGATCGATTGGAGTTGATAAGTGTAGGAAAGACTAAGTGGTCAACGAAAGTCAATTAAAAGGCCCAACTCAAAAACCCACAAGGTCTCCATTGGAGCTCCCTATAAATAGATAACTTAAGGCCAAAGAAACACAAAGGAGTCTTGGAAGACAACTCTCACTTGTTCAAAATTGGATTCACCCAAAGATCAAGTCTTTAGTGTCGGTTTTGATTTTCTTTTTTGCCCGGATTCTTCTTGCCGTTCAGACTACCTCGGGTATTTTTTGTGGCGCCAAAAGGTGATCCAAAACTCGGCCTGTCTAGATGACATTTAGGCTGGCGATTTTTCGATGACCGGTGTGGGTTTCATTATTCCTGGCGGTAGTTCTTAAACGGGGGTGGGCTGCAGTTTTTAGTGGTGGGTTTTGAACTATTTTTGGGTTAGTTTTGTGTCCAATTTTGAGAGACTTTCTTGTGGGTTTTCATGGACTTTGATAGTACACCTCGATAGACTATTACCCACACAATATTCGAGGCATCTTGGAGTAATCCTTTGGATTCCAGTGGTGATCGCAAGTTAAATATTCGGTTTTCTTATTTTCGTTGGACTTTGCTACAAAGGTATAACCTTTAGACTTTCCACTTTTAATTAAAGGTTGAATCTTTTTGCTTTGTTTGTTGATTTAATAAATTAAATAAGTATAAGCCTATATTCGTTCAGGGGAAAATGAATTTGAGCCTGAGCTTTGTCAAAAGTTTTCGATTCTGGAATGCATTGCACGAAAGTGAGATTTTCGATTTAGCCCGGGCTTGTTCTGTTTTCCTTCATTAGGTTCTATTTTCAGAGGATGGTATTCAGTCCTAGTTGTCTACACCTGGCACACGCAGTAGAACGGTGTAGCAGAAAGGAGGAACATGACTCTTATGGATATGGTTAGATCGATGTTGAGTTATATTGAGTTGCCCAGCTCATTTTGGGGTTATGCCTTAGAGACAGCGTGTTATCTCCTTAATCTCTTACCATCTAAATCTGTGCCTACAACACCCATAGAGTTGTGGACTGGGCGAAAGCCTAGTTTGAGACATCGCAGGATTTGGGGTTGTCCAGCACATGTGCTCGAGACAGATGCAGGTGAGTTAGATGTTTGATCAAAGGTTATGTTGTTTGTAGGCTATGCCAAAGGAACGAGGGCTGGTCTATTTTATAGTCCTCTGGATTAGAAGGTGGTGGTTAGCACCAATGCCAGATTTCTTGAGGAGGACTATATTTTAGATCACAAGCCAAACAGCAAGGTGGTATTGGAAAAGCTTAGGAGTCATTCGAGTATTCTGGATACACAAGTACAGGATGACACACCACACAGTGCTGCACACACTATCACAGATAATGCACCTACACAGGCTGTGTCTCATCGTAGTGGAAGGGTTTCAGACAGCCGAGAGGTAAAAAAACCCAGTTAGCTACAATGATGTTCTCCCGGATAAAGATGCAGATTCTTGGCAGAGAGTGATGATTGCTGAGATGGGTTCTATAGACTCAAATCAGGTTTGGAAACTGGTAGACCTTCCTGATGGGTTTTGACCTATTTGGTGCAAATGGGTCTACAAGCGAAAGAGAGGATCTAACGAGAGGGTTGAGACCTTCAAGGCTAGGCTTGTGGCGAAAGGGTATACTCAGAAAAAGGGTATCGATTATGAGGAGAACTTTTCCCCAGTAGCTATGCTTAAGTCGACCCGGATTCTCTTGGCCATAGCTGCTCTCATATGGATTATGAGATTTGGTAGATGGACGTCAAGACAGCTTTCCTTAATGAAAGTATTGAGGAGACCATCTTTATGCAGCAACCAGAGGGTTTAATTGTTCATAGCCAAAAGCACAAGGTTTGCAGGCTTAAAAGGTCAATCTATGGACTTAAGTAGGCATCATGATATTGGAATATCCATTTTGATGAGGTCATCCAGTCCTATGGATTCACTAAGTGTCCAGATGAGCAATTTTTATACTGCAAGCGTGATGGTGATTAGGTGGTGTTCCTCTTACTTTACATAGATGACATCCTTTTGATTGACAACAGTAACAAGGTGTTGTCAGACATAAGGGCACGGTTGTCCAGACAGTTTGATATGAAGGACTTAGGAGAGGCTGGACATATCCTTGGGATCAAGATCATTCAAGATCGTAGGAAATGTTCACTAACGATCTCTCAGGCTTCATACATAGACACTATTCTGGCCCATTTTAACATGTAGAACTCCAAGAAGGTTAACTACCTTTCTGGCATGGAGTGCATTTATCAAATGAGCAGTGTCCCAATAATGCTAGGGAGATAAATGCTATGAAGGCGGTATACTATGCATCTACAGTGGGTAGCCTCATATATGCTATGTTATGTACAAGGCCTGATATTCGCTTTGTCGTTGGCATGGTTAGCAGCTATCACAGTAACCCTGGGAAGGCTCACTGGGAGGCAGTAAAATGCATTCTCAAGTACTTGCGCAGGACATGAGATCACATCTTGATTTATCGAGCACATGAGCTAGTTTCATTGGGTTATACAGATTCAGACTTTCAAGGTTATATGGACAAGAGTAAGTCTTGAAAGATTATCTGCCAGGGCCCGGTCAAAAACTGAAAGAGTATTGCCACATAGGATCTGGGTTTGCACTTGCTCGATTTACCACGCAACAAAAATTTCTAATTTAAGCGGAACCTTAGAAAAATACCTTTGAAGCGTGCACCTGGTGATTCTCTTGTATGCCTCAAGACTATGACTTCACGTTGTGTGGGCAACAAACTAGAAGCCGATTGATCAACCAATCACCACAATCCACCTACTAGAAAACTCCAGCGCCGCAGTAACTGGCACGTACTATAAACGCACCACCCGCAGAGAGAGAAAGCTACGCGCAGCTGGTATAAACCAAGGCCAAAATTTCAGCCACTAGAAACCCAAAAACCAGCCGCACACTTTCTTGAAAATCCGACTTGGAGAGAGAAACATTTTCTCTCTCTAGGATTTTCTCTCTCTAGATTCTTGAATTATGAATCTATTGAATTGTGTATCTTGAATGGCTAATCCCTTGTCTATTTAAGGAGTTACAAGAGAGACCCCAAGTTGGTTTAGGATTGGTCTTCCTAATGGGTTTAGGTAATGAATTAGTTTCCAAATCCAATTAGGCAACCAATCTGATAGGATAAACCAAATCCTACTAGATTTCCTAATCTCTAGGATTTCATAATTCCAATTGAAACTTAAGACTTAATTAATTAATTAAATAATTCCACTTTATTAATTACTTAATTAACCCTTATGAATTAATTAAATAATTCCACTTTGTTAATTACTGAATTAACCCTTAGGAATAATTAACCAATTAATTAAATCTACCTATTCAATTAACCCATTACAAAATTAATCGTACCACTAACGAATTAATTTTGGCACTTCCATCCTACACCAGAATTGCTTCCGGAACAACTTAATTAAATTATATTCATTAATCTCCCAATATCAAAGATGTAGTGCTCGTTAATTAAAATTAATTTACTGATAAATTAATTAATTAACTTCTTTAATTCTGAGACTAGTACCACTCGACCTTTTTACTATACCGGTCATAAGTCCACCGGCCGGGTTTAGTATAATAAACATTTTGAGCTCATCTCGGGAGCACCATCACCCCGGACATACTGGTACATGGTTTCCTTTCGACAAGCAGCAGCATTCCAAGTAACTAAACACGCGCACCCAACCTGCCGAGACTATTGGCCACAATTGACCTCACCCATTGGCAGATCAAAGTATACTATGTCTAATCCTCATGCCCGCTCGAGTCTAGGGATTTAGAGATAGAATACAAGGAACTATTTGTCTATTAAATCAGTACAAGACAAATCATTCCTAAAGGTCAAGTTCAATATGCCCCGGACATATCTATATGATTCAATTAGTTTAGACAAACCAATTATCCGAATCACATAATAACCTAAACCGACAGTTTGTCCAAAACTGTCTCGGTTACGAACCTCATTTATATATTATGTCTATCAACCAATGATGAGATCTACTGTGTCACACCAGACACCTCATCATCTACTTTCATAACTACCTACAATCCCTATACAATCTGCTGCTATCTATCTAGAAAAACTATCATGGCTCTGCAAAGTATCTGATCCCCATGCCCTCCACGTGAGTCCCAAAGACTTTTGAAGTCAATGTTTTTGTGAATGGATCTGCAAGGTTATCCTCTGATGCTATCTTAGCCACGACCGTGTCTACCCTCTTTACGATGTCTCGTATCAGGTGGAACTTGCGCTGTATATGTTTACTCGCCTTGTGGGCTCATGGTTCCTTCGAGTTTGCTATTGCACCGTTGTTATCACAATATACCGTGATAGACTTCTGCAAACCAGGAATCACATCTAAGTTCACTGGGAAGTTCTTGAGCCATACTGCTTCTTTCGCTGCCTCTGATGCGACAACATACTAAGCCTCCGTGGTAGAGTCCGCCACGCATTTCTGCTTGACACTCCGCCAAACTATGGCTCCACCTCCTAGAGTAAACACATACCCAGAGGTAGACTTGCTCTTGTCCCTGTCGCCTTGGAAATATGAATCTGTGTAACCTCGGGGTACCAGCTCAGGAACCTGATAGACCAGAACTTGGTCCCTCGTTCTGTGCAAATACTTGAGAATGCATTTTACTGCCTCCCAATGAGCTTTGTCGGGGTTACTCTGATATCTGCTCACCATGCCAACGGCATAACGGATATCAGGCCGCGTACACAACATGGCATACATGAGACTTCCTACTGCCGAAGCATATGGAACTGTCTTTATGGTCTCTATTTCCTCAATAGTCTTAGGAGACTGCTCCTTAGATAGAACACTCCATGCCTGAAAGGTAGAAAACCTTTCTTGGAGTTCTGCATGTTAAAACGGGCCAAAATTGTGTCTATGTATGACGCTTGGGAGAGCGTTAACGAATGTTTCCTACGATCTCGAATAATCTTGATCCCAAGGATATGTCCCGCTTCCCCTAAGTCCTTCATATCAAATTACTTGGACAGCTGTGCCTTTACGTCTGATAACACTTTCTTGTTGTTGCCAATCAATAGAATGTCATCTACGTAAAGCACAAGAAGCACCACTAGTTTCCATCACTTCTGCGATACACACATTGCTCATCCGGACACTGAGTTAATCCAAAAGACTGTATTACCTCATCAAACCGGATGTTCCAAGATCTGGATGCCTGCTTAAGTCCATAAATAGACCTCTTAAGCCTTTAAACCTTATGCTCTTGGCCTTTTTCAATGAATCCCTCTGGTTGCTGCATAAAGATGGTTTCCTTAAGACTTCCGTTTAGGAAACCTGTCTTGACATCCATCTGCCAAATCTCATATAATCCATATGAGCAGCTATGGCCAAGAGAATCCGGATCAACTTAAGCATGGCTACCGGGGAGAAGGTTTTCTCATAATCGATTCCTTCTTTCTGAGTATACCCCTTCGCCACCAGCCTAGCTTTAAAGGATTTCACCTTCCCGTCAGGTCCTCTCTTACGTTTATGGACCCACTTGCATCCAATGGGCTTAAACCCATCAGGCAGGTCCATAAGCTCCCAAACTTGATTGTGGTCCATTGACCCCATCTCGGATATCATTGCCTTACACCAAGATTCTGCATCTTTAACCGGGTCAGGTTCAGGCGCACCTGGGACTAGGTCTGAGGCCTCTCCCATGCCAACGAACCTGTCGGGCTGTCTCACAACCCTCCCACTACGACGAGGCACCACCTGTGTAGGCGCATCATCTGTGATCTCATGTGCAGTGTGTGGTGCATCTACTTGTGCTGGTGTATCAGGATTAGTAGTTTGTCATCTAAGCTCTTCTAGTACTATCTTACTCTTGGGCTTCTGGTCTAAGACATAGTCCTCTTCTAAAAATCTAGCGTTGGTACTTACCACCACCTTCTAATATTTAGGACTATAGAATATACCACCTTTCGTTACCCTAGGATATCCTACAAACAACATTCTCACATCTAACTTAGCCGTATCTGCCTTAACCACTTGTGCTGGGCACCCCCGAATTCTGAGATGTCTTAGACTGTGCTTCCGCCCGTTCCACAACTCCACTGGGGTTGAAGGCACGGTTTTAGATGGTACAAGATTAAGAATATACATTGCCGTTTATAAGGCATATCCCCATAACGAACTTGGAAAATCACTATAGCTCATCATGGACCTAACCATTTCCATAAGAGTTCGATTCCTCCTTTTTGCTACACCATTCTGCTGTGGCATGCCAGGTGCAGACAACTGAGACTAAATTCCTACCTCACTGAGGTAATCACGAAATTCATGGGACAGGTACTCCCCACCACGATCTGAACGCAGTGTCTTGATACTCTTACCATGATGCTTCTCCACATCTGCCCGAAACTCTTTGAACTTGCCAAAACATTCGGACTTGTGGTGCATTAGGTAAATGTATTCGTACCTAGAGTAGTCATCCGCGAATGTCATGAAATACTCATATCCCCCTCGTGCCTGGACAGTCATAGGTCCACACAAGTCAAAATGAATCAACTCTAATACTTCTTTAGCTCTATAACCTTTTCCCTTAAAAGGTCTCTTGGTCATCTCACCTTCCAAACAAGATTCGCAGGTTGCAGAACTGTCAATATCTAATGAACCCAAAAGTCCATCATTGACCAACCTCTGAATCCTATTAAGGTTTATATGACCTAGCCTGAGATGCCAAAGATAGGTTTGATTCATTTCAGAAGGTTTCTTCCTCTTATTAATGTTAGATACTGAGCTATCTATTTCTATATTTTGCGCAAAAGGGGAGTTAGAGTTAACCACAAACAAATTGTCCGCCAATGAACCAGAACAAATAAGTTTTCCATTTCTTCTAATAACAACACAGTCATCAAAAAAAATAAACTTATACCCGTTCTTCAAGAGTTTAGAAATCGAAATCAAGTTCTTTTTAAAACTCGGTACATAAAGACAATTAACTAACTCTAAGCTAGAATTTTCGAAATTCAACTTAACTACTCCCACTGCTTCTACTGACACTTTTGTAGTGTCGCCCAAGTAGATATCCAATTCGCCTTCTCTATGCTTCCGAGTTACTTGGAACCCTTACAAAGAATTACAAACATGGTCAGTGGCACCTGAATCCACACACCAAGTATCTGTGGGAATCGCCGCTAAACATGTCTCAGTAATTAAGGCAGAATTTATTGTACTTATAAGCTTTGGACAATCTGCTTTCCAATGTCCCGTCTTATTGCACTTGAAGCACTTGTCTTTCGACTTCTTCTTTGTAATACATGGCTTAGGCACAATTTGCGGCACTTGAGCTATTCTCTCGAGCTTCCTCTTCTTCTTTCTAGCCTCAGGCTCAGAAGAAGATTCTGAAGTTTGGACTGCGACTAAAGCTCGCTTCTTCTCTTGAATAAGACTTTTAGCCGTCACCAACTCTGCCAAGAGCTCGGATGAACTCCATAACATCTTACTTATGTTGTAGTTCAACCGAATCCGCTCATAGCTTTGAGCCAAGCTCCAGAGGACAATATCGGCTTTGGTTTTACCAACGATTTTGCCTCTCACTACCTCAACCTTGTTGATGTTACTAATCATGTCAATGACATGATCTCTCACAAGAGCGCTCTCAGCCCTAAGGACAATGTCCAAGTTACGACTTCCATCGACATTATTAGTTCCAGTTAATTGTTTGTTTTTCAAAATAGCAGCTAAGGGGTTGAATGCCATATGGATTTATACTTGAAAGTAAACAAACAATGTGTCAAATATACTTAGAATTTCAAAAAACATGAAATTCTATTAATTATTGACTTCCCTCAAAATAATAATTATAATCCACCAACATCTCATCCACCGGGATTCTCGCAAGCCACGCAGTGTGGATGTTTACGCTAAACCACATTCGTTTGAGAAGAACCAAGTTGATTACCTACACTATCTGACCAACGATCTTTGATTAATGTAGCTAATAGTCGGTGCTTTTAGCCGTACAAGTAAGCAGCGTAACCTCACGGGAGGAATACTGCAGATCGTACACTAAGTGTGTGCCATTACATGACTTCTGAGTTTGTTACCTCAGGATAGTGCGCCTCAGATAGAGAGGGTGTCGCATTTCTCATAGTTAAACTCGCTCTAGTCATCTTACTCAGAAGTTCATAGTCTAGCGATCTCGGGGCTGGACTCATCCGAATGGAGAAAGGCCCTAATGCCAACACGCAAGCCTACCCACATTGCATATGAACCCGTAATGGTGGCCATGGGGATATTAAACCAACCCGCTCACACTTAGATTTCCAAATTGAGGGTTTTTCCCAGTTTTAACATGCAATTAACTAACCTAAGTTATATGCAACCATAAAACCAGTCATGCTTTAAATTCATGCATCTAAAATAAAGCATAAAATAAAGTATAAAAATTAAAACAATAAATACGGGCAAAAAATAAATTTCCCGACTATTATGGTTTTAATTGCTTCCATCCTTTGCATTGATCTCGTGTCCCATCACGTCACTCGATGGAGAGAGTTTTGAACTTTAAAAAATGAAAACTGGAGGAAAAATGGGCCGAAACCACAACAGCGCTGCAGCGCAGCCCAGCAACGCAGCAATCCAGCAGCAGCCCAGCAGCAGCCCAACGCAGCCGCCCAGCAGTAGCCCAGCAGCGCAGCAGCACAGCGCAGCCCAGCAGCATTAGCTCAGCGCAGCAGCCCAGCAGCAGCAGCTTAGCGCAGCCCAGCAGCAGCCCAGCGCAGCCCAGCAGCACAGCGGCCCTTGCTGCCTTCACTGGTTGCCGGCGGCTGCTGCCGACGGTCGTCGCCGGCGCCGCCTCCTGCCGCCACCTCCTCCTACATTTTTCCCACGCTATTTGGTCTTGCAATTCGTTCTGGATTTTCCTGGGTTTCTACGAATTAACGATAACCCAAAACCCACGAATTCAAGTTGCCCACCATAACGCCTTCGGTTACAAAAATCAATTTTCCTACTACAAGGCTTTCTAGAAAAATTAAATAATCGAAATTACATAGAAAAAATCCTACTACAGATTTAATCTAA
This sequence comes from Knoxia roxburghii, assembly GCA_030378225.1. Classification (NCBI taxonomy): domain Eukaryota; kingdom Viridiplantae; phylum Streptophyta; class Magnoliopsida; order Gentianales; family Rubiaceae; genus Knoxia; species Knoxia roxburghii. Next base: position 29,407,431 of record CM059415.1, on the reverse strand, counting down.
TCCTACACGGCTTCCAGCATGTGGTTATACTATTACAAACATTTATAATAAAATTAAATCTGAACATGTCCTGGAGTTTAATTAAAACCCATACAAACGTAACCATAATAGTCGGGATTCTTAACCACCTGCAAATAAAATCATGTAATAAATCGAACAAGCACCAAAACCCCCTAAACCAGGCTTTCATACAAATTGAAAGAGTTTTGCCACAAAGGATCTGGGTTTGCACTTGCTCGATTTACCACGCAACAAAAATTTCTAATTAAAGCGGAACCTCAAAAAAATACATTTGAAGCGTGCACCTGGTGATTCTCTTGTATGCCTCAAGACTATGACTTCACGTTGTGTGAGCAACGAACTAGAAGCCAATTGATCAACCAATCACCACAATCCACCTGCTAGAAAACTCTAGCGTCGCAGCACCTGGCACATACTATAAACGCACCACCCGCAGAGAGAGAAAGCTACGCGCAGCTGGTATAAACCAAGGCCAAAATTTCAGCCACTAGAAACCCAAAAACCAGCCGCACACTTTCTTGAAAATCCGACTTGGAGAGAGAAACGTTTTCTCTCTCTAGGATTTTCTCTCTCTAGATTCTTGAATTATGAATCTATTGAATTGTGTATCTTGAATCGCTAATCCCTTGTCTATTTATAGAGTTACAAGAGAGACTGCAAGTTGGTTTAGGATTGGTCTTCCTAATGGGTTTAGGTAATGAATTAGTTTCCAAATCCAATTGGGCAACCAATCTAATAGGATAAACCAAATCCTACTAGATTTCCTAATCTTTAGGATTTCCTAATTCCAATTGAAACTTAAGACATAATTAATTAATTAAATAATTCAACTTTATTAATTACTTAATTAACCCTTAGGAATTAATTAAATAATTCCACTTTGTTAATTAATAAATTAACCCTTAGGAATAATTAACCAATTAATTAATTAAATCTACCTATTCAATTAACCCATTACAAAATTAATCGTACCACTAACGGATTAATTTTGGCACTACCATCCTACACCAGAATTGCTTCCGGAACAACTTAATTAAATTATATTCATTAATCTCCCCACATCAAAGATATAGTGCTCGTTAATTAAAATTAATTTACTGATAAATTAATTAATTAACTTCTTTAATTCTGAGACTAGTACCACTCGACCTTTTTACTATACCGGACATAAGTCCACCGGCTGGGTTTAGTATAATAAACATTTCGAGTTCATCTCGGGAGCACCATCACCTCGGTCGTGCTGGTACATGGTTTCCTTTCGACAAGCAGCAGCACTCCAAGTAACTAAACACGCGCACCCAACCTACCGAGACTATTGGCCACAATTGACCTCACCTATTGGCAGATCAAAAGTACACTATGTCTAATTCTCATGCCCACTCGAGTCTAGGGATTTAGAGATAAAATACAAGGAACGATTTGTCTATTAAATCAGTACAAGACAAATCATTCATAAAGGTCAAGTTCAATATGCCCCGGGCATATCTATATGATTCAATTAGTTTAGACAAACCAATTATCCGAATCACATAATAACCTAAACCGACAATTTGTCCAAAACTGTTTCGGTTACGAACCTCCTTTATATATTATGTCTTTCAACCAATGATGAGATCTCTACTGTGTCACACCAGACACCTCATCATCTACTTACATAATATAAATGGACAATTAATGCACAGCAAGATATGACTGAAACACAAATCAATATATTAAACTGGGAAAATGTACAACACAAGCATATCTTATGTATTCAAATCCAACAATCTCCCCCTAATACTTAAAAGCTGTGCTTTAAGTATACAACTACCTACAATCCCTATACAATCTGCTGCTATCTATCTAGAAAAACTATCATGGCTCTGCTAGGTATCTGATCCCCATGCCCTCCACGTGAGCCTCAAAGACTTTTGAAGTCAATGTTTTCGTGAATGGATCTGCAAGGTTATCCTCTGATGCTATCTTAGCCACGACCACGTCTACCCTCTTTACGATGTCTCGTATCAGGTGGCACTTGCGCTGTATATGTTTACTCGCCTTGTGGGCTCGTGGTTCCTTCGAGTTTGCTACTGCACCGTTGTTATCACAATATACCGTGATAGACTTCTGCAAACCAGGAATCACATCTAAGTCCACTAGGAAGTTCTTGAGCCATACTGCTTCTTTCGCTGCCTCTGATGCGGCAACGTACTCAGCCTCCGTGGTAGAGTCCACCACGCATTTCTGCTTGACACTCCACCAAACTATGGCTCCACCTCCTAGAGTAAACACATACCCTGAGGTAGACTTGCTCTTGTCCCTGTCGCCTTGGAAATCTGAATCTGTGTAATCTCGGGGTACCAGCTCAGGCGCCTGATAGACTAGAACTTGGTTCCTCGTTCTGTGCAAATATTTGAGAATGTATTTTACTGCCTCCCAATGAGCTTTCCCGGGGTTACTCTAATATCTGCTCACCATGCCAACGGCATAACAGATATCAGGCCGCGTACACAACATGGCATACATGAGACTTCCTACTGCCAAAGCATATGGAACTGTCTTCATGGTCTCTATTTCCTCAACAGTCTTAGGAGACTGCTCCTTAGATAGAAACACTCCATGCCTGAAAGGTGGAAAACCTTTCTTGGAGTTCTGCATGTTAAAATGGGCCAAAATCGTGTCTATGTATGAAACTTGGGAGAGCGTTAACGAACGTTTCCTACGATCTCGAATAATCTTGATCCCAAGGATATGTCCCGCTTCCCCTAAGTCCTTCATATCAAACTGCTTGGACAGCCATGCCTTTACGTCTGATAACACTTTCTTGTTGTTGCCAATTTAATAGTATGTCATCTACGTAAAGCATAAGAAACACCACTGAGTTTCTATCACTTCTGCGATACACACATTGCTCATGAGCAGCTATGGCCAAGAGAATCCGGATCGACTTAAGCATGGTTACCGGGGAGAAGGTTTCCTCATAATTGATTCCCTCTTTCTGAGTATACCCCTTCGCCACCAGCCTAGCTTTAAAGGTTTTCACCTTCCCGTCAGGTCCTCTCTTACGTTTGTAGACCCACTTGCATCCAATGGCCTTAAACCCATCAGGCAGGTCCACAAGCTCCCAGACTTGATTGTGGTCCATTGACCTCATCTCGGATATCATTACCTTACGCCAAGATTCAGCGTCTTTATCTTAAAGCGCCTCATTGTAGTTAACCAGGTCAGGTTCAGGTGCACCTGGGACTAGGTCTGAGGCCTCTCCCACGCCAACGAACCTGTCGGGCTGTCTCACAACCCTCCCACTACGACGAGGCACCACCTGTGTAGGCGCATCATCTGCGATCTCATGTGCAGTGTGTGGTGTATCTACTTGTGCTGGTGCATCAGGATTAGTAGTTTGTCGCCTAGCTCTTCTAATACTATCTTAATATTTGGCTTGTGGTCTAAGCATAGTCCTCTTCTAAAAATCTAGCGTTGGTACTTACCACCACCTTCTGATCTTTAGGACTATAGAATAGACCAGCATTCGTTCCCCTAGGATATCCTACAAACAACATTAATTCTGTTCTCGCATCTAACTTAGCCGTATCTACCTTAGGCACATGTGCTGGGCACCCCCGAATTCTGAGATGTCTTAGACTGGGCTTCCGCCCTTTCCACAACTCCACTGGGGTTGAAGGCACGGTTTTAGATGGTACAAGATTAAGAATATACATTGCCATTTCTAAGGCATATCCCCAGAATGAACTTGGCAAATCACTATAGCTATTCATGGACCTAACCATTTCCATAAGAGTTCGATTCCTCCTTTTTGCTACACCATTCTGCTATGGCGTGCCAGGTGCTGGCAACTGAGACTGAATTCCTACCTCACTGAGGTAATCACGAAATTCATGGGACAGGTACTCCCCACCACGATCTGAACGCAGTGTCTTGATACTCTTACCATGATGCTTTTCCACATCTGCCCGAAACTCTTTGAACTTGCCAAAACATTCAGACTTGTGGTGTATTAGGTAAATGTATCCGTACCTAGAGTAGTTGATGAGTTCTAAGGAAGTAATGCTAAAGATGTCAAAGATGATGATGGCGAAGGCATGACCGAACCACCCTCAACTCCAAATAATTCTGCTCATATCATTCCACCAAATCCACTTGAAGGGATGACGGGCCCAATGACTCGTTTGAAAAAGAAAAGGATGCAAGAAGCCGTGAACATTTTGATTCTTGAAGTCTGTTCAAAAGAGGATCCAATGGCTACCTCAATTCATGCCAAATATTACAACATTTTGCAAGTCTTGGATCTTGATCCAAATGGTGTGGGAAGTACTTTTTTTATGCAGCTTCCAGAAGTGAACATTTACTCCGACATGCCCATGTCGCCTGAGAAAGGTTGGGCAGAATAGAACTTTTCTTCTGACATGCCCATGTCGCCTGAGAAAGGTTGGGCAGAATATAACTTTTCCTCTGACATGCCCATGTCGCCTGAAGAAGGTTGAACGTCGCATTTATAAGCTGAATTTATGGACGAAATTCAACAGCATTTGGGTGATATTTTCAAGTTGTTTTCTGCATTTTTTTTAGTATTTAGAATATTAGAATTAAGTGCAAGAGTCTTCTAGGTCAAAGAGCTTTTCTAGGTCAAAGAGCTTTTCTTGGTCAAAGAGAAGTGTTAATGCTAGTCTTGACTAGAAGATTTAGAATTGCTCCTTTAATCCTTTTGTAATTTCCAACCTTGGTCCCTCTTGAAACTCTATAAATAGGGGCCTTGGTTAACTATTAGAATTCAAGATTTGATGTTATAAACTTTAAGGAATTTTCCTTTCTTTGCTAGTTTCTTAGTGAGCTAGTTTTAGTCTTGTAAGTATGCTTGCAAAACTTATTTGGCTTATCAACTAAAACTCTTCCTTTTAGTTGTGGCGCCTTCTACTCTTCTTTTCTAATTCATTTCATAATCCAAAGGTGTTAGGTTTATCTTAGTGTTGTTGGGTTTGAAAATTAGAGGGGTTGGGAATAGTAATTTCAAAACTATCATTTTATGATTCAAAGGTGATAGGTTTCATCCTATTGTTGTTGGGTCTATTTTGATTTGGGTTGTTTTTGCTTGGAAGATTTCAAGACATCTTTCAATATAGTGTGATTCAAAGGTGTTGAGTTCATTAATACTCAATATTGTTGAATCCACTTGAGCTAGTTGTTTTGCTCAAAAGATCAATCGAAGACGATTCTATAATTCACGTGAATTCGTACCTTGGATTCACATCAGTTTGGTATCAGAGCTCAGTTTCCTTGATTTGATCATATCATTTTTTTTATCTTGCATCTTATTTTTATCATAGTTACCTTGTTTCTATTTGAAGGTTCAAGTTTGCAAGAAGAAAAAAAAAATAGTCAAAAAAAAAAAAAAGAGAGAAGAAACTATCTTTCTAGCTTCTTAAATTAATATTGCAGGGATTTGTGATTCCAAGTGTGGGAAAAGTTTTGAGGAAAAGGTATCATCATTGTTTTCTTTCTACTCTTATAATTTCTTTCTAAATCTTGTTCTTGTTTCTTTTACCTAATCATTGCCTACTATCCTTTCTTTGACCTCTATATTTTCTTTGTTGCCAAGTAAGATCTTTGAGTAGCATCTTGTAAGGGTTTAACGATTCTCACAAGAACTTGCAGGAGGAAAAGAGTGGTAAAATCTGAGTGCAACTTACCCCTACTAGATCGGCCTTAAACACGAGTGAAAATTTCTTTTCATTTGGGTTGAGACATATTAGGGAAAGGGGACAAGGGGTGCGAGGTTCTTTTATCTTTTGTTGTTCTAATGGCAGATCCAACCGATGAAACACCTGAACAAAAAGCATGGAGGGAACACACCACAAGGCGATTGGAACAAATCATTGATAGGGTCACCACCCGAATGGACCAACTAGAACTTGCTTTTCAGCAAAGAGAAAAAAGGCAAGTAAGTCAACAAGATGACGAGGAAGATGATAGGAGGTCCGAGGAAGAAATGTCTGAAGTATCCCGAGGGAATGGGAGGAGAAGGAATGGATTTGGAGTTGATAGCAACCTTAATGGTCTCAAAATGAAGATTCCTGAATTTGATGGAAAAGGAGATCCCGAGGCATATTTTGATTGGGAAATGAAGGTGGAAAAGATATTTTCGATCCACAATTATTCGGAAGAAAAGAAGGTAAAAATTGCTTCCCTTGAATTTCACGGTTATGCATTAACATGGTGGGATCGATTGATTATTTCTAGAAGAAGGAATAGAGAGAGGCCAATTGCAACTTGGGAAGACATGAAGGCTGTTTTGAGGAAACGATTCATTCCCCCTCATTACTATAGAGATCTTTACAACAAATTGCATAGTATCACTCAAGGAGCAAAGACCGTGGCAGACTACTACCAAGAGATGGATTTAGCAATGACAAGAGCAAGCATTGAGAAAGATCCCGAAGCTACTATGGCACGGTTTTTGGGTGGTTTAAGAAGAGAGATTGCCGATGTTGTTGAATTACAACATTACTTGGATTTGGAAGAAATTATGCATGTGGCAGAAAAGGTGGAAAGGCAATTGAAAAGAAAGAGTGGTTCAAGTAAGTTTCTTTCTAACCAATCCTCTTGGAAAAACAATAATGGAAACAAAAGGGATTTTGGTAAAAAGAAAGATGAACCAAAGAAGCATGATTTTAAAAGGTTTGAAAAGGGTGAATCAAATAAAAGTTCTTCTTCTACTTCTAAACTCACTTGTTTTAAGTGTTTGGGAAAGGTACATATAGCTTCCCAATGTCCTAACTCTAGGACTATGGTAATGCGAGAAGATGGTTCTTGTTTAAGCCAAAGTGAAGGAGAAGAAAATGAGGAGGATCCGGATGTTGAAGATGAAGGTGAACAATTTGAAACAAGTGGTGATGAGGTTTTGGTCACTTTGAGAGTATTGAATACTCAAGTTGGATCTTATGATGAAGAGCAAAGGAGTACTATCTTTCACACAAGATGCAAAGTACAAGATAAGGTATGCATGCTCATCATTGATAGTGGGAGTTGTACTAATTGTGTTAGCTCTTATCTTGTAGACAAATTGGGTCTATCCATGACTGCTCATCCCAATCCTTACCGTTTGCAATGGCTCAATGATAGTGGAGAGCTAAGGGTGAATCGGCAAGCAAAGGTAAAATTTTCAATTGGGAAATATGAGGATGAAGTTTTGTGTGATGTAGTACCAATGCAAGCTGGCCATATTCTTCTTGGCCGACCATGGGAGTTTGATCATGATGCTAATCATGAGGGAAAATCTAACAAGTATCATATTGTTCATAATCGTAAAGCTTTTACTCTTGTTCCACTTTCTCCTCAACAGGTGCACAAAGAACAAATGAGAATGAGGGAGAAAAGGCTAAAAGAGGAGAGTGAGTTGAAAAAGCCAAAAGAGTGTGAAAAGGCAAGAGATGTGAGTGCTAAAAGCAAAGTGAGTGAAGAAAAAGCAAGAGATGGAAAGGCAAAAAGCAAAGTGAGTGAGAGGGAAAAACCAAAGGCAAGTGAGACAAAAGGTGCCTTCTTTGCGAGCATGAGAGATGTAGATAGAGCCCTCAATTCTCACCAACCAATTGTTATGCTCTTATTCCATGAAGAATGTCTTGTTCTTGATGAGCTTCCTAACAATTTACCTTTAGAAATTGTGGCTGTTTTGAATGAATTTGCAGATGTGCTACCCGAGGAAGTGCCTAAGGGGTTACCTCCAATTCGAGGAATTGAGCATCAAATCGACTTTCTACCAGGAGCTTCCATTCCAAATATGCCAGCCTATCGTGTAAATCCAGAAGAAACAAAAGAACTTCAAAGGCAAGTTGAAGAATTGCTAAGCATGGGATATATTCGTGAGTCTCTTAGCCCTTGTGCTATTCCTGTCATTTTAGTTCCAAAAAAAGATGGTACATGGCGTATGTGCATTGATTGTAGGGCTGTGAACAAAATCACCATTAAGTATCGTCACCCCATTCCAAGATTAGACGATATGCTCGATGAATTATTTGGTGCAAAATTTTTCACAAAAATTGATTTGAAATCTGGTTATCATCAAATAAGAATCAAAGAGGGTGATGAATGGAAAACGGCTTTCAAGACAAAATTTGGTCTTTATGAGTGGCTTGTTATGCCTTTTGGTTTAACTAATGCCCCTAGTACATTTATGAGGCTAATGAATCATGTTTTGAGACGTTTCATTGGAAGTTTGTAGTTGTCTATTTTGATGATATCTTGATCTATAGTAAGAACATAAGAGAACATGTTGAACATCTTAAGCTTGTTCTTACTACTTTGCGTAAAGAAAAATTGTTTGCAAATTTGAAAAAATGTACTTTTTGTGTTGAAGAAGTTGTTTTTCTTGGCTATGTTGTGAGTTCTAATGGTTTGAGAGTTGATGAAGCAAAGGTGGCAGCAATTCTTGATTGGCCAATTCCCACAAATGTGACTGAGGTGAGATCCTTCCATGGTGCAAGTTTTTATAGGAGATTTGTCAAAGATTTCTCAACAAAAGCAGCTCCACTAAATGAGTTGGTAAAGAAAAATGTTAAGTTTGAGTGGGGAGATTCTCAACAAAAGGCATTTGATCAATTGAAGCATGATTTGACTAATGCTCCTGTTTTAGCTTTGCCTAATTTTTCTAACACTTTTGAAGTGGAATGTGATGCTTCAGGAATTGGAATAGGTGTTGTGTTGCTTCAAGGAGGCCGACCCATTGCCTACTTTAGTGAGAAGTTGAATGGAGCAACATTGAACTACCCAACATATGACAAAGAGCTCTATGCAGTAGTGAGAGCATTGGAAACTTGGCAGCACTACCTTATGCCGAGAGAGTTTGTGATTCACACCGATCATATGAATCCATCAAGTATCTCAAAGGACAAAAGAATTTGCACAAGAGGCATGCAAAATGGATCTCATTCATTGAAACTTTCCCATATGTGGTAAAGTACAAAAAAGGTAAAGAGAACATTGTGGCTGATGCACTCTCTCGGAGGTATGCCTTGATTACTACTGTTAATGCTACAATCATGGGATTTGAGTATATTAAGGAGTTGTATGCTAAGGATCATGATTTTTTTGACATATTTAATGCATGTGAAAAGGGTGCTTTCAATAAGTTTTATCAATGTGAACGGTTTTTGTTCAAAGAAAACAAATTATGTATTCCTTCTTGTTCACTTAGAGAGCTTTTGGTTCGTGAATCTCATTGTGGAGGTTTAATGGGACATTTTGGTGTTCTAAAAACTTTAGATATTTTGAATGAACACTTTTATTGGCCAAACATGAAAAAGGATGTTGAGAAAATTTGTGCTACATGTCTTGACTGCAAGAAAGCTAAATCTAAGTCTCTTCCCCATGGATTGTATACTCCACTCCCTGTCCCTCAATCTCCTTGGACTGACAATTCTATGGACTTTGTTCTTGGTTTGCCTAGATCTCAAAGAGGCATGGACTCTATTTTTGTTGTTGTTGACAGATTCTCCAAAATGGCTCACTTTATTGCTTGTAGGAAAGCCGACAATGCAAAACACGTGGCTGATCTCTTCTTCAAAGAAATTGTTCGTACATGGTGTTCCTAGGACTATTGTGTCCGATAGGGATGTAAAGTTTTTGAGTTATTTCTGGAAAACTCTTTGGGGAAAATTGGGAACAAAACTTTTGTTTTCAACCACAAGTCACCCACAAACAGATGGCCAAACGGAAGTAACAAATAGAACTTTGGGTGTTTTGTTAAGGGCCATAATTAAAAAGAATTTGAAAAGTTGGGAGGAGTGTTTGCCAATTGCTGAATTTGCATACAATCGCACACTACACACTTCTACTAATTTTTCTCCTTTTGAGTTGGTTTATGGCTTCAATCCTCTAACTCCTCTAGACTTATCTCCTTTACCTTTACAGGATCAAGTGAGTTTGGATGGCAAGAAGAAAGCTGAAACCGTGAAGAAATTGCATGAGCAAGCTCGTGCAAACATTGAGAAGAAAAATGAGCAATATGCAAAGAATGCAAATAAAGGCCGTACGAAAATTGTGTTTGAACCCGGTGATTGGGTTTGGGTACACATGAGGAAAGAGAGGTTTCCAACCTCAAGGAGAACTAAGTTACACCCCCGTGGTGATGGACCATTTCAAGTTTTGGCACGAGTCAATGATAATGCTTGCAAGCTTGATCTTCCCGGAGACTATGGTGTAAGTGTTACTTTTAATATTTCTGACTTATCTTCTTTTGATTTTGATGTAGATCCAATGGATTCGAGGACGAATCCTTTTCAAGGGAGAGGGGATGATGAGTTCCAAGGAAGTAATGCTAAAGATGTCAAAGATGATGATGGCGAAGGCATGACCGAACCACCCTCAACTCCAAATAATTCTGCACATATCATTCCACCAAATCCACTTGAAGGAATGACGGGCCCAATGACTCGTTTGAAAAAGAAAAGGATGCAAGAAGCCTTGAACATTTTGATTCTTGAAGTCTGTTCAAAAGAGGATCCAATGGCTACCTCAATTCATGCCAAATATTACAACATTTTGCAAGTCTTGGATCTTGATCCAAATGGTGTGGGAAGAACTTTTTTTATGCAGCTTCCAGAAGTGAACATTTACTCCGACATGCCCATGTCGCCTGAGAAAGGTTGGGCAGAATAGAACTTTTCTTCTGACATGCCCATGTCGCCTGAGAAAGGTTGGGCAGAATATAACTTTTCCTCTGACATGCCCATGTCGCCTGAAGAAGGTTGAACGTCGCATTTATAAGCTGAATTTATGGACGAAATTCAACAGCATTTGGGTGATATTTTCAAGTTGTTTTCTGCATTTTTTTTTAGTATTTAGAATATTAGAATTAAGTGCAAGAGTCTTCTAGGTCAAAGAGCTTTTCTTGGTCAAAGAGAAGTGTTAATGCTAGTCTTGACTAGAAGATTTAGAATTGCTCCTTTAATCCTTTTGTAATTTCCAACATTGGTCCCTCTTGAAACTCTATAAATAGGGGCCTTGGTTAACTATTAGAATTCAAGATTTGATGTTATAAACTTTAAGGAATTTTCCTTTCTTTGCTAGTTTCTTAGTGAGCTAGTTTTAGTCTTGCAAGTATGCTTGCAAAACTTATTTGGCTTATCAACTAAAACTCTTCCTTTTAGTTGTGGCGCCTTCTACTCTTCTTTTCTAATTCATTTCATAATCCAAAGGTGTTAGGTTTATCTTAGTGTTGTTGGGTTTGAAAATTAGAGGGGTTGGGAATAGTAATTTCAAAACTATCATTTTATGATTCAAAGGTGATAGGTTTCATCCTATTGTTGTTGGGTCTATTTTGATTTGGGTTGTTTTTGCTTGGAAGATTTCAAGACATCTTTCAATATAGTGTGATTCAAAGGTGTTGAGTTCATTAATACTCAATATTCTTGAATCCACTTGAGCTAGTTGTTTTGCTCAAAAGATCAATCGAGGACAATTCTATAATTCACGTGAATTCGTACCTTGGATTCACATAAGTAGTCATCCGCGAACGTCACGAAATACTCATATCCCCCTGGTGCATGGACCGTCATAGGTCCACACAAGTCAGAATGAATCAACTATAATAATTCTTCAGCTCTATAACCTTTTCCCTTAAAAGCTCTCTTGGTCATCTTACCTTCCAAGAAAGATTCGCAGGTTGCATAACTGTCAATATCTAATGAACCCAAAAGTCCATTATTGACCAACCTCTGAATCCTTCTAAGGTTTATATGACCTAGCCTGAGATGCCAAAGATAGGTTTGATTCATTTCAGAAGGTTTCTTCCTCTTATTAATATTAGATACTGAGCTATCTATTTCTATGTTTTGCGCAAAAGGGTAGTTAGAGTTAACCACAAACAAATTGTCCGCCAATGAACCAGAACAAATAAGTTTTCCATTTCTTCTAATAACAACACAGTCATCAGAAAAAATAAACTTCTACCCGTTCTTCAAGAGTTTAGAAACCGAAATCAAGTTCTTTCTAAAACTCGGTACATAAAGACAATTAACTAACTCTAAGCTAGAATTTTCGAAATTCAACTTAACTACTCCCACTCCTTCTACTGACACTTTTGTAGTGTCGCCCAAGTAGATATCCAATTCGCCTTCTCTAAGCTTCCGAGTTTCTTAGAACCCTTGCAAAGAATTACAAACATGGTCAGTGGCACCTGAATCCACACACGAAGTATCTGTGGGAATCACCGCTAAACATGTCTCAGTAATTAAGGCAAAATTTATCGTACTTATAAGCTTTGGACAATCCGCTTTCCAATGTCCCATCTTATTGCACTTGAAGCACTTGTCTTTCGACTTCTTCTTGAAGGAGAAATATTGCCACATAGGATCTGGGTTTGCACTTGCTCAATTTATCACGCAACAAAAATTTCTAATTACAGCGGAACCTTAGAAAAATACCTTTGAAGCGTGCACCTGGTGATTCTCTTGTAAACCTCAAGACTATGACTTCACGTTGTGTGGGTAACGAACTAGAAGTCAATTGATCAGCTACTCACCACAATCCACCTGCTAGAAAAATCCAGCACCGCAGCACCTGGCACGTACTATAAACGCACCGCCCGCAGAGAGAGAAAGCTACGCGCAGCTGGTATAAACCAAGGCCAAAATTTCAGTCACTAGAAACCAAAAAACCAGCCGCACACTTTCTTGAAAATTCGACTTGGAGAGAGAAACATTTTCTCTCTCTAGGATTTTCTCTCTCGGTTAGCCAGTTAGCTATATTGAGGCTCTTTAGGATAAAGATGCAGATTCTTGGTAGGGAGTGATGATTGCTGAGATGGGTTCAATGGACTCAAATCAAGTCTGGGAGCTGGTAGACCTTCCTGATGGGTTTCGACCTATTGGGTGCAAATGGATCTACAAGCGAAAGAGAGGATCTAACGGGAGCACTGAAACCATCAAGGCTAGGCTTTTGGCAAAAGGGTATAGTCAGAAATAGGGTATCGATTATGAGGAGACCTTTTCCCCAGTAGCTATGCTTAAGTCGATCCTGATTCTCTTGGCTATAGCTGCTCATATAGATTATGAGATTTCGCAGATGGACGTCAAGATAGCTTTCCTTAATGGAAGTCTTGAGGAGACCATCTTTATGAAAAAACAGAGGGTTTCGTTGTTTAGAGCCAAGAGCAGAAGGTATGCAAGCTCAAGAGGTCCATCTATAGACTTAAGCAAGTATCCAGATCTTGGAACATCCTTTTTGATGAGGTTACCCAGTCCTATGGATTTACTCAGTGTCTGGATGAGTAGTGTGTATACCGCAGGCGTGATGGTGAGTTGGTGGTTTTCGTCGTACTTTACGTAGAAGACATCCTTCTTATTGGCAACTGTAAGAAGGTGTTGTCAGACGTAAAGGCATTGTTGTCCCAACAGTTTCAAATGAAAGACTTGGGATAGGCAGGACATATCCTTGGGATCAAGATTATTCAGATAATAGGAGAAGTTCTATGACACTCTTTCAAGCTTCATACATAGACATGATTCTGGCCCATTTTAACATGCAGAACTCCAAGAAGGGCTCACAACTTTTCAGGCATGGAGTGTATTTATCAAAGGAGCAGTGTCCCAAGACTGCCAGGGAGATAGATGTCATGGAGGCAGTACCTTATGCATTTGGAGTAGGTAGTCACATGTGAAAGATTATTTGCTCGGGCCTAGCGAGAAACTCACTTTCGTGCTATGCAATCCTGAATCGGAATCTCTGGCTTGGCCTAGACGCTAGCACAATAGCTATTCCAACCCTTGCTTGAAATAAATTGCGCAGGATCTTGGTATGTACTCATTCGATTTATCACGCAACAAAAAAATTCTTAATTAAAAGCGGTAGCATAAGAATTACCTATTGAAGCGTTTACTCAGGTGATTCTCTTGTATGCCTCAAGACTTTGTTCGTATGTTGTTTGGGCAACAATCTAATGAACAATTGATCAGCTAATCACCACAATCCATTTATCCGAAAAATTTCGGCACCACCGCAACTAGCGTATACAATCCACGCGCAGCCTGAATAGAGAGAAAGCCACACGTGTCAGCCAAAAATTGGGAAAAAAATGGCCAGCTATTTGGTATGGGAAATCCAAAATTTGTGAGAAAAATATTTCTCTCTCTAGGATTTTCTATCTCTAGTTTTCTTATCTTGAAACATTATTGAATTGTGTGTCTTGAATAGCTAATCCGTTGTCTATATATTGAGTTACAAGAGAGATCCCAAATTGGTTTAGGATTGGTCTTCTTAATGGGTTTAGGTAATTAATTAGTTTCCAAATCCAATTAGGTAACCAATTTGATAGGATAAACCAAATCCTACTAGATTTTCTAATCTCTAGGATTTCCTAATTCTAATTGACGCTTAACACTTAATTAATTAAATAATTTCACTTTGTTAATTACTCAATTAACCCTTGTGAATAATTAATCAATTAATTAATTCTACCTATTCAATTAACCCATTACAAAATTAATCATACCACTAATGGATTAATTTTGGCACTACCATCCTACACCAGAATTGCTTCTGGAAAAACTTAATTAATTTATATTCATAATCTCCCCACATCAAAGATATAGCGCTCGTTAATTTATTAATTTACTGATAAATTAATTAATTAACTTCTTTAATTTCGAGACTAGTACCACTCGACCTTTTTAATATACCGGACATATGTTCACCGGCTGGGTTTAGTATAATAAACATTACGAGCTCATTTTGGGACCACCATCACCCCGGACGCACCGGTACATGGTTTCTTTTTGACAAGCAGCAGCACACCAAGCAACTAAACACGCGTACCCAACCTACCGAGACTATTGACCTCACTCATTGGCAGATCAAAGTACACTATGTCTAATCCTCATACCCGCTCGAGTTTAGGTATTAAACGATAGAATACTAAGAACGATTTGTCTATTAAATCAGTACAAGACAAATCATTCCAATTGGTCATGTTCAATACGCCCTAGACATATCTATATGATTCAATCAGTTTAGACAAACCAATTATCTGAGTCACATAATAACCTAAATCGACAGTTTGTCCAAAACTGTCTCGGTTACGAACCTCATTTATATATTATGTATTTTAACCAATGACGAGATCTACTGTGTCACACAAGACACCTCATCATCTAACTACATAATATAAATGGACAAATAATGCACAACAAAATATATAACCAAAACATACATTGATATATTAACTGGGAAAATGTACAACACAAGCATAGCTTATGTATTCAACTCCAACAATGTGCTTGTGGCATATGCGGCTAAGTTAGAAGCAAGAACAGAATTAATGCAATTTGTAAGATATCTTAGGGGAACAGAAGGTGGTCTTTTTTATAGTTCTAAAGATCAGAAGGTGGTGGTTAGTACCAACGCTAGATTTTTAGAGGAATACTATATCCTAGATCACAAGTCCAAGAGCAAGTTAGTACTAGAAGAGAGAAAATCCTCTAGAGAGAAAATTCTCACTCTAAATTTCGGATTTCTTAAGCTTTGGGGCAGCCAAAATTTCTTCAAGTTTTGGCAGCAACGTGTAGCATACTCCCTCTGGGCGGTGAGTGATTTGTACGCACCAGGAGCAGCGGTGCTGGAATTTTTCTAGAAGGTGGATTGTGGTGATTAGTTGATCAAATTGCTCGTTAGATTGCTGCCCACGCAGCATACAAGCAAAGTCTTGAGACATACAAGAGAATCACCTAAGTATGCGCTTGCATAGGTAATTCTTATTCTTCCGCTTTTAATTAAGAATTTTTGTTGCGTGATAAATTGAATAAGTTCAAACCCAGATCCTGCGCAATGTTATTTCAAAAGGGTTAGAATAGCGATTGTGCTAGCATCTAGGCCTGGCCAGAGATTCCGATACTGGAATGCATAGCATGAAAGTGAGTTTCTGGCTTTGCCCGGGCAGATAATCTTTCAATTGGTATCAGAGCCTTGTTTTGGGTTTTGTGCTTGTTCGATTTGTTATATGGTTGTATTAATAGGTGGTTAAGAAATCTCAACTATTATGGTTACATTTGTATGGGTTTTAATTAAACTCCGAGACATGTCTGGATTTGGATTTATTATGAATGTTTGTAACAGTATAACCACGTGCTGGAAGTAGTGTAGGATTAGATCAAATATGTAGTAGGATTTTTTCTATGTAATTTCGATTATTTAATTTTTCTAGAAAGCCTTGTAGTAGGAGAATTAATTTTTTGTAATCGAAGGCGTTATGGTGGGCAACTTGAATTCATGGGTTTTGGGTTTTCGTTAATTCGTATAAACCCAGAAAAACTCAGAACGAATTGCAAGAAGACCAAATAGCGTAGAAAAAAACGAATGAGGGATTGGTGGTAGGGGGCGGCACCGACAACCACTCACCTGCGGGAGCCGCCACCGACGACAACCACCGGAGGACAGCAGCGGTGCAGCTACCGCTGCGCAACACAGCAACTACTACGCGGCGCGTGGCAGCAGCTGCAAGCACAGTGGCAGCGCCTTGCGCTCTGTACGCGTGTGGCCCGTTCAGTTCGCATTTTGGCCAGTTTTTTTCCTCCAGATTTCATTTTTTGAAGTACAAGACACAATCCATTGAGTTACATGACGGGACGCGAGATCAAGACAGAAGATGGAAGCAATTAAAACCATAATA
The DNA here is from genome assembly GCA_030378225.1 of Knoxia roxburghii. Taxonomy (NCBI): domain Eukaryota; kingdom Viridiplantae; phylum Streptophyta; class Magnoliopsida; order Gentianales; family Rubiaceae; genus Knoxia; species Knoxia roxburghii. The sequence goes on along the minus strand of CM059415.1, from coordinate 29,390,759 downwards.
GTTGGGAAATTTATTTTTCACATTTATTTCCCGTATTTATTATTTTAATTTTTATGCTGTATTTGAGATGTAAGATTTTAAAGCATGTTGGTTTTATGGTTGCATATAACTTATGGTTAGTTAATTCCATGTTAAAACTGAAAAAACCCTCAATTTGGAAATCTAAGTGGGTGCGGGTTGGTTTAATATCCCCACAGCCACCATTACAAGTTCATATGCGATGTGGGTGGACTTGCGCGTTGGCATTAGGGCCTTCATCCATTCGGATGAGTCCAACCACAAGATCTCTAGAGTATGAATTTCTGAGTAAGATGACTATAGTAAGTTTAACTAGGAGAAATGCGATACCCTCTCCATCTGAGGCACACTATCCTGAGGTAACAAACTCAGAAGTCACGTAATGGCACACAGTTAGTGTATGATCTGCAGTATTCCTCCCATTGAGGGTATGCTACTTATTTGAAGCACCGACTATTAGCTACATTGATCAATAGATCATTTGGTCAGATAGTGTAGTTAATGAACTTGGTTCTTCTTAAACGAATGTGGGTTAGCCTAAACGTCCACACTATCGTGGCTTGCGAGAATCCCGGTGAATGAGATGTTGGTGGATTAAAATTATTATTTTGAGGGAAGTCAATAATTTTTAGAATTTCATTGTTTTCGAAATTCTAGATTTAATAACTGAAACATTGTCTGTTTATTTATTTCACAGTATTCGATATGTCGTTCAACCCCTTAACTACTATATTGAAAAACAATAAGTTAACTGGAACTAACTATGTCGACTGGAGTCGTAACTTGGATATTATCCTGATGGCAGAGCAGTAAAGTTTGTGCTCACCAAAGTATGTCTAAATGTTCCTAACGAGAACTCTTCTCAAGAGGATAGGGATGCCTATGCCAAGTGGAGAAAAGCGGATGAGATGGCGCGGTGCTATATTTTGGCCTCTGTGTCAAATGTGCAGCAACATCTGCTTAATCCCATGGTCTCTGCCTTCAACATGATGGCTAACCTGAGGGAGATGTTCACTCATCAAGACAGGACTGTTAGGCAAGCAGCCATGAGAAAGTTGATGAACACTAAGATGGCTGAGGGCAGATCGGTGAGAGATCATGTGCTTCACATGATCAGTAACATCAACGAGATAGAGGTATTGGAAAGTGAAATCGACTGAGAAAGTCAGATAGATATCATCCTCCAGAGCTTACCCTCTTGTTTTGAGCAGTTTTGGGTCAACTATCACGTGAATCAAAGAGTTTACACTCTACCCGAGCTCTTAAGTGATTTGGTGTCGGCCGAAGGCATCTTTCACGAGAATAAGCAAGCTTTGGTCACAGTGAAGGCTTCAAGTTCTTCTTCTGCCACTAAAGGCAAAAAGAATAAGAGGAAGAACAAGGCCAAGAAACTTGCAGTAAAGCCTGATACGCAAAGAAGAGCAAAAAATGGGACACTGGAAAGTGCTTCAGGTGCCAAAAAATGGGACACTGGAAAGCAGATTGTCTAAAGCCTAAAGGTACGATAGTTTCTGCCCTAATTATTGACACATGTTTAGCGGTGACTCCCACAGATACTTTGTGTATGGATTAAGGCACCACTGATCATGTTTGTAATTCCTTACTGGGGTTCGAAGTAACCGGAAGCTTAGAGAGGGTGAGCTGCACATCTACATGGGTGACACTACAAGAGTGTCAGTAGAAGCAGTGGGAGCAGTCACTTTAAATTTTGAAAGTTGTAGATTAGAATTAAATAATTGTCTTTATGTACCAAGTTTTAGAAAGAACCTTATTTTGGTTTCTAAACTCTTAAAAAATGGTTATAAGTGAAGGAAAATATAACAAGCCCGGGCTAAATCGAAAACCTCACTTTCGTACAATGCATTCCAGAATCAGAAGCTTTCGACAAAGCTCAGGCTCAAATTCATTTACCCATGAACGGATCTAGGCTTATACTTATTTAATTTATTAAATCGACATCTAACGCACAAAGATTACACCTTTAATTAAAAGCAGAAGGATTAAAGGTTACACCTTTGATGTGAAGGGCAACGCAATAAGAAAAACTGAATCTTTATATGCGAATACCATCGAAATCCAAAAGATGACTCCAAGAAACTTCGAATATTGCGTGGGCAATAATCTATCCAAGTGTACTCGCAAAGCCCATGAAAAACCCACAAGGAAATCTCTCAAATCGGATTCAAAATAATCCCAAAAATTGATCAAAAACCCAAAAACTGCTCCGTTTCTCGCTATAAAAAAAAACTGCTTCTGCGGTTTAAAAAACAAAACCCACGGACCGCTGGAACTAAGCCACAACTCCGTCATCATCTAGACAAAGAGAACCAGCAGATCACCAATCTGTAGAAAGAGATCAACGCTAGCTTCCTCGAATCAAACGCACGAAGCAAGAACTAAGAACTAGCGCCAAAAACCAACTAGAACCGCGGCTGTCCGAGAGAAGACCAGCGAGAATCCGGCGAGCTGTATGAACCACTGACTTGAAGATTCGATCTTTGGGATGAATCCTATTCGAGGAGCAAGAAATCTAGTTCTTTTTTGAAAGAAAAATTCAAGAGGAAGAAGTTCTCTTTCTAGAACTTTCTTACTCTAAGAGGCAAGACTTGTCTTGCAAGATTTCCTTAAGTTTCTTTGGCCTTAATTTTTCTATTTATAGGGAGCTCTAATGGAGACCTAGTGGGCATTTGAGTTGGGCCTTTTAATTTGACTTTCGTTGACCGCTTAGTCTTTCCTAGACTAATCAACTCCAATCGACCAATTCGAATTAATTTCTTAACCCACTTCGTTAATTTAATTTAATCGAACCCTTAGGATTAATTAATTCATATACAATTAATTTCTTAATACACTTTGTCAATTAAATATTAATTAAACCTTTAGAATTAATTAATTCACTTTGTTGATTAGTCAAATGCATAATTAGGTGTACCACTATCGGACTAACTATGGAACTACCGCTCAAAAATGACTTTATATCGTGCCACTATATTTTCTTCTATCTCCCCACATTAAAGATCTAGTGCTCGTCGGTTTATCAATTTACTGACAAACTAATTCACCAACTTCTTAGAATCCGAGATTAGTACCACTCGACCTTTTTATTATACCGGACATAAAGTCTATCGGCCGGGTTTAGTATAATAATCCTTACGAACTCATCTCGGGAGCACCATCAACACTGCGAACAGGTACGTGAATTCCTCTGACAAGCAATGACACGTAAGAAGCTAAACACCACATACCCAACCTACCGAGGTATAGGCCTCAATTGACGGCACACTTTGGCATATCAAAGCATACGATATCAAACTCTCACGCCCGTTCCAATCACAGGATTGAGAGACTGAATACTATGACCGAATTGACTACACCGATCAGTATAAGTCAATTCTATCCAAACTGGTCGTGCTCAATATTCCCCGGGCATATCCGTGTGATTTAATTAGTCTAGATAAACAACTAATTTCCAAACCACACGATAACTTATAAAGATAGTATGTTCAGACTATCTCAGTTACGAGCATACTTTTTATTTATCCAATAACGGTATCTACTATGTCTTTCCACACCCCATTATCTAGTTCTATGATAAAATGGAACAATTTAATGCTGAACCAAAATGATATGTCATCTGTGGATACTAGTTTTTGATACAAGCCATAGCTTTTTTATATTCAAAACTAACAATCTCTCACTAATACTCAAAGCTATGATAAGAAGTACAAAAACTGTCCAATCCGCTATGACACTGTTGTCATAATGAAATCTACAGAACACCTTTAAGCTCACTTACATGGCTCCCTCAAGAATCTGACTCTCATGCACTCCATATGTCTCTCAAAGACCTTTCTGGTCAATGGCTTTGTGAAAGGATCTGCAAGGTTTTCATCTGATGCTATCTTGGCCACGATCATGTCTCCCCTTTTTACGATCTCTCATCTCAGGTGGTACTTGCGCTCTATGTGTTTACTCGCCTTATTGGTTCTTGGTTCCCTCGAGTTTGCAACTGCACCATTGTTATCACAGTGAACTGTGATAGACCTAGGTAACTCAGGAACCACATCTAAGTCCATCAGGAAGCTCCGGAGCCATATAGCTTCTTTCGCTATCTCTGATGCGGTAACGTACTCAGCCTCCATGGTGGAATCCACCACGCATTTCTGCTTGACACTCCGCCATACTATGGCTCCACCTCCTAGAGTAAACACAAACCCAGAGGTAGACTTACTATTGTCCATATCACCATGAAAGTCCGAATCTGTGTAACCCAATGGTACAAGCTCCTGCGCTCTATAAACTAGGACATAATCTCTCTTCCTGCGCAAATACTTTAGAATGCATTTTACTGCCTCCCAATGAGCCTTCCCAGTGTTACTCTAACATCTGCTAACCATGCCAACGACACATAACATAGCATACATGAGATTACCTACTGCAGAAGCATAGGGTACCATCTGCATGGCATCTATCTCCTCAGCAGTCTTGGGACACTGCTCCTTAGACAAATACACCCCATGCCTGAAAGGTAGTGAACCCTTCTTGGAGTTCTGCATGTTAAAACGGGCCAGAATCGTGTTTATGTAGGATGCGTGAGAGAGAGTCAGAGAACGCCTCCTACGATCTCAAATAATCTTGATATCAAGGATATATCCAACCTCTCATAAATTCTTCATATCAAATTGCCTGGACAACCATGCCTTTACGTCTGACAACATGTTCTTACAGTTGCCAATCAAAAGGATGTCATATACGTAAAGTACGAGGAACACTACCGTATGAATCCATAGGACATGATAACCTCATCAAAACGAATGTTCCAAGATCTGGATACTTGCTTAAGTCCATAAATGGACCTCCTAAGCCTGCATACCTTGTGCTCTTGGCCCTGAACAATTAAACCCTCTGGTTGCTGCATAAAGATGGTCTCCTCAAGACTTCCATTAAGGAAAGCTATCTTGACGTCCATCTGCCAAATCTCACAGTTCATATGAGTAGCTATAGCCAAGAGAATCTGGATCGACTTAAGCATAGCTACTGGGGAAAAGGTCTCCTCATAATCGATACCCTCTTTCTGAGTATACCCCTTCGCCACAAGCCTAGCCTTGAAGGTCTCAACCCTCCCGTTAGATCCTCTCTTTCACTTGTAGATCCATTTGTACCCAATTGGTCAAAACCCATCAGGAAGGTCAACCAACTTCCAGACCTGATTTGAGTCCATAGAACCCATCTCACTAATCATCGCTCTCTGCTAAGAATCTGCATCTATGTCATGGAGAGCCTTATTGTAGCCAACTGGATCTGGTTCTTGAGCGCCAGGGATAAAGTCCGAAGACTCACCCAAACCCATGTACCTCTCAGGTTATCTAGCAACCATCCCACTACGATGAGGTGCAACATGTGTATGAGCATTATCTGTGATAGTGTGTGCAGTCTCTTATGGTGTGTCTTCCTATACTTGTGGATCTGGAATAATGGACTGACTTCTAAGCTCTTTCAATACTACCTTGCTGCTTGACTTGTGATCTAAATATAGTCCTCCTCAAGAAATATGGCATTGGTGCTCACCACCTTCTGATCCTGAAGACTATAAAATAGACCACCTCTCGTTCCTTTGGGGTAGCCTACAACCATAACCTTTGATCTCGAATCTAACTTACCTGCATCTGCCTCGAGCACATGTGCTGGACAACCCCAAATCCTGAGATGTATTAGACTAGGCTTTCACCCTGTGCACAACTCTAGGGGTGTCGTAGGCACAGATTTAGATGGCACGAGATTAAGGAGATAACACGCTATCTCTAAGGCATAATCCCAAAACGAGGTAGGCAACTCACTATAACTCATCATTGATCTAACCATATCCATAATAGTCTTCTTCCTCCTCTCTGCTACACCATTATGTTGGGGTGTGCCAGGTGCTGACAACTGGGTCTGAATACCCTCCTCCAATAAATAGGACCTAAATTCACTAGAGAGGTATTCGCCATCGCGATCAGATCGCAAGGCCTTGATACTCTTACTCAGATGGTTCTCTACCTCAGCTTTAAACTCTTTGAACTTGCCAAAGTATTCAGACTTGTGGCGCATCAGGTATATGTATCTACTAGAGTAATCATCCGTGAAAGTCACAAAATACTCATAACCACCTCTATCTTGAGCTGACATAGGGCACACAAGTCAGAATTAATCAACTCTAAAACCTCCTTGGCCCTATACCCTTTTGCACTGAAAGGCCTCTTGGTCATTTTACCCTCCAAGTAGGACTCGCAGGTCAGAAAGCTGTCAATATCCAATAAGCCCAAAGGCCCATTGTTGACCAACCTTTGAATCCTACTAAGGTTGATGTGACCTAGTCTCAGGTGCCAAAGATAAGTTTGATTCAAAGGGGAAAACTCTTTTCTCTTATTATGATTCGGTGATGTGTCACTAGTTTCTGTATTTTGCACAATTGAGGAGTTTGTCTTAATTAAAAACAGATTGTCAACCAATGTACCGGAACATATAAGCCTCTGGTTCTTTCTAATAAAAATAGAATTATCAGAAAAAACACTTATAACCATCCAATAAAAGTTTAGAAACTGAAAGCAAATTATTCTGAAAACTGGGTACATAAAGACAATCTCTCAAATGTAAAATAGAGTCTGAAAAATATATACATGAAACTCCCACTGCAACAATAGAAACTCTGGTAGTATCCCCAAGGTAGACCTGCAACTCTCCCTCTCTAATATGATTAGTGGCTCCTGAATCCACACACCAAGTATCTGTGGGAATCACCGCTAAACACGTCTCAGTATCTAGGGAAAATTTACACATACCTCGAGACTCTGGGCAGTCCTTCTTCCAATGTCCTACTTTGCCACATCTGAAGCACTTGCCTTTCGGCTTATGCTTCTTGGCAATGCCCACCTTGGGTCTATGATCAGCTCCTGCTTTCTTGCCTCTCTTCCTCTTTTGCTTCCTGGCTTTGGGCCCAACAGAGGAACCTGAGGGACCAACAATAGCCAAGGCTTACTTTTTCTCTACGAATAGGCCCTCAGCAGGCACCAATGCATTCAAGAGCTTAGGAAATAATATGAGAGCTTGCCCATATTATAGTTCAATCGAAACTGCTCAAAACTTGGGGGCAAACTCTGGAGGATGATATCGACCTGGGTCTCCCCATCAATTTCATCTCCTAATACCTCAATCTCATTGATGCAGCTCATCATGTCCAGCACGTGATCCCTCACTGAAGTGCCCTCAGCCATCCTAGCATTCATGAGTTTCCTCATAGCTGACTGTTTGGCTGCCCTGCCCTGATTGTCCAAACATCTCTCTAAGGTTGAGCATCATATCATAGGTTGTGGTAAACAACTGATGCTGGTGCTGAAGTACACTCGACATAGAATCCAAGATGTAGCACCGGGTCATCTCATCAGCCTTCTGCCACCTTATATATGGCTCTCGCTACTTAGGGGTGGCATCATCGCTGGGCTTAGGGGGGACACTCCTCATTGAGCACGTACTTGTAACCCTCAGCGGTAAGGACAATGTCCTGGTTACGTTTCCAGCCAATGTAATTTGGACCTGTAATTTTGTTTGGATTCAAAATGATAGCTAGCGGGTTGAACGACATATCAACAACTAAAAAAATAAATAGTCAAGTTTCAGTATACTTTTTTGAAAATATTGAGATCCTCAAAACAATACAATCTCCTACCGATATCTCTCACACCGGGATTAACGAAGGTCACGTTGGCTGAACGTCTACGCCAACCCACATTCGTTTGAGAAGAACCGAAGTTCATTAATTCCATTATCTGACCAACGATCTTATGATCAATGAAGTTAATAGTCGATAATTTTAGCTATACTCAATAAGTAGCATAACCTCTTAGGAGGAATACTACAAATGGTACACTAAGTGTTTGCCTTTACGTGGCTTCTAAGCTTGTTACTTAGGATACTAATGCGCCTCGGTTAGCGAGGGTGTCGCAACTTTCTCCAATTAAACTTGCTATAGTTATCCCTTTAGAAATTCAATTTAGTGATATCTCGGGGTTGAAGACTTATCCGTAGGGAAGAAGGCCCTTGGCTAGCGCTTCGGTCTAACCCACATCACATATGAATCCGTAATGGAGGCCATGGGTATATTTACTAACCCGCTCCCACTCAGATTTTTAACTTTGAGGATTTTTCTGTTTTAACATGCAATATCTTAACAAAGGATATTCGCACCCATAAAACCGTTGGAGTTTTAATATGTGAATAATCTACCTTAATTAATTGCACTTTACTTTTAAAATGTTTTGGTTTGGTTTTCGTTCATGCAAAATAATACGAAAAACACACAATCAATGAAAAGGCATAGCCCAGGTTTTCTCGGTTTACTACATAATTAGGAATCACCCAAAATTATGAGAAACCAAAACCCGCGAATATAAGTTACCCAAAATAATGTCTTCGTCATAATACATAAATTTCTATATACAATGGCGTTTTTCTAGGAATTTAAAGACAACATGATTAGATCAAATCCTACTACAAGATTTTTCTAATCCTACACGGCTTCCAGCTCGTGGTTATTACTGTTATAGAAATTTCCATTCAAAAACAATACGAGCCCGGAAATGTCCCGGGGTTTATGAATGAAAAATAAAATTCTACCATAATAGCCGGGAAACCAATAACCACTTGTTTAAACATTTTGACAAAAATAATAATGCCAAAATAAAGCCGTGAAACAAATCAAACAAGTATAACGCCGAAACACTCGCTCTGATACCATTTTGAAGGAAAACAGAACAAGCCCGGGCTAAATCAAAAACCTCACTTTCGTGTAATGCATTCCAGAATCGGAAGCTTTCGACAAAGCTCAAGCTCAAATTCATTTACCCATGAACAGATCTAGGCTTATACTTATTTAATTTATTAAATCAACATCTAATGCACAAAGATTACACCTTTAATTAAAAGCAGAAGGATTAAAGGTTTTACCTTTGAAGCAAAATCCAACGTAATAAGAAAATCTGAATCATTATATGCGAATACCACTGAAATCCAAAAGATGACTCCAAGAAACTTCGAATATTGCATGGGCAATAATCTATCGAAGTGTACTCGCAAAGCCCATGAAAAATCCAGAAGGAAATCTATCAAATAGGATTCAAAATAATCCCAAAAACTGATCAAAAACCCAAAAAATACTCTGCCTCTCGCTATAAAAAAAATGCTTATGCTGTTTAAAAAACAAAACCAACGGACCACTGGAACTAAGTCACCACTCCGCTGTGATCTAGACAAGGAGAACCAGTGGATCACCAATATGTAGAAAGAGATCAATGCCAGCTTCCTCGAATCAAACGTACGAAGCCAGAACCAAGAATCAGCGTCGGAAACAAACAGGAACCGCGGTTGTTCCAGAAAAGACCAGCGAGAATCCGACGAGCTGTATAAACAACCGACTTGAAGATTCGATCTTTGGGATGAATCCAATTCGAGGAGCAAGAAATCTAGTTCGTTTTTTAAAGAAAACTTTAAGAGGAAGAGGTTCTCTCTCTAGCAAGATTTCCTTAAGTTTCTTTGGCCTTAAGTTTTATATTTATAGGGAGCTTTAATGGAGACCTAGTGGGCTTTTGAGTTGGGCCTTTTAATTTGACTTTCGTTGACCGCTTAGTCTTTCCTACACTAATCAACTCCAATCGACCCATTCGAATTTATTTCTTAACCCACTTCATTAATTTAATTTAATCGAACCCTTAGGATTAATTAATTCATATAGAATTAATTTCTTAACCCACTTTGTCAATTAAATATTAATTAAACCTTTAGGATTAATTAATTCACTTCGTCGATTAGTCAAATGCATAATTAGTCGTACCACTATCGGACTAACTATGGAACTACAGCTAAAAAAGGACTTTATATCGCGCCACTATATTTTCTTCTATCTCCCTACATTAATGATCTAGTGCTCGTCGGTTCATCAATTTACTGACAAACTAATTCACTGACTTCTTGGTATCCAAGATTAGTACCACTCGACCTCTTCATTATACCAGACATAAAGTTCAACGGTCGGGTTTAGTATTATAAACCTTACGAGCTCATCTCGGGATCACCATCAACCCGGCGAACCGGTACGTGGATTCCTCTGACTAGGCCTCAATTGACCGCACTCTTTGGTACTTCAAAGCATACGATATCCAACTGATGGGAATCAAGCTAGTTCATGTGTGGATGAAAATGTCATCAACTCAAGTGAAGCTCAGAAAGCTAAAGTCCAGCAAGACAAATCCATTCCACCAAGTCCGATTCAAGATATAGTTGGGCCTCTCACAAGGCTAAGGAAGCAAAAGATGGAAGAGGCTTTGTCCAAGTTAGCTAAAAAATCATTAGAAGAAGCTCAGTCCAACTACACCTCATTCAAGCCCAAGCTCTATAATCTTGTGGGAGTCTTGGACCAAGCTTCTAGCTAATGATTTATGGGCTGCGCTCCACACTCTTTCACAGCCCAAATGGAGTGCAACAAAACACAAGTGTTGATTCTTATGTTCTACCCAACCCGAGAGCAAGTTTTGGGTGCAAGTCCAATTCCATTAGATGTTTTTTCGGCCCATATCAGTTCAGAATACTCAAGGAACATTCTAGGATGTTTCCACACGTTTTTGGGGTCAATTAGAAGCATTGGATCAGCCTTGGTGGTCAAATTCAT